>OW026360.1:23921546-33921546 GCA_932273835.1 Sarcophaga variegata
AAGTACCCATCGTAAATGTTGTTGCAAGTATAAGTACCCATCGTAAATGTTGTTGCAAGTATAAGTACCCATCGTAATGTTGTTGCAAGTATAAGTACCATCGTAAATGTTGTTGCAAGTATAAGTACCCATCGTAAATGTTGTTGCAAGTGTAAGTACCCATCGTAAATGTTGTTGCAAGTATAAGTACCCATCGTAAATGTTGTTGCAAGTATAAGTACCCATCGTAAATGTTGTTGCAAGTATAAGTACCCATCGTAAATGTTGTTGCAAGTATAAGTACCCATCGTAAATGTTGTTGCAAGTATAAGTACCCATCGTAAATGTTGTTGCAAGTATAAGTACCCATCGTAAATGTTGTTGCAAGTATAAGTACCCATCGTAAATGTTGTTGCAAGTATAAGTACCATCGTAAATGTTGTTGCAAGTATAAGTACCCATCGTAAATGTTGTTGCAAGTATAAGTACCCATCGTAAATGTTGTTGCAAGTATAAGTACCCATCGTAAATGTTGTTGCAAGTATAAGTACCCATCGTAAATGTTGTTGCAAGTATAAGTACCCATCGTAAATGTTGTTGCAAGTATAAGTACCCATCGTAAATGTTGTTGCAAGTATAAGTACCCATCGTAAATGTTGTTGCAAGTATAAGTACCCATCGTAAATGTTGTTGCAAGTATAAGTACCCATCGTAAATGTTGTTGCAAGTATAAGTACCCATCGTAAATGTTGTTGCAAGTATAAGTACCCATCGTAAATGTTGTTGCAAGTATAAGTACCCATCGTAAATGTTGTTGCAAGTATAAGTACCCATCGTAAATGTTGTTGCAAGTATAAGTACCCATCGTAAATGTTGTTGCAAGTATAAGTACCCATCGTAAATGTTGTTGCAAGTATAAGTACCCATCGTAAATGTTGTTGCAAGTATAAGTACCCATCGTAAATGTTGTTGCAAGTATAAGTACCCATCGTAAATGTTGTTGCAAGTATAAGTACCCATCGTAAATGTTGTTGCAAGTATAAGTACCCATCGTAAATGTTGTTGCAAGTATAAGTACCCATCGTAAATGTTGTTGCAAGTATAAGTACCCATCGTAAATGTTGTTGCAAGTATAAGTACCCATCGTAAATGTTGTTGCAAGTATAAGTACCCATCGTAAATGTTGTTGCAAGTATAAGTACCCATCGTAAATGTTGTTGCAAGTAATAAGTACCCATCGTAAATGTTGTTGCAAGTATAAGTACCCATCGTAAATGTTGTTGCAAGTATAAGTACCCATCGTAAATGTTGTTGCAAGTATAAGTACCCATCGTAAATGTTGTTGCATGTATAAGTACCCATCGTAAATGTTGTTGCAAGTATAAGTACCCATCGTAAATGTTGTTGCAAGTATAAGTACCCATCGTAAATGTTGTTGCAAGTATAAGTACCCATCGTAAATGTTGTTGCAAGTATAAGTACCCATCGTAAATGTTGTTGCAAGTATAAGTACCCATCGTAAATGTTGTTGCAAGTATAAGTACCCATCGTAAATGTTGTTGCAAGTATAAGTACCCATCGTAAATGTTGTTGCAAGTATAAGTACCCATCGTAAATGTTGTTGCAAGTATAAGTACCCATCGTAAATGTTGTTGCAAGTATAAGTACCCATCGTAAATGTTGTTGCAAGTATAAGTACCCATCGTAAATGTTGTTGCAAGTATAAGTACCCATCGTAAATGTTGTTGCAAGTATAAGTACCCATCGTAAATGTTGTTGCAAGTATAAGTACCCATCGTAAATGTTGTTGCAAGTATAAGTACCCATCGTAAATGTTGTTGCAAGTATAAGTACCCATCGTAAATGTTGTTGCAAGTATAAGTACCCATCGTAAATGTTGTTGCAAGTATAAGTACCCATCGTAAATGTTGTTGCAAGTATAAGTACCCATCGTAAATGTTGTTGCAAGTATAAGTACCCATCGTAAATGTTGTTGCAAGTATAAGTACCCATCGTAAATGTTGTTGCAAGTATAAGTACCCATCGTAAATGTTGTTGCAAGTATAAGTACCCATCGTAAATGTTGTTGCAAGTATAAGTACCCATCGTAAATGTTGTTGCAAGTATAAGTACCCATCGTAAATGTTGTTGCAAGTATAAGTACCCATCGTAAATGTTGTTGCAAGTATAAGTACCCATCGTAAATGTTGTTGCAAGTATAAGTACCCATCGTAAATGTTGTTGCAAGTATAAGTACCCATCGTAAATGTTGTTGCAAGTATAAGTACCCATCGTAAATGTTGTTGCAAGTATAAGTACCCATCGTAAATGTTGTTGCAAGTATAAGTACCCATCGTAAATGTTGTTGCAAGTATAAGTACCCATCGTAAATGTTGTTGCAAGTATAAGTACCCATCGTAAATGTTGTTGCAAGTATAAGTACCATCGTAAATGTTGTTGCAAGTATAAGTACCCATCGTAAATGTTGTTGCAAGTATAAGTACCCATCGTAAATGTTGTTGCAAGTATAAGTACCCATCGTAAATGTTGTTGCAAGTATAAGTACCCATCGTAAATGTTGTTGCAAGTATAAGTACCCATCGTAAATGTTGTTGCAAGTATAAGTACCCATCGTAAATGTTGTTGCAAGTATAAGTACCCATCGTAAATGTTTGTTGCAAGTATAAGTACCCATCGTAAATGTTGTTGCAAGTATAAGTACCCATCGTAAATGTTGTTGCAAGTATAAGTACCCATCGTAAATGTTGTTGCAAGTATAAGTACCCATCGTAAATGTTGTTGCAAGTATAAGTACCCATCGTAAATGTTGTTGCAAGTATAAGTACCCATCGTAAATGTTGTTGCAAGTATAAGTACCCATCGTAAATGTTGTTGCAAGTATAAGTACCCATCGTAAATGTTGTTGCAAGTATAAGTACCCATCGTAAATGTTGTTGCAAGTATAAGTACCCATCGTAAATGTTTTTGCAAGTATAAGTACCCATCGTAAATGTTTTTGCAAGTATAAGTACCCATCGTAAATGTTTTTGCAAGTATAAGTACCCATCGTAAATGTTTTTGCAAGTATAAGTACCCATCGTAAATGTTTTTGCAAGTATAAGTACCCATCGTAAATGTTTTTGCAAGTATAAGTACCCATCGTAAATGTTGTTGCAAGTATAAGTACCCATCGTAAATGTTGTTGCAAGTATAAGTACCCATCGTAAATGTTTTTGCAAGTATAAGTACCCATCGTAAATGTTATTGCAAGTATAAGTACACATCGTAAATGTTATTGCAAGTATAAGTACCCATCGTAAATGTTGTTGCAAGTATAAGTACCCATCGTAAATGTTGTTGCAAGTATAAGTACCCATCGTAAATGTTGTTGCAAGTATAAGTACCCATCGTAAATGTTGTTGCAAGTATAAGTACCCATCGTAAATGTTGTTGCAAGTATAAGTACCCATCGTAAATGTTGTTGCAAGTATAAGTACCATCGTAAATGTTGTTGCAAGTATAAGTACCCATCGTAAATGTTGTTGCAAGTATAAGTACCCATCGTAAATGTTGTTGCAAGTATAAGTACCCATCGTAAATGTTGTTGCAAGTATAAGTACCCATCGTAAATGTTGTTGCAAGTATAAGTACCCATCGTAAATGTTGTTGCAAGTATAAGTACCCATCGTAATGTTGTTGCAAGTATAAGTACCCATCGTAAATGTTGTTGCAAGTATAAGTACCCATCGTAATGTTGTTGCAAGTATAAGTACCCATCGTAAATGTTGTTGCAAGTATAAGTACCCATCGTAAATGTTGTTGCAAGTATAAGTACCCATCGTAAATGTTGTTGCAAGTATAAGTACCCATCGTAAATGTTGTTGCAAGTATAAGTACCCATCGTAAATGTTGTTGCAAGTATAAGTACCCATCGTAAATGTTGTTGCAAGTATAAGTACCCATCGTAAATGTTGTTGCAAGTATAAGTACCCATCGTAAATGTTGTTGCAAGTATAAGTACCCATCGTAAATGTTGTTGCAAGTATAAGTACCCATCGTAAATGTTGTTGCAAGTATAAGTACCCATCGTAAATGTTGTTGCAAGTATAAGTACCCATCGTAAATGTTGTTGCAAGTATAAGTACCCATCGTAAATGTTGTTGCAAGTATAAGTACCCATCGTAAATGTGTTTGCAAGTATAAGTACCCATCGTAAATGTTGTTGCAAGTATAAGTACCCATCGTAAATGTTGTTGCAAGTATAAGTACCATCGTAAATGTTGTTGCAAGTATAAGTACCCATCGTAAATGTTGTTGCAAGTATAAGTACCCATCGTAAATGTTGTTGCAAGTATAAGTACCCATCGTAAATGTTGTTGCAAGTATAAGTACCCATCGTAAATGTTGTTGCAAGTATAAGTACCCATCGTAATGTTGTTGCAAGTATAAGTACCCATCGTAAATGTTGTTGCAAGTATAAGTACCCATCGTAAATGTTGTTGCAAGTATAAGTACCCATCGTAAATGTTGTTGCAAGTATAAGTACCCATCGTAAATGTTGTTGCAAGTATAAGTACCCATCGTAAATGTTGTTGCAAGTATAAGTACCCATCGTAAATGTTGTTGCAAGTATAAGTACCCATCGTAAATGTTGTTGCAAGTATAAGTACCCATCGTAAATGTTGTTGCAAGTATAAGTACAAATCGTAAATGTTGTTGCAAGTATAAGTACACATCGTAAATGTTGTTGCAAGTATAAGTACACATCGTAAATGTTGTTGCAAGTATAAGTACCCATCGTAAATGTTGTTGCAAGTATAAGTACCCATCGTAAATGTTGTTGCAAGTATAAGTACCCATCGTAAATGTTGTTGCAAGTATAAGTACCCATCGTAAATGTTGTTGCAAGTATAAGTACCCATCGTAAATGTTGTTGCAAGTATAAGTACCCATCGTAAATGTTGTTGCAAGTATAAGTACCCATCGTAAATGTTGTTGCAAGTATAAGTACACATCGTAAATGTTGTTGCAAGTATAAGTACCCATCGTAAATGTTGTTGCAAGTATAAGTACCCATCGTAAATGTTGTTGCAAGTATAAGTACCCATCGTAAATGTTGTTGCAAGTATAAGTACCCATCGTAAATGTTGTTGCAAGTATAAGTACCCATCGTAAATGTTGTTGCAAGTATAAGTACCCATCGTAAATGTTGTTGCAAGTATAAGTACCCATCGTAAATGTTGTTGCAAGTGTAAGTACCCATCGTAAATGTTGTTGCAAGTGTAAGTACCCATCGTAAATGTTGTTGCAAGTATAAGTACCCATCGTAAATGTTGTTGCAAGTATAAGTACCCATCGTAAATGTTGTTGCAAGTATAAGTACCCATCGTAAATGTTGTTGCAAGTATAAGTACCCATCGTAAATGTTGTTGCAAGTATAAGTACCCATCGTAAATGTTGTTGCAAGTATAAGTACCCATCGTAAATGTTGTTGCAAGTATAAGTACCCATCGTAAATGTGTTGCAAGTATAAGTACCCATCGTAAATGTTGTTGCAAGTATAAGTACCCATCGTAAATGTTGTTGCAAGTATAAGTACCCATCGTAAATGTTGTTGCAAGTATAAGTACCCATCGTAAATGTTGTTGCAAGTATAAGTACCCATCGTAAATGTTGTTGCAAGTATAAGTACCCATCGTAAATGTTGTTGCAAGTATAAGTACCCATCGTAAATGTTGTTGCAAGTATAAGTACCCATCGTAAATGTTGTTGCAAGTATAAGTACCCATCGTAAATGTTGTTGCAAGTATAAGTACCCATCGTAAATGTTGTTGCAAGTATAAGTACCCATCGTAAATGTTGTTGCAAGTATAAGTACCCATCGTAAATGTTGTTGCAAGTATAAGTACCCATCGTAAATGTTGTTGCAAGTATAAGTACCCATCGTAAATGTTGTTGCAAGTATAAGTACCCATCGTAAATGTTGTTGCAAGTATAAGTACCCATCGTAAATGTTGTTGCAAGTATAAGTATCCATCGTAAATGTTGTTGCAAGTATAAGTACCCATCGTAAATGTTGTTGCAAGTATAAGTACCCATCGTAAATGTTGTTGCAAGTATAAGTACCCATCGTAAATGTTGTTGCAAGTATAAGTACCCATCGTAAATGTTGTTGCAAGTATAAGTACCCATCGTAAATGTTGTTGCAAGTATAAGTACCCATCGTAAATGTTGTTGCAAGTATAAGTACCCATCGTAAATGTTGTTGCAAGTATAAGTACCCATCGTAAATGTTGTTGCAAGTATAAGTACCCATCGTAAATGTTGTTGCAAGTATAAGTACCCATCGTAAATGTTGTTGCAAGTATAAGTACCCATCGTAAATGTTGTTGCAAGTATAAGTACCCATCGTAAATGTTGTTGCAAGTATAAGTACCCATCGTAAATGTTGTTGCAAGTATAAGTACCCATCGTAAATGTTGTTGCAAGTATAAGTACCCATCGGAAATGTTGTTGCATGTATAAGTACACATCGGAAATGTTGTTGCAAGTATAAGTACACATCGTAAATGTTGTTGCAAGTATAAGTACACATCGTAAATGTTGTTGCAAGTATAAGTACCCATCGTAAATGTTGTTGCAAGTATAAGTACCCATCGTAAATGTTGTTGCAAGTATAAGTGCCCATCGGAAATGTTGTTGCAAGTATAAGTACCCATCGTAAATGTTGTTGCAAGTATAAGTACCCATCGTAAATGTTGTTGCAAGTATAAGTACCCATCGTAAATGTTGTTGCAAGTATAAGTACCCATCGTAAATGTTGTTGCAAGTATAAGTACCCATCGTAAATGTTGTTGCAAGTATAAGTACCCATCGTAAATGTTGTTGCAAGTATAAGTACCCATCGTAAATGTTGTTGCAAGTATAAGTACCCATCGTAAATGTTGTTGCAAGTATAAGTACCCATCGTAAATGTTGTTGCAAGTATAAGTACCCATCGTAAATGTTGTTGCAAGTATAAGTACCCATCGTAAATGTTGTTGCAAGTATAAGTACCCATCGTAAATGTTGTTGCAAGTATAAGTACCCATCGTAAATGTTGTTGCAAGTATAAGTACCCATCTTAAATGTTGTTGCAGGTATAAGTACCCATCGTAAATGTTGTTGCAAGTATAAGTACCCATCGTAAATGTTGTTGCAAGTATAAGTACCCATCGTAAATGTTGTTGCAAGTATAAGTACCCATCGTAAATGTTGTTGAAAGTATAAGTACCCATCGTAAATGTTGTTGAAAGTATAAGTACCCATCGTAAATGTTGTTGCAAGTATAAGTACCCATCGTAAATGTTGTTGCAAGTATAAGTACCCATCGTAAATGTTGTTGCAAGTATAAGTACCCATCGTAAATGTTGTTGCAAGTATAAGTACCCATCGTAAATGTTGTTGCAAGTATAAGTACCCATCGTAAATGTTGTTGCAAGTATAAGTACCCATCGTAAATGTTGTTGCAAGTATAAGTACCCATCGTAAATGTTGTTGCAAGTATAAGTACCCATCGTAAATGTTGTTGCAAGTATAAGTACCCATCGTAAATGTTGTTGCAAGTATAAGTACCCATCGTAAATGTTGTTGCAAGTATAAGTACCCATCGTAAATGTTGTTGCAAGTATAAGTACCCATCGTAAATGTTGTTGCAAGTATAAGTACCCATCGTAAATGTTGTTGCAAGTATAAGTACCCATCGTAAATGTTGTTGCAAGTATAAGTACCCATCGTAAATGTTGTTGCAAGTATAAGTACCCATCGTAAATGTTGTTGCAAGTATAAGTACCCATCGTAAATGTTGTTGGAAGTATAAGTACCCATCGTAAATGTTGTTGCAAGTATAAGTACCCATCGTAAATGTTGTTGCAAGTATAAGTACCCATCGTAAATGTTGTTGCAAGTATAAGTACCCATCGTAAATGTTGTTGCAAGTATAAGTACCCATTGCAAATGTTGTTGCAAGTATAAGTACCCATTGCAAATGTTGTTCCAAGTATAAGTACCCATCGGAAATGTTGTTGCAAGTATAAGTACCCATCGTAAATGTTGTTGCAAGTATAAGTACCCATCGTAAATGTTGTTGCAAGTATAAGTACCCATCGTAAATGTTGTTGCAAGTATAAGTACCCATCGTAAATGTTGTTGCAAGTATAAGTACCCATCGTAAATGTTGTTGCAAGTATAAGTACCCATTGTAAATGTTGTTGCAAGTATAAGTACCCATCGTAAATGTTGTTGCAAGTATAAGTACCCATCGTAAATGTTGTTGCAAGTATAAGTACCCATTGTAAATGTTGTTGCAAGTATAAGTACCCATTGTAAATGTTGTTGCAAGTATAAGTACCCCATCGTAAATGTTGTTGCAAGTATAAGTACCCATCGTAAATGTTGTTGCAAGTATAAGTACCCATTGTAAATGTTGTTGCAAGTATAAGTACCCATCGTAAATGTTGTTGCAAGTATAAGTACCCATCGTAAATGTTGTTGCAAGTATAAGTACCCATCGTAAATGTTGTTGCAAGTATAAGTACCCATCGTAAATGTTGTTGCAAGTATAAGTACACATCGTAAATGTTGTTGCAAGTATAAGTATACATCGTAAATGTTGTTGCAAGTATAAGTACCCATCGTAAATGTTGTTGCAAGTATAAGTACCCATCGTAAATGCTGTTGCAAGTATAAGTACCCATCGTAAATGTTGTTGCAAGTATAAGTACCCATCGTATATGTTGTTGCAAGTATAAGTACCCATCGTAAATGTTGTTGCAAGTATAAGTACCCATCGTAAATGTCGTTGCAAGTATAAGTACACATCGTAAATGTCGTTGCAAGTATAAGTACCCATCGTAAATGTTGCTGCAAGTATAAGTACCCATCGTAAATGTTGTTGCAAGTATAAGTACCCATCGTAAATGTTGTTGCAAGTATAAGTACCCATCGTAAATGTTGTTGCAAGTATAAGTACCCATCGTAAATGTTGTTGCAAGTATAAGTACCCATCGTAGATGTTGTTGCAAGTATAAGTACCCATCGTAAATGTTGTTGCAAGTATAAGTACCCATCGTAAATGTTGTTGCAAGTATAAGTACCCATCGTAAATGTTGTTGCAAGTATAAGTACCCATCGTAAATGTTGTTGCAAGTATAAGTACCCATCGTAAATGTTGTTGCAAGTATAAGTACCCATCGTAAATGTTGTTGCAAGTATAAGTACCCATCGTAAATGTTGTTGCAAGTATGCAAGTATAAGTACCCATCGTAAATGTTGTTGCAAGTATAAGTACCCATCGTAAATGTTGTTGCAAGTATAAGTACCCATCGTAAATGTTGTTGCAAGTATAAGTACCCATCGTAAATGTTGTTGCAAGTTTAAGTACCCATCGTAAATGTTGTTGCAAGTTTAAGTACCCATCGTAAATGTTGTTGCAAGTATAAGTACCCATCGTAAATGTTGTTGCAAGTATAAGTACCCATCGTAAATGTTGTTGCAAGTATAAGTACCCATCGTAAATGTTGTTGCAAGTATAAGTACCCATCGTAAATGTTGTTGCAAGTATAAATAAACATCGTAAATGTTGTTGCAAGTATAAATAAACGTCGTAAATGTTGTTGCAAGTATAAATAAACATCGTAAATGTGGTTGCAAGTATAAGTACCCATCGTAAATGTTGTTGCAAGTATAAATAAACATCGTAAATGTTGTTGCAAGTATAAGTACCCATCGTAAATGTTGTTGCAAGTATAAGTACCAATCGTAAATGTTGTTGCAAGTATAAGTACCCATCGTAAATGTTGTTGCAAGTATAAGTACCCATCGTAGATGTTGTTGCAAGTATAAGTACCCATCGTAAATGTTGTTGCAAGTATAAGTACCCATCGTAAATGTTGTTGCAAGTATAAGTACCCATCGTAAATGCTGTTGCAAGTATAAGTACCCATCGTAAATGTTGTTGCAAGTATAAGTACCCATCGTAAATGTTGTTGCAAGTATAAGTACCCATCGTAAATGTTGTTGCAAGTATAAGTACCCATCGTAAATGTTTTTTGCAAGTATAAGTACCCATCGTAAATGTTGTTGCAAGTATAAGTACCCATCGTAAATGTTGTTGCAAGTATAAGTACACATCGTAAATGTTGCTGCAAGTATAAGTACCCATCGTAAATGTTGTTGCAAGTATAAGTACCCATCGTAAATGTTGTTGCAAGTATAAGTACCCATCGTAAATGTTGTTGCAAGTATAAGTACCCATCCTAAATGTTGTTGCAAGTATAATTACCCATCGTAAATGTTGTTGCACGTATAAGTACCCATCGTAAATGTTGTTGCAAGTATAAGTACCCATCGTAAATGTTGTTGCAAGTATAAGTACCCATCGTAAATGTTGTTGCAAGTATAAGTACCCATCGTAAATGTTATTGCAAGTATAAGTACCCATCGTAAATGTTGTTGCAAGTATAAGTACCCATCGTAAATGTTGTTGCAAGTATAAGTATCCATCGTAAATGTTGTTGCAGGTATAAGTACCCATCGTAAATGTTGTTGCAAGTATAAGTACCCATCGTATATGTTGTTGCAAGTATAAGTACTCATCGTAAATGTTGTTGCAAGTATAAGTACCCATCGTAAATGTTGTTGCAAGTATAAGTACCCATCGTAAATGTTGTTGCAAGTATAAGTACCCATCGTAAATGTTGTTGCAAGTATAAGTACCCATCGTAAATGTTGTTGCAAGTATAAGTACCCATCGTAAATGTTGTTGCAAGTATAAGTACCCATCGTAAATGTTGTTGCAAGTATAAGTACCCATCGTAAATGTTGTTGCAAGTATAAGTACCCATCGTAAATGTTGTTGCAAGTATAAGTACCCATCGTAAATGTTGTTGCAAGTATAAGTACCCATCGTAAATGTTGTTGCAAGTATAAGTACCCCATCGTAAATGTTGTTGCAAGTATAAGTACACATCGTAAATGTTGTTGCAAGTATAAGTACCCATCGTAATTTTGTTGCAAGTATAAGTACACATCGTAAATGTTGTTGCAAGTATAAGTACACATCGTAAATGTTGTTGCAAGTATAAGTACCCATCGTAAATGTTGTTGCAAGTATAAGTACACATCGTAAATGTTGTTGCAAGTATAAGTACACATCGTAAATGTTGTTGCAAGTATAAGTACCCATCGTAAATGTTGTTGCAAGTATAAGTACCCATCGTAAATGTTGTTGCAAGTATAAGTACCCATCGTAAATGTTGTTGCAAGTATAAGTACCCATCGTAAATGTTGCTGCAAGTATAAATACCCATCGTAAATGTTGTTGCAAGTATAAGTACCCATCGTAAATGTTGTTGCAAGTATAAGTACCCATCGTAAATGTTGTTGCAAGTATAAGTACCCATCGTAAATGTTGTTGCAAGTATAAGTACCCATCGTAAATGTTGTTGCAAGTATAAGTACCCATCGTAAATGTTGTTGCAAGTATAAGTACCCATCGTAAATGTTGTTGCAAGTATAAGTACCCATCGTAAATGTTGTTGCAAGTATAAGTACCCATCGTAAATGTTGTTGCAAGTATAAGTACCCATCGTAAATGTTGTTGCAAGTATAAGTACCCATCGTAAATGTTGTTGCAAGTATAAGTACCCATCGTAAATGTTGTTGCAAGTATAAGTACCCATCGTAAATGTTGTTGCAAGTATAAGTACCCATCGTAAATGTTGTTGCAAGTATAAGTACCCATCGTAAATGTTGTTGCAAGTATAAGTACCCATCGTAAATGTTGTTGCAAGTATAAGTACCCATCGTAAATGTTGTTGCAAGTATAAGTACCCATCGTAAATGTTGTTGCAAGTATAAGTACCCATCGTAAATGTTGTTGCAAGTATAAGTACCCATCGTAAATGTTGTTGCAAGTATAAGTACCCATCGTAAATGTTGTTGCAAGTATAAGTACCCATCGTAAATGTTGTTGCAAGTATAAGTACCCATCGTAAATGTTGTTGCAAGTATAAGTACCCACGTAAATGTTGTTGCAAGTATAAGTACCCATCGTAAATGTTGTTGCAAGTATAAGTACCCATCGTAAATGTTGTTGCAAGTATAAGTACCCATCGTAAATGTTGTTGCAAGTATAAGTACCCATCGTAAATGTTGTTGCAAGTATAAGTACCCATCGTAAATGTTGTTGCAAGTATAAGTACCCATCGTAAATGTTGTTGCAAGTATAAGTACCCATCGTAAATGTTGTTGCAAGTATAAGTACCCATCGTAAATGTTGTTGCAAGTATAAGTACCCATCGTAAATGTTGTTGCAAGTATAAGTACCCATCGTAAATGTTGTTGCAAGTATAAGTACCCATCGTAAATGTTGTTGCAAGTATAAGTACCCATCGTAAATGTTGTTGCAAGTATAAGTACCCATCGTAAATGTTGTTGCAAGTATAAGTACCCATCGTAAATGTTGTTGCAAGTATAAGTACCCATCGTAAATGTTGTTGCAAGTATAAGTACCCATCGTAAATGTTGTTGCAAATATAAGTACCCATCGTAAATGTTGTTGCAAATATAAGTACCTATCGTAAATGTTGTTGCAAGTATAAGTACCTATCGTAAATGTTGTTGCAAGTATAAGTACCCATCGTAAATGTTGTTGCAAGTATAAGTACCCATCGTAAATGTTGTTGCAAGTATAAGTACCCATCGTAAATGTTGTTGCAATTATAAGTACCCATCGTAAATGTTGTTGCAAGTATAAGTACCCATCGAAAATGTTGTTGCAAGTATAAGTACCCATCGTAAATGTTGTTGCAAGTATAAGTACCCATCGTAAATGTTGTTGCAAGTATAAGTACCCATCGTAAATGTTGTTGCAAGTATAAGTACCCATCGTAAATGTTGTTGCAAGTATAAGTACCCATCGTAAATGTTGTTGCAAGTATAAGTACCCATCGTAAATGTTGTTGCAAGTATAAGTACCCATCGTAAATGTTGTTGCAAGTATAAGTACCCATCGTAAATGTTGTTGAAAGTATAAGTACCCATCGTAAATGTTGTTGCAAGTATAAGTACCCATCGTAAATGTTGTTGCAAGTATAAGTACCCATCGTAAATGTTGTTGCAAGTATAAATACCCATCGTAAATGTTGTTGCAAGTATAAGTACTCATCGTAAATGTTGTTGCAAGTATAAGTACCCATCGTAAATGTTGTTGCAAGTATAAGTACCCATCGTAAATGTTGTTGCAAGTATAAGTACCCATCGTAAATGTTGTTGCAAGTATAAGTACCCATCGTAATTGTTGTTGCAAGTATAAGTACCCATCGTAAATGTTGTTGCAAGTATAAGTACTCATCGTAAATGTTGTTGCAAGTATAAGTACTCATCGTAAATGTTGTTGCAAGTATAAGTACTCATCGTAAATGTTGTTGCAAGTATAAGTACTCATCGTAAATGTTGTTGCAAGTATAAGTACTCATCGTAAATGTTGTTGCAAGTATAAGTACCCATCCTAAATGTTGTTGCAAGTATAAGTACCCATCGTAAATGTTGTTGCAAGTATAAGTACCCATCGTAAATGTTGTTGCAAGTATAAGTACCCATCGTAAATGTTGTTGCAAGTATAAGTACCCATCGTAAATGTTGTTGCAAGTATAAGTACCCATCGTAAATGTTGTTGCAAGTATAAGTACCCATCGTAAATGTTGTTGCAAGTATAAGTACCCATCGTAAATGTTGTTGCAAGTATAAGTACCCATCGTAAATGTTGTTGCAAGTATAAGTACCCATCGTAAATGTTGTTGCAAGTATAAGTACCCATCGTAAATGTTGTTGCAAGTATAAGTACCCATCGTAAATGTTGTTGCAAGTATAAAGTACCCATCGTAAATGTTGTTGCAAGTATAAGTACCCATCGTAAATGTTGTTGCAAGTATAAGTACCCATCGTAAATGTTGTTGCAAGTATAAGTACCCATCGTAAATGTTGTTGCAAGTATAAGTACCCATCGTAAATGCTGTTGCAAGTATAAGTACCCATCGTAAATGCTGTTGCAAGTATAAGTACCCATCGTAAATGCTGTTGCAAGTATAAGTACCCATCGTAAATGTTGTTGCAAGTATAAGTACCCATCGTAAATGTTGTTGCAAGTATAAGTACCCATCGTAAATGTTGTTGCAAGTATAAGTACCCATCGTAAATGTTGTTGCAAGTATAAGTACCCATCGTAAATGTTGTTGCAAGTATAAGTACCCATCGTAAATGTTGTTGCAAGTATAAGTACCCATCGTAAATGTTGTTGCAAGTATAAGTACCCATCGTAAATGTTGTTGCAAGTATAAGTACCCATCGTAAATGTTGTTGCAAGTATAAGTACCCATCGTAAATGTTATTGCAAGTATAAGTACCCATCGTAAATGTTGTTGCAAGTATTAGTACCCATCGTAAATGTTGTTGCAAGTATTAGTACCCATCGTAAATGTTGTTGCAAGTATAAGTACCCATCGTAAATGTCGTTGCAAGTATAAGCACCCATCGTAAATGTTGTTGCAAGTATAAGTACCCATCGTAAATGTTGTTGCAAGTATAAGTACCCATCGTAAATGTCGTTGCAAGTATAAGTACCCATCGTAAATGTCGTTGCAAGTATAAGCACCCATCGTAAATGTTGTTGCAAGTATAAGTACCCATCGTAAATGTTGTTGCAAGTATAAGTACCCATCGTAAATGTTGTTGCAAGTATAAGTACCCATCGTAAATGTTGTTGCAAGTATAAGTACCCATCGTAAATGTTGTTGCAAGTATAAGTACCCATCGTAAATGTTGTTGCAAGTATAAGTACCCATCGTAAATGTTGTTGCAAGTATAAGTACCCATCGTAAATGTTGTTGCAAGTATAAGTACCCATCGTAAATGTTGTTGCAAGTATAAGTACCCATCGTAAATGCTGTTGCAAGTATAAGTACCCATCGTAAATGTTGTTGCAAGTATAAGTACCCATCGTAAATGTCGTTGCAAGTATAAGTACCCATCGTAAATGTCGTTGCAAGTATAAGTACCCATCGTAAATGTCGTTGCAAGTATAAGTACCCATCGTAAATGTTGTTGCAAGTATAAGTACCCATCGTAAATGTTGTTGCAAGTATAAGTACCCATCGTAAATGTTGTTGCAAGTATAAGTACCCATCGTAAATGTTGTTGCAAGTATAAGTACCCATCGTAAATGTTGTTGCAAGTATTAGTACCCATCGTAAATGTTGTTGCAAGTATAAGCACCCATCGTAAATGTCGTTGCAAGTATAAGTACCCATCGTAAATGTCGTTGCAAGTATAAGCACCCATCGTAAATGTTGTTGCAAGTATAAGTACCCATCGTAAATGTTGTTGCAAGTATAAGTACCCATCGTAAATGTTGTTGCAAGTATAAGTACCCATCGTAAATGTTGTTGCAAGTATAAGTACCCATCGTAAATGTTGTTGCAAGTATAAGTACCCATCGTAAATGTTGTTGCAAGTATAAGTACCCATCGTAAATGTTGTTGCAAGTATAAGTACCCATCGTAAATGTTGTTGCAAGTATAAGTAAACATCGTAAATGTTGTTGCAAGTATAAGTACCCATCGTAAATGTTGTTGCAAGTATAAGTACCCATCGTAAATGTTGTTGCAAGTATAAGTACCCATCGCAAATGTTGTTGCAAGTATAAGTACCCATCGTAAATGTTGTTGCAAGTATAAGTACCCATCGCAAATGTTGTTGCAAGTATAAGTACCCATCGTAAATGTTGTTGCAGGTATAAGTACCCATCGTAAATGTTGTTGCAAGTATAAGTACCCATGGTAAATGTTGTTGCAAGTATAAGTACCCATGGTAAATGTTGTTGCAAGTATAAGTACCCATCGTAAATGTTGTTGCAAGTATAAGTACCCATCGTAAATGTTGTTGCAAGTATAAGTACCCATCGTAAATGTTGTTGCAAGTATAAGTACCCATCGTAAATGTTGTTGCAAGTATAAGTACCCATCGTAAATGTTGTTGCAAGTATAAGTACCCATCGTAAATGTTGTTGCAAGTATAAGTACCCATCGTAAATGTTGTTGCAAGTATAAGTACCCATAGTAAATGTTGTTGGAAGTATAAGTACCCATCGTAAATGTTTTTGCAAGTATAAGTACCCATCGTAAATGTTGTTGCAAGTATAAGTACCCATCGTAAATGTTGTTGCAAGTATAAGTACCCATCGTAAATGTTGTTGCAAGTATAAGTACCCATCGTAAATGTTGTTGCAAGTATAAGTACCCATCGTAAATGTTGTTGCAAGTATAAGTACCCATCGTAAATGTTGTTGCAAGTATAAGTACCCATCGTAAATGTTGTTGCAAGTATAAGTACCCATCGTAAATGTTGTTGCAAGTATAAGTACCCATCGTAAATGTTGCTGCAAGTATAAGTACCCATCGTAAATGTTGTTGCAAGTATAAGTACCCATCGTAAATGTTGTTGCAAGTATAAGTACCCATCGTAAATGTTGTTGCAAGTATAAGTACCCATCGTAAATGTTGTTGCAAGTATAAGTACCCATCGTAAATGTTGTTGCAAGTATAAGTACCCATCGTAAATGTTGTTGGAAGTATAAGGACCCATCGTAAATGTTGTTGCAAGTATAAGTACCCATCGTAAATGTTGTTGCAAGTATAAGTACCCATCGTAAATGTTGTTGCAAGTATAAGTACCCATCGTAAATGTTGTTGCCAGTATAAGTACCCATCGTAAATGTTGTTGCAAGTATAAGTACCCATCGTAAATGTTGTTGCAAGTATAAGTACCCATCGTAAATGTTGTTGCAAGTATAAGTACCCATCGTAAATGTTGTTGCAAGTATAAGTACCCTTCGTAAATGTTGTTGCAAGTATAAGTACTCATCGTAAATGTTGTTGCAAGTATAAGTACTCATCGTAAATGTTGTTGCAAGTATAAGTACTCATCATAAATGTTTGCAAGTATAAGTACTCATCATAAATGTTGTTGCAAGTATAAGTACCCATCGTAAATGTTGTTGCAAGTATAAGTACCCATCGTAAATGTTGTTGCAAGTATAAGTACCCATCGTAAATGTTGTTGCAAGTATAAGTACACATCGTAAATGTTGTTGCAAGTATAAGTACCCATCGCAAATGTTGTTGCAAGTATAAGTACCCATCGCAAATGTTGTTGCAAGTATAAGTACCCATCGCAAATGTTGTTGCAAGTATAAGTACCCATCGTAAATGTTGTTGCAAGTATAAGTACCCATCGTAAATGTTGTTGCAAGTACCCATCGTAAATCTTGTTGCAAGTATAAGTACCCATCGTAAATGTTGTTGCAAGTATAAGTACCCATCGTAAATGTTGTTGCAAGTATAAGTACACATCGTAAATGTTGTTGCAAGTATAAGTACCTATCGTAAATGTTGTTGCAAGTATAAGTACCCATCGTAAATGTTGTTGCAAGTATAAGTACCCATCGTAAATGTTGTTGCAAGTATAAGTACCCATCGTAAATGCTGTTGCAAGTATAAGTACCCATCGTAAATGTTGTTGCAAGTATAAGTACCCATCGTAAATGTTGTTGCAAGTATAAGTACCCATCGTAAATGTTGTTGCAAGTATAAGTACCCATCGTAAATGTCGTTGCAAGCATAAGTACCCATCGTAAATGTTGTTGCAAGTATAAGTACCCATCGTAAATGTTGTTGCAAGTATAAGTACCCATCGTAAATTTCGTTGCAAGTATAAGCACCCATCGTAAATGTTGTTGCAAGTATAAGTACCCATCGTAAATGTTGTTGCAAGTATAAGTACCCATCGTAAATGTTGTTTCAAGTATAAGTACCCATCGTAAATGTTGTTGCAAGTATAAGTACCCATCGTAAATGTTGTTGCAAGTATAAGTACCCATCGTAAATGTTGTTGCAAGTATAAGTACCCATCGTAAATGTTGTTGCAAGTATAAGTACCCATCGTAAATGTTGTTGCAAGTATAAGTACCCATCGCAAATGTTGTTGCAAGTATAAGTACCCATCGTAAATGTTGTTGCAAGTATAAGTACCCATCGTAAATGTTGTTGCAAGTATAAGTACCCATCGTAAATGTTGTTGCAAGTATAATTACCCATCGTAAATGTTGTTGCAAGTATAAGTACCCATCGTAAATGTTGTTGCAAGTATAAGTACCCATCGTAAATGTTGTTGCATAAGTACCCATCGTAAATGTTGTTGCAAGTATAAGTACCCATCGTAAATGTTGTTGCAAGTATAAGTACACATCGTAAATGTTGTTGCAAGTATAAGTACCCATCGTAAATGTTGTTGCAAGTATAAGTACCCATCGTAAATGTTGTTGCAAGTATAAGTACCCATCGTAAATGCTGTTGCAAGTATAAGTACCCATCGTAAATGTTGTTGCAAGTATAAGTACCCATCGTAAATGTTGTTGCAAGTATAAGTACCCATCGTAAATGTTGTTGCAAGTATAAGTACCCATCGTAAATGTTGTTGCAAGTATAAGTACCCATCGTAAATGTTGTTGCAAGTATAAGTACCCATCGTAAATGTTGTTGCAAGTATAAGTACCCATCGTAAATGTTGTTGCAAGTATAAGTACCCATCGCAAATGTTGTTGCAAGTATAAGTACCCATCGCAAATGTTGTTGCAAGTATAAGTACCCATCGTAAATGTTGTTGCAAGTATAAGTACCCATCGTAAATGTTGTTGCAAGTATAAGTACCCATCGTAAATGTTGTTGCAAGTATAAGTACCCATCGTAAATGTTGTTGCAAGTATAAGTACCCATCGTAAATGTTGTTGCAAGTATAAGTACCCATCGTAAATGTTGTTGCAAGTATAAGTACCCATCGTAAATGTTGTTGCAAGTATAAGTACCCATCGTAAATGTTGCAAGTATAAGTACCCATCGTAAATGTTATTGCAAGTATAAGTACCCATCGTAAATGTTGTTGCAAGTATAAGTACCCATCGTAAATGTTGTTGCAAGTATAAGTACCCATCGTAAATGTTGTTGCAAGTATAAGTACCCATCGTAAATGTTGTTGCAAGTATAAGTACCCATCGTAAATGTTGTTGCAAGTATAAGTACCCATCGTAAATGTTGTTGCAAGTATAAGTACCCATCGTAAATGTTGTTGCAAGTATAAGTACCCATCGTAAATGTTGTTGCAAGTATAAGTACCCATCGTAAATGTTGTTGCAAGTATAAGTACCCATCGTAAATGTTGTTGCAAGTATAAGTACCCATCGTAAATGTTGTTGCAAGTATAAGTACCCATCGTAAATGTTGTTGCAAGTATAAGTACCCATCGTAAATGTTGTTGCAAGTATAAGTACCCATCGTAAATGTTGTTGCAAGTATAAGTACCCATCGTAAATGTTGTTGCAAGTATAAGTACCCATCGTAAATGTTGTTGCAAGTATAAGTACCCATCGTAAATGTTGTTGCAAGTAGAAGTACCCATCGTAAATGTTGTTGCAAGTAGAAGTACCCATCGTAAATGTTGTTGCAAGTATAAGTACCCATCGTAAATGTTGTTGCAAGTATAAGTACCCATCGTAAATGTTGTTGCAAGTATAAGTACCCATCGTAAATGTTGTTGCAAGTATAAGTACCCATCGTAAATGTTGTTGCAAGTTTAAGTACCCATCGTAAATGTTGTTGCAAGTATAAGTACCCATCGTAAATGTTGTTGCAAGTATAAGTACCCATCGTAAATGTTGTTGCAAGTATAAGTACCCATCTTAAATGTTGTTGCAAGTATAAGTACCCATCGTAAATGTTGTTGCAAGTATAAGTACCCATCGTAAATGTTGTTGCAAGTATAAGTACCCATCGTAAATGTTGTTGCAAGTATAAGTACCCATCGTAAATGTTGTTGCAAGTATAAGTACCCATCGTAAATGTTGTTGCAAGTATAAGTACCCATCGTAAATGTTGTTGCAAGTATAAGTACCCATCGCAAATGTTGTTGCAAGTATAAGTACCCATCGTAAATGTTGTTGCAAGTATAAGTACCCATCGTAAATGTTGTTGCAAGTATAAGTACCCATCGTAAATGTTGTTGCAAGTATAAGTACCCATCGTAAATGTTGTTTCAAGTATAAGTACCCATCGTAAATGTTGTTGCAAGTATAAGTACCCATCGTAAATGTTGTTGCAAGTATAAGTACCCATCGTAAATGTTGTTGCAAGTATAAGTACCCATCGTAAATGTTGTTGCAAGTATAAGTACCCATCGTAAATGTTGTTGCAAGTATAAGTACCCATCGCAAATGTTGTTGCAAGTATAAGTACCCATCGTAAATGTTGTTGCAAGTATAAGTACCCATCGTAAATGTTGTTGCAAGTATAAGTACCCATCGTAAATGTTGTTGCAAGTATAAGCACCCATCGTAAATGTTGTTGCAAGTATAAGTACCCATCGTAAATGTTGTTGCAAGTATAAGTACCCATCGTAAATGTTGTTTCAAGTATAAGTACCCATCGTAAATGTTGTTGCAAGTATAAGCACCCATCGTAAATGTTGTTGCAAGTATAAGTACCCATCGTAAATGTTGTTGCAAGTATAAGTACCCATCGTAAATGTTGTTGCAAGTATAAGTACCCATCGTAAATGTTGTTGCAAGTATAAGTACCCATCGCAAATGTTGTTGCAAGTATAAGTACCCATCGTAAATGTTGTTGCAAGTATAAGTACCCATCGTAAATGTTGTTGCAAGTATAAGTACCCATCGTAAATGTTGTTGCAAGTATAAGTACACATCGTAAATGTTGTTGCAAGTATAAGTACCCATCGTAAATGTTGTTGCAAGTATAAGTACCCATCGTAAATGTTGTTGCAAGTATAAGTACCCATCGTAAATGCTGTTGCAAGTATAAGTACCCATCGTAAATGTTGTTGCAAGTATAAGTACCCATCGTAAATGTTGTTGCAAGTATAAGTACCCATCGTAAATGTTGTTGCAAGTATAAGTACCCATCGTAAATGTTGTTGCAAGTATAAGTACCCATCGTAAATGTTGTTGCAAGTATAAGTACCCATCGTAAATGTTGTTGCAAGTATAAGTACCCATCGTAAATGTTGTTGCAAGTATAAGTACCCATCGCAAATGTTGTTGCAAGTATAAGTACCCATCGCAAATGTTGTTGCAAGTATAAGTACCCATCGTAAATGTTGTTGCAAGTATAAGTACCCATCGTAAATGTTGTTGCAAGTATAAGTACCCATCGTAAATGTTGTTGCAAGTATAAGTACCCATCGTAAATGTTGTTGCAAGTATAAGTACCCATCGTAAATGTTGTTGCAAGTATAAGTACCCATCGTAAATGTTGTTGCAAGTATAAGTACCCATCGTAAATGTTGTTGCAAGTATAAGTACCCATCGTAAATGTTGCAAGTATAAGTACCCATCGTAAATGTTATTGCAAGTATAAGTACCCATCGTAAATGTTGTTGCAAGTATAAGTACCCATCGTAAATGTTGTTGCAAGTATAAGTACCCATCGTAAATGTTGTTGCAAGTATAAGTACCCATCGTAAATGTTGTTGCAAGTATAAGTACCCATCGTAAATGTTGTTGCAAGTATAAGTACCCATCGTAAATGTTGTTGCAAGTATAAGTACCCATCGTAAATGTTGTTGCAAGTATAAGTACCCATCGTAAATGTTGTTGCAAGTATAAGTACCCATCGTAAATGTTGTTGCAAGTATAAGTACCCATCGTAAATGTTGTTGCAAGTATAAGTACCCATCGCAAATGTTGTTGCAAGTATAAGTACCCATCGTAAATGTTGTTGCAAGTATAAGTACCCATCGTAAATGTTGTTGCAAGTATAAGTACCCATCGTAAATGTTGTTGCAAGTATAAGTACCCATCGTAAATGTTGTTGCAAGTATAAGTACCCATCGTAAATGTTGTTGCAAGTATAAGTACCCATCGTAAATGTTGTTGCAAGTAGAAGTACCCATCGTAAATGTTGTTGCAAGTAGAAGTACCCATCGTAAATGTTGTTGCAAGTATAAGTACCCATCGTAAATGTTGTTGCAAGTATAAGTACCCATCGTAAATGTTGTTGCAAGTATAAGTACCCATCGTAAATGTTGTTGCAAGTATAAGTACCCATCGTAAATGTTGTTGCAAGTTTAAGTACCCATCGTAAATGTTGTTGCAAGTTTAAGTACCCATCGTAAATGTTGTTGCAAGTATAAGTACCCATCGTAAATGTTGTTGCAAGTATAAGTACCCATCTTAAATGTTGTTGCAAGTATAAGTACCCATCGTAAATGTTGTTGCAAGTATAAGTACCCATCGTAAATGTTGTTGCAAGTATAAGTACCCATCGTAAATGTTGTTGCAAGTATAAGTACCCATCGTAAATGTTGTTGCAAGTATAAGTACCCATCGTAAATGTTGTTGCAAGTATAAGTACCCATCGTAAATGTTGTTGCAAGTATAAGTACCCATCGCAAATGTTGTTGCAAGTATAAGTACCCATCGTAAATGTTGTTGCAAGTATAAGTACCCATCGTAAATGTTGTTGCAAGTATAAGTACCCATCGTAAATGTTGTTGCAAGTATAAGTACCCATCGTAAATGTTGTTTCAAGTATAAGTACCCATCGTAAATGTTGTTGCAAGTATAAGTACCCATCGTAAATGTTGTTGCAAGTATAAGTACCCATCGTAAATGTTGTTGCAAGTATAAGTACCCATCGTAAATGTTGTTGCAAGTATAAGTACCCATCGTAAATGTTGTTGCAAGTATAAGTACCCATCGCAAATGTTGTTGCAAGTATAAGTACCCATCGTAAATGTTGTTGCAAGTATAAGTACCCATCGCAAATGTTGTTGCAAGTATAAGTACCCATCGTAAATGTTGTTGCAAGTATAAGCACCCATCGTAAATGTTGTTGCAAGTATAAGTACCCATCGTAAATGTTGTTGCAAGTATAAGTACCCATCGTAAATGTTGTTTCAAGTATAAGTACCCATCGTAAATGTTGTTGCAAGTATAAGTACCCATCGTAAATGTTGTTGCAAGTATAAGTACCCATCGTAAATGTTGTTGCAAGTATAAGTACCCATCGTAAATGTTGTTGCAAGTATAAGTACCCATCGTAAATGTTGTTGCAAGTATAAGTACCCATCGCAAATGTTGTTGCAAGTATAAGTACCCATCGTAAATGTTGTTGCAAGTATAAGTACCCATCGTAAATGTTGTTGCAAGTATAAGTACCCATCGTAAATGTTGTTGCAAGTATAATTACCCATCGTAAATGTTGTTGCAAGTATAAGTACCCATCGTAAATGTTGTTGCATAAGTACCCATCGTAAATGTTGTTGCAAGTATAAGTACCCATCGTAAATGTTGTTGCAAGTATAAGTACCCATCGTAAATGTTGTTGCAAGTATAAGTACACATCGTAAATGTTGTTGCAAGTATAAGTACACATCGTAAATGTTGTTGCAAGTATAAGTACCCATCGTAAATGTTGTTGCAAGTATAAGTACCCATCGTAAATGCTGTTGCAAGTATAAGTACCCATCGTAAATGTTGTTGCAAGTATAAGTACCCATCGTAAATGTTGTTGCAAGTATAAGTACCCATCGTAAATGTTGTTGCAAGTATAAGTACCCATCGTAAATGTTGTTGCAAGTATAAGTACCCATCGTAAATGTTGTTGCAAGTATAAGTACCCATCGTAAATGTTGTTGCAAGTATAAGTACCCATCGTAAATGTTGTTGCAAGTATAAGTACCCATCGCAAATGTTGTTGCAAGTATAAGTACCCATCGTAAATGTTGTTGCAAGTATAAGTACCCATCGTAAATGTTGTTGCAAGTATAAGTACCCATCGTAAATGTTGTTGCAAGTATAAGTACCCATCGTAAATGTTGTTGCAAGTATAAGTACCCATCGTAAATGTTGTTGCAAGTATAAGTACCCATCGTAAATGTTGTTGCAAGTATAAGTACCCATCGTAAATGTTGTTGCAAGTATAAGTACCCATCGTAAATGTTGTTGCAAGTATAAGTACCCATCGTAAATGTTGTTGCAAGTATAAGTACCCATCGTAAATGTTGTTGCAAGTATAAGTACCCATCGTAAATGTTGTTGCAAGTATAAGTACCCATCGTAAATGTTGTTGCAAGTATAAGTACCCATCGTAGCAAGTATAAGTACCCATCGTAAATGTTGTTGCAAGTATAAGTACCCATCGTAAATGTTGTTGCAAGTATAAGTACCCATCGTAAATGTTGTTGCAAGTATAAGTACCCATCGTAAATGTTGTTGCAAGTATAAGTACCCATCGTAAATGTTGTTGCAAGTATAAGTACCCATCGTAAATGTTGTTGCAAGTATAAGTACCCATCGTAAATGTTGTTGCAAGTATAAGTACCCATCGTAAATGTTGTTGCAAGTATAAGTACCCATCGTAAATGTTGTTGCAAGTATAAGTACCCATCGTAAATGTTGTTGCAAGTATAAGTACCCATCGTAAATGTTGTTGCAAGTATAAGTACCCATCGTAAATGTTGTTGCAAGTTTAAGTACCCATCGTAAATGTTGTTGCAAGTTTAAGTACCCATCGTAAATGTTGTTGCAAGTATAAGTACCCATCGTAAATGTTGTTGCAAGTATAAGTACCCATCTTAAATGTTGTTGCAAGTATAAGTACCCATCGTAAATGTTGTTGCAAGTATAAGTACCCATCGTAAATGTTGTTGCAAGTATAAGTACCCATCGTAAATGTTGTTGCAAGTATAAGTACCCATCGTAAATGTTGTTGCAAGTATAAGTACCCATCGTAAATGTTGTTGCAAGTATAAGTACCCATCGTAAATGTTGTTGCAAGTATAAGTACCCATCGCAAATGTTGTTGCAAGTATAAGTACCCATCGTAAATGTTGTTGCAAGTATAAGTACCCATCGTAAATGTTGTTGCAAGTATAAGTACCCATCGTAAATGTTGTTGCAAGTATAAGTACCCATCGTAAATGTTGTTGCAAGTATAAGTACCCATCGTAAATGTTGTTGCAAGTATAAGTACCCATCGTAAATGTTGTTGCAAGTATAAGTACCCATCGTATATGTTGTTGCAAGTATAAGTACCCATCGTAAATGTTGTTGCAAGTATAAGTACCCATCGTAAATGTTGTTGCAAGTATAAGTACCCATCGTAAATGTTGTTGCAAGTATAAGTACCCATCGTAAATGTTGTTGCAAGTATAAGTACCCATCGTAAATGTTGTTGCAAGTATAAGTACCCATCGTAAATGTTGTTGCAAGTATAAGTACCCATCGTAAATGTTGTTGCAAGTATAATTACCCATCGTAAATGTTGTTGCAAGTATAAGTACCCATCGTAAATGTTGTTGCAAGTATAAGTACCCATCGTAAATGTTGTTGCAAGTATAAGTACCCATCGTAAATGTTGTTGCAAGTATAAGTACCCATCGTAAATGTTGTTGCAAGTATAAGTACCCATCGTAAATGTTGTTGCAAGTATAAGTACCCATCGTAAATGTTGTTGCAAGTATAAGTACCCATCGTAAATGTTGTTGCAAGTATAAGTACCCATCGTAAATGTTGTTGCAAGTATAAGTACCCATCGTAAATGTTGTTGCAAGTATAAGTACCCATCGTAAATGTTGTTGCAAGTATAAGTACCCATCGTAAATGTTGTTGCAAGTATAAGTACCCATCGTAAATGTTGTTGCAAGTATAAGTACCCATCGTAAATAATGTTGCAAGTATAAGTACCCTTCGTAAATGTTGTTGCAAGTATAAGTACTCATCGTAAATGTTGTTGCAAGTATAAGTACTCATCGTAAATGTTGTTGCAAGTATAAATACTCATCATAAATGTTTGCAAGTATAAGTACTCATCATAAATGTTGTTGCAAGTATAAGTACCCATCGTAAATGTTGTTGCAAGTATAAGTACCCATCGTAAATGTTGTTGCAAGTATAAGTACCCATCGTAAATGTTGTTGCAAGTATAAGTACCCATCGTAAATGTTGTTGCAAGTATAAGTACCCATCGCAAATGTTGTTGCAAGTATAAGTACCCATCGCAAATGTTGTTGCAAGTATAAGTACCCATCGCAAATGTTGTTGCAAGTATAAGTACCCATCGTAAATGTTGTTGCAAGTATAAGTACCCATCGTAAATGTTGTTGCAAGTATAAGTACCCATCGTAAATGTTGTTGCAAGTATAAGTACCCAAAACAATTTTGCTTTTGCAAAAACAATTTTGCTTTTGCAAACACAATTTTGCTTTTGCAAAAACAATTTTGCTTTTGCAAAAACAATTTTGCTTTTGCAAACACAATTTTGCTTTTGCAAACACAATTTTGCTTTTGCAAACACAATTTTGCTTTTGCAAACACAATTTTGCTTTTGAAAACACAATTTTGCTTTTGCAAACACAATTTTGCTTTTGCAAACACAATTTTGCTTTTGCAAAAACAATTTTGCTTTTGCAAAAACAATTTTGCTTTTGCAAAAACAATTTTGCTTTTGCAAAAACAATTTTGCTTTTGCAAAAACAATTTTGCTTTTGCAAAAACAATTTTGCTTTTGCAAACACAATTTTGCTTTTGCAAACACAATTTTGCTTTTGCAAACACAATTTTGCTTTTGCAAACACAATTTTGCTTTTGCAAACACAATTTTGCTTTTGCAAACACAATTTTGCTTTTGCAAACACAATTTTGCTTTTGCAAACACAATTTTGCTTTTGCAAACACAATTTTGCTTTTGCAAACACAATTTTGCTTTTGCAAATACAATTTTGCTTTTGCAAATACAATTTTGCTTTTGCAAAAACAATTTTGCTTTTGCAAAAACAATTTTGCTTTTGCAAAAACAATTTTGCTTTTGCAAAAACAATTTTGCTTTTGCAAAAACAATTTTGCTTTTGCAAAAACAATTTTGCTTTTGCAAACACAATTTTGCTTTTGGAAACACAATTTTGCTTTTGGAAACACAATTTTGCTTTTGCAAACACAATTTTGCTTTTGTAAAAACAATTTTGCTTTTGCAAAAACAATTTTGCTTTTGCAAACACAATTTTGCTTTTGCAAACACAATTTTGCTTTTGCAAACACAATTTTGCTTTTGCAAACACAATTTTGCTTTTGCAAACACACTTTTGCTTTTGCAAACACAATTTTGCTTTTGCAAACACAATTTTGCTTTTGCAAACACAATTTTGCTTTTGCAAACACAATTTTGCTTTTGCAAAAACAATTTTGCTTTTGCAAACACAATTTCGCTTTTGCAAACACAATTTTGGTTTTGCAAAAACAATTTTGCTTTTGCAAAAACAATTTTGCTTTTGCAAACGCAATTTTGCTTTTGCAAACACAATTTTGCTTTTGCAAACACAATTTTGCTTTTGCAAAAACAATTTTGCTTTTGCAAACACAATTTTGCTTTTGCAAACACAATTTTACTTTTGCAAACACAATTTTACTTTTGCAAACACAATTTTGCTTTTGCAAACACAATTTTGCTTTTGCAAACACAATTTTGCTTTTGCAAACACAACTTTGCTTTTGCAAACACAACTTTGCTTTTGCAAACACAATTTTGCTTTTGCAAACACAATTTTGCTTTTGCAAACACAATTTTGCTTTTGCAAACACACTTTTGCTTTTGCAAACACAATTTTGCTTTTGCAAACACAATTTTGCCGTTGCAAACACAATTTTGCTTTTGCAAACACAATTTTGCTTTTGCAAACACAATTTTGCTTTTGCAAACACAATTTTGCTTTTGCAAACACAATATTGCTTTTGCAAAAACAATTTTGCTTTTGCAAACACAATTTTGCTTTTGCAAACACAATTTTGCTTTTGCAAACACAATTTTGCATTTGCAAACACAATTTTGCATTTGCAAACACAATTTTGCTTTTGCAAAAACAATTTTGCTTTTGCAAACACAATTTTGCTTTTGCAAACACAATTTTGCTTTTGCAAACACAATTTTGCTTTTGCAAACACAATTTTGCTTTTGCAAACACAATTTTGCTTTTGCAAACACAATTTTGCTTTTGCAAAAACAATTTTGCTTTTGCAAAAACAATTTTGCTTTTGCAAAAACAATTTTGCTTTTGCAAAAACAATTTTGCTTTTGCAAAAACAATTTTGCTTTTGCAAACACAATTTTGCTTTTGCAAACACAATTTTGCTTTTGCAAACACAATTTTGCTTTTGCAAACACAATTTTGCTTTTGCAAACACAATTTTGCTTTTGCAAACACAATTTTGCTTTTGCAAACACAATTTTGCTTTTGCAAACACAATTTTGCTTTTGCAAACACAATTTTGCTTTTGCAAAAACAATTTTGCTTTTGCAAAAACAATTTTGCTTTTGCAAATACAATTTTGCTTTTGCAAATACAATTTTGCTTTTGCAAAAACAATTTTGCTTTTGCAAAAACAATTTTGCTTTTGTAAAAACAATTTTGCTTTTGCAAAAACAATTTTGCTTTTGCAAACACAATTTTGCTTTTGCAAACACAATTTTGCTTTTGCAAACACAATTTTGCTTTTGCAAACACAATTTTGCTTTTGCAAACACACTTTTGCTTTTGCAAACACAATTTTGCTTTTGCAAACACAATTTTGCTTTTGCAAACACAATTTTGCTTTTGCAAACACAATTTTGCTTTTGCAAAAACAATTTTGCTTTTGCAAACACAATTTCGCTTTTGCAAACACAATTTTGCTTTTGCAAAAACAATTTTGCTTTTGCAAAAACAATTTTGCTTTTGCAAACGCAATTTTGCTTTTGCAAACACAATTTTGCTTTTGCAAACACAATTTTGCTTTTGCAAAAACAATTTTGCTTTTGCAAACACAATTTTGCTTTTGCAAACACAATTTTACTTTTGCAAACACAATTTTACTTTTGCAAACACAATTTTGCTTTTGCAAACACAATTTTGCTTTTGCAAACACAATTTTGCTTTTGCAAACACAACTTTGCTTTTGCAAACACAACTTTGCTTTTGCAAACACAATTTTGCTTTTGCAAACACAATTTTGCTTTTGCAAACACAATTTTGCTTTTGCAAACACACTTTTGCTTTTGCAAACACAATTTTGCTTTTGCAAACACAATTTTGCCGTTGCAAACACAATTTTGCTTTTGCAAACACAATTTTGCTTTTGCAAACACAATTTTGCTTTTGCAAACACAATTTTGCTTTTGCAAACACAATATTGCTTTTGCAAAAACAATTTTGCTTTTGCAAACACAATTTTGCTTTTGCAAACACAATTTTGCTTTTGCAAACACAATTTTGCATTTGCAAACACAATTTTGCATTTGCAAACACAATTTTGCTTTTGCAAAAACAATTTTGCTTTTGCAAACACAATTTTGCTTTTGCAAACACAATTTTGCTTTTGCAAACACAATTTTGCTTTTGCAAACACAATTTTGCTTTTGCAAACACAATTTTGCTTTTGCAAACACAATTTTGCTTTTGCAAAAACAATTTTGCTTTTGCAAAAACAATTTTGCTTTTGCAAAAACAATTTTGCTTTTGCAAAAACAATTTTGCTTTTGCAAAAACAATTTTGCTTTTGCAAAAACAATTTTGCTTTTGCAAAAACAATTTTGCTTTTGCAAAAACAATTTTGCTTTTGCAAACACAATTTTGCTTTTGCAAACACAATTTTGCTTTTGCAAACACAATTTTGCTTTTGCAAACACAATTTTGCTTTTGCAAACACAATTTTGCTTTTGCAAACACAATTTTGCTTTTGCATTGCTTTTACAAAAACAATTTTGCTTTTCCAAAAACAATTTTGCTTTTGCAAATACAATTGTGCTTTTGCAAATACAATTTTGCTTTTGCAAAAGCAATTTTGCTTTTGCAAAAACAATTTTGCTTTTGCAAAAACAATTTTGCTTTTGCAAAAACAATTTTGCTTTTGCAAACACAATTTTGCTTTTGCAAACACAATTTTGCTTTTGCAAACACAATTTTGCTTTTGGAAACACAATTTTGCTTTTGCAAACACAATTTTGCTTTTGTAAAAACAATTTTGCTTTTGCAAAAACAATTTTGCTTTTGCAAACACAATTTTGCTTTTGCAAACACAATTTTGCTTTTGCAAACACAATTTTGCTTTTGCAAACACAATTTTGCTTTTGCAAACACACTTTTGCTTTTGCAAACACAATTTTGCTTTTGCAAACACAATTTTGCTTTTGCAAACACAATTTTGCTTTTGCAAAAACAATTTTGCTTTTGCAAACACAATTTCGCTTTTGCAAACACAATTTTGCTTTTGCAAAAACAATTTTGCTTTTGCAAACACAATTTTGCTTTTGCAAACACAATTTTGCTTTTGCAAACACAATTTTGCTTTTGCAAACACAATTTTGCTTTTGCAAAAACAATTTTGCTTTTGCAAACACAATTTTGCTTTTGCAAACACAATTTTGCTTTTGCAAACACAATTTTAATTTTGCAAACACAATTTTGCTTTTGCAAACACAATTTTGCTTTTGCAAACACAATTTTGCTTTTGCAAACACAACTTTGCTTTTGCAAACACAACTTTGCTTTTGCAAACACAATTTTGCTTTTGCAAACACAATTTTGCTTTTGCAAACACACTTTTGCTTTTGCAAACACAATTTTGCTTTTGCAAACACAATTTTGCCGTTGCAAACACAATTTTGCTTTTGCAAACACAATTTTGCTTTTGCAAAAACAATTTTGCTTTTGCAAAAACAATTTTGCTTTTGCAAACACAATTTCGCTTTTGCAAACACAATTTTGCTTTTGCAAAAACAATTTTGCTTTTGCAAACACAATTTTGCTTTTGCAAACACAATTTTGCTTTTGCAAACACAATTTTGCTTTTGCAAACACAATTTTGCTTTTGCAAAAACAATTTTGCTTTTGCAAACACAATTTTGCTTTTGCAAACACAATTTTGCTTTTGCAAACACAATTTTACTTTTGCAAACACAATTTTGCTTTTGCAAACACAATTTTGCTTTTGCAAACACAATTTTGCTTTTGCAAACACAACTTTGCTTTTGCAAACACAACTTTGCTTTTGCAAACACAATTTTGCTTTTGCAAACACAATTTTGCTTTTCCAAACACAATTTTGCTTTTGCAAAAACAATTTTGCTTTTGCAAAAACAATTTTGCTGTTGCAAAAACAATTTTGCTGTTGCAAAAACAATTTTGCTTTTGCAAAAACAATTGTGCTTTTGCAAACACAATTTTGCTTTTGCAAACACAATTTTGCTTTTGCAAAAACAATTTTGCTTTTGCAAAAACAATTTTGCTTTTGCAAAAACAATTTTGCTTTGCAAACACAATTTTGCTTTTGCAAAAACAAGTTTGCTTTTGCAAACACAATTTTGCTTTTGCAAAAACAATTTTGCTTTTGCAAACACAATTTTGCTTTTGCAAAAACAATTTTGCTTTTGCAAACACAATTTTGCTTTAGCAAACACAATTTTGCTTTTGCAAACACAATTTTGCTTTTGCAAAAACAATTTTGCTTTTGCAAAAACAATTTTGCTTTTGCAAAAACAATTTTGCTTTTGCAAAAACAATTTTGCTTTTGCAAAAACAATTTTGCTTTTGCAAAAACAATTTTGCTTTTGCAAAAACAATTTTGCTTTTGCAAAAACAATTTTGCTTTTGCAAACACAATTTTGCTTTTGCAAAAACAATTTTGCTTTTGCAAACACAATTTTGCTTTTGCAAACACAATTTTGCTTTTGCAAACACAATTTTGCTTTTGCAAACACAATTTTGCTTTTGCAAAAACAATTTTGCTTTTGCAAAAACAATTTTGCTTTTGCAAACACAATTTTGCTTTTGCAAACACAATTTTGCTTTTGCAAACACAATTTTGCTTTTGCAAACACAATTTTGCTTTTGCAAACACAATTTTGCTTTTGCAAACACAATTTTGCTTTTGCAAAAACAATTTTGCTTTTGCAAAAACAATTTTGCTTTTGCAAAAACAATTTTGCTTTTGCAAACACAATTTTGCTTTTGCAAACACAATTTTGCTTTTGCAAAAACAATTTTGCTTTTGCAAAAACAATTTTGTTTTTGCAAACACAATTTTGTTTTTGCAAACACAATTTTGCTTTTGTAAACACAATTTTGCTTTTGCAAAAACAATTTTGCTTTTGCAAACACAATTTTGCTTTTGCAAAAACAATTTTGCTTTTGCAAACACAATTTTGCTTTTGCAAACACAATTTTGCTTTTGCAAACACAATTTTGCTTTTGCAAACACAATTTTGCTTTTGCAAAAACAATTTTGCTTTTGCAAAAACAATTTTGCTTTTGCAAAAACAATTTTGCTTTTGCAAAAACAATTTTGCATTTGCAAAAACAATTTTGCTTTTGCAAAAACAATTTTGCTTTTGCAAAAACAATTTTGCTTTTGCAAAAACAATTTTGCTTTAGCAAACACAATTTTGCTTTTGCAAACACAATTTTGCTTTTGCAAACACAATTTTGTTTTTGCAAAAACAATTTTGCTTTTGCAAAAACAATTTTGCTTTTGCAAAAACAATTTTGCTTTTGCAAACACAATTTTGCTTTTGCAAAAACAATTTTGCTTTAGCAAAAACAATTTTGCTTTAGCAAAAACAATTTTGCTTTTGCAAACACAATTTTGCTTTTGCAAAAACAATTTTGCTTTTGCAAACACAATTTTGCTTTTGCAAAAACAATTTTGCTTTTGCAAAAACAATTTTGCTTTTGCAAACACAATTTTGCTTTTGCAAACACAATTTTGCTTTTGCAAACACAATTTTGCTTTTGCAAACACAGTTTTGCTTTTGCAAACACAATTTTGCTTTTGCAAAAACAATTTTGCTTTTGCAAAAACAATTTTGCTTTTGCAAAAACAATTTTGCTTTTGCAAAAACAATTTTGCTTTTGCAAAAACAATTTTGCTTTTGCAAACACAATTTTGCTTTTGCAAACACAATTTTGCTTTTGCAAACACAATTTTGCTTTTGCAAACACAATTTTGCTTTTGCAAAAACAATTTTGCTTTTGCAAAAACAATTTTGCTTTTGCAAAAACAATTTTGCTTTTGCAAACACAATTTTGCTTTTACAAAAACAATTTTGCTTTTGCTAAAAACAATTTTGCTTTTGCAAACACAATTTTGCTTTTGCAAACACAATTTTGCTTTTGCAAACACAATTTTGCTTTTGCAAACACAATTTTGCTTTTGCAAACACAATTTTGCTTTTGCAAAAACAATTTTGCTTTTGCAAACACAATTTTGCTTTTACAAAAACAATTTTGCTTTTGCTAAAAACAATTTTGCTTTTGCAAACACAATTTTGCTTTTGTAAACACAATTTTGCTTTTGCAAAAACAATTTTGCTTTTGCAAAAACAATTTTGCTTTTGCAAAAACAATTTTGCTTTTGCAAAAACAATTTTGCTTTTGCAAAAACAATTTTGCTTTTGCAAAAACAATTTTGCTTTTGCAAACACAAGTTTGCTTTTGCAAAAACAATTTTGCTTTTGCAAAAACAATTTTGCTTTTGCAAAAACAATTTTGCTTTTGCAAACACAATTTTGCTTTTGCAAAAACAATTTTGCTTTTGCAAACCCAATTTTGCTTTTGCAAACACAATTTTGCTTTTGCAAAAACAATTTTGCTTTTGCAAAAACAATTTTGCTTTTGCAAAAACAATTTTGCTTTTGCAAACACAATTTTGCTTTTGCAAACACAATTTTGCTTTTGCAAACACAATTTTGCTTTTGCAAACACAATTTTGCTTTTGCAAACACAATTTTGCTTTTGCAAACACAATGTTGCTTTTGCAAACACAATTTTGCTTTTGCAAACACAATTTTGCTTTTGTAAAAACAATTTTGCTTTTGTAAAAACAATTTTGCTTTTGCAAAAACAATTTTGCTTTTGCAAACACAATTTTGCTTTTGCAAAAACAATTTTGCTTTTGCAAAAACAATTTTGCTTTTGCAAAAACAATTTTGCTTTTGCAAAAACAATTTTGCTTGTGCAAACACAATTTTGCTTTTGCAAACACAATTTTGCTTTTGTAAACACAATTTTGCTTTTGCAAAAACAATTTTGCTTTTGCAAAAACAATTTTGCTTTTGCAAAAACAATTTTGCTTTTGCAAAAACAATTTTGCTTTTGCAAAAACAATTTTGCTTTTGCAAAAACAATTTTGCTTTTGCAAACACAAGTTTGCTTTTGCAAACACAATTATGCTTTTGCAAACACAATTTTGCTTTTGCAAACACAATTTTGCTTTTGCAAAAACAAGTTTGCTTTTGCAAACACAATTTTGCTTTTACAAACACAATTTTGCTTTTACAAACACAATTTTGCTTTTACAAACACAATTTTGCTTTTGCAAACACAATTTTGCTTTTGCAAACACAATTTTGCTTTTCAAACACAATTTTGCTTTTCAAACACAATTTTGCTTTTGCAAACACAATTTTGCTTTTACAAACACAATTTTGCTTTTGCAAACACAATTTTGCTTTTGCAAACACAATTTTGCTTTTCAAACACAATTTTGCTTTTCAAATACAATTTTGCTTTTGCAAACACAATTTTGCTTTTGCAAACACAATTTTGCTTTTGCAAAAACAATTTTGCTTTTGCAAACACAATTTTGCTTTTGCAAAAACAATTTTGCTTTTGCAAAAACAATTTTGCTTTTGCAAAAACAATTTTGCTTTCGCAAAAACAATTTTGGTTTTGCAAAAACAATTTTGCTTTTGCAAAAACAATTTTGCTTTTGCAAAAACAATTTTGCTTTTGCAAACACAATTTTGCTTTTGCAAACACAATTTTGCTTTTGCAAAAACAATTTTGCTTTTGCAAAAACAATTTTGCTTTTGCAAACACAATTTTGCTTTTGCAAAAACAATTTTGCTTTTGCAAAAACAATTTTGCTTTTGCAAAAACATTTTTGCTTTTGCAAAAACATTTTTGCTTTTGCAAAAACAATTTTGCTTTTGCAAACACAATTTTGCTTTTGCAAACACAATTTTGCTTTTGCAAACACAATTTTGCTTTTGCAAACACAATTTTGCTTTTGCAAAAACAATTTTGCTTTTGCAAACACAATTTTGCTTTTGCAAACACAATTTTGCTTTTGCAAACACAATTTTGCTTTTGCAAACACAATTTTGCTTTTGCAAACACAACTTTGCTTTTGCAAACACAACTTTGCTTTTGCAAACACAATTTTGCTTTTGCAAACACAATTTTGCTTTTGCAAAAACAATTTTGCTTTTGCAAACACAATTTCGCTTTTGCAAACACAATTTTGCTTTTGCAAACACAATTTTGCTTTTGCAAACACAATTTTGCTTTTGCAAAAACAATTTTGCTTTTGCTAAAAACAATTTTGCTTTTGCAAACACAATTTTGCTTTTGCAAAAACAATTTTGCTTTTGCAAACACAATTTTGCTTTTACAAACACAATTTTGCTTTTACAAACACAATTTTGCTTTTACAAACACAATTTTGCTTTTGCAAACACAATTTTGCTTTTGCAAACACAATTTTGCTTTTCAAACACAATTTTGCTTTTCAAACACAATTTTGCTTTTGCAAACACAATTTTGCTTTTGCAAACACAATTTTGCTTTTGCAAAAACAATTTTGCTTTTGCAAACACAATTTTGCTTTTGCAAAAACAATTTTGCTTTTGCAAAAACAATTTTGCTTTTGCAAAAACAATTTTGCTTTTGCAAAAACAATTTTGCTTTTGCAAACACAATTTTGCTTTTGCAAACACAATTTTGCTTTTGCAAAAACAATTTTGCTTTTGCAAACACAATTTTGCTTTTGCAAAAACAATTTTGCTTTTGCAAAAACAATTTTGCTTTTGCAAACACAATTTTGCATTTGCAAAAACAATTTTGATTTGCAAAAACAATTTTGCTTTTGCAAACACAATTTTGCTTTTGCAAAAACAATTTTGCTTTTGCAAAAACAATTTTGCTTTTGCAAAAACAATTTTGCTTTTGCAAACACAATTTTGCTTTTGCAAACACAATTTTGCTTTTGCAAACACAATTTTGCTTTTGCAAAAACAATTTTGCTTTTGCAAAAACAATTTTGCTTTTGCAAAAACAATTTTGCTTTTGCAAACACAATTTTGCTTTTGCAAACACAATTTTGCTTTTGTAAACACAATTTTGCTTTTGCAAAAACAATTTTGCTTTTGCAAACACAATTTTGCTTTTGCAAACACAATTTTGCTTTTGCAAACACAATTTTGCTTTTGCAAACACAATTTTGCTTTTGCAAACACAATTTTGCTTTTGCAAACACAATTTTGCTTTTGCAAACACAATTTTGCTTTTGCAAACACAATTTTGCTTTTGCAAACACAATTTTGCTTTTGCAAAAACAATTTTGCTTTTGCAAAAACAATTTTGCTTTTGCAAAAACAATTTTGCTTTTGCAAACACAATTTTGCTTTTGCAAACACAATTTTGCTTTTGCAAACACAATTTTGCTTTTGCAAACACAATTTTGCTTTTGCAAAAACAATTTTGCTTTTGCAAAAACAATTTTGCTTTTGCAAACACAATTTTGCATTTGCAAACACAATTTTGCATTTGCAAACAGAATTTTGCATTTGCAAACAGAATTTTGCATTTGCAAACACAATTTTGCATTTGCAAACACAATTTTGCTTTTGCAAACACAATTTTGCTTTTGCAAACACAATTTTGCTTTTGCAAACACAACTTTGCTTTTGCAAACACAACTTTGCTTTTGCAAACACAATTTTGCTTTTGCAAACACAATTTTGTTTTTGCAAACACAATTTTGTTTTTGCAAACACAATTTTGTTTTTGCAAACACAATTTTGTTTTTGCAAACACAATTTTGCTTTTGCAAAAACAATTTTGCTTTTGCAAAAACAATTTTGCTTTTGCAAAAACAATTTTGCTTTTGCAAACACAATTTTGCTTTTGCAAACACAATTTTGCTTTTGCAAACACAATTTTGCTTTTGCAAAAACAATTTTGCTTTTGCAAAAACAATTTTGCTTTTGCAAAAACAATTTTGCTTTTGCAAACACAATTTTGCTTTTACAAAAACAATTTTGCTTTTGCTAAAAACAAATTTGCTTTTGCAAACACAATTTTGCTTTTGCAAACACAATTTTGCTTTTGCAAACACAATTTTGCTTTTGCAAACACAATTTTGCTTTTGCAAAAACAATTTTGCTTTTGCAAACACAATTTTGCTTTTGCAAACACAATTTTGCTTTTGCAAACACAATTTTGCTTTTGCAAAAACAAGTTTGCTTTTGCAAACACAATTTTGCTTTTACAAACACAATTTTGCTTTTACAAACACAATTTTGCTTTTACAAACACAATTTTGCTTGTGCAAACACAATTTTGCTTTTGCAAACACAATTTTGCTTTTCAAACACAATTTTGCTTTTCAAACACAATTTTGCTTTTGCAAACACAATTTTGCTTTTGCAAACACAATTTTGCTTTTGCAAACACAATTTTGCTTTTGCAAAAACAATTTTGCTTTTGCAAAAACAATTTTGCTTTAGCAAACACAATTTTGCTTTTGCAAAAACAATTTTGCTTTTGCAAAAACAATTTTGCTTTTGCAAAAACAATTTTGCTTTTGCAAACACAAGTTTGCTTTTGCAAAAACAATTTTGCTTTTGCAAAAACAATTTTGCTTTTGCAAAAACAATTTTGCTTTTGCAAACACAATTTTGCTTTTGCAAACACAAGTTTGCTTTTGCAAACACAAGTTTGCTTTTGCAAAAACAATTTTGCTTTTGCAAACCCAATTTTGCTTTTGCAAACACAATTTTGCTTTTGCAAAAACAATTTTGCTTTGCAAACACAATTTTGCTTTTGCAAAAACAAGTTTGCTTTTGCAAACACAATTTTGCTTTTGCAAAAACAATTTTGCTTTTGCAAACACAATTTTGCTTTTGCAAACACAATTTTGCTTTAGCAAACACAATTTTGCTTTTGCAAACACAATTTTGCTTTTGCAAAAACAATTTTGCTTTTGCAAAAACAATTTTGCTTTTGCAAAAACAATTTTGCTTTTGCAAACACAATTTTGCTTTTGCAAAAACAATTTTGCTTTTGCAAAAACAATTTTGTTTTTGCAAACACAATTTTGTTTTTGCAAACACAATTTTGCTTTTGTAAACACAATTTTGCTTTTGCAAAAACAATTTTGCTTTTGCAAACACAATTTTGCTTTTGCAAAAACAATTTTGCTTTTGCAAACACAATTTTGCTTTTGCAAACACAATTTTGCTTTTGCAAACACAATTTTGCTTTTGCAAACACAATTTTGCTTTTGCAAAAACAATTTTGCTTTTGCAAAAACAATTTTGCTTTTGCAAAAACAATTTTGCTTTTGCAAAAACAATTTTGCATTTGCAAAAACAATTTTGCTTTTGCAAAAACAATTTTGCTTTTGCAAAAACAATTTTGCTTTTGCAAAAACAATTTTGCTTTAGCAAACACAATTTTGCTTTTGCAAACACAATTTTGCTTTTGCAAACACAATTTTGCTTTTGCAAAAACAATTTTGCTTTTGCAAAAACAATTTTGCTTTTGCAAACACAATTTTGCTTTTGCAAAAACAATTTTGCTTTAGCAAAAACAATTTTGCTTTAGCAAAAACAATTTTGCTTTTGCAAACACAATTTTGCTTTTGCAAAAACAATTTTGCTTTTGCAAACACAATTTTGCTTTTGCAAAAACAATTTTGCTTTTGCAAAAACAATTTTGCTTTTGCAAACACAATTTTGCTTTTGCAAAAACAATTTTGCTTTTGCAAACACAATTTTGCTTTTGCAAACACAGTTTTGCTTTTGCAAACACAATTTTGCTTTTGCAAAAACAATTTTGCTTTTGCAAAAACAATTTTGCTTTTGCAAAAACAATTTTGCTTTTGCAAAAACAATTTTGCTTTTGCAAAAACAATTTTGCTTTTGCAAAAACAATTTTGCTTTTGCAAACACAATTTTGCTTTTGCAAACACAATTTTGCTTTTGCAAACACAATTTTGCTTTTGCAAACACAATTTTGCTTTTGCAAAAACAATTTTGCTTTTGCAAAAACAATTTTGCTTTTGCAAAAACAATTTTGCTTTTGCAAACACAATTTTGCTTTTACAAAAACAATTTTGCTTTTGCTAAAAACAATTTTGCTTTTGCAAACACAATTTTGCTTTTGCAAACACAATTTTGCTTTTGCAAACACAATTTTGCTTTTGCAAACACAATTTTGCTTTTGCAAACACAATTTTGCTTTTGCAAAAACAATTTTGCTTTTGCAAACACAATTTTGCTTTTACAAAAACAATTTTGCTTTTGCTAAAAACAATTTTGCTTTTGCAAACACAATTTTGCTTTTGTAAACACAATTTTGCTTTTGCAAAAACAATTTTGCTTTTGCAAAAACAATTTTGCTTTTGCAAAAACAATTTTGCTTTTGCAAAAACAATTTTGCTTTTGCAAAAACAATTTTGCTTTTGCAAACACAAGTTTGCTTTTGCAAAAACAATTTTGCTTTTGCAAAAACAATTTTGCTTTTGCAAAAACAATTTTGCTTTTGCAAACACAATTTTGCTTTTGCAAACACAATTTTGCTTTTGCAAAAACAATTTTGCTTTTGCAAACCCAATTTTGCTTTTGCAAAAACAATTTTGCTTTTGCAAAAACAATTTTGATTTTGCAAAAACAATTTTGCTTTTGCAAACACAATTTTGCTTTTGCAAACACAATTTTGCTTTTGCAAACACAATTTTGCTTTTGCAAACACAATTTTGCTTTTGCAAACACAATTTTGCTTTTGCAAACACAATTTTGCTTTTGCAAACACAATGTTGCTTTTGCAAACACAATTTTGCTTTTGCAAACACAATTTTGCTTTTGTAAAAACAATTTTGCTTTTGTAAAAACAATTTTGCTTTTGCAAAAACAATTTTGCTTTTGCAAACACAATTTTGCTTTTGCAAAAACAATTTTGCTTTTGCAAAAACAATTTTGCTTTTGCAAAAACAATTTTGCTTTTGCAAAAACAATTTTGCTTGTGCAAACACAATTTTGCTTTTGCAAACACAATTTTGCTTTTGTAAACACAATTTTGCTTTTGCAAAAACAATTTTGCTTTTGCAAAAACAATTTTGCTTTTGCAAAAACAATTTTGCTTTTGCAAAAACAATTTTGCTTTTGCAAAAACAATTTTGCTTTTGCAAAAACAATTTTGCTTTTGCAAACACAAGTTTGCTTTTGCAAAAACAATTTTGCTTTTGCAAAAACAATTTTGCTTTTGCAAAAACAATTTTGCTTTTGCAAACACAATTTTGCTTTTGCAAACACAATTTTGCTTTTGCAAAAACAATTTTGCTTTTGCAAAAACAATTTTGCTTTTGCAAACACAATTTTGCTTTTGCAAAAACAATTTTGCTTTTGCAAAAACAATTTTGCTTTTGCAAAAACAATTTTGCTTTTGCAAACACAATTTTGCTTTTGCAAACACAATTTTGTTTTGCAAACACAATTTTGCTTTTGCAAACACAATTTTGCTTTTGCAAACACAATTTTGCTTTTGCAAACACAATTATGCTTTTGCAAACACAATTTTGCTTTTGCAAACACAATTTTGCTTTTGCAAAAACAAGTTTGCTTTTGCAAACACAAGTTTGCTTTTACAAACACAATTTTGCTTTTACAAACACAATTTTGCTTTTACAAACACAATTTTGCTTTTGCAAACACAATTTTGCTTTTGCAAACACAATTTTGCTTTTCAAACACAATTTTGCTTTTCAAACACAATTTTGCTTTTGCAAACACAATTTTGCTTTTACAAACACAATTTTGCTTTTGCAAACACAATTTTGCTTTTGCAAACACAATTTTGCTTTTCAAACACAATTTTGCTTTTCAAATACAATTTTGCTTTTGCAAACACAATTTTGCTTTTGCAAACACAATTTTGCTTTTGCAAAAACAAGTTTGCTTTTGCAAACACAATTTTGCTTTTGCAAAAACAATTTTGCTTTTGCAAAAACAATTTTGCTTTTGCAAAAACAATTTTGCTTTCGCAAAAACAATTTTGCTTTTGCAAAAACAATTTTGCTTTTGCAAAAACAATTTTGCTTTTGCAAAAACAATTTTGCTTTTGCAAACACAATTTTGCTTTTGCAAACACAATTTTGCTTTTGCAAAAACAATTTTGCTTTTGCAAAAACAATTTTGCTTTTGCAAACACAATTTTGCTTTTGCAAAAACAATTTTGCTTTTGCAAAAACAATTTTGCTTTTGCAAAAACATTTTTGCTTTTGCAAAAACATTTTTGCTTTTGCAAAAACAATTTTGCTTTTGCAAACACAATTTTGCTTTTGCAAACACAATTTTGCTTTTGCAAACACAATTTTGCTTTTGTAAAAACAATTTTGCTTTTGCAAAAACAATTTTGCTTTTGCAAACACAATTTTGCTTTTGCAAACACAATTTTGCTTTTGCAAACACAATTTTGCTTTTGCAAACACAATTTTGCTTTTGCAAACACAATTTTGCTTTTGCAAAAACAATTTTGCTTTTGCAAACACAATTTTGCTTTTGCAAACACAATTTTGCTTTTGCAAACACAATTTTGCTTTTGCAAACACAATTTTGCTTTTGCAAACACAACTTTGCTTTTGCAAACACAACTTTGCTTTTGCAAACACAATTTTGCTTTTGCAAACACAATTTTGCTTTTGCAAAAACAATTTTGCTTTTGCAAACACAATTTCGCTTTTGCAAACACAATTTTGCTTTTGCAAACACAATTTTGCTTTTGCAAACACAATTTTGCTTTTGCAAAAACAATTTTGCTTTTGCTAAAAACAATTTTGCTTTTGCAAACACAATTTTGCTTTTGCAAAAACAATTTTGCTTTTGCAAACACAATTTTGCTTTTGCAAACACAATTTTGCTTTTGCAAAAACAATTTTGCTTTTGCAAACACAATTTTGCTTTTACAAACACAATTTTGCTTTTACAAACACAATTTTGCTTTTACAAACACAATTTTGCTTTTGCAAACACAATTTTGCTTTTGCAAACACAATTTTGCTTTTCAAACACAATTTTGCTTTTCAAACACAATTTTGCTTTTGCAAACACAATTTTGCTTTTGCAAACACAATTTTGCTTTTGCAAAAACAATTTTGCTTTTGCAAACACAATTTTGCTTTTGCAAAAACAATTTTGCTTTTGCAAAAACAATTTTGCTTTTGCAAAAACAATTTTGCTTTTGCAAAAACAATTTTGCTTTTGCAAACACAATTTTGCTTTTGCAAACACAATTTTGCTTTTGCAAAAACAATTTTGCTTTTGCAAACACAATTTTGCTTTTGCAAAAACAATTTTGCTTTTGCAAAAACAATTTTGCTTTTGCAAACACAATTTTGCATTTGCAAAAACAATTTTGATTTGCAAAAACAATTTTGCTTTTGCAAACACAATTTTGCTTTTGCAAACACAATTTTGCTTTTGCAAAAACAATTTTGCTTTTGCAAAAACAATTTTGCTTTTGCAAAAACAATTTTGCTTTTGCAAACACAATTTTGCTTTTGCAAACACAATTTTGCTTTTGCAAACACAATTTTGCTTTTGCAAAAACAATTTTGCTTTTGCAAAAACAATTTTGCTTTTGCAAAAACAATTTTGCATTTGCAAACACAATTTTGCTTTTGCAAAAACAATTTTGCTTTTGCAAAAACAATTTTGCTTTTGCAAAAACAATTTTGCTTTTGCAAAAACAATTTTGCTTTTGCAAAAACAATTTTGCTTTTGCAAAAACAATTTTGCTTTTGCAAACACAATTTTGCTTTTGCAAACACAATTTTGCTTTTGCAAACACAATTTTGCTTTTGTAAACACAATTTTGCTTTTGCAAAAACAATTTTGCTTTTGCAAACACAATTTTGCTTTTGCAAACACAATTTTGCTTTTGCAAACACAATTTTGCTTTTGCAAACACAATTTTGCTTTTGCAAACACAATTTTGCTTTTGCAAACACAATTTTGCTTTTGCAAACACAATTTTGCTTTTGCAAACACAATTTTGCTTTTGCAAACACAATTTTGCTTTTGCAAAAACAATTTTGCTTTTGCAAAAACAATTTTGCTTTTGCAAAAACAATTTTGCTTTTGCAAACACAATTTCGCTTTTGCAAACACAATTTTGCTTTTGCAAACACAATTTTGCTTTTGCAAACACAATTTTGCTTTTGCAAAAACAATTTTGCTTTTGCAAACACAATTTTGCTTTTGCAAACACAATTTTGCATTTGCAAACACAATTTTGCATTTGCAAACAGAATTTTGCATTTGCAAACACAATTTTGCATTTGCAAACACAATTTTGCATTTGCAAACACAATTTTGCTTTTGCAAACACAATTTTGCTTTTGCAAACACAATTTTGCTTTTGCAAACACAATTTTGCTTTTGCAAACACAACTTTGCTTTTGCAAACACAATTTTGCTTTTGCAAAAACAATTTTGCTTTTGCAAAAACAATTTTGCTTTTGCAAAAACAATTTTGCTTTTGCAAAAACAATTTTGCTTTTGTAAAAACAATTTTGCTTTTGCAAACACAATTTTGCTTTTGCAAACACAATTTTGCTTTTGCAAACACAATTTTGCTTTTGCAAACACAATTTTGCTTTTGCAAACACAATTTTGCTTTTGCAAACACAATTTTGCTTTTGCAAACACAATTTTGCTTTTGCAAACACAATTTTGTTTTTGCAAACACAATTTTGTTTTTGCAAACACAATTTTGTTTTTGCAAACACAATTTTGCTTTTGCAAAAACAATTTTGCTTTTGCAAAAACAATTTTGCTTTTGCAAACACAATTTTGCTTTTGCAAACACAATTTTGCTTTTGCAAACACAATTTTGCTTTTGCAAAAACAATTTTGCTTTTGCAAAAACAATTTTGCTTTTGCAAAAACAATTTTGCTTTTGCAAAAACAATTTTGCTTTTGCAAAAACAATTTTGCTTTTGCAAACACAATTTTGCTTTTACAAAAACAATTTTGCTTTTGCTAAAAACAAATTTGCTTTTGCAAACACAATTTTGCTTTTGCAAACACAATTTTGCTTTTGCAAACACAATTTTGCTTTTGCAAACACAATTTTGCTTTTGCAAAAACAATTTTGCTTTTGCAAACACAATTTTGCTTTTGCAAACACAATTTTGCTTTTGCAAACACAATTTTGCTTTTGCAAAAACAAGTTTGCTTTTGCAAACACAATTTTGCTTTTACAAACACAATTTTGCTTTTACAAACACAATTTTGCTTTTACAAACACAATTTTGCTTTTGCAAACACAATTTTGCTTTTGCAAACACAATTTTGCTTTTCAAACACAATTTTGCTTTTCAAACACAATTTTGCTTTTGCAAACACAATTTTGCTTTTGCAAACACAATTTTGCTTTTGCAAACACAATTTTGCTTTTGCAAAAACAATTTTGCTTTTGCAAAAACAATTTTGCTTTAGCAAACACAATTTTGCTTTTGCAAACACAATTTTGCTTTTGCAAACACAATTTTGCTTTTGCAAACACAATTTTGCTTTTGCAAACACAATTTTGCTTTTGCAAAAACAATTTTGCTTTTGCAAAAACAATTTTGCTTTTGCAAAAACAATTTTGCTTTTGCAAAAACAATTTTGCTTGTGCAAACACAATTTTGCTTTTGCAAACACAATTTTGCTTTTGTAAACACAATTTTGCTTTTGCAAAAACAATTTTGCTTTTGCAAAAACAATTTTGCTTTTGCAAAAACAATTTTGCTTTTGCAAACACAAGTTTGCTTTTGCAAAAACAATTTTGCTTTTGCAAAAACAATTTTGCTTTTGCAAAAACAATTTTGCTTTTGCAAACACAATTTTGCTTTTGCAAACACAATTTTGCTTTTGCAAACACAAGTTTGCTTTTGCAAAAACAATTTTGCTTTTGCAAACCCAATTTTGCTTTTGCAAACACAATTTTGCTTTTGCAAAAACAATTTTGCTTTTGCAAAAACAATTTTGCTTTTGCAAAAACAATTTTGCTTTTGCAAAAACAATTTTGCTTTTGCAAAAACAATTTTGCTTTTGCAAACACAATTTTGCTTTTGCAAACACAATTTTGCTTTTGCAAACACAATTTTGCTTTCGCAAACACAATTTTGCTTTTGCAAACACAATTTTGCTTTTGCAAACACAATTTTGCTTTTGTAAAAACAATATTGCTTTTGTAAAAACAATTTTGCTTTTGCAAAAACAATTTTGCTTTTGCAAACACAATTTTGCTTTTGCAAAAACAATTTTGCTTTTGCAAAAACAATTTTGCTTTTGCAAAAACAATTTTGCTTTTGCAAAAACAATTTTGCTTGTGCAAACACAATTTTGCTTTTGCAAACACAATTTTGCTTTTGTAAACACAATTTTGCTTTTGCAAAAACAATTTTGCTTTTGCAAAAACAATTTTGATTTTGCAAAAACAATTTTGCTTTTGCAAAAACAATTTTGCTTTTGCAAAAACAATTTTGCTTTTGCAAACACAAGTTTGCTTTTGCAAAAACAATTTTGCCTTTGCAAAAACAATTTTGCTTTTGCAAAAACAATTTTGCTTTTGCAAACACAATTTTGCTTTTGCAAACACAATTTTGCTTTTGCAAACACAAGTTTGCTTTTGCAAAAACAATTTTGCTTTTGCAAACCCAATTTTGCTTTTGCAAAAACAATTTTGCTTTTGCAAAAACAATTTTGCTTTTGCAAAAACAATTTTGCTTTTGCAAACACAATTTTGCTTTTGCAAACACAATTTTGCTTTTGCAAACACAATTTTGCTTTTGCAAACACAATTTTGCTTTTGCAAACACAATTTTGCTTTTGCAAACACAATTTTGCTTTTGCAAACACAATTTTGCTTTTGCAAACACAATTTTGCTTTTGCAAAAACAAGTTTGCTTTTGCAAACACAATTTTGCTTTTACAAACACAATTTTGCTTTTACAAACACAATTTTGCTTTTACAAACACAATTTTGCTTTTGCAAACACAATTTTGCTTTTGCAAACACAATTTTGCTTTTCAAACACAATTTTGCTTTTCAAACACAATTTTGCTTTTGCAAACACAATTTTGCTTTTACAAACACAATTTTGCTTTTGCAAACACAATTTTGCTTTTGCAAACACAATTTTGCTTTTCAAACACAATTTTGCTTTTCAAATACAATTTTGCTTTTGCAAACACAATTTTGCTTTTGCAAACACAATTTTGCTTTTGCAAAAACAATTTTGCTTTTGCAAACACAATTTTGCTTTTGCAAAAACAATTTTGCTTTTGCAAAAACAATTTTGCTTTTGCAAAAACAATTTTGCTTTCGCAAAAACAATTTTGCTTTTGCAAAAACAATTTTGCTTTTGCAAAAACAATTTTGCTTTTGCAAAAACAATTTTGCTTTTGCAAACACAATTTTGCTTTTGCAAACACAATTTTGCTTTTGCAAAAACAATTTTGCTTTTGCAAAAACAATTTTGCTTTTGCAAACACAATTTTGCTTTTGCAAAAACAATTTTGCTTTTGCAAAAACAATTTTGCTTTTGCAAAAACATTTTTGCTTTTGCAAAAACATTTTTGCTTTTGCAAACACAATTTTGCTTTTGCAAACACAATTTTGCTTTTGCAAAAACAAGTTTGCTTTTGCAAACACAATTTTGCTTTTACAAACACAATTTTGCTTTTACAAACACAATTTTGCTTTTACAAACACAATTTTGCTTTTGCAAACACAATTTTGCTTTTGCAAACACAATTTTGCTTTTCAAACACAATTTTGCTTTTCAAACACAATTTTGCTTTTGCAAACACAATTTTGCTTTTGCAAACACAATTTTGCTTTTGCAAACACAATTTTGCTTTTGCAAAAACAATTTTGCTTTTGCAAAAACAATTTTGCTTTTGCAAACACAATTTTGCTTTTGCAAACACAATTTTGCTTTTGCAAACACAATTTTGCTTTTGCAAACACAAGTTTGCTTTTGCAAACACAATTTTGCTTTTGCAAAAACAATTTTGCTTTTGCAAAAACAATTTTGCTTTTGCAAAAACAATTTTGCTTTTGCAAAAACAATTTTGCTTGTGCAAACACAATTTTGCTTTTGCAAACACAATTTTGCTTTTGTAAACACAATTTTGCTTTTGCAAAAACAATTTTGCTTTTGCAAAAACAATTTTGCTTTTGCAAAAACAATTTTGCTTTTGCAAACACAAGTTTGCTTTTGCAAAAACAATTTTGCTTTTGCAAAAACAATTTTGCTTTTGCAAAAACAATTTTGCTTTTGCAAACACAATTTTGCTTTTCAAACACAATTTTGCTTTTCAAATACAATTTTGCTTTTGCAAACACAATTTTGCTTTTGCAAACACAATTTTGCTTTTGCAAAAACAATTTTGCTTTTGCAAAAACAATTTGGCTTTTGCAAAAACAATTTTGCTTTTGCAAAAACAATTTTGCTTTCGCAAAAACAATTTTGCTTTTGCAAAAACAATTTTGCTTTTGCAAACACAATTTTGCTTTTGCAAACACAATTTTGCTTTTGCAAAAACAATTTTGCTTTTGCAAAAACAATTTTGCTTTTGCAAACACAATTTTGCTTTTGCAAAAACAATTTTGCTTTTGCAAAAACAATTTTGCTTTTGCAAAAACATTTTTGCTTTTGCAAAAACAATTTTGCTTTTGCAAAAACAATTTTGCTTTTGCAAAAACAATTTTGCTTTTGCAAAAACAATTTTGCTTTTGCAAAAACAATTTTGCTTTTGCAAAAACAATTTTGCTTTTGCAAAAACAATTTTGCTTTTGCAAACACAATTTTGCTTTTGCAAACACAATTTTGCTTTTGCAAACACAATTTTGCTTTTGTAAAAACAATTTTGCTTTTGCAAAAACAATTTTGCTTTTGCAAACACAATTTTGCTTTTGCAAACACAATTTTGCATTTGCAAACACAATTTTGCATTTGCAAACACAATTTTGCTTTTGCAAACACAATTTTGCGTTTGCAAACACAATTTTGCTTTTGCAAACACAATTTTGCTTTTGCAAACACAATTTTGCTTTTGCAAACACAATTTTGCTTTTGCAAACACAACTTTGCTTTTGCAAACACAACTTTGCTTTTGCAAACACAATTTTGCTTTTGCAAACACAATTTTGCTTTTGCAAAAACAATTTTGCTTTTGCAAACACAATTTTGCTTTTGCAAACACAATTTTGCTTTTGCAAACACAATTTTGCTTTTGCAAACACAATTTTGCTTTTGCAAACACAATTTTGCTTTTGCTTTGGCAAAAAAAATTTTGCTTTTGCAAACACAATTTTGCTTTTGCAAACACAATTTTGCTTTTGCAAACACAATTTTGCTTTTGCAAACACAATTTTGCTTTTGCAAAAACAATTTTGCTTTTGCAAACACAATTTTGCTTTTGCAAACACAATTTTGCTTTTGCAAAAACAAGTTTGCTTTTGCAAACACAATTTTGCTTTTACAAACACAATTTTGCTTTTACAAACACAATTTTGCTTTTGCAAACACAATTTTGCTTTTGCAAACACAATTTTGCTTTTCAAACACAATTTTGCTTTTCAAACACAATTTTGCTTTTGCAAAAACAATTTTGCTTTTGCAAACACAATTTTGCTTTTGCAAAAACAATTTTGCTTTTGCAAACACAATTTTGCTTTTGCAAAAACAATTTTGCTTTTGCAAAAAAAAACAATTTTGCTTTTGCAAAAACAATTTTGCTTTTGCAAAAACAATTTTGCTTTTGCAAACACAATTTTGCTTTTGCAAAAACAATTTTGCTTTTGCAAAAACAATTTTGCTTTTGCAAACACAATTTTGCTTTTGCAAAAACAATTTTGCTTTTGCAAAAACAATTTTGCTTTTGCAAACACAATTTAGCATTTGCAAAAACAATTTTGATTTGCAAAAACAATTTTGCTTTTGCAAACACAATTTTGCTTTTGCAAACACAATTTTGCTTTTGCAAACACAATTTTGCTTTTGCAAAAACAATTTTGCTTTTGCAAAAACAATTTTGCTTTTGCAAAAACAATTTTGCTTTTGCAAACACAATTTTGCTTTTGCAAACACAATTTTGCTTTTGCAAAAACAATTTTGCTTTTGCAAAAACAATTTTGCTTTTGCAAAAACAATTTTGCTTTTGCAAAAACAATTTTGCTTTTGCAAAAACAATTTTGCTTTTGCAAAAACAATTTTGCATTTGCAAACACAATTTTGCATTTGCAAACACAATTTTGCTTTTGCAAACACAATTTTGCTTTTGCAAACACAATTTTGCTTTTGCAAAAACAATTTTGCTTTTGCAAACACAATTTTGCTTTTGCAAACACAATTTTGCTTTTGCAAAAACAATTTTGCTTTTGCAAACACAATTTTGCTTTTGCAAACACAATTTTGCTTTTGCGAACACAATTTTGCTTTTGCAAACACAATTTTGCTTTTGCAAACACAATTTTGCTTTTGCAAAAACAATTTTGCTTTTGCAAACACAATTTTGCTTTTGCAAACACAATTATGTTTTTGCAAACACAATTTTGTTTTTGCAAACACAATTTTGTTTTTGCAAACACAATTTTGCTTTTGCAAAAACAATTTTGCTTTTGCAAAAACAATTTTGCTTTTGCAAACACAATTTTGCTTTTGCAAACACAATTTTGCTTTTGCAAACACAATTTTGCTTTTGCAAAAACAATTTTGCTTTTGCAAAAACAATTTTGCTTTTGCAAAAACAATTTTGCTTTTGCAAACACAATTTTGCTTTTACAAAAACAATTTTGCTTTTGCTAAAAACAATTTTGCTTTTGCAAACACAATTTTGCTTTTGCAAACACAATTTTGCTTTTGCAAACACAATTTTGCTTTTGCAAACACAATTTTGCTTTTGCAAACACAATTTTGCTTTTGCAAACACAATTTTGCTTTTGCAAACACAATTTTGCTTTTGCAAACACAATTTTGCTTTTGTAAAAACAATTTTGCTTTTGTAAAAACAATTTTGCTTTTGCAAAAACAATTTTGCTTTTGCAAACACAATTTTGCTTTTGCAAACACAATTTTGCTTTTGCAAACACAATTTTGCTTTTGCAAAAACAATTTTGCTTTTGCAAACACAATTTTGCTTTTGCAAACACAATTTTGCTTTTGCAAACACAATTTTGCTTTTGCAAACACAATTTTGCTTTTGCAAACACAACTTTGCTTTTGCAAACACAATTTTGCTTTTGCAAACACAATTTTGCTTTTGCAAAAACAATTTTGCTTTTGCAAAAACAATTTTGCTTTTGCAAACACAATTTTGCTTTTGCAAACACAATTTTGCTTTTGCAAACACAATTTTGCTTTTGCAAACACAATTTTGCTTTTGCAAACACAATTTTGCTTTTGCTAAAAACAATTTTGCTTTTGCAAACACAATTTTGCTTTTGCAAACACAATTTTGCTTTTGCAAACACAATTTTGCTTTTGCAAACACAATTTTGCTTTTGCAAAAACAATTTTGCTTTTGCAAACACAATTTTGCTTTTGCAAACACAATTTTGCTTTTGCAAAAACAAGTTTGCTTTTGCAAATACAATTTTGCTTTTACAAACACAATTTTGCTTTTACAAACACAATTTTGCTTTTGCAAACACAATTTTGCTTTTGCAAACACAATTTTGCTTTTCAAACACAATTTTGCTTTTCAAACACAATTTTGCTTTTGCAAAAACAATTTTGCTTTTGCAAACACAATTTTGCTTTTGCAAAAACAATTTTGCTTTTGCAAACATAATTTTGCTTTTGCGAAAACAATTTTGCTTTTGCAAAAACAATTTTGCTTTTGCAAAAACAATTTTGCTTTTGCAAACACAATTTTGCTTTTGCAAAAACAATTTTGCTTTTGCAAAAAGAATTTTGCTTTTGCAAACACAATTTTGCTTTTGCAAAAACAATTTTGCTTTTGCAAAAACAATTTTGCTTTTGCAAACACAATTTTGCATTTGCAAAAACAATTTTGATTTGCAAAAACAATTTTGCTTTTGCAAACACAATTTTGCTTTTGCAAACACAATTTTGCTTTTGCAAACACAATTTTGCTTTTGCAAAAACAATTTTGCTTTTGCAAAAACAATTTTGCTTTTGCAAAAACAATTTTGCTTTTGCAAACACAATTTTGCTTTTGCAAACACAATTTTGCTTTTGCAAAAACAATTTTGCTTTTGCAAAAACAATTTTGCTTTTGCAAAAACAATTTTGCTTTTGCAAAAACAATTTTGCTTTTGCAAAAACAATTTTGCTTTTGCAAAAACAATTTTGCATTTGCAAACACAATTTTGCTTTTGCAAACACAATTTTGCTTTTGCAAACACAATTTTGCTTTTGCAAACACAATTTTGCTTTTGCAAACACAATTTTGCTTTTGCGAACACAATTTTGCTTTTGCAAACACAATTTTGCTTTTGCAAACACAATTTTGCTTTTGCAAAAACAATTTTGCTTTTGCAAAAACAATTTTGCTTTTGCAAAAACAATTTTGCTTTTGCAAACACAATTTTGCTTTTGCAAAAACAATTTTGCTTTTGCAAAAACAATTTTGCTTTTGCAAAAACAATTTTGCTTTTGCAAAAACAATTTTGCTTTTGCAAAAACAATTTTGCTTTTGCAAAAACAATTTTGCTTTTGTAAAAACAATTTTGCTTTTGCAAACACAATTTTGCTTTTGCAAACACAATTTTGCTTTTGCAAACACAATTTTGCTTTTGCAAACACAATTTTGCTTTTGCAAACACAATTTTGCTTTTGCAAACACAATTTTGCTTTTGCAAACACAATTATGTTTTTGCAAACACAATTTTGTTTTTGCAAACACAATTTTGTTTTTGCAAACACAATTTTGCTTTTGCAAAAACAATTTTGCTTTTGCAAAAACAATTTTGCTTTTGCAAACACAATTTTGCTTTTGCAAACACAATTTTGCTTTTGCAAACACAATTTTGCTTTTGCAAAAACAATTTTGCTTTTGCAAAAACAATTTTGCTTTTGCAAAAACAATTTTGCTTTTGCAAACACAATTTTGCTTTTACAAAAACAATTTTGCTTTTGCTAAAAACAATTTTGCTTTTGCAAACACAATTTTGCTTTTGCAAACACAATTTTGCTTTTGCAAACACAATTTTGCTTTTGCAAACACAATTTTGCTTTTGCAAACACAATTTTGCTTTTGCAAAAACAATTTTGCTTTTGCAAACACAATTTTGCTTTTGCAAACACAATTTTGCTTTTGCAAAAACAAGTTTGCTTTTGCAAAAACAAGTTTGCTTTTGCAAACACAATTTTGCTTTTACAAACACAATTTTGCTTTTACAAACACAATTTTGCTTTTACAAACACAATTTTGCTTTTGCAAACACAATTTTGCTTTTGCAAACACAATTTTGCTTTTCAAACACAATTTTGCTTTTCAAACACAATTTTGCTTTTGCAAACACAATTTTGCTTTTGCAAACACAATTTTGCTTTTGCAAACACAATTTTGCTTTTGCAAAAACAATTTTGCTTTTGCAAAAACAATTTTGCTTTTGCAAACACAATTTTGCTTTTGCAAACACAATTTTGCTTTTGCAAACACAATTTTGCTTTTGCAAACACAATTTTGCTTTTGCAAAAACAATTTTGCTTTTGCAAAAACAATTTTGCTTTTGCAAAAACAATTTTGCTTGTGCAAACACAATTTTGCTTTTGCAAACACAATTTTGCTTTTGTAAACACAATTTTGCTTTTGCAAAAACAATTTTGCTTTTGCAAATACAATTTTGCTTTTGCAAAAACAATTTTGCTTTTGCAAAAACAATTTTGCTTTTGCAAACACAAGTTTGCTTTTGCAAAAACAATTTTGCTTTTGCAAAAACAATTTTGCTTTTGCAAACACAATTTTGCTTTTGCAAAAACAATTTTGCTTTTGCAAACCCAATTTTGCTTTTGCAAACACAATTTTGCTTTTGCAAAAACAATTTTGCTTTTGCAAAAACAATTTTGCTTTTGCAAAAACAATTTTGCTTTTGCAAACACAATTTTGCTTTTGCAAACACAATTTTGCTTTTGCAAACACAATTTTGCTTTTGCAAACACAATTTTGCTTTTGCAAACACAATTTTGCTTTTGCAAACACAATTTTGCTTTTGTAAAAACAATTTTGCTTTTGTAAAAACAATTTTGCTTTTGTAAAAACAATTTTGCTTTTGCAAACACAATTTTGCTTTTGCAAAAACAATTTTGCTTTTGCAAAAACAATTTTGCTTTTGCAAAAACAATTTTGCTTTTGCAAAAACAATTTTGCTTGTGCAAACACAATTTTGCTTTTGCAAACACAATTTTGCTTTTGTAAACACAATTTTGCTTTTGCAAAAACAATTTTGCTCTTGCAAAAACAATTTTGCTTTTGCAAAAACAATTTTGCTTTTGCAAAAACAATTTTGCTTTTGCAAAAACAATTTTGCTTTTGCAAACACAAGTTTGCTTTTGCAAACACAAGTTTGCTTTTGCAAAAACAATTTTGCTTTTGCAAAAACAATTTTGCTTTTGCAAACACAATTTTGCTTTTGCAAACACAATTTTGCTTTTGCAAACACAAGTTTGCTTTTGCAAAAACAATTTTGCTTTTGCAAACCCAATTTTGCTTTTGCAAACACAATTTTGCTTTTGCAAAAACAATTTTGCTTTTGCAAAAACAATTTTGCTTTTGCAAAAACAATTTTGCTTTTGCAAACACAATTTTGCTTTTGCAAACACAATTTTTCTTTTGCAAACACAATTTTTCTTTTGCAAACACAATTTTTCTTTTGCAAACACAATTTTGCTTTTGCAAACACAATTTTGCTTTTGCAAACACAATTTTGCTTTTGCAAAAACAATTTTGCTTTTGCAAAAAAAAGTTTGCTTTTACAAACACAATTTTGCTTTTACAAACACAATTTTGCTTTTACAAACACAATTTTGCTTTTGCAAACACAATTTTGCTTTTGCAAACACAATTTTGCTTTTGCAAAAACAATTTTGCTTTTGCAAACCCAATTTTGCTTTTGCAAACCCAATTTTGCTTTTGCAAAAACAATTTTGCTTTTGCAAAAACAATTTTGCTTTTGCAAACACAATTTTGCTTTTGCAAACACAATTTTGCTTTTGCAAACACAATTTTGCTTTTGCAAACACAATTTTGCTTTTGCAAACACAATTTTGCTTTTGCAAACACAATTTTGCTTTTGCAAACACAATTTTGCTTTTGCAAACACAATTTTGCTTTTGCAAACACAATTTTGCTTTTGCAAACACAATTTTCTTTTGCAAACACAATTTTGCTTTTGCAAAAACAATTTTGCTTTTGCAAAAACAATTTTGCTTTTGCAAAAACAATTTTGCTTTTGCAAACACAATTTTGCTTTTGCAAACACAATTTTGCTTTTGCAAACACAATTTTGCTTTTGCAAACACAATTTTGCTTTTGCAAACACAATTTTGCATTTGCAAACACAATTTTGCATTTGCAAACACAATTTTGCTTTTGCAAAAACAATTTTGCTTTTGCAAACACAATTTTGCTTTTGCAAACACAATTTTGCTTTTGCAAACACAATTTTGCTTTTGCAAACACAATTTTGCTTTTGCAAACACAATTTTGCTTTTGCAAACACAATTTTGCTTTTGCAAAAACAATTTTGCTTTTGCAAACACAATTTTGCTTTTGCAAACACAATTTTGCTTTTGCAAACACAATTTTGCTTTTGCAAACACAATTTTGCTTTTGCAAACACAATTTTGCTTTTACAAAAACAATTTTGCTTTTGCAAACACAATTTTGCTTTTGCAAACACAATTTTGCTTTTGCAAACACAATTTTGCTTTTGCAAACACAATTTTGCTTTTGCAAACACAATTTTGCTTTTGCAAACACAATTTTGCTTTTGCAAACACAATTTTGCATTTGCAAACACAATTTTGCATTTGCAAACACAATTTTGCATTTGCAAACACAATTTTGCTTTTGCAAACACAATTTTGCTTTTGCAAACACAATTTTGCTTTTGCAAACACAATTTTGCTTTTGCAAACACAATTTTGCTTTTGTAAACACAATTTTGCTTTTGTAAACACAATTTTGCTTTTGCAAACACAACTTTGCTTTTGCAAACACAACTTTGCTTTTGCAAACACAATTTTGCTTTTGCAAACACAATTTTGCTTTTGCAAACACAATTTTGCTTTTGCAAAAACAATTTTGCTTTTGCATACACAATTTTGCTTTTACAAACACAATTTTGCTTTTACAAAAACAATTTTGCTTTTGCAAAAACAATTTTGCTTTTGCAAAAACAATTTTGCTTTTGCTAAAAACAATTTTGCTTTTGCAAACACAATTTTGCTTTTGCAAACACAATTTTGCTTTTGCAAACACAATTTTGCTTTTGCAAACACAATTTTGCTTTTGCAAACACAATTTTGCTTTTGCAAAAACAATTTTGCTTTTGCAAACACAATTTTGCTTTTGCAAACACAATTTTGCATTTGCAAACACAATTTTGCTTTTGCAAGCACAATTTTGCTTTTGCAAGCACAATTTTGCTTTTGCAAACACAATTTTGCTTTTGCAAACACAACTTTGCTTTTGCAAACACAACTTTGCTTTTGCAAACACAATTTTGCTTTTGCAAACACAATTTTGCTTTTGCAAACACAATTTTGCTTTTGCAAAAACAATTTTGCTTTTGCAAACACAATTTTGCTTTTGCAAAAACAATTTTGCTTTTGCAAACACAATTTTGCTTTTGCAAAAACAATTTTGCTTTTGCAAACACAATTTTGCTTTTGCAAAAACAATTTTGCTTTTGCAAAAACAATTTTGCTTTTGCAAAAACAATTTTGCTTTTGCAAAAACAATTTTGCTTTTGCAAACACAATTTTGCTTTTGCGAAACCAATTTGCAACACGGTTTTAAACTTTGCTCTCTGGTACTAATTGTTCTTGGCTAGTACATTCGGAGTTTATATAAAAGAATAAGACCTACTTTTATGCCCCCAATAGAATGGGCCCCATTAACACGTTTTTCCTTGAACAAACTTCCAAACATTTCACTTGAAAATGTTGCAGTATTTTCTATGAAATATTTTATAACTATTGTAGCAACAACAACAACAACAACAACAACATCAATATTTGTCCATATTTGTTGTAATACTAATTTGTTACAACATGTTCATCTTCTTTTCTTTTTTCATTCATTCTTCAACTGTGCATGTCCAGTTGTGAGCTTTTCCTCTTTATTTTTCTGCTTTACATTTACAATATTGGTCCGGTGGATATTTGAAAATATAGCAACAACAATAACAACAACAACAACACAAAATAAAATGTTAAAATTATGCAGAAAAAGAAAACGAATGCAAATGTTTTTAAGATGAATTCACTTAAAATCTTGTAGTAAGACTACTCTCTGCGATGAATAAAAATTGTATATCGAGGGGGGGGGGAGGGGGAAGAGGAGGAGATTGAGTAGAAAAAAGTATAAAAAATGTTCATGTATTCATATGTACATTGATTCATTCATACATACTTTCAAACGTTCATACAATCAGTCGTAGTAGTGTGATGTGTTCATATTGGCACAACGATATTCATAAACTCTCTGCTCACGTTTTATTGAAATAAAAAATTAATTTAATGACCAAAACAACAACAACAACAACAACAACAATAGCAATACAAATATAAGATAATATACGCACACTAACACACAGATCTAGAGAAACACTTAAAGTTACAATTACCTTTACGTGTACAAATACACACACACACACGCTCAATTGTTCAACATACATATTTACTTACTCACTCTCACATCTGTTTGTAAAATAAAGACTTTTTTTACAAAAGACACACACACACTCTCAATAGTAGTGTATGTTAATAAAGTGTTTATTTTTTTTTTTTTTTTTTGTCTCGAGCCGGAGATGGGAATCTTCGAAAGACACTTTTGTTCCAACAAAAGAGTGCACGATTCACCATCATTGGTGCCTACGTACTAAACCCACCCCTTACACACTTCAACCACTCTCCCCCCGCGGGACTGCCGTAAGGTATTACTTCGCGGAGGGCTGGTTAGCTTGAAAGCTTTATCACATTAATTTAAATTTCGCCTCCTTTCCTCCAGTCCTCGGAGTACTATCATAACCTCAGCCGTTCTCTGACTATATTTCACTCCATAGAATCCTACAGTTCAACAGCTCCTCCATTAGCCGGTTTGGTTCTAAATTCGCTTCCCCCAGTCAACTAAATCTGGGACAGCATGTTAGAATATGCTCCACATCTTCCTCCTCATCTACACAGTTTGGGCATATAGCGGAAGTGTCATGACCAAATCTGTGCAGGTACTTCCTGAAGTACCCATGACCAGTTAGGAACTGGGTCACGTAGTAGTTCAACTCGCAATGTCCGTTCTTCATCCAAAGGGTTACATCAGGGACAAGACGAAATGTCCATCTTCCCTTTAAACTTCTCTCCCATCGTGATTGCCATTTGTACATGGAAGTCCTTCGTTCCTCCGCTTTTATAGCCGCTATTTGTCCCGGGTACTCAAGACGGCGAATGTATATCCTTCTCATCTCATCCGCCAATATATACATTGGTACTGTCTTTGCCAATACCAAAACTGCTTCATCAGACACTGTCCTGAAGCCATTTATCCGTCTAATCGCGCTTAGACGATACACCGAGGACAGTATCCTCCTCGTCGTCTCCACTGAGAGTGCCTCCGACCATATTGGGCAAGCATACAGCATTATCGACGTTACTACCGCCGAAATTATTCTCCTTTTAAATGGACCTGGTCCTCCAATATTTGGCAACATCCTCGCCAGTGCTTCCTGTGTTACAGATGCTTTTTCACCGATGTATTTCACGTGCTCCTTGAAGTTCAACCTGTTGTCGATAATCACTCCCAGGTATTTTATCGCCCTCTTCGATTCGATCCTTGTGCCTCCAACGGTCACTTCCATCTTCTCCACTATCTTCCGGCCGCTTATCAAGACGGCCTCCGTTTTATGTGCAGCAAGTGTCAAACCTGCCTCATCCAACCATGCTCCAACATTTCGAATCGCTGTGTTCGTTTTCTCCTCTATTTCTCCTATCGTTTTAGCTACCGAGACTATGGCAATGTCATCTGCAAAGCCCACAATTGTAGTCTCGCTTGGCAATTGCAGTCGAAGTACTCCATCGTACATAATGTTCCAAAGTAGTGGCCCAAGTACAGAGCCCTGCGGGACTCCCGCCGTCACTACGTATTCCTGCTCTCCTTCATCCGTTAGGTATATTACCTTCCTGTCCTGAAAGTAATTATTCAGAATCCCCATTAAGTATGGCGGCGTAGCCATGTTAAAGAGAGCTCTCATAATACGCCCCCAATTCGCCGAGTTGAATGCGTTTTTAACGTCAAGTGTGACAACCGCGCAGTACTCCTTGGTGCCAAATCTCCATCTTTCGTCCTCTATTGCATCTCTTGCAATGGCGACCACCCTCCTTATCGCGTCAACAGTGGACCGTCCTTTCCTAAATCCGTATTGCAGGTCCGAGAGAGCTCCCCCTGCCTCGGCACACGGTAGTAGTCGATTGTATATTATTCTCTCCAGTATTTTTCCCATCGTGTCAAGTAGGCAGATGGGCCGATACGACGATGGTTCCCCTGGCGGTTCACCAGGTTTTGGAATGAATGTGTATAAAGTGTGTATGTGAGTATGTGTGTATGTGTTCGGAACATATAATATTTTGTTGTTGTTTGTATTTACATGTGTGTATTAACCGTAGAACGAGCTTTGTATCAAAAATGATACATTTTAATTTTGGAGACGATATAATTTTAATTCAGAAAAAGTTAGATGCCTGATATGTTTTGAATTCGTTAGTATTGTTATTGCCATTATTTTAAATCAAAAACTTCATAATTCTAGTTTATTTATCATTTTTCATACATACGACTTTCTCAGGAATTCTTTGGTGTTGTGTTTGAAATTTTTTTAAGTTTTCAAATATTTTGTGAAGTTTTAACGTAAATAATACAATATTTATGGTTTTTGAGAAAGAATTAAAAGTTAAGTGTGGGACGAAAGTGAAAAGATTAAATTTTCTATTCTTGATATGTTCTTGATATTGATTGAAGTAGTCTTAGTCCAAGGTTCAAAGCTCAGGTCAGACCGATTATATATATTATATTATATTATTAATTTATTATTATATATATTAATTTTATATGTAGTATTCCTGCTGCTAAAGACTTCGAAGAAGAGGAAAATAGAAGCTCGTCTTATGAACTGGAGAAAGTATTGGCAGCAACAAACATGAGAACAGGATCGCCAAACAAGGTACTACTTTGAACAGGAAACCGTATGCCTTTAGTAGTTTGGGATGAAAAAATATTACCAATTTTCACTTAGATTGCTTGGAGCTGTTTCCTGAAATCTTGTAGAGTCTTTCTTATTGCTCTTCTCATATTTATCTCACGTGACAGACAAACATTTGAAAAACGTGTTTCGTCCCATGTTTTATTGCAGATGATAATATTTCGTACGTATGAGATAACAGAATCATTCGCTTTGATAATGATATATTTACACCTATTTACGCCTTTTCGAAAAATGATAATTAATAATCATGCTTAAAGCCTTTTTTGAAATTCGAATGAAAATTTTTTTTTTTTTTAATATATTTATCTTAATTTATTGTTAGAAAATTTTAACCATTTTCATAAAACTTTTATCACACAACTTGTAGTTTTATGCAAGAAATAATACCTTATAAATAGTTTGAGATTAGCTATCATACTTTCAGAGCAGCCCATATATCCTTTTTTTAATATTTTTAATAATTTAATTTTTTGTTCATTTAAAAGATAAGAAAATAAAAAAATATATTTAAATAATGATGCCTATGTTTTTATGTTCCTTTTTGGTATTATTCCAACTCAAATTAAAGTTTTTTAGCAACAGAATTCAAAAACTTTTTAGTTTTCTTGTTGAAAATGAAAATTACCTCCCGTGATTTTAATTGAAATTTGATACTTAATGTTGGAATACTTACAGTGATTGTTTAGGGAAATTAATTTAAGGATATTTATATAAATCAAGCTTCATAAAGAGATTTACGGAGTAATGCCTGGTACTGATTTATGTTTTGTTTCCTTTTTTAAAATTTTTTAACAAAATCTATCAATAATCGTGGCAAATCCATGTTCTACAAGTATGTACAGTATCGGCCAAAACCTAAGCACCCCCTCAGTACATTTTTTTAAATGATTATTTGTTTAAGAAAACAAAGTTATTAATAATTTTTTTTTATATTTTTTTTATTTATTTATATCCTTATTATTGAAAAACACAAACTTAAGGAATTCAGAATTCAGTAAAAAAAGTTATGATTTAAAATACATTTTAAGTCGAAAATATAAGCGGACAAAACTAAAGCACCCCCAATTTAGGGTACAGATAAAAACTATTGCAACCAATATTTCTTTGCGAATCCTTTATTCTGGATGGCACATGCCTTCTTTTCTTTTCTTCCTCCCACAAGTTCTAGATTGGGTTAAGATCAATTGAGTACAAAATATTCGATCAACAGATCAATTATTTCTAGGCTAATTCAAAATTTTTTCCATACCGGTCGCACATCTCCTACCCATTCTGGAGGAAGACCACGTGAAACTTCACGATATGAAGACTCCTGAATTAAAAGGACAATCCAAACTGATCCCACAGCATCTTCTAGCCACATACGAAACCGCTTAGTTTTAAAAATTAGGGATGGAGCGATTCGCAGAAGGACGGTAGAGGCCGGATTATTCAGTCTAAGGCCAGCAAAAAACCTTTCATATCGTGAAACATTTCATATTGTCTGCGCACACGCCTTATGCCATCTGAATCGTTTAAATTAAACTTAGATTCGTCAGAAAACAGCACAGTTCTTCATATTTAGACACTCCAGTTGAGATGGGCCTTGTCGAATTCAAGTTTAGATTTTTTATTTTTAGAAGATATAAAAGTTTTTTTTTTTGCTTGCACACAATGTGCTTCAAAATTGGACCGATGGTGTAGGCTACTGCATGGCCAACCGAGGCAGCCATTTGAATGAAATTATTTTCCATTATTAACCGGAAGGATTGTACTTTCAAATAAAAAAAAGAAATTTGAGAAAATATTCAGTAGTTTTTTTTAAAGCATTTTCAAAAATAAAAGTTATTTGGCGAACCCTTTATATGTCCCGCCACTCATGTACAAAATTAACACACACACAAAATAAGTGATGTTAGAAACTAGATTATAATTCTGATTGAAGGGTTGTAATGACTAACTATGTACGCATGTATTTTTTTTTTTACAAAAGTACCATTCGATGCAAAAAAGTACTTTTTCATTTATAGTTCAGTTTCATTCCAAAATTTCAACTTTGCAACACTGATCATCAACGTTAGAAACTGTTGCAAATCGTTGCACAAGGCAGTGAAATTGTTTACAGGCTTGAAGTTCTCTGTTGAATTTGTTTTCATATTTTTTCTCTTTTTCACCTATCATCACTACAACAGTATATTTTGTTGCAACTGTTGATTGTAACATCTTACTTACATTCAGCTAAAGACACTAAGGATCAACTCAAAATATGTCTCTTTAGTGTATAGAAAACGTCCTTCCCCCCATTTGATGCATGATTGACAAGCAACTAAGAATTGGTTCAGTGAGGGCCACTCTGTGATGGCCGTGTAACCGTATAGTGTGTCCAAAAAGGAGTGAATTGGTTACTGGTATGACTACGAGAAGGTAACAAACACTTGCTGAGGGTAACACCATAATGAAGCAGGTTCTACAATGATATGGTTACCATCTGTCGTGGGCTGTAAATCTATTTTATTGATGTATTCGCTGTGTTGTTAATGAGAACTTTGCTTACAATGTAATTGTAGTCACTAGATAACGGTTTTCTGGATGAGCTCTTTGCAGTATAGATTCTAACGATGTATTCGTTGACAGTCAAAATTGATTGGATTGGTCTGGTTTAAGATACGAGTGCTTTTTAGTTGAAAAAAAACTCTATTGAAACCAAGAGACAAAATCGAATTAGTTTCTGTTAGGTTCTGGGGTACAATAATATTTCTGGAAACAAAATAGTCGATGCCCTTGTTATATTTGGTTCACTCTAGGGTGCATGAGAAAATAAATTAAGGAAGTGGAAGTGGGAAGAGAATTTAGAATCCCAGTTGCTATGCGGCTTTGGTCTTTGACTTTCGGTAACGAATAACAATTTCATCTCACTAATGCTTCAGTATGATTCTCATACATCACCGTCATGCTCATATATCATCTTCATACATCATCATCGTACTCATACATCATTATCATACTCATGCATCATCATCATACTCATACATTATCATCATACTCATACATCATCATCATACTCATACATCATTATCTTACGCTACAGAGATTCAATAAAACCAGAAACAGAAACAGAAACAGAAACTATATGTCATTGGTGTCCACATCATTCAATTCAGACCACAAGCAGTTCTTAATTATCAGCCTATGCAACTTACCGTTGACAGTGATGACCTGACTTCATGATGATGACTTCATTCTGAAAGAAATATGTACCAATGACGATGACAGTCCATATCCATGCCAATGATTTTTTCGATATGCATTGGATGGTTTAGTATTGTCCCCAACTCAACAAATTTGTTTGTTCACATACCCATTCATAGCGAAATGGACCTCATTTTACGCTTTTAACCTCTCTTCTCTATTATTCACAAAATATATTGTGAATTGACTCCAATGCTTTGATCCCATTCCATTACAATAGTCTTTGATCAACTGCAACAAGTTCTATACTGATAGGATTGCCAAGTGTTTTTGCTTCTTTAATATTCTAACCAAGCTCCGTAGTAATTGTTACTATTTTAATAAGTAAAGTACCATACAGTCGTCTCGATCCTGGCCAAAGTTTTCTTAACTCGTTTTTTTTTTATTTTCTCGTGCCAACGATTTTATCAATATCACTTTGCTTCCCAACTTTTTTTCAGAGAGCAATGAGAACTTTCAACCCCAAAAACCCTTAAATCGTTACTCACGTGTGAACACATGTTTACATTTGCATTTACGACTTTATACTCAACGCACATACACACACATAGGCATATTCATAGGTAAATGCTTACACATATAAACACTCACACATATACAATAAATTCAAATATTTAAATAGAGATGTTGAAGCCATTAGGGTGGCGCAAAACCTAAAAGTTGCCTTCGAACATATTTTGTAAGTGTTGCCACTGCAATTTGTAGTTACATACATACATAATTGGCCATTACAACTCTTCAGTCAGGATTACGGCCTAGCTTCTCACATCACTCATGTTATGTGTGTTAATTTTATACATGAGTAGCGGGACCTACAGTTTAGAGTAGACTTCGAACGACAGGTTTTTGAGAAGTTTTTCATGGAGTTTTTGCCAGAAATCTGCTGAGAGGAAGTCGCCGAAGAAATACTTTTTGTATTTTATTTTGATGTCCGGCCTGGGGCTCGAACCCTGGCTTTTCGTCTAATAAGCCAACACACTACCTACTAGACCACGACGACTTAAAGCGGCTTAATTCCTTTTCTAAATCATGCCTGCAAAAACCCCAGAGACGACAACGTCATAGAAAGGTCGGTTATTAGGATCTCTTGAGAAAGAGTAGGACATTCAGCTCGAAATCAGATTACCCATTGTATTCACGTAACAAAAAATTTAGGAGCAAGAGGTAGAGAAGGGGGACAGAAGGGGGGAGAAAATGCAAAAAAAAAGGAGAAACTAGTTGTGCGATTATGGATATTGATCCCTGAGCCAGCATAATTACAGTATAAAATTCAGTTGAGTCTGAATACTGGCGTCTAACGGAGAGTTCTAGACATCAAAGAAGGGTCGGTCAAAGATGATAGTGTATCGCTTTCAACCCGGAAATTAAGTTCATAATGTGTCCTGAATAAACCAATTGCCAGTATCGTATTGGTTTTATTGGATCTCTGCAGCGTATGATGATGATGTATGAGTATGATGATGAAGTATGATGATGATGTATGAGTATGATGATGATGTATGAAAATGATGTATGAGTATGATGATGATGTATGAGTATGATGACGATGTATGAGTATGATGATGATGTATGAGTATGATGATGATGTGTGAGAATCATGCTGATGCATTAGTGAGATGAAATTGTTATTCGTTACGGAAAATCGATGGCCAAAGTCACATAGCAACAGGGATTCTAAATTCTCTTCCCCCTTCCACTTCCTTAATTTATTTTCTGATGCACCCTAGAGTGAACCAAATGTAACAAGAGCATCGACTATATTGTTTCCAGTAATATTATTGTACCCCAGAACCTAACAGAAACTAATTCGATTTTGTCTCTTGGTTTCAATAGAGTTTTTTTTTTAACTAAAAAGCACTCGTATCTTAAACCAGACCAATCTAATCAATCTTGACTGTCAACTAATACATCGTTAGAATCTATACTGCAAAGAGCTCATCCAGAAAACCGTCTTCAAGTGGCAACAAGAACATTATAAGCAAAGTTCTCCTTAACAACACAGCGAATACATCAACAATGGTAACCCTATCATTGTAGAACCTGCTTTGTTAAGGTGTTAGCCTCAGCAAGTGTTTATATTTCTACCTTGACATAGTTTTTGCTTAGGACAGTGAACGATAATATGTTTCAGTATCAGCCTATAGGCCATAGTCTCTCTTTATAATCGAATTTTGAAACTGTCAGCTGTATCTCATCATTGCTAACAAGTGTAAATATGGTATCTGTTGATAGGGTCCAGCGTATTTTCTCTCTACTTTTTGCCATGAACATCTCTACTGCTTCTCGAATTTGAAATACGTTTTCCTTTTTCTACAATCAAACTTACCCGTTACACACCACGTACAATAGAAATACACACGCTCTTGAAACACTTAAGCCTTTATGGTTGGCATATAGCAGAGTATGAATCTCATTTGTACACTTCAATCCACATCCGCGCACATACATACATACGCACACTTAAATATACGAGCGCAATACAAATGTCGATAGAAAAAGGAAAGTGTGGATATTTGTTGCGTGCAGCAGGTCATTTAACATCCCAGCGCAAAAAGTTTTAAATTTTTTTTTTCGTTTACAAATTGAAATTCAACTTAAAGAAGTCAGCGGCAATAAGTAAAGCTAGAGGGGGAGAGAGTTTAAAGTATAAAAAGGGTTAAGCGAAAGAAGAAGAATAGGCCTTTAAAGCAAAATTAAAATAAAAATATTGAAAACCAATATATGAAGGGTTTACAAAAAATATGTTCAGATTTTTTGCCAGAAATCTGCTGTGAGGAAATCGCCGAAGAAACATTCGTTTTTGATCGAGATATCTGATCTGGAGTTTGAACCATGGACTCTCGATGCTTTCCATAAAGAAACACTGACTTAGTCCTTTCATGTTATTCTCTCAGGAAGCCGCAAGCATTTGGAGGCAATGAGAATCGAAAACTATGTTGAAAGTTGTTGATCCTTCCAGGATTCCAATCTGATTTACTTCAATCTGTACTCGAGAGCATTCAATCAATAACCATGCCACCTCACGAAGAAATTTTTCTCTTGAACATATTCTACACTGGAACCATGCGCAGACTAGATAACCGTGTTCAAGATATGGCTCAGTTTAGTATTGAATAGTGGAATGTTAAGAGAGAAATGAAGTCTTCCTTCTCCTCCGGCTTGCAAATCCTGACGAAAATATGTATGGCTATGAATCCTTAGTTTACCAAACGGGTTATAGTCACCGAAGTATAGTAGGTAGGCGTCTTAGCTTATTAGACATGAAGCCACGATTCAAACCCCAGCTCAGACAATCTCCAACAAAACGAAATATGAAGAAAATATTTCTTCGGCACCTTTCTCTCAGTAGATTTCGGGAAAAACTCTAGAGTGAAATAAAATTGCCATGAAAAAGTTTCTCAAAAGAATTTGTCATTCGAAGCCGACTTTAAAACCGTAGGTACCGCCATCCATGTTTAAAATTAACTCACATAATATAGGTGGTGTGAGAAGATAGGTTGTAGTCCTGACTGAAGGGTTGTAATGAACAATTATGTATGAACGTATATACATAAATATGTTGGCTAGTAAAGCACAGATTCTAATCAATTCGATCGCATCACAGTTCCAGATAGTATACCTTGGGAGAAACCTGCAAAATATCTCACATTTCCCAGAGAAATATGTAACATTTATAGATGAACTTGGATGTCCGTACAATGTAATGTTCGTAAGGAAATGTATGGCAGCCAGGCGAACCAGGTAGATGAGAACATTCTACTTGGACACAAAAAATAATCTGAATGTCAAAAAGAGCGTGTTTAATATCAGAAAACTGGCTATGCACCAACAGCTCGTTTTTAGGATATGATTTCCTGCTTCAGTAGCATCTGCTTGATATAAAGGTGGCACCTAAGCACCCGTTAGTATAGTTATAAACGATTATATAATCCATAGGTATCTAGGAGAATAAGCTTAACCCCTTATCATGCTGGTGATCAGGCCATTGTAAGATTAATGGTTTAATTTCGACTTCAAAGATGATCAATGACGGCAAACAAAATCAAAGTCATGATTGTTGGTTGAAGAAATACTTTCAACTTTCTGACAATTAACAACATTTCTGAGTAGTATGTTTATGCCGCTTCTGAACCAATCTTTCCATACAAATTTGCGAGCATAGCTGGTATAACAGGTATAGCAGGTAAGAAGCGGCATAAAAAACAGACATGCCCCCAAATTTTTATGGAAAGATTGATCGAGAAGCGGCATTAAAAAACAGGATGCTCCCAAATTTGTATGGAAAGATTGGTCCAGAAGCGGCATAAAAAACAGGCGTGCTCCCAAATTCGTATGGAAAGATTGGTCGAGAAGCGGCATAAACAAACAGACATGCTCCCAAATTTGTATGGAAAGATTGATCGAGAACCGGCATAAAAAAACAGGCATACTCCCAAATTTGTATAAAAAGATTGATCAAGAAGCGACATAAACATACTACTTTTCTGTATGAAAACTAAGTTCCTTAGTCATTTCCTTCTTTAGACATACATACATACATAACCATCCTTTTACACTGGGTTCTATTGTTAGATGTTTGTCTGACATCATTCTCAGAGCTTTGCTGTTTGCAGCTCTGCATCAATCTATTTTCTCTACGCACAATAATACGCCTGCTTGTTTCTTTTGAATTAAACCGAATTTAACCTTAGAAATACATGGTCTATCCATCTTGACTGTTCAGTAAATCTCAAGGAAGGCATACGACGTATGTATGCATCTGGTTTGGTCTTGGACTGACTGACAACAAAGTGCCTAAAAACCGCACTTTAGTTTCTAAGAATTTACAAATGACTTTGGGTATTTGGGATTCTGGTACAGAATACTATATATTGTTCGCATCCCCATTTGTGCAGCAATCGATTCCCAATCATCATGAAATATTTTTAATTTCCTTTAAATACTTACTTACTCATCATATACATATGTAGGCTTTCAAAGTTAAATTTAAATAAACTTGTATTGCATTTTCTATTCCTTTTAAATAGAATTTATTTAAACAGCATATTTTGCATATGCTGTCATATTTTTCAAGCATCTAATGCTAACAAATTATGGCTTTAATTCGTGTGCAAAGCAAATACTCAAATGCTTAGGCAACACAGTTTTACTTTCAAATACAATCTTATGACAGGCATGTAGGCATTTACACCTACACTTACAGGGTGAAGGAATATATTTACATTTGGTATGTACATACGTACATACATAATTATGTGTATGGAGAGTAAATAAAATTTTACATGTATTTACACATGTAATATACATCTACATGCGTATGTGTGTGACGTATGTGTAAGGGTTTTAAGGCTCATAAATACCTAGACAAATTGCGGTGAGCACTTTTCCTGTCCACATTTAAATAACGTCGTAAATTTTTCACACACACACACACACGTAAAAGGGGTTGAGCGCTGAGTGAGTGTGTTTTTCATGCCACAACATGCCAACAATATCATACTCATACTTGCAACAAGATAAAGTATATGAAGAGCAATAATTTTCTTCTTTTTTTTTTCTTTCTTAAACATACATACATACATACATACATACAACATACATACATACATATATACAAAAACACGTACATATAAACATAAAAGAATTTCTCTGTTTTTTTTTCTTTGCCTGTGAATCTGCAATTGTTGAGGAGTTCATATTTAAAAGTCTTGCAGCGTTACTTGCTTTTTCCATCATCCTAGTGATGCCGCAGTACAGTAGCAGGAGTAGTGGCAGTAGCATTAAGTAGTAGTGTGTGGCCTTTTTGTAAAATTGACATTTCAAATGTTTGTTCATACGTTTGTATGCCTTTCGTATCGTATATGTATGGCTTTGGCCTTGGGTAAAGCTCATCAGGTAATGCTACAGCACGTAGTCAAAGTCAGCAGAAAAAGTCAAAAATTCATTGAATTGAAGTTGTTGCATTATTAATCAGCCTTAAAATTAAGAAAACCTATTTACTTTACTCTGTAACTATGTATGTATGTATGTGTGTGCGTAAACACTTACTTACACTCTGCTTTACTTACTTACACCCCTTAGTCTCTCTTATGCAAAACGAAAATGAAACAAAAACTGGGGGAATAAAACAATTTAAATACTACGGGGTTATAATGCTTATCGTACACTACCTTTGGCAACCCCTTTCTATACAACACAACACAGAAACAGAAACAGAAACAGAAACAAAAACAAACAAAAGGCAGCACAACTACTTAATGGATTTGTTGTTGGTATGTTTACTTTGTTTTTTTTTCCAACCCAGTAGTTGTTGTTTTCATTATAGAATTAAGGATATTTGATTTCAAACTCTCTCTCTCTCCCTCTCTCTTTTTGTTTATTTCTGCCTTTTGTCTCTATTTCTTTATACTCCCTTTAGTTTTTTTTTCTTTCTTTCCTTTTTTTTGTTAAAAATGTTACCAATCTTGTGTGGATTTGTGGTTTATTTGTTTAACAACAATACCAACAATTCTAGAGAGAGAGAAAGAGAGAGAGGATGTTATAATAACAACATTAAAGTGTATTTAATCAGGTTAAGTTACATAATGAAACAGGCATCCTTAAAATCATTAAAAAAACGAGTTTAAAAAATTGAATTTCTTGTAGTACGAAGGCCCTGTGAAAATTTTGCTGACTCTTCTTTTTAATTAACTCCTTAGTTCCACCTCTGTATTTTCAAAAAAAAAACACATAAAATTCAGAAAAATGCATGAAATCTTTATTTGAATCGATAGTACGGTCCATATAATTTAATGTTTGAAGACTATTTCATGCAAATGTTGACCGCGACTGCACCTCAAATGGTCCATCCGCTTAGTCCAATTTTGGCATATTCTTTCCAACATTTCGACCGGTATCTCACGAATAAATGCTTCAATGTTGTCTTCCAATGCGTCAATTGAAGCAGGCTTGTCTGTATCGACATGAGCTTAAACATAGCCCCACAAAAAATAGTCTAAAGGCGTTAAATCGCAAGATCTAGGCGGCTAATTGACAGGTCCCGAACGTGAAATAAAATGTTCACCGAACTCGCCTCTCAATAAGTCCATTGTTACGCGTGCTGTGTGGCATGTGGCACCGTCTTGTTGAAACCACATGTCATGCAAGTCAAGCTCTTGCATTTTTGGGCAAAAAAAAGTTGGATATCATCCTACGATAGTGCTCTCCATTCACAGTTACGTTACGATTTGCAGCATCTTTGCCACCAGCCCATAAACCGCACCAAACTGTGACTTTTTCTGGATGCATTGGTAGCTTTTGCAATGCTTCTGGCTGATCTTCACTCCAAAATCGACAATTCTGCTTATTTACGTATCCATTGAGCCAAAAATAAGCTTCGCCGCTGAACACAATTTTTCGATAAAGAAGTGGATCTTCGGCTAACATTCCAAGAGCCCATTCACCAAAAATTCTGCATTGCGGTAGGTCGTTCGGCTTCAATTCTTGCACCAGATGTATTTTAAAAGGCTTCACACTTAAATCCTTCCGCAAAATTTTCCACGTTGTTGAGTAACAGAGGCCCAACTGCTGCGAACGGCAACGAATCGATAATTGATGGTCATCATTAACACTGGCCGATACAGCTGCGATATTTTCTTCAGTTTGCACTCTACGTAAGCATGTTGGTGGTTTAATGTCCAACAATGTAAATTTGGTGCGAAATTTATTCACAATAGCCCGAATAGCCGCTTCAGTGGGTCGATTAAACTGACCATAAAATGGAAGAAGCGCGCGATCAACTTTCTTAACAGAGCACGCATTTTGATAATAAAATTCAATGATTTGCATGCGTTGTTCGTTTGTAAGACGATTCATGGTTAAATTATAGACCAAACTGAAGATGTTTGACAATGAAACAAAACACGAAACGTGCGTGAGCTGTTTAAACCAGTGTTGCCAAAAAGATAATGGCCATTTTGAGATATAAAAATGGATCAAGAACATATCTTGGAACAAGAGCACGAATTGAATATTCCCAGCCCCTGGAAAAATCGGCGGTCCATGCCATCGAAAGGTGGGTTTAATTCCATCTGTACAGGTGGTAGGCGGTTATTCAAGAACTTGGCCTTTTTAATCGAAGATAATATGGCGCTATCTTAAGAAGTCGAATCAGATAGGTAGGCAAGTAAACGAGCTTGCGAGAAGGGTAGCTTGCTGTTGATAAGGTCAGAATTCTTTTGTGGTGTGTTTTATCGTCTGCTGAATGCAAGGGCATGTGAGATATCTCAGCAATGAGCAGGCAAATGAGCTGGCGAAGATAGGAGCATCTACGCCCAAAAACGATTTGTAAAGTGGGGCGAATGTTTAGAAATTGATGCCCAACTAGAGGTAAGATAAAGACAAGCAAAGACTCTTAAGGCAATCAAAACGTTTGTTATGGAAATTGTAGTCAGAAGATATCTGAATTATGTATCAAACTATTCAGGAATATCCTGAGATTAGTAACAGGACACTATACACTCAGGATACATTAATTTAAAATAAGGATTCATCGCCATATATTCTGTGGACCAGTGATTTATCAATGCGCTCCAGAAGGAAACAGGGAATTGTCATTGATGACATCGAGCAGCATCCATTTGTCAGGGACATACAATTGAACTACGACTGCGAACGGAAGATTATTAAGAAACTTTTCATTGCACTGACTTTTTGCCAGAAGTCTGCTGAGAGGAATTCGTTGAAAGAAATTTTTCTTTCCTAAGTTTCGTTTTGTTAAGACGCGTTTTGCTTGAGTGCCCATAACACAACATCCGGTCATTAGTAAAATAACCATACAGAGCCATGCTCTTTTAGAGTTTCCTTATGCCATTTGTCTAGCATATTTGGTCATACACGAAGTCGCCCATCTGGCGTGAACGGAATCCAAAACCCTATTGGCATTTGTTACCTCAAAGATCGTTAATGGGTTTCCCAAAGTAGAGAATTCATCGGACAGTTTGATGATTATGCCGGTTCATCCATTTGTCTAGTCTTGACCAGATTTTCAGAGCCGTTCTGCCCGTACATGATGTCGCCGATCTGATGTGAACGGAATCCATAGCCTACACGTCTGTAAAAGAACACCCAAAGTAGAGAGAATTCAATGGTTGAGCCACATCTGGCCGGTTTATCCGTTCTGCAGTTATCATTATGTCGCGGTACCCACATGATATGAATGCCGTACCAACCCACGACAGCTAAATATACCGTCTTGGAGTTCATTACCTCAGACCCCCAGGACCTTAACAGACTTTCCGCTAGAAATGAACTAAGGAATCTGAATTTATTCCCGGTGTTGAGAATTTTAAATCGTTTTAATTGCAATCTACTGTACTATACTGTAGCAACACTACATGGAAATTTCTTTTTCAATTAGAAATCATAATCCATTTTTATTTCTTTTTTTAATATTCTGTTTATGGAACCTTAACCAAATTAAAAGTAATCTTCGGAGAGAGAGAGAGAGAAAGAGAGAGAGAGAGCGAGAAGTAAAATTAAAGAGAATATCGCACTTCATTTAAATGTTTAAATTACCGATTAAATTTTCATTCTTTTTTTGTTGTGATTGTGGTTGTTATGTGTGTTGAAATTAAATTAAAAAGAATTTCCACAATCGTTTAATGTCCCCTGAAAATTTCACTTGAATTTCGTTTACGTTTGGTTTTATTTTTTTCTTGTCATTCTATGCCAAGCATTATTGAAGTCAATTTAAAATAAAATTGCAAAAATATTTAATTTAGCAAATGAAAAACGAACACATAAGAATATATCATAAAGGGCCTCTGAAGGCGAATATAATATACCCTACATACAGGAGACAACAGAGCTTACACTATAATATCTCCTGACAAACTTTAGGATGCTTTTCGGTGTCAATAATTCCCTGTTTGGCAAGTGATATGGCCTCAAGGGCTACCTTTTGCAATGCATTAATGTCTCACAGGTTCCAAGAATGTATTCCAATGATTCTGTATAAGTCGACTTTGAGTATACAGTGCCCTGTCAAAAGACCAGTTATCTATCTAACGTTATTCCGGGATAGTCTGACATACGACTCAGATCTCTTTTTATTCTAATTTTCCTAACAAAAGAGAATCTTTGCATATTTTATCTTCCCTTTCGTAGAGCATACCTTTCTAAAGATCCGACCGCACTCCACAGAAGCTCACCTGCTTGCTCATCGCCATAAGTTAGGTTACGTTAGGTTAGAGGACGTGTACTTGTCAATTAAGATAAGGTCGAATTGACACATTGTACAACGTCCTCGTTTCTCACACCACTTATGTTGTGTGTGTTAATTTTATTCATGAGTGGTGGGACCTACAGTTTAAAGTTGACTCCGAACGACAGATTTTTGAGAAACTTTTTCATAGCAATTTTATTTACTATCAGAGTTTTTGCCAGAAATGTGCTGAGAGGAAGTCGCCGAAGAAATATTTTTTGTATTTTGTCTTGATGCCTGGCCTGGGGCTCGAACCCTGGCTTTACGTCTAATAAGCTAACACACTACCTACTAGACTACGGCGACTTCTGCTCATCGCCATAAGTTCCCACATGATCTCATGATCTGAGACCCAGCAGAAGATAACATTATTTCCCTTTCCAGCCGATTCAGCTTTTCCAGATAGTTCCACATTATTTTCGATTTATTTTCATTTCCAAAAAACCATATTGTCTACTGCTTCTTTCCAGGGGACAATTAGGAAAGGAGTTGCCAGTCAATGGATTCCTTAGCTACCCAAATCCCCTTAATGAATTTCAAATTAGACTTGTCTCCCATGAACCTAATCATAGCTTAAAAAGCTTTGGTATTCTCTACCATGCACAGCTGACTTAAACAACAAAGGCCTCAGCGCCACTCTAGCACAGGTTCGTATTGCCCATGCTATGCCACCACTCGGTATTCTTTGTATCTTTTCCAACTCCATTTAAACAAATTTTCGAATTTTTTGTATTTACCCACAGACACAGAATTGCCTCATAGGCTACTATTGGTCATGAGATGGAAATAAATCATACCCACGGTGTTGGGAGAAGAGGAGAAAATAATCGTTTACTTCTTGTAAGGTTGAACGGCCCATATTAAACGAAATCATAATGTCTTCAGCAGCTGTTTTATGCAAGAAATCGTGAAGATATCGTTCATACATCCGTAAGACACTCTTAAGTACCTGAACCCGATGAATTGGATATAAGGAAGGCCTAATGACATGATTTCGACATCCCTCCACTGCTAAGCGGTCACGTACGCAAGCCAACCGACCGGGACACAATAAGCAAATTACAACTCTACTACACCTAATACAACATGTACGTAAGAAGACGTCGTTTCTATTAAGTTTTTTTTTTTCAGCTAAACAGAAAAATAGCCTACTAAGGCAGGTTCTAGATTGATAGCGTTACCATCTATCCTACAAACAATGGTTTTTGTGAACATATGCTGGGTTATTTCATGCTGATAAAGCAGCTAAGCAAGGAATTAGGCTACTAAGGCAGGTTCTAAAATGATAGGGTTACCATCTATCGTTGTCTGGAAACAATGGTTTTTGTGAACATATACTGGGTTGTTGTATGCTGAAGGAACAGCTAAGTAGGGAATTAGGCTACTAAGGCAGGTTCTAGAATGATAGGGTTACCATCTATCGTTGTCTGGAAACAATGGGATTGTATACTGGGTTGTTGTGTACTGATAGTGATAGACTTTGTCAAGATGTACGTCTCCATGGCTTAAGTTGCCAGAATTCTACCTAAATGGATACTTTAAAGCAAATTACAGTTCCTTAATTTTGAAATTTCAAAAACAATATAGATCCGGGATTGTTAACGACAATACCATACCACTTAACCGGATATTTTCCGCTTCCCCTTACTGTCTGTACGAGGAAGGGGAGGTAATTGCTGACGCAGAGCACACTGTTTTCGAGTGTGTACTGTACTCTGTACTGACGTCAATAGTTGGAACGATCACAGCCGCTAATATTGTCGGGGTTATGACTGCGAGTAGTGAAAATTGGACCTCTGTAGTGAATTACGTAGAGCGCATTCTGAGACGGAAGAAGAGAGATCTTGAAGGTGCAGAACGAGTAGGCATGTCGGCATAGATGAAACTGGCACACGTGTCAAGCGTAACCGAGACGATGATCTAGATGAAAGGAATAGTGGAGACGCTTAGATGACTCCTCAACTTTCGATTCGCAATCCGGACGCGGATATGAACATGAAGGGGCCAAAGGGCCAAAAGGAAAGTCTACAAGAGACGAGGGGGGAATTAGTGGGTGAGGGCACCACACACGGAGGATGTGATGACTTACTCTATGGTGCGGTTATGTACATTTACCCCCTCCTCGGCGAAAAAAAAACCGGATATTTTCAATTTTATGTTTGCAGGTGAGATACTAAAAGTTATGGTTCGAAACTTAGATAATTGAACTACAATGGTCCTTCTGTAGAAGTGGTTTTAAATCAAACGTTAAACCATCTCATATGGTGTAGCGTGTAAAAATGATTAAAGCAGAGTTTTTCAAATGCAATCGACCAGCAAGAATGATGCAACTAGCCAGCTAGCCAGTCAACCGTCCGCAACAAATGAACATTTTAAATATTTTATTAAAATTATGAATGTGATGTTTGTTGAAACACTCACCACTTGCAACAATCATTGAGAAATTCTTGTTTTTCTTTTTTGAAAAAACCAAAAAAAAATCTAAAATTAGTATGCGTGGGTTGTTGAAATTGGACCCAAAATGCAAATACCGATAATGATGACAGCGAACATGATAATGATGATTTTGAAACCATGCCACCAAACATACACACTCGCACACACATCGAGGCTCAAAAGACGGGCCACAAAATCTATGTATGTGAGCTTATGTAAGTGCTGTTGCATGAAATGAAAGTTTCTGTTCAATCCAGACAGACATTGTCGAGCAAATGAAGGGAAAAAGTCAAAATAAAAAACAGACACTGGGAAACTAAAATTATTATGACTGTTGAAGTAGTGTAGTAGGGGGAAAAATGCAATTTAAAATTCTTCACACACACACACACACATGCACTTATGCATCGTATACATACCTACATATGTACGTATGCCGCTATTACCCATTCGATATGAAATAATACAACAAATGATGTGCACAAACAAACACTCTCGCCTTGATGCTGCTGCTGCATCATGCACTTACTAAAGCTGCATGAGTAGAGTAGAGTGTAGCAGCGGCATTCGAACACTAACGGTGCGTGTGGCATATTGCTTCTGTTGACGAGGAGGGATTTTTCTCCCGTTTTTTTTTTGTGAACAAATGCTTAACTGTTAGTTTGCTGCTGCATATTAAAGTAAATGAGTGCTCGAAGCGAGAGTAATAAACACTTTTCAAAAAGCCGAAAAGTATGCAATATGCCGTACAATCATTATCATCATAATGCAGCATATTTAATGCTCGCAGAGATGCCAGATAAAGGGGAAATTTGTTTTGGGAATGCAGAAAAGTTTAGCTTGTTTGCTTCTGTACAGTAAAGTAAAGGAGTCCTCAAAGCGAGAGTAATAAACACTTTTCAATAAGCCGAAAAGTATGCAATATGACGTACAATGATTATCATCATAATGCAGCAGAGATGCCAGATAAAGGGGAAATTTCTGTACATCGCAAATTGTTACGTCACCTGTGCACAACTGACCTATAATCTGAATCGCTCAAACCCAGAATCCCATCCTTAAGGATCCAAATTTTCTGGATAAGAGCGATACTAACTTCATGGCTGCGCAGAGTAGTTAGAAGATTGTGTGAGGCGGCTTCGCAGTGATGCAGACTTATCTGTATTCAGCATTCTGCGGATTTTTGGCATCACCTACATACACTGTCGGACAAAATAAAGTGCGGTTTGAAATATTTTTTGTTTTTTGATTAAGGCATATGTTTATTGCTTTCAAATGTTTATAAATTATAGTTTCATTTTTAATTCGGTTAATATTTTATCTAAAAAGTATCTTAACATTGAATTCTTTCTTTATATTTTCTATATATAATAGAAACTATATGGGACATAAGGAATTTCAAGTGACAAAATAAAGTAATACTTCACTAGAAAATATTATAAATAATTAAATAACTTCAAAATTTAGTACGAAGTTGCTCTTCCTTTGTTATTTATGACTTCTCTTAACTTTTCGGCGCAAGGTTCTTCAAAGTACTTGTAGGAATTGCCCTCCATTCACTTTGTAGTTTTTCCCAAAATGTTTGAATATTTGTTCTGGATTCCATCGAGATTTTGTCATCTGAGGTAGCCCAAAGATGATCTATGGGGTTTAAATCTGGGCTTTGAGCAGGCCATTCAAATTTTTCAACATTATTTTCTTCAAAATATATTTTAGCGACCTTACTCGAGTGCTTGGGTTCGTTGTCTTGTTGAAAGATAAACTCCCCCAAGCCCATTTCCCCCTCACTACTGTAAAGATTTTCTTCCAAAATATTTACATAGTACTCTTCAGTCATTTTGGAATCAATTCAATTTTTTTGGAGCGTCTACCTACTCCTGAAGAGGAAACAGATCCCCACACCATGAGGCTGAATCCACCATAAATATTTAGATAAATAAATATTTACATAAAGTTACTTAAATAAATAAATATTTACATAAATATGTCTGAATGTTTTTGGAACAAAATTATTTGGACAGACGAGTCAAAATATGAACTAAAAAATTGCAAAACTCGGAAAAGAGTGTGCTGTGAACCAACACAAAGGCTTAAATCGAAAAACCTTATCCATACTGGAAAACATGGTGGAGGCAGCCTCATGGTGTGGGGATGTGTTTCCTCTTCAGGAGTAGGTGGACGCGTTAAAATTGATTCCAAAATGACTGGAGAGTACTATGTACATATTTTGGAAGAAAATCTTTACAGCAGTGAGGAGGAAATGGGCTTGGGGAAGTTTATTTTTCAACAAGACAACGAACCCAAGCACACAAGTAAGGTCGCTAAAACATATAAACATATAAACATGAAGAAAATAATGTTGAAAAATGTGAATGACCTGCTCAAAGCCCAGATTTAAACCCCATATAGCATCTTTGGCTATCTCAGATGACAAAAACCAGATGGAGTCTAGAACAAATATTCAAACATTTTGGGAAAAACTACAAAGTGAATGGAGGACAATTCCTACAAGTACTTTGAAGAACCTTGCGCTAAGTATGCCGAAAAGATTAAGAGATGTCATAAATAACAGATGAGGCGCAACTTCGTACTAAATTTTGAAGTTATTTAATTATTTATAATATTTTCTAGTGAAGTGTTACTTTATTTTGTCACTTGAAATTCCTTATGTGCCATATAGTTTCTATTATAAATAGAAAATATAAAGAAAGAATGCTATGATAAGATACTTTTTAGATAAAATATTAACCGAATTAAAAATGAAACTATAACTTATAAACATTTGAAAGCAATAAACATATGCCTTAATAAAAAAACCAAAAATATTTCAAACCGCACTTTATTTTGTCCGACAGTGTATGTCCGGATGATGGACGCTTAAATGCGCGAGAGTTATGTGGATACTCTATGCCACCCTTTCCCTTAACCACTGAAGACATGACTGATCAATCGCGATCCGAAGATTGCAGCCATTTATTTTACTATCACCAGTCAGGAAGTTAACAACTACCAATGAATTCGGTGTATCGGTATCATCTGCCTAATTGTAGGCGGAATCCATACATACCGTCACTATTAGACGCAGGAGGAGTTCGGTTTGAGGAATCACCTTCACCAAGATGTTTCACTGCTTCCACGAGGAACTTTGCAATTCCCTCGTTTTCACAGTCCACAACCTTAATGCCTTTGGACCATCTGATGAAGGATATGCGGGCATTACTGTCATCGCAACATTTTTTTCCATCATAAACTCAAAGAGCCTTTCTTCAATTAGTTCGCATCTTTCAGGAGACATTTTGCCAACCAAATCTGACCTGTCGAGGGGTTACTTCCCAGGCTCCCCTGTTTTTCGGACATTTTGAACCGGAGAGAGGCAGATCGTCAGATCTATTTCTCTTCATGTGAAGACTGAACTGTCGATGTGACCTCCTTCGCTTCCAACCTTTCTTCTTGGATAACAGATTAGCGATAGAAACTACCCTCTTCCCGCTTTCCTTTATCCATAGAAGAAGGAACACCAGTACCTCTACTCTTCACTGGCGGTTTGAAGACTCGACAAGTGTTCTTTATCTTAGTTGGAAGTATGGGCGCCGAACCTTCTAATCCCTTGCTTGCGGCTTTAGCGTAGAAGCAATTGGCTCCATACTCTTATCCGCAAGCAAGGAACTTCACTTCCCACAAGAATCCGCAGCTCGTGAAAGGATACCAACCTGGTATTTGATTTCGTATTTCGAAACAGTTACCCTGTGTCAAGCCAGCAACTTCTGCTCCTTAGCTGAGAGAGAATTCACGAATGCATTTCTTTTCAAAATTTTCTTCTTTTCAAACAAACTAACATGTGGCATCACTATTAGTTTAAAATAACTGTTCATTTTGCAACATAAACGTCATCATCAGGCCTTTTACTTGCAACACTGTTTTTATGAAGCAGTGAGAAGAACCGAAATTATTGTATTTCCCTCAACAAATTTCAGATGAAAAGCAAATGAAAACTGAAAATACGAAAAGGCAAATACACTTACACACATAGGCACACAAATACAGACATACTCATGCAAAAAAAAATTCATTTCATTACGCAAAAAGCTTAAAAGTCTATGGAAATGTTGCTGCTTAAAAATTACAGAAAAAAAATATGAAAAATGAAACAGAAACAGAAACAGAAGGAAAAATCACAGGGAAAATAAGGAAAAGACAAAAAAAAACTAAAGGAAATAAAATGGCGAGATTGTTGAAATACTACAACGAATGTAAATACTCTAGCACTGCCACCAGCACCACCACCACGCGGAATACAACAGCAGCACTATGGAACTATGTGGACGACTGCTCTCAGAGGACGACTGTTTAACTGCGTGGCTGGCTGATGAGGTGATGATGTTGATGTTGAGAAAGCAAGAAAAAAGGGAAAGAACACACCAGCCAGCAACAACGAAATGATGATGGTGTTGATGATAGTAACTGTTGTTTCGTTTCTTTTTTCACTCGCCATTTTTTTTTGCCATGTGCTACCTCTCCCACTGCTGCGGCTGATACTGCTACTAAAGGGTTAACCAATTTAAGGGTCCAAAAACACATACAAAGCTTTGATTTCTTTGGTATTTTTATTTCATTACAATGCCTTGGCTTGGTGTTATGCATGCAATACAATGACATTAAAATGACAGCCTATGGATTGCTTAAAGCAATCGATTCTATTGAGCAAGCTTTCGAACACTTTTTTTTACAGTTAAGCTGGTATGTTGAGGAAAACTTGATGAAAGTCAGTTTTCAAATGATCTGGGTAGGTCTTCTCTTTTTTACGACGAGGAGTGGTAAATGTACCTAACCGCACCATAGAGGAAGTCGTCACATCCTCCGTGTGGGGCCCTCACATACTAAATCCCCCCTCGTCTCGTGGACTTGCTGTACCCACTCCGGAACTACGGTGGTATTACTTCGGAGTGGAGTCCCTTTGGCCCCTGCGTGTTCATATCCGCGTCCGGATTGCGTGTCGAAAGTTGAAGAGACATCTAAGTGTCTCCACTATTCCTTTCGTCCTTCAAAAATGTGGTACGTTTCACGATTTTGTGTGTCATCCTTGCGCAGGGGCCATGCTAATCTTCTCTGTATCGTTCCAATTTTAGTATGTGTTCTGCCGAAGCAAGAACAATGATCTGGGTAGGTAGGTTGGAGTGGTAGCTTTGACACCAAAAGCTCACTTGAGCACGCATAGCGGCCCGTTGTGATGCCACAGGTAAACGCAGTCCCTGTACTGACAGACTTCCACCAAACTAGGGAAGAAGTTGGTCAACGCAAGGGCTGCACATTAGAAGGACGACTACAATACGTTGGAAAACCAGCCCGAAAGTTTATTAACGAAACTATATCCTTGACATCAATGGATAATAGCTCCGTCAAGCTGACAAAGATTGGAGAGCCAAATAACCTATATCCGCACTTCGCAAGTGCAATAATAATGGATAAGAGTCTCCTCTTCCTCAGCAGATCTGCACCCACGGCAGAAGTCGTTAGATGGGATCTGCATTCTTTCCGTATGTCCGAGTAACTGGTTGGTGCGCCTTCTATCCATCGAGTATCAAGTGTGTCTAGCAGTGGAGCAGGATTCCTCAATGGCGTCCCGAAAGAATTTCCGCCTAATGGCCAGTTTTAGGGCTAAGCTTCTCACACCACTTATGTTGTGGTGTGCATTATTTTTATACGTGAATGGCGGTACCTACAGTTTAAAGTCGACTTGGAATGACAGATTTTTCGTGGCAATTTTCTATTTACTTGCAGAGTTTTTGCCAAAAATCTGCTGAGAGGAAGTCGCCGTAAAAATATTTTTTAAATTTCATTTTATTGAAGATGCCTGACCTGGAGTTTGAGCCGCGGCGTAACGTCTTATAAGCAAACACACTACCTACTAGACTATGGCGACTACGCTGACTTGTTTGTTACAATAAAAGTCCTGTGAAAAGATATGTAAGATTATGTCCAGCACCGCCATGGTCATGGCATAACTAAAAATCGTGCAAAACAGATCTTTATATCCAGTGGTGTTGTGCTATTTTTTTTTTACCGGAACGCGTATATATAATTATATAGACAGGGCCGATCTTGGGTAGGCGGCCGCTCCGTGCGGTCTCATGCCCCAAATTTAACGACGGGGGTGATTTTCCATGATAGTCCTGGCGGCGGCGTTTTTTTTAGGTCTCATGTCCCAAATTTGACGACGGGGGAGGGAGATTTCCCTTCGGGTTCGGTTCAAACCCTTGTTTATAAAAATACGTATAAAAATTTGTCAAAAATTAGAAAAAAAATCAGGAATTCTTTTAATTTTTTTTTTCCAAAACGTCAGCCAATTCTCGTTATCAGAAATCATCTTTAGTTCCGGAACGCGTTCCTGTCCAAAAAGGAAGTACCGGAACGACGTTCCAGAGCGTTCCGGCTCGACAACACCACTGTTTATATCCTCTTCTTCGAGTTCAAGTTCTGCCCCCATACAAACCTCTCAAACGTCAAATTTCTTTATGATCTTAACGAATCCTTGCACAGTCGATTATGACGATCAGAATCACTTGACGTCGTACTTGAAAAGTGGTCACATGAAATACCATTTTTAGACTTTCCTTGTTTATTAAACAATCCCTATTCGTGGATGGCTAACCTTTCACTAAAGAAATGACACTCCAGATGACAGCTAACTGCTGATATCCTTGTTCTGCCGACAGTTATGAACCCCCTTCATGGATTACCCAATATTAGAGTGCTGATTACTCTACAATGTTTAAGTATAGTTATGTTCTCTGAGAAGAACATTTTATTTCTCTTTCGCTCCTTCTTCGCCCACCGCTTTACTTTCTATACAATTGTAAGCAAAAAAAAATTTTTTTTAAATAAAAAAATAAAAAGAATTCAACATTTAATTGCGGCATTGTGCAATGACATGATAGCGCCACACAACGAGGATCATTAAAATGAAACTTGCAACATACAAACAAATACACACACATACACTTGCTTCAACAACCATTGCTCGTCAAATGGCAAGTTAGTGGCAAAGCATATTCTGCTGTTACAATTAAAAAAAAAGAAACGGAAAAAAACTGAAAAAAAGTTGAGAAAAAAGCAAGAAAAACTTTCTTTTCAAAATAAACCCAAATTTTTAGAGGGAGCCAGAGAAAAACTAGAAAAAAAAACAAGAAAGAAGAGAAGAAAACATTTTTTTTGTTCGTATTTTATTTTAAAAACATTTCAATGTGAAAAGTTAAGCTGGTTTTTTCTCTCCTCCCCCTTGGAGTTTTTGTTTTTTTTTACAGGAGCATAGAAATCATTTTTTGGCTACAATTACCACTGCCTCTCTACCACTACCACTGCCTCTCTGCCACTGGCTTTCGCTTGGGTGTTGTAATTAACGAAAACCGACTTCAACATACCGAAATTAGTAGAGTCTGGGGTCTAAACTCACTCTCTTTCTCTCTCTCTCTATAATTTGCCTGTTTACCATACGGTTTTAAACCATTTTTGTTTGCATTTTCGTGTTGCATTAAAAACGAAATGGATTTTAATGGTTTCGCTTGCCACATTTTATACTCTCCATTAGATTTTACAGCGAAAGACACAAGAAATGAAAGAAAAAGAAAAAATTTAATTGTTATTGTCTTCAAAATACTCGAAATGGCAATAAATCAACGTATTTTCAAATTTTAAATGCCAAGAAATCTTTAATATTTAAGGGCAATGGAAATCGATTATCTTCCTGTAGAATACTGTTTTGACAGGGGTTTCAACTTCTCGATCCCGAGCAGAAGTGATTGGACCCCAGACACGACCGTCCCCCCAAACTCGATGGCGGGGTGGGTAGCGGAGTCTACTCCGGGAAATTGGATTTGAACATTTCACTCCGGCTGCCGGACTATTGCAGCGTATTCCAGGCGGAACTAATGGACATATACCAGGCCGCACAATGGATCCTCGCACACGGTGTTCCTTTCACCCGCATCACGATTTTTTCGGATAGCCAGGCTGTCATAAAGTCTCTGTCGAACATTGCGAATAATTCCAGGATCGTCAGGGAATGTCGCCGTTGCCTCAACCTACTTTCTGGGCGCTTCAGTGTCACACTTATCTGCGTTCTCGGACACTATGACATTCCGGGAAACTGCAGAGCCGACGAGCTAGCCAGAGCTGGCGCACTACTCCCGGATTCCTGTTCAATCAACTTAGGAATGCCACTTGACTCGATCAAACTGGCCATCGCGCGGAAATTTTTCCGAGGCGCCAACCTATCCTGGATCAACGAGGAGTCCTGCTCTACCGCTAGACTCACCTGGCCCCGGATGGATAGAAGGCGTACCAACCAGTTACTTAGACTTGGTCGCGACATCATCTCAATCACAGTGGCCATGCTTACAGGTCACTGTGATATGGATAGATACGCGGACAGAATGCGGCTCCCATTTAATGACTTCTGCCGTGGGTGCAGATCCGCTGAGGATGACGAGACTGTTATCCACTTTCTTTGTCAATGCCCATCTCTTGCAAGGTGCAGATATAGGTTATTTGGTTCTCCGACCCTTGTCAGCTTGACGGAGCTATCGTCCATTGATATCAAGGATATAGCCTCGCTTATCAAACTTTCTGGCTGGTTTTCCAGCGCGGGGTAGTCGTGCTTTGGATATGATCATGCGCTGACCGACCTCCCCCTCCTGGGTTCGGGGAAACGTGGTCAGTACAGGAACTGCGTTCACCTGTGGCATCACAACGGGCCGCTAAGCGTGCTCAAGTGATCTTTTGGTATGAAGTTGCCACACTAACCTAACCTAACCTAAGGGCAGCCATTACAACACAGCACAACTTTCTAATCTTCTTCTCGCTATTCCCTATTATTTAAGACTAGAAATCCCAGCGAACCAAAAAGTTCTCAACCTGCCTCTGTCCGACGAATGCAAAAATGTGTTCTAAGCTTTCATCATTACTTTCTGAAAAACGGCTAACATTGATCTCTGAAAAAGCAATTTTATTCAAGGCGGTTTACCTAAAAAGCGAAAGCAGTTGTTTCTCAAAAAATCTGTCCTTCGGAGTCGACATTAAACTGTAGGTCCTGCCACTCATGGATAAAATAGACACACACAACATAGTTGGTGTAAGAAGCTAGGTAGTAATCCTGACTAAGGAGTTGTGATGACCAATTAAGTAAGTAAGTTGATCCGAGATTGGTTATTTGATCCCAAGATCGCCAAGACAATTATATGCCAGTATGTACAACTTACTGGGTAGCTTGCCTTTCACAGGTATGTTCACTCGATGGCCATATGGTCATATTGTGTTACCCAGTGTGAGGTAAGCCCAGCCTTGTCATGTTCTGTTAGTAGTGGGCTTGAATCACTCCAAGCTCCTGATGAAACCGGCTCCTTAGCCCCTTAGTGGCACTTTCACCACCATGCTTAAATCTTTAAACGTTCTGTCACCCAAAAACCTATGACCTATGGCCTGAAGTGCAGGGCACTTGCATAAAATATGTTGCACCGATTCCGTTTCCGTTTATGCCAGTAAACAAACAACCAACTTTACAACTCACATTAATTTTTATGTATTCCATGCCTGTCTCCGGGTTTTGTGTATACAACCAAGGTCTCAAACCCAAATTAGGCTAAATTTCGCCTTCTGTTGTATCAGTTTTTTCATTAGCTTCATACACTTCACAACTACGACACAGCATAGCACAGTAAAAGTCTCCTAACGTGTCGAAAAGTATGAGGCACTTATATAGCATCTTTGAGGTTATCATGGTCGATTGAATGGCTGCCAGAGACATTCCCTCGCTTATATTCCAATGGCTTGACTACCTGCACTGACTTCAATTGACTAGGCTCTCATTGAAATAGTTTTCCCAAGTCTAAGTGCTTTGCTCGGGCAATGTATCGCGCTCAACTTCAGCGATGAGGTCCATTTCCCCGATGAATGGCTACGTAAATAAACAAAATTGTTAAATTTGGAACGAAAGCAATCGTTTTGAGATCCAAGAGCGTTCAATGCACTTCGAAAAAGTCATTGTTTGATATGGTCTTTGGACTGACGGCATCAGCGGTCCATAGTATATGACCTTGGCCTAACTTAGATGGATCTACACAGCAACCATATGTAGTTTTAACACTATTAAGATGCGTGACACAATGGATGTTATGCAGTGGTGATTTGCGGGCAGGCCTAGTTATCTAAAATGGAGGTTATGTGAATTTTCCACCGAGACATGCGATTTGATCTCGTTAGGGATTTTATGGAATTTTCTTAAGTCGCAGGTGTATGCGAGTAAACAACAAACCACAGTGGTTGTGAACGTAACCCAACTTACTTACGTGAAGGGTTGTACTTCATTCAGGCTTGCAACCTAATTTCCCACAACACTTATGTTGTTTGTGTTAATTTTACACATGAGTGACGGGACCTGCAATTTAATGTTGAGAAATTTTTCATGGCAAAAATACTGACAGGAAATCGCCGAGGGGAAGTCGTTGTGTTCGAGTTGTCTAAGCTTAGGTGTGAACCAGAGGTCAGCAATGAGTATTCAAAACGATGAGTAGATTCGAATCATACTTATAATTTCTGATACTTATACGCATTCATACTTATTTTAATATCATACTCATACTACTCATATTCAAAGTTTGAAATACTCATGGTACTCATACTTAACAATACGCATGATGTTAATGATTTCGACTCTCCATGACTCATCGTATACACGAGTCACAAAACAAGTATGATTCGCGTACGAACACTACACACACACATGAAGGTTGTGTGTTTGCTCTGTTTGCTGTCTTTATCTTTTTTGTTTATGTGTCTTTCTTCTCCCTTTGTAAATGCAACAACAACTAAGACCGTAAATTTTGACAATTGATTCGAATCACTCGAATCATTTATAAGTATTATAAGTATTTTTCTAAATTTATGAATCTGAATTAGTAGGCGTATGAATCAAACATAGTTCGAATGTTATGAGTTTGATGTGAACGTTGTACTCATACTCATTGCAACTTGTACTTATAAATCAATGTTGTACTGAGTACAAATGAATCAGAGTAGTTGGATTTCAATACTGTTGACTCACTTATACGCAAAATTTCATGAGTACTTATGAGTAGCGGAAAAGCGATTCATTGCTGAACTCTGGTGTGAACCACGGTCTCAAAAGCCCAGCAAGTGAAAAGCTTCTTTAAAATTATTGATTGTAACAACCTGAATTTCTTTTATTACTAATGACTTATAAAATATCCCCTCAAATAAAAAAAAAACATAAGAAATCTTCACTGCTACAATAACAAAAACAACTGAAAACAAAACAATTGAAATATTGAAACAAAAACTTCTCTTTGTATGCCTTACAAATGAGCGTACACGCGTTGTAGGTGTCTCAATTACGGCAAAGAAAGTAGAGCGCAAAATACTCTTGTTTTTTTAAGTTTCTCCTTAAAGCACAAAAGCAACAACAACACCTTGGAAAATAATAATAAATCGAGATGTTATAAGCAATGCACACTTTATGGTGTGCAATTTACTTACCAACACTACTTAGTTATTAATTGGAAATTTAATTTCTCTTTACTCCCTGTGCTATTCATTCTCTCTCTCATTCACTGTCTTGTTTCTCACTTAATTCATGCATTCATAAAAATAAATGGCCATTTTTGTTGCTGCCATAGTGTTGTTGTTATGCTACTGTATTGTTGTCGTTGTCTTTATGCGATATTTAACTCATAACTGTGTTAGTAATTGCTGTATATACTCGTACGTATATAGTTTGTCTTCATCATTTAATGCGTAAGTACTGGGGATATTATATTGTAATTGCAAGTGTAACTGCCTGTGTCTGTAAGTTTGAGTGTGCGTGTTTTTGCTTATGAGTGTTTACTAAGGCGTATGAATAATATGCCGTATTTTTTTGTTTAACAAAAGCGTGTTAATTATTTAAACAGTATTTCTTCTTCTTTTTATTTCCTTATTTTCCTTAATTCCTTTTCATAATTTTTTTTGTTTTGCTTTTCTTCTTGTTGTTGTTGTTTTTGTTATTTGTCTTACTCAATTTAATTTATTTGTTAGTGTTGTTGTTGTTGTTTTTGTTTTTGTAAAATATAATGACAAACAAAATGTATGTCAACCAGAGCTTTCTCTCTTACATTGTAAATAAAAAAAATAAAAAAATAATCATTATTATGCCATGCCAATGCTGAAACAGCATTATAAACATAATAATGATGTTAACGATGATGTTCATGTTGATGTTCTTGTTGATGTTGTTGATGAGTTTGTTAAAGAGAAGCAGGAGTACGGGGATTTTGAAGGCATTTTGTGGCTGTTGACACTGATGTTTTCCATGCTGATGTCGTGTGTGCATGTGTTTGTATGGCTGTGTTGAGTTTTAAACAGTGTGAACGTTAAAAAGTGTTGATGAGTTTAATTTTCGTTTTTTCTTTTTGTTTGTGTTTTAAAGTCATATTTTTCTTATCATTGTCTTCTTTTTTTGTTTAAATTTATCCCCTCCAGTTTTGTTTTGTTTGATACTTAAAATGTTTTTTTACCTTTTTTCTTTGTTGTTGTTGTTTCATCAAGATTGTTGTGTTAATTGGTTTTTCTAAGGTATGACCGTTTTTTGTAATGCCTTTCATTTAAAAGGGCATGGCATGTGGATGTCTTGTTATGTAATTACATGTTAATTTTTGTTTAAATTATTAAAAAAAAATTTAAATTTAATATTTAAATGCCAACAAGTTATTGGTGTAAATGTGATATGAAATTTTGTCTAACGATATAAAAAGGTGAACATTTCTTAATTTTTTTCTAATTGAGGGGATATTTTAGAAGTTATTGGCAGTAAAAGAAACTCAGGTTGCAATAATCAATAGTTTTTAAGGAACTTTTCATATTTTGGCCTTTTTACGGGAGGCCGCAGTTCATATCTCAGCTTAGACACCTCGAAAAAGAACGAAATATGTGAGAAAAAATATTTCCTTCGGCGACTTCCTCTCAACAGTTTTCTGGTAAAAACTCTGGATAGTTTTTCAAAGAAATCTGTCGTTCGGATTCAACATTAAACTATAGGTCACGCCACTTATGGATAAAATTACCACACACACAACATAAGTGGTGTGATAAACTAGGTGGTAATCCTGTCTGAAGGATTGTAATGACCAATTGTATATGTATGTGTATAACAATCTGAACAGGTGCTTAGACATCATCATTTTAAATCCAGACTATTGGAATGCGAGGCCAAATACACCTCCAACTGAAAATATGCATCGACATCAGGATAAACGGGATGTTACATCATATCGATGACTTGGTTATCAGAAATTCATAAAGTCTACCAACACTACTACTATAGTGTCTTCCATGCCCGGGTCAGTAGTCTACTTGGTCAGTAGACTACACCTTCGACTTCTTTGAAAATAAGCATCGACAGCTGGGAAATCGAGGTGTTACTTGATATCGATGACTTGGTTATCAGAAATTCATAAAGACTGCTAAAGCAGTCAGTAGACTAATATTCACTGAGAATATGCTAATGTCCTGCTACACTCAGGCGAACATTGTACCGGCATTCAATGATTCCTACTTCTCCCGGAATTTTGCGGTTAATAACTCAATTACTTCATTGGTCATTACAACTCCAATGAGTGATAGAAGAGCTTCGTCACTGAAGAAAACTTTGAAATGAAAAATAGAAAGAAATTACTGCAAATGCCATGGAATGAACAAATTCAGATTAATGGATTGGAATGGAATGAACAAATTCAGATTAACCGCCACACTTTCATTAACCAAAGTGAATTTTTTTGCAGTGCGCGCATTAAGTTGATACACAGTTCCTTACCATATCTGCGATGCTTTCAGATTTTTGAAATATTTTAAAGAATTTACCAATTCTATGCACCGTATACTGATTACCACGGTTCAATTTCCAAGTCAGAAATCTCAAACAAAACGAAATTTGAAACAATATTTAATAGACGGCTTCCTCACAGCAGATTTCTGTCAAAAGCTCTGGGAGTAAATAAAATAAAATTGCCATGAAAAAGTTTCTTCAAAATCTCTCGTTCGAAGTGGACTTTAAACTATAGTCCACGCGCCACTCAATAAATATCCCTCTTTAATCTCTGTTCAGCCTCTGTATTCATATGGGAAACACTTTTCCCGCAGGATGCTCCTACAAAGTAAGCTACTTCCGGCCGCATTTCAAAAAAAATGAAAATCGTTTTTAATTTAAAACTTTACGCTCTGCATTATAGATTTTATTATTCGCACACATTAATATTAAATTCTAATATGATGTACAGTTGTCCTATTACACCATTATTATCCCCAGTCATTATCCTAGTCATTATACTTGTCATTATCCTTGTCATTATCCTTAGAAATGATCCGATTTAAATGCCTCTACTTTGTGTTCGCTTTGTAATGATAATCTTTAAATAGACTCTCTCGTATTCTCTTCTGTTTTTGTTATTTTTTTTTTGTGAAATCTTTCATCAAAAAAAAAATCCGACAATTTTGAAAATCTTTTTATAAATTTGTTAAGTATTCTTGTTTTAGCCCAGTTTTTACTGGCTGAATGGCTGTATGGCTGGCTAGCTGAGTGTGTGTGTGAGAAATTCATTAAGAGCCTCTTTTCTTTATCAGATAAACCCCTTATTAAAGCATCGAATGTGTTGCTACAAATATTCTCCTTGTTTCAGCACACACACACACACACGCGTATACTGTTGTTCAGGCTTTTAAACACATGTTTTGTTTAGGCTTTAAACAGTAGCAACAGTAGCAGCAGCACTAGCAGCAACAGCAACAGCTATGGCAGCAATATGGCCAAGTTCTCATCAAAATGTTATGCTGAAATTAACAAATCTGTTTACAAATTTATTAAAACGTTGCTGTTTTCCTTACCCATGTGTTTGTGTGACTATGTGTGCGAGAGTGTTAGAGTGTATGTGTGATTGTGTGCGTGCAAATATGTATTCTCCTTTGCTTTGCTTGTTGCAAACTCATTACATTTTTATACATTTTTACACACATTTTCACACACAGTTAGAAAACAGAGCATGAAGAGAGAGCAGAGAGACAGACAAAGAGAGCGTATAGGGTGTGTGTACAAGTGCTTGAGTGTATTTGTAAATTATTGCATATTTCATTAAATAACCAGTACACTCCCTTACTCACTTACACACACAGAGACCGCCACGCAACATTTATTGAAGTTGTTCAGTTCATCATTTAGTTTTATGGGTCATCTTTGTCCAAATATGCCCTCCACTTCCCAACAAAAACAAATACAATGCAGCTGTCACTGTAAAAGGGATTTTGAGGGGGAAATATTTGAAAATATTTGAAATTTTCTGAATTTAAACAACACATTTTACAGCCTACTTGGCGTAGGATAGGAAGGAGTGGCAGATTTATTTGTCTGATGCCAGCAGTAACGACAATCATCACCGTAAAGCGTGACTCTCTCAATCAAGTTGGTAACCAACCTGAAAGCTTAATAAATCTAGTGGCGCAACCTATCCCAGTTCAATGAAGAATCCCGCTTCACTGTTAGACTTGTATGGCGCTCGATGGATAGAAAACGCACCAACCAGTTACTCGAATTTGATCGCAACGTCATCTCGATCAGAGGGCCATGCTGACAGGACATTGTGTTATAGCAAGACCCGCGGAAAGAATTCAGCTCGTACCTAAAGACTTCTGCCGTGAATGTAAATCTGCTGAGGAAGAGGAGACTGTTATCCACTTTCTTTGTCAATGCCCATCTCTTGCAAGGGGCATATATAGGTTAATTGCCGCCCCAATCCTTGTCAGCTTGACGGAGCTATCATCCATTGATGTCAAGGATATAGTTTCGTTTATTAAACTTTCGGGCTGGTTTTCCAAAGTAGGATAGTCGTGCTTTTGATGTGCAGCCATTGCGCTGACCAACTTCTTGCCTAGATTGGTGGAACACGGTCAGTACAGGGACTGCGTTTACCTGTGACACAACGGGCCGCTATGCATGCTCAAGTGAGCTTCTGTTATCAAAGCAACCACTCCAACCTACTTACATGCCTAGTGACCAACCTCGATAGTCTAGAGATCCCTAGATAATGTGTACACTACATCAGCATCAACAATGTCCAAGAATGCCAAATGGCTCCGGAAAATATGCCAAGGTTTTCGAAGTGTATCCTCTTACGGATGCTTGAACATGGGGACATTGAGAGCAACAACAAAGATAAAGTATTTCCAAAGCTTAGGACAATGGAAATTTCAAGTGCATTCATATGTGATGTTGGCTGTCCTCTGAGAAGGACTTGACACAAACTTTACTTACATTTGCAAGTACAGAATGGAATAATGGACTCAGTTAAGTAGGAACTAAACAAATCTGGACTACTATAGCTATATGATTGCATAAAATGTGCATTAAACCTAACCAAAATCCATCTTAGGAACCTAATAGCACTCCTGTCATAACTCCACTTGCCTCTCTGGAATTTGGGAGAGAGTAACCCTACTGTCCGTATCTAGCCTATTTAGCTTCCCCCAGACAGTCCCATACTATCTTCTATTTAATGTCATATGAACCGAGTCACCAAATGGCGGCCATACTATCAGATAATATTGCTATGTCCAGCCTTTTGTTTCTTCCATCCAAAGTTGAATTAAGCACACCCCTAGTTTCCCAATGCGTTCGTAATATTTCTTTCAAGGGTCAGCAAACCTTATTACCACTCCAAGATCCATTCTTGACCCATCTGTATGCCACAAAATAGTCCTTCTTATAACAGAATGTGCAGCTTCCAGGGGTCAGTTAAGGAGGGAGTTAGTAGTCAATCGATTTCATGTCTTATTAACCTAACCACAGACTCCAAAGACTTACTAACATGTGCAGAGAACTTACATCCAATCCATCACTGCTCTAGAACAGATTCTCATTACATCTACCAATCGAACTCAGGTTAGTCTCTGCATCTTCTCCAACTCCATTTGAGCTGTTTGAAAAATTTATTATATCTGTCCAGATAGGCCACTATGGAACTGACCATCATGGTATACATCCAATGCATAATTCCTGTGCTATATTCACAGAATTTTCTCTGCAGGTATTGTGCATACCCTTACGACTTGCCTTGCCTTTCCTGAAATGCTCTCTAAAGGGTCCGCCAAATAACCTTTTTTTTTGAAAATGCTTTAAAAAAAATTAGTGAATATTTTCTCAAATTTCTTTTTTATATTTGAAAGTACAATCCTTCCGGTTAATAATGGAAAGTAATTTCATTCAAATTACTGCCTCGGCTGGCCATGCAGTAGCCTACACGATCGGTCCAATTTTTAAGCACATTATAGATTGTGTGCAGCTGTATTTCACCAATGGCTTCGCGAATATTGTCCTTTAAAGCGTCAATTGTCTCTGGCTTGTCGGCGTAACACTTATCTTTGACGGCAACCCCACAAACGACATCAGCTCTGCGGCTGATAATGCGATCTTCAAAAACAGGGCGCAAAACACCGAGTGTAACTTCGGCTGTGTGGCACGTAGCGCCGTCTTGTTGAATCCAAATGTTGCCAAAATCCTCCTCTTCAATTTTTTTGAACAAAAATTCGTTCAACATGGCCCGATAACGATCGCCATTGACTGTAATGGCCACTCCTTGCTCATTTTCGAAGAAAAATGGCCCAATTATGCCTCCGGAACAAAATCCGCACCAAACAGTGACTCGTTTTGAGTACGTCGGCTTTTCAATGTATGCGTGCGGGTTTTCTGTGCCCCAAATGCGACAATTTTGCTTGTTTACATACCCGCCAAGATCAAAATGAGCTTCATCTGAAAAGATGATTTTTTTTGCCAAAATCGGCAACTTCTGGTGTAGGCTACTGCATGGCCAGCCGAGGCAGCCATTTGAATGAAATTATTTTCCATTATTAACCGGAAGGATTGTACTTTCAAATAAAAAAAGAAATTTGAGAAAATATTCAGTAGTTTTTTTTAAAGCATTTTCAAAAAAAAAAAGTTATTTGGCGAACCCTTTATATGAGCCCCCCCCCCCCCCCCCCATTACAAGTTAAAGCCAAGTGCTTTTGATGTGTGGGATTTAAAAAAAGGTACCAAAAATTGTCAAAAGTACCATATCCACCAAATGGTGTTGGTTATAAACTTAAAAATTAAAAAGAAGTAGAAGAAGAAGAATTAAAATAAGAAGAAGAAGGAGTAAGAGTAGGAGAATGGGCAACACAACATGATATGACGGTATTGTTCTCACTCATAGTACTTGTATGCTTGTGTGCACTGACTCAACATGTCCTTATTTAAGCGTCATCAAGTCATTCAAGCGTGTTTCATTGTTGAGTGTATGTGATTACAAGTGTATGTGTGTATGTCTATGTGTGTAAAGAACAGTGTATCAATATATGTTTATAAGCATGTATTTGTTTGTTTCAATGTTTATTTGTAGAGATTTTGTTGCAAATACTGCTGTTGTTGCTGTTTTTTTTTGCCATGTTTAACAACACTGATGACATCAAGCCACCACAACATTTATCCCCTTTATTTTGTTTATCTGTCTGTCTGTCTGTCGGTACGTTCATTTATTAGACAGACTATTTGTTTGTTTGGTGTTGTTGTTGTAAAACAAAGAGAAAAACACAATTAGAAAAAGGAACAGCAACAGAAAATAAAAGAAAGAAATTTGTTTTCTTTTTTTTTTTTTTTTTGAACAAAACAACACAAAGTGGCAGCATCAACTAAAAAAAAGGAAAACATTCAGCAACATCATCAACAACATGCTGTTGCTCGTACACATTTAAACACACTCACACCACTACAATGGATTCAATATCACATGTTTGGAATGAAGGAACAGAAAGGAAAAAAGAACAACAAGGGGAAGAATATTTTTTTTGGTAATCGTTTTGGTTAAATTAAAAAAAGTACCAAAAGTACGAAAAGCGGTACAAATAGGGGATAAAAAATGAGAGGAGTTTCGGTCAAAGAATTGAATTTTTTAATATCAGAGAACGGGATTTCTTAGCAGGTGCTTTGGAAAACTATTAACGTCATTGCTTAAGCACACAAAATGAAGAGAGACTGGCTAACGTTAAGGTAACCGGGGCTATAAGAATCGATAATCCAAGCTCTTAAGGACATAAATCCATTGCACATGATGGTAAGGACCAGAGCTATGAAAGAGACAAGTTCAACACGATATTCATTCCTGGCTAACACCTCCCTTCTTAATGTCTCCTGTACAGAACCAGCAACCTCTATGATTTTAGAAAATACTTCTCAAACGAACTCAGCAATTAGACTGAATGAAGCAACTTAGAGGCCACATGCTGTGATATACAAATGCAAGCGAAAGAAAGCGTGTCAGTAACGTGGACGTTCGTTTCCAGAGCACAATATTCCATGCACATGGGGAAATCTACACCATCGAATGCTGGATATGAAAAGAATATGAAGAGGGCAAGAAATAGTAATACTATGGAGAAATTCTTGGGTATTTTCAAAGCGAAAGTCTGCATCGTTAAGATATGTCAGCAATTCAACTTGAATAAAGACAGGAGATAGCATTGTCATCCGAGAATACTATGAGACTGTCTTGCTAAACTGAATCAGCAGGGAATAGAGTCATTTGATCCCTGGTTATGCACGGATTCATGGCAATGAGCATGCGAATGAGTTTAAGAGCTTCCAAGCTCTTCCAAGATCAAGCCGATAGTACCAAGATCTTTCTGTGTAGAGAGAACAAGCGTTTGAAAGTGTGTCTTCTGCAAAAAGGATAATGAAGAACGCCAATGGCTATCCTCAAGTCAAATAGGTTTGAGGCAATCTCTGAGCCATGCATCAGACTATCTAGAAATAGCCTGAGCTGAGTAACCGCTCTGAGTTCGCATTATAGACTCATGGAATGTCTTCAATCAGAATACAATTCACTTCAAGCAGAATATCTTGAATATGTGTTGGGGATAACGTAAGACCAGAACACTTATTTGAAACCTGTTCGGCATTAATGCATTTGAGGAAGAAATGCTCAGTTGGTTTACCAATTATTCTTACTCACATCGAAAGGCATGTTGAAGTCTGTTAGGGCATTAGGACTGTGGCTTACATTATAAACTAGGCCTTCCAACAGTGGCTTCCGAACTCTTACTGAACCAAGATTAGTTGCCATTTATCTAGCCTGCTTTGTCAAATCATCAGGAAACGATAGACGAGGACCAAAGACAACGACGTATGACGCATTTGGCCGCTGACCCTGATTTTCATAGAAATGTTCAGTGATGAGGCTCATTTCTGAATGAATGGATACGCGAACAAACAAAATTGTCCACTTTAAGACGATACAAATGCACATGAGATGTGAAAGCTTCCAATGCCTACCGAAAAAATCAATGTTTGGTTTGGATTTTGACTTGACGACGTCATCATTCTATATTTCTTTGAGAAAACATTAGCCAGACCCCATGAATATTAACTTCTTTTGGCCTGAATTCGATGATCTGGATACCAACGACATGTGGTCGCAACACATGGGCACTACACGCCATACAGCTAATGCCACGTCAAATATTCTGGACATTTCGTCTTGTCCCTGATGTAAACCTTTGGATGAAGAACGAACATTGCGAGTTGAACTACTATGTGACCCAGTTCCTAACTGGTCATGGGTGCTTCAGGAAGTACCTGCACAGATTTGGTCATGACACTTCACCTATATGCCCAAACTGTGTAGATGAGGAGGAAGATGCGGAGCATATTCTAACATGCTGTCCCAGATTTAGATGGCCGGGAAAAACGAATTTAGGACCAAACTGGGTAATGGAAGAGCTGTTGAACTGTAGGATTCAATGGAGTCAATATAGTCAGAGAATGGCTGAAGTTATGATAGTACTCCGAAGACTGGAGGAACGGAGGCGAAATTTAAATTAACGTGATAAAGCTTTCAAGCTAACCAGCCCTCCGCGAAGTAATACCTTACGGCGGTTCCGCGGGGGGAGAGTGGTTGAAGTGTGTAGGGGGTGGGTTTAGTACGTAGGCACCAATGATGGTGAATCGTGAACTCTTTTGTTGGAACAAAAGTGTCTTTCGAAGATTCCCACCCCCGGCTCAAAACAAAAAAAAAACGTCAAATATTCTGGAAGAGCGATTTGAGTGAATGCTCATCTCATGGGAAGGTGATGTGAACTGAACACTGATATCAAGCTCTTTGGCTACTTTTTCTTGGTAGGTTTTTTAAGTCACGAATGTATGTGAATAAGTCATCTGTCACGGAATGATGGAAAATTGAATATTTGGGATGAGCGCCACCCAAGGACATTAAAAGGATAATTTCCTTAGTAGTTCTTTCAAATGAATAAAAAGTTCCTTAAGAAGAGATTGAAGGCAGTACCATAGGACACTTAGTCGCAGTACTTTAAGACCTCTACACACCAATAAGCAATAAAAGTAGGGCACCATATAGGCGACCTTAAGCCAACCTTAATTGTGATTTGATTTCTTTCGAGTGTGTTTGATTTTTGTTAAATTTTTTGCTTTGTATTGTTGTTGTTTTTTTTTTTCTTTCCACAACCATTAAAGTTTGTCTGTCTTGCTGCTCAACCCATACTCTGCCACTATAACACGTTTACTCGCTGCTTAGTGGCAAAAACTTTTCATCAACCTCCCTCACCCCTCCACCTGACATCCGTTTGACTTTTTCTAACAAATTTTTTGGTCGAAACAAAAGTATTAAATGAACTCTCAGTGGTTGATGTTTAACATGGTTTTTAAACTTCGTTCATTATGGGGGGCGGAGGCGGGGTATAAAAAACTTGTCATTTCAGCATTTAAAAATTTATACTCATACCCCTTTCTCTTTATACTCTACTCCCCGATAAAGTCTTCTAATAGAAAGACGTATGTAAAGTGAGATGATGATGAGATTTTGTTTTGTTTTTGGGAATGGGTTTTTAAATATTTAAAGGATTTTGTAAACACACACGCATACACGTACATACACATGTATTGTTAGCTGTGTACATATGTGTATGTAAATAAAATATTAATTTTTCTTACACTTACGCATACACTCATAATTGTTTTGACAACCCATTGTCATAAAATATATAAATGTATGTGTGACAATCGTATCTCATCGTATCGTACTAATACAACAAAGTTTTTAAGTATGAATGTATGTATGCATGCGTGTGAGTATGTATTATAATTAGTTAAGGGATGTTTTAAAATATATTTCATGTGTGCATGTGTGTGTGTGAGTAAGTTGATGTCAGCTTTAAAGTCATGCAAGTTGTTTAGCTTTCAACATCATGTTCATTTCCTTTCATTCATTCACACTGAAGATCTTGATTCAATTTATTATTAATTTTAATTATTTTGTAGACACAATTAAATGATAAACTTTTTTAAACAACAACACCATCAACAACAACATTACATTTTTTTGTCTATTTAATAGACCCGCTTTCCTCAAACAAACAAATAATGACACAGAAAAGCCAGAAGAGAGAAGAAAAGCAGGAACACAGAACTTTGAAGATAAATTTTTAATAAGAAATCATGCAGGAAGTTTAATGTGTTTTAAGAAATTTATGTTTGAAAGTTTCGAAAAACTAAAAACTTTGAATACACAGCACACACAGTACACTTTAGATTGCCATGTTAAATGATGGCCAAAGGAAGGTCCTACTTCAGAAGAAATGTATTATGATTTTTTAACTTTGTGTACATATATGCATAATTGGTCATTACAATCCTGCAGTTAGGATTACGACCTAGCTTCTCAGACCACTTATGTTCTGTGTGTTAATTTTATACACGAGTGGCGGCACCTACAATTTAAAGTCGACTCCAAACGATAGATTTTAGAGAAACTTTTTCATGGCAATTTTATTTTACACTCAGTGTTTTCGCCAGAAATCTGCTGAGAGGCAGACGCCGAAGAAATATTTTTTGTATTTTGTCTTGATGTCTGGCCTGGGGCTCGAACCCTAGCTTTACGTCTAATAAGTCAACACACTGCCTTCTAGACTACGGAGATTTTATGACTGTGGTTTTACTCGGGTTTATTGTAAACTCCACTAACGTGACTTACATTCTAAAGCTCAATGAAGAAAAAAACCGATAAAGAAAGTGGCAAGGCTTTGTAACAGCCTTTTGCTTCTTATAAAAACTACTGGAACAAAATTGTGTTATCGCTTAAGTTATATAAAGAAAATCAATAACTTTTTATTTAAAATTCATTGTGTTATCGGTAACATTTTAAAAAGAAATTTGTTATTCTATTGAAAAGAAAACGTATTATGTTATCGATAAGTCTTATTGAAAATATATTGAGTTAAAATTGAGTAAAAATTCATTGTGTCATCGATAACATTTTATTAAAAAGTTTATTGTTTAATGGAAAAGTAAACGTATCTTTTATCGATAAGTTTTATTGAAATTATTTTAAGTTATCGATAAATATTTCTTAACAAATTTATTTCATAAATAGTTCTACCAGCATTAATGATGTTTTTATGACGTTTTATTGTTTTTGTTACCATCATGTTAATTAATGTAATGGCGTCTATATCAGACACCCGAGTTTAAGGTGAAATTTTCAAAAAAATAAAAACATAGAAAACAGAACCACCCGCAAAGTATAAAACAAACAAAAATTGAAATTAATTCTGACAAATGATTCACAATGTCACTCTAATCATGTCAATAAACATTTGAAGACAACAAAAGAAAATACAACAAAATATGATCATAAATGAATAAATGATGAAATGATTCATTCATTGAGTGAATGAATGATTAATTCATCGTTTGATGTTTAAAATGAACAGTGAGGCCTTGAATACAAACACAAATACACACATATACTTTATTTTCAGAAACTAAACCGAAGAGTCGAAATAAAATTGATACAAACCGCAATTCAGGGGTATAATTAACACACAAAACGTGGGTGGTGTGTGCAGATGGGTTGCGATCTTGACTAAAGGGTTATAATGACCAAATAGGTAAATGAGTAAGAAAACCAAAGTCGTATCACTTGCAAGCAAGAGAGTGAGGTAATACAACGGAAGCAAATTATCATACATAAATGGTCATTACAACCCTTTAGTTAGGATTACAGCCTAGCTTCTCACAGCAGCGATATTGTGCGTGTTACTTTTATGTATCAATGGTGGGACATACAATTTAAAGCCGATTCCGAACGACGGATTTTTAAAGAACATTTCATGGCTATTCATGGGAATTTTTTATTTACCGTCAGAGTTTTTGCCAGAAATTTTCTGAAATATTTTTTCATATTTTCGTTTTGATGTCTGAACTGGGAGGCCTCATGTCTGATGAGCCAACACACTACCTATTAGACTGGGCGACTTCAAAGATAATATCTGGAAATAATTCTGAACTATAAACCGACATGGAAGACTAATATAGGAAGGATTTCAAGGAGGACAAAGCATGCCATAGTGTTTGCTGCGGTGGTTAAGTGAATTGTGATCTATGGGGCCCTTGTTTGGACAGACAAACGCAGTTCAAAAAGCTAAGATGGAGTTGAATAAGATACGGAGACTAGATTGATTTTTTTATTATCAGGGCAATAAGAACCTGTCCTACAGCAGTGCCACAGCCTCTGTTAAAATTATGGCTATTACACATGGTAGTGAAAATCAGGACTATCAGAACAGAATAATAACAAGTTCAACATGAGGTCCATCTAGGGCTAGTTTGACCTGAAAAATCTAGAAGACTAGACAGATCCAGTAGACTCTAAAGGGACTATTCTATGGTATATACCATGCATCAGTAGATGAAGCTTGATCACATACATACATAATTGGTCATTACAACCCTTCAGTCAGGATTACGACCTAGTCTCTCACACCACTTATGTTCTGTGTTTTAATTTTATACATGAGTGGTGAGACCTACAGTTTAAAGTCGACTACAAACGAAAGATTTTTGACAAACTTTTCATGGCAATTTTTTTCACACTCAGAGTTTTTGTCAGAAATCTGCTGAGAGGAAGTCGCCGTAGAAATACTTTTTGTATTTTGTTTTGATGTCTGGCCTGGGGCTCGAACCTTGGCTTTATGTCTAATAGGCCAATATACTACCTACTAGACTACGGTGACTTCAAAAGCGGTGCCACAGCCTCTGTTAAAATTAAGTCTATTACACAAGGTAGTTAGAATCAAATCTATGGACAGAGTAATTAGGATAACAAGTTCAACCCTAGGTTTATCTAGGGCTAATTTGACCTGAGAAATCTAGAGGACTAGACAGAACGAGTAGACTCTATGGGGACTATTCTATGGTATATACCATGCATCAGGTAGATGAAGCTTGATCACATACTTCATCAAATTAAATTGAAAAAATAAGTAAAATTGTGAAAGATTGGGAAGCCCTGGGACCATTCATCTTCGATGTGAAGTACACAGGATGGAATACAGAGAACTAAGCAAGGATCTCAGTGCTTGTATGAGATTGGAAGCAAAAGGAAATAGGGTCACCCTCTACTGGATCCCAAATCATGGGGAAATTCAATTCAATGAACGGACAGATTAGCCTAGAGGTAGGCTACACTCTTATTTACACTCTTCCTTTGAAGTAGCAAGGAATGCTTGGAAACGTATATTTGGCGAAAAGGTAGTTAAAGAGAAGCGAAGATGCTTTTTCAGCCTGATAGGTTTGAGGCAATCTGAAGCGTTAATGAGCAATTTATTTGAGAATAGATTTGAATTACACATCAGACTATACAGAAGTAGTCTGAGGGTAGAAAATGACCTTCTAACCACGCACTGCAGATTCAAGAATTGGAGTCGTTTCTATCTCGATATGTAGATCCGCCGTAGAAATAGAGGGATAAGGGATAAAGTCATTCAATATATGAGGACAGTACAGTAGATCAAATAGTCACAGAACTCATACACCTCCACACACCGATACCACCCACTTTCATGTCTGTTCGTCTACTGATTTTTATTTTTTTTTCTTTTTCTTCGTAAACCAATATTCAGAGTGTCATTACTTTTTTGAAAGAATATAAAAAAAATCTTGTTTTCTTACTGTAAACATTTCAACAACATTTCAGTCAAGCATTGAAATTCACTTAAGCGTTCAATTTTCTTTAGAATTTTAAAAAACCATCATAAAGTTCTCATCGTTATGCTATATGCTCGGACCAGCACAAATAATTTCAGACTTTCATCACTCTCTTCTATTTACACTGGCCACTAAATAAACCATGAAACATAATTTATTTGGTTTTTATTTAAGTTTACTTATGTATGTTAATTTTAATTTAAAGAAATAGGCCCCTTAAGCGATGATGATAATCGCATTTAGCTGAAGTCAAGCATGTGAAATTAAACGATTATCATCCACTCTGTGGATGGCAAGAAGAGGACGAGGAGAGAGACATTAAAGCAAACATGTCAACCATAAAAAGTGTTAATCGATACTGTTTAGCACTTCCATTGTAAGATAATGCCCACTGCCTCTATGGTAGCAAATGCTTCAGTAGTGGCAGCCACTGTGACTGCCATTAATGGTTCAGGCTTGTTCTCTTGTTTATGCTAAAAATATATTGATATGCTCGAGTGTTTTTTAAGACATGCTTAACAAAATATTTTCAATTTCTTAGCCAGACTTGAAGTCTATTTATTCTTTAATTCTCTTAACATTTTTGTAGTTGCTAGACTGAGAGTGGCTTAGAAGCGAGTCTGTTTGTTTAATAATTTATTTAAAAAAAAAAATCAAATAAAATACCTTCCGATGACATATTTTCTGTTTGGGAATATTGGCTTATGAAAGTATTGAAGTCAGTTTTTTTTTGATTGAAATTCGTCAGAATATCACGTAGTAAATTCTAAACAATTGTAGATTTTTATAATTTTTAATTAAATAGCTAAGTTACTAAGTATTTTAGCCGTAGTAAAATAATAAGAGTAATAAATCACCTGCATGTGATGCAACTCGCATTTTACTATTGTTAGAAGAGTTTGGCAACTTCTAGAATACTAAATAACGGTATTTCTAGCAATACCTGTGAGAATATAAAACTATATTGATTGTCAAAGTACTTATAGAAATAGTTGCAAGGCATTCTCTACCATAAGAGAGAATATCGTATCTTTTTTGAACACCAGAGGGTTTTTAGCCCCCATTAAACTATCTACAATCCATACTTTACAGGAGAACGAAGATTTGTCTAGGGATCTGGTTAACGACGACATTATAAACATATCGATAAAGACTGACATCACAGATGGTAACAATTGGCGCGGTATTACTGTGCTCCATTAGAGGGACAACGTAAGATTATTGTTGAGGAGCGCTAGGACATCAGGGTTGTTATAGTCGCGCTCTCTTATGTGTTTGTGGTTCATTCTTCTTCTTATCCATATCCTTAGCTTCGTCACTACCCGTTCTCTCCCGTCTAGGACGTATTTACAATGGGTCATTTTGACTTCTGGCTATTGCAGTCGTCCCAATGATAAGTACAAGTTCTTTAACCGAACCTAACTTATTAGAAGGACAATGTGATTGCACAGACAATTGCTAGAATAGTTTTAAACAAGCCAACATCAAGTATAAGGCAGTAACAAGCTTGGTTACGTTCTCTTTGTCCTACCATCGACCCTATAAACAGCCACAATATCTATGTTTCATAGACTGTGCGAAATCCTGTGACAAACTGAGTCACAGTCTGGAACGTACAATCATTTAAGAGGCTATTCATGGCAATTTTCTTTATTCTCAGAGTTTTTGCCAGAAATCTACTGAGAGGAAGTCGCTGAAGATATATATTTTTTTTTTGATGTCTGACCTAGAGTTTGAACCGCGGCCTCTCATCTAATAAACGAACACACAACCGACTAGGCTACAGTGGCTACATGCTTAACAATCGTTTTATTGCAAAATCTATTTGATGACAACTTTTTTCCAGAAGTGCTAAGGAGGATAATCCCTTATTCGTGCGATATAACTCCTCTGGATTATTTTTAATGGAACCAAGTCATACGGGAAACCTGAAACTATTGATGCCACAAAGCCAGACTTATTAGAAAAAGTAGTAAAAAAAATTAGGTCCAACAATATTTTGGTTTAAACCAAAAAAAAAACAATCTATTCTATAAAGATTTAAAGGGTCCGCCAAATAACTTTTTTTTTTGAAAATGCTCTAAAAAAAACCACTGAATATTTTCTCAAATTCCTTTTTTTATTTGAAAGTACAATCCTTCCGGTTAATAATGGAAAATAATTTCATTCAAATGGCTGCCTCGGCTGGCCATGCAGTAGCTTACAGCAGAAGATGCAAAAAGATTTTGGCAAAAAAAAATCATCTTTTCATCTCATTTTGATCTTGGCGGGTATGTAAACAAGCAAAATTGTCGCATTTGGGGCACAGAAAACTCGCACGCATACATTGAAAAGCCGACGCACCCAAAACGAGTCACTGTTTGGTGCGGATTTTGGTCCAGAGGCATAATTGGGCCATTTTTCTTCGAAAACGAGCAAGGAGTGGCCGTTACAGTCAATGGCGATAGTTATTGGGCCATGTTGAACGAATTTTTGTTCACAAAAAGAAGAAATTTGAGAAAATATTCAGTAGTTTTTTTAAGCATTTTCAAAAAAAAAAGTTATTTGGCGGACCCTTTAGAAAACAAAAAAAAATCTCTATAATTTAGAAGAAAACTACGGATTATTAATTGAAATCGAATGAAATTCTATGCGATGCTATATTTTTATCAACGTTTCACTTAAAACATAACCGTGAGTACAAGAGTAGACGAATAGTCGTCAATAAATCGAAAGAAAACATAAATAAATATTCACGCTAGAATGCTATTATTTAACTTAACATCTCTCCTCCCCCCTCCCCTACTCCTCTCCTTACCTCTAGACGCCTCTGTCATAAAATCATTTACCGTTATGACTGTATTATTTAAAAAAGAAAATAAATGAAGAAAAAAACTTCCTTTTCTTCTTGGTTGATTATTTAAAGTCATGCTGTCTGTTTATTTATTTGTTTGTTTGTATTTGCATTTCTAGTTTAAGTTCTTCTTCTTTTTGTTTGTTTGTTTGTATGCTCACCTAAATGTCTCTGTTTCTGTTACTCTTTCTCTCTTTTTCTTCTGTTTTTTTTTTTTTGTTTTTTGCTTTTATCTGTTACCAATGAAAGTGTTGAAGCATTTAGTTTTTTAAATATTTATTTAAAAAAAAATTAATTTTTTGATCATATTTTACCATTTTTTGTTGTTTTTTTTGGTCATATTCAATTGAAGAGTGTTTTTTTTTTGGTAACACAGAGAGAGAGAGAAATACTCTTTTATGGTTTTTACGCTTCAATGAATTTTCAACCACATAACTAAGCAAATATTCTACACACATACACCACTAATAGCCCTTGTTTATATACATACATACATTACACACACACACACCCATACGCACTCACATTCCTTAATCATCAGTGCTATTTAGAAACCTAAATTTGGCTATTTAAACTCAAATATGTATGATGCTCCTCCACAATTAATTTAACAAACCATAGGGCAAATATTGAAATTGTTTTCAGCAAGCAACCAGAGAGAATAAGAAATCCAATGTTTTTTTTTCTTCTAATTTTTAAAGCCAATTTTGTTGAGTAAATATTTAAATGAAATAAAATTTAAAAGCGCCAATGATATGTTACGGCAGTTCAATGGATAACACAAAAATGCCATCGTATTTAATGGGGCTTCAAAAAATTCCAATGGATACACATGAGTGAAGAATCATTGTGGGAACTAAATGATGTTCACTTAGTTCATTTGGGGTAACTAAGTGATGCTCTCTTGCTGAGTAATGTATAAATGGAAAATATGTCAACATATTCATACTTAATCCCATACGAGTACTTAGACGAAGTCGTAAAAAACAATGCTTCCACTGGAACAAAGGACACTTTTGAACCATATTGTAAGTCTCCTGAAGATATTCCACCTGTAGAACAGTGAATAATAGTTTCGACCAACCTAGCTTGATAGCTAGCCCATACATATTGCTGATTTCATTTGGGATACTTTCCTGAAGGACACAAGAGTGATGAGACCATAATAATTAGTCATTACAACCCTTCAGTCAGGATTACGACCTAGTTTCTCACACCACTTATGTTGTGTGTGTTAATTTTATACATGAGTGACGGGACCTACAGTTTAAAGTCGACTCCGAACGACAGATTTTTGAGAAAGTTTTCATAGCAATTTTATTTACTCTCAGAGTTTCTGCCAGAAATCTGCTGAGAAGTCGCCGAAGAAATACTTTTTTTTGTATTTTTATTTTGATATCTGGCCTGGGGCTCGAAACCTGGCTTTTCATCTAAAAAGTCAACACACTACCTACTAGACCACGGCGACTTCAGATGATGAGACCATTAAGCCTATTATTCATCATTTCTTTTGAAAACAATGGCAGGAATTGAAGAATTGATCCCTACTGAGAAATCCCAGTATATAGCCCAGTAGGTAGTGTATTATACGTGAGGTCTCGGTTCAAACCCCAGGTCAGACATGAAATCGAAAAAAGATTTCTGATAAAAACTATGAGAGTAACTAAAAACTTCCATGGGAAGTTTTTCAAAAATCTGTTGTTCGGAGTTGACTTTAAACTGTAGCTAACGTCACTCACGTATAAAATTAACACACACGACATCAGTGGTGTGAGATTACTAGGTCGTAATCCAGACTCAAGGGTTGTAATGACCAATTATGTTATGTACTTAAACTGGGATACCTTCCTGAAGGACATAACAGTGATGTTCGTTTGAGGCCATTAAGTCTGTTACTCATCATTTCTTTTGAAAACGATGACAGTAATGGAGGAGATCCAAATCTAGCACAGAGAGAAATCAACTGAGGCTGCTATTATAAGTTGGTAAAAGTGATTGAACAAAATCCGCTCACCTCTTTCACTGAATATAACATATTGGCTTTGCCCATGACTACGAGATCTTTTAACAACATTTATTAGGATGCAATTAACGAATCACTTTATAATATAGGAAGTCCCCGTAGTCTAGTAGGTTAACTGTTGGCTTATTAGTCTCGAACCCTTGATTCAAACCCTAGCTTAGACACCTCGAATAAAACGAAATATGTATAAAAATATTTCTTTGGCGATTTTCACTCAGCAGTGTTCTGGTAAAAACTCTGAGAGTAAAAAAAAGTTTCTCAAAAATGTGTTATTCGTTGTTGACATGTATAAAATTATTATACATCGTGCTGTGTGGTGTGAGAAGCTAGGTTGAAATGACGAATTAAATAAATAAATAAGTTTCCCATGTAGTTTCCAATAAAGTTTCCAATTTAGTTTCCAATGGAGTTTCCAATCTAGTTGTGTTAGAAGTCGCCGTAGTCTAGTAGATAGTGTATTGGCTTATTAGACGTAAAGCCAGGGGTCGAGCCCCAGGCCAGGCATCAAGACAAAATACAAAAAATATTTCTTCGGCGACTTCCTCTCAGCAGATTTCTGGCAAAAACTCTGAGAGTAAATACAAATTGCCATGAAAAGTTTCTCAAAAATCTGTCGTTCGGAGTCGACTTTAAACTGTAGGTCCCAACACACAACATAAGCGGTGTGAGAAACTAGGACATTGTACAATGGGTCAATTCGACCTCCTTTAACCTAACCTAACCTTCCAATCTAGTTTTAATTGTAGATTCCAATGAAGATATGGACTATGAAGTTGAATTAAAAATGTACTTCCACATAAACTGCTTATAACAGTTTTATGGCCCTTCACTATAAAACATTTTGTAAGTAGTGGAACTCTACAAAGAGCGATGCTAGCTCTGAACAAACCTGACTTTACGCCTAACGTATATTGACTGCTCTAGCGACTAATGGTTGAGAGGTTGTTGCAGACTCAGACAATGTTATGATCGTGGTTTAAGTGATCAAGTTCAAGAGTACCTGACCAAGTGAACGGGACGAAAAGGTAGGTAAGTTGTAGTGGTAGCTTTGATACCAAAGATTACTTCAGCACTCATAGCGCACCGTTGTTGGTCAGCACAGGGTCTGCACAGGGGACGAAGGGGCTCCCTGTAAATTCCATCAAGAAAATTCATACTCTTTATACCGAAGTATAGGGTACCTGACCTCCGGCTTATTATCTTGAATTAAATCATGTTTAAACTCACCGCTAAATAGCTTCCGATCATTTGGACACTAAGCTGGTCTACAGACAGAACACTAGAAGCGACTAAAGAGCGCAATAACAGTTCTCTAATTCTGCAAGAAGCCAGTGAGAAGAAACTGCGGCTTATTTCTAAACAATTCCTCCAATTCTGCTATACAAGATCACAGTATCGTGTCCTGCCTTGGAGAAAAAGTTATGGTTGGCGAAGTTCATTAAAGTATAGAGGATGACCTCAGTAGGTATTATCGGTGCTCTGCATACTACTCCAACTGGCAAACTTGATGTACACTGAGCGCCAAAAGTGAGTAAACACCACTGAAATAATTCATTTTCTTAGGATAGCGAGAAAAGTAAATGAGAATAGGTTAGGTTAGGTTAGAGGACGTGTACTTGTCAATTAAGACAAATACAGTACCCGGAGTCGAATTGACCCATTGTACAACGTCATTTATTTTTATTTATTACTTATAAAATATTAAAACAAAAACAACACTTCATGATAAAGGAACTTTTTTATACTTAAAAACAAAAGTGGTGACTCACTTATGGCGCTCACTGTATTTCTGAATTTACCCCCTTTAGATTTAGTAGCTGAGGAATACTTCACAATGTAGCAAGAATGTGAAAATTGTAAAACTACCAATCCTTCAGCCAGGATTACGACCTAGCTTCTCACACCACGTATGTTGTGCGTGTTAATTTTTATACATGAGTGGTGGGACCTACAGTTTAAAGTCGACTCCGAACGACAGATATTTAAGAAACTTTTCATGGCAATTTTATTTTATTCGCAGAGTTTTTGCCAGAAATTTGCTGAGAGGAAGTCACCGTCATAGTCAAATTTCGTTTTGTTGGAGATGTCTGACCTGGGGTTTGAACCGTGGTCTCATATCTAATAAGCCAGCACATTACCCACTAGACTACAGCGACTTCAATAATCCAAAACGCTTAAAGATATTCGAGGTAGAGACTACGATCAAGAAGATTGCACGAATTAAGTAAATATCGTTCCGCTATTTGGTGCATTGGAACAGTTCGAATCCTAGAGACCCACGGGAACATAGTGAGCTTTCCAGAGCTGACACTATATTGGACTTAGTCGTTTCTAATGGCTTTGAAAAGCGTACATGAGCAATTAAACTTCGACGTTATAGAGTAAGAGTTGCTTATAGTAGATGAGCAATTAAAATATTCAAGCACTCATGCTTAGAAAAATAAAAGTTTCTGTAGAATATATCGTGTGCATTCATCTATCATATCAAAAAATGATAAGAAATTTTATTTTCTTAAATTTTATAAAAGCAACAACAACAAATTTGTTAACAATATTTGTGTTGAAACATAACAATCGATAACACACGGCTTGAAATTGATAAAAGATTGATAAGAGATTGATTGATTGATTGATTGAGTAAATTTCTATGGAAATAATTATTGTTTGATTGCTCACTTCTAGGTGACGTATTTTTCAATTTTTTATCTTAACTTCATAAAGAAAATTGCTCAAAGTCAATTTCATTTGAAATTGAATTGCTACTATGCTCGCCACAATTCGTACGCAGCTCGTAATCTTGTTCATGTTATAGAATTTTGGTACTACGATTACTTACTTAATTAGCCACTAAAAGTGTTTTAGTCAGGATTACAACCTAGCTTGCCGCACCAGCTATGTATGTATGTGTGTTCTTTTTATCTATGAGTGGCGGGACCTACCGTTTAATGTGGACTTCGAACGACAGATTCTGTGAGAAATTTTTCATGGCAATTTTAATTTATTGTCAGAGTTTTTGACAAAAGCCTTCTGAGTTGAAGTCGCCCAAAAGAAATGTTTTTTTTTACATTTTCTGTTTTGTTTTATATGTCTGAGCTAGGGTTTGAACCACGGCCTCACCTCTAACAAGCCAATATAAAGTGTCCGCCACATAACTTTTTTTTTTGAAAATGCTTTAAAAAAACTACTGAATATTTTCTCAAATTTCTTTTTTATTTGAAAGTACAATCCTTCCGGTAATAATGGAAAATAATTTCATTCAAATGGCTGCCTCGGCTGGCCATGCAGTAGCCTACACGATTGGTCCAATTTTTAAGCACATTATCGATTGTGTGCAGCTGTATTTCACCAATGGCTTTACGAATATTGTCCTTTAAAGCGTCCATTGCCTCTGGCTTGTCGGCGTAACACTTATCTTTGACGGCACCCCACAAATAATAGTCTAACGGTGTCAAATCGCAGCTCCGAGGTGGCCAAACGACATCTGTTCTGCGGCTGATAATGCAATCTTCAAAAAAAGGGCGCAAAACATCGAGTGTAGCTTCGTCTGTGTGGCACGTAGCGCCGTCCTGTTGAAGCCAAATGTTGCCAATATCCTCCTCTTCAATTTTTGTGAACAAAAATTCGTTCAACATGGCCCGATAACGATTGCCATTGACTATAACGGCCTCTCCTTGACTTGTTTTGGGTGTTCGGCTTTTCAATGTATACGTGCGGGTTTTCTGTGCCCCAAATGCGACAATTTTGCTTGTTTACATACCCGCCAAGAACAAAATGAGCTTCATCTGAAAAGATGATTTTTTTTTTTTTGCCAAAATCGGCATCTTCTGTAAGTCGATCGCAGGCCCAGTTAGCGAAGCGAAAACGCATTGGATGGTCAATTGGCTTCAACTCCTGAACCAATTGGACTTTGTATGGCGTCATACCCAAAGTCTTTATGCAAAATTCGTCGCAATGATGTCTCCGAAATGTTCAATTGTTGAGAACGACGGTGAATTGATGTTGATGGCGCATCACGCACACTTTCTGCCACAGCAGCAATATTCTCTGGTGTACGCACTGTTTTTGGCTTTTCACGCTTTGGTTTATCGATGAAGATGCCAGTTTCTTTCCTTTTTTCACAAGATAACGAACATACGGAGTTGACGGTGCTTCTCTTCTTCCAAAATCCCTACGCAATTTTCATATTTTCACATTCTGCAACATTACGTAATGTCGCAATATTTCTCAGCGTTGTTCAAGCGTATACACAACCATATACTAATTATGTGTCAAATCAGACATGAGCTAAGTGTTACCATTCGCGAAATAAGAACTAGTTGAAAGAAAAAACGTTAGATGGCGGACCCGATACAACCTATTAGCCTACCGTGACCCTAATTACCATATTAACGATGAAAGAACTTTCTCTCTAATCCAAATTGGTCTCTAATCCAAAATTATTTTCTAAAATAGATAGGCCCTCTATCGAAATGTGAATGTAGGTCACTTGTATTGCTAAAGTACTTTGAAAAAATTCTGATAATATTTGACTCTTTCCATTTAAACAAACCATTAAAATACCACTTCTTATAGCCAAATATTAGACAAGAGAATGAATATTTTTTTTCTAATATTATTAGAAGTCAACACAAATTGTCTATGAAATCTTTAAAGTCACTATCTATCATAACCATTCAAGCCATTACACGATCTCAGCTCTGAGCACCAAAAAAAAAAGTCTCAAAATTTCTGTGTGTCTCTACAAATATTTGCTGAAATTTTTTTGGTAAAGAATTCTAAACATGAAAACACCATTTTCGTTAAAAGATCGCACCGCATCGAATAGAAGGGGGAGTGGTTGTGTACCGCACTTCGTTCGATTTATTTGTTCAGAGAGATTTTTAGAAGCCAAACAGCCAGCCAGCGATAGTTTTCTTTTAAAAAAATTTTATTTTTCTGGTATAAAAGCCAGAGAAAACAGTTACAAAGAATCAGTTAATCATCATTCATTGGTGGATGGAGCTTTGAAAATAGAACTGAAAAAAGTGGTAAAAAACGTGTTAAAAAGTGTTAAAAAAATCTTAAAAAATTACAAAAAACCATAAGAAAACATAAAGAAAAGAATTGTTTAAATAAAATGTGTTTAAAACGTGTGTTATCGATAACAATAGTAGTGTTGGCAATACAAATAAATCATGCCTTAAGTGAAGAATTAAAAACTAATGTAACCCAGGAACAAATATCCTATCGTACAGCTCGACGCCGTGCCGTTGCAGATAGTTGTGTTACCAACGAGGATACCACCGGTACTTGTATGTCGCGTTTTACATGCTTAAGCTCGGGTGGTGTGCCCAAAGGCTATTGCAGCTCTTTTGGCGTGTGTTGTGAAAGTAGGTTTAAACGCTCAAACATTTTTATCACCCCCCCCCCTCGCTTATAATAAAATTCCTTTTGCAGCCAATCTCCAATGCGGTGCGGTTTCTAATCTCAAACGCACAATCATTAAAAATCCCTCCTCTATGAATATTAATCCCTGTGTCTATACCATACAACCATTTAGCCCGGATGTCTGCCAGCTATTAATCGAATTCCAACGCTTTGAACTGCAACCGCCTGTCTACTCCGCAACCGATTTTAGCCAGGAATGTGCTGATCACTTATCCATCGGAGACTTTACTTTGTGTGGCTTTAATACCGGTCAACATTTGTATGTGCCCTTTAATGTGGCCAGTGGCATACCCGAAATGTCTTTAACCTTTAATTTACCCAATCGTTGGGCTTCTTCGATATGGCGCCTGGTGGTTACCCAATTGGAATGTCCTGCCCAGCCCAAGAAACGCACACAAAGTTTTATGCCGTTTGTTAGTGGCAATAATTTACAGAATCTACGCACCATATTCTCTTCCCATCACAATGGCGATTTAGATATGTTGGCACCACCCGGTTGCCATCAGTATTATACTCAACCATCGGGCAACATAAAAAGTTTTAATTTTAAAGACGATACCACATACTATTTGCCGAATATGAATTATGTGATCTGCATTAAGTCGACAGCAGGAGCAAATATGATCGAGTAAGTAAAGCTTTTTCCAATTTTTTTTCTTTATTTGACAATGGCCGGGAAGTCATTGGAATAAAATTCCCAGTTCTAAAACCGCCTTGATAGGCTGCACGCCTTATAATTGGCGTTTGTAGTTCCGGCTTCTTTCATATGTACTTCACCCTGGGGTGTTCTGCTGCTTCAAATCTAATATTTTTACTGAGGCTGCCTTCTGGTGTCCTAAATGAAAATTGTAATGTAAAGCTCCTTAATAAAGTAAGGAGTTCTGTTCCCCTTCTATGGCTTAAATGGTTTTCATTAAGATTACTTGCCAGACAACATGCGACACATTATTCCCTTTAGATAGTCCTCAATACCTTTTCAGAATCCTGATAGGAATTTCACACTAGAATTCTACTTAGGGACGAGTGATCCTCTGACATTATCTGGTCTAGAGATCCTGTAAAAGTCTACATGAACACGTACGTTAATTTAAAAATAAGGTCAGCCGTAACATTTTCTTCGAAAGTTTTAACCTTTGGATATCTGTACGCCTATCTGACATCTTTAAGCAGTTACAGGCCGAGGTAATAACCGTAAAGCATGCTGCAGAGAAGTAAAGTATCGTCTCTGACACTCAGTCAGCAATCAGATCTCTTCAAGTGCAATATTCAGGTACAAAGTAGTTGACGTATCCTGCGGCATTTTTGATTTACTCTGCCAGTCATCTTGTGTTCTTGGTCGCAGGGATATCCCCGGTAATTGTCTAGAACAGGCACACTCCTACCGAATATCAAATCACAATCCTATCTCTGTTAAGGCCTCAGCTGGGAAAGTACTGTACGTCGCCAGCCCTTAATGATGTAATAAAGGGTCCGCCAAATAACTTTTTTTTTTGAAAATGCTTTAATGCTGAAATTTGAAAAAATATTCAGTAGTTTTTTTTAAAGCATTTTCAAAAAAAAAAGTTATTTGGCGGAGCCTTTACATGTACCCATTAACTACTTAAATTGGATCGTAGAGACGTCTCTGTCATTGTATTTGTACTTCTGTAGACATTGTATATCAGTTGGGGAGAAAGGAAATATTTTCCGCTGAGTGTGACAATGTCCGCCTCGGGCTTGATGCCCTAGATCGTAGAGACGTCTCTGTCATTTTATCTATTTTCACGGGTCCATTGCATGATAGGTAAGCATTCATAATGCCATCACTTAATTGCAAACAATTTCTGTAGAGATTGTATATCAGTTGAGGAGAAAAAAAATATTGTCCACTGTGTGTGAAAAAGTCCGCCTTTGGCTCCACACGGACTTCTTCCATTTGGCTCGTCCTTTCTTGGAGGTCTAACGATGCAATTCTTACTTACCGGATTAATTACTAAACGTTCAGGCAGGTTTTCAAATTAACTATAAGGGAGTCATGATAATGGATAAGACCAGTTAATCAAGACTTATCAGTTATTTCTGGTACTTATGGTTTCATGTGGTAACACGACAGGCTACTAAAAGTGCTTAGATGAGCTTTGTTGTAACAAATCCGCCATTCTCTTCAGTCCTATCCTATGTTTTGAACACACTGCAATTCCAATTATAATGGGCATTCGTTCTCCTGGAGCCAAATATACTAACCAGACCGTGCTTACTCCCTAACAACTCCTGTAACTTTGTGATCTATAAGTTGAAGTGGGCTTACTTCCTTCTTAATTGATCTTTATAACCATTTAGTCAAGACTACAACCTAGTTTCGCATAAAACCCATGTTGAGTGCGTTATTTTATGCATGAGCAATAGGACCTACAGTTTAAAATAGACTCCAAATGTTAGTTTTTTGAAAAACTTTTCCGCACAATTTTACTTTTACACTCAGAGTTTTTGCCAGAATGTTGATGAGAGGAAATTACCGAAGGGAACATTTTGTTTTCATATATCATTCTTGTTCGAGATGTTTCAACCACAGGTTCGCGTCTGGACTACAGTAACTCCACCGATTTAACACAGGTTAGGTTAGGTTAGGTTAGAGGACGTGTACTTGTCAATTAAGACAATTACAGTACCCGGAGGTCTAATTGACCCATTGTACAACGTCCTAGTTTCTCACACCACTTATGTTGTGTGTGTTAATTTTATACATGAGTGGTGGGACCTACAGTTTTAAAGTCGACTCCGAACGACAGATTTTTATTTATTGAGAAACTTTTCATGGCAATTTTAATTTACTCTCAGAGTTTTTGCCAGAAATCTACTGAGAGGAAGTCGCCGAAAAAATACTTTTTGCATTTTGTCTTGAATGCCAGGCCTGGGGCTCGAACCCAGGCTTTTGCGTCTAATAAGCCAACACACTACCTACTAGACTACGGCGACTTCAAACCGATTTAACATACTCTTCTATTTTTTTTTCTTTTTCAGATATCAGGCCTTAAAGTTCTCCATGTCGGTTGGCATTGATGGCAGTGAAGGCTATGATGGTGACTGTCACAGTACGGTACAGACACAAGGCAGACGTGAAGATTATCTCATGATACCGCAATCGTATGTGGCCAACAGTTTAAATATCCTGCCCACCTATTATTGTGGCACATCACTGCAAACACGTTCCTCTCTTGTGGCCTCAGCACCATTTGTTATGTATTTTGCCAGTGATGGTTATACGGACAGCATTGAAACGGGCTTCAACATCATGTATCGTGTAAGGACCATGTTCTAATGGAGAATAATTTTAAAATGAAAATTTAAGTTTAAAGTTTAAGGGTCAGGGGTTAGTTTTAAGAAAGTTTTCGTATTTATTAAAAAAAAAGGGGAGAAGAGAAGTAAAAAATATTTGGGGAAAAATTATTGTATTTTTCTCTCAAACGATTTGAATGTATTTCCTGTTGCATTTTATTTATGATTTCCTGGCGTTATAGGAAAACTATAAAAATTCTTTGAGTTTTCGTTTATCATCTTCGCCTGCCTGCCTGCATATAATGATTTTCAAGTTGTCTAAGGTCATTTGGTTGGTCTTTCAAAAGCAACAACAACAACAAGGAAAAAGATAAAAAAAAGAGAGGAATAGAAGTAATGGAAAATTATTTATGCACTCCATTTGCTTTACCATATTGTGGCGTTTATTTGAATTCCCTTTTTTTGCTTTTCATTTCTTCTAAATTTTCCCAATTTTTCCCCACTCTCTTTCTCGTTATGGCTCTCCATTTTCTGCTGTATCATTAAAGGATGCCTGTTAGGGAAGATGGGAAAAAAGTAATCAAGACTCAAATGGCCAACAAACAGCAGCAATAAAGTCTACAAAAATAAAAAATAAAAACAGTGACACTTAAACAAGATTTTCCTTCAAATCGTAAACGAATTTGTTACCTTATATCATAGGCTATTAGCTTGGCAAAGTGTAGTCTGTTTTACTTGTCACTGTACTATGCTTTTTTTCATTGTATTCATTTGCACGTTGTATCTACGTTTTGTTTTTTTGCTTCACTTTTCGTAAAACATTTGGACACTTGTTTTTCGGTACCACCCCGCTATTACTCGCACTACAAACAATTACGCTACACCGGGTTATTACAGTAGGATCCGCAATAAATTCTGAATTCGAGCATGGCTGATGAATATGTTCCATCAATACTTACGTGTAGAAATAGCCATTTCCCTAGGTAGGTAGGTAGAAGTGGCTGTCCCCTCAATGGAGTCATGAGCGGACACACTTAGGCCGCACACAGGGTCCATTGTGATACCACAGTTCCTCATTTCCCCTTATTCCAGGAACCATTCGGTCTACTCAGACTGCCAATATCCATACACGGCAGTTCATTCATATCCTCCATGTAGTAGGCACCCAGGTACCTCTTTCTCATCCGACTAAGTGCCGAACATGTGCACAATAGGAATAGTCTCATCTTCCTCTTCATCTCCATAGCTTCTGCAGAAATCGTTTGCAAGGCGTCTAAGACCAATACGCCTCGCATGCGTTCCTATAATGCAATGCCCCGATAACAGTGCTGAGCCCACTTCTTTGGAGTTTAAGCAGAGTCGCCGTGCGCCTCCTATCCAGCCTCGGCCAGATCTTTTGCGCCGCTCTGTCCTTGCCCAAAGTTGCCCACATTCTGTTGACGGGATCTACGGTTGCTTTGCATTGAATTCCAACGTAGAGAATTCATCAGAGAGTTCGATGGTCGTGCCCCTTCTGGCCAGTTCATTCTCTCTGCAGTTGCCAGGAATATCATTATGTCTCGGTACCCATGCGATGCAAACATCATGTCGGATCGCCACCTCATTGAGATAGTCGTACACCGTCTTGGAGTTTACTACACTGGAATCCAATGCCCAGATAGCCGCTTGGCTATCGGAAAGTATGATGATTTTCCGTCCGTGAACATTTTTGTCCACAATCATTTTCACCGCAATCTGAATTGTTGACACCTCCGCCTGAAAGACGCTGCAATGATCAGGTAGCCTTATAGACTTGGATATTCCGATTGATTTCGAATAGATACCAATTCCAACGGCTCCAGTGTGGAGCCATCGGTGTAAATTTGTGCGGAGTCCCTTGGAAGGTTCACTGAACCACTCCTCCAATCCTCTGTTTTCGAAATGGAGTTCATTGAGAAGTCATATCGCGGTGTCATGTAATCATTGCTCCCAACAATATCAATTTCTCCCAATATCCTTGTATGGCCAATGCCCGATGCATGCCATCGTCCAGTAGCCCAGAGACGCCTGCTAACCTTAGCCGCCACGCTCCTGCAGTAGAGGTCAAGCGGTAGAAGGTATAAGATTATCTATCCAGAGCCAAAAGGGAGAACAAACCCTTTCCGTTTAAGTGAATGCCAAAAGGTTTAATAAAGATCTGAAAAGAATCGGATTGTACTAACTGTAGGGTCATCATGCCGCTAATGTGATTCAATTCCAAATAAAATTTATGTCGCACTCCTAAACCAGTAGGTTCACCACAAGGTTCTTGTCTGGAATATATTGCATTCCCACCAAATCATACTGGAATACATCAATAAGTTCCAACAACTTTTATATCCGAAATTCCTTCATCGATCATCTAAAACACCAGCGTGTATTTGCGGGAAAAGAAGGCCCAGAGAGTTTAATTGATCCTATACATCCTTAGTATGCGACCTTTAGTATTGCATGTATGGATAACTTTCTAACACTAACGATATCGGTTCTGATATACGTCCATAATGTATTCTTTCCTTATCGAAGAGGTTCTTCGAACGGGTAAAAATACCACCCTAAACAGAGACTTTCTTTCTGTCACCAACTTAATAAGAAACCTCTTAAAGTGCTGACCTATGCTGTTGAATTGCTTTGATATTCATAAAGTGAAGTCACATGGAGGACTAAACAGTTGGCAAGTACGTGATGAAAGTGCCAATAAGACAAAGGTCATTCGTTTGAATAAGGGAGCAATAATGTTGGAAGCAACAATAATGTCAGCGCTGGCTTGCTCATTAGGCGGTTCATTCCTCTGTGCTTGCCTAGGCCCCCAGGGCTCATATGATCAAAATATAAAACCGTTCATCCATTTTATTAAGAGAGAAGCAACAGTCGAGAGCATTTTTTATTTTCAGCAGCGAGAAGGTCATGACTTCAACGACGGAACGACTATCCGGTTCACTTAGTCGGTAGTAAAGATTGCTTGTCTTAACACTGCTTGAAATACAAGCTGTAAGCCGTAGACAGGACTGTGGACTGAGTTGCAATCTTGGGAAGCCAAAGACATTTTCAAAAGTTCTGATCTGACAATTCAATGGCTACTGGTAATGCCCTAACGGTTGCAAAATGTTAGACAAAATGTGCTGACTAAGGGCCATCTCACAACTACAATGTATTTCAGCCTTAGGTCATTGCCACACAGTAAGTTGTGTAATGCTTGTTGGCTGATGGGATTTTCTTTGAAAGTCTTCAGATAGCTATTCTACAATGAAGTCCCTGACAAATGTCATGTTGATGTGTATTCTCGTCCAAAGACACTTTCTGAAGCTCTGGTCTGACAATTCAGTTGTTAATGGTAATGCCCTTAAGGACTATAAAGATGGCTCCAAAATTCTAGACAAAGTGTTCTGACTTAGAGCCACCTCACAACTACAATGTATGCCAGCCTTAGGTCATTTCCATACTGAAAATTGTGTAAAGCTAGTTGGCTGATAGGATTTTCTTTGAAAATCGATTCTACAATGAAGTCCCTGACAAATGTCATGTTGATTTATATTCTCATCCATGAATATGAAGGATTTCTCCAGATTTTTTGGACCATTTGGAGGTAACTCTAAGGATATGGGATTATCGTTGGCAATTATGTTATGGATGAGTAAGTCACAGCAGCACAAAGCCAGTTATCTGCGAACTAAAATCGGGCAATTCAACTGGATATACTCTGGCCGGAAGTTCAACCACTTTGCCAACATGAGGACTGAGATGAGAGCTAATTGCCTTCTTTTCTTGAATCGCACGGTCATCCTTAATACTATTGCAGTTCTCGACTGCCTCAAGCAAATAGATCCTTCTGGAGTTGTAGTTCTGAGAAGGAGGAATGGACCACAATTCACTACATTCACTGCTAGTACGCACCTCTAGTAACGAAACGGCATAGCTTCATGGCTTCTCGTTACCTTGCGCCTTTGAGTGAACTCTTCCACACGAAGATTACAGCAATAATGACATTCATTTTGAAATCGAAATGTTTTCCTATGGGGATTGTTTGATACCCGGGTTGGATATTGAGTTTTAGCATTCACCGAACCAAACTTAAGTTTTACATAGCAAAGCCACAGAAACAGATACTTGTTGTGATTAAATTTCTTGGCTAAAAGCCCAAGTAATCAGTCATTTTATCACAAATTTGATTTGAAAAAATCAAGAGGCTACAATGTAGTGTAGTGTAGTCGCCGTAGTCTAGTGGGTTGTGTGTTGGCTTATTAAACGTAAGGCCACGGTTCAAACATCAGGTCAGATATCTCCAACGAAACGAAATATAAAAAATATTTCGGCGACTTCCTCTCAGCAGATTTCAGGCAAAAAGTCTGAGCGTGAAATAAAATTGCCCTGAAAAAGTTTCTCAAAAATCTGTTGTTCGGATTCGACTTTAAACTGTAGATCCTGCCACTCGTACATATATGAAATTAACGCACACAACATACTTGGTGTGAGAAGCTAGGTCGCAATTCTGACTGAAGGGTTGTAATGACCAATGATATATGTATGTATGTAAGATGCTTCAATTCCCTTCCAAATAATTCATCCAGAGAGGCTGCTAACCATTCAGAGAGAATTAATAACTGAAACATCGTAAATATTTAAAAAAAGAATTCCATCTCCTCTATAAATGTTTCAAATTTTAAAAATATTGAATTAAAAAATATTTCATCGCAAATATTGCCATCGATACCATTGTACTAAACAAAAAAAGCATACAAATATGATAAATATTTTACACATACTCTCACAATTATTTTTAAAAAACATGTGTTTCTCAAATTATAATTTTAAACTGGAAACCCCCTGAAAAAATCAATTTAATAAACACATAATACACTGTGTAGGGTACAATTAGGCTCACACTCAAACTGTGTTTTCAACTACGAATAAAAAAACAACAACAACAACAAAAATTCTCAATAGAAAATGCGAAGAGAAGAAGAAAAAAATCGCTTACCAATGCCTGAATTGTGAGTTTTTCTTTGTAATTTTAAGCTGTTGATGTTACTTGTTTTTGTTCCATTGTTTTTATTGTTGCATCAGCTATTGCCACTAGTAAGCAGTGACCAAAAATGCATTTACGCTCCTTTTGCCAACAGCTGTGCTCACAAAAATGGTGCAAAAAAAACAAAGAAAAACGAAAACAAATATTCACAATGACACTCGACACCCACAAACAAACGACACACACACACACAAAGCCATAGCCAAACGTTTACAAAAATAAACATCTACACATAACCATGCACACACATACATACATACCATGCAATCATACATTTATACGACTATAAGGCATTGTCTCCTACATTTACTACAAACCAGTTAAATGTCCAGCAAATGTAAATTTACTTGTGCATGTGTGTGCGATGGGAGAAAAGGGGTGAGAGAGAGGGAGAGAGAGAGAGAGAGTGCGAGAAAAGAAGATAAAATAAAAATGTAAACAAATGACCAGGCAGGCCAAAAAATATGAGAACGTGCTCACATACATACATAGCTTGTTGGGAGGGAGCATGTGTGTGTGTGTAGGTTTTTCACCATTTATTTTCTCCTTTTTTTGTATGCCATGAGTGTTAATTTATGGTCACATTTAGTTACGCTCTATTTTTGAAGGATACAACAACAACAACGATAACAACAACAGCAAAAACAAGAGAAACTAAATAAATAAGAGCAACACAAAAACATTATTTGTGTGTGTATGTGTGAGGAGAATTGGATAGTAAAAGTATTGCATTACAAGAGGTTTTTAGCATAAGAAGCAATAGGGTAAACATTTTAGAGAATTCTTTTTTGAGAATTAATAACAAAAACAAACAAAAATTATGGATTTTAAAACTAACCCCTGACCCTTACACGATACATGATGTTGAAGCCCGTTTCAGTGCTGTCCGTATAACCATCACTGGCAAAATACATAACAAATGGTGCTGAGGCCACAAGAGAGGAACGTGTTTGCAGTGATGTGCCACAATAATAGGTGGGCAGGATATTTAAACTGTTGGCCACATACGATTGCAGTATCATGAGATAATCTTCACGTCTGCCTTGTGTCTGTACCGTTTAATTTTTAAAAATTAAACAATGTTGCCTTCAAAACGATGAGGTCCAGGTCATGTTATTATTCTCTTGAAATAGGTGTAGCTTAGTACTGCGTCCACAGGATCCATTATACTCTCCTACAAATTTATAAGGTATCCACACAATGTCTCCACTCCAAGTCTATTGTGCTGAGAAACTTCAGGATGCTATTCGCTGTCGATAACGATAGTTAACTACCTAGCATCTAATGTGTACCCATGAGCTTTTGTCATACATACATAATTGACAATTACATCCCTTCAATTAGGCTTACGACCTAGCTCTCACATCACTTCTGTTGTGTGGCACAACCTACAGTTTAAAGTTGAATCCAAACCACAGATTTAAGCAGCTTTTTCTCGGCAATGTTATTTGACTCTCAGAGTTTTTGCCAGAAATCTGCTGAGAAGCAGTCGCCGTAGCAATATTTTTCATATTTTGTTCGACATGTCTGACCTGGCGTTTAAACCGTGGCCTCACTACCTACTAGACTACGGCGAGCTGTCTTCTGGGATGCATTAATACCGCACAGATTCCAAGACTGTAATCCTATGACTCATTCGCATCGTTGCAGAATCTACAAATTGGTCTCAAAACAAACACCATTGTGTGCTTTGACTCTACATACATACATAATTTTTACAATCCTTTAGTCAGGATTACGACCTAGTTTCTCACACCGCTTATGTTGTGTGTGTTAATTTTATACATGCGTGGTGGGACCTACAGTTTAAAGGCGACTCCGAACGACAGATTTTTGAGAAACTTTTCATGGCAATTTTACTCGCAGAGCTTTTGCTCGAAATCTGCTGAGAGGAAGTCGCCGAAGAAATACTTTTTGTATCTTGTTTTGATGTCTGGACTGAGGTTTGAACTCTGGCTTTACGTCTAATAAGCCAACACACTACCTACCTAGACTACGGCGACTTTTAAAAGACCCGTTAACAACTGTAGGCTACTTCTGGACAGTCGGATGCATGGCTCACATCTCCTTTTATTGTAATTTTGGAAACAAAAGTTTTAAATTCCTTAAACGCATCTGGTTTGAGATGAGGCTTTTCGTCTTCTTATCTTCCCTTTCGTTGAGCTTACCTTTTCAGATATCCATCCCTAATACTTAGAGGGATTTTGGCCCAGATAACGGCATGAAATCTCCCCTCCTCGCAAGCTCGTCTATTTGCTCATTGACGAAATTTTTACATGCTTTGGGACCCAGCAGAGAGTAACCTTATTTTCTCTAGTTTCTAGATCCCGAAATCCTTACGTGAATTTCATGCTGTCTCCAATCAATCTAACCATAGACTCCAAAGCTATGGTCTTGACCACGTTGTGCAGCGAACTTAAATCCAACAGAGTCTCTAGCAATAATGTCGCAAAAAGCCTCTTCAAATTTGCCTCTAGCCATCGAGTATTCACTTCTTAGTGAAAATATGTTGGATAATCCGAACTCCATGACATTCTCAGCAATTGGGCCTACCTTATGGCTCTCTATGGCATATTTTTCACTTGAATTTGCACCTTCTATTCTATTTCTACATCTATTTAAAGTCCAACTCACGCTACTGTTAAAGTCGGCTGATCATTCACAAGGTCATAGATACTCTGCATCAAATTTCTTCAACAAGAAAGTTTTTTCTTACTCAGTGGTTACATCAACAAGCAAAGTTCTCGCATATAGTGCTCGAGGAAGCCAAAAACGATCGTGGATTGCATTGCATTCAAAAAAAGTAAGTGTTTGATGCGCATTATGGCCTGAAGATGCCATTTGGGCATGTGTTTTCGAAAATTACCCTGGAAGCATCATTGCAGTCAATTCGTAACGGTGTAGCCTTATACCGACAGCTTTTTTTAGTCTTCAATTGAAAATAATGAACTGCCCGGTATGTCCTTTCAACAAAACGTAGCCACTATCCATACGGCACATACATATATCGTTTTGTCAGTACTGTAGTTACTGCCACGAGTGCTCTTTCCAACCATGGTAGTGTGATAGCTGTACTAATTCTGTGAGTCGAGATTTTCAATTTTAAAAAAATCGAATTTTAGCCCAAAAATATATGAAAATTCCCTAGAAGTTCAGTGACCATTTTGGAACATAAAGCGTCCGCCAAATAACTTTTCTTTTTGAAAATGCTTTAACAAAAAAAACTACTGAATATTTTCTCAAATTTCTTTTTTTATTTGAAAGTACAATGCTTCCGGTTAATAATGGAAAATAATTTCATTCAAATGGCTGTCTCGGCTGGCCATGCAGTAGCCTACACCATCGGTCCAATTTTTAAGCACATTATCGATTGTGTGCAGCTGTATTTCGCCAATGGCTTCCCGAATATTGTCCTTTAAAGCGTCAATTGTCTCTGGCTTGTCGGCGTAACACTTATCTTTGACGGCACCCCACAAATAATAGTCCAACGGTGTCAAATCGCCGCTCCGAGGTGGCCAAACAACATCAGATCTGCGGCTGATAATGCGATCTTCAAAAACAGGGCGCAAAACATCTGGTGTAGCTCCGGCTGTGTGGCACGTAGCGCCGTTCTGTTGAAACCAAATGTTGCCAATATCCTCCTCTTCAATTTTTGTGAACAAAAATTCGTTCAGCATGGCCCGATAACGATCGCCATTGACTGCAACGGCCACTCCTTGCTCATTTTTCGAAGAAAAGTGGCCCAATTATGCCTCTGGACCAAAATCCGCACCAAACAGTGACTCGTTTTGGGTGCGTCGGCTTTTCAATGTATGAGTGCGGATTTACTGTGCCCCAAATACGACAATTTTGCTTGTTTACATACCGCCAAGATCACAATGAGCTTCATCTGAAAAGATGATTTTTTTTGCCAAAATCGGCAACTTCTGTAAGTCGATCGCAGGCCCACTTAGCGAAGCGAAAACGCATTGGATGGTCGGTCAATTGGCTTCAACTCCTGAATCAATTGGACTTTGTATGGCGTCATACCAAGGCCTTTATGCAAAATTCGTCTCAATGATGTCTCCGAAATGTTCAATTGTTGAGAACGACGGTGCATTGATGTTGATGGCTCTTCACGCACACTTTCTGCCACAGCATCAATATTCTCGGGTTTACGCACTGTTTTTTGGTTTATCGACGAGGATGCCAGTTTCTTTCACTTTTTTCACAAGATAACGAACATACGGAGCTGTCGGTACTTCCCAGCTGCGTAGAATCGGGACTTCACTTCAGTTATTGAATCATTTAACCACAATCTTCTAAAGTTTGTCGATGTCTTACCTTTCCAGGTTTCCTGGAAAAGCTGTGGAGTTCAGATAATTTCGATCACAATGTAAGTTTTAAACGGAAATTTTTTAAACAAGTCCTGGACGTATTCCCCTAATTGATTGATTGATTAAAGTCGTCGTAGTCTAGTAGGTAGTGTGTTGGCTTATTAGACGTAAGGGCCGGCTTCAAACCCCATGTCAGACATTTCCAACAAAACGAAATACGAAAAAACATTTCTCCGGCGTCTTTCTCAGCAGATTTCGGACAAAAACTCTACTACTCGGCTCTAAACTGTAGGTCCCCCCACGCTCATGTATAAAATTAACACACACAACATAAGTGGTGTGAGAAACTATGTCGTAATCCTGACCGAAGGATTGTTATGACCATTTACGTATGTGTGCCCCATATATGGCCCACCCTATACACATTCAATATAACTTTTGTGATCTTTTATCGCCTTTTTTGCTGACTCTACTTTAAAAAAGAGTCACACAGCAAACACTTACAAATTATTTTAAACTTCTAGCAAAACAGAGAACTGAAAAGAGAACACAAAGAAAGCAACAAACATTAGAATCTAAAAACGCTTAATGTGGTAGGGCAGCAGTGCCTCACTCAAAGCGCCTTCGTAACCCTTTTTTGTACTCCTTTTTTGTTGTGACTTTGTTTTGTTCTTTAAAACATAATATAACCCATGATCTATGCTTTTAACAACACTGTGAGTACTTTATTTAAAATTCATATGCAAAAACAACAATGATTTTTTCCAAAATACATACATAAAACAACAACAACAACAACAACAATGACTTCAAAGGGGCACAACATACGCCACCACAACAGCAAAAGGAAAAAGAAAAACTAGACAAATAAAACACTTAAAATTAAAATTGTATGGCTTTTAAGTGGTATACCCCATAAACACACATACATCCATACAGCACAATACAGTTATCAAAACAGAATGTGTACGTATATATTTGTTATAATGATTGTGGTAACAAAATTATAAGCAAAGGAAAGATGTTTCAGAATGTGGTGGCAACTGTAACCCAAATTATTGGCCCACAATTCGTTTTTTCTAAAAAAATTCATTCATTTTCTATTCCTGCATTCATTCCATTCCCTTGCCCGCTGTGCTATTTACGAAGCTGCTGCCCGGTTGTGTTTTGTAGTTTCTATCTCCGCGCGTATGTATATGTAACTGAGAGAGAGTGTGTTAACTTTATGGCAACAACAATTTCATAACATTTTATTTTATTTGTTTTACTCGCTTTTTTACATTCTCTTCCGCTGTTGTTGTTGCTGTTACTATTGTTTGATAACAGCGCCGTCGTCGTTAGCATCAATGTGAAGTGATACCCCGTGCATTGAAAACATGTGTGTGGGTGTGTGTATGTGTTTATTTTGTATACAAAATGAATATACGAGTGTTACTGGCACACAAAAAAATCAAAGCATGATTTTAGGGAGTGCAAAAATATTTTAACATATGGGGGCATCCATTATACAATAACCCGGTGCTTCTTTGTAATTTCGAAAGACTTTTTGGTTTTTAAACATATAAAACTTTATTTTACTTGAAAAATATTTATTAAGGCATCAATGTCTACAGGTGATGGGATATTGAGGTTAAATTGCTTCAATAAAAATCCAAATAATAAACTTCCGAATAGAATCAAAAAAAGTTTGACATGATTTTCGTATTTTTAAAAATTAAGAGACTTCAAGCGCTTTAGCAACAAAGGCATTTCATGGAATCAATTTGTGTTACGCTAATAATATATGTATTTATGGCTTCTGGTACATAATCTTCCCAATATTGAAAAAAAAATTCAAAGTGTTACAAACAGGAGTTGAAAAAGCATGGCTCAGGATAAATATGGCCAGGACGAAGTTAAAGGGGGTAAACAATAGACCACTCTTTAGTAAAAACATTCAAATCCATAATGTGAACCACTTTTCTAACGAATACTCGAATTACATTTTGAACGCATAATTTGCTCCTTCAAGTACGAAATGCAATTTTCAACGAGAAAAAAATTATATTCAATGGCCGTTGGACCTTTTCAAACAGCTTCTAAGCCGAAATTGACTGCAAGCATAGTTGCTACCGACTTAATTGGTCATTACAACTCTTTAGTCAGGATTACAACCTAGCTTCTCACACCATCTATTTTGTGTGTGTTAATTTTATTGATAAATGGCGGAACATACAGTTCAAAGAGGACTCCGAAGAATAGATTTTGAGATATCTTTCATGGCAATTTTATTTACGGGAAGTCACCGAAGTAAGATTTTGTTGAAGGTGTCTAAGCGTAGGTTTAAACCAAGTGTTCTCATCTATTAAACCAACACACTACCTACTAGACTATTAACATTGAATCGACTGCCACATTTACCTGACTTGAAGGTTTTGTGAGAGTTTAATGAGTTTGATGGACGTATTTGTATCCATAAAGATTGTACCGCAATACTTTTTAAAAGCTTAAAATAAAATAAAAATAACCTCTATTTAGTAGTAGTAGTAATCGTACTTTTTAAAATAAAATTAAAAAAAAAACATTTTTTCAACAAAAAAAATGATTATGGAAAGACCCATATGCAAAACAATTTAAAATTGTAAAACTATGCAGAACCGGAAAATCTGCTACAAAATGCAATAAACCATTGCCATGCAACTTAACAACTAAAAATTGGAGAAAAAAAAACTTATACACTACCAATCGCAATACATACACAGACACACACACTACACCTACAAATACATGGTACAAGATTTTGTGAGCCATATCAAGAGCAATATGAATATGAATTTTGACAGGATATTCTGCAATAAAAATAAAGAGAAGCCTCAGATAGAAAACATTGTGGGCTTTTAAATAATAAACCCGTCCTTATGAAAGACATGACACTGTAAAGACGAATTGTATACTTCATATAGACACACACACTAAATGAGTACGATGGACGAGTATGTATGTATGCGAGATAAATATTCAAATGAAATACAATACAATGGCAGCAAGTACTTTCATAGATATGCTATAAATGTTAATGTGTATGTATGTATGTGTGTGTGTCTTTTTCACGAAAATAAAATATTTTGTTTCCTCATCTTTTCAAAACCAAAAAAAAATAAAAAACGAATATCAGGTGTAAGCGTATCGAGGGGGGCGGCGTGGAATGTAAAACAAATAAAAACGGACAGATGCTGTTGTTGCCGAGTTTAATCACTCATACACCGGAACCTATGGAAGATGGAATACCTTTTGTTTAAAGAAGATGAGAATGAAAAATACACATGCATGGATTACATTTATACTTTATATGTATTTATAAATATTATACCGTTATAGCGGCACTTACAACTGTACTCTGATTATGGGATGAAGAATATAGCGGCGGCACTTGGAGGAAATTTGCAGAAGTTTGCTCTTCTCAAAGCTGTTTTATGGGAGTCCATGGATAATGGAAAAAACCGAGTGCTTAGTTTTTTCTTATACCACCAGCTATGGTGCTGTTATGATACGAAACTAATCTTTAAAGTGAAGCCAGTTAACAACGTAAACTGTTGTCAAGCCCTTACAATACCGATTTAGAAGTGATACTTGCTCAGTTGACAGTATTCTTTACAGGAATGCCTTTATAACTCCATCTGTGTACTGGTGCATGCCTCTTCTCGCTAAGCTCCTTCTAATGACCTCAACAGCAAATATTAATCAGGATTTGAGAACCTTTAGGATACCACTAAATGTCCTTTCGAATAAGATAAAAGGGATCATTTCAGTTAGAGGCAAATGGTGGGTGAATAAAATTAACACACACAACATGGGCGGTGTGAGAAGCTAGGTTGCAGTCCTGACTAACTTGTGCAATGACCAAATAAGTAGTTATAGCTTGGCATAGTCTATAATTAGATTGATATTATTGGGGAGTATAATTCTAAGTAGGCTAACTGACAAAGTCACCGTAGTCTATTGGGTAGTGAGGCTTCGCTTCAAACCCTTCAGCTCAGACATTTCCAGCAGAACGAAATCCGAAAAAATATTTCTTCAGCGACTTCACTCTGAGCGTAAAATAAAAAATTGCCATGGAAAATTTCTCAAAAATCTGTCCGTGCGGAATCGACTTTAAACTGTGGCGTCCGCCACTCGTGTATAAAATTAACACACACACAACATAAATGATATGCGAAACTAGATTGTAATCCTGACTGAAGGCTAGGCTAACTGTTCTAGCGTTCATTGTCCTAAGGGCTTCTGCAGAAGTTGTAATGATGTCGAGCAGTATAGGATCAGAAAGTGATCGTTGATATGGAGTAGCCAATCAGACAGCTATTGGTAAAATAATATGAGAACTCCTAACTCGAATTAACACAGTAAGCGGCAACCCTGTTATTCTAGAAACTAGAACATATAGAAAAATGTCGAATAACAAGATGGGAACGTGTTTAATGCCGAAACCACGTATTTAATAAGAACTTTATACGTTTTTTTTTATATAAACTTTTATGCCTAATGGCAACCCTATCCAAAATTTATACACAGCTGTTTACAAATATTTATTGTTGTTGTTCTCGTTTTTCAGCGCTTAAATATTGCCGCGATTTATTGCATTATCAATAAAACTGAATAAATTTTGAGGTTATTGTGGCATGATAACGTTTCACAACAACAAAAACAACAACGACAACAGTAAAAACACACACAATAACAATAAAAATATCAACATATTATACGTACACTGACCAAGAAAAAAACTTAGTCGAGAGAGAGAGAGAGCAAGAGCGAGAGAAATAAAACTCAGCAAAACACATACATACATATACATTGTATTGTATGTACTCATGTTGGTGTAATACAGTGGTGATAAAAAATGAAAATTTTGTTTCTTCTCAGATTGTTTGCCATAAGACTGCTGGCTAAGGCAGTTGCCGAAGAAATATTTTTTCAGGATACGTTCTACTCGAGATGTCAGAGCTGGGATTTTTAACCACAGTATCGTGTCTAATAAGTCAATACAACACCCAATACACCCAAACGAGAATCATGCCTATTTTTTCTTCCAACACTGTACATATTACATATGAATATACCGTTTAACAACAACAGCAATTAAATGGTATTGTCGCCCCTGCTATATTTATAGCAAATATTGTATAAAAATCGTGGTGTATGTGTACACGTGTACGTTAGTGTATGAATGTAACGGTTTTTGTTTCAAAATTTAAATATTTCTCTGTGAATTTATATTTGTATGTGTATGTGTGTATGTGATTTTGTGGATTTGTTAACAGTTGCATATTTTTCATTTCTCCGTATTTATTTATTTATTTATTTTTAATATACAACATATTTTATGGATTGTTGTTGTTGTTGTTGCCATTGTAAAAGAGCATTTATTTGTTATTCATAATGTTGAAATTGTTAAATTGTTGTGTTAATTAAAATAAAAACGAATTGTTTTCACACATATTTTTATCAAACACTGGACACTGGCCGCTGGCCACCGTCCACTGGGGCCCACCAGCAAATGGTAACAAATTAAACACCATTTATTACACTCGTTAAATGAGTGTGATTTCATTAATAAAAAATTTAGTTACAAATAAAGTTCTACTTTAGAATTAAAGAAAAAATAAATAATAAATATACGAGGGCAGATCAATAAAACTTTGGGATACTTTTTGTCTGTTTGTCATGAAGCCAAAAACATAATAAACCATGTTTTCTGAGTTTCTAGAAGTTGCCAAATCGGAAATAAATGACACAAATATAGCTGTTGTGAAAAGCAAGCATTATTACAACACTTTAGTCGGAATTACAACCTAGCTTGTCACACCACCCATGTTGTGTATGCTAATTTCATCGACTGGGGGCGAGACCTGCAAAAATAAATTTTGTTTGCATATTTCATTTTGTTGAAAATGTCTGAGCTAGGGTTTGTACCATGGCTTGTCGTCTAATAAGCCTACTACATTACAGCGACTTCACTAAATTAATAGACCCTCTAAATAATCTATAGAGGACCTCTGAGCCCTTAAGCAGTAATAATAACTACAACAAATATCTTAAAAAGTTCACTCAAGTCAGACTAAATGAACAAATTTCCGCTACAATACAGCAAATCTTATGCATTTAGATATCGATAAGACAGATGGCAACCCTATTATTCTAGAACTTGTTACAATAGATCAATTATCCATTTAGATTTAAAAACTCTATTAAAAACCGAAACAAAGTAAATAAAAGAAAAAGAAAAATGGACGAGAAATAAAAAAGTACAAGAGAGCCTTTTTAAAAGTCCTGTGCTTCTTAATGGAATTAGAGAATTAATTATAAATAATAGATTAGGTTAGGTAAGCTGGTATACGCCCTTAAAGTGAGAAATGCCTCTTGGGCCGGCATTTAGACCGATTGTGATACCACAAGTTAAAAATAAATCTTTCTATTGCAACAATCTTTATATTAGAGAGCTCGGTCAAGAATGTCAGAAGGATATGAGCAAGTGATGAGAGCATGGAACTGGCACATAAACTCCTTCTTAGCCCCACATCAGCTGTAGAAGTTATTTGTGGGAATGCCTAGTCTTTCGGATGCCTACCAAAAGGACAATAGTCCATAGCTATTGTACTATAAATGCGATTTAATGCATGATTCCTTATCCATGCATGTCCAGCAGAGTCCAGCAATATTGCACGTACTCTCTTGCTGCTAACAAGAGCACAAAATGAGCACACAATTCCCAATTAAACTGAGGCAAACGAAGTACTTGTGCCCTGTAACATGTTGGAGACTGCCAGCTTAACAGCAATGCAATTTCTAACGATATCCTTATGTCCTGGAACCCGTATAAGAGTTACCTTTGAATGAAACGATATTTTCATGAGAAATTTACGGCATTCATCAACTCTAGACGAACGTTAAAATTAAAAATAAAATGTTTTCATCGTATTGCTAAATAATAAACTTTTTTTAAAGGCACCCTGTATTTATATAATTGCAATAACAGCTGCTTTACATTTAATTGTTCTACATTTAAAAGCAAATTAAGTTATAAAATAAATTGATACACTGTTTAATTATAATTTATTTAAATGCTTAAGCCCTGGAAATTAATTTTTTTCTCATTTATTTTTTTAATACAATACTCATTAAAAAATCAGTTTTTATGACGAATACTCAACTCTCGTTTTTCCTAAAAGTAGACTATAAAAATGTTTATCTTCCTTTTAACTCGCTCTCTCTCTCTATGTCCTCTGACTCTCTTGCTCTTTTTCAGTGTTTTAATTTAAAAAATATAAAAATTTATTGCTTACTACTCTACTACACATATACTTGTTTGTATTGGTAACAAGCATATCCATAACCATAAATGTGTTTGTAAGTCACAATTATCTACATACGTATGGATTGGAAAAAAGAGCATTTAGATTTGCGTATGTGTGTAAGTATGTTTGCATTTTGTTTTTGGCTGTTGTTGAGTTATTAAACTGATAATAATGCTGCCAACATTGCAATTAACTGATTGGAAAAAAATTAAAAACAACCACACAACAACAATAAATAAATACGTACACACATGCACGCACTTGCATACACACTTGTATGTGTACAAATGAAAACAAAAAGCCTAGTTGCTGTACACAGAAAAATGATATTGTTTTTCAGTATCATTGCACATTTATGTATAACAACAACAACAGCAATCATAACAATAACAACAACCAGTAGTAGCAACCAGCAACATTATACACAATAGATTACAAGCCACCCAGGCATAGTTATTTATTCAAACACTCTCAACCAAATACTTTTAATATAAATATCTCAACTCTCTTCTTCACTCCCCGCATTATCTTCTATCATCATTCAGCTCAGAAATATATTAACGGTATGCGGAATAATAATAAAAACAATGTGCATTATGATAAATACAAATGAGGTTTTTCTTTCATATTCCACCGCCGTTCTCTTTGTCACTTGCTGGTCCATTTTTGTATATCTTTCTCTCTCGCTCGCTCGCTCTAGCTTTGGCATGTTAATGTGTTTTTTTTTATTTTATTTATAAAAGAGTGTTGCTTGTTTTGGTTTTGTTTTACAGCGAATGTAGGACAGGTGTATGTTGACATGTAGATTTTATGCTTACATACACACACCCACCTACAGCTACACCCTTATGCCCGCTGTATATGCATTAAATGCAATAACAAATGTATGTATATGTGTATGTGTTCGTTAGTGTTTTGCATATTTGGCTGAAGGTTTGTATTGTTTTGTTTTAATTTTGGTTTGCTTTTTTAACCATCAAGAGAGCGAGACAGCTAGAAACAGAGAGAGAGAGCAAATGAATGAGAATATTAATCAACATTTTTATTTAAAGGACACATTAAATAACTACAAAAACAATAACAATAATAGCACATAACCAAACAAAAAAAAAGAAAACAAAAATTTTTTCTTTCAAAAAATTTATAATCAGGTGAAGGCTATGCGTTAAAAATAGGTATGTAAAGTTTTCTAGTTTTTATTAACGGTAAAAAATATTTAACTGTAAAAAGGGAAAAAATAAACACAATGCTCTCAATTAATTTAAGTGTTAGGCTTCTTCATCAATCCCCTTAGTTTTCATATCTATTTTTACTGTTATTTCTTTTATTTTATTTTTTTATGAAATTATCAGCAGCAATAAGAAATTGTTAACAATTATTTGAACTTAACAACTATCGATTAATTGTCAGGCAATATTAAATCAATGTGTCAGCATTCGATAACTGATACCACCAACATTGAATTTAATTGCGTTTTCATTTCATACAGATTTCGTTGCTTCTGTTTCAGCTGATAATAATGAGAACACCGTTTTTTTTTCTAAACTTTGTCCCCCCTTAATAAGTGCAACTTAACAACAACAACAACATTCACTTCAACTTTATTTAGCAATCTTTAGTCGCTCACATACATAAATACATACATAATTGGTCAATATAAAACTTCAGTTAGGATTACAACCTAGCTTCTCACACCACTTATGTTGTTTGTGTTAATTTTACACATGAGTGGCGCGGGGACTACAATTTAAAGTCGACACCGAACGACAGATTATGTACGAAATTTTTCATGGCAATTTTATTAACTTTCACACTTTTTGCCAGAAATCTGTTGAGAGTAAGTCGTCGAAGAAATTTTCAAATTTCGTTTTGTGGGAAATGTCTAGCCTGGAGTTTGAACCATGGCCTCACGTCTAATGAGTTGACACATCAGCTAACACACTACCTACTAGACTACGATGATCATTTCAATTTAATTTCCGAACACATTTTCACGTATTTCTTGCATTATCCTGACGACAACTTGACGAATATTGGTCTTCTAATCCCACAGGTTAGAGGATTGTGCGTGTAAACCTAGTTTTTTATGCAGGCTTTTAAAAAAGGCGTGTAATCAACAGATTTTTTTGGATAGTCAATCGTGTTTGCGTGGTTTCTGACATCGCCTTGATGCAACCACATACCATTCAGTTCATAATTTTCAATTGCAAGCTTAAAAACTGATTTATCAAACCATCATAACGCTCTGAGTACACGGTGACGTTTCTTCCAACATCATTTCCAAAAAAGACCGCCCAGTATTACCTCTAGACCATATTAAGCACCAAACAGTAGTTTTTTCACAATTACTTCTGTGTTCTCTAAGTCTCACATGCGACAATTTTGTTTTCATTGCTGAAGTAAATTTTTTTTTGAAAAATCATCATCGAAAGTCTGTTGACTTAGCACTGGGGGGCGGGCAAACTTCTTTACGCAAAACACATGCAGCTCTTTGAAGAATTATTTGCTGCACTCAATAAAGAATTATTTTTAATATCCACATGCATAGCTTTTGAATACGTTTTCAATTATGGTTCGAGAAAAATTTCAAAATTTTCAAATTAGCTTGACCACCCCTGCCTTATAGCAAAAGTAATACAATTTCCAAGCCATTATTGTCGAATGAGATGCTAGAGTACTAAGGTCATACGAGTTATTGTACTTTGACCAATCTTCAGAGGCAATCACTCCAATATCTCCCTCAATTTTGTTACCCTAATGAACTTCAAGATGATGTTCTGTACTAGAAAGGATAATTCACTGCCCAGTACTTGATAAACGCGTTGTTTGCTTCTGAAATATATTAACGTTCCACAGGTTTGAAGTATGTATTCTTATGATTTATTCTGTTCACCACAAAACCTATGTATATATTGGACTCAAAGCTTCTCTAATCTGAACAACTGTTCCATGATTCTACAGTGTCCGGTCAAAAGGTCAATATCTTAAGGCTACTCTCGGATTGTCTCATGCATAACCCAAAGCTTCTCTAATCTGAACAACTGTTCCATGATCGTACAGTGTCCGGTCAAAAGGTCAATATCTTAAGGCTACTCTCGGATTGTCTCATGCATAACTTAAATAACAGCCTAGTAAAAGTTAGGGTGTCTTTGCTTCTCTCCAATTCCAATTCCCAATTCCAAACTTCTCTGCCTACTACACTAAAAGGTTGTGGCGCTATCAGTGGAATAGAACCTCCCCTTTTGCAGTCGAATTGAGTACATCTTACGGTGTCCTCCAGCAGTTCCGCATGTTTCACTTTGAGTCCGTATACCACGGAGAGGTTTATTGCTAAAAGAAACCTCCAAATTTCTACATTCATTCTTATTGCTCAGCCTCGTTGAGAAACATTTTCCATAATTATGGAGTTAACTAGTTTTGTCCAAAGGACAGCAAAGGACAGTGATTCAATAACTTTTAAGTTTTGATTTAAAAAGAAATTTTTTTTTTCTCATTTTTATTTACGAAATAAAGATAAAGCAACAAATTTTACTCAGAAGTAACTTCATAGTTAAAAGAGAAACCAGACTCTTTGAAGTAGGAGCCATCACTATTAAAGATCGCCATCAGAGGTCCTGGATTGGTGCCTAAAAGTAAAATTTAAAAAAAAATATTTTTGAACACAAAATTACGTTTAAAATTTAAATTTCAACGGCTTCACTTACTGATTATTTCCTTTTGATTGATGCTTTTGCCACAGAAATAGCTGGCTCTTTCACCCGAGGGTTCAATAACAGATTGGGGTATCAATAAATAATCCGAAGGATCACTGTTCTGGCTGTAGCAGAACTCATCCGTATCCTCATCTGTTTGGCCATTAGAGCCCATTTGGAAGAAGTTGTTTTGTAAGCTATTTTTTGTTTATTTTTAAGAAAAATTTCACATTAAAAAGAAATTCATTCTTTATTACAAAAAAAATAAATAGAAACTTACATTAGGCTCTTGGTTTCAGTGGTGCGTCTAAAGCAAATGGCATAATTCAAGCCACCTGGGTATATGCCTTTACCTTGATTATAATTGAAAGAGGTAATGGTGCCGTCGTTTTCAGGGAAGTATTGTAGACAACCGGCGGGAGCCAAAAAAAAACTATCCTTGGCAACCGAACATTCCAATTGAGTCACCTGTATATTCCACTTGGCTACAGGTAAATTCCCACCCAAACGATTGGCCAAGGCTACCTTTAAGTCTATGCTAGTAACACCGGCACTACGATTAAAAGGCAAATAGATATGCTGAAAGTTTTCAACACCGCACAGTTTGAGTTCACCCGCCTCGAAGTAGTCCTTGTCACAGGCCACATGTTTTAAACTATTCTCACTTGTAGGCAATGAAGGCTGGGCCAAAGTGTAGAACATTTCAATACGCAATTGGCATACATTCTTGCTGTACGCATTGATTTGGTACACACACTCTCTGGGAGGATTTTTTGGATTTATTAATTGTATATACTTGGAAGAGGTAGCAGCACCACAAGCTGGACTGGCAATCGAAGCCGCATAGGGCGTAGACACTAGAGCCAGAGACAGTAATAGGAAAAACTTCATGACAGAGCGTGTTTGTTGATAAACCGTGTAAAAGCCAAATGTACTGTCAACAACCAGCATTTCATGGTTTTTATAGGTTTTTCGATGAATGTAGAAATTAACTTTGTTATCTGACTACATGAGATAACATTGAATTTTTGAGACTTTTCGAGTATGCAATAACCCCCAATAGTTTGCAAAAACTAAGATAAAAGCCTTTAGGGTACTCACAGTCTTTCATTCAGGTTTCTCCTCCTTATTACAGTTTCGTAGTCTTTATTGGATACTCGCAGCCGCTTTTTATGTTAGAGACGGCAACCTTCTTGGAAAAACTAACTTCTTCTCCATACAGCATTATTTCGTACAGTCGTCAGCCTCCTTGCTGCTCTTCCAATAATCCCTCTTCATCTCAAGGACGTTGTTACCATAATGATCTTGCGGCTATCCTCCACTATCCGCAGTGTTCAATTGATTTCACCGCTCTCCTCAAACAATAGCACCACTTTCATTACCTTGGCCACAACAGAGATCATGGATTCTATTTTCATTCAATGTTCGCCAAATCTCGAGCACTAACGCACAATATTTTTTGTACATTCGTCTTCCCTTGCTGCATGGACAACACATGATATGGTATTCCATGCAAGCTTTTTAGAGTGGAGCAGATATTTTATGTCCAAACAAGCCACATTCTTAACTCGCTAACTCACCCAACTAAGCTATTTCTTTAGACATGAAGGCAATAGATAGTCAGAGTTCTCTAAACCGCGCCAGTGATCGGTAAGGGACGGGCCAGTTTATCATGTCATAAAGCAATAGGGAACATCTTGGATTTAGATCCCACACGCTTGGCGATTAAGTGCTTCAGAGACTCCACTTTCTCATCTTTGAAACTTAAGGCCGTAGTATCCAGAACGCCCAATCTGTACTGCTGTGCCGTGTTGTCAAGCTAACGCGAAAAATTTTGGAATGATCGACACCAGTTGAAGAAAGGTCAGAACGTTATTTTGTAGTCCAAAGGTTGCTCGCAGCCCTTTTCATCACTGTCCTGAATAGCGACTTCCAAATAAGAATACCAGCAATTCACTAATTGTATTGAAGTGATTGCCTTTATTTTTCACGGAGATGTCGTTAGCGTAACTCATAATTGTTATCTCTTCTGGTTAAATATAATAATAAGGACGCCCACTAGAACAGAGAGGCTGAGAAAATTTCTTAAACGCAGCGTCAATGCAGCCTATGGAGGCCAAAGAAGCCTCAATTGAACTTTAGTTCATCATGCTGCCATCCCGTTTAACTATTGCCAGATCTGCTCCTCTATTTGAGAATGCTGCCCAAGCCATTTATTTTACAATAAATACGACTTGATGCTGCCTTTATAGCAAAAATAAAGCTTTTTAAGACGACTTTCAGCATATTTTCCAAAGGAATCAATGAGATTTCTTATAATATTCCTTATAATATTAATAATTAATTAATATTTCTTATAACTTTATAGTAATATTTGAAATATATTAACTATTTATATAAAAACTTTAGAAATAAGATTAAAAGAAGCAAACTTTAATTTTTTTATTCAAATATAACGTTTGTTTAACTTGTGCATTCTTTTAAAACCAAAGCGACCGCTAGAGATACTATATATGAATTTTAATAACATGAACATTTTTATTCGACATTACCTTTTCAAATAGACTTGGCAGCACATCATCTGTGCTAACAGTTTACCGTGATTGCCATTGTTTCTATAAGAAAAAGCAGCATATTCCCATAATAATCACTACCTTTACGACGCCTTTCGAAGCAAAAACTTTTTTTAAATAGATTTTTTAACAAGTTTTGTACTAAAAAGAATACTAAACATTAATTTATTAGTGAAAAAAGTGTTAATTTAGCATAAAAATATAAATAAAGTGTTTACAATAAGAAAGGAATAACAACGAAAACGAACTTGTAACAAAGAAACCAATTTTTTTTTGTTATTTTTGTCTGAAGAAGAGTGAGAGAAGAGAAAAAATCAACTGAAGTAGATAATTGAAAGATAATAAATCTTATTTTGTTTTTCGCTTAATGTTGTAAAAAGAGTGGGAGGCAGTAAACGGTAGTTTTTATTAGAATTCCGACGGCAAGTAAAAAGTAATTCTAACTGGTAATTCCAACTTAAAAAGAAAAAACCAATAAAGATTTCAAAAATTCTTATAAAGTGTTAATAAGCAACCCTTGTTAAGAGAGGTACTGAAAAACAAAAACAAGTTATTGCTACGCCTTCGCCTATAACATTATACAAACATTCACCACCGCCACCCCTTTGGCAATAAATGATGAAAAAAGAATTTTAAACTTTTAAACCATCAGTAAAGGATTCAAGCAAGAAAAAAAAACAAATAATCTCGTATTCCTTTAAACTTGTTTCGTTTGAAAACAATTAAAAAAACCAACCACCCGTTTTCAAGTCAAATTATATATTTTTTATAAAGAAAAAAGTGAAATACATAGTAAAGTAAAGCAGACAACAAAAAAAGAAAAACAACAATCAGCTGTAATACTATACACGTTTATATTACAAAATTTATGATTTTCTTACATTCCTGGTCTAGACTCCGGGGTTTCTTTGAAACTGCATTTACAGTTGGTGTTGTTTTGTTTGTTGTTTACTTTTCAAAGCTCCCCCCTGCATAAAAAACACGTACATATTTAGCACTCATGGGGTAATTTTTTCTGTTCCAGTGTAACTTACGTGAGATTTGCATCTGTATGCTTGTGTGTTTCCATAAATAAAACATTTATTTATGCTAGTGTGCGAGAGTAGAAGGAAAAAAAATACAAAATTTAATTGCAATTTAAAGATTATTTAAAACGCATTGAAATTAAAAAATACTTGTAAATTTAATTAAAAAATATAAAAACAAGAACAACATCAGCAGCAGAACGAGTTTAAGTTAAAAAAATTAAAATTTATTGAACATGTCAGCCGATTCGGATATGGAATATTCCGATAATGATTGCGAATATGAAGATTATTATAATTCAGGTGAGTTTTTTTTCGAAATCAATATCTTATTAATTGCACTCTTAACCCTTTCAGATCCAAAATGGTTAGTAGCAATAGAAATAAGATTGCATGTTCTGTGATTAATCGCACGCAAAGTAATGTTATTTGATTACAATAAGTTGGCCGTTATTATTGTTTCGTGGCGGGGGTTTCAAAGGCTTTTACATCTGAGGTCAATATATTATTAATTGCCTTCATTAGGAAATTAGAAATTTTTGTCGAAGGTAATTATATTCTGACGATTAAGGTCGTAATCTCCCGCACGTAACATACATATATATGTACACTAGTAAACCAGAAAGTGAGAATGCGGAGCATTGGCATTAAAGCTCTAACTGGCACAAATTGAAACATCGATAAGAACTGTGCAATAACATCGTACAAGGCTTCTTAGCTATGTAGCTTTCAATTGATCAGTTTTCCTCAGCTATGTCAGAATGACAAGCCAATAGAAGAAGAAAATGTTTCTCAGACAACGTAATGTTTTGTTGACTAGACGATCTGCTAATAGAATACTATCCGGCAATTTTAGATAGTGAGATATAGCTATCCAAACGAATACGATCCATCCCAGCACAGTTGGGTTCAGGCAGACTTAAGTATCCTTAATTGTTATCTTAAGGGAATCATTCCATACCACAAGCAATATAAATGGCCTGTCTACCCTCACACCACTGTCCCTACACTCTGTGTCTTTCGATGGCAGAAGAATTTTGCACTCACTTTTGTTGTTGTTGTTTCAGCTCTGCTATACAATGGGTAATTGAAGGATTTGCTCTACTTCCAATTGATTTCAGCCGCATGCAGGACAGCTGAAACGGTAAACTGCGTCACATGAGCTATGGTGACGGGCTTGACAATGGCCTAAGATACCAGGAATAATCCTCTCTCGATAACAGTTGAGGATACTCGACCAGCCAGATCATATCGACGTCTCCATCCTATAACGTTCTAAGTGTACTTAGAACGTTTTTAATGTTCTTGTCAAAATTTGGTTAAGATGCGTCGATCCGTTCCGAAGTTGTAGGGAAAAATCTCCTTAGAATACACATATGGTCGTATGTCGCGTGAAATCTTTGAGAGCTCATAACTCAAAACACACTTTTTCGACTTAGAATGTTATAGAACGGAGGCGTCGATATATACGCCAGTTTGGACCTTGTTTTTCTGGGTAATTCAATCTCTCTGTACGATATCGTAGGAGGGTATTTATTTACAACCATGTTGCGTAGGTGATAATTTATATGACTCCCCACTAGTGGAATGCACTGTATAGATCTTGTACTTTCTGATTCCCATTGGTTTTGGTGTCTGTAAGACTCTTTTGAAGTTAAGACTTGGAACTAAAGATGGGGTATCATTGAATATGTTGTCATGCAATTATTTTTTGAGGAGTATATCCCATCTTAGTGGTGTGTATTTCTTTTCTTCATGATCAGACGGATGTAATGGCCAAAAATGTTTATAATATGACCACAAACAATAGTGAACTCACACTGTATACTGTTGTAAAGTGTAATATGTGATCAGTCTTGATCCTACAATAACAATTTTCATCTTTTATTTCATTTATTGCTTGTAAAGGTGTGACATTTTATTTTCATTTGTAGGAGTTACAGTTCCGCTCCACACTTCCCTTTTTCGTTCACAACCAAAACATGTTTTTAATTTTTTTTTCCTATAACTCTTACGTCTCCCGTATGAGTTCAATGAGTTTGAAATAAAAAAAAGAAAAACAAAACAAAAAATAATAAAGAAATCATGACCTGTGTGTGTTTGTTTACTTGTTTCATGGGGGTTTCATTAACCTTTAAAAATTTCAAATACAAATAAACCTGCTGCTACACACACCTTAAAATATAAAATATACACGCACACACACATACACACTTTAAAAAGAAAACAATCTTTAGCATAGGCCAGACCCTATATACGGATAGGCTTATAGACAGACTATAGACTGGTAAATAGAGAAGCGTAAGGGTATAATACGTTATAATAATACGTTAATCAAAAGATACACTCACGAACATCTCAGTGTAAAATAATAGTAAAAAAACAAAATAAAGATGGTTATTGACCCTCTCTGCTGCTGCTGCTGCTTCTTAGTTTAGTAGTAAAATAACAGATTATAACATTCACTATAAAAGATACGACAAGAACGACAATAACAACAACAATAAATACAACTTGTAGTGGTTTTTGTTGTAGTACGATTATATCATAAAAGTGGGTACAAAGAATAAATGAAAATACGTCATCATTGTGTTATTTTGTTTAACTTCTTAGCTGGAGTAACAGTTGAGAGTGGAGTTATGATTTCATAGTAAGAAAAAAAGCCTTCAAAGATTATTCGTATTTATCTGTCTACTTTACTAATGTACAGGGTTCGTCACTGGTAGTGGTATTAATTGAGAATGCCGGAGTTTTTTTTTTCCAAAATATTTCATATGGCAACGAGTGAAAGGCCTCAAGTGGGGAGTGTAGTTCTTTTTGTACTCCTTTCCTACATTTCCTACCTAACCTAAATTTGGAGAATAAATTGGTGAAGAAATAAGTAACAATACTTTTTTGTGCAATAAAACAGTTATGTTAGGTTTAGTAGGATGGGTAGGAGAAGGGTGATAGATCCCTGTATTTCTACTTGGAGTGAAATAATGAAGTCACTTTGTTATCGATGCAGAACGTAGAACGTCTGATTTATAGGAACAAATTGAAACCGAGTATTGGCAACAAACAACAGCAATTCGCCCATAATCATTTTCGCTTGACCTTGTTGTTAATGATCCACTTTTCTAACATAGGCACCACCCGGACAGCAGGCATTGATTCTCCGATGAATATTTAATTCGTGAGCTTTTTGAGTCAACTCATGTAAAGTTCATGCATCAAACTTAGTTCGTAGTTACCTTTTGGACTAATTATGCTTTCCAGTAACCAGTTTTTGTAATTGAGAACATGTGATGGAGATTGTGAGTGATTGACTAATTGAACCTCGAATACAAAATATATTCTAATTAACCTACTAAAGGCTTGATGGAAATCCCTTGTGTTGATTTCTTTGCCTTTGTAATGTTTTATTTTTCTGAAGAAGCTTTAAAACCTTACTGATGTCAAATTGACCAATTTATCAAAAAAGTCCCTGCTTACAAAATTTGCTCTATTTGTTGACCGAGCAGAGCTATGGTAAAATCATTGGGTGTTAATTTCATTGTCTTCCACTTCACTGCAGCTCGGCTTTTCCTACAGTACAAAGCGCTGAATCAATATTAACTATATTGAATCGAATTGTTTACCCTTCATCTGATCTCTGTTTGTGTTTGTGTTTAGAAACTTGGTATCTGCTTTAGCAAGCCTACGTGGCATAGATTACTGTTATTGGTCACGAGCCCCGTTTCGTCATATTATTTATTTGCTATTGGCATGTGGCAATAGTTAAAGTGTTTGATTTCAAAGCTAAGAATTCTAGTTTTGAATATAAAAGAAGATCCCGAAGCCCCCAGTGAGGACAGGAGCAGCAACGCATATTGCATATCAGAGCCATCCCTCAGCCCAAAGAGCTAGGAATCTCAACAATACAACAATTCAGTACATTTTCACACAGAAGATTATTTCTAGACAATGGCATTTGGCAACCCTGTCATCTTAGGTTAGTTATATACGGGTACTATGACGTGGAGACGGTAACAAAACAGCTGACAAACTTGTAAATTCCTTTGCAGATGGGCAAGCCAGTAATTTCACTCAAACACTGCTTATTAGCAAAGGAAAGATGCCATAATTAACCCACTTATGTTGAGACCAGACATATCTGGCACGATATGAATATCCTAACTTCCTAACTTAGGGAACTCCTAGCAGTTATAACGGGACACTTACAACAACTTCTACAGAAGCTGTAATTTCATGAGAGAAGAGGAAGATCTTCAATGTTGTCCACTGGCACTTGAGGCCCTAAGATAAAACAATCTTGGGCGCCCATAATTTATTACCACTGTTGGGATGGTAGAGAAATGCCAGCCAGGAGTTGTAATTGAATGTCCGAATATTTAGCTGCAGTGGGTATTGCAACAGAACCTTTTAGGACCCAATTAGGGTATGCATTTTAAGGCGACTGCCAATTTAACCTTACTTAAATCCAATTCAATAATCAATATGCTTTCGAAGCCTTATAATACTATAATGGACTAAAATTTTGAAGAGAAAAGTATGTGCTGCAACAGCTGAAATTAAAGATAACACAACGAACGCTTGCCCCTGTAGTTTACGATCGTAACTTGTACTTATTTTTTGTTTAAATTCTTTGGTCGGAATTAAATTCATTTTCATTGTAGAGTTTTTTTCTTGCGGTTTTATTTGTTTTTGTTTTATAATTAATGGAACATATTTCGTATACGTTTTTACTACTACAAGCAAAATCGATGTGTGTACGTTTAAATACAAGCAAAAACAAAACCTTATCCTTCAAAGCAATTTCATTGCAACTTCCTTTAAAACAAACAGAAAAAACGAAGAAATACATTCAAAAGCCAACCAAAACCATGAAACCAGTCGAAAAGGAAGGTGATAACGCAGAAAATCCATACTGAAGAAAACAAAACCACTTCGCCTGAACTTGAAAAAGTAAAAATACAAACACTTGAAGCACGTCTTCGGTATGTTTGTCGCTCGTTCATTCATGGCTGCATATTGTAAGTACTTGTTGTGTATGAGTTTCTTGCTTTCTTAAAATCTTGGTATAACTTTACTTACTTATGTATGTATTTCAGGCAAGTCATGTTAGTTAGCTACGTTATACAATATTGCAACCAACTGTAGGCGGATGTATTGGGGTTTTTTGTACTGCCAACCACTTTATTGTGGTTATTAACCGAATAATTACGGAATTTATTCAAATTGTTGCAGCCAGTTTAAGCATTTCTTTCCCCTAAGCTCTACATTTTTTAAATAAATGATGTTCATCAGTTTTCTTTTTATTTGTGTTAACGATCGACATATTTTTAAGCAAACTAAATAAGAATGTTATGTTGGGCAAATGGAATCTTTGCAACAGCTTTTATATGCGGGTTCCCTGCATTTCAGAATAGACGACATCGGTTTTTGTGACAGAACGTTTGAAGATCTGGGCATGTTAGAGAATATGCCATTAAGGGAACTGGCTGGTTTCATCCGAAGCTCGGGGTGGTTCAAACCCGCCATTAACGGACAAGATTGCTTACCTGACACTGGTTGACACAATGGGCCATATGGCCAACGAGTTAATTTGCCTGTAAACGGCAAACTGCCCGCTAATCTAACCCAAAAATAAGCATTTTAGTATTGTATTGCCGAATGCTGTCGACTCCATTTACAATTCTTTAAACTTGTTTTAGTTTACACATGAACTGATAACTGGCTAGAGACTGATTCGATGCAGTACAAAGACTCTTATGGAGTCTTTACAATGAAGAGTCACACTTGATTTACACCAGACCCGATCTTATGAGACTCAGGGTCGCTGAACTATCATCGGAAATCACGTAAGAATTCCTACTAAAAGAGAAAAGATCAGCCATGGCCAGCGTATCAGTGTTTTCGAAACAGCAACAATCTCTAGCTGAAAAACTCTGCAAATATCAATCAATCTGTAGTGAGGCTCCACTTCGAGATGCTTACAAAAAGCTGCAGCACCAGTGCTCCCATCTAGTTTCAGCGGTGTGGTACTACGCTTGCTCTTTTTTAATTCCGGCATGGAACTCATGCATGTTCAGTTTTTTTTTCTGCTATCTGGGAAGCATCATTTGGAACCTACAAAAAGTGTTTTTCATTTAAGTTACTAATCGATTTTCTTTCCATTAAGCCTCTTGGTTGCATATATTGATGCTTTAACAGGGCTCTCCTTCTTAACATTTCGTTGCTGCTATTTAGAGGTTTAGGTCTTCGCTGTATCCTAGCTCTTGCAATAAGAAGGATCTCCAGGTGTTATTTGGTTGACTTTGATTTCTTGAGCTTTCAGGATTCACCTCTAACGTTATCCCTGTGATGATTTCAAGCAAGTATTTATGAATTGCACTTTACGAAATATAATACTTCTCAATAAAGACAAGTACAGTACCCGGAGGTCGAATTGACCCATTGTACAACGTCCTAGTTTCTCACACCACTTATGTTGTGTGTGTTAATTTTTATACATGAGTGGTGGTACCTACAGTTTAAAGTCGACTCCGAACGACAGATTTTTGAGAAACTTTTTTCATGCCAATTTTATTCGACCTCAGAGTTTTTGCTAGAAATCTGCTGAGAGGAAGTCGCCGAAGAAATACTTTCTGGCTGTACGTCTAATAAGCCAACACACTACCTACTAGACTACGGCGACTTCAAAAAATGGAGACCTCTAGCATAGCGAAATTCCATAGAGAAAATCCAACTGGATCGACCATGAACCATATATACCAGATGGCAATTGATGGAAACTTTCAAGATAGCACAAGATGATGTAGATCTTTCTGCACAATGATTGCGAAAAAATTTATGAATTTGAGTCAAAAGGAGTGTGGGTGTGTGTTGGTGTGGTGTGTATTTCTTCCAAAGAATATTTATAAATATTTCATATTAAACCAACGGTCTGCAAAATTAGTCCAATTATTACGTGACTAGAAAATCATTAAGTTGGTCACGTTGCCTTTTCCTATTGTCTTCCCATCTATGACGTATTTGGTTGGGTATGGAAGTGATTCTTTTCAAATAACATTGGTTTTACTTAACGTTTCTTGTTGCGTAGTTAGTTAACGATTTATTTTTCTACTTCCTCTTGCCGTATTAAAAATAAAAAGCGATTTTGTTTACCTATTCATTTTGTTATTGTTATTGTTTAACTGTCTCTCTTTGTACGAATACCTTTAATACCTTTTATTTAATTTGTTTTTTTTTTGTTTTTTTATTTTCTTCCCTTTCTATTTGAATTGTATTTTTTCTTTTCATCTATTGCTGGCTGGATTTTCAAGCCTTTTGATAACCTTTTCCTATTCTTGTCTGTCTCTGGCTGGTTTGCATGCGATGTAAACTGTTGTTATGAATTGTTTTTCATTATTTTTTCTTTTTTTTTTAATCGTAGAATCAGATTTATGTTATTTTTGTTATTGTAATTCAATCTACTTATTTAATATTCAATTATCATTAAATCAATAGTAATGACTGACGTTGTCTTTTTTTTTGTTAAACATGATTTACAATCGTAATATTTATTATATTGCGATACATAGTTTCTTACTTCTTTTGTTTGTATTTTATTTGTTTACCTTTTTCATCTACAAACCTATGGAAAATCTCATGATATTTACAATCTTAATGTATAATATATGTATATGGGCTCTTTGTCCGGTCCTACCGGTTCCCAAGAATGGCTACATTGTATGGTGGCAAGTTCAGAAGACAGTGTGCTCGATGAAGGAGGTTGGCACTGGGTCTGTAGTTTACTTTGGGGATGACATAAAGCTGTCTAATAGGCTCACTGATGAGTGCAGTAAATTCCAGGCGGAGGTGTTTGTGGTCACCAATGCAGCAGAGCTAGTTTATGAATAGATTGTGCGACTCGACTATAGTGTTTATACATTTGATTAGTCAATCTGATTGGGCACTATTTTATTACGAGATTGTTTTCAGTTTGTAGAACGAACCTCACGAATACTCCTGGAAAATACAAGAACATACTGTGTTCGGGTCTTTGGCATTGTGATGTTTGAGGTAGTGAGACTGCAAATGAATTGGTACTTATTTTAGCTCGAGATTGGTTTCGGTTTGTAGAACGAACCTCACGAATATTCGGGACAAGTACAAGAACGTACTGTATTAGAGTCTTTGGCATTGTAATGTTTAGGCAGCCTGGGACACTTTTTTGTGTTGATCAACTAGGTGATCAGACGGAGAAAAGGGAAATTGCACAATCTCTAGGCTACTATAACCCAGATTTGATCGTTGTAGAAATGAATTGAATCTAAATCTGGGAAAAGAAGGACTAGCACTAGTATATGGACAGGGACAGGTCCTTTGTAGTGTTGGATACTCAGTCTCAGAGTTGCCCCAATAACAGAAGGAGGGCATTAGACAAATTGTATTCGTTCCAGTAAGGGAAAAGAAGTGAAGTTAATGAAAATGGATAAAGAGAGTAAGAGAAAAGAACAGAAAACAAAACAGAGGGATCATCTGCACAAGGATGCCAGCGTAATCCCGTTGTAAAGCTCAGGAAGAGTTTAATTATCGCGCATCTGAATATGCCAGGATAATAAATCTTCTTCTTTAGAGAGTCACATGCCCGTCAACTACTTGACATCACAATCACAAAGAATGGAACACAGTTACTAGTTTAACATTGGGCTTATTGAGTGCCAGTAATGAGCTCTATCTCCTGTTGCATCCTTAGGGACTGTATTTTAGAGAATTAGGACCGATAACCATATCGTTATTCAAGTGAGGATCCAATCTAGCAAGTGTACCATCCTATGTATGGAGAACTTAACACTAAATGGTCAATCTAATACCCTTTGAAGCAGGTCATAATTGAATTCCATTGCTCAGTAGCTATTCGTTTACTTTTTGCCTTTTTTTAATATTCTTATCACTTTATTTCTCTATTTTTTATTTCCGCAGGAGAAGATTGTGATGTTGAACGCTTAGATCCGAAAAAAACTGATCCCGAATATTTCGAATTCGAATGCCTAACAGTTGAGGAGGTTGAAAAGCTACTGAATGAATCAGTAGAAAAGCTCAATACAATACTGCAGATAACACCTTCACTGGCGAAAGTTCTGCTGCTCGAACATCAATGGGTGAATCAGGTGGTAGTGGATAAATATCGGCAAAATGCTAATTCTTTACTCGTAGAGACACGCATAAAACCGCCTTGTAATAATGCAGATCCCTCATTGGAAACGGAAAATGTGCCCTCAACAAGTGCACAAGCAGCTATTAGCGGGATGACACCAATAGGTACTTTAAGTACATACAGTAAGTCACCCACGGTGACGCCCTCGGCAAGTAGTAGTGTGTTGTTGATAGGCACACTAACACCCCAACAGTATCGTAGTCAAATGTGTCCGGTGTGTGCTACAGTGCAGCTAGGTGATAAATTTTATAGTTTATCGTGTGCTCATTCATTTTGTAAAGACTGTTGGTCCATGTACTTCGAAACACAAATCTTTCAGGTGAGTTCACATGCTTTACTACAACTCTTCTGCAATGGTTACCATAATTTGTATCATTTTTACAGGGAATTTCTACTCAAATTGGTTGTATGGCTCAAATGTGTAATGTTCGTGTGCCCGAGGATTTAGTTTTGACTTTGGTGACACGTGCCGTAATGCGCGAAAAATACCAACAGTTCGCTTTCAAAGACTATGTGAAATCACATCCTGAATTACGCTTTTGCCCCGGTCCTAATTGTCAAATTATTGTGCGCTCACGTGAAATAGCACCCAAACGTGTTGTCTGTACTTCCTGCACTACAAGTTTTTGCTTTAAATGCGGCATGGACTATCATGCTCCCACAGATTGTCAAATTATAAAGAAATGGTTGACCAAATGTGCCGATGATAGTGAAACGGCCAATTATATTAGCGCCAATACCAAAGACTGTCCCAAATGTCACATCTGTATTGAGAAGAACGGCGGCTGCAATCATATGCAATGTTTCAATTGTAAATACGATTTCTGTTGGATGTGTTTGGGCGATTGGAAAACACACGGTTCCGAATACTATGAGTGTTCACGCTACAAAGATAATCCGAATATTGCCAATGAATCGGTGCATGTACAGGCTAGAGAGGCTCTGAAAAAATATTTACATTACTACGAGCGTTGGGAGAATCATTCAAAGTCTTTGCAATTGGAACAGCAAACTTTGGATCGCTTGCGTACACGCATTAATGATAAAGTTATGAAGGGTCGTGGCACGTGGATCGATTGGCAATACCTCTTCAATGCAGCTTCACTGTTGGCCAAATGTCGCTATACTCTACAGTATACTTATCCGTATGCATACTTTATGGAAAGTGGTTCACGTAAAGATCTCTTTGAATATCAGCAGGTAAGTGATATACTATAATGTGTAGTAAAAAGTAATCCACTATTTAGGCCTGAAATAAGCCTCCAAAAAAGAAGACAAAGGAATAGTAATGTGTTGTTTGACAATTTATTGCTTTTGTTAGTGTTTTAAAACAACTGTTGCTCTTATGGCCAGAAAACTATGAAAATTGATCTCCACAGGCTTAGGTTGAGTGGAATATGCACCACCGAAATTGTTCCACATATAAAGGTACAAATGAAAGAAATAAAAAAGCGGAAGAATCCGAACCAACAGCAGTTTCTGGAAAAATTAATTTCTTACTCAAGAATTTATCGAAGAAATGATTGTTAATGTTCCCTACTTAAACCAGATTCCCTTACCAGTGCAAATACCAGTAAAAATACTCTTTTCTGTTCAATCACTTTGGTAGAGTGGTAATTCACGCGGTGAACTTGTTGAGGTCATGATAATAAATATTTCGAAAAAGGGTGACCCTACAAATCTTATTAACTGGCGGCATATTATTCTGCTTGTTATTACTCAGATCCTTTCCAATTGAATCTCTGAAAAAGTTACGCCACTATTGAGAGCGTAACAGGCTGGATTCAGACACTAAAAATCTTGGGAATCCCAATCAAACTTACTCATCACGTTAAGAGTTTTTAACGTAATACACCTCCCAGACTTAGCCATGGCAAGCTGCTAAGCAGACCGATAGAAATGGAACCTGAAGTCCGACAAGGATGTGTTCTGTCAACCTTGCTATTTAATATAGTTATGGACACACTCTTTGCGAAAGATCTCGGAAGGGGAATAGGATAGAGACTTCAAAACTCTACTAAATAGACACAATTTGCCACAAAATAACGTAACGATTAATAGACGAAGCGGCGGTTTAAAGACAAATCACGGCCAAGATAAACAGTTGCACAAAGAGTTGTAAAGAAGTGAAGGCGTTAGTATGAAACAGAGATGTAAAGAATATTTGTAGAGATTTTACGCTTCTTTTAATATCAATTGGATCTTATGATTATTATTGTTGAGATACCTTAGTATTGATTGTACAATGGGTCAATTACAGTTGCACAAAGAGTTGTAAAGAAGTGAAGGCGTTAGTATGAAACAGAGATGTAAAGAATATTTGTAGAGATTTTACGCTTCTTTTAATATCAATTGGATCTTATGATTATTATTGTTGAGATACCTTAGTATTGATTGTACAATGGGTCAATTACAGTTGCACAAAGAGTTGTAAAGAAGTGAAGGCGTTAGTATGAAACAGAGATGTAAAGAATATTTGTAGAGATTTTACGCTTCTTTTAATATCAATTGGATCTTATAATTATTATTGTTGAGATACCTTAGTATTGATTGTACAATGGGTCAATTCGACCTCCGGGTACTGTACTTGTCTAACCTAACCTAACCTTATTATTGATTGAGATAGTTCCCGGAGCTTTCTTAAGACCTCTCTTGGGTGTTTCTCATCCCTCTTGTCTCTAAAATCTTAGATTCCTTATTTCTTTTATTTTATTTAAGGCACAACTTGAGGCTGAAATTGAAAATTTATCTTGGAAAATAGAACGAGCTGAAACCACTGATCTGGGCGATTTGGAAAATCAAATGGATATTGCTGAAAAACGGCGCACTACTTTGCTCAAAGACTTTTTCCCTGTCGAGGGATAAATTATTTTAATTATTAACAATTTAACTTATTAATTAATTAATTAAATAATAATGATAATAATACTAGAAGAGTATTAAGTAAAGAGGAAATTAAAAATAAAAAAACATAAAAACAAACATTATTTTAATGAAACTAAATTTTATTTAGTATTTGCCAATTGCTGCTATTAAAACTAAATACATAATATTATTACAACTAAAGTAGTTAAATATTAAAACTAAAATAAAAGGAAAGAAGAAAAACAAATCATATTAATTAATATAAAATTTTTTTGCAATATACAATTTAAAATCTAAACAAATTTAAACAATATATCAATAAATAAATAAATAAATAATCATAATATAAATTCAAATAATAATTATAAAAAAAACTAAACTCATACATACAAATCTTTTATAACAACAATAACAACAACGCTCTCTCTCTATCCCTTTCTATATACATACATATAGATATAGTTATAGTTATATAAACCAAGCATATATTCCCTTATAAAATAAAATTAAAAAAGAAACCTTTTTGCAATATAAACACAATGTGCTTATAAATTTTTTATTATTATTGATCTAGGCAAACAAAATATAAAAAATAATTTAATAACTTTAAGTTTTATTTATGCTATAATGATGATTACAATATTATATTACAATATGTATTAACAAATTGTAGTTAAGTTTTAACAAAATAATCTAACAATACTTGTATATTTTTAAGTATGTATGTTTTAAATGTACGAACAAAGAAAAAGAAAATATTTTAAGAAAAAAGGTTCAGCATCAAATTCATAAATTTATTCACTCCGTACTTATTAACTTTTTCTCCTTGAAATTGCTTTTTGAACAGAAATTTTTTAAAAAACTAATAATTTTAATGGTGAAAATTATTAAAATATGATAATAACAAAATAAAAAATAATTATTAATTATTTTAAAAACTAAAATAAAAAGAATTTCAATTTTCTTTTACCAATATTTTTTGAAAATGATTTTAATTTGAAACATTATCATATTTAGATTTAAAAAAAAAATTTAAATATTTTCCAAAAGTTTTATTTAAAAAATAATAAAATGAAATATTTTTCTATAAATTCATAATAAAAAAACGTTATTTAAAAATAATTTTAAAATTTTTTATATAAATAATTTAAAATACTTATTTAAAAAAAATATAAAAACATTAATTTTATTACTTGACATTTTTTTTAATTTATATTTCTTTCTTTTCCAATTTTATATTTTTTTTTTTAAATATTTTTTTTATAAAAAAAACTAACTTTTTTAACTTTACATATTTTAAATTTAAATTTCTTTTCCAATTTATTATTTTTAAAATTTTTTTTTTTAAATTAATTTTTTAACTTTACATTTTTTTAAATTTATGTTACTTTCTTTCCCAATTTTATATTTTTTTTAAATTAATTTTTTTATAAAAAAATTAACTTTTTTAACTTTACATTTTTTTTTAAATTTATATTTCGTTCTTTTCCAATTTTAAATATTTTTTATTTTTTTAACATTTTCCAAAAAATATGCAACTTCATTTAAATTTCAACTAAAACTTTAATATTTTTTTATAAATGTTTTCTAAACATGCATACAAATTTTATTTAAAATATTGTTCCTAAAACTTAAAAATAATTTCAAATTAAAAAATATTATCTAAAATTTTGAAATAAAAAAATTAGAAATTTTTATTTTACAAAATATGTTTATAATAAAAATGGTCAATAAATATAAAAAATTAAAATTTGTATTTAAAAAAAATAACATTAATTTTTCTTAAATTAAAATTCTTTTTTTTCAAATTTTTAAATTTAAATTTTTTTAAATCTTTTAAGATTTTCTATAAATTTAGTATAATAAAATCATTATTAAAATTTTCTTATTACTTTATTCAAATTTTAAATAAAAGTTGATATATTTTTATAAATGTTTTCTAACCAATTCAGTAAAATACGGCATAAAAAATCTTTAATATAAACTATTTTAGAAAAAATAAAATTTTTTAAAAGTACTTACAAATCTGTAATTAATAATATTTCTCTTCAAGAAATTTAAACATAAAAAAATATATCTAATTAAAATTCAAATTAAAAACATTGTTAACATAACAAATAAAAAAATTAAAAATTTTATTTTGAAAACAAACCCAATTTAGATACACATTTAAAACAACTCATTTAAAAACACTAATTTTTTTACATTATATTTTTTATATTTAAAATTTTTTCTTTTCAAATTTTATATTTTTTAATTTTATTTTAAAACAAATCCAATTTAGATATACATTTATAACAATTTTCTTACAATCATTTAAAAACATTATTTTTTTTACTTTACATTTGTTTAAATTTATAAATTTTTCTTTGCAAATTTTATATTTTTTTTAAATCTTTTTTAAAAATTTTATTTTGAAAACAAACCCAATTTAGATACACATTTATGTATAACAATTTTATTACAATTTATTTTCATTTATATTTCATTTACATACATACATAATTGGTCATTACAGCCCTTATATTTCATTTAATCTTATTTAAATGGCCATTACAACCCTTCAGTCAGGATTACAACCTAGCTTCTCAGAATCATTTTCAAAAAAATTGGTAAAAAAAATTTTTAATTTCAAAAACACAAAAATTTCAAAATTAATTTATAAAATTTGCAAAAATAGTACGGAAATAAGTATTTAATCTCTATTAAGAAAAATTAAAAATTTTATTTAAAAAATATAACATATTGATATTTTTTAGAAACAATTTCTAAAGCAACAGAAAAATTCGAAATTAAAAAGAAATTAAAAATTTGAATTAAAAAATATAATTTTTTGATATATTTTTATAAACAATTTCTTAAACTCCAGAAAATTTCGAAATTAAAAAGGAATTGTATTTAAAACAAATAACAATAATTCAATAATTCGTTATAAACATTTCTCCAAAAATTCGAAATTAAAAAATCGTTAAACTATCTTAGTAAACGTTTTCCAAATATTAAAAAAAAATCATTGTATATCACCTCCATTTAAACTGATCTCATATAATATTTTTTATGTTTTAATTATTAAAAAGAAGTTCAAAACTCTAACGCGGTATGAAACAGAAACCTGTAATAACTATTACTATTCGAAAAAAAAGTAAAGCAATTTCGAAATATACTTAAAAATTTGGCAGCTTCAAGTTACATTATGTTATAAAAATCTTTGCTGAGCTTTTATTCTTTTAATTTTTTCTTCTAATTCTTTATAAATGGTGTGTATTAATATTTTTTACAAAAATAGAATAAAAAGTATCGTATAAATAATTAAATACTAACACTTATTTAGTAACAAATTTGTAAACAAAAAATAAGAAAAAAAAGAAAACAACATATTTTTTAATTGTAATTATAATAATAAATTATTGTCAGATTTTATAACATTACATGTATGTACATTAATTAGGTTTTCTTTTATTTGAATACCTGCTTTTTCTCTTTATTAACAAAATTTATATTAATTTGTTTTAATTTTTAAAGTTAAAATTTTTGATAATGTTTTAAGGCAATATTGCTTGGTCTGGAAATGAATATTGTTTCAAACAAACTCATTTAAATAGTTTTATTACAAAATTAAATTCAAATATAAAAATTAAAAACAAAAATTTTTTCTTTTTAATAAACCAAATAAAAAAGTGCTAAAAAGCAGATCCAGTAATTCCATTGCCTTGTTAAAATTATTTTAAAATTGTTTTATTTTTAATAAATTTTTGTTTTTTTTTATTATTCAACAAGTTTGCAAAAAAAAAATTCATAACAATCGAAGTTCAACTTGTTCTGTTCCTTATTTTTTAAATTTTATAAAATAATTGGCTTTTATAATAAGTTTCCTTTTTATATACGATTTATAAAAAAATAAAAAAAAATATTTAAAAATTAAAAAAGAAAAAATTATTCTTCCTATTCTGTCTAATTGGAATAGTTTTCCATGTGAAATAAATCGAAACAACCTCGGTTATGTATGTATTGGCTGAATACAGAATGGGTTGTTTCTTTTTTAAGCATTCATAAAATAAATGTGATTAAATAAACTTAAAAAAAACAAACAAAAATATATAAAATAAAATTATAACTTTTTAAAATTCATATCGAAACTGTTGTTATACATTTAAATGAGCCTAGTAAGCGTTTTAAGAAACATTTGGTATTTAATTTAAAGCAATTATATTTCTTAAAATTAATTAATTTTAACTAAAATTGCATTAAATTATTTTAATTAAAATTTTAATGCAACTCTTGCTGCAATCAGGTTGAACTCTATGACCTGCGAACCTAAGCAGTTCCATGTTCACATTTTCTAGCATGTCATTGAAACCTGTTCCTCAGTAACTATTGATTACAAAGACTCATATAACTATCTGAACAGATGTTTAAATTCCATTACTCTATCCTAAATACTGGAACGGGAAGCCAGATGGATAAAGAAAATGGAGTCTACTGTGTATATCAGGAACTTATACGGCGGTCTATATAATTGCATTGGCTTCCAGGCGAAAGTTATGGCTATACTCCTGGTGATCCATAGACTCGTAGAAGGATATTCCCTGAAAAATACTCAGACAGCCAGGCTACCATAACCTCCCTTTTAAACATCACGTCGACGTTCAAACTTTTCTCCCTTATTTAGGACTTACGTACCTAGCAACCAGTACCAGTGAAGTCGAAGTAGGCTAATAGGCAGTGTGTTGGCTTAGTAGGCGCAAGGCCACGGTTCAAACCCCCCCAGGTCAGACATCAAAACGAAAATATGAAAATATTTCTTCGGCAACTTCCTCTCAGCAGATTTCTGGCAAAAACTCTGAAAGTGAATGAAACTCTCATGAAAAGTTTCTCAAAATAACTGCCGCCACTTATGTATAAAATTAACGCACACAACATACATAAGTGGTGTGAGAAATTAGGTTGTAATCCTGACTGAATTTTTTATGTTATATACAGTGGTGGTCTTATAATTAGAAACGATGTTTCTGGAACAGAGTTCTCGGGAGTGACGAATCTCAGTTTAATTTGTCCCAATCTGACGGAAAAACGTTTGCAAGACGTCCTCCAAACAAAGCCTTTGAATCCAGGTACACAGTGAAAACTGTAATTAACAAACATACATGTTGCTAAGTCGTTTCTAATTATAAGGCTACCACTGTATGTACCTAGCAACTGTGTTGCAGAACTAATGCCGGATTGGAAACCCTCATATATGATCCATAAAAGTACCCTTGACCACGATTAGACTGGAAATTACAATACTTCCTAGGTAAAAAAGATTGAAAACCGGTCAACTGAGCCATCTGACACTTAACACCCAGATAGCAACAGGCAGCTCTATGGACTCTGTTCTCACACTAGTCGGCTATGCATCCCCTCACATGATTTCTGCAAAGTGGAAACTCGAAGAAAACAACATCTATCAATTGCCCAGTGAGGTGATACTGGGAAATCCCATACTTGACAACCTTGCTGAAACTTTCTCAATTTAGTATTCTCGTTAAAACTGCTCTTATACGTATAAAGCACATCCAGCATCATCTTTTTAAGCCACAATTTAATGTCGAATTTCTCTTATTTTAAATCACTTGCATTCCCATATACACATTTCAACATATGCCCAATCCTACAGTGCCTAGTAATTCTATCAGTTAGAAGCCTAATCGAATATCTCCCAAGGAAGATATGAGAAACTTAGGATCACTTTTTCTGTTGCAGCTTCGTGTAACTCGAAATTAAGAAAACATTTCTTGGTAGAAACATCCTTGATAAACTGCCAGTTCTAACGACGATTGAAAATAATAAAAAATTAATGTAAAAAACTATTTTGTTTTAATATTTTATATTTTATTCTTAAATTACTTATGTAATGAACATTATTTCTATTATTATATTTATTCAATAATTATTCTTTATATATATATATATTTCCTTTTATTATTATTATTATTATTTTTATGTATAAGAATTCTTTTTTAATTATTTTATAATTTAAAAATTATTTGAACTAAAACAAAAAAGTGAAATAATTTTATTATTATTTAGACGACGACAATGAATATTTTCTTATTTTCTTTTTTTCTTTGTCACATTTTCAATTGACGTCACACTTTGGCTTGGCTCCCAAACCTAATTCCATATGTAATATACATACTTACGTATGTATGTAGTATATAGCAAATGTTTTGTTGTATGTAAATAATTATATGTATAGCACGTGTATATATATATTTACCATTTGAATAAGGATCAATTAAATCAAATCTTTGTATTTTAATGGTGTTTGTTTTTTCTTTCTTTTTTCCTTTTTGTTTTCTTTCGTTTGTTACAAACTTTTTATCGACTGGTTTCAATAATTATTTCATGGGTATCCAATTGTGAGACACTAAACTTCAAGGGTGCATAACTGCCAAAATGACCACCGGTTACTGGATTGCCCTCATGCGTTATAACATGCTCTTCGGCATGATCTTCAACATCTTCGACTACAACTTCATGTAGTTGCTGTTCGGGATTGTATTTCTGCTCTAAGGATTGGGCATTGTCGTTGCATTCACTTTCGTGCATTTCAAAGTCGGTGAAATTATTAAATACCGAACGACAAACAGCACATTCAAAGCCACTTTCGTTGACAAATTGAGAAAATTTATGAAAGAATATACCAAAAAAATAAAGATAAGATACATGTTAGTTTGGTTATAGCACACTTAAATCTATTTGTATGTAAGTATATTAAAACTAAAATCTGTAAATCGTAAACTAATATACACAATACCCTAATAGACTAGGATTATATGCAGCAAAATATCCTATATTTCTTATCAACGGTCTCCGATATTATTTCCCAATATTTTCAAATCGTTAAATAGACCTCCACGCGAATACCAAAAGCGGCTCATTGTGGTTAACTTCAATACCAAAAATTAATTAGGAAAAGAGGCAGTCATAACGATATGGGTGTTATCTAAAGGAACGAAGAGAAGAAAGAAAAATAAAGATAAAGGAAGGGAGCCATCTAATATAGAGAATCCTAGTGGCTAACTCACTGAAAAAATTGCGGCTAAGTATACAAAATCCTAGCAGAGGCTAACTCACTGAAAAAGTCGCAGCTAAGAATACAAAGTCTACGTCTCTATGCCAAGGTTAGAGACAAAGAATTCCAACTCCACCTTATTTACTATAAGGTCTCTTATTAAGCGTTTCCTATCTTTAAATTGAAATAAAACAAAAATTTTATATTCGTTTGAAAGACTTACGGAGAACATCATGTGTGGAATATAAAATCATTCAAATGTCCGCCATAATTTCTCTGCGTCGAACGCATCCGAAACATTCTATTTTTCATCAATCTGTCGCATAAATCAGGTTGAGTTTGACCAATGGCATGGATTATATTAACATACACCCTTAAAGAAAACCCATAAGAAAAAGTCTAACGAGATCAAATCACATGATATCGGTGGTCAAATCAAATCACTTCCACAAGGGATTACCATGACCTCAAATCACTCCTGCAGAATATTCAATGTGACATGAGCTGTGTAATACGTAGTGCTGTCCTGTTGAAACCACATACAGTTGGTGTTCAGATCACTCAATACAGGCCAAAAGATGTTAGCAATCACCAGCATATGTATTGTGCTCGCCTATTGACAGTGATGGCCCGGCCAATGTCGTTCTCAAAGAAATATGGATCGTTGCAATCTCAAAATCCACACCGAAGAGTGACTTTTTTGTATTCCAAAGGAATTGGTATCGTCCCAAATTTCCTCCCCTCAAGGGAGGAAAGTATAAAATAAGCGAAGAAATTTTATGCTTTGAACCCTGACAATAAGCGGATGTCAATAGCACTCGCCAAATAGTAAGTTAACATCATTCCTTTTTCTCATATACTTCACAAATACGTCATTTCTATCTAATTTCGCAAACCATGCCCCAAAACTAATGCCCCTTTTTGTACTAAGATATAAATAATAACAATTTGTAGTATAAACTTACACCGGTTGTTCATCGGCCATTTCTAGACTTTGTTTAGCAATAGCCTGAGCCTCCGCAACAATTGCCTTCATATCCATTTCTATGCCATCCTTCGCATGGGATTGCAAGTGTTTCTTAAAATTGCCCAGCTGTATGAATGACTTCTGACAGATTTTACACGTGTAGGGCTTAGTATTTAAATGGCCCATTATATGTTTTTTAAGGTTAACACGCTGGGAGAAATAGCGGCCACAACGTTTACAACGGAATGGTTTCTCTCCTGTGTGCGTCAGTTGATGGCGCTGCATGTTGGACTGTTGGGTAAACGATTTGGTACAGAAGGTACACTGATACGGTCGTTCGCCATTGTGTACCGAATAGTGTCGATTTAAATTAACCGATTGGGCAAAAGCCTTGCCACAGATGCGACACACGAAGGGTCGTACATCATTATGGACTTTTATATGTCTTTCCAGATTGCCACTATTACAGAAATATTTCGAACATATTTTACATTCATAAGAGGACTTTGTCTGCGAGTGGACTTCTTTTTTGTGCAAAAGTTGATCACGTTTGCAGGGGAATATCTGTGTTAAAAGAGAAAACAATTATTAATTTGATTTACATGTCAACAAATTAAACATTTATATTGTACCTTATTACATCTTTTGCAGGTGTACATGGCCACCACACTGTTCAATGGCATAGTTTCATCGTACTCCTCTCTCGAGGCCATGGTTTACTGGCATAAAAGAATGTACTTTACTCTATAACTTCCGTGTATACGCCAATGAATAACATTTGAATTTGATTTAGGCTTGTTTCCAAACTGTATTCCTGGCTGGTTTATAAAGGTTTTTATTCCAAATATGACGGCGGCTTTCGTCCCTTAAGAAAAATATGGGAAGCAGTCGTAAAAAAACGCAGGGTAGGAAGTCATATGGTTGTCAACAAATATGGTATTTGTTGAGTATTGCCGTACTGTTTATAAGTTGAATTGAGTGCTGCCAAACATGGGATTAAAAAAACGCCATTTTTGTTATATTTGCTTAATTTTTTTTAAACGAGTAGCAATTCTGGCCAAGTACAAATAAAGCTTATGGACTGATTTCCGAAAGCCTGTTAATTCTGTTAATTTGTGGTTTAACAATTCATAGCAATATTTCAACAGGTTAGCATTAACAGATATCCGCAAATATTCAATAGGTGAACTAGAAACATTCCTGATTTATGTTGGTTATGGCAAGGAACAGTGGAAACAATTGATCATATTTGATGTCACCGGTGCTTTTAAGGTAATTTGGGAATTATATTTTTGTCAAATTGTGCCTTATTTAATTTTGCATTTATGGATAAATGCAATATCTCGTTATCTAATACAAAATTATAATATATTTTACTCATAAATCTGCTTACTTTTTCGTTGGTTGTAAAAGCTAAATATGGCATCCTTCTTTAACGTGTACAAATGATATCATTTCTGTGTGAATGCACCAGCTGATTGAAAGAAAAATAAAAGAAATAAACAATTGGGATTGAAAGCGCTTTCAAATAATTTTTCAGTAACATTACAGAAATTTTAATTTAAAAATAATGGCTAAAGACGAAAAGTCTGGCTCCAAAAAATCTCGACGTGATAGAGGACGTGACAAACATGCAAAGCCGCCCACTAAGGTAAGTAATTCTCGCATATGGCAATTTTATGTCTCTAATGACTGTTGGCTTTCACTCCTTATACAGGTGGTTATACGTCACTTGCCACCAACCATGACCGAAGAGGAGTTCCTGAAACAAATCGATCCGTTGCCGGAACATGATTTTTATTATTTTGCCGAGGCCGATTGGTCGTTAGGCTTTGATGCCACACGCCGTGCTTATATTACGTTCAAAAACTACGATGATGTATTTCTCTTTCGTGATCGTTTCGATGGTTACGTCTTTGTAGATAACAAGGGTAACGAGTATGCTGCCATTGTTGAATTTGCTCCTTTTCAAGGATTCCTTAAGAATAAATCACGTGGCAGTGATAATAAAGTCAATACCATAGAGCAGGAGTCCCATTATCAGCAGTTCCTAAAGAAATTGGAAGAAGAACGAGAGGCGGCAGCCAAAGGTGGTGAAGTTAAATTGGAGTTTTCATTAGATTCGAAAAAAGAAGAGATAACCTCTACACCTTTGCTGCAGTATTTAGCTAGCAAGAAAGAGAAACGACGCGAGGATGCCAAAAAACGCACAGCCGAAAAGAAACGACGCCGCGAAGAAGAGAAGGAAAAGCAAAAGCAGAATCAAAATCAACAACATCAGCCCGTAAAAGTTTTGATAGCTGAAAATAACAGCAATAAGACGGAGACTAAAACTGATGCAAAAAATAACACTAAAGAAGAGCCGAAAAATGCACGCGCCAGACGTAGAGAAGAACGTAATCGTTTGCGTCATGAGGCCTATCTACAAAAGAAACGGGCCTCTGAAGAGCAAAGGAGAAATGGTGGTCAAACTTCTGCCACAGAAAAGGATTCTAGCGGTAGTGCTCAAAACAAAAGAGAAGAGGATGCTAAAAAGGAAAAAACCTCTACAGAAAAAGGTACAAAATCGTCAACGTCCTCTAATGCGGAAACCAATAAATCTGTGGAGATTTTAAAGAACTCTAAAGCCGATGAGCTTTTCGAATCTGTACGTAATTTTATTTTTGCAGCTGCAACTAACTTAACCGATGGCAAAACTGAAGATGACAGTAAATCCCAAAACGAAAGCAATGCTAAGGAGGAAGTCAAGAAAATACAAGAGAAATTGTCGAAAATAGATATTAATAAAGAAAAGGATAGCCAGGAATCAGAAGAGGATTGTAAATCATCTAAAGATACTAAAAAACAGGGAGAACGTGAAAAATTAACACAAAAGCAAATTGATGAGAAGAGAGAGGAGAGGCGTATAAGAAATAAGGTAAACTAAAGATGAATTGACAAGCCTTTTGCCTGTTAGGTTTTAGCGTTTCTTTACCTTTAGGATCGCCCTTCTATTGCCATTTATCAACCTAAGGCCCGTTTGCGTTTGTCCGAAGAAAGTGATTCCAATACCACTTCTAAAGACATTGTACGCAGTCAGTCTACTTCGGATTGTGAGGCCGCTATGAAAGATGATCAACAACCTCGACACAAAAAGGTGCAACGTTACTCTGAACGTTCTAAAAATCGTAAGGCAAGAAGAGTAACCACCAACACGGAACCATTACCAACAGAAAATTCTGGCGAATCATCCAATAACGTTAAACTACTGTCTTGTACTAGCAACGAATGAAAAAATTGTGAAGAAATATACGATTTATAGAAACACAAAAAAAAAAATAATTGTTTGATACATATAAATTTTTCTTTCTGGATATTATTTCGTGGTCATGTTTATATCTGATCTTAGGGTTCTTATTCCGGATAGGACCTTATAGAAGAGTGGGGAGATCTTATGATGCGAGTTGGAATGAAACTGGACGAGGTACTGTTGCTGGGCTTACAGGGTAGAGTTTAATTATAGTCGATAACATGCATTTTTTCGGTTGATGACTTTCATTTTTTTGGGTCGATGACAAGCAATTTTTTTGGTCGATGAATTGCAATTCTTGGTCGATAACTTGCATTTCGAGTTCAACGTTTTTTATTCGGTAATGCTTGATGTACAGAAGGCATTTTAAGCCGCAACCGACCTCGCTTCAACAAATGGTGATTCTTAAGTAATTTTCGTTGACACCAAAATTTTTTTCTTTCCACTACTAAGGAGACTGTTGAACCAAATCCTTCAACCTCCTACCATTAGGGAATGTATTCGGGCGAAGAAGCAGATACATACATACGTTGGGAATATAGATCCATTTGCTATGGGGCCATCAATTGATGGTAGTAGAACTGGCTCGCTCGTGTAACTAGTAACAGTGTTCCTAACAGTACATTGTGATATCAGATCTCTTACATTGATCTGTTATAGGTCTCATCCGGATTTCTAATGAGAATCTTCTACAGTTTTCTGGCTGTCGGTAGTACAATGTTGATTATCTTGCGGGAGCTGATATTCAGGCTGTCCTGTTATTTGTTATGAGTTTCTTTCCTAGTGGTTCAACGACCGTTCTAGCGTTATTAGTCACAGATCCTTTGAGCACAAGTCCGTTGGTCAATTAGGACAAAGGCTTGTCCCCTAATTTTATGTCCGTAGCTGACGTTTGTTTCAAACTTTGTTGGCGGCCGCATTACAATGCCCTGGCATAGTTAAATTCGATGCGGTGACAGAAAAATACTTATGGTAGCAATCTCTTGCCCTTCCAGACTATGTGGAACCTAATAATATGCCCCTTTACAGTCTTCGGCGTAGACTATGCATATAAAGTGTCACTCTTGAGCTCTTCGGTATATGTTTCTGGGCCTTAACAAACCCTGAATTTCTGCCTGAAAGATTATGTATACGATTCCCTAACATTGTTGCTATATATGAGAGCGTCTTCTCCTGTGCTAATTTCGATTAAGGTGTCGTCCTTAAAGATATCCCATTTCAAACCTACAACATGTACCCAACGCTTTTTTGATTTTTTCTGTTTTAAAGCTTTAAAACGGTTAAAAATCTTAAGTACTTACGCTCAAACTTGCCATCCACAAGACTCTTATATTAAGATTCTATGTTTTTTAGGCTTATTTAATCTCTTATAATTTTATTCTTATCCTTTATTATCCTTTAAAAAGCTTCCACAAAATGGATAAAGAGTTTGAAATGGATAAAGTGGATTCTATGCAAAACACCTGTTGCTGCTACTGGTGGTTTTCTCTGCCTGTTATAAGCGGCATTACATTTGTGAAGCTTTGTGGCAAAAACATCTGTTCAAAGCTGTTAGCAAACAAGTGGATTTGTTTACTTGGCCTGCTTTTTCGTTTTTCCTTATTTTTTTTGGGGTTCACTTTCATGTTGTTCAGGATGTTGTTTACAATTGCAAACATTTTTTCCATTCAAGAATTTAGTCTTTTACGGGATATTGTTGTGTGCGGTTGTTGGAAATAAAATTAAATAAAAAATATTTATAATAAGATTAGAAATATAAGTAAAAATTTAAAATATTAAATTAAAAAAATTTAAAATAAAATATTGAAATAAAAATAAAAAGAAAAAAATTTAACAAAAAGTTTTAAATTAATTTTTAATTGAATGGCTTACAGTTTAAAAATATATTATGATAAATTTTAACAAATAATGAAGGAGAATGTTTTCTTAATTAAATTTTAAAATTGTTAACAAAAGATTACCAAATTTTTTAAAGTGAAAATGTGAGAAATTGAATTCTGGTATAAAAAACAAAATAAATGTAAGATTAAAAAAAAGTGAATATAAAATCCAATATACATACATATGTACATATATAAAAAAATTAACTAAATTAAATAAAACAAAATAATATTTTTTATTTAATTTTATATTTTATTTCCATTTTTTTATTTAAAAAAATTTATGTTTTATTCCGTCGTTTTAAATTTTTTTCTTACTGGTAATAATTTATTTTTTCTTTTTTTAATTATATTTTTTATTTGTTTGATAACATAAATATGAATAAAACAATACATTGGTTATTTTGTACCGCCTTTTAATAATAAAAATAATAATACCGAGTATTAGTGTTTATAATATCTGACTCTTTGCTCTGAGATTGCGAGCGACCTCTATATTTCGTATTGGATTACAGGAATCCGTCGATTAACGTCGCCTCGATTAACGTTGTTTCGATTTACGTCATCGAATTTTTTGTTCCCTCTAACTTCAATTTGCGTCGTCATTCGATTTATGTCGCCTTTTTTTTAGGAACCAAATGCTACGTAAGGCGAGGGATTACTGTAACTTTTTTAAGTTCCTTGTTAAAAACATACTATTTTGTCGTATGAACAATATGAAATTCGATTTACGTCGCCTTTTTTTGGAACCAACTGCGACATAAATCGAGGGATTACTGTAATCAATTTGGGATACGTTATTTATTGCATTTAGCGTGTACCGTCTATATCTTAGAAACGAGTGCCTGATATATAACCTGGAGATTCGTATAAATATTTCCAAATATTTGACCAAAATTTTGGCAATAAACTGAGGTGTTAATGTTTCCAATATCTCTTTCGATTGAAAGCCAAGACCCCGTAGTCTACTGAGTAGATTTACTGTGGGTGCTATGTGTTCGATGCCCATCAGAAACTTGGGTCTATTGAAAACTGTTAAACATTTATGGATTACACAGCCCTGCAAATTTGGACTTTTTTGTGCAAATAAGATTGCTCCAGGTGCTTCCGAAGGCATTTTGTGCGCTGAACACGAATCTGGTTTCAAAAACTTTCCATCAAGTCAGAAAAAGGGCGTTTAAACCCCTAAAAGTAGCGTTTTTGGCCATTTTTGAAACATTATAGAGCTAAACACTGACGTGCTAGAACCATCGATCATTGATCTTTGCTCTTTAAAATGAGCCCAAAGCCAAATTGTTTGCATGCACCCTTAAGGTAGGGGGTGGGTTTATGTCAAGGGGTACAAGAGAAAAAGAAACACATTACGGAGGTCCTTAAAAATGAATCAGATTTACTTGAAAATTATTACTCAGGGGTTTTTGGGGTCGCTGATTACAAATCTTCATTCAGATTTAAAAAAATTCAAAATGACGGATCCAATATGGCGGTCAAGTAAATCTGATTAATTTTTATAAACCTCGACCGCCATATTGGATCCGCCATCTTATTTGCAAAACCCATGCATTTAAAACAATTATTACAACAACACTGGGCACTTATCATCATAAAAAAATGTAATTGTAGTCAAAGTAGTCTAGTAGGTAGTGTATTGGCTTATTAGACGTGAGACCACGTTTCAAACTCAAGGTCAGACATCTCGAATCACATGAAATATGAAAAATATTTCTACGGCGACTGCTTCTCAGCAGATTTCTAGTAAAAACTTTGAAAAGTTTCTCATTATCTGTCTTTCGGTCTTAGGTCCCACCACTTGTATATAAAATTAACACAAACAACATAAGTGGTGTGAGATGCTAAGCCGTAATCCTGACTGAAGGTTTGTAATTGAACACCAACATGCCCTTCAATAAATTTTTTCCTGCATGACTAGTGGACATCCCTTGTGTGATCAATCCAATTTAGGATTTTTCATCAGATAACTTAAATTTCTCCATCAGTTTTAGTGCTTTGTGACGTAGTTTGCTTTCTATGATTTGTATTGTCGTTGGTGTTTATGAAAAAAAGTGGACTCCATGATTCAGATGAGTTCTTTTCCGAAAACGATGATTATTCTATAATACTTGTTTAACAATGGTATTTCTGTAAAAAATAAAAATAAGAAGCATTTATTGAAATATGTATTGGAGGAAATAAAAATTTGAGTAATAAAAATATGTATGTACATATATTAGTATATACCCAGCTAGACAGCTTCCCAGCTACCCAGGCGGCTACCAATATGGTTCACGGTTCTGTTCGCCTGGTATCTGAGAAAAAATTTCGATAGTCAGATGACATTTCTTAGACATCTGTGCGGTCTTTTACATACGTACATAAATAAACATGTACTCTTCTGTTAAGACATCAGTTTTTTACAATTGCATTAAAAATCTAAAGAGGGCATGACATTAGGGGCGTGAATTTAGTGTCACCAAAAAGCCAGAGTTCTATTTGGCTGCCCGTGTTAGTTCATAGATTTTCAGAGAAGGTACAAAAATTTAACAAGCATTGCATCACTTTAAATATGGCCATCAACCTGTCCGGAGAACTCTGATCAGGTAGCCTATCTGAAAGTCTAATTTCAGAATCCTTAATATTTATAGCACAGCCCACTCTGTCTTGCATTTTGAAGCAGCCGTTAATATTGTCGAAAAGCTCAGGAGCTTAAAACAAAATCTCCTATCGTGAGCATGTCCCTAGTACAAGTTGGGCCCAACTGCCACCGACTTAGTTCTTGATTCAACCGAAGATCAGAAAGTATCCATTTAAGTGAGTCAAGTTCTTACGAGCTTTATCCTCATTCATTAGTGTCGAAGTCTTCTCAGGGAATTTACGTACCATTCAAAGGCAACTATTATATGGGTTCTAGGACATTGGGATATCGTCGGTCGGCAGTTGCTGATAATCCTGTCTACGGGTACATAGCTTACAGTCTCCTACATGTTGTAGTGCTTAGGTGTTGCAATAGCCTTAGTTAAACTGAGTATTCTTTGGGTAGGCTTAACTTCATGATCCTGATACCTGAAGTAGATCTACCAGTACATGCTAAAGATTGATTGATAGTTTATAGCAACTAAATTTGCAAAAGAAACTTTAACTTATAGGAAGGACCCTGTATTGCTAAAAAAATTTGAAAAATTTGCTGTTTAAGTTTTATTATCTAAAAGAATATTCAGTTTTTTTTTAATAAAACTTTCACAACTAATTACCAGAGACCATAAGCCGTACGGCTTCATAAACATTTCTTAAGTTTGTGACATGTGACGTCACACCGCATATTTCGTAATAATTTTCAAGTAATTTCATCAATTATTTGATTATAGTTTGTACGAGGAAGTTTTTAATATTTAAGGCATTCAATAATCCTTGTGACTAAAAGAATATTCATTTTCTTTTTTAATAAGCCTGTCACAACATATTACCAGAGACCATAAGCCGTAAGTCTTCATAAACATTTCTTAAGTTTGTGACATGTGACGTCACACATAATTTCATCAATTATTTGATTATTGTTTGTGGGAGGAAGTTTTTAATATTTAAGGCATTCAATAATCCTTGTGACTTGGAGACATAAATTTGGACTCATTTGCCCTGCCGAGTGCGTGATGGATATGCTGCTCCAAAGGACTTTTTATTTCCGCGGGCGATTTTCTCCTTTTTAAACATCATCAACAGTACATTGCCAGTTAATCTATGGCAACAGGCTAGTAAAGAACAAAAGAAGAAGAAATATAATAAAAAAAGAGTCACTTTAATAAGTGAGTATGTTCGTGGGAATTTGACTGGTGGAACTCACGTAGTAGCCATGTTTTTTTACTTCTTTTTTGCTCATCGAGTGTCGCTCACATATAAAACTTTCAAGCAATTTTTTTTGTTACAAAACTATGTGAAAAATGTTAAATTTCCAATTAAATGACCAGAGAATGAAAATGCCAACAGGAATAAAAAAGGATTCATTCTATTCATTCACTCACTCATACACTCTTACTCCATCATTCATTCATTTCATTTCATTTTCTCTGTGTGTGTGTGCTTTATTACCACTCTCAAAGGATTTTATCAGTCATAAAACCCAAAGCCGTAAGTAACACTTGTCAGTTGAACAAATTAAAATATTGTGTGGATAAAATGGAGACGACAATGGGCCACCAGCAACACAGCGGCAACGGGGCAATGTAAAGGAGAGAGCCCGTCATGTCAGTAAATATCTTTGCAATTTTTTTACTGGAATTTTTCATCCTTTCTTTTTGTTGTTGTTGTTGTTGTTTTAGTGTTGAATTTATTATGCAGTTGTTAGCAAGTGGCTTAATTTGAATTATTTAAGAGAGACAGAAAGAAGCAAATTTATATTCCTTCGTTTTCAGGTTGTTCGTTTTTTTTTCAACATTTTTTTTTTTGGGTGTGAACGTTAAAGGCCATAAATTGTCTGAAGTGGTGTACAGCGTCAGCTTCAATATAGTTTGAAGGAATTTAATTTTCTCGAAAATAAAAACAAAAAACAATTTGAAAGAGATTTAAAGGACATTTTTAAATGCTGTTGTCCGGACAAATAAGCACCTTTGATTGAAATTCATTTGCAATAATTTTCACATCAAGTCAAGCTTTATGGTTGTAAGAAGGCAGCAAGTCTAAAAATGCACGGCTTATTTGGGTCTGAAGTCGCCGTAGTCTAGTAGCTAGTGTGTTGGCTTATTAGATGCGAAACCGTGGTCCAAAGCCTAGCTCACACATCTCAAACAAAACGAAACAAAACAGAAAAATGTCTTCCACGACTGTCTATCAGCTATCTGAGATTAAATAAAATTGCCATGAAAAGTTTCTGAAAAATCTGTCGTTCACAGCCATGTATGAAACATAGGTGGTATGAGAAACTAGGTTGTAATCCTTACTAAAAGAGTTGTATGACAAGTAATGTAAGTACTTGAGTCCAACAAGGACCCGTTGTAATATTCGTCAACCATGAAGTTTGGATTCTATCGAAATTACCTTTGGCTAGATACGTTATAAAGGGTCCGCCAAATAACTTTTTTTTTTTTGAAAATGCTTAAAAAAAAACCACTGAATATTTTCTCAAATTTCTTTTTTTATTTGAAAGTACAATCCTTCCGGTTAATAATGGAAAATAATTTCATTCAAATGGCTACCTCGGCTGGCCATGCAGTAGCCTACACGATCGGTCCAATTTTTAAGCACATTATCGATTGTGTGCAGCTGTATGTCACCAATGGCTTCACGAATATTGTCCTTTAAAGCGTCAATTGTCTCTGGCTTGTCAGCGTAACACTTATCTTTGACGGCACCCCACAAATAATAGTCCAACGGTGGCAAATCGTAGCTCCGAGGTGGACAAACGACATCAGCTCTGCGGCTGATAATGCGATCTTCAAAAACAGGGCGCAAAACATCGAGTGTAGCTTCGGCTGTGTGGCACGTAGCGCCGTCCTGTTGAAACCAAATGTTGCCAATATCCTCCTCTTCAATTTTTGTGAACAAAAATTCGTCCAACATGGCCCGAATAACGATCGCCATTGACTGTAACGGCCACTCCTTGCTCATTTTCGAAGAAAAATGGCCCAATTATGGCTCTGGACCAAAATCCGCACCAAACAGTGACTCGTTTTGGGTGCGTCGGCTTTTCAATGTATGCGTGCGGGTTTTCTGTGCCCCAAATGCGACAATTTTGTTGTTTACATACCCGCCAAGTTCAAAATGAGCTTCATCTGAAAAGATGATTTTTTTTGCCAAAATCGGCATCTTCTGGTGTAGGCTACTGCATGGCCACCCGAGGCAGCCATTTGAATGAAATTATTTTCCATTATTAACCGGAAGGATTGTACTTTCCGATAAAAAAGGAAATTTGAGAAAATATTCAGTAGTTTTTTTTTTAAAGCATTTAAAAAAAAAAGTTATTTGGCGGACTATTTATTAATAAATTTTGGGTGGTTCGAACATCCTTTGTCTCAAATTCTCAAGTACGGAACAATAACAGTTCCATGGTCTAATTTTCTTCCTTATCATTACGGCTTCTCAGACGTTGTTGTAAGATATTCTCAGCCTACGGGCAATCACTGACACGTTATAACTGCTATGAGGTTTGGTAAGGTGGTGGATCCCTCTTGAAGGAAGAGATCCTAATTAGGTGAGCACTTATGCCCATTGTGATACTACAAGCAATATTCTACCCGAGAATCCAACATTTACATTGGCCATTACAACCCTTCAGTCAGGATTACGGCCTTGCTTCGCACACCACTCATGTTGTGTGTGTTAATTTTATTCATGAGTGGCGGGACCTACAGTTTAACGTCGACTCCGAACGACAGATTTTTGACAAACTTTTCATGGCAATTTTATTTACTCTCAGAGTTTTTGCCGGAAATCTGCTGAGAGGATGTTAGGTTAGGTTAGAGGGCGTCAATAAAGACAAGTACAGTACCCGGAGGTCGAATTGACCCATGGTACTGCTGAGAGGAAGTCGCCGAAGAAATATTTTTTTCATTTTGTTGTCTGACCCGGGATATGAATCGAGGCCTTGCGTCTAATAAGCCAACACACTACCTACGACGACTTCAGAAGAAACCTACGGAAGAAACCAATCCGAGTTTAAAATAAATCGTGCTATTGTAGCAGTCTTTATAATCGATAGCTCGGCAGGGATGTGAGGAAGTGAGAGGTCAGAATATTAAATCTTTTAATGGTAAGCTGTCAGAGCTCTCAGTGACACATAATGAAAGACAGTGTCTTCCTCCTGCTTAGACTCACAGCTTGTACAGAAGTTACATTGCCGGAATGCCAAGTCTTTCGGCTTGCCTACTAAGAGTGCAAAGGTCCGTAAGAATCGCCATTATACGATGGATTAGCATGCGGTTTAAGTATAGAATACATGTGTGCCTAGCAGGGTTTATTAATATTGCACGTATCTTCCTAGCCGTCCACATAAATCAAAAAATTTTTAAGAAAAATCCTGCCATCCAAATAGCAGTGCTCCGCTTTCAAACTAGCCATTACCTATGCTTGGTAAATAAAATGAAAATCTAAAATTCATCGGTTCTGTAAGGATGCAGTGAGATTTACTCTGGAGTCGGTTCGTTTTCCTATAGGGGCTGTTTTATACTCGAATTAGATACGGATTTGTTGTATCACAATGGGCTTAACCTCTGACCTAAGTGGGACCTTACTCTCTTAGAAGGATTCTACTCTATCTAGGCGTAGAATTTCATAAATTTTTTCCATTTTCTTAGGAATACAAAACTTGCTAACGAAATGAAAACTTTAGGGAAATTTCATAAAATTATTGCTTACAAAATTGCTTTATGTAAACACAGTAATAATATATAAATAGCGGTTATACTCCCACAGACAAAAAAAAAACTTTTGATGGCTTTAAATTTCTATTTATTTTAACTTGAAATAAAATACACACCAAGGAAAGGCAAAAAAAAATGTTAGGCAAATAATAGAAATGGTGCCTTGACGGATGAATACATGAGTATACAGTTAAGCTCAAAATAATAGTTTCAAAAGAAATGTATGATTTGTTGTAAATCTCCTTGTAACACATACATACGATTACAATTCATTTATTTTCTACATTAATAGATGGACACATCATTCCGTTGCTATATTTTTTAGCATTAGTGTATAAAAAAACTGTGTTCATTTTGTGTTTTATTTCACTAGAATATCCTACCACTCCCACTAAAGTTCGTTGGCATTTCATTTTTATAGCACAGTTCGTTTGGTTTTTTCTATTTGTTTTGTAGTTGTTGTTGTTGTTGTTGTTGTTTGGTGGTTCCTGTATGCGTGTAAGTTTTCGTTGTTTACAGTTTGCAAGTGGTCGGTCACGGGGGTGTACGTACAGACCAAAAATAGCTTCACTATGTTCTTTATGATTACACTTGACCATAACCACCAACGAGCGCTTTTGCATTAATTTTTTTTTTGCCGTTTCTCTCTCTCTCTCTTTTGTCCATGTTTGTTCTTTCGCTGAAAAGAAAATTTTACAGTTGCTGGTATTGGTACCAGCTATTGTTCTAGTTGGTTTCGATAGGGTGTTGCAAAAAGAGAGAATATTAAGGTGAGTTGAAGATGGAAGATAACCTAATTTGAAATTTTCTTGTTCTCTTTGAATTTCCATTTATTCGACCGACCAGTACCTATTCTTTACAGGATAAATAGCTAAAGAGTTTCTCAGGGAGCTTAATATAACGTCTCTCATTAGGGAAGATGAGGCTAAGACTAGTAAACCTAAAATTTAATGCCTAATCCAAGGTAATTTAAACTTAATCATAATCTCGTAAAACGCAGAGTCGAACATTCTTGACGGGCTTTAAGGAATAGCTGGGAGTGATAACTTTGTTAAACCTAACCTCACTTAAAAACATTTAGCGATCCGTTATGATGCAGTGGCTTTAAAGATTATGTTGCTTAGGGATAAGCAATGCGATGTGGATGTCCCCTACAAAGCCATTTGAAGCAATACTCTTCATTCACTTGCGGTGAATAGTCTCCTGGCTAGAGGGGAATGGAGCAACCAGAGCCATAAATTCTTTGACCAGCATATAATTGAAATATTAAATGGATACTCGCTTAAGGACTAGATGTAGAATTATAACAGACTTCCTAGAGAAATTATTAATAGTAGGCGTACAACAAGCCTCCTTAACAGCTTAGGTGTATGTCGATACGCATGAGATCCTTGGTAGGTCTCCTCTCCCTTTACCTACCTATTATTCTTTTAGTAACTTTAAAAATAATAGAGCCGTCACCTCTCCATCCACACATGTTTATATGTTGTTCCTTGCTTGAGTTTTATTAATCCCGTCTGTCCATTTTATCAGTTAATTTATTGATTTATTATAGTAGGTTCTAGAATGATAGGGGTGCCATCTATTGTGGCTATCGTACTCTGCAAATATGTATTGGGCTGCTGGGTTTTAACAGCGAGGAAAATTGCTCAATGCGTTCGACGCTTTCTGTTTCGGATCTTCCTAGGGACATTCTTTTACGAACTGCGAGGTTGACAAAGAATTCCTGAAAGCAAACATGATTACAAACATTGTTGATTACCCGACTCGATGGTAAGGAACCCAGCCATCTGTTAATAATGCAACGTTAATGGAATTATTATAAGCGGTTGAACTCATTATTCTGATAGTCTCCTTCCAATGCAAACAAAGTGGTCCTCTTCGCCGACTTCCGTAAATCCCCGCATCAAAACCCATTTGAAAGACATGGCCGACTCAGATCAGCCGCTGGATGTTAATACGCTGCACAACGTCCATGTCGCCGAAGAGCTCACACAGGCTCATTGTTGGATCAGATGCGGAAATCTTTGCCATTTCGCACTGGACCAAGGATCTTACGTAGGAGTTTTTTCTCGAATACACGTCAGGCTGCAGTATCCATAACTCTACGATTGATGTCCAGACTGATATCATTATTGGTGATAACTGCGGAACCCAGATAAACAAATTCATTGACTATAACGAAAGTATAGCGGCTGTAATCTGGGATTAAAAAAGCCGTTTGTCCCTATACTTCATTTTGCTCTCATTTACTGTCAGTGCCATCTAAATAAGCCCCCGTTCAATAGCACTAAAGGCAGCAGTAACATCTCGCTTGGTAAGCCCTATGATGTCAATGTCGTTTCGCTCTTAGAGAGAATAAAATCATTAATTAACATCAGGGGAATGACAGAAGAGAGACATAAATTGAATAAGATTCCTTACCACTACACCTAATACAACAATACAATACAACTTCTCAAAGGGCGCTGTTTCAATACAATGATCGATGTCAACTCTATGATTCTAGAACTTACCGAAATCGAATAAGAAAAGTAGACGCGTTTGGTGAAGGACCTTTGTCTTAAAGGCTGAGCCACTTTAAATGGCCTAATGGCCTAGCAGCTTATATCGTATCGACTTCTAACTTCATGGAAATATTATTCTTAAAATAACTACTCCTTTTACAACTCCTCTCTTTAATAGAAATAGAAATAGAAAAACGGAAAAATTTAAGAGAATTTTATTTATACCAACTCATCTTGTGGGTATAATTCCCTTAATCACTGCGTACACTCATTGCTCATGCACCATCTCTTATGCTTCGCCATAAAGTTAAAGCTTTAGCTCCAAGTATTGTTGGCGTTTGGTAAACTAAACGTTTAAAGCATAGATTGTCTTAAGGTCCTGTGTAAATACCAAAAAGATTTGGCCGCAGATACGGAAAGTAAAAGAGAGAGAGGAGAATATTTTTATTTTGATATAAGTGTGTGTATTTATGGCTTTTTGGCTTTTATTTTTTATTCTTATTTTAGAGATTTTAACACTATTAGAGTGTTGGGGTTTCAATATGACCTTAACGTTAAAAGGACTCCTCTCACATCTCTCCATCAGCTGTAAGACTAGAGTAACTAGACGAAAGGAATAGCAGAGGAAGAAAAATAGAAGAAATAGAAACCAAATCCCTACTTTAATAAATTATTCTTAGCATTGGAAAATAGCTGGAGAGTGTTTGTTTACTGGCTGCCGGTATTTCTCTCCTCTTTCCTTCCTTAATATCCTTAAAGGATAAACCTAATTTTCTCTATTAAAACTAAGCAAATACTGAATTTTGCTTTCAGTTTTTTTTGTATACGATTTTTGTCGGTGTCTTTAATGGCTTCATGGTTTAGTTCAAGTAGTTCAAGTAGTTTTCAAAAACTCCTTTAAATGGAAAACTATAAAAAGTCCTTCAAAAAAAGAATTCAAGGAATAGAAACATTTATAGTTTGTCTCTAGCAGCTTGTAAAGGAATTTGCTAGAATTCCATTACATTTGAAACATTTTGTTGCCTCATTGAAGCATAAAAAACCAGCTCGAATGCTATCAAAAACCCACAATTTATGGGCGTAAAGCGATTTTATTCTCCCGTTTATTTGTACAAGATATTGGATTGGTAAACTCGTATTCTCAATGCTATTCAGATAATAGAAAATGTGCTAAAAAAAAGCTTAAACGCCTTTAAAGCATTATCGTTTTAAAACATTTTATTTTTTATTGTTATGACTGCCACTGTCTGTCTCTCGTCCTAATATGCATTTCAAATAACACAGGACTACAGAGAGAAATAAGAATTGTTTAAGAAAACATTATCCTTAATACCAGGACGTTTTAGAAGCTTTTGTAAGACATAAGGGAGTACTTTTATTGCTTTTGCAAGCCTCTCCATCCTGTGCCTCGGTTTCATACTTTAATTTGGCCGCAGCAGGTCCTATGCTTAAAGGCTTGTAATCTATCATTGCCTCTTAATCGATTTCATTCTTTATTTTATCTTGTTCACGAACCAAGTGTCTCGGGAAAGGCCGCAGCAGGTCTTAGGCTTAAAGGCTTGTAATCTATTGTTGCCTCGAAATAACGACCTCTGGGAAAATATATTCGATTCTAGTATTACAGTTGCTGCAGTCTAGTAGCTTATTAGACGTGAGGCTATGGTCCGAAACCCACGGTCAGACATCTTCAACAAAACGAAATACAAAAAAAAATATTTCTTCGATGAATTCCTTTCATCTGTAACATCTGTGCAACTTTAACTGTACGTTGCACCACTCATGTATAAAATTAACACTCACCACATAAGTGGCAAGAGAAGCTAGTTTGTAATCCTACCTAAAGGGTTGTAATCATAGATTATGTATGTATGTAGTATTAGAGAGAGAACGCGGTCTAATGTTCCTATGACGTTTGGAGGAGGAATGAAGTCGCTTAAGTTTTTAAACCCGAGATGCTTGGCTTTAGAGTCAAGCACTTTACTCAATATGCTACACCTCCTCTTTGTTAAAACCCATGTGCTCTCACTTACTCGCTTAATTGGTCATTACAACCCTTGAGTTAGGATTACAATCCAGCTTCTCCCAGCACCCATGTTGTGTGTGTTAATTTTTATACATAAGCAACGGCACCCACAGTTTAAAGTAGACTGCGAACCACAGATTTTTAAGAAACTCTCTCCGTTTTCATCATGTAATTATTATTTTTTCTGTATCACATTGTAACTCACCTGGAATTGCTTTTGAAAATTATTTTTTTATTGTAATACAGTGTAACTTCTTAAGAATTGCTTTTGTAAAGTCGTAAGAATTTGTATCGTAAGCAATAAATACCCGCCCAATTGTGGCGTTATTAAATGGAAATTGCCAAGAATTTTATGCAAATATATTTTAACTCGCCAGAACTATAAAAAGAAAACAGGGTAGAGGCACATGGAAATTGATATTAAGTGGAAGGGAACGCAGCCAGCTGCCTTTAACACATGCTTTGCCATAAGGAAGCAGGCTTTTTTAAGGATCGGTTTCTTAATATTTACCGGGACTTCCTCTCAGCAGATTTCTAGGAAAAACTCTGAGAGTAAATAAAATTTTTTTTCTCAAAAAATCTGTCGTTCGCAGTCGACATTAAACTGTAGGTCCTGCCGCCCATGTATGAAATTAACGCGCACACCAAGAGTGGCGTGAAAAGCTGGGTTGTAGTCCTGACTAAGAAGTTGCAATGACCGATTAAGTAAGAATACTTCATTGCTCGCTTTTTTAGTTTCTAAATTGTAAACGAATTAACAGATTCCCACAGAATAATTTACTGCGCAGCTTAATTGTTGTTTAGATTGAGTTTTTTCAACTGAAAGTATTGAATTAAATAATGCTGACGCATTTGTTTCTCTTTAGCTTTTAAAGCTTAAAAGGGACGTACAAAATAGAGGTTAGCAATGAGTATTCAAAACGATGAGTAGATTCGAATCATACTTATAATTTCTGATACTTATACGCATTCATACTTATTTTAATGTCATACTCATACTACTCATATTCATAGTTTGAAATACTCATGGTACTCATACTGAACAACACGTATGATGTTATTGATTTCGATTCTCCACGACTCATCGTATACACGAATCACAAAATAAGTATGATTTGTGTACGAACACTACAATACTCACATGAAGGTTGTGTGTTTGCTCCGCTTGCTGTCTTTGTCTTTTTTGTTTATGTGTCTCTTTCATCTTTCTTTGTAAATGCAACAACAACTAAGACTGTAAATTTTAATGAATGATTCGAATCATTCGAATCATTTATGAGTATTATTATGAGTATTTTTCTGAATTTATGAATCTGAATGAGTAGGAGTATGAATCAAACATATTTGAAATGTTATGAGTTTGATGTCAACGTTGTACTCATACTCATTACAACCTGTACTTATAAATCAATGTTGTACTGAGTACGAATGAATCAGAGTAGTTGGATTTCAATACTGTTGACTCACTTATACGCAAAATTTAATGAGTACTTATGAGTAGCGAAAAAGCGATTCATTGCTGATCTCTGGTACAAAAGAATGTGAGTCTCTGAAGTATTTTTTAAAATTTTTCAAACTACTGCCGCCTGACAATGCTAACCTCAAACTGTTTTACGATCTTAGAAGAGCACTAAATTCATAATTTTCTTCCCCTTACAAAAAATATGCTTAAATATCAAAGCAATGCGCTTAGTATGATAAATAGAGGCATTACTGGACAGTGCAATCTGAGTTATTATGTAAGACACATTGGCCTTGGCAACTTGGCAAATTATTTCTGCAAGAGCTGTAGAGATAAGGATAAGGGGAAGAAACTCTTCTTCAGCTATTTGGTACATGACCCAGTCCTATGTTGGAGGAGGTGAACTGTCAGTGATTGTTGCCGTAGTGTCTTGAGTTCAAACCTTAGCTCTAATATCTCAAAAAAAAAAATACATAAAAATCATTTCTGTTGGCAAACTACATCAGTTCAGTTTTGTTTTTGGGTACCATCCTCGTTATTTTTTCTCTGAAAGTAGAGTAAAGTACTTTTCATAACTTTTTTTCTATTAATTTTTATGCTTTAAATGGTAAAACATTTTTTCTAAATATAGAGCCTATAATAATAACATGCCACTTTGACTGTCAAAACGATTTCACTCAAAAGGTCTAAGAGGCCGAATAGAAATAAATTTTTGTTTTCCAAGCTCATGGTAGCATATTTGGAAAGAGAAATTTATTTTTATAGTTCAGCGTGTAATTTCCTTCCCTCTTTTTTCTTTTTATGGTATTTCGAAATGAAAATCATATTTCTACGAATGGCCTTTTTTTTTGTTATTAGAGAAGTGGGTTTGAAAAAATAAAAAATATGTATTAACGTCACAGTTATTTTTATTTTGTATAGAACAGGGAAAACATAAAAAATTGTTGTTAAACGAAAATATTTATTTAATATTTCCGAAATTTTATTATGTCAAAAAAAATATTACAAAAACAAAATAAAAACAAAGAGAAAAAATATGTCAATAAAGCAAAAATATCCTGAAGTAAGCAAAATTTGTTTTCTCTTCTGTGGAAAACAAAGGGAATGAATGTTCGAAATATTTCCATTTCATGAATATTTAATTGCACAGCCAGAGAGAGAGTGGTTGCGGGTTAAATGAAATCCTTACTAAATTCATTAAAAAAACCCAAATAAATTTAATAATAATACAACACACTATAGAGACACAGTAGTTCAATGCTTTTGTATTAATTAAACGCTTTAGGATGGAAGTCTTACTTCTATTAATATGGAAAAAATATTTCTTCGGCGACTTCCTCTCAGCAGACTTCTGGCAAAATCTCTGAGAGTAAAAATAAAATTGCCATGAAAAATTTCTTAAAAATCTATCGTTCGGTGTCGACTATAAAATGTAGTTGCCGCCACTCATACAGTCACACAGATAATTATACGTACTCCCCTAAAAATAATTTTTTTAAAAAGTAATGAACTTCTAATCTAAAATTTCTTTACATTAGCGTCTGTAACGACACATTTACTTAAATAAAGAAAAAAGATTCCCAAAATCTATGAATTTGTGACTGCAATTTGCTTAAAACCAATATGGCACCACAGAAAATTATACGTACGACGTATATTTCGTATAAAATTTCTCCAAGGGTAGCCCGGTATATAAAAGGTATTGTGGATAAAAATCCTAGGACTACAGCCGTAGAAATACGAAATACCTCGGGAAGTGATCGCAATGTTATTGTGCATTCCGAAACAGTTCGAAGTGTTTTGAGGAAGAACGGTTTCCGCAGCCCAGTGCCGAGAAAAAAGCCACGATTGCAATTTGCCCAATAATATATGGACAAGTCAACTGATTTTTGGGCGAATGTAATATTTAGTGATGAGAACAAATATAATTTGTTGGGCTGTGACGGAAAACAAAAAATTTGGCGCAAAAATCAGTTGACTTGTCCATATATTATAATTTAAAAAAAAATTAATTTTAGGGGGTACGTATAATTATCTGTGTGACTGTATATAAAATTAACACATACAACATAAGTGCTGTGAGAAGCTATGTTGTAATCCTAACTAAAGGGTTGCAATAACCAATTATGTTATGTACTCCTATTAAGCTTACAACTAAAATTTATTATCAAACACTTTAACACGTTGACTGCCGCGGCAATTTTCAGAAAAGTTGCCAAAAAACGACAATTTGATTTTTTCACATTAGTGAGTACGAGATAACTCGTAGTTTGGCGCCCTAGAAGGGAACGCAATCTACGAGTTATCTTGTAGTCGGCAGTCAACGTGTTAAGCAAAATGTTGTTCAAATCTTCTCTCAGCTAAGCAGCTCATTGATCTTCTCTAGCTTGTCCTTAGTTGGAATTAGTTTGCAGTTGTAAATGTTTTGTTGGAAATACTACTACGCTTCGTCCACAGTTTTCGATTTTTCCTTGGCTTCGGAACCACTGCAGTACAGCAGTTGATATAGCGATTTAGACTGCCAATCTCATATGGTTATTACAACCCTTCAACCAGGATTACAACCTAGTTTCTCACATCACTTCTGTTGTGTGTGCTTTAATTTTATACATGAGTGTCAGGGGACCTACAGTTTAAAGTCGATTCCGAATGACGGAATTTTGAGAAACTTTTGATGACAATTTTATTTACTCAAAGAGCTTTTGCCAGAAATCTAACGAGGGAAAGTAACCGAAATTTTTTTTTTCAAAATTCGTTTTGTTAGAGATGTCTGACCTGCGGTTTGAACCTTCACTTCACGTCTAATAAGTCAATACACTACCTACTAGACTACGGCGACTATACCAATAAAATTTACTTGGTCGAATTTTAATCCAGGAACGACAAAGCAGCTAATTTTATTATTCTTACGGGACATTGCTAACAGGGTCATTACCACAATTATGCGTCTGCTCCCTCGAATTTAGCAGCAATTGTGCGTTGGAGGTGAAGAATGTGCCATAATCCAACATTCGCTCTTGGACGTATGACATCTTTCCATAGTTTTCTATTTTTCCTATGCTTTGGAACCACCCGGAGTGGCTGCCAAATGTCAATCTCTGTCTCTTTATTTAATTGCTTATTAGTCAGGATTGCAACCTAGTTGTTCACACCGCCAATGTTATGTATGGATGTTAATTATATGCATGAGATTTGAAAAGCTTTTTCATGGCAATTATTTACTATCACAGAGTTTGCCGAGAGAAATATTTTTCATATTTTTCTTTCGATATGTTAGAGCTGAGTTTTGAACTCAAGACACTGCGGTGACAATCACTGATAGTTCACCTCCTCCAACATAGGACTGGGTCATGTACCAAATAGCTGAAGAACAGTTTCTTCCTCTACCTTATCTCTACAGCTCTTGCAGAAGTAATTTGCCAAGTGGCCAAGGCCAATGTATCTTGCCTGAGTACTCATATTGCACTGTCCAGTAATGCCTCAAACAATCATAATAAGCGCATTGCTTTGGAGGAATTTTATTGCTCTCCTAAGATGTATAATTTCATGAAATTGTAAAACAGTTTGAGGTTAATATTTTCAAGGATACTATTTTGTGTGGGCCTATCTTACAGAAGCAATTAAGATCTGGAAATTTCCAATTCAGAGCCACACTTATAACGAAATGTCATTGAAAAATAAATTTCTGTTATAAAAATACGTTCAGTTTATATTTTTGTAATAGAAATTTAAACGTTTAAGACTAAGTACATTCATATAACTAACAAAATAAATTACTCTGTGAGTCACCAGACAAATTCCCAGGCAAATATGTACTTGCTTATGAGAGTGACTGTTCTTTTGTAGTCGTATCTTTTATAGTCTATTACCATAGCTTAACTCATAATGGATTGAGTTGATGTTTAAAAGCAAAGTGTCAGTAGGAGGTCATTTTAAGCAGGCATGTTTAACACATACTCTGCATATAGAATTAGAGGACAAATTTTTATGTCCTGATACTAAATTCTTACTTCAAGTAAAGAGTTTCCAACAGATATAATGAAATAATTTATTGAATTGAATGATAAATTTAATACAGAATACATATGCGTTATGATGTGATAAACCTGAGCAATTTGGAGAACGTTTATGATAAGGTAGGGGAGGATACAATACAACATAATAGCCAATAATACAAGGTAGTGTTACCAGTCCACCTTATTAAGTTAGCCCTGGAAGAGTTTATATAACTGTATATTAATTTTGGAAATAATTCTTGAAAAGAAAAATTTTGAAACCGAAAACAAGGTTTCAAAAGTAAAGTGAAATAAAACACACATAAAGTTATGATTTCGATGAGACTTGTTCGGTCATTTAACTTAGATAGGTAGGTAGAAGCGACCCATTGTGATACCACAGTTTCACATTCTCCCCTAGTCCGGGAGCCACTCGGAGCTTTCGATGAAGCTGCTCAGACCGCCAATATCTATGCATGACAGTTCATCCAGATCCTCCATGTAGTAGGCACCCAGGTGCCTCTTTCTCCTCCGACCAAGTGCAGGGCACACATACAGTAGGTGAAGAACACGCTCATCCTCCTCGTCATCTCCACAGCTTCTGCAGAAATCATTTGCAAAGTGTCCAAGACCAATAAACCTCGCCTATAATACAATGCCCCGTAATAACAACGATAACAATGCTGGGCTTACTTCTTTGGAGTTTAAGCAGACGGACCTTCCCTTATTGTATGCATGCTGTTGCCTAGATAGAAGATTTCCGTCCAGGGTCTGGCGTAAGTTAATAACAATGAGTTCCTCCATGGTTTTCAGCAGGAAGGAAGAGAGACTTATAGGTCTAAAATCTTTAGGTGTGGTGTGAGTTTCTCCCTGCTTTCGGTATGAAGAGCACTCCCACTTTGCACTCCTCCCACGGTATATGCTTTAGCCGAATACTGGCGGAAAACATCTCTCTAAGTATTGCTATGTGATCTAGTTTCAGACGTTGCAAGAGCGTCGGATATATTCCGTCTGGTCCCGCGGATTTAAACGGTTTAAATCCATCTATTGCCCATTTGATTGCCCTTACAGACTTTATGAAGTAGTAGCCCCCCTGTGAATCGCTTTCTGAGACGGCCGCTCGTCATTTAACTTACTTCTATTGGATTGATTGCAGCCGTCGATCCTTTTGAGGTACTCTTTACACACATTTTCAGGCGGAATCGCGGATATAACTTGACAAATGTTTGACGCGAGATTATGGTTTAAAAACAAAATGAAATATCAAACGAAATATTTCTCAGCAGTTTTGAGGAAAAATCTATGAGAGTAAAATAATATTGCCATGAAAAGCTTCTCAAATATCTGTCGTTTGTAGCCTACTTTACACTGTAGGATAAAATTAAAACACACACAACTTGGGTGTTATGTGAAGCTAGCTTGTAATCCTGACTAAAGGGTTCTAAGAACCAATTCAGTAAGTAAGTAATGGCTTTCCTAAAATCCCTACAGGTTCTCAGAACCTCATAGACAACAATTTTTGTCAATTGTCGTAAGAACTGAGTGAGAATTGAGAGAAAACCGGCAAAGAAACTTTTTTTCTTAAAATCAGCATCAAAAGTTGTTACTCTAACGCCTGATATTGGATGGATGGTCGGCTTTAATTGTTAAGTGAGTTAATCTTTATATGTATAGAGGTGCCTATCCATATAGAAAATATTCCATAATCCATTTTAAGGTAGGCCCAAAGTCTCCGAATGTAGTTGACTAATTATTAGATTAGGATTATCGGGTACTTTTACTAACAGAAGCGATATTTTCGATGGAGTCTGCGATTGACAGTTTTTACTACAAAATAGAAAAACGAAGCTTCTGAATATCACTGAGAAAAGAGTATCCATTTCGAAAAAAGTAATGTTGGAAAAATGGGGAATACTTTTTTTTAATTATTTCCCAATTTTCCTTTTGAGAAGTTAAAACTTATGTTTACTTACTCGTATGTACATAATTGGTCATTACAACCCTTTAGTTAGGATTACGTCCTAGTTTCTCACACCACTTATGTTGTGTGTGTTAATTTTATACATGAGTGGCGGGAGCCTACAGTGTAAAGTCAACTCCGAACGACAGATTTTTGAGAAACTATTCATGGCAATGAAACTATTCATGGTGAAGAAATATTTCCTTCATATTTCGTTTTGTTGGACATGTCTGACCTGGGGTTTCGGACCGTAGCCTCACGTCTAATAAGCCACCGCACTTGCTACTAGACTACGGCAACTGTAATACTATAATCGAATATATTTTCGCAGAGGTCGTTATTTCTAGGTAACAATGGATTGCAAGCCTTTAAGCCTAGGACCTGCTGCGGCCTTTCCCGAGACACTTGGTTTGTGAACAAGATAAAATAAAGAATGAAACCGATTAAGAGGATAGAGATGCTTGTAATAGCAATAAAAGTCCTCCCTAATGTCTTATAAAAGCTTCTAAAATGTCCTGGGATTAAGGATAATGTTTTCTTAAACAATTCTTAATTCTCTCTGTAGTCCTGTGTTATTTCAAATGCATATTAGGACGAGAGACAGACAGTGGCAGTCATAACAATAAAAAAAATAAAATGTTTTTAAAACGATAATGCTTTAAAGGCGTTTAAGCTCTTTAAGCACATTTTCTATTATCCAAATAGCATTGAGAATAGGAGTCTACCAATCCAATATCTTGTACAAATAAACGGGAGAATAAAATCGCTTTACGCCCATAAATTGTGGGTTTTTGATAGCATTCGAGCTGGTTTTTATGCTTCAATGAGGCAACAAAATGTTTCAAATGTAATGGAATTCTAACAAATTCCTTTACAAGCTGCTAGAGACAGACTATAAATGTTTCTATTCCTTGAATTCTTTTTTTGAAGGACTTTTTATAGTTTTCCATTTAAAAGAGTTTTTGAAAACTACTTGAACTAAACCATGAAGCCATTAAAGACACCAACAAAAATCGTATAAAAAAAAACTGAATGAAAAATTCATTATTTGCTTAGTTTTAATAGAAAAAATTAGGTTTATCCTTAAGGATATTAAGGAAGGAAAGAGGAGAGAAAAACCGGCAGCCAGTAAACAAACACTCTCCAGCTATTTTCCAACGCTAAAAATAATTTATTAAAGTAGGGATACTTTTTTTTGTATTTCGTTTCGATGTCTGACCTGGGGTTTAAACCCTGGTTTTACGTCTAATAAGCCAACACACTACCTACTAGACTACGGCGACTTTCTAAAACTTATGTTTATTATGCCATAAATAGTTCTCTAAAACTAAAAAATTGTAAGAACTCCGTTTTCTTAAAGGATTTTATAAAAAAAATGTGTACCAATATAAAACAGAAAACAAAAGAAAACTTTTTGATTAACCACTCGTATAATATGAATTTCAATTTATTTTTGAAATGCGCTGACAATAATTCCATTTTCATTTTCATTTTAGCCCGGCTATATGTGCTAAAGACAGCAAACAGTCAATGTTGTCGTTAGTTGTGTCACACAATATGTTTTTGACAGAGAAAATGTAAAATGATACAAAAAAAGGAAACTTTAAAGGACAAGAAAAGTACTCAAAAAATACCAAGTATAGATGAACAGTGGTTCGGTTGCTTAAATATTTTGAATAAAAATCTTGAAAATCATAAGGAAAGAAATTTTACTTTTAAAAATCTGTCTCTTAGAGTTGCAATATTTTTTTAAATAAATTTTTTTTCTAACGAAACCACTCTGCTTAGTAGCAAACATGTTGTGAAAACTTTTCCATTGTCATATCCTTTCTTATTTTCTTATTCTGCATCCATTTTTTAATGTTTTTTTTCACTTTTTCTTGCGTTTTTCGTTTGTTGTAAAGTTTCCAATTGAAATGAAAATGTTTCTTTGGCTGTCAAATGTTGGGTTACCATAGTTGTCACTAGTGTTGCTATTATTTCTTTCCTTTTGTTAAAGCACATTGACAGTTTATTGGTTCAACAAATATTTTTCTTTCTTTCCTTTTTTCAATTTTAAGTTCCTCTATAATAGTCTGTAGTTTCACAAGAATACATAAGTAGATGTGTAGAGTTTATCTTATTTAATGGCATTGAAGTATGTAGTTACACTGCATTACAAAAAAGTACGTACACATAGACATCAAATGCATTTCTTTCCTTTCTTGGGTACCGCATTTCATATTCGGTTTTAATCATGGATGCAGGAAATCTCTTTTTTTGGATTTTTCAATTAAAATTCATTGAGCCTGCCCTGTGTTTGACACAAATCCTGGCAAAATAAAAATGCTGTTTGCCGAAGCAATTCATAACAAAACGTTTAATATTTAAACGTTTTAATAAACCCCTCTGTGTCATGACAGGTTTATGTTTGAAAATTAAATTTCAAAACCAAAACGTTCAGTTTATTTTCTATCAATTCTGTTTCATTCCTTTTTTTTCAATAGAAAATATTGCTTATGCGCCAAAAAAGGAAAGAAAAAAAGGAATTAAAATGCAGAAGAGCATGTATTCAAAAAGTTTGAGTGTTTGTGTCAGTTTAGAAACTCATTTTGTGTATAAGTATTGCACACTGGGGCATATTTATCTGGATTTAGTGGCTGTTACCCTTAGCACCATTGTGGTATCACAGATTTTCCATTTCCCGCTAACATTGGAAATATCCACAGTTTCTGATGGTCACTTAGATTCTCAATGTCCATTCTTAAAAAATAAGTGCGGTTATCTGCATTGCTCCGCATTTGATGCAACGTGAGCTGTATGAGCTCCTTAACGATATAGACGTTGTGCAGCGTATTAACATGCAGCGGCTGTGCTGGCTCGCCCTTGTGGTTCGAATGGATGAAGATACTCCAGCGAGACGGGTATTTGATGCGGCGAGCTGTGATAGTCGAAGAAGAGTACGATGTTGTTTGCGTTGAAAGGTCTAAGTCGAGGAAGCCCTGTCATCGATTAGTGTGACCAACTGCTGAAGGCGCCCAGGAACCAGAGGCGCCTGGAAGGATGTAATAAAGCAGGATGAAATTCGTTAATCGAGTTGTTAATAGCCAATTAAGTAAGGAAGTTAATATCTGCATTATAAAAACCCAACTGCTTTCTTCTTTTACGACATACTAACTCTGGGCATGTACCCCTCTTCGTCGTCTATTCAACTCTTGCAGAAGTCATTTGCCATATGCTCAAGACTAATGCGTTCCGCATGCGTACACAGAATTTAAAGGCTTCGACAACTACGAAGTATTCTACTTGGGAATTTGAACAGGTTTGTCGAGAGCCTGGCCTTTAGCCATGGCCAGATTTGCTGTATTGTATGGAACGCAGCAAAAGCCACCCATGCGGCATTAACGTAATCTATTGCTGTATTTTCATTTCGAAATTTGCGAGTCCTAAATATTGTTTTCAGTGTAGAGAAATTACCCGAAAGATGGTTGTAATACAATGTACCTCGCTGCCCATGTGATGTGACAAATTTACCACTTAAGCAACCGCTTGGGAGCCTTGCGGCATAGGTAAACAGATTTTAATTTTAAAATTCAAACTCCTAACAGAAGCCTAGCCATCAGAAAGTATGATAAGATGTCTTCCACAGCTACTGTCGTACTTAATAATCTCCAATCCAACCCGTTTAATCAGATCTTTCGCTTGAAAGACACTGACATTAGCCGGTAGGTTAATCTACTATTCCTGCCGACTCTGAAGACATTCCTCCACTCACTTTCGAGGCTTCCGTGAACATTTTTATTAAAATTTTTTATAAGGTGAGTACTACTATTTTCCCATTCTTCTCTATTCGGCATGGACATTCATTGTGTAGTATCATGGAATCTATACTCCCAAAGCTTCCAGTCCCTTCAATATTCTTGAATGTCTAAAATTTGATACACGCCATTGTGCAGTTGCCCTTAGACGCTGAGTAGTATTTGCTGCTTAGAGATTACACTAGATTTCCAGAGGAAAAAGACTTAGGTATGGTAGGCAGTGCACCAGCAATAATAATGCAGGCAGGCGGATCTTATCAAACTGAGGTTAGTTATCCTGCCATAAGATCTCCACCATACCAGTTAGGTGGTAGGTCAACAAATATACAGAAAAGTATGGCAACATGTGCTCACAAAGTGTGGGCAATAGTAATTCTACTAGTGCAGTTTTTAAAATAATAGAAGATATTCTGTCGTTTCGTAATAGTATGTGGATCGGTATTGGATTAGTGATAAGAAACCTTTACTGATTGGGTCCTATTCTTCCTTAACAGGTAACTTTTCTACGGATGTTCATTGTTATTGTTACCAGCTCTGGGGTGAAGCAGGGCTATCAGAGGGCTTCCTAGATGCATTATTTTGAGATTCTTAACATTAAAAATGCAGCTGATTTTTATTGTGCCAATGAATTTGTCACGCTTCATCCTCACAATGTGTGAAACACACTTCAATAAAAGCGAGTTTCAGGTGATCTATAGGGACACTTTAAAGCTTTATGTCCAATCTCTTGATAGTGTTTGCAAGACGTCAAACTTTTCCATTTTTTGTCGTCCCTAAAGATAAAGATAGTAAGCGTAGTCATATGAAGCTTTGTAGAGAATGGCAAGGCTCGAATTGGCACCGAGAAAGCTAATGGTGGCGGTCTGGACACCTATTGAAAAAAGGTTGTTGGTAAACACATGCCTTAATTGTGTGTCTACAACGGATGTTCTCGGTTACAAACGACTCGACTGGTTAGATTTTTTAAGTTTAAAAAAAACTTGGTTTCAAAAGAAGCAAAATGAAGTTTTAAAGTCGCCTTAGTCTAGTAGGTAGTGTGTTGGGTTATTAGACGTAAAAGCCAGGGTTCGAGTCCCAGGCCAGACATCAAAATAAAATACAAAAAGTATTTCTTCGGCGACTTCCCCTCAGCAGATTTCTGGCAAAAACTCTGAGAGTAAACAAAATTGACATGAAAAAGTTTCCCAAAAATCTGTCGCTCGTAGTTGACTTTAAACTGTAAGTCCCACCACTCATGTATAAAATTAACACGCACAACGTTAGTGGTGTGAGAAACTAGGACGTTGTACAATGGATCAATTCGACCTCCGGGTACTGTACTTGTCTTAATTGACAAGTACACGTCCTCTAACCTAACCTAACCGAAGCTAATGCTGTTGTCCAGTATGATTAAGAAAATTTCTCAGAGTAGATAAAATTGCATTAAAAAGTATCTCAGAAATCTGTCTTTCGGTGGCGTGAGAAACTAGGTCGTAATCCTGACTGAAGGATTGTAATGAGGAATTAGGTAGATAGGTATGATTGGGAGCCTGTACAATCGTGTCAAATGATTGTAATTCCATAAAAACAGTAAAAATAGATCAACAAAAAAGGTGTTGCTTTTACCATATTAAAGTCAGATCGTATATGTGTGAAAATGTAAATTGTTTTGAGACATTTTTTCTTACTGAACTTTTCCGAATACCCATGAAAGACTTAAATTACCTATCAGCCTTCAACTGATTGCTATATTATTGCTCTTTGCGAATTACCGTCATCCTTAGACGACTGGTTAGGGCGAATCCCGTTATTGCATTCGATTGTTCCTTAATAGCGGTATTTTATATGTGATATGGGTCATGATATGGGTCCTTTGCTTATACATATTTTCTCTCCATAGTGTCCCTTTCATATTCGATTGAGATTTAAGCCATATGCAGAGTTTCCATCTCTGAATTATTTGGATGCTTTAAAATTAAGTGAGGATTTGTTTCATTTCATATCTGGTTCTCCTTCCTTTACTTCTATGCCTGTTCTCTACGGAATAGGAGACATCTAAACATTGAAACATTACTGCACACAACATGAGAGAAAATATAAATTTTCAATTAATGCATCCTACAGAGAGCTAAAGAAGTGAGAGAGTGTGAGAGTGTATATTAAAAACTAGAAGAAGAGGAAGAAGAGGAAAAAAATAGAAAGTCATTGAAAATAAAAGCTTAAGATGGTATTAAACTAGTGCAAGCAAGCAACACTATTTTTAAAAATAAAAAATGTTATAAATAATGTACATGTGACAGTGGCCCACATACATATACATACGTTGTGTCTGTGAATGAGTATGCCCAAGTGCTAGATTTCTTTGTCAAAGCAAGAGATAGAAAAAGAAAGAGTGTGTGTGTTAAGTGCTCATGTTGTATGTTTAGTAGGATGTTAAAATTTAAGTGCATGAGTATTAATTGCTCTGATACATGCTTGGTGACTGTAAGCAAACATATAAAGGGTTCTCCATTTAGTGGTTTGAAAACTAAAGGTTTAAAGTGTCATTTACATATTTAGTAAAAGGTTTGCCAGTTACAAGCATAATCGTTTAACAAGCGAAAAACGCGTGAAAATATTTAAAATGAGTGGCCACTGATCGAGCATTATGGAGAGTTTATGGTCGTTCTAATGTACAAAGGATTGACGAGTTTAGTTAGAATTGTGAAGGGACTGGAAGCCTGTGTACAATACCTATGTATACAATATATCGCTTCTGTTAGAGAAACATATATACATACATACATAATAGGACATTATAACCCTATAGTCAGGATTTCGACCTAGCTTCTCACACCACCATGAGTGGCTGGACCTACAGTTTTAAGTCGACTCGGAACGATAGATTTTTGAGAAACTTTTTCATGGCAATTTTATTAACTCTCAGAGTTTTTGCCAGAAATCTGTTGAGAGCAAGTCGCCGAAGAAATATTTTTTCATATTTCGTTTTGCTGCAGATGTCTGACCTGGCTTTTGAACAGTAACCTCACGTCTAATAAGCCAAAACACTGCCTACTAAACCACTGCGACTCTTAGGAAAACAGTGGCCGATAATCTGAATTTGTTGATTCTCAGCAATCGAGCCTTCATTGAGGTTCACGCAACAATTTAATACGACAACCCGGTTTCAACATCATAGATTCACTGATTACGTGCTGGAGCCAAGGACTATCACTACTGTTTTCCAATTAAAATTTTCTTTAGCGTTTCCACTCATTACACCCTCGTTAGATAGGTCAACAAGCAAAATTGACTCACACAGGGGTTGGAAAGTACAGGAGTGATTGTGGAAACGCTATTTCATATGGAAAAAGCAACTGTGTTGGGCAACTTAAGGTCCGTAGATGTCTCTAGGGTTAAATTATCCTCTATTCAGAGCACTAAGGACGTATAATAAACGAATTTTTATCGCCTGCCATTGAATATCATGAATTGGATTGTATATGGTTTGAACAAGACGATGCTGCGAGCCACACAACACGCCTGATTTTCTATTTATTGCATGAGAAATCTGCAAAAGGAGTAACTTTATGTTTTAAAAACGTCCATTGGCCATCAATATCATGCGATTTAACGCCGTTAGATGTTATTTTGTGTGGCTACGACAAAAATCGTGACTATGCGGGTAATCGCCTATCACTGGAGCATTTGAAAAGCAAAATTCTTGAAGCTATCTTCGAGATACCGCTCGAGTTATTACCTCAAAAGTATCGAGTGGTGCATGCAGCATATTAACTTAACTTTTAAAACCAAGAAATGGATAACCCCTTACAAACAAGAATTGTCATGAGAATGGAGCAGAGCTTTATAAAAATTAAAAGATAAAGAAACAGAGAGAGAGAGAGGGAGAGCGAGAAAGCGAACTTAATTATTATTTTTTTATAACATCTACATGCTGTTTATTTTTTCCTTTCTTTTCATTTAATATTTCATTGCTATGCGGGTATCTGCATAACACTCCCAAGTGCAACAGAGAGGCAACAATTTCTTGTGTAGCTTTTCTCCGTTGCACTGGGTAGATTCTTTGCAGTGTCATAATTTCTATTAGAATTAAAGCATAAATATTGCTGGCAAAATGCTATTACAGTCAATAATTACGGCTTAAATAAGTGGCAAAGTGAAAAGCTGCATAAAATCTTTACAAGAAAAAAAAAAAAAAGAATTAAAAGCATATGAAGGGCATATTGACTCTTAAAATTAATCCGCCATTTAAATAATGGAAACTGGAAAATGCCTTCTATGCACTATCATTAGAATTAAATGGAATGAGAAACAAAAAGGAGAAAAGGAAAATAGTAATCATTTGGATTTAAGGTGGTAATTATATGGGTAACAGGTAGAAGCTTAAGGGGTAAACTGCAGTCAACTTGTTAAGTATACAGAGGAAGAATGAGTTGAGGATGTTGTGCTATTGCGCCAACAAATTATGTAACCCTCAAAGACGCTTAACATGTGTAAACATAACATTTATTTTTAATCCCTCAAGCTTTCGCAGGTCTTTTCCAAGAGGAGACTTAAGGTATGGTTTCTACACCAGAGGAATTTAGAAGAGGTTATTGTTAAACGATGCTTGTTGTGTTCTGTAAGACGAAGTGTATGCAAGTAGTCAGATGGATTTGTAGGTCCTGATAGGAGAACACACCAAATGGAAACTATTCTACATATACCACCAATCTCTGAAAGAGATAGGTTACGGAAGGTAAAGTAAGTTTGCCATTACCTCTTTGGCCCATTATGCTACCTTGTTTTATAAGAGAAGCATCGCCTTCTTTTACGCCATTAGCAAGGATCGTCTGACCTGAACCGTTTTGAATCCCATGCATACTGATCAATGTCCTTCAATGTTATTTCCAACAGTGGTTCAATGTTATTTCTAATGATTAACTAACTTATTCGGCTAGTACGACTTTTTAGTCTACATTACAACCCAGCTTCTTACACCACCTATGTTGTGCATATTGATTTTAGCCATGAGTGGCAAGACCTACTATGTAATGTGAATACCAAACGATAAATTTGGGAAACTTTTCATGGCAAGGTTCAATTAACCTCATCGGTCTTTATAACCACTTTAGTTAGGATTACAACCTTCTGGCTTCTCATGCCACCTATGATCTCATGATTTCATCCATGAGTGCCAAACCTACAGTTTAATGTCAACTCCGAAAATTTTGAGTAACAATACGTAGCAATCTTGTTTAATTCCCGAAAAAGACTTTTGTTCAAGATGTCTGAGCTGGAGTTTAAACCACGAGCTCTTAGTATTCTCCGACGCTGTAGTGCGAGTGGTTAGTAGTTCTACCCCGAATCGCAAGTTGTGCAGATATCGTGCAAAGAGGAAATTCGTTTTCATTTGTTGGTAGTGTCTCATAAGGATAAACAAAATAAGGTAAATATTTAGCCTAACGAGAAAAATTACCTGTTCTGTCTCCCTTGTATTCAAATTCCACCAGAGGTAGAAGTGAAATACGATCTTCTTCTTCTACTTCGACTCACAAGTTGTGCAGATATCATGCAAAGAGGTGCCTCCTTTCTGTAGTTGTGGTAGTGGTTCATAAGTGTAGAGAAAACGTAGTCAAAATATATAGTCAAGCGAGTAAAATGAGCTGTTCTGTCTCCCTTTCATTAAGTTTCGTTCAGCTTAACTCAGAGGTTGAGTAAATGCTTCATAGGATACCTTAGCCGAGAAGTGGAATTTCTTTTTATTAAAGGGATAGCGAGTGAATGAAGTCGCCGTGGTCTAGTAGGTAGTGTGTTGGCTTATTAGACGTAAAGCCTGGGTTCGAGCGCCATGCCAGACATCAAAACTTCCTCTCAGCAGATTTCTGGCAAAAACTCTGAGAGTAAATAAAATTGCCATGAAAGGTTTCTCAAAAATCTGTCGTTCGGAGTCGACTTTAAACTGTAGGTCCCGCCGCTCATGTATAAAAAAAATTAACACACACAACATGAGTGGTTTGAGAAACTAGGTCGTAATCCTGACTGAAGGGTTGTAATGACCAATTATGTATGTATGTATGTATAGCGAGTGAATATAGTTTAACTCCTGGCTGAATGCATTGACAGGTTAAACTAGCGGATGATGAGATTGCCAAGGTCATTATACTGTTTTGGATAAAGTACATAATATCGGCGACCGAGTCAGGTGGCGTGGTCTAAAGCAGATGTCTAAGCAATCCTTGGAATGCCGCTGTAAAAGATTTGCAATATCAGTTCCAGTTTTCTTTAACTGTTAATTGCCAAGTCTAACAAGCTTTTATTAGAGAATTTTCAAATCCTTATTGCATTGTTGTTTACTCCACAATCGTATTTGCCGATTACATTCATTTCCTTTTCACTTAAAATATATTTCTAAACCTTCATCATTATTTTGCGACCCTAACTCTTAAGTGTGTCAGTGTTTGTGGCAAAACAAGATAACAAGTGCGTGCTTGTAAATTTATATTTGTATCGTTATGCAATACAATACTCCTTCACATTTAGAAAGTTTACAATACTTAAGACGTGTACCCGCTTCCATACTTATACTTATTCGTACACATGCACTTCAAATGTATTGTGTTAGTTTTGTATTGTGTTGTTCCATATCTATTTGAATACAATATATTGACACTTTTTTTACGATTTATTGACAGGTTTTTATTTCTATTTCTCCTTTTTTCTTTCTTTCTTTCTTATAAAAATACAAATAATGATACTTGAAATTCATTTATAATGGAAACAGATGAAACCCAACGAATTTACAGAGATGGGATTACAATTGTTAGAAATTTCAAAAGACATAATATTATAAGTGATAAAGGATTACATAGGGAAATTGGAAAACTACGGGCCGAATAAGGTCCTTGGGCATTCTAAGAATTCTTACTCCTCAGTATTGATTGGTTAGATTGACATTACCTCGTTGGTCCATTGTGCTACCGTGTTTTATAAGAGAATCATTACCTCCTATTACGCTACTAGAGAAGATCATCTGGTCTGAAACATTTTGCCTCCCTGGCGTACTGCTCAATGTTCTTCAATGTTATACTGTGGCTCGAAATTTGATGGTAGAACAGGTTGTGATATATATATTGCGAATTCGGTCGTTAAACAGTTGTATAGCTTCGAGGATCACTGCAGTATCTTCTAGGAAGTCACTTATACTCATAGAAATTGAATGTTCTACTCTTTTCTATATCCGGACATAATTAATACTTCGAGAGGCCCTGCTTAATCGCCAATTTAGTTGGTCGCTTGAACCGTGGCCACACGTATAATAAGCCAACACACTACCTACTAGAATACGGCATATATATATATATATATATATATACGCAATTTTAAATACATACATACATATTTATAATGGGTGATTTTTTAAAAACTATAGGAAAATTTTTTAAAAACAAACACATAAAATTCAGAAAAATGCATGAAATCTTTATTTGAATCGATAGTACGGTCCATATAATTTAATGTTTGAAGATTATTTCATGCAAATGCGCCTCAAATGGTCCATCCGCTTAGTCCAATTTTGGCATACTCTTTCCAACATTTCGGCCGGTATCTCACGAATAAATGCTTCAATGTTGTCTTCCAATGCGTCAATTGAAGCGGGCTTGTGTGTACAGACATGAGCTTTAACATAGCCCCACAAAAAATAGTCTAAAGCCGTTAAATCGCACGATCTAGGCGGCCAATTGACCGGTCCCGAACGTGAAATAAAATGTTCACCGAACTCGCCTCTCAATAAGTCCATTGTTACGCGTGCTGTGTGGCATGTGGCACCGTCTTGTTGAAACCACATGTCATGCAAGTCAAGCTCTTGCATTTTGGGCAAAAAAAGTTGGATATCATCTCACGGTAGCGCTCACCATTCACAGTTACGTTACGATTCGCATCATCTTTGAAGAAGTACGGTCCAATGATGCCACCAGCCCATAAACCGCACCAAACTGTGACCTTTTCTGGATGCATTGGTAGCTTTTGCAATGCTTCTGGCTGATCTTCACTCCAAAATCGACAATTCTGCTTATTTACGTATCCATTGAGCCAAAAATGAGCTTCGTCGCTAAACATAATTTTTCGATAAAGAAGTGGATCTTCGGCCAGCTTTCCGAGAGCCCATTCACCAAAAATTCTGTGTTGCGGTAGGTCGTTCGGCTTCAATTCTTGCACCAGCTGTATTTTGAAAGGCTTCACACCTAAATCCTTCCGCAAAATTTTCCACGTTGTTGAGCAACAGAGGTCCAATTGCTGCGAACGACGACGAATCGATAATTGATGGTCATCATTAACACTGGCCGATACAGCTGCGATATTTTCTTCAGTTCGCACTCTACATTTCGGTGATTTAATGTCCAACAATGTAAATTTGGTGCAAAATTTAGTCACAATAGCCCGAATAGCCGCTTCAGTGAGTCGATTAAACCGACCATAAAATGGAAGAAGCGCGCGATGAACTTGTCTAACAGAGCACGCATTTTGATAATAAAATTCAATGATTTGCAAGCGTTGTTGGTTTGTAAGACGATTCATGGTTAAATTATAGACCAAACTGAAGATGTTTGACAGTGAAACAAAACACGAAACGTGCGTGATCTGTTTAAACCAGTGTTGCCAAAAAGATAATAGCTAAAAAATCACCCGTTATATACGTACATATATGGACGATCCTATTAGTAGCATAGAGCCTCGATAAATTTGTTTAACGTACAGTTTTTGCAAACGCTAAAAATTTCTTCTCCTTCATGTACTAGGCGACTATGCAAGAGATTTTGTTTAATCACCACTAAACTCTCTGCGAAGACTTTCCGCGTCTGTTGCATCTCCGATATGTTAATCGGGAAACACTAGCCTAATAAGCTCCTTAGACTTTCCAAGAATTCTTACTTCTCAGTAAAGGCTCTCTGCAGTATATTGTAGAGCAAAGTAACTTATCCTCATGGAATACTATCCTACTGTTTTTCAATTGTTTATATCCTTGGACATTGGTACATACCCAGAAATTGTGCTGCAGATGAATGGATTAAAACGGCTAAAAACCATACTAAATAACTTAGTATATAGGCCCCGGTCAGAAATCTCCAACAAAACGAAATATGTAGAAATGTTTCTTTGGCGACTGCCTTTTAGCGGTCTTATGACAACAACTTTGAGAGTAAATAAAATTGCCATGAAAATTCTACTAAAAATCTATCGAAGATAGGCAGTCGCCTTTAAAGTCAACTTTAAATTGTAGGTCCAGCCTCTCATGTATAAAATTAACACATAACAAAATAAGTGGTGTGAGAAGCTAGATCGTAATCCTGACTGAAGGGTTGTAATGATCAATTATGTATGTGTATGTATATGGGCCCCATTGGCCTCAATATGTCTGCAAGTTCGGGAATGAATTCAACTCCGTCACTAACACTTTCGTTATAGAAGAGAGGACCTGCTCAACTTTATCAGCTCTACAGTTACCCAGAATACCACTGTGCCCCGGTACCCATACGATATGGATGTCATATCGTTCCGCTATCTCGTCGAGATATCTGCGACAGCCGTATACCGTCTTGGAGTTCATCACATTAGAACTCAAAGCCTTGATAGCCGCCTGGCTATCAGAAAGTATGGTGACGCTCCGCTTGGAGACCCTTCCATCCCCAATAATACTCGCCGCAGCCTGTATGGCCACCACCTCCGCCTGAAAGACACTGCAGTGGTCTGGTAGTCTTATAGACTGAGCTATTCCAACCGATTCCGAAAAAATTCCACTGCCAACCTCTCCGTTCAGCTTAGAGCCATCGGTGTAGTTTTGTACGGAGTCTCTAAACAGGTGGGTCACACCACCCTTCCAGGCCCCGTTGTCCGGAACCGATGTCCTGAATCTACTCGTGAAGTCGTACCGCGGTGTCATGTAGTCACTGCTAAATTGAAGAATATGAATGAAGAATATGAATGTCAAAATTGCTCGAATCAAATAATCCTTTCTGAAAGCAAGCATATGAGCTTTGTACTACAAAATATGGTAAAACTAATGAAAGGTCCTCAGTGAGAATGTGACTGAGTTTTCTTTCCCTTTATGTGTGTCTTCACCATCTTGGTAAGCCTAAATCACTCATTTTTCATGCTTTAACTCATGGCATTTTGTATAACCTCGCTTATTGCAGGGCATGTCCCTCTATTTGATAGAAGATAGGTCGAGACTTGTTCTCTTGTTCAGCAGTCTTCGCGTCTTTGTTTTTTAAGGAATAGAGGGGCATCTAATATCCTTTTCTTTTAGGTATTGAAAGAAGATCACTGCAATGACTTCTCCATCACATGTTTCCCTAGCTCAACTTTGTAAAATTTCGTAGTATGAGAAATAGTGAATTTTCTATGCCACCTATGGTAAAAATTATAGGTTTGTGGACCCTATAAATATACATACATACATAATTAGTCATTACAAACCATCAGTCAGGATTACGACCTAGTTTCTCACGCCACCGAACGACAGATTTCTGAGATACTTTTTAATGCAATTTTATCTACTCAGAGATTTTCTCAATCATACTGGACAACAGCATTAGCTTAGGTTAGGTTAGGTTAGAGGACGTGTACTTGTCAATTAAGACAAGTACAGTACCCGGAGGTCGAATTGACCCATTGTACAACGTCCTAGTTTCTCACATCACATATGTTGTATGTGTTAATTTTATACATGAGCGGCGGGACCTACAGTTTAAAGTCGACTTCCAAGAACAGATTTTGGAGTAACTTTTCATGGCAATTTTTATTTACACTCAGAGTTTTTGCCAGAAATCTGCTGAGAGGAAGTCGCCGAAGAAATACTTTTTTGTATTTTTGTTTTGATGTCTACCCTGGGGTCGAACCCTGGCTTTACGTATAATAAGCCAACGCACTACCTACTAGACTACGGTGACTTCACACCCTATAAATATATTGCCGCTTAATTTCAAATCAATATCCTTTGAAGTTAATAAGACTCACGAAGTTAAAGCCCACAATTGTACTTTAAATCGATCTTCTAAAGGTATGGCTGATGACTCTACGGGCGAGGACATTGTCAAGCTTTCAGTAAGCACGCAGAGCAGCTCTACACCTTCTATACATTCTTTGACTTTGCTAATCTAATGCCTATACTTTGAAATCTCTTTGATAAGTATGTCATGGCATGATTACCAATCCTTTGGACTCTAAACAAAAATTTTTTGTGGAATTTCTATAAACAATTTGTTGGGTTTAATTTGTTTGTATTTACTTTAGTCATCATATGTGTATAAAATATAATTTATATTTGTTGTTGGGATTTTATTTTCTTCTTCTTGTGCAAAAATATTGACAATAACAAATGATTGTTTCATGCATAACGAATGAATATGATAGAAGAAGAATACAAGAATAATAATAGAAATTTAACAACAATTTCTAGTGGATGTAGAGTAGTTTTGTTTAAGATAAAAATCACAATTTATTAACGTATATCGTTGTTTGTCTTCTATTCTTTATAAACTCTATTCATTATTATATAAATAACACTGTGCTACACAGAAAAAAATTCATTTCGTAAGTGATGCCCCACCTAATTTGTGTTGCTTTTTACACAACCCAGTCCAGAACACAATTGAAATACATATGCATTCTACGTTTTTCTGTGAGCTACTCAAAGTCGTAGACTAATTTTAATCAAAAATTAAGATAATATTTCATCTAAGAATGATAAGATGAATGTTAGCCAAGTTTTATTCAAGTGACATTCAACTAGACTTCAATTAATTCGCCAATATGAATGAGACACGTTCAATTATAAAAGTCTACAAAAGGTTAGGCTATGTTAGGTATTGTCGTCATAAATAAAAACACGTGTAGTTTCCACTTAGACCCATTGTGTGTTGCCACATTCGATTCAAGCACTGGATCATGTAATACCTGGTATTCTAAATTCAAACAGTTCCGTTAGGTATGTTAAGAATGGTGTTTTCACATTTTTTGTGCATGGTTTTGGAACTCTCTCGAATGGACATCATGTCCCATGAGTACAGAACCTACATAACAAATGTCCAGTCGAGAGAGGAATATAAGCTGTTTTGTGTTTACATAAGCACATAACATAATTACTACCCCCTTCAGTCAGGATTACTACCTAGCTTCTCTACTTATGTTGTGCCTGTTAATTTTATCTACAAGTGGCTGGACCTGCAGTTTAAAGTCGATTCCGAATGACAGATTTTTGAGAAACTTTTTCATGGCGAAATTTTTATTTAATTTCAGAGTTTTTGCCAGAAATCTGCTTCGTTTTGTTGGAGATGTCTGAGCTAAGTTTGAACCATGAGTTCGGGTGTAATACACTGTACAAACGTTGCTTATCCTCAAGTCTTTGTTATCATGATATCATGTCTTAAGTTCAACATTAGATGAGGATCTGAAGATGTTTTTCTAAAAATGTTGGTGATCTTGCGTGAAAGTAAACAAAAAGTTTCGTTCGCATAACTCAAACTCTCGCGGGACGCCATGCAATTTTTCTTTTCTTTGAACAGCAACCACGATAGATTGATGGTGGACTTATGATTATGGGTTTTACATCCTCCTATACAGTGCTAGTTAGAGATTGCCGAATAAATATTTTTTCATATTTCGTTTTTGTTGGGCATGTCTGACCTGATTTGAAAGGAGGCCTCATGCTTAATAAGCCAACGAACTATCTACTAGGATAAGCTGACTTTATTTTGTTTTGTGTTTACTACGTTCAAAATTCGACTAGATCCACCTAAAGGTCGAAAAGCATTAGCCAAGGAGTGGAAAATCAGTGGAAACAAGGAAAATCGTGGTATCCCAAAGTACGGATCATTAAGTGGTTTTCCAGTTGGGAACATAGTTCATATTTATGTGCCCACTTAACACAAAAATGAAGATCTTGAAGTAACCCACTATTTTCCAAAGAAATGATAAATATGCTTGAACGACGATGTGACATTTGAAAACGATTTTACGACAAATTTCTGTCAATGTAAATAAAGACTACGGGAATGATCCTGTGAATTCGCCGTAGCCTAGTAGGTAGTGTGTTGGCTTATTAGACATATGTAAGTCCTCGGTTCAAATCCCAGGTCAGACATTTCCAACAAAACGAAACATGGAAAAGTATGACATGACTTCCGAAGAAAAGTTTCTCAAAAAAATCTGGCGTTTGGAGTCGACTTTAAACTGTAGATCCCGCCACTCATGTATAAAATAATAATAAAATATTGGCGATTTTTCTTGACTTCAAAAGGGCTTTTGAAACTATAGATAGAAAAATTTTAATAAAGAAATTACATAGTTATGGAATTAAGGACAAAGAATTAAAATGGTTTCAATCATATTTAACCAATAGAATGCAAATTACTAGAGTTAATAACGTGGAATCAAGTGCAATAGTAAATGACTATGGAGTTCCTCAAGGCTCAATTTTAGGAGCACTTTTATTTATTATATACATAAATGATATGGAAAAAGTACTGGAGAAGTGTGAAATTATTTTATATGCAGATGACACCTTAATTTTTACGGAAGGAGAAACAGAAAATATTTGCCACGAAAATCTTTCAATTGATATGAACAATATTAATAAATGGCTAAAAATTAACAAGTTAAAATTAAATGAAAATAAAACTAAACTAATGGAGATAAATATGAATTCTAATATAACATTAAAAATAAACAATATAACAATAGAAAAAGTTAATTCTATTAAATATCTGGGTTTTATAATTGACAATGATTTAAAATTTAAAGAACACATTGAATACATATGTAAAAAAATCGGGAAAAAAATCGGGTTTTTTAAACGAGTAAGAAACAGCTTATCAATAATAACATCAATAAACATATATAATACTATTATTAAACCACATTTCGAATATGGGTCAACGGTTTTATACACATGCTGTACAGATACACAAATAAACAGACTACAGAATTTACAAAATAAGGCAATGCGTACAATATTAAAACTTAACAGGTATGCGTCAGTAAGAGGTATGCTGGATACTTTAAAATGGCTTAAGATACAACAAAGACTAGAACTTAATACAATAAACTTCATCCAAAAAATAAAATGTGGAGATGCACCTGAATATTTGATCGAGCAAATAAGATATGTTGGGGAGTTTCAACCATACAACCTGAGGAATGCTTTAGATTTCAGGCTTCAGCGAGCAGACACGAGTGCAATGCAACGATCGTTATTTTATAAAGGACTAAGCTTTTACAACAATATGCCAAGTGATGTTAAAAATGAAACTAATAACAATATATTTAGAAAAAAATTAGTATCTTTTATAAAAAATGTTAATGTATATCCGAGCTAAACTATGTAAAGTTTTTTCTAAAATTATTTGTAATTTTCAAAAGTATTAATAAAATACTACTTATTAAATCAAAAAAAAAAAAAAAAAAAAAAAATTAATACACACAGCATATGCGGTGTGAGAAGCAAGGTCGTAATCTTGACTGAAGGGTTGTAATGACCAATTATGTATGTACGTTTCTGTCCATGTTTATTCCTCGAGAATATTCTGCTACTAAGCAGCCATTAAATTGCCATGTGGGTAGCACTGACGGTAGTTGGGGTCTGTATGTGTACAGTACATCGTTTATGACGATCAAAACCGCATCAAAATCCTCGAAAAGTGCTCACATTTGAACTATTTTTGTGCGTTCTTTGGCTGTTAAACGGTCCGTTTTCGTACATTGCAAACGTTTTACGAAATAAATGATTCAGCAGAGAAAATATATTTAACAGCTGGCAGCCTTGCTAGGCTAGTGGTTTTGAAACCACTGTGGGCATAACCCGATAGTTTGGCAAATAGGCCTACATTTGTAAAATTGAGCAGCTTCATACCATGTTTGCATCGTTCATTTAGTATTTTTCCTTCATGAAAATTTCTCTCATAATTTACGATTACATTACTCTCTTCTGCCATTACAGTTAGAGCATAATTTTTCTTATTTTTCAAATCATGGCCTACCCAGTAAGCCCATAAACACAAATTTTGTTTAATTTTAGTCTGATAAAGAAAATTGTTTTTGTTTTTGTTTTCTCCAATAAAACAAATGAGATGAACGTACGCTAATGGCAAGTATTTATTGAAATTTATTTACAGATCATTACAAACTAAAGAAATTACAACAACAACAACAACAATTTTATTAAACATATATTAAGGATAACAAAACAACAAAAATGAAACAAATAAGCCAACAACAACGAAATATAAATCGATTGATTTTATTAAAACACTCTCTACCATCTTACTATCAGCAGTTACAACAGCAGCTACAACAGCAACAGCAGCAGAAACAGCACAGACAGCAACAGCACCGACATCAGCAACACAGCATCAGCAACAACATTAGCCAACAACAATAGAAATTTATTGTTGAAGCATTTATTTATGTTACGATATTTATTTTATTTATTTTAAAGATAAAAACCAGATCAAACCAAACCAAACCAAACCGAACTCTAACGAAATAGTAACAATAAAGAGAAGAACGAAATTAAAGCCATCACTCCGTTACTACATCACAATTTGAAGCTGAAAAGAACTCATCCAATACAATAGCATCGAACCATTCAACACACAAAAACGAAGAAAATGAATGCGACCACTTTATCTTTAATGTCTTCCGTTAACCCTATGCCCTCGTCTTCATCGTATAGTCCGCCGATTATCAACACTTTACAGCCACCGTTGAGCGATGTGGACGATTTAACATTGGCGACAGCAACTAATTTATCACTGGACGAAGTCGACGATGAAATCAATCAAAGCGCTAAACTACAGTGTCTAATGCAGGAACACATGGATGCAATGACCTTTGGCAACGATAGCGATTATTGTTTAACACAATTCGATTCGATATTATGTTGGCCACGTACACCGCGTGCCACACTATCGGTACTGCCATGTTTAGATGAATTTCAGGGCATACAATACGACAGTTCACGTAAGTGTCATGTAAGAATATTTATAACAACACCCTACTTCATTATAAAATCGAGTTTGATGTCGGAAACCCAGATCTAATAACCGGTTATCGGTTACCGAGTTTTTAAAATAACCGGTTTTCAAACAATAATAAATATTCGAATTTTATAAATTTCTAGGGTATTTTTTAAGCGCTTCCTGTCTTGATATTTGAAGTCGCCGTGGTAGTGTGTTGGCTTATTAGACGTAAAGCCAGGGTTCGAGCCCCAGGCCAGACATCAAGACAAAATACAAAAAGTATTTCTTCGGCTACTTTCTATCAGCAGATTTCTGGCAAAAACTTTGAGAGTAAATAAAATTGCCATAAAAAAGTTTCTCAAAAATCTGTCGTTCGGAGTCGACTTTAAACTGTAGGTCCCACCACTCATGTATAAAATTAACACACACAACATAAGTTATGTGAGAAACTAGGACGTTGTACAATGGGTCAATTCGACCTCCGGGTACTGCACTTGTCTTAATTGACAAGTACACGTCCTCTAACCTAACCTAACCTATCTTGATATTTAAATAAAACAAAGTATGTGTGACATATCACCGAAATTTTTAATTCCTTTAAATATCCCATCGTAGCCGTAATGTAAGGAATATAACATCGTTTTAATGTCCGTCACGTCTTCCCTGGATGGCATTCATTCGTAATGTCCAATTTTCCATAATTTTGCCGTACAAATCAGGCTAAATTTGACAGATGGCATGTTTTATGTTAGCTTTGACCACCGCTTTGATGCTAGAGACTTAAAAAACCCCACAAGAAAATGTCTAATGTGGTCAAATTGCACAATTTCGGTGGCCCGTGAAAGCCGTCTCCACTGGAGATGGACATGTCCTTAAATCGTTTGTATAGAATATCCAAAGTAGTATGAGTTCTTTCTAAGACCTTCCCAAGGCGTTCTTGATTGCCAAAGGCGTTCAATGTTCTAAGAGCTATAGTATTCACTAACGGAGCAAAATTACAAGATTAGTCGATCGCTGTTATTATTTTCCCTTTTCAAATTTGAAAAAAATCTCACTTTCAAGTTAATCTCATACGAGACAAGTACTCGTATGGCGGTCTGATTGCCAGACAGTATTGCTATGACTTAACTTTTGTACTTTCTGTTGAAGGTTAATAGAACACTTTCGATGAATTTTCATTTGTAAGATAGCCGTGGTCGAGTTCCGCATATCTGTACTCCTGTTTGATTAGCTACCATTAATCCAAGCCCTTTCTGAAGTAGTATGCACCCTCCAAATTGCACCATTCAGCATTCAGCCTCTTGCGATACATTTCCAAAAATTATGGAGGTCGCAGGTACTTTCGGAGGAACAGTTAAGGAGAGAACGTTGTCAGCCATTCGACTTGAGAGGCCGCACAATGGGTCAACTTGACCTCCGGGTACTGTACTTGTCTCTTTTGACAAGTACACGTCCTCTAACCTGAGAGGCCGCACTCCATGTGATGAATTTCGTGTCTGGTTTGTAAATCCTTATCTCCAGATTTTTGTTTTTCATTGCCATATCCAACTTTAGGACGAGCTGTCATGGTACTATCAGCACATTCCAGACTCTGTATTTTATTCAACACCATTTGAGTTGTTTTAAAATTCGTTCTGCTTCTCCAAACAGTCTCCTCATAAGTTACAATTGTTCTGACCTTAATGGTATACATATATCCAGTCCAGGTTGCATATGCAAGATCTTCCTACAACTGTTCTGCAATTCATTGTAGCTTGCATGGAACCTTCAATGTAAATTTAGTATTCATTATCAGTTTCTATGATACTACCTCCCTCAAGAATCGAATATTTTACTATTTCGAATGTTTTATTTTTCTTGTAAAGGGCTCTACTGCCATGTTTTGTCCTCAACCCAGCTAACATGCACCATTGACTTACATTTTATAGACCTCCATAAATGATGCCACAAAGAGTCTCTTCAAATTTGCCTTTTGTTACCAATTCTAGTAGACGCCGTAGTCTAGTAGGCATTGTGTTGGCTTATTAGACGTGAGGTCTCGTTTCAAACTCCAGGCATTTCCAACAAAACGAAATAAGAAGAAAAATATTTCTTCGGCGACTTCCTTTCAGCATATTTCTGACAAAAACTCTGAGAGTAAATAAAATTTTGTCATGAAAAGTTTCTCAAAAAATCTGTCGTTCGGAATCGACTTTAAACTGTAGGTACCGTCACTCATGTAGAAAATTAACACACACATACAGCATAAGCTGTGTAAGAAGCTAGGTTGTAATTCTGACTGAAGGGTTGTAGTGACCAATTATGTTATGTGCCCTTAAGAGTTCATCCACAACCAAGTTGCACACTGGTGATGTAACAGAGTTAGTGGTACCGACTTTTATAATTTCCCCTATGTTTGTTCCCCCGGTTGGAGTTCTGATTTCGTGAGGAGTGTTATCACATGCGTGCTTTATATCAAGAAAAGCCTTGGTAGTCTTCACCTTCATGTTAAAGGACTTATCAACCGCTGCTACTGAAGCTAAAGGGTCCGCCAAATAACTTTTTTTTTGAAAATGCTTTAAAAAAAAACTACTGAATATTTTCTCAAATTTCTTTTTTTATTTGAAAGTACAATCCTTCCGGTTAATAATGGAAAATAATTTCATTCACATGGCTGCCTCGACTGGCCATACAGTAGCCTACACAATCGGTCCAATTTTTAACCACATTATCGATTGTGTGCAGCTGTATTTTACCAATGGCTTCACGAATATTGTCCTTTAAAGCGTCAATTGTCTCTGGCTTGTCGGCGTAACACTTACCTTTGACGGCACCCCACAAATAATAGTCCAACGGTGTCAAATCTCAGCTCCGAGGTGGCCAAACGACATCAGCTCTGCGGCTGATAATGCGATCTTCAAAAACAGGGCGCAAAAAAAAAACGGCACGTAGCGCCGTCCCGTTGAAACCAAATGTTGCCAATATCCCCCTATTCAGTTTTTGTGAACAAAAATTCGTTCAACATGGCCCGATAACGATCGCCATTGACTGTAACGGCCACTCCTTGCTCATTTTCGGAGAAAAATGGCGCAATTATGCCTCTGGACCAAAATCCGCACCAAACAGTGACTCGTTTTGGGTGCGTCGGCTTTTAAATGTATGCGTGCGGGTTTTCTGTGCCCCAAATGCGACAATTTTGCTAGTTTACATATCCCCCAAGATCAAAATGAGCTTCATCTGAAAAGATGATTTTTTTTGCCAAAATCGGCATCTCCTGTAAGTCGATCGCAGGCGTATTGGACATTCATATATTCGTTCAGCGGAAGAATAAAACTAATTATCTGTCAAATCAGACATGAGCTAAGTGTTACCATTCACGAAATAAGCACTAGTTGAAAAAAAACGTTCGATGGCGGACCCGATACAACAGGGGTCTCAGTATATCCGCTTACCCTGTTTGTGTGTTGCTTATATAGTTGCCCTTAGCTTTCTCAAATGTTTTCATCATGAATAAAGTGAGTTTAAGTGAGTGAGGTTGAGTGTAGCGTCCTTTTTTCCTATCTTAAGTGGATTGCTTTTATTTCCTTTTTTCCAACTATCAGATGACAATGCTTAGCGAGAAATGTGGCCACCTTATCAATTTTAAATTAATCTGGAATTGATACTGCCTGGTAATAGAAATTTTGTAACCCAACAAGGGTAAAAGTCAATAGCTTCTCAGATGGTTAACTTTTACGCCGTCTGCACTTAAACAAGAGAGAGAGAATGTAATCAGAAATTTAAATCACAAGGCACAGAAGCCTGTAAATTTTCAATTTTAGTTTGTGTATGTGCAGGATAATAAAATTTTTAATTTTCCTCTTAGCATTTTACAGTTGTTTACATCTATTGTTGAAACAAAAGAATGGCAAGGCACTTCTCTAGAGAAGAAACTGTAACCTGCTTTATGTACGTCCAACTAAAGCGGCATTCTATTTACAGGGTTGGTACATGATGTACCTCTTGCTTGCAGTTACCTTTTGTTTTTCCAAAACGTAGAGTGTGTGCATTGTGGAGACATTAACTGCAGCTGTCGTTTTATTTCTGTGTTCTTGGGGTGGCTGTATCGTTGTCATTCTCGTTTCACTCCAGCAGCATAAATATTTAAACAATCAATCAATGTTTTGGCATTTTAAATTAGTTTCTCAATGACTTAAAACAAAATACAATAAAAAGGCAAAAAAAAGTTGAGAGAAAGATTTCAGTAAAAACAGAAACAAATTTTATTTCCAATCATTTATTATTCCGATTTGCATTCCTCCTACACATGGAAATTCACATTTTTTTGTTTGTTAGCGTTAAAGGCCACATAATTTTTCAATCGATTTTTATTACCAAAAAAAGAGGGAATTTTTTTTTTTTTGGTTTAAAGAAATAAATTTTTATTGTATAACAATTTATTCATGGTGTTTGTCACTTATAGCCTTGTTTTCGACAGCTTTTTTATGTGTTTTGCTATTTGGTCCAATAAAAATGTGATTGGTCTAGTCGGGTTTAAAAAATAAAGTGTCATGAAAATTAACTACCCAGACAAGCTGACATATTGAAATCATTGAAATGGAAATCGTTTATCACAGAATAATTCTAATCATCAGAACTGTGTTAAAGGATGCAGAACTGAAGACCATCTGTTTACCATTTCCATCACAGTTGCTGTTGCTGTCCGAACGACAGATTTTTTGAAACACTTTTCATGGCAATTTTCTATTTACTCTCAGAGTTTTTGCCAGAAATCTGCTGAGAGAAAGTCGCCGAAGAAATACTTTTTGTATTTTGTTTTGATGTCTGGCCTGGGACTCGAACCCTGGCTTTACGTCTAATAAGCCAACACACTACCTACTAGACTACGGCGACTTTAATTAGGCATTTTTGTTTGTTTTTGTCGATGACAGGACTTCCTCGATTTGTTTTCTAACGCAAATAAGGTCGTCCTCTTCGCCGACTTCTGCAAATCCCCGTATCAAATACCCGTCTTGCCGGAGTATTCTTCTCCATTCGAACAGCATAGCCGTGCCAGCGCTGCCACTGGATGTTAATACACTGTCCAATGTCCATGTCGTTGAGGAGCTCATGCAGCTCATTGTTGGATCGGATGCGGAAATCATCGCCAACGCTCAATGGACCGAAGATCTTGCGATCAACAGCCTCTCAAGAAATTTCTGGCACAAGCTGTGAGTGTAAATAAAATTGCCATGAAAAGGTTTCCTAAGAAATGTCGGTCGATGTCGACTTTAAACGGTTGACCTAGCCACTCATGGATTAAACTAACACACACAACATTGGTGGTGTGAGAAGCTAAGTTGTGATGCTTACTAATGGGTTGTAAAGAACAATTAAGTATGTAAACACTACGCCAACCAGTCGAATATGTAGATAGCCTCGGATATCAATAGTTTGCTTAAAAGCTCACTTGTTTTTTAAGGCAAGACCGGTAGTTCGAAACACGAAGTCACCTCTGTACCAGAGGTCAGCAATGACTATTCAAAACGATGAGTAGATTCGAATCATACTTATAATTTCTGATACTTATACGCATTCATACTTATTTTAATGTCATACTCATACTACTTATATGCAAAGTTTGAAATACTCATGGTACTCGTACATAACAATACGTATGATGTTATTGATTTCGACTCTCCACGACTCATCGTATACACGAATCACAAAATAAGTATGATTCGCGTACGAGCACTACAATACTCACATGAAGGTTGTGTGTTTGCTCTCCTTGCTGTCTTTGTCTTTTTTGTTTATGTGTCTTTCTTCTTTCTTTGTAAATGCAACAACAACTAAGACTGTAAATTTTGATGAATGATTCGAATCACTCGAATCATTTGTGAGTATTATAAGTATTTTTCTAAATTTATGAATCTGAATGAGTAGGCGTATGAATCAAACATATTTCGAATGTTATGAGTTTGATGTCAACGTTGTACTCATACTCATTGCAACTTATACTTATAAATCAATGTTGTAGTGAGTACGAATGCATCAGAATAGTTGGATTTCAATACTGTTCACTCACTCATACTCAAAATGTCATGAGTACTTATGAGTAGCGAAAAAGCGATTCATTGCTGATCTCTGATCTGTACCTGCATTAAAAGCTATCCGAATGAAAATTGCCTTCTTTTTAGCGTTGATTGACTGATTGCCAAAAAGAAGGGAGCTGAAACGTATCTGGGTCAGATGTGTTACTAGAATATCTAGTTCGCACAGGTCGCAGTAAGTCACAGTAAAGGACATGTCTATTGGCTGTACTTACAAAGAACTGCTCGTTTAGAGACTATGGAGATTGAAAACCGTGAAATTGCTATAGCCCTGTTGTAGCTCTGATAATGTGGAAAAAAAGGCAAGAGTTGATCATTTTCTGTTTAAAATTATTATGAGAATCATTAAAAATCTGATAAATTTCAGCATTTTCGTTATAACAAGACTAATTGTAGCTCGTTTTTGACTTTAATTCAGAACCCTTACTTGCTTTACAACTAGGAATAATTGGCTCTGTACCTGACTGAAGTGAAATAAACATTTCGTTCTATTTATACATTATCTGGCAACTTCTAGAATCTCTTTGTTGATTTGTTATGGTATTCTTGTATTACTTTTTCTAGAAAAAATATTTCGTGTTTATGTTTATTCTGTCTTCGAAAGCATATGTTATTTACAGCTTCGTTCTAAAGCTATAAGATTTAAGAATTTTAAATCAAATTCACATTTTGTGTTCAGTTGTTCGCATTCCAATTAATTTCGTTTCAAATGCATGAAAGAGAAATTGAAAATAATATTTAAAACAGAACATTATTATGACCACAATCATTGCCATAAGGCAACTTGAATATGCAAATGAATACCATTTTCATACATTGGCAGTGGTATGGCATTACATTTTCATTAATTTTATTTCGATTTAAAATTATTTCACCACAACCAATAACTTATTGTCTGCAATAGCCTTAATGACAGCTGCTATTGCTATCGATAGTTGCAAAGCAATAATCGATAATTTTTTTTTATCCTGGCATACTAAAATTAGAAATCATTTTTATTTAATGCCTCCAGAAAAAAACTTTTTTCTTGTTTTTGTTTCTTTTTTATGTTCTTAGAATTGCAGGCCTATTCATTTCTAAAATGTTAAACAATATCCATTTATTATAAAGCAGAATAGAGCATAAGAATAGAGAACGAGAGTAATTGTTTTTCATTTTCTTTTGTTTTCATTTGCAGAAAATGCCACACGTTATTGTCATGCGAATGGCACGTGGGAGAAATTGACAAACTATGAAGCCTGCATACATCTGTCCGAACCCGTTTTAGTATCCGAGTTTGATCCCTTAGTGGAATTGCCAACGATTATCTACTACATCGGCTATACCATCAGTTTAGTGTCATTAACATTGGCGATTGTGGTTTTTGCATATTATAAGTAAGTATTCGCATATTTTTTTCAAAGATAATTACATGTGTAGTACATATTAAAAAACAAACAGTAAATAGGCTTCATCGTATAAAAAATAACACAATAATTCCACAGGCAAAATGTTATTCTAAACAAATATCGTCTCTTAAGGAATTAAGACAAGTAAATGGCTCAAATAATATGATATCCAGATGGATGACAGAGGTCCTCATACATGATGGTGTGCTAAGCGTCAGAACAATCGGAAATTGTCACACAAGATAAGATAATTTCACCATTAATATGGATTTATGGATGAGCTTTTGATGAAATTGTCTGAGCCAGGTATTGACTGTCAAGGGTTGTGATGGCAAAAGTTTGAAGAGATTCTTCGTAACATCATTCACGCACACGTCTTTAGATTGTAAGTCAGCGAATCATATTAGTGGAGTTATGGGTTACCAAGGTTTACGCACAGTAATACCATTTACGAGAAGGGGAAAACTTCTCAAATTAAAGAATATTCTACTCCTGGAGTGGTAATATGAAAACTATGGTGAGGATGCAGGAGATTTATTAAGGACCAACGGGACTTGAAAAATCCTGACAAACCCTAATAGTGGCCAAACCACCAATAATGAAACCACAACCAAAACTTTTAAGTCTCCATCCCTGCATTTCAGAGCAGAAAAACAGAGTGGATCTTGTTCCAATACATTAATACATATCCTGTAGAAAGAAGTGTCCCTGTTACAAATGGTAGTCCTTGTCCTTAAAATAACTCAGAGATTTCTCAATCGCCCATAATATTATTGAAGAGTTCACTATCCGTCTAGTGTCCTGAACGATCATCTGCTAGAAGTGACCCATTGATTGTTATATCAGGTTCGCATGTTTCACCTCGTATTCTCTTGCTGTCACATGTCTAATCTTATTGCTCCACATATCATAATGATTCGGAATCCAATACAGTACTACGCTGCATTTATCTATCGTGAGAGCTTTTGTACAGACTAGATCTGCTGCAGACGTCCTAGTTTAGTAGGTAGAGTGTCGGCTTATTGGACGTAAGGCCACGGTTCACGAAATATGAAAAAATATTTCTTCTGGCTTCTCTTCTTAATGTGTCCTGGACAGAACCAGCAAACTCTATGATTTTAGAAAATACTTCTCAAAGGAACTCAGCAATTAGACTGAATGAAGCAACTTAGAGGCCACATGCTGTGGTATACAAATGCAAGGGAAAGAAAGCGGGTTAGGATCATGGACGTTCGTTCCCAGAGTAAAATATTCCGTGCATATGGGGAAATCTAAGCCATCGAATGCTGGATATGAAAAGAATATGAAAAGGACAAGAAATAGTAATACTATGGAGAAATTCTTGTAGTCGCCGTGGTCTAATAGGTAGTGTGTTGGCTTATTAAACGAAAACCCAGGGTTCGAGCCCCAGACCAGACATCAAAATAAAATACAAAAAAGTATTTTTTCGGCGACTTCTCTCAGCAGATTTCTGACAAAAACTCTGAGAGTTAAATAAAATTGCCATGAAAAGTTTCTCAAAAATCTGTCGTACGGAGTTAAACTTTAGGTTCCCGCCGCACACGTATAAAGTAACAACGCACAACATAAGTGGTGTGAGGAATTGGGCCATAATCCTGACTGAAGGTTGTAATGGCCAAGTATGTATGTATGTCTAGGCTTATTAAGCAAGAGCCTTTGGTTCAAAGCCCAGTCGCCAAAAAAGACTTTCTCTCAGCAGTCTTCGGACACAAACTCTGAGAGTAAATAAAATTGCAAATCTGTCATTCGGGGTCCGCTTTAAACTGTAGGTCCCACCACTGATGTTTCAAACTAACACACAAAACATGAGTGGCTTGAGAAGGAAGTTAGGTTGTAATCCTTAGCGAAGTCATATACTTGTGCCCAAATGGACAACCTTTTATCCTAAGAAGACTCCCTACAATTGGCATTAAAACGTTCTTTGAATATATTCCCAGATGCGTTTGTAAAGAAATTATATCTCAGGCAAGATTTGAACTGTTTAAGCTTTAGTGCTAAAGCCAAGTGTTTGCCACTTATATTGTAGTAGCACTTAAATCTTGGGGAAGCTATAATTGAATAAAAATGAAAAGAATCTTTTGTTTTATCTTTCCATTTGTCTTCATTAGCTTAATAAGCTAATAACAATATCCATAACCGTTCTCTTTATATTTGTATTCTGCAATATTTTGTTGCTTCTCTTAATATTTAACCCTGCCCTGCCCCTCCCTGGCCTTACCCTGGTCTTTAGCATTTCTATCTTTGTGCTTTTAAGCTAATGAAGATTTCTATTTTGTTTCTATTTTTTTTTTCTTTTTGTAATTATAGTTTCTATTCTTTACGTTTCTATTATTACTACGCCCTAAAAAAGAACTTAGAAGAGGAAAAAAAAATAAAAGCAAGGGGGAGAGAGAGAACGCCGCACCATAATATGGCATTAAATATGAATTTAAAATGGAAATAGAAAAGCAAAATTTCTTTCGTTTTATGCTCGAAACAAAGAAAAGAAAAGAATATTTTTATTTTGTTTAACTGTGTACATATGTTGCCATTTTGTACATACGAGTATGTACGTCATCCATATATTGTGTATGTGGCTTACCCAGAGCAAGCTTATGAGTAATTAATTAATGTTTCTTCCTTTGTTTCTTAATTATGCTCCTTTTAACACTGCGTTTGTTTTCTTGATTTTGCCAATGCCAGTCCTCCGGGGCAAAAAGTTAATTTTATTAATCATTTACGTGATTAATGTTTCGGAAAACAAAGTTTCTCTTGTAATTTGGTTTTTCTAAGAATTTGTCTCCTTCCTTACAAGTGTAATGTTTTAATAACAACATAAAGAATTGGAAGAAAAAGGAAATTGATTTCTTGGTTCAAAATTAAATTACGAATTAATTTACTTGACGAAATAAAGGCAAAAGTTTAGAAAGAACTCCCTCTAACCATTCTAGTACTCTTGTGAATAATGCAGTGTAACATGTTTGTGATTATGGCATTTATATTTATTTATCAGTCTACAATTCATTGGTTTCCTTAGCTTTTCGCAGGACTATTGTTCTACCAGCTATTGCGTTTTGTTATCATTTATTTATTACGCCAGAATGTGTATGTGTGCATATTTGTAACGCATCTAATCTTTGTAAATTTCTTTGCCTATTTACTTCAGTTAATTAGTCATTACAACTCTTTAGTTAGGTTTACAACCTAGCTTCTCACACCACCCATGTTGTGTGTGTTAGTTTTATCCAAGAGTGTAGGGACCTAAAATTGAAACGTGACTCCTCATTACAATTCTTTAGCCAGGATGACACCACTTAGACTGTGGTGACATGAGTGACTGGACCTACAGTTTAAAGTCGGCTCTGAACGACAGATTTTTAAGAAACTTTTCATGGCAATTTTTTATTTACTCGCAGAGTTTTTGCCAGAAGAAGGCCGAGAGAAAGTCGCCGAAAGAAATATTTTTTGTTCGAGATGTCTGAGCTGCTGGGGTTTAAACCAAGATCTCGAGTCTAGGAAGTCAACACACTATTTTTTGCACGGTATATTGACCGTAATGATCCTGTAGTGCTCGAAAAGTGGCCATAGTACTCTGCTGATGATCAGGGAACAAACACTGGAGTGACAAGAAATTCGTTGATACGCTAAAACAATCAGCCGTGCGGAATGCTGTAGATGAACGCAAGAGAAACTCATATTGTTATACGATATGACAGGATTAAGCAGAAGCATACGACAAGGGGAACCATAAGTGTAAACGTCTGTCAAATCTACCCGTTATCGCCTTTATTCTTCAACGTACTCATTCACTTCATTATGGTGAAAGTTATATGCAGGGGAAGGTGTAAAAAATGGTGTTTAAATGGCCACAGCGAATATTTAGACTATGTGGATGTCATATGGTTGCTATTCCACGACTTCAATGATATGCAATCGGAGATAAGGGAATTGTAGGCTAATACGACACGATATGGTCTCAGGCTAAGTGTATTCAAAACCAAGATCATGACATTTAGCCAATGTCTACCAGCTCTGATCCGTAATTAGGCATCAAGAGGGAGAATTTTGAATAGAAAAATATTTTTTTTTTGAGGAAACATAAACTTACTATTTGTGTACTAATAAGATGATATATCAGGTTCTAGAACAATAGGGTTGCCACATGTTTTTGTAAAGAAAGTGAAAATGTATTGTGTTATTGAGATTGAATATTGAAACATCAGAAGATTCGTAAATGGCTAACTTTTCTTTAAATAAATGGTACTAGAGATGAACGAAAAAAAAAAACTTATCTTTCTAGACCAGTTTTGAAAGTACTAAACAGATTAATCGATTTCATTTTAAAAGGCTGTGAACCTTTAGCAATTCAAACTGTATATCATTTATACAAGCAGCTCTCAGATTTTTCATAGAATCTATTGCTTCCTTCGTACTTATTTCATGCCCAGCATACGCGGTCTTTATTGCCTCTTAAGCGGAAGGGAATTAAAAGGGTTTTGAAATAATCCAGAAAAAATTTAAAATAATTCCATCATCCATGTTAAAGCTGTAGCACGCTCTTAAAATTTTCGAAATTATTTTTTAATTTTTTTTTATTTTCTATTAAAAAATTTAATATTCTGTTGGGAACGCTATTATCGTGCCTCTAAGCCATGAAACAAAACCCATGTTTAACACATTTATGGCTCCTTGTAATAACTCTTTAAGGTTAAGAAGAAAAATGATTTTTTTAGTCTTAAGCCTACTTATTAAATCTCTTAGAAGTATTAAATTATGACATCAATGTATGTGTGATTGTGTATTAAGACTGTGTTATAATTAAATAATAATTTCTCACTTTTTTCTTTTTCTTATCTTTTTTTCCTTTTAATTTAAAAAAAAACAACGCGTCTCGACTTTATGGATAATTTAAAAACAACCTGACAACAATGAAAAAAAAACAACCTCAATAACAACAATAACAACATGTGTCAAACTTTTTCTCCATGGTTTTACTTTATTACAACGCAACAACAACGTACCATGTAATCGGCATGGCAAAACAACTGCTTCCAAATTATATGTGGATTTCAAAAATCAACACACACACACTCCTCTGTACTGTTACTCTCTCTCATGTGCCTTTTTGCATACACACACAAAATAACACGAAATATTTTCCTATTCTCGTTTGTTTTTTCTTTTATTCGTAACATCGTACACTTACTTGCCGAAAACACAAAATTGGTATTGATGGCTGCCATGCAATACCTTTGTGTGTATATGTGTGCTGCGCTTGAAAACAATATGTTGCACATGCCTTGGTATTGGTGTTTTTCGTGTAATTTTTTTGTTTTTCTAATTTTGATGGCATTTGTAACCTGTCTATTCGCCTGTATGCATTCGTATGCGTGTTTATTATTATTATGTGTGTGTGTGATATGCCTTGTACGTTTGGTTTACCTTTAGGGAATTACGTTGTTTGCGTAACTCCATACATGCGAATTTATTTTTCACGTACATCATGTCAGCTCTACTCTGGATACTAACGCTTTCTGTACAGGTATGTATGCTTGTGTGTATAATAATAATTGTATATCAAGTACCAGTGTAAGTGTATAAGTGTATGAAGAATTTTCTCTTGTTTTGATAATGTTAACACAGGTATAAAGTAACAAAATTTTTTTTACGATTCGACATAAACTTTGATGCCCTTAACAGCATAAAAAAATTTAAGTGTTGGAATGGGAAGATGGTTCCGGGAATATTATTGAATTAAATCGAGAGTCGTAGTTAAATATTCGTATTTAGGTAAACAAATAATTTTGTATAGACAGTATTTTATGAATAACAGTTATTTTGATTGATTAAGGGTTTTGTACCAACACAGGCAGGTTCGTCCTGCAATGTCAAATTTAAGGCGGAATTCTTCTTCTCAGCCTAGGATATGTCAGCCGTCAATAAATGTCTTTTCCGAATGGACAGCCAAAGTCGCTGTGGTATAGTAGGTAATATGTTGGCATATTAGACGTGAGGCCACGGTTCAAACTCCCCAGGTCAGAGATCTTCAACAAAACGAAATATGAAGAAAATATTTCTCCAGCGACTATGTCTCAGTAGATTTCTGGCCAAAATCTCTGAGCGTGAATAAAATTGTCATGAAAGGCTCCTCAAAAATCTGTCATTTGGAGTCGACTTTAAAATGTTGGTCCCGCCACTTAATATACAACGTAAAACTGACTGAAGGGTCGTAGTGACGAATTACGTGTGCATGTTAGGATGTTGACGGCTATTCTCGTCATGAATGCAGATTACATAGAAAAATTTCATATCTTTTAAACCTATCATTGCTAACGAACTCTTAAAGATTGCTACAGAGGTCATAATCACTGACATATTTAAGGGCATATCGGATTTAATTGCTCCACTCAAATTACAGTTGTCACTGGTCTCTGCCCTATTGGAAGACATGCAGATAAAATTCAGATAGCTTCAGATAACTTTTGCAGGAGTTGAGGTTCTGAGGAGGAGAAGGTAAAGACTATTTTGCTCCATAAAATACTGAATAGGTTCTTCCTCCTTTAAGCAATGTTCCATAACGATGGACCTAACTTGTGGCCTAAGTTGGTCCTTACACTTCAAGGAAGATCCCTCATGTTAGTCTCAGTTCTCCAAAATAAGGATTTTATATCAATTTGGAATTGCGATGGTTTCCTTTAGGACGTAACTACTGGCCTAAGTGAGTCCTTAGACTTTAAGGAAGATCCGACCTCTAATTACTCTATGTACACTGATTTTCTAAACCGAAACTAAATATCCGGTGATATCAAGAGAATTATTGTCTCTAGACTAGCCTGTGATTTGAATTTGACGTTTTTGTCAAGGCAAGGCAGACTTTAATAAAACTTAATTCAGGGTAGAATTCACTCAATAATTACCCCATACGTTAGCACAGATCTGACAGCCACCAGCATTGTAGTTTGTGTCAGAAATATTTCAAGGAACAACCACGAAAACCATTATAATTTTGCATTGCCATGTAAAGGGAATCTGCGCTGCGTAGTGATTTTCTGATGTATTAAACGTTTTTTACTTCTTCAGGCACAAATGTTTGATTTAACAGTTCACCTGATGCTTGTCATCGCCAATAGCTTACTAGTCTGTTATTAATTTTATTGTAATGATGAATATTAGCCTAGCAACACAAAGTAAATTTTATTTGTTATCCTTTGTTCCACTTACACAATTTATGAGCCTTTGTAACATTTGGCAAATTATGATTATTTTTTTTGGCAGGCCATGTGCTTGTTTATGTGGGCATTTAAAATTTAAATTTAAAAATTCTTTTCTTTTCAAAATTTATTCTGCTCCCGTAAGAGTCCTTTATTATGCCATACGAAAAACTTTTTAAAATTTCTTTCTTTTCCATTTCTTTTCTTCGCTTTTTTTTTCTTCGTTTTTTTTCTTTGCAGATCTCTTCACATACCAGTGTAGGCGGCTGTATTGTTCTGGTAACACTGTTTCATTTCTTTACTTTAACGAATTTCTTTTGGATGCTGGTTGAAGGTAAGTGGCCTCCAGAAATTTATTCTTCATTCAACTTTCATCATCATCATCTAGAGCTTTAACATGATGTTTTTTGTATCATATGCTAGCGTCATAAGTATCAATAAAATGTTTAAAAGAAACTATTGTTGTTGGTTTATTCTTCATCTTTTAATATCACAACATGATTCGTGACTGTGTTAGAGAATGAAACAGTAACTGGCATTAAATGGTTTTAACTTTTCGTTCTCTAAGGAAAGGAAAGGAAAGGAAAGAAATTCTTGTTAACTTTACAACAGTTTCTAGGCAACAACTTTCTTCTTTTCTTATTATACCTTTGGCTGACAGTATGTATTATTTATAATTTTAAAAACGCAAGAGAGAAAGAGATAGAGCGAGAGAAAGACCGAGCTGAGCTAAAATGCTTTTGACGTTTTTGAAAACTTTGCCGCCATGGTTTCTTTAGTTTCGTTATGATTTTTTTTCTTGTAGATATGTATTGAATAATTGAAATTAAATATTTAGAAGGTTATTATACGGTGTAGATGATTCCAAAGAATTCAAAGGTAAAAATGTTTCACAAGAAGTTTTTCGTTTTATTTTCTTTGTGGGAACGAAATTTGCTTTAAAGAATTAAAACTTTTCATGTGGATTTTCTGGTATAAACCCATCACAAATCAATGCGAAAGTTCAACCCAAGCAACTGCAGCTGAAATACTGGAAAGGATTTAATTGAAAATATATCATGTAGAGGGTGTCCTTTCCCAATCCAAAGCGCCCAGATAAAAACGACCTTCTTACAGAAAACCCCCCTTCATGTGAAATCCACAGTGCAAACAAGAGCCTCAAGAAGAACAAGGCGCCTAGAATCGATAAAATATCATTTGAAATGCTTCAAGCAGAATCTACCGTAACAGCCCGACTCTTAAAAAGAGTGGCTAGGCTAAATATTCCAAAGAAAGGAGACATAACTGAGAGCAGCAACTGTAGAGCTATCAATCTCTATAGTGTGGTGAACAAAATGATTGCGAATGCGGCTCACAAACGACAAGCAGATACTCTCGTCAACGACAATCGCAATGAATATAAGGGTTTTTGTCCTGGCTAGTGTGGCATTGATTACATCAACACGCTGCTGATCACGAAACAAACGCTGGAGGGAGGAGAAATTCGTTGATACCCTAAAACAATCTGCCGTGTGGAAAGCTTTAGAGGAATACAATAACAACTCATATCGTTAATAGATTCCTTGCTTACGACCGCAAACGGCCGCATTGAGCACAGAGACATGATGAGGGACATCACAAGTGTAAATGTCCATCGCTTTTGCTCTTCAACAAACTCATTCTCGGCATTATGGGGAAAGTCTCATGCAGGGAATGGTGCAAAAACTGATGTTTTAAATGGCCATATCGAATATTTAGACTAGGCGGATGACATATGATTGCTATCCTTCGACTTCAATGATATGCAATCGAAGCTAGGAGCAGTGGAGGCTAATACAACACGATATGGTCCCAGGTTACGTCTATCCAGAACCAAGATCATGAGAATTAGCAAGGGAAATACTCTCACACATTGAAACAGCGAAAAGATTGAAAACGTCTGGTCATTTTGTTATCTAATGGGGATTATTGCAACAAACATACATGATTGGCCATAATAACCCTTCGGTCAGGATTACGACTTAGCTTTGCACCACTTATGTTGTGTGTGTTAATTTTATACGCGTGTATAAGGTCGACTCCGAACAACAGTTTTTTGAGGAACTTTTCATGGCAATTTTATGTACGAAGAAGTATTTAAATTTCGCTTTGTTGGAGATGTCTGACCAGGGATTCGAATTGTGGCCTCACGTCTAATAAGCCTACGCACTACCAACTAGACTACGACAACTTCAAACGGTGACTGTAAAAAGGTTGCTGAAAACCGCATTTTCAGGGCCAGAAAATCCCGATACATTTTGCGGTGCTTTGTAGAAATGAGAATCATGGATTGAGATTAATTCGTGAATTTCTTGTCAGACTCTATTATAAATACTTAACTCTGACCGACACAAGCAGAACAGCAATTGCCGCCTAAGCAAAAGCTGGAAACAACAGATGCAAATAGATGCAGCCCACATAAATAAATCGTGAATTGAACTGAAGCTATTTGCAGAAGATAACAGGAAAGGAAGCGGAATTGTTGAGAGTCTATGACCCAAATAGGAGTAAGAGGAATTTGCTTAGATCTGTCTCTTTCCAAGGGATATTTTATGGCTGAGAGGTAATTGTGTAGTTAATAAGCATGCTAAAGCAGGCACAGTTCTATGGAACACCGAACATATGAAAATAAATGTACGTCTTACCGCCTGGCAAATCCTGGGCTAATTAAGTAGGATCATAGTTTATTGCATCAATTTTTTTTTGTCACTGTGACTCTTCTCATGGTAAGCATATGGGGAGACTTCGATTACCTGCAAATTACTTTAGAAAATTTTATAGATCGTTTGAGAAGAATGGGGGTATTGTCTATGTTATTTCTCAAGTTACTTTGTTATTGAAAATTAAGCTTGGAGCCTTTACTACGTACATATATTTCAAGACAGTGGCCGCAGTCTTCTGTTGCACTGGGATAGTCCTGTTCCCTCCACATTTTATTTTTTTATTTCTTACAGAGCGTATATTTTCCGTATTCATTCTTTATGGTTGGAATCATTCTTTCGTGTTCTTGACTTTTTATTCCTTTAGTATTTCGGTTACTTCTCCAACGGCAGCTTCTTTTGTACAACTCTCTCGAACCCACAAATATAATTCTGAGTTGAAGGCCTATTTATTCAATTAATTAAACTTAATTTTAATTACTTTAAAAATTTGGAATCTTTATGATATGTCAGCCTGTATACAAGGTCCCATTGCCATTTATACAGCTGCACTAAAGAGCTGTATTTCATTATTCCCAGGTGTTGCGAATATAAAAAAATTTAAATTTTTTCTTGCACACACACACACACATCGTTGACATCGTTGTACAGTAACCCCAATTGCAAAGATTTTTTTCAATTAAAACCCAATACACTTTCACCCAACAACCTATTGTACCCCCTGTCGTACCCTGATGTGTTGCCAGAGAGATATTCATTAATTTTATCATGAGGTCTACCAAAACTGTGTTGTGTGCAAGGATTTATCACCATTATCATCATCATCATCATTATTATCATCATCATCATGTACACAGATTTTAAACAATTCATTACCATTTTATCTTAATTAAGGTTTCAACATTAAAAAACAATTTTTTTTTATTTCTCCATTTATTCTGTCGTTTTATCATCAAAAAAATTTCTTTTTTCATTTTTGTGTATATTCGACATCAGGTCTTTATTTGTATATATTGGTGGTGAAAACATTCTCGGGTGATAATATAAGATTTAATGTCTATGCCGTTATTGGTTGGGGTAAGTACAATACAAAATAAAAATTAAAAAAATTTAAAAAAAATTAAAAAAAAAATAAAGGAATTGCCACAACATTAATACCCTCATTAAAATTAAATAAACATTTTCTGTGGGTGAGTGTGGCCAACCCAAATAAAGAAATTAAAACAATAATTACTGGGAATAACTTTAAAAAAAAATAACAGAAAAAGAATTTAAAGAAGAAAATTACACATAATGACCAGCAATAATAGTGGAGATTAAACCCATATACAATGAATGCCAGTGAAAATCGTATATCAAATTTAGGGTTAACAAAAATAGAAATATGTATATGTAAAGTTATGTTTGGATAATCTCCCCCTGAATTCCAAAGTTACAAAGGGATTTAAAGAAGAAAACTAAACATAATGGCCAGTACAAATAGTGAAGATTAAACCCAAAGATTAAATACAGTGAATGACAGTGGAAATCGTATATTAAATTAAGGGATACTAAAAATAAACAGTGCAGTTATGTTCGGAAAATAGGTGGGTAGTCTTCTCGCGGAGGCCAATGACGCAAAAGAATATAAAGAAGAAAATTAAGCATCATGTTTTGAAGTAATAGTGGGCAATTAATCCATATATAGTGAATGTCAGGGAAAATCGTATATCAATTTAAATAATAGCAAAACAAAATCAGTGAAGTTATGTTCGGAAAATAGGTGGGAGTCTTCTGCCGACCGCCAAAGATGAAAAACAAGCTAGAGACGAAAATTCAACATAATGGCCTGGAGTAACAGTGAAGGTTAAACCAATATACAGTGAATATCAGTAGAAATCGTACATGAAAGTTAATGTTAAAATCAATGCAGTTATATTGGGAAAATAATTGGGAATATATAATACAGTATCGAAGTCGCCGTAGTCTATAGTAGTAGGAAGTGTGTTGGCTTTTTAGACCTAAAGCCACGCTTCAAACCCCAGGTCAGGCATCAAACTGAAAATATGAAAAAATATTTGTTAGGTGACTTCCCCTCAGTAGTTTTCTATCAAAAAACTCTGGGAGTAAATAAAATCTCAAAAACTGTCGTTGGGAGTCGACTTTCAACTGTAGGTCCCGTCACTCATGTATGTATAAAATTAACACACACAACATAAGTCGTATGAGAAGCTAGGTCGTAATCCTAACTGAAGGGTTGTAATGACCAATTATGTATGTATAAAATAGAATTTAGAGAAGAAAGTTCAACATAATGGCCTGGAATATTAGTGGATATTAAATCCATACACAGTGAATGACAGTTAAAATCGTACATCAAGTTGAGAGATGACAAAAACATCATTTTAAATGTAGCTAGTGTTGGAAAATAGGGGGGACATCTTTTTTTGGAGGCCAAATAAGATTCAAAATAAGTTTTAAAGAAGATAATTTAAGCAATGATAATTGAATCATGCACAGTGAATGCCAAAGAAAATCGTACACAAAAGCTCAGACAAATAAAGGGTCCGCCAAATAACTTTTTTATTTTATTTATATTTTATTTTCCATTATTAACCGGAAGGATTGTACTTTCAAATAAAAAAAGAAATTTGAGAAAATATTCAGTAGTTTTTTTTAAAGCATTTTCAAAAAAAAAAAGTTATTTGGCGGACCCTTTATATCATGATCTTTTTAAACTCAATCTCACACAAACTTCCAAAGGATGGTCCATTATAAAAGATTTTTGTGAATCCATTCACAATCCATCTTAAGAACCTGATAGCGATCTTATAGGGACAGTGGCCCCTTCCTCTAAAGGCTGAGAATATTTTAAGACAACTTTTGCCGCCGTAATAACGAAATGGACAGTGTTGAACTAAACATTTTTTAGTAATAAAGGTCCGGACTGGACCAATTCTGTGTCAAAAATTGATAAAATTTTCCTGGTGGTACAGATGTGTTTAACTAGAACATATTCATGATAATATGTGATATGCTCTTACACGATTTTCATTGATATTTCCTGCACACCCCGTTTACTTAATTTCTACTACCTTTATGGTTTAAAATAAAAACAATTTTTTACTTAAAACATGTGCTTATTACTGTTTAAATTTAACACTCTCTCTCATTATTTATTCAAACAGAGAGTGAGGTTTGGTATAAAAATCTATTTTTAATGAGGGACCCAAAATTTGAAAATTAAATAAAAATCCTACAAACAATACAATAAAAAATAACAACAACAAAAATATCACTACATCTGCTGTTATTGAGAGTCCAATTAATTATTTCCATTTCTGTAATTGCTTTACACCCGCACTTAAACTCACACATACTCACTGTTGCGTGTTGTGTTTGTTTCAAATACACTTACACTAGTGCAGTTACAAAAATGTTCGTGAAATTTTTGTTATTGTTGTTGTGGTCTTTGTAGAATTTCAAATTCATAACTGTCTGCTCATGTGTTAATATGAATGAGAGTGTGCGAATTAAGAGAGATTATGACCAATTTTTGTACTGCGTTGTAAACAGTGTTGCCATTGGAGATTAAATAAAAAATTAAATGGTCAACAGGTATGCCAAATACATTTCAAACCCCAAATAAGAGAATAAATTCTTTTAACATTTTTACGGTGTTATTTTTAGTTCGAGAGAGACATCTCAGGGCAATTACAGACAGATTTTTTAGGTTAGGTTAGGTTAGAGGACATGTACTTGTCAATTAAAACAAGTACAGCACCCGGAGGTCGAATTGACACATCGTACAACGTCATAGTTTCTCACACCACTTATGTTGTGTGTGTTAATTTTATACATGCGTGGTGGGACCTTCAGTTTAAAGTCGATTCCGAACGACAGATTTTTGAGAAACTTTTTCATGGCAATTTTCTATTTACTCTCAGAATTTTTGCCAGAAATCTGCTGAGAGGAAGACGCCGAAGAAATATTTTTTGTATTTTGTTTTGATGTCTGGCCTGGGGCTCGAACCCTGGCTTTACATCTAAGAAGCCAACACACTACCTACTAGACTACGGTGACTTCTACAACACAACGTTTAATCAGTGTATGGGTCATTATATGATGCACTATCCGCAATGTACACGATTACCTATCTTGTGTAAAAGTTGATGTCCAAAAAATTTTAAGTGTAGTGCTTCCATATTAACCGTTATGGAGAACCTCTTTTTTAACCACCAATAACCGTTAAAAGTAGTAAATATTCGTAGTCTAATTGGAATTAAAGCATCGAACGTCCAACCGTCTAGTTTTTATGCGAACCATTACGTATCTGGGCGGTTATTCTGCTGCATAATTTGTTACTGTTTTTTGTATGCATCAGTCTTGCTACGTATGATTTGTAGACAGCGGTGCGTATGATTAATATTTTATTGGTTGCTCACATGACTCATACGCTGTGTGTACAAGCTAATGTAAAATTGGTCCAAAGACTATTAATTTCTAAAATTCAATTTATTTACAAGTTTTGGTGAAGTTTCTTCTAATATTTATACTATTTCATGGGGAATATGGTGAGCAGAAATCCCTAAAGTTCAATTATTTAATTTTTAAAATTCTGCTTATGGCACATGACCTCTCCACGCTGTTGTCTTTATATTTCTTCATCAGTATACTGTCCATAGAATTGTTTTCCGTGGAAGTACTGATTAAACTCCTAAAAGCTTCAGTTTTGGTGTTCTTTGGCAAATTATGAGCAGCCGTTAACAATCGTATTATACAGCACAGACTTCATTTCTTCACAACTGCTATTTATCCGATAATGTAAAGGCCTGTTCATTCATAGGCAGCTTCTTTATATGTTAACTGTGCTGATCAGCAGTTTAATCTGTTCCACTCTAACTAAGGCATTATTCGTTGTACCCAATTGGCTCCCTTCTGACCTGTTATTGAAGCAGATGACGCCAGATGCCCCAAAAACTGTGGCCGAACCTAAACTTAGGACATGTTGCATAGCCACAGTTAGGTTGCAAACAAATTCGTCATGGACTTTACTTCTATGTTCGTACTCGTCCATGAATGTGAGCGATTTCTAAGGAAAATTTTGAAACTTTTTTATGGGAATTAGCTTTGCTAATACAGGACTTACAATCTCCTGCTTGTTACACAATATAAATGTTTTTGAATAAAATCCCTAATGGATTGTCTTCTTTTCTTAAAATGGATGGCACTATGATGGTCACCTTAATCCTTTCTTTTATTGAAATGCATGCCAACAGACTTGGCATTTCCGTGAGGGACTCCACCAGAATCTGTGGATTCAAAGAGGGATTTGTTAGTGCCCTGATTTTGCTATGAACAGACAGAGGTTCTTGACTTCTCATTTTCTGTTATCTTTGTTTTTCCCATTTTTTTTTCGGAGTCGGAATAGTCTACGTTGGAGAGTGTTTGATCTCCGTGTTGAATATTATGGTGTTTCAACAGACCTTACCTTCGGATATAAGAGGGATTTCAGCCTTCAAGAAGAGGCCGCTGCCTACAAAACTTGATACATACATGATTGGTCATTTCAACCCTTTTGTCAGGATTACGACCTAGCTTCTCACACCATTCTTGTTGTGTGTGTTAGTTTTATCCATAAGTGGTGGGACCTATAGTTTAAAGTCGACCCCAAACGACAGATTTTTGAGAAACTTTTCATGGCAATTTATATTTAGTCTCAGAGCTTTTGTTAGAAATCTGCTGAGAGGAAGTCGCCGAAGAAATATTTTTTATTTTTCGATTTGTTGGAGATGTCTGGGTTGAACCGAGGGTTCACGTCTAATAAGACTAAGACTACTTCAATTCGATTTGAAAATTCAAAGAGGGATTTGTAAGTGTCCGGGTTTTGCTATGAAAAGACGGAAGTTCTTGATTTCTCATTCTGTGTTACCTTTTTTTCTTTTTTTTTTTGGAGTCGGAACTGGATCTTCAAGCTGAATATTGATTTGTGGTAGTACAAGAGCCCTTACCTCCGGCTGAGGTCCTAGCTTTCAAGAAGGATACTCCGCCTTCAAAACTTGATACAAAAGATAATAAGACAACGGTAAAATAATCTTAGTGTTCTAAAGACCTAGTGTCGTAAAAGATTTCATTCTAACAGCTTTATTTAGTATTTTGTCAAATAATTACAACCCCTGGTTGCCATATCCTAATCAACACGAGAGTTTTATGAAGTCTAGTAATAGTAAAGATAGAGGTACGTAGAGGTGGCTGTCTATTTAAGAGAGCTGGATGACCACACTTAGACCACATAGGGCCCATTGTGCTAAGGTAAAAGTAAAACATGGTGCAAAACTGAGTACATGCGAATTATTTTGATTATGTGGTGGGGAATAACTAAACCGCGGATATATAAAAACAAAAACGATGCCTGTTGCTAACAGTAAATGGTTTATATACTCATTTCTGCTCCCTGCACTACAAATGCGTTTAATTTCAGTGGCTTCTGCTTAAATAAACGCCTAAAAATCTTCATTTCTACGACATATGAAGTGATTTTTAAACGAAATTCTAATACAACGTTGTTAATACTGTTCTGAAAGTACTAGGCATTGTTAAGAATGTTATCTTTCCCTTTTACATACAACACATACATACAGTCACACAGATAATTATACGTATCCCCCCTAAAAATCATTTTTTTAAAAAGAAATGAACTTCTAATCTAAAATTTCTTTACATTAGCATCTGTAACGACACATTTACTTAAATAAAGAAAAAAGATTCGCAAAATCTATGAATTTGTAACTGCAGTTTGCTTAAAACCAATATGGCACCACAGAAAATTATACGTACGACGTATATTTCGTATAAAATTTCTCCAAGGGTAGCCCGGTATATAAAAGGTATTGTGAATAAAAATCCTAGGACTACAGCTGTAGAAATACGAAATACGTCGGAAAGTGATCACAATGTTATTGTGCATTCCGAAACAGTTCGAAGTGTTTTGAGAAAGAACGGTTTCCGCAGCCGAGTGCCGAGAACAAAAGCCACGATTGGAATTTGTCCAATAATATATGGACAAGTCAACTGATTTTTGGGCGAATGTAATATTTAGTGATGAAAACAAATATAATTTGTTCGGCTGTGACGGAACACAAAAAATTTGGCGCAAAAATCAGTTGACTAGTCCATATATTATCATTTAAAAAAAAATGATTTTTAGGGGGGAACGTATAATTATCTGTGGACTGTATGTATGTGTACCAATTAATAAAGCCAACACTGTAATTAATTGAAAAAAATGTAATGAAATGAAAAAATATTTAAAAACAAATGCTGGCTAAAGACTGTCAAAATGCTTATAATTTTAGGTGGTCCTGCTGTTTTTGTTGTCGTTTGGACGATAGCCAAAGGATTGACAATGTCATATGCCACAACAGAGCAGGTAAAATAAAAATACAAATAAAAATTGCTTCTTTAAATATAAAATTAAGCACAAATGCAAGTACACACACATAAATACATACAGAGATGAACGCATACAATTGCGTTCTCTCTCTCTCTCTCATTCTCTCTGTCTCTTACACTCTTTGTTACAAAATAAAAAGGCAATTAATTTTTATAACCTATAAACATATACAAAACACACACACACATACTCCCACACACATACACTCCCACACAATAAATAAGAATAGAGAGAGGGAGAGAGTTTACGTAGAAGACTTTTGTGTGTGTGGTACAGAGCAATGTCTGTATTATCGAGTATGTGTACAGGCATGTGTATGTACTTGTTTTTGATTTCTCAAGTGCTTTGAATAAAATAATAATTTTTTCATTTTCATTTCCATGCCACTTGTTTTGCTTCTTTTTTTCTTGTTTTTTCCGTTTCTTGACCTTTTTTTTTTGTTCAACAAACAGATTCAAATTGAAGGTTGTCCTTGGATGCAAGAAACGCATGTGGATTGGATATTCCAGGGTCCTGTTTGTGTTGTTTTAATAATAAATTTAATTTTTTTATTGCGCATAATGTGGGTGAGTGTCTCTTTAATGAAAATCAATGAAAATAAAAACAAACAAAATTTTTAAAGGAAAACAAAATAAAACACACAGGACCACAATGGACCAAAAATGAAAAAAAACAACCATTTAATCTAGGTGTTAATTAATTAAAGGTTATGTTCTCACTCTTTAAAGGTATTGATTACGAAATTACGTTCTGCCAACACAGTGGAGACACGACAATACCGCAAGGCAGCCAAAGCTTTATTGGTTTTAATACCATTATTTGGCATAACGTATCTGGTGGTATTGGCAGGACCCAATGAAGGTGGCGTCATCAGTCATATGTTTGCCATTGTACGTGCCCTACTGCTAAGCACTCAAGTATGCAATGATAATGACAAAAACAACAGTATTATGCTGTCATTAAAATTGAATTTTTTATTTTCTTTTTACTCTCTCTTTACATTTAATATTGACAGGGGTTTTCGGTTTCATTATTTTATTGTTTTTTAAATTCAGAAGTACGCAATGCTTTAAAGCATCACATTTCAACGTGGCAGGATTCTCGTAATATAAGACTCAATCAATCGCGCAGGTAGTTATCCTAGGCAACACAGAGATTTTATTTTTAAAATCATAATTTAAAAGATGAACGAATTATTTTCCTTGTTTTTATTTATAGATACGTTTCAAAAGGTTTTGCCAAGGATGTATCACCCAATACGGAAAGCAAAAGGTAGGTTTATTATAAATTTGCATTTATTATAAAAAAGAGAAGCATACCTAAGTGCTTAATTTTGTGTTCGTAACCGCATGGTTCTTTTGAAAGCTTATCATTAACAAGCGAAGGACAAAAAATATGCTCTACAGGAAAAAAATTTCATATAAATTTTTTTTAACAAATAGGGTTCCTTCCCTTTTTAAAGTGTCCGCCAAATAACTTTTTTTTTTGAAAATGCTTTAAAAAAACTACTGAATATTTTCTCAAATTTCTTTTTTTATTTGAAAGTATAATCGTTCCGGTTAATAATGGAAAATAATTTCATTCAAATGGCTGCCTCGGCTGGCCATGCCACCAGAAGGTGCCGATTTTGGCAAAAAAAAAAATCATCTTTTCAGAGAAGAGAGAGATGAAGCTCATTTTGATCTTGGCGGGTATGTAAACAAGCAAAATTGTCGCATTTGGGGCACAGAAAACCCGCAAGCATACATTGAAAAGCCGACGCACCCAAAACGAGTCACTGTTTGGTGCCGATTTTGGTCCAGAGGCATAATTGGGCCATTTTTCTTTGAAAATGAGCAAGGAGTGGCCGTTACAGTCAATGGCAATTGTTATCGGGCCATGTTGAACGAATTTTTGTTCACAAAAATTGAAGAGGAGGATATTGGCAACGTTTGGTTTCAACAGGACGGCGCTACGTGCCACACAGTCGAAGCTACACTCGATGTTTTGCGCCCTTTTTTTGAAGATCGCATTATCAGCCGCAGAGCTGATGTCGCTTGGCCACCTCGGAGCTGCGATTTGACACCGTTGGACTATTATTTGTGGGGTGCCGTCAAAGATAAGTGTTACGCCGACAAGCCAGAGACAATTGACGCTTTAATGTACAATATTCGTGAAGCCATTGGTGAAATACAGCTGCACACAATCGATAATGTGCTTAAAAATTGGACCGATCATGTAGGCTACTGCATGGCCAGCCGAGGCAGCCATTTGAATGAAATTATTTTCCATTATTAACCGGAAGGATTGTACTTTCAAATAAAAAAAGAAATTTGAGAAAATATTCAGTAGTTTTTTTTTTTTAAGCATTTTCAAAAAAAAACAGTTATTTGGTGGACCCTTTACAATAATTACAATAATTTAAAATTTCTTTTCAATTGGATTTATTTAAATATTTCTCTTCTTTGTTTAAAACGACGTTTCGTTTACTAATGTTTTCCTTTTTTCTTTTTCCTTGCTCTTCTAATTTGATTTTGGGTGTCCAATTACGCACACATACACATACACACACACAGGCCCTTAACATCATACTATGGAAAGAGTAAAAAGAGAAAAGAATCATGCGTTTCATCGGCTACAACCACAACATTAGTGGGTCAACATCATTCGCTTTCATTACAACGTGGCTCAAATGGTGCTCTTCATATGCTGCCCACCGCTACTGCTCTAACGGTTATGCCGCGAGCCGTTAGTCCTTTGATGAAGGTAAAAACAAAACAAAACCTAACGTAACAAAAATTTATGGACTTTTCTTTTCAAAATAATGAAATGTAAACCCATTTAGTCGTGGAAAATAAAGGAAAATGGGGAAAAGAATTCCAAAAAAATTTTTCCCAAATATTTGCATTGATTTGTTAGGTTTTTGTTTTGATTTTCATTTCATTATATTTTTTGTTTTTTTGGTAAAGGTAAGGAATTTAAAAAACAGGTAACAGAAGGAGTTAAAGGAGAAGAGAATGTATAAATAAATTTGAGAAAATCTCATAAAAATTATTGTAAAAATCTGACAGTTTGTGTATTTGGAAATATTGGCTTAAAATGAAAAGAAAAGTAAAAAGAAATCAAATTCTTGTTATGAAATTATAAACAAAGAAAAATTCTAAAAATTTAAATAAAAAAATTTTCCGTTTTTTTTCATTTTCTTTCTCATTTACAGGGTCTTGAAGAGAACTCAGTTTAAATGCTTCCATTAGCTTATGTCTGTCCTACACGAAGTGTGTATGCTAATATATTTTTATTTATTTATTTAATTTTATTTGATAAGAATAGCAATATTTTTTTAGACAAATTTTAAGTGAAACAAACATAAGAATTAAAATAAAAATATTCCAAATAAAAAAAAAAAAAAAATAATTTAAGCAACTTACGTATAAGAAAAGAAAAGAATTTTAAAAAAATATTGTAAATAAAACGAATTACTTTTAAACAGTGGATGTAAATACAAATATAGGGTCATAATAAATGTATTCCATCTTATTTTATTGAATTTCTCCTTTGCTCTTGCTAGCCTTGTCTGGTACTTATCTGGTATAACTAGAACTGCATTTCGGTTGATGCCAATAAAGTTTCATTACGAATTACTAAAGAGATTGCATTTTGTACTCTTATTTTTTAGAAGTATTTCGCTCAGACAGCTGCTTACCGAGAGTTCTTTTATCACATTTTTAAATTCGTTATTCACGTGAAGTGCAATAGCTTGCTTCATTGGCTATTAATAACCCGATTAACGGCTTTCGGTGTGCATTGTCATTGAAGTAGTCTAGTAGGTAGTGTGTTGGCTTATTAGACGTAAAGCCAGGGTTCGAGCCCCAGGCCAGACATCAAAACAAAATACAAAAAGTATTTCTTCGGCGACTTCCTCTCAGCAGATTTTTGGCAATAACTCTGGGATTAAAAACTAAAATTGACATGAAAAGTTTCTCAAAAATCTGTCATTCGGAGTCGACTTTAAACTGTAGGTCCCACCACTCATGTATAATAATTCACACACACAACATAAGTGGTGTGAGAAACTAGGACGTTGTACAATGGGTCATTTCGACCTCCGGGTATTGTACTTGCCTTAATTGACAAGTATACGTCCTCTAACCTAACCCAACCTAAATTCGTTATTCACGTGAAGTGCAATAACTTGCTTAATTGGCCATTAATAACCCGATTAACGGATTTCGGTGTGCCTAAATATATCCTTCCAGGCGCCTCTGCATCTTATGCGCCTTTACCAATTGGTCACACTAATCAATTCCTCGATTTAGTCCTTCCAACGCACATAAGATTGTACTCTTCGTCTATTTCCGTAAATCCCTGCTTCAATTACCCGTCCTTCCGGAGCATTCTCCTCCATTCGAACGACGTGGCCGTTTCAGCAAAGCCGGTGAATGTTAATATGCTGCAGAAAGTCTAAGGCGTTAAGGAGCTCACACTGCTCATTGTTGGATCGGATGTGGAAATTACTGACACCTCTTACTGGAACGAAGATCTTACGTAGTACTTTTCTCCCGAATACTCTCAAGACTGTTGCATTAGTGCTTAATAGTGTCCATGCTTCTGCGCCATAAAGAAGCACGGGGAAGATGAGCGTCTTGTAGAGTGAAATTCCAATTTCTTTGTCGAATCTTAATTACATATTTATTTTTAGGCAGTAATGCAAGAGTACTGCAATCATACGATTTGTGGTACTGCCCTTAATCTGTATGGGATGTTTCTTTTATTCTTATTGCCTTGCCAATCTTCAGAAAGCGTCTCGGTGTCAGCAAGGACACCTACCTGCCTAGTGCTAGATGAGCACTCAAGTATTTAACGTCTCACAGCTTCAAAGTATACATACAGCCACACAGATAATTATACGTACCTCCCTAAAAATAAATTTTTTTTAAAATGATAATATATGGACTAGTCAACTGATTTTTGCGCCAAATTTTTTGTTTTCCGTCACAGCCGAACAAATTATATTTGTTCTCATCACTAAATATTACATTCGCCCAAAAATCAGTTGACTTGTCCATATATTATTGGACAAATTCCAATCGTGGCTTTTTTCTCGGCACTCGGCTGCGGAAACCGTTCTTCCTCAAAACACTTCGAACTGTTTCGGAATGCAAAATAACATTGTGATCACTTTCCGAGGTATTTCGTATTTCTACGGCTGTAGTCCTAGGATTTTTATCCACAATACATTTTATATACCGGGCTGTCCTTGGAGAAATTTTATATGAAATATACGTCGTACGTATAATTTTGTGTGGTGCCATATTGGTTTTAAGCAAACTGCAGTCACAAATTCATAGATTTTGGGAATCTTTTTTCTTTATTTAAGCAAATGTGTCGTTACAGACGCTAATGTAAAGAAATTTTAGATTAGAAGTTAATTAATTTTTAAAAAAATGATTTTAGGGGGGGGGGGGTACGTATAATTATCTGTGTGACTGTATGTGCTGATAATACATTCTTTTTATCACAAAATCTGGAAACTTTTATGCAAGTGCCCTGCACGACAGACGTCATTGATTTTTGGGTGACAGAACGTTTAAAGATCTGGATTTATCCGCAGCTCGGGGTGGTTAAAACCCACTACTAAGGGATCATGAAGAGGGGACTTACCTCTCACTGGATAACATAATGGACAATATGGCCACCAAGTGGACATACCTGTGAACGGCAAGTTCCCCTTTAACCTAACCAAACCTATTACAAAATCTCTATATTGGCCTCAAGGCTATGCCCATTCTAAACAAATAGTCATTGAATCTACAGTGCTCGATGAAAAAGCCGCTAATCTCAAATTACTCTTGGTCTGATACTGATTCAAATCTACAACATAAAGGAGTAGTATTGTAAAGAAAAGTTTTAAGGAAACTTATTTGATTTGACAAGGTTTGGTTCTATCTTCTCTTTCACTGAGTATGACCTTTCAAACATCCTTTTTCACTCCACAGAGAGGGTTTAGGGCCACATCAGCAGTGTGGAAGATCCCCTTCTCGTATTCTCATCTGCTTGCTCATTTCTGTGCACACATGATTTGGAAGCCTTCAAAGAGTAACCCTATTTTCCCCACCAATCTGTTTCTGTTTCCCCAGACAGTGCCATTAATGACAGGTGGGAAGAGGTCTTTATACTAAACGAATGCAAATGTAGATAACTAGGTAGGGAAGTACAAATTCAAATTCCTTGTGGCCTAAAAGAAAGCCTTTGAACAAATTGCGTGTAAACAATTAAAATTTTGTGTGTATTTATTATCAATACAAGTGAAAAAGGTCATGATGACCCAACTTAAAAATTGGCAAAAATTCAGATTTTAATTCCTACTTACTAAGATGGAACAAAAAAAAATAAATTTAAATTTAAACGTTTCTAATGAAACGAAAAGAAATGAACAATTTTATGATTTTTATGTTGATGTTGAAAATCTATGTCTTCATACTTTAAAAGAGAGTTTTTAATGGAAATTTTATGAAAATTTTCCTTTTTTTATTGTACATGTGAGCCATAAAGGCTAAGGTAAACAACAGGGATGGGAAGAACATAAAATAATAATAATTTGCATGTAAATGAATGTAAATAGAATAGAATGTAAAAACAAATGGAAAAGAAAATAAAATGGCAAAAACGAAATAATATTGCATTTAAAAAACAATACAAATAAAAATTTATTTCCTTTGGAAAAACAAAAAAAGCAAATATTGTTCGCAGTTCGGAATAATAAATGTTTTACAAATGTACGAGGGTGAACACATCAAAATAAGCTGACCAAACAAAGAAGACGCAATAAGATTGGAGAAATTTTTCTTTACTTTTCTAATGCTCTGAAAAGTAAAGGGTGCGCCAAATAACTTTTTTTTTGAAAATGCTTAAAAAAAACTACTGAATATTATCTCAAATTTCTTTTTCTATTAAAAATTACAATCCTTCCGGTTAATAATGGAAAATAATTTCATTCAAATGGCTGCCTCGGCTGGCCATGCAGTAGCCTACACGATCGGTCCAATTTGCGCAGCTGTATTTCACCAATGGCTTCACGAATATTGTCCTTTAAAACTTCAATTGTCTCTGTCATGTCGGTGTAACACTTACCTTTGACGGCACGCCACAAATAATAGTCCAACGGTGGCAAATCGTAGCTCCGAGGTGGCCAAACGGCTGCGGCTGATAATGCGATTTTCAAAAACAGGGCACAAAACATCGAGTGTAAATGTTGCCAAAATCCTCCTCTTCAATTTTTATGAACAAAAATTCGTTCAAAATGGCCCGATAACGATCGTCATTGACTGTAACGGCCACTGCTTGCTTATTTTCGAAGAAAAATGGCCCAATTATGCCTCTGGACCAAAATCTGCACCAAACAGTGACTCGTTTTGGGTGCGTCTGCTTTTAAATGTATGCGTGCGGGTTTTCTGTGCCCCAAATGAGACAATTTTGCTTGTTTACATACCCGCCAAGATCAAAATGAGCTTCATCTCTCTCTTCTCTGAAAAGATGATTTTTTTTGCCAAAATCGGCACCTTCTGATGGCATGGCCAGCCGAGACAGCCATTTGAATGAAATTATTTTCCATTATTAACCGGAAGGATTGTACTTTCAAATAAAAAAAGAAGTTTGAGAAAATATTCAGTAGTTTTTTTTAAAGCATTTTCAAAAATAAGTTATTTGGCGGACCCTTTAGTTCTTAGGCTACGAACACTGTTCTATTGTTGTTCACAGGTTCTGTCTAGAGGAAACTGCATTCATTTATTTTTTCTTATTTGAAGGGGTCGCAAAGAACCAACAGGTCTCTGGGTAAAGGCAGGAAACTGTGAGTACGGTGACGCGCCACCCTTCCTACCCAACCAAACTTAACCTAAAGGAAAGCTGTCAACCACTGGATTTCTTAGGTCATTGTGTTTGTTAAACGAGATAAAGAAAGTATCTATAGTCGCCGTAGTCTAGTAGGTAGTGTAGTGGTTCAATACTTAGATCAGACACCTCCAACAAAACAAAATGAAAAAATATTTCTTCGTCGACTGCCTCTCAGCAGATTTCTGGCAAAAACTCTGAGAGTATATTAAAATTGCCATGAAAAGTTTCTTAAAACTCTGTCGTTCCAAGACGACGTTAACATACACAACATAAATGATGTGAGAATCCTGACTTACGAATTGTACCTTCAGTCAAAGGTCATCCAAACCATTTCAAAAATTTTCTTAAACGTTTCCATAGTAGGCACCTGCATTAGTTACCCAGTATGATGTTTATCTTGGAGCGCATTCGTTTAAGACTCTGGAGGAAGCAACATTTTCTATCAGACTAGGATCTTTTATAATTCTATGGGGATATTCCCTATTTCCTTCATGCCTCTGGTTTGCTTCAGTTCCTTTTGTCGGGTTTTTCCAACGAAGAACTTAGCTGGGCTACTTTGACAGGTATTACAGGGTGTTACATTTGCCATTTGTCCCTACTTGTAAATTGGGCCCTCCATGCACATATATTGCTTGCATTGATAGGGAACTCTCTTACTACGTCCTACATTAATTTGGTCTTGTATCACTTTATTACGATATTCTTTGTTGAAGTAAATCTTTCCAAGAAAAAAAAGAGGGATTGGTGGATTTTCTGAAAAGGATTCCTCTGTCGCCGTAGTCTAGTGTATTGGCTTATTATTGTGTGTATTGACTTATTAGACAAGAGTCCATGGTTCAAACCCCAGCTCAGATAATCAAAATATGAAAAAAAATTTCTTTCGGCGAGTCAGCAATCTACTGGAAAAAAAACGCTGAAAATGGATAAAATTGCCATGAAAAGTTTTTCAAATCTGTCGTTCGGCATGGAACTGTAGGCCGCGCCAATTATTGATAAAAATATTTCGCACAACATGGGTGTTGTGAGAAGCTAGATTGTAATCCTGACTAAAGGGTTGTAATGACCAGTTAAGTGAGTGATGTTTCTAAAATTTTAAAATTCCTCTCCATTCAATCTTCGATTACTAGAGCTTTGAGTGTAGTTATCACTTCGCTTTTGGAATCTAGCTTCACTGTAATAATGATGGGACTGATACCTCTTAAACAGTATTACATGATATTGACCAAATATTTTATATTTGCTGTTCGCTTACGGTTCGAAGCAGACTACTTTCATTTGGTTCAGTCTTTCACGATAGTCTCTTGGATCTATCGTTACCCGGTAGACAAACGATCATTAAATATTTAAACTGTCATACTGGATTTCAGCTTGATTTTAAGAGTCATGCTTTGAATGTGCAGCTGTGGTACGACCGTTTACTCAGGATTTGTCAGTATGTGTGATGAAGTCAGTTGAAAACCTTACTTGTTGCTCTATTTATTCTTCCTTTATTTGCGTTTTGGTAACTTCTAGAAACTTACTGTTGATTTGTTATTGTTATTCTCTTCTCATCTATTTGTCAAGCTGGTCTTTTTATGCAGTTTTTATTTTAATTTCAACTTTTGTTGATTTTTACTGCCGTAATTAATTTGTTTTTTTCTCTGTTTTCTGTTTTGTTTTCTAAAAAAAAAACTCTGAAATGTGTATTCCGGTTTCATAATAATTTTCTCAAGATTTTTTCTTTTCAAAGTACTACCGAAATCGGTATATTAGGTCAGCTTATTTTTGCGCTTGCCCTCGTAAATATAAAAATTTACAAAAAATTCAAAATTCTGTAAAAAAATCCATGTAAACTACATACAGTGTAAATAATTACTTAAATGTATGCATGTGTGATGAGTTAATATTGTAGATATACGAGTATTTTAATTGTATTTGTAAATGTAAATGTAAGTAAAATGTAATGGTAACAGTCAAAGGAGAGAGACAAAACCAAAAACTAGAGCTTCTTTACACAATGTATGTATGTGAATAGAGTAATTAAAAAAAAAAACGAGAGAAAACAATTGTAAATACTTAGTCATACTCACTTATACTAACACAAATGTAAAGCAAAAGTTAAAAATTATAATTCGAATATAAGAGGAATGAAGAGTAAAAAATTTGTTGATAAATGAATAAATTTTAATGGCTTTGTAAATGTCATTTTGACAAGGCGAACAAATACTCGTAGAGGAAATGTACAGAATCAAAAAAAAAAAATAGAATAAAATAAAATAAAAATTATTAAAATATAGAAAAATATTTATGAACAAAGGAAACTTCTAAAACGAAATAAGAGCAACAAAATTCTTGAATAAATAAACAAAAAAAAAAAAAATTCTTAAATGTTTTAACAGTTTACAAAGAGAAAAAAGTTTTTCAATTATTTTTTTTGGTTCTAAAATCGAAAGGTAAGCTAGTTTATATACTTCACATTTTTTTACATGCACTTGCCATGCATTACGTCTGAAATTAAAATTATTTGCCTTTCTCTGGGTTGGAAGAGTGACAAGGTTGTGTTTGTTTCCAAAGCAGGAAGATCATTACATACACACATATGCATAATTCGTCATTACAACCCTTCAGTTAGGATTACAATCTAGTTTCCCACACCACTTATGTTTGGGTGTTGTTAATCGGCTCCGAATGATAGATTTGAGGAGAAACTTTTCTTGCCAATTTCATTTACTCCCAGAGTTTTTGCCAGAAATCTGCCAAAGAAATATTTTTTCTAGCTTTGTTCTATTTGAGCTGTCAGTCTTGGGGTTTGAACCGTGGCCTCACGTCTAATAAGCCAACACATTATCTAAAGGCTCCGCCAAATAACTTTTTTTTTTGAAAATGCTTTAAAAAAAACTTCTGAATATTTTCTCAAATTTCTTTTTTTATTTGAAAGTACAATCCTTCCGGTTAATAATGGGAAATAATTTCATTCAAATGGCTGCCTCGGCTGGCCATGCAGTAGCCTACACCAGAAGAAGCCGATTTTGGCAAAAAAAATCATCTTTTCAGATGAAGCTCATTTTGATCTTGGCGGGTATGTAAACAAGCAAAATTGTTGCATTTGGGGCACAGAAAACCCGCACGCATACATTGAAAAGCCGACGCACCCAAAACGAGTCACTGTTTGGTGCGGATTTTGGTCCAGAGGCATAATTGGGCCATTTTTCTTCGAAAGTGAGCAAGGAGTGGCCGTTACAGTCAATGGCGATCGTTATCGGGCCATGTTGAACGAATTTTTGTTCATAAAAATTTAAGAGGAGGATATTGGCAACATTTGGTTTCAACAGGACGGCGCTACCTGAGCACACAGCCGAAGCTACACTCGATGTTTTGCGCGCTGTTTTTGAAGATCGCATTATCAGCCGCAGAGCTGATGTCGTTTGGCCACCTCAGAGCTGCGATTTGACACCGTTGGACTATTATTTGTGGGGTGCCGTTAAAGGATAAGTGTTACGCCGACAAGCCAGAGACAATTGACGCTTTAAAGGACAATATTCGTGAAGCCATTGGTGAAATACAGCTGCACACAATCGATATGTGCTTAGAAATTGGACCGATCGTGTAGGCTACTGCATGGCCAGCCGAGGCAGCCATTTAATTGAAATTATTTTCCATTATTAACCGGAAGGATTGTACTTTCAAATAAAAAAAGAAATTTGAGAAAATATTCAGTAGTTTTTTTCTTAAAACATTTTCAAAAAAAAAAGAAGTTATTTGGTGGACCTTTTACTAGACCATGGCGATCATTACCTATGAAACCAAAATGCCTGCAACTCATCAATCCTTGCAGTTTCTATTTCTTAGCGCTTTAGTACTAGGGGCAGAGGAGTTAAATCTTTAGCTAGGAATACAACATAGCCTCTCTCACCACTTTCGTTGTGTGTGTTAATTTTTTCTATGAGTTTTCTGCGAACGATAGAATTGATGAGAAACTTTTCTTGGCAATTTTTATTTATTTTCACAGTTTTTCCTATCAGACCGCTGAGAAGAAGCCGTGGAAATTTCGTTTTGTTCGAGATATCTGACTTGGGGTTTGAACAATGGTCTTGGGTCTAATAAGCCAATACACGACGACTGAAAATGGGCAGACCAGAGGTATTCGTTGACTGCTGATAAGTCCAGGGCTGAAGAAAAATCGTCAACCTCACCTGGCTTAAATTCCATAGAAAGCATTACAATCGGCTTTTTAAACAGGATTTTAGGAACAGATGTCACTAATCTAACCTAATCTACGCCATTTGTCCTATGTCAACAGCCTTAATTTAAAGCCACTTTCATAATCGTTTTAAGCTGAACACCTAATATATGTGTCTCCAGAGTATTACAATTCAACAGGCCTTAAATTTATGTCAAATCTAAAAATCTAAATTCCAAAAAAACCAAAAGGGGAAGCAGCCAATGAAAAAATCTCCAAAGAAACTTTAAAGTTTGATTTTTTTTTTGGAATTTTTTTCTACAGATTTTTTTCTGTCAACAGCAAATATGTCCATGACAGCTGGCATTTGAGAAGGATTATTATTAAATATTTATAATATTTTGTTCCTTATTTTTGCTTTTGTAGTTGTTGTTGTTGTTGATTTTATACCCCTGAATATTTGCATGCTTTTTCTCTGTTTTGGGGCTAAGTTTTGTTATGTTTTTGTGTTGCCAACAACATTTGTTCATTGACTTTAGCCATCAGATTTAACATGACAGGCCATAAAATCTGTTGTAACAATTGAAATTAAGTTTGATTTCTGAATAAATTTGACTAACCTTTCCTAAAACAACACTTTAAATGGCATTTTTTTTAACAAATGTAACATTTTGAGAGGTTTTTGGAAGAAGTTTTTCTTTTAATGCTTGAAGAGGTGAATTTTAAGCAGTTTAAGCTTAGAAATTATTAAGAGATTCACAATCACATGATACTTTCAAATACTTTAACATATTTCCATACCTACACGAAGTTACTGCGAAGTTTTTTGCTTTTTTGATTCAAATTTTCTTCAAAGAAAACATAATTTTCTAAGTCAATTCAGAATTCCCTGTGCTTTTTTAAGGCGCAGAGGCTGGACACTATTGAGTACTGATGCATAAGCCTTGAAAGTATTCGAGAGACAAATCCTACAAAAATCTAAGGCGATAGTTTCTGCATCCGATCCAACAGTTAGCTGTATGAGCCCCTCAACGACATAGACGTTGTGCAGCGTATTAATATCCAGCGGTGGTGCTGGCTCTGCCATGTCGTTCGAATGGAGGAGGATGCTCCGGCGAGACGGGTATTTGATGCGGAGATTTTCGGAAGTCGTTGGAAGGACCAGATCGAGGAAGCCCTGTCATCGATTGGTGTGACCAACTGGCGTAGGCGCACAAGAAGCAGAGGCGCTTGGAAGGATGTGTTAAGGATGTGCAGGCCGAAATCCGTTAAATGGGATATTAATGGCCAGTTAAGTAAGTAAGTCGTAGATAGCGGCTATTCATTGAACTTCGGTGAAAACTTACTTGAACACACAAAGCGGCCTGATGTCCCAGAGGTAATTATCAAGTTCTTATTAACCAGTCTTAACAATCAATATTGGCGCTTGGCATTAAAGCATGATTTTCTTAGTAGTTCTAGTCGGTAGTGTGTTGCCTTATTAGACGTGAGCCCACACGGTTCAGACATCTCCAACAATACGAAATATGAAGAAAACATTCCATCGGCGTTGCCTCCTCTCAATAGAAAATTGCCATGAAAAGTTTCTCAAGAAATCTGTTGTTCGCAGTCAACTTTAAACTGTAGGTCCCAACACTCATGTATAAAATTAACACACACAACATAAGTGGTGCGACAAGCTAGGCTGTAATAACTGACTGAAAGGTTGTAATGACCTCGCCTTAAAACGTACTACGATACCAATAAGGTTTCCTGCTTATAAGTCTATTCTTGCCTATATAACAGACTTTTTGTAGCGCCAGGTTAAGCAGTATTAGATTCAAAAGTTCCTCTATACCTTTCGTTGTGGTTGACTTCATAGCCAATGTCCTTTACGAATCCTGGAAAAAGTTGCTGTTTGTTTAGAGTTATTCCATCACACTACGGTTTAGTGGCACTCCTTCAGTTAGACTTTCTCTTCATGTTGTGTGTGTTAATATTCTTCTTGCGGGACCTACAGTTTAAAGTCTACTCCGAACGACAGATTTCAGGACAAACTTTTCATGGCAATTTTTTTTACTCTCAGAGTTTTTGCCAGAAATCTGCTGAGAGAAATTCAGCGAAGAAATATTTTTTTTTTGTATTTCGTTGTGTTGAAGATGTCTGACTTGGGGTTTGAACTGTGGCCTCACGTCTAATATGCCAACACTACCTGCTAGACTACGATGATGGGATAATTACTCCTGATTGACTCTTCCAGTTAATGCTCATATGTAGGGTAGTTCCCTAATAAAGGAGGATAGAGACACTATGGAAGTATGAAAACTAATTAAACTCCATGACTAGTCCATATAATTTATGTTTAATTTTCTCACGATTTATACTTTGATACTACAAAGAGAGTATGTTGTCACTCTACTTATACACACACGCGGAACTTCGTGACAATATAACTACTTAATGGCAAAATCCTATTGTTGTTGTATATTGAACGTTGAACAAAATACAGAGAATTTGTCATACACAAGAGGGTAGCTGGGTCAGCTGGCCATAACATTCTTAACTCCTGTTACAAAACCATATAATTTTAACAAAAACACTAAAGATATTAAATACAAATAGAAATACACACATAACGTACCCACATATACATACATACATATCTTATATAGACAAACATAATAAGAGATAGAGGGAAAACATAAATAACAGTCCCCCATCATATTGGCAAATAAATACAAACGTTTATGTATCACTGTTTATAGCAACACATAAAAAAAATAATTCTTTGGAAAGAGAGTCGTCGTATATTAGAGGCTAGAGAAGAGATTGACTTAAGAAAAACTATTTTTAATAAATTTATCACAGATTTATTGTATTACAATTCAAAACCAAGTCTTGAAAAGCAAAATGTTTAATTAATTATTGAAAAAAAGTGCATCAAAAAAGCAATGAATCCCTGGAGACTATTGAAAACAAATACAATTGCTTGTATAAATGTAAACGTGCAAGCTATAACACATCCCCTTAGTGTTGTGCCATTAAATACAAAAACAATTAAGAGAAGAGAGAATCTCTAAATGCTTGTCTATATTTAGAAATAAAGAACCGATAACAATAATAACAATAACAAACAACGATACATTAAATAAAACAACAAAACAATATTAAAGAGAGTATCAACATAAACAAGATTTTATTGTTATCCATACTCATTGTGCTTGGTGTACTTACTGTAACGGCACTATCACTAACACAAACACAAACAATCTCCCGAAGTTTATAAGATTAATAAACAAATAAAATAATAAAGAAACATAACAAGAGAAAAGAAAACAAGAAAGTAGGAGTACTATACATGAGATAATACATACTCACACAGATATACATTTATAGACATTTAGTTTAATATTGTATGAAAAATATATTGTCGTTGTATTTAAACAAAGAAAAAATAAATAAAATGAGACACTATTTATCGTTTAGAAAAACACTGAGTAATTCATCCCAAACCATACATATATACAGTGGTGGCCACGAATTTAAGACACGTCATATGACTGATTTAGTTTTGATAATATTTACAATCCTGTAATATCAAAATTGATATTCTTTATTCTTCTATGTACCCTGTAATATTAAGAAAAAGTACCATTATTTTATTTTGTTTCTTTTTAAATTTTGTTGCTTTTTGATCATATTATTGTAAAAAGGTTTATTTTAAATTGGCCACGAATTTAAGACATTTCAGAAATATCTGGTTTTTAAGTGATTTTTTGGTGTTTTTTGAAGCTAAACGTTGAGCAACGAATGTTTTATTTTATTTTATGTTGGAATACATAGAAATATTTAATTATAAACGGTCAGAGGTACTTGGAATACCGATGCCGAGCGAAAACTGATCCAACAATTAAAATTTGATGGAAAAATAAAAATGGAGATATCCAAGCTGCTTAAATGTTCTAGATGCAAAATTTACGACGCGCTGGAACACATCAAGCAACATGGTACCATCAAAAATGTCAAACAGCAACCTAGAGCCCGAAAAACCACACCATAAAGTAGCTGCTAATAATCCTTTCACGAGCTCAAGTAAAATAAAGAATAAAATTGTATTGGATTTTGGTATCGATATGTCGTCTAGGGCAATAAGAAAATGTCTAAATGAGAAAAACTTGCGTGGGTGTATTGCACAACGTAAACCACTTGTGTCAAAAAAATATCAAATCCCGACTAGCATTTTGTCTTGATCTATATAATATGTAAATAAAAATTCTTAACTAAATATAGGTAGCAAAATATTATTAGTTTTTCTTCCTAATATTACTAAAATCTTAAGAAAAATATCATGGACCTAAAATATTTTTGATAAGATGTAAAAATTATCACAAATGTATTTATAAGTAAAATGTCGTGTTTTAAATTCGTGGCCACCACTGTATGTATATACAAACACATATGCTAGCAAATACATTTGTATGTATGTACTTAAATACCAACACATGCTAAGGGTCAACTGTTTATGTGACATGTGTGCATATAAATAGCCCCTGGGCTTTTGTCACACGCTGCCCCTTTAAATATGCAACAAGTTTTCATTGTTTGCTATTGTGGGTGTGGTTGTAAGTATTCTATTTAACATAGAGAGAGGGAGAGAGAGAGAGGGAGAGAGAGAGAGGGAGAGAGAGAGAGAGGAAGTGTCAAAAAGGTTTTATTTACACTTCAATTGGCCATATGGGAATGGCAGTTGATAGTTTTAATATTTAAATTTCGAAATGTTTTGTATTTTTTTTTTAATTAAAATTAAAACAAGTTTATGGCCCTGTATTAACAACCACTTGGGATTGGATGGAAAAGGAATCGATCATCAGTTCAGATTTTGTTGTTGTTTTTACTACCAACTCACTCACTCAGGAAATGGCCATTGGATTGAATCTCTCTTCATATTACTTTGGAATCTCTCATTGCTCATAATGCGAAGAGACCTGAAAGGACTGCAGCCCCCAATCCATTTTCTTTGTCAACGCCAATGTCTTGCGAGGTGCAGATTTAGGTTATTTGTCTCTCCATTCCTTGTCAGCTTAACAGAATTATCATCTTTTAACATTAAGCATAAACCCTCGTTTATTATACTTTAAAGCTGGTTTCTAGCATAGGATAGTCATGCTTTATTGTGCAGCCCCTGCGCTGACCAATTTTTTCGATTAGTTTGGTGGACTGCGTATCTGTGGCGTTCCAGCGGGCAACTAAATATGTGTGCTCAAGTGAGCTTTGGTAATCAAATCTACCACTCCAACTTACCTAACTACACATTGTGACAGGAAAGAAAGAGAATAACAACAAACTACCCTATCGTAAATAAACACAGCCTTATGGTGTGTCTTTGAGTCTTTGAATATCAATTCCTAGTCAGCAATTAGCAATACTTAAGGCATCAATTGCCCTCTATGCTTATAACAAAGTGATGGGAAAAAATGAGATCTTGAATCTACGACTGACGCACTGAATCTATACAGCTGTGGACAAACCTATTCCAACTTACGGACGCCTGCTGTAGTGAGAATACTGGCAAACTAACCTCAATCTGAAATGGATGCAATCATTTGAGGCATCATTATTAGCGCTGACATGCGTCTACACTTACATATGTATGTTACCGCTGGAAACAATTTTACGCATCTTTTCGTTGAGTTTTTATTATAAGGGTTTAGCAGCTAAAAACTAAAACGGAGTGAGGATCATAAAGGAATTTGGGACTTTCAAAAGTATCGTATACAACTAATACTTCTTGAAGAAGTTCAGTACATCCATGGCGAATAGAGAAGTTTGGTAAAATTGGGTTCACGTAGCTCGAGAGATTCTTCAAGTATGATTCAAAATTTCATGGAACTCTGGTAAGCAAAGTCTATTACTAAGGCAACCGGATTACAGAAAGGTCTTTCATGAGAAAGCATAGGCCATACGAGATATGGTAAGGCTTATTAAGGTTGAAAATATTTCAACCAGGCGGCTGTTGGACCACGAAGTTCTTACGTGACGAACTCTCAGACAGTTTGCGGCTGTCGCGATCTCCCAATGAGATGGCATAGTGATACTGGGATATAGTGGCACTGTAGGAAACTGCAGAGCAGATGGACCACACAGAGTACAACCAACGAACTCTTTGATAAGTTCTCTACCTTAGGAGACCCAAATCTGGCCACTGGCGGATGAAGAAAGAGATCTTGCAATTCACAATGCATTCTGTAGATTGCGCAACAAGTATGGCCACTGGTGGATGAAGAAAGAGCTTGTTTGGCGTAGTTGACGGATATTGTATTCTGGGTATTCATGTGATACCACTACCGTTACTTGTAACTAAAGCTCATGAAATGGACGATCTGATGTTCAAATAAGACGGCGCCAAGGTCAACATAATATGACTGTTTTTGGATTTATTGCATGAGAAAAACAAATATAACGTTTTGCCTTTGTCCTTCACCTTTAAGTTCTTTCGATTTGATACCGAGACACCGCCGGGCATGTGTGAAGACGTGAAGGAAAACTACTTCTATCGTAGAGTGTTACAGTTCAGCAGAAGGGCCTAAAGAAGAAGGACGAACATGACAAGTCTATTAGGAGGTACAATCATACATCAACCATTGCCTGAGAAAGTTTCTTTGCATATACGGTCCAAACTAGATCTCCAATGAATTACAGTAGCCACAGACAAATTGCTGCCGAACTAGAGGCTTTTAGATGAACATCAGCTGAAATTAAGAGTAGCTGTTAAGTGCAGGAAGTAAAGAGTTGGGTTGGGTTCTTGACCATAGTGATGTATGCGGAATTAAGGCGCGAACATGGTAGAGAATTCAAACTGATTGGTCAGTTGGAGTATGAACTTTTCATTACAGAACAGAGGAAATTTCATACGTAATTAGTCATTATAACCCTTTTGTTAGAATTACGACATAGTTTCTCACACCATTTATGTGTTGTGTGTCAATTTTATATATGAGTGCCGGGACTCCAAACGACAGATTTTTTTTGAGAAACTTTTCATGGCAATTTTTACTCTCAGAGTTTTTGCCAGAAATCTGTTGAGAGAAAGTCGCCGGAGAAATATTTTTTTCATAATTCGTGTTGTTATAGATGTACGACCTGGGGGTTTAAACCGTGGACTCACGTATAATAAGGCTGCACACTACCTATTAGACTACCGCAGCTATGCAGCATATTCTCTGTCTGTGTGCAGAAGCGAAAAATAAAAGATTATGTGTAATGGGATTTCTTCAATAGCCTGCAGTTAGTTTATCTCTGGTATTAGCTAGCTTATGCTGTCACTTCCTTCCTCTTTCCTTACGTCTACACTTTAAAAAGGGGAAATACAAATATGCTTGCACATACGGATTAAATCTCTGGACGAACCAAACCAAATTAAATCTCTTGATTAAGACAGACAGACAATGTAGAAAATTTCTTTTAATTATTTAATGCCCCACGAACAATATTTTAATTCCCTAAAAACTAATTCATCTTCTTAAGAAATATTACTTGTGTGTGTGTGTGTGTTGGAAACTTTTACCCAAAAAAAAGAGGGGAAGAAAACAATTTTAGTTTAAAAGTTTTTAAGCAGATTCCCCACAGATTCGTTGTTCAGCAGCTAATTTTAATTTCATCATGGGTTATCTATCATGTGTTATCCTTTAAAGGAAACTTATTTCCCTTTTTCCCATCACTTTTTGTTTTTGTTACGAATTTAGTTTTCATCACCATCATCATTAGCCAACCCTATTAGCATGTTTCATTGCTTTTGCAAGCGAGTGTTACGAGTCTGTGCATATTACTGCAGTGATGGAAAATGTTGTTTTTTTCGTTTTTTGATTTTATTTTTTTTATTTTTTCTTTTTTCCTTTAGATTTTCATTCATAAAGCAAAAGATATAAAACGTGATTGCTTTTTATTATAAGCAGTTTAAGTAGCAGTTTTGAATACTTAATGAAATTTAACGGGGTTTCTTTCTCTTTTTTAAAGAGGGTTTCTTTCTCTCTTTTCTTTTCGAATCTTTTCTACTCTTTAAGTAATGAATTCCGTTTAAAATGAAATCTGCTTAAAATACTTTCACTTTTTCGTTAATGTAATATGTGCGGATTAGTTTTAATTTGAAATCCGTTTAATATCTCTAATAATGTCTTATATTTTTGAATAAATTAGAAAAATATATGACAAATTAAACGGATTTTTAGAGTTTAATTTTATACAAGAAATCGTAAGTAATTCATACGTATGATGGTTAAGTAGGTCATCCTTAAAAGTTTTGCTGGGCTGGCTTTCTCGCCCCCAAGGCCATATACACGGTGTTAATACAGGTACAGTACTGCATTATCAATTCTGAACTTTCAGATTCTTAGTGGTGTTAAAAATATAGGGAACTCACATAAGAGTTCAATGTTTGTACCCTATGAGGCTGATTCATCGGATACGTAATGCCATGTGATTTGGAAATCGTATCACTCTACTCATTTGCTGCTATTCTAGAGGTTCTGAAGGGCACCTGTCCTTAAGGCCCTGTAATGTGAAAATTATATCACTTTACCCAACTCGTTCTCAGTCTAGAGGTTCGAACTCAATGTTCTGAAAGCCAGAACCTATGGTAACCTCATTCACTTCGACCTAAAAGACGCACCAATAATTCGGCAGCCTTATTAAAAGAGCTACACGTACCGACTTTGAAAAGTTGCTGCCCCTAACCACCAATACGTAATTTTGTTTCTCGCCTTGGTCTGTGCATACTTCTCAGTACCACTTCTGGTTTCTATGCTGATTATTGGAGATCAGCATTCTTCAGTCATCACCTTATTCTCGCTGAAGCATATTTGCACTGGGTTTCAGAATATAGTGCCGCTTGTTTACATTAACTAAAATTGATTTTGGCACACCATGCTTTGCCGTTGTCTCTTAGGTAAGTGTGTTGGCTTATTAGACGTGAGGCCACGGTTCAAACCCGAGGTCAGACATCTCCAACAATAAGAAATACGTAATGCTAATACGGTAATAATGATGATGGTGATGAAAACTAAATTCGTAACAAAAATAAAAAGTGATGGGAAAAAGGGAAATAAGTTTCCTTTAAAGGATAACACATGATAGATAACCATGATGAAATTAAAATTAGCTGCTGAACAACAAATCTGTGGGGAATCTGCTTAAAAACTTTCAAACTAAAATTGTTTTCTTCCCCTCTTTTTTTGGGGGGTAAAAGTTTCCAACACACACACACACAAGTAATATTTCTTAAGAAGATGAATTAGTTTTTAGGGAAATAAAATATTTTTCGTGGGGCATTAAATAATTAAAAGAAATTTTCTACATTGTCTGTCTGTCTTCATCAAGAGATTTAATTTGGTTTGGTTCGTAAAGAGATTTAATCCGTATGTGTAAGCATATTTATATTTTCCCTTATCAAAGTGTAGAGGAAAGGAAAGAGGAAGGAAGTGAGAGCATAAGCTAGCTAATACCAGAGATAAACTAACTGCAGGCTATTGAAGAAATCCCATCACACATAATCTTTTATTTTTCGCGGACAGAGAAAAGAATATGCTCAACAGACTGTAGTTCTGCATAGTTGCCGTAGTTTAATAGGTCGTGTGCGGCCTTATCATAAGTGAGTCCACGGTTTAAACCCCCAGGTCGTACATCTATAACAACACGAATTATGAAAAAATATTTCTTCGGCCATTTCCTCTCAGCAGATTTCTGGCAAAAACTCTGAGTTTTAATCAAATTGCCACGAAAAGTTTCTCAAAAATCTGTCGTTCCTATTCGATTTTAAACTGTAGATCACGCCACTCATGTATAAAATTAACACACGTATACGTAAATAAAAGAGTAAATAAAATTGCGATGAAAAAGTTTTCCAAAAATCTATCGACGATAGGCAGTCGCCTTTAAACTGTAGGTTCCGCTCCACTCATGTATAAAATTGACACATACAGCATAAGTGGTGTGAGAAGCTTGGCGTAATTCTGACTGAAGGGTTGTAATGGCCAATTATGTATGTATGTATGTAACAATGAAATTCAATAAGTCATAATCGATTATGTTGTGTGTTTCATGGCGCCATCATCTTGACACCACATATCAACGAGTTCATCATGTTCAAGTGAAAGCCAATAAAAGTAAAATATTTTACGTTTATAGCGCTCTGAGTTGACGACAATTACTGTTTCAGACTCACTTCCAGGTTATTTTCGTCAACTCCAGACCATATAGCTTACCAAACAGTTCCCTTTTTCACATGACATGACTTGTCCACACTGTTTTGTAGGTTCGTCGATATACGCAACGATTTTGTTTGTCGTGATAGCCACTCAGTCAGAAATGAACTTCATTGCTTAAGGAAATTTTGTTTGAAAACTTAGCATTGAAAGCGTGTATCTTTAGCAACCAATCAGCATATTTACGCAAATGTTTTGAATAGACAGTCACCTTGAATTGTTGCCAGAGTTGAACTTTACATGGATGGTGGTACAAATGCAAATAAAAAAAATATCTGAATGAGTCGTAAGATGGATTCAATTGTTCAGAACGTTGAGAGTCGTCTTCTAACAGAAGCACTATTTTCGGCAGTGTATACATTGCAATACGGCACAGGCCGGTTTGCATCTGTAACACTTGCAATCACTTTAAATTTCTTTATAATTTTGCCAAATCCTTGCCCAATAGTTCGATTAATGTTTGAAATGTTATTTTTACGCGTACCTCTACTGTTGAACGATTCATATTTGCAAATGGAAAACCTTTCACTGCAAAATTGACACTTCAAATGAAAGCCCATTTAGCTCCAACCACCAAATGGATTACCCTGTCTTAGCAATCTATTTTTTTATATCGAATTTTCTGGTTATTGACGGCTTACTTGTGTTATGAGTTTTAAATGGCAAAAATCTGTTTTAAAATGCTTTCATTTGTCTTCACAGTTGAAAACCTTTATTGCCATGATTTATTATCATAAGAAACAGAGAAAAATTCAAGATTTTACTGAAACATTTATTTTTTTGTTTTTTTGCCTCAACAAAATGGCAAAAGTGTGTGAATTTCCGGTGAACTTAGGCAACCTTTTATGGCATCACTCATACATATATGTATTCACATGAGTACCCACACACACATATACCATTAAATATATTTGCTCGTTCATATTAATGTGTTTACTCATACATATTAAATTAGAAACACTTTTCTTTCAATTTCTTCTTCATTTCACTCTCGCCGCTCTGTGGTGCTCTCCTATGAATTATAAAAAAGAAACCAAATCAACATTCGATTTTCTTTGATTTGCTTTGGTTTTCGTGTGTGTGTGTGTGTGTGTGTGTGTGTGCTTGTTCTTCATTCATTTATAAATTATATATTGGAAAATTGCTTGATTGACAATAATTTTCTTTTGCTCCTTCAATACTGTAAGAGGGGAAGTGTGACACAGAGTGTGGTATCCACATATATTTATAACACCCACCTATACATACACAAACACATTTCTGAGCACCTTTTTTTATTATGCTCTATTATTTTCTTCTTCTTTTGCTATTTTTCTTTTTCTCTTTCTCTTTTCCCCCCAGTGCCTTTACTCACTTATTATCACGTTAAATTTCTTGACACTTTTCACTTCATTAAATACAAAAAAAGGAGAGAAGAGAAACGAAGAAAACATACAGAAAAGAAATGAAAAATTCATTCATTTTGTGTTGTTTCTTCGGTTTTCTTTCTTTTGTTGCAGTTCGGTAGTGGTGGTGGTAGAAAAATGGCATATAAATAATGACAGTAAATTGGTATTCATTAAAGAGAGTGCAGGTGTGGGTTTTCATTTCATGTTTTCTTGTGCATTACCTTTCCGTCTCCCAGAACTTTTGAGATGATCTATGATTCGAGAATAAATTTTGTGGGATATGTTTCTTTTACATTTATTTATAATATTAAGCATGGTAACTGAAATATCAGGTTATCCGTTTAGTGATTTTAAAATCTTTGATTTGGCAAGCCAGCTTGGATCGTTTACCAATCGAAGAACGCATAAAAATAGTTAAAATATATCCACTTTTCGAGCATTAACTGAACTTCTAAGCCAGGGCTGGGCAAAATTTTTTAAAGAAATTTGAAGAGACTGCAAGCCTTGCAGATATGATCAGGCCTGTGCGCCATTACAATATACGCACAGACGAGAATATGCTATGAGCGCTATGAACGTCAAATAACTGCAATTTAAGATTATGAACTAGTCGCCGTGTGGTTTCAAGATTAAGAACCACTCGACACGACTGATTATGGTTTTCAGAATTTTATTGTTAACGTAAAGGCGTTGAAGACGCTAAACGTTTTGGATATCTAGTTCAGGCTCTATTAACCTATGCGGTTTCATTGCAATACCGGGTAAACGTTTTCCATTACACACATTTTAGAATCTAATTGTCGCTGTACTCGATATACTCAGATACAGGCTTTGGACAGTCTCTAGGTCAGCCAAAATTAAAGTGAAATATCGGTTAATGTAAATAAGCGGCTCGACATTTCGAAACCAAGTGCAATTCTGTTTCAGCGAAGAATCAAAAGATGGCTGGATAATGCTAGTCTCCATTTGGCAGCATAGAAATCGGAAGCGGTACTGATAAGTAGGCACAGACGAAGCCAACAAATGAAACTACTTGAAACAGCTTTTGAGATCCACCTGACAACTTCGTACATTAGAAGAGGATGAGCCAATCGAGATACAATGGAATGCAAGCTTTGTGTTCGCCAGGCAAATTTTGCTTTGACTCAGCATAATAAAAGGACTTAGGTGGCTGGATAGCTTTGGTATCAAGGATTCCAAAACTGTTTTCATTACGGTCGGACATTATTTGGGATCGAAGACATAGGAGTTGAAGTTTATATAGGCAATTAAGCTAATATCTTTGTTATCGACAAGAAAATGCAAGTTATCGATAAAAAAAAATGCAATTTATTGACAAGGGAAGCGCAAGTTATTGACAAAAAAAGTACACATACATACATAATTGGCCATTACAACACTTCAGTCAGGATAACGACCTAGGTTCTCACACCACTTATGTTGGACCTACAGTTTAAAGTCGACTTCGAACGACAGATTTTTGAGAAACTCTTTCATGTCAATTTTTATTTGCTCTCAGAGTTTTTGCCAGAAATCTGCTGAGAGGAAGTCGCCGAAGAAATATTTTTTATATTTTGTTTTGATGTCTGGCCTGGGGCTCGAACCCTGGCTTTACGTCTAATAAGCCAACACTCTACCTACTAGACTACGGCGACTTCAAACTGTGGGCTATCTTTAAAAAAAATGCAAGTCATCGAAAATTTTGCCCGTTTTATATAGAGTACTTTTGTGCTCATATCAATAAAGTTGCCAACGGCGGCTATATATACCTTAATACCCTGACTATCCAGTGCACTAGGTCTGCTATGTTGTAAAATTCAAAGGTTTTCCTTTGTCTTTTTTTTAATTTTTCTTCAACTTTTTCCTATTTTTTGCGATCTTTAATTTGATTTTCTTTTTATAGTTTTCCAAAATTTTCAATATTTTTTAATTTTTATTTTGAATTGCAGGCATAGCTGCCAGATTTGACGATTTATCGTCATTTTGACGATTTTGAGCACCAAAAATATCATATTGACGATTTGACGATTTATGCCCTTATTTTGACGATATTTAAAAATTAAAAATTTACATCATATTCTTTACTTTAGTACATTAAAATCCACTTTAAGCTTTGCATTTACTTTACAATTTTTGCTAATCAAATTTTCCATCAACACATTCAGCAGGTATTTGAATCCTTCTTTGTTCACCCTGTAATATTCCTCGAATCTAGAATATAGCCTAGAATTGCATAAAATCGAAAATTCACGTAGCTTAATTCCAAATTTATGGGGTATACATTCTTTTTAATTGAAATATATTACTCATACGCATCATATTACATGTACCGGAATAGTTACCCTGAAAAGTATGCAATAAAAAACTTCGATTTTGTCATGTATGAAACTAATGGAATTAAATATAACTCATACGTTACATATGTTCTCGGCATTATGAATTTTACATACATATTAAATATGAGCATAATGTGAGTCAATATAAATTTTGATAAATTTATTGTTTCGCTGTGAACTACAACTGCTCCGGTTGGAAATGGATTTTTATTTCATTTATATGGCTGCCGCGGTTGTCCTTACAATCATAGCTCCCAGATTTATGCCATTATTTTGACGATTTAAAAAATTAAAAACTTACATCATAGTCTCTTTACTTTAGTATATTAAAAGACACTTTTAAGCTTTGTATTTACTTTGCAATTGTTACTATTGGAAATTTATGTTAGTAAAAACAAGGAGTAAAGTATTGTATTTTTAAGTTACTTTCGAATACCTGTGATGATTTTTCTGTATTTTATTCCTTTTTAGTCCCTTAAAAGCTTAAAAATCACAACTCCTGAATAACCTAATAAAATAATAATAAATTATGGACACTAGGCTTGTATATTTTTATACCATAAGTAACAGGATAGGTCTCTGCATGAATTGAGTTCCACATACGGATAGTCCGACTTAATTTTTATTTTTACTGTAATGCAGTGTGCGATCCACTGGCCAATTGACCACATACGGATTTTCTGGCCAAAAAAGACGAGCGTTATGTAGGAATATATGATTTTCGGGAAAAGTTCCCTTATGCAACGATGCTCCAATGATTCAATGGAGTTGGATACACTACCGTCATTAACGAGATGCTATGGCCTCTCCTGTACACGGTCGAGAAACCGCAAAATAGACGTTGAGGCACTAACCCATACATGAGAGTTGTATTCCATTCAGATGATAAGAAAGGAACTGAAAAATATGTCAGCATATTACACTAATTTTTCATGCTCAGAACATCAAAAGCTTCTGATTCCCTAATACCTACGCCGCCCATAGATATAGATGATGTAATATTATTGCTGCGCTTATGGGTCAATAAACAACGCTGAGATAGATTGTTTAAATCTTAAACAATTTTTTTCCTGAAAATGATACAAAATTTTTCCATTTTTTTGGAAAAAAATATTAAATGAAGATGAGGACGCTAGCTTTTAATTTCCAATAAATTCTCTGTTAAATGTTTTATTTTTTTGATACATACATATATATATTGACTTTATATATTTTACTACAATAATAATAATTTTGGTTTTTAAAAATTTTATTATTATTATTTATTTATTTTTCCTGACGATTTTTTGACGATTTTAATAAACGTCTTTGACGATTTGACGATTTTTTCTCAAATATTTGACGATTTGGTGCTTCATTTATCTAGCAGCTATGATTGCAGGACATAACAATTAAAGCAGAAACATTAATAAACTCTTCATTGGTATTCTTTGATTATTTATTTAATCGACAAAAAAAAAACAAAATGAGATAAATAAGATGAATAATTAATTATGATTACATTTATAAACTCATTTAAAGAACTTGAATAACATTCTATTGCCTTTCATGGCGATGACTTCAATCCATAAATCACTGCAACATTATTTCATGCCTTCTACCAACGGTTTTATACAATCATGTTCAACACAACAAATCTGTTTACAACATGACCAATAATGATAACGATACTATAACGTTAACGATAACACGATAACAACACAAACAGTATTATGCTGTTCTCCTTAGAATGTCTACTTAAATTTATTTATTTATTATGCCACAAATGCTCACATAGGTATAAATAATACACACACTTGTACAAAGGCTTGCATTCAAGCATTTCACAGAAAATCGATAACAACAACAAGAAATAAATACTCACTCATACGCGTACACAGAGATACAGGCATGACGAATGTTAACAAATACTTTCTCATGCATTAACTCACGTATTTTATGTTTGGTGTGAGACTGAGAGCAATACAATGCAATGTATGAACAGAGAAAGAGAACATGAATAAAAATAATCACAATAACATGGCAATTACAATAGCAAAAAAACAAACAAACAACAATAGGAGCGACAGTAAATACGAAAGACAGAGAGAGAGAGAGAGATAGAGAGGGAACGAGAGATATTATGGTGGCAGTAAAAGTAGAACATTTAATGACTCTATTTTGAAAACAATTAAAATTTCATAATTAAACATGGCGAAGTGCAGAAGAATCATAACATTGCTTATCTTTGACCCATGCTAACTCTCTTTGGCGTGTAGGGTATATCATAAAACAAATACAACTACGATTACACTACTACTACAACCATATTGAAATCATTAAACACAACAACAACAACGCTAATAATAAGGAAATCGTAAACAATTTAATGTCGCTGATCATAAAAACAAAAACAAAAAATTATTGTTATTGGCCTTTAACCTGACTTATTGCCATTGAAGCGAACCATTGCGAGCAGGGAGATTAATGCCAGATTTACTTCGCAAGTGTCATGAAGGATGTAAAGTTTATTAACACACAATACACACAATAATTCCTAATGGGTTTTTTTTGAGTTCTTTAGAAAAGATTTTTCTTTCATTTTTTTTCTCTTGTCAAGTGCTGCATAACTATACTAATTTATGGAGTAGTCTTGTGCTACTTGAAGCTTCTTAATAAAGTCAGGGGATTTGTTGCCATAAAGATTACGAATGCATTGCACATTACGTTTAATTGGCTGCCATGTAGATTACTTGCCGGAAAATATGCGACAGTTCTTACAATGTGACTTGAGTGCACTAAGTCCCATCCTTACACACTTAATGAATCTGCCTACTCTTCGCATAAATGTAGTCTTGATAGGAGTTTTTCAACAAAAATTACTGGGCAATGATAAATGCAATCCCTCAACACTGAGTAAAATTAACTAAACTTCATCAGGATCTAGTTTTGATAGGAGATTTTGAACAAGAAATCCAAGCAAAAATAAAGGGAAAGTTGGTCCTTTGGCTCTGGCGATCTTATGAATGTCTGCATGGCAGATTTTAATTAAAGTAGGCTGTGGAATTTCCTCCAAAGAGTTTAATTATAGGATATCTTTCCCCCTTCCTGATTGCTGAGGTGTGTTTCATTCGGAGATAATTGCCATAAATCTTGCTGAGGAATTTATATTGAGAAAGGGATGTATAACTACCAACATTTCTATGCGTTTTGGTACGGTATCCTTTACTACAAGTATTTCTATTCGTTTTGACAATTATAAGGCAATTATAAGGCAATTACAGGGACTCGAGCAGGGATATTTCTATTGGATACCAATCTTCCGTTAGGTTGTCTATTAGGCAGAGGTAACTATTTATTGACGGCTGGAAAATCTTGCTTTATTCTCAGCCTCATCTGGCCTTAATTGCGTAGGAAGTGTACCAATTAGATCGTGGAGACGTTTCTTTCACTCTATTTATTCGCATATGGCATACTGTAATGGATAGACCTGGGAACAGACTTCGTTTATTTGATGTAGATAGGTCCACTTTATTAGCTTACATGCATGTATCACGAGAACTTTAAGTTTAAAGAAGCTACCACTCCTTCCTATATATCCCATGGTATATATATGCACGTGCACGTACGTACTCCTATTATAAGGCATAGCCCGTTGGCCTGATCTACACATCTTCCACTTGACCGAAAACCTGCCTATTCACCCTGTAGATTATTCTCTTTTTTACTTTGAACCTTTTCTTGTCTTATGAATGGCAATAACTTCTATGTACCATTACCTAAAGGCTTAAAATGTTTGTCAACCGATATCTGAAATGAATACCTTGAATATTTTGGCCTCCAAGAGGTCAAGATTTTCGTTAAATCAATGACAATGTAAAAGGTCCGCCAAATACCTTTTTTTTTTTTGAAAATACTTAAAAAAAAAACTACTGAATATTTTCACAAATTTCTTTTTTTATTTGAAAGTACAATCCTTCCGGTTAATAATGGAAAATAATTTCATTCAAATGGCTGCCTCGGCTGGCCAAGCAGTAGCCTACACGATCGGTCAAATTTTTAAGCACATTATCGATTGTGTGCAGCTGTATTTCACCAATGGCTTCACGAATATTGTTCTTTAAAGCGTCAATTGTCTCTGGCTTGTGGGCGTAACACTTATCTGAGACGGCACCCCACAAATAATAGTCTAACGGTGTCAAATCGCAGCTCCGAGGTGGCCAAACGATATCAGCTCTGCGGCTGATAATGCGATCTTCAAAAACAGGGCGCAAAACATCGAGTGTAACTTCGGCTGTGTGGCACGTAGCGCCGTCCTGTTGAAACCAAATGTTGCCAATATCCTCCTCTTCAATTTTTGTGAACAATAATTCGTTCACCATGGCCCGATAACGATCACCATTGACTGTAACGGCCACTCCTTGCTCATTTTCGAAGAAAAATGGCCCAATTATGCCTCTGGACCAAAATCCGCACCAAACAGTGACTCGTTTTGGGTGCGTCAATCTTTTCAATGTGTGCGTGCGGGTTTTCTGTGCCCCAAATGCGACCATTTTGCTTATTTACATATCCGCCAAGATCAAAAGGAGCATCATGTGAAAAGATGATTTTTTTTTTGGCAAAATTGTCATCTTCTGGTGTAGGCTACTGCATGGCCAGCCGAGGCAGCCATTTGAATGAAATTATTTTTCATTATTAAGCGGAAGGATTGTACTTTCAAATAAAAAAAGAAATTTGAGAAAATATTCAGTAGTTTTTTTTAAAGCATTTTCAAAAAAAAAAGTTTTTTGGCGGACCCTTTAGTTAAGCAAGAAGCTCTTTCTTCAGTTTGAATGACAAGCTAATGTGTAATCGATATGGCATGTCATCGATCGCTCTAAAATGAATACCGGGATATCGCAAGCTTTAATGCCGTGCTATTGTCCTCCTCCCTCAACTATCGCATTATATTACCGATGACTGCATTGAAGCAGAATAGATGATAGTATGTTTCTCTCATTAGGTTCTTCCATAGTGAGTTAAGTTTTGCAGGTTTTCGAAAGCATAGTTTTGCTTCTATCACTTCGAAATCTCTTATCGACTGGCTAAGTTATGTGTACAGTTACCTCTTATTTTACCTCTACCACCTTGAAATCTCTTTCCAACTGCCTAAGTCGCATTATAAAACTCATCATAAATAAATTGATGGCTAAATTTGTAATAAAAAAAAAACATGATAAGAAACATTCCCAAGTTATCGCCGCTTCAAAAAAGATAAACTCAAGTGATTATCGACAAATATATGGCATTGCAGCTGAAGACATAAGTTTAGTTTCCACTAAAAGTGACCATAAAATGCTGATAATTTCAATGAATACAGTGTGATTATGATGCACGAGAATTTTTAAAAAAAAATTTAATAAAAATCAGCCATTATAACTGTGATATTGAAATCAAAAAAATAATAAAATTTTAAGTATTTTTCATACTTTTTTTCCATATGATGAGCACAATGTGCAAGAAGGCAATAGGAAGAGTTCTTAACATGCCACACACATATACACATACACACATAGAGAAGGAGAATTTAAATTTATGAAAAATACATACAAAAAATAGGAAACGGAAATTAATAAAACGAAGAGAAAGTTTGCAGCAAGAAATACATGGATAAGTATTATGCATGTGTACATATATCATATAAGCAGGGTTTTACATGTTGAACATTGGTTTCGAGTGCTTGGAGTGTTTACAATTGATGTGTGATAAACCCTGTCTATGGATGTGTAAAAATGATTCAATTTTTGTTACTAAATTGAGCAACTTCACGCCAGGGGTGGCCTCTTATTATGACTATTGCCTCCAAGCCAACACATGCACTCTATAAGTTTCTTAAGGACTTGGACATTGTTGACCATGAACTCACTTAAGGATGCCTTGTCAGCGATTACCGTGATCAACCCCGGTGTAGATACATTCGCGTGCTCGGTTGGTTAATATTGTTCTTTACAGTTTTGTAACCTTAAGTCTGTCTGGGCAGACCGGACTTTGAACTCAGTTTAGTAAATTGTGCACTACTTACATACTTAATTGGCTATTACAACCCTTTAGCCGGGATTGCAACCTAACTTTTCACACCACCTATGTTATGTGTGTTAATTTTATTCAGGAGTGGCGGAGCCTATGCCGTTTAATGCCGACTCCGAAGGACAGATTTGAACAACTTTTTGTTTGCCAGAAGACTGTTGAGTGGAAGTCTTTGTAAATTAGTAGGTAGTGTGTTGGCTTATTAGACATGAGGCCTCAGTTCAAACCCCTGAACAGACATCTCCAATAAAAACGAAAAAATATTTTTTCGGTGACTTACTCTCAACAGATTTCTGACAAAAACTCTGAGAGTTAATAACATTGCCATGAAAAGTTTCTCAAAAATCCGTCGTTCGCGGTAAACTTTAAACTGTAGGTACAGCCACTTATGCATAAAATTAACACTTACAACTTAAGTGGTGTGAGAAACTAGGTTCGTAATTCTGACTGAAGGGTTGTAATGACCAATTAAGTTATGTATGTGAATTCCATAAGTGACAGAGACTACAGTTTAAATATAACTGCGAAGGACAGATTTGGGAAACATATTATTTGCCAGAAGACTGTTGAGAGGAAGTCAGCAAATGAAATATTTCATGTTGTTCGAGATATCTGAGCTGGAGTTTGAACCACCGGCTCTCGTCTAATAAGCCAACAAAATACCTGCTTTACTACCGATGTCTTCAATCGTAACTTGAAAAAACAAAATAATAAGAAACTTGATGAATGAAATCAAACGCAATTGAAAAATTCACTCCACCTTGAAAGACCCTGTGCACATAAGCATGCCTGCTTTTCCTCAAAATTAAAAAAAATCGTTTTTTTTCTTCTTTCCCAAAAAATTACAGTCATGGCAACCATATTTCATCAACAACTTGAAATACTTTTCCGAGTATCTTCATGCTTTAAAATTCTTTCTTTTTGTTATTAAAAATTCTGATTTTTCTTGTTTTTATTTGTGTTTTTCCAACTTAAGGAAAGAAAGGAAAAGTGAGAGAGAAAAATAGACTAAAAAGTCAAGGCAACGTTTGATTGTTTCCAATCAATTAAAGACTGGCTTTTAAAAGAGAATTTCGTGTAACTAAGAAATGAATGAAAAAAAACCGAAATTTGTTGAAAATGTATGGTTGCCTGTATTCAATTCATTAAAAAGGCATTTAAAGTTAACCAAAATACATACATACATACATACATATACATAAACACACACACAAATGTCAAAGTGTAGGCATGTACGATTATTCAGAAAATATTTGAAGCCTTATTGGTTTGATGTACAAAAGTCTAGACAGGTATTGCGGTATTAAAATTCGAAAACAAAGACTGGGTTAGTGGAACGCAGACAACCGCCAATTCAGAATTTTAAAATAAAACCGAAAATAAGATAAAATAGTTAGTGAAACTAGGATGTATCTTACATCATTAAAAAAATGTGAGATTTGCATAGCTTTAGACTAAACTATTGAGATAACGGATGCCAAAGAAACGTTAATAAAGGTCATATAAACTTTACACGTAGGGTCACATATTGAAGCATTGCGAAGCAGCATCCATTTATTCGATTTGAAAAGCAATGGAGACTGACAATAAAAAGCCACAGAAGTTCTGCTTTGAAAACAGCAAAGAAAACTTCAATGCATCCAAGTCAATGTCCATCAAGACATTAATGCCTAGGAGCGCCTAAAGACAGCTTTTATCTTTGCTAAATGGGGTACATTCTACCAACTCTAAGAAATTGAATTGTACCTAGCCATAGTTATAAAACTATAATACTTCCCAAAAAGTTTAAGATCCTACACAGGAATGAGTCGTTTTTAAGAACGAAAGGATTTCTTCTGTTCTGACGCTACTAAACCCTCCGACTCGTTTGGTAGGCGAGCAGTGATGTTGTAGCCAATGTTAGTAGACGCCGCAGTCTAATAGGAAGTGTGTTGGCTTATTAGATGTGAGGCTACGCTTCAAGCCCAAGGTCAGACATCTCCGACAAAATAAAAACGAAAAAAATGTGAAAAAAATATTCCTTCTGTGACTTCGTCTGAGTAGATTTCTGGCAAAAACTCTGAAAGTATAATAAAGTTGCTACATGAAAAGTTTCTCAAAAATCTGGCGTTCGGAGTCGACTTTAAATATAGGTACTAAAAATAATAGGTACTGCCACTTATGGATAAAATTAAAATACACAACATAAGTGGTATGAGAAGCTAGGTTGTAATGCTCGCTGAAGGGTCATAATGACTAAGTTATGTACGTATGTTAGTTGTTGGGAAACAACAACGCCAGCGATAAGTAGACACGTAATACACAAGAGTCATTCTCTGAGCGGACCATAAAATAAAAAGAATAGAACTGGAGAGTCATGAGGGTGACTCAGTTCCACCAAATACCACAATGGTCTAATAGTCCTTAAAACATAGTAACGCATATAACAGTCGGAAGATCTCTATTGGCAATCCTGATGCCAGATTCGTATTTGATCGGATAAACAAGGCTCTAGAAAACATGAAAGTTTACAGTAATGATAATAGAAAGAGACGAAAACGATTCTTAAATGGTAACACCTTAAGCTCATTCGAGGAAAAACTCTGAGGGTATTTAACACTTCCTACACTCTCTTACCAATCGAGAGTTCGATCAAAAGGTAAGAATAACCGCTTAATGGTCGACGCCACTAAACAATATGATTCGGAAATTAAACTTTAGAACACAATTGAAAACGTAAGCTTCAAATAGAAACAGATATCCTACTTAGTAAGCTAACCACTACAGACCACGAAGCCTAGTTCTCTAGTCGTTTAGTATGCCGCTTTTTTCCCTTTCTTCGTTTAATTTTCTTCCGCAATTGTTGCAAATGTTTACTCATCATAAACAGCGGCTTTCTTGAAGGCATCAATAAGATACCCTTTTGCCTTCTTTAGCAGATGGCGGCGATACTAACGATACCTAACGACGTGAAATGGTGTCGAAGATGAATTGTGGCATTGGATTTAAAGTTTTCTTAGTCGAAATCAATCTGAATCAGCACTATAGTCTTCCAAACAGTTAGAGTGCATTTAGGCGGAGGTCTTATCTGTTAAAGAATCATGCTTACTACCACAATATATAAGAAGAAGATGCATAAGCGCACCCACATTTGCATTCACTACCAAGCGGCTATTTTACCCTTTCCCCACATCGCGGGGGGAATAAGTTCATTACTCGCAGCCTCTTTTATTGAATGAAGCTGGTGTGAATTCGTAACCGTTGGGGTTTCTGTGGAAATAAAAATGCGAACGAGTTAGCTCACACAGGATCTGACTCGTGTGAATACTTTGTAGCTTCAGTCACCTAAAGCATCCATTGAAAGGAGTATTCGTTAAATATGGCTGATATCTTTCGATGATATGTTGAGTAAGTCATTAGGAGCTCCAATTCATTTTTAGGCCACAATAGAGAGATATATTCAGACTAGTGGCTGTACCTACCGTGCACTGGTCGATTAGGGTTTATGCTCGACACATTAATAACCACTGTCATACCTGTGACGATGCTGAAAAATTTGAAATAATTGATTATTTTCTTTGTAGCTGTACAGCGTTTAAAAACTACTGCCGTGAGATCTTGGATTTTATACATACAGCTAGGCAACCGCCTTAGATAACTTGATTTGATTAAATCGATTTGAATTGTACACTCAAAATGGTGACTTACTGCACTACTTGATAACCGTGGCAGTTCTGAGCGGTAACGTAAGCCAACTAACGAGAAATGTTGGTTACCTCCACCACCCTGCTTGCAACTAAAGCCAGGGCCTGATTGCCTGATTACATGAGTGCAACTTCCCCCCACCACCCAGCTGCAGTTCTGACAACAACTAAAGCCAAGGCCAATAGACTTCAAGACACTTTGTTTCAGGATGAAAAGTTATGTGGTCTCACTACCAGCAATGTGCAGAAATTAAACGTTCCATTACTCATTAGGAAGTCGCCGTGGTCTAGTAGATAGTATGTTGGCTTCATCTCTTTCCCTCTTTCCAAACATAATAAACTTTAATGCTTTACGTTATCGGTCCAATGAACTGTCTTGCTTAAAGGCAATTGAACTCTACCTCAAATAGCGAACGTTAACAAAAGGAAAACATAGCCACAATCACTTTAACATTTTCATTGAAGTTCATTAAAATCATGTCCGTTTTTATTTAAGCAAATCCTTTAGCATCCTTTCGTTTTAAACGTATAAATGGTAGGAATTTAAAGTGAATGAATGAAATAAAATTGTTTTGAAAAGAGAAATTGAAGTTCTTTTGAGGAGAAAAAATAAATTTTTTTCAATCTGTCTAGACCAATAATTTGCGCCGAGATGAAGATGAAGGCTTTCATCTTTAAAGCCTTTAAATTCCTTACAGCAAAATAGAAGGATTTTAGTAGAGAAGCCATTGCTTTAAAATAAAATATGATTTGAACAACGTTTATAAAAAATCGGAATATTACTAACGAGGGATCTATGAAGACGCTTTTAATTTCTTCGTAATTTAATTCAATTCCAAATTCTTTTCATTTCATTTCATTTCATTTCCTTTAAGAAAAACTTTCGTTTCTTTTTTTACCTCTTCTCTAATAGTTCTTTAACCACTTGTTTTAGCCAAGTTTTTTGCCATTCGTTAGTAACACGTTATAAAAATACCAACAAAAAAAAAAAACAAAAAGAAACTTTCAAAATTAAAGGTCAGCAGAAACTGTATTTTGTTTTCGTAGAAACAAAAGAAAAAAGAAAAGAATTTCATACTCTCCTAACATTTGTTTTGTGTGTGATTAAATCTTTTCGTCTGAAATGTAAGCTCATCTCTCTGTAACGCAGAAAAAGAAAATTTTAAAAGTTTTTTCCCTTTCTCTTCACCATTTCTTCTTGTAGGAAAATTTTTAAAAAACAAAAGAGAAAACAGTAGGATTTAGTTCCTTTTGAAATGCAACACAACGTATTAGTTTTGCCAGGAGCATACTAAATACAACTACATGTTCCCACACCCGGCAAACCCGCCACATGCCATGCATGCAGTGGGAGGTAAAAGTACTCTATCAAAAGTAATTCATTAAAAGTGTGGATGATACAGTGGATTTTGGATAACAACAACGAAATTATTGCGGAGCCACTACACTAAGAGATCTTAACAAAAATTTTACATTACTTCCCTGGCTCCTCAAACTGAACATCAAGATTATTTCAGCAAATGTCGAAAGTAATCAACTCTGTTAGTTTGATGTAATCAATTACTATACTCTGGTAATAATTACATACTTTCCTACATACATAATTGGTCATTACAATCCTTCAGTTAAGATTACGACTTAGATTCTCCCACCACTTTTGTTGTGTTGCGTTCATTTTATACATGAGAGGCGGTATCTACAGTTTAAAGTTGATTCCGAACGACAGATTGAGAAACTTTACATGGCAATTTTATTTACTCTCAGAGTTTTTGTCAGAAATCTGCTAGGAGAACGTCTCCGAAGACATATTTCGGTTTGTTCGAGATGTCGGGCCTGGGGTTTGCACCGTGGCCTCACGTCTAATAAGCCAACACACTACCTACCGTAGCCTTACGGTGCCTCTGGTAATAATTGTTGACATCAAACGCAGCAACATTTGTTAGTACTGATGCACCATTTGTGAGCTAGGTTTTTCTGCCAAATAGAAACTGCGTAGATTAGGTTTTTTGATTTTGTTCCACGTGTAGCCATTCTCTGTGATTTGCTGGTTTTTTTCTCTGTAGGCTCCTGTGTATAACATCGATGCTATTCTGTTGTTTTCTGAGGGTATAAGTAGGTAAGTAGTTAGTAGTGGCTGCCCATCTAAGAGAGTTTGATGGACACACATAGGACACATAGGACCTATTGCGTTACCACAGTTTTCAGGGGATAGCGGAACCACTTGCAGCTCCTAATGAAGCGACCTAGACTGTCAATGTTAATTCGTGACAATTTCTGCAGACCACACTTTGACAAAGTGCCGGGCATTTACAGAGCAAGTGAAGGATAGTCTCCTCCTTTTTCTCATTTCTACAGTTTCTGCTGAAACATTATCAAGGTGTCCAAGACCAAAGCGCCTTGCATGCGTACTCATAATGTAATAATCGCGACATCGATACTGAGCGCTATCCTCTGGAGTTTAAATAGACTCACCGGGCGTCCTTCATCCAGCCTTTGCTAGGTTTTTCGCGTCGTTCTACACGTGTCCGAGGAGTCTCACCTGTCGTTTCGGAGGGCATTGTCAATACACTTTCATTTGCGATGTTGTATTGCCTAGAACTACAAAACAAACTGTATGCGATTTCGTTAGATCAAGCTGTCTAATATGGCCCCAGAGTTATATAAAAAACTGCAGAATTTGATTGTGAGGCCCAAAGAGCCACAGAAGAAGTAGTGGTTTGTCTTCTCATGTTCCATATCCACATTAAACTGCACGCCAATATATTGAGCATGACATCTAGTGGGCGAGTGTATTGCAAGTACAACCATCAGTTTGGATATCTCTTCCCTACTGTGATATAAGAGGGAATTTGAAGGCACGATATCATATTCGGTTTCACCTTTAATTTGTGTTCTCCAAGTTACGGTCGAAAGTAGCATCTTTTAGAGACCCTAGTTATCACGCCATTGAAGTCGGGTACTGCTCATTAAGTTGCACGCATTATCCGAGGAAAAAAGTCGAGGATATTCAACTTATTACAATACGCTCTTACTAACTGAGAAGAGGAATGTGCGATAAACAATGCACTTTGGCTTGAGGTAGTACTGTGTTCAACGGCCAAAACATTTAAGCTGCAATGAAGATTGTGATGATACACGTTGGTGTCGAGTGGGAATCCAACGCCACAATTAACTTTCGAGTAATGACTTTAGATACGCAGTATGCAACCAGCAATAGAACGGCCCTGATTCTAATTGGAGCATGAAGAAATTTACATCTCGAATCTGAACTTGAGGATATATTCGTAAATTAACGTTGTCTCGAATATTGGCATGACCTTTTCACCCATTAAAGGACAACAATCTCACAGGGCTAAAGAGCGCTGCTGCTCGAATAAAGAAGTCAATTGGAAATAGAGGCAGCAGCGTGTGGAGAAGGAAAGAGATGTTCACATCGCCACATGGATTTCAATAACGTTTGGCCTCTGCATTTCTGCCAAGCGTTATAATGTTCATGATTCTCTCCACCGAGTAAAGGTTTTACTATAGTCTGGTTTATCTTCATCAATATAAAACACCCAATATTTTATAAAAATTCTATGTGACCTTCAGCACTCAATGCCTTTGGATTCAGCTCAAGTCAGAGTCAGAATCAGGCGTGGGTAATTAACATGAAGTTTCTTTAAAAAAAAACGCGTGATTGTGGAGTCGAACTGAATTTGAAACATTGCGTTCAAGAGACCATATAGATTTTTTACAAAATATTAGGTTTTTTTGTTTTGACATCTGTGGTCGTATATTCTGGTCCAACACCACTAGGACCAGAATATACGGCCTACGAATTTTGTTGAGATCCTTATTTGATGATTACCTTGCAATTTATGCAAGGTTATGGTTGATTTAAGTGCGGCCTGCTCCAACATCAAGGACTAATTAAGGACATACGACACGCCCTTAATTATATATGTATGTCGTGCATTAAGTTCTAGACTTATAGATCGACTCTAATCCGATTACCCACTGTGTTTGTAATTTAATAAATACGAATGCATGAGTATAATTTATTGCATTTTAAATAAAAAAGTTAAAAATTAAAACACCATCACAGCAAAGAAAAAATATACACGCCAACATAACACCCACTAACCCATAGTGCTGAGGAAAAGGAGTACATTGGCAAAAGGAACCACAAGTAGGAGATAGTTTTTAGCAGGGGGAGAATAATTTCTTGTTGGAAACGGTTTGTTTAAAAACTGAAGCAAAAAATTGAAGAAGAAAACCACACCACACGCCAGTTATAACCACAGTAGTGTTTACTAACACAACTGCACAACAGCACTGCTACTCTCTACAATGCAAGGCAAGTTAGATGTGCGAGATATGCGAGAAAGCATAAGACATCATGGCGTACATTGATGGAACACAACTGAAAACGTGTTAAATTGCTTTTACGACTTTTAAACTTCCAGCTGCATTTCTCATCGTTTTTCACAAGCACTCTCACTCTCTCTCGCTCTCTCTCTCTCTCTCGCTCTCTCTCTCTCTCTTACCCTCCTTATTATTTACTCTTTTGTCTTTGTCACAAGTGCAAGTAGTACTTCTGCACCGGCAAACAGTTCGTTATTATGTTAGTGCTAGTGCATGTGTGCTTACGTGTGTGTGTGTGTGTGCTTGAATGTAGTTTTTCTTTTTGCAAAATAATTTTCACTAACTCAGCATGAATCAACGGAAATTTTACTTTCAACAGTTCTTTGCCTGTTTGTATCTTCATTAGAAGCCAAGCATCAGGTTCAGTTCATCTTTCTCTCAAGTTTTGTTCTTGAATTGTTTAGTTGTGTCGTGTCTTCGTGTGGCAAGTTTCCCTTCCTGCTGCTACAGTGTTAAGTTGCGTGTGAGCCAAATGAATGAAGCTGTTAACGATGTTGTTGATAATCAGCTACTCCTTCGTCCACAGTTTTACCACAAGTTATTTCATGACAGTGGGAATAGTGGTGGTATCGCATAGAAGCGTTACATGAAAATTCTTTCGTTTTACGATGTAATAGCCCTTCTAAGCAATGGTGTTTATGGAGTTGGAAAATTCCCAAGTCAGAGGAGTACATTTTTTTGCGAGGACTTTGTTGTACTTGAAGAAACATTCTTGAATGGGTAAAAAGGTTGGGAATTCTAAAGCATGATCTGTTTAAACATTTGCGAATGCATGAAATTCAACAATTAAAGAAGAGCGCTACTAGTCTGCTGGGCAATACAAAATTTAGGGAATTGGGCACACACATCGACCACAAGCGCATAGAAATTTGATGCAACATTGAATGGAACTCACCAAAGAAACATACAAGGCATCTCAATGAGAAAACGCATACGGAATCAATAAGAGCTCGAGTATAGTGTGACTCAGTAGTGTGACTCAATTGTAGTTATTTAGACCCTATGTAATGGGCCACATTTTTGCATATGGGAGATTGGAAAGGGAGTGAGAATTGTCCTTGAACATCAAGGAGATGACTATTTTACTTTAGACTAGAGATTCTTATGAATTGTCAAAGTTTTATACACACTAACCGCGGAAACAAAAGCAAAGAACGAAATGATAATGATGGGTACAACCAAAGGCTGACTACATGGCAGGGTGTTTCAACTTAGTCTGGCATAAGGTCTTGAAAAAATTTGTCTATGACAAGAATTAAATGCCAAGAGTAAGTACACACTTTAGGTCAGATGTCTAAAACTCTTTGCACCATCAATCAAAGAGGTCTTGAGGTAGTAAGGAGATGCTGCATGTAACAGGGTTTGAGCTTAAACCCGGGCAAGAGTACGGTCCTACCCGGAAACTTTCTAAATGAAAGAATATTCGACACCATTGTGTGGTATTGCGCTGAAATTCTTTCGGGATGCCAACCTATCCTGGATCAATGAGGAGTCCGGCTTCACCGCTAGACTCACCTGGCCCTTGATGGATAGAAGGCGTACCAACCAATTACTTGGTCTTGGTCGTGACGTTATCTCAACCACAGTGGCCATGTTTACAGGTCATTGCATTGTGGATAGACACGCGGAAAGAATGAGGCTCCCATTTACCGACTTTTGCCGTGGATGCAGATCCGCTGAGGAAGAGGGGACTGTTATCCACTTTCTTTGTCAGTGCCCGTCTCTTGCTAGGTGTAGATATGGGTTATTTGGCTCCCCATTTCTTGTTAGCTTGACGGAGCTATCATCTATTGATATCAGGGATATAGCTTCGTTCATCAAACTTTCTGCCTGGTTTTCCAGTGTAGGGTAGTGGTGCTTTTGGCGTGCAGCCCTTACGTTGACCAACTTCTTCCTCTTCCCTGATTTTGGTGGAACTTGGTCAGTGTAGGGACTGCGTTCACCCGTGGCATCACAACGGGCCGCTATGCGTGCTCAAGGGAGCTTTGTGATATCAGAGCTACCACTCCGATCTAACCTAACCTAGGGTGTGGTAATATCACGAAAAATGGAGGCAAAATATCTGGGAAAATTAGTAGACAGTAAACTGACATGGAATGCTCTTTAGAAAGCATTTTAAGAAAGCTTAATATGCCACAATGGTTTGCAGCATGATTGCAGAAAAATCTTGGACATATAATCACAGAATTCTGGAGTGGATATACACCGATATGGTCAGGCCAGTTGTAACCCATTGTTTGCTTAAGCACAACGACTTAGAAAACAATTCATATGGAGTTAGAAAAGGTACAGAGACTGACATGAGTTGGTTTAATCAGGGAAATGAAAAGCCCACCTATAGCGGCGTTAACGGCTCTGCTGGTCTTAAGTCCAATGCAAATGGTAGTAAAAACCTGGGTTACTGAGACTATGGTAGGAATATTGGGTGGTAAGTTTGAATCGAGATTCCTGATCTGACAACTGTCGCCAGCAAATTCTTTGGTTTTGAAAAACAAAAAAGAAAAAAATGCATGACGTTGAGAATATGAAACACGATTGAATGATGCAGTTTGGAGGCTACATATTCTTCTAAGGGAGTGCCCATTCCGTGACATAGGGATGAGTCAAAGATAGATAGTGTGATGATAGCGGAAGTAGTCGTTTCCAAAGTGAAATATTCAGTATCCTTGGGAAAACTCGATATTTGTTTAAAGCCGAAAAAGAAAATCCAACGAATGAAGAATTCAAATTGAACAGAAAGTACAAAGGACGAAGCAAAGCAATACTATCTAACAGTCCGATCTGCCATCTGGCACTGCTTGGGCAAACTGAATAGAGCCATTAGATCTTGTGCCATGTAGGCATTCACAACAATGGGTAGGCAAATAAGGAATCCTTGGCAAAATTCGGGATGTCTTCGAAATCGGAAAAGAAAATCCAACGAACGATGAATTCAAATTGAATAGGAAGTGCAAAGGACAGGTCATGGGAATAATATCTGACAGTACGAGCAATTTGCTAATATGAGGTTAGGTTGAGAATAATATGGGACTATTGGGGCAAACTGAATAGAGTCACTGGATCCTGTGTTATGTGGGCATTGGCAACAATTAGTAGCCAGATGAGCTTACGAGCTTCTATAGACTGACAAGACTATGATAGACAAGAAGATATTTAAAAGGGAATACTTAGCGAAAGAGATAATAGAAAAGAGGGGGGATTATTATCAGGACAAATGGGTTTGAGACAATCTAGACTTTTGTTGGGTAATTGTGATGAGAAGAGGTTTGAGTCTTGCATCAGATTATCCAAAAGGTACTGAAGATTCAAAAAACACTTGGATTGGAATTGGGAGAGCTTTATGTCCAAAATTCTGTGACCAGAGGAATAAATTATTAGAAAATATACTTGGAACCTGTGTGGCATTAATACAATTCAGAAGAAAATATCTGGTTGCGTATTAACCGTTGGACTGCTACGCGGCGCAAAAGCGCTGCGTTCATTTGTTGCAAAAGTCGCATTTTCGCTACGAATTTCAATGTAAAATTTAGTCAAAAAGCAAAAATAAAATTAAAAGACGAGATATAGGGTCTTCTCTTTATACATAGGTTATTAGAATTTTGTAGATTTTATTATAATAATAATTAATTATAGTTTTCGAACAGTTTTCGGACGTTCTCATCAGAATCGCTTAGCAGTCAAACGGTTAAGTTTTCGGCAGGAAGCTAGTTTTATTGATTCTGAACAACATTCTGAAGTCTAGTGGGGCAAAACAATTGGGAGAGGCTTTATGGCGGAGTACAATCTAGCTTGCCTTCTTAGAACCGGTTTCTTCCATACATAATTGGTCATTCAAACCCTTTAGTTAGGATTGCGACCTAGCTTCTCACATTACTTATGATTTGTGCGTTAATTTTTATATACGAGTGGCGGGACATACTGGTTAAAGTTGAAAGATTTTGTAGAGAAATTTTTTGTAGCAATTTCTATTTACTTTCAGAGTTATTGCCAGATATACGATGAGAGGAAGTCGCCGAAAAGAGTATTTTCTTCATATTTCGTTTTGTTGGAAAAGTTTGACCTGGGTTTTGAACTGTGGCCTCATGTCTAATAAGCGAACACACTACCTACTAGACTATGGTGACTTTAGTTTCTTCTTCTTCAGAAAATAATTCCTAAATATCACTTAATAGAGTAGGATTTGTAGTCAATATATAAAGCTCGAAAGGAGCTGAATTTTCTATGAATTTTTGACGATAAAAATAAAGTCCATGTGACATTGAGTCGAGTCGCCGTAGTCTAGTAGGTAGTGTGTTGGCTTATTAGACGTAAGGCCACGGCTCTAATCCCAGATCAGACATCAAAACGAAATATGAAAAAATATTTCTTCGGCGACTTCCTCTCAGCAGATTTCTGACAAAAACTCTGAGAGTAAATAAAATTGCCATGATAAGTTGCTCAAAAATCTGTAGTTTGGAGACGATTTTAAACTGTAGGCCCCGCCTCTCATGTATAAAATTAACACACACAACTTGAGTGGTGTGAGAAGCTAGGCGGTAATCCTGACTGAAGGATTGTAATGGCTAATTATGTATGTAGGTTTGTGTCATTGAGAAGAATTTTTAAGATCAAATGGGTTTTCAAAAAATTTTTTTTTCCATTTCCTTAACTGATCCATGGAGGAAATAGTTCCACTGTTAATGGCTTGTATTACCGTGTTTTAGTTTTAATTTATTTGTTAAAGCTTTACGGAGTTGATTATGATTAATTTTAATATTGTATGGTGCATTAAGCGTACTGCTATTAATGTTTTATGTTCAATATTCATTTCTTTTTTAATTTATTTTTTCTTGTTAATTTCAATTGTTTTTGTTAATAAAAATTTAATTAAGTTTCTTATTATTTTTATAAACATTTTCTATAAAATTTAATTGAAAAATTAATTTAAAAGTTTACACACAGTGTTTGTGTGTGTATTTAAAATATTTCACTGAAATAGTGAATATTTTTCAAAAAAAAAAATTTAAAACATTTTTCTATTAAATTCCCTTTATTGCAGAATACTTACGAAATTATTATTTTTAATTTTTAATTAAAAAAAAAAAACATGATGATTTTATAGAAAAAGGCAAACTTGTAATGCATTTTGAAATAGTTGCGTTCGCCGCTGTTAGTGTAAAAATATTTTGTGGTTAAATATGATGTTGCACACACCAAGTGTGGTAACTACATGAAAATATGTAACAAAACATTATTAAATATTTTTGTTGTTGTTGTAAATAGTTCTGTAGGTGGTATGGAGGACATGTTTCAAACCCCAGGTCAGGGATCGCAAACAAAACGAAATGTGGAAAAAATATTCATTGCGGCGACTGCCTCACAGCAGATTTCTGGCGGAAACTCTGAGAGTAAATAAAATTACTACGAAAAGGTTCCCAAAAAAATCTGTCGTTCGGAGTCGACTTTAAACTGTAGAGCCCGAAACACACACAACATATAGTGGTGTGAGATGTTAGGTCGTAATTATGACTGAAGGGTTGTAATGACCAATTATGTATGTAAACGCATTCATACTTATTTTAATGTCATACTCATACTACTCATACTCAAAGTTTGAAATACTCATGGTACTCGTACTTAACAATACTCCATGACTCATCGAATACACGAATCACAAAATAAGTATGATTCGGGTACGAACACTACAATAATCGCAAGAAGGTTGTGTGTTTGCTCTGCTTGCTGTCTTTGTCTTTTTTGTTTATGTGTCTTTCTTCTTTCTTTGTAAATGCAACAACAACTAAGACTGTAAATTTTGATGAATGATTCGAATCACTCGAATCATTTATGAGTATTATAAGTATTTTTCTAAATTTATGAATCTGAATGAGTTCGCGTATGAGTCAAATATATTTCGAATGTTATGAGTTTGATGTCAACGTTGTGCTCATACTTATTGTAACTTGTACTTATAAATCAATGTTGTACTGAGTACGAATGAATCAGATCAGTTGGATTTCAATACTGTTGACTCACTCATACTCAAAATTTCATGAGTACTTATGAGTAGCGAAAAAGCGATTCATTGCTGATCTCTGCTCCATACTAATCCAGATGGTAGTTGTGTTAAAAAAAGTTGCCTAAACTCAGATCAAATATTGACACAAGTTGTATCGTGTTGCATTGTTGTGAAGTGGTACGTTTTACTACCTTCAGTCTATACAGGGTTCAGTCGACAAGTTTTACGTAGACTCCGAACGATAAGTATGAGGAACTTTTCGTGGCGATTTTATTTACTTTCAAAGTTTTTGCTAGAAGACTGCTGAGCAGCAGATGCTGAAAGAAATATTTTGTCCAAAATGTTTGACCTAAAGTTTAAACCACAGGCTCACGTCAATTACGACTATTAGATTATGGCGTGTTTATATTACGAAACTTAGCTGCTTTATTATAAGCTCGGTAAAGGTCATGAAATAGGGATGCAGGTTCATTGTGGTATCTCAATGCGCCACATTGGCATGTGAGTACCTATCTAGATTGGGATTGACAAGAGGATATCAATTCTGCAAATCGCTTTTGAATGCCGAATCCTGCGTTATATTTGATAAAATTAGCGGGCAATCATCTTATAACGGGTGATTTTTTAGCTATTATCTTTTTGGCAACACTGGTTTAAACAGTTTGGTCTATAATATAACCATGAATCGTCTTACAAACGAACAACGCTTGCAAATCATTGAATTTATTATCAAAATGCGTGCACTGTTAAGCAAGTGCATCGCGCGCTTCTTCCATTTTATGGTCGGTTTAATCGACCCACTGAAGCGGCTATTCGGGCTATTGTGACTAAATTTCGCACCAAATTTACATTGTTGGACGTTAAACCACCAACACGCTTACGTAGAGTGCGAACTGAAGAAAATATTGCAGCTGTATCGGCCAGTGTTAATGATGATCATCAATTATCGATTCGTCGCCGTTCGCAGCAATTGGGCCTCTGTTACTCAACAACGTGGAAAATTTTGCGGAAGGATTTAGGTGTGAAGCCTTTCAAAATACAGCTGGTGCAAGAATTGCAGGCCGAACGACCTACCGCAACGCAGAATTTTTGGTGAATGGGCTCTTGGAAAGTTGACCGAAGGTCCACTTCTTTATCGAAAAAGTGGTTTAGCGACGAAGCTCATTTTTGGCTCAATGGATACGTAAATAAGCAGAATTGTCGATTTTGGAGTGAAGATCAGCCAGAAGCATTACAAAAGCTACCAATGCATCCAGAAAAAGTCACAGTTTGGTGCGGTTTATGGGCTGGTGGCATCATTGGACCGTACTTCTTCAAAGATGCTGCGAATCGTAACGTAACTGTGAATGGTGAGCGCTACCGTGATATGATATCCAACTTTTTTTTGCCCAAATGCAAGAGCTTGACTTGCATGACATGTGGTTTCAACAAGACGGTGCCACATGCCACACAGCACGCGTAACAATGGACTTATTGAGAGGCGAGTTCGGTGAACATTTTATTTCACGTTCGGCTAGATCGTGCGATTTAGACTTATTTTTAGACTATTTTTTGTGGGACTATGTTAAAGCTCATGTCTATACAGACAAGCCCGCTTCAATTAACGCATTGGAAGACAACATTGAAGCATTTATTCGTGAGATACCGGCCGAAATGTTGGAAAGAGTATGCCAAAATTGGACTAAGCGGATGGACCATTTGAGGCGCAGTCGCGGTCAACATTTGCATGAAATAATCTTCAAACATTAAATTATATGGACCGTACTATCGATTCAAATAAAGATTTCATGAATTTTTCTGAATTTTATGTGTTTTTTTTGAAAAATTTTCCTATAGCTTTTAAAAAATCACCCATTATAACCTTTTGCCCTAAGGCTAAACTCTTATAATGTTAACTATTGCACAGTCAGAAGGAATCAATCGACCACAAGTGATTTGGTTCACTAGATATGATATGATACATTTTCTATTATCATCTCGAAAGAGTGCAGATATCGATAATTACTTCTTATATGTATACAACGTACTTTTATAAACAACGTCTTAGGCCGAGTAAATACTGTCTATTCTTAAGAGTGGTGAATAATACTGTGGGAATTTTTATTTGCGTGAAATCGCCATAGTCTAGTAGATAGTGTGTTGGCTTATTAGACGTAAAGCCAGGGATCGAGCCCCAGGCCAGATATCAAAACAAAATACAAAAAGTATTTCTTCGGCGACTTCCTCTCAGCAGATTTCTGGCAAGAACTCTGAGAATAAATAAAATTGCCATGAAAAGTTTCTCAAAAATCTGTCGTTTGGAGACGACTTTAAACTGTAGGACCCGCCACTCATGTATAAAATTAACACGCACAAAATAAGTGGTGTGAGAACCTAGAATGTTGTACAATGGGTCAATTGGACCTCCGGGTACTGTATTTGTCTTAATTGACAAGTGCACGTCCTCTAACCTATCCGAACCTAACCTTTATTTGCGCAATTTACTTCTGTAGGGTACAACAGGACAATTTCAAAAGGAGTCTGTATTAATCAAAAGCGGATAGAGGAGAAAATCTGTTCGGTTAGGAAATTACTTTTCCCGTGGTTATTAGCTACTGAAACTAATGTTCCTGACGAGTTTGCCGTCTCAATAACAGTTTAAAAAAAATTAATTTTTCAAGTTTTTTTGTTAATGGTTTGAGGCGAAAGATAACCTTTAACTAAGCAAAGTATAATGTATTTAACGTCTATGAGTTTATTCCATTAACAAAAAAGAAAAAATAAAATGGCAATGGAAATTAAAAATCATTTCAATAAATTACAAACATTTTTGTTTTGAGCTGCTAAAAATAAAATAAAATTTTCTTAACGAAAATAATGAAAAAACCAAAAAAAAGGAAAAAATGCCTTCACATTACTTTTCCTGTTCGATAATTAAATGTTAATTATACACGAACAATTGTTTTCACAACAACAATAACAACAACAACTTCTATTAGGAAAACAACAGCAATTTAAACCTCAGGGCTTGAAAATCAAAAGAAAAAGAAAAAGAAAAAGAAAAAGAAAAAGAAAGAGAATGAAAATTATAAAATGGAAAACGATAAAAAGTTTATTAAGCATCATGTAATGGTGAATGAAACAATGGAGAAAAGTAGGAGAAAAAAATTCAAAAGAATTTCTGTAGAATAGAAAAACCACAATCGAGTTGTAATCGAATAGAGAGAACGAGAGGGAAAAATTATTGCCCTAAGCTTAAATTCAAAAAAGGAAAAACAAAAAGAAAAGAGAATAAAATAACGAAAAAAAATGAAAATACATGCTTAAATAAAAAAGAAAACAAATAGCAATTCAATGAAGTTATTTATGTATTTTTGAAGAATATAAAAATTTACTTACCTTCTCAGTTAAGGTGTTGTTATCGAGTTATATACACTGGTCGACTTGGAGAATAATTTTCAAGTAGAAACTTCAATAGAGAAGACACTAGAATAAGAATAAAAAGAAAATTAATTTAAATAAATAAAAATAATACAATGAAGTAACAAATACAAATACAAATACAATTCAATTATATTTTCACTGATAACAGAATAAAAACAAAAATATTTAATATTGCTACACGGCCAAAACCGAAGCAAACCAGACATACCGACAAGAACAAAATACACAGATTGTATGGTAAAAAGAAATTACACATGCAAATATGTATGTAAAGGGTGTTTTTTATAGAGGTATAGAACTTTAAGTTGGCATTACTTTTCAAGATGGCGACCGATTTAACAGCTGTCAAGTGATTTATTCTCAGTTTGGTTTGGCAATTCATCATGAATAGACTCACGCCTGAATAACGCTTGCAAATAGTGCAATTTTATTTCGAAAATAATGGTTCTGTGCGGAAAACGTATCGCGCACTACGTCCATTTTATCGTCGACAAAATCGTCCATCAGAGCAGTTAAGTCGATTAACCATGGAACGTTTTCGCACCACGTTTACTCTTATTGATAACTCGCATCCTCAGAGACGCTGTACGGTGCGTACAGAAGAATGAGTCCATCCGCCATCGAGCACAGGAATTGGATCTGTGTCCATCCACTTTATGGAAGATTTTGCGGAAGGATCTTGGTTTGCGTGCTTACAAAATCCAACTCGTGCAAGATTTGAAGCCAAACGATCATCAAGTAAGGCGTAGATTCGTCGAATGGGCCCAAAACGAGATTACCGTTGTTCCCGATTTTCATAAGCGAATTTTGTTTAGCGATGAAGCGCACTTCTGGTTGAATGGCTACGTCAACAAACAAAACTGCCGCATTTGGAGTGAAGGTAATCCTCAAGTGTATGTGGAAACACCGTTACATCCAGAAAAACTGACTGTTTGGTGCGCTTTATGGGCTGGTGGAACCATTGGTCCGTACTTTTTCAAAAACGATGGTGGCCAGAACGTTACAGTCAATGGTGATCGGTATAGAGCCATGATTACTAACTTTTTCATTCCTGAATTGAATAACCATGATGTCCAGGAGATGTGGTTTCAACAAGAGGGCGCAACATGTCACACAGCTCGTGCCACAATAGATTTATTGAAAGACACGTTTGGTGACCGCCTAATTTCACGTTTTGGACCTGTGAATTGGCCTCCAAGATCTTGTGATTTAACACCGCTAGACTACTTTCTGTGGGGCTATGTAAAGTCATTGGTCTATGCGGTAAAGCCACAAACGCTTGACCATTTGGAAGACAACATTCGCCGTATTATTGCCGATATACGGCCACAAATGTTGGAAAAAGTCATCGAAAATTGGACGTCCAGATTGGACTACATCCGCGCCAGCCGTGACGGTCATATGCCAGAAATCATATTTAAAATGTAATGCCACAAGATTATCTTTCGGATAAATAAAATTCATGTCAGTCGAATAATCCATCGTTGTTTTATTGCAACTTAAAGTTCTATACCTCTATAAAAAACACCCTTTATAAAACAAAGCAAAGCTCAAAAATTCAACAACAACAATGATATAAAAATATCAACCTTAAGATCGTAAGGTTACCAGGCATAAAATAGAGCTGCCAGTTAGTGACAAATGGTTAGTCAGCGATGGCATTGTTATATATATATAATATATTTTGTTATATATATATAATATATATAATATATATAAATATATATATATATATTAAATACAGAAGTAAATAATAAATAGTAGTAAATAATTTTACAAAATTGATATAAAACACAGTTAGCACCTACAGTGATGTGAAAAATAATAAGGACAGTGTCCACCCAAACATACATTATATTTAAAACCGAATAAATACTCGAAAATTCTTTCTTGTTTAAACGACTTGTTTTTCTTAAACGGTAGAGAAAAAGATTAAAAACAACATTTTTGCTATTTCTATAATGTATTTTGATTTTTTTTTTGATTTTGTATGAATGAATAAAGCAATAACTAACCTAAGTAAAACTAAATAGATATTTATACTGAATATTGCAGCATGAAGACTTAGTGCCACATTAGTACTTTGTTGCGGATCCTTTGTTATCCAGGACAACAGCACAGCTTCTAGGCATTGAGTCGACCAAATTTTGACAAACATGCAGCGGTATTTGAGTTCCAAGCATCCTGTATAACATTTCAAAGCTCGTCGCAATTTGTTGGACACTTTCCCCTGATTGCCCTTTTAACTTCGTTCCACAAATTTTCTATTGGGTTCAAATCAGGGGACTGTGCTGGCCATTCTAAAACATTCATCTATTTTGTCCTGTAACCACTTCTTTGTGTACTTTGCCGTATGCTTTGGGTCATTATCCTGCTGGAAGACCCATTTGAGTGGCATATTTTCTTAGGCATACGGCAGCATTGTATTTTTCAAAATTTCTGTGTAATCAGCCGATTTCATTATATGCTGGATGCGATATAGAGGACCCACATCATAATAAGAGAATGGCACCCATACCATGATGCTACCACCATCCTGTTTTACCGTCTTTAAATTATATTTTGGAATTCTTACATCTTACCATGTAAGAAGACCTATCCATTAAGAATTCTCACATTGTAGGGTGTGAGAAACTTAGCCTGTGTCTAAACCATAACCTACAGTTCTAAGTTTTCTAAGTTGCTGCTCCATTCTTAGCTTGTAAATTAACGCATTGAGGTAACTGGTTTCAGCCTAATGCTTTGTTTTTGGTCCTAATCTTTATTTCTACTATGAGATTCTCGATTTCTTGTTCTACAATTGCTTCCAGCTGCAATTTGTTTGCTTCACGGGGCAGACAAATATTCGTAACATGTTCAGAATATTCGAAAACATCAGAACAGATCAGACAATTGTCCTGTATGTATGTTTTCTATTATTTTATTTACTCTCAGAGTTCTTGCCAGAAATCTGCTGAAAGGAAGACGCCGAAAAAAATTGTTTTTCGAATTACATTTTCTTGGAGAAGTCTGACGACTTCGATATACATACGTAATTGGTCATTACAACCCTTCAGTCAGGATTACGACCTAGTTTCTCACACCACTCATGTTGAGTGTGTTAATTTTATACATGAGTGGTGGGACCTACAGTTTAAAGCCACTACGAACGACAGATTTTTGAGAAACTTTTCATGGCAATTTATTTAATCTCAGAGTTTTTGCCAGAAATCTGCTGAGAGGAAGTCGCCGAAGAAATACTTTTTGTATTTTGTTTTGATGTCTGGCCTGGAGCTCGAACCCTGGCTTTACGTCTAATAAGCCAACACAGTACCTACTAGACTACGGCGACTAGATGAACGTCAGCTGAAATGAAGAGAAGCTGTTAAGTGCAGGAAGAAAGGAAGATCAAAGAAGACCACGAAACGCTTGATTCTCTATAAAGAGTTGGGTTGAGTTATAGTGATGTATGCAGATTTATGTATGCAGGCAGGACCTACTACCTACTAGACTACGACGACTTCAATATGCCAAGTTTTACTATAGTTTCAGTCAATCCGTACATGTAGAATATTGATTGATGCGATTGGTTGGGCAACTAAAAGTCACTGCCTAGTAGTAAGGGCCCGTCTTGGCAATAAACGTATAGGTTTACTAATCATAATGAAAATAAACGAAATAACTCTTCTTCTCTTTGTGATTAGGGAATTTTGTCTCACAGAGAGCCATGCTTAGCGCTTAGGTGTAAAATTTTGCAACTATTGCTTCACTTGTGAGTATGAAAATGTACTGCGTGTCCCTATCTGATCTAACCTAAGTAATCTTGATGTTAAAACGAGGTGGTGGCCTTTAAGGAATTATTAATACTTGCCTTTTCTGACTACATTTGTAAGACATTAGATTACATGAATTGAAAATACCATGCTTTTCGCAACCAGTTTCCCTGCTTGATAACTACTAACGGTCTAGAATGTATTCTTAGGCCAAGACATTTATCCAGTTTCCCAATTAATTTTCTATCTAACTAACTAGGGATATGTCTGTAATAAGGCATATTTTTATTATGACATTAATTTTAAGCCACCCGGTCGATATATTCTTAAACTTGAATGATTATACTTATTATTTGAATATCATTTATATCCTTAACATCCAATTCTTATCCTGTCGTTATGCCATATATCTTTTTGTTGCCACTAAAATTTTATATATTTTCACGATAAAAACCCTTTTTCTTGTAAAAATATTTGTCATCATGAAAATGAGAATCGGAATGTGAATGTGAATCTGAAAAGTTTGTCTGTTTGTTTGTTAATTATCAAATCATAGATTATACGCTCCTTTGTCTATCAGTATGGAATGGAAGCGTTATTTGTTTGTGCTCCATTTAAAAAATTTCTTTTATTGTCTTCTATTTTATGATTTTCAATTTCTTTCCATTTCTTTTTATTTTATCATTATGTTCTGTTATTATCATTGTCTTTATTTTCATTCATTTTTTTATTATTTTCTATTTAACACTACATTATACAGCATGTTTATGCTTTTCATGCTTATCATTACGAATTATTCATTCATTTCATAGAACATAAAACAATAACAAAAACACAGAAAAAAACATTTTAAAGAATAAATTCCAATTTCATTTTATCCAACATTCAGGGCAAATATCCCTTAAATTTTCTTATGAATTCTTAATTCTTAATTTGATGCACAGCAATAAGAAATGAAAGAAGCATGTCTATGATGAAGTGTAAAATGCAGACATTTAAAGGAAGCTATCGTAAATGGTTTAATGAACTCCCTCACACCGTCCCTCGCACCATCCCTCACACCGTCCCTCGCACCGTCCCTCACACCGTCCCTCACACCGTACCTCGCACCGTCCCTCACACCGTCCCTCGCACCGTCCCTCACACCGTCCCTCACACCGTCCCTCACACCGTCCCTCACACCGTCCGTCGCACCGTACCTCACACCGTCCCTCGCACCGTCCCTCGCACCGTCCCTCACACCGTCCCTCACACCGTCCCTCGCACCGTCCCTCGCACCGTCCTTCACACCGTAACTCACACCGTCCCTCACACCGTCCCTCACACCGTCCCTCGCACCGTCCCTCGCACCGTCCCTCACACCGTCCCTCACACCGTCCCTCGCACCGTCCCTCGCACCGTCACTCACACTGTCCCTCACACCGTCCCTCGCACCGTCCCTCACACCGTCCCACACACCGTCCCTCACACCGTCCCACACGCCGTCCCTCACACCGTCCCTCACACCGTCCCTCACACCGTCACTCGCACCGTCCCTCGCACCGTCCCACACGCCGTCCCTCACACCGTCCCTCACACCGTCCCTCACACCGTCCCTCGCACCGTCCCTCGCACCGTCCCTCGCACCGTCCCTCACACCGTCCCTCACACCGTACCTCACACCGTCCCTCACACCGTCCGTCACACCGTCCCACACACCGTCCGTCTCACCGTCCCTCACACCGTCCCTCACACTGTCCCTCACACCGTCCCTCGCACCGTCCCTCACACCGTCCCACACACCGTCCCTCACACCGTCCCTCACACTGTCCCTCACACCGTCCCTCACACCGTCCCTCACACCGTCCCTCGCACCGTCCCTCACACCGTCCCTCACACCGTCCCTCGCACCGTCCCTCACACCGTCCCTCACACCGTCCCTCACACCGTCCCACACACCGTCCCTCACACCGTCCCTCGCACCGTCCCTCACACAGTCCCTCACACCGTCCCTCACACCGTCCCTCACACCGTCCCTCACACCGTCCCTCGCACCGTCCCTCACGCCGTCCCTCGCACCGTACCTCACACCGTCCCTCACACCGTCCCTCACACCGTCCCTCACACCGTCCCTCACACCGTCCCTCGCACCGTCCCTCGCACCGTCCCTCACACCGTCCCTCGCACCGTCCCTCACACCGTCCCTCACACCGTCCCTCACACCGTCCCTCACACCGTCCCTCACACCGTCCCTCACACCGTCCCTCACACCGTCCCTCGCACCGTCCCTCACACCGTCCCTCACAGCGTCCGTCACACCGTCCCACACACCGTCCGTCTCACCGTCCCTCACACCGTCCCTCACACCGTCCCTCGCACCGTCCCTCACACCGTCCCTCGCACCGTCCCTCGCACCGTCCCTCACACCGTCCCTCACACCGTCCGTCACACCGTCCCACACACCGTCCGTCTCACCGTCCCTCACACCGTCCCTCACACTGTCCCTCACACCGTCCCTCGCACCGTCCCTCACACCGTCCCTCGCACCGTCCCTCACACCGTCCCTTGCACCGTCCCTTGCACCGTCCCTCGCACCGTCCCTCACACCGTCCCTCGCACCGTCCCTCACACAGTCCCTCACACCGTCCCACACACCGTCCCTCACACCGTCCCTCGCACCGTCCCACACCGTCCCTCACACCGTCCCTCGGTGACGGGCCCTCGGTGACGGTGTGAGGGACGGTGTGAGGGACGGTGTGTGGGACGGTGTGAGGGACGGTGCGAGGGACGGTGTGAGGTACGGTGCGAGGGACGGTGCGAGGGACAGTGTGAGGGACGGTGTGAGGGACGGTGTGAGGGACGGTGCGAGGAACGGTGCGAGGGACGGTGTGAGGGACGGTGTGAGGGACGGTGTGAGGGACGGTGTGAGGGACGGTGTGAGGGACAGTGTGAGGGACGGTGTGACGGACGGTGTGAGGGACGGTGCGAGGGAGGGTGCGAGGGACGGTGTGAGGGACGGGGTGAGGGACGGTGTGAGGCACGGTGCGAGGGACGGTGTGAGGGACGGTGTGAGGGACGGTGTGAGCGACGGTGTGAGGGACGGTGTGAGGGACGGTGTGAGGGACGGTGTGAGGGACGGTGTGAGGGACGGTGTGAGGGACGGTGCGAGGGACGGTGTGAGGGACGGTGTGAGGGACTGTGTGAGGGACGGTGTGAGGGACGGTGCGAGGGACGGATGGGAGGGACGGTGTGAGGGACGGTGTGAGGGACGGTGCGAGGGACGGTGTGAGGGACGGTGCGAGGGACGGTGTGAGGGACGGTGTGAGGGACAGTGTGAGGGACGGTGTGAGGGACGGTGTGAGGGACGGTGCGAGGGACGGTGTGAGGGACGGTGTGAGGGACGGTGTGAGGGACGGTGTGAGGGACGGTGCGAGGGACGGTGTGAGGGACGGTGCGAGGGACGGTGCGAGGGACGGTGTGAGGGACGGTGTGAGGTACGGTGCGAGGGACGGTGCGAGGGACGGTGTGAGGGACGGTGTGAGGGACGGTGTGAGGGACGGTGCGAGGGACGGTGCGAGGGACGGTGCGAGGGACGGTGTGAGGGACGGTGTGAGGGACGGTGTGAGGGACGGTGCGAGGGACGGTGTGAGGGACGGTGTGAGGGACGGTGTGAGGGACGGTGTGAGGGACGGTGTGAGGGACGGTGTGAGGGACGGTGCGAGGGACGGTGTGAGGGACGGTGCGAGGGACGGTGTGAGGGACGGTGTGAGGTACGGTGCGAGGGACGGTGCGAGGGACGGTGTGAGGGACGGTGCGAGGGACGGTGCGAGGGACGGTGTGAGGGACGGTGTGAGGGACGGTGTGAGGGACGGTGTGAGGGACGGTGTGAGGGACGGTGTGAGGGACGGTGTGAGGGACGGTGTGAGGGACGGTGTGAGGGACGGTGTGAGGGACGGTGTGAGGGACGGTGTGAAGGACGGTGTGAGGGACGGTGCGAGGGACGGTGTGAGGGACGGTGTGAGGGACGGTGCGAGGGACGGTGCGAGGGACGATGCGAGGGACGGTGTGAGGGACGGTGCGAGGGACGGTGCGACGGACGGTGTGAGGGCCGGTGCGAGGGACGGTGTGAGGGACGGTGCGAGGGACGGTGCGAGGGACGGTGCGAGGGACGGTGTGAGGGACGGTGTGAGGGACGGTGTGAGGGACGGCGTGTGGGACGGTGTGAGGGACGGTGTGTGGGACGGTGTGAGGGACGGTGCGAGGGACAGTGTGAGAGACAGTGTGAGTGACGGTGCGAGGGACGGTGTGTGGGATGGTGTGACGGACGGTGTGAGGGACGGTGTGAGGGACGGTGCGAGGGACGGTGTGAGGGACGGTGTGAGGGACGGTGTGAGGGAGTGTACGAGGGACGGTGTGATGGACGGTGTGAGGGACGGTGTGAGGGATGGTGTGAGGGACGGTGCGAGAGACGGTGTGAGGGACGGTGTGAGGGACGGTGTGAGGGACGGTGTGTGGGGCGGTGTGAGGGACGGTGTGAGGGACGGTGCGAGGGACGGTGTGAGGTACGGTGTGAGGGACGGTGCGAGGGACGGTGTGAGGGACGGTGCGAGGGACGGTGCGAGGGACGGTGCGAGGGACGGTGTGAGGGACGGTGCGAGGGACGGTGTGAGGGACGGTGTGAGGGACGGTGTGAGGGACGGTGCGAGGGACGGTGTGAGGGACGGTGTGAGGGACGGTGCGAGGGACGGTGTGAGGGACGGTGTGAGGGACGGTGTGAGGGACTGTGTGAGGGACGGTGTGAGGGACGGTGCGAGGGACGGATGGGAGGGACGGTGTGAGGGACGGTGTGAGGGACGGTGTGACGGACGGTGTGAGGGACGGTGCGAGGGACCGTGTGAGGGACGGTGCGAGGGACGGTGTGAGGGACGGTGTGAGGGACGGTGCGAGGGACGGTGTGAGGGACGGTGTGAGGGACGGTGTGAGGGACAGTGTGAGGGACGGTGTGAGGGACGGTGTGAGGGACGGCGTGTGGGACGGTGTGAGGGACGGTGCGAGGGACGGTGTGAGGGACGGTGTGAGGGACGGTGTGAGGGACGGTGTGAGGGACGGTGCGAGGGACGGTGTGAGGGACGGTGTGAGAGACGGTGTGAGGGACGGTGTGAGGGACAGTGTGAGGGACGGTGTGAGGGACGGTGTGAGGGACGGTGTGAGGGACGGTGCGAGGGACGGTGTGAGGGACGGTGTGAGGGACGGTGTGAGGAACGGTGCGAGGGACGGTGTGAGGGACGGTGTGAGGGACGGTGTGAGGGACGGTGCGAGGGACGGTGCGAGGGACGGTGTGAGGGACGGTGTGAGGGACGGTGTGAGGGACGGTGTGAGGGACGGTGCGAGGGACGGTGTGAGGGACGGTGCGAGGGACGGTGCGAGGGACGGTGCGAGGGACGGTGTGAGGGACGGTGTGAGGGACGGTGTGAGGGACGGTGTGAGGGACGGTGTGAGGGACGGTGCGAGGGACGGTGTGAGGGACGGTGCGAGGGACGGTGTGAGGGACGGTGCGAGAGACGGTGTGAGGGACGGTGTGAGGGACGGTGTGAGGGACGGTGTGTGGGGCGGTGTGAGGGACGGTGTGAGGGACGGTGCGAGGGACGGTGTGAGGTACGGTGTGAGGGACGGTGCGAGGGACGGTGTGAGGGACGGTGCGAGGGACGGTGCGAGGGACGGTGCGAGGGACGGTGTGAGGGACGGTGCGAGGGACGGTGTGAGGGACGGTGTGAGGGACGGTGTGAGGGACGGTGCGAGGGACGGTGTGAGGGACGGTGTGAGGGACGGTGCGAGGGACGGTGTGAGGGACGGTGTGAGGGACGGTGTGAGGGACTGTGTGAGGGACGGTGTGAGGGACGGTGCGAGGGACGGATGGGAGGGACGGTGTGAGGGACGGTGTGAGGGACGGTGTGACGGACGGTGTGAGGGACGGTGCGAGGGACCGTGTGAGGGACGGTGCGAGGGACGGTGTGAGGGACGGTGTGAGGGACGGTGCGAGGGACGGTGTGAGGGACGGTGTGAGGGACGGTGTGAGGGACAGTGTGAGGGACGGTGTGAGGGACGGTGTGAGGGACGGCGTGTGGGACGGTGTGAGGGACGGTGCGAGGGACGGTGTGAGGGACGGTGTGAGGGACGGTGTGAGGGACGGTGTGAGGGACGGTGCGAGGGACGGTGTGAGGGACGGTGTGAGAGACGGTGTGAGGGACGGTGTGAGGGACAGTGTGAGGGACGGTGTGAGGGACGGTGTGAGGGACGGTGTGAGGGACGGTGCGAGGGACGGTGTGAGGGACGGTGTGAGGGACGGTGTGAGGAACGGTGCGAGGGACGGTGTGAGGGACGGTGTGAGGGACGGTGTGAGGGACGGTGCGAGGGACGGTGCGAGGGACGGTGTGAGGGACGGTGTGAGGGACGGTGTGAGGGACGGTGTGAGGGACGGTGCGAGGGACGGTGTGAGGGACGGTGCGAGGGACGGTGCGAGGGACGGTGCGAGGGACGGTGTGAGGGACGGTGTGAGGGACGGTGTGAGGGACGGTGTGAGGGACGGTGTGAGGGACGGTGCGAGGGACGGTGTGAGGGACGGTGCGAGGGACGGTGTGAGGGACGGTGTGAGGGACGGTGTGAGGGACGGTGTGAGGGACGGTGTGAGGTACGGTGCGAGGGACGGTGTGAGGGACGGTGCGAGGGACGGTGCGAGGGACGGTGTGAGGGACGGTGTGAGGGACGGTGTGAGGGACGGTGTGAGGGACGGTGTGAGGGACGGTGCGAGGGACGGTGCGAGGGACGGTTTGAGGGACGGTTTGAGGGACGGTGTGAGGGACGGTGTGAGGGACGGTGCGAGGGACGGTGTAAGGGACGGTGCGAGGGACGATGTGAGGGATGGTGTGAGGGACGGTGTGAGGGACGGTGTGAGGGACGGTGTGAGGGACGGTGCGAGGGACGGTGTGAGGGACGGTGCGAGGGACGGTGCGAGGGACGGTGTGAGGGACGGTGTGAGGGACGGTGTGAGGGACGGTGTGAGGGACGGTGTGAGGGACAGTGTGAGGGACGGTGTGAGGGACGGTGCGAGGGACGGTGTGAGGGACGGTGTGAGGGACGGTGCGAGGGACGGTGTGAGGGACGGTGTGAGGGACGGTGTGAGGGACGGTGTGAGGGACAGTGCGAGGGACGGTGTGAGGGACGGTGTGAGGGACGGTGTGAGGGACGGTGCGAGGGACGGTGCGAGGGACGGTGCGAGGGACGGTGTGAGGGACGGTGCGAGGGACGGTGTGAGGGACGGTGCGAGGGACGGTGCGAGGGACGGTGTGAGGGACGGTGTGAGGGACGGTGTGAGGGACGGTGTGAGGGACGGTGTGAGGGACGGTGCGAGGGACGGTGTGAGGGACGGTGCGAGGGACGGTGTGAGGGACGGTGTGAGGGACGGTGTGAGGGACGGTGTGAGGGACGGTGTGAGGGACGGCGCGAGGGACGGTGTGAGGGACGGTGTGAGGGAAGGTGCGAGGGACGGTGTGAGGGACGGTGTGAGGGACGGTGTGAGGGACGGTGCGAGGGACGGTGTGAGGGACGGTGTGAGGTACGGTGCGAGGGATGGTGCGAGGGACGGTGTGAGGGACGGTGTGAGGGACGGTGCGAGGGACGGTGTGAGGGACGGTGTGAGGGACGGTGTGAGGGACGGTGTGAGGGACGGTGTGAGGGACGGTGTGAGGGACGGTGTGAGGGACGGTGTGAGGGACGGTGTGAGGGACGGTGTGAGGGACGGTGTGAGGGACGGTGTGAGGGACGGTGTGTGGGACGGTGTGAGGGACGGTGCGAGGGACGGTGTGAGGGACGGTGTGAGGGACGGTGCGAGGGACGGTGTGAGGGACGGTGCGAGGGACGGTGTGAGGGACGGTGTGAGGGACGGTGCGAGGGACGGTGTGAGGGACAGTGTGAGGGACAGTGTGAGGGACGGTGTAAGGGACGGTGTGAGGGACGGTGTGAGGGACGGTGTGAGGGACGGTGTGAGGGACGGTGTGAGGGACGGTGTGAGGTACGGTGTGAGGGACGGTGTGAGGGAGGGTGCGAGGGACGGTGTGAGGGACGGTGTGAGGTACGGTGTGAGGGACGGTGCGAGGGACGGTGCGAGGGACGGTGCGAGGGACGGTGCGAGGGACGGTGTGAGGGACGGTGTGAGGGCTATATCAGCTATACCTGCTATACCAGCTATACCTGCTATACCAGCTATATCAGCTATACCTGCTATACCAGCTAAACCAGCTATACCTGCTATACCAGCTATACCAGCTATATCAGCTATACTAGCAAGCTGTACTATCTATACTAGCAAGCTATACAATCTGTACTAGCTATAATAGCAAGCTGTACTAGCTATACTAGCAAGCTGCACCAGCTATAGCAGCTACATCAGCTATACCAGCTATAGCTGCTGTACCAGCTATACCTGCTATACCAGCTATACCAACTATACCAGCTATACCAGCTGTATCAGCTATATCAGCTATACCTGCTATATCAGCTATACCAGCTATACTAGCAAGCTGTACTAGCTATACTAGCAAGCTATACAATCTGTACTAGCTATACTAGCAAGCTGTACTAGCTATACTAGCAAGCTGTACCAGCTATAGCAGCTACATCAGCTATACCAGCTATAGCTGCTAGGTATAGCTGGTATAGCAGGTATAGCAGGTATAGCTGATATAGCTGGTATAGCAGGTATAGCTGGTATAGCTGGTATAGCTGGTATAGCAGGTATAGCTGGTATAGCTGGTATAGCAGGTATAGCAGGTATAGCTGGTATAGCAGGTATAGCAGGTATAGCTGGTATAGCAGGTATAGCAGCTATAGCTGGTATAGCTGATGTAGCTGCTATAGCTGGTACAGCTTGCTAGTAGAGCTAGTACAGCTTGCTAGTATAGCTGGTAGAGCTGATATAGCTGGTATAGCTGGTATAGCTGGTATAGCTGGTATAGCTGGTATAGCTTGCTAGTATAGCTGGTGTAGTGTTTCATGCGAAGAGGTATGAAAGTAATGAAAAAAATGGTTATAAACTACAGTCAAAAGAAAAACACCTAATCAGTGTAAGATTGGAAGAAGATTTGTAGACAACTTAATAAACAAATTATATGTTGAATTACATCCACCTGGTTATCAGTTTTGTGGACCTGATACAAAACTTCAAAACGAATAGCAAGAATAAAGGAAATAAAGGAATAATTTATTGGATGCAGATTGTAGAAAGCACGATATAGCGTACTCAAAATCAATGGATATAGACACAAGCCATCAAGCAGATCGTGATCAGGTATAAATCAGATCGTGACCAGATAGCAAGCAGTTCGTGATCAGATATAAAGCAGATCGTAATCAGATACAAAGCAGATCATAATCAGATAGCGAGCAGATCATAACCAGATCAAATTCAATAAAAAAATTATTATAATGTCTAAAAATTACCATAATAAAGTGTTGGAAGATCTTGTAAAGACAAGGGCTGTTCTAAAGAAAAAGTTAAAAAATATTAAACTGAATCAAATGGATAGAGTTAATTTATTAGAAGATACCTTTCAACCAATAACAAAACCACTTAAAAAATCATTGGAAAACTTAAAGATAAATATAAGGATATAGACAACACTATTAATGATGACGATGATTACGATGATGTAAACGGTGATAATAACGATTTTCAGTATGAAAATATTTCAACTGATGATAATGATGGTGAAAAAAACTATGACCATAATAGACCTGTATCAAGTACATGTATCAAGAACTTGGAAAGAAAACAATGTTTAAAGCTGACGAAAAGCTCTCCATTATTTGAAAATATACAAACACTTATTAATAATAAGCAATTGGATAAAATTTATGGTTTTAATCAAGATGTAGACGGTAGTTGGAGATATGGCAAGGAAAAATTAATATTTAATAGAGATAATACTATGCAGATAGGGAATATGAAATTGAAAATGATGCCTGGATTATTTGAACTAGTATTTCATAAAAAACCTCTCCATTATTCTAAAAATGATTTGAAAAAATATAAAGAGATTTTAATTCATACCAATGCACATAAACGTCGCTATGAACCTAATGAACAAGTGAAAGGAACACGAGCCTTCAAATATATACAAATAATTAAACATTTATTCGAAACAACAACAAACATTTTAACAAAAGGCAGTGGTTTAATGCTAAAATTACAAAATAATCTGAAATCAAATTACATACATTGGGATGATCCTAATGAACTAGTTGACAGACTACGTTTACTTCTTTCATCGGAAGGTTCTGGTCACAACAATCATCAAAACGAAATAATCTCTATTATCGAAGAACTTAAAGAAGCTAACATAATTTATTAGAAGAGTGACAGAAATGTCTTATATTAATAAATTTGGAGAAGGTTTTAATAAATATAACCATAAAAACAAAAATATCGTAATCGAAAAACATATAACACAAATACATGATGATCTAGCTGATCAAATAAACAATTTAAACATTGAGGTAGAACATGTTTACCTAAAACATGGCAATGTCAAAAAAAAAAATAATAATAAAAAAATTAAAATAAAATAGACAAAACCAAAAACCAAAAAAGTAGATCGTTATCAGATATAAAGTAGATCGTTATCAGATATAAAGTAGATCGTGAGCAGATGTAAAGTAGATCGTGATCAGATACAAAGCAGATCAAAATCAATATCAAAAAATTAACATACTGAAATCATATAAATTGCTGTATATATAGAAGATCGTCTTGATTTCAGCTATTTTTGCGAAGAGGTATAAAAGTAACGAAAAAAAAAAAATTTGTTATAATCTAGGGTCAAAACAAAACCTCAGCCAGTGTAAGATGAGAAGAGGATTTGTAAACAACTTAATAAATAAAGTACCTGTTGAATTACATCTACCTGGTTATCAGTTTTGTGGACCTGGTACAAAACTTGAAAAACGTTTAGCAAGAGGAGATAAGGGTATAAATTTATTAGACGCAGCTTGTAGAGAGCACGATATTGCATATTCACAATCAAAAGATATAGACACAAGACATCAAGCAGATCAAATATTAGCTGAAAAAGCCTGGCAACGAGTTAAATCTAAAGATAGTGATATTAAAGAACGTGCTAACGCGTGGTTTGTGACAAACGCTATGAAAGCTAAAGTGAAATTTGGATTAGGTTTGAAGGAGCAGACACATAAGAAAAGAAAAAATTCAAAATGAATGAGAAAAGGAAAAATGAATAACTGTAATAAGAAATTATTCACAGCTACTGTGAGAAAAACTTTAAAACAATTGAAAGAACAGAAACCCCTTGATATAAATGATGCTGTTAAAATAGCTCAAAAGGCTATTCATTCAAATTTTAAAGGGAAAAAGCGAGCAGACATTATAATACCGAGAGTTATACCTGTACCGAAAATTGGAGGATTTCTTCCACTTATTCCCGTACTAACAGCATTGTCAGCGCTTGGTGGTTTGGCAAGGGGAGGATCCGCTATTGTTAAAGCAGTAAATGCTATCAAAAATGGAAAAGAACAATTGGCTGAAGCTAACCGTCATAATAGATATATGGAATCAATTGCAATGGGTAAAGGGTTGTACCTCAAACCATATAAAACTGGATATGGTCTCTACTATAGTCCAGCTCCAAAAAACTATTAGATAACCTTCCCAATCGCCCATTAACAGGTTTGGATTTGAATAAATATGGAAGACATCTCAAACATTTTAGGGGTGTTTTCATGCGTGATTCTTTACCTGAAAAACCATTCAAACAAGAATGCGGCATTGTTAATTTAGATGATTCAAATGGTATGGAAACACATTGGGTAGCATATTATAAAAACCACAACTATAAAGAATACTTTGATAGCTTTGGAAACTTACAACCACCACTTGAGATTGTCAACTACTTAAAATTTCCTATTGAATATAATTATGAACGAAAACAAAAATTTAATACATTTAATTGTGGGCACTTGTGTTTAAAATTTTTATTCAATAAATATAAATTAAAATGAAATAATTCAGAGTACATCGTCCCGCACTAACACAACCTACTATTAAATTTTTAAAGAAGGGGAACAAAAATGGTAACATCAGCTGTATTGGAAGAACTATTAATAAGACATATAGATTTATTTATGAAACTTATAAATGAACTAAGAATATGTAACATTAGTAAAATAAGTAATCCATTTTTATGTATTAATATGTCATAAGTTTGTATTATTGTGAAAATACTTATTCACAATCTTTCAACATTTGTCGATGTCAAACATTCTATACACAATATTTGTTAACACTTAAGTTATTTAATCTGTATAAACGTATTTTTAAATTCGAATCTGTAAAAATCTGAAAAAAAGAAATATGTAATAAAATTTTCAAAAAAATAAAAAACTAATTTGTTTTAATTAATCCCTTTATTCTATAATTTCATTTATTTAAAACAGTAAAACTAAAAAATTCTAAATCCTTAAAAACAAGTCTATTTATACTTTGGGGTGTTGTAGATCAATCAGTAAATTCAATTAGTGAAAACAGATATTACTTATACTTATACGTGAAAAAAAAACTATACATTTCTTTCTCATCAAATTAAAAACAACCGCACAACCAACCTACCCTTTCTTATTAGTTTATATTTCTATTTCTTCTACCTGTGATCATGAGCAGTGCGTGTCAAGAATTTACTATTAAAAAAAAACTATCATACACATTACATGTTACGCACACACTCATTCTGTCCGTCCAAACATTCGTACATACGTATATACATTTTCACATTACAGTCTACTTGTACTCTGGGATGTAGATGAGGAAACGTGCATACACTCATTCTGTCCGTCCAACCATTCGTTTGAAAAGCAATACAAATGAAAGGACCAACAAAAAGCAGGTATGATCCCAAATTTGTAGGGAAAAATTGAAAATAAAAATGATTTAATTCTTTTCCAGATATGCATTCTCCCAAATTTTAACACACACACACACATACACATTAAAAAGCATTACCTTTTCATAATACATGTTACAAACCTAAAGACCGATCGCACACAATTCATTTCACAATTCTGCAATGTTCTTACTCTTTTACAGCTATGCATGCACCAAATTTTGTATGGAGTTATTGATCACGAACATACATAAACATACTACTATTATGCACAAGCGATTTGAGGACATGGTTAACATACATGGAGGTAATGTGAACTTGGCATCAATCTCGTGGGAATTTAGCGCCCATTAGACTTTTTCTTCTGGGCTGTCCTTAAGACGCAGGTTTAGTTATATCGGTTATACCGCCATTCTTTTCAACTTAGAATATAAAGCCTTTCGGATGTAATTTCCATGTAGCAACAGTAAGAAATTAAAACGCTCTTTTGATAACAAACTCACCATACTCTAAACCTCAAAAACATTCGACTCGATCCGTTTATCGATTTTTGAATAATCGTTCATATAAGGATGCCATTTAAAAAAACTATGACATGTTGTTTAAATCGTACACCATTTCTTTCAAACGTATTCTTAAAGTGTGTCTTTAAAATTTTTTGTTTCACATTATTTAAGCTTATGTTGTGTCGTCGCTTGTATGTATTTACGCTCCTTGTGTATTAATCCTGTAATCTGGCAATATTAATGGCTTTACTCTCTCGTACGTCTGTCTACAAATACAATACTTTCAAGCTGATTTACGTGGCTGTTTACTGGTTTCCAAAAAAATGTTTCTTGTCTTTAAGTATTTTATTTATGAACGAATAAAATATTCATTTTTCATAATTTTAAGCCTGTAATAACAATAACAATAACAACAGCAACAACAACTGAAACAAAAGAGTGTACTTTTCGTTCATAATAATGATTTAATGAAGAAAAGAACGTAAAAAATGTAAGAGCGCAATTATTAAATAAAATTGCTTCAAATTTTCAAGTGTATACGTATATGTATATGTATGTGTATGTGTGTGTGGTTGTTTAAATTATATAAAATTGTATTTTATTATGCAAAAACAAAAAAGGAATTTAAATTTTTTTTTTAAATATATGACGTCTTTTGTTTTACACAAAATGTAAATGAATGCAGAACAGGCACGAATTTTACGAATTTTTCTTCATTCTATTCTAATGGTTTCAGAATAAATATCTTCCTGAAAACCTGTTATCTAATATAGAGAGTGTAGTAGTCGTAGCCGTAGTCTAGTAGGTAGTGTGTTGGCTTATTAGATGTGAGGCCACGATTCAAACTCCAGTTCATACATCTCTTATCAATGCAGTAAAGGAGTTTATCAACGCCGCTGAGGTTGCATTGAGTCACATAACAATTTGGCCAACGCTAGATATAAAGTGCGCAGCATGGTTGTTGGAGCATGGTTGTATTATTCACAGTCGTGTGAGACGCATTGAAGAGACGTGATTCAGAAGGAAATAATTCTCCATTTATGGGGTACAAGTCCAATGCTATGTTGCGGGCATTGTTATGAGTCTAAGTGGCCAATAGCGAGCTTGAAATGAGAAGGAAATGTTGGCATATTCGGTTCTGTCTCCGATAAGTCTACAATACTACTGATCTGAAATCCATGCTGCTCTAACTGTTTGTGAAAGACAGCGAAACTACGTCATTTCGCCTTGGCAGACCAACATAGCCTTTAGTGCAGACGGTACGCTTCTGTTTAATGAGTTCCTTAATTTAAAATTTTTTTGGCAATTTTTTTTTTAATTCGTTACACTGTGCCGCCTGTTCAATATTCATATTCACGTGTTGTAATGTGTGTGAATATAGATTTTAAAATCTATCTCCCCAGACGCAAACCAAGTCAGTTAACAGATCTCTGTTATGTTACTAACAGAACTCTGTTAAACAATTAATTGGAGGCGGGGAAAGAAAAACAGGAAAAATTAATTAAATTCCTGGGTAAAATAAGAAAAAAAAGGAAAAAATGATGGTGTGAGAGTGCGAATGGTGAGAGGGTGCGAAAGGTGTGAGGGTGCGAATGGTGTGAATGGTGTGAGGGTGCGAATGGGGTGAGGGTGCGAATTGGGTGAGGGTGCGAATGGTGTGAGGGTGCGAATTGTGTGAGGGTGCGAATTGTGTGAGGGTGCGAATGGTGTGAGGGTGCGAATGGCGTGAGGGACGACACACACACAACTGTGGTGTGAGGGTGTGAGTGGTGTGAGGGACGACACACACAAAACTGTGGTGTGAGGGTGTGAGTGGATTTTAAAATCTGAAATCTCAGAAAATTTTAAAATCTACTATGAAAACTCGCGCTGTTTAGGGTTCTGGCGATTGATTTAGTTAAAGGGACGTAAAATGATTTAAAAACAATTTTCATTGTCCGCCCATGTTGTCCTGTTTGCCCACAATATTGATTTTTTTATCGGATTACAATAGCTTTCGGAAATGTATGATTATCTGTTTATTGTAGTCCTTATTTCGCAATATTTTGTAACAGTGATTAGCTATAGGACTTATTTTTATCAGTTTCTTCTTTTTCTTTCTTATTTTACCCAGGAATTTAATTAATTTTTACTGTTTTTCTTTCCCAATCTTAAATTAATTGTTATGTTACTAACAGAACTCTGTTAACTGACTTGGTTTGCGTCTGGGGAAATAGATTTTAAAATCTATCTTCACACACATCGTGTTGTACTGCAAAGAATTTTTTCCGAACACTTATTTATATGGTTTTCCATTAGTGATGGGTAACAAAAGTGTTCTTTTTTTTTGACTTTTAGGCGGTATTTTATGTTGTATTTTTATTTCATTTATTTATTGTGTAGCATTTCTTTTGCTTGTTTCATTGTTGTTGTTGTAATTCTTAAGCTATTAACACTTGGCCAAAAAGCTTTTTATTTTATGCGTCTACATGATGTTGTTCATCTCCTTTTATTTTTCCACACTTTATCCTACGTAGGATTGGATAAGGGTTGGCTGGGTTGGGTGAAGTGAAAATGAAACAGGAAATCGAAAACAAATGAAAACGAATTTTATTATGACGCGTGCAACGAACATCTGTCGTAAACAGAATGTTGCATGAGCGTAAAATAATTGCGAGATTTTCAACTGTTAAGTATGCTTGGATAATAAAAATAAAGAAAAATCAAAAAGAAAAACAAATAAAATTCAAATTGTAAGATATACTCTTAGCCTTGGGGCCTTGTAGCCTTTAGCCAAGAATCAAATGACTTGAGTGGCTGTAATTAAAACTTTTTTAAGGGCAATGGATTCCGGTGGATATTTAAGAACAATTAAAATAATTGCTTTAAAGGGTTGTTGTTTTCTTCTTTGAATATTTAAACGTTGAATTTTTTTTCAAAATTCCTTGTTTCATTATTTTCTTCATTCATTTATTCCTTATTTTTGTGGTATTTGAAAAAAAAAACAAGGCAATGATTAGCATGATTTTAATGCCATAACGAACAACACTTTAAAAAATCGTTAAAAATGTATACGAAAGTATAAAATTCAGTCATATCAACGAAGGACATAAAAATACCAGCGTTCTACAGAAAAGGTCATGAAAATTTAAGGAAAATTAAATGAAATTTTCGATTCGCCATAGGTAGGTAGGTAGGTAGGTAGGTAGGTAGGTAGGTAGATGGAAGTGGCTGTCCTTCGATGGAGTCATGAACGGTAACACTTAGGCCGCACACAGGGCCAATTGTGATACCACAGTTTCACAGTCTCCCCTAGTCCAGGAACCACTCGGAGTTTCTGATGAAGCAACTCAGACTGCCAATATCCATGCATGACAGTTCATCCAGATCTTTCATGTAGTAGGCAGCCAGGTGCCTCTTTCTCCTTCCACCAAATGTCGGGCATGTGTACAGTAGGTGAAGAAGAGTCTCATCCTTCTCCTCATCTCCATAGCTTCTGTAGAAATCATTTGCAAGGTGCCCAAGACCAATAAGCCTTGCATGAGTTCCTATAATACATACATAATTGGTCATTACAACACTTCAGTCAGAATTACGACCTAGTTTCTCACACCACTTATGTTGTGTGTGTTAATTTTATACATGAGTGGCGGCAACTACAGTTTAAAGACGACTCCGAACGACAGATTTTTGAGAAACTTTTCATGGCAATTTTTTTATTTTACGCTCAGAGTTTTTGACAGAAATCTGCTGAGAGGAAGTCGCTGAAGAAAAACTTTTTGTATTTTGTTTTTTGATGTCTGGCCTGGGGCTCGAACCCTGGCTTTAAGTCTAATAGGCCAACACACTACCTACTAGACTACGGCGACTCTCCTATAATACAATGGCCCGTAATAACCGCAATAACAGTGCTGAGCCTACTTCTTTGGAGTTTAAGCAGAGTCGACGCGAGCCGTTCGCCCGTGTCCGAAGCTGCCCATTTACTGTTGACAAGATCCACGATTGCATTGTCAATTACAAGCTTGCAGGTACCCTTAGAGAATTCATCAGAGAGTTCGATGGACGTGCCCTTTCTGTTCAGTTCATCAGCTCTACAGTTACCGGGAATGTCCCATGTGATACAAACATCATATCGGTTCGACACCTCGTTAAGACATCTGCTACAGTCGTATGCCGTCCTGGAGTTCATTACATTAGAATCTAATGCCCTGATAGCCGCTTGGCTAACGGAAAGTATGGTGACTTTCCGCCTGTTAACATTTTTGTCCACAATGATTTTCACCGCAGCCTGAATTGCCATCACATTCGCTTGAAAGACGCTTGCAGTGATTCGGTAGCCTTATAGACTAAAAAAAACTTCCGAATAAATTCTACAACCAACAGTTCACTCAAGCTCGCAGCTCGTAAATTTGTACGGAGTCTCTTGCGAGGTGCGCGCTGTATCATTGCTCCAGTCCTGCCTCTCCGGAAAGGATGTTCTAAAATTCATTGCAGAAGTCATATCGCGGTGTCATGTAGTCATTGCCTTCGGCAATCCCAAATCCAGATACGCCATGGGAACAGAGAAAACAAGTGATGCCCTACACTGAATCAAAAGTGGATTTAAGCCTTTTCTTTTTAGCAATTGTTTCATAAAAAATAATTAAAAAAAAATAAACGTGTTTTCCATTAATTTACTCATTTATCACATGCACAATATTATTTTATCTCTTTTGTATGTCTTTACTAAGTTGTAATAAAGAAGCTCTTCTTCTGCTTTTTTTTTGCTTCAGAAAATAAAAACAATTTTTTAATTTAATTTTTCCATTTTCTTATTGTAATTTTGTTGAAAAAAAAACCAAAGGAAAGAAAAGAACAGAAAATTTGCAAAACAATATGAAATTATGAGAAGATCTCGTTATTTTGTTTTGTGTTCTTCTGTTAAGCATAGTTTGTTAGCAATTATGCTGCTCCTAAGTGCCTGAGAGTTAAGCTGAAAACTGTACTGTACTGAGCTGAATTGAGTTGAGTTGAGTTCAGTTCAGTTCAGTTCAGTTGAGTTGGAAAGATAATTGCAAAGTTTATTAAAAATTTTTTTATTTAAAGTTAATGAACTTTTTTTACGTTTCTTTTTTGTTTGTGCTGCTGCTGCTGCTATTTCTTCCTCTTCAGCTTGTTCTGCTTATTGGAAAAGTTTTGGAAAATTAAAATATTAAAAAACAAGAGAATAGAAATTAAATTTTCGTTGATATTCTGCTAATTAGCAATTGTTTTTTGCTTTGTTTTTTTTTTATTTCAATATAATTTTACCATTCAGGGCGAGATTTAATTTTCAAAAATTAATTGGCTATTGAAGTTTTTTTTTTTTTTTTGAAGAGAAGGTGAGAAGTAATTATTAAAAAAAAAGAAAACAGGAAAATAAAGGCAAGGAAAGGAAAGGGAAATAAACAAGTTTATGAAAATTTCCAATAAGAAAAAAAAAACAGAAAGAGGCCATGTCTTGCTAATTGAAAATCAAGACATGTTTTTGCAATTACTAAGGTTTCAAAGCTGTAGGCTGCCTATAGCACACAATGCTATTATGTTTTGACGTTGTATTGAAATCCTAAATATTAAATGAAAAAATATTCACATACATACATACTACTACGAAATTGAAAAATCTAGAAACTGGTTGGTGTTGATTTTACATCGCTTAACATTAAAATTATAAACATAAGCTACAAAAACAAAACAAAGCAGTAAACAAATCTGTTTACAAATTATCGTACTGCTTAATATAACAACAAACACCAGCATAAAAAAATAAAAAACAAGTAAAGAAAAATATGAAGTCGCCGTAGTCTAGTAGGTAGTGTGTTGGCTTTTTAGACGTAAAGCCAGGATTCGAGCCCATGGCCAGACAGCAAGACAAAATACAAAAAGTATTTCTTCGGCGAATTCCTCTCAGCAGATTTCAGGCAAAAACTCTGAGAGTAAATAAAATTGCCATGAAAAAGTTTCTTAAAAAGCTGTCGTTCGGAGTCGACTTTAAACTGTATGTCCCACCTAGTGAGTCTTGTGTGAAGACGCGGTGCGTTTGAAGAGAGTAATCGCGGTTTGAAGATCTCCGTTGCAAAGATCTGTCGAATAATTGTCTAGTGATTGTTATTGCTTATGCAAAGGGTATAAATAAACAGAGGAATAACAAAAAAAAAAGCAATTGTTGTTGTTTACATCAAGTTGTGAACAGTGGCATACAGAATTGTGAGAATAATAAAGAATTTTAATTAAAACTAAACACAAATCTACGAGCTCATATTTTAAACGTTTTTAAAAGGCATTAACGTAACAATACATAATTGGACATTACAAGCCTTCAATCACGACTACGACCTAGCCTCTCGTCTCACTTATATTGTTGGTACCTACTGTAGGTAGGTTCCGTAGGTTCCGCCACTCGCGTATAAAATTAACACATACTCACCGCTTCTCGTAAGTGGTGTCAGAAGCTACGTCGTAGTTCTGACTAAAGGGTTGTAATGATTAATTATGTGTACGTATGTAATAATGAACAAACTCTGTTCTTCAAGGCTGCGGTTTAGTGTTTGAAAAGAAATCATAAAACCCGGCGTAGCCGTATTTGAAAACGATGTAATCGTGAAAGCAGGTACTAATAGAATTGCACTATCTTAGCACCGACTGAGAACACGGACGTGAGAAACGTGGAAGTATAGAAGTTCATCTTCTGGATTCCTCCATTTGCTTTACGACATTTCAATCCATTATCCATTTTTAAAACCTGGTTGTACGCCTTTCAGAGACGTCTTTTAATTACTCACTAATCGATTCATGCCACTCAATGGAGTTGGATGTGGAATGCTTTTGAAACATTTGATTCTTAGGTTGTTTCTTTAGATGGCAAAACGAGGTGTGGTGTGCACGAAGACTTATATATTAGGAACTCATACAGATTTTCGGATCTAGGCAATATTATTCAGGTGGAAGTAACAGCTATCCTCACGACCGCTTAGTAGCTTGATATTCCCTGAGAATTTACTGCTGATATAATCGCACATGCAAGTCCATTTCGAAGTTTATATCGAAGGCCAAGATGATCTATGAATACCTTTTAATTCTCGGGATAACAAAGAATTATTCTATGGCCTCTCTTGCGTTGATCCGCGGGCCTACCCGAAAACTTTGTTGTCGATGCAGTGAACAAAACGAATAGCACAACCTATATGTGATCCTACTTTAAGGGTTCCTTTGTTTATGATCAGGCTGGAAATGAGTGTAAAATGTATCTACTTAGCTTCTGGAAAGATAACTTGTTCGGCCGTTAAGTTGAGCTGGTCGGAATTTAAGCCAGGGAAGACGAAGTTGAAGTCGCCGTAGTCTAGTAGGTAGACGTAAAGCCAGGGTTCGAGCCCCAGACCAGATATCAAAACAAAATACAAAAAGTATTTATTCGGCGACTGCCTCTCAACAGATTTCTGGAATAAAAACTCTGAGAGTAAATAAAATTGCCATAAAAAGTTTCTCAAAAATCTGTCGTTCAGAGTCGACTTTAAACTGTAGGTCCCACGATTCATGTATAAAATTAACACACACAACATACAAGTGGAGTGAGAAACTAGGTCGTAATTCTGACTGAAGGGTTGTAATGACCAATTATGTATGTTATGTAAGACGAAAGTGCTCATTTCTGTTAGGTGATCTTTGTCCTCACAAGACATTAAGTAACCAGAAGATACTAATGCTTGTTGCCTTGGGGAAGACGGAGAAACATTCGACTATTGGGGATTTGTGGACATAGAGGGTAACAACTACGCTACGGCCTTTACAAAGGCTGGTGTAATTCGCACAGATTATTGGCATTGCTCTGCAGAGAGACAAACAAAGTATCTCACACAGTCTTTGCTGATTCCGTCAATCATGGATGAAATTAACGCACACAATATGGATGATGTAAAAGACAGGCCGTAATCCGAAACATTGAATTTGAAATTGCTTTTAAATACTGTTTATATAGTAGAGAAGAGAATAAATAAGTCTTTAAATTCCATACGTGATTTTATTTGTTTAGAAGATAGATTAGAAATCAAATCCTATCAATCAAGACATTAACAACAATCACACGTCAAGCATAATGAATTGTTCACCAACAATGATTGATAACATCTCATCACACTTCTGTTCAAAACTTCATTAATTTTCTCTCCGCCTCTCCTGCTTTAGCTCCACCAAATAACTGCTGCTCATAATAAAAAATGTTGTGAATATTTATGGCACATTAACATGGCGTGTGTTTAAAGTTTAAAAGGTGGTCCATAAAATTTCGAGATGACATTGGAACAGGGAGACAGAACAAGGGAGACAAAAGGAAATTACATGCTTTTTTATGGCTTATTTTAGAATTTATGATGATTTTTTATTTACGATTTAATGTTTATGAAAAAGTTACAGGTTTTTTTCATACAAGAGATGATGGAATCATGATGATGTGATAGAGAAGATGCAGTGGAAACAAAACTGAAATCAACTCTACTTTATGAAAATAAATCATGAAAGCAAGGATGGTCTCTCAGTGATTACGGTTTTAAAGGAATATTTTCTTTATTCTTATTTCTTTAATAGAAATTTTGCCTATAAGCAATGGTGATTGACCATTAATAGTATCTTCAGAGGCTCTTCGCCCAATTAGATGATCTATCTTGTCCGTATTTGACACTTACTAGTCCTCAAAAGTGTTTTCAGAGTACAAAACTTTCTCGGAAGTTGATGACTACATCACATCTGACCAATTCATCCGCTCAACAGCAGATGAATATTAAAGGGTCCGCCAAATAACTTTTTTTTTTGAAAATGCTTTAAAAAAACTACCGAATATTTTCTCAAATTTCTTTTTTTATTTGAAAGTACAATCTCTACGGTTAATAATGAAAACTAATTTCATTCATATGGCTGCATCGGCTGGTCATGCAGTAGCCTACACCAGAAGATGCCGATTTTTGCAAAAAAAATCATCTTTTCAGATGAAGCTCGTTTTGATCTTGGCGGGTATGTAAACAAATTGTCGCATTTGGAGCTCAGAAAATCCGCACGCATACATTGAAAAGCCGACTCACCCAAAACGAGTCACTATTTGGTGCGGATTTTGGTCCAGAGGCATAAGTGGCCGTTACAGTCAATGGCGATCGTTATCGGGCCATTTTGAACGAATTTTTATTCACAAAAATTGAAGAGGAGGATATTGGCAACATTTGGTTTCAACAGGACGGCGCTACGTGCCACACAGCCGAAGCTACACTCGATGTTTTGCGCCCTGTTTTTGAAGATCGCATTATCAGCCGCTGAGCTGATGTCGTTTGGCCACCTCGGAGCTGCGATTTGACACCGTTGGACTATTATGTGTGGGGTGCCGTCAAAAATAAGTGTTACGCCGACAAGCCTGACGCTTTAAATGACAATATTCATGAAGCCATTGGTGAAATACAGCTGCACACAATCGATAATACGCTTAAAAATTTAATGAAATCATTTTCCATTATCAACCGGAAGGAATGTACTTTCAAATAAAAAAAGATATTTGAAAAAATATTCGGTAGGTTTTTTATAGTAGAGAAGAAAAAAAAGGTATTTGGCGGACCCTTTATAAAGTCCCAGTACCTATACAGCTACTACCGATAAAATCCTTTGCAAACTCTTTGAGAAACTTACACAGCCTCTAGAGGTCATTATATTAGAGTTTAGAATGAAATATTCCTAGGTCATGGGGAAACTAGCGGGTAACTTCCAAGCGGGAGTCTATTTCATATAAAGATCAATTCTTCTTGGATAGGAGGCACAATCGTCAGAACATACCAATGCTATCTGCAAGTCAAGTCGAGCAGCAGAGCATTCGAGCACTCGGATCTTATGAGGTTAGATCGAAGTTAGTATAGGACTCTCTGGGGAAGCTGAATCAGATAAGTCGGTAAAATAAGGTTACCCTCTGCTGAGTCCCTGGTTATGTAGGAATTCATGGCAATAAAATATTAGACAAGCTTGCGAGGAAGGGAGCTTTAACACCGTTGATAGCGTTGAGGCCAGAACACTTCTGTGAAGTTGGGGAAGGGTATGCTCAACGAAAGGGACGGTAAAAAAAAGGCAAAGATCCTTCTCAAACCTATTGGGTATTCCTAGAATTGTTGTCATCCTTAATAATTACCACCTCACCACATAAGAAGGAAAAAGTTGCTGGAAAAAAATAACTCAATTAAGTGGTTTAAAACGTAGGAGTATTCGACCAGGCAGGATTTGTTCATAACGTTTGAAGTGTTTATAGAACAGTTCCCTGAGGTAGCCGTGGTCTAGTAGGTAGTGTGTTGGCTTATTAGACGAAAGGCCAGGGTTCGAGCCCCAGGCCAGACATCAAAACAAAATAGAAAAAGTATTTCTTCGGCGACTTCCTCTCAGCAGATTTCTGGCAAAAACTCTGAGAGTAAATAAAATTGCCATAAAAAGTTTCTCAAAAATCTGTCGTTTGGAGTCGACTTTAAACTGTAGGTCCCGCCACTCATGTAAGAAATTAACGCACACAACATAAGTGGTGTGAGAAACTAGGTCGTAATCCTGACTGAAGGGGTTGTAATGACCAATTATGTATGTATGTATAGAACAGTTCCCTATTTCCTTACAATTCTTTAATCAGGATTTTAATCTAGCTTCTCACACCGCCCATGTTGTGTGTGTTAAGTTACCACATGAATGACGGGACCTGAAGTTTAACATCGATTCCGAACGACAGATATGAGAGAAAAGTGCTGAGAGGTATCCGCCCAAGAAATATTTTTAACGTTTTCTTGGAGATGTCTGAGCTAGGATTTGAACCACGGACACGCATCTAATAAGTCAAAACACCACCTTTTAGACTAGGGCGACTTTCAGAAATTTTAGAAACGATAAAATAGGCTACAATGTTATTGCAATACATACATACATACATACTTGGTCGTTACAACCCTTCAGTCAGGATTACGACCTAGTTTCTCACACCACTTATGTTGTGTGTGTTAATTTTATGCATGATTGATGGGACCTACAGTTTAAAGTCGACTCCGAACGACAAATTTTTGAGAAACTTTTCACGGCAATTTTATTTACTCTCAGAGTTTTTGCCAGAAATCTGCTGAGAGGAAGTCGCCGAAGAAATACTTTTTGTATTTTTGTTTTGATGTCTGGCCTGGGTCTCGAATCCTGACTTTACGTCTAATAAGCCAACACACTACCTACTAGACTACGGCGACTTCAATAGGTACTGCAATAGGGAGATCTAAGTGAGCTGTGCCCAATGCGAGTACTGCTACTGGTAGACGACTGACTGGTCTTCGAATAAATATAATAAGAAGCATATATTGTCTGCTTACGGATGTTTCTTTGGTTATGGTGTCATTTATGACTACAATATGGCCGTCCATAGTGTACCTACTTCTTTCACGGCTGTGTTTTCCGCCCTTTCATACATTTCACTAAGTATTGTAAAACCTTAAAGTAACGTAAAAATGAAACTGATTGATTAAGTTCAACCATCATTATCAATTAACTTTCAAGCACTTTCTAAAATCATTATTGAAAAGCTGATACTCTACGCTGTCTTCACAAACATTGACGGCTTTCAACAAAGTTCTACGGCTTTAAAGTATTTCAATGTCATACCATTTCCCTGCCTTCCTTTCTCATACAAAACAAACGAAAAAATTGTCTTTACAATGGAAGCATTAATCAATTAGTCAGTCTTCAGTAATTTGCTTGTTTTGGCTCCTTCTTCTTGATGGTGTTTTTTTTTCTTCGTTTCGTCTTTTCTTAGAAATATTGTCACCTTGTCACAGTTCAAATGTAATTACGTTGGTAGTTTGTAGTCCCCAATGTGTTTTGTGTCTTATGGATCATTCGGGCGGGGTGTTATTAAAGCGTTAAAAAGCCTACAGCCACAGTCAAAAATGTTTCTGTTTCTCTTTGTTTTGTTAGTTATTTTTCAGGAGGGAAGAAGAAAAAAGGGTTCGTTTCATGATGGCCCCTCTCTCTCTCATATTTCGCACAATAATTTCTATAATTTAATGACACCTTAGAGACAAAAGCAAAAAAGCAAATGAAAGAATAATACCAGGTTAAAAACCATTAGGAGACAGGCTGGCAATATTAAAAGCCATGCGACAAAAAAAAAACTCCAACACATTTTAATAGATTGTGTCTGCCTTAAATTTTGTTTCTTTCTCATTCTCTATCTCTTTCTTTTTTTGTTCGTTAATTTGTTTAAGTGAGTGAAAGACCTTCATTGTTGAGTAGTTTTTTGTTAGAGAAGAATTTAAGCCGTTTTATAAGAATTTTAATTAATTAAATTGCCTTAAATTTTTAGAATTAATTACTCAACTAGAAAAGAATTTCGAATTAAAAATAGAACATTGTCAGTGTTGTAAAGCGTTTGTTGCTATACAGGTTCTAAAGCAAAAATAAAACCAATGTTATCTCTTAAGAAAACATAGGAATCAATGAGAAAAATTGTTTTTAGATAACGATAGATGGCAATAATATCGTCCATATAGGATCTGCTGCAGGAACTGCAAAAGCAAAAAATATGGATGTTCCTTGAAATATCCACAATGGTCGTTTTGCACTATCCTGTAGCTTTATAGAAAGTGAGGTTAAGTTGGAGGACGTGTACTTGTCATTGAGAGTAGTACAGTACCCAGAGGTGAAAATGACCCATTGTGAGAGAGAGAGAGAGATATTAGTGAAGAAGATTAGGTTAGGTTAGAGGACGTGTACCTGCCAATAAAGACAAGTACAGTACCCGGAGGTCGAATTGACCCATTGTACAACGTCCTAGTTTCTCGCACCACTCATCTTGTGTGTGTTAATTTTATACATGAGTGGTGGGACCTACAGTTTAAAGTCGACTCCGAACAACAGATTTTTGAGAAACTTTTCATGGCAATTTTATTTTATTCGCAGAGTTTTTTTTCCAGAAATCTGCTGAGAGGAAGTCGCCGAAGAAATACTTTTTGGATTTTGTCTTGCTGTCTGGCTTGTGGCTCGAACCCTGGCTTTTACGTCTAATATACACAACTCACTACCTACTAGACTACGGCGACCACTAGTGAAGAAGATAGGGCAATTGGAAAATGGAGAAGCGGTAGGAAAAGGAAGATATAAGAGACGGAGGACCATAACACACAAAAGGGCGCGACTACAACCAGCCTTTCAACCACCTCAAACTATTTATGAATCTATGGAGAGCCCTAATATCGACTATCGACAAAGAGTCCAAACTTTCGAAGAAGACTCTGACCAGGGTCCTCAGCCTTAACATATTAAGGGCTAGACACTTGCAGAGGAGGTGTTCAATAGTTTCCAACTCCTCCTCATTGCATCATACTCTACAATAGTCCTGCTGGGATCTGTTTCAAATCGTTGTCAGCGATCCAATCTCGCAGTGCCCTGTAATGAAACTAATAACTAATCCCAGACTGGCCAAACTTGCTCTATCACTGTCCATAGCGGGCCATAGACATCAAGACACCTAACATAGCTTTATAAAAACTAATGCATTGATGGAATATATATTTATAGTAGCATGGGCTAAATTAACTGGTCTCAACACACGTAAACTTCCCCCTTAAAGCAATATATTAGACCCACTGTCCTACCCAAATTCCATTTAAATGCAGAGCTACTGATGTGCATCATTTAGAAGACTCTAGACTCTCTTATCCACCTACATGCAGAAATACCGTGGACTTGGAATAACGCGCCATATATATGGTCAAACTTGGATGTCAAAAGAAACTTTATGGCAGTCTGAATGTACGGAAGAATACAAAAGTACACATACATACGTATATAATTCGCCATTACCACTCTTCAGTCAGGATTACAACCTAGCTATTCACTCCACTTAAGTTGTGTGTGTGTGGCTGGACCTACAGTTTAAAGTCGATTCCGCACGATAGATTTTTATGAAACTTGGTCATGACAATTTTATTTACTTCCAGATTTTTTTACAGAATACTGTGGAGTTTCTCTCAGACTGTTCAGTTCTTCGTCTTAAGAAACATTTTGCTTCCATAATTCGTTCGAATCACGAGTTCTCGTCTCGATACGACGATCGTATCCGATCGATCAGGTAATTCATTTCAGACTGGTTTCCAGCTTGGTTCGAAGGAAATCATGCTGATGTTCGACAGCGTTTAATCTGGAACTTGCCAATTAGTTTTTGATTCTGCTATGTGTGTTCACCAAAGTTAGCATTTCCTCCTATCCTGTCCTAAAAGAGAGTTGAGGTAAGACAGATTTATGTAGAGAAGTTGTTCTAAAATTTTTTTGGGTTTCTGTTAAATTAAATGGTTGCCGAATATCAAAACTCCTGTGTCTATCAGCGGACGGCAGGAAAAGCATGCGAACGATTCGCACTCTAACAGGAATTCTAATGGTACACGGCACTATTTACAGTTTTGCTGACAAGCTTACTGTAGATGTTGTCATAATGTGAGTGCCATCGGTGCTCATCGGTTTTTGGGAGACAGAACGTTTAAAGATCAAAAGTTTGTATCTTTAATCAGCTAAGCTAGATGGATGTCGTTATCCATCCATGCTTCTTGGATTACTATGATGTTCCTATCAGGCTTTACTAAATTGAGGGAGAACTACAGTAAATGCGTTTTGAGTGAATTTGAACTACCACGTGGTGAAGGTCAATATTTTTAAGAGTTCTTCGGAAGTCGTCGCAGTCTAGTAGGAAGTGTGATGGCTTATTAGACGTGAGGCCACGGTTCAAACCACAGAAGACATGTTTCTTCTGCGACTGGCTGTCAACAGTTTTCTAACAAAATTGCCATGAAAAGTTTCCCAAAAATCTGTCGTTCGAAGCCGACTTTAAACCGTAGATCCCACCTCTCATAGAGAAAATTAACACACACAACATAAAGTGGTGTGAGAAGCTAGGCCGTAATCCTTCCTAAAGGGTTGTAAAGACGATCAAACCTATTCCACCTATTTTGTTTTAAGTACTGGTTGACATATCTCATTCAACTTGAAAGTTTTATTAAAGTGTAGTTGCCAAATTATTTTTGGGTAGGCACGTTGAATTAATATATTCTGGCATACCAAGAATCTTTCAGGCTCCCAAATGCCGGACAATGACAGAGGAGGTGTTCTGTGGCAGCCTACTATCTGTTATTACAGTTTTTTCAGAAGTCAGAGGAAGGTATACTCAACTCAGAGGCCAATGAGGCATTACGACTGCAGTGAGGTTTTTAAAATAGATTCTGGTTAGGTTTAATACAAGGCTTGTTTTGTTCTCTATTATCTCTCTATCTCTCTCTCTACACTATCTCATGAAATCTTTGTTTGCTTGTCTACAGCGTAATGCCAATTTCTCACATGAATTCGTTCTGTTGTAACAGACGTTACAAATGCGTCACCTATGTGTTGCCACTTTCAACTTCCCGATATTCGAGAAACCCACATGAAATCGTCGAAAGTATCGCTATCTTCTTCAGAGACTGGCTGTCTCTGTGCTTGGACAATCTTAGATGTGGGATCTCTAGTGAAGTAATGAGCGCTTCACTGTCAGTAAATATATTCTTTACACTCTGGTAACTGATTCATGGCGTGGCTATCTTACCTTACCTTACCCTAAGAAGCTAGGTCGTAATCCTGCCCAAAGAGTTGTAAAAACCGATTATGTATGTACGTATATATGTTTTGTTTAGAATTTAAAAATCACCGATTGAATTCATTTAAATTTTCCGCGACCGTATTTACCATATTCTCCAGAGAATTTCTTTCTTATCTTCCACTAAGCCTTTAAGGATTGAAAGTGTTTAGAAACCCAAAATATAAAAACACATTTATTAACTGTAAACAATATAAATCAGTTCCTAATATAAGTTTAAAGTTTCCCACAGGTTCCTTTCCTTTCTTTTTTGCACTTAAACTTTCTCTTCACCACATGTTTCAGTCTTTCCATCTTCTGGCAAATTGTCCTTTCCTTTGGCAAGATTTTTTTTCTGTTAATTTTTTAAACGAATTCCATAGAAATTTGTAGAGAAAAAGTTGAAAAAGTAATTGCCAAAAACAAAAACAACAACACCAATAACATAGCAATCATAAACTATAAAAAAAAATTAAAACTTCTCTCCGCAAGAACATGGAACAGCTGGTTGGAAAAATCTGCACAAAAAATCTTCATAAAACGACAGAGGCAATATGCTTGAGGAGTGTTTTCCTAGAGACAGTGCTTGTAAAAAGTAAAACACTTGGAATGTGTTTTTTGTTGTTGTTGTTGTTGCTTTTGTGGTAAATTATGGAAATTTCTGTTTCCTGTTACTGTTTTTTTTCGGTTGTAATTGTAAAGGAGAGTGAAACTAAACGTTCATTTCAGTGTGCTTGACACCTGCAGGTAAAAAAGTTTTTTTCTTCTTTTTTTGTTCTTGTTCTTGTTATTTAAATGGGGCATAAATAGAGTAGTTTGCAACAGACAATTGCGGCAAAACCAACGGAGACAACAGTTTTTTAAGAGTTCTCTTGTCTTTTTGGTGATGTTTCTTGTTTAACAGGCGGCAAGACGGTGGTAAAATGGAATTGTTTTCATTCTAAAGAAATTTAAAGGCTCTGCGGCATTTTAATTTAAAATAAATATTTTCTTAAAGGACATTATTTTAATTAAAATAACAATTACAATGGAATTAATTATGCAGACAGAGTATGTAAAAAAGCTGAGATAGTAACGCAGTACCTCCATTCAACCTAACCTGCAAACTCTAAGGACACTCTATTTAGTTCAAATAGTAAGTAGATTGCAGCAGTAGTGAATGATTTGAAAACATGTTCCAAATTTCAAAAAAAAAATTACCAGCCATGACGCACTTTTCAAGGTTAAAACACGTGTTTGGTTTAATGCAACACAACAACACGTGTCCTAACTTTTAAGCCTAAAAGTTTATGAAGAAAAAAATATAAGAAATGTTTACAAAATTAATATTCTCTTGGGCCTTTTACCCAGCTGAAGTTTTCTACAGTTCAGTTCTTCATTGAATATTGATCACACAGGGATTTCTGTCTTTTGTTTCTGTTGCCATAGCAGAGCAGAGTAACTTTAAAATTTTTCTTTTAAAGTTAAAAAGATTTTTTTTTATTCCATTGCTGATGTTCTGTTTTGCTTCGCATTCAAATTTTTAATATTTTTGAGTTTCTTTCTTGCTTTTCTTTTTATTTTTTCTTAGGCATGTTTTGTCTTTATATTGAAATATTTTGAAATAATAATTGCACGCTACACCACTAACATCATTAAAACATTGCATTAAAACGTCTGAAACGGCTCGCTCAAATCAGTGCAATCGAAGCGTAGGTCTAAATTTATGGATTTTGTTTCAAACCAATCTCGTATACATAACACAACAGCGGTTCTAAACTTAACGGGTATATTACCGTTCACAGGCAACTTCACTTGGTGTCCCTTATGGCCCATTATTGTTACCCACTGTAAGGTAAGCCCCCTTGTCATGATCCATAAGCTGCGGGTTTGAACCAACCCGAGCTAAGCGTGAAACCGGCCAGTTCCCTTGGTGGCACACACGCCACCGTGCCCAGACCTTCAAACGTTCTGTTACCCAAAAACTGATGACGTCTGATATAAAGTGCAAGAAACTCACATAAAATCTGTTGTAACGATTCCGTTTCTTCCACTTCCGAGCTTGTTAACGTAACTCTTAACAGCGCAGTGTCCTATTGGAATTCATGTTAGAAAGCGAAGCGTTCTCTTGTCATATTCAGGTAATTCCTTGCAACTGTCTGCTTCTGCCGTAAACCTGGTAGGGCAGACCAAACTTGTCAGCGTAAATCCCAATAACGCAGTGTCCCATTAGAATTCATGTTAGAAAGCGAACCGTTCTCTTGTCGAACTCAAGTAGTTGCTTAGTTTTCCTACTGTCCACTGCTGGACCCAACAGATTTGACAACCAGATAACATAACAAAACAACAACTTCTCTACATAGATCTGTCCTAGCATACCTTCCTCTTAAGATACGGTATGAAGGAAATTACGAACGTGCTATACATGTTCCAAGAACTAATTGACAAGTTCCTGATTAATCGCAGCGTGACTTCTTTCGAGCCCAGCTGGAAACCAATCTGAAATGAATTACGTGACCGATCCGATCCAATCCAACCAATCGTCGTAGTCTAGTAAGTAGTCTGTTGTTCTGTGGACTTTTTAGACGATAATACGTAATTTAAATGAAATATGAAAACAAAATGTTTCTTTAGGCTAGGAATTCAGAAGTCTGAGACAAAATCAGCTGTAATCTGGCAAAGTCTCTGAGAGTAAAATAAAATTGCCATGAAAAGTTTCCCAAAAATCTGTCGTTCGAAGTCGACGTTAAACTGTAGGTCCTGCTACTTCTGAATAAAATTAGCACTCATAACATGGCATACTCATCTCTTAAAGCCTTTTAAATATTGTATTAAAGTACGATATCATGTGGCCTGTGTTAACAGGCTCTAAATACTTTATTTTATTTTCATAAATTTTCATAAAACGTTTGGCCTTGTTTTATGAAATTTCAACTTGTTTTAGAAGAAAATGAAAAAAATATTAAAGAAAAAACCAATTACATGCACAAGTCCGAGTAAACAATTCTTAGAAAAAGGTAATAAAGGCTTTTGCCCTTTGCTTTATTTTAAATTCTCTTTGTTTTCTTATATTCTTTAAAGGCTTATTTTTAATTAAAGTTCAATAGAAACGAAACAAAAAAATTAGTTTGTAATAACAAGGAAATATTTTTTATTTTTAATTTTAAATTAAAAAAAAAGGATTAAGGACTTGCTTTTTATAAAATTTATAATGTAAACTGCACTAGACAAAATTTGTAGTAAAAGATTTGTGATTTGTAGTCGTCATAGTCTAGAAGGTAGGTGTCTTGGCTTATTAGACGTAAGGCCACGCTTCAAACCCCAGACAACTCGAAGAAAACGAAATATAAAGAAAATATTTCTTTGGCTGCTTTCTCTCACCTCAGAGTAAAGCAAAAATTGCCATGAAAAGTTTCTCAAAAAATCTGCCGTACAGAGTCGGCTTTTACCGCCACTCATGTGTAAAATTAACACACACAACATATAGTGGTGTGAGAAGCTAGGTTGTTATCCATAATAACCAATATAACCAATAATAATACAAATAACGCATCTTCGCTCTCGAGAGTACCTAGTCACGTTTTTAGGGACAATGGCTCTATTTTTTTCGGTTTCAGTACTAGTTGCGTATTTATTGTGAGAATATAAAATATTATAAACAGTATGGCCTTTAATTTGATGTATGACGCGGGCGAATAGCTTTAGCCGTTCCAGACATATGGATCGCCGAAGTCGCAAAACTGCCAAAAAGTCGAGATTTTCAAAACTTTGAGGCCCCAGTGGCACGGGTTAACATCTTCTAATTGCGCTCAAACTTTGGCAATCCTAAATTCTGACAGAAAGAAACATTTTAGGGGGGTGCCCCCAAAAAAAACGGACATCGATTTTTTAAAACCACCCTAGTGTATATTGATGTGAAAATAGAAATGGTTAATCGCCAAAGGGTCAACCTCTATTGAACAGTGTGGCCCATTGTGATGCAACTGTGATTCTCTTCCATAATCCAGTAACCATCCAGAGTCCAGTTGATTACTTCTTCTGTCTGATAACACTGCACATGTAGGAGTATGTGAATAAATGTTTCTTTCTCTGCCTCGTCTCTTCATAAGTTACTGGTCGGACGTCTGAGACACTTTTAGGAAAGTGTGACCCATTGTAATGCCACTGTGAATCTCTTACATAATCCAGGAACCATACAGATGCAGGTGATTACTTATACTGTCTGATAAAGCTAGGCAAGTAGGAGTATGTGAATAATTGTTTGCTTCTCTTCCTCGTTTCTTTATAAGTTACTGGTCAGATAACTAATTTCAATGTACACTGAGCGCCAAAAGTGAGTAAGCACCACTGAAATCATTCATTTTCTTAGGATGGCGAGAAAAGTAAATGAGAATAGTCGAATAAATTTCCAAAAATAAAAACGTTTATTTATTACTTATAAAATGTTAAAACAAAAACAACAATTCATGACAAAGGAACTTTTTTATACTTAAGAACAAAACTGTTTTATACTTAAGAACAAAAGTGTAGACTCACTTGTGGCGCTCATTGTATCTCTCTTGAAAGCTTAGAATACAACATCTAATAATGTCTCTGACAACTGCGCTTGGCGTTTTATTTTCCGTAGCGTTTTATCCAAATTTGTTTAGATATGCTTCACAATCTTGTCAATATGCTCCTGTGACATTCTGATTTCAACTTGGGCTTTATCTACTGCATCACTACCTTTAAATAACAAAATTTTTTCGTTCAATTTTTCTCAAGAATTTTATTTTCCAAAAAGATTTCTTCTTTTCAGTTTTATATTCTAAATATATAAAACATAGAGAAAAGAGAAACAAAAAACTCATTTTGTTGAACATAACCTCGAATGACTTATGCTTATAATTTGAAATCCCTTAAGTTATTTTCTATTTTAACAATATTTTGTTATTGTTTTTATTGTTGTCGTTGTTTTATTATTTATTTCTTATGCTATTATATTAAAATCTGACAGAATTGGCTGGTAAAAACAAAGAAGCAACACAACACCAGTCATAGAAACTTATATAAAGAGACTCTAATCAATACCCTGCCTGCTCCGTTTTAAGTGCCATGGCGACATCACGTGTTTTTTTTTTCATGAAGGCGTAAAAAAGTAAGCAAATCTTCAGGAACTTATAATCGGGGAGCAAATTGGTCAGCGTTATGTAATTCAATACTTTCAATTGAACGTTTCAATTCAATTAAAATTATATTCGTGCTATATTATATATGCCAGCATTAAAGTACACCATAGCTATGTATTTCAATGTATACATACATAATTGGTCATTACAACCATTCAGTCAGGATTACGACCTAGTTTTTCACACCACTTATGTCGTGTGTATTAATTGTATACCTCAGTGGCGAGACCTACAGTTTAAAGTCGACTCCGACCGACAGATTTTTGAGAAACTTTTCATGGCTATTTTTATTTACTCTCAAAGTTTTTGCCAGAAATCTGCTGAGAGGAAGTCGCCGAAGAAATACTTTTTGTATTTTGTTTTTTGAGGTCTGGCCCGGGGGTCGAACCCTGGCTTTACGTCTAATAAGCCAACACTCTGCCTACTAGACTACGGCGACTTCATATCAATGAATAGAAAGGTCAATAAAATAGCTTTCAATACGATAGTGAGATATACATATAAAATTGGCAAACGTGACCATGTATGGGCCGGCGCCTTATAGTATATTCTGTGGCTTCTCGATCGCATATAGAAGAGGACGAAGGTGCGCATTAATGCTGATAACGTATCTAATTGGACTGATTCATTAAAAAACTGTTGAAATGTTTGTTTTTACTGCATTGTGCTTTTGTTTTGTTACACTGTTCTTTGGCTCCTATAATGCGTTGTGCGACTTTTTTCCATAAATTACATGCGTGGCCGGCCAATTAGCTTGGGAGCCGTATAACCCATTATAGGGAAAAATAGATCTTCAGCCGCGCTATACTAAAGTGAAACTTTTATTCTGTCATTTACGATAGAAAGAGATTCAAATGAGATGTCCATGAACACTACTCCCTCTTTTCTCTATCCCACAATCTGTTTCCCTAGCTCCAACACAATGTCCTCTATGAATAAGGAACATCCCTTAAGTGTTGGTAGGAGAAAAGAAGAGAAAAATTGTTCTCAGTGCCCAAAGGAAAACGAAATTGTGGAAGAGAAGGTATTCAATGGCCAAAACGGCAAGACAGGATCAGTATGATCCCGTTGAAAGACAATTGGAGGTCCTACTACTGTAGGACAAATTTTGGACGAGCTGAAGAAATTCATTTAAGCATTCTATAAAAAATCCATAAAACCACTACAAACGCAGTATAAAAATGGACAAGAATTGAAGAGCAGCCAGCAGGTATACAATACCATCATGGTAGGCCAATAGTAAAGTGGACATTCGTTAAATTTTTGAACAAATAAACAAACAAACCAGCTATTAATTGCTTGCATATATTATTATCTGTAGATACCAAACAAACTATGTCTGTGGACACATGTCCACGTTACAGTTGTGATCAAATTAATAGAAGTAAAGTTTTGAGGACGTTAATTGAGGATAACAATAATACGGACTGATAATTATATAAAAAGAAATGGCTACCCGAGTCAAGTGTAGGTCGCCTAATAATGTTACTAAACACGTGACTGCGAACACGGCAATGCGATTGAGCGCATGGCAGCATAGAAGCTAAGATCAAGCCAAAAATCTTGGATACAGTTAATCTGCGTCTCATCTTCATCACATGATGAGAATAGATTCCATTATTATATTCTCCCAGATTCTTCCAAAGGATACCATTCAGAGAACACGTGCAAAAATTGGACGTTGGTCGCTGAAGATAACAGTAAACCTGAAGGCCAAACCTGAAAACCAAAGGCTGGTGCAGTAGAAAGTTCGTACGTCAAATAGAGATTCTTCAAAAAGGGACAGCCAAAAGATCTCAAACAATTTTTTTTTAATCTGCAAAGGAAAGATAGAATAATGGACGTTCCAAGGGTCAGACGAATCTTAACTGCTATGGATATGAGCGAAAAAAGAAAATGTTCGTTAAACCTATCCAAAGGCCATCCTAGGGAGCTCATAGCAATTACAATGGGACATTGGCAATGTGTTACAACGATTTTAGCAGATAAACAAAGGCAGACCACTGGGAACTGAAGAGGATGAATTATTGGCTACTCGGCATATTTTCTCCAGTAACCCTTTTGTCCAGGGCACTTTTTGTTTTAATTTTTGTTCTTCCAGCTAAGCAGGTGATTGGTCTGCTGTAGCAAGTCCTAGGATAATGGAGCTGCCATCTATCATTACCTAAAAACAACGCCTTCCGATTGTTGATTGCTGATTGCCTGGCCTTCTAGTGATGTTATCCTTTTTCCATTTCCAGGTGGGGCTTCTTTGATGGATTGTATTGTAGGGGGTAAAGTCACTTAATTTGAAATTCGCAAAACCATGATTAACGATCTTTTTTGCAGCTGTATTCGGATTGGATTTTTAATTTATACATAATTGGCCATTACAGCCCTTCAGTCAGGATTACGATCTAATTTCTCACACGTTTATGTTGCGTGTGTTAATTTTATACATGAGCGACGTGACCAACAGTTTAAAGTGGACCCCGAACGACACATTTTTGAGAAACTTTTCATGGAAATTTTATTTATTCTCAGAGTTTTTGCCAGAAATCTGGGGCTTAAACCGTGGCCTCACGCCTTATAAGCCAACACACCATTTACTATACTACGCCGGCCAAATGTGATTTCGATAGAATTCATACCTTTATAGAACTAAAGTCTACGATTTCTGATTTCTATACTCCGTATTGTATCTGTATAGAAGAAGAAAAATAATTGTGGGCTGCTCTTTCTTTTACCTCTACTGTTGTATTTATTCTCTTCTCATTTTCTCAGATATTTATTATTAAAAACAACAAACTTTCTATTTCTTAACATACACTGTAGAAAATATTTCATATATGCCAATAAATTTAAGCAAACATTAGGGACGTACCATAACACATCATCATAAAAATATCACATGATTGTACACGTACACACCCATAAATAGTACCATATTTTACATTAACAAAGCCTTAAGGCATAGTTTAAAGCAATTTCAAGGGGATCAGGAGCCACCCTAATATTTATTTATCATGTAAAACCTAAGGAGATTGTATAAGAAAGAAAATATAAATTTTATGCTTGAATATGTTGTCATACAATTATGATATTGGTTGGCTCCATAGTTGGGATATTTATTATGGCATGCAATACAATTTTACAAGTAGCCTTATAGAAATGCAAACATATACACCCTCATACATATATACACTAAGGATTTAAAGCATATCAGCAGACATAGATTTCTATGGAAAAGTTTGATTTCCAACATAGATTGTTATGCTGGTAGGCATAAAATTGCTAGGAAAAGTGAAAAAGAGAGAAAAAGAGAATATTTGTGTCTATAATTTACACCCAAATAAAGTCGAAAAATATTTCTGCATCTCCGATATTATCTTCGGTTACAGTACAGTGTCATACTGTACTGTACACATTCAACCTAAAAGATTGGACATTGTTACTTATAACCATTGGCAACAGTGCAAAAACTCCAGTTATTTTATTGGTGTAACTATGATTTGTAAAGAATTACGCGACAATAGCATTACTTTGATACGTCATTCATTCATTTCTTATCACAAAATATGGTTATTTTATATGGAATTGTCTTCATTATCGAAAGCTCTTAGGCGTTAGCAAAGAGACAAACTAAAGATTAATGTAAACGTAAGACAGGTTGCCAGGATTCCGGCTGATATTTAGTTAGTTCAGGAAGCAACCTCGTGTATTACTTTCTGCTGGCGTCTGGCATAATTATTCTATCGTGACTCACACGTAAACTGAAGTGATGAATCACATCCGGACAATTTTGTTGCTCATAAACAGTGAGAAAAACTTACAGGCAATCATAGTTACAATAATTTTGCAAGAGTTTACTATTTATGATAGCATGGAGTAGACAAATAAGCATAATTCTCCGTAATACATACATACACAATTAATCATTACAACCCTTCAGTCAGGATTACGACCTAGCTTCTCACTGCACTATGTTGTGTGTGGTAATTTTATACATGAGTGGTGGGACCTACAGTTTAAGTCGACTCCAAACGACAAAAATTTTCAATGCATTTAATTTACTCTTAAAATTTTTGCCTGAAGACTGCTGAGAATGAATCATCGAGGAAATATTTCTTCATATTCCGTTTTGCTCGAGATATCTGAGCTGGGAGTTTGAATCACAGACGCTAAACTAATAAACCAACACTCCACCTACTAGGCTACGGTGATTTCAATTTAACTGATGAGCTTGCTAAGAGCGGAGCTTCTATGCCATTAATGGGCCTAAAAACCTTTCCTGAAGTGGGAACGGTTGTTTGAAAACGTATTCTGAACGAAAGGGAAAATAAAGACAATCAAAACTTATGTTGGAAAATGACTATAAGAGGAGACAATCCAGGAATAATATGAGGTTGATAACTGGGTTTTTGACAGCGTACTGTAGACTCAGAGTATACTTATAGGAAATGGGAATTCTCTCTCCTGAATCATTAGCACAAATTTTTGGAACCTGAAGAAAACACCCAAATATTTATAAGCTGCTAGGCAGGGTATTGTCACTGTTGATGCCGAGCAGCATTAGAAGTCGCTGTAGTCTAGTAGGTAGTGTGTTGGCTTATTAGACATAAGGCCTCTCTTCAAACCCCAGATCAGACATCTTCAACAAAACGAAATATGAAGAAAATATTTCTTCGGCGACTTTTCCTCAGCAGATTTCAAGCAAAAACTCTAAGAGTAAATAGAAAATTGCCATGAAAAGTTTCCTAAAAATCAGTCGTTCGGAATTGACTTTAGACTGTAGGTCACGTCTCGCATGTATAAAATTAACACACACAACATAAGTAGAGTGAGAAGCTAGGTCGTAATCCTGATCGAAGGGTTGTAATGGGTAATTATGATGTGGCTCGCACATTATCTAGAAGATTGTAAGTGCTGCTTTGATTTCCATTCCGGCGATGATGCTGCACCTTTTATATTATGAAGCCTGCTCGATGATATTTATTGTTATCTTCCGAGATATTTCAGCATTTGGACGAACTAAGTGCTATTAAAGCTGCCTTTTAAAACAATATTCTCAATATGAATTTACTTTCCCAGCAATATTCAACAATACAAATTTAATTATTCATAACATTGTATACAGTGAGGCAAAAAAGTATTTTACATTCCCAAGTCTATTCTGTACTACAAAGTGTGGGGCTTCACCTTGATGACGAGAATTTTTTCACCTGTATGGCCAATATAATGAAGAAGATAAAGAGAACGGTCATATCTATTTATACCTCTGTAGTTAACTGTTAACCCTGCCTGCATTGGGGACATGCTCCTATATTAGAAAGGCACGGTTTCTTTTAATTTTCTCAGTAGCAGATTTGGTTTTAGAATGCCTACTAGAGATTTCTGCTGAGACAATCCCAAAGTTCCCGACAGTAACATACACACATACATACATAAATAATTGGTCATTGTAATCCTTCAGTCAGAATTACGACCAAGCTTTTCACACCATCTTCATGGCAATTTTATTTACTCTCAGAGTTTTTGCCAGAAATCTGCGGAGAAGCAGTCGCTGAAGTAATATTTTTTTTTTATATTGTCGGTTTGATGTCTGATCTGGGATTTGAACCGTGCCTTTACGTCTAATAAGCCGACACACTACCTACTAGACTACGGCGACTATTTAACGCATACGTAAATTGGATTTTCGCTTAAGTTCATATCTGTATACATCAAACAAATACCTTATCAGCCATATAAACCATATTCTGAAAAGGGCGGATTTGATTTCTTAAAATAAATAATGCGAAACGTGTTATTAACACGTTTTCTTTTCAAACTTAAGCCTCTTATTTGCTGATTTTCTAACCTTTAACGTTGAATATTTGAAGAAAATCACTCGTATTTGAAAATTATAAGACAGACAAACATAAAATAAATTTGTTTCTATTTTTTTTTTTATCGCATCGAGATAATAAAGTTTCAAGGATAATAAACTTGTTACTGCAAAGGAATCAAAAAAATTAAAACTTTTTAACGTATTGTTCTGTTTCAATGCAATTTTATACGTTATTTAACAGACAAATGCTTAAAAAAATTATTTTCTAACAGTAGCCGGTCAACTGATGGATTCATCCAGTAGAATGGACACGCACACACACAATACTTGGCATATAGATAAGCCATAAAGAAGAGAGTAAAAAAACAACGACAATGGCCACATAAAATTGGTAATAAAGTGATGGCAACAATAACAAAATAAAATCATAAAATTTATGAATAGACAACAACAACAACAGCAGGAATAATAAAAAGAACAAAAAATAAATAAATGTTAGTCCTTCTCTCTCTCTCTCTCTCTCTCTTTTCGATAACTATATACCGTAACATTTTTATTGCGAATATATTTGTATCATAATTTCATTACACACCCATACACATACGCAGATGTTTTTATTGGAAAAAGAAAAAATACGTTTGGAAGCATGCATGTGTGTGCGTAACTAGCAGTATATTGCTAACTTTGTGTATAAGTATTTAAGCGGAAATAAAATCAGGGAAAGGAGAGAAAGAGAGCACAGAGAGGAAGTGCGAGTGTAACTGTAACAAAATACCATATTTAGTATTTGTTTTTGTGTTGATTCTTTCCAAAAAAAAACATACACCCGTAACCTATACAATCATAAAAATAATACAATGATGATGATGATGGTATATAATCCATAAAATAATGTTAACACAAGTTTGTGTGTGTATGGATGTATGTATGTAAACATGTGTTTATATATTACCTTAGTAGCATGCATGTATTTGTTGTTAAAGTACATGTTTATGTGTATATATTTTGGTTATTTGTAACAGGCGTTCATATTTAAAAGCACACCCCAAATGTATATAAAAATTCTCTCCATTTTTTTGTAAGCCATTTGCCTTTTTTTTTGTTTTTTGTTTTGTTTTTGTGCCAGGAATTTATTTATTTGTTACTATTTTTTCCCCTCACTGTCTCTACTTCGCTTTTCTGTCTTACAGTTCCCTATTAAAATATTTACTCTTAACAGTCGTGGTAGTGGTGGTGGTAGTGGTAGGGAATGTATGTATTTATGTTGCCATTAATATTTGTATTAGTATGTGTACACGTATGTTTAAATATTTTTTTATTTTTAATATCATCATTATTGTATCGTTTTAGTATCATTAGACCTCACTTTTATTGCCATCGTTTATTTGTTTTGATTATTTGTTTCAAAATTTAAATTATTTGAGAATGTCATGTGATATACATGCACACACACACAACAGGCAAACTCCTCGCATTTATGATTTTATGTCAGTTAACACTCACACCTTGAATTTTTTTGTAATTTGTTTGGTATACATTTCAGGCAAATATTAAAATTTACAAAAAAAAAAATATAAAAAATTTACGTTAAATTGCTCGTGTTTTGTTAGAAGGTGTAGGAATTTGATACACAATATACAGTACTTAGCCTGCGTAGACTTTTTAGGGTGGGTGGCCTATTTATTTACAATACTCAGGTTAGAGGACGTGTACTTGTCAATTAAGACAGTACCCGGAAGTCGAATTGACCCATTGTACAAAACAATACAATACTTAGAGAATATAAAATTTATTTCTGGTGATACGCCTTATATAGACCGTGTTACACCCCTTTCACTCGATATCTCATCAATAACACCAGTTTTGTTGTATTCCACACTTGAAATTGTGGCTGAAATTTCTGTGTATTATTGTCATAAAGAGGTGCCCTAGTACTGCGATCTATTGTACTCGCCCCCAACTTTATAGGGAGGGAGGCAGAATGCTGCTCTCTATCATACATACATACATACACAATTGGTCATTACATCTATTCAGTCAAGATTACGACCTAGCTTCCCACACCTTTTATGTTGCGTGTGTTAATTTTATACATGAGTGGCGTGACCAACAGTTTAATGTCGACTCCGAACGACAGATTTGTTTGAGAAACTTTTTAATCGAAGAAAAATTTTTTTATATTTCGTTTTGTTCGCGAAGTCTGACCTGGAGTTTAAACCGCGGCCTCACGTCTAATAAGCCAACACTTTACCTAGGGTGACTTTGCATCCCGCTCGGTATCAACAGAGACAATTGCCCTGCCTAACAGCTGATAAACTTTCAGGTGTTTCCTTCTGCTTCCAAAAATGTGTTCCCTTGATTCATTCTTTTCGTCACAGAATCTACATGTTAAGCTCGAAATAACTTCCATTCTCAATAAGTGTTCTCTGGATCTACAGTGCCCTTTCAAAAGGCCGGTTACCAACCTCAGGTTATTCCTGGTTAGTCTGATGCATGAGTCAAACCTCCTCTTATTCTCATTTCCCAATAATAATTTTGATTCCTTCAAAACCACTTGATTTAAGAAGAGTCTTTGCTCTGTCTTTATCTTGCTTTTCGGTGAGCTTACCTTTCCAAACAGCCTTTGGCTCGATTAACTTGCTTCTTCAGTGCCTCGAATTCCCACATGATATGGATTCCTGGTGACACTGACTCTATTTCCCTTGCCTAGCTGATTTAGCTTGCGTAACATACATACCATCTTCGATTTAAGCTCATAACCGGTGAAGTTCACTCCATAGCATCACTATGCTTATACGTCATGCATGTTCATTACGAATCATTTCTCTATGTATGGATGCGTTCATTGCATTTCTGAAACGACTGTATGAACAGTTGTCCAAAACATGTGTGACAAACAGTTGACAGTTAACTAGACTTTCCGTTCAGCATTCCTCGGTCAATCTGTGACAATCGAAATTTTTCTGTTGTCCTGTTGTTTCAAGTTCCCACTGAAAGTTTGGTCATACAAGCCAGGATCTGTATGAGGTAATAATCCAGTTTGCTGTACGGTCTTGTAGTCGCCATACATTAGTAAGTCGTGTATTGGCTTATTAGACGTTAGGACAAGGTTCAAACCCCAGCTCAGACATCGCGAACAAAACGAACTATGAAGGAAATATTTCAGATTTTTGGGCAAAAACTCTCAGAGTAAATGAAATTGCGATGAAAAGTTTCTCAAAAATCTGTCTTTTGGAGTCGACTTTAAACTGTAGATTCCGCCACTAATGCATAAAATTAGCACACATAACATAAGTGGTGTGAAAAACTAGGTCGTAGTCCTAACTGAAGTGTTGTTATAACGAACGTTGTATGTACATAGGTATGCGGTATTGTATTCCACACTTTGCTGGAAGGTATAAGAGAAGTGGGCCTTTTGCCGTCATTCTTTAAATTTATTATAAAAGCTCCTCTGATTTAAGGTCTTGCGTGCAAAGGTGTTGCTCGTTAGATATTGTAAAGGCGGTTATGGTTTTTTTTTTTTTGAGCGTATGTCTCTCAGGATTTTCTTGCGTATTACAGCAATTGGCTGTTCGATACTCTTAATGCCGAGCGCCTACAAACTTCAGTCGATTTTCATATGCGAGAATCTTGAGGTCTTTAAACAACTTTTTTGGTGTATCTCACTGCAGAACTGGTTAGGTGCCTTGTGTTTTTTGGTTTCTAGTCGGTTGTAGATTTGTTATACGGGTATGCCTAAATGGGTTTACTTTTGTATTTTATTTTTGAAAATTTTAAAAGTCTTGAAAAAACAAGCCTAAATTATTGTCATCAAAATGAAGATTTTTTCTAAAAATAATAATTTTGTCTCACATGGCCTACATTTGCTGGAAGCACTTCATCCCATAATAGGGACTGAAGGGAATTGCATGAAATGAATGGAATTTTAAATTGGCTTAAATGACGTACATACGTACGTAATGCTAACGCATTTTCAACATAATTGTGTAAGAATATGTGGGTGTATGGAACCTCTTATCCTTTTCAATATAAATACACTGCATATAACGATTCTAATGCCAAACCCCTACCCCTTTCCATATACGTATTTATTGTTACCTTGGGCAGGAAAGGTAGGTTAGGAGAAAAAGGCTGACACATTACAAATATTTTGTTTCCTTTTCTACTTCTAATGACAATCAAAAAAAACAAATTTAACATTATTTAGAGCCTCTTCTCCTTCTCCTACGAGGCTGAAATTAATTTCCTGTGTAAAAAGGGGTTGGCATTTAAAGAGGCGTTGTTATTGCTTTATTATTACGTTTCGTATATAAGATGAAGGCTTCAGATATTCCTTTGAAATTTATTTAAAATTTTTAAATTTGAAATCTTATTGAAGTTTTCTTTTTTTGCGTAAAATTTTCCTTAATGGTTTAACTTAATTTACTGATACTGGTGCTGCTGCTGCTGTACAGATGGGATGTACGCATGTATAACCGAAATAATTCAATTTATTTTTAAAGACAAATCAAAACATGAAATTTTTTTCGGAAATTCAATCAAAATGGCATAGAATTTTCAATATGCCATCATAAAAGGAAATCAAAATTCAAAAAAAATTCAAAATCAATTTCAAAAGAATTTTCAAAAACCTTATAAATGTCCTGCAGCCAGTACACTGACAGGAATATTGTCTTTAAAAGGAAAATAAGTTCAAACGAAAGTTAGCAATAAAATCGTCACAAATCGTTAAAAGTTTTAACCGATTTACTTTGAAATTTGCGTTACTTTGCAGTTTGTATACATACATACATAATGGGTCCTTACAACCCTTCAGTCAGGATTACGACCTAGTTTCTCACACCACTTATGTTGTGTGTGTTAATTTTATACATGAGTGGCGGGACCTAGAGTTTAAAGTCGACTCCGAACGACAGATTTTTGAGAAACTTTTCATGGCAATTTTTATGTACTCTCAGAGTTTTTGCTAGAAATGTGCTGAGAGGAAGTCGCCGAAGAAATACTTTTTTGTATTTGATTTTGATGTCTGGCCTGGGGCTCGAACTCTGCCTTTTCGTCTAATAAGCTAACACACTACCTACTAGACCACGGCGCACGTTAATATTGGTTCTCGAGTGAATCTCTTATAAAACTATCATTCGAAAATAGAGGCGTCCAGGAGCCCTGCATGTATGTAGTCGCCGTAGTCTAGTAGATAGTGTGTTGGCTTACGAAACACAAAAAAAATATTTCCTCGGTAACTTCTCTCAGAAGATTTCTGGCAAAAACTCTGAGAGTAAAGAGAAAATTGCCATGAAAAAGTTTCTCAAAAAGCTGTCATTCGGAGTCGACTTTAAACTGTCCCACCACTCATGTATAAAAGTAACACACACAGCATAAGTGGTGTGAGAAACTAGGTCGTAATCCTGGCTAAGAGGATTGTAATGACCAAATAAAACATGATTACTTTACAGAAGGCAAAATAAGTACATCGAAGTCGTCGTAGTGTAGAAGGTAGCGTGTTTTCTTATTATACGAGAACCCGCGGTTTGAACCCCAGCTTAGATATCTCGACTCTCAACGACTCGGCGACTTCCTCTTAGCAGTCTTCCTGCTAAAACTCTGAGAGTAAATAAAACACCAATGAGCAACTTGACACAACTTGGTGGTGGTGTAAGAAACTAGGTTGTAACCCCAACTAAAGAGTTTTAATGCTTGATAATAAGACGGGGATGCTGTTGGTTTGTTTTTTTCCCTTTTAAACTCTTTATCTAACGAAAATTTTTTTTTTGTAATTTTCATTTAAAAATGAAATTTTTTTAGAAATTTCTTTAAATAAAAAATTCATTCTTCTTTTTTTTTTCACTGTAATAAAACTAAAAATTTCTTTCTCTTTCTATTATATTTTCATTAAATCTCTGTCTCCTATTATTATTTTATTTCCATTCCTACCTACATAACCTCTATGTAAACTTGCATGAGACCATAAGAACATCTCAGAGGCCTACAGATTGATTGTCTGTTTTTGAAGTCGCATACGAGGATGGCTTCGGTATGACAATGTTGATTTTAATTGCTTCAATTAAAATTGTGGTAAAATTTATTTGTATTCTGGCAGCCTCTAGAATACCAGACTATAGAATATCATCCATAGAATACAATTAAATGCTGGTAAAAAATATGAAAAATCATATTCAGAAATGTGAACCTCAAGCCATATTTTGATTATTGAATAAAAAAGGTACACGTTCATACTATACAGTTTTGTTAAAAATAATAAGTACAGTTAGGTATAGGTACAAAGGGTCGGCTTTTCAATATATGTGTGCGGGTTTTCTGTGCGCCAAATGCGACAATTTTGCTTGTTTACATACCCGCCAAGATCAAAATGAGCTCCATCTGAAAAGATGATTTTTTTTTTTGCCAAAATCGGCATCTTCTGGTGTAGGCTACTGCAAGGCCAGCCGAGGCAGTAATTTGAATGAAATTATTTTCCATTATTAACCGGAAGGATTGTACTTTCAAATAAAAAAAGAAATTTGAGAAAATATTCAGTAGATTTTTTTAAAGCATTTTCAAAAAAAAAAGTTATTTGGCGGACCCTTTAGGTCCTGTTGGTACAGATTTTATTTGGGGCTTAGTGTTGAGGCATTTGATATTTTGGTCAGTCATACGCCTGTACGTATTTCATTCGTATTCACTTTCATTTTTAACATCATGTCTGTACTATTTTACCTTGCACTGTAACACAAACATAGTCTTCCATACAAATCCCTGTAAAATTTATTTCACATTTGATTTGCTTGCATATGCATGCATATCTCAACAGACAGTTTAATGTCTGAATCAGTATCCTGCACGATACTTTACTAGGGAAGCCTTGTATGGCCAAAAATTGTGCACAATCTTAAACACATTCACATAAATCTGATAAATAAACTTAAAAAATAAATTTTTAAAACTAAATTGCAGGCCAATTTGTTTTTAAACTGGGAATAATTTTTATTTTTAAGTGACAATTCTGACAGCCACACTGTGGTGGCTACAATGTCATTATCCTGCATTGGGGATAGATTTCTGTGTATAAATTTAAATGACGAATTGGCCGTCCTGCTGTCAAATGCGATTGCAGTGCTTAATGGCTTCACACAGAATTTCTTAATGATTAGGGGCCAACAATTTCTTGAAAAAGTCACGATTTTTATAAAAAAAATTTGAAAAGTTTACATTCATATTTCATATCAATTGCAGGCCTATTTATTTATTCCACAAAAATATTTCCATCCCAAGCCTAAAGAGGCAAATACTACATGAGCGACTTTTTTCAATCTCAAAAATTTTTGGCCATTTTTTTTCTATTATTTTGCCATTCAACACGTGCAAGCATTTGTTCATATATGTACGTCTGTGTTGTTTGTGTTGTCTGCAGGCCATGATAAATAGAATTTTTGGCTAAACAAAGCAATTTCTCTGAACTTTGAAAGCCTGCAGCCAAATATGGCTATGCGAAGCATAAAAGATTTTAAATGGCCTCCTGATAATATAAATAAACTAAACAAACACACAAAAAAGACATGTTCTGTTGCTGGTGATGACAGACTTAATGATGCGCTATTAATTACTTGTATTCTTGGAGTTTATTTAAGAGAACACACCATTCAAGCAGCACAAGTTAATAGTCCAGCAGGTCCCTTGAGTTTAGGATTGACATCCATCATTGCCTAAAACGAATGCCCCTTAAGGAAATAAAAATGCATCATTCTGTTCCATTCTTCCTTGAAAGGTGACACTGACTTTCCCATGGTATTTGGTATTTGTAGTTGCCGTAGTCGTGTAGATAGTATGTAGGCTTATTAGACAAGAACCCGTGGTTCAAATCCCAGCTCAGACATCTCAAAGAAAAATGAAAATTGAAAAAAAAATATTTCTTTAGGCGAGAGAAAATAAAATTGCCATGAAAAGTTTCTCAAATCTGTTGTTCGGAGTCAACGTTAAACTCCCGAACACGGCACTCATGAATAAAATTACCACACACACAAGATGAGTGGTGTGAGAAGCTAGGTTGTAATCCTGGCTAAATGATTGTAATGTTGTTCTAAGAGATTCAATTGCTGTGTTTTACGTGAGAGTATTACAGTTCAATACACGATCTGAAGAATACCTAAAGATTGTGCAACACCTCACAGCCATTGTCTAAATTCGAGAGAAATTTGTGTATAATGCTTGGAAAGCCACTTCCATAAATACTCCCAAAGAAAATATTGCATTGCAACTAAATCCAAAAATTATTTTAAATTTAAAGTTCATTGCTAAACAAGTATTTATCTTGACCCCCACTATAGTCAGTAACTAAAAAAAAAATAGCATCAGAAGCCTACCATATTTGCATATTTGATTGGAGATTTAAATCCACACGATGTCCTTACACAGTTTAGCCTTTTGCCGTAGTAGCATTTGCATTGTAATTGCCACATGGCTGCGTTAAATTATCAGTCCCGGGGAAATCTCTTTTAACGACTAAATTCGAATTAAGGAACGAAGAAAGGCATGTGGCATCCATTTCAAATGACAATATCTGCAGCATCTCGTCTACATTGTAAACGTATAATGGAAAGATTGACAATCCTTGTATAGGCAAAGGATTCATTTGAATGAATTAAAATGAACAAAAAAGGAAACAAATTGCAAAAATTCTTGTAAAGTCGCAACAAAAAGGAATTCTTTTTGCTGCTTTAAGCGCATTGTAATGCAATGAATTGCAAAAATAATAGAACAGAACACTTTAGTGATTCATTTTAAATTTAAAAATTCGTAAAAATTTAGTTCGCCATGCGTTGGTTGATTGGGTTCACTAATGGATTACTTAATCCTTTATATTAATAAGGCTGAACTCCACTGTAGAACTCATGCTTTATTGTCCAGAAATTAAAAATTTTACGGAGTATTATTCTCTTAAACATAACAATTCTATTTGGCTGATCTCAAAATATTAAATATCGGATTCGAACGGAAGGGAATTAGATGTAATTTCCATTAGTTTCACCCTGGAGGACAACCGCAGTGTTATTCACACCGAAATTACTACAATCTATAGGCCACGAAGGAATTTAGCAGGTAGTGTGTTGGCCTATTAGATGTGAGACCACGGTTCAAACCCCAGATAAGACATCTCGAATATGAAATATAAAAAATGCGACTGCGATTCAGATGTATGGTGTTGACAGGTAGCTTTTGTAGCTGACTCGGGAATAGCTATTAACAATTTCTAAGCACGGAAAAAACCGCTTCGACCCCAATGCAAAAAAGGGGCTCTAAGGCCTTATTACAACCTCATACAGGTTTGACCAGATCTAAATTACAATCGGTTCAGTCTGGTTACTAATCTAGTTTAAACTGGGATCAGGAACAAGGGTTAGTCCTTTAAACTTATCCAGGCTCACTTAGTTCTGGCTAAGATTCATGCCAGTATAGTTTGAACAAATTTTTCACACACTATTAGCTGATCACTGTGCATATTGTTGTAAGCACCAGCGTACTCTGAACTTTTATTGAAGCAGCCGGTAGAGCTGGTGACAGTAAAGCTCAGTTAAAAAGGCTCAGTTAAATTCTGGCCTAATCTGGACCACAGACATGCTGCAATATTGGAAAGCTGTAGACACATTAGGGTTCGTTATAATTTTGTCAGTAGGAGACTTTTGGTCTCATGATTCTGAGATTTCCGGTGTGGCCTTTGTGGTATTTAGAGATGACCCCAATATGCTAGAGAGAGTAGGCTATGTATTGAAAGTTCTATAATACCCTCCAGGCGAGGGACATGGCCATATGGAACCCATTTTGTTGGGTGATGAAATTTTCTTTATTTACTAGGACAGCCGGACTAAAATCAACTCTATAACGAAGAGATATATAGGCATTCGTCCCCGTCCATAAACGTGGTGAATTTTTCAGAGAGATTTTGGATCATTCAAAAGTAACTCCTAAGTGGGCTCCAGAACATAGAGATATCGTCGGAAATAGCACAGCTGATGAACTGGCTAGGGCTGACACAGAGCTTGCAATCTCCCACATGTTACAGGGCATAGGTCTTTCGATTGCACATGTTAAACTAAGTATTCTCCGAACGTTTTACTGTCAGTCTAAGAGGCAGGAATATGCGTGCAAAATTATTAAATTCTGATGAAATAAAACTGATAACGAGAGGACTGATTGCCTTCATTTCTTCAATCGCAATGCCAGTCATACTACAAGTGCTATTTTCACGGGCCACTGTTCTATTGCAAGGCATGCTGATCAACCCATCGTTCCATTACTTCTGAAGGAGCTGTGGATGGTGTCTTGCCATTAAGAGGCGGACGTTCTTAACTTTTCATTTTCTGCCATCATTGCACTGAACTCGCCAAATTAAGAATTATGGCAATGCATACATACATACATACATACATGGTATTTACAATCTTTCAGCCAGGATTACGACCTAGCTTCTCATAGCATTTATGTTGTGTGTGGTAATTTTATGCAGGACCTACAGTTTAAAGTCGACTCTGAGCGACAGATTTTTTTGAGAAAGTTTTTCATGTCAATATTAGTTACACACAGCGTTTTTGCTATTTTTCTTCATATTTTCGTTTTGATGTCTGACCTGGGGATTGTACCCAACACTCTATCTACTAGGCAATGTTTGATCGCAAATCCCAAGCGGTTGGTTTAACCCAAAAAGATTCCTCTCTTAACTCAACCTAACCTAAGGATACGTCGCATATTTACACACCGTATGGACTTGAGGTGATTGTAAACACCACAGTGTTATTTATCACTAAAAACATTTTTAAATCCAATTCAATTCCATCATACATACATACATAATTGGTCATTACAACCCTTCAGTCAGGATTACGACCTAGTTTCTCACACCACTTATGTTGTGTGTGTTAATTTTATACATGAGTGGCGGGACCTACAGTTTAAAGTCGACTCCGAACGACAGATTTTTGAGAAACTTTTCATGGCAATTTTATTTACCCTCAGAGTTTTTGCCAGAAATCCGCTGAGAGGAAGTCGCCGAAGAAATACTTTTTGTATTTGATTTTGATGTCTGGCCTGGGGCTCGAACCTTGGCTTTTCGTCTAATAAGCCAACACACTACCTACTAGACCACGGCGACTTCATTCAAGTCCATCAAATATTGTTAAACAATCAGTTTGAAATTTAAAAATTAAATTAAAAAAAATTAAATTTAAACTTTATGTTCCAAATAAATTTTATTTCTTTATGCCTTATTTTACTGATTATCCTTCCAATCATAATTTATAATTTCATTATAATACAACAAAAACAAAAAAAAAACAAACAAATATTTTCTCTTGTTTAAGTTTAAAAACTTTTTGTCTTTCTAGATACTGCCGTCTGTCTCTAATGTTTTTTAATGTTTTCTAATGCGTTTTTAGATTCCTTTTTAAAAACTTTTTGTAGCCAAATAATGAAAACATTGAAAACAATTTAAAGAAGAGTTTTCTTAAGTTTCATTCTATAAATTTTATAGACTTAATCAACTCGTTAAGCAACACACAAGCAGACGAAGAGAAGAAGAGAAAATTTTCAAAGTTTATTACAAAACAATGGAAAAACTTCTTTCTACAGAAGAAGAAATTTACAACAAATATTACACAAAACAATTTCGGAAAATTTTCTCAAACAAAAAGAAAGAAAAAAAGTATGAAGTAAGAATTGGAATTAAAATTAAAAAAAATGTTGGTTTATTAAACAAAGGTAAGAGAAATGCAATTATAAACTCACAAGTCCCAACAGTTTTATTGAACCTTGAGAATGAAAAAAATATGGCAAGTTTTTGATTGCAAAACGGGCAATAAAGAAATGAAAAAAAAAGTTCACTTGTTGTTTACAATTCATTCGGGACGCTAACCTATCCTGGGCTAATCTTGCTCAATTGCCAGACTTACTTGGCCCATGATGGATACCAGAGGTCAGCAATGAATCGATTATTCGCTACTCAGCAGTACTTATGAAATTGTGCGTATAAGTGAGTCAACAGTATTGAAATCTAACTACTCTGATTCATTCGTACTCAGTACAACATTGATTTGTATGTACAAGTTGCAATGAGTATGAGTACAACGTTGACATCAAACTCATAACATTCGAAATATGTTTGATTCCTACGCAATCATTCAGATTCGCAAATTTAGAAAAATACTTGTAATAATTATAAATGATTCGAGTGATTCGAATCATTCATCAAAATTTACAGTCTTAGTTGTTGTTGCATTTACAAAGAAAAACGAAAGACACATAAACAAAAAAGACAAAGACTGCAAGCAAAGCAAACACACAACCTTCTTGTGAGTATTGTAGTGTTCGTACGCAAATCATACTTATTTTGTAATTCGTGTATACGATGAGTCATGGAGAGTCGAAATCAATAACATCATACGTATTGTTAAGTATGAGTATCATGAGTATTTCAAACTTTGAATATGAGTAGTAGGACTATGACATTAAAATAAGTATGAATGCGTATAAGTATCAGAAATTATAAGTATGATTCGAATCTATTCATCGTTTTGAATACTCATTGCTAACCTCTGATGGATACCTAAACTTGATCGCAGGATTATCTCGATTACAGTGGTTATGCTGACAGGTCATTGTATTATTAAAAGACTTGAGGAAAGACTTCAGCTCCCATCAAACAACTACTGCCGAGATTGTATGTCTGCTGAAGAGGATGAAACTGTTATCCACTTTCTTTGCCAATGCCAATCTCTCGCAAGGCGCAAATTTAGGTTTTTTGGCTCTCCATTCCTTGTCAGTTTAACGGCATTATCATCCATTGATATCAAGGATTTACATACATACATAATTGGCCATTACAACCCTTCAGTCAGGATTACGGCCTAGCTTCTCAAGGATTTAGTTTCGTTTATAAAACTTTCAGTCTGGTTTCCAGCTTAGGGGGGGTCGTGCTTTCAGTGTGCAGTCCCTGCGTTGATCAATTTCTTCCATGAGTTCAGTAGAATTTGGTCAGAACGGGAACTGCGCTTACCCGTGGTGTCACAAAGGGCCGCTATGAGTGCTCAAGTGAGCTTTTGGAATCAAGAAGGCTACCACAACAACCTACCTACCTACTTGTCGTTTACTAAGCTACACCACAAGGTGTGGAAGAAGTTATACAAACATGAACTTCATTTATTATCCAATTTTCTCCAAGAAAATTCCATTCAGTTTTAAGGGAAAGTGCCGTCTCAAATCGGACTTGCATTCAATACTCACGATTGTATTGTGGTACCCACTTGAGAGAGAATCAGTTGACGATCAAGCAATTCGAGGATCAATCTAGTGGGTTACTCAAAAATCTATTGATACCATATAAAGACACTACTGCGAGTAGTGAAAATTGGACCTTGGTAGTGAATAACGTAGAGCGCATTCTGAGACGGAAGAAGAGAGATCTTGAGGCTGCAGAACAGGTAGCCATGTCGGCATAGGTGATACTGTCACACGTGCCAAGCGTAACCGAGACGATGATTTAGACGAAAGGATTAGTGGAGACGCTTAGCTGTCTCCTCAACTTTTGATTCGCAATCCGGACGCGGATATGAACATGAAGAGGCCAAAGAGCCAAAAGGACTCCACTCCGAAGTAATACCACCATAGTTCCGGAGTGGGCACAAACAAGTCAACAGGAGACGAGGGGGGGATTTAGTGAGTGAGGGCCCCACACGGCTAGGTACATTTACCCCTCCTCGGTGGAAAAAAATATAAAGATTTCAGAATTCCAACTGGGCACGTCTGATCTAAAGACCCAAAGGTTTTCAAAGACCTTGAGGTTTATATCGCTGACTTTAGAATGCATGACTGATATATTATATTCATATAGGCCTTGAAGTCGCTGTAGTCTTGGAACAATTCGCCATTTTGTAGGGCATATTTAGGGCCGAACTAGGACGCCAAAAGAGACTTTACGGCAGTCTTGATGTACAGAAGGATCCAAAAGCTTGTATCTTTAATTGATAATCCACATGAGTGTCATTAAATTCGTCGTAGTCTAGTATGTAGTGTGTTGGCTTATTAAACGTAAGGCCACGCTTCAAACTCCAGGTCGGAACACATAAAAAATATTTCTTCAGCGACTTACTCTCATGGGTATCTGTACTGATATGCTTTCGAAAACCTACAATGGTTCCATATATGGTAGAACCTACTACAATGCAGACATATCGATAATAAAATGCGACAGTTGAGAGAGGAGTATAGAAGCAGAACAGGCCTTGACTATTCTCGTGATGTGTGGCAACAACAACTTAACCACTTCAAACATACCGCCATAGATAGCCAAATTAGTGACGGTAATGTTTTTAAAATAAATGATCTCAAAACATAATTCATGCAATTGAACAGCACGAATGCTCAAACCCCCTTTTCATTACAGCCTAACCTAGGAAGTGTTATTGCGAAAAGGACGCTGCCACATAAGGACATTCAAAACAAGTTGAATAAAACCTGATATTGAAGTCAAATATTGAAGCTGCTGTAGTCTAGTCGGTACAGTGTTGGCTTATTAGATGTTAGGCCATCGTGGACTGTTATATCTTTGGCGACTTCCTCTCAGCAGATTTCTGACAAAAGGTCTGAGAGTAAATAAAATTGAAATGAAAAAATGTCTCTAAAAATCTGTTGTTCGCAGTCGATTTTATGTGTGTACGGGTTGCCTGAGCACTGCAGTGTTCTCCAGGCTGGGGTCATGAATATTTTGAAACTGGAGCAATGCTTGCTGGGTGGCGGAATTTATCTTGTGACGATAAACGAACGAATGTAGTTTCAACGTTTGTTCTTGTCCATGAATCTGGAGAATTTCTTAGGGAAATTTCATATCAATTCGTATCATCTAGGGCTTAGACCTGAGCTACATCTTTTCTTATTCTTTCTTTTGTACTACCTTTTTAGCAACAGTGAAAGTTATCTCTTGCTTTAATGCTTGGCATTTCTGCCTTCCTCATTACTTTTTCTCTTTTTTATTTTCCCACTTTACATGAGCAATTTTATGCTTCTTTACAGCGGGTCGTTTATTTTTTATTTTCTTTTCGGGCGTTTTTTCTTTTTTGCTTTATTACCTGCGTAATTATAATTTATGAGAGTCATGACTTTTTAGCTCTGCTCGTTCTTCTACTTTCACTTGACTTGCATCATTATTAACTGCCTTGGCAGGGAAAACCCTGTAAATATATGGCCTGATAAAGTTTTTATGGGTTTCCTTCATTTGCCAATTCAACTTAATTTAACTGCATTTCTTATACTTCTCCTTGTAAGCTTTATTACATTTTGACTCAAAACTAAAGAAGGATTGTCTTTGAAAGTCATTAACAAATATTTGAATTAATTTCACTCAGCCTTATGGCTTAAAGGCTTGGTTATGACCAACTGGTGTGTGATAAAATCTTAATTTAAACAAAGTGAGTGAGTGAGATTATGTAGCATCAGCAAATGAAGGCGTGGGAGGAATATGAAATTCAAGATACTCTACTAATGTTTATAGTTTTGCCTCTGGTCCTACATACAGTGAATGCCAGGTGAAAATTGTACATTAACGATGAAGGAAATCACGATTCAGCTGTCATAGTTCTATAAAAACAAAGTAAAAAGTTCAAGCAAAAAGAAACTACAAAGGCGGTCACAAAATTTGTTCACCTGACATTTAGGCGGCTGCTGTAATTATTGTACATTATGGGCCATTATAACGCTTTGTCTCTTAAAAAGCACCCACATTGTTTGCGTGAATTTTATTTATTAGTGACAGGGGACCCTACACTACTTTCCGGGCTTTTGCCAGAAAACTTCAGAAAGAGGTTTGACGAAAGAAATTTCTTTTTTTTTTTTTAAGGTTCCAAAATGCTGGATAGAGTAGGTTGTGGGATATATCTTAAGCTTCACAGCCGTATCCAAGCCGGTTCCCATGATTATTGGGTGTTAGAAAAATTTCTAACTTGCTTGAACAGCCAGTTTGCGACCCAGACCCACACTAACGTCTTCTCAGCTTCCATGAATGACAGGAATTTTATGTGAAATTTATTTTGTGAGTATCTCAAAATCTCTGGCATGTAACAGATCATAGCTGATCCAATTGTTTCAAATTCGTTAAACTGGACATCGGCTGATTGTTTTACAGAAACAGACATGACAGCATGAGTTTAAAGACAATATTGCTAAGCTTAGCTCTAGACTGATATGGCTAAAAAGAGGACTGATTGGGTCCTATTTTAAAATGTATGACCATCCATGCCACTATTACGTACATAATTGGTCATTACAACCCTGCAGCAAGGATTACGACCTAGTTTCTCTCACCACTTATGTGGAGTGTGTTAATTTTATACATGAGTGGCGGGACCTACAGTTTAAAGTCGAACGATAGGTTAGAGGATGTGTACTTGTCAATTAAGACGAGTACAGTACCCGGAGGTCGAATTGACCCATTATACAACTGGAACCATAGATTTTTGAGAATATTTTCATGGCAATTTTTTATTCACTCTCGGAGATTTTAACAGAAATCTGCTGAGAGGAAATCGCCGACGAAAAATTTTTCTTCATATTTCGTTTTATTGGAGTTTGAACTGTGACCTCACGTCTCATAAACCAACACACTACCTGTTAGACTACGGCGACTACATGACCATCCATCACACAAATCACTGCGTTACTGTAAGCCTTGCCGATAGACGAGGCAATATCACGAATGCCTTCTATAAAAACTACGCTACCAATGAGGATGAAATTCTAATGTTAACAACAAAAACCTTGAGTATACACACCATTTTATTATGCTCTATACATTACAACTACTCTGGAGCATGTCCTTCTTCTGTTGGTTAATTTATATTTGACAGCAGCAGCAGCAGCATTTTTATGTTTCTCCTGGTTTTCTCTTCTTTTTTCTATTTTCGTTTTTTGGCAAAAATAACTTGTTTTTTATTTTGGAAATTATGAAAATGAAATTATGGAACAACAACAATTTTAGAACCACAACAACAATATTTAAATGAGAGTCCAAAAATAGATTATTTTGAGCAAAAAAAGAAAGAAAACACAGAAAGCAAATAAAGAAGCCCAGCGGGATTTAATATTTAAACTGTGCTGGTAACATCTAAAGCGTGTTTTAATTAATATAATTAGGAAACTGGTTATAATCCAGAGTATTTAAATTTAAAATTTTTTTATTTTTTGACAGAATTTCTTACGAATTAAAAGTAAAAAAATATAAATTCTGCTCAAACCTGTTTCTTTTCGCACTCAGGTAAAGATAAAAAATTTATGAAACAGAGCACCGCTGGGAAAATTAATATTTTTGACCAGTTAAGGTTTGTTGATGTTATACTGTGCACCTTAGAAGTTAAACAGAAGCAGAACTGATAGTAGATCACGCTCAAATACAGATCCAACTGCAATCCAATTTCATCGTGGAATGTTTTTTGTATTTAAGTTGGATACCTTTTATAACTTTTTTATATAACATGTAGGAGATGGAAACTCTGCGGTCTACAAACATACGTAATTGGTCATTACAATCCTTCAATCAGGATTATGACGTAGTTTCTCACATCACCTATGTTGTGTGGGTTAATTTTAGACACGAGTGGTGGGACCTAAAGTTTAAAGACGACTCTGCGCGACAGATTTCTTTGAGAAACTTTTTCATATGGCAATTTTATTTGCTTTTAGAGTTTTTGCTAAAAATCTGTCGCCCAAGAAATATTCAAAATACGTTTTGTTGGAGATGTCTAATCAAGGCCTCATGTCTAATAAGCCAACACACTAGCTATTAGACCAAGGCGACATCGTCCCAGAGCATACGCATCCATCATTTTAAAGCCATTTGTATATACAAGAGCTACATCGGCAAAGTCCACAACATCAGACCAGCAGCCCTTAATTGAAATATTAAAATCAACTCGCCTCTCGATAAAATTATACGGAATCATGAAATTGAGCCGAAAGTGCCTATAGCCTCCCAGTATTGCAGCATATACATAGTATCGGCTAGGCCTGGATTTTACTGCATTGAGCCTTACTACCACCAGCCTCGCCTTCTGCTTCAATAGCAGTTCAGAGGGGACCCAATTGAGTGCAGCAAATAATGGCATTACACTGGTACACTGGTGATCAGAACAGCTCATTGCCTTCACCCTGTCCGTCAGTATGCCACTGACACTGACACTGACGGTGTTCAAATATGCACCGGTCGCCAAACTTGTACAATGTAAATCACTATGGCTTGATAAAGTCAGTATATGACGAGAGGGGTACTATTAGTAGAGGTACCCTAACAATACGTCCTTATTCTTTCAACTTCACAGGGTATGTATCCCTATAGTCTCCTTCAAACCTATTGCCCTAACAAATTTCAGGACACAGCACGGTATTAACAATAACAATTCCTTGCCTAGCACTTGATATGCGTCCAGATGTTTCCTCCTGGAATTCATTACTGCCCCACAAGTTCCAAGAATGTGTTTTGTTTCATTCTCATAGTCAGAGAATTAACACGATGGGCTCGAGACAACCCCTTCTTGGAATAAGTGTACATGGAGTCTACAGTGCCCTATGAAAAGACCGGTTGGCATTTTCAGGACTCAGATCTCTTTTTATAGTAGTTTTCCAACAAAATATTCGATTGCCTCGAACCCACTTGGTTTGAAAACATTTTTTGACTTTTTTATCTTTCCTTGCGTTTAGCATACCTTATAGAAAAATAACGCCTTAGAAGAAGTAAAACACTGGGATCATTCACCATTTCTAGCAATCTGCAGTGACACTGATAGTTGGACACCGTCCAACCAAACGTGAGCAACGTAAGACAAGTTTGTCTGTCCCTACCACTGCCTGATAGAGCCAATATGTGACGGCCAGATTAAGTGTCCAAATATTAAGGGGACCATGGCCCTTAAAGGGATAAAGCGCTACGGTTGGTTGTTTTTTCTCCTTTCAATATATTACCCCTCTATGAGAGCTTACGGTCCACAAGTATTGGATCCAAATTTAATCCATTCCTTCACGTGGTGGTCAGATTGTCGCGGTGCGTAGGCTTAGCTACAATGATACGACTTGAACATGCTGACGGGTGTGCTTAGCCCAGGAATCTAATCGTTTCAGGTGGGTTCAACCGTGTCAGACGGGCAGTTCAAATTCCTGTCCCAAGGCTAAGAAATCTAGTCATACCCGCTGTATTTAACCGTGTCAGACGGGCAGTCTGAAAAATTATCGCAGAAATATTTCACCTAAAACGATGTGAAAGAAAGGATTACAGCCTGAAATGAATACAGAGCTGTTACAGATCAATCAAATCGCAACAACGACAATCTTGACTACAACGCAAAAAAAATTCAAGTAAAAAGAATTACCCTCGTAAGCGCTTAACTTCAACAATGGCAATTACATGACAACAAGGATTGTCATCTTCCCACTTTTTGCATACAAAACTTATAAAAAAAATTTAAATTTTTTTTAAATAATTCGCCTCCAAATTCCTGATTTTTTCCATGGCAATCATTAATTCCACGCACACAACAATTATTCAATTTGAAACAGAAACAGAAGAAAAAATAAAACGACGAAAATAAATTCAAAAATGATTTCTCTGAGTATCATTAAAATGATTTACAAACGATATCATTAAACGTTAAAGACTCGACTGCTTAATAACTCCCCCCACATATAGCTTGTATTGCAACCCTTATCACGTATGACAGATAGAACGGAAACGTATTGATTTGTAACATCCATTTCCCATTATCAATTTAAATGAAATTGTATGGCGTATGATACGTACAACCACATACATACAGGACTAACTGATTTAAATTTGATGCCGTTTTTCTCGATCTCTCTCCCTCTCTCTCTCTCGCTTTCTTTTTATTTCAGGCTAATATTGTCGTGAATAATAATTACTTTGAACAACACAGCTCTACACACAATACAACACAACATTTTATGTTTACATTACAGGCATTGACTTGGTTTATGATGATTTGTGAAGGAAATGCAGGGCTGGGATGGCATCGTATGTAATATAGGGGAAGTGACGTCAATATTTTAAAATGTCTTCAAGAAAACGACTTAATTTGGGGGGATTATTCAGTATTTATTTCTGTATAGATTGTAGCACTTGGCGAAATTTTGCAAATTTAAAGAACTTTTCATCTGCAGAACGCATAGAGGTGACAAAAGATGTTTGAAAGGACGTACTCAGTGAAAGAGAAGATGGGGAAAAACGTAGACGTTTCTCAAGCCAAGTTGAGCTGAGACACTCGCAAACTTTTTTGAGTTTATTAACCGTAAAGTAGCCGTAGTCTAGTAGGTAGTGTATTAGTGTACTAGACGTAAGGCCTCGGTTCAAACCCCAGATCAGACATCTCCAACAGAATGGAATATGGAATAAAAACATTTCTTCGGCCACTTCCTCCCCACTAAGAACATGCAAGCTTAGAATTGTTATTGCTATAGATTCGGTTAACGAAGTCGCCGTATCCTAGTAGGTAGTGTTGACCTCGGTTCAAAGCCCAGGTCAGACATCTCCAACTAAACGAAATACGAAAAAATATTTCCTTTCAGCAGAAACTCTGAGGTCGAATAAAATTGCCATGAAGAGCTTCTCAAAAATCTATCGTTCGGGAGGTCCCTCCACTCATGTATAAAATTAATACACACAACATAAGTGGTGTGAGAAACTACGTCATAATCTTGACCGAAGAGTTGTAATGATCAATTATGTATGTATGTATGTACGCACTATCAGACCTGATTTTCTTCGCTTTCAGTAGAATTAAAATCTCATTTTCTCAACGATACTGTAGAGAGTCTTTTAAATTCATCGTCAACTTTAATGTCTTTTATTTTAACAAGGATGGGAAGACATCATCTTCCATACACCATTTCTTTCTTTTTTTTTAATTTTGAAAACGTTGACATTATTTATGTATTTAAGCTGATGTTGTTGTTCCTTTTTTTCTTCATCGTTTACTGCTTTTGGCCTAATTATACGTTAACAAGTTGTATTAAAAAATGAACAAAAATCAAGGGAGTAGGAGATGGTAGGGAAAATAAAGTCAGTGAATAAATATTATGCTGACGGGAAAATCTGTTTTATTTTCTTATTTGTCTCTCTCTCTCTATCTCTCTCTATGTCTCTGTCGCTTTGTGTGCGTTTCTTTGGCTGGAGGGTAGCTTTTCCGCATTTATTTTTGGAAAAACATATTAAAATTGAATTAAATTTAATAGAAAAAGAATATTTAAACCACATAAAAGTCAAGGGAATGCCTTTTATTTAGCGGCGGCAGCAGCATGAAAAAAAACGTAATGCTCTTACATGCGAGGGTGGTATCGCAAGGAGAAATGTGGATCGTAGTAAAATAACTTTTTTCGCATTCGTTTTTAAGAACATAATGCTGCCAAAAAACATTCATTCAATTTCCTTTTTTTGTTTTTTTGGGTGCCCTGATAGTCTAGTGGGTAGTGTGCTAGACTATTAGCGTGAGAGTCGTGGGTTCGAATCCCACCAGAAACTCTGGTCTGTGACACTACACCGAGCATATGGTCAAAGTTACTCAGCTCGTATATAATTATAACATAATTTGTAATTGTATTGTATTGTAATAAATAATTTTTTTGTTTTGTTTAAGTGTCATTAATCAAGTTTTAAATACATACCAGGTTCTAGAATCATAGGGTTGCCATCCATTATTGCCTGGAAACTATGCCTTTTATGCAAATGTATTGTAATGGTTGATGGAGTGATGAGAAACTTTTGTTTATTGAGTTTTACTTTTGCTTAAGAGTTAACACCGGACCAACACTCTAATAATGTTCGTTGGCGATGTTATCCTTTTCAAGGGGTTCGCAGGTCTTCCTAAAAGAAAGAGGTTATGTTGAATGTTAATTTTTTCTTAAATTTGTTGCGTTTTCTTTATTAATTTATTTCTAATTCTATAGTCACTCTCGTATAATGGCCTTTTTAAAACGTCATTTATTGCTTTGTATAGTAAGTAAAGGGTCCGCCAAATAACTTTTTTTTTGAAAATGCTTTGAAAAAAACTACTGAATATTTTCTCAAATTTCTTTTTTTTATCGGAAAGTACAATCCTTCCGGTTAATAATGGAAAATAATTTCATTCAAATGGCTGCCTCGGCTGGCCATGCAGTAGCCTACACCAGAAGATGCCGATTTTGGCAAAAAAAAAATTATCTTTTCAGATGAAGCTCATTTTGATCTTGGCGGGTATGTAAACAAGCAAACTTGTCGCATTTGGGGCACAAAAAACCCGCACTCATACATTGAAAAGCCGACGCACCCAAAACGAGTCACTGTTTGGTGCGGATTTTGGTCCAGAGGCATAATTGGTCCAAAAAACTACTGAATATTTTCTCAAATTTCTTTTTTTTATCGGAAAGTACAATCCTTCCGGTTAATAATGGAAAATAATTTCATTCAAATGGCTGCCTCGGCTGGCCATGCAGTAGCCTACACCAGAAGATGCCGATTTTGGCAAAAAAAAAATTATCTTTTCAGATGAAGCTCATTTTGATCTTGGCGGGTATGTAAACAAGCAAACTTGTCGAATTGGGGGGCACAGAAAACCCGCACTCATACATTGAAAAGCCGACGCACCCAAAACGAGTCACTGTTTGGTGCGGATTTTGGTCCAGAGGCATAATTGGTCCATTTTTCTTCGAAAATGAGCAAGGAGTGGCCGTTACAGTCAATGGCGATCGTTATCGGGCCATGTTGAACGAATTTGTGTTCACAAAAATTGAAGAGGAGGATATTGGCAACATTTGGTTCCAACAGGACGACGCTACGTGCCACACAGCCGAAGCTACGCTCGATGTTTTGCGCCCTGTTTTTGAAGATCGCATTATCAGCCGCAGAGCTGATATCGTTTGGCCACCTTGGAGCTACGATTCGACACCGTTGGACTATTATTTATGGAGTGCCGTCAAAGATAAGTGTTACGCCGACAAGCCAGAGACAATTGACGCTTTAAAGGACAATATTCGTGAAGCCATTGGTGGAATACAGCTTGGCCAGTCGAGGCAGCCATTTGAATGAAATTATTTTCCATTACTAACCGGAACGATTGTACTTTCAAACAAAAAAAAGAAATTTGAGAAAATATTCAGTAGTTTTTCTTTAAAGCATTTTCAAAAAAAAAGTTATTTGGCGGACCCTTTATATAAACATGAGTGTATATACATATATTTATTTATTGTACATGGGGAATTAATGTAATTTAAATTCATTAAATATAAACGAATGTGTATAATATTTTAAAAACTCAGCTAATTTATTATGAATAAATAATTAATTTCAATAATAACAGAGAATGGCAAATGAATAATAATAATATTCATGATGAAAAAAAACCATTTAAAAATATGGTCGAGATTATTAATAAACAATTAACGAAAAGCATCTTAAAACTTTCGATGTAATTTGTTGAATAATTTATTTATTTAAACAAAAAAAAACGTCAATAATTCATATATAAAATTACTCATAATAACATGAAGAGTTTGGTACAGGATTATAAGGATTTTTCACGGATGTTTTAAATTCAATAGACAGCTGCCTCACAACACATGGTTTATTTGTAATGCCGATAATACCTACTTCGACATTGAACTCTAACTCCCGGCCGACATTTTCCAATCATTCGGAAAATTTCATGAAGCTGTAGATTCTATACAAATTAACTTTAACTAAACAGGTTCGGACAATACATTACAGGCGCCCAAGAATTCCTCTCCTCAGTTTCCCATATTACGACAATGTTAGAAAATATAATCTAATAAAATATAATCTATGGTCTGCTCTGCTTTCTGGTCATTACATTATAAGGTTTGTGATTGTTTGGAGCCAGAGCCCATTATCCTAAGATACACTCTGTTTGGTTTAAAGCAGATTTTGCGTGTCTCTTATCTAAAATTTTTTTGCAGAAGTCTGCTAACCTCAAGTAATTCGTTTTAATTAGCGGTCGATTGCTAGTTAAAAATAGTAAACAATACTGTTACGTTTTTACCTTTTAAAAACGTTTGAAATAAAAGCTCGTAGATTGCATATAAAAATAAAAATAAATTTGTGTTTAGCTTTAATTAAATTCTTTATTGTTCGCACAATACTGTGTGCCGATAATCACAACTTGATTTATACAACAACATTTACTTTGTTTGTTATTCATCTTTGCATTCTTTTTAGTAAACAATAACAAATCACTAGATAATTGCCCGACAGAGCTTTGTAACGGAGATCTTCAAACCACGATTATTCTCTTCAAACATACAGCGTCTTCACACAAGACTCACTGAACTTTTACGCAGTCAGCTGCCTGCTTTGCCTTGCCTTTTATATAGCAAAGTAAACAGTCTGTTGAATGTTCTTGAAGGCTTAAGATGGATTCACCCAACAACGACTCACCCACTTCGAACAATTGTTCTGTAAAAACAAGGTTACCATATGAAATATTTTTGTAAACGATGTGTTAGTTTTACAATTAGGCAGCACAGTATCAGATGATTGCAATTCGTTTGTTTTCTTGAACATAAAATTTTGTTCCGAAACGATAGGTGAATCCAGCTTTACGTTCATGACTTCGCCTCCTTGAAATCTCTATAAATGTAAACATCGTTGTTGTTGTAAACATCGTTGCTTACATTTATTATTGTAGTGTTGTTGGTGTATTTTTTTGTCTACTTGTTTACCATTTTTTATGATTGTTATTATATTAAGCAGTACGATAATTTGTAAACAGGTTTGTTTACTGCATTGTTTTGTTTTCGTAGCTTATGTTTATAATTTTAATGTTAAGCGATGTAAAAGCAAAACACCAGCATCTAGATTATCTAGATTATACCAATATAGATTATCATTTTCGTAACAATATACTAGCAAAAGCCATTGCAATGTGTATCTCTTGTTGTAAGTTTATTTAAACCATCTTACACTGCAACGCTTAGAAAAAGATTTTACTGATGTAGGCGAGTAGTAAATGTAAACGGCTTTACTGACTCCTCATGCCATACCTCCTGCATTAGTTTTACCCAACAAATTTATTCAAATAGAAATGATTTATTAAAGTTTTGTTCATTTCTTTTAATGGAATAACAAATTAATCATTTGTCTGGCCACTGCAATGGCCACATTTCTAGTAATGCCAGAAACCCATATCAAAAAACGTTTTTACTCAATTGCCTTAAAAAACAAACCAAAAATTGCTTAAAATACCCGAAAATAAATTCAATTTTGAAGATACTTGGCTAAATTAAGTATTGAATTGAATACTCCTTATGGAATGGAATTTGGTTATAAATTTCTCTTTAGCCAGCAGGCAACGCGGTGCCAGTGAATAATAAAAAACTATTTCTGCTTATGTTGCCATTTAAAGAAACGTTTTAATTTGCAAAATAGCAAAAAAAAATTTTGTTTTTCATTGTTTTTCTTGTGGCTTTTGGCTATTAATAGAGAAGTTTTTATTTACGCTTCACCAAAGTAGGAGGGACGTCCACAGAGTAAACAATATTACCTGAGTCATTGTCTGACTCATGCAGCTGCCAGACGTAAGGGTTTTAAGCACAATTCAATAACTTTTCTAATTCAAATGGAGGCAGACTGGGTTGAGAAACTTTTTAAAGAGTATCGAAAAATGTCAGCTGGAATCTTAAATTAAAAAATGAGCAAAAGTTCGAACTTGGCTTGTGTCAAAAAAAAAATCATTTCAGTTATTATTTTATGAAAGATTTATGCTTTCATGGATAAATTGTCTGAACATAAAGACAAATAAAAACTTAAATAATGTTTTATTATTAAAACACTTTAAAGGGAAGGTATGCCAAGACAAATAGCAAAATAAAATAATAGAAATCTTACTAATAAGAAATGCTTACAAATTTAGGATACAAACTAGAAAAATCTAGTCTGATAACTCGGTGATTGCCAATGTAACACATGAAATGTATATGTCGATGACTCCAAGGTGAAGGACATTTTTCTCATTAACACGAAAAGCCATGATTCGAAAGCAATGATTTCTTCAGTTCCATAAGAAACATCACGACGATGTCCGTTCTCTTTCATGAATAACGAAGGATATCTCATATGTGTCCAGGACATAAGAATATCATCTGAAACTGCATTGATTAAGAATTGGCCAGGGCTGGTACAGTGCTATAATTTCTAATACGTTACAATGGATGGGTGTTCTGTTTGACTCAGATAAAATGGCTTTTCTCCATTCGTTTTACATAAAAATGCAACATTCTCCCTACTGCGGTACTGCCCTTGCTAACTTCTTCCTTAATTTGATGGAATTTGGTCAGTAGAGGGACTGCGCTTACATGTGGCGTCACAACGGGCCGCTATGCGTGCTCAAGTGAGCTTTAGTAATCACAGCTACCTCTTCAACCTAACCTAACCAAAAATTACAAGAAAATATAAGGAAAACCATGAAGTTGTTAAGTCTGGATAAAAGTGAACTGAACAGGACAATACATTCCGAAGACACCGTAGTCTAGTAGTCATTGTGTAGGTTTATTAGATGCGAGGCTGCCGTTTATCCTTACAAAATATTTCTTCGGCAACTTCCTCTCAGCAGATTTCTGGCAATAACTCTGAGAGTAAATTAAATTGCCATGAAAAAGTTTCTTAAAGCTCTATCGTTCGGAGTCGACTTTAAACCCTAGGTGCCGCCACTCATTTATAAAATTAACACAGACAACATAAGTTGTATGAGAAGAGCTGTAAAGACCAATTATGTATATATGTATGTATGTCTCGTCTAGGCCAAATGATATCTTTAGATTGGCATACTGTCACCAGTTGTGGTATTTAGCACGAACGTAAAGTAAACCTTCAGTGCAATTTTATACCGTCTGTTTAACTTTTAGTTTGTTTTTGTTTATCTGTCTGTTCTGTTATATTCTGTTGTGTTCTGTTCCATTGTATTCTACATTTGCTTCTCTTGTTTATTGTATCGTTTTTACTTTTATTGTTGTTGTTCTTCTCTTGTGTAAATAATTTAACGCAGAATAAATGTGGCTGCTTAGAGTTTTTGTAAAGCCAATTATTTTCATTGCTTTTGCTTTAATAATACACAAACAACAGCAATAATAACAACAAAAACGAAAAAAATTATTAAAGTTCTTGGCTTCAATGACCTTGACTCTGACATTTTCTGGATCTCAGTTACAAATAAAAATGCCTCGTGGCATTGTTTGCTTGCGTACAAAAATAATCATAAAATGATAAAAATCATCATCAGCAGCTGCAAATAAACAGAAAAATGCCAACGAAAACAACAAAAACAACAAGTAAATATTAAAAAGACTGTTGTTGTTGGCATTATTTGTCCCCTGAAAGCATAGATAGATAAATAATTATTTGTTGTTCTCCTACTCTCTGTCTCTCTCTCGCACACACACTCTGCTTGTTTACAATGAATTGTCGTCTTTGTGGAGTACACGTAGACGTATGAGTAACATTTTAACGTGTAATTATTTATTCACATTAATCATACGCATTGTAGTGCTATACAGTACACAGTAAAATGAAAAAGAAAACACACACAGAGAGAGCGATAGAGAGAGTACATAAATAATAAATTAATTGAGTTGCAAATGAAACCAAATTAGTTTGTGAAGAGTGCGAAAAACCATTAGTCATCTCTAAGGGCTTGTATTTCAACATTTTAATAGAAATGTTGCTTTAAAAGCTGTTCTTGGTAAATTTCGTTGGAAAAAAAACCCAACCTTTTCATGTTAAATAAATCAAAAAAATGTTTAAAGAAATTGCGGAGGAATGATAGTCTGGAATAAAAACTAGCTGCTCACACTTCGCATGTCTTGTGTGTTAATTTAATTCATTAATGGCTGGACCTACACTCTAAAGTCGACTCCGAACGACATTGTTTTGAGTATCTTCTCATGGTAATTTCATTTACTCTCGGGGTCTTTTGCCAGAAGACTCTTTAGATGCAGTCGTCGAAGAAATGTTTTTCTTTTCATATTTCGTTTTGCTTGAGATGTCTGAGCTGAGACACGAACCACGTGCTCGCGTCTTATAAGCAGTGCATCGTTTGGGTTCAATTTCAAACTGTAGATACCGCCACGCATTTATAACATAGCATTTATTAACACACACAACATAGTTGGTGTGAGAAGCTAGGTCGTAATCCTGACTGAAGGGTTGTAATGACTTATTACGTTCATATGTATATATACCGTTACACGGCACCTACGATAAATATACTTTAGGGTGAAGGGAAAAACCAACAGAATAGATATGAGGAGCTACGGAATCAACTGAAAAATCCATATTTACACTTTTGTATGGATTTTTCTGTCCTTACCAGGAAATTAAGGAAAAAAAAATGGAAGTAACAAACACATCGTGGGTGGTGCGAAAAGCTAGGTTGTAATCCTGATTAAAGTGCTGTATTACCCAATTATGTATGTAAATAAGTAAGTGTGGATGAGAACGAAGATGCGGAAGATATACTGTTCAGTTGTCTGAAATTTAGATGCTTTTGGGAATTCGATTCCAGGATACCAGGCCATGCTATTTAATCTTTGAGGTTTTAATTTTTAAAATTGCTTGGAGCGAAATCATGCTGAAATTCAGAACGTTGATGATGCAGAGGCAATATTGATCAGAGAAATCTTTAAAGCCACTCACGTCGGAAGATACAAAGTGTGGATTTAGTAAGTAGGCACCAGAGATAGTGTCTTGTGATTGTTTTTGTTGGAATATAAATGCCTTCGGTTCAGAATAAAAATATAATCACAAGGACTGGTGTTGGAGTTACATAAAACCATGCTGATGTTAATTAGTGGACGCCGTCTTACCACGGAGGAAAGCAACAAGTTGTTGTGACAAATTGCCATCTTGTTGAATGAGAAGTGCTTCGTTTCAATGGTAAAAAATTTCTGCTATCGTTTTAATTTAAATCCAGAAGGAATAGCTTGATACAGAACACCATTTAAAAAATTAAAAAAAAGAGTCGCTAAAATTAAAGAATTTTTTTTGGTCAAAGTTTTGTGTTAAAAACTGACAAAATTATTGGAAATTTAAAACAAAAATTTGTTTTTGTATTTGCATATGTATTTGGCAGTTAGAAAAATTCAAAAAAAAATAATTTTCAACACATGTGCTCTTGTCATTTGCATACTTGCATATCAATTGAAAACATATAAAACAACCTAAACGACCAAAAACTTAGTGAATACTTGAATGCCTTTAAACCTTTTTTATTTAAAGTTTTTAGCAAATCATACTTCAATTTCAGCCTTTAAATTAAAAAGTGAAATTGTCACTTAAGGCCTTTTTCCAGTTCATTTCAGCTGATGATTTAAAAATTTATTCGCAGATATTTTTAGATTTTATTGTGGGGGTTGAAAAAAATTAATTTTTAAACATGTATTCCTGTTTGGATTTCTCCGTTTTTCTTTTGTTCTTCTTTAAAAAAAAAAAAAAAAAATTGTTTTATTTCCAACGGCAGCCGTAGCAATATTTGCAACAGGTAACAAGCAACACAAACGAATGAAAAAACAGAGAAATTTAAATAAATTAGCATTTGATTAAACGCATAAATAAATATGGAAATAATTATGAAAAAACAAGACATTTTTGTTTGTGTTTCAATAAACAATGGAAATTTTTCTGTTTCTTTCTGTTTTTCCTTTTCGTTTAAGGCTTTCTTCAACAGTTTAATTTGTTTTAAGGTTACTGGTTTCCGTTTCCCTCTTTGTTAACGTTGGTAATACGTTTACAAGAACGTTTATTTTTCCAATATTCTACCACTCAATGATATTATTTTACTGGCATTGAGAAGAAGAAGAATAAAAAATAAGGAAAAATTGAAAAGAAGTTAAAGAAATATTATACCTGAGATTATTTGTTTTAAGGGAAGCGACAAAATCTTACAGAGGGCTGGTCGACTACAAATGACTGTGCAGGAAAAAAACGGTCAGCTACATAATTAAATGTCTGGTATGCCTCTGCCACATTTACTCATACGAAATTATAAAGCAAGATGTACGCATGCGGCCCTATCCCCCTTTGTTTTGGAATAAATATTTAGTGATTTCAGAACCGCCAGTCTGAGAGCTGGCAACTGTTAAATAAAGGTTCTTGCAATAGGGACGTGAGGCTGCGGTTCAAACCTCAGGTCTGGTATCTCCAAAAAAACCGAAACATAAAAAAATATTTCTTCAGCAACTTCCCCTCAGCAGATTTCAGGCAAATACTCTGAGTAAAATAAAAAAAGGTTCTCAAAAAAATCTGGCGTTCGGAATCGACATTAAAATGTAGGTCCCGTTACTCATGTATTAAATTAGCACACGCAACATAGGCCATGTCAAAAACCAAGTCGTAATCCTGACTGAATAGGGACTTCCAAAAATTTGACAGTTTATAACATCCTTTTTGTTGAAACCACATCTGTCGAATTAGTTGCCGTATGTTCAGTATGTTGTTTCGGTTTTCATTCATTTTTGATACGGTCTAGGAATTCATCTATCTTGGCTCCGAGTTACCACCAGAAATGATGTCAGTCTGGAGATCAAGCGCAGGATCACTCTTGCCAACAGGTGCTACTATGGTCTCAATAGGCAATTGAGCAGCAGAAACCCCTCTCGTACGACAAAACTAATACTCTACAAGATGCTCATCCTACCCGTGCTTCTTTATGGCGCAGAGGCATGGACCCTATTAAGTACTGTTGAAAGTGTTCGAGAGAAAAGTACTGCGTAAGATCTTCGGTCCAGTACGAGTTGGCGATGATTTCCACATCCGATACAATAGTGAGCTGTATGAGCTCCTCAACGACATGGACGTTGTACACCGTATTAATATCCAGTTCGAATGGAGGAGGATGCACAAGCGAGACGGGTATTTGATGCGGGGATCTGCGGAAGTCGGCGAAGAGGACGACCTTGTATCCGTTGGAAGGACCAAATCGAGGAAGCCCTGTCATCGATTGGTGTGACCAACTGGCGTAGGCGCGCAAGAAGCAGAGGCGCCTGGAAGGATGTGTTGCGGCAGGTCGAAATCCGTTAATCGGATTGTTATGGCCAATTAACAACAACAACAATGTTCAGTATGTTTTGGCAAATCACTATGAATGGCCATAGGCCACAACATGACCTTGTTGAATGGCCTCTGACCCTAATCATTTCATCAGCGATGAAGCCCATTTATGGATGAATAAGTACATGAACAAACAAATGCATATGAGATGCAAGAGCACACAATGCAGCACAAAAACTCACTGTTAAGGCAATCATCATCATATTTCTTTAAAAAACGACGGTAACCAGGCCATTACTGTCAGCGACATGCACTATAGATCGTTCATTATGAACTTTTTTTGTAAAGAAGCCATTACATGCAGAAAAACAGACCATTTGGAGATGCTAATTATGGGTTTAAGCGAGTCGTCAAGCAGTATTTTTTGGAAAGTAACTTTGGTAGACCCATCCATTACCATCAATTGAAAGCGGTACGGTCGCATGACTATCAAAAATTTTTTTGGCCTCTAAGTGAAGATTATTAACTGATATGAGTGAGTGCAATCTCAATAAGAGAGCTACACAACAGCTCCCATTGATTTTATTGAAAAGAAGTTATACTTTTTGATGATATCAGTTGTGCACTAAGATCATGCAATTTGACGCAGTTTGAATTTTATGTGGGAATACATCAAAGGCAGTGGCTATGGAGAAAATCCGCTGGCATTGGAGAATTTGAAAATTAACGTTCGTTGAGTTATCGCTCTCACAATGTACGAAAAAGTGATCGAAAACTCATTCAAAAAGTTCGACTACTGAAACGACTAAAAATACTCATGTTAATATAAAATTACGGCAAAGACAGTGGCTACAGGGAGAATTTGCAGACATTGGAGCATTTGAAAATCAAAGATCACTAAGTTATCGCGCTCACAGTGTACGAAAAAGTGATCGAAAACTCCCTCAAAAACTTCGACTACTGAATACAAGATCAAAAAAGTACTCATATTAACGTAAAATTGCAGCTTTAAGGGTGGGTATTACAAGACTACGAACCAATACAGCTTGCGGTCTCAACTCCATGTTGTTATATACTGTTTCAGATTGCCTCAGTTTAGACTACTACCTTCCAGACTACACTTGTTCGATAATGATTTTTCAAAAGAGATTTCCGATACTTTTTCACCGAAAGGTTTTTCTCAAAACGAAATGGGGACCTATAAAGATGGATCATAATCAAGCCTATTAGAACTCTGTTATTAAAAGATATTCCCAAATGAGATATTCTAGTCTATTGCTCAATGCATGAGACAAGGTTTGTGTGGCTCATTACTTACTACTACCGAATGGAAGAAAGTTATTTGCCTGCTTTTTATTTTGTAGTATACCTGGCCATATTAATGATTTTCTAAAAATTGTTGCAGTCTTGAAATTGGATCACAGTAAAAAAGAAAGAGATTCTGATGAAATTACAAAACAAAACCTAAAATAAAAACAACATTAAGAAAAAAGGAAATCTTAAAAGAAAATCGAAAAACAAAATAAAACGACAAGCCATACCCAATAAGGGATTTTTTTTTCAATAAACTGTGTAGATGGCATATTTTATGATTTTAAACCTATTTACGGTTTTCTAATCACAACAAGAAAAATCTTTTAAAACGACAAGCTTTTGTATTGTGTGTGTTGTATTGTATTTTCTATAGAAAGTTAAAGCCAAGCAGGATTTAAAGATTTTTTTGTTTTCTTGGAATGGCCTTTTGCTGGCTTGAATTTACTTACTTTGTTTACCATTTTTTTCTTCTTTAATTCCTTTAGCTTAAAGGCATTGTTCACTTTTTAATTTCCGTTTCCTGTTTTATTACCAAGAAAACGAGAGGAAAAAACGGCAAATAGAATGCTTTAAAGGTAAAAAAATAAAATAGAAAATAATAATATGGCTTATTACTGACACTTACATACCTTACCACTACAATTAAATGTACACACACACACACACTCTCAATATTACTAAAATGGTCAGCTTTGAAAAACAAAATGTCAGCACTTTTATATTGTTTCCTCTCTTTTCTTATCATTTTAACTGTAATAATAATAAAAATGTTTCCTCTTCCTTTGATAACCAAAGTCCACAATTTATGTTCTTTCTTAAAATGTTGTTCGCAACAGAGTTCTAATAAAATATAGGGTGTGTAGTTTAAAAAATAATAATAAACAGTAATGGATATTCATAGAAATTTTGATGTAAAAAACAAGGCGAAGTTATCTTTCTTATAATCCTGATTTTAAACTCGTCTGATAAGGCTAATGCCACCGCACTTTCTTATAATAATAATAACGAGGGATTTTTGACCTTTAGGACGTGTGACAATATCTAAAACTCTCAGTAAGGTTTGCAATTTCACCATGAATGGAGTAACGAACAATGCTTCACTCTCCGAGATTTTGTCAAAAAGCTGCCGAGAGGAAGTAGCCGAAAAAAAGGTTGTACTTCTTGAAATATGCAAAGTACCGTGCAATGAGTAATGATTTTTTTTCCCAAAATGGAATAAATAGACTTGGTATGCATGTGTTTTCAACAAGACTTCACTCCAATAATGGGGGGCCGTTACAAATATTTCTTTTTTTTTAGATTATCTAGGCTAGGTTGAACTTGTAGCCCCTTGGCACAGCATACTTGGGTCCTATAAGGTACCATTGTAACACCAATATTACCAAGTTCGTCATATAATTACAGCATCTGATTGGTATTTGTTGACCAACCTGAAGGCCATATAAAGGCGAAGAAGATGTTTTGTAATCTCTTCCTCTTCCTCGTCTTTGCAACTTGAGCAGAAGTCTATTTAAGGTATACCCAGTCTCCGGGCATGAACAGTCAGAGGCCAGTGTTCCTGCTATGTATCCATATCAGGCCAGAACCGTCTGGTGCCGATCTTATCTTTGCCAATGAATGCAGTTTTTGTGCGACCATTTGTTTGTCTCTCTGCTGAGAATCTGATTTTTCAATTCTATTTTCTCTGGTCCCAGCTTTTGCAAGTGCAGCGGCTTTGTTGGTCATCTTCGATGTCCCCGTCTCCGAGATCCCAAGTTACAGTGCAAGGGATTATCTTATATTCAGATGTCCTGTAAATATTCCACATCCAACTTTGTTGCATGATCTGGATCCATCAACGAGAATTCAAATAACTTATCCTGGGAGGTATAAAAGGATCTCTCCCATCTCATCTTAGTGAAACCAGGATCAAAAGCAACCAACCGCACCTAAAATTTTGGCATGACAGACTATAGTTTTGCTAAAATAGAGCTCCTTTAAAATAAAATCATTTTATGGTTTAAAGATAAACTTAAATTAAATAAAAGCCCTTTTGGCTTGACTCTGGCATCGAATTTGACTCATACGACTTGTGTTTTAAACAGCAGACAGCGTTTGTATGCATAAATTAAGTGAAGAATCACACTAAAACACATACGTGTGCCACCCTAACATATGTTGCACGAATGTGGCAGTCATTTGCATTCATAGAAACAAGCACATAGACACACACACACAGACATGCATATGCCCATGTTTCATGTCACATACACTATTGCCTGCATCCTCTGAAACTCATTCTCATTCACAACATTTGTTGTCTGCATATGAAAACCATGAAAAAAACATTCTTCTTCTGTATTTAACAACAAATACGACCACATATACAAAGATTTGCAAATGAAGTGTGTATGTGTTAGTGTGTTTATATATGCAAAAAAAGTTTCTCTTTTAAAGATCTTACAGAGAGAGCGGGCGCGAGAGTAAGTACAGTGACAAAATAATCCGACAACGTATGATGTGTTTAAAAATTATGATTGTGTGGGTGTAACTGTATATTCTTCCAAGTAGATTGTCACAATAATGAAACTACAAGTAAACAAAAACAACAACAACAACAACAGTGTTATCAATGTGGGCGAATAAGTTGTGTTGTTCATAATGATTAAGACACCAACAGGAGAAACAAGAAAAAAAGAAAACAACAGCCAACAACAAAAACATGAAATTCATGATAATGAAGTGTGAAAAGATGGCAAAACTTTTGTAAACAAATGATGCAACAAAACATGAACAAAAGTTTTACTGCAGGAGACGTACAAAATAGTGAAAAAATATTAAAACAATCAACAAAATAAAGAGAAATGAATGAAATTAAATTCCAAAGAAGACTAAAAACAAAGGCAGAAAACAAAAACAAGACAGTTTGCTAAACGAACTCAAAGAGCAGAACTTTTTTTTCTTTTTCCAAAGACCAACACCTTTTATTGCCCACTGTATTAAATGAGTTTATTTGTTGTAGTCGTCGTAGTCTAGGAGGTAATGTATTAGCTTATTAAACGTGAGCCCTCGGTTCAAACCCCAGGTCAGACATCTTCAACTAAACGAAATATGAAGAAAATATTTCTTTGGCGTCTTCATTTCAGTCGCTTTCCGGCAAAAACTCTGAGAATCAAAATAAAATTGCCATGAAAAGTTTCTCAAAAATCTGTCGTTCGGAGTCGACTTTAAACTGTAGACCGCGCCAGGCATATAAAAATTAACGCACACAACATAAGTGGCATCGTATGTAATATAGGGGAAGTGACGTCAATATTTTAAAAAGTCATCAAGAAATCGACCATAATTTCTGTATGGACTGTAGTATTTGGACCAGCTATTCAAAGCGAAGTTTTGCAAATTTCATAACTATTCACGTGCAGATCGCCTAGAGGGGGCAAAAAATGTTCGAAAAGACATACTCGGTGAAAGGGAAAATGGAGAAAGACGGCGATACTTCTCAAGCCAAATTGAGCTCAGACACTCCAAACTTTTTTGAGTTTATTAACCGTGAAGTAGCCGTAGTATGTTGGCGTACTAGACGTGGGGCCTCGGTTCAAACGAAACGCGAACAAATATTTCCTCGCCAACTTCCTTTCAGCAGATTTCGGGCAAAAACTCTGAAAAATTACCATGAAAATGTCTCAAAAATCTATCGTTCGGGATCGATGTTAAAGAGCAGGTACCTCCAATCATGTATAAAATTAACACACACAACATAAGTGGTGTGAGAAACTACGTCATAATCCTGGCTGAAAGGTTGTAATTATTATTATGTATGTATTATTATTACATATGGCAATCGGGCAAGTTTAAAGAAGAGGTTTGAAGAGACACGAAGCATTACAGAGGTGATCAGGCCAGAGCATGTGACGAAAATGTTGGTTTTGTTAGAAAACGTGTGGCATTCTCAGCAATTAAGTCTATTTTACTGCACATTATGAAGTATATCGCATTTGGAGTCTTACTACCGTCCTCACAATGTCCAACTCATGCAATAATTAAAGGCAGTTGACCATTTGCAACGCCCTAGAAATAGTGATTTGGCGTTAAGCGTAACAGGATTTCAATACTGATTTTTCGAATAAAATTTTCTTCACCGGTAAAGCTCATATCGAACTCTGTGGTTGTAACAACAAACAAAATTGCTGCAGGTAAAAGTGATTGCGGGAAACCCACTGCATTCGGAAAAAATTGACAGTTTAGTGCTATTGTATGAAAAAGTCTTTGGAGGAATGGGTGACGTTAATTCCATATGACGACTAGCTCTTTTTATTTTTTTTTTTTTTGCATTTGAATTGAAGTTTATTTGAAACTTTTCAATTTCAAAATCATTCATTTTCTTTTTAAATTAAATTTAAAAGGAAAAATTGTGTTTAAAGAAACGATGTTTTTTGTACCCAAACACCTACTTACTCTTCTTTAATATTTTAAGTTGAAACCAATAAGTCACTCAATAAGTCAGACAACACACCTAACCATAGAGATAAATCTTTACCAAGTATTTCTCTTTATATTTGTTAACACTTCTACTACAGAGATATTTCTTTAGAAAATTGTTTAAAACAATTGTGTTCTGAATAAGAAATTTCTTTTTGGCATTTCATTCCATCATTGTTCTCTCTCTTCTTTAGTCTGCAATATGCCTTCTGATTCAATTCCACAAAGCACTCTGATTTATGGTTGATACCGCAGCTGCTGTACGCTGCTTGGTTTTTCTTTCAAGTTTTCAAGTAAATTTTAAGAAAATTCAGTTTTTTTTTATTTTATAAAATACGACGGCAGTAAATTCGATTGTTTTTCACACATCGTTGGTTTACACATGATTTGGTTTTTATTTTTCTTGTTTTTCGTTTCTTTTATGTGTTCTTTATGGTTTACAAATATTAAAAGTGCGGGAAAGAAGTAATTTTCTTAGCAATGAACACCACATAATGCCTTGCCTATAATACTACAGGCCACAACTAGAGGCCTATTTAAGTTTAATTAAGTTTTACTTCGCTTTTATTTATTGTTTATTCTTGGAATTGGTAGCTGTTTTTCGTAATTAGAAGTTTTGCAAAGAAGATATTTTTCGATGTAAACTTCAAGATTAATGCCTGAAGGTTACTTAAGGACAGGAAGGTAGGGATTACCTTTCGAAATATTGATCAAATCCAAAACAAAGAGGAACATAAAATGAAATGAAGAAGAGAGATAAATGGTAGAGAGAGAGAGAAAGAAATATAGAGCAAAAAAAAGAAGTCTTCTACCTTTTAACTTAATGCTCAAAGTCAGAATTCATTTCTCACAGGCTATTGAAGAAATTCCGGCCAAGAATCCTGGGTATTCGCCTGTGTACATCGAAATTGAGCCACAGCATGAGCTCCACAGACTTTTGTTCATCGCATTACCCCAAATCCTGCATTCTAGTGATTGCACTAAAAACGCAATGGCCCTCAAGAAACCTCTTAACATCCGCAATTTTATAATTTCGTTCTAGAACGTTCCAACATTGGAATTACAACCCTGCATATTCTACAATCGCCCCTATTCCGCCATAAGAAATCTACTTTTCTTCTGATTTCCTAATCGATCATTTCCGAGAAGCACTCAGGAGACATACTAGCTGCCAGATAAAAGAGGCACCAAATCGTCAAATATTTGAGAAAAATTCGTCAAAGACGTTTATTAAAATCGTAAAAAAAATCGTCAGAAAATATAAATAAACAAATTAAAATTATTTAAAAACCAAAATTATTTCTATTGTAGTAAAACATATGAAGTCAATGTATCTACATATCTGAGTTCAAAAATAAAACATTTAACAAAGAATTTAAAAGCTAGCGTCCCTCGAAAAAACAATTACGGCGCTTGCCATTGTTCTTCCGATGGCAATATTAGAAGCTATACTAGAATTTTTAAAATAGTCTGCATATATTATTCTCAACTACGAGGTTATTTAGGAGTTGTAATTTTTCAGTATATTCGAAAGTAACTTAAAAATATAATACTTTACTACTTGTTTATACTAACATAAATTTCCAATAGTAACAATTGCAAAGTAAATACAAAGCTTAAAGTGGCTTTTAATGTACTAAAGTAAAGAATTTTCAATTTTTAAAAATCGTCAAAATAAGGGCATAAATCTGCGGCAGCCATATAAATGAAATAAAAATCCATTTCCAACCGGAGCAGTTGTAGTTCACAGCAAAACAATAAATTTATCAAAATTTCAAACTATTTTTGTTTTATAACATTTTTAAATTTAAACTTTTAGATCGCCAACCCATTATATTTGCTCACATTATGCTCATATCTAATATGTAAAATTCATAATGCCGAGATCACATGTGACGTATGAGTTATATTTAATACCATTAGTTTCATACATGACAAAATCAAAGTTTTTTTATTTCATACTTTTCAGGGTAACTATCCAGTACATGTAATATAATGCGTATGAGTAATATAGTTCAAATATATATAATATATACCCCATAAATTTGGAATTAGCTAGTAAAGGGTGTTTTTTGTAGAGGTATAGAACTTTAAGTTGCAATAAAACAACGATGGACTATTCGATTGACATGAATTTTATTTATCCGAAAGATAATCTTGTGGCATTACATTTTAAAAATGATTTCTGGCATATGACCGCCACGGCTGGCGCGGATGTAGTCCAATCTGGACGTCCAATTTTCGATAAATTTTTCCAACATTTGTGGCCGTATATCGGCAATAATACGGCGAATGTTGTCTTCCAAATGGTCAAGCGTTTGTGGCTTTACCGCATAGACCAATGACTTTACATATCCCCACAGAAAGTAGTCTAGCGGTGTTAAATCACAAGATCTTGGAGGCCAATTGACAGGTCCAAAACGTGAAATTAGGCGGTCACCAAACGTATCTTTCAATAAATCTATTGTGGCACGAGCTGTGTGACATGTTGCGCCGTCTTGTTGAAACCACATCTCCTGGACATCATGGTTATTCAATTCAGGAATGAAAAAGTTAGTAATCATGGCTCTATACCGATCACCATTGACTGTAACGTTCTGGCCACCATCGTTTTTGAAAAAGTACGGACCAATGATTCCACCAGCCCATAAAGCGCACCAAACAGTCAGTTTTTCTGGATGTAACGGTGTTTCGACATACACTTGAGGATTACCTTCACTCCAAATGCGGCAGTTTTGTTTGTTGACGTAGCCATTCAACCAGAAGTGCACTTCATCGCTAAACAAAATTCGCTTATGAAAATCGGGAACAACGGCAATCTCGTTTTGGGCCCATTCGACGAATCTACGGCTTACTTGATGATCGTTTGGCTTCATCTTGCACGAGTTGGATTTTGTAAGCACGCAAACCAAAATCCTTCCGCAAAATCTTCCATAAAGTGGATGGACACAGATCCAATTTCTGTGTTCGATGGCGGATGGACTCATTCGGGTCTTCCTCAATGCTACGCTCTACAGCAGCAATAGCTACTTCTGTACGCACCGTACAGCGTCTCTGGGGATGCGAGTTATCAATAAGAGTAAACGTGGTGCGAAAACGTTCCATGGTTAATCGAATTAACTGCTCTGATGGACGATTTTGTCGACGATAAAATGGACGTAGTGCGCGATACGTTTTCCGCACAGAACCATTATTTTCGAAATAAAATTGCACTATTTGCAAGCGTTATTCAGGCGTGAGTCTATTCATGATGAATTGCCAAACCAAACTGAGAATAAATCACTTGACAGCTGTTAAATCGGTCGCCATCTTGAAAAGTAATGCCAACTTAAAGTTCTATACCTCTATAAAAAACACCCTTATATGATTTTTCGATTCTATGCAATTCTAGGCTATATACAGCATGACCTGTATCTCCATAGTCTGTATGTTGAACATCTTCACAAAAAAAATTTATTTGGCAAAATTTCAAACCGTTTTTGTTTTATTGCATTTTTAAATATAAATATAAAAGTATGCTGCCGGTGACTATCCATCTTCCAATCAAATGAATATTCATTCACAAAGCCATAAAGTCTCATTTCAAAACGCTTCCTATTTTGTTTAAATAAAGGAAAGTGCGTGTGGGATATCACGGATTTTTTTTATTCATTTGAAATAGCAATTAAGTGTGGAATATAACATCGCTTAAAAGTCCATGACAGACTTTTGCCTGGGTGGATCGCATTCAAAACGCCTAATTTTCCAAGACATCAGGCCAACTTTTATTGATGGCATGGGTTACGTTAGGTTTGAGAACAGCTGTAGTTTGCGGCTTATTCGCATACAACTACAACTCAAGAAAACTCCTCAAGCTAGCTAAGGTCACCTCCACGTGGGATTAACACGCTTTCAAATCGCTTGTGCATGAAATCCAACATGGCAAGAGCTGTGTGACACGTAGCGTCGTTCTGTTGAAACCATTTGCCGCTGGTGGCCAGATCATCTAATTCAGGCCAAAAGAATTTTGTAATCATTGGCTTATAGTGCTCACCGCTTTCTCATAGAAATAGGGACCGATGTTGCCGCCAGCCCAAAATACAAACCAAACTGTAAGTTTTTCGAAATTTATTGGATATATTTACGTTAAATCATGTGTTCTTTACAGATTCCAGGAATATTACAGGGTAAACAAAGAAGGATTCAAATGGATGTGTTGATGGAAAATTTGATTAGTAACAATTGCAAAGTAAATGCAAAGCTTAAAGTGGCTTTTAACGTACTAAATATGTACGTTGAATATGAATAAAAATCGTCAAAATAAGGGCATAAATCGTCAAATCGTCAATATGACATTTTTGGAGCTCAAAATCGTCAATATGACGATAAATCGTCAAATCTGGCAGCTATGTCAGAAGAGGTACATCAAAATGCCGCAGAACCTAACATAGCACCATCCTCATAAGTGTATCATGGGGACAGACTTAGTCTTAAGCTATCATGATGCCCAGACTTGTCTAAAAGCAGCCTGACTATCTGTCTAGATAACCCGGACTAATTCTGCTGTTTTTGTGGTGGTAAACACAAACACTCTTAAAAACACTACTTATAGGACAGTTGTCTAAAAAAAAATCGAATCCGATCTCAGTAGTTCGTATGTCTAAGTCGGCAATCCTTAGACTTCTGATATGTTCAAACTCCTCTTATAGGACAGCTTTATGCCATTCCCGTGTGGTTTGCATGTCTAAGTCAACAATCCTCAGACTCCTGGACTATTCAAACTGCTCTATACTAGCAAGACCCTTTTCAAATACTATCAAAAAGTTCCTTGCCGTCAGAATCTTCATCATCATATTCAAAGAAATTTAAAGAGAACTCTTAACGGCAACAGATTTATCCAGTAAGTTCTTCCGACTAGCCAACTCAGCCTTACCAGAGAATCGGTAGAAACCCAAAGCGCTTATTGGTTGAATTGAAAAGTTATAAAAGAAAATTATTTTTCTTCTCTAAGACTTAAAAAATATTCCTTAAGACTTGGAAATAATTTGGCATTGTCAGTTCAATAGCAGAAACACTAGGTCAATGGTGAAGACAAAAGGGAATCATCTAATTCAACTATTTGACAACATGGCCTTCAATATCCATGGAATTTTTTCCCATACCCAATAGTATTTTGTTGATTTTATTGACTCGACTGTGTCAACAAAAATATTTGCATTTTTCTTGACGTTTGTGTTTTTTCTTAAATTTATTGTCGTCTTTATTTTTCTTTTTTTCTATTATTTTTTGAAATATCAGAGACTTTTTATAGTTGTTTTGAAGAATTTTAAGAATTCAATGCAGCAGCAGCAGCGATACTTGAAATCTTATTGATGTTTTCCCTCTACATTGCCAACGAAGGCTTTAAATATGTCTCCACCTTATGTGATGTTGTAGGGAATATTAGAAGGCTAGGCATTAGGGTGATGCCATAAAAATTAAAAGCAAATAAGAAACCAATTTCCCGGTTATCTATGAGCTGTTAAATATCTTTCATCTGAAATGGCATTTATTTACACAGTTTTCTTAGGCCGAAGTTAACAGCACTTGCAAAAGAATGGAAAATTCTTCAAGTTTTCCTTACTTTTAAGAAAATTTATTTTCTTATTGGGTAACTGAACCTCCCTAATACAGCCCCTATCTATTTAAAACAAAAACAAATAAACACATTGAAGCATTTATGTATTCTTCTACGTTTACAACGAGACCATAAAACTCTTAAATCGTATTACAATAGATTTACAAAAGGTTTCTATAAAACGTTCACACTTTACCTTTAACGAAAGAGAAGTAAATAATGCGCCTTTGTCACACAGGGTGTTAAAGGAAAACAAAATTTATTTTTGTAAGGTTAAAGAGAAGAACAGAACACTATAAAAGAGCAACAAAATACGAAATTACTATGAGTGAGAGTGTGATAAATTTAAAGAAAATTTACATGTTGATTTAAATTTAAGGTCTTAACTCGAGTTATCACTAGCTCTCTGCCATTTTTCCTCTCACTTCTCTCTCTCTCTCTCTCTCTCTATCTCTCTCGGATGCTCTGTTAATTTTTGTTTACAAAGATAGAAACAAGTTATGTGACACACAGTACGTTTAAGCATTATTTAATGCAATTTAATATTGTGCATACGTACTGTAGTACGTGAGACAAATGACTACAATCTAACGTACAACGAAAAGTATGGTTTAATGCACTGTATTTTCACGAAAACACATGATTATTTTGGTGGCATAGTAAAATTACATTCTATTTATGTTTTATATTACACAATGCTGTGGCATTTTGGTCCTGATTATGTGTTAAAACTGTTTACACTACACTTTCAACATTATCTTAGTCTCTGACAGTCAGGAAAAGGAAGACATTTCTGATGTATTCAGCAATTTTTTCTACTCCCTCATAGCAATAAAACACCATGTCTGAGTAGGGCACTTGAGTCCAATGTAATGCACATATTTGTACATTACAACCCTTCAGTCAGGATTATGACGTAGTTTCTCACATCACTTATGTTTTGTGTGTTAATTTTTATACATGAAAGGCGGCACCTACAGTTTAAAGTCGACTCCGAACAACAGATTTTTTTGAGAAACTTTTCATGGTAATTTTAGTTTTACTCTCAAAGTTGTTGCCAGAAATCTGCTGAGCGCGGAAGTCGCCGAAGAAATATTTTCTTCGTATTTCGTTTTGGGAGATGTCTGACTCGGGTTTGAACTTGAGAACCCAAATCGCGTCGAGAGTGTAAGCTGGGTGTGGTGTTACACTCTTAACCAGCTGCCAAGACTATAGAGTTTAGATAGCCTCTAACCCCTAATCAAGGGGGAAGTTCATGCCTTTGAATTGGTACTCACATGTGATATTACATATGTGGGGACGCTAGGCTATGCTTTGTTTTCAACCACGCCGTTGCGCACGGAGGGGCATTATAAATCATTATAAATCGTTTGATTTTTTTTTGCTTATGATTCTGGATTTCTGTTTTTTTTTTCTTTTGCTGCAGAATTACTCCATTTTCTGTATCCGCTTTTGCGAATGATGAGTTTTTCCTTTTGCTTTCATTTCACTTTGAGTTTTGAAACGTTTGATTGTGTTCATTATTTGCCTTATGATTTATTCTTTTATGTTTTTGTCTTCTTTAATAATTCATACGCAAACAAATATGAAATTATGAAAGTGATTCAAAAGTGAATTCAAGAGTGAATTCAAGTGAATTTCTTCAAAAGCATAAATTAAAAATGTTTTCTTTTTCCCACGCCTCCATTTGCTATTCAATGATTTTCTTATTTTTGATTTTCTCTCTTTAGCGGAAGTATACCCTACACCCGGGTGTTAATAGAAAATATTATTATGAATTAAAGTGTAGAACTTACTTCGCATTTGCTTTATGAAATCCTGCTAAAAACACGTACAATTTTTCTTCCACTTGAATTCACGCGTAATTCATTTTGTTTTTTTTTCGAAAGTAATTTTTGTTGAACAATAATGCTGGTATTTATTATTGTTTAATATTTTCAGAACAACAACAAAACAGTATTTTCCTTTGGTTTATCATTAAATTAAATTTAAACACACAGCGAGAAGGTAATAGTCGTCAGATAGGGACTCTATAATGCCCTATATTAGAACATCGAGTTGTTTGGCAGCTGACAGCTGTCACTGCATCTAAAGCGACTCTCGAAGGCTTTTGAAAATTTTTTGCTAAAAATAATGAATACGAGTTGTACCGATTCGTAGATACAGCCATGGAACAGTAAAGACAGCAAAGTTTTCAAAGTCGTAGGCAGCGTAAAAAGCATAAAGATAGCGAATGAAGGGGCAAAAAACATTTTTTTTTGCTCAACAAAGCGAGAGCCGTTGGCATCCGCTGTACAGAAGCTCTCAAATATCCAGACGAACTATGTTTAGGCCGGCCTACACATGCATATACTTCAGTCAGGATTCCAACCTAGCTCCTCACATCACCCATGTTGTGTATGCTAGTTTTATACATGAGTGGCGGGACCTACAGTTTAAAGTTGACTGCGACCGACAGGTTTTTGAGAAACTTTTCATGGCAATTTTTTATTTACTCTCAGAGAGGAAGTCGCCAATGAAATATTTTTTTATTTCCTTTTGTTGGAGATGCCTGATACTGGGTTTGAACCGAATCCTCACGTCTAATAAGCCAACACGCTGCCTACTACACCACGGCGACTTCAAAACCCATAGTCACGCAAAAACTAAACGTATCCATCAATAAATAGTTTTAAGACAGAGTGTTCTGGTTTAACACTAGCAATACGGGTCTTTGGTCCAACATTAATAAGGAACTCTTGCTGAAGCAAATTAAACATAGAAATTGGACGTGAATAGGCCATAAAGCAGGAAACAAAGCGATAACACCACAAGCCTTGCTTTAAATAGGAATCCTTAGTCTTTGACGACGTAAACGTCAAAGAGATAGGACAGAGCGGCCTTAGCTGTGAGCCACTGTTTTCTTTAAATGTTTGCCTGTGTTATGACACGGCAGATTTAGCAACATTATGGTTACAAAGCTCATCTGCACTGACTGCAGAGAGTCTTTCACACACCGACATCTCACCAATGTCGGGATTGTGTTCCTCTAGCTAAACGCTGTACTGTAAAGTTATTAAAGCTTATTATGTGTGCTGCAGGAATTGTGCCACAGTTCAACCCGATGGTCGAATTATGACAATCTAAATCCCTAAACTACATTCTATCAATAAAACTGATCATGAGCTAATCTTTCATTTCCTAAGGTAGTGTAGGGTATAATTATTTATACGCTGTTATGTTTTAAAACATAATAACGAAACGTACGTAAATACCTCATACGTCTGGGAGGATGTAACTCGTACAGAAAAACACTTTAAATAAAGGCATTATGAAACGAATGAAATTAAATTAAATTATGAAACTTTTTTGCTTTCTCCCTTTTTTGTTTTTTGTTTTTATTTTGTTGTCTTTGTTTATGAACAATTTTTTATCATAAAAAAAGTTGTATTTTTGTTTTAATTAAAATTCTTTACATGATATGTAAGTGGTGGTGGATAGAGTATACAAAGGGGGGAGTTTGTGAAATACATTGTATTTCAATAGAAATTGATTATAATTCAAGGACGTAATGTGGTTAAAGAGTTAAAGAGAATAAGAAAAAACATTATGAAGACATATTTTCAATATTTTCTGGGAAAAACGATTAAAAGTGGATATTTTTTTTCATTTAAGTTCAAGGACTAGTTATCGAAGTGTAGGCAAAACATGTTGCTTAAAAAAGGTGGAGTTTCAATAAAACATTGAAACATTTGTATTCGTTTTAAAAGTCTGTAGATACCATTATGTAGGGAATATAAATTAGTCACGACTTCTCTGAGTGGAGTGCATTAGAAATATTCAATTTTCCATGCCTTTGGCTTCTACAACAGACTTAATTTGACCGATGGCATGAGTTATGTAGGCTTTGATAGCCGTTTTGATTTGTGGCATACACTGACAGCTTAAGAAACCACTTCTCGTTAGTGTCCAGTTGATTCAATTGAGGCTAAAAGAAGTTACAAATCGTCGTTAGTCTAATAGGTAGTTTGTTGGCTTATTAGACGTTAAGGCCACGGCTCAAACCCCAGGTCAGACATCTTCACCTAAGCGAAACATGAAAAAATATTTCTTCGACGACTTCCTATCAGCAGATGTCCGGTAAAAACTCTGGAAGTAAATAAAATTGCCATAAAAAATTTTCCAAAAATCTGTCATTCGAAACACACACAAATAGATCGTAATCCTGACTGAAAGATTGCAATGGCCGATTATGTATGTTATTTATTCCATGCCAAGATTTAAGGATAAATATACATTAATGAAGCATATCAACATCACAAGAACCATGAACTGTGGGAATTGTATGCCGACGTTGATACATCAAACAGTAGACTCCCTGTTTGCTTGGATATGTCAATAAAAAGTTTTTGAAAGCGATGACAGGGGAATTAACAGCAGGTGGCGTCCTAATGGTGTGGTGTCAAGACTAGACTATCTCTTGTAGAAATACATGAAATTTTTTGTGCCAGTCCTAGAACACATCTTTTGGAGAGTTACAGATCGAAATGCTGTTAAATGATGCCAAATTTATAGAAGTAATTTCATCATCCTATATATTGTGGATGTAAATGGACAAACTACACTCTGTTCTACTCATGCTAGAGAACTAGAACCTTATTTGCTTATGAAGATACATATAAAACAGTCATCTGAATATCTTGAATTCATTTCATTTATTTAGAAAATTTGTTTCTGATTTTGTTTTGTTTTTTTGTTTAAAATTTTTGCATATTCACTTGCTCTTCTTATTCTTCTTATAATTTTGAAAATAATCCTCATAAAATACATTTTAATGGAAAACAACAAAACAAAATTTTGTGGTTCACTATCATTAGAGAGCATTTGTAAGTTTACATTCTTAAATTCTTAATATTTTATGCAAATATTGTGATACAGATACTATATTGTGTAGAATATTTAATTTTTTGTACCCTACATTTGTATATTCTTTAGAAAGAGAGGTATTAGACACTGCAAGATTCCAGATGTCTGAATAAAACCGAGCTCAAAACTAAATACCACATACGACGAAGCATGTATTTCAAACTCCAGGTCAGCCATTTCGAACAAAACGAAATATCAGGAAAAAATATTTCTTCAACAACTTCTTCCCAGCAGTCTTCCGGCTAAAACTCTGAGAGTAAACAAAAATTGCTATGAAAAAGCTTCTCAACAATCTGTCGTGCGGAATCGACATTAAATTGTTGGTCCCGTCACTCATGAATAAGACTAACAAATATACAACTAGACTGGTGTGAACAGCTAGGTTGTAATTCTGAGTAAAGTGTTGTGATAAGGGAGACATACATTCCACTCGACATATTCTGATAACGGATTGGCAAAGCGGCAGTCTCTCCAGCCACTACTTTAGCCTAATTAGAGCACCAGAATAATCATATAGTGCAGCGGACAGTTTAAGATTCTACTCTTCTGAAAAGATTCCACAATCGTCACTGAATGTTTGGAAGAAGTTCTCTATGAGGTGTTTAGTTTCTGGGATGAGAAAAGAACAGAAAGCTAGTTACAGCTCGCTATGGTGTATTTTGCAACAATTAACGCCAGATGATCATTCACAGCTCCGCTGATAAACTTATCGAAAATTTTATGGACTTTTCCTCATGGATTAAAACGTCGTTTCGCATGTCCTATTAACTATTGGCCTTCCAACTAAAAGTCTATCGAAAGTCTGAGTTCTTATTAAAGGCGGAAAGCCCAGCCTTCAGTCTAACTACAGTTTTATAAGATTCAAGTTGAGGCTTCAGTATAAAAGACTTCTCATTGGCTGCTAAAGCAACAAGCCATCAATGTTAGTTTTTCTTCAACAATTGTCTTCAGCAATGAAACACATTTCTTACTCGGTAGTTAAGCCAACAAACAAAATTGGCGCTTATGGGCTTTGAAGAACCCAGAAGAGATTCTAAGAAAACCCATTGCAATGGGAAAAAGACATTATTTGGACCGCATTAAGGACTCAAAGTGTCGTTAGATTCGGTTAGGTCGTAGTAGTATCTATGATTACCAAAGCCCACTTGAGTATGCATAGCGGCCCATTGTGGCCCCACACGTAAGTGTAGTCCCTGCACTGACCGAATTCCACCAAACTAGGGAAGAAGTTGGTCACCGCAAGGGCCGTCGTTAGGCCCTAGTCGTTGGAAAATTATACTCGAAATACAATTATCATCATTTCAGATCACTAGGGCCTATGATAACTGACTTACTTTTGCTCAACAAATCAATTTTATACGACAGAGCTTGAATTAAATAAATACTGAGTAACTGTCGTTAGTTTACAAGGCTTTAAAATTATATTTAGAAGTTTAAAGGTCCATGGCTTATATTTTATATGAAAGAAATGAACATTTTACTCAAGAATACAATTTTTATAGGGGTTTTTAAAAGTCATGTTTTGTATTTCATTCAAGTCTTTTTGTCTGTATTGTGCTCTTAATAAGCAAAACATACTGGTAAATTAATCTATGTATATACACACATACATATACATATGCATAAAGTACGCATTTATTATTTGTTTTCATTTGTTTTACACTCTTTATTCAACTCTTTCTCAATGAAAACTTCCAACTAAATGCTGTTTTCTGTGTAAATTGTGCATCACATTTAGAAATTCATACATTCACACACACTCGAACATAAATAACTAAACAGTTAAACTAAATAAAACATATGTATGTGTTAGTAGTGTTGATGTTCTTGTATAGCAACGGTATTTTGTTGCTGGTTGAAAAACAAATTCATAAATCAACTTTTGTTTATCATTCTTTTACTGCTTGTTCTTCTTGTTTTTCTACAAATAACTGCAGTTTTATACAAATTGTATGTTCTCTCCCTCTCTCTTTCTTTTTCTAAGTGTGTGCATGTGTGTGTTTATGTATGAAGTATCCCCTCTCACTATGCTAATAAAGAGTAAAAGTTCATATTTGTCTATGACTGAGTGAGTATGACTGTTAACCGTTATGTAAATAGCACAGCTTAGCACAGCAGTAGTTACACAAAAACTCGATGGGTATTCTATTCTAAAGAGTAGGGCAGGGCATAATATTTCATATTATTCATGCCCAGAAGACCATTCATGCCTGCATGGAAGGAGAGCCCTGTTAAATGGTCGGTGAATATAAAATTTATTGAAAAATTTGTTCATAAATCCTGCTTTCACTGCTGTTGTTGCTCTTTAGCTTTTAAGATGATAATGGAAATGATGATAAATATCAAGGAAACGTGAAATTTTTTTTTAAAAATTGTGTGAGTGTCTGCAGTTTTGTTTGTAATGGTGAGCCATTACAGAAGTGTTATTAAGCGTAATTAATGTCATTTAAACACTCTGTTAAATTCTAGCGGATGCCAAAGGATGCTTTCGTATTGGATTTCTTCTTTACATAGTCCAACGGTAACAGAAATAGTGTAGGGGACAATATGCAATCTTGCCTAATAATTTATGTAGCATATTGTCTGAATCATAGGATTAAAAACTGTGTTATATCATGGCAATGTTAGTTGAAGATATGGTACATGCATTCAAATACGTTTGCAATGTTGAATTTGGGAACAAAGAAATCTCGCCACCATTCAAACCGATCGTCGGATGTAGTCAAATCAGTGTAATTTGCCTCAAGTATCGCTGTACGTCTGGTGTCAGACTGTTGTTATCGACTATGTGTTACAGCGTGCCTTATCTACACCAAAAGGAATTATGTGGAAGCATACAGATACATACACAGGCGACATCTATGTTTTGAGTCAAAGATATTGCAATATGCAGATAACGCTGGCTTCTGCAGAGGACAAACATACGACAATGATGATATCCCTAACAAGGCAAAGCTGATATCCCTAACAAGCCGAAATTACACAACTAACCTCCGGGCCTCCTTGTAAGTCGTCGCAGTCTAGTAGGTACCGACATACCCAGTTCAGGTATCTCGAATAAAATGATTTAAGCAGATTTCAGGCAAAAACTCTAAGAGTAAATAAAATCGATCTGAAAAGTTTCTCAAATCTGTTGTTCAAAGTCGACTTTAAACTGAACATCGTTCAACTCATGGATAATATGAACACACACAGCATGGGTGGTGTGAGAAGCTGGGTTGTAGTCCTGACTAAAGGGTTGTAATCGTGAATTATGCCCGAATGTATGTATGTATTTTCATATATCTCAAGAAGGACGAAAAAGAGACTGAGGCTGAGGTCGCTAAAAGCCTATGTTTACAGTTAAATATTTCGGCCAAAAAATAAAAATCCACCAGAGGGAGCTGGTGAACTTCAAATGCTCAGACTTCTCTCATTTAACTCATCCTTTATCCATAGTCCAATGGAGTTATCGTTACTTTTTATGCAATTGATTACTAAATATCAAGGTGGCCATGCTTAACTACAAAGCATAAAATCATAATTTATAAATAAAGACCTAAAGTAACCGCATTGGCTCATCTGAAATTCGAATTTAATTTCCGTTTCTCTTCTCATTTCAGTTAATTACCGTTACGTTCTACTCATTTACCTGTAATAAATTTACAAAAACGGGAAATTATTGCAAAGAAAGGTAAAGAGAGAAAGAAATAAAAATCAATCAATCACGTGCTGCATGTAGTTTCCACATGAATAAACTGTTCTTTGCTCATGGCAAATGGATTTTTTAGTGGAATTGGTTAAAAGAAAAATTAAACGAAAATAAAAAACTGAAATTCATTGAATAATACATATAAAGAATCAATCAAATCAGGATCCAGCAGCAGCAAAGAATTATAAAAATGTTAAGGTGAAGGTGCATAGAACTGGAATATGGATCCAATGTCAGCATAGGTGCGCAAAGTATTCAAGTCTATTTGTGATTAAATATCTTCGTAGCAGTATGGAATATGTTCGAGATCCTTAGAACCTCATCTTTTGTCATCCAAATATTACTTTTCGTTTCTTTAAGGAATACGGAACCGTCACAAAGCTGCAAAACTTCTTTACCTTCGAATCACTATTTTTTAGATTAGGATGGATGATGTCATCACACATACTTCTCACTTAAGCCAGTTCGTAAGACCCATTTCGCTGCCACATATTATGTGAAGTTGCTACAGTCTAGTAGAAATTGTGTTGGCTTATTAGACAAGAGTTAGTTATGAATCTATGGAGAGTAAAACCTTCGAAGAAGCCCCTCCCTAGGGTCCTCAATCTACTAAGGGCTGCACAATTACAGAAAAGGTGTTAGATAGTTTCCAACTCCTCCTCGTTGGTACATACCTTCCTGGGATCTGTTCCAGATCCTTGTCAGCAATCTAATCTCGCAGTGCCCTGTAGTGAAACCAATAAATAACCTCAGACCGTCCAAGAAGTGTAGCTGTCTGACAGTTCTTCATTATCCTTTCTGTAGCATTATCGGGGTTAGAAAGTTCTTATTCTTCGATTATTTCCAGGAGTATTTTAGTGTCGCAATTTGCAATTCGAAAGCCATGTTAGAAACTGTTTCGTCTTCTCTAGGGTTTGAAGTCAAGCACTTTAACCCATTATACACCATGCCACACTCGATTTTATATGAAAATGTTACATTTTCTACATTTAAAGGAAGTTTAAAGCATTTTTGCTGTTGTATAGTCTCTTGTGAATTATCTTTTTCTTTTTCGTTTGTTTTGTTTTGATAAAATCTTTCTTTAAACTTTTCCATTAAAATGCTGCTTTTGTATCTTAAAATATCTCCTGCACCATGTTAAACCATCAAAAGCACATGCGTTTTTAATCTGTTTTCGAACAAAAAATTTCCATTAAAAATGCATGTCAAACACTAAAAACTGTAATTGGATAGTTGGAGATAGAAAGGAGAGAGAGGAAACAAAACTAAAAACAAAAACTCAATGCAATTAATGCCAATCAATAGAGACAATGTTGCTGGAGTAATAAAACAAATGGTTGACCATAAAGGAAACACTAACAATAGAATATAGAAGAGAGTATAAAAATAATAATTACACATGCTCTCCCTTAGCATACATGTATGGCAGGATATTTTACACGAAGAAAACAACAAAAGCAGCATCATTTAATAAACAATCTCTGACACAAATACACACGCGCACAGAACAGAACAGATTATTCGAGGGGAGAATAGAAAAGAAATAAAATAAACACGAGATTTTAAATTATTGATAGACGAACCAAAAACAAAAACCACACAAGAAAGGAAAAAGGTAAATAAAAGTTTTTGTTATTGCCTGTCTATACTTTGTTACAATAACAAAACAAATTACATGAAAACATTAAAAACAAATACCGTGTAAAAGCAAAAAGCATAACAATGTTACTGGGGTAAACATTATAACAGTTACCCATACACTCTCCCTCTCTCTCTCACTTAGTAAAGTAATCTGGTATAACTGAACTGTAGCAGAAAATCGGAGATAAAAAAGCGTAAACAAATAAACCGGTGTGGCAGCAGAGATGGCATATGATGTGTTTACGTGTAAACAAATAAATATGTGCGTAGTTGAGTAACTGAGAAGCATAAAAAAAAAACAATTCGAAAAAGGAAAATAATGTTTGTAACGGTGTGTGTGGCAGTGTTTTTCTTTTTTTTTTTTTTGTATAGGAGTGCAAAGCTATGTGTGAGTATAGCTTTAATACTCTTCTTGCAAAAGGAGATTTGCACTGCTGATAGCCTGTTATTTTTATCAGACACATACATATACATATGTACGTATATATGCATGCATACACAGAAACACTTGTACTTTGCGTACATATTATACTCGGCATAATATTCGTTTCCTTTTTATTATCTAAATAAGGCTCTCTTTTCTTTTTCTCTCCTCTTTTTTAATAAGATTTACATGTAAATGTATGCGTGCGTGAGTGATTTTCTTTGATAAGGAAAAAAAAACGAAGAAGAAAAAACGAACAAAACTGTGAAATTGTTTCAACAAAAAGACACCAACAACCAGTGAACAAACAAAACTTATGTAAATTTTACGAGTTCTACACACTCCTCTGGATTTCTAAAATTAAAATGCTTACCAGTTCGTTTCAACAACAATCTCTAGACAATTTTATGATTTTAAACCAAAAAAAAAATAAGTCCCCTTTTATTTAAGGTTTTATTTTAAATGAGATCATAACCAAGTTATAGCCTGGCTATTATGGCAAAAAAAAGGCTTTAACCAGACCTCTTGTTAGATTTATTCATAATTTTTATTTTTCAAAACTTAATGGACTATTTTTGCTATAAAGACGTCTGTCAAACGAACGCCTAGCAAAGCTTTTAAAATTAAAAAAAGAGTTTTTAATTTGCTAAGAGTTTTTCAAATGAAAAAATATTTTAAGCCGATATAAAAATCTTAAACAGACATTAACAAACTCATCGTTAATATTTCACTTACAGAGGCCAAAGAAGACCATATTTTTCTTCAATAATAGGTTCTATAAAAAGCATGAGCACTGTTTTACTCATTAAATACTGGCAATGCTTGCACTAAATAGGAAAAAATTAAGCCTGCGACAGAGAATGACCCACTGTATCTATAAAAAAGTGGCCAGGCACCCTTGGTGGACAACCGACTTGAACCTGATACAGCCTGATAATCTTGTGTATCTTCCTACTGATGTCTAGTATGGTGAGAATCCCTTGGTAGGACAATAAACTTGATCCTGATTCTGCCTGATAATTTTATGCATCTTCCCGTTTGATCTCTATTGTAAAGGCTTGCCATCTAAGATTAGCAGATGTCTCTAAGCGAATGGACAGTGACATGAATCAAATACTGATCACGCAAGGATCCTGAAAGAATTTAAAACTATCGGCGGTAATGATTACGTGATACCGCGGTATGACTTCTCACTACTCCACTACGCACTATATTCCAACGTAATGAACTCGAAGACGGTGTCATAGACATCGCAACAAGGTAGCGGAACAATATAATGTACATATCATATGGATAACAGGACACAGTAACATTCCATGTAACTAAACTGAACTCTCTACTTTGAGAATCTTCTGAGGACCTGTGAGCTTAGAATGAGCTAAAAGGTTATAGAGACGAGAAGAAGGAGACGTCCTTCACTACTATGCCGGAGAAAGAAAATGTCTACCACATGGACGATTTAAATGAACTGTCTGGCATGGACTTTGGCAATCTAAGTCGCCTTATTAGAAGCTCCGAATGCTTCCAGGAAGCACTTCCCATGGTCCATTTAGAAGTGTAAAACAGTCTCTTTAATGTATCCATTAAATTGTTCCACCAGGCGAGTTCAAAGTGCAAAATATCCCCCCAAATAGTTTATCTGAGCGGAAAAGGACAATCGTATCGTCCAGTGAAATCACCAATTTCATATAGCCAAGATTGCTACCTAAACCACACCACAAGTAGTATTTTGTTACAAGTTTTAAGGCGTGATTGCGTGTGGATCAAAGCCTGATACCACAAAGGTTTAATTATCTTCTAGATAATCTAAGACGCTATAACTACATCGTTGTAAGTCATCGAACTTGTTTCTCTACAACGATATTCCGCAACGATATTCTACAACAGCAAGGGGAAAAGAAATTTGCTCTACTTTGTTGTATGCCTCTGTTAACTTCCCTTGTCATATACATACATAGGTCTCCTCAATGAAGATAGTAAAGTCCCATGGAGTAAATTCTGTTCTGGTCAAAAAAGATCTACACACCCTACGTTCTCGGTTATTTACCTGTGTTACACGGCTTAAATGCATCCATACAGAAGACTATATAAGGGAGTAATCTTGCCATAGAGTGTGCTAGTAATTCTGCCTATTTTTATCGATGTATTATAGTAGTCTTCTCTGTGACATTGACATTGATTGACAAATGGATTTGAATTTTCCAATTTGACCTAATTAACTACCTACTTATGCTAGTTCGCCTCTACTTTTACTCATTCCTGGGTATCATAACTGAAGAAATTGTAAAACATTCTTACTCTTTCAGTTCCTGGACACCACTGCTCTAAATGCCATTTGGCTGTGATATTCTCAGTTGCAAGTCCTTTTTTATTGTGACTTTATATTTCATGTAGTTTTTGTAAATGTTATCGAAATTTTAACAAGAATAACCACAAACATTTTGTTAAACAAACAAACCGGCTGAATGCGCCATAACAAGCGTCTGAGGTAGGTAGTCTTGGAGGTTTGTTATTGCTGCCACATTGTGGAGGCATATGGGACATGATTGTTCTTAACCAAACAAAATTGAAAAGTTTTGTTTACACTTGAAAGCAAAGGATAGAAAATGTTTCCTTTTATTGTTATTGTAAAAGAAAACTATTTCACAGAAACCTTTTTCCCCCTATTAAGATAACAGGACCTGTTTTTTTCCCCCATTTTTTGTTCAAAAATTTAACTGACAACCACAACAACCGCATGCTGCTAATGATTCTGGGTTTTTCAGTTTATTTCTCTTTTCTTTTTTACATTAATTTCTCTATTTCCCAGCACTTTTCTTTTAGTTTTTCATGTTTTTTTTTCATTTTTCCATTCGAGTTGAATGACATTTTAACACGCGCATGGTTTGAACGTCTTTTTTTTTCTTTTTTTGTTCTTCTTTAAAGCTTTTCTTTCCTTTTTGGTCTCAGTTACGGTTACTTATTGAAGTGTTGTTATCCTCCTGCGGTGTGAGTATGTAATGAATGCTTGACTTTCTTGTATTGTTTTAGAAACAAAGTACAGAGTACAGTGGTGGAGCTGTTAACATTGTATTTCAAGCATTTCAGTTCTATTAACTGTTTGGTAACACTTATTTTCTTTTATAAATGCGTGCGTGTGTAGAGATTTTAATCAGTCCGTTTTTAGTTGTTAGTATAAATCGATATTTTTTTTCGGTTTTTGTTTCAGATTTGTTTAACGATTAGTCATATTGTTTTTTGTCTTTCTGCTTGCTTTTGTTTGTTGTCTTAAGTAATATCGTAGATTATTATCCTTCCGCCTGTATGTCTATCATTTCCTATTTGTTTTGTCATTTGTTTTGATGATTTCCCAACTGACATGTTTTCTATTTTGTCCGCAAAATAGATTGATTGTGTAATCAAACTGATTCGAAACACTTACTGTGGATTAAATTTAAGGACAAAAATTTATTGGAATATTTTATTTAAAGTTCGATAAAACGGTATGGACCGATATATCATGAAATATGAAGAAAGAAAAACCATAAGATCAATAACAAAAAATGTATTTAAATTTCTAATATAAATTCCCGTTTTTTAAAGCAATTTTTTCGATAACTAAATTCTGATATAGAAAATTCTTCGATTAATAAAAAAAATATTTCAATAACTAAATTTATTTATTTTTTTAATAAATATTCCTGTTTTTTATAGAAAATTTTTTCCTTAACTAAATTCTTTTATGGAAAATTCTCCGATTAATAATTTTTCTTGCAGAAAACATTTCGATAACTAAATTTATTTATTTTTCTCATAAAAATTTTCTGCTATTTATAGAAAATTTTTAGATAACTGAATTTTTTATAGAAAATTCTCCAATTAATAATTTTTCTTTCAGAAAATATTTCGATAACAGAGTCTATCGATAACTAAATTTATTTATTCTTCTCATAAAAATTTGCTGCTATATACAGAAAATTTTTCGATAACTAAATTCTTGTATAGAAAATTCTCCGATTAAAAATTTTTCTTTTAGAAAATATTTCGATAACAGTGTCTATCGATAACTAAATTTATTTATTTTTCTCATAAAAATTTGCTGCTATATACAGAAAATTTTTCGATAACTGAATGCTTTAATAGAAAATTCTCCGAATAATAATTTTTCTTACAGAAAATATTTCGATAACAGTGTCTATCGATAACTAAATTTATTTATTTTAATCATAAAAATTTGCTGCTATATACAGAAAATTTTTCGATAACTGAATGCTTTTATAGAAAATTCTCCGAATAATAATTTTTCTTACAGAAAATATTTCAGAGTCTAATATAGAAAATTTTATCGATAACAAAATTTTCTAAAATTCGATAACAATATTTTCGAAAATTCGATATCAAAATTTTCTAAATTTCGATAACAATATTTTCGAAAATTAGATAACAAAATTTTCTAAAATTCGATAAAAAATTCTAAATTTCGATAACAATGTTATCGAAAATTCGATAACAAAATTTTCTTGCATTCGATAACAAAATTTTCTAAAATTCGATAACAAAATTTTTTAAACTTCGATAACAAAAATTTCTCAAAAAAACTCAGTTTTTTATAGACAATTTCTCGATAGCAAAACCTTTTAATTTATAACTTATAAATCATTTCAAAGTGTGGAATTTTTCGACAGAAAAATATTCATTTTTAACATTGATTGATAGGGTGCTTTGTTACTGTTACAATCAAACAGAAACAGTTTAATAACTCTGTTACACTTGACTACTTTTGATTACTTACTTTCCAGTTTGTTTGCTATTAAGCAGGGGTAATAACTTTTATTTAAAGAATGAAAGAAACTTAAAAAACAGGGACTGTGTAATATACTCGAAAGGCATGAATGAATAAACAAGTTGAAGTTGAGAAATGTAAAAAGAGAAATGCTCATAATAATGCAAGTAACACGTACTTTTTTTTCTTTGTTTTTTAAGTAAATTTTTCATAATTTTTATTCATATTTTTCTCCCCCATTTTTTTATAGCATTCAACACTTACTTCACTTCAGCCCTAAGGAAGGTTATTATCGTTATAACAATATATTTGACAGAAAAATAAGTTTTAGATGTACTGATGACTTTACACAACTGGATATATGAAAATTTAAAATTCCGAAGTTGACTGTGTAGGGTTCTTTCATACTGTCTATGACAGGCTATAATTTTTATTTCGTTATTTATAGCTGCTTTAATGCTTGATTCATTTGTTTTTTGCAGAAAAGAAAGGAAATATTTTTTAAAGTATTTAAAATTTTGTATAAAGTTTTGTGCATTGTTTATAATATTCGGACTCAAGGTCGTGAGATTTCTTTTGTGATCAATTGCTGAGGGTAGTGGTGGAGAGTAGCAACTGACAATTCTGGAAACATCGCCGTAGCATATTGGCTGTAGGAGAGAACTCTCATTCTGCCTTCTAAGTATATACATAAGTCGCCATAGTATAGTAGGTACTGTAGTGGCTTATTAGAGGCGAGCCCATGCCATCTAGAACAAAACGAAATATGAAAAAATATTTATATCGGTGACTTCCCCCAGCAGTCTTCCAGGCAGAAACTCTAAAATAAAATTACGATTAAAAGTTCTTCTAATCCGCCGTTGGGAGTCGGCGATAATCCATAGATCTCGCCACTTTTGAATAAAATTAACGTACGCACATGAGTGGTGTGAGAAGCTAGGTTGTAATCCATACTAAAGTATTTTATAGCCACAAATGAATGAATAAACTGCTTCACAATAGGATCCGTCTTGTGTTTAATATTGGCTGTACTAATATTTACAAAGGGATTGTTTCATTTTGATAGATCAAAAATGTATTTTCTTTGTTTTAAACAAGATTTGCTGAGTACTAATATAAGACAACTTTAGACCACAGATTTTTTATTAAAGAATAGAGAAAATCATATCTATTTCTATGCAATTTTGAAGCTTTTCTAGCACCTGTAATATCTTTAAATATCTGTTAATATGTGGCATATTTTTACCCTAAGTTTACTTTTCTGACACCTACTGTTAGCAAAGGTAAAATTTATCAATCAAATCAATCAATCATATCAATTTGAACCTCAATCTTGACATCAATAACTGCCGTTACAGTAAATATTTTGCATTGAATCCATTTTGTTTTCATTTCCTTTTAATGCTTTCGTATTCATGTATATTGATATGAAGTTTCTTAATGGGCGTTGTTAATTGAAGGCTGGAAAATGTAAAGTTTATTGAAACATCCATGTTTCTATACAGTTTAGAATTTGAGTTCTAACACTCTTTAATTTTAAACACACAAATACGAATTTGAAGTTTGAAATTTATTTTATATGAAAATCATAACATAACTGGGTGTTTACCTGACACCTCTTGTTGAATTTTTTTTTTTTTTTTTTCTTTTTTGTTTGTTATAAAATTTCAAAAGCAAAGTTTTTTGTATTCTTTTCTCTCAATTTTAAAGCTTTTAAAGTTGAATGAAATATAAAGTGCAGACATCAAAGGATTTCGATAAAAGAAAATGGTATCTTACTTGCAAGGGCTAAATAAATAGAGAATACAACTAACTTTAAACTCTATTAAGTAATGCTATAATGTCTCCTCCAAGCCTATTTCACTGATAAACATCAGGATGTTGCTCGGTGTCAACAATGACACTTGATATGTACACAGGTGTTTCCCACTCCGCGTCCTTAATGTCGAGCAAGGATATGCTCTGATGACTCACTCTCATTGCCACACAATCTACATGTTGAGCTCGAGACAACCCCCACTCTGAATAAGTGTACCCTGAGTCTAGAGTGCCCTATCAAACGACCGATTACCAACCTCAAGTTATTCCTGTATTTCTGGATACTCTGATGCATAACTCGAAGCTCTTCTTCTTGTAGTTTCTCAGCAAAACTCTCAATTGCCTCAAAACCATTTTGTTTGATAAAAGTCTTTGCCTGTCGTTATATCTTTGTATATATCCTTTCATTGGTCATACTTTACCAAGCATCCGCTGCTACTCCACAGATGGGTTCTGGTCCCATCAAGGCAGGTGTGCAAACTCCTCTCATCTCAAGCTCGTCTGCCTGTTCATTGTTGACAATTCCCATATGAGAGTAACCTTAGCCGATTCAGCTTCTCTACACAGTTCCATACTATCTTCGATTTGACCTCATAAGAGTTGAGTGCTGGAATAACGGACTAATTGGTAAAAAGTGTTGCTATGAACTGTCCAATGTACCTTCTGTTCAAGTTAAATTGAGCACATCTTTCGAGTGGAAGATACCCGAGAGTTTGCCCATGAACTCCAAATGTTTCATTCTGGAGCCAATGAAATATGTCTGAGCGATGCCTCCTGGTAAAAGAAAACAAGGATATACTATGGTGAACTATTCGTTCAGATGGAAGATACATACTATCCCTGCAAAAAAATTTGAAAATTCTGAAAAATTATTTCGCGAAGAGCACCTAGAAAATAGTCCCAGACATAGGTAGAATAATAAATCGAAGTTAGGGAAAGGATTTGGACAGGGATGTGGAAATTTTTTACTGTTGTTGCCGCTACACAAAGCGGAAAACAGTAGAGCACAACCAACTGCTCAGACTATAAAAAATCACGCTGAGCGTAGTTGTTGAAGTAATTCCTTCACGTTTGATACACTCACCGTCATATGGCCATAAGCATTTGTCGAGAGCCAAGCGCATAATGTAGAGTACCATGTGAATGGTCTTATTGCCATCTTGTTTACTTTTGTACGTCTAAAGACAGGACAACATATTGACTCAATAGTTGTTGCCCGAAGGATGAAAATGGAAACTTATTTTTCCTTTTTTTTTAGCACCAGAACAGTGGAGTAAAGTCAAAACAAAAAAGTTCATGCAAACATAGACAAGAAAATTTTATGGACAGGATTTTTGGAGAAGAGAAAGTTTTTAAAACAAATAAAAATGATCACAAAAGAATGAAACATGAAATAAATAAGCAAGGAATTATACTCATAAAGCACAAGTTAAGCAAGAAAGCATTGCATCGTCCATGGCCGTCATTTAAAGTTGGCCATGATAACCAAGTTTTAAAGAGTTTCAATTCAATTCAGGCCACAGTTTTGAAGGTCTCGGAAATTAATTTTTTTCTTTCTATGCCTTCTAGAATTTCATTGTTTACATGAGCCGTCTGGTCCACAAACTGATGGAATCTGCTTTCACTTTAATGTGATCCTTCGTTTTTCATGGTTTTTTTTTTTTTTTTTGTTTAATTTGTATGAAATATTTACAATGAAAAAATGGTTGCAACGAATACTACGTATTCATTTTCATTTGAAACGGGCAATAAAAGCATAACAAATCTTAAGAAGGTGCTAGCCAAACCCCACTCAATGTTCCATATTTTTACAATTGAAGGGAAAGGCCACTAAACCACTAGGGCAGGCATTTCAAAGAGGGTGATGGCAAATGATTTTTTTCCGGCTCAATGGTTTGTTTCACTAGTTTTATCGGAATTGTTGTGAGTTTATTTCGATTGTTATGGTTTTTGTTTTCTGGCCATTGGCTCTTATGGTAGCCGTTTTTTATTTTATTGACTGGATTTTGTATTTCCATTGAATATTTCATTTAAAATATTTTTTGTTTGCGAACTTAAAATATACAAAGTACTCTAGGGCTTAGCCTTTCATATGAAAAATAAAATCCAGTAGACAAAATGAATACAAAAATTCAAAATTATGGTTTCAATAAATCAATGATGAAATTGTCTCGACATATGCACTGACTGTCAAGGTTATGGGGACGACATAATTCTGATGGCAAACACAAAGGAAAGAAACTTTATATAGCATTTAAAAAGGTCCTGAGTACGATAGGCGTTAGTGTGCATAAATGGCATTGAAAATAAACCCATGTAATACGTAAATAGTAGTACGTACGTAATAATAGTATGAGAAGGGGATATTACGTCATTAACCGCACTAGCAGACTTTTTTCTTTGACTGTATGTGTCTGTCAGTCAGGACGTCATCTGAGCTTTCAGCTTGTATGACATTAATTACGAAATATTTTCTGACAGTCTGGGCAAGCTGAATTAGCTAGGCAGGGGAATTATAGTCAACTTCTGCTGGCTTCCAGCTTATATGATGGTTCAGGGCAAGGAGCAGGCAGGTGAATTTGCAAAAGGGGAATCTTACACGACGTTGATAGATCCTGAAGCTATTCGTGCCATTGAGCAGAGATGTTGGACATAATTCGACGAAATGGAAAATAAAAAAGACGAAAGGACTTATCGAGCCAAATATGTTTGAGACCATCTAAACTTTTGCTGTTCCTCGGGCTATCCACAATTAGCCTTGGAGTAGTAACCGATCACACAGCCCTACAAATTTGGACTTTCTTTGTGCAAATAAGATGGCTCCAGGTGTTTCCGAAGGCATTTTGCGCGATGATATCAGATCAAATTTGAAAAATGCAAAATGGCGGATCCAATATGTCGGTCGAGGTTTATAAAAATTAATCAGATTTACTTGACCGCCATATTAGATCCGCCATTTTGAATTTTTGAATGAAGATCTGTAATCAGCGACCACAAAAACCCCTGAGTAACAATTTTCAAGTAAATCTGATTAATTTTTAAGGACCTCTGTAATGTGTTTCTTTTTCTCTTGCACCCCTTGACATAAACCCACCCCCTACTTTAAGGGTGCATGCAAAAAACTTGGCTTTGGGCTCATTTTAAAGAGCAAATACCAATTGTCAACTTCTGACAATAGCAATGGTTCTAGAACGTCAGTGTTTAGCTCTACAATTTTCAAAAGTGGCCAAAAACGCTATTTTTAGGGGTTTCAATTCCCGTTTTCTTTTTGAACCCAGATTCGTGTTCAGCGCGCAAAATGCCTTCGGAAACACCTGGAGCCATCTTATTTGCAAAACACATGCAGGGCTGTGTAATTAGAACACATACCATGAACCCGAATGTAGTTAATGAATCTGAGAACCTAAAGTGGGGGTGGGTGTTAAATTTAAGGAGTTTGTAAGGACAGCTAAATTGGGAGACACATTATAGGAAAATAGAATGAGGACAGTTCAATATATTCTACGGTCGCAGTGCTTTAGCACTTCTAAAGGACGTCTTTTATAGTTTTTGTTCAATCCTTCGATTAAAACTTTGAACATAACCTCAATAAAAAAACAAATATACTTTACAAGTTCCACAACGTTTGCATTACGCATTGTGATCAGCGTGTTTTCATTGCTTTTGCAAAGGAACATTGTCAACATTGCCACACAGGAACATTGTTTGCTATTGACAGTTTGATTTGGATTTTACTTTACTTTGCCTGGCAGCTAGAGAATTGGCCAGGAGGTGAGATGACTTCATCGAAAGATGATAAAATTTTATGCGAATTTTTTTATTTCGCATATTTTGCAAATCTAATATAAAATTTGACAATTTTTTTGCCAATTTTAAGCGCTGATTGAAAACGTGTTTTTCGGTTAAATGTTGCAAACAACAGGAGAATATTAAACAAGTGCTAGAACGTATGACAAGGTTGCAATATTAAGGGGCCTTATTACACATTTGGAGAATGAAAAGTTAAAGCATTGCTCGTGTAAAGACTGATATTGATTCGACATTTCAATGTTAAAGATTGTCATCACTCTGTTAGATGATTTATTGAAAAAATTAACGTAATTTTGCAAATGATAGAGCAGTTTTGAATTGTTTTAAAAGCACATATGCGTTGAAATTTTGTACGTTAAGAAAGATTAACCAAGTTTTACTAGCTAAACGGATGATTGTAACAGGTTCTAGCATGGCAGGGTTACCATCTGTTGTTGTCTTTACCCAAACTTGCCTGTGAAAAGGTATCAACTTGTTTTATTTGGTGTACTGATAAAGAACTTTACTCACTCAGTACAAGACATATCACGACATGACATAACGTGATTAACACACGCGTTGTTATAACAAAACCAAGACTTAAGGCCTTAAACTTTAACCTGCTTAAACTTTAATTGAGTCACATGACTCTCCCTCCCCTAATACTACAATTTTTAAAAATAAACAAACAAAAAATGAAAAAATCCCTTTCTAAGGCCCTTCTAAGGCCTCCATTTGTATTTCCGGTGTGCCTGAGTGTTTTTAAATATAAATTTTTATATTTAAAAAATTTCATATGAAACAACAAAAACAGGAAACTAAATGAATCCATTATGGGAAAAAGAAAAGCGAAGAAAACTTTCCAACTGAAGTTGATAAAGGTCATGCAGTTAAAAAAAGAAGTGGAAGGGAAATCTTAGTAATAAAACTTTATGTTGTTTTGCATGTACGTGTATGTTTACGTGTATATATGGTTATGGTAATGAGTATGCATTAGCTTATGTTGTGTTAGCAATACGAGGGTCACCCTAAAGCTATTCGTACAATATAAGCCAATCATTCCTTTGTGATTGCAATATAGTGTATGATACAGCATGAACGGCGCTGTGTGATCAATCAAAACAGTCAGCGTAGATATCTAGAGACACGGCAAAATGGAAGCTCTACGGCAAAATCAGTTTTTTGTACAGTGAATGTTAACTTAACAGCGACTGTTAACCTATAACACTGAAAAGTTTGGAGAAGTATAAAAATAGAAAATCGATTTAAAATCTCAAAAAAAATAATAGGAAAGAAAAGTTGGAGAAAAATTAAAAGAGAGGCGAAGGACATCCTTTTTATTCTAAAGGATTCGGCCAAATAACTTTTTTTTTGAAAATGCTTTAAAAAAAAACTACTGAATATTTTCTCAAATTTATTTTTTTATTTGAAAGTACAATTCTTCCGGTTAATAATGGAAAATAATTTCATTTAAATGGCTGCCTCGGCTGACCATGCAGTAGCCTACACCAGAAGATGCCGATTTTGGCAAAAAAATCATCTTTTCAGATGAAGCTCATTTTGATCTTGGCGGGTATGTAAACAAGCAAAATTGTCGCATTTGGGGCACAGAAAACCCGCACGCATACATTGAAAAGCCGACGCACCCAAAGCAAGTCACTGTTTGGTGCGGATTTTGGTCCAGAGGCATAATTGGGCCATTTTTCTTCGAAAATGAGGAAGAAGTGGCCGTTACAGTCAATGGCGGTCGTTATCGGGCCATGCTGAACGAATTTTTGTTCACAAAAATTGAAGAGGAGGATATTGGCCACATTTGGTTTCAACAGGACGGCGCTACGTGCCACACAGCTGAAGCTACACTCGATGTTTTTCGCCCTGTTTTTGAAGATCGCATTATCAGCCGCAGAGCTGATGTCGTTTGACCACCTCGGAGCTGCGATTTGACACCGTTGGACTATTATTTGTGGGATGCCGTCAAAGATCAGTGTTACGCCGACAAGCCAGAGACAATTGACGCTTTAAAGGACAAGGCTTCACGAATCCATTGGTGAAATACAGCTGCACACAATCGATAATGTGCTTAAAAATTGGACCGATCGTGTAGGTTACTGCATGGCCAGCCGAAGTAGCCATTTGAATGAAATTATTTTCCATTATTAACCGGAAGGATTGTACTTTCAAATAAAAAAAGAAATTTGAAAAAATATTCAGTAGTTTTTTTTTAAACATTTTCAAAAAAAAGGTATTTGGCGGAGCCTTTACAACAAAGCAAAAAAAATAACAAAAAATCTGTTTTCTCATCATAGATAATCAAGTCGAAAGATCAATTTTTTAGACGAAATATATCTTCCATAAATCGAACAAAAATGAAATTGTTGTAAAAATGCACCTAGTTGACAGGATAGTCGTGGTATATTGGGACCAAAGATATTGGCCCTGAAATTAATTGTTTTCTTCTAATGACCAACAAAAAGTTTTCTATATAAATTCGGCAAAATTGTCGCATTGCAGTTTTTTATGGATGGCTTCCATTTTTTGTGCCGATAACTTGCATGTTTTTTGGTCATGGACTTGCATTTTATGGTCGATGGCTTGCATTTTTTGGTCGATGACTTGCATTTATATGATTAACGACTTGCATGTTTTTGCCGATTAGTTGCATTTTCCTATCGATGACCTGAGGATGACTTGAGGATGACTTGAATTGTATTTCGATGACTTGAATTTTTTTGTCGATAACTTGCATTTTGTTTGTCGATGTCTAGAAATTTTCTGTCGATACCTTGTATTTTTGATTTCTTTTATGATTTATTTTTATCTTTCGAATTCAAATCTGAGACGCTTAGATTTATAATCATAAATTTTTTAAATCTTTCTTTATTACGTGGACTAAATTTTGAAACATCTCTCGTATGTCTAAAACGTAAGAGCAAGAGGATGGTTATATAATATCAAGTATTATATTTTTAATAAGGCTTTTACATCATCTCATATGCTGATGTTCATACATCAACATAAACATGTCCATGTAAATGTGGTAAAATAATTGACTTTGTAATGAAAGAACGTTTGTTTTTTCTTTGGGTTGGTTTTTTAAGCATCAATTAAGGTGTTAATACACATGTAATTTCAACAACATGCTTGTGATGATGGCAATATAAATTGACGTAATAATGACATACTATTGTAGCAGGAAATATTTACAAATAAGAATATTCCTACGGTTAAAAACATTTTCTCATGCAAATTGAAAGTAATTTCATGATAAAGCATACATGAGTATATAAATATTGTATAAATTTTGTCTACCAGTGTTCGCTTTTGTTAAAAACGTTTGAAAAAGGTAAACGTATGAATTTTGTTTCACGGTAATATTGTTATTAAAACCTTACTACATATAAAATGAAACTTAAAATGTGAAAATTTAAATAAAAACTTGAACCTTTATACAACCTTTATTCACAAATTGTTCATGCATGTCTAGTATATAACCAGAAGTACCGGATAATTACACAAACTCTCCACAGCAGCATTCACAAATATTCCCATAAGGTCTCTACAAATTCTGTTCTTGTTTGGTATCCCTAAGGATAACTCCCTGCCTTTTGAGACGCATTAACGCCGCACAGTACGAATTGTGATGATTCGTTTTCCGCAACACAAGAACTACATACAGGGTTTGAAATGGTTGTCTCTGAGTCTTGCCGAAAGACCGGTCATTATACTAAATTAATTACCCAGAATATCTCAAACCAGTTGGTTTGAAATTTTCTTCCCACTCACACAGAGAGTGTCAGCCCCTATCTCTATCCATATTTATTCCTAAGACCGAAAACCCTTCTCCTAACTGTGTGACTATCAAGGACCTATCCGAACACTATAGAAGCAAGATAAGGAGGTAGCTTAGACATGATATTTCCAGAAAAATCTTGTGTTAGATTTGTTATCATAGTCTACCGACAAACATAATTGGCCATTGTAACCCTTCAGTTAGCTTTACGACCTAGCTTCTTACACCACTTATGTTGTGTCGTTTTATACATGAGAGGCGGGACATACAGTTTAAAGACTGTGAACGCCAGATTTTTTTGAGAAACTTTTCATGGCAATTTTTTATTACCTCGCAGAGCTTTTGCCAGAAAACTGCTGAGTAGAAGTCGCCGAAGCAATATTTTTTTCGTTTTGTTCAAGAAGTTTGACCTGATCCGTGGCCTCACGTCTAACAGGCCAACGCATTACATACTAGGCTATGACGACTTCAGGTAGCTTAGTCGTGATATTTCCGTAAAAATTTTGTGTTAGATTTGTTTCCCTTATTAATTATCACGGTCGTCGTCCTACATACATAATTGGCCATTACAACCCTGCAGTTAGGATTACGACCTAGCTTCTCACACCACCTGTGTTATGTTGTGTGTGTTAATTTTATACATGAGTGGCGGGACATACATTTTGAAGTCAAGACAGATTTGTTTGAGAAACTTTTCATGACAAGTTTTTGCCAGAAATCTGCTGACAGGAAGTCGCCGAAGAAATATTTAGTTTTCGTTTTGTTGCGGATGTATGACCTGGGGCTTGCTATGGTCTTTACTACCAGTGGAATAAAACGAAGATATGTTCTAATTGCCCCAGTATATGCCCGTCTCTGACTCTAATTGGACTGCACCTGAGCGGTTTTCAAATTCGTTCTGCAAATAAACAAACTTAACACAAGGCCAGATCTAGGCAAATACGTTGGTTGATAACTTCTGCTGTCTAAGTAATATAGTAAGACGGAACGGCTACACAGAAACCTAAGCCAACAACAGATTCAACAAAGACTTTAGCTTGGCATAAATGATGCATGTGTGATGACTACTCTGTTCTAGGTAATGAAAGCTTGTCTTATAAAGAATACAATTGCTTCAGAGGTAAGTAGTATATGTAGTACACTCTGTGCCATCAATATCAGCAATACGGATCCCATCCCGTAAGATGGGAGTGCATTGTTTATGTAATATGGTATGAGAATGAACAAACTTTCTTTGTGAATATTTTAGGGAAATAAATTCCACATGAATTCAATAACAACTTTGCTTAAGAATTCCTTCTGATAATTAATTCAAAAGCTTGACAAAAAAAATATCGTTTGGTGGCTTAAAAATAATGCCACCCGTCTTATAACCACACTTACTACCTATCACCACCTGTCACTTTGCCTTTCTGCGATAAAAAAATAAATGAAGAAAAATAAAAAATTAAATGATAATCTAAAGAAATTTAATGATATAAATTTCAATGACACCGTCTTCACGAACAACAACAGGCATTGCTAGGTGACTTCACGCAGTCCTCTCAACCATCTTATTGTCCCTATTGTATGAATGCTGCGTATAATTACAAATATTGTATATGAGGGTATAAAATAAATTGATTTTGTTCTCACTACAAACCTCTCCTCCCCGCCCCCTAAATTTCTTTGTCATTCACTCATAAATCTTATTCAATCTGGTTTCTTTATCTGGTTTCTGTCAAAGTGTTTTCTCTTGTCATGCGAGTATTTACATTTGAAAACCATCAAATGCAGGTTTTAAGCCTATAAAAAGGACAATAACAACAACAATAACAACAACAATAACAACAACAACAGTAATAACACCTCTACGCATTCACAATAATACACTTGAACTAATCGATTACAAATCCTTGCATATGTGTATACAAAATTAACCACTGTTTACATTTTGGGGGGATAGAGGTAAGGGTAAGAGTAAGAGGATAGAAGATATGTAAGTATGTGGCATGTGGCATGTAGCATGAGGGCTGATGCCATGCTAATTAAGATGTACGATATGCAATAATGACTGACTGACAAAGTGAGAGCTTAATTGGCATAGAAAGCGATTATATTTCGATAGTCGAAATAATTGCCGCATAATGACATTGTGACAGGTAATTGATGACACAAATCAAAGGTTGAAAGGTGACATGAAGTCATTTTTGGTTTACCAGTAAATGGAAGGTGTTTGCCTTTCAGGAAATGTAAATATTAAGGCAAACAAAACTCTGATCAATTTCAATCATGAATAGTCGTTGCTACTTACATACTTATTTGGCCTTAACATGTTTGTCGCAACTTCAGTCTTAACACCCCTTACCGCACGTTACTATGCCAATTGGTTACACCAACCGATGACACAACTTCCACAACGTGCTCTATACCGATGTCCACATTACCTCGCATCAAATACTCATCTCGCTGGAATATCCTCTGGCATCTGAAAAATATAGCCGAACCAAAGTAGTCGCTGGATGTTTATGTTTTTGACGAGTTCATACTGCTCATTTTTGATGCGGATGCGAAGCGTTGCCAAACACTCATTTGCACAAGATATTAATTTGATGTGACCTTAGTACTTGAATCTTTATATTCACATTGGTTAAAGTGATGGTAACACTTGATTAACAATTGCTTAAATCGCTGGCATTACGTTCAATGATCCCCCAAACAAAAGCAACCTCGGTGCCAGTTTTCTGGAGCATTTATGAAGCTCGGTGCTATCATTTCTGAAAGCGAACCGGGGCTTAAATCGCAGTCAGCTCTCCACAACATCCTGATACTGACGCTTTGGAAATAATATCGAAAGGCTGTGATACTTTGCTGTCTTTCATTATGACTAATAAAGGGCTTTGTACTGTATGCCTACGACCAGACTTATAAAGCTGCCGCTGAAATATAGACACATATCAGCAGCCGTTTATTATGAGTACAAACGCTGTTGGATTTAGGATTACGCACAGACTAATCTACTGGTTCACTGGACAGTCTCATCTGAGCGGGAGGTTGATATCTATTAGCCGCCCCAACTAAGGAGACAAACGCTTCATTTTATACTCCACTTAGACCCCACTGACTGGATGAGCCGTCAGCTCTGCCCTAACTATACTCGCATCACAAGATGATTACCATTTTGTAAAGGAAGCTTTTGATATAAAGGCCATGAAAACTCAAATTGATTTTCACTGGAACCAACATATTTTTCTAGAATCAAAGAAAAAACGTTAGTCTTGGTTTTCTAAGATCAAGAAATACTTCAGCATCTGACCTTATTTTCTGATCATACACAGTAGGTAGTCCAACGGTAGATAGTTTAACCTAAAAGATCTTTTTCCCACTATTTTAATCACAAATGATGAACCTTTTGATCACCCCTACACAACTTTTAGTGTAACTACCGCTCTCCGGTAATATCCCACTTAGTTGTATGGCCAAAAACCACGTTTTTCCCACAGCACACTGTAATTTCATGAAGCTCAGCTTTGGAAAACACTAGACCGTTTGCCTATAGATACGCCAATCCTATTGTATTATGTCCAAAGAACACAGCTTTTATACCTGATCAGTCTTTAGTCGATCCGTAAGCCATTTCAGGCTCAGGGCACACCTAAAATTTTTGTTTCCTAAGATCATGGAACATAATCTGGAACCGCAAGTGTAAAACCTGTTGCAAAGTGGCTCTGTTCTGCGGCCTAGTGAAAAAAGGAACTTATTCCAGTAAAGCGCTGATTTTACCCAGTATTCATGGGTCTCCTACATAACACCTGCTCGTGGGCGATTAGGCAATGGATTGCGCAATGCGTTGCAGAAAGAATTCCTTCTTTAATCACATTAAATGTATGTGAAATGCTCTTCTTGCAGAAGTCTTTCCTGTCACAAACAACATAAACAGATTCTAACCTAAGGCCACAAAGCTCTACCAACTCTTCGCTTCTCTTCCTCTCGCAATTAATTGCCCAAGTTCCAAGACAATACTTTGGTTGTCTTAAGAACCCTATAAAAATAACACCCTTTTAACACAAATCGTCTGAAAAATTCCAGGACTTTTTGCAGTTTTTAGTTTTTCCTTCATTAAATGGTGACGATGGCTTTCTGTAGCCACTTTCTAAACACCCATTGCATATGAATGTTTTCTGATAATTTAATTTTCAAATGCATTTAAATTAAAACAACAAAAAACAACACATTCCTTTAATACTTTGTGTAAACAACAGGATATCCTGTTTAAACACTCACACTTTCATGCCTACATGCAGACACACACACATGCATACAGACGTTCGTATGTACCATCACCAATCAGGCTGGAAAAATACAAGCATTTTTATTTGTTTAGCAAATATTTGAAAAAAATTTTCTCTCTTTCTCTCTCTCTCTCTCCGTTTCTCCTTCCACAGTTTTATGAAATGACTGACTGACCCATGCATGCCATTTCTGTTCCACAAATATTTGCCAAAGGAAGGCGAAATGGACAAAAAAAGAGAAGGAAGAAGCATGGATTTTGCAAATATTTACTGGAGGTAGTCAAATAAAAAAATATTGTTTCAATGAAGAGAGAGAGAGAGAATTGAAATTAAATTTAAATTTTAAACCAAAAACATTTAATTTTGCAATAAGATTTTTGCTCTTTAAATTGTGTTACTTAACACAGCCTATTGGAATTTATTGAACAAAGAGAAAAAATCAAAGGTTTTATCAGAAACAGAAACAAAAGTTTTCACAGAAACAAAATTCAATTTCAATTTCCCTCATTAATCGTGTTGCTTACGAAAATGCCCCCACCAATAATAAACTTTTATCGCCATGTTTGGCTTAAAGTCAGCTGCACTTTGATTTTCTCTTTGATTTCATAATAAAAAAAAACGAATTTCTTTTAACAGCTTTAAGCCTCATAAGAGCAGCAACATTTCATCAATTTATCTTGCAAAGGATAAATGAAAATAAATAAAAAGTGAACAAAAAATTGAATCAATTTGGGTGGGCTGTAGTGAAGAGGGAGTGCACTTTCGGCAAGTTTAAATGGATGGATTTAATTTAATTTTCAAATCAACGACTAACAAAAATCATTTTAGTTGGAAAGGAGTTACTTTGCTTAACATCACATGTATGTAGAGTACTGACAGTCATAATACAGCCAAGAGTTCAATGTAAAACAGAGAACAATATGGTAAGTAGCAAAGCTGAGTAGATTAGGCCAACACTTTGTGTATTCGAATAAAGGGTCCGCCAAATAACTTTTTTTTTGAAAATGCTTAAAAAAAAACTACTGAATATTTTCTCAAATTTCTTTTTTTATTTGAAAGTACAATCCTTCCGGTTAATAATGGAATATAATTTCATTCAAATGGCTGCCTCGGCTGGCCTTGCAGTAGCCTACACGATCAGACCAATTATTTTTAAGCACATTATCGATTGTGTGCAGCTGTATTTCACCCATGGGTTCACGACTATTGTCCTTTAAAGCGTCAATTGTCTCTGGCTTGTCGGCGTAACACTTATCTTTGACGGCACCCCGCAAATAATAGTCCAACGATGTCAAATCGCAGCTCCGAGGTGGCCAAACGACATCAGCTCTGCGGCCGATAATGCGATCTTCAAAAACAGGGCGCAAAGCATCGAGAGTAGCTTCGGCTGTGTGGCACGTAGCGCCGTCCTGTTGAAACTAAATGTTGCCAATATCCTCCTCTTCAATTTTTGTTAACAAAAATTCATTCAACATGGCCCAATAACGATCGCCATTGACTGTAACGGCCACTCCTTGCTCATTTTCGAAGAAAAATGGCCCAATTATGCCTCTGGACCAAAATACGCACCAAACAGTGACTCGTTTTGGGTGCGTCGGCTTTTCAATGTATGCGTGCGGGCTTTCTGTGCCCCAAATGCAACAATTTTGCTTGTTTACATACCCGCCAAGATCAAAATGAGCTTCATCTGAAAAGATGATTTTTTTTTTGCCAAAATCGGCATCTTCTGGTGTAGGCTACTGCATGGACAGCCGAGGCAGCCATTTGAATGAAATTATTTTCCATTATTAACCGGAAGGATTGTACTTTCAAATAAAAAAAAGAAATTTGAGAAAATATTCAGTAGTTTTTTTTTAAAGCATTTTAAAAAAAAAGTTATTTGGCGGACCCTTTAGTATACTTCACTATGACGTCATTTCTCCCAAATGGAATTTTTTCGAATAAACCATCATAATGACGCCTTTCATATTTTTTCTAATTTTTTACAGATCGCTGCTTCTCACTGTGTTAGAATGCTTATACCTGATGCATTTGAAATATTTCATCTTGGAATCATGCCCGCTATAATGTTGAGGGCATCTTCGACACTGTTCGAAAAGACCAGCACACTCTTCAAGCTGTTAGTCCATGCAACGATGCTAACTTTACTCTTGTCTGCTTTAACTCAAGACTTCTCGACCATGCTGCTGTTGCCTACATTAGAGTTGACGTGACTGACTTACTTAATTGGTCATTACTACCCTTTAGTCACGACCTAGCTTTTTACACCATCAATTAGTGGCGTGACCTACAGTTTAAATTCAACTCCGAACCACACCTTTTTAAAAAAACTTTCCATGGCAATTTTATTTACTTTCAAATGTTTTCGCCAGAAGACTGCTGGCAGAAAGTCGTGAAAAGAAATATTTTTTCATATTTCGTTCGAGGTGTCTAAGCTGGGATGTAAACCACGGGCTAGCTTCACTACTACCCTACGTCGATTTCTTCTGTTCAACGACAGCATACAAAACATTCCATTGCTAGATGCCTAACGTTAGGTCTCACGGACAAGATCTCCAACATACACGCAAAACTGAAAAGTTTAGCGGATAATGCAAATGGAAATAGTTTGGTATTGGCAGGGAAAGCTGTATCAACTAGCCAGGGAAAATAGGTGCAAACTCTTTTGGATACCAGATCATGTGGGACTCCGACTAGACAAACGATTTTGTGGAGTGGTGAAAGGGAAGACGGAGAGAGGTGGACACCCTTCTAAATCCAAATGGGTTTGTGACAATCTAAACTTTTGCTGGGTAATTAGAATAGGAACAGATTTGAGTCATACATCAAAATATTCATAGTAGTCTGAGGATACTAAGAAGCAGAAAAGTAATCGTCTTGAGCCTCATGAGGAAAACGAGTCACCGAGGCACACATACTCTTCTTAGAACCTGTACGATGTCAGAGATCTCAAAAGGAAATATCTGAGTGTTTATCAAGCACCTGGCAGCGAGTTATTTTTACTGACAACGAATAGCATGGTAAAGTTTTCCAGGACAACACGATTTTGGGGAGTTATTATAGGAATACCCTGTATAGATTGAAATCGTGGATATGTACTATGCCTTTTCACCACAATATTAACACAAGAGCTGAAAACACACAGCGTTTTTAAATTTATTCAAGATTTGGCTTAATTTCGGCTGCTTGATCAGTGCTTTACTGATTAACAAAACAGCTTCAGTATTTTACGCACCAAACCCCATACATTTAAATACAATGTTCGTAAAGGAATTATGCAGTTGAAAACAAACGAATTTAAATTTCATAAAATTTCTTTAAAATATCCACCAAACATCAAATATTCCTTGACTTTAATCAACACTGCTGTTGTATGCCTTTGAAATTGAAAAATTCACTACACGCTCCCTAATTACTATGCAAGTTAATCAGTTTGACTTTACAATTCAATTTCACCTTCTCAAATAATGATAGCCTGATCCATTCACTCAATCAACAACAACCACCACCTATCATATCACTCGAACAAATTATCTTTGACTAGCGGTTGTAACACCTTAAAGCTCAAAATCAACCAAATATACATGGAAATCAACTGTAAAGCCAAACAGAAAAAAAAACAAAAACAAAAAAGTAAAAAAAAAACTTGAAAACAAATCAAAGTCAACTGAAACAGCAGGTTTTGTAAATAAATGAGGCGTTAAATAATTTGAGTTGATTAAACATGAGCAGAGAGATGGTAACCTTCAGCATATGACTTGTAATTGTATCATTACGGATGCTGAAATTGTTAACAATAGAAGTCCTCTAAAATATTCAATTGCTGTGTCCATTGATAATCATCTCGTCTATTAAATGGGACGTTTAACCTGATTTCACATTGTAGTCGTCACAAATACAGGGTCAATCACTGAAACTATTATTTACGAAATATCCAGAAACTATATTTAGTAAATAATAAAGGGTGTTTTTTATAGAGGTATAGAACTTTAAGTTGGCATTAAGATGGCGACCGCTTTAACAGCTGTCAAGTGATTTATTCTCAGTTTGGTTTGGCAATTCATCATGAATAGACTCGCGCCTGAACAACGCTTGCAAATAGTGCAATTTTATTTCGAAAATAATGGTTCTGTGCGGAAAACGTATCGCGCACTACGTCCATTTTACCGTCGACAAAATCGTCCAGAGCAGTTAATTCGATTAACCATGGAACGTTTTCGCACCACGTTTACTCTTATTGATAACTCGCATCCCCAGAGACGCTGTACGGTGCGTACAGAAGAAGCTATTGCTGCCGTAGAGCGTAGCATTGAGGAAGATCCGAATGAGTCCATCCGCCATCGAGCACAGGAATTGGATTTGTGTCCATCCACTTTATGGAAGATTTTGCGGAAGGATCTTGGTTTGCGTGCTTACAAAATCCAACTCGTGCAAGATTTGAAGCCAAACGATCATCAAGTAAGGCGTAGATTCGTCGAATGGGCCCAAAACGAGATTACCGTTGTTCCCGATTTTCATAAGCGAATTTTTTAGCGATGAAGCGCACTTCTGGTTGAATGGCTACGTCAACAAACAAAACTGTCGCATTTGGAGTGAAGGTAATCCTCAAGAGTATGTGGAAACACCGTTACATCCAGAAAAACTGACTGTTTGGTGCGCTTTATGGGCTGGTGGAATCATTGGTCCGTACTTTTTCAAAAACGATGGTGGCCAGAACGTTACAGTCAATGGTGATCGGTATAGAGCCATGATTACTAACTTTTTCATTCCTGAATTGAATAACCATGATGTCCAGGAGATGTGGTTTCAACAAGACGGCGCAACATGTCACACAGCTCGTGCCACAATAGATTTATTGAAAGACGCGTTTGGTGACCGCCTAATTTCACGTTTTGGACCTGTGAATTGGCCTCCAAGATCGTGTGATTTAACACCGCTAGACTATTTTCTGTGGGGCTATGTAAAGTCATTGGTCTATGCGGTAAAGCCACAAACGCTTGACCATTTGGAAGACAACATTCGCCGTATTATTGCCGATATACGGCCACAAATGTTGGAAAAAATCATCGAAAATTGGACGTCCAGATTGGACTACATCTGCGCCAGCCGTGGCGGTCATATGCCAGAAATCATATTTAAAATGTAATGCCACAAGATTATCTTTCCGATAAATAAAATTCATGTCAATCGAATAATCCATCGTTGTTTTATTGCAACTTAAAGTTCTATACCTCTATAAACAACACCCTTTAGTTAGTTGCCGCATTCGATTATTTTGAGTTACGGCTAATGGCACCTGCTTGTTGGAAGCCCAAGCCATCCAGTTCATAATTCTCAATTGCGAATAAAAAAACCATCTCATCATATGCCCCTAGTTTTTGTTGAAAACCCAAGCCGTTCAGATGATAATCCTCAATTTCGGGTCAAAAAAAGTTCGATCATATCTTCTTACCGCTCTCAGTTGACGGTAATGGTTTTTCCCAGTTTATATTACAAAAAAATTCAGCTCAATGCGGTATTCATCTCCAGGCATAATGGCCATCAAACAGCCACATTTTTTCGGTTGCAATGGCTTTTCTGCAGTCGCTCTCTGAGCTGCATATGCGATAATTTTGCTTGTTAATGCACCCCCACTAAGCGATAAATGAGCTTCATGGTTACAGAATATTTTCATAGAAAAAATCAGCATTGAATCAGCATTAGCACTCAATCAGCATACCTAAGGCGCTGTGATTGCATGAGTAGAGCTCTATATGGTACATTTGATGGTACCTCCGTGATATCGCCAAATTCGAAATATACGTCACACCTTTTCCGATATTTTCGGCACAGCATATATTGTCATAACGCACACGCCGAAGCACATTTCGAACGCTTTTAATCTCCTAATTTTTTTTTATAGAATCTTGACAATTCCTTGCGCAATAAGTCCCTGATAACATACATACATGCATAATTGCTCATTACCTTCAGTCAGGAATACGACTTAGCTACTCACGCCACCTACATATATTGTGTGTGCGGCTGGACCTACAGTTTAAAGTCAACTCCGAAAGACAGATTTTTGAGAAACTTTTCATGGCAATTTTATTCGAGCCTCAGAATTTTTGCCAGAAATCTGTTAAGAGGAAGTCGCCGAAGAAATATTTTCTCATAATTCGTTTAATTGGAGATGTCTGACCTGAGGTGGTTTGAACCGTGGCCTCACGTCTAATAAGCCAGCGCACTAAGTACTAGACTACGACGATTTCTAGGTCGATTATAGCGACCATAATCATGCCATAATGCTTGAATAATTGCCACGTTTGTAGCCAGTGTTAACTATATTTACGCCTTCTTGGATTGTTTAGTGATTCAGCTAAAGGGACATCATTGTCAAACCGGCGATTATGAAGCCACAATTCATTAGAGTTTATAAGGAAACGTGGTGTAGTGGAAACTCTTGACTATATACATACGTACATATGTACATATGTGGATTCTCTATGTTGATAGTCAAAGTAGCTTAAGGCCGCTTTAAGGAGATTAGATTTCTCTTCTTCGGCCTAAAAGATCATGAGATGAGAGGGAAATTCCACTCTTCATTTCAGAACAGATTGTATAATCTCCAGGCTTGTATGGTCCAGGTAAGACCGCACTATAACGGAATATATGCTCAAATTGGTGATAGTTTTATTAGATTTTTTAACGCAGTATTGCAGCTTAAATAACAGGGAGGGTGAGGGAGTTAGGTTAGGTAGCTCTGATATCACAAAGCTCACTTGAGCACGCATAGCGGCCCGTTGTGATGCCACGGGTGAACGCAGTCCCTGTCCTGACCAAGTTCCACCAAAATCAGGGAAGAGGAAGAAGTTGGTCAGCGTCCTTTGCCCTCGTGTACTTAAGCGTTGACTCAAGAGGATTTCTAATATTGAAGTTCTCATCTCTGATATTAGCTGGCTTGTGAGATAACTTTGTTATTCTCTGTCTCTTTCTTCCATTTTCCTTTAATTCCTTGTTAGATAAGCTAATTTCTGAATAACCCTCCCCATGGCATAATTAATATTTGAAAATAACACAACTTTGCAACACACTTTAAATTTTCCTGATGTTTTTATTTGCAATGGCAATAAAATCTGTGTAGTTCCGCACTCTAATGTTTAAAGTTTTTATTTTTTTTTTAGATTTTTCAAACGTTTAATTTCAATCTACATCATGGGCTATTTACTTGCAGTTTTATTTTTAATCGTGTTTTTTTTTGGTGTTTCCATTATCGCTATCCCTGATGGCCATCATTATTAAATATTCTCGATTTGAATGTCATAGAAATTCAAGTCATTTTCATTTTTGATGTTGAAATTTTTAGATTTTTTGTTTGTTAAACGATTTGCCATATAAAAGCGTTAAAAGCTGTTTAAGTTGGAGTTAAACACGTTGTGCTAGTGTTGAAGTTATTGTTGACGGTCTTCATTCAGTGCGTAGCGCAGGAAATAAAAATGTTTGCTAGACCAAGTATTTGGAAAATTTTAATCGCGATTTATTTCAATGTTATCAGTGAAATTGTGAGTGTTTTTTATTTTATTTAAATTAAAAAAAAATTGTATTGAAACTCCTGTTTTAGAATTGGTCACAGGCAGCAGTGACCGCATCGGCTATGACGGCATATAATTGTTCACAACCACCAAAATTTGATGACTTTGTAAGTACACGTATCAAAAGCATTTAAATTTGATTTTTAAATTTTCTTTTTCTGTTTTCAAATTGTTTAATTTGTTAAATTGTTGTAAAAATGTTTAAGAGTTCCCTTAAATACATACATTTTAAGTGAAATTGACCTTTATTTAACCTTTAAAAACAATATTCTCAATATGAATTCACTTTCCCAACAATATTCAACAATACAAATTTAATTATTCATAACAATGTATACAGTGAGGAAAAAAAGTATTTTACATTTCATAGTTTATTTTGTACTACGGAGTGGGGGGTCTCACCTCAATGACGAGAACTTTTTAACATGACCAATATAATGAAGAAGATAAAGAGAACGGTCATAGCTATTTATATCTCTGTAGTTAACTGTTAGTCCTGCCTGCATTGGGGACATGCTCCTATATTAGAAAGGCACGGTTTCTTTTAATTTTCTCAGTAGCAGATTTGATTTTAGAATGCCCACTAGAGATTTCTGCTGAATTTGGGGTTGTCTCCCAAATTTCGCGGTGTGGTCCAAAAATGATGGACACAGTACCATACACACATACATACATAAATAATTGGTCATTACAACCCTTCAGTCAGGATTATGACGTAGTTTCTCACACCACTTATGTTGTGTTTGTTAATTTTATACATGGGTGGCGGGGGACCTACAGTTTAAAGTCGACTCCGAACGACAGAATTTTTAAGAAAGTTTTCATGGCAGTTTTTGTTTTTACTCTCAGAATTATTGCCAGAAATCTGCTGAGAGGAAGTTGCCGAAGAAACACTTTTTCATTTTTCGTTTTGTTGGAGATGTTTGGCCTGGGGTTTGAACCGAGGCCTTACGTCTAATAAGGCAACACACTACGTACTAGACTACTACGACTGCAGGGTTGCCATCTTACATCGTCTAAACACCCTATTATAAAAAGTATTGAGTTGTTGCATTGGGTGCCCCACTTCTGGTCGCATTCTTTCTTAAAAAGTTGCTTTGACCAAAGTTTCCATAATGGTCGTTATTAATGTGCGAGAAAGCTTTCTTGCCTTTTGCAAAGGTCCGCAGTGTCTCTTCTTCTCAATCGGATTCGAATGGTCCATCCGCTTAGTCCAATTTTTGCATATTCTTTCCAACATTTCGGCCGGTATCTCACGAATAAATGCTTCAATGTTGTCTTCCAATGCGTCAATTGAAGCGGGCTTGTCTGTATAGACATGAGCTTTAACATAGCCCCACAAAAAATAGTCTAAAGGCGTTAAATCGCACGATCTGGGCGGCCAATTGACCAGTCCCGAACGTGAAATGAAATGTTCACCGGACTCGCCTCTCAATAAGTCCATTGTTACGCGTGCTGTGTGACATGTGGCACCGTCTTATTGAAACCACATGTCATGCAAGTCAAGCTCTTGCATTTTGGGCAAAAAAAAGTTGAATATCATCTCACGGTAGCGCTCACCATTCACAGTTACGTTACGATTCGCAGCATCTTTGAGGAAGTACGGTCCAATGATGCCACCAGCCCATAAACCGCACCAAACTGTGACTTTTTCTGAATGCATTGGTAGCTTTTCTAATGCTTCTGGCTGATCTTCACTCCAAAATCGAAAATTCTGCTTATTTACGTATCCATTGAGCCAAAAATGAGCTTCGCCGCTGAACACAATTTTTCGATAAAGAAGTGGATCTTCGGCCAACTTTCCAGAGCCCATTCGCCAAAAATTCTGCGTTGCGGTAGGTCGTTCGGCTTCAATTCTTGCACCAGCTGATTCCGCAAAATTTTCCACGTTGTTGAGTAACAGAGGCCCAATTGCTGCGAACGGTGACGAATCGATAATTGACGGTCATCATTAACACTGGCCGATACAGCTGCGATATTTTCTTCAGTTCGCACTCTACGTAAGCGTGTTGGTGGTTTAATGTCCAACAATGTAAATTTGGTGCGAAATTTATTCACAAAAGCCTGAATAGCCGCTTCAGTGGGTCGATTAAACTGACCATAAAATGGAAGAAGCGCGCGATGAACTTTCTTAACAGAGCACGCATTTTGATAATAAAATTCAAAGATTTGCAAGTGTTGTTCGTTTGTAAGACGATTCATGGTTAAATTATAGACCAAACTGAAGATGTTTGACAGTGAAACAAAACACGAAACGTGCGTGAGCTGTTTAAACCAGTGTTGCCAAAAAGATAATAGCTAAAAAATCACCCGTTATATTGCAGAAGTGGCTTGCAGTCCAAGTTTAGAACGGATTTTCTATGCTGCATTCAAGATGTATTCCTATATACTTCACCTCCGAACTCTGAGGGATGATTTAGTTTTTTATTTCAAAAGATAGGCTTGACACCCTATGTAATGTGAATGTTTGCTCCAAAAAACCCTCCAACTACCAAATATCGAATTGCTTTCTGTTAATCTTCAAGGATGCTAGGAATAGTTGTGATATTAGCGAATGTAGGCCCGTAGATGCTTCCTTGAAGTACTCCAGCCTTAAAAGTCTATAATTTAAATGGGATATTTGAAGGGGTATTGAAGGGGCTTAGTTTTTTACGTTGTTCATTCCAAAATATTAAATTTGATATACTTGTTTATTGACCTTTTTTACCCACTGTACGTGTATCAATATGTCAGTGTAAATTAAGTAAAGAAAAAATTAAAACAGCACATCTGCCCCTGAAATTGTTGTCTCAACTACATTTATTAAACAAAACAACAACAAGAACAACAAAAAATTTAATTTACCAATCACCTCAATGAAGCAACCCTTAACCATTTCAGGATATTGGCCAGTGCTGTCGTTTTCCTGCTATAAACCTGGGACAGGCGGTGGAAAAATGTCATCAGCATATAAAATCTTTAAAATCATACAACGATAAATATCCTGTGTATGCTCATGTGGCAAGTATCATGTGAAAACAAAATAAAAAAAATTCTTCATAAAAAAAAAAACTATGAATTGTTAATAAACAATTGAATTGAGATTTACTCACAGAAAATACAAAGCAAAAAAAATAAGAGAATAAAAATATAAATATAGAGAGACAGTGAATGTCATTTTATTTAATAGGATTTTTATTGTCTTCTCTTTTCTTTTGTACGAATATGCCTTTATGCAGTGCTATCCAGAATGTATTTATCGTGAAACGAATGCCCTTAAGGACAATGATGGAGGCGATATACAACTTGAAAATGTCCAAAAGTTTTTGACAGCAAATATTGAGCAACGTGATAAGAATATTGTGCCAACAATTCTACAATCCTTTAAATCCTGCCTGACCAACAGTGCGTATTGAGATTTATTAATGCTTCAGTAAATAAAGACACACACACAAAATTCATTTGATTTCACTCCTTCACTCTCTACACTTCTTGTGCTCTTTCCCCCCTTGTCAAAATTAATTATTTCCATATGATTTGTTATCATTTCATTTCGTTTCATTTCATCTTCCAGTTCGCCAACAGATGCAGGCTAAAGACATTAAAGCATTTCCAAAATTAACTGAGCTGGGCTGTTCACCCTATGCCAGCCTGGTTTATGGTTGTGTTAATGCCGAAACATTTCTTCAGTGTCCTCCAGATATGTGGCAACAACAGCAACAGTCTTGTAATTTAGCCAGAAGTTTTGCCCAACAGTGTAATCCTTTGCCGCACGTACCAATGCCAATGATTTAATGCCCAGAACAAAATTTAATTATTTTTTCATCTTTATTTTTCTCTTTTTTTCTATTTTATTATCAGTATTTAATTATTGTAATTTTTATATTTAATTATTATTGTTATTCAATTTGTTAAAGAAAAACCAACAATAGTTTAATAAATAAAATAAAAATTTTAAATAAAAAGCGTGCAAGTCGTAGGGAAGAATTTCTGTTTTACTCAAGCTGAGACTCTCAAATCAGGTAGTGCATTGGATAAGAATTCGTAGGGGAATAAGTAAACGAAGAGAAAGGAGAAATTTTTTTATTACCAGTGTTACCTTCCTTATCACATATGTAATTGGTCATTATAACCCTTCAGTCGGGATCTAGCTTCTCACACAGCACTTATGTTGTGTGTGTTAATTTTATACATGAATGGCAAAACCTACAGTTTAAGGTCGACTCCGAGCGACAGATTTTTGAGAAACTTTTCATGGCAATTTTATTTTATTCGCAGAGTTTTTTATTAATTAACTATAATACATCAGATTCTCTGCTGGGAATCAAAACCAAATCCCTCTACACTACACCCTAACTAGGTTGGCGGTGTCAACGTTGGTGTTTGGCATCCTCCTGTGGTAGTTTTTATGGCGTTCCTTGTGCCCATTATTTTTGTTGCTTTATTAACTTTGTTTTCTTGTGCTTCACTCAGATGGGCCGTTGTGTTCAAAGGGTCACCAGTCCCGAACTGTTTGGAGTTCAACTGGTAGCAGACTGGATTGCGAAGCTCGAACGGAGGCTTAGTTTTCGTACCACGGGTGTCGGGAGCCCCAGAGATTCGTCTCTGCCCGACAATTGTGAGGCCTCCTTGTGGGAGCAATATGGGCGCAAGCTCGGTGTGGCGTAGCACTCTCAACAACTGTAAAAAGCGGAGTTTAGATAGTTTCCCACCCCTAACCAAGAGGGAAGTCTTGTCCAAATGCAAGACTTCGAATTGGTACTCACGTGTGGTGATGTAATGCTGCATTGTGCAGGGTTGCTGTACGTGGGGGCGCCGTTACACGCATTGTTTCCATCCATGCTTTGAGCACCGTGGGGTATGCCGTCATGGCGAAACTCACGTTAAACCCTGAACTAACTAACCCTAACTAGGTTATCGTGGTTTTTGTAATGAACGAGGGTTTATTTATAATATATGGTAAACTTCGTATCCATAAATATAGGCTATATATATAGGTCCAAACCCCACTTGACCACACATAGCGGTACATTGAATACAGCGATAACCCAAAAACTAACTGACTTCATTAAAATCAAGTTAAAAACCATCCTGAAATGCTAAAAAGTCCAGTGATTAATTTAATGTCAAGTATCGACAAAGAACCGACAGCTCCCTTAAGATATCGAAAAAGGATAAGCCAGACATGGACATTGGCAAGTGAGCGTGTATTACTCTCTTCCTGCTCCTCCGATCAAAATCCCCTACCAATGGCTTTAGCAGGTAAGCGAAGTCAGGCCTCATGCCTGCCCATACGCTATGTCAAGTGAAAATAAATGCAGTAACAGTACGTTCGAATTTAAGCACAGTGCTGGCCAGATGAAACTGGATAGATTTCGCCATGAAATTGACTTAAAACTGCTTCAAGAGTAGATCAAGAGAGTCGCAAGAGATGCCAAGAGATTTGAGATCTTTTAATCAGGATCTATTCTTCAGCGTGATTACTTCGGCCTGCAATACACTCTCGCCGAAGTATAGTAGCTAGGCTAGTGTCTTTATTAGACGTGAGGCCATGGTCCAAACACCAGGTCAGACAACTCCAACAAAACAAAATATGAAAAAATATTTCTTCGGCGACTTCCTCTCAGAACCCATGAAGAGTTTCACAAAAATCTGTGGTTCGTAGTTGACTGAAAACTGTAGGCCTCGCCATCTGACTCAAGGGTTATAATGACCAAAATCTATGTAATGTAACGGAGGTAAAATTTAAACCCATTTTTATAGGTGAATCAGCGTGTTCCAGTGACCCATATGAAATTGACTTCAAACTGAGTAGATCAAGAGAGTCGCGGAAGATGCCAACAGTTTAGATTTGAGATCTTCTAATCAGAATCAATTCCGCGGCCTGTAATATACTTAAGTAGTCTCGAAGGGAAAAAGGCTGTTCCGGTAGAAATTCCTTAGGCGACCTTATTCTCATGTTTCTAAACATCTGCACCGACTTTCTAATAATCCGCGAAAATAACCATGTCAGAGAAGTAGTTCCACCTGCTTCAAATTCTAGAGTAAATGTTAGGGAAATAATGTAGTCAATAAAAACTTGTAGTCGCGGTGGTAGTGTGTTGGATTATTAGACATGAGGCCTGGACTCAAATCCCAGATTAGACATCTCGAACCAAACGAAGGCGACTTCCTCTCAGTATATTTCTCAGTAAGTTTCTCATAAGTCTGTTGTTCGGAATCGACTTTAAATTGCATATCCACTCATGTGTATAATTAACGCACACACAGCATAAGTGGTATGAGAAGCTAGGTCGTAATCTCGACTGAAGGGTTGTAATGACCAATTACGTACGTTATGTCATATGCACAATAAGAACTTCAAACAGAGCTTAGGTTACAGATTACAGGAAATACATTTAAAAATAATTTCTACCAATTCTAATTAGAATTTCAATTTGTTTTTAAGGCGATTAATTTCTCCGCTTTTTGCTATTCCTCTCCTTGTTTTTATGTAAGTAAAGAAGCAAAGGGAAGGAATTTTAAATAAAACACTCGAATGAATCGTTTCCAAAGTGCAAGTACTGCCTATCAGGCAATTACGGGCAAGTCAATGTAGATTTGTGCTGCAGAGATATTGTCATTTGAAATGAATTCTACATGCCTTCCTATGCCTTTCTCGTTTTCAGTTTCTGAATTCGAATGCAAACGAGATTGAATGTTAAATTATCCAAGCACTTGTCAATTATAAGGTAATGGAACAGGACAATGGTAAAGGCTGCCCTTCCCCTGCCCCTCTTTTTTTTGATGTGCAAACGTCTGTTTTAAAAAAAAGTTTGTCAATTATAAGGATAGGGGTAAAGGAGACAGAGGAACTTATTACAACCTTATGTTTAACTAAAGTTTACCAATCAAATATGCAAAAAAGTTTTTCTACTGTTTCTCTGAATATATTTACTGTGTGTGTGTCTGCGTGCGTGTCAAGATTGATTTAAGAAAACTTAAATCATTTAACACTGCCCCAATTGAAATTAAATTTTTGTTTGTCAATTTAATTTCATTGGTTGTCGAAATGAATTTTTAATTCTCTTAAATATTCAAATTCAGTTTGTGTTCTTTACGGCTTTTTTGTGAGAAACATTTAAACTTTTAAATGAAAGCAAATTTAATTTGAAAAAAGTTGACTAAAAGTAACAAAAACAAATAACAAATCAAATTTGTTTGGATTCTTATTAAAATTATCCTCTGCTACACAAAAAATATGGGGAGATAATCATATAAAAATCATATGAAGTCTAGTAGGTAGTATGTTGGCTTATTAGACGTAAAGCCAGGGTTCAAACCCCAGGCCAGACATCAAAACAAAATACAAAAAGTATTTCTTCGGCGACTTCCTCTCAGCAGATTTCTGGCAAAAACTCTGTGAGTAAAATTGCCATGAAAAGTTTCTCAAAAATCTGTCGTTCGGAGTTGACTTTAAATTGTAGGTCCCGCCACTCATGTATAAAATTAACACACACAAACAACGTAAGTGTGAAAAACAAGGTCGTAATCCTGTCTGAAGGATTCTAATAACCAATAATGTATGTATGTAATCATATAAAAACATGGAATTCACCCTTTGTATCGGGTGGGCCACCTATCGGTTTAAATTTGAACCATCGGTTATTTCGAATCTGGCAATACTATCTCTACTGAACGTAATAAATCGATTTACGCTTGATTAACGTTGGGATTTATTGGAAATTTATTTCCAAAACAAAGAGAATTGGTCGGAAATTGCACGAAAATGTCGTACAAAATTTTGTCACAGAAAAGGACCAGCAGTGCCCGGTATATGCAAGTTTATTGCTAAACTTCGTAAAACTGGTTTCATTGCAAAGGCATGTCCCTTAGTACGTACACCCGAAAATGTCGAAGCTGTGACTGAGAGTGTTCGTCAGAATCCATCAACATCAACTCGTCATGGTTCTCAAGAATTGAACATTTCTCGCATGTTGTCGAATTTTGCGAAAAGATCTCTATACAATGTTCAATTGGTTCAAGAATTGAAATCGCATGACCACACGCTTCGTTTTTGCTAACGAGAAACTGCATGATAATGTCGATTTTGCCAAAAAAAATCATCTTTTCGAATGAAGCTCATTGTCATCTTGGTAGATATATTAATAAGAAAAATGGCCTTATTTGGGGCTCAGAAATCTCACACGTGGTCTTACTGAAGCCAATGCACCCATTATGCGTGACTGTTTGGTGTGTCTTGTGAAGCGAAGGCATCATTGGCCCATGTTTCTTTGAAAATGAGAACGGCACAACCATTACGATCAATCGATACACCTATAGCACTATGATAACCGATTTTTTTTATACTCGTTTTTCATGGTCTTGATGTGAATGATGTTTGGTTTCAACAGGTTGGTGCAACTTGCCAATTGATTTATTGCGTCAAACATTTGATGACCGTTTAATTGGCGGAAATGATAATGTCAATTGGCCACCAAGAAGCTGCGATTTGACACCGTTGGACTATATACAATTTGCAACAGTCTTGTAGAGGGGCCACAGTACTGAAATGATTAAAACTAGGCAACGGCAGATGACAATCCTATCATCCCAGGACTAGCTACAATTGACCAACAACTTAGGAAATCATTGATTTTGGAAAAAATGGAAAAATATGTGGCGCTATCGAACAGAGTAATATTAAGGCACATTGTAACTCCTCGTAAATTGTATGTCTGCCCTCATATTTGTATCGAATTTAAAAAATTACGAGGTTATGTTGAAGTTATAGCTGAGGTATACTCTCCTCCCATTTATTATTTTTTTTAACTTTTAACAAAAATAATTCAAAGTACCCTCAGGAAAACGAATTTAAATTTGAAAAACTTTTCCAGTATACATATATGTGTGTACATCTGTATATATATATATATATAAGTACACACCTATGAAAGTATAAATGTAGTTCATCCATTAGAAAAATATTTTAAAATTTTTATTATTACTTTTAAATTATTAACTTTAGCTCAACAATTTTAAACATTAAATTGACCAGAAAACTAACGAACGATGTTTATCTTAAATCCACCACACCATCACCATCACCATCACCATCACCATCACCATCACCATCACCAACAACAACAACAACAACAACAACAATAAAAAACCAAGTTAATTTTTAAAACAACATTATGGTCATTTAATATTTGGTTAGCTGGGTGGCTGGCTGTCATGGCGCATAAACTTTTGTTGCTGCTGCTACAAATCTGCTGGACTATGACACCAATATGGGGAGCATTTAAAGATTTTGTAATTGAAAGTGATGTAAGTACGCCATCAGCAGCAGTTAATCCGCCCTTCCCCCAAAAAACCATAAAAAACTTTTACTTTCAGAAAGATTTAAAAATTTACGACCTCGCCAGTGATGAAATTTATACTGAAGATGACATTGATGGATATTTTGACTGTCAATACGAAAGTGTTTTTGATGCTTATAATGGCGACGTAGATAGTGTATGTGGGCCATCAGACAGTTACTATGACATGATGACTAACTCTAGGAGAGTATTTGATTATGACATTGATATGGGACAATACGAGGGCACCTTTGATGCTCACTTACTAAAGGAAATTCTACGTAAATTAACCAGCGACCCAAGTTTCAGTCACTTCAGTGTACAAGCAATGAAAGGTAAGTTAAAATCTAAAATATTTGGGGAAATAATTCGAATGTTGTCGTCTCTTCCAGATTATTCCAGAATAGACTATGAAAGTGAGTTCAATGAAGAGTTTTCAGACATCCAAACCACAAATTTTGTCGATTATTATGATGATGATAATGAAAATTTTATAGATCATGAAGAAGATTTATGAAAAGGCAAATTTGATAAATTTTATGCCGATAAACTAACCCCTCAACTATGTACATCATAAAACAGAAACTGTTACAATCTTCCTCGAATTAAACTTAAAAAATCCATCAGAATAATCATTTGTTTCTTATTTCAATTAATTTTTCAATGACTTATTGTTTTCCGAAAAAATATTGCCTCTTAAAAAAGTAACATTTAAAAAGTGTTGCACTTCCTCTCTTAAATTTTTTCTTTTTATGATAAAAGTGTTCAATATTGCGCAATATTTTTACTCCCTGATTGTTTGCTGGCAAAAAATAAAATTTTTTTGCACTTACTTAAGGCATTATTTTTAAAAACATAACGAAATCATTTCTTTCTTTGTTACATTATTTTTAGAAAAGAACATAAAAAATTATTTTGAGTGCAATACAAAAAAAGTAAGTTTTTATCAGAAAAGAAAACCCCATTAATTGAATAGAAATCATGGTCCTTTGAATTTACGGAATAGGCAGATCAAAAGAATGTGATAAAGAGTAAACGTAAAGTGAAGCCGAACGAACAATGAACATCATGAGAAAAAAGGCAATATCAACTCTTGTGAGAGTATGTCCAGCATTTGTAACAAGATTCTTCTTTGTCAACGAAATAAAAAAAACATGTATTCATAGTATTATAATCAAAAGTCTAATGGGAAATACAGGTATCTTTCAGGCGAAACTTACTTCTTACTACTGGATAATATTGACGAAAGATAAATAAAGACTCTGGGAGCTTTTCCAATTGCAATACACTCTGAGGAAGTTGGCCTCGTTCGAGATTAAATCAGCAAAGACTTGGGTTGCGCCTGGCTTACTGATTAACGCCAGAAGTTGCTCATTGCAAATTCGTAAAAATGGAAATCTTTCTGGGAATATACCTACATACATAATTGATCATTACAACACTTCAGTCAGTATTACGACGTAGCTTCTCTCACCACTTATTTTGTGTATGTTAATTTTATACATGAGTGACGGGACTTAAAGTTTAAAGTCGGTTCCGCACGACAGATTTTTGAGGAGCTTTTCATGACAATTGTATTAACTTTCAGGGTTTTAGCCAGAAATTCTGCAAAACCTCAATCTCTCTCTCTCTCTCTAACAATAGATGTCTGAGCTGGGGTTTAAGCCGTGGCCTTACGTCTAATAAGCCAACACACTACCTACTAGACTACGGCGACTTCTCTGCTAAAAGCAGCTTTTTCTGAGGCGAGGAAAAGCTTTCTGAAAACAAACAAACTTCTACTAGACTGGCCTAATATTAAAGGACTGTTAATATTAAAGGACTCCAAGATGTTCAAAATGCCCCAAGCTTTGAAGTTCTAAGTTACATTCACAAAATTTGCAGTTACATTTCCCCATACAAAGCAACACTTTTACATTGCATTGGTACACACACCATCATATTAATACTCAATTAAAATTTAATGCATTTTCGCGCTACATGGGTGTACGGAATGCCCCAACAACACATCATAAACATGTCTTGTAACACTCACAGATAACCTAAGAAATCAAAGGAACCCGTATACAACAATTGAAAAATGGAAGCAGACCCTCATCTTACTTTTATTACAAGCAATGATAATGTTGTTTGGTTAGTGGGTGAAGAGTTTAGTTGGTAGTTCAGATGCAAGTTTTGTTTCCACAACCCACAGTTTTCATTTTGAATTGTTGTCTTGTGTTGTGTTATGTTATGTTGTGTTGCATTGTAGCATTGTAGTGTGTGGTTTAAAAATCTCATAAACATGTATCCTGTTAACTGATTGACCCCAACAACAATGTTTGAATATATTTTCTAACTGTAACGAGGATAGTGTTAGAATTTCTAAAGTCTTATGTTATTGCAAGTGTTTTTGAACAATTATTAGAAATTTGTTAAACAACCCTCGTTGTGCATTTAAATTACCCCAAAAGAAGTTGAAGGAAGCCAATTGTCTGTCATGAAATGTGTGCGTGTGTATGCATTTAATATACAAGTTCTATGACTTTTAAATCCATTTAATCGTGCTGCACTAAAGGAATTTCTGATGCAGATTTAGAAAATTGAAGAAACTTTCCATTACACAACATGTAACCAGGAAAATGTAATCTCTTAATTGAGGTAAAGGGTAACTTTTTTAAAGATTCAAAGGCTAAAATTTTAAATAATCACGATGTTATTTCATCTCTTGCTTTAATAACAATTGATGGGAATAGGGAATCAAGAGAGAACAATCCTTCTTAAATAAAGGACGACTGAAATGATAGGGCAAACGCTATCAAGTTAGAACTGATTAAAAAAATTTAGACTTCGACTACAGGAATGCCCAATTTTGTTGGCCTCATACGCAATCAAGGGAATCAAGAGGGGGCAATTCTCCTCTCTCTTAAAAGATAGGACAAACGCTATAAGCAATGCATGGATTTGCAGTATAGAACTGTTTATCAAATTTTACACTTCAGATTGGCAATCATGTAAGCCATCTTACAGGAAATATAAAAATTGCTTTAACAACTCTACCGCGGAGAAGAAGACCACTTTCTCCTACTTCTGCTTCTGCTCGGTGTTATACAAAATCACAATCCACGCGACATGTTGCAGGGCATAGGTGTTGGCATAGCTTGAGTTTAACTTTGGTTTTACAGGATTGACCACTTTTGTTGGCTTCAAACCTATTCTGGTTGTGAACGATTTCCTCCTCTCCCTATTTTCTTTTTTGCCGAGTACACCCTTCACTCCATAGAAAGTGCTCATAGCAAGCTAATCTGCTGAGTCAAATCCGTGAATTTCCATATGAACTGAGATCCTACAGAGGGTAACGCTATTTCCCCTTTCTGGGAGATTCAGTTGAAGTCACAGCAGTCTATTAGACGTGAGGTTAAGGTGGAACCCCAGGTCAAACATCTCCAACAAAACGAATAATGAAGAAGAAATTTCTTAGGCGACTTCCCCTCAGCAGATTTCTTGCAAAAACTCTGCGAATAAAATAAAATTGCAATGAAAACTTTCTCGTAAAATCTGTCGTTCGGAGTCGACTTTAAACTGTAGTTGCCGCCACTTATGGATAATATTAGTACACACAACATAAGTGGTGTAAGAAGCTAGGTTGTAATCTTATTAGCCTGGGTTCGAGCCCCAGGCCAGTCATCAAAAACAAAATACAAAAAGTATTTTTTCAGCGACTTCCTCTCAGTATATTTCTGGCAAAAACTCTGAGAGTAAATAAAAATTGCCATGAAAAGTTTCTCAATAAATAAAAATCTGTCGTTCGGAGTCGACTTTAAACTGTAGGTCCCACCACTCATGTATAAAATTAAAACACACAACATAAGTGGTGTGAGAAACTAGGACGTTGTACAATGGGTCAATTCGACCTCCGGGTACTGTACTTGTCTTAATTGACAAGTACACGTCCTCTAACCTAACCTAACCTAACCTAGGATGTAATCTTGACTGAAGCGTTGCAAAGACCAATAATGTATGTATGTATGTATGTGAGTACACACTCTGTCAAATTATTTGGCGATTTCCTATTAGCAGATTTCTGGCAAACACTATGAGAGTAAAATAAAAAATTGCCATGAAAAGTTTTACAAAAAATCTGTCGTTCGGAGTCGACTTTAAACTATTGGTTCCGCCAGTCATGTATTAAATTAACACACACACAGCATAAGTGGTGTGAGAAGCTAAGTCATAAACGTGACTAAAGGCTTATGCTGACCAATTACATACAGTGGTGGCCTTATAATTAGAAACGACTTAGCAACATGTATGTTTTACAATTTTCACTGTGTACCTGGGATCAAAGGCTTTGTTTGGAGGATATCTTATATACGTTTTTCCATCAGATTGGGACAAATTAAACTTAGATTCGTCACTCCAGAGAACTCCGTTCCAGAAACATCGTTTCTAATCATAAGGCCACCACTGTATGTATGTATGTGAAGACAAACTTTGTCAAATTATTTGATAGAATGGTTCCAGCTTTAGCCAAAAAATATCGCTAATAGACCTTATAGAGATCACATTGCCTATTAGTTTACCTATCTTTATTGGGCAATAGCACACTTTTTGGAAAAACTACCAATATGCTGATAATAAGATTAACTTATAGGAAACTCTAAGCAAATAGTAAGTAAAACAAACATTTTTTCCAGTTCACTTAACGTCAAAAAAAACTTTAACGTTTTGTTTTGTTCGATTCTATTGATGTTCGATGCTTATGTACAACAAAACTAACAAAAAAACATACGCTTATAAGTCATAGACAGTTAGATAGATAAAGTAACCGTTTTTATTTGTTGACACCATCAATTAACAGGCACTTTCATTCAAAGTTTATACAATTTAAGCAAAGAAGAAAAGAAATGAAAATAAAAATAATAAAAATAAAAAAAAATACGTTCTAATTAAATTGATACACATAAGCTATTGAAAGATTTTTAAAGCTTTAACACAGTCGAACAATGCAAAATAAAACATTCCGTTTTAGTATCAGTTTTAAATCAGTAGTTAAAGTCTAAACACCAGCCAATAAAAAAAAGAAAGAGAAAAATTGAAAATTTATTTTAAGAAAATTATTAATAATTAAAAAAAAAACAAAAACAAAATGCTGTATTTCAAAATCTATTTTACAATATTAACCCTGTGTTGTAGTATAAAATTTACCTACCCAGCCTTATTTTTTCCCTCCAATAGTGCTTATGGTGTAAGTTCTTATTGAAATAAAAATAAAAATAAAAGTTCAAGTGAAAAACAATTTAAAAAAATTCCTTTTTTTTGTTGTAAAGATTTTTGCTGCCATTGCAGTGCCTTTGGATTTGCCACATCGTAATGTATTTGTGTCTTATAATTTTGAAGCGAATTACAATTTGCCAGCAAACTGGGATCTGCCACCGTATGCGGTAAGTATTCGTTTCAATTAATTCTAACTTGTATTGTATATTGTATCGGAATGTGTAAGAAATAACTTTCTCTTTTATTTCCCTTTACGAAAGTGTTTAAAACGTGAACGAGGGTTGGCAATTAACAAGACCTTAATTATGTTTTTTAATACGAAATTCTTTTTATTTTTGGAAATACCAATAGCAACGTGGTGTTGGTACTCGTTTGAAAATTTTCAAAGATTTAGAGGCTTTGTTCCCCTTTCAAACAATTTATTAAGAAGCTCCAAAACCTCTAGAAAGGATTACAATCTTCTTGAACAATAGTTAAAGGCTCAATAAGCAAGATTCTTCACTTAACATTACCTATACATTGAAATTAAAACGTTAGACATACATAGACCACGAGTCTTTCAATCACCAAACACTGAGCACATCCGCAGCTTCTCATGAAGCCATTTAGTCTCCCAATGTCCATTCTTGACAGCTTAGTGAGAGTAGTTACATAGGAGAAGCCCAGGTATTTCCTTACACAATGACATAACACTGGGCATGCAGTCAAGGCCAATACGTTTCGCCTGTGTACCTAAAATCCAATGCCCACTAATGATTCCGATGTTACATAGACACGCTACTTTGGAGTTTGAGAAGACTTTCTTTCGTGTATTCTTCATTTAGCTGTGGCCACCAAGGTAACATCAACGGGTTCTATTATTGCATTTTCAAATCTGAGCTTGCAGGTTCTTAATCGAATTCACAATGAACAGAAGCCAGTCGAAAGTTCGATGACTGACCCATATCTGACCAATGCATCCGTTCTGCAATTTTGCGATATGCCACTGCATCCCGGTACCCAAATAAGGTGAAAAATGTATCGGACTTCCATCTTGTAAAGCCCGGAAAAGCTGTAGGCCGTCTTACAGGTCGTTACGTGAGAATGCAGTATCTTGACACCCCTGGTTGGAGATATTTTAGTCCCCAATGATCGATTTTTCCCCGTGGAAGACGCTGCAATGATACGGTGGCCTTATCGCACGAACTATACCTAGGGACTCCAAAAAAATACATCCACCTTAGATTCTGTTAGCTGCGGACAATTCTTGCGATTTGTACGGAGTCATTCACGAAATATGACACACCATTTTGCCTTCCCTCTATTCGGAAGTCGTATAGGTTCGTATCCCAGGTCAGGCATCAAAACAAAATATGAAAAAAAAATTTTCTTCGGCGATTTTCTCTCAGCAGATTTCTGGCAATAACTCTGAGAGTAAATAAAACCTGCCATGAAAAAGTTTCTCAAAAATCTGTCGTTCGGAGTCGACGTTAAACTGTAGGTCCCGCCGAAGCAAGCCCGTAATCCTGACTGAAGGGTTATAATGGCCAATTATGTATGTATGTCCATTCGGAATTGACTGTTCTACGCAATGCATCCGCCTTAAGATTAGTTGTGCCCCCTATTCGGAATGGACTGTCCTACGCAGTGCAACAGTAATAGTAATACTTGCATTCTCCTTAAGACTAGTTGTCCTGTGCAAGGATTTGCACCAAGCCTGGTATCCGAGGGTCAAATCAAATTTTATTCTCAAAGTTTTATTACAAGAATGGAGGGAGGACTTATTCATACTCTTTCTGCTTCAAGAACAGTTTCTTACAGCCTACAACCTTAATGAGGATAAGACAGTGGCTTACATATTCGGGTAAAATGTACCATCTACGTTTTTCGGGACTTTACTAAGCAACCCGGGCTCACTAAGCAACCTTCCACAAGAAATTTGCATCCCCTAATAGGATACACTAATCTATCTGAAATTGCAAAATCAATGTCATCCTCATAGCCAGTTGACCCACAGTTAACCTGTTCCAGAGTCACTAGCAGCATGTTCATCGCAAGATCTATCATCATAGAAGGAAGTTGAGTAAGCTCTTAAACGTCGGGGTAGATTGTGCGCCCACTATGGCGCCTAATTCGACATCATTTAAGGCCTCCTCCATATCTGGGAAGGCAGCCTTTGTGCAGGCGGCCTATTTATCGTACATGTTAAGATAGAGGAGACGAACCTCCACTTACTGCATGCATGTTATCCTTTGGATAAGAGATTACCATTCAAGTACTGGCGTAAGTTAATACTTACAAGGTTCTCCATGCTTTTCAGCTGGAAAGAAGAAAGACTAGCGTCTATAGAGTCCTTAGGTATGATGTGGGAGATGCGCTCCGCTTTCAATATGAAGACCACTTCAATCCTTCATCATTCTGATATGTATGTGATAAAGAAAAACAATTTTTAGCTAGATAAGTGGTTAAATCTTTCCCGAAAAAGAATAAATGAACAAAAATTGGGAAATATTCTGAGAAATACTTGTAAAGGGTCCGCCAAATAACTTTTTTTTTTCACAATGCTTTAAAAAAAAACTACTGAATATTTTCTCAAATTTCTTTTTTTATTTGAAAGTACAATCCTTCCGGTTAATAATGGAAAATAATTTCATTCAAATGGCTGCCTCGGCTGGCCATGCAGTAGCCTACACCAGAAGATGCCGATCTTGGCAAAAAAAATCATCTTTTCAGATGAAGTTCATTTTGATCTTGGCGGGTATGTAAACAAGCAAAATTGTCGCATTTGGGGCACAGAAAACCCGCATGCATACATTGAAAAGCCGACGCACCCAAAACGAGTCACTGTTTGGTGCGGATTTTGGTCCAGAGGCATAATTGGGCCATTTTTCTTCGAAAATGAGCAAGGAGTGGCCGTTACAGTCAATGGCGATCGTTATCGGGCCATGTTGAACGAATTTCTGTTGACAAAAATTGAAGAGGAGGATATGGACAACATTTGGTTTCAACAGGACGGCGCTACGTGCCACACAGCCGAAGCTACACACGATGTTTTGCGCCCTGTTTTTGAAGATCGCATTATCAGCCGCAGAACTGATGTCGTTTGGTCACCTCGGAGCTGCGATTTGACACCGTTGGACTATTATTTGTGGGGTGCCGTCAAAGATAAGTGTTGCGCCGACAAGCCAGAGACAATTGACGCTTTGAAGGACAATATTCGTGAAGCCATTGGTGAAATACAGCTGCACACAATCGATAATGTGATTAAAAATTTGACCGATCGTGTAGGCTACTGCATGGTCAGCCGAGGCAGCTATTTGAATGAAATTATTTTCCATTATTAACCGGAAGGGTTGTACTTTCAAATAAAAAAAGAAATTTGAGAAAATATTCAGTAGTTTTTTTTAAAGCATTTTCAAAAAAAAAGTTATTTGGCGGACCCTTTAAAAACTGGTCATATCGTCGGGCTCATAATATCTTAGAGTATCAACAACAGAAATAAAAATGTTACTCCTTTTCTATTTCACTTTATAGTTAAAAGAAATCAAAAACTATCTGCTTGTCCAACACAGAAACACTTTCTGATAATTTTTTTTTTTGTTGGCAAAAATATAAATCGCAGCCCACGTATGCGCATTTAACATTCGAAAATTAACATTTAACTCACACTGAGTCTTCAAGCAATTCAATAAGGTTTTAAAAGCGATAACTATCAACATGACCGCCTCTCAAGCCGTTTGAACACGAAAGACTTAAGACACAAACTCGTTGTGAAATTGAATTTTTTTAATGAAAAATTTAAATTGAAAAGAATATAAAATAAAAAAAGAATTGCTTTCATTTTCTTTTAATAATATTTATAAATTAAAACTACTTTCTTTTGTTATTTATTCATCATAGGTAGGCGTTGAAGAAGAGGATATTTTTGAAGATGTTGGGCGACTTAATAATGGCGTTGACTGTAAAAATTGCACATCATCGTCATCGTCATCATCATCCTCCAGAAAAGTTGAAGGAGACACTGAAGCCAAAACAGAAGATGAAATCGAAGATGAAAATGAAAATGTAGACGAATCGGAAGAAACGACAACAACAATGCCGAGTAGAAATGAAACCGATTCGAGTAGAAAAAGAAAACGCCGAAGACGTAGAAGAGAAATTCCATCTTTATTGACCAGAACACATTTCTATCACATACTTATTGATAAATTTGAAAGGTAGTCAATATTAAAGAGAGAGAAAGAGAGAGAGAGAGTTAGTTTGCAAGTCTTAAAAATTGTTTTCTTTTTTTAGAAGCGGTTTCGAAGGCGAACCCTGCCTGTTACGTTTAATTTGCGAAACAAATGCCTCGGAATTGGGTGAAATCAATGGTGTATTGGGCAATTTAATACACATTATGTTTTCGTAAGTATGATTTTTAAGAAATGATTTACACACGAAAAGTCTGCTTAAACACCATACGAGTACGTTTGGCATGGTTGTTGAATTCATTTCTGGACATTGCATTCGTGCTACTCATTCGAAACACATTAGTCTTGGCTTTATGGCCAATAACTTTCTTTCAACTCTTTCTTCAACTCTTAGGTAAATGGCCAGAGTTGTGTTGAAGGAGAAGAAAGTAAGGAAGGAAACTCACTGATCTGTCAAATCTAAATGACATCATCGGAAACTATAGATAGATGGCTTCAGTGTTAGGAAAGTAGACCTATTGTCGCACGTGGGTTGTGGATGTAGGAAAAGGAGGTCAGATAATCAGAGAACGTCGCCGAAAGTAGTTTGGATAGACGCTAAAATCTATCGATTAAGAAACCCATACCGTAGGCTAATACGGCCATAGCAAAACGTTGGCGCGAATTGGTCAGAAGTTGTGAAATATGACTGTGATGCAGTGTCCCCCCCTTTCTATAGTACTTAAGGATATAAAGTACGCATACAGTAAAACTAAATGTAAAATTCCGTCGGAAACTTTATTTTGAAATTGATAAGGGGGAATGGTTAGATAAAAAACAATGGACGGGAAGAGATAACAGAAAGTAATTGATTTCAAAGCATGAACCCTAACGCCACCGCGTAGAATGTCTCTTACACTTGTAGTGTAGTCGATATTATACATATGTGGTCGATATTATAGAGAATCTAGTGAGCGATGTTATCAAAGGCGGCATAATGAAGCAGAATTCCGCTCCTTTTAGTTTACGCGACTCACTTGTAAATAATTAATGAAAATGTAGACTAACAGGGTATGGCCCCTATAGACACAGGATAAACAGATAAATTAGTAATAAGTCTGATTTCTATAGAATAAGTGAGCAACAGAGGAAACATATTGTATATATGCTACTGTCCTTGTCTGCTGGTGCGTACGCAGAGACGGCTAGGTAGTCGATTTGTTCAGGAACTGGTAGATCTGAGGGATTGAAAACTTGATCTAATAGGGTATTGACTGGCTAGGATAATATCTTTAGAAGAAAAATTAATCTACAGATACCAAGACAGCTAATTGCTGCAACTAGGAAGGCGATTTGTTCAGAAGCTAATAGATCTAAAGAACTGAAAACTAGAGGATCTAATAGGGTTCATAAACGATATTGACTGGCTAGGTGAATATCTTTAGAAGAAGCCTGTATCTATGGATGCCAAGACACTGTTTTCGCCCTTATTTCTCTTTTTCCTGATTTTTTCCTCGCTGCTTCTCGTTTATCTTATTTTCTTCCTTTTCCTTCTTTTTCTCATTCCTTTTCCTTTATGAAAAGTCACAACGGAACTGTGAATACAGTGATGCGCCATTCTTCCAACCTAACCTTACATAACCTATTCTAATACATATGGCGGTGGCATCACAAAAATTGATAGATTTTGTTGCGATTAAGCAGAAACCCTAATATGGAAATACATCAGCTTTTTTGCGTTTTTTTTCATGCAGAAATCCTTTTATGCCTCTAACTCTAACCTTTAAATGATGCCAAACGATTTTCGTATTTGTCCTAAATTCCTATCTATTTCCATTATTTTCAGACCAACAACTTCGAAAAATGAAAATTTACCCCTAATATACTATCAAGCTGAATTGGATGGCATACACGACCAATGTCATCACTACGAGCAAGAATGTTCAGAAAGTGTTTTGGATTTAATATCATCGCCGATACATCAAATCATCGATGAATTACAACGTAATATAAATAAATATTGAGCAAAGCAATTGGATATTGAATTTGGATAATGAATTTGATTAAAAATTAATAAAAATTTTAAGATAAAATAAATCTTTTCACTCTTTTAGCGATTATATGAGGTGGTCAAATTGCGAGAGACTTTTGTTTTATAGAACCATTTATGTTTCTACCGTGATGAACATATTGGTCGGGTAGGGAACATTTTGTATGAAAAAGAAACTGAAAATCGACTTACCATTAAAGGATTTTTTCTTGTGAAATTGATTGTGATTTGATTGTGGATTGATTGTGAATTGATTGTGGTTTGATTGTGGATTGATTGAATGGATATTGATTGTATTGTATGCGACATGTGAAACTGCCCCCCAAAAACAATGAATTTGTTGTGAATGAATTATTTGATTATGATTTTTAAATCACTTAAACAAACGTCTGTAATAAAAAAAACAAAAAATTTCAAATACGAAATAGAATTTTAATGGGAATTTAACTTTCCAGCAAAGTTGAGAAACCTTGAACGCAAACATTGAATGTCACAATAGGAAATATACACTTGTTGCTGTTGTTGTTGTTGTTGTTGTAAATCAATATAAAAAGAGATAACAAACTTAGTTGAAGCTATTTATGTTGGCGCATTTTACGTTCCTGCCAGGTGACGAATTTTGTATTGGCCGCTTGCAGCAAACGATTTAAATGTTGTGTTAATGTACCGCCCAAGGGAGAAAGTTTTTGTAGACAACGATCCTAAAATATGATTAAATTTTGTATTAAAAAAAACTTTTTCAATTCGTTTATTAAACCATAAAATTACCTCAAAGGGTTGCAATTTGGCCATTTTAAAACGCTGTAAGGCTTCGTGCATTTTTAAAGCTTTTGATTCCAAGTCGGGCGTGGTGGGCGGAAAACAATGCCAAAAATGTTTCAACAACTCCGACAAAGCTAAATACTGATTACGCAAATCCTTTTCAAAATCGGGAGGCACAAGTTCTAAATCGAAATAAAAACAAAAAAAAAGAAATTAAATTAAAAAAATTAACAACAAATCAGAGTTTTAAAGAACTTACGTCCCCCCGATTGTTCTTGGAAGCCTCTCATTAAGGCACCGCCAGGACTTAATTCACCCAAAGCATTTACGGCCGCCGTTGAGCTGACTAATACTTTGTGAGGTACACGTTGATTCCAATTTTCGGTTAATCTTAATAATTGATATTGAATTTCCTCCATACGCCTAGGATCCTCATGCATTTCATAACCCGTACTAGGCATGGGTCCATGCAAATAGCGCTCCACTTTCGATAAATTTATTTTTGCTGACTTTTTCTTTGCCTCCTTCAATGTGGCCTCAGGATCTACCTGTGGTTCACCCAAATCCTCATAGTGTATCTTATCTACAATTTTTTGTCTTTTAGCGGGTTTTTCTGGACTATTTAGAGAGCTGCTGGCACCATTATGCAGCATTTCTTTCTGTTTTGATTTCTCCGTAGAGCCATTTTCTGTTTTATTATCTTTCGCTTGATTATTGAGGGGTCCTGTGGCAGCACTATTTGTGACATTCACATCTGTACACGTTTTCAAAACCATTATCGAGTGTTGATTGAAACGTTTTATCATATTTTGATGTACAATATTCCCGCTATTCACGGTATTACGATCACCGGCCACACTGCAAAAGCCTTCTTCTAGAGGAACATCTTCAAATTGTTTAAGATCTAGCAGAGGATCACCAGCACCTTGCTGCACAGCAGCTTTTAACGCCTGATCATCAATTTTGCCACATTCGGCAAATATATCCTTGGTACCTGCTGTTATGCGATCTCGATGAAAATAGTGCGACTGAAAGAATTTCGTCCAAAACTCCGCTTCAGTCAATTTGGCTGGCACGTTTTCTTGATGTTTACGTTTGACGGCAGGATATGTTTTGAATATACAATGGATTATATCATCGGTGAGATTATATTTGAGGCCATTACAGCCATCAGTCTGTGGTTTGATGTCGGCTAAAAAGGCACCAGACACGCCTAGGAAAGAAAAAAATACAAATGATTAGTAAGTAACCTAACAAAATTTTTCGTTTTTAAAATTCAAAATTCGACTGTTTGACCAAAGAGAAGAACAGGGCAATTGGTCCCCAATTAGATTGATAACAACCAATTAGAAATACAGTCCTTACCTATATTTTGTTTCTTATTGACCTTCTTCAAGGCATGCTCTTTAGCGTGTGTATTCCAAAATTCATCGCTGGTCAAAACCTGAGACGTTACCAAATCCTTGTACAACTGAAACAAATGAGGATTCTCCGATAATATACGATTTTTTTCTTCCAGTTCCTTATCCACTTTTCGTTTAAAATTTGGCAACAATTGCTGTAGCAGCTCTTTGACTTTATCACGATCGGCCAACATGGCCTGTTGACCATTACGATTGACAAAATGGAATGTGGACGTATTGCCATCGTGCAAGACAACTTGCAATTGGACCTTGGGTTTGCCTTCTGGGGAAATTTTCTGGGCTAAACAGTAACATAGTAACGGGAACGTTAGCGGCAGTGTAATTGCTTTGCTACTACAAGCAAAAACTTACTCTTTATGTCAGCAAATCGATGAGACACCGCTACGGTATCACGATTTTCGGCCATCCAAGCTAGACGTTCATTCATTACATACAGAGTGCCATCACCTTTCTTGTAACGCACTTCACCCATTTGGAGTAGAACATCTTCACTGCTGGTGGTCATTATTATAAAGGGAAGCGGAGACGGTGGTGATAAGAAATTTCACAATTTTGTTAACCTTTTACTAAAACTATTTTTGTTTAACGAAATATTTTATTTGATTTTTACTTTGTTTATAAACTTTTATTATTTAATTCTTCACGCTTTTTTATTGAAAAACAAAAATTATAAAAAGCTTCCGCCTTCTTCTTAAGTTTTCGACGGCAAAAGTATAAAAAACAACTGAAAACTGTCAAGCTGTTGTTGTTTATCTTTTCGTGAAGAGAGCGGCATTCACTGAACGTTGATATTCCTTCTGCAAAATTTATCATATTCATTAGCAATCACATGTAGATGGCACTACATGGCATGGGAAAATATTCCAAACAGAATAATCGTTGAAGCAAGAGGTCCAATTGAAGAAAATAAACCAAAACTGCTGTGGTAAATATTGTTTAAAATAAAAAAAGGCATAAAAAGTATCCGGTTTTTCGGAAAAACATTGTTTTTAATTTATGGTAATGGAATTGGCTTTATTTTTTAATTTTATTACTAGGACTCTGCTCTTTTCTTATTTTTCATTTTTTTTTATAGAAAATACAACAAAATGGAGTTTCCGGGATTTAAAAATTTTACAACAGTTTCCTATTTTTTATTCAACTCATCAAAGTAAGCGCCCGTCATGAGATCTTCATTTTTAATGCCAAATTCCTGCATCAGCTTGTCCGCAACAGCCTGGCCTTCCTCAATCGTTTCTTCCGGCCGCAGGCATACTTCGAATTCCATAAAATTTCCCAAATTCTCTACCTTATCCAGATGTATACGAGTCCTGTCGTACATAAACAAATACCGCCGCTTAGCCAGCACACCTAGTATGCCGTTTGTTTGACTCAGTATTTTCTCCATAACTTCCGGTTCATCGAGGTCAGTTTTATTGAATTTAGACAGCTTTGGACCAGCCACATCGGGGCGGTCGTAGTAAACCAGTTGTGATCGAGCTGGCGGCTGTAAGTAACGCAATTTAAAGCGGCCACCTTTGGTATTGAAGAAGACATCACGCTGTACGATTAATTCTCCGGCAGAATTGTTGGTAAGTTTTTTTGCAATTTCCACTCGTTTTTCGAATTCTTCATCGGAACCAATGCGAGCTTTAATTTCAATATTACGTTCATCTGCTGGTACTACTCCATTAGTATCAGTTTTTGCCTCCATTTCAAGTATTATGATTTCAATAAGAGTAGCGTCCAGTACGTATATGAAATACTTGCTTTTATTTATTTTGCCGGCAATTAACTCTTTGGGAGACAATAAAGTAAACATTGGGTCTTCCTTGAAAATTGTAGTTAATACCGATAAAATAATTTCAAAGCTTTAATTTTAACAGAAAAAGCTTCTCAAATCGTGAAATAACAATTCAAGTGGATTTATTCATTCATTGTTCATTTAATTTTTGACATAGACTCCAAATAACTAGAATTGATACATACATATAAGATGCAGACATTCTTCTAGTTTGAACTGTGCTTTAGTGTTTGTTGTTGTAACGACTATGGTGGTACATTTAACCTCTGCCAATTTCCTATCCTAATCTGTTATATGTTCTGAAAAAATAATAAATAAAACTTATATTAAAATTATTTATACGACAGGTTATAAGCCATCACAATGGGTTAAATCATAAATCACATGTACAGTTCATGAAACAGATGGCCGTTTGAAAACAGAGATGTACGTAATTGTAATTGCAGAGATGTTAACTTAGAGTTTTTTAATGCAAAATTAGGGAAGAGAATGTGTCAAGCACAAAATACAGTGTCAACCACAATAGTTTTGTGGTTTCAAGTTGAAAGAGAATGATGAGCTCTTTTGTCCTCCCTGGGTTATAGTTAGTCCAACTCAACCTAGCGCTCTATCCGGGAATTTTCTTGTGGGCTTGGATCCAATATGACGTTGAACGATATTTTATAGCATTTTGGCTATTCGATTCGATATCAATGTGTTGTCAGGGCATATTCTGCCATTAGCAGCCTTTTAATCGCCATGATTATTGCAATGATTTCCGCCTGAAGGTTTGTATGGATTCTTGATATGCAAACCTAAGTCGTCTAGGCAGCTGTTACCCACCAAACGGGCCATCCGCGCATCTATATATAGTCAGAATGTTTCGAAGGGTTTGAGGTTACAGGTTAAGAGATTCACATAAGCATTCCTTATTCTTTCGAATCTCTTCCTAACGATTTGAAATCGAATATTACCTTCAGGTATTTAACAGCAGAGGACAGGCATAGCTTAATTCCCCACAGTGTTAGAGAATGGATTATCGGAATCTTATATTTTCTAGAATACAGCGTGACCTTGGTTTTCTGTGAATTAACTCTCGTTTACTCTGCCCCACTTAGAAAGAATTTCGTTATAACGTTTTCCACGAGATTCATAAGGAGTTTGGTGTGTACATTAACCTAATCTTGACGTTGGTAATGATGATATGAATCTCATATTGAAAGTAGCACCAACAAACTGGATTTTTCGCTTTCAGGAGGCGGGTTGATGGTTGGTCCTGACCCCCCAGTCTGCCACCTCTATGGCCTCATCAATGGATGGGTCATGGAGAAAGAGCAGAGGCGTTGGGGGAACGGATCGGGTTGCTTTGTTTCTAGGTGTCTATGGCCTGCTGTAGACAGTAAGAGAACAGGTTGGTTGCTGGGCTTGGATAAGGCCAGTTTAAGGTTGTTTGTCGGTTTTATCACGGGGCACTGCGAGATTAGGCTACTGACGGGGATCTGGAACAGATCCCAGCCGGACTATTGCAGGGCGTGTTGGTAGATTGAGATTGAGGACCCTTGGCAGGGCTTTCTTTGGGAACTTGAATTCGGTGTCGAGAGCCGACATCAAGGCTCTCCACAGATTCATTAGTGGCTAGAGAGGTGCTAGGACTTCATCGGTGTAGTCGCGCTCTCCCATCCTTTTGTTGTGTCTGATCTGTGTGATTCCTCCGCTTCCCACGCCCCCTTTTCCATATACCCTCCTTTCATCATATCCCCTATACTATCCTTCCCTCCTTTAGGACGTTGTACAATGGGTCAATCTGACCTCCGGGTACTGTACTTGGCTTGACTGGCAGGTACACGTCCTCTAACCTAACGTAACGTCAAATCTTCCCGCAGAGAGAGTGTTAAGAACAGCAAATGGTCTGATCTTATTAAAAATACCTTCCATATTCGTACTAGAGAGGTAAGAGCCGATTCTATTTGTCTGCGTCATATGTATGCATGTTAGGTCATCAATTAACCGTTTTATTGTTTTGAGTAAAAAAAAAAGCAGAAGTCCTTAACTGTTGCATGTCTGACCTTGTAAATATACAATAGCCATGGTATAAATCAATCTGGGTCTTCTGCAACTCAGAGGGAACTATAGCGTCAGGGCTAGGTAAGAACGTGTAATTAATAAACCAACTGAAGCAGTCGTCATTTAGTACGATAGAATTATCGATCATGTTTTGATTTTTTGGATAACTGGTTTAAATGACTTCGCAGAAGATCGATCCGAGGGATCAGATTTATAGATCACTTAAAAATTTAGTCTTTTTATAACAATTTGAAGTGGTTTATGCTTTTAAACTGCAGTTGAGTATTGAAACAAAGAACAGAAAAACATTTGAAACTCCTTCATATGAAAACTTTCTAGTTCTTTTTTTAAAAACCTATCAATCAAGGCCCTGTTTCAAATTGTTTATTAGCCTGCCAGCCAAGCCTGCTGTTTAATAAATTCCAATTAGAACCTTTCAAGGCAACGCGAAGAAAAGCAAAAAGAACAATTTTTTTCCATTATAAAATTAAAATTATTTATTTAATAATCTTAACCAGCGTAATAATAATGATCTTGATGATGATCTGAGTACAAAGAAATAAACTTTCTTAAGAATACAAAAGTAAATAAAGAATTTCGAATATTTATTTTTACAATTAGCAACTAATCACGACGTTTGAAAATTTAAAATTAACATAGACAAGTACAAAAACTAGAATAATTTCTTAAACTCAAAACCATATCCAACACAAACTTCTTTTTGATTGAAATATGATACGAAAGAAATATAAATTATTTACAAGTTATGGGAGAGAGAATTTTAAACTTAAAATTAAAAATTCAAATTCAAATGCAACAGCGGATATTATTTAAACTCTTAACAGTTACGACCTAAACCTTAAAATTACTTAAATAAATAAATGAAAAAAAGTTTAAAAAATAGTTTCATAAAATTAATTACAATTTCATTAATAAACAATCGGTTGGTAGTAAGAACTCATGTTTAAAAGTGTTAATTAAAGGCCACGTTTAGTAGATAAGCAAACATTCGCATTTTCTTTAGACATTCCAAAATGTGCACAATTTGCCAATTTTCTACAGGCGTGTGTTAACATTAAAGCGTAAAAGCCTATATGATTCAAGCGGCAAGTTGTAGGCAGAGGCGGCTTTGTTCTGCACGAGTTCAAAAGCAAATTTTTTTCATATTTTGATGAACTTAAACTGTGAGACTAAACTATTCTTATTTATAACTTCAAAGAAACCTTCTTTTTTAGCAACTAAATTCTGTCATTTTATGTTCCCTAGCCTTTAGACGCACCCATAAACCACCCGAGGCTCTTAGTGTTATGCGAAATGTGGCCTCAAATACTGTTTTACCGGGTACCGGTAAGATATAATAACTTCTTAAGAGTCTGGAAATCACAGTCTTCATTTCCATAATGGCAAAACGATTACCAATGCAATAGCGCGGTCCAGCACTGAATGGTAGGTAAGCATATGTATGCCTTTTTTCAGCATTTTCAGGCGCAAAACGTTCTGGATCGAATTTTTCGGGATCAGGATAAATATGTTCCAAACGATGTGTGGCATAAGGGCATATAAAAACATTACTACCCTTTGGTAAGGTAAATTTACTTAAATGTACATCTTCTCCCAATTTGCGTGCTATCAAAGGAACACTGGGATATAAACGCAATGATTCCTTAATGCACATCTCCAGATAACGCATATCTCTTAAATCCTGCATAGTGGGTGCACGGTTATCACCACCGAATATACGTTGAATTTCTTCTTCACATTTCTCTTGGCATTCTGGATGCTGGGCTAAGAGGAAAATAGTAAAAGCAACTGCAGCACCCACAGAATCTTGACCTGCGAGCATAAAAGTACAGGCTTCATTAACAATATCATCTTCCGTGAAATCGGGATTATTATCGGATATTTCGATCATATAGTCCAGTAAACATTTTTTCTCGATGTCATTATTATTACTTCTCAATGCACGACGCTTGACAATCATTTTGCGTGTGAATTCCTGCAAACGTTTCTTTTGATCCAGTTCATCGGAAGCCAATTTGGTCATTTGATAGATGCTATCCCATAATAGCCAAGGCCTTAGGAAACGTTGTGGCATAACCAATTTGCCTCTGTAATTAATATTAAAAAAGGAATGGTTGGTGGTAACACCTATATGTTGTTGTATTTTTGAAATAGACCACTTACTGACGAAATGGCGACTGTTCCATGTCAATGCTACCCTTTTTCTTTACCGGTACACCCAAAACAGCCTCTGCAAACAAATGCAATTGCTTAATTTATTATTTAATTTGTTAAACCAAAAATACTTACCATTTAGTATATCCACGACACAATTATTAACATATTTGGCAATATTTATTTCCTGATTAGCTATGGCATCCAACGATTCATACAAAGCCTGTGAAGCATCAGCAAAAGTGCCTATAAAACGCTCCAAAATACTCAAATGAAATGTGGGCTGTATTAAGCGTCTATGATTATGCCATTTATCGCCACTGCTTGTAATCAGGCCATTACCCAGAAAATTATGCATAAGACGATAGAAGAACACTTTATTGGTGTGCTTCTTAGAGGACAATATCAATTGTAAATCATCTGGCTGCAAGACCACAAAGAATGGAAATAATAAAACCCATACACGTACAATAGAACCATACATCATAAAGGCTTTAGCCACGCGCTCGCGCATTACTGGGTTATTAAAATCAGCAGAAGTAATTTATTAAACTAATAATTTTTATAAATTTTTAAAATAATTAAACTTACAATTCTTTTCTTTTATAAGCAAACAATTACCAAATATTGGTACTGGTGCTGGTCCCGACAACTTTAAAGATAAAAATACTGTCTTCAAATAACCCCAAAATGTATAGATGACAAAAACGCCCAGCGATAAAGTGAAAAAACTCCACAATTCCGATTGGGAGGCATTATCAAACTGTAAGTAGAAAAATATTTAAATATTTATGTATGTATGTTTGCTTTTACAACAAAGGTTACATTATTTTCATTATAAATTTCTAGATGCATTTTTGAATAATCTATACATATTATTCTGTTAAAATCAAAATATTTATTTAATTATTAACTTTTCAACTAACACGTGAATAATGCAATATTTGTTTTTAATATTTTTATGCATTGAAAACATTATTTAATATTTAAACAAATTTTCTGTTAAATGTTAATGAATGTGAAAATCACCGCCTTATTTTTTTTATTATAAGGCAAGTGCGAAATATAAATACGGTGGCTATTATTAACAAATAGTTTTAATCACAATACTATTTCCGTGCGCAATAGCATACGTATTTATTTTAATAAACAATTGTGTGTGTGTTTTCCATCCTTCTCTGGCCGCTGAAATATATCTTAGAGTAGCTTAGGTGGCAGACTCTTCTTCTACTAATCATTATACAACCTGGAGATTAACATTCAGTATAGGAAACCATGCCAACTCCAAAATTAATCTTTCTATTGGTTAGGTTAGCCCGAGGCTAGCTTTGATTACCTAAGCACACTTGAGCACGCATAGCGGCCCGTTGTGACGTCACAGGGACTGCTGTACTGTCCGAATTCTACCAAACTCACCGAGGAAGTTGGTCAGCGAATCTTTCTATTGATTTAATACTTATTTTCGGGAGTTTAATCAAAAATGACTGAGAATGAGAAGTGCCCCCGTGGCAACAGCCCGACACTAATACATAAAGTGAAAGATAATCTCCTTTCCTTCTCCTCAGATCAGAATGCCAAGCTCATCGGCATGTCTTCTATTACAATTGCACCGCCCTAGTTGACGCTTTCACCATCACCGTTCAGCAAAGTAAGCAAGATTTGTTTCCACCACGGCGCGATACAACCAATATGTGATGGCACATCTAAGCCCTCAAATCTTCCCCACAGCTCTTTCACAGGTGTAAAACACGTTGCCATATGAGCCTTCCCAATACAGAGAGAGTAATGATGTCTGCAATAAAATTCACAACGCAGTAATTGAAGTCGCGTGTACCGACAGCTATGACAATAGAGATCCCAGTTCCATTCAAATGGACATTGCAATATCTTCTACTGGTTTCAGTTTTCTGCATGAAACTTTAGGTCTTGCTTTGTTGCTTGTCCCCTGTAGATTCCATTGTAGTGTTTCATGACACATTTCGTCGCAAGGTTAACGAAGTTCCAGTTGTATTTGGCTTTTGTATTAATTTTTTCCTGTTGAATCAGTGGAAGATATTGATCGTTTATTATTCTTCTTGGTTACCAGTTTTTGAAACTGTCACTAAGGCACTCATTGGTTCAAAGCCGCAGTTTGTGGTTAATGTGTTCATTTATTACACAGGTTTCTTAATCCATTTAACAAATTGGAATTTATGCAATATGCTTTAATTTTGGAGGCATAGTTTCGAATACGAAGAGGACAGAAATAGAGACAGAAGCAACCTGAGCAGATGTAGCCTGAAAATCTTAAGCTTAAAAAAAAAATAACCTAAGAAGCCTTTAATCACAAATTGATGTCACCTTTACAGATTTATTACAATAAATTTCTCTTGATAAGAAATACATATGTAAGTGACATTAATATGGACGTAAAGTAGTTCAATATGAAAATTACTTTGGATGGTATATAGTGACTGGCACAACTGATTTACTGAAAACAATAAATTAATAAATATTCGATCCTTAATTTACAATACTTCGCAACAATACTGAAGGCCACAACATGTTCTTAATTAGCACTGTGACAATGAATTCTTGTTGTTTTCCCAGTTTCTTTCGCAATTGTAATACAAAAGAATTATATTTGTCAGATTAAAGAAGAACAAAAGGCAAATGATATACATATAGCATAGATGATGATAACATTCTCGTATTCCTTTATGAACAATTTCATAATTAACGACCACTGCGCATGCGTGATGTGTGTGATGTTGTCAAAAATTCAAAACATCCGACAAGATTCATCATTTTCATACACACTATGTACATATGTACATATACATATAATGTGAAATTGTCAAATTGACAAAACGTTTCTGTATTTTTAGGTGATTGGCTTTAATCGTTTAAACAAAAATTGAATAATTAACAGATTTGAACTTGTCACGTTCATGTGAAATATTTATTGTTTTTAATCCCATTAAAACTCATCAACAACAAATAAAAAACAACAAGTGATTCAATTTAATTTCCTACAATTCAAGTTGTTAGAAGTTGTTAAAAATTGTAACGAATTTTTTAATTAAATTTATTTTTATTAAAGGCTTATTATTAACGTTCTACAAAAATTCTTTTTAATTACCTGCTTATGTCTAAAATGTAATTAAAAACTTGTAGTATTTAAAAAAAAAAAACGTAATTGATGTGGTTTACATACCAAAGAAAAAAGTTCACTTAAGTGAATCTTACTGGTGGAATAAACAGTCCAAACCCATTGAAAGCTTTTGAAACACTTTTTTTTTTTGAAGAGAAGCGTAATTCCAAATTTTGGGTTCTATATGAACTCTACCAAATTACAAGAGGCTTTTAATTTACTGTGGCATGAGTGGGACCCAATGAGCTAGGTACAGCTCAATACCTTTCATAGGAAGTGTTAGTTGTAGGCAATAGGAAAGGCAAAAAAATGTGGAACAGGAAGCTGAAGGAGCTTAAGGGCAGCCCTAGGGTTCTTAAAGAAACACTTCCTTAGTTACAAAATACGCTCGGCAGTGTCTTATCAATTTCTATTCTACATCATCAGTTTGAAACAACGACAAAGTGTTGTTATTCAACAATTTTTATTTTACAATGAACTTGGGTTGTAACGAACAGTGGTTAAAACGTCCTACCTTCAACACATATTTCGTAGCTTCTTAAAAAGTTTCACGTGTTTTTTGTGAGCATTTTAGAATGGAGCTTCATTTTCCGGGCGGAGATATTTGTGATTTTTAAGGCACTTGAGGTCGTGTAGATTTTTGTTAACAGTCAAGCTGTCCCCTTTCTGGTAACAAGAGAGCTGACGCACTTACGATGTTAGGTTCTCGCTGGATTTGTGATATGGTTATCTAGCTGTTTGGTTATCCGGCTGTTTCTTGATTTTATTATACAAATATTCAACTAAACTATACATTTATAATCCTTTACAATTTAAATAATTTAAGAAATAATTAAGGAAATTTATTTTTATTGTCTATTGATTTACTTCAACACATAAAAGCAATTATTGTCTTTGTGAATATCAAAGTGCCGTTGTGCAATTAAAAACTTGTAAAAAATGATTTGACAATCATACGCTAAATAGTATTAAAAAAAAGAACTTGACACTTAGTTTAGAATATTTGTAAGTGTGCAAATATTGAACAACAATAATAAGCAGCAAAAAGCATTTTAAAGTATGCAGCAATTCAACACAAAATGTGTTTGTATTCGGTAATCGTAATTAGTAACTGAAAATTAAACTTTAAACAATATTCGTAAATATTACTCTAGTAAATAGTACTCACTAGAAATTTCGTCACAAGTGTAAGTGTAATGCATTTTGATATTGTAAATCAATATAGAAAATTTTTGAAAAACTCAATACACAATGACAGATAATAATTCTCATCATGCTAGGACTTGCTACGTTAAGGAAATCTGCTACTAAGGTGAAAAAAACTTGATTAACGAAGATCTTGTTGATGGCCTATGCTATCTTATAGGAACCTTGAGAATAATTCTTCCAATTGAAAACTTTTCGTTTAAAAAAAAAAATCAATTCGAAATGGCAAATCTGTTGGACAAATTTTAATGTTTTTATTTCGAATTTTTTAAATGCGTATAACAGGTGACTTTTTAACTGTCTGGACAGAAACAGAAAATTTGCTAAAGTGAATAAAATATTTACTTGAGACAACCAATGAAAGCCTTTCATTTATTTTTTAAATATTATTTTATTTCCATCTGTGAGCTCCAATTTTGGAATACATTTTCCAGCTGGTAACTTAGCAATGGCGATTCAGTCGGAATTCTGGCTATACTGTGAGCTCCAAATTTGGAATACATTTTCCAGCTGGTAACTTAGCAATGGCGATTCAGTCGGAATTCTGGCTATATTATCCCTTTAAAAGAGGAATTTCACGTATCTCCACAGAAAGTAGTGTAATGGGGTCAAATTGTAAGATCTTGCTCACCAAAATCGCCTCTTAATTGGCGTGACGTATGGCATATGACACTGTCTTGTTGAAACCATGATTGAACAAAATCCAATTCTTCCATTTTAGGCAAAAGACCATACCAACCAGTGCAGGTTTTACGACGCATTTTGATGCTCTTCACACTAAATTCTCTAATTTTGTTTATTTACGTACCAATTGAGAAAAAATGTGAGCTTTACCGTGAAGATAAATTTTCAATAGAAAAGGAAATTTGATAATAAAATTCATAGATTTTGAAGCATTGTTCGTTCATATGTTGGTCTATTGTTGATGAAATGGCAAAGGTTAGATTAGCCGCCTTAGTAGACACAGAGTACTTGGGTCCTGAAGGGTCACGTTGTGAAACCGTTATTACCTACTCCATCATATAATTATCCTGGTTGGCATCTCTCAACTATCTCACGAATCATTTCTTGAACTGGCATATCTTTCCTAGATTTTTAGACATTTTATCATGTCATGAATCTTTTTTGCTCTGCAAAACTTAAACACTGAAATACCAAATAGCATAACATACTACATACGTATTAATAGCATTCTCGCTGGAACAATTTCTAAGAATTCTTTTTCATTTATGTTTTGCTTTTCAATAACTAATTTCGAACATCATCGCTTAGGATCCGAAGAAATGAAAAGGGGTAGAAAAAAAGACGATGACCTGAAACATGCTTTAGCAAATTAGCTTGTGTTAATTAGAGACTTTCAAGGTGATCCTTAAGTACATAATTATTAAACATAGTAGAGTATGTTTGTATGTATGTGCTGTATTAAAACCTATGAATACAAGTTTTGTCATTTAAATTTCTGTGGGATTATTTGAAGTGTGGTTATTATTTTAATTTTTTTTTTATTTATTACAATGTATTGATGAGAGATTTATATATATTTTTTTGTTATTGGTGTGATATTTGTGAAACATAATAATGTATCCATAATGTATGTATTTTAATGCTTCCGCTCCTCTTTAATTTTATTTTTAAAATTTATTTTAAAAATTAACAGTTAAACTTTAATTTTTTCTTTCTTTTTTTTATTTCTTCTTCATATTCTTTCATTCATACTATTATTGTTTAATATAGAGAAATAGATTTTCTATTACTATTTATACTATAAATTTAAGTTTTTTTCTTTTAAATTTAAATTATTTTCTAATGCACTTTGAAATTTAAATTCTCACTTTGTTTTCAATATTAAAAACTCACCACTTTCTGTACAAACATATTCTTGTTATATTTTTATTTTATTTTTTTCTATATTTTTCTATTGTTTTTTTTTTCTTAAACCGTTATTTTTTTTAAATAAATTATAAATTTGTTAAATTTCAAAAAGATTCCACTGTACGTGAGTTATACGCCCGTTTAGTGCTAAGATCGAAATGTATCTTTTGGCTCCAAACACCTGTATTTATAAACGTTTTATGATGTCAAGTTCGTGTGTTATATTGAAAAAAGGGAATTCTCCAAATAAATCTCCAAATCCATTAACTATCGTTGCTTTTGTTTGAAATAAATTGTATTCGTAAGTAACTGCTTACTCTTGCGTACTTTAAGTCTGCTTATCTCTCTATTGAACGAAATTTATTTATTGGGAGCGGTAGCATTCGTATAATCGATCTAAACGTGTGTTTATGCAGACGATATGATGGCGATTTGTGTCAATGGCTTTTGACTTCTAAACGCATATGTATATGCCTAGGCATGTGTGTGTTTTTTTGTGTTGCTTGCATTTGTCCTCGCTAGTTGGGAGGATCCACAAACGTGATGTGGAAAAACTATTGGGTGTATATAAAAGTATTGTACACCAACAAATACAAATAAATCAAAATCATCATTAGATCAGCAAATTAAGGCATAATTTTTGTAAATACCCAGTTGGAAGCTTATTATATTGACCTGATAATGTGTCTTAACAAAATCCAGATTCAAATCTGAGAAAAGGCAACAAAATGGTTCAGCTACTCAGTAAGCCCCCTGACCTTTCATAAAGGATACCGTCATCAGCAAATACCATAGGAAGGTCAAACAGTGCCGCCTCTAGAGAAAGAATAGGACTCAATCAATAAAAATGCTCACGAATCTATCCAATATATTTTCACAGAGTGCATTAGATGGCAACCCTATCATCCTACCACCTACCTTGTATTTAAGTTAGGTTTCAAAACTTGATTAATTTAACCGAAACGAAGCAGAGAAGTCATACGAAAATGGGAAGATGCTTTGTGCCAGCACTATCCTTTTTAAATGAACCAAACCATATGTTTTCAAACAATTTCTAGTACATTTTCCAATTTAAAGCATATTTACAGAGTTTTAATATAGTAAAGAAAATTAATTAACATCCACTGGGGGCTTCAATTCTGTGAAATTTGCTAATATTTTCGGATTAGAGGTCTATTCACTGAGTCAAAAACATTCGCAAAAATATTTACAACTCGACATGTAGGTACAGAATACAGGCTGCATTAAATTGGCAGCACTTGTGTCCTATCAAAGGCCTTTTACTCCATATGTTTCTTAGCTGGCATCATTTGCCAGTTATGTTTTCAATTTAATTTAGATATGGCTTGTACCTATATCGACTCTACTACACAAGTACTATCGATAATAGTGAACTCATTTTCTTATTTCCTATTCTTTTGATTGCCGGTCATACATGAAGAACTTTAAATATTAAAAAAAAAATATTAAGGGCCCCAACGATATATAATCTCTCTATTTCGAATAACGGGCTAAGTATCAGTTATTAAGTGAAAGGTTTGAGTTAAAAAGTTAAAAAGGAGTCACTTTTTGAATATTACGTGGTTATTAAGGTCGTTATATTGGTCATACTGTACAAGGAATTGGTAAGACTTCCAAGATATTGGATATATTGGATGAGACTGAAGTCATTATAGATGTGATAATTCTTGTACATCGTAGCAATGTAAGCATTTTCGATAGTATGAGATCTCTTAGAGAATTGAGCCTATCTTGCAGCTTATTATGGTGTTACATCGGCTAGAGTCAGTGTTAGAGCAACAGGCATTTAATTCTAATTTTTCGACTTTACGTCTACAAGTATAATTGTCGCATTTGCAACTCAGAGAACTGAGGCAGGACTGTGACACAGTCAGTGCAGTAGGAAAAAATGATTGATTGGCGCACGTTTGGCCGTGTTTTTTTTTTTTCGAAAATTACCCTCAAAGAGCCTTTACCATCAATTCAGAGCTATGGCTGTATGATAATCGGATTTTTTAAGGCTATAATTGAAAGCGAACAGTATGTGACTGCCAACTCCTTGCACAGTGGACAGCCTTGCGATGGGTTTGAAACCACTAAATGGTTAAATTCATAATAAAGAATAAAAGTTGTTTTAAAAATAATTTCTTTATTATTTTTACGAAATTTATTGCATTGTTTATCGATTATTTAGAAGTATATAAAAATGCTTTGAATAATTTTATTCTTTGGAAAATTTTCTAGCAATATACCGTCCATGAAAAAACGTCGTTTACATCATACTTTTAATAGAATTTTAATATTTAAAAATATTGATTTTGTGCAATTTTTACTGTGTAAATATTTGAAAATAATTTTGAAGTACCGCTTAGCTATAGAAATGCTTGTGAAAAAACTCGATTCCCAGCCGTTAGATTAATGAAAACACAATGAGAACTGCTGACTGCAAAAGGAGAAACATATAAAAATAATTGAGTTGCAAGAAATATTTCTTTCTCTAGATGTGAGAGCTATTCAATGATTTGTAACATTTAAAAACATTTTACTCAGTTCGCAAACAGGAATACTAAGCAATTCTAGATTAAACATTTGTATCATAAGTCTTCTGCTGTACAGCATCCAATGTTCTCATTGAATTTACGAAAATATTTACAATATTAAAATCTATCACACTTACACTTGTGACGAAATTTCTAGTGAGTACTATTTACTAGAGTAATATTTACGAATATTTACTTTCAGTAGTTTAAAGTTTAATTTTCAGTTACTAATTACGATTACCGAATACAAACACATTTTGTGTTGAATTGCTGCATATTTTAAAATGCTTTTTATTTATTATTATTGTTGTTCAATATTTGCACAATTACAAGTATTCTAAACTAAGTGTCGAGCGTTTTTATTTTTTTTCTTGTCACAATTTAGCGTATGATTGTCAAATTATTTTTTACGAGTTTTTAATTGCACAACGACACTTCGATTTCTTTGAATTGTGGCATCGCATTTAAGGAAGACTGACAGACAGATAGACGGCAATTGCTTTTATGTTATAAGTAAATAAACATAAATAAAAATAAATTTCCTTAATTATTTTTTGTAAATTATTTAAATTGTAAACTGCATAGTGGCTCACAATTTAATTCTTTTAAGATTTATAAAAATAAACACACTTTTAAGGCACAAGTAAAAGTTAGCTTGGGCATATTTCTACGCCTTACTTACTTACAGGATTGCAAACTAGCTTCCCACACCTTTCATATATTGTGTGTGTTAATTTTAACCATGAGTGGTGGGACCTATAGTCCAAAGTCGACTGCGAACGTCAGATTTGAGAACTTTTTCATGGCAATATTATTGTACTCTTAGAGTATTTGCCAGAAAACTGCTTGAGAAGAAGTCGCAGAAAGAAATATTTTTTTCATGTTACGTGTGGTTCGAGATGTCTGAGCCAGGGGTTAAACCATGAGCAAACCCACTACCTACTAGACTATGGAGGCTACACTGTTATTAAATCTTCCACAAAAACAATAGCCAAACTCAACGAAAAGTTGTTGCAATACAAAAACAAGTTTGAATAGTCTTGTGAGTAGCACTCATTTGTGAGTGTGGTGGGGCCTGTGAATTCTATTTTCACCACAGACTCTGGTGTGATGCACTTTATTTATAATTGAATGGGTTATTAAAACAGAAATGAAATTATGACAAAACTATTATACACATCGTCACTCCTCTTAAAGGTTAGATTAAGTTAGATAGCTGGTCCTCTTAGCGGGGTAGAATCCCACTTAGGCCCGCGGTTAAGCCCAACGTCCTCCTCTTCATGACAAGAGTGAGCACTGATACATTAAAGGTCACAGCAGCCACAGCTCTTGCGGCAGTTATTTGTGGGAATATTAAAACTATCTCCAATAAGATAGTGTCCTTTGCGAATGGCAGTAGTATGATAGACGGCCATATTATTTAAGGAACAAAGGAAATCATTATTATTATCCATATCAGTGCTGCAGAGCCTATCTATATTGCACGTACCCTTCTGTTGCCAACGTCGTTGAATCTGCCTGTAAAACGATCGCAGGATAACCAGTTTAATCGCAATGGGTACACCTAAAATATTTATCCATATGACCTGGAACACCTATAAGAGTTACCTTTGAATGATCGGAGTTTTACGAAATAAACTGTGAGTCGTATTGTAGAATTAAAATACACGCAAACCGTCAGTAAGACCGCCATAAAAACAAACAACGTTGCTCTTAAATGAGTTATGGCTTGTAACAATTATCATCAAAATAAAGCTCGCTTTTAGGTGCTAATACGAAATGAGTCGTTTAACACTTTAAAAACAATTCTGTGATGGGGTTTATCCATTGTATTATTGTACAATATAATGTCATTTACCTATTGTTGGTAGATGACTATGAAAGATATTTAATTTCTAAGCACTAAAATATTGCTTTTCATTTCAGGATTTTTTTAAATTTATTTCATGAATTACACAGAATTTTTTTTGAAGTTTCTTAACTTTTGAAAGTTATTCAACCTCGAAAAGACTCCAATGAGTGTAATGTAAATAAGTGAAGCCGCCATGGTCTAGTAGGTAGTGTGTTGGCTTATTAGACGTGGGGCCTAGGTTCAAACCCTAGAGCAAGACGTTTCCAACAAAACGAAAAATGAAAAATATTTCTTAGGCGACTTCCTCTCAACAGATTTCTGGTAAAAACTCTGAGAGTAAATAAAATTGCCATGAAAAGTTTCTCAAAAATACGTATTTCGAAGTCGACACACAGCAAACGTGGTGTGAGAATCAAGGTCGTAATTCTAACTCAAGGGTTGTAATGACCAATTCTGTATGCAGATGATTCAGTTTGTCGAGAAAATTGCATACTATATTCGAGTTAAACCCGTTAAATAACATTAAATAAAATTTTGCAGATGTGTAAGGTTGGTAATAATTTCAATTAAATTTTTATTTTTTTTTTTTTTTCAAAAACAAATTTATTGCTGCCGAGACAATTCGCACATATTGCTTATGCTCTTGTATTTAGTTGTCGATCATCGAAAATATTTAAATTTAACTAGGTACTCTGATTCATTCATTGCAGGTTGCATTAAGTATGCGTACTACGTTGACATCAAACTCATACCATTCGAAATATGTTTGATTCATAAGCCTACAGATTTAGATTCATAACTTTAGAAAAATACTTATAAATGATTCGAGTGCAGCAAGCAGAGCAAACGTACAATCTTCTAGTGAGTATTTTAGTATTCGTACGCGAATCATAATTATTTTGTGATTCATGTACTATATATTATACGTGTTGCTAAGCATGAATATGATGAGTATGTACTGAATATGAGTAGAGGTTTCATGATATACATTTCATACTTCGATGCGATAGCAGGGAGTGTGGGGTGTGGGAGTACCCAAACAAAAAAACAAAAGAATGGAAGACCCTAATGCTACTTACATGAATAGGTCTTTTAAAAGTAAAAAAGTCGAGCATTTATTAAAAAATAACGTATTGATTTATTTAAAAAAATATTTGAAATTTTAATTTATTAAAAAAAAAAAGAAATAGAAAAAAACACAAAATTCCATAAATTGAGGTTGTATTCAAAAGATTGATCAGAAAAAATAATGAAAGATAATAAGAAAGAAAATATTAAAAAGAAAACTTGTATGTGGTCTCGAGAAGATGTGAGTTTTCATTAAACACTCGTCTTTCATATGTTCTGTACAAAATTTAAAGATGTTTTCCAAATGAAACTTGACAATTTGATAAAACGATCAATTTGATCAGGACTAAATGAGTAACCCAATTGTTTTGCTAATCCAATAAAACTCATAGCAGTGAACGTATAAGTCCAACAAGTATACTTAATGGAAACCATGTTTCCTTCCGTTTTAATATCCGAAATGTCAATATTGCAACTCCATCTATTATCAATTTGATTTAATTCAGATTTTTTCTTTAAAAATTTGTTTTTTATATCATTGCTGGAAAACTCAACAACTAAAGAAATAATCACAACTTCTAAAGATTCGTTAAAATTTTTTGTATTAAGAACGTATATACGTTTGAAATTATCAGTCGATAATGACAAACCCATTAGTTCTGCAACTCCAATAATATTAGCACTAGCTTGAGCCATGCTAAAACGATTTGCATTATAATTACTTGATGTATGTCCTCCTATATCTGAAAATTCTAAAGATTTTGTTTCAGGGAATTCTTTTAAAATATCTTCGTTCTGCAGAAATGCGTTTTTCTTATCCTGACGATTAAACCTAACAGAATATACAAGATATTTTTCCGTACCATACACGTCTATGTGATCAATAAAATTTCTAATATTTGTCATTCCCATTTTTTTTGCTAACCCATCCACCTTAACAAAGGCTGTCTCCAAACTCAAATCAGAAGATTGGAAATTCTCAATCTCAACAATGCCGCAATTACTATAATCTGAGATTCGTAAATAATCGTCTTCATCTGGATTGTATTGATAAATAAATCTATTCTTTAGAAATTCTTTTTTACTGTCCTCGTCACGAAAGTAAACGTACCAATTATAACAATCCCTGTCTATATGAATGATAGAATTGTCAGCAATCTGTGCATTCATTTCATTCGCTAGTTCACGAACATAAGAGAAAGCCTCATCCAAACTGTCAGAAATCCCATTCACCTCTACCAAAACACAATTACGTCTTAAATCTACAACTTCTTGCTTTTCCTCTGATATGGCGCACGTATGATTTTCTTCACTGGCACTGGCGGCATTTTCAGAATCATTATGTTGCTCACTGCTTAAGTTGTTTTCATTGTGCGTTTCTTTGCTAGCTTTTGGGTCTTGAGTTATATTGTTGCCAACGTCAGGAGCCTTATCAACGGCTTTGTTCTTTTCAACCGTCTCCACACAATCTGTTAATTTATTTCCATCAGATTTTGTTTGTAGTAAAGCATCTTCTAATGTTTTAATTCTGGCCTTCAGTTGCTGTACATATCGTCTCGTAGCATTGTTAGAATTTCCACATTCTCCTTCAGCTTCTGTCGTTAGTGTTGGTGTATCGGCAAATTTTAAATTCATTTTAAATAACACTTGTGGTTGGCAATCTGTTGATCTAATTGAAATACATTAAATGAATACCTGATTGTATTGGATGATTGTGTTGCAAACACTTACTTTCCATGATTGATGTCCATGCAAGTAGAATGATAGAGTTGACCGAAATCAGTGCCGAATATGTCATCGTCGTTGTTTAACAACGCATTACAATTTTCACAACAAATTCCATATTTTTTTGACATTTTTGCCGGGTTATTATTTCACAACAAACACAACCGTTCGTTAAGGCAATTTAATTAAAACTAAGCAGCATAGAGCTTACCGTTGAATTGAAGGAGAAATTCCCTATTTATGTATAAGTAAATGCAGTGTTACTGCACTATGAAGAAAATGCATTTATGTATGATGCAATCGTGCTTTTGCACATGCAAGCAGGCTTTTGGTTTCTTTTAAAAGCTTGCCAAAGAGATAAACGACCAAATTATATTTATACCAGTGATTAACATTGCATAGCACAATTGCGCAGAGGGAATTCACACATATTGCTTATGCTCTTTTATTTAAATCTCGTTCAGAAATCGCTTTTTCGCGATTCATATTGATTCTTGAAATTTTAAGTATAAGGGCTTCGACAATATTGAAATTTAACTATGTATTCTGATTCATTCATTGTAGGTTGCATTAAGTATGCGTACTACGTTCACATCAAACCCATACCATACGAAATATGCTGGATTCATAAGCCTACAGATTAGATTCATAACTTTAGAAAAATACTTATAAATGATTCGAATGCAGAGAGTGTGTTTCATAACACTTTACAATTTTCACAATAAATTCAATATTTTTTTGACATTTTTGCTGGGGGGTAGGTTATTATTCAACCATACACACCAACCGGTCTTTAAGGTAATTTAATTAAAACCACAGAGTACCAATAAGATAAAAAGACGTACTACCCATAAATGAATGAAAAAGTTAAAAATTATTATTGTTATTAGTTCTTTTTATTATTTATTAATACTTTCACACAAAAATTAAATTTTATCTTAACTCGCGCCAATATAAAAAACCCACAGAACAGACAGACAATCTGAGGTTGACGGAAATACTTTTTTCTAATATTTGCTGTCCCTTAAATGTCCATTAAATTGGCAATTGTCAAATTCCGTGTCGCCTCTGTATACTTTGTGATTAAAACTAAAACAGCTGGTGTAGAGAAAAACAGCACAGAACAGTGCATGGCATATTTATATCAGGTAAGAGCAATTCAACAGCTGACGAGTCTCAGAATGTCAAAATTTTGTTGTTTTTTTAGTGTTTTGTAACCATTTTTATAAGTTTTTTAACATTTCTCTTTCTATTGTTATTCGTCAGTCAGTTATGAAGCTGTTTTTGACATTCCGCGTACTCTTTAACAAAAACAAAATGCCTGTTGTTTTTGCATTGTTGTACTTGTTGTATTCTTGCGGTTACCTCTTATGAATATGCCTTGGAACAGTGTTGCAAAATTGAAATTTTTAAATGGTACTGAATGATAACTGAAAGAGTACTTTTTTGCATTAAACGATACTTTTGCAAAAAAATATTTTTTTATACCTAATACAGGCACGGAATGGATGGAATAGAAATAAAAATGGTAATGGAATAGAGAAACTAAGGTTATATAAAGACTGATTCAGAACGTAATAGAACGTAAAACCACCGTTTAGTCAAATGTCAAAGTAACGTAACAAAATGTACATTCATTGTAGCATATTAAGAGCAAATTAAATACTTATGGAAATTACATTACGGTTCGGCAAGCGTTCTCATTGCTTTTCGTACACTAAAAGCGAACATACGTTGCGTGTCCGTTTAGCTTAGTTAAAAAGCGCAAACGATAAAATATGTAATACTAAAAAAGTACTAAATGTGTGAAGGGGGTACCGTGGTACTTTTGAAATGAAAAAGTATTGAAAAAAGTACTAAAATATTGAATTTTTCAACACTGTTCCAGGATATTAAAATAAGTATGAATGCGTATAAGTATCAGAAATTATAAGTATGATTCGATTCTACTCATCTTTTTGAATACCCATTGAATTGAATACTGATTGCTGGTAGGTAGAGAGTTGGCTTATTATACGCGAACCCGTGGTTTAAACACCAGCTCAGACATCTCCAACAAAACGAAATAAGGAAAAATATTGCTTCGGCGACTGCCTCTCAGCAGATTTCAGGCAAAAAGTAAATAAAATTGCTACATGAAAAGTTTCTCTAAAATCTGTCGTTCGGAATTGACTTTAAACTGGACCTACAATTCCCAATTATGTATAAAAATTAACACACACAACATAAATGGTGTAAGAAACTAATTCGTAATCTTAGGTAAAGGGTTGTAATGACCAATTATATAGGAATGTATGTAGACTCCTGCAAAACGCCATTAATCAGTCCTTCGGTGAGAAAAATACGTTTAATTTTTTTTAATTATTTGATTGATTTAATTTAATTTACAAAAAGAAATAAAAGACTTTTATTATAACGCCACCTTGTTTATTGAACATTAAGAGTTTAAACAATAATTCATAGAATTTATACAACAAAATAATATGGAATATTTCATATATTGACGCGTTTATAAGTCATTACAATAATTAAAAATAACAATGAACATGACATGTAACAAATAACAATGAATAATTATTGATAATTAAAATATAGATTGAGACTTTGACAATATGTTTTGTGATTCAATTCAATTCAATTTACAGCCGATTATTGCTTTCGTAAACAGAAACTTTAAAACAATTTGGCAGTTAACCTTGGGTCTAAAAGTTATATACATTATTTATTGAAAGCAATATTCTTTAAAAACTATATACAAGCATATTATATATATTTACATACATATTAAATATATATTTTAATACATATTTTAATCAGACATTATATCCTTTATAAAATCTATGATTCCCAATTTGGAGACAAGCCAATACAGCAAAGTCAAACAAATTATTGTTTTACAAACGCGATCCAAAACGTACATACTGAAACGAAAAAAAGAGAAAATAAAAAAATTGTAATTAATATATTGTTATTAAAACTTAATAAAGGGATTTATAATAAATAAAACGGTTTATGGTCCCTCTGAACACTATATTTCTTCAAGGAAGATAAAAAACCCAACTTTACAGTCAATAGAACGAATTTAAAGAAAAGCTCAGCTGGAGATGATATAGAGAGACTAGCACGTGCTGAAGTAACCGGAGCCATGAGAATCTGTCCTACATGGATTGTAGAGGCTCTGTCATATTTAATCTCTCTGCAGATGACAGTGAGGTCGAGAGCTATAGAAACAAGCATCACACAAGATTCACCAGGCGGCATAACAACCAGTCAAAGAGACTATTTTGTGGTATACGAATGGGTTGAAGATAATTGCACAAGCAAACTTACGAGTATTCTCCAATCGAAAGATGTGCACAATTCAACATGGACAGGAAGTATTAATGATATCCGACAGTCAGGCCCTCACGAGTTTAACGCGAACATAGTATGCAACTGTCTAGGCAAACTGAATCGTCTACATACAAATTTAGTCATTACAACCCTTGAGTCAGTATTACGACCTAGACTCTCAGACTTCGTTTTCTGTGTGTGTTAATTTTATACATGAATGGCGGGACCTACAGTTTAAAGTCGACTTCGAACGATAGATTTTTGAGAAACTTTTCATGGCAATTTTATTTACTCTCAGAGCTTTTGCCACAGAACTGCTGAGAGGAAGTCGCCTAAGAAATATTTTTTCATATTTCGCATTGCGTTACGTCTAATAAGCCAACATACAACCTACTAGATTACTACGGTGACTTCAACTGAACCATCTTGAAAGTAGAAATAGCGTTAAGCTCAGCTCATGTGGAAATTCGCTGCAATAACTAAGCATATGAGCTTACGAGGAGGGCTTTCTATGGAGTGAAATGTGTACTCGGCAAAAAGATTATTCTCAAACAAAGTACATAAGTTTGAGGCTATCTAAGCTTTTATTGTATAATTACAACGCAAAGAAATTTGACTCATGTTGAAGACTATCCAAGAGGATCATGAGGATAGTTACCGGCCTTTTTACCGGATATTCCAAAGTTAAGTAACACTTGTTCAAAACACAAACTGTTAAGTACTATGTAGTGAGATGTCCTTACTTGAACAGTAAAGACAAGGATATTATATGGGTACCCTATATAAAGGAGCAAAGTTATCTATGATTACTATTTGTTCTATTCAAAATGGAAAATTTGGACTCGGTTGATATTTGTTTAGAGCAGTGAGTTTAATGTACACTTAATCCCATATTTCGGAGCAGTTCATTGACCTCCTTAACATGCCATTTAATCCCTCAATCTCAAATTGCAACTACCGCTGGTGAGGTGACAGCTGAAATGCTCATAAAAGTACATAGAAATAGGAACTCTAAGGAATGCCATCTACGGAGCAACTGTGGTCAATACTTACACAAAGATATGTTCAAAAAATATACGCCAGGCGTTTATTTTATACTCCGAATGATTATTACAATCATTTTTGCAAATTTTCTGTTTTTTTTTTAATTTTCAAAACCTAAAGCCCTAAAAAATCACCCGTTTATGTATTTGATATAATATTTAAGTTCTAAACTTACCACTTATGTTGTACTCTAGCCTTGGGTATGGTGGATAGAGGTTCTTTCATGACATATTGGCGGCCACCCAAAATACTATTCTTTAGATACTCATTTTCATCAATATCTTCAGTGTTGATTTTAAAACTATGACAACAACAAATTAAATTAACTTTTACAAAACAAAAAAATTGTTTGTTTTTACTTACATTTTACGATCTTCATCGCCTAGAGATTTAAAAATTTCACGGAAATTATTCGACTTGAAATCCCAAGCACGGGTTGTAAAAAACTGTAAGACCTCTAAACCGGTGGCAATACGTTTCTGGACACGAATCATGCTGTATGTATATACAAAAAGCAATGCGTTAAATTTAAATTTAATTTAAAAACGTGAAATAGTCCTACAATGTTCTTTGTCTGAATATGGTGAGCAGTATATCGATTAGTAAAGCTGGCAGCCACATGAACAGGGTGACACAAAACCAATGATAATATTTATTGCTGGTCATATTACCATCCGGATACCATAAGCCAACTTCAAAGGGATATTTCTCAGCATATTCGCGGCCTTTATCCATAACCCATTTCCAGGTACGCTTTTGTGATTCATGTACAGTTAAATTGAATACAGGCAACTGGGCAGGCCTAAGTGTCATACACAGCTACTATTACAGAAAACTAAAAATTGAATTGTATTTTTAAGCACTTACCTTTCCTTTAGTTGAGTAAAATAATAGGGTATCAGCAGTAAACCATTAATGGCTATATCTACTGGTATTACTTCAGACTTTAGTTCTCCATTACATAACATCGAGCGTATAACACCTTTACCGGCTCCCACCATTACGCCTGTCGGTCCATTTAAATTATCCACCCAACCGGGCAAGGGTTCTTGAAATGCTGGCGTCACTGTTATTAGTTTTTTTTTTTTTTTTTTTTTTTGTTGAATAAGAAAAATTTATTAAATTAAATGCACAATTTTAAAATTAACAACTAAGAGAAGAAAACAAGTTTTGTTAGACTTCTGTTTTTATCAGAAAACATTTTTATTGCTTTGACCCTGTAATTAATTACAAAAAAATATATATATCGTATAAAACCTATAGAAAATTAAACACTAAATATAAAGAATATAAAAAAAACCAAATTAATTTAGAACATAGCTAAAACTCCGGTCCATTTAAGCAGGTAATAGAAGGTGAAGCCCACAATTAGAGTTTTGCAAACTTTATCCACTACATATTGGCTAAAAAGAGAGAATAAGAAAGAAATAATTTAAAATATTTTCAATTTTTTGCTACTTTTGGAAAATGGAAGCGTTAGACTTTTTAAATTTTAAAATCCAAAGCAATAAAGATATGAAGAGGTATTTAATCGCCTGTCTTTATCTTCCCTTTCGCTGGGTATACCCTCCTAAACTTTTCTTCCTATTCCACTGAAATTTTCTAATCTGTGCTCTCCTTTTACAAACTGATATGCCTGCTATTTGCTGCGACTTCCATTCAAGACAAGCTTTCAAGAGTTGAGTGGTCAATAGGTTGGAGGCTATCTAAACTCTTATTAGGTAATTACAACGGGAAGAGTTTTGAGTCATACGTAACATCAATGAATATAATAATCAGCCTTTCACTGAACACTCCAAACTCAAGTAACACTTGTTCAGAATAGCCATTTCATGTCGGTCAGATAGTATTGCTATGTCTTCTCCATTTCCTGTGAATTGAGTACATCTTTCGATGGCATAAACTTTCGCTTTCAAGTAAGACACAAGTTTCCCTATGGGCTCTGAATATTTCACTCTGAGACAGAACACCCCGGTTCTCTTTCACTGTATGTCCATGATCCATTGGTATACCACAGAATGTTGCCTATCTTAAAAGGTTATGTACCAACCAAATTATTCCTTTCTCTCTAATTATTCATTCTCGTTTGCGAGAGTTTACTGGAACTGTCTACCAAGCAGCTAAGGAGGGAACTTCCATTCATTTACTAGGTTACAATGCCTCCTAATGCTCTTCGCGTTAGGATTGTCTCCCATTAATCTAACCACAGTCTCAATAGCTCCGTTTCTCTCTACCGCACATAACGTGCTTAAATCTACCGTTATAGAATAAGTTCTCATTGCAAGCTAACCTCTGTATCTTACTCAACTCCATCTGAGCCGTTTTCACGAGTGTATTTGCAATACGTTTTATTACATTAATGGGTCGATAATGTATGGGATGGTGTTCGCGGAACGTCAAAAAAACTAGAATCACTTTCAAACTCCAACAAAATGTTATTAAACGTATCCCCAACAAGAGAAGATTTACAATAATAGCTTCACTTCATCCTATTTTTCAATCTATATGGATAGGCTATAATCCAGATCGGATTATATTCGATACAATTAACAACAAGGAAAGGAAAATTTGTTTTGTTTTTTTTTATTAGGTCGACTAGTATTGGAACACTCTGTTCTATTCTCCAGGAACTAAATGATTCAGAGACTCGCATTTATTTCCTCGACTAATTGTTGCTTATTGGGTTTTTAATTTTTTTAAATTTTTCTTCACTTGAAATTTTATTTCTTTAATACTTACATTTTAAGATGCAACCTGGCTCTGGGTAGATCTTCCAATTTTTCTTTCAATATAAATTGACGTGCACCTTTGGCACAATTAATCATATATTCCTCATCAGTTAAGCCTGAAATCATATCCATATTGAAGCTGTAAAGTAAACCAAAGAGAAAAATGAATAATTTTAATATTCTTTATAAAAAAAAATAAGCCTTTGGCTTTACCATGTTTAACTTACATTTTCTTATCTTGCGCTGTTAAATTATCCCATAAGGCAGCGTATTTATCTGATTTAAAATACCAGGCATGCAAAGTAAAGAATTGTAAAACCTCAAGACCGGTGGCAATTTTACCTTGAACCTTAAGCATGCTAAAATACACAAACAAAGAAACAAACAAAATTTGATTTATAAAAAAAAAACATATTAAAGTTATATTGAGAAGAATAAACAAAAGATTTAACACAATAGATTTCAAATTGTTTAAATATTTTGAATTTCAAGAGGAGAGACACATTTAGGTATAATTTTTTCGATTGAAAAAAACAAGACAAAGACTTTAAAAGTAAAAAGCCTATTTGTAAAACTGTCATTGGTCCAATATAGGCCATCAATGGTAATCATAGAGGCTCCTTTACTCATTTCAAAGCTTTTCCCAAAATCATAGCATTTAATGGGACTGTCTACAAGCAGCTAAGGAGGGAACTTTCAATCATTTGATTTGCCATCTCATAATGGCTCCTGATGCACCTCGCGTTAAATATGTCTCCCATTAACCTAACCACAGTCTCAATAGTTTCGGTCCTCTACGGCATGCAACGTTCTTAAATCTATCATTGCCGCGGTTATACCAACGCAGTAGTCTAGTAGGTAGTGTATTGGCTTATTAGATGTAAGGCTACGGTTCAAACCCCAGGTCAGACATCAAAACGAAAATATGAAAAAATATGTCTTCGGTGAGGGTGCCCTGGTAGTCTAGTGGGTAGTGTGCTAGACTATTAGCGTGAGGGTCGTGGGTTCGATTCCCACCAGAGACTCTGGTCTGTGACACTACACCGAGCAAATAGTCAAGTTACTTCGCTCGTATATAATTAGGATATAATTTGTAATTGTATTGTAATTAATAAGTAAATAAATAAATAAATGTCTTCGGTGACTTCCTCTCAGCAGATTTCTAACAAAAACTCTGAGAGTAAATAAAATTGCCATGAAAAAGTTTCTCAAAATTCTGTCATTGGAGTCGACTTTAAACTGTAGGTCCCGCCACTCATGTATAAAATTAACACACACAACATAAGTGGTGTGAGAAGCTAGGTCGTAATCTTGACTAATTTATTTACTCTCAGAGTTTTTGCCAGAAATCTGCTGAGAGGAAGTCGCCGAAGAAATATTTTTTCATATTTCGTTTTTGTGGGAAATGTCTGACCTGAGGTTTGAACCGAGGCTTCAAATCTAATAATCCAACACACTACCTACTAGACTATGGCGACTTCAATGTGGGAGCAATTCGTTGAATAATTCATGTACTTTTTACGTGAAATTTACTTTCCTCTAACTATGCACTTGTTTGCTATCAATTGCTGTCGAGAAAAACCTTAGGACTCAAATTGTTCAATTTTTAATTTGTAGTTCGTTTAAATGCAAATTATACTACGTGGGAAATATATTTAAGGAATCCAAGAAACAAGAAGGCATAGATGGGGTGCTGCTGGACTTTAAGGGGCTAAACGTACATAAAAATAATGGGAAAGGAATTTCCAAAAACAGAAATAAAACGAGAATATTGTAGCTATAGCATCAAGGAAGAAGTAAGATGCCTTACAGTTGAGAGACATGATGTATAAACAGTCACGGACTAATTTATCCTCCCTCGTTTCTTAAGGAGTTTTTTCAAGTACCTTTTTAGATAATAAAAATTCCGATTTGATAAGATTTTGAATAACAACAAAAATATTTTATAAATAGTACGTATACTTACAATCTCTTCTGGCCAAAAATCAACATCAGGAAATCTAAGAAATAGGCCGGCAACCAATGGAACATGAGACAATTGAACTGATGATATAATTTATTTGTGGTTACGGTCGGATCTGGATACCAGAGACCGGCATTAAAAGGATATTCTTTATTAATGCGTTTACTGAGCTCCACTACAATGCCACTGGTCATTTTACGATCTTCAGCATTGGTTATATTATAGACTGGTATTTCGGCAGGCCTAAAAAAGTTTAAAGAATTCCGCAAAGCTATTAATACAAATTCTTTTAAATGTTTGTCAAATAAAAACTTACTTTTTACCCTTGTTAAACTCATAGGGTATAACAATTAAACCATTTATGGCATAATCAACGGGTATCACTTCCGATTTATTTTTCTCATCGACCAAAACAGAACGTATAACACCTTTGCCACAACCGATCATTAAACCGGTCGGCCCATTTAAATTGTCAACCCATCCGTTTAAAGGTTCAAATGCCGCTGGTGATACTATGTGAATGTGAAAATTTTTGAAATTTTTATTACAAATTTTGAACCAAATTTTGGGAATTTCGAAAAAAATTAATTAAACAACTTACATGATTGAATGATGAATTTGAAAATGATTCTGATTTTGATTTTTAATTCTGATGTACGCGCCATGAATTTCCATGAGATTGTAACACACTTTTTTTTTATTTTTGACTCTTTTTTTTAAATATTTTTTTAAATTTTTTTTTAATTTTCTTAATTTATTTTTTTTAATTTCTAAACGAAGAGTCTTAGTGTCAGTGTGTGAGTATTAATGTTTTAATGTGTTTTAAAGAGCAATGTAAATATGTATGTATGTATGTTGTTATGTATGTATGTAAGTAAATATGTATATATGTATGTATGTATGTGTGTATAAGTATAAATATAAATATAAATATGTAAATATGTGTGTTATTTTGTGTTAAATTCACGTGTGATTTGAACCAACATAGTAATTTATTTTTTAGCGGATAAAAATAGCAATTTATAGACATAGTAACTCTAAAAATATTGGGTTCCCGAGAAAATTCGGTTACAAATTGTTGGTATATAAGGTCCTTCCTGTAAGGCTCCTTTACAATACCCACAGTACCTATTGCGCCATTCGAATATAACACTTCCACTTTATGTAGGAGGAACGATTTCAGACGATTGAAAATTTATAAAAAAAAAAAACTTTCTTTGCCTTTTTAATTGTTTTTTTTTTTAATTGTTTTATTATTTATTATTTTTAATGTTTTATTTCGTTTTATTTTGTTTTATTCACCTTAAAAACTAGCTACCCATTTGCACAATAAAGCATTTAAAAAAGTATTACTAAAACATATAATAGAGTCATTAGGATACCTAACATGTTCCACAATTGTTAGGCACTTATTAACGGCGCTATAAAATTATAAGTCCAATATGCTATAAGACCTAAAAATGCTGCCTTGCAAGTACGATCAAGCACATACATGCTACAAAACAAAACAAAAAACGATACGAATTATTTAGAAAAGAAAAGAAAATTACATTTCAACACAACATCTCACAATTTCAATTGTCTTCTCGCTTTGGGTAGTGTATCGGGGGATTCTTTCATTAAATATTGACGGCCACCTTGTATGCAAGAAATCATATATTCTTCAACATCCTCTTCCGTATCCATATTCATGTTAAAACTGGTTATTAGAGAATACTTTAGAAATCTTCTAGTTCTTTAAAATGTTATATTTCTTACATTACTTTATCCTTATCGTTTAATTTTTTCCATAGCGATTCATAGCCTTTCGATTTAAAGCACCAGGCACGCATGGTAAAGAATTGCAACACTTCTAAACCGATTTGTACACGTCTCTGTACTCGCAACATACTAAAATGTTTTGCAATTGATAATAATTTGGTCTAAACTTAAGGGATTCTTTTGAAACTCCAAAACAACATAGAATTTTATACTAAAATGGAGGTTATAGGTTCAATCTTTACAATACCCCCTGGTATGTTCGGTAAAATTGTTTCCCTTTAAAGAGTAAGCAGGATGTAGGACTGTCCAATAAAATAGCTACAAGAGTCCCTCGAAAGTTCCGTAAAACTGGTCCCCTTTCAAAAGTAAGTACAACAAAGAAAATCACTGAGGTAATCCAGGCTGTCTAATAGAATACTGAAGTTATTTTTCGGTAGTGATTATTTCCAAATCGTTCCATTACTAAAACCATATCAACAGGGCTTGTAATAGGTTTTCAAATTGTTTGGAGAGAACTCATCAAGATGGCGGAGTTTCCAATTGGGCGAATTTATGAATCCGGAAAATATTGGAGAAACTGTAAAGGCATGGGAAAAGAATGAAATGACTCTTCAAAACCTATGGGAAACGATAAACGTAGAAAAATTAAGAGATGACCTTCAAAGTAGCCCTAGATGTGAAGGTTTCATGGAGTACAACGGTTTAACTGGCAGTGATTTGTTCTATCAGTTCTTTTAGTTTCTTTGAATAACGTAGGGGCTGTCATAAAAGATCGTTTCTAGCCTTTTTCTTTCGCCATTGAAAAAGTCATATGAAAAAATATGGAATAAAGGCAATAAAATCGGGAAACAAGAAGAGAGGATAGGTAGCTTGGGAAGTGTGACACCAACAGTGGAGGTATTTTTTTAATCCTTTACTACCCTTTAGTCGGTTTCTTTTAAGCCTCAATCAAATTTGCTTCAGTCAAAAAGAACATGTTCTACAATGATAGGGTTGCCATGTGTCATTTCCGAGGAACGATATATGTATGTATTGGCTAGTGGTGAGGAACGTTGCTCCTCTTTCTTTCTCAAGATGTGGCGCCGACGATCTTTTCTTTTATGTTCTCTGCTGATCATCCTTCTGAATGAATCATTTGGAGAGCTTTTGATTCTTAAAAGTCAAAAAGTGAAAAAACGTGGACAGAAAATTGTCAAGGGCTTAAGTTGATTCTACAGAAGATGGATTTAGTTACCACAAATCCGGCGGCATTATAAGTCATTGCGACGCTTGAAAAATTTTGAAAGGAAATTCACTTAACATGGATGCTTTACGGAAAAATGCATGTGGGAAAGCTTTCCCTAACAAAAAGTCCGGTGTGTCCCCAGGCACATATTGGTCTTTTGACCCCAGGAATAACGGTAGGACTATATGTATGTATATAAGCAGGGGATCGTAAATACCAGAAACAACTCGTCAAAAGGGATGTGTAAGGGCCCTTTTTGATTTGAAATTCTCTTTTTCGTGTAACGCGAATACAAGACGATAAAGCTCTTAAAGCTTTAAAAATTTTAATGTTGTTTTGGTGTTTACGCAGAGGAGCAGAGCAATAAAATTAAAATTTGCAAAAATAAAATATCTTATGAAAACAAAAACAACAACAAAAAAGAAATTTAAAAACAAAAAATTGTAAAGAAAAGATGAAAAACGAAACGAATAACTTACAATCGCTTTTGACCCAATAAAAATAAAATGAAATCAATAAAGTAGGCTGGTAACCAATGAAAGAGTATGACGTTAATTTGATGACGTAAACGATTTGTGGTTATGCAACCGTCTGGATACCATAAACCGGTTTCCATTGGATATTGATAGCCAATCTTTTTGCTCAATTCTATAACTTCACCCCATGGTACTTTGCGTCGTTCAGCGCAACTGATATTGTAAACAGGCACCTCTGTCGGACTGAAAAAATTGTATTTTTTTGTTATTTTAATTGGATTTCTGTTCCTTTTTTTTGTTTGTTAAGCAAAGTATACCGTGGATATGTTGAGTATTCATAGGGTATAACAACCAAACCATTGATGGCATAATCAACTGGTATTACCTCGGATTTGTAACGTTTATCGATGAGCATCGAGCGTATAACACCTTTGCCGGCACCCACCATTAGGCCAGTGGGTCCATTTAAATTATCCACCCAGCCTGGTACAGGTTCAAAAGCCGATGGTGATACTAATATTGAATAAATACAGACAGACAGACACAGAGTTTTTGTTTTTTTTTTTGTTGTTCTTAATAAATGGCTGATCATTTAAAGCATTTCTGTAAAGCGTGTTTCTCCGGGCATTATCATTGAGGGCAGCTGTGTTTTTTTAGCATTTTTTTTTTTTGGTTTCTTGAGAAATTACGCGCTCCATGGCAGTCGCTTAGGGGAAAACTGGTTAGAAGGCAGGTAAAGGGTTTTTTTCTTTAAGAATTTCAAATAAAATTTTTATTCTTTTTATTTGCTGGCAAAGTGTTATTTACAGGTGTTTTTGAAGAGAACTTGCAACCATTTTTCACAATAAAGCCGGTTTAGCAACTTAAAGATTTTTGGATTTTTTTTTGTGTTTTTTAAGCACTAAGCAGCAATTTCACTTTATTTTCTTTTTTTTCACTTCGATTGTTAAAACTTTTTTTTATTTTAATTGAGATACACTTTGTTTGTAAGCACTTGGGTAAGCAGCACATAAAAGAAATACAAGAAAATAGGAAAACATTTTTGGAAAGGGGTGTATAGAAATGAAAGCAATTTTAGCCATGATTGTCTGAAACATTTGTTTGTGTTTAAAGCATGTTTTTCTTTCCTTATTTTGTAATAAATTGTTGTCAAACTTACAACATCATTGTGTAATGAACGTTAAATAAATTTAAGCGCCTAGAACTACCAAACTTTACGATCAAGTTACCTATATGCTATGCAGTCAAACTCCTGTAATTTGAATGACCATTCATTTGCTCCAACTTCCATTTTGTAGCACGAAAATAATCGTGTGATATCTTTTCTAAATAAGTTGTGTTTACGATTCCAACAAGAATCAAACCCACAACTCTCACCGTGTGAACTCTCTTCTCTATTTAACTTCTAACCCTGTCTACTCTTTTGTATTTTTAATTTACATTCCTTTGATCGTAGACCGAACGAAGAGGCTTAATATGTTGTATCGAAAATGGTATTTAACTCTCATATAAATCTTTTTTCTTGGAATCGCATTAAGCAAACGGCAAATACAGACCTCCAAGTAGCAAGCTGCCGTACAAAACGCTTTAGCTAAGCGTCTCGCAATAGAGTGCCTTATAGGACAATGCCGATTCTCTATGCTCCATTGTAAATCAAGAATAGCCGGAGAAGAAGCATGTCACAACTATCGGAACTATTAGTTGTATCATTGTCTAGAAACGGAAGTCTTGGTGAAATTGTGTTTTGCTTTTTTGTATTGGGTTAAGTGAAGAAGTGGGAGGTCGCCATATTCTAGTAGGTAGTGTGTCGGCTTATTAGGCGATTCAAACCCCAGGTCAGACATCTCCAACAAAACGAAATATGAAAAACTATTCCTTAGGCGACTTCCTCTCAGCAGATTTCTGGCAAAAACTCTGAGAGTAAATAAAATTGCCGTGAAAAGTTTCTCAAAAAATTTGTCGTTCGAAGTCGACTTTAAACTGTAGGAGCCGCCACTCATGTATAAAATTAACACACACAATATAAGCGGTATGTACATGTGTATGTGTGCGGAAACTATCTCATTGTGTCAGTTGGCAACTAGCAGTTCCTTCCAAGATCTTCGTTTATGTTCTTACGGAAGTCAGGACTCAAAGCGATGCCGGAATGGATTCTAACTAGAGACTTCTGGTCTAATGGTCCGGAGGTCGCCGATGGGACCCTTGATTTATAAACTGATGAATTCAGAATACTAGAGAGAGTAGGCTCTGGATCACTAAAATTTCATATAGGCTGCCTAAACACAATATTTTCCAGGCGATAGTCATACATACATAATTGGTCATTACAACCCTCCAGTCAGGATTACGACCTAGTTTCTCACACCACTTATGTTGTGTGTGTTAATTTTATACATGAGTGGTGGGACCTACAGTTTAAAGTCGACTCCGAACGACAAATTTTTTGAGAAACTTTTCATAGCAATTTTATTTACTCACAGAGTTTTTGCCAGAAATCTGCTGACAGGAAGTCGCCGAAGAAATACTTTTTGTATTTTGTTTAGATGTCTGGCCTGGGGCTCAAATCCTAGCTTTACGTCTAATAAGCCAACACACTACCTACTAGACTACGGCGACTTCAATAGTCATGGTGATATTAAAAGCAGCAAAATGCTTGGGTGTTGGAATTTCTCTTGAACATTTTTTTAATTTTCAAACGGCCAGATACGATTAAACCCGTAACGAACGTCACTACGACGTCAGTCATTGTCCTTAATGGGATTTCGGATCATTTAAAGGTAATTCTTATAAGGATTCCAGGACATAGGGATTCCAGAACCAGTTAGGGCTGGTGCGAGGCTCATAATCTTCGATATGTTACAGGCAATAGGGATGCAGATTGCCACAAAAAATATTACCAGACTCTGTTGGTCTGATAGGGATAAGAAGAGGTCTGATTGTCTTATTTCCCTTAATTCCATGGCCATCCACTGAACTTTTGCAATTATAGAGGTCACTATCCTATTGAAATTCATGCCGATAGACTTGTATGAGGCCTTTGGCTTTGAGGAGGAGTAAAATACTCTTACCAAAGCTAGGCTTTATGCAATAGCATAAAGAGGAGAGGAAATATTTGATATTTGGGTTGGATATTGATTCCGGAGCGGGCTATTTAAGCCAAAAATATATGAAATAAATGCACTCCAAAAGAATCAATTTTAATCCTAAATTATTCCTGATCTAACAATTAAAACTTTTATGCAAAAATCAATTTTCGAAACAATAAACTTTAAAATGCTTTAATTTCAGTGTACAGTAATAAGCATAGTTTTCTGGGGATTGGTTTTTCAGATCAATTACAATAATTAGCATTTTTTTAAGCAACAAATTAAAGAATATAAAATGGAATAAAGACCAGCTCGATTCCATGATAAATTTTCTAATTAATTTTTTGTTTCTTTGTTTTTATTTTTTAAGAAGCCAAGCATGTATAGAATCTTTAATTAAGTAGCACAACACATAGGTTATTCTTAAAATCTAAAACACATTTCCCCAAGCTTAAGCTCCCATTTTACAGACTTTTTTCTGTTTTTTTTTAATTCAAAAACTTACCAATACTGGGTCGGGCTATAATCACTGGCATGGTATCATAATGATCGCGTACAAACAATTCAGCCAAACGTTTCGAATATGTATACGTATTTGGATGTGGTTTCAACAACTCGGGTGTAATATTTTCCAATGTCTTCAAGTCCATCCATTCGGCCAAACGCATAAGATCTTCGGGTTTATGGGGGAAATCATAAACCTTCTCATACATGACTTCCTGATCACAATTACAGAAAGCCGTGGATAAATGAACAAAAGCTTCCAAGTTTTTAATTTTCTTGGCCACATCTAAGGCACGTCTAGTGCCAGCCAAATTCATATCAATGGCATCTTTCAAATTGCCTTCCAATTTTAAAGTGGCTGCCATATGGAAAACAATGTTGGCGTTGTCGCAAACGTGCTTAAGATTGTCACCAGATAAGCCCAACATTTCATAGGTAACATCACCTTGATAGATGGTAACCTTTTTCAATACATGTGGTCTCTCCTCTTTGATACGTTGGAAAATCTAAAAGCACGATAAAAACCAATTAAAAACTAAAAATTAAAAAAAAATTTCCAAAAATGCTACTACCAACCGGTAATTTAAACATTTCCTCCAAACGCGATTCAGGCGACTTGCCACGCTTTGGACGACAGATAATGATAATCTCTTTCAATTCATTACACGAATACAATAGTTTTTCCAGCAAAACTTTACCCATAAAACCAGATGCACCGGTAATAAATATCGTCTTGTCTTTGTAATATTCCTGTACGGGAGTTAATTCCGGCATGTTGTTGATTGGCTAAAATAGAAAAAAAATTAAAAAATTTAGTTTGAGGATCATAGGTCACAATAGTTTCTCTATTTTTTTTCTACCACCTGCACGCTTTTTATTGTAAATGAATTTTAAAACGCCTACAAATACGTCTGGTTTAAAAAGTGAACATAGAAAAGCTTGTAATACATTCGCAATATTAATTGGCTTAATACTGCACAGTGGTTTAATTCGTTGAAGAAGTAGGAAAAATTTAATTTATTGATTGAATTCGGTTTAGCAATTAATTTTTTAAAAAGTATGCTTTTGAGAAACGAATTACCTATTCAAAAAGGTAGCTTTTTGTAAAGCAAAAAAGTACATTTTAAAAAGTTTCTTCTAAACTTTAAAGTGTACTTTTCAAACCTAATGTATTAAAATTGTTGGTACTTTTTCAGAAAGGTTCTTTTTTTAAATTAAGAAAAGTACTTCTTCAAAAAAGGTACTTTTAAAAACAAAAAGTATTTTGTAATAAAAAAACAAAAAGGATTCTTTAGGCAAATACCTTAAATACCCTTTTGTACTTAAAAAAAATAGATAATATTTGAATCCTTAAATGGTAGGTTAGGTTAGGTTGCAATGGTAGCTTACTTGAGCACATATAGCGGCCCGTTGTGATGCCACAGGTACGCGCAGTCCCTGTACTGACCGAATTCCACCAAGCTAGTGAGGGAGTTAGTCAGCACAGGGTCTACACATTACATCACTTTAATGTTTAATGAAGTTAGGACTCGATGTTTAGATGATTATCTTTTGGAACACAATCCATTCGAATTCCACCCAATTCATCGAAGAAGTTGGCTAGCGCAGAGGCTGTACAAGCCTTAAAAAAGTTCTTTTTTAAAGTCAGTAAAAAGTTGTTTACTTTTTTAAGATAACGAACATTTAGAGCTTTAAAAGTACTTTTTTAGGAAATAAATAAAATTAACAAGTAGCTTTTACTTTCTGTACATTTTCTTAAAAAGAACGTACTTTTTGAAGTTTTAATAGTACTTTTTACAAGCAAATAAAACTTTTCTACTCTTTCTTTAGAGAATATATTTTTTTAAGATAAAGAACATTTAAAGTCTTAAAAGTACATTTTTTGGGAAATAAAGGGCATTAAAATACTTTTTTTAAATTAACAAGTACCTTTTACTTTCTATACATTTTCTTAAAAGTTTTAATTTCTTTCTTGATGTTTTAATAGTACTTTTTATCAGCACATAAAACTTTTCTACTCTTTCTTTAGAGAATATATTTCTTTTATAGATTTATAATATCTTTTGAAAAAGTACCTTTTGAAGCCTTATTTTGTTTTAGGGTAAATAGACGACATTGTCAAGTTTTTTTTGAGAAAAATATCCTTCTTGAAGTATAGGATTTTAAGAAAACCATTGCTATTGCCTTTTCTTTAAAAAAAAAGTACTTTTTTGAAAAGTACTTTTTTCAATTAAATAAAAATTGAGAATTTTAGAACTTTTGTATAAGAAAAACTTACCAAACAGCAACTTTAATACTACTGATGTACTGTTGTAATAAAAAAAACAAAGTCTTTATGTAGTTTTCTAAAGTATAAAGTACCTTTTTAAGTTTTAATAGTAAAACATAAAGGGCTTCTATTCGATTTTTGTAAAGTACCTTTGGAAACTTTAATAGTGCCTCTTTTAAAAGGTCAATAAAAGGCTTTTAAGAAATATTATTTACTGAATAACTATTTTTTAGAAGTTTAATGAATGTTTTCGTACTTTATTGTTCAAGAAAAAAGTATTTTTTAAGGTCCTTCTTTAAAAAGTAAATAAAAGAATTTTTTTACATCTTTTGAAAGCTTTAAAAATATTTATGTAAACAGAAAAAGCACATTTTGAACTTATTGCTGACACTTTGGTACTTTGCTTCTGTGTGTGGTACATTTTTGGCATATTTTATAAAAATTATTGTGGTTAAGCGAAGTTTGTAAATTTAGGATTTCAGTAACACTTCGGTACCTTTGACATTTTGTGGTAGAAAATGTAAAATTTAATGTCGTAATAAAATCTGTTTTGCCATTTGAATTCATAAAACGATACCAACAATAATTTCAAAATATTGTTGCAGCTTTAAATGCATTTTGCATTGGCAAATGGCAGGGGGAACATGCATAGCTTCCACAGCCTTTTAAGTACTCAAAATCAACCACAAACGTTTTATTTAATATTGAAAATACTTTTGACTACCAGAAAAGAAAGAAAAAAAAACTTCATTTCAAATTCAAATCGTTGTATTTTAACTTTCAAATCCATTTGCCCCAAAAAAGAAAAAGCAACAGGCACTGAAAGTGAATACTTTAGCCGGTGCATTGCAGCATTATGGCCAATTGTGCTACGTTTTTTTCTTTCTTTCTTTCTCCATTTCATTTGTAATACATGAATATCTTCGGATATTTCATTTGCAACATATAGCAGCAGCAGCAACAATAAGCCGGTTTAAAGCAATTGCGCGTTTTTTCCTTTTGTTTTTAGATTAGTTTTCTTGAGGTGAGGAAAAGAGGCACGAAAAAAAATTATTCAATTGCAATCAGAGTAACAAAATTGGCAAATTATTGCGTTGAATGTGCAACTACAACATATAATTTCTTTAAAGAGTGACGTAAATAAATAACAATAGATTCGGTTTAAATTAATTCAATTTTACATTCGAATAGCAGCAATAAGCTATTGTTTTTGTTGCTGTTGTAAACATTAAGTAAATGAGACAAAAACAACAGATAAACAGACAATCGGAAACCAGCCAAAGACAACAGACGAGTAAATAGTCAGTATTTGCAACTGTGGCTGGCAATTGATGAAAGAAACCAAAGAAAAAAAAAAAGATAAAATTTCAGTGGTTGACCTCATTTTTAACATGCTCCAGCAGTCATTACTTTTTGGTGGACATTTTTTTGCTGTCTGTCTCTGTTGCGTAGACATTTCAAAGATAAATAGGCGGCATGGCTAATAATGTTTCAAACTGCTGTATTAAGCAATATTCGCAATATTCGAAACTAGTTATATTAAAAACAGCAAAGTGTTATTAATTCTTTTGGTCAGAGTTTATTTAAGCAATAATTAGGACATTGTATGCTTCAATAGTGAAGTCAAATTCTTATAATCGAATACATACATACACAATACATACATAATTCGTCATTACAATCCTTCAGTCAGGATAACGACCTAGTTTGATGTCTGACCTGGGGTTTGAACCGTGGCCTTACATCTATTAAGCCAACACACTATATACTAGACTACGGCGACTTCAATACACAACTAAACTGTTTTATTATTTCGTCATCTTAAAAATCGTTCGGAACTGGTTAGAGCTGTGTATGAAGGTATCATTTCGAAGTCGTTAGCTACAGGCCATTCGATAAGACTACCTTACAGATGAAACTCTCCGCCATAAGGACAGCAATGATAACTATTAAGCAAGGTAATACATCAAGAAAACGTATTGCTGTTAGGGCAGTGGGCCCTAACTTAACGACCCCTCTAACATTCTACGATTTCTGCTAAGGTCTCAACGAGTTGGCAGAGTGGTATATTTGTCACATCACTTAGGTACTTAGCACTATACCGGGAAACTTTACAGAGGATGAATTGACCAGATATCGTACAAACATCATACTTTCGCATAGGACCTCTACATAAAGAACTCCACTAAGAACATGCATGCTTAGAATTGCTAATGCGGTAATAGATTTGGTCAAATGAACTCGCTAATGGTAGTGTGTTGGCTTATTAGACATGAGTCCTAGGTTCAAAATCCTGGTCAGACATCTCCACCAAAACGAAATTTAAAAAAAAAAAACATTTCTTCGACGACTTCCTCTCAGCAGATTTCGGGCAGAAACTCTGAGAGCTAATAAAAAATTGCCATAAAAATCTGTCGTATGGAATAGACCTTAAACTGTAGATCCCACCACTCATGTATAAAATTAACACAAACAACATAAGTGGCGTGATAATCTAGGTTATGTCTGTATGTAATCTATGTTGTTATGAGCTGTCGTTTGGGTTGCATTCATAGTCTGTCATTGGGAATGACTCTTGGCTAGAATAATTCTGCACAGACTTTTTCAGAGACATTGATTAAAAAAATCGTTCATTCTTGTTCCATCTTTTGCATCTATAAAGGAGTGTGGAATTTACATTGGCGTTAAATATATTAAATTTAATTCGCTTTGAAAGTGATATTGAATCTCACACAAATTTTAATCACTCGAACACTTAACGTTCAGTACAGTGCAGAATTTCAGTTTATTTCTTATCTTTTCTCATAACCTCTCCTCTTTGATGTCTTATGCTTGATTAGGAGTGGAAATTACTTGACTCTAATAAGGATATATGTATGTACACCAGCCTTAATCAAATATTGTCATAAATTCCTTTATAAAACAAACCTATTCTTTAGTAGCTTTCAGTACGTGATACATATTTTTGCAAAGCCTTAGCAATGCTTCTGATTTTAATTACACCCGCTATCTGTTACTTTTAAGACAACGTAAAGTAGTACCTAAGATACAAAGATTTATGCATCACTGATTTAACCACAAGACAGACAGTAATTTTTTAAAACACCTCCAACTTCATATACTGGGCTGCAACAGTTGCCAGCAGTCACCATAAGAGTGGTTGCTTTTAATTTACACGTTTGCTTCTTTTTTCATTTTGTTAAACAAACAACAACAGCCAGAAGAAAGAGGTTGTTTTATGATCGCACAAAAGTTTATGGCTTATTATAGCCAACATAGGCTTACGTCCTGTTTTGTCTTGCATTGCAATGCATGGCTGCAGTTTTTTTTTCCTTTCTTCAATTATGGTTACAAAAAATATTAGAAAACTATTAAAACTCGAAATCAAGAAAAAACAAGTTAAAGTTTGCGAAATTCGGCAAGGAGTACTAACCCACAATGAACGCATTGCGGAATACAAATACCGAGTCTAAGTGAAATATATTTCATGGAAAAATAAAAAATACTTCAATATTACCCCAGCTAACTAGCTAACTCTAGTATAGCGATAAAGCACTAGTAAAGCTGCAAGTGAGCAAGCATTAAAGAAACGAAAGACTTAAGCAACAAACTTGTTGTTTTTAAGCCACTTGCTATAAGAGTGGCAAACAAACACTCTTGCTTATGCTTTACAACATTAGCTAGACTAACTTTAAAAAAAATAAAATTTTAAAATACATAACAGTAAACAACAACAACCATCAGCTAGTTAGTTGCATAGATAGCTAAATAGACGGTTTTGTTGCTTTATACCAAAAGTATTGCTTTACGTTTTGCCATTTTTAAAAACAACATCATTTATCTTACTACGGCGCTTGAGCGTGAGTATGAATGAGTATTTGTGTGGCATATTTTAATAGTTTTTGGTAAAAACGTTTTGTTGTTATTGCTACATGCAGCCTGCATGCATGCATGCCGTTGAACATTAAGTAAAAATAAGCTGTCAATATTTGGTTTTATGACTGTGGAAATGTTTTTCTTTATTATAGTTTTATGGTCTATTAATAATTGTAGGTTTGTTGTACTTCAACACACAAGAGTGTGACATTTTTTTCAAGTGAATATTGTACACGTTGGTATTTAAAAAGAAAGACAAACTAATGATACACTTGATCTCTTTTAGAGATTTTAAAACTTTAGAGAAAATTTACAAAAATAAATTTATAAAGTGAAATTAGTTAAGAAATTATACGTTACATTTTACAATAACAGCAATGACTGGCTAGAGTTTTGAAATCATGTCTATTGATTTATATAGAGTCCAATTAAAACATCATTAATTATCTTTTGACATTGACGTCTGATCACAATTTCCAAACTATCATTTATGTATGCACTTCATGACTATAAAACCCAAGTTAAACAGTATTTACTGTGTATCGATCCTAAATATTATAACCATTCAGTATTCAGTCACACAACTTTGGAATTTATTAGTCAAAGTGCATACATAACATACATGCTTAATTATATCCCTTCAGTCAGCATTACGACCTAATTTCTCACACCACTTACGTTGTGTGTGTTATTGTTATAATTTATAGCGGGACTTTTAAATTCGATTTCGAACGACTGATTTGTGAGAAACTTTTCATGGCAATTTTATTTGCTCTCAACAGAGTTTCTGCCAGAAATCTGCTGAGAGGAAGTCGCCGAAGAAATATTATTTTTTCATATTTCGTTTTGATGTCTGACCTGGGGTTTGAACCGAGGCTTTACGCCTAATAAAGCTACCTACTAGACTACGACGACTTTATTTGCATACATAACATAATTGATCATTACAACACTTCAATCAGAATTACGACCCAGCTTCTCACATCACTTATGTTTGGATAACTGGACAGAAGCGAGGATATTCGGCCATAGAGTGAAATATTCGAAACCCATGAGTAAATTTGCTAGTATGTTCCAGATGGGAGTTTACACCATCGATAGATAAGCTCAATTCAACAAGAAGTAAAGAAGTCGGGCCAGGCCTCCAAGAAAGCACTCGGCTTGTATGAGATTAATATGGGATTGTCTCGCAAGCTAAATCAGCTAAACAGGGTATATGTATGTATATGTAGTGTCACCTTGTGGACGTTCGCGGCAATGGGTAGCTAGATAAACCAGCTAGGTGTTCTTCCTTACCAATGCCAGGATCCAATACAATTCTGTGCAGTAGGAAAGATATTTAGAAGCGTATACTCGACGAAAGAGAAGATGAAAAGAGCTGGGAACTCTTCTTAAGCAAGATGGGTTTGAGACAATCTAAACTTTTGGTGAATAATTACCACGAGAATAGATTTGAGACCTGAATCAAGCTATCGAGAAGTACGGCAAGAATAAAAACTCCCCTTTTAGCAGGGCCTATAGGCTCCAAAAACACTTGTTCAGAATAGAATTCGCCTCAGGTCTAATATGCCGTCGTCGTAGTCTAGTAGGTAGTGTGTTGGCTTATTAGACGTAAAGCCAGGCTTCGAGCCCCAGGCCAGACATCAAGATAAAATACAAAAAGTATTTCTTCGGCGACTTTCCTCGCAGCAGATTTCTGGCAAAAACTCTGAGAGTAAATAAAATTGCCATGAAAAGTTTCTCAAAACTCTGTCGTTCGGAGTCGACTTTAAACTGTAGGTCCCACAACTCATGTATAAAATTAACACACACAACATAAGTGGTGTGAGAAACTAGGTCGTAATCCTGACTGAAGGGTTGTAATGACTAATTATGTATGTATGTCTAATATGCAGAACGAATCTCAGATACAAGGAGGTATTTTCACTGCCACCGGACAATATCCTAAGATTTGTACGGATTGGGTGAGACATTATGGATTGAGAGTTATAAAATAGATCATATAGTTTCAGTCGTTTCTATTCTAATAAGTAGTGTGTTGGCTTATTAAACGTAAGGCCACGGTTCAAATCCCAGGTCAGACATCTCAAAAGAAACAAAATATGAAAAAATGTTACTTCGTCGAGTTCCTATCAGCAGATTTCTGCAAAAACTCTGAGAATAAATAAAATTGCTTTGAAAAGTTTCTTAAAAAAAAACATATCGTTAGGAGTGGACTTTAAACCGTAGGTCCCACCACTTACGGATAAAATTAACACACACAACATAAGTGGTATAAGAAACTAAGCCATAATCCTGACTAAGGGATTGTAATGAGCAAATGAAGTAGATATTCAGTACTCTCTACACCACAACAATAATACATTGGGGCAAAACAAACGAATTCTTTTTTGAAGCAAAGAAAGGAAAAATTATCACGAGATTTGGTATTACAAGCATAAGCACGAACAGCAGTACATATTGATTAACCAAATCCTCACTGTGCCATTCAATACATATATGTAAAGTTTAGCAATTTCAAACACCTGACTAATGTTATGAAACATTTTTTTTATATATTTTATTGCAACACACTGCTTCCGATAGATTATGTTGCATGCCAAGATGAAATTAATCAGCAGTCGTATAGCGTATGCATAGCAGGAAAAACAAATTTTCCATGCGTATCATTTATAATGTCCAAAAACAATTGGTACGGAAAAAAATTCAATTTTCAATATCTCTCTCTCTCTTTTAATTGCAAATTAATTTTTTTCTTTAATTCGATGGTTTTTTTTTTTTTTTTGGATATACAACTCTTTAGCCAGCCACCACTAACTTGTTTAGCCATGAACCTTGTTTAAATTGAATGGAAAAATTTTTTTCATTTTTTTTCATTACTAAATACAAGAAAAATTTTGGTAAAGGAATTTTCCATTAAAAAATCAAAATCAAAACCAAAGAAGCAAAAAAAAAACGCAAATTTACTAATAATAATAATAATAAATTATAAAACCACAGTGTTGCAATCGTTTGTTTTGTTTTGTTTTTTTAATAATTTATTATTATTTTGTATTATAAAGTAAAACAATTTAATAATTATACGAGTAAATTAAGTTTCATTAATTAAGCAGTCATTTGTAATTTTTGGTCTAGGTTAAGAATCGAACATTAAGTAAAAAAACACACTTTGTATGCACAATAATTATTGTGTTAAATGCTTTCGGTTTATTATTAATCAAAACATTGTTGATTACAGTTTGTATTTGTTTATTAATTTTTTTTTTTGTACTTAATCTATTATTAACCCGCTTATTTTAAAAAAAGTTCAATAAAATTTCAAACTTAAAGACCGACCTTTGCCTGCGTAAGATTTAAAAATTTTTAATTAAACTTTACTGGGAATTCGTAGGAACCAGTATTTAGTCGAAATACAAAAGAGATTTTTTTAAAAAGCTCAAATCATCTCGACTGAAATACGTGGATAAGGAAAACACTTCTTTCTTTGTGGTTAGCTTGAGAAATGTAGGTTAAAGTAGAAGAAACACGAGAACAATACGAGCAATAGAAAATGTCATGTCAAGAGATAAAATCATACTAGGATAGGTGATCAGGAAGTGATCTTTTGGGAGGTAGAAAGAGAAAATGAAGACTTAAAGAAAAAAAGAGGGTGCAAAAATGTCGGACTTTTAATTCACAATTTCAATTCTAGATGAGGCTAATTCTCCAAAGCAATTGAAGAAACCCAGAAAAGAAACTAAGCTCCTGTCCTCAATACAATGCGAACCATCAACAAAAATACATACATATATACATTATTGGTCATTACAACTCTTGAGTCAAAATTACGACCTAGCTTCTTACACAACTTATGTTGTGTGTGGTAATTTTATACATGAGTAGAGGGACCTACAGTCCCTGAACGACAGATTTTTGAGACACTTTTCATGGCAATTTTTCATTTTGGGTTAGGTTAGGTCTGAGTGGTAGCTCTAATTTCACAAAGCTCACTTCAGCACGCATAGCGGCCCGTTGTGATGACACGGGAGAACGCAGTCCCTGTACTGACCAGGGTCCACCAAAATCAGGGAAGAAGAAGAAGTTGGTCAGCGCAAGGGCTGCACTACAATTTTCTATTTACTCTCAGAGTTTTTGCCAGAAGAGGTGGTCGCCGAAGAAATATATTTCTTCATATTTCGTTTTGGTGGAGATGTCTGATGTCTGACCTGGAGTTTGAACCGCGGCCTCATGTCAATTAATTTTATGCATGAGTGGCGGGACCTGCAGTTTTAAGTCGACTCTGAACGAAAGATTTTTGAGAAACTTTTCATCGCAATTTCATTTACTCTGAGAGTTTTTGTCAGAAATCTGCTGACAGTGCAACTAAAGAGGGAGAAACACACATAAAGGACTGCCTTAGTAGTGCAGTCGTTAACACTTTCATTTTCTTAAAAAATCGAAATACTTAAGGCCTATTGATGAATGTTATACTGACCAAGTAGATATTGATAACCGAAGGTCTTTAATTTTATTCTCGAATACGATTCACGATCCTATCAACGGCACACACTCTCTAGTCTTGAAAACAGAGAAGGGATCTGGTAATCTGAGAGAGACACTGTAAGGTCAAGTTCGTCAGTCACACAGACTGCAGACTTCAGGTCAAGATTGCGTTATGATGAGAGACAGATTGCTCAGCCACCTCAAACGGCGTCTCCTTCGCCCATAATTAATGCACACATATGTTGTGAGAAACTGGGTTGTAGTCCTGACTAAAGGGTTGTAATGACCACTTATGTATGTAGTTGCACTGTCAAACTTGATAGATGAATGGGCGTTAAGGAAGACGGATTCAGTTAGTCAAACACTACTACTGGTAGAACGTTTCTGTCAATGGAAAAAACAAAAACTCTCTTGACTAATTCTCTACCGGGCACTGAGGGGGGTTATGGAAATAATTATTTTTCATTGCAAATTTTGCAAATTTCAAAATAATTTAATTTTTTTTTTTTGGAATTTCATATAAAACATGTTTGTGTACGTATATAACATATATATGTACAGTATGTGTGCATATATATTTTAATTAAATCGAAAATGAGCGGTCTTTGCCCGAATTATTTATAATTTATGCATACAAAGACGTTGACACATAAACCCCGTATTACAATTTATTTTTCATGGAATATTTTAAAAAATATCCACAACACTTAATTAGTGTTGCTCGTTGTTATTGTTTATGGCACATATAAACTTGAAAAAAAATAAATAAATAAAAATAAAACCAAATAGACCAACACAGAAGTGTAGTGCAACTGTAACAAGTTCATGACACGACCTTGACTGGAGTGTGGTTAAAATTTTGAATAATAAATCATAAATTTTGTTTTTTTTTTTGTTGTTGTATCTGTGTATCTGCATCTATTGTGTAAACGTCAATACATTTAAAGAAGAAAAAAAAGAAATTAATAAAAAAAACCGGCTTTCAACAAATCTCAACATCTTTAAAGGTCTGCCTGACGTTTTTTGTTAATTTTTTTTTACTTTGAAATTTTTGTGTTTTATAGAGGAGCAGGGAACAAGAGGGAAGTGTTATTATAATTAAAGCTTGTATTATAGACAACAACAACAACATATAAAACTATTAAATGCTTGGCTTCTATAAATAAACAGTTTTTAATTGTAGTCATAAAGTAATTAAAAAACGAATTCAAATTCATAATCTCAAACGGATTTCAAACGCATTCAAATATTTTTTTTTAAATGATTACAAAACTTTTACTCATACTTTATTTGTATTATAGTATTCGACAGACATACAGTATTGTTGTAAAACATTTTAAAACAAAAAGTTTTTCATTTTCTTAACGTATTTTTTTTTTTTTTAATTCATAAACGCGTTTTGTGAATGAAAGTTTAACGTGTTAAAATATATGTACGTAATGTTTTAATTATCACAACTATTCTTACTACTACTCTCTTATAGGCACACGATAATTTACATTAATTTACGTCGATTCATTTCAATTAAATACAATGTCATTGGGTATTCCCCTTTCATTATTTTAATAAAGCGGTTTTATTTTGCACCCTGACTTCATTGAATACAATATTTACAATAGAATGTGGATCAGAGGTTTAGGTTACGTAGAATAGCTAGGAAACGTATCATTGCTCTACAAAAAAACCCCTCTTTCAAAAATAATTACACCACCAAACACACATTAAATAACAATCTCAGTCGAGTAATTGCTGTAGTCTGTAAGATACTCTACGCTACGATGTAATATGAATTCTCCACATTGGTAGCACTTGTTGGGTCAGACAAAATGGCGGATGTTCGCTTACATTCGAAAAAATTAATAAAACACGCTATGAAATTGATCAATCGGATATTGCAACAAAAGATTGTAGATGACTTAGGCATCACACATAAGAAAGCTTTCCGAAAAATGAGAGAAGTCAGCAAACAAAATAATAATCTAAACGTGACCATCAAACTTAACAAATGGAAGAAGGCTGTTTTTATTGCAAAAGAAAGCTGAACTAGGTTACGAATTGCACCCTCACATGAACTGTTACCCCCAAGGCATTATTTCTTGTTTCCAAACTTAAGGAAATAGCTCAACGGAAAGAGATTTTTCTCCCAGGAAAATAAATAAATTCACAAACAAATCTAAACGTGAACATCAAACTTAAGAAATGGAAGGAGGCAATTTTTATTGCGCTGAACCAGGTTACGAATTGCATCCACATTCAAACAGTTCCCTGGTGGATTCAAATATTTCTTGTTCAGAAAGAAGAGTTGTTTTTAAAGACGAAATCACTTCACAAACAAATTTAAATGTGACCATCAAACTTAACAAATTTTGTTAATGTTAAAGGCAATCAAATATTCTAATACGTTCTGATAAGTTAATTACATTTATTATGCATGCATAGTCATTAGAAAAAATATTTGAAGACCATCAGTTATCATAAGAAAAAAAAACTTGAAACTTGTAAACGTTTGTCGGCAAAAGTTTCAAGGAAGTTTTTTTTTAACCAAAAATTATTGACTGAAATTAAAAATTTATGGAAAAACAAATATGCAGAGAACTGGTTACAAAAACAAATATTATATTTTTAATAATAAGAGTAACGGATTTACAAGAGTTAAGGTCTTATGATAAATATTTTTTTTATTTTAATAATTTTGAATAAATTTAAAATCGAAGGTAGTTTAGGTTAGGTTAGAGGACGTGTACTTGTCAATTAAGACAAGTGCAGTACCCGGAGGTCGAATTGACCCATTGTACAACGTCCTAGTTTCTCACACCACTTATGTTGTGTGTGTTAATTTTATACATGAGTGGTGGGACCTACAGTTTAAAGTCGACTCCGAACGACAGATTTTTGAGAAACTTTTTCATGGCAATTTTTTTTTTCTACTCTCAGAGTTTTTGCCAGAAATCTGCTGAGAAGAAGTCGCCGAAGAAATACTTTTTGTATTTTGTCTTGATGTCTGGCCTGGGGCTCGAACCCTGGCTTTACGTCAAATAAGACAACACACCACCTACTAGACTACGGCGACTTCAAAATCGAAGGTAATTAACAATAAAATTAATTTGCGTACTAATTGATAAACTTTTGAAATTTATTTGAAAGTATGCATGAGTCTGTGATTTTTCTCTCTTTTTTTAATTGTTATTGCATTTTAAAAAAACATCAAAATTCATTTAAAAATGAATGGTTTTGAAATAAATTCATTGAAACAAGCTCAATAGGTTAGTGGAACTGTTTCATTTTGAAACCAAAAAAAAAAAATTTGCAATGAAACGCAAAAAAGAAAACAAAAAACCAAGAGAAAGACAAGAGCTTTTTATTATTTTTTTTCGAAATCTTTGGTAATTATGCTAAATCTTAATGATGATTTCAAATGTCATACCTTATATAAGATCTTTTGTTGATTATGGATTCATTCATTAATTTATTAAAAATTTTATGCATAAATATTGATACGAAGATATGCAAATAAAAAAATAAATTCGTTACAAAAAAATCTTGATGCAGAAAAAAGTCTTAAAGCCTTGGAAAAAAAACCATTTGGTTGTAGCTGATTAATGTTTGATGATAAACAATATCACAAAATAATATCAACAATATAAACAAAACCGCAAAAAAAAGTAAATTCGCTTAAGAAAACAAAAGACTTAAGACAGCAACCTTATAACAATTAATACAGTCACACCATCAAAAATAAAAATTGATTGGAATTTATTTTTTTTTTCTTAACTTTACCTAAAGCTTTCTTAAAATTTAAAAATATATATGTATGTACATAATATAATATATAATATATACCTTTTAATTGTTTTTCAAATTAAATATAGAAAATTAATTGTAATTTGCCTCTTCTTCTTCTTTTTTTTGTTGTTTTTTTATTGTTTTAAATTTCACGTTTTCTAAAAAACAATACACACACGTGTCGGTTTCTATTTCAAAAATTTCAAAATTTATTTTCAACCGTTTTTTTTTTCTTCTTAACTGTTTGCTTTTTTGTTAATTAACAATTTTTTTTCTTTTGTTGTTTGTTTTGAATGCAGAAATTGATGCTTATAGTACGGCGTTCAAGCCAAGACTGAATGTTATTTGCCTGTATGTCTGCTATTATGAATGGCTTTGCAAAATCATATCAAAAGTAAAACGAAAAACAAAAACTGAAAATCAATTTTTTTTGTTTTTTTGTTTATAAAGAAATACAATAAATAATAGCAATAATACTGAAACTCGTTCTTAATAAAGCGTTTTATACAGTATACAGCTAATAAAGCGAGCAAAAATATTTATTACAGTGGTTTTAAGCATTTTAATTGAAAAAAAAAAGAATTAAAAAAAACGAATTCTTCATTTGTCATTTTGCATTTGTTGCTTTAGCAAGCAATTAATTACAATTGATAACATCTAGTATTCTGCATAACGATTCATTTGTTTGCTATTTGGCTTTTAAAGCTAGTTTTTTTTTTCAGTCTAAAGAAAGATTCGTAACATGTTTAAATATCAAAAATTGTCAGTAAAGTTTGGCATTTCTCCATGAATGGCTTAAGAAACGAATAATGCTTACAAATCGCACATACACGCATACATACTTTATTGGTCAATACAACCCTTCAGTTAGGATTACGACCTAGCTTGGCATACCACTTATGTTGTGGGTGTTAATTTTATGCATGAGTAGCGAGACCTACAGTACCGAACGATAGATTTTTTGAGAAACTTTTTCATGACAATTTTATTTATTCTCATATACTTTTTGCCAGAAATCTGCTTAAAGGCAGTTGCCAAAGAAATATTTTTTCATATTCCGTTCCGTTGGAGATGTCTGACCTGGGGTTTGAACCATGGCCTACTAGACTATGGCGATTACTTACAAATCATTGAATTTTATTATTAAAAATTCATTTTCGAATAGAGACAAATGGAAAAAATGATGTGACACATATCGCGAATAACTCCATACACATCTTAGCGCATGATTCGAAAGTGGATGCAGCTGTGTGTTAAGGCTACTTTTGGTTGTCGTTGCTCTTTCGACAACAATTCCTGATCATTGCAACATCTTTCAAATAGAAATGTCTGATATACACGCTGCGATGATGGTTAGCATGAGTGACAACACCTCGGGAGGCAATATTACCCTACTTTCTGATAACCATTCGACTGTCAGTGCACTGGGTTCTAACATAATTGACCCTTTAGTCAAGATTACGACCTAGCTTCTCATACCACTTATGTTGTGTGCGTTAATTTTATGTAAGAGTGGGGGACCTACAGTTTAATGTCGAATCTGAACGACAAATTTTTGAAAAACTTTTCATGGTAATTTTATTTACTCTCGTAGTAGAAATATTTTTTAAGACCTGGGGCTTGTACCAACACACTTACTTGCTAGACTACGGCGACTTACCATACTTTTAGATGATGCGAAGGATCCTAACTGTGATATAACGCGATTAATCTGGCCGCTCTCTAAACATATTCATCTTTATTTACCGGAAACTCACATGCGGCGAGCTACGTATGCTGGTTGGTGTAATTACTACATGGGTTTGCCTCATCCTGATTTCTAATAGGGGCTGCAGTAACATAAAAGAGAATGACGCTAAGACCCACTGTCCCTATCATTGAGCCTGCATGGTCAATAATCAAGAAAAGATTCTTGCAAAAGCCTTCAACGTCTTCTCTCTCAACTTATTTTCTTAAATACAACATTATGCACTACATAGATACAGTCACACAGATAATTATACGTCCCCCTCCCTAACAATCATTGTTTTAAAAATAAATGAACTTCTAATCTAAAATTTCTTTACGTTAGTTTCTGTAACGACACATTTACTTAAATAAAGAAAAAAGATTCCCAAAATCTATGGATTTGTGACTGCAGTTTGCTGAAAACCAACATGGCACCATAGTAAATTATACGTACGACGTATATTTCGTATAAAATTTCTCCAAGGGTAGCCCGGTATATAAAAGGTATTGTGAATAAAAATCCTAGGACTACAGCCGTAGAAATACGAAATACCTCGGAAAGTGATCACAATGTTGTTGTGCATTCCGAAACAGTTCGAAGTGTTTTGAGAAAGAACGGTTTCCGCAGCCGAGTGCCGAGAAAAAAGCCACGATAGGAATTTGCCCAATGATATATGGACAAGTCAACTGATTTTTGGGCGAATGTAGTATTTAGTAATGAGAACAAATGTAGTTTGTTCGGCTGTGACGGAAAACAAAAAATTTGGCGCAAAAATCAGTTGACTTGTCCATATATTATCATTTAAAAACAAAAGATTTTTAGGGGGGTACGTATAATTATCTGTGTGACTGTATATATTTCTGCTACAGCTATACATAGTAACTCTTGAATTTTTTTGATTTAAAAAATCTATTTTCTAAAAAAAACAAAATGTTTTCCAACATTATTGCCTCTAACCCACTGTATTATTAGCCAATTTAGATGGCTGCCTGCTGTGTTGCCTACTTGTTACGCTAAACTGATCGTGCTGCTATACCTTAACTACTATTACCACGTCTTTTTGCATCTCGTGAATTTGTTGTACTGTGTTAAAATAAATAAAAATAAAACAAAAAAAATTCTTTTTGTTGTGGCTTTAAATAGTATTTTAGCCAAATTTTCCACACAAAAAATTTGTCTGCATTGTTTAATTAATTTTCTATTTTATTTAAAATTTAATAACAAGAATTATGTTTCCAAAACTGAGGCCTATTTAGTTGAAAAATTTTAAGCTCAAGGAAACTAAATTTTTAATACGTTTTGTAAGCCATCTTATGTTCTTCTCTTGAGATACACAAGTAAGTCAATATTGAATAAGACTCTTGGCCATAAATACCAATAGTTTTAACAGTCTTTTGGACATTTTTTTGAAAAAGAATATTCAATAATGCACTTTTGCAGTTTGTTTACCTCTTTTTTTTAATATTTATTTAAAATTGTATCTACTCGTACGTGAATCTCTTTTTGTCATATTTGTTGATCGTATTTATTTTTACAAGAGTTTTTTCGTTTTTTTTTATTTGCCTGCGAAATATAAAATATTTAAACGTTTACTTAATATTAATTAACAAATCTTGGCCAATATTAATTTGTTTAAGTCCAAAAAAGAATGCTGTTTGAAAAACAAAAGAGAAGAAGCCACAGTTTTTAAATACAAGACTCAAATGGATTGCTTTTATTCGGAAATGTGGGTAAACTTAAATCGATTTCACTAAAGCAATTTGCCCATAGAACGCCCCTTGGTCATGACTCCCATAAGCTGGTAATTAAGGACAAATTTCCATTCCTTGGCTAATGCTGCCTGCGTAGAAAAAAGGTTCTGTTTGACCGCTAGGTTGAGATCGCCAAATCTTAAGCCAAGGAGGGCGAAACTTTGCATTTTCCTGTCTCTACTTGACATTTATTATTTGGATTTTTTCTTCTCGGTACATTGCTTAGCCGCCTCTCGCTGTTATCTGCGGAAATTACGACTTAGTGAGGGAGTAAGCGATTGTCTGTCACTGAATGGTTAACAATCCGGCCCTTAAAAAAACTACTGCGAGCAAACGAACGGCTATGGCGTTAACAACCCCAAACAGGTCTGAAACCTGGTCTGAAGACCAAATTTCCCAAAAATAAAAGCTGCCACTGATGTCACAAACGCTGACTACTTTCCGAAAGAACAGCGAAAAAAGGAAAACTAAACTGCATTTCAAGAAGCACGCCACGGCGGGCGAGTACTAAGTAAATCCGCACTTGAAATAAACTTTATATGTATATAGAAAGGGAAACCGATATCTTCGCAAAGATAATTAACCTAAAACCTACGAGTATTCATTTGTCATTTATGTTATATGGTATACACATACCTACTTACATACATATGTAAATTCATATTGTTATCATCATAAGATGGTATTTAAATGTTACATGTTTTAAAACATTTCCGTTAGCTCTTTAATATTACAATATACATATGTACATATACATACATACATATATGTATTGTGTCAACTAATTTATATTTTTTTAATAACGTATTTATAGTTTCATACTCTTTTTTTAAACGGAAAGTTTTTTCAATGCATTTTAGTCTTTTTGTTTCTTTCTTTGCTTTTTTTTTTTTTTGTTTCTATTTTGCAAATTTTCTTAATTGTCTTAACCAATAGGGGTCAATAGAAAGTTTGCAAAATATATAAATTGCAAATAAAGTTTACGCAACATTAAATTAATAATATATTTGTTAAGTTAATAACAGATTTTTTTCTCTCTTTTTGAACTTAACCAGTTTTTTCTTCGTCGTCTTATAAATTCAATTCCAAATATGAAATGATGCTAAAAAAGTTTAAACAATACCATTTTTGGCAGTTGGAAGGTCTTTCGACCTGTTTGTCAAACAGCAGATTTCTTAATGTAATAGAAATTCACTTTGTTTTGCGGTTATCGGCATATATTCCGAAATTTTTTAGTCCTTTTCATGTCTGAGGAATATACGGACTGTCACAAAGCATTGCCTTCTTATTCATTTTGTTAGTTTTTCCACCTAAACCCGTGGTTGAACTATGCACAGACATAACCTATTCTTACATTTGCCGTTTGTCGTTTATTTTTCAACAAATGACAGCCTGACCATCTTATGATGATATTATTGTACTAAGAGGGAATCAGGCGTCATCGTAGACGTATCACGTTCAGTTCTCCATGCGGTATAAATATTTAATGCAATAGTCTTGACCTGAAAGAAAGTGAGTCAGAATTTGCCAAGAATAAGTTCACTATACACTCGTTCCTGGCTGTATGGATCTTGGACATCCTGCACTAATAGGGAGAATCTCTCCTTGACTTCCATCTTTTTTCAACTCATGCGCCAGGTATCTCTCCGCTTTACAAGAGGAATACGGCGCCTAAGGCAGTGCAATAAACCAAAAAAAAATTTAAGTTTGCCACTGTTCCTAAACTGCTTCCAGTACTTTCCGCCTGGTCTTAGCCTCCATTGCATATCCTCCAATTTCTCTTCTGTTCGGCAGTATTTAGTTCGTAGTTGTGGCACTCAGTCGACCTTTACACTCAAATGGTTTAGTTCCTTTTGGTGACTAGTGACACATACCCTATCTGCACACCGATTTCAAATGGAATGTGACTCCTTCTATTTACCAAAGTTGTTAGAAGCTAGGAAACTGATAAACTAGGTCGAAATCCTGACTAAAAGGTTGTAATGACCAATTAAGTAAATAATAAGTTATGAATTTATAATCAATCAAATAATACACATCTATGAAATGGACATTATCTTTGAAAACAATTCCTAGTGCACTGTTACCATGCTTCTCTTTTGCATCTGCAGGCCTATTGTATTATTTTAATCAACATTAAACTAAACGCCTTAAAGTATACCATTCATAATATTTTAATTTGTGTGATTAAATATAGTTTAAATTATTTTCTAACAAATTATTTATAGTTTTAAATATATATAAATAGCATTTAATTAAATTTTTCATATAAATTGTTATTTTTCATTTATTTTAACTGGTTTATCGATAAATCATTTTAAGTGTTAATTAAACTACAACTCTGTTATTTAACAGTGCTACCAAGTCTTGTTTGTATTATTTTATTATTTCTATTTGTCTTTTTCTGACCTTAGCAAAATAATTAATGCCAAAATTCCCTTTTTTCTTTGATAGATCGACGTGAGTGGGTAAGACAAAAAAGTTAAAAAATGGAAAAAAGAAATTTCCGCATGCTAAAAAATTTTTTTGCAAGCCATCATAAGCAATAAATTGAATAAAAATTAATCAAACAACTCCTCCTTTTCAGACGATCCGTCTTCGAAACAATTTATTGTTAGCAACATGGCCGATTTAGATGATTTCTTTGCCAAGAAAGACAAGAAAAAGTCGAAAAAACCGAAATTTCTTACTGCCGAAGAATTGGTGAAAAACCTGGAGGAAACAAAACGAGAAATAGTGGCAAAAGCTAAAAAACCTGAACCAACAGTAGTAGCAGCAGTCACAGAAGTCGAGGAGAAACAACCAAAAGAACAGCAGGTGAGTGAGTAATGCCTGCAAAAAAACGAAATTTGTTTTGTTTTCTGCTTTCCAACACCTAAAAAACAAAAGAGGCGCAGAATGCAAATGACAACAAAGACACGCTGGCAAAAAATAATAATAAATTAAATGTAATTAAAAACTGATTGTTTTTCGTTATCCAGCCGCAGGTAGAGGATGAATGGAAAGAAATCGAGGAAGAACAACGTAAAGATTATTCCGGTCTTAAAATCGGCCAATTGACTCTAAACGATGAAGAGGACGATAGCGAATCCGAGGGTCACGATGATGACGGCGATAGCGACGGAAATCAAAATAATGAATCCTTGAAACGTAGCGGTGGCGCACCATGGAAAAAGGTTATACCCGCTGAAGAGGTTACACAGATACCAATGGAAATGCCTAAACCCGCTTCAAAAGTCTACGTCTCACCAGCTTTAAGAGCAGCGGTAAGTAATATAAATAATTTTGATTTGTCAGGATTATAAATAGTACATTTTGAAGTGCCTGATTTACATTCCTATTCCATTTCGCATAATTTAATCGCAAACAGCGCTAATTACCAATTTTTAAAAACATCTATAGGATACATAATGGATTTATATTTACCATACGTTGTTTATTGTTTCTATTTCAAAAACATGAAATTTTAAATCTTGTTTTCTTTTATATTTGTGTAGCAACAAGGTCTGGGACCTGGTTTGAAGCCTAAAATTCGCAACAAAGCTGCTCCTGATATTACAAACGCTGACTACTTCCCTACCCTGGGTGCTGCTCGTCCCGAGGAACAACGGAAAAAGAAAAACGAACCTGCATTTGAAGAAGTACGCCACGGTGGTCGTGTTCAAAGGGTTAAAGAACAAACTGTCGCTCCTTCGGCAGCCACTAATCGTTTCCAGTCGCTGGAAGAAACCGAAAGCTAGACAATATCATTATACACAACAACAACAACAAACAAACAGTGGTCGGTGTGTTAAAAAGAATCATTGAAATTCTTATCAACGGTTCCCTTAATATCTTAAAGCTCGTTTAAACAATAGATTGAGATTTTTTTGCAACATCTTCGAAAATCGTCTACTATACAATAATTAACACACATCTACATAATATTTCCTCCTCTTCGGGCCTGGCCTTTTAGTTCAGTAATGGATGAGCTAAGTTCTGGAGAGGAGGAAATTAATTCAATTTAAAAAAAACAACTTTTATTTGAAAAAAAAAACGAAATCGAGAAACAAACTACAATAATGCTTATTTTTATTTATGCATTTTTATACATAAACTATATTTTTATTTTTAATTCAATTGTCCACCCTTAAAAAAACAAAAAAGAAACTCTAAACTTGTAAATGTCAGTTAAAATTCAATACATTTTTTCTTTTGCAAATAATGTTGAATTAATTTACAGAAAATCTAGTTTTCTATTAAAATTTCTAATTCACAATATATTTTCCATTAATAGAGAGAAATGCCCATTTAAGAAATAAATAAAAAAAATTTTATTTTTTTAATTATATTATTTAAGATTATGAGAAGAAATTATAAAACGGGTAATAATAAATGGAAACTCAAAAAAAAAATGAAAGTAATAACAACATATTAAGCAAAAAACCTAAACAGAAACAATTTGTTTAAATATAAATGTTTAATAAACAAAACCAGTGGTTTAATAAATATCTGGTGCATCTTTTTAACAATACATATAACATAAGCAACATAATCAGGGCTTGGGGGGTGCTTCCTCATCTTCATACATGTCGTCTTTATTGCTGTCCAAGTAACTGTAGGGAGAGTAAAGAAAACTACTCAAATTTGAAATCTAAATAAGATTTGCGGGAGTATGAAAAATTAAAATAATGTTTTAAAATTACTAATAAGCATTAAACAAAACAAATATTTTGTTTCAAAATTTAAAGCTTATTTTAGAAAGCAATGAATGAATATTTATAACATGCACCTCTGCTTAAACATTACTAGTGCAATATGCTTGGTTTTCAATATGACAAATCATCGATAGCTTTAATATTGATATCTCGTTCGGACCTTTCTCTATATGGTTTCACCTTCGTGTTGTGATATGAACTTAAATGCTCCTTTTCCAATAATTTTTCCGGAAATTTTCGTATTAAATTAAACCAACATGGCACAATTCTAAATAAAAACAAATCTGAATTAAAATAATTTTTAAACAAATCTTTCTCTTTCAACTACACACTCGTTATTGATTGCAATTGATTGTATCTCACGATCATAGTACACGGGATAATCTTCTAAAACATCGAGATTAGCAAACATTGTTTTGTCAACCTCATAAATTTCTCCCTTTATATGATGTCCACATCCACGTTTATCTAATAGAAAGGGTATATTGTAACGGGTGCCAACAACCAGTGGAAACTTCTCCAGCGTTGTACCTTCGCCCACAAAATGGGCGTAACCGTTTTCGTTACGCGTTAACCAATGATGATTGGGTTCACCGCGTTTAAGTGTTCCGTAAACGAAAACCTTTAAAAGTTCACCCGATAATTTTGACATTTTTGCAAATGATCACATTTAAGACTAAATACACCAGCTTGCGCCGTTAGTTATAGTAAATAATTGCTCGCTTTTATCATATCACAATAAATTAATAAAAAAAAAACAACGCGATAATAAACAAGTTCTATTGACAAAGTTGCCACATTGTATTGTAGTCAGAGTTTGGGAATAGGTCTTCAGAATAAATTCTTATTCCTTATTTGTATATTATCTCAAATTCTATTGTATTCTAATTATTCCGAGTCCTTTTCCCATCAACGACCTGATATCATGTATTCTTTAAAGTTACGGCTGCCAATTCCATTGAAAAAACAAAATTTTGTTAAATAAGCACAACCAACTTATTAAAAAAAACACAGTTTAACAAGCACTGCTACACCTTGCACACTATCCTAAACCTGCCTTTTTGTAAACAAAGCAAATGATATCAACAGAGACGCTCAATGTTAAGAATGGTACTGAATGTTAATTTAACATTGGACACAACAAACCACTCAACTGTCTTTGTTTAGAATGTTAGAATTGCAAAACTTCATTTTTCAGTTGCCCTTCACCATTAACGGCATTACTTTATCATTTTAATTTGAAAATCAAAAGAAAAAGCAAAACCTAATTGAAGTTTTATAATTTAAAGAAGCAAATTAAAAAATCAGCATGATAAGTATTTTATTATCACGCATTTGTATACTCACCTGTGGTACTTTATATCCTGGTTATATTTCATTTAAAACTGTGCGCGCCAAAGTTGTGGATGATTATTTAAAATGGATGATGTATTGGATTGTTTTCGCTATTTTCACTGTGATGGAAACTTTTACGGATATTTTCCTAACCTGGTTCCCCTTCTATTATGAAATAAAGATGATTTTAATATTTTGGCTATTGCCCACCATAGGTAATGGCAGTGCATTTATTTATAAGAATTTCATACATCGATTGCTGAAGAGGCACGAACAACGTATTGATCAATATTTAGAGCAAATACGGGAAAAGGGTCAGGATTTAATATTGCGGACCATGAAAGAAGCCTTCCTGTGTGCAAAACAAACCGTAACGAATGCTATAAATAGAAATATACCCAACATGATGATGGCAGTATTGTCCAAAACTGCCAATGATGGTGAAAGATCTTTGCCGGAACAAAGTAGTGTGATTATTGATGAAGTGGAAGAACAAGAGGTGCATCCCAGCAATGTCATAAAACCAGCTAATCGCAAAGAAACTAAAAAGTCTTTAACAAAACGTGAGGAAACTGCTGTTGCAGCACGAACATCTCGTAGTCGCATGCGCAAACCCCATAATCCAAAGCAAGAGAATTAATTTCAATAAAAGTGAAATATTGCTACGATTTTAAGAACCTTTTAACATAAATTTCAGAACACGTGCTTGTTTGAAGTATACGATTAACTTTTATTGTGTGTGTGTATGTATCTATATTACAAACTATGGCCGTAAATGTCCTTCGGTGACGTAGGCAATTTTTGTCATTTATTTATAGTTGTTTTTAAAATCTGTACAATCTTTTCCATGCTTAATTTCAATGTATATTTAATTAAATAAATGTTACTCGATGTATTCACACTTCTACAGTTGATTTATTTCTATGATATTCAGGTAATGTGGTCCAAATATAGCCACCTGGCTTTGTATCAAAATCCATTTCATCTGGCAGGGGAAAAGGTGTCGTACGATCTAAATAGTAGTTGCTAGGAGCATGCATTACAAAATCCAAACAAGACAATTTCCGAGATAACTCTTCGTCGGGACCTAAATTAGAGATGAGTAAAATTAGGTTCAAAATTTGTGCAATATTTTGTTTGTTTAAGATTTCACAGATCCTTCGATTAGTGAAATACAATCTATTATTTTTAAGAAACTTAGAACGTGCAAAAATGTTAATATTTGATATGGTTTTAAAGGTTTAATATAAATGAGAACATAGCTTTTATCGTTTAACAAAGGAAATTTGACACTTTAGAAACAAAAGGAATATCAATGTTAATTTAAAATATAGCAGATGGGAAAAAGTATAAGATGTGAAATAACAAGAAGAACATGAAAGTGAATAAGCCATACATCGGACAACATTACTAGAAGGAAGCTGTAATAGAATCCACAAGGAAGGAATTAAAAATATGGGCACGAGGCGCAGAACACTAACAGACGAACACTAACAGACGAATTAAGTAACAAAATTTTGTAGATGCTTTATGATCGACGTAAGAACAATTAAATATTTCGCCTGTAGCCCGAATGTGAATATGTATTGTTAGAAAACTGATAGTTCAAAAACTTACCTATTAAATATGTAGCTGCGTCAAATCCATCTTTAGGATCTGGACTTTCTTGTGTGGGTATTAGCCAAGTGAGAAAAGCTGATTTTTCACAATAGTTGTCTATTAATAATCCACGTATTTGGGCATAATAAACATTGTCTTCATTGTCTACCAGTGACACAATATCGCCCACTTGTAAGTAGGAACCCTTAAAAAAACAAACACAATTTTTTATTTCGACAACCAGTTAAAACCGCCGCCTGTACCAACCTTATAAAATACGCTTTCTACCGTATGAGTGGTTGCTTGTGCCAGCGGTGTTTTCATGGGCACCCTTTTAAATAAACTTCGCCTATTACGTCCTTTCGTTTGCTGTTTCGAATTACCACCGCCTGCTGGCTTCTCACCATTACCATTTGATGTTGAGCTATTGTGCGTTGGCACCACTTTCGCTTTAAAACGTGTAGCCCGTGTACTTTTTCTTAAACGGGAACCACGTTCTTCTGCTAATGTCAATGTCGTATCCTTTTTCTCCTGCTTGGTCTCATCTTTAGAATCCTTATCTTTATTGGTTTTATTCGTTTTCTTGTCTTCATTTCCATCTAGAGATTTTGCAACATCGGTCTCTTTGGCTTCTCTTAATTCGAAACATGCCTGGCATATTTGACTATGTTCTATGGTACGCCACAATAAGGATTCGGTGTTTTTACAATCTACACATGTTGGTGTAGTTTTGGGTGGCATTTTTTAAATAAAATCGTTGCCTTTACAAATATTTGTTATGAATGTTGCAAAATTTTTAGTTTTGTTTTCATTTCAATGCTTCTTCTATCGAATGTACAGCATTCAATGAGAACTGATAACAAATCAGAGTTTGGAAAGTAAATTTCTGATGTTTTTTAAATCCTTTAAAATACTGGGCAAATGACTTCTATAGGATCTCGACATACATATATATGTAGATTAGAGTTTATTTTAATTGAACAATAAGCGATTGATTACCACGCCGGTCGGATAGGAGTAAAGCATATAATCATTGCCGTATCTGTGGTGTGGCAGGGGAGGGGATTAAGAATTTTAAGTCCTATCTTCTGCTCTAGGGCAAAGAGATTGAATGTCTACACCAGCCTTCGTCTCCCCTATATTCTAACAAGGTCTGAAGAAAGCATGGGTGCCGCTGTACCATATACTAGTCCTTTCAATTAATACACAAAGCCGAGTCTAAATAGGCATTAAGATCTAATAGATTGCCTTCCCCAAGATTCAGGACACAATGGTTATAGCGTTCTGGTGATTCTGTAATCATTATCGCCATGTATTTCCGTCTAATCACCTGATCGACCAGTTTTCGCAGTGCCTTCTCTTAGCAACTCATCTGCAATATCATAGCCTCACTCACTACACAGTACACACCTGTACATGTCTAGGACTCTTGCTGCAGACTAACATCAATCGCGAGCTAACATAATACCCAGTCGTATCCGTATCCAAGTCGATAACCCTCAAAATCTTGGCATGTCACAACTTTCCTATCCATAACCTCAAAAAGTTTCTTACTACCAGCACCTTAACCACCGGCTATAATTCCGGAATCATCTCCAACGAAGTTTGAAGAGGACACCTAACGGCACCCGATATGCTTGGGGAGACAATTTTCTTGCAGAAGCCTTCAGTCTTTAATTATTTCAATATTTACTAAGTATTCCAGCGTGTAGCAAATTTAAAACGTAAATTGTTTTAATTATTTATAATTTTCGTCACTTTTTATTTTAAATAACTTGTCGTTTGTTTTGTTATATTATTAAGTTTATTATTATTATTATTCTTTTTGTTGTAGTGATATCTAAGCCAAGTGTAATAACTTTAAAGTTTAGCAATTTAACAAACTTATATGTTTAGCATTTTTTTTCTTTTATTTTGTTTTGGTAATTTATGTAATTTAAAAAGAAAAACATTTAATGTTTAATTATGTTTTTAATATATAAAAATAAGAATACAAAAAAGAGAAATGAAAGAAATCATAAAAATAAAATACTTTGTTTTTAAAAACTAATCTTAAATGAAATAAAAATAAATATCATATCATAACTAGAGTTTGTTTTGTTTATAAAACATAAAATTGTTTAAATTATTGATTGCTTTCATAAGGATTTAATACCTGTAATTATTGCATAAGATATTGTATTTTCATTAAAAAAAATACGTATTTCTTTTTGTTTTTCTTTTTCTCGTATGTTAAAAATAATTATAAAATAAAAATTAAATAAAAATAATAATAAAAAATTAAATTAAAAACACAGATCAGTTAATAAAACTTAAAAATAATGACAATAATAATAAGGAGATATACTTATTAATTAATAATTAATTATACAATAAATTTTATTATGAATACAACATCTAATATGATGACCTGTTTTTTGTTTTTTTGTGGAAATTTTTGTTTTAAAATTCTACCGACCAAATTATTAACAATTAAATAGACATTTACTTAGCAAATAATGCTTGAGTTAAATTTTAATTTGAGAGTTTAAAAACAATATATTTATGTATATAAGTATGGTAGGTGAGTGTTGTTATCAACCTTAACCATGGGTTGCTCCGTTTTTTTTTCACACAAAAATTCTATTTTAAACCTGATTTGTTGTTGTTGTCATTGTTTTCTTTTTTGATTTTGTAATACTAAAAATTTGTTTCATACACTTTTTTGTTGTTTGTTGTTCAATGTATGCCATGTAGTATATAAATTGTTTTTAAGTATATATGAGTGTGTGTGTATGTGTGTGTTTGTAGAGTTAAAAACAAATTTATTGAAATTATTCAATATCATGGAAACGTAATATGGCACGGCCAGGTATTTCTGAACTACACACTTTTTGTATAACTTCGGCAGCCTGTTCACAGGGGAACACCGAATATGGTGGTGGTTCAATTTTTTTATTTGCCACCAAATCCACCAGTTGACGTAACTGTTCAACTGGTCCCGTAGAAATGGGTATAATTTGCTGTTGATTTTCGGTGGCTAGACGTGAAAATTTGGGCATTAATTTCTCTGCCACATCTTCACTCATGAGTATAACGCCGCCCTTGTTAAGACAGTGCATTGAACGATGAAGACTGCGTGAAGTAGTTCCGAAATCAATGACCACATCTACCAGACCGCCACACAAATCTTTAGTACGTTCAATCAATTGAGGTTCATACAGACATTCATTCCACTGTACAACGCTAACACTAAAAGTAAAAAAAAAGAAATAAATTATGAATCAATTTCAAGGAAATAATGAAAATCGGTTAAAAAGTCGACTTACTTTTGAATTTCTGTAGCTAAGCGGAAGCCTTCATCTCTGAGACTGGCAACTGTTATGTCAACATGATTACTGGCTCCGGTATTTGCAAAGTGATAGCCAGCTATTCGGACAGCCCATAAAGCCAAACCGCCCGTGCCGACAATTAAAATTTTACATTTTTTATTAGGCTCTTCGGCACTGCGAGCTTGAAGCACATTTGTAACGATTTCGTGGGCTTTGAAAACAGCATTCATAGCTAAGAGAGCACCAGTGGGTAACATCGAAGCCACTTCCATGGGCAATGAATCAGGAATGGGTACAATATATTTCAATTCTGGTACACTTAATAGTTCAGCATAACCGGCTGGCGCCTCTTCGAAAGGATAAACAATAACACGTTGACCAACTTTCAAGCCCATATTATTTTTATCTGTCACTTCACTGCCCAAAGACTCAATCACACCGGACACTTCATAGCCGGGAAAGAATGAGCCTTCACGTACACCAGCATGGGCAGGTGAGGATTGTGTGGGGCAATAGTCACTTAAATCGGATGATACGGATGACATGCTAGTTATGGACGCCGAACGATCACGACGCTTATAACAGGCGCCGGCGCAAACGATTTTTACGCGGGCACCCTCTGGTGGTGTATCTTCAATGGGCACGAAAAAATTGAAGACACAATTTTTCACCAGAGGTCCAGGTGATTCAATTGACACTTGCCGGCAGAGTTTATTCATGCTGCAGTATTTTGCACTATCACTGGGCGAAAATGAAATGGGACTATCGGAACCGGTAGACGATGCAACTGGTATAGGAGCTGAAGCTCTGTAAAGAAAAAAATCATTGGTTTTATTATTCGAATGTGAATGAGAAAAAGGAAACGTATGTATGGGTTCATATTTTAAATTGTGTAAGTATTTTAATATTGTCGATTTGTACCACTGTTTGCCTAAATATTTATACATAATTTTTTAATTTATTAATACTGGATTTAAACAAACATTTGATTTATTTGTTTACATTTTTTTTTCTTCTAATTTTATAAAGAAATAACCTTGAAAGCGTGTAATATCTAACGAACCCTCTATATACATATGTATGTACGTATGGTATGTAGGTAGCGCGTCGTATATTTAAAATAAATTTAATGTATTTTTTTTATCAAAAATTAAACATAGAATATAATAGATATGGAGTGTTTACCAAAATAATTTGAACAAAAAAAAAAAAAAAATAAAACAAAATCATTGTAAAAAATAAAAAGATTTGAGTTCATATTCTGTAGAAGTATCTCTCTTGTTGATTAATTGTCAAGTCAAAAAAAAACTTAGCAGTTCTCAAAGACCAATATTGTTTTCATTTATTTTTTTGATGTTGTTATTATCGTTTTCAATTGTAGACAAAAGAAATAATTGTAAATATGAAAAGGGTAAATAAATGACGTAATTTGTTTATTTACTAGACTTATCCGCATGCGCAATAGAATTTTACGTTTCTAAACAAAAGTTAAAAAAAAATAATAAAAAATAGAAAAAAATTTAATAACAATACCATAAACATGGAATGATGTTTAGAATTTTAAATGGATCGAATTAAAATGAATTAAACAATTGAAATTGTTAAGAAAATGAAAGGCGAATATATAAATTTATTATTAAAACGATATGAAGTGGATAATACTCGGTATACAATATATATAATATTAAAAAAAAACTTTTTTGTAGCATAAATTTCATTAATTGTTTTAAATGTTTAAATTAACCATAAACATTTTTTGAAAATAATATGGTTTAATTTAATTCATAATTATAAACACAGATAAACAATTTTTAAAATGTTGTAATAAATGATCTGACATTACTAATCCATCACATACTTTCTACAATTTCGTATGAGGAACAAACATTAGTAAACTTAAACTAACTCAATTTAACCGAACTAAAGTTACCCTAACTAAACTCAAACTAAACTAAACAAAAAATTTTAATTTTCATAAAAAGCACACAAGTTCTTCAAATTTTAAATATGTATGTACAGCAAACCATCTAAAATACAGGTTTAGAAAAGGAAATCCGAACATCCGGGTTGTTAGAATTGTGAGAGATATTCTGAAAACACTTTATTTAAATTTAAACGTTAGGTAAGTAAGAAAAAAAGAAAACAATTGGAGGAAGAAAATATTCCCCGAAAAGAACATTTATATACGCGGAGTATGAGCTGAATATTAAGATATCTGATCTGTCGAGAAAACTATTGCAACCAGTCTGAATTCAGGTTACGAACTATGAAGGTAGGGGTTTCCTATTCAGAAGAATTATTTCTTGTTTTATTGGCATACATCTAAGTCATCACACCGGTTCGATGTACACTTAACAATGAAAAATACCCCTCATAAGTAATTTCAAGTGAAAAAGTTCAAGCTTCCAATAGATCAACAATGACGTGTGCTGCCTTTGCTGTTATTCGCCGCACCAATGCTGTTCAAATATATCTGTAAAGGCGAGTGTAAGTCTCGTAAGGATTTTCAGTTTTTGATTTCGAATATAAATTTTTCAATTCTTTACACATTCATTCGAAAAATAAGTACCACTACCAAGTATTTTAATGAAAAAAAAAAAAAAAAAAAAAACGTAAATTTTTCTAATACGCAATACGAAAATGAAACATTTTAATCATTTAATCATGATTTGTGTTATTTTATAATCCCAAATATATTTTCCTAATTCTTACTATAAAAACATGCTGAGCGGTTTTTCAAAAAAATACATTAGATGCTCCCATACATCACGTCTTTATTCGTTTTGGAAATAAAATAAAAAAATAAACAAAAATATTCTGTAAATGAAAATTCATTATTATATGCGAAATTTTCAATAAATATGTTATAAATAAATCTAATTAACTAGTTAAAGTACAAAGTTTTATTTTGTTTTTCTTTTTGTAGTTTAAAAATACTTTTTATTTTCAATTGAAATTCTCATAATAGAAGTGTGCAGAATTTTCCGCTTAATCATTAGGAAAGAGAAAAAGTAATGTTTTGTTTTTAAAGGAAAATAATATATTGAAAGAAAATTGAATAGAGTGTAATTTGTTAAAACTTTTATAACAACAGATGGTGAATTAAAAATAAAATAAAATTATATCTAAAGAGGTATGCAAATTAAACGTATTAAAAGTAGAAGGAATATTTTGGCAATCGAATGAAAATAACAAGACTATTTAAAAAGAAAAACATCAATTAAATTAAATTTAATTTGAAAAAAAAAAAACAGTGATTTGTTTTAAAAAAAGTCTAAATGGTACGGTCGAATTTAAAAAATAATTTCAAATGAAATTGTCCAATTAATTGTAATTTTAAAGGAATTACAACACTCTTGCTAAACTACAGACTATTCCTGTTATATGTTGTAGACTAGTATATGCAAAATAGAAATGAGGAATTGCCAATAATTTAGAAAAAGTCTCTATACTTTGATGTAGATTGTCTTGTATATAAATATATTGCCTTACAATCCACAACAAATGATTTTTCAATTTTAGCCAACATAATTTATATACCAGGCTTGGTAAATAAACCTGTCTGTAATTTTAAGAATTGCTCGTCTTTTAAATGCGAGGGAGAGGCTCGTGCTCTTGTAAACGATAGGCGTCTGTCAATTGTTTGTGTTTAACAGCAATTGACAGCAGCTTGCAGCTTGATGGCGAGGAGATAATGAAGAAAAGTGAATTTGGTGCTATGAATTGCTCTCCTGAGTAATTATTTATTGTTTCAAAACCTGGAGAAAAGATTTGAGTCCAATGATGAAATCATTTCATAAACAAATCTAGTTGGATGACCATGACAAATTTAACTTTTTGATGAAACGCCGCAAGGTGTATAGAATCTAATGGAGATTATGTTGAAAAATTAATTTCTATTCAAATCCTTTTGATTCATTTAAAAAGTGATGATGGTTTTACACCATCGGATTGGGTTGTAGTCAAATAAAGAGACATAGTTATACGCAGTACTAACCATTCGTCAAGGATTGGCCTGTGGATTGTATTATGCACTACAGAAAATTATTGTTCTTAAGTCATAGTATCCATTATCTTTTCCTGTAGTAATCTATCCAGTCACTTTTAACATAAACGGATACAAATCAAGTATCCATAAAAACTATTCCCTCTTTTTTCTCTTGTACAATTAATTTTTTCAGTTCCAATACACAAATACGTTAAGAGAGAAAAAGCTAATTATGCAACAATATTATTATAAATCAAATCAGATGAGGATTTTTACAATTAGAAATTGAAATAAAATAAACAAAAAAATTTTTGAATTTTAAAATATTCAATTGTTTTCCATAAAAGAGTTTAAACTGTTTTATTATTATTTTTTTATTTGTTTTAAATTGCTTTTTAAAACATTTTCTATATAGAATAAATTTTAAATAAATTATTTTGCATTTTTAATTTATTTCATTACTATTTTAATTATTAGGAACAAGAAAAAAAACAAAAGTATAAATTTCCATTTTATAATTTCGCACTTGATTGCTTGATTGCTTCTTTTCATAGAGTTGTATATTTTAAATAAAAAAACTATTAATAATAAAACTTATGCATATTAATTTTCTATATCTGGAACAAATCAAAATTGTATTTTTTAATTTTATTTCAATTTTCTTTGTAGTTATTGAAGATATGTGTGTATATGCACATTTTTTAGATGTTGCTTATTGTTTTTGAGTATTAAAGTGTATCGTTTTTTTAAATTCTATTTTAAAAACTTAATTAACACTTTCTTTTTATATAATCTATTTTTTTATAAAACACTCACTTACTATATGCAAAATAATTAAAAGAAATAAAATTTCAGTCTTTCTTTCAAAGAGGAAAATTGTTAACTTTTTCTGTCTGTTGTCTTTGTTATACTGAGACCAATTAAAATCGTGTAAAACCCTAAATTTAAAATAAGCCAATGTACATTTTCAAATAAAAAAAAAAAATTATTGTATATTTTAAATGGACACAATGTTTTTGTTTTTGCTTTATAAAAAAAAACAAAGTAAAAAAAGTAAAGAAAAATGTTAAGATGATTTCTTTTTTTGCCTTCAATATTGCCAATGACTCTTCAAATATCTGACATCATTTAAAGACAATTGTGTTTAATTAAATATATAAAGATACATATGTACATATGTATATGCACACATGTGTACATACATACATATATTTATACATATGAATGTACATGAAAACAAACTATTTGAATGAATTAAATATTGATGATTTTCTTCATTTTAATCGAAATCGTTTAATGGGTTTTTGTGTCAATTTATCTCAACAATTTAAAATTTTATTATTTTGCCAATGAACTGGACTACAAATTTATTTTGTTCTATTCAAAAAAACAAAAAATATATATATATAAATACATACATACATGTATGTACAAAAACAACAAAACCTAGTAATTAAAATAATTAAAAAAACTGTGTTCTAGAATACAAGCATTTTAAAATTTTAATAAAACATTTTTAATGCCCCTTTTAGATACGTATAAAAAAATTTAAATAAAAAACATGATTCAACTATTTAAAGTATATAAAACAAGGAGATTATGTCTTAATCAATCAAATTATTCTAAAAACTGTATTCACGAAAAATCAATAAATTTTTTCCAATGATTTTTTTAATGGAAAGGTTTGTTTTTTAAAATTGTAATTTTTTTATGAATTTAAAAACAAGTATGTAAATATGTAAAAGAGAATAGAATGTAAATATCTTATTCCAACACAATTTTTGTAACTTTAAAGTCCAATTAGGATACATGAAAGGTTTAAACTAATCTTTCTTATTTTATAAAAATAATAGTTCCATGTAAAGTTAAAACCAAAGAGGAACTACCGCTATGTTTTGAGGAGTAAGGACTTTGTGGTACCCCGATAGTCAAAATAATTAAATAATGAGCCAGTTTTCAGAAGATGTTTACTGTAGTTCCAACAGTCATAGGACTAGAACTAGCTTCACACAAAACAAGGCATTCGAAAAGCGCCTGGGAAGTCTTAAAGCCGTCTGCTAAATTCTTTTATAATCCTATTGACTGCTAATCAAATTTTGAATATCTCTATCATGCAAACTCCAATTATCCCTAGTGCATTGCGGAATCCCCTTTGTTTGCCAGTAAGATGCTGAACACATGTATCATATAAAAATCGTTTCACAGACCGCTTTATAGCACACATGAAATCTAAGCTCCTGATATAAGAATAACTACTACCTACCTAATTCGAACCAGTTAACAATGAACAATACAAAATTCTTGATCAAAATTTAATGTGAAAGTTATAATATAGAAAATTATCGGTTTTTTAAAAAGAAAGTCCTTTAGACTTTAAATACTTTTTACAAACAAAAGGTGTATTTATCGTTAATCACGCGTTATATATTACAGTATATAGGAGAGCCGAGTTTAATTAAAACAATTTAAGAATACCTCTTTGCATTAAATGTGGTGTAAGCAATAAGCCATAAATTTAAAAATGTTTTGTATGATATATGAGCATTGAGAACAAATAAAAATGGTTTCATAATAGAATTGTTTTAAATGTGCAGCACAAATCAATCTAACCTTTTAGCTGAGTGGTAGTGTAAACTATAAGAGCCATAAATTGAATGATTATCTATTGATTGATTGGATTGTCGACGATTGGAAATTATGTATTTTGCGTGTTTAGAAGAGTAGATTCATTTATGTATGTATACACATACATTCAAATACTACAATATACAATTTAATTGATTTGTGCCAAGGTTTTCATTCGAAATTAGACCCCTTCGACAGTCTAGAAATTAGAGTGAGGGTGTGGAAATGTAAATTTTCCAATGCAAACAACCTTTTGCAGCCACAAATAAACTATCAACCCAGCCATTAGAGACGATAAATATTTTTATTTAATTAACCACAAAAAAAGTGTAATTATCTATAGTTTGTTGTTCGTTTAGATCATTTTTAAATATAAAAAAATATAACAAAATAAACCAAAAATTAATTCAATAAATACCTTGGTGGCACAAATTGTTGTGTATAAATATCAACCGGCATTTTGTTTGGTTATATTAAAACGATTACTTCACTTTTATTATAAACGTTTGATTTAATGTTAAAATACACGAAAATTTTCTTTTCTTTTTTTGCAATAATAATTTTTCAAATTGTAGTTTTTCAGTTTGTAAAGATTTTTCTTTCCTTTACACGGTTACACAAAAAGAGAGAGTTTTTCTTATTATTGTTGTTTTGCTTTGCTTTTTAAAGGTTCTCTTTTGAAGAGACTTTTGTTGCTTTGAATTTAGTAGTTGTCTTTCGACTAAACCTTAACGGTATTGATCAGCAATGTTTTATTACGTTGCTAAACACTCGAGTATTACCCATTTGAGTGGGTACTCAGAAATCCAGACTTTTCTTTGCGTATTGAGTGATTCATTTAGCATACACTCTCAACTACAAGGCTGTTGAGTAAAAATGAGTGGTATTGAAATAGAAGTGTATGAATGTGTGCTTGTAAAACCAGAATCGTAGCGCAAAAAATATTAAAAATAAACAAGTAAACAAACAACAACAATTATAAAGATATTATATGTGGTAAACATATTTATTTTAAAGGTTTTCATACATTTTGTTGTTGCCATCCATATTCCAAACCATAAGTACACAAAATGATACACTCACACGAAAATGTTTGTTTTTGTGTATTTAACAATGAAAATTATTGTCGTTGTTGTCATTATTACATACATATTAATAGAAAAATAAGATAATTATACAGTTTTCATTGAATATGATGATGAAATGAATTTGTGTGTAAAATATGAAATTAAGAAAAATGCAAAATATTTACTGTATGCATTCATTGTAAACACAAATATTGTCTTTATTATAAAATTTAAAAATAAATTGAAAAAAAAATTGAGCATATATACAAGCGAGGCTTGTTTAGAAATACAACAGGCTTTTAATTTTCTCACAAAATATTTGCTATTTATCGATAACAATGTTGTATCGTTCTCCTTAGGTCGTTATTCATACATACATACATACATACGTGCATGGCTCACGTCTAATATAATCAACAATAAGCTGCAGACCTATGTCAACAAATCCAAAGGTTATTAATTCTTTACATATGGTAGAACCATAACTGAATATAAAAAAAGCGAGAAGACGAAGTTGAAGGTAGCCGGGGACGCTGTTTTGAAAAGAAGTCAAACTTACATTCAAGTGAAACGCAAATAGAAATTATTAAACTAATTTTTTATTTATTTAAAAATACACCTTTAACAATAACAAGACCAACTTATAATATAATAATAGATAATATGCCAACAGTTTGTTTAATCCTCACCTTATCATGGACCTTATGTATCTAACTATTCATTGCAAATCTTCTTTCCAGTATAGTTTTCTTATATTTTTCTTAGTCAGACTTACGGAAAATCTGATGATTGTTGTTGTTCTTGGCCAAAAAATGTTTCATTCGCATATATTTATAGCCCTTAAGACCCTGTGATTAAGACCAGAACCACGAATTGTTTTTAATCATTTCCGACTATTAATTTGTCATACCATTATGGTCTTTACGACCACGTGATTAGGACTACTCTCTATTTCTTAGAAAAATTCATGCTTATTTATTTATTATGATCCAAGTAACTTAGACTTTATACTCAACATAGTGTAGCATATAGACCCTCTAGTGGGAATCGAACCCACAACCTTCGCAGTTAAGTGCACTATTCACAAGAGCACCAGGAAATGTTCTTAAATTTGAAGAATTTAAATCAAAATAAAAAATATAATAACCCATCTACAATATTGTTTCATTGAAAGTGTGAATTTAAAAAATAAAGATAAAAAATGTTGTTTTGGTTGCAAAACTTTTAGCAATGCAAATATTTACAACATTTTTTATTAAATAAATAATTGTTTACAAATATATTATTGATAAAAATACAAAATAAAAACAAATGTTATTGACAAAAGGAGCAGCAATCAAACACGTGTAATCAAAGTTAGGTAATGAGTTAAAAAATCAACGCTTTATAAATAAGTTCAGTTCTCGTTATAGGAAGATTACACTCTATTTTATCTTCAAAAATACATATTTATGAATAAACTTATGTATATACATACATATATATATATATACATATACGTATATAAGTATCTATATACCTACTATTGACTTAAATTATTTTGGGAGATGTTGACTCTCTAGAAGTTGTTTACGTTTTCATAGCTAATTTTTATAGTTTTGTTGTTTTTGTTTAATAACAAAAAATAAAAAATAAACAATCCACGCTTATTGAATTCAAAAATTATGTCAAATCATGTTCAAAACAAAGTTTTTTTTTTTTTAAGAGGAAATATACACTCAAAAATAAATACTCAACTAAAGGTTTTTAAATTTGAGAATAATTTTGATTTCTTGTTTTGATTTGTTTACGAAAATTAAAAAAAAATGTTTTTAAACTAAACAATAAATGCTCTGATTATATGACTCCTCAATTCAATTGACTAAGTCACGTATGCCAGCTTAAACATCAAAATTATAATCAAGCCGTTAAGCAGCACACGCCAACAACATGAGAAGACAATATTTTAAATTGTTTTAATTGTTTTTCTGTAACGAACGGTAAAAGAAAATTTACAGTAAAAAAATCATCGAGCGGCATTTAAAAGTCGACTGATTGTCTATAGTTTGGGAGGTGATCGGTAGTCATTCACAATAAAAATCGCAAAAAAATATGTGCTTTAGCCAAAAAAAAAAAAATAAAAATAATTTCAGAAAAATAATGATTTTGTTTACATCACAACAATAACAAAATAAGACAAAATCCATTGCTACTACAATGGGCCAACGTAACGGCGAAAGAAGCTGTAGCTGTATACAAAATTAAATACACCGTATTTTCTTTTTTTTTTTTTTTTTTTTTGTAGAACAAAAGAAATGTTGAATTGAAGTAAACAGAAACAAAAGGAAAAAACAATAACATAAAATTGACAGCAATATAAATGGAAAAATTAAAAAAAAAAACATGATTTTACTGGCGTTTGTATTACTGACTAGTGGTATTGCTGGTGTTCAGGCAGTAAAGACGTGATCGTCACGCATTTGAGTAGTGATCAGTGTTCGTTCAACCAACATCCACTTTTTTCAGTATGTATTGCTGTGTGTTGGTTGGTAGTTTCACTCTGTATTTGAATGAGTCTTCTTTTCGTTGCTGTTTTTTCTTTCTTTCTCCAATTTGCATTTTACACACGTACACATAAACATACGATTTTTGTTTACAACTCATTGTTTGAACATTTTTTGTTTTTGTAGGTTATTTTTGGATAAACTGCATAAACAAAACAAAAAACGAACACAAACAATAAGACTATGAAAACTAAGTGCTGCCAGATGTTTTTTTTAATAAGCCTTGTTTTTAAATAATTTTGAGTTCTATAATTGACTTCCGTTCATTTGGGTTTTTTGACTTTTAATTGAAAATTATGAACTGGACGACTGATGCGAACAGATTCACAACACGTCCGATTTCGGTGTTATTGCATGAGAAGTTTCGAAAACGAGTATTTGCATGCTTTAGCGGAGTCAATTAAATACCAAGATCGTGCGATTTAACGTTCTTTATTTTTTTTTATGGTGCTATATCAAAGACCGTATCCACGAGTATAATCCGCTAACGTTAGTTCCTTTATAGCCGAGATATCAGATATTTATTGTAATTTAAATTAGCAACACATCCGGCAACTCTCTAAGGTGAACCGACCATGACTATGAGAAATTTATGAGCGCAAAACAAGTTTCAGGTTAAATACACACATTTTTGTTATTGTTGCTAGAGGGGAAATTTTACTCCTCTCCATTGAGTGCTTTTATCATTACATTCATATCGAAGTGTTTACATTAGAGTGTAATAGAGAATATGTTTCGCTCTTAAGAAATACAGCCAAAGAAAAATGTCAGTAAGAGTATCTTATGTGAGCATAAAAGACTTAGAAGCCAAACTTTAAATATCAAAGGCGGTAAATTAAAAATTAAAACTGCAGAAATATTTTAAAATAATGTCGTTCGTGGTCGTACACGGTTTGTTTGTTTTAATGTCCTTTTACGGAATTAGCAAACTGCAGACTCTATTCGTGTTATACAGATACTATGAAAAGAAATTTCTAGAAACGTTAATTAGCAAATGTTTTACCGATGATATCCTCTGTAATTTAAATTCAATTGAATTAAATTAAAAATATAATTTAAATATTATTTTGTATTTGCAAACATTTTTAGTTCCTAAGGGCAAAATTCCACATGCCGACCAGCTGCGTCATTCATCCAGTTAATGTCTAGAACATCTATTTACAAACAATTCTACATTGTTTAAATTTATTATTCAAATGGAAAAATACAATAATACTTATATGTTTATCAAATACCAGTTTGTTTGTTAATTCATAACGTTTTACACTTTTCCCTTAAACTTTAGTGGGTTGTTAAAATTGAAAGGGAAATAAAAAAATTATATTTTAATTAGAAATGTTGTTTTATTATATTTAGTTAATTATCTAATTCAACAATCGATTTAACAGATATTTGTAGTTCTTATACATATGGATGCATGTATGTATGTGATTCAGTATTTCAAATTTTTTTAAACTTTCAAAATTTACAACCCTTGTAATATTTGCACCTGACTGTAAATACTATGGAAAATGTTCATAGACAATATAACGAAAAATAAATGTCATAAAGTGAGTTGACTAACACACTTTTTTAAAATTGCAACAGGTTAGATTAGGTTAAACGCTTAGACCACTATTTGAAGGTTCTCCGGGACAATCCTCTTTCATCTTTGCAATCATTCAGAACTAAAAGTGAGATTATCCAAACAGATGATTCGAAACTGGATGAATTGTGGGTGGTGGAATCTTTTCGAAATCGACTGATATAGCACACTTGATAAGACTACAGCGTTTTGCAGACATAAGTGTCAGCCAAACTAGCTGCGGTAAGGATTGTTAAGGATGAAAATATATCTAGAAAGATTCTTAATATGCTTTCTGATAGTCAGGCTGTTGTTAGAGCACTGGGATTTAACGTTGGGACATCTAAGATGGTTTATGGAGCGTTGAGGAAGCGGTAGGACGTGCATATGATATTAGTACAGCGACATAATGGTATTCCAGGATGCTCCAGAGTGAATGAACTAACAAAATCTGGCACACCGATCGAACTCTTCGCTGAGTATTCTACCTTGGTAACCTCTGTGTAAAACCGTAAGATTGTAATTAACAATGCAAGAATGGGTTCGGCCAACGTTATATAGGCAGATTCGGATAGGGCAAGTTAGCGCAGCAAATCTGAATGGATGGCGCACGGAAAGTTTGCACAAACTCTTGAGGATAGCACTTATTACAGGGCATTGAATTATGGGCGCTCAAGTCCGGCTCGCTGGCCGTGAGCGTATAACAAATGATTTCTGCAGCAGCTGTAGGAAGAAAAGTAAATTGTTCTTTATCTACTGGGTACCTGTTCTACTTTCCAGACAATCTTTGTAATCTATGGGGCATAGACATTAGGTGGTCTTATTTACTTCATTAGAGTGTGAACGATAGTGGCAATACAATGAGCCAGATATGGCCTAAGCGTGTCTGTGCCATCTTCTTGTGTAATAAAATTCACGTGGAAGGATATTTATAGCACAGTGTTATCATTTAAAGTATTTTGTTAATAAAAACAGATAAAAATAAAAATTTATTTTATTTTAAATTACAGTCATCGAATAGACAGGAAATACTCAATATACTCTCAACTAACCGCTACAACTTTCGAATTCAGTTGAATATAGACTTTTGGCAAAAAGCAAAGCCTTAATCCCTTAAAAACAAATCACAACAATAACACTTTCTGTTAATACCAAATCATCTATCTGATTTGCCTTCTTTTTATGTCAGCATAAATTTTCGCCTGTATGACTGATCACATTACAACATTACTTTTGTTTCACCCGGTAGAAATTAAACACTTGGCAGTTAAACATCCCTTGGATACAATACTACAGATATGCAATTCAAAATAATTACATTTTGTAATAAGAAAAAAAAAAAGTTGAATAATAATTATTTATATTACCACATATTGTTATTTATTGTTCCTTACCAACCAAGCTATTTTTTTTTGTAGCTGTCATTAAAATAATTGATCATTTACGTTTATGAATTGTAAGGAAGAGAATAAAAAAAACACTTGGGTTTGTTTCTTCTACTATATACTTTGATTGTAAATGCCAATCGTTTAAATTCTTTTCAATCATTTCAAATTAAATTGTTCAATGAATATTTTTTTATTTCTATATTCTATTTGTTGTTTTTTAATTATTTTTTATTGATTTTGATTTATTTGTAAAAGAAATAAAAGCCATTTTCTAATTGACAGCATATGGAGCAGGGCCATTTATTAATTTGTTTGAATTAAAAAATGAAAAAAATAAATAAATAAAAATGAATAACTGAAAAATTGCACTTTGGAAACAATCTAATAAGTTTATACATATGTATGTATGTATGTATGTTTAGAAAACTATTTAACCAAACAATTAAATTGGCTTTAGGTAATAAGAGGTTGAAGCTGGCATAAATAAAATAAAAAAATGCACCTTAGCTTTTTTTTAATAGCCAAAAATTCAAAATCATTAAAAATTTTATTCAAAGTATCTAATATAAGCTGTAGCAAGATGACAGAAATACTAAAAAAAGCTTTTATTTACCATAGTTAAGCTTGTCTTATAGAAAGCCCGGAACAGAACTTCTATAAGTGGATTATTTACCACCAAAATTATTTGACATAGACGAGAACATTGCCGGTATATGTGTATCACACTTCGCAATCAGTAAACATATATCGTATGCCTTCAATTATTATCAAAAAAATAACAAATTTAAGCAACAAGTTCATTCACTCTTTGTTGATTTCGCAGAAGTCTTTGTACATCAAAGAATTTACTTGGAATACGAATAGTGGGACGATTCTTTGTCCCTCTTATATGTATATTTGATAGTGATGGATATCGGCTTAATATCAAATAGGAGTATTCTTGCCCACCCTAAATGGCTTGCCATTTGCTGACGACATCCTATGCACAGTAATATAAAGGATTCAAAATCAAGCACTGAAAAATATGTGCCAATAGTGTATTAGCGTAAGTAAGATCCAATCTAAGAAATGAAAGGCTCCGATCTGGGATAATCTATTCTTTGACGCCAATGTTATCGACACAGTTCAAGTGATAGCAAAGACGTACATAAGTTTTATGCACCTTTGGAGGGGTTTACACTGTTCAACATCATTTGCAAGATGATGGCAATATTAATAAACGACAGACTACAATACATAGAAAAATATCTAAAAAGGCGTTTGAGCTGTGTAACGTCCTCAGCGAATCTGTGTTTTGTAATGTAAATATCTAGACTTTGCTGACAACATTCTACTTAAGTCGCACAGGACAAGCTCAATGGCCCAGTCTGTAGCGACGAAAAAGTTGTCTGCCTCGAATTCAGTACAAAGAAAATGCACGCTATGCGTATAACATACTAGACAATGAAGATCTAATGCGTATCACGTAGTTTCAGGATGCTTTATAGCAATAGATGGATAATTGTAGAAGACGACCAATGTGATAATATGATAAACAAGACACGGCGACCGCCACAAGTAACTCTTAAAACGAAATTAACAATTTTTAAGGGCTACACAAAATCAATATTATTATACGGAATTGCAACTTATTATCTTTTAAGTTGAAAGATTGTAAGTTTTTATTAACAAACAAAACAAAATTTCTAATTTAGAATTCAGAGATACAATAAGGATCTTGTAAAAAAAAGGAAATAGCAGCAGGTCCTACAGTGCACAGGATCCTGCCTGCACAAATAGACAAGAGAACATAAAAAAAGGCTGAAATATTTCCATTTTTTATAATTTCTATCTATGCCAAGACCTCTTCTGCTGTTCTAATTATTTTTGTTTTTTCCCATACGTGCCCTACTTTCTTGAAATGAAAATTTTCAGAATTGCGTGGTCCAGTGTTTATTTTTTATTATTTTTTTTTTAATATTTTTTGGCAAACAATAATAATTTATAATTTTCTGGTTTTGAGGCATTATGTATGCACGTACATACATATCGATGGCTTAATATAAAAAGGGCCTAACTCGATTTTTGTTTACTTTACAGGAGAAGAAAAAAACTTAATAAAATCCGTAAAATTTTAGATATAACAAAAATTTTAATACAATTTTTAATAAGAAACAGCAACACATTTAATCTCTCATTTCAAAAATTTTTATTTTTTTGTGCATCTGGCATTTGTCTACCAGAATAAACAAAAAGCACTATTTTAAAAAAAATTGAGTTAGGCCTTTTTTATATTAAGCTATCGATATGTAGGTATTATTGTTTTTTAATTTTTCTGATCTTTAACAATAATTTTTTATGATCATTAGAATTTGATTTTTTTTTATATTTAAATTCATAAAAATATTCGAAATGATTTATTTGGGGAGCTGCTTATGCCAGGCATATCGAAAATGCCGACTAATGCTTATGTATCATATTTGGTATGACCTCAATGGTTTTTTTTTTTAATAAAAGAAAAACAAAAGGATGTTGCGTATTGAAAATAGATTTTCAAATATTGCTTAATAATGATTTTTATGTAATGCTGTTTAATTATTAAAAACTGTTGCCAATTACAATTGGATTGTATTGCAAGTTGTCTGATGAAACAAAGGCACTTAATAGTCGTGGTGGCGGTTAAGTGGATATTCCACCTGATTTTGGTGTGATTTTTTTTCAACAAAACACTTAAAAATTTGTAAATCGTTTACAGATACTTAATTAATTTGCTTTTATAAATATTGTAAACACTTACGATTCCATATTTTAATTTATTTGTTTTTTTTTTGTTTTAATTCTTTTTTGTTTTAATTTTTTTTAAGTATTTTTATGTTTAAAGTAATAAAATATATTGTGTGGTAAATATAATTAAATCTTTTTTAATATAATATTTATATTTTTTTTTATTCAAAATTATTTTTCAACATCGAATTTTGTTTTTTTTTCTTTAAAAACAGACGTTAATTCACTTTGAAATTTCAAGACAAAATAACTACTCGTTCAGTTTGTTTAATTTTTGTATTTAATAAAATTAAAACAAAAAAAAACCAAAAATATAAAACTTATATTCATATTCTTTATGTATATGTATGTATGCATGTACACATCCATATGTATGTAGCATCCACTCATGTATGTCTGCGCGTATGTAGTCATACAATTTCATCTGTAGCAATAAATACAAAATAAAACGTATGGCCAGAAGCGCTGGTGCTCAAGGAGGAGAGATCTGTCTGTGGTGCAGCATGGTTGTTGAGTAAATATAATTACGTTTTTTTATTCAATTTTTTTTTGTATATAATTTTTATTTTTTTTCCGTTTTTATAAACAAATATATTTTTTATGGAGACCTACAAATTGTGTACAAATGGCTAAATTTATTTATCCGATTCCATTGTATGTATGCATAGGTTCATAAAAAATGAAATGCATGCATAATTTTTTTTAGTTGCGGCATTATTTTAACTAATTATCTCATGATTATTATTACAGGCCTGACGTGCTTCGCTGTACCTATCATAGTTTATTTAAATAAATTTAAAATTGATTACATGGAGTAATTGAGACCAACAATGTTACAATGTTAATAGAAAATCAACGTGCAAAGCAAAATGGACTGAGTGTAAAAAGCTTTTGCTGCGTGTTTCGTAGTATAGGCTAAGTCTTCGACTATGAACTGCTCTTAACTCCTAATTCGAAGCTATATTATCAAAAATTAGAGCGTCTAAAGGAAACAATGTTCATTAAATCAAAATTATGTTCGATCAGAACACTTTGGCCACGTGCATTGATAGTTAATCCGTGGTGTTCGATTCTAAAGTTGAATGGGACATTTCATTAGTTGATTTTCTGAGCCAGCCACAGTGTAATAAATGACCAGTGGAGATAGGCAGCACTACCATAAGCCAAGTAGGCAACTCGGACACTTGATTATAACCATGTGATCAATTTTATTTTTGGTTCTTTTGAAAGTCAAAGTATCACAGTTATTTGAACATAATTTGTGCAACATTTATTACAACTTTTTAGCCAAGATTATGACCTAGCTTCCCCCACCACCCTAGTTGTGTGTGTTAAATGTTATACATGAGTGGCGGAACCTACAGTTTAAAATCGACTCCGAACGACAGATTTTTTGCGAAACTTTTCATGTCAATTTCATTTACTTGCTGAGTTTTTGCCAGAAATCTGATGAGAGAGCATGGAGATGTTAGACATGGGGTTAGAACCATGGCCTCACGTCTACTAGAATACGGCGAACTTAAATTAACATTAAGAGAATATCTAAATATAAATATTTTCATATTTAAAGAAAAGCTTTGAAAATTTTAAAACACCGTTGCAGTTGCAGCCAGTAATAAATAGCCTTCAAACAAAAACTGTCAATCCAAAAGGCAGACATTCGCTTTTATATAGTATATACATTTACATACATATATGTACGTATGGATGCATATGTAGTATGTATAAACAATCTTTATTGCATTTATCTATTTTTGTTATTGTTTTTTTATCTAAAGGTTGTTTTAAATAATTTTTCTATTCTGTTTTACAAAACGTGCAATGACCTCATGTTGTCTTTGAAATAGAATTTTGTAATTACAAAATCAATACATATGAAACCTACACACAGATCCATATAGACATACGTACATACATACATACGTACATACATGCATATTTAATATGTATTAAGTTTAGAAATGAAATTGAAAAGTGCACTGCAAGTGCTAGAAATTATAACAAAAAATCACGTGCGCAAATAAGTTTAAAATTCTGTTTTTACTCTAAATAAAGGTCAACGTTCCGGTTTTAATTTTTTTTTCTTTTTACTGTTAGTTTCTTAAGACAACATTCAAATATAGCATAAAAGATCAGTTATTATTTATCTTATAAATACAATATTTGACGTCATTTTTCCGAAATAAATTCAAAACGAAATTAAAATCGTTCTAACTTCTGATTCAGTGCTATTGCTAATCGGTATTTGAAAAGTTCCAAACATCTACAAGCACATTGGAAACAATACTTTAACATATGACCAAAGGACACTGGGAGGTTACTCATTTAGCTCAGAATAATCTGACAGGACGATCACTCCGCTACCCTATAACCTTTCTTGATCAAACAAATTCATGTCACAGGTGCCCGTGGGAACAACAGGGACAGCTCCAAATTAAGAGATTGGACGCCACTCGGTAAACATGACATATAGGGATCGAAATATCTTCTCTGATAGTCAAATAACAATTATGGTAATAACATCCAAATATACGGAAACAAGGATTGTCCTGGAATGTAAGAAAAATATTAACAGTTACATCAGGTACGGCTCGGTACGCATTATAAGGGTGCCTAGTCATCACGGAGTAATCGAAAATAATTTAGCTAATAGAGCTACAGTGTTATAAACCATAAACTTACATAAGGCAATGCATTTTAGGGCACTGAAAACCTGGCTACAAAAGTGAACGGAAACATCACGTTGATTATTTTGGAACAATGACACCACAGTAAGGAGAAATGCCAAGACATTCTCGGGTAATGCTGATGAAAGAAAAACCATGAGTATATTAAGGCTAACTAATAAGCGTTCTTACAGAACACTCTGTCTTACATGTACAGCGGAATCGCATAGGCATGGCAGATAATGATGAACGCATTGCTTGTAGTGAAGGCATCGAGACAAATGAACGTTTTTTTTTGTAATTGGGAGATACTCGTGTCGGAGGAATGGACTAGAAGAAGGTAAGGAAGTTGGTACAATATATAGACTTTCTGCAGAAAGTATGTTTGGATGGCTTACATATGTATGTTATATGCCGCTAGACATTTGGTAAATTAAACTTCTTTTACCAATCGACTGAAATCGTTTCTGATACGAAAATATGTAGATTGTAAGTGTATATGTACGCTTCCATTTATTTATTTCCCAAATTATTTTGTTTACCAATTAAAATTTATTTAAGAAATAAACAAATTTATATAAAAAAAAGTTTTTAATACCACTCCGAACATGAGTTCTACATGTATGTGGATGGCAATAAACAGGGATAAAAACAAAGAAATGAAACAAATGTTATTATGCCCCTTATTAATGCCAAACCAAATACATACATAAAAAAGAAAGAAATAAAAACTGTTTTTATTAATATTAAACATGACACAAATGGCTGGCTGTTTAATTCATGAAAGTAAATACAGGGTGATAAAACATAATTAAGACGCATTTTTATTAAACAGTCGTAGGAATAAAAATGTCTACCTACATCCTTAATACATACACATTTCATGTAAAATCGTTGTTATTAAACACGATTTTTTAAAATAATAATAAGCATATCGTCCAGTGGATTGCAAAATGCCCTAAAAATTGAATAAAAATTCAATTAAGTAACTTTCTCAATTCTTTCGTGCTCACTTATTGCGTTGTATGTTTGATTTTTTATTGTTATTTATTTAATAAAAGCATTTTGCATTTTAGGTAACGATATGTGAAGTGATATTATAATTTTATGGTTGTCCAAGAAGTTGGCATCAGTATGTGATTCTTATCTGTATCTGTCCATACACATACATATTAAATAATATAATCTTATTGACATGTTGCCAAAAATAAAGAACACCCATACATGTTATTAATACAATGAATTATCCCACTATAAAAGGAAATTCTTAAGGTGACAACACGAAATGGGTGGAGCTGAGGCTCTTAATGGAAAATAAAATATATGCTAATTAAAGTATTATTAACTTGTTATGGGTGGCATTAACATCAAAAGTTGTGCTAACAAAGTTAGTCAACATACATATATAATCCATGGTCACCTGTGGTCGCCGTAGTCTAGTGAGTAGTGTGGGCTCGAGAGCTCAGACCTTAGGTCTAAAATCTTGAAAAAATACTTCTTAGTACATTATCTTGCCATCGGGCGATGGGTCGGGATAAAGCGTGGCCAGAGACTTTTGGCAGTCTAGGAGTAGTGGGAAAACTAAATAAATAAGTCCAGAGGGAGACTGGTGATAAGGTTTCTTACAGGGCATTTCGATCCTAAGTTGCTGACAAGGGTCTGAAATAGAAATCAGCCAGACGTAAATAGAGCCTGTGGAGACGAGAAGTTTGAGGCTATAAGCTCTCCTCTCCAATTGTCCAACCCCTTGATAGAAGCATGAATAGAGGATTCTTCGAAAGTTTGAATTTTCTATCGGGAGCTTACACTCAGGCATTCTTAAGGTTTATAATCAGATTGAACTAGCTAAGGGATGTACATTCATTCTCGTGTAGCTGATTGATCTGTTATCTGTTTCGCTGTTCTTATTCCCTCTATCTCCTTTTATATATTTTTACATACTTTTCTTTTTGTTTGTGGGTTTTAAAGGCTACAAAATAGATATTGCTTGATAAGTAAATTTTGAACAATAATATAAGGTGACTACCTTAATTTGTGAATAGACCTCGTGTATTCCCAAACATCAAAAAGGCGTTTCCATTTTTTCAAGCAGATTACAATCAAGTTTTTTTGCAATTGAAGTTTAATACCATACTTTGTTTTGGAAACACTTTAGATTTTTTAAGAAGCTTTAAAATTTTTTGATATGAAAAAGAAAATCAATGAATTTAACTGTAGCATGTATTCGATAGCTCCTATATACCACGTTCCTGTATGGAAACTCCACAATATCATTCATTTTTTCAAGAACTTGAGATATACTTAAGCCTGGTCCATTTTATTTCAATTGCCTTTGCCAAGTTGCGTAATATTTCTTATCAGCTTTTTAATGTTGTTGGCTTAAAACTTACCAATCAATAATCTATGCGGCTCGTTATTTTTATTTTATAAATGCAATAATAGCAGAGAGTATTTCGTAATTATTTATAAAATAGTTAATACTTTTTTCTTAAAACCTTTTTTCTTTAATTTATTTTTAATAATTTTCTTGTTTTGTAATTTCCACACTTTTTGCACTTCCTTTTCTAATTGAACTGAGAGACCGAAACAACTTTTCACGTTGTGGAGCAAAAAAAAAGGCGAAATTTTCTGTTTGACTTTGAAATATCCTTTGCCAAATGGAAGTGACAAAAATTAACCACCAGCAACCAACAAGAAGAAAAATAGTGGTGAAGGAAATGTATTAAAAACAAACAAACAGTAACGAATAAATAAAAAATTGTAGCGACATGCGCCTTGAGCATGTTCAAAAATAGTTAACAGCAAGCAAGTTAAAGAGAAAATGCTATTAACCCTTAAAAGAGAAAAATGTTATGCCCCTATTGCCGTTCTCAACTCAGTTTGGTCGTCTGGCAGTCAACTCAACTTTCACTTAACAAAATAATTTTATGATATTGCGGAACTCAACGTTTTTTTTTAGTTATAATTGTTATGGTGTTGCCGGTATGAAATTTCAATTTCATGTTGGTAACACCATGAAATTTATTTGGAAATCGAAGAAAAGAAAACGCAAAAATAAGTTAAAATCAAGTTTTGTAGAAATAAAAGTAAATTAAAAATGGTTTTGTGGATTTATTATACGAGGATGAAAATCATGACGCTAATATAAATGTTCTTCGTATACGTAGAAAAATACGCGATGATTCAAATCCCCTTGAACTACCCAGTTCGAAGTAACTGGGTACAAAGAAGCATTTTGTTATGTCCTGGACCAGGACCACTTGAAGAAACTTGTGCGTATGGCAGCTATACCACCGATATTTAAGCTGTGCGCTGTCCTTCGATTTTTGGCTGACGGAAGCTATTTATTTTATTCTTAGATGGGGTGTTTAATATCTCAGGTGTATTTATAATGACTTGTTCCATGTCGGGGTTTTGAGGAGACGCATAAGCGCGACTTGTTATCGCGAAAAAGCATTAAATATATAAGTGAACTATATAAATGACAGAGACTCGACTGCTAATGAGCAGAATTTAACGTTTTCGTCAACCAAACTCATACAAAGTGGTGAACCGCAATACCATGAAACACAACTAAAAAAAACAACCGCACAACCAAGAAGTCAGTTGAGAATGGCAATACCGATTTCTGAAAGACGACCAAACTACTAAAAAATGTCTAAAGCAATAGGGGCATTAATAATTGTAACGGCATAAGTTTTATTACTTAAATACTGGTTTTTATTTTATCTCAATTATTAAAGAAATTTATGATCTTAAACGTCGCAATAATCATGCTTTTCCTAAAATTTCTAACTTCTAAAATTGAAGAAGCCACGATTGAGACAGGCAATAATCAAGTCAAGATTGGAACCCTAAAATAGCTCAAGACTATATCAAAGTGCTTTCTGAATTAGGAACAAAATTTTACATTATTTGGTATTAGTTTTCAGATATGGATATAGATATAATTTGCATTAACTAGAGTTAATGTTAGGAACGTCATAGCAGTTATAAGGGGCAGTGGTCTTTTGTTACTGGTAATACATCACAACGGTTTCTGCCGAAGCTGTAATAACGAGGAAAAAGGAAAAGGGAACCTGAGGCATATTATACTTAGGTACCCGAATTTAATGACAGAATAGATAGGATGATTGAGAGACGCCTGCAAAGAGTTAGGTACTTCCGGAATTAAAACGGGAACCAATGTTTTTATAGGCGACAGCCAATTTAATCGAAGCTTGGTATCAGTTGTCAAAGGCTTCATAAATAAAAAAATAACTTTTATAGAAATTTTTTATTTGAAAAATGTGGCAAATGAACACAGAGCAATGAATATTAAGCAAGTGCTTAGGATTTATTAATTACCCATTGACTTTTTTGGACATAACCCTTTTAAGTAGCGTTTTTTACAAATTGAACTCATGAAACATTTTTGTTAAAGATTAATTTAATTTTGAAAGACACGCACATATTCTCATAATTTTTGTAAAGAAATAAAATAATTTCAAGTAATATTACATTTAATAAAACGTTTTAATTTAAAAACATATTTAAAAACAGTTTTTGAATATTAACTACTTTTTGTTGCTACCCTGCGTTATTAACTGAACAAATTCAACTCTGTGGTTTTACCGCAATTTGCAATTACAACTAACGCAGCTGAATTTCCTAAAAACCAATCTTTATTCACTAAATTCTCTTATGCTTTCAACTCTTTTGACTATAAAACTTAAGAAAAATAATAAAGCACTTTAGTTTAACCAAAAACTTCTGTTAAATATTTAATTATTCACTTTTTAATGTATTAAAAAACGTTTTAATATTTTTTAACTTACCCCCAACAACGTTAAACGTCTTTATTTATCACAGAGTTCAAAGTTTACTAACTAAGGACGTTACTGAGACGTCGATGCTAATAACAACGACGTTGCTTTACGAAGAAGTGCTGCTACAAATTGTAAAAATCAAAGCACGTACATTTCTAATTTAGCAGTGAACGGAGTGGTAGCGTTTGTAGCTAAGCGTAATAAAGAAGTTTTAAAAACATACAAAAGTACATTGAAGCTATTTAATTTAAACTTTATTTAATTTATTAATTGTTAATTATAATAAAATATTAAAAAATAAACATGTCATCGGAAAATGTTAAATTGTTCACACGCAGCGACGTCGCCAAACATAACAGCAAAGAAAACAATTGGTTCGTTATTCACAACGGCGTGTATGACGTGACCGCTTTTCTAAACGAGGTGAGTGTGTAGTCAGTCGGATTTTTTTTTTGCTATAGAAGTAGTCATAAATGACAAAGAAAACCAACAACAATAATGATAAAAGAATGTGAATTTAGGAATTAATAAAATTTTAAAGAATTTTATACACAATGTAGGTTTTAGTAAAGTAAAAAGGCGAAAACGCATATTTTTATTGTTTAGTAAAGGGTGGGGAGTTACTTTATAAACATTAAAAAGGCGTCTTATTTAACGAGAAAAGAAATGTAAACAAAAGGATAAATAACAACATTCATTGGTGAGGTGAATTATTGAGAATGGAATCTCAGAAAAATTTTCCAATTCGCATTATGTAGCCAAATTTTTTTCCTTTTGCTTTTAATGCATGCTGAGAACAGTACCTGTAGGGGGTAAAAAACTACATATCTTCTTAACGTTTGGAGATGACCGTTATACCTTGATTGAGAAAAAGGAAATCATATACTTTCTTTCAGTAATAATTTGAATATCTATGCCAAATGCTTGTGGAAACATTTTCTCACTTTGTAGCTCTGTGAGCAGTAGGTACTAGAAATGGAAGATCTTAAAAACTTAAAGGGAATTGCGTTGGAACCATTCGTCTAGTTCGTCTTTCCAGGCAATACCGTCTTGAGATTTGAATATATGTATGACCGGTTACAGTAATTGGGTTAGGGCAAAAGTAAAATTGTAAATATTTAAGAATATCTATAAAATAAATCAAACACTACCTATATTATTTCATTTATAAAATAAATCAAATATAGGCGTTTTTAATTCCACTTACCGTTTGTTTTCATTTCATTTTCTAAAAAGCATTTTGTTTTAAATCTACAAATTTCCCCTTTTTTAGAGTCCCTCCCCTATATATTTCAAATGTTTATATAGTATATTTATTCCTCTATTTCAGCTAAAGAAAATTTATATCACCGCTTATAGTGGCAATCTTACCGTTTTCTTTTTAAATTTTCCTTTATTTGTATTTGTTTTGTACATGTCATGCACAATTTACTTTTTAAAATACCCACACATCATAATGAGTCGGCAAAAAAGAAAAACATCCAATTTGCAGCGACACGCTGATTATTGTTTATCAACAATATTTCTTAACTTTATACTAATAAAACGGCAACCATAACAAAAGTTTAAAATTGTCGAGTAGTTATTTTCTTTATATTTTCCATAGTTTTGTATTATGAAATTGTATATATTTTACCTAAATTTGAACAAATCTTTTTTATTTTGTTATCAGCAATTCTTATAGTGCCACTAAGCATTGCCCTACCGTACAAAGTTTCTTTGATTCAATTGTTGTGAGGAATATATGAATACCTTTTAACGACTCTTGTACCGCAGAGATTATAATGTTAATGATTTGTTGATTTTATTATCATTTTAAACCATTACAATTAATTAAACACATTGGTTTTTTTTTATTATTATCATTATACATTTAAGAACATCTGACATTACAAATGGTGGAGATGGTTTCAAAATCGTTTAAAATAAACAAATACTTAAAATTCTTAAAAACTTTTATAGCCTGATTGTAAGAAGCTCACTAAGTGACATTTTAAACTCTTCTAGTAAAAGGCTGGCCACGTGTTATACTGTCCAAATAGATTGTGTGGCAAAACACCACAATGCGGTTAATAAGCAATACCACAAGACTCTTTAATTTTCTTTGAGCATGAAATAAATACAAGAATTTATGCGACTGACCACCAGCTATGGTTTAGCATTGGCCATACTAAGACGCTATGCAAATTGTTCGTAAAAGAGAGCATCGAATGTCTTCACTTCGTAATTAACAAACCAAGAACACCGGAATTTTTTTTTTTTTCAGTATGGAAGCATTCTATGTACTCTGGTTGCTGACGAGAAAACATTTGCTTCACGACCACAGTCATAAAATAGAGTTTTAATAGTTCAAATAAAATTTTCATTTTATCTGCAATAGTATTAACTAGTTCTCAGAAAAGCCAGCATCACCTGGCTAATTTGGGTTACTGGCTTAGACAATAGAAGCAAAATAGTTCACGTAAGATTGGGCCTTTTCCCTTTACCGACATTTTCTCTAGCCAAGGGAAATATTGCTGCTGTTTACCTCTTTTTACCTGTAGATTTTTTCCCAGCATATGAATACATATAAAAACGGACTTTATCAGGGATTTTTTCAATGTTATCTACTTTTTAAATTGCAATTAAAGAATTTATTTTGCTTTCATTATTGTAAAAGTTACTGTATTAACTATGTAACTTCAATTAATTTTACTTTTTAATCAGAGTAAAAAAATATTATTCATATAATTAATGGGATTTAAACTCGTTTAAACTCTTTAATTAGTGAAAAATAAACTTTAACCATCTTTAATTATTTTCATTCTATTTTAATCTAAATATTTCTTATTAAAATAGAGTATTAATTCGAAATAGTATTAGAAATATAATCTGAATTATATATTACTGTATAATAATTCGAAAACATTAGAGATTATTGTGGAGTCTTATCTTTTTAGGTAGTGCAATACAAATAAGAGCTGTTTATAAAAATACAATTATCTTTCTCACCATGGTATTTTATAAAAATATAATATTTGTTAACATCTTGGATTATGTTTTAAATTCTTATCTTGGTCTTGTTAAGCTATTAACCAGCAACATTAATTTGGTTTGAAGATAATGATAACAATATTAGAAGAAAAACTGCTAATAATGCAGTGCAAGCGTATTTTTATTTCAATACCTCTCAAATTTACTGAATTTTTTTTAATTTTTTAAAAACAAACTGAAATGTAAACAATAACACCATTGGTTTAAAAGTTACCTGTTCAAATATTATACCCATAGAATAGGCTGTTGTTGTTATTTGTGTTTTTATTAACTGGCAATTTAATAAAAATGATCATTTATTTACCCTAATAACAGTCTGTCAGCCAGTCATTCTATTTGTATATGAGAAATATTTCTCATTGCACCCAATTGTTGTTTTTCAAAGTGTAGAAAAAAAATTTTATTTATATTTTTGTTACAATTATTTGATTTTAATTTATTAACAAAATCTAACAAATACTTCAAAACTATGCAATAACCGAAATACTTATTTATTTTATTGATTATTATATGATTAGTTTCATTTTATTTGGTTATAAACATATGTAGGTTAATAACCTAAACTAGACGTAGAAAAATTTTTGATAATTTTTATTTCGTGTTTTTTTGTGCTATAGCTTTATTTCCTACCAATGTATGTATATTGTCTAGTTTGAAAAGAAATCCGGTTTAAAATGAATATTTGTTCAATAATTTGACTTTTTGTCTTTAAAAATTGTATACTTATGTATGTATATGAATCAAGCATCAAAAGCTTGAATAAAGCAAATAAGACTAGTAATTAAAAATATTTGTATGTCTACAAGCGCATCTTAAATGCTATTTTAAGATCATTTGTTTAATGTATGTTCCTGCATATAAAAGAAAGATTTAAACATTAATAAAATAAAAACAAAATCAATCGTAGTACATTCCTTGATAACGTTTTAATAGTCGACGACGTCGTCTAGATATTGAGTAATAGGCCCTTAGTTTGTCTTTTTATTGTCAATTAATTTTTTGTTGAGAGTTTAAATTGAGCGTTTTATTATGTAGTGTGCTCTAATCTACTATTTCTTGAGGTACAAAACTATCTAAATTTTTAAAAATTTTACTTGTAAAATACTAAACTGTGACTTAATAATAAAACTTAAAAATATATTAACCTACGTATAATAGAAATTCAAGTTTTCTTTTGTCTATGGGTCAAAAGGCACATTATTTCACATTTCATTTTGTTATTACATTCATATATACACCGTCATAAGTACGCGTATGTATTTCATATTAAAATATCTCAGACACACGAGTATGCATACTATTATTATAAATAAAAACGAGTGTTAAAGTATATTATTAACAGACAACAATAATATCTCTCTTATATAATAAGCTTATCAGTTGGGAATTGTTTCTGTTCCATTGAAAGCTGACTAGAATTTAAAGCAGAGAGTAAAATAAGTTTACTATTCTCTTAAAAACAACGCAAAACTTCTAAGAATATATTGATAAAATATAAAAGATTATTATTTGTTATTATGCAATTCACAATACTATAATGAAAGAGAACAAGATTTTAGTAGACATGCATACTAGTCAATATTCAATGTTTAATTAAATCATTCAAAGTCTCAGTTGTCATATATTGAAAATAATTACAATCTTCTAATTTTGTTTACTAATTTATTTTGTTGTTTTTGTTTGTTATATTACTACTTATATATATATATATATATATATATATATACATACGACAGAATATAGAAAATACTGAAGCAATTAACTCTGTATATAAAAAAAATGTATATAAATTTAATAAAAACAATATGGTATTCATTACTATACATACATGCATTAACAAATTTAAATTTAAAATCGAACAGTACTTGAAAAAGGTCTGTCTGTTTTGGGTAAATATAGATCACAGACTTCACAAAGACCTAGAAACGTCTTTTCGAATAGATAAAAATCAATTCAATTATATGCAAATAAATCTTTTAATTTAAATATAATAGTTCGGGGTACACTTTTATAAAGAGTTATACATTAGTGAAGTTAAATAAAACACATATGCAGCTTTGATTTCAATAAAACTGTTATTTTATTATAATGTTTGGTCTTTGATGCTTGTTTTCTTATGCAATAAAACCAAACTTATTCGTATTGAACAGTTTGTCCGTCCCATCCACTTACCGGGATTTCTAAAATATACGCCACAAATGACACTTTATTTACAACAGTGTGTAAAAAGCAGGAAGTTTTTTTTTTTAGAATGCTGTGGCTCATATGAGAATATTTGGATATTTGACGTAACTTCCGAGAGAAAAATAGGTCTCATCCCTCGAAGAAAAATCATCGTCAAAACTGTATTGTCCTAGTACATAATAGATGTCTATTCTATCTACGGCGTTGTGAATGGTCCGTTGGCTTTAATTATTGCGTGTTCTTGTCTTTGTATGGATAAAGGTACAAATCCTAATGCAAATGCCTCTAATAAGCCGTAAGATAGCCTCAATTTCTAAGAACGCCATGGATTACAAAAAATCGGATTATCTGCCATACGTTCACAGATGCGATATTTTCGGCAGTGCTCAAATGACATATGAGAGTTGAATAATTAATGAGGGCATTCGATCCCTTCCAAAAATGTAGACTACTGGACTGCGGTTTATATACGTGCGTTGCATTTGCATAGGAGTGGTGTCATAGTAAAGAGGTCATACAGAGAGAAGTATTTCTTGCACCGTCTTAAGAACCTAAGGCACTTTGATGCTTCCTTCGGCATTTGAGAAATAAAGCTAGTTTTCTTTCTCGTCACGCAAACGTGGAACATGTCTTATTGAGATCCCCCCAGCTCTTACTGCGATCAGAGTCATAAAGGATACGAAGCCAGTTTATATATCCTTAAGTCTATTCAAAAAACATAAGCGGAAGATGATAATTAAGTTTATTGTCGAAATAGGGGCTAGTAAGTCGGTAGTCTACAAATATTGTTAACAGATCATCTGTCTGTCTAGTGAAGGCTCAGGATTCTAAGTTAATCCATTCGCCTTATTATCATTATCGAAATATTTTTTTCTTTCGTCAGTTTTATCAAACGCAACAAACGAAATGATACATATATTGCATGACCCAGACTTTGGTAGTGAGTAGTAGGTGATGTGATGTATAATAACAACGCATATAATAATTCTTACTTTTGTTTTCAAGTTCATGTTTATGTTGTGTTGGTTGTACACACACTTGATGAATAAATTTGACGCTTCATAAATTAAACATTATCCAAGAAAATAAAAAAAGGGAAAAAATGGTTGTCGGTATACGAAAAAAAATTGAATTAAATAAAATGCACGTATTTTTTCAGTGTTTCTTTCTCACAGTAACAAAATTTGTTGCTTATTTTGTTCTTTTTTTTAATATTTATTTTAGCACCCTGGTGGCGAGGAAGTATTGATGGAACAAGCTGGCAAAGATGCTACAGAAAATTTCGAAGATGTTGGTCACAGTTCAGACGCCCGTGAAATGATGAAACAATACAAAGTAGGTGAATTGGTGCCCGAAGAGCGTACAAATGTTCCTGAAAAGTCTGAACCCACCTGGAATAGTGAACAGCAAACCGAAGATTCCTCCATGAAATCCTGGTTGATGCCTTTAATTTTAGGCTTAGTGGCTACTCTCATCTATAAATATTTCTTTGGCAGCAAATCCCAATAATTTTTAAACAAATTTTAAAAATTGTTTAACAACAACAACAAACAACCAAAAGCACATTATTTGTATATGTAACACAAAAACAAAACAATTGCCTTCTTTTTTATATACATACGATTCTTTTTATTTCCTTTATTTAAATATTTTCCCTGTATAAACTATTGTAGTTACAAAACTTCATTCCTTGTTTAGTTATTGGTTTTCAATTTGCAAAATTTTGTAGAAACATGTAGAAAATTGCATTTATTTTCTTTCTTTAGTAAAAAAAAAAACCAAAAGAGTGCTCCTTTTAAAAAGTGTCTAATTTTTTATAAATAAAAATCTTTAAAAAAAATCTTATTCTATATCTATAAGTCGGAACAGTTTGATGTTTGTAGTGTAAATTCTTTTTTAAATGAAAATGTTCTTTTATGGCTTAAAATTCTATAAATTAAATTAAGAACTCTAAAAAATAGTACATTTTGCTGTAAGGAAGTGGGAAAGTTTTCTTTTTTATATTAACCTCTCTTAAAGAAATAGATTAAATATATATTTAAATGAAAATAAGAAAAAAACAACAAATTACAATATAAATAAATTATAAAAACTTATTAATTTTCTTCTTAATTAATACACAGCGTTGAAGGTGGGTGAAGCTGCTATTGTTAACTTGATCATCTCTAGTAAACCTGTATGTCGTGTAGTATAAGTGAATCTGGATCAGTTGGGTACAGAAATATAACATTTTGCAATAAGAAAAACTTTTAATAGTTCTAAGATGATTTAATTAAGTAAAGTTTTAAGGATGTGCAAAGAACTTAATACCAGCAAAGCAAAAATCGAGGAGACATTCAAGAGTCACCCTCATGTGTGTTCCTGGAAAATGAAGCACTTGTTCATCAGGTAATGCGAACAAATTTACATGCAAAAATTTCTCTGGTAAGGGCTAAAACACAAACTTTACTCAGGTAAATGTAATGAAACAGACCGAATAAACCCACTTGTATATTGACCAGGTGTATCTGATCAGTTATAGTTATTCGCAAAACAAGATTTACGTGTTAAACAGCAAATACCAAATACCTTTTAAGTTTACGCAGTCAAATTATGAAAATTCCAGGCGACAACTTCTGCAAAAGCTGTTATAACGTGGTAAGTAAGTACAGCACACAACATCTTATCTGACATTTGTATAGAGTCCATATAATAAATCTTCCTATAAATATTTTCTTCAATGTTACACAAAATTTAAATTTCGGCAAGATAATTATTAACACGTAAGCATTAACTCTGCTGTGTTATACCTCTAAATACATACATACATGTGTAGATATGCCCTAATTATGTTTGTTAATAAATCTTTAATTGTTTCGTCATCTATAATGAAATCGTAATAACATCATTCATTAATATTATAGTCATTTAAAATAAGTATAAGAACAAGAATAAAAACTTACAAAATTTATTTCATCAGCCATAACGAAACCAACACGCGATAAGTTTTCCTTTTGAAATCTAATCTTATCTTTACCCTGAAATTATTTGTTTACCTGCACTTTGTATTAATTAAAATTAATATAATTTCCTTAATAATAATGAGTTATACACTTTAAACTAAACGTTACTAAGCACAATAAATATCTGCAGTTTTTTCAATTTCTTATACGCACTTAACCCATTCCCGCCTATGGGGTATTTAAATACTCAAAAACTAAGGGCAGTAAAACGTACTATCGATGACCACGTAAGAGATTTTTGCTGCAAACTTTATTTTTATTTAATATCGAAATAAAATAATAGGACGTATTTTAAGGGGCCAAATAATACATGATTTTAAAACATTATGAATGTTATAAAGCATAGTAAAAAAAGTTCTATGGACAAGCTTAAATGGGTTAAGCAATAAATTCTTTGAAAGTAAAAGTAAATCCATTATTTTTTATTATGCACCGCTTTGTTCGATAAACTTGTTGCCATTTTGAATGTAAATCATGGCCCTGACCCTACCTATTGCTTTTCTGTTAACTAGAAGGAAGGAGTAATCGTACGATCGACCAACCACGTTACACCAATATTCAGTTGAAATTTTGCTTGAATTTTCAATTCATTTCAATTACTACACAAGAAGCTCAAATGATCTGCGAATCTTTCCTTAGACTCTTAGGTTAACAGTCTTTTCCAAATAAACAAATGTAAGCACTTTTTCATTTTGGAATGGAATTATTGCTCTCTATGATGAATTTACCATTTTGCTCGTAGCCGGTACGGATATCATGGTTTCGATGTTCACAACAGACTCTAACTTCCTATATTACAACGACCATATGATTCTTATAGTGTTTTCACACCGAGTGGTTTTAACGTAAAAGTTGGTTTTAACGTTAAAACCAAAAATAAAAACTGATTTTACCATACAAAATTATCGTGTTAAAACCAAAATAAAACCTTTTTTGAATTGGTTTTAAGTTGGTTTTATGAAATACAACCTTGTTTTGATGTACTAAATGTACTAAATCAGAACTACCAGCTCTGAAAACCTGAAAACAGCTGATAAAAACAAAAACAAATGTAAATAAATTAATAAATAAATAAATGTAAATAATCATTTATTTTGTATTAAAAAAGGAAAAATTTGGAATATTTTTAATTTCTTCAATGAAAATTTTAAAGATTCTTAAATATTTAAATATTAATCGAAATGTGTGTTGTTTCTGGTCGCAATGAATATAGCTTCTTGTGCGAAAGGTAAGTCAGAAGCTAAATATATCAAGATGAAATAAGGCATATTGCTCATAAAATTTTTTTCTCGCAGTCATAAATGTCATGAATTTAAAACCAATTTTAATAAAACTTGCAGTGTGAACGCAAAATCAGCTGTTTATGGTTTTAATGCTAAAATCAGGTTTTAAATTTTGGTGTAAAAACACTATTAGGTTCTTAATAATTTAAATTCGATCATTTGTAATTGTACTGTATTTCAAAACTAAATAAGTGAAAATATTTTTTTGAAATGAATACCATCTTAACTGAAAAATATCGTATTTTACATTCAAATATGTTGCATACTTTTAGGTGTGTACTGAATGTTGAATGCATATTTTCATCTTTTCTGCTTAAGCAAACAAAAGTTTTAAAACAAAATAATTATTTATTTTAATTTAATGCTTAGAAAATAGACCCGTAATTAAGAATATGGTCAAATTTTCTATCGAAATATTTAAATATTATTGACTAATTTCGAAAATTCGAAAACAAAAGCCATTGAAACATAATGGAAAGATATGTTTTACGCAAAACAAGTTGTTTTGTTCATAATGGGAACTTACTATTACACCATGCGTTGTTTCTGCGTATCTTCAGGTGGCAACTCTGTCATCCTAGCACGACCTACAACAGATTAATCACCTACAAAGCAAAAGAAACCCTAAACTAACTAACTAACTAAAGGCGATAATTAAATGTCCAAGTGGAGCCTGATCTTATCTTTGTTGCCAGTAATGTTGCAATCACCATATAGTCTAATTTGACTCACCATAGTCTAATTTGATAATCCGACCAAACGTAGCTTAGCAGTCTTTAACACTGCCTGATCAAATATGATTTAAAAACATATGCTTTTAAAGCCTTCAATTTTGTTGGATTATCTACATAAATTGTTATCCTTGTGTTCTTCGGCATATGTATCTTGAGTAGTTCCGTATCCCTAGAAACTATCCCTATAAGATATAAGATATAGGAGATGCACTCCTGCAACTGCATCCGTCTCCATTCCGGATCGTCCATGAAAAAAGGCCAACCATCGAACACTTTATTTGAACCTAATATTACCACACTCGGTGTAGCACAGAAGTAAACTCTTGTATGGCCACGTGATCTGTTATTCTGACAGTCGAAATACCTAGAAAATTTATGGTTTTTTTTAAATAATTTATTATAATTAATACGATCTAATAATTACAATACTTTCTATAGGCATTTTCAATAACAAATATTAGAAATCAACGTTCTTAACGTATTGAAGTGGATTGAAAATTTGCTGAATTTCCAAAACCATTTGACAAATGATGTGACGTTTGATGATGCTGCTGCTGTTCATTCTGATGTTGAGAGCGCTGTTGTGAATGATCAAGGAAATTGTGCGTTGCATGAAATGTAGAGGAGGAATGTATAGACGGTGGCTGTAAATGTGTCAAGACGTGATGGTGACGGTGATGATGATGTTGTTGTTGATGATGATGTTCTTGCTGATTCACAAGCTGAATATTTTCAAATGTTAAGCAAGGACTTGAAGTCGAATCCAATTCTGGTGAAGGCGTGTCCGAATACCAATGATGATTATGGTGTTGGTCTAATGTTGAATGTTGCATAAATGAAAGATTTTCGTATTGTTGTTGCTGTTGTTTTTGGTGTTCAGTTTGGTGGCGTAAATATTTTGATTGTTCGTTGTTATTATTGTTTTCATTTGGACACCAATTGCTTGGTGTATTCGTGTTGGTGGCATTTATAAAGGCCATGCTGGAGTTTGCAGTATTCAAGCGTGTTGCAGAGGTAGTGGTTAAATGCTGAAGATGATGCTGGTGATGAAAACCAAACGGCCAATTCTGTAAGTACAATAATATTTCAAAACTTTATGAGAAAAATACTCTTAAATGTTTATCTTATCTGTCTCTGTGATATGTATGTTTTAATTATAAAAACTCATACTTGTTTATGTCATAAATAGGCCTAAGCACATATACATAAATTACTTAATGAGCCGTGTAATAAATTTTGTAACCAATTTGTTGTGGAAACCATATGAAACAAAAGGAATTCATCACATCATATCCCATCACTTTAGTTCACATTTTCACACTGTTTTTAGCATGAAAACACCAAAAAGTGTTTTATTTTTATTTCAAATTCGTTTCTTCTTGTTCTTTTTGATACTTGCCACATGCTAATTACATATGATATACAGACATACATATGTACGTACAACATCATTATTAGATTGATGGTGATGATGATGTGGTTTTTTTTTCTCCATCCAAACCTAAACAAACTCTGCTAAATAGTCTTGTATTTATATGGTCCATATGGTCTTAAAACAATTGATGTGTTCATTTTGTTGTGTTTCTTTTGACTGAAGAAGAAAACTTAAAGGGGTTTTCCAATATGAATTTAATAACAATTTAACATATTTAACGAGCACATACATATAAACAATAGTAATAGATGGCATTAGCGAGCCATCGCTGGGCTATATGTTTGAACAGGTGATCTATGGAGTTATCAAATGCAGCTCTTTCTGAACATTTCTCAAATGGCATATCCTTTTAAAAAGCTTCCAAGTATTGTCTGTATTTCGTTCTTTCCAGTTGCGTTGGCGGCACTCCAGAAATTGTCTAACCCTGTCTTCAAAACGGAAATGTCTGCCATACGAGTAACAATGCCTCTGGTAAAGAAATTACCATAGTTTCTGATAACTAAGCAGCTGCTCGGGCTGTTGGTTCTAACCTAATGATCTCTATATCGGTCAAAGGCTGTAGCAAGGCTCTTAATCTCCTCCTCCTTTTTATAATAAAAGCCTTCGAAACAGAAAGCCCTGCATTAAAATTTATTATTTTTTGTTTTAATTTTAAAACCAGAAAGCATTTAACGTATCCATAATTATTTGTCAATTGAAGATCGTTCGAAAAGAAAAAAGAAAGTTCATGACCAGAACTTTTTGTCGAAAATTTGAAAAATAATTTTTAATGGAATAATGGTTCCTTAAGTGATGTCAGTGCTACCACTTAAAATACAACCACAATCAATAAAATATTTAAGGCAGCCAGCCAGCCAGTCATCCAGCCTTATACATAGTTAAACACCTTGCAAGCTGCATTTTGTCACATAAATATTGTTGACAGTCAGTCGTTGTGCTTAAATGATGTCATTAATTTATAATATTACACAAGAAAATAGTGACACAAATACAAGGGGCCTATAGCGTTTTATTGAAGGCAAAGTCCTTAATTTTTGTGGTTTTTGGTTAATCTCTTGGAGGATTATTGAATCAATAATTTATGGTAATGTCAACTATTTACCTATTCAAGTAGTTTTTAACAGCTTCCTGTCTGTAGCCCCTGAATGACCCACAAAAAGTGTCGAATATTTATAGAAGATTTAAATTCGAAAATTTTCCGCACATACTTTTATATACATAGGTATGTGTGTAATTCAGAATGTATGTACTTTTCCTGTAATGCGATACTTTAGTGTGTCGTTGAATCGAATGTGTGTATCTATGTTCCCTTCATTTCTATCGATCAAAATTTATGACAGATTATCTATCTCTTATACTTTGCATAGCTACCTACAACTATACTCACATAAGCGTACATTAAGTACGTAATATTTTTGCTTTATTTAGGGTACTATTTTCTAGAAATATATTTTATTTTTAATGTTTCGTTATTATTTTTGTTGAATTTCATTTCAATGAGATGAGCTGAGTTGAGTTGAGTTGAGACCTGACAGACTTGACTAGTTGAAGTACTTGTCATTTTGGCATTATTTTGTTGCCGATTGCCGAATTCGTATAGGATTTTATTGTTGATTTAATTTCTATTTTTTTATGTTTCGTTCTTTCTCTTTCTCTCTGTCTTATTTATTGTTTGTCTTTTGGTGACAATTTCTATTGAAATGTTATTTTTAACATCATAAAATAAATAAGAATTCGAAAAAACAAAATAATATTGTAACTATGAGTGTATAAGCAGGCATGGATCTTAGGGAAAGGAAAATAGAATATTTCCACAGCAAAAACGTTTAAAAAAATCGAATAATAATTTTAAAAATAATTCAAGCGTCTCCTTGTTGTAGTTACCCTCCCATGTAAAGTTGCACTATTGTTGAGTTTTTTAGTCTTGAGATTGCCAATTTGGCAATGTATGGTTGCACTATTCTAGTCCTTAAAGTACCGTTCATATCCAATTGTTCTTTGGTCGATGACAACTTCTTGACTTTGGACTTAAATCTTGCTTTTACAATTGAAATTCTAAAAGTCCATGATAGGCTGCTTACCCTGTTAGGGTACAAACTGAACTCTAAGAACAGCATTCCGGAACTCTAGTGGATTGTGTGTTAATCTGCGAAAGTGGCCGATGTGGATTCGATTCCCATCGAAGATTCTAGCCTGATACACTTTTTACAAAAAAGAAAAATTATTATTAATCTCACACCACTCTCACTTTCCTTTCTTCTACAACACATACATACATACATAATTGGTCATTACAACCCTTCAGTCAGGATTACGGCCTAGCTTCTCACACCACTCATGTTGTGTGCGTTAATTTTATACGTGAGTGGCGGGACCTACAATTTAAGGTCGACTCCGAACGACAGAATTTTGAGAAACTTTTTCATGGCAGTTTATTTTACTCTCAGAGTTTTTGCCAGAAATCTGTTGAGAGGAAGTCGCCGAAGAAATATTTTTTTTTTCTTCTACAATCTTTTTCGAAATTCCAAGCAATCCAATGAATGAGGAGGACGTATCCCCTTACTTATAACAACAAAGAATTCAATGGCCAAATCTATGTTCAGCATGCTCTAACTATAGTGTAGACTTTTGTTTGAAGATTGAGATGGGAAGATCTAGATTATTTACACCCAAAATTTCGGCATGACTCTAGCTTAATAAAGATTAAACAAAGAAAAAAACAATGAGGAAATGAGACGTAGGTGCTTGGTGCATAGGGCTATGTGCCTTAAAGGACCTACTTTAAATAAAAAAATTTTAAACGTTAATCAATTCTTGGATAGTCTACATAAGGACCGAATGATATATGAAATCTTTTTACCAATATATTGCAGCGCGGATACAAACAGTTGAACTTAACGCACTATAATTAAATATTTTACTAAAAAAATTAAAGTTAAATAAAAATATTCTTACAAACTATAACGAATGGTTCTTTACATCTGCATATTCATAAAATTATTTATTTAAATCACTTACCATACTTTGTGTCGCACTGTTTAAGTTTAAATAACAATTTGTCAAAGCATTATCACTATTGCTTGTCGATCCTTCCAAAATGTCACCATTGGTATCGCTGTGGTGGTGGGGGCCACCCTCTACCACAGATTTCAATTGTTTTATGTACATGGTGGCCAAACGTAAAGTGTCCAATTTAGATAGTTTCGTATCGGCTGGAATGTTGGGTAATTTAGTTTTTAAACGCCCAAAGGCACTGGATAAAACACGCATACGCGCCCGTTCACGAGCATTAGCCGCATTGCGTTGTATTGGTGGATTATCATTGCGAGAGCCTATAAGAAAGTAAAAAAACAATATATGTATATAATTGGTCATTACAACCCTTCAGTCAGGATTACGACCTAGGTTCTCACACCACTTATATTGTGTGTGTTAATTTTATACATGAGTGGTGGGACCTACAGTTTAAAGTCGACTCCGAACGACAGATTTTCAAGAAACTTTTTCATGGCAATTTTATTTACTCTCAGAGTTTTTGCCAGAAATCTGCTGAGAGGAAGTCGCCGAAGAAATACTTTTTGTATTTTATCTTGATGTCTAGCCTAGGGCTCGAACCCTGGCTTTAGGTCTAATAAGCCAACACACTACCTACTAGACTACGGCGACTACACAATAACAATAATAATTTTTTAATATTGAGTTATCCATTTAGGGGTCTCATAACCGTCGGCCTGGTAAGGATGCCATCTGTTAAATAGCTTTCATTTAAATTTTAATTTCTTTGTAAAAAGTACGAATATGGAACCCGTAAAATGTTTAAAACCGGCTACAAAGGTGTTGACTAAAACGTGGTTACTTTTCGAATATAATATACAAGGAATTTGTAATATTCTAAGGCTATTTTGAAAACGCTTCACGTTACAAGCGTGGTGAAGTCTGTGCATCATCATAATGTACGCACTGCAGGAAATATCTTTCCGGTAGAAAATGTGTGACGAATAATAATAAATAATAAAGTATAATAAAGTATGTTTTACGCCTTATTATATCGTATTTTGTATCCGTACAAAATTCCAACTCAACGTCGACTGACCATTAACAACGTTGTAGACATTCTGAAATAAAATTATCACGAGCTACCTTAGCGGACAAAAAGAGCAAACTAGACAGCATCTTCTGTGTGACGATAAATTTTAGAGAAAATAGAAAGAAATACGTGGGTAATCATTTCTTTAAGGATTTTAATAGTATAAAAAAACTTGAACTGAAATGACCTCATTTGTTATCCTAGAAGTAGTACTTGCTGGCTATACACTAGTGTTACATTATGACCATAAGAATAGAGTATAGAATAGTAGTAAAAGTACTTGACTAAAATTCCGCACACTTTCGTTCCAAAACCCAGAGAAAAAATTTTCGTCATGGCTTTCAAATTTTTTAAGTTAAGATGCTTGAAACTCCTTCACAAATAATCCAGGATGCAATCTTCTTTTAACTACCCAGAGTAACGAACATTACAGAAATCAGCAAAGTTCCTTAAGATTAACCCAAGACATGTTTACAGAATTCGTTATTTCCAAGCAACGCTAGATGGCAAACCTATTATCCTGGTACAGATTACACTACACCAATCATCTATTTAACGGAATAAATTTGATTACGAAATTGAAACAAAGCAACTAAATAGATAAAAATAGGGGAAAATTAGTATAAAAAAGAGGCCCTAATGTTTTTCAGGGTTTAACAATAACAATGGACCTAATGCCTTCCAATCTAAGTAAACCTATCCAAAAGAAAATCCAGTTCTTTTCCAATGGCAGGGATAAGTTGTCATCGACTTCGCTGATTGTCATTAGACTTTAAATCATTGCGAGAAATGCGCTTTGTGGTGGCCGAATTGCAATAAACGACCAGGACTAAATATACGAATGTACAGCTTTTGATGCAATGATTCTGAATCCAGTTTTAAATTCTAAATTTTCTTCATATCCATTAGTTTGTTAGTAAACATAGATGATTTTTAAATGCTTGTCTCAGATTATTTGTATCGATTGTATAAGGAGCCTGAAGAACTTAGGAAGAAGCTAAAACAATGTAAATTTTTTTGCTATTCTATTGCGCCAGCGTTATATAATACCAATCAATGATAATTGCTTTGTTAGCGAAACAAATTCGAACTCAGACCGGTTAATTTAACTTAATTTTAGTAAATGAAGCGGAGAAAAATGTTTTTTAGAGTCGGCAAAATGGAAAACTATGTTTATTCCCGGAGAATTTTATATAAAAGTGTATCTAAAGTGAACTTTTAATTCACGATTCAAATTTTTTTTGTAAAGTTTTTAATGAAAAATCCAATAATTGACTTACTTTGCGAACTTCTATCGTCAAAATCGTCATCCAATAGTTCAAAAGGACTGTTAGAACGTTTCCTGCGTGGCATTTGGAAATAATATCAATATTATCCAATATTTTTAAACACTTAATGAAAATTATCACAGATTCTTTTAATTTTTTTTACACACTGTATGACTTTCTTTATTCTTCTTCTTCTTATACTTCAATAAAATATAGCAATTTGTAACGGTAAACGTTGAGGATCTTTCAAAACCGTGCGCGCTTTTAATAATTTTCACAACCATAAGGGATAATGTAAGGCATTGAACTGATAAAATCTCTTATTGAACATGACTATTTAGAGATTTTCCTTACAGAAAATAAGATCTCTTCTTATTACATTACATATACCCTCATACATATATTTGGTCTTATGTGTTACGTCCTCTTTTTCTCTTGCTCTATTTCTCTAGGACTATATTTAGTCTATGTGGGTGTATACAAATGTTAATAATCTAGTAAAGAAAGAACACTTCTCATTCGAATTGTACATTCTCAAAAAAAATTTACCGTTTTCTATTGGCGCTCGCGTTTAATGAATGAATGAAAATTTCACAATGGCCGCCAAACAAAGCAAGCAAGTAAATGTATAAATCTCAGCAATTGTTCCTACGATCATGCTCATTAGAGAGTGCTAAATGCGTGAGTGGAGAAATTTTAAGAATTGTTATTGTATAGATCGATGTGTTTATTTTTTAAATGTGTATGCAGATTGTACGAGAACAGGGTTGCCAGGTGTAGCGACTTTAAAAAAGGCGAGGATCGCTCATTATAATACTCCCAGATTTCTTTACAACGAGATATATTACTTGCATATTATACTGGATAATAAATTGAAATGGAGACAACATCTTAAGGATTCGGCAGCAAAAGCCCACAGATGCTGGTCCATATATTGGAGAGCCATAGATTTTAAATCGGGCTTCACTTCGAAAATGATAGGCTGTGCTCTACAGAAGTAATTAAGCTAATTAAACCAATACTAACTTAGTCTTTAGTAGTGCGGTGGATAGGAAGAACTACATTAGTTCGAAGAGTGAATTAGCGCAATGAGAACATGTCCTACAAGGACATTGGAAACAATACCCTACATCCAACCAATTGAGATACATATTCGATTTTAGGTGGAACCTGCTGTGTAGCGTCTACAAGCTATGGGGTAATGAATCAATTAAAGAAAAGAATCTTATCACTGAAGTTTAGTGGGGATACTAGATGGATAGTCGCTTAACATGGAATCATTAAACAGAATGCCTAACACATAGCTGGCGACCTTGATACCAGACCATATCGACTTTCTTGCTCAAACAAATTTCCAATGTGGCTACAATATGGCTCTTAAAACAAAAATAGGACAGGAATGGGCCTCTATACAGAAAAACAAGACCAATGTGTGCATCTACCGGACTATAATACAGTCTTTCAGGCAAAAGTATGATCAATCAGTGATAATTTTGTAAACTTAAGATATTCGGAATGTAGATAGTCGACTAATAATTACTGCAAGTTTGGTACAGCAGTAATTATTAAAGCATTATATACATTAATTATATGTACCTAGTCATAAAGGAACTTTCGGTAACAAGGCTGAGGAACAGTAGAAAGAATTACAAGGATATTGTTTAGCGGTCGCGCTGAATTCTATTTTCGTGAATACTGATTAAATAAAACAGACGGAATAAGTGACAACTAATTTAACAGAGGTCACCGTAAACTAGTAGGTAATAGATTAGTCCGTGGTTCAAACCCCAGCTCAGACATCTGGAAAAAACGAAACATAAAGAATATATTTCTTTCGGTGATTTCCTCACAGCAGTCTTGGCAAAAACTCTGAGAGTATATAAAATTTATATGAAAGATTCTCGAGTCTGGCGTTCGGAATCGATGTTAAACGGTGGGTGATGTAAGAAGCCTTTACCAAGTGGTTGTAATGACCAGTGGCCGCTGTCAAAGTTCGGAAGAGCCGATAGCATGATATGGTATTTAAAATAGTTTCAATAATTAAAAAAATATGAACCTTATTGCTAAAAATTAAAAGGGAAATTGTTTGGCGATTTTTGACATTGAATTTGGGAAGAAAAGTAACAACCCTGTACACAATTTCTTTTTTAATTGTTAGAGAATAAAAGTGTTCATCATACTGATCCATTTGGTGGTTGATGCTCTTTTTTCTTTTTGAAGTTATTCCTTGTGATAATAATAAAATAACGATGATGATTATCATGATCATTATGATAACGATGATGATGATGATCGTGTTTGTGTTTGTTTATACAATTAACAAATTGTTTGATTGCGTACATATTGTTTTGACATACAATGTAAATATTTATTTGATTTATAGAAGAGGAAATTAAGTGGAAAATAAAAAGCGAGTGAGACCGAGAAAGAGAGAGAGAGAGAGAGAGGAAGAAAGTGATCTACTAGAAACTAAGTACGATGTGAAAAACATAAATATGCTCATGAAAATAGTTTAATAAAAACAGTTACTGGAAAAGGGGTTAAATTAAAATAAGCTTATAAGAAGACTTGACTCAGTGCGAAAAATTCCGTCTCATCTCCAACCCCATGAGGATCACTATATTCAACAGTAATGTTAACTCAGTTGCGCTTTACGACTGTGAGTCATGGAATTAAAACTAATGACCTATCAAGTCGCACAATAATTTGTTAATCGCTGCTTCCGCCCTCTACTCAACTTATGGTGGCCAAACACCATCCCAAATAATTACTTGTGGGCCATGTGCAGGCAAACCGCTGTTGAGTAGGAAATCTGAAAGTGAAAATGACGCTTGTTTGGACATGTGCTATTGAGGTCTATGGATACCCGTTTCCTGTAGTACCATTGAGGCTAAAACGATGTCTATAAAGACTGTTCCTATGAAAAATCGGTATCAGAGTATATAGAGAGGACGTATACGCATATTCACGGAGAGTAAAGTTGCCATTAGATGCCCTTCAAGATAGCCCAAGCACGAAAAGTGTTTTTGGAAAGAATACCGAAACATTCGAATGTTTTTATATGGGTTTCTAAATACGGTGAAAAGGAAAGGCTGGCACAGCACAAAATTCGAATGAATCTTTATTTTAGATTGGCATTCCTCTGCATGGACACAAGCAAGTAATCTCACACAAACTTTACGCATTTGCAAAGGAAAGATGAAATAATGACGCCATTTGTATAGAGATCAGGACCACTGTGGATATATCTGGAATAAAATATGAGATAAACCTAACGATAGTTCGTCTTAAAAACCTTATAGCAGTTATAAGATTACACTCGTCTATAGGGACACACTCTCGGAGGCTTGGAATACTTCACAAGGACTTCTGCAGAAACTGTAATGACGGAAAAGATGACGAGACCCTTTTTTAAATTAAAAATATATTGAAATTCAATATCTACTTGCCAGTATTATAATCGCTGGATTTCCATTGGATTTTAATTAAATTCTGTTTTCTTTATTTTCATAAAATCATTATTTCAATAAAAATTAATCGTCCGTGTAAACCCTGCTTTTCTAAGTTTACCTCATCGATTTAAAGACAAGCCCCTCTTATCACCAGACAATACATATCATCAATGACCAGCCAAGTATAAAAACCACAATTTTCTGATCTTCTATTGCAATGTTGTGGTATTGTTTGACATTATCACACATCCTTATCAATTGCCAACGACCTTTAGGTTGCCCATTTTCAAAACATTTGTATTAAAGAAATGAAAGCAAAGCTTTCATTCGGAACATCTCAATGCTTTTCTAATTCAGTCTCAAACATAACGTCTAAGAAAGTACAACGTTTTAATTAAATAATGTGGCGAATAAGTAAAAATGTTATCGATCGTGTAGCATGCCATCATAATTATGCCGGTAAAACTGTACCTGCAGTGCAAGCATTGCGTTTAAATAGCACTGAAAGTGTTAAGCCTGAGGTGACAGTGCCTTCATCAGCGGATGTTGTTATAATTGGCGGTGGTTCGGCTGGCTGTCATACATTGTATCATTTGGCAAAACGCGGCGTTAAGGGTGTGTTATTAGAACGTGCCCAACTGACAGCTGGCACCACCTGGCATACAGCTGGTTTGGTATGGCGTCTACGACCCAATGATGTGGACATACAATTGCTGGCTAATTCACGTAATATGCTAATGCAATTGGAACAGGAGACTGGACTGGATCCTGGTTGGATACAAAACGGTGGTGTATTTATAGCCCACTCAGAAGTAGGTCACAAGGGAATATTATTTATTGTAGTGAATTGTTTACAGTGATAAGAAAAATTTCAAAATTATTTGTTTTTTTTTTGTTTTTTTTTTTTTGTTTTTAAAGAGCAATGTTGACCCCTCAGTCAATGAACTGGTTTTTAGAAACTGATAAAAACCGGTTTTTTCAGAGTAGCTTTTAAAAATCTTTTCCTTTAACAAGAATTAATTTGTTATTCTTGTTTACAGACCCGCTTAGATGAATACAGACGCCTCGCTACTGTGGGCAATGCTTTGGGCATTGAGAACTATGTTTTAACACCCGAAGAAACTCAGAAGGTCTTTCCTTTATTGGATCCCAAATCTTTTATAGGCGCCTTGTATTCGCCCGGTGATGGTGTTGTTGATCCAGCCATGTTATGCACTGCTTTGACCAGAGCTGCCAGCAAAAATGGCGCTAAAGTGATTCAAAACTGTCCCGTTGATGATCTACAAGTGGAAGTTTCGGGTAAAGGCAAAAAGATTGTAGGCGTTAAAACACCTTATGGCACCATTAAAACAAATACGGTGGTAAATGCTACGGGTGTATGGGGCAGAGATCTTATTGAGAAACATGGTTCATTTTTACCTTTGATACCCATGAAACATGCCTATATACTGTCCGAATCCATACCAGGCGTAAGAGGCTTGCCTAATATACGTGATCATGATTATTCCATATACTTTAGAATTCAAGGTGATGCCATACAAATGGGTGGTTATGAACCCAATCCCATTTTATTGGAACCAGTGGCTAAAGATTTCAATTTTGGTTTATACGATTTGGATTGGTCCGTATTCGATGCCCATTTAAATGGTGCCGTACAATTGTGCCCCAGCTATGCCAAATACGGTGTTAAGAGCACTATCTGTGGTCCGGAATCATTTACACCGGACCACAAACCCTTAATGGGTCCTGATACGGTTATTTCAGGTCTTTATCACAACTGTGGTTTCAATTCGGCTGGCATGATGTTTGGTGGCGGTTGTGGTGAACAAACAGCATTGTGGGTTATCAATGGCAAACCAGATTTGCCCATGTTTGGCTTTGATCTGAGACGTTTTACCGATAAACAAAGTAATGCTACCCAATGGATTAATGAAAAGTCTCATGAAAGTTATGCCAAGAACTATAGCATGGTCTTTAAATATGATCAGCCCTTGGCTGGTCGTGACTTCCAAAAGGATTCTTTGCATGAGGACATGTTAAGTTACAATGCCTTTATGGAAGAGAAACAAGGCTGGGAACGACCTGGTTTCTTTTTAACAAAACCAGCTCCAGTCTTACCTTACGATTGGTATGGCAGTTATGGCAATGAACGCCACAAAGACTGTAACTATGAAAAGGTCTTGGATGGTGATCTAAAGTATGGCAACTTCTCTGACCATCATAATTTGGTAAGTGTTAGGAAAACAAAACAAAAGAAGGAGGCTATAAGTAAATATTTAATATTCACACTTACTTTCCATTTCATGTCCATCACAATTGTATGGTGCGTGCCATCCCTATCCCTGTGTTTATTATTCTTACGCAAATTTGTGTGATATTTGTTCAACCATGGATTGCGGATGTTCATTTCTTCTTCTTTAAAAATAAAATGTGACATAAAACAACTGTTGCTGCTGCCTGCTCTCACGTGCCTACAACTTCCAATTGTTATAAACACATTGCAACATACACACGCACTCACGCAACAGATTGGTGAAGAAGCCATGGCCTGCCGCAATAATGCTGTCGTTTTTAACATGAGCTATTTCTGTAAATTATATTTGGAAGGTCCCGATGCCCAAAAGGCAGCCGATTGGATATTTTCAGCGAACACAAATCGTGATGTTAAAAAGTAAGTTTTTTTTAATGCTTCTAAACTGTTATTCTAGTTTCGCTTAGAAAATCAAAGGAGTTTGTTCCTAAACAGTATTATTTTAAAGCTAATTAACCTTAAATTCTGTTCTGTTGGTCAGTACTGTTTTGGTATAGAGACGAGCTTATTTAGAAAAGTAGTCTTTAACACGTCAGTGGGCTTCAGACAGATTTATATTGAAGAGTTTATCAAAGAACATAATCGTTGCGATTCTATATATCATCCACTCCCCGTCCACAGTTAAATTTCTATGAGAAGGATACAGATAACTTTTTGAACAGATCACCTGCCAGGGTATAAGTTTATTTTTCTTCCGACTGAAAGAAATTTTCACATCTTCAGAGAGATTTCTTCCCAAATTTATATGCGTGTAAGTCATGTACATATATGTAAACACAATTTTCTCTAAAGACAGAGCCTATAATTCATCCGCCTCTGAAAGATAGATTAACATCGAAGAGTTTGCCAAAGAATATAAACGTTGAGGGTCTCCCCATCATTCTCTCCGGTTTTACAAAATTCACTGTACAATTTAGAATTTCTATTGAAAAGGTACCGATAACTTTTAAAATAGACTACGAATTAGAAAAAGAAAAGGTTTGTTTTATTCCTACTCAAGAAAGTTCACAGATATTCAGAAAATGTCCTTCCCATCCATAAGCAGTTAGATAGCATTTTGACCAAGGATAAAGCCTACAATCGTAGCACCTCCGAAGGAAAGCAATCGATTTAAAATACTGTTTTTTCTACCCTTTAGAACGGTTTACACTTGTGCCCTGAACAGTACCGGTGGCGTAGAGGCTGATGTTACCATATCGCGCTTACAAAGTGGTTCCGGTGCTGTACATGATCCTAAATTTGATGGTCAAGGTTATTATATAGTGGCTGGTGGTGCTTCCGCCTACTACACCTACACCATGATGGTCGATGAAATACGCAGACAAGGCTACAATTGTACGGTACGTGATGTTACCGCCGATATGGGTGTCATATCCATACAGGGACCAAAGTCTCGAGATATTTTACAAAATATTGTGAAATGTGATTTAAGTGATGAGAATATACCACCTAATGTCACAGTATTAACTGAGTGTAACGGACATGGTGTACGTTTGTTAAGAGTTAGTTTTGTAGGCGAATTGGGCTATGAACTGCATGTGCCCAAAGAGTATTGTTCCACAGTTTATAAGACTTTAATGAAGGCTGGTGAGCTCGATGAATTAAGAAACGCTGGTTATCGTGCTTTGTATTCATTGAGTAGTGAAAAGGGTTATCATTTATGGAGTTTCGATTTGAGACCTGATGACACGCCTTTGGAAGCTGGTTTAGGTTTCACGTGTCGCAAGCAGGGTGTATACAAAGGTAAAGAAGCCATTGATAGACAACGCAAGGAGGGCATCAAAAAACGTTTGGTTTATTTGACTTTGGATGATCAAGTGCCCATATGGGGTTTGGAAGGTGTTTACAGAAATGGCCAGGCTGTGGGTTTTCTGCGTAGAGCGGAATATGCCTATTATTTGGGCAAACCTTTGGGCCAAACTTATCTACAACGAACAGATGGCCAAAATATCGATAATGAATACATTAAAACGGGTGACTATGAAATCGATGTTCTCGGAAAACGTTATAAGGCCAAGTGTCATTTGAGAAGTCCCTTCGATCCTGAAGGTCATCGGGTTTTGGGTAAATATTAACTGCACAAACAACAACAAAAGAAAATAAATAAAAGTGGAATAAAAATGCATATTTTGTTGCTTTAATTTTTGTTTTTATGTCTTACAAAAAAAAAAACAAATAAGTACTGCATTATGGGGATATTATTTCATATTTTAATGTGTTACAGTGTCTTAAAAAAAAAGATTTTTTTGGATTCTTGGAACTTAAACCACAACTGAAGTAGTTGGCTGGATAAACAATTGTTAAAACATAAAGAGGTAGACAAGTGATCCATAGTGTTAAGTGTTTGACAATAAATTATGACCAGCCAACACATTACCTTACATTACTTTACTAATACTTTCGGTAATAATCTTCATTCATCTTAAAATATGTTTGTAGGATACTTGACAATTTTAATTAATCATTCACTTTTTACATGCACACTTACAACTTAATTTAAGGTTCTCTAGTGTTCAAATTTGTAAAAAAAAAATAATTCAGTTTTCTTTAAAATGGAGACACTATGTCTACCAGTTTCTATGTAAAGTACTATGACTTATTTATTAAAAAAAAAAGGAAAAATACTATATTTTTAAAATTAATATTAAAAAAAAACTTGTGTGTTTATGTTTTTTCTAAGAACTAGGGTTTCATATTGCATCACTCCAGACACTCAGACGCCTTACAAACATTGCTCGTTTAAGTGTTCTTCGTTAGCTGCATATTAGCAAAAGTAGGTTTTTTTTGTTTTTGTTTGTAATTAACTACTCCTTATTCCATTTACGTAAAACATCTTACGTCACGGAATACAATGTAGACTCTGAAGCATTTGTGGAATGTGTATTACGATACTCTTCAATAACTTCTTCCAGTGACTTTTGAAAGTGGAACATATCGCGCATTTTATTGTCTAAACGACAAACAACGCCAGCCGATGAAATATTCCAATTCCAACAGATCATATCACAATTTAAAATTTTTAAATCTTCTCGCAACGATTCAATATTCTGTAAAAGGTAAAGAGAATCGTTATTATTTCGCTATTAAAAGGCGAATACAAAATTTCACGCAAATATACATAAGCTATAGTAAAAAGAAATTCATTATTAGTGCCACTCGTGTCATACATTATTGGCCATTACAATCATTAATCCAGACTACGATGTAGTTTCTCACACCATCTCTTTTAAGTGAATTAATTTTATTTATGAGTGTTAGGATCTACAGATCTGCTTCGAATCCGAATGACAATTAGAAAAATGTTTATACCATTTAGTTACTCATAAAGCATTTGCCAAAAGATTACATACATAATTGGTCATTACAACCCTTCAGTCAGGATTACGACCTAGTTTCTCACACCACTTATGTTGTGTGTGTTAATTTTATACATGAGTGGCGGGACCTACAGTTTAAAGTCGACTCCGAACGGCAGATTTTTGAGAAACTTTTCATGGCAATTTTTATTTACTCTCAGAGTTTTTGCCAGAAATCTACTGAGAGGAAGTCGCCGAAGAAATACTTTTTGTATTTTATTTTGATGTCTGGCCTGGGGCACGAACCCTGGCGTTTTGTCTAATAAGCCAACACACTACCTACTAGACCACGGCCACTTCCAACCAAAAGATTGCAGGATTTTTTCCCCATAATGTAATAATAATCACTAGCTTACAGTGACCTGAGACAGTTTTCTTAGTTTGTATTTCACGGGTTAGCCTTTTAGGGGTTTTAAACCGCCATTCTGGCAGTGCTGTCTCTTGTTAAATATCTTCCATCCGTGGATCGTGGATTGTTTAACAACCGAAATACGCGTAAATATATTTCAAACTTTCACTACAAACGTTGATTCAAGCATTACGAGCAGATTACTTACTGACTTCATTGGTCATTACTACCGTTTAGTTACGATTACAACCTATCTTACCACACCACACCTGTTGTGTGTCAATTCTACCGGTGGGTGGCGGGTCCTACAGTTTAACGCTGATTCCGAGCGACAGATTTAAACAATTTTTCCTCCTGAGCACCCTTCACCCCAAGAAAAGAAAAAATAACATCATAAATAAGCTAGGCAGTGCCGCCACTAATGGGGAAAAAGGAATGAAATCAGCATACACCTAGCGTAGAAAAAACATTTGCTTCTAGGCAACGATAAATAACAGCCTCTGAGCTAGGATCTGCTACAACAGACCAATCAATTGCTTAAGTGAAAAAATGGGTTAAAGAAACCAAAACAAGGCAAAATTTCAACAATCTAGGGCAAACGAAGAGAGAGCGCATGGGTTTAACTATCTGGAATATCAAGTGACATCATTGAAGGCTGAAGTTCTAGACTTTAAATAAATTACATGCAATGAAATAACAAATTTATCGGTATATACTGTAATCTGCAATGGAAGAGGAGATGTTAGCCGAATAGAATATCAAGCAAGATGAGAAACACCCTTCAAATATGGAAGCCTATATTAAACCGAATAATAATGGCTTGCCTTAAGAGTAGAGAAAGTCATAAAGGAAACCTAGCAAAAGAGAGATAAATTCCACGCACAACTTAGGAGCACTTTCAATGATATTTGAAGATGAAATATCATCACATTATTGGCTGGTTTCAACGCGGTACCACATCAACAGCTGCCCTATCAATGGTACAAAGGGTTGTGGAGTTCGAAAACAACAAAGGAGAGCGGTTGAATAAAATGTATAACACATTTCAACTCGTCATAGCCAACTCTTTTAAATGGCTAACAAACAAAACTGTGTATATTTAAACTGATTAGCATTATTCCAATTATGAGATTTCTTTTTAATACACCTTAGTTCAAAAGCAATGTTGTAATTGTGTAACATATATGTATGTATATACTTACCGCCGCAACAGTATAATCAATACTATTGATTTCCTGACCGTTTATAATGACTAAATGTAAACCATACTTCTGATGGAGCGTAACAAATTCCAACACTTTCTCCTTGAGATATTCGGCTGAAGCAAAATCTAGTTTTTGTTTAACATCAACCATGCCAAATTCATAGTTTGATAACTACAAGATACAAAAACATATCATGTGAGGTTAGTTGATTTAAGTGTTCTTGGAACAAACCTTTTCTGTATACAGCCAGATTTGTGGTTTAGCACTGCTATATAGAATATAGGAAAGGTTAGCCGCTATGCCACATAGAATACCGTATTCCAAACTCCAAAATAGACAAACGAATAGGGTAACCAAAAATGGGAAAAAGTCCTTTTCTATGTGTATAAAAACAAAATCAAAAATAATTACAATTAAAGGAATTTACAAAGAAAATATAAAGAAAGTTCTTACTTTTGGATTTCCAAGTGTCAGCAATTTTATCCACATCGACCAGCGATATCATGGCGGCTATAATAATGGCAGATAGTGTAGCTTTTGGTATGAAATAGAATGTTTGCGTTAGAAACGCCAAAGCCATAAGCACCAAACCACCGGTTACAGCGCCACCCAAAGTTGTTTTAACACCACTGGCATTATTAACAGCAGTACGGGTAAAAGAACCTGTTACCGGCATGGAAGAAACAAAACTGCCCATTATGTTGCACATGCCCAAAGCAATCATTTCCTGTGAGGCATTAACAATTTTACCCTTGGCTGTAATTAAATTCAAGTTAATTAAACAATTATCATTAATTTATTTATTTTGTGAACTTACAAAAGGCCTTAGCTATGGCCACTACTTCCAATATAGCTACCAAAGGTATAGAGGCAAAGGAGGCACCTACTGTGCTAAGCATATCCTTAAATGGCACTTCGGTACCATTTACAGTAGTGCCAAAAGGTGGCACACGGAATGGTGGCAAGCCAGCGGTTACAGTACCAGTTATTCTAAAGGGTTGCGTGCCATCGCGACTTAAAATATAGGCTAAAAAGGTACCAATTATCACAGCCATTGAATTACGTGATAAGGACACATATTTCCATAAGGTACGACTACCATAGGGTATATCCTTAGCTTTCTGAAAATATTTTTTATTGAAATAGAAAGTTTTATTAGATTTTAGAGTTTGAAAACTGTAGACTTTGTATGGATTGTCTCTGCCTAGTTGAGTGTGCTTTGACAGCACTGCTTCAGATTGCTATTGAGTCAAACATGCACTCATATGTGATCGACATTTTTATTTTCTTTCATTACTTTTTTATTTTAATTGCTTTAACCAGTCAGCGTAAAGGATCAAGTTTTACACTGTATTGTTGTAAGATCGCGTACAAGTAGGCAAAAAGTTATTAATTTTTGATAACAAAATATTGCCTTACAAGGACACATTATGGAAATCGAATCTTTCATTAAAACTTACCTTCATAACCAATAAAAATATCAGTGTAGTTATGCCCAGTGAGGCATCATTCCAACCTATGGAATTTAAATGCGTAAAGAAATGCTTCCACGCTGGTATTAAATTGTTGGAAGGAGCCTTTAAACCGAACAGGTTATTTATTTGTGCACTGCCTATGGTAACCGCTGCTGCTGTGGTAAAACCTGTAAAGAAATCCTACATTTAAAGTCCTTTCAAATATGCCTACTCTATGAATTTAGTTTACCTATAATAACGGGTATGGATATAAAGCGTACCAATACACCCAGATTTAATAGGCCCAATAACAGTATAATACAACCGGCAAAAAATGAAATCATAACAGCATAATCGGGACTTATAACTGCATATGGATGCACCATTAATGCCATAATTGCTGTGGTAGCTGCAAAGAAAATTAAGAATTTTACTTTAAATGGAACAAGGCGACTACAAAACTTAAAAAAATTTTAATTCCTTAATATGAAAGGGTTTTAGAAGAGTAACGTTCTATAGAACAGCTTACGACTGTTATATATTATGATCCACTAAGTCCCTTTATCATGAAAATATCATTCAATATGAACCTTAACCCTCGACGTAATTGAGTCAAACGTAGTTGAGCCAAAGTCGTTGATTAAAAAATGCAAGTCATCGGCCAAAAAAATCCAAGTCATTGACCAAAAATGGAAGTCATATACCAAAGAAATGCAAATCATTGCCCAGAAAAATGCAAGTCATCGTCCACCAAAATGCAAGTCATCAACTAAAAAATGCAAATCATTGACCAGAAAAACGCAAGTCATCGACCAGAAAAATTCAAGTCATTGACCAAAAAATACTAGTGTCATTGCCCAGAAAAATGCAAGTCATCGTCCACCAAAATGCAAGTCATCGACCATAAAAATGCAAGTCATTACCCAAACAATACAAGTCATCGAACAAAAAAATGCAGGTCATTTACCAGAAAAATGCAAGTCATCTACCAAAGAAAATGCAAGTCATCTACCAAAAAAGCAAGTCATCTACCAAAAAAAATGCAAGTCATCTACCAAAAAAAATGCGTCATCTACCAAAAAAAATGCAAGTCATCAACCATAGAAATGCAACTTGCAAAAAAACAACATTTTGTTGGATGTATATATACATATATATGCATATGAACTCAATGAGAATTATTAAAAATTTTAAGTTCATTTTTATCATATTTTGCCTACTTTATGTAGAGACTTTTTCGTCAATATCTCCGGTCCCAAGTAACGCCCGATCGTATGTAAACCTGTTTTGGAATCCTTGAGGCTATGGCTATCCAGCCCCCTTGGTCCATTTGGTCCCGACTAGGTCCATTTTTATCCAATTTTGCGCAATTTGTTAATTTGAGAAAAAAGTTAGCTACGTCGCCTATATCTCCGGTCTTAAGTAACGCCCGTTTGTAAGGGAACCTGTTTTGGAATCCTTGAGCCAATAGCTATCTCACCCACTAGGTCCAAAAAGCACACCTTTTTAAATTTGATCGATTTTTACCCGATTTTCGAAGGCATATTTGGTAAAAAAAAAAACTTTATTATCTCCAATAGGCAAATTGTTACTTTCATATATTTTTTTGTTTTTGGTTTCTTATTTTGTAAAATCCAAAATCCAAACTTAACAGTCTCGGTAAATTAACAGTCTCGGTTTAATTAACATTTATTGTAAAAAAGAATATGACTTTCGTAGCTAACTTCACACACATTAAATTTGAGCTACTAATACATACCCATTTAATACAAACTCCGAAATACTTAATGACATCTTTGCGTATTATTTTAGGCTCTTGAATTTAAGTTCCATCTAGTCCGTTACCCATATCGTTCACCATATGAGGTACTCAGTAGAAAAAATGAGGGTGTTCGTTAAATGCGATGTTCAGTGAATCGAATGTTCGTTAAATCAAAAAACTACTGTGGTTTACATACATATGCCCCTTTGGAAATATTACTTTTTTAAATTTGTTCCAAAATACGATATTTTTCTAAAACTTAAAATGAATTTAAAAAACTTAAAAAACAATTCCAAAAAAAATCCATAAAAGCGTTTTAGGCTTTAGGCACGTGTGGCATATATTTTAAACAAAAATTATGCAAAAATAATTGTTTTTACGTCAAATCATTGTGGTATTACTGTACGAAACGGGTAAACCCCCTTAAAAGCATAAACAAGGTCTTTTGAATCAATCCGTTTAAAAAAACGTCATTAAAGTGGGCGTTGTTTATTATTAAATGTTTTTATTTTTTGTTTTACTCACCTATGGTAACATCTTTACACGATCCAAATATAATGTACATAAATGAACCCATAAATGCTGAATACAGGCCATACTGTGGTTCCAGACCAGCCACAACACCATAGGCAATACCCTGAGGTATCATTGTTAGGCCAACAGTAAAACCGGCTATAAAATCCTGCAACAAGAAACCCCTTTCATATTTCGGCAACCATGAGATTATCGGGAATTTCGTAGATAACTGGCAACAACCGGTAGCAGCCACCTTTAACGATGAACCGATATTCGGTAATTTTTCTTTGTATAAATTTCCTGCAAAACAAATAATAAAACAAAGAAATAATCTTTTCATTATTAATTCTTTTTTATTTGTTTATTTACAATGTTAAACCAACAATTAAAAAGTTTGTAGAAAAGAAGAAAAGGAAGACAGAGAGATAAAAAAAGAGTGTAAAAAATTAAGTTACCCGGCAAGATAACATCGACATTGAAACGAGGCGATTTTGCAGATAACTTAACACGTATTTTTAATTAATCGTTGTTATAACAACTGGTTTTAATAAGTTTCCAAACAAGTCGCAATGTTTTGGTTATTTTTTTTATTGTTTATAAACAAACTTTGTTTAGATATAATTTTCTATTGTAATATTTGATTCGCAATAAAAAGGCGGTTTAAAAGAAATGCCATTTACGTGAATTGGCTAACGTTTCTGGTCGAAATGAAAGACTTGACTTTGTTCAATTGAAATTAATTAGGATCCACAGAGTTTAGGCAGAAAATATTTGTTGATCAAAAATTTGCGATTTCCTTTTCAATTTTAACTTTCAGATCTTGGAAATTCTTTGGCTTCTGCTTTGCAGCGAAAGCAATCTAGCGTCATTAGTTCTTGTGATCTGGATATCCAGTTCTTATACCTATGAAACACATTGGGATTCGAAAATATAGCCAACATGACAAGGGATGCGTAATGAAAGTGTAGACAATTCCGCAAAGTACCTATGCACGATTTCCACTTTTTAAACCAAAAATAAAAATGGCACACAACGTTTTCTCAGTATTATCAGTCTGAGTGTAGTTTAGCTAAGCTGTTCTTAAACTAAGACAAAATAGTATTCAGAATCTTAAATGACATTTGACATTAACCTAAAGATTCTAATCTTCAGGCATTTACTTATAAATGCTTCAAATCACTATACGAGCAATGGTAGTGGTAGAAGTCGCCGTAGTCTAATAGGCAGTGTGTTGGCTTATTAGACGCAAAGCCAGGGTTCGAGCCCCAGGCCCGACATCAAAGACAAAATACAAAAAGTATTTTTCGGCGACTTCCTCTCAGCAGATTTTTGGCAAAAACTCTGAGAGTAAATAAAAAATTGCCATGAAAAGTTTCTCAAAAAAATATCTGTCGTTCGGAGTCGACTTTAAACTGTAGGTCCCACCACTTATGTATAAAATTAGCACACACAACATAAGTGGTGTGAGAAGCTAGGACGTTGTACAATGGGTCAATTCGACCTCCGGGTACTGTACTTGTCTTAATTTACAAGTACACGTCCTCTAGCCTAACCTAACCTAATAGTAGTGGTATTGGGCTCACACAAACTTTATTCTTTTGCAGAAGGAAGGTGGCATAATGAGCCCACTTGCAGTCAGACCAAACAGATCTGACCCTATATGGGCCATTGAACCTAACTAGATTACATTTTACGAACTTCATAGCAGTTATAACGAGACTCTGGCTTCTGCCCGGAGACTTCTGTAGAAGTAAGAAGAAGAGAACGTCTTGTCAGCCATTATCCAATGCCTTGGGAGCTAAGGAGAAAAATTCTTTGACTTCTAAAATTTATAGACAGAACGTGTCTAGTCAAAGACATAATAGCTTCATAAAACTTTCGCTATGGCTGAGAGAAGGCACGCAGGAGTTGTAATTGTTTGACAGTATAGATAATATCGGTGTTATAACGGAACTTTATAAGACCCAAGTAAGCTATGGCCATGGTGGCGGCTGCCAATTCAATCTAAACTAATCTAACCTTTCTAAATTTGTCAAATTTAAATTAAAAAAAGAAATAAAGGACAGGGGGTGTATCGATTGTTTTATTTTAATGATGCATAGAAAATAATTAAATTATTATTCCCAGCCATACCTCTAAAAGCCACACTTATCTTAGTAAACTTCTTGAATTAATTATTTCAAATATGGTTTTTGCTTTTTGTATAAACATTTGTTAACTCTCTTATGAATATTAAATTTCTAATTTTTTTTCTTCTTTATATATACATGTATGCATGTTTGTATGTAGTTATAAATAAAATAAATTAGTATTATTAAATAATAATACTGTGAATATAAGTTCATTTAATTTAATTTTTTTAAAAGGTTTAAGAAATTTGTGCATGTTTATGTAAAGGTAAAATTTAAAAAAACAACAATAATAAATTAATTTATTATAAAACCAAAAATATATTGAAGTATTATACGATAAAAGAATAATAAAAAAGAAAACATGCACGAAAGCAAGTTTAAGTTACATATTTAGAGATGTATTGTCGCAATATAAGCATACAAAATAATTGAAAGATTTTAAATAAATTATTTTCTATTTAATTAATTAATAATCTCACATTCATTATCTTTTTAATATGAGTTAAGCATGCAAATTCAAAGTAAAAAAAATTATTAAATAATTTAAATTAAAAAATTCTTAAAATTTGAATTGAAAATTTATATTGAAGTTGAAATCAAAGCAAATGTTTCAATGTTTTAACTAACTTTTGTTTAAAAAATAAATAAATCATTTTTACTGATACTTAAAAAGTTTAAAAATTTCGATTAATTAAGGCTGCAAATATTTACAAAACGAAACGCTATAAATTTATCACTTTTTAATTTTTTTATTATTTTTTATATAAAATTCACAACTTGTGTTCAAATGGTAATGGAAAAATATTTCTTGAAATAAAAAAATCAATGATAAAAAAATATTTATTCATGTTTCCTGTTATTAAATATTAATTTTTAACTATAATTTATAATTTTTAATGCAATACATACATATGTGTATACTAGCCTGTCAATAAAGATGGGAAATAATAATTGGATAGTAGTTCCACGCATAATTTATTTCGTATCTTCATTTAAGAATGCGTAAAAATAGTTTAGACTTCCTACCACAAAATACACTTGCTACTGAAATGGTGATTCAAATAAAAGCACTTTTCGAGCATTACGGGGAGATTATGGTCATTCTAATCGACCTACTAATTCCTACTACCAGGAATTGAGAAAATTATAAAGAAATTGATGGTGGTCGCCATTGCCTAGGCAGTAGTGTGTAGGCTTTCAAAACGAGGACTCAAGAGTTTAAAGCACTGCTTTAACAGCTCGAAAAAAATACGCTCTTTTAGCAGTTTTCCGGCAAAAGCTCTGAGAGCAAAATGAATTGCCAGGAGAAAGAAAGATTTTCAAATTTGTGATCGTTTTCAACATTATACTGTAAGTCCTTTTGCTCATGTATAAAATTAACACAACGTGTGTGATGTGAGAAGTTAAGTGGTTGTGTATATATGTACATATGCATAGAGAAGTTTAAAGAGATTAGAATCATTAGACATGCCGAAAATATTGCTTCTGCTAGAGGAAGTGTGAACTCGTGAATTCCAAAACATTCCCATCATTTGAGCGTCCTATCTTACATACATAACATACATAATTGGTCATTACAACCCTTCAGTCAGGATTACGACCTAGTTTCTCACGCCACTTATGTTGCGTGTGTTAATTTTATCATGAGTGGTGGGACCTACAATTTACAGTCGACTCCGAACGACAGATTTTTTGAGAAACTTTTCATGGCAATTTTTATTTTTTTTTTGCCAGAAATCTGCTGAGAAGTCGCCGAAAAAATACTTCTTGTATTTTATTTTGATGTCTGGCCTGTGGCTCGAACCCTGGCTTTACGTCTAATAAGCCAACACACTACCTATTAGCGGCGACTTCCTTACGCCTATCATATCGTGTTTAGTATTTAGATTTGCACCGCAAAGCTGATTTTTTCAAACGCAATTGTGTTAAGTAATACAGCTCATGGTTACTGTCAACATGCAACATTGTTATATGTATATGGGGTTTGTATAACCCAAATCCCATTATGGTCTGGAGATGTTTTTACTTCCAATTTTTTCTATAATAAACCCTGGAAGCATGGTAACCGGTTTTTTTCGCCTGCAATTGAAGATTTTGAACTGAACGATATGTGGTTGTAACAAAACTGTGTTAAACGTCAAGCAACACGACCGTTTTTTTTTTTCAGTTTCCAGAGAGAGGTAATTCAAATTGACTTTTTTGTAGGGCTACGTTACAGTGACTACGCGGATAAACCTCTAATTTGGTGCTTTTAAAAACCAACAATCATCAAGTTATTGTAGAGATACTGCTTAAAATGTGGGAAAAAGTGATCGAAAACTACCTCAAAAGGATTCTGCAGCTGATCTATATAGAGGCGGTGATTTAAACGCTATTGTATTTCGTTCGTAATGGTAAAGTTCAAGCATTGTAAAGGAATAAAGTTTATATCGAAATCATAGCTTCATGTGTATTTTATTTAATTGTACTTGTCAACTCTACTGATCCTAAAAAGCGCATTTTTCCATGTGGTACACGTAATTTGTGCAGTCTTGTGAGAAGAATTTAATATTCAGTAGCTTTCGAACTATCCTTAATAAAAAATAATAATAATTTATTATGTATGCATAAAAATTTATATTTTTTTTTCGTTGTTTTTTCCAATTTCTGATTTTGAGGGCTCGATAAATAATCGGCTCAAGTCTGAAAATGCCAAGAGGCACGTACAGCTAAATCTTTATGGCCAATTGTAAAAATATAAAAACCATCACATAACACAATACAATATTGTATTAATTTACGATCAACAAAAAGACAACAAATACTATATTACGGATATATTATGAATATTACCAATAATAATGATTAAATCGTACTACCAGTTAAAAATTAAAGATTAAATTGAAAAATTTGTACATGACCTCGCATAACTTTCATTGTTTATATAATTAAATATTGTATATTGCTATAGAAATTGACATGCGCTTATAAACAATAAAATTTAAATAAAAAAACAAAAATATTTCCATTGTGATGATTTGAATTTACGTTGCGTGAGAAATTCGTTAAAAAAATAATTTTAATGACAATTAAAAATCTATTAATTAATATTTAAATTGTTTTTTTTTTTTGTTTATTTATAGTTTTTTCTTTTGTTTATTTTTATTTATGTATATACGAGTACATATTAAAGAACTTCGTATGTTAAGCGAGTGACTGATTTGAACAAAAATAACCAGTTTTTGAGGATCATCAAAAAAAGATTTCCCACCCAGAACGTACATCTACCGAATCACTATGGACGTACATATATAACTTTCAACAATATGTTTAAACAATAAAATTGTTCTTTCAAAATTAGTGTTTTGCATCGTCAGCGTAAGCAAGCAAAATTATCTAATTTGGGACCAAAGCAGATCCAAGAGCTTATAATGCATTGCGAAAAGTTGGTCAGGCCATCACTGTCAATGACGAGCACTATAAGTCGATGATTATCAACTTTTTTTTTGGCCCAATAGTACACTATACTGCCCAGAAAACTTAGTTCTATTGATATCCCCGTCTCGAAGAAATATGCTCAACATAGTTATCGATATGGTTACTAATACTTATAGGAACTATACGCCAAGTTCGTAAACAGAAACATACATATATTTCGGGAATGCAGAACTCGAGAGAGCTGGCCGACGTTAAAGGCTAGTCCATTAGTATAATCAAGTCGCCTTTATTCTGTCTTAAAACTCTTACCGTTTCTCCCTCATCGGAATCGGCCCAGAGTATCTTTGTAATTCTTAATACCATGTCATTGTACCATAACAGTCGATGTAACGTTTACGCTCCCCTTTTTCCTTTTAATTTCCAAAGCAACGAAAGTCATTGGGTCCTCGCTGCTTATGGTATGTAATACTCTAGTTCTATTATCCAGAATATCATCCTTCCTCATCATTTCCTAGCACTCTTTGATGACTATGTACCCGTATAATGGTTAAGTTCTTTACCTAGAGTAATTTTTAGTCTAGAACAGCTCTCGATCCTGTTTCGTTGGATATTATGACCTTAATTTTCATTTGACTGTCAGTGAAGATTAATTTAAGTCCCTATGTGTTAAATTTAGCAAATTATTACTATCTCCGATCATACATTCCCAGATGGCTCGTACCTACCAACCGTTTAAAAACTGTATTATGGTCGCTATGCAGATGAATCAGGATCATTTTAGACAATACTACTTCAAAAAAACGCTTGCAACCTTTATATTTTCTAAGCACAGGAATAAAATGTAGTGCTACAAATTTCCGAAATTGAAAACATGAACTGCCTTGGTTTTTATTTGTATACATTATCGCGAGTTTACTGTATTATTCTTTGTTCAAATTTCAATTTCATTCGAAATTTCTGTTGATATTTTTAAATAGTAGAGGCTTATTATTATAACTTTAAATGTTATTAATTTGTTTATTATTTATTTATTTTTTAATAATGTAAAGTTTTTGTATTTTTAATTCAAAAAAAATAGAAATCTTATACCCTAACCTATTACAATTTCATATCAATGTTGCTATTGCTATATTTTGAGATAAAAATAAATTTACATTATAATTTATAACAAAAACAAAAGCACTCGCACATATTTGTTTATTTTTTTTCTGTAATTGTCGTTTGTTTTTGTAATATTACATGGCGGCACATGTTTGAATCATTCACTCTCTTACTAACCATCAATATCGTTTAATGAGTTATCACTTGTTCTCGACATTATTGGTGCTGGGACATTTAGGAATTGAATGGTTTTAACAAGTTTCACCGCTTTTACGATCAAATCACAAAATTTATTAATTTTTCTATTAAAGCCACACTTTAGTTGGAGACGGTTACGGTTACCCAGATCAATGACAACTAACGTTTTGCTTACGGAAACATTTTGTTAAATAAAATGAGAATTGATTTGTATTCGTATTCGTATTATTTTAACACTTGTATCGTGATGGTAGTGTATATAGTTGGTATCAGCAGCAATAGCCATAAGTAGTTTGCAATAAAAGATTTATAGCCACCCTTAACTTTAATACTTCCAACACATTCGCAATATTTTTCAATTTAAAGTCTTTTTTAAGTTCCAAGTCTTTCCGTTTGTTAATCTAGAGAAATCTCTTGTATTGTAGGAGTAAGACCGAGTAGATATAAAAGCGATATGATACAAGATGATCGAAGCAAAAGACAAAGCTATAAAACAGCTTGTCAGGCACGGTAATTGTTTACTAACAATTTCTTTCTTTCTCAATTTTTTTTTCTCTTTTATTTTAATTTCTTTTGGTTTTGTCATCTTTATTGTTTTATTACTTTTTTTGTGGTTGGTTTGCTTGTCTGGCAAGTTTTATTTTCTATAATATATAATATAATGCAAACCTTTCAAGATTATACTAATGGTGTTCACAGTTTGCCATGTCATTGAAAAAATATTAGCACAATAATTCGATATGATGAATGATCGGCTGAACTGAACTGGATTGAATGGATTTGTAGACAAGCTCTTTAACTACTACAACTCGCTTCTCGCTAAGTATGTATCTGAATTAGCAGTTCAAGATCTTATATAAACATTCATATCCAATACAATATATCCGTAAAACGCCTAACAGCCAGACCGCTTAAAATGTGAATAAGTCTGTATGATACTGTTACGTTAAAAGACAGTTTAGCACAATTTTGGCTTCGTTGATTCCCATCCTTTTCATATAAAAGCTTCTCCAATTCTAGATGCTCCTTCTTTGGAAATGTTAGTAAAACAATGAAAATCGCCTATGGTGACAGCCATGTAGGCATTGATTTCGTTTGGCCAGAAACTATTGATTACGCAAAATATCTGATTTCCGCACGAGCTTACCCAGAAATATCACGTGGACTGAATTTTTATCTGTGAAGCATTACAAAATAAAATGATTTCTTAAACGTATCCTTACTTATGAAAATTAAGTTATTTACGACACCGTTACGTCGGTCAAGATTAACAAACTAAAATGCTAAGCTACGTGTTTAGTGGAAATTCGAATCTAAATTACATATTTTTGTAACGCTGAAGATAGATTCTTTTTTTCAGACATCTACCAGACATCCTTGCTTATATGGCATTATCTGCTATCAATTATAACCATCTGGCTTTCAGGTAATCATGTCTGCTGTCATCAACTGAAGTTCGGTTACCATATATAATCGACTTATAAGTTTCTTATGAATCATTTCATAATGACATTCAGAAGAATATTAAAAAATAGTTACACTACAATGTGTCAATAAAAAAAACGTCTGATAATGTGATTTCAGCACCTTAAGTTAACTCCAAATATTGTTCATAACTCTGACTTTACTATCAACAAATGGAACTATATGAAGATAACAATCGTTGGACTTAGGTTATGCTCTCTCTCTCTCTCTCTCTCTCTCTTTAAAACCATGTAAAATTTCGTACAAGGCTAGACAGCATTCTTTGATTGCCAAGCTCGTCATTACATGCCTTTACAAATGAATAGTTCGAAATACTTAAATTGATAAAGAATTTATTTTTATGGCCTCTTGTAAAACAAACATATTTCACTTTATAACGTTGAATACCCCTATCGGTTAAGCTTTCTATCTACACTGTCTATAGAAATTTTTATATGCACAACAATCTTTGATTACCCTCTTAAAGTGAAAAGCTTTTCAGAACAATAGAGCAGAAGGCATATTACAAATGCATAAAGAAATTTATTTACATTTTCTGTTTCTTGTAATAAAGCTTTAAATTTAAAAAAAATTTAATTATATTGCAATACGTTATTGACATATTTAATATGTAAAGTAATCGTTTAAAACGATTATTTCCTATGTATATGACCGATAATTAAACACTTGATAAAACACATTTTAAAATAATATCAGGATAAAAAGAGGTGAACTACATTACACAGAATAGATATCAAAATATTCAGTATTAGTTAATGAAAGTATATTCGTTATGTACTTACAGTGGAATATATTACGCTAGAGTGCAGAAATTATAGCAGACATTCAGTTGTGAATTTGAGTCAGGTAAATCATTTTATATATGAGACAGCATTATTGCTGATGACAGAGCTCACAGTCTACCCGTGTCTGGAGATCAAATATACAACGAAAGTTTAATCATATCGCAAATATTATGATTACGTCTTAGTTCTGTGTCCAGGCTAATTATTTGCCAGACAGATTTGACTAAATAAAAATATACTTTCACTCTAAGACTAAAAGAGGTTCTTCAGTTTACCATCCGCATTGTAAGTAACTAAAAATAAATAGAAAAGAGGGAAAAGGCACATAAAATGAAAACATAATTAAGGGAGAAACAACAGCTTTTAAATTGAAAAGAAAACGAGAGTCATTGGTACAATTTGTGTTTGACTCTCTCTTGTACGGGAACCGGAAAACCGTTGGAATTGTCTTGTCGGAGCCTTGGTAGTCTTGAGATTTTATAATCTCAATCTCATTTTTCGACATAGTATGTCCAACCGAATAAGTATTCCAAAGGCGGTCTTAGAGTCGCATCCCATCATGCATGTCGTTTTCCTCCAAGTTACATTTTCACAAAACGCAGCACAGCTTTAACTACACTTACCCAGAAGTGTTGTGTATGTGTACCTATTAAAAATAAAAAAATTGGGTTTATTCCTCTCCATGTGTTTAGAAATGTTGAACTTGTAATAAATAATTTTATTTTTATTTTTTTATTAAAGGCTTCTTTATTAACTTGGAATGGGAAACAAAATCAATTAGATTTTACCATGAAAACTATTACTTGAAGGCCAAGAAAACTATAACAAAATTAAACATATTCCATGCAATTTCTTTTAAAGAGATGTTTACTACATTAATAGTTATAAAAACCAAACAAAAAGTAATTAAATATAAACCTTATACCCAGCTAAAAAACAGAAAAAAAATAAATGTCATATGTTGATAATTATAATATATAAGTATAAAAAATACGTAAGTTCTAAACACTACCGATTTTAATTTAAAGAATATGCTCTCGAATTACTTTAACTAGGTAAATATTTAATAATATGTTATAAAATATAGGTAGGTTTGGATTTAAAATACGTTTGATTTTAAATTATAGCAGAACATGTGCGTATGTATATTGTTACTGATGTTTTATTTTAAAAATAATTATATTATTTTCTTATTTTTTTGTTTTTGTTTTCGTAATTATTATGTAGATACGTTTATAGCATACAATGCATTATTAACTTCAACTATTCAATTAAACGGAGAGTTTTGTTTTGAATAAATTTAAATTATATTATATTCTTGTTTTTGTTTTGTTTTAAAAAGCGAGTCTTTAGTATTTGTAACGATAAATAGCCACACCAGCAACACCAATTAATATAGAGCCCATTAGATAGCCGAGTAACTTTAGCTAAAAATAAAACGTCAACAAAAATTAAATTTAAAATTGAAAACATTTCAGTTCGCTAACAGTAGTACACACCTTAGAACTTTCAACAGTTTGCTGTTTTTGTGGTTGTTTATTTTTCTGTTCCAATTTTTTTGCTTGGCCCAACATTTTCTGATACATTTCTTTTTCATTGTGCTCTTCGCGTCTTGCCTTAATAATTAATTTAGCCAAATCCTAAGGTATTAACAAACAAAAAAACTGATAAAAAAGGAAATTCATTTTACTGTATTTATATTACCTGTTGTATGGCCCTACTTTCTGGTTCCAAAGTTGCCGCTTTTTGCAATAAAGCAATAGCGCCCTTTGTATCGCCTTTACCCTCAAGAATCTGAAAGAATCACAAAAAATATTATTTTTCGATTTCACAGGTTTCATGTAAAATGCTTACTCTGCCTTTTCTATACAATGCTTTTGAATTATTCGGTTGGCAACGCAAAACATGCTCCACCGATTTCAAAGCAGCATCAAAGGCTGAAATTTTTATTTGTGCCATAGCCAAGTTATTATATACAATTAATCGATCATCCAATAAGGTTTGTAATTCTGTATTTGAAAGCTAATAGAGAGAAAGGTATTATATTATAAGAATATGTCAGTAGACATACATATTTATTTAAATACTTACTTCTATATCTTCTTTATCAAAATCAGAATCAGGATCACCATCACGATTGTCTAAATATTCCAAGGCTCGTCTATATAACTGAATAGCAGTACTAAATTCACTGCGATTGTACCAAAAATTGGCACGCTCCTTTTTGCGGGTTCTAAAAATTAAAAGAAATACTTGCATTTAACACAAGTCTCAGTAACTCTTCTTTTAACATCGTTTTACCCATATTTTTTACGTATTTCAAACGATTTTAAATCTGCAAAATCTTCATATACTGTATCTTTTAAATGCATTTCATATGTAATCTAAAAAAATTACAATTTAATAGTAATTATAATAATAGAAGAGAAAAAAGAACTTACAGTTGCTTCTGGGGGAATGTTTAATTCGGGTTCCTTTTCATTCTTCAAACCCAACGAGCCATAGGCAAATCTTGGATCTACTTTCACCTCCGCAATTTCTCCCACATTCATTAAAGGTATAACCATATCGAGACCTTGAACCACCTACCAATTTAGAAGAACATAAAAATCAAAGGGTAAAATATGGAAGTAATTCTAATATCAGCTTTAAATAGTACTCATGGACTGACAACGACATACATATAGCTGCTTTACTAGCAGAATGACTGATTGATATATAGACCGGACACACGAAATTTGTGAAAGTTTACTGCATTTTGTATACCAGCAATCTTCAGATGCTTTGCCAGTGAACAACCAAAAATTTCTAGCTGCCGAAAAATTTTATTCTACAAGTGAAATTTATAAATAATACTGGTTGATAGCTGCCATCGATAACATCAACTAAAATCCATTTGCCATACACATATGGCTGTAGATTTGTTTAGTTTATTGCAAGAACGCATTTAATTTAATGAACGTGTGGATTACGATAATCGGTAGGGTATTATCGCCATGAATGCTAACATAATGCGTTTGCATTAAACCTCGTTTATATACCATCTGGACTTCATTGAAGCATTGCATCAGTCATGAAATTCAATAAGACTATAATATATCACTTAAGAATATATGTGTTTAGAAAATGTTGCTAAATGCACACAGTGACGCACCCATTCTGTTTTATTTGATTTTAACTTCGACCTGTCCCTATTTGAAAATAAATAATACACACAGATATAACGTATAACAGTGACTCAAAACAATCAAGCCATCCATGCCTAGTCAACTTTTGTTTGCCATTGTAATATTACCGTTATAACTCACCTCAAAATCTCCAACATGAACCTGAAAATTCTCTTGCTTTTCGACAACGGTACCGTCTGCCAATTTGCCAGTGAAAGTTATTGTTACCAATTCACCTCGCTGTGGTTTTTTGTTAACTTTAGATTTTTTTATAACACGCTTGATTAACTGGCCATTGCCCAAAACATCACATGGCTCATCATCACCTACTGAGGCGGGAGCACCACTGTCACTATCCGAATCGACATGTTCGTTGGCCTTTTTTGTATCACCGACATTAGTAGCCAATCTTTCCTTATCCAACATAGCTTCCGATGCTGCTTTCATATCAGCCTCATTAAGATTTGAAAGATCTTCAAAAGAACTATTGCTTGATTTCTCAGCATCCATGTTTTATTACGAAAAAAAATTTTTGTTCAATTATCTAGAATAGATAAACAAACAACATACACATTATCTTTGTTAAATTGCATTTAATTATACACATAATCAAAGGTCATGGAACTTTCTAAAATAAAAAGTAAGAATATCTATGCCATATATTTTACACCACTCCAATTTGAATTCAATTATTTTGTATATTATTTCTTTCTTTATTATTCCATTTCATGTTAATACGCACATATAAGAAAAATGCAAATTTAACCAAAAATGTTGATCTTCGATGAAAATCCTTTGTGTCTCCCTTCCTTTTCTTTTGTCCTTTGATTCGTAGTAAATAAAACTTTACAATGTATATTCGAAATAAAAATACGTATTTCAAATATATTCTGTAAAGAATATAAATTAATGTAAAAAAGAACAAAAAACCGTGTATTAATTTCGGAAATTTAATATTTGACAAAATTTTATCTTCTTTGAAGGGAATTTTCACAGTGAAGAATGAAATGAGAAACGTATAACAATGAGAGATAACTGCTGTTACTCAGCTGTTACAAGTGTTGCCGTATTACTCATACAACTTAATATATGCAACATGCTTTTTACTTAATATCATTAAACATGAAGTGTGATAAAAATGTAATAGAATAAAGAAATTTTACTTCCTAGAGCTCAAAAATAATAGACATACATGAAAGTTTTTATATTTTCTTCAAACATTTTGTGTTCTCTTTTATTAAAAATAAAACACACAGTCCAGGCCTTATTCCATTTGCAAATACATAGGCATATTCCGATATATGCAAAAACATTCCGAGCAGATGTATTAAAATTCCATTTTATTCGTAAGTGTATATAAATAAATTATAAGCACTGAAAACACATGCCTTTTTCAGTAAACTCCATTTATATTTTGATAAAATATTGAATATATATTTGGAAGTAGAAAAATATATTTCCAATTAAAAACTAGTTGCTCAAAATATGATTCTATATGTGGTAATTTTTTTCTATATGTATTCACGAAACACAACTCTGTGATATTTCACCGTGTAGCAACGCCATTTTATTGTAATCTCTTACAAAAAACTGCTTGAATCTCCTTTGTACACCAACAAATACGGCTTATTTTTGCTATACCAATGACTGCTAGAATTTTTTAGCATAATGGCGATTTCTTTTTGACAGTTGACTCTACTTTTGGCGCACGTGTTTTCTCACGCACCGTCCTCAAAAAATCAAATAAAAATGTAATTATTCATTGAAATTATTGCAAAAAATTGTTAAAAATGCTTAATATTCTGTGTTAACTTTTAGATGAACGCTGAGAAATTGAAGAAATTACAAGCGCAAGTGCGTATCGGTGGTAAGGGTACCCCACGCCGTAAGAAGAAGATTGTGCACTCCACCCCCGCTACAGATGATAAGAAATTGCAATCTTCTTTAAAGAAGTTGTCGGTTAACACCATACCCGGCATTGAAGAGGTCAACATTATCAAACATGATGGTACTGTAATTCATTTCAACAACCCCAAGGCTCAAGCTTCTTTGCCCACCAACACCTTTGCCATTACTGGCCATGGCGAAAACAAATCGATTTCCGAAATGTTACCAGGTATTTTAACACAATTGGGTCCCAAAGATATAACACAATTGAAAAAGATTGCCAGCGAATTGGCCAATAAGAGTGGTGCCGCTGCTGCTGGAGCTGCCGGTGCTGCCGCCAATGCTGGTGACGACGATGTACCAGATTTGGTAGAAAATTTCGAAGAAGTCGCTATCGGTGCTGCTAAACCTGCTGTAGAGACCGCCGAAGCTGCCAAAAAACCAGAAGAAATACCAGTGGCTTAGATTCGTTGGGTTCTTAATTTCATTTAAAAGAAGGGGGTGTTATTTAAAAAAAACAAAACAAAAATACCATTATTTTTACTATATATATAATTATAAAATTTAAACAACATTTTTATTATTAAACCTTTAACATCCGTTTAAAGACTTGGGCGAGGAACAAAGAAATCAAAAGAATCGAGTGGAAATCGGGATGTAAAGGATATACATATAAAAACGTTGCTGCAGAAATAAATAGGGGGGGGTTCATCAAATTTTCTTCTGTTGGATAAAAGGAAGGAAGATACGAATGGACAAACAAGTGTTTTCCGGGAATTTTATGCAAACGGATGTTTTTGTTTAATTGGGCATTAAGTAGTAAGCATGATTAAACTATCTCTACTATATTTAAATCTTAATCATAACAAACCAATATGCTTAAAAAAATAATAGTAAGAAATTTGTTAAATGAAAAAGTAAATACAAACAAATGTAGTACACAACAAAGAAACAAAACAAACAATATTAAAGTATAAGGAAACTATCTTTTCTAAGAGTGTCTCCTTACAAAAAAAAAAGAACACCAACATGTTTAACAAATTCTTCTTAATACCATAAACAAAAACAAAATTCATGAACACGTACATTCATCATCACATCAATTAATTTAAGGGGGACTTTGGAGTCTTTCCAAGCACTTTGTATGAAAACAAAAAGGAAAACAATAGCTACTCAAATATAAACAATTCCTTGCGTTAATGGGGCTTATAAAACCCGTACATGGATACATACAAACATACTACAAATAATTCCATTTAAAGACTTTCCAATTTCAAAACATTGTCATACAAATACGTTTTTTAAATGTTAATGTTAAGAGAATTTGGTCTAGTCTTTAATTAGATTCTATACTTATGTAATCAAAAAAACAAGAAGAAATTTATCTAAACAAAAGAGATCGTAAAGTTTTATTATTCCATTCAAACAACCAAACCAAAAACCCCTTTTGAAAACATCCATACAACCAACCGACCCTTCTATAATTTAAATTTTATAATTTTATGTTTATATCATTGTCATATTTCATTTAACTCTTACTTTCGTTTACTGCTGAAGGCTAAACAACCTTCAGTAGATTTTAAATTCGATATATGAACAAAAGAAAATGCAAAAAAGAAGTAAAAACCTAACCAAAACTGTTTTAAACACATTATTTTTCGCTCGTTTTTTAAAAATAAATTTTAGTAAAAAAAAAATATTAAATAAAGGAAATAAAAGAAAATAACAAACCGCAGAATTTTAATTAAAACTCAAACCCTTTTTCTATTATCAATTCATATCAGTTATAAACCAAAGGTTATGTTGTTATAGAAATCAGAAGCTTTGTTTGTTTTGAGTTATAACCACAACATGGGCGAAATAAAAATCATAACCTTTAAAAATGATAATGAAAATAATTTATTCTCTTGAAAGGTATGCTAACAGCATATACAATTTCTTTAATTTTGTTCCTTTTTTCTTTTTTAATCTATAATTAGATCATTGACTCTATGCCATTGCTAAAAAAGAATATGCTTGTATACATTTATATGTTCGTTTAGTTATTGGTGTGCAAACACACATACTTCAATGCGCTAAAAGAAAATAAAATTCTTTTTGTACTGAATAAGTAAATATAAAAAATAAAACAAAATTTCTTTTTATTTTCAGTGCAAAACTTCTGATTAAAAGACCATTTGTTTCTTATAAATCCGTCCGTTGATAACCTTGAACTTTTGTTTTTTGGTTAATTGCAAAAAAGTGAGTTTTGTTTTTATATGACTCATCAAAACGTAAAGATGTTAAATTATGGTCAATTTCATTTGTTTTTTCCTTTTGTTTTCTGCTTTCTTTATATGTATGTATGTATGTACATTAGATACAAACGTTAACCTTAAAGTAAATACTAGTAAATCAGCTGTGCTATCAAGAAACAGACGGAAATAGGATTTGCGCAGATATCGCAGCAGTAAATATTGTTTGCGGCCAACAATAATGGATGATAATGGAAATTTTTTATTATAATGTGCAAGTAAATTAGGCAATCTTTAAAGTTGGAAAAAACTACAGTTTGCTGTTATGCTTTTTCGATACAAAGGACAAGAGATAGCGTGTGATATATACCTCAAAGCTGTCATCCATACATTTCCCCACATAGATATTGAAATTATATAAAATATGCAGTATAGTGAAAAGAAATCTACTATTCGTCGTTTTATAATTACAAGTATATTTAGACAATTTTGGGAATGCTTGACTATATACATACATAATTTTGAACGAAAGCTAAAATTGGACTGGTGTCCTAAAGAATATTTCGTACTTTAAAGATTTCTGTTATCCAGGATTGTACTATAAATAGTGATTGTTTTCCTACAACCACAAATCACATGCAAACTTAACTCAATCGGTACTGTTCCGACAATTTTAACGCCCTCGAATTATCCTCCTCAAATTCGACAATAATCATACGCCCAGACATTTTTCTGATTCCTTTAAGGAGTATATTTTGTTTGCTTTGTTTCAGTCCATTATCAAGTTTTTTCCAGCTTGGACATGCATTGCGTGTAGTGATGAACATTTTTTGTGGGCTTAGGTTGGAAGGGTGGTGCACCACTTTATTAGCAGTTACACGCTTATACCCAGAAACACATTGGTCCATTCTGATCAAAAAGAAATCAGGGAACAGAATTAAAAATAGATCGAAAACAACCATAATACCACAATATCTTCCGGCAGATAGATACACAGAGGGAATAAATAAGGAGAAGAAAGGCAGAACAAAAGAGAAAATAGGAGATGAAAATTGAAGACTTCATTTTATAAATTTTAAAATCATGAAATTTTTTCCGTAGGGATTTAACTCGGAAATAGGTCTTTACAATGTAAAATTCATTATTTAAAAGCTATTACCGTTACTTATTTTTCTTTGATTATTTAGAACGGTTGTTTCATCTCGTATTTTATCAAAATCACCTTTTGAGCAACTATGCACTCATTTACAGTGTAGACAACATTTCTGTTGTAAATAATAGAAACAAATACGTTTTAATTTAGTTCATATAAATTGAATTATCAATGCAAAAATATTCAAACTAATGGTTTTATTAGCTTTACTTTATTTAAGTACGTTTTAATGCTGTGAATATCACCGAAAGCTTCTCAAGACACTGGAAACAGTTGTTTAAAAATTTATGGATAAAAAACAGCTAAAATGCCAGCATAGTTTCGTCTTGCGTTTCTACAGTTTGACAGCATTGGCTGCACACGTCAAACAGTTGTTATATTTTTGTTGTACTCTTTTTTTGGTATCAAAAATGAAATCTTTAAAAAATAATAAATAAGAAAATATAATAGATACAATTAAATAATTTTTATAAATTCTTTGCGGAAAATTCAATTTGTTTCCCTTTGACAATAGTTGTGCATATTGATACAAATCTTAAATCGTTTTAAATAAATCTAAAGTGTATTTTTTCAAACATTTTGCTTACGACGCCAAAAAAGTAAAAAAGAGGAGACTAATTGAAAAGGTAAAAAAATTGAGATTATTACGTCCAACATAGAATAAAGAGAATAAAAAATATACGAAATTATCCTTTCACTTTTATGTGTATTAAAAATGCATTAAGATATATGGTATATACATGTATATTTCTTTTTTCCGCTAATAAAGCATACATGTAATATATGGTGTGTTCCTTAAATATACGCAAACCCCTTGTAAGCCAAGCCCCCTCATTCTTCGATACTTATTCCATAACAGTACGTTCTCCCCTTTCACTTTCCTTAGCATCGTCTTGTTTTGTTTGTTTTTCTTATTGGTACAAACAACTTTAACACTATGCAAAATCGTTGTTGTTGCTTTTGTTTGAAATTTGCACAAAAAAAATTGTTTTTGTTTTAGTTTCTATTCGGCTGTTGTTTGCTTTTTGTTATTATTTTCTTATTCTATTTTGTTTTGGGGCTCTTCCTTATGCTGAATACTAAAAACTCATAAACTTTCCCGTAATTTTATTTTTGTTTTTGGGTAAATATTATACACTGAGAGAAAGAAATTATACCAATTACGTGGCACAGTATTCGATGCACAACAGTTGCAAGCATATTAACCAACAATCGTCTTCGAATCTCATCACTTAGGTTTAAGATTCCAAGCATAAATCTCGGTCATACGTTCTCTTTGGTAGTGTTAGACACAATTCGCTTAAAGATGGCATAATAAATTCTGGGATTTTGCATATAAACCCATTTCAGAAACCAATGCTATTGCTTCTCCTACTTAATAGTCTCAATAGTGCTTCTGCTCCTATCTACTAGATCTCTTATTATTGCTATGACTATGACAAAAACCTTCTTTTATTCTTGGAGCCACTTGTTGGTAACCAATTGTCTATAAATGTAAATAATTTACTTTTAATTTAAAAGCCTTTGGCCAAGTTCTTACTATTTTTATAAAATCTTTTATTTAGCATTAAAAATAATTCATTCGCTTAATCATCACTTCGGTATTTATATTAATCTATTGTTATAAATACATATTGTCTCTCTGTTAAAAACATTAAAAAAAGTAAAAAAATCCACACCAGGACAGAGGCACAGAATATGCTTAAGACTCACCGGCACCCTCACGATAGTATAGATCTTACAGAGGGTAGGAGAGCTCCTGCTCCATATACTCGGAATTATCCTTAAGACACAATGGCCAATCAAGTTTTAGTTTCAGGATCTTTTGTATTTTTTGTTCTAACCTGGGCTACGGAAGAGATTTTCTCGTCCCTTTTCCGCCTGATCTACCAATCCGAGTAAGTATCTATCACGTACATGACTTTCGTCGCTCTCTCTCTTTTTGTCTCATCTGCAGCCTCATTATCCTGCACTTTACAATGCTCCTAATGACTCGGTACAACTGACCTGCTGCTGTCCAGAAGCATTGGGGAGGCCTTATTGCAGTTTGCAACCAATCTCAAGCTAACATACTGCTCATTCAATGCCTTCAAGGCAACTTGACGGGATTATCACTGCATTCTCCGGAGCAATTCATTCCCAGACCTATTCCTTACTGCCTTGTTAACCAGAAACGCTGCAGTCTAGAATACATTGCTCTTAAACCTCCACCTCATTGCCAGCCTCCATTTTCGAGGCATTCGTAAAGGTTGTATGGTCGTTACATAGGCTATCTATGCGACACCATTGTTTCCTGACTGGAAAAACTATTGAGGGAAGATTGTCAAAGTCACTGATCTCGAGCATATACTTCGTAAGAAATTAACTAAGGGTCCCATATACCCCAGCAAGACATCTTTTTAACAACCTTATGTGAAAAGATAACAACTCCTGGTTTTGTTCGATACATTGCGGTGTCGCACAAAATTCCATCTCGTTGAACCTTGCATATGTATTCTACAGTTAAATTAGCCTTAACCCTGTCCAATTTTTATTAAACGATAGAAGCCACTCTCATCAAGCACCTGACCATACATAAATTATGTTCCAATGCAATATAAAACTTATACATGTGTACATACATTAGTAAAATGTCTTATGCTTTCGAAGATTGTTTAAGTAAATTGAGAATTGCATCATTACAATATAAAATTTCACCATAATCCCTATACTTATCATTATTTTAGAATACTATAAATACATGCAAGTATAAATAACAGCTTTCAGTTGCAACTTGTATACCAACAAGCAATGACGTTAAACACAAAACAATCTGATAATAAACAATTTTACAAATATAAAGTTAAACTTAAATCTTAAACATTTGTTTTATGGTGTAATTTCAAGTTTGGGAAAAACCTGCAAGACAGTCGTATTTCACAACAAAGTTAAAGGCGTAGGGAAATGTTGAACAGTGCCGCACAAGATCAAAAATTTTTCAGGCGGAAATAAGGAATTTTTTGAAGCAAAGGCTGACGCAATTATAAAGGAAAATATGAAACAGGCTATGATAAATAGTGGAGCTGGAGGAGGTGAAAGTGTTAGCGGAGGTGTAGTATCGAACAGTTTAAATGATTGCCTTAATGGCATAGAAGGTCCACGCACAGATTATTCTACAATAAGAGGTAAAAAAGTGTTAGTTAGTCCCAGTGAGGAACAATTTGAGCTGTTGAAAAAACGTTTGGAGGAGAGAACTCAAGATAGCCGTGGTGAAACGATTTATGAAATTGGTGTGGGAGAGGGTAAATATACAGATTATGAATATTTTTATTTATATGTTTATTTTTAAATGTTTATTTTTATAATATTAAGATGGCGGTGATAGTGGTTTGGATGAGGATGAATATCAAGCTGCTGTTGCTACACTGCAATCTTTGGCTACCACCATTGATGCCGATATGGTACTTTTAAGGCAACGTAAAGTTGAAAAAGGTTTAACCGGCCAATATTTAATAAGAAAACGTGTCGACACTTCCGACTTTATGGAAATAAGGTAGTTTTTATTGAATTTTAATTATAAAAACTTAAAATGAAACTCTTTTTAATTTTTTTGTATCAATGTTCCATTAGGGTTGCTGTAGTAGGCAATGTTGATGCTGGTAAGTCTACACTTTTGGGTGTTTTAACTCATGGCGAATTGGATAATGGTCGTGGCCATGCCCGCCAGCGTTTATTTCGTCATAAACATGAAATGGAAAGCGGTCGTACCAGTTCCGTGGGTAATGATATTTTAGGTAAATATTTTATATTTTAATGCTAGTGCGCACTAAATGAAGCTAATATTTGCATATATTTTCCATATATTAATAGGTTTCGATAGTGTGGGGAATGTAGTAAATAAACCAGACCATGGCACCTTGGACTGGGTCAAGATATGTGAGAAATCAGCCAAAGTTATAACCTTTATAGATTTGGCTGGACATGAACGTTACCTTAAAACCACGGTATTTGGCATGACAGGTCATGCACCTGATTTCGGCATGCTAATGGTGAGATGCTAATAATACAACAAACTCTAGGAAATTTTCTACTAAATAACTACTGTTTTTTTTGTTATAGATTGGCGCCAATGCTGGCATTGTTGGCATGACCAAAGAACATTTGGGTTTAGCTTTGGCTTTGTCAGTGCCCGTATTTGTAGTTGTAACCAAAATTGATATGTGTCCTTCCAATGTTTTGCAAGACAATCTAAAGTTACTGTTTAAGATTCTGAAATCACAAGGCTGTCGCAAAGTACCGGTAATGGTAAAGACGCCCGACGAGGTTGTACTGAGTGCCACTAATTTCGTTTCTGAAAGGTTGTGTCCCATTTTCCAAGTGTCCAATGTAACTGGAGTAAACTTGAATTTACTTAAAATGTTTTTAAATCTTTTAACGACACGCATGACCGCCCAAGATAATTTACCAGCCGAATTTCAAATTGATGATACCTATTCGGTGCCGGGCGTTGGTACCGTAGTGTCGGGCACCTGCCTTCAAGGCTTAATAAAAATCAATGATGTTTTAATGTTGGGTCCCGATCCACTGGGTAATTTTATACCTATTGCTGTTAAGAGCATACACCGCAAACGAATGAACGTGAAAGAGGTAAGAGGCGGTCAGACTGCAAGCTTTGCTTTGAAAAAAATCAAAAGATCTCAGATACGCAAAGGCATGGTAATGGTTAGTCCCGAATTAAAACCCCAAGCATGTTGGGAATTCGAGGGTGAGATTTTGGTATTGCATCATCCAACTACTATATCATCACGTTATCAGGCCATGGTACACTGTGGCAGTATAAGACAAACTGCCTCCATAGTAAACATGTCTAAGGAGTGCCTAAGAACCGGCGACAAGGCTCATGTAAAGTTTAGATTTATTAAACACCCAGAGTATATAAGACCTGGCCAGAGAATGGTCTTCCGTGAGGGACGTACCAAAGCTGTTGGTAATGTATTAAAGCCCATAACAAATTCAGTAGCTGCCCAAAATCGTCCTAAACCTAATAAAATGCAGGCGCGTACCCAGGGCCAGGGAAGCTCTCACAGTAGTACTACACCACAAAATCAAAACCAAAATCCCAATGTGCAAGCTGCCAATGCAAGTAATAAAGGAGGAGGAGCTGTTAGTAATGACAATGAAATCAAGACTCATAAAACTGATGGTGTTTTAGAAGCGACCCTGGACAAGAGGGACAATACCAGGCTAAACCATAAACGCAATTCAAAAAGGGTAGCACCGGTGTCGTCAGCAGCTGCGGCCACCACCGCCTCCACAACTGACTCTGCGTCACAATCATCTAATTCTCAACATATCGCTGGCAAAGTCCAATAAAATTTATTATTTACGTAATACTTGACAACAGAGAGGCAAATCTCTAGAAATATTTTAAAGTTTTACTTTGAAAATGGCGAAACTATAATTGTTTATTCAAATGAAAATGTACAAAAGAAAATAAAAATCCCCACAACAAACAACAAAAGAATGTATGTTTTTAAACAAGAAGATAAAATATTTTGCTACAAACAAACGTAAAGAAAATTATATTAAACAATTATATACTGATTACAGAATTTTTCCTTTTTTTTACTTGAAATACGAAATTAAATTTCTTTTTTTTTAATGTAAAGAAAAATTTTAAGTTTATTTTAAATTGTATTTTTCTTTTTTTTCTTTTGGTTTTTTAATTCTTCAAATATTAACAATAAAACAAAAAGTTCTAAACAACATAAAATTGTGTTTTTAAAACGTTATTTTTATATGGGAAAAAGAAATAATTTCGAAAAAAAAATTGGAACTAATTTAATATGGATGTTATAAAATATATTTTTTCTTAAATAAATATTTAATCATTATATTTGAATATTTAACACTAAAACCTTAATATTTCATAGTTTAATTAGCTTACTCTCGCTTACATTGTAAACTAAAACTTCTTTTTCTTCAATTCATCTTTAACGCCTTCGATTTCTTGTTTAATATTACTTTTGAAAACGTTCATAAAAGATCTGTAAAAAACAGAAAAAAAAAGAATTTCTTTAATATTAAAAAAACAATACACAGGCAAAGTCCAGCAATTCAAACTTACTTAAAACGTTCTGGTGTTATTTCATGTAAGCCTTTATCCTCTGCTATATGTTTAGCACGATACATAATGGATACAACTAACTGTGCTGCTCTACGCATTGGATAACTTTCTGCCATACGATTAATAAGCTGTTCATTGTTGGCTAAATAACGCATTAAAAAACGAAAAACCATAATTTCGTAATCTGGTGCGCTAAAATTTAATGTCTTTGTATTTGCGTATGAGCTGTTGCTTCAGTTTTAATTGATTCTTTAGTAATTCCAATTTCTGTAATTGTTCCTCTTTATTATAATCGATACCAGGTAAAAGACGAATTTGTGCTCGGGCCGATTCGAAACGTTTTTGTAGCTCTAAAATCTGAAAATTTACGAGACAAAATTAATTATGAAAATTATTGTTATGCACTTAAATAAATTAAATATAATTGGAACTGTAAGTAAAACATAATGGCTAGTCAACATATCATCCACCTAATGCATGAAATGCTTAACTCCAGATCAGAAAACTTAAGAAACGCAATCCCTCTGAGTTTGTATTTCCAAATACTGTTCTCTCACAGTCTGCAGAAAACAGGGATGTCTGTGTAGCAGTCAGAAAACGTGTGGAGGTCGTAAAGGAATCATTATCCGGTGAGGAACCAATTTTGACCAATAACAGGGTGTTCTCGAGGTAGGTTAGGTGGTGGACCGCCCTTGAAGGGTTGTGATATCGCAAATTAATATCCGAAGTAATGATCAATTCTCTGTAGGATACCACACTCACTCCAAAATAAATCTGACTATTGCAGCAACCTTTATTTTTGAGAATTATTAATTGAGACAAAATAAAAAGTCAAGAATTTACACGTGATGTGAAATCTTGTTCAGTTCCACATCTCCTGTAGAAGTTATTCGAGAGAATACAAAGCATGCCTTTCAACATGGCAGTGGCCTGCGAGAAGTCGTAAGTCTTCTTATCAGCCCTGCCAACGAAATTGTGCCTTCCTATAAAACGGCCGGAGAATATCCAGTTTAATTCAGGCAATCGGAACATCTATGCTCCGTAGCATATAGAAGCATCAGCAATGTTCTGAAACCCATATGCAAGTAATCCGAAAATTCCCTGGCATTTATGGTCGCAGGCAGATGTCGCTATGACGTTGGGGTCGCAGCCTGGCTGTCTAAATAAAAAAAATTATTTGCAAAGTCCTATCATCCAACAAGCTTTGTGTCGCTAGATCAGGCAGCCTTTACGAAAGTCTGTTTTATAGTGCTTTTTATATGTATATCCCATATTATACTCTGTCTAGCATTTGTAAGGCAATCCAAAGGCCCAAAATCAAATCTTCTATAGAGAAAATTGGAAAAAAAACCATGGATGTATTCAACCAAAATATGTTTCTTGTCTCTTGGTTTAATGGATAAGTATAAATAATCTTTATGAACTTTATATGTGTGGGCACATCAAATGCATTTGACCGGGAGATTAATTTTATCAACAGTAACAGGTTACTACGACTTTTAAATTCTTAAATCAGATCTTACCTTTTGGCTACACTCTTGTGACTCTCGCTGTTTGGCTGTATTATCTTTGGGATCTTTTTCGACACTGTAAAAGAAATGAAATTAATTTAGAAATTACATAACTTATTCTATTTACGAATTTTAACTCGAAACGTAATAAAATGGTACCGGCGTCTACGACTGACAATAGTTCCGTATTATATTTAGAAAAAACAAATCGTAAACATTTATCCAAACAAAGTTATATTTTGTTTTGCAATTACATTTTCCGCCACTGCAACACCTACCAACGTATAATGTCGTAGATGACAGGTAAGATTTCAATGTCAAGACTTGAAGCTGTCACCGTGTTATTGGACGATGTATTGTTTGTAGCATTTGCAGGAGAAGTTGTTGTTTGTATAAGACCATCAGCAGTTAAAATGGGCTTTTTATCAATTGGTTCACCGTTTGGTGATAGTTCCATTACAATAAATATTTTCTTTTAATATAAGAGAAACAATAAATAGGCCGAAATACTATTTGTTGGGATAGAAATATAAAAATGTTTGGTTTGATAGTACTGCCAGATTAAGGAGGCAATCATAATTATAATATTGAAAGCAGTATGGCAGCACTTTTATAGACTTGTGCTTAAGATAACAGTGTTGTATTTTTTTTCAAAATTAATATAATATAAGCGTTTTAATGAATATTGAAAATGCGGTTAAGAAAAAACAAGTTTTTAAGCTATAATTAACGCATTAATAATAAAAAAATATCATGAATTATAATGCCTAAAATGTTAATTAATTATTAAATAGTTTAATATTTCATTAGAAAAACTTTTATTAGTAACATATGCATGTTTGAAATGAAACTAAATATTTTAAAAATAAATGTACTAATTAATGCGAACTATATCTTATTCTGTGGTTCAGTGCTGAAATCTATACGCTCAATCAATTAGTTTTATAAATGTGTTAATTTTTAACAATTTCTTATAAATGTATTAATTAATGTTTTAAACATAAAAAACGACATGGAAAATATGTGAACGAAAATATTAAATTCTAATAAAAAAATTTTCTTTATTTTCTCTTTCACTTAAGCAATGAAAATGTTTATTCATACAAACACTTACATATATGTATATATTTATATACGTACGTACACATATAACCATATATTTATAAAAAAATAAATGGGTCATCAAAATACATTGTACAGGTTTATGTAAATATACCGAGTTTTCAAAAATACTATTTTAATATTTATATGGCTTCCGATGAAATCTCCCAAATTTTGTTAAGAAATCAAAAAGAAAAGTGTGTTTATTAGGTTTTCTTAACGAAATCTTTATCATTTATTATATGTATGTATGTATGTAGGTACATATATGTATGTATGTTCATAATGCAATGTATGCTCTGAAACAGGTTAAATTAACTTGTTTTTGTTCCAATGCGTATTTATTAGTAAATCTCTTATCAAAGGACAAACACACAAACACAACAATGTTAATCCATGCACCATACGCTGAGTAGGACTGGTTAGAGTTGTTACTCTCATTTAACTCTTAAAGTTTTGCTTATACTCCAATAATCTCACTCAATAATCTTTATTTTGTTGTTGTTTGTTTTTAACACAAACTATTAAACAAACATAACCAGATAGTAATTGTTTGTTCGTATGCGGTCATTGTTGTTGTTTGTGGTTATTTATATCATTATTATGACTCTCTTTTTTGGAAGCTTTAGCAGTATTATTACCATAATATTGCACAGTGAAAAGTTCGGAGCAGAGACTTGTTTTGTGTCTGTGTTATTTCACACAATTCAGTCTTATTCGCCGTGTACTAACGTAACAACGTCTAATCACCATAAACGCGCTTTTACAAAAATAAACAAAAAAAAATAAAAATGCCTGGTCATTAAGTGTTATCAAAATAAAAAATATATAGAAACAAAAAAAGAAAAAGCAAATAAAAAGGAAAGAGTGAAAGATATATATGACATATATCCATATATATGCATGTGCCTATGAGCATATAGATATACATATCTATATGAATTAACGTCATCAATTAAAAATACTATTGAAACATTTTGTGCGTGTATATTACGATCATCTAGTGGAATTTAAATAAACCTACCTATTTACAGAGCATAATTGATATTATTGGCGTCACTCAAGTTGATTGGCATTCAATTTAAAAACAATATCAAAATAATAAAAAAAACTAATAACTTACAACCACAATAACTTGTTGCTCATACTCATTACAAAAAAAAAAACAAACAACCATTATAACAGTAATAACAACTGGTGCTGAAATAATTTGCCATAGACTGGCTGTTTTCAAGAAGAAGAAGAATAAAAAGCGTATGTGGAAACAATAAAAAAAAACAATTTTTGATTGAAAAACATTTGAATATAATAAATAAAAATAAATTTACATAAAAATGTGTGCTTGAAGAATGTTTTCCTCTTATTAATTAAGCTCTCAGCATTGAGTTTCTTTTTGTTAAACGCTCTTAATTGATAAATGTGTAGATGTGTGTGTAAATATATTCTCTGTTTTGAATTAAATGTGTGAGTGTTGTGTGAGCGTCGTATCAGTCAGTCTACTCTGTTCGACAATATAAAAATCAACAACAACAACAACAAACTGTTAAACAAATTGTAGTGTATTTAAAATATTTCTTTGTTTGATTGAAGTCGTTATTTAAACGAATCAAGCGAGAATTGCTAACGTTGCCTTAGTCGTCGCCAATTTCAACTATTATTTATTAATACAGACACTTGACTCTAAAGTAGTTATCTCGTAAGCAAACACAACGGGACAGCCAGCCTCAAATATCTTTTCATATGTGAAATAAAAAATGTATAACATTTTTTTTGTATAATATATTTTAATAATATTTTATGCATACGAACATACAGACAAAAATAAGAAGAAAACAAAATAAGATACTCTTATAGCAATAATAATAACAGAAAGAAACTACTACTACTATCGCAAAGAGTATTAGTAGCCAATACCAATACTAACGTGTGTACAAATTGTGGCAGGGCCGTTTATTCATTGATTGTCGTTGCTTAGCTTTCAACGTTCTTACACTCGATTTCAAGCTGTTGTTTCGTTTCGTTTGTTTGGTCCGTTGTACGCGTTCGCTGGCGGTTGTTTCAACCAAGGTTCTGCTAAGATGTTGGTCTCCTTTCGCCATGCGAAGCCTTGCTTCGTCGTGTTAAAATTGCTCCACTAACGCGTGTTACTTAAAAAACTACTGCTACTGGTGAAAGAAACTGTATATTATTAAACTCTCTTAATGGGATATAAAAAAAAAATAATAATAAACACTTAAAAATTAATTGTTTTAAAAATAAAAATCTACGCCTTTTATTAATTAGACTTGTTTAGTTAGAAAAGAAAAAATAAAAATACTCTAGAGAAGTGTTATATTTAAAAAGAAAAAAGTGTGATATATTTAAACAAAAAAATAAATTTAAAGGAAAAATAAAAAAGTATACCAGAATTAAAAATAAAATAATAAAATAGCGTAAAAATCTCTGAGATTAAATGAAACTGGTTCTCATACTCATAACACATCATATAAAAGAACTTACCCAACACTTGAAGCAGATTAAAATTAAAATTCAAGCTTAAAACAACACTGTGAAAAAAATAAAACCAGCGCTTAAATACAAAATTAAATCAAATCAAATAAAAATAACGTGAAAAAACTTTAAACAATTTCTACAAAAAATAAAAAGTATATCAAATCTTAAAAACGGCTTTTATAATTTGCGAAACCTTCATTTGATTTTTTAGTATTTTTTTGTAACAAAAAATATTGTGTTCTTCCTTTTTGTTGCAATAAATGGAGAGAATTGTACAACAATTTTTTATGAGTTCTTCCTTCTATTTCAATGAGTATCCTGAAAGTTCTATGTGCCTAAATAACAAGATGTTGTTAAAAGTTGAGAACACCTTATTGCGAAGCCATCGTCAAAGAGAGACCACCGGTATTAAGAAACTTTACAATTCATTTTTTGTTTTGTTTTAATTGGCTCGGCTTGTCAATGAACAAATTAAATGCTCCGTCTCTTTGTTGCCGGTCAAATAAAAATGATTAGAAAACTTTAAGCGTATATTATTTAATATAAATAAATAAAGTCAAATAATAACAAATAATCTAAACAAAACTTCTACAAAAAAATTCGATATAAACTAAAATATCGTAAAGAAAAAGAAGACGAAAAAATCCTTAAAGAAGCAAAAATACGATTGTTTTTTTTACCGGTTGTTAGTGTGTGGCATATAGAAATGTGAATTATTAATAAGATAACTTAGAATAACAACAACAAATATTATTTTCAAAGAAAATAACCGTTAAAATTCTCTAATACAAAACTACCGTGTTTCTTTTGTTGTGTAAACTCTGTAAACAAGAGTGTAAAACTCTCTATTTTTCACTCACACTCTCTCTCCCTTTAACTACTTATACTACCACTGTCTAAAGAGCCCTTTTCTAAAGGAGCTCTCGGATTGTGTTCTGTTACACGAATGGCTCTATCGCTGGTTGCTGCTCCTCCACATCAACATCAACAACATTCATCGAGTTTCTACGATTTACAATCTCTATTCGATCCCTACTCATTGGAAAATCAAACAAATCTTCAAACCCAATTCAATTTTACAAATCAATCAATAAATAATCAACAACAACAACAAGAACAACAACGTTCTGCAAAAAACAATTTAACAAATTATCCAAGTACCGATTTAATGGAGTTCAACAGTAGTAGTCAAAATCAAAGTTCAAATACTCTACAGTCTACCACAACATTGCAGAACAATAATAATCAAGTGAATAATAACGTAACACAGGTAAGACTAACCATGGGTATTTTATGTTTCAGTTTTTTGAAAGGAAATAATACTTATTAGTATATGTATGTGCTATCCCACAAACTGGTCCTTACTCTCAAAGCACACTGCCCATTTAAAAGACCTATTAAGATCCCAATAGATTTCCTGCTCAGATTCAGAACCAATTTCGTTCTAGGAAATTCAGATATTTCCCCTAATTCGCCAAGAAATGTCTGACCACTCGATAGGACAGCTACACCAGGACACGTTTTTCGCACGCTATCCCTTGCCAGCTCATATAGAATCTAGTATTTCAATATGATTCGGAAACTCACACAATATTATCGAAAAGCCTTGCCTTTTGTAGCCTATAGCTAGTCTCGAGCTGATATAATATCCGGCCTGTATTTTTAAAGCAGCCTGACTATTCACATCGTTGAGCAACCTTGCGCAATTAATTAATAGACCAGTTTCGTCTCAAAGATTTCAAAATATTTACGCCTGATAAATGATTTTTCTATATTCCACTGTTATTCAATGAAATTCTGTATGATTACTAACATAGATAGTCATTGATGATCGTTTAGCCTTAATTCAGATTACTGTTAACGCCTCTCACAATATTTACAGGAGTTTTGAGCCAGGAAATTCAAATTTATTTTTTAACTTCGCATTTTTAGTTTGAGGTAAACAATTTACAATTTTGCCAAATTAAATTTTCACTTGATAGTCTGTTTTATTTATTTTGATAAAAATTTTTAGGGAAAATTTAAGGCGACTTGCCTAAAGGTTGACAGAACAATGTATATGGAATGGTTCCAGAATGGACTCTCTTGCATTGAAATTATTGTCCGTATTAGCAAAAAATCTGAGCCAATTAATTTCCATACGATGAAGATAGAACCTTGAGAAAATGTTGGACAAAAATTATCGTCAGGATTAAACATTCTTCCATGAAAAATAGAAAATCTGTTAAACATGAAATTTTAAATTTAAATTATGGTTTTAAATTTGTTTTTCTAAAAAAATGTTCCTCAAATAGATGGATATTCTATAAAAGATTTTGGGAATTCTAGGATAAAATTTAAACCCACAAGAGGAAAGTTGCCGGTATTTCTATATCTTCTGTTAGACAATTCGATCCCTTTTTTACTGTTATTAGAAAAACTTTCTTTTGTTTTGTGCATTTTTTTTTAAGATTGTTTTAATGTTGTGCTACATTGTAGTTATTTTTCTTTTTTTATTGAAAAAAAAAATATATATATTTTGTACAATATTATTTTTATTGTTCTTGATAAGAAAAACACAACTAAAATAGAGTTACCAACCACAATTAAGAACTTTATTTTTCATTTAAAATATCTGCATAAGTATATGTAGGTATATATGAATATATATACGTGAAAGCGAACGTCTGCTTGTTTGTAGTCCAAACGCTATGACTGATTACAGCAAACCCTTGATCTTTCTGAAGTATTCAAGGCATCATAAATACTTATTAATATTAATTATTTTATGGATAGGGTCTTCACAATTTGTGTGAGTAACTTCTAACAGGAAATATGTTCTTTGGCTTCTTTTTTTTTCTCGTCGTTCCGCAGAAGTCCTGGTGGAATATTCGTAGTCTCCGGGTGTGTATACACAGGTACTAGTGTTTTGTAATAACTGCTACGAGATTTTTAAAATAGATTCTGGTTAGGTTTAACACAAAACTTGCTCTGCATATATCCAGATTTACTTGATCTCTATACAAAACGGTTTATTATACAATTTTTTCTTCAGAAATGTCTTTAACGTATGTGTTAGATAGAGACTCTACAAAGGATTACCAATCTCACATAAGAATTGTTTAAAATTTTTTAAATGTCGAATCATATGAGGGCACAGAAACACATATGAGACATTGCCTAGGGATCTAATAACGGCTTTACTGTAAATAAATAGGAATATACCACCACTCGACATACCTTGATACTATACGCACAGCGGCAGTACTTATAGCCAATATTTCAACCTGAATAGTACTACAATAATTATATAGAACAAGGTACAATCTATGATTTAACTGCGGGCAGCTTTAGTCAATGTGAGCGGAATTCCTAGGTCACAGATACTTATAATCACTTGCGTGAAGCTTTGTTTCAAAATTCTTATGAATCCGCTTCCAAGGCAGGTTATGAAATCTGAAGCGTTGAGAGCTCGGTAGAAAGCTTTCTCTTTAGGGAGTTATTGTTGAAAGTTATGTAAATAAATTGTAACAGTTTTGTTTCTAAAGATTTCTTTTAAGTAGTCCGCATATTTAAACGGTAACTGGTGAAGTGACGAATGAATATTTTTATTTGAATGCAATGACATGTTATACTATAATGATAGTAGCGCAGCACATCGGGTTTTCTATACTTTAAAATAAAAGCAGACGTTTCAACATCAGAAATACTGTTTTTTTTATTTCTTTTCGAAATATTATCAGTCAGTTTGAATTGTTTTCCTTTTTTGTTAATTCAATATAAAATGCCCGTCCGACCTTATTGATAATGTTTTTCATATTTAGTTGAGCTTAATTTCACAATGGAACAATGAGATTCACAAGTAGGCTTGTTTCTATACTTTCAATTCCATCCAGTCTCTCACAAAAAAGTTTAAATATTTTAAAAATTAATACAAATTTAAAATAATTAAAAGAGGCAAATGTGTTTAAAATAGTGTTAAAAGAATATTTCTATTTTCTTTCAAATAAAATATTTGTGTTTTTGTTTGGATAAGGAGAGAAAGAGAGAGAGAGCGAAAGAAAAAAAAACCATATACTTACTAATTGCTAAATGATAATAAATTATTATTTTTTTTTTATATAGAAAAGTGTAAATTATAGTGATAATTGTGGAATATTTCATACTTTTTTGTTGTTTAAAGTTCATCTTTTAGTTGGCGTATGCAATTTATTGATTTTTAATTAAAATTAAAACATATTTTTTATGCTACATACATACATACATATATTAAAAATATTTCAAAATAATAATAAAAAAAACTAAAATTAATTGTTTATGTTTATGTTTCTATTTTTTAATTTTTAGAATTCAACCCCTATTAACCGCAGTGTTGTAAGCGGTTTTTATCATCCACATTTTGGTGCAGAATATGAACCAGTGATAACATTCGTTGATTCTCCACCTAATTCTGAAGAATCTTGGCCGGGTAAGTTTTGCATGCATATGCACTTTATTTAGTATGCACCAGTGTCATTATGCTAATCCTCTCCATTGCCATCACTCTATTTATATAAAGACGATCAATCGAAAGGATCTCCAGGTCCACAAATAATTGACGTCCAAACAATATATACACAAAGTGGTGGTTCTCGTAAAAGACGAATGGATTGGGATCCATTGGATATCGGTCAGAGTGAAAGCACTGCTTCTACACAAACTGGCGAATTACCAGCTAAACTATCCGCAACACATCAGCTTTTAGAAAAAGATAAATACAAAAAAGAACGTTTAAATAGCGGTAAGCTTGAATAAACACTTTTTTCTGTTTTAATTTTTAAACATTTTTATAACGGTACAAAACACAACAACAATCTTGTATTCATTATGGGAGACTGTGAACAAAACAAAAACAAATTTAAAAAAATTTTATTTTCTGTTTCCATATTTGTTTTGACATACTTCGTAAAAAATGATCACAATGAAATTAAATTTATTTCGAATTTATTTATAAAACAAAAAGCGTAGTAACACTAATTGCCATTAATTGTTTGATGTCCCCGACGTTAATTGTAATTCAGTACTGGAATCTCATAGGACTGAAACTTAAAATATGAAATGTTCTACAGAGAATGCCTATTTCACTCTTCTACAATTGTTTCTCTCCGCAGTCGTAAACTGCAGATTTTAAATCAAGAACAGTTGCTCTTTTTTTACAGCATATCAAAGGACTGACTAGGCATACAGAATACTTTTGTGTCTCACTCAATTCAATTTTTATCTATCGTCCTTAAGCCTCCTTGTAGTGATATTCTCCACATTATCTCAGACCGGCCTGGCCGTCTGCTGTACTAGGAATTCCATATCAAAGCAGTTATATTAATTGGTTCGAAGGGCTTTCTGAGAGGATATTCTATAATCATATGCTTTTTATTTGTTTTCTTATTGGCTTCTCATGTATAAATTGCAACAGACAGTTCTGCAATATTTCAGAGTACTTCCTTGTAGATTGATATCAATGGGAGGAGTTGGTTAAGGTAATTAAGCCGCCTTGGTTTATCACAATCACATTTCCACTGGTTCCAAAGTAGTGGAGCTGGTTGGACTATTGAATAAGTGAACCGTGTCGTGAGAGCTTTCACAACGGACAGTGCAACGATTTAAGACGACTGGAATAGTTCGTTCTCGACAGCAGTTTACGCTGCTGCATCGGGACGGAGCATATTTGTTTTTCACTAACCAAAACCGTAGAATAATGTTCATTGAGGATCGTCTGGCATCTATAGCCGTTTGTGATTTCAATGAGCGCCAATTGATGCAAGCCTCTATGTGCACGTCAAATGGAATGATGTTCTGGCGAACGTCATGTCGAGGTTTAATATGAGTAGGCAGATGACATGCTACCCAGTAGTTTCTGGTTAGCAACACTTTATTTTACCTGACACATTTCGTGTTCTCATGTATGTGATTCACATTTGCTAGACACACTCACACAGATTAGCGTTGCTCGTGTATCTAAGCAATAATATACCACATACGTTACGTATGTTGTACGAGAGCATTTGTAAACAATAATTTTTCGCTGCGATATACAAAGCCGATTGCGTTGAAAATCCACCGTTTCCTGTTTCCTTTTTTATGCTAAATTAAAATGGACTTTTTTGTTTTCTTTTTATGCAAAAAAAGTTATCCCTGATAGATATTTTAATTCCTGTCAATTTTTTGTTTGTTTTTACAAAACAAATAATTTCGAATTTTCTGCATGTTATTGTTCTGTGAAATTTCATTCTATTAATTTCATGCCTCACTGCCCTCTTTAATTTTAATTTTAAAGTTTAAACTTTTTAATGCCATTTAATTGTTACTAATTTCATTAGATGTGAAATAACCGACATACATGGGCACCTTTCAACACAGCTCTGAATGTGTCATTAAGTTACGTTTTCTTTCAATTGATTTAAGTAATTAACAACACATTTCTATTTTTTTTTTGTATTTTTTTTAATTAAAATTTTCTTTAATAATAAATAGAATGAAAATGAAAAACTTAGTAATCGAAAAGTAATTTTTGATTAAATAATTGTTTATATATTTTTATTTTTAAAATTAAACCAAACTAAACTATTAAACCTTGAACCAACAAACACAAAATGTGAGAAATTTTAAGTACATTTTGGCTTTTTTTTTGTTTTTTTTTTGGTTTTGCAATAAAAACAAATTATTAAAAGAAAAGTGTAGAAGAAAGATTAGGAAAAAAATTATGTGTCTACACAAATGAAAATGCTTTCAGTTTTTTCCATATATGAATGATGTACATATGTTATGTATGCTTGATGCCCTCTAGATAATCTAAACTAAAATTCAAAGCTATTTTGCTATATACGAGTATTATTTTGAGGCTTATCGCAAAAAAAGCGCTTTAAGCAAAATAAACATCACGCGATAACAGACCGGCGGTTTAATAAAATATTATTCTTTATTATTCTAGTATTATTATTTTGTATTATAGTATTGTCTAGCATTTGTTGTAGTAGCATTTGAAATGAAGACAGTTGTTTAAATAACAATAATAATACGGGTACGAGTACAAGTATGATATGAATACGTTTCAAACACCAGGTTGATAAATTTTTAAAAGAAAAAGTACTCGTAGATGAAATCTATTGATAAAAAAGCAGCAAATAAAAAAAGAAATTAAACGGACGCAAAGCTTTCATTTCGAAGGTGTTATTCTAAATAAAATTAGACTTGTTTGTTGAATTAAAATGTTCTTCATGATAAGGTTAAGGAAAGATTAAATTTGATATAGAACGTGCCGTAAAAACATAAGAATGTCATGCATAAATAATACAGTGATGAGGCGGGTTTTTTCCAATATGTTTATGGGCGCACTTCAGGCAATAGTAACAAAAATGGGCTGTGATGAAATTCCGCTGAGCTTGTGAAAAATTTGTAAAACATGTTAAAAACGTTCTGAAAATGTTTTCATCTGATGACATATGAAAGCATTGGGCAAGACTATATGTCTCTATCCAGAATAAGACTCTTAAACTACAGTTTGCTTTAAAGATCTACCGGCCTCTGGACAAACACAGTACACAATATTTGGAAATTTTAATTACATATGACCTAGTTTGTTTTCTCGTGAATTCTGGCAATTTCTTCACTACACCTACATAAGGAATAGAAGAAGGGCAGTTGTTGTCCATGCTTATAGTCTTCGAGAGAACTCACTAATAACGACCTGATCTAATCGGGTCCAACCTAACCTAATGAGCCTATGAATGAAAAGAATTAATACCCACGGCTGTTATTAAGTTACTGGTGCAACTTATTCTTTATGGTTATCCTGTTTTGGCTTTTTGAGGTACTTTTTCAAATGCCTCCTTAAATTCTTTTTATTGAATTTTTAGTTTTTTAATCAAAAGGAATACAATTTCTATTTTTAATGACACTTTTTCAAACAATTTATTTTCTCAAGTTCTCAATGAAAATTTTTCAGCACATTAAAAAAATTTCAAAATTATCGTATTAATTATTAATTAAAGCCATAATAAAATTTTATATACTTGATAATATTTAAAAAAAGGTGCCTCTAAAATCAATAATTAACAATATTTAAATTTCGTATAAAAAAAACAAATCAAGAAACATTTGGTAGATTTGTTAACAAAAAAAAAACGTGTAAAAATTAGTAAAATATTGTGTAGATTTAAAGAGCGATAAACACGTTTCATGGACTTATTTAGTGTAGGGTTGTTAATCGTCAATCAAAATTCAATTTAGCGCCAAATATGTATGCAACAAGTACTAATTAAATTGAATTTTAAATTGAAATTTAAAACATAATTATGATTTGCGTTTGTTTACATGTTTATAAAAAAATAAACACTTTAATTTATAAAAAAGGTAAAGAGAAAAATGAAACAATTCAATAGACCTGAGTTAAAAAGTAATTTATTACACTTTAGTGTTGTCAAAATATTATACGACACGTGTGTCGATTAAATTATACTATATGTACACTTTCTATTATGGTTTTTTTCATACTCTAGTAATGAGTAAATTACACCTACATACGTAAACAAATATACATACATATTTTAGTTTGGAGATAATTTATTATTTAAAAAAAATTATTTTTTTTTGTCATTAAATGAAGTCAATGAAATTTGTATTTAAATATTGTAGAATTAGGTAATAACAATAGAAAGATAGTGCAATAGAAAGATAGTATGTAACACCACATTACACATTTGGAATATTGTTTTTGATTGCTTAAAAATATTAAGGGAATATTTGTTTTTTTTTTTTTTTTTTATTAAGCTGTACCCAGCGCGTGTTGCTGCGCCACCAACAAAAATAAATTTGAAGCAAAGACATTACACAAATGTCCAATTAATTTTGAATCATTTTATGGATTTTGTTTCCCATTGTCCAGATGATTCAGACGAACGGGCCTGGGTAGTACGCATTCGATCAGTTTCTATTCTCGCTTGTCGTTGTTCAAGTGATTCATGCGAACGGGTCTCAGCGGCTTGTACTCGAAGATTTTCCAGTCTCAATGGTTCTTGAGGTGTAGGTCGACAAATGAGTTTAAATTTATTAGAATCTCACAATGTACCCAATCCCATTGAATCCAAAAGCATTTTTAAAAAATTTTTATGCACAACAACTTTGCTAAAGCTCATATCATGATCAAATGCATAGTTTACGATTTAATTCGTTTTGAGTAATTTTAAGTGGCCCCACCTGTCCTATATTGGTCATATCAACTTATAAAACTTCGTCGGCTCATGCGCAACTACTTTGCTAAAGATTATAGCATGATCAAATGCACAGTTTACGATTCTATTAATTACATACAAACAAACATTCATTTTTATATACATATATATATATATATATATAGATATATACATATATAAATAGATTTAAAATATTTACACAAATTTTGATTCAATGGGAAAACCCTTTTGAAGTGTTTTAATCGTAAGCCCTTACGCAAAAATATTGAATGTCTAAAGTTCATCGTGTTGAAGTCTTTTTTTTTTCACCTTTGTTAATTGTTTTTATCATTATTGTGATCATAAGCCAGCATTTGGGAAGTCTTAATTACGTGAGTCACTGACAACAGAACTGAAGGTAATCACCAAAAAAGGATATGAACTTTTCATAATCAGGACATGAGGGTTAAGATTCATGTTCAACATGCCTTGCTTTTATAAATGATTTTATGCCGTTTTAAAAACATCGGATCATTATCTTCATATCTTAAGAAATATCTCTACAGAACGCCTGAAAGTCTGATGTTTATTTCAAATGTGTTTGTTAGACTTAATTTTATACAAAAAAAATATTGTAATATTTTGTTTATTTGCTTAATTTTGATAATTTAATTTTAATTATATTATCTCAAGGGATTGTTGTTGTTATGTACATACATACATATACACAATCGAACATATTTTTCTATCGCAATAAATAGGCAATTGTAGCCATAGCTATAGTAATACATAAACAAAAAAATATTATTATCACCCGGGCACATACACGTGTTTGAAGAAAACGTTGAGTTTATTGAACTTTGGTAAAGTAAATATTAAAAATTTTGTAATTTTTATGAAATTAAAGCTTTAAAAGCTTTTTCCTTTTTTTTTGTTGTTTAGCTACCAAAAAGAAACAACATTTAAAATTATTCAACGTTTATGCCTAATTGTACTCCGTATGATGTTTTAGTTTCTTATCAATTCATTAGAAAGTGTTCATTAATTGTTAAATTGTTATCACTTGTAAACTAATCAACTAAGTTTTCTTTGTAAATTAACGTTAAATATTTTTTATTGTTATCGTTGTCGTTATTGCTATGTTTGTTTTCATTTGAATTTGCTAACAACCTTTAAGGCGCTTATTGAGCCGATAACATGGTGACGATCGCTGTCTGTGATTAGGTTAGAATTGAAAGCGTTTTTATAATCAATAAATCCTTATTAAAAACTTTTGTTTTGAAATAATTATTTTATATTTATTTATTTTTGTTTTTTGTTCAATTTTCCTGTGTATTTTTTGTTTGCAATTTTTTTGGTATTTCATTATCATGTTCTTTCGACTTTCAGTCGCTTCGTGATCGCCTTTCTCAACAAACAAACAACGAAAAACGAATTTCAAACTAAAAATCTTACACAAAACTTTTGTAATTCATTCAAATTTTTCAACGTTTCTTTTCATTTTCTTTTTATTGGAATTTTTGATTAATGTTTAAAAATATGTCCCCTCTCTACGCATAGTAAGCCAAATAACTAAAAAAAACAAACACGATAAAAAAGAAAAAAAACAAATTAAACAACAATATTGAAATCATTAAGTGTCGTTATGTTTTTATCTTTATTTATAAGCAAAATGTCTACTGACGCGTTGGATTAACACTAGAGCATACAAAAACAAAATAAATAATATTTAAAAAATATAATCAAATAGAAACTGACAAAAATACACAATATAGACTCACGAGAAATATGAACAACTTATTAAACTGTGATAACAATGCCATACGAAAATATTGCCGCTACCAAAATAGTCATCTAATGGGTACGAATATAAACGTAGTATATTAGAGTCTGTTTCTTTGAAAAACAGCATGTGAATCAAAATAAAAAATAAATAAAAAAAAACAAAAATTATGTGTAGAAAACCTGATTGGAAATAAGATTAAAATTGAAATAAATTTTGATTAAAATTTTATTGGTATTAATATGAAATCAGTTTAAAAATTTCATATATTTTTCGTATTGAATAATCATCTAAAACCCGGTGTGTTTCGCTATTATAATTATAGTTTATATAAGCACTAGGAAAAGAGAGCTAAAAAATATTTAAAATCGCAGCAATTGTGCTTACTTAAATCAACAGGTTACAGAAGTCGTGGTGGTCTAGTAGGTAGTGTGTTGGCTTATTAGACGAAAAGCCAGGGTTGGAGCCCCAGGCCAGACATCGAAAAAAATACAAATAATGTTTTTTTTTGGGCGACTTCCTCTCAGCAAATTTCTGGCAAAAACTTTGAGAGTAATTAAAATTGCCATGAAAAGTTTCTCAAAAAATCTGTCGTTCGGAGTCGACTTTAAACTGTAACTCATGTATAAAATTAACACACACAACATAAGTGGTGCGAGAAACTAGGTCGTAATCCTGACTGAAGGGTTGTAATGACCAATTATGTATGTATGTATGTATGTATGTAAATCAACAATAATATATGTATGTGTAGACGATGACACGCCTACTACTAATCTGATTCTGTCAGTTTGTTGTAGCCATCTGTTTGTAATCGCCGTTGTGTAGTGGCTCGTTTGTTAGCATACTTTTTTCTGGTAACTTAGTGACTTAGTAGCAAATTTTTTTTCTCCCAAAAAGTTACTATTCTATCTGATGTACTGTTCTGTATGTACTATTTGATTGATATGTTCACTCTACACAAGGGAGGCGTCGTTGGATAGATGTCATACTTTACTCCCTTTTATTTTTTTTTATCAAACTACGTGGTGTAATATTAAAGTCACTCAGCTAAGTTATGATAATTTCACTTATTGTACTTTTTTAAATACATACGTTCAATACTGTTCCAACGCTGCCGATGAAAGTTACTCATCCAGGATTTGAAAAGTGTATAAGTGTTCATTCTGGCTGAACGATATTAATGCCATGTTTCAAAACTCCTTTTTATGTCAAACCGTGTGGCGTTATGTTAAAGTCATTTATTCAAATAAATAGAATCTGGCGGTATTTTCCAATCACACAGAATTTGAATATCCTAACAGTAGTGCAGTGGACATTATACAGGTTTTTGAATAACAAATCATTTTAGTCCCCTTTAAGGTCCCCGATGTTTCTCCATTTTGTTAGACCTTCCAAAAATGCATTTAGAATCAAAACTTCATCTCTCAGGGTTAAATCCAGAGAAAATGGGGCAGTCTAACTCATGCATTTTTGAAAATTGTTCACGAAAATCTAATTTTTCTATATTCTACTCAAATCATGCAATGGCTTTAAATTTTGACAGCAGTTCACTTACAGATGTTGACAACAGCAGTGTTATCTTTTTGAAAAATTTAAAATATGAAGAACTTGTTTACCCACCTCCGTAAAAGTTTATTTTACATGGAAAGTATTTTCATACAGTATGTTAGGTGTTAGGTATTATGCCCGGTCCTCTAGTTCTAGTTTTTTGTCTAAAAATATGGCTGAATGTTAATGGTATTTGTATAAAATTTAAAGGCCTTAGCTAGGATATTTTTATAGCCATAACGATCATTAATATGTTTATTGTTCTGATGATTCTATTTGATGGTCGAACTAAAGTCTGTTGTGGCGTGGTATAGTGATTAAAGTAATTGACTTCAAACCCTAACATTCCCGGTTATAATCTGAGAAAGGCAAACAAATTTCCATTGTGGTTTTTCAATTTTTAAAATTAACAAGTTTTAATTCAAATAATCCACACAGGAAGCCCCAGGAAACTGCGGGAGTTCGCCGCATGGGTTAAAATCAATAATGAACATGAAATAAATATTTGGCGGTGCCACCTATTAAGAAAAGAATAGAACTCAATGGCCAAAGTTCCTCAGCACTATACCCAATACATTTCACAGAGAACGTTGGTTCAATGACAGATCTATGGCAACTCTATCATCCTAGAACTTGCTGCAACTGGATCAATGAAATTCAAACAAAGCAAAGAAATATTAAAAATATGGCTTAAAGGTTTTTTGTCTATGTTCCTTAACAGAACGAACGGCTTGGCACCAAATTCTTTTACATAAAATTTGAAAATCTTAGGAAGGAATGCCTTGCCTTCCTTCCTGCTAATATAAATATGAAATAGTCATAAGAAAGATTGGTGCACTGCTGTACCAAATAAACAAAAAGAACTGAATAGAATGGTAGCTAGGAAAAACGGTAGCCTCTTTTAATGTATTCAAATTCAACTCGACTATCAATCTGATCAATATTCAAGATGCGAAGATTAAATTATACATAAACTTTTATTGATAAAAAAGCAATTGAATGAAAATAAATAAACCTGAAGGCCTTTTAACCGGAACAATTTTTTTTTTAAATACACAACTTTCAAGTCGGATACAACGTAAGCAAATAAAAAATTTCTTAAAATTTAGGTCAAAACAATTCAATTTATTACTGATTTAATAATACAGATTTTATAATACCGTTAAAAGAATTGTATTTTCATTTATTTTGTTGCTAAAGTTTACTTTGTTTCGGCCGTTTAGTCCTTAACGTTATTAATTGCGCATCGTGTAATGACGTCAATGATACTTAATGTAACCACAACCCGTGAGCTTACAAATCGGTGTCAAGCAAATTTACACACGACATGTTATGATATTGAGTATCAATCATTCAGCAGGACTTAGGGACCAATGAAGTTTTGACAATGACGTTGATAGCATCTGTCAAGAGAAGACGAAGAATCTAGGCTATTATGGTATTACTCTTCATTTGTGTGCACAGACATGTGGCTCTCCTTGCCCTTAGATCAAGTACGACTATATATTTCACCTATAGTTAGGTACAAAAGTAATTTCAATGCCTCATGACGGTTGTTTACGAAGAACCTCGAAATCTTTAAGTCTATTGACTCCTAGGGGAACTGCTTCAAACGCACTTCAATGCATCCCAATTGGATATTCATTGGGGTCTATGTAGAGGAGCATTCATAAGTCGGAGAAAGGCGAATTTGAGAAAAAATTAAATAACATGATAACAGACAGGTTATCATAACGTACCGTGAAAAGGATATGTCGTGATTACTGCCTACATTTGGCTTTACTTCAGTCGATTAGTAACTACGTGAGTCCAATGGTAATACAGCACACTGAGCATTATCGTAGCTGTAGTGGTGCGGAAAAGACAGGATTTACGCACTTCCTGTATAGTTACCCTGCCCTTCTTGGCCAATGCCATAATGTCTTTGATAACTCGTTTATGAAGGATATCACGTGCGTCTGATCGCATGATATTCGCCGATTTTTCAATCTAATGAACTAGATAAGAGGAACCCGCATGAACATGTAGTAACAAGTGATATGATATGAATCAAAAAAGAGTATCTCTCGACACTATTTGACATTCTTACTGAGCAGCCACGTGAGCTTACCAACTAATCAATGACGAATCTATCAAAGAAGTATAAAATCTTATCTCTCTAAAGGCACTTTGTGTGTTCCAATCGCACTTGTACAACACAGAAGTTATAAATAAAAAAAAATGTTTTGGATTTATTTTCATTAAACCTTATAATTGAAATATAACTGTCTTTTAAGCTTAAATTTTTAATTTAAATATATTTTTTATTAAGTTTCTAATTATAACTATGAAAATCATACATGTTTGTCATTTGACCGAATATCTACATATCTGTCTGTATTATTGAAATTTTTTTTTTGGGATTTTTGTTTAAACGGGTTAATTTATTTAGAAAAAAATATATTGTTTAATTGTTATTGTTTTTCTTTTATCAAATTGTTATTGCTATTAAGAATTATCATCACATTGTTGACGTCATGCTTATCTACAATTTTCAAAACAACTGGCACTTCATACGGAGATATGGGGTATTAATCCATTTCGGTTAAAAAAATAAATAAAACAACAAAATAAATACACAGTTTTTAATATTAATTAACTATTGTATTTTAATATAAACAAATGAATAGAATATTAACATATTCAATATTATTTAAATGTATTTAAAATATTTGTTTTTCTTATTATGACAGGTCGTGGCACATGGAGTGACGATATTGGATTTGATTTAAATGCTGAATTCAATAGTAATTCATATTTAAATAAGTAAGTATAGTTTTGTTGTTTATTATAAAAGTATCTACGTATAATATTACAAACCTTGAGTTAGGATTACGACCTAGCTGCTCATACAGCTAATGCTGTGTATGTTATATTTACGAACAGTGGATCCTTCAGTTTAAAGTCGACTCCGAACCGCAGATTTTTGAGAAACTTTTTATTTACTCTTAGAGTAAAATCTGCTGAAATCTGCTGAAAGTAGGTCGCCGAAGAAATATTTGTTCATATTTCGTTTTGTTGGAGATGTCTGACCTCTGGTTTGAACCGTGGCCTCACTTATAATGAGCCAAAACACCACCTACTAGACTACGGCAACTTCACACTGCCCTTGCACTCCCAACAATATTGGACATCCCTGTAAAACAGAGGATACACCTATACCCTGCAACATGCCGCATAGATTGTGATTTCCTATAAAACCGAACAGAAGCAGAAGAGGGAGGAAGTGGCCTTCTTTTCTACAATTCCTGCAGAAATGCTTCTATGATTGCAATTCGAAGTAGTGGGTTCAGTAGTGGAAAAATGGTATCCAACCCCTTTTTCTTTTCAAAAAAAATGTTTAAAGAACAATTGAAAGAAAATTTAAAATGGTATAGGATAGGAGTATTACCATTCAATTTTTTGTTCTGTGCAGTCTACCAAAAGACAACTCCATAAAGAAGATTAGATTCATCCAGCGAATTGCACAAAGGTGAAGTTCTTATCTTGCACAATGTGCTCTGAGGCAGAAGTAGCTGGCTCAAGCTGTTTTATGATTGTTCTAAGCTAGGATGTGCCCTAAACTCAGCTTAAGGTTAAGAATCAAACTAAATCTGACCTCATTTATTCTAGATCCCCTTCCTTTTTGTTATTTCTTTTTCATTTTCATTTCATTTCATGTACACAGTAGGAAAGCGAAAAATCTGCTTAACAAACTAGTGACGAGATGGATTACATTGTAAAAAATATTTTTCCGCAGTAAAACTGATACGAGTATTACTTAGTAAATAGGCCTTTAATTATTTATTTACTTAATTTGGGGGAGTATTTTTATAATTATTACATACATATGTATTAATATTTTTATTTTATTTCATATTAATTTATTACTTATTTACTTTACTTTTCTTTTTCATTTATTCCAGCGAATCTTTTATGACTTTTTCATCCGGTTTACCCACCGTACTTAAACCGGAACCACAAACGGATCAATTGAAAGTCAACAAGAATTCATTGAGCCTTCATCAAGATCAGGGTAATTTAAGTATTGCAACCAAAAATGATAAGTCATCTGTCAATAATGCAGCTTCAACAGCAGCAGCAGGTCATATTGAGCCAGCAGGCGAAAAGCTTAACAAGAACGATTTGATTGAAAATGGCATATGTCCCTGCTCGCCGCCAAATAATCAACAGATTTTAGAACCAAATATTAATAACAACAATAACAAAGCAAATAATAACATAAATGGCGAACAAAGTAAGTTTTTAAATGTTTATTAAATAAAAACTGTGTCAAATCATTATGAAGATTTCGAACTTAATTGTTGTCTGCACGTGTAGTTTAATGTTTAACATGTTTATCAATGATTTTCTAATCAAATCAATCAAATCTTATTTCTTTTATTATTATTTTATTGCTTCAATTAATACATATTTTAAAAGCGTTTTCAATTTTTCTTTGCAAAAAAAAAAATTATTCTTAAACACCATAAATTAACAACTGGCTAATAATTGTTTAATTATAAAGCAGATAGTTTTAAATTGTTATTATAAAATTTGTACATACATATATGTAAGTTCTCCGAAATGTTAATGTTATCTGTTATCGATAAGGTTTCAGTTACATTTTTAATCTTACCATAAAATATGTTTTTTCCGATATCCTCATTGCCGATAATTTGCACGAAACGATAATAGTGCCCACTAAACCATCCAATTAAAAACCTGAGGTCTCATTCCAAAATCCTTTGGCATGTTTTTCGTGGTAAACGCTTTGTCTAGTCAAACATTCCTATTGAAAAATAATCAGTATTTAGTCTAATACAAAAACAAAATGTGGTTCTAAGAATTAGAATTGAAAACTTTCACTGTTATGTGGAGGAATCCATCATAATAAGGAAGGAATAACCATGAGAACTGTTTAGATATAACGCAGATAATATCCAGTACTTTTCAACCTCAAAACAGAATTCCAATTTGCCAAAATTCGTACGCTTAGGATATTATGTTAGGTTAGGTTAGAGGACGTGTACTTAGGATATTAGGTTAAGTTAGGTTAGAGGACGTGTACTTAGGATATTAGTTATGGAATATTTTTGTACTCAGACAAACTCAACGTGTTATTGGTTTGTATTCGCTCGGGAGAAATAGCTCTCTGTTATTGGTACGACAAAGGCACTAAAACTTTTAATGATCGGGACCAAACTTTAGCGGTTTGGATGGTTCATTAAACTATTTTTAGGGTTAACTTTAGCTTTCAATATTTACTGCCGAAGCTGTAGAAACACTTTTGAAACAATTATGAATACTTTGTATGAATGTTCTGATTTGACGCAGTGAGCTAGTTTATATCCTTTCGATCTTCAAGTCAACATATATTTTTACCCGTAAAAATTATAAAATATTGAAATTTAAATCAATTCAAATTTCTATGTTTTATTATTCTAGTTGCATAACTAATATTTGTTATATTTTATATATATTTCAGCCCGCAATTCCTCTTTACCCCATCAGCTACTGACCGTGGTTGATGCCAGTAAAATAGAACAAATACCAGCCGGGCAACGGAAGGATACAAATGTTGCTACTGCATCTTCAAATTCCGATGACTATAAGTAAGTTGTTATTCAGTGAAGATTTTTTAATGTTTTTCAAAAAAAAAACATAACCTTATGATTGTTAATCGTTAATCGTTACAGATTTCAATATATATTGGCTGCAGCTACCTCTATAGCAACTAAAAATAATGAGGATACTCTTACTTATCTAAATCAGGGTCAAAGTTATGAAATCAAATTGAAGAAAATTGGCGATTTATCTCTATACAGGGATAAAATATTGAAGGTGAACTTTAGTTTAGAGTTATATATTTTTTTCCATTTTTCTATTACATAATTTATAAAAATATTTGAAGCGTTAGTTGGCAATTTTTGTTTGTTAAACAATTGTCTTTAATTGATTTTAATTAAAAACAATTGACTTTATTTGTGGTTTGTGTGTATATATATCATTTACAAAAAGAAAATTTTTGCAATCATAAGATTACTGACTCTCTACATACATATGCATAAAATAAATAACTATGATATGCATATACTATGTATCTATATACGTATGAATGTATAATGATCTATGTTTTTATTTGCACATACATATGTATATACAGATATATGTGGATCTGTGCAAAATTTAATTTTTATTGCAGAGCATTTCACTTTCTTGTAAATTTTTCCTTTATTTGTCATGTGTACTGTATGATGCCACAGTATGATGTATGATGATAGAATTCTTTTTTTTTTGTTTTTTATTTGTTGATTAAAGAGGTCGTTATATTAAATTGTTTTGTTTGTCTCGTTTATTTTATTTTATTTAATATGATAATCATTTTATTGGTCTCATTTATTTATATATTTTTTTGGTTCTGCCTTTGTAGAGCGTTATTAAAATATGTTTCCACGAGCGTCGTCTACAATATATGGAACGTGAGCAAATGCAACAATGGCAGGCTTCACGTCCCGGTGAACGTATTATTGAAGTTGATTTACCTTTATCCTATGGCCTGTGTCATGTTTCACAGCCTTTAAATCCCAACTATTTGAATACTGTCGAGATATTTTGGGACCCTATGAAAGAAGTGGGTGTCTATGTGAAAGTCAATTGCATATCTACCGAGTTTACACCAAAGAAACACGGTGGCGAAAAAGGAGTACCATTTCGGTTACAAATTGAAACTTATATTGAAAATTCTAATAATACCAATACCAACAACAACAACAACAATAATAATAATAACAGTAACAGCAACGGCAGCCCCATTAATAGTAATACAAACGCAAGTACAACGGTTACTAAATCACCTTTAAGCCTACAGGCTGGTGCCTCACCCACCCAAACGGGTAATTTAACACCAAATAATTCACTGGTTGGCCATGCGATAACGAAACAGCCCATACATGCAGCAGCTTGTCAAATTAAGGTATAATAACTAAATTATTAAATAGAAATTAAATAGAAATCGAACTTGAAAACAATAGATTTGTTGTCCCTTAACAAAAATTGAAAAGTGAATATTTTATTCTGCTCGGAATTTTTAGTTTTCTTTGATAAAATTATACAGAAAGTTAAAGAGCATTTTATTAGATGAAATTTATTCGCAGTATAAGACAAGAAAAAAATTATTCAAATTATTTTAATTATTTTTTTATACAGGTTTTCAAATTAAAAGGTGCCGATCGTAAACATAAACAGGATCGTGAAAAAATTCAAAAACGCCCACAATCGGAACAAGATAAATTCCAACCCAGTTACGAGTGTACAATTATGACAGACATACCGTTGGATGTAATAACATCAAATACTAATACAACTGGTTGTTTTAGTCCAGAATAGTAAGTAAATAATAAATATTATTAAATAAACATTTACTGCAGTCTTATACATACATATACATACATACATACAAGATTCGGCACTTGTATTATGTAATTTTTATTGAATTCATTTTAATTTTAACCCATTTAGAATTTGAATAATAACTTACTACTTTTGATAATGGTCACCTATTGTAGTGACAGTAGCTGAAACTAGGCTCGCTATACGAATGTAATACTGAGAACCAATTTTTATGGTCTGATTTTCGATAATCCAGTCTGCATTATAAGCCACATAACTAGTAAATTAGGATCAGTTTGCAAGTAATAAATCAGAAAAGTTTTTCATCACCAATCTGCAACTGTTGTAAATGCGTTGCAAGTGTAATAAATTTCTTAATGTGCTCCTTTTGCTTTTGGTCGGCTTTATACGAGTTTTGGTTAATTAAAATAAGCTTTCTTCATGGCTTACATATGTTGAAATTCCATCTTTCTCTCTTCGAACACTTCTCGTTGCCAGTAATGTGATATCCAAACAATTTTGTCCCACTTAAATGTGTTAAACATTAATAATGGCTGGCTACGAATATTTTTAAACTGTCAATAACACTTCGGCATGTATGTCCTCTACTCCTGCAGTGTATTGTGTTACAATACTGGAAAGTTAAGCTGTAGGATTACATTTTACTCACTGACAAGTAAAAGCGTATGCAACCTTAGGCAGGATGCTTTCATAAATTGGTTAACATTTTGAACTCTGTCCCCTGTACAATAATATATTTTAATTAACTTTAATAGAAATTAACAAAAATTAAGTTTTATTCAAAAATATGACTTTCTTCAATTGGCTATACTTACTTGATTCATTAATTTATTTCTTAATTTCGGTTATATTTGATCTATCTAAAAAATATTAAACGTTTATATTGTATTTTACTTTCTTTGCTAATTTCTTTTGTTATTAATGTATTGTATATTTAATATGTGCACGTGTACTCCCACAATATTTTTCAATTGAATGAAATTCTGAGTAATTCTCTGAAATCATATTATAACATATTCATATATTATATATTTTCTTAATCTAAAGCAACGTGTGATCCTCTATACTATATTTTCATTGAAACTATTTACTTTCTTTAAACTTTTGCGCTAAAAAAAAAAAAAAAAAAAAAACATTAAAGTCGAGGCTTTATAGTGGTTTTGGTTTATTCTTAAGTAGTTTATAGTATGATATCACTAACTGATACGACGGCAGTATACAGATATTATAGTTTGGCATTCTATCAATATGGAAAATTAAAAATATCCGGTTTTGCAGGTTCTGGATTTTAATTAAATCATCAGTTTTACAAAAAAAAAATGTCCACGTGTTACATGCAGTTTTTGTATTAAGTTTTAATAAAACAGCGCAATTTTTCGACTTTCATTGTTTATTTATTGTTTTACAACTTAAATTTCTGCGATTAATTAAGAGAAGTTGTTTAATCAGTATAGTTTTCTCTGTGCTTAATGCGCACCATTTTGTTCCTATCAAAGGGTATAGTATTCAAATAAACAAAAAACAAATATAATAATAATAAAAACAGCTTATTCATCTATCATTGATCACTCATTTAAAATAATTAATTTAATTAATAATAAACAAAAACAAATATCTACAATTTTTAACACCACTAAGTTTAGTTTCTACATACGCCTTCACACAAATAGGAACTTTTTTTAAAAAATCAAAAAGAAAAATCGTATTTGATTGTTTTTTTTTATATAAAAATTCAGATGCTTATCTATAATTTCTTTAATACATTTGATTTTATTACTATAAACGTTACGCAACTGTTTTTGTTTAAAAAGGAATTCATTCTTTGTAAACAGTACAATATTTACATACCAGCTAAACTAGTTTGTCTGTCGTATTATTCTCACGCAGTGTAAAATGAAGTCTAACTGCAAAGATTTCTTTTAACCTTTTAAGCACCAATACGATAAGGGAATCAGATTTAAAATAATTTTTTATTTTCAATTTTTTTTTATTAATTTAGAAGATTAAATATTTTGACGCTGAGGCTAAAACCCAAAATTCGTTAAAGTATACTCCGGTTTAATCATTCTCTAAGCCCACAAGATTCTGTATTGGTCAAAAAAAAGGGACACCAGCTAAGAGAAAATGTGTCGTATATTAAAAAGTTGTTCTTCTGCAAAAACTCAAAGCAAATATAAATAGTGTGTTAGTAATACTTCAGTACAACCAGAATCTGCATACATTTGCAAAATTCTTACATATCCATCTAATAGGCCGAACCCGTGTTGTCTACGGCGATTAATTCCTACGTGATAAATTGTCAAAATCGATTCTCTCTGTTTTTTTTCCAATAGGGTTTAGGCTGTTTTTCAGAGCGGTATTATCGAATTACCCTCCAAATAACCTATTGAACAAGACTGTACTTATTTGATATGATTGAGGAAACATAAAAATAACTCTGGCTATATAATCCGATTCCACTGTAATTTGTGAAAAAATGTGGAAAATTATTGAAAGCCTTACTCGTATACTAAACATTAATCGATTTGATGATGAAAGTTACCATGGGTTAAAATTGCTATCTTCCTTTTAAGCCACATGTCCATTCAACTCAATGATTATTACATGTTGCAAGTTGTAGTTTAAATACACTTAAAAAAAAGAATGTGACACTGCGTGCAAGATTGTTGAAAATTGAAATAAAAAAATTAACAAAACAAGTGGGGCACATGACTATTTTTTTTTATTTTAAAATTTCTAAAAACTTGTAATTCGATATTATTTATTGGTTTGTATTCAATTAACTTGTTCTTATTTTTTATGTTTCTTTTATTTTTTTCAATGTAATTTGCGTCATTGGTTGTCATACAACATGGGTAATCGCCCTTTCCTATGATGTACCAACCGGTTTTAGCTTTTAATTTTATTTTATATAGTATTTCATTGTAATTCTGTTTTTTTTATTTTATTTTCAATAAAAAAAAAACTATTTCATGTTTGATAAGAATATTTATTTATATTTTGCTTTTATACTCAAACATTTACTACTTTATGAGGACTCACCTTCATTCTTAGTAAAAACAATGTATAATAATAATAATATATCATATATTGTATGTATATGTATATAAACAATATTTTTATGTTTTAATTTTTTAATATACAATAATATATATGATGATATTTATTTTTATATATACTTTATTTGTAGTATGAAAATTTGGCCTAATTCACCTGTACACATGCCAAAATATGATGGTATTTTACCATTTACTAGTGCCTCACCAAATTCAAACGCTAGTCCTATAGCTATAAATAGTGTTTCCTCAACAAATTCAACAAATTTAAAAATAATGGATCCAAATAGTTTGGTTAATACACCAGCTATGGTTACCGATATTGATGAATTTGTAAGTATCTCTTCCATTATTATTATTATTATTTTTTGTTTGTAATTTAATTAAAATCGTATTATGATTAATAATTTATTGTATTATTTTCATTATAGAATTCGATAACAATTATGCCAGAATCTACACCGGCACAAGTAACGCAATGGTTGACCTATCATCGTTTAACAACATATTTATCAACTTTTGCACATTTTTCGGGTGCCGATATTATGAGGTAATTTATAAAATTAAAAAAAAGTTTTTATTTTTTAACAATACTGGGCATAGCTTTATAAGATACATGTAGCAAAAGAGATCTCCAATCGACCTATAGATTTTCATAGATTATTCTATGTCCGAATATGGCATTTTATTTTAGAGGTTTAATAGATTAGTTTAACCATGGATTTGTCTAATTACAAGAATCATCCTCACACTTCCTGCTTCTAGCTTTACAGTCGATATTAATTACTTTCTTAACGGGTTTTTGTTCGAAATTGAACTCATTTTAGTAAATCCCTATACACCTAATTCTGTTTTTACACGGTAGATTGGTTCCAGAAAAAACCGTATAAAAAAAAAACCGTATAAAAAAAAACACAAGTCGTATGCAAAAATAGGTGATTGGTTCCTAATCTCTAAAACCTATTAAAATTAGTGAAAAACAAGGATTTTTTAAGAAGTTTTGTATTTGACATTTTCTTTTAGGGATTCATAAAATATTTAACAAAATTAAAAACATAACTAACTTAATAAATATAAAATATTAACACATTTCAATTGCTCTGACCTTTGTGCTTGTATGCACAAAAAGGGAATTCCCCTAAATTCATGCCATTTACATTTGCTTTGACCAGTAAATTTGCTTGTACGCGCAAAAAGGGAATTCCCTTAAATTTGTGATATGAACATACTTTGCAAAAATTAAATTTGACAAAAAAATTAAGCACAAAAAATTTTAAATCGTGCTAAATGGAAAAGAATCGTTTAAAAAAAATTAAAAATATTTTATTTTCAAACCGTGTTATATCAAAACCGTGTAAAAAAAGACCGTGTAAAAACAGAATTGGGTGTACTTTATATTAACCCTTTCATGCCCGATGTTGCCTATAGGCAACATTGTACATTTTTGTTCATAAATCCCGTAATTTTTAATTTTTTTAAAAAATTTTTTTTTGCAAACAAGCTTGGTTAAAAACGTGTAAAACCAAAATACGTTGGACTCTGAATTTAATATCACTTCATATTTAGGCCATGACTAACAAACACATGTCCTTAAAAAACTTTTAGCTCTGGCCCAAAAAATTCGGGCATGAAAGGGTTAATCATATTCCAAACAAGTAAATGAAGACGCGACTAAAAGAAACTAGAAGTTAAACGACCTTAATACTGTAGATTTATCATGATTAGTTATGTTCTCCAATCCATAACTTTACTTGCGTGTTCTGTTTTTTCTCCTTGTTAAACTGCTTTGCATTTCGCTAATAAAACTTAAATTTTTTCTGAAAAATATACCGTCTAGCCTTGCATTACATTAAAAAAAAGGCAAATCATCCAAAAAATTTACAGTGCCATTATTATTATTAATTCTTGCGTGTATTGCTTACATAAACAAATTATTTTTTGTTGCTGTTTTAGAATGTCTAAAGAAGATTTAATCCAAATTTGTGGTCTTGCCGATGGTATACGCATGTTTAATATTTTAAGAGCCAAGTAAGTTTGTAACTTTTATCTTGAAAGTTTCATATTTTCTTACAACACAGGTTTAATTTTTGTTTCTTACTTAATTTCTAGAGCCATTACACCACGTCTTACTATCTATGTGAGTGTAGATGGTAATAATTATAATGCCATATACCTTATATCAAATACCTCTAAGGAACTGCTACAAAAACTTTTCAAACTACCCGGTTTTTATGACATTGTTGCCAAAAGTTCTACACTGAATGGCAATGCTGGTGGCGCTGGCAATAATAGCGGTATGATGGATAATACTTCACCATTTCATAGCTGGAGTATGCATTCGAAATATTCCGGCAGTGGTTCGAATATTTTTAATGATGTCAATAATAAAAGTTTAATTTATGTTAGCGGACCGGCTAGTATACATGTGGCCGTTACAGATGAGGTCCTTAACAATGAAATACGTGATGGTAGTTTATATGGTCTAGAAGTACAAAATGGTAAAGTTATTATGAAATTAATAAATAAAAATGAAAATTAAATTATTCTTAAATAAATATTTAGTAAATTACTATGAAGTAGTTAAAAAAAAGTAGAATAACAAATAATTGTGCAATAAATCATGAAATTTTTTTATATTGCATTTTTTATATACAATACAATATATGTATACAATGCATTTTATAAATAAAATTATATTAAATTTAGTTATTCATAACGTAAGCTAACACAATAAATTATTAAGAAAAAATATTTTTATATACTATATTAAAAGGCTTTAAATTTATACAAGTTGTTAAATTTCTTTTGTTGCGCCATATTTTAAAAACAATTGTAATGTAATGTGTTAAGAATATTAATTTTAATAAATTATATGTTAGCTTGCCTTGTGGATTTTCCAAATATTTGGTGTAATTTAAGCGTATTGAAGACAATAATTGTAATTAGTGGTTGTAAATATAGAAACTTTTCTTAATGAATTTAAAATTCATATTTCAATATTTAATCACATTTTTTTATTATTAATTTCGTGTATTTTTTCCTTTGTTACAAACTGCTTGTATTTAACATTTGCTATTCTATATACATTTAGTTAAAGATTGTTAAGCATAAGCAGTTTCTAAGCACTTAAGACCACTAACAAATTTGAGATTTTATTCCTTCTTTTCTTTTCTTTTTTTGTTATATTCGAATTAATTTATATACAATAAATTTTTTTAAGGCACTATTACTACTGCATAAATTTAATATATTCTTTTTTTGTATGTATTTCTTTAGCATGTTAATTAAACAAATTTTTCTTTTATACTTTCTAAGTTGATAAATATTAATGAAGATGTTTTTTTCTTTTTGTAAATTATTTTAAGTATTAAATAAAAAAAAACCCAGACAGACCCATTTAAAATCAATTCACATAATGTTCTACTAACAACCTATTAAGCTAGTAACGTTTATGTATATCAAATCAATTAAGGATTTAAACAACAACAACAACAAAACAAAATTAAAAACATTTTATGTAATAGACGTTATAAAGTTTTAATGTAATAAAGAGAACGACTGGTCTGCGGAAAAAATTAGTTGTTTGTCATATTGTGTTTTCTTCATAAATTTTTCATTTTCATATCGTATAATGCGTTACGTGCGTATAAAATACTTTGTAATTTCCATAATTAATTAGTCACAGTAACTTTACAACGTAATTTTCTAATGGAATTTTGGCAAACATTATGCATTTATATTTAAATGAGGGCAGTCATAATATTAAACGAGTTAATGTACAGGTGGCAGTAGTTTAGGGAACTTAATTTGATGGAAACTGTTAACCTGATAAACTTTTAAATAATCCTTGTGAATTTGTTAATATGGAACAACTTGGTCCTCCTTCTGTAATGCTTTAATTTCAATTGTTTTAGCTTAACCAATATAAAGGCCAGGCGCAGTTTTATTCTAACCTATTAAAATAGATAACCTACTATTCTACCAAATTTCACCTTACGTAATTTATATAATAGGCCTACTAGACGAGAGCTTGCGGGTTCAAACATCAGCAAAACAAAAATTATAAAAACAAAAATTATAAAGCGACTATGGGAGATAATTCACCAAGAGAATGAAAACTATACCTTGCACATGACATTCACCAAATTCTCTGGTTTTGACGTCTATGATTTCTTTCTTTCAAATCGTAAATTATCCACGAGGATGCGAAGATTAGACCGATTGAGTTAATAAAGTTTTCATAGCTGAAATAATTCACGGATTAGAAAAAATCTTTTACTGAGACGGAGAAAAGCAGATTTCAACACAATCTCGTCTTGCTTCACACCTATTATGGTCTTTGAAACACCTTCAAATATTACATACATATTTGTCTGACAGAGTGAATTGGAGGACTTCTATTTTAAGAACGACTGGAAGATAAGAATGGAAATGAAAACTGGTGCTAATTTGTCCAACTACTGCTTTTTTATCAGGCTGCAAACTATGGCATAAAAGCATAAAATAAGACGGCAGATCTAGTTTACAATCCTACATTTAACTCAGTGAAGTTCAATGTCGTTGTTGTTACTTTCGTGGTGATTAAAGTTTTGAAATATTTTAACCGTACTCCATTATTGTAGTATGTATATATATATGTAGCTAAGAAGAAAATAGGGCTATCTTGGACATCAGAAATGACCGATAAGTTTTGAATATTATTTTCAGATGGGTTTTATATGGTGCAACACCTTATGAAGATTCGTTTCATTTGTTTTAAAAAACTAATTATACTTATTAATTACTGTTAACCAGCTAATGACAATTTAATTCATTGCGATATATTGTATAATAATTTCCCTTTGTTATGAAAAAAAAGAAAATTATAAAAAGTCCATTAGCAGTGAAAGCTTCTGAATATTAAGAAAGTTTTCGAAAAGCCTGTTACAACATTCCCTTGAATCGCATTCAATTTTCAAATCTCGAAAACTATAAATCATGGACGAATATGAGGAAATTATTAAAAATTTCTATAGTAGACAAGCGGCCTTATTCACATGTTTCGGCGCCTGGGAATTATCATCGTCGCGACCAAAGCACCTACGTACGCTGCATAGATTGTATTTCTGGTATTTTTTAATATTTGGCGTGTTCCTATTTGAAGTGCTTATGATCCTACAAATTATCACAAACACTGATGATATGGATGAAATTATAAAAGTATTTTTTATGTTGGCGCCATCCTTTTCCGTGTTGGGCAAATATTTAACGATCAAATTGAAAATTAAAAATTTTAAAAATTTTTTCAAATTAATGCTGAATGTAAACTATCTGCCGGAGAATCGCTATGAAAAGGATATCTTTTTAAAATACGTCAAACAAAGCCAAACAGTGCGTGACTATTATGGCGGACTATCAATATCTTCTTTGGTTACCATGTTTTTGACTCAGTATCTGAATGCTAGCGAAGAGTTGCCAGTACCCGCATTTGTGCCCTTCGAAATGAATACAAATTGGAAATATAATTTCGTCTATCTCTATCAGTGCTTAGCGTTATCGGTTCTGTGTTTGGTTAATGTGTCCTTTGATACTTTATCGACAACATTGTTTATATATCTTAGGGGCCAATTGGATATATTGGCTTATCGTTTGGAAAATATTGGTCGACACGTCAAGACAGACTTAGGGATAACAAGGCAGTTAAAGGATTGTATACGTTATTATAATCGCATACGGTCATTATCACAGGATATTGAATATCTGGTTAGCGTACCAATAACAATACAAATATCCTGTTCTGTATTTGTATTGATTGCAAATTTCTATTTTATATCGTTGGTAAGTTAAATTACGTGTTTTTTATCGTCTACTTATATACAATATAAGAGTAAATATGTGTCTGAGGATGTTTTGCAGCTGTCTGCAACTGAAGAAATGGCAGAGTTTGGTAGAATTGCTCTCTATCAGGCCTGTATGCTAGCACAAGTTTTTATACTGTGCTATTTTCCCAATGAGGTCACACTCAAAAGTGACAAGATATCCTATAATTTATATTCATCAGAATGGTACAACTGGAATAGGATCAATAGAAAATTGGTTTTAATTATGATGTTACGTTTTAAAGTTCCCATACGTATTAGTAGCTTAAATCCGAACTATTCTTTTAATTTGGCCGGATTTACTACGGTAAGTTATAATATTACTTAATTCTTTAATGTTATAGTCTTAGTCTTTTCTACCGGTTTTTCTTGAAATTTTAAAATAAATTTAATTTGCAAAAGTTTTAAATTATTTGTTTTCTCTCCTAATTTAGATTGTCAACTCATCGTACAGTTACTATGCATGGCTCAGAAATATGAATGCCTAAATGGGGTTTTATCTATGAACATACAAACGTACACAAATATTTAAAATATTTATGCAGAAAAGGATTTAACCATTCAAGTTTAATACATGCATAGCACAGTTCATATTTTCTGTTTTTTTTTTGCAAAATATTATCGAATTAATAAAATTATCATATTAAGTAAATTATTTAAAAAAATCTAATCTATTGACTGCATTTCCTAATTGGCATTGTTATTTAAAATTGTAAAAGAGAGAAGGCAATTTAAATTAAGGTGACCAAATTTATAAGTTTTGAAATTATATCATTTAATTCTAATAAACAAATCTTGGTTTAACCGCCCTGCGAGCTTTAGACAAGTAAGTGAGAATTTCTGATATCACGATAACACAATTCTAGAAACCATCGCCAATATATTTCTGAAAGTGTTGGCCACCAACATCTTATTATTACATTATTGTACTATCTGGTTAGCAATAGGTAATACAATATTCTCAGGGCTTAAGCTATTTATAATTCTGCTTTAAAGGCATAATTACTCCATTCTGTGGTTTATCAGCAGATGTAAACATTTCCAGGTAGTTTACTGGGCGGTCATGCGGCCTTTACAAACGGCTCGGAAATGGGTGCTACTCTACGGATGTGTGCAGATGAGCTGCCAGGTTATAGGGTGTGTTTATGTGGATAGTCAAGTTGCCTTGTAGGTACTGATTGTATATCATGTCAGCTTAAAGTTGGTCTCTGTATGCAGGGAGGCCTTCAAAAGGCTAATGGAAAGTTATAGTGTGTTATAGTGACACTATGCTGTCTGTTCTAAGGTATTGTGGAAGTAATATAGTGTCGAAGTGTACGATCTGATGGAACAGTTGACTAGCACTCTCTTGAGAAACTTTTTTATGCTGATCGATATTGGCTGTATTGGGGAAACTGTATAATCTTCAGGTTACTTTGAATCTAAATAGAAAATGCACTAGAATCCTGATGCTGTGCTTCGAGACAAGGAGAAGTTAATGAAATGCAGGTACACCATCCCTCTGCACGCTTCACGATAACATGTCTAAAATATTCTGCTCTAAGGCGAAGAATAAGGTTTTAGGCTGGGGTTTATCCACTGGCCTTGAAGAGCTGCCCTCCGTTAGGATTTTTGACATTAAGTTTAATAACTCTCTCAGCAATTTTGTGCCCTTCTTAAATAAGTAGTCACCTAATGATAATTGTCTATGAATATACTACAGTAAATGCACTCCTACCAAATATAAAAATGGTTCACTCTGTTAAAGTATGAATCAGGCAAAGGTATCTATTGGAAGCTAACAAATCCGGATAGAAACGTACAAGTCAACTAATTAAACTGGACTACGGGGACATTTCTGTTATTGTGTGTACTCTCACACGTCAATGCGTAATAGATATACAAGCGGAGAGAATTAGCTTACCTAGTTAGGACGTGTGCAGAGGTTCTAGATAGAGCGAACTGGAAGAGCATACCGCACTTATTGTTTGCCCTATTTCGAGAAATATAATTCTAGGATACAACCAAAAAAAAAAGTTGGTTGTTTGAATAGGTATGTATAGGTATTATGTATATTTTTATAACCTGGTCAGCCTTATGAAACTAATAACTTTTATTATAAATACTGCCTTTATGCCTTATATTTTCTAAGAAGTTTTTTACATCTGTAACACCTGTCATCATGAATTCCATCGATCATCGTAATTCTTTGGAAACCTTTTATAAATTTCAATCCTGGATTTTCCGCGTATTGGCACTTTGGAAACTAATGGATAGCGTAACACCACGTCTACGTCTCGTTCATACAATATATTTCTATTTTATCTTATTTTTCTGGGTGCTATCATTCGATGCCAGTTGTTTTATACAATTCATTAAGAATATAAACGATTTGAATGCAGTTATTAAAGTATTTTTCATATTCGCCACTTCACTGGCGGTCCTATCGAAATTTGCCATGATCAAAATCAAAAATCATATGTGGCATGAATTCATTGAAACTATACACTCGACCACGTTTCGGCCAATGAACGACAGAGAGGTGAAATTGCTTAAACAGGCACAAGATTTAAGTCGCGCCGTACGAAATAGTTACTCCGGCTTATCTTTGTGTGCTTTACAAGCCATTTTGGTGACTCAATATTTTGTGGATAACACCGAATTGCCTTTGGCTATATATAATCCCATAAATATAGACACAAAATGGCGTTATTACATGATGTATTTGTATCAATATATAACCGTTTCAGTGTGCTGTTATATGAATATAGGATTTGATTCCATTTCAGCCTCATTTCTGATATATATTAAAGGCCAATTGGATATTTTGGGCGATCGTTTGGAACATTTGGGCTGTGAGAATTATCAAGTAAACGACAAACAAATTGCGTTACAATTAAAGAAATCCATTAAATATTATGGTGAAATACGTCGTATAACTGATATCGTTGAGAATTTAATCAGTTTTCCCGTTTCCATACAAATTGCTTGTTCGGTCTTGGTATTGGTGGCCAATTTCTATGCCATTTCATTTGTAAAAAGAAAAAAGGAATTTACTTGTTTTATATTGTTTTAAAGAATTTTGTTTCTTTTTAGCTTTCCGATCCCGGGGATTATACAAATATTATTAAATATTCTATTTACCAGTCATGTATGTTATCGCAAATCTACATACTCTGCTATTTTGCCTCCGAAGTGACATTGAAAAGTGAGCAGATTCCTTATCATTTATACAGCTCCAATTGGGTAGAGTGGAATAAACCAAATCGAAAACTATTATTGCTAATGTTGAATCGTTTTGGTGTACCCATACGTATACGATCAATAAATCCTACATATACTTTCAATTTGGAAGCATTTACATCGGTGAGTTACACATATGGTGGTCTGTTAGATTTAAATTTAATTGTAAACATGAATTTAAAATCAAATATTTGTTAATTAACTATACGTACACCTGTACATATAGCTATCGGTTAATTAAAGTTCAATTAAATAGGCCCCTAATAACATCTCATAATTAAATATATATTTTAAAATATGTATATTCTATAACATTATTTTTTTAATCTATTATTATCTTTTTATATTTTCAGATTGTAAACTCTTCATATAGCTATTTTGCTTTATTAAAACGTTTTAATAGTTAAGGAAGTATTAACATATTTTCAAAACAAATGCAAATAATAACATTTTAACCCAGCGTAAGTTGATATATTAATTTTAATTTTTATACTGTAAAATAATTAATTATGTCCTATTTAATTTCTTATTTTGAATTTAGATTCCTAAAATTATATCCGCTCAATAGTTTCTTCATCACCTTAGCAGTTTTTCAAAAAAAAAAAACATTCCTAATCCTAAACTACTAATGATAAGAAAGATAAAATTTAAATGTTTTATTTAAAAGAAAAATTGTATTTATTAAGTTAATAAAAACATTAATACACATAAAAGTTTAGCATTTAAATTATTTAAATTAAACCATGTATTTTATATTTTTAAAACAAAGCAACAATAAAACTATCGTTTTAAAAAAAAAATTTAAATTCCTATTTAAATTATTATACCGCTTGCTAATTTCCTTATCTGGCAACATTATATTTAATTATGACAACAGTGCTACCATTTTCTTAAAAACAATGAAAACATTACACATCATTCAGCTGATACATATGGATATCAATAAAATATAGCAAAAGAGAAAATTACAGATTTTAAAGTGAAAGAAAATTGTTTAAATTGAATTAAATTAATCTTTGTTTATTGAAAATAACCATATTTATATATTTGAACTAAATAGTTACAAATAAAAGAAATTTAAACTGTATTCACTAATAACGACAGTAAAATGGCGGTTAATGATTCCACAGCCACGAGTTTTTGCTTATATTGCAAAACAACATCTGAGGCAGATAGTGAAAAAGAATTCCATGAAATATACAATGAAATCGGTCTTGAACTCCAGTTGCCCACTTTGGTGGAGCAATTTTTCCATATTAAATTACACAATAAAGCTGGCCAGTGTCTGTGCGATGACTGTGTTAATCGTTTAATCGAATTGTACGATTTGGCTGAGCACTCAAAACAGGAAGAAAAGGAAACCTCGGCACTAAATACAATTGCAGAAGAGAGCTTGGACCGCAAGGAGCTGACCTCCAAAGAAGGTAATATTATATCTCTAAATGAATTAGAACAAGACATCAAGTTGGATGTAGAGAATAAGAACGACATTGAGGGTCAACACAAAAATGATGTCCGGAAATTTTCAAGGGACACAAAGAAAAAAGAAGCGACAACTTACCAAAACACAAACAGCAGTACTGTGCGGCTTATTGCAAATAATACACCTGAAGATAGTTCTTCCAAAGATGATCCCAAAGACTCTATTATAGAGAACGACATTGATTACAACACTGAAATAAAACAAACTTCCAATGCAACTACCTTAGCAAGCATAGAAATGCCTTCGGAAGAGTTCGATTTGATTGAAGAAAACCCAAATGGCTTAAATAATGATGAGGAACTCGTACAAAATACTACCACTCTAAATGATCACTTGCAAGAACAAGATGATGACGATTACGAACAGCCCATAATCGAAGACAATTCTACGAAAAGCTCTGATAATGATGTTTATACAGAAGAAGATTTTGTTCTAGAAGAGTTGGATGAAGATGGCCAAATACAGGAAAGATTTCACTTGGTGAAAGACAATGAGCAAGCCTCTGGATCAAAACCATATGATAATGAAAATGTTATAGAAATTGATGATATTGAAAAGGAGCCTGACGGAAAAACTGATCAATATTGTACCGAAGAAGAGTATTTAGTTGAAGGTAATTGAAATTATAATTTACAACTCGTGTTTAGAAGAATTACGATCTTTACTTTTATTTAGAAACCAATTGTAATGAAGAATTCGATTGTATAGACTTGAACGATTACTTCGACAAGGCTATAACTACTAAATTTAAGGATTTAGAGTTAAATTGGGAGGTTGAGTGTAAAGTAAGTTTAACAATATAACGTTGGAGAGTTTAAAAATATGTTTGTATTCCTGTATACAATACAATTTTATCTTTCAGCTATGCTTTGAAAAATACCATAAATTTCAAGATTTGTTAAATCATGCCTGCCTTATAGAATTAATTGAGGAACAGCAATGTTGTTGTATAATAGAGGGATGCGAAGAAAACCAAAGTGATTTTAATTCATTGGCGCGACACTTAATACTGCAACATTACGGCAAATTAGAAGAGTACGTTACTCAACAAAAAGTTAAAATGTTCAATAGATTATTCAATATATAATGATTATATTTTTAGCATTGCTATATATGGCAGATGCCCTGATTGCCAGAAAACATTTTCTAATATTATAGACTTCAATAAGCACTCTTGCTGTCGCGATATTAAGAGAAAGATTGGTGGTCAAAATTATTGTCCATCTTGTGAAATGGATTTCCAATCATTGAAAAGGTAATTTAATTCACAACATAAATTTAATTACAATTAAATATTATTATTTCTTTCGAAAGATATATATTCCATATGCAATTCCATTTAACAAATCATCGACCAAAAATTTGTTTATTATGCGGTTCTTTGTTTAATAATTCAAATGATTTTTTTGAACACATACAATATGAACACAAACCACAAGGAGCCATGGCCTGCAGAAAGTATGTTATGCTATTAATAATTATGAATATAATTTCTAATTAATTGTTTCTACGATTAGATGTGATCGTTTCTTTAAGGAAAAAGAAGTATATGAAAGTCATATGCAATTGCATGAAGAGTCGAAATATCAATATGCCTGCACATATTGTCCAAAGAAGTACACCAATAAATGCGGCTTAAATCAACATATGGTATGTTTTTTTCTATTTTAATGAAAAAATTATTATATTGTATTATTGAAACATGTACCCACTTTTATAGGATATTTATCACAATCATAAGCACAAACCTTTGCAATGTGATTATTGTGACAAAGAATTCTTTAATAATATATCGTATCGCAATCATATGAAAACCCATGTACCCGATGTTCAAGTTGAATCATTTGTATGTTCTGTATGTGGGTTAATAACAAAATATCTAGATGTTATAAAGGTAAGTTCTGTCTGTATGTGAAGGATACATTGAATATTTAAAATTAACATAAATTTTATATTTAATATAGGAACATGTGGAGCAAGACAAGGATGCGTCTTGTTTTTCTGCAATTATATTAAAAGAAACTTTATCTTTGGGCTACACATGCGAAAATTGTTCTTTAGATTTTTATAGCATCAAACATCTTAAGCAACATCGTTTATCTAGCAACCACAGTGATAAATTTTTCTATTGTGTCATTTGTCGTCATGAGTTTACATCGTTAAGGCACATGCGTAGTCATGCTACAAATCACAAGGAATTCGAAGAATGGCAAGAGACGTTTCCCATCACCAGATTTTTTGTCTGTAATATAGGTGTAAGTAACAAAAAGAAAGATACCACTACTAAAACATAATATATTTATATTTACTTTGTTTAAAAAAAGCAATGTGAAGAATTCTATCCCCTGTGGTCTTCTTTATATTACCATAAACAAAGACGCCATAAACTCACTAAAGATACAGAAACAAATAATGATTTCAAGTGCCAATTTTGCCAGCAGCTATGTACTTCGAAAATGTCTTTGGCTATACATGTGGCAAGGAGTCATAATAATTGTAAGTAAATTGGATATTTATTTTATAAATAAACATTTAAACTTATTTTATGTTTTTTTTAAGCAAATATACGTTGCACTGAGTGTGGCCAAACTTATAAAAGCGAAAAACTTTTACATGATCATATAGATAAAATACATGTGGAAGTGGCATGTGAAATTTGTTATAAAAAATTTAAAAATCGTCGCAATTTAAACATACACAATCAATCTGTGCATTTAAGTGAGAAACGCTATTTCTGTCAATATTGTAACAAAGGATATTTTTATAAAAGCGAAAAGGTTTCTCACGAAAAACAGGTGCAAAATAATGAATTCGAAGCTTAAATTTTATTTTAATACTTCTTAAATAATTACAGGTGCATTCAGAAGTGTCCTATAGATGCGAATTTTGCAATTTTGTAACAAACTATCCAAAATCATTAGAAATACATTTGGACAAGCATTATGATCAATTAAAATTTAAATGTACAATTTGTACGAAAGCATTTGGTCGCAAACAATTGTTGGTCCAACATATAAATCGTCATCAAGGCAAAAAACGGTAAGTTTTCATTATAAATTCCATGAACAATTTTATATTATAATTGCTTTTCCCGTTAGTTACAAATGTCAGGATTATTTTGGCCAAAGTGATTGTGATGCTGCTTTCATTACTTATAATCTACTTAAAAATCATATACAAAAAGAGCATAAAAATCCAAGTACTGAACAAAAACCCCCCAAACGTAAAAGAGTATCAAAAAGTTATCTCAGTGTGATACAAATGGAAGATGATGATAACATTGAATACATCGTTGAGGAGGACGTTGTCGATAATTCTTTTGGCAAACGTTCGAAAGAAAGCTCTAGCAAAAGTAACAATGATGCCAGAACTGATAATGACTCGTTTGAAATTATAGTAACAAATGAAATATCTGTTGATGCAGATGACAATGAATATGTAATACAATATAAGGATGATGTCAACGCTTATAGTGAGTAAATATTTTAATTTCTTTAAAACAATGTTTTTAAAGTGAAAAAGTGCTTACATTTTACTTTAAATAAACTTATCTTGATGCCTAATTTCCTTTATACAAACAGAGGCTCCTAACTCCGTTTAAAATAAAGGCAAAGGCAACCACAAAAATTTAAATATTATAAAATAATTTAACATTTCATCTTCATTTTTTCAAACCAAATCACATAAGTACCCATACATATCATATATAGTATCGGTCAAAGCTAATGCAAATACTTCTGAATACTTTCTTCAATATACATAAGTCTTAATTACTTAATACTTACATATTTCCTTAAAATACAAAAATTAAATTGTTTATAGGAAATACGTAGTTGAAACCATTTTTAACATGTAACAACATTAATCAATATTTTGTGAAATATCCCAATCGTTTAGGTTGCATATATATAAAATATTACAGGTTTTTTAAGATCCTTAAACATCATTTAAATCCTTAAAATTGCCGATTTCACATTAAAGGATTGCTTTGAAGGGTTCTAAATCATGCTTGGCATTATTATCCTGCTGAAACCTCTATTTGAAAGGCATCTTCTTAGCAACTTTTGGAAACCTATATTGTTTAGTTTGACTGTAATGTCAAGTAGATACATATTATTACTTCTTTTCCCTTTCTTTCTTCTCTCGGCTAACTATCAACCCCCTCACGTTTTAAGAATTTCAATTGTTTTCTTTTCTTTTTTGTTTTTTCCGGCCTTACTCGCATATACCTTTGTAAACCAAACTAACCTAAACAGATCTTGTTTTATTAGCTTCAAACAAATATTTTTGCCTTACCATTCCATTTACCATTCGTTGATTTTAAAATTAACGATTTTATTTGTAAGCCCACCATCTAAAGTGTATTTATTACTTCAAAATTATGTTTTTGAATCATTATTTCAAAGAAATTTTCTCAGTAGTATAGCAAAAGTCGCATCATTTAGTTTTCTGTGAACATAAATCGATTCATAATACATATTCTTAATAGGATTGTTGTAACAACTGGTTGCAGACTTGTTGCAAAGTGAAGAATAAGGAAAAAATTGTCTAAACGATTTCTCAAATGCTTATAATTTATTATTGGAGTATATGTATATTAACTATGATGTTAGTGTCTGATTGGTGCGTTTCTCTGGGCAATTAAAAAGGTATATCGCATACGATCCTTGCTTGCGTATCGGACATTGGTCCAATATAATTCTGGCTCTGCGATTTCTAAATATGAACAATTGCTATAGCAATCAAGATGTTAGGGTATCTAGTCTTGGATTACTCATATCCTTCCAAATGTGTCCTGCGAGAGGACTTTCATGTAAGAAGTGGTTCTTTGGGTGATAAGGATGAAAGTCTGCCATATTATCTCACTGCCAAGACCCTTGTCTCCTTATGTAAATAGTCCGCACTGTACATACTGTCCGTTGCAGATTTCCTGTTGCCTAATATGTTGCTAGTATCGCTTATACAGATGCCATTTTGTACTAATGCGATGATTACGATAGCTTGAAATTGTCTTACTCGTGAACGAAGATCTTAGAAAAAGAATTCGCTTAAGAAAAAACGAAAAATCCACGTTGTAAAAAATTAACAAAGAGAAGAAATCTAAAAAACAGTCTATGAACTCAAAAGAATGAAGGAGGATTGTTGCAGAATAATAATACAATATTTATGATTTAATAATTGTAAGCACAAGAAATCAGCTCTTCTATTTACCCCCCAAAATAACTTGTTAATCTAAGTTCTTTTTTTCTGGATAAGAGAAATATGAAATATTAGTGTTTTCTTCTAACTTTTTCGATTCATTTTGGAAGCTTTCACAAATCTTACTCTAGTGAGTACAATGCACATTTCAAATAGAAATTATTTACTTTTTAATGTTTTCATTACAAGACGACTGTTTTTTTTTTGGTCGCTACTGTTTTAATTTGTAAATTCACTTGATTAGGTGTTTCTAAATGAAAAGCTTCTTAGTATGGGGGGAAGGGGGGTGGATTGTGCTTTAGTTTTGGCCAATATGTATTAGATTCATATATTTCAAATATGATCACTATAGATAGATGGATTAGATAATTTAACCCAATAGTGTAAACAAAATAAAAATAAAAAACTATTTCACACTTTAACAATTGCAAATATTTCTAACACAGTACATTTGATTCTATCTATCTAAACAGGAAGAAAAAAGTGTGTACATTTATTAAAGCATTGTTTCAATAAGTTTAATTTGTTTTGTTTTTATACAATAAAAAAAAACTAAAACCCCGTAATAGCAACAGCAGTGTTCTTACCTATAGTTTTTAAATTGCAAATAAATAAATAAAAACCGTTATTTTTTTTTTCATTAAATAAACATTAAATAAGTAAAAAAAAGTTTACTGTTTAATTTAAGTAATTATGTACGTTATTATCAATTACATTTCATTCTTTATCTTTATTATTATTAACTTAAACTTTAAACTCTGGCCTTAGTTGAAAATAAAAACAAAGCCTCGTCACTGCCGTTACTCTTAAGACTCATAAATATAATAATTTAGTTGGCTTTTTTACTCTTCTTCGATTGTTTTTGTTTAAGTTTCTCTTGTTTCTTTACCTCTTTCTCCATTAAAGATTTATATAATTTATAGCCAAAGAGAGCTGCAAGTAAAAAAAAAGAAAAAATATATGAAATAAGAAATTTTAATTCAAACAATTTAAAGTAATAAAAAAAAAGAAGAAGAAAGAATCTATCAATCAAAATCAAACAATTGTATGGTTTGTGAATAGATGGATATCTTCTCAATATATATGTATGTATGTATGTACATATATACGAAACTCACCAAATATAAATATAATTAAGAATATAAAAGCTGCTATTATAGAATAATTATAAACTCTTTCGAATTTAGCATGTTGCGCGAGTTTTTGTTCGATCTTATCGATAGTAGCGCGAAAAGAATCTTTCATTTCATGTATAAACTGTCCTTTATCCGAATTTGATAGTTCCTCTAATTGCATTTGTAAGTTTTGGATCTTGTCGATAAGTTCGTGGGCAAATTTATTTGAGCCGGTTTTTTGTATTATCGATTTAACCGACTGTTTCAATTGATCTACTATATGTTCACCATTGTTTGTATCTGTCATGATTATTTGCTTTTTTTGTTTTTGTTTGATTTTTGGCTTTGATACAAAAAAATTATTCTATAATTTGTTAACAACTACACAAAAAAAAAGAAATAAGATTTGTTCGCAATAAATCTTGTTACTAAGTATTAAGTATTAACAACGTTTGAACTGTCTATCATCCGCTAATGTTTTGTAACAATGTTTGAAGTCGTACTAATAAAAAAAAAGCTTTCCATTTGCTCTCAAATATTCTTTGATTCTAAATAAAAGCTTTTTTTGCTTTCTCTATATTACTCGCTCTTATTTTGTCTAAAAGAAACCGTGTGTATTTACTATACGGTTTTGTTAAATCTTATCTTTATGCCTTTATGCTTGCTATTATTTTATGTTAAAATATAGAGGGTCAGTCAGCCAGCATGTGTACAATTATACAATGTCTAACAAACCGCTTATCGTAGATGACGATAAAAACAAATATTTATTTATTGTCTTGTATGCGAAGCGATTTGTATTGGAAAGCATTCGTTTTCGAAAACAATTCCGTTTTATATGTTTTATATATACATGTTTTACTTACAATTAGTAAAAGTTCCATGGTATTTAAAGTATTAGTCTTTAATTATGGTGTTCACAAATTTACTACCGCCATTCCTTAACTTACAAAAAATTGTAAACTCGTTTGTTTGTTAAAAAATTGCTTAGAACGTGATCTATTCAATTAGTTTGATCTACGGCAGCTATGTACTTAGGTTTCTTATTATTTCGTGTACGGATTGCATTACAATAAATAAAATCTTTTACTTTTTTTTAATTACAATGAATAGTAAACATTTTGAGTTTGTTTTTATTGTTGTTTGCAATTATGCTGCTTTGTATTGTTAACAATAAATTATTATTTTTTTCTAAATTTATTGCAAAAACAAAAACAAAAAATTGAAAGTTACTTTCAATTGTTCATTGATATTTACATGCTGCGTGTAAAACTTTTCTAATTTTAAATACAATCTGAATTAAAAAAAAATTTATAATTAAAAAATAGAAGACCACAAAAACGTCAACTTTGCCCTTCAAGCTGTTTTAAATGTATTAGGAAACTTTAAATTATTACAACACAAAAGATCTTTTAGGTAGAAACAGTTTAATAAATTATTTTAGTTGTGTAACAATTTTAAAAATTATTCCATTATGGAACCCATTATTGTTCGCCCTAGTCTGGGGAAGTAAAAGAAACAATGTAGAAAGACTGAAAGAAAAGTGCAGGAAACAAAGCAGAGGGTTGTGTATACAGACAATTCGACCAGCACAATCCCCTTATATACCTGCGGAGAATTTGAATATTGGTTTCCCACACAGGCTTTAAACTTTTAAAAACAAAATTTTATGCGGGTTCTTCTACAGTGAGCCGAATAGTGACAGAGGAAATGACCTATCTCCTACAACTGACAGGAACAAATTAATTCCTGCCTCAATATTGTGGCGTTTTCTCTTCAGAAATCGAAATTTTTTGCCTTTTATCACAGATTGAATATATTATAATGAAAAGCGATTGGCATTTTAGTTATAATTTTTTGTTTTTAGTCACATTTGTCATAAGTTTTTTTTCTTAAGTTTTCTTGTGATAACAATATAAAATTTCATTAAATTGATACCACAGCCACACTTGTCGATGAATCGTTGGATACGTCTTTCTCATTTAATGAAGATAAAGAAGCGTTGGAAGAACAGAACATTCAATACCGCGTAAAAAGTCATTATCAATCAATTGACGTACATAAGAATTAATTGATCATGTCAAGACAAAAGAAGACAACAAAACTGAAAAAACAGATTTGTGGTAGGCTTCTACGTTTAAACTGTATGTCATCCAAATAACTTTTAGTAGATTTTAAATTTTTGTGCCTAATTTCGTTTTCTTGTGCTCTTTTTTTATTCACTACAACAATAATTAATTATAAAAGGGCGACTGTTTTACGTTCCTTTTTCTTTGGCATTAAAAAAATGTTGAATTCAATAGAGCGTGAACAACACTATTAAATTTTATAATTTGTATGACAGTTATGCATTTGTTAGCTAGCCTGGCGTAAAACCTGTAATTCGAAATTTAGTACCTGTTCGATTTAGAATATGAATGTAATGCATTGGGTCAACAAAATTTTGAAAACGCTATTGAAAAAATCATGTTAATGGGGAGGACTTTTAGGTCAAAAGTTAAATTATGCTTGTATGTTGTCATTTTGTATCTAAATTCTTACCAAAGATCAGCAAAAGTATAACAATCATAGCCAAGAATATCATATAATCCCACGATGAATGGGTTACAGTTGGTTGAGCTAAACGTTTCATAAAATCCTCTGCCGAGCCCTCTTGTGGATTATACAAATTTTCTCGTATGCTAGCACGTTCTTCATCGCTAATGCCATCCATTTGTTCTATTAGCTTCCATACGTCCTCAACACTGGGTAATTTGAAATTGCCATCAGGGCTGCCCAAATTCATGTCACCATCTCCACCAGCGGCAGCTAAAACATCCTCTTCGAATTGTTGTTGATTTATGGGATCATCAGCCATTTTGCATGCAGGTCAGTTATTAAAACAACTTTTCGAGTTTTTGAAATAGATGAAGTTTTGTCTTTAACTAATGCATTCGAGTTCAGAAAATATTGATTCAAAAGAAAAGATTTTTTAAGCGTGTTTTTTTTCTTCTTTTTAATGTGAAAAGTAGTATTTAGTGTTTGAGCTTAAAGTGTTTTGTTTTTTGGGCTGTTAGATTATTGAGTTAATTCGCTGACAAAAAAATGTATGTATGTACATTTGTATGTATGCATGTATTTAAAATGTTTGTGTTGTTATTGTTTTTTTTTTAATTAAAATTTTTCTTTTATTTTTTTTGGAATACGATCGATTATTAAAATTCGTGTAATTGTTAAATAATTAAATTAATTAATAGTTTTTTCTTTTACTGTTTTTTAAAGAGGAAACTATACAAACTTTGTTGTTTATGTTGTTGTTAATATTTTTTTTAAGTTTTAGTTCATTAAACTGCATTTCCTTAGTATAAAAGTTTGTGAGGCAAATATATTGTGGTTTATTTTTACAACATTTAAAAATTGAGCAGCACAAATAGAATAAAAAATATATTCAAATAAATTGTAAACAATAAATATTTAATTTAATTACATTTGATATGAACAAAGGTAATCTGTTTTAAGAGAGGGTTGAACTACAAAAATATTTACAATATCTTTAATTATTTGTATAAACAGTGTGACAAAAACAAAAGGGGGATAAATCTAACAATCTAACATCAAGCATGTTATAATTAGAATATTTAAATACAAAAAAAAAAACGAAAATCAATAATAACAGACAATTTTTTAAACTTTAAAATGTGGTGTGGTATAACATTAGCCAAAATATATACTAAGATTTTAGTTTAACATAACCATACCATTATAATTTAACAAAACATTCATTTCAATTTATTTTCAAACAAGAAAAAATTTATCCTTAACGGAATTATTTTTTTTTTAGAACTGATTTCAAATGTATGATATAAAATATTTGCCACACTGTTGTATAAAATATATTTTAAATTGACAACTATTTAACAAACATGCAAAATTCAAGCATACGTGGCTTCAAATATTTATCAAATTTTGTTTTTGTACTTATTAATTTGAAAACCTTATCGACATTGTGTACCATAAAGAAAAATTATTTTTTCTTCCTCATTAATTAAAAACTTAAATAAAAAACAAAACACAATTTTTCACTTTGCAATTAAAAAAAAGAAAAAAAAAAACGTTATAATGTTTTTCTTTTTAAATCAATAGAGTTTTTCATAAATTTTCTTTTTCTTAAACATACCAATTGTTTAGGAAGATTAACTTTATTTGACTAAACTTACGTTTAGTTTTTAGTCCTCAATCGACCTTAAAATTTTATTTTGTTTTTCTTTATTTGTATGTATTATTTTAAAACAAGCTACTCGTATTGTAGGCTGGTCAGTGAAGTTGTTTTGGATTGCATTAAAATCATTCAAACCAAACTAAATAATATACTACGATACTGACAACGTCAGCAAAATTTTAAATATGTCGTCGTCAAATATTGTGTGTTTATTTCCATGTCTTTAGAATTGAAAACGATCGTTTGTACGACAAATATCGGTCGGTAAGTGTTGGCGTTATGGCCAAAGCATGCTTATCATTTGAATGCTTCTGACTATATACGTATGTACCTACATATATGCGTATGTATATATATTGAATATTGATAAGATTATTAATGTGAACATAGATATTATTAACCACATACATACACATCATCATATATGTACATAACAATTATATCTACAAATACTAAGCCAAATGAGCAGGTGTTGCAAGAGAGGATTATTCAAATGTAAATAAGTATTCGTAACAAAAAAAAAAAGAAATTTTAGTTTATTTTACTCCCATTGCTTAGGGTTTTCGTATCAAAAAATTTTTTTTTTCGTTTAAGGAATAATTTCTTTTTGTATACCTTAGGAAAACAATACGATTTTCTAATTAATTTTATGGTATTTTACCATACGATATGTGAAATTATTTATATGTCTATATGACTGATGTGCAATACAAATAAATTCACAATCAAACGCTGTTGAACTACTTTAAGATGAACTATTATACTTCATCACGTCGAACCGTGTTTTAAAACATCTACATATCTAGTTGGTAGCCAATTTATTTAAGTTTAGCTTCTCAAAAACCACTATTTTGTGGGAGGTTCCCTTATTGCAACTAATTGCACTATTAGAAATAAAAACACTAAGTACACTGTTTCTGCACATTTATTGCTCAAAGAATGCAATGTTGCAAGTTGAATTCTAATTAGTCAAAAAATTTTAATTGAAATACCATTTTCCCATAGTTTTCTTTCTTTTAAGAACTTCTCTTGTACCTTTTTATTTAATAGATTCTCTTTGTCAGAGAATGTGATTGAGCATCATATCAGCTTAAAGTTGGTCTCTGTATGCAGGTAGACCTTCACAAGGCTTTAGTAAATGTATAGGGCGGTGTTCAGGGCAATGAGATTGCAGATGAGTTGGCAATGCATGGAACAGCGAAGAGCGTGGATCTGGTAGAGCGGTAGGCGAGGTATTCCTTGAGGCACTTTTTTGGATAGACCGATCAGGTGGTAAGACGGGAAATATATAGTACTTCCTAGCGGTGAAGAAGCGTTTGAGGAATCTTCTGGTTATTATGATCGAGGCTTGACTAGGACGCAATTAATATTAAATCTAGATAGAGAGTCTTCGCTAATCCTGAAAGACTTTTAATGGGTTAAGGAACAGTTCGTGGGGCATATCTTCTTTCTGTATTGTTTCAAATGTTTAGAAAGGTTAAAAGTTGAACATCAGAGAAAGACCAAATTTCCATCGGTTCAATTTTAAAATAATTTCAAACGTATTTATTTCCTTAATGGGAATTTCCTTTTCCGGTAAATACACCATGATTTATTCTGTCTACATTTGCAGGCCGTTCTAACATTATTCATCTTTTTTGTAGTTTTGAATGTATCATAAAACGTATTTGCTTTTATATCATTTCGAATTAGGAAAAAGTATAACAAAGTATTATAGCCCAAGTTTAAGAACCCAATTATAAATTGATAGTTTTGGGAACGTCCACAGCCCTGTATAGCTACATACAGCTGTATTTGCTACCTATCTACCTACTAGTTTCGTTCTTTGCTACAGAGTCAGTGCAAAACGTACAAAGGTTTAAAAATAATTAAAACTTATTGGGAAAATAATCATTATATTCCCGATTATATCAACTTTTACTGATTCTACTCATAATTGTCCGCATCCAATTAGAAATTGAACATTTATTTCAAAATATTCATAGTCAAATTCTTCTCATCCTGTCATTATTATCAAAGTGTTTTTGACCTCCAAAAGGACTTAAAGGTTAAAATTATCAAACTTAAATTTTAGTCCTTTAAAAATAATGACTAAAGGCAAATAATTAACTTTAATATGATAATATCGTATAAAATTAAAATATAAATATTGGGTTTAAAGAAACTTTTAACAACATGCTCTATTGGATGCTTTTAAACGAAATTGTGAAAATAACAGTAGAGTAGCTGTAGTTATGTTGTGTGTTGTATGTGTTTTAAATTGGTGGCGATACTACAATATTTATTCATTAATTAACACTACAGAGAAATGCTTTCTTTCTAATTTGATCCACATCATCAAAGAAAATTACAACAAGAAAAATAACACAATATAAATCATAAAAGAGAAATACATAGATAATGATGATGAGACAAAATACATTGCAGAGATAGAAAGACTTACCAGCCAAACCGAAGACAATAGCGGCAGGCACATAAAATACCAAATTGGAGATACTCTGTTGGAATGGTGATGAACTGCCAGTTAATTCGACCATTTTTTCTTATTAGAATTTCTTTTCTTAAATATTTGAAATTTTGCAAAATATAATTTTTTTTATATTAGAAATTGCAAAATAGTACTGCAAGCAACCGGAATGTGAAGTGGAGTCTGCGAAAAATTTTAATCTATCTGGCAGATAGAATTTGTAAAGAGAGTTAACAGACTCAAAGAAAATAGGTAAAAAAGAAAGTGTGCAAAAAAGACGAAAAAAACGTAAAAACCAAGGCGAATTCATTAACGAGGTGGGTTTTGTTTACCAGCTGATGTAAGTAACAATGTCAAAAAAAATGTTTGTTTTTTGTGTATTTTGTTTCGATATTCAATTTCGTATTCATATTAGTCATAAACCCTCATATGTACCGCATGTATCCTTAACGATACGCACTCTGGAAATTCTTTAGGATTACTATTTTAAAGCCAATTATATATTAGAATTAATTCGCCGTAGTAGGTAGTGTGTTGGCTTATTAGACGAAAAGCCAGGGTTCGAGCCCCAGGCCAGACATCAAATTGAAACACAAAAAGTATTTCTTCGGCGACTTCCTCTCAGCAGATTTCTGGCAAAAACTCTGAGAGTAAATAAAATTGCCATGAAAAGTTTCTCAAAAATCTGTCGCTCGGAGTCGACTTTAAACTGTAGGTCCCGCCACTCATATATAAAATTAAGAGTGATGAATTACCAAAAAAAAAAAAAAATTCATGTCTCCAACTAGGTGCCTAAATTATGACTGAAATAACTTGTGTGTTATTTTTAAAACAAATTCTCTTTCTGAAGATTGGGATATAGGGATTAAAACAAATTGGACCAATCTTCTGTTGAAAATTTGTTATTATAAGAAATAACGTTTGCAGCTGATATTTTTTTTAATTTACAGGTTACTGCAGCACCTTATGTAATGTAATAATAAAATTCATAAGAATTTTCAATATATAAAATTTATTTAGTTTTTTTTAATTGCTTTAACTAATTTCCTATGGAGGTTTGAGGGTTAATTTTTTTGACAAGATGTGTACATTTTTACAAAAACAAAATCCCTGTTGTTTTTGTATTGTTGTACTTATTGTAATACTATTCCCACCTCGTTAATGAATTCGCCTTGGTAAAAACATTAAACTTTTTGCAAAGGCTGCCAGACAAATTAATTTAGAGAAACCCTATAGAAGTGATTAAACTACATTGTTTAACAAAATATTGCAAAAGTGAATCTGCTTAACAAAGTTTATTTTATTTAAAACAAGATTAATAAGAATTTATCTAATTAAGCCTTGTTTAAACAAATTCGAATAGTTATCCCATCTTGATATATTCCATATATGTGGCATCTTTGTGTTGATACGCAAAAAGACAACCTTGTCTAATTTTGTCAAGTGTTTATTGTGAATGAATTTTCTTATTTTGACACTTGAAAATAATTTTTTAGCCGTAACACGCAAGAAATTTTTTGCGAGTCTTAAATTTGTTTGGTGTATTGTTTAATATTTGCTAAAAACAACTTCAACATGAAAATCATCTACAACGGTTTGTTCAAGAGGACTTCCACCTATGCTGTAGTCATTATGGGCTCTGTATTCTTCTTTGAGCGTGCATTCGATGTTGTTTCTGATCAAATTTTCATTGCTGCCAATAAAGGCGTAAGTTTCCCTTTGCATTTGTCATCCCCTTTATTATGTAATGCTTTATTTTTTTTTTAATCTTTTACAGAAATTGTGGAACGATATCAAGCACAAATACGAATAAATTTAGTTAAAAAGTTATTGTTGCATTAAGTTTTAGAAAAATGTGAAGAAATTAAAAATACATCATTAAAAAATTTCGAAAACAAAATTGTTTATTATTACGAGTTCAACATTTCTACAACAATACTTAAATTATTTTTTGGCTACGTTTTCCTTTGAATTAGCTTTTATATCTTCTTCCAATACTTCCCAAGGCTTTTCTTCTCTTGTGGCATCCCAGGGCTTAGGAGCGAAATAGCGGGGTGCTTCTTTCAATATCACTCCGTTTTCTTCTATTGTCTTAAGAAACTTATCTAATTTACCGCCAGGCACAGCCTCTATAGAACACAACATTTCCGTTATTCCTGATTGTTGACAACGGTGGGCCAATACTCTCGCCAAATTAATAAATGCCGCGGTGTCTTTTGTTTTGAAAAGTTGCTTTCTTATGGCCCATTCAGATGTGGAAGCCGATAGAATGGGACCATTTTGATAGTGTTTAACTTCGGCATTAACATAACGTCCACTTACATTCACTTCCAATTTATGCCAGAATGAACGCCCTGGCTTTTCTAAATGGTAACCGTCGGGCTTATAGCCAATACGTAACTTTTCTAAATTACGTGGATTACGGTTGATCATGTAAACAGCATCCTCTTTGGGCAGAGTGAGCTTTTTTATTTTACGTAAAACATGAGCTGATGTGGGAGCCCTAAAATGTCCAGACATTTTTATTTATAACACAATTATTAATTACTTTAATTGAAAATTTATAACAAAAAGGTAAGCAGCACGCGAATTCCTTCTCAGTGTTGAAAAATTTAGTACTTTTGTATTTTTTTTTAGTACTTATATAGCAAGGCGAATTCATAGAAGGTGGGATTAGTATTACAATAAGTACAACAGTACAAAAACAACAGGGATTTTTTATTGAGATGTGATCATCTTGTCAAAAACAGCTGACTAAAGAATAACGGGAAGAAAAACGTTAAAAAATGTAAATGCTTTTAAAAGAAAAAGAAGAAAAATCTGACGCAATAAGAAAAAACGAAAGAAAAATATACAAACTTCTGACACAACAAGAAAAAACGAAATTGATTATTAAAACAAAATATACAAAAAACAAAAATTTTTTGACATTGTTATTTCCATCAGCTGGTAAAACACTCCCACCTTCTATGAATTCGCCTTGGTCATATAGCTAATCAAAATGTGTGATACAAAGCCGATGGGAAATGTTTAGCGGCGTTAAATAAAGAAATTAACAATATTTGAAATTTAAATATTTTGTTTAACTTTTAATTTGTCATTTTATTTGTGTACGTTCTTTAAATTGATAGAGAAGCTCATTAACCATATTCTGACTGTATGGTTAGTGTAAACTGGCCTTTGGATATTGAAGTGCCATGATACCAAATGCGTGTATCAACCAAAACTGATAAATAAATTATGGTTATCATTTCTTAGGTTTGATCAAAATGTTATTATAAAATACCTGCATCTCCAGCTTCCACAACAAAAGAAAATGTATTACATACTTGATCGCATTCGGGAGCCGGTGCTAATATCCAACTTTTATTGCCTTTCAATTGGGCCTGCCACATTAAACGATTTATATGATCCAACTAAACACAAAATTTGTTTTCTTGTAATAAATTTCTTTTTACTCTACCTTATATATACTTACATGCATGTAGTCGCCTTGCTCGTAACCTAAGAATACATAATCCGTTTTAGACATTTCAGCATCCGCCGGAAGGAAATGTGGGCGACCATAGAGTTTTCGCAATTCCTCCAAAACGCCTGGATGACAATTACTCCAACCCACATACCAAGTAGAGCCAGCGCTCAAATTTGCCCTTTCCTCGGGCATATTGAATACGTCTCGTATAGACTTGAGATCCGAATGAAAATGTAAAAAATTACAATTTTCATCTAGAGCGCCTGGATGACTATCATAAATCTTTTTCAATAATTTTAAGTTCAATAGCTTTGAAGCTGGCCAATGACGGACAGCGTTCTTAATAACTATTGGCAATGATGAATAAGCATAGGGTTCAAATTCTTCTCTAGTCATGTTTTTCAATATCAATGGTCCTTGCAAACCCGTACAGTAACCGCAATCACTAATGGGCCTTGTGGCTTCCCAAACCAAATGGTTATTGGGCAAAAAACATTTGACACCCAAAAGAAAAGTCAGTATATGATAAACTATGGGTGTTAAAAGCAAAACGAATGTCATTATACCAAATGTGTACCACATAGTAATACGATTGGGACGCTGTTCGATATGACGAGATTTGCGATATGCTTCTTTCAAATCCTCTTGGGACACCAGGCCAGTGCGTAATGCTCCATCATGCAAACTATCAAGTTTGTCAATAAATTCCTGATCCAAACGTTCTCTACAGCGTAACGCAGCATGTCGTGCGGAAGCCGTTGGTCGGTTCCAAAACTATATGTAAATATAAATTAAACAAATTTATAAAAATATATTTTTTATGCACAAAAATTACCAAAAACATTCCAGGTTCCAATGAATTTGTGATTATAAACAAAGAATATGAAAATAAACAAATGCTTGTTCTTTTTTCTCTTGGCATTCACTGTCAACTAGTGACATTGGAAAGCGGTTGCAAACAACAGTTATAAAAATCCGATCAGCTGTGAGAAGAAAATTTTCACGCGTTATTTTTCTCATTTATTTTGTAGTGCAAGAAAGTTTTTTTTTTGTGAATTTGTAAGTAATTATTTTGGTTATAAATTTATATAACATTTGTAAATAAAAACAAACATTTTTAGGCATGCGCTTTTCAATAAAACATAACATAAAAAACATATTAAACCTTAAAAGTTGACGGTATCAAGTGGCGTGTTGTCTTTCGTTTGGTGTTGCAACAAAAAAAAATTAAGAAAAGAAATACCGCTTTAATTGAAAACGGGAATATCGCCATATCTTAAAAGTGTGATTTAAAATAAGTGTCGTATTAAAATTAAAAGCCAACATGTTATCAATATGCCGGAGGAATTCTACTGCAGCTTTATATCGCTTTGATGCAGCCACTCGGCTTGCAATGGAACATATACTAAGGTGCACCATTTCCAAGGTAAGTCAAACGTTACATTAGGCAATTCCATTAAGTATAATCCAATCAGATCTTGAACAAATGGCATCTGAATTTAAAAATATAAAGAGTTTGGTTAGTGTAACATCTTTGGATGACATGTGTACTAATGCGGTGCCATAGCATGTGTTGATGTGCCTATGTTTAAAAGCCAAAATTTATTTGTTTACAAGGCTAATATATAATAGATATTCATTTGATTTTCTCTTTATTTTGTGTCTCTTTCTCTTAAATCCACAAGGCCTTTATGCGATTGCCAACAAAATTAATGAAAGAAACCAAATCCATGCGGTATTAGCACAACATAATTTTAAATATATTAAACGTTTTATTTCCGGAATATAAATTCTATTGGGAGAGCAAACGATATTTGTTGGTGTGTTCTATTTATGATGTTTCCCAAAATACCACTGTTTTGGCTCATTTAAAATTGGACATACATATTTTAAATTTAACCATGTCATGCTAAATGAATACTCAAGTAAAAATTGCAATATTTTCACATTTATTTTATAAATAGCCATCCAGTGGTAAAATTAAACAATTCAGAAACCTTCTAAAATGTCTACTTTAGCAGACATAATTCTCATTAGGTCTGATTGTAGAAGTATATTCAAAAATATCAATTCCATACATACATATATTTCAATATATTTCGATGCTTTGGGGCGTTTTGTTACGATCTTAAGATACCATTTCGCGAAACTATATCAAACTTATCTTATCTGAAAGGTAGATCATATTTTGATTTTTAAGTAAAAAGCGTTACCAGCTAATTACTGCTATGTTATGCTTTGTTTGTAATATAGCCAAAAGGTGAAATGATGCTCCTTACATACGGAAATTGAAAATGTATTTGGGAGGCCTTCTAAAAAGCCATCAAAAGAAGTTTATAAGGAATAAGTGTTAAATTATAGAAGCCTTAAAGAATACATGTTAAATAAACACTTTCTCGTTTTTACAACAAAATTATGCTTTTACTATGGCAATTTAAAAATGAATTTAAATGTAGAATGAACTATTTGAACAGATTTTAGAACATGTTAAAATTTTATTGTTTTAATTGTTTTGGCAGAATTAAGCTTAACGAACAAAGAAACTTAAGAAACTTTTTTTAAAGTTACCTATTTTGACTGATGAAAGAAATTTGTATTCATAAAAGAGAGCAATAAAATCATTAACAAAGAGGCTTGTCTTGTCTACTTCTTCTTTACAACAGTTTTATTATGTGAAATAGAAATTTATATATTATTATTATCTTAATTATTAATATTCTTGAATACTTTGAAATATCGCAGTAATATACAATATAGAATTTTACACAAAAAAATATTTTACTAATTTACATCATTTTTAACAAAATTTACACATTGTCTTTTAAATTCATGATCATTCAGTTCATTTTTAATATTATTTGACAGGGAGTTATATAGTTTTAGTCCTTTGTAAAAGAGTGATAATTGCATTGCCGTCGTATTAACCTGTTGCACTCTGAAGTCTTCCGCATTCCTCAATCTATAGGGTTGAACATCTCCTACATATCTTATTTGTTCGCATAAATATTCTGGCGCTTTTCCTCGTTTAATTTTTCGAATAAATATAAGTGTGTTTGATTTTAACCTTTGTTTTATGCTCAACCACTTTAGTATATTCAACATGAGTCGAACAGACGTGTATCTGGTACATTTCAATATTGTTCTCATTGCCCTGTTTTGTAACTTCTGTAGCCTTTCGATTTGTGATTCATTACAGCATGTGTAGAGGATTGTTGACCCAAACTCAAAATGAGGTTTTATTGTTGTATTATATATATTAATTGCCGTTAGTGTAGAGATATTCTTTCGGATTCTTTTGAAAAGTCCTATCTTCTTACCAATTTTCTTACATATGTACTGTATGTGCTCTTTAAATTTAAGTTCTTTATCTATTATAAATCCCAGGTACTTAATTTCATTAACTTTTTCTATAATTCTCTCATTTATTTTAAATTCTGTTTCACTAGTCAAGTTAATTTCTATGATTTTTGTTTTGTTTTCATTTAATTTTAATTTATTCATTTTCAGCCAAACATTAATATTATTCATATCATTCGTCAATTTGTCTGTGCATTGTTCTTTAGTGTCTCCTATTGTGTATATCAGTGTGTCATCCGCATACAAAGTAATTTCGCTTCCAGTTAAAATCTGGGGCATATCATTTATATAAATGCTAAATAGTAAAGCACCTAGAATGAATCCCTGTGGAACACCGTGTTCATTTTCAATAGGCTGCGATCTTACTCCGTTTATACTCGTTTTTTGATTTCTATTGCTCAAGTATGATTTAAACCATTCGAGCTCAGCACCTTGCACTCCATATAAATACAATTTTTCAATCATGATTTTTCTGCCGATTGTCTCAAACGCTCTCTTAAAATCCAAAAATATTGCCATTATTTTCTTACTTTTTCCTATTTTCTTCCATCGATTAATTACAAAGTTGACAGCAGTTTCAAAACCCCTTTCTATATCCAGATTGGAACTTCGAAAGAAGTGAATATTTTTCAAGATAATCTTCTAATTGTTCCTTCACAACTTTCTCCAAAATTTTCTCATATGTTTTTAAGGAGTTAATCGGTCGAAATTCTTCACATTTAATGGAGTTGGCTACTTTTTTATTAGTGTTACTACTGTTTCTTTCCAGTTGTCCGGAAAAATAGGAATACAATATTCCTTATCTACTATTTTTCTCTAAGAATCAATGCGTCAATATATTATTTCCATTATTGATTTTAAGAATTTATTTATTTTAATTATCAATACAATATTACATACAACTAAACAAAGAATGATGACAAAGTATTTGTAATTTAATCTTCTAATATAATCTTAAAAAATAAATAAATGAATTAGTTATGTACCTATAAAGACTTTATATTACAATATTTCTTACAACTTAATAAGAATTTAAAAATTGTATTCGTGAGAGTATCACTTCGTTCAATGAATTCAGTTTTATTAAAAAAATCTGTTTCATACAATTTTTCATTATTTAATTCTTTCTTTTATGAAATACTTAATGAAGTCAAATTTTTAATATTATTAATCAGAGTAAGTTTATGTGTAAGCATATAGAATATACTTAAAAATGATTCAAAATTATTAAAGATGCTTTAAAGGCATTACACTAAAAAATAATATTCCATTGTTCATTAAACTTTTTAATGCTTTTATTTTTATTATTTATTAATAATGCAGTACATTAAACGATTAAAGAAACCCTTTGAAAACCTTCCGATTTTTTCAGTCATTTTCCTTTTTCGAAATTTCTAAGTCGTTTATTTGGCTTTTAATTGAATGACTTTCGTAAGATTTTTAATACGGACTATTGATTGTCAGTAGTTCATTGGTCCCTACATAGGGAAGAATGGTTATGAATTGGTTTCAATATAGTAAGGTTTTCACTGAAGAATCAGTTTTTTTTCTTTTTTACAAATTTCTTACTTATTTTAAGCAACAATATAAGATTATTTGTAACAATTTGACAATAGATTGTATTTGAAACGTGAGTGCCATAAAGTGCTGTTGATAATCGTTGTACAGTGCAAATACTCGACTTGTGAATGTTTACAAACATAACTTCATTCAACAATTTTTAACAAGTACATACATAGTTTGTATTCTAAAAAAATTAACAGATGACAAAAGAAATGACATGACATTCTAATTCAAAAAAAAGTTAAAAAATATATTTCTTATGTTTTTGTCTCCCGTTTTTTTTATTTCATATTCGGTGGTAGTGAAGTTTGCTAAATTACATAATTGTACGTTTGCTACATTATCTAATCAGAATATGCTTAGTCTTTATAGCAGAGATCCGAATCTCTATAGTTCTGGAGATGTAGTTTATATTGTTTGGCTCAGATTTTTCCAAGTATGTAGATACAGCTTTCGCTGATTTAACAATAACCCTTAGTAAGAGTTTTTTTAGGATCGTTTTGAAACATAGTCCTAATTGCCGTGAGAATATGGATTCGAAAAGAGGTTGGAAAGCTGAATAGGTTTTTATTCATTCTATAATTGATTCCCTTATTTGATCAGCCATCTACAGAGAAGTGTACACAATATTTTGACTCCAATAACATCAAGTAGACGTATTTTACGCGTAACGATACACATTACTTTCGTTACGTAAGCATTTCGAAACTTACTTAAGTTGTCTTGTAGGCAAGATGTTAGAGTTTTTTTTCTATATGTTACTATGAGAGTGTGTGAATTTTTTTTATTAAAATTATAGAAAATAATTTTTAAATTATCTTAATCGGATGAGTCTCAGATAGATTGTTATAAATTTAAAGAGGTATAAATGTTTATTTAATACGAAATGGAAATTCCCATTACCAAAGTTATTGCTCTTTGTTTTGAAATTAACTATTATTACTACAACTAATTATTACAATTATCGCTAACGATCAGTGTTGAAAAATTCGGTACTTTGGTACTTTTTTTTAGTACTTTTCCATTACAGATTTTATTGTTTGTGCTTTTCAACTATTTTCAAAATAATGCTAAAGGTTAGCCCAACGTGCATGCAACGTACATATGTATGTATGTATGTTCGTTTTTAGAATACGAAAAGCAATGAGAACGGTTGCCGAAATGCACGTACATTCCGTTACGATCCGTCGATATTTGACTAAACGGGACTTTTACGTTTCGAATCATCTGTCTTTGTTTTGTATATGAGAAACATGTAGTATAAGTCGCTAGTTTTCTATTCCATTCCGTCCGTGTCTTAAGTATAAATAAATATATTTTTTATAAAAGTACTATTTGTACTCTTTCAGTTATAGTTCAGTACTATTTCAAATTTTCAATTTTGCAACACTGGTAACGATACAAGATTCGATTGAAAAGAGCTGATTTAATTGAGATTAAAATCTAATTTTTCTTTGTTTTGAACTCGAAACAATGGCATCCCATTTTTCTGAATTTAACCATATACCTATTCTCTAAATTGAGCAGCAGTTGTATAAATTATTGCAAAGTTCTTTCTTTTTTTTCGTCTATTTAATTATACTGGTAGCTGTGATATATTCAGTTATTGTCATCATTTCCCACCGTACGGTCGTGTCGCTTAGAGCGGTTATATAAAATATATTAAATAAAATGCTTAAAAGAAAAAAGTTATGATTATAAAAGGAAAGAAATAAAATAAAATTATATAAATCATACACGAAAGCAGCGTTTACATACTAAATTATTTATTAATTAAAATTTTTATTAAAGAAATCTAAGAGAATATAATCATTTTATTGGTGCGATATGACGTATGATTAATATATATAAGCAAACGAAAAATAATAATACATTTAGAGAAAAAGAAAGCAAAATATAAAAAGAAATCGTCTACTTCCTGAAACTATCCATGCTCTTTACTTGTGCGACTTACTCTCTTAATAAAGATTTACTGTCTTATTTCTCTTGAATTCATTTAAGCACATTATATGCGCATTAAACAGAGGCAGTCAGCACCTTTTGTTAATGTAAGAAGAATTGAAATGAAACGAAAAAAAATACGCAACTAAATTAAATTGCCGCTAAAAGTTTTCTAAACAATTGCTCAGAATAATTATTTGATAATATTTACAGTTTTTATAAATGAAAACATATTGTATTATTGTTAACGTCGTAAAGAAAAATCATAGTTAAGGACTTTCTGTGGCATCATGCTTTTGCAAATGCAGTGTTTTTTGTATTTGTTTACTCTCTTCTGCAATCAAATGTAAAGAAGGAAAATTCTTTGGTATTGTTTTTATTTTTGTCACTGTCAAATGACAATCCATTTGGGAATCAACAAAGAAAAATAACAATAACATAGTAAACTTGCTATTAAAAACACGAATAAACATCATTTTTTTTCACCTTTAAAGTAGCAGAAAAGAAAAGAATATCCGTTTAATTTTTATTAGTTTTATAAAACAAGCATTAAAAGCATGTAGATAACGAAAAAAGAAAAAAATGTAAAAATAAAAAAGAAAACAAAATAAAATAAAATAAACTGACTGAATAATTTCTGTGCATACACGTTGAGACTTTTGAAGAATCCTTCCCAAAAGTGTGGCCTATTTTTAATTTGTGGACGTTATTAAACAAACAAAAAAAGGAAAATGTACTTTTTCCTTTGGTTGTGTGTGTGTTAAAATGTGTGTGTATGTATTTTATTTTTCTGGTTTTTTTATTTTTATAAAATAGCATCACGGCCAACAGCACCACCACTATCAACCAACACTGCGTAAACATACCCAAGCCGAAACTGTTGTTGAGGACAATACGCCAATAGAAAATTTAACCAATTCTAGCAAAATGAAGACATCAACATCATCAGTATTTGCTCCTTATACTAAGGAAGAATCCCCTCAAAGAATGCAATTAAAGCATATACATCAACAACAGCCAAAACAACAGGCTTCACAACAATCAGAGAAGCCAGCAGCATCATCACCATCACCATCCGCATCAGCAACAGCAGCAGAAGCAACAAATTCATGTACAACAACACCGGTTCATATACCATACAATATTGATTGGATATTTGAGCGTTTAAAAAATCCAAATACATTTTGGTATTTTTGTAGTCAAATTGCAATATTCACCGTAGGTCTATTTAGTAAAATTGTACTAGGTAAGTCACGGTCAGTCCGTTATAGTAACCTATTATTTATTTCATTTCATTTTTCTTTCTACATACACACACATATATATATATATATATACATATATAACACATGTACATACATTTGTATATTAAATGAATCATTTTTTTTTTACATTCACCTCTTTTTATGACATTTCAGTTGTGTTTGTTTACTTTTTGTTTTGCTTAGCATCCCTTGTATTTCTTCATTTAACATTTTCATTATTACACACACAGCTTATTTTTTGCATTTCATTTAAAGTGAAGTTGATTAAAATTTATTACGTATGGTGGTAGGGAGGCTTTTTCCGAGTGTTATCTTGGTTTTCTTTTTGGCCTGCTAAACTGAGTCTACTTTTTAGTGTTTAACATACTTTTAAGGATATTTTACTACTTCAAGCGGATACTAGATATCTTGATTTATTTCAGTTTTAAAATATTTTACACAAAACTAGGCTTTACAGTAGCAATTTAGTGATGAAAAAGCACAATGAGTACTTGGTAGACTTTGTTATATCGTATCTGAAAAAAGTATTTCAATACAAAGCCATTTATTTATAATAGGGTTTTAAAAGTTCTTTACAACCATTCTCTCGAAAACGGCTTACGATTCATTAAACTAAATATTTTGTTTTACTCAACGAACTTCTATAAGTCTGTTCTCATTTTCAGAACAATCTCCCACTTATCTGGTTTCAGCTGACAGAAGTATTAGTCAGTTGAAAAGTTCCACATAAAGAGATCTAGACAGTCCATGCATAGACATATACGTATACATACGTTGTGGTATCTCTTTTGAATATAGAAGGTGCTTTCAATAACGTGAATATATAGTCTAGTCAATAACAAATCTTCTACTGTACGTAGTTCTGAAATATATTTGTTCCCATCGTACTTATAAGGAGCATAGGACGTCAACAAATTGAGTGAACGTTTCACATTTTCTCCATTGCAGTTATTTCCGAAATAATCTGCTTTTTCCACTTATGAGCTGGCAGTCCTATTCTACGACTTTCCTTCCGTTCCTTTCCTTTGTTGGACACTGTCGTTTTCAAAGTTTCATTTCGTCTGCCATCGAATTTTCATTAGTCTGTTCGCATCTTCGAGATGATATTTGGCCAGACAATATATAGGCACGTGAACCAAAACTCCGTCTTGATCTTCTGAATTTGATAGTTAATGTCTTCGTTGGATCCCCCGCTTTTGGATATAATGCTGCACCAAGAGTATTGCCTATTGTAAATAGATTGTAGAGATTTTGTTAATCTTTAGACCAACTTTATTTTTTGCTTCTGATATGTTGTGAAGGTTTATTACAAGAGCCAGAAGACATTTATCATACCTTATTCTGAACAAGTGTTCTTTGGGAGACTTAATACATGTAATCGTCCAGTAGTTCTTATTGCAAACAATTTTCCAAGATAGTAATTATTCGTTGGAAACTCTTTAATACACCATGACTAAGTACAGAAATATTTTTCTTACATAGAAATTCAGTAAAATAACTCAATAAATGGCGCCAAAAAGGTTTTTTTGTAAAGTATTGTGCTGTTTAGTATTGCACAGGCCCAACAATTCACATGTCTAACGAGAAGAATATTGAAAATAAAAATCCATTTAATAAATATAAAGTAAATGCCTAGAATATTTATTTGTCGTAGCACGTGAACTCAATTGAAATGATGTCACTCACACAAATTTAAATGTTTGATGTGCTGTTTCTTGTGTTCTTTTTATACGATTTTTAAAAGTGTTTATAACTGACTTTTTTTAGAAAGTGGAACATGAAAGGAAACAAAATCTACAAGTCTATTGTCCTTGTAAGCTATGTGTATGCCATAAAAAAAAAAGAAAATAAATATAAAAAAAAATAAAACAATTTAATGCACGCCAATAAACTTTGTTTCTTTAGAAAACAAAAGTTTTACGGTGAACATTCAATTTGCTTCATATGCAAAAAACTTAAAATAATAATTTAAACAATTAAAAAACTGTCAAACTACTGGTATGCAATATATACAACATATGTATGTTTATATATTATATAATAATGTCTACTATTTTAAGCTGGAGCATATTGTATAATTCAATTTAAATCCCATATGTTTATTGTATTTTGTTGTTTATTAAAACGAATTAAGCGTATAATACAATGACCTGCCTTATGCAAAGTAAAAATAACTGACACCAAAAATACCTCAAGAAATATCATGACACAAATAAAAAAAACAAATTCAAATACACTTACTCTAGCGTATTACAAAATTACAAAAGATATGACACAACCTTAGAAATAGAGACTCTTCTAAGTTAAATCATACTATGCATATGTGTACGTATGTATGTACAAGTATGTAATTTAGTTTGTAACGTAGATTGATGCCACAAAAAAAAAGATACATCATACTTAAATTGGATTTTCTGTATTGTAGATATTATTATGGCTGGTTGCATGCCACTTTGAATTTGTTGGCAATTAAGAAAAGTAGAAAATAATGTGAATTAAAATTGTACAAAAATTACCAGCTAAATAAATATAAACACGTAGCAATAATTATTATTAATTTTCTGTGCTATGAGAGAGTATGAGAGAGGTAATAGATAAGTCTCATATAGGATATGAATCGAAGGAGAAGTGTGCGAAAATACGAATTTGCTTGCCAATAAGTGGCCAGATAAAAACGAAATAAAGAAAGATTAATTAAATAATTCAATTAATTACATTCGTGTAATAAAATTAGAAAATGTTTTACGTCATATTAACACTATATAATATGGTCTTGTTGCCATACATTTGAAATATACAACAAATGCAGCCCTCAAGTTTTGTCATAACGTGGGAGAGAATTGATTAATTTTGTTACAAAAAAAATCAAATTTAGTATTTGAATCATCTATGATTTAATCATATAATGTTAAATTAAAACTCTTCCGTATGTTTTTGTATTATTTTTCCACTAAGCTAGGTCAGATTAGGTTCCCATAGGTTGTAGAAAGGCTTTCGATATGGCTATGAGCATTCGGATTGTCTTGCGAAGGAAGCAAAGAACACAATCATAGCTCTTTTTGTCCAGATCAGATCAGTAGCGCAATTTTTAGAAATATGACCATGCTACTGTATACTGTATATGTATGAATGGCAAATACCGAATTTGATATCAAGTAATTGCTGTCTGGCCGAATAATTTTAAAAGTTTTTAAAATCGATTTTCCTAGTTTTTGTCCAGTAGACATGAAGGCGATTATCTAGGCGAATAGTCAAGCTGCTTTGAGGGTCTTGACTGGATACTTTGTTATTTCGAAATTGGGTTCAATCTTCAGAAAGGCCCTAACAAGGCTTCTGAACAGATCCAGAGTGGTACTATGTTAGGTTCTGCTGCATTGTGCAGATGCGTTCGAAAGAAAAGGCTTGGCAAAGGGTGCGGCAGTGGTATCCCTACGAGTACTCCTTCGGGCTGATTGATCTCTGGCATTATATGGCTTGTGTGATGACTCGGTTTCTTTTTCTCTCCTCTCCCTCCATTTTCCTCTTTTTCTTTACTTCTGTTGCATATTTGTTGTTTGGTTTAATCCAAAACTCAAACTTTAAAACTCAAGTTTACAAAGAATATTTTCATAAAAATATATGCCATATCACCACTAAACGTATAATAAAGACTATTGGCCGTGTTTTTTGCCTACCAAATTTATACAACCGTGAAAATATATGCTGTAATATTTTAACATAGCCACAAAGGAATTGGTAACATGTACTACATATAATTTAAGAATAAAGTCATTGACTTGAAATATCTACAAGTAGTAGGTATGTATGTATGTATGTTTGTGTACGTTTCTAGAAGCAAGGTTATGGTCAATATAAATAAGAAAAATACCTCGTAGTAGAAGAAGAAATGTGAAACTCAGCAAATAACGTAGGTTTTTTCTTCTTTTTAAAACTCATTGGCACTTGTTGAAAATATTACTTCATACACAAATATTGAAAGACAAGTATTTAAGGTAGTATAAGTGGGGTCATAGAATTATTAAAGAATAGTCTGCAGAAATTCACAATAACATATAATGGAAGTTGATTTCTTATTTCGTTTAACATTAACAGCACGATAAAAATTTATTGTAATAATCTTCTGCATTTATTTGTATTTGCTAATTGTCTTATTTTTTATTCTTTTTGGTATTCATTTTCTAAACTAAATTGCTTCTTTATTTTTTTATACGTTTTACATTGTTTCATACAAAGAAAGCCTAAGTACATACACATAATTTTTCTGTTCTCATTTATTTTATTCATTTCCATCTGTTACATACATGGCATGTCCCACTGTTATTTTAATTAAAATTGTTTATTGTTATACATATTATTACAAGCATACATATGAATGTATGTATGCATTCATTATTTGTTTTCGCGTAGTGTCTTAAATAATTTATTTTCAAAATACTTTGTAGTTTTTATGAACAAAACAAAAGTTTATAACAAAGAAAGACTGATAGAAGCAGTGGCTAAACGTCCACCTGGAATACCTTTAGTAACCGTATCAAATCATCATTCATGTTTTGATGATCCTGGCTTGTGGGGTATGTACTGTGCATTTCTTTTTGTTGTTCAAAGTTTTGAAATATAATTTCTTTTTCTCTAAAATTATTATCTTAGGTGTCTTGCCGGTTCAATATGTGTGCAATACATTTAAAATTCGATGGTCCATGGCTGCACATGATATTTGTTTTACCAACAAATATCATTCGACGTTTTTCATGTTCGGTAGGTGTTGAAATTTAGCAATATTTTTGTACATTATGTACAAATTGTACATACAAAATTTGATTGGATTGATTATGGTTAGCAAAAGTGCAGAACTTTGCTATTTGATCAAATCAATTACGATTCGGTTGCCATCCATAATCCATCCTTATTTCTAATACGAAATTTTGTTTCCTTAAAACGTTCTGTAATAAATGTTGTTTTACAACATTTTCTAGGCAAATGCATTCCTGTAGTACGTGGCTGTGGTGTTTATCAAGATGCCATCGATTTATGTATACAGAAAGTAAGATTGGGTCACTGGGTTCATGTGTTTCCAGAGGGTAAAGTTAATATGACTAAAGAAGAAATGCGTTTAAAATGGGGTGTAGGTCGTATAATCTATGAGTCTTCTAAAGTGCCTATAATTATACCCATGTGGCATGAAGGCATGGATGAGGTATTACCTAACGTTGAACCCTACATTCTGAAATGGGGTAAGAGAGTAACGCTTAATATAGGCAAACCCATTGATATGAATGATTTCATAAATGATTTAAAAACACGTGGTGTTCCTGAACCAGAGGCTAGAAAATTAATTACCGATAAAATACAAAGTGTATTTCATGTAAGTTTTTCCCCTAAATCCCTTAATTAATCTCAATTTATAGCCGTATGTTTTTTCACTTGCAGGACTTACGCTTAGAAACTGAAGAGCTTCATAAGAAAAATAAGTAATAGAGTTTTATGTAAATTTTACTATTTAAAGTATTTCATTTTTACCTCTATTTATTGATTTTATTTTTAATAACTATAAGTAAAACTATTTTTAGTCTTGATTAAAAATCTGTTTTTTGTTTTTAAAATAAGCATTTGTTAATTTACGGCCTTTTACACGTTACAAAAACAAACAAAAACGAACAAAAACGAACAAAAAGACAAAAAACAAAATCATGTAAATTTGATATACAAAGAACAAATAACAAAAAACAAAAAACAAAAAAAAAAAGAACATAAAAAATAATAAAAAAGAACAGAGAATGATATTTATTAAGAATAATAAGCTTATTGTGAAAATAAAGTTTCCCGTGTTGTTTATAAAGAAAATGGACAAAACAAATCCTAAATAAATTGTACTCATTTTGGAAAAGCGAACTAACATTGTGTGAATTTGTGTGTTTGTGTTATTATATAGTGTAAGCAATTAAGCATTATTTGCCAACGGAATTTATTTCTTAGTGTGCGTTTTGTTTTATTAAAATTTAAATAGAAATATGCCCATAAATGTCCTTAAAATTTGAGTTATAAGCGAAATCTTTTACGGTACTATTTGGGTTTTAATAATATAATTATAATAATCGCTATTTAATTTGTGTTTGTAAGTTCAAAATCGTGCTTGGCTTGCCTATTTATAAGTGTACTCTACAGTAAAATGAAATCTGTTATTTTTCCATGAAATTGAAATTGAAAGTTGTTGCCTATCGTGAAAGAATTCCACCATATGAGTCGCTATTGTGAAATAAATCGGATTGGAACAATCAGTTTTCATTAACTTCGGTGAGGCAAAAAATTATTCATCGTTCTATAAAATATGTGATTATCAACTGCTGATAAGTCCAGATTATAAGCTACAGTGAACTCGCGATAACGTGATCTAATTTTTACCAAGGCAGTTCACATTTTCGAGTTTGTTGACGTTATCGAGTTTCTAAATTTAAAACAAAAAATGACCCTATTTAATATGAAAAATTATATTTTAATAAGTAAAAATGTTAAACACTATTTTAAATAAATTTTTTTTATTAATTAGTCAAGAACTCAGTAACCTAAAGCCAAAAATTAAGTTTTCAGTTTCAAATTTGCCAATTGAAATCCACCTCTTTCACAAAACATTGATGAAACCAGTCATAAAAAATGTTTCACGTCATCCATACTGACTTGGAGAATTTGTAATTCACTGGACAAGTAAAGTTTTTGAAAATTTGTGGATTTATAGATTTTTCAAATTCCAGTAGGTTAAGTTTGTGAGTCCCCGGCGCATTTGAACAGCCCATGAAAGTTAATCGTTTTTTCTCTATCCTTGCACCTGGAGAACTTTTCTCCAATGATGACACATACGTTTTATCTGGCAACTGCTTCAAATATAGCCCGCATTCATCAGCATTATAACGCTGATCTTCACAAAGAGAGAGTTCTTCCATTTTTGCTTTTAACTTTTCCTCAACAAGTTGCTGCAGCGCAGAAAGCTTTTCTCTGGAAATTTTAAGAAGGCGAATAGCAAACCTTTTCTTAAATTTATGAAGCTATCCGTCACTGGTGTTAAAACCAAAATCATTTTTTTAATTTGATCGTGAATTTCTAAAGCTTTTGCTTATCGGCATTTTTTTGTTTCGCATATGAAGAAACCACTTATTAAACTTTTTCCATTCCTGGAAATTCAGATGCATGTAATGTTATACGCTTTCCAGTGCTAAAGTGTATTATTTACACGATTATTAATTTCCCGTTTTTCCTTTTTAATGGAAGAAACAGTTGCTTTTGCAACTCCATATTTTCTTGCCAAGCCACTAACACTATAACCCTTTTGCAATAACTCAAGAATATCCACTTTATCTTTTAAAGTTAACACTTTAGGCAACTAACAAAGCATACATAAACGAGTACAATGAAAAAGAAGTTCAAACATAAGTAAACAAACAAATAAACTGTAGTTTGGGCATTTCCCAATTTAAAACCAGATTAAAAAAATAAAAAAAGTGTTTAAGTTTTAGAGCTTTCAGATTTTGTTCACGTTTTAGAATACTCTGTGGAAAAATAAATTTGTTCACGTTTCTGAGACGTTCACACTTTCGAGTGTTCACGTTTTCGCGAGTTCACTGTATATCCCTAAAAAATTTCCATGCAAGCATCCATTGCATGTTTTGTTATTTTATCAACATTTTTGTGCTATTCAGGAATGAAATCGAAACTAAAATCGAGTGTGATGGACTTTTGCAAACGCAAATTAAAGTTTTAGCAGCCTGCCTTGAATTTTTGACTTGTGGCACCTTGTGAGTTATTAAGAACTGCAAACGCCTGAAAAAGCAACGCCTGAAAAGATATTTGGGTTGATCAAGCAGCTTTACAACAACGCATATTGCTCCATTCTACATGTGAACCGCGCAAGTAGATCCATTAAATCGAACGTAGAAGTTTTATTATTAAACTTAATGTGGTGATGAACTCCTCAATATAAATACATAAGAACTTTAAAATACTTTGAACGATGTCGATTATACTAATGATGTTTGCTGTTGGCTCATTCTTTAAGATTCAAGCATTTGCTGAGAGTGGTGGATTACAGGTATCAATAAGACAAAGTCAGTATGCATAAATGCATCATGTAGCGAGTTCTTCCACCTTTCAAGCAAATTGAAAGTTTTTGATTTCTTTGCAGCGTTGGCCTTGATCTTTTTTCTTTTTGTTGGAGCTCGTCACTGACGGCCACTCAATTACATATTATTGTGGAGAGTGATCACAAAACTGGTAATAAGTTCTTTTTTGATATCAAATCTTATCTTTCCAACGCGAGATACAGCTTTCTAAAGCTATTAATAAGAAAAATAATGGTTTTCTCCTTCCTAAGCTTTGCTGGCCTAACAAAAAAAGAATATGTACATATGTATGTACAGTTGTGTTAAAAATAATAGGAGCGCCCTTCATTTAAAAGCAAAGTTTAAAATTAAGAAAAATAATAAAGAATATATAAATTTTTTTTGACTTAAAATTTATTTCTAATTCATTTTCTAATTTTTTAACACTTATTTATTTAATTAAAACTACGAAAACAAAAATTATTTTATGTAAACAAAGCTTACTCTAAAACTTAATTGTTCAAAATAATAGGAGTGTTAGTACACAACCTAATAATTTTTAAACAAAAGGCACAAAATTTTGATATTATCTTAAAATAGTAAAGTTGCTTTAGTATTTGGTTGAATAACCTTTGTTTTTCATGAATTCAGCACATCTACGAGAGATTGAGTCAATAAGATCTTGGCATCTCTTTAAAGGAATTTGATGCCACGCATCGCGCACTGTGATCCATAATTCTTCTGCATTTGAAGGTTTTTTTTCTCTGCAACATATTTTTTAACATCTCCCCATAGATGTTCTATGGGATTAAGGTCAGGGACTGAACTGGCCACGCCATAACCTTTACCTCATTAACCCGAAACCACTCATTTGCCACTTTACTGGTGTGTTTCGGGTCATTATCTTGTTGGAATATCCATTTTAGAGGCGTGGAGTATGGTAACATCACTTCTCTCTAAATGCCAAAAGAGACGTTTATATCCAATATGTCTCTAATTGGATGTATTGGGCCTACACCATTATATGAAAACCTTCCCCATATCATTAGTTTTGCACCACCATGTTTAACTGTCTTTTGTGTATACTGAGCTTTATATTTGGTGATGGGCGGACATCTAACATACTGTCTAGACCCAATGCCACCAAATAAAATAATTTTGCCTTCGTCGGTCTACAGTATGTTTCTCCATTTTTCTTTTGGCCAATTGATATGTTCCTGGGCAAACTTTAAGCGTGCTGCTATCTGTTTTTTTGTCAGCAATGGCAACTTTCATGGACTTCTTGCGAATAAATTGTTGTCCATCAGACGCCTACGAATAGTAGGGCCACTTACGGCAAGATTCAGATCCTTTTGAATTTTTTTGCATACGCCGAAGGATTTATTTTGCTGTATCGCACAATTCTGCGGTCATCGACAGTTGATGTTTTGCGCTTGTGCCCACGCGTTTCGAGCTCTTTTTATATTTTAATGCATTTGCGATCATTTGATTGGAGCAACTTAAGGTTTCCTCAATTTCTTTAGAAGTTTTGCCTTTTTTCGAAGATTTTTAATTAATTTTCTCTTTTCTTCAGACAGTGCTTTCCTCGTCCCACTATTACAAAAATTTATGTGAATCACTGTAGAAAAAGTTTTAACTACATTTTTTCGTACTTATTTTTCACTTTTTTCTTTAAATTATGTGCTGTTATATTTTTATTTTTAAAAGAACACTCACACTCCTATTTTTTTGATCAACTGAACTCAGGGGCAAACACAGAAATGAATCAATTTCATCGTAAATATTAAAGTTATTACGAGATTCTTTTTTGTATTTTATTTCTTACATATCGTTGTAACTACCATTAAAATATATCATGTTTTGCAAATTGGTAGAATAAAAAATTTTAACTTTGAAAATATTACATGGCAGCACTCCTATTATTTTGAACACAGCTGTACATATATGGAGAAAATCGATCACCCTTTATTATAATTAATTAAGCAAAAGCAAATGTTTATTTTATATATTTTAAAATTATATTTATTAAAAAAAAAACAGTTTGTATGTATAGTGTATATAGTGGTATTTGTAAAATTTACGAAAAACATGGAAAATAAAAACGAAATAAAATCGAAAACACTGGCAACTAAAATAAAAATAACAATTTAAACTAAAATAAAACTACAAGACAAAAAAAGTAAAATAAAATAAAACAAAAACAATATATAAAAAATAATTTTTACAGAAACTCTTTAAAACGTTTAATTAAATCTAAGGCTTTCGGTCTTTGTTTAAAATCACTGTGCCAGCAGGATTTGAAAATTTCTTCATACATTTGTTCCTTGTAAGGGGCATCATTAAATAAATTGCTGTTCTTAAACACAGATTTCAATGAAAATGTATCAATTAATATAAAATCTTGTTGTAAATTACGTTTTACATTTAATTTGTTGTTGTTGTTATTGTTTTTATTGGTATTCTGATTTAAAACCTTTAAAGGTTTCCTGTATTTATCAACCTGTGTTATATGCGGACATTCGGTAATTGATAATTTATTGTTTATCAATTCACATTTTGTTTTATTTAAAATGTTACTTAAACTTTCCATAGAATAATAGGCTAAATTATTGGAATTCGTTTCACATAAGCAGTTGTCATGAGAGTTAAGTTTATCATGATTAACGCGTTGAACATTAGATTGACAGGCATTTGGTCTTAATTTATGTTTAACCACCTGGTAGGCAACTACTTCATTGCATTCCAGCCATTGATAGGGCATTATGTGATATTTCATTTGCCAAAGGGTAATACCCAGCGAAAAAATATCAGCAGCTGGCGTTAAATGTTGCTCTTTTAAAACTTCTGGTGCCATATAACGTAAAGTGCCCTGCAATAAAAGTATAGCTTTAGGATTTTCTCTTTAAAATATTATTTAATGCGAAAGCATTTACCTTAGCTAAGCCTTTACTTTGAGGAAATTCCTTTGGTACTTTAATAGATGAGCCAAAATCACATAATTTGCATACATAACTTCTGTAGGGTGTATTTGATTTTAAAATCTGTTGAGGCTGTGGATATTTTAATGATACCATTATATTCTGGGGCTTTATATCCATGTGCAGTAAATTGTTCTTATGGCAGTGCATTAAACCGGTTAAAATATCCAAGGCAATGCTAAGGTTAGAAAAATGTAAATTAAATGAAGGAAAAACATTTCCTTTCAGTACTAAATCACTTACAATATTCTATGGAGTAGAGGCAATTCAATGGTATCCAATACTTTTTGCAAACAATGGCCATTAAAACGTTCCATTACAACAATAGCATAATTTAGTGTGGATTCAATCTAGAATTAAAATATTTTAATGACTTTATTTAAGACCTTAAGGCTTTGAAGAACTCACTTTAAATACGCGTACAATATTTGGATGTACCCAACCCAAGATATTAGTCTCATTAAGCATGGTATGGCTATTGGAAACGACAACATTTTTTATAATTTTAAGTGCCACTGGCTTGGCTGAAAATAAATTTTTTTTCTAAAATTCTTGAACATCAAACCAATATTTGTGTTTTGTTACTTACATTTATAAATGGCTTTAATAACCGTACCGTATGCTCCACGTCCCAATAAATTGTCTTTGATTTGCTGTACAGGTGCACCTACTTTTAAGATTTCTTTGCGATTTGGTGTATTTAAAATCAATTCATTTTCTTTTTTATTACACGTTTGCAAATAGGACCTGGGTTTTTGTTTTATTTAAATATTTTTTAATGTTTTTCTTAATTTTTTTTATAGAAATTTAATTTTTTCTTTTAACTTACATTTTATGGAACAGAAAAAAAATTTATGCGGATTGCTTCAATTAATAAGAAGAATTATTTTGTCTTTCTTTTCTTTTTATTATTTTTCTATTTCTTTTCCTCTCAAATAACGGCTTTTGATTTTTGTTTTCGTGTTGATTTATTTGTATTTCTATGACGTTTTGTTTTTAACAATTTATGACGTACTAAATGTAATGTCAAACAAATTAAAGTTACTAAAAATAAAATTCATAAATATAAATCCTTATGTTCGACTGCTTAGGGACTCTACCTACACCTTTTTTAATTCTTTAAGAATTTACATTCTATGAGTTATTTATAGTCAGCAAATTAATAATTAATTGTAATTATAATTAATAGCTGACTGAACGTATTGGGTATAGTGGTAAAGAACTTGTTATACATTTTTTTTAATTCTTCATTAATCAAAAGTATCCAAAAAGTGCCATCATTGTAAAGAAAAAGTACTTGGTAATATTTAATTTCATTTAATCATTATAATAGCAAGCATTCATCCAAAATTTTTATGCATTTTGTTCTATAAATTACAAATTTGTTGAGAATCAAACGCCACTAAGCGCAATAGTATTTTTGTGGTGTAAAGCGAAAGGGTGTCTTTGAACAAAATCATATCAGTCTTTACACTAATACCCCGGTTTGCGTCGCTAATAGGGCCTGAAGAAACGCGACGCAAACCGAAACGACGCAAAACGAAGCATGATTTTCCATACATTTGTATTGATTTTCATTTAATTGGTTCCGAAATTCATAATTTTAGCTGAAAAAATAGAATAGATAGAGAACAAAAATATTAAAATTAAAAATAAGGAATTCTTAGAATAAAATCAAAAGTCTTTTTCAACTTTAGTCTTTTCTGTTTTAGCTTTGTACAAACATTTTCATATTAACGACGCAAACTGAAACAAAAACGACGCAACTTCGAAGTCACAGAAATTTTAAGAAGACACAAATTCGAATTTGCACTAGATTTAAACGTGAAATCCCCTTTTTCTGTTTTAGCTTTGTACAAACATTTTCGTATTAACGACGCAAATCGAAGCACTAACTACGCAACTTCGAAACATGCGACGCAAACTGAAACAAAAACGACGCAACTTCGAAATCACAGAAATTTTAAAAAGACGCAACTTCGAAGCAGACGCAGAACGAGGCGACACAAACCGGGGTATTAGTGTATTAGGTTCCGTAACATAATGATATTTCTGCCAGCGAGATGATTGTTGCTCTTGCTAGATTGAGTTCTCATTCGATGGATAATGTCAATGTGACTTTGGTTCTCCAATCTGCTACTCTTATGGGCTCATAGGGAAGATAAAAAAGAGCGCTGGTGGGATCATCTGTCAACAATGGTAGAATAAGCCCAATGTGAGATTGATGACTGGGATCCTTCAATGACTTGCAGAGTATGAAGAGATAAGAATAAATTGGAAACGATAGAGAATATCCGCGGCAACTGTCTGTCTTAATCAGTCTCTCTATTACAAGTTTTTACTTGTCCCTTTCGACTTACTAAGGGAAAACCAACGTCCTGCCATTTCTCACGTGCCTGCCTACTTTATAAATATAAATATATATTTTTACTTTATACATATAAACATAGAGCTTCTATGTTACTATACTAAATTTATCGATGAATTGCATTTTCAATAGTAAATTTCCGGTAACTGTCTGGCTTAATCAATCTCTCTACCACAAGTTTTTAATTGTTCCTTTCGTTTTTCTAAGGGAAATCCAACCCCCTACCTTTTCTTACGTGCCTGTCTACTTTATAATTATAAATATAGAGCTTCTATGTTTCTGTACTAAATATATCGATGACTTGCATTTTCTATAGTAAATTTGTCGATGACTTGCATGTTCCATACAAAATATTACTTTATAAAATTATAAATAACATAAAAAATATTGAAAATAACAGATGACAATATTTTAAAATTATAAGTTTTTAACTATGAAACGGATCCCAATATGTGTCTGCAGTTTAAATAGTTTTCGAAGAATATATGGTATATTTAAATAGAATACTGTTTCATTTTTTCTTACATGGAACAAACCTTTTTCTGAAATTTTTTTTTTACATATTTTGTTGTGAAAACAACAAAATTTGAATAAAAAAACTCATATTTTTTATAATGTTTTTTCTTTTATTATAAATATTATAAAGTATACATAATTTTTGGGGAAATATACTTCTAAACCTTTAAAGTTGCTCTTGTATTTTTTGTTTATTGTAAAGGGGTATACTTTTATTATTGCTTTTTTTTTTACAAAATCTCTTCTTTAATAATTTTTTTTTTATTAAATTTGTTATTGTTTTGTACTGACCTACAATATGGTTATTTTTATTTTGTTATTGTTATTAATGTTTCAACCCATTTTGATTTCAGAGACGCTTGAGAAATAGAGTGAAAGAGAGAGAGAGAGCAGAATAAGTAAAACTGAAATTTCTGTTCTAAAACAATACAATTAAGCCTATTCACCCATTTTTTTATAGTAACTGTTCTATTCTTTTTGTTTTTAGTTTTTGTAATAGCTCTCTTAATTGCAATTGTATTGAAAATTAAAAATAAATTATTTAACAAATTGCCACAAAAATAAATTTAGAGAAAATAAAAAAATGCATTTCTGTGTTTTGTTTCTTTTTTTTTTGTTTTCAAAGTGATATATAACTTTCGTATATGTATTTAGGTATTAATAATTATAATAATAATGTTGTTGTTATAACTAACAAAGCTACTTTGTTATTTTATATTTAAATTAATTTTTATATATTTGTTGTTTGTTTGTTCATTATTTCGGTATAAACACGGTATAATTATAAATATTTTAATAAGAAACCTTTTAAGTTTTATTGAATTTCTTATTATTATTTATGCTATTATTAAAGGTTGTAATTATTAGTGGAATTCTGTTTGCAGAGTTTTTCTTTCATGCTCCTCTTTTTTATTATTATAACTAGTTTTTGTTTTATTTGAGATTTCTATAGAATATGTTATTCTGTTTTCTTCTTATTTTTATTTTTGTGCGGAAGACTACTTAATTAATTAGTTTACCTTAATGTTTGTTACTTAATGTCTTTCGGTTCATTATTAATTTTGTATTTTTTTTTGTATTTTAATTAGAAAATGTATTTTCTTATGTATATGAAAAATAGTTAAATAATTTACATACATACGTAAATACGTTATAAAATTAAATATATTATCATCCCAAAGAAAGTTATAATCAAACTATCCCTAAACAAAGTCAGATTGAATATTAAATTATTATTTTTTATATGTATGTATATAAATTAAACTTATTTATTTATATATAATATTAAAAAAAAAACATTGTTACATAACGCTATCATAACATAGAAAGGTTCTGTTTTTTTACTTTCAATCTTTCTTTATTCTTATATAAAGTAAGAAAACCTATTTAGTTAGCGTTAATCAGTTTAATTATTAAAATTTTAAAAACATAAATTTAAATTGTTATTATTTTATAATTAAATAATGTTAAACGAGATTTTTTTTGCATTTCAAATAGATTTCTGTTAATTAAAAATCAAATGTTTAATGGACCTTTGCTTCTCTTTTTTTATTAGATTTTTAAATTATAAATTTTGTAAACTTTAAAACAGCATGATAATATGTCTGGATTAAGAAAAACACTTTTTTTTAATACTCTGGATAAAATTAAAATATTAAATGAAAAAGAGTAAAAAATATATTTTTAAATACATACTTTGTATTTTCTATAAAAGAAATGGAAAAAATATATTTTCCAAAAAAATGGGCATAAGTTCTCAATTGTTCCGAAAAAATGTTAAATCATTTAGGCTTAAAATGAGGCACTGAGACGTCTTCTTGTGTCTTGAAAGATGTGGTGAACGTTTAAGGTTACAGAGTTTATTATCAAAACAAAATACACAGAAAAAACTTTTAACAAGTTAAAAGCACTGCAGCCATCGATAGCAGTTGTAAAACTGTGGAAAAAAATTTAAAATGCTCTGAATAATTTATGTTTAAAAAACATATATGTACATGCATACTGTGAGTATGTATGTGTAACTAGATTTACTTGGAATATTTAAACTTAAAAGAAGCAGAGCAAACTGAGTTTGAAATACTTGGATAACTAGTTAATCGTTTAAGGAAAACAATTTTAAATATTCTACATACTTTGTTATTAAAAGAAAATATGGTAAACCATTAGATATTTATTTGTTGATCGAAACTCATTAATAATTAATCATTTTCAAATCCTGTCCAGTTAGGCACTCTTATAAGCCAAGAGTGGGTTGAAAATATTACTTATTTTTGCATTTCATAGGTTTTTTTATTTTTTTGTCAAGATCTAAAAAAAAACTTCTATATAGGTTTCAAATAAGACTAATTTCTAAACTAATACGAAGTCTAACTAAATCATGTGAAAATTTATATTTTTTTCGGTAATATTTTAAACGAAATTTTTTTTCTGGAAAAGTTTGCTGCATAAACTGTCGCCTAAAAGTTGATAAAAGATAAAATGCCATCAAATGTGCTACTGTGGCCACTTTATTTAAATTATGACTTATAGTTTTATTTTGATTCGAAAGAAATCATTTTTGAAACATTATTTCCATTGAAATGGAATACAATCATAAAAATTTCATTCGATACTCCTATTTGAGAACTTTAAATACTTAAAGATTTTTAACAGATAAGGAAAATTGAAATATTCTTTTACTTTTACTTTAACTTAGTAAAAATTCTATATTTTTTAATTAATAATTAAAAAAAAATTACTTATCTTGAAGAGAGCTCAACAACTGTATGCTTTAATTAAAGGGTCCGCCAAATAACTTTTTTTTGAAAATGCTTAAAAAAAAACTACTGAATATTTTCTCAAATTTCTTTTTTTATTTGAAAGTACAATCCTTTCGGTTAATAATGGAAAATAATTTCATTTAAATGGCTGGCCATGCAGTAGCCTACACGATCGGTCCAATTTTTAAGCACATTATCGATTGTGTGCAGCTGTATTTCACCAATGGCTTCACGAATATTGTCCTTTAAAGCGTCAATTGTCTCTCGCTTGTCGGCGTAACACTTATCTTTGACGGCACCCCACAAATAATATTCCAACGGTGTCAAATCACAGCTCCGAGGTGGCCAAACGACATCAGCTCTGCGGCTGATAATGCGATCTTTAAAAACAGGGCGCAAAACATCGAGTGTAGCCTCGGCTGTGTGGCACGTAGCGCCGTCCTGTTGAAACCAAATGTTGCCAATATCCTCCTATTCAATTTCAAAAAATTCGTTCAACATGGCCCGATAACGATCGCCATTGACTGTAACGGCCACTCCTTGCTCATTTTCGAAGAAAAATGGCCCAATTATGCCTCTGGACCAAAATCCGCACCAAACAGTGACTCGTTTTGGGTGCGTCGGCTTTTCAATGTATGCGTGGGGGTTTTCTGTGCCCCAAATGCGACAATTTTGTTGTATACATACCCGCCAAGATCAAAATGAGCTTCATCTGAAAAGATGATTTTTTTTTTGCCAAAATTGGCATCTTCTGGTGTAGGCTACTGCATGGCCAGCCGAGGCAGACATTTGAATGAAGTTATTTTCCATTATTAATCGGAAGGATTGTACTTTCAAATAAAAAAAGAAATTTGAGAAAATATTCAGTAGTTATTTTTTAAAGGATTTTCAAAAAAAAAGTTATTTGGCGGACCCTTTAAAACGAATGAATTCAATTGGGTACGTTAATTTATTTGGTTTCCTGCTCTACATCATTTAAACTTGATTCCGAAATATTTAATCCAGAGTATTATTTTGTTATTTTTAATCCAGTCTTTAGGAAAAAATAAATGTTTGTTGTTGTAATTTTTAATTTTTGTTTGTTTATGTTTTAAAGTCTATTGAAACGGCAGTTATTGTTGTTCTTGTTGGTTTTGTTAATAATTTGGTGTTTTTAGTTTCTAACGTTAATATTATAATAATTATTGGTTTTTGTTTTTAAATATTTTTCAAATTTATATCACATATTAGTCTTTTTTTAAATGTTGTTTTTTTTCTTTTCTCGGACTTATGTTTAAACTTAATGCTACAAATATGAGACGACACTTTCTCTTTTGTGTTTCTGTTTTTTGTTTTTTGTTTGTTTTTGTTTTTAATTATATTTACAAAATATAAAAAAGAAAGGCTTTGTCATGTTAGCTATGTTTAGTTTAAAAGCCTTTAGCCGTTTACTTTTCTTTTTTTTTAACGATTTAACTTGCATAGGAACGTCTTACGGGAACGGGAGGAGGAATTTTTGATTTACGTGTAGCTTGTTGTTGTTGCTGTTGCAGATGGGCTGCTGTATTGGAAGTTGTATTCAGTTTTTGCTGTTGATTGTTGGGCGCTATAGAAGTGGGTATACAAGAGGGTATGCGTGTGGGTGTAGTTTTTGGAGGACTTTTTAATTCAATCGATTTTGGTGATTCCTGAGAATAAAATCCAAAAAAAATTTAAAACATATTTTTCCTGTCCTAAAGAAAATATTACCTTTTTGGGTGAATTAACAGTGGGCGATGGTGATGGTGAGGGTGAGGGTGATATAACACGTTTCCAACCATTGCTACGCCTCCAGGAATTATTGGCATTTTGTAACCTTTCTTGATATCTAGACTTATTTACTAAATTACCATTAACACTGCCACTTCTCACCACCTGCATAGGCTTTTCCGTTTGCCTATTTCTTAAAATATTACACGTTTCGCGTTCCTCTATGGTCGATTGAGATTTCATTAGTTTATGCCGTGGCGTTCTACTCAGTTCCGTTTTAATAATTTGCTCGATACACTCCTTTTCGGTCATGTTTTCACTTAAATGTCGCTGATGATTGGTGTGATTCATTATTTGTGTTGGCGTTTGCAATTCACCATCCAATTGCACATCTTCAATTTCAATATCACTATGATGATCCAAAGGAGTTTCAACGCCATTGACCATCATTTCGTTACATATTGTTTCGTTTTCTTTGAGTGTTTGCAGTGTAGTCTCTTGATGTGTCGTACAGTTTGAAAAGTCATCGGTTTCACTAGAGGAACAGCTTGTAACTTGAGCTCTGCCCGCTTCACTAGGTGTAGGACTGAGTGGTTTTTGACGGGATTTTAAGACTTTTGAGCGTAAACGTTTATGACTTGGCGATAAACTGGAATTGCCATCATCCACCTCATCATCGTCTTCCGTATCATCATCATCATCCTCTTCCTCGTCGTCATCGTCTTCATCATCCGTATCGCCTTCGATATACGAGTAAAGACTGCGAGCTGAACTGGAACGTATATTAACCAACTTATAAAAGTCATTTGTAAACTCGGTACAGGCTACTTCTTCATCTTCGGAGTAGATAATCTATAGGGGAACATTAAATTTAAGTTAAAATGAATTTTATTGCAAGGTTTACTAACTTTTTGTTGCAGCAATTGTGATATATTATCAGCTACTGAATCGGTTTCCACCATAGTCGAATTGAGCAAATCGGTCGAATTCCATATCCAATCGTGATCACTTAGTTTGTTTTGTCTTCTATGCTGTTGTTGCTGCTGATGATTATGCTGTTGTTGTTCTCTCTCTTCATCTAAAGTTATCACAGCCAATTCTTCTTGCGACATACTCCAATCCTCCATTTCTGTTGAACACGGCTCTGCTGGCAGCAGCCATTGTTCCGGTTCCTCGGGTAAGTCTTCTAAATGACCATTCGATGGCTGTGGCTGACCACTACTCATCGTACAATAGCCCTCATCGCGACCCTTTGCTGGACTGGCCGATAAGGCAGCATTTTGTGCTTCTAAATCGCGTACACGGCCTTTTAACAGAGTCACCTCTTCACGTAGGTTATCTTCAGCCACAATGGCGTCCACCACTTTACGCATAACATCGTCCAAACAGTGTTCATACTGACGTATGCGTAAAAGCAAAGCTTTGTTTTCCTGCTGCAGCGTGTGTAAGAGATTCTCTTGGCGAGCGAAACGTGTCTATTAAAATAAAAAAAATAAAAAAATTAACTTTTATTGTAGGGCATGTGTTTATACAGGACCGAATAAGGTATGTAAGTGTTTGAATGTAGTGCCTTTGCGTATCAGGCATCCTTTAATCAAGAGTATAATATCGAAAATATTCTTCAAAATATTCAATTCAAATAAAAGCTTTGGACGTTGGTTGAGGTCCCCTTAAACCTATTATATCGTCCGTGCAAAAGACCTGGCATGATACCACCTTACAAACGTTAAATAAACTGTAAGTGATTTAAACCAGGATGAGGAAGCACTGGTCTGTACCAAGGCATTTTCCTCTTATTATTTGGTTTCCATTTTTTTACTGTTGACGAGAATAAGTTTTTTTAATACAGTTTTTCAAACTAACCGGATGATTAAACTGTAGAGGATTCTAGGGTGATACGAGCTGTTGACGATTTCTTCAGAAATCTATTTGGGTTGCTGTATGGAAACTTTTATTTCCATTACGCGCTAACTTGATGAATGTTGGTTTTCAAATGCTCAAATGTTAGGCGATTGTCAGGGTAAACATGGCCTTTGACGTAATCCCATAAAAACGTCTAACAGCGTCAAATTGCATTATCTTGGTGGCCAATTGATGTCGTTGCCAATGCATGGAAATTTCTCGCGTAATAAAATCAAATTCGATTGTAATGTGGGGATCGCTGTACCATCTTGTTGAAATCGCATACCTTTCTCAGGGTTATCTACAATTGCAGGGCAAAAAATGTCATTTGCCTTACGTGTATAGCGCAATGAATTGACGGTCATGGTTGTTTAAGGATTATTGGCGACAAAATATGACCCAATTACATTTTCAGAAATTCGCACCAAACAGGAATGTTTTCAGTATGTAATGGCCAGTCCACAATCATTTATGGGTTCTTTAAGACCCAAATGTAATAACTTTGCTTTTTGATCTAACAATCGAGCCAGTAATGAGCTTCAAAATTGAAAGAAAGTTGCTTCAACACCCATTTAGCATATTTACGCTGATAACGCCATGGAATCCATAAAGTTTCCACGTTTGATTTACCTTACGTAACTAGTTTTACGCGTTATGCGGTTAAACGATCCAAACATTGCATTTGAAATGAAAAGTATTTAATAGCTGACAGCCTTGGTTTTGAAACCGCTTAAAGGATAACCCCATACACACGTTATTAGCTATGGAAGAGCTAATGGTTGTTGTAATTGTATTTTAAAATTATTAAAGAGCCATTAAGTGTTTTTATTGTATTTGAAACTTGAATTTGTTTGCTTTGATTGCATGTGCTAATTACTTTAGATTTTTCTCTCTCTCACTCTGTCTATCTGTCTATAGGATGTTTTGCTGCATGTCTAATTAAGCAAATGGTGCCAATTACTTTTTCATTAGCACTTGACTGAAAATGAGTATACGATAAAAGCGATGAATACCATTTGAATGTAAAAAAAAAACGTTTTAATGAGTCATTCACAAATTATACTATACTAGGGCCATCTCATCTCATTTACACGTTCATAATGTTTAAAACATGAACTCAAAATTTTAAATATTATTTAAAAATAGTTGACTTCAAATAATAATTTTTAAATCTTAAAATTTCTGTTTCTATTTGTCATGCCAATATGTAATAAAAATGCTTCAATTTGTAAGCTTTTCCAGCATGCTTTTACTCGCAGCATAATAGGGAAATACTAGTAAATATGAATATTTTATTCATACCCATATTCTTCCTATTCTTCTAGCCAGACTCTTAATGCATTCGAAGTCAGGCGTCTGTGTTTTTCTTTTTTTCTTTTTGGTTTACAATGCAAAAATATTCATGAGCATATAGCAGAAGAAGATTCAATCTTTCCTTAATAAACATAAGCGCTCAAGTGGAAATTTGTTTGAGTTATTGATGGAAATGTTCAATTTTAATAAAAGTTCCTACAACTAAACACTTTCGGTCATAAGTATACAGAAGAAAGAAAGGAGTGAACATGGAGGCAATAAGGCAGAATATGAGGTACAGAAAAAGGAAGACATTGCTTTAAATGAAAGCATTTAATGAAAATTAAGATTGCGAAACAATCAACAGCATTCTATTGATGGATAACATTAATCAGAGTAAGGCTTCTAATTCTGGAGAGAGAGAGAGAGAGGGAAAGAATATTGTTGTGAAACAGGGAAACAGTTTTAAAGAGCAGGAGCAAGAGCAAATAGTATTTCTGTACAGAAAAACGAGGGAAGTTTGCAATGAAAGGTAAATATTTTTGGCTTGAATAGGTTTTAATCTTCCATAAAGTTTTCCAATACTTCAATACACTTTCTCCAATGTTTTTCTTATAACTTTCTTTTATTGGAAAATATTTTCTGCCCCCCTCAAATGTTAATGTTTTGAAGTCGCCGTAGTCTAGTAGGTAGTGTGTTGGCTTATTAGACGCAAAAGCCTGGGTTCGAGCCCCAGGCCAGGCATTAAAGACAAAATACAAAAAGTATTTCTTCGGCGACTTCCTCTCAGTAGAATTCTGGCAAAAACTCTGAGAGTAAATAAAAATTGCCATGAAAAGTTTCTCAATAAATAAAAATCTGTCGTTCGGAGTCGACTTTAAACTGTAGATCCCACCACTCATGTATAAAATTAACACACACAACTTAAGTGGTGTGAGAAACTAGGACGTTGTACAATGGGTCAATTCGACCTCCGGGTACTGTACTTGTCTTAATTGACAAGTACACGTCCTCTAACCTAAATGTTATTAGGTTTAGAAATGCGGGCAGTTAAATCCGTTGGTTAGTGTGAATATTCAATTTTGCAATTGTCATAACACTGTTGAAAACACGTACATTGCCCTCATGCCGGCTGAATGAAGGTTATTAACTTAGCTAACGCACTTCCTTAAGCTGAAAGAACAGAAAATTCGAATAAATTCAAACGTAAGATTGATATTCCGCTCTTGAGATGACCAAGATCAGATTCGTTACGGTTTTGCGAAGTACAAAATTTGCTTTTAATTTACCTCGAATTTATCATAGTAACCTAGAGTGATACGGAAGCAATTCATGGTCTAATTCATGTAGTTTGGCAATGGAAACTACACATAAGTACGTACTCTTTGCATACTCCTAGTGCAAAGGAATTTTTTCTTTTTCAAATGCTGTCGTTACTTCTTTCAAATTCTCAGTCAGTTCTTTCAAAGTCTCAGTCGCAGAGCTGTGATTCAAACCTCAGCTAATACATCTCAAAAAAATGAAAAATTAAAGAAAAAATATTTCTTTCGGCTATTTTCTCTCAGCAGTCTTTTGCTGAAAACTCTGAGAATAAATAAATTTTCCACATGAAGTTTTATAAAAATCTGTCGTTCGAACAGCACTTATGGCGAAAATTAACACACACAACATGGGTGGTGTGCGAAGCTACATATATCGTAATCCAGACTACAGGGTTGTAATGACCAATTAAGTAAGTAAACTCCAAAAAATCCATCATGACATGCTTTGGTGCAGGTTCTTCCCATTGTTTTGGCTGCTGCTTGAACTCTGGTATATTGTGGTGGATCCACGTACCGTTCATGTTTACGGGACGATAGAAAACTTTTCCATATTGAGCCAAGTAATCGAAAATACCTTCGATGCTGCCACACAATTGCGATTGCGTTCGTGGTCATATGTGCGCACACGCGGCACTTATTGTTCGGAAAGCTTTCTACTAATCAAGTCTTTCTGTTTACTTAGTCATTATTACCTCTTAGTTAGGGTTGCAATCTAGCTTCTCGCACCAACCATGTTGTATATGTTAATCTTATTCATGAGTGGTGGGACCTACAGTCTAAAGTCGATTCTAGACGACATTGTTTGCAGAAACTTTTCATGGAATTTTATTTACTTCCCGAGTTTTTGCCAGAAGACTGCTGAGGAGAAGTCGCCGAAGGAATAATTATTCATATTTCGCTTTGTTCCAGATGTCTGAGCTCGGGTTTGAACCACGGCCTCGCGTCTTAAAAGCCAACAAACCATCTACTCGACTAAATGAAGGAGAAGTCAACTAACAGATGCCTGTGTTGACAGGAGCAGTGTTGCTCTTTAAGTTAGAAGGCGAGCAATTCAAAAAAGCCATAAACTTATTGAGCTGGCCCCATATTGGGGAAGTTTTGTTATTTATCTGGTAGGCCAACTTGAGCTCAACAAGAAGTCGAAGCGCTAAAAAAAATAGTATAAATTCTTGAGGTACATATTTTTCGGTCATATTTAAAGTCTATTACTTTGAAGGCCAGGGAATTTTTTACACCTCCATTCGAGTACCATCAATTTTTTTTGTTATTGAATATTTAATTACCTTTCATAGCAGTTTGGAAACAATAGATTTCAAATATACAAACCTGCAAAGCTTTATGATCCCGGCATGTTTGTAGTTGTTTACGCTCCTTTGATTTCATAACCCGGCTCATGCTAAAACGATTTAAAAGAAAAAAAAGGGTAAAAAAGAAAAGATTTCATTTCAGTTTTTTTTTTTAGAATGAATTTTCATTTATTAATTAATGAAGCAAGAAATCACAAAAGAATCATAAACGAAGGAGAACAATAGAAAGCAATTTATGGCTAAAGAAACAGAAAACTTTTCTTTCCGTTTGGCAACGTTTTTCCCGTTTTCATAACCACATAATAACGCTGAGGCTTTTAAAATTGTTGGCTTTTTTGAAAATGTTACATTTCGACCATGTATTTGACATTCCTTTTAAAAACCGTTTTTTTATTGCTTAGGCTAAAACTTTACCACCTTTGGCCTGGTTTATAATAATAATGAATACAAAAGAAGAAGGAAATGAGGGAATATTCATTCATTTAGTGGAGTTTAGTTCAGCCAGAGGTTCTTTTGTTTCTACATACTTAAAGCGAGGGTCGTGATTGATGGTGTTTTCCAGGCAATTAAAGTAGAGAATGTTTTTTTTTTTTTTGTCTATTTCTCTCCCCTCTATCTCTGTCTCTCGCGCTCAGTCTAAACCATTTAAATTACTACACGACTTTATTTATGGCACTAATAATACAAAGTAACACAAATGCTTACAAAATAGGAAAATAGGCAAGAAAACAGAAGACCCCAGAGAGAAGGGAGGTAAAGAAGATTGCCATTACCAAAGCCACCATCATCATCATCAGCAGCAGCAGAAACAGCACCAGCACCAGCACCAGCAATTGTAACGTTAGTTAAAGCTTTGCATTTATCGCCACACAATGCATATTTAACGTCAGTAGCCTAAAGCCTTAAATGGCATATGCTGGCTATATGCAAAAACCATACTTTCCTCGTACGTATGTATGTACATTCACTCTTCCATACCACTGATATGCATTCACGTTCATACAAAGTGCATTTGGCCACCATTATTTTCATTTAACCTGGCTTAGTTTATGCAGTTATTTCTCAAAAATCTTGTTGTGGAACACGGTACACGAAGAAAAAAAAAACAAATAAATACTAGGCATCCAGAGTCTAAAATTATTTTTACATTCGGGACTAAAACAGTGAATTTGGTTTTCAATTCATACGCCGTTTGTTTTCATTTACTTTACGCGAATTGTGGTTTTTGTGGAAAATAATCGCAGTGAAACAGTACAAAAAAAAAAAAACACACGCTTAGACTAAGGAAGGCAAGCCCTAATGACGGGAATGCATCCGTTTTGTCTTTTTTGTTTTTTCAAAAATATAAAGTGTTTGTGCCAGCAAAAAAAAAAAAACAAAATAATAAGAAACATAGAAAAAGTTCTCACCACATTAAGGAAAGCATATATTTACACCATTTGGAAACAAAAAAAAAATTACTTTATTTTGAGGTTAGAACAACATAACCTAAAAAAAAACTGTTAACGTTTGAGTAAATTTAAAAACGAAATTGAAAATATCTTAGAATTTAGTAACGAAAATGTAAGATTCACAACAGAGATCAGTAATGAGTTTTCAAAAAGATGAGTAAAATCAAATCATACTCATAATTTCTGATAGTTTCAGACTTAGCAACACGTATTATGTTGTTGATTTCGACTCTCCATAACTCAATATTCACAGGAATCACAAAATAGGTATGATTCGCGTACGAACACTAAAATATTCACTAGAAGGTTGTGTGTTTGCTCTGCTTGCTACTCTCTCCTTGTTTGCTTATGTGTCTTTTTTCTTTTGTTGTAAATGCCTGAAAATTATGTTGAATCAATTGAGTCACTCGAATCATTTATACGTATTTTTCTAAAGTTATAAATCTAAATGAGTAGGCTTATGAATCAAACATATTTCGAATGGTATGAGTTTGATGTCAACGTTGTACGCATACTCATTGCAATCTGTGCATGTAAATCGACGTTGTAGTGAGTACGAATGAATCAGATTACAAAGTTAAAATTCAATATTGTCGACTCACTTATATTCAAAATTTCATGAGTGCTTATGAGTAGCGAAAAAAACGATTCATTGCTGATCACTGATTCACAACTGAGGGCGTAGCTTTCATTCATGGTTTGTGTCTTTAATAAATAATCTGGCTCTTTGGAGCGAAACAGTAATGTGAAAAACAATTGCCTTAGCTTTAAAAATTTCGATTTTGTGGCAGCAAAGTTCTTATCTGCATCATTTGCTGGAAGTTTTGCTTACGCCATCAATTTGAAAAAAAAGTGTAACTGAAACTCAGCGTTTGCTTATCGAAGCTTGAAGATTGTCTTGCACAATAAGTGAGTTTACCCGGAGTCCATGCAGCCCATACTGTTAACCTTTATATATACAACTCCCACGATCTGAAAATTCCAGACATGGAGTTCAGCGAAAGCCTCATCCCAGATTGTATGAAAAAAGCCTTACCTAAGCCGCCATGTGCAATCCGTTGCGATGGTCAGAACCCACAATTTTGGGGTACGTCACTTAATAGATGCAGTTCAACAGCTGCCAGTGAAGCCTGAGTGAGGCTCTATTTGGGAAAGAGGTACCTTTAAATAATTCATAAATACCCTGAGAAGTCCTCGGCATTCATGGACAAGGACGGATGATGAAACTACGTTCGTTAGGAACTTAACCGCAGTCTAGGGTTGTCTGAGTAAATCACGAGATTTGCTGGAAAATCTCGCCATTCAACAAGCATTGCGCCGCTTTCAAAATTGCCATGGTCACTGCTTGGAAAACATTGCAATGGTCAGGCAGCCTTTAAGAAAGTTTAATGTCAGAGCCCTTAACAAATATAACACAGTCTACACTATCACATAATGTGTCTATCGCTTTCCAGTATTGCAGATGTTAACTGCATTGAGCCTTACTGGCACCAGCTTAGTCCTTTGCTTCATTAGCGTGTCAGAGGGGAATTGAGTGTAGCAAATAATGACTTAGTTCTAGTGAAACCGAGCGGACTAGTTAGCAGGACAGCCTACTGTACACTCACCGTGTATCAGTCTGCAGGAACATTGATATTTGACCTCAAATTTTGTCCGCCAGATACCTCGGATAAGGATTGCAAATTTTCTGCTTTTTTTTTAGCTTTTGTAATCAAAACGCTTACAAAGGCACGCGTTAGACGTGCAATTCATTCCCTTTTGCAAATTTTCTGTTTTTTTTTCAAGTTTTTACAATCAAAACTTTTAAAAAATCACAAGTTAGACGTGCAATATTAGAAATTCCGTAAGGAAACAGTGTTTTTGCAGCAGTTAATCAAATTAAAAGCTGTCAGTGAATTTTTCCAAAGTAAAATAAAAAATAAGAAAGAGAAGAAGGAAAAGAAAAACATTAATTTCATTTCAAAGAAGATGTTTTGAATTACACCAACAATTTAACATGTAAATAGTCACGTTTTAACATACAAAATGTTAATGAATGTGCATGAACGAACGAACGAACGAACGAATGAATGAATGAATGAATGAATGAATGAATGACTTGTCATGGGGAATGGGAAGCCCATCATCAACATCAACATCATCAGCAACACTATAAAAGCGATTAAATTTCTTTTTCAACCGCAATTTATCCTTTGCTATTACTATTGTATTGTGTACCGTTACATATGTAACCAAACGACAATAACAACAACAGTGTCAATTAATGTTTTCTAAATAAAATAAAAAAAGAATAACTAATCAAAATAAAGAAATAAAATAAATAACACACACACATACATATGTATACAATTGCAAATACTTCTTATTATACAATAGAATATTGACAAATCGAAATGTAAATGCAAGTGTGTATGTTTTCTTCGTTTTTTTATTATCTGAAGAACAAATCAATTGACAATTGAATTGAATTGAATTGCTTTTTATTGCCTCCCTCCTCCTCCTATTATTTTATTTTCTTATGGGTGCTTCTGTGCGTTGTTTTGTTTTGTTTTCTTTCTTATGCTCTTTTATGCATATGTACTTAGAAAACGATCCTCACTTACTTCTCCAATTGCTGACGCAGTTCTTTTTCAAATGTTGGTGACCCGCATTGGCTCTGCAAAGAGAAAACAAAAACAACAATAATAATTAAAAAAATTGAGTGTATGTGTTTTTTTTTTGGTATAAAAACTAACGGTAATTAATATTAATAACGAAAAAAAGAAAGAAAAGATCTGTCACTTTGATGGATCTTAATGAAGGGTGTGTCTCAATAAAAATGTTGTAAATTTTTTTTCCCAAGAATATGTCAATGGTTTCTACATAGAACTCATTAACAGCTGCAACACAACCAAGTCTGAGCGTCTCAAAAACGTAAACTGCAATATGCTGCCCTAAAACGTAAGGTCATATGCTTAGCGAGAACAGAAAAAAAATACATTCCTTTCTTTAACCAAAGATCTTAAGGAAGCAGAAAGTACATAAAAGAACTTTATTCTGTGGGATCAGTAAGGCTGTTTTAACAGTAGTCTTACGTAAAAGGAACAAGTAAACACCACTATTTGCTGCATAACTTAACTCTGTAATGCAGAAACTACGTGGATGGCATAATATTTAATAGTGAAGCTACAATTCCAGTAATCGCTTCATATGATTCTTGAGGACTATACGGGATTGTATGCAATTCCGCATTGCGGCAAGATTTCCGCCGAAAATCTTTTGATATACTCGGACAGCCAGGCCAGTGATTAACTCCCTAACAAACACAGTTTCAATATGTGTGTGAAGTTATATGTATTTTTTACAGTGAAAGTTATGTTAACAGAAATATTGGGAAAAAGGAAGAAAAGAATTCGATTAAAAAATCACTAAAATAGTGATCAAATGGAGAAAAAATTAAAGAAAGACGAAGCTAAAACCTTTAAATTTTACAGAAAGACAAAAATATATCAAAATAACAATTTGCTTATTGGATATAATAAAGTTGAAAAAGTATTTTTACCTAAAATGCCCTCCATAATTAGGGCAAAATTCAATATAATTTAAAAAGGTGTAGTATGGATGAGTAGATATTGGATAAATGATTCCAAAACAGTTTTCGTTACGGTCGAGTAACCCTTGTGAAGTCATCGACCCAAAAATATTTAAGTCTTCGCCTCAAAAAATGTAAATTATCAACCACAATAAATGCAAGTCATCGACCAAAAAATACACGATATCGATCAAAAAACTGCATGTGATCGTCCAAAAGTGCAAGTCATCGAGCAAAAATCGCAAATCATAAACCACAATAAATGCAAGTTATCGACCAAAAAATTCAAATCATTGAACAAAAAATACACGATATCGATAAAAAAAAACTGCATGTCATCGACACAAAAAACGCAAGTCATCGAATCAAAAAATGCCAGTCATCAACAACAAAAAATGCAAGTCATCGACTAAAAAATGCAAGTCATAAATTCAAAAACTGCAAGTCATCAACCAAAAAATGCATGCCATCGCCCAAAAAGTGCATATCAAAGACCTAAAAAGTGCAAGTCATCTACCAAAGAAATGCAACTTGCAAAAAAAAAGCATTTTGTTGGGTCTATAATATATAAATGCATATCAACTCAATGAGAATTATCAATTTTCACTTCATTTAATTGTATTTAAACTATAAACACCTGAAAATGATTTTAAAATTTAATGCCTACTGTATAATACAACACAATAGTTTTTTCCATGGTATATTTCTTATACCATGGTTTTTGCATTTATTATTAAATTTTATTTGTCATACCAGCTGAAATACAAAAAAAGAAAACAAAAATCTATTAAATAAACGTAAAAACAGTTCTCAGAGCAAAGGCTGTGTATCATGGCGGAGCATTTCAACATCCGGAAAGATAAAAGCATCTTCCATTTATTTAATGTCACAACACGGAACCCCGAAAACATGGCAACACAAATGCCATTTCATGAAAGCCTCTACCCTCCTTGGTGTATACCACATACGAGGCAAGTATGATGGTTAAAAGAAAATCAAAAAGAAAAATAGAAAAACGAAAAAAAATATTAAAATAAACTCGTAAATCACTTGTCAAACTGCAAACATGTCAACGCAAAAATATCACATGAAATTTAAAATACAAAATAAATGAAAAGGAATTGAATGGAGGCCGAGAGACAAGGAAAGGAAGAGAGTAAGAGGCAGAAAAATAAAACACTCACGTGCAAAAACGCTGTTTGTGCAAGCAAAAAAATTAAAAGGACAACAGAATCAGTAACAAAACTTTTGTTTGGTTTGTTTTTTCTTTTTCCCCCGGTCATCAACTGCATAAACATTTGGTAGAATATACGGTATTGCAGTGCGGGTGCGGTGTGAAGCCATCATGTGTTTGTTGACTTCCATGCATAAGCTGTGAATGTTGTAATGGTCACGAGGTCTGTAGAAATTTACAGAAAAAATTGGTATAAATGCCTCTAAATGAGGAAATCACACGTAAAATTCAAAGGACATCTGTATCGTGAAACTTCCCAATTTCTTTTGATCCGCTCCTCTTAAGTATGTAATGTTTGGTAAAGTGTCGTATCCGTAAAACATTGTAATCTCCTGGAAACTGTTGCATTGTTTCAATGTCCTATTTGCTCTTATACGGTTCAAGTACAGCTGTAAAGTTGAGTGACACGCGTATAAGTTCTTCCTAGTTTGAGGGCTGCTGACAACGCTTTAGATTGGTGAATGTTGCATTAACGTTAGCGTTCTCTATGTCGATTCTAGGAGAACGTCCTCGTTGTCTATCACTTTCATATCTTCAACCTTAGACGCCGATTAAGTGTTTTCGTTGTCCGGATAAAAGAGCAGACTTATCATTACAACTGTATATGATTGTGATTTTGATCTAAGGCTTCTTCCTACCGCCTTTTTCGTAAACCGTCAGTCGGCCAAGACTATCAGCTGTTAAATGTCTATCATCTGATGTGTAGTTTCTTTACGAATATGGTTCGTTTAACAATCGAAGAACGCGTAAAAATACTTGAAATTCACTACAAAATTGATGTTTCAAACATTACGGGGCTATTATGGTCACCATAATCGATCAACTATGCAAGGAATTGACAAAATTATAAAGTAAGGTGAAGAGATGTCATCAAGCAGATAAAGTGTGGCGGATAAACCGAATTCGTGAATTCCACGACATGTCCAGCCTATTGTAACTAACTTTTGACTAACTAGGAGTTATAGCGCAGTTTGCATTGGGAATTACTCCTTCACTAAGTGAAATTCAGACAACCATTCTCTCACGTTGACCTTTCACAGCAGCGCTGTAGATATATTGATTGGTTGCAAGGACTTTCAATGCAAGTACTTCGAAGAAGAATTGATTACGTCGTTAACAAACAAAATTTTGACATATGGATGGAACTCGAAGGACCCAGAACAGAGTGTGGAAAAACTTTAACATCCTGAAAAAGTGTTTATTTAGTGAGCATTACGATCTGGAAATGCCACTGGGCCCTATTTGTCTGATAACGATGCTGGAAGAACAATTGCTCAGTTACACAGTACTCAGAGTGCTATGGTCGTATGATATCAGACTTCTTTTGACACCAAGATTCAAGAGTTCTGAGCTGGGGTTTTAACCTCTGCTAGACTATGGCGAACAACAAATTAAAAACTTACAATTTGGAAATCTGGTCACCTTTTCGTTGGATTCTTTAATGGCTTTTCCAAAATTCATTATAAAATCTCTTCATAAACCATTTCTGGTTAAAATTTCCAGCCAATTGAGGCAAGTATATATGAGTGTATGTATGTGTGAGTGTATGTGTATTGACTAAGCTATTCGTATGCTATGCGAGTTAAAGTGTTGCAATTATTGCTTACGAGGTGTAATTGTTTATGGGCCACAGATGTGCTTAATTTGCCCGTAAGACATAATGAAACACCAGGGATATTACGTCTTATTGCTGGATGATGCCTTATGTCGTGTACGCATGAAAATTTCTTTACCACACATACCGTGAGTGTGGGTGTGCACAAAAACGTCGTCGTGCGGGAGATGCAGCAATGCTACGTGGTTGACAGTTTTCTAAACTTAATTGTAAACAAAATTGAAATTAATTGCGTTGGCATTTAAGAACGGCAGAATAAGCAAATTAAAGATGATTTAATAATAAATAAAACATGCTTTTTCTTTGTTAAATTATTACGGATTTAATAATAGAAAATTAAAAAAAAAACAAAACAAAACAACAATTAAATCAACAACTCAGCTAGCAACAGTAATTTATAGGCCTTCTGAAAAGACAGAGAGAGAGAGAGAGAGAAAAAAAATTAAATGAAGATGAAATTCCTTTAAGCTGTTAAATTAAGAGGAAGGAAAACAGTTTTTTTTCTTTCATTTCCTTTTTTATTCCAAACGTTTTGATAAGCAACGAAATATTACCACAGTTCCATAAGAGAGTGGCGCCTGTTTTAAATTATGGTTACGAGAGTGTAACGAAATAAACAGAGATGGAGAGAGACAGAGAGTGAGAGTAATAAAAAAAAATCCCTAACGGAAGTGTTATAAAAACCTTTACATGCTTAGACCTCGGCGCCATTATAGTCAGCAATTTTTGTTGTTCTTTTCTCGTTTATTCGCTTTTCCTTTTCATAATGTTTCGTGTATGAACGAACGCTTATGTTCGAATGTGTGTGTTTAACAAAAAGTTTGTGTTTTTATTTATTAAAATTTTTGTTTTTCTAATATTATGTACATATACATATATGCATGTGTGCGTATGTGTTCTAAATCGCAAGCGAGAATGAGAGGCGTCAGTCAGAGAATGTGAAAGTGTTTGGCATAAGGAAATAAAACAATAACAATAATAATGTTTATTAATTTGTTTGCCAAAAAAAAAACAAAAAACAAAAAGAAAAAAGCAAGAAAACAAAACAAAATCACACCGGAAACCCTGTACTAAACGTGAGTAGGTAAGCAGCAGTAAGTAGTTGCTCTGAAATGGAAAACATCGCCCATATGACCTTATCATCGCAAGGTTAACAGATAAAAAACTAAGAAAATATCATCTTAATAGGCAAGCGGTTTCTATGAGAGATCGAAACAAAGTGGATGCATCAAAGCTTTTCCAGATGTGCTCTTTCACTTCTGCTGGATCATCAAAGTTTTGTCATGGAACGCATGACCTTTGACCTAGTGGGTTGGAAAGCTTTTGGATCAAGGATTGCAAAATAGTTTTCGTTATGGTCGGGTAACCCTTGGGACCGAAGATATATACAATGAAGATAACTGTTTTATATGACCAAACAAAATTCTCTACTTAAATTGCGAAAAATTCGATAAAATTTCCAAAGGCAATCAACCACCAGCCACAGCGGCAACGATTGTGAACCCAAAAAAAGGCGGTTCAGAAGCGCGTGCTGCAGATACTAACCAGTTGCCGTCGAAAAGCGCATAGTCCAAGGCGACATATGTATATTAGCTACTAGCAATACTATCCATTGGCTAGTGTAGCCGACCAACTGGTTAGAGTAGCTGGCTAGTGTAGCTAGCTAGCTGGCCAGTGGATACTATAGCTAGCTTGCTGGCCAGTGGATAGTATAGCTAGCTAGCTGGCCAATGGATAGTATAGCTAGCTAGCTGGCCAATGGATAGTATAGCTAGCTAGCTGGCTAATGTAGCTAGTGGTAGTAGTAGTAGTGTAGCTAGCTGGCCAGCTAGCTAATGCAGCTAGTAGTAGTGTAGCTAGCTAATGTAGTTAATAGTAGTGTAGCTAATTTATTAGTAGTGTAGCTAGCTAGTTTCAGTGTAGCTAGTAGTAGTGCAGCTAGCTAGCTGGCTAGTAGTAGTAGTAGTAGTAGTAGTAGTACTAGTAGTAGTAGTAGTAGTAGTAGTAGTAGTAGTAGTACTAGTAGTAGTAGTAGTAGTAATGTAGCTAGCTGGCTGGGAAGCTGGCGGCTGTAGCTAGTAGTAGTAGTAGTGTAGCTGGCCAGCTGGCTAATGTAGCTAGTAGTAGTGTAGCTAGCTAGCTGACCAGCTGGCTAATGTAGCTGGTAGTAGTGTAGATAGCTAGCTGGGCAGCTGGCTAATGTAGCTGGTAGTAGTGTAGATAGCTAGCTGACCAGCTGGCTAATGTAGCTAGTAGTGATAGTAATGTAGCTGGCCAGCTGGCTAGTGTAGCTAGCTAGTTAGCTCCTATAGCTAGTAGTAGTGTAGCTAGCTAGTTGGCTCCTATAGCTAGTAGTAGTGTAGTTCGCTGGCTACTGTAGCTAGTAGTAGTGTAGCTAGCTATATGGGCAGCTGGCTAATGTAGCTAGTAGTAATGTAGCTAGCTAGCTGACCAGCTGTCTAATGTAGCTGTTAGTAGTGTAGCTAGCTAGCTGGACAGCTGGCTAATGTAGCTAGTAGTAATGTAGCTACCTAGCTAGGCAGCTGGCTAATGTAGCTAGTAGTAGTAGTAGTGTAGTTGGCTAGCTGGCCAGCCGGCTAATGTAGCTAGTGGTAGTAGTAGTAGTGTAGCTAGCTGGCCAGCTAGCTAATGCAGCTAGTAGTAGTGTAGCTAGCTAATGTAGTTAATAGTAGTGTAGCTAATTTATTAGTAGTGTAGCTAGCTAGTTTCAGTGTAGCTAGTAGTAGTGCAGCTAGCTAGCTGGCTAGTAGTAGTAGTAGTAGTAGTAGTAGTAGTAGTACTAGTAGTAGTAGTAGTAGTAGTACTAGTAGTAGTAGTAGTAGTAATGTAGCTAGCTGGCTGGGAAGCTGGCGGCTGTAGCTAGTAGTAGTAGTAGTGTAGCTGGCCAGCTGGCTAATGTAGCTAGTAGTAGTGTAGCTAGCTAGCTGACCAGCTGGCTAATGTAGCTGGTAGTAGTGTAGATAGCTAGCTGGGCAGCTGGCTAATGTAGCTGGTAGTAGTGTAGATAGCTAGCTGACCAGCTGGCTAATGTAGCTAGTAGTGATAGTAATGTAGCTGGCCAGCTGGCTAGTGTAGCTAGCTAGTTAGCTCCTATAGCTAGTAGTAGTGTAGCTAGCTAGTTGGCTCCTATAGCTAGTAGTAGTGTAGTTCGCTGGCTACTGTAGCTAGTAGTAGTGTAGCTAGCTATATGGGCAGCTGGCTAATGTAGCTAGTAGTAATGTAGCTACCTAGCTAGGCAGCTGGCTAATGTAGCTAGTAGTAGTAGTAGTGTAGTTGGCTAGCTGGCCAGCCGGCTAATGTAGCTAGTAGTAGTAGTAGTAGTGTAGATAGCTAGCTGGCCAACCGAGTAATGCAGCTAGTAATAGTAGTGTAGCTAGCTAACTGGCTTGTGTAGCTGGTAGTAGTGCACCTGGCCAGCTGGCTAGTGTAGCTAGTAGTGCAGCTAGCTGGCTGGTTAGTAGTAGTACTAGTGTAGCTAGCTAGCTGGCCAGCTGGCTAATGTAGCTAGTGGTAGTGTAGCTAGCTGGTTGGGCAGTTGGCTACTGTAGCTAGTAGTAGTCTAGATAGCTATCTGGGCAGTTGGCTAATGTAATGTAGTAAGGTTTTTTTAATAACTCTGGATCCATTTGACCTATTGAAATGAAATCGGTGCCATTGAAAAGATCAGAAGTCGTACATTAAGGTCCATGTCCAAGCCCATGTGTAAGTCTAAGTAGGACCCGAATATTTAACCTTGAAAGTGTATTATAGATTTTATTCACCCACACATAGAAACAGTTTTTCTATGCAAAATTCTCGTCAACATTTTTTGTCAAATACCAGGCGCACAGAATCAAACAGCAAGCAAATTTCGGTAAACAAAAATGTTTAAACGCTTATAACTCCGGATCCATGGGACCTATTGAAATGAAATGGGTGTCATTGGAAAGGTCCGAGGCCATACTTTCAGATCGTGCCATAATAAAATTACTAGGCAAACATAATCGTGCAGCAAGCAAATGTCGGTAAATGGAAATGTTTAACCTCTAATAACTCTGGATCCATGGGACCTATTAAAATGAAATGGGTCCCATTGAAAAGATCAAAAGTCGTACATTAAGGTCCAAGTCCAAGTCCAAGTGTATGTCTAAGTAGGACCCGAATATTTAACCTTGAAAGTGTATTATAGATTTTATTCACCCACACATAGAAACAGTTTTTCTATCCAAAATTCTCGTCAACATTTTTTGTCAAATACCAGGCGCACAGAATCAAACAGCAAGCAAATTTCGATAAACAAAAATGTTTAAACGCTTATAACTCCGGATCCATGGGACCTATTGAAATGAAATGGGTGTCATTGGAAAGGTCCGAGGCCATACTTTCAGATCGTGCCATAATAAAATTACTAGGCAAACATAATCGTGCAGCAAGCAAATGTCGGTAAATGGAAATGTTTAACCTCTAATAACTCTGGATCCATGGGACCTATTAAAATGAAATGGGTCCCATTGAAAAGATCAGAAGTCGTACATTAAGGTCCATGTCCAAGCCCATGTGTAAGTCTAAGTAGGACCCGAATATTTAACCTTGAAAGTGTATTATAGATTTTATTCACCCACACATACAAACAGTTTTTCTATGCAAAATTCTCGTCAACATTTTTTGTCAAATACCAGGCGCACAGAATCAAACAGCAAGCAAATTTCGGTAAACAAAAATGTTTAAACGCTTATAACTCCGGATCCATGGGACCTATTGAAATGAAATGGGTGTCATTGGAAAGGTCTGAGGCCATACTTTCAGATCGTGCCATAACAAAATTACTAGGCAAACATAATCGTGCAGCAAGCAAATGTCGGTAAATGGAAATGTTTAACCTCTAATAACTCTGGATCCACGGGACCTATTAAAATGAAATGGGTCCCATTGAAAAGATCAGAAGTCGTACATTAAGGTCCATGTCCAAGCCCATGTGTAAGTCTTAGTAGGACCCGAATATTTAACCTTGAAAGTGTATTATAGATTCTATTCACCCACACATAGAAACAGTTTTTCTATGCAAAATTCTCGTCAACTTTTTTTGTCAAATACCAGGCGCACAGAATCAAACAGCAAGCAAATTTCGGTAAACAAAAATGTTTAAACGCTTATAACTCCGGATCCATGGGACCTATTGAAATGAAATGGGTGTCATTGGAAAGGTCCGAAGCCATACTTTCAGATCGTGCCATAATAAAATTACTAGGCAAACATAATCGTGCAGCAAGCAAATGTCGGTAAATGGAAATGTTTAACCTCTAATAACTCTGGATCCATGGGACCTATTAAAATGAAATGGGTCCCATTGAAAAGATCAGAAGTCGGACCTTAAGGTCCATGTCCAAGCCCATGTGTAAGTCTAAGTAGGACCCGAATATTTAACCTTGAAAGTGTATTATAGATTTTATTCACCCACACATACAAACAGTTTTTCTATGCAAAATTCTCGTCAACATTTTTTGTCAAATACCAGGCGCACAGAATCAAACAGCAAGCAAATTTCGATAAACAAAAATGTTTAAACGCTTATAACTCCGGATCCATGGGACCTATTGAAATGAAATGGGTGTCATTGGAAAGGTCCGAGGCCATACTTTCAGATCGTGCCATAATAAAATTACTAGGCAAACATAATCGTGCAGCAAGCAAATGTCGGTAAATGGAAATGTTTAACCTCTAATAACTCTGGATCCATGGGACCTATTAAAATGAAATGGGTCCCATTGAAAAGATCAGAAGTCGGACCTTAAGGTCCATGTCCAAGTCCAAGTGTAAGTATAAGTAGGACCCGAATATTTAACCTTGAAAGTGTATTATAGATTTTATTCACCCACACATAGAAACAGTTTTTCTATGCAAAATTCTCGTCAACATTTTTTGTCAAATACCAGGCGCACAGAATCAAACAGCCAGCAAATTTCGATAAACAAAAATGTTTAAACGCTTATAACTCCGGATCCATGGGACCTATTGAAATGAAATGGGTGTCATTGGAAAGGTCCGAGGCCATACTTTCAGATCGTGCCATAATAAAATTACTAGGCAAACATAATCGTGCAGCAAGCAAATGTCGGTAAATGGAAATGTTTAACCTCTAATAACTCTGGATCCATGGGACCTATTAAAATGAAATGGGTCCCATTGAAAAGATCAGAAGTCGGACCTTAAGGTCCATGTCCAAGCCCATGTGTAAGTCTAAGTAGGACCCGAATATGTAACCTTGAAAGTGTATTATAGATTTTATTCACCCACACATACAAACAGTTTTTCTATGCAAAATTCTCGTCAACATTTTTTGTCAAATACCAGGCGCACAGAATCAAACAGCAAGCAAATTTCGATAAACAAAAATGTTTAAACGCTTATAACTCCGGATCCATGGGACCTATTGAAATGAAATGGGTGTCATTGGAAAGGTCCGAGGCCATACTTTCAGATCGTGCCATAATAAAATTACTAGGCAAACATAATCGTGCAGCAAGCAAATGTCGGTAAATGGAAATGTTTAACCTCTAATAACTCTGGATCCATGGGACCTATTAAAATGAAATGGGTCCCATTGAAAAGATCAGAAGTCGGACCTTAAGGTCCATGTCCAAGTCCAAGTGTAAGTATAAGTAGGACCCGAATATTTAACCTTGAAAGTGTATTATAGATTTTATTCACCCACACATAGAAACAGTTTTTCTATGCAAAATTCTCGTCAACATTTTTTGTCAAATACCAGGCGCACAGAATCAAACAGCAAGCAAATTTCGATAAACAAAAATGTTTAAACGCTTATAACTCCGGATCCATGGGACCTATTGAAATGAAATGGGTGTCATTGGAAAGGTCCGAGGCCATACTTTCAGATCGTGCCATAATAAAATTACTAGGCAAACATAATCGTGCAGCAAGCAAATGTCGGTAAATGGAAATGTTTAACCTCTAATAACTCTGGATCCATGGGACCTATTAAAATGAAATGGGTCCCATTGAAAAGATCAGAAGTCGGACCTTAAGGTCTATGTCCAAGTCCAAGTGTAAGTATAAGTAGGACCCGAATATTTAACCTTGAAAGTGTATTATAGATTTTATTCACCCACACATACAAACAGTTTTTCTATGCAAAATTCTCGTCAACATTTTTTGTCAAATACCAGGCGCACAGAATCAAACAGCCAGCAAATTTCGATAAACAAAAATGTTTAAACGCTTATAACTCCGGATCCATGGGACCTATTGAAATGAAATGGGTGTCATTGGAAAGGTCCGAGGCCATACTTTCAGATCGTGCCATAATAAAATTACTAGGCAAACATAATCGTGCAGCAAGCAAATGTCGGTAAATGGAAATGTTTAACCTCTAATAACTCTGGATCCATGGGACCTATTAAAATGAAATGGGTCCCATTGAAAAGATCAGAAGTCGGACCTTAAGGTCCAAGTCCAAGTGTGTAAGTCTAAGTAGGACCCGAATATTTAACCTTGAAAGTGTAATATACATTTTATTCACCCACACATAGAAACAGTTTTTCTATGCAAAATTCTCGTCAACATTTTTTTGTCAAATACCAGGCGCACAGAATCAAACAGCAAGCAAATTTCGGTAAACAAAAATCTTTAAACGCTTATAACTCCGGATCCATGGGACCTATTGAAATGAAATGGGTGTCATTGGAAAGGTCCGAGGCCATACTTTTAGATCGTGCCATAATAAAATTACTAGGCAAACATAATCGTGCAGCACGCAAATGTCGGTAAATGGAAATGTTTAAACGCTTATAACTCCGGATCCATGGGACCTATTGAAATGAAATGGGTGTCATTGGAAAGGTCTGAGGCCATACTAACCTTTAACCTCTAATAACTCTGGATCCATTGGACCTATTGAAATGAAATGGGTGCCATTGAAAGCTATGTAGCTGCACTACTACCAGCTGCATTAACCAGTTGGCCAGCTAGCTAGCTACACTACTAATACTGCTAGCCAGCTGATCAGCTAGCTAGCTACACTACTACTAGATACACTAGCCAGCTTGCCAGCTACATTACTACTACTGGCTACATTAGCAAGTTGGCTAGCTAGCTGTCCATTGGATAGTATAACTGACCTGCTATACCAGCTGGCTAGTATAGTCACGGTCTAGCGTTACTTGGGATTGGAGATATAAGCGATGATGCTAACTTTTATTCAACTGAGCAAAAAAAAAAAGTGACCTTAATAAAGCGGACAAAATCGGATAAAAATTGAGTTCAGAGGTAAATGGGCTGGATAGTCTTGGAATCAAGGATTCCGAAACAGTGTTTGGGTCGGTGATATAACTGACGGGGCTAACCATTTTTTTGATGGGAGCAAAAGGAGTGCTCTTTATGAATAGGTTAAAAAAATAAAAGGAAACGGACCTTGTGGGCTGGATAGCCATTGTGTCAAGGATTTCGAAACAGGTTTCCTTACGGTCTGTCCTTACTTGGGACCAGAGATTTAGGCGACGAAGCTAAATGTTTTTCTTTAAATAAATGGAATAATCTCATTTGCAAAAGAAAGATTAGATAATGAACGTATTGCTACAGAGACAAATCTGATCCTCTTAGAAACTCATAGCTGCTGCCACTAGACTCTGGAAGCTGACTACACATGTCTGGCGGCTGGGAATACTTTACATCGACTTCTGCAGAAGCTGTAATGACGTGTGGAAAAAGTGGAAACAACATAACATTGTCTCTGTTATCGACTAGTACTTGGGAACCTTAGACGGACATTAATGGAACGCCCGTCATTAAACTAAGAGTAGGATGGTTGAGAAATTGTCCAGCTAGAAAATGCGGTATTATTAGTATTATAACTGGGCCTTATACGAACCAATTTGAACTAACCTAACCTAATTTATCTATTTTTTTCATATTTATCAAATAAACCCCATAGATTTGTTATAATTTACATAAATAGTGAGTATTTCCTGATGAAAACCATAAAAAAGCATTGAAATTTTATTAGGATTTCCTTCAAATTTATTCATTTAAATAATCCTTCCTTATCTTGAAAAAGAACCGTAAAATAATTTAAATTGCAAAAAAAAAAAACAACATCACAGAAGGCGGCAGCAGGCAACACTGACGACGACACATTGTCTCAAGCATTAAAATACGAGACGAACGTAAATTAAAATGAATATGAAGAGAGTGGGGGGAAACGACAACAATGTTTACAATTGCTTGCTACTAAATTATAACTAAATAGAGAGTGTAGAAGTTTGTGTGCATGTGTGTGTGTGTGTGTGTGGGGGTATGAGAGAACAGAGGAATATGAAAGAGTGAACACATACACACTCGTAGCCATCAAACACTTGTTTAAACATAAAATATTTGTTAATATTGTAAATGAGAGAAATAAAAAAAACGAAACAAAAAACAAAACGGGAGTTAGAAATAACAGTTTTTATATGAGCAGGAAAGGAAAAAAAAATTGAAAAAACAGGAACAACAACAAAACAGTGGTAACATTAGGCGCCACTAAGCTTAAAGCCAATACTAACATCAAAGAAAACATGCTACATACACTAGATATGCAAGAAATAACAACAAATTCATGAAGGAGAACCATTTTACAGAGGCACAATGAAAAAATGAAAACAACAACAACAAAACCCCTTTTTTGTAGACAATTATCAGCCGAGTATTAAATGTGAATGTAAATGAAGAATATCGTATTAAAAATAACAGTTTAGTTGAGTATGTTTGTAAATTTATTTCACTATATTTCTCTCTCTCCATCTCTCGCTCTCTCTTTATCATTTATTTAAATATATAGTGGCGGAAGAAATAAGAGGGAAGGAAACCAATTTCAATATTTAATGAGGCATTGCAGGTTTTAGTGATTTTACACGTTCGAAGAGTGATTTTTACGCAGAGCGTTAAGTTAGATCAGTTGGTGGACCACTTTTGAATGCAGAGGTGCCACTTAGATCAGCCTTTGGACCCATTATGAGACCACAATCAATATTCAACTCATTGATCAAACACAACTAAGCCGAGTCAAAAATAAATAAAACTTTTATATTTGCAAGCTTGCTCAAGGAAATCAAAAAGTACGAGGTTAAAAACCTCCAAAAGCATAGCTCTGACGCATAATGTCAAAGACAGTCTCTTCCTCCTCTTTGTTAGACACTCAGTTTCTGCAGCTGTCACTTGCGGGAATGACAAATTTTTCGGTATGTCTACCAAAAGCATAGTAATGGGCCGCGAGAACCGGTTTTGCGCCACAGTTATCCATGCAATGTAAGGACAGGCCTCTTCTTCCCCGTACATACATACGTGTCCAGCAAAGTCTAGGAATATTGCACGTACCTTCCCTGCTGCCAATGAAATAAAACCTCCCTGAAAAAGGGGGGTGGATAATATCCAAAATAACTGAGGCATTCGGAATACCTATGCCCTGTAACAAGAACGGACATTGAAACGACATTTGTTAGGCAGTTAATCGCAGTCTGGCTATCCGAGTAAATCATTGGTGTCCAAGATTTCCTAGCCGAGTGGATTATCAGCATACTGAAGTCTAGAATAATGAATTTGGTAAGATGAGAAACTTTTCTAGGAAAATCGGCGTGTTGGAGTGGTACTGCCTCCAGTAGAGGCGTTTTATCGCCTTTGCTATATTGTGAACAGCATCGGAAGACACTTCGAGGCTGTGAGAACGTAATTGCTATGCAAATGACATGGCCACAGCGAAAATCCTAGCGATCATTAGTGAGCTTATGCAGGCCGTTTTTATATGTTTTCCTAATGGGTTTCTGACAAGAGTCTTGGCATAAAGCCGGCGAATACGAAGTCGGTTCGGTTTTTCGACTCATTGTGGCGTGTTTCGGATTTGAATTTGCATCTCCATCCATATAAAGTTCACCTCCTGCAACAATTAAAGCCAGCTGACCATTCATAACAATAATGAAGCTTGTTTCTCACTTAGTGATTGCGATGACAAGCAAAATTCTTATGTGTGGTGCTTAAACGGCCTACAAGTGATCGTGGAAAAGTCAATAGGTGCCATTGGCTAGCATTCGGAAAGCCATGGCAATATGACAATTTACTTGTTTTGACCTGCAATTGAATGTTTCCAACGAGATACCACCATGTGCCACATAACTCGTCAAATGTTGGGGTAATTGCATGAAGAGTTTCCTGTAAAATTAATGAACAATTTGGCAATAGCAATTGACAACCTAGATCATGAGATTCGATGTCGAGTTCAGTGTGAAATAAATAACGTATCTCCCCTAACGTTGCCGCATGTAAAACCCAACATTCGTCAACATCTCACTGAGGTAAAGCGCTAAATGTGTGAATAAGTGATGGAAAACTAAAGGGTGTTTTTTATAGAGGTATAGAACTTTTAGGTTGCAATAAAACAACGATGGATTATTCGATTGACATGAATTTTATTTATCCGAAAGATAATCTTGTGGCATTACATTTTAAATATGATTTCTGGCATATGACCGCCACGGCTGGCGCGGCTGTAGTCCAATCTGGACGTCCAATTTTCGATGACTTTTTCCAACATTTGTGGCCATATATCGGCAATAATACGGCGAATGTTGTCTTCCAAATGGTCAAGCGTTTGTGGCTTTACCGCATAGACCAATGACAGACTTTACATAGCCCCACAGAAAGTAGTCTAGCGGTGTTAAATCACAAGATCTTGGAGGCCAATTCACAGGTCCGTGAACGTGAAATTAGGCGGTCACCAAACGTGTCTTTCAATAAATCTATTGTGGCACGAGCTGTGTGACATGTTGCGCCGTCTTGTTGAAACCACATCTACTGGACATCATGGTTATTCAATTCAGGAATGAAAAAGTTAGTAATCATGGCTCTATACCGATCACCATTGACTGTAACGTTCTGGCCATCATCGTTTTTGAAAAAGTACGGACCAATGTGTTCCACCAGCCCATAAAGCGCACCAAACAGTAAGTTTTTCTGGATGTAACGCTGTTTCCACATACACTTGAGGATTACCTTCACTCCGAATGCGTCAGTTTTGTTTGTTGACGTAGCCATTCAACCGGAAGTGCGCTTCATCGCTAAACAAAATTCGCTGATGAAAATCGGGAACGGAACGGTAATCTCGTTTTGGGCCCACGCGACGAATCTACGCCTTACTTGATGATCGTTTGGCTTCAATTGTTGTACGAGTTGGATTTTGTAAGCACGCAAACCAAGATCCTTTCGCAAAATCTTCCATAAAGTGGATGGACACAGATCCAATTCCTGTGCCCGATGGCGAATGGACTTATTCGGGTCTTCCTCAATGAATGCTACGCTCTACAGCAGCAATAGCTTCTTCTGTACGCACCGTACAGCGTCTACGTGGTGCGAAAACGTTCCATGGTTAATCGAATTAACTGCTCTGATGGACGATTTTGTCGACGATAAAATGGACGTAGTGCGCGATACGTTTTCCGCACAGAACCATTATTTTCGAAATAAAATTGCACTTTTTGCAAGCGTTGTTCAGGCGTGAGTCTATTCATGATGAATTGCCAAACCAAACTGAGAATAAATCAGTTGACAGCTGTTAAATCGGTCGCCATCTTGAAAAGTAATGCCAACTTAAAGTTCTATACCTCTATAAAAAACACCCTTTATATCAAAAGGGTCTACTGATGAGATTATCTTGCCATTGCCAGCTTTTAAACTGTGATTTTAACTTTATGGAATTAGTTTTCTTAGCACTAATCTTCAAACCAGTTTCATTGGAATTCGGCAACAATTATTATCGATCTTTGCTTACATATTGAAATAACTGGAAGAGATTACTTAGATGTATGTCCCTATTATTTTATCCTACACTGTAGGCAAAGCAATTTATTTGACGAGCAGTCTAGTCAGGTCTAGTCTAGTGGAGTTTTTTTTTCTAGCAGCAAATCACTAACGAAAGTGATAAGAATCTTTTACAATTACTCACATGCAAATTATAATTTGACAGACAGACAGAGAGACAAACAGTCAGACAGACAGACAATTCTTTTTTTTTCATTTCCTTAAAATAAATTGATAATAATTATGCCATCGCATGTGTTGTATTGTATTTAAAAAATTACGTTTCGTTTCGCTTTTGCCTGTAAAATATTGGCTCTTAATGAACTCTATTGTTACTGTGATGATAGAAAATTAAAAAAAAAAAAAAACTTTTCTTTCCTTTTTTTTTGGGAAATTATTTTCAATTTCTTTTGTTGTCTGTCTGTTAAAAAAAAAATACCCAAAAAAGATGAATGTATAGACGTCATGCCATTTTTGGATATTTTATTGTGTTTTTAAGACACAAGTGAGGGACGAAGGGGGATGGTGTATAATAATAAATACGTATTCGTTACTAAATTTCAATTTGAGAGCTATTTAAGAGTAAAATTTTAATAAATTTCATGTTACAGGGGTTGCTTGTCATATTTATTTGGATTTATTTGAATATCCGCACTACACGCACTTTTTCATCCACTTTACTCACTCCCTGCCTTGCTTACTCACTTACTACATGGCAATCATAATGCCATTTGCTAGGTTTGAGATTATTTTTTCTAAAAGAGGGGGCCAATTTAACAGTTATTTCAAATTTTTACTTTTTTCTGACCCCTGAATGCCTTTGGTAGTTTACTTGTAACTACTGTAGCCTTCTTCAACGGCCGTATAAGCAATCTGACTTAATTGGGCATTACAAACTTTTCTTTTTTAGGACCAGCATCTGGGGATGAACTCCTACTTATGCAGTGCATTGTGTTGGAATTGCAGAAAGATAGTTTTAGGAGAATGGAAAGAGGTTTAGTGTGCAACAAATTCTTTTTTAAAACATGTTTGTTTTATGACGTTCATTACTTGTAATAATTCACACTTTCTATTTCTATTTCGGCTATTCAGACTATCAGAAAACACCCAGGGTCTCTGGTGAGGCATTTGAAGTTTAGCACACTAGGAATCAGAGCATTGATGAGCTCCCATTTTCTGAGTTTTTGGTAGAAGGCTGTTGAGAGGAATTCGCTGAGATGTCTACGCCGGAGGCTTAGTCTAATAAGTCAACACACTATCACTACTAGACTACGCCAACATCACACACCGAACAACAACGTTTTCAATAATTTCTGGCTTCTCAGACGGCTATCTGGTAAAAATTTTATTTACTGACATTACCAACGGCTATGTGGTACAAATTTTGCTTACTGACGTTGTCAACTAGTACGAAATAATTTTCGTCGCTGAAGAAATTTCGCAAAAACAGCCTGTTGCCTTAGCATCCAATCAGCACCATGCAGGGGAATAGTGAACGGTCAACCGACTTAAATTGTTGCATGAGTTTGATTTTACATGTAGACAGTGGGTGCAAATAAAAATGAGCCGAAACATAATATCAGTTACGAACTAAACTATCTTCTTCTTTTTCTCTAAGGTTTTTTATAAAACAAGCGATCGAACACATCATTTGTTAAATTAAAAGTTAATTTTAAATTAACCCTCGTTATCTAGGCCGGGTGTACGCTGTCATAAAAATTTTGATGGGTGTTGCACAGAGAAAGGAATCGCTAACAACAATTGACAGATAAATTAAGAAACCAAATTCTGGCAACATGTTTAACTCAAGCGGACATAATTTCATATTTTTTTTTTTCTTCAGTCCTTTTTAATAAACCCTCGGCCTAATCGCAATCTATCTACAAAAAAAATAATACAAAAGAAAGAAAAAAATCTCCCTTGAAAAATTTTAACTACACGAACACACACAGAGAGAGAGAGAGAGAGAGAGAGAGTGTGTGTGTAGAGAAACAAAAACATGTAGAGTATCAAAGTACTTTAAGACAACAAGAACTAGTAACGGTAATGGCAACAAAAATAACAACATGCTTAATAATAACAAAGATGATGTACGAGGCAACCTGATGAGGATGATGATGAGCAAGTAAAGAATACTTGCTGTTTGCACCCGCTATATAATGGAGTTTGCTCGTCGTAAATAAAGCAGAAAAAGGGTAACTAAAAACGATTCAACAGACAAGCATAGAGAAAGGAAGAATTCCATTTGTTTTTGTTTGTTGTGGGGTGTTATTGAAAACTCACCACCAAGCAAACATGCATGCAAGCACCAATCCTACTATTATTCTGACCACTCTTATGCACTCACACTTTGTAAACAAATTGTAAAGGCTTTTGATATGATTTGTAGTGCTGCTCTCCACTGTGTTAGTGAGTTGAGGGCTTCTTTTTTTTCTGTTTCGTTGAATAAATTTGTGAAGCTTAAAAAAGGATTTTCCAAAAATATGAATCTTTCTTTAAATATACGCTCACATGCATATTATGTGCATACATATATTGTAAATAAATAATATTTAATTAATGTTTGACTAGATTTAACAATGGGTGGTGGTTGGTGGTTGTTGTTGTAGCTGTTGCTGTTTATTATTATTCATTGAGTATGGTAGTGCAGCGCTGTTCAATGTATACATACACACGACGTTTAACAAGGATTTATTATTGTTTGTAGTCATTTTTTAACAGATTACGAGTATTACAACGACAGCAGGAATTAAAGGAAATCTAAGGAATACTAAAAAATGTTTAAAGGGAAAATTACAAAAAAAAAAAAGAATATATTTTGCAAGAGATTTATTTCACAACGATGGTTAGGCGTATGAAGTCGCCGTAGTCTACTAGGTAGTGTGTTAACTTATTAGAAGAGAGTCCATGGTTCTTTCGAACAAAATGAACGGCGAAAAAAATCATTTTTTTCGGCGACTAACTCTCAACAGTCATCTGGCAAGAACTCTGAGAGTAAATAAATTGCTCGTGCCGTTCCATGTCGACATGCTGTAATCCTGACTAAAGGATTGTAATGACCAATTATGTAAGTAAATTGGTGTGTATTATCATCTGAAAATGTCTTTGGGCTTTTTTTTAAATGACCCTGAAAGAACCATTGCCTTATGATAATTGTTTTTCTTTTGGTCTGAAATAGAGAATTATGAACTGCACGGTATGTAGTTTCAACAAGATGCTGTCAGTAGTCATGCAACCAATTTTGCCTTTATTGCATCAAAGGTGTCAGAAAGACAAATTTGGCATTGTGGCGATGTCAATTGATCACCCAGATTATTCGATTTGATAAGGATAACAGATGCTCGTAATGAGAAGCAACATTCATTAAATTATCGGTGAGATATAGCACGAAATGTAGTAAAAGGCAATTGAAAGTCACATGAAAATTAGTGTTGCAGCACACCAATTCAGAAATTCATAATGGAATCGTGAGGTCCAAGTGTAATAATGAAATAAAAGTTTCATTTTGTTATATTTAAACTCGCTAACGATAATCTAAGGTAATGTGACGGACCCTTCTTGAAAGTCGATAATGGTACCACAAATAATATTCCCCGGGAGAACAAAAATTCCCTAGAGGACACCAAAATGAGCCCAAAATTAATTAAATTAATTGCGGCAATCTTTTATATTTGAGAGCACAGTGAATGAAGTCAGAGAGTAGTGAGAGGTTGAAAACCTCCAGCAGCAGAACAGTGACACATGAGGTGAAAGACAGTTTATTTGTCCTCCTCAGGCTTACAGGCTCTGTAGAAGTCATTTGCTGGAATGCCAAGTTCTTCTGGCATGCATAGCAAAAGGACAATGCTTCGTGAGAATCGCTATTTAAGCATAGAAGTGAGTCAATTCTATTCTTATCCACGTATGTATGTCCACCAGAGTTTAGCAATATTGCTCGGGCTCTACTGCTCCCAATGAAATAGAGTCTTTCTGTAAAAACAGTGGATAATATTCACATTTATTAAGGCAATCGGTATACCTCTGCCCTGTAAAATGTCGGATGCTGCGAGACCCGCAACCGGCCTTGGTCAGCTCATTATACACATACATACATACATACAGTATGTCAAGAATGAGTTTTCACATTAAAGAAATTTAAAATTTTTGTGTTATTTCATTAAAAAAAAGTTATTCTTATTTTAAAACAAAAACATTTTTTAATTTATTCATATTAATAATACTATTTACAAAGATTTACAACAAAAAAAATCACTTTGATAAGAAAAATAAGAAACAGTTTAATAAAAACGATTAATACTCAAATATTTCACTGTCAAAAAACTCTTTTCACAATATAGTTGTCTTTGTCTTATTTGGAAATATTTGATGATTAGCGGTATAATACCGTTAGTTTTGATGTGCATCTATTTTCTTTGTAGTTTCAAAAACATGTATACCAATGTACCAAAGCATGTATGCCAATTTTTTGTAGTGCAGACGTGTTATAAAGAGTTAAAAACAATGCCAGGAAAACGATTATTGTACGATCCAATTCAACTAATTTATTACAATCACTATTTGGCCACAAGTGCTCCGGAGCTGTCAGAGAGGTTTTCGGTATCAAGACGAACCATTTACAATGTGATTAATCGTGATGAAAAAGAGGGTGGGTTAGAAATAAAACGTGTAGGTAGTCCCACGACTAAAATTAACAATCGCACAGAGCGCTTATTTATGAGAAAAGTTGTCCAGGACCCAAAAATTTCAACAAGGACCCTTCGAAGGGGCATAAAGAAGAATGTGATGTTGTTGTATCCCATGAAACTTTTCGGCAGGTTTTGTTAAAGACAAATATTCTTCGAGATCAGCCCGTAAAAAACCACTACTTTTCGCAGTAAAGAAACAAAGACGTTTTTCATCTGCTATGAACAACATTTAGCAACCTGTGACTTAATGGAACGACGTAATATTCTGCGATGAGGCCAAAATAATGTTACACTATAACGATGGCCCAATAAAAGTCTGTCAAAAGCCGTTAACAGCGTTAGAAAACCGAAATATAATACCAACTAAAATTTGGAAAAATTTTGATCATGATTTGGGGTTGTATCTCGAGTAAGGGAGTAGGAGATTTGGCCTTAATAGATACAACAATGAATGCACAACAATATTTGGACATTTTAAAGACAAATTTAAAAAGAAGCGCTAATAAATTCGGCGTCATGCTGGAAAATAAACCAATATTTATATTTTATCAAGATAATGACCTCAAACATAGGTCGCATATGGTAAGAATGTATAGTAGCCACATTACATAACTGCGGCAAAGTCATGGACACTCCTGTCCAAACTCCGGATTTAAATCCCATTTAAAGGTGTGTCATACCAAGTACTAAAGCCGAATAATTCTTGTTTATTAGTTATATAATGAAATTAAAATAAATTTGTGAAAAGAGTTTTTTGACAGTGAAATATTTGAGTATTCATTGTTTTTACTAAATTGTTTCTTATATTTTGATCAAAGTCAATTTTTTTTGTTGTAAACCTTTGTAAATAATATTAATAATATGAATAAATTAAAAAAGTTTTTGTTTTCAAATAAGAATAACTTTTTTTTTAATGAAATAACACAAAAATTTTAAATTTCTTTAATGTGAAAACTCATTCTTGACATACTGTATGTACATAATTGGTCATTACAACCCTTCAGTCAGGATTAAGACCTAGCTTCTCATATCACTTACGCTGTGTGTGTTAATTTTTATACGTAACAGATTTTTCAAAAACTTTTCATGGAAATTTTTTATTTACCCACAGAGTTTTTGCCAGAAATCTGCTAAGAGAAAAGTCGCTGAGGAAATATTTTTTCATATTTCATATTGATATCTGACCTGGGGTTTGAACTGTGGCTTCACATCTGTGAAGCCAACACACTACCTATTACACTAATGCAATTTCCAACGATATCGCTATAGATCGGAACCAATATAAGAGTTACATTTATCGATAATGTACCTGGCCTTAGTATATAATTCCTCTTCTCTGTGAATAGACCTTCTTGTTTTACTTCATCATTGTTATGGTGTTAACTGAGAGTTGAAATATCAGTTTTTTTTCGAAAAGGTTTTCTAAAAACTTATAATGGAATGACCTTCAAAATGCCATTAACTTATCGAACGAAACATTGCACGTTTGAATTGAATGGAACCATTCAAGTATTTTAAATAAATCTTCAATGTCAATTAAAATAATTGATTTTTACAATTTTCTACTTGTCTGTCAAATTGCATGCCTTTTTACATGTTCTTCCGGAAGAATTCGATCCTTATTTTAAAAGATTTTAAATTAAATACCAGACTTTTATAGAAAAATCTTGAAATTAAATTGTTTGAGGCTTGAAATTTCATTGAATTAAACTCTGTTAACAGAGTTAAAATTAAAAACAAAAACAATATAAAAGGCAACAACACAATAACAAAAACAAAACAAAAGTATTGCTTACCATTCTTCTCTTTTCATAATTTTTAAGCACGATGTGGTAAATTGTTATTATTTCCTATGCTCTCCTCTCTTTGTATTGGTTTTTTGTTTTGTTTTTTGTTTTGTAGTTGTTTAATCAAAACATATACCGCAATTACAAGAATAACAACAACAAAAACACTAGAGTAGCAATATAACAGCCACCATTAAATTCGATTTCGTTTGTGTTTTTATTTCTTTAAAGGACAACACCCCACTACGCGTATACACATACACTTTTAAACGTACATGCAAACGTACAAGGCAAAGAGATTTATAAAGAGAAAATAAAAGCATACCACCAACATCATCATGTATTATTTATTATTTCTATAGATGCCGTGTAATGTTAATGTGTAGTGGTAGAGTTAAAGCGAAAAATGTCTGGAAAATCATTTACAATTTTCACTTTTTTTTCACTGTTTGTTTTTGTTTTTGTTTTGTTCTATAGGAAACCGCAAAACAGCAACACTAACACAAAGAAGAGAACAATAGAACTTTTGTTTCTTTCAGCTTGTTCTCCTATTTTTGTTTTTGGTTTGACTTGTTTAATGTTTAAGAAAAAAAAAACTACCGGCTGGTTTATAGGAAAAGTAAGAAAGAACAAACAAACAAAACAAAATAATTTAAAGAAATAATTTTTAAAACCACAAAATGATAAATTTTAGTTGAGGCAACGTTTTCACTGTTTTTTTTTTTGGGGTTTTTTTAAAGCACTCTCTCTTGTAATATTAGATACGACACAACACACGACCTCGCTTTTTTAGCACAACATGCAACGCAGTTTAAAGCCGGCGACTGACTGATGGCAAATGAAATAAAAACAAACTTTCAACCCCCCTCTCTATACGTTTTTAAGGGATGCGATGCACTAACAAAAAGGATGAATTTTAGAATGAATGAAACTGAATGAACGCCGTTTTAAAAACCGGAAAATCTTGAAAGGAAACCATTGGAACCATAGGAACGTTGTGGTAAATGGAATATAAACAACACATTCTGCACAAGAAAGTGAAATAGGAACACAGAGAGAGAGAGAGAGAGAAATGAGAAACTACAAGTTTTTGTTTATTTTGTCTTTGTTTGTTGCTTTTTGCCTTTACTTTTGGTTTTTATGAAGGATAATGGGAACAAAACACAAATACAACAAAAGAAAACAAAATAAAAAACACATGATGCTGTTTGCGTGTGAGTGTGTGTGTATGAACGTTTTTTATTTAAAATTTAATTTAAAGTTTCCAAATGAATTAATTTTATGTACAATTTAACATTCTTTTAAGCAAAACCCAAACAGTTTTAACAACTGAATGAATAAACAGTGCCAAGCAGTGTTTTATTGTTGTTTTACCGTAAGTATGTATTTCTGTATGTATGTGAGTGTTGTAAAGGCACGTTTATTTTAAAGAAGAAAATTAAACAGAATAAAAAATTAAACAACAACAAGAAACTCTTTAATGAAGACTTTATTTACAGCATTATTAGCATGCCTATGGCTCTCCCACTTTCTCTCGCTCTCTCACTTTCTTGCTTGTACGGAATAATTATGCAGTAGATTAATAGGACAACACACAACACAATACTACTTAGAAGACAATATATTTTATAATTAAATTTAATGTGACCTTTGTTAACAACGTACTATTGTATGTGTGTGTGTGTCTGTGTTCTGTGTGAAGCAAACCTTAGTACGATTACAATTTCCGGTATTAATATTGGTTGGCAATGCTATACTGTACTCTATATACATATGTATGTATGTCGTATCGGAAGTGATGAATGTTTTAATTAAATTGTATTAAGCGTGTATATGGGTGTGTGTATTTGTGGTTTATAATTAAAACATTAATTATTAAATATTTGTATTAAAAAATATTGAAGGAAATTTAATATTTAAACACACAATTAGAATTTATAATACGATACGAAAATTAGGTTTAATTTGTGTTGATTACCAACCAAAATATTTTATGTTTTGGTTGCAAGGGATGAAAACCGGTCTACTTTTCCTATTAAAAATAGAAAATATTAAAAAAAAATTATAATAATACACTTAGGCATTTACCAAAAACCAGACAAAGTAGAAAGTTAATCTGAAGAATATAAAAGTGAAAGCTATACACCTCAAAATCCTTCAGACCAATTTGGCTCATGCCTTTAATATTAAAAATACTTTCGAAAAACTGTGGTAAACTTTCTAAGGGGGATGTTAGAAATCCCATAACAGGAATACAACCTTCAGAACTTCTCATGCCGCCCAAACAACCTGACTTCAAACGACGGTACGACGGACGATAATTAAGCATGAAGCTCTCTAGATTATAAAGAAATTTGAAGACGTTACAATTGTTAATAAGCCTGTGCATCATTCAATGTACATACTCCCGAAAACAGTGTTTCTATTACAGCGAATAACCCGAAATTCTCAATTGAACGTCACAGCAATTGTAACTATCTTACGACTTACTATGGAGCATTTTACATTTAGATATGCACCTCCAACTTCCGCAACAATTAAAGATGGCCGATCGGTTCGTAGAGCCGTATATATACTGATTGGCTGCTAGGGCAGCAGGCTTGATTTATCGAACAAAATTTTATTCAACGATTAAAAGCTCATTACGCAGTAGTTGGCAAAATTATCGATCGAAGGTAGAGAAACTCGTGATGATGGAAAAGCCATTACATTCGGGAAAAGTCACTACAGTCAAAGCCCGGTATAACAAATACTCACTTTAACGAATTCGGGATATAACGAATGAGCAAATTTCTTACATTGACTACCTTATATAACGAATGTTTTATAATTTTCAAGCTCAGTGTAACGAATGATTTAAAAACTGGTAAGAACAAAAAGAATGTGACAAAAGAGAACACAAAATATGTTCGTTAAAGTACCGTTGGTTTTCATTGTATACAAACACACAGTGCTTTTGAACAAGTGGTCATAAAAATTTTCCAATGAAGGCTTTACTGATACTGGACAATGCTCCCAGTTATCTTCCTGCAGAGGAACTTGTAAAAAATACGTGACTCCTCTTATCCAGCCAATGGACCAAAACGCCATTCGCTTACTTACAAAAATAGTGGCATCTGAAACATCATAAATTTTTTAAAAAGTCTTTCTCTTTATGATGCATCCTGTATGATTGGTCTCGCCTGGAACAATGTTAAGGAGGACGCATTGTCTAAATGTTGGGAAAAAATTCTATTTTTGGAAAATTTAGAGTTTGATGATGAGGACGAGATCGCGCTTTCTAGACTTTTTCAAGGGGATGAAGTACAGTGTATAAGACGTGGAGTCAGACTATTAAGTACAATTTTTCCAAATGTAAGCAAATTTAAATCCTTGCCTTAATGTTTTCACATTTTGTTTATCTATTCTTTAATTTTAGATTCCATTTAGTACAGATTTAAACGTTTGGAACAATGGAGACTTTAATGATATTACTTTGTATGGAGATGACGAAAATGAGGATAATATTGAAATTGTCGACCAATTTTCTAATAATGAAACGAAAATCAAGCATTCTGATGTAATAAAATAAATGTATACAATGGGCTTCCCAAAACAATATTAATATTTCAAAACAATTAGTACTTCGAGAAATACAGGAAGAAGCTCTTCAAATGAGTCTTCAAGTTACTTGTAAACAAACGTCTATAAATGATTTTTTTCCACCAACTTAAATAATTTTTAACACTTTTACTCACTTATTGATTATCAAACGTTATTTTCAAGGACATATCTATATATTTGTAATAAAATGAATTAAATGTACTTTTCTTTTTTTCATAATAAAATTTTGATAAAAAAAACTTTGCCATATAACGAATTTTTCACTATAACGAAAGGGCCTGACAATATATCGTTCGTTATACCGAGCTTTGACTGTATTTTTATATTTCACTAGGCTCAGAAGGTGTCACTTCTTTTGCGAAAGTTATTGTGAAATCACCTATACCACTGCCATAGTCACACAATGGACAAATTTTATTAGCCTGCAATCAAATATTAGGCTAATTTCGTTTATAGATCATGCAACTTGACGTCCTTAATCATTTTGAGGGTCTACGCCAAAGACCCTGTCTATATGTACAATCTCCTCATGACGGAGTATTTTAAAGCCCAACATGCGGAATGTTAACACTAAGATACCGCCCCAAATATGTGAAAAAGTGATGGAAACCATGAATGACATTGTATTTCATATACATAATGCCATGGTTAGGGTCCAAGCATTGCAATGATGTTTATTTCACTTAACTTTCGGAATCAAAACATGTTTAACCATTGTCACATGGGTTACTTTGCGTATTTTTTTTTATTTTAAATATCAAATAAAGTCTCTTATTTCTGTACTTGAATTAATTAAAAAACTTTTAAATTACCCGAAAAGAAATTAATTCCACTCTAAATAACTAATTTATTTCTATTTTCCTGTTTTTCTTTTTCTAATTAGACAAATATCCTGTAACATGGTTGTAAAAAGTACTCAACTCTCTTGAAATTTGTTTTTTTTTTGTTTTTGTTTTAATGGCCACCCAGGAGTTTGTGTATTTAAATTAGAACACACAGGCAACTGTGACTACAACTCCTGCTACTGCTGCTACTACTACTGCTACTACTTTGTCTCTTAGTGGTTCTCTCTAAGGCTCTCACACACTCACTTTCTCTCTCTAACTACCTTTAATGTTAATGAAAATAAAAAACAAATAATTGTCGTCATACTTAAAGGAAAAGGAAAATAAAAAAAGACACGAACTTTTCATTAAAAAAATAAATATTTCGTCTATTAAGGTGTTGTTGTTGTTGCTGCTCTTGCTCTCTTATCAACTGGACAGTTTGGTCGAGCAAAACAAACACGAAGTCAAACGAAGTCATAGTCAACGCATCATGATAATAATCAGAAAGAATTACAAAAAAAAAAGAAACCAACCAAAAACAACAACAACAAAAAAGAAATTTGCATGACATTTAGAAGACTGTTAGGAGGCATCTTTAATAAAAAAAAAAAGGAAAATACTTGTCGTCAATTTCTGTTTCTTTTTCTTTTATTGCTTCGCTTTTTTTTGCCTTTAGTTGCCAACTTAAGACTCTTTTTACACACACACTTTTTTATCTCACGGTCAATGATACCAAATGGCAAACAGAAAAGTGGGTGGGTGCTCTGCTGCTGTTGGTATTTTATGAATGGCAACTTCTGTCGGCATCATCATCATCATTGTCATCGTCATTGTTTGCATTCTTAACTTGGAGAGCAGCTAATAATGCCAACGCCATCACTTTTTCCCCCCCTGGTGAACTTTATACGAACCAGGCAGGCAGGCAAGGCAAGGCAAGGCAAGTGTATTGAATTGTATGAATCCAAGTGTTCCATAAAGAAATGCAAAAAAAAGAAGAAAAAGAACTTCAACTTTGTTGCAAACTTGAGTTCTTGTTTTTTGTCTTCTTCTTTTTGGTTACCGCCTGCCCAACCAATTGCTTTGGCAACTCGCCATTTGCTTAAGCAGAAGAAGACAAAGAATAAAAGCAGAAGGCTCGCCTCTTAATAAGCAATTATTTGCAGGAAAGGCAGTTAGGCAGTCAGTCAGCCAGCCAGGCATTTGAAACGCATTTTTCCACCATTGTCCAACTGCCTATAACATAAGCTATGGAGAGAGGGCATATGAAAGAAAAAAAAAAAAAAAAGAAAAAAAATTCAAAAAATACTTGAAAACCAAAAACCAATAAACCAAAGCGGGTAGAAGAAGTGAGCACACAAGATGCTTCAACCCTCCAGTGTTTTTAACAAAAGTTCAAAGGAACTGCTGAATTGTAAATAAAGAAGAGTTCGGGGGGACGAGAAATTGTAACGATTTGTATGCAATAATGCATATGCAGTTTACCGAAGTTACATTCGAACTCTAAAAACATAATAAATCGGGGAGTATAGAGGACGCCGTCTTCATCAACTAACCACCGTGCTATTGTAAAGGAAGATCACTTCTTCAATAGAAAACTGCAAGAAATCATAGAAGGTGGTCAATATGGGTATTAAAAAGGGGTAGCTTAAGCGCGAATGATATTGATTATACCCATTCTGGCACTCGTTGCTATCCATTCTACTTGAGATTATAAACGGTGGCCTGCATAGGATAAATATCTTGATCACAGACAGTGTTCTAGATTTCCACAGTAAACTCTCTTAAATAGAAGGCAATTTTTGTTAGTTGGAAGAGCTTAAGAATTAAATGCAAGCAAAAGCAAAAGTACAGGAATATACAGCTGTGGTATACTAAGTAGTTATAGGCTTAAATACATACATAACACATACATACATAATTGATGATTATAACCATTCAGCCAAGATTACGATCTAGTTCGTCACACCACTTAGGTTGTGTGTGTTAATTTTATATATGAGTGGCAGGCCCAACACTCGACTCCGAATGACAGATTTTTGAGTAATTTTTCATGGCAATTTTATTTACGTTCAGAGTTTTTGCCAGAAATCTTCTGGGAAAAAGTCGCCAAAGAAATATTTTTTCATATGAGATATTTGACCTGGGATTTGAACCGAGGCCTCACGTCTAATAAGCCAACATACTACTTATTAGACTGCAGCGACTTCCAAGACTTAAAGTAATACTTTTTATTACTAATTAACTGATTTAAATTGTAAACAAACAAAGATTTAAGAAAAATAGATACTAAACAGACCGGCTAAGGAGACATTCAAACTAAAGGGTGTTTTCTATAGAGGTATAGAACTTTAAGTTGGCATTACTTTTCAAGATGGCGACCGATTTAACAGCTGTCAACTGGTTTATTCTCAGTTTGGTTTGGCAATTCATCATGAATAGACTCACGCCTGAACATCGCTTGCAAAAAGTGCAATTTTATTTCGAAAATAATGGTTCTGTGCGGAAAACGTATCGCGCACTACGTCCATTTTATCGTCGACAAAATCGTCCATCAGAGCAGTTAATTCGATTAACCATGGAACGTTTTCGCAGCACGTTTACTCGTATTGATAACTCGCATCCCCAGAGACGCTGTACGGTGCGTACAGAAGAAGCTATTGCTGCTGTAGAGCGTAGCATTGAGGAAGACCCGAATGAGTCCATCCGCCATCGAGCACAGGAATTGGATCTGTGTCCATCCACTTTATGGAAGATTTTGCGGAAGGATCTTGGTTTGCGTGCTTACAAAATCCAACTCGTGCAAGATTTGAAGCCAAACGATCATCAAGCAAGGCGTAGATTCGTCGAATGGGTCCAAAACGAGAAAGGAATTTTGTTTAGCGATGAAGCGCACTTCTGGTTGAATGACTACGTCAACAAACAAAACTGCCGCATTTGGAGTGAAGGTAATCCTCAAGTGTATGTGGAAACACCGTTACATCCAGAAAAACTGACTGTTTGGTGCGCTTTATGGGCTGGTGGAATCATTGGTCCGTACTTTTTCAAAAACGATGGTGGCCAGAACGTTACAGTCAATGGTGATCGGTATAGAGCCATGATTACTAAGTTTTTTATTCCTGAATTGAATAACCATGATGTCCAGGAGATGTGGTTTCAACAAGACGGCGCAACATGTCACACAGCTCGTGCCACAATAGATTTATTGAAAGACACGTTTGGTGACCGCTTAATTTCACGTTTTGGACCTGTGAATTGGCCTCCAAGATCTTGTGATTTAACACCGCTAGACTACTTTCTGCGGGGCTATGTAAAGTCATTGGTCTATGCGGTAAAGCCACAAACGCTTGACCATTTGGAAGACAACATTCGTCGTATTATTGCCGATATACGGCCACAAATGTTGGAAAAAGTCATCGAAAATTAGACGTCCAGATTGGACTACATCCGCGCCAGCCGTGGCGGTCATATGCCAGAAATCATATTTAAAATGTAATGCCACAAGATTATCTTTCGGATAAATACAATTCATGTCAATCGAATAATCCATCGTTGTTTTATTGCAACTTAAAGTTCTATACCTCTATAAAAAAACACCCTTTACAAGGATGTAATGTAAGGAGCACAGTATACTGCTGCCTCTCCTTTTCCAAAAGACTTGCTTACTTCGACAGCAGTGGCCTCTAGCGCAGTGAGACTATAACCCTCAGGAGTGTAAAATGCTAGGACATACGGTCATGCTAGGATCCTATTTTTTTCAACAATCGATTACTATACTCCGGAACTTAATTTCGATATGAAAATCGTTTTACATTCGGCATGAAATACGAATAATTGCTTTAAAAGCTTCAATATTAGGAAAAGTCCTACAATTCAGTAAGCAACGCACAGCTTCGAATATGACCACTATCTCTAGTTGGTCATGACTACAATCTAGTCGGGATTACAACCTAGTTGGGTGTGTTAATTTTATCCATGAGCGAGGAGAGAACATAGAGTTTAATGTGAACCCTAAACGACAGAGTTTTGAGAAACTTTTCATGGCAATTGTATTTGCTCTGAGAGTTTTTGTCAGCAGACTGATGAGAAGAAGTTGAAGTAAGAAATATTATGTTCATGTTTTGTTCGAGATGTATGAACCATGGTTTGAACTACGGTCACGCGTCTAATAAGCCAATACACTATCTTCTAGACTAGGGCAACGTACACAAAAAAACGTATTGCATAAAGCCTTATAAAAGTTCCAAAGTGGTTCTACCAAGCCGTGGTAGAACATTGGCTAATTCATCATAGCAAGAGAAGTTAGGAATTTACACAGTATTTCGTTTGCCTAGGATTTGAGAAAGTTCGAGGTCCTGTTCTGTTGAGATGATGATGGTTTTCCAGCCTTTAGCTGGTAAACAACAAATGCTTCTCTTCATTTCGAAGTCAAGCACAACAGATGTTTTACTTTTTACTACCCCTAATGATGATTACAAAAAAAATGTTTTTTTTTTTTTGAGAAAAAAAAAAAACAACTCAAAAGCATGCCGCTGCCGCTTATGAAAAAACAATTGCAAATTGGCTGCTTTAATGTCAACAGCAAATAAATGGAATTGTAACTGAAATTAACAACAACAACAACAACTCGGAAATCTTTTGTTAAATCAAGGATTATTAAGAAACATTCGAGCAACGCGTGCCTTAGCAACAATCCATCAAATTTATTATTAAATATGCCCTTCAGATTCAGGGTCCAGTTTCACAGTGATGAGAGAAACTGGTAACAAAGTAAACAAATTTATAACGCGTTCAAATACACATACACACACATATACATATAATTAAAGCTAGTGTAAGGGGGAAAGGAAATTTAACCCTCTTTTTTAAAAAAATTTTTATAAAAGATTTGATGAGTCACCATAACGCTGACCCTCAAACCCTGTAAAACTATTGTTTATTGACGGGAAAAACTACCCCCATAAGCGGTAAACGCCTGATTTTTTAATTTGGAATTTAATTTAATTTTTTTTTTTGTTCTTTTTTATCGTCTTTCTTTCAACATTTATGCAAATTTGCAAATTCATTTGCAAAAATTCTGTGTTTGAAGTTCGCATTGCCAACACAAATTTCACTCATACTCCCTGGGCTGTGTTGAGCGCTTTTCTCTTTTTGTTAAAAATAAAAACCTTGTAACACATGGAATGTAGTAGGATGAGACTGTTGCTGGTTAACAGTTATTAAATGAAGTGAAAAGCATATGACGCGTTAGGCACACTTTTCGCGGGCTTTGGGCTTTGTTGTGTGCTTTAATTTAATTTTTTTTTTTGTTAGTTTAGAAGCCCTTTCCCTTGTGAAACTGTTTGCAAGGAGCAGTACAAACAAAATACTGTTACCCTTAGTGAAATGCAACAAGCCGACAGGGTTTTAATACCTCAAATGCAATCACACACAATCAACCCCCTTATGACTTGGTCAGGCAGTATCAAGCAAGACCATTCATCATCATCAACAGCCGTTCGAGAATAGATCGTTTAGGAATAAAAGAAGAAAAAAAAACAACCCACATAACTCAAGTCCTAGCTTATACAGCTGCGTGGATTTGAAAATACAAGAATTAATTTTAAATAACATTATTTTGTTGTTGTAGCTGTTAGCCTAGGAACACAATATTTCTTCCACAAGGACGAAATTTTTAATCGCTTACTGTTAACACAGAATCACAATTGCATTCATTGAAATGAAACTTTATGCGCTATTTATCAAGAATCATGAGTATCAAAATCACTCACCTGTTGGCAACACTACAATTATTGACAATACTGTTCAGACTTAAATTATTGGCAGCATAAGGGCGGATACGATTCCCTAACAATTCCACCAAAAAAACAAAAAAAAAAAAACAAAAAACGATGAAACGTTTTTGATCACCAATCTTGGCTTAATTGAGGTTTTTGGGTTAGGTTAGGTCTGAGTGGTAGCTCCGATTTCACAAAGCTCACTTGAGCACGCATAGCGGCCCGTTGAGATGCAACGGGTGAACGCAGTCCATGTACTGACCAAGTTCCAAGTTTTTGGGTGGATCTTTATAATTCTATCACGTCTGTTTACACTTGACGTTCTTATTAGAGAACCACCAGCTTAAAGACCTTGGTTCAATCCCTAGCGCATACATCTCGTACAGAACGAAATATGAAAAAAGCATTCACCCTTATTCCGGTTGTCGTCATCGACGCAAGACGACGTCGACTTGCGTCGACAATTTAAAATTGGTATTCTGTTTGTCGTTATTGACAGTTATCGATGACTGTCGACACACATTTGGTATTCTGTAAGTCAATACTAAGTCGATATTGTGTTGTGTCGACTCTGATTTTGTCGACATCATTTTTGGTAACGACAAGCGTTAAAAAATTAACTCTTGTGGTGAATTTTTATTGTCTTACGTTTTTCTTCCTTAGTAAAATAGCGATATGGATCACCTTGATATTCATAAATACAGTTACACGTCGCCAAATGATTTCTAAAAACACATTCGACATTCTGCCCACAGGTACCAGGAAATGGGTTTTTTACATCTCTCATTAACACATGCCCTGTTCGACGGGCAGTCGGAATCAAACATTCCGGTCGACAACCTTCATAAGGATTGCCAAATTAATCAGGTAAACATTGACAAGATGCAACGCCATTTTGTTGGCGGCATTGAGCATAGGGTATACAAGGCAATTGGATTGTAAGGGTCGACAACTTCAGGTGGATTTTGTTGTATGGGAGAGCATAGCACAAATGAATTACCAGTATAGCCAGACTCACAATAACACATTGGAGTGTGGCTATTAACACGACAAACTGCACTTTGGCCACAAAGTTCTGAGCAGGATCCCTGCTCTGATTAATTAAAGGTTTGTCGCGAGGGACATTCGGAGTTTGTAACGCATTCAGGGCGGCAATTAGGTGGTTGTCCTGTATACTCTGGTAAGCAAGTACATGAAGGTGTTGTCCGTATATCCTTACAGATGCTATTTTTGGACCACACGGTGAAGGTAGACAAGGATTCGAAGCAACAACATCCTTTTGAGGTTCAACTACAGACATTAAAAATCGTATTAATAGCTAAGTTTTCGCAGCAATTGTAATCCTATCAAACTTACTCATTCTTTGGCACTGAACAAATGGATTTCCTGTATAGTCTTGAATACAAGTACAGAACGGACTGTGGTTTGCAACATTGCAAAGCGCAAAACGGCCACATATTCCTGGACATGGATCAATACATCGCTGATTTTGACAGGTCTAATGATAAAAAGCTTTTTTTTATTTCTAAATAAACCATAAAATGAATCGGCTGACTTAAATATTAGAGATGTGTGTTTTGTGTTATTACAATTTTCGATAAACAGTCGACGTCGACACAGTACTGTTACAGAATACCAAAACAGTGTCGACGTGATGTCGACGACGATAGAAAACGATGTCGACTCAAAAACGACGACGACGACGACGACGACAACCAGAATAAGGGTGATTACATTCGTCAACCTCTCAGCAGTAAATAAAATTGCCATAAAAATACTTTTCAAACATCTGTAGGTCCCGGCACTCATGGATAAAATTAACACACACACACACACAACATTGGTGGTGTGCGGAACTAAGTACATTGCAATCCTGACTAAAGACTAGTGATCTGCAATTAAGTAAGTAAGTATGCGACAATTTTGCTTATTGGCGTTACCACGTAGGAAGAAGCGATTCTCGTCACAGAAAAATCAGCTTTCAAAGCCGATTGCTTTAACAACCACTTCGCTTATCGACGCAGTTGTTGCACGAGTTCAATGGAAATGAAAAATACAACGTAATGAGACATAACATATCAAATATCGTGGCGGCAATAAATTTGTATTATTCGCCACACTTTTTCTTCCACAAGCGTACATTGCGACGATGCCCATGCATGACTATATCTATAGCAGGGATGCTCAAAGCTAAAACTGTAGTAGTATTGGTGAGCGAGAGAGAACTGCACTGAAAGAAAAGTTGTGTAAACTGAAATAAAATCTACGGAAAAAATTCAAAAAGCGGAATTTACAAAAAAAAAAAAGGAAAAGAAATTCGTCCATAAAATATAGTTTCTCAAGAAAAGTTACAATCTTAAATTAATTATATGCTAATTTTTTTTTATCTTTCATCTGTAATATTTCCCATAACAGATTTATGATAATATTTCATTATTATTCAAAATTTAAAAAAACCGATTATGAATATAAAATAAATTAAATAAAAATAATTCAATCAGTGACTATGGAAAAAGACTAGAAAAACAAAAAAAAAATAGATACAGGGTTATTTCTTTTATTTATATTTTAATAAAATCTTCAATATTAATACTATTCTGGCAATTTCGTAAATCAAAATGTAAATCATCAAAACAAACAGAAAAAAAAGTACAGTTTTTTAATTTTTCTACAATGGCGGCTTCTAAAGATGTCACCAATTGATCAGTGCGCCGAATAACACTACTACGTGACAATGGAAGATTTTCGATAAGCTTAAAATTATGTTTTTGAAAACATTTATTTAAAATTTTTTTTAATGAACTCCCCATCAGAAAATGGTCTACCATGCCTAACAATATCCAAGCTTATTAAGCTTGATAACTCCTCCATTTTTAACATTTTATTTTCTGAGGTTTTTTCATTGTTTTCTTCTTCAATTTTTCCAAATAAATTTTTTTTATTTTTACAAAATATATCTTTTTTTCCCCATCATTAAAATCATCCATATTACTATGATAAGAACAACAGTGCCTTCTAAAAGCATATTCTCTACATTCCTTCAATATTTTATAACATAAAATGCATTGAGCATCACCAAACGCATTTTTTTTATCATAAAATATGTTTCGTAAGTCATAGTAAATTTTTTTCAGTGCTTTAAGCAAAAAATATTACAAAAAAATCGTACACCCGCTACGCATGTGCATTCGTCGCTGTCTGAGTGACGACTAACCAAAGAGAATAAGAATATGTGTGTTTTTAGTTTGCGCAAAAGCACTATGAAATGGGCATCATTGATCTATAGAGCTTCCCGTTGTATCAATTTTCCTTATAATCTCGCCGAATCCTTGAACAGTTTATTGACGACAATAATCAACCTGCAATGATCGAAAATGAAGTGACTGAAACACAAATTTTAAAGCGAATTTTAAGGACTTTTAGACTTTCCGCGGTTGTTAAGCGATTCATATTCATGAATGGCAAACCAATCGCTAAATAAATAATGCTTCAGATGAAGCCACTAGACGCATAGAAGGATAGTATTAAGAGCATAGACCCTTTTCAGCCACTTGGTTTGGGTTTTTGCTTTTACCGTGGAAAAATTGTGATACACGGACTATTTTCTTATTTCTAAAGTACGTTTTTTAATTTTTAAATTTTATTTGATTTCTTATACTATGTTCAGACATGCACTTTTATTGAGTCAATATTCGGTTTATTGATTACAATAACAATATACGCAGTTCAGCTGCTTATTCAATATTTATTTGACAGCTGGTTGTTTCAACATTGTTTTGTTCGTTGTATTTTTTTTTGTCGTTGTTGATATTTGAGTTGTCAAATATCAATAGAAAGTGTTCGGAAAGTTGTAATATGTTCACTGAACGTACTTATGACAGTGCTGTACTTCAAGTTTTAATCAATATTATAACAATTTATATATTATATAATATGATATAATAATAAAGGGTGTTTTTTATAGATGTATAGAACTTTAAGTTGGCATTACTTTTCAAGATGGCGACCGATTTAACAGTTGTCAAGTGATTTATTCTCAGTTTGGTTTAGCAATCCATCATGAATAGACTCACGCCTGAACAATGCTTGCAAAAAGTGCAATTTTATTTCGAAAATAATGGTTCTGTGCGGAAAACGTATCGCGTCCTACGTCCATTTTATCGTCGACAAAATCGTCCATCAGAGCAGTTAATTCGATTAACCATGGAACGTTTTCGCACCACGTTTACTCTTATTGATAACTCGCATCCCCAGAGAGGCTGTACGGTGCGTACAGAAGAAGCTATTGCTGCTGTAGAGCGTAGCATTGAGGAAGATCCGAATGAGTCCACCGCCATCCACTTTATGGAAGATTTTGCGGAAGGATCTTGGTTTGCGTGCTTACAAAATCCAACTCGTGCAAGATTTGAAGCCAAACGATCATCAAGTAAGGCGTAGATTCGTCGAATGGGCCCAAAACGAGATTACCGTTCCGTTCCCGATTTTCATAAGCGAACTTTGTTTAGCGATGAAGCGCACTTCTGGTTGAATGGCTACGTCAACAAACAAAACTGCCGCATTTGGAGTGAAGGTAATCCTCAAGTGTATGTGGAAACACCGTTACATCCAGAAAAACTGACTGTTTGGTGCGCTTTATGGGCTGGTGGAATCATTGGTCCGTACTTTTTCAAAAACGATGGTGGCCAGAACGTTACAGTCAATGGTGATCGGTATAGAGCCATGATTACTAAGTTTTTTATTCCTGAATTGAATAACCATGATGTCCAGGAGATGTGGATTCAACAAGACGGCGCAACATGTCACACAGCTCGTGCCACAATAGATTTATTGAAAGACACGTTTGGTGACCGCCTAATTTCACGTTTTGGACCTATGAATTGGCCTCCAAGATCTTGTGATTTAACACCGCTAGACTACTTTCTGTGGGGCTATGTAATGTCATTGGTCTATGCGGTAAAGCCACAAACGCTTGACCATTTGGAAGACAACATTCGCCGTATTATTGCCGATATACGGCCACAAATGTTGGAAAAAGTCATCGAAAATTGGACGTCCAGATTGGACTAAATCCGCGCCAGCCGTGGCGGTCATATGCCAGAAATCATATTTAAAATGTAATGCCACAAGATTATCTTTCGGATAAATAAAATTCATGTCAATCGAATAATCCATCGTTGTTTTATTGCAACTTAAAGTTCTATACCTCTATAAAAAAACACCCTTTATAATATATTGAGATCAATAATGCCGATTATTACGATTTACTCAATATAAATGCATGTCTGAACATAGTATTAGTCTTTTTTTTTATTAAATTTTGTTAATTTCGCTTCACTACATTTCTGATTAATAATGCCAATGAATTCTTTCATTAAATTAATGAATAATCCGTCAGTCGATCCAAAACAGACTTTCGTTATGTTAAATAAATGATTATCAAGGGGTGTAGAGGACATTAGAAGACAATTAATAAAATTATTTCCAATTTTCTTAAAAGAAAAGAAAATTAAGCTTTTCCTTCCTTTTTTGTTTTTGCTTGACTGGGTAGTATTAACAAAACCCCAAATAGCTAGTATTTCCATGCGACAAACTATTAGCAACACTGTTTTATCATTTCAGTTACAGTTACAGTTTCCTTATTGGGAAGAGAACGAGAGAGAGAAAGAGTGAGAGAGGAAGGGGGGGGAGTAATGAAAATGCATTGATTCCAATTGATTTTTGCGATGGCGAATGGCGAATTCCATTAAGTATTGATTGACATCCTATGGCCATCGACGATTGCTTTGCTTTCGTTAATTGAATATTAAAAACGAAACGAAAGTCATACGATAAGTGGTGACCGGAAATCATTGAAACGTGTCATTTATGGCACATTATGGCAATGGAGCAGAAGAAAAATAAACACAGACACAGAGCCATACTAGTATTGCTGTAATGAAAATATTAAATGGAGAGAATAAAAAAAACAATAACAACAACAAGCGATGAAAGCCAAATAAAAAAGTCTCCTATGAAAAGGACTTTAATGTTGAGAAAACATAAAGAACTCTTAAGGCGTAAAAGTGCACACACACACACATACTTAAAGTGTGAGAGAATGTGAGAGTAACCATTTATAAATAAATACAGAAACAGATAATCATTACTTACAGACTTAACAGCAGAAAAAAAAAGAGAAAGAAAAGTAAAAATAAATTGAAATAGAGTGTGTGTTTGAGTGTGTATGTGAATTTAAGAAGCTGATAATAATAATGCTTCTTCAGCTTCTTAGCCCATACAGCCATACTATGACAACAGAGCGTAAGTTTATAATACACTCCTCACTTCACTCGTAATGATTTAGTGGTAGTGTTGTGTAGTGCTTTAATACACACACAGTGTTGAAAAATGTTTTTTTCTTTCTTCTTTTTTCGAATTCCTGTTGATATAATCAGAATTGGGGAGGGGGAGGGGGCTATTACTGCTGATCAAAAAAAAAAAAAAAACTATGTAATGTAAAAATGCTTTCAATTTCAAACCATTGAACTGTACAGTAGAATGATTTGGTTACCATATCCACAAGTTTATCATTCTTTCGCATACCCCTACTGTGGCCTCGGCAACAACAACAACAATAGCAATCCCTATACTTATCTATTTAGGTTGCTTAGTATTTTTATCGGTGGATGGAATGAATAAATGAACGATTGTATAGAAATTTTATAACATCCGTAAATTACAGTGTGTTGATGTACTTTAAAGGAAAAAAACAAACTATTGGACCGCATATACTCCACATTATACACCATTTGATAAGAAAAAATTTGAAAAACTACGATTAGCAGTTTCATTGTTTGATTGAATTACAGTTTTAAGATCTTTTGTTGGCAAGTTTGAAAGTTGCTTGATTTGGATATTCTCAGGGAGCAATACCGATTTAATACAATTTAACAATAACCATTAGATGGCAACACTATCATTCTAGAACTTGCTCTCGTGCACCAATTACGTGTTAAGCCGGAAGAAACTTGTTTATAAGCAAATTAATAACAATATTTCGTTTTGTTTGAGATCCTTGAGCGGGGTTTTGAACCTCGGTTGCACGTCTAATAAACCCAAACACTACCTACCGAGTTCTATAGGCTCTTAATAACTTTCTCTATCACAATGCAATCATTTACTAGATTAAAGTAAGGGAAAACAAGCTTTACTTATTGCTTTTGCTTTATAAATATGCCTACTTTTAAAAGAAAATATTTCGCTTTTGTTTAATAAGCTTTTCTAAAGAGAAATGGTGTAGTTTTGTTTTAGTTTTTGTATTTTCTACTTGGCTTGCTTGTTTTCATTTGGGCCACCATAATGCCTATACCCCGGCGTGTCTAAGAAAACAAAATAAACCGTTAAACCAATAAATTTTGCTTTTAAACTGTCTAAAGCATGAGCCAGGAAGAGAATATATTTGTTTTTCGCCATATCTCTTGTCTGAATTTTTTTTTTTTTTTTTTTTTTTTTTTTTTTTTTTTTTTTGCAAGAGAAATTTTCGTTGAGTTATCCTCTGCCAAAGGAAATTCCTTCAGTTGCAAACGTGTTACAACAAGAAAAGGAAGCCATGATATAGAAAGGAAAAAAGAGAAGAAGAAAAAAATCTCTTCAATAAATTTTACGCATTTTTGGCTTAAAATCTACTGCAAGGGATAAAACAGGCTAAAAAAAATTGGAATATTTGGCTTAAAATACGTTCTTTTTACTTTAGTTTCTCTTAAGAAACTGTTTTTAATTTTTTTTAATATTTTAAAGGAAGTGTAAGCACACAGTATGGCAACCATATAGGTTTAGTGCCTTCAAATGGTATGGAAAAGTAAGAAAATAACTGTCTTACGGTATTTACTCGCACTTACACTCTCACTATTCCTTTATAATTCTCTTTTTTTTATGATCCAAGAGTTTGAACAGTTTTTTTTTGACACACAATGAAAGAGAGAGAGAGGGAGAAAGAGGGAGTGCGAGTGTATGTGGAATAGAGGTAGTAAAGTTTATTTCCCTAGATTTTAGATTAACCAGTAAAACACATACACAAAGAGACAGTAAGTGAGTGTGGGAGAGCTTCAGTATTTTTTTATAGATTTAGGAGAAACGTGTTAAATTGAAAATCAGTGTTATAAATCGAAAAGAAATCAATATTGAATTGTTTGCTTGGTTGACCCTTTTATGGCAAAAAGAAAGAAGGGTTTCACAGATTTTGGCCAATAAATAATGTTAACGGAAATTAAATGATGAGCTCAATGCGATAAAAACGAGGGTTAACAACAGACGTTAGACGTTAGAGAAAGAGGGTATATTAATGAAGAACGTAAGCTTTTTAGACGTCTTTATGAAGCAATTTTATAACTTCAAATTGCCTTTAAAAGAAAACTTTTTGTTGGAAAACAAAAACTAAAAAAGGAGGAAAAAAAGAATAATGTAAAGAAAAAGCCAATCAAGAGGAAAATATGTTTTTTTTTTATACATTTATAATCTGATAGGGGAGACTATGTTTACGCACAAACAAAAAGGAAAAACCAGATCAAAATTAATTTTTTTTCGCTTAAATGAAATGAAATTAATTTGCAATATGCTTAGGGGGGGTTTGTTAAAAAAATTAAACCCGTATAATGAAGATTAAAATGCATATGCCCTGAATTTCCTTTGGTTCTTTAAAAATAAATCGCTTTTAAAATGAAATTCATTAAACAACACTACTAAGTACATGCTCTATTACTTGTAAACAACAATAACAACAATTACAATCAAACTGTAAACACACTTGCTTTAATGTTACTTTACATTGATAACTTTGTATAGAGATTGTATTTTTTGTTGTTGTTCTCTATTCTCATTTGATACAGTTATTACATGTATTCTATTGTTTGTCGCATTAAAAACTTACCAAGAGAGAATTGAAAAATTAATATGACCCTGTGTTTATCTCATTTACATCATCAATTACTTTTATAGGCGTTTTTATAACTCTCTTGCATACACACTTAGTGTATTCACAGTGTTTTTGAAAGTGTTTACAAATATCTCTTACATACTCATTTAATACAATTTAATTAACTTTACACACACATTTCAAAGAAAGCGAAGGAGAGAGGGAGAGGCTCTCTCAAGTAAGTAAACGTAAATAACTGGCATAAAAACAAAACAATTGCAGAGAATTTACTACTCCATACAATTCTCCCTTTTTATGCTTTAATGTTGCTACACATTATTGTAGTTAACAATAGAGGGAGAGAGAGAGAGACAGAGTAAGTGAAAGGAGGTTGGGGGAAATAGTTTTCTTATCTGTTTTCGTTGTATTTAAATAAGGGAGTATTAACGAAATAAACCACAAATCGGTCATTTAAGCATAAACATTTATTTTCCTAGAGGTTAAAAGAGGAAGGAGGGAAGAAACCAAAGTATTTAAAATAGAAAAAAAAGAAAGTCATAAAAACTTCACAGCAGAGATGGAAGTTATTAAATGTTAAATTTTAGAAAAAAAGAATATGCAACAAATGTAAGGTATAAAGACAATATACGACTTTAAACTACGAAGATGAAACCACACTTATTACGAAATAACATAGAATAACGCAGATGGGATATCATCAGACGAGTTTAGGTTAAATTCAGGGATTCTGTCTGCAATTCCATTTCTTATTTTCATTAACGATGTTCTTTCTTTAACTTCTAATCCTGTCTACCCTTTTGCAGATGACAGCACTATTTGTCATTGATATTCTTTTAAGGTCGACAGATTCCTTTGGAGAATCCGATGTGCAATCAATATTCGAATGAGGAATTTAATGCGCGAAAGATCCAAAATTTATTTATTGACACATAAGTGCAGCAATAGCAATGGTTGATGTAAAGAAGCTCTTAATGTTCTGGGCATGAAAATTCAGCTTGATGTTCGCTGCAACCAGCATATTTTTTAAGTGTCGAAAGAAGCATCAAAGTGCCTCGGGGTCTTAAGACGGTGCAAAAAATACCTCACTACACTTAACTTTGAGCACCCTAGCTTCCCATAACCTATTTTTTCTAAGTTTAGCCAAAGAATATGGATATAAAGAATACGCATTATGTAGAAGTAAAATTTCTTATGGCGGGTTGTAACATTACGACCTGCTCTCACCAAAATCTTTTTAAAAATCATTTCTTGATGAGGGGGGAGGAAGACAGAAGGAAAATGAACACAAACAAAGAGCGTAACAATGTGTTGCTCTCATCGTAGGTATGTACATGTGTATGTATTCTTGTGTTTTTTGATTTAGTTGTAGATCAGTCTACTTATTAACCCAATGATATGTATGTGTGATCGGTAAATATAGAAAAATTGTACTGCACTAAATCCCTAAAGACACCGTATTTAACTTGGCAAGTATTCTTCAAAAAATCGAAATCATTTCTCATTGATATTAGTGAATACTACTGTGATATTCTTTTTTAAAGCTTCTTCTTTCAAAGCTGACAACATTTTTACGCTCTTTTTAACGAACATTCTTGATGTTCGTGTCCTATGTGTGTAAAAAGCCGAAGATGTTCTTCCCCTGAGGGACATTGGTGCCGACGTCTGTTTTTAACACCAGAAAAATAAATAACAAGTGGTCAAACAAAAAAACGCACGATGAGAGCAACGCATTGTTACGCTCTTGGTTTCTGTATCCTTCCCTTCTATCTTTCCCCCCGCGTCATGAAATATTTTTGAAAAATATTCCAAAATATGTTAAAATGCACATTCTTTATACTTTATTTTCTTTGGTTTAATACAATGTACTGTATGCGTAGCGGCCAGAGACGAAAAATTCAACAAGTTAAGGACTCGTATCTTTCATAAACTATTTCTGCAACCACAATTAATAAACGTGATAAATTCTCGTTTAAAATACAAATTTAATTTACATTCAATCGTAAAAGAATATGTATAAACAACTAACTCCCAGCCCTGAAAAACAAACACCCTTTCTCGGAGAAGAAAACAAAGAACAACAACAAAAAGTAAACAGAGAATAATAAAAACATAAAAATGCCCACACACAGTAATATTTAGTAAATATTCTCAAAACGGGAGAGGTTAAAAATGTAATGGCGACTAACAACAGAATTAATGTCCCGTTTTAATGTCCAATGAAATGTTTTAAATAGCAAATACCCTCAGACTATTATGATCTCTTACATATGCATACACACACACACAAGTTTATTACTTACTCTGTGTACAATATTTTGTGTTTGAAAAAGAAAGTAGAAAACAAACACAAACACAAGCATTGAAATGTAAAGTAAACTTTGTTTACATTTGATTCTTGTTGTTGTTGTTTTTATAAGTTTCTGTAATACGCTCCCTTGATTTAAAATACGAGTAAATAAGATTTCCACAGTAAACTCTCTTAAATAGATGGCAATTTTTGTTAGTTGGAAGAGCTTAAGCATTAAATGCAATCAAAAGGAAGTATACAGGAATATACAGCTGTGGTATACTAAGTAGTTATAGGCTTAAAAACATATGTACATAACATACATACATAATTGGTGATTATAACCCTTCAGCCAAGATTACGATCTAGTTTCTCACACCACTTAGGTTGTGTGTGTTAATTTTATACATGAGTGAGTGGCAGGCACAACACTCGACTCCGAATGACAGATTTTTGAGTAATTTTTCATGGCAATTTTATTTACTTTCAGAGTTTTTGCCAGAAATCTTCTGGGAAAAAGTCGCCAAAGAAATATTTTTTCATATGAGATATTTGACCTGGGATTTGAACCGAGGCCTCACGTCTAAAAAGCCAACATACTACCTATTAGACTGCAGCGACTTCCAAGACTTAAAGTAATACTTTTTATTACTAATTAACTGATTTAAATTGTAAACAAACAAAGATTTAAGAAAAATAGATACTAAACAGACAGGCTAAGGAGACATTCAAACTAAAGGGTGTTTTTTATAGAGGTATAGAACTTTAAGTTGGCATTACTTTTCAAGATGGCGACCGATTTAACAGCTGTCAAGTGATTTATTCTCAGTTTGGTTTGGCAATTCATTATGAATAGACTCACGCCTGAACAACGCTTGCAAAAAGTGCAATTTTATTTCGAAAATAATGGTTCTGTGCGGAAAACGTATCGCGCACTACGTCCATTTTATCGTCGACAAAATCGTCCATCAGAGCAGTTAATTCGATTAACCATGAAACGTTTTCGCACCACGTTTACTCTTATTGATAACTCGCATCCCCAGAGACGCTGTACGGTGCGTACAGAAGAAGCTATTGCTGCTGTAGGGCGTAGCATTGAGGAAGACCCGAATGAGTCCATCCGCCATCGAGCACAGGAATTGGATCTGTGTCCATCCACTTTATGGAAGATTTTGCGGAAGGATCTTGGTTTGCGTGCTTACAAAATCCAACTCGTGCAAGATTTGAAGCCAAACGATCATCAAGTAAGGCGTAGATTCGTCGAATGGGCCCAAAACGAGATAACCGTTGTTCCCGATTTTCATAAGCGAATTTTGTTTAGCGATGAAGCGCACTTCTGGTTGAATGGCTACGTCAACAAACAAAACTGCCGCATTTGGAGTGAAGGTAATCCTCAAGTGTATGTGGAAACACCGTTACATCCAGAAAAACTGACTGTTTGGTGCGCTTTATGGGCTGGTGGAATCATTGGTCCGTACTTTTTCAAAAACGATGCTGGCCAGAACGTTACAGTCAATGGTGATCGGTATAGAGTCATGATTACTAACTTTTTCATTCCTGAATTGAATAACCATGATGTCCAGGAGATGTGGTTTCAACAAGACGGCGCAACATGTCACACAGCTCGTGCCACAATAGATTTATTGAATGACACGTTTGGTGACCGCCTATTTTCACGTTCACGGACCTGTGAATTGGCCTCCAAGATCTTGTGATTCAACACCGCTAGACTACTTTCTGTGAGGCTATGTAAAGTCATTGGTCTATGCGGTAAAGCCACAAACGCTTGACCATTCGGAAGACAACATTCGCCGTATTATTGCCGATATACGGCCACAAATGTTGGAAAAAGTCATCGAAAATTGGACGTCCAGATTGGACTACATCCGCGCCAGCCGTGGCGGTCATATGCCAGAAATCATATTTAAAATGTAATGCCACAAGATTATCTTTCGGATAAATAAAATTCATGTCAATCGAATAATCCATCGTTGTTTTATTGCAACTTAAAGTTCTATACCTCTATAAAAAAACACCCTTTACAAGACATTTAACTATACAGTGAAGGAAAAAATTTGACATACGCCTTATTATTTATAACTTCCTTCTTTTTTTTTTTGAAAATTGTAAAGAAAAATTCTATGATATTGTTTAAGGTATTAATAAAAACATATATTTGTAAAATAAAATCTTAACTCAGTAGGGTAACAACAAAAAAATCTTTGTCTGACATTTTTTACGTTAGATCTGGGACTTAGTAAACCAATTTCACTCCATACAAATCCGGTGTTCCAGATGCTTTTCTTTGGAACAATGAACCCGTTGAAACTGAAGAAAAATTGATAAAAAAAATTGATTTTTGGAGAAAAATTTTGAAAAATATTCGATATCTTCCGTAATTTTGGCTATTATTTGCTTCCAAGTATAATTTTAAGAGATTCACGAATTGTTTTGTCATATTTTTGCAACAATTTTTCAAAACGTTCTCAATGTGAACGATTTGGTTAAGAGTTTGTGACTTGGGAGTGTACAAAGGTGTCTGGGGTTATAATATTGAATTATCGATTCAACGGCTTCAAAACCACTTCCATCGAACATGTTGCATGGCATAATCTTTAATTGCAAGCCAATTAACAAAAATTGATTCTTATAACGGCTATAACGTTCTGAATTGACGGTAATGCCCCTTTAACACCAGAGGTTTGAGAAAATACAGTCCATTGACACCTTCAGACCATTAGGCTCAGCACATTATCACTTTTTTTCACGTGCTTGTTAACGTAACCATTGGGCGAGTAATCGTTGAAGAAAATTTTATACGAAAAATTAGTAGTGAAAGAATGCTGTTGCCCTAGCATCTACATAGAATTGTATACGGCGTTGCAAATGATCAGCTGGCTTTAATTGCAGCGTGAGTTGGACTTTATGTGTAAAAAATAAACAATTGCTGAGAACGCCTATTAATTTCTAAGTTACCAGGATTGGCATATTTTTCTTTTTACAATAAATGACTTGAGATCATGATATAAAATCATTATTTTAATAGTGGCCCAATTTTCGAATTTTTCAGTGTGTTGTATGTAAAATTTTTTGCCTTAACTGTACATAGTCAAATGAAAATGCTGGGATATATACGAGTATGTGTATGTATGTATATGTGGGATATTTTATGATGAGTAAAATGTTTCTCTCATACCCTCTACTCAGTTTTATTTTGATTTACAAATAACGGTAAACATTAAGCTCTTTTACACACACACACACACACACACACACACACACACACACACACACACAAAAGCAGTGTAAACCCAGCTAGCATTTGGAAGATTGTTTTTTGAAAAATCACTTTGCTGAGTCTTTTTAGAGTACTTTTGGTGATCAAAAACTTATTAGTCAGTTACACGATTAGAAAAGGACTCATAAATGATTCGCGCCAATGAGTAAAATAAGTTCGATTTAAAATACAATAAAAAATTGTATAGCAATCGAAAATTAATCGTCCAGATGTATAAAATGTGACTATTATTTACATTATTTATTATTATATTGTACTTTACTGTAGATTGAAAAACAATTAATCAAAAACACATCATGCAGGTGTTTGAAAAGTGATTATAAGTATGTATTTATGATCATATTTTTAACAGATGGATGATTAAACAATGCTTTTTTTTCACCCTCTCTATATAAATTTTCATTAATGTAAAAAGATGGCTATGAAATGAAGTACAATTTGTTTTTAAATATAAATATAATATTCTTTCTTTGGTAGTCGCCAACTTCCTTTCAGTTTAGTTTCTCAAAAATCCGTCGTTCGGAGTCGACATTAAACTGTAGGTCCCGCCACTCACGTATAAAATTAACAAACACTGCATGAGTGGTGTGAGAAGCTAGGTCGTAATCCTGACTGAGGGGTTGTAATGGCCAATTATGTATGTCCAAGCTCTTATTAGCCTGGGGGCTAGGCTAAAGTCGGATTTTAACAATCTTTTCGTTGCCATCTTGATTAGTCGTTGGGGTCGGCTAAAAACACATTTTGAAATACGACTAATAAATGACTCAAATTATAATCATAAATGACGCAAAAAGGAGTCCAGATTAATACAAACATGACTGATAAATGACAATAAAAGGACTCCTAAACATACTGATAAATTACTCAAAAAAGACTCGCTTGCGATTAAACAATGAATGAAATACGACTCGAAAAAGAAGCATAAACGAAGTTAACTACGACTAATAAATGATCAGAAAGCGATTCAAAAATGATCACAAAACTATTCGAAAACGCATCGAAAATTACTCGAAATTAATATAGAAAATGACTCATAAATGATTTTTTGAGAAGAGTCGCCCGTAGTAACATTTTTCTCCCGACAAATGAGTCTTTTATGATCAGAAAATGAGCGCATATTCTTACTTTTCAATCGCGCAGAAGAATCAAAAAAGACTCGAATTTGATTAAAATTTTCAAAAAATGCTAGCTGGGAATGCATTACATTTACTTTAACAAACAACAACAACGGAAAAAAAGGGAATAAATTTTATATTTAACAAGGAATACAGTTAGTTTTGTTCTTCCTTAACAGGAATACATTACTTTAATATTATGATCAATATCATGATTTTGTTGTTATTTTTCTTATAATATTTTTAATGATACTCTCTCTCGCACTCCCTCTCTTTCTATGTTTGTTTGTGTTGTTTAGGTATGTATGTATGTATTTATTACTTGCCATTGTTGTTATTATTGTTGCGTTATCAAGTAAGCACATATTAAGTAAACGAAAACAAAAAAAAAAAAACAAAGAAAACATCAAAGAAGTAGAATGAAGAAATACTCACATTATTGACTTTCTCCTGTAGACGAAGCACTGCCGCCTCAAGTTCTATAATCCGATTCTCAAGTTTATCCTGTTGCTGTGGATGTTTTGCGCAGAAAAAAAGGAATTTTTTTTGTTTTTGTTTTTGTTTTTAAGCAAAACGTAAAACAGAAGAGAATAAAAAAAGAGGAATAAAAAAATCAACTTAAAAAATATTTAAAAAAAAATTCAAATTTCAAAAAAAAGCACCAATATTTTAAGCAGTTTGTTTAAGCCATAAGTAAACAATAAATGAGGGCCATAATGTATGTAGAAATGCAATGAAATGTTGTTACTGTGACCACAAAAACAACAAACTAAAATACAGTGGTGGAGTGCATAAAATGAGGTGACAAGAGGAAGCGTTTAAAGATGTGTTTTTTTTTTTCTAAATATTTTATCATATTAAAGTAGGATTTTTTAAATAATAATGCAGCTAAAATTAAAAATACTCGGGGAATTTCCAAAAGGGATTTTTTTTCGTCTTTTTGTTTACTTTGGAACTTTTAGTAGAAAAGCAATAGCGTCCCCCCCCTAGCTTTATAATTAAGCGTTCTAAAAGCATTTTTCCGAAAAAAAAGATTATTCTTTTTCTTTCATCTCCAAAGTTCACAATAAATGGCTTTCCCTTCCCTTTTCTAGCAATTAAAAGACTTTTATGGTCAAGATAAGCTGCCGTTAATAAATTGTCGCATAGTTTTATTGCAATTGTTGTTGTTGTTGTAATTGATGACAAGCTAACCTGTAGCTTTGACAGTTAAATTAAAGGCGGCTTGAAGAAAGGACAAGATTTTTCTTTAGACGTCTTCTCATTTCAGCGAACACAATGAAAGCAGCTTAACTTAACGACGACAGGCATTTAAAAACTTTAAAATAATGCGTAAAGATTCGATTGTTGCTCTGCTTGTTGAAATAAATTGTTTAAAGCAATGCATTGTAAGGCATTGGAATTTAACTTTTATTTGCACAATAACAAGTGCCTGCCCCACTTGTTGTTAAGAAATAGTGCAACAGTAAAAAGTAAATACAACGGGTGACTTTTTTACGCCTCAATTTTTCACGTTTAAATTTCTTTGAGTGTATGTAATACAAAAATGATGCGTGACAAACGTTGCAATGAAAGAAATACTCGCGTTAAACGTCATTAATGCTTGCAAATAATAGAATTTTGTTACCAAAATTCATGGCAACAGCAATAAGTTCTTTTTCGGTTCAATTTAAAACGAATTACCGAACTTGACGCGTAAAGCAGCCAGTGGAAGTTCAAGAGCTGCCAAAACACTCCGTAAATTGACTGGTTTTATGTGTTTAAGGGCCGACAACATTATTGGATACAGTCAATGAAGACCAGAGCCTTGAATCCAGGACAATGGAAGATAGTTTTGGCATACGACCATGCAAATCTCTTTCTACTAACTGCAACCTTCACAGCACCAGTTGACTCTATGATTTTCGGAAATGTTTAGCAACTATACTACTGGAGAGGAAATTTTATTTGTACTCTTCACAGTTTTGACCAGAAGACTGTTGAGAGGAAGTCGCTGACGAAATTTTTTTTTCATGTTTCGTTTTATTCGATATATCTGAGGTGGATTTTGACCAACGGGCTTGCGTTCAAATAAGCCAATTCACTATCTACCAGACTACTACGGCGACTTCAGGTGATTTGATGAACATTTAATCTAAAGTGAGGTCGTCAAGGTCTTAAAACCTTGATACACTATATTGTGACATGTAAAGCCATCTACAAATCGATACCCTGGAATTCTTCATTACAGCTACTAGAGCTACTGGCCGATAATGCGGTTTTGAGCTCGGGAAATATACACAAAAATAATTTCAATTTTCATTCACTTTTTTTTTTTCAAATTTACTGTGTTCTTATTTTTTTCTTCAATTTTCTGAACCCAAAAAAACATCACCCTTTAGAAAAAGATCTTTGAGTCACGCTTGATTCAATTTATGGTAAAACTTTCATGTAATTTTGTTTCTTTTCCTTTTTTTGGATTTGTTTTTTTCGCTTTAATGGACAAAAAGAATTGCATGACAATTGTTGCTGATTGTTTTTACATATTTTTCTTGAGGTTTTTGCTTTTTTAAAGCATTTTTGCCATATCCTGGTTGTAAGCCAGCGGTTTTAAATTACAGAAAAGAAAACTTTGCAATGCTTTTGTCTAGATTCTCTATTGTGTCTGTGCAATTTTCGTTATTTTTTTTTATTTTATTTTATTTAAATAATGTTTTTGTACATTTTTTTGTTTGTTTTTAGTTGTTAGTTTTTTTCCTGGTGCTTTTAAATTTCAATTCTACTCATGTGCTACAGGTTTCTTTTGATTTCAGTTCTACAGATTTAGAGACATTAGCAGAGCTAAGAATGTATTAAATCGTTAAGCAAAAATGATTTTATAAGTTTAAAATCATTAAAAACTACAAAAAACACGACCTCTTTTATACATTTCTTACAACACAAATTAATTATAATCACGTGTTTTATATAAAAAAAAGGGCAGCCAACATTGATATGATGTATGTTTAATATTTACGATAGAAAGATGCCGTTAATTCCCATCATAACCTTGCTGAACTACAAAGTATAGCGCCACACCAACAAAACAGGAAAAAAAAGAAAACGAAAACAAACAAAGTTGGTACGTGCACTGGCCAAACAAACATGTTGCCTCTCACTTAATAACATTGAGAACATGTTGTTACTGCTGTGCCGTTTTGTTCTTGCCTTTAGAAAATGCATAACAGTAGCACTAACAACATGGTTAGTTAAGGCAATAATATTTGCAGTTTGTTTGAGTGTTTGAAAATTGTCAACATTGCTCTGTTGCTGCTGTTCTATACACACAGTTTTTTTTTTTTTAATTTGTTTTTGTCTCTTAAAGTAAATAGAAAACAAACAATAAAAAAAAAATTGAGAAAAAGAGAGAGCATAAGTAAAACAAAACAATCACAGTAAAGAACTTAAAAGAACAACAAAAAGAAAAAATCAACTAACAAGAGTAGCAACAATAATAGTTAACGACAAATGCATGTTAAAACACATTGTATGACTGTGTGTGTGTGTGTTACAATGCAATAAATTGTTGTAAATTTCATCTGTTACTTGGAGTACGAAAAACTATGTTTACTAAACACACTCTCACATACAAAATCAGTGTTTTTTTTGTTTTCCCTTATATTTGTGTATGGCACCCAGCAAAAGTGCAATTCACATTGCTTCTCTGTTTCATTTCTTCACTGTTTATGAGAGAGAAAAAAAAAACAGCAACAACAATAAGAAGAACAATGAAATAAAATGCGTAGAGTTCCCCCTATGACTGACTGAATTAAAGTTTCAATTTCAATTTCAGTTGCTGTTGCCTTTGCAAAACTAACATTTAAAGCCGCCAACAACACAGTTTACATATGTCTGTGCAGTAGTAGTAGTAGTGGAATATGTACTCTTTAAGAAGGAGTACCATTAGCATTATAGTTGCAGTGTTTCTACTAAAACATCTTTTGTTGTGTGTGTGCTCTTGAACAAAACAGCAGCCTTAACAGCAGCAATAGCAGGTTCATTGAACCTTAAAGAAAATTTATTGTGTTTGTTTTTTGTTGTTGTCGTTCTCTTCTTCTTTTCTTTAGCATTTTTTAGACAGTATTTGTTGTTGTTTTATTGTTTCATGTCCCTTTTGTTTTAACGTTGATATGTATTGTTGTTTTAATTGTTGTTGTCTTTCTTTTTTTTGCCTTTTAATTGCAATTGGCTGCAGTTTATTGATAGAATTTGTTAGTTTCTTTACGAAAAGAGGCATAGAGATTGGAGAGAGTAGTAAAATGAAAAGAATTTTGTGACAAAATATTCGTTGTAGAGAAGAGCAGGTAAATTTTTTTACCGTTTCTTTTTTTAGTTTGCGGCCTTTTAAGTGAAACACAATTTACGATTTTAAATTGGTTATGCCAACTGGAGTTGCCAATTGAAATTGTTAGACTGCTCGCCCGAGGGTATTGTGGATCGCACTGTTATTGTATAGGCATCGCAGAGAAGCTAGTTAAGATCAGCAAAATGGATGCGCGAAAAAAAGGCTCGTAGCTGTAAATTGCAACAAAATGGAACTTCCACTCTTTACATGGAAGGGGACTTATTATCTTGAATGAAATTGAGGTTAGGATCACTGGTAGTGCGAAATAGCACTGCCGCCAATTATTATACTTAAAAGGCGTTTGCGTTAAGATCTCGATTAATAGAAACAAACTTTTTGAGAGGAATCAATAGAGGCAAGATGGCCTTACTGGTGTCTTTGACTACCGCACATTGTCTTCCAGGTAGACATGCGTAGCGCTTGGTTAGGTATTATAACTACTGTCTCAGATAAAAAGGAGAGTTTAAAGCATCTACCATAGGGAATATACTTCTTTTAGGATCTACATGATGTCTAAGATTTGGAGAATTTATCTCTGATTGGAGTAATCTGGAATCGGCATATTCTTTCAAAAGAGGTTCCACTTTGCGATATACGGATGGACCAAGAACGAAACTTGTGGGACAGGAACGAGTGTTTTTTCCCCGAGCCGTGGGGTAACTCTAACGATTTTAACGCTATCGATAGATGTGCTCAATTCAACTTGGATCGCAGGTGAAAAGGACGGGATATAGCAATACTATCTGATAGTCAGGCTACTATTCGAGCACTCAGTTCTTATGTTGTTAAATCAAAGATAATATGGGACGGTTTGGAGAAGCTGAATTAGCTAAACAGCGGAAATTAGATTGTCTTCTGATGGATTGCAAATCATGGAGTAAATTCGCGGTAATGGGCGGCGAAATGAGCTTGCGACAAGCAGAGGAATGAACAGATAGGAAAGCTAAAAACTCTTATCAATTTAGGGGTTGTTGGGAAATTGCAAAAAGAAGAGAGTTGATGAACCATGCATCAGACTAACTCGGAATAATCTGAGGTGAAAAACAAATAAGGTTCTTACAGGCGTATTATGTGAACGACTGAAGCCACTCGTCAAAACACTGATTGGACCTTATCAGTGCGGCTTCAGACCTGGCAAGTCCACCATCGACCAGATCTTCACACTACGCCAAATCCTGGAAAAGACCCACGAGAAACAAGTCGACACACACCATCTTTTTGTCGACTATAAGGCTGCCTTTGATAGCCCCATAAGGGATCGTGTTTTTGCCGCAATGTCTGAGCTCGGTATACCTGCGAAGCTGATAAGGCTTTGCAGAATGACGTTGAGCAATTCCTGTAGCTCTGTCAGGGTAGGAACGGACCTCTCCGAGCCTTTTGATACCGTGCGAGGTGTCAGACAAGGCGACCCCTTATCATGCGACCTCTTCAACTTGGTTATGGAGAGTGTTCTGCGCAAGGCAGGAGTGTATCGCAGTGGCACTATTTTTCCAAAAAGTGTCCAGTTGCTTGCGTACGCTGACGACATTGACATCATAGGGCGTACGAAGCGAGATGTTACTGCTGCCTTTAGTGCTATTGAACGGGAGTCTACCAAGATGGGTTTGGCAGTAAATGAGGGCAAAACAAAGTATACATATGTTATCGACAAGTAGAGACGTGCGGCGTATTGATTCTCAGATTACGGCCGATAACTATACTTTTGAAACAGTCAAGGAATTTATTTATCTTGGCTCCGCCGTTACCACCACAAATGATGTCAGTCTGGAGATCAAGCGGAGGATCACTCTTGCCAACAGGTGCTACTATGGTCTCAATAGGCAATTGAGTAGCAGAGACCTCTCTCGTACGACAAAACTAACACTCTACAAGACACTCATCCTACCCGTGCTTCTTTATGGCGCAGAGGCATGGAGCCTATTAAGTACAGATGCAGCGGCCTTGAGAGTGTTCGAGAGAAAAGTACTGCGCAAGATCTTCGGTCCAGTGCGAGTTGGCGATGACTTCCGTATCCGATACAACAGTGAGCTGTATGCGCTCCTCAACGACATGGACGTTGTACAGCGTATTAATATCCAGCGGCTGCGCTGGCTCGGCCATGTCGTTCGAATGGAGGAGGATGCGCCGGCGAGACGGGTATTTGATGCGGGAATCTGCGGAAGTCGGCGAAGAGGACGAAATTGCATCCGTTGGAAGGACCAATTCAAGGAAGCCCTGTCATCGATTGGTGTGACCAACTGGCGTAGGAGCGCACGAAGCAGAGACGCCTGGAAGGATGTGTTGCGGCAGACCGAAATCCGATAAACGGGTTGTTATGGCCAATTAAGTAAGCAAGTAAGTAAAAACAAATATTTTGACAGAGCACTGTGAACTCAAAGTTTAATTGTTCACAATGGAGGAGAACGTCACGATTTGTGATGATGAGAAGGAAACCTGTAGATCATTAATACATCCCGGGAGCACGTACGTTATGCGCCGTGCAGTCAAGTTGTTTTGTTGATGCGAAACAACATCCTGAAGATTGTCACATTGCTTTCAATCTGTCTATGGGTTGAGGGCAGTACAATAGATGTTTTTACGACAACAATAATAATATAAGAGGATGTAGAAGGACCTGAACTGATAGTATATACACTGAACAACCCCAATATTTAGAAAGCCATCTTAAATTAATTTTAATTTGTTAGTTTGCGTAAAGGAAATTGGGAATTAGGACAAGGAAAGTTACTTAAAAAGAATTTAAAGCTAGAATTAGGCAAACGTTTACGAAACGTACGTTTGTTTTGAAGAATATAAAAAGCAATGAGAGCTGTTATCTAAAGCTACAATTAGCCAAACGTATACAGAACGTAACGGAACGTATGTACGTTCGCTTTTAAAATACATACAAAAAGCAATGAGACTTGTAAACGAACAGTGTAATGTAATTTCGTTAAGCATTTTCATTGCTTTTCATTACGTTCCATTACGTTTCGGTAAACGTTTGGCTAACCTTTTCTAATGAGATTATCAGCCTTAATAGCAGCCTTATATAATTAACTACCACCCGAGTAAAATAAAGAAAAGCATTTAAAAAGTTTTTTAATAAGATTCTTTAAATATTTATCAAGAAACCCAACACCCCATACTACAACTACAATTTAGTGTTTCCTTTTGCTTTAAGGAAGGCTTACCAAGTTGGCATATAAAACATTAACCATGAGAAAACCATATTTAAACCACAAAATATAAGCCATGACTACCTACATATACTAAGGAATACACAAAACATACATACATATTCACTCACCTTCTCTTTGGATGATTCCATTACAACACCATTGTTGATGAGCAGCGGTGTCAGGGGCGTAGAGTAAGGTGCTGAAATGGTTGGCGATTGTGCCCTTAAGCCGGTGCTAAACTGTACCGATGTTGGCGTTGTTGGTGTTGGCGGTTGTTGATGCACTAATTGGATTTTGCCTTGTGATATTTTTATGTAATTGGTGGGTGGCACAAATGCTGCCGTTGCATGCAAATCATCCTTATCATCATCCTCGCAGTCTTTGATATCCAGTTGTCTAGAAAAAAAAAACAACAGAATTTTAAAATTTCAAAAGTTATTAATTTTGTTGAGGCTTAGGCTTATTGAAATCAATTTCAATTCAAAATAAAGGGTGTTTTTTATAGAGGTATAGAGGAACTTTAAGTTGCAATAAAACAACGATGGATTGATTATTCGATTGACATGAATTTTATTTATCCGAAAGATAATCTTGTGGCATTACATTTTAAATATGATTTCTGGCATATGACCGCCGCGGCTGGCGCGGATGTAGTCCAATCTGGACGTCCAATTTTCGATGACTTTTTCCAACATTTGTGGCCGTATATCGGCAATAATACGGCGAATGTTGTCTTCCAAATGGTCAAGCGTTTGTGGCTTTACCGCATAGACCAATGACTTTACATAGCCCCGCATAAAGTAGTCTAGCGGTGTTAAATCACAAGATCTTGGAGGCCAATTGACAGGTCCAAAACGTAAAATTAGGCGGTCACCAAACGTGTCTTTCAATAAATCTATTGTGGCACGAGCTGTGTGACATGTTGCGCCGTCTTGTTGAAACCACATCTCCTGGACATCGTGGTTATTCAATTCAGGAATGAAAAAGTTAGTAATCATGGCTCTATACCGATCACCATTGACTGTAACGTTCTGGCCACCATAGTTTTTGAAAAAGTACGGACCAATGATTCCACCAGCCCATAAAGCGCACCAAACAGTCAGTTTTTCTGGATGTAACGGTGTTTCCACATACACTTGAGGATTACCTTCACTCCAAATGCGGCAGTTTTGTTTGTTGACGTAGCCATTCAACCAGAAGTGCGCTTCATCGCTAAACAAAATTCGCTTATGAAAATCGGGAACGGAACGGTAATCTCGTTTTGGGCCCATTCGACGAATCTACGCCTTACTTGATGATCGTTTGGCTTCAAATCTTGCACGAGTTGGATTTTGTAAGCACGCGAACCAAGATCCTTCCGCAAAATCTTCCATAAAGTGGATGGACACAGATCCAATTCCTGTGCTCGATAGCGGATGGACTCATTCGGGTCTTCCTCAATGCTACGCTCTACAGCAGCAATAGCTTCTTCTGTACGCACCGTAGAGCGTCTCTTGGGAATGCGAGTTATCAATAAGAGTAAACGTGGTGCGAAAACGTTCCATGGTTAATCGAATTAACTGCTCTGATGGACGATTTTGTCGACGATAAAATGGACGTAGTGCGCGATACGTTTTCCGCACAGAACCATTATTTTCGAAATAAAATTGCACTTTTTGCAAGCGTTGTTCAGGCGTGAGTCTATTCATGATGAATTGCCAAACCAAACTGAGAATAAATCACTTGACAGCTGTTAAATCGGTCGCCATCTTGAAAAGTAATGTCAACTTAAAGTTCTATACCTCTATAAAAAACACCCTTTATTTCTTCTCTCTCTCTATCTCTACGTCTGTCAGTTGGTGTTATTAAAAATTCATTGAATTTCGATTAAAATGTCAATTGAAATAAAAATTTATCGTTACTTTTATATCCATAAGCCTGATGACAGTTGAGAACAGTCAACGAATGTATGGCGTATCATTATCAAATAAAAATTGAGTTTAAAAATTTATTCACATTTTTTTCTTCTTCTTAAATGGAGACTCTAATGGGGAATATGAATATAAATTGACAACAAATACCGACAAATAATGAAAATCCTCAAGCAAACGGAACAGTGTGCCATGTAAAGCTAAAAGAACATCATAATGGACCTCTTGCTGCCCAAGTGAGTCTATCCGAAACCCAGCGACCTTTACCTAAAAACTAAAAAAAAAATTAAATTTTTATTCAATTTCCTGTTTTTCTGGCCAAATGCTGAGCCAAATTTTGGCATTAGACTAGCAGTTCTAGTCTCTCTGAGCCCAATTTTGCCATTAGACCAGCAGCACTGCCTGTTCTTTAAAATTTTGAAAATTTCTGTTGGGAACCTAAAACCTTTTGTCGACCCCGCTTATCTTAAATAGGCCAGATTGCCTTAAACCAAAGAATATGGATATAAAGAATACGCATCATGTAGAAGTAAAATTTCTTATGGCGGGTTGTAACATTACGACCCGCTCTCATCAAATTAATTTCTAGATGAGAGGGAGGAAGACAGAGTAAATTAAACACAAACAAAGAGCGTAACAATGTGCCGCTCTCATTGTACGTATGTACATGTGTATGTATTCTTGTGTTATTTGATTTAGTTGTCGATCAGACTGCGACAAGAACACATGTTTCGTGGATGCTTTATCATTTTATTTCAGAATAACACTCGAAGAATATTTTGTGTTAAAAATGTTCTATGTCATTAGCTGGGCGTATTTTATTTTTTATTTTGTCCCATAGTATATATTTTTAAATGCTTCGGAATGCTCGTTTTTTTTTTCTTTTAATAAAAAATGGTTTTTTATTCTTTTTATTTTTATTTATCTGAAAAACATGGCCTAATTTTTAAGCCAAAGATGGATAGCTTTATGTTCTTTTAATAATAAAATGGATTTTTTATTTTATATTTATTTATCCAAAATTATTAAGCGAAAGATAGTAGATACAGATCAAGATACATATGTATGTTGATGAAATGAAAATAAAAATAGCGTATATTACTAACACTTTTATGTGGCTGTAAATAAATAAATTCTCTCAACTTATTTTCTCTCTCTCTCACTCACTAATCCATAACCAAAGGCATGTGTTAACCTAGAGGAAAATTGTTAGTAATAATTTCCAGTCTACTTATTAACCCAATGATATGTATATGTGATCGGAAAATATAGAAAAATTGTACTCCATTAAATCCCTAAAGACACCGTACTTAACTTGGCAAGTATTCTTCCAAAAATCGAAATCATTTCTCATTGATATTAGTGAATACTACTGTGATATTTCTTTGGGTGTATAATTGAAGTCTGAAAAAAGCGACATGAACCTTCTTCTTTAAAAGCTGAGAAGATTTTTACGCTCTTTTTAACGAACATTCTTGATGTTCGTGGCCTATGTGTGTAAAAAGCCGAAGATGTTCTTCCCCTGAGGGACATTGGTGCCGACGTCTGTTTTTAACACCAGAAAAATAAATAAAAAAGTGGTCAAACAACAAAAACGCACGATGAGAACAACGCATTGTTACGCTCTTGGTTTCTGTAACCTTCCCTTCTATCTTTCCCCCCGCGTCATGAAATATTTTTGAAAAATATTACAAAATATGTTAAAGTGCGCATTCTTTATACTTTATTTTCTTTGGTTAAACATTTTGTTTTGCAGCCTCTTGAGAGGCTGAAAGATCTAACCTCTGCCTTTTTCAACATTATTTCAACAGCAGCTATCACTCTACAGTGGGCCAAAGATTGCTGCATAAGGCAGTCAATATACTCATGACCTAACAAAGAATGGGAGGGAGTAGCAGCTACACTAAATCAAGGCTTTTTGGTGACTCTCATAGCGGCTCATAGTGATGGTATACGATAAAAAGTCCCAGGACTAGCAAGCCCCTATTAACCGGTCCCTTAGAATCATGCTTAAATCCAGTCTATACTTACTAGGCGCACTTAGCGGTAACGCTTCTGCTTTCTGTGTCGCCAATTTGAGGCCAATATTATCATATCATTGACAGTAACATCATTGTACTTCGCTTCTAGCATTGTCAAGTCGTTTATCTACAACAACTCATGCGATATCGTTCACGAAGCCCTTTCACTCTATGTATGTCTCTCCCAGCATCCATCACGCCCTTTACACGTTTATAGACATACAGAGTAACAACTGTCCTTTATTAAAGACCCAAAAAGTATTTAAATTTGCAAGTGGAAGTGACAAAAAAAACAGCTTTTATCCCACTGTGCCTACATTGCAGACTTTAAAAGTGTTCAGCAGAAATGTGTTAAAAATCTTACGAGATTTTTATCTGTCGTGTGTGTGTGTGTGTGTGTGTGTGTGTGTCGCTTGGGCTGCACCTTTTTCGATAACATTTGCAAACAGCAATATTAGTACACTGTGTTACAAAAGTTTCCGAACAAATTCTAATTTGACATTGCAAAACCAAGTTCTCTTGGAAATCTAAAGATTTAGACAAACTGTAGCCCAGTGTTATCATCACACATGAGCCTGCTTTTAAGCTCTGTTATTATACCACCTGAACTAGTTTTGTTATTGTTGTTGTTATAGTTGTTGTTGCATTATCAAACGCAATGCATTTCAATGCATAAAAATGTCATTTGCAGCAGTCTAGTCTTAGTCCCCAGTCATATCAATAGATTTTCCAATAGAAAAATAAGACGAGGAAAACAGAAGAAGAAGAAGAAGAAGGAAAAAAACTACAAAACTTTTAACACAGTTATGGCGGTGTGATACACGATAAATTAACGCCTAAATACTTCGGCTATAAACATTTGGCAAAAAGTTTTAAGACAAGATTTGTTGCAATAGAGGCACAGCGACACATGCAGATATTTTTTGTTTGTTTTTGTAAAGTGATTGAAAATTCAACAGCATTTTGACATTTTAAGTAGATTTCGAATTGAGCTAAGTTAAGTTGCATTAAGGCGACTAATTGGTACCCTACTTTGTTGGTGAGATGTTCTATGACACGCCTTAGGTTTGTAATCAAGTGGAAGATGAATTTTTATGTACATTTTCTGCAGGCGAAACATTATTTTAAGATCGGCCAGAACTTGGAAAACTGTTGGCATAAGCAGCTTCTTTCGTTCAACTGGGCACAGTGGCCAGTATTCCATCATAAAACAGCTCCTTAAGCGTGCTAAGTTATCGGAGCCCTAACACCTCTGTAACGATTTTTATTAAGGGGGCTCTATAACTGTCTGAATAAGCGTCAGATTTTCCTACAAATTCTTCGAAATTATAAAGGGTGTTTTTTATAGAGGTATAGAGGAACTTTAAGTTGCAATAAAACAACGATGGATTGATTATTCGATTGACATGAATTTTATTTATCCGAAAGATAATCTTGTGGCATTACATTTTAAATATGATTTCTGGCATATGACCGCCACGGCTGGCGCGAATGTAGTCCAATCTAGACGTCCAATTTTCGATGACTTTTTCCAACATTTGTTGTCTTCCAAATGGTCAAGCGTTTGTGGCTTTACCGCATAGACCAATGACATTACATAGCCCCACAGAAAGTAGTCTAGCGGTGTTAAATCACAAGATCTTGGAGGCCAATTCACAGGTCCAAAACGTGGAATTAGGCGGTCACCAAACGTGTCATTCAGTAAATCTATTGTGGCACGAGCTGTGTGACATGTTGCGCCGTCTTGTTGAAACCACATCTCCTGGATATCATGGTTATTCAATTCAGGAATGAAAAAGTTAGTAATCATGGCTCTATACCGATCACCATTGACTGTAACGTTCTGGCCACCATCGTTTTTGAAAAAGTACGGACCAAGCCCATAAAGCCCACCAAACAGTCAGTTTTTCTGGATGTAACGGTGTTTCCACGTACACTTGAGGATTACCTTCACTCCAAATGCGGCAGTTTTGTTTGTTGACGTAGCCATTCAACCAGAAGTGCGCTTCATCGCTAAACAAAATTCCTTTCTCGTTTTCGGCCCATTCGACGAATCTACGCCTTACTTGATGATCGTTTGGCTTCAAATCTTGCACGAGTTGGATTTTGTAAGCACGCAAACCAAGATCCTTCCGCAAAATCTTCCATAAAGTGGATGGACACAGATCCAATTCCTGTGCTCGATGGCGGATGGACTCATTCGGGGGGTCTTCATCAATGCTACGCTCTACAGCAGCAATAGCTTCTTCTGTACGCACCGTACAGCGTCTCTGGGGATGCGAGTTACCAATAAGAGTAAACGTGGTGCGAACACGTTCCATGGTTAATCGAATTAACTGCTCTGATGGACGATTTTGTCGACGATAAAATGGACGTAGTGCGCGATACGCTTGCCGCACAGAACCATTATTTTCGAAATAAAATTGCACTATTTGCAAGCGTTGTTCAGGCGTGAGTCTATTCATCATGAATTGCCAAACCAAACTGAGAATAAATCACTTGACAGCTGTTAAATCAGTCGCCATCTTGAAAAGTAATGCCAACTTAAAGTTCTATACCTCTATAAAAAAACATCCTTTATAACGAAGGCTTCCCTAATTAGATGGTATAAGGGGTAGTGATGTGCATACTGATAACTTGAATAAATAGCAGTGTCTTCACGGCAACCCTTATGGCAATGGAATAGCTTCTGCCTAAAAATATACTGATTTACACGTACTACTAGGCTATCATAAAATTCTTTACGAACTTCATACTGTCTGCCAAAATTGTCTGTGAATGGGTCACCTATTTCTTAAGCAAATGGCAGATTTTTCTTCAAAAGGCCACTTCATTTCTTTCTCGGTCCATAGGAACCATAATTGGATTGAACCGAATAATTAGCATAGAAAGCAACCCACTAACGCAAGCTACATATCCAAGAACTATGTTGCAGACGTTGAATATGTTTCCCCTTAACCACCAATAAGATTCAAGGATTCTGGCGACTCCAGGAACTTTCCATTATTTAGATCACGTTACTTAGTGGCATAGAGGCGTACCCCACGGCAACCAAACTATGCAGCACCGTAACTGTTCTACGCATACGACTCCCCTTAGCCACTATGAGGTTTCAAAAAATGTTTTAATTTTGTGATTCACAGGGCTCAGTACGTTTGCGAAACTATCCAACTATCCCCTCTTGTGATCTATCCATACATTTCCCCTTATCCACCACCATGAGGCCAGAAATTCGAAATAAATTCCACTTTTCAGTTAACATTTCCTGGCTAAAAGAGAGTATCTTATCGAATACTAGGTTAAGCTGACCGAAACTTAATTCAAGGAGAGGCAAAAATTGTAAGGCGCGTCTTCTAGACACGTTCGAAATATTGCAAGCCAGAGGAGGCGGAAGAGACCGTCCTTCACTTCATATTTCACTGCCTAGCTCTCTTACCAAGACGTATGAGTGTACCTGGAAAACCTCTTCGACTTGTTAAGGCCAATTCACTAAGTAAGTAATCTTTTTAGCATTTCAAAGCTTTTCTGCCGTTAATTTGAGTTCTATAGGGTTTGGGGTGACAATAACATGTCACATGTAAGTGCTAGAACAGCGCAGAGTAAAAACCTATAATTAGAGTCGTGCAAAGTAAAGTGGCATAGAGTGGAGCTTAAAGAAACGAGCGAATGGAGTGAAACAAAGAGGGCGGAAAAATAAAAAGAGGATTCTCATTGACTGTAGTATGTCTAGAACTTAGTACAGTACAGTAACCTAGTAAGTCTAGAACTTGACAAAAAAAATGTTTCTTGCTTTGCAAAAACCCTAAAGACACTGTCAATATTATCAGTAGGGTAACCACAATAACGTATTGCAACTATTTTCCAATTCTCTCTCTCTCTCTTTCCATGGGTAAGTTTCCACAACGACAACAACAACACACTTTAAAAACCAAAACTTAACAAGACATAAAGTCTAGAGTTTTGCAAAAAAAATTGCCGTTTGAACATTTATACGGGCGGCTGTTCTTTGGTTTTTTTTTTTTGCTTTTCTTGGCGGGTTTATGTGTGTCATAGTTATGCGCTGTGGTTGTTTCGTTGGCTTGTTGTTTAATTTTTAACGTCCAACTGTCTGCTAAAGTTTAGAAAATAACAACAACAACAACAACAAAAAATTGTTTTTAATTTTTATTTTTCAATTTTTTCCTATAAGCTTATGAGATACACACACAGTTCCTGCCACTATAAAGTGTTGCAGTTTGCCGTCGTATCAGTATCATGTGACAATAAACAAGTTGGCAACATTTTCACAAATCCAAGTAAAAAATTTATGACTATGAGTCTCATTTACTTTTATTGTACTTGCATTTGTGTGCGAGTGTGTGTGTGGCTTTAAGAAATTGTTGCTTTAGTTGTGTGACAGCAAGTGGGCAGATAAGCAATACATTTTCAAACACACAAGAAAAAAAAAAACAACACAATTTAAGAGTTTGAAATTTTACAATTAAAGTGTCAAAAACTTGTTTGCTTCATAACAAGGATTTTGCCGAAACAGAGAACAAAAAACAAAAATTTACAAATTCATTGATAGTTTTTTTTATATAAAACAACAATAGCACCAACACCAACAAAAGACATCATACCAAACCATTTTACCCTGCTTCTCTTTATTGTGTATTTTACACACACACACATACACTCTCTTGCTTTCATTTGCTCTCAAAATCTTCATAGATTTACTTTTAAAACTATAACAACAAATTGAAAAACTCAAAATCATTCATGTGTTGTTGACTTTTCGTTTTAGGAGTTTATGAATGAATTTTATTGTTTTGCAAATATTTCACTTAGTTGTTAGTGTCGTTGTTGTTGTTGATTTAATATGTTTATTTATGTTCGACTGTGTTTGGGTGTTGAGTGGTGTATTGTGTGTGCGTGAAAAACTGTCAGACCCCATCAACTGGGCAAACAAACACATCACACAAGAGCCAATGTACGTACGACGGGCAGATTTAAAGATTACCAAAGACGTTGAAATAAAAATTCTTTTTTTTTCAAGTTTTTTTCTCTTGATTTTCTTATTTTTTTCCTACTTTAACACAGCAAATGAGGAAAGTCAACGTTTTAATAAATTTGAGATGTTTTTTTTTGCATTTATTGAGTATAGTTTTATTTTTTTTATCGGAAATTTGCCAACATTTTTGAAGTGATAATTTTACTAGAGTTATTGTTGTTTTTCTGAAAAAGTAGGGCAATTGCTTAAATTTGAAGTTATTTAAGTGTTTGTTCAATACTTGTATTATTAGATGAAATTTCTTATCGAAAATGTTTTAAAAAAAGTTGTTATCGAAAAAATTTTGTTATCGATAATTTTTTATGCAAAAATATTTTTTTCGATTATATTTTTTTTAACTTCTATTCTTCTAAAAGAAATTGTGTTATCGAAGTTTTTTAAACAAACGAAAATGTTTTAAGAAAAAAAAGTTGTTATCGAAAAAATTTTGTTATCGAAAAAATTTTGTTATCGCTAATTATTTATATAAAAATTTTTTTCCGACAATTTTTTCTTTTTTATTAACTTATATTCTTCTAAAAGAAATTGTGTTATCGAAGTTTTTTAAACAAACGAATATGTTTTAAGAAAAAAGAAGTTATCGAAAAAATATTGTTATCGATAATTTTTTATAGATAGAAAAATATTTTTCTCGATAATTTTTTTTCACATGTTTATTGATTTTTATTTTTTATCGGAAATTTGCCAACATTTTTGCAGTGATTACTTTACTAGTGTTGTTGTTTTTTTTCTTTTTTAAAAAAGTAGAGCAGTTGCTTAAATTTAAGTGTTTGTTTAATACTTGTATTATTAGATGAAATTTCTTATCGAAAATGTTTTAAAAAAAAAGTTATCGAAAAAATTTTGTTATCGATAATTTTTTATGCAAATATATTTTTTTCGATCATATTTTTGTTATCGAAGTATTTTAAACAAACGATAATGTTTTAAGAAAAAAGTTGTTATCGAAAAAATTTTGTTATCGATAATTTTTTAAGCAAAAATATTTTTTTCGATAATTTTTTGTTCTTTTTTTAAGTTCTATTCTTCTAAAAGAAATTGTGTTATCGTAGTTTTTAAAACAAACGAAAATGTTTTAAGAAAAAAAGTTTTTATCGAAAAAATATTGTTATCGATAATTTTTTATAGATCGAAAAATATTTTTTCCGATAATTTTTTTTCACATGTTTATTGAATTTTATTTTTTTATCGGAAATTGGCCAACATTTTTGCAGTGATTACTTTACTAGTGTTGTTTTTTCTTTTTTTAAAAAAGTAGAGCAGTTGCTTAAATTTAAGTGTTTGTTTAATACTTGTATTATTAAATGAAATTTCTTATCGAAAATGCTTAAAAAAAGTTGTTATCGATAAAAAATTGTTATCGATAATTTTTTATGCAAAAATATTTTTTTCGATCATATTTTGTCTTTTTTTTAACTTCTATCCTTCTAAAAGAAATTGTGTTTTCGAAGTTTTTAAAACAAACGAAAATGTTCTAAGAAAAAGTTGTTATCGAAAAATATTGTTATCGATAATTTTTTATAGATAGAAAAATATTTTTTCCGATAATTTTTTTTCACGTTTATTGAATTTTATTTTTTATTGGAAATTTACCAACATTTTTGCAGTGATAACTTCACTATTCTTTTTTTCTTTTTTTTAAAGTAAGACAATTGCTTAAAACTGAAGTTTTTACGTGTTTGTTTTTTTTTTAAACTAAAAATATTCTTTTGTTGTTATCGAAAAAATGTTGTTATCGATAAGTTTTTATACAAAAATATTTGTTTCCAATAATTTTTTTTTAAACTTCTATTCTTCTAAAAGAAATTGTGTTATTGAAAACAAAAATGTTTTAAGAAAAAAAAAAATTGTTATCGAAAAAATTTTGTTATCGATAATTTCTTATACACCTAATTCTGTTTTTACACGGTAGATTGGTTCCAGAAAAAACCGTGTAAAAAAAAAACGTGTAAAAAAAGACACTGATCGTATGCAAAAATAGGTGATTGGTTCCTAATCTCTAAAACCTATTAAAATTAGTGAAAAACAAGGATTTTTTAAGAAGTTTTGTACACCTAATTCTGTTTTTACACGGTAGATTGGTTCCAGAAAAAACCGTGTAAAAAAAAACCGTGTAAAAAAAGACACTGATCGTATGCAAAAATAGGTGATTGGTTCCTAATCTCTAAAACCTATTAAAATTAGTGAAAAACAAAGATTTTTTAAGAAGTTTTGTATTTGACATTTTCTTTTAGGGATTCATAAAATATTTAACAAAATTAAAAATATAAATAACTTAATAAATATAAAATATTTTTTTGGCTTACCTTTTATCTTAATGCGTTAAATTTAATGTAACGATAGAAAAACAAATTTGCCAATAAAAAATTTCTTTACCAAACACAAAATATTAACACATTTCAATTGCTCTGACCTTTGTGCTTGTATGCACAAAAGGGAATTCCCCTAAATTTGTGCCATTTACATTTGCTTTGACCAGTAAATTTGCTTGTACCCGCAAAAAGGGAATTCCCTTAAATTTGTGATATGAACATATTTTGCAAAAATTAAATTTGACAAAAAAAAAATTAAGCACAAACAATTTTAAATCGTGCTAAATGGAATAAAATCGTGTAACAAAAATTAAAAATATTTTATTTTCAAACCGTGTTATATCAAAACCGTGTAAAAAAAGACCGTGTAAAAACAGAATTAGGTGTATTTGACATTTTCTTTTAGGGATTCATAAAATATTTAACAAAATTAAAAATATAAATAACTTAATAAATATAAAATATTTGTTGGCTTACCTTTTATCTTAATGCGTTAAATTTAATGTAACGATAGAAAAACAAATTTGCCAATAAAAAATTTCTTTACCAAACACAAAATATTAACACATTTCAATTGCTCTGACCTTTGTGCTTGTATGCACAAAAGGGAATTCCCCTAAATTTGTGCCATTTACATTTGCTTTGACCAGTAAATTTGCTTGTACCCGCAAAAAGGGAATTCCCTTAAATTTGTGATATGAACATATTTTGCAAAAATTAAATTTGACAAAAAAAAAATTAAGCACAAACAATTTTAAATCGTGCTAAATGGAATAAAATCGTGTAACAAAAATTAAAAATATTTTATTTTCAAACCGTGTTATATCAAAACCGTGTAAAAAAAGACCGTGTAAAAACAGAATTAGGTGTATTTGACATTTTCTTTTAGGGATTCATAAAATATTTAACAAAATTAAAAATATAAATAACTTAATAAATATAAAATATTTTTTTGGCTTACCTTTTATCTTAATGCGTTAAATTTAATGTAACGATAGAAAAACAAATTTGCCAATAAAAAATTTCTTTACCAAACACAAAATATTAACACATTTCAATTGCTCTGACCTTTGTGCTTGTATGCACAAAAGGGAATTCACCTAAATTTGTGCCATTTACATTTGCTTTGACCAGTAAATTTGCTTGTCGCGCAAAAAGGGAATTCCCTTAAATTTGTGATATGAACATACTTTGCAAAAATTAAATTTGACAAAAAAATTTAAGCACAAAAAATTTTAAATCGTGCTAAATGGAATAAAATCGTGTAACAAAAATTAAAAATATTTTATTTTCAAACCGTGTTATATCAAAATCGTGTAAAAAAAGACCGTGTAAAAACAGAATTAGGTGTACAAAATTTTTTCCGATAATTTTATTTTTAAATTTCTTTTCTTTTAAAAGAAAACGTGTTAACGAAATTTTTTTGAACAAGAATTTTTTTTGCCAAAGTAAATTATTTTTTTTTTTATAAAAAATGCCCTTTTATGCCTATGAAATTAATTTTTAAATCGCATTTATTATCACGAACATATTTAATCATTTTGTGATTAATCATCACATTTTAAAATTAATGATTAAACAAATCGTTGGTGTTTTTTCACTTTTTTTTTTGTAATAAAAACTCATTAAATAATATTATGGTTGGCAACCATTTATGTAAATATGCTTATGGAAATTATTTGTTTTTGTGTTTTTATTTTTTATTTATTTGCTGATATTTTATGCTTTTCATATGCAAATTAACTTTAAACATTTACACAGTCGCACGTACATATGTAAATAAAGAAAAAAAAAAAAGTACCAAAAAAGGGATTTTTCTGTCAAGAACAAAACTGTCTGTATTTCGAAAGAAAAGGGCAGATTACAACCAAAGATACTAAATAAATAACAGAAAATGTTTAAAACAAATGTTGAGCAACATGTGTTGCCTATTTATTATAATTTTTTTAAAATTTGTCTAGAAACCTTTTCAGCTGCTACAATTCTAAAATGCGTACGCCTTCCTTACTGTATACATTTATTTAGTCGTGCAGATATACCTTAACAAGGATTCTTGGCGGTTGAGGAGTTTTACCACAGATTTCATAGTCTATTTACCGATAAACCTAAACTACCAGTTATCCAAACGTAGCGTTAAGCATACGTTACACGTATAATAAGCAGCAGCAGCCGCATGTGTTTGCCTTTATCTGCCTTAACTATGTTTGTGCTTTCCATGTTAGGCATATGAGTGTGTGGGTGGGTAGATGCCTTTCCAAATTATGCATAAATTCGAGATTTTTTTTCTCCTCTCTTTTTCATTCCATTCCATTCCAATTCTTTTCGTTTTTTGTTTTTTTTCGTTTTTGTCACTGCAACAAATCCTATCATAATGTTTTTTTTTATTTACATATGAACGTCTGACTGCCTGTGTCTCTGTTTCGGAATTTTTTTTTTTGTTTTGCTTAGGCATCATAAAAGATTTGGAGCAGTTGATAAAAACAAGAGCCCTGTGTGTACAGGCAGCAATACACGCATACATAGTGTTCGTATGAACCGAGAGACCTATTTGTTTAACTATTTGCCTTCGTTATAAAGGGTGTTTTTTATAGAGGTATAGAACTTTAAGTTGGCATTACTTTTCAAGATGGCGACCGATTTAACAGCTGCCCAAGTGATTTATTCTCAGTTTGGTTTGGCAATTCATCATGAATAGACTCACGCCTGAACAACGCTTGCAAAAAGTGCAATTTTATTTCGAAAATAATGGTTGTGTGCGGAAAACGTATCGCACACTACGTCCATTTTACCATCGACAAAATCGTCCATCAGAGCAGTTAATTCGATTAACCATGGAACGTTTTCGCAGCACATTTACTCTTATTGATAGCTCGCATCCCCAGAGACGCTGTACGATGCGTACAGAAGAAGCTATTGCTGCTGTAGAGCGTAGCATTGAGGAAGACCCGAATGAGTCCATCCGCCATCGAGCACAGGAATTGGATCTGTGTCCATCCACTTTATGGAAGATTTTGCGGAAGGATCTTAGTTTGCGTGCTTACAAAATCCAACTCGTGCAAGATTTGAAGCCAAACGATCATCAAGTAAGGCGTAGATTCGTCGAATGGACCCAAAACGAGATTACCGTTCCGTTCCCGATTTTTATAAGCGAATTTTGTTTAGCGATGAAGCGCACTTCTGGTTGAATGGCTACGTCAACAAACAAAACTGCCGCATTTGGAGTGAAGGTAATCATCAAGTGTATGTGGAAACACCGTTACATCCAGAAAAACTGACTGTTTGGTGCGCTTTATGGGCTAGTGGAATCATTGGTCCGTACTTTTTCAAAAACGATGGTGGCCAGATCGGTATAGTGCCATGATTACTAACTTTTTCATTCCTGAATTGAATAACCATGATGTCCAGGAGATGTGGTTTCAACAAGACGGCGCAACATGTCACACAGCTCGTGCCACAATAGATTTATTGAAAGACACGTTTGGTGACCGAATAATTTCACGTCTTGGACCTGTGAATTGGCCTCCAAGATCTTGTGATTTAACACCGCTAGACTACTTTCTGTGGGGCTATGTAAAGTCATTGGTCTATGCGGTAAAGCCACAAACGCTTGACCATTTGGAAGACAACATTCGCCGTATTATTGCCGATATACGGCCACAAATGTTGGAAAAAGTCATCGAAAATTGGACGTCCAGATTGGACTACATCCGCGCCAGCCGTGGCGGTCATATGCCAGAAATCATATTTAAAATGTAATGCCACAAGATTATCTTTCGGATAAATAAAATTCATGTCAATCGAATAATCCATCGTTGTTTTATTGCAACTTAAAGTTCCTCTATACCTCTATAAAAAACACCCTTTACATGGTTTAACATTAGAAAAGATTTCTTTTTTCACTTTTTGTTTAAACGAAGGATTTTCCATGAAAATATGAGATTTTCTTGCTTGTTGCAGTAAAGCAGGACAATACAATGAATATCCATGATTATGGATGAAATGATAACCCAGTTGGTTTATATTTTGAAGACGACTTTATATAAACAGATTAGGAACATTTTATATATGTTTGTAGAACTTATAAAATCAAGGTGGTTTTAGATAAAATTCCTTGGAGTAGGTTAAGAGCTTTTCAAGATTTAGGAAATCAGTTCATTAACAAATAAGTTTTCAGCAGTGAAATAAAGTGAAAAAATTCTTAAAGAAAAAAATCATTTTTTTCTGAGAAATTATTTTATAGGTAAGTAAAGTTTTAAAAACTATAAAAAAAAATTTAAACAATTAAATTCTAACTTTGGAAAATGTTTAGCAACATTACTGTTAATAATTTCTGCAACATTACTATCAAACCTAAACATCCCTTCAAGAGTATAGATTTACAATGGATTTTACAGAAAATATACATGAGAATATCTTCAGCAACATTGCTGCCAGTAGCTATAGCAATATTGTTGCATAAACAATTAGGCGTCAATGCTTAAAAAAATAAATTTGTAAACTATTATAAAATAATTCCAATTGGTTTTGATCAATAATAACTTAATAAAATTTTAAGCAACATTGTTGCCAATACTTTCTGAAACATTATTGCTAATAATGAATTCTACAGATTTATATATGAGAATATTTTCAGCAACATTGCTGCTAGTAGCTATAACAATATTGTTGCATTAGCAATTAGGCGCAAATGGTTAAAAAAATGATTTTGATCAATAATAACTTAATAAAATTTTAAGCAACATTGTTGCCAATACTTTCTGAAACATTATTGCCAATTATGAAAGGACACATGGAATCTATTGAATTCTATACATTTTGTAGACAATATAAAAGTAAAAATATAATAAAAAAAAATATAAAATACACGTAAATTACTCAGATAATCTCAGATCGTTGCTAATAGTCTCTGTAGTCGTATTATTGCCAAGAATTTCGTGCAGGCACTTGATATAATTCATTATTTATTATTTAAAAGATGTTTTATTCTCCCTTTCCTACTTCCTATTCTTTTTGCCCTATCTCCCTATTATCCTCTCTCAATTGACAAGTACACGTTCTCTAACCTAAACCTAAAAATGTTTTGCAACATTGTTGCCAGTAGAGTTTTATTTGTATAAGGTTCCTAGTATTTCAAGCAGCACTGTTAATAATGTATCTGGGCAGATATATTTAAAAAAATATGAAATTTTAGTAAATTTTTGAATTTGAAATGATTTTATTTATTGGAAATTTTCAGCAACATTGTTGCTATGTTGGTAGTAGGTAGTGTGGTGGCTTATTAGACGAAAAGCCACGGTTCGAGCCCCAGGCTAGACATCAAAACAAAATACAAAAAGTATTTCTTCGGCAACTTCCTCTCAGCAGATTTCTGGCCAAAACTCTGAGATTAAACAGAAATTGCCATGAAAAGTTTCTCAAAAAATCTGTCGTTCGGAGTCGACTTTAAACTGTAGGTCCCCAGCCACTCATGTATAAAATTAACACACACAACATAAGTGGTGTGAGAAGTTCGGTCGTAATCCTGACTGAAGGGTTGTAATGACCAATTATGTATGTATGTATGTATGAAACTTTAGTAAATTTTTGAATTTGAAATGATTTCATTTATTGGAAATTTTCAGCAACATTGTTGCTATGAGTTTCAGCAACATTGTTGCTATGAGTTTCAGCAACATTGTTGCTAAACTTACCACGAGGAAATGTTTAAAAAAATATGAAATTGTTGTAAAACGTTGACTTTTAAACGACTTTGTGTTTTGGAATATTTCAACAACATTATTGCTTTGCTAAGAGCTTCCAGAAACATCACGTCTACGAGTCTGGTCAAACTTACCATAAGGAAATGTTTAAAAAATATGAGATTTTGCTAAACTAACTAATTTTGTTGTTTGTTAAATTCACATACACTGTCAGGATTACAATCTAGTTTCTCACACTACTTATGTTGTGTGTGTTAATTTTATACATGAGTTTAATGCCGACTCCGAACGACAGATTTTTGAGAAACTTTTTCATGGCAATTTTATTTACTCTCAGAGTTTTTGCCAGAAATCTGCTGAGAGGAAGTCGCCAAAGAAATACTTTTTGTATTTTGTCTTTGATGCCTGGCCTGGGGCTCGAACCCTGGCTTTTCGTCTAACAAGCCAACACACTGCCTACTAGACTACGGCGGCTTGTTTGTTTAATTACAGCAACTTTATTGCTAAGACTTTCAGCAACATTGTTGCCATTATTCCCTTAAGAACATTATAAAAAAATATGGAAATATTGTTGCTAAAAAAAAAAAAAGAAAGAGTTTGTGTAGCGATGTTTGAAACGCATTTTGACCACAGTTACTGTGTGCTTCGGCAATACAATTTCACTTTTTTGTTTAAAATCTACAAAGGGTGTTTTTTATAGAGGTATAGAACTTTAAGTTGGCATTACTTTTCAAGATGGCGACCGATTTAACAGCTGTCCAAGTGATTTATTCGCAGTTTGGTTTGGCAATTCTTCATGAATAGACTCTCACGCCTGAACAACGCTTGCAAAAAGTGCAATTTTATTTCGAAAATAATGGTTCTGTGCGGAAAACGTATCGCGCTCTACGTCCATTTTATCGTCGACAAAATCGTCCATCAGAGCAGTTAATTCGATTAACCATGGAACGTTTTCGCACCACGTTTACTCTTATTGATAACTCGCATCCCCAGAGACGCTGTACGGTGCGTACAGAAGAAGCTATTGCTGCTGTAGAGCGTAGCATTGAGGAAGACCCCCCGAATGAGTCCATCCGCCATCGAGCACAGGAATTGGATCTGTGTCCATCCACTTTATGGAAGATTTTGCGGAAGGATCTTGGTTTGCGTGCTTACAAAATCCAACTCGTGCAAGATTTGAAGCCAAACGATCATCAAGTAAGGCGTAGATTCGTCGAATGGGCCCAAAACGAGATTACCGTTCCGTTCCCGATTTTCATAAGCGAATTTTGTTTAGCGATGAAGCGCACTTCTGGTTGAATGGCTACGTCAACAAACAAAACTGCCGCATTTGGAGTGAAGGTAATCCTCAAGTGTATGTGGAAACACCGTTACATCCAGAAAAACTGGCTGTTTGGTACGCTTTATGGGGGCTGGTGGAATCATTGGTCCGTACTTTTTCAAAAACGATGGTGGCCAGAACGTTACAGTCAATGGTGATCGGTATAGAGCCATGATTACTAACTTTTTCATTCCTGAATTGAATAACCATGATGTCCAGGAGATGTGGTTTCAACAAGACGGCGCAACATGTCACACAGCTCGTGCCACAATAGATTTATTGAAAGACACGTTTGGTGATCGCCTAATTTCACGTTCACGGACCTGTGAATTGGCCTCCAAGATCTTGTGATTTAACACCGCTAGACTACTTTCTGTGGGGCTATGTAAAGTCACAAACGCTTGACCATTTGGAAGACAACATTCGCCGTATTATTGCCGATATACGGCCACAAATGTTGGAAAAATTCATCGAAAATTGGACGTCCAGCCGTGGCGGTCATATGCCAGAAATCATATTTAAAATGTAATGCCACAAGATTATCTTTCGGATAAATAAAATTCATGTCAATCGAATAATCAATCCATCGTTGTTTTATTGCAACTTAAAGTTCCTCTATACCTCTATAAAAAACACCCTTTACAAAGGGACCGAGGAAATCTTGCTGCTGGCATGACAGAAATGACACAAGCACTATAAAAACAAAAACGGCATAGAAATGTTAGAGAAATGAGAAGAAAAATAAGAGCATGGGAAAGGGAGGAGGCTTATGTTTGAGAAACAAAAAGAGAAGAAAGGAATGGAAAAAAAAACATTCATTTGATGGCCTTTAATTGTAAAGTAATGAAAACAAAAAGTTTTTAAAACCTCCATTCCTGGTGGGGTGTGGCATAAAACAAAAGCCCTGACACACTTTTATTGTGTTTTTCTAGTCCTTTGCAGGGCAACACAAAAGGAGGATTTGTAAACTTTTTGTTAAAAACATCCTTTTTTCTTAATTAAATTTAAAATAAAGAAATGTAAACATTAAATGGAATTTATTGTTTAATTTAAATGTCCAAACACAATTAAACTAATTACCAATTACTGCATCCATATTTATATATTTTTAATTTTGTTTTTGGATAAATTCAAATCAATTTGGCTTAAATTGCACCTGGTTTAAATGGCGGTATTATTTTTTTTTTCCTTGTGTTACACACATAATAGCATAGTCAGCTTCAAGCCAAACAAACTGTGGTTAATTATTGGCCAAAATACTATGTTTGTACTGGGCATGGCATGGCAGGCATATGAAACAAGTTAGTCAGGAAATAAAATACAACAACAATAACACAAACCATATCGAATAAAATATTTCTGTATGTCACTTGCAAATAGTTGAACACATGTTCAGAAGGACGCTTAAATCTTTAATTGTAAAAATATAAAATTTACAAAAAAAAAATCCCTCAAGGAAAAAAGTACTTTTTTTGAAGAAAAGTACAAAATAGTACTTTTTTTTTGATACTTTTGTACACTTTAATATTTTGCCACAAAATCGCTTTTTTTTAAAAAAAAGTACTCAAGGAAAAAAGTACTTTTTTTGAAAAGAGGTACTAAGTACTTAATTGATACTTTTGCAAACTTCAATAGTTTGGTTATGAATAATAATTGTGAAAATCTTAACATTTTTTCTTTAAAACAAAAATTTCAAAAAAATCTTACAAGGAAAAAAGTACTTTTTTTGAAAAAAGGTACAAAAAGTACTTAATTGATACTTTTATTGTTGCCACAAAATCGTTTATTCATCACCAGTATTTGTAAAAACCTTAACATTTTTGCTTTAAAACAAAAATTTAAAAAAAAATCCCTAAAAAATTTAAAAAGTACTTTCTTTGGTACCGTTTTGATAATCAATATACTTTCATTAAATCAGATTTTCATAACTAAAATCAAAAAAAATTAAATATCTTTTGTTTCCCGCGGTGGTTAAAGGTACTTTTTTTTGGTTCCTTGCAGAAAAAATGTACTTTTTCTGGTACTCTTTTGGAATTCAATATTGTTTTGCAAAATAATATTAAAAATCTAATTTTTGGTACATTCAAGAAAAATGGTAAATTTTTGGTACTTTTGACTGCAAAAAAAAATATGTTTTTGGTACTCTTTAGGATCGTTTTTTTTTTTAAATCGAGATATGATTATTATTTGCAAATATTATTAATTAATAAAAAAAAAATTTAATTTCCTTTTTGGTACCTTTTGGGGAAAAAGTACTTTCTTAAAACTTCAAAAAAAAACGCATTTTTGGTCACACAATCATAAATTTATTTTTTGTTTGACTTCAAGAAGAAAATTGTACCTCTTTGATACCTTTTCTCCAAAAGGTATTTTTTCCAAAAAGTACTTTATACCTTTTTTTTCAAAAAAGTATTTCTTACAGATTTTTTCAGAAAAGTTCATTTTTAGTAACTTTTTCCAAAAGGTACTTTTTTTTCAAAAAGTACTTTTTCGCTATTGTATTTCTTAACTTTTTATTAAATTTTTCTTAATTTTCCTTTTTTTTTTTGGTTTTAGGAGCAGAACTGCTGGTTTATATATAGGAGACCTCACTACAAGCAATGATACACTGGCTCTACACCAGCGTAATTAGACCCATAAATATCCCATGCATCTGTAGTGTGGCATACATGGATGGATGTTGGACATCGCATGGGAAACAATACTTTTCATTCAATCCATGCGGTTTTTATACGAGGCTGAAGCACTAGCAGCCTCAGGCTAATGGGGAATGGATCAGCAAATGCCACAAATCGTATTAGCAGACAATAATTGGAACAGTGGACGGTGACAAGCTAAATGTAGAATTATCCAACAGGATGCCTAACATCATATACCTCGCAATCTATTTCGTAGATGCCCATGGGGACTTGTTGCTACACGAATGCCTCTTAAAACATAAAACTTGAAATGTAGGAACATTTATTTGAGCCTAGCCTGGCTAACCACTGTAAATCAATGGAGTAAATGGAGTTTGTAAACTAATAACCACAATTGCCGTAATATGCTATGCTGCTGTTGTTGTTGTTATTGTTGTATTTATTATAGTTTTATTTTTCTTGTTTTTATTTTTTAGTTGTAAAACATTTTGGCAAGGTGCCACAATCGATTTAAATTGGTAATAAATAAACTGAACGCGTGTAAATTTCAAACCAGAAAAAAAACACGGAATTTTTTGGTTTTTTTTTGGGCAAAATATGCTGTATTCAGCACAAGAAATTGCACAAAAAAAAAATTAAATTGGAAATATTGAACACAACATGGATGTAAAAAGGGATGTTGAATGCAAAACAACAATAAAAAAAAAATAAGAGGAAAAGAATACTGTTTAATGCAACCATGTGAGGAGCTGCATATTCATAATGAATATGGAAATTGGGCTGCTGCTGCTGCTGCTGCTGCTCCGACAGGCATGTGCAGGCAGGCAAGCTGGTTATTTTGGCAACATTTTTACTTCGGTAGGCAGGTGTATGTGTGTCGTTTTTTATTTTCGATTTTCATTCACTTGCTGCACTCACTTGCCTACACTACTTCATCATTTCATATTAAAATTTACACGGAAATCGAAAGAGAAAAAACATGGAATAATGTACGTTCGTTTTAAAGCAATAACAACAACAACAACAACATTGTATAACCATATTAAATATGTAGAGCATAAATGGCTTTTAATTAACAACTAAAAAAATCAACCCAGAAATAAACAACACACACACGCACACCACCATACCCCATACACAGGCAGGTGGAAACACATCACAATAATAATGTGTGTTGTTGCTGTTGTTGTCATGCATGTATTGAGAGCATATTTAGCTGAGTGACCCTGTTTTCCTTAGCATTTGTTGTTGTTGCATTAGTGATGATTAATATTTTTATAATTAAAGCGTTACTAGAATAAAAAAAAAATATTAAAAAATTGAAAAAAAAAAAAACAAAAAAACACTCAATCTACTACTACGTAGAATGCGTATCCATATAATCATATTGCCCTTACAAATTTCGCTGTCAGTAACACCATCTAACACTTGACATACACACAATGCGTTAATGCTTCTGAGATATGCATAATGCCGCATAGAAGTATACCTGCTAGTGATCCCCTTACATTGGGCTTGAAATGATCTCCCTAGCCTGCAGTATTCACTCAGAAGGCCATTTACTATCCACAAGCTACTTCTTCTGGCTAGTCTAATGCATAACACATACAGCTGTGTTCAAAATAATAGCAGTGCTACCATGTAATATTTTCAAAGTTAAAATTTTTACGTGATATATTCTAATGGTAGTTACAACGATATGTAAGAAATAAAATTAAAAAAAAGAATCTTGTAATAACTTTAATATTTACGATGAAATTGATTCATTTCTGTGTTTGCCCCTGACTTCAGTTGATCAAAAAATAGGAGGAGGAGTGTTCCTTTAAAAATAAAAATATAACAGCACATAATTTAAAGAAAAAAGTGAAAAATAAATACGAAAAAATGTAGTTAAAACTGTTTTCTACAGTGATTCACATAAATTTTTGTAATAGTGGGACGAGGAAAGCACCGTGCTGAAGAGAAGAGAAAAATAATTAAAAATCTTCGAAAAAAAGGCAAAACTTACAAAGAAACTAAGGAAACCTTAGGTTACTCCGATCAAATGATCACAAATTCATTAAAATATAAAAGAAGCACGAAACGTGTGGGCGCAAGCGCAAAATATCTACTGTCGATAACCGCCGAATTGTGCGATACAGTAAAATAAATCCTTCGGCGTATGCAAAAAAAAAAATTCAAAAGGATCTGAAACTTGCCGTAAGTGTCCCTACTATTCGTAGGCGTCTGATGGACAACAATTTATTCGCAAGAATTTCACAAAAGGTGCCATTGTTGACATACAAAACAGGCAGCAGCACGCTTAAAGTTTGCCCAAGAACATAGCAAATATCCGAAAGAAAAATGAAGAACTTATTGTGGACCGACGAAAGCAAAATTGTTTTATTTGGTGGCACTGGGTCTAGACAGCATGTTAGACGTCCGCCCAACACCAAATATAGAGCTCAGTATACACAAAAGACAGTTAAACATGGTGGTGGCAAAACTAATGATATGGGGAAGCTTTTCATATAATGGTTTAGGCCCAATACATCGAATTAGAGACATAATGGATAGGAACGTCTATGTCAGCATTTTGAGAGAAGTGATGTTACCATACTCCACGCTTCTAAAATGGATATTCCAACAAGACAAAGACCCGAAACACACCAGTAAATTGGCAAATGGGTGATTTCGGCCTAATGGGGTAAAGGTTATGGCGTGTACAGTTCAGTATCCTGACCTTAATCGCATAGAACATCTATGGGGAGATGTTAAAAAATGTGTTGCCGAGAGAAAACCGTCAAATGCAACTGAGTTGTGGTCTGTAGTGCAAGATGGGTGGAATAAAATTCCACTAAAACAATGTCAGGACTGAGTTGACTCCATGCCTGGTAGATGTGCTGCTGTAATAAAAAGTAAAGGCTATTCTGCCAAATACTAATCGTATTTAAAGTTTCTGATTATAGTCATATAAGCATTTTTAACTTTTTTAATACAAAATTTCTATGAAAACTGAAATACTGCTATTATTTTGAACAGCACTTTTTAAGATATTTTTTTTTTAAACTTCCTGTTATTTACTTGTTGAAAGCTTTATTTAATTAATGAATAACTTAAATAATTCAGTATTGAATCAACATTACATTACACCAACAAAATTGAATTAAACCATGTTTTTTATTTGTTAAAATTTAAGCTTTTGTTTTTCAATGGGCTCACTCCTATTTTTATGAACACAACTGTATGTCTCTCACCATTATAATTAAACAAGAAAAGTGAAAAGTTTCTTCGGCTCTCTACATCTTTTCGTTCGAGGAGTACAAAACTATCAAACTTCTCTATGCAAAGCTTAGAAAGGGTACGGGGTTACATCAACGTCAAGCTCATCTGCTCTTAATTTTCATAAGTCTTGGGGCTCAGTAGAGGGTGAACTTATTTCCCCTGCCAAACTGATTAGGCTTTCCCACATAATCTCATACTCTACTCTCGAGTTAACCTCATAGTAAAGGTCGGCCTTAATTTTTCCTCCCAAGCTGATTTAGCTTTCCCACATAATTTCATACTCTTCTCTCCAGTTAACCTTATAGCAGTTAAGTGCGGCGGAGTTAAGGCGACCAGTATGCCAATTAGTATGCCGATGTCCCGTCCCCTATGTTCCCTGTCCCAGTTGAATGGCGCACATCTTTCAATGGCATTAAGTTCTGCTTGTAAAAGTTGTCATTTCTGTATTACTTAAGGTTAAAACACGGTGTTTTTTTTACTGATCAAAACCGTACACCTAAATTTTTGAATAAAAACATGCAGTATTAATCATCAAACATTCTTTTAAATCCATAATAAATAGAAAGAATTACTCACAAAATTTTTATGGGTGTAAAAGAGGTTAAGTGTTCAAATGCGAAGTGACTTGTTGGGACACACAAATAGGAAAGAAGAAAGGCAAATTAGACACGCATTTTAAATTGCATTATAAAAATAACAACAACAATACAACGTAATCATTATAAATAAACACATTGCTTCTCTATTACTCTCTCTCTCTCTCTGTCTCTGTCTCTCTTCACCTCCCTTTTTTATTTAATTTAGCAGATGAAAGCATGCATTTCGTTTTTTTTCTCCCCTTTGATTTGTTTTACTGGGTGACGCATCTCCTAGTTGGTTTGTCAAAGCTGGAAACTCTTTTTTTTTTTTTGCTAGACCTGCATGTGATCTTTAACCCCTTCAATAAATTTTAGCAGACTTCGTTCTTCTCGTTATTTGTATTAATTTGCAAGGAAAAGTGATTGTGCATTTGGCTATCGTTCAATTAACAATTGTCGCCAAATGGGGCCAAGAAGTAAAGTGAAATTCAATTAATCGTTCAATTTTGATACCATGATCCTATGAATCATGATTTTATTTTCAGAGAATTTCATTTAGAATTTTAAAATAATTAAAAAGGAAAATTGTAAAATTAAAATGCATTAAAGCATGAGTAAATGAGTAAACAAAATCAATTTGGCTTGACAGGGCGGCTCCGGATTATCTAGTTAAAGATTGCACACAAAACCAAAATCAAACAAAATCCCCTTAAATATTTAGTTTTTATTCACCACACACATTTTCAATTCTATTTGAGATTCTGTTAGTAAACACGCCACCAGAAGAAAATCTAACCTCAACACTCACTGGTGGCATGTAAACAAAACTGAGAATGTGAAATTATTTCATATTTCATCCCCCTACCTTCAATTGCTGTTATTGTTTTTTCTAAATCATTACGTGACCATATGTCATTACAACAACAAAAAATACCATAAAATGCAAAAGCAAGAGTTGACAAAAAAAAACAACAACAACACAGGAGAGGTTAAACCAAAAACAAAACATAAATATTAACAGGACTTGACTTTCTATTAAAAGTGCACCAACAATACTTTTTAATTTATTTGTTACAACAACAAAAACTATTAAAATTACAAACTTGCTTACCTCTTCTTCTATTTAAAAGAACAGAATAAAAAGAAATTTTTTTAACACTTTTTCTTCAATTCGTTTAGCACTCTTCAAGAAATTTTGTTACACTTGAAAGCCGAATTTACACGAATTTATTTGACCGGCACTTGTTATGGAAAAAAACTTAAAGAAATTATAGAATCCAGTTATCCATCACAAAAGAATACGCCGCGTGTTTTATTTGGGGGGAAATTAAAATCCCAAAAACAGAAATTATTTTCCCTTTAACAGGCTTGTTATAGATACCAGTGTTGATGTCATATTTTGTTATGGCGTTTTTATCTTGAACAAGAAGTTTAACCTTTTAAGGGGTTTCTTAATGTTACTTTTTTTGAAACTTTATATTGAATGAGAATTCTTAACAGAACATAATCGAATATAAGCAAATTATGGTCAGGCCTTTAGTGAAAGCTTATGTGTTAATATTATGGATATTCTTCTCTACCCCCCCCCCCCCCCTCATTAAATGTTTTGCTTTGAGTGCTGATGGATTTATTGTTTTTTTTTTTTAGTTACACTTTGTATTGTTCTTGTTGGTTTTTGGTAAATGATATGCTTTTGTCTGCCTTTGTGTCTGGATGTCTGCATTATGCCCCAGTCGCTCTGTCTGTCGGTATTGTTATTGAAATGATGAATAACTTTTTAATGAACCCCCTAGCTCTTTCAACAGAGCGTGTGTAAAAGCTAAATGGGGGAAAATAAAATCTGAAAATAAATTTTTCTTGAGAAATAAAAAAAATGTCAACAAATACTGGAATTATTGTGGCGTTTGGCGTTAAACAACCCTGTCTTATAATTTCGCCAGCATTTTCATTATCATTAACGACTGCAAAGGGAGAATGTCTGATCGTCAAGACGTATTCCAATATTGACGTATATAAAAGTATAGAGAACGCATCTGACTACTCTACAAGTGTTCACCGACAGCATTTTGAAAACCTATTGACGGCGACTAGTCGGTATGAATATCCCCCCTCAAAAGCATTTACCGGCAACTTTTGAATTGTCAAACTTAAAGAAACCTTAAGCCTCTCCAATCGAAAAAATTATAAGGAAATGCTCTCTAATATTCCAGCATGTCCATAGCCCAGGTTGGATCAAAAGCAGTCGGCCATACTACAATCAGCTTACTGCTCAGCTTTAGTAGAAGGTCACAGGGAATGGTGCCCTATCCTCTAGAATTTTAAAATTATTCGTTTTCCCCTTTTTTGTTAAACACAAATAAATATTTAAACTTCATGAGAACTTCGTTAAATTGGAAAAAAAAATCCCGTTATTTCGACTTCTGCTGGGTTATGAGTTAAGTGGTGCTTCCCTTTGGCAAAAGTGTGTGACCTTAAACATGTGACTACAAATAGTGGTTTGTCATAATAAAAGTTTAGTTTCGTAGTATTTGCTTAAAGAAAAAGTACTTTTTCCCTCTGCTACTCATACTGTTGATGGGCACAAATGATGGATTTTATTAACATTTGTCATGCAACAGTTTTCGACAAAAAATTTTGCGTTTTTTCTTTGTTTTTTTTTTTTTTGAGAGAGAAAATCATTTTTATTTTTCGTTAACAATTGTTAATTCAGGTGCTCCTACTCCACCCCTCCTCCCCTTCGGTTTCTTATCAGGCCTAAGCAGTAAACATTTTTTTTGTTTTATTAAATGATTCTTCTTCGGTAATACACTTTAGAAACGCAAACTTCCTCTTTTATTAGAGTGTTTCTGGTTTTGGAATTTTTTTTGTTGTTCAAATGGAATCCAGTATGACATAGCATTTGTTGTTGTTATTGATAATGATTTTCTCATTATTTGTTAGGTTAGGTTTGTCTATTTAGAAAAAAAATAATGGGTGTTGGTTTCTGTTTTTTTTTTTCTTTTTTCATTTAAGGAAAGACAGATTTAAGGGAAAACATTTCTAAATTTGAAGGTTAACTAATAAGCACTGGACTGGGTGCCGATAAGTGAAAGTAAAGGTTAGGTTAGAATAAACTGTGACTGTGTATACAATACATACATATATAATTGGTCATTACAACCCTTCAGTCAGGATTACGACCTAGTTTCTCACACCACTTATGTTGCGTGTGTTAATTTTCTACATGAGTGGCGGGACCGACAGTTTAAAGTCGACTCCGAACGACAGAAACCTTCCATGGCAATTTTAGTTGCTTTGAGTTTTTGCCAGAAATCTGATGAAGAAAGGAAGTCGCCGAAATTATGTTTTCATATTTTCGTTTTGATGTCTGACCTGGGGTATCAACCGTGGCCTTACGTCTAATAAGCCAACACACTACCTACTAGACTACGGCGCCTTCTAAAACAGAGTATGCATGGTTGGATTCCCACGGCCTAGACCTGGCCATGCATAAAACGGAATTGCTGCTAATCACTGATCGTCGGATCCCCTTGCAAGTGGACATGAGCATTGGAAACGAGATAATTAGGACCGAGAGCTCGGTGAAATACCTGGGAATAAGGCTGGAACCCAGACTGACATTCTCGTATCAGATTCAGTACTTGGCTAACAAGGCCCAGAAGATCGTCGGACAGCTCAGCAGATTAATGGCGAAGATTGGAAGAGCGCTACCGGCGAGAGGGAGACTCCTGATGGATGTTGGAAACAGCATTATGCTTTATGGGAGTGCAATTTGGGCCGAAACACTAGATGTTAAGAAGAGGGCAAACTCACTTGTATCGGTACAGAGAACGGCTGTATTGCGTGTCGCGTCGGCGTACCGTACAGTGTCCGCTCCGGCCGTACTGGTGATAGCGGGTATAATCCCTGTGGATCTGCTGGCGGCAGAGCGGATGGAGATTCATATAACCGGTTACTTCAGGGAAAACACCATTTCAAAATGGCAACAACGATGGAACGAGGAGGATAGAGGAAGATGGACCGCGAGACTTATCCCGGACATAAGGCCATGGATCGTTCGGAAATTTGGAGAGATAAACTATTACGTTACACAGATGCTATCGGGTCACGGATATTTTAGGAAATATCTGCAGATAATGAGCAAGGCCGCCTCCCCTTACTGCCTGTACGAGGAAGGGGAGGTAATTGATGACGCAGAGCACACTGTTTTCGAGTGTGCACGCTGGCAGAGCTATCGCTCTGTGCTGACGTCAATAGTCGGAACGATCACAGCCGCTAATATTGTCGGCGTTATGACTGCGAGTAGTGAAAATTGGACCTTGGTAGTGAATTACGTAGAGCGCATTATGAGAGGGAAGAAGAGAGATCTTGAAGCTGCAGAACGAGTAGGCATGTCGGCATAGGTGATACTGTCACGCGTGCCAAGCGTAACCGAGACGATGATTTAGACGAAAGGAATAGTGGAGACGCTTAGATGACTCCTCCACTTTAGATTCGCAATCCGGACGCGGATATGAACATGAAGGGGCCAAAGGGCCAAAAGGACTCCACTCCGAAGTAATACCACCGTAGTTCCGGAGTGGGCACAAACAAGTCCACAGAAGACGAGGGGGGGATTTAGTGGGTGAGGGCCCCTCACACGGAGGATGTGACGACTTCCTCTATGGTGCGGTTAGGTACATTTACCCCTCCTCGGCGAAATAAAAAAAAAACAGAGTAATCGGTCTATAATTTACATGTTAGCTGGGAGAGGAGCGGGAAGGCCACTATCCATCCTTATGTTCCTGTGTTGAAACGTGTTGTGATACTTTAATCATTTTTTTAGATTTTTGAGAGGAGATACGATGGCGATAGCTCTGTCATCAATCACTCAAAACGAGGAGAACGCTTTAGCGTAGAAAGAAGAAAAAGAGGGGGCAGGGAGTGGGGACAGAGTGGGAATTGAAGTTTAAATTAAACTGATGGATAGAATAACATTATTTGTACCGTTAGTCAATAAACCAATAATACAATACCACCCACACCCCCATCCACCCGGTCTCGTTTTGAAACCATTCCACCAGCCGTAATGTAAATGTTGTGGAAGACTACGGCGACTTCACTGTGTAAATAAATTTCCACCTCTTAACTGAAATTGACAACACTGTTCGCGTCAGAAGCCAGCTGTCAGTAGGAACTGATCAAACTTTCAACAGGTGACGTCATTTGTCTTGTCTTTGACAGTCAGTCATTGACGATAGCATGCGGAGTGTTTCAATGACCCTGAAGTAAGTAAGATCCTGGGAGGATGCATGTTTCCATAAGGAATTAAACTCTAAAGAAAGTCCGTATCTTTTTGAAATTCAAAAGCCTTAAAGACTCTTTTTTTTTGGTTAGACAGACAGCACCTACCTTTTCAATACTTTTTTGGCATTCCCGTTAACAAGAAATTCTAAAACTTAATCGATTATATGGCTTACCACTAAGCGTAGTATTAAGTTCATGACAAATCGCCCCCCCGAAATTAAACGATTTCGAGTGTTACGTGAGTATTCAATGTATTATGGGACACGTTTAATGTTCAACTAAAAATATTTCGTTTTCGTTTTTTTTTCTCTGTGTAAACAACACATTTTCAAATATTGAAACAACAAAAAAGAAAATGAAAATATTTTTTTAACGAAACACTTGTTTCAATAATCGATTAAAAGTTTTACCTGGAATTACTAATTGTTTACCTGTTTCTTAATGGGAGCGGTCGGTCGGTAGTGGAAATATACTGTGCCATACAAATATTGAGAGTGACTAAAACCGATTAGAACATGTGACTCAAAGTTAGAGATCCTCGTAATTGCGGAGTGAAATGAGTTCAAAGTAAACTAAGCAGCCCAGATAAACTACTGGAACTGGTTACAGTTCTACAGAATTTACACACTGCTTACTGGCCTTGACTTGCTTTAGTTATTCGGAAAGTGGCCGCCAGAGCTTATTAATCTTTGAGGATGATCCAAGTTTATTGGATTTATTATTACGCCGTGTGGCATTAGGCTTGTGATTCTCTATTTTGTCGCTATATTCTCGAGGGCATTATGGGGACTTGTTAACGAAAATCGAATATTTATGGGTACAACTCGTCAGTCACGTAAAGCATAATATATTTGTGATTGATTAGTTAGTGGTTAGTGTAGCACAATATGCATTACAGAGAGATTTTAGAAACCCCTGGCTTCTTTTCGGTAATAACAATAAGTAGGGGCAGTCCCCACAGTATTGAAAGCATGTAAAAAATGTGCATGTTTGTAGTGCAAACCATAAGAAATCAACAAGAATACGTCATAAAAAAATAGTAAATCAGAATATTTAAGTAATCTGCAGCAGGCAGTTAAGTTTGCGAAAAGCCCACTGAAAGGGTCACAATGTTTCTTTGGATTGCGGACATACATACATATAAAGGGTGTTTTTTTTATAGAGGTATAGAACTTTAAGTTGGCTTACTTTTCAAGATGACGACCGATTTAACAGCTGTCAAGTGATTTATTCTCAGTTTGGTTTGGCAATTCATCATGAATAGACTCACGCCTGAACAACGCTTGCAAATAGTGCAATTCTATTTCGAAAATAATGATTCTGTGCGGAAAACGTATCGCGCACTACGTCCATTTTATCGTCCATCAGAGCAGTTAATTCGATTAACCATGGAACGTTTTCGCACCACGTTTACTCTTATTGATAACTCGCATCCCCAGAGACGCTGTACGGTGCGTACAGAAGAAGCTATTGCTGCTGTAGAGCGTAGCATTCATTGAGGAAGACCCGAATGAGTCCATCCGCCATCGAGCACAGGAATTGGATCTGTGTCCATCCACTTTATGAAAGATTTTGCGAAAGGATCTTGGTTTGCGTGCTTACAAAATCCAACTCGTGCAAGATTTGAAGCCATACGATCATCAAGTAAGGCGTAGATTCGTCGAATGGGCCCAAAACGAGATTACCGTTCCGTTCCCGATTTTCATAAGCGAATTTTGCTTAGCGATGAAGCGCACTTCTGGTTGATTGGCTACGTCAACAAACAAAACTGCCGCATTTGGAGTGAAGGTAATCCTCAAGTGTTACATCCAGAAAAACTGACTGTTTGGTGCGCTTTATGGGCTGGTGGAACCATTGGTCCGTACTTTTTCAAAAACGATGGTGGCCAGAACGTTACAGTCAATGGTGATCGGTATAGAGCCATGATTACAAACTTTTTCATTCCTGAATTGAATAACCATGATGTCCAGGAGATGTGGTTTCAACAAGACGGCGCAACATGTCACACAGCTCGTGCCACAATAGATTTATTGAAAGACACGCTTGGAGACCGCCTAATTTCACGTTTTGGGCCTGTCAATTGGCCTCCAAGATCTTGTGATTTAACAGCGCTAGACTACTTTCTGTGGGGCTATGTAAAGTCATTGGTCTATGCGGTAAAGCCACAAACGCTTGACCATTTGGTAGACAACATTCGCCGTATTATTGCCGATATACGGCCACAATTGTTGGAAAAAGTCATCGAAAATTGGACGTCCGGATTGGACTACATCCGCGCCAGCCGTGGCGGTCATATGCCAGAAATCATATTTAAAATGTAATGCCACAAGATTATCTTTCGGAAAAATAAAATTCACGTCAATCGAATAATCCATCGTTGTTTTATTGCAACTTAAAGTTCCTCTATACCTCTATAAAAAACACCCTTTATTTGGAAAGTTATACTCAACGAAAAGGAGAATAAAAAAATGATAAAAGCTCATCTAAAGTGACCGTAATTCAGTAGATAGAGTGTTGGCTTATTAGACTCTAGACCGTGGTTCAAAACCCAGCTTAGGCTTATCGAACAAAACAGAAATATGAAAAAAAAGCATTTCTATAGGCGTCTTCCTCTCATTTGTGTTCTGGAAAAAATTCTAGAGGCTAAAAATAAAATTACCAATGAAAAGTTTTCCAAAATTAGGCATTCGGAGTCCAAATTAAACCTACGTTCCACCACTCATGGATAAAAATTAAAATACACGACGCACTATGTGGCATTTTGCCTGAAAACCTGGCCAAAATTAATAGAAGTGTTTTATGAGTTAATGGCTGGAATTTTTTGATAGTGTTAGTGATAATTACACCCAGGGATGAACCCAACTGATTTTGATTCAAATCGGTCCGTGATTTCGCCTAGCCCCCATACAAATTCCCCTCGAAATTGCACTTATTTACACATAATTATGGTAATTATGCAACAATCATGATAAAATTTAGCATGGATTACATTAGCACGGATCACATTTGACCCTAGTCCCCATATAAAGTCCCCTGTAGAAATTCACGTTTACGCTTATAAATGGCTTAAAAACATCGGTATCGTGATGAAATTCGATAGGAACGTGTATTTTGTAAATCTAAATCATATTATCAAATTTTGTTATGGTCGGTCCATAATTGCCCCTTGGTCCAAAATAGGGCCCCCCTAAGAAAATATGTTTAGCAATTATAATTGGCTTAAAAATTGTATTACCTCGATGAAATTCGACATGAACATGTTTAATATGAATGTGAATCATTTACGATCACATTTTATTATGATCGGATCATAAGTGCCCTTAAGTAACACATACGGTCCATTAAGAATATCAAACATACATCAAATATTGTTATAATAGTCGATATACATACATATGTAATTAAGTTTTTAAACTTCTATGATAATTAATATTTATTCATAATAATTATTTTACATTATTTAGTCACTTAACTTTAAAAAATACTTAAAAAGTGAAACTAACTAGAATCGTTAAAATCGTTATCATTTTCATCATCAATGTCAGGAAGGAGTAATTTAATAGTATCTGATGAAAATGCTTTTCTATTCCTTCGCGATTTTTGTGTACTGCAGCTTGTAAAAGGGTCACTGCTTAAAAGTAACCTATTCAGGACAGCTCGATTGGTATCCCTTCTACTGGATTTCCTCGCATAATTCGTACGCCATATGGCTTTATTGCCTTTATGGCCTTATTACACTGCGTCTAATTTTTTAATTTTTCAAAAAAAAGTACAATTTTCCAAAAATCGCCAAAAATAATTGCGCAAATTTGCGCAAACTTTTTTTTTTGTTCCTGAATGTAGAGAGTTCATATTTTCTTGTGGTATATACTATTAAACTACTAAAAGCTACTTTCACCTTTAAAATCCTTATCTTTTTGTTGGGTAGGGTAAAAAAATGTGAAATTTTTATTATTTTTAAATTTTGAACGAATTATTTTAACATTAATATCTGAGATATATATATATATATATAAAACTCAAAATAGCAGTTGCTCATACCTTTCAAATAAAAGAAAATCAATATAAAACCTCTATTCGTTTAGCCACAAAAAAATATCATCTAAACCGAGTAAAATTTCAAAAAAAACACCAAAAACGCATTTAATTTTCTTCACTTTCCTGACTTTGACATCGTCTCAAATCTACAAATCTCAACCTAATGTCGTGAAAATTCACTATATAATGCAGAATTTTGTTATCTATCGAACTGCATACTCAGTTTCTTAAATTTCTTTAAATTCATTTTTGCCTTTTTGGCCAGCTTTTCAGGGTAAATGCCACATAGTGCGACGGATGGATAGAGCTGTAAGGTAGGTTGTAATCCTAACGATAAAGTTTATAATGGCCAAGCAAATAAGTAAGGAAATGACACAGAAAGACGAGATTTCAGTTCTATACAGTGTTGTTCAGAACGGGTATTTTCTCGAATGCAAAATGTTGATTCTGTGTTGGATGGAAGTGCAACATTAAATGCATTAATGCATCCCTAGAAGAAACACCTGGTGATTGCATATTAGACAATGGGCGGCGTATGGTCTTTGATGAAACCGGGCAGCAGCTTGGCCTTGGATCGCCTATATAGGTAGTCAGGCGGAGCGCGTGTGTAATAAAGCACCAGGCATTAGGGGAATTTCAAGGGCAGATGGCTACCAAAAAAATGAAAACCTTTCCGCTCATTTGATCAAGCAAAAGAACAAACGCCGCCAGTTCATTTATAATATTTTTTCTGTTTAAAATTATTTCGGTTTTTCTTTTTTTTTTTTATTTGTTTCCATAGCTTTATATGGCAGATAATTTTTATTTGAAAAAAATGTTTTTCTTCTTTATTTTGCTGCGTTAAAAAGTTCATTAATCTTCATCAGGTTTTTTTTTTTCTTTTGTTTTGTAAAACTCCCACTCATGATTATTGTTTTCTTTCACAGATTTATCTCTTGCTCCCTCTCCAAGAGGGAGAGATAATAAAAGATCATTTGCATTTGACAAATTCATTTAAGTTCTCTGTCTGTCTTTGTGTCTATCTGTCAGTTTATCAGCAATTAATTAATTGACTTGTAATGCCTTCATATGATTGTACAAAGAAAACGCTGCAAATTATGATGATAAATACAGCTTGACATGCCAGAGTGGGGGGGAAATGATGTAAAACTGGGTCTAGCAAATGATAATAAATAAAGAACGACTTTATGTTTCATTTTTATTACAAAGATTTTCAATTGAAGATCGAAAAAGCAGGGCTTACTTACTTAACTGGCCAATTTAGCCAGGATTACAATCTAGCTGCTAACATCACCCATTTTGTGTGTGTGTCTTAATTTTTCTTCACGAGTAACGGAACGCACAGTTTAATATGAACGGGAAATATGCCCAGTCCCAGTTAATGCACTATCTTCCAAAGATCAAGAGAGCAAATGGCGCACTATGTGGCATTTACCCTGAAAAGCTGGCCAAAAAGGCAAAAATTAATTTAAAGAAATTTAAGAAACTGAGTATACAGTTCGATAGATAACAAAATTCTGCATTATATAATGAATTTTCACGACTTTCAGTTGAGATTTGTAGATTTGAGACGATGTCAAAGACAGGAAAGTGAAGAAAATTGAATGCGTTTTTGGCGTTTTTTTGAAATTTTAATCGGTTTAGATGATATTTTTTTGTGGCTAAACGAATAGAGGATTTATATTGATTTTTTTTTTATTTGAAAGGTATGAGCAACTGCTACTTTCAGTTTTTTTATATATACATATATCTCATATATTAATGTTAAAATGATTCGTTCAAAATTTAAAAATAAAAAAAATTTCACATTTTCTTACCCTACCCAACAAAAACATAAGGATTTTAAAGGTAAAAGTAGCTTTTAGTAGTTTAATGTTATATACCACAAGAAAATATGAACTCTCTACATTTAGGAACAAAAAAAAAAAGTTTGCGCAAATTTGCGCAATTATTTTTGGCGATTTTTTGAAAATTTTACTTTTTTTTGAAAAATTAAAAAAAAATTAGACGCAGTGTATGTAATAAGGCCATAAAGGCAATAATGCCATATGGCGTACGAATTATGCGAGGAAATCCAGTAGAAGGGATACCAATCGAGCTGTCCTGAATAGGTTACTTTTAAGCAGTGACCCTTTTACAAGCTCTGCAGTACACAAAGATCGCGAAGGAATATATTAAATTACTATTAAATTACTCCTTCCTGACATTGATGATGAAAATGATAACGATATTAACGATTCTAGTTAGTTTCACTTTTTAAGTATTTTTTTAAGTTAAGTGACTAAATAATGTAAAATAATTATTATGAATAAATATTAATTATCATAGAAGTTTAAAAACTTAATTACATATGTATGTATATCGACTATTATCACAATATGAGATGTATGTTTGATTTTCTTAATGGACCGTATGTGTTACTTAGGGACACTTATGATCCGATCATAATAAAATGTGATCATAAATGATTCACATTCATATTAAACATGTTCATGAAGAATTTCATCGAGGTAATACAATTTTTAAGCCAATTATAATTGCTAAACATATTTTCTTAGAGGAGCCCTATTTTGGACCAAGGGGCAATTATGGATCGATCATCACAAAATTTGATAATATGATTTGGATTTACAAAATACACGTTCCTATCGAATTTCATCACGATACCGATGTTTTTAAGCCATTTATAAGCGTAAACGTGAATTTCTAAAGGGGACTTTATATGGGGACTAGGGTCAAATGTGATCCGATTTTCACCAAACTTTACACCATGATTTCTTAGTACACAGAACAGATCCATGCTAAATTTTATCATGATTGCTGCATAATTGCCATAATTATGTGTAAATAAGTGCAATTTCGAGGGGAATTTGTATGGGGGCTAGGCGAAATCACGGACCGATTTGAACCAAAATCAGTTGGGTTCATCCCTGGGTGTAATTATCACTAACACTATCACAAAATTCCAGCCATTAACTCATAAAACACTTCTATTAATTTTGGCCAGGTTTTCAGGCAAAATGCCACATAGTGTGGCGTCTGAATTTTGCGAAAAACTTGATAGTATTGGACACAATCACACAAAAGCTGCAGTAACACCAGTCAATAGGATATTGTGATCCAACATTGACAACCACCATGGAACTTTGCAACTCAATTAACGAGAAAACTATACTGAAAAAATAAAACGTATGAAATGGCCATGGCACTAGAATGGAATAAAAGCTAAGAAAAAGCTAAACAAATACTCTACAAGGCGCTCATTCTCCCCGTGCTTCTTTATGGCGTAGAGGCATGTACTCTATTAAGCATTGATGCAGCAGCCTTGAAAGTATTCGAAAGAAAAGTCGATGATATCCGCATTCGATCCAACAGCGAGCTGTATGAGCTCCTCACCGACATAGACGTGTTATGCAGCGTATTGATATCCAGCGGCCGGGCTGGTTCGGCCATGTTGTTCGAATAGAGGAGGAGGATGCTCCGGCGAGACGGGTGTTTGATTCGGAAATCTGCGGAAGTCGACAAAGAGGAAAACCTTGTTAGCGTTGGATGGAGCAAATCGAGAAAGCCCTGTCATTGATTGGTGGCAACAACTGGCGTAGGCGCGCAAGAAGCAGAGGCGCATGGAAGGATATATTAAGGCAGGCCGAAATCCGTTAATCGGCTTGTTAACAGCCAACTAAGTAAGTAAAGTAAGTAAGATAAATCAAAGAGCTTGGCTGCAAAGAGGACTTAAGGAAAACGAATACAAATAAAATTTGCTTAGTTAAGTAATAGGGAGAGGGGATGTACATATATTTACGACGAAACTATTATGAAACTACAAATAATTCATCCTTTGTGATGTGCATGTGCATTAAAAAGCATTTATTTGCCATATGATTTGTAAATGAAGTGCAAATAAATTTATTCCAGTATTAAAAGATAGAGAAGAAAAACATTTAAAAAAAGACAAATTCTTTTTGAAATCCCACTTAAAGGGTTAATGACACATGACATCCAGCTGCTAACTTCTGTGTTGCTTTTATTATCGCCTTGAAACAGCGATAATTTTAACACAAAATTCTCTAATAAAAGCTTTTTAACATTTTAACACATTTCAGCTAGAAAATAAACAAAAAAAAAATAATTAAAAAAATTTATTTTTTTTGTTAATATTTTCATGACATTTTTTTAAATACAAAAAAAATATTTGTGACATGAGAAAATGCGCAACAATAGCAACGAGCCACCTGATGCAAAAGCTGTCATATTTAAGATAAACACAATCTTCTTCTTCTTCTTTTTACTCATTGTTTGCTTTTATGCAATTGAATATGAAATTCTCCCACAATTGTATTTAACTTTGTTACTGTAACTGTGTTGTTGGCTTTGCTTTTGCTTGAAAAACACACACCAAAAATTCAAAATAAACAACAAAAACAAACACATTCTTTGCCAAGATAAAAACACGAAACAATTTATAAATGTAATCCACCACACACAATGATGTACCGTATAAAAATAGCACGAACAAACAAAAAAGCTTATCAATTACTAACACAAACAGCAACAACAATAACAATATTGATACATCATCAGTAAACTAACCGACATCATTATCATCATTATTATTTATTTTTTTATGTTTGTTTGTGGATAATTAAATTGAGTACCTAATGTACGTAGTATGTAATCATCATAGTCAAAGCATTTTAAAGAGAACATAACTTGGCACTCTCTCTTCACTCACTCACTCTTTCTTTTCAAATAGTAACACGATGAGCAAGTATAACAGAGAAATTATTTGTGTTTTCTTTTATAGATTGTAGTATACAATAACAGAGAGTAGGAGGGAGAGATCGAACCTTTTTCGTGTGTTATTGATTTTGGGAAAGACATTCGATAAAGATAACAAAAAAAGCTATTTTGGGGAGAGTAAAAAATTAAACAATAATGCCAATAGCAGTATTACGAGAAAAACGCTTAAATATATATAAAGGAATTGCTTGTATTGTATAAGACTGTGTCTGCAGTACAATATCTTTCATTCGAAATGTCATTTACGATCATGGATTGTTTGACAAGCAAAGAACTTATAAAAAATACTACACACGACACCTACTTTGCAGGCAATTGGCAAAATTATAAAGAAATTGAAGTCACTTGGAAGCCTTACCGATGTGGTTAAGATAACATACATATATCATTGCAATGTTCGCTAGGCTGAACATATCACTTCTGTTACAGAAACTGTGGCAGATAATCGGATTTTGCTTTTATTTCAAAGGCATTCTCAGCAATTAGATCTATTTTCCGGCTCATTATAGCATATATGAAGCCATTCATAACACTTTATAAAGGCCGATTGGGTGCTAGAGCAACCGGCTCTCAATGTTAATGAATTCTCACTCTGTGGTTATGGCAACAAACAAAATTGTCGCGCATAGGTTTCAGAGAATCCGGAAGTGATCATGGAAAAGGCATTTCACTCGAAAAAAGTAAGTGTTTGCGGCGAATTATCGTCTGGAATTGCCATTGGATCGTATTCTTTTCGAAAATCAGCCTAGAAGAACTATCATAGTTAATTCAAAGAGCTCTGGTAAAATGATAACTACCCTTCTGGGCCTAACTGACTAGATGACATGTCTTTTCAACAAAACGATGTTGCGAGTCACACAACACGCCCGATTTTGCAATGTTGCATGCGACGTTTTGAAAAAGAATAATTACGGTTTTGCGATTTGACCTCAATGGACTTCATTAAGCAATGCTACGTGAAAAATCATATGTCTGCACGTAACACCCTAACCTTAAAGCTATTGTGATCGCCGAGATACTGCTGGAAATGTGCAAAAAATGTCATTTAAATGACGTTGGTTTTCGTACACATAATGATAAAATCCAAGCATTTTAATGGAATAAAACTTTCATCGTAACCATAGTTTTATGTGTGCTTTATTTAACATTACTTTTGAAACCAATACATGGATAACTCTGCACATACTATATTTTATTTTTTAGAAATCTTTCGAGTATTATTCATAATAATTAAAGCGAATGTCTATGCATATGCCTTTGTTTATAAAGAATTATTAAGTTTACATATGCTTTTAACTCAGTTAATAGGCTTTAATTTAGTAAAATAAAAAACTTTAATTTTAAAGGAGTTCATTACTTGGTAAAGTTAAGAGTTTTTCACACAAAACGTGCTGATCAAACGATTTTGAAAATCGCTTATTTGACATCCAAAGTTTCTTTCCGCATGGGGTTAAAACAAAAAAACGCACAAACAACATTCCTTTACCCAATAAAGTTATTCGGAACACAACACAACGATCTTTATATACCACATCACAAAACACAACACACCTCCATTACCCGTAGTGGTGTAAAGTCACGAAAAGGGCTTACATTTCTTGTTGGTGTGCCAACAAAAGGGGAGAATTTACAAAAACAACATAATACAAATGCTTGTTATTGTTTTCATCACTTAAATATATTTGTAGAGATTTAAAGGTGAGTTTTTTTCTTCTTCGTTTAAGGTGTAAAAGAAAAATATTGTGTTTTTTTATCATAGAGAACTGGTTTTCGTCTTGTGAAGGAGAGCGAGAGCGAGTTAGAGAAATGATACAGAGAAAAGCTTTATTTTTATACTCTAAATACGAGCATTTATATTACGATTGAAAAGGCTTTAATAAGGTTTCCATTAAAACAAGCAAGCAACACACAAAAATTGTAAATGCTAGTGTATGAGAGTGTGTATGCATGAATAAGAGTACAACTGCATGAGAGTGAGTTATTTAAAGATTTTAAGCTGAGAGTTTGTTGTTCGTAATAAAAAAAGGTAATAATAACAGACGTTACCACGTTTGGTGGGATTTTTGTACGATGTATGTGTGTGTTTGGGTGTGTGTATTTTCATTATAATAGCGTATAAGTGTTATTTTTTGTTTTTCTTCTGCTTTTTTTAGAGGTGCTGCTCACCTGTAAGTGTTGTGTTGTTATTGTTGTTGTATGATATTTAAACGAGTATGAGTATAACGATTAATGTTTACGTAGCCAGAGCAAGAAATTTCAGTTTCAGTTGGAGTTCGTACTTAAAAACGTTAAAACACATTGAAAATCAAACAAAATTTTATAACGGACGGCAAGAAAGAAAGAAAAAAATAAAAAAAAACAACTACAATAAACGTACATATATATAAAAAGGAATACAAAAACAAAATAAGAATAATACAAATACATAACAACAACAAGAAAATATTTCATTAAAAAAAACACGTTTCACTAGAAGAATTTATTGTAGAAAAAGGAAGAAAAAAAATATTAAAACAAACGTAATAAATAAAATAGAAAAAAAGAAGAAATAGTAAAAGTTAATACATAAAGAAATTTATAAAACAAGAAATTTATAAGTAAGCAACGAAACAAAAACAAAAAAGAACAGGATACCAAAATTTTAATTATTTTTTTTTTTATAAAAGTAAGTAAGAAAACGTAAATTTAATAACGGCTTCAATAGGTTTTCCCTTTTTTGTTTTAATTATGCAGATTAAGCAAGTTTAAACATGCCTGTGTTTATTATTATTAACAACAAAAAACAACAGCAACAACATACCGACTTTACTACTCTTGTTTATTTAAAGAGGAATTTCACTTTCTTACATAATTTCTGTTTTATTACTGTTATTGCAGTGGACGTCTGTGTATGTGTGTTGTTCGGTACTCTTTAACCAGTATTATAGGCACACAACACACATTTACAAGCAACAGCAACATTATTTTTTTTTTTTTGTTTATTTTGCTGTTGTGTTAACTTTGTTTTTGTGCATTTTTTTAACCACAGAAACACCAAAAAAAAAAAACTGCAGCAACAAGATCTTCTTCAGTGTACTTTATTACACCACTAGCATAGTGTTGTAGGGAAATTTGTATAACACTTCAAAATAACTTGTTACGTTGAATAGAGAGAGAGAGAGAGAGAGAGAGCGTACAAATAAAAGGTGAAATCGAAATATTAAAGGAACAATATTATGGGGAAGAAGGCTCTTTAGCATCATAACTACCATAGGAATTTTTTGATCATTTTTTACCCACGGGTATACTTTATACTTTATTCGAAAATTCTTGAATGTGTACTTTAATAAAAATTCTATTCATTTCTGTTCAGAGGCAAAGTTAGATTGAAGAAAACGAAAATTATGCGGTGATTGTAAATGAAATATTTATTTGAAACGATGACACAATTATGGCTCCAATTTTCGCATTTTATCTCTAGTATTTAAACCAGTATCTCGCCGTATTATTATCGTTCGCAGCCGTTCTAATATGCCCCTGTATAGGAAGGATTTCGTAAACCCCCCCCCAAAAAAAAAAACAATAATCTGACGGGTTGCATGATTTTGCTCGTCAGAGATGGACTGGAAGATTTAATTTTCATTAAATTAGATTCAGGGATTGTGTGCCATGGCATTGTAGTCTATTCTTCCATTTTGGGCCTAGTGAACCATTTGTCATGGTGTTATTTGGCAGCTAGACACTGCAAAATTAACTTTACATGTTAAAAAATGGCTCAAAGATATGCGGTGATAGAATTTGACATTACATAGCCGAAATCCCATGGAAATTCAAGAATGTTTTCATTTAAATAGCCCTAAAAATATCTGTTTCGCATAGGGCATCACACTTATATTGCGTTTGTGCTTAACCAATGAGCTTTCAAAATATGCAATCATTAACAAAAAAAAAAAAAAATTAGGCACAGTGGTTAAAAAGGCTTTAAAAGTTAAAACCGTTTTTTTCTTTCGTAGAAATTTATTGAAAAATATATAAAAAAAAACACACAAAACCTTTAATGGTCATTAAGCCCACTGTATACAATGTCTCTGTCTCTCTCTCGCCGTTTTTAAATATGTGATTGCACAAGTACGTGCGACATGCGATTTCATGTACACACACAACAACAACAATAACAGCAACAAAAAATAAAATTGTTTAAATAATAAATATTTTCTGCTTTTTTTTTAATTTTTTTTTTATTTAAATTGCATGCCAGATTTTTTTTTTATTATAATTTTCAACAATTCATTTGTTGTTGTTCAGCTGTATTACACTGATGATGATGATGTTGAATTTGTTTTTTAATTTTTTGAAGAAGCATTACACAAAATAATTAAATATTGTTAGTTGTTGTTGTTTTGTGTGTGTGTGTTTTTTTTCTTAACTAAATACCCTGACTGTTTAACTTGCGGGCTGGTTGGCTCACTGGCTGACTATTTTACAAATTAAGTGAACAAGTGTTTTCGATGTTTTTTTTTTGCTTCAAAAAAAAAAAAACCTTGAAAATATTAAAATAAAAATTATAAATGGTTGGTTATTAACAAATATTTATTTATATTTATTGTATTATTTAAACAATAAACCTCAATAACTCCATACATTCTCAATAGAAAACAAACAAACGAACACAAAAAGAAATGTGTTTTTCTTTTGAGGAATTTTAACATTTTTCATAAAAAGCCTTCTATACTTAGAGTGTGTGTGTGTGTGTGTGTGTGTGCAGCTATTAAAATATAGCATGTGATGGCATTATTGATGACTAAACAATACAAAACCAGACCAGACCCTAAGGAAAAAATTCTGTTAATTTTTTTTTTGTTGTAACTCAACAGTTAACCGATCCACTATGTGGCATTTTGCCTGAAAACCTGGCCAAAATTAATAGAAGTGTTTTATGAGTTAATGGCTGGAATTTTGTGATAGTGTTAGTGATAATTAGGCCCAAGGATGAACCCAACTGATTTTGGTTCAAATCGGTCCGTGATTTCGCCTAGCCCCCATACAAATTCCCCTCGAAATTGCACTTATTTACACATAATTATGGTAATTATGCAACAATCATGATAAAATTTAACATGGATCAGTTTTGTGTACTACGAAATCATGGTGTAAAGTTTGGTGAAAATCGGATCACATTTGACCCTAGTCCCCATATAAAGTCCCCTTTAGAAATTCACGTTTACGCTTATAAATGGATTAAACACATCGGTATCGTGATGAAATTCGATATGAACGTGTATTTTGTAAATCTAAATCATATTATCAAATTTTGTTATGGTCGGTCCATAATTGCCCCTTGGTCCAAAATAGGGCCCCCCTAAGAAAATATGTTTAGCAATTATAATTGACTTAAAAATGTTATTACCTCGATGAAATTCGACATGAACATGTTTAATATGAATGTGAATCATTTATGATCACATTTTATTATGATCGGATCATAAGCGCCCCTAAGTATCACATACTACGGTCCATTAAGAATATCAAACATACATCAAATATTGTGATAGTAGTCGATATGCATACATATGTAATTAAGTTTTTAAACTTCTATGATAATTAATATTTATTCATAATAATTATTTTACATTATTTAATCACTTAACTTGAAAAAATACTTAAAAAGTGAAACTAACTAGAATCGTTAATATCGTTAACATTTTCATCATCAATGTCAGGAAGGAGTAATTTAATAGTAATTTAATGTATTCCTTCGCGATCTTTATGTACTGCAGCTTGTAAAAGGGTCACTGCTTAAAAGCAGGATATTCAGGACAGCTCGATTGTTATCGCTTCTACTGGATTTCCTCGCATAATTCGTACGCCATACGGCTTTATTGCCTTTATGGCCTTATTACACTGCGTCTAATTTTTTTTTAATTTTTCAAAAAAAAAAAAGTAAAATTTTCAAAAAATCGCCAAAAATAATTGCGCAAATTTGCGCAAACTTTTTTTTTTTGTTCCTGAATGTAGAGAGTTCATATTTTCTTGTGGTATATAACATTAAACTACTAAAAGCTACTTTCACCTTTAAAATCCTTATCTTTTTGTTGGGTAGGGTAAAAAAATGTGAAATTTTTATTATTTTTAAATTTTGAACGAATAATTTTAACATTAATATATGAGATATATGTATATATATAAAAAACTGAAAGTAGCAGTTGCTCATAACTTTCAAATAAAAAAAGTTACAATATAAAACCTCTATTCGTTTAGCCACAAAAAAATATCATCTAAACCTATTAAAATTTCAAAAAAACACCAAAAACGCATTTAATTTTCTTCACTTTTCTGACTTTGACATCGTCTCAAATCTACAAATCTCAACTGGAAGTCGTGAAAATTCATTATATAATGCAGAATTTTGTTGTCTATCGAGCAGCATACTCAGTTTCTTAAATTTCTTTAAATTCATTTTTGCCGTTTTGGCCAGCTTTTCAGGGTAAATGCCACATACTGCGATCTTTAATTTTAAGGAATTTATTGTTTTTCATATAAGTTTTCGATCGGTGTGATATCGCAACATCGAATGACATTAGAAATGCATGTATTAATAAGTATAACACTTCATAGAAAGATCTCGAAGTTGCCAAAGGTAAAATAAAAACAAGGCTAAATAGAAAAAAAGAGTGGCATGCAACAACGCAAGTTTAATGTTTGCTAATAAGGATTATGAATAAAATTGCCAGCACAGTGTGTTATTTTTATAGTTTTTTTTTACTTTTTAAAATTATTTTTTTTTATTACATTTCCTTTCTCTGAATGCAATTACGAGATACTCTTATTTTTACACTCTGCATAATATATGTACATATAGACAGCAGAGTTCTTGTAATTAGCACACGCATCTACTTTTAACATTTTGCCGATTGATGACACTCGACGTAATTTTCAGTTTTTTTTTTTTTTTTTTTAACTTGTTTAAACATAGTTCCATGAAATTGACATCCAGGCTATATGCCGGGGGTCATGTTAAAATATTAACTGATTGGCCCCCTTTAAAAGCATAAAAATCCATTTTATTCAAAAAATTTCATCAGGAAATGATACTTCACAATACTTGGCATCAACATATGGCAACGCCATATGGAAAGTTGATTGCATTACACAGCCCTGCATGGGTTATGCAAATAAGATGGCTCCAGGTGTTTCTGAAGGCATTTTGCTTTCCTTTTTCTCGAAAACCTGACGTGATGGAAAGTTTTTGAACCCAGATTCGTGTTCAGCGCCCAAAATGCCTTCGGATACACCTGGAGCCATCTTATTTGCACACAAAAAAGTCCAAATTTGCAGGGCTGTGTTATTATTTCAACTTTTCCATGTTTAACACGTTGACAGCCGCGGCAATTTTCAGAAAACTTGCCAAAAAAAACGACAATTTGATTTTTACAGATTAGTGAGTACGAGATAACTCGTAGTTTGGCGCCCGAGAAGGGAACGCAATCTACGAGTTATCTCGTAGTCGCCAGTCAACGTTTTAATTACCTTCAAAAGTCTTGAAGCTACTAGCTGCTGCGAAGTGGCCGAGCCAAGCAAAATAGTGCCAATTTTAGGATTCATCAGCATATAATGTGGGGCTACTAACTCTAAGAGTGAAATGAAATTGTCATGAAAACAGTTTCACGTAAATCTGTAATTCAGAGTGACACATAAAATGGGGGGGGGGGTGTTAAAAGTTAGATTGTCGTAAAGCCTGTTCTATTGTTCTAATCTTTGCTTCAAGAGATTGCATCGCGGCATTATTAGAACTGCAATGCAAAGCATTGTCTCCTTCCTCCTCCATCAATTATATTGTTGTCGTCATCAGCTGTCTCCTGAAGGTCAGTGTTCTTTTCCAGTTTTTTTTTTTTATACGAGCCATTAATTGCTTTACAACATCATCCTTTGCTTGAAAAGCAACTTTTAACACTTTTATCTCTTCTTCGAGTTGTCTTCAATACTTTGCTCTTCAGCTACGACTGTTACAGGCTTGTCATCAATTTCTAACCGATCTAATTAAGAAAAGTGCAATAAAATGATGATGAATGATGATTCTTAGAGGCCCTAACCACACGAGAACAATTGTGCTGGCGTTATATGATAATTGATAGGCAAGAGAGGTGAGGAGAATTGTTTTTCGGTGGCGTAAAGTTTCAACCAATACATGCACATTTTTTAAAATCAAGTGAATGCAAAAACACCAATACATACAAAGCTGTGTATACGTATACATTTCATGCCAAACTAATATCAAAGAATATGGATATAAAGAATACGCATTATGTAGAAGTAAAATTTCTTATGGCGGGTTGTAACATTACGACCCGCTCTCACCAAAATCTTTTTTAAAAATCATTTCTGGATGAGGGGGGGGGGGGGGGGGAAGATACAAGGAAAATAAGCACAAACAAAGAGCGTAACAATGTGTTGCTCTCAAATCTAAAAGTATTGACAAATATACAGAAGTACGAACGATAAGAGCTACGCATTGTTTTTGATTTATTTCCCTCTGTGTTCCCATCCGCATCCAGAAATGTTTTTAACCTGACGTCGGCACAAAGAGAACATGATAAAAAATGTGAGTGTTTTGTGAGAGGCATGTGTTAACTCAAAGGAAAATTGTTAGTAATATTTTAAAGTCTACTTATTAACCCAATGATATGTATATGTGAGCGGAAAATATAGAAAAATTGTACTGCGCTAAATCCCTAAAGACACCGTATTTAACTTGGCAATTATTCTTCCAAAAATCGAAATCATTTCTCATTGAATATTAGTGAATCCTGTGCAGCCCTTGCGCTGACCAACTTCTTCCTTTTCCCTGATTTTGGTAGAACTTGGTTAGTACAGGGGCTGCGTTCACCCGTGGCATTACAACGGGCCGCTATGCGTGCTCAAGTGAGCTTTGTGATAACAGAGCTACCACTCCGACCTAACCTAACCTAACCTAGTGAATACTACTGTGATATTTTTTTGGGTGTATAATTGAAGTCTGAAAAAAGCGACATGAACATTCTTATTTAGAAGCTGACAAGCAACTGAATGCATTTTTACGCTCTTTTTAACGAACATTCTTGATGTTCGTGTCCTATGTGTGCAAAAAGCCGAAGATGTTCTTCCCCTGAGGGACATTGGTGCCGACGTCTGTTTTTAACACCAGAATAAGTGATTTCAGAAAAATAAATAAAAAAGTGATCAAAGAACAAAAGCGCACGATGAGAACAACGCATTATTACGCTCTTGGTTTCTGTATGCTTCCCTTCTATCTTTCCCCCCGCGTCATGAAATATTTTTGAAAAATATTCCAAACACTAAAATGCACATTCTTTATACTTTATTCTCTTTGGTTAAAGGAAACTTTACAGTTCCCTTTAGCTAAAGTTACCTTTAACTAAACCCAAGTTTAACGGCAAGTTGTAATAATGGCCCTAAGTATTGTAAGGCTAACTGAACAAATTTGAGTTGAGTACATTAACGAATGTTTTTACGTTGCATTTTGCCTTCTCCATGAAATCCTGATAAGTACGTATTATATTGTAAAAGAGTGTATACCTACGGCTATGAATTTTAAATTAAATTTTTTTTTTTAATTAAAAATCAAAGAAATATTTGTTAACATTCAAGTTTCTTTTTTTTTATTATCCACGTTAGAGAAACTTAAGAATTTATTTTCAAAAATTCTTGATTTAATTGTATAACATTTATACCACCACTAGCCAGCATAGCGGTACAATAGTAGTTTAGCACTGTGTGTGTGTGTGTGTGTGTGTGTGTTCCATCAACCAACATCTCAACAGCAGCCATAAGAAAACATTTTCGTTTGTTGTGTTTTTTCAATTATCACCGTGGTTTTTTGCTTTACTTTTTCTATTTTGTTTTTGTTTTTGTTTTCTTCTCATAAGTCTTTAGTAGCCATCAGTGTTGCCAGTAGTTTTTTTTATTTCTAGGAAAAAAAACTTGTTTTCCACAAAAGTATCAACATTTTTAAAGTAAACACCGGAGACCGTTGGCCTCTATTGGTGTTTCCTTGCTACTTTTATCCGGGACTAATAAAATACACAATATTTTATTTAAAAATGGAAATATTTCGTGTTATTGTTGAATTTATTGTTAGAAAACAACTTTAATGAAAACTTTTTCGCATCTAAAAAAAAACTTGGAAAAAAGGGAAAACTTGGCAAATGGCAACGCCGGTAGCCATTAAGTTTTAGAGAGAGTGCGAGAGAGAGAGTGTTAGAAAAACAAAAACAATCACTTTTAAAGCCGGCTTAAAGAGTATTCTTTGCTGTTGTACTTCTTTTTTTCTGTTATACACTCTGTTATAATGCCAGCGTAGAGCAATAAAAGTGAAAACCAGTTTCTTTTTTATAATGGCAACAACACTAACAACAAACAACAACCAAAACCAAACATTTTTAAAAAATTTGATGCTGTTTTCGAAAGAACTTTTGCGATTGGAATTTTTTTGTTGAATTTTTTTTGTTTTTTTTTAATAACTGAAATAAAATTTATTGTTTGCTTAATAATATTGTAAATAATAAATGACGTCGTTAGCAATTAATAAATTTAAAGATTTTTTTCGTGTTTATTTTTCTTTTTAAGCAATAAATTCAATGATTCATAAGCCATGTGATTTTTTTTATTTGTTTGTTTATTTGTTGTTATTCTGTAAATAACCGTGAAATGATTTAAGATTTATTGTTTTAACCCTTTAACTGTTGAATTTTTATCTGTCTTTCTCTTGACTGAATTGATCATGAGCATCCTTTTAGTTAGCAGTACAACCTAGTTTCTCACACCACCAGCCATGTTGTGTGTGTGTTTAACATGGTTTCTGAACACCTATTTTTTTGTGAAAACTTTTCATTGGCAATTTTATTTGTTACTTTCAGTAGTTATCACCAGAAGGCTGGCGCTAAAAGCGGAAGTATTTTAGTTTTCATATTTCGTTTTGTTTAAGAAGTCCAGGGCTATGCGTCTAATAAGCCAACAAACTACTTACTACACTATACCCAGGACCTGTATTTTTTTACAAGGTTTCATGCAAACATGTTGCAGATAAAATGGCGGTTTAAATTTACTTCCTTACATACATATGTACATAATTGGTAATTATAACCCTTTAGTCAGAGTTACGACCTACATAGCTTCCCACACCATTTATGTTGTGTGTGTTAATTTTATACATGAGTGGCGGGACCTACAGTTTAAAGTCGACTCCGAAAGACAGATTTCTTCAGAAACATTTCATGGCGTTTTTGCTAGAAATCTGCTGAGAGGAAGTCTCTGAAGAAATATTTTTTTCATATTTTCGTTTTGATGTCTGACCTGGGGTTTGAACCGTGGCCTCACGGCGACTTTTTACGCCCTTAAAAGTATTTTTTATTTTATTTTTTAACTTCAAATAATATCAGTTTTGAAAGTACATATAGAAATTGTTTTTAAATTATTATTGTATTGCCAATTGTTTAAATAAAAATTAAAAATAATAAATTAAATATTTCATGCTATTTTCATTTTAATTTTTAATATTAGCCAAGGTTATCCAACTAGACTGTTTTATAAAAAAAAAAAAACAAAAAAGAAAAACAATTAATAACAAAACATGCAGTTTTACTAATACAATGTGCTAAAATACTCAATGATCTCATACTAATGAATTTATATTAAAAGAAAAAAATACAATAAAAAGTAAATAAACAAACAAAAATTATCATTCCAATTTCGAATTTAATTTTTAGCAAACAAAAAAAATAAATTCTTTATTTTCTTAACTAAATTGCTTGGGAAATTTTGTTTTTTTTTTCATATGCCTTCTTTCAATAGTTAGAAATTGTAGCATTCACATCAGCTATTTAACCACAATAGAAATTTTCATGATTTAATGATTGGAATACACGAAAACAATTTCCGGAAGCATTCAATTAGTTTTTGCATCACGTTTAATTATTGTTTTATTTTTTTTTTTTTCTTAATTTAATTCACTTTTATTAAATGTTTTTAACGGCTAATTATTAAATAATTACTTAAAAGCACTACTGAATAATTAACAAAAACAAAAAAATCAATTCTTTGATTAATTGATAATTTTAGGGGAATTATTTACAAATTTGAACGAAAAAAATTGATTAAATCTCTTAAATTTACAATACTTATACAGTGTATACAGTACTGGCAGTTATTTAAGGCAGATATTCGCCTTTTTAAAGGTTACACACTCTACAGGAAACTCTCCACACACATGTAAAAACACCTCAAAATGTTTAGTGTATTAAAGCAGCTCTCCGTACAACTGAAATTCACCACTCAATAGAGCATATAATGCCTACATACATAGACAGCAAAAGGTAAACAATAAATATGGGCAATTCACACGACTTTGTATCGTGTATGTTCTATTGAATACATCTGTTTGGTTGTAAACACTCAATGTTATGCTGTATTGTGTATCTCGTGGCATTCAAACAATTTGATAGCCCGAAACCAATAGAGCTTTTTAGAAACATATGAAAACATATACACATTTTTTTCATTCACACCTTTTGATAGCACGAAACCAATACAACTTCCAAAAACATATGAAAAAATGTGTATAAGTGTATCGGATTTTTATATGAAAAATATCAACAACAATCATACACTGTTGTATGTTCTTCCAACAATACAATGAATACAACGATACAACGGCTTATGTGAATTGACCAATAAAATTTCCTGTTAATGTAATATGTAAACAATATGACGTTAATGCAATGTTTCTGTAAGACAAATGATATCAAACGTTCGTCTATTTGTATGGAAAAAAAAACACTCATGAACGTCTGATCGGAAACCATGCGTCTTACACAAACAGAACGTTAAAATGTATGCACAGTACATCTATCCTATGTTTTCTGTGGCAAACTTTCAAAAGAGAGAGAGAAAGAGAGAAATTCACCTGTCTAGAGAGGATATAATGCTTACGCAAGCATTATAGGTAAACAAAAAATAAACAGAACACTCGGCATGTGATATGTAAACAATACAGAGATGTAAAGTACATTTACTACGCATTAAACATACATACATACATACATAACTGGTCATTACAACCCTTCAGTCAGGATTACGACCTAGTTTCTCACACCACTTATGTTGCGTGTGTTAATTTTATACATGAGTGGCGGGACCTACAGTTTAAAGTCGACTCCGAACGACAGATTTTTGAGAAACTTTTCATGGCAATTTTATTTACTCTCAGAGTTTTTGCCAGAAATCTGCTGAGAGGAAGACGCCGAAAAAATACTTTTTGTATTTTATTTTGATGTCTGGCCTGGGGCTCGAACCCTGGCTTTTCGTCTAATAAGCCAACACACTACCTACTAGACCACGGCGACGCATTAAACACACTCCTGTTCAATTCACCAATTGCTTATCTAGTAGCATAGGTGAACAATAAAAAAAACTCTCAGTATTACGTATGTAAACAATACAGAGATGTAAAGTACATTTACTACGCATTAAACATGCTCTTGTTCAATTCACCTACCGCTAAGGGTGCTTATCTAGTAGCATAGGTGAAGAATAAAAAAACTTTCAGTATTACGTATGTAAACAATACAGAGATGTAAAGTACTGTATGAGTTCTAAACATTTACGCCGCATTAAACGAGTGTAATTCACCAAACGCTAAGGATGAATAATAATAATAAAAAAAACTCAGTATTACGTATGTAAACAATAGAGATGGCAGTTAAATTATAAATTAAAAAAATATATTATTTGGACTATGTTTGCACAGATTTTTAGATCATTAAACAAAAAAAAGGGCGACAAAAAAATTTGTCTCCACGTTCAAAAAATTACCCCTGCGTTTTGACGAGTATACACGGCATAAACTGTTAATATAAATAACGGTAATGATAATCAAGTATTTTGTAAATAAAAATTTGAATGAAGTAAACAAAAAAATTCTGTTAATAACGTATGTAAATCAACTCTTCTTAATGTTTAATGAACTTTTTGAAATTCACGAATGTTTTTTTTAACCTCCCCTCCCCTCTTTACAAACGTTTCTGATTTCTTTCGTAATTACAATTGAAATAAAATATTAAATTTTATTAAATTTATGAAATATTTAAAAGAAAAAATTTTTATGCCATAATAAAGCATTTTAATAATAATAAAAGAGAAAAAAAAAATAATAATAAATTATTAAAAAAAAAAGAAATTAAACTTGTTCATCAGCTAAAATACTGCTGTGAAGAAATTTCAAGTCATAAAACACATTTAAATGATGTAAAATGCAAATTGAATTATGATGACACCATTATTCACATGCTTCTGGTAATAATTTTTCTTAATGTATTGCTTATATAAAAAAAAAAAAATTAATTAATAAGAAATTTGTGTAATTACACAGAAAAACATTTTAAGTCGGAATTTGTTGGGAAAATACATTCAAATCTTGAAGGGATTATACTGATATTTTAGTTAAATAAAAAAAAAATAGTATCTTACATTTATAAATGGTTTACTAAGCTTTATTAAATAGGGGAAAAAAATTAATTAAAACGGAATAAGTGACTGACTACAAACTCATTTTATTTTTGTATAAAATACTTAAACATTTACGTAAGTTTGATTTAAATTTAAATATAGTTTAATTTAAGGAACGGTTTTTGGCATTGTAAACTGCTCTGAAGACTTTTAACATGTATTATAAACAAATTTTGAAATTTAATTTTTTTTAATTTCTTTTATTTTTCTAGAAAATTTCAGAAAATTCATTCAAAATATTTTTTTTTTTTTTGTAATAATCATAATTTTTATTATATTTTTCAATGTTATCAATGATTTGTGAATACTTTACTGCATAATTGTAACTGCCATCCCTAAATAAGAACGGCAATCACAATACATTTCCGTTTTACAACACTTTGAAAAAGGTGAATTTTGTATATCAAAAGCAAACTCTTTGTACTCTCAAATTAGTATGAAACATTTTATTACGATTTACGGTTAAGGATGTGTTGTGTTGTATTTACAACATTTGGTTTGAAATCAAACACATGACCTAGTACGGTAAATTTTTTTTAGTTTCATTTTCTTGTTGCTTCAAACTCCTTGAGTGCATAGACGTGTAGTTGTTGATATTTAAGAGAAAAGAGAGTGTATATATGGTGGGCATGCTTAGCTATAATTGTTTAGGGCAAATGTTTAGATGTATTTGTGTTTTACCATGAATAAGGTGGTGTGGTGATCAGTTTCTTTCTGTTGAAATATGTATGTTTGCTTGTTGCATTTCTCATGCTCTCTCTCTCTCTCTCCGCGAAACACACCATTTGCAATATGAAGATGTATGTACTGTTAAGGATGTTGTTGTTCGTTTTTTTTCTGCTGTTCCATAGAACATGACCTTGAGAGATGCAACAGAATTGAAAATATTTTCCATACAAAATGACATAAAAAATCGTCGGCAAAAGCAGCCATAAGATATTAGAAGCTATTTTATTTTGATAGCGATTTGGCTTAAGTTGCTTGAAGTTGCAAACGTATTCTGTTTCATCACTAAGTGGTGAATTTTTATTTTGTGTTATTGCTAAAGGGTGCGGTGCGAGTGTGTGTGCGTATGTGTAAATGCAATGAATTTTATTTGTTTCCTATAAGTGACTTTTATGCCCTGTTATTGTAATATGAACAAGTTCTGATGGACTTCTATTGTTTGAAAATAACTCAAAAATATTTGAGTACATAATTGAGTGCTGTATGCTTTGTATACAAATAGCGGTTCGCCTTAAATGAACAAAGCTAAGCTAAGCTGTAATCTTAATTACAGTGTTGAGTTCTTTTTTAAGACTTTTAAATTTTATTGTAATTAATTGTAGTGTATGTGCGATAGTTATTGCAGTGCAGTGTGTTGAATATTTAGTTCCCTTAATTTTTGTGTATGTTGAATAAGTTGAATTTTAGAACAATCGTAATAAGTGTTTTGTGGTGAATATTTATTTCTTGCATGATTATTTGAATTTGAAAAATAAATTATGACAGTGATAAATGTAAACATTCCTGCGTTCTAATCACACCTTTTTCGGCATTTCTTTTTAGAATATGTTTTTAATTTATTAAAAGATAATTTTCTTCCAATTCTTTGCTTTTTAAGGCATTAAGTTTGTTTAAATCAAACATAAAAAAAAAATTTTAAGTGCCTTTAACTGATAAGATATGCTTCTTAGTTAAATACAATATTAATTATTTTTTTTTTTTTGGTTTTAAATAAATAAATAAAAAAAGACCAAAATACAGTCTTAACTTTTAAAAAGGGAATTTAGGAAAATTTATGGAAATATAAAATTTTATTTTTAACATTTAAACGGAACAAATATTCAATTTTAATTAAAATATTCCCTCATTCCCTCCATATTCAATAAATATTGTGATAAAATTTAATGTATTTTTTTTTTGGTTTTGTTGTTGCTATTGCTACTGCTTAAACAAATTTCTGATAAAATTCCATTTGAGTATGGGGTTTTTTTTCTGTTATTATATTAGAAAATTATCTCAAGTTTAAATGCTGAAAAAAGCATGTTTTTTGTTATTAAAAATGTATGCTTGAATGGAAGCAAAAAAAAAAAAACAAATTTTAAATAAACACTTATAACTCAAAAGACGGCTTGAGTTTTTTTTTATAAAATTTTCTATAGAACTTGGCGAAAATAATTAATTTTTAATTCTAATTTGATGAGTCATTTCCTTTGTTTAAGGCAATTAATCTTTGGTTTTATTTTCTTTTTTTTAATTTCCTCTAAAAACTTTTGAAACTGTACTGCACCAACACCCTGTTTTTTTTTTTAATTTTAAGTTTATTTTCGTTAAACAATTTATTTAAAATAGGAAAATCAAACAATAATTGCTAATTTCCTATTGAATTAATTTTTTTTTTTAATTTCAGCTTCAATTTTCATTTGTAAAGAAAAAAAGCAACGGCTGGCCGTTTATTAAAGAAAAAAAAATTTTTTTTTGGAAAAATAAAACAAAATGTCACACACTGAAATGAAACCCACTTCACCTACCCATGCCACGGGCGGCTCTAATGTCGATATGATTAACAAAGCGGCCACCAAATTGTGTCACATTGTCAAACGTGACGATTTCGATGGCTATGGCTTCAATTTACATTCGGAAAAAGCCAAACCGGGACAATTTATTGGCAAAGTTGATGCCAATTCACCAGCCGAAATGGCTGGCCTTAAGGAAGGTGATCGCATTATAGAAGTCAATGGTGTGGCCATTAATAATGAGACCCACAAACAGGTAGTGCAGCGTATTAAAGCAATAGCCTGTGAGGTGCGCCTTTTATTGGTGGATGTTGACGGTAAAGGCGATGGCGGTCAACCGCATATGGTGTCTAATGGTAATGGCCAGACAATGGAAACCACCAGCAGCACAAAAACAGAACAGATTCTACCGGGAGCAAGTGAAAATATCAACAGCATTACCATGGTCTCTACAAAGAGACCATCCTCACAGGCCAGCCATAATAGTGGGGACAATAACAATGGCATGGATGTCACTGATAAGGCGACAGCTGTCACAGCAACAGCGCAGCAACAGGAAATAATGATGAACCGGAACAGCGGCAGCAATGTACCGCCACCTCCTTCAGCCACCATGGCCTCAGCCAATAAGCCGTTGACAATGTCCATGGCCATGATGAACCACAGCAATAGCAGCAGCAACAGTCACAATAACAGCATTAGTAGTACAACAACAATGTCCAGCAATGGTGCAACTGTTGCTACACATGCTATGGAAACGGCAACAGCTTCGAGCAGCAGCAGCAGCGGTGGCAATGGAAATGGCAACACCACCACCAATAAGGCTGGTAGTTTACAGTTGCCAATGACGGCGGCTGAAATGCGTGCCAAACTGATGATGAAGAAAAAATACGATCCGAAAAATGAAAGTGTGGATTTGAAAAAGAAATACGAAATTGTACAAAAACTTTAAATTATTGGCGGTGTCTCCCCCTCCACATTTTTACCCTTATGGTGGATGCAACGACAGAGAAGAAGAAAAAATCGTTTTAATTTGTAAAAGTCATGCAATATGTTTTTAATTTTATATTAAGCAATAACAATAATAACAATGAAGAAAATAAAACAATAAAATGTTTAGTCTAAGTAAGTATTTAATTATTTAAAACAATAGGTTTCCCGCATTACGTACATACATACATACCTACATACAGCGCATATGAGGAGTAGTAGTAGCAAGTCACAATTTAATTTCTTTTAAATTAAAAACCACATTTTAAAGGAAATATTTCTTTTTCTTTTTTCTTTTTAAATTGTTAAAAAATGTTTAAATTCTTTTAATTTTAATTTAGAAAAAGAAAAACTCTTTTTTAATACACACAGATTTTAAGCCGTAATAAAATAAAAAGCAAAACAAAAAAAAATATTGTGTCAATTATTTAAGTCAATCAAACAATTTTATTTCTTAAGAAATAAAAACAAGCGTAAAAAATAATAAATGAAAATAAAAATAAAAATAAAAATAAATCAGCAGAATTTTTATTTACAACACTGTACTATGTGGCATTTTGCCTGAAAACCTGGCCAAAATTAATAAAAGTGTTTTATGAGTTAATGGCTACAATTTTTTGATAGTGTTAGTGATAATTACAACCAGGGATGAACCCAACTGATTTTGATTCAAATCGGTTCGTGATTTCGCCTAGCCCCCATACAAATTCCCCTCGAAATTGCACTTATTTACACATAATTATGGTAATTATGCAACAATCATGATAAAATTTAGCATGGATTAGTTCTGTGTATTAAAAAATCATGGTTTAAAGTTTGGTGAAAATCGGATCACATTTGACCCTAGTCCCCATATAAAGTCCCCTTTAGAAATTCACATTTACGCTTATAAATGGCTTAAACACATCGGTATCGTGATGAAATTCGATAGGAACGTGTATTTTGTAAATCTAAATCATATTATCAAATTTTGTTATGGTCGGTCCATAATTGCCCCTTGGTCCAAAATAGGGCCCCCCTAAGAAAATATGTTTAGCAATTATAATTGGCTTAAAAATTGTATTACCTCGATGAAATTCGACATGAACATGTTTAATATGAATGTGAATCATTTATGATCACATTTTATTATGATCGGATCATAAGCGCCCCTAAGTATCACATACGGTCCATTAAGAAAATCAAACATACATCTCATATTGTTATAATAGTCGATATACATACATATGTAATTAAGTTTTTAAACTTCTATGATAATTAATATTTATTCATAATAATTATTTTACATTATTTAGTCACTTAACTTAAAAAAATACTTAAAAAGTGAAACTAACTAGAATCGTTAAAATCGTTATCATTTTCATCATCAATGTCAGGAAGGAGTAATTTAATAGTAATTTAATATATTCCTTCGCGATCTTTGTGTATTGCAGCTTGTAAAAGGGTCACTGCTGAAAAGTAATCTATTCAGGACAGCTCGATTGGTATCCCTTCTACTGGATTTCCTCGCATAATTCGTACGCCATATGGCTTTATTGCCTTTATGGCCTTATTACACTGCTTCTAATTTTTTTAATTTCTCAAAAAAAAAAGTAAAATTTTCAAAAAATCGCCAAAAATAATTGCGCAAATTTGCGCAAATTTTTTTTTTTGTTCCTGAATGTAGAGAGTTCATATTTTCTTGTGGTATATACTATTAAACTACTAAGAACTACTTTCACCTTTAAAATCCTTATCTTTTTGCTGGGTAGGGTAAGAAAATCTGAAATAATTATTATTTTTAAATTTTGAACGAATAATTTTAACATTAATGTCTGAGATATATGTATATATAAAAAAAAACTCAAAGTAGCAGTTGCTCATACCTTTCAAATAAAAAAAGTATCAATATAAAACCTCTATTCGTTTAGCCACAAAAAAATATCATCTAAACCGATTAAAATTTCAAAAAAAACGCCAAAAACGCATTTAATTTTCTTCACTTTTCTGACTTTGACATCGTCTCAAATCTACAAATCTCAACTTAAAGTCGTGAAAATTCACTATACAATGCAGAATTTTGTTGTCTATCGAACTGCATACTCAGTTTCTTAAATTTCTTTAAATTCATTTTTGCCTTTTTGGCCAGCTTTTCAAGGTAAATGCCACATAGTGCACTGTTTTGCTTCATTTGAAATGAAAAAAAAGCAACAACAAAAACCACTTTAAAAGCTTTCATTAAATTAAACTGTCAGGTATGTATGTACATATGAGTGTTGAAAAATTCAGTACTTTAGTACTTTTGCGGTACTTTTCCCGCGACACTTTCCGTACTTTTTTATTATTACATATTTTATTTTCCTCTTTGCGCTTTTCTGCTCTCAATGCCTTCGCAACATGTTCAACGTAGCGTTAAAGCTGGAATTTAATCGTTAGTCCCGGTTAGTCCAAGGTCTATGGAACGTACGTTAGTTTTTCTATTTCATTTCGTATTTTTTTTTTACAAAAGTACCATTTAATGCAAAAAAGTACTCTTTCAGTTAGAGTTCAGTGCCATTTTTAAATTTCAATTTTCCAACACTGGTATGTATTGTTTACCATGTATTTCACTTTGTCTTACTCACCACGCTAACAGTTTTACGAACCTATGCATACACGAAGTATGTTAAACAAGTGTTAAAGAGATAACAGGTGAGAGTGTAAGTATCATCTCTGTTAGAAAACTTTTCAAAAGCTCTCTTATTATTATGATTGCACAAACACACAGATAATATTAAGCATACCCAGCGAACAATTTTGAGATAAAATAGAAACATTTGAAGTTTGAAAATTTGCAAAATTAAATGAAATATTTATTGATCTACAGCAATAACAAAATAAAGGGTGTTTTTTTATAGAGGTATAGAACTTTAAGTTGGCATTACTTTTCAAGATGGCGACCAATTTAACAGCTGTCAACTGATTTATTCTCAGTTTGGTTTGGCAATCCATCATGAATAGACTCACGCCTGAACAACGCTTGCAAAAAGTGCAATTTTATTTCGAAAATAATGGTTCTGTGCGGAAAACGTATCGCGCACTACGTCCATTTTATCGTCGACAAAATCGTCCATCAGAGCAGTTAATTCGATTAACCATGGAACGTTTTCGCACCACGTTTACTCTTATTGATAAATCGCATCCCCAGAGACGCTGTACGGTGCGTACAGAAGAAGCTATTGCTGCTGTAGAGCGTAGCATTGAGGAAGACCCGAATGAGTCCATCCGCCATCGAGCACAGGAATTGGATCTGTGTCCATCCACTTTATGGAAGATTTTGCGGAACGATCTTGGTTTGCGTGCTTACAAAATCCAACTCGTGCGAGATTTGAAGCCAAACGATCATCAAGTAAGGCCCAAATCGAATGGGCCCAAAACGAGATTACCGTTCCGTTCCCGACTTTCATAAGCGAATTTTATTTAGCGATGAAGCGCACTTCTGGTTGAATGGCTACGTCAACAAACAAAACGGCCGCATTTGGAGTGAAGGTAATCCTCAAGTGTATGTGGAAACACCGTTACATCCAGAAAAACTGACTGTTTGGTGCGCTTTATGGGCTGGTGGAATCATTGGTCCGTACTTTTTCAAAAACGATGGTGGCCAGAACGTTACTGTCAATGGTGATCGGTATAGAGCCATGATTATAAACTTTTTCATTCCTGAATTGAATAACCATGATGTCCAGGAGATGTGTTTTCAACAAGACGGCGCAACATGTCACACAGCTCGTGCCACAATAGATTTATTGAAAGACACGTTTGGTGAGCGCCTAATTTCACGTTCAGGGACCTGTCAATTGGCCTCCAAGATCTTGTGATTTAACACCGCTAGACTACTTTCTGTGGGGCTATGTAAAGTCTGTCATTGGTCTATGCGGTAAAGCCACAAACGCTTGACCATTTGGAAGACAATATTCGCCGTATTATTGCCGATATACGACCACAAATGTTGGAAAAAGTCATCGAAAATTGGACGTCCAGATTGGACTATATCCGCGCCAGCCGTGGCGGTCATATGCCAGAAATCATATTTAAAATATAATGCCACAAGATTATCTTTCGGATGAATAAAATTCATGTCAATCGAATAATCCATCGTTGTTTTATTGCAACTTAAAGTTCTATACCTCTATAAAAAACACCCTTTACTTAAAATTTCATAAATCATTATGAATCGTGAAGAAACGATTAATTGCTAATCACTGAACAGAAAGTAAATAGAAGAGCATAAGCAATGTATTCGTGAATTCTCTCTGCACAATTGTGCTATGAAATGTTAACCGCTGGTATAAATATAATTTTGTCGCTTATCTCATTGGCAAGCTTTCATAAGAGCTTAAATGTGCTTGCATGTGCAAAAGCAAAGTGGTAGTACTTTACTTTACTTTACTTTACTTATCGTTTAAATTATAAAAAGGGAATTTCCATTTCAATTCAATGAAAAGCTCTGTGCTGCGTTTTCTCTACACCAGCTTGTTTTTAGTTTTAATTAAATTGCCTTAGAGAACGATTGTGTTTGTTGTGAAATAATAACCTTAACCCCCTCGCCAGCAAAAATGTCAAAAAAATATGGAATTTTTTGTGAAAATTGTAATGTATTGCTAAACAATGAGGATAACATATTCGGCACTAATTTCGGTCACCTCTATCATTTTACCTGCATGGGGGGCATCAATCATGGAAAGTAAGTGTTTGCAATACAAGCATTCAATACAATCGTGTATTTATTCCTTTGATATTCATACTTCAATTAGATCAACAGATTGCCAACCACAAATGTTATTTAAAATGAATTTAAAATTTGCTGATACACCAACACTAACGACAGAAGCTGAAAGAGAAATAATGGAATTGAAAAATTCTAACAACGCTGCGAGACAATATGTACAGCAACTGGAGGCAAAGATTAAAACATTAGAAGATGCTTTGCTTGTGAAGGACCGTCTAAAGGATGATATAGTAAAGCTTGGAAACCCTTCACCGATTAACGTCCTTGACAAGGCTGACGATGTTGTCAACAATACATCACAAGACAAGTTCAACAAAAAAGCCTACGATGAGAACAACTTAATTGCTGATGACTCATCCATAACTGGAGAACCTGAAGAACAAAACATTGAACCCAAGAATTCTAACAATGGCGTGTTGCAGTCTGCACAGCAACTGGAGGCCAGAATTAAAACATTACAAGGTGCTTTACTACAAACAAAATCGGATGGAAATAAATTAACAGAGCGTGTAGAAACGGTTGAAAAGAACAAAACCGTTGAGAAGGCTCCTGACGGTGGCAACAATATAACTCAAGACCCAAAAGCTAACAACGAAACGCGTAATGAAAACAACTTAAGTGGTGAGCAGCATAATGATACGGAAAATGTTGCCAGTGTCAGTGAAGAACACCATACGTGCACCATATCAGAGGAAACGCAAGAAGTTTTAGATTTAAGACGTAATTGTGTTTACATATCCAATCCTAACCGTTATTGTATAACTTTGGATGAGGCTTTCTCTTATGTTCGTGAATTAGCGAAAAAAATGAATGCACAGATTGCTGACAATTCTATCATTCATATAGACATGTGTTTTTTTAATTTGTACGTTTACTTTCGTGACGCGGACAGTAAAATTGAATTTCTAAAGAATAGATTTATTTTTAAATACAATCCATATACAGAACATAATTTACGAATCTTAGATTATAGTGATTACGGCATTGTTAACATTGAGAATTTCCATTCTTGTGATTTAAGTTTGGAGACAGCCTTTGTCAATGTACTTGGATTAGCAAAAAAAATGGGAATACAAAGTAATACAAACTTTATCGATCACATAGACGTGTATGAAACATGGCATAATGTTCTTATATATTCTGTTAGATTTAAAAGCCAGGATAGAAAAAACGAATTTCTACAGAAGAAAGATATTTTAAAACAGTTCACAGAAACGAAATCTTTAATAATTAAAAATCTAGGAGGACATACATCAAGTAAATATAACGTAAATAATTATAGCATGGCTGCAGCTAGTGCTAATGTTATTGGAGTAGCAGAAGTAATGGGTTTGTCGTTGTCGACCGATAATGTTAAACGTATATACGTTCTCAATGCAATGAAATTTGACTATATTACAAATTTGCGTGTTTCTTTAGTTGTTGAGTTTTTCAGCAATGGACTAAAAAACAAATTTCTAAAAAAAACATCTGAATTAAAACGAATTGGAAAAGACTGGAGTTCCTCTATTTGCATTCGGGATATTAAAACGAAAGAGAACATGGTTTCCATTACGTATCAGAATAATGTATACACTGCTATTAGTTTTATTGGATTAGCAAAACAATTGGGTTTCTCGCTTACTCTTGATCAAATGATACGTTTCTACAAATTGTCAGAATTCATTTTGGAAACATGTTCTTAAATTTTGTATCGAACATATAAAAGACGAGTGTTTTATGAACTCATATTCTCTTGAGACCACATATAAATTTTCATTTTTAAGATTTTCTTATTAAAACAATTGGATTGCCTTGGCTGTATTCATATGCATTCGCTTTTCTTTATCTCTCCTTATTTTTTATTTTTTTTTTTCAATTAATCTGTTGAATACAACCTCAATTTATGGAAGGTTTGTGATTTTGTGTTTTTTCTTTTTTTTAATGAATTGAAATTTCAAATATTTTTAATAAATAAATACGATATTCTTTAATAAATGTTCGACATGTTAAACTTTTTTACTTTTAAAAACAACTCATGTAAGTAGAATTAGGGTCTTCCATTCTTTTTTTTTTTTTTGGGTATTTCCACACCCCATCTCCTATCGCATTGAATATTAGAGCTGAGGGAGTGACTAGCCAGAAATTATCGGCAGTTGGCTGGAAAATGTTTTATTCTTAACTATCGTTCGTAGTCTTTATTGAAATTAAATTTTCCTATGACTAGTTGTACGCTGTTAATTTCAATCACAAGTGGGAACCTACTGTTTAATGTTGACTCTGAACTACAAATTAAATTTTTTTCCTCTGACGTCAGCGGCAATAGTTGCAATTATTGCAGACTATTGACATACAATTTAATACACATTATGATCATTATTATTTGTGAACAATAGTATTCAAATGTAAAGGACGGTTGGTGGAGATGGTAGACGGACCCTTTGTACAATTTGCGGATAGTCTGTATAATGTACTATTGCTTATATATTCCAAAATGGCCACTGAGATCTTGTAGAAAATTTTCAATCAAAAAACTGAATTTTTTAAAACCTAATTTTCTCAATACGATATCACTTTATGTGGGAATATGTTGCTGATTGTCTTAAGAGGCCTTAGAACCTTTCTTTTTATATAGTATGGTACTCATAGAACTCGAGTATTTTACAAAATTAGCTCCTAAACAAGTGCTTTTGTTTAGATGGATACTGTTAAATAGCTAAGAGTGCTCTGTTAAGGGCAAAGAGGAAATTTTGCTCTGTGGCGCTGCTAAAATTAATGGATTGCGTCTTGGATTTTCAAGTTCGAATTTATCTTCACACACATTGAATAATCTGACTTCCATTTCCAATTGTTGCAAATAAAGTTTTCTTTTTGTTGCGTGCAAGCCACCACACTGTGTCAATTTCTAAAGTCAGTTCAAACCCGAATTAAATTTTATTTTTTATTAAAAATTATAAACGAATGAACAAAGAACCCTCTGAACCATCAGTCAGCATTAAACTTTTGCATGGTAAATCAATCATTCAACTCCATGAGTTAGTTCTTTATCGTCGCCAACACCCTCCGTAACCCTGAACCGCAAATGAAGTGTTAGACATTCGGCGCCTAACTTTCAATTTCCTATTTTCATTTGATGGTGTTTTCTTTTGTACTTGACATGTTTACATCGTAGCGTTATTATTGTTATTATTATTGTTGTTTGTTGTTCTTGTGTTATTTTTTTCCAAACAATCTTTTGAATACAACCTCAGCAAACAGTCTTTTTTAGTTTATTGAAAAAAAAAAACGTCTTATTTGCTGAGTTTAATTTTGTGTCTTTTCTTTTAATAAATTAAAGTTTTGAATATTTTTTTTTTAATAAATAAATACGATATCTTTTAATAAATACCTAACATGTTAAACTTTTTTACTTTTAAAAGCCCTACTCACGTAAGTAGCATGAGATTCTGATTTTTTTTTTTTTTTTTGTTTGGGAACTTTTACACCCATCTGCTATCGCATCGAAATATGAAATGGATGTCCGTCCTCTTTGCATTGTCTTTGGATCTCAATTTCAATTGTGAGTGAGTGACATGATGTTCGAAAGAGTCAAGCCAGAAATTATCGGCCGGTGGCTGGAAAATGTTTTATTCTTTACTATCGTTCGAAGTCTTTATTGAAATTAAATTTTCCTGCGACAAGTTGGCCGCTATTAAAATCAATGCAAATTCGTAACATCATCGTTTGGATTTTCTGTTTTAGAAAATGTTGGAATATTTTACAGGCTGCTGATAAAAAAGTTCTTAAGTTTGTTGCAAATTGAAAGTGCTGTGTATTATAATTTCAATTATGAGTGGAACTCTACTGTTGAATGTTTACTCCGAACTACGAACTTAAATATTTTTTCACCAGAAGACTGCTAAGAGCCAACTATGCTATGGTGATTTCTGACCTCTGTAGATTGTATTCCTTTAAAACTCGTGCTCTTTTTATGTTTTCTGCGTCATGAGTAGAGAGCCACTATTGACAGCCGCATTTGATGTATCAGTTACACTTACAGCCTCTATGTATTAATTTGATTTTTTCTTTACACCCTCAAATACACGGATGTCACATGTACAGACAGACAGCCACCCATCGTTACATCTTATGACAGATCTCGCACGTTGAATTATTGTCTTATCATTGTTATCATTATAACAGGTTGGAAGGCACTAATATCTTAATATCATGGAACCTCTAATCATATTCAAAGTTTGAAGTACATACTCATCATATTCATCAGATACACGAATCACTAAATAAATTCTCTAGAAAGTTTTGTATAGGGTGTTTTTTATAGAGGTATAGAACTTTAAGTTGGCATTACTTTTCAAGATGGCGACCGATTTAACAGCTGTCCAGTGATTTATTCTCAGTTTGGTTTGGCAATTCATCATGAATAGACTCATGCCTGAACAACGCTTGCAAAAAGTGCAATTTTATTTCGAAAAATAATGGTTCTGTGCGGAAAACGTATCGCGCACTACGTCCATTTTATCGTCGACAAAATCGTCCATCAGAGCAGTTAATTCAATTAACCATGGAACGTTTTCGCACCACGTTCACTCTTATTGACGAGACTCTGTACGGTGCGTACAGAAGAAGCTATTGCTGCTGTAGAGCGTAGCATTGAGGAAGACCCGAATGAGTCCATCCGCCATCGAGCACAGGAATTGGATCTGTGTCCATCCACTTTATGGAAGATTTTGCGGAACGATCTTGGTTTGCGTGCTTACAAAAACCAACTCGTGCAAGATTTGAAGCCAAACGATCATCAAGTAAGGCGTAGATTCGTCGAATGGGCCCAAAACGAGATTACCGTTCCGTTCCCGATTTTCATAAGCGAATTTTGTTTAGCGATGAAGCGCACTTCTGGTTGAATGGCTACGTCAACAAACAAAACTGCCGCATTTGGAGTGAAGGTAATCCTCAAGTGTATGTGGAAACACCGTTACATCCAGAAAAACTGACTGTTTGGTGCGCTTTATGGGCTGGTGGAATCATTGGTCCGTACTTTTTCAAAAACGATGGTGGCCAGAACGTTACAGTCAATGGTGATCGGTATAGAGCCATGATTACTAACTTTTTCATTCCTGAATTGAATAACCATGATGTCCAGGAGATGTGGTTTCAACAAGACGGCGCAACATGTCACACAGATCGTGCCACAATAGATTTATTGAAAGACACGTTTGGTGACCGCCTAATTTCACGTTTTGGAATTGTGAATTGGCCTCCAAGATCTTGTGATTTAACACCGCTAGACTACTTTCTGTGGGGCTATGTAAAGTCATTGGTCTATGCGGTAAAGCCACAAACGCTTGACCATTTGGAAGACAACATTTGCCGTATTCTTGCCGATATACGGTCACAAATGTTGGAAAAAGTCATCGAAAATTGGACGTCCAGATTGGACTACATCCGCGCCAGCCGTGGCGGTCATATGCCAGAAATCATATTTAAAATGTAATGCCACAAGATTATCTTTCGGATAAATAAAATTCATGTCAATCGAATAATCCATCGTTGTTTTATTGCAACTTAAAAGTTCCTCTTTACCTCTATAAAAAACACCCTTTATTATTAAAGATCATTACATTTAAATGTTGATTGAGCTTATTTAAGAGCTCTCTAATGGCATATGGCGAGACATCAAATTTACATACATACAGCTGTGTTCAAAATAATAGGAGTGCTACCATGTAATATTTTTAAAGTTAAAATTTTTTACGTGATATATTCTAATGGTAGTTACAACGATATGTAAGAAATAAAATACAAAAAAGAATCTCGTAATAACTTTAATATTTACGATGAAATTGATTCATTTCTGTGTTTGCCCCTCACTTCAGTTGATCAAAAAATAGGAGTGTAAGTGTTCCTTTAAAAATAAGAATATAACAGCACATAATTTAAAGAAAAAAGTGAAAAATAAGTACGGAAAAATGTAGTTAAAACATTTCCTACAGTGATTCACATAAATTTTTGTAATAGTGGGACGAGGAAAGCACTGTACTGAAGAAAAGAGAAAAATAATTAAAAATCTTCGAAAAAAAAGGCAAAACTTCTAAAGAAATTGAGGAAACCTTAAGTTGCTCCAATCAAATGATCGCAAATGCATTAAAATATAAAAAAAACTAGAAACGCGCGGGCGCAAGCTCAAAACATCAACTGTAGATGTCCGCCGAATTGTGCGATACAGCAAAATAAATCCTTCGGCGTATGCAAAAAAAAAATTCAAAAGGATCTGAATCTTACCGTAAGTAGCGCTACTATTCGTAGGCGTCTGATGGACAACAATTTATTCGCAAGAAGTTCACAAAAGGTGCCATTTGTTGACATACAAAACAGGCAGCAGCACGCTTAAAGTTTACCCAAGAACATATCAATTGGCCGAAAGAAAAATGGAGAACTTATTGTGGACCGACGAAAGCAAAATTGTTTTATTTGGTGGTACTGGGTCTAGACAGTATGTTAGATGTCCGCCCAACACCAAATATAGAGCTCAGTATACACAAAAGACAGTTAAACATGGTGGTGCAAAACTAATGATATGGGGAAGCTTTTCATATAATGGTTTAGGACCAATACATCGAATTAGAGACATAATGGATAGGAACGTCTATGTCAGCATTTTGAGAGAAGAGATGTTACCAGATTCCACACCTCTAAAATGGATATTCCAACAAGATAATGACCCGAAACACACCAGTAAAGTGGCAAATGAGTGGTTTCGGGTTAATGAGGTAAAGGTTATGGCGTTGACAGTTCAGTATCCTGACCTTAATCGCATAGAACATCTATGGGGAGATGTTGAAAAATGAGTTGTGGTCTGTAGTGCAAGATGGGTGGAATAAAATTCCACTAAAACAATGTCAGGATTTAGTTGACTCCATGCCTCGTAGATATGCTGCTGTAATAAAAAGTGAAGGCTATTCTACCAAATACTAATTGGGCTCACTCCTATTTTTATGAACACAACTGTATATGATATCACCGAAAAGAAATCCCTTACTTTCTTCCGCTATTGAAAAATCATTCTTTAATGGGGTGCAAGGCACGAAAAAATCATAACTTGCCCTACACTGCTTACGTTGCCTGCAGAATTGCTTAATACGTACGTACGTACGTAATTGGTCATTACAACGCTTCAGTCAGGATTACGACTTAGTTTCTCACACCACTTATGTTGTGTGTTTTAATTTTATACATGAGTGGCTGGGGACCTACAGTTTAAAGGTTTAGTGAGAAACTTTTCTTGGCAATTTTATCTGACACTCAGGGTTTTTGCCAGAAATCTGCTGAGAGGAAGTTGCCTAAAAAATACTTTTTGTATTTTATTTTGATGTCTGGTATGGGGCTCGAACCCTGACTTTTCGTCTAATAAGCCAACACACTACCTACTAGGCCACAGCGACTTCAAATTGCTTAATTGTTAGTGAAAATCAGTTAAGAATCCGTATTAAAAGCAGCGAGAGCAGTTATTTCCTCAACAATAAATATCATATACTCATATAACTTTCATTCAGTTTCGCTCCATCTGAAGTTTATAAGTCCGTATTAAGTTTTCCCCACCATTTGTAGAGTGGGCCCACAACCATAGTGAACATTTTTACCCAAAGCTGTACACAGCAACGGTAACCATTATAGTCGGTGGTTTGATTTAAAATTTTTTTCCCTGGACACGGTTTTAAGACCGATTCTCTGTGATACAATGCTTGATATACACATAAATAAAGTAAAGCCAGTCAGAGGATAATGACAACAGCAGCCTGACAACAAACTCTTGTTACAAGAATTCAAAGAGTTTTCCGTGTGACATTATTATTATATTGCCAGAAAGATTTGAAAATGGGACAAGACACAATAAATGCTAAAGAAAATTGCATATTTTTAACGATATACACCCAATATATTATGCCAAGTGGGCTGAGAGTCAAGCTAATCTTCTAGGCTTAGACAGTAAGCAGGAACTTACAAGAGTAAGCAGAAACTTTGAGGTTAAAAAACGTTACAAACTTTGAATCATTTCAACCGTCCGATTTAATTGTAATTGCCACAGTTAAACTAAATATTAAATAAAATTGTATTTATTTTCAAATTTTCTTTCAATAATTTTTAAAAAAGCTTTATTTTACTTGATTATTTCAAAATGTTTGCTGGGTTATCTATCATCTCTAATTTGTACCAGTGGTCGACGCCAATAGCCCCCGGGGGACGAACTTATTCGATTTTTTACACACATAGGACACGAACATCAACCACGTTCATAAAAAAGAGAGTGAAAATGAATTCGCCGTGGTCTAGTAGGCAATGTGTTCGCTTATTAGACGTAAAGCCCGGGAGGTTCAAACCCCAGGTCAGATATCAAAAGGAAATACGAAATAATAAAAAATATTTCTTCGGCGACTTCCTCTCAGCAGATTTCGGGGAAAAACTCTGGGAGTCAATAAACCTGCCATGAAAAAGTTTCTTAAAAATCTGTCGTTCGGAGTCGACGTTAAACTGTAGGTCCCCCGACACTTACGTATAAAATAAAGGCACGCAACAAGAGAGGTGTGAGAAGATAGGCCGTAATCCTGACTGAATGGTTGTCATGGTCAATTATGTATGAGTAACGAGATAAAAAGAATATTTTCTCTTAATATTTCCAATGTTAACTCGCTCTCCCTCTCTCTTTCTTGTATAAACAGCAAATAACTAAAGAGGTGAGAATGGCATTGAATGTCTGTGAGTGTTGTATTTGAAATTAGAAAGAATACCCATCTCTTTAAACCATTAGGGGAAGAAATACATAGTGATGAAAGCTAAGGAAGCGAGAGTAAAAGGGATCAACAAAATACAAAACAAAGTAATAGGTAAACCAATACCCTTAAATGAACGGCTAAGCGTGTGTTTGTGTCAAACTGTAAAATCCTCTAAAATGAAGTTGAAAGAAATCAATTCTTTAGGTTATGAAGGGAAACACGTACACGTGTACACGTGCTTTATATAGCACAATAGCCCAGCTAGAACTCAAATGTAGTAATAATGTGGCAATTTGCTTGTTTTTGTTTTCGTGTGTAAAATTACCTTCTCGATGTGTAAACACAAGCCTGAAAGGGTTGTGTGGCTTTTGAAATTACGATCATTTTGAATTAATTTTTATAAAAAATTAAAAAAAAAAACTATTGTTATAACTCTTCCTTATGTTTAATGTATGCAAAGAGAAGAAAAAAAATTAAATTTCATAAATTCTTTTCTTTTACTTGCTTTCAAACGCTTTATTTCATACATATTCATGTCAACTGTGTTAATTTCTTTGGACACTTTCACTGTAATTTTAACAGTGCAGATATAACATTACTACAATTTGTCTTAATATTTTTGTGCCTACTACTACTACATACTTGTAAATTTCTGTTATCATGTACGATATGGGTATTGTGAGTGTTTTAATACTTACTTGCGTGCTAAACGTTTCCTTATGCCGGCCAACATTATGAATGATTACTATGTATGGATGTACTCTTTCTCTCTCCTCTCTTACTCTCAATTGTATTGTAAGAAATGCAAATAGAAAAATTGTTGTTGGGGTTTGTTGTTGTTTTTTTTAATTATCGCTTGCGATTATTATTGTTGTTATTGTTTTAGAAAGATTGTATTCGTTGTAATTGTGTTGTTATTATTTTTTTGAAATTATTGTCACAGTTCCTGTGTATAGAGGCCACAGAGTTAATGAAGTAGTGTGTGTGGGTGGTTGTTTATCGTTACTGGATATTGTTTCGTGTATATGCGACTATTTTGTTTTTTGTTTATGAAATAATAGCAAGAAAAACGTTGTTTATTTTTTTTTTTTTTGTAAATACCAAGGATTTTAATGGCTGAGTTTTTTGTTTGTTTTTCTTTTGTTATTTTAAGCCGTTATGTTTTTTCCCGTAAGAATTTTATGTTTGTTTCTCTTTATTCTTCACAATTAAAGAGATTCCACCTCTTGAGTTGTGTATTAAATTCGGAGTGTTAAATAAACAAAACTCTCTCTCACTTTCACTTCTTTTTTTATTTCTCTTGATTTATTCTAGTTTGCTGGTCTGTTGTTTAGTAAAAGTAATGTTTTTTTTGTTATTCCTGGAGATTCTCTTTATTTTTTTCTACTCTTACTGTTATTAATTTAAGTGTTGCTTAGAAACAGTTTTCATAACTTAGGCATAAATACCCAAGTATATGCGATTTTATAATACAGTGTGCAGCAAAATTATAGCTACAAAGTTTTATAATTGAAATTATTATTATTATTATTTTTTTAATTGAGGATTTTGGGTTTTTTTCTTGGCATTTATAAATTTTTCAAAATTTATTTCAATGAATATTTTCATGAATTTGAGGCACTGATTTAATTCTGTTAATAATTTTACACACAAAAATATTTAAATAATTTTTTTAATTATTTTTTATTATTATTTATTATTTTTATTCCTTTTCAGTTATTTGTTTTTTGTTTCTCTTAATAAATTATCAACAATATTGTGTTAAAAACAATTTATTTTTTTAATTTTTATGCCTTTAAACTCACACTCACTTCAATTTTTTTCGTTATTTTGTTAGTTTTTGATAAATTATGAACAAGTTGTCATCATCACATGTTGATGGCACACATTGCACTGCCTTTCTTCATGTGTTGGCTGTGGCATCTGCTTGTAAATATGTACATAGTGCGGTAGGTCATCATCATTGTTGCCACAGTGCATGGATTTTCTAAAAAAAAAATTAGAAAATTAAAATGAAATTTATTTTTTATTTAAAAAAAAAAACAACAACAAAAAAATACTTGTTGAAAAACTAAGATAAATCATAATAAAAATTTATTTATTTTTTTTCACTTGAAATTTATTGGGTATTAAAAACTGTATCACAGTCTAATGAAGTGTTAAAAAACAAATGATATTCAAATGTGGACGAAAAAAAAATATTAAAAAATTTTTTAAAGAAATTCTTTATACATCTTAAATTAATTTCATTTGAAATGGAATTGTTTTTAAAAAAAAAGTATTATGTTTGATCTTTCATGTAAAGTTTCCATTTAAAAATTCAGATTAAAAAAGAAGCAAAGCTTATAAAAAATTGTATATGATTTCGAAAGCCTGGGAAAAGGCTCCATTCGATTCTATACGTAGTCAAATATATGATTTAATGGAATGTACAGATAGCTTAATGGACATCTACAGCTGTGTTCAAAATAATAGGAGTGCTACCATGTAATATTTTCAAAGTTAAAATTTTTTATTCTACCAATTTCCAAAACATGATATATTTTTATGGGGTAGTTACAACGATATGTAAGAAATAAAATACAAAAAAGAATCTCGTAATAACTTTAATATTTACGATGAAATTGATTCATTTCTGTGTTTGCCCCTGACTTCAGTTGATCAAAAAATAGGAGTGTGAGTGTTCCTTTAAAAATAAAAATATAACAGCACATAATTTAAAGAAAAAAGTGAAAAATAAGTACGAAAAAATGTAGTTAAAACTGTTTTCTACAGTGATTCACATAAATGTTTGTAATAGTCGGACGAGGAAAGCACCGTGCTGAAGAAAAGAGAAAACTAATAAAAAAAGTTCGAAATAAAGGCAAAACTTACAAAGAAACTAAGGAAACCTTAGGTTACTCCGATCAAATGATCACAAATTCATTAAAATATAAAAGAAGCACGAAACGTGTGGGCGCAATGCCAAAACATTAACTGTAGATGTCCGCCGAATTGTGCGATACAGCAAAATGAGTCCTTCGGCGTATGCAAATAAAATTCAAAAGGATCTGAAACTTGTCGTAAGTGTCCCTACTATTCGTAGGCGTCTGATGGACAACAATTTATTCGCAAGAAGTCCATGAAAGGTGCCATTTGTTGACATACAAAACAGGCAGCAGCACGCTTAAAGTTTGCCCAAGAACATACCAAATATCCGAAAGAAAAATGATGAACTTATTGTGGACCGACGAAGGCAAAATTGTTTCATTTGGTGGCATTGGGTCTAGACAGCATGTTAGACGTCCGCCCAACACCAAATATAGAGCTCAGTATACACAAAAGACAGTTAAACATGGTGGTGCAAAACTAATGATATGGGGAAGCTTTTCATATAATGGTTTAGGACCAATACATCGAATTAGAGACATAATGGATAGGAACGTCTATGTCAGCACTTTGAGAGAAGTGATGTTAGCATACTCCACGCCTCTAAAATGGATATTCCAACAAGATAATGACCCGAAACACACCAGTAAAGTGGCAAATGAGTGGTTTCGGGTTAATGGGGTAAAGGTTATGGCGTGGCCAGTTCAGTCTCCTGACCTTAATCGCATAGAACATCTATGGGGAGATGTTAAAAAATATGTTGCCCAGAGAAAACCGTCAAATGCAATTGAGTTGTGGTCTGTAGTGCAAGATGGGTAGAATAAAATTCCACTAAAACAATGTCAGGACTGAGTTGACTCCATGCCTGGTAGATGTGCTGCTGTAATAAAAAGTAAAGGCTATTCTACCAAATACTAATCGTATTTAAAGTTTCTGATTATAGTCATATAAGCATTTTTAACTTTTTTAATACTAAATTTTTATGAAAACTGAAATGCTCCTATTATTTTGAACAGCACTTTTTAAGATATTTTTTTTTTAAACTTCCTGTTACTGACTTGTTGAAAGCTTTATTTAATTAATGAATAACTTAAATAATTTAGTATTGAATCAACATTACATTAAACCAAAAAATTGAATTAAACCATGTTTTTTTTATTTGTTAAAATTTAAGCTTTTGGTTTTCAATGGGCTCACTCCTATTTTTATGAACACAACTGTACATCTACATCACTCTTCTTTGACTTGGCAGCGGAAAGCAAGAGTATTGTTACGTTTTTACCATTTTTAAAAACGTTTAAAATATGATTTCGTAGATTGCAAACAAAATAAAAATAAATTTAAATTCTTTATTGTTTGCACAATTCTGTGTGCCACTGTTCACAACTTGATGTATGTATACAACAATAATTGCTTTGTTTGTTATTCTTCTTTGTTTACACCCTTTGCGTAAACAACAACAATCTTTATAACGAAGATCTTCAAACCACGATTACACCCTTCGTACGCAGCGCATTTTCACACAAGACTGACTGTATTTTTTACTCACTCATTGCCTGCTTTGTTTTGCCTTTTTATATGCCAACGTAAACAATCTGATAAATGTTCTTGAAGTCGAACGTTCGTGTTTTCGCCTTTTCGAAAACGCCTTAAATATAAACATCGTGGTTTCATTGTTGTTTGTGTATTTTGTTTTCATTATTTGTTTTACGTGTAAACAAATTCATTGGTTTTGTTTATCATATTCATGTTAAACCATGTTACACCATTTCCATTTTCGTAACAGTATAGACTGCTGGCAAATAACATTCTCTATTCTACTGGTACTTAAGAATACAGCAGGCGTATTGAACTCATGTGGCTGCACTGTTTAATGAGATACTTTGTCTATACGGTTCTATGGTCTTGCCGGTTCTAGCCAATGAATGCATTATTTAAGGAAAGTCTTTATACACGACTAGTAGGAGAAAGATGTTGGGTAAGATACAAAAAACGTGTCTCTTTGAGCATAACGATTGGTTCAGACTTAGTTGCAGATAGTTTTAGGACTAGTTCCCATAGAGGTGGCAGTTAGGGACTTGCAGAAAAAAAAAACAAAATGTGAGATTTCTTAAAGGAGGGCGGTTTCGGCATTGTATGCTCAAGGGTATGTAATTTCGACAAATTACTCTCGGTGTTGTAGATAATTTACTCGTACAGTTTTGCGCTTTGTACAGACATCTAGAAAACGAATGCTAACATTGGTGCTGTAGTCTACTTTAGGTTTGGTCGTCTTCAATTGGCTACCTGATGAGTGCAGTTGTATTATAACTATCATATCAGCTAGGGATTGCTTTTTGTTCGATATAGAATGGTCTTGTGAATGGCATTTCAGGGCATTGTATTAAATGGAGGAACATGATTGAAAATGGACTGACAAAAAATGAATTGGCAAAGTGTATGGATTTTGTAAAGTGAACGGTTAGGCCTGCCTTTTTGTCCGGTACGATCAGGTTACTATGGCCCAGGAGTTTATTATTTTAGAAGGGAAGGGCCCTTACTTAAATTGCATCGGTGGGGATATGTCCCTTGCCAGCCGATATAAAAGTTTAGCACTCAATAAAAATAAAAAAAAAATGCGAATTTCAGTACTCGAGTCCATTTTAATCCCCTTTACTGTGATGTTTATGTCGTAGTACAACACACGCAGAATTCGTTAGAAAGGTTGTCATTTTAGGACAGCTTTTTGTTCCTTGAAGGAACAATAGTCGTCTGCCAAAGAACATTTTCCCGATTTCCATATTTTCATTCCGGTTTCGGGTTTTTTTTTTGTTTTTATTTTCATGACATACATGACACTCAAACTTATGCTGCTTTTTCCTAATGATGCTGTTCAAACAATGTCATCATGATGCTGCTGCATGTTTTGGAATTTTGCTGATTTAAACATCTCAAATCAACAACAACTTTCATTGAATTTTAATGGGATTTGGCCAGCCGACAGCAGCACCATCGCATCCAAACTATCCATCAATAATTGATCACAATTCAAGTCTTTCGTCTCCATCGCCACGATCACCACGATCAAACCAAACACTTTATCAACATCAATATTAACAAGAGACGGTTAAATGGAAAGAAAATGGAAGGAAAAGAAGGAAAAAAAAAATGGCAAGAGAAAGAAAAAGTAATCGCAGCATAAAAACATTATGTTGTTGCATGTTGCTGCCATAAGTATGACAACAGTTTGGACATCAACAACTATTTTCTCAATTAACTTTAAACAAGTATTCGATGAAAATTATTGTTTTTTACCAATCGCTAGAGACTGAAGTCAGGTGCAGCACCATATTGTTGCAACATTTAGCAACAACAACAACAACAATAACAACAATAAGTTTCCAACAATTCTGTTATTGATTATAATTGTGGCATGCCATGCATGGCGATTGAACCACCAGCAGTCCATCAAATTAAAGCCATCCAGCCACAGTCTCAGTGGGCCAACCAGTTGCAACCCCTCAATCTTGCCACACCCCTCAATCTTTCTTTCTTTCTCTCTCCCCTTTGGCTCTGGCTGTATCGTGAATGTTGCAGAAATACAGTCTGTAAACGTTTGTGAAAATTGACTTGAGGCCTCACCAACAGGAGGCCTCACCAACAGGAGGCCTGTGAAACAATAATGCCTGCTTAGAATGAATTTTCAAAAAAAAAAAAAAAATTTGTTTTTATTTTCTTAAAACGAGGCCTATTTAACAAACTAAAAAAGAAACCACAGATTTCAGAACCGAGGAACATTTTTTTATTACCTCCAGGCCTATTTTGCAAACAATTTTGTAAATATGCAATTAAAAACTTCTACTTTTAAACGCTTTAAGCGGACAAACCAAGCTTAAAAATCAAAGAAAGTGTTTTATTTTTGCATATTTATTGCTATTCTGCATTTTGCAGCTGTAATGATTTCTTAACAATTTTGTTACAGCATATATATTTCCGTATATTTTTGCATATTCTTTTAAACAGCCTAATATAAATTTCAATTCAAAGGAAGTGTTTTATTTTTGCATACTTATTGCTATTCTAGTTGCAGCTGTAATGATTTCTTAACAATTTTGTTACAGCATATTTCTGCATATTTTTGCATATTCTTTTAAACAGCCTAATATAAATTTATATTCAAAGGAAGTGTTTTATTTTTGTTTACTTGTTGGTATTCTAGTTGCAGCTGTAACGATTTCTTAACAATTTTGTTACAGCATATTTCTGCATATTTTTGCATATTCTTTTAAACAGCCTAATATAAATTTATATTCAAAGGAAGTGTTTTATTTTTGCATATTTATTGCTATTCTAGTTGCAGCTGTAATGATTTCTTAACAATTTTGTTACAGCATATTTCTGCATATTTTTGCATATTTTTTTAAACATCTAACTATTGTCTATTGTATTTTAAAACTCTATTTCAACATAATATTTTCACTTAATGTTACATTTTCCAATTCCGAATTCAATTTTTGTTGTTGTTGCTTTTAATTAGCATATTCCAGCATATTATATTTTTAACAATCAATCTTTACTTTATATGGTATTTATAACAATAAATGTAATAGAATTTAATATAAATATAAAGAATTTATGTTAATTTATTAAAGCATATTTTTGCATATTTTTATTTATACAGCATATTCCTCACTTTTACACTTTATAAATGTTATTTTATGTAAAAACATTGTATGCTAAAACACTATTTACTGTTTTCATATAATTTTTTTATACGAACATATAAAATTCTTAAAATGCATATTTGTTATGTTTTACATTTTCTTTTATAAAAATTAAATTTTTCAAATTTTTTTAACTGTTTTTATTAAAAATAAAAACATATTAAGAAAAACAGATAAATTTGTTTTAAACTTTTTTTATAGCATGTTTTTGCATATTTTTTTTTTACAGCATATTTTGAATATTTTCATTTGGAAAGTGTATTTTTATGTTTTAAAATAATTTCTGTAAACATTTTCTTAGTTTTCAAAATGTTTTTATAAATTATAAAAAGCATATGTCATAGATTATATTTTTTTTTGCTTGAAAATCAAAAGATTTTTTTACAGCATATTTTGCATATATGTATGTATGTATATTTTTCATCATAAAGGAAAAATGATTGAACAATATTCGTATTTTACATAACATAACATAATTGGCCATTACAACCCTTCAGTCAGGATAACGGCCTAGCTTCTCACGCCACTTAGGTTGTGTACGTTAATTTTATGCGTGAGTGGCGGGACCTACAGTTTAATGTCGACTCCGAACGACAGATTTTTTGAGAAACTAATCATGGCAGGTTTATTTTACTCTCAGACTTTTTGCCAGAAATCTTCAGATAGGAATTCGCCCAAGGAATATTTTTCTTTCATATTTTCGTTTTGATGTTGTTGACCTGGGGGTTTGAACCGAGGCCTACTAGACTACGGCGACTGCATATTTGTATTTTACTGGTATAAAAAACCTACTGAAAAAAAATTTTTAAAAGCATAAGGGTGTTTTTTATAGAGGTATAGAACTTTAAGTTGGCATTACTTTTCAAGATGGCGACCGATTTAACAGCTGTCAAGTGATTTATTCTCAGTTTGGTTTGGCAATTCATCATGAATAGACTCACGCCTGAACAACGCTTGCAAAAAGTGCAATTTTATTTCGAAAATAATGGTTCTGTGCGGTGTTTAGCATTGAAGCGCACTTCTGGTTGAATGGCTACGTCAACAAACAAAACTGCCGCATTTGAAGTGAAGGTAATCCTCAAGTGTATGTGGAAACACCGTTACATCCAGAAAAACTGACTGTTTGGTGCGCTTTATGGGCAGGTGGAATCATTGGTCCGTACTTTTTCAAAAACGATGGTGGCCAGAACGTTACAGTCAATGGTGATCGGTATAGAGCCATGATTACTAACTTTTTCATTCCTGAATTGAATAACCATGATGTCCAGGAGATGTGGTTTCAACAAGACGGCGCAACATGTCACATAGCTCGTGCCACAATAGATTTATTGAAAGACACGTTTGGTGACCGCCTAATTTCACGTTTTGGACCTGTGAATTGGCCTCCAAGATCTTGTGATTTAACACCGCTAGACTACTTTCTGTGGGGCTATGTAAAGTCATTGGTCTATGCGGTAAAGCCACAAACGCTTGACCATTTGGAAGACAACATTCGCCGTATTATTGCCGATATACGGCCACAAATGTTGAAAAAAGTCATCGAAAATTGGACGTCCAGATTGGACTACATCCGCGCCAGCCGTGGCGGTCATATGCCAGAAATCATATTTAAAATGTAATGCCACAAGATTATCTTTTGGATAAATAAAATTCATGTCAATCGAATAATCCATCGTTGTTTTATTGCAACTTAAAGTTCTATACCTCTATAAAAAACACCCTTTACATACATATTCGCATATTTTAATTTGAAAGTAATATTTACATATTTTTTACACGTTAAAAGTAAAAATCCAGCAAGTAATATGCATTTTCATTATTTTTAGAAACTATTCAAAATTTTTTTAAAGACATTCTAATTTTAAAGGAATATTTATATGTATATGTTTTACAGTTTAAAAGTAGATTTTTATAATCTTAAGATTGTAAGGTTTTTTCAAAAGCATTTTATTGTGATCTACACTGCAAGGTATAGAAAAAGAAACGTGCGGTACCTATACGGCAATACGTTTTTCTAACAGTGTATTGTGCAAATTGTTTATCATTTTGAAAATTCCTGTATATTTTTACTGATTCAATTTAAATTCAACAAGTTTTCATATTTTTTTCTCTCTCTCTCTCTCTCTCTACATGATTTTTCTTTCTCTCAATTTATGTGGCACTCCTTGTCAAGTGGTAGGCTTAGCCCCCCCCCTCTCCCTCTTCACCATTATGTGCTGTTTTTTAGTGAAGCATTTAAAAACGATTGTGTACACAATAAAAACTCTTTCGATATTTCATTTCAAAATTCATTCATAAAATGCATTGATGATATTGACATGGAAGAAAACATCATAAGCATCACAATAACACAAACAACAAGTAAAACTATTAAAATGGATGAGTAAAAGTGCATTCATGTGACATACACCACCGACCAGCACATACACGACCACACACAATGCAATACGAAGTACCAACACCACATCGTTGTAAAGTGAATTGGCTTTAATTGTTGACATTTTTTTCTGCTGTTTCGTGGCAGCTGTTCAGTGCCACAACAACGACAACAACTAAAACAGCAACAACAATGGAAAATAAAATGCATATTTATGAGTAAGAAATGTAGCAGCAGCAGAATAACAAAAAGAAAATGGAAATTGACTTTCATAAAGTAGGACGAGATTATTTTTTTTTGTTTATTTTTTGCAACACCGTCATCTTTTGTGGTATCATTTCACTGCTTTAATAATGCATATTCCATTCCATACTACTTAAAATGCATTTAATTTTTTATGCTCTTATTTGATTTCATTACATTTTAGTTTGTTTCTAAATTAAAAAAAAAATTAAACAGAAATAACATATGATATCTCCGTGCATGAAAACAAAGACACCACAGTGGAGCGACTTTAACACGTTTACGCCGGCGCGTACCTTATCGGTCGGCGCATGCCCGCACTAGACTGCCTCACCGGGCGACGTGTTCCACCGGTGGTAGGCAATTGATCATGCTATTAAACGATACGTAATACCAAATATTTAGATCTTGCCAAAAATAAAAATACCTGAGAGTTATGTTCTCTTAAAAGCATTTATTTTTAATAACAATTATAATTAATAACGTCCGGTAAGCGACAAGCATGAATTAAAGCGCCGGCGTGAAAGTGTTAAAGGCGTTTGTGCATGAGTGTCACATAAATTTTTTTTCCCATACAACCAGCAACACTACATAATTCGAATATGTTGAACTTACGAAGTCGCCGTAGTCTAATAGGTAGTGTGTTGGCTTATTAGACGTAAGGCCTCGGTTCAAACCCCGTATCAAACATCAAAACGAAATATGAAAAAATATTTCTTCGGCGACTTCCTCTCAGCGGATTTCTGGCAAAAATCTGTTGAGTAAATAGAAAAAAATTGCCATGAAAAAGTTTCTCAAAAATCTGTCTTTCGGAGTTGATTTTAAAACTGTTGGTCCACACAACTCGTGTATTAAATTAACACACAAAATATAAGTGGCGTGAGAAACTAGGCCGTAATCCAGACTGAAGGGTTGTAATGGCCAATTATGTATATGTCAGCTTACGCACAGTACCACAAACTCGGCAAATAAAAAAGGGAAACTACTGTGTCGCTTTCAAGCCCAGTTCTAGGTGCCATTCTTTTGTATAACGATGGAACTTAAGCGAAAGGTGATAAACCGCCACAAGAAAAAGTCTAAAGTGATCAAATCGCACAATCTGGGACTTACATCACCACCTTTATGAGACGATCATGTCCCCTCCACTTATTCATGCAAAATATCTAATATCATGGGCTGTGCAGCACGTAATAGCGAACTGCTGTTTAAACTACATGTCTTTGGCGTCCAGATTTTCATTCAGTTTTGACCAAAAGGTACTGGTTGGTAATTATCGGCCTATAGTGCTCACACACTTTGACACCGACCACTTGGCCAATGTCAAGCTCAATGAAATATAAAACTTTAAACTATAATGCCTCCCTCTTCCAAAATCCACACCAAACAGCTATATTTAAACGTAAAGATAGAAAGAACTTGAGGACAGATCCCAAGCAACAAATACTGTTTTTATTTCAAATAAAAAGATTTTACAACTAAATTTACAAAAAAAAAAGAAAAAAATTAAATAAAATAACGACTTCATGTCCACCACTGCATAAAAAATAATCCAAAATCTTGATGCATTTGCATGTTTTAAAAAATCATTAAAAATTTCGTGTCTGGGAATTGTTGCAACATATGAATGTTCTGTAGGAACTGTTCCTTCATGTGTTTGGTGCAAAAGTAAACCAAATAAGTGACAAAGTTTTCATCTTCGGCAAGCACACGAATATACTTAATATGTTCGGGTGTAAGGGTCAAACGCATTTGCTCTGCCAAGCCAATAACATTAGCCAAAGCATTGTCCATACTTAAGTCAGATGATTTAAAATTTCTAATCACGACCGCGTTGCGTCGTGTTTCATCTAAACTATCTGGTATTTCCCCAGCGGTTGTATTATGCCCATTACTGGCATTGGCAACAACTTCTTGTTGATGATTATTGTAGTCGTCGTTTTGGTTTTGATTTCGAAGTTTAATTGTGGATAATTCCTCTTTCTTGGTGTAGTAACCATTGCCTTCCCTTCCTTCATTGTTTTCAGCACACATTTGTTTCTTAAAACCGTAGTTATTGTATTCGTTGTTTGGCTGCTGCTGTTTCCTGGTAAAATTGTCTGCTCGATTTGCCGATAAATATTGACTGAATGCCTCCATTGTTTCTATGCGATCGTTCAGTTGTTTTACAGTCACCTCCTTTGCTTGTAAAGTATCTTTTAATTTTTTTATTTCTTCTTCATGCTGTTGTATCGTTTGCCTGGCGGCATTGTTTGTGCTAATAAGCAATGCATTAACTTTCTCGTGATTATTAAGTTTATTACAGAGTTCTTGAAATTTGCTGGTTACAGGTGAATCGTCAAACGTCAAATGCATTTTAAACATCATGGGCTTATAAGCCTGACAATGCATGCAGTTTGTCGATCTAATTTGAAAATACAGATGTATGTACACATTAAAATCATGAATGAAAGGTTTCTAGTTTAAATACTACTTACTTTCCATGACTGCTACGAATGCAAGGAAAATGGTAAAGATGACCACAATTGGTGCCAAATATATCATCCTCATTATTTAGTGGCTTCTGACATTTTACACAACAAATTCCAAATTTTTTAGACATTTTTCTGAAGTTAATTTTAGATATTCTTTTATTTTTGCCTTGCACAACACGCTATCTCTTCAGTTCTTTGATCAGAATTGAACGCTTGTATGGCGAAAAAATGCAAGAAGCTTATGGTTCTGTTGAAAAAAGGGGAAATTCCCTGTTTAGAAATGAAAACATAAAAGTGCAGTGTTGCCACCGCTTTACAACCGAATAATCATGACAATCAGCAAATATATATACGAGTTTGTGACAAAGCTGTGGCAAATTGATTTTTGATTGATTGCAAATCAAATTTCATTTGAAAAATGGCGTTCTACGACGCATTTTGCATGTTCAGGCATGTGCTTTGCGAAGTACATTGAAAAGCCTTAAGTTTGTTGGACAGAAGGAAAAACGAGCGGGGGTAGGTTCACGCAAAGTTGCTTTGTTCTTTGTCTACCGACGGTTGTATACACAACTACAAAACATCAAGAGTTTGTCAAAATTCTTTGCAAAGTACATTGAACCTGCAAAAGGCGTCTAAGTAATGTTAATTTTTTTTTTGCATACTTTTTAAAATACTTCCAGAAATTAATATATGTGAATACAGAACTCATTACAGCGTTGAAAAATGCAGTATTTTTTTCAATACTTTTCCATTATTTGTCCAAAATAACGCAGTCACGTCCGCGTCACGAAAGTAAACGTAATAATCAAGATAATATTCTTTCTTTGCATCCACGTCGATGTGAACGACAGAATGGTCAGCAATCCATCAAAATCGACTCCAAACGACTGATTTTTGTGAAACTTTTTCATGGCTCTCTCTCTTAGAGGTTTAGCCAGAAATCTGCTGAGAGGAAGTCGCCGAAGAAATATTTTTTTTTCGTATTTCCTTTTGATGTCTGACCTGGGGTTTGAACCCGGGCTTTACGTCTAATAAGCTGACACACTACCTATTAGGCTAAGGTTACTTCAATATTGATATTATATGCTTGCTTCTATTTTCTCCTAGCCACAATACGCTTTTGTTGAAGTTTTTAAGCATATTTTCAAGAATATGAAATATAAGAGGAGTATATTTCTTGCAGATGAAGGCTTCCTATAGAAAGTGAAGGTAGTATACCAATCCTACTTGATGGCTTAGATGATATGCCGATAGCTATGATGTCCGGTCAGCGAACAATTTAAAAAATTCAATTTTTTTTTAAACAAAACCGATACCCTAGTAGAGAAAGAATGCTGCTGTAAAAACAAAAATTAATTTATTTTTCTTGTTATTATCGTTTATTTTAAATATGAATTCAAGCTAAAAAGCTATTCGCATATGCATTAAAACATTGGCCGAATGTATGTCAATGGTTTTCTTATTTTTTTTTTTTAGGAAATTGTTAAACATTTTGTTTTTCTAAAGGTTTTTAAAATAGGACTTTTTTCCAAAAATGAGTTTTTCAAATTTTTATTACCAAACTCAACAACGTAAGTAAGAAAAGGTGGATTACGATTACATATGAATATATCATCGATTTCACCAGATGTAATCCTTAAGCCCATTCGTCGACCTAATGCAATAACATTATTTATAGCGCTGTCCAAACTCGTATAGTCCGATTTAAAGTTCTTAATCACAACAGAGTTGCTGGGCGGTATATCATCCAAAATTTCTTCCTTTTCCTCGGTCGACAGTAATGTATGTTCTTCATTGTAATTCTCATCGTTGCATCTGTTTGTTGTTGGCAGCACTAAATCCATGTTAGTGGCATTGTAAGGATTTTTAATGTGCCAATTGCCTTTGTTTATGCCATTAAACGATCGTTTATTATTTGTAGTTTCATGGTTTGGTTGTTGCTGCTGATATTTCTTGTTGTTCTTGTTGTTGTTGTTATCGCTTTTGGTAGAATTATTCTCGTTTGTAGTATAATAACTGCTAACCTCCGCAGAATTGTCACGATTTTTATTGGATAAATGCTGATTTAATGTCTCAAGTATTTCTATACGAATTTGAAATTCATTTACAACAGCATCCTTTGCTCGTAGACCATCTTTCAATGTCTTAACCTTCGATTCAAGCTGTTGAATAGAATATCTTGCAGCATTGTATGAACTCTCAAGTAGAATGTTATTCCTTTCATAGTCGGTAAGTTTATTAATAATTTCAATATTTTTTTCTTGCAGCCTTCCCGCCAATGGTGAGTCGTCAAACGTCAAATGCATTTGAAAAATCATTGGCTTGTAGGCTTCACAATGCATGCAAATTGTCGATCTAATTTGATATGTATGTACACATTAAAATCATGAATCAACGAATCAATACATAAAGGTTTCTAGTTTAAACACTTACTTGCCATGATTGCCACAAATGCAATGAGAATGATAAAGATGGCCACAACTGGTGCCGAATATTTTATCCTCATTATTTAGCGGCTGCTGACAGTCTACACAACAAATTCCAAATTTTTTAGACATTTTTCTGGAGTTTACTTTGGTTTTTTTCTGTTTTTTTTTTGCCTTGAACAACACACGTCCGCTTCAATCCTTTGATTAAAATTGAATGCTTGTTGTATACCACAGAATATATATATATTCTGTGTTGTATACCGACAATAACGTAAAGCTTATGGTCTGTTCAAGGCATATTCATAAGAGGTAACCGCAAGAATACAACAAGTACAACAATGCAAAAACAACAGGCATTTTGTTTTTGTTAAAGAGTACGCGGAATGTCAAAAACAGCTTCATAACTGACTGACGAATAACAATAGAAAGAGAAATGTTAAAAAAATTTATAAAAATGGTTACAAAACACTAAAAAAACAACAAAATTTTGACATTCTAAGACTCGTCAGCTGTTGAATTGCTCTTACCTGATATAAATATGCCATGGGTCTGTTGTTGAAAGGGGATATTCCCTGTTTCGAAATAAAAACATAAACAAAGGCAGTGTTGCCAGTGCGTAAAAAAATAGAACCTAATAATCGTGGATTTCCATATGCAATCAGCAAATATGTATGTATATATACGAGTTCGCAACAACGCTGTGGCAATTTGGTTTTTAATTGTTTTGCAAATCCAATCTCATTTGAAAAATGAGTAATGCCAAGGCGAATTCATTACGTAATGAATTCGCCTTGAGTAATGCTAAGTTGTTCTTTTTTGTTTATTTTTTAAAAAAACTGCCAGAACTTATTATGAATTTATTAATACATAACCACCGTATAACCAGTATCGAAACGCAATTTTGACGTTTACCAGCGAATTATGAAAGGGACAGCAAATATTACCAAAAAGTATTTCTGTCCTCTGATTGTAACAATGTTTTGTTTATTTACGTTTTTTTAGTTTTTGGGGTGGGTTTTTTATATTGGCGAGAGTTAATAAAAAATGTAATTTTTGTGTAAAACTATTAATAAATAATAAAAACAACTAATAACAATAACAAATTTTAACTTTTTCTTTTAAGAAATTAAAAAATATTGGCAACTTTCAGCAAGAAAAATTTTTTATGAGCAGTACGTCTTATTTTGATCTTGTAATATTTAGCTTCTTAATTACCTTTTGCACAAGAAACTATATTCATTGTGACCAAAAACTACACACATTTCGATTAATAATTAAATATTTAAGAATCTTTAAACTTTTCATTGAAGAAATTAAAAAATATTCCAAATTTTCCCTTTTTTAACACAAAATAAATGTTTATTTACATTTAATTTTTCTGCTTTATCCGCCAGTTTTCACTCTGTATATCTGTTGCTTCTAACACATTTGATTCGCAAAACATTATAACATTTTTTTTCTCCCTCTAAATTGGCCAGTAATGTTGCTGCTATGAGCGTTTATTAAACGTCAATGGTTTCTATTCTGTGTGTTCGGTGTACATAACTTAATACATTCCACGTGATCATAATGCTTTGAGAACTATTTGATTATGTTTCTGTGTTTTAGCAAGCAAATCACACAAATTGAAATAAGCTCTACTCTTTATTCAGGTCTACCGGTATTTATACGATTGGTAGACCAGAGCATAGTGCTCTTTAGGCATCAGGATTAGTAGAACGCATAAGAGTAAATTAATTCGCTGTTATTCCTTTAACGTCAGCATCACCTCGGCAAACATTAAAAAAATTATTTTAAGCATCTTGTGACACATTCTTACCTTTCCTATGGCAAAAAATAGTTTTCTTTTCGAATTTCCACTCCTTTTTAAGCGCAGGTAACTTTTTACATTATAGTCGCCGAAGTCTAGTAGGTAGTGTGTTCGCTTGTTAGACGTAAAAGCCCGGGGGTGCAAACCCCAGGTCAAACATCAAAACGAAATATGAAAAAAATAGTTCTTCGGCGACTTCCTTTCAGCGGATTTCTGGCAAAAACTCAGAGTAAATAAAAAATTGCCATGAAAAAGTTTCTCAAAAATCTGTCTTTCGGAGTTGATTTTAAAACTGTAGGTCTCGCCACTCACGTATAAAATTAACGCACACAACGTGAGAGGAGTGAGAAGATGCTTGGCCGTAAGCCTTACCGAAGAGTTGTAATGGCCCCAATTATGTATGTATGACAACTTTTTACAGATTGTTGTCACGTTATATGGAAAGGACATGCAAAATTCATTACTGGCGACGACGACGGCTGGATATGGAAACATCCAAAGCACAAAACAGAGTTGAAACCTCCCGCATCATACAACAAAGAATGGAATCCAAATATTGTTGAGGGAGATACTTATACTTCGTACACATAAACAGTGTCTAGTAAATCTATAATCGACCATTAGAAGTAAAAAGTTGAGGATTTATTAGAAAAGAAGGAATCTGAAACAACTAAGAAACCATTAGTAAAACGCAAAAGTTTCTTACAGAAAATCTTAATTTATTAGAAAAACAAATGCATTAAACTAAGGAAATATTTATTCCATTGAATTGAAATTGATAAGTAGAAAAAACTAAAGCAAGATAAAAAAGAAACTTTTAAAAGTACTGGCGCATATGCATGTAAAGGCATTACAAATGGATATCCAATGTTTTGATAAGAGAAGAGCTAAAGATCGCGTGTAGTTGGTGTACATGCTTTGTAAGTGAAGTCTAACAATTTGATGAAACAATTGATCTGATGACAAGTGAGCGATAAACCCAACTGTTTAGCTAATCCAATAAAACTAATGGCAATGAGATCATTTGACCAGAATTTACCATACTTAATCATAATAACATTGCCTACTGTTTCAATTTCGGAAATTTTTATAGAATAAGGATTTATATTTTCAATTTGTTCTAATTTATATTTTTTCTTTAGGTATTCATCTTTGATAGGCTTGCTAACAAAGTCAACAATCAACGCAAGACGAAAACGATTTGTATGTGAACCAAAAATCTTTGTATTAAGAACATATATACGTTTAATATTATCGGTAGCCAAGGATAAACTCATTATTTCCGCCAGTCCAATAACATTAGCACTAGCTATGGCCATGCTAAAGTTATTGACGTTATCACAACTTAATGTATGTCCGCCTACATCTGAAATTTCTAGAAATCTTGTTTCTGGAAACTGTTTTAAAATATCTTTCTTTTGTAGAAATGCATTTTTCATATCCTCACGATTAAACCGAACAGAATATGTAAGAAAATTTTGTTCTGTACTATACACGTCTATGTAATCGATAAAATTCCTAATATATGTCATTCTCATTTTTTTCATTAATGCAGACACATTAGCAAAGGCTGCCGCCGAACTCAAATCAGTAGATTGGAAATTCTTAATGTCAACAATGCCACATCTACTATAATCTAATATACGTAATAAACATCTTGCATTTGGATTGTATTCATAAATAAATCTATTCTTTAGAAATTCAATTTTACTGGCCGCGTCACGAAAGTAAACGTAATAATCAAGATAATATTCTTTCTTTGCATCCACGTCGATGTGAACGACAGAATGGTCAGCAATTTGTGCTTCCATCTCAATCGCTAATTTACGAATATTACAGAAAGCCCTATCCAAACTTGAATCAGAACATTGGAAATTCTGTACGTAAACACATTTATGCCTTAAATCTAAAATTTCTTGCTTATCCTCCTTTGATATGGTGCACGTATGGTGTTCTTTACTGGCACTGGCGACATTTTCAGTATCATTATGCTGCTCACCGCTTAAGTCGCTTTCATTGTGTGTTTGTTTGCTAGCTTTTGGGTCTTGAGTTATATTGTTGCCACCGGCTGGAACCCTATCCATGACTTTGCTTCTTTCAAGCATCTCTATAGAATCTATTAATTTATTGCCATCCGATTTTGTTTGTAGTAAAGCATCTTCTAATGTTTTAATTCTGGCCTCCAGTTGCTGTACAGACTGCAACACGCCATTGTTAGAATAGTTATGTTCAATGTAATGGTCTTCAGCTTCTCCAGTTAAGGGCGATTCATCAATTTCCAAATGCATTTTAAGCATCATTGGCCTGCAGCATTCTGCCGATCTAATTCAAATATTTACAATAAAATGATAACTTGAAGAGAACATTTTCTATTAAAGTTGACTTACATGCCGTTTAGTTGAAGAAAATAATAAAGTTGGGCACAACCTATGCGAAATATATCATTCTCACTGTTGTTTAATGGGATATTATAAGTGGCCCAAGGATTTCCGTATTTTTGGGACATTTCACTGTACCGTTCTTTACAACTCACAAGCGTTTACTGCAATAATTTGTTCAACACTAAAAGCTTTCATTTAGAAATTAAAACGATGCTGCTTATTGTTGTTTTAAAAAGTAAAACTTCCTGTTTCGAAATCAAATGATAAGGAAATATTGTGTTGAATCAAGTATGTAGACATTTAGAATTGTGCTTTCACATATGCAAGTAACAATCCTACCAGGGAGCAGTGATGCTCGTTCTCATCAATTTCTTACGGGCAATGTGAAAAAAACCGACAAGAAGAGTTCAAGTACGTGTGGTTTGGTATCTTGTTGTGTTCTTAAAGCACTTAAACCACCAAGCATTGCTGAAAATTCAACTAAAAATTTACCCTATCGATTACAGTTCAAACTAGTCAAATTTGATGTATATATTGGTCACAGTTGACTAGTCAAAATTGGATGCAATTAATGGAATATAACGTTTACAAGAAAACATTTTTGTTTAGTTGTTTATACCATATAATTAAAACTAGTTTTCATTTAAAAAAATATATTTTAAGAAGATTTTGTTATGAAAACAAAAACCTAGATACTGATGTTTTGCTTTTACAGCGCTTAACATTAAAATTTTAAACAAAAGCTACAAAAACAAAACAATGCAGTAAACAAACCTGTTAACAAATTATCTTACTGCTTGATATAACAACAAACACCAGCATAAAAGTAAATGGCAAACAAGTAAACAAAAATCCACAAACAACGTACGTACGTAATTGGTCATTACAACACTTCAGTCAGGATTACGGCCTAGCTTCGCACACCACTCATGTTGTGTGTGTTAATTTTATACATGAGTGGCGGGACCTACAGTTTAAAGTCGACTCCGAACGACAGATTTTTTTGAGAAACTTTTCATGGCAATTTTATTTACTCTCAGAGGTTTTTCTAGAAATCTACTGAGAGGAAGTCGCGGAAGAAATACTTTTTGTATTTTGTTTTGATGTCTGGCCTGGGGCACAAACAACAACTACAAGAAAATATGTAAATATGATACAGAAACAACAATAATGAAACAACATTGTTTACATTTAGAGAGATTTCGAGAAGGCGAAGGCACGAACATTCGCCTTCAAAGAATATTCATCAGACTGTTTACCCTGTTATATAAAATGCAAGGCAGAGCAGGCAAGTTATTTAGTGAAGTGCAGTCGGTCTTGTGTGAAGAAGCGGTGTGTTTGAAGCTAGTAATTGTGATTTGAAGATCTCCATTACCAAGATCTGTCGAATAATTACCTAGTAATTGTTATTGTTGTTTACATAAAGTTGTGAACAGTGGCACACAGAATTGCCGGAATAATAAAGCATTTTAATTAAAACTAAACACAAATTTATTTTTATTTTATTTGCTATCTACGAGCTCATATTTTAAATGTTTTTAAAATGTAAAAACGTAACAATATAAACAACAATTTAACAATAAAAAAAAAACAACTATATTTATATAAAGAATTAGGTACACAACTAAATCTATTTGGCTGTCACACTTTGCCACTGGTCATACGACAGACGGATTGATTAAAATTTTAATTGAATGATGATTGCTACAGTGTCATAAATTAAATACAGCATTTAGTGTGCATATAAATTGATAAAAGTATACAAATGCATTAAGGCTTTAAGGTATAATTATTAAAAGTTTAGTTTTTGGAGATTCTTTTAAAAGATGTTTTTCTCTAGAAATGCATTTTTTATACTCTGGAAGCGAAAGTAATCACAAAAATCTTTATCACGTCTATATATAGGATTTGATCACGGATAAGCGTTATGAATGGACTGAGTATAATGTTACAAAAAAGGCATACAAAAAACTATTAAAAATAAAAAAGAAACAATATTTGGAAAATAAAATCAACTTGGCGTATGCCGATCAAAAACTTATGTGGAAATATTTAAAAGAGACAGTTAACATGATACAAATAAACCAGCCAATAAAGAAAATTTATATAAATAATCGGTGGATGGAAAATGAACATGAACTAGCGGAATCGTTGAATAGCTATTTTATAGATAGTATCACTAAAATCAATAATGAAATTGAGAAAATAGATTTTGAAGAATCGGAAATAAATATATATGGCAACGAATTTAAATTTAAACAAGTAGATACTACAAACATACTAAATATTGTAAAGGCTTTTAAAAACAAGACAGGAGGTAAAAAACTGCTTTCTGAAGGTGTCATAAAAGAGTCAATGAAGTATATGGCATACTTTTTTGCCGGCATTGTAAATGATTGCTTACGGTTTGCTTACGTTCCTGAAATATGGAAGATATCTACAGTTGTACCTATAGAGAAAATTAAAAACACAACGCGTCCAGAAGAGTTGCGACCGATTAATACATTACCATCAGTCGAAAAAATTTTAGAGAGCATAGTGAAAGAGCAATTGTTAGAGTACCTAAACCAACATGATGTAATTATTAATCAACAGTCTGGTTTTCGAGCTAAACACTCCTGCGAAACTGCGTTGAATATGGTTGTCGCTGATTGGAAAGATTTGATGGCAGATAAACAAGCAGTAGTAGCAGTTTTCTTAGATTTGAAGCGAGCATTTGAAACTGTGGATAGAAGTATATTGCTGATAAAATTGAAGCGAATCGGTATAAGAGGACAAGAACTAAAATGGTTTGAAAACTACTTAAGTAATAGAAAACAACGCACGGCAATAGGAAATGTGATATCATCGCCACAGATGGTGGATATTGGTCTGCCACAAGGATCTGTTCTGGCACCATTACTTTTTTTGATTTATATTAACGATATACCGAAATGTTTAAGTAATTGTAAAATTGTTTTGTTTGCTGATGATGCTCTTTTATATATTAGTCATTTCAATCTCATTGATGCTGTAAATTATATTCAAGCTGATTTAAATGAATTATATGTATGGTTATGTAAAAATAAGCTAAAATTAAACTGTGATAAAACTAAGTATATGATATTTAATAGAAATTATGAAGAATGTAATAATATAAGGCTGAAAATTAAGGAGCATGAAATTGAAAGTGTTGATAGAATGAAATATTTAGGCATCATTATTGATAGAAAACTTAAATGGGACAATCATGTTGATTATGCTGAAAGTAACATCGCTAGGAAGATAGGGTTTATGTATCGATCATGTAAATATGTTAGCAAACGGCATAAATTAACTATTTATCGAACGATAATTGAACCTTATTTTGTTTATAGTCCTACAATTCTATTTTCACTTAATAATGCCCAAATGAATAGGTTTCAAATACAACAAAATAAAATTATGAGATTTATTCTGAATAAGGGGTATGATACAACGGTTGCCGAAATGATTGAGAGTTAGGATTGACTAAATGTAAAACAATTAATAACATACCACACATTGAAATTTATTAACAAATTAAGGTTAGGTCAATTACCAAGTTATTTATATGAAAGAATTCAGTATAACTTTGAGGTACATGATTATAATACTAGAAATAGGAATAATATGAGACTGCCGAGAATTAAGTCTGATCTTCAAAGGAAAAGTGTATTTTTTGAAGGGTTCAAAATGTTTAATGAGTTACCAGCTGAACTTAAGGAATGTCAGAGTGAAGATATTTTCAAAAGACTATTGAAAATACATTGTAAAACATTATTTATTTTAAATTGATAACTGTTTTTAGTTTTATTATATAATTAATTTATTATGTATAATGTATTATAAGGATAATTTTGTATCTAGGTCTAGGAGACCGTAATAATAATAATAAATAAATAAATAAAATAAAAAAAAACCATTTGTTTTGCTAATTCAATAATATTAACAATAGCATTGTCCTCATTCGAAGTAGAAGATTCAAAATTCCTAATCAAAACACAATATGACGGTGTTTCATCTTCAATACTTAAATACCTTGCTTCCGGAAATTGTGTTAAAATATGTTTTTGCTCTAGAAATGCATCCTTTATACTCTTGGTACGAAAATAAACCCAATAACTACAGAAATGTATATTTGCTCGTATCACGTATATGGCTTTGATTTGATCACGGATAAGCGTTAAACCCAATTGTTTCGCGAATTCAATAACATTAGCAATAGCGCTGTCCTCACTCGAATCAAAAGACTTAACGCCCCATATTATAATCTGGTTGTCTGTTTCAAATGAAGCTACTTTCTCTTCCTTTAGTGTCAACATATCGTGTCCTTCACTGGTAATGGCACTGGCAACATCTTCAGTGTCTTTATTCTTAGTGCTTTCGCTGTTACCATCACATATTTGGGTTTGTTTTTGCTCTTCCTCATTAGAATTATTTTGAGTTGAACTGTTGCTAAAGTGAACAGCCTCATCTAAAAGTTTCTGTACAGAAGTAGTGCTAAGCAAAGCATTGGTTATCTTATGGACAATCGTACTGCTGCCAACTTCAGGATAGTTGTCAACGATGTTGTTCTTCTCACACTTCACTCCACGATCTATTAATTGATTTACAGCATCTTCTAAAGTTTTAATTCTGGCCTCCAGTTACTGTACAGACTGCAACACGCCATTGTTAGAGTTGTGGTGTTCAATGTTTTGTTTTTCAGCTTCTGCAGTTAAGGGCGATTCATCAATTTCCAAATGCATTTTTAGCATCATTTGCCTGCAGCATTCTGCCGATCTAATTCAAATATGTACCATAAAATGATAACTTAAAGAGAACATTTTCTATTAAAGTTGACTTACATGCCGTTCAGGTGAAGAAAGTGATAGAGGCGAGCACAACCTATGCGAAATACATCAGTCTTACATACATACATACATAATTGGTCATTACAACCCTTCAGTCAGGATTACGACCTAGTTTCTCACACCACTTATGTTGTGTGTGTTAATTTTATACATGAATGGTGGGACCTACAGTTTAAAGTCGATTCCGAACGACAGATTTTTGAGAAACTTTTCATGGCTATTTTATTTACTCTCAGAGTTTTTGCCAGAAATCTGCTGAGAGGAAGTCGCCGAAGAAATATTTTTTGTATTTTATTTCGATGTCTGGCCTGGGGCTCGAACCCTGGCTTTTCGTCTAATAAGCCAACACACTACCTACTAGACCACGGCGACTACAATACATCAGTCTTACTGCCGTTTAATGGAATATTAAAGGTGGCATAAGGATCTCCGTATTTTTCTGACATTTCGTTGTACTATTCTACAAAATTTACAGATGTTCACTTTGATAATTTGTAGACACTAAAAGCTTTCATTTGGAAATTAACTCAATGCAGTTTTTTGTTGTTTTAAAAAGGGAAACTCCCTATTTATAAATTCAAAAGATAGGTAATCGCGCTCTTACACATACAAGCAGCAAAACTTATATTTCTTATCTTATTGAAAGTCTGGTAATTTTTCTTTTATTGTTTACAAATGGAAGTTCATTTACGAGCATAAGGCTTTTAATATCACATATGAATGTGAAATGGAAACTTGATTGAGAATAAAGAAAAATTTTATTTTCTGCAGTAATACTAGATGTTATCATTCATGTCTTTTTTTTTTTTTTTGCAATTGAGACCAACATTCAATGCTTTGGAATTTGGAAAATCTGCTGAGAGGAAGTCGCCTAAGAAATATTTTTTTATATTTCGTTTTTTTGATGGCAGAACAGCAAACTAGAAAAGTATGTACTGAATTTTTATTAATTTCTTCACAGCTAACAACTTGACATAGGATAAGATAATTTTATCAGTGGGGTCTAGCGTAGTGAAACTTAAAATGTTGCCACCTTTCATCAATGGGACTGAATGAAGCAAATAATATTAACAGAAATTTATGCCAGCAATTCATCATTCGGCAGTGACTAGACACCACTTCAAAGTAAGATCTAAAGACGAAAAGAATTGGACCAGCATTACAAGGAGAATAACCAATTCGCTCTTGGCGGCGACGTTAGTTGGAGATGGCAGCATGAACAGTGTTTAGTGTAAAACCATAATCGACTGACTACTACTACGAGTAAAAATTTCAGGAAAAATCTGATTCAATAAAGCAATCATTGGAGTAGTAAAATACAAGGTTTTCTTTATCAATTCATTGAATATATTTATTGAAAATGTTATAATAAAAAGGATATTTTAATTGAAAGAAAATAAAAATAAAAAAAAATGCATAAAGACACTGCATTGATTGGATATCCAATGTCTTAGTAAAATTGTAAATGTTTTCCAGATTCAATTTCTTTTAAAATGTGAGATTTCTCTAGGAATGTATCTTTCATATGCTTGGTGGAAAAGTAAACACAATAAGCATTATAATAAACATAACCACCATTTAAACCATTAGATACACACTCCCTTCTAAAGACGTCTACATGATTGATTTGATCACGTGTAAGCCACAAATGCATTTGTCTTGCTATGGAAATAACATCATCAATCGGATAATCAGAGGGTGTAACATTCTTAATCACAATAGTGTGGTATTCTGTTTCATTAGAAATTGTTAAATCCTTTGTTTCCGAAAATTCTTTTAAAATATGACTTTTCTTTAAGAATTCGTCTCTTAAATCCTTGTTACAAAAGTAAACACAGTAATTAAAAAAAACGAAATCCACATTATACAAGACAATATCTTTGATTTGATCACGGGTAAGTGACAATCCAATTTGTTTCGCTAATTGTATAACTTTACCAAAACAGTCGTTATCCGTACGTTTAATATTAAAAATTTTACAACCATAAGATTGTTGATTAGAGTGGCCATCACTGCTCGATTGTTTCAGTTTCTCAATAGAAGTATCTTGAGTTGTACAATTGTCAACTAAGCTATTCGATAAATTCGTTTCGGGCTTTTTCATGCGTTCCATTAATTGATTTACAACATCATCCTTTACAAGCAAAGCATCTTCTAAGGCTTTAATCTTTGTCTCCAGTTGCTGTATAGATTGACTTGGCGCGTTCTCAGTACTGCTAAGCAAGGTATTGATACTGCTAAGCAAGGTATTGATCCTGTCGTAGTCAAGAGAGTTGTTCTTTTCAAGTTTATCTATACGATCCATTAATTGATCTCCACCATTCTTTGCCTGTTGTAAAGCATCTTTTAACGCTTTTATCTCGTCTTCCAGTTGTTGTTCAGTATTTTTTCCTTCAGCTTCTGTCATTAAAGGTGAATCAACAAATTCTAAATGCATTTTAAGCATCAATGGCTTGTATTCTGCCGATCTAAATATAAAATAATGATGAACGAATGATTGTATACAAAATGAATATTTTCTGTTTAAGCTTCGTTTGCTGTCTCTCACACTTACTTGCAATGAAGGAAATTATAAAGGTGAACACAACCTGTTCGGAATACATCATCATCGCCGTTGTTTAACGGGATATTATATGTAGCGCAAGGATTTCCGTATTTTTTTGACATTTTTATTGATTTTTTCCTTTTTTGTTTCAAGACTGATCAACGTCCCCCGCGATAGTTAGTTCAACACTGAAGGTTTTCTTTCGCGGAGAGCAAGGCGAATTCATTACGTAATGAATTCATTACGTAATGAATTCGCCTTGGCGGAGAGAGAAATTAAACTCAAACTCAAAATATAAGCAAATGCAGTGATGCCAGACGTGCAGATAGTTATGGCCAGTGTTGAAAAATTCAGTACTTTTTTCAGTACTTTTTCAATTTAAAAATACCGCAGAACCCCTCCTGCGACACTTTCAGTCACCGCTTCCGCTTTTCAACTATTACTGCATTAGCAACATGTTCAACGTAATACTTAACGTATATTAGGCTTTAGCTCCGGTTAGGCAAACGTCCACGGAACGCACATTCGTTTTTAGAACACGAAAAGCAGTGAGAATGCTTGCCGAAACGTAAAGTAATATCGGTAAGCATTTGCATGGCACTTCATATGCTAAAAACGAACGTATGTTACAATACGTTCCATTGACGTTTGACTAAACGGGACTTATAAGTTTTGTTACATTCCGAATCAGCAGTTTTAGTCCTGTATAAGCATTAAATATAAATAAATAGTCTAGTAGATAGCGTGCGAACTTACTAGACGTGAGCCCACGGTTCAAACCCTATGTCAGAAGTCACCAACAAAATCAAAAATTTTAAAAAAATATTCCCTCGGCGACCTCATTTTGGTAAAAACTCTGAGAGTAAATAAAAAATTGCCATCATAAAGTTTCTGAAAAATCTTTCGTTCGGGGTCGACGTTAAAAGTAGGACCCGCCATTCACGTATGAAATTAACACACACAACATGAGCGGTGTGAGAAGTTAGGTCACAATCCTGATTGAAGGATTGTAATGACCAATTATGTGTGTATTTTTATACAAAAGTACCATTTGATGCAAAAAGTACTCTTTCAGTTGTAGTTCAGTACCATTTTAAATGACAGACCAGTGTTGCAAAATTGTAATTTGGAAAAGTACTAAAGTACTGAATTTTCCAACACTGTCACAGACAGACAAAGCCATTATTGCGAGTGGTTTTTAACACTTAAATGATGCGCATACACAACATATGGACAACATCTGGAAACCAAGCTTAAGTTAAATAACTTCAGGTAGTTATGATAATATGAGCGATGTTTGTCATACTCACACTGATAAATACAGGTAAGGTGGCAATATATTTCCATTTCAGTGTATATGGATGGGTAGGGTCATGGCATATTTATATCAGGTAACCGCAATTCAACAGCTGACGAGGCTTAGAATGTCAAAATTTTTTTGTTTTTTTAGTGTTTTGTAACCATTTTTATAAATTTTTTTAACATTTCTCTTTCTATTGTTATTCGTCAGTCAGTTATGAAGCTGTTTTTGACATTCCGTGTACTCTTTAACAAAAACAAAATGCCTGTTTTTTTTGCATTGTTGTACTTGTTGTATTCTTGCGGTTACCTGATATAAATATGCCTTGGGTAGGGTATTAGTGAAGATTTTGTTGTAAAATAAATCCTTTTGAAATTGCATTTTAACGATGTCCATTATCTATCTAATACAGACAGACTCTATTTCTATGAAATCATTAATGAATTTCACTTGAAAATTATAAAAGAGAAGAAATTAACAAAAATGATGAAGATTAAATTGCCTCTCTTGAATGTATAAAAAGAAAATAAAGAAAATGACTACTTTAAAGACATCTTTCTGAAGGACGAACAATTTTTATTGAATTGAATGTTCTTTTTCACACAAATTGACGGGGAGGAGCCATACAATGCAATTGCCCCATTATTTATCATTGCAGTTCAACTTGGATACGACCTTAGAGGCGTTCAGGCATAATCCAACGAATGTAGCGTCATATCACAGTTCGCTCGAACAAGTATTGTGCCATAGGTCCGCAACTGCGGTTCTTCTCGTACTACGCCATTAGTAGGGTAACTCTAACCTGTCTCACGACGGTCTAAACCCAGCTTACGTTCCCTTGCATGGAATGGTGAACAATCCAACGATTGGTGAATTTTGCTTCACAATGATAGAAAGACCAGACATCGAATGATCAAAAAGCGACGTCGCTGTGAATGCTTGGCCTCCACAAGTCAGTTATCCCTGTCTTAGATAAATAGGAGGTTGGCAAATAAATAATTTTAAAAAAGAAATTCATTTTAATGTCAAATCGTAAAAAATTCACACATTTTCATCATAATTTTTGCCAATTTATGAAAACCAGAGCCAAAGCAAAATTCTTAAAGTCTTTAAAGCGAACGTTCTTTTTGTTGCTTGAGTTTCTTCGGCCTTTATTTGAATGGTGGATATAGGTACACAGTCATATAATAGTGAATGAACGCTTTGCTTCTTCAGAAATTTAAAAATTTCGAGTCATTCTCTGCAGTGCATTCTATTCTGCCAAATGGAACGCACCAATCCATACTGCATTTCATTAAAAACAATCTCCATGTAACTTCTCTTTCTGTTTCTTTTCGTTTTTGGATCAATTAAGTGATCGATACGATACACTGTCATGTTAGATGTGTAGTGAAACTCAGTAAAAAGGCAATTTTAACAAAATCAATCGTTGGGCAAAGGTTCTGAGCCGATTTATTTTCCCGACTGCACTTACCAGCGATTGGCCAGTTGAAGATTGTATTCAAAAGCGTTTCACTGTAGAAGATTTCGAATTGATCCCTTCTTGCATGGGGACTTTGTTTGATGAGGTTGTCGTGGCTTCCCAATGGATTTAGGAGTCTAAGTGTAATGAGTTGGTTTGTTGAAGCCTAATGATGTTTCATTGGCATGGCTTCAAACTTTTTATTCTATTCTGTGTGCCAAAAGCGAAACTTAAGCTTCCCAATCTTCCACACCCCCTTGCTTTTTCCATTACCCATTGTAGCCATTAAGAAGAGGAAGAGGAGGAAGATGGTAAAAAATCGTTTAAATAGCAGCATAATCTAATCCTTTAAAACAGAATAATCGGTCTATAATTTACATGTTAGCTGGGAGAGGAGCGAGAAGGCCACTATCCATCCTTATATTCCAGTGTTGAAACATGTTGTGTTACTTTAATCATCTTTTTTTGATTTTTGAGAAGAGATACGATGGCGGTAGCTCTGTCATCAATCACTCAAAACGAGGAGAACGCTTTAGCGTAGAAAGAAGAAAAAGAGGGGACAGGGAGTGGGAACACAGTAGGAATTGAATTGCGAATTGAAGTTTAAATTAAACTGATGGATAGAAACCATTCCACCAGCCGTAAAGAATATGTTGTGGAATTGTTTTTTGTTTTGTGTTCTGTTTTTCTTTTGTTTTTTTTTCTCATTTCCTTGTTCATTGCAATTGGATAGAATAATTAAATTGTGCAGTTACTCTTGCCATAGGAATACAACAATACCGTGGTAGATCTAAATCACAGTTTCAATGTTATGCTTTCCATGGAAGCCCTTATACATATACATAGTAGCCTACGGACAGGGTGTACCTAATTAATAATGTACGTAAGATTAAGATTGCAGTCCAAGACTTGGAATAAGTAAGTGACTCTCTAATATAGACTGTGATAAATCAATGTCCACCAGTTTTCTTATATGCATTCTGATGATTCATAGTCTTCATTACGTATGGGCAGTGCCCCGCCACCAAGAGGCTGATTGCTATTCTGAGGCTAATTCTGTGTAGTTTGATTCGTAACTCTTATCACGTTTTATTGTTTAGATTATCTGCAGGCCATCTTATCTTCTCCACACAACTTTCCTTTCGCCAAAAGTCTTCATATCCTTCTTAGAAAATTTCTGCTCCTAATGGAGGTGCAAGCTTATATGCCTGCTGATTGCTGTGCTAATTCCTACATAATGTATGTCAGGAGATTATATTGTTTAAGAGGGCGAAAACTCACCCTTACCATCTTCCCATTCGCTAAAGACGTTGGCCCATTCCAAAGAACAGTTCTGGTTCTAGTAATGGCGTAAAAGCTACACCTCTGCCTTATTGCTGTGAATTCCCATATGATCTGGAATCCAGCCAAGGGTTCCCATTGTTTAGATTATCTCAAGCCTATCTCATTTGAAAAGGCGAAGGCTGTTCCTCATCATCTTGCCTTTTGCCTTTGCAGCCAATTAATTCGACTTGCCACACTAACCCCAAGACAATCTAATACGAGCAGAGTATTCGGAAGGCAGAATCCTTTGTACTTACCATCCGTCTTCAAAAGTGCACATCGTGCTGTAACGTAACGTAAAATTTAGTTTGAAAGATACGCGCAAATTCCAACAACGTTGCTGTATCCTTGACAGAATGATATACGAACCCTAAGAGGACATGCACAGTCCAAATGAGTTCCATTCAGTCTAATGCTTCTGTCTGTTGGGGAATATTTAAGCAGGGAACTAGCAACCTCGCGACATAGCTCTAGTCCACTCACTTCCATATACAAAGGCCTTAAATCCAACAGATCCTGTCAGTTTACTGTCCTGGGTGGTTATTATTTTCTATACAAGACAGGGAGTTATTCTTACTTAAAAAAAAAAAAGGGCGATGGAGAGACATCTATCTTCCGGACGGGAGATGTTTAACGGAAAATGTGCTTGGTATTCGAGATTTTGCGTAACTGTTTCGAGCGCAATTTTTCTCTTAGAAATTCATTCCAGCCTTAAAGATACTACGAGTCCGTTCTGAAGAACCGTAGGTTAATACCAGAGCAGTTAAATGCGCGTTACTCCGTACACGATAAACTGTCTTACATCTGCCAACGACTATTCAGTGTACCTTTAGGCATTTCTTGAGAATTGTCTCGGGCTCACATGAAGTGATTGGACGGCCGTGCCTTAAGCAGAGGTATCCTTTACAAAATATCGTCAGATCTTTCAGATTTGGAGATTTTGATTTCAATTAAAATTTCGGTTTCAATTATGCAGTGCCTAGACAACAATATTTTGGGAGTAAAATTATAGAATTTTTACATTTTGTCCACATGTTGTTGGCTACATTCTGTGTGGGGAACGACAGAAGAAACAGTTTGTTGTGGTGTGATAGTGTTGCATTACAAAAGCTCTCTTTCTCTCTCTCTCTCTCTCTCTCTATGACCGAATCGATTAATGGCAACATATTTACAACAACATCAACAATGAAATTATTGTCGCAATAACAGTAACAATAAAATGACATTCTTTCGTTGTTGTTGGTGTAACAAAAACTAAATTTAAGGACTACTGTGTCGCCGTCCTATTAACTTATTCTGCTCTTTGCATGTGCTGTACAGTTTTATCTGTGCACCTAAGCAAAGTGAGCCTATCTAGGTATGCTCTTGTCGAAACGAACATTGAAACGTAAAAATGTACAATAACGACACCGACAAACAAATGCCAACAAGCGAACAGAAAGAAAGAAAGAGAGAGAGAGAGAGAGAGAAAGAACAAGATCAAGAACAAAAAATATCGAGAAAATTTAATTACTTTTAAATTTCTTCAGTTGAGTTATTTTTTTTTTTTTAGTGTCATTGTCATTGCAAAGTGGTAAGCAGAAGCAGAGCTAAAGTTTAAAAGTTCATTTGCTCTCACCCTCTTCTGAATAACGCAATGGCTCCACGTGTTGTCTGACATAAGATGTAACGATGCCTGCCTGGCTGTCTGCTTGTACATGTGACATCCGTGTGTTTGAACGTGTATATAGAAGGGTAAAGAAAAATTAAAAGAGGATTTCAGAGTCGTAAGGGAAAGGGAAAGGTAACAGAAGATGACATTGTAAACTACATAGAGGCTGTAGCATAACTGATACATGAAATGCAGCCGTCATAAGTGACTCTCTACTCATGACGCAGCAAACATAAAAAGAGCAGGAATTGTAAAGGAATGTAATCTCTACAAAGACAAAACCACCATAGTATCGTTGGCTGATTAAATGTCCGATTGTGGGTCAGTGGTTATTTCGGCGAATTTCTCTCAGCAGTCTTCTGGTAAAAAAATAATTAAGTTTCATGATTCAAATTATAGTACACAGCACTTTCAATTTTCCGCAAACTTAAGAATTTTTTTTCCAGCAATCTGTGCCATATTCTAAAACAGATAATATAGACGATGATGTTGCAAATTTATTTTAACAGCGGGCAATTAGTCATAGGAAAATTTAATTTCAAGCCACCTGCCGATAAATTTTGGTTTAAATTTTTGAACATTTAGTCACTCACTCAGCTCTAATAAGGCCACTGTAATGCGAAGAGGACATCAATTTCATACTTAGATGCAATAGCAAAAAATGAAAAGTTTCTCAAACAAAATCTATCGTTCGGAGTGGACTTTAAACTGCAGATCCTGCCACTCGTGTATAAAATTAACACACACATCATAAGTGGTGTGAGAAACTAGGTCGTAATCCTGACTGTATGACCAATTATGTATTTAACATCCTACCCAGACACTGTTAACATAGGGTATATTTGTAGCCCGATATCTTAAGTTCCAAAATTATGTGGGATATAACACTTTTTCGATTCTGTTAGGGACACCTTAGGCTACAATTTGTATATAGTAGGATATCTGCAGCAAGCCTCATTTTAAGTATATTTGGATGATTTCTTATTTGACTATTTTTCGGATTTTCTGTTAACCACTTAACATTGCTCTGTTAACTTTAACATTAGCTCTGTTAAATTTTTGGTTTTTGTCTTTGCTAGTTAAATTTGAATTTACCTTCACACACATTGCAGTGAACTGATGAGATATGTTCAAGCAGAACTTCCTAACAAAAAAATAAAAACAATTTTACACTTTTCTAAATAAATGCATATTATTTTATTTCAAGTACATACAGTTTGTCAAAAAAATCTTAAATCAGATCAAAAAAATGTAAAATGTGATCTTCATTCAAGTATTCCAACAACAAAATCTTTACATACTTTTTTATTTTTGCACACATTCTATAACTGTACTTGTTTACGACCATAAGGCGCCAATAGTTTTCTAATAGTCACACACATTACAATAATAACAACAACAAAAGAACTTTACTCAGTATAAAGGGTGTCAAAAAAATCTTTGCATATTGAATGAAGACAATAAAAAAAAATGACAAAAAATGCCGTTATTTCCCAAGAATGTTGTGCATTTTGGGTTTTTTACAAATGAGATGGAATGTGAAAGGGGTAAACAACGTTTTATTAATGAAGTGATCGTTTTTTATGTAACAGGTGTCCTTATATTTGAATACAAAAAATGCCAGGAATACGAGTTTAAAAAAATATTATACAATTGGCCTATTGCAACTACTACAAAGGCAAATCTGCCAAGTAAATCGCCGATATGTTCTCCTTGAACATCAGGACTGTATATAATATTATAAACCGTGCTGAAAAAGAAGGAGGACTAGACTTAAAAGGATTTACAGGCAGGCCAAAAAATGTGACGCAGCGAGTTGAAAGAAAAATTATTAGAATCGTGTATGGTAGCCCACAATCCAGTACGAGATGATTAGCTCTTCAAGTGCAAAAAGACTTTGGGTTACGTGTTTACCAAGAAACCATCAGAAATATTCTTCAAAAACACAAATATCCTTCAAGAGTGGCTAGGAAAAAACCCCTGCTGTCAGCACAAAATGTCGAAAAGAGATTAAGATTTGCCACCGAATACATTTCACTTCCTCCGGAGTACTGGGACTCTGTTATTTTCTCAGATGAGACAAAAATAATGCTTTATTATCATGACGGACCGCAAAGAGTTTGGCGTAAGCCTCTGACAGCACTAGAAAAATATAATCTTATTCCTACAGTAAAGTTTGGAAAACTGTCTGTAATGGTATGGGGCTGTATATCCAGCAAGGGAGTTGGTGTAATCAGGATTTTGGATGAAATAATGACTAAGGAAGTATATCTTGATATTTTGAAAAATGAACTGACTGCCAACATTAAAAAATTTGTTTTTATTGAACCGGTTAATCCGAATAAATTTAATTACAAGTACTAACAAGATAATGATTCTAAACATAAATCTTATTTATGTAAGTCCAGGTTACTTTACAAGTGCTCCAAAGTTATTGATACTCCTGCCCAAAGTCCTGATATTAACCCTATCGAAAATTTGTAGGTTCATCTAAAGCAAAAGGTAGGAAAAAGATCGCCCACAAATAAAAACGACTTGATAAAGTTCATCAAAGAAGCATGGGAAAAAATACCACTAAAATATGACAATTCTGAAGCTTATTCAATCCATGAGAAGGTGTCTGCCATCGGTGATTGATGCTCAAGGTGGATGCACAAAATATTAGCACTATAATTTTAAAAAAATTGCTTAAGTCTTAATATTTTATCAAGTGTGCAAACATTTTTTTGATAGCAGTAAAATTGAATTGTTTTTGTTTTTTAATATTTTACATTAGAATATTTTCATTGTTATAAAAGTTTTTTATTTATTATATTAACAAAACATATGTTTATATAATCCTGTTTGAAAAAAATGAAAAAGTTGGTTATTTATATTAGAAATCAATGAATTTTTCGAAGTTTTTTTTATTTTTCTCTATGTGCAAAGATTTTTTTGACAAACTGTACTTGCAAATAATATATGAGAAGTATATTAGAATTTTATACTAAACCCTGTGAACGTATATTTAAAAAAAAAATGCAAAAGAAATTTTATGGTACGTTTGAATGTTGTTACAATTATCAACATAATGTGCAATAATAATAAAACAATTTACAAGTTCAGAACCCGATGGGGGTTTTACTGTCCTTACATGAGTGCCGTCTACCGATCCAAGGTTCGCCGGACCATAACGAAAACTGTTTTGGAATCCTTGATCCAATAGCTAACCAGCCCAATAGGTCAGAAAATCGCACCTTTTTAAACTTTATCGTATTTTGCACAAATTATTGAGGATATGTTTGGTAAAAATACTTGGTTTTTCAACATTATTATCTCCAATAAGCAAATTGTTATCATAAATTTTTTTTTTGTAAATTTCAAAGGTTAAGCTTGTGTATCCTTAATACGTCTAACACTGGAAATCAATTAACATTTTTTCAATGCTCTCAATAGTAGAAGACATGGTTAACAAAAACAGATCTTATCCAAGTGTTTCTTTAATTTTTTTTTATTTTATTTAGTGTCTGTTGCCAGTTGGTTGCCACTGTATATTTATTAACTCCTTTAATAGCGCAGCGTAAACATTTGCTTTGTTTTATTTGATTACTATAACTGTAATGTAATGTACGATTGAGCACAATATATCATCATCGTTATTAGCCTACGCTCGTGCATATTCTGTGGGATTTCGTGAGCGTAAACTTTAGAGAAATCCAAAAATAAAATGATGCAAAGATAAGCAAAAACCGAAGAAAATACGAATTTAGCTTCGGTTAGTCAAATGCTCACGAAACATAAATATGTTTGTTTTTAAAATTTATATTCTAAAAACGAACGTTTGCATAACCAAACCAAACAAAAATGAAAAAAAAAAAAAAGAATGAAAGACCCTAATGTTACTTACGTGAGGTAGGGCTTTTCAAAGTAGAAGTTTAACATGTCGAACATTTTTTAAAAAACTATCGTATTTATTTATTAAAAACATATTTGATATTTTAATTTATTAATAAAAAAGAAAGAAAAAACACAAAATTAAACTCAGCAAATAAGACGTTTTTGTTCAACAAATCTTCCATAAATAAAGTTTGTATTCAAAAGATTAATCGAAAAAAAAAAAAAAAAAAAAAATGAAAGATAAAGAAAAGCGAAGCCATATGCATAAAGGCAGGCAATCCAATTGTTTTAATAAGAAAATTTAAAAAAAGTAAACTTGTAAGTGGTCCCGAGAAAATGTAAGTCTTTATTAAACACTCGCCTTTCATATTTTTTGTTCAATATCTAAGATGCATTCGAAATGAATGCTGACAATTGGAGGAAACGATCAATTTGTTCAGGAGTTAACGAGAAACCCAATTGTTTTGCTAATCCAATAAAACTAAAAGCAGTGCATACATAATTCGGATGCTTATAATACTTAATGGAAACAATGTTCCCTTCCGTTTTAATATCCGAAATGTTAATATAGGAACTCCAGGTATTTCCAATTTCATTTAATTCAGATTTTTTCTTTAGAAAATTGGTTTTTAGATCATTGCTGGAAAACTCAACAACTAAAGAAACTTGCACATCTTCAATATACTCAAATTTCATTGCATTAAGAACGTATATACGTTTAACATTATCGGTCGATAACGACAAACCCATTAGTTCTGCTACTCCAATAACATTAGCACTAGCTGCAGCCATGCTATAATTATTTACGTTATATTGACTTGATGTATGTCCTCCTAGATTTTTAATTATTAAAGATTTCGTTTCTGGGAACTCTTTTAAAATATCTTTCTTCTGTAGAAATTCGTTTTTTCTATCCTGGCTTTTAAACCTAACAGAATATGTAAGATAATATGGTCTTGTTTCATACACGTCTATGTGATCGATAAAGTTTCTATTACTTTGTATTCCCATTTTTTTTGCTAAGCCAAGTACATTAACAAAGGCTGTCTCCAAACTTAAATCAGAAGATTGGAAATTCTCAATGTTAACAATGCCGCAATTGCTATAATCTAAGATTCGTAAATAATCTTTGGTATTTGGCTTGTATTGAAAAATAAATCTATTCTTTAGAAATTCAATTTTACTTTCCACGTCACGAAAGTAAACGTACCAATTATTATCCTCCATGTCTATATAAATGATAGAATTGTCAGCAATCTGTGCATTCATTTTTTTCGCTAATTCACGAACATAAGAGAAAGCATTATCCAAACTTTCACAAGTACGTTGAGTTTTCTGTATGTAAACACAATAACGTCTTAAATCTAAAACTTCTTGCTTTTCATCTGATATGCTGCACGTACGATGTTCTTCACTGGCACTGGCGACATTTTCAGTCACATTTGTATTGTTGAAAATTTCGGCAGCCTTGTCAAGGACGTTAATCGCTAAAGTGTTTTCAAGCTTTACTACGTAATCCATTATTTTATTAATATCATCCTTTAGACGGTCCTTCACAAGCAAAGCATCTTCTAATGTTTTAATCTTTGCCTCCAGTTGCTGTACATATTGTCTCGCAGCGTTGTTATAATTTTTCAATTCCATTATTTCTCTTTCAGCTTCTGTCGTTAGTGTTGGTGTATCAGCAAATTTTAAATTCATTTTAAATAACATTTGTGGTTGGCAATCTGTTGATCTAATTGAAATATGAATATCAAAGGAATAAATACACGATTGTATTGAATGCTTGTATTGCAAACACTTACTTTCCATGAGTGATGCCCCCCATGCAGGTAGAATGGTAGAGGTGACCTAAATTAGTGCCGAATATGTTATCCTCATTGCTTAGCCACAATGTACACAGTGACGACTCGGGATTTTGACATTTAACCGTATACTAAGAAAGAGACAGCAAATATTACCAAAAAGTATTTCTGTCCCTCTCTGATTGTCTGTCTGTTTTGTTTATTTATGTTTTTTTAGGTTTTGGGGTGGGTTTTTTATATTGGCGAGAGTTAATAAAAAATGTTATTTTTGTGTAAAACTATTAATAAATAATAAAAACAACTAATAACAATAACAGTTTTTTACTTTTTCTTTCAAGAAATTAAAAAATATTGGCAACTTTCAGCAAGAAACATTTTTTATGAGCAGTACGTCTTATTTTGATCTTGTAATATTTAGCTTCTTAATAATCTCTTGCACAAGAAACTATATTCATTGTGACCGAAAATCACGCACATTTCGATTAATATTTAAATATTTTAGAATCTTCAAACTTTTCATTGAAGAAATTAAAAAATATTCTAAATTTTCCCTTTTTTAACACAAAATAAATGTTTGTTTACATTTAATTTTTCTACTTTATCCGCAAGTTTTCACTCTGTATATCTGCTGCTTCTAACACATTTGCTTCGCAAAACTTTTAACACTTTCTCTCTCCCTCCAAGAAAACGGTTAAGGCAGCTGATTTCAGCGTTTTTTAAACGTCACAATTGTCATCACTGGTTACATTGTGTGCTTAGCAATGTATTACAATTTTCACAAAAAATTCCATATTTTTTTGACATTGTTGTTGCTGAAGGGAGAAGATTATTATTTCACAACAAACACAACCGTCTTTTAAGGCAATTTAATTCACAGAATATACACAGAATAGAAACAAGAGTTTGACGTTTAACTTTCCATGGAGAAAGAGACAGCAAATATTACCAAAAAAGTATTTCTGTCTCTCTCTGATTGTAACTCTGTTTTGTTAATTTATGTTTTTTTTAGTTTTTGGGGTGGTTTTTTATATTGGCGAGAGTTAATAAAAAATGTAATTTTTGTCTAAAACTATTAATAAATAATAAAAACAACTAATAACAATAACAACTTTAACTTTTTCTTTCAAGAAATTAAAAAATATTGGCAACTTTCAGCAAGAAAATTTTTTTATGAGCAGTACGTCTTATTTTGATCTTGTAATATTTAGCTTCTTAATTATCTCTTGCACAAGAAACTATATTCATTGTGACCGAAAATCACACACATTTCGATTAATATTTAATTATTTAAGAATCTTTAAACTTTTCATTGAAGAAATTAAAAAATATTCCAAATTTTCCCTTTTTTAACACAAAATAAATGTTTATTTACATTTAGTTTTTCTACTTTAACCGCCAGTTTTCACTCTGTATATCTGTTGCTTCTAACACATTTGATTCGCAAAACATTAAAATATTTATTTTCTCCCTCTACGAGTTAGGTTAAAGTGCTGCTTTGAGCGTTTTTAAACGTCAAAGGTTTCAATTCTGTGTATATTCTGTGATTTAATTAAAACTAAAAACTGTACATTGTGCTAAAAACAAGCTGGTGTAGAGCACAATGTAACCAGTGATGACAATTGTGACGTTTAAAAAACGCGAAAATCAGCTGCCTTAACCGTTTCTTGGAGGGAGAAAGAAAATGTTAAAAGTTTTGCGAAGCAAATGTGTTAGAAGCAACAGATATACAGAGTGAAAACTGGCGTTTAAAGCAAAAAAATTAAATGTAAACAAACATTTATTTTGTGTTAAAAAGGGAAAATTTGGAATATTTTTTAATTTCTTCAATGAAAAGTTTAAAAATTCTTAAATATTTAAATATTAATCGAAATGTGTGTGATTTTCGGTCACAATGAATATAGTTTCTTGTGCAAGAGGTAATTACTAAATATTACAAGATCAAAATAGGACGTATTGCTCATAAAAAATGTTTCTTGCTGAAAGTTGCCAATATTTTTTAATTTCTTGAAAAAAAAAGTAAAAATTGTTATTGTTATTAGTTGTTTTTATTATTTATTAATAGTTTTAGACAAAAATTACATTTTTTATTAACTAAAAAACCCACCCCGAAAACTAAACAAAACATAAATAAACAAAACAGAGTTACAATCAGAGAAGGACAGAAATACTTTTTGGTAATATTTGCTGTCCCTTTCATGTTTGGCCTATGCGCTGTCAAATCGCGTTTCGTTACTGTTTATATTGTGCCGTTCTTTAAGGCAATTTAATTAAAACTAAAAACAAGCTGGTGTAGAGAAAACACAGCGCAGAGCTTATCGTTGAATTTAAAGGGAAATTCCCTATTTACGTATAAGTAAATGCAGTGTTACTGCACTGCAGAGTTGAATAATTAAGTACTTTTGTACTTTTTTCACTACTTTTTCATTTCAAAAATACTACAGTACCCTCACGACGCTTTCAGTACTTTTTTATTATTACAAATTTTATGTCTTGCGCTTTTTAACTATTGATGCATTGGCAACATGTTCAACGTATTTAGTAGAAGGTAGAATTAGGCTTTAGCTCCGGTTAAATAAACCTCCACAAAACGCACGTTCGAAAGGCAAACGCTTGCCTAATCGTAACGTAATTGCGGTAATAGGCCATTTACACTACAGCGAAATCTAGTACTTATGAGATTTCGAGCCAAATCTAGTTGATTTTAACTAGATTTCCCATACAAAACAAAATCTACTTATTTAGTAGATTTCGGCAAAATCTACTCAAAATCTAGTAAAAATAGAAATGCAACTATGTGTTTTGCCAAATAGTACTTAAAAATACAACGCTGAGCAGGAAAAAATGACATTTCAATTTAAAAACAAAACTTTAACCTCTTCACGCCCTTGGCCACATATGTGTACGTTTAATTTTTTATAATCATAATTATAATAATAATAAAATAAAAAACAAAAATTTTATAGTAAGTTATTGACTACCAAATCCTCAGATCTGCAGTGATGATATTATTTCCGACGCATAGTTAGATAAATAAACAAAAATGTGAAATAATTCTTCGGCAATCTGTTTTATTGGATTATATCAAGAAATCGTTAATATTTGAAAAAAAATAATATCAGATATATTTCATATAATAAGTTTTACCATCACCACCTAAAAAATCTAAAAGCTGGACTAAAGTGAATCCTGGAATTAGACTGGACGGTATGGATCATTATCCTAAATACAAGGAATTGAAAAATCTCCCCAGATGTCACGACAAAAATTGCGTAAGACGAACTCTCTACATTTGTGAGAAATGTTAAGAATATATACGCCTGATATGTGGCCACAAATGTGGACGTTATCCCTTTTTGTGAATTTTCATTGTTTTTTGTTTTCTGAATTGCTATTTAAATAAAATTAAATAATTTAAAAAGAAAACAAAATTTAATCATTTTTTGTCACCATAAATCGTCCCTGAAGAGGTTAAGCGTAACAAATGAAAAGTTTTGCGGCTTTTCGATGAACATATCATATGAAATATTAGGAATATCTTGCTCCCAGAATGACCCATGATATAATATTTATATATTATTACCTATATATATGTTTACGATACTAAATGTCCTATATTTTTCATTTTTGTTTGGTATTAAACTAAATTTGGAAATATTGTTATTTTCTTTTAAATTTCAGTCAGCTGTTTTTGTTATTAAAATGAAATCTTGCTACTGTCAAATAAATCCAGTGTAAACGATCTAGATTTTGAGCAAGATTTGAAATCTAATCTACTAGATTTCGCTGTAGTGTAAATGGCCTATAAGCATTTGCATTGCTCTTCATATGCTAAAAACGAACGTTTGTTACATTACGTTCCATCGACGTTTGATTAAACGGGACTTATACGTTTTGTTACGTTCCGAATCAGCTGTTTTTGTTTTATATGTGAGGAACACGTATAATTAATTAGTTTTTCCTTTCCATACGTGTATTAAATATAATCGAATAAATAGTCTAGTAGGTAGTGTGTGGGCTGCTTACAAGACGTGAGGCTACGGTTCAAACCCCATGTCAGACATATCCGTCAAAACTAAAAATGAAAAAAATATTTCTCCGGTGGCTTTCTTCTGGCAAACACTCTGAGAGTAAATAAAATTGCCACGATGAAGTTTCTAAAAAAATCTATCGTTCGGAGTCGACGTTAACTAGTAGGCCCCGCCATTTACGTATAAAATTAACGCACACAATATAAGTGGTGTGAGAAGTTAAGTAATAATCCCTATTGAAAGTTTGTAATAACCAATTATTTGTGTATTTTTATACACAGTGTTGCAAAATTGTAATTGTGAAAAGGACTAAAGTACTGAATATTTCAACACTGTCACAGACAGACAAAGCCATTATTGCCAGTGGACTTTAAAGTCTACTTTACACGGTACCACAAGTAATATGATCTGTCAAAATTTTGTGTAGAAGAGTACGGATGTGATCGTCTAAACCAGGGTTCGTCAAAAAATTTTTGGTTATGTGTTAGTGAGTAAGAGAGAGAAAATAAGTTGAGAGAATTTATTTATTTACAGCCATAGAAAAGTGTTAGTAATATACGCTATTTTTATTTTCATTTCATCAGCATACATATGTAAAGCTATATAACTTTGGCTTAATAATTTTAGATAAATAAAAATAAAATAAAAAATCCATTTTTTATTAAAAGAACATAAAGCTATCCATCTTTGGCTTAAAAATTATGCCATGTTTTTTTAGATAAATAAAATTAAAAAGAATAAAAAACTCATTTTTTATTAAAAGACAAAAAGCGATCATTCCAAAGCATTTAAAAAAATTATACTATGCTACAAAATAAAAAAAAATGAAATACGCCTGGCTAATAACATAGAACATTTTTAACATAAAATATTTTTTGAGTGTTATGCTGAAATAAAATGATAAAGCATCCGCCGCACATGTGTTCTTGTCGCAGTCTGATCGACAACTAAATGAAAAACACAAGAATGCGTGTGAGTTCTCTTTGCACAACTGTGCTATGAAATGGTAAACTATGGTCTAAACGTACTATGTAATGAAACCATCATACGCTGAGAGAAAATACGGATGAAAAGTTTGACAGTCGTATGGCTCTCTACATTTTTTAAAATGATTCAAAAAACAAGCAAGTCGCATTAGATCAGGGATGTATTTTTATGTAAACACATAGAAAAAAAGTGTAACAGCTGTTTTCATTTTACTTTGTTATTGTGCTTATACCGATCATGTAAACGCAAAAAATATAAATCATACGACTTTTATTCTCTTTTTTGTCATACGGATGGAATTTCATTTTACTTTTTCATTAAACTTTACGTACGTAAAGTATTACCGTGTGAAGTGGGCTTAAGTAAAGTTGTAAACAAAAATGAACACTTAAATGATGTACATACACAACATATGGACACCATATGTATACCAAGCTTAACTTAAAAAACTTCAGGTAGTTATGGTATGAGCGATATTTGTCATACTCACACTGATAAATACAGGTAAGGTGGCAATATATTTCCATTTCAGTGTATATGGATGGGTAGGCTATTAGTGAAGATTTTGTTGTAAAATAAATCCTTTTGAAATTGCATTTTAACGATGTCCATTATCTATCTAATACAGACAGACTCTATTTCTATGAAATCATTAATGAATTTCATTTGAAAATTATAAAAGAAAAGAAATTAAGAAAAATGATGAAGATTAAATTGCCTCTCTTGAATGTATAAAAAGAAAATATAGAAAATTACTACTGGAAGGATTAATGCAATTGCCCCATTATTTATCATTGCAGTTCAACTTGGATACGAGCTTAGAGGCGTTCAGGCATAATCCAACGAATGTAGCGTCATATCACAGTTCGCTCGAACAAGTATTGTGCCATAGGTCCGCAACTGCGGTTCTTCTCGTACTACGCAGTTCTTCTCGTACAACATATTGTCATTAGTAGGGTAAAACTAACCTGTCTCACGACGTTCTAAACCCAGCTTACGTTCCCTTGCATGAGTGAACAATCCAACGCTTGGTGAATTTTGCTTCACAATGATAGAAAGAGCCGAAAGGACCAAACGTTTGGCCGCCAGAATCCAGTTATCCCCGTGGTAATTTATCTCACACCTCTTAGGTAAAAACTCCTGTTTGTCTCAGGTAAAAAGGAGGTTGGCAAATAAATTCTTTTAAAAAAGAAATTGATCTTCATTTCAAATCGTATAAAATTCACACATTTTCATCATAATTTTTGCCAATTTATGAAAACCAGAGCCAAAGCAATATTCTTAAAATCTTCAAGGTGAGCGTTTTTGCTTTTTGTTTTGTTTTCTTTGGCATACATTTGAATGGTGAGTGTACGTACACAGTCATGGAATAGTGAATGAACGCTTTGCTGCTTCAGATATTTAAAAATTTTGAGTCATTCTCTGCAGAGTATTCTATTCTGCCAAATGGAACGCACCAATCCATACTGCATTTCATTAAAAACAATCTCCATGTAACTCTTCTTTCTGTTTCTTTTCGTTTTTGGATCAATTAAGTGATCGATACGATACACTGTCATGTTAGATGTGTAGTGAACTTCAGTAAAAATACCATTTTAATACCATCAATCGTTGGGCCATGGTTCTGAGCCGATTTATTTTCCCTATATCTCTGCATGGTGACAGTAACATAAGTTTGACAGATTGAAAGACACAACGACCAGAAATCACCTCAAACTGATCTAGCACTGGCATTAATAATCTCGATTTTAGAATATTACTGTGAGACAGCAGTCAAAACGCACCCAAATTTCATGGAATCACATCAGACGAATTCAATTGCCCTCGCGATCACTTGACTGTCAGCGATAGCCACACGTTAGAAACCTGCACTCGATAGAGCGTTGTCGAATACTATCTCATGTGCCGTCCACATACTGCCTGAAAAACGCTGTGTTTTCCCATACCATTTCCATTAATTTTCCCTTTTAGAATAAGTGTATCCAACTGGATTGAAAGTGTGTGACCACTGTTCACAGAGGCCTCCTCCTCCTCCCTACTCTCGCAATGAGTATTCCCAAATGAGGGCATACAAATGCGAAGTTTGAAGTACCTTTTGGAAACCAGAATGTTAATCTAATAACCACCAACCAAACCCGCATATCTACAGACGTACAGATCCCACAAAAATCCTGCTTTCTGTCGGGTTGAGTGCAAAGGAAAATTTTTTGTGAAATTTCTAGGAAATCTTGACACAATTGTGGCATAAATTTAAAGCGTGCTTGTATTGCATCAACTAAACGCTTAACGAGCGATTGCATTACAATATGAAATGGAGAATGTTTACGCTGGCCACCCTACTTTTAAGTTTAAATATAAGTTTAGTTTAACACATTGACTGCCGTGGCAATTTTCAGAAAACTGTGCCAAAAATGATTTTTTCACATTATATTAATAAAACCTGTATTTTTAGATCATGGCTATCATCAAAAATTATGCTTTTTTATAGGAGAAAATGTGGTTTAGTGAGTACGAGATAACTCGTTCCCTTCTAGGGAGCCAACTACGTGTTATCTCGTATGCTCTTTCCAACCGTGGTAGTGGGATAACTGAACTAATTTTGTTAGTCGAGATTTTCAATTAAAAAAAAAATCGATTTTTGGCCAAAAATTTTATGAAAATTCTCTATAAGATCAGTGGCCATTTTCAAACATATAAGAAACAGTACACCATACAGACTAAGTATATGCAAATGGTAGTCCAGAGGGTGCTCTTTCCAACCGTGGTAGTGAGAACGCGTGGAGTGTACAAAACATCCCTGTACTTACGTTTTAATTATTGTGAATTGTAAAGAATAAATGAAGAGAAATCACTATCCGATCAAATCCCAACCCGAAGGTATGTTCTATGTGTATGTACAAATAATAAATAAATAAATAATAATCGATTATTAAAACTAATTAAATTTGTTTTTATTCGCCCGTATTCTCGCGAAGTATTTTATTTTATTCTTTCCCCGCTCACCCCCACAGAGAGAAGAATAATTCTCTCCAAGTCTTTCTTTATTATTGAGAGAGAAAGAAAAAATGCAAAAAATAGAAACCAACTGGCCTTAGAATATATTCGGACACTGGAAATGAACACACAAAAAAAAAACAGAAACAGAAACAGAAACAATTGACACAGTCAGCCAGCTATTGATGAAATACAAAAAGTAAATGGGAGATGAAGATGAACTATTGGAAGCCAACAAATGTGAGACACAAAGCAATTTAAATTACAAATGACAAGAACAACAAACAACAATAATAATAACAATAACGCTGCGATGTAAACATGTCAAGTACAAAAGAAAACACCATCAAATCAAAATAGGAAATTGAAAGTTAGGCGACGAATGTCTAACACTTCATTTGCGGTTCAGGGTTACGGAGGGTGTTGGCGACGGTAAAGAACTAACTCATGGAGTTCAGTGATTGATTTACCATGCAAAAGTTTAATGCTGACTGATGGTTCAGAGGGTTCTTTGTTCATTCGTTTATAATTTTTAATAAAAAATAAAAAAAAATAAAATTTAATTCGGGTTTGAACTGACTTTAGAAATTGACACAGTGTGGTGGCTTACAAGCAACAAAAAAAGAAAACTTTATTTGCAACAAGTGGAAGAAATGGAACTCAGATTATTCAATGTGTGTGAAGATAAATTCGAACTTGAAAATCCAAGACGCAATCCATTAATTTTAGCAGCGCCACAGAGCAAAATTTCCTCTTTGCCCTTAACAGAGCACTCTTAGCTATTTAACAGTATCCATCTAAACAAAAGCACTTGTTTAGGAGCTAATTTTGTAAAATACTCGAGTTCTATGAGTACCATACTATATAAAAAGAAAGGTTCTAAGGCCTCTTAAGACAATCAGCAACATATTCCCATATAAAGTGATATCGTATTGAGAAAATTGTGTTTTAAAATATCAATTTTTTGATTGAAAATTTTCTACAAGATCAGTGGCCATTTTGGAATATATAAGCAATAGTACATTATTGTACAAAGGGTCCGTCCACCATCTCCACCAACCATCCTCTACATTTGAATACTATTGTTCACAAATAATAATGATCATAATGTGTATTAAATTGTATGTCAATAGTCTGCAATAATTGTAACTATTGCCGCTGACGTCAGAGGAAAAAAATTTAATTTGTAGTTCAGAGTCAACATTAAACAGTAGGTTCCCACTTGTGATTGAAATTAACAGCGTACAACTAGTCATAGGAAAATTTAATTTCAATAAAGACTTCGAACGATAGTTAAGAATAAAACATTTTCCAGCCACCTGCCGATAATTTCTGGCTAGTCACTCCCTCAGCTCTAATATTCAATGCGATAGGAGATGGGGTGTGGAAATACCCCCCACCAAAAAAAAAAAAAAAGAATGGAAGACCCTAATTCTACTTACATGAGTTGTTTTTAAAAGTAAAAAAGTTTAACATGTCGAACATTTATTAAAAAATATCGTATTTATTTATTATAAAAATATTTGAAATTTCAATTCATAAAAAAAAAGAAAAAACACAAACCTTCCATAAATTGAGGTTGTATTCAACAGATTAATTGAAAAAAAAAATAAAAAAATAAGGAGAGATAAAGAAAAGCGAATGCATATGAATACAGCCAAGGCAATCCAATTGTTTTAATAAGAAAATGTTAAAAAAGAAAACTTGCATGTAGTCTCGAGAAAATATGAGTTTTCATTAAACACTCGTCTTTCATATGTTCGATACAAAATTTAAGAACATGTTTCCAAAATGAATTCTGACAATTTCAAGAAACGTATCATTTGATCAAGAGTAAGCGAGAAACCCAATTGTTTTGCTAATCCAATAAAACTAATAGCAGGGTATACATTATTCTGATACATAATGGAAACCATGTTCTCTTTCGTTTCAATATCCCGAATGCAAATATAGGAACTCCGGGTATTTCTAATTTCATTTAATTCAGATTTTTTCTTTAGAAAATTGGTTTTTAGATCATTGCTGGAAAACTCAACAAGTAAAGAAACACGCACATTTGTACTATAGTCAAATGCCTTTGTATTAAGAACGTATATACGTTTAACATTATCGGTCGATAACGACAAACCCATTAGTTCTGCTACTCCAATAACATTAGCATTAGCTGCAGCCATGCTATAATTATTTACGTTATATTTACTTGATGTATGTCCTCCTACATTTGAAATTATTAAAGATTTCGTTTCTGTGAACTGTTTTAAAATATCTTTGTTCTGTAGAAATTCGTTTTTTCTATCCTGGCTTTTAAACCTAACAGAATATGTAAGATAATTTGGTCTTGTTCTATACACGTCTATGTGATCGATAAAGTTTTTATTACTTTCTATTCCCATTTTTTTTGCTAATCCAAGTACATTGACAAAGGCTGTCTCCAAACTTAAATCAGAAGATTGGAAATTCTCAATGTCAACAATGCCGTAATCACTATAATCTAAAATTCGTAAATGTCCTGTATATGAATTGTATTTAAAAATAAATCTATTCTTTAGAAATTCAATTTTACTGTCCGCGTCACGAAAGTAAACGTACAAATTAAAAAAACACATGTCTATATGAATGATAGAATTGTCAGCAATCTGTGCATTCATTTTTTTCGCTAATTCACGAACATAAGAGAAAGCCTCATCCAAAGTTATACAATAACGGTTAGGATTGGATATGTAAACACAATTACGTCTTAAATCTAAAACTTCTTGCGTTTCCTCTGATATGGTGCACGTATGGTGTTCTTCACTGACACTGGCAACATTTTCCGTATCATTATGCTGCTCACCACTTAAGTTGTTTTCATTACGCGTTTCGTTGTTAGCTTTTGGGTCTTGAGTTATATTGTTGCCACCGTCAGGAGCCTTCTCAACGGTTTTGTTCTTTTCAACCGTTTCTACACGCTCTGTTAATTTATTTCCATCCGATTTTATTTGTAGTAAAGCATCTTCTAAAGTTTTAATTCTGGCCTCCAGTTGCTGTGCAGACTGCAACACGCCATTGTTAGAATCCTTGGGTTCACTGTTCTGTTTATCAGCCTCTTCTGTTAAGGATGAGTCATCACCATTTAAGTTGTTCTCATCGTTGGCTTTTTTGTTGAACTTGTCTTGTGATGTATTGTTGAAAATATCGGCAGCCTTGTCAAGGACGTTAATCGCTAAAGTGTTTTCAAGCTTTACTACGCAATCCATTAGTTTATTAACATTATCCTTTAGACGGTCCTTCACAAGCAAAGCATCTTCTAATGTTTTAATCTTTGCCTCCAGTTGCTGTACATATTGTCTCGCAGCGTTGTTAGAATTTTTCAATTCCATTATTTCTCTTTCAGTTTCTGTCGTTAGTGTTGGTGTATCAGCAAATTTTAAATTCATTCTAAATAACGTTAATGGTTGGCAATCTGTTGATCTAATTGAAATATGAATATCAAATGAATACATGATTGTATTGCAAACACTTACTTTCCATGAGTGATGCAGGTAGAATGATAGAGGTGACCGAAATTAGTGCCGAATATGTTATCCTCATTGTTTAGCAATGTATTACAATTTTCACAAAAAATTCCATATTTTTTTGACATTTTGGCTGGGGAGGGGGTTAAAGTTATTATTTCACAACAAACACAACCGTTCTTTAAGGCAATTTAATTAAAACTAAAAAGAGAAAAACAGCGCAGAGCTTATCGTTGAATTGAAAGGGAACTTCCCTGTTTATAATTTAAACGATAAGTAAATAAAGTACTACCACAATGAAGAAATGGCATTTATATGTATGTATGCAATCATACTTATGATTTCTTATAAAAGCTTGCTAATGGGCGATGACACACGAGAACAATTATGGTGAGGTGAGGAGAGTGGTTTTTTGCTGGCATAATTTTTCAAACCAATCCATAAACAACACAAAACCAATACACATACATTTGTAAAACAGCAGGTTCAGAAAATTTTTTTTGTATAGAGCATATTTAGTCCACAAAATATAATTTAGTCCAAGGCGAATTCATAGGAGGTGATGTTATTAGCCCAGCTGATTGCTTTTTTAAGTACACGGGATTGTCAAATATTTTGTTTGCGTACAGTGAGTAAAAAAACTAACACACACTACCTCGAAATAAATTTTTAACAAAAAATTTTCTATAAAAAGAAATTTATTGTCCTTAAGACTAAAAAAAGCTTAAAAACTATATTATAAGACTACAAAAAGCTTAAAAACTATATTCTTATTACAAACATTTCTCTATTGGTTACGTATAAAGAAAATAATTGTCGAAACTAAGAAATTCCCACATTTTTAGGCCCAAAAAAGTGGTGATTTTTTAACTATGGCTAACGGATTTTCTAGAAAGTCATCTTAAACAAAATCCTGTGGAATAATTTATTTAATAGTTTTTTACAATAAGTGTACACATTTTTTTTGCTCACTGTATATACATTCATTGTTTATTTATTTTTTATTTCCTTTTATATTTGTATTCTACACAATTTATAATTTATTTATATATTCTTCATGTTCTGGCACAACTTTTATTATAGAATCCGCTCTTATGCTTCCCAGAATCCCTCTGAAGGTTGTTATACCTTAGTGGTAGTGCAAATCAGCCCGTATTTTAAAAATTCTTTTTTTTTTAATTTGTTTTACAAAATTTTTTTTATAAACAAAAAGAAACAAAAGAGAAATAATGACACAAAATAACAACTTTATGTCATTATATGGATTCGCCTTTGTCATTTCTGGCTTACGGCGAATTTCATTTGACATAACCGGGCACACAAAAACAACAGAAAATACATGTTGTTTTTGTTAAAAAACACTGCGAATTGAGTTGTTGTACTATTGCCACTACCTTATTGAATTTGCCTTGATTTAGTCTTTCGTTGTGCGGTGACACACAAAGCAGAGTACATGTATACAATTTTATGCCAGATGAAATAGTCCCGTGTGTGACTGAAAGAACAAAAATTGTGCGGCTTATACTACTGGTATAAATATAAATATAATTTATACCAGTGTATACCAGTATAAATATAAATATAATTTATACCAGCGGTTAACATTTCATAGCATAATTTTGCAGAGAGAATGCACACATACATTGCTTATGCTCTTTTATTTGGTTGTTGTCGTTCAGAAGTCAACAATGAATCGTTTTTTCGCAATTCACAACAGTGTTGCAAAACTGAAATTTTGAAATGGTTTTGAACTGTAACTGCAAGAGTACTTTTTGGAATGAATGGTACTTTTGTAAAAAAAAAAATACATGCATACATACAAAATATACAGACCTACTGTTTAAAGTCGACTCCGAACAACAGATTTTTAAGATTTTTGACTTTATCGTGGCAATTCTATTTACTCTCAGAGTTTTTGCCAGAGGGAAGTCGCCGGAGATATATTTTTTTATTTCATTTTTCGTTTTTTTTGGAGATATCTGAAATGGAGTTTGAACCGTGGGCTCACGTCTAGTAAGCCCGCAAACTACATGCTAGAATATTTATTCATTCACCTGATTCGGAATGTAATAAAATGTAAAAGCCCCGTTCAGTCAAACGTCAATGGAATGTAATGTAACATACGTTCGTTTTTAGCATATGAAGTGCCATGCAAATGCTTACCGTGTTGGTTTGACTTGGTACAACTGTGGTCGCATGTTTTTGTTGAGTATAGGTCCCGTCTCCTTTGCATATGGTGGGTGCAAGATCCATCGTGGCCTGACAAGTCGAAGAATGATTGAACGCAGTTTACCTCTTAATTGCCACGAAGGCAGTAACAACAATATCTATGATTTTTTTGAAATGTTACTCAACGACATACACTTTTAACATGGATCGACATAAAGTCGAACAAAATCAGTGTATTTGGTAGCAGAGTGAAATACATTAACACCAAGCCACCATAGCCATTGCAAGATGTGCTTAATTTAACAAATGCCGAAACATAGTAAAACTATCTAGGAGTGTGAGGACAAATTCGAATTTGAAAATCCAACAAGTAATCCATAACTTTTTGCAGCATCAAAATTTGCCATTAACAGAGCACTGTTAACTGTTTAACAGAATCCATCTGAACAAGGTCACTGGTTTAGGAGCTAATTTTAGGGCATATGCTAGGTCTATGAGTACAATATCATACCCATAGGAGTGTTCTAAGACCACTTAACACAAGCAGCAATATAGTCCCAAGCATACAGCTTCCAAGAGGTTGACTAGAAATGATATTGACTGTATAGTTGAATCAGGCGAGCACACCTGCAGCACAGATCATATGAGAATTCATGACAATGACTAGTAGGCCGATCAGTACCTTTCTGCGGAATAGTAAGAGACCAAAAAAACGATGAAGAATATCGCGAGGTAGCCTGAGGATAACAGCCTACATTCTACTTTGTTTTTGAATTGGAAATCAATTCAAGTCCAATATGTAGACATCTTGATGAAAAGAACGTATCACTGGAACACATACGTACATATGTATGTATGTACTTGAAACTGGAGGCGAAATACTTGAGTATTTATGAAATAATAAACAGGCAGTTATTCTCACTGAAGCACTATGTGGCATTTACCCTGAAATGCTGGCCAAAAAGGCAAAAATGAATTTAAAGAAATTTAAGAAACTGAGTATGCAGTTCGATAGATAACAAAATTCTGCATTATATAATGAATTTTCACGACTTTCAGTTGAGATTTGTAGATTTGAGACGATGTCAAAGTCAGGAAAGTGAAGAAAATTGAATGCGTTTTTGGTGTTTTTTTTTTTGAAATTTTACTCGGTTTAGATGATATTTTTTTGTGGCTAAACGAATAGAGGTTTTATATTGATTTTTTTTATTTGAAAGGTATGAGCAACTGCTAAATTTCAGTTTTTTTATATATACATATATCTCAGATATTAATGTTAAAATTATTCGTTCAAAATTTAAAAATAATAAAAATTTCACATTTTTTTACCCTACCCAACAAAAAGGATAAGGATTTTAAAGGTGAAAGTAGCTTTTAGTAGTTTAATGTTATATACCACAAGAAAATATGAACTCTCTACATTCAGGAACAAAAAAAAAGTTTGCGCCCATTTTGCGCAATTATTTTTGGCGATTTTTTGAAAATTTTACTTTTTTTGAAAAATTAAAAAAAATTAGGCGCAGTGTAATAAGGCCATAAAGGCAATAAAGCAATATGGCGTACGAATTATGCGAGGAAATTCAGTAGAAGCGATACCAATCGAGCTGTCCTGAATAGATTACTTTTAAGCAGTGACCCTTTTACAAGCTGCAGTACACAAAGATCGCGAAGGAATATATTAAATTACTATTAAATTACTCCTTCCTGACATTGATGATGAAAATGATAACGATTTTAACGATTCTAGTTAGTTTCACTTTTTAAGTATTTTTTTAAGTTAAGTGACTAAATAAGGTAAAATAATTATTATGAATAAATATTAATTATCATAGAAGTTTAAAAACTTAATTACATATGTATGTATATCGACTAGTATCACAATATTTGATGTATGTTTGATATTCTTAATGGACCGTATGTGGTACCTAGGGGCACTTATGATCCGATCATAATAAAATGTGATCGTAAATGCTTCACATTCATATTAAACATGTTCATGTCGAATTTCATCGAGGTAATAACATTTTTAAGCCAATTATAATTGCTAAACATATTTTCTTAAGGAGCCCTATTTTGGACAAAGGGGCAATTATGGATCGATCATCACAAAATTTGATAATATGATTTGGATTTACAAAATACACGTTCCTATCGAATATCATCACGATACCGATGTTTTTAAGCCATTTATAAACGCAAAGGTGAATTCCTAAAGGGGACTTTATATGGGGACTAGGGTCAAATGTGATCCGATTTTCACCAAACTTTACAACATGATTTCTTAGTACACAAAACTGATCCATGTTAAATCTTATCATGATTGTTGCATAATTACCATAATTATGTGTAAATAAGTGCAATTTCGAGGGGAATTTGTATGGGGGCTAGGCGAAATCACGGACCGATTTGAATCAAAATCAGTTGGGTTCATCCTTGGGCCTAATTATCACTAACACTATCAAAAAATTCCAGCCATTAACTCATAAAACACTTCTATTAATTTTGGCCAGGTTTTCAGGCAAAATGCCAGCCACATAGTGTGACGGCGAAAAACATCATCGTGAAGTTTGCTAGGGTAATAGAATTGTAAGAGACATTTGGTCGATACCCTTTATATATGTGGGTTGTGTAGAATGTAGAACGAACTGTATGTAGGATTGCAAAAGCCTTATGGCCAAAACCTAATTCAATAGAAACAAAACTACCGCTAAGCACGAGTAGGTAATAGAGATGAGCAGGATGATGCGATTTTTATGTTTTTTTTTATCCTTATCAACAGATACCACGTAGGCAGAGATGGCTACATAGACAATTTATTAAGGAACTCTAAATGTAATCTAAAGGACTTCATAAATGAATTTGATTGGCTATATTCTTCGATAATTTAATTTCTCGAATGCATATGTACATACAGTTGTGTTCATAAAAATAGGAGTGAGCCCATTGAAAAACAAAAGCTTAAATTTTAACAAATAAAAAACATGGTTTAATTCAATTTTTTTGGTGTAATGTAATGTTGATTCAATACTAAATTATTTAAGTTATTCATTAATTAAATAAAGCTTTCAACAAGTCAGTAACAGGAAGTTAAAAAAAAATATCTTAAAAAGTGCTGTTCAAAATAATAGGAGCATTTCAGTTTTCATAAAAATTTTGTATTAAAAAAGTTAAAAATGCTTATATGACTATAATCAGAAACTTTAAATACGATTAGTATTTGGTAGAATAGCCTTTACTTTTTATTACAGCAGCACATCTACCAGGCATGGAGTCAACTAAGTCCTAACATTGTTTTAGTGGAATTTTATTCTACCCATCTTGCACTACAGACCACAACTCAGTTGCATTTGAGGGTTTTCTCTCGGCAACAAATTTTTAACATCTCCCCATAGATGTTCTATGGGATTAAGGTCAGGATACTGAGCTGTCAACGCCATAACCTTTACCCCATTAAGCCGAAATCACCCATTTGCCACTTTACTGGTGTGTTGCGGGTCTTTGTCTTGTTGGAATATCCATTTTAGAGGTGTGGAATCTGGTAACATCACTTCTCTCAAAATGCCAACATAGACGTTCCTATCCATTATGTCTCTAATTCGATGTATTGGGCCTACGCCATTATATGAAAAGCTTCCCCATATCATTAGTTTTGCACCACCATGTTTAACTGTCTTTTGTGTATACTGAGCTTTATATTTGGTGTTGGGCGGACGTCTAACATGCTGTCTAGACCCAGTGCCGCCAAATAAAACAATTTTGCTTTCGCCGGTCCACAATAAGTTCTCCTTTTTCTTTCGGCCAATTGATATGTTCTTGGGCAAAATTTAAGCGTTCTAATACCTGGTTTTTTTTGTCAGCAATGGCACCTTTCGTAGACTTCTTGCGAAAAAGTAGTTGTCCATCAGACGCCTACGAATAGTAGGGACACTTACGGCAAGATTCAGATCCTTTTGAATTTTATTTGAAGACGCTGAAGGATTAATTTTGCTGTATCGCACAATTCGGCGGTCATCTACAGTTGATGTTTTGCGCTTGCTCCCATGCATTTCGAGCTTTTTTTTATATTTTAATGTATTTGCGATCATTTGATTGGAGTAACTTAAGATTTCCTCAATTTCTTTAGAAGTTTTGCCTTTTTTTTTTTAGAAGATTTTTAATTAGTTTTCTCTTTTCTTCAGTACAGTGCTTTCCTCGTCCCACTATTACAAAAATTTATGTGAATCACTGTAGAAAATGTTTTAACTACATTTTTTCGTACTTATTTTTCACTTTTTTCTTTAAATTATGTGCTGTTATATTCTTATTTTTAAAAGAACACTTACACACCTATTTTTTGATCAACTGAAGTCAGGGGCAAACACAGAAATGAATCAATTTCATCGTAAATATTAAAGTTATTACGAGATTCTTTTTTTTAATTTTATTTCTTACATATCGTTGTAACTACCATTAGAATATATCATGTTTTGCAAATTGGTAGAATAAAAAATTTTAACTTTGAAAATATTACATGGTAGCACTCCTATTATTTTGAACACACCTGTATGTACATATGTATGTATGTATGCATGTTTGCAATATAAGATCTCTATATACAGCTGCGTGCAACTAATTAAGGACACGAAGCTTACATGTGAGCTTGAAGCAAAAAATACAAATGGTTGTATGATATTGTCAAAATTTGTCCAAGTTTAGTTAATTAAACTGTTAGTCGTATAAAATAACTACTTTCTGTGTCAGATAAATTATTATTTATAAAGCTGTGAGCCATTTTTTTTAAAGAATATTGATTTCATTCGTGCATATAATTAAGGACACCCCGTAAACTTTATGAAAAACATGTATTTATTAGAAAAAAAATCAATATTTTGTTGCAAAACCATTGTTGTCGATAATAGCTTGACATTTCCGAGGCATCGAGGTAACAAGACTGGTTGGAATGGCCTCCCAAGCTTTCATTGTTTCGGCGAAGAGATCATCAAAATTGCTTATTCTTACTGAGCTTACTTTGGTTTTTACAACTTGCCATAAGCGGTGCAATATTTCAGAAAACATTCGACAGCTGAAAAGGTGCCTCGTAAACAAAGAAGCCGAATTACGACAGTTCGTGAAGATGCACTGACTGTCCGCGAGTCGAAAAAAAATCCGCATAAATCAGCAAATGAAATTCGGATAACAGTCTTTGGTGAAAATGAAGCAAAACCATCTGTAGACACAGTAAAATGTCGATTGCGAGCAGCTGGGCTCTTTGGAAGAATTTCCCGAATGAAACCATTTTTGTCTGAGCGTAACCGGAAGAAGCGAATAGAGTTCGCAAAAAATACCGCCATTGGACCGCTGTGGAATGTGACATTAAAAAAAAAGTAAATAAATATCTATCACTCTTTTTTAAACTCTATTTGCGCAATAAGCATATTTTATGTGTGGCGGCGTGTAGCGGCGTTAAGTATCCCGACACCGACTCATACATAACCTCTTTTCGTGAAAAGTTCATGGGTGTCAAACGAAAAAAAGAACTTATTAAATTGAAGATTAATTTATTTAAATTAAATATTACATACATTTTAATAAATTAACCCAAGGTGTTAGTGAAAGTAAATTAATTGTATTATTGAAAGCTATTGAAGAAAGTAAATAAGCAACAGGTAAGACAATAAAGGTCAGCCTCCCTACCCCAACAATAACAAAAAAATATCATAAAAAACGTATATTGCCGTACAAAATGCCACGCCCACGTACGGATCGGGCCCAGCTATCAAAATTATATAAATCCATTTGAACAATAATTGCTATGTCGATTTAGTGCACCTTTCATTCTTCTTCTAAATATCAATCAGCCATGACTTTGCATGGAAACCAGACACAGTGAAAATAAAATTCGAAGGCAAAACAACGTTTGCCCGGGTCTGCTAGTATTTAATAAAAATTGAAAACTTTTACTTACCTTTTGAATAATACCGCACACATATGTATATTACTACATCACAATAATTAACTGTAATGAGAAGAATTAAAAAAAATTAATACGTTAATAAAAAATCTAAAAAAAAAAGAAAACATTCATAATTTCATAATATGCAAACGATAGCAATTGGTTTCTCATATAATCCAAGGTCATACGTGCCATGACCGCATTACTCAACAGACATGATCAGATCAGAGATCAGCAATGAGAATTCAAAAAGATAAATAGAATCGAATCATACTCATAATTTTCGATACTCATATTTAAAGTCTGAATATACATGCATATATACAGCTGCGGTAAAAAAATAGCACTATTTTTCTAACATTTAATTTTGGAATTTTATGTATTAAGTAAAAAAGATAACTAATACACAGTTGTAAGTAAAATTAAAAATATTTCAGACATATTTATTTTAATTTAGTCCAGCGGTTAAACAAAATTAATTTGAAACCTTAAATTTGATCGGTAAAAAAAATAGCACTTCAACTAACAGGTACAAAAAAAAAAAAAAAAAAAATAGAAAAATTGAAAAAAAAATTTTATATGGTCATAATACAGTTTTAAATAGACATTTTAATATTTAGTGGCATGGCCTTTGTTGGCAATAATGGCAGCACAACGTCTTGGCATGGAGTCAACTAGTTCTTCACATCTTTTTTTTGGGATATTGTTACATGCCTCCTTCACTGTAGCCCATAGTGACTCATTATTGGTAGGTTTCATTTCCCAAACGTATTTTTTAACGTTAGCCCAAAAATTTTCTATTGGGCTTAAGTCTGGCGACTGCGCCGGCCACTCCATAACATTTATTTTATGTTCGCCGAACCACTTCTTGGCTTTTCGACTGGTCTGTTTTGGGTCGTAGTACTGTTGGAGGACCCATGACAATGGCATTTCCTCTGAAGCATACGGTAGCATAACATTCTCCAGTATATCAACGTAAACATGTTGATCCATCAATGTTTTGATCCAGTATATTGGACCCACTCCGTAATATGAAAAACACCCCCAAATCATAATGCTCGAACCTCCATGTTTTACGGTCTTGCAGGTGAATTGAGGGTTATATTCAGCGTTTGGTGGTTGTCGTACAAACTCTCGAGAGCCTTTTCCACCATACAAAATAATTTTGCTCTCGTCAGTCCACAAAATGCTTCTCCATTTACTTACGGGCTAGTGTTGATGCTCACATGCAAACTTCATTCGTTTTTTCACATGGCTTGTTGTAAGAAGCGGTACTTTTCTTGGACTGCAAGCTTTTAAATTATGTTCCCGAAGCCGATTTCGGAATGTTTCAACGCATGCCGCAATTTGTAGCTCTTTTTTCAACTCCGTTGCTGGCTTACAAGGATCCTTTTTGCTCTGACGTACCAACCTCTTGACAAGTAACGGGGATATTGTAGGTTTTCTTCTACGTGTTTCGTTTTTTTTTTAGCATAAGTAATGGCATTTCTAAACATTTTGTTTGAGCATTTGAGAAACTGAACAATTTCCGCGTAAGTTTTTCCCTCAGAAATCATTTTTTTTAATAATTTCTCTTTTTTCCTCAGAACAATGCTTTCCACGACCCATATTTATTGTTTTTTTTCGCTAAAATTTTTTTTAAACTCCTTTTAAACACTCGCTTCTACAATCTGTTCACGAATAACTACATAATGTCTGCTTAAAATGAAATTGCAAAAGGAAAATCTTGCAAAAGCAATGAGAAGTGCTATTTTTTTAACCGTCAGATTTCATATGTTACTCTTAAAATTGTTTGATAATAAAAAAAAGTGTTCATATTTTAAGAAAAAAAAATTACATCAGAGAGGGCACAAACTGCTCTATATCTAGTGTTACTATGAAATCGAAATAAAATATTAATAGGAATTTTATGTACAATGAAATAATATGTGCAGATTTGGTGCTATTTTTTTTACCGGCACTGTATACAGTCACACAGATAATTATACGTACCACCCCCTAAAAAACGTTTTTTTTTAAATGATAATATATGGACACAGCCGAACAAAATATATTTGTTCTCATCACTAAATATTACATTCGCTTAAAAATCAGTTGACTGCTGTCCATTGGACAAATTCCAATCGTGGCTTTTTTTTACGGCACTCGGCTGCGGAAGCTGTTCTTTCTCAAAACACTTCGAACTGTTTCGGAATGCGCAATAACATTGTGAACACTTTCCGAGGTATTTCGTCTTTCTACGGCTGTAGCCCTAGGATTTTTATTCACAATACCTTTTATATACCGGGCTACTCTTGGAGAAATTTTATACGAAATATACGTCGTACGTATAATTTTCTGTGGTGCCATATTGGTTTTAAGCAAACTGCAGTCACAAATTCATGGATTTGGGATTTTTTTTCTTTATTTAAGTAAATGTGTCATTACAGACACTAATGTAAAGAAATTTTAGATTAGAAGTTCATTACTTAAAAAAAATGATTTTTAGGGGGGGGGAGGGGTACGTATAATTATCTGTGTGACTGTATATCATCGTATTCATACTTAACAACACGTTGTGATGTTGTTCACTTCGCCACTCCATAACTCAACAGATACACGAACCACAAACTAAGTATGATTCGCGTGCTCTGCTTGCTGCACTCGAATCGTTTATAAGTGTTCTTTTAAAGTTATGAATCTAAATCTGTAGGCTTACGAATCAAACATATTTCGAATGGTATGAGTTTGATGGCAACATTTTATGCATAACACACTGCAACCTGTATTTATGTATAAATCAAGATTATAATGAGCATGAATGGAATCAGAGTACATAGTATTAGAATTTATATTGTCGAAGGCCTTATAAAGGGTGTTTTTTATAGAGGTATAGAACTTTAAGTTGGCATTACTTTACAAGATGGCGACCGATTTAACAGCTGTCAAGTGATTTATTCTCAGTTTGGTTTGGCAATTCATCATGAATAGACTCACGCCTGAACAACGCTTGCAAAAAGTGCAATTTTATTGCGAAAATAATGGTTCTGTGCGGAAAACGTATCGCGCACTAGGTCCATTTTATCGTCGACAAAATCGTCCATCAGAGCAGTTAATTCGATTAACCATGGAACGTTTTCGCACCACGTTTACTCTTATTGATAACTCGCATCCCCAGAGACGCTGTACGGTGCGTACAGAAGAAGCTATTGCTGCTGTAGAGCGTAGCATTGAGGAAGACCCGAATGCGTCCATCCGCCATCGAGCACAGGAATTGGATCTGTGTCCATCCACTTTATGGAAGATTTTGCGGAAGGATCTTGGTTTGCGTGCTTACAAAATCCAACTCGTGCAAGATTTGAGGCCAAACGATCATCAAATAAGGCGTAGATTCGTCGAATGGGCCCAAAACAAGATTACCGTTCCGTTCCCGATTTTCATAAGCGAATTTTGTTTAGCGATGAAGCGCACTTCTGGTTGAATGGCTACGTCAACAAACAAAACTGCCGCATTTGGAGTGAAGGTAATCCTCAAGTGTATGTGGAAACACCCGTTACATCCAGAAAAACTGACTGTTTGGTGCGCTTTATGGGCTGGTGGAATCATTGGTCCGTACTTTTTCAAAAACGATGGTGGCCAGAACGTTACAGTCAATGGTGATCGGTATAGAGCCATGATTACAAACTTTTTCATTCCTGAATTGAATAACCATGATGTCCAGGAGATGTGGCTCGTGCCACAATAGATTTATTGAAAGACACGTTTGGTGACCGCCTAATTTCACGTTCACGGACCTGTGAATTGGCCTCCAAGATCTTGTGATTTAACACCGCTAGACTACTTTCTGTGGGGCTATGTAAAGTCATTGGTCTATGCGGTAAAGCCACAAACGCTTGACCATTTGGAAGACAACATTCGCCGTATTATTGCCGATATACGGCCACGAATGTTGGAAAAAGTCATCGAAAATTTGACGTCCAGATTGGACTATATCCGCGCCAGCCGTGGCGGTCATATGCCAGAAATCATATTTAAAATGTAATGCCACAAGATTATCTTTCGGATAAATAAAATTCATGTCAATCGAATAATCCATCGTTGTTTTATTGCAACTTAAAAGTTCTATACCTCTATAAAAAACACCCTTTACTTAAAATTTCATAAATCATTATGTATCGTTAAAATACGATTAATTGCTAATCTCTGCTACAGACCATACAGTTTCCGACAGACCTGTTAGTTCCACAGATAATGTCGTGCTATTGGTGTTGCTCTCCGAAACCAATAAAGAGGAGTATATCCGATGTAAGTCTGAAGCTTACGAGACATTTCTAAAGTCGTCGTAGCTAATTAGGCAACAGGAGCCGATGGACATTTCGAACAAAAGTGCGTAAAGTATATTTCTTTCGACGACATTCTACCAGTTTGTCTTTGGACAAGAGAAATAAATAAAAAAAAAATCTGACATAAAAATACTTCTCAAAAAAAAAAAAAAAAAAAAAAAAATGGGGAACGGAGGGCAGACGAGTACTGAGAAGGCGTATTTGTTATATTGAATTATGCATTGCAAGAACAAATTTCTTTCTTCTTACAATTTCCATGATTATTGTTTTGATTTTAATTAATTTTACATTCCGTCCCCCTCCCCCTTCCACTACTGCTGTTCCTTCTTTTGCATTGCCCTCTTTTGGCTTAAAATTCTTTAATTTTTTATCATAGTTTCTGCCTCTGAATATTTTTTTCTTTGGTTTTTATGCCACACAGTATACGAAAAAGATTTATTTTAAGTTTTTTCTTTTTTTTCTCATTTTACAATTATAAATTGAAATTTTTTTTTTTATTAAATTATGCGCAACGCCAGACGTTATGGCGTGAAAAATGAAATAAAAAAACTTAGAGAGCCTACAAAAAAAAAAAAAAAAAAAAAAAAAAAAAAAAAAAAAAAAAAAAAAAAAAAACGAACCAAAAGCGAAATATTTATACAATCAAGACAGTCAGTCTGTCACTCAGTGAGCTAGGCAGCCATTCATTGAGTCAGTTAAGCTGTGCGAATTGAATGAATCGAATACTCGAGGAGTTAATAAACACACTGAACTGCTACTGCCGCCACCACAAACACCAACACCGCCATTACCCACAGAATCCTCATAAAAACGAAGTGGATGGCGGAATACAATTCACAGATAAATATCTACGCATTTCTACACGTTCCAGCAACACGAAAAAAAATAAGAAAAAATTCTTAAAAAAAAACTGGAAATTAAATTAAAAAAGAATAAAAAAAAAAACGAAACGATACGCAAAGAAAACAGTCTTATTCTATTACAAATTAAGGAATTTGTTTAATTTGCATTTTTTTTTTGAGTAGTACAGTACACCCACCCCCCCTCCAGTATTTTTTTCCATTTTTGCTTATTTGAAACTAAAAATAGAAAAGATTATTAAAAAAAAAAAAGAACAAATCCTCTTATGACTAGGGAGTCTCTTACACAAAAAGCTGCCACTCTGATGGCGAAGGCAAATGCGTAATGTTAACATTCAAGAATTTTAAATGATACGTATGATTTCAATATTTGCGCTTAATTTATCACCGTAAATATGTTTTCCATTAAAAAGTTTTTTTTATTTTTAATAAAAATCTTTTTATATTGTGATTCAGCTGGCTAAATTAGTCGAAAATTATATTTTTAAATAACCAAACGCCTCTGTGTAACATAAATATCCTCAATAAATCTATTCAGCAAGTTTGAATTAAAAAAAGTTCATTAAATTCAATTGTCATTTAAGCATTTCTATGTGTTTGTGTAATTCAGCTGCAATATATTACAATTCAGCTAGCTGAATATGTACAAAGTTATATTTTGAAAGCATTAGAAAAGACAGAATAGTTTAAAATCCCTTCTAAACCTATTCAGCAAGGCTAAATTGAAAAAACAATCTATAAAATTGAATTTACCACTTTCTGGTGTAATTCAGCTCGTATAAATTGAAATTCAGCTTGCTGAATTGAAATAAAATTATGTTTTGAAGCCATTAGAGAGCATAAAATAGCTTAAAAACCAACTAAAAATATATTTAGCAAGTTTTAATTGAAGACATTTCATTACATTTAATTGCCATTTAAGCATTTCTAGGTGTTTGTGTAATTCAGCTGCAATATATTGCAATTCAGCTAGCTGAATTTGTGTAAAGTTATGTCTTGAAAGCAGGAGGAAAGACAGAGTAGCTTAAAATCCCTTCCAAACCTATTCAGCAAGTTTGAATTAAAAAATTTCATTAAATTCAATTGCTATGTTTTTGTGTAATTCAGCTGCAATATATTGCAATTCAGCTGGCTGAATTTGTACAAAGTTATGTTTTGAAAGCAGGAGGAAAGACAAAGTAGCTTAAAAATCCTTCCAAACCTATTCAGCAAGGCTGAATTGAAAAAACAATCTATAAAATTGAATTTACCACTTTCTGGTGTAATTCAGCTCGTATAAATTGAAATTCAGCTTGCTGAATTGAAATAAAATTGTGTTTTGAAGCCATTAGAGAGCATAAAATAGCTTAAAAACCAACTAAAAATATATTTAGCAAGTTTTAATTGAAGACATTTCATTACATTTAATTGCTATTTAAGCATTTCTATGTGTTTGTGTAATTCAGCTGCAATATATTGCAATTCAGTTAGCTGAATTTCTTTAAAGTTATGTTTTGAAAGCAGGAGGAAAGACAAAGTAGCTTAAAATCCCTTCCAAACCTATTCAGCAAGTTTGAATTAAAAAAATTTCATTAAATTCAATTGCCATTTAAGCATTTCTATATTTTTGTGTAATTCAGCTACAATATATTACAATTCAGCTAGCTGAATATGTACAAAGTTATGTTTTGAAAGCATTAGAAAAGACAGAATAGTTTAAAATCCCTTCTAAACCTATTCAGCAAGGCTGAATTGAAAAAATTCCATAAAATTAAATAAACACTAACATTTTCAAGCATTTTCTATTTTTTTTGTGTAATTCAGCTGCAATAAATTGCCATTCAGCTAGCAATGGTTGCCTTTCATGGGGAGGAGAAGACTCGAAAACTCGCATTTTCTGTCATTCTTGATTGAACTCTTCAATACAATGGATAGAGGGGATAGAAAGACTTGTTCGGGAGTTGCGTTGATTATCCAACGATCCAGTTTGGATATTAATTGTAACATCAAAATTGGAAGCTTCCATTCTAATAAGGATCCTTTACCTGCTATATTAAGGAAAACACAGCCATCAAATAGCAGAAAATGAATGGCTCTGTCAATTTCAAATCAAATCTCGTGAACATACAACAGCCGTTATTCAGAACAGCAACCCAAGTGGCGACCAAACAACCGTTATAAATAAATGGCTTCTTAATAAACATCCAAGGAACCAAATGTTTCTTGTTGCCGTTTTTACTTTTTCAAATCAGCCTTTCTAATCCGGTCATAAAGTTGCCAATAAAAAATATTTCTTGCCACACACATTTCATACACCTATTTTTCAGGGAGATGTTGTGTAAAGGCACTTAAAAATTTAAAGGAGGGCGTGTTCCCCCACCCCCTTTTTTAAGAATAAAACGGCAAAAGTGTAGCAAAAGAAATATAAAAAGCCACACACGGGGTCATTGGCCACTTTAATAGTGCCAGTCAAATGGCAAGAAATATGTTTTGAAAATAACGCCAAAAAAAAAAAATTACCAACATTTACTGGCCCATATCTCTGCTGACCGCCCTGCAAAGTTACTCAACTTTAGATTTTACAAAAGAAAACACAACGGTCCACTACACTGCTGTGCAGTACTGACCCCCTTCTCCTACTTACTAAATAGAAATCTTAAGAATTCACACATATTAGTGCCGAATTTCTTGGCAACCCCTTCTTTACGGCTGTCACAATGAACTTTTAAGAAGAATTTATACGTATAAGAGAGCAACTGGTCCATTAAAAGAGGAGAAAAAAAGACTTCAAACTCAACTACAAACAACACTGGCTTTCAGATACAAATTTAAATTTTTATCACCTTTTTTTTTTGTTGAATATTTGAAATAATTTTTCTATCTGTTATTGCACTTTACCCGAAGTAGATTTCTAATAAATTTTCCATTATCTGGGTCAACAATGGCTTCAAAACTGAAACTGAAAAGCTGGCAAAAAAAAAAATAAAAAACAAAAACCACTCGAGAAAAAAATTGTGATAAAAATTTGTAGCCAAAAAAAAAGAGAACAAAATCTACTGCATCAGCTGAACAACAATGTAAACACACTTGAGATATTATTTTACACCATGTCCATTTAAAAAAAATTCATTGGCCAACAAGCTGAGACATCAGAAATACGTTTACCACTTTCCTACCACTCTAGCACGGGATATTCACCACAACAAACTGACAACTAGGCTGGATAGCTACTGTTAACATAACATTCACTGTAAAAAGGAAAACAGAATATATCTTTTGCAGCTAACTTCACACACAGTCTGCCTGAGGAAGTTCAGGCAGACTATATTGCTTTAAGTCAACCACTTTGTGGAAACGTTCTTAAATGTCAAAGTATTACCTTTTGGCTTGGATGTTGTTGTAGTTTAGTAGATAGACGAGAGAGGTTGGTTGGGCTGCAAAACGCCAGCTCTTACGACATTTCGAAAAAAGAAAGAACGAAGTACATACGTACGAAAATAATATTCCAGTTTTCCGGAAGTCGCCAATCATTCATGGATAAAATTAACATACCCGACATAGGTGGCGTGAGAAGCTACATTGTAGTCGCCGTAGTCTAGTAGGTAGTGTGTTGGCTTATTAGACGTAAAGCCAGGGTTCGAGCACCAGGCCAGACATCAAGACAAAATACAAAAAGTATTTCTTCGGCGACTTCCTCTCAGCAGATTTCTGGCAAAAACTCTGAGTAAATAAAATTGCCATGAAAAAGTTTCTCAAAAATCTGTCGTTCGGAGTGGACTTTAAACTGTAGGTCCCACCACTCATGTATAAAAATTAACACACACAACATAAGTGGTGTGAGAAACTAGGACGTTGTACAATGGGTCAATTCGACCTCCGACAAGTACACGTCCTCTAACCTAACCTAATCTAGGTTGTAATCCTGACTAAGGGGAAAAATAATCTTCGAAAATGTGCGCACCTGCCTTCTGTCCAAGCCTGTCATGAATGCCGTGTATTTCTTCATAAAATAGCGACCAATACTGGCCTAAATACTGCCCGGATTATCGTAAAGACACATACATTGGTATTGGATTTAATTGCCCTGCACATGATACTTAAAAATAAGTGTTTTGAAGGCTATGGAAAGGATAAATCGAACAAAGTCTAACATAACATTTATCCGATTGCAATATGACTTAATGAATCTAGTGGCTGACAGCTTTCTCTTTTAACGTTGACAGTAAAATTCCCTTTAGGTCACGCTCACCGCTGTACGAAGCGAAGCGTATTCTGCTGGGTATTCTCACCGATATTTTAAAAATGAGATTCGCAGTCTAACGCAAGACTAATCTTAATGGTATCTATCATGCTCGTCCATTTGTTTTCGTTATTTCGCAATTATTTCTCCTATGCAAGTAGTGATGCGAAAACTTACTGTCACCCGAATGTGGGTGACGTAGCAGTCAACGTGTTAACTGTCATCTTGACAGAACCAATAAGAGACTTTGGCGAATATTTGAAATGTCACACAACGAGACTTAACAATGAGAATGAATAGAGACTTCTGGAAGCTACACACTCCACTTTAAAAAAGAGGAACCACTTTGTGGTACATGGATTGTGGGAATATACGATTTCAGAATGAAATATACCGAGCCCCTGAAGAAGAAACTGACGGATATTATTTAAGCGGCTCAATGCAGTAACACGGAGGGGAAAGAAACCCGCTTAGCTTTTATTCGAAAATAAAACGGAGAACTGCTCTTTTTTTCTGCAAGAAAAACGAAAATCGTGCATTTAAACGTATCCGATTATCTTGAAGAAGAAAAACAAACAAACAAAGAAGTATACTTAGGCGTTATCCTTTGCAGAAACTGAAGTGTAAGCGGCACCTAGAAGAAAGGGCTGTGAAAGTATATAAATGCTGCATACGTAAGGGGCAGTCCATAGGCCCTAAGTGGCCAACAACAACAGAATACAGTTCAATATGCAATATGCATAAGGGGGGGTAATACAAAGCTGCTCTCCCGCTCTATCAGCTCCAGACTATGGGGAAAGGCAACAGTTTTGCGGCCTTAAAGCATATGTATCTCTTATATAAATTGCGACACAGCGGTTTAGGGGGGGACCAGTTGATATACAGCCGGATGTGAAACCAGAAACTAGACCATGTTTTCATAGCTAACGTACTCTCTCCCCACAATGAAAATGGTGTTAGTTTTCATGTAGCCTGATATAAGCGGCGTAATGGGAATAACGCTAGAAAGCGGCTCTCACGCCCTATCAGCTCCAGACTATGTGGAAATTTAGCAGTTGCGGCCATAAAGCATATCTCCAATGTAAATAGCAACACAGCGGTTTAGGGGGGGGGGGGCAGTTGGCGGCTGGGACTGATTTGTGGACTGACTGGAATGAGAGTCCATTGAGATATCACAATGGAAATGGTGTTGTTTTCAATTTCTCAAACTACAAGTAGGCTAAAATCCGACAATTATAACATGTAGACGGTGTTGTTGTTGATGTTATTGCTGTTAGTTTTTGGCAATAATTTTTTATTGCTATTGCCGCTGTTATAGCTATTGCTGTTGCTGTTGCTGTTGCTGTTATTACCAGCTTAAATACATAGATTTACGATTTATTTATTATGTATTGTTGCTGTTGCTGCTATTAATTTCGATTGTTTTTTTTTTTTTTTGCATATTTCGGCAAAAATTTAAAATCCTTTTCGCATTCAATAGGAAAATGTATTCAAAATAGTGATGCTGTTGTCATATTGATTGCTGCTGATGGAGAATTTTGGAAATTTTGTATCAAAAAAAAAGAGGGCACTTTTTCCTGAGAGAAGAAAATAAAAATGAATTTCACTGTTAATTATAATTAAAAGAGTTCACATAAATTAGTAGGGTTATGTCAAGGCGAAATAAGCTATTTCGTCTTGCTTTGATTAACCGATTCTTTCTTCTATTCGCGGCCAATCTGTATAGACTGTGGGCATAAGGATAATAAGCTGTCGACGCTAGGTTGCGCCACTCATGGACTAGGCGATCAAAAGTGTGCTATAAAAAGAGATTGTGTAATGAACAATAAAGTAAAACAACATGGTTGAAGGTGACCGTAGTAGTCCATTGTAGTTAGGGCGTTGGCTTATTGGTTGGAAGTTTTGCCGTTCAAATCCCAGCTCAGACAGCTCTCGAATAAAATGAAATACAAAAAAAAAATACTCTTAGAGTAGTAAAATTGTTATGAAAACAATTCCACTCATGAATTGATGGGCGAAGCTAGGTTGTGATTCTGTCTAAAGACTTTTAGCAATCAATTAAGTAACCTACATAATACAATGTCTTCGAAATATCTTTAAAACCTGAAGGCATAGTTTGTAAGATGTTCGCATCAATGGCATCCGCTGTGAAGGGGTACAAACTGTGGTGTCGAAACATATTGTTACGTTTTTACCTTTTATATCCATACATAATTGGTCATTACAACCAACCCTTTAGTCAGGATTACGACCTAGTTTCTCACACCACTTATGTTGTGTGTGTTAATTTTATACATGAGTCGACTCCGAACGACAGATTTTTGAGAAACTTTTCATGGCAATTTCTGTTTAATCTCAGAGTTTCGGCCAGAAATCTGCTGAGAGGAAGTTGCCGAAGAAATACTTTTTGTATTTTGTTTTGATGTCTGGCCTGGGGCTCGAACCCTGGCTTTTACGTCTAATAAGCCAACACACTGCCTACTTTTATCTTTTAAAAACATTTAAAATATGAGCTTGTAGATTGCAAATAGAATAGAAATAAATTTGTGTTTAGTTTTAATTAAAATGCTATTTTTTTCGCACAATTCTGTGTCTGCCATTGTACACAACTTTATGTAAACAACAACAATTGCTTTGTCTGTTATTCCTCTGTCTATACCCTTTGCATAAACAATAACAATTACAAGGCAATTATTCGACAGAAATAAAACCGTGATTACCCTCTTCAAACACATCGCGTCTTCACACAAGACTGACTGAACTTCCTTCACTAACTAACTCGCCTGCTTTGCCTTGCCTTTTATATGGCAAAGTAAACAGTCTGATGAATATTCTTTGAAAGGAGAATGTCCGTGACTTTGCCTTCTCAAAATCTCTGTAAATGTAAACATTGTCGTCTATAAATGTAAACATCGTTGTTCACATTTATTCTTGTAGTGTTGTTTGTCGATTTTTGTTTACTTGTTTACCATTTTTTTTAATGCTGGTGTTTGTTGTTCTATCACGTAGTACGATATTTTGTAAACAGGTTTGTTTACTGCCTGGTTTTGTTTTGTAGCTTTTGTTTATTATTTTAATGTTAAGCGATGTAAAAGCAATAACAATATTAAAGGTAGCCATTTAAAGCGTAAGGTGTTTGAAGGAATACTTATGGCATTAGGAAAAATATACAGCAAACATTGAATGTAAAATGGTTCATTAAATGCTGCACCATCTGCATATTCTGTTTCTGAATGTGTTGCATTTTGTTTTTGTTTTTTTTTTTTGATTTCTTTTTCTATTGTAGTTTTGTATTGTTGCCTTTTGAGTCTATTTCTTCAAAAGAAGAATAAGAAACAAAATAGCAAACAACAACAATAACTAAACAAAACATTACAACGACCCATAAAAAGGCTGTGACCTTTAAGAAAAAAATTATTATTTTCGGTTTTAAAAGAGGAAATGAATAAATGAAGTGAAACAACAAATAAACTACAAATAAAGAAACACAGTAGACGGTATTATAAAAAACAATACAAAACAAAACTTTTATAATAAAATAAAAATAAAAAAAATTCATTTTTTTTTATAAAATTCTTGGAAAATTCTTTACGTAAGAATATGTAACAGAAAGAACACATTTTTTGTCTGTATGACGACAGAATGTAAACGGAAATCTTAGAAATCGTGGGAATATTTTTTGAGAAACTAACATTCCAGTTCACAGTCCATGTTTAGTTTGTTTTATTGAAATCAATACAGTATGTGCGACACTGACACTGACTGTGAAGATCATCTATAATCCTAGACGCAAACCTATTCAACAGGAGCAGTCTGCTATCTAACTTGCATTGTAGTTTACGTCACTGCACTCTACCCTTTAGCACATGATCGAATCTAACTCGAGTATTTTACAAAATTAGCTCCTAAACAAGTGCTTTTGTTTAGATGGATACTGTTAAATAGCTAAGAGCGCTCTGTTAAGGGCAAAGAGGAAATTTTGCTCTGTGGCGCTGCTAAAATTAATGGATTTTCAAGTTCGAATTTATCTTCACACACATTGAATAATCTGACTTCCATATCTTCCACTTGTTGCAAATAAAGTTTTCTTTTTGTTGCGTGCAAGCCACCACACTGTGTCAATTTCTAAAGTCAGTTCAAACCCGAATTAAATTTTATTTTTTTTTTATTTTTTTATTAAAAATTATAAACGAATGCACAAAGAACCCTCTGAACCATCCCTCCGTAACCCTAAACCGCAAATGAAGTGTTAGACATTCGTCGCCTAACTTTCAATTTCCTATTTTGATTTGATGGTGTTTTCTTTTGTACTTGACATGTTTACATCGCAGCATTATTGTTATTATTATTGTTGTTTGTTGTTCTTGTCATTTGTAATTTAAATTGCTTTGTATCTCACATTTGTTGGCTTCCAATAGTTCATCTTCATCTCCCATTTACTTTTTGTATTTCATCAATGGCTGGCTGACTGTGTCAATTGTTTCTGTTTCTGTTTTTTTTTGTGTGTTCATTTCCAGTGTCAGAATATATTCTAAGGCCAGTTGCTTTCTATTTTTTGCATTTTTTCTTTCTCTTCTTTCTCTCTCAATAATAAAGAAAGACTTGGAGAGAATTATTCTTCTCTCTGTGGGGGTGAGCGGAGAAAGAATAAAATAAAATATTTCGCGAGAATACGGTTGAATAAAAACAAATTTAATTAGTTTTAATTTTAATAATCGATTATTATTTATTTATTTATTATTTGTACATACACATAGAACATACCTTCGGGTTGGGATTTGATCGGATAGTGATTTCTCTCCCACCCCGAAAACTAAACAAAACATAAATAAACAAAACAGTTACAATCAGAGAAAGACAGAAATACTTTTTGGTAATATTTGCTGTCCCTTTCACGTTTGGCCTATGCGCTGTCAAATCGCGTTTCGTTACTGTTTATATTGTGGTTTGATCGGATAATGATTTCTCTTCATTTATTCTTTACAATTCACAATAATTAAAACGTAAGTACAGGGATGTTTTGTACACTCCACGCGTTCTCACTACCACGGTTGGAAAGAGCACCCTCTGGACTACCATTTGCATATACTTAGTCTGTATGGGGTGTACTGTTTCTTATATGTTTGAAAATGGCCACTGATCTTATAGAGAATTTTCATAAAATTTTTGGCCAAAAATCGATTTTTTTTAAATTGAAAATCTTGACTAACAAACTTAGTTCAGTTATCCCACTACCACGGTTGGAAAGAGCATTCGAGATAACACGTAGTTGGCTCCCTAGAAGGGAACGAGTTATCTCGTACTCACTAAACCACATTTTCTCCTATAAAAAAAAGCATAATTTTTGATGATAGCTATGATCTAAAAATACAGGTTTTAGTAATATAATGTGAAAAAATCATTTTTGGCACAGTTTTCTGAAAATTGCCACGGCAGTCAATGTGTTAAACTAAACTTATATTTAAACTTAAAAGTAGGGTGACCAGCGTAAACATTCTCCATTTCATATTGTAATGCAATCGCTCGTTAAGCGTTTAGTTGATGCAATACAAGCACGCTTTAAATTTATGCTCCAAATGTGTCAAGATTTCCTAGAAATTTCACAAAAAATTTTCCTTTGCACTCAACCCGACAGAAAGCAGGATTTTTGTGGGATCTGTACGTCTGTAGATGTGCGGGTTTGGTTGGTGGATGTGGTGGTCTGGTTTCCAAAAGGTACTTCAAACTTCGCATTTTTATGCCCTCATTTGGGAATACTCATTGCGAGAATAGGGAGGAGGAGAAGGCCTCTGTGAACAGTGGTCACACACTTTCAATCCAGTTGGACACACTTATTCTAAAAGGGAAAATGAATGGAAATGGTATGGGAAAACACAGCGTTTTTCAGGCAGTATGTGGACGGCACGTGAGATAGTATTCGACAACGCTCTATCGAGTGCAGGTTTCTTACGTGTGGCTATCGTTGACAGTCAAGTGATCGCGAGGGCAATTGAATTCGTTGGGTGCGTTTTGACTGCTGTCTCACAGTAATATTCTAAAATCGAGATTATTAATGCCAGTGCTAGATCAGTTTAAGGTGATTTCTGGTCGTTGTGTCTTTCAATCTGTCAAACTTATGTTACTGTCACCATGCAGAGATATAGGGAAACCACCAACGATTGATGGTATTAAAATGTTATTTTTACTGAAGTTCACTACACATCTAACATGACAGTGTATCGTATCGATCACTTAACTGATCAGAAAACGAAAAGAAACAGAAAGAAGAGTTACATGGAGATTGTTTTTAATGAAATGCAGTATGGACTGGTGCGTGTCATTTGGCAGAATAGAATACACTGCAGAGAATGACTCAAAATTTTTAAATTTCTGAAGCAGCAAAGCGTTCATTCACTATTCCATGACTGTGTACGTACACTCACCATTCAAATGTATGCCAAAGCAAACAAAACAAAAAGCAAAACCGCTCACCTTGAAGATTTTAAGAATATTGCTTTGGCTCTGGTTTTCATAAATTGGCAAAAATTATGATGAAAATGTGTGAATTTTATACGATTTGAAATGAAGATCAATTTCTTTTTTAAAAGAATTTATTTGCCAACCTCCTTTTTACCTAAGACAAACAGGAGTTTTTACCAAAGAGGTGTGAGATAAATTACCACGGGGATAACTGGATTCTGGCGGCCAAGCGTTTGGTCCTTTCGGCTCTTTCTATCATTGTGAAGCAAAATTCACCAAGCGTTGGATTGTTCACCCATGCAAAGGAACGTAAGCTGGGTTTAGACCGTCGTGAGACAGGTTAGTTTTACCCTACTAATGAGAACGAACTGCGTAGTACGAGAAGAACCGCAGTTGCGGACCTATGGCACAATACTTGTTCGAGCGAACTGTGATATGACGCTACATCCGTTGGATTATGCCTGAACGCCTCTAAGGTGGTATCCAAGTTGAACTGCAATGATAAATAATGGGGCAATTGCATTAAATTGTTCGTCCTTCCAGTAGTAATTTTCTATATTTTCTTTTTATACATTCAAGAGAGGCAATTTAATCTTCATCATTTTTCTTAATTTCTTTTCTTTTATAATTTTCAAATGAAATTCATTAACGATTTCATGGAAATAGAGTGTGTTTGTATTAGATAGATAATGGACATCGTTAAAATGCAATTTCAAAAGGATTTATTTTACAACAAAATCTCCACTAATAGCCTACCCATCCATATACACTGAAATGGAAATATATTGCCACCTTACCTGTATTTATCAGTGTGAGTATGACAAATATCGCTCATACCATAACTACCTGAAGTTTTTTAAGTTAAGCTTGGTATACATATGGTGTCCATATGTTGTGTATGTACATCATTTAAGTGTTCATTTTTGTTTGCAACTCTACTTAAAGGCCACTTCACACGGTAATACTTTAGGTACGTAAAGTCTCCGTATGACAAAAAAGAGAATAAAAGTCGTATGATTTATATTTTTTGCGTTTACATGATCGGTATAAGCACAATAACAAAGTAAAATGAAAACAGCTGTTACACTTTTTTTCTATGTGTTTACATAAAAATACATCCCTGATCTAATGCGACTTGCTTGTTTTTTGAATCATTTAAAAAAATGTAGAGAGCCATACGACTGTCAAACTTTTCATTCGTATTTTCTCTCAACGTGTGATGGTTTCATTACATAGTACGTTTAGACGATCACATCCGTACTCTTCTACACAAAATTTTGACAGATCATATTACTTGTGGGACCGTGTAAAGTAGGCTTTAAAGTCCACTGGCAATAATGGCTTTGTCTGGCTGTGACAGTGTTAAAATATTCAGTACTTTAGTCCTTTTCACAATTACAATTTTGCAACACTGTGTATAAAAATACACAAATAATTGGTTATTACAAACTTTCAATAGGGATTATGACTTAACTTCTCACACCACTTATGTTGTGTGCGTTAATTTTATACGTAAATGGCGGGGCCTACTGTTTAACGTCGACTCCGAACGATAGATTTTTTTAGAAACTTCATCGTGGCAATTTTATTTACTCTCAGAGTGTTTGCCAGAAGAAAGCCACCGGAGAAATATTTTTTCATTTTTAGTTTTGACGGAGATGTCTGACATGGGGTTTGAACCGTAGCCTCACGTCTTTTAAGCCCACACACTACCTACTAGACTATTTATTCGATTATATTTAATCCACGTATGGAAAGGAAAAACTAATTAATTATACGTGTTCCTCACATATAAAACAAAAACAGCTGATTCGGAACGTAACAAAACGTAAAAGTCCCGTTTAATCAAACGTCGATGGAACGTAATGTAACATACGTTCGTTTTTAGCATATGAGGAGCAATGCAAATGCTTACCGAAATTACGTTACGATTAGGCAAGCGTTTGCCTTTCGAACGTGCGTTTTGTGGAGGTTTATTTAACCGGGGCTAAAGCCTAATTCTACCTTCTACCAAATACGTGGAACATGTTGTCAATGCATCAATAGTTGAAAAGCGCAAGACATAAAATTTGTAATAATAAAAAAGTACAGAAAGCGTCGTGATGAGGGTACTGTAGTATTTTTGAAATGAAAAAGTAGTGAAAAAAGTACAAAAGTACTTAATTATTCAACTCTGTAGTGCAGTAACACTGCATTTACTTATACGTAAATAGGGAATTTCCCTTTAAATTCAACGATAAGCTCTGTGCTGTGTTTTCTCTACACCAGCTTGTTTTTAGTTTTAATTAAATTGCCTTAAAGAACGTTTGTGTTTGTTGTGAAATAATAACCTTAACCCCCTCGCCAGCAAAAATGTCAAAAAAATATGGAATTTTTTGTGAAAATTGTAATACATTGCTAAACAATGAGGATAACATATTCGGCACTAATTTCGGTCATCTCTATCATTTTACCTGCATGGGGGGCATCAATCATGGAAAGTAAGTGTTTGCAATAAAATCATTCAAAACAATCGTGTATTTATTCCTTTGATATTCATACTTCAATTAGATCAACAGATTGCCAACCACAAATGTTATTTAAAATGAATTTAAAATTTGGTGATACACCAACACTAACGACAGAAGCTGAAAGAGAAATAATGGAATTGAAAAATTCTAACAACGCTGCGAGACAATATGTACAGCAACTGGAGGCAAAGATTAAAACATTAGAAGATGTTTTGCTTGTGAAGGACCGTCTAAAGGATAATGTTAATAAACTAATGGATGGCGTAGTAAAGCTTGAAAACACTTTAGCGATTAACGTCCTTGACAAGGCTGCCGAAATTTTCAACAATACATCACAAGACAAGTCCAACAAAAAAGCCAACGATGAGAAGAACTTAAATGGTGATGAGTCATCCATAACTGAAGAACAAAACATTGAACCCAAGGATTCTAACAATGGCGTGTTGCAATCTGTACAACAACTGGAGTCCAGAATTAAAACTTTAGAAGATGCTTTACTACAAACAAAATCGGATGGAAATAAATTAACAGAGCGTGTAGAAACGGTTGAAAAGAACAAAACCGTTGAGAAGGCTCCTGACGGTGGCAACAATATAACTCAAGACCCAAAAGCTAACAACGAAACGCGTAATGAAAACAACTTAAGTGGTGAGCAGCATAATGATACGGAAAATGTTGCCAGTGTCAGTGAAGAACACCATACGTGCACCATATCAGATGAAAAGCAAGAAGTTTTAGATTTAAGACGTAATTGTGTTTACATAGACAATGCTAAACGTATTTGTAGAACTTTGGATGAGGCTTTCTCTTATGTTCGTGAATTGGTGAATGAAATGGATGCACATATTGCTGACAATTCCGTCATTCATATAGACATCGATTGTTCTACTTTGTACGTTTACTTTCGTGACGTGCGCAGTAAAAATGAATTTCTTAGTTTTAGAATTTTTTATGACTACAATCCAAATGCAGGACATTATTTACGAATCTTAGATTATACTGATTGCGGCATTGTTGATATTGCGAATATGCCATCTTATGATTTGATTTCGAATAACCGCTTTAATATTGTGCATGGGTTAGCACAAAAAATGGGAATGACAAATATTAAGAATTTTATTGAGCGCATAGACGTGTATAGTATAGCACCAAAGTGTTATACATATTCTGTTACATTTACTAGCGAGTATATTAAAAACGTATTTGTACAGAAAAAAGATATTTTAAAACAGTTCCCAGAAACGAAATCTTTAATAATTAAAAATCTAGGAGGACATACATCAAGTAAATATAACGTAAATAATTTTAGCATGGCTGCAGCTAGTGCTAATGTTATTGGAGTAGCAGAACTAATGGGTTTGTCGTTATCGACCGATAATGTTAAACGTATAAACGTTCTTAATGTAAATGACGCAGATCTGCAAGTTTCTTTAGTTGTTGAGTTTTCCAACAATGATCTTAAAAATAAATTTCTAAACAAAAAATCTGAATTAAAACGAATTTTAAAAGACTGGAGCTCGTGTATTCGCATTTCGGATATTGAAACGGAAAGAGCGGACATTGTTTCCATTAAGTATTATAAAGTTGAGAGTGGTATGTTCACTACTATTAGTTTTATTGGATTAGCAAAACAATTGGGTTTCTCGTTTACTCCTGATCAGACTGATCGTTTCATTCAATTGTCACAATTTGTTTCGGAAACATGTTCTTAAATTTTGTATCGAACATATGAAAGACGAGTGTTTAATGAAAACTCATATTTTCTCGAGACCACATACAAGTTTTCTTTTTTAACATTTTCTTATTAAAACAATTGGATTGCCTTGGCTGTATGCATATGCATTCACTTTTCTTTATCTTTCGTTATATTTTTTTCCAGTCTTTTTTAGTTTATTGAAAAAAAAAACGTCTTATTTGCTGAGTTTAATTTTGTGTCTTTTCTTTTAATAAATTAAAGTTTTGAATATTTTTTTTAATAAATAAATACGATATCTTTTAATAAATACCTAACATGTTAAACTTTTTTACTTTTAAAAGCCCTACTCACGTAAGTAGCATGAGATTCTGATTTTTTTTTTTTTTTTGTTTGGGAACTTTTACACCCTTCTGCTATCGCATCGAAGTATGAAATGGAGGTCCGTCCTCTTGGCATTGTCTTTGGATCTCAATTTCAATTGTGAGTGAGTGACATGATATTCGAAAAAGTCAAGCCAGAAATTATCGGCCGGTGGCTGGAAAATGTTTTATTCTTCACTATCGTTCGAAGTCTTTATTGAAATTAAATTTTCCTGCGACAAGTTGGCCGCTATTAAAATCAATGCAAATTCGTAACATCATCGTTTGGATTTTCTGTTTTAGAAAATGTTGGAATATTTTACAGGCTGCTGATAAAAAAAAGTTCTTAAGTTTGTGGCAAATTGAAAGTGCTGTGTATTATAATTTCAATTATGAGTGGGAATCTACTGTTGAATGTTTACTCCGAACTACGAACTTAAATATTTTTTCACCAGAAGACTGCTAAGAGCCAACTATGCTATGGTGATTTCTGACCTCTGTAGATTGTATTCCTTTAAAACTCGTGCTCTTTTTATGTTTTCTGCGTCATGAGTAGAGAGCAACTATTGACAGCCGCATTTGATGTATCAGTTACATTTACAGCCTCTATGTATTAATTTGATTTTTTCTTTACACCCTCAAATACACGGATGTCACATGTACAGACAGACAGCCATCCATCGTTACATCTTATGACAGATCTCGCACGCTGAATTATTGTCTTATCATTGTTATCATTATAATAGGTTGGAAGGCACTAATATCTTAATATCATGGAACCTCTAATCATATTCAAAGTTTGAAGTACATACTCAACATATTCATCAGATACACGAATCACTAAATAAATTCTCTAGAAAGTTTTGTATAGGGTGTTTTTTATAGAGGTATAGAACTTTAAGTTGGCATTACTTTTCAAGATGGCGACCGATTTAACAGCTGTCAAGTGATTTATTCTCAGTTTGGTTTGGCAATCCATCATGAATAGACTCACGCCTGAACAACGCTTGCAAAAAGTGCAATTTTATTCCGAAAATAATGGTTCTGTGCGGCAAACGTATCGCGCACTACGTCCATTTTATCGTCGACAAAATCGTCCATCAGAGCAGTTAATTCGATTAACCATGGAACGTTTTCGCACCACGTTCACTCTTATTGACGAGACGCTGTACGGTGCGTACAGAAGAAGCTATTGCTGCTGTAGAGCGTAGCATTGAGGAAGACCCGAATAAGTCCATTCGCCATCGAGCACAGGAATTGGATCTGTGTCCATCCACTTTATGGAAGATTTTGCGGAAGGATCTTGGTTTGCGTGCTTACAAAATCCAACTCGTGCAAGATTTGAAGCCAAACGATCATCAAGTAAGGCGTAGATTCGTCGAATGGGCCCAAAACGAGATTACCGTTCCGTTCCCGATTTTCATAAGCGAATTTTGTTTAGCGATGAAGCGCACTTCTGGTTGAATGGCTACGTCAACAAACAAAACTGCCGCATTTGGAGTGAAGGTAATCCTCAAGAGTATGTGGAAACACCGTTACATCCAGAAAAACTGACTTTATGGGCTGGTGGAATCATTGGTCCGTACTTTTTCAAAAACGATGGTGGCCAGAACGTTACAGTCAATGGTGATCGGTATAGAGCCATGATTACTAACTTTTTCATTCCTGAATTGAATAACCATGATGTCCAGGAGATGTGGTTTCAACAAGACGGCGCAACATGTCACACAGATCGTGCCACAATAGATTTATTGAAAGACACGTCTGGTGACCGCCTAATTTCACGTTCACGGACCTGTGAATTGGCCTCCAAGATCTTGTGATTTAACACCGCTAGACTACTTTCTGTGGGGCTATGTAAAGTCATTGGTCTATGCGGTAAAGCCACAAAGGCTTGACCATTTGGAAGACAACATTCGCCGTATTATTGCCGATATACGGCCATAAATGTTGGAAAAAGTCATCGAAAATTGGACGTCCAGATTGGACTACATCCGCGCCAGCCGTGGCGGTCATATGCCAGAAATCATATTTAAAATGTAATGCCACAAGATTATCTTTCGGATAAATTAAATTCATGTCAATCGAATAATCCATCGTTGTTTTATTGCAACTTAAAGTTCCTCTATACCTCTATAAAAAACACCCTTTATATGAGAAGCTAGCTAGGTTGCAATCCTGACTGAAGGATTGTAATGACCAATTATGCATGTATGTACGTACTTTTTTTTTACAAGAGTACCTTTCGATGCAAAAAGGTACTTTTTCAGTTATAGTTCAGTACCATTTCAAACTTTCAATTTTTCAACACTATTACAATCTGTATTTGTAGTGTTGTGAGTATATATGAATGGAATCAGAGTACATACATAGTTAAAATTCAATATTGTCGACGCCCTTATACTTAAAATTTCATGAAACATTATGAATTGCAAAAAAACGTTTCATTGCTGATATGTATCTGATTGACAACTAAATAAAAAAAAAGCATAAGCAATGTATGTGTGAATTCCCTCGGCAGTAATAAATTTATAAACGAAAAAAAAAAAAAAAAAAATTAATTGAAATTATTACCACCCTCGTACATCTGCAAAATTTTATTTAAATTGTTTTCGTTTTTTTTTTCTTTGTTTGTTCAAAAAAATTTTGAAAAGAAACAAGTTTCAAGACAAAACAACGCTTATAAAACGTTGGCTTTTTTTTTTTTGTCAAAACGTGATTAAGTCATGATTTAAAACAAACCCAAAGTGGCCAACTAAATAGCACCGTCTGTCTATGATATCAGAAACAAGCAGAACCTGTCTTTTTCAATCATCCAAAGAATTAATAATGAAATCTTAAACAAAAACCAGCCAAAAACGATACGTAAACAAATCAAAAACCAGCATGTGTGTGACATTTTTCAAAAAAAAAAAAAAAAAAAAAAAAAATCAAGTATTGCCAATCAAATTTTTTTAATTGAGTGTATGGGTGTGTGTGTGTATGTTGGTTCAATTCAAAATCAATTTCCGTAAAATCTATAAAATCTTAATCCCCCCATTGAAATGAAAGAGGAAAAAAAAAACAGAAACACAAATCGTGTGTTAATGATGTTGTTTGTTACGCTTAAGTTTGTTTTTTTTTTTCATTTCAAATTTATTAAGTGGTGTTTGTGAAATAAATAATAAAATAAATAGAAAAATATACAATTTGATTAATAAATTCATTAAAGTTTCAACGAATGTATGTATATGTGTATATAACAAATGTTTACTAAATTATCGGGTCATTTTCAATCAATATTTTGCCATATCATGCGAACTCTGCTCTATAAGACAAGGCTAAAACTCAAAGAAGCTTTAATTAGACTCTCAACCAAGGCCTAAGGTCAAATGCATTTCAATAAGAAACAATAAAAAAATAAAAAACAATAACAAAATATTAATAACAAGTTATTAAATTGGCAACGCCTTTAATAAAGATGTCACAGAAGATTGAAAGACAAGCCGTTCATTAGGTTGATCCCAATAACTTCGTTTCAAAAGTCTACACACACAAGTTCTGGATTTCCGTAAAAGTTTTCTTTAAAGATTATTACAATCCTTTTTAACAGGATTACACTGTCTCCACCTTAAAAATCTTTGTAACACAGGGCTTCAACGCTCCAACAGAACTTTAATCTGAAGATCCCCCCGCCACTCCTGGTGGTGTGAGAAATTCGATTACAATCCTATCTAAATGGTTTAAATAATCAGTTAAGTGAGTAAGCATGGCATGTCCCCACTTAATCATTCTCTACGAACGTGCCATCACTTGTGTGTATTGCGCCTCGCAATAAACTTTATGTGTTGCCAACTGTAAGTATGGCCCCTTCTGGTAGTGTGAGAAATTAGATTACAATCCTATCCACATTAAAACGTTGACCTATATTCGGGTGACCGTAAATTTTCACCGTAAATTTTCGGCCTGCGTCACCCGTATTGGCGTGACTTATATTCGACTACTTCCGAAGGATATTCGTATGTGTTTAAAAATATATTTCGAAAACATATGAACGAGCATAATACCATGGAAATGAAAGAAGCGAGAGATTATTCTTGAGACAAACAGCGAATCTCTTTTTTAAAATATCAGTGAGAATATCCAGCAGAATACGCTTCGCACAGCGGTACGCGCGGCCTAAAGTAAATTTTACTGTAAACGCACGTGGCAGTCAACGTGTTAATCGATCCCTGCGAACGTACCATCACTTGTGTGTGATGTGTGTGTATTGTGTTTCGCAATAAACTTTATGTGTTGCCAACTGTAAGTAGGGCCCCTTCTGGTAGTGTGAGAAATTAGATCCTATCAAAATCGTTGTAATGATCCCCACTTAATTGATCCCTACTAACGTACCATCTGTCAATAAACTTTATGTGTTGCCAACTGTATGTCTGATGTCTGAGAAGTGACTTTGCAGCACAAACTAAACTAACACTGACTGTACGGTAATTTCTAGATTAACGGAAACGTGCTTAATTGCTAGTCTAAAGCACAAGCAGGGAAATAGCATAAATTATTCTGAATGATTAATAGGACAAAAACTTAAAATTTGGCCAGAAAGAAAAGAACAGATTCGACATGAGATTGGAAGCGTTTACCATGTCGCGCCCAGTTATTGCGAGGTCTATTGCCCATGCTTTAAATGCTAGCCTGCCGATTAAATGGCACAAAATTTAAGTCTAAGCCACGATTAACTGAGATACATAGTAAGAGGAGACGTCATGGATTTGCCCCATCTCAGGTGTCATGAATGGAAGAAAATTATATTTGCTATCTGATCCGAACCAAGCGAGTAAAATTTTGATTGAAGAAGCCTTATGGTAATGGTGATTTCTATAATTTCCAGCATTCGCTTGACTTTATTACCATTCAGAATACGTCCATTCCGAATAGAGAGCACCGTGAAAGGTTGTATACGAATTTTTACTGATCAATTTAAATTAACTGGGGAAACTCGAACAAAATCCATTAGCCTGACCTCAGCAGCGTATTGCAAAGTGCCATTAATTCCAGTTTGCGGTGAGAATTAGAAAAGACAGTAATGTTTTCGAAGAGGATATTACCATACTTTCTAGTCACAAGCTGGCTTCAAGACTCTCAATTCTGAGTCAATGGCGTTTAAGACAATATATGTATGTATAGCTGTTGCGAACATCTCAACGAGATAGTATAACGTTCATACTATGTGGATAACAGGGGCACGATGGATATACGAATTCTCCAATGCATTTTCTTCTTTGGGGATCTCTTTAAAGATGTGCTTGTTAATAATTGTCAATACGATTAATGAATTCCGTTAACCTCAGATGTGGGCACCAATAAATGTCCCTCAGGGTAAGAATAGCTTCGGCTTTTTACACACATAGGACACGAACATCAACAATGTTAGTTAAAAAGAGCATAAAAATGCATTTAGTTTACTTGTCAGCTTCTAAAAAAAAAGATTTGAAGCCAAACGATCATCAAGTAAGGCGTAGATTCGTCGAATGGGCCCAAAACGAGATTACCGTTGTTCCCGATTTTCATAAGCGAATTTTGTTTAGCGATGAAGCGCACTTCTGGTTGAATGGCTACGTCAACAAACAAAACTGTCGCTTTTTTCAGACTTCAATTATACACCCAAAGAAATACTACAGTAGGATTCACTAATATTCAATGAGAAATGTTTTCGATTTTTGGAAGAATACTTGCCAAGTTAAATACGGTGTCTTTAGGGATTTAATGCAGTACAATTTTTCTATATTTTCCGATCACATATACATATCATTGGGTTAATAAGTAGACTTGACATTATTACTAACAATTTTCCTCTAGGTTAACACATGCGTATGGTTATGGATTAGTGAGTGAGAGAGAGAAAATAAGTTGAGAGAATTTATTTATTTACAGCCATATAAAAGTGTTAGTAATATACTCTTTTTTATTTTCATTTCATCAGAATACATATGTAAAGCTATATAACTTCGGCTTAATAATTTTAGGTAAATATAAATAAAATAAAAAATCCATTTTTTTTTATTAAAAGAACCTAAAGCTCCATCTTTGGCTTAAAAATTAGGACATGTTTTTTAGATAAATAAAAATAAAAAGAATAAAAAAACATTTTTTATTAAAAGAAAAAAACGAGCATTCTAAAGCATTTAAAAAAATATACTATGGGACAAAATATATATTAAAATACGCCCAGCTAATGACATAGAACATTTTTAACACAAAATATTCTTCGAGTGTTATTCTGAAATAAAATGATAAAGCATCCGCAGCACATGTATTCTTGTCGCAGTCTGATCGACAACTGAATCAAAAAACACAAGAATACATACACATGTGCATACGTACGATGAGAGCAACACATTGTTACGCGCTTTGTTTGTGTTCATTTTCCTTCTGTCTTCCTCCCCCCTCATCAAGAAATGATTTTTAAAAATATTTTGGTGAGAGCGGGTGGTAATGTTACGACCCGCCATAAGAAATTTTACTTCTACATGATGCGTATTCTTTATATTCATATTCTTTGCTAGAACGCAGTAATAAGCAATGTGAATAAAATACACAAACAGCAATGAAGTCGCATTAGAGTTCTCGAGAAAGCAAAAACACGAACATACTACTACTTCAAGAACCTTCATCTGACTGTTTACGCGGGCATATGAAAAGGCAAGACAAAGCAGGCAACCAGTAGGAAGAATTCAGTCAGTCTTGTGTGAAGATGCGTTAGGTGTGAAGAGAACAGTCGTGTTATGAAGATCGTCGTTGAAAAGATCTGCGTTGTAAGCGAAGATGGATAGCGAACAAGCAATTATTGTTGTATTTGTCAAGTTGTATACGTTGGCACACAACAGAAGTAGTAAAGAACTTAATTGAAACTAAACATAAATTTATTTTTATTTTGTTTGCAATCAACGAACTTACATTTTAAAGGTTTTTAAAAAGGTAAGAAACGTAACAATATTAAGAGGCCTTGGAACATTCCTTTGTGCATATAGTATGATACTCATTGACATAGAGTATTTCACAAAATTGGCTCTTAAACAAGTGGGCTTGTTCAGATGGATATTGTTAAATAGCTAACATGGCTAACATGTTAAGGGCAAAATTTTGTTCTGTTAAAGCCAAATGTGTTGCTGCTATAATTTATGGATTATGTCTTGGCTTTTCAAATTGGAATTTATGTATCTTTATACACAACATTTCGCTCAGACTGTTAACGTTTGCTGCAATGCTAACAAATAAAATCACTTAAGTGTCTCATAATTATAAAATTTTTCTGTTAATTTTTTATGACTTTTTTCTTGTTTATTTTTCTGGTCTCTTATTTATTTTTTTAATTGCATTGCATTGTAATCATTGTATGTGGGCCTAAATTAGTTGGCTTTTGTGGTCTCATTTCATACATCGTCTTTTAAAGCCAAAAATGCATCGCTTCGCGATCATTAATTTCTTAAACAATTTTTTTTTTTTTTTTTTTTTTTTTTTTTTTTTTTTTGTGAATAGTGCGTGTATGTCGGTAATTAGCTTAAGGTCTTGTTAGTTTTTTTATTATTTTTATATTTTTTATATGAAATTAATAATTAACATTTTTGCAGCAAATTAGTTGCCGTATAATGAATTGAAATTGGCACGTAACAGCACAACTTTACATGTATTTTTTTGTTGTTTTTGCTGTTTGCCTTTATTAAAAATAAAATTACTTGGAAAAATTCATTTTAAAGGGTTAAATTAGGTTAGAATGAAGAGAAAACAATTATGCCGAGATGCCATTTTGATTTATTATATGGCAACAGCAACAATTTTGTGAAAGTTATAGAAAAATAAAAAGCAACAAAAGGGGAAAAATCAAAGAAAAAATAAAGTATGAAATGGCAAACGGGTGAAACCCAAGACGCAAACCAAAAATCAAATCTATTGGTATGCTTTCCTAAACGACGGCGGCCTGTAAGAACCGGCCTGACATAATGGATGGCCATGCGATTTAAGGAAAGAACATATTCAGTGCTCTTCTTATCCACATCAGTTCAACCAAAAAAAATAAAGTATAAAGAATGCGCATTTTAACATTTTTTGTAATATTTTTCAAAAATATTTCATGACGCGGGGGGAAGATAGAAGGGAAGGTTACAGAAACCAAGAGCGTAACAATGCGTTGTTCTCATCGTGCGTTTTTGTTGTTTGACCACTTTTTTATTTATTTTTCTTAAATCACTTATTCTGGTGTTAAAAACAGACGTCGGCACCAATGTCCCTCAGGGGAAGAACATCTTCGGCTTTTTACGCACATAGGACACGAACATCAAGAATGTTCGTTAAAAAGAGCGTAAAAATCTTGTCAGTTTTTAAAGAAGAAGGTTCATGTCGCTTTTTTCAGACTTCAATTATACGCCCAAAGAAATATCACAGTAGTATTCACTAATATCAATGAGAAATGATTTCGATTTTTGGAAGAATACTTGCCAAGTTAAATACGGTGTTTTTAGGGACTTAGCGCAGTACAATTTTTCTATATTTTCCGATCACATATACATATCACTGAGTTAATAAGTAGACTTAAAATTATTACTAACAATTTTCCTCTAGGTTAACACATGCCTATGGTTATGGATTAGTGAGTAAGAGAGAGAAAATAAGTTGAGAGAATTTATTTATTTACAGCCATATAAAAGTGTTAGTAATATACTCTATTTTTATTTTTATTTCATCAACATACATATGTAAGGCTGTCTATCTTTCGCTTAATAATTTTAGATAAATAAATATAAAATAAAAAATCAATTTTATTATTAAAAGAACAGAATAAAAAAACCATTTGTTACTAAAAGAAAAAAAACGAGCATTCCAAAGCATTTAAAAAAAAATTATACTGAGACAAAATAAAAAAATTAAATACGCCCAGCTAATGACATAGAACATTTTTAACACAAAATATTCTTCGAGTGTTATTCTGAAATAAAATGATAAAGCATCCGCAGCACATGTGTTCTTGTCGCAGTCTGATCGACAACTAAATCAAAAAACACAAGAATACATTCACATGTACATACGTACGATGAGAGCGGCACATTGTTACGCTCTTTGTTTGTGTTTAATTTCTTCTGTCTTCCTCCCTCTCATCTAGAAATTAATTTGATGAGAGCGGGTCGTAATGTTACGACCCGCCATAAGAAATTTTACTTCTACATGATGCGTATTCTTTATATCCATATTCGTTGGTTTAAGGCAATCTGGCCTATTTAAAATAAGCGAGGACGACAAAAGGTTTTAGATTCCGAACAGAAATTTTCAAAATGTTAAATAACAGGCAGTGCTGCTGATCCAATGGCAAAATTGGGCTCAGAGAGGCTACAACTTCTAGTCTAATGCCAAAATTTGGCGCAGCATTTGGCCAGAAAAACAGGAAATTGAATAAAATTTTTTTTTTTTTTTTTGTTTTAAGTGAAGGTGGCTGCATTTCGGATAGACTCACTTGGGCGGCAAGAGGTCCATTATGATGTTATTTTAGCTTTACATGGCACACTGTTCCGTTTGCTTGAGGATTTTCATTATTTGTCGGTATTTGTTGCCAATTTATATTCATATTCCCCATTAGTCTCCATTTAAGAAGAAGAAAAAAAAAATGTGAATAAATTTTTAAACTCAATTTTTATTTGATAATGATACGCCACGTTGACTGTTCTCAACTGTCATCAGACTTATGGATATAAAAGTAACGATAAATTTTTATTTCAATTGACATTTTAATCGAAATTCAATGAATTTTTAATAAGACCAACTGACAGATGTAGAGAGAGAGAGAAGAAATAAAGGGTGTTTTTTTTATAGAGGTATAGAACTTTAAGTTGGCATTACTTTTCAAGATGGCGACCGATTTAACAGCTGTCAAGTGATTTATTCTCAGTTTGGTTTGGCAATTCATCCTGAATAGATTCACGCCTGAACAACGCTTGCAAATATTGCAATTTTATTTCGAAAATGATGGTTCTGTGCGGAAAACGTATCGCGCACTACGTCCATTTTATCGTCGACAAAATCGTCCATCAGAGCAGTTAATTCGATTAACCATGGAACGTTTTCGCACCACGTTTACTCTTATTGATAACTCGCATCCCCAGAGACGCTGTACGGTGCGTACAGAAGAAGCTATTGCTGCTGTAGAGCGTAGCATTGAGGAAGACCCGAATGAGTCCATCCGCCATCGAGCACAGGAATTGGATCTGTGTCCATCCACTTTATGGAAGATTTTGCGGAAGGATCTTGGTTTGCGTGCTTACAAAATCCAACTCGTGCAAGATTTGAAGCCAAACGATCATCAAGTAAGGCGTAGATTCGTCGAATGGGCCCAAAACGAGAAACGAATTTTGTTTAGCGATGAAGCGCACTTCTGGTTGAATGGCTACGTCAACAAACAAAACTGCCGCATTTGGAGTGAAGGTAATCCTCAAGTGTATGTGGAAACACCGTTACATCCAGAAAAACTGACTGTTTGGCTGGTGGAATCATTGGTCCGTACTTTTTCAAAAACGATGATGGCCAGAACGTTACAGTCAATGGTGATCGGTATAGAGCCATGATTACTAACTTTTTCATTCCTGAATTGAATAACCATGATGTCCAGGAGATGTGGCTCGTGCCACAATAGATTTATTGAAAGACACGTTTGGTGACCGCCTAATTTCACGTTTTGGACCTGTGAATTGGCCTCCAAGATCTTGTGATTTAACACCGCTAGACTACTTTCTGTGGGGCTATGTAAAGTCATTGGTCTATGCGGTAAAGCCACAAACGCTTGACCATTTGGAAGACAACATTCGCCGTATTATTGCCGATATACGGCCACAAATGTTGGAAAAAGTCATCGAAAATTGGACGTCCAGATTGGACTACATCCGCGCCAGCCGTGGCGGTCATATGCCAGCAATCATATTTAAAATGTAATGCCACAAGATTATCTTTCGGATAAATAAAATTCATGTCAATCGAATAATCCATCGTTGTTTTATTGCAACTTAAAGTTCTATACCTCTATAAAAAACACCCTTTATTTTCACACACATCATGTAGTCGATCGGTCTGTATGTCTATGTGTCCATAATCCGGTTTTGGGCCAGACTTTAACTGCTTATTGAGTCTTGCTGCTCTCGTGCCTAGCTCTGTTTTTCCAGAGATGCTTAAACGAGAAGCTAATGATTTATTTTGTATAAAAAAAGACTCCATTAATGAAGAATAAAACGAACAAAATTCATAAAACTCGTGCCCAATTTGATAGGCAAACATGTGATTTATTAGAATTTGTTTCACAATTCAAGTGTATTTATTGAAAATAGAATTTAAAAATGAATATTGGATTGTAACAACAGAAAAACTGAATGAAAATTTATTTAAATTGTTGCATCACACCACAATTATGTATGTATATGGGTGTGTGTATAAGCGTATTTTCGAAACTATATTTTGAAATGTTTACAAAAAAGCTTGTGTCAGTCAGTCAATCAATTGAACCATCTATTATTATTACTCGCCTTAATATTGTACACAAATATTGGTGCAATCATGGTGCAATCAGCCATCCAAACCAGCAAGAGTCAGCTAACCAATCAACCATTAAACACCAGAAAACAATTGTTATTATTCAATTACAACACAAGTAAGTTGGCAACACTAATGAAATGGTAGTCAAATTTTAATTACAACATGTACAGCCATATACCAACACCATGTACAGCTACTGCCGAGTGAGTATGTATTTTCAATTCCATAAAGACTAATGATTTTTCTCAAAAAAAAAAAACACTTTCAAGACAGAACCTCTATCTCTCTGTCTCTGTCTCTCTCTCTTTCAACAAACTTGTTAAACACCTTCGAACTTCGCCTGCAAACGCGACCTGATGGCAAACCAACCATTTCGTGCTTGCAAACCTGCCCTGATAAATACTAAAAATTTCTCATATTTGGCTGGATAATGTAATAACAAAACACACACACACACACTCTCTCTCTCTCCCATTATAGGTTATGTTTGCAGGCGAAGTTCGCTAGTGTAAGCAACACTGACTACTGTCATGATGATATTTTGGTAGTGTTAGTGGTGATTGTTTGTGGCATTTCAAATCAAGAAAATTTTTATTATTTTATGTTTATGGCTGATAAAACAAGATATTAAACACTCCATTCACACACAATTTACAAACAACAACAACAATAATAACATTTCTTGTTTTTCTAATTAATTATGCAAGTGATAGTGATATGATTACCGATTAGTTAGACACGACTGCCTTAAAAAAGGGGACTAAAAGCAGAGAAAACACATTCTCACATTCAGTGGATTTAATTTCATATTAATTTCCATATTGGAAATGTTTTTGTTGTTGTTGTTTTTTTTTTTAACAATAAACAGTAAATTAGAACATAAACAAACAAAACAAAAAACAACGCCATTTAAGACTCTCCATCTTACTCTCCACAACGCTCACTCACAGTTAAACTCACGTGCCGTTAGTTTCTCTCGTGTGTAAGACAATACCAAACAATACAGTCACGAGCAACTGCTTTCATGCACTTAATTTGTTTTCATATGGCAATTTTGTTTTTGCTCTTGTATTTTGCTTGCTAGAAGACTGCCTAGAAGGACGTCACTGAAAGAAATATTTTTTTCGTCTGATGTCTGAGAAGTGACTTTGCAGCACAAGCTAAACTGACGCTGACTGTACGGTAATTTCTAGATTAAGGGAAACGTGCTAGCCTAAAACACAAGCAGGGAAATTATTCTGAATGATTAATAGACAAAAACTTAAAATTTGGCCAGAAAGAAAAGAACAGATTCGACATGAGATTGGAATCGTTTACCATGTCGCGCCCAATTATTGCAAGGTCTATTGCCCATGCTTTAAATGCTAGCCTACCGATTAAATGCCCCAAACTTTAAGTCTAAGCCACGATTAACTGAGATACATAGTAAGAGGAGACGTCATGGATTTGCCCCATCTCAGGTGTCATGGATCAATGAATGGAAGAAAATTATATTTGCTATCTGATCTGAACCAAGCGAGTAAAATTTTGATAGAAGAAGCCTTATGGTAATGGTGATTTCTATAATTTCCAGCATTCGCTTGACTTTATTACCATTCAGAATACGTCCATTCCGAATAGAGAGCACCGTGAAAGGTTGTATACGAATTTTTACTGATCAATTTAAATTAACTGGGGACACTCGAACAAAATCCATTAGCCTGACCTCAGCAGCGTATTGCAAAGTGCCATTAATTCCAGTTTGCGGTGAGAATTAGAAAAGACAGTAATGTTAGTCACAATCTGGCTTCAAGACTCTCAATTCTGAGTCAATGGCGTTTAAGACAATATATGTATGTATAGCTGTTGCGAACATCTCAACGAGATAGTATAACGTTCATACTATGTGGATAACAGGGGCACGATGGATATACGAATTCTCCAATGCATTTTCTTCTTTGGGGATCACTTTAAAGATGTGCTTGTTCATAATTGTCAATACGATTAATGAATTCCGTTAACCTCAGATGTGGGATTTCGAAATCTGGCCAAGGCTGGAGAGGACATATAAAGGGTGTTTTTTTATAGAGGTATAGAACTTTAAGTTGCAATAAAACAACGATGGATTATTCGATTGACATGAATTTTATTTATCCGAAAGATAATCTTGTGGCATTACATTTTAAATATGATTTCTGGCATATGACCGCCACGGCTGGCGCGGATATAGTCCAATCTGGACGTCCAATTTTCGATGACTTTTTCCAACATTTGTGGCCGTATATCGGCAATAATACGGCGAATGTTGTCTTCCAAGTGGTCAAGCGTTTGTAACTTTACCGCATAGACCAATGACTTTACATAGCCCCACAGAAAGTAGTCTAGCGGTGTTAAATCACAAGATTTTGGAGGCCAATTCACAGGTCCAAAACGTGAAATTAGGCGGTCACCAAACGTGTCATTCAATAAATCTATTGTGGCGCGAGCTGTGTGACATGTTGCGCTGTCTTGTTGAAACCACATCTCCTGGACATCATGGCTATTCAATTCAGGATTGAAAAAGTTTGTAATCATGGCTCTATACCGATCACCATTGACTGTAACGTTCTGGCCACCATCGGTTTTGAAAAAGTACGGACCAATGATTCCACCAGCCCATAAAGCGCACCAAACAGTCAGTTTTTCTGGATGTAACGGTGTTTCCACATACACTTAAGGATTACCTTCACTCCAAATGCGGCAGTTTTGTTTGTTGACGTAGCCATTCAACCAGAAGTGCGCTTCATCGCTAAACAAAATTCGCTTATGAAAATCGGGAACAACGGTAATCTCGTTTTGGGCCCATTCGACGAATCTACGCCTTACTTGATGATCGTTTGGCTTCAAATCTTGCACGAGTTGGATTTTGTAAGCACGCAAACCAAGATCCTTCCGCAAAATCTTCCATAAAGTGGATGGACACAGATGCAATTCCTGTGCTCGATGACGGATGGACTCATTCGGGTCTTCCTCAATGCTACGCTCTACAGCAGCAATAGCTTCTTCTGTACGCACCGTACAGCGTCTCGTCAATAAGAGTGAACGTGGTGCGAAAACGTTCCATGGTTAATCGAATTAACTGCTCTGATGGACGATTTTGTCGACGATAAAATGGACGTAGTGCGCGATACGTTTTCCGCACAGAACCATTATTTTCGAAATAAAATTGCACTTTTTGCAAGCGTTGTTCAGGCGTGAGTCTATTCATGATGAATTGCCAAACCAAACTGAGAATAAATCACTTGACAGCTGTTAAATCGGTAGCCATCTTGAAAAGTAATGCCAACTTAAAGTTCTATACCTCCATAAAAAACACCCTTTACATACATACTTAATTGCTCATTACAACCCTTCAGTCACGATTACGACATAGCTTATCACACCACTCATGTTGTATGTGTTAATTTTATACATGAGTGGCGAAGGACCTATAGTTTAAAGTCGACTTCGAACGACAGATTTTTGACAAACTTTTCATGGCAATTTCTGTTTAATCTCAAGATTTTTTGCCAGAAATCTGCTGAGAGAAAGTCGCCGAAGAAATATTCTTTTTATATTTTCGTTTTGATGTCTGACTTGGGGTTGAACCATGGCCTCACGTCTATTAAGCAAACACACTACCTACTAGACTGCATACATTTCAAAAGAGCATGCTGGGTGTGGTTATTATTGCTCATTACTGGACATTGCGTTGTGGGCACTCATACAAAATGCATCGGTCTTGGATACATAACAAATGACTTTTGCAGAAGTTTCAGACATAAGGAAGAGAAGAAAACTATTCTTCACATACTGGACCTAGGACCCAGGAGAAAAATACACCTTGATGTCTACTGCGTAAACAATTTAACACGTTGACTGCCGACTACGAGATAATTCGTAGATTACGTACGTTCCCTTCTAGGGAGCCAACTACGAGTTATCTCGTACTCACTAAGCCTGCCATTTTTGTGTAGCTACGAATAAAATCGTATTATATCAGTGCTAGTATCGATAAATGGCTTCCTTCCGGGAAAAGAACAAAAAGTCAATGTTGGCTTACGTGGCCAGTTTTCTGAAAATTGCCGCGGCAGTCAACGTGTTAAGGCGAACAGAGTAAAAACACCACCGTTTTTAAATGAAACTCTATGACTGTGTGTTGAGGCAATGACGTACACACAGCCTCACAGACAATTGCATGTAAACAAATCTAAAAAAATCAGAACAAAAACAAAACAATAATAACTATTGTGGGGCGTGTGTGTGTGTGTGTGTGTATGGGTGAGTGGCCATGATTTTTAAATTTACTCTCCCTTTAAAACCAAAACAAACAACAGCAACAACAAATTAAGTAAAAGCACAACAACAAAACTGAAAACAGTGTTGACAATCAATTTATGTTGCTAAAAGAGACAAAAAAAAAATACCTTTAACCATATCACGAATTGAACACAGTGTTATTTGTTTAAAATAAAAATTTAAATAAATTTTAAATTTGTGTGGTTTTCTTCGCTTCATCTTCTTCTTCTTCTTCTTTTGTTGGTTTTGTTTACAATTCATGTCAGAAAAGTAAAGCAAAATAGAGAAACAGAGAAACTAGAAAATTAAATCACTTTTTCAAACTCTACAAAACAATTTATAAAGTTTTAGAGAGCTTCACCACTAAGAATTAAATTCAACAAAATGTATACGAAAAAGACAACAACAACAACAACAAAACAAACAAAAAAAGTATCGTAATAACCAATAAAGAAAAAAATAAAACTTTAAATAACCACCGGATACCATAAACGCCAACACAGCTTAAGTAATCAGCAGAAATAGCAGCAAACAACAACAGCAACAACAACAATGATAATAAATATTATGAAAAAATAAACAATTTATGGAGTTTTTTACTTCTTTTTCTTCAGATTTTTTTGGTTTAAGGTTGGTTTCTTTTTCTTTTGTGGTAAAAAAAATGAATTTTTTTTGTTGAAAAAAAGAAAAAAATTAAAAAAAATTTTAAATTAATTGAAAATAGAAAAGAAAACGTGCTAAAGGTTTTATGAAACTTTTATAAATTGATTGTCAACTTGTTAAAAAAAAAAAACAAAATCAATAAATTAATCAATTACAGGGTGAAGTATTTAGCGGTTTCAAAACCTCATTAATTTAGGAAAAGGTTTGCCATTTACGAATCCATCCGTTTGTAAATTTTTCCCACTAAACGAAAATAACACCTGATTGTGTAAACGCACAAACAGCATTTCTCGTGGTTTAGAAATGTATCGGAAGACCTTCTAACTTGTGGAGACAGTAGACAGCTTTAATTAAAATTATGCGTTCTATTTAATCTCTTAGGCTGTGTCATCACCACCCTTACTCAATTCTGCTTGAGGAATTCGACTTTCAATCATGTTTGTTAGGTAGTAGCCTTAAGCCTCTCATCCTCCTAATGCGTGCGTGCATGAAGATTCATAATGATTTTCATAGAGATCGGGAAACACTTTGATTAGATTGACATACATCCTTTGGTGCATGAAGAGATATATTTGGTCAATTCACACCAGCCGTTGTATCGTTGTATTCATTGTATTGTTGGACGACTATACAACAGTGTATGCTTATTGTTGATAATTTTCATGTAAAAATCCGATACACTTATACACATTTTTTCATATGTTTTTAAAAGTTGTATTGGTTTCATGCTATCAAATTGTTTGAATGCCAAAAATTATGAAGAAGAATACGACATACACAATACAGCATAGCTTTGAGCGTTCACAAACAACCAAGTGTATTCATAATACAACATACATACATACATACATAATTGGTCATTACAACCCTTCAGTCAGGATTAAGACCTAGTTTCTCACACCACTTGTGTTGTGTGTGTTAATTTTTATACATGAGTGGTGGGACCTACAGTTTAAAGTCGACTCCGAACGACAGATTTTTGAGTAACTTTTTCATGGCAGGTTTATTTAATCTCAGAGTTTTCGACAGAAATCTGCTGAGAGGAAGTCGCCGAAGAAATACTTTTTGTATTTTGTTTTGATGTCTGGCCTGGGGCTCGAACCCTGGCTTTACGTCTAATAAGCCAACACACTGCCTACTAGACTACGGCGACTTCATTCAATACAACATACACGATACAAAGTCGTGTGAATTGGCCAATCATTGTTGTATACATGACTTACTTAATCTGTCATTGCAACTCTTTAGTTAGGATTACAACCTAACTTCGCACACCACTCATGTTGTGTGTATTAATTTTGTACATGAGTGGCAGAGGCGGTACCTACAGTTTAAAGTCATCAACTCCGAAGGATGGATTTTGTTTCGAGAAACTTTTCATGGCAATTTTCATCTTTTTTTACTTGAATACTGCTAAGAGGAAGTCGCCGTAAGAAATTTTTTTTCATATTTCGTTTTGATTGGGTCAGGACTTAAATCTCGGCCTTTTACCTAATAAGCCAACACACTACACCTAGTAAGCTTGTGGATACGTACGATAAAGCCTTTAAAAAACTTTTCTCTAAGCTTTTAATTTCAATTTTTCTGTCAGTGTTTAACCAAAAAACAAAAAAAAGAGAAGCATTTATCATTGTTATGACTTTTGTTTACAGTTGTAAAAGGAAATACTAGAAAATTTTTAACAGCAAAACTTTTTTTAGGGCCCAACTAAATCCCTTTAATTCTCTCCTTTACATATACACATGAAAGTTTCTTCTTTTAAAATTCCTATGCACTACACAAAAAAAAAACACAAAAATGCAGATTAAATACGAAGGAAAAAACAATAATAACAACAATAGCAATAAAAACAAAAACAATAACAGTTAGGAGTTAAACATACATTTGCTCTCGATAAACATTTGCTTCGTTCGTATTATACCTACGAAACATGCAGAGTTTCTGTTTTTATTTTGGCTTGAAGAAGTAAATGTTTTTGGAGATTGGAGAGCAAGCAAATAAACCGTTAGTTTTTTTTTATTCAATTCCTATGAGAAACTATTAAAAAGGGAAAACCTTAGGCAATGTAATAAGATAACACGTACATATGTATGCATGTGTGCACGTACAAACACAACACTCTTTAAAGATGAAGGTACTTAGAGTTAAATACCATGCTATTGTTGCTGTTGTTGCTGCTGCTAATGATGTCTGTTGTTGGAGTAGGTGAAGGTTTCAATAACATGTGATATAATAAAGCGAGTCAAAGTTAAAATAACACGCTGTATTTACAATACATATGTACATATTTTTTAATTACATTTTAATTTCGATATTTCCTTCTCTTGTTTTTTTAAGGTGGTTCATTAAGTTTTTAAAGTAGCAACCGAAAACGAACACAATAATAAAAAACCGTTGTAACTGTAACCCTTATCAGGGCCAAACACGAGACAGACAATTAAACAACAGAATGTCAAACTGTTTACATATTTGTATTGTTATTACTTTTATACACATATGTACATATATATAAATAAACAAACGTACGTACATGTAAATGCATTAAAATTATAGCATTTACAGTGACTAAAAAAACTATTCGCCAATGGAAGTTGTGCTTTTTATAATTGTTGTTGAAGATAGTGTGTTGGTCCCTTTTTTTAAATCAAAAACAAATGAAAAAATCATCATTCTTTTTTTTTTTTTGGGGGTCAATTTGAACTCCAGGTACTGTACTTGTATCACTGGAAAGCACACGTCCTCTAACCCAAAAAATATCTTCACTTTTATACGCATAATTTTATCGATCACTGTAGTATGGGTATGTATACATCAAACTGCCATACCTTTCCTTTTTTTACAAAAGAACAAACAAAAAATAAACAAACAAAAAAACCGTAAACCTTGAAAGATACTAAGACAGAAAGAGAGAGAGAGAGAAAAATTATTTGAGTGATAAGGATTATTAGAGAGATACATAGTAGTAGATTACATGGGTATTTATTTATTTATTGTTGCCTCGCTGCCTGTTTGTCATAAATTATTTAGGTTTGTCCATATGTGTGTATGTAAATGAACTATTTTATGGCAGTGCTGTGTTCACTCGTGTTAACCTTTTTTTAAACCCTGCCTCCCCTCTCTCTCTCTCTCTGCATGTAGGCCTTGGTGCTGGCTCTTGTTTTTCCTTTTAGTCTGGCATTAAAACACACATAAACGAAAGGAGAACAGAACAACATTTTATTTATTAGAGCATAAGGTTTGAAAGGCTTTGGAAAAATAAAAACACAAAGTTAAAGGCAAACAAAAAGGCACGCAAAGGAATTTAATTCAAAGAAAGGTAGGGAGACACATTGAGCAAAACGGGAAAAGTATAAGAGACTCAGAGAGGTGAATAAATTTGCATGAAAGAAAAGTGAAATGAAATGTATTGTTGAATTGAAATTAAAATGATGAAAAACATTTTAAATTTCTTAAAGAAGTTTCATCCGCATCGTGTAATCCAATAGTTTTAAAACTGCTGCTAGTCTGGCAACGTTGTCGTTCCTCTGACCCGTCATTTATTGTGACATTTTCAATTATAAATCGTTTAACAACCGACAAATGCGAAAAAGTGGCTATTGCGACCTGCATAATTCAAACAAAACTACATAGAAAGCTTACTAAAGACAGGAAGGAAAGAAAAACAATAACAAAACATCACAGCAATTTCTCGAAGTTGACAGCATGAAAATAAAAAAAGTATAAACAAGGTGACAGTTCAGATAATATTGCCAGTAGTGTAGTGATTTCAAAACTACCGATCGTCATGGCTGTCAGCTGTTAAATGTCTCTCATCCGAAGTGATATTTATTTAGTGAAAGATTTGTTCCGTCTGCGAATATGGAACATTTAACATCCGAAGCACGCATAAAAATATTTAAAATTGTGGTGCGCAAAAGTGGTGCTTTAGACGTGGTTACTTTTCGAGCATTACAGGGTGATTATGTTTGACATAATTGATCTAAAAGTTGTCCAAAAAAAGTTCATAGGCTAGCATACACCTTCATAGATATATTGATTGATTTTTCGAACAAAGTATTCTAAAGCAATGCAGCGTTATTATTTACTCAGTAAACTAGAGAAGTAGTAAAGGGTGTTTTTTATAGAGGTATAGAACTTTAAGTTGGCTTTACTTTTCAAGATGGCGACCGATTTAACAGCTGTCAAGTGATTTATTTATTTATTTATTTATTTATTTATTATAATTAACATAACACAACAAGATTTTAATCTTATAAGTTATAGTGCTATGCTTAGGATCAATAAGATATAATACATAAAAAAAAAAATAATGAAAAATTATGAAATATAAGAAATTAAGTAAGACTAACAAATTAATATAAAAAACAAATTAATTAAAATATTAAAATATTAAAATTGAGTAGAAATATAATTTAATTGATTTAATTATTTTAGGAAAATAAAAAATAAAAAAGGTAAAAAAGATAAAGAATTCTAAAGATATAAAAAAGAAATATTTACAAAAATTGGTATAGAAAAGTAAGGATAAATATTTAACCGATATAATAAACATGCTAAGAACGTAACAAACTTTTCATTAAGAGAACAATTTAAATAACTCCTTTTTGAACGCGTTTGCATTGCCTAACTTTTGGATGTAGTTTGGTAGGGAATTCCAGAGACTAGTGGTGTGTATAAAGAACTGTCGCTGTGACAGAAGAGTCCTGTAACGTTGTTGAATAATCTTCATGCCTCGGCATGACCTAGCAAACTTAATACGGTCTACTAAATATTCCGGCTGTCCCGTATTAATAATTTTATGGAATAGAATGAGGCATTTAATTTTCAGAAGATTATCAAATTTCACACTAAATATCTGATACGCTAAATGAGAAATATGATCCCGGCGACCTTTAAGAAATACGTATCTTGCTATATTGTTGTATGCCAAGTTTAATTTCCGGTTGTCATTACTATCGCAGTTTGCAAAAATTTCGCACCCATACAATAGCACAGGAATCAAATAAGTTTTAGCAAGTTGCATACGAATTGCAAAAGGAGTTGAATCAATGACCGCCCATAAATTCCGTAGCATGCTGTAAATTCTGCCAACGACGACACTTATATGGCCAGACCACGATAATCTGTCATTAAATACAATGCCCAGATTAGTAGCAGACTTGACATAGTCAATTTTATTTCCCCTGATACTCAATCCAGGTATGGCAAACGAAACATTGGTCTTCGAAAGCAGTAAACATTTGGACTTTGAGGGATTAATACACAGTCCATTCGCCGAAGCCCAACGGTCAATCCTATCCAAATCACGGTTAACAGAATGTAAACAAGAATCAATATTCTCCTTACGAGTACTGGCATAAATCTGCACATCATCAGCATACATATGAACACGGCAGTCAACCAAAACATCCGGTAGATCATTAATATACATACAGAACAGCAGTGGCCCCAGTATTGATCCCTGGGGAACACCTCTACAAATATTAAGCGAATCAGAAATCTTCCCATTTAAGTGAACCCTCTGACATCTGTCTAACAAATAAGAAAAAATTAGACTAGCGGCAGAATCAGAAAAATTAAACAGCTTCCGGAGCTTATTCAATAAAATTTTATGATTGACTGTATCGAAAGCCTTTGTGTGATCGAGAAGAACTAAAAACGCTACATTATTTACATCCAGCTTCAACCTGAGATCCTCAACTACATTTAATAGAGCGGTAGTACAACTCCTACCTTTCATGAAACCTGACTGACTGACTGATAAATAATTGTGACATTCCAGATAACCATTGATCTGTCTGGCTATAATGTTTTCCATTACCTTCGACAGTTTGGTTTGGCAATTCATCATGAATAGACTCACGCCTGAATAACGCTTGCAAATAGTGTAATTTTATTTCGAAAATATTGGTTCTGTGCGGAAAACGTATCGCGCACTACGTCCATTTTATCGTCGACAAAATCGTCCATCAGAGCAGTTAATTCGATTAACCATGGAACGTTTTCGCACCACGTTTACTCTTATTGATAACTCGTATCCCCAGAGACGCTGTACGGTGCGTACAGAAGAAGCTATTGCTGCTGTAGAGCGTAGCATTGAGGAAGACCCGAATGAGTCCATCCGCCATCGAGCACAGGAATTGGATCTGTGTCCATCCACTTTATGAAAGATTTTGCGGAAGGATCTTGGTTTGCGTGCTTACAAAATCCAACTCGTGCAAGATTTGAAGCCAAACGATCATCAAGTAAGGCGTAGATTCATCGAATGGGCCCAAAACGAGATTACCGTTGTTCCCGATTTTCATAAGCGAATTTTGTTTAGCGATGAAGCGCACTTCTGGTTGAATGACTACGTCAACAAACAAAACTGCCGCATTTGGAGTGAAGGTAATCCTCAAGTGTATGTGGAAACACCGTTACATCCAGAAAAACTGACGGTTTGGTGCGCTTTATGGGCTGGTGGAATCATTGGTCCGTACTTTTTCAAAAACGATGGTGGCCAGAACGTTACAGTCAATGGTGATCGGTATAGAGCCATGATTACTAACTTTTTCATTCCTGAATTGAATAACCATGATGTCCAGGAGATGTGGTTTCAACAAGACGGCGCAACATGTCACACAGCTCGTGCCACAATAGATTTATTGAAAGACACGTTTGGTGACCGCCTAATTTCACGTTTTGGACCTGTGAATTGGCCTCCAAGATCTTGTGATTTAACACCGCTAGACTACATTCTGTGGGGCTATGTAAAGTCATTGGTCTATGCGGTAAAGTTACAAACGCTTGACCATTTGGAAGACAACATTTGCCGTATTCTTGCCGATATACGGCCACAAATGTTGGAAAAAGTCATCGAAAATTGGACGTCCAGATTGGACTACAGCCGCGCCAGCCGTGGCGGTCATATGCCAGAAATCATATTTAAAATGTAATGCCACAAGATTATCTTTCGGATAAATAAAATTCATGTCAATCGAATAATCCATCGTTGTTTTATTGCAACTTAAAGTCCTATACCTCTATAAAAAACACCCTTTATATTCTTGTGGGAAAGTTATTGCATGCGGCAAAGGTGACTGTTTGTTAAATATTATTAACCCCTTAGCAGTTGCCGTAATCTAGTAGGCAGTGAATTGGAAAAAGTAAACTAGCTTTGTCCTTTTTTTCGAAAATAATACGTGAGAAACTATTACCGACAATTGTGAACGTTGAGACTCTCTAATAATCGAAATTTTTTCGACTTGCAATTGACGACAATGAACTGGACGGTATGTGATTTCAACAAAATGGCGCAAAAAGCCATATAGCATAAACGATTTTGGCTTTATTACATGAGAAACTTCGTGTATTGGCGACGTCAATACATACATACATAATTGGTCATTACAACCCCTCAGTCAGGATTACGACCTAGCTTCTCACGCCACTTAGGTTGTGTGTGTTAATTTTTATACATGAGTGGCGGGACCTAAAGTTTAAAAGTCGACTCCGAACGACAGATTTTTGAGAAACTTTTCATGGCAATTTTATCTGACACTCAGAGTTTTTGCCAGAAATCTGCTGAGAGGAAGTCGCCGAAGAAATACTTTTTGTATTTTGTCTTGATGTCTGGCCTGGGGCTCGAACCCTGGCTGGCTTTACGTCTAATAAGTCAACACACTACCTAGTAGACTACGACGACGTCAAAAGGTCACAGAAATCTTGCAATTTGATGCCGTTAGGTTCTCTTAAGGGCCTACGACCGCATCTAAGCAGCTAGTCTCGCACGATTAGGTAGATTTAACCTTGCTTTTGAAGTCAAACCATCATAAAGGATAACCCTTTACATTTCTTTGAAGAAATTTTAAAATGTTTGAAAATAAGTACCGTTAAAGAATAATAAAAAAAGAAGCCATTAAAGCTAAAGTAATAAAATCTTCAAACATTATAAATCATTATCTACTATCACACCCAGCACATGCACATTTTGAATAATAATTCCTAAGAAAATTTCGACAAAACAATTCCCCAAATAAATGTCACAACAAATGATTAGAAAATCGTCTTGAAAAATCATTAAAAATTTCTTTCGTATATTCCCCCAATAGACTATCACCGCCGTCGTCTGTCTGTGATGGTCACGTCTGTGCTATTAAATGGCAGTGTGTGTGACTCTTGTTGTCACTTGTTGCTACTTGTTGTTGCTGCTGCTGTTGTTGTTGTTGTCACAGTTATAATGAAGTTCAGTTGTTGGTTGACTCTCTGTTTGTCTCTCGTCTGTCTGTCTGCCTATTGGAAAATATTTAATTATGCTCGATCATGTTCAAATACTATAACGATTTAATGTTTTTTGTTTTTCTTTTTTAGTTGTTGTTCCCTAACGTGTCAAAAGCTTTAGAAATTTATGGATGGAACGTTAATAATTTTTCCGTAATGATTGGAGTTTCCAAGAACAGATTTATTTTTGGTAATAAAACTTGAAAGCAATTTCGGATTGAAATCCATTCGAAATATTTTTGTTTTTCAAATGTACGTTTTATGATGGAAAACTTCTGTTAATGATATGTGTTAAGTCCATAGAGACTGTTAAGTTAACATAACTGAAAAGTTTGAAAAAGTAAAGAAAGTAAATCGATTACAAATCCCAAAATAAGAGAATTAATTGGATTAATTATTTCCAATTAATTCTCCTATTTAGATTTATTATTTATTCTATTTATTATAGAAAAATAAAAACATAACTTTAAATTGTACAGCAAGGCATCACCTTAGATAATCAAGTTGAAAGATCAAAATTTTTTCAATAAATATACCCTTAATAAATCAGTCAAAAATATTCAAGACATCAATAAAAAAAATGCAAGTCATTGCAAAATTATAAATCATTGACAAAAAAAAAACCAAAACTTGAACAAAAAAATGCATGTCATCGAGAAAATGCAAGTTATCAATCAAAAAATGCAAGTCATAGACCCAAAAAAACGCAAGTCATCGCCAAAAAATTCAATTCATTGACAAAAGTGCAAAACGTGAACAAAAAATTAAAGTCATCGACAAAAAATACAAGTTATCGACCTAAAAATTCAAGTCAGCGACTCAAAAAAATGCAAGTTAAGAACCAAAAAAATACAAGTCATCGAAAAAAATGCAAGTTATCAACCAAAAGATGCAATTCATCGAGCCACAAAATGCAAGTTATCAATCAAAAAATGCAAGTCATCGATCCAAAAAACGAAAGTCATTGCCAAAAAATTCAATTCATTGACTAAAATGCAAAACGTGAACAAAAAATGAAAGTCATCGACAAAAAATACAAGCTATCGACCTTAGAATTCAAGTCAGCGACCCAAAAAATGCAAGTTAAAAACCAAAAAAACGATTCATTACCAAAAGAAAGCAAAACGTGAACAAAAAATACAAGCCATCGAAAAAAATGCAAGTTATCAACCAAAAGATGGAAGTCATCGACCAAAAAAAAAAAAAAAAAAAAAAAAAAATCAGCAAAAAAAATGCAAGTAATCGAAGAATTACAAGTTATCGACCAAAAAATGCAAGTTATCAACCAAAAAAATGCAAATCACCGCCAAAAAATGCAATTCATCCACAAAAAAAATACACGTCATGGAAAAAATGCCAGTCAGCGACAAAAAATACAAGTCAATCGTTTTATTAAAGCAGAAAACTGAGCTGGTGACAGTAAGGCTCGATGTGCTCAAAATTTGGGCCAATCTAGACTTTGGACATGTTACATATCGACATCTGTTCTGATAAGCAGGAAGTTGCCGGTAATACTGACTAGGATAAACTATAGAGTTAAGAGTCCTGTCATTAAAGCTTCTCATAGGCTGTATGAACTCTGCAGTGTGTTTTCGGCCTTGATTATTGCCATATTAATAGTGGCGCTGTACTTGTTGGGTGATGCCAATTTCCCTTAAAATTTCTTGATTTACACGGACAGTCAGGCTGCATTACACTTCCTAAAGAATCTTATCCATGAATGCCATAGATTTCTCTGCAAATTTCGTATCATTCAAAGGTTACTTTTGTATGTATCGCAGAACAAGGCGATATTCTCAGGAAATGAATCGGTGATGACCTGACCGAAGTTTCTGTATCAACCTCGGCATACGGCTTTGGTATGCCACCATCTAACCGGGGGGCACAATATTATCCACACAAGCAATCTCTTTGGCACACAACATGATTTCAGAGAAGTTCTGTGATTAAAGATTTTTCACATTTCTAACACGCATTAAAACACGGTCAGCAATCTGCAGAACTGTCATAGGTTAGAGGACGTGTACTTGTCAATTAAGACAAGTACAGTACCCGGAGGTCGAATTGACCCATTGTAGATTGTATTCATAGGAGTTTCTGGGCTGCTAATCTATGCTTAACATATGAGCTTTCTCATATCGCTATAAATAAATTCAAAGAGTCATTGTAAGAGGGAGATATGACGTAATAAAGGAGGTATAGAACTTTAAGCTGGCATTACTTTTCAAGATGGCGACCGATTTAACAGCTGTCAAGTGATTTATTCTCAGTTTGGTTTGGCAATTCATCATGAATAGACTCACGCCTGAACAACGCTTGCAAATAGTGCAATTTTATTGCGAAAATAATGGTTCTGTGTGGAAAACGTATCGCGCACTACGTCCATTTTATCGTCGACAAAATCGTCCATCAGAGCAGTTAATCCGATTAACCATGGAACGTTTTCGCACCACGTTTACTCTTATTGATAACTCGCATCCCCAGAGACGCTGTACGGTGCGTACAGAAGAAGCTATTGCTGCTGTAGAGCGTAGCATTGAGGAAGATCCGAATGAGTCCATCCGCCATCGAGCACAGGAATTGGATCTGTGTCCATCCACTTTATGGAAGATTTTGCGGAAGGATCTTGGTTTGCGTGCTTACAAAATCCAACTCGTGCAAGATTTGAGGCCAAACGATCATCAAGTAAGGCGTAGATTGGTCGAATGGGCCCAAAACGAGATTACCGTTCCGTTCCCGATTTTCATAAGCGAATGTTGTTTAGCGATGAAGCACACTTCTGGTTGAATGGCTACGTCAACAAACAAAACTGCCGCATTTGGAGTGAAGGTAATCCTCAAGTGTATGTGGAAACACCGTTACATCCATCCAGAAAAACTGACTGTTTGGTGCGCTTTATGGGCTGGTGGAATTATTGGTCCGTACTTTTTCAAAAACGATGGTGGCCAGAACGTAACACTCAATAGTGATCGGTATAGAGCCATGATTACAAACTTTTTCATTCCTGAATTGAATAACCATGATGTCCAGGAGATGTGGTTTCAACAAGACGGCGCAACATGTCACACAGCTCGTGCCACAATAGATTTATTGAAAGACACGTTTTTGGTGACCGCCGAATTTCACGTTTTGGATCTGTGAATTGGCCTCCAAGATCTTGTGATTTAACACCGCTAGACTACTTTCTGTGGGTCTATGCGGTAAAGCCACAAACGCTTGACCATTTGGAAGACAACATTCGCCGTATTATTGCCGATATACGGCCACAAATGTTGGGAAAAGTCATCGAAAATTGGACGTCCAGATTGGACTACATCCGCGCCAGCCGTGGCGGTCATATGCCAGAAATCATATTTAAAATGTAATGCCACAAGATTATCTTTCGGATAAATAAAATGCATGTCAATCGAATAATCCATCGTTGTTTTATTGCAACTTAAAGTTCCTCTATACCTCTATAAAAAACACCCTTTATCAACAGTTGCCAAAGGAACGCGGTTGTTAGGAAATTGATAAGAAACTCTTATATTTCAATTTATATTTGAATAGTGCGGCAACTCTTTTTGCATAGTGGCTTCAGTTTTTCGAGTTAACTCTCTTCCCAGCATAAATTAAGACACAATTGTTGGTATTCTTTTTCGTTTCTTTTTTCCCCCTGATGTTTAAAAGGTCGTACCATAGATTGCCAACGAACCAACCAACGAACGAACCAACCAACTAAAGTAAGTTGCCAACCATTTTTATGTCAACAGAAATTGTAAATAAATTTCAAACACATTATCATACATCACACAGTAAGTAAATGATGTCTGCGTATGTGTGTGTGTGTGTGTATATGTGTTTGTGTTTGAGTCAGCATATGATAATTTTAGCGTGCAATACATGCGTTAATCTTTGTAGTTCTCATTTTCGTTCTCGTTCTTGTTCTGTTTCTGTCGTTCTGCCATTCTGCCTTTCAAATTCATTCATTTTAACCACTTTTCATATGGTTTTTTACGCTTTTTTTCGTGGCTTTTTTGTTGTTTTTATTTTTTTATTTTGTTTAACATGCCCAACAAATATCTGTCATTATAAATCGTAAAATTTGTTTATGCATGAGAAATAAAACAGGCCCAACTATAAAAAAAAACAATTTTTTTTGTTTCGCAGGCAATTGCGGAGAGTATAAACCAGGTTTTCTGTTACCTCCCTCTGCCTTGCAGACAACCCAGCCAACCAACCAACCAACCAACATAATTATGACATGGTTTGTTTTGGCACAACAACATGCGTGAGTTTTTTTTTATTATTATGGTGACAGGTTATTTTCATAAAGTAGGGAGGAGGAGGAGGGAAGGGGGAAGGTCAAACAAGTTCACAAAAAAGAAGAAAGAAAACAAAACCAAACTAGTACCCTTATTGCGGCTACTTTTATAACTCAGTGTATTGTAATTGAAAAGAAGAAATGAAGAGATTTTAACAATTCCTTGGAAATTGATTTTCTTTTACGTTTTGCAAATTAAAATGACTGCAACCAGCAGGTTTAACTGTCCTATCCTCAGTGCTCTAATACCCGATGATCTAATCCAGATTAAACGTTAATTTTCTTTGCTTTTGTTGCGCCTTGTTTTTGATTGCCATTTAAATGGATCGTTTTAATCACTGTGTCAGAATAATTATGATCAATTGATTAAATGTAAGACGGGATTAGAAATTCATGTATTAAATACGAGGGTCGCACTATGTGTCATTTTGCCTGAAAACCTGGCCAAAATTAATAGAAGTGTTTTGTGAGTTAATGGCTGGAATTTTTTGATAGAGTTTAGTGATAATTAGGCCCAAGGATGAATCCAACTGATTTTGGTTCAAATCGGTCCGTGATTTCGCCTAGCTCCCATACAAATTCCCCTCGAAATTGCACTTATTTACACATAACTATGGTAATTATCCAACAATCATGATAAAATTTAGCCCGGATTAGTTTTGTGTACTACGAAATCATGGTGTAAAGTTTGGTGAAAATCGGATCACATTTGACCCTAGTCCCCATATAAAGTCCCCTTTAGAAATTCACGTTTACGCTTATAAATGGCTTAAACACATCGGTATCGTGATGAAATTTGGTATGAACACGTGTATTTTGTAAATCTAAATCAAATTACCAAATTTTGTGATGGTCGGTCCATAGTTGCCCCTTGGTCCAAAATAGGGCTCCTTAAGCAAATATGTTTAGCAATTATAATTGGCTTAAAATTTTTATTACCTCGATGAAATTCGACATGAACATGTTTAATATGAATGTGAATCGTTTATGATCACATTTTATTATGATCGGATCATAAGCGCCCCTAAGTATCACATACGGTCCATTAAGAAAATCAAACATACATATCATATTGTGATAATAGTCGATATACATACATATGTAATTAAGTTTTTGAACTTCTATGATAATTAATATTTATTCATAATAATTATTTTACATTATTTAGTCACTTAACTTAAAAAAATACTTAAAAAGTGAAACTAACTAGAATCGTTAATATCGTTATCATTTTCATCATCAATGTCAGGAAGGAGTAATTTAATAGTATCTGATGAAATGAATGCTTTTCTATTCCTTCGCGATCTTTGTGTATTGCAGCTTATAAAAGGGTCACTGCTTAAAAGTAACCTATTCAGGACAGCTCGATTGGTATCCCTTCTACTGAACTTCCTCGCATAATTCGTACGCCATATGGCTTTATTGCCTTTATGGCCTTATTACACTGCGTCTAATTTTTTTTAATTTCTCAAAAAAAAAGTAAAATTTTCAAAAAATCGCCAAAAATAATTGCGCAAATTTGCGCAAACCTTTCTTTTTGTTCCTGAATGTAGAGAGTTCATATTTTCTTGTGGTATATAACATTAAACTACTAAAAGCTACTTTCACCTTTAAAATCCTTATCTTTTTGCTGGGTAGGGTAAGAAAATGTGAAATAATTATTATTTTTAAATTTTGAACGAATAATTTTAACATTAATGTCTGAGATATATGTATATATAAAAAAAAACTCAAAGTAGCAGTTGCTCATACCTTTCAAATAAAAAAAGTATCAATATAAAACCTCTATTCGTTTAGCCACAAAAAAATATCATCTAAACCTATTAAAATTTCAAAAAAAAACCCCAAAAACGCATTTAATTTTCTTCACTTTCCTGACTTTGACATCGTCTCAAATCTACAAATCTCAACTGAAAGTCGTGAAAATTCATTATATAATGCAGAATTTTGTTATCTATCGAACTGCATACTCAGTTTCTTAAATTTCTTTAAATTCATTTTTGTCTTTTTGGCCAGCTTTTCAGGGTAAATGCCACATAGTGGGTCGTTTGCTGTCATTTGCTTATGTATGCGCTGCTTTACTCAAAGTCAATCGCGCTGTCACATAGTCTATGCGTTATTACGGCAACAAACCACCCGCATTTATACAAAACAATTGGCAACGCCTACTTCGAAGGACCTTATTTAACCGCTTTATTATCACAATGAAGGCCCCGGAGTTTAGAGGGTAATGTGTTGGTTTAGATGCCAGCCAGTGATTCAAGTCAAGCTCAGAATTCTGGCCCAAAACAAACAGAAAACAAAAATTTCTGCCGGGAACTACCACTCAGGAGGCTTCTGGCAAAAAAACTGTAGCAGTAAAATCAAAATTGCAACATGAAAAATTTCTCAAAAATCTGTCGTCCAGAGGGGACCCTCTCCTTTTCACTCATGTACAAAATAAACACAGAAAACATGGGCGTGGTATGAGGAAATAGGTTCTAAACCTGACTAAAATGGTTGTAATATTCAATTACAAGAACCCAGCATCGATTGTTTCAGAGGACATGTTCACCCATTTCAAGCGTTTATCCATTTCTCAATTATAAACGGCAAGGGATGCTGCACGGAGAGAAACTAGGCCGTAATCCTGACTAAAAGGTTGTAATGGCCAATTATCTATGTATGTATGTAAGGGATACTGCACAAACGGGTGTGGTGTACATAGAGAACTTAGACAACAGGAACACATACAATCTGCCACATCACTGCATTAAATGACTGCTGAGTAGCGAAATATGCTCGGAGAATATAATGCTGAGCAAAAAGGTGTCACAGTGGAAACTCCATATATAATTCGAGTCCATTTAGCCATGATTAGCTAAAAATTAGGAAGAAAATTTCTCTTCCTAGATAGCAGAACAGATTGACTGACTGCTGGACTTAGATAAGACCAGTTTAAGGTTAATCAATGAGTTTATTACGGCGCACTGCAAAATTAGATCGCTGACAAGGATCTGCAACAGGCGAACTATTGCAGGATATATTGCGATAAGGACGAGGAGGAGTTGGAAACTATCGAACACCTCCTCTGTAACTGTCCAGCCCCCCTTAGTAGTTTGAGTTTGAGGACCCGCGGCAGGGGTTTCTTCGAGGTTTTGAATTCTTTGCCGAGTGCGGATTAAGGCTCTCCATTGTTTCATTGTCGCCGTAGCCTACTAGGTAGTGTGTTCGCTTATTCGACTTAAAACCCGGGTTCTGTGTTTGGTGTCTGTGTCTGACCTGGGGTTTGGTCAGACATCAAAATGAAAATATGAAAAAAATATTTCTTCGGCGACTTCCTCTCGGCCGACATCTGGCAAAAACTCTGAGTGTAAAAATAAAATTGCCATGAAGAGTTTCTCAAAAATCTGTCGTTAGGAGTCGACGTTAAACTGTAGGTCCCGCCACTGACGTATACAATTAAGGCGCACAACATGAGTGGTGAGAGCTAGGCTGTAATCCTAACTGTATTGTTTCATTATTGGTTTGAGCTGATTGAGAAGTGCTAGGGCTTCATTGGTTTGTGGCTTATGTTAGTCCTTAGCTTCCTTTATTCTCCCTTTCCTACTTCCTCCCGTATTCCCTATTTCCTCTCTCTATCATCCCTTCTCCTTTAGGACGTTGTACAATGGGTCAGCTTGACCTCCGAGTACTGTACTAGTTTCAATGACAAGTACACGCCTTCTAACCTTAACATAAACCTCTTAGGAGCTGACCTAGGCCGTGTCTTAACCCCGAGAGAACGAAACAGCTCAATACACTGCATAATAGGGAATAGAATGTCTTTCGGCTAAACGAATCACATGCGGAGTGATTTCTAAGGAAGTTGCAACTTAAAGGGGGAAGAGACCGTCCGCTATTTAATGCGTCATGCATGCACATGCAAGAATACTTGTGATCCCCAACGGAACTGTGTGAAACTGAAATTGAAACTGAATTTAGAAAAAGGTCTGTATGGTTTCGGGCAGTAGGGCTCTTAGTAATGGTGCACATATTGTTGCCATTAAGGGAAATCTAACATATTTTTATGCGTGGTGCCACTACCATAACGTAGCTTAAACTATCCTAAGTGTACAGCTAGTGCACAATTTTCTTCCCCTGTGCTCTGTTGCCATCCATACGTAGCCCATAATCGATTGATAATCCGTACGATAAAAGCTAAGCCAAGGGCCTTAAAGATAGCCCGGAAGTTTCGCTTTTTTTTTCTGTTACCTACCCTCGTACTAATGATGAATGTGAAATAAGTGGAGATTGTTTTTGAGACAAAAACTCATTAAAATAGACACAAACACTATCGATTCGATACGATTTTATCGGGTAACACGACCAGGCCACTTGCTGCAATGCAATGCAACGATTAACAAGAGAAAAATTTTACAACAACAACAACAACAAAATAGAAAAGTTTTCGAGCGATAAAATGCCATAAAAATTAAGACGATGGCAGCAGCAGCAGCAGCAGCAGCAGCAGCAGCAAAAGAAGAAGAAAAAAACAAGTTTAAGCAAAATTGGACGGGAATGATTAAACGAATGTTCATCTGGTGATGGAATGGCTATGCTAAGGACAAAGTCGCAAGTACTGGTCAGTTTATTTGAAGCACTTGAAGCTTTTTGTGCCACCATCACCATCACCATCATCATCACCATGAAAGCAGGCAAGCAAGCAAGCAGCTGTAAAAGACTCCACCATCACACACCATATGAGCAATTACCTGTCAGGTTCCAGATCATGCTGTCCATTTACACCATCATCATCATCAGATCAGATCGTATCGAATAGATGGAAGAGTGTTTATTTTTGTGGAAGCAAGTTTATTTGATTTGATTTGTTTTGGTTTTAAATTTCCAATTGCTTTACAGAGAGTGGAGTTGAAATGATACACGTACAGCTGGTGCTGCTACTGCTGCTGGTACTAGTGCTAGTGCTACTCTATGCCATCATTAGAGCTGATGATGGTGTTTAAAAATAGCTGAAATCGTCATTGATCCGTACGTATACGAATTAAAACAAGTAGTTGAAACAAAAACAACAACAGCTACAAGCATAAACATACAATCTCTAACGTCATCGGCATCTTCTCTGTACTATCACGTTCTAATGTTTCATTTTTCATTCTTCGCGTTTTTTTTTTTGTTTTGTTTTGTTGTCTTTCAATTTCTTCCTCTTTCAATTCATAAACTTGTTTTCATCGGTTTCACAGGGAAAGCTCTGTAAAAGAGGCCTCTGCTTTGTATCCATAGGGCTTCTTTTGTTTCTAGACAGGCAGCTGTTGTAAGATTTCACTGTGTTCCTCTCTGTAGCGGTTGATGAAAAGCTACTGGTGGTGGTGCTTCTGCTGCTGTTGCTGCTGCTGTACCTCATCATATTAAATCGTTTCTCTCTTGGCTAATGTAAGGCATTATGGTGCCTGATCTTTTGCACTCTAATTACCACACAGATAAACTCTTCTATGATCTCAAGAGTTTTTTTTTCTTTTTCTGAAATTTATTTTTAGAATTCCGTTCTCTCCCTCTCTCTCTCTTTGGTTTTTGTTTTGAGATTTCAGCACAATGAATGAGAAGATTAAACGTGCATGCTTTTCGAATGGTTAAAGAATTTCAATGGCAACAGCGGACATATTAGGGGCCTAATAATCCTCAAAATGTTCCAAAAGGTTCCATTTAGGCCCACTGTAATGCCATAAACAATATTCAACCCGTGCTTCAAGCATTCCCCGAAGGAAACAAACTCAAGTCGAAAATACAGTTGTGTTCATAAAAATAGGAGTGCGCCCATTGAAAAACAAAAGCTTGAATTTTAACAAACAAAAAAAACATGGTTTAATTCAATTTTTTGGTGTAATGTAATGTTGATTCAATACTAAATTATTTAAGTTATTCATTAATTAAATAAAGCTTTCAACAAGTCAGTAACAGGAAGTTTAAAAAAAAAAATATCTTAAAAAGTGCTGTTCAAAATAATAGGAGTATTTCAGTTTTCATAAAAATTTTGTATTAAAAAAGTTAAAAATGCTTTTGACTATAATCAGAAACTTTAAATACGATTAGTATTTGGTAGAATAGCCTTTACTTTTTATTACAGCAGCACATCTACGAGGCATGGAGTCAACTAAGTCCTGACATTGTTTTAGTGGAATTTTATTCCACCCATCTTGCACTACAGACCACAACTCAGTTGCATTTGACGGTTTTCTCTGGGCAACATATTTTTTAACATCTCCCCATAGATGTTCTATGCGATTAAGGTCAGGATACTGAACTGTACACGCCATAACCTTTACCCCATTAAGCCGAAATCACCCATTTGCCAATTTACTGGTGTGTTTCGGGTCTTTGTCTTGTTGGAATATCCATTTTAGAGGCGTGGAGTATGGTAACATCACTTCTCTCAAAATGCCAACATATACGTTCCTATCCATCTAATTGGATGTATTGGTCCTAAACCATTATATGAAAACCTTCCCCATATCATTAGTTTTGCACCACCATGTTTAACTGTTTTTTGTGTATACTGAGCTCTATATTTGGTGTTGGGCGGACGTCTAACATACTGTCTAGACCCAGTGCCACCAAATGATACAATTATGCCTTCGTCGGTCCACAGTATGTTTCTCCATTTTTCTTTCGGCCAATTGATATGTTCTTGGGCAAAATTTAAGCGTTCTAATACCTGTTTTTTTTGTCAGCAATGGCACCTTTCGTGGACTTCTTGCGAATAAATTGTTATCCATCAGACGCCTGCGAATAGAAGCGCCACTTACGGCAAGTTTCAGATCCTTTTGAATTTTTTATGCATACGCCGAAGGATTCATTTTGACCGCAGAATTGTGCGGTCATCGACAGTTGATGTTTTCCGCTTGCGCCCATGCGTTTCGAGCTTTTTTTATATTTTAATGTATTTGTGATCATTTGATTGGAGCAACTTAAGGTTTCCTCAATTCTTTGTAAGTTTTGCCTTTTTTTTTAGAAGATTTTTAATTAGTTTTCTCTTTTCCTCAGCACGGTGCTTTCCTCGTTCCACTATTACAAAAATTTATGTGAATCACTGTAGAAAATGTTTTAACTACATTTTTTCGTACTTATTTTTCACTTTTTTCTTTAAATTATGTGCCGTTATATTTTTATTTTCAAAGGAACACTCACACTCCTATTTTTTGATCAACTGAAGTCAGGGGCAAACACAGAAATGAATCAATTTCATCGTAAATATTAAAGTTATTACGAGATTCTTTTTTGTATTTTTTATTTCTTACATATCGTTGTAACTACCATTAAAATATATCATGTTTTGCAAATTGGTAGAATAAAAAATTTTAACTTTGAAAATATTACATGGTAGCACTCCTATTATTTTGAACACAGCTGTAAGTGGTGTGAGAAACTAGGTCGTAATCCTGACTGAAGGGTTGCAATGGTATGCATTACAGCAACCTTTATATGAGAAAGCCTGCTTACGCATGTCAGAGAGAGAAAGAGAGTGGTTAAAGGCCTCCGTCTTTTAATGGCAATAGCAGAAGGCATTGGACACATGAAGTGATCTAGCTGCTGCTGAAGTCATTTGACAGAATTTCATGTCTTTCGGCAAGACTACCACATGGCCAGTGGTCCATAAGAATCGCTATTGGGCCAAGGATGGCCATACGATTTTAGGATAGAGGGCAATCACACACTTCCAGCAAAGTTTAGCAGCAAACAATGATGGGATAGTTGCCAAATTAACTAAAACAATTGGGGTATACCTGCAGTCTCCGAAGTCTAGTAGGTTGTGCGTTGGCTTATTGGTTCAAACCCCAGGCCAGACATCAAAAGGAAATACGAAAAAAATATTTCTTTGGCGATTTCCTCTCAGCTGATTTCTGGCAAAAACTCTGAGTGTCAGATAAAATTGCAATGAAAAGTTTCTCACAAAATCTGTCGTTCGGAGTCGACTTTAAACTGCAGGTCCCGGCACTCATGTATACAAAATAACATACACAACATAAGTGGTGTGAGAAGCTAGGCCGCAATCCTGACTGAAGGGTTGTAATGACCAATTATGTTATGTAATCGGGGAATACCTATGTCCCTGTTACAGATTGGAAATTGCAAATTGCATACCCATAAAGCAGTGACCCTCGTGATCCGCGATTTCCCAAAGAAATACTCAGCATTTAGAGACGTTGAAATTACGTTCGTTATGAACTCAATCGCATACTAAATGTCCAAGTAAATGAAGAGATTCTTAAAGGAAAATCATGCTCAAAATAGCCATGATCTCTGCCTGAGAAAAAAAGCAGACGATAAGCCAAATACGATCATAGCGTGTGTGCGTGCATTGGAAGTGAATTTGAATTTTTCGCTTTACCTCAATGCCATTGAACGTTTAGCAACGTTTATTTCTGCTCTAGAAATAAAGGGTGTTTTTTATAGAGGTATAGAACTTTAAGTTGGCATTACTTTTCAAGATGGCGACCAATTTAACAGCTGTCAAGTGATTTATTCTCAGTTTGGTTTGGCAATTCATCATGAATAGACTCACGCCTGAACAACGCTTGCAAAAAGTGCAATTTTATTTCGAAAATAATGGTTCTGTGCGGAAAATGTATCGCGCACTACGTCCATTTTATCGTCGACAAAATCGTCCATCAGAGCAGTTAATTCGATTAACCATGGAACGTTTTCGCACCACGTTTACTCTTATTGATAACTCGCATCCCCAGAGACGCTGTACGGTGCGTACAGAAGAAGCTATTGCTGCTGTAGAGCGTAGCATTGAGGAAGACCCGAATGAGTCCATCCGCCATCGAGCACAGGAATTGGATCTGTGTCCATCCAATTTATGGAAGATTTTGCGGAACGATCTTGGTTTGCGTGCTTACAAAATCCAACTCGTGCAAGATTTGAAGCCAAACTATCATCAAGTAAGGCGTAGATTCGTCGAATGGGCCCAAAACGAGATTACATTGGTCCGTAGTTTTTCAAAAACGATGGTGGCCAGAACGTTACAGTCAATGGTGATCGGTATAGAGCCATGATTACTAACTTTTTCATTCCTGAATTGAATAACCATGATGTCCAGGAGATGTGGTTTCAACAAGACGGCGCAAAAAACACGTTTGGTGACCGCCTAATATCACGTTTTGGAATTGTGAATTGGCCTCCAAGATCTTGTGATTTAACACCGCTAGACTACTTTCTGTGGGGCTATGTAAAGTCATTGGTCTATGCGGTAAAGCCACAAACGCTTGACCATTTGGAAGACAACATTCGCCGTATTATTGCCGATATACGGCAACAAATGTTGGGAAAAGTCATCGAAAATTGGACGTCCAGATTGGACTACATCCGCGCCAGCCGTGGCGGTCATATGCCAGAAATTATATTTAAAATGTAATGCCACAAGATTATCTTTCGGATAAATAAAATGCATGTCAATCGAATAATCCATCGTTGTTTTATTGCAACTTAAAGTTCTATAACTCTATAAAAAACACCCTTTAGATTGGCGGGGACATTGTAGGGAAACCAAATAGTGCCTCTGTGCCTCTATCTACCTCTACACAACATACCAATAAACCTTCTTCGAAACAACTTTAGTGGACATTGCAGCTATTAGAAGCACTGAGCTCCAATAAGTCACTTACACTTGTTCTTATGCTGTGACAACATTGGGCTTGGCTTCACAGTGATGATTTTTTTGTGTCCATCTGTGTGCTGCGCATGTAAAAGGAAAACGACCTTCATTCAAGAACTTGATTTTTTTTGGGTCTCTTTTGGCGATCAATGACAAACGAACAATTGTGTAATTGACTGTTTTTGAAGACATTGACGCCCTTCCGATTATCTTATCATGGTGACACACCATAATTACAACAACAATTGTAAAACCAAAATAAAAATACAAAGAAAAAAATAAAAATTTTTTTTACAAAAAAATTAAAGTTTAAAAACCACCGGAATTACTCAACAACCAGAACAACAACAACAATTTCATTGAAAATGGTCAATTGGTTGTCCGTCTCGCATTCATTAACGATGTGGAGATGGTGTGGTGATGATGGCGTTGTGTTGTGTTGCGTTGCGTTGCCAATGCTGATGTTAAAAAGTTAATTGTTGTTGTGGGGTTCGTTGTCAGTTTGGCGTTGAATGTGACTAGTCAGTCTCGTGAGTAAGTAGACAGACATGGACAAAAGCGGAAGTTCTACTGATGACAATAACAACAACATGGAAATGCAAATATTTAAATTTAAATAAAAACACACACACACACCCACAGTGAAAGAAAAACAAAAAAAAACTTATTTTTCTAAAGAACATTGTCATTTAAATTAAACACAAACACCTACCTGCTCATTGTTAGGGAATTAAAAAAAAATGAAAAAAACATTCCCCTCCCGTTTTGGGATAGGTTTTTAGGCATTTAAGGAATTTCATTTTCAATGCCTTTTCAATAGAGCGCGGTTCATTGTTTCTCTGTCCTACAATATAAGGTGAACAAAGGGATACAAAACTTGATAAAGGCTTCATACTACAAAGCATGAAAAGGTGGTGGTGGTGGGTGGGGAGGGGTTGGTTATTTGAAATAAAAATCAGTTTTTGCTGCTAACATTTACAACAATAATAAAAATAATCTCTAGTCCCGAAATGAAACCAGAGGGGGCATAGTGAATATGCTTCCGTGCCCAACAACTTAAGAGCCATGATTTTGGGCAGCAGTTCCTATGACATCATTTTCTTTATGTTGCTGTACTCAATGAATTTCTTTTCAGCCCTCATCCTGTGATGTGATGAACAGAACATCTAAAGGGTGTTTTTTATAGAGGTATAGAACTTTAAGTTGCAATAAAACAACGATGGATTATTCGATTGACATGAATTTTATTTATGCGAAAGATAATCTTGTGGCATTACATTTTAAATATGATTTCTGGCATATGACCGCCACGGCTGGCGCGAATGTAGTCCAATGTGGACGTCCAATTTTCAATGACTTTTTCCAACATTTGTGGCCGTATATCGGCAATAATACGGCGAATGTTGTCTTCCAAATGGTCAAGCGTTTGACTTTACATAGCCCCACAGAAAGTAGTCTAGCGGTGTTAAATCACAAGATCTTGGAGGCCAATTCACAGGTCCGTGAACGTGAAATTAGGCGGTCACCAGAGGTGTCTTTCAATGAATCTATTGTGGCACGATCTGTGTGACATGTTGCGCCGTCTTGTTGAAACCACATCTCCTGGACATCATGGTTATTCAATTCAGGAATGAAAAAGTTTGTAATCATGGCTCTATACCGATCACCATTGACTGTAACGTTCTGGCCACCATCGTTTTTGAAAAAGTACGGACCAATGATTCCACCAGCCCATAAAGCGCACCAAACAGTCAGTTTTTCTGGATGTAACGGTGTTTCCACATACACTTGAGGATTACCTTCACTCCAAATGCGGCAGTTTTGTTTGTTGACGTGCGCTTCATCGCTAAACAAAATTCGCTTATGAAAATCGGGAACGGAACGGTAATCTCGTTTTGGGCCCATTCGACGAATTTACGCCTTACTTGATGATCGTTTGGCTTCAAATCTTGCACGAGTTGGATTTTGTAAGCACGCAAACCAAGATCCTTCCGCAAAATCTTCCATAAAGTGGATCCACACAGATCCAATTCCTGTGCTCGATGGCGGATGGACTCATTCGGGTCTTCCTCAATGCTACGCTCTACAGCAGCAATATCTTCTTCTGTACGCACCGTACAGCGTCTCTGGGGATGCGAGTTATCAATAAGAGTAAACGTGGTGCGAAAACGTTCCATGGTTAATCGAATTAACTGCTCTGATGGACGATTTTGTCGACGATAAAATGGACGTAGTGCGCGATACGTTTGCCGCACAGAACCATTATTTTCGGAATAAAATTGCACTTTTTGCAAGCGTTGTTCAGGCGTGAGTCTATTCATGATGAATTGCCAAACCAAACTGAGAATAAATCACTTGACAGCTGTTAAATCGGTCGCCATCTTGAAAAGTAATGCCAACTTAAAGTTCTATACCTCTATAAAAAACACCCTTTAGTTGCGCTGACAAACTCTGATAAGCTGTCAGGTTTTACCATTTCCCCCCAATCAGCACTCTTTACATGAAGCGAACATCGATTCCGATTACGTTCAAATGCTTTTTGGATCCACAATGCCTTTCCAACAAGGCTCCGCTTTGCATTAGTGGCATTATTTTCGCCAATAAAGTTTCCAAGAATTGCAGACCAGAGGCAAAAGAGAAAAGTTAGGTTAGCTGGATCAAGTGCTATGTGGCAGAACCTTATTGAGAGTAAAATTTCTGAGAGACTTCATCGCAGCATTGAAGTCTCAAAAGCTATGAGAATAAAATAAAGTTGCCACATAAAGGTTCTCTAATGCGCGGATGATGCCCCAGAAGCTAGTAGTGGACGTAGAGAGGAGGAAACACGATGCAAAGAGGGTAACAGATCTTTCGAACCGTGTTCAATTAGTTGATAATGCTATGGATAGATGGCAGCACGACTGGTCCAATTCCACCAAGGGAAGATGAACCTACAGACTCATACCGCGTATAGGCGAATGGACAAAGAGGAAACACGGCTCGGTGAACTTCCACCTGATACAGTTGCTAACCGGCCATGAATGTTATAGAGCGTATCTCTTTAGGCATGGTCATGACATAGATAAAGCATTGAAGGAATGCCAGAATGAAAAGGAAACGGCAGAGTATGTTTTCTTTACTTGCCTGCGACGTGATGATCAGTGAAATTGCCTGGAGAGCACAATAGGATATTAGGTAACGTCCGATAACGTGTTTAACCTGATTTTAACCTCATATGACAATTGGAACACAGTATGTGTTTTCGCAAGGAAGGTTTTAATGCAGCAAAGATTGACGGAGAGACCAAAGTCAGCAGAATTGGAAGGCAACTCTCGCTGAATCTTCACCCCTTCGAAATAATACTTGATTGTGGTCCCGTAGGAGGGGGGGGGGGTGTAAGCAATTGGTTGGAAGTCTTGCGGTGAATAGTGCACATTGGGTAGGCCGGTCTGAAAATTTTTTTTGGAAGATTTCCTGCCTTTAGCTCGTAAAACTATAAAAAAAAACGCAACGTTGGTGCTGATGTTAGAAGCTAGATTGTCATCCTGACTAAATTAGTTATAACGACCAATTAAATCGGGGGATAGAGCCCGAAACAGTCGTTGAGATCGAACTATGCATACATATGTATGTACATACGTGTTATACATACAATATTTATTTATTTTAGTCATTTTCTTTTTTTTACTATTAAAAGAAAAATAATAAAAACAATAATAAAATCAAAACCAAATATGCAGACATGTCACCCAATATCAATATCAGTAAACAGCGCAAACACCAATAGAAAATAACAACAACGAAAATAATAAAAAAAATCAAATAACAAGAGTAATAATAACAACAACAACAATAACAACCACAACAACAATAATAATAATAATAAAATAATAAAAGTATTGATATGTGGTTGTGGATTCAGAAATTGTTTAAAAATAAAATAAAAGCACAAAAACAACAACAACAACAGCAGAAAAAGAAATCAAATGTTGGCGTTATTGATATCAATAACACATACACACACACACACGCACATTTCATATATCTCATACATGTACACTGCAAGGCACCACCACCACAACGCATTTGATTTCCTTTTGAAGAGAGAAAAAGAAAAGCAAAGAAAAAATTTTTTTTTGTTTAGAAGACAGGAATCGATAAGAAAACAGTTACTGCGCTGTTGCCCCGCTCTGCTAGTGAGGAGAGAAGAGTTCAATAAGTGCTTAACAAAACTGGGCTAAAGTAGTTTAAAAAAAAAAATTACAAAATAGACGACCACGATGATTCTTAATAAAAATAAAACAAAAACAAAACAACAACAACAAAAGAGTACAACAGAGTTTTTGGACACATTGTTGGCAATGCCATAATTATTACAAACAATACCACACACGTATTTACAGCTGTGTTCAAAATAATAGGAGTGCTACCATGTAATATTTTCAAAGTTAAAATTTTTTATTCTACCAATTTGCAAAACATGATATATTTTAATGGTAGTTACAACGATATGTAAGAAATAAAAAATACAAAAAAGAATCTCGTAATAACTTTAATATTTACGATGAAATTGATTCATTTCTGTGTTTGCCCCTGACTTCAGTTGATCAAAAAATAGGAGGAGGAGTGTTCTTTTAAAAATAAAAATATAGCAGCACATAATTTAAAGAAAAAAGTGAAAAATATGTACGAAAAAATGTAGTTAAAACTGTTTTCTACAGTGATTCACATAAATTTTTGTAATAGTGGAACGAGGAAAGCACCGTGCTGAAGAAAAGAGAAAACTAATTAAAAATCTTCAAAAAAAAGACAAAACTTCTAAAGAAATTGAGGAAACCTTAAGTTACTCCGATCAAATTATCACAAATACATTAAAATATAAAAAAGCTCGAAACGCGTGGGCGCAATGCCAAAACATCTACTGTAGATGTCCGCCGAATTGTGCGATACAGCAAAATAAATCCTTCAGCGTCTTCAAATAAAATTCAAAAGGATCTGAATCTTGCCGTAAGTGTTCCTACTATTCGTAGGCGTCTGATGGACAACAATTTATTCGCAAGACGTTCACAAAAGGTGCCATTTGTTGACATACAAAACAGGCAGCAGCACGCTTAAAGTTTGCCCAAGAACATATCAAATATCCGAAAGAAAAATGGAGAACTTATTGTGGACCGACGAAAGCAAAATTGTTTTATTTGGTGGCACTGGGTCTAGACAGCATGTTAGATGTCCGCCCAACACCAAATATAGAGCTCAGTATATACAAAAGACAGTTAAACATGGTGGTGCAAAACTAATGATATGGGGAAGCTTTTCATATAATGGTTTAGGCCCAATACATCCAATTAGAGACATAATGGATAGGAACGTCTATGTCAGCATTTTGAGAGAAGTGATGTTACCATACTCCACACTTCTAAAATGGATATTCCAACAAGATAATGACCCGAAACACTCCAGCAAATTGGCAAATGAGTGGTTTCGGGTTAATGGAGTAAAGGTTATGGCGTTGACAGTTCAGTATCCTGAACTGTCAATATGTTGCCGAGAGAAAACCGTCAAATGCAACTGAGTTGTGGTCTGTAGTGCAAGATGGGTGGAATAAAATTCCACTAAAACAATGTCAGGACTTAGTTGACTCCATGCCTCGTAGATGTGCTGCTGTAATAAAAAGTAAAGGCTATTCTACCAAATACTAATCGTATTTAAAGTTTCTGATTATAGTCATATAAGCATTTACACCAAAAAATTGAATTAAACCATGTTTTTTTTATTTGTTAAAATTTAAGCATTTGGTTTTCAATGGGCTCACTCCTATTTTTATGAACACAACTGTACATGTACGCGTACAATGCAAAGCACTTCCTATGCGATGGAGTACTTTTTTATAAGGAAATCCCTTTTCTTTAAAAATATATTAATGTGATTATTATTTCATAAAATTACAACAATAAAAAAATTCAATAAAAAAATTTAATAAAAAAAATTTAATAAAAAAAATGTTTACAAAATTGGCAAAATGAAGTTGTTTAAAAAATACATTTCCGTTCACTATTTTTGAACCTGACATAACCTGTTTAGGGATAATATTTAGTCTGTTTAATACCTTGACCCACATAAGTTCATATTACAAAACAATCTAAAATCAATGTGTTTATTTTGTTTTCACAAGATGGGGTCATTAATTAAAATCTGCATAATATTCTCTTAAACATGTATAAGATGGGCCATCTATCCGTTTAAATTTGAGTCATCGGTTATTTCGCATTTGGCAATACTAATGTCATTCTATTATGTCACAAAATTCAGTATATTATCTCCACTGAATATAATGAATCGATTTACTCTTGAGCAACGTTGGGATTTATTGTACCAAAGAGAAACTGCACGATGATGTCGATTTTGCCAAAAAAAAAAAAAAAATTTTTCGGATGAAGAAGTGGGTGCATTAAACAACAAAATTGCCGTACTTGGAGCTCAGAAAACTCTTACGTGGTCTTACAGAAGCCAATGCACTCCCATTACGAGAGGCTGTTTGGTGCGTCAGTGTGGAGCAAAGGCAACATTGGCCCATAGTTCTTTGAAAATGAGAACGGCTTAAACATTACGGTCATGTTAACCGATTTTTTTTTGTACCCGCTCTTCATGGTCTTGATGTGCACGATGTTTGTGTTTTCAACAGGATGGTGCAACTTGTCACAATCGATTCATTGCGTCAAACATTTGATGGCCGTTTAATTAGCCGAAATGATGATTTTAATTGGCCGTCAAGAAGCTGCGATATGACAACGTTGAATTATTTTCTGTGGAGCACCGTTAAAGAAAAGTTTTATGACGACAAACCAGAGGCAATTGAGCATTTGAACGCATAATAATCGTGAAGCAATTCCCGAGATACAACTCCCCATGCACTCGAAAAAGTGCACAAGCTATGTCGGACTACTGCTGCCATAGACTAGAGAACGTATCTTCTTCCCAACACTACCGAACGCTGAGAGCAGACGATTAAAGAGGTCTTTTTCGAAAAGTTTTATTTTAGAAATTCAGGGCAAATTACTGTATCAGCAGACTCCTTTTGGAATCCTCTTCAGTAGACTTGGGTATAACACTCGCCTCGGTTAAGCTGGCCATTGCGCGAAAATTCTTTCTAGACGCCAACCTATAATGGGCGAATGAGGAGTCCTGCTCCACCGCTAGACTCACCTGGCCTCTGATGGATAGAAGGCGTACCAACCAGTTGCTTGGACTTGGTCGTGACGTCATCTCAATCACAATGGCCATGCTAACAGGTCTTTGTGTTATGGATAGACACGCGGCAAGGATGCGGCTCCCATTTAACGACTTCTGCCATGGATGAAGATCTGCTTAGGAATAGGAGACTGTTATCCACTTTCTTTGTCAGTGCCCATAGGTTATTTGGCTCTCCATTTCTTGTCAGCTTCGTTTATCAAACCTTCTGGCTGGTTTTCCAGTGTAGGGTAGTCGTGCTTTTGATGTGCAGCCCCTGCGCTGAGCAACTTCTTTCTCTTCCCTGATTTTGGTGGAACTTGATCAGTACAGAGATTGCGTTCATCCTTGGCATCAGAACGCACCGCTATGAGTGTTCAAGTGAGCATTTTGATGTCAGAGCTATCACTCCGACCTAACCTAACCTAACCTATCTGCATCAGTACAGTTTTTTTCACATTCTTTGCATAAACTTTACACTTCAAAGATGGTCTGCTACATAGACCGACATAACTTAAGCGTAAGTACAGTGAGCACATGCACTAACTGAATGGACCATTAAAACCCTTTAGTCAGGACAATATAGCTTCTTACACCAGCCATATTTGAAGAACTTTTCATGGCAATTTTATTGATTTTCTCAAGAGTTTTTGCCAGAAGACTGCTGTGAAAGAATGAAGCCAGAAGAAATATTTTTTTTCGTATTTCCCTTTGTTCGAGATATCAGAGCTGAGTTATAAATCAGGGACTCTCTCGTCTAATAAGCCAACACACTGCCTACACGACTAGGGCGACTTTTGGTGGCCTCTTTATTCCGTTTGATTTTCTATTGACCATGAATTCAGCCTTAGCTGGCTTAGATGATTCAACTTAAACGAACGATCTCTTACTAGTCCCGTGTTAGCCTGCTACAAATGTGTTCGTAAGTGCTCGGTTATATAGTATTGCTGTGCTGTACCTTAAGACCTCGTTTAATTGTCTGTGAAAATTACCGCTAGTTTCCCTAAAGGCTGCAAACCTTTAGTTCATCCGTAGGCCACGGAAGGGTGATATGCTGAATTCAGTTTTGGTTCTCTTACAAACATTTTTTTTTTCTTAATAAAATCATTAGAATAGGATTTGTTTTTTTCTCTCTCTTTTATTTTGACAATAAAAAAGAATTTTAACCGCAAGCCTAACAAAGTAACAAAACGAAACGAAAGCCAAAAAACCATGTAAATGTGTAACTGACGTGACGTGGAAAAAAAGGTGGCAATACCACAAGCATCATGCATTACTAGGTTGACAGTTTTACATAGTTTTTAAATCTCTTAGTTGTTGTTGTTGTTTTAACTTCCTAACCCAAGTGATTTTTTCTTGTTTTTTTTTTTCTGGTAATCAATAGACAATTTTCAGTGGAAAATGCTTATTCATAGCAAAAAATAAATAATAAAATAAACCGTGGTTTTTTTAGGGCTTATCTCTCTCAAAGTGGTGTCGTGTTGGTGCCACAGCCATTCTTTTACTCGTTTTTTTTTCAGTAAAATTTATTTGTTTTAGTTAGAGAGACAGACACACCTTGTTTTAGTTAGAGAGACACCCTGTGTAAATTGATTTAATTTTCAGATTTATTTCCTTTCATATTTCATTCTTTCATTCTCACTCACTCTCTTGACCTCTCTCCTCCCCCCTCTCTCTCTCTCTCTCTCTCTCTCTCTCTCTTTTACAAACTGTTTCACTTTCGTTTTTTTTTCATTTTATTTACTTGAAACGACTTCACTTTTGTTTGTTTATTTAGATTTGCTGGGCTCTGTTGATTATTATTCATGTGCCCCCGCCGCTTCCGTCAGTGGTGCCAAAGTGTTTGGTTTTTGTTTTGTGTGGTTTATAACTAGGCGATGAATGTTGTCCCTTTGCTTTTGTTTTGTTTTTGTAAACGTTAATGACCCAAAAAATATGTGCCATACTGTGTCATTTGTTACAAATTATCTCCCGATTGACATTTATTTTGACGACAACACCACTTGAAATGTTTTGGTATTTTTTTTCTTCGTTTTTAAATTAATTTTTTAATAGATTTTCTATCTTAAAAGCCACTTTAAATTTCTTAACATAAATTAAAAAAAAAACGACACTAGAAATGGCCTAAACTGATGGATGACTTTGGTTGGTGAACTGATTAAATACAGAATGCCGTGGCCGTAGTCTAGTAGGTAGTGTGTTGGCCTATTAGACAAGAGTGGCCGTGTTTAAAACCTTATTTCGTGCTAAAGGAAATACGAAAATAATATCAGCAGCCGCATTTTGCAAAAAAAAAAACTAAGAGTAAAATAAAAATTGCCATAAAAAATTTCGAAGACGAGGATTAAACTGTAGGTATCCTCCGCCACTCTTGGATAAAATTAGCATACACAACACGGGAGGGGTGTGAGAAGCTCGTAGGTTGTAATCCAGACTATGGGGTTGTAATGATCAATTGATATTGCCGTTGTCTAGTAGGTAGCGTGTTGGCTTATTAGACGAAAGGCCACGGTTCAAAACCCAGGTCAGACACCAAAACGAAATATGAAAAAAAATATTTCTTCGGCGACTTCCTCTCAGCAGATTTCTGGCAAAAACTCTGAGAGTAAACAGAAATTGCCATGAAAACTTTGTCAAAAATCTGTCGTTACTGTAGGTTACGCCAAGGGTTGTAATGGCCAATTATGTAATGATCCATTACATATGTAAGTTAGTACAGCCAGCAGTTCAGTTACAGGAATGTAACGATCAATTAAATAATAATATCTGACAAAGAAAGATCTGATTTCTCCAATCGAAAATATGCAATCTAAACTTAAGACACAGCTTTCGCATTCAAGGTACGTGAAATATAAGATGATATCTCAAGTAATAGTGAACGTATATCTACATAACCTAGTAGTTAAATTATAACCCAAATGCCAAAAAAAAAATAATTCTTGTTGCGCATTAAGTTTGTTGAGAGTAACATATTGATTTCAAAATTAAATTTTAAGATTTTTATTTGATTTATTTAAAGAAAATTTCAATTCAATGGGAAAAAGAATTTTTTTTAACTTACCTATGATTTGATTTTATAAACAGCATCTCGTAGTGGCAGCAGCTAATCCAAATTAATTCCGTATGGTTAATGAATTTTCAAATTACACTTGTACACACAAATTATTCACATTTTAATTTATTTTTTTATTTTTTAAAAATTATTTTTTAACCTGCAAAAAATATAAAAAAAGAAAGAAATTTTAATATTGAATATTATTATTTAAATATTTTTTTTAATTTTAAATTTTATAAAACTAAAATGTTATTCGCTTAAAAACTATTTATTTTCTTTATTAATAATTATTTATTTATTATTATTTGGGTTTTTTTATTTGTATTTGTATTTCTTATTTTTTCAATATTAATAAAAAAAATTAATTTTTATAAAAAAGATAAAAATAAAAAATTTAATTTTTTTAAAATAATTTTTTTTTTTCATTTATTATGAAAAATTTTATATTTAATAAAAATTATAGTTCCTAATATTTTTTAGTTGAGTATTTTGCTAATAAAAAAATTTTAATAAATTTTTTTAGTTTTCTTTTTATCCTTTATAAAGGGTGTTTTTTATAGAGGTATAGAACTTTAAGTTGGCATTACTTTTCAAGATGGCGACCGATTTAACAGCTGTCAAGTGATTTATTCTCAGTTTGGTTTGGAAATTCATCATGAATAGACTCACGCCTGAACAACGCTTGCAAAAAGTGCAATTTTATTTCGAAAATAATGATTCTGTGCGGAAAACGTATCGCGCACTACGTCCATTTTATCGTCGACAAAATCGTCCATCAGAGCAGTTAATTCGATTAACCATGGAACGTTTTCGCACCACGTTTACTCTCATTAATAACTCGCATCCCCAGAGACGCTGTACGGTGTGTACAGAAGAAGCTATTGCTGCTGTAGAGCGTAGCATTGAGGAAGACCCGAATGAGTCCATCCGCCATCGAGCACAGGAATTGGATCTGTGTCCATCCACTTTATGGAAGATTTTGCGGAACGATCTTGGTTTGCGTGCTTACAAAATCCAACTCGTGCAAGATTTGAAGCCAAACGATCATCAAGTAAGGCGCAGATTTGTCGAATGGGCCCAAAACGAGATTACCGTTCCGTTCCCGATTTTCATAAGCGAATTTCGTTTAGCGATGAAGCGCACTTCTGGTTGAATGGCTACGTCAACAAACAAAACTGCCGCATTTGGAGTGAAGGTAATTCTCAAGTGTATGTGGAAACACCGTTACATCCAGAAAAACTGACTGTTTGGTGCGCTTTATGGGCTGGTGGAATCATTGGTCCGTACTTTTTCAAAAACGATGGTGGCCAGAACGTTACAGTCAATGGTGATCGGTATAGAGCCATGATTACAAACGTTTTCATTCCTGAATTGAATAACCATGATGTCCAGGAGATGTGGTTTCAACAAGACGACGCAACATGTCACACAGCTCGTGCCACAATAGATTTATTGAAAGACACGTTTGGTGACCGCCTAATTTCACGTTTTGGACCTGTGAATTGGCCTCCAAGATCTTGTGATTTAACACCGCTAGACTACTTTCTGTGGGGCTATGTAATCTCATTGGTCTATGCGGTAAAGCCACAAATGCTTGACCATTTGGAAGACAACATTCGCCGTATTATTGCCGATATACGGCCACAAATGTTGGAAAAAGTCATCGAAAATTGGACGTCCAGATTGGACTACATCCGCGCCAGCCGTGGCGGTCATATGCCAGAAATCATATTTAAAATGTAATGCCACAAGATTATCTTTCGGATAAATAAAATTCATCTCAATCGAATAATCCATCGTTGTTTTATTGCAACTTAAAGTTCTATACCTCTATAAAAAACACCCTTTATAAAAAAAAATTGGCAACACTTAAAATATTTTTATATGGAAAAGTAAGATGCACGGTGGTTAAGGTATTAAACACTACTGTAACAGGACTAGTCTAACTTTATCTCATCAGTCCTCTGGCAAAAAATTCTGCTACTCGAAGTCTTGCCACTCATAAAACAAAATTAACACGCACCACATATAGATGATGAGAGAATCTAGGTTGAAATGCTCTGACTAAAGGATTCTAATGGTCAATTAAGTAAGTAAAGTTCTTAAGTTTAATAAGAAACAATTATATTTTTAATTTAATGAAAAAATTTTATTTACAGCTGTGTTCAAAATAATAGGAGTGCTACCATGTAATATTTTCAAAGTTAAAATTTTTTATTCTACCAATTTGCAAAACATGATATATTTTAATGGTAGTTACAACGATATGTAAGAAATAAAAAATACAAAAAAGAATCTCGTAATAACTTTAATATTTACAATGAAATTGATTCATTTCTGTGTTTGCCCCTGACTTCAGTTGATCAAAAAATAGGAGTGTGAGGAGTGTTCCTTTAAAAATAAAAATATAACAGCACATAATTTAAAGAAAAAAGTGAAAAATAAGTACGAAAAAATGTAGTTAAAACATTTTCTACAGTGATTCACATAAATTTTTGTAATAGTGGGACGAGGAAAGCACCGTGCTGAAGAAAAGAGAAAACTAATTAAAAATTTTCGAAATAAAGGCAAAACTTCTAAAGAAATTGAGGAAACCTTAAGTTACTCCGATCAAATGATCACAAATTCATTAAAATATAAAAGAAGCACGAAACGTGTGGGCGCAATGCCAAAACATCAACTGTAGATGTCCGCCGAATTGTGCGATACAGCAAAATGAATCCTTCGGCGTATGCAAAAAAAAATTCAAAAGGATCTGAATCTTACCGTAAGTGGCGCTACTATTCGTAGGCGTCTGATGGACAACAATTTATTCGCAAGAAGTTCACAAAAGCTGCCATTGTTGACATACAAAACAGGCAGCAGCACGCTTAAAGTTTGCCCAAGAACATATCAAATATCCGAAAGAAAAATGGAGAACTTATTGTGGACCGACGAAAGCAGAATTGTTTTATTTGGTGGCATTGGGTCTAGACAGCATGTTAGACGTCCGCCCAATACCAAATATAGAGCTCAGTATACACAAAAGACAGTTAAACATGGTGGTGCAAAACTAATGATATGGGGAAGCTTTTCATATAATGGTTTAGGCCATAGAGACATAATGGATAGGAAAGTCTATGTCAGGATTTTGAGAGAAGTGTTGTAACCATATTCCACGCCTCTAAAATGGATATTCCAACAAGACAATGAACCGAAACACACCAGTAAATTAGCAAATGAGTGGTTTCGGGTTAATGGGGTAAAGGTTATGGCGTGGCCAGTTCAGTCTCCTGACATTAATCCCATAGAACATCTATGGGGAGATGTTGAAAAATATTTTGCCGAGAGAAAACCGTCAAATGCAACTGAGTTGTGGTCTGTGGTGCAAGATGGGTGGAATAAAATTCCACTAAAACAATGTCAGGACTTAGTTGACTCCATGCCTGGTAGATGTGCTGCTGTAATAAAAAGTAAAGGCTATTCTACCAAATACTAATCGTATTTAAAGTTTCTGATTATAGTCATATAAGCATTTTTAACTTTTTTAATACAAAATTTTTATGAAAACTGAAATGCTCCTATTATTTTGAACGGCGCTTTTTAAGATATTTTTTTTAAACTTCCTGTTACTTACTTGTTGAAAGCTTTATTTAATTAATGAATAACTTAAATAATTTAGTATTGAATCAACATTACATTACACCAAAAAATTTAATTAAACCATGTTTTTTATTTGTTAAAATTCAAGCTTTTGTTTTTCAATGGGCTCACTCCTATTTTTATGAACACAACTGTATATGTTAATATTTTTTAAATTTTTTTATTTAAGAAAAAAAAATTACTTTTTATAAAACATAAAAATTTTTTCCTTGCAAACGAAAGATCAAATAAGAAACGAACATTTTTAATTTAATAAAATATTTAACTTAAATAAAGACATTCGCAAACTGATAACACTTTCAATGGTTCATGTTTTATTTAAAAAAGAAAAAAAAATTTAATATGTAATATTTTTTTTGTAGAACTGATACCATTTGAGTTTTTTTTAATGCGTAAATAATTTAAATAATATTTCTTGCAAGTCATTTTTTATTTTATTTATCGTTGTATCAGTTATTGTTTTAATTATTTCAATATATTTTTAATATTTATTTAAATTTTTTATTTATTTTGTTTCATAGTTTGATTTACATGCATACATAATTGGTCATTACAACCCTGTAGTCAGGATTACAACCTAGCTTCTCACACCACTAATGTTGTGTGCGTTCATTTTATACATTAGTGGCGGGGGACCTTCAGTTTAAAGTCGACTCTGTGCGATAAGTTTTTGAGAAACTTTTCATAGCAATTTGTAAACTCTGAGAGTAAAGAGTTTTTGCCAGAGAAAGTCGCCGAAGAAATATTTTTTTCATATTTTCGTTTTGATGTCTGATCTGGGGTTCTGGATCTAATAAGCCAACACACTACCTACTAGACTACGACGACTTCATATACAGTTGTGTTCAAAATAATAGCAGCTCCCTTCATTTAAAAGCAAATATTAAAATTAAGAAAAATAAAAAAGAAAATATCAAATTTTTTTGACTTAAAATTTATTTCTAATTCATTTTCTAATTTTCTAACACTTAATTATTTAATTAAAACTACGAAAACAAAAAATATTTCATGTAAATAAAGCTTACTCTCAAAATTAATTGTTCAAAATAATAGGAGTGTTAGCCCGCAACCTGATAATTTTTAAACAAAAGGCACAAAAGTTTGATATTATCTTAAAATAGTAAAGTTATTTTAGTATTTGGTTGAATAACCATTGTTTTTAATGAATTCAGCACATCTACGAGGCATTGAGTCAATAAGATCTTGGCATCATCCTTTAAAGGAATTTTATGCCACGCATCGCGCACTGTGATCCATAGTTCTTCTGCACTTGAAGGTTTTTTTTTCTCTGCAACATACTTTTTAAGATCTCCCCATAGATGTTGTATGGGATTAAGGTCAGGAGACTGAATTGGCCACGCCAAAACCTTTACCCCATTAACCCGAAATCACCCATTTGCCAATTTACTGGTGTGTTTCGGTTCATTATCTTGTTGGAATATCCATTTTAGAGGCGTGGAGTATGGTAACATAACTTCTCTCAAAATGCCAACATAGACGTTCCTATCCATTATGTCTCTAATTCGATGTATTGGGCCTACACCATTATATGAAAACCTTCCCCATATCATTAGTTTTGCACCACCATGTTTAACTGTCTTTTGTGTATACTGAGCTCTATATTTGGTGTTGGGCGGACCTCTAACATGCTGTCTAGACCCAGTGCCACCAAATGAAACAATTTTGCCTTCGTCGGTCCACAGTATGTTTCTCCATTTTTCTTTCGGCTAATTGATATGTTCTTGGGCAAACTTTAAGCGTGCTGCTGCCTGTTTCGTATGTCAACAATGGCACCTTTTGTGATCGTCTTGCGGATAAATAGTTGTCCATCAGACGCCTACGAATAGTATAGACACTTACGGCAAGATTCAGATCCTTTTGAATTTTATTTTGCATACGCCGAAGGATTCATTTTGACCGCAGAATTGTGCGGTCATCGACAGTTGATGTTTTCCGCTTGCGCCCATGCGTTTCGAGCTTTTTTTATATTTTAATGCATTTGCGATCATTTGATTGGAGTAACTTAAGGTTTCCTCAATTTCTTTAGAAGTTTTGTCTTTTTTTTGAAGATTTTTTATTAGTTTTCTCTTTTCTTCAGTACAGTGCTTTCTTCCTCGTCCGACTATTACAAACATTTATGTGAATCACTGTAGAAAACAGTTTTAACTACATTTTTTCGTACTTATTTTTCACTTTTTTTCTTTAAATTATGTACTGTTATATTCTTATTTTTAAAGGAACACTCACACTCCTATTTTTTGATCAACTGAAGTGAGGGGCAAACACAGAAATGAATCAATTTCATCGTAAATATTAAAGTTATTACGAGATTCTTTTTTGTATTTTTTATTTCTTACATATCGTTGTAACTACCATTAAAATATATCATGTTTTGCAAATTGGTAGAATAAAAAATTTTAACTTTGAAAATATTACATGGTAGCACTCCTATTATTTTGAACACAACTGTATATGCATATATGTATAGTATATATGTATATATATTGATTAATATTTTTATTAAATTTTTTTATTATTGGAATACATTTTTTTTTTAAGATTTACTATAAACAATTTCTGTTTGATATATTTTACTGGCATCATTATTATTTACATTTTTTTAAATATATATTATTTTATTCTCATAAATATAAATAAATAAATATATAAAATATTTTATTTATAAAAAATTTTTTTATTTGTTTTATATTTTATGCATTTATTTTATATTTAATTTATTTTTATTTTTTTAATTTATTTTATATTTTATTTATATTATATTTTATTCAATTTATTTTTTTATATCGTAATTATATTATTATTTAGGTTTCAAATTTTTATCTTCGTTTTATTTTTTTTTCAATTGATTTTGATTTCCTTTTTTTATATTTATTTTTGGTTTTTGATTCTTTTTTGTTTTGATTTTTTTTTATTTATTTTTATTTGTTTAATTCGTTTTACCTTTATATTTTATATTTATTCATTTATTTTTTATTTAATTTTTTGTTTTTATTTGTATTTTGTATCCTTTCTACTTTTATCCTTCCTATTTTCGTTCTAGAACTTAGTTTTTTATTGATTTTTATTTTTATTTATTTTTTGTTTTACAAAATTAATTGTTTTTTTAAATTATTTATTTATTTGTTTAAAGATTTTATTTTTCTAAGTTGCATATATTATTTATTTTTATTAAATTTGTTATCGTTTTTATATTTAGAAGAATTATAATGTTTTTAATTTATTTGGCCTTATTTCATTTATTTTTGAACGTTGCTTACAAATTTTTATTTATTTAGCTTAATTATTTTTTATATATTATTTTTTACTAATTTTTATTATTTTTCTTCCTTATTATTTTATTTATTTTATTTCATGTTTCTTCTCATTTCTAATAATTTATTTGATTACTTTGTAACCTACAGACATTGGTAATTTATATAAAAAATTGATTGATTTGATTTGATTTTTTTATCTACAACACTTTAAAATAATTTAAAATTTTTTAAGAAAAAAACTTTTTCTTTTAATTTTATAAAGAAAATTTTAATTTGAATAGCTTGAGATTACCTAGTTTAATGATATTCCGTCAGCATTTTATAAAAACATTCTTTTGTTATTTAAATTAAATAAGTTAAGCAATACTATTAAAAAAAATGAGATTTTTCAATACTTTTCTTCGAAGTTCTTTAGTTTTATTTGGCCATTGGCAAGCAAATTCAAAGATTTTAAAACAAACAATACCGGCAAATTCAATAATAAACTGCATTAGAAATGAACTCAACACACTTTACACCAAATTTTTTGGATATTTTTAATGGCAGGTGACAGCTGCCAAACAAGAATTAATTTTTTTTCTTTTTCTTTCTTTCTTTCTTATAGTTTGTTTACAAGACAAGACTTTAAAATCTACATAAACACACGCACGCACCTAATATGAGGAGAGAGAGAGAGAGAGAGGCTTGTAAACAAAACAAATTGAATTGAAATTTAATTGTTAATGAAACAACGGTACACGAAAAATTGGTTTCCACACAATTATTCTTCATTTTGTTTTTTTTTTATTTTTTTTTGAGTAATTTGTTTGTTTTTGTGTGTAATTTTTATCACAAAACAAGCATAATTTATAATTAAATTTTTTTCTTTTAGTATTTTTTTCTTCAATTAAATTGATTGCAAGTAAATTAAATTATTATTTTTTTTATAAACAAAACGAAACGAAAGAAAAAAGCTTAGCAACAACAAACGTAATACATTAGCAAAGAGTTAAACAAGTAAAGCGGCGACGGTGATAACAGCGAACGCACATATAGATACACCGCTTTTAACACCCGAACCGTATGAACTCACGACAAATACTAAATGAATACAAAACGAAGGACTTTACAAAACTAACCAACACTATCAAAACACATACTAAAGAAAAAGCAACAAAACCAAAAAGAAAAACACACAAATTCAAAACTTCGATTTTTTTTTACTACAGAAGAAAAAAAAGGTAACAAATCCAAAAACAAAACACATACAACTCTAAAAAACAAAATTGCTTTTGAAGTGAGTTTGAGAGTCTAACCATGTGAACGTTTTAGAAATGAAGAAGACGAATGGATGAATGGATAAATGAATGGTTCGGATTCATTGGTTCGCAACCGGCATTCAAACACAGTCACACACACATCACGTTTTAAAAGAATCATGTTGTAGAGTTAAATGTTCGGCCATATGGCTGGCTATTATAATGCTACACACACGATCTTATATTTCACGTGTTTTTGTTTTTCTTTGTATTTACTCTCAAAGTGTTCCTCCTTTTCAGTGAGAAAAACATTTACATTCTGTGTACAGAATGGAAATGTTGTAAAAATGAAACACGAAAAAAAAAAAGATAAACAAACACTGTAAACATGGGCTGATGAAGACTTTTGCAGAGCCTTATTGCAACAGTAAGATCTTAAGAGAACAGAGAGTTTTCAAAGAGCGAACAACTCCTAATTAATGTGACATTTTTTTGCACATTTTGGGCGTTATCTCAACAATTACTTGAGGAATGTTCGTTTTTAAATAGGAATTATCGTCGAGAATATGGTATTTGTGCAGCACCACATAAAGAAGTCTAACGCCATAAAATTGCATGGATATCGTTGAAGATTGAATGGCTGATGAGCTGATATTGTCAAAACTCGACTGGACACATATGGATAAAATGGCCGACTCACTTTTATATTTAAATATTACGGGCTATTGTTATGTTTAGACCATTTTTCTTTGATAATTCTTATGTCAATGATTACTAACTGCCTTCAATGACATGTGGTTACAACAGAATAGCGCTAAGTGCCACATATGGCACACTGCATTGTATATTCTTCACGAGCGATTTGAGTAGAAATGATGTGAACTGGCCACCTAGGGCATTCGATGTGACCCCAATTAAAGCGTTTTCTGTAGCGATTTTTTTTAAGTCGCAAGTGTTTATAAATCAAAAATAAGTGATAAAATCACAGGGATCCCTAACCTGATTTATGGACCCGAGTTAAAGGAACTTGAACATTTTGAATGACTTCCAGGCAAATAAGCGCCGTGGCGAACATTTCAACCAGGAAATACATAAGTATCAAAGTTATTACACACATACACACTTTATTTTATTAAAATTTAATGATAATGCTGACGAACCCTATATAACTCTTAACAGACCATATGTAGGGTATTAAAACAAAACAACAAAAATGAAAGAATGAATGAATTTCAATCTTGAATTGAAACGCTCTGCACTGTTGTAATATTGTAATGTGTTCTGCTCTCACTGTGAACACCATGAGCATAAAACGACGTTAACATTTCCTTTCATACGCTCAAACTGTTTCATTATAAAGAATAGAGAGAGAGAAAAAGAGAGAAACATTATGGCAAAGAGGAGCAAAACTAAAGAACGAGTCTAAAAACTGACAAGAAATTGAAATATAATATTACTTAAAAGACATACAACAACAACAACATTAAATGCAACAACATCAATAAGAATGATGATAATAAACATACAATAAATGCGCATGGATTTGAACTCAGCTGACTTTGTTTATCATTAAAGCATTACGAGTTTTTTTTCTTGTTCTTCTTTCTTTCATCACACATACACAAACCAATTCTTTATAAAAATCATTGTAATTTAGTTAATGTTGTTGTTGTTGCTAGTGTTTGCTGTCGTTTATTTTTTTTTGTGTTATTATAGGTTTTGCAGATTTTCCAAGTGGAACGGAACGAACTTCCGTTAATTGCATTTCATATACACACCAGCAACATATACAAAAAATATCAAAAACTACAGCAACAACAATACTTTTAAAAGAAGAAAAAAACATGAAAAACTATGAAAACTTTTTAATGCTATTCTCACTGTTTGCAGTGCATACGTGTACGTATGCTCATATCAGTCTCTCTAGCCAGGCATGTTATTCTGTTATTTTCTCTCCCTCTCTCGCTCTGGTTTTTTTCTCCTTTCAATGGAATTAATGTTTATGATTATGGTTGATGGGTTAATGCATATTTATGTTTTGTCTATTCCCATATGAGAGTTTGTGTATGTGTGCGCGTGTGTGTGTATCATGTGTGAAATCAATGTGTATTGTTTGCTGTCTAGTTATTGCTGGCTGTTGTTGCATTGCAAACAACACAACACAACACAACTCAATACAATACAATACAACACTTACAAGTGGCCATTATTTGATGGAGTTGGCAAGTCAGGCATGACAGTTAGTTAGACAAACGCACATGTACATGATAAATTATTGGGTCTTCTGTCAGATTTCTTTGCATTAGAAAATGTTGATTGAGGCTGCTGTTTGACTGCTTTGTTTGCTGCTTAAAAAGGAACCGAAGAAAGTTAATGATGGCGTGCATTTGATTTGATTCCATGGAAATTGTAAATTTCTATAGAATCAGGCCAGATGATTTCGTAATCAAGTTCAGATGTTGAAAATAAAAAAATATGCGCCCCTCCCTGCATCGTAAAAATTGTTTGAATACAGTTTTTGGATCGGAAAAGCATTTGTTATCGTGGCTTAAGCATATTCAGCTGTCACTGCTGTACGCCTAACATCCATCTGACAAGCACTACAATGCTAACCTCAGTTAAAACTGGTCATTACAACCCTTCAGTCAGGATTACGACCTAGTTTCTCACACCACTTATTTTATACATGAGTGGCGGGACCTAAAGTTTACAGTCGATTCCGAACGACAGAACTTTGAGAAACTTTTCATGGCAGTTTCATTAACTCTTAGGGTTTTTGCCAGCAATCCGCTGAGAGGAAGTCGCCGAAGAAATACTTTTTGTATTTTGTTTTGATGTCTGGCCTGGGGTTTGACCCCGGGCTTTACGTCTAATAAGCCAACACATTACCTACTAGACTACGGCGACTTCAACAAGCTAAGCAAAAATATGCAGAAACCTTGCAGCTATGTATACCATGATAATTTGAAAACCGCTTGGTTAGAGCTAACAAAAAATAGCATGTGTTCGTATAAGTGGGCCTGGGCACTGACAGATCTCTCGTAGGACAATATGGCATTGGTTGTGTGACACTTAGCACCAGCCTGTTGAATTGACATGTTGCTAGTGCCCCAATTAAACCACTTAGACCAAAAGAAATTGGTAATCTTCGACCTAAAGTGCTCGTCGTTGATAGTAATGAAGCGGTGAACGTCGTTATCAAAGAAATATGGACCGATAACGCCGCCAACCCAAAAATTCACTTTCTCTTGACGCATTGGACTCTATTGGATTTCTTATGGATTGGTAGCTTCCTTATCCAATCGACAATGTGCCTTCTCATTGCTGAAGATGATTTTTCGATGATATGTGAGCGTTACGGCACAGAGCTAGAGCCATGGCTGATGCATAAGATTTTTAGTTTCATTTTTCTGACCAGCTGCTCGGCCAAGTTTAACTAGTGATTGAAAAAATTTTCACAAGGTTTCAAGTCTCAACTTTAACTCTGTCTGATCTTAAGCATCGAGTGGGATAGGGCAGTCACCTTACAAGCTAGTTCTTTAATTTTCTTATTTCTATTGGTCACATGGCATATAGAAGACCGGTTAGAGTGGAGGAATTTTTGTTGTATCACAATGGGCCGCCAGAGGGCTTCAGAATTTTGCGAATAACTTGTACATTTTAAACAAACCTATCACAACTATAATAAGTAAAAGAGCCAAACAGTTGTGCTTAAAAGTCTAGTGACAAAAACTCTGAGAACAAAATAAAAATTGCCATGAAAAGTTTCCCAAAAGCCGGTCGCTTGGAGTACCCGCCACTCATGTATAAAATTAAAGCACACAACATAAGTGGTGTGAGAAGCTAGGTTGTAAGCCTAACTAAATGGTTGTAACGACAAATTAAGTAAGTGAGGTTATGGTCAGTTTTTTAAGATCTTTCTTACAACTGTTAGCGATTCATTAGTTGTGTCCACTTTACTTAAATCCGTATTAATTTCCTTAACGGAGCATTTCTTTACATACAAATGGAGTCTAAATGGTTAATAATTTCGAAAGTGACTGAATGTAGGCAAGTGAGTGAGTAGAGTATGGCTTCTTCAATGTAAATGCACTTTTACTTGGAATTTCTTTTTTTGTTTTCATTTTTTTTTCTGTGGGTACTACCATCGTTTGCCCCACAGGATACTCAGGCTTTTGAACTTTATTTGTTTAAGAATTTTCCCCCTTTTTTCCCCCTTTAAACGCTTCAACCACCAGCTCCTCCTTTATCACATTTTTCTTTTACAAAACATTTCTATGGAATTCACTTTTTATTTCGCTGAAATGAAAAGAAAAATATCCTGAGCTTAGGAAAGTGTTTTGAGAGTGTGCCTCTGTATGTGTGTGCCACTGTATGTGAATGTGTGTTTAAAAATGTTTCTCTTGTTGTCTGGTTCTTGTCTACATACCAGAGTCAGTTTAATGTCCTGCGTGATCCTTTGGCCTTTTTTCTTTTCTTTTTTGGTTTGTTTGTTTGTTGTTGTTGTCGTTGTCATTTGTTGCAGTTGTTTTCTTATGTTCTATTTCTGTCTGTTTACCGATTCACTCATTCATTCAGTCATTCATTCAATGGTGCTCCTTTATTTTTTTTTCTATCACTGACAACTTAAGCTGGCTATTCGTTCTTTCTTTCCTCCTAGCATTGCGTCCCCACCCCATTTTTCCCTTCGCCTTAATGTTTAACGGTATTCTGATAATAATTTTAAGTGCTTTATGGTGTTTGAAACACCAACAACAGCACACACACTCCCGGCAGCACCAAACAACGCTTCATTCTCAGCCAGAATACACAGAGCCAGACAGACGACCTACCGACCATTGGAAGGACACATTTGTATTGAGAAGCAGTCGCACAAGCAAATAAATTAAAGGATTTAAAATACAAGAAAAACTACAACAAAAAGGATAACAAAACATTCAAACATTTTATGAAAATAAATGCACGAGTGCCTGCGGGGGTGGGGGGGAGAGGGGCGTTGTGTGGCAAGTATAATTTAAAGACTTTTGCGGTTTCCATATCATTTTTCAAATTTATTTCTTTTTCTCTTTTATCTATGTAAAGTTTTGTATTTAAAAATCAAAAAGGCGGTGGCGCATTGTGGTTTGAAAGTTTGACACTTTAAAACTCACGTTTAGGGCTCCCCCCCTTAGGGTTCGCTTGCGTCACGCAAATTCGTTTGTGAGCTAAGGCAGCTTATTCTGTCATACTAGGAGTGAATGAATGCAGCCGCTAATATGGAGTCTTATCCTTAAAAAGATTCATTTTAAAAAGAAGTTTCCATCACCTAGAAAGGCAGAAATTTATATCACTTGATGGCTTGCAGTCACTATAAAATAGTCTGTTAATCCCTGCCCGTAATTTCCTCTGCACAAACTCGATTTTTCCTGAATCACCGGCTTGTCATTCTGTAATTATCAAATAGCCTTAGCTTTAAATCACATAAAGCCGTGCAGTGAGAAAGAAAATGCCCTAAAGCGTGCCCTCCCGAAGCGCGATCACTTTTAAAACCGTTTAATATGTGGCAGTGATGGACAGAATTTGCTTCGCGTCACGTAGATTGGTTTGCAAGGAGTGTTTTTATGATCCTTATCTCAAAACATGATATTAATATGATGGCATGTGCTAGTTTATTCCCCAATCATTTGCTGAGTCATTGTAGCCCCTATCAATAGATTTACACCAATTGGAATGTCCCAGTTTTTAGTCACTTTAAACCGTCACTGAACGGTCTCTATCAAAACTTCCAGTATTTCTTGCCCTAAAGAATACAGGTTACCAGTATTCGTTTTGAGTTTCACGAATTGGTTCGCCAGAAACTGATTTCCATTCCATTATGGATCATTTTCCAGATCATAGTATCCATGTTGTGTGTGTTAATTTTATCCTTGAGTGGTGAGGCCCACAGTTTAAAGTCTACTTCGAAAGCCAGAATTTTTACCAAAAACTTTTCATGACAATTTTGTTTAACTCTTAGAGTTTTTGCCGGAAAACTGCTGAGAGGAAGTCGCCGCAGAAATATTATTTTTTGTATTACGCTACGTTTGAGGTGCCTGACCACGACTTCTCTCAATTTGATTTTTTTTTTTTACAGAAAAACAACTTATCCGCTCCTTCCTAATTCGATAGAAGCCATGGAAGCAGCCAGTTCTAGCAAGGGTAGGTACCTACCTAGGTAAGTTGGTGTGGAAGCTTTGATACCAAAAGCTCACTTGAGCACGCATTGCGGCCCGTTGTGACGCCACAGGTGGACGCACTCTCTGTACAGACCAAGTTCCTTCAAACCAGGGAAGAAAAAGAAGTTGGTCAGCGCAAGGGCTACACTCTAGCAAGGGTATATGCCCTTAAATTTTCCTGTAAGTTTCTGCACCTTAGGAGTTTCTGTACCGTGCTTCTTTATGGCGCAGGGGCATGGATGCAGCAGTCGTGAGAGTATTCAAGAGAAAAGTCCTACGTAAGATCTGCGGTCCAGTGTAAGTTGGCGATAATTTCGGCATTCGATGCAACAGTCTGCTGTATAAGCTTCTCAACGGCATAGACATTATGCAGCGGGTATTTGATGCGGAGATTTGCGGAAGTCAGTGAAGAGGACGAGATTATTTGCGTTGGAAGGACCAGACCGAGGAAGCCCTGTCATCGAATGGTGTGACCAGCTGGCATAGGCGCCGTGTTAATGTTTGTTAATCGGGTTATTAATGGCCAGTTAAGTAAGTAGAAGCAGAAGATCTTCCAGCGGCTCAGCTGGCTCGGCCATTTCGTTCGAATGGAGGAGGATGCTCCGGCGAGACACGGATATCTGATGAGGAGATTTGCGGAAGTTGGCGAAGAGGACGATCTTGTCTCCGTTGGAAGCACGATGTAGAGGAAGCCCTGTCATCGATTGGTGTGGCAAGCTCGCGTACTCGGAAGAAGCAGAGGCGCCTGCAAGGATTTGTTAAGCCAGGTAGAAATCCCTTAATCGGGTTGATAATGACCGGTTAAGTTTAGTAAATAGGAGCAGAAGATCTTTTCAGAAAGATGATCTGTGTCATAAGTATGCTCTTTGCTTCATTCACATTGTTTGAAATGTTTTTCTGAGTTACCAACTTTGTTTTGTGTTGATTTTTTGTTGCCAATATTTTCATTGAATAATTCATCAATTCACCTCTCTCTCTCTCTCTCTCTCTCTGGCACATCATTTCATTGCTTTTAATGAAATGTTTAATGTTTGGAAAATAGGTAACCACAGAGCTTAGGATTCGATTACTCTGCCAGTCGAAAACCACAAACACTCTTACCACCATCACCATACGAATGGAGACGACTTCCTAGTCTTATCTAATGATGATGGATAATGGATACGGGGGGTACAAAACAATTCCCAGGTTATTAACAGTTACACTAAATGAGGGCCGGGGGGAGGGGTAGCCTATTGATTTTGAAAAACAACAAAAAAAAAATACAAGAAATCCGAGTAGACAGAATGGAAAACAAACAACAGGCAACAGGCCATTTCAAACACACGTACAAGGCAGAAGACAGGCAGACGGATAAGCTTGTCTAACTATTCGTCAAAATTTTTTTATGAAATAAACAAATAATAATAATAACAACAACAAAAACATATACGATTTCAAATTAAATACTTTTGTTTTGTTTAAGAAAAACAAGAAAAATTTTAAATAAATAATGATGCTGGTAATGGTGATAATGATGTTGCTGATGTTGATGTTGGTGCGCTGTTACTGTGGCCTGCAAATGACACGTGCACCATTTAACAACAATAAATGCAGAAGAGTTAAAGGGGGCTGCTGAATTAAAAAATAAATCCTAAGTCCTTACAAAGTATACACAAAGCCAGACAAAAACAAGAAACTTTGATTCCTCTTAAAGGTCGTACATACAAGTATCAAGAATGCGCGTGCCAGTGCTGTTGGCTGCAAGCATTAGAAGAGTGTTGTTTGCACGTGTCCACATAGACTGTGCGTATCTGGCAACACCCCCATGGGGGATGATCCTTCCTGACTGAAGCTTTAGTTGTCATGTTTAACACACAAAGTTTTGCACACTCACTCGCACTTTTATTCAAAATAAAACCAATATCGCTCCCCCCCCCCAAAAGGACACATAAAACATATCAACAGGAAACCTTCTAACACTCATAGACAAAGAGAAGTGAAACGAAAAAGAAGAGAAGAGATTTTGTTACCCAAAATCCTTGACACAAACAAAATTCAATTCAAACTCTGTGAGAGAAGAGCAGCATCGGAAGAGGATAACAACTCGGCTAATTTGCATGAAACCACACAAAAATCAAACAGGATATCCTTTAATTTGACAACAACACAGAACAACCACTTTTATTTAAAACAAGATTTATTGACAAAGCATTTTAAATCCTAAAAAAAACCGGAGAAAACATTCTCAGTAGGAGGCCTATTTATACCGATCTTCTGATCCACCACATCTCAACAAATGTAGGGCAAGTACGTTCAGAGATTTCCCCCATGAAAGGATGAACAATTTAAAATCTCAGGTGACGCAACTTGTTCTGCAGTGATGGTATCTGAGGACGTGATTTATTTTGCAGTGATGGTATGTGGTGAGGGATGTAATTTGTTTTGCAGTGATGTCATCTGGCGATAGAGGAGAATAAAGTTACTTCAGAACTGATCAAAAAAGCGACGGGCCGCCATATCAAAACGGGAACAAAATATCAATTTTGCGCGCAGGGAAATGCAGAGGAACTGCGCCCTCTAAACTATGTATTTACGAGCGTAGCTGATGAGCGTGACAACGTACATGAAATCAACTAATTGGGACCAATGGCTTTTGGAAAAATGCTTGCCCAATGATATCTTATCACAGCGTCCTACATTGTTTGTAATTATCCAGCAAAAGTTTAGTCAAAGGCCCCCTTCACTATCCATCTCTCCAAAGATAATAAGGTTTCAAACTTTTCTTTTCAATTAAAATTTTCAAATTTCAAATTTCCTCTTATAAGCCCACTACGCTGACGTTGGTCTGATAGTATTGCAATATGCTGCTCTTTATAGTTCCTATTCAAGTTGAACTGGGTACACACGCTAGTTTCCGCTTGGATTACGAATATTTCACTCTGGTATCGAACGTCTCTGTTTTTAATCCACTTTGGTCCCTCCTTTCTTAAAGGAGTATGTAGAATTTAAATTGCTTCCACTCACTCTTTAAAGCATTAATCAAAATTCTCAAAAATTTACTCGTTCTGTACAGTGGGACGATATTTATGCGAGGGGATCCCCACAGGCCAACTATCCTGATAGACTTGCCTCCTAACCACAGGCATATCAGCTCTGCTCCTCACTACAACGAACAGAGTCCCTAATCCAACTCCAACGTAGTTATTTTCAAATTCGTTTTACGTGAGCAAGCAATCACTCCATAGGTTACAGTTGGATTGACTTGTCCTTCAAATTTCTTGCGGTGACCCTAGAAAGTAAGGTCAAGTTTTTTCTTTACAATTTACAATTTCTTTACAATTTATTTCTATTGTTGAGGCTAGTCTAATAGATATTGAGCCCTCAGTTCAACCCTCGGCTCAGATAGTTTAAACGAAACGGAATACAAAAAGAATATTTCCATCGGCGACTTCCTCTTAGCAGTCTGTGAAAGTAAGATAAAATCGCTATGAAAAGTTTTCCAGAAATGTCATTCGAAGTCGACTGTAAACTGTAGGTACCGCCACACTCAGGGATGAAATTCAAACACACAACATTGGTGGTGTGAGAAGCTAGGTTATAATCCTGACTAAGAGGTGGCAAAGGCCCATAAAGTAAGGAATAAGGGTCTTAGATGGTTGATTGACGGCCTTGGACTTCTTGAATCTTATCTTCTTAAAGCATAGAACATCTCCTCTGTGACTAACAGTCTCCTTATAGAAAAAGATTGGTAGAAGAGTTTTTTCTGTGCTTTACAATCTGTACCGGTAGACGATGTACAGGCTTTACTAAGGTTTATTAACGGAATATGCTTATGGGACCTTTTGTTTTGTTTTTTGTGCTTGTCCTGTCTAGGTAAACTTAGTCTGGTCCACAACCTCTGGATATTTTTGTATTTCCCACTGGGCCTATAGGCTTTTATTCTACGCTTAAATGCTAAACTTGCTTGTAAAGGGTGTTTTTTATAGAGGTATAGAACTTCAAGTTGGCATTACTTTTCAGGATGGCGACCGATTTAACAGCTGTCAAGTGATTTATTCTCAGTTTGGTTTGGCAATTCATCATGAATAGACTCACGCCTGAACAACGCTTGCAAATAGTGCAATTTTATTTCGAAGACAATGGTTCTGTGCGGAAAACGTATCGCGCATTTTCATAAGCGAATTTTGTTTAGCGATGAAGCGCACTTCTGGTTGAATGGCTACGTCAACAAACAAAACTGCCGCATTTGGAGTGAAGGTAATTCTCAAGTGTATGTGGAAACACCGTTACATCCAGAAAAACTGACTGTTTGGTGCGCTTTATGGGCTGGTGGAATCATTAGTCCGTACTTTTTCAAAAACGATGGTGGCCAGAACGTTACAGTCAATGGTGATCGGTATAGAGCCATGATTACTAACTTTTTCATTCCTGAATTGAATAACCATGATGTCCAGGAGATGTGGTTTCAACAAGACGGCGCAAAAAACACATTTGGTGACCGCCTAATATCACGTTTTGGACCTGTGAATTGGCCTCCAAGATCTTGTGATTTAACACCGCTAGACTACTTTCTGTGGGGCTATGTAGTCATTGGTCTATGCGGTAAAGCCACAAACGCTTGACCATTTGGAAGACAACATTCGCCGTATTATTGCCGATATACGGCCACAAATGTTGGAAAAAGTCATCGAAAATTGGACGTCCAGATTGGACTACATCCGCGCCAGCCGTGGCGGTCATATGCCAGAAATCATATTTAAAATGTAATGCCACAAGATTATCTTTCGGATAAATAAAATTCATGTCAATCGAATAATCCATCGTTGTTTTATTGCAACTTAAAGTTCTATACCTCTATAAAAAACACCCTTTACAAGGCGCCTATTTAACGTGTTAAAGACGTTCACATTTCCTGTTGTTGTCCTTTAGAAAAACAATTTTTATTTCTTAAAAGTTTTCACTGCTTGTGACGTGAAAGCGAAAGTTAATGACCACTTTTTGTAAGTGACGTAAATGATATCCTTTTACTTTTCTTGGCCTTTGTTTGCAGCAATTCTCCTGACATTTATTTCCTTCTAACGATTGCGACGACGACGGCGACGACAACAATGTGTTTACAACTCAGAAGGAATAATTCCAGGAATTGTTTGTTATTGTATTCCCTATTAAAGTGCGCGTATGTCTGTGTAATCGTCCTTAAGGGTATTGAATGAAAAAGAAAGAAAAAACTTTTACTTTTTCGTTCCTACATTCCTGGCAAGTTTACAAAAAGTTCGATAGACGCGACCATAACATAAGCCGCACGAAACTCTCAATAGTCTGGCTGGCAGACAGACAGACACACAGTTATTTAAACACACGATTTGTTTTTTATTAATCCTTGTTAAATGCACGCGGCACGTGTGACCCACTCCGCTGACATTTAAATTCCAAGAAAAACGTTATTTTTTAATTTTAATTTTCGCGTTTTTTTTTTCTTTTATGAAGAGTGGGGGAAGCGTTTTCCATTTTGTTTTTTCTGTAACTTGTAATAACGCTCTCGCTTCTGACCGACAATGGTGCTAAAGAAAACTGTACTTGTACTGTACAGTGAAACACTCTTTAAAACGCTAAATTTCCCTAAGCAATGTTTCATAAATTTCTTGCGACATTCTGCGGTTTTTGGCGTCATCACTAAGGGTCGCCTTTTTGTCGCCGTTCATGAGGTAAACGGAAGTGTTTTTTCTTTTCTTTCATTTTTTTTTTTGTTAAATTTTGTGGAAGACATTAAAGTCCTGTTAAGAGCACATTCGTTTTTGTTTTTTTTATTGATTTTCTTGTTTTAATGGCTTAAATAAACAATTTTTGCCAAAAGAATTGCTTGAAGGCAATAGAGCTGAGAGGGGAGGATTCATATAAAAATTTTAAAAAATCAGGGAGTAGTCTATATGCCATTCAGTCTCTCCCAAATGGATATGTGCTAGGAGAACGCTTGAAGGAATAATGAAAAATTCAGGCATGGTATTGCAAACGGTATTGCTTCTTTGAGAAGACTAGCAGAAGATACTTTAGAATTTCTACTTGAGAAGCATTTTTCAGGGTAAATACAACGATTATTCGATCTATTGTTTCCCTGCCTGGTACGTGATACTCACGCTGGTGTTATCCTCATCACAGAATCTAGGTCTACAGTGCCTGCCGTACTACTATCGTTAGGCTATTCCTAGCTAGTCTTTTGATGTATGTCTGAAATTGTATTTACCTAGCAAAGTTTAGGTTGTCGCAAAGCCATTTTACTTCTGAAGAGCCTTCGCCTTTTTCTGCATCTTCCCTTTGGCCGTTAGGTCTGTGTAATTTCTACGCTTTCTTATTCTCCCTTTCCTATTTTTTCTCCTTTTTCCTATCCCTTCTATTATCCTCTCATCGTAAGGACGTTTGACCTCCGGGTACTGTACTTGTCTCATTTGACAAGTACACGTCCTCTCTTACCATTCTAAACATCCCTTTTTACTTTACAGGAATATATTGATCCTATCAGCGGCACAGAAGTTCCGCTCATTGTACACCACATCTGTGAATTCCCCTGTGAGATGGGATCCAGTAGAGGGTAGCCTCATAGGAAGCAAGTGGCTTTTTTCTTTACATGAATATATTGATCCTATCAGCGGCACAGAAGTTCCGCTCCTTGCATCCCACATCTGTGAATTCCCCTGTGAGGTGGAATCCAGTAGAGGGTACCCTAATTTCAGTTTTCCCAGAGTCCCATACTATGTTATAATATGCATCGAGTTAAGCTCATAGGAAGCAAGTGGCTTTTGCTATCAACGGCACAGAAGTTCCGCTCATTGCATACCACATCTGTGAATTCCCTTGTGAGGTGGGATCCAGTAGAGGGTACCCTAATTTCAGTTTTCCCAGAGTTCAATACTATGAATGTATTGAGTTAAGCTCATAATAGTGCCCGTATTGTGACCCAATTGTCAGATAGAATCGCTATGTACTTCCTGTCCATGACATAGACTTACGCTTGGAAGATACCCATGAGTTCCCCCTCCCATCAAGTTACAATATTTCACCGCGTGACCAAACATGTTTTGGAAAATATTTTTAAACATGGCTTTTCTTGGTACAGAAATATTAATGTTTTACAAAGAAAACAACAACAACAACTACAACAACAATTAGAATATTTTTTTAAATGCTTACATTTATTGCTCAAAGTCTATGAACTTTAGACGCACAATGTTGAGCCATTAAAATCGTCGTCATTATCCGCGTTAAACAGCAACATCAACAAACGAACGAACAAAGAAACATTTGCAACAAACGCGTACCACTGCACTAGTGTGTACAGTGTGTTCAGTGTGTACAGTGTGTTTAGTGTACAGTGCAGTGACTAATCGTTGGCCAATAATCAGTAGGCTGAACAGGTTGTCTGGTTGACAATCGAAATGTCCGTCTAATTTACCAGGTAAAATGAACATAAAATCGCCGCATTAGGCCTTCTTAACATTGGGATTCATTAGATTTCCGTTTAATGTTTAGGCTTCTCGTTTATTGTTTTTGTTTGTATTTTTATTATCATTTTATACAATGTTAGGTGAACACACACACACACACAAAACAAATTCTTGCATTCACTTGCTTATACAAAAAGTTTGCAATATTATGGCGGACATACGCTCACCACTTGCACTCACTTTGTTCTACAAGTCTTGCTCTTATGCTGGGTTTTTGTTTTTCCTTCAAGTGTTGTCACTTAGTTTAGTCTCTCTCTCCCTCTCTCTTCTTTAGCTTCCTTTTCCCTTGAGGAGTTCTCTTAGCTCAGTGTTTACAATTGTAATTAAAAAAAAAGAAACAATTTAAGCGGCTTTTTTCTGTCGATTTTAAAAGTCAACTTATATTAGTGAGTGGACTTAATGACCCATCAGTTGCGTACAGAACACGCTGAGTGTGTCTGTGTGTGGCACAAGCAACTTTGGAAATTATTGTATTTGTTGTTGTTGTTGTTATTAAAAATATATTGTTATAGTTAGTACAGATGTTGTTTGTGTTGTTGTACAGATTTTGTATTCTGTATTACCTGGGGCACGTTGTAAAACGTTGGTGTCAGCAGTAGTAGTAGTAGCAGTTGCACAGACACAAAACAGTGTGTCAAAACCACTAAAAAGATTTAAAAAATAACCAACAAAAGCTTAAATTTAATATTACGATGGGTGGCCCACGGTTAAAGTTGGGAAAAAGTTGCATGTGATTGCGCTGTGAATGAGGGTAGTGAGGAAGTGTGTGGTAAGTGATGATGATTGCAAAACTCCGATCAATTTACACACAATTTTTAGTTTTTTTCCCCTAAATAATGCTCTACTGTAGGTATACTGTATTCAATTAATTGATGCGCTGCGTTTAACATAAGTGTTAAGGTCGACCAGCGCTCCCACATATAAAATAGCACATGTGACCAATTTGAAAACATGAATTTTGTCATGAACTTCCCTGTCGGTTAGGAGTTCGAGACTATCCTAGGTTTAACTAGGTTTAACGTATTCAATTCGCTGTGCTTAACGTGAGTACTAGGTCAAGAAGCCAATTCATAAAGCTCAATAACACGTTATATGGACTTGTTTAAGGATCGGAGACTATCTAAACTCTTGCCGTTTTATGAGTCACGTCACCAGTTTAAGAGTATAACGTTACAGCGAGCTTAAGCTCTCCCCGTGATTTGATTTTAAACTATGTACATCTATCATGTAGCTCTGCAGGAATCTTCACTGTAGCCGGGAGAAGGCAAAATCTGTTCCGTTTTTACGTATTCGTAGTATAAATACAATTACCAGTTGAATTCCAAAAGACTCTGGGGTGAAGATAATAAAAGTACGTTGGTTGGTTTACATTAAATCCAAAAAGGGGTCCCCATTCCTGTATATACGATCTGAGGCATGAATCAAATCTCTACATTTGTAATTCAACCTAGCCTTAACCAGCCTTCTAAAGAGTCTTCGCATGTCTTTACAATTCCCTTTCAATTCCATACAAACGTTCTGGCCCGGAATCAAGGGATTCTAGGGCACATACAACAATCGCGGTTATTAGAAATCGAATTCTCGAATCGAGGTCCTCCCGGGAAACCCATAGAAATCCAAAAGCTTTTGAGTAATGAAAAATGGAAACCCTATTATCCTAGAACCGCTTACAGTAGACCAATCACCAAAAAAAAAAGAAAAAAAAAATAGAGGATGGCCCCTATTCAAGAAGGGATGGTAGTATGTATTAGGTTAGAGAACGTGCACTTGTCAAATGAGACAAGTATAGCACCCGGAGGTCAAGTTGTCCCATTATACATTAAATAGAGTTAACATCAGGCAAGCCTAGTGTCCGGATGCTGTGATCCCTCCGATGTAGCTTCTGGTCTAGTTGAATTGGGCACATCTTGTGACAATGTAAACTTCTATTGGAAAAGTCCCCGTTAGCTTCTCTTTAAGTTGCGAATATTTTATTCGTGGACCACAGTTTTATTCCTCGATAGTATAGTGGTTAGTATCCCCTTCTGTCACTCATTTGACACCTGAAAGATTGCGTTCTATTTTTGCAAATTGCGAATTAGAATTCTTAAATAATAGGGGTTCACAAAGAGTCGTATTTGACCGCTAGGTGAGCTTTGTATTTTCCATTAACACAGCTTTGCTGTAATCTCTACAACAAAAGATTTTCGATTTTTTTTTAAATTGTGTTTCGTCTCTCTTATTGCCGGTTTATTTCTTTAATTATTGCCCTGGTCTTAAACGACTGCAAAAATGGATAAAAAAGAAATAAATGTTGACGCATTTCAGGTGAAGAACTCCATAATGACCACATTAAAATAGAAAGAACACGAGCATTAACATCCACTTGTTGTAACTAAGTAGATTGGGTTGTAGATGTTAACGAATATACGATTAATTTTAATTCTCTTTGATTTCCTGTTGTATTTTGAAGTCTCGAAGTTGACAACTTGTGCGAGGAACACAACGCGCCGTGAGGTTTCTAGAAGTTTAACTTCTTCGTCTGGTGAACTGTCGTCAATAAAAATTACCAGGTGAAGTACATTGAGGAAATAAGTACTTTGGGCACTATACCGCTCATGCGGTACATGCGGTACACTGACGGTTCTGAACTTTATAATAAAGCAGCCGAATGACTTTATCTTAGCCTTTCTGATTACCGTAGTGTATTAAACCAATCTATCCTCTCTGACACCTAAACGACACTAAGGTCTGTTTTCCTGGTTCAATCGTTGGGCCTGAGATTGTTAACATATGTATGTTGCGACACCCTTAATTGACACTCGCGGCAGATATGCGTCAATCGATTATGGGTTCCTCGACACAGGGACATTCCGGATAATTGTGTAGCTGATGAACTGACAGACATTCCCCTGCCGTATACAAATTTGCACATGAACATAGGCCGCTAATTATCTCTGAGCCTAAACTGGACGGGAAGTGTACCAATCGAATTCTTAAATCGAACCTTATTGGAAGGGGTAAGCATGGTAGGCACTTCGCTTGAATCAGAAGAGAGAAAATGACACTTTATTTGCAATTGTCCGTTTAGGGGATTCAATCCGCTGCGTTTAACTTGAGTGCCTGTCCGAAGAGCCAATACATAGTGCTCAATAGCAAGTCATGAAGTGAAAGAAGAGAGAAACTGCCACTTTATTTACTATTGTCCGTTTAGGGAATTCAATCCGCTGCGTTTAATGTGAGTGCTTGTCCTAAAAGCCAATACATAGTCCTCACTAGCGCGTCATGGGCTTTTGCCGTTTTATGGGTCACATCAGCAGCTTAAGAGTATAACGCTACACCGAGCTAAAGCTCTCCAGATGCAAACTTCGTTCTCTCATTTGTTTCACCCTTCTTTCGCCATAGTCTAATGGCGTTATCGTTAATAGATATCGAATCGGTCACTAGATTCGTGAAATTTTCAAGAATTCTAAAGGAGTTATGCATTATGGGTGGTGATTATGAAACCAGGTTAGCCTTTGGGGTATCTTTTCATGTGTAATTACAAAGCCTCTACGTCAAAAAGACAATCGGGACACTTCCAAAAAGAAATTTAAAATCAAGAATAGAGGACTTTGAGGATTTAAAAGGCTTGGGAGCTTGAGGTCCTATGCGAATAACCGATTACCCAGTTATCGTAATATCAGTGGACAATAATAGTGTCTGCTATTTAAAAGTTTGTTGTTTTTGTTTTCGGTTTTATTGGTTACAAGTTGAATAAAATGAATGAAATAAAATGAATACGAAAAGCAACTATTTATTGTTGTAATCCGCAACGTCATTGTAGCCAAAACATCATCGTTAACATTGTCATCGTCATTGTCTTTGTCAACAACGTCATCATCATTGTTGATTGTCATCATTGTCATCGTTACAACTGAGTGGTGTCAGGAGTTGATTTGTTTCTTATTTTTTCTCTCTCTTCTTTTGCATTTTCTTGATTCTTTCTTTGTTTGTTGAACCGATTACTGTAGTCCTCCCCCTCCCTACTTTAAAGTTCCCTACATCATGTTATTAGCACTCATGTTTCCAATACAATGGCAACGACAACAACAACAACAAATACAACAGAAAACCTCAAGGAAATCAACACGATAAACCAGTGTTGTAAACGTGCAACAAACAGAAAAGTAATGAAGAAAAGAAGAGAAAGACAGAAAGAAAAACGAATAAGACTTTAAGCCACAACAAATGCGTTCAGGTATCGATTACTATCGTGGTTGTGTGGTTCGATATCAATTTGGTTTGACTTTTTTTTTGTTCTTTTCTTTCAAATTCATTGTGTATCTTTAAAAAATATTTAATTTCTGTTTTAAATGGTTTGTTTAATTACACGCCATTTTAATCGTTTATTTCCTGCCTTTAAATCCCGCAGAGGGAAAATAAAAAATCAAATATGTGACACTGAAGGGGGTATGAGCACCCCCCATTATTGTTTGCATAGGCCGAAGAAGGCAATTCCACTACCAATAGGTCACCTTAAAGTGTTTATCCAAAGTTTAATAAACCAAGTTCTTATGGTCACAGACAAATTTATACTCAAACTCATACTATACTCAAATGATATACCCTTAGACCTATGCCAGTTTCAATGAAGTGAAAACGGTTTGAATTATAAAATAACACAACAGAACTCAACTCACCAACACTAGTCACACTCCATCCATTTTGAGGTTATAGTGAACTCATAAAGCCTACTGTGGTATAAGCATAAGCAATCAGTATAACCACTCTGAATACGAAAAATCCGACTAGATCTGACGCCTAATAGAGATACCGGCAATCTGCCAGTTTATTAACTCAAACATGCAAGTCCTACCATTACTTTTTATTAGTTCTTTGTATCCTGAACACTGAGTCCAGTTGGTGCAATGCATAAATATGGGTCGCACTTAGTTTGACCACAACAGTTAAATATCTAGGTTTTATTGTTGACCTTAAGCTAAGCTAAGGGGAATATCCTAACTGAGATGTCGGAAATTTCACAACAGCATTGCAATCAGAGGCGACAGGTCCTCTGAAACGTTTAACTCCGGCAATTCTGTTTTGAATATAAGAAACGATGGAAACTTTCTATTGGCATAACTATTCTATCCCTGAGTACTGTAATGTGTTTCAAGCCGAAGTAATGATCATACACTACATTGTGGAACTGATTCTGGGTAAGCATTTCCGCCTATTAACATACCTAACCCCTCCAACGCCCAAGCAGCGTGTAGTTCTCTTGTTTTGGTTCAATCTTCAGATCTAAATTGGTTGGCAAATGCCGAAAAACTCTTGTCAAACTCTCGCGGCACCTTTGTGTCAATTTCATATGGATTCCTAGTCACAGACACATCTCGGATAATTTTGTAGCTGCTGTTAGAATTGGAACATACAAGCACACATGAGCATAGGCCACCGATAAATCCAAAGTCTAAATTGGATGAGAAGTATAGAAATCGAGTACTTAAATTGGTACTTGACTGTGCATTTCAAGACCGGTTAATAAGGGCTTGGAAGTTAGCCGCAACGCCTTGGGGCTTAGAGAGTAATTTCTTTCTACTGAGGAAACAAAAATAAAGAGAAATGAGGCACTCCAGAAAAGAAGTTTTAAATCATGAGCAAGGAACATTGACAAAAGATTCATTGCTGGATTAAAAACTTCAACAATTAGGACAAATTACACCGCGAGTTCACACTGACAACTATCTGCACATGTATCCTCTGTCGCCGTTATGCAGGAGCAATCAGATCTCTTCAGGTCAAAACTGTTAATTGGCACTGACTCAACCGGCTTAAATTAGTGCGAAAGCGTTACAGTGGATTGAATTCTACATCTCAATTACTGTATCTTATCACGCGGTTTATTGAGGAATATGCGGGCAAGATGAGTGACTTCGCCTACCTGCAAAGGTTGTTAATCTTATGGGATCTTTTCCCGATAGTCTAACAGAGCTATGTGAGTAAATATCGGATACACTGATTTCATTAAATTTTCAAACTTTATTGTAAAATCCTGATGCTGATAATTAATAAAACTGATTGAAGTCGTGTCTAGTAGATAGTGTATTGGCTTATTAGCTGTTAGGCAATGGTTCAAACCCTGGGGAAGACATCAAACACAAATATGAAATAATATTACTTCGGAAACCTTCTCTCAGCAAAATCTTTAGAGAGTAAATAAAAAATTGCCTTGAAAAGTTTCTCAAAACAATCTTTGTGTGTTGGCTTATTAGACATGAGGACACGGTTCAAACCCCAGGTCTAGACATCTTCAGCAAAATGAAATACGAAACAATACTTCCACGGCTACTTCCTCTCAGCAGATTTCTGGCAAAAACTCTGAGAGTAAATAAAAAATTGCCATGAAAAGTTTCTCAAAGAAAATCTGTCGTTCGGTGTCTACTTTAGAACTGTAGGTCCCCCGCCACTCATGTATAAAAATTAACACACTCAACACAAATGGTGTGAGAAGCATGTCGTAATCCTGACTGAAGCGTTGTAATGGCCAATTATGTGTGTATGATCAAGACATGCCAGTTAGCCATTGGAACTTCGCATAATCTGGTATCAGAACGTGCCGCTGTATGTGCCCCAGTAAAGCCCACTTCACACGGCAATACTTTACGTACGTAAAGTCTAATGAAAAAGTAAAATGAAATTCCATCCGTATGACAAAAAAGAGAATAAAAGTCGTATGATTTATATTTTTTGCGTTTACATGATCGGTATAAGCACAATAACAAAGTAAAATGAAAACAGCTGTTACACTTTTTTTCTATGTGTTTACATAAAAATACGTCCCTGATCTAATGCGACTTGCTTGTTTTTTGAATCATTTTAAAAAATGAAGAGATACGACTGTCAAACTTTTCATCCGTATTTTCTCTCAACGTGTGATGGTTTCATTACATAGTACGTTTAGACGATCACATCCGTACTCTTCTACACAAAATTTTGACAGATCATATTACTTGTGGGACCGTGTAAAGTAGGCTTAAGCACAGATATAACGAAGTTACAACAGCCCACTATTCCTATACTATTAAAGCACATTTCCTCAGATTTCTTTTTACTACACTTCATATCATTATCATGTTCCGTTACGGTTTGTTAAGAACAATAATAACAATGTTTTATATATTCTACACTTATTACCGTAATTCTTTCATTTGCGTGAAACTAGCAGTGCAAATTAACACTGTGTGTGTGTATAGTGTGTGTGCAAATAAGTTGGCAATGCATGTAATTTATGATTAAATTGTATTATACTCGTACATATTATGCTAATGTACTAATTAAATACAATATTTTTAATTAAATTTAATAGAGTTTTCTGTACTTTTTTACTTATTAAAAGGGGGCTTTAAACGCTTGCAAAAGTTATTGACTTGAAGCAGAAAAAAACGATATTTTTTCTTGTAATTTAACTGAAGGCAATCTGTATTGCGTGTGTTTATGTGTTTTATGAATATTTATTCAAAAAATAATGAAAAAAAAACCTTTTAAAAATAAAATTGAAAGAAGAAAATACATTTTTAAAGCATATTAAAGCGATTATGCTAGCATTTGTGGTTTTTAACTTAAATTTGTAATTAAAATTTGCCGTGAAGTAATGTAATAATAATGCCCGCATAAGATATGTACCCTACCCTACAGCCTTGTTCTAGTGTATCTCGAAACTACCTACGCCCAACAGAGCAATATGTTGCGTACTTTTGTGATTTTTTTTTCAGTATATAGGAAACTTTCGTGACATGTGACGAATCATGCCAGGCCATTTCACCATGGATAGACGTACATATATATTTTCACTGACATAAGTCTCAAGAACACTCTGTATTTGATCACACACACACAGAATTGGTCATTTCAACCCTTAAGTCAGTGTTACAACCTAGCTTCTCACATCACTTATGTTGTGTTTAAGTGGCGGGACACCTACAGTTTACAGTCGACACCGAACGATAGATTTTTTTGTGAAACTTTTCATAACAATTTTATTTTTACACTCAGAGTTATTGCTAAAGTCTGCTGAGGGGAAGTCGCCGTCGAAATATTTGTTCATATTTCGCCGTTTTGTTGGAGCCGTGGCCTCACATCCAATAAGCCAACACACTAGCTACTAGACTAGATCTTGAAAGTCTTTGAAGAACTGCCAACTGCAACAAATTGTTCGTTTGATAGCTTTCTTGTACCCCGTGATTTGATACATAAAATGTAAAGTGTAGCCCCCTTAGACGGTCTTATTCATTTTGCATTACAAGCAATTTTGATCTGCAGAAACGTAAAGATCCGGAATACTAATCCTAAGGCAGTCTCTGATTCCGCTAAGGTTTAGGCAAAAGAAGTTTGGTTGAGTTGGGAGTCAACTCAAAGAACATAGCTTAGTTGGTTCTTATAAAGTCCATTCTGGCAAGCTTTGACTAGAGATTCCTGCGTACCTTAGAGCGCTTTGCCTGACTCAGGTTACTGTAATCCAGTCCGCGTAGGATCGTCACAGGAAGATAAGCTCCCAAAGAGCAAGGAGCTTCTATGCTGCAGATAGGGTCAGAACCTTTCTCTGGAGTGGGAAACTAGTCTGAAGCCAAATGGGTTTGAGACATCCAAATGTTTTTTTAAGGTGAATACAATGAGTAGGGATTTGAGGCATGCAAAAGCCGTAACAGTAGATTCAAAAAGAAGTTATTCAGCAAAGGGCTCAAATATGGACGCTGTAATGAAATACGTAGTTTGAACGTAGTTTGAACCTGTAAATACGTAGTTTGAAACTGTGCCACGTTAATGCATCCCAGTTACAAATGGCTGCATATCAAGTACTACATGGGGAGTTGCCCTTGCTGGCACGAATCAGTATCCTAGAGTTTATGAAGGCAATTTAATTGGGAGAGTAAGAGATACCCCTTACAGATTAAGGACAGTACAAGAGGTGATATGGTTACAGCTGTTGCTGGCACCAATCAGTATCCTGAAGTTTATCAAGTGTCAATTGGATTAGGAGGGACATTATAGAGATTAAGGGCAGTACAAGAGCAGCAGGCTTTATACACTAGATTAACACAGAACCGTGCTTGCTTGGATTAGGAGGGATATTATAGAGATTAAGTGCAGTACGGTACAGTACAGAACGGTGCTTCCAATTCGTTTAAAATTTCAAAAACTCTTCTAAAATTATGATCACATGACTTAATTTTTTTTTTTTTTTGGCAACACTCTACATACTTGCCAACCTCATCATGTTTTTTTTTCTATTTGTCTTGCCATTCGTTTGATCTCTAAAGCGTTAAAAGAAATTTTGGATTTTTTTGTTATTGTCGTTGTTGTTGTTGCTGTTGCTGTTGCCTGGTTAATTTCCAGCATATTTTTCTTTAATTTTCTGTTTTCTTGATTTTTTCCTCTCAAAGATTTGTAAGATTTTCGTGTCAACCAAGTGATGGCGGTTTAAGTGTGTGGGTTGTCACATTGATGACTTTGCAACGGGGCTGTCGGGTTGAATGAAATATCGAAAGACACCAGATTTGGCTAAACTCTGGTATCATTTTTGTTTTTTTCGTATTTATTTTTAATATTTTGGTTTTATCTGTTCAAAACAATATTTCATTTCAGTAAAACAGAAAAAAAATATGAACAGAAAACAAATTCAATTTCTGTGTAAAAAGCCTACATAAAGTTGTGGAAATGGAATGGTACGTACGATACGTACGTATATGATCTTTTTTCCTTTCCATTTCATATTCCAATTTAAATCGACTCAAAATAATTATGAACCGGAAGACTGCCTGACAGGCAAAAAAAAAATTGACCGAAACCGACTCTATTCCAACTTGAAAGAGTTTCTTCCCCTGCATGTAGAAAATAAATGACAAAATTTAACATAAAAAATGGAGACAAGAATCTTCACACTGTAATTCACTAAAACCATAAACTTTGAATGAAATCCGCGTTACTGTGCAGCTATTACACTCTCACTATCACTTTCCTTTGACTCCGTTTAGGTGAGGTACGACGGGCCGCAAAGTAAAGGTTGTTTTTTATAGAGGTATAGAACTTTAAGTTGGCATTACTTTTCAAGATGGCGACCGATTTAACAGTTGTCAAGTGATTTATTCTCAGTTTGGTTTGGCAATTCATCATGAATAGACTCACGGCGAAACAACGCTTGCAAAAAGTGGAATTTTATTTCGAAAATAATGGTTCTGTGCGGAAAACGTATCGCGCACTACGTCCATTTTATCGTCGACAAAATCGTCCATCAGAGCAGTTAATTCGATTAACCATGGAACGTTTTCGCACCACGTTTACTCTTATTGATAACTCGCATCCCCAGAGACGCTGTACATAAGAAGCTATTGCTGCTGTAGAGCGTAGCATTGAGGAAGACCCGAATGAGTCCATCCGCCATCGAGCACAGGAATTCGATCTGTGTCCATCCACTTTATGGAAGATTTTGCGGAAGGATCTTGGTTTGCGTGCTTACAAAATCCAACTCGTGCAAGATTTGAAGCCAAACGATCATCAAGTAAGGCTTAGATTCGTCGAATGGGCCCAAAACGAGATTACCGTTGTTCCCGATTTTCATAAGCGAATTTTGTTTAGCGATGAAGCGCACTTCTGGTTGAATGACTACGTCAACAAACAAAACTGCCGCATTTGGAGTGAAGGTAATCCTCAAGTGTATGTGGAAATACCGTTACATCCAGAAAAACTGACTGTTTGGTGCGCTTTATGGGCTGGTGGAACACATTGGTCCGTACTTTTTCAAAAACGATGGTGGCCAGAACGTTACAATCAATGGTGATCGGTACAGAGCCATGATTACTAACTTTTTCATTCCTGAATTGAATAACCATGATGTCCAGGAGATGTGGTTTCAACAAGACGGCGCAACATGTCACACAGCTCGTGCCACAATAGATTTATTGAAAGACACGTTTGGTGACCGCCAAATTTCACGTTTTGGACCTGTGAATTGGCCTCCAAGATCTTGTGATTTAACACCGCTAGACTACTTTCTGTGGGGCTATGTAAAGTCATTGGTCTATGCGGTAAAGCCACAAACGCTTGACCATTCGGAAGACAACATTCGCCGTATTATTGCCGATATACGGCCACAAATGTTGGAAAAAGTCATCGAAAATTGGACGTCCAGATTGGACTACATCCGCGCCAGCCGTGGCGGTCATATGCCAGAAATCATATTTAAAATGTAATGCCACAAGATTATCTTTCGGATAAATAAAATTCATGTCAATCGAATAATCCATCGTTGTTTTATTGCAACTTAAAGTTCTATACCTCTATAAAAAACACCCTTTAGTATGAAAACATATCCCCGAAACCCAATCACATCTATACTCTCTATGACGCAATGCAATATTATTTATTTATATTGAGAAATATTTGTTGGAACTTGGGTTTACATCTAATAAGCCAACACACTACCTACTAGTAGACTAGATTTTGAAATTCTTTGAAGAACTGCCATATCCAGCAATCTGCGCGTTTGAAGGCCTATCTGTAACCCTGATTTGATACATAAAATGTAGAGTGTAGCCCCCTTCGACAGTCTTATTCATTTTGAATCATAAGCAATTACCATCTACAGAAATGTAAAAATCCGGAATACAGCTCGAAAGACAGTCGCTGATTCCGCTAAGGGTTAGGCAAAAGAAATTCGGTTGAGTTGGCAGTCGACTCAAAGAACTCAGCTTAGTTGGTTCTTATAACCTCTAAAGGCTGTCACTGATTCCGAATGTGGTAAGACTAAGGAAATTTGGTTGAGCATTGTCAAGACCAATCGCTAGGAAGGAAGCCTTCATGAGTATCAACAAGTAAATGATTGCTTTGATAGAACGCGAACCTTTTCATATTTTTTTTTTAGGGAAATCTAAAGTATTTGAAGGCCTTAGTTAATTTAGGACCACTAAAGTTTCCCCGGCGTGCGACTGTGGGATCCAATGAAAACCAACGAAAGCCATAGCAATCATGAATCGTTACGACTGCTCAATTGCTGAATTGTTTCTGAGCATTATTTACCGATCTGTGTCTTAGAGAGCCTGTTTCCCTTGAGAAACATTGTCCATGCATGAATGGCGCCAATTTTTCAATCTGCTAGATGTAGAAACATATTCGAGAACAGTGTTGCAGATGAAAACACCGATACAAAGTTAAGTCGGGTAAGAAAACAATCTACGGCAAGATAATACACCAGTTCCGTACATTCACTTCTGCGATGGCCACAATCCATGAATTAAATTTGTTCATTACGCATGTTATTCGTATAAAGTATGCGAACCTGTAGGGCATTAACCTGAATCATGCATCATACTATGAAGAAATAACTTGAGGTTGATAAACGGTCTGTTGTTGATAGGGCACTGCAGACTCAGTGTACATTTATACAGTGTGAACAATGTCTCGAGCCCACTATGTATGTTCTGCAACAATCAGAATAAAGCGTGCGAAACTGTAGGACATTAATCTGAGTCATGTATCAGACTATTAGGAAATAATCTGAAGTTTTATAAAAGGTCTGTTGTAGATAGGGCACTGTAGACTCAGTGTACATTTATACAGTGTGGAGAATGTCTAGAGCCCACTATGTAGAGTCTGTAGCAATGAGAATAAAGCGTCCGTACCTGTAGGACATTAATCTGAGTCATGCATCAGACTATTAGGAAATAATCTGAAGTTTTATAAAAGGTCTGTTGTTGATAGGACACTGTAGACTCAGTGTACATTTATACAGTGTGGGGGATGTCTCGAGCCCAACATGTACCCAACCCATCTTCAGAGGATTATTTTCGATTTTTTAATTAGAAAATATTACTTGGAAGAATCCTTGAATGTCTATTCTTACTATAGACAGGATCCAAAAGCTCTGCTAACTATTACAGGGAAAAGTGTATCGAGTTTGAAGAGAGAGACACACAAAAAAATTTTTTAACATAAATTTGTTAAATTTTCAATGTCATCGGATCACCACCCTCGTACATGCATATATTTAACAAGCACTATGTATTTAAATTAGGCAATTTAGATACCTTGTCCTTATCCCTTGTCTTTATTACATCACACTATTCGCGTATAAATATCTAATAAGGTACTTCCCCCTTCTCTTGCTCTTCTTGTGTCATAAAATTTTATCTGCATTATTAATTAGTCCCCCTAATATTTTCAAATTTTGAACATACACTGTACTATACATCCTTATGTATGTACATATGTATGTCTGTTTACATATGAATGAATGAATAAATGAATATGTATGATTGTGTTAGACTCTAGTAGTTTACTTTACGGTTACTACTTAATACAGCATGTGTGTGAAGAGATAAAATATTTACGGTAGTTTTGTTTTTGTTTTGCATATAATATACGGGGTTCTTCATTTATCGAGTACAAATGCAAAGCTATGAAGCTAAACCACACTACATTATCAAGTGAGAAATAAGCTGTTTTGCTGAAGAAAACCACGCTTGGTTTAGAAAGCTGGCCTTCTGAAAGCCTGATGCTGTGGTTGCTAATCAACATAACGACGCTGAAATGGTCGGCCGGCTTTGAACAGCAGTGTGAATTGTGCTGTATTTAAATGGATTTGCAAATCCTAATACTAAATACATCATAATGTTGTAAATATTGTTACGAAAATGGACAAATCTAGACTTGTTTTGATTTTACATCGTTTAGCATTAAAAGTATAAACAAAAACTACAAAAACAATGAACATGTTTACAAATCACACTGCATTATATAAGAACAAACATCAGCATTTAAAATGATAAACAAGTAAACAAAAATACAACAACAAACATCAGCATAAAAAAATGATAAACAAGTAAACAAAAATACAACAACAGACACTACAAGAATAAATGTAAACAAAATGCAAACAAACAACAACAATGAAACAAAGATGTTCATATTTATAGAGATCTCGACAAGGCTAAGCCATGGACATTCGCTTTCAAGAACATTCATCAGACTGTTTACATTGCCATATAAAAGGCAAGGCAAAGCAGAGCAACTGAGTTTGTAATAGTTCAGTCAGTGTTGTGTGAAGACGCGGTGTGTTTGAAAAGAGTAATCGTGGTCTGAAGATCTCCGTTACAAACATCTGTCGAACAAATGTCTAGTAATTGTTATTGTTTATGCAAAGGATGTAAACAAAGGAATAACAAACAAAGCAATTGTTGTTGTGACATAAAGTAGTGAACAGTGGCACACAGAATTGTGCGAATAATAAAGAATTTTAATTAAAATTAAACACAAATTTATTTCTATTTTATTTGCAATCTACGACCGCATATTTTAAACGTTTTTAAAAGGTAAAAACGTAACAATATTGTAGAGTTAACAAATCCACATAATTTGCCACATTTTCTCTTGATGCCACATTTCCACTTGATGTCCACATGGCCAGACCACATCTGCAACACTTTCAATGTCTCCTTGCAATTGTAGATTGATTTTGGGCATCACAATCACAATCCTTAAGAATTGATCATGTTTGAATCATCCTTCAGTTTTATAAGTTGGCAAACCGTGACCTTTCACTTAGCTGACAGCCTTGCCAGATCTCTGACCGTTTTGAAACCTCTAATTGGTTAACCTGCTATATTCTAGTTATAAATATACTTGATATTTTTAACAGTAGTTGGTGTTGTTGTTTTTATAGCCGTATAAACAAAAAAATATATGCCATAAAGAAAGTTTCTAAACTCACGCATTTTTTTTTATCATTCATCCCCCACTCACTTAACTCCTATTATTATGCGTATGAGTGCTCATTGCCTTGTTCGTCTTCTCTCTCTCTCTCTCTCTCTCTCTCTCTCTCTGTCCTTTATAGTAGAAAATAGTTTAGAAATAAAATAGTTTGAAAGGCATTTTAAAGACTGTTTGTTTGACTGCCTTACCAGACCCTTATCTAATACATAGGTTAGGGTGGTTGAGTTAAGGAAATTTTAAAATATTATGACAGTTAATTCCGTGTCACGGTGTCATTAATATTGTTTTTATTAGTTTTAGTAGGTATTCTCCCAAAAGTACACAACAGTTGACACTGAATTCGTGAATAAATTAGATATGAGAACTTTTGCCTTTTTTTCCCCCTCTTCACTTTTGCCATAAATTGAAAACAGTTTTGAAACAAAATAAATAGAAAATCTTCATAACACGATAGTAAAAGTCAAATAAAGGTTAAGTTGTTTTAAAAGGTTAAGCTAAACTTCTTATCTGAAGGAAATTTCGCTTTTACTGCCTGGTCGCAATGGTTTCAGTGGTTGCCTAGACTAACTAACATACTTACTGACTTACTTGATTGGTCATTACAACCTTTTTAGTCAGGATTACAACCAAATCTAGCTCTATGCAGAAGCATTGACTGTTAGAGCCTAGTCTATGATTTTGGGAAGCGATTCGCAAAGAGACTTGCTAACAGAAATGAATCTGGAAGAGGCACAGCCTCTTAAAAGACAGACTATTTTGTAATATACAGATGGTTCAAGAAGGAATCTTGGATCAGGAGCAGAATTTCTTGGTCCCAGAATGAAATATTTCGAACCTATGGGGAAACTCACGAGTATTTTCCAAATGGAAGTTAATACCATCGACAGATGTGCTCAATTTAATAAAAGACAATATAAAGCGATACTACCAGATGGCGATCAGACCGCCAATGCGAACACTAGGGTCTTATAAGGTTAAATCGAAGACAGTATGGAACTGTCTGAAGGTACTAAATCGGCTAGGTAAGACAGAATAGCGCCATGTGGGAATTCTCGGCAATAAGCAAGTAGCAATAAGCTTGCAAAAAGGCGAGCTGCCACGCCATTTTGGCCAGAATCCAGAATGAAGTTGATAAACGGTCTGTTGTTGATAGGGCACTGTAGATTTAGTGTACACTTTATACAGAGTGGGGGATGTCACGAGCCCAACTTGTAGGTTCCGTAACAATCAGAATGAAGAGTGGGAACCTGTTGGGCATTAATCTGAGTCATGCATGAGACTATTAAGAAGTAATTTTTATAAACGGTCTGTTGTTGTCGTCTGTACAGCCTGTTCGGTCTGTAGTCTCAGTGTACACTTTATACAGAGTGGGGGATATCACGAGCCCATCATGTAGATTCTGTAACAATGAGAAAAAAGCGTGCGAACCTCAGTCATGCATCAGACTATTAAGAAATAATCTGAAGTTTTATAAACGGTCTGTTGTTGATAGGACACTGTAGACTCAGTGTACATTTTATACAGAGTTGGGGATATCTCGAGCCCAATAGGTTCTGTAACTATGAAAATAAAGCGTGCGAACCTGTAGGGCATTAATCTGAGTCATGCATCAGACTATTAAGAAATAATCTGAAGTTTTATAAACGGTCTGTTGTTGATAGGGCACTGTAGACTCAGTGTACATTTGTATAGAGTGGGGGATGTCTCGAGTCCAACATGTAGATTCTGTAAAAATGAGAATGAAGAGTGGGAACTTGTGGGGCATTAATCTGAGTCATGCATCAGACTATTAAGTAATAATTTGAGGTTTTATAAGCGGTCTGCTGTTGATAGGGCACTGTAGACTCAGTGTACATTTGTATATAGTGGGGGATGTCTCGAGTCCAACATGTAGATTCTGTAAAAATGAGAATGAAGAGTGGAAACTTGTGAGGCATTAATCTGAGTCATGCATCAGACTATTAAGTAATAATTTGAGGTTTTATAAGCCGTCTGTTGTTGATAGGGCACTGTAGACTCAGTGTACACTTTATACAGAGTGGGGGATGTCACGAGCCCAACTTGTAGGTTCCGTAACAATCAGAATGAAGAGTGGGAACCTGTTGGGCATTAATCTGAGTCATGCATCAGACTATTAAGAAGTAATTTTTATAAACGGTCTGTTGTTGTCGTCTGTACAGCCTGTTCGGTCTGTAGTCTCAGTGTACACTTTATACAGAGTGGGGGATATCACGAGCCCATCATGTAGATTCTGTAACAATGAGAAAAAAGCGTGCGAACCTCAGTCATGCATCAGACTATTAAGAAATAATCTGAAGTTTTATAAACGGTCTGTTGTTGATAGGACACTGTAGACTCAGTGTACATTTTATACAGAGTTGGGGATATCTCGAGCCCAATAGGTTCTGTAACTATGAAAATAAAGCGTGCGAACCTGTAGGGCATTAATCTGAGTCATGCATCAGACTATTAAGAAATAATCTGAAGTTTTATAAACGGTCTGTTGTTGATAGGGCACTGTAGACTCAGTGTACATTTGTATAGAGTGGGGGATGTCTCGAGTCCAACATGTAGATTCTGTAAAAATGAGAATGAAGAGTGGGAACTTGTGGGGCATTAATCTGAGTCATGCATCAGACTATTAAGTAATAATTTGAGGTTTTATAAGCGGTCTGCTGTTGATAGGGCACTGTAGACTCAGTGTACATTTGTATATAGTGGGGGATGTCTCGAGTCCAACATGTAGATTCTGTAAAAATGAGAATGAAGAGTGGAAACTTGTGAGGCATTAATCTGAGTCATGCATCAGACTATTAAGTAATAATTTGAGGTTTTATAAGCCGTCTGTTGTTGATAGGGCACTGTAGACTCAGTGTACACTTTATACAGAGTGGGGGATGTCACGAGCCCTACTTGTAGGTTCTGTAACAATGAGAATAAAGAGTGGGAACCGGTATGGCATTAATCTGAGTCATGCATCAGACTGTTAAGAAGTAATTTGAAGTTTTATAAACGGTCTGTTGTCGATAGGGCACTGTAGACTCAATGTACATTTATACAGAGTGGGGGATGTCTCGAGCCCAACATGTATGTTCTGCATTAATTACCCCCTAAAAATCAATTGCGTGCATATCAAGTGCTAGGCAGGGAAATGTCATTGTTGACGCTCAGTAGAGTTGTGAAATTTGTCGAGGGTCATAAGTTTAGAGGAGACATTATAGAGATACTGTATTCAAATTAAATTAATTTTCTTAAAGTTTTATTTTCTTTGAAAAAAAAAAAAAATAGGAAGACAAACAAAAAAACAAACTTCAATAATTTATTTTCCTTTATTTACATAAAAATGAAGGACTTTTGTTTGTACGTGTTTTTTTTTTTGTTTTTTAATAAAAGAAAATCTAATGATTGTTGTCTTCATTCACTGCAACAAAACAAAACAAAAAAAAAACACCCAATATTTGCACAAATATTGGCAACGCAATGCAAAAGTGTAGACAAAAGAAAGAAAAAAATTAAAGTTTGTAAGTTTGCAGACATTCTCCATATCATTCGATGGGTGAATAAAGAATACTCCTGTCATTTTGACTTTTTTCTATTGTTAATTTTTCTTCCTCGTCTTCTTTTTTTCGGTAATAAAACTGTGGTAGAACTTTTGTTATGGCTTTAGCAGTTTGAGTAGAACCTGTGAGCGTTGGGCATGCCGCTAATAACCAGTGTTGCTGTGTTCAATTTCTTTTTTTCCGTATTCTTCTTCAATTGCAAACGAAAGTGAAAGAATTCTAAATGTGTTAGCAGTTATAGATTTCAAGAAATGTTTGCCACAAACTGTATTGTATCATATTGATCAATTAGTCAGTATCACAACCGGGCTTCTCATACCATGCATGAGGAGAGGGGCCGACAGATTAATGTCGGCTCTAAATGATAGATTTTTAAGAATTTTTTTTTTTACTGTCAGCGTTATTTTTTTCCCCAAGACTATTAAGTTGAAGTCGCTGTAAGAAATATTTCTTTTCATATTTCGGTCTGTTCGAGATAACAGAACTGGAGTTTGAATCACGGGCTCTTGCCTAATAAGTAAACACATTACCTGCACGACTACGGCGGCTTTATCTGCCTACCTCTTAATCGAACGAATATTTGTTGTTGCAGTTCCAATCTCCTCAGGTGTAATTTCAAAGGCCCTCTGTCTTTTGTATGACAAGGGCAGCCCCAAAAACTTGCTAGAAAGGTTTTCATGAATGTGGCGTTCTACTTGGATACATCCATTTCTTTTCATAATTCGTTCTGTTCGAGATAACTGTGCCGGAGTTTGAGATCACAGGTTCACGTGTAATAAGTCACCACACTATCTACTAGACTATGGCGGTTTCATTTGCTGCCTCTTAATCGCACGAATATTTGTTGTGCTCTGAGTGTTCAGAAGAAATGCAATTCCATCTCCTCCGGTGTCTCTCTCTCTCTTTTGTAAGACAGTGGCAGTAACCTAAAACTCGCTAGAAAGGCTTTCATGGATGTGACGTTCTACTTGGATATATCCGTGTGAGGGTACAGTATAGGTCAAGTTTAGTCTCCTTCCTTTCCCTGGTTTTGTGGAACCTGGTCAGAACAGGGACAGCGTTCCCTTGTGGCATCACAACAGGCCTCTATGCATGCACAAGTGAGCTTTTGGTATCAAAGCTACCACTCCAATCTAACTTAACCTAACCTTAGACTCCTCAGCCGCTATTTCAAGACAGAGGCAACACACTAAAACTCGTGAAGATTAACGGTGTATCAATAGCAGTATAAATGGGTCATTGGGCAATTTGTATGCCTTTAATCCTTACTGCAGAGGTAGCAACACTTCTGAGAGTGTGACAATCATTCACCCGAGATCTGTTCTGACAATTAAGGTACCTTGGGAAATCTTTGTGCAATAGTTTGGCGCGGTGCAGAAGACTGGAAATCCTCGACTTTTTTTCTTTCCTTTCTAAATGGATAATTCATTATTCGTGGTCATGATTAGGTTTTAGAACAGCATGTTGCTGCTAATTGTAGTTAATTTTCGACTCGATTAACTACTGGTCAACATAACCTAATGTAAACTTTATTCTCCATTCAATAAAACATTCTCCGAGCATGGGGAATAGGAATTCCCTTAAAAAAATAAATCCGATACAATGGCAACACTTTTCATAATTGAAAATGCAAAGAAACTAGACAGGAGAGTGAAAGAGAGAGGGAGAGAGAGAGAGAAAGAGAACAAGAGAGGAAGTGTCTCTCGCTGTCAAAAGATAAGAAGTTTGAAGACTCAATTGTTTTATTTAACAGCAGTTGATGGTGGAACAAATGCAGAAAAAAAACTTTTTTAATAATTTTCAAGTTCAACATGCTAAAGTTTTTTTTTAACCCACACCAGCATTTATAGATTGTGAAGACATAATGAGTGCGTTTCGAAGTTTATTGCAACAAGAAAAAAAGTTTCCTACACCCACGGCAGATTTCGTAACCGTTTGGGGTTTGAAAATTCCAAAACAAAGCACAAAATTTGGACAAGTTAATGAGGAATCAGTGCCTGCTTAATTTAAATAAATGTACCTGCGGCCACTTCATTGATGCTCCATTCGTGAGCTCTAATTACAGCATATTTTTTCCAGCATTTCGACCGAACTAGCTTGTCCTGATTGATGACAAATTCCCCGTGCGCCCACCAAAAAATACACAAGTGAGGTTAAACAAAATTATACGATTCATGACGACCAATGGCCGTAACATTACTTGCTCACCACATTTTCCTCTCATTGGATTCAAAGATATCGTGCGCCGTATGATATGTGGCATGTAACCACAGCCAATGCTTCCAATTTGGGCTTGAAAAAGTCAGTAATTTTTTAATATATTTTCCATTTTTGTGGCAAACTTTTCGATAAATTCCCTTCTAGATAAAATTTTTGTTTATTTTCCATGTGGAAAAGCAAAAATTTCTTTCCCTTTTTTTCAATAACTTTCTTTCTAAAGAGAACTTTTCGATAATTTCTGCTAAAAGAGAATATTTCGATAATTTTTTATTTTTTCCGTTCATAGAAAAAATTCATCGATTAATTGCCTGCCTTGGAAAGAAAAGTTTGTTTATATTTCAAATGAAACTTATCGAATATATTTCGATAATTTTTTTAATAAAGAAATTTGTATTTTTTATTGACTTTGAATCTTTCGATTATTTTGTATTTATAGGTAATTAATCGATTAATTTTTATGTAATAGATTTTTTTATTTTGTAACTAGTTAATTATCTTTTTATCTAACAATTTTCGATAACTTTTCGATAACTTTTTCGATAATTTAGAAACTGGAAAACGAAATAATACTAAAGTCAATAATTTTTTATTTCCAGTAAGTTTTTCGATAACCGATCAATTTTATTGGTAATTTCGTAACTACGATAAATTTAATTTAATATAAATAAAACAGTAATTGTTATTATATTAAATACTTAAATCAAAAAATTCTTTCGATAATTGTGTATTTGCCAAAATCTTTTCGATAACTATTTCGATAACTGATAAATTTTTCGATTATTTTGTAACTATGTATCGAATTTTTCGATTATTTTGTATTTATAGGTAATTAATCGATAAATTTTTATGTAATAGATTATTTTTATTTTGTAACTGAAAAAAAATTTAATTATCTAACAATTTTCGATAACTTTTCGATAACTTTTTCGATAATTTTAAAACTGGAAAACGAAATAATAATAAAGTCAATCATTTTTATTTCCAATAAGTTTTTCGATAACTAATCAATTTTATTGATAATTTCATAGCTACGATAAATTTAATTTAATAATATAAATAAAATATGATATGATATTATAATAATTAAATAATTAAATCAAAAAATTCTTTCGATAATTGTGTATTTGCCAAAATCTTTTCGATAACTATTTCGATAACTGATAAATTGTTCGATAATTTTGTAACAATGGTAAATTTAATTTAATAATAATTAAGTTTCCATATCAATAAATATTTTCGATAATTTTTTATTTGCAAAAAAAATTTTCGATCATTTTATAAATGTGGAAAATTTAACTTAATAATTTAGTTCACGCGTGAAGAATCTATTTAGATAATTTTCTATTTATAAAAAATTTTTCGATAAAATGTTATCTGCAAATGTATATGTATGAATTTAAATACATGGATAAGTCCCCTTTACTTTTTAATTAATTTTACATGCTTAAAACTTAACCCCCCTTCGAAACAAAGTTTTTATGATTTTATGCGAAGAGAATCCAAAAACGGAACATAAAAAATCGTTAAAACAAATTTTTTTAATCAATTCGATTCAATTTGATTTTATTTTTAAAACGTGACCAGCATTAAAATAAACAAGTGGCGCCAAAAAGGAAAAATTCAAAAACCAAACAATTGCCCCACCGCCAATGGCCATAATACCATACCAAATCGGCAGACAGATATACCATAACGGTACATTGCAACTCCATATTGGTGGCATATAAAGTTTTACTAATAATTTATAAAAGCACTGCAACAACAACAACAACAACAACAATAACGTAGAAAAATACAATAATAAATATTTAAAATATTACGATCATTGATAAGAACAATCTGTTGCTGTTGCTGTTGCTGTAGCTGGCAATCTGTCTAATCTAAAGAGTTCCAGAGAAGGGTTTAAGCGGATAAGCGTCTGTGGCATTGCAATCAATATTCGAAATTGTGAATAATACGCTAAACAGATCCACCTTTATAACACCGTTTTAATATGAAGAAAATAAAGTTTTATATTAAGACTTATAACTCAGTAAATAGACCCTCCCCCTTTTTTTTTAAAAAAATATAAAATACAAAAATTATTGCATACTTTTAAGGCGCTGTTTCAATTATTACAAACACACCAACAAGTAACAGCAAGGCAAACAAACCAAACAGCAACGTTTTAAACAACAACGCAATGGAAACAAATCGCAGAGCACGAATCTAAACGAAACAATACGACTTAAAGAAAATAAAAACATGTAAGCGTAGCAGCTACGGCAGCAGCAACTGCAACGTTTGCAAAACAATCCTTCAACGTACCGAATAAAAGCGGCGAATAACGTAACCAGCAAAAAAAAAAACTAAAAAAAAATTAAGTAAAAAACACAGACGACAACAACAACAACAGCACTGAAGACACTGTGCTACTAAAGAGGCCAAATATCTATGAATTGTTTTTGTGTGGTTTTTATAATAAAACAAAGCGACTAACATACAAAACTGTGTGTGTGTGTGTTTGTATGTTAGGCCTCTATCGGTCGTTGAAAGACCGACAACAGTCAGGCTGTTTGGTTGATTATTATTGCTGTAACGAACGATACTATTGCCTGCTGTTGTTATTTTCTTATTTTTGTTTTTGTTTTTATAGTACAACAATAACAAGAACAACAAAAACAAGGGAAAACGCGTAAATACACGCATAAATGTGAAGTTAAGAAATTACAGGCACACACAGAATTCTTTACTTAAAAGACAAGCTTTTCTTGTAATTATTGTTTTCCTAGGTGGGTAGTGCCATAAGTTTATGTCTTAAATGAGGGATATGATAAAAAGTCGTGAAGCGTTAATGACAAGCGTTAAAATTGATGTATTCTTTTAAAGCTTTCTTTTTACATAAAGTTATCGATTATTTGTTTGTCAACAATTTTTTATTAAAAACAAATATTTTGGATTATTTTTTTAAGGAAACTTATTCGATAGCTTATTTTCGATACATTTCTCTTTCAGAAAAATAGATCGATAATTTTTTTTTTCTAACATTTTATTAAAGAAAATTTATCGATAATTTTCTGTACAAGAATTATTCCATAATTTTCTTTAATTTTCATTTTAAAATAAATTTTTTCGATAACTGTATGTTACAGAAACATTTTTCGATAGTTTCGACAATTTTCTATATTAAGAAAATAAATCGATAATTTTGCTTTCACTTTATTCTTCTCACACAGTCCCCCTTGTTTTCTATAAAAGCATTTGTAGTAAATAAACGCAACACAAGAATAACAATTTGTTGTGTTAGTGTGTGTATGTATGTATATGCACAGGCAAGCATCAAACGAAAAAAAACGAAAATGAAACAAACGTTGCTGCCTGACAATGAACATCGTGTCTAAAAACAACCTAAAAATTACACGCAAACTTCGTTTTTCTATAACCTCACCACCATTACACCAACAACACATGTCAGTCAGCCTTGCCAACCCCACCAACACACACAGTACAATGCTCATTCATAGTAAACTGTAGTGGTCTCCAACGCAACCGTGCTGCTGCTGCTACTGCTGCTATTATTTACTGCTTTCGCTCAAAATGTGTGTTGAATGTGCACGTTTGTACAACAGCAAACAAAATGTTGTCGTAAGAAGAGAGCCACAATGGCGTCTCTGTTACAAAGAGTAATGGAAACTTGTCTCTCTGTGAGTAGATTTCAAATAAAACTGTAGAATAAAATAGAGAATTCAAATAAAAAGGATCAAGTATTATAAGGCGATAGTAAAAGGAGTTTACAACAAATTGTGAACATCAAAGTCATATGTTGGTGTAGCAAAGACATAAACCGTTCATAAAGAGAAAGAGTTTTCTGTTAAATGCTTAACAGTAAGTGTACTGTTACTGAAAGTTGGGCATTATGGAGGTTATAAATTCATCAACAGGTGTAGAATAAATGGAAAGGATGATAAATTTCGTTGACTTTTATTCTTAAGGAATTTTTATGGTGATTGTAAAAGCAACAAGTGTTTCTTTTCCATGGACGACGTTAATAAATCAAATGAATTCAAAGCTGTGCACACACACATACACAATTTTGATTTTTTTTTTTTTTTTTGTTACGTTATAAAAATATTGCAAGATGCTGACAGGGTGAGGTGGATGTTGAGCTGGTTCAAGTGCAAGGTTTTCTTGTTATTGCAGCCAGGGTTTCACAATCATCAGAATTTAATTTTCACTTGATTGACTGCACCAACAGCAAGCACAGCAACGATAGCAAATGCAGCACTTGAAGCAACAGCAATGACCAATAGCGGCAGCAGCGTCAGTTGAACGTTGAAAACCATACCTGCAGTGTTACAGCGCAAGCGGTATAAATATGGGAAAAATTCCAAACGAAAGACGAAAGTTGATACGACGAATCGATACAAATGAGAGAGTGACGCGACGTATAATTTCAATTCATAAAATATGAAAACAACAAAAACAACAACAACAGCAACTATTGCCGCAGTCGTTAGAAAACACATTGTGAGTATATTTCAAAAGAAAAAACCAAAAACAACAAAAAAAGAAGAGAAATTTTACTCTCTAAACTGTACATTTTGAAAACAGTGTTTGCTTATGAGTGTGTGCACATGTATTGTATGTATGCATGTATTTCTGTGTATGTGGGGGGTGTGTGTAATATTGTATGTTTGCACTCACATGTATATTTTATAAAAAAAAAAACACTCAAAAAAATATGTTCGTCATACATACATATGTATGTAAGTGGGCAAAAAAAAAAAATGTGTAAATAAAAGCGATAAGAAATTTTAATAAAGAAAATCAGACCAACTAAGCTATCCAGGTATTATATACCCTTTCTGTATAGATAGTGCTTAATAATCTGTTTTTAATGTCATAACGTAGCCCCTGGAAACCACCAGATTTGGTAGACCTAGTTCTAGACCTACTCTTCTCGTATAAGCCTTATTGGAGTAATCACCATAATCGCAGCCAAATTCTGGTCCAGACTGGGACTATGGACATGCTGCTATTCTGGGAAGACATAGACAGATTAGGGTCGATTCTGAATAGGTTCTTAGGACCCTTGAGGTTTATATCAATGGTGTATATACAACTGTGTTCAAAATAATAGGAGTGCTACCATGTAATATTTTCAAAGTTAAAATTTTTTATTCTACCAATTTGCAAAACACGATATATTTTAATGGTAGTTACAACGATATGTAAGAAATAAAATTAAAAAAAAGAATCTCGTAATAACTTTAATATTTACGATGAAATTGATTCATTTCTGTGTTTGCCCCTGACTTCAGTTGATCAAAAAATAGGAGTGTGAGTGTTCTTTTAAAAATAAAAATATAACAGCACATAATTTAAAGAAAAAAGTGAAAAATAAGTACGAAAAAATGTAGTTAAAACTGTTTTCTACAGTGATTCACATAAATTTTTGTAATAGTGGGACGAGGAAGAAAGCACTGTTCTGAAGAAAAGAGAAAACTAATTAAAAATCTTCTAAAAAAAGTCAAAACTTGTAAAGAAATTGAGGAAACCTTAGGTTACTCCGATCAAATGATCACAAATTCATTAAAATATAAAAGAAGCACGAAACGTGTGGGCGCAATGCCAAAACATCTACTGTCGATGTCCGCCGAATTGTGCGATACAGCAAAATAAATCGTTCAGCGTCTTCAAATAAAATTCAAAAGGATCTGAAATTTGCCGTAAGTGTTCCTACTATTCGTAGGCGTCTGATGGACAACAATTTATTCGCAAGAATTTCACAAAAGGTGCCATTGTTGACATACAAAACAGGCAGCAGCACGCTTAAAGTTTGCCCAAGAACATATCAAATATCCGAAAGAAAAATGGAGAACTTATTGTGGACCGACGAAAGCATAATTGTTTTATTTGGTGGCACTGGGTCTAGACAGCATGTTAGGCGTCCGCCCAACACCAAATATAGAGCTCAGTATACACAAAAGACAGTTAAACATGGTGGTGCAAAACTAATGATATGGGGAAGCTTTTCATATAATGGTTTAGGCCCAATACATCCAATTAGAGACATAATGGATAGGAACGTCTATGTTGGCATGGTTTTCATATAATGGTGTAGGCCCAATACATCGAATTAGAGACACAATGGATAGGAACGTCTATGTTGGCATTTTGAGAGAAGTGATGTTACCTGATTTCACGCCTCTAAAATGGATATTCCAACAAGACAATGAACCGAAACACACCAGTAAATTGGCAAATGGGTGATTTCGGCTTAATGGGGTAAAGGTTATGGCGTGGCCAGCTCAGTCTCCTGACATTAATCGCATAGAACATCTATGGGGAGATGTTAAAAAATATGTTGCCGAGAGAAAACCGTCAAATGCAACTGAGTTGTGGTCTGTAGTGCAAGATGGGTGGAATAAAATTCCACTAAAACAATGTTAGGACTTAGTTGACTCCATGCCTGGTAGATGTGCTGCTGTAATAAAAAGTAAAGGCTATTCTACCAAATACTAATCGTATTTAAAGTTTCTGATTATAGTCATAAGCATTTTTAACTTTTTTAATACAAAATTTTTATGAAAACTGAAATGCTCCTATTATGTTGAACAGCACTTTTTAAGATATTTTTTTTTACTTCCTGTTACTTACTTGTTGAAAGCTTTATTTAATTAATGAATAACTTAAATAATTTAGTATTGAATCAACATTACATTACACCAAAAAAATTGAATTAAACCATGTTTTTTTGTTTGTTAAAATTTAAGCTTTTGTTTTTCAATGGGCTCACTCCTATTTTTATGAACACAACTGTAACAGCTGTGGGCTGTGGTATATTAATAAAGGGTTCTGAAATTAATATTTCTTATAGGCTGCCTGGCCACAGCAGAGTTTCTCAGGGAAATTTCGGATAATTCAAAGGTAACTCTTATATGGATTCCGTACATTGGGTTACAGTTGGGGACTGCTTCAATGTTTCAATGGAAACTGCATTGTAGCAAAAAGTTTTCAATCTCCTGCATGTTACAGGTCATAAGTACTCCAATTGCCGTGCTTAAATTGAATATTTTTCACTCAATTTACGGGGAACATCAATCTTGCTGGTAACAAGAAAGTATTGCTCATTTCTATACTTAAATCGCATTTCCATTCATCGCACAATAGCGATTCACATGGGCATTGTCCTTTTCGTAGGCATGCCGAAAGACGAAAGACTGCATTTTGAAATATCCTTAACATTCAGTTGGAATGACCAGCAATTTTTTTCGAGTGTATGTTTTATGAATGTAACATCTTCCTCGTACTAGGGTTTAGAAAAAAAGGGGAGGAGAGCGAGAGAGAGGAACGTTGAGTAAGAGAGAGATAGTCAGCAACGTAATATAAAAACGCTGCTCTTGCTGTATATTTGTACGGTGGCATGGATTCGTTTGTGTGTGTGTGTGTGTGTGTATGGATGTGTATGTATGTGTTGATTGGTATCTATACTAAAACATTACGGTTTTATTATTGTCATTGTTGTTATTGTTGTTGTTGTACGTTTAAAACCTATGTTCGCTCTACACGAACTAATGAAGTCAGCAAGTCAAACTGCCACAACTACAACAAACATAAAAATAAAGAGAAACAAAAAATTTTTGACGACGTTAGCGGCCATGACAGGACAGGGAACAGGAAGTTGTCATGACATTTTTTGATTCTCTACTTCTCTTTACTGCTACGTTACTAATTGTTGTTGTTGTTGTTGCTGTTGCCCATATTTCGTTGCCTATTCAGCGTTGAAGCTGACAGTTTTTTTGTTTAAGCCTTAATCTGTGTTTGTGTTTGTGCACTGAAGTGTAAGTCTCTTATGGTTTACTTTAGTTTTTTCAATTTTCTTCTTCTTTTTTAAGGATCTTGAGAATGTCAGTGTGCGTAAAAGTCGTAGTTGGGCTGCTGATTGCGAACGGTAGCATCTCTTACTTCTCTTATGGATTTAGTGGAAGCCACTCTTATGGAGAGAGGAGCATTGAATGGCAGGAATATAGGTCCTATGATATTCACATGAATGACACGATCTGCGAAAGCAAACACAAGTGACGAAATGATAAGAGACGGTTGCACACAACGTGGACATTTCTTTCGCCATTAATGTGCAGCTTGTTTGTGGATAAACTCTTTATGAAATTGTATGAGGCAAGCATTGACTACCAAGGATCTGCAGACGATTGTAGTTCTGATGCTAAAAGGCAAATTTGAAGACTCTTTGTGACGCTAAAGCCAGGCAAGACAACATTGTTACCCTTTACGAGAGGGAGAAAATGGGTAGAGGGTAATGGGTACCATGACCTCCAGGTGTGCAGATGCTTTCTTTAAAGGCTTAGTATACAGCCGAGGATCGTGTACGCTTTAACACTGCTCACATATGTTCCAATCACGACATATTGATTGTATTTTTAGGTTGTGCAGGGTTAACAATTATACAAAACATGGCAATAACAGCACCAAGTGTATATGTATCGCACTCTCATTTTCTCTACAAAACGGTAAAACACGATCCTGTTTTTTCTAATCCTCGTAAGAGGAACTATTAATCCCGCATTCAATATTATACGGCAATTTCTAAGTAAGTGCTGTCAAGTTAAGGACGCTATACAGCAACTGCAAAGCTCTGTATATGCTGTACGCTCAAGTACCCATGTGTATATGTGTTTACTTTTTCGTTTAAAACCCACACACATTTGCTTACAAGAGAACTCAAAAAGAGAAACAGAAAGAGAGAGAGAGAGAGAGTGTATGACGGCGTAGCGACAATAATAAAAAAAAATATACTCTACACCGCCAACACGTATGTATGATGCCTGGCTTTATTCTTTCTACTCCTTGTTGTTTTTGTTATGCTACTACTAATATTTGTTTTAAACGCGTGAGTGTGTGTGTGCATGTGTAACGTATGAGAGAAGTAGGCGTAAGGGATAGCGGGAGCATTGAATTGCTTTGTTTTGCCGTTTTTTTTCTGTTTTAATTTTTTTATTGTGGGTTCCTACAAAACAACAACAACAACAAGTACAAATAACATCTATGTCAGTAGCAACCGCAGTTAGTAGTTATAGAATCATGCTCTCTCTTTAAACTGTATAAAGAATGTTTTTATTTGTAGTTGTAACTGCTGTAGCAGCAGCAGCAGCAGGAGCAGCCGTAGCTTTTCAATGGTATGTTTGCAGTAGTGCTTTCGTTTATTTGTTTCTAAAAAAAAGAAACAAAAATAAAAAAGAGAATGATGCCGTTATTGCTATCTTAGTAACGCTTTGCTACTTTCATGTGTTATAGAAGAAAAACTCTTTTATTGTTACATATGTACGTATGTATGTTACTGTTGTTGTCGTTGTTTTTCATTTTGTTTAACAGTATGTTGACGGACAAGTGACTTAGTCTAGGAGTTAGTGTGTTGTCTGTCTATTTATAAAATATCAGTTTATGTACGCCTCTCTCTCTCTCTCTCACATGATTTCTTCTTCATATTACTAGAGTGTTTACTTTACTTTACTATTGGACATTAGCATGCTTATGCCTGTCGTATTGTTATTGTTTGCAATTGTTTTTGTTTACAAAAAATTTTCTAGATAAACAGGAGCCCCGAGCCCCGAACAGAGAGAGAGAGAGAGAGACGAGAGCGCCTTAACAGCAGCGTATCAACGATGGCGTCAAACCGTTAAAAGAATTTCTGTTAAACACACACAGAAATGAAAACAAAACATCACAACTGTTCGTTCGCATATGAATTCGTTGGGCAAATGCGGTTGTTGCTGTGCTACTGCAGCACCACTCTATTATAAAAAGAGGTCCTCTGCTCGCCCTTCTCCTCTTGCCACCTATAACAGACAGAGTGTACAACACAACACAACACCTTCACTTAGGCCGCTGTTGTTGTTTGTCTTTGACGTTCTTCTCACCATCGTTTTGCCCACTAAACTAAATAGTCAGTCAGGCTCCCTGCCTGCCTGAGTGCTGAGTGCCTTGCCTTGCCTTGCCAGCTTTGGTTGCTTGCCATCACTATTGTTGTGTTGGGGAATGGAGACGGCTGTTGTTAACGTCGGTGGTGATGATGTTGATGATTCTTCTTCTTTCTTCATGACTGTGTTTATGTTCGTTCGTTCGTGAGAGAGTGTGTGTGTATATATGTTTGGGTAAGTGCGCGATTATTTGCCGTTGTTGTCCATTATTGTTGTTGTTGCTGCTGGTGGGGTTTTTGTTTGTTTTCGTTGCTAAACATTGTCGTCGTAGTCGCCCCGTCGTTGTTGTTTTTGTGTAGCTGTGACTCTCGTCAATTACTGTTGGTGGTGCTGCTGTTGCTGTTGCTGCTGCTGCTGCAGCATTACCAGCCAGCAGTGAGTGAGTGAATGAGTGAGTGCCTGCTGCCATTGACGTTAGCAGCTAGAGCTGCTGATGTTGTTGTTTTTGTATTTGCAAAAGCGGTGGTTGTTGGTTAGTTCGCATATCTATAATCGTCTCATTCAAGTGTCCAACTTTTGTCGGAGCGGTCGCATCATCCAAATCAACACAATACCGAAAGCGCAACGTATAGCAAAAGTATAACAACAACAACTACTGCTATTATTATTTAGTGTGCGGTGCAAAACAAAAACTACAATAACAACAAAGAACATTAAGCTCTTGTGTGTGCGGACGGACTATAAGCAAAACACAATAAAACAGTGTACGCGTTCGTGTGTGTATATTTGTTGCGTTGTGTTATGTTCAAGTGATTATATTTTTCATTTCTTGCCTCCTGCTCTTACCCAGACTGTGCTGCTGCGGGTGCTAGTGCTGCTGTCATTTAATCAATGTTTTTCAAGACGCTCGTAGTATAGACATATTTTCTATTAAAGAAAATTTACTGGTGCAACAACAACAACAACAAATACAAGCATTTAGAAAAACGCACAAACTTTTACAATGACTTCCGAGGAACCCAGTAATACTGGTGGCACTTCATCTTTGACCACCACCAGCACTATTACGAAAACCACCAACCATAAGACACAACGCGGTTTTATTAGTGAATCTTCAACAATATCGGATAACACCAGCGATTTTATTGAAATTGTCAAGAAATATGAAGTGGTCTACAATAATCATCATCCGGATTATAAAAATGTTGAAGTTAAAGCAAAAATCTGGTCACAAATTGCTGAAGAAATTGGTTTATCAGTGGGTAAGAAGATCGATATTTTTACTCTGCTCTACTCTCTACTACCACAACAGCACGACTCCAGCAAAATGTAAAATTTAGACGAAAAAAAGAAATGAAAAAAGAAGGAGACTTTTCCGTTTTTCTTCCTTTGAGGTTTTTATTACAAATGCTGCTAATTCTTGCACTTCTATTTTATTTTTCTTGAAATTGAAAATCTTTTAAAACCGTCATAGTAAAAGAAAAAATATCGTTAAAAATACTTGCAATTACAGCAAGAAAATTTTTGATAGTGCTATTATAACATAGAATTGAGTGAGAGGGAGAGAGAGAGAAAGAGAACACAAGTGTTTTAAAAAAGAAGAGGAGAGTGTAACATTTTTATATACACAATAATGCAAAAGAAAATAAAACAAAACAAAAACAAATTGCACTATGACTAAAGCATGCGAATGACTAAATGAAAACGTAATCAAGACAAAAACAAATCACACAATTTTTGTTGTCATTTAAAACAGTGTGGAAAATGTAGCGTTTTTTATTCAAAGCACTCCTTTAGCTTTTACAGTTTTTGTTTATAATTTTCTTTTCTCCATATTTCATAATCTATCAGTCGTTTTTTTTAATTAAGACCATTTTAAATTTTTAGTTGAAAGTAAAATATTAAAAAAATAGTTTGAACACAAAAACATTAAAGTAGCCATTAACACTAAATTGCACCACGTATAATTCGCCTTAATTAGCAAAACCTCCATTGGCGCCGGCGGATTATTTTCCTGTTTTCGCCTATATTTCGACCTTAATTGTTTAATAAAATTATTAATTATTAACGGATCAAAAATATCCTAATTCAGGCTTAAACTACTCGCCTATTGCCCCAAAATTTCGTTCAAGTAGTTTTTGCTAACTCGTGGTCACCAGGTCGAGGTAAAGCATTAAAAAATAGGCTCACCCTAATCAACATTGCCTGGTCCGTACAAAATCCCTTCGATCGTGTAATACAAATCATAATCCAGTAGATTTTCTTCTTCGATTTCCAACCTTAGTGGCTTTAGACACATGATCGTTAGCTACGCTTATTCGTTCGTGATCACGTTTGAACGTTGTATCGTTTGAACACTTTTTGGTTCTATAGTAACTACAACTGTGAAAAAAAGATTTTGGAAAATTAAGAAGTATGCTAACCCCTTAAAGAGGCAACAATGCTTTCCAGTTTACTTTGTGTTAAATTTTATTATTGTTCCATATATCCTGCACTCTATTTTCCAAATCTTTTTTATGTTATCATTAATATGTTATAATTTCAATTCGATTGAGATCTAGTCTTTACGTTGGCCACGTCATTGTACGTAACTTTTAACATCTCTATCACATTATGTTTTTGCGAAGCTTTGCCGATATCGTTCCAGATATAGCTGATGTCATCTGAATTAAATCGAATTATTTGACCTCAGAACATGCGTCTAGTTCACCATTGTCCAGTATTGATTCCTTCGGCGAAATGGTAAACAAGGTTTAGTATTTTTCGGTAATAATTCTTTTGTGTAAGAAACTGGATGAATGCATGTCTCACAATCCATACACTACATATATACACACTCACTCATATGAATCAAAATTTTATAACATTTTTTTCACTGATTTTACGCACGTAAAGTAATACCGCCTAAAGCCAAAGAAGCGTTTTTAGTTCATTTCGCATAGTTGGCATTACAGTTGTATAACAAACTTAAAAGAGATTTGCACTCCGTTTGTTTTTCTCTCTTCACACATTTTCTTCACATTCATGCTCCAAAGATGCCGATAAAAACAAAATAGAAAAAGAAAACATACACCCGCCCCACACATCAACACAATTAAGCATTAGAAAATATGTGTTGGAACAGTCGGCTGTTTTACATTTCCTTTGTTTATTTACATTTATTTGATGGAATATATTATTAAAAAAGCAATATTTTAAGTGATAATACAACAACAACAAAAAAGTAAACAAAGTATAGTCAATCTTTTAGTTTTTAGTTTACTTACAATTCAGATTTGAATAAAATGGTAAATTGTACAAAGAATCTAATTTTTCTTCTTCTTCTGCTGTTGTTCTAATACTAAAGTTTGTTTGTTAATATTTTTTCCCAGATGCATCAAAACGAAAATGGAAAAATTTACGTGACAGCTACACAAAATATTTGCGTTCATATCGTGTGGGTACGAAGACCGCCAAAAAGTATCAATTTTGGGCACATGCCGAACACATGGAATTCTTGAAACCCTTTCAGGGACCGGGAAGGTAAGTTAATTGTCATAATCAGTACAATTTATAAAAGAAATTAATATGACACCCATGTTAGTGTTAGTGTTAGTAGAGAGCAACAAAAGGCTATGAAAATGATTTCCAAACAAACAAACTTTAAAGGTCTGTGACAATTACAAAAGCGTAAGGAATTGGACAAGACGTTGAAGGTTTATACTTTTAGTGTTGACGTCTAAACGCGTTTTAAACCAGAAATACAAAGAGAAAGCAAAGATTTGAGTGAATTTAAGTGAACTGCATATTGAAGTCAAAAATATTAAAAAGGAATTGGAAGAATCTTCCAAAGTTTATTATGTCAAAAGACCAAAGGCAGAATATTAATTCTCTTATGGTCATCTGGTGGTAATTTATTTAGTTGGTAAGAATACCGACAAGGTTGACTGGTTATTTTTTTTATTGCATCATTAGTGCCCATTAAAAAGCTGTATCTTACACGGCTTGGTGCAGTTCAGCAAAAAGCTATGCTTTCCCCAACAAAGTTATACAATAGAGCAACAATTGTTGCAGTATTGTTTGGTTGGACCTAGCTTCTTGAGCCTTGGGGAATTACACTGTAATGCCAATGATGATATGAAATTGATTGGCTAATGCACTTGGAACATCTATCCTTCAAAATGCTTTCCGTATAGCTGTCCTTCAAATAGATATGTTTATGCCAGATCGCTGATGAGGATCTACGATAGATATCAATAGGATTTCTGCGGGGTATGTGGTTATGAGTACAAACTGAAAACCTGAAATTATTAGATAATGTTGTTTACTTCGGGAGAGGGGTTATTTGAGCGTTGAAACTCTCTGTCATACATACATACATAATTGGCCATTACAACCCTTCAGTCAGGATTACGGCCTAGCTTCTCACACCACTCATGTTGTGTGCGTTAATTTTATACGTGAGTGGCGGGACCTACAGTTTAACGTCGACTCCGAACGACAGAATTTTGAGAAACTTTTTCATGGCAGTTTATTTTACTCTCAGAGTTTTTGCCAGAAATCTGCTGAGAGGAAGTCGCCGAAGAAATATTTTTTTTTTCATATTTCATTTTTTTGATGTCTGACCTGGGATACGAACCCGGGCTTTACGAATAGTAGGCCAACACACTACCTACTACACCACGGCGACTTCAACTCTCTGTCACCTGCAGTTTATAATGGATTACTTCGGCTGAAAAGAGAGCTTCTTTTCTGATCTCTCTGTTTTCGTACCACATTCTTTTCAATCTCTATTAAGTTTCTCTTACTTCACTGTTTCCCCCTTTCTAGGGCCAACACAATGGATACCATGGCCCTCTTGTGTTGTAGTAGTAGCCATTACAGCTATACACGTCCTCAAACCTACCACCTGGGCAATCTAATAACATTTTACGAATAATTCTTTAAAGATTTTTAATTAAAGTGACGAATATTCTAAATCATGCGGTCATATTAGTTTAGTGTGTGAATGTAATTTTAAAACGATCGTTATTCATACCTAAAAAGCAAGGACTGCTGCTCTGGGAGACAATTTAGTCCCCCCTTTATTAATTAAATATGTGGCAGCACCACTTTAAATTTAATAATCCGCTTAAATGTCATCACACATGCAAATTTTAATATGGCAACTAAAACACGGAGAGAGAGAATGGTGAGTGACGGTGTTGTTGATTGTGCAAATTATAACAACAACCAAAACATACAGTAAGTGTTCTCTCCAACTTGAACTCGCTGGTGTTAAAGTCCCCTCCAAAAAAATAAAAAATTAAGTTGTCATTTTAAATAAAAGAGAAAGGATTTCTAAAGAAGTGTTTTGAATTCACAAGACTTATTGCTCGTCTCGAATTGTATCAAATAATTAATCGCAACGACCGTAAACAATTTATTTAAATCTAAACAAAATGTGTGAAATTCATGCTTTGCATGCATTGCAAAAATAATTGGTTTGTATCATACAAAAACAAATCAAAAGAAATAAGTGGTGGTTGCCACATTGCGACAGATTGACGTTAAAGCTGATTTTGACATTTACCACTTGGCTAACCAGTGTAGCCATATGTTTGTAAAACCCTTAGACATTGCAGTTAAATTTGAAAAGTGCTTTAAGCACACGAATTGGAAATTTTGTTAAACATGAGCTGCATATTCCCGGAATGTGACAATACCAAGCATTATTGCAAAAAGACCGATATACGATTTTTTCACTTTCCCGCTTTGCCTTACATGAGACAAAAATGGCTAAAGGCATGCAAACGTAAAGAGGAGGATTTACCCAAGGTGCCGTTGGTGTGCTCAAAACACTTTGTCGGCAAGGATATCTATTTAGATAAGAAATATGCCAGATTAAATAAAAATGCTGTGCCCAGGTACAGCTGGTTGTTTTTTTTCTAAACTAAGCCCATAATTATTGAATAATTTGTTTTTTTTTATTTTTTGTTTTAATTGCAGATCCAGTGTCAATAATAATTCGTTAAAAGAAGACGATGACAACGAATGTGATTTGGGTTATCAAGTATTGGCCAAAGCCTCTGCCAATAACAATGAGGAAGAGGTAAAAACAAATCCGGTTTTAAACACAGCAGCAGCAGCTATAAGTCTGCCTATGAGCTCTACAGTTTTGACGAATATGCTACCCAACTTTGCAAACGCCGGCGGCAATATAAATACAACACCAAGCAGTATGGGTTTAAGTATACCAACGCCTAGCGGTATTACAGGCTCTGCGACAGCACCGCCGAGTGCCATAATGTTGCCAGTGCCGTCTTTGCCCACTGTGCAATTGCCACCTTCTTTAACAGCGAAACCGATTATGGGTGACATAGCATCTTCGGTTGCCTTTTCGTTGGCATCAGCATCATCATCGTCAGCATCGGCTAATCCTTTGGCCAGTTCATCCAATACATATACAACACCTTCTTGCTTCAATTCGTTAACATCGAGCTCTTTGGCTTCACAAGTATTTACTTTGCCTCAGCTGTCCGCCAAAGGACCCATACTAATGCCCTCTAGTAATACCGCCAGTTCGGTGGGTTGTCTCATTATTGAGCCCCAGCTGTTTGCTTCAGCCGATACTTTTAAAAAAGAATTTAGTAGTGGCTCCTCCACGACAACATCCTCAAACAATGCTCAAATAACACCCTCTGGTTTACAAATCTATCCTACACTAAATGGTAATACAGCAGCAACTTCACAAGCCGTTAACAGTCGTTTAAATCCACCTTTAATTACGAAAATAAGGCGTGTTCAACCCTCACCACAAGCCTCTGCCATTAATTTAAGCATTTCAACTACACCCGCTACTGTACAATCTTCAAACTCTACTTTGCTGTCATCTTACAAAGCCAATGGTGGCTTTAATACAAATTCTACCAACATTTTGCCTACGTTAGGTGGCTCCACTACCATTACGGCCACCACCTCTTGTAACTCAAACGGCTTGGGTAATACTGCAGCACCACCACCCATTAAAAAGCCGAAAAGCTCTGCTGAAGTAGACATAGCCGCCATTTTACAAGCCAATCGTGATCTCGATGCCAATACATTATTTTTCCTTAGTCTAGCCCGCTCTGTACGCAATATGCCCACCAAATTCCAAAGTTTGGCAAAAATGCGTTGCATGCGCATAGTCAGTGATATTGAAATGGAATTGGACAACATGGATGATGATGGCCCCAATGGTAGTACAAAATATTGCACCAACAATTCTGATAGTCCACCACCGCCTTTAGGCAATAACCTAAATGAAGCCCAATCGGAACATTTTGTCTATGTGATGTCACCATCTCGCGTTGAGAGCATGATCGATCTATCATCGGATGAGGAGAATGCCCATAATAATGGCAATTAGAGAGAATTTTTAAAAGCATATGGAACCATGAGATTTTCACACAAATCACAACTAACTATGCGCTGCTGTAAATATTTTTAAGTTCAAAAGTTTAGTTGAAATAATGTTTCATAGAAACATTTAAAAAAATATTAAAAAAAAAACAAACGATTTTTTTTAATTATTAATGATATTAAATTAATATGCAGTATTGAGATGATAAGAATCAAAGAAAAAAAAAATACATTTAAAGAAAACTAATATGAATGTTTGTTTGTTAATACATATAAAAATTTCAATAAAATATTTAAAGAAAATTAAAAAAAAAAGAAAACAAATGGAAACATTTAAAATTTCATTAAGCCATGCTAATAGAAATTTATGCTAAGGCAGGATAAAGGATACCGGCATCATCGGGTATGATGCTATTGTGATACTACTAGCGTACGACCGGAATGTTGAAGTATTCAGGATTTCCTAGAAGCCACTTTCTGTTATTGACAGCATTTGACAATAGGACCCACAGTATCAATTGATATTGATACGAGTAAATTAGAAATTTTTTAATGAAACTTTTGCCTCTTAAGCCAGAAAACATTCTGCCTCAAGTTCTAAAGCACCAATGGAATTTGTCCTTAAAGTTTTTGTAGGCAAACTAGGTTTAGGTTAGAGGACGTGTACTTGTCAATTGAGACCAGTACAGTACCCGGAGATCAAGTTGACCCATTGTACAAACGTCCTAGATGGAATAGAGAAAAAGGAGAGGAAGTAGGAAAGAGAGAATAAGGAAGCGTAGCAATTACACACACCAAGCACTTCTCAACCAGCTCAAACTAATAATGAATCTATAGAGAGTCTTGATGTCGGCTCTCGACAAAAAATTCAATATCCTCAAAGAAGCCCCTGGCAAGGGTCTTTAACCTCAACCTACTAAAGGCTGGGCAGTTACAGAGGAGGTGTTCGATATACTCCAACTCCTCCTCATCGCAACATACCCTGCAATAATCCGGCGAGGATCTGGTCCAAATTCTTGTCATCGATCTAATCTTGCAGTGCCCCGTAATAAACCCACAAAACTTCTAACACTCTAATAAAATCTTCCAGCTTCTCCTACTATATTTTTCCATGGCTAATAATTTTATTAAAAATCTCTCCAGTAGGTCGTAGTTGCTATAAACGGCATAGGGTTTCAACAAACACAACTGAAAGTAATTGATCATAAGCAAGCATCTGTTTATGTGCTCAGATATCATGTGTGTGTGTTTGTATAGGGTCTTTCTCTCTCTCAGTTCCACTTGCTTGCTTTACTTTAATGCTAAGATTATGACGACAACCGAATTTTTCACTTCCTTTTCACTTTCCTGCTGGCAACTAAAAATTTCAATTTTAAGGGAAATTTTAAAATGACAACTCAACTGAAGTTCGGTTGCCGTCCCTAATTGAAATATGTCCCGAAGATAATGCGTGTCTTCTGATGATATTTATAATAATTGGTCTCAGCAGTCGCAAATTGAAGAATTTGCAGTGGAAAAAACAGTTAGAGGTCATGAGCTCAATGTTGAACGAAGACAAAAGCAAAACAAAGACTCGATCAGAGTATACACAACTAGTAAACTAGAAATTAAACGATTTATTTTAGCATGGAAATCAACTGGACTTCATAAATAGTCCACAGGCAATGACTACTCCAGACGCAATAAAGTTACACTTTAAAAATGCCCCTGGAAGCCACCGTAGCATAGTAGGTAGTATATTGGCTTATTAGACGTAGGGCCACGGTTCAAACCCCAGGTCAGACATTAATATTGCGGTCTCAGGCATCTCCAACTAAACGAAATATGAAAAAATATTTCTTCGGCGACTTCAGCAGATTTGAGGGTACAGAAAACTGCCATGAAAAGTTTCTTACACAACATAAGTGGAGTGAGAAGCTAGGTCGTATTCCTGACTGAAGGGTTGTAATGACCAATGCTTAAATGCAAGCTATAAAAAAGATTAAGGAGTATACAAGAGAAAGATTCCCAGAGAAATTTTTAGATAGGAAGGAAGGAAGGTTCGAAGAAGTGTGTAGCCACAGTGGTAAATACAAAACCATTTGTGTTCATCCTTGAAAAGCAAAAGAAATAAAAAGGAACAAACAAAAAACAAAGCAGAGAAGTTAACAATACAAGCATGGATGTACAGAGATTGACTAATCCCCAAGGAGATTATGCCGTCACAGATAGTATGACTGTAAAGAAAAGAAGTTTCAAATTACTCTACCACAGTAGTGGTTAGCAAATATATGCAGGTTTTCACAATTTAGTTCACATTGGAAAAGAATTTTGTAAGCTTGAAACGAACATCTAAAAGTCCTTTAGTTGGCTTGTAAAAAGTCGTCGTAGATTTAGTAGATAAGGTGTGAGAAGCTAGGTCGTAATCCTGACTAAAGACATGCATGAGTTACGTCTAATCCTATGGGCTATTCAGCATTTGCTTTGGAATGAAAATGTTTTAGGAAAATCTTGTAGATTTTCTGTTCGAATCGTAACACACACAGAAGACCACTAGCCACCAGGCCGGCTTATAAATGAATGAAAACAAAAGTAAGATTTGTTTTCTTTTTAAAAAATTTTTTTTTCTTGTTTTATTTTGTTTTCTCACATTTTCGTTTGTTGTTTAGAAATAAAATAAAAATAATAATAAAAATCTTACATTTAATTTAAGAAAAAAAAAAAGAAAGAAAAACTTTCAACATAAATATGGAATTGAAATGTTTGTTGTTTTAATGAACATTTTCCCTTTATTTAAGAGCTTTAAGGTGAATGAATTTCATTCAAAGTAGAAAAAAAAAAGAAAATAAATCTCTCTAAGCATGGCATTTTAGACCACAAGCAAAGAAAATCTTATTAAGCTTGCACTTTGCTTTTGGTGGTGACAGCAAAGTAGGCAATAACACCTACTAAGAGAGCAGCCACTATTTCAGCCTTTACCCAGGGACCCTTATAGGCACCTCTAGTGCTGATGCTAATGTCAACTAAAGACTTGACATTCGATATTTTGCCACCATCACGTTGTACTTTACGCAAATTGGAATAGCCATCTTCGTCAAAGAGACGGACAACAACATTGCCACTGGAGCCCTTTTTGATTTCTTCAGTCCAGCTGACCTATAATGTCAAGAGTAAAATAAAATAACGTGCTGCTTGAGTTTATGCCATTATCGTCACACTCACTTGATATTTGTCTTCGCCTACTTGTGCTACGGGCACTACTTTACCGCAGGGGAATTCGGCAAACAAATTGGTTTTGGCTCCATTGCCACACTTCAAAGTGAACTCACCAATATGGGCCAATTGTTTCAAAATAGTGGCATCCTGTGTGCTGAACGAGCTAACGCTTACTTTGGGACTGGTGCAGCTGGTAGCATAGGCAGATACAGCCAATAGGCTCAATAACAAAACATTTACAAATTGACGCATTTTTATTTATGTGTGGTTTTATTTTCAATTTAAATTACGAAATTACTTGTAGTAACACACCGATACCGTTGTTTGGGCTTTAAAGTGGCTGAAAAAAAACTGACTTCAAGTGTCGGCCGTCCAATTACACTTTCACGTTTGACAATTTGAAACGTCAAAATGCCACGACAACACCGACCACGTCACAAATCGTGTTTGTTTTGATTGTTAACGTAATGTAGTGTTATAAATAACGTAAGCAAATAGGGATGCCAGATTAGCATTTTGAGAAAAAAAAAAATTAAAACGGGAATTTAATGGCAAATAAGAGAATTTTATATATATTTTTTGTATTAACTGTGTTAAAGGGTTTAAGACTGCTGTAATAGCCAATGTTTTCCAATCCAAGTATCGTGAGAAGCAATTTCTGTTTATGACATCATGTGACGATAGGACTTGGCATTCCGTTAATGAATTCTAAAAGAACTGTAAGTCTGAACCGAATATCTTTCGTCTCACGTGTCAGTGCTGGCAAAACTTCTTGAACTACTCGACGATACGATGGCTAATTAACTAACTGTCAGATTGGCATTCCGTAAAATTAATTCGAAAGTAACTGTGACTATCATACATACATACATATTTAGTCATTACAACCCTTCAGTCAGGATTATGACCTAACTTCTCACACAACACCACATATGTTGTGTGTGTTAATTTTATACATGAGTGGTGGGACCTACAGTTTAAAGTCGACTCCGAACGACAGATTTTTGAGAAACTTTTCATGGCAATTTTATCTGACACTCAGAGTTTTTGCCAGAAATCTGCTGAGAGGAAGTCGCCGAAGAAATACTTTTTGTATTTTGTTTTGATGCCTGGCCTGGGGCTCGAACCCTGGCTTTACGTCTAATAAGCCAATATACTACCTACTAGACTACGGCGACTTCAAAATATCTCATTTTTCGATTTCTTTGACCGAAAAAACAGATTAATTTTAGTGCCGTTTTAATATTGCTTTGTAGGTAGCATCACAATGGGAAGAAGCAAGCTTCGCTAAACCATCTTTTTGTTCTTATCATGTTTTGCCTTAGTTTTCATTTATTGTTATCCATACTTCTTGGCTGTACGAGTATAAAATAATAATAAAGACTCTTTTTACCTGATTAACAATTCAAATTTTTGTATTTAACAGCCATAACAATAAGTTGCCGAATCAATCATCAGAGCCTATTTAAATTGTAATTTGAGTAGACTTGTTATGAAATTATGATTTCCAATATTGTTTTCAATTTGATTCTTTTTTTTTATACAAATTTAACCTTGAATAATATTTTTGTGCTTTTTATTTTCAATTAGATTATGACGGCGGTGTTTTATTTTTTCTTTTTTTTTGGCAATTTATTATTACCTATGAATTCTAGAAAAAAGTCTTTGATTTTATTGTCAACTTGCACGAAATTGACTAGGATTTGTAAGCGATAAAAAAAAAACGTTTGAAAAATTATTTGTTTATCATTGAAACAAACATTACACTGGAGAACAAACAGTTTTTCACAAAGTTATAATTTGCGAAATAAGCCTACAATTGAAAAACACACACATAAGATCAAATTGCCTTAAGAGGTTCTATCTAGTTGGCATGGGGCCCAAAAATTTCGAGGAGTATGTTTAATGCAGTTGCATTGTAAACTATAAAGCAATAGAACAATCTTCTTTTTCACAAGCAACTCTCAGGGTATGGCCCCTACCCATGCAGTGTATAGGGTTGTATATAGGAAAATATATTGTCTGAGAGAGGAAAGATTGAGAAATTTATAGTAGAGCAATGACGTCTAGTGACTCTTTAACATGATAACTTGGGTTGTACTTATGGTACGGAGGGTTAGTTTTGAGGCCACCTCTTGCAAACACTGTTAATAAGAACACATTGGGCAAAGTCCTATGATCATTTAACTGGAATTGTACACATTGACCTGGCAGACCAAAACTGCATAGAGTTAGACTGCGTTTTTTAGAATTAAAGGCAAGCATAAGCTGCAAGCAGGGTAGGACATATGGCCACTTCTGTATTATAGGATGGGCACACAGTGAGGAAATTAAGTTCCATACGGCCATGGACGGCATATGTGGTTTTTAGACTTAGCATCGCGGGGATGAATGCTGGTAGGGCATATGCCCACTTCTCTATTCCATCTCATCATTGTTTTATCTCTGTAATGTAGCCTACAAACTTACGATACCTGCTCTTTCGATAATTTATAATGACACCTTCCGAAAGGGTCACCAAAAACGATAAGGATCGAATTGCGATTGGATGTAGTTATAATATCAATATAGCTTCTGCTATACAGGCATATGACTGTTACTCCAACAAACAGCTGGCTGAGGCATTACCGAGAAATGCATGTATATGGTAAAGATATACGACAGAAATATTTGGATCCTTATGGATGGCCAAGCAATTTTAAAGCCTTGACTTGTGTTTACTCTCCATTCAGCCGATGAGACTTGCTCACTCTCCTCTGCGTTAATGCTAGGCGGATATTTGGGGGAAACTCAATCGTTAATGGTCTATCTAATACAGGTACTATCTGGTACCACATTGTTGTCACTTAAAACTAAGAGAGGTCGCTGTCACATATGTCGACGTAGACAATATGACCCTGAATCTACATATCACATCTTCGGTCTCCGAATTATGTTTGGGATGATTACTGGTTGGTGTTCCTATCAGAAGACTATATTTTCCGCATCACGACTTTTGGAGGTGTTGCAATAATGTCGCCGTGATGGGGATATTACTCCGCTTTCTCTGTCACTATCCAGTGTTCCTGTGTTAGAGCTGTAAATATCTTAATTACTTTAGAGTTGGTGCATATCAAAGGGCTGTTTGAATTTTATTTCGTAGGAGACTTTCAGCAACTCTCCATGTCCCTTTAAAAGCTGCCTAATTTCAATGGTAGATAATTTAAAAAAGTATAAAGTATTCCTATATACTCTGAGTATCTTAGTTATGCTTTGGCTACGACTTTGTGAACGATGTATCACCACAGGCAAATATCGTTTGCATAGTACAAAAAACCTTAATCGCGGAGTATTGAGCCCCTACACTGGTTTTCGTTCTTGGGCAATAGCTATAGCGACTTAACACAGCTGTTCGAAATGTTTTTAAGTTTAGAATTCCTTGCCTATTTACAGTTTTGAGGAACCCTTCTACACATAAATTATATAAAAAAAAATATACTAGTAGAAGTGTAACGAAAGCTGCTTCCGGGTATATAATACAGGGGGAATGATGTTCCTCCGATTAAGCTATAATTACTCGAGGGCTATCGATGAAGTCTTTCCATTGGCTTTCAATTCTGGTCACACTTTGTTTAATACTCGGTTTGAGTAAATATCAACGCATTGGATGTGATAAATAGGCCACCGAATATGAAATTATTAAATTATAAGATTGGACTTTTTATTAACGGCCCTTATAACTTGATAAAAGGTGAAATTAAAAAGCAAATGAATTCTGTTTCACTGTTTAATATACAATTCATTAAATCATTAAAAATAATAATTTGTTTCTTTTACAAACAGATTTCGAAATGAGGAACCTTGAAAAGCTTCGCTTTGTTCCTCTCCTCTCTCCCCTCCCAGCGTGTACGCAATCAACACAATTAATGGACTCACACGGCAGAGAAACAAATAGTTTGTCTAACTTTTATGAAAATCGGAAAACATAAACAGTGAAATTAAAACACAAAGAATGCTGAGTAAATGTTTCGATTTTTTTTTTGGCAAAAAATTTAGAGCATGAAGGAAAGTTTTTTCAAAGTTTCACGAATAACACAATTTTGGCAAAAACTTACATTCGTACAAATTGCCGCCAATGGGTGTTGAAGGGTAGTATCCATCAAAAATCTGCACGTAAGATTTTCTAACTCTATTTATGCTCACGAGTATTAGATGTAGGAGAGAGTAGGAAAGAGCGGTTGTTGGTGTATGTGGTTGCTGGTAATATTTCCTAAAACGAAACTCTAAAAATGTTTGTCACGCGACTAAGCAATACAAAACAGAAAAAATATAATTTTCTAATACTCAACATAAGCAACACTTGGAGAAATTAAAGGCAAAGAGATTATACCGAAAGGGCATAGGGTTCGACAAGTATCGAGATGGAAATTACAGCTGGCCGATATGCCATGAGCCCTAAGCAATCTAAAGTCTTGGCTCCAAATGTCCTCCTTCACTTACATTCATTCACATAGTAGTACAGTTTATATTTTAAAACGAAGCGTTAGAATCGTGACCAACTTTGAGAAGAATAATATATAGTAAATTCCACTTGTTTAGTTTAGCTGCTACAAAAGCAATTCTTCTGATTTTAAATACGAAGAATAATTCACAAAGAAAATAATCTTCAGAACATATATTGTATATGAACTATAACTGAAAGAGTACTTGTTTTTTGCATCAAATGGTTCTTTTGTATAAAAATACATACAGACATAATTGGTCATTACAATCCTTCAGTCAGGATTATAACCTAACTTCTTACACCACTTATTTTGTGTGTGTTAATTTTATACATGAATGGCGGGACCTACTGTTGAACGTCGACTCCGAATGACAGATGTTTGAGAAACTTCATCATGGCAATTTTATTTACTTTCAGAGTTTTTGCCAGAAGGAAGTCGAAGTGGAGAAATATTTTTTCATATTTCGTTTTGATGGAGATGTCTGACATGGAGTTTGAACCGTTGCCTCACGTCTAGTAAGCCCGCACACTACCTACTAGACTATTTATTTATTTATTTATATTTAATACACGTACGGAATGGACGACTTTTTGCGTGTTCCTCCTTTACAAAACAAAAACAGCTGTTTCGGAATGTAATAAAACGTAAAAGTCCCGTTTAGTCAAACATCGATGGAACGTAATGTAACATACGTTCGTTTTTAGCATATGAAGAGCAATGCAAATGCTTACCGATATTTCATTACGTTTCGGCAAGCATTCTCCCTGCTTTCCGTGTTCTAAAAACGAATGTACGTTCCATGGACGTTTGGCTAATCGGGGCTAAAGCCTAATTCTATCTTTAGCATTACGTTGAACATGTTGCTAATGCATTAATAGTTGAAATGCGCAAGCACATACTGAAAGCTTCGTGGGGGTACTGCGGTATTTTTGAATTGAAAAGGTACTGAAAAAAGTACAAAAGTACCGAATTTTTCAACACTGGTCATAACTATCTGCACATCACTACATTTGTTTATATTTTGAGTTTCGGTTTAATTTCTCTCTCTGCGAAAGAAAACCTTCAGTATGGAACTAATTATCACAAGAGACGTTGATCAGTTTTGAAACGAAAAACAGAAAAATACATAAAAATGTCAAAGGAATACAGAAATCTTTGCGCTACATATAATATACCGTTAAACAAAGATAATAATGATGTATTTCGAACAGGTTGTGTCCATCTTTATAATTTCCTTCATTGCAAGTAAGTGTGAGAGACAGCAAACGAAGCTTAAACAGAAAATATTCATTCCCTTCATTTTCTATACAATCTTTCGGTATTTAGATCGACAGATTACAAGCCATTGATGCTTAAAATGCATTTGGAATTTGTTGACTCACCTCTAATGACAGAAGCTGAAAGAACAAATATTGAACAACTGGAAGGAGAGATAAAAGATGCTTTAAGACAATCAAAGAATGATGGAAATCAATTAATGGATCATATAGATAAGCTTGAAAAGAACAACTCTCTTGACTACGAAAGAATCAATGCCTTGCTTAGCAGTTCTGATAACACGCCAAGACAATCTGTACAGCAACTGGAGGACAGAATTAAAACAATAGAGTATGATTTACTACAAAGAAAATCTGACGGAAATAAATTAAAAGATTGTATAGAGACGAATGAAAAGAACAAAGCCATTGATAAGGCTCCTGGCGATGCCAACAATATAACTCATGACCTCAACGCTAGCAAAGAAACGCACAATGAACACAACTTAAGCGGTAAGCAGCATAATGATACTGAAAATGTCGCCAGTGCCAGTAAAGAACACCATACGTACACCATATCAGAGGAAAAGCAAGAATTTTTAGATTTAAGAAGCAATTGTGTTTACATACGGCGTCCTAAATGTTATTGGAACAGTTTGGATGCGGCTTTTTCTTATGTTCATGCATTAGCGAATGAAATGAATGCACAGATTGCTGACAATTCTGTCATTCATATAGACATGGATGGTTGTCATAATTGGCATGTTTACTTTCGTGACGAGGACAGTAAAAGAGAATTTCTAAAGAATAGATTTATTTATAAATACAATCGAAAAAACAGAAATAATTTACGAATCTTAGATTATACTGATTGCAGCATTGTTAACATTCATAATTTCGAATCTTCCGACTTGAGTTTGGAGACAGCCTTTGGTAATGTCGATGGGTTAGCAAAAAAAATGGGAATTACAAATATTAAGAATTCTATCGATCACATAGACGTGTATAGTACGGAACCAAATATTCTTATATATTCTGTTAGGTTTAAAAGCCAGAATAGGAAAAACGAATTTCTGCAGAAAAAAGGTATTTTAAAAGAATTCCCAGAAACATGTTTTCTAAAAATTTCAGATGTAAGAGGACATACAGCAAAAAAATATGACGTAACTAATTTTCCCATGGCTGTAGCTAGTTCTAATGTTATCGGAATTGCAGAACTAATGGGTTTGTCGTTATCGACCGATAATGTTAAACGTATATACGTACTTAATACAAAGAAATTTACCGTTTATTTAGATTTTGTGATTGTTTCTTTAGTTGTTGAGTTTTCCAGCAGTGATATAAAAAACAATTTTTTAAAAAATATATATAAATTAGGTGGTGTTGGAAATACGTGGATTGTTAACATTAACATCTCGGATATTATAACGGAAAGAGGGAACATGGTTTCCATTAAGTATTATGAACAATTGGATTATACGTTCACTGCTATGAGTTTTATTGGATTAGCAAAACAATTGGGTTACTCACTTACTCCTGATCAAACTGTTCGTTTCCTCGTATTGTCACGATTCATTTCGGATGTATCTTCTTAAATTTCGTAACGAACGTATGAACGACGAATGTTTAATGAAGATTCGCATTTTCACGAGACCACACACAAGTTTTCTTTTTTAACATTTTTTCTATTAAAGTGGATTCTTTAAACTCAATTTATGGAAGATTTATTTAGTATATTGAACAAAAACGTCTTATTTGCTGAGTTTAAATTTCTGTTTTTTTTTTCTTTCTTTTTTTTAATAAAATAACATTTCAAATATTTTTATAATAAATAAATACGATACTTTGTAATAAATGCTCGACATGTTAAAGTTTTTTTTTATTTTTAAAATCAGTACTCACCTAAGTAGCACTAGGGTCTTATATATATATTTTTTTTTTGATACTTCCGTACCCCTCTGGTATTGCATTTAAGTATGAAATGGATGTCCTCTTAGCATTGTCTTTGGATCTCAATTTCAACTGTAGCCTTATTAGAGTTGAGTGAGTGACTAGATATTCGAAAAAGTCAAGCCAGAAATTATGGGCAAGTGGCTGACAAATGTTTTATTCTTCACTATCGTTCGAAGTCTTTATTGAAATAAAATTTTCCTGTGACTAGTTGCCCGCTGTTAAAATGAATGTAAATTCACAACATCAGCGTCTGGATTTTCTAATTTAGATAATGTAAGAATATGTCACAGGTTGCTGGGGAAAAAAAGTTCTTAAGTTTGTGGAAAATGGAAAGTGCTGTGTATTATAATTTCAATCATGAGTGGGAACCTACTGTTTCAATGTTGAGTCCGAACTACAAATTAAATTTTTTTTTTTGCCAGAAAACTGCTAAGAGGAATTGGCCGAAATAACCATTGAACCACGATCGCACATCTAATGAGCCAACTATACTATGTGTGGATGGTAGGTGGCTGCAAATTTCTGTTAACACTAGCAACTTCATTCAACATTTGTGACTGTTTAAAAGATGGCAACATTTTAAGTTTCAGTCTGCTAGAGCCCACTGATGAAATTAGTGACAAGTTGTTACCTCTGAAGAAATTAGTATAAATTCGGTGCATAAATTTTCTAGTTTGCTGCTCTGCCATCAAAACAAAAATCAACAACGAAAGTTAAGAATGTGGCGCAAGCTGTTGAAAATATTTGGAAAAGTTTTCTGAGACGATGCTATAGCTAAAGTAATAGCAGTGAAATCGTTTGCTATTGTATGGTCAATCAATCACGCTAACGACGATAACATCAAGGAATAACTTCATCATTAAATAGCCACCAGTAGTTTGAAGAACTCTGGATACACAAAAAAGTTGCTTTGTGTGTGCGATAACTGAATTAAAATTGAAAAATTCGGAACTCGCTGTCTATAAATATGTATAAACATCGTTGTTTACATTTATTATTGCAGTGTTGTTTATGTATTTTGCTTACATGTATTCTTATAGTGCGGTTTGTGTATTTTTGTTTACTTGTTTACCATTTTTTTATATGCTGGTGTTTGTTGTTTTATTAAGCAGTACGGTAATTTGTAAAAAGGTTTGTTTACTGCATTGTTTTGTTTTTGTGGCCTTTGTTAATAATTTTAATATTAAGCGATGTAAAAGCAAAATTTAGTTTCTAGATTTTTCATTTTCGTAACAATACTTTTCACCGCCAGCATTATATTTCGTAGAACTGCTATACGATATTACTATGCGTTGGGATCAACTTTCTGGTGCTATTCGCTCCATTCAGCACCTATTCCAGAATCTACTACCATTTCACTGTTTCTCTCAGTGTTATTTTGTAAGCGTTAAAAATTCCTCATTTTTGTACAAAATCAAACTAACTAAAATGGTAGAATATTTGCTCTTGAAATGAGAGTAAGAGTAGGTGTTGTTGCTCTCAAATAATACAACAAACCAAACAACTCTCTCCCCCCCACAGTGCATGCATGGTTGCCAAGTGGTGGGTGGTTGGTATTTAGGAGAAATAAGAAAAATAAATATGTTCGTGGAAATAAAAGTAAAAGGATTTTGTTTGTGTTATTGTTGTAGAAAAATATTCCATCATTATGCTGGTATTAGTGTTACAACATTCTCTACAGGCAATAGCAAATACATACATATGTATGTAGTTGAAGGAAATCAGCCAATGAACCCCAAATGATGGGGTTATGAACTGAATTTCTAATGCAAGCGGTACTTCTAAGCTAAAAAGTAAGTAGCTTTCCCCGGACAGGTTTGTAACTCTAATAAGTTTAATGTTTAGATTTGACAGAGAATACTGTAAATAGAACAGAATAGGATAACTAGAACAACCAACGAATAAAAGAGATAGAAGGCTCTCATGAATACTACAGAATGTTAAAAAATTGTGGACGCAAATCGTGCTACAGTACGAAAATCTGGTTCTTGCCAGACCACGATAGCCACGAATAAAACGACACTGAAATTCAGCTTGTAAAAACTTGTTCTAGGCACAATACAGCCACTGGAATTTGAGGAATCTATACAAGCAGGAGTGGCGAACGGAAACATCACTACCACCATACTTCCGTTAAAAGATGTAACACAGAAGAAATGAATATTCTGCTTACTGTTCCTCAAGTAAAGTCAGCAGCGACGTTAGTACAACTTGCTCAGAGGACAATCGAGATCACGAATGATGTATAAACATTGAAGACAAGACAATATGCCAGTGCGAAATTATTTAAAGCTGACCAGCAATTTAGAGCAATAGGCTTTAATATTCCCCTCTCTTTATTCGAGATCGCGAGCGCTATATAATCTACTGGGATCAGTATTGGGCAATTCGGAATGCAGTCTAATAAAAAAAAAGAATTCCAGGTAAATTATTTGGTCACATTAGAACTCAACCCCCACAGGGTCATTGAGAAATAAATAGCAAGAAAACCAAAGCCATGAGAATTAACAACACTGCTACAGGGTCAAATAGTCGCGTACGTCGATAGCTTCTGCTATCTAGACAGTATTATGATAACAAACGGCGGCGCAAAAACAGACGTAGATAACAGACTCAATAGAGCAAGAGCAGCATTCGGGCGACTGCACTCAGTATGGAGGAGCTCATATATATATGGAGGCGTACCAAGCTAAGAATATTCAACGCTTGTATAAAGCCAACGATACTATATAGCAGCGAAACTTGGCTTGTATCTAACACTATCACGCAAAAACTTCAGGTATTCATCAATAAATGCCTAAGAATCATATGTTAAATATTCTGGCCCAACACCATCAGCAATGTAGATATCTGGACTCTTACAGAGGAGCAGATCAAAAAGAGAAAATAGAGGTGGATTGGCCATACATTGAGAAAAAAGTTCGACGGTATTACAAGAATGACGCTAGAGTACAATACCCAGTGCTCATAAACCGTGGCAGACCAAAAAACTAAGGCTTATTGACCTGACATGGGAAGGCGCAAAAACACCAGCGGAGAATCGTGTCAGATAGAGATGCTTTGTAGAAGCCATATGCTCCCTAGACGGGGTAATGGAAAAACTCAAGCCCAATAAGTAGATTCTGTTATATTGCGAATCTACCTACTAGACTATGGCGATTTACTTGCCTTAGTTAAACTTGACTTATTTACTTGCTTTAGTTAAAGGGTTGTTCCAGTTTCGTTGCCACTGCATGTGGCTTTTTAAGACACTTTTTAACGTTGGTATCGTTTTTTGTTATTGTTATTGCTTCTTCATTTTTTTTTTTTTGGTATTTGGCTAATATTGTTTTCGACACGAATTTTTACAAGTTCTGACAGAAAAAGAGAGAAGTTTGCGCCCCCGAGCAAAAGGATGTAGCAGCAGTAGTAGGAGAGAAATTATGTTTTTTGAATTTTTTTTATTTTTTTTTTGTTTTTTAATTTGTTTTGAAGCCAGCAATTGTTTGAAAATTCATTCACAAAAACAGTTGGCGCGTGGCACGTGAAGCTAAAGAACGTGACAGTAACTCTTCTCCGGTATTAGTAGCAAACGAATATATCTTCTAAAAAAAAAAACAAACTGAAACAGAACAAAAATATTCACTATTTTATTGCCTATTGATTGACTACGAATAAATTCGAACGAATATAATAATTTAGTGCAATGAAATAAAATGAAAATTAACATATCGACTTGGCCCAAGACAACAAGGGCGGTATTGTGTTAGAAAGAAGAAAATTTGCAAAAAAAGGAAAAAGAAAAACCGACATTCATTTTCTATTACTGGAGGAGTACTAGTGAATTTCATAGACCTATCAGGAGGCAACAACTATGCCTTTATCGTTAACAACACGCCGCCGACAACAGACGTCGAATGCCAAGTGGTTTTCGCAACAGCATCTAAATCAACTGCAGCAGCATCAACAGGATATCTCGCCAACTAATATAACAAACGCAACAAACAATTTAATACGCCAGCATTTCATTCAGCAACCAGTACGTAAACAGAGATCGTTTATAGATTCCAGATTTACTGCAACGCATACTGGAGGACGTTCGTCTCATTTATCTCGTGGCCTTTCGGTGGGAAGATCACATGATATTGTACAACAGCGTACGCTTCTAAAGAAACAATCATCCACTGCAACTCAGCATCATCATGTTCGAACAGATGAGTTAGTCAAGCGAAATATAACAACGGCTTGCGGTGTTCAAAGTGGTGGTGGTGGTGGTGGTGAATTATTGCGTAACTCACGTAAAGTTCAGGCTTGGTCGTCCACCTCATCGATATTGAAAACATTAGATAAAGAATTGGCCCAATTGAACGGTACAGTCGCTAAGCCCAAAGACATTAAGATCACAAAACCCGATAGCAGTAAAGTGGATAACGTAAAAAAGTGAGTACCATTTCAAACTGTCATATCAGAGGCGAGTGTAGTGTGTAAATTAACCCCTTTAGGGGTTAGGGATTGTCAAATTTTAGGACTGAAGAGTAAAATGCCTTAATAGCGAAAGAAATTGTTGTCTGCTTTATCTAATGAGACGTTCACGCATACATCATGCAGAGTTGCATGTGCTCTTTATATCTCAGTAGATACAGAATAGAAAATATCTCACCAATAGTAAGTTGAAAAAGATACTGAGACCAGCGTATGTAGTAATAACAGAGACAATGAAAATCTGTTCTATAGCGGCCTTGGAACCTCTGTTAAATTTAAATCCATTGCACATGGTAGTGAAGATCAACACGATGGCTATGTTGATAGGAGATAAGTTTAATATGAAATTAATTAGGGGATTTCCCTTCTTAACAGTCCCTCTGACAGAACTAGCAGGCTATATGATTATGCTCTCTTAAAAAGGGACTCTTTTGTGGTATACAGATGGGACAAGAACGGATCTTGGAACAGAATAAAACCTATTTCGAACATATGAGGAAATTCGCGGGTATTTTCCAAGCGCAAGTTAAAGTGCCATCAAAATATGTGCTCAATTCAACTTGGCAGTACAAAACAATACTAGCTGACAGTCTGGCCGGCATTCGAACAGTCGGCTCTTGTGAGGTTAAATCGAAGATAGTATTAAACTGTCTGAAGACACTGGATCACATAGGTAAACAGAATACGGTTACCTTCTGCTGGGTCCCAGGTCTTTGATGTTTGAAAAGGTATACTCAACGAAAGTTAAGATACAGAGAGGTAAAGACTCTTCTCAAAGCAAAAACTTTTATTGGACAATTACAATAAAAGGAGATCTGCTGCATGCATCATACTACATGCACACATACATAATTGGTCACTACAACCCTTCAGTCAGGATTACAACCTAGCTTCTCATGACACTTATGTTGTGTGCGCTAATTTCATATATGAGGGGCGGGGCCTATAGTTTAAACTCGACTTCTAACGCCAATTTTTTGAGAAACTTTTCATGACAATTTTATTTACTCTCAGAGTTTTTGTCTGAAATCTGCTGAGAGGAAGTCGCCGAAATAATATTTTGTCAAATTTAGTTTTGATATCTGACCTGGGGTTTGAACCGTAAGCTAACACACTACCTACTAGACTACGGCGACTTACGTATAACACACTATCAAGAAATAACCTGAAGTTAATAAACAGTCAACTCAGAGGCCACTATAACTTCAGGGTACACTTATTAAGAATGAGGATTGTCTCGTGCCCAATATATAGACACTGTGACAATGAGAATGAATGTTCGGAACAGATTCTTGCAACATGGAAGTAGCACGTGAGTGCGTTTCAAGTATTAGGCAGGGAATCGTAATTGTTGAATCCGAACAGCATTGTGAAATCATTAGTCTACCACTATCAGTAATAGGATTTCAAGAAACTGTTCTCTTAAATGAAAAAATAAACACAAAAACTCTAAAGATTAGAGAGTTGTTCGGAGTGATTTAAACCATTCAGAGTGTGCGTTTCAAGAAGATCACTTAATTTGCGAATTCATTGGCCAATTTGATGTGGAGTAAGAGACTTTTACGGGCAGAAGGGTGGGTAAGTAAATACTTCAAGAGTTAGTAAATACTTCAAGAGTGTGGCAAGGAATCCGGAAAAATGTAGCCAAGATTAGTTGGTTGAAAAGGATCGGCTTAAATGAAAAACGTTTTACTTATTAGGTGCCCTAATGAGAGTGCCAGCTGTAGACTATGTAGACTATGGCTAAACGATAAGCAGTGCGGTAAAAGCAGAAATCGGTGCTTGGACCAGATGGTGGATAGATTTTGCGAAACTTACTTAGAATGAATTGCTGTTGCATTATTTAACGAGGAAGGTATAACACTGGTCCTATCGTATATATTCTATGTGAGATATAAAATGCATTGGCATTTATTCGTATGTTGTCTTAAGAGAACAACTTAAAGGTTTCGTTGCTAGGTTTTCCTGAAGGTTTTGTGGAATTTTAGAATGCAATACCTAGAATACCACATTACAAATCATTTTTAACACGCAAAACATAAATTATTGACTAAAACATAACGTTTAAACTGTTTATGATGGCTTTAATGCCATTTTTGGGTATTTTTTTTGTTGTTTTTTTTTGCGATTTAAAGACACATCACATGTCACATGTCATTTTGTGTCAGTGATGTTGTCCCAGGCATTGTGTTGTCTTCATTTCTTGCACGTTTCTTGTTGTTGCCAATTTTCTAATAAAGAGAAAGACTTACTTTCAGAAGTAGTAAAGTACTTGTGTTTATTGTTATTATAACAGGCATAAGTACTTTTCCTTTCAAAATACACTACACCCTACACTCAACCTATGAATCCTTATGCCTTGCTAGAAACTTGTTCATGTATTTGCATGCACGTCTTATGTATTAAAGAACTGTGTAAGTCGACTTAAATTAAATAACAGGAAAGGTTTGCGTGGTTGCTTAATACCATGAAATATTTTTTTCTTTTTCTTTTTTTCTTTCTTTCTTGTATTGAGGGAAAAACCATAGCCAATCCATAACACAGTGTTTTTAAGTATGATTTTGTCAAAATCAACTTCAAATTTTTAGTTTTCTTTTCAGTTCAGAGTTTAACAAAATTATTTAAAAAAAAAAACACCAAAAATCGGAAAATAATGAAAGAAAAGGAAATGAAATGGAAATATGAAAAGTATGTCAATTTGATTGGTTTTTCTATTACAACTGTACTTACATACATATGTAGAAAGCCTAAAAATAAACGAAATAATTGTGTGCATGACAGAAATTGCCAATACTATTGACAGATGGTTCAATAACCGTTTTCCCTTTTTTGTTTCTTCTTCGAATTATTGCAAAACTAAAGCCCTGACATAAAAATGTTTCAAAATAAGAAAAGAAATCTGTATTTATTGTTTATAAATAAAGAAGTGGGTTACACTGTATGTTTAAAAAAAATTAGAGCAAAAGTTTCATGCCCATTATCTCATCATCCTGTAGAGATGAAACAGATTAAAAACATTTGCTAGATATGGCGACGGCACAAATGCCGTAATTAAAACAAATATTGCAAGAACCATAATCATAATCACTGATAAGAACGTATGGCTTCTGTTGTGCAGTCCTCCTGATGAATACCATAAACAACCTTTATACTTCAAGGCCGGCCGGTCACATTTCCTGTGTATTTACAAATCACATTTAAAACTTGTTTCAATTACCCTGTAAATACTAACTTCATTGATCATTACAACCAGAGATCAGCAATGAGTATTAAAAAATATGTGTATATTCGTATCATACTCATAATTTCGAATACTTACATATACGCACGCATTCATACTTATTTTAATATCATACTCATACTACTAATATTCAAAGTTTGAAGTACTCATTGTACTCATACTTAACAATACGCATGATGTTGTTGATTTCGACTGTCCTGTACTCAACATTTATGAGAATCACAAAATAAGTATGATTCGCGTACGAACACTACAGTACTCACTAGAAGGTTGTGTATTGGTTTTGCTTGTTGTCTTTGTCTTTTTCTTTATTTTTATTTTTTTTAAATGCAACAACAACTAAGACTCTAAATTTTGACTCTAATCACTCGAATCATTTAAAGGGTCCGCCAAATAACTTTTTTTTTGAAAATGCTTTAAAAAAAATTACTGAATATTTTCTCAAATTTCTTTTTTATTTGAAAGTACAATCCTTCCGGTTAATAATGGAAAATAATTTCATTCAAATGGCTGCCTCGTCTGGCCATGCAGTAGCAACTTTAAAAAATATCGTATTTATTTATTAAAAAAATATTTAAAATTTTAATTTACATACATAACATAATTGGTCATTACAACCCTTCAGTCAGGATTACGACCTAGCTTCTCACACCACTTAGGTTGTGTGTGTTAATTTTTATACATGAGTGGTGGGACCAACAGTTTAAAGTCGATTCCGAAAGGCAGATTTTTGAGAAACTTTTCATGGGAAATAAAATTACTCTCAGATACTTTTTGTATTTTGTTTTGATGTCTATCCTGGGGCTCGAACCCTGGCTTTGCGTTTAATAAGCCAACACACTACCCCTTAAACTACGGCGACTTCAAATATCGTATTTATTAATTAAACAAATATTTGAAATTTTATTTTAATAAAAAAAAAAAAGAAAAAAAAACAAAATTAAACTCAGCAAATATGCATACAGGCAGGCAATCCAATTGTTTTAATAAGAAAATATTAAAAAGAAAACTTTTATGTGGTCTTGAGAAAATGTGAATTTTCATTAAACATTCGTCTTTCCATATGTTAGTTTCAAAATTTAAGAAGATGCCTCCGAAATGAATTCGGACAATTTGATGAAACGATCAGTTTGATCAGGATTAAACGAGAAACCCAATTGTTTTGCTAATCCAATAAAACTAATAGCAGTGAACATATAAGCCCAAGGCTTATACTTAATGGAAACACTGTTCACTTCCGTTTTAATATCCGAAATGCTAATATAGGAACGATAGCGTGTTCCAAATGGATTTAACTCAGATGTTTTCTTAAGAAATTGGATTTTTATATCATGGCTGGAAAACTCAACAACTGAAGAATGCATATCTCCCGCAGAAGGGTAAAATTTCTTTGCATTAAGAACGTATATACGTTTAACATTATCGGTCGATAACGACAAACCTATTAGTTCTGCAACTCCAATAACATTAGCACTAGCTATGTCCATGCGACAATTATTTAGGGTATATTGACTTGATGTATGTCCTCCCACATCGGTAAATTCTAAAGATTTTGTTTCACGAAATTTTTTTAAAACATCTTTGTGCTTTAGAAATTCATTTTTCTTATCTTGACAATTAAACCTAATAGAATATATAATCTGGTCTGGTGTATGAAAATTTTGTCCTCTATTATATATCATAATAGAAAATATATTCGGTTCTGCATACACGTCTATGTGATCGATAAAATTCCTAATATTTATCATTCCTATTTTTTTTGCTAACTCATCCACCTTAACAAAGGCTGTCTCCAAACTCAAATCAGAAGATTGGAAATTGTTAATGTTAACAATGCTGCAATTACTATAATCTAAGATTCGTAAATAATCTTCGGTATTTGGATTGTATTTAAAAATCAATCTATTCTTTAGAAATTCTTTTTTATTGTCCGCGTCACGAAATTAAACGTACCAATTACGACAACCATCCATGTCTATATGAATGACAGAATTGTCAGCAATCTGCGCATTCATTTTATTCGCTAATGCACGAACATAAAGCTGGATTCACCCATTGTTTCGGAACAAAATTCTTGTTCTGGAACAAATTCAGTTTTTTGAGAGTTTGTTCCGAAACGATTCACCCACTTCGAACAATTGTTCCGTAAAAACAGGGCTACCATATGAAATATTCTTGTAAATGATGCTTGTTAGTTTTACAATTAGGCAGCACAGTAGCCGATGACTGCAATTCGTTTGTTTTCTTGGCTTAATTATTTAGTTTTTTTAGTAACATTCAACAGTTATTTGTTTTTTATAATTAAATAAACAATATAAACAAACAGTATTAAACAACCGCTTTGTATTTTATTATACAATACATACATACAAATATACATATAATATGATGTGGCAGCTCAGTTCAACTTTACTTCAAAAATTAAAATATCTGGCAGCACAGTACGATTGTTTCAGAACAAAAATTAAAATTAAACCAATTCGAGCTGAAATTGTTCCGAAGCAATCTTACTCTCTTTCGCTCTCTCTCTCAAAAAGAGAAACGTCAAACTACATATAAAAAAAATTGTTTCGGAACAAAATTTTTGTTCCGAAACAATGGGTGAATCCAGCTTAAGAGAAAGCCTCATCCAAACTTGGACTATAAGATTTAGGATTCTGTATCAAAACACAATTGCGTCTTAAATCTAAAACTTCTTGCTTTTCCTCTGATATGGTGCACGTATGGTGTTCTTCACTGGCACTGGCGACATTTTCAGTATCATTATGCTGCTCACCGCTTAAGTCGCTTTCAATGTGTGTTCGTTTGTTAGCGTTTGAATCTTGAGTTTTATTGTTGCCACCGTCAGTAGCGTTATCAACGGCTTTGCTCTTTTCAAGCGCCTGTACACAATCTGTTAATTTATTTCCATCAGATTTTGTTTGTAGTAAAGCATCTTCTAATGTTTTAATTCTGGACTCCAGTTGCTGTACAGATTGCAACATGCCATTGTTAGAATAGTTGTGTTCAATGTTTTGTTCTTCAGCTTCTTCAGTTAAGGATGAGTCATCACCATTTAAGTTGTTCTCATCGTAGGCTTGCTTGTTAGACTTGTCTTGAGATGTATTGTTGACAATATCGGAAGCCTTCTCAATGACGTTAATCGATAAAGTGTTTGCAAGATCCGCTACGCAATTCCTTAGTTTATTAACATCATCCTTTAGACGGTCCTTCACAAGCAAAGCATCTTCTAATGTTTTAATCTTTGCCTCCAGTTGCTGTACATGTTGTCTCGCAGTGTTGTTAAATTTTTTTAATTCCATTATTTCTCCTTCAGCTTCTGTTATTATTGTTGGTGTATCAGCAAATTTTAAATTCATTTTAAATAACATAAGGGGTTGGCAATCTGTTGATCTAATTGAAATATGAGTATCAAATGAATACATGATTGTATTGCAAACACTTACTTTCCATGAGTGATGCCGCCCATGCAGGTAGAGTGATAGAGGTGACCGAAATTAGTGCCGAATATGTTATCCTCATTGTTTAGCAATACATTACAATTTTCACAAAAAATTCCATATTTTTTTGGCATTTTTGCTGGCGAGGGGGTTAAGGTTATTATTTCACAACAAACATAATCGTTCTCTAAGGCAATTTAATTAAAACTAAAAACAAGCTAGTGTAGAGAAAACGCAGCACAGAGCTTTTCATTGAATTGAAATGGAAATTCCCTTTTTATAATTTAAATGATAAGTAAAGTAAAGTAATACCACTTTGAAGAAAATGCATTTATGTATGTATATATGTATACAATCGTGCTTTTGCACATGCAAGCACGTTTAAACTGTTATAAAAGCTTGCCAAAGAGATAAACGACCAAGTTAAGTACTGGTATAACCAGTGGTTAACATTTCATAGCACAATTGTGCAGTGTTGCAAAACTAAAATTTTGAAATGGTACTGAACTGTAACTGAAAGGTACTTTTTTGAATGAATGGTATTTTTGTAAAAAAATACATATGTACATAAAAAAATACAGTCCTACTGTTTAAAGTCGACTCCGAACAACAGATTTTTGAGAAACTTCATCGTGGCAATTTTATTTACTCTCAGAGTTTCTGCCAGAGGGAAGTCACCGGAGATATATTTTTTCGTGTTAATGGAGATGTCTGACATGAGGTTTGAACCGTGGGCACACGTCTAGTAAGTCAGCACACTTCCTACTAGACTATTTATTTATTTATATTTAATACACATACGGCACGGAACAGAAAAACTAACGACTTATTCGTGTTCCTCGTTTACAAAACAAAAAAGCTGATTCGGAATGTAATAAAACGTAAAAGCCCCGTTTAATCAAACATCGATGGAACGTAATGTAACATACGTTCGTTTTTAGCATATGAAGAGCAATACAAATGCTTACCGAAATTACATTACGGCTCGGCAAGCGTTTTCATTGCTTTTCGTGTTCTAGAAACGAATGTACGTTCCGTGAACGTTTGGCTATGCGGGGCCAAAGTCAAATTCTACCTTTAGCATTACGCGGTACATACAAACAAACATTCATTTTTATATGGGTAGGTGGGCGTGGAACCTCGCCTACTTGAAATTTTAAAATAAAAAGTAGTCTATAGTTCCTTCCAGACATACAGGAAGTTACTGTTTAAATTTCAAGAAAATCGGTCCAGCCGTTTAGCCGGCTATAGACTTCAAACAAACCCACAAACAAATAAACACACATTCATTTTTATATATAAGAAGCAGATTAGATTAGAAGATAAGATTACATAGAGCTGACGGGTAACGTATACGTAATATTTTGTTAGACAATAACACCACTCATACTTTTTTTTATTTATTTTATTTGCATATTTCAACATAAAAAGTAGCCTATAACTCCTTCCAGACATACAGGAAGATACTGTGAAAATTTCAAGAAAATCGGTTCAAATAAACACACATTCATTTTTATATATAAGAAACCTCAGGGCAGACATCTCCATCAAAACGAAATATGAAAAAATATTTCTCCGGCGACTTCATTCTGGTAATCACTGTGAGAGTAAATAAAATTGCCAAGATAAAGTTGCTCAAAAATCTGCTATTCGAAGTCGGCTTTTAACACACACAAAATAAGAGGCGTGAGAGGTTAGGTCATAATCTTAATTGAAGGGTTATCGTGAACAATAATGACAAAAGTACCATTTGATGCAAAAAGGTACTTTTTCAGATATAGTTCAGTACCATTTCAAAATTTCAGTTTTGCAACACTGATCTAAACAATGGATACACACTTACTGGGCAGTCATTAGAGAAAAGTTTTTGGATCTTAACTAATAACACAGCTTCGTAATAGAGCTGTTGAAGTGATATTCACATATTCACTCTTTAATAGCAAATGTATACATATTCTATGTCCAAAGGAATATTTTTGTATTTTTTAATGTTTTTTATAAGTATATACTTTTCTTTAAACTCCTTATTTATTCGACATAATAATTTTTGAGCAATAAATATATCTGTTCAATGTTATTTTCAATCATGCCTTTATTGGGTTTTAAGCATATTTTCAATTATTAAGACTATTATACTTTCTGTTATTTAAACACATATTTACTGAATTATAATTGTAAAAAAAGCTGACAAGGTGATCGTTTTAAAAAATATCGTTTGGCTAACACGTTTTAATAAATTTCTAGAAATTTAGTATTTGGGAATTCTTCTAAAATATGAATATTCTCGAGAAATGCATCTTTCATACGTTTGGTACAAAATTCAACTACATAATTCAGAAAATATTGATCTATTACACACACATCTATATCTTTGATTTGATCATGGGTAAGTCGCAAACCCATTAGTTCCGCTAATCCAATAACATTAGCAATAGCGGTGTCCTTACTCGAATCAGAAGTTTTAAAATACCAAATTGTAACAAAGTTGTCTTCATCGCATAGTGTTGTCTCATATTCTTCTCCTTTACTGTCACTGGCAATATCTTCCTTATCATTATGATCATTGCTTCTATGACTTTCATCATACTTTTGTTTCTCAGAGCTATTGTTGATCAATGGACTTATCTGCTGTTTATCATTGGAATTATCTTGATTTGTTTTAACGCTAACATCAGGAGTCTTATCAACAATATCGTGCTTTTCAAGCTTTTTCATATGACACCTTAGTATATTTACAACATTCTCTGTTGATTTTAAAGCATCATTTAATGCTTTCAGATCTTCTTTGAGGTGTTCTAAGGATTTTTTCTTGACACTGTCGGACTTGTCAAGTTCAATATTATTTTCTTCAGCTTCTCCCGTTGGAGGTGCGCCAACAAATTCCAAATGCATTTTTAACATCATTGGTTTGCATCCTGCCGATCTTATTAAAATAGAATAAAATGTTGAATGATGTATTGAACTGTAAAGGATGTATTTTGTTTAAGCTTTGCTGACTCACACCTACTTGTCATGATATCCGTTTATGTGAAGAAAATGTTGGAGGTGGCCACAACTGGTGGCAAATGTATCCTTCTCATTGTTTAACGGGACAGCATAAGTGGCACTACGAACTCCGTATTTATTCGACATTCTGCTGGACAATAATTTGATTGACAAAGATTTGCATTAAGCAATTCACTGAATACTTGTTGTTGACTTTAAAGAAAACATAAACAAAGGCAATGTTGCCACTACGAAAATATTGCATTTGTATATGCATAAAAAAAACCGAATAACCATGACTATACAAGTCGGACAAGTTCTTTTTGTTTGCTTACAAACGTAAAGAATGCCAAGTTTCCTGCTTACTTTTGTAGCAGTGACAGCACTCGATGTTTTAAGACGATAAAAATTATCCGATTTATGAATTAACGTTTGAAGACGAAAAATAAAAGGAAAACATATTGTTCTTTTATTGTTCCTCACTAACTCAGAGTAAGCAACAATGAAAGCGATGAATTTGGAATTTGCAAGTTGTCTGACGGTAACTAAATTTCAATTACATTGTCAGTTGCCGAAAATGGCACTACATACGGCAACTGACAACGAACATTTAAGAATTTAAATTAAAAAAAGTTTGAATTGCCAACTAGCAACGCAACTAAAGATCGGTTGCTGATTATATTGGATCCATGAATCTACGATTTGTCAACATTAGAAAACAAGAAAAAGAAATGAACATGGAACTGAAATACTTTGCCGGGATCCGTGGTACGGGTAAACTATGCTGTTCCTTTAAGCAAGCAAAAATACTCAAAAATTGTTTTTGTTTATAATGCGGCCCATACACGTTGCGATTTATTGTGCAACTTACTTAAAAGTCTCTTCGTCTATTTATGATAACGAAAAATATTTGTTATTTTCAGTATCAAATCAAAAGCGGATACCACATTAAGCTCCTCCACCAACCATACGAGCCGGAAAGCGACAAAACCCGAAGTTAATAAAATTAATTTGAGTATAATTTTGTCGCAGGCCTTTCACTCAACGAAAGAAGAAAACGAATTGCTAATAAGCGAACCCGAAGAGGATGAAAGTGACAATGCGTCTACAGATTGCAACAAGTGCTTGGTAAAAGAAAAAAATTCAAAAATTAAATAAAAATTTAATCAATCACAAATATTTTAGAATAACCAAGTAAAACCCAAAGACAGTAAGAAGACCGATATTATAAAATCGACTTCAACAACTACTACACGACCGGCAGTATTAGCTCAACAAAGAAGAGCTCTTTATCACAGCACTCGATTAACACCGAATATAGCTGTAACCGCTAACATTAACACGAGCGGATATTCTAACAATAGCAGTGCATTGGAAAATTCACAAAATTTTAACGCTTCTCCTAGTTTAATAGTACAGAAACGACCACCCCTAGTACGTGCTATGTCGGCACCAGTACGAAGTTTTGATGAAACATCCAAGGGATCATTTCTAGCCTCAAAACGCAAATCACGTAGACGAAAACTTAATACACGTAATATAAGCTGTGACAAGGAGTCGCCTGATGTGCTAGGAACCAAGGATTTGAATAGGAAAGTCCTTACTCGTTCCAAATCAGTGGCTCCCGATGTTATAACTTTGGTGTCACTTATCAGCTCAGAAGGTTCGGATTCAGAAAAAGACGATACGCCTACTGCATCTCATGCTGGCAGTCCAACAAGAAGAGCGCCTTCCTTAAGGAAAACTGGAAAGTCGGGTAATATTTTTTTTAATAAAAAACCGTGCAATTTTATTAATATTTCTATGAACTTTAGTATCTTTCCAAGAAAATTACCCACCTACGTTTCAATTTGCTTCCAAAGAATATTCACATATGCTAAGGAGAGGTTCTATAGCTCCTTTGGCCCAACGTATCAAAACAAATAGACCACCAACAGCACCGCCAGGTTCAATATTTCACACGGCCAGTAAATTTAATAACGAAATGAGTGAATCATCAAATGAAACTTGTGAGGAAAAGGAGAATTTTTCCGAAAGCCTTAATAACAACAATGCAAAGGTAAACATACAGACTACTGTCCCAAAAACTTTAGAAGAAGAATATGAGTTTCCTGAATATGTACGCAGTCGTAAAGAGCGCGAATGCTGGAAGCTTTATATGAAGATGTCTACTAAAGGTGTTAATATAACCTACGACACTATTTTGAGGGGTATGTTGACACCCACAGAATTTCGCCAATTGCAAAAACAACGTGATGTTGAGGAAGCTAAAGCTAAGGAGAACCTAGAATGTGCTAAAGTGTTAGAAACGAAACCAAAGGAGTGTTCCACAGCTATCGAACGCCTTAAGGAAGGCTTATTGAAGAACTAAAGCATAGCCAAGCTATTTCACATCACAAGGCACTTTAACAAACATTTTAATTAAAAATAGCTTTAATTTCGAATTTACAAATAGTTTTAATCGTATACTCTCTAATATACTACCTATTAGTAGACCAATTAGTAGTAACGATTATTTGATACAAAATCACTTGTTGAACACTTACAAATGGGTCACTGAAATTTTTAGAATGAAATATTTAAAAAACTTATAATAAAATAATAAACGATAGATAAATATAATATAACTAAGTTTTTTTTTAAATAAATTGTTAAATAGGATTGAATTTTTGGTACATACGTTGGAATTGAAATGCTGCAACAGGCTTTTACATTTGGCGGTAGAGACTTAGTATTCTTTTGATCGGAATAACAGCGTTTACACAACATTTTTAACACTCACTTTACTAATGATTACTTAATTTTAATAATTACTTTAAAATTTACAAATTTAAAACATTTCTCTTAAGCGCTTTGCAATGAAATTTTAATATTAAATAATTCTGCAAGGTAATGCACGCACAAGCCCGTTAAAGCGCGAAAATAAACCAAACCACTTTTTAACACTGTTTTCTGAAAACAGTATACACAGTTGATTTTTGCTTATGAGCCCGCAAAATTCATATTGATAATCTAAAAACTTTCCAACACTAGACAGTTAATATATGGGGTGTGATACCGTTCCTATTATTCAAATTTTAGAACAAAACAATAAAAAAAATTATACAAAAATTAAACGACAAAAGAATTTGCAGAATTCTTTAATATCTTAATATAATTTAAATGAAAAATTGTTAAATAACCTTTTTTCGATGGCTTTTAAAAGGAATATAATTTTTGAGACATACGTTAACTTTGTTATTGAGACGACAATGATATGGCATTACCACAGAAAAAATGCAACAGGCTTTTATTTTTGGCGGTAGAAATCTATATGCATTACTTTCAACAAAATAGGCTTCTAAACAAGTTTATTAACACTAACTCCATAAATTATTGTTAAAATTTATAAATTGCTTTGTAATTTACTTATTTAAACACTTTTTCCTAAAAATTTTGTAAACAATTTCTACAATTCAATAATTTTACAAGATCTTTCGCACACAAACCCGTTAAAGCACAGAAATAAACTAAAACGCTTTTAACACTATTCTTTGACAATAGCGTACACAGCTGATTTGTTCATAGTAATCCGTTAAAACCCTAAAATAATAAACCAAAACACTTCTCAACACTAATTCGTTGATAGTACTGATGATAGGACTCAGGACTCAAAGAACTTTAACAATTTGCGGTACATACGGTAACTTTGTTTTGAGATGAGAACGATGTGGCATTACTAACGAAAAAATGCAACAGGCTTTTACATATTTTTGGCGGTAAAAATTAGTATTATTTTCAACGGAACAACAAACTTCTCAACAAGTTTTTTGACACTCACTTTATGATTTATTATTTATGAATTACTTTATAATTGACTTATTTAAACACTTTTCCTTACACATTTTTACTACGTGGTTTTATGAGCTCTTATGCGTGCAAACCCGTTAAAGGCACAGAAATAAACTAAACACTTTTTAACACTATTTTTGTGTCAGCGTACGCAGGTGATTTGTTCATGTTACTCTGTTAAAATTCTAAAATAATAAACTAAAACACTTATCAACACTAATCCGTTGTGAGTGCTCAGGACTGGTTTGCTTTTCTTAAAATAACAACTAATGTTACGGACAACTAAAAAATATATTACAAAACGATTAACAACTTTATTAACTATTAAGAAATTTGATATTATTTCTGGGGATTGTTTTAAAATAGTTTAACATTCTTATAAAATTAAATAGGTAGTTAAATAACGTTTTTTCAATGAACTTTAAAAAGATATAATTTGCAGTACATAGGGTAACTTTGTTTTAAGATGAGAACGATGTGGCATTACTAACACAAAAAATGCAACAGCCTTTAACATATAATTGGCGGTAGAAATTAATATTATTTTCAACGAAATAACAGACTTCTCAACAAGATTTCTTAACACTTATTTTATGACTTATTATTATAATTTATGAATTACTTTATAATGGATTTATTTAAACACTTTTCCTTGCACATTTTTATTATTATTAATTATGAGCTCTTGCGCGAGCAAACCCGTTAAACGCACAGAAATAAACTAAACACTCTTTAACACTGTTCTTTGAAAGTAGTATAAGCAGATGATTTGTTCATGTTACTCTGTTAAAATCTTAACAATAAACTAAAACACTTTTCAACACTAATCTGTGGCCATTGCAAGCACAGCTGTTTTTTTTCTCAAATGGCAATTAAAATTGTAAAAAGTCGGTACATTTTTTAAAAATATTGACAGAAAATCGAATTATATTGTATTTAAAATACGTTTTAGTGAAATATGCTTAAGCTATGTGGATAATTTACTCATTTATTATACACCTATTGCTACTGGGTTCTATATTTGTGATATATTTTCGTTCGCCGGTGATTACTAACTTGCAACCTTATCAGAATATACCGTTGGAGCCGCCAGCCAAACGTTTAGTACTCTTTGTCACCGATGGCTTGCGAGCACAATCATTCTATCAGCATAACCTTAGTCATGTACCCAATATACATGAACTCATCGTAAGTAAGAAAGGCATTTATGGCATATCGAAAACTAGAGTACCTACCGAATCCAGACCGGGTCACATAGCTCTTATTGCTGGTCTGTATGAAGATCCTTCAGCTGTTACCCGAGGCTGGAAGGAAAATCCAATAGAATTTGATACTGTGTTTAATAGAACTACTAAAACTTATGCCTGGGGTGCCAATGATGTGCTGCATATATTTTCCCGGTTATCTAGAGAAGACGAAAAGCGTTTGTTTTTCGATTCATATAATCATGAATTGGATTTTTCGGGTCGCGAAAAAACATATGAATTGGATAAGTGGGTGTTTGAACGTGTTGAGCAGTTTTTAAAACGTAAAAAAGAGGATTTAAAAAATGAAACACGAGTGGTGTATTTTCTTCATTTGTTGGGTTTAGATACGGCAGGTCATGTTCATAAACCCAACACAGATTTATTTCTAGAAAATTTACTCTACACAGACAAGGGCATAAAAGAAATGTATGAACTATTTGAAACAACATTTAATGATAACAAAACGGCCTATGTTTTAACGTCCGATCATGGCATGACAGATGCAGGTGAGTGAACTTTTTTTAGATTTTTAAGTATAAAGAAAAATCATTTAAAAGATAAAGATTATATTTAAAGATCTATAGTATTTGGGGGTTGTAATTGGCTTTCATGTGCGTAATATTGGAAACACTCATTCATAAATTATCAACAGTATTAATAAAAAATGTTATCATTGCATCATATTTATCCATTAAAGTTTAAAGCTTTTGCCTGGCATCCTTATTTTCTCATTTGTCATTTTATAAGATTATCTATTCCTTTATACGCGAACTTCACGCCATATTTATGGTACATATTTATATTTCCTTGTAATTATAGGTTCCCATGGTGCTGGCGATAATTTTGAAACAGAAACACCCTTTTTTATCTGGGGTGCTGGCGTTAAGAATAAGCCATATGCAGCGAATAATGGCATAACAAACTTTTACGAACTGGAACAGGCACAAATGGCTCCCTTAATGTCGGCTTTATTAGGCATTGCTACGCCCATGAATAATTTTGGTATTTTACCCAGAGATGTTATTAATGCGTCCGATTTATATATTTTATATGCAGCTCAAGGTAATGCCCACCAGCTGTATAGCCAATACAATTCACTATTACAAGAACATGAAAAAGGTTTATTTGCAAAATTCCTGCCTAATTTTAAGGTAGACAACATTATTATAGATTTTAAGCAGTACCTAGAAACACAAAATTCATATGCAAATGAAGATCAAGCCATTACTGCCAGTTACAATTTTATGCATAATTGTTTAAAAGGAATAGATTATTATTTCAGTTATTATCGCACAGTATTATTGGTTGCAACTACGGCCTCTATTCTGGGTTGGTTAGGTTATCTATTGAAGCTATTAAGCGATATGAGAACTTCTGCCAAAGACTCAAGAAAACTTTTGAAGAATTCCTTTGTTAGCAAGTTAAAGATAAGGATATTATTTGTACTAAGTGCATTTACTTTAGGATTTTGTTTATTACAGAAATTAAGCTGGTCCATTACACTTTACCTTCTGTTACCGTTTGCGGTATGGTACTTATTTTTATCTAACCCGGGTATTATATTACTAACCGATGCCAAATTCGGTTTAACCAAATTTCATTTGCTATTACTCTTGCTATGTGCTGAATTATTGGTCTATACCTTTTTCGATAGAAGATATGTGTCATTGGGCTTCTTATTATTCACTTTGCAAGATAAAATATGCAAAAAATTCTTTACAAAAACTTTAAAATTCTATATATCGTTCTTCTTGTCTTTGATTTTATGTGTATTTCCCTTGCTACCTATTTCGGTAGGTTACTCCAATAATCTGTTGCTGTATTGTGGCATTTTTATGACTTTAATTAGACCCTTGCTAGTGAAAAACTCTATTATGTTAATAGATAAAATTGTAGTATTAATAACGTTAGTCAATGCTTTTATATGCATTTATATGCATACCTATCAATTGGGTATTAGGTTTATAAATCAATTTATTTCTTGGGGTTTTCTTTTATACGTCTTAGTATCCCTGGTCAGGCCCTGTAATTTGACAGTCAAACAACGTTTAGAAAAATTTATTACTCTTTTAAGCAGTCTTTATGCGCTGTTTTGTACATCTTATGAAGCTTTATTTCTTTTACTTTTAATAACTGAATTGATTTTGTCTACAGACTCTTCTAAATCTTATGAAAATTGTGTATCACCTTTGGTTTCTAGTCCTAAGTTACAGACCTTAGCTTATAGCTTTCGTTTGGCTTTCATAATATTACTGTATACATTCTTTTCCTTCTTTGGCACTGGCAACATGGCCTCAATCAATTCTTTTGATCCCAATATTATACGTTGTTTCTTGACCACGTTTTCACCATTTGTTATTATGTTTTTGGTTATATTAAAACTAATTATACCCATATTTTTAATTATAGCCATCATTTTTGCCTTATCTCCTTTGGCCTGCCAAAATCAGCGGCAAATATTTATTTGCCTGCTTCTAATATGCGATGTTATGGGTTTAAACTTTTTATTTTTAGTTAAAAATCAAGGTTCTTGGCTAGAAATTGGCTCTTCTATATCGCATTTTGTCATTATGCAAGTAACCACACTAGTTTTATTATTATTTGTTAGTTTAGCAAAATTTTTATTAAAAATTAACACACCAAACGCTAGTTACGGCAAAGTGATTTAGTTTAGCTAGTTGCAATCATGTGTATGAAGTATTTTGTAAATTTTTTTTTATTTTTTTAATAGTTGTTTCGCCTACATTTAATTTTTTAATAATAAAAATTCCATCTTTTTTTTAATTGTACTGAACACTTGTATTTATTACATTGTATATGTTTTTCTAGAATATATTCTTAGAAATCAAATGAAGAAAATTTGTAAATTACCTTATAAAGTTATCTTATACAATAGCGCCACTCACTAAAAGGGCTGCAAATCATAATGATATGCTAGCTAGTACAGTCATGTACTAGACACAACCAGTATTGAGTTATGTAAACTCATTATGTGTCTTGGCTTTAATTAATCCTGAAAGGTGTCCTCATATGTTCACTTACACGATTTAGACCAATATATCGATAGAGGTTCTACCCAGGAAACTCCTTCACACTTAAAACCGTTTAAAAGTTAATATATATGTTGTAACAGCTCTGTTGTATTTGAAAAAATGTTCATTTAGAAATAATAGCAGCCAGGGCAACGGTTTATGCTGCCGGGAATAACCCTCTCTTGGTAACAATTAAAGCTGCTGCTCCAAACACACCTTAACTGTGTCTCTCGTTATCCGGAATCTCAGGAAGGTTTTCGTTTTGTACTCTATTGTATCTATAGCTATTAAGGGCTTTAGTGATCTTAGGCTTTAGTGTCTTCTATTGCCTGACAGAAAGCATCTTAGTAAAGTTCATGATGTTGTCAATCAGCTTGCAATGATGTATCCTGCTTGTACTATAAGATACCCTGAAGTTAAGTTGGTGTGGTAAGAGCAGGAAGCGTACCTTTAAGAAAGTTTGGTAGTTGGATTTGAGAACGTATAAATTTCACGCAGAGGTTATTGCAACATTGTAATCTTTATCATTAGATAGCGAAAAAGAAGATAAAACGGTTAGGAAAAAAAAGATAACGAATAAGATCGACGAAAATTAGCGAACACCTTTTGGCCAACCCATTTATATTATAAATCTCAGGAAAGCCCCAATATCGCTTCCCGATGGATAGTTTAAATTACCAAAAAAAAAACCCCTACCCAGAGTTTTCAACCAAAAATCCAATTTGTTTTTTGATTTTAATTATTTAATTTATTTTTTTTCGATTTTTCTTTAAATGTTAAAATATTGTATTATTAAAAACATATTTACACAACTAATTTGGAATGTATGTATATAATCAAAAGATTTAAAATATGTGTTCCTATAAATTAAAACCTTATTGTTATTAACTAAAATAATAAAATAATAATAAAAAAAATAAAAAATAAAAACTAAAAACTAATAGCATAAATATTTACATTTAGAAACAAACAATTTGCAAAAATGAAATTAAATTAAAACGTCATAATAAAACAACATAATAACTGATTAAAATAAATTCATGTTTCCAGCTTAATAATCTCACTTAATGAATTAATTCTCCATTATACGAGTACATTTAGAAAATAAAACAATTTTTTTTTTACAATTCTTTAAAATGAAATTCTTAAATAAAAAGAAAAAAAAAATTAATTTGCAACATGGCACTTTTCAATAACTAAAAACGATTTTACATCAATCGTTAGTAAAATTTCACAACTTCCGTGTTTTTTTTTTGAATTCATACACACATACATACATATGTACATACATATGTACATATGTTTTATACAAGTGTATTTATTTTTAAGCTTAAATTATGTTTATTTTTTTTTTGTATTTAAAAATCCAAAAATAAATTACCCTTTTTCCTCTGTAAGAGCTGTGTTTTTGTAATGTTTCACTTACGCTCTTAATACGAGTATCACTTAAGTAAGATATATAGTCAATGGATTTGTGCCGTTCAGTTTGGGCGGTTTTGAGAAGGTAGTGTCATCTGTGTTATAAACAAAATGTTTAATTAAAAATAAAATTCAAATGAAAACAAATCGAAGTACTTACTTGATAACAAATGTGTGGGTGGCTTAAAATCTGGCTGTGGACTTATTGCCACTCTTTGTGTCTGTAAACAACTTAGCCATTCGCTTAAGGTTACTTTTTTATCACTATTAACATCACAATACCTAGGCATTTTGCGACCACATCTGCGTAGAGTTCTAAAGTAAAAAATGTATTACAAAAGTTTTGTTAATTTATTATTATTATTATTTTTTTTTTTCGCTAATAAACCTACTTATTGTTGGTCACTAATTCTCTAAAACTTTTCCATTCTTTTCTTTCCCAGGCTTTATTTTTATTCTTATCCAATATCACAAAACTTAGAGTAGCTATGCGCTCATCTTCCGATTTCCATTGCGTAGTATTGGTGCTAAAAATAAATAGAAAATATTATAATATTAATTAAGTAGGTTTTCTTATATGTAGTAAAAGGAAATCCATTGTTATTCTAATCGATAACAGTGTATTGTCTTGGTTTTCTGATAACCTAGTGTTAGTTACTTCACTGAAGATCTTTGGTTACTGAGTTTGCTTGGCATTATGAACAGGGAAACGTAATCCTTTTTTAATTTGTTCCTTCCTAAACACACATATTTTCACAACAGATAATTGGGGCCGTTGCAGGAGTAGTTCTGTAGGATGTTCGTACTCTTTTTTTTTGTGGTCGAGATGGAAACCTTGCATACATTTGTTTTGCTACTGGATACTATTTCCTAATGCTAGCAGCCCAACACTAAAAGAAGCCCTTCTGCTGATTAGCTTCCCCATACCTCTAATCTTGTTCGCTCCTCCTCAGATCTGTAACATAAACACATTTGAACTGACTGAGGTCATCTCTGCATAGCTGATACGTTCTGTGTGATTCTTGAATTCTTTTTTTTCTACTTTGTATACGTTTATTCCTTGTTTCTTTCCCTTCCCTTTTTCCTATTGTATCTTATTTTTTATTGTCTCTGTGTTTGTTTTAACCCAGCTTTATGAAGCTAGCCACGATGAACGGTGTTTCTCCCAGTTTTCTAATCTAAATTAACCTAACTTATTGTTTTTCAATTAATTTTCTAGTCAATGGGAATTGAAAATGTTTTCTTTTCAATTAATTCTCGTAACTTACCCCGCATTAGAACTGGCAATAATTTTGGTTTTTAAAAATTCTTTGAGATCCTTAAGAAAAACAATTTTCATATCGTTTGGACAACCCTTCATGGCTCGTACCACGGGATAAGCAGCGTCACATTGTGGCACACTGGTACCGTTTAAAGTTTCACCAGTTTCTTCATTGGCACACCAACATATCGAATCATAACACTGTACACGCTGAAAACGACCGTCTGGTGTGCAAACGGGAACGTGACCCTCCTTTTTGCCATTCTGAAACGAGAGTAGAGAAAGCGACTAATAAAATTTCTGTAATTAATTATTATTTGCAATCATTTCACTCACTTTTAAATTCTCTTCGTTTTGGGTAAGAGCATCTTTGCGATCAGCAAAACAATTGCCATAATCATTTTCGGCAATTGGTTCGGCATGGTCACCGGTGCTTAAAACTAGAAAAAGATTCCCAAAATTTTTAAAAACAAATTTCAATTATTAAAACAACCCCATAAAACATGCCATGCAATTTTTCAAATTCAAATCACATTAAAATTTCACATGCAAGAGTACGTACTATTGATATTGATAGATGGGAATTTTGTAGATGAATTAATTGACGCCGCCGTATGATCATCATCAAATTGCTCATAAGAGGGATCATCATAATTACTATTATTGTCATCGTCGTCCTCATCATCGGCTGGATTACTTTCATTTTCATAAGAATCTGGACGTAAACGATTTGGATGATTATTATTGCTATGATGTGGGTTAAAATGATTTTGATTTTGATTTTGAATTGAATTTTGATTTAAATTTAAATGTGGTGATTGATTGTTGTCTTGGATATTGGTATTGGTGTTGGTGTTTTGGTTTGAGGTTTTGGTGAAGGATACTGAGGCGGACGTATGATGATAGGCCGTGTTGGTGTGTAAAGCGTGATGATTATTTTTACGATGATGCGTTTTTGTGTTATTATGTTTTTGTCCCATACTCAATAAATGTCCTGGTTATTTATTGTTTTTATTTATTTTTTTAATTTTATTTTAAATGTTTGTTTTTGTTTTGTTTGTTTGCGAAAAATTTGAAAAAAAGTTAAAATGCCAATTAGTAACATGCAAAAATTATTTTAAATTAAATTTTTCATTTTTCAAGTCTTTTCAAAAACCTTTCCAATGGGTTTTTATTGGCAATAGATAGAAAAACTTGTTGTTGTTGTTCAATATGTCTCAAGAGATAGATAGAGAGGCAGAGGAATAGTGTTTACTTTAGGTGCGTTACTTACTATTAATGCCATCTTTAGATAGGCAACTATTCCATTCCAAACGTGATAAGCGTGCATCACTGTCAACATCACAAAATTTTCCAAAAGCACGTCCACAACGTCTGGGTTTCACAGCCTAAGACCAGCATAATAATGAAAGTAATTGTCATTTCAATTAAAAATCAACAAAAAAAAAACAATTTCAATATTAATTTAAAAGCAACAACAAACACTTACCCTTTTGACCAGTTTTTTCAATTCACGATATTCATTTTTATCCAGCATTTGATTATTATTCACATCTAAATTGGTGAATTTCCAATCTAAAACCTCTGTCTCATCAGGTGGCAAATATGTATCCGCTTTGCGACTCTTACTCAATGTACTGCCCAGTCTAAGGTATTCACTTTGGAACAAACCAATCAGATTGCTATTAAACAAGGATCGGTCGTCTTGTGTGCACGAACGTCTTTTATTACCGCTCGCATTACGCGACGGCGAACGTCGTGTGTAGGCCTTATTGTATTCTCGACATTTTGGTTTGCCCACTATACGCACCGGTGTATTATTGAGAGGTTTACCTGTTATATCACTACACCAGCAGGCACTATCGGGTAGACACTGTATGGGCGCATAGCTGCCATCTTTTTTACAGCGTGGTATAAATTTCAAAGGGTTTTTGTTGCGATGTTTAAGCGCATACTCGCGAGCTTCATTACAAGCTAAACCAAAAACAAAAAAAAAAATATTAAATTTATACATTTTATTCACTGTTATATCGTATATGTATGTATGTGTGTATGTCTGTATACCTTTACAAGGTCCCCGATATCTTATGCTAACTTGATGACCGCTACACTGTACCCTTAATAAATGGCAGCGAGTGGGATATGTTTGCTCATCGGTACCGCACACAGGACGTCCTTTACTTTCATCACATTCACCCACTTTAGCGGCGCATTCTGAGATCTGCAAATAAATAAAAAAAAATATCAATTATGTTGTAAAAAAGTTAAGTTAAGGTTCGTAAGATAGGATTAACTGAAGACAAATGATTTTTTCGGATGGTTTTTAGAATTTAAAAAAGGACCTTCTGTTCCCATCCAGCATTAACAACGAACATCCTAAGGAAGTCTAGTGTGCATTGCTCTCAATACAACAACCCATATTTCTAGCCAATGATTACCATTAGCGGACAATAGACATCTTTTTGCGATGGTGAGGCATATATCGTTGAGATGATACTCCCATACGGCGATCGCAGTGACTATCCACAATAGGGTATCAAGCGAAAAGCAGGATTCCTGTTAATAATTACTTCTGTTGTCAAAATATACTGCCATTAATCAAGACCAGGTAAATATGCATATAGAGTTGATAGCATTGGGGTCTACCTAATGACAAGGTAGTGATAATGAAATTGTCGTAGTATATGAATTAAAGTGCTCTAATACAAATCCATCTAATTCGGATCAAATCCTGGAGAAGGCGAGAAAATTGTTATCTTGGTTTTCGTATTTATAAAATTAAGAGGCTTTAATTAACTCCCTCCCGCCCAATAATGCATTTAATAAGCATCCTGGCCTCTAATCTCCTGTACAAAGAAGATAACATTAACAGCGGATACCATGCGAAAGACAAGCTATCGCTTAAGAAGGACCTTAGACCAGTCACGTGCAAAAAAAAACCCAGAACTGAAAAACTTGATCAATGAATTTGAAAATAATAACCAGAGAAAGCGGAGATGCTTTGTGGCAGCTTTTTATTCCTTTTGCAAGCTGCCTGTTGATTCCAGTTAATGGTCTCGCTTGCGATATCATTAGGGGTGTGTTTAGATTCATTTTCGTTTTATAATTGTGAAATTAATTGGTGATATTATTGAGAATAGTATGGGACGGCCTAGTTAAGCTGAATCAGCTGGGCTGGGGAAATAAGATCAGCCATTTCTGAGCCCTGGGTCATGTAGAAATTCACGACAATAAACAGAAAGAATGAGATCCTAAACGATGCTCATAAGAGCCGAAACTTTTTGTAAAATAGGAAAAGATATTGGGAAAGGTAGATGCTAATAAGCAGAGATTCTTCTCAAGCCAAATATATTTCAGGTAATCTAAGCTTTGGTTGAATAATTACAATCAAAGTAGATCGAGCAGTAAGGTAAACTCAAAGAACAGCGTTTACTTTAAGCTCAACATGTAGTTTCTGCATTTCTATTCATGAGATGAATGAATAATCAGGAAACATATTCGAAATCTGTGCGTTGTTCATTCATCTAAGATCGGACAACACATTGAAGTTTGTCAAAGCAACATATTTCTTGGAGTTATTATGGAGATACACCATATAAATTTAAAAAACTACAAAAGATCGTCTGGAGTTGTACTTTAATGGCATACCAACTAAACATTAGGTTTTCAATAGCCTCTAAGTAAACAAAGAAAGAAATTTTCTTAACCGAATGCCTGTCAATCTTGTGTTCCTTGACTTTTGATGGGTCCTACCTTTATTAACGATTGTTTCAATTTCTTGCTGGCTTTCTAGGTATTTAATTCCTGAATACAAATATGGATGTATTAGGTTAATATACCTAACCTAACTTTCTACTTTTAATCTCACTTGGTAGGCTTATTTCTCCACTAATTTAAATGCTACACAAAATCAATTTTATGAACCACTTTATATGATTCAAAATAAGTATTATCAATTAGTAATACATAAAATAAATAAAAATAAATACATAAATGACATAAACTCTAAATGCCAGTGGTACATATAAATTTCTGACAGAGCTTGGAGCCCCAAGCCACACAACTCTTTGTGTAGAAATAAGTAGTAAGTTGATAGTCATTTACGCAGCCAATGGCAGACAGACAGAGAGACAGACACACAAGAGTAATTCAGTCAGGTTGATGATGATTTGTACACGGCGACCGTTGGAATACATGTGCGGTAAAGTGTAGTATCGTTTAGCCGTTGGCAAGTGTGAAATGCGAGTCTAGTGTATCGTTAATAATTATTTTTAGAGTTGCTACTTAAAAATCAGTCATAAATAATCGAAATGGATAAAAAAAAAGTATAAGAGTTTATTTGTGTTTTTTGTTTTTGTTTTTGTTTTTCTTTTTCTTTATAAAAATTGCCCGTAATGATTTATGATTATTTTCCAAATACAACAGCAACAACAACGACAACAATTAAGCAAAAAATAAATATTATGTGGACAATCAAAATATACTCTCCTCGTTCGTAGTCACCCAATAAATGCCTCAGACAATAAATTCTACTATAATAACAACAACAACAACAACAACAACAAAAATGAAACCTAAACATGATACACTGTCAGAAAAAAAGTCTTGTTATTGGTGACAATGTCAAATGGTCTCACCTCACCCATTCTGAAGAAATTTATTCACAATAAATTATTCAATTCACACTCATATATTGTGTGCAATTCTTAGGATTTTACAAAAAATAAAATCAAAAAAAGAAAAAATACTTTTTTTTATTACGTTTAACTCCTTTCCTAATTGTATTTATTGCTTTACATTTTACATTTGTGCACCCTATAAATTTATAACCTGTCTACACATTAGTCAATCACTTAAAGCAATTAGTCAGTCAGTCATTCATTCACTTATTAACGTGTATTTTTCTTTTTTTTGTAGGCTGTTTGTGATAAATGTAAAGCAAATTCCCATGTGTCATCTCGAGATATAAATTTATGGTTACCAAGCGTGTTCAAAGAATTTTTGAATTTTATCTTGAACAAACACAATGAGAGTGATTCAGTGGCAAAGTTGTGTTATAAAATATTTTTCATGCTATTGCGTTAAAAGTTAATCAGAGTACGGATTCCACCATGGATAAAGTAAAGAGATTTGTTGCGGTACAGATCGCAGGTGCTTTAGGCACCACCTCTACAAAGGCCCTCTTTGTTAAGCCCAAACTGGCTTCCATCTGGATTACTTACCAGACAATATACTGCACTAGTCTCAATCTGCTTTAATGCCCTGCATGTTTGCTTATTATTCATTTGGGGCAGTCCTCTATTCTGTGATTATAATGGGTCCGCCAAATAACTTTTTTTTTGAAAATGCTTTAAAAAAACTACTGAATATTTTCTGAAATTTCTTTTTTTATTTGAAAGTACAATCCTTCCATTTAATAATGGAAAATTATTTCATTCAAATGGTTGCCTCGGCTGGCCATGCAGTAGCCTACACCAGAAGATGCCGATTTTGGCAAAAAAATCATCTTTTCAGATGAAGCTCATTTTGGTCTTGGCGGGTATGTAAACAACAATGGCGATCGTTATCGGGTCATGTTCACACAAATTGAAGAGGAGGATATTGGGTCACTGTTTGGTGCGGATTTTGGTCCAGAGGCATAATTGGGCCATTTTTCTCCGAAAATTAGCAAGGGGTGGCCGTTACAGTCAATGGCGATCGTTAGCGGGCCATGTTGAACGAATTTTTGTTCACAAAAATTGAAGAGGAGGATATTGGCAACATGTGGTTTCAACAGGACGGCGCTACGTGCCACATAGCCGAAGCTACACTCCATGTTTTGCGCCGTGTTTTTGAAGATCGCATTATCAGCCGCAAAGCTGATGTCGTTTGGCCACCCAGGAGCTGCGGTTTGACACCGTTGGACTATTATTTGTGGGGTGCCGTCAAAGATAAGTGTTACGCCGACAACCAGAGACAATTGACGCTTTAAAGGACAATATTCGTGAATCCATTGGTGAAATACAGCTGCACACAATCGATAATGTGCTTAAAAATTGGACCGATCGTGTAGGCTACTGCATGGCCAGCCGAGGCATCCATTTGAATGAAATTATTTTCCATTATTAACCGGAAGGATTGTACTTTCAAATAAAAAGAGAAATTTGAGAAAATATTCAGTAGTTTTTTTTTTAAAGCATTTTCAAAAAAAAGTTATTTGGCGGACCCTTTATCTTGCTTGAACCCCATAAAGAGAGAAGATTTCACACTTGAATTCTAAGCAGAAAAACTGGTCCTTTGACACGTTTTGGTAATTTAGTGAAAGTCTACACGAACCATTCTAAACTCGGGAATAATTTAGGCTATGGTGGTGGCAGTTACTCTAATATAGGTTTCTGGTCAGAGGAACATTCCGGGTAATTGCATAACTGATGAACTTGCTTAAGCAGATACACTCCCACCGAATAACAATATACACCCGAATATGGGTATACCTTCTTCCACTGTTAGGCTATTTATAAGACAAAGGTATTTATTGTTCGCTGACAAATATTAGACTCTAGATCTTGTTTCATTGCTGAACTAAATTAAATTGAGTCTTAAAGACATCTTTGTCACTAAATCTATAAGCATGAGTCCTTGTGTACTTAGGAAACATGTGAAAAATTTTGCTTTCCTGTAAGTATTGTATGGGTTGAAGATCGATTAAGATTGTCCACTTCATTTGTCATCATTCGAAATTGTTTAACACTACTGGGGTCTATGCTTAGGATTTGTTTATCTATCGTTGCTTGACATCAATTTGGTCACAGGATTTATTATACTTTCAGTTCGATTCCAATCGAATTATGCTTTAAATACGAAACTCTGAAGTCGCCGTAGCCTAGTAGGTCGTGTGTTTGCTTATTAGACGTAAAGCCCGGGTTCAAACCCCAGGTCAGACATCAAAACGAAATATGAAAAAAATATTTTTTCGGCGACTTTCTCTAAGCAGATTTCTGGCAAAAACTTACTGAGAGTAAATAAACCTGCCATGAAAACGTTTCTCAAAAATCTGTCCTTCAGAGTCGACGTTAAACTGTAGGTCACGCCACTCACGTATAAAATTAAGGCCGTAATCCTGACTGAAGGGTTGTAATGGCCAATTATGTATGTATGTATATGTAACTCTGATGCTTATGGTCAATCAGTTCTCTGATCTATAGAACTGACATGTTCTATAAATAAAATAATATTATCTTGTCTTGTGTCAAATAGGTAACCTGTATTGCCGTATGTAAACTACTGTTACTCTCTCTAAAAACGTATCAATTGTCACTTGGAACATGAATAACATAACATTACATGGTTAAATTGTTGTCTTTTTTGTTTTTATTCTTTTGTTTTCAATTGGAGTCAATTTAATTTGATATACCCCCTCCCTATCTCTCGTTCTTTCCCTCTCTCTCTCTCTCGCTTTATTTTCTTGTTTGATTTGAGTTCTTGTTTTTGCTGAGCACGCGTCTTTTAAAACCACAAGTCAATGGATGTAATCGGACACATGCATTGGTTTGAACAAATAAACACGGGTTTGTACATTATGTATTACAAACAAACGTTCATATATTGTTTATTAAATCATATTTTGTACAAACATATGAACAGATATATATATGTACGTATATACATACATATATAAACAGATATGAATGATACAATTGATATGATATGTTGATTGTATGCGTGAATGGATTTGAAACCATAATATGGATGAACAAAACGTAGTTAGTTTGTCTGCTACTCACACTTCTCCAAAAAATATGAGGAAAAAAAATATGAAAAATTCAATGAAACTACCTGGATTTTAAGTTGTATTAGAAATGAAAACTAAAATGTGTTATGGTATCAGCGGTGTCAAACCCGTCCACCTCCTTCTTGTCTGCAGAAGTTCTTGGCTATTTATGCATGCTCCTTTGGCCTTTTTCAGTGCACGATATTCAATCTGTGCACTTTTTCTCTGGCCCATAGATCCTAACATTGTATTAGCTGTTGAGCACTTGCAGTAGTGGAAAGAAATTTTCGTCGTAGTTTTTGAATTTTAAAAAATTTGGAAGTCCTGTTAAAATAATATGACCAAGACGACTCTTGCCATCATTATAGGAACGATAAAGTGTAGGAATCAATGAGAAAAGTTCCTCACCACTACATAAAATCCAATAATCTAATACATTTTCATCAAGCACGTTGTTTCTAGGCATCGAAAAATGGCAACTCTATCATTCAAGAACTCGCTACAGTAGAGCAATCACATGTTTTGTTCGCTTAGAAACAGGGCAATGCGACTGAGTGTCACAAAAGCATAAAAGTATGGAAAATCATGTCAAAATCTTGCTTGTGGTCAAACAGTATAACGTTGAACCTGCTTTTCTAACAAAAATACCCAATGGAGACGATTATGGTAACGATGTATACCTTCCGAAGAACATCTTCAAAGTATTCACTAACGAATCTAGATCAGACAACAAAAATTAATGTGAAATCCCCCGCACTGCCCGATTACTGGAGTACTATTTAGGCAAAAATAATGTCTTAAACGACTGTTGCCTTGCGAATTCGGTATCAGAGAATATCGAGTAAGAATATACGAATATTTTCTAACAGTAAAGCGAGCATTTGATCTCTTGAGAGTAAGCACACGGTATTTAAGATTATCCAAGAATGCCGTGTGTCTTTGGAGGAGAAGACAGCAGGAGCTGTAACGGCAGGTATAGACGGAAAACAACTAAAGGTGTTCTCTGTCATTTTTCGGCACTTGGAAACATGTGACTAAGGTTTCTGGTGCACACAGAATTTATTATGAGAACTTGTCTCGCAAAAGTTGAATTGAATTGAATCCAAACATTTAAACTTCAAAGACGGATGGTTGAGCCAGGAGTTATAGTTGAAGGACGGAATAGGTATCATCGATATTACAAGGGGATCTTAAAGGACCCAAGTAAGCTTTGAGGCGGCTGCTAATTTAGCCTAATCTAACCTAATCTAGTTTAGAATTCCTTTTAAACATACAAAAACACAAAGTCCAACTAGCTGCCAACCTAAGAGCTAAGATTTTAGCTGTCAAATTAATGTCAAACAAGTAGCAGGTTTTGAAATCATAACGTTTTAGCTTTAAAGTACTTAGTAGACTACAATAATTGATCTCTTCACTTAAATTAGTTTCCGTTATCGCATTAATTTTCTTATTTAACTCGTAAGTTAAGAATCTTTCATAATTTACCACAAAATTTATGATTTCCAATGTTTTAAGGCCGGCTTTGAATACGAGAAGAGTTTTTTGTTTTGGAATTTAAAGAATTTATTCAAATGACTGGCTGGCTAAACATTAAAATATTCATTTCAAACATTGTACTTGATGAAGGTCATTGATTTCAAAGGAACGAAAGAAAAAAAGTATCAAATTATCGCTGAAATTTTTTATTTTTACAAGTTTCAATATCTGTATACAATCCTTTAGGGTTATGAGGAATTTTTTATTTATTTATTATATTTGAAATCTTAAACTTCTCCTGGAGAAATGTTTACCTTTATTCCCCCTCTCTTCTGATTAAACGCACATATTTTTGTCTTTTTGCAAGTTGTCTTGATTTTACCCCCGTTTGATTTTTTTTTCGTTTTTTTTCTTGTAATAATTTTAATTTCCATGCACGCAGTGAAACCACTTTTTTAACGCTTTTATTGTCTAGACAACTACAGTCTGTGGAGTATATATTGCAAAAAATAAAATAAAAAAAACGTCAAAGTCAAATAAATAGCAACGAATCCAATTAACTTGGATGACATCAAATGTGGACAGTGAATACCATACGTTTCACTCACTTGTTTTTTTTTTTTTTGTTGGGCTTCATTTGAAATTGTTCAGCAATTAAGCAAATGTAACTTTAGATTAAAGTGATAAATTATAGATTTTTTTGACTCTATTTTACTGCTTATAATCTTGAATATTTCTTAAATGGTTCCATCGATGCTTCAATCCCTCAGAAAATATTAAATTGGTTAGGTTTTGTTTAAATAGTTGCGGATTGTAGTGAATATTTTGCAGTTCTTTTCGTGATTGTTTTCATGGTTGGCAAATGAGACAAAATCGTTAGACCGCACTATGCGTTTTCGCCTCAATGCAATACCCCTGAAATTGTTCTCTAGAATAAAAAAGGTATCCTTATTGATCATTGGTTCATGGTTTTAATGAAAAGCCTATGCAGTTTTCAAAATTTAGTGATGTTTTTGCTGTTCTGTTGTAGTATGGGTTCCAGTTTGTTCTGCTTGCTTCTAAAAAAAACCAAAAAAACTTTCAGAATTCTCCTCTGACACTGATTGTGGCAAAGGCTTGAACAACATTTGTATTACGGTTTGTCATTTGCCTCACGCCTGTACAATAGGGTGAACTTGACGTTGAAGTTAAATATATTAATCCTTGTTCTTCTAGATATTTGGAATGCTTTTCATACTAGGTTCAGAAGTCCGCAAACTATGTGACAAGAAGTAAATGTCGCTGGCGTAATTTATTGCAACATACAATTGCCCAAAAACAGATGTGTTCAGGTTTAGTACCTCAAGGCGTTTAATTCCCAGTTCTTCTTAAATTTCTTAATAATCTTCTCTCTTTAGCTTTAAATACTATCTACTCTCTTGCAAGTAAGACTAATATTTGTCATTTTCAGTTTTCGATTTCAGACTAGGCCCTTTTGGAAATTGAGATGGAAAAGTGTTTTTTTGAATGACAAACAGTTCATTCATAGAAACTCAAGAAAACTGCATTCACTTACTTAGTCCAAAGGTTAAACTCTTTCTGATACTCCAAACCAATATCCAAATCGAGGGTCGAACATTCTCGGTGAGAGATATTCTCTTCGCTCTTCTCAGACAGTTATTGGAGGGAAAACCAAGTAAATACCGCTAAAGTGTAATGAATGGCCATATGTTTTAAGGAAAGAAGAAAATAAGTTATCCTCTTATCCATATCAGTCCAGTCGCGCAATAGCAATACTGCACATAACCTCCTGCTGCCAACGAATTTAACATGATGGAGAAAGTGAGCTCTGTACTAGCCCTAGCCTGTTCAATAGCAATGCAATTTACGATTATATCCTTGTATTCTAAAACTCACTTATATGAGATATCCTAAATTTCCCTGAATAATTCCTGGATGGCAGAAAATGCCAACAGCCAGCAAGCAGACATTACGCCACTTTCAGTATGACCATAATCTCCGCCTAACAAACACTGCAGGTCAGGCAGCAGCCTGTACGAAAATCTAATGTCAGAATCCTGAATTTATATTCCATAGCTCACTCTGTCCAGCTTTGTGAAGCCATCGGTTGGAAGCCTAGAACCAAATATTCTTTTAAGAAATTTAAAAGGGCCGTGCAGGAGTGCACTGTATTACAACCCATGTGTAGTCCAGGTTGAGCCAAAATTTAAGTGTTATGAGTCCACCAGGCTTAAGCGTTCTGTTTTAGTAATTAATTAAGCTGAAACCCATTTATATTGAAGTATACATCCAGATTGCTGGATTGTCGAATGTTTTGGAGAAGTTTATGAAGTCCAGATATAGCAGAGCTTGTCATTTCACTTGGTTGTAAACCGCTTATTGGGTCATTGCGTAGATTCGGTATAGTTTAAGGCCGACTTGTACATTACGAATGGCTGCTATAAACGAACTTTAATCCTTACGCATTACTTAGATAAAATTGAGAGATAAATTGTAAATAGTAAGTCCTTTTACCGAGTTATAGGCATTTATCTATCTGTCATTCAATATTTTAATTTTCTTGGTTCTCGAAAAGTGAATCGAACGATCTTCGTCCGTCCAAAGATCAAAAATTTTTTACGTTTAGAACTTCTCTCTTACAACAATGGTAATGCCCATAGAAATCAAGATTTTCTTCGGAAGCTCTTTAAGAATGATTACTTTTACCAAAAGAGATCTCCTTCTTAGATTCTCTAATAAATTTCCCCCTTTAGATGATTTCATTAATTAAAGAGGGAAAATTGAAAGTTTTTTTTATTAAATTTACTTTAAAGTGAATATCGTTGTTATTTTAAATACTTTACTTTATAGTGGCATATGGTGGTTCTGTCTTTAATTTGAAGTTTTTTTGAGTAGATGGAATTTCATTTGTCCCTCTGTCTGTCTATCGGTCTGTCTGTTTTGTAAAGCATAAAAGAAACGAGATGTTGATGATGATGAGTTTAATGCTGCACATCATCTCTCGTGTCTGTATCGTGTTAGATATCAGTTCTGGACCATTATAATTGTTGTTTAATGTAATTATTGTTGTTGTTGTTGTTGCTATTGTTGACAACACCTACAGTCATTTTCATTACTTAATTAAATTCCAGGCACATCTTCTTTATCTAGCACTTGATCTGTGGCAAAACTATTTCTATTGCTGTTGATGTTGTTATTGTTGTTATTATTTTAAATGCAATCCCAGAGGCGCCGCTTGCTGAATAATGTGTGTTGCATTGCTCAGACACTCAAACATTCATACGAGATAAATTCGAATTTAAATGGACTTAAGATTAGACACTAAACGAATGATTTGACGACATTAATCTTAAGCCGTCAATATTGCCTTTAAGCCCTTTGGGATGATACGAGACAAGGTTCCCATCATGTTGGCTGAACAATATATTTTGCATTTCAATTACATTTCCATCCATTCAAACTTATGAACGTACATTATATTTGGATTTCAAAGCTACCAAGCCGCAGCAACCATTTGATCCGGTTAAAATGTGTAAAAAGTTTAATCAAAACAGTTTCGTGCTTGCAATCATTAAAAAGGGCGTTAGAAAAAGAAATTCTTGAACTGAATTTGAATGAACTTGTGTGGTAGGTGCTCTCACTACCTTGTCTCCAAATGGGTGGATTTAAATTAAATATTTTAAATTAAAAAATCAAATTAATTACAAACAGAAAAAAAAATGATAAAATAACAACCAACAATAGCAACAAATGTATCGTTTTAGGGCCGTTGCCTATTTATGAGCGTTTTAATGAAACTGGACTGACATTTGAATTGTTAATTGCTGTTTGGTGTAATAGGAGGTGATTATTTTTAGCACAACTTGTCACCTGAAATGACAGCTGACAAGATGAAATGCTTGGAAAACAAAATTATGATTGGGTTGGTGTTCCTGCATGAATTCCATTAAATCGTTGAATCGATCATTTTTTGAATGAATAAATCACTGGACGTGTGGCATACAAATAGCGTACATATATACCGGGCATATACATATAAAAATAAAACGCAGTGAATTTTATCAAAGAATTTCATTAATTTCAAATATCTACAGTGTAATGTGTGTGATTGAAAGGATTATTTTGGTAAAAGTAATCATTCTTAAAGAGCTTCCGAAGAAAATCTTGACCTCTGTGGGCATTACCATTGTTGTAAGAGTGAGGCATTCTAAACGAGGACTTAAAAAATGTTTAGTATTTGAATGGTCCACCAAGAAAATTAAAATATTGTGTGACAGATAACTTGGTGTAATAGTGTATATGAAATTCAAACAATTTAATACTACTGTGTAGTCAATTTTCCATAGTCCTGAAAGAATCCATAAGTTTTGATAGAGTCACTTAGACTTCTAATGGGATCCTCTGTGTAATAGAAACTATAGCGCATGCTCTCTCTCTCTGATGTAACACTGGGCACGTACCCAATAGGTGAAGAACAGTTTCTTCCTCGTATTTGTAACTCCTGCAGAAGTCATTTGCTATTGTTCAAGTCTTGCATCCTCAATAAGTGTTGGTTGCGATTACATAAATCTAATAACGAATCACATTACTTTTTTTTAATAATGTGGTCAATGTGATTCTCAGTTCGTCCGACTGACAACAGTGACACCTGCAAGTACAATGGGTCAATTCGACCTCCTGGTACTGTACTTGTCTTAATTGACAAGTACACGTCATCTAACCTAACCTCATCTAACCTATGTATTTAGAATTTAGAAAAATAGAGTCGACATTATAATCAAATTGTTTGATTTGCTCAATCATCATTCTCCGAGGCCATAAGTGCTTATTATTATTACTTTAATGCTGAAGATATGGCTGCAATAGGAGGACGCAGGGAGGCTATTATATTTACACACTTATATAGCGAACCGCTTAATCGATTATCCATTATCCCTGCAAAAATAGCGGAATATAGGGCCCTAGAATAAAATACTGGTTAACCAATGTTATCGGTCAATCCTTTCAGTATTCATTTCGTTTTACCTTTTTTTCTCCTGCTTTTTGCTTTGATGCGAAGCAAAAAAAGCAAGAAACAAATTGTCATGTGATGCCTAAATGTATATGGAAACACATGAATGGAAGAAGACGAGGGTAACCTCCGCATAAGCTCTGATATAACGACAATGGGATGGGAATTTTTAAAATATATTAAAAAATTATTTTTCCTTTTTGGGATTTTGGTAAGTCCTGGGTTCGGTCTTAAAGCGTATGGAACGTCAACAAAAAAAAAAACCCAGAAGCGGCATCTTCACTCATTTTAAAAAAAATTTTTTTTTTTGTAAAATGCAAAAGCATTTGTACATATGTATGTGATTTTAATACAGAATTTCTTCCTCTTTTTCTTTTTCGCTTTTTTTTTTACCACTTCTTTTTCGTTTTTGGTTTCAGGTGTTTAAAATATGGACTCTCATACAATACTTAAGCCAGGAAAGTCCGTCCAGCGGACTCTCTATCTTTCTTCATACTCGTAAGAATGTATGTAGTCGCTGTAGTTCGTTCTACACTTTGACTTTAACAATAGCCAGACAATTTGTAGTCGCCTTTTTTTTACTTTCATTGTTGTTGCTGTTGTAGCTGTTATTCTCTTATGGTTGACTTTGTTGGCTGTTTGGTTGGTCGGTTAGAATCACTTTTGATACCTGGAATATTGAAGTGTTTTCTTGGGATTTACACTTCTTTGTATTTATTGTGCATCCCATACGAAAGTATGTCTGATATCTTCTTTTTTTCTGCTTCTTCTTAAAGGAATATACCCTTCCTTGTTTTTTCTTTTTTTTGTTTTTGTTTTTGAATTTTCACGGCTTGTATATCAATTGACTCGTTAGTATTTTATTGTATCATTCGTTATAAATTGCATTTTTATGTTGTATTATGTAAATATGGAAACTATTTTAGTTTGTTTCTGTATTCAAAAACAAAAATAAATAAAATAAAGGAACGAGAAAAATGTGCGATATTTTCTTCTTTAAAGTAACAGATTCTTTCTAATTACTATTCGAAGAATGAATGACATTTTCAGGGAAATACTCTTTTCGTATTTTATTGTTGACAGAAATTATTTTTACTACTCTAGGCGAACGTTTAGTTTTTGTGTCTATGAAGTCACGTTCACAATTATTATGGTTTCCTTAATAAGTGTTTTCTTCCCATACACCATATTAATTAAGGGTTTCACTGTTTCCTATCTGAAATATACCGACTAAGATTTATTGTTTATGGCCAAAGCAATAGCGTATCCATGAACTGGTGCATTGTCTGTCAAATGTTCACTTTTTTTACTCAAAGAAAGCAAACGGACACCAAGTAGTGGAACCCTATCTCATTCATTGTTATTTGTAATTATGGTAGTAAAAAATCGCATTTTTTATATAAAAAAAATTTAAAAAATAACTCTCCAAGCAATCCATCCAGACACCTCCTGAGCTAAGTTATGAGTAAGGTTCCTCACCAGCAACAAATAAATTTTCTAAATTAATATATGCGTTTTATAAATGCCATACCATACTCTGATATTATTCGCACTTTAGTGGAAAGCCAGGCAAGTTTGGAGTCCCTTTAGTTTTTAACCGAATATTTTGGTTGGCAGTAAACATTTTAAGCAATACACCATGCCATCTCAATGTTATAAGCTATTAGGCTAATTAAACTCTGGAGGTTTTTTTGTAAAACAATTAGGATTCCACATTTATCCTTGTTGTTATTGCGTAAGTTAGATTTCGATCGACATGTGAGATCAAATCGCTTGTTTAGTAAATACCACATTATGTCGAATTCTCATTGTTATTGTCGTGTACGATCTACTGTATCCCTATGTCTCTCCCAAAACTATTGTACTTTTGTTCGATGTCAGTAAATGTAAACTCCTGCCTAGTACTTTACACGCCTATTCTGAAATACATCAACACCACTCAGATTTTAAGTATGTGTTCACCTAAGCTACGTATTTTCTTTAACTCAACAAATCTCGTTCAAAACTCTATCTTCCTGCTACTCTAATGCATAACATAAATCTCTTCTCATTGTAATTACCCAACAAAAGTTTCGATTCTTTGAAAGCTATTTGGCTTGAGAAGTGTCTTAATCTCTTTCCATCTTCCCTTTCGCCGAATATAACCTTTCTAACATCTTTTCCCACTTCATAGAAAGATTGTGGCTTGAAAGATACTCTACCTAGAATCCTGGCTGACCCATCTATCCTCTGCCTAACTGTTTCAGCTTGCCCAGACAAACTCTTAATATTCTTGAATTAACCCCATACAAGCCGATGAGTGTTAATGCGGCTGCCTGACTTTCAGAAAGATTGTGACTTTATAAGCGGGTTGGAAGCTTACATTCACGAAAGGTAATCTACCCAGAATCCTGGGTGATCCATCTTTCCCCTGTCTAATTGCTTCAGTTTGCATAGACAGACTCTTAATATACTCGAATTAATCTTATAAAAGCCGATGAGTGTTCATGCGACTGCCTGACATTTAGAAAGTAGCTATGCCTCGTACTTTATACTTCCTGTCCACTTGTATTGTAGTAAACTTGTTGCTTCTATGAATTTATTACCTGCATTCCAGCATTTCCGCTGCATTTTCGATTGTTAGATTGTTACCTCTAAGTTCCTCGAGTCTTGAGGATTTAAAAACAAATTGTTCACAGTTTCTTGTTTGCTGTATTCTAGAGTGTATCGTGTTGGCTTGCTAGTAGTCAAACCTTAGCTCTTACGAAGGAATTAATTTATTTCAAAAAATTTTTTGTGACATCAAACTAGTATTTCTATATTCTGTTGTATGGGCTAGCTGGCTAAGAACTGTTATCACTGCCAAACAGAGGTCTTCAAGACGGTTTCATATTTGAGCGCTAATATGAGATAATGTGTTGTTTTTGTTATTTTGTTGTTTTCTTTTCAGTTTTTTTTTACTATGCATTTGCATTGCATTCCTAAAGCAGAATCACAAAGAAGCCTACCTTGCTGGGCACAATTGCAATTGAACGCAAAAAAAAACGCAAAAACAATTTGTGATAATTATTTACGGTTTCAGAGCATGCATGGCATTTCATATGGCAAAGAAGAGAATCACATTATCATCTCACCTTAACTCACCTCAGCACACCTCGCCTCATATGCTTCCTTTTAAAACATATTCTGATAAATACCTGCATATAAATGCATAAATGGCAAAAGAAAACCTTAGCAACGGTCTAAACAGCTTTAAAGTTTCTTATTTGTTCCCCTCCATTCTGGCCTCTCTGCCATCAATTGTGTTTTTTTTTTATTCTTTTTCTTCCTCTTCTTTGAGATGCAAATTTTTGAAATATTTCTTTTATCCCTACTGCTGCTGCTGCTGCCGTCGCATGTGTATGTATGTAAGTACATAAAAGCAGTTGGAATTCATTTTAATAACTCCTTAATATAAATATAAAAAAAAATAAATTAAAAAATATAAATTTCATAAATATTTATATTGTATGTATGCATACAAGCCAAGCAATAGCATGTACAGCAGGTATGTGACATACAACTCCTTCCTACATTATTTAACCGGCATTTGACCAGATTATGTCGCCAGACAAACATTTTTTTTATTCAACAAAAATTTTTGTTTTCTTTTTTTTCTAAAACTTGTAATAAATCATTATTTATTCAGTTAGCAAAGGCAAAAGCAAAACGTAAAAGGCAAAAACAATAACAAAAAACTTGTCAATGGATAAATCATACAAAATATTATTATTTTGTATTATAATGGCTACAGATGTACGAGTAGATTCGAGTATGTTGTTAAAATGTATGTTCGTATGCTGTTCATAGCTTGTGTGTTTGTGCTTCTTTTGGCACCATGGATATGGATATATGGCTCTGAACTTATTGACTTCTTTAAGCACCCATGCACATTGCTTATAAATGAGCAGCAATATATGTAAATCGGCAGCAATGAAATAAGAACAGGATTGCCAAACTTATCTAAAATGATAGGCTCATGTATACCGTGTCCTACCCCCTTCTAATTTCCTTTTACACTGCTTTCATTTATCCAAAAATGGAATATAACTTTCATGTATGGGCAGGTGCCTCCAACACTATTTTGAGGTTTCTTGTACAGTGCAAAGATTTTTATTATTGACAGTTTTGCCCCTCCATAACCTGTTTACCTAGTTTCAATACAATGAGTCTTGTTCATAACTATGTATATCCATATATGGGAAGAAGCATACGACTCTTAGCAAATGTCTTTATCTTCTTGTCTGTCTTTCGTTTTTCCTTCTCCTTGCTTTGTTTCAGTTCCATTAACCAAGTTCTTAAAATTAAAGGATTGTTCTGTTACAGAAAAAGTCCTAGGATGATAGGGTCTAGAAATATTTATTATGATTATTACTTCTTACTCCTTTCTTCTCTTTTTCTTTCAAGGAGCTATAGGGCTGTCACAAAGCATCTCCCACATCTACTTATCATTTCTTTAAGTTGTTTCAGTTTCATTGATTTTTAGCAGTTCACAGCCTGATATGTTGATATCTGACATCGCCTAGCAATAATATCCTGTGTTAAATGTAGTGGGTTGCTATATTTTATGTTGCCGGTGAGAATTATTGCTCATTGAGTCGTTAGTTCTACCTTGTGGTAGCGCTGCCTAAAATAATTTTCTTGTTCATATTACCTTTCTGGTAAGTCAAAAATAATGGGGACACTTTTGTAGAGGGTAGAGTGAAATATAGTGGCAGTGTCTGCACACCTTACCTAACCTAATCTATGCAACAATTATCACAGTAATCGGCTTAAGTTTCGGTGCTTTATGTTCCACGATTTACTTTTTCTGGCAACTCTGTTTAAAAATTTTGATTTTCCTTTTGTGAATATTTAACTTTTATAATAAAATTAAAAAAAAATTAAATCAAATAAAATAAATTGAAATAATATTTAAAATGCATGCAGAGTATATAAAAATATTTTAAGATTATATGCGAGCATGTATGTATATGTATGTATGAATGTATGTGAATATGGTACGTACTTACCGATAACTCTTGACGATGTAAATTCGCTGTTAATCCAACATGTAGACAGATTGCAAAAACAAAACCGAAAACACTTCTTAGGATCATAATGTCGCTGTTGTCGTTGTCGATGTTGACGTTGTTGTAATGTGGTTAAATAGCGAAAATGAAGAGGAAAAAATAAAATATATACGCACACACACACACACACACACACACTATATCTTTGGTTATATTGTCGATGGCTTAAAGGAACGTTTAAAGAGCAACAGCAGCAGCAGCAGCACCACGGACAGCAGTAGCAATAACAACGTTAATCATGCAACAAAGTGCTGTATGAGGATTTAAGCACGTTTAGACAAGCAAACAACAGCAGCAACATCAATTTTAAAGTTTCTCACCACTGGCTCACAGGTTTACGGTTTCAGTTTCAGTTTCTTTCTTTGTGAGTTGAATACTCTTTAATTTGTTTTTCTCTCTCTCTCTCTCTCACGTTTATTGAATATTTTTTAAAATATTGTTTTTGTTTTTCGAAAATAATATTTAAATTTATTGGCTTTAGAATATTGAAAAGCCATGTAGAATTATTATTGCCGGTCCTGTTTTTCTTCTTTTTTTTTTTGTTTGAAGTTACAAAATTTCTTTTCTGTATGGCGAAATTGAATTTTTAGAAGTTATTTGAGCACAAGTTAAGAATATTAATTTGAATTTTTTTCTAAATCTTTTTAAACTATATTGTCTAGGAACACTATAACAAACGAACGTTTTTAGAATGTTTTTCGTGACGCGACCAATTGATGAGACGACGGCAACGCGCAAATGCTGTGAAGTTGTACAGCGATCGAAACGCAACTGAAATGAAAAATTGAAATTAAAATCAAAGACCCAACCTTGGCTAAAATACACACAAACGAACGAACGAACGAACATTGCCTGTTGCTTTTGCTCTGCTTGATTATCTGTTAGATGCAGACACAGCAAGCAACTGACGACTACTAACAGCAATAACGCACTAACAACAACAACAACAACAACTACATATAATATATACCATATTCACTTTATGCATACAAGACACCAGTCAACAGTCACCACTGATTCGTTGTTGCTAGCCATTGCCGTCTTAAAGTCTGTCTGTCCCATTGTACAACACAACACACCACACCATGCCAAAGCTGCTCTTTAATGGTATACTCTGTTGCTTACCTTGCCAAGCACAGTAACGACAGCGGCAACAGCAAGAATACAATAAGTGAACAATCATCGCATTTTTAGGTTTTGCCTTTAGAGAGACCCCATCATCATGTCCCATGAACAATACATATGACGAGGGGCTGGTTGGTTGGTTGGATTTCTGGCTGACTGGCTGGTAGAAATAACCATAGAAGACATTCAGTCTAAAAACCATGTCGCCACTATGTCTGCCGTGTCTGGCATATCTTATCTCACTACAAACAAAACAAAAACCATTAAAACAACCAAAAGAGCAACCAACATGTACAATAAAAAACAAAAAAGATATCAAATCCAAACGAAAGCCCCACCAATACATTTGCAGCTCAATGGACGCGGACGTATGGGCATTTTCTTCTCATACAAGGAAAAAAACTACAACAACAATAGCAAGAAAATAAATTCATATAAACAATAGCTAAACCTTTCAATTATCATAAGCAAAGAGAGACAAAGCGAAAGAGAGAAACCGAAAAAGAGAGAAGCGGCTTCCATAAAAATCAAACAAAGATATCCATCTGCGAGCTGCTAAACATAGTTACACCATTTCCTAACAGCATCCTACTAAACCGCTTAGCAGGGTTTTTCCTTACCATGCATCTAACCCATCTTATTATTATGCCTTTGCTTTATTTCAGTTGCATTAAACAAGTTTTTCCAGCATAACTTTTAAGGATTTATTAAGTTGATGTAACCTTAACAGATCCTGTCTTATGAACCTCAGAGCAGTTATAATAGGCCACTTACTCTGTAGTACATATACACGGAGACTCACAGCGACTTCGCAGAAGAAACAGGAAATTATAGCGAAATTAATTTCTTGCCATTTTTTTTTCTCAATTTAAGTGAGAGGTAGCGATCCGTACTTGTCAAAAACAAACTAATTGGCACATCTTAAGAGGCTGTAAATTCAAAAAGTCACGGTATTATTGACCTAGCTTCGTATATAAAATGGTGATGCAGTAGTCAGGCTAGGTAAGATTAGTTGACGAGTCCTTCGTAAAGATTAAGGACTACTTAGGTCAGATTTTAGGCTTTTTGTAATACCATAAATGAATATACAACTGTGAAATCAAAAATTTCCTTGGAAACCATCCCTACTCCAATATATGTAAATATTTCTATTGCGGTAATCCTTATATAGAAAAGTATAATCTTCATGACAAGCACTGGCACATGGAGAAAAAGATAGCCTTTCTCAGAACTTAGTCAACCTATTACACAGTCTATACTGTCCGCCATTTTAAAGTCTTTGCCATCAAATCTCCACAACTAGTAGCCAATATTTTAGAAAATCGATTTGCATCATCAAATCATAACTGCGAATGGAAACAGTGTTCACTTCTGAGATTTTTTCAGGTGTGTATTGTTCAACATGTGGATGACAAAAACTACAACAACACCAACGATAACAAAAGTAATACGAACAACAACACATTTTGTTTTTTCTACGATTACGAATATACTTCATTGCACTTCAACAATAACAATAAAAACAAAAATAATAATAAAAAGAAAGAAAAACAAACAAAAGGAAAAACAAAAATTATCTTTCTTTGTATCTCTGAAGTGGTTGTTGGTTGCATTCAACAACGTCGATCACAGTTTGTGCTCTTTCCACAACGACACGCCGTTAACACTCGACACTCGTCTCTCGCACATGCATACACACACACATACCATGCACTCTCTGTCGATATGAATAAAATGACTGTCCGAAAAAGACATGAACAAAACAAAAAAAAATTAAAAAATAACAAAAAGGTTAAACACAATCAACAACCGCCCAGTAAAAATAACAACAACAACAGCAACAATAAAGAAAAAGAAGGCATGAGAAAGAACCTGAATTCGATTAAAAAACCCCACCAAAAATTCAACAACAACAACAATTTCAAAAACGAAAAAATCTCATCTTTATGAATACTTTGCCAGGTTTTTTTTTATTTGTTTTTTTTTTTTTTTTTTTTTTTTTGATTTGTTTTGGTGAGAGGTTCGCTTTATTTCATTTTTTTTTGTTCTTTGATATGTTTCTTGTATTTTTTGAAAATTCCAACCATCCAGTCAACCTGAACCATCAGTTCTGGCCAGGTTTTATTTTCTTGAAGCAACCAGCTGTGTACCCGCGTATGTTTTTGAATTCAGTGTCCCATACAAGTGCATTTAAGGTTTTTGCTTTTTTATTCTCATTCTTTTTCGTTTTTATGAATTTTGAAGATATTAAACAAGAATATATGTATGTATGTATTTGCCGGCCGGCCGGCAGTTCGTATTGGAGGGTCGCGTGATAATTAATACATAACTTTTATATGTATTAAACAAGAAATATTCGTTAGTGTAGAATTTAAAAACATTCTAAATTTTGTGTTAAATTGGGACATAAAAACTGTTCCATGTCCAGTATTCATCTACAGCGTTTATCCAGTTTAAGTGTACATGAAAGACGGAGTGTCCCGTAAGGGCTTTCATCAGTGTACACAATTCTCCTTTATTCAGTTCTAATATGCTCGTAGTTTTTCTCCCATCAGGATCGATGTGAAATCGATTACAATTTGCCCTACTGCGTCACTGTCCTCAATTGCCCATGTGACGTTTACTCTCTGAGCTTGGTCTTCAATGCAACGAAAAACATAGAATTATCCATATTACTCCATTATCCATATTACAGTACTCTATTTCTATTACCAAGGTCACACCTTGTTGTTTATGTAACCATAGGTTCCCTATTTTATATAATTGCAGAACGGTCCGTACCCTTTTACTGCCCTAATTGTTATTTGACTATCACTGAAGATACGACTTAGACAATTAAAATAGATTGCGCTCTGTGTGTGAAAACTAGTCCGGTCAGTTAATCTTTGAAATAGACGTAGAATTTATAAAATTGGATTTAAGCCTAGGATAAGATCCGTAACTTATTAAACAACCCTAGCACATTAATGCTATTGCTGTATTAATGCGATAGATATTGCGGCAAGCATAAGTATTGGTATGTGCGTGTATGGGGGTACCTTTTATGTTGTCCTTAAGGCATGGCATATGGCATGTCCAATGATTTATTATTATTGCTGTGATGGCAGGCGTAGAATTGAAATGACCAACGCTCTGCTTCACTACTCTTTTCCTCAGTCTTTTCTTTTTTTTCGGTTTATTCTTTCGATTTCTTTTTGTACTTTTAACATTTTTTCTGTCTTCTAAAGACTCTACAGAAAAGAAGTAAAAAAAACGTTTTTTTTTAAGTCTAATTGGCGTTGGATCCGAAAGAAATAAAAAGCCTGAGACAACATGAAAGAAATATGCTGGTAAAATGGAATGGAAAATAAATGCTTTTTCCACCAGACCAGACTGTATGACGCCAAATTTATATACCATGAGGCAAAATACAAAAGACTGCCTGCTTTCTTAGACTCAACTCTACAACAGCAGAGTTATGGGAAGTGGAAAGAAAAGGTTTCCACATGCATATGTATTTATGTTTGTATGTATGTATGTTTATATACATAAAAGCAATCATTGTACAAAGAGTGTTAACATGTAATAGAGATTATTATGCCCAGGTGTGTTTAATATATTTTTAGACTTTTAGCCATGATCTTTAATGATGAGAACGCTTAGAAAGCCTTTAAAATCGTAATTATTTCATTGACATTTTGGACAAATTTGTATCACATTTACATTTGTAATGTTTGCTGAACATTATTTCAATTGTTCCCTAGTCAAAATTTTTTCAGAGTACAGCGGTTAAGTGAAACCATTGCGTATTCCGGAGGGAGACATTTCAAGATCCTGTAATCACTCCTCAAACTGTGGCGGTTACAAACATTCGGAATTTCCTGATCCTGTAAGGAGCATAGCACTTCAAAACAATAATTCCTTCTTTATCTACCCATTGGTTGTAGATGGTGGTGGCCTCATGTGGCAATATTAAATGCCCATGCCCCTAGGAAGGATTTGCCCCTAACCAAGGCACCAATGTATTCGCAATGGGCTATAGAAAATGTATGTAGTTTGTTACCTTTGGATGCCTCTGCCCAGTAATCGGTTCTTAGATCAGTAACAAAGTGGAAAGCCTCTCATCTAGTACCTTTAAAATCGTATTCCTTATTTTGATAAATTTCTGTCTGAAACCATCGCCATCGCGTAATATGTGTCCACGGTTCTTACTTCATTTTGTTCCAGTTGTTCTTACTTCATTTTTTTTTTAGATAGTGTTACAGGAACATGGGTGATCCCTTTCAGAGGAAAGACTTATGGGTATCTTTCAAGCGTAAGTATACGCTGACGAGAGATGGGCGAATTTAATAGCTGGGCAGGAGTCCATTTCATGAGCAATAAAACAATAAGCAGCTAATTGGAGTTGCCATGTCATTGATATGGAGTGGGACGAAATGTTTGATTGTGTACACTCTGTGAGAAGGTAGATGAAGAGAGGCGAAATGCGTTTGAGAAAATCTAAACTTTTGCTGGGTCATTCAGACAATCTAGAACTCGTTTGAGAATAGTAAACAGCCGCCTAACCGGGTCTTTGAAGCTAAAACAATACTTGTTTAGAATATGGATCGCTTCAAACCAATATGTAGATGAGAAGAATGAGTCATCAGAAAATAGTTGAAACTGTGCGGTGTTAATGTCTCTCAGAAGGAAATGCATGTAACTCTTACTGACACTACACTACATGTTGGCGTTTGTCAGGGCAATAAGATTTAGGGTAAACATTATAGTAGTACTCTATATAAGTTGGCACCTCTAGACCACTATCATAAACCCATCAATTCTAAGCAAAAGTTCATGCAATTTTACGTGCTTGTGAAACCCAATTCCACAAGAAAAAAAAAAACAAAACAAAACGCTTATCAAAATTGAAATCTGTCTAAAACATGTTTTATTTCTATGGCGCCAGTGGTTTGTTTTTGTTTTTTTTTTGCTTCTTCTTATTTTATTCGTTTGTTTTATTAGACAATTTCACTTTAAATCATCCAGAAAACTGATAATTTAGCAATTAAAAGCTATTTGCCAGTATTTTTTTAAATATTATTTTCCATGCGATCTGTCCATAAAGCTGATCTTAACAAAACGAATAAAATACAATATTTTGCGAAGATTAAAATCTTTTAAAAAATAATTTAAAAAAAGCAAATAAAAAACATTGTTTTTCCAATAATTTTGACAGTTTGACGGATGGACGAGAGCCGTTGAATAATGGCTACTCACCACCACCACTCACTTGTTTTTCATACGCAATAAATTAATTGGAATTTCTCAGTTTTTAAGTTCTTTTTTCATTTTTCTATAATTTTTGTTTTTGTCTTAAATAAATAATAAAAAAGAAATTATTAAAAAAAAATTAAAAGAAAATGTTAAACAAACAACTAAAAAAAAAAAAGAAAAAGACAGATTCAATTAACAAATTAAATGATTATTTATTTAATTTTTTATGTCTGCTTTTGCTTTTTTAAATTTGTTGCTGTTGCTGCCGCTGTTGTTGTTTTAAATTTGATTTGTTCAAGTGAGGCTTTAAATTAATAAAAATCACACAGTGTCTGACATTTTGGTTATGACTGTCCATGTTCGTTGTTTTGAAAGTGAAAGATCTCTGTTGAATATTTGTTGAAACTCTTCTTCTCTAGTACAGTGGGAAAAAGTTTGAAAAATTTTTCACATTTGAAATTTTGGTAGATGATTTTCGCTTTTTTCTATTCCTATTCGTTCCTTTGAAGAACATAGAAGTGTTGTCGTAAAGCTTTTCTCGTTATTTTATTTGCTTCGTTTCACATTAATTGATCAGGTTTTTTTCAGTTAAACAGGCGATTATTGGTGGAATTTCTAGGATAATAGGGTTGCCATTGGTCTTGATAGAGAAACAATGTACTCTTTTAAAATGTATTAGGTGTAGTGATGAGGAATTTACCCTTATTGAGTCATATTATTAATATTGTGGTGCAGAAATGCTAGAGTACTGCGGCCATATGATCTGTTATACTGCCATCATTCTATAAGGAAGTGACATACCCAATCCCGTTGGCCTAATAATCTGCAGGATATTGTTCGGTGTCAATACGAATAGATCTCTACCTTACTGAGATGCATTGACCCCGCACAGGTTCCAAATATGTGATTCATTCTGCATAGCTAAGATTGGGTTTGATTCAGTATGTCCAATCGAACCGAGCTAATTTCATATGAGTTCCTTGGCGCCCTGATCCGCTGATAGTATTCAAGTTTAATTGAGCACATCTTACGATGGCGACGACGGCGGCTGACTTAAAAGAACACGTAATTTTCAAATTGTTCCATTCGCTCTTATTACTTAGTCTCGTTGCAAAGAATTACCCAAAGAGTATAGAGTTTACTGTCACTAACTCAATTTGCCAAGTTACGATGCCACCTAAGGAATTCAATTCCAGACTTGTTTGGTCTGGTCCTCAATCTAGCACTTTTACATTAGTACTGTGGTAATTATGTTACATCTGGAATACGTAACATTGTTTTGGTGAAGACGGTAGATAAGGCCTACAATAAACCTGTATCATTCACTTTTTAAAAGAATATTTAAATGTAAATTGGATCCCTAACCTTTCTTACAGAATTTATATTGAAGTATGCAGTATAAGTTTGATGCACTCGTATGCTTGTTCGAAACGCCTCTTGGATTAGTACCTAGAAAAATGGGCGCGAAAAAATATATCTTTACGGTCAGAAAACGCCCCTCCATGTAACATTCTACACTGGAATGCCGTGTACTTGTAATGCCTCTAACAAAGAAAATATGATGTTAAGGTTATTGCGTGCATTAATCCAGTATAATTTGTATGGACTCAATGTGGACCAAAAGTCGCCGTAGTCTAGTAGGTATTGTGTTGGCCTATTAGACGTAAAGCTAGTGTTCGAGCTGCAGGCCAGACATCAAAACAAAATACAAAAATTATTTCTTCGGCGACTTGCTCTCAGCAGATTTCTCGCAAAAACTCTGAGAGTAAATAAAATTGCCATGTAAAGTTTCTCAAAAATCTGTCGTTCGGAGTCGACTTTAAACTGTAGGTCCCACCACTCATGTACAAAATTAACACACACAACAAAAGTGGTGTAAGAAACTAGGTCGTAATCCTGGCAGGAGGGTTGTAATGACCAATTATGTATGTATGTATATGTATGCAATGTGGACTAGACAAGAATGTTGCAACTGGAATCCTGCCTGTTGCTTTCGGAATGGAGCTCCGATCTTGTCTACCATTCGGTTTTAAATAATTCTTAAGAATTAGAAATCATTTTTTAACAAAACTTTTAGCAGTATTAGGAGGCCGTTGGTTAAGGAATTTAGTTTAAATTGTTTTGATATTGCTCACGAGCAATATTTCTAACGTAATCTTAAAAATTGCTTTCATTACAATTGCTTTATTTCAACTATTGCTGAACAGGAAACGGATACAAAGAAAAGGATTTTATAATAGCAACTCTGCTTATAAACATCTGCATAAGCATTTGCAGATAAACTTACCGGATTTTTAAACCGTTCTAAAGCTATTCAAATGCCGTTTTCCCTAGTTTTTTGTTTTCTTTTTATGTGATATTAAAAACCTTGATTTTATTCTTCTTAACTTGTGTATTCAAAATAAATTCTTTTCAAGATTCTGGATTTTAAAATATTTCGATTTTTTATGGGTTTTATTTTTTTTATTGTTGTTGTTGTTTCTTATCAATAATTGTCTACCAAAAATAATAATAAAAAAAACACACACAAACACTGTCACAAAATCAACAAAACGCCACACTCTCAAATACTCCAACACGCCTCAAAATTTATCGCTGACGTTTACTATTCACGTTCAGGAAATACACGCACAAAAATAGCGTAGCGTTTTTTTTTTGCCAACTATTTGCAATTTATGTGAATACTTTTTTTTTATTATTTTTCTCTTTTTAATTTAAGTTTGTCACAATTTCCAAAAATTTTAAACAATTTGTTAAAATTTGTCTTGATTTCCATTCATTTATTTCCAATCATTTTCTTTTTCGTTTTTTTTTAATGTGCTTATTACATAGAAATTAATTAAATCATTATCTATATTACAAATAAACAAATTGTCAACTTTGTTTAGGTTTGGCTTGTTTTTTCTTTTGTTTTTATTGTTGTTTTTCAATTTCTTTAAGTGATCGTTTTATTTGGCCACGCTTGCCTTCTACTATTTGTGGACAACCTTTCACGACTGCGTCTATATTTAGACTGATTGCAAGTCTATGTTTTTGTCAAACAAAAGCTTTATTAAAAAAATACAGCAAAAACAATAATAAATTGACTATAAAATTAAAAAAAGCAAAAAAAAAAGAAAAATTAAAAATCAAACAGAAAAAACTTTACAACTGACATGCCAATAATATCAAACCATGTCTTTATTGGAGTTCTCTCTCTTCCTTTTCCACACATACACACGCTCGCTATCTTTCTCTTTCTCCATCTATCTCTTTACTCTCACTGTGTTATTATTAGTTCATTTGATATTTAGAGAGCGTTTTGTTTAAAATGTAAACAAAACTGTTGTGGTTTTGTAAAAGCCGGTCTCAATTATTGTTTATAACGGTAAGAAAATCTGTATTTGTTTTATATTTATTTTCTTAAATTTATTTTTCATCGTAAAAATTGAACTGAACTAAAAGTAAACAAACGTATCTTTTGTTAATGAATCATTAAACAATGACAATAAGTGTAAATAATTTCAAAAACTACTCCACATATATTATTATTGATTGCCACAGTAATTGCTAAGTGATTTGTTCTGCATACAAGGCGAATAATACGAGGTATGCTCAGAAAGAAAGCGACTAAAATTTTTTTTTAAATTTATACTTAATCTCAAGGATAGGGCGTACTTTTAATGATTTAGTATATTTGCAAAAACGATTTGCAATCAAAGATGACTGAATTTAGACAGCAGCGGTCAGACCTATTCTAACGTGCGGTTGCCTAATGTAATGAGAATCCCTCGGCAGGACAACTAGCTCGAACCTGATACAGCAGATACAAAGATCTGTCTACATTCATATCAGTGATGCCTTTTATACTACGCCTACGTAGGTATTTCTTTCCTCACGATCTTTACTGTAATGGATTAGCGGCTAAGATCAAGTGACTGGATCAAATATTGGTCAACCAAAGATCCAGAAAGGACTTAGGACTATCTGAACCTAAAAGAAGCTGTGCGTGGTCAATATCAATATGCCTATCGGATTATTGCAGAATTTGCCAAGCGAAAGTGTCGGCTACAAACGCAGCGGTAATAATTAATAAGGACGTAAATATCTCTGGAAGGGATATCACCATACTTTCCTCCTACTTTCCACTTGGCACCACGCCATCTGAGGTAAATAAGGTAGTACATATTTATTTTACTCACACTTTACTTATTCAGTTTAATTATATATTTTTTTATTAAATTAAAAATTAACGTTTTCCTTTTTAAATATTCGTATCGAGAATCAAATAATAAACCATATTAACGGTTGTCTCTCTTTCAAATAGAACGCGCTTACCAACACTGTACTTACTGAAGTATTAATAACACGATAATGTGTTGCCATATCGTGTCATCTAAAAACGTAAACACAGGGGCAACTCATTCTACTAAATTGTTTAAGTTGATTGGAGTGCTTGCGAACGATTAGTTAAATGAGAGAAATACAAAACACCAGACGACATTATTTAAAACGCGGATGTTTATAACACAATATAATAATAAATATTTAACAAAACGTTTAAATTTATTAAATTAATATTTTAAGATCTAAACCAAATAAAAAAAAATCCCGTAAGCAGTTTTAATCATCGAATGTATGAATGACTAATTAGATTAAGAGTGACAGTAATGAAGAATTAAAATTAAAACAATAACAACAACACAGCATAGATTAATACAATATAACAGAGTGAAACTCAATGTAAAAGCAAACATCTTGTATAGTGTCTGAATAGACAAAGAAGAAAAAGAAAAGAACAAATGGAGTCGTTAACAGTGCCAACAAAACATTATTTAGTCTTCCTTTTAATTACTTTAGTGGTAAGTACAGCCAATGCCGGTGTACCACGTTCCAGTTATGAGGCCTTACTGAAACAACAATCGGAAGAGTTGGGTCTATACAACTCTACCGACAAAGTTCGTATTCTAACAGATGTTAACTTTAAAGGAGAGGTATTGAATAGAAATCATTCCATATTGGTCGAATTCTACAATAGTTATTGTGGTCATTGTCGTAAATTTGCACCGGCCTATAAACAATTGGCTGAAAATCTCTACGACTGGCGCGATGTATTGCCCATAAGTGCCATTGACTGTGCAGCTGAGGAGAATAATGGCATATGTAGGGAATACGAAATAATGGCGTATCCCACTTTGAGATATTTTGGTCCGGGCTATCAGCCTGCTCCGGAAAATTATGGTAAACCAATAATGTCACAAAATTTAAGTGTTATAACCAACAGTTTGGCCCAATTTATGGTGGCAGAGAATAAAACCAGTAATATGTCTTCCTGGCCAGATTTCCAACCTGTACAATCTTCTACAGCTAATTTATTTGAAGGTCTGGACAGTTTGAAAAAATATGTGGTGTTAGTGTATGAACCAGAAAATACTACAGTGGGCGTAGAAACTATACTACACCTGTTACGGTATCCCAATATAGCAGTAAAGAGAATAACAGATCTGGAAGTGGCAAGCAAGTATCAAATTGATGGTTCTAAATATAAGATTGCCACCATTAATCGACAGGGTATTGTAGTGCCTTATGCGCCCTTACACGAACTTTCCGAGTCCTATAAGGAGACTATACAATCATTCTTAAACTCCCAGCATATAACGGAAAAGCCTGATGCAGTTCAAAGAAGCTCTTCAACTGAACAAACTCTTCATGGCACTACAGAGAATAATGGCAAACTTATGGACACTATCAATGAGGTTAGGCGCAATAAACATATGGTGTATCAAGCCGATCTTGAAATGGCCATACGCAATACTCTACACAATGAAATACCCAAAGCCTCTAATATAAATGGTGAAAAGTTATTGGCTCTGCAAAGATTTCTAGCAGTTTTAGAACATTATAATCCTTTAAGTGCTAATGGACGCTTTTTAATTTCACAATTGGCCGCCTTTGTTTCTCGACACAATCAGGAGTTATCAGGTGCAGATTTTGAAAATGAAATGAAACGGCTTGAGAAACAATTGACGCCCATCTATTCATCAACGCATTATGTTGGCTGTTTAGGCTCAAGGAGCGGTTTACGTGGCTATACCTGTTCACTGTGGCAACTGTTTCATTTTATGTCTGTACAGGCAGCAAATTCAGACAAAAGTCAAGATCCTTTGGAGGTTCTACAGGGAATGCATGGCTTTGTTAAATATTTCTTTGGCTGCACGGATTGTTCTAAGCATTTTCAGGTAATTTTATTAGTATTTTTAATAAAATATTGTTTCAAAAATGAATTTTAAATTTAAAAATAATTAAATAGATCATGAAAAATCTGTGATTTAAAACCAAGTAGTGGTCAGTATTTCAAATCGTTACATTGCTATCTTTAAATGCCTATAAACAGTTTTTATTATCGGATCTAAAGTCTACAATAAAATCTATAATCTTTCTGTTTTATTTTTAATTTGTTTAACACATGCATGCATACATACATGTGTACAGTTAATGTAAATAAGCACTTCGTGTTAAATTACTCATATAAATTGCATATTATTTGTGTCAAACAGTTTTAAATTATTTCTTACATTATTACTATAAACATAGACTTTTAAGTTCGCAGCTTAAGAGCTGTATTTTATTTTTCATCTTTTTTTAAAAATTTTCGTAAATAAATGATATGCATATTGATGAAATCATTATCTCTCTCGTCTTGTGTATATGCATATACGTCCGTATGTATGTACATATGTAGTATTTAATAATCAATTTTAAGGCATTTATTTATAATTTTTAGTGTCATAATTCTTAAAATTAATAAGAAAACAATTCACAATATTATATTAAAATTAACTTTACTTAACCTTGAATATGAAAATCTTTATCCCACCCCTGCAAACAGCCAAGATTCATTTAAGCTGTGCAATTTTTTTTATTTAAATTTGTATTATTACTTAGAGCTACAGCTTGACTACAGTTGATTACGTGATTTTTTAGGCTTTCAAGTAGCCATTGTTAATTAATTATGCATACTTATTGTTCTGTAATATTCAATATTAAAATTAAATTAAATTAATTTTCTTTTTATTTCTCTTAACAAATGAAAACTTCGTTTATATTTTTTCTATTGCATAAGATATACGCTGTAGAAATAAGAAATTCCTAGAAATTATTATTGCCTTGTAAAGGTACTATGATATTACAATCAAATCAAACCTATTTTTATTTCTTGTCTATCTATTTAGGCTTTGCCTATAATATCTTCCCTAATGCTGTCGACCTGACGAAGCTCAGAATGTTGTCTGGTGTCTGTAAGAATAAATACAAGGCGAATAAATACAAGGCCTGATGCGCCCCCAAATAAAATGCATTATTATTATTACATATTGGGTTTGCAGTGATGCCTATGTAGAGGACAATTGTTCTTGATCTGAACGTCAGATCTTCTCCTCAAACTACATATTACTGGTTAATCAGAAGCAAGACTCAAATCTCTTCGCACTATAAAAGCTTAGATTGTGACAACACTGTCTGGATTCAGAAGCTTTTCACTTTATCTCCCTTTCGACAAGTATACTCTTTAAATCTCCTCTTTTCATTTGCCAGAAAGTTTCACGGGTGTAAAAGCTTTTCCCGTGGTAAGCTCATCGACATGACCTGAGATCCATATTTCCTCTGCCTAATAGTTTTAGACAGTTCCATACTAATTTCGTGTCAACCTTATGGGGTTATGCGATCGAATTGTAGCCTGACTGTCCAATAGTATAGCTATATTCCGTAATCTATACTACCTCTTGTCGAAATTGAATTAAGGAAAAGGATTTTTTTTCACAAATTCCGAATACTATTAATAACTGGAGTGGTTTTCACCTGTAGGAGAGAAATTCTTTCAAACAGGACACATCGTTAGTGGTTTGCCTTAGCATTCAGCAACTTTGTAAATAATATACCAACTGCTTCTGGTCCTAGCGAATAGTTTGGTTTATGAAAAATGCAGCTCAATAGAAATGTTTGAAAATCTATCGTTTCTCTGTTATTTTGTAAACAGTTAAGAGAGTTTCTATCTTTCAAAAATGCTACAGGAAATGATACATATTTAATAGGTGTAATAATGGTTTTTTTTTACTACACCCTTGGTATTTTTTATTGCAATTCATTTACATTGGATTGCCAAACCTAAATACTTTCTAGCTTAAGTACAGCGCTTTTTTTCAATATTTTGTTTTTTTCCCCATATCTTTCAACAAATAACGTCGTGTTTCTTTAATTTTTTTCAATCTTACTTCTTTCCTTTTCCTACTTTGTCCCTGCCTGTATGCACTTTAGCCAGTAAATTATCAATTTAACTAGCAAACTACCGGTGATGACAGTGTAGAAATGTTTAATTTGATTTCATACAATAAGTAAAAATAACTTATTTATTTATTTGTTTAAATTATTTTTTAAAAATTCTAAATATTTCCATAATAAACATTTTTCATTATTTATTCATAGCTGCAAAGAGAAAGTTATTGTTTAGTAATTTATTTGTAACTAAATTTAAACTATTGTTTGTTAATTCTTTTATTTGCTTACCTCAATGTGCGAACTGTTAGACTTTCATTTGAAAAGTTAACAAAAAAGTATTGAATTTACTTTGGTTTTTTATTTTACATCCGGTAAACAATTTACTGGGATGTAAATAATATTCTATCTGCTTATTAGAATCAAGGTGATTCATATCCTGAGCAAGTGTTCTTTGAAGCGCTCAAAAGGCCGGTTACTAACATTAAACTAATCCGGGATAGTCGTCTGTATTGCAATTACTTAAGAATAGTTTTGATTGCCTCAAATCCTTTTGGCATCACTTCAAATCTTTATCTCGCTTTCGCCAAGAATACCCTTCCAAAGTTCTTTTCCCACTTCTCAGAAATAGTGGTGATAGCTCACATAATCCCTTTTCCCTCTGTTAACTGATTCCGTTTTCACAGATCACCACATCTTATTTTCGAGTTAGCCTCATTCGAGTCTAGTGCTCAGCTGACAGCTAGACTCTCAGGAAGTATTGATATGTTCCGTCATAAGACTATTATACTATCTTCTCGACATATATAGAGTTTGTCCTACAATATCTCCCTCAACCCCGTTGCGTTGACGACCCGTATAGTGATAGAACGATGACTTCGTGCCTATTACTTGATAATTTTCCAGTTAACTTCTGTCTTGCGAACACCGTACAAATAGCAAATATGATTTAGATATTGGAACATTCAACGATTCATATTCTGTACAAACTTTCCTTTCGTCCACAATGCCCAGACAAAAGACGATTATTTTGTGATTGGCAAGATATTATTTAGCTGTTTACCAGGCTCAAAAATTTTAACTCAGTGCTTTACTATCAACAATTTATCGATGACACCATCACACTTCGATAATAATTCGCCTTAGAAGCTTCCAAGGCGAATTGCGCAGACCTGGCGATGCGGTTGATTAGACGTCCCCTGGAACACTTCTTCAGGCTGATCGACAATATGATCAGATGGAGAGTGAACTCTTCATGGCGGAATACGGAAAATTACGAAATTTCCAGGCTACAATAGCCGCGGTTTGATCGCTCTACGACGTAATGGGTACTGAATCTGGAGGGGAAATCTATTAGAACCTTGATACAAATTTTAACGAGGCATGTCGCCTTGAGAACAAGGACTAGTATACATACATAATTGGTCATTACAACCCTTCAGTCAGGATTACGACCTACAGTTTAAAGTCGACTCCGAACGACAGATTTTTGAGAAACATTTCATAGCAATTTTATTTACTCTCAGAGTTTTTGCCAGAAATCTGCTGAGAGGAAGTCGCCGAAGAAATACTTTTTGTATTTTAATTTTGATGTCTGGCCTAGGGCTCGAACCCTGGCTTTTCGTCTAAAAAGCCAACACACTACCTACTAGACCGCGGCGACTTCAAGGACTAGTATGTAGAACGAAATCTCTTCCTTCTGCAGAGTTTGTGATAATGTAAAGCAATCTGAGTCTGTTGGCGTGTTGAGGCGAAAACTCAAGATTACTTGCTGAAGTTTCTTCAATGGCCTAGCTTGTGATATGCCTCTTGCTTTCTTGTTGCTTTCTTCTTCACTTCTAAATCGCCTATCTTTTTTTATTGCTGATAATTGATTTTTTTTTTTTGATTTCACTCACATTTTGGAAGATCACTGCGTGTGTGTTGATATTTCATCACCTATTCTCTTCAATAGAAACTTGAGACAACATGCTATCGAATAAATATTTGACCTGAATGGGATCATTAAATTCGATTTTGCTATTCGTTATGGTTTAATGATTTTGTATTTAAAGCAGGAAATGTATGACTTGTTAAATATTTATTATTTATTTACTTATTTTTTATTTTCTTTTGTTTTGCTTAATTTAATTTGTTTTTCAATTATTCTTAATTGTGACAGTATGTAGCAATTTTGCTTATTGGTAATCCAACTTTTTTTTTGTTTATGCTGCAAAATAACTAACAAAGAGAACGAAATAATTAACCCATGAATTGAACACTTTCAGGCAATGGCTGCACGACGTAAAATCTGGAGTACACCCAGCAAAGATGAGGCTGTCCTTTGGCTATGGTCTGCCCATAACGAAGTTAATCAACGTTTAGCTGGCGATGCTACAGAGGATCCTCAATTTCCTAAAATACAATTTCCATCGATCAATAGTTGTTCCCAGTGTTATAAACATCCTGAGTCGCATTCAACGGCCAATTTAGAAGACAAATGGGATAAAACACATGTTTTACAATTTTTGAAAAATATTCACAATCCTGAATTTGTGTCACGTTATGGTTTAGACAACGAAGCATTATTGGAGTCAACCTTAGAGAAGTTACGCCAAAAACGTATGATCAGCAATGTATTCTCTGATATGGATATGCGCATGGGTATGCTGCTTTATGGCTTTTGTATTGTTATGCTAGTGGTGGCCTTTAAATTGTTTGCCTTCAAAGGCAGTTATCGTAAGAAACCCTATGGTCATGATATGTTGGGCAAAGTGTAATACCTAGTATGTATATGTGCAATATATTCTATTTCTTTTAGTAACAAAAAAAAGACGCGATTTCCTAATAGAAAAAAATCACATTCTAACCCATCCCATCCCCCTTTTCTCTCTTTCTCTATCTATTTTAAAATTGTTTTTATTCCCAATTTATATATTTTTTTTATAACACTGTATATAATTATTTCTGATTTTTTTTAATGTTCAAATTTAAGTTAAAAGCGTAACTAAATGTTTTAATTGTTTTTACTGAAATTAAATAAAGCCCGTGACATTTTTTTCTAATTTTAAATATACCATTTAAAAGAATTTGTTTTTTATTCAATTACTTTCTTTTCTAACTATAAAGTTTTGTTAGGAAATTAGCAATCAATGTAAATATTTCAATTCGTTCGTATAGTCTTATAGTCTTTCACTTTTCTCGTTATTCCTATTACTAGTTTAAATGTTATTTTTTCTATTTTTTTTTCTATTTGTTTTATTAGAACATTTGTTAATTAAGTAAACCTTCTGTAACTGACACTGAAGTGTATGTGTATGTATAAACACATGTAACACATGATGCTTCAAGTGTTTTCACAACTTAACGGAAAATACATACCAAATGTAATGCATTTGGATATGAAGTTTGATGTTTATTTAACAATAGAACGTGTAATTTAACCCTTCATGGTTCGGAAATAATTCAAGTTTAGTTCATTTACTTACTATGGGGATCTGTAAAGTATTTTTAATTCAAATATAGAAAAAGTAATATGTATGTATGCAAATAAAAGAGGGCAATAATAATACTATGATTTAAATTTTATATTCTTTTAGAAAGTTTTTCCATGGATTGGATGTTTACGACCGTATTCTAGTAGGTATTTGGTTCAGCCCCCAGCTCAGACATATCAAACAATACGAAATATGAGAAAATATTTCTTTCAGCAGACTGCTGGTAAAAGCCCTGAGAGTTAAATAAAATTGCAATGAAAAGCTTTTCAAATCCGACGTTCGTTATCACAATAAACAGTAGGTCCCGCCACTCATGGATAAAATTAACACACACGACATAAGTGGTGCGGGAAGCTAGGTTGTAATCCTGACTGAAGGGTTGTAATGACCAATTAAAGGGTCCGCCAAATAAATTTTTTTTTTGAAAATTCTTTAAAAAAAACTACGGAATATTTTTTCAAATTTCTTTTTTTATTTGAAAGTACAATCCTTCCGGTTAATAATGGAAAATAATTTCATTCAAATGGCTGCCTACACCAGAAGATGCCGATTTTGGCAAAAAAAAATCATCTTTTCCGTTGAAGCTTATTTTGATCTTGGCGGGTATGGAAACAAGCAAAATTGTCGCATTTGGGGCACAGAGAACCCGCACGCATACATTGAAAAGCCGACGCACCCAAAACGAGTTACTATTTGGTGCGGATTTTGTTCCAGAGGCATAATTGGGTCATTTTTTTCGAAAATGAGCAAGGGGTGGCCGTTACAGTCAATGGCGATCGTTATCGGGCCATGTTGAACGGATTTTTGTTCACAAAAATTGAAGAGGAGGATATTGGCAACATTTGGTTTCAACAGGACGGCGCTACGTGCCACATAGCCGAAGCTATACTCGATGTTTTGCGCCCTGTTTTTGAAGATCACATCAGCCGCAAAGCTGATGTTGTTTGGCCACCTCGGAGCTGCGATTCAACACCGTTGGACTATTATTTGTGGGGTGCCGTCAAATATAAGTGTTACGCCGACAAGCCAGAGACAATTGACGCTTTAAAGGACAATATACGTGAAGCCATTGGTGAAATACAGCTGCACACAGTCGATAATGTGCTTAAAAATTGGACCGATCGTGTAAGCTACTGCATGGCCAGCCGAGGCAGCCATTTGAATGAAATTATTTTCCATTATTAACCGGAAGGATTGTACTTTCAAATAAAAAAAAGAAATTTGAGAAAATATTCAGTAGTTTTTTTTAAAGCATTTTCAAAAAAAAGTTATTTGGCGGACCCTTTGTGTATGCATGTGTGTATATATGTATAACTTTATCTGATCTTCCTTTTTACACCATTCATATCGAGGGAGTATTCTTTAGCCTCATTAACCTCCATCAGGAGTTCTTCCTGGCACTTCTCCCTCTTTCCTCTCACACATAACCTATTTTTCCTAGTTCCAACACAATGCACTGCCGTGAATAGAGGTCATCCCGTAATGAAAAAAATCTTTAAAACTTTTTTTAAAATGGGAAACAACTTTTCTCCTTACCCAATACTTACAAGATCTGAACAAGTTTGTCAAGTTTATTGGAACAAAAAGAAAATCGTATAAAAAAAAACTAATTAAAAACGTAGAGAGTGCTAGTGTTAGCGCATGATACAAAAAGAATAATGTATGTAGATAAAGATATACATTCCATACATTCAAAACTAAGCAATTATTGCATAAGTCACAATTTGTTAATAATATTGTATACAAAATAAGAAAAAGAAACAAGATCAGCAGCTTCACCAGAAATAATAATAATAAACGTTGCTAGTGGTATTTTTTATTGTACCTTAAAATACATTATGTTCGTATATCTATAAGAGTACTCAGCAAGTAAATAGCAAACTTTATACACATTTATGTACATAACATTATTCACATAAAATTTTGATATTCTAACTGGGACATTATACGATAATTGATATTCTTAACGATACTCTAAAAACGTACTCAATTAAGGTGTGCTCATGAATAATTTTGGGCATACACTTTTCTTTATACAAACTAAAGTTAATGGTGAAATTATTTTTATTTTAATTAAAGAAAATATTATTTAAGTTCTAATATACATAAATAATAAAAAAAATATTTAAAAGTCTTAAATAGGTTCTAATTTATTTTGTTTTTTTTTTTTCAAATTTCTGTATTGTGTTATCTGTTATTATTTTTACTGGCAGTATTTTGTTTTCTATTAAACTCGTTTACTTAGTTTGAGCCTTTAGTGTCCTAAAAGAAAATTTATACCAATTGCAGCTTTTTTTAAACACGAATTTTTTCAATACTTAGAACATAGAATTGACCAGGAAACTGTGGAAAATCAGTCAACACATATGCCTCATCGTTCTTTTAACGATACTCACATTTTTTAAAGAAATCGTTATGTAAACGATAGGTACGCAGGGACGTGAGATAAGTCACGGTCTCTAAAGCTTACTAACGGCAAATATCTCCGCCTGAAAAACTCTACAGTTGTAATTCAGTCTATGGTGAGGGTCCACTCTGAGATTCTCACCTCAGTGTAAGTAGGTGTTCGTGATCGTATTGGAAGTTCACCGTTCTCGTAAACATTGCCTTAATCGATTTTTCCATTCATAAGTTTTTTTCTTTTCTTTCAGCAAAGAAAAGATATTCAGAATGTTGAGGAGAAAGCTCTGACACTTTTTCCAACAGTCAGATTCTCCCTAGCAAACAACGCCGCACAACGTTTGACGTATAACTTAAATGAAATCAGGCAGAATATACCTGGTAATACTTAGAGGCAATTCACTGTACCTTATTCAAGATCCCATACTAAAAACTCTTATCATTTACTGTAACAGTATTAAAATCATAAACATTAATAACAAATGTTTCAACTTGAGTTTTCGCTTTTATGCCCGAGTTCACAAAAGCATTAAATCTCTACTTCATTAATTTTTGTTCAATTCTCTTTTGAACCTGCGTTGTTCTTTTTTTTATTAATTTGCAACTCACGTAGAGAATATTATGGTTAAGAAAAGAAAAATATCATTCTCTTATCCCCCGCTCGCCTACAAACTCAAGACTTAACTAGTCAGACTTGATGTGTAATGTTAGGCTATCGAAGAAAAATTTTAAAATAATTCGTATTTAAATTTTAATGTTATCAAATGCTTTTGACAATCGCTCGCTCCCTTCTAACATTGTCTTACGTAATCCAAGAGCACTTACCAACATGATATGCAGCATGCTAAGGCCCTCTATTGTGAGTTTATAGACTATTGAAGACTATTGAAATTGGAAATTAGTTCGTATTTAAATTTTGGACAATCACTCAAACACGACTTTTTTATTCTTTCTACTTAATCCAAAACTTACACAAACAAAATGATATACAGAATACTCAGGCCCTCTATTTGATGAAATAGAGGACTACTGTGGACTTTGGACTTCTTTGAAAATTTTAATATTTCTTTAGGTTTTGCTTTTTCAACATCTCATTGGTATTCGTAGATATAGTAGCAATGTAAATTTCACACTATATTTGGCATTATATTTGCCCTTTTTTGCAGAAATTTCAAAATTCTTAATCAAACTTGTTTGCTTTTTAATTTTTATCTTTATTTTAGTACACCAAAAATTACAAAATACAAGTGTATAAATTCTATGCCATTATACAATACATTTAAATATTTGTTCATATAAATTTTATACTTTTACAAAATAAAAAAATTTATAAAAATATTTAGAAAAAAAAAAGTGAAATGCAAAATATATTGTATATTTTTTCTTTTCTTTTCTTTTCATATATTTCTATTAAATAAGAAAAATACATAAAATCAACAACAACTGAATTACTAATAATAAAGACTGAATAGTGAGTTAGTAAGAAAAATGTGCGTTAAAAGAAACAAAAATAAATTCATAATTAATTGACAATTAAGATCGATGAACGTTTTGAAGAATATTTTGTAAAACACTCGAGACAATGGAAGATACAAATTAAAAAGCCGAAAATCAAATAGTTTCGCTGTCAACGATTTCAATAATTAATTTTTTTTTTAACATTTTACTATGATATAAAGAGATATTTAGTTTCCAAATCATGATCCAATTTTGTTCGTTACATTTTTTTGTGCCTTTAAAATCATCAATCTACACAATTCAAACAGAAAAGAAAATAATTAAGCCGCATGCACAGACTGAAAATAAATTAAAAAAAAATATATTGTAGTTGGAATAAAATTACTTTTTTAATGTAAATGTATATTAAAGTTTAATTTTAAGTAAGTAAGTAAATACTTGAAAAATGCATATCTTTTATTAAGAGATTGTTTTATTCCTGTGTTAAAGTCTTTTGTTACTTTGTGGTTAACTCAAAATTGCGTTTTAGTTTTGTTTTTCTTTCTTTTTTTTGGAAAAAAATTAAATATTCTTTTATGTTTTGTTTTTAATTCCAATAAAGTCTTAAATAAATGCAGGATTTGGACGTACCCGGGCAATATCAACGCCGGTTATATTTTTAACCAGTTCTGGTACTTTGTTAACAATTTGTAAAATTTCACCAGTTAGTTTGGCAGCGCCAATTTCACCTTGGCCACTAGAAACCATGGTGATTTTCTTGGCTTGTGACAATGGTGCTGCAACTTCAGCGGCCACCTGCAAGAAAATAAATTTTCTTTAATATTGTTTCTTATTTTTTTCGTAAGGCTTATAAGCACGTACCTTAGGTAATGTGTCCAACAACATTTCAACCATGGCAGCTTCACGGTATTCACGCCAAGCTTCAGCTTTTTGAGCCATTTGCTCGGCTTCAGCCTTAGCCTTAGCAGCAATGGCAAAGGCTTCAGCTTCACCACGTATTTTAATCTGGAAAAATGCGAAAACAAAAAATTAAATCGGTTTTCAATGTTCAATGGCAATACTACGAAGACCGCCCAATATACAGTTTATTAAGCTACTTACAGACTCAGCTTCGGCTTCGGCCTCCATAACAATGCGCAATTTATTGGCTTCGGCCAGTTTTTCTAAACGATATTTCTCAGCCTCAGCTGGTCGTCTTATAGTAGCTTCAAGTTCATTTTCACGTCTTTGGATTTCCTGTTGTTGTACCGAAATTTCCTGAGTACGTTCAATAACCTTAACTTGCATTTGTTCTTCCTTAATGCGTTGTTTAGTTTTGGCCGCTTGCAATTCATAGGCCATTTCAGCTTCAGCTTTTTTCGTTTGAACTTCAACATCATAGGCAGCTTTTTTTATTTCGAAATCACGTTGTGCTTTGGCAATTTCGGTATCGTTTAGGAAACGTGAAGCCATACGTTGTTCTTCGGCAATGGCCTCTTTAATAGTGGCATCACAACGGGCTTCGGCTTCACCAATACGTGCATCGCGTTTCACTTCAGCCGTACGAGCCATGCCCAAAGATTTGAGATAACCCTGTTGAAATACAAATTGGAAATATTTCAACTTTTTTTTTTCCAATAAATAATGTTTAGGAAACATATTAAAGCACATTATAAACAAATTCACAAAAACGCCACACCATAATTAGACAACAGTAACTTGAAATAAATTGTTTTCATTACCTTGGCGGCTCCCTATATTTCACAAATTATGGTTTTTATTTTTAAACAAAAAGAAATGAAAATAAAAATCAATAAAAAAACAGTACATGATTTATAGTTTTTAAACTCACCTCTTCGTCGCGTATATCTTTAATGGTGTAGGACACCACTGTTATACCCATATTGGCCAAATCGGATGAGGCCACCTCAAAAACTTGTTTGCTAAACTTCTTGCGATCTTTATAGATTTCCTCGACAGTCATCGAACCCATAATAGCTCTCTGATGACCTTCTAAAGTAACCAAAGCTATATGGCGTATTTCCGCTTCTGGTTTACCCAAAAATTGCTCGCATGCTGTTAAAAGCATATCTTCATTTTGACCCTGTATCTTAACTTGGGCAATACCAGTTACAGATATTGGTACACCTTGACTAGTATACACACAGGGACTTTCAACTTGTAAAGTCATTGTATTCAAAGAAATTCTATAGTAAAAGAAACAGAAAATATTTAAGTTAAGTTTCAGTGTTGAAATACGCCGAATATTTATTTACCTTTGAACCTGTTGTATGGTGGGCCAAACGAAAGCGCGACCACCGGGTACTAACAAGGGCTTCATATAGCAACAACCTAAATAAAATATGACATCGGTTAGATGGAATAGGTGTACGATTTATAAACAATTTTTTCTTTTTTTTTTTCTTTTTAAGCATCTACGTATGGAAAGAGTTCATTACGTTGACTCCAAAATGATGAAAAACACACCCACATTTCAATTGGCAATTGAATGTGTTGTTAGTATTTCAGAATATGTCTATTCTATCTATTTTACAAGAGTGACTAATAACTTGTTGATTTACTGCTAAAAAGTTTCACTTTTTCCAAAGAGATAATTAAGGTAGGTTAGGTATGTTTGACAAAGTGTATAGGCATAGTGGCTAATGCAAAAATACTAAGAGGCCGTGGAGGCATTGCTTTCAATGAAGTAAAAGGAGCGGCTTATAGAGAGTAAAAAAAAAGTGCGGGAAGCAAAAACAGAGGAATCAACTACGAGAGGGTGAATGTACATCCTTTAGCCAGCGAAACGTAATTATAAAACTCAGGAGAACAAACATCAAAAGTCGACATAGTCTAATAGGTAGTGTGTTGGCTTGTTAGACGAGAGCCCACGGGTTCAACCAATGGGGATTAAAAAATGCTTATCCAGCAACTTACCCTCAGCAGTCTTCTGGTTGAAACTCTGAGAGTAAATTAAATTGCTATGAAAAGTTCTTTAAAAATCTGTCGCTCGAAGTCGACTTTGAACTGTAGGTCCCACCACTCATGGAAAAAAATATTCAACCTTCTTCTACAAAGTCCCGGACGACCACAGATAAGAAGTTGTTTTGACTCCAAGTCCCCTTAATCTCCACTTACACTGCTGAAATATGATTGAGTTCTATACTATATCGCCGTCAGCGACGTGACATCACAATGATCCGTAAAGTATCTTGTCACCAGTGTCAGATCGAATTTGTTGACGTACACACAAAAGATTCCAATGCCAGTTCGCCCAACCAGTTTTGAACGAATATTAGGCCTCAGAAAAAAACATCAAAAACGAAAATCATATAAGGTTCAGGCAGCTCCGCCTCTTGGCAAACAGTTAAACTCAATGAATACAGTTTCTCAGCACTACATCCAAAACATTGTACCATCCTATACCACTTCCAGAACCTTGAGAGCTCCTTCATGCAGGCAGAGACTAATCTTAAGCCTATGTGACGCCCAGTAGGTGCCTTTAGGACAACCTAACTGCATCTATAGATCGCAATTTATTCCCAAGCCAGCTCCATTGCTTTGGTGTTCGCACATACCTCAGCCTAGAATACACTACAGGTATCACACTATGCCGAAAAAATTTTAAAAAATTGATTATCTTTTATCTAATTATCTTATAATTTAAAAAAGAAGATAAAATTAATTAAATTTTAATTTTTTTTCATTCATTAATGGAATCGATACATTTTTTTATCATGACGTCATTATGTTGATATGATTTAGAATAAGAATATTTGGCAATTACTAAATATTTGCACTTCTGTTGTTATAAGACCTTTAAAGATTTATGAAAATTATAAATAATTATTAACAAGCTGTACCTGAAACCACAAGAGCCTCATTGGGACCACAAGTCACAAAACCCCAAGCCATTTCTAACAATAATTTCACTCTAATGCTCCAACGACTTCTTTCAATTATAAATCACCAAAGTACATTAAACGTGATTGAAATTTGTATTTTATGTAGCACTTCTCAAAATACACATACATATATAAATATGTATATATAAACCACTTGCACTCTAAATTTATTAAAAATAAATTATGAGAGATTCTTCTATTTATTTTATGTGGACAACGTCTGTTTTATTTTATAATTTGTTATTCTGCCAATGGTCGTGAATGCGTTTGTATGTAGACAAATATAAGTGTATACTAAAATTTATATTTTGGCCGGCTTGAGTTCTTCAATAGAATTTTAAGAAATTGGAAAAGATAATAAACTGCGCAAAATCCAAACGATGTGTTTACATTTTTTATTATATTTGGTGGAGGCTACTTTGTTTTGACATTTGAAAAGCAGTGTTGGATAGTAAACAAACTATGATTAGTATAAGTGTTGCTAAATGAATTAATACTCATTATATTATGTAGCAAACCGGTAGATGTGCTCTTTACAGTAGAATGCGGTTATAACAGCTGTCGTAAAAGCAGAAGTCAAAGGTTTTATTTATTATGAATGCAATTCATTATTGGAAATATAACCGATTCCCGTTTACCACTCCTTATAGGAAGTAGTATTTCTAATTCCATGCATTGTAGTCGGAATTATAAAGTATTAAAAACAGTTAAATGTGTATTTAAAAACTAAGTTTCAAATAAAATTTTGTTAATTATCAGCGTTTTCAAAATGTCTATCCCAAATGGAAAAACATTAAGTCCCGAATAATTTTGTATAATTGTCTTTAACTCTTTTATTCTCATAATCTTAGAAATAACTACATATAGATAAATTATACTTAGTTTTAAAACAATATAGTATCTCGCTAATATCATAAATTTACATGTAAGTCTTAATTATATAGCCTAAAATTATAACGAATTTTATGATTAGTATGATTGTAGAAAGAGAAAAAAAGGAAAATTAAATAATTATAAAAAAATCTACAAAATTAATTCTTTTTTTTTTTTGGTACCAGGAGAATTCCTTTTCAAAAATTTACACAAACCGTGTAATTAAACATAATTGCTAAATTAGTGGAATCCTATTAAAAGCTATGCTTCCTTTTCTCTTTGCGTTTTCGTTTTCTTTAAGCAAGCCTAATGACCGTCAGTAAAATAAGGATGTTGCATGGCCTGTTCTGCACTTATGCGTTGATTGGGGCGACATACTAAGAGTTTTTGTAATAAGTCACGGCCTTTGGAATTTAAACGCGGTACAATTTGGCTCCAGGATGTAATAGCGGGAAAATCTGTAAAATACATTTCTTAAACTATGCATGTGATAATATTATAATCAAAACGTACGTGGTAGAGCTACATAGTCAGATAGATGGGTAACGCCCGGCCAAGTGGCTTCTGTCGGTGTACCCAAAACCCTAAATATCTTCATTAGTTGATCCAAAACATCCGAACCGGGAAACAAAGGTCGTCCAGCATCCGCCAATTCAGCAAATATACAACCCGCAGACCACATATCTATGCTGGTGGTATATAGCTTAGCACCAAATAATACATCTGGGGGACGGTACCATAATGTAACGACTTCAGCAGAATAACATTTCACCGGTATGCCAAAAGCTCTAGCCAAACCTTTTATAATAAACATTCCATATTTATTTAAAAAATACATACAATTAGACTTTAGAAATCTAACTCACCGAAATCAGCCAACTTTAGTTCACCATTTTTGTTAATCAATAAATTTTGAGGCTTTAAATCTCTATGCAATACATTACGACTATGGCAAAAAGCCAAGCCTCTTAACAATTGCAACATAAAACTACGACACACTTGCATATCGATTTCCCCGTTTAGACTATCAAAATATTTCTTTAGATCCTGATCACAGTGTTCAAATACCAGGGTTAATTTCTTTTCCGAATGCAGTACATCATACAATCGCACGATATTTTTATGTTTCAATTCCTGTGGAGAAGTAAAATCAAGAATTTTAGACGTTCAAGATACTAAAACTATCCATTTACTTTCAATAGGCAAATTTCACGCAGGGCTGAGGATGGCACACCTTCATCATCTTCATCTAAACGTACACGCTTAAGTGCCACTATTTCCATAGTTTCACGATTACGACCCTTAAACACTGTACCGTAGGTACCTTCACCGATCTTTTCCAATTTTTCATATTTTTGCATTGTTTTAAATAATTTTCTTATAGAATTTTGCGGTATTTTTGTAAAAATTTAACATAAAGCTAAAACTTGCATACTTTTCTAATGGGAAAACAACAAAAACAAGCACAAATGTTTTTTTCTGTTCCTGCTGTCTTTCATACTTAGTTGTATAAAAAAGTATCATAACAGTTATCGATAGTAAGTGATGAAGGGTCTGGGATTGGTATTTCCATTATACAAAGAATAAATGATTTAAATATATTTACAAATTTTTTGTACACTGTAGAGAAATAATTGTGGTGGTCATTGTTCTTTTTCCAAAAGAAAAACCCTTTAATTTTGCGTTTAGTTTAAAAGTTTTTAGTATTCTACAATAGATAACATTGTTTGCATATTGTTGCATTTATTATCGTTATCATCATCTGCTTTAAACGATAACTTTACATTACGAAGATGAACACATAAGACAGCAGTCAATTGAAATGTCATCTCATAATTGACAATTAAAAAGTAAAGAATTGTTGTGTGAGCTGTGTGTTTTTCGCAAAAATATCCAATCAGATGAAATTTATACATAAAATAAACAATATAAATAATTAATTTCCATAGAAAACTTCAAAATAAACAATGTTATTTTTATAAAAAGTAGGCATTTAACAAAATACTAAATGATTAAGCTCTGGTGTTAATTTAATGCACTGAAAATGAAAAAAAGATGAAGGAAAAAATCGTACATATGACGTTTACTCCCCTTTTTCCAAACTTAATAATGAAGTTCAATTTGAGACTCCATTAGTAAACTTAAAGCAACTTTTGTAATAACAATAATAATATGGTGTTGCATTTATTGATGGTGCACGAAATTTGTATATTCATTTAATTGTTCAATTAAAAGCCGAAACGTTGGAAAATTATTATTGTTATTGCATTATATGCTTAAAACGATGATGAGTCAAACAGTCAGTGGTCATTATGTTGTTAATCTTTGGGTTTCTTTTTCGGTTTCATTATCGCATTCATTATGTATATTTACTGTATGTATTTTTCTTGTTTTCTTTTTCTTTGTTGCAGATTATTAGCATTAGAGTGATTGATAGTAAAAATGTATTTCATTTTCATTAAGTACTGGAGTATTTGTGTATAAAACAAGTAAAGGAATTTGTTGAAAAATGGTGCCTCCTAAGGAGAGCATAGACTTGGAATGTTTTCTAGTTACAAAACATTCCTGGAAGGGTAAATACAAAAGAATATTAGCCATAGGCAATGTGGGCATATCAACCTACAATCCAGACAAATTGGATTTAACTAATCGATGGTCTTATTCGGATATTGTATCAGCAGCTCCCACAAAAACATCGAATGTAAGTAGTCACACTAGACAGCCTTTAATAATTATTAAATATCAGAGTTTAATTAATTCTTTTATTATTTGCGTGTTTTCACAGATACCCAATGAATTTGTATTGACTGTAAAAAGAGACAAAAAATTAGATTCGATTAAGCTAAGCTCTGAATATCGCAATGATATTTTAACATCCATACTGAAATACTACAAAGAATTTGCTGATAAACCTAAAAATTGTCAAGTATGTGTATGCATATACGTATACATATGTATGTATGTGCATTATATGTATATGTACATTATTATTTTTGTTTATAATGAATTGTTTTGTTTTTATTGCTTTGCTAACTGTATTTTTCTTTTATTTTTTGTTTTTCTCTTACAGCGTTTCACAGCTTATAAGTATCACTGGTCTGGCATAAGTTTACCTACAATGCTGGAAGTAACACCATGCTCTTTGGATCAATTGGATCCTACTACCAATGAAATATTGGCCAGCTATATGTTCAAGGATATTGAAGGCATAATAGGTATTACACTTTCTATGTTTTCGTTTTAAATGTAGATTTCGTATACTAAACAAAGGGAAAGGCATTTAAATATTGGTGGTGGTCTTAGTTATGCTTCATATACAATCATTTAGCGTTTAAAATCAAGGCCAACTTAACATACAAAAATTAATAATACAGGTCAGGCAAACAAACATATTCCCTGTTTTTGTAAGATGAACGATTTCAGACTTTTGAAATTTTATCTGAAAAAAATCAAATATTTTTGAGTTAGTTTTACACTAATATTCGTTCGTTTGAAATTGTTTATCTTATTAAAACAGAGGGTTAATTAATTTTGGAAGACGTACGTGCAAAAACCTTTAGATGTCTTTAAAATCTACTTTAACATTACTGTGACTGCTTGATGCAGTATTGTTTAAACGCGCTTATATGGCCTAAGAGTGGCTATTCCAATTTCTTGGGCGGACGATCATCTATAATCTTATATTGTACTCTTAATATTTCAAATAATAAAACTGGTCGCTGTAGTTAATAGATAACGTGTTGGATTACAAGACGAGAGCTTGTGACGAAATATGAAAAAAAAAATAAATCTAAGCAGTTGTATTGTAAATTAATTAAACAAAGAATCCTTACATACTCATTAATCACAACGATTCGGTCGATATAAAATTTATTATATGTATGTGATTATCTTTCAAAAGAATTGTATTTAAAACTATAAAAATAAATTAAAAACAAAATTGATTTCATAATTAATACTTGCCACAAGAGTTTCGGCTAAAATTAAAAAAAATACTGTTTCCATGCGTAAAAGAAAACTGGACAGAGTTTACTAACAGTTGTTAAATAGTTACCTTAAAACGTATGCCTATACTTTAGCTTTTCTAACCCATCTACTTGACATATGTTTCATCTTACGTTTTCCCTTCAAATGTGAATTAAGCAGGAATTTCGGATTATGAAGGCGGCATTGTTATGGCCTATGGTGGCTTCAGTCGTTTGCATCTCTTCAAAGCCCTCAATCATCATGAAATCGTACAGAATATAGCTCAAAAATCCAGTCAATTTTTAGGCATCGAAATAAAAATATTAAAATCACAAATAACTCGTGAACAATTTGAGCGGCAAAGGTTTGGTAAATACAGGTGAGTCTTGTGTTTTGATTTTTAACTGAAAAACTGAAAACAAAAAACTTGAATAATAATAAAATCTATTATCATTAAGCGGTGATCAATTTCAAACGTCAATGACTGAATTCACGGTACAAAAACATACACCACGTCATCCCGATCCAGTTAAACGTGTACTCTGCCTAACTGAGACTACACTTTTGGAGCGTGACCCGCAAACATATAGTGTGTGCACGTTACGGCCCCTATGCGATGTTTTTGCTTTAGTACGCGATAAAGACAATTTACAAAAGTTTTGTATTGAATATAAAAATGGTATAGTGCGCACCTATACCACGAATGATCGTGATTCACTATTGGCCACTCTGCTAGATGCTGTACGTTCTAGCGGAAATCAGGACGTGCATGTACGTTTAATTAATACACCCCGAGGTAAACGTTACGTACCATTGAGTAGCATGGTGGATGAAGAAACAGAAGCAAATCTGTTGCGTTTGGTTATTAATAACTTTCAAAATCCAACTAAACGTTATGAAATTCTGGAACGATTTAATGCCAATATACCACATAGCGGTTTGAACTATAGCGTTACCCAGGATGTAAGTTAGTGATTAACTGTGTAGTTAAATTTGTTTTTCAAATATTCTTTTTATTATATTACAGAGCCTGTTTGCAGAGAATAAAGATAAACTAATACTCAGTGCATTGCAAGCGTTGGCACAAAAAGAGGTCGACAATCCTACAGCCCAGTTAACAAATCTAGAACTTGAAGCTATTTTTCATGGTTTAACACGTCTTTTGGCCAGTAAAACTGGTTATGCCGCATTTACCAATTTACCAGGTTTTCGTGAAATCATTGGCACAAAAGTAGTTGCAGCTTTAAGACGCAAAGATTTGGCCGTTACTTATTCAGCCATCGATATGATAAATTCTCTGATGCATTCTGTCAATGCTGATCATGATTTGAAACAGGAACAATTGAATAAATCATCGATTTTACAGTCGAAATCATTTTTGGAAACCTTACTTAATATGTGGACCAATCATGTTAGTCATGGCAGCGGTGCCTTGGTCCTATCTGCCATGTTAGATTTCTTAACATTTTCTCTGTGTGTGCCTTATTCAGAGACTACGGAAGGCAAACAATTTGATATCTTATTGGAGTTAGTGGCTGAAAGAGGTCGTTACTTATATAAACTTTTCCAACATCCATCGTTGGCCATAGTCAAGGGTGCTGGCTTAGTTTTAAGAGCAATTATAGAAGAGGGCGAACTAAAGGTGGCCGAACAAATGCAAGCGTTGGCTTTGGATGAGGCGGCTCTGTGTAGACATTTACTAGTGGCTTTATACACGCCCTCTAATGATCCTACCTTAACTACTCATCGTCAATTATCTCGGCATCTAATAGGCTTGTGGATAACAGATAATGCCGAGGCCATGGAACTATTTAAACGCATATTTGTAAGTAAATGTACATTATTATGTGTTATATCTTATAATATTACATTTCTTCTTAAGCCTGCTGGTTTATTGATGTTTTTGGAGTCCGAAGATTCAGTACCCGAAACAGATGTCGAAGAAGATAAACTAAATTTCAGAGATAATTTGAAATTTGCCATACAACATTCCAATAAAACTCGTAAAAATGTAATTGAAAAGCATTTACAGGTAAGCAACAGCAAGTAATTTCATTTTTTATTTGAATAAGATTAAATAAAAAAAGAAAACGTTTTATTGTTTTTAGGGTATCAAACACTGGGGCATGAATTTAATTGAACAACAGGATACTGCTGCCCATGCATTAAAAAATCGTCCCGTTGTTTTACGTAATCGTCGTCAACGCAAGAAAACTTCTGAATCCATAGTTAATTTGCCTTTTTTCTTTTATAATTTTTCCAAGGATCATAGTATACCCAATTTAATATGGAACCACAAGGTAAACTTGTTTCTTTTTACTAGTTTTCTAACTGTTTCTGAAGTATACCAAAAATTTTCGAACATTGTTTCATTATAGACTCGTGAAGAGTTACGCATTTGCTTGGAGAACGAATTACGTCAATTTATCAATGATCGTGATTTGGCTGGCAATTTGATTGTGGCGTGGAATTATCAAGAATTTGAGGTTACTTATCAGGTAAGCTTTTAAATTTATAATAAAAGAATTGAAAAGGGAGTTTAATATTTATTTTTTTTTTTCACCTAAACAATATTTTTCCAGTGTTTAGCTGATGAAATTCAAATTGGTGATTATTACATACGTTTGATATTGGAAAAGGATGATTGGCCACAAAATTTGGTCAAAGATCCGTAAGTCTTATATGGAAAAACACTCTTTGCCAATGTGAATCAATTTGTATATTTATTTTAAGGATTGAACTTTTCAATGCTCTTTACCGCCGTGTATTGTGTCGTCAACGCGTCAATGATGACCAATTAACTGTTACATCTTTGCAAGCTTTAGCTAAAGTCTATAAGCGTTATCATAAAGAAATAGGCAAATTCGGCGATATGTCTTATATATTACAATTAAGCGATAGGGTAATCCTTTTTTCTTTACATCATAATACCGATTAGAAAATGTAATTTTTAATTTTTACTTCTTTTCTAGTGTTTTTCTCCCTCCTTACGAGATGCTCTTATTAATCTCATATCATGTTTGGTTTTGGAAAAATCCAATTGTCGCCCTTTAGTCGATCATGTCCAGTGTCTGGTAGATCTTATAACATTAGCTCATCTGCATCAGGGTCGTGCCCAGCCTAATACAAAAACAAATGTGATTGAAGCGGGGCCCAACATGCAACAGTACGAGGAAAAGGATTGGTATTATAATATAGAAAAAGAGGGACAAAAACCCGAACGTCAGGGACCCATAACCTATTCGGAACTAAAGGAATTGTGGTCTAAAGGTGTTATAACACCAAAGACCAGATGTTGGGCCATAGGCATGGATGGTTGGCGTTCATTGCAACAAATACCACAACTAAAATGGTGTCTTATAGCCAAAGGTCAACCTTTATATAATGAAACTGAATTATCTTCAATGATCTTGGATATACTCATCAAATGCACCAGCTTCTTTCCCTCACGTACACAAAACGGCCAAGCTGTTTTGATACCAGGTCCCAAATTGTCACGTAAACTATCAGAATTTATATGTTTGCCTCACATTGTGCAAGTATGCTTGACACACGATCCCGGTCTATTAGAACGTGTGGCCACTCTTCTGTGTCAGATCATGCAAGACAATCCCGAAATGCCGAAAGTTTATTTAACCGGTGTTTTCTATTTCATGCTTATGTACAGTGGCAGCAATATTTTGCCCATAACAAAATTCCTTAAAATGACTCACATGAAACAAGGTTTCCGCAGTGAAGAATCTTCACAGTCTGGCATAATGCATCGTAGTATTTTGGGTCAATTATTGCCGGAGGCTATGGTTTGCTTTTTAGAAAACTACAGTGCTGAGAAGTTTGCCGAAATATTCTTGGGTGAATTCGATACACCAGAAGTGATTTGGAGTTCGGAAATGCGCAGATTGTTAATTGAGAAAATTGCAGCCCATATAGCAGACTTTACACCACGCCTTAGAGGTCATACAATGGCCAGGTAATAATGCTTGATTCTCTTCTTGTTTTTCTATTAAAAAATAATACAATTTTATTTTTTTTTCTCAGATATCCCTATCTTGCCATACCAGCCATAAGCTATCCCCAATTAGAAAATGAATTATTCTGCCATATTTACTACTTGAGACATCTTTGTGATACTCAAAAGTTTCCCAATTGGCCCATTTCTGATCCAGTACAATTATTAAAACACACTTTGGATGCCTGGCGTAAAGAGGTGGAAAAGAAACCGCCACAAATGACCGTCCAACAAGCCTATAATGATTTGGGCATAGACCTCAATAAACATCCCAAACCCGATGAATCAATGATACGCAAAAGCTATTATCGTCTGGCTCAAATGTATCATCCAGATAAAAATCCAAATGGTCGTGAAATATTCGAAAAAGTTAATCAAGCATATGAATTTCTATGCTCGCGTAATGTATGGAGTGCTGGTGGTCCGGATCCCAATAATATTGTATTGATATTAAGAACTCAAAGTATTCTATTTGAACGTTATGCAGATGGTATGTATAGTTTTAATTTTATTTGAGTGAGTGAGTAATAAATCGTATTTAAAATGCTTTCTTTTTAGTATTGCGTCCATATAAATATGCTGGATATCCTCAGCTAATCAAAACTATACGCCTGGAGACAAAAGACGATGATCTCTTCTCCAAAGAATGCCAATTGCTTACCGCTGCCTCTGAACTTTGTTATCACACTGTACACTGCTCGGCTTTAAATGCCGAAGAATTGAGGAGAGAGGAGGGCATTGAAGCCTTGTTAGAAGCTTATGATAGATGCGTTTCAATAATGAGCGCTGACTCGAAACCTGATTCGTTGCACTATCAAGTCATTTCAAATGTTACCCGCTGCTTTGAAGTTGCCTGCAACTTTGAAAAGTGCAAACAAAAAATCATTACACTTCCGACGCTTATGTCCGACGTCTGTCGTGTGGTTTACTTCAAACACACGCTCTCTGTCAGTTTGGTAACAAGTTTAGCGGCCAATAATTATGAGCTTCAATGTAATTTAGCTTGCAATGGTGTGCTGTGGTCTCTGTTACTATTTTGCTTCGAATACGATTATACATTGGACGAAAGTGGTGTGGAAGCCAGTGATAAAACGAATCAACAGCAGCAGGCAAACACCCTGGCTAAAATGGGTATATTAGCATGCATAGCATTAGCTGGTTATGGTCTAGAATTGCGTAGTACGCCTGAAACAAAATCATTAACATCTTCGGAAAATAACTCACCAACAGCAAGTGCTGGCACAAGTACAAAAGCACCATCGATAGCACCTAAACCGAAAACGGCATATACACAGAATGCTCAAAATCCTTTAAGTAAACAATTGGCCATAACATCTGGCCAGGAGGGTCAAAGTACGAATGCTATCAGTAAACAGGATTCAACGGCTAGTGAAAAATCTGAAACCGGTTCACCCGATCATAATGCCAAGGCTTTAGATCTTCTAAAACAGAAATATATCGTAACATCTGAGGCCCAGAATACGGTAGTGAAACAAGTACTAGACCGTTTGCTAACAAAATTTATTGCCAATAAGTTAACAAAAGAAAAGGATAGTGAGGTAGGTGCACTCCTATTAAATTATAGTTTCCAAATCGTTTTTAATGATTTTTATTTCAATTAAAGATTTTAAAAATACTTACCTCGAATACCCGCAATCCCTATTTAATATGGGATAATGGTACAAGAGCTCAGTTATTAGATTTTCTAGAACAACAGCGATCAGCATCGGTTAAGGAAACATTTGAAGATATTGCGGAAATTCATGAATTGGTAGCACAATTTGAATTTGATGTACACAAGTAAGTAAAACTCTTTGTAAGTTAAAAAGAGAAAAGGTATGCAAATTAATTTATTTTTACTTGCAGAGATGAATTACAAATAGGCGGTGTTTTTATACGTATCTACAACGATATGCCCACTTTTCCTATAGTTAATCCTAAGCAATTTACATTAGATTTATTGGAATATCTTAAGCAAGCCTACAATTATATGTTAAATGTTAAAAATGCTAAGACTATAGCATATTCCGAACCAGTTTCACCTACGCTTAGCACTTCAGGTGATGGTATACTTAAACCTACTTTAGCACCAAATCATCCGCAGTTGAAACTGCAGCATAAAACTGGCACTACATTCGATGAAGTGCTAAACGCCTATAATCGTTCTAAAACACGTAAAAAACTAGAAACCGAAGCAATGCTAGAACAGCAACAAATACAAAGTCAATATAAATATGATTTTGCCAGCGATAATCAGGTGGAACAACACATAATAATGGTGCTAAAGGCCTTAATAGCTGTCATAAAGGCAAATCATGAAGTGGAGATTCAATGTATAGGTAGTTTTGATATGATATTTGGCTTTTTGGCCAACAATCTCTTTGCAGATGTAAGTAAACAAAGCTTTTGTTATTTTGTAAAAGTAATTGAATTTCAGAATTCTATTCAATTCCAGAACACTACAATTAAAACAGTGGCTTTGGAAGTAGTAGCTTTAGTTTCACGCAACAAGGATTGTGTCACTGAAATAGCCGCATGTGAAGTATTGGGCAGCTTTTTGGTAGCCCTTAAGGATCCTGATTTAAGAGCTAGTCAGCAAAAGGTTTTGGAAACCTTATCTGGCCTTATGAATGTTCAAGAAATGATCAAAGAGGCTCAAATGAAGGGCGCCGTGGTTTATTTATTGGATATGTTTTGTAATTCCCGTAATCCTCTGATAAGAGAAATGTGTGCTGAAATATTGGCGAAAATGACCGCTGATCGCTTGAGTGGTCCTAAGGTATTTATTTTTTTCTTTTTTACATATTAATTGTGTTTTGCATCAATTGATTTCATTTTTTTTTCTTTTTATTTTGTCAAAAGGTACGTATAACAGTTTCAAAATTTCTGCCTGCTTTATTTGTGGATGCCATGATAGAATCGCCGCAAACCTCAGTTCAATTACTCGAGTCTATACATGAACATCCTGAACTTATATGGAATGATAAAACTCGGAATACAGTTTGTGATGCTGTCAACGATATGTGTGAAAGGTATTGTGTTTGTTTTACAGTTTTTTCTTTTAATTTTATTGCAAAAATGAAATTTCTTTTTTCTTAGTTTCTATCGCGCACAAAAATTAAATCCGAAACATCTATGGAAAGATCCCGAAATCTTAAAGGATATTGTATCAAATGAAATTGTTGTAGCTGGTGTTTATTTGCGTCTGTTTGTAGCCAATCCAGCTTGGACTTTACGCAAACCCAAACAATTTTTATCAGATCTCTTAGATTTTGTTGTGGAACAAATAAGTAAAAGTTCTTCAGAGGTATTACTGTCTATTTATTATCTATAGCTTAAGCAAACCCTGTTTTTAATGTTAATATTGTTGATTTAGAAGGATGTTTTAGATTTGTCCACAACGGCTTTAGTCGAACTCTTGCGTTCCCAACCAAATTTGGCCGATGAAATACCTGTCTTGGGTCATATACCCAAATTATTTAATTTACTGGCCATACAACCAAAGAGCACATTATCAGTATTACATCAATTATCATTGTCTGAGGTGAGTTTGATACACTTGGAAATATTTTTTTTATCTTATTCTTACTTATCACTGGATTGAATTTCTTACACAACATTTTAGTTTTGCGTTAGTGCTGTGTCCCAAACGGAATGTATTATGCCCCTAAAGAAATGCATGGAACATAATCGTGATTGCATAGAAAAATCATGTGAAACCTTAAGTCGTTTATTTAAACATCAGCACGTAAGTTGCATTTCAAAAGCCTTATGAAAATTTAACACAATTTCCATGTTCGTTGGTCACTTTGCTTTAGTTTTTAAGGGGAGATGCTCAACGCGAATATTTGAAAATCAAATACAAACATGCAATACGAATATTTCACTTGTAGTATGTGATATCGGTGACTGAAAATCGGTTGTTGTTGAGTTGACAATCATTGAGCGATTGGATGTCGGGTTATTCCAGAACACATTTTAGAATATTTTGCGTGCACTTTGTGGAATATGGATAAGGAGATCTTTATAACATCATACAATGCAATTGGTTCCGTCGTTGCCAAATGTGCGGCCTCTATTTGGTCCCATTTCTAAGTGACATACAATGGCGAGCCATACAGACTATTAAAAATAAAGTGCATTAAGTCTCAGCAGGATAGCATATCATCTACTTGAGGAAACCAAGATGCTGTCTATTAAGCAACAAAGTGTGATGCTAGTGGCATGTCATCTATCTACTTGCTCGAGTAATAGGTAGTTTGCATGTGATGATGACTCGGAAGTAGACTATGATACTTGTGCAAGAGTCTCGTTTATCTATGGTGTGAAGCTGTCCTATAGGTTTCCTGTAGGATTTGTGGCAATGTATAGTGTATACGATCATTACGACAGTGGTACTGGTCTGGAAAGGGATGGCGAGGGGTGATAAGGTAACTACTTACGTAGATATAAACGCTACTTGAAAGGCACTGACTGGGCATCATATTAGCTTGAGGTTGGTCATCTGTTTTCAAAGAGGCCCTCACAAATCTCTTGGACGGGTATAGGTGTGGTTAGGGTTCCCTTGGGGCATTTTTTTTTAACTTTTTAGATTCTGAGAGCAAGTATCAGTATTTTGGTTCTTTCTGCATAATTTGCGGCAATATGAGGGTGCAGAAGCGTACATTTTAGGTCCTAGGCCGGAATTACTTCAGTTGCCTTGGCTCTCGTTAGTTAAATACAAAAGTAAAGTGGCTATCGAGCATGTTATCTTGTTCAATTACTGGAATTTAATTAAATTTGCTGTTTCAGGATTCGTTAATTAGTCAATCTTTGGAAGTTGGCCTTATACCTTTTCTATTGGGCTTGCTTGATAGTCGTTTGGATTATGTTGACAATGCATCAGCTGTTAAAGCACAAATTGTTGCGGCGCTCAAAGGCATGACACATAATCTGAACTATGGCGATCGCGTAACACAAATCTTACTCAAACATCCAGTGTGGTCTGAATTTAAGGATCAACGACATGATCTATTTATAACCGATACAAATATAAGAGGATATCTTACGGGTAACTAACCAGCATTTTCGTATTTTCGGTTTTTCCTAAAACTAAGTTGACATTCGTTTAATAAATATTTGCTTTTGTAACAGGTATCAATCCTACAGCAGGCTACCTCACACAAGGACCAGCACAAAATGTTGAAGTGCTGACCTCACCACCACCTATTGATCGTGATGATCCCTCTGCCAGACCTCCAGAGGATTAATATCTATTTATAACAAATATTTTCTAATAGAGTATATTATGAAAAACTTTAATTTTCTTTCCTTTTTTTTCCTTTCGTTATTATTTTTTATTTTTATATTTATACATAAATACACACAAATATTATTTTGAAATGTATATTAATAATAATATTAATGTAAGAAGGATAAAAACAATACAAAAAAAAATCAGATTTTAAACCTCTTTTTTGCATATTGTAGGTTACGAATTACTTGAAATAAACACAGAAACTACAATTTATAATAATGACATAAGATTTAAGTAAAAAACAAAAACAAGTATTTTATATAAAAACTTTCAAAATTATTATTTATGAGAATATTTATAAAGCAAAGGAAATTTATCTTTATTTTCAAATATTTGGAAGATGACATACATTTACATGCATATATTTAATTCTTTTTTAAATAATATATTTTGCATAAAAAAAACAAAACAAAATATAAATTAGTTGTATAAAACAAAATCTTATATACATACATGTATTATAATTATAATTTCTACCTTAAAAACATTCGCAAAATTTACGAAAAAGTGATGAAATAAAATTTAATAAAAAAAAAATACGGGATTAAATGTGTTTTCAAAAAAAAAAAAAAAAAAACTCTATGCATGCACCATAAATTAAAAACTAACCCAATAACAACGATAGAGCTAAGCGCATATAATCAATACATGAAGCCAAAGCTGTGGTTATACATCGCCATCTTTCCAAATACAAATTAACAAATGCCACATATTTATCATTTTCAATCTGATAACTGAATAGAGCTACCACATAATGTACAAGGTCCAATGGCTTGGGATAACGTACTGACAAATCGCTAAAAACCAGTATTAAGTAATAAAATATTTGATTTTATATATTTGTGTCTTTTTCAAATCAAATACCTTTCTACCAAGTATTGTATGATGGCATAATAGCAGATTATAACAGCGAGTGGATAAATAATAGGCAGCAATATTAGTATTATTAATACCACGGAATATAAAAGCTTGAATAAAGTTGGAAATGGTAAAGGCTGTAGCCAACTTTCAATTAAATGCACCACAAATGGCTGCATATAGTAGACGGTCTTACTTAATAACGACATTTCTTTCCACTGAAAGTAGAAATTAAAAATAAAAATTCTCTAATTCCTTTAAAAATATAATAGGTTTTCTTTCAAAAATCACACATTTCAAACCACAAGTTTTTCAATTTAGTTTCTAATTTTACTCTGATTTTTTATAAACTAACCACTTTCCGTTTATGCAGTGGTTTATGCCAAATTTTATTCATTTTTAATAATAATAATTTTTTTTATACAGAGTTTCAATTTAATTAAAAACTTAAATTTAAATTTGAATTCAAAATAGATTTAAAAACGTCTTTTCCATTAAGTGTTGTAAAATTTTTTCAATAGCTTTAAATAGTGCAAACATCTCTGTTTTTTGACCAACGACCAGTGTTGGTTACAGTAAGCTGTAAACGCAACACTGTTGTTTTGTTGTGGTATTTATTTCATTCATAAAAATTGTTTACGCAGGTTGCAGAAAAGTGAAAATTTATGTTCAAAATCAAATAAAAGCAATAGTAAATAAAAAACAAAGTTAAAACATTATAAGGTGTATAAAGCTTTCACTAATTCTACCAATTAATTAAAGTTCTTAAATTTAATTTGTTATTTATAAAGAAAGACACCTGTTGTCTTATCATCCCAAAAAGCCGGCCTTGCTGCATTTTGCTGGTCTGTCCCACCACTTCCAAAACAATTGGTCAAAAATGGAAGTGCAAATATTAGATTATGTTACCAATTATATGGTAATTTGTTTAATAATATTTGTTGTTTTCAATTTCTTTTAAATGTATATTTAATTCATTAAATGTTTTAGAAAGTTGAGCCAATTGAAGAGGCATTCCTTAGTGTAATTGTCTACCGACCAGATGGAGAACAGGAAAAGGCCAATAAATTCACCAATGATGTTGGTAAGGTTTTCTTTGTTATTTTTGTGTAATAAAATTAACATGAATAACTATTTCAGTTAATGCCTTCAGCAGTTTACCTCAGGATAGTAAAGAGGGTATTATACGCCAGTATTTGGAGAAGGCTGCTTCAGCCTCTAATACTAATCAGTTGAAAGTGTTAATGTCCACCCTAGGCAAACTAACGGAATCACACTTGATAACAGCCAAGTAAGAAAAACAAAATTAACTTTTCTTTAAATTTTAATATGTAGCTCTGGTGTCGAGACAATAAAAGCAGAAGTGATTCTCTATGGGCTAGGGGTTTTAAAAGCATTCAGCTACGCACCGCTTATACCCTTTGAATTGAAATTGTGGCAGAGATTGGAAATTTCGTGATAAATTTACATGACAACTTAACGTCCCACTACTGCCTTTATACCTTTCATGGTCTTGCGATGTCGGAAGTCTTCTCCTTACTAATGTATAAGCGCATGCGCTAGCATTAAAGAAAACCACGCATGCAATATCACCGCCAAAAACATAATGGAAATGTCTATAGAGAGTCCAAAATAATACGCTAAGGACTGTGGCTGAGTGAAGATAGTCAGTTGGTGTGAACCACTTACATTAGAAAAAAAATCTGCCTGTGAAGCCCCATAGTGTGATGCTCTCCCGGCAATTCTCCATAGTGTGCCTTCAGCCTCACCGCCCCAACAATCCTCCCTGCAGAATAATCATTCTCCCCTGGAAATTGGGAATAATTGAAAAGTTTCCTATTGGAGCTTTATATTTATATTGGAAGCTATAGTCAACACCCAAAAATCATCAACTCAACTACGATCTGCATTTAATGAGAGGCTGAACACATATCGGACCAGTATAATAATGGATTCTTTACACACATAATAGTGAAACAATTTGTTCGATACAAGTTGACAAGTATCGGGATTATTTCCTATCTCCCTCTCTCTCTGCCAGTCGTCCTATCTATCCTACGAATATAAAAAATTAAGCTTTTTAAGAATAGGAATCTAAATTTAAGCTTATTAACTAACTAAACAATTTATTTCTGTTACTCTTATTTACATATTTCCAGATTACTGTGCGATAAGATACTACTTTGCGAGAAGTTAAATTATGAGAATAAAAATTTTTGGATTGAATGCTTCCGCCTTATTAAAAAGGTTATAGATCATGTTGATTACAAGGGTGTAAGAGAAATAATGAAAGCATGCCGTGATAAAGCTCAACGTTTTCCTTTAAATGTAAACGTAACATATCTGCCGCAATTGCTAGCATTAGAAGATACCATACGTTATATATTTGATCGTAATAATTGCCTTTTGCCAGCATATTTTATTGCTAATGAAATTATAAAACCATTTCCCTATCATTGGGTAAGTTTAAGTTAATTTAGGAGTTTTGATTTCTAAACTCAAATTCACTTTTTTTATAGAAACTTTATAAACTAATGACTGATGTTGTGGAAGAATTTCGTCAGACTGCGCAAATGGTGTCCATTATTGGTCACACTCATATGCTGCCGATTGTTGAACATTTCGGTTATGCCGATCATATGATGAACTCTTGGAAATTAGATCCCAATACGTTGAAATTCAATTTCAAAGGCAGTCTGCCCTATGAGCCGGAACTAATGGAAGAACAACCACAATTGCTGCGTTATGTCCTTGAGCAAACGTATTCAAAGGAAATGATATCGATAATGTTAAACTTGCAAAAGCAACAAAAACAAAGATGCAATACTTTAGAGGATCAATTGGTGAATTTGATTTTAAGCGCCATGGAAATGACCGAATCAAATGATAACACTGCTGGCAGTAATTTCAATGTATGCGAAGAACAAATCACCCAAAACGAATGGATGTGGCTGCATTTGTCATCGCAATTAATCTATTTTGTTTTGTTTCATTTTGTAAGCTTTACTCACATTGTTTTGGCTTTGTATGATAAGGTATGTTTGCTATTGTTATTCCCCTCTTAAACAGTGATATTCAAAAGTAACAATTTTTAGCTTTCGAAAAAAGAGTTACGCAAGGGACGTGATCAATTAATGTGGATTTTACTACAATTTATATCGGGCAGTATACAAAAGAATCCAGTAAGTTACCATACTACATATCATATTTCCTTTATAAAGAACTTTTTTTTATTAAATTTTATATTTAGATTGCAAACTTTTTGCCCATGTTTAAATTGTTTGATCTATTATATCCCGAACAAGAGCCTTTGCCATTGCCCGACTGTAACAAATCGTGTTCTCTGAGACAGGTAATAAAGAAAGAATACATAAATAAGTAAATATTTGTTTGCAGCATGAAATAATACCAATTTTATTAAATAGATGGCTCCCATTTGCATATGGATTCATTTAATGAAAAAGACCAGAGCCGAGAATATGAATATAACACGACCAATGCCTATAGCTTTGAAAAATCATTACGAGTAAGTAAAACTTACTGATTAATGAAGGTTGTTATGCCCACAATACTTTTTAATTGATTTTGAATTTAGCTTTCTTCAGCATTTAGTAATGCCAACAACAATGATGTCCATGAGTTTAGGTAATGATTTTCGTATTGTTCTCGTGTGCAATGCCTATTCCACCAATCAAGAATATTTCGCCAGGCCAATGAGCATTTTCGTTGAAGTTTTAAATGGCAATGCAAAATCAGCAACAGGCCAACCCATACAAGCCACACCATACTCCATGGTTGTTTTGGACAGTTTAACCGTACACAGTAAAATGTCATTAATACACGGGTGAGTTATTGCTAACAATCAACAGCAAAAATTGTATTCAAAAGTATAATTGAAACTCTTTTTTTCCCTTCTTTTTTTTTGGTTAGTTTTGTTACACAAATGATAAAACAATCACAAACCAAAACCTCGGTACCAACGCCAGCTTTAATTGAGACCTATGCCCGGCTTTTGGTATACACAGAAATTGAATCTTTGGGCATTAAAGGATTTTTTTGTAAGTTTTTTTTTTTTAGTTTTGTCACGTCTAAAGACAAGCATATTTTATTATAATTATTCTTAATTGCAGCGCAATTATTTCCTGCTGTTTATAAACATCAAGCATGGGGCATATTACATATCCTATTGGAAATGTTTTCCTATCGTTTGTATCATATACCCACCCATTATAGACTACAACTACTATCGAATGTTCATTCTTTGGCTCCTATGCCTCAAACCAATAAGATGCAATTGAATTTATGGTATGTGCTCATATAATAGGGTTTGGAAAAAATATTCATTTATTTCGTAATCGTTTTAGTTTTGAATCTACTGCTTTACGTTTGATCAGCGGCATGGGCTCCGTAGAGTTTCAACCACAACTTTCGCGTTATTTCAATGAAAAGCCTCCGGCTTCGGTAACTTCCACAGAAAGTGAAGAATTGAATCGTGTTTTAATATTAACCTTAGCCCGTGCTATGCATATTACTGGTTCTGGTGAAGATATGCAAAGCTGGTGTAAAGAATTACTTTCGACCATAATGCAGAATACACCACACGCTTGGGCTTCACATTCGTTGGCATTTTTTCCGCCAGCTTTAGAAGAATTCTTTGCACAAAATAATCATCCTGTAGAAAATAAACAACTACTAAAGAAATCCGTTGAAGAAGAATACCGCACCTGGGCTTCCATGACCAACGAGAACGATATAATCAATCATTTTATTAAACCCAATACAAGTCCATTATTTTTGTGTCTCCTTTATAAAATGATATGGGAAACTGAAAATATAAGTCCGGTAGCCTATAAGTAAGTATTCTTATAGAAAAAAAAAGAAAAAATATTTTTGAATCTTGAAATATAATTTTAAATTTTTTTAGGATTCTGGAAGGCATTAGTGTGCGTGCCTTGTCGGCCAATTTGCGCAAGCTGTGCGATTATCTAGTAAGTGAAGTGGTTTCTTCCAATGGCAAAGAGTTTATACATAAAAGTGTAGACTCTATAAATAATATGATTTGGAAATATAATGTTGTCACTATCGATCGTGTGGTTTTGTGTTTGGCCTTGCGTACCCAGGAAGGCAATGAGGCCCAGGTTTGTTTTTTGATTATACAACTTTTATTACTTAAAGCTTCGGAGCTAAGAAATCGTGTGGCAGAGTTTTGTAATGAAAATAATCCAGATCATTGGAAACAAAATAATTAGTAAGTAATCATATCGTCTAATACATTAGAATTATAAATAATTGTTTAACATTTTCAGCCATGAGAAACATGTGTCTTTCCATCAAAAATATCCCGAAAAATTTGCTCCAGATGAGTCCGCTTCGCATCCACCCTTGCCAGTGTATTTCTCAAATGTTGCTTTACGTTTTCTGCCCGTATTGGACGTTGTTATACATCGTTTTATAGAACTGCCTATACAACAAGTTCATCAAATATTAGAAATTATTCTAGATCATCTAAGCATGTTGTATAAATTCCACAGTAAGAAACTGTTAATGCACTGCATGAAGCAATAATTCATTTTAATAACAATTTTTTACCCCATTATCTAGATCGTCCCATCACTTACTTGTACAATACTTTACATTTTTATGAACGTATTTTAAGGGATCGACCATCTTTGAAAAGGAAATTGGTAAAGTTTTAATGCTTTTAACTTTGAAAATTTTCTTATTTTACTTCTTTTATTTTAGGTAAGCGCTGTTACTGGTGCATTTTCCGAAATACGCCCTCCAAATTGGTGCGTTAGTGAGCAATACAAATTGTTTTTACAAAGTCAAGATCTTTTATGGAATCCTGAACTCTCTTATTATATGAATTTAATAAGACGCTTGGCTGAAAGTAAGATATGGCTTTTGCCTTGATTTATTAAAGCATTTAATTTTTCTTTCTTATTGCAGCCATAAGTGGTAAAAATGTTTTCTTCAATACCGACTGGCGTTTTAATGAATTTTCAAATGCACCTGCTCATGCCATGTATGTAACGTGTGTGGAATTGTTAAGTTTACCAGTTTCTCCTCAAATTGTGGCGAACAATTTAATTGACGTTATTGTCAAGGGCTACGCCTTAATACCCCAAAAAGAAATTCATTCTTATATAAATGCTGTCGGTATTGTTCTGGCCGAATTACCGGAGGCTTATTGGAGTGTAGTATATGAGAGATTGCAAGAGGTTTTAAATTTACCACAAATGTTGCGTTGGACTAACCGTTTTAATGCTTTCGAAATGTTTAATTTTAAACTGGTGCGCGAAGCAATGGTGGAGAAGACCTTTGCCGTGGTTTTGGCCGTGGCTCATTCTGTTTTCCATCATATGGGCGGTTTTAAATTGGCCACCATGACCAAGTAAGTATAATATTAGAATTTATAAGCCTGAAAATAGTAAAATAATACCTTATTTCTTTCTCTAACAGATACATTAGGGAAACCCTTAAGCCCAGAGTTGTTACAGAGCATCAGTTGGTATTTTTGTGTCATGTTTTTGGCCCCTTTCTACAACGCATTGAACAGGAGAAACCCAATGCTGTTGCAGGTATTGCTATTTTACTATATGAGATGCTTGAAAAGGTGGACAAGCAACATGGCCAAGCACCTTTGGAATATATGGATCCCATTTGCGATTTTCTTTATCACATCAAATATATACATGTGGGCAATATAATTAAAAATGAATCAGAGGCCATAATAAAACGTTTGAGGCCAGCTTTACAAATGCGCTTACGATTCATAAGCCATTTAAATATCGAAGAGAAACATATCGAAAAACCAGGCGAACAAAACATAACGAATACGGCCACCAGTCAACAGAACCCAATGTCAGCACAAACTCTTCAATTTCAGTCCAATACAATGCAACAAAATTTTTCGAATTTGCATAATCAGCAACAACAGGCCCAGCAACAAGGCATGCAAAGCGTTAATACTAATCTAAACACTCAATCGCAGCCTCCCAATCAACAACAACAGCAACAACCGCAATTAAATCAACAACAGCAACAATTGCATCAAATGCAATTACAACAACAGCAGCAATTGCAACAGCAATTTCAACAACAACAATTACAAATACAACAACATTTCCAACAACAACAGCAAATGCAGCAGCAACAACAACAACAACAATCTCAGGCATCCAATATAGGTGGTGGCATGCGACATAATTAATTGAAAATTCTACAGCATGAGAATAGAAGATAGGGCCTTTAATGACATGATTTTTCTTGAAGAATCAAAGGAAAAGTTCAACAGATATTTTAAATTAAAATCTAAAAATTACTCCTTACAAATATTATATAAGAACTAAAGCTTTGAATTAGAAAAGCTGACATCTTAAGAATATTGTTTAAAATGTGTGTGCTACAAGAAGCAGGCATTAGGCATCTGGATCTAGATTTTTCTTTTGTGATTTTGGTGTTGAAATCGTTTTTAAAGCTACACGTCGGGGAGTTTTTGCGCCTGGTGTCCGTGGTTTTGGATTACTCTCAATTACTTTATTGGGAGTACCTTCCGTTTTCTTTTCGTCAATTACTGTTTCCTCCTTGTCCTCCATTTCTAAGGCTTTCGATGGAGATGTTTTAATGGGAGCTTCTTCATTTGTTTCCTCATACACTAGCCGTATATCTTCTGTGCGTTCAGTAGTTGTTTCACTTACTTGTAAAGGTGCTATAACGTTGTCTTTGACCGTAGCTGTACTATTTTTCTCTGGAACATCTTGTGTAGTCTCCTTTTCAGGTTCCGTATTTATTGGCCAGACATCCATGGCATCCTCAAGCAAGGAAGTGGTATTTACAACCGATGGTGTTGTTATAATAGCCCTTGGAGTTCTTCTAACAGCTATAGGTGTTGCCTTTTTATCTTGTCGTGGAGTGTTTCTTTCCTTCGGCAAAGTTGATAATGAAGGTTGATTGATAACATCTTTTTGAGATTTCAAAACATTTTCCAAAGAGGTGGGAGTTTGTGTAGCGCTACTTGGTGTACGCGGATGTCTTCTTACCATTATAGGTGTAACAGGCCGACTTTTCTTTTCAGGCGATTCGAATCTTTCATCTGTACTTAATATTTCCTTATCCAAAATAATTTCAGCAGCTAAAACTTTCGACGATATAACTGCAGCTACTTTAGTTGAGGTTGTTTCTTCAGGAAGTTTCTTAGCATGGACTTCTTTCTTTTCCTCATCCTCTTTGCTTTCATTGCTGATAATAGCTTCAGCTTTTCGTTTAATACCCGTGGCTGTTCCAAGTTTGTTTTCATCACTTGCGCTATGATCTATTGATTTGATTTTCTCTTCATCACTTGCTGGTTCACTTATTGGTGTAACACTTTCCACTTCTTTCATTTCAACTTCATTATCATTGTTTTTAACAGGACCAGGTTTCCGTTTTATAGATATTGGGGTAGCATTTATTTCGCCTGTGGCTGTTCCAAGTTTATTTTCATCACTTGTACTAAGATCTTTTGATTTGATTTTCTCTTCATCACTTGCTGGTTTACTTATTGGTGTAACACTTTCCACTTCTTTCATTTCAACTTTATTATCATTGTTTTTAACAGGACCAGGTTTCCGTTTTATAGCTATTGGGGTAGCTTTTATTTCACTTTTAGTTTGATTACTTTCGTTTGGAGATTTATCTACTGGTCCTGGTTTGCGTTTAATGGCTATGGGGGTTGCTGTTTTCGTATGCTTGGATTTATTTTCCTCAATGACATTAACATCTGTATTTTCAGTGTTCTTCTCTTCTACTATTTTCTCCAGTTGCACTTCTTTTGGTGCATTACCAAAGTCCTTTACTGTGGTGTTGTCATCAGTAGAAAGCTTTCTTGATTTCGAACTTTCAATATCCTTTGAAGGTTTTTTTGCTTTTTTGGTTACTTGTGCTAAGGCAGCTTCCAATACAGCCTCAGAATTTTCATATTCCTCGCCTAGTTCGCCCTGTTCGAATGTGATGAGAGAACAAAAACCATCTGTACTGGATACCACTACAATACGACCATCATTGGACCAGGTTACATCCGTTAGGCGCGTATAATGTATATTTGAAATCAAAGCAAATGGTTGCTTCTGTTGGGTATCATAGAAGTACACTGAACTCTTTGTTGCAACAGCAAATATCATACGATAGGGCAGCGGTACAACAGGTGGATTTTTCTCAGCATTAAATGGACGCAATTTAAAAAGTAAAGGACAACATCTAACTGCTACGGTATATTGATCTGGACATGGTAAGACTATTGCCGGTTGACGGAAACCATAACGGCTAAAAGCGTAGGTGGTATTAATGGGTTTAGTACAGCCATCGTAATCGGTAACGCCTGCAGGTGTTAACAATAATTTGCCATCGGGTGTAAAACTCAAGCGACGGAAAAACGTTTGCAGCGTATCATCGTGGAAGAGACGCATGCGTTTGCCATGTAACGCATTTGTTGCTGGCACGGGTAGTGTGCCTTTACTTATGCGATAGAGAACCTTTTTCGATTGAATATCAAAAATCCGCAAATATCTGGAAGCAGAAATTAAGAATAGCGATTTAAATAAATACTAGGCCATGGTGACTGTATTAACTAATAAGATTAAGCATTTTTATTTTACTTTCTAAAAACTTACCGATCCGTACTTAATGTGGCTATATATTGATTTTTCGGATCCCAAGCTACACCTTGTACAAAACCTTTATGATCATTTAAAGTAGACAATCGTTTGCCTTTCTGCACATCCCACAGCATAGCTGAATTATCCACCGAACCAGTTACCAAGTACTGTGAATCTGGCGACCAACTAAGATCATAAATGTCTTCTACATGACCACGTAACACCTTCAAAGTAATCCACACTTCTTTGTCTTGGTCATTTGTAGGATCCAAAATATTTAATGGTTCACTGTCTGATTTTAACTTCCATATAATAACAAAACTTTCATCATCACCCGATGCCAATAGTTCTCCATTAGGTGACCATTTAACAACGTTAACAGCTTTTTGATGGCGACTCAAATCAGCTGCCAAATCTAATTCAATATCACCATGTTCTCCAGTCGATGTCAGCTTCATATACCATATAAGAACATGAGCATCAGTACCTCCAGAAGCCAAACGGTAGCAATTCTGGTTGCCATTTGTTTTCGGTTGTATATCCACACTTAAAACTGGATCACGATTGTGCCATGAAATTTCTGGTATTTTACACTTCATTTTGCACTACTTTTCTTCTTTTTTTTAACTATTTAACTTTTATTTATGTTGTATTAATGAACAGATTAATATTAAAAACAGAATGGTTCACAAAAGTGCGCCAATTTTTGTTGAAATGTCAAACTAAAATCATGTAAATGAAAAAAAAAGAATAAAAGAAAACCATAACAGGGCTGTTAAATTATAATTTACTTTCAAACAGAGTTGCATGTCATGTATAATATATGTAAACATTGTAATATTTGTAAAAAAAAAATAATATTTTTACGATTTCAATTTTTTTATTGAAATTTTTTAAATAACCTCCAAAAAGTAGCGATATTCTTTGTCACGAAGGATAATTTCTCTTTGTTTATGTTTGTTTCCTTTTTTCTTATCAATTTTAAATTTTTTTAGCTTTTCTTGCATTATGTTTGATTTGACCCAATCACCGCTTTTGTGCACTAATTAGAAGCCATTAACCGATATTTTGTAAGTAACCTAAGTAGCGAAAAAAATGTGGCATATGTTTCCCACAGCAGTGAAATAAATGGTACTATGAATATGCGAAAATAAATTTCAATATAAAGAAATACTGGGCTTTAATCATTTTGTGACTCTTATTAAATCAATAATCTAACCAATTAGCCTAAGAGGTAGCTAAATCTGATAGTCCATCAGGAGTATTTTGCCCTTCCCATGAAGACACAAGGCAATAGCAAAAAGAGTTGAGTTGCGCTAGGAACACAAAATAGTATGCCATCGACTAAATTATCTAAAATATTTAATTAAAGTCAAAAACAGCTTAGAATATTTCCCTTCCCCTTTATGCCTGGCACTCCTTGAGTAGGAAGAATTTCTTATGGCCTCCCGAAGTTATTATAGTCATAATTATTTAGATGGCAATGCCTTAGTCACTGTAGAGTCCAATAAATAGAGAATGTGTTCTAAAATTGCAAAGACAACCTGTGAAGTACTTAATCTACAGCTCTTAGGCAGCTCTTTACAAGTGTAGCGCGAACTAGATGATAACATTCACACAATAAATAGCTTTATCGCATAATAGCAAATTATTCTATAAATTTGAAAAGCTAATGCTTTTAAATAACAAAGCTGCAGCATTTTCAATGCCAACACATGAATCATCGACCCCATAGAAAAAACATTAGCTATTTAGCAAAATTTATTTCCGCCCACAAATGCCACGCCTTCTAACAAATATAATGAATTGTTATAGATAATGCCTCATATTTCAGTCGGTATTTATTATTTGGGGGCGAATTTATTTATTGTTGGAAAGCTGATGTTTTTTCCAGTCGCATGGTGAAAACTGATTGTCATTATCTCTTATAGTTTCCGAGATATTCGCAGAAATCTAAAATTGTTATACGATTGTACATGTGCGTGTGTGTGTGTGTATGTCGAAAAATATTTTCAAATTTTTCGTTCAAAAATTTTCTGCCGTTACCAGGCCAACAGAATTCAGCAGGAAGTGTTTTTTGTTAAATACTTTTACAATTTTGCTTATAACTCGGAAACTATAAGAGATAATGACATTGAGTTTTCGCTATACGATAGAAAAAAACATCAGCTATTTAGCAAAATTTATTTCCGCCCACAAATGCCACGCCTTCTAAGAAATATACTGAATTCTTATATATAATGCCTTATATTTCAGTCGGTATTTAATATTTGGGGGCGAATTTATTTATTGTTGGAAAGCTGATGTTTTTTCCAGTCGCATGGTGAAAACTGATTGTCATTATCTCCTATAGTTTCCGAGATATTCGCACAAATGTAAAATTGTTAAACGATTGTACATGGGCGTGTGTGTGTGTGTGTATATCGAAAAATATTTTCAAATTTTTCGTTCAAAAATTTTCTGCCGTTACCAGGCCAACAGAATTCAGCAGGAAGTGTTTTTTGTTAAATACTTTTACAATTTTGCTTATAACTCGGAAACTATAAGAGATAATGACATTGAGTTTTCGCTATACAAAAAAAAAAAAAAAAAACATCAGCTATTAGCAAAATTTATTTCCGCCCACAAATGCCACGCCTTCTTAAAAATATACTGAATTGTTATATATAATGCCTTATATTTCAGTCGGTATTTAATATTTGGGGGCGAATTTATTTATTGTTGGAAAGCTGATGTTTTTTCCAGTCGTATGGTGAAAACTGATTGTCATTATCTCTTATAGTTTCTGAGATGTTCGCACAAATGTAAAATTGTTAAACGATTGTACATGTGCGTGTGTGTGTGTATGTCGAAAAATATTTTCAAATTTTTCGTTCAAAAATTTTCTGCCGTTACCAGGCCAACAGAATTCAGCAGGAAGTGTTTTTTGTTAAATACTTTTACAATTTTGCTTATAACTCGGAAACTATAAGAGATAATGACATTGAGTTTTCGCTATACAAAAAAAAAAAAAAAACATCAGCTATTAGCAAAATTTATTTCCGCCCACAAATGCCACGCCTTCTTAAAAATATACTGAATTGTTATATATAATGCCTTATATTTCAGTCGGTATTTAATATTTGGGGGCGAATTTATTTATTGTTGGAAAGCTGATGTTTTTTCCAGTCGCATGGTGAAAACTGATTGTCATTATCTCCTATAGTTTCCGAGATATTCGCACAAATGTAAAATTGTTCAACGATTGTACATGTGCGTGTGTGTGTGTGTATGTCGAAAAATATTTTCAAATTTTTCGTTCAAAAATTTTCTGCCGTTACCAGGCCAACAGAATTCAGCAGGAAGTGTTTTTTGTTAAATACTTTTACAATTTTGCTTATAACTCGGAAACTATAAGAGATAATGACATTGAGTTTTCGCTATACGATAGAAAAAAACATCAGCTATTTAGTAAAATTTATTTCCGCCCACAAATGCCACGCCTTCTAAGAAATATACTGAATTGTTATATATAATGCCTTATATTTCAGTCGGTATTTAATATTTGGCGCCGAATTTATTTATTGTTGGCAAGCTGATGTTTTTTCCAGTCGCATGGTGAAAACTGATTGTCATTATCTCTTATAGTTTCCGAGATATTCGCACAAATGTAAAATTGTTAAACGATTGTACATGTGCGTGTGTGTGTGTGTATGTCGAAAAATATTTTCAAATTTTTCGTTCAAAAATTTTCTGCCGTTACCAGGCCAACAGAATTCAGCAGGAAGTGTTTTTTGTTAAATACTTTTACAATTTTGCTTATAACTCGGAAACTATAAGAGATAATGACATTGAGTTTTCGCTATACGATAGAAAAAAACATCAGCTATTTAGTAAAATTTATTTCCGCCCACAAATGCCACGCCTTCTAAGAAATATACTGAATTGTTATATATAATGCCTTATATTTCAGTCGGTATTTAATATTTGGGGGCGAATTTATTTATTGTTGGAAAGCTGATGTTTTTTCCAGTCGCATGGTGAAAACTGATTGTCATTATCTCCTATAGTTTCCGAGATATTCGCACAAATGTAAAATTGTTCAACGATTGTACATGTGCGTGTGTATGTGTGTATGTCGAAAAATATTTTCAAATTTTTCGTTCAAAAATTTTCTGCCGTTACCAGGCCAACAGAATTCAGCAGGAAGTGTTTTTTGTTAAATACTTTTACAATTTTGCTTATAACTCGGAAACTATAAGAGATAATGACATTGAGCTTTCGCTATACGATAGAAAAAAACATCAGCTATTTAGCAAAATTTATTTCCGCCCACAAATGCCACGCCTTCTTAAAAATATACTGAATTGTTATATATAATGCCTTATATTTCAGTCGGTATTTAATATTTGGGGGCGAATTTATTTATTGTTGGAAAGCTGATGTTTTTTCCAGTCGCATGGTGAAAACTGATTGTCATTATCTCTTATAGTTTCCGAGATATTAGCATTAATTAGAATAATATCTCCTATAGTTTCCGAGATATTCGCACAAATGTAAAATTGTTAAACGATTGTACATGGGCGTGTGTGTGTGTGTGTATATCGAAAAATATTTTCAAATTTTTCGTTCAAAAATTTTCTGCCGTTACCAGGCCAACAGAATTCAGCAGGAAGTGTTTTTTGTTAAATACTTTTACAATTTTGCTTATAACTCGGAAACTATAAGAGATAATGACATTGAGTTTTCGCTATACAAAAAAAAAAAAAAAACATCAGCTATTAGCAAAATTTATTTCCGCCCACAAATGCCACGCCTTCTTAAAAATATACTGAATTGTTATATATAATGCCTTATATTTCAGTCGGTATTTAATATTTGGGGGCGAATTTATTTATTGTTGGAAAGCTGATGTTTTTTCCAGTCGTATGGTGAAAACTGATTGTCATTATCTCTTATAGTTTCTGAGATGTTCGCACAAATGTAAAATTGTTAAACGATTGTACATGTGCGTGTGTGTGTGTATGTCGAAAAATATTTTCAAATTTTTCGTTCAAAAATTTTCTGCCGTTACCAGGCCAACAGAATTCAGCAGGAAGTGTTTTTTGTTAAATACTTTTACAATTTTGCTTATAACTCGGAAACTATAAGAGATAATGACATTGAGTTTTCGCTATACAAAAAAAAAAAAAAACATCAGCTATTTAGCAAAATTTATTTCCGCCCACAAATGCCACGCCTTCTTAAAAATATACTGAATTGTTATATATAATGCCTTATATTTCAGTCGGTATTTAATATTTGGGGGCGAATTTATTTATTGTTGGAAAGCTGATGTTTTTTCCAGTCGCATGGTGAAAACTGATTGTCATTATCTCTTATAGTTTCCGAGATATTCGCACAAATGTAAAATTGTTAAACGATTGTACATGTGCGTGTGTGTGTGTGTATGTCGAAAAATATTTTCAAATTTTTCGTTCAAAAATTTTCTGCCGTTACCAGGCCAACAGAATTCAGCAGGAAGTGTTTTTTGTTAAATACTTTTACAATTTTGCTTATAACTCGGAAACTATAAGAGATAATGACATTGAGTTTTCGCTATACGATAGAAAAAAACATCAGCTATTTAGTAAAATTTATTTCCGCCCACAAATGCCACGCCTTCTAAGAAATATACTGAATTGTTATATATAATGCCTTATATTTCAGTCGGTATTTAATATTTGGCGCCGAATTTATTTATTGTTGGAAAGCTGATGTTTTTTCCAGTCGCATGGTGAAAACTGATTGTCATTATCTCTTATAGTTTCCGAGATATTCGCACAAATGTAAAATTGTTAAACGATTGTACATGTGCGTGTGTGTGTGTGTATGTCGAAAAATATTTTCAAATTTTTCGTTCAAAAATTTTCTGCCGTTACCAGGCCAACAGAATTCAGCAGGAAGTGTTTTTTGTTAAATACTTTTACAATTTTGCTTATAACTCGGAAACTATAAGAGATAATGACATTGAGTTTTCGCTATACGATAGAAAAAAACATCAGCTATTTAGTAAAATTTATTTCCGCCCACAAATGCCACGCCTTCTAAGAAATATACTGAATTGTTATATATAATGCCTTATATTTCAGTCGGTATTTAATATTTGGGGGCGAATTTATTTATTGTTGGAAAGCTGATGTTTTTTCCAGTCGCATGGTGAAAACTGATTGTCATTATCTCCTATAGTTTCCGAGATATTCGCACAAATGTAAAATTGTTCAACGATTGTACATGTGCGTGTGTATGTGTGTATATCGAAAAATATTTTCAAATTTTTCGTTCAAAAATTTTCTGCCGTTACCAGGCCAACAGAATTCAGCAGGAAGTGTTTTTTGTTAAATACTTTTACAATTTTGCTTATAACTCGGAAACTATAAGAGATAATGACATTGAGTTTTCGCTATACGATAGAAAAAAACATCAGCTATTTAGCAAAATTTATTTCCGCCCACAAATGCCACGCCTTCTAAGAAATATACTGAATTGTTATATATAATGCCTTATATTTCGTCGGTATTTAATATTTGGGGGCGAATTTATTTATTGTTGGAAAGCTGATGTTTTTTCCAGTCGCATGGTGAAAACTGATTGTCATTATCTCTTATAGTTTCCGAGATATTCGCACAAATGTAAAATTGTTAAACGATTGTACATGTGCGTGTGTGTGTGTATGTCGAAAAATATTTTCAAATTTTTCGTTCAAAAATTTTCTGCCGTTACCAGGCCAACAGAATTCAGCAGGAAGTGTTTTTTGTTAAATACTTTTACAATTTTGCTTATAACTCGGAAACTATAAGAGATAATGACATTGAGTTTTCGCTATACAAAAAAAAAAAAAAACATCAGCTATTTAGCAAAATTTATTTCCGCCCACAAATGCCACGCCTTCTTAAAAATATACTGAATTGTTATATATAATGCCTTATATTTCAGTCGGTATTTAATATTTGGGGGCGAATTTATTTATTGTTGGAAAGCTGATGTTTTTTCCAGTCGCATGGTGAAAACTGATTGTCATTATCTCTTATAGTTTCCGAGTTATAAGCAAAATTGTAAAATTGTTTAACGATTGTACATGTGCGTGTGTGTGTGTGTATGTCGAAAAATATTTTCAAATTTTTCGTTCAAAAATTTTCTGCCGTTACCAGGCCAACAGAATTCAGCAGGAAGTGTTTTTTGTTAAATACTTTTACAATTTTGCTTATAACTCGGAAACTATAAGAGATAATGACATTGAGTTTTCGCTATACGATAGAAAAAAACATCAGCTATTTAGTAAAATTTATTTCCGCCCACAAATGCCACGCCTTCTAAGAAATATACTGAATTGTTATATATAATGCCTTATATTTCAGTCGGTATTTAATATTTGGCGCCGAATTTATTTATTGTTGGAAAGCTGATGTTTTTTCCAGTCGCATGGTGAAAACTGATTGTCATTATCTCTTATAGTTTCCGAGATATTCGCACAAATGTAAAATTGTTAAACGATTGTACATGTGCGTGTGTGTGTGTGTATGTCGAAAAATATTTTCAAATTTTTCGTTCAAAAATTTTCTGCCGTTACCAGGCCAACAGAATTCAGCAGGAAGTGTTTTTTGTTAAATACTTTTACAATTTTGCTTATAACTCGGAAACTATAAGAGATAATGACATTGAGTTTTCGCTATACGATAGAAAAAAACATCAGCTATTTAGTAAAATTTATTTCCGCCCACAAATGCCACGCCTTCTAAGAAATATACTGAATTGTTATATATAATGCCTTATATTTCAGTCGGTATTTAATATTTGGGGGCGAATTTATTTATTGTTGGAAAGCTGATGTTTTTTCCAGTCGCATGGTGAAAACTGATTGTCATTATCTCCTATAGTTTCCGAGATATTCGCACAAATGTAAAATTGTTCAACGATTGTACATGTGCGTGTGTATGTGTGTATATCGAAAAATATTTTCAAATTTTTCGTTCAAAAATTTTCTGCCGTTACCAGGCCAACAGAATTCAGCAGGAAGTGTTTTTTGTTAAATACTTTTACAATTTTGCTTATAACTCGGAAACTATAAGAGATAATGACATTGAGTTTTCGCTATACGATAGAAAAAAACATCAGCTATTTAGCAAAATTTATTTCCGCCCACAAATGCCACGCCTTCTAAGAAATATACTGAATTGTTATATATAATGCCTTATATTTCGTCGGTATTTAATATTTGGGGGCGAATTTATTTATTGTTGGAAAGCTGATGTTTTTTCCAGTCGCATGGTGAAAACTGATTGTCATTATCTCTTATAGTTTCCGAGATATTCGCACAAATCTAAAATTGTTAAACGATTGTACATGTGCGTGTGTGTGTGTGTATGTCGAAAAATATTTTCAAATTTTTCGTTCAAAAATTTTCTGCCGTTACCAGGCCAACAGAATTCAGCAGGAAGTGTTTTTTGTTAAATACTTTTACAATTTTGCTTATAACTCGGAAACTATAAGAGATAATGACATTGAGTTTTCGCTATACGATAGAAAAAAACATCAGCTATTTAGTAAAATTTATTTCCGCCCACAAATGCCACGCCTTCTAAGAAATATACTGAATTGTTATATATAATGCCTTATATTTCAGTCAGTATTTAATATTTGGGGGCGAATTTATTTATTGTTGGAAAGCTGATGTTTTTTCCAGTCGCATGGTGAAAACTGATTGTCATTATCTCTTATAGTTTCCGAGATATTAGCACGCATGTAAAATTGTTAAACGATTGTACATGTGCGTGTGTGTGTGTATGTCGAAAAATATTTTCAAATTTTTCGTTCAAAAATTTTCTGCCGTTACCAGGCCAACAGAATTCAGCAGGAAGTGTTTTTTGTTAAATACTTTTACAATTTTGCTTATAACTCGGAAACTATAAGAGATAATGACATTGAGTTTTCGCTATACGATAGAAAAAAACATCAGCTATTTAGCAAAATTTATTTCCGCCCACAAATGCCACGCCTTCTTAAAAATATACTGAATTGTTATATATAATGCCTTATATTTCAGTCGGTATTTAATATTTGGGGGCGAATTTATTTATTGTTGGAAAGCTGATGTTTTTTCCAGTCGCATGGTGAAAACTGATTGTCATTATCTCTTATAGTTTCCGAGATATTCGCACAAATGTAAAATTGTTAAACGATTGTACATGTGCGTGTGTGTGTGTGTATGTCGAAAAATATTTTCAAATTTTTCGTTCAAAAATTTTCTGCCGTTACCAGGCCAACAGAATTCAGCAGGAAGTGTTTTTTGTTAAATACTTTTACAATTTTGCTTATAACTCGGAAACTATAAGAGATAATGACATTGAGTTTTCGCTATACGATAGAAAAAAACATCAGCTATTTAGTAAAATTTATTTCCGCCCACAAATGCCACGCCTTCTAAGAAATATACTGAATTGTTATATATAATGCCTTATATTTCAGTCAGTATTTAATATTTGGGGGCGAATTTATTTATTGTTGGAAAGCTGATGTTTTTTCCAGTCGCATGGTGAAAACTGATTGTCATTATCTCTTATAGTTTCCGAGATATTAGCACGCATGTAAAATTGTTAAACGATTGTACATGTGCGTGTGTGTGTGTATTTCGAAAAATATTTTCAAATTTTTCGTTCAAAAATTTTCTGCCGTTACCAGGCCAACAGAATTCAGCAGGAAGTGTTTTTTGTTAAATACTTTTACAATTTTGCTTATAACTCGGAAACTATAAGAGATAATGACATTGAGTTTTCGCTATACGATAGAAAAAAACATCAGCTATTTAGCAAAATTTATTTCCGCCCACAAATGCCACGCCTTCTTAAAAATATACTGAATTGTTATATATAATGCCTTATATTTCAGTCGGTATTTAATATTTGGGGGCGAATTTATTTATTGTTGGAAAGCTGATGTTTTTTCCAGTCGCATGGTGAAAACTGATTGTCATTATCTCTTATAGTTTCCGAGATATTCGCACAAATGTAAAATTGTTAAACGATTGTACATGTGCGTGTGTGTGTGTGTATGTCGAAAAATATTTTCAAATTTTTCGTTCAAAAATTTTCTGCCGTTACCAGGCCAACAGAATTCAGCAGGAAGTGTTTTTTGTTAAATACTTTTACAATTTTGCTTATAACTCGGAAACTATAAGATATAATGACATTGAGTTTTCGCTATACGATAGAAAAAAACATCAGCTATTTAGTAAAATTTATTTCCGCCCACAAATGCCACGCCTTCTAAGAAATATACTGAATTGTTATATATAATGCCTTATATTTCAGTCGGTATTTAATATTTGGGGGCGAATTTATTTATTGTTGGAAAGCTGATGTTTTTTCCAGTCGCATGGTGAAAACTGATTGTCATTATCTCCTATAGTTTCCGAGATATTCGCACAAATGTAAAATTGTTCAACGATTGTACATGTGCGTGTGTATGTGTGTATATCGAAAAATATTTTCAAATTTTTCGTTCAAAAATTTTCTGCCGTTACCAGGCCAACAGAATTCAGCAGGAAGTGTTTTTTGTTAAATACTTTTACAATTTTGCTTATAACTCGGAAACTATAAGAGATAATGACATTGAGTTTTCGATATACGATAGAAAAAAACATCAGCTATTTAGCAAAATTTATTTCCGCCCACAAATGCCACGCCTTCTATGAAATATACTGAATTCTTATATATAATGCCTTATATTTCAGTCGGTATTTAATATTTGGGGGCGAATTTATTTATTGTTGGAAAGCTGATGTTTTTTCCAGTCGCATGGTGAAAACTGATTGTCATTATCTCTTATAGTTTCCGAGATATTCGCACAAATCTAAAATTGTTAAACGATTGTACATGTGCGTGTGTGTGTGTGTATGTCGAAAAATATTTTCAAATTTTTCGTTCAAAAATTTTCTGCCGTTACCAGGCCAACAGAATTCAGCAGGAAGTGTTTTTTGTTAAATACTTTTACAATTTTGCTTATAACTCGGAAACTATAAGAGATAATGACATTGAGCTTTCGCTATACGATAGAAAAAAACATCAGCTATTTAGCAAAATTTATTTCCGCCCACAAATGCCACGCCTTCTTAAAAATATACTGAATTGTTATATATAATGCCTTATATTTCAGTCGGTATTTAATATTTGGGGGCGAATTTATTTATTGTTGGAAAGCTGATGTTTTTTCCAGTCGCATGGTGAAAACTGATTGTCATTATCTCTTATAGTTTCCGAGATATTCGCACAAATCTAAAATTGTTAAACGATTGTACATGTGCGTGTGTGTGTGTGTATGTCGAAAAATATTTTCAAATTTTTCGTTCAAAAATTTTCTGCCGTTACCAGGCCAACAGAATTCAGCAGGAAGTGTTTTTTGTTAAATACTTTTACAATTTTGCTTATAACTCGGAAACTATAAGAGATAATGACATTGAGTTTTCGCTATACGATAGAAAAAAACATCAGCTATTTAGAAAAATTTATTTCCGCCCACAAATGCCACGCCTTCTAAGAAATATACTGAATTGTTATATATAATGCCTTATATTTCAGTCAGTATTTAATATTTGGGGGCGAATTTATTTATTGTTGGAAAGCTGATGTTTTTTCCAGTCGCATGGTGAAAACTGATTGTCATTATCTCTTATAGTTTCCGAGATATTCGCACAAATCTAAAATTGTTAAACGATTGTACATGTGCGTGTGTGTGTGTGTGTATGTCGAAAAATATTTTCAAATTTTTCGTTCAAAAATTTTCTGCCGTTACCAGGCCAACAGAATTCAGCAGGAAGTGTTTTTTGTTAAATACTTTTACAATTTTGCTTATAACTCGGAAACTATAAGAGATAATGACATTGAGTTTTCGCTATACGATAGAAAAAAACATCAGCTATTTAGCAAAATTTATTTCCGCCCACAAATGCCACGCCTTCTAAGAAATATACTGAATTGTTATATATAATGCCTTATATTTCAGTCAGTATTTAATATTTGGGGGCGAATTTATTTATTGTTGGAAAGCTGATGTTTTTTCCAGTCGCATGGTGAAAACTGATTGTCATTATCTCTTATAGTTTCCGAGATATTCGCACAAATGTAAAATTGTTAAACGATTGTACATGTGCGTGTGTGTGTGTATGTCGAAAAATATTTTCAAATTTTTCGTTCAAAAATTTTCTGCCGTTACCAGGCCAACAGAATTCAGCAGGAAGTGTTTTTTGTTAAATACTTTTACAATTTTGCTTATAACTCGGAAACTATAAGAGATAATGACATTGAGCTTTCGCTATACGATAGAAAAAAACATCAGCTATTTAGTAAAATTTATTTCCGCCCACAAATGCCACGCCTTCTAAGAAATATACTGAATTGTTATATATAATGCCTTATATTTCAGTCGGTATTTAATATTTGGGGGCGAATTTATTTATTGTTAGAAAGCTGATGTTTCTTCCAGTCGCATGGTGAAAACTGATTGTCATTATCTCTTATAGTTTCCGAGATATTCGCACAAATGTAAAATTGTTAAACGATTGTACATGTGCGTGTGTGTGTGTGTATGTCGAAAAATATTTTCAAATTTTTCGTTCAAAAATTTTCTGCCGTTACCAGGCCAACAGAATTCAGCAGGAAGTGTTTTTTGTTAAATACTTTTACAATTTTGCTTATAACTCGGAAACTATAAGAGATAATGACATTGAGTTTTCGCTATACGATAGAAAAAAACATCAGCTATTTAGTAAAATTTATTTCCGCCCACAAATGCCACGCCTTCTAAGAAATATACTGAATTGTTATATATAATGCCTTATATTTCAGTCGGTATTTAATATTTGGCGCCGAATTTATTTATTGTTGGAAAGCTGATGTTTTTTCCAGTCGCATGGTGAAAACTGATTGTCATTATCTCTTATAGTTTCCGAGATATTCGCACAAATCTAAAATTGTTAAACGATTGTACATGTGCGTGTGTGTGTGTGTGTATGTCGAAAAATATTTTCAAATTTTTCGTTCAAAAATTTTCTGCCGTTACCAGGCCAACAGAATTCAGCAGGAAGTGTTTTTTGTTAAACACTTTTACAATTTTGCTTATAACTCGGAAACTATAAGAGATAATGACATTGAGTTTTCGCTATACGATAGAAAAAAACATCAGCTATTTAGCAAAATTTATTTCCGCCCACAAATGCCACGCCTTCTTAAAAATATACTGAATTGTTATATATAATGCCTTATATTTCAGTCGGTATTTAATATTTGGGGGCGAATTTATTTATTGTTGGAAAGCTGATGTTTTTTCCAGTCGCATGGTGAAAACTGATTGTCATTATCTCTTATAGTTTCCGAGATATTCGCACAAATCTAAAATTGTTAAACGATTGTACATGTGCGTGTGTGTGTGTGTATGTCGAAAAATATTTTCAAACTTTTCGTTCAAAAATTTTCTGCCGTTACCAGGCCAACAGAATTCAGCAGGAAGTGTTTTTTGTTAAATACTTTTACAATTTTGCTTATAACTCGGAAACTATAAGAGATAATGACATTGAGTTTTCGCTATACGATAGAAAAAAACATCAGCTATTTAGTAAAATTTATTTCCGCCCACAAATGCCACGCCTTCTAAGAAATATACTGAATTGTTATATATAATGCCTTATATTTCAGTCGGTATTTAATATTTGGGGGCGAATTTATTTATTGTTGGAAAGCTGATGTTTTTTCCAGTCGCATGGTGAAAACTGATTGTCATTATCTCTTATAGTTTCCGAGATATTCGCACAAATCTAAAATTGTTAAACGATTGTACATGTGCGTGTGTGTGTGTGTGTATGTCGAAAAATATTTTCAAATTTTTCGTTCAAAAATTTTCTGCCGTTACCAGGCCAACAGAATTCAGCAGGAAGTGTTTTTTGTTAAACACTTTTACAAGTTTGCTTATAACTCGGAAACTATAAGAGATAATGACATTGAGTTTTCGCTATACGATAGAAAAAAACATCAGCTATTTAGCAAAATTTATTTCCGCCCACAAATGCCACGCCTTCTTAAAAATATACTAAATTGTTATATATAATGCCTTATATTTCAGTCGGTATTTAATATTTGGGGGCGAATTTATTTATTGTTGGAAAGCTGATGTTTTTTCCAGTCGCATGGTGAAAACTGATTGTCATTATCTCTTATAGTTTCCGAGATATTCGCACAAATCTAAAATTGTTAAACGATTGTACATGTGCGTGTGTGTGTGTGTATGTCGAAAAATATTTTCAAATTTTTCGTTCAAAAATTTTCTGCCGTTACCAGGCCAACAGAATTCAGCAGGAAGTGTTTTTTGTTAAATACTTTTACAATTTTGCTTATAACTCGGAAACTATAAGAGATAATGACATTGAGTTTTCGCTATACGATAGAAAAAAACATCAGCTATTTAGTAAAATTTATTTCCGCCCACAAATGCCACGCCTTCTAAGAAATATACTGAATTGTTATATATAATGCCTTATATTTCAGTCAGTATTTAATATTTGGGGGCGAATTTATTTATTGTTGGAAAGCTGATGTTTTTTCCAGTCGCATGGTGAAAACTGATTGTCATTATCTCTTATAGTTTCCCAGATATTCGCACAAATGTAAAATTGTTAAACGATTGTACATGTGCGTGTGTGTGTGTGTATGTCGAAAAATATTTTCAAACTTTTCGTTCAAAAATTTTCTGCCGTTACCAGGCCAACAGAATTCAGCAGGAAGTGGTTTTTGTTAAATACTTTTACAATTTTGCTTATAACTCGGAAACTATAAGAGATAATGACATTGAGTTTTCGCTATACGATAGAAAAAAACATCAGCTATTTAGCAAAATTTATTTCCGCCCACAAATGCCAAGCCTTCTAAGAAATATACTGAATTGTTATATATAATGCCTTATATTTCAGTCGGTATTTAATATTTGGGGGCGAATTTATTTATTGTTGGAAAGCTGATGTTTTTTCCAGTCGCATGGTGAAAACTGATTGTCATTATCTCTTATAGTTTCCGAGATATTCGCACAAATGTAAAATTGTTCAAAAATTTTCTGCCGTTACCAGGCCAACAGAATTCAGCAGGAAGTGTTTTTTGTTAAATACTTTTACAATTTTGCTTATAACTCGGAAACTATAAGAGATAATGACATTGAGTTTTCGCTATACGATAGAAAAAAACATCAGCTATTTAGTAAAATTTATTTCCGCCCACAAATGCCACGCCTTCTTAAAAATATACTGAATTGTTATATATAATGCCTTATATTTCAGTCGGTATTTTATATTTGGGGGCGAATTTATTTATTGTTGGAAAGCTGATGTTTTTTCCAGTCGCATGGTGAAAACTGATTGTCATTATCTCTTATAGTTTCCCAGATATTCGCACAAATGTAAAATTGTTAAACGATTGTACATGTGCGTGTGTGTGTGTGTATGTCGAAAAATATTTTCAAACTTTTCGTTCAAAAATTTTCTGCCGTTACCAGGCCAACAGAATTCAGCAGGAAGTGGTTTTTGTTAAATACTTTTACAATTTTGCTTATAACTCGGAAACTATAAGAGATAATGACATTGAGTTTTCGCTATACGATAGAAAAAAACATCAGCTATTTAGCAAAATTTATTTCCGCCCACAAATGCCACGCCTTCTAAGAAATATACTGAATTGTTATATATAATGCCTTATATTTCAGTCGGTATTTAATATTTGGGGGCGAATTTATTTATTGTTGGAAAGCTGATGTTTTTTCCAGTCGCATGGTGAAAACTGATTGTCATTATCTCTTATAGTTTCCGAGATATTCGCACAAATGTAAAATTGTTCAAAAATTTTCTGCCGTTACCAGGCCAACAGAATTCAGCAGGAAGTGTTTTTTGTTAAATACTTTTACAATTTTGCTTATAACTCGGAAACTATAAGAGATAATGACATTGAGTTTTCGCTATACGATAGAAAAAAACATCAGCTATTTAGTAAAATTTATTTCCGCCCACAAATGCCACGCCTTCTTAAAAATATACTGAATTGTTATATATAATGCCTTATATTTCAGTCGGTATTTAATATTTGGGGGCGAATTTATTTATTGTTGGAAAGCTGATGTTTTTTCCAGTCGCATGGTGAAAACTGATTGTCATTATCTCTTATAGTTTCCCAGATATTCGCACAAATGTAAAATTGTTAAACGATTGTACATGTGCGTGTGTGTGTGTGTATGTCGAAAAATATTTTCAAACTTTTCGTTCAAAAATTTTCTGCCGTTACCAGGCCAACAGAATTCAGCAGGAAGTGTTTTTTGTTAAATACTTTTACAATTTTGCTTATAACTCGGAAACTATAAGAGATAATGACATTGAGTTTTCGCTATACGATAGAAAAAAACATCAGCTATTTAGTAAAATTTATTTCCGCCCACAAATGCCACGCCTTCTTAAAAATATACTGAATTGTTATATATAATGCCTTATATTTCAGTCGGTATTTTATATTTGGGGGCGAATTTATTTATTGTTGGAAAGCTGATGTTTTTTCCAGTCGCATGGTGAAAACTGATTGTCATTATCTCTTATAGTTTCCGAGATATTCGCACAAATCTAAAATTGTTAAACGATTGTACATGTGCGTGTGTGTGTGTGTATGTCGAAAAATATTTTCAAATTTTTCGTTCAAAAATTTTCTGCCGTTACCAGGCCAACAGAATTCAGCAGGAAGTGTTTTTTGTTAAACACTTTTACAATTTTGCTTATAACTCGGAAACTATAAGAGATAATGACATTGAGTTTTCGCTATACGATAGAAAAAAACATCAGCTATTTAGTAAAATTTATTTCCGCCCACAAATGCCACGCCTTCTAAGAAATATACTGAATTGTTATATATAATGCCTTATATTTCAGTCAGTATTTAATATTTGGGGGCGAATTTATTTATTGTTGGAAAGCTGATGTTTTTTCCAGTCGCATGGTGAAAACTGATTGTCATTATCTCTTATAGTTTCCGAGATATTCGCACAAATGTAAAATTGTTAAACGATTGTACATGTGCGTGTGTGTGTGTATGTCGAAAAATATTTTCAAATTTTTCGTTCAAAAATTTTCTGCCGTTACCAGGCCAACAGAATTCAGCAGGAAGTGTTTTTTGTTAAATACTTTTACAATTTTGCTTATAACTCGGAAACTATAAGAGATAATGACATTGAGTTTTCGCTATACGATAGAAAAAAACATCAGCTATTTAGCAAAATTTATTTCCGCCCACAAATGCCACGCCTTCTAAGAAATATACTGAATTGTTATATATAATGCCTTATATTTCAGTCGGTATTGAATATTTGGGGGCGAATTTATTTATTGTTGGAAAGCTGATGATTTTTCCAGTCGCATGGTGAAAACTGATTGTCATTATCTCTTATAGTTTCCGAGATATTCGCACAAATGTAAAATTGTTAAACGATTGTACATGTGCGTGTGTGTGTGTGTATGTCGAAAAATATTTTCAAATTTTTCGTTCAAAAATTTTCTGCCGTTACCAGGCCAACAGAATTCAGCAGGAAGTGTTTTTTGTTAAATACTTTTACAATTTTGCTTATAACTCGGAAACTATAAGAGATAATGACATTGAGTTTTCGCTATACGATAGAAAAAAACATCAGCTATTTAACAAAATTTCTTTCCGCCCACAAATGCCACGCCTTCTAAGAAATATACTGAATTGTTATATATAATGCCTTATATTTCAGTCGGTATTTAATATTTGGGGGCGAATTTATTTATTGTTGGAAAGCTGATGATTTTTCCAGTCGCACGGTGAAAACTGATTGTCATTATCTCTTATAGTTTCCGAGATATTCGCACAAATCTAAAATTGTTAAACGATTGTACATGTGCGTGTGTGTGTGTGTGTATGTCGAAATATATTTTCAAATTTTTCGTTCAAAAATTTTCTGCCGTTACCAGGCCAACAGAATTCAGCAGGAAGTGTTTTTTGTTAAACACTTTTACAATTTTGCTTATAACTCGGAAACTATAAGAGATAATGACATTGAGTTTTCGCTATACGATAGAAAAAAACATCAGCTATTTAGCAAAATTTATTTCCGCCCACAAATGCCACGCCTTCTTAAAAATATACTGAATTGTTATATATAATGCCTTATATTTCAGTCGGTATTTAATATTTGGGGGCGAATTTATTTATTGTTGGAAAGCTGATGATTTTTCCAGTCGCATGGTGAAAACTGATTGTCATTATCTCTTATAGTTTCCGAGATATTCGCACAAATCTAAAATTGTTAAACGATTGTACATGTGCGTGTGTGTGTGTGTGTATGTCGAAAAATATTTTCAAACTTTTCGTTCAAAAATTTTCTGCCGTTACCAGGCCAACAGAATTCAGCAGGAAGTGTTTTTTGTTAAATACTTTTACAATTTTGCTTATAACTCGGAAACTATAAGAGATAATGATATTGAGTTTTCGCTATACGATAGAAAAAAACATCAGCTATTTAGTGAAATTTATTTCCGCCCACAAATGCCACGCCTTCTAAGAAATATACTAAATTGTTATATATAATGCCTTATATTTCAGTCGGTATTTAATTGAAATTGAAATTTATTTTATTTATTTATTTGATTTATAATGATCTACATAGCACAACAAGATACTAAATCTTATAAGTGACAGTGCTATGTTTACAATCAATAAGGTATAAAAAATTAACATTAATTAAATATAAAAAATTAGAGAAAGTTAATTTATGTATATAAATATTAAATTAAATTAAGAAGGTAAAGTATAAAAATAATAATAATAATAATAATAAGAATAATAATAATAATTATAATGATAATACTAACAATAATAATGATGACCTAAAAAATTAAATCACAAAATTTACAAATATGAGAGTAAAATTTTAATTATGAAAATAATTTAAATAACTCCTTTTTGAACGCGTTTGCATTGCCCAGATTTTGGATGTTATTTGGTAAGGAATTCCAAAGACTAATGGTGTGTATAAAGAACTGTCGCTGAGACAGAAGAGTCCTGAATCGTTGCTGTATAATCCCCACACCCCGGTGGGATCTAGCAAACTTAATTTTACAATATAGATACTTCGGCTGTTTCGTGTAAATTATTTTATGAAGTAGAAGGAGGCATCTAATTTTCAGGAGATTATCAAATTTGATACCAAGAATCAGGTAAGCTAAATGAGAAATGTGATCCCGACGCCCCTTAAGGAAAACATACCTGGCTATGTTATTGTACGCCAGGTTAAGTTTCTGGTTGTCATCATAACTGCAATTTGCGTATATCTCACATCCATATAAAAGTACCGGAATCAAGTAAGTTTTAGCAAGTTGCATGCGAATGACAAAAGGAGTTGAATCAATGACAGCCCACAAATTTCGAAGCATGCCATAAATTCTGCCAACAATGACACTTATATGGGTAGACCACGATAATTTGTCATTAAAGACAATACCCAGATTAGTAGCCGACCTGACAAATTCAATTTTATTTCCCCTGATACTCAATTCAGGTATGACAAATGATCCGTTTGTTCTCGAAAGTGTAATACATTTAGACTTAGAAGGATTGATACATAGTCCATTGGCCGAGGCCCATCCGTCAATCCTTGCTAAGTCACGATTAATGTAGTCCAAACAAGAATAAATATTCTCCCTTGGAGTATATGTGTAAAGCTGCACATCGTCAGCATACAATATTTGGGGGCGAATTTATTTATTGTTGGAAAGCTGATGTTTTTTCCAGTCGCATGGTGAAAACTGATTGTCATTATCTCCTATAGTTTCCGAGATATTCGCACAAATGTAAAATTGTTCAACGATTGTACATGTGCGTGTGTGTGTGTGTATATCGAAAAATATTTTCAAATTTTTCGTTCAAAAATTTTCTGCCGTTACCAGGCCAACAGAATTCAGCAGGAAGTGTTTTTTGTTAAATACTTTTACAATTTTGCTTATAACTCGGAAACTATAAGAGATAATGACATTGAGTTTTCGCTATACGATAGAAAAAAACATCAGCTATTTGGCAAAATTTATTTCCGCCCACAAATGCCACGCCTTCTACGAAATATACTGAATTGTTATATATAATGCCTTATATTTCAGTCGGTATTTAATATTTGGGGGCGAACTTATTTATTGTTGGAAAGCTGATGTTTTTTCCAGTCGCATGGTGAAAACTGATTGTCATTATCTCCTATAGTTTCCGAGATATTCGCACAAATGTAAAATTGTTCAACGATTGTACATGTGCGTGTGTGTGTGTGTATATCAAAAAATATTTTCAAATTTTTCGTTCAAAAATTTTCTGCCGTTACCAGGCCAACAGAATTCAGCAGGAAGTGTTTTTTGTTAAATACTTTTACAATTTTGCTTATAACTCGGAAACTATAAGAGATAATGACATTGAGTTTTCGCTATACGATAAAAAAAAACATCAGCTATTTGGCAAAATTTATTTCCGCCCACAAATGCCACGCCTTCTACGAAATATACTGAATTGTTATATATGATGCCTTATATTTCAGTCGGTATTGAATATTTGGGGGCGAATTTATTTATTGTTGGAAAGCTGATGTTTTTTCCAGTCGCATGGTGAAAACTGATTGTCATTATCTCCTATAGTTTCCGAGATATTCGCACAAATGTAAAATTGTTCAACGATTGTACATGTGCGTGTGTGTGTGTGTATATCGAAAAATATTTTCAAATTTTTCGTTCAAAAATTTTCTGCCGTTACCAGGCCAACAGAATTCAGCAGGAAGTGTTTTTTGTTAAACACTTTTTCAAGTTTGCTTATAACTCGGAAACTATAAGAGATAATGACATTGAGTTTTCGCTATACGATAGAAAAAAACATCAGCTATTTAGCAAAATTTATTTCCGCCCACAAATGCCACGCCTTCTTAAAAATATACTAAATTGTTATATATGATGCCTTATATTTCAGTCGGTATTTAATATTTGGGGGCGAATTTATTTATTGTTGGAAAGCTGATGATTTTTCCAGTCGCATGGTGAAAACTGATTGTCATTATCTCTTATAGTTTCCGAGATATTCGCACAAATCTAAAATTGTTAAACGATTGTACATGTGCGTGTGTGTGTGTGTGTATGTCGAAAAATATTTTCAAATTTTTCGTTCAAAAATTTTCTGCCGTTACCAGGCCAACAGAATTCAGCAGGAAGTGTTTTTTGTTAAATACTTTTACAATTTTGCTTATAACTCGGAAACTATAAGAGATAATGACATTGAGTTTTCGCTATACGATAGAAAAAAACATCAGCTATTTGGCAAAATTTATTTCCGCCCACAAATGCCACGCCTTCTAAGAAATATACTGAATTGTTATATATGATGCCTTATATTTCAGTCGGTATTGAATATTTGGGGGCGAATTTATTTATTGTTGGAAAGCTGATGTTTTTTCCAGTCGCATGGTGAAAACTGATTGTCATTATCTCCTATAGTTTCCGAGATATTCGCACAAATGTAAAATTGTTCAACGATTGTACATGTGCGTGTGTGTGTGTGTATATCGAAAAATATTTTCAAATTTTTCGTTCAAAAATTTTCTGCCGTTACCAGGCCAACAGAATTCAGCAGGAAGTGTTTTTTGTTAAATACTTTTACAATTTTGCTTATAACTCGGAAACTATAAGAGATAATGACATTGAGTTTTCGCTATACGATAGAAAAAAAACATCAGCTATTTAGCAAAATTTCTTTCCGCCCACAAATGCCACGCCTTCTAAGAAATATACTGAATTCTTATATATAATGCCTTATATTTCAGTCGGTATTTAATATTTGGGGGCGAATTTATTTATTGTTGGAAAGCTGATGTTTTTTCCAGTCGCATGGTGAAAACTGATTGTCATTATCTCTTATAGTTTCCGAGATATTCGCACAAATCTAAAATTGTTAAACGATTGTACATGTGCGTGTGTGTGTGTGTGTATGTCGAAAAATATTTTCAAATTTTTCGTTCAAAAATTTTCTGCCGTTACCAGGCCAACAGAATTCAGCAGGAAGTGTTTTTTGTTAAATACTTTTACAATTTTGCTTATAACTCGGAAACTATAAGAGATAATGACATTGAGTTTTCGCTATACGATAGAAAAAAAACATCAGCTATTTGGCAAAATTTATTTCCGCCCACAAATGCCACGCCTTCTACGAAATATACTGAATTGTTATATATGATGCCTTATATTTCAGTCGGTATTTAATATTTGGGGGCGAATTTATTTATTGTTGGAAAGCTGATGTTTTTTCCAGTCGCATGGTGAAAACTGATTGTCATTATCTCCTATAGTTTCCGAGTTATTCGCACAAATGTAAAATTGTTCAACGATTGTACATGTGCGTGTGTGTGTGTGTATATCGAAAAATATTTTCAAATTTTTTGTTCAAAAATTTTCTGCCGTTACCAGGCCAACAGAATTCAGCAGGAAGTGTTTTTTGTTAAATACTTTTACAATTTTGCTTATAACTCGGAAACTATAAGAGATAATGACATTGAGTTTTCGCTATACGATAGAAAAAAACATCAGCTATTTGGCAAAATTTATTTCCGCCCACAAATGCCACGCCTTCTACGAAATATACTGAATTGTTATATATGATGCCTTATATTTCAGTCGGTATTGAATATTTGGGGGCGAATTTATTTATTGTTGGAAAGCTGATGTTTTTTCCAGTCGCATGGTGAAAACTGATTGTCATTATCTCCTATAGTTTCCGAGATATTCGCACAAATGTAAAATTGTTCAACGATTGTACATGTGCGTGTGTGTGTGTGTATATCGAAAAATATTTTCAAATTTTTCGTTCAAAAATTTTCTGCCGTTACCAGGCCAACAGAATTCAGCAGGAAGTGTTTTTTGTTAAATACTTTTACAATTTTGCTTATAACTCGGAAACTATAAGAGATAATGACATTGAGTTTTCGCTATACGATAGAAAAAAAACATCAGCTATTTGGCAAAATTTATTTCCGCCCACAAATGCCACGCCTTCTACGAAATATACTGAATTGTTATATATAATGCCTTATATTTCAGTCGGTATTTAATATTTGGGGGCGAATTTATTTATTGTTGGAAAGCTGATGTTTTTTCCAGTCGCATGGTGAAAACTGATTGTCATTATCTCTTATAGTTTCCGAGATATTCGCACAAATGTAAAATTGTTAAACGATTGTACATGTGCGTGTGTGTGTGTGTATGTCGAAAAATATTTTCAAATTTTTCGTTCAAAAATTTTCTGCCGTTACCAGGCCAACAGAATTCAGCAGGAAGTGTTTTTTGTTAAATACTTTTACAATTTTGCTTATAACTCGGAAACTATAAGAGATAATGACATTGAGTTTTCGCTATACGATAGAAAAAAACATCAGCTATTTAGTAAAATTTATTTCCGCCCACAAATGCCACGCCTTCTAAGAAATATACTGAATTGTTATATATAATGCCTTATATTTCAGTCGGTATTTAATATTTGGCGCCGAATTTATTTATTGTTGGAAAGCTGATGTTTTTTCCAGTCGCATGGTGAAAACTGATTGTCATTATCTCTTATAGTTTCCGAGATATTCGCACAAATGTAAAATTGTTAAACGATTGTACATGTGCGTGTGTGTGTGTGTATGTCGAAAAATATTTTCAAATTTTTCGTTCAAAAATTTTCTGCCGTTACCAGGCCAACAGAATTCAGCAGGAAGTGTTTTTTGTTAAATACTTTTACAATTTTGCTTATAACTCGGAAACTATAAGAGATAATGACATTGAGTTTTCGCTATACGATAGAAAAAAACATCAGCTATTTAGTAAAATTTATTTCCGCCCACAAATGCCACGCCTTCTAAGAAATATACTGAATTGTTATATATAATGCCTTATATTTCAGTCGGTATTTAATATTTGGGGGCGAATTTATTTATTGTTGGAAAGCTGATGTTTTTTCCAGCCGCATGGTGAAAACTGATTGTCATTATCTCCTATAGTTTCCGAGATATTCGCACAAATGTAAAATTGTTCAACGATTGTACATGTGCGTGTGTATGTGTGTATATCGAAAAATATTTTCAAATTTTTCGTTCAAAAATTTTCTGCCGTTACCAGGCCAACAGAATTCAGCAGGAAGTGTTTTTTGTTAAATACTTTTACAATTTTGCTTATAACTCGGAAACTATAAGAGATAATGACATTGAGTTTTCGCTATACGATAGAAAAAAACATCAGCTATTTAGCAAAATTTATTTCCGCCCACAAATGCCACGCCTTCTAAGAAATATACTGAATTGTTATATATAATGCCTTATATTTCGTCGGTATTTAATATTTGGGGGCGAATTTATTTATTGTTGGAAAGCTGATGTTTTTTCCAGTCGCATGGTGAAAACTGATTGTCATTATCTCTTATAGTTTCCGAGATATTCGCACAAATCTAAAATTGTTAAACGATTGTACATGTGCGTGTGTGTGTGTGTATGTCGAAAAATATTTTCAAATTTTTCGTTCAAAAATTTTCTGCCGTTACCAGGCCAACAGAATTCAGCAGGAAGTGTTTTTTGTTAAATACTTTTACAATTTTGCTTATAACTCGGAAACTATAAGAGATAATGACATTGAGCTTTCGCTATACGATAGAAAAAAACATCAGCTATTTAGCAAAATTTATTTCCGCCCACAAATGCCACGCCTTCTTAAAAATATACTGAATTGTTATATATAATGCCTTATATTTCAGTCGGTATTTAATATTTGGGGGCGAATTTATTTATTGTTGGAAAGCTGATGTTTTTTCCAGTCGCATGGTGAAAACTGATTGTCATTATCTCTTATAGTTTCCGAGATATTCGCACAAATCTAAAATTGTTAAACGATTGTACATGTGCGTGTGTGTGTGTGTATGTCGAAAAATATTTTCAAATTTTTCGTTCAAAAATTTTCTGCCGTTACCAGGCCAACACAATTCAGCAGGAAGTGTTTTTTGTTAAATACTTTTACAATTTTGCTTATAACTCGGAAACTATAAGAGATAATGACATTGAGTTTTCGCTATACGATAGAAAAAAACATCAGCTATTTAGTAAAATTTATTTCCGCCCACAAATGCCACGCCTTCTAAGAAATATACTGAATTGTTATATATAATGCCTTATATTTCAGTCAGTATTTAATATTTGGGGGCGAATTTATTTATTGTTGGAAAGCTGATGTTTTTTCCAGTCGCATGGTGAAAACTGATTGTCATTATCTCTTATAGTTTCCGAGATATTAGCACGCATGTAAAATTGTTAAACGATTGTACATGTGCGTGTGTGTGTGTATGTCGAAAAATATTTTCAAATTTTTCGTTCAAAAATTTTCTGCCGTTACCAGGCCAACAGAATTCAGCAGGAAGTGTTTTTTGTTAAATACTTTTACAATTTTGCTTATAACTCGGAAACTATAAGAGATAATGACATTGAGTTTTCGCTATACGATAGAAAAAAACATCAGCTATTTAGCAAAATTTATTTCCGCCCACAAATGCCACGCCTTCTTAAAAATATACTGAATTGTTATATATAATGCCTTATATTTCAGTCGGTATTTAATATTTGGGGGCGAATTTATTTATTGTTGGAAAGCTGATGTTTTTTCCAGTCGCATGGTGAAAACTGATTGTCATTATCTCTTATAGTTTCCGAGATATTCGCACAAATGTAAAATTGTTAAACGATTGTACATGTGCGTGTGTGTGTGTGTATGTCGAAAAATATTTTCAAATTTTTCGTTCAAAAATTTTCTGCCGTTACCAGGCCAACAGAATTCAGCAGGAAGTGTTTTTTGTTAAATACTTTTACAATTTTGCTTATAACTCGGAAACTATAAGAGATAATGACATTGAGTTTTCGCTATACGATAGAAAAAAACATCAGCTATTTAGTAAAATTTATTTCCGCCCACAAATGCCACGCCTTCTAAGAAATATACTGAATTGTTATATATAATGCCTTATATTTCAGTCGGTATTTAATATTTGGCGCCGAATTTATTTATTGTTGGAAAGCTGATGTTTTTTCCAGTCGCATGGTGAAAACTGATTGTCATTATCTCTTATAGTTTCCGAGATATTCGCACAAATGTAAAATTGTTAAACGATTGTACATGTGCGTGTGTGTGTGTGTATGTCGAAAAATATTTTCAAATTTTTCGTTCAAAAATTTTCTGCCGTTACCAGGCCAACAGAATTCAGCAGGAAGTGTTTTTTGTTAAATACTTTTACAATTTTGCTTATAACTCGGAAACTATAAGAGATAATGACATTGAGTTTTCGCTATACGATAGAAAAAAACATCAGCTATTTAGTAAAATTTATTTCCGCCCACAAATGCCACGCCTTCTAAGAAATATACTGAATTGTTATATATAATGCCTTATATTTCAGTCGGTATTTAATATTTGGGGGCGAATTTATTTATTGTTGGAAAGCTGATGTTTTTTCCAGTCGCATGGTGAAAACTGATTGTCATTATCTCCTATAGTTTCCGAGATATTCGCACAAATGTAAAATTGTTCAACGATTGTACATGTGCGTGTGTATGTGTGTATATCGAAAAATATTTTCAAATTTTTCGTTCAAAAATTTTCTGCCGTTACCAGGCCAACAGAATTCAGCAGGAAGTGTTTTTTGTTAAATACTTTTACAATTTTGCTTATAACTCGGAAACTATAAGAGATAATGACATTGAGTTTTCGATATACGATAGAAAAAAACATCAGCTATTTAGCAAAATTTATTTCCGCCCACAAATGCCACGCCTTCTATGAAATATACTGAATTCTTATATATAATGCCTTATATTTCAGTCGGTATTTAATATTTGGGGGCGAATTTATTTATTGTTGGAAAGCTGATGTTTTTTCCAGTCGCATGGTGAAAACTGATTGTCATTATCTCCTATAGTTTCCGAGATATTCGCACAAATGTAAAATTGTTCAACGATTGTACATGTGCGTGTGTGTGTGTGTATATCGAAAAATATTTTCAAATTTTTCGTTCAAAAATTTTCTGCCGTTACCAGGCCAACAGAATTCAGCAGGAAGTGTTTTTTGTTAAATACTTTTACAATTTTGCTTATAACTCGGAAACTATAAGAGATAATGACATTGAGTTTTCGCTATACGATAGAAAAAAACATCAGCTATTTGGCAAAATTTATTTCCGCCCACAAATGCCACGCCTTCTACGAAATATACTGAATTATTATATATAATGCCTTATATTTCAGTCGGTATTTAATATTTGGGGGCGAACTTATTTATTGTTGGAAAGCTGATGTTTTTTCCAGTCGCATGGTGAAAACTGATTGTCATTATCTCCTATAGTTTCCGAGATATTCGCACAAATGTAAAATTGTTCAACGATTGTACATGTGCGTGTGTGTGTGTGTATATCAAAAAATATTTTCAAATTTTTCGTTCAAAAATTTTCTGCCGTTACCAGGCCAACAGAATTCAGCAGGAAGTGTTTTTTGTTAAATACTTTTACAATTTTGCTTATAACTCGGAAACTATAAGAGATAATGACATTGAGTTTTCGCTATACGATAGAAAAAAACATCAGCTATTTGGCAAAATTTATTTCCGCCCACAAATGCCACGCCTTCTACGAAATATACTGAATTGTTATATATGATGCCTTATATTTCAGTCGGTATTGAATATTTGGGGGCGAATTTATTTATTGTTGGAAAGCTGATGTTTTTTCCAGTCGCATGGTGAAAACTGATTGTCATTATCTCCTATAGTTTCCGAGATATTCGCACAAATGTAAAATTGTTCAACGATTGTACATGTGCGTGTGTGTGTGTGTATATCGAAAAATATTTTCAAATTTTTCGTTCAAAAATTTTCTGCCGTTACCAGGCCAACAGAATTCAGCAGGAAGTGTTTTTTGTTAAATACTTTTACAATTTTGCTTATAACTCGGAAACTATAAGAGATAATGACATTGAGTTTTCGCTATACGATAGAAAAAAACATCAGCTATTTAGCAAAATTTATTTCCGCCCACAAATGCCACGCCTTCTAAGAAATATACTGAATTGTTATATATGATGCCTTATATTTCAGTCGGTATTGAATATTTGGGGGCGAATTTATTTATTGTTGGAAAGCTGATGTTTTTTCCAGTCGCATGGTGAAAACTGATTGTCATTATCTCCTATAGTTTCCGAGTTATTCGCACAAATGTAAAATTGTTCAACGATTGTACATGTGCGTGTGTGTGTGTGTATATCGAAAAATATTTTCAAATTTTTTGTTCAAAAATTTTCTGCCGTTACCAGGCCAACAGAATTCAACAGGAAGTGTTTTTTGTTAAATACTTTTACAATTTTGCTTATAACTCGGAAACTATAAGAGATAATGACATTGAGTTTTCTCTATACGATAGAAAAAAACATCAGCTATTTAGTAAAATTTATTTCCGCCCACAAATGCCACGCCTTCTAAGAAATATACTGAATTGTTATATATAATGCCTTATATTTCAGTCGGTATTTAATATTTGGGGGCGAATTTATTTATTGTTAGAAAGCTAATGTTTTTCCCAGTCGCATGGTGAAAACTGATTGTCATTATCTCCTATAGTTTCCGAGATATTCGCACAAATGTAAAATTGTTCAACGATTGTACATGTGCGTGTGTGTGTGTGTATATCGAAAAATATTTTCAAATTTTTCGTTAAAAAATTTTCTGCCGTTACCAGGCCAACAGAATTCAGCAGGAAGTGTTTTTTGTTAAATACTTTTACAATTTTGCTTATAACTCGGAAACTATAACAGATAATGACATTGAGTTTTCGCTATACGATAGAAAAAAACATCAGCTATTTGGCAAAATTTATTTCCGCCCACAAATGCCACGCCTTCTACGAAATATACTGAATTCTTATATATAATGCCTTATATTTCAGTCGGTATTTAATATTTGGGGGCGAATTTATTTATTGTTGGAAAGCTGATGTTTTTTCCAGTCGCATGGTGAAAACTGATTGTCATTATCTCCTATAGTTTCCGAGTTATTCGCACAAATGTAAAATTGTTCAACGATTGTACATGTGCGTGTGTGTGTGTGTATATCGAAAAATATTTTCAAATTTTTTGTTCAAAAATTTTCTGCCGTTACCAGGCCAACAGAATTCAACAGGAAGTGTTTTTTGTTAAATACTTTTACAATTTTGCTTATAACTCGGAAACTATAAGAGATAATGACATTGAGTTTTCTCTATACGATAGAAAAAAACATCAGCTATTTAGCAAAATTTATTTCCGCCCACAAATGCCACGCCTTCTATGAAATATACTGAATTCTTATATATAATGCCTTATATTTCAGTCGGTATTTAATATTTGGGGGCGAATTTATTTATTGTTGGAAAGCTGATGTTTTTCCCAGTCGCATGGTGAAAACTGATTGTCATTATCTCCTATAGTTTCCGAGATATTCGCACAAATGTAAAATTGTTCAACGATTGTACATGTGCGTGTGTGTGTGTGTATATCGAAAAATATTTTCAAATTTTTCGTTCAAAAATTTTCTGCCGTTACCAGGCCAACAGAATTCAGCAGGAAGTGTTTTTTGTTAAATACTTTTACAATTTTGCTTATAACTCGGAAACTATAAGAGATAATGACATTGAGTTTTCGCTATACGATAGAAAAAAACATCAGCTATTTAGCAAAATTTATTTCCGCCCACAAATGCCACGCCTTCTAAGAAATATACTGAATTGTTATATATAATGCCTTATATTTCAGTCGGTATTTAATATTTGGGGGCGAATTTATTTATTGTTGGAAAGCTGATGTTTTTTCCAGTCGCATGGTGAAAACTGATTGTCATTATCTCTTATAGTTTCCGAGATATTCGCACAAATGTAAAATTGTTCAACGATTGTACATGTGCGTGTGTGTGTGTGTATGTCGAAAAATATTTTCAAATTTTTCGTTCAAAAATTTTCTGCCGTTACCAGGCCAACAGAATTCAGCAGGAAGTGTTTTTTGTTAAATACTTTTACAATTTTGCTTATAACTCGGAAACTATAAGAGATAATGACATTGAGTTTTCGCTATACGATAGAAAAAAACATCAGCTATTTGGCAAAATTTATTTTCGCCCACAAATGCCACGCCTTCTAAGAAATATACTGAATTCTTATATATAATGCCTTATATTTCAGTCGGTATTTAATATCTGGGGGCGAATTTATTTATTGTTGGAAAGCTGATTTTTGAACGAAAAATTTGAAAATATTTTTCGACATACACACACACACACGCACATGTACAATCGTTGAACAATTTTACATTTGTGCGAATATCTCGGAAACTATAAGAGATAATGACATTGAGTTTTCGCTATACGATAGAAAAAAAACATCAGCTATTTAGCAAAATTTATTTCCGCCCACAAATGAAAGCAAAAATTTGGGATGACCAAAAATCAGTGCAAGGAAGCATAAGAAGGACTTTTTATAGAATTGAATAGTTTAAGTATATAGCATTTAAAATATTGTAAATGAACATCTTATTAGAATTTTTACTCCTTATAGGTTTGGATTCACTACAAACCTAATAATAAAAAAAATTTCTAATAATAAAAACACATCCAACACAGCTCTACACTCCGGGAAATCCACATATTTCAAAAAACCATACTTTGGAAGCATTTATTTTGTCTTCGATCATTTATGTTTTTATCCATTTTCTACAAATGCTATCCTCTATTACTGGTAACACTTCCTTTAAAATAAGTGACATTATAGATTGAGCTACTCCAACATAGAAATTATTTCCATTGCACTTTTGATAGCTTCCGTCAGCCAAAAATCGAAGTACAGCACACAGCTTTAATATCGGTGGTATAGCTGCCATATGCACAGGTTTCTTTAAGTGGTCCTTAATTTTATCCAACACATAACAAAATGCTTCTTTGTTTAGTCGAAAATAGCTAATAAATCTATAAAAAATCACTTGTTATAAATATTTGTTAATAATTTTGGACATTTCTTACTTCGCGCTGGGTAGTTCAAGAGGATATGAATCATCGCGTATTTTCCTACGTATACGAAGAACATTTATGTTAGCGTCATGATTCTCATCTTCGTTAAATAAATCCTCAATTAAATCCATTTTTAATTTACTTTTATTTCTACAAAAACTTGATTTCCAAATAAATTTCATGGTGTTACCAACATGAAACTAAAAAATAATTTGGTTGAGGGAAAGTTGGGTTGACTGGCATAGACGACCAAACTGAGTTGAGTTGAGAACGGCAATAGGGGCATTTAATTATTTATTTTCTTAGTTCTATTAGTATATATATTAAGTTACGGTATTTGCTATATAAACAAAAGTACGTTTTTGTTCTAAGTGTTAAGCACTAAGCAGACATTTACATTAAAAACTAATGAATAAGCCCACACCCATGGCAAAAAAAAATATTTAAATTAAATTATGTTTTTGTTCACTTACCTTCCACTTTAGACCTGGAGGCTAATTCTGTTATTCGTATATGTACGAGCACAAGCATTCAAATTTAAGAACTTTAATGAATTTATTTTAGAGAGAAAAGAATTTGGTAAATTAACAAAGATGAACATATTTATCACAGATCGGTTGACGATTTGAAACAAATTTCGCAAACGATTGTCAGAATTAGCCTCTAGGTGGGGTTTACCAATAAATTTTGTATACAAGAGATAGCCATCATCTCTCTTTTTCACCGTTTCTTTATTAATTTTAATTTTTCTTTTATTATTATTATATAATATATAATTTTTATATTAATTCAATATGATCTCTCTCTAACACTGGGAGATTTATTTTCTTTATTTTTATTATTATTTTTTTTACTTTTACATACAAATATGGTTGTTGTTGTTATGTTTTGTTTTTTTGTTTTCTTTTAAGGAATCCTTTTTTTAATTATTTTTTACTGCGAATGTTTATTTTTCTCTTGTTTTCCTTTTTTTTTGTTTTTGGTTTTTAGATATAATTAGTAGTTTTCTTTTATTATTTGTTTTTGTTTTGTTTGCTACTTATATTGAATAAATTAATATTATGTATTAAACTTTTTTGTTGTTGTTGTTGTTAATTTTCATTAACACAATAGCACAAGAAAATAAAAATTATAATAATTACACAATATTTGTTTATATAAAAAAAAACGCTTACAAAGTAAAGCAAAATATTTTTAATTTAAAAAAGAAGAAAACATTGAAAATATATTTTTGTTTTCATTTAAATTAAATCAGTTATAATAATTAACAATTCGTTTTTTTGTGTATAAATGTGTTGTGTTGTTTTTGTTGTTAATTAATTTGTAATGCTTGTTTTGTTTTGTTTAGTTTATTTTTATTATTTTTATTTTATTTTAAATGTAAAAACAACTAAAGCAATTTAGTTTCTCTTTTGTATTACTTTCTTGTTTTTATTTTATATTGTTAATAAGCTAAACATATATTTTTATATTATTAAAGATTTTTTTTGTTCTCATAAATTTAATGCAAAATTTCTAAAATAATTTTAAATTATTTTTTTTTTGTAATTTTTTATTTTAAATATTTTTTTGTTTTTCCAAAAGAAAAAAATTGTAATTTCTTTCAAAAAGAAAAAAAAAAACTAAACTGCTTTAACATCTAAAGTATTTTCTCCTTTTACTAACTAACTTCTTTGTTTGTTTTTGTATTTGTTTTAATTATTTCCTTAATTTTTTTATATATTATTAATGATTTTTAGAGTTTTTATATGAGTTTTGCTTAATTATTCTGAAAGAGGTCCATACGGAAAGAAAATATTATTCTTGACTAGCCATTTGATCCTTGAAAAAAGGACGTATATAAAGTAATTGTTAATTATTATTAAATTGTTAGTTTATTTTCTTTGTAAATATTATTATTATTATTTTTTTGTAATACCAGCTAAATCAACTTTTTTCTTTAAAAGTTTTATGAAAATTTTCCAGTTAATAGGAGGAGAATTTTATTTCTGAAAATTTGAATTAATTTTTAAATTTTCTTATAACTTTCGTATGAAAAAAAATTCTGAAGTTTTTTTTTTTTAGAAATATTCGTACAAATATGTTTCACATATTTGAAGAATAAAGAAGTTTTAAAAAATATTACAGCAACTATTACGACTTCAATTTACAAAAATATTTGTATAAAATAAAAGATTAAAAAATGCAATTACATATGTACTTTAAATGCAAAAGTATTGAAAAATGATTCGAAAATAGATTTTTGAATACTTTAAATAAATTTTAGAAATATTTAATGGATAACATATACAATCGTTAGAAATTTTTTAAAAAAAGTTATGAACATAATTTAGATAATATGTTTTCTTTTAAACTGTGTTTAATTTAAAATATTTAAAAATTTTTAGAAAAAAATTTTATAGTTTTTATAATTATTCAAAAAAAAAAAAAAAGACCTACAAAAGTATTCAAAATATTTATTACGAAATTGTTTTTTTTTAATCAAATAATGGAACATAATTTTTTATATTAAAAAATGAGTACAAGTTTTATAGAATATTTTACGCAATAATTATGCAAATAATTTATAAAAATATTAAGGAAAATTTTCTAAAACATCTGCAGAAACTGTTGTGAAATATTTTGAAATATATTTCCAATTCTTAGAAATTTAGAGATTTTTAAAATATTTTTAAATTTTTTTAAATTTTAATTTATTTATTTAAATAATTTTATAAATTATTTTCTGGTTTAGAATATTTTTTTTATAGCATAAAAGTAATTAACATCAATATTTGAAGATTAATGATAAATATTAATAAAAAATACGATTTTTTTTTTATAATTTAAATTTTTTGGGAAAATATTTTATACGAAAAAAGTTTATTTAGCCTTATTTTCTTTTTAAATGTTACTTTGCTGCCATTTTGCATTTAGGTGAGTGTTTTTTGAGCTTAGAAAAAAAATATTTTATTTATTATTCCTTTTTTTAGTTTTTTGATAAAAAATATGCTTATTTTGAGAGACTTTTTTACAAGTGTTTTTTTAGTTTTAATCTTTTTTATTTCATTAAATGTGGTTTTGTTTAATTAATAAATAAATAAAAGAGAATCTAATTTGTATAAGAAAAACCTCAACTTGAATTTAATTAAAAATAAATTTAATTTAATAAACTTTCTAATAATCTTTTGTGTTTTTGATATCGGATGATGGCGCCCACATAATATACATTATGTTGTGAAATATTTTTAAAGAATTGAAATTATTGGTTATAGACTTTATAATTTTTTTTTTTCATTTTATAAACATTATTTTACAATATTTTTTAATTATTTTTATGAAATAAAATTTTTCATTTAATTTATTTTAAAGTTTTTGAAGAATTCCAATGCAAAACACAAATAAGTAATTTTAATTTACACAAATTAAATTCCCTTTGTATTTAAAATTTATAAATATGATATACAATACAATTTTTTAAATCACTCCAGTTTTTTTTTTGTTCATCTATATGTTGTTGTTTTGTTTTTTAATGTACTTAAAAAATTTTTTTTGTAGTTATTGTTTGTTAAAGTGAAAAATATAAATTTAAACAGTATTTTTTAATAGTCAATAATAATAATAATAATAATATATATATATATATTTTTTTTTCAAATATTTGAAATGAAGTTTTTCTTTTTTTATAATTATTTAAATAACGTTTATAAATTACATGATGTTTTATTATTTTACGATGTAAATGTATTTTTTTTTAAAATTTATTAATTCTATTTGTGTTACTTTTAAATATTTAATGATTTTTTTAACTTTACTTATTTTGTTTTATTCTTTAATAAATATAATTACAAATAATTTCTTTTTATTTTTCAGAATTTCTTTTTTTTTAATTTTTATAGATCGTTTATATTATAATTATTTGTAAAAATGGTTCTTTTGTTTTAATTTTCTTTTTTATAATTATAATTAAATTTATTAAATATTAAATAATTATAAAGATATTTTATAATAAAAATTCCAAGAAATTCTTGAGGAAAATTAAAATTTGCATTAATGAAATAATTAATTAAAAATAAAACTTTAGAAATATTAAATACATTTTTTTTGTTATAAAATATCTTTATATATACTGTATATATTTATTAATAATCATTTGTTTTTATATTTCTTTAATGATAATTTGTTTTTCTGGTTTTTTCTTGTTTTTTTTTTTGTTTGTAAAAATTGTGTAGAGCAGTAATTTTAGAAAAGAAAACTTGAAATAAATTAATTAAATAATATTTAAATATATATGCTTTTTTAGTACTGTTTTAATATTTATATGTATAATCATGTTGTTTTTTTTTGTTTTGAGGAGAAAAAAATTTGAGTTTTTATTTTATGCGTTTTAATATTTAAATGTGATTTTTGTTTTTAGTATTATTATTATTATTTATTCTTATTAAATTTATAAATATACTTTTGTTAGTAAATTTATTAGAAAGATAATGATTTTAATTTTATTTGATTTTTTTTTTGGTTTTGTTTTGTGCGAAAATAAAATTTTGTATGAAAAAGATGAAATTTTAGTACAAAAAACTTTTGTTTTTATAATTAAATGCTTGTTTTGTTATTTGAAAAAATATTAGGTATGTTATACAATATAAGACAGCTTAAGTTTTATTTACGTTTTTATAAGTTGTTTTTAGTAATTCCCTCTTAGATTTAAATTTAAAAAAAAAGAAAATACATTAAAAAGAATTAAAAAAATCAAATAAAAAAAATTAATAAAATAAGAAAAATGAAAATATGTAAACAAAAAAAAAATGATATCATTGCAACGAATAGAGAGCTTTTTATATATGTATGTGTATCAAGCTTACATAAAAATATAATTTTAATTTCATATTTATAAACTTATTTAAAGATATACAATTTAATTTTGTAGCCTCATTTCATAATTAAAAATACTTTATAATGAACTTTTATTTTCATTTATTAGGTTTTTTAATTAAAACAAAAATACTTAGTTTGCATAAAAGATTTAAAAGATATTTCACAACTTTTAATTAGCCGTTTCCAGTTTAAAATTCTTGTTAAAAAAAAATCAAATAAAAATTTTGCAGCTGATATTTACCTGAACACAGCCGATCGAATGTTTTTGAAACAAAATTAAATTTAAAAAAAACACACGTATTGCAACTCGTTCTTAGATCCCAGCTGGAATAATTGAAAGAAAGTTCGCTTCAGCTGAAATTTTTCTGAACCAATCAGACGCTAAAACTGGTACTAAAATTTCTAAACCCAACTGATTCAAACTGCCTAAAATTTGAGTGTAAGGAACAAAATGGATTTCGTTCGATTTATTCAAAATCCGAATTAATTTTACATCAGAATAATTTTCAAAAATTAGAAAAGCCGCCAAAAAGAAAATTTGTCTGCATTACGATATCATTTGTAGAAGGAAAACTTTCATTTGTAAATTGTAGATTAAATGAAAGAAAAAAATTTTCATTTGGTATTACGGCAAAGAAATCGGCTAAAGTGTTGCTAATTGTACTCAATTGAATTGTTCACAGGATCGCATATTTATCAGTACCACCATCATACCAAATATCGTCAACTTTATATGGGGTTCATTATTTTTCTTTCTTGTATTTTTTTTTTGTAATAAAAGTTTTTTAAGGCGTACAGCTTATTAGGCTATATAGCCTCCGATCCTGGTGTTTGCGCTACCAACATCTCCACCAGGCATGAAAAGAGCCGGGATTTAGCAGTGCAAGTATTAAGGTTATACCGCCCATGGTCGGACGTCAGCGACCTCGTCAGCGTGATAGGGGACACCAAGCCCTTGAAGTACAGTGGGTGAGGTTGACTTTTGGAAAGGATTGGCTGTTTGAAAAAGTACGTATCTTTTGAACGCTTCAATTTCCCATTAGTCCACCAGAAAACGCCAAATCACAACCATACTATCCAAACTTCGTTTACAGTGGAACGAAGTCAAACATTGCGCTGTTGATCGAGCTCATTGGAATCGACTTGTTGCCGCCCTATGCTCCCTAGAAGAGTAAAAGGGATATATAAATATCAGTTGTTTATAAATTAATAAAATCGAATTAATGATCATGACGGAATTATGATTCAATGATTAATTCCTCGCTGATAAAGATGTAGCCAAAGCAGATTTCACCACGTAGGTATACGAAGATTTAACAGGGATAGTGTTTATAAATTTTGTTTAGAATTGCTGTTTATTAAAGATGAACTGATGAAGCAATAAGGCAGAGACATTTCAAAGCATATAAAAATTGGCAACAGCTTTGAGCTTTTACGCTCACGTATGCAAATTGTTTTATTTTTTTTTTACCGTTGGAACATTTTTTTGTCAGCTGAGGGTTATCTTCCATTAGAAAAAAAATTTGCTTTCCAATTGTAGTTTTATGCTTACAACCATAGAACTGCTTTAAATAAAAGAAAAAACAAATTGTATATAAAAAAATATTAAAAAAATAAAATAAAATAAATGAGAAATACTTAAAGTTTACAATTTTTATAAACTGCTCTACATCACAGAACGGCAACATTAAGTCCGATTGAAAAGATATTGTAAACAGTTATTAAACCAAAATTTAATTCTTAAAAAATGTTCAATACGTTTCGCATTGGGTTTTTTGTTTTATTATATTTTTGTTTTATTATTATAATTTGAAATAAATATATGTATTATATATTATATGGTTTAAAGAGAAGTTTTTTTTTAAAAAATTTTTGGTTTACATTTTAGTTAATCTTTCTTTTTATATTTTACATCATAATAAATATTTTTTAAATAAGTTTTCTTGCTTAATTTTCTTTTTAGAGAAACGAAATCCTTTAATACCCTATACAAAAGTGTAAAAAGAAAGGTTTTTTTTTATAAAAATAAAAATTAAAACACAAAAGGAATTTCTTAAACAGTTTTAAATTTAAAAAAAAAAAATACATACATACATATTTTAATTACTATATATATATACTATATAGCGTAGTATATTGTTTAAATATTTATGTAATTATAAATAATAAATTTTCAATTTGTTTTATTACATAACAATTAAACTTAAAATTTATTTAAAAAAAAAAGTTTAAATACTAAAAATTAAAATAATACACAAATTATGGAAACAATGAAAAATAAAATAATATAAGAGAGCTTTGTTTTTATTGTTTAAAATATAATACATAAAAAATATACGATTAAGTTTAAATTGCTATTGGCTTTATAAACATACATATAGTGAGAGAGAGATACAGAGACAGATGCAATTGTTTGGCCTTTGTTCATAGTTAATAATACTTGATAATTGAGAAATAACATTGAAAACTGCTTATTTTCTTTTATGCGACTTTTTCAAAGGCTTTATATTGCATCCCTTTTTCTATTATATATATATATTTTTTTTTTTTAAATGCAGTTCCAAGTTACTAAATATTAAATCAAAAACATGTTTTTGTAATAATTCACGAAACTTTTTTTTTAAATTTATTTTGATCTGAAAAGAATTCATTGTTGGTTTACTTTTCAGTTTGGGAACTTTAGAAAGAACAATATTATATCATTATTATTAATAAAATGTTTTAAAGTAACGCTTAAAAATTTTGAAATGCTACAACAAGTACACTAACTATAATAAGTTTTGTTAAATGCCATTTTATTAATTAAAACAAAAAATAAAAAAAAACATTAAAAATTAAATATTTTTCAATAAAAAATAAAACAAAAATTATATTATAAAAAAAAATACATATTAATTCCATATACATTACACAAATATAATATTATTTTTTGTTTCTTTAAAATTTAAATTAAAAAAAATTCTTTCTTTTAATACATTTTAATGGTATTCCTATACTTCTTCTCTTTATCCTTAAGCATATATGTAAATATAGTTTGTTTGTTTGAAAAATAAAAGAGAATGATTAAATGGCTGCTGGTGTTTATTGTATTCGCTATTTGAGCTTAAATTTAAAAACATATTTTAATTAGTGTTATATAAAAAAAAATATATTGGAATTTTTTAATATATTCCACATACATACTTTCATAACAATTATTATAGGACATGTCACAAATTGTTTTCGAAGGAAATGCATCGATCGATATAATTTCAGAATGCTGAACTCAACAGTTTGAAGACAGAATTACTTGTCACACATTATACTTTGACTTTTTCCACTAACAGGCTCTAACCTTTGATTTGAACAAATACAAAACACTTAGCGTAGTAATACAACGATTAAAGTTGAACCAAAAATCATTTGTTTTTACCAATTTTACCCCGTAATAATTGTTTGCTTTAAGCCTAATGTCATACATTATACCCAGATAAAAAGTTGAGCTTTTGTAGAACAATTTTCTAGCTATACGCTTTGCCCGCCCCTTATGATTTAAACAAAATTAACCATAACCATAATAAATACCATAATTTTCCCGTTTTTCTTGTTTTTTCTACAACATATCTTCGTAGAAACAACATAACGCAATGAATGAACATTGAAATCTGTTGAAAACCCGTTCAAGTTTTTAGAGACTACGTTACCTTTATAGAGCCATAATTGTGACATGTTATCGAAAATTTTTAAATAATAACTGACATTTGTCTTGGATATGATAAATAAATTCTAGACTCTACATATAGAGATCACCCATTATGATGAGAAAGTACCGGGAAACACTAAATGAAATGATGTGACATTCACTTTTGCCTTCCTACTTGGTTACAAACGTTTTAAAGGTAATCATGTTGGTTATGTGCTAAGTTTAAGCGAGAGTAGTAAGACAGCGACCATGCCTAGACTTACGCCTAATTGTCCTTAGGCGCACAATCAATCTGAACTATAAGAGAGAACTGTAAGGCACCCAGGAAGGCACCAAATTGTCTGCTTTCTAGATTTTAAGAGAAAATCAATTTGTTGTTCGATTATATTGTTCTCTGAGCACAATCAATAAAAGGTAGAATAAAATATCAATCTGGCTGGCACCAATAGATTGTCTGTTTCGACCAATTATACTCAACTTTAAGCGAAAATAGTGCGACATATTTATCATGTCTGGGAGAATAGTAAGATACCGAACAGGTCTGCGCTTTGGGAAAGAATATTGAGTGAGACATTTATATTCCTATTTAAAGTTGGGCTTGATTGGGAGCCAGCAACTTTGTAAAACGTTTATAGCAGGCCCAAAAGAACTATGATTCTTTCCGTAGTTATTATAATTTTTTCTATAAGCAAATGTAGATTACAAACAGTGTTTTTTTTTTAAATTTTGATAAGGTTTCAAAATATCACAATATTTGTTGATTTAAAATTCTGTGACATGCCCTTTAATAATAGTGTAGTATTAGAAAACAAAATAACTTAAAATTTACTACAGTTTTATTTTTTTTTTCTTTTGTTAAACAAAATTGTAAATTTGTGCGTTTGTTTGTTTTTTTTTTTTGTTGAAATAAAATTAAGCGCTTCATAATTATATATTGTATGATTAATTAAAAGAATTAAAAATATAAATATGTATATATATATACGATATATGGCAAGTAAATAGAAGAATTTGAGGAAAAAAGTTTTCTATTTTTTTCTCAGAAATAAATTCGATTATTAAGGCTTTTATGTATAGACTTCTTCTACATTAATTACATATATTTAAGGCCTTTTCAAACTATGTTTCTAAATGTTTTACAGTCCATGGCAAGAAACTTCAAAAAGTTCTTGGCTTCCATATTTATGTTGCCATAGACTAAAAGGAAAAAAAACAGGCCTGCCATAACCAGACATATAGCATCATGTTTTAGAAAATACAAAAACAAAATTTGTTTTGTTAATAAGAACAAAGGGAAACTTATCAATTAAATAAAATATGCATGTATAGTTACGTTAATGTTGCGGCTTGAGTTTGACTAAGAATGTTTACGTTTTGTTTTTGTTTGTTTGTTTAGTTTAGAGAGAACCAAAAAAAGAAAAGTTCCTTCACTTATACACACACATACACACACAGACACACACATACAAATATAAATATCTATGAAAATATATAAATACAGTAGTAGTAGTAGTAGTAGTAGTAGAGTAGTACTCGTAGTAGTAATAGTTGTTGTAGTAATTATAGTAAAATTATTTTAAATAATACATTTGTTTTTGTTTTTTTTTTAATTCAAAATATTGAATTAATATTAAAAAAAAAGAAATTGCAACTAATTAAATACTAAAGAAAACAAAAATAAAAACAAACAAAAAAATCAATTCATTATTCTTAAACAAAAAAAAAAAAACGAAAAATAATTCATTAAATAAGTTCGACAAATAGGTAGATAGATAGATAGATAGAGAGAATTACTGTTACAATTACCAATAATGTATGATGGCTGGTTGCTTATTTTCTTTCTTCTGTTGTAGTATTTCTTTTTTTGTATGTAAAAAAAATTGATTCTTTTTTTTCAATTTACCAGTTAAGGTTAAGGATTTTCTTAAGTTTGGTTTTGTTTTTCTCTTTTCTTTTTGTTGCTGTTGTTATTATAATTAATTAAAGTGATAATTTCTTATGCTTCATTTCTCTTTCATTATTATTGTTTTCTAACTTTTCTTGTGTTTTATTTCTTTTTTTATTTTCTTTTGCTAATATTTTTGTTTGTTTTTTTTTTTCTGAAGATGGTGGGTTTTGTTTTGTTTTTTTTTTTAAATTTTTTTTTATTACTTTTTCCTTAGATGTTTATCATTGTTTTTCTTTTTTTGTTGCTTTTTATAAATTTTGTTTGTTTTGGTATTATTTTAGAACTGCTGCTGCTATTTTGTTTTCAATAAAAATGTAAAATAAATTGTGGTTGTGGTTGAAATGAATGTTGAATTGTTAGCTTAGTAAAGACCGCAACCTCTGAGATTATTAGCAATGATAACATCGGTGACAGCATCGAATACAAATTGTATGTTGTTTGTATCTGTAGCACACGTCATGTGGCAGTAAATTTCTTTTGAGGTTGATTTGTTTTTCGCTTCAAATTGAGCCTGTATATACGCAGCTGCCTCACCATACTCCTGACCACCTAAAACATTTCAAATGCATTTTCATTTTTTTTTCAAATCAATTAATAACAAATTCATAAACATTATTTGTATTCAGAGTTTACCTGTATATTCGGGGAAACAGATTGTCAATGGACTCTTGCGTATTTTTTCTTCGAATAAATCTTTCTTATTTAAGAATAAAATAATAGAAGTATCCGTAAACCATTTGTTATTACAAATGGAGTCAAATAGTTTTAAGGATTCTTGCATTCGGTTCTGAAATGGAAAAAAAAAACAAACAAAAATAAATAAAAAAAATAAAAACGAAATTTTTTTCAATTAATAACCATGCTCCAGCATAACTTGAAAGTAAAACCTTTTTTTCTATGTGATGATGTAAAATTCCCAACCATCTGTGATAGCTGTGGTTGGACAAGATTTCTGGTTACGGTGACTCCGTCGAAAGTTATAAAAAAGGGGTCATACTTTAGCGTAGTTTAGGAGGTAGGTAGGTTAGAGTGGTAGCTTTGATATCAAAAGCTCACTTGAGCACGCATAGCGGCCCGTTGTGACGCCGCAGGTGCTGTTTAGTCAACCAAGCAATATTCCTGTAAGCCTGATATATAAGAGGCATGATTGAAAATATGATTCTTTTTAAAGAAATTCGAGGAATGAACTAATTGATACGTTTTTCTTAATAAGTACTGTGGACTTTCATGGAGCACATCTCGGAATATTGATGAACGATTATGTGCTTTGATTAATCACTCAAGTATATCACTTCCACAGCGACGACAGGACTGGCTTATGGTCTCAGTCATTAGAAAACTGTCTGACTATATTGATTATTTGATAACCGCATGAGAATGGACACATTGATTTACCTTGAAGATATTGAGAATGCTGCGTTAACCATTGTTCTGTTTTTCAGATAATACTATTTACCCTAGTCATTATGATAGGACAGTGCACAAATCGGTAGCCACGAAAACTGCAAATGGCTATACATAAGTGTAAGGGAGTCCCTTTTGTAATTTTGTACAATGAGAGCGATATATCGCGCTCTATCCTGGCACAGTCCAGCATTTTTAACTGTTATCGGGGGAGATTTATTCCGGTACCATTAGCAATTGCTGCGTGTGTCTTTAAAGCCATCACGATTCGGTGCACTAATTTAATTCCCCCTCAATTTTACCACAGTATTCCAAACTGACAGCGAAGTATTTTCGGTACCATTAACCCCGTTACGCTGCTTGCCTTCAAAGTGCTCATAACTCGTTGCACCTAACACCCGCATTCTCCAACGTCAGCATTTCAAAGTATTATTGAGAGATAATTTTTCTCGGTATTGTTAAATGGGCCCTCAAGACTCTGTGCACATATTTAACTACCTCTTAGCCCCACAGTGGATCTCTGGCTGACATGAACAGCGGAGACTCAATTTCTCCAGCTAACTGTCTCCCGACATGTACTTGCCTACTAATTATTTATTTATTTAGGGACGAATTTCCAGTAGCCGCAGAGCTGTTACCATAATAACAACACCAAAAAAAAGGCGAGGGGTGTATCGCTAAACTTTTGGATGCATTGATCATTGATATCACTGTACATAGAGAGATTATTGCTTTGGGTTTTCTATTAAAGAAAACTTCGCTTGGCTTGCTTTAGATGAATTCAGTGATTAGTTAGCCTAAGATAGGATAAGAAAAGCATTAATGGCGAGGCAGATAAATACAGTGGAATCGGATCGGCTATGGAATAATTTTGTTTTTTGTATGCCACCAAGAGAACAAAAAAAAAATGGGTCGTGAGAGTTAATGTTAATGCACATCAGTACCAATCGACCAAGGGCGGATGTGACCAACGGTAATTCCAATTTCAAATTAATTTGATAGAAATGGCTACGCTAATAACCCATTTAACCACATCTATCATTAAAATTCGAAAACAAAAAATCGTTTCTTACAATAATACTTAAAATATGTCGCCCCTTATTTGATTTTCTATTTGATATGAAAATTTTTGTACTTACTGTAGTTTCATCTTCATGCAAAACTTGATCATATTCGGACATGGCAACACAAAATATAATCGCGGTGACATCTTCAAAGCAATGAATCCATTTCTTTCGTTCTGAACGCTGACCGCCAACATCGAAGAGTCTAAAAATTAAAACAAAAACAAAAGACTTTTGTTAACTGAAGTAAAAAAAAAAAAAAAACGAAAACTTACTTGAAATTTAGATTTTTAAAGGAAAAGTGCACTTCCACAATACCAGTTGTTTTGACACGAGTGCGTAAAATATCCTGTTCGGTTGGTTGATAATCTTTGGCGCCTAACCGATCCAAATCGTCCAGAAAACTAAAAGGAAATAAAAATTTAAAAAAAAGGTATTTATTTTTATTTTATTTATTTTTATTTTTATTTATTTATTTATTATAATTAACATAACACAACAAGATTTCAATCTTATAAGTTATAGTGCTATGTATGTAATCGGAATAAATTTTTTTAGAGGTTTAACAAGTAATTGATATTGGGATCCATAAAAATTGTTTGAGAAAAATTGTTTAAAAAAATATTTTGAAGTACTACACTACGGACACAATTCTGATGATACCAGCTGGATCAGGTCTTCGCCTACAAACTGACAGCAATTGCGGTTTTGGTCATTACTGGCATAGAAAGAAAAAACAAACCTTGTGGACTCTCTTTTTCAATTGCAGGCAGATTAACAATTGTTTGCGACTTAAATGCTTCCTCTTCTGATAATAGATCAATTGTGCTTGTTTAGGCTTTGCAATGGAATAGCTGGAGATATGAACCGTTGGTATACCGGGAGGTTTCCAATTTAAAAATAAAAATTACTAAACAAACCCCCACCGATTAATTAAATGTAGTTCCTCTATTTTATAAAAATTTCTGCTGCTGCCTTAAATTTTCTTAATAAGGAAGGAAGTTACTCTTCCTACAGACTCTGCCGAAGTTTGATAATTGACAAAGGGCACTTATGCCTTCTTCTGGACCGTGGTATACTCTTGGACCATAGAAAACGTGGTGTGTTCGCTGTATGTGCTCTGTAGTAATTGGCATCAAAGACCCCTCCCCACATCTAAAAATCGTCTGAATAGAGGTTTGAAACGATGCTGGGATTTGCGAAAAATTGGAAGCATTTGGTGGTTGTAACGCGACCACAAACAATAGTGGGGCCAAATGGTAATGAAACTTTCAGAGAAATTGGTTTTAAAACGAAAAATCATTTCTTGTAAAAGAAAGATAAAAATTTCTAAATATGTTTGTATAATAATGGTTTTCTATTTACTTCACCTTCTTTATACTACCAAAAAAAAAAAGCCTTTCAAACTATGAAAGTATACTTTTGGCTGCCAATGTATGTTTTAAATAGATTATCATAGTATTTAGCGTTCATTATTATTAATAGCTGTGTGTATCTGTTGACAATTTTATTCCTCTATATATGTATATATGTATGTATGTATAAATGTATATATTAAATGTATTTTTTTTTATTTTTGCTCATTAAGTTCCAATTTCCAAGCTTGCTATGATGAAGCACAAGTAATAATTATACTGTGCCTAACCCAATAAGCCACAAAACGAAGAGACAATTTTGCTTTATAGCCTATCAAATAACAAGACTGTTTGCTTACCCTGTAAACCACAAAATGTAAACAAAAAAAATTTGCCACGAACCTTTATTAGCTACTGGTGATATGATGCAAATAAATGCCTTTGACCTTTTATGATAATCAAAATTAAAAGAAATATTGCTGTGGCGAAGCGAATTGCTCTATTGGGGAAGGAATCAGAAACTTGAGTGGCTCGAAATCCGCTGAAATTTTCTGTGCCCCTACCCAAATATGTTTTACAAAAGATTGCCATGGAAATTGTACGGCCAATTAAACTGGGATGTTGCCGTAGTCTAGTAAGTATTATTTTGGCTTATGAGACGTGAGGCAAATGCCAGGCCGGACTTCTAAACGAAATACGAAAAAATATTTCTTCGGCAACTTGCTCTCAGCAGATTTCTGGCAAAAACTCTGAGAGTAATAATAATTGCCAGGAAAAGTTTCTCAAAAGTTCTGTCGTTCGGAGTCGACATTAAACTGTAGGTGCCGCCACTCCTGTATAAAATTAACACACACAACAGCATAAGTGGTGTGAGGGGCTAGGTTGTAATCCTGACTGAAGGGTTGTAATGACCAATTATGTATGCACATATGTAGTTAAACTTTTTAATCAAATGGATGGATAATGCCTTTCTATATGAGAACTGGAGAGTTCAAACCTCAGCTCTGACTGATCTTGAGAAAAGATATGTGAAAAAAAGTAAACTAATTGCTGTGAGAAAACTTCTCCAAACTGTTGTTCGGATTCAACGTAACTCTGTCATTTCCATCACTCATGGGAACCTGAACTTGCCAGATTGTAATCTTGACTAAAAGCTTATAAATATCGTCGATGTAAATGTTAATTAAAGACTTTCCGCAGTAAATTGCTACCGTTAGGCTTATTGGGTTATAACCGCAATATAATTACACTGGTCTATGGAGTTTATTTCTTGTTTTCTTCTTCTTTTTTTGTTGTTGTTGTTGCTCTTCTAATGTTTCCATGTACTTTATCTAATTGCAAAACAATTGATTTATGACTGTAGGCAGCAGGCAAGCTTTGTACCGCTGTGGTTGGTGGTCACTGACTGACAGTAGAAAATAAGGTTTGAAAAAAAAAAACGGAAACAGAAATAAAACTAATAAAGAAAGAATATTAAAAATGTTTTATTAAAAATTTTAATATGCGGTTAGATCGGTGAAACAGTTTAAGGTGACAACATAATTTAAAGAAGAGCTTAGAAAAAAAATTTTAACTCTTAAATGCCTGTCATATATACGTCTGCAAATAATTGTTTTTAATTAATTTAAGTAGGCGTAGCTATATCCATTGAAATTAAATACCTTCCGATTTACTATCAATATAAGTAGATTGTGCTATATTTAGGCAATATATATATGGGCGTGGCATTTTTAATACAATACAAAAAAATTTTTTTATTTTTAACATTTTGAAACTCAAACTCGAGTTCACTATTGCTTCCAATACTGTCCAAGCAGCTCCAAATGATGAGGATGGTGCACACTTACTTATGTAAGTATCCCATTAGAACCCTTTTATTAGTATTACGACCTAGTTTCCACACCACGAAGTCGCTGTAGTCTAGTAGGTAGTGTGTTAGCTTATTAGACATAAATCCCGGGTTCGTATTCCAGGTCAGGCATCAAAACGAAATATGAAAAAAAAATATTTCTTCGGCGATTTTCTCTCAGCAGATTTCTGGCAAAAACTCTGAGAGTAATAATAATTGCCAGGAAAAGTTTCTCAAAAGATTTGTCGTTAGGAGTCGACTTTAAACTGTAGGTCCCACCACTCATGTATAAAATTAACACGCACAACAGCATAAGTGGTGTGAGAAGCTAGGCCGCAATCCTGACTGAAGGGTTGTAATGGCCAATTATGTATGTACATATGTATGTTCCCACACCACCACTGTTGTGTGAGCGACGGGACCTAGAATTTAACACCGATTTCGAATTACAGATTCCAAGAACGTGACAATTGTTCTGATTAGAAAGCTACGAATAATTCACAATAAGATGGAGCAATATTCTTCTGTTAGCAGGTTAGCTAACCTCGAAAATCAAACAGTCGCTGTAGGAAATTATTCCAAATCTAAAATAAATCGTAATATCGTGTTAATTTTCATTTCAGAAAACTCAGTCAAAGATGACAGCAGGCAAACGAATGGTCAAAAACCTTCAGCGATTCTACAACAAGAACTGGGCACTTCTCCTCCTCATATTCACAGCTCCTGCAGAAGATTTGTGAGCGCATGCCCGCTGTATTGGGAAGCCATCCTATAGGGCAATTGCATGCTAAAACCATAATAGTGTTCAAAAACAGAGGCAAGTTTGCAGAAGCAAGTTGGCAGGTTAGCCAACCTCTATGTGCCATAATGTTGCAGATATTGCCGATCTATGACTCTTATGGTCATGTGTCGCTGTGTTCAGAGTTCACAGGAGAAACTTGCGTATTGCAAGAAGACTGGATTGTTATTGATGATAGCGAAGTACATCGGGTTTTTGACAGATTTTTATTAAAAATTCTTTTAAACGTTGTGAACAATTTTTAGTTTTTTTTTTCTGACACCGAAGGTCTTGTCTTGCAAAATCGATATTTTTATAGAAAAAAAAAAAACACAACCTAGAAACCACAAATTAAATTGCAATTACAACAGTTGTTTTATTAATATCTACACGTTATTTATGTATAATAATAACATATAATTGAGCTATAAAGGTATTAAATTGCAGAAAATAGATAGAAATGAATGATGGATTGAAATAAAGGAGAGTTATTGCTCTGCAAAGAGAACGTTTTCTTTATTTCTCAGTACAAACATGCATGTCAAGCATGAATTCCCTACAATCAGGCTTAAAACCAATCTGAAAGTTAATGAATGTTAGCTCCTTTAGACAATCGAGTAAGAGCTAGTAAAATTTGCGTCAAAATAGAGACAAACACTGGCAGAAATCATTTGCGAGTAACTGAAATCTCTCCGCCTGCCTACTCATTACAAAGATGGCAAAACTGCTCCTTCGATCTCATTTAAGTAGTTGATTGGCACGCTTCCGACTCAATTCAGGCCAGGTGAGTCTGACAATAAACGAAGAAAACAAGATTCTTTCTTAACCTATCATTCATACATACATTCATAATTGGCCGTTACAACCTTTCAGTCAGGATTACGGCCTAGCTTCTCACACCACTCATGTTGTGTGCGTTAATTTTGTTATACGTGAGTGGCGGGACCTACAGTTTAACGTCGACTCCGAACGACAGAAACTTTTTCATGGCAGGTTTATTTACTCTCAGAGTTTTTGCCAGGAATCTGCTGAGAGGAAGTCACTGAAGAAATACTTTTTGTATTTTTGTTTTGATGTCTGGCCTGGGGCTCGAACCCTGGCTTTTACGTCTAATAAGCCAACACACTACCCACTAGACTACGGCGACTTCATTCTTCTTAACCTATCATTTGATGGTTTTTGCCTAACGAAGATAAGAGGAACACATATATTCACGTATTCATGGCATGTAGTGTGTCTTGTCTAGCAAGATCAAGAGCTGCTCGAGTACCCGATATATTTATGTGCGCGAGAGTTGATCAAGGAAGTCGCTTTATATGATAAGCAGTTTATACCAGTGGTTTGCACCCGACCAGAGCCCTAATTGCCGCTTGGCTATCAGAAAAGATTATCTTCTTCACGGCTAGTTGCGCTACATCCTTTATGGTCGTTACTTTGGCCTGAAATGCTTTGCAATAGTCAGCGAGATGGGGATATATTTCAAGGTTAAGTACTTTAGAGAAACATCAACAGCCTAGCTTACTCTCAAGTTAAGAAACGTCTGCGCTGAGTTCCACAGAATCTCTGGCGTAGACCGCTTTGAATTTTATCGGAAAATTTCCTATCGAGATTAGGTTTAGCCCAGCCAAGCCAATTAATTTCATAGAGAATCTGGGAATCTTGAGATATGGTACAGCAGAGCCCAGAGGAAATAATGTGCCAGTGTGCCAGAACATTAAACCGCATTGCGACAAGCGTCATATGTTGTCTGGCAAGTAATTTAGATGGAAGCCAATTAAGGATGCCATTTGCAGTGGTAGTGCGCTATCTGCCCGTAATCTGTATCGCAACAGATCTCCTTACTTGATTAAGGACCTCCACATTGTAATTTTTCTTGAGGAGCGGTATACCAAAAGAAGACATCTCCATGAAAATGAAAATTAACTTCGATAACCATACCAGGACGAAGAATCCATTTTGTATCGACTGGTGCTTGGTGAGCTCGTGCTTCTGCATGTTCATCAAGATCAATTTCACATAAAAATGAATGAATCTTTTTACTACACCTTCAACATATATTTTATTTTCTTGTGTTTTTGCATTCTTTTAATTCTCTGCTTAAATATGGAGTAATTTGTTTATGCATCAGGTAGACGTGAGTTGATAATTTTCAAATCGGAACCAAGTGCTAATGAACACGAGTTTGATGGTGGTAGTAGTGGTGGCTTGCTTTTCTAATGTGGTAGTTGGTGGTAGTGGTCGTGGTGGTGGTGGTGGTGTTGCAAAAAAGAAATGCAATATTGCTGTGGTGTTGTCATACAATAATAACATGAGGCGTTGATTAACATTTTTGAATTTAATTTTTAAATGTAGAATATTTGTTGAGTTCCTAATGGAAAAATTTTGTTTTATTTTGCAAACGAGTTCTACACATGAAATTTAAAAGACGCTTTACATACATACATGTGCTGAGTTGGGGATTGCAGGTAAATATTAAAATATTTTATAATAATTTACACCTGAGTGATAAGTGTCTTATAAATAATTGTTGGTCAATATATGTATGTATGCATGTATGCATGTACATATGTTGCGTGTTTAGATGTTCCGTAATCCTAATATTTCGTGATACGTTGTGATGATGACAACATACATGATGATATTGTTGTCTTTTTTTTTTTTTTTTGATCAAACAGTTTAATTCGTTTTATATTTAGGCCAAATGAAAATGGAAGTGATTGGGCAATAGGCTGGGCTAAATGTTTACTGTTATAATAGAGGTTGCATTTAAATTGATTTTGATTTGATAGCCCATTTTCAAATCAAAACCAATTTAAATACAAAAATATAAAACAAATCAACAAAAAATAAGCGATTCATGGAATACGTTCTAAACCGTCCTATGGATTCAGAACCGACAGACTACTGGTTTAGTTTTTTTTTCTTGAGGGCAAGAACTAATCAAGATCTGAACTACGGTTAATGCAAAGTTGAGATTAGGTAGGGCCAAAGGTTGTGGAGATGAAGAGGAAGATTCTTCACCTATTGTGCACATGACCATCACTTAGTCGGAGGAGAAAGAGGTACCTGAGTGCCTACTACTTGGAGGATATAAAGGGTGTTTTTTATAGAGGTATAGAACTTTAAGTTGCAACGATGGATTATTCGATTGACATGTATTTTATTTATCCGAAAGATAATCTTGTGGCATTACATTTTAAATATGATTTCTGGCATATGACCGCCACCGGCTGGCGCGGATGTAGTCCAATCTGGACGTCCAATTTTCGCTGACTTTTTCCAACATTTGTGGCCGTATATCGGCAATAATACGGCGAATGTTGTCTTCCAAATGGTCAAGCGTTTGTGACTTTACCGCATAGACCAATGACTTTACATAGCCCCACAGAAAGTAGTCTAGCGGTGTTAAATCACAAGATCTTGGAGGCCAATTCACAGGTCACCAAACGTGTCTTTCAATAAATCTATTGTGGCACGAGCTGTGTGACATGTTACGCCGTCTTGTTGAAACCACATCTCCTGGACATCATGGTTAGTCAATTCAGGAATGAAAAAGTTAGTAATCATGGCTCTATACCGATCACCATTGACTGTAACGTTCTGGCCACCATCGTATTTGAAAAAGTACGGACCAATGATTCCACCAGCCCATAAAGCGCACCAAACAGTCAGTTTTTCTGGATGTAACGGTGTTTCCACATACACTTGAGGATTACCTTCACTCCAAATGCGGCAGTTTTGTTTGTTGACGTAGCCATTCAACCAGAAGTGCGCTTCATCGCTAAACAAAATTCGCTTATGAAAATCGGGAACAACGGTAATCTCGTTTTGGGCCCATTCGACGAATCTACGCCTTACTTGATGATCGTTCGGCTTCACATCTTGCACGAGTTTTGATTTTGGCTTATAACTTATCGGAAATTCTGAGCTCTACACCAGTCGAAGCAATTTCGATGGATTTACATAGATTCTGGAACCCATAAGTAATAAATGATCCGAAATTTCCCGGCAAATTCTTAGCATTGCTAGACGAGGACCTCTTTACCTCGCTGTCTAAGTAAATAAAAAACTTTTAAGGGAACATCCCATCACTCAACAATATGATGAGGGTCATACTGGAAACCACTGCAGACAATAATCCTTAATATATACGACGATATCCTACTCTGTCCAGAATTTTAGAGCCATCGGGAGAGACCTTAATTGTAATCTTAATTGTAATCTTATAAGCAACCATATAGTCGACTCGAATGTGCGTGATGGCTTCACAGTATTATATATTGTCGGTAGTCCGTCCATATTGGGCCAAGTGGTTTTACGAGCATTGTGACTTTGCAGCCAGCTTAATCTTTTGCTTTAATAGAAGGCCCGAGGGGAGCCCAGTGAGTATAGTTGGAGTGATAAACAGTACACTGACAATCAGATCATCTGAGTGCAGTCAGTTTACAGTGCCGTCCATCGAACGTGAGCACTGTACAGTAATCTAATTTTCGAAATCTTTCCCATGACTCCGTTAAGAGATGTAAAGAATTATTGTGTATCTCTTTACCCACTCCAGTAGAATTTGAGGTTCAAAATAAACTTAAAGACGAAGACATTGACAACATTTTTCAGTTGTAATGAAACTTGAGGAAAATTTACTTTTCGTACTCCTTTCGCCTTCCCCTTCCTCTTCCTAATTGTTATAATCAAGTCAAGTTAATAAATGAATTTTTTTTTATAAATTTGCCTTGGCGGTCAATGTCTAAAACTCTCATGACATTTCTTCTTTATTGCTTTGCGTTTGCTTTCCATTTTAATTAATTTGTAAGAAACATTGTATAAATGTTTGTTTGTTTTTTTCTTTTCTTTTCTTTCCTTCCTTCTTAATTTTCTTCCATTAGAAATGTTGTCACGTCTTTGGTCTCTTCTTCTACACACTGCTCGCAGTTGATTTGGTTTGGCTTGGCTTGGCTTGGCTATTTTTCAAATCTCGAAAGATAAATCTTCATTAAGAGTGTTAAGCCTAGATTTGTTTACTCGTTTTATCGGAACGTCTAAATTTGCTTTAGTGCAGGCAAATAGGCAGGCAGCAGAAAATAATTTCAACAATTGTTTCCCTATCTCTGTACCCCTCCCCAACCTTTGCCTTTGAAAATGTCTTTCGAAGAGTTTGCATGCAAACAAAAAACGAGGCAATTTAACACAAATGTTGCAATAAAATGTCTAATTAAGCAAATTTAATGGAAATTTAATTACACATTAATTGGGCTTTGTTTTTTTAATGTTGACCGATAGAAAACAAATAAAATTTGTTTAAACAATTACTGGGCACATGGAAAACTTTTGTTTAAAAGCGACTGTACGTACTAATGGGCGTAGAAAGAACGATTTTGAATTAAAAATTTAAAGCCTTTAACAGAAAATATTACAACAATGTGTGATTTTAGTTTGCATAATCAATTCCGTAATAAAGATTTAGCGGCCTTGCACCGCCTCCAAGGTTTAAAAAGCAGCAGTTGTAGAGCAATTATAACTTGGGAGACTGAATGGCCATTAAGACCGCAAAAGAGATTGCAGAAAAGTACTGACTTCGCTATCTCGACGTTCTTTCTGGGCGCTTCAGTGTCTCACTTGTCAGGGTTCATGGGCACAGAGACATTCCAGGCAACTTTACAGCTGATGAGCCAGCCAGAGCTGTTGTACTCCTTCAGGAACCCTCGCTAATCGAATTGGATAAGCCACTTGCCTCGGTTAAATTGGCCATTAGGCAAAAATTCCTTGGTTAAGTCATTCTACTCTGGATCATTAAGGGACCTTGCTCCACTCAAACTTGATCGCAATGTCATATCGATAACAGTAGTCATGCTTACAGGTCATTGCCTTATGGGAAGACACGCAGAAAGACCGCAGCTCCCATCAAACCACTTATGCCATGGTTGCGGATTTGTTATCCACTTTCTTTCTCAATGCCCATCTCTTGCGAAGTGCAGATTTAAGAATTTTGGTCTCCATTCCTTCAATGTCATCCATTGACATCAAAGATATTGCTTCGCTTAGTAAACTTTCAGGCTGGTTGCCAGCATAATATACAATCCCTGCCAACTACCTCCATGAGTCTGGTGGAAGTTCGGTGGCGTCACAATGGGCCGCTATGCATGCTCAAGGTACCACTTCCACTTAAACTAACCTAACCTAGACCGAATATTACGTGTTGTAAAGAAATTCTAACATGGGATCCTGAACAAAGTTCAGTGAATTGCCTTTTTAAGAATTATCTCAGTGCGTCAATTGATGAGCGGCTCATGGGAGAAATCGAGCTGTTGGAAACAGTTCAAACGGTCACTCCGATATTCTGAATACTTTCTCTTCAATACTAGGGAATCGGCTTTTCGATTGAAAGCCGATGTTTCTCTCTGAGTGGACAGAGCCATTTGTGAGGTGGCGAACTCGCAAAGCACCAATTGTTGCAAATGAATGCGAGCACTGGTGCTGGGGTGTCGAACAGACTTTCCATTATGGATTGAAAAGCAGCTGCAACGTTTTTCTGGCAGAAACATTTGCTATTTTGAAGGTTCTTGAGGCCTTCACAGCCGTGATAGCGATAGGGTACATGTGACTGTACATATGGCTGTAGGGCGAATCGGGTTAGTTGTTGCGTTTGGGTGCAAAGAAATGTGCCTAGAAACGAGGTGACTAATAATCCCGCTGGGAGAATAGATTGAAACATTGCGTAGCGTAGGGCTGCTTAATAAGTCCAGAGTGAAGTCCCCAAAAAAATTTTTATATGTCGTTTTGTTGATTTCTGAGCTGGGATTTGAACCACAGACTTGCGTCTAATAAGCCAATAGACTACCTACTAGACTATGGCGACTTCGAATATGCAGGTTAACTGAGACATAGGAGTTCCTGAGCTCTGTACCAAGTGATATAATTTCCGCTGATATCCTTTCTAGTCCAGGAAGCAATATAAAAGTTATGTTATTTCAATTTGCCTAAGAAATCTTCTACATTTATTGAACGAAAACGAACTCTGAGGTTACGTTCGTGAAGTACTTGATTGCAGCCTGGCTTTTCAAGCAAATTAAGAGATTTTCATGGAAAGTCTCATCAGCCAACAAGCATTCCATCGCTTTCAATAGGACGATGACTTCTGCTTGCAAATTAAGGCAGTAATCAGGCAATGGATAAGGGATACTCCTAGCAGAGAGACTCTCAGAGAGCGGCCTTATTGTCTTAATCAGTTGTAATGCCTTTGAATTATAAACTAACAAAGCCTACATACAATATCGTTTTTAAAAGCCTAAGCCCTTTACTAAATTCGATTTTATTGTGAAAACATTCCGGTTGTTTTTTTTCTCGCTCAAATTGTGTATATCCGTTGCAAGAATTTTTTTTTGTTCTTTTCCCCTTCCCCACTTTTTTTTATTTATTTTTACGAGTGTTTTATTATATTTGACAGCTAAAGAAGAGCTGAGAGCTAGTGAGTGGGTATGCTGATACTGTTTCTATTGTTGTTGTTGCTGTTGTTGATGTTGCTGTTGTATTTAATCCAATGAACAGATCATCATCGTAGGCTAAATAAATTTGTTTGGACTTCATTTTCATTAAGCATGACAGTAATTGATATTTGTAACATCTCTTCTTGGTTTTTGACCATTCTCCATCCATTCTCGTTCTTTCTGTCGATGTGTGTATGTGTGTATGTGTGTGTGTCTGTGTGTCTATGTGTCTGGCAGTCATGATAAATGTTTTCGTTATAGTTTAAATACTATTTGGCTGTTGAACAATAAAACATTTCAATTGCAATTATTGTTAGTATGATGAAGCATTATAAAGAACATCATCATTATCATCACCAGCATAATGATAAATATGCAAGTGTGTGTTTGTGTGTGTATAGAAATTTGACTTCTTTTCATTTGAATTATTTTCTTTTTATTTGTTGTTTTTGCACAATTGAAATTGGGTTTCTTTAGTTATTTTCAAAACAAAATTTTTTTTTTGCAACATTTTCTTTTTTTGTATCTTTAATTAGCAAAAAGAAGAAAATTGTGAAAATTGAAAAATCGCAATAAAAATATTGACTAATTTGTTACATTTCGTAAGTACATTACTATTTTTTCAATGATTTCCTATAAACGCTGTGCGATTTTTTTTTAAATGTTTTTTTCTTTTTTAAAAACTTAACGAGCAAATCATGATTTTTCGTTTAAAATCCATGGAAAAATTAAGTAAAAAAACTAAAACAAGAAATTCATAATAATTATTATTGTTTTTAACGCTTGGTTGAACGCTTAACAAATATTGAAATTGTCTAAATCGTCTCTATGGAATGGTTTTCATCATCATCAGACAATGGAAGAAAAAAAAAATTTTTTTTTTCAAAACAATTATTGCCGCAATTTGATTATGATGTTCCAATTCAAAGCGAATACTGCATATTGTGTGTATTGATGGATAGGCGACTTTGTCAGGCATCCTAATACATACATTCAGGATTACAACCTAGCTTCCTACACCGCTTATGCTGTGTGTGTTAATTTTATACATGAGTGGCGGGGGACCTACAGCTTAAAGTCGACTCCGAACGACAGATTTTTTTTAGAAAATTTTCATGACAATTTTTGTTTATTGCCACAGTATTTGCCAGAAGACTGTTGCTAAGTAAGTTGCCGCAGAAATATTTTTTCCTATTTTCGGTTTGTTGTCTGATCTGGTGGTTTGAACCGCTGCCTTAGGTCTAAAAAGACAACACACTACCTAGCAGACTACCGTGACTACAGGCATCCTAATACATACATTCATACATGTATAATTGATCATTATAACCCTTCATTCAGGATTACAAGCTAGCTTCTCACACTACTTATGTTGAGCGTGTTAAATTTATACATGAGTGGCGGGACGTACAGCTTAAAGACGATTTTTTTGAGAAACTTTTCATGACAATTTTTATTTACTCTCAGATTTTTTTGCCAGGCATTCGAATACGTAAGTGTAATGTCCTTATCCCACAGACTACTCTGTGTTTAGCATATTGAAAACATCACCATGACTTCAAGAGTAAAATCAAGTCTTCTATCAAGAAATTGATAAGAAACTATGTAGTCCATCCGCATGAATCTATAGCTTCCCAGATATGATGTATTGTTTTAAAACTATAGCACAGGTTGGGGCCGCACAACTGAACAATGAGCCTAGTAAAGCAAAGTTGGCAGCACCATGGCCCAATAGATGAACTGAGAATCGTGTTTATTTTTATATCTTGTCGATATATAACACTTTTACCATACAGTTTGTGGTTCAAAAGTATGGGACTGGAATTCGACATCTGTCAAACTAAGTTGTGAAACCAATTTTTTTCTTTTCAGTTGAAAGTCTGACATTGACGAAAATGGATCGCTTAACTATCACACAACGCATAAAAATGATCAAAACCTACTTCAAAAATGGTGATTCTGCCACAGCCACGTATCGAACAAAATTTTCTTCAGCGATGAAGCACATTTCACACTCGGTGGGTATGTTAATAAACAAAATTGTCGTATTTGGGATTCTGAGAATCCTCAAGTAATTGAAGAGAGACCATTACATCCAGAAAAATTCACTGTTTGGTGCGCTCTTTGGTCCGAAGGTGTGATTGGACCTTACTTCTTCGATGGAACGACTGTCACCGTCAATTCGGGGCGTTATGGTCATATGATAACCGACTTTTTTTTTTTGCCTGCTATTGAAGAATACGACTTGGAGAATATGTGGTTTCAACAAGACGGTGCCACATGCCACACAACTCGAGCGAATATAGCTTTATTGCAAGAGACATTTCCTGGACGCGTAATTTCTCATCGTGCCGATATCAACTGGTCACCAAGATCATGCGATTTGACACCATTAGACTTTCTTGTGGGGCTACGCGAAAGACCGCCTTTATGCAGATAAACCTTCAACTCTTGAGCACTTAAAAACCAACATTCGTCAAGTTATGGCTGAGATACCGCCCAATATGTGTCAAAAAGTGGTCGAATCAATGCTTGCAACACTTCGCATGGAGGTAATTTAAACGATGTAGTGTTTAACACATAATGTCAACGTTCAAACTTTACAATAAAAAAGAAATATCATGAATGAAAATATTTTATGTGTGTTTTATTACCGTTTACTTTTAAAACCACGAAATGGATAACCCTATATAACACTTAAGCAATTGTTTAAGATTCCAGTATTACTCTGAGCTATTTTTTTTTGCATTTTCTAGCCTTTAACATGAAAATTTTCTTAAACTTGTTGTTCGGTTTCGCTGTTGAACAGTAAGCGCCCACCGCTCTTGGATAAAATTACCACACACACACAACACGAATGGTATGAGAAGCTAGTTTGTAACCTAGATGACCAATTAAGTAGGCAAGCAAGCCTCATTGATCTTCAAATTTCCTTATAAAAAAATCTAAAATTTAATAGGTTAGTGGCTAGTGTGGTAGATTTAACATCCATAAAAAATATTTTTTGTTTTTAAAAATATGCGCTTGTAACACAAATCTGCGAAAGTATTTAAAAAAAAAAAAACTTTTTCTTTTCATGAATAGGGATATAATATTAATAATTTTGAAACAAAAATACAGATGCGATATAATTTGAATAATTTGAATTTGAATTGAATTTGTGAAAAAAAAAATCGAAGAAACAACAAAAAATTAACATTTTTTTATTGGACATTTAAATTAAGATTTTTTAAATGGTAGATCATGACTTAAACAGAGATCTTAAGAAGTAGGAGAGCATAAAAGAGAGACAATAGAGCAAAAACACTTATGCCAAGAGTTACAGCTATGAGAGTTAAACGTTAAATATGAGCAACTATTGAGAGCAAACGTTTAATTGGTTTGGTATGATACGGTTTGATTTGGTTGTAATGGTTGTAATGGTTTAAACCAAACTACATACTAACCAAATAATAATAATTTATTACGGATTTTCATTATTAAATAATAAAAAAGAAAACAAATTTGTGTAAACAAATCAAAATTTTATCATTTCATTTCTCTACAAACAAACAAACATGGCCAGACCAGCATTGTAAACGGCCTGAGAGTAATTTCAAACTGCGTTATGAGCATTTTAAAAGCGTCTACACAACTTCTTTTCGTATAAGTTTCAACTACAAACGTTTTACAAGTTTAGTTGGCAATCAAAACTTTAACAAAAAACACTACGTTCGTTTGTTAAGAGTCACGTCGTCGTTGTTAACGAGCAGAAAAGTTGAGTGATTTTTTAAAACAAAGCTTAGGCCATTTATCCATCTCTGAACGGGTCTTATATGCCGGTTTCTTTTCTTTACTTTCTTTCGGTTTTTTTTTTGTCTTAAGGATTACAAATAAAGAAAATGTAACAATATTTCCTTTTGAGGAAAAACAGTTATTTGTGTGTGTCTATGTGTTTGTGGAAAATTAAAATAAAAATTAATTTTCTTGCTTTTCTTTTAATCAAACGGGGAAAAGAGTGGTGCCACCAACAAAAAAAAATTACAATTAAATTAGTGGAAAAACAAAAACAGAAAAAGTGGAAAATTGTTAAATTTTTCTTTTAAAGAGGAAAATCGTTCAAATGTTCAAGTGTTGCTTTCCAAAGTGAATTAAGTTTTGCGTGTTAGAAAAATAGAAAAAGAAACAAACGACAGTGAAATATAGTGAAACAAAAAACCATCAAGTAAAATATGAAAAATTCGAAATTAAAATAGAAAAAAAAAAAAAAATAAAAAGAAAAAGAAAATTCATAAGCCCGCTTTATGCTATTTTTACAACACAATAACAACAACAACTATTAAAGTGTAATTAACAAAAATAATATTTGAAAAACAAAAGACACCAAAAATTTGTTCAACCATCACACCCATATACTCGTAATATTTAAACAACTCAAGCAGACAAAATATCAATAAAGGTAAGATAAGTTTGAAATACTTTTTTAAAAAATACAGTGATTGTCAAAAGAAACTGTACACTATGGATAAAATTCTAACAATCACCAAACTCAACTTTTGCCACTTAAGGAGAGTGCGCGAAAAAATTTCGAAAATTTTTTTATGTTTCATTTTTAAAAACTGGCAATGAAACAAATTTAAAATTATAAATATCGGCAATTTATTAATGAATATATATATATATATATATATATATATATATATATATATTGTTAATGTAAAGTTTCTTTTGACGCTCACTGTATGTGACGCTCCTTATAATCCAATATGATGCTCTATGTTCCGATTACAAATAATTTTTAAAAAAGTGTTGAACACCATACGACCCCATATTAAAGATTAACCGATCAGAATCTTTGAAGAGAATCAAGCCACAAACACCTACACTATGAAACTAGCATATCCTGTGTAGTACCTATCACGGCTCGCAATTGAAGTTTATTGAATTGAATAAAAACCACAATTCGAGTGCATTACCGATCAATAATTAATTCGTGATTCATTATGATTGATGATTATTATTAGAACTGATGATTGATCATTAGAACTATTTTAGTTAGGATTGCAATTAAGCTTCTCACACCACTCATGTTGTGTATGTTAATTGAATAAAAAATGTATTTCGAGTGCATTACCACCCAATAATTCATTTGTGCGAAGTGAAATCGATCATTAGAACTCTTTTAGCCAGGATTACAATCTAGGTTAGCACACCACCCATGTTGTGTATGTTAATTGAATAAAAAATATATTTCGAGTGCATTACAATTCAACAATAAGTTCGCGCCAAGTGAAATTAATCATTCGAATCCTTTTAGTCAGGATTAAAAACTAGCTTCTCACACCACCTATGTTGTGTATGTTAATTTCACTCATAATTGACACCTCTTACAATATTTGAGAAACTTTTCACGTTAATTTCATTTAATCTCTGAGATTTTGACAGACGACTGTTGAGAAGAAACCAACAACGGAAATATTTTGCTTCAAATTTCGTTAATGTTCACATCATACTTAATATTCCTATTGAACGGTAGATGTCATACCATTAGTCTGTTGTTCTTTGCAGTTTGATACCATGTTGTGTTGCAGTTGTAAAGAGTTTTTCAAACGACCAATTCACCATAATCTGCTACAACATCACTTGAAACACCAAATGCCATTACGATACATACACTGTCGGTTTAAACACTTTTTAAATACACCAGTTAAGCGGTAATCATTAATGCCAATCCATAATTGTTGCTTAATTTTGTGTTTTCTTTTTGTTGTTGTTGTTGCTTTCAAACAGGATATCTATGTATGTATGTGGCAATTGGGTCATACCATACTTTTAGTATGAACAACTTAGTGGTCTGTTACATGCAACCAGAGAATTTGTGAAAAAAAAAAATGAAAGAAGTGGCATGTTACCACCTAAAATAAGGTTTCAAATCAATTTGTATTATTTGACAGCTGTGTGGCAAAAAAAAACTACACTGTGCAACAATAGGTTCGAATGTAATAAAAAACATAAGTAAGGTATGCAGACAGTGCCAATGGTTAAGAAAAGATAATTTGAAAGTCATGTTTATTTTAAGCCGCTAAAAATAAACGTTGACAGTGAATTTGAAAGAAGTAAAAAACCATCAAACTGTTTACAATTTAGTATGTAATTGGATATTTGCTTTTGAAACCTCTTCGCTCAACCACGAGATGGATTCTATTCTGGTAGAGTGTTTGCCTTTGTTTTTGGCTAGAATTTATTGACTGACAAACGCCATAGTAGTCTCCTCGTCGCAAACAATAAAGCCGAGTTCATGTAACCTTTCCGCCCAAGCAATATTAAACTTGAGATAAAGCCGAGTTCATAAAACCTGCTTTTGAAACCTTATCGCCCAACCAATATTAAACTCGAGATGGATTCTATTCTGGTAGTGTTCCTTTGTTTTTGGCTAGAATTTATTGACTGACGAACACTATTGTGGTGTCCTCGCCGTAAATAACAAAGTCGAGTTCATGAAACCAGCTTTTGAAACCTTACCGCCCAACCAATACTAAACTCGAGATGGATTCTATTCTGGTAGATTATTTCACTTTGTTTTTGACCAGAATTTATTGACTGACAAACACCATTGTAGTGTCCTCGTTGTAAACAATAAAGTCGAGTTCATGAAACTTGCTTTCCGTCCAAGCAATATTAAACTCGGGTTAAGGTTCATGAGTTCATAAGCCTCTTAGCAACCACTTATATCAGGCAGTGTTCGCCACTTCTCAACTGAATCAACGAAATAGTGAAAATATTGAAGTGGATTGGGAAAAGGTTTCATCTTCTTATTCAGCTTCTTGGATCTTTGCACTGTTTGCGAAGCATCACCTCACTCCGTCCATTACCTTTTTCGCACATTATTGAGAAGTGATGCAATTTTATGACATTTTAGTAGCAAATGGCAATATAGTTTATAAATAATATGGTCACTGTTACTGTCACTGGAATTCAAACATCAAGCTTCTTGGTGTCAAACAGTTCAAATGGTTAATAAAAGTTTGGTGTTGAATTCCTTCTTTTCTGATTACGATTTTCTTTAAGCGATTGGTTGGTCTATTAAGGCGTGGAGCCACATAGAAATTGTCGGATCGAAAGCAAACAAAACGCTTTTCAACATCATTCTTTATTTTTCTTTGACAAAAATTAAGGTTTAAGCCGCTGAATGGTACGGTAAGCTGTGGCGTCTTGTTCGAACTAAATGTCGTCAATGTTTTGGGAGACTAAACCATGGATCGATAGCGTTCATTTCGAAAGAAATAAGTATCGATAATGTTGCCAGCAAGTAAACCGCATCAAGCCTTGCGGTATTTGATACAATAGTGATGCGTTGACGCTAACTTGACCATTGTGTTCGCTTCAAATACAACCGTTTTGCTTATTGACATAACCATTTTGTCCTTTAGTCAGGATTACAACATGGTTTCTCACACCAGCCATGTTGCGTACGTATTTTAATTTTCAAAACAAGTGGTGGTACATACATACATACATAATTGGTCATTACAACCCTTCAGACAGGCTTACGATCTAGTTTTTCACACCACTTTTGTTGTGTGTGTTTTAATTTTATATATGTTTGGCGGGACTTCTGCCCACAGGTACCAGGACATGGGTTTTTACATTTCTCATTAACACATGCACTGTTAAAAAATTTTAATTTAAAAAAATGTTTGATTTACGTTTTCTTTATCAATATTTATTAATTTTTTCTCGTTTAGGAACTGGTTCACAAAAAAAAATTGACTTGAATTGGAAATTCCAATAAGTTTTTGGTTTATGCAAAAAAAAAAAAAAAAATACTAAAGTGGGCTACTAAAACGAGGTAAAATAAAGTGCGGCTTGTCTTTTTTTTTTTTTTTTTTTTTTTTTAAAGATTTGTGGTAATAAAATCAAATATCATATCAAATATTTATTTGAAAATGCTTCGATCAATTTATCGTGTTTATGTAAACCAGTCAGTAAATACACAATATTATTGGATTTAATTTAAATAAAGAAGCAATAACAAGTCCCTTAAGATAATAAAGGGTGTTTTTTATAGAGGTATAGAACTTTAAGTTGGCATTACTTTTCAAGATGGCGACCGATTTAACAGCTGTCAAGTGATTTATTCTCAGTTTGGTTTGGCAATTCATCATGAATAGACTCACGCCTGAACAACGCTTGCAAATAATGCAATTTTATTTCGAAAATAATGGTTCTGTGCGGAAAAAGTATCGCGCATTACGTCCATTTTATCGTCGACAAAATCGTCCATCAGAGCAGTTAATTCGATTAATCATGGAACGTTTTCGCACCACGTTTATTCTTATTGATAACTCGCATCCCCAGAGACGCTGTACGGTGCGTACAGAAGAAGCGTATCATTGAGGAAGACCCGAATGAGTCCATCCGCCATCGAGATTACCGTTCCGTTCCCGATTTTCATAAGCGAATTTTGTTTAGCGATGAAGCGCACTTCTGGTTGAATGGCTACGTCAACAAACAAAACTGCCGCATTTGGAGTGAAGGTAATCCTCAAGTGTATGTGGAAACACCGTTACATCCAGAAAAACTGACTGTTTGGTGCGCTTTATGGGCTGGTGGAATCATTGGTCCGTACTTTTTCAAAAACGATGGTGGCCAGAACGTTATAGTCAATGGTGATCGGTATAGAGCCATGATTACTAACTTTTTCATTCCTGAATTGAATAACCATGATGTAAAGGAGATGTGGTTTCAACAAGTCATCGAAAATTGGACGTCCAGATTGGACTACATCCGCGCCAGCCGTGGCGGTCATATACCAGAAATCATATTTAAAATGTAATGCCACAAGATTATCTTTCGGATAAATAAAATTCATGTCAATCGAATAATCCATCGTTGTTTTATTGCAACTTAAAGTTCTATACCTCTATAAAAAACACCCTTTATAAAGAGGCACTAAGAATTGGCTGTCCATTTTGGTAACAGGCAGTCGTCATCACTTCACTTTTTCATTTTAGCGTCTGGCATGGCAGCAGCATATAAAATATGCAAATTAGTTTATTTTATGCTTCTTTAATAATTTTTTTGTTTGCTTTTTTTGTTTTACATTTTTTTTTGCATTTTAATGTAAATTTTATGTTTTTTGTTTATAACTTTAAGCATGCTTAAAACAAATATTAGATTGAGATGAAGAGTGTGGCTTTTTTTAAGTAAATATTGTTCACATAAAAACAAAAAAAGAAAAAACGTACAATATTAGCCAAAGGCATCTTACCAAGTATGGAATGGAAAAAATCAGTAAAGAATTGTATTTAAATTTCAAAAATTTATACATAAATTTGTTGGCGCGCATGGTTCAATTCTAATGAGTTATTAATGAGCATGGCAAACAACAACAAAATTGTAAACATACAAAACCTCCGCCATCGAATAATCAAAATAATAAGGAAGTATTTTCGGTATTTGAATTTGAAAATTGAAATTTTCATTTCATTTTCATTGAAAATTGAAATTTTCATTTCATTTTCATTGAAAATTGAAATTTTCATTTGAAAATAATTTTTCCAAAAATGTCTCCCTTTTTTCTTGCCAAGATAAAAGTAAAATTCACGTGAAATTTAGAAAGAACTTTTGCACACTTTTCTCACACACTTTCTTAAGGACATCATTGGCATTACAGAAGTCGTAAAAGCCAAGCATTTCAACCACATTACTTGGCTGAAAGTAATACACCACATTGAGGCTACGCTCTCGCTGCGAGTTTGAGCATAAACCACAGTCAATAGAACGAAATAAGCTTCATGTATCCACAACTTAGTTAGTTAGGGTGGAAGCAAGTACCAGGGTCACCTGACTTTCGTTAATCCTTTGTTCAGACTTTGTAATACGCATGTTGCTGACCAAAGCTGATCCAAACAGCTCCGTTTTTATTAAGTTTCAATGCTATCAACATATACAGTGTGGAATATTATTTATGCTTCATGGATTATGAAATGACTTTTGATACACTGTCCCACATAATATGTTAATAGGTATCTTAGGATCCCTTAGAGTAGATGGAAAGATAGTTCATGTATGTGAAGTTAGCTACGAAAGTTATATTCTTTCTTTTTACAGTGAATGTTATGTTAACAGACATTGTTAACTCGATTTAAAATCACAAAAATAGTGATGAATTGGAGAAAAATGAAAGGACTACGAAGCTATATTTTTTTATGGTTTTAGTTTCTACAGTCATCTACAAAAAATGCAAGTCATCGACTAAAAAAATGCAATTTATCGGCAAAAACAAAAATGCAACTAATCGACAAAAACAAGCAAGTTATCAGCCAAAAATATGCAAATCACCAACCAAAAAAAAAGCAAGTCATCAAGCAAAAAATGCAAGTCATCGACCTAAAAAATTTATGTTATCAACCAAAAAATGCAAATCATAGTCAAAAAAAAAAAAATGGAAGTTATCTGCCAAAGCAACGCTACTTGCAAAAAATATGACGTTTTGTTGTTTATATTACATATAAGTACGTATTAACTAAATGAGAATTATTAAAATTTTTATGTTCATTCCCCCAAAATTTAATTTTTACCATATTTTGACCGATTTATATAGAAAACTTATTGTTGCTCATTTAAAGAAAGCAGTTAGCTTCGTCGCCTATATCTTCGGTTCCAAGTAAAGCTCGACCTTAAGGAAAACTGTTTTGGAATCCTTGATGCCATATCTATCCAGTCCACTAGGTCCACTCCCCGCACAAGTCCATTTTCATCCGATTTTGACTGATTTATATAGAGCATTTTTTTTTTTTTTTTTTTTTTTTTTTTTTTTTTTTTTTTTTTTTTTTTTTTTTTTTTTTTTTTGCTAATTTGACAAAAAGTTAGCTTCGTCGGTCCCAATTAACGCCCGACCATAAGATAACCAGTTTTGGAATCCTTAATACCATGGCTATCCAGTCCACTAAGAAAATTTCTCTCACAAGTCCATTTTTCATTCAATCTAGTCCGATTTATACAGAACACTTTTTTTTTTTGCTTATTTGAAGAAATCAATTAGTTTCGCCGACGAAGCTAGGCTTCATCCAAGGGGCCAAAATCTAACCAGAGAAGATATCCAACCCATTACGACGATGTTAATTAAAAATTATAAATACTTTGGAGTTACAGATCAGACGATCAATGGTATATGTTTAGGGAAGAAGCTTTTGAAAAAAGGTTATATCGTGGACTTCTATCAATACCATGGACTGGTAGAGTCTCAAATGAAGACGCTCGAAGACGAATGAATCTTAACAGGCAGATGTTATAAAATATTAAGAATTGAACACAAGAAATTGCTTGTAGCAAACTTCTGTGGAGCTATGGGTACCGTATATAGGATTGGTCCATTAAATCCGTTATAGGTTGACTTTCACTCATGTTTTAAATGCGAAGCCGTAATGGTAATTGCCAGCGAGTGGACCAATTAAACAGCACTTGTCCTATAATTCATGGTATCGTAACGAGCTGCTATCTATGTGTACTTAAATGAATTTTGTTTAATGAAATCTGCCACTTCCTCCTACCCAGCTTTTAATTTGAATATCAGAGCTTATTTGCAGACAATTCAAGGACATAATTGTGTCAAGACTATGACAAATAATATATTTATGTTATTAGATTATCTTTTTATGATAAGCTTTTATATTTTAGAAAATAATAATGAAACATTCGCACGTATCTTTATATGTTAATCAAGTAGAATATGGAAAATGTTTTATTAAATAATAATAAATCCTTTAATAACTCTTTAATTAATGTTGTTATGATTATTTGGCTTGACATAAGACATTAATATGTCTTTATAGCCTGCCTTAAGGCAAAGAGAAGAAATTAAGAATATTCATCTCAATAAGGCAAATATGATACTTATGCAACAGACTGACTTATTGAATAAAAGAGAAAGAAGTGTGCGTCACTAACTACTCATATATTGGGTCTTCTTTAAGCGCTTGCTATCTTTAAATTTAAATAAAATAAAGTATGTCTAATATATCATGGAAATGTCCTTCACGGCTTCTTTGAAGGGAGACCAATTTTGCATGAGTCTGGCATTCAAATCATACTGAATTTCATCGATGACATGGGTTATGTTGGCTTTGAGGACTTCTGGGGTATGTGGTTTATTTGCCTATACTTGCGCCCTAAGAAAAAGTCTAATAAGGTAAAGTGCACGATTTAAGTGGGCCATTTACATCACCTTTACGTGGGACGACCATGCCCTCAAATCACGCGTGCAGAATAACCAATGTGGCATGAGTTGTGAAGCAAGTAGTCCTGTCCTACTGAAACCACATGTCGCTGTAGACGACATTAGTCAATTAAGGTAAAAAAAAACTTGGTAATCATCGACTTGTAGTGTCCGCCGTTGATAGTGCTGACCTGGCCTACGTTGTTCTCAAAGAAAAACTGGCTCAAAGCCTAAGATCTTTCGTTGATCAGTAATTTAATGCGGAAGATGTGTATAGTATTTTAAGATGGGCCAAGCATGCCCTGAAAAGACTGGATATTTAGTCCAATTGAAGTCGCCGTAGTCTAGTAGGTAGTGTGTCTGCCTATTACACGTAAAGCCAGGGTTCCAGCCCCAGGCCAGACATCAGGACAAAATACAAAAAGTATTTCTTCGGCGACTTCCTCTCAGCAGATTTCTGCCAAAAACTCTGAGAGTAAATATAATTGCCATGAAGAAGTTTCTCAAAAATCTGTCGTTCGGAGTCGACTTTAAACTGTAGGTCCCACCGCTCATGTATAAAATTAACACACACTACATAAGTGGTGTGAGAAACTAGGACTTTGTACAATGGGTAAATTCGACCTCCGGGTACTGTACTTGTCTTAATTGACAAGTACACGTTCTCTAACCTAACCTAACCTAACCTAGTCCAATTGTGACCTCCTATGCAGTCGCCTCAGTTTAGTAGGACTGTGGTTCAACCTCTCATGCAAACATCTCAAACAAAACGAAATGTAAACAAATATTTCTTTAGGCGACTTCCTCTCAGCGGTCTTCTGGCACAAAGACTGTGGGTAAATAAAATTGTCATGAATACTTTCTTAGGAAGCTGTCGTTAGAAGTTGTCCCGCTAGTCATGTCTAATAATTATAACACACAACACGAGTGGTATGCGAACATAGATTGTAATCTTGCCCAAGGGAATGTAAATACCATTTAAATAAGTAAGTGACATACGGAGCTGGCTTTTCAAAACCCGGAGACAGAGTTTGATATGCGTTGATATAATCCAACGATTTTGAAACAATCTAGACTTTTGCTAGGTATTTATAATGGAAAGATTTTGAGCTTTAAAGCAGACTATCCAGGAATATAACGGGTGGTCTGTCGAGACTCAAACAATATTTGTTTAGGACAGGGACGGTTTCAAGCTCTATAAATAGATTGGATTGGCTGCCTCAGCTGGCCATGCAGTAGCCTACACGATCGGTCCAATTTTTAAGCACATTATCGATTGTGTGCAGCTGTATTTCACCAATGGCTTCACGAATATTGTCCTTTAAAGCGTCAATTGTCTCTGGCTTGTCGTCGGCGTAACACTTATCTTTGACGGCACCCCACAAATAATAGTCCAACGGTGTCAAATCGCAGCTCCGAGGTGGCCAAACGACGTCAGCTCTACGGCTGATAATGCGATCTTCAAATACAGGGCGCAAAACATAGAGTGAAGCTTCGGCTGTGTGGCACGTAGCGCCGTCAATGTACAAAATCCTAGTTTCTCACACCACTTATGTTGTGTGTGTTAATTTTATACATGAGCGGTGGGACCTACAGTTTAAAGTCGACTCCGAACGACAGATTTTTGAGAAACTTTTTCATGGGAATTATATTTACTCTCAGAGTTTTTTTTGGCAGAAATCTGCTGAGAGGAAGTCGCCGAAGAAATACTTTTTGTATTTTGTCCTGATGTCTGGCCTGGGTCTCGAACCCTGGCTTTACGTGTAATAGGCAGACACACTACCTACTACCACTACTACACTACACTTTATTATTATTTTTATTTTAGGGCCACATAAAGAATAAATTTGAGTCAATAATAAAATGATATATTGAAGGTCCAATAAAAGTTAAAATGAATGAATGAAAGAGACCATAAAAAGATAAAGTGAAAATGCAAACAATAATTGGAAAAAAAATAAATAAAGAATATTTTAATATTTATGCGTTTTGTGAATGCAAAAAAAGAAGGAGAATGAAAGGAATATAAAAATATACAAAATAAATATATTTTCCCTTGACTATTATGTCCTTGATAAAAGGAAATAAAAGCAAACAAAAATTTTATTTTGTTTTATTGGTTTTTGTTAAAGGCATTCCAATACGAAAAAAAAAAATATTAAAAAAAAGTGAAAACAACACACGTTAGTTTTACAAGGCAATTAATTGTTTATTGTTAAGGTTTATTAACACTGAATTGATTTTTAATGTCTGTTTATAAATAATTTCGTAGAATAACAAAAAAAAGACTTTTTGTAAAAAAAGCGAAAAACATGAACCATAAAATCTCACATGTGGCATTAAATGTCAGTCAGTTTCTTTGTGCTCCTTGGTGGCTGTTACATATCAGGCAAGTCACATTAAATATTTTTTTATTAGAAAGTTTACAAAATTTTTTTTTTTTAGTTAAGCAGGAAGGGCCCGCGGCTAGGCTCTCACTTATTTCTCTTATTGTTATTATTATTTTCTATAGAAATTTCTCAGTTACATGCACAGATATTTTGCCAGAAAATGTGTAACCAAATGTGGCTTCTTTGAAAGAGATTCTTAAATCGCTTGGAACCGTCATACAAATATTAAAATTCCTTAGCTAAACAAAATAATTTTTGATTTTAAAATAATAATTTTAACAATAAACAGTACAAAGATCATAGCATACAAAATGCAGGGGTTCTCAAACGTTCAGAACATACCCACTACTTCTTCACTTTCTTCTTTTTTTTTCTTTTCCTTGTTTCAGTTTCCAGTGAGAAACTTGGACGTTGTACAATGGGTCACTTCGACCTCCGGGTACTGTTCTTGTCTTAATTGACAAGTACACGTCCTCTAACCTAACCTAACCTTCAGCTTCCAGTACAGCAAAAGAATGGGTTACTGAGGCAGTTGCTAGGATAATAGAATTACCGTGTGGCTTTCATATTCGTAGCTTAAAAATGTCATCAGCTATATAGTTACCAGGATTCAGGGACCATTAAGCGGCCCTTATACCGCAAGAATCGATGAAGAGAGTCGCAGCCTATACCAATTAGTTTAGACCTGAATGTTGCATCCGAAAGAGATCTGATTACCATCTGCCTGTCAAAGAGCTTAGATTTTTTACTCAGGCCCAGTCCTGCCACATGATTTAAGGCCATTACTTCAACAGTACATTACAGTAGTCAGGAAATCGAAAAGATATCCTAATATTCTGCCCTCGTGTAAAAATTCGACAGCCTAACTTATTCTCAAACTTCGACTAGGTAGGGAAATTAAAGTTATCCTCTGTTGAGTGCTGCATTGAGAACAAGCAGGCGAAGGAGGCAGGTTTCACGCCGCTGATGAGACAGAAACGCTTATGTATAGTGGGAGCGGATGTAAGGAAATGTATGTTCATTTAAAGGGAAGAGAAAGAGGGGCAAAAACTCTTCTCAAACCAAGTGAGTTTAAGCCAAACGAAACTTTTGTTGGGAAACTAAAAAATAAGAGAAGATCTTAGTCATGTATTAGACACTGGGAATTAGGAATAACTTGTGTTTGGTAACCGCTGTTTTGTCCCAATATGTCGATACCGTGACGATAAGAATGTATCATCAGAACGCACTCTTGGGACCTGTGAATAAACGAATCGCAGAGATATCCGAAGATGCAGCCCTTGAGCAGGCGAACTTACGAGGAGGGAGTTTTCACGCCGCTGATGAGCAAGAAACCTTTCTGTGTAGTGGGAGCGGATGTTAGGAAATGTACGTTCAACGAAACGGAAGAGAAAGAAGGACAAAGAATATTCTCAAATTAAGTGAGTTTGAACCAAACGAAAATTTTGTTGAGGAAATAAAAAATAAGAGAAGATCTTAGTCACGCATCAGACACTCAGGAATAACTTGTGGTTGGTAACCGCTGTTTTGTCCCAATATGTCGATACTGTGACGATGAGAATGTACCACCAAAACGCAGTCTTGGGACCTGTTGGGAATTAATGCATACAAGGAAGAAACCCTTGGGTGCATATCAAGCGCTAGCCGTGGAATTGTCATTGTGTTGGCTTACTAGGTGAGAGCTCGTGAGGCCTGATATCTAAAGAAAATAAATTTCAAAAATATTTCATTCGGGGACCTTCTCTCAACAGTCTTCTGAATCAGTGAGTAAATATCTGCCAAGAAATACTTAAAGCTGCCTTTTGGAATCGACGTTAAATTGTAAGTCCAGCTACTGATGAATAAAATTAACACACATAATATGGATGGTGTGGGAAACTAGGTTGTAAACCCGACTAAGCAGAGAATTTGTAGGGATAGCTCGCATAATTGGCAGTCCACTAGAGTTTACAAAAAAAATTATTGGAGCCTGTATTAAAAAAAAATTGAGAAACCAGGTCGTAATCCCGACTAAACAGAGAATTTCGCATAGCTGGCAGTTCACCAGAGCTGATAAAAAAATTAGTAGAGCCTTCAACCAAACAACTTCGACTTTGCGGGAGTCATCGCGCCTACGGCCTACGCCTCACTGAGTTTATAAATGTTTAAAAGACACCGAAACGTATGAGTATGTTTCATTAAATAAATATCACTTATACGTACATATGTATATGGAGTTAAACTATATTTTCACTTATTCTGTCATATCTAATAAAACTGTGGCGATTCTATATGAATGAAAACCCAAACATACAGACGTGACGACGAAATAATAAGAACATTCAAAGCGAAACAAAAGATCGTTTTAAAAAAATTTTTGAGAAAGATTTGAAAATATGGCTTTTTATTATTTTTATTGTAGACATCTTTAGCTTTTAAAAAATACTTAAAGTTAAGTTTTAACTCATCTAATTTTTTTTATACTGCCAATAATGTTGAACTAAGTCGAAAATATAAGAACAAATCATATTGGTCCCACTTACATTCCTCACATGTGAAAAAAGTCTAAAGTTTTGTTACAAATATAATTGTTGAGATGCCTTTGATCATTTTTTGTGCAGAATATTGACTTATTTTGGTGAAAAATTCTTCTAAAATGGGAAGAAGCAAGCATTGCTCTATCGAACAACGTAAGATAATAAAAAAAATTGCTCAGCGAAGGGAAATGTGTGCTTTCATAAGGGAACAGCTTGGGATTTCCAACGTAGCGATAACAAATGCCAGGAACTGGTCACTGAAGATCGAAAGTCGCGGTAGGCACAGGAAAACTAACAAAAGTAGCAGGATAATGCGACCACACGGATCGTTAAAAAGCATCCCTCTATAACGTCTTTACAGATTAGAAACGAATTAAACCTCCCAATTGCTACAACGGCGATAAGAAAACGTTTTATTGCAGTCAATTTGAAAGTACGAAGTTCTAGAAAAGTACCATTGTTGAAAAAAATACATCTAAAGAACGGACTTCTGTTTGCCAAAAAGTTTATCGATGAGCCTGACACTGTTTGGCGTAATATCTTATGGACCGATGAAACAAAAGTAGTCCAATTCTACCACGGCAAAAATAAATAGTACGTTAGACGCCCTCCTAATCAACAATTCAACGACAAGTACACTATAAAAGCTATAAATCATGGCGGTTTCAGGCTCATGTTATGGGGGTGCTTTGTGTAGAACGGCGTTGGATCTCTAGTTCATATCGTTGGGAAGATGGATGCCATCTATTACGTTCAAAATATTTTAGAAGTCGTAATGTTGCCTTACGTTGAAGAGGAAATACCTTTGCGATGGGTCTTTCAGCAAGACAACGACCCGAAGCATACCTCAAAGAAAGCAAAGCGTTGGTTCCAGGAAAATAATATCCATGTTATGGATTGGCTGGAACAATCGCTGGACCTAAATCCAATTGAACATCTTTGGATTGATGTAAAGAAAGGTGTTAGAAATGCAAGGCCCAAAAATATGGAGAAACTTTGATTTGTAGCGAAGAATACACGGGAAAATATTCTACTCCACAGATGTCAGACTTTGATAGCTTCTATGAGGTCCAGATGTGCCGAAGTAATCATTAATCGTGGAGGGGCTACTTCATATTAACTACTTACAAAGAAATAATACTAATCTGTAAATTTAATAAACGTTAAAACTGAAATTATTACAAATTTTCCAATTTGTTCTTATTTTTTCGAACACCTGATTTTCGACTTAGTTCAACATTATTGGCAGTATAAAAAAAATTAGATGAGTTAAAACATAACTTTAAGTATTTTTAAAAAGCTAAAGATGTCTACAATAAAAATAATAAAAAGCCATATTTTCAAATCTTTCTCAAAAATTTTTTAAAACGAAATTTTGTTTCGCTTTGGATGTTCTTATTATTTCGAACACGTCTGTATGTTTTGTATAAAATTTTCGTAACCACAAACTATTGGGAATCTCTGACCAACCGAAAATTACGGGGAAAATTTGTATTTTTTTTATGATCATTACAAGTAGACAACAAAAAATGTATAAAAAAAATATAAAGAAAATGTTCAAAATATATTATGACACTGTCTGTGTGTGAAAAGGCATTGAAAGAGAATGATAGTGACGGGGTTTAAGGTCAAGGACAACAAGCAAAACATTAAAAGTAACAGAATAGAACTTTTTTTCTTTGTCTTCTTTGAATCATGAATTCATAATGAATTCATAATGAAACAATATAGACGACGGATGGGAAAACAAATCAACATTCATTTATTCTCCTACATTCCATACCACTGCTTCCATTTCATTTTGTCCAAGGGGAAGGAAGTCTAAGCTATCGAAAAAAGTGCTCAATCTAACTTGGATTGGAAGCACAAAGGCTGGAGTATAGTAATATTATGTACAGTATCATCTCCAGAATCCCTAGTCATATGGAAATTTATGGTAATAGGGCCAGAAATTTTCTGCGCAGTAGAAATTTTCTGCGCAGTAGAAATTTTCTGCGCAGTGGAAAGTGATGTTTAGAAGGGTATACTCGACGAAAGAGAAGACAAAGAGAGAGGTGGAGACCAAATGGGTTTAAGATAATTTAATCTTTAATTAGGTTATTACAGTGACAATATGTTTGAATCATGCATCAGACTGTCCCGAAATAGACTGAGGCTAGTAATCGATCTTTTGAGTGGTCACTGTAGAGTCTACCAACACTTCTTTTGGAATGGGAATTGCATCTCAATATTTAGATTGCGTAATGGGGAGAATGCATTATCGCAGCACAAACATCTGGCACAAGTGTAACCGGTTTGCTTACACGCTTCTAAAGCCCAAAGATGAGATCTGTCACACCAACATCTTGTGGAATCTAAGAGGCTTTTAAAAGACGTGTATAATCAGTTACTGGAGAAGTACCATCATAAAGTAAACTGGCAAATACTAAAAAGAACTAAAATTAGAGGTTCCATGTAAATAGCCCGTGTTACTGATGAGACACGGCTTTAATAAATAAATATTACGAGTGGGTTCAAGTGTTTTTTGTGTCTTTTAGAATTTAACTTCTGTCAATAGGAAGGTTAGGTTAGGTTAGGTTAGGTTAGGTTAGAGGACGTGTACTTGTTAATTAAGACAAGTACAGTACCCGGAGGTCGGATTGGCCCATTATGCTACGTCCTAGTTTCTAACACCACTTATGTTGTGTGTCTTAATTTTATACATGAGTGGTGGGACCTACAGTTTAAAGTCGACTCCGAACGACAGAATTTTGCGAAACTTTTTCATGGCAATTTTCTATTTACTCTCAGAGTTTTTGCCAGAAATCTGCTGAGGAAGTCGCCGAAGTAATACTTTTTGTATTTTGTCTTGATGTCTGGCCTGGGGCTCGAACCCTGGCTTTACGTCTAATAAGCCAACACACTACCTACTAGACTCTGTCAATAGGAAAATGTCAATTGATTTTTTTTTTTTTAATTATATCGAGCTGGGTCGCTTAGTGTGTGGTTGTGGTTGTGAATCACTACCAAGTGATTGAAGAAGACAATTACAAAATTTCTTAAATTAGGCCATGAATTTCTTCCTCATATTCACTAGGAGCTGAATGAAGCAGTGAATAGGGAAGGTAAGGTAGTCGCCGCAGTCGAGTAGATAGTGTATTGGCTTATTAGACGTAAGGCTGCGGTTCAAAACCCAGGTCAGAATTAAAAAATCATCAATCAAAATGTCAGAGAGCTTAGGTTTTTTACTCAGGCCCAGTCTTGCAACATAATTTAAGGCCATTACTTCAACAGTACACTACAGTAGTCAGTACAGTAGTACAGAAATCAGAGAGATATCTTAAGATTCAACCAATGAGCGAAAATTCGACAGCCTAATTTATTCTCAAGCTTCAGCTAGGTAGGGAAATTAAAGTTATCCTCTGTTGGGTCCTGCATTGAGCAAGCAGGCGAAGGAGGCAGGTTTCACGCCGGTGATGAGACAAAACCCCCTCTGTGTAGTTGGAGCGGATATTAAGAAACGTATGTTCATTGAAATGGAAGAAAAAGAGGGGCAAAAACTCTTCTCAAACCAAGTGAGTTTGAGCCAAATGAAACTTTTGTTGGGAAACTGAAAAATAAGAGAAGATCTTCGTCATGCATCAGACACTCAGGAATAACTTGTGGTTGGTAACCGTTGTTTTGTCGCAATATGTCAGAATTAAAAAAAATACTTTTTCGACGCCTTCCTCTCAGTCTGTGAAGTAAATAAAAAATTGCCATGAAAAAGATTCCCAAAAATCTGTCATTCGGAATTGACTTTAAACTGTATGTCCTCCGCCACTCATGTATAAAATTAACACAAACAACCTAAGTGGTGTGAGAACCTAGGTCGTAATCCTAACTGAAGGGTTGTAATGACCAAATATGTATGTAAAGAAGCAATTCTTGGCCTAATTCACCAAAGGACTAAATGACGCAGTTTGTTCTAATTTTGATTGACAAATGCCGGTCAATAGTAGCAGTGACATATGCCATGTCTTTTTCGGTGATGCCACACCCATTTTCAGCGTGTTAAAAAACAGCCTTCAAACAAACAATCATTTTCGGTTGTATAGTATAAGTACATACAGATAACATAGCAATTGCAAAACATTGAGTAGAGAGAGCAGGAAGGCGTTGAAGTTATTGTTAATTTAGGCAAAAATAAAATAACGGCATAATTTTATGTTTTTGGCCATGAAAATCTATAAATATTGTTGGCTAAAACGCAATACGTATATTAACGAATAAACAAACAAAAAAAGAAAAGAAGTAGGAAAAGCATCTCCCTGAGCTCAATTTGATGTAAAAAAATAAGAAAAATTATGCAAACAATCCAGTCAGAGGAGTTAAAAGAAATACGTCTTAAAAATTTCTGCAAAATAATTATTTTAAATAAATTTCCACAAAATTATACACTTTTTCCATTTTTTCTAATTCCAGAAATCCACACATACATCCCCATCAATTTAATCAAGATGTCAAATTTAAGTAAAACAACAGCTTCATTAGTGAAACGCACCTCATTCTCAGCAGCGGTAATACCATCAATTATTCCCCATCATCTGACGCCACAAGCTGACCAACAACATCAGCAACAGCAGCAACAGGAAGTGAATCAAAGCAGAGCCAAACAAAATCACAGGTAAAACAAGTTACATGCTTGTGGTATGAAATTATTTTTAAACAAAACTAAACTAAGACCCATAGACAGGTAGACAGGCAATTAATTGTTTTTTTGTTTGTTTTTTTTTTTTTTTTCAAAAAGGCCTACTTTTCAGGTTATTAAAGACTTCCGTTATTAATAAAAAGACATTTTAATTAAAAATAAAATTCATACTCTCTCGTTTGAAGGCCTATTTATTGTGTAATAGAAAATTTAAAAACTGGGTTCGAGGGGTCACTTCATATGGCCCGAAAAGTGAATAGAAATCCACCACAGGGTGAATTTCTCTTGCCTTAAGCGGATATTTTAGTTCTTGCTACGTTAGGCTTTAATCCGCACAGCCTTTCTTATGCATGAGAAGGGTGGTTAAGTATCTGGGGAATAATTTGGCGCCAAAACTTTCATAGAAGAATAATACAAAGAGAGCGACCATGGCGCTTTAGACCACTTAGAGGGTAAGTGGCTAGATTTGGCGACTTAAACCTGCCATTACCTACTGACTATACCGGCCCTTAGAGGCGCTAATCTTGAGCTACTGTGCTCACGTTTCAATTTCACTACAAATTGATAAGCAGAGTATGCAGGCAGCCACCAGTACACTGTGTTCCACTGTAACTAAGACATCATTTGCTCTACTTTATTGACTCTCATCTGACCATCCATTAAAGCAGAAGGCAGTGCTGGTGACACAGTACGGCCCAATGCAGTGTAAGTCTAGTCCAACTTAGATAACGAGCATGCTGCTATACAAAGAAGCCATTGGCACATTCGGGCCGATTAGAAGGTTTCTTCTGGTTTTAGAATTCCAACTGGGAAGTTCTGGTCACCGGTAGGGCCTCTGTCTATCAGCCTGTAGTGAAATTGAATTTGAGCACTGTCCATCAAACGTTAGCAACGTAAAGATTGGCAAGATTGGTGCCAATAAGGCAAGGTATAAATCTCAAAGGCCTATTGCATCAAAATGTTGAACAAAGTAGGCTGTGGATTGAACTTACGCGTAGACTACCTCTCTATTGCAGTCTTTTTCAAGCGGATGCCATGGCCATATTGAAAGCGCTACAAAGCTTGTAGGACGACTGAATTTTTCCAGAAAACTTTTTAATTTTCTCGAATGTGAACAATCAAATCCCTTAAGAATGTTCTTTACCTTCCTGTTCGGCCATGAATGCCAAAGATTTCTTAGGAGAATCATTCAAAGGTACTTCAAAGGTTGGAAATTGTATTGCTGATGAACTGGTCAATACTGAAGTCGCCGTAGTCTAGTAGGTAGTGTGTTGGCTTATTAGACGCAAAAGCCTGGGTTCGAGCCCCAGGCCAGGCATCAAAGACAAAATACAAAAAGTATTTTTTCGGCGACTTCCACTCTGTAGATTTCTGGCAAAAACTCTGAGAGTAAATAAAAATTGCCATGAAAAGTTTCTCAATAAATAAAAATCTGTCGTTCGGAGTCGACTTTAAACTGTAGGTCCCACCACTCATGTATAAAATTAACACACACAACATAAGTGGTGTGAGAAACTAGGACGTTGTACAATGGGTCAATTCGACCTCCGGGTACTGTACTTGTATTAATTGACAAGTACACGTCCTCTAACCTAAGCTAACCTAACTGGTCAATACTGATAAAGAAAATACAATCTTCGTCATATTACATTGCATAGGGGGCCGTACGATTGCCGTAGTTAAACTGGGTGTTCTCCGGTCGTTTTGCAGACAAGCTGAGCTCTGTTGACAACGTGAGGCCACGTGTAGTATTGATAGACTCTGCTAGATTGATGTGGATAAATCGCATGGCCACCATCACCCATACTATTGCAGTTCTCATAGGTCCCTCTCCAGTTGGGAAGCAACACACAACACTGGTCCTATCGTACACTTCTAGCATCGGGGCCTAAATTTTTCTTTCCTTTTTTGCAAACGTAAAAGAGACGTGTATTGTTACCAAAAGCATGTCTTGGAATTTTATAATAGAAATTGAATTTAAATTTGCTTGCTCTCTACTTAACATGATTACAGTGATTTAATTCCATTTTTTGTTTTATTTCTTTTCATATCTGTGCGTGTGCGTGTTCACGTTTGGAATCTTAATACCGCATGTCAGCAATTTCAAATCAAATAATGCAGATATACGTTCCTATGATGAAGTACCTGGACCCAGGGGTATGCCATTTATTGGTAACTCATGGCGTTTTGCACCGCTTATTGGTAAGTGTTGATAAAATTTATTACACCCGTGCCATGCCACACGTTTACTATATTCATTCTTTCGTGTCAGGGATGGATAATAATGATGAATGCTTAACAAGTTGAAAATATTTCCATAACACGACACGACAGGCAATTGCAATAAATAACACAAGAACAAATAAGAGCAAAAAAATAATTCAAATTCAAATTGAAATTTGTAACGCATTTGCTTAAATAATCCAACAATAATTTTAGTTTTTTTTTTGTTTTTTTTTGAGTAAAAATTAGAAAAATTTTAACGAAATTATTTTGCAAAAAAGAATTATAAGCGGTTGGTTGCTTTACAAAATTATTGACGACGACGACACAATTTCGTTTAGCCAAAAATAAGTGGAGCATAAAGAGACTATTTCATGACTTCGTGACAATTGTGAACAATCAAATTGTAATCAATTGACGTACATATGTATGTATGTTAGTAAACAAATTGCATCATAATATGTATAAATATAAGGGAGGTTTTACATCACAACGTGACGTTTCAGTGATGCAAAGTGAGTGCAATATATAAAAAAATATTTCTTCGGCGCCTTCCTCTCAGCAGACTTCTGGAAAAAACTCCGTGAAGTAAATAAAAAAATTACCATGAAAAAGTTTCTCAAAAATCTGTTGTTCGGAGTCGACTTTAAATTTTACGTTCACCGCCACTCATGTATAAAATTAACACAAGCAACCTAAGTGGTGTGAGAACCTAGGTCGTAATCCTGACATGACCAAATATGTATGTAAGGAAGCAATTCTTGGCCTAATTCATTAACGGACTAAATGACGCAGTTTGTCCTGATTTTGACTGACAAATGTCTTTATGCAAAGTGAGTGCAATAAATAATTTGAATGAATAAAAAAATCTTCAAAACACTACTTTTCAAATACTATACGTGAGCGTCGGGAAGATGCCCACTGTCAGTGTCAATCAGAATGATCGTTAACAATTGTTTTTAAATCTTTAAGGATGGTTGAACTCGTTCGAGGTATCATTTCGAACTCGGCGTTTATAGCTTTTTTAATAAAGCTACCGTATCATTCCAGGCGAAAGTGTTGGTCGTAAGGTCTTCGGTGAAGATCTTTAATGATCTCTGGGAAAAACCTTACATTACCTTCTGAAAGTCAATGGTTGTCAGGGCAATGAGTTCTAACCTCTAGGATGGCCGGCCTACAACTGGCACGAGTTTCTCAAATAGATGAAAAAGCGACACAGTTTTCACATCATCCGGGCACTGAAGAAGGGCCAAAATTGGCTAAAAATGGCACATCCATCGAACTTTCGTTTGACTTCTCTGCCCTCAGAACCGCAACGAGAATCTGTAAACTTCAATTTAACAGTCAGGTTTACAACCTAGCTTCTCACACCACTTATGTTGTGTGTGTTAATTTTAAACATGAGTGGCGGGACCTATTGTTTAAAGTCGACTGCGAACGACAGATTTTTTGAGCAATTTTTTCATGGCAAATTTATTTACTCTCTTATATATACAAGGGGTTTGAACCTCGGCCTCACGGGTAATAAGCCAACACACTAACTACTAGACTATACAGTAATAGCTTACGTTAACGTCTCATGGTTGGCTTCGTATATGTGCAGGTTGCGTAAGTTTGGCCAAGTTTGCTCAAACTCCCAAAGACTACGCTAAGCGTCTTTGTGAGAGTTAGGTTAGGTTAGCGTGGTAGCTTTAATTTACCAAAAAGTTCACTTGAGCACGCATAGCGGCCCGTTGTGATGCCACAGGTGAATGCAGCCTCGGCACTGACCAAGTTCCTCCGATCCAAGGAGGGGGAAGTTGGTCAGCGCAAGGGCTGCACATTTTCCAAAAAACACGACTACCCCACGCTGGAAAAACAGCCAGAATATTTGATAAACGAGGCTATGTCCTTAATATCAATGGACGATAGCTCCGTCGAGCTGACAAGGGTCGGAGAGCCAAATAACCTATATCTGCATCTAGCAAGGGATGGGGCATTGGCAGAGGAAGTGGATGACAGTCTCCTTCTCCTCGGCGGAAGTCTTTAAGTGGGAGTCACATTCTTTCCGCGTGTCTACCCATAACACAGTGGCCTGTAAGCATGGCCACTGTGATCGAGTTGATATTACGGCCAAGTCCATGTAGCTGGTTGGTACGCCTCCTATCCATTGTGGGCCAAGTGAGCCTAGCGATGGAGCAGGACTCCTCATTGACCCAGGACCGGTTGGCATCCCGGGCACTCCCACGTTGATTGAGGAAGATTCCGGAAGTAGTGCGCCAGCCCTGGCCAGCTAGTCGGCCCTGCAGTTTCCCGGAATATTGCAGTGTCCGGGAACCCAGACAAGTGTGACGCCGAGACGCCCAGAAAGGAGATTGAGGCAGCGGCGACATTCTCTGACAATCCTGGAATTATCCGCAACGTTCGACAGAGACTTTATCGCAGCCTGGCTATCGGAGTAGATCGAGATACGGGTGAAAGGGACAGGATCCACTGTGCGGCCCGGCAGATGGCCATTACCTCCGCCTGGAACACGCTGCAGTAGTCCGAGAGTCATTACTGAACATTACATTCTGTATACTTATGCGAGACATATTAATCTAGGGCAAGTGGCCAATGATTATTGCTGGAGCTACAGATACGAGGAAGATGAGGAAGTTCCAGCATTATGTCGTAGGTGAATAATCAGGCTTCTACTATGTCAAGAATGGCCATCAAAATGGCTTCATCAAAAGCTCCCGATGGTTACAGATCTAGGCGAAATGAAAGACAGTGGCATCACAATGGGCATTATGTGGGCTAAATTTGTTTATTCAAACAGGTTGGCGGTTATTTCTAGAAAACCTATCTGAGGTTTGAATCTGGATTACTACAACAAATTCATATTCTAGTGGCTTCCAAAACAGGAAATCGTGTAGTTTTAACCTTTAACCTTTGAAAGTCTGAACATCTTGTAGCCTTAAGTAAATTTGCATGTCTTTTCGTTTCAGGTCATTACAAAATCAGTGAATTGGATAAGGTAATGAAGGAGTTGCATGTAAATTATGGTAAAATAGCCAAAGTTGGAGGATTAATTGGTCATCCGGATTTACTTTTTGTTTTCGATGGCGATGAAATACGAAATATTTTTAAAAAAGAAGAAACCATGCCGCACAGGTAAGTAACAATTTTCAAAACCTTAAAGAAATAAATCGTTTGAAGTACATATAATGACAGGGGGAAGAGGCTATTATCTGTAACTATTACTTACGAAATCATTTGCTTTAAACTTTTATGGGGGAAGACAACAATTAGAATGTGAATGTAAAAAAAAGAAAACCCAATTCAAGGATAAAGAATCCTTTTATCATTATTAAGGTAAAATAAATTCATTGTCAAAGTGAAAGTTGAAGGAAACATTTTAAGGTGTTTAGGGACACAAAGACAGACAACCAGCATTTTATTGCTGTTTCATGGCTGTCTTTATCTCTCTCCTCTCTTATTTAACAGCCCTGTATTAGTGTCAATGAATGGCATTTGAAATGCAATTGGATTTTATAGTATAGTATGGATGGATGGATGGATTATCAATTTCAAACCTACACACCCATATTTAATAACACAAACATACATAGAGGGTGTTTTTTATAGAGGTATAGAACTTTAAGTTGGCATTACTTTTCAAGATGGCAACCGATTTAACAGCTGTCAAGTGATTTATTCTCAGTTTGGTATGGCAATTCATCATGAATAGACTCACGCCTGAACAACGCTTGCAAATAGTGCAATTTTATTTCGAAAATAATGGTTCTGTGCGGAAAACGTATCGCGCACTACGTCCATTTTATCGTCGACAAAATCGTCCATCAGAGCAGTTAATTCGATTAACCATGGAACGTTTTCGCACCACGTTTACTCTTATTGGTAACTCGCATCCCCAGAGACGCTGTACGGTGCGTACAGAAGAAGCTATTGCTGCTGTAGAGCGTAGCATTGAGGAAGACCCGAATGAGTCCATCCGCCATCGAGCACAGGAATTGGATCTGTGTCCATCCACTTTATGGAAGATTTTGCGGAAGGATCTTGGTGTGCGTGCTTACAAAATCCAACTCGTGCAAGATTTGAAGCCAAACGATCATCAAGTAAGGCGTAGATTCGTCGAATGGGCCCAAAACGAGATTACCGTTGTTCCCGATTTTCATAAGCGAATTTTGTTTAGCGATGAAGCGCACTTCTGGTTGAATGGCTACGTCAACAAACAAAACTGCCGCATTTGGAGTGAAGGTAATCCTCAAGTGTATGTGGAAACACCGTTACATCCAGAAAAACTGACTGTTTGGTGCGCTTTATGGGCTGGTGGAATCATTAGTCCGTACTTTTTCAGAAACGATGGTGGCCAGAACGTTACAGTCATTGGTTATCGGTATAGAGCCACGATTACTAACTTTTTCATTCCTGAATTGAATAACCATGATGTCCAGGAGATGTGGTTTCAACAAGACGGCGCAACATGTCACACAGCTCGTGCCACAATAGATTTATTGAAAGACACGTTTGGTGACCGCCTAATTTCACGTTTTGGACCTCTGTGAATTGGCCTCCAAGATCTTGTGATTTAACACCGCTAGACTACTTTCTGTGGGGCCATGTAAAGTCATTGGTCTATGCGGTAAAGCCACAAACGCTTGACCATTTGGAAGACAACATTCGCCGTATTATTGCCGATATACGGCCACAAATGTTGAAAAAAGTCATCGAAAATTGGACGTCCAGATTGGACTGCATCCGCGCCAGCCGTGGCGGTCATCTGCCAGAAATCATATTTAAAATGTAATGCAACAAGATTATCTTTCGGATAAATAAAATTCATGTCAATCGAATAATCCATCGTTGTTTTATTGCAACTTAAAGTTCTATACCTCTATAAAAAACACCCTTTACATCCATGCACATAAATTCAATATTTACCTTAAGCCATTTGTAAAATATGTAAATAATGTATAAATGTATGCCATCATACATCTGTACATATGTACGTATAAATATACATATGTTCATATGTATGTATATTTACATATGATATTAAATACACGTACAAAGAAAAAAAAGAAAAGAGGTAAATAAACAAAATGGATTATTTACACATGTAATATTTCTCTCTGTTAAATACACCCACAGATTTACGTGCTGCAAATTTATGTGAGTCCTTTTACCTGTCCTTTAAACCCCCCTCCCCCACCCTCTGTGTGTTCTCCTTGCCATTGTTTTAATAATAATATTTTAAAATATATTCATACTGTAATAATAAACAAGAGTTTTATTACAGAAAGAAAAAAAAAAACAGAACAACAAACATGTACAATTGAAAGGAACCGTAAAAATTCATGCATTGATGGGTCCTTTGACATGTCCTAACAACAGTCATAAATAAGAGAGTATTTGTCTAAAAAAAATATGTATATTACACGTCAAAAAGAGAAATACGAGAATAATAAGGCTTTTAATTTATGATTTTATTAGCCGAGTAATTTTGAAATTGCTTACAGTTGGGTCACAAAGGTCTGCTGCACACATTAAAAAATTTGTATCTAAAAAATATGCTACTCTAGGAGGAGTTCAGTTGCTAAACGTTTCTAGTGACATGTTTAATGCTTTTTGCTTAGTACATACATACACAATTGATCATTACCACAGTCAGGATTACGGACCTAGTTTCTCATACCACTTATGTTGTGTGTGTTAATTTTATACTTGAGTGGCGGGACCTACAGTTTAAAGTCGATTCCGAAGGACAGATTATTGAGAAACTTTTTCATCGCAATTTTATTTACTCTCAGAGAGTTTTTGCCAAAAATCTGCTGAGAGGAAGTCGCTGAAGAAATATATTTTCATATTTCGTTTTGTTGGTGATGTCTGACCTGGGGTTTGAACCGAGGCCTCATTCCTAATAAGCCAATACACTACCTACCTACTAGACCACAACGACTTCTTGCTTAGTATACATACATAATAAATTGGCCTCTCTAACCAACAGCAGAGTGGAGGTAAAGAAGATCTAAAATCCCGAAAGGCAGCATCTCTGATAATATATTTGAAAGGTCGTAATGCTGCATCAGCGTTAAACTCATGGTTTAAATACCTTCCTTGTCGCATATTTGTGCAAATATGTTACTATTCTAAAGGGTCCGCCAAATAACTTTTCTTTTGAAAATGCTTTAAAAAAACTACTGAATATTTTCTCAAATTTCTTTTCTTATTAGAAAGTACAATCCTTCCGGTTAATAATGGAAAATAATTTCATTCAAATGGCTACCTCGGCTGGCCATGCAGTAGCCTACACCAGAAGATGCCGATTTTGGCAAAAAAAAAATCATCTTTTCAGATGAAGCTCATTTTGATCTTGGCGGATATGTAAACAAGCAAAATTGTCGCATTTGGGGCACAGAAAACCCGCACGCATACATTGAAAAGCCGACGCACCCAAAACGAGTCACTGTTTGGTGCGGATTTTGGTCCAGAGGCATAATTGGGCCAATTTTTCTTCGAAAATTAGCAAGGACTGGCCGTTACAGTCAATGGCGATCGTTATCGGGCAATGTTGAACGAATTTTTGTTCACAAAAATTGAAGAGGAGGATATTGGCAACATTTGGTTTCAACAGGACGGCGCTACGTGCCACACAACCGAAGCTACACTTGATGTTTTGCGCCCTGTTTTTGAGGATCGCATTATCAGCCGCATAGCTGATGTCGTTTGGCCACCTCGGAGCTGCGATTTGACACCGTTGGACTATTATTTGTGGAGTGCCGTCAAAGATAAGTGTTACGCCGACAAACCAGAGACAATTGACGCTTTAAAGGACAATATTCGTGAAGCCATTGGTGAAATACAGCTGCACACAATCGATAATGTGCTTAAAAATTGGACCGATCGTGTAGGCTACTGCATGGCCAGCCGAGGCAGCCATTTGAATGAAATTATTTTCCATTATTAATCGGAAGGATTGTACTTTCAAATACAAAAAAGAAATTTGAGAAAATATTCAGTAGTTTTTTGTTTAAAGCATTTTCAAAAGAAAAAAGTTATTTGGCGGACCCTTTATTAGGTTGTGATTGTTATATTCCAGATTGCATTAAAGTTTGAGTTTCCTTAGATGCAGAGAACTATTGTTCAACTCAATCTAAAGGAAGCTCTTGAAATTGATGAAATCAGCAACAAAATACTCATAAAGTTGCCACATATAGTCTTTAGATAGGTAGGTGGCATAAACGCATTTACACCATATAAGGCCTATTATCATATAAGGCCACAATTATCCTTTCCTAGCGGACCTTCTGACAAAGTGACTTATACTCCTAATGCCCTTTACTGCCATACTTAATTATTTAGCCTTTAGTCACACCACTCACGTTGTGTGTGTTAATTTTGTCCATTTGAATGGAGGGCGGGGGCCACAGTTTAAAGTCGACTCCAAACAAAATGGCAATTTTATTTACTCGCAAAATTTTTGCCAGAAGACTGTTAAGAGGAAGTCGCCGCCGAAATATTTTTTTATATTTCGTTTTATGTGAGATGTCTGTGTTAGAGTTTGAGGGACGGACTTAAGTCATGTGAAGTGCCAACACATTGCTTACTAACTTCCGTTACTGACAGATCATTCAAGTCGTCTATATAGTAGACGACAAGCAGTCTTTTCCTTCTCCAATATAGTGCTGAACGTAAGTATAGCCGTGAGGACTGTTCATTTTAGTTCCAACGAAATTTAACGACTTAACCATTGCCCTCAAAAGTAGAATGGTGCTGTAGTTAAAATCATTTCTAAGTTTGTTAAGTATTATACGAAAGACGGTGTCCTAAATTATCAAACTACTACCTGAAGAATCATTGATATACGACAAATTGTATTCCAGAACACAAATTTACATTCAGAAAGTAAAATGGCAATACGAGACAAGCCGACATCTTGTCATTACAAGGACATTCGAAGAGAAGAAGTATTGCTCCTTCCCAGGGTTGCATTAGAGTATGATGGTGTGCATAAGTTGAAATTGAAGTTTCCTTTTAAATTGGCCGTACATTTGAAAAACTTGCTGTGGAAGCAAAATTAACGCAGCCACAATCTTTCAGACGAAGCTGTACTCCATAGTAAATAAAAAATACTCTCGAACAGTACATCTGTTCCCAAGACTGTTATCAGTTTTTTACATTTACGTCCAGAGAAGAGCTGAACTGTAATAATGCTCTCAACAAATTAGCTATTCAAGCTCAAATTAATTCAATTTGTGTGCCAAGACATGAGGTACACTTAAAGAAATGAATTATCAGGCAACTATAACAAAAGAGGAGGAAGGCTAGTGGCACTGAATCCATTCTATTCCATTCATTCTTCGTTGAAATCGCAGAAAATATTCGCGAAAATATAACAATGCGATCTTTTTGTTATAAAATGTAGACCCTGACAGAAGGTTTATGTAGTGGATGGTCAATAAGGCGAATCAAATCAATTCAATTTAAGTCTCAGGTAGCCAGTTGAGCATAATGAACAATGCGTTCGATAAGGAAGTTGTAAGAGTACCAGTCGCCGTAGTCTAGTAGGTAGTGTGTTGGCTTATTAGACGCAAAAGCCTGGGTTCGAGCCCCAGGCCAGGCATCAAAGACAAAATACAAAAAGTATTTTTTCGGCGACTTCCTCTCAGTAGATTTCTGGCAAAAACTTTGAGAGTAAATAAAAATTTGCCATGAAGTTTCTCAATAAACAAAAATCTGTCGTTCGGAGTCGACTTTAAACTGTAGGTCCCACCACTCATGTATAAAATTAACACACACAACATAAGTGGTGTGAGAAACTAAGACGTTGTACAATGGGTCCATTCGACCTCTGGGTACTGTACTTGTCCTCTAACCTAACCTAACCTAACCAGTTTCCTGATCTGCTTTATTGTCATAACACTCTCAAACTGGCTTTGACTTTTTCTGCAAAGACAACCGCCAAACCGCGACCCTTTAGTATAATTCGATATTTCCGAGTTTAAGGCTTCTTTTTTGCAGCAAAGAGCTGTCTCTGCTTCAAATCGTGAACCCGTAAAAGACCCAGTATGCGTTTTTAGGGTTGATGCTCAGGACAATTGCTTCTTTACAGCAATAAAGAGCAGTTCGCGCTTTAGTTTTTCCAGACCAAACGACCTGTAGAAGAGCCAGTATATGTTTTTAGAATTGATGCTCCAGAGTTCAGGACTATTGCTAGTTTACAGCAATAAAGAGCAGATGGTGCCTCAGCAATTCTGGATTATTTTTGAAATTACATGTCTTGTCGGCTGATCAGACGGCAAGTGTACCTTTATGGTGGAATAGAAGAGCTTGTAGAATCGTTAGGCTATTATGGCCTAGGTTCGAAAGCATTCTAGAAGGGAATAGATTCCAAATATGGGAAAGAAAACTGTGAGAATCTTAATAGGCGTTTTGATGGAGCATTCAAGAAGTGGTATGTGAGCCAAGGTATCTTTTCTTTCTACAAAATTTGTGGTATTGTAAGCGTATTCAGTGTCTCTGGCCTTGCATGCAGAAAATCGAAAAGAATTCCTCTTATTGTTCTCGAGATCAAAGTCTGATTTGTTTTTAAACTTAAATTTTTTATTTAAGAAACTAAATAAGCAAATACGAGACCGCATATACAATGAAAACAAATATTTATTTTGAATAATTCTTTAGAATTCCTAACTACAAATTGATTTATTCCATTGGAAACGATAACAATTGATTGTTCTGTTCTGTTCCGTCCCGTTCCGTTCCCTACTGTGCGAGAAACTTCTCTCACATTTTTGAATACATTTATTTTGTCTTCTATTCTTGGTAATACGATCGATATGCTAATTGATTTTATTTTCGATTGTAAATAATTTGTTTTTTTTTTATTCGTGTTTTAATAATTTAAGTGGTTTTTGTCAAAAAAAAAAATTATTTTTTTGAGTAAATTTTGCTTTCTTTGACTATTTCAAGGTTAAAACTGTTTGCACATTAAGAAGGAAAAAAAATAATTTTTTTTTATTTGATTTTGAACAATAAACAATAATTCCAGCAGACTCTGTATACAAATTATCAAATGGATAATTGCACTTAAAAGTTTTGTTAACCTGTTTTGTAAAATTCAGTAAATATTGTATCCATTGGCCGTATTACCCTGAAGCGACTGGAAGTAATACCCATTATTTTTTTGTTGTTGTTATCTCATCATTAATTTATTGAATCTTTGAATAAACTATTGAAGTGAACCTATCGTTTAGCATTTTTTGCTATTTTTTTCCATTTCAAATAAGTATGAAAAAAAGATTCGTGACATGTGTCGAAGCCTAAAACGCTCAGTATGATTTGCCGTTTTCCCAATATTTCATTAACGTTTGCAAATAATTGAATTTTAGATCAAAAGTCTTGCGGTGTAAAGAAATCAGTTTCAATCGAAAAATTCTCCTCAGTCGCGAAGCTCTTTCTTGGCTCAACAATAGATATGTCAACAAACATTACTAACGAATTTAATGTGAACATTAAAATATGATTAGTCCAAGTGCCCACTCGGCTCAATTTTCACAAACTTTTCCCAAGGATTTGCTTCGCGGCTGAGGAAAAGTTTTCAATTGAAACTGATTCCTTTACACTGCATGTCTTCTAGTAATAAAATTCAATGACTAGCAAACCATGTTGAAATATTGGTTAAATGGGAAATCATACTGAGCATTATAGGCATTGACACATGCCATGAAACTTTTTTTAATACTTATATGAAATGGAAAAAATACTACGAATAGCTCTTTGAATTTTGATTTGCAGATTTTCACATGTCTCGGGTTTGTCGACATAGACAAGTGACGTGACTTTAAGAAAGAAAGAAAATAATCGAATGGGTTTGAACCAAAGGATCTTGATGTCCAATTAACTGGAGCATTAAGTCCAAATATACTTTCAGTAAAAGTTTCTTTGAGTAAATCGATTACAGTATAATGTGTGGAACCCCATATCAAGCCAGATTAATGCCAGCTAATTGAGGTGCAAACAAAATTTGTAATCATGTTCCTATACCGTTCACCAGTGACAGTATCATTATGGCCATCACCATTTTTGAAGACATATGAAGCAATAGCGCCGTCAAACCATAAACTGAACCGAATAGTAATTTTCTATGAATGTAATGGTGACGGGACAACAAGTTGTAAATTATTCTTACTCGAAATGCGACAATTCTGCTTATTTAAGTATCGATTTTATGAAAAATGGTGCTTCATTGCGGAGAAAAATTTTAAATGGAAATTCAATATTGAAACTTGCCGCTTGGCTTTAATTCCTACACAAGTGGGATCTTGAAAACTTTTAAGGCAAGATACATACATACATACAGTGCCGGTAAAAAAATAGCACCAAATCTGCACATATTATTTCATTGTACATAAATTTCTTATTAATAATTTATTTAGATTTCATGGCAACACTAGATATAGTGCAGTTTGTGCCCTCTCTGAGATAATAATTGTTTTTCTTAAAATATGAACACTTTTTTTATTATCAAACAATTTTAAGAGTAACATATGAAATCTGACGGTAAAAAATAGCACTTCTCATTGTTTTTGCAAGATCTTCCTTTTGCAATTTTATTTTAAGCAAACATTATGTAGTTATTCGTGAACAGATTGTAGAAGCGAGTGTTTAAAAGGAGCTTAAAAAAATTAAGTGCAAACAAAAACTATAAGTATGGGTCGTGGAAAGCATTGTTCTGAGGAAAAAAGAGAAATTATTAAAAAAATGATTTCTGAGGGAAAAACTTACGCGGAAATTGGTCAGTTTCTCAAATGCTCAAACAAAATGATTAGAAATGCCATTACTTATGCTAAAAAAGTCGAAACACGTGGAAGAAAACCTGCAATATCCCCGTTACTTGTCAAGAGGTTGGTACGTCAGAGCAAAAAGGATCCTTTTAAGCCAGCAACGGAGTTGAAAAAAGAGCTACAAATTGCGGCATGCGTTGAAACAGTCCGAAATCGGCTTCGGGAACATAATTTAAAAGCTTGCAGTCCAAGAAAAGTTCCGCTTCTTACAACAGGGCATGTGAAAAAACGAATGAAGTTTGCATGTGAGCATCAACACTGGCCCGTAAGTAAATGGAGAAACATTTTGTAGACTGACGAGAGCAAAATTGTTTTGTATGGTGGAGAAGGCTCTCGAGCGTTTGTACGACGACCACCAAACGCTGAATATAACCCCTAATTCACCTGCAAGACCGTAAAACATGGAGGTTCGAGCATTAAGATTTGGGGGTGTTTTTCATATTACGGAGTGGGTCCAATATACTGGATCAAAACATTGATGGATCAACATGTTTACGTTGATATACTGGATAATGTTATGCAACCGTGTGCTTCAAAGGAAATGCCATTGTCATGGGTCCTCCAACAGGACAACGACCCAAAACATACCAGTCGAAAAGCCAACAAGTGGTTCGATGAACATAAAATAAATGTTATGGAGTGGCCGGCGCAGTCGCCAGACTTAAGCCAAATAGAAAATCTTTGGGCTGATGTTAAAAAATACGTTTGGGAAATGAAACCTACTAATAATGAGTCACTATGGGCTACAGTGAAGGAGGCATGGAACAATATCCCAAAAAAAAATGTGAAGAACTAGTTGACTCCATGCCAAGACGTTGTGCTGCCTTTATTGCCAACAAAGGCCATGCCACAAAATATTAAAATGTCTATTTAAAACTGTATTATGACCATATAAAAAATCTTTTCCAATTTAATGTATTTTCTATTTTTTTTTTGTATCTGTTAGTTGAAGTGCTATTTTTTTACCGATCAAATTTAAGGTTTCAAATTAATTTTGTTTAACCGCTGGACTAAATTAAAATAAATATGTCTGTAATATTTTTAATTTTACTTACAACTGTGTTTTAGTTATCTTTTTACTTAATACATAAAATTCCAAAATTAAATATTAGAAAAATTTACGACGAAATAATTATTCCATCCTTAGTGCTATTTTTTTTTTACCGCAGCTGTACATACATTAGTCATTACAACCCTTTAGTCAGGATTACGACCTAGCTTCTCTCGCCACTTATGTCGTATAAGTTAATTTTATACATGAGTAGCCGGACCTACAGTTTAAAGTCGACTCCAAACGACAGATTTTTGAGAAACTTTTCATGGCAGAGTTTTTGCCAGAAATCTGCTGAGAGGAAGTCGCCAAAGAGATATTTTTTTATATTTTGTTTTGTAGGAGATGTCTGACCTGGAGTTTGAACCGAGGCTTCACGTCTAGTAAGCCAACATACTACCTAATAGACTACGGCGTCTATAAGGCAAGATACTCTCGTAAAGCCGAAGGAGACAACAGCAATTTTTTTTAACGACGAAGTACTGATAGATATGGATCATCTAACATTAGTGCGCACTGTACGGCGTCTCTTGGATTGCACATTATCAGTGGGAGTAAACGTCGTCCAAAAACGATTCAGTGATATTCAAATAAATACAAAATTTTTTCAATGTTCGAAATAATTTCGAATTAAATTTTTGTAAATTTAAAAAAAAAAAAACAAAATGTATATTTTGTTTACATTAATAATTATACGCGATACATGTAAAGCCAACATCGTTTTTAGTCAACTTTTAACATGGTTGCTCTTCAATTACATAAACATTGTGGGGGTTACCCCCTCCCCCCACAAATGAGTCTCATAATTAATGTTCATTTGTGGATAACTGAAATGGTAGCTCAAACCAGAGTGTATTTTGTTTTTATTTTAAAAGCTTTAAAAACTAAAAACAAAATTTTAACCAAAATCTTTGCTTCTGCTGGCTTAAATGGAAGTTTGTTGCTGTTGTTGGCAACGAGAATCGTATTTTATGGTTGAAGAAGAAAGAAAGAAAAAAAAAGCGTAGAAAACAACATAAATTTTGCCAAGAATCATAGAGAAAAAGGGTAGAAAATGTTCCAAAATAATGGCTTAATGGTGGTGGCAGTTGTGGCATAAAGTACATAACCCAACAAACATTTTTTTGCATTCGAAATTTTAAAATTTTTAAATTACTACAAAGGGAATATAAATTTAAAATTGTTAATGGGGTTTTGTTTAACAACCAAAAGAAATAAAAATATAAGTGTGGGAGGCAGGCTGCTACATAACTATTTTTTATTTTATTTTTTTCGTTTTTTTCGCTTTTTTTTGTGGCAACACAGTCACAAAATGTTTTGTTAGTTTAGTTTTAACGTTTCAGTTAACTTGGCATACAAAAAATGTTTCTAATTTTTTCAAATTAGTTGCTTCAAATATAATACCCCTACTTGTTATACAATACCCTGCAATACATATACAAAAAGAGAATAAAACTTTCAAAGTTTTTGAAATTTTCGCATTTTCAACTTAAATAGTAAAGTTAAGGGCAAAACTTTTCAAAACTACGTAACAGTTTTTCGTAATAGTAGTTAAAAAAATAATTTCATTTTTAAATAAATAACAACAAATTTTTTCCTAGCTAAGCGAACAATAAGCATGAGTTCTCATCAAAAAAAATTGTTTATGCAATGGGTGGTTTTTTTACAACTTTAAGTTGGCATTACTGTTTTATTTGACAACCGATATACGGGTGGCTGATATGTATTGCAAGCAACTTCAGGTTGTTATCATTTGTAAACCGCTCGTCTGACAGCTGACAGTTCATTTTATTATTTACAAGCTTACAAAAGCATTTTGATCTATTGCATTCAGAAAAAAAGTTATTCGTGATGGAATTCAAGCGTGATAGTGTGATTGCTTTATATTTGGCTGGAAAACCACAGGTGGCTAGCGTTAGAGCCCTCCAGCATATAAATGTGAATAAATCTTTTGTTTCTCGTACCATTGCTCTTACCGTGATACTGGCAGTGTTGCATCGCGTCCAAAAAGTGGACGAAAAAAACGGTAACAATACCAGAAATGATCATAAAAGTGAAGGCCAGATTTGATCGAAATCCACGCCGCAGTGGTAGAAAAATTGCTCGTGAGCTGAACATATCGCGAGAACGGATGCAACACATATTGAAAAATGAGCTTCGACTAAAGCCATTGAAGTTCCAAAAAGTGCAAGAGCTCACCGATGGACAACAAAAAGTTAGACTGGAAAGAGCCAAGGAGTTACTTCGCTTGCACGAAAGTGGCCAGTTACCGCATTTGGTTTTCTCCGATGAGAAGCCATTCTAAATTGAGCAGTTTTTGAACAAACAAAATGATCGGATTTACTTGCCAAAGAGGTCAGCTGAAAATTTACACCTGCGATTGGCCACCAGAACTCAAGCGCCGCCGATGGTAATGGTGTGGGCCGCCGTAAAGGCCGATGGTCGCTCCCCGCTCGTATTCATCGACCATGGGGTAAAATAAATGCCGAATATTATCGTGAAAATGTCTTAAAGCCAGTATTGAAGCCCTGGGCAGACAAACATTTCGGCCGCAGACCATGGACATTCCAACAGGACTCAGCACCACCGCACTTAGCACGCGTCAACCAAGAAAGGCTTAAAAAGGAGATTCCTCGCTTCATTTATACCGCACAATGGTCACCAAAATCTCCGGATCTCAATCCGTTGGACTTTTGCGCCTGGGGCCTTTTGGAGAGTAAGATTCTCACTAAAAAAAAATACCAAAGTGTCGATCATCTCAAGACGGCGCTTCGCCGGGAATGGGCAAAAATACCGCAGAGCCACTTTCGTGCAGCCTGTGATGGCTTTGTCGGCCATAATTCGTACCAAAGGTGGCCAATTCGAACAAATCTAAACTGATTCTAAAATTTGATGTTATTTCCAAAATTTTTTGCTTTTGAACAATAAAATTAAAAAAATATAGCGCTTTACTTTGTTGCATTATATATCAGCCACCCTGTACATAGCTGCTGATATTTACTTTTTGTTGAGTTTGGCTTAAAATCTCATTATCAATAGACTTACAATACCAGAGCAAATTATTGAAATTTTTCGGTTTTGTTAGTCAAAAATATCGTGCACTTCGTCAATTTCATGGTCGTACATAATGCTCCTTCAAAACAATTAATTCAAATAACAATGAATCTTTTTGATAAGGAGCATCCCGTGAGACACAATGCGCACTGAAGGATCTGTAGCCACAGTACAGGAAAACATTGAGGAGTATATAAAACAATCAGTGTGTCCTTTAACATTAATGCAGATTTTATGAAAGGAACTTGGCTTAAAAGATTTCAAAATTCTACTTGGGCAAGAATAAAGCCAAACGACAATTCGTCAAAGGTATTGAAACGCAAATTGATTTCTTTATTGAATTTCCATTTAAAATTTTGTTCTCGGATGCAGACCCATTTGTGATTGAATGGGTATGAAAATAAAAACAATTGTCGCATTTGGAGTAAAAATAATCTACAACATGTTCTCCCACCAACAGAAAAATCCTATTAGCTGTGCCTAATGGTCTGACGGTACCATTGGCCCACATGCCATCAAAACCGATGATGCCCAGAATGCCACTGTCAATGGTGAAGGGTATGGGGACATGATTATATAGTATTTTCGAACCTTAATTACATATATACATACATACATTATTGGCCATTACAACCCTTCAGTCAGGATTACGGCCTAGCTTTTGACACCACTCATGTTGTGTGCGTTAATATTATACGTAAGTGGCGGGACCTACAGTTTAACGTCGACTCCGAACGACTTTTTGAGAAACTTTTTCATGGCAGGTTTATTTACACTCAGAGTTTTTGCCAGAAACCTGCTGAGAAGAAATCGCCGAAGAAATATTTTTTTTAATATTTTGTATTGATGCCTGACCTGGGATACGAACCCGGGCTTTAGACTACGGCGAAAGGAACCTTAATTAGGTGGCATTAATCATGCTGACATGTGCTTCTAACAGCAAGGAGCCTCAATATGCCATGTAATGCGAGCCACAACCGATTTGCTCAAACATACTTTTAGTGGCTGAAGACATAACACAATTGGTCATTACAACCCTTCAATATAGATTACGACCTAGCTTCTCACACTACTTATGTTGTGTGTGTGTGTGTTAATTTTATACGTGAGTGGTGGGGGACCTATAGTTTAAAGTCGACTCCGAACGACAGAATTTTGAAGAACTTATCACGGCAATTTTATTTACTCTCAGAGTTTTTGCCAGAAATCTGCTGAGAGGCAATCTTCTTAGGCGATTGCGATTTTTGAGTAAATTTTGTTTTTTTTTTGGCTACTTCAAGGTTAAAACTGTTTGCACATTAGGAAGGAAAAAAAAATAATTTTTTTTATTTGATTTTGAACAATAAACAATAATTCCAGCAGACTCTGTATACAAATTATCAAATGGATAATTGCACTTAAAAGTTTTGTTAACCTGTTTTGTAAAATTCAGTAAATATTGTATCCATTGGCAGTATTACCCTAAAGCGACTGGAAGTAATGCCCATTTTTTTGTTGTTGTTATCTCATCATTAATTTATTGAATCTTTGAATAAACTATTGAAGTGAACCTATCGTTTAGCATTTTTTGCTATTTTTTTTCCATTTCAAATAAGTATGAAAAAAAGATTCGTGACATGTGTCGAAGCCTAAAACGCTCAGTATGATTTGCCGTTTTATCAATATTTCAACAACGTTAGCAAATCATTGAATTTTATTATCAAAAGCCATGCAGTGAAAAGAAATGTGAAATGAGAGACACTTGTCTAAGACTTTTTTTTTGATATTTAGTTTTGCTGGAGATGTCAGGCCTTGGGTTTGAACGGTGGCCTCCGGTCTAATAAGCCAAAACACACTACCTACTAGACTACGGCGAAAGGAAACAGCACATCTACTATAAATACCGCATTTCCATGTTCTAAAAACAATATTTACTCTCTTTTTGGTGTAAAAAGACTTAATTTACACCATATGTAAACAATGACTTTTAATGAATTTTTTTATTTAATTTGTGTTCAAGTTTAACTAAAGTTTGCATTGTTTAATTAAAAAATATTGTTTGTATACGATTTATAAGAAAATTTATTTAATTTTTTAAGTAAAGAAAGCAAGAAAAATTTGTAGAGATTAGCAATTGTTTACATAGTTATTTACATGATGTAAAAAATATTACAATTTCAAAATAAATCTCTGAAATGAATTTTTTTTTTGAAATGGGTTAAGGCCAAAGCCATTAACATATCATAAAAAAAAAACAACTTTGACCAGTCAAGTAGTCAGTGTTCAAGTCCAGTGTTCTGTCTGTCTATCATTCTCCCATGGAATATGCTTGTAAAGCTTTTTCAAATGCTAAAAATAAATGTGCTGTCGAAAATGTTTAAAACTTAAAATTCAATCATTTAAATAATAAAAGACGGAACACATTTTAGTACAAAAAAAAAAAAACAAATAAACAAAGCAACACCTTTAAATAAAGAAAATAAATTTAAAAAAAGTTAAACACAAGAAAATATTGTTTAAACAAATAAACGCAAGATAAGGCATCTTTACGCTTGTGATAGATAAAAAAAAAATAAACACAAATTTGTATGGAAAATATTTCTTTTTACAGATTCGAAGTAAAAACTTCAAAATAATTATTGTTCTCTGATATTGTAAACTAAAATGTGAATAAATGTTTTTGAAATAAATTTCGAATTTTCAAATACAATACTCGTATTAGCGGAAACTTGATTTGTTTTTCCTTTTTTTTTTTTTTTTTTTAAGAATAGAAATATGAAAAATGTAACTCAATAAAAATGTAAAAAAAAAACAATAAATCAATAAAATCAACGCATTCGAAATTAATTTCGAAATTTCGACAATGAGCTGAACATGTGTTTTTAAGAAATTATCACTTGAATTGCCACGCTGAAACTTATGGGAGTTTAGTGCACTGCTTCTGCTATTCTTTTCGAACGCGGCTCAGATGAATCTGTTCAAGTACAGGTGATATAAGAAGGCGTCCATAATAAAACAGAGGTCAGATTGAAATGTATATTGTATATATAAGTTCCTAAAGGGAGGATAGGGCCTCATTAAGTAGTTAAAACATATCTCTACTATGTGCTAATGCTTTCATTTCTCCACAACTTTTGCGGTTTTTTTAAATTACTTTGACCTCAAGCTTCTCCATGTATGGTGTGGACATCCCCACCTCCGATTGTTTCCTTACGGGTTCCAATATATAACAATTCTAGGGTTTTCAGGGTCCGCCAAATAACTTTTTTTTTTTTTGAAAATGCTTTAAAACAAAAACTACTGAATATTTTCTCAAATTTCTTTTTTTATTTGAAACTACAATCCTTCCGGTTAATAATGGAAAATACTTTCATTCAAATGGCTGCCTCGGCTCCATTTGACGATTTTGGCAAAAAAATCATATTTTCAGATGAAGCTCATTTTGATCTTGGCGGGTATGTAAACAAGCAAAATTGTCGCATTTGGGGCACAGAAAACCCGCACGCATACATTGAAAAGCCGACGCACACAAAACGAGTCACTGTTTGGTGCGGATTTTGGTCCAGAGGCATAATTGGGCAATTTTTCTTCGAAAATGAGCAAGGAGTGGCCGTTACAGTTAATGGCGATCGTTATCGGGCCATGTTAAACGAATTTTTGTTCACAAAAATTGAAGAGGAGGATATTGGCAACATTTGGTTTCAACAGGACGGCGCTACGTGTCACACAGCCGAAGCTTCACTCCATGTTTAGCGCCCTGTTTTTGAAGATCACATTATCAGCCGCATAGCTGATGTCGTTTGGCCATCTCGGAGCTGCGATTTGACACCGTTGGACTATTATTTGTGTGGTGCCGTCAAAGATAAGTGTTACGCCGACGACAAGCCAGAGACAATTGACGCTTTAAAGGACAATATTCGTGAAGCCATTGGTGAAATACAGCTGCACACAATCGATAATGTGCTTAAAAATTGGACCGATCGTGTAGGCTACTGCATGGCCAGCCGAGGCAGCAATTTGAATGAAATTATTTTCCATTATTAACCGGAAGGATTGTACTTTCAAATACAAAAAAGAAATTTGAGAAAATTGTCAGTAGTTTTTGTTTTAAAGCATTTTCAAAAAAAAAAAATGTTATTTGGCGGACCCTTTAGATAGTGTATTGGCTTATGAGACGCGAGCCTATGGTTCAAACCCCAGCTTAGACATGTCGATCAAAAACGAAATATGAAAAGAAATATTTCTTTGGCGACTTAATTTCGGCAGATTTCTGGCAAAAACTCTGAGAGAAAATAAAACTGCCATGAAAAAATTTCTCAAACATACGCCGTTCGGAGTCGACTTAAAACTGTAGATCCAGCCACTCATGTATAAAATTAATTAAGATTAAATTATGTAATCTTCTGGCAAAAACTCTCGAGAATAAAACAAGATCGGAATGAAAAGTTTTTCAAAAGAAACTGTCATTCGAAGCCGCCTATAAACTGTAGGTTTCGCTACCCACAAATAAAATTAACACACGCAACATATGTATGTGATGTGAGAAGCTAGATCGCGATCCTTACTGAAAGATTGAAATAACCAATTAAGTAAATAAGGTTATCGATAACTTAGTTTAAATAAAACCACAGACGAATATTGAATATTAATTGCTTTAAAACGTGTTATATGTATACTTTCTTTATTTATGCAGTGTTTCCGTTCATGTTTAGTAATTGGAATTTATTTTTTATAATAAATTGGTTTTTGTTTTTTTTAAATTCCCTGGTAATTAAAATATATGTTTCTGAAGAAGTTTTTTTTTTATTATTACAAATCCAATTTATTTCAATTTAAATGAGTGTCAAAGTACCCCATCATAACTTCAGCACCCTTTCGACCTCAATTGCTTGTTTTTTGCTCTTGTTTTATTCAATTAAGCAATACTTATTTCCCTATTTGTAATTACAGCGGAAAAAAATGTTTTTTTTTCTTTTCCATTCTATTCTTTGGCAGCACAAATGTGTGTGAGAAAAGCAAATTTTGAATTACCAAATTAGGGTCAGTAATATATACGCGATATGTATGAGAGTGCGTGTACACTTTGCCTTTATTTTGTTATTAATTTGACAAGAACTGAAACTGACAGACAGACAGACAGACAGACAAATAGACATTAAGCAAGAAGTACTGTTTTTTGTGTCATATGTGTTGTCATAGCAAAAGGGGCAGGCAGAAAAATAAAAAAAAGTTTTCAAATTCAACAAAAGTACTAGTGATGGAATCTCCACACACAAAAAAAAGAAAAAAGAAAACAACAGAAAAAACATTATTAATCAGCGGTTGTTACAACCACAAAGTCGTACACAAACCCATGGAAGCTTTATAGAGCTGCCGTAGCTAAAAATTCATTCAATCACAGTGCTTGCGTGTAGACAAAGTGGCGTCCCATTCAGACAAAAGAAAATATAAAAAAAAGAAAGAAAGAAAAAAAATCATGTGAAAAAATAAAATTTTCTGTAAAAAATAAAAAAAACATCACGCTACCCAGCAATTTAAGAAACTGATTTTCTACTTAAAAGTTAAGCGTACTTCATTCCTACTACATACTACATTCGTCAAAATGTGCACACACAGTTGTATAATTTATTTATACCCATACATCTCCGCTACCCTACCCTACCCTACCCTACCTATTGAAGTAACTGAGGCTAAAGCCGAGTTTTTATTGACGACATCAGATTAAATTTGTTTGTGTTTTATTGTGTTTTGAATAACATCATCAAACGAGATTAACCAACTTTTAAGATAATAAAACACTATAAAATGTTGTTGTTTTTGTTTTTTCTTTCAAGACGCTTTGATTATAATCATAAAATTTCTCTAAAGCAATAACAACAAACAAAAAAAAAACATAAATAGAAATAAAATTTTATTGAATAGGCGCGTTTGTTTTAAAACCAAGCTTTTTAAAATTGTTCAAACAAGCCTACACAACTACAAAGATGGGCAACCGCCTGCACTATAATGCCAAAATTTTAGCTTTTTTTTCAAACTCAAGAAGCTAAAATAAATAAAGAAATAAAAAGTTTAACACCAAAAAAAAAAAAAAAAAAATTCAAAATATTTTTCATATTTTACATAAATACAGTGAGAGTCAAAAGAAAGTGTACACTAACATTAGTTTATAAAGAATTATCCATTTTGCGTTTTCGCAAGTAAAGATAAAACCACATAAAGTTATTATTGCTGATGCTGGTGTTCTGTCATCTGTATCTATGGGTAATGTAAATATTGAGGAAGCGGATGCTCTTGATGTTCTGGGCATGAGAATTAGTTGTGATGCTCGTTGGAACGATCACATTTTTCGAGTGTCGAAGGAGTGAGTCAAGTGCCTTGGTTTTTTAAAACGGCGCAGAAAATACTTCACTCCATCCGACCTTCTTACTATTTACAGGACCTTTATCCGACCTCGGATGGAGTACAACTCTCATGTATGGCCCGGTGCTTCAAAGTCTATTTTGAAGCTTCTCGACCGCGTACAGGAGAGGGCAAAGGTGCTTATTAATGACAGTAGGGTATCCAACTCTATTGATTCGTTGGAGCATCGTCGCAATGTGGCGTGTGTTTCATTGTTCTATTGGTACTATAATGGGAGGTGTTCTCGAGAGATAGGGGGATTGGTTCCCGATAATCACACATTTTTACGTGGTATTCGTACTTCTCGCAGAGCACATCCTTTTGTGGTTAATTGTCCAGTGAACCGCACAATGCATTACAGGGAAAATTCATTTTTTGCCCGCACTGCTCGCTTGTGAAATGATCTTCCTGCGGAAGTTTTTCCCGTCAGTTACGATATTACATAATTGGTCATTACAACCCTTCAGTCAGGATTACGACCTAGTTTCTCACACCACTTATGTTGTGTGTGTTAATTTTATACATGAGTGGCGGGACCTACAGTTTAAAGTCGACTCCGAACGACAGATTTTTGAGAAACTTTTCATGGCAATTTTATTTACTCCCAGAGTTTTTGCCAGAAATCTGCTGAGAGGAAGACGCCGAAGAAATACTTTTTGTATTTTTTGTATTTTATTTTGATGTTTGGCCTGGGGCTCGAACCCTGGCTTTTCATCTAATAAGCCAACAGTCTACCTATTAGACCACGGCGACTACAATATTGGTAAGTTTAAATCAAATGTCCACAAACACTACTCCCTCTTTCCACCTTCCTATAACCTATTTTCCTAAACCTGCATAATGCACTGCATGAATAGGGGCCATCCCCTGAGTGTTGGTTTTACAAAACAAAAAAAAAAATGTTTTTGATCATTGTCTTTGGTTCAACTTAACGAATGAATTGAAATTTCACCATCTCAAAACTAATAAGACCAGGTTACTTGTTTCAATCAGTGGCTTAATAAGCTAGTAGTTCGCTAAAGACCACCGGCAATAGTGTGAAATAAAAATTGCTCTTAAGAGTTATCACACAACACACACAAACAATTGGTCATTACAACCCTTCAGTTAGGCTTACGACCTAGCTTCTGACACCACTTATGCAGTGTGTGTGTTAATTTTATATATGAGTGGTGGGCCGTACAGTTTTAAACAGCGACTCCAAACGACAGATTTTTAAGGAACTTTTCATAGCAATTTTATTTACTCCCAGAGTTTTTGCCAGAAATCTGCTGAGAAGGAAAACGCCGACGAAATATTTTTCCATATTTAGTTTTGTTGAAGATGTCTGAGCTGGGGTTTGAACCGAGGCCTCACGTCCGTTAAGCCAACACACTACATACTAGACTACAGCGACTTTCGAAAAGTTATCGGACTCCTTTTGAAGTCGCCGTGGTCTAGTAGGTAGTGTGTTGGCTTATTAGACGTAAAGCCAGGGTTCGAGCCCCTGACCAGACATCAAGACAAAATACAAAGAGTATTTTTTTCGGCGACTTCCTCTCAGTAGATTTCTGGCAAAAACTCTGAGAGTAAATAAAATTGCCATGAAAAAGTTTCTTAAAACTGCACTCATGTACAAAATTAGCATATACAACATAAGTGGGATGAGAAACTAGGACGTTGTACAATGGGCCAATTGAACCTCCGGGTACTGTACTTGTCTTAATTGACAAGTACACGTCCTCTAACCTAACCTAACCTAACCTATCAGACTCTCAGAACTCGAAAACTAAAGAATTAAAAATTTCCTTCTTGGAGGAGAACAAAACCGATGAAATAATAAATTTGTGCCGCCTAAAGGTATTTCTTGCAGAAATCACGTATTAAATGATGTTTGACCTGTCCTTTAATTGTGAATACAGATCCTTCATATGCCATATTACCATAAGGCTTGTTAGTACCGTAAAAATTTATTTTAATGGATCTACTCGATGAAAACTTTTTCATGAGAACTATCTAATTTCACCTAAATTTGGCATTATTAAGGTTAGTTTGGCAATCGTTCTTTCTGCACACTCTCTGTGCCTATGCCCTAATTTTGGTGCAAAAACTTATGTGGCATCTGGTATTTTCTTAAGTAAAGGGTGTTTTTTATAGAGGTATAGAACTTTAAGTTGGCATACTTTTCAAGATGGCGACCGATTTAACAGTTGTCAAGTGATTTATTTTCAGTTTGGTTTGGCAATTCATCATGAATAGACTCACGCCTAAACAACGCTTGCAAAAAACGTATCGCGCACTACGTCCATTTTATCGTCGACAAATCGTCCATCATAGCAGTTAATTCGATTAACCATGGAACGTTTTCGCACCACGTTTACTCTTATTGATAACTCGCATCCCCAGAGACGCTGTACGGTGCGTACAGAAGCTATTGCTGCTGTAGAGCGTAGCATTGAGGAAGACCCGAATGAGTCCATCCGCCATCGAGCACAGGAATTCGTTCTGTGTCCATCCACTTTATGGAAGATTTTGCGGAAGGATCTTGGTTTGCGTGCTTACAAAATCCAACTCGTGCAAGATTTGAAGCCAAACGATCATCAAGTAAGGCTTAGATTCGTCGAATGGGCCCAAAACGAGATTACCGTTGTTCCCGATTTTCATAAGCGAATTTTGTTTAGCGATGAAGCGCACTTCTGGTTGAATGACTACGTCAACAAACAAAACTGCCGCATTTGGAGTGAAGGTAATCCTCAAGTGTATGTGGAAATACCGTTACATCCAGAAAAACTGACTGTTTGGTGCGCTTTATGGGCTGGTGGAATCATTGGTCCGTACTTTTTCAAAAACGATCGTGGCCAGAACGTTACAGTCAATGGTGATCGGTATAGAGCCATGATTACAAACTTTTTCATTCCTGAATTGAATAACCATGATGTCCAGGAGATGTGGTTTCAACAAGACGGCGCAACATGTCACACAGCTCGTGCCACAATAGATTTATTGAAAGACACGTTTGGTGACCGCCTAATTTCACGTTTTGGACCTGCGAATTGGCCTCCAAGATCTTGTGATTTAACACCGCTAGACTACTTTCTGTGGGGCTATGTAAAGTCATTGGTCTATGCGCTAAAGCCACAAACGCTTGACCATTTGGAAGACAACATTCGCCGTATTATTGCCGATGTACGGCCACAAATGTTGGAAAAAGTCATCGAAAATTGGACGTCCAGATTGGACTACATCCGCGCCAGCCGTGGCGGTCATATGCCAGAAATCATATTTTAAATGTAATGCCACAAGATTATCTTTCGGATAAATAAAATTCATGTCAATCGAATAATCCATCGTTGTTTTATTGCAACTTAAAGTTCTATACCTCTATAAAAAACACCCTTTACTTCTAACTTTGTAAATAGGCCTACAAATATAAAAACAAAATTTTCCCTGGCATATTCTGCCCTCAAATTTTCTTGCAATATTTTTTTTTCTGTTAATAATTGAAAAACTGCACGCCATATTTCTTTACATGAACTTATTTATTGCCTGACATTTCCATGCATCAATTAAGACTGACGCTTTAACTCAATTGTTAAAAGGTCATTTGGAAAAAAAGTTTTAATTTTTCATTTGCTTTCTTATTACAGACCATCTATGCCTTCGTTGAAGAATTATAAGGGAAAGCTACGCAAAGATTTCTTTGGTGATACAGCGGGCTTAATTGGCGTGTAAGTACCACTCAGTCACTTACACTCTACTCTACTGTACACACTACTAGCACAGTGTGCAATTAAAAATGTGATTAAATTCCATATTAATCCTGTTTCTTCTTTTTCTGTTCTCTCTCTCTTTCTTATTCTTCTATTCTTTTACTCATTCTCTATGTAAATATCCTTTACTTAATAGACATGGTAAAAATTGGGAATTATTTCGTCAGGAAGTACAACAAATTCTATTACAACCACAAACAGCTAAAAAGTATATACCGCCTCTCAATGAAATTGCCACGGAATTTATGCACAGGTAAGTACAGTTTTCCCTTTCTCTCTCTGACATCATACATGTTAACCACCATGTTTTTTAATTTGCCATTTTTGCTTTTGTTTTTTGCCCTACAAGGATACATGAGATGCGTGATGAAAATGACGAATTACCCGCAAATTTCCTGCATGAACTTTATAAGTGGGCGTTGGAATGTAAGTTTTTGTGTTTTTCTGTTTTTGGGAGGGGTGAGGCTCCCCCCCAGGCTAGTATTTCCTTTGTATTGACATTTTCACTTGTATTTTTTTTCTTTTTGCAGCTGTGGGTAGAGTTTCTTTGGATACCAGATTGGGTTGCTTGTCGCCCGAGGGCACTGAAGACTCACAAAAGATTATAAACAGCATAAATACGTTCTTTTGGGCCGTACCTGAATTGGAATTACGAATGCCTTTATGGAGATTTTATCCCACAAAAGCCTATAGAAGTTTTAATAAAGCATTGGATGATTTTACCGAGTAAGTGGAACAAAGAGAGAAAAAAAATATGAAAGCAGAAAAGGAAAAAAGTAATACGAAAGAATACAGAAATAAATATGAAATTTGAAATTTCACTTCAATGAAAAATTTTGAGTAGACTTATCGAAAGAAACTTATCGAAAAAATGTCGATAACTTTTTATCGGTTACTGCTTATCTTTTAAACTACTATATCTATATTTATTTTTATAAGATATAAGATTTATTAAGACTAACATTTCTCGATATACTTTTTATCGATGACTTAATTTTCTTTAAACTAATATCTCAATATTAAATTCAATAAATCGAAGAACAATTATTATGATCACAACCTTTTTTAACAAAAAATTTTTTAATGAAAAAATGTCGATAACTTTTTATCGATTACATTTTCAACTGAAATCTCTACAATTATTTTCGGGAAATAATACAACTACTAAGATATTAGCATTTTTCTAAAAAGAAAACTTATCAAAAAAAATGTCGATAACTTTTTATCGATTACATTTTCAACTAAAATCTCTACAATTATTTTCGGGAAATAATACAACTACTAAGATATTAGCATTTTTCTAAAAAGAAAACTTATCAAAAAAAAAAAAAAATGTCGATAACTTTTAATCGATACCTGGTTTTTCTTTTAACTAAAATCTCAATATTAAATTTACTCATGAAATGCAACTGTTGCAGTCATGACATTTTTTAGAAAGAAAAAAAAAATTAAAAACGATAATATTCTATCGATATCTCTATTTCTTTAAACTAAAATCTAAATCCGATAAGAGATTGTTTCTTTTTATAAATATTTTATCGAGATTGATAACATATTTGGAATGTATTTTAATATTTTGCAATTTATACGAGAACCATTTAAATATTAGAAAATGAAAATAATTACAGTAATTTCTAAAGATTATAGAAACAAAGTTATCGAAAAACTAAGGTTAGGTTAGGTTAGGTTAGAGGACGTGTACTTGTCAATTAAGACAAGTACAGTACTCGGAGGTCGAATTGACCCATTGTACAACGTCCTAGTTTCTCACTCCACTTATGTTGTGAGTGTTAATTTTATGCATGAGGGGTGGGACCTACAGTTTAAAGTCTACTCCGAACGACAGATTTTTTTGAGAAACTTTTTCATGGCAATTTTATTTACTCTCAGAGTTTTTGCCAGAAATCTGCTGAGAGGAAGTCGCCGAAGAAATACTTTTTGTATTTTGTCTTGATGTCTGGCCTGGGGCTCGAACCCTGGCTTTACGTCTAATAAGCCAACACACTACTTACTAGACTACGGCGACTTCTATCGAAAAACTAAAATAATATGAAAAAATTCTTCACAGCTTTTGCTTGTTGTTTTTTTGCTTAACTCGATAACTGTAAATAAATGATTTTGTTATCGTGTTTAAGCACAGTTATCGACAATCATGCATTCCCAATACTTTATACAGTTTCGCCTTTTAAATCTTTGTTTTTGTTTTATAATTTTCCTTTAAGAATCTGCATGAGAAACATTAGCCGCACTATGGATGCTGCTGACAGTTGTACAGTTAATAAGGCGGAGGCGGATATAAGTATTGTGGAGAGAATTGTACGCAAAACGGGTAATCGTAAATTGGCAGCCATATTGGCATTGGATTTATTTTTAGTTGGCGTTGATACGGTAAGACTTTAAAAACATTTGCATTTTTAATATTTCAATAACAAATATTTTTTGTTTGTTGGCTATTTGGCTTTTCTTAAAGACTTCCGTAGCAGCCTCCTCAACTATTTATCAGTTGGCCAAAAATCCCGATAAACAGCAAAAACTATACAAAGAATTAAAAAGTGTTTTCCCCACCAGCGAAGCGGAAATCAATCAAACTGCACTTGAACAAATACCCTATTTAAGGGCATGCGTTAAGGAGACCCTAAGGTGATTATAAACAATGCCAGCCAGCAGCAAATGTTGTTTTTTTTTCAAAGGTTTTCATTTTAATTAAACTTTCTTTCTCTCCCTCTCACACTCTCTTTCTTTCTGTTTGATAGAATGTACCCGGTGGTCATTGCCAATGGTCGTAGCCTGCAATCTGATGCCGTAATCAATAATTATCATATACCCAAAGGTGTAAGTACAACAACATAACATGATGGACATGCTTTTAAGCATTGAAAGTAATTAACGTGGTATTGGTGGTGGTGATGATGATGCCGTTGTAGTAGTAACGGTCGTGATGGTGATGGCATTAGCTAAGAAATATTGACAAGGTTTCGATAATGATACACTGTGCTACATACAAAAAAATTAATAGGAGTTCTTAAAGTCCATGAAGAATAGAAATACTTGAGAGATTTATGTATGTATTTAGAGGTTAGGTTTGAAAAGTGGAACTAGCTAGCCAAGTGAAAAAAATATACAATGGGACGTGTGATAGGACACACATACGTGTGCTATCCTAAAGGCAGTTGACAATTTTACCTAAGTTCTAAGACATTTACTAATAGATGTGTAATAAAAGTCATAAACCTATTACAGAACAGGATTAGATAGGTTTAGAGGGAGTGGCAGTTCAGCAAACAGACCAGAGCGTGATAATAACATCTTTCAAAGGCCTACCAAGCAAGTCCTGTGCAACTGGTCTTTATAATCAGTATCAAAGCTAAGCATTTGAGGCATGATTTGCTTAGAAACAGATTGAACACCACCCTCAAAGCTATTTAGAAAGGTGTGGGACGTTAGTAAAAAATAATATTCCTTTCCGCCTCAACAGATTTACAATCTCTGTAGAAGCTATTTACAGATAAGCGAAGTCTCTTCGCATGGATACCCATTATACTGCGAACCTTGAGAATAGTTACAGGGAGAGAGATGTCCCTGTGACCCCGTAATATATGACCAGATCTGAAGCGTGTTGCGCCCTCTAGAATCTGAACCAAATATTTTTCAACATGCATCTGCTGGTGCTAGATATAAGCATTCCCAGTTCAAAAGCAACAGAGTGCAAGGATGTTCCACAAAGGAATACAAATGGCCTGTAAATACTGTAAAGACCATAACAAGCCATTTTACTTCCAAGAGTAGCGACCTCAAAAAACTTTCGATTCTAAGTAAGGATAAGCTAACATGTCATAGTCCAGACATGTAGACATAAAACTCTCCAGAACGAGAAAGTGTATAATTTAACGAAATAAAATGCGTACTGACCTTTGGCCCGAAGACAACGATTAGTAAGCAAACTAGACAACAGTCGTTGATAGCCAGCGAGCGTAGCACAGTGTCATATCCAAATTTCATAACAAATACGAAAAATTTTGTAAAGCACAATCCTACGAAATAAAAGGTGTTTTTATATAGAGGTATAGAACTTTAAGTTGCAATAGAACAACGATGGATTATTCGATTGACATGGATTTTATTTATCCGAAAGATAATCTTGTGGCATTACATTTTAAATATGATTTCTGGCATATGACCGCCACGGCTGGCGCGGATGTAGTCCAATCTGGACGTCCAATTTTCGATGACTTTTTCCAACATTTGTGGCCGTATATCGGCAATAATACGGCGAATGTTGTCTTCCAAATGGTCAAGCGTTTGTGGCTTTACCGCATAGACCAATGACTTTACATAGCCCCACAGAAAGTAGTCTAGCGGTGTTAAATCACAAGATCTTGGAGGCCAATTCACAGGTCCAAAACGTGAAATTAGGCGGTCACCAAACGTGTCTTTCAATAAATCTATTGTGGCACGAGCTGTGTGACATGTTGCGCCATCTTGTTGAAACCACATCTCCTGGACATCATGGTTATTCAATTCAGGAATGAAAAAGTTTGTAATCATGGCTCTATACCGATCACCATTGACTGTAACGTTCTGGCCACCATCGTTTTTGAAAAAGTACGGACCAATGATTCCACCAGCCCATAAAGCGCACCAAACAGTTAGTTTTTCTGGATGTTACGGTGTTTCCACATACACTTGAGGATTACCTTCACTCCAAATGCGGCAGTTTTGTTTGTTGACGTAGTCATTCAACCAGAAGTGCGCTTCATCGCTAAACAAAATTCGCTTATGAAAATCGTGAACGACGGTAATCTCGTTTTGGGCCCATTCGACGAATCTACGCCTTACTTGATGATCGTTTGGCTTCAAATTTTGCACGAGTTGGATTTTGTAAGCACGCAAACCAAGATCCTTCCGCAAAATCTTCCATAAAGTGGATGAACACAGATCCAATTCCTGTGCTCGATGGCGGATGGACTCATTCGGGTCTTCCTCAATGCTACGCTCTACAGCAGCAATAGCTTCTTCTGTACGCACCGTACAGCGTCTCTGGGGATGCGAGTTATCAATAAGAGTAAACGTGGTGCGAAAACGTTCCATGGTTAATCGAATTAACTGCTCTTTGTCGACGATAAAATGGACGTAGTGCGCGATACGTTTTCCGCACAGAACCATTATTTTCGAAATAAAATTGCACTATTTGCAAGCGTTGTTCAGGGCGTGAGTCTATTCATGATGAATTGCCAAACCAAACTGAGAATAAATCACTTGACAGCTGTTAAATCGGTCGCCATCTTGAAAAGTAATGCCAACTTAAAGTTCTATAACTCTATAAAAAACACCGCATATCTGCATTCTTAATAAAATAATATTTTCATAGCCGTATGAATAATTTTGTAACACAGTGTTTTTGTAATGCTAAACAATATTTTCTTTTCTTTTTTGTTTTTTGTTGTATTACAGACGCATGTAATCTTTCCACATTTGGTGGTATCGAATGATCCAACATATTTTCCTGAACCGAAAAAGTTTTTACCCGAACGTTGGCTTAAACAAAATGGTAAGTACTATGACAACAAACCCAACAACAACAACAGCATTTAATACTTTAAAAAGAAGAAAAAACTAAAAGGAATGAATAGAATAAATAGAAAATCAAAAACCATAACAACGCCTCTTAACAAAGGAGGAGTCCAATCTAAATCTACGTAACGCAATAGGATAATGCTGACTCTTTAAAGCATGATGATGATGCTGATGATGGTCATATACGACTATGAGGGTGATTCTCAAATTAATCGACAACAGTTGTAGAATAGAGGAAAATATTTATAAAATATAAATTTTTTCTTTCAATGGCCATGCAACAAAGAAGAATTTCAAAAATTACACGACCTAGTGTAGTAGTGGCGAGTTTAAGTAGAGAAAAGTGTCAACCTTTTAAACGAAATATCCTTCATTTCCAAGAACAACATTGATGCCTTTTTGGAGTCATTAAAAATGAACAATTTCATTCACTCTAGTGAGTTAGAGCATAAGGATTCAACCCACACCACACTGCTACCTCACTCTCTTCCTCCTCTAGAGTACTACCATCAAGATTTATTGTACTGAACTCAATTCATTTCGTGTATTCCTGACCGAATTCCGTTGCCTTAACAAACTTCAGGACAATGTGTGGTGCCAGTTTGGGGTAAATCTGTGCCTAATACTTTATACGCACCCCTGGTGTTTCCGGTTGACAGGATCGAAGATTCATTCTCTTCATCATAGGACTTACATATTGGGTTTGAAGCGATTTCTATTCTGAATAAGTGATGGTTTCCATTCTCACTCTGTTTCAAGATAGTCTGGCAAAAGATTTAAATCTCATTTCACTGTAATCATCCGGAATAAGTATATATAGTCTCACATCCAACTAGCTTGAGAAAGAGTTTCCGCTTCCCTTTAACATCCGTAGTACACCTTACCCTTTTGAAAATGCTCTTCTTATTTCACAGATATGCTCTGGCACCATCAGTGGTGTGAAAGATTTCCTCCCAGGCAATTTGACACTCATCTCTTAGCAAACTTAATAGGATCAAAGTGCTCAGTTGAAGACTTAGGTGCGATAGGATAGCTATGTTCAGTTCTCTGTACTCCTCAAATATGTTCCTCCTCCTACAACCTATCTTTCGAATACCAATGCATGAGGACCATAGCCTAAGTGTTGGTCTCAATTAGAATGCAAACAATTTAAAGAAAATTGGTCTTTGGTCCACGTTTTCATTTGAACGGTCTCAATTCTACTCTGAAAGAGTTTGTTCCTTCGTTTACTATTACATATAAAATATGGCTGACTTCCAAAATGTATCAATACAAAGTTTGTATACAGTTCTACTACGGTATATAAAATCTTGTACATATGTAAAGTTACCAAACAATGCATCAACTACAAATCCGATGCCTGATTGCTTTTTGACTGCGTTAAAAATACACATTGACGACGTTTTGAAATAGTATACATTGTAAACATTTTGTACAGCGGCTTTATGAAACACTATTCTTAGTCCAAATACAATGCAACTAACATTTTGAAAGTCCGCCTATATTATCGAACACCGTGGTGATTGACTGTGGTTTCCAGTAATGTCGCACGCGTTAACGTAAGTGCTCAGCGGTGAAATATTAAATGACAGTTGATCTCTTCCTTTTCTTCCGCGGCGGAACTTCTGCAGAAATTACGCGCAAAGGCCCCTAAGTGTGATGAGGAGACCAACTTGTACTCAGTCGGAAGAGACAAAAAAATAAGATATTTTGTCCTCCTTGGATGAAGGCTTGGCAAAGTAAACCTAGCGATCTAAAAAGTCCATTTTTTACTCAGGAAATGTTAGACAAAGAGTGGATTTTATCACTAATTTTCAGCCTAATCGTAGAGGTACCCATTCTGACAAGTACGTCAGTAACACAGTTTTCTGATATTATTTTTTCCGGGTTCTCGCGGATTAGAAACATGGGTTTCTAGTCAACTGTTTTAAACTCTACGCAATGCCACCACAATCAGGCACCAGATGCAGGTGCCCCGGATTCTGAATAGATGGTGCAAGATATACTAACCATGAAGTCGTCGTAGTCTAGTAGATAGTGCGTTGGCTTATTAGACGTAAAGCCAGGGTTCGAGCCACAGGCCAGACATCAAGACAAAATACAAAAAGTATATCTTCGGCGACTTCCTCTCAGCAGATTTCGGGCAAAAACTCTGAGAGTAAATAAAATTGCCATGGAAAAGTTTCTCAAAAAATCTGTCGTTCGGAGTCGACTTTAAACTGTAGGTCGTCCCACCACTCATGTATAAAATTAACACACACAACATAAGTGGTGTGAGAAACTGGGACGTTGTACAATGGGTCAACTCGTCCTCCGGGAACTGTACATAACTTAATTGACAAGTACACGTCCTCTAACCTAACCTAACCTAACCTATGCTAACCATGAAGGGTTAGAATCCGTGGTCGATGGCTAGACAGACAAACAATAAACAGGCTATCAAATGAAATAACTGGAATTAAATTGCCCATTAATTTTGTCACTACCCTCGTATGTTAAACAATGAATGCTTCGTCAGCAGAAAAATAAAATAATTAAACTGCGAATATGCTTGTCGTTGCAGTATTTGCACTGAATTTTTGTTTTTATATGTAAAAAAAATTAAAAAAAATTAAAAAAAATAATTTTTTTTAATATTTTTTGTTTTTGTTTTTCTTTCCATTTTTCCTATAGATGTAGCGATGGCCCAGTCAAGCGAAAAAGGAAACAAGGAAACGTGTCCACATAACGGTCACAAAATACATCCCTTTGTCAGTTTGCCATTTGGCTTTGGGCGACGTATGTGTGTGGGACGACGTTTTGCTGAAATTGAATTGCATACATTGTTGGCTAAGGTAGGTAAAACGAAGAGCTAGCTAGCTAGGCAGGCAGGGAGGCGCAAGAGGTTAAAAAAACTTTTCATAAATAAATGAATAGCTGTGGCTCTACTCTACACTATGGTGCCAGAGTTTGAGTATCCGTGCAGAGCAGTTTAGTTTTTCTTCGTTCTCCGCTGTGTGTGTGATATTAAATATGCACTTTCCTGCAGCTTCTGAACAACTTATGATTTAATTTTTTATTTTCTTTCACATGTTCTTTTATTAATAGTTCTTCCTTTTCTTTCTTCCTTTTTCATATTTAATGCTGATGTTTGTTGTGTGATGCCCGATGACCCTTATGTTGCTGCTGCTGCTGCTGCTGTTGCTGCTGATATTGCAGATATTCCGTAAATACCGAGTGGAATACAATCACGGTGAATTGGTTTATAAAGTCAACTCAACGTATATACCGAAATCACCGTTAAATTTTAAATTAACTTTACGACAAGATTAAATATTTAAACATGGATATGCCCCCCCTAAGGATGAGAGGATTGACAAGCTATTTTATTTTATACACACTGCTTTTTTTAAATTATTATTATTTAATTATAAATATTTAATAGAATGTAAGTTTTAATTTAAGTTGCTTAAGAAACTTGTAAAAAAAGAAAGATTAAATTTTCTAAGTAACCAGGCATTGAACTTGGTACCCCAAACGAAATTTAATAAAAAAAAATATTTTTTTTCTCCAATCACAATGAAAATTATTATTTAATATTAAAAAAAACAATTCCTCTAGACTTTAAACTTGGTTTTGGGGCTTAGAAACCATCACATAAAACTTTCTCTGCAAGGAAACCCTAACACTAGCATCTGCTGTGATATCCTTAAAAGCTGACGACCATAGTACACTGTGATTTCGAATGTTTGGACACTTTATATGGTAGATTCCACTGTCCGAAATCACTGCCATCTAGGCAATACATACATACAGACATAATTGGTCATTAGTTTCTCATACCACTTACATACATATGTTGCGTGTGTTACTTTTATAAAGGGTGTTATTTATATAGGTATATAACTTTAAGTTGGCATTACTTTTCAAGCTGGCGACCGATTTAACAGCTGTCAAGTGATTTATTCTCAGTTTGGTTTCGCAATTCATCAAGAATAAAATCACGCCTGAACAACGCTCGCAAATAGTGCAATTTTATTTCGAAAATAATGATTCTGTGCGGAAAACGTATCGCGCACTACGTCCATTTTATCGTCGACAAAATCGTCCATCAGAGCAGTTAATTCGATTAATCATGGAACGTTTTCGCACCACGTTTACTCTTATTGATAACTCGCATCCCCAGAGACGCTGTACGATGCGTACAGAAGAAGCTATTGCTGCTGTAGAGCGTAGCATTGAGGAAGACCCGAATGAGTCCATCCGCCATCGAGCACAGGAATTGGATCTGTGTCCATCCACTTTATGGAAGATTTTGCGGAATGATCTTGGTTTGCGTGCTTACAAAATCCAACTCGTGCAAGATTTGAAGCCAAACGATCATCAAGTAAAGCGTAGATTCGTCGAATGGGCCCAAAACGAGATTACCGTTGTTCCCGATTTTCATAAGCGAATTTTGTTTAGCGATGAAGCGCACTTCTGGTTGAATGGCTACGTCAACAAACAAAACTGCCGCATTTGGAGTGAAGGTAATCCTCAAGTGTATGTTGAAACACCGTTACATACAGAAAAACTGACTGTTTGGTGCGCTTTATGGGCTGGTGGAATCATTGGTCCGTACTTTTTCAAAAACGATGGTAGCCAGAACGTTACAGTCAATGGTGATCGGTATAGAGCCATGATTACTCACTTTTTCATTCCTGAATTGAATAACCATGATGTCCAGGAGATGTGGTTTCAACAAGACGGCGCAACATGTCACACAGCTCGTGCCACAATAGATTTATTGAAAGACACGTTTTGGACCTGTGAATTGGCCTCCAAGATCTTGTGATTTAACACCGCTAGACTACTTTCTGTGGGGCTATGTAAAGTCATTGGTCTATGCGGTAAAGCCACAAACGCTTGACCATTTGGAAGACAACATTCGCCGTATTATTGCCGATATACGGCCACAAATGTTGGAAAAAGTCATCGAAAATTGGACGTCCAGATTGGACTACATCCGCGCCAGCCGTGGCGGTCATATGCCAGAAATCATATTTAAAATGTAATGCCACAAGATTATCTTTCGGATAAATAAAATTCATGTCAATCGAATAATCCATCGTTGTTTTATTGCAAGTTAAAGTTCGATACCTCTATAAAACACACCCTTTAGTTGATTCCACTGTCCTGTTAGCAAATGCTCTTAAAGAAATATAGGCCCGAAATCACTGCCAGCTAGGCAATACATACATACATACATAATTGGTCATTACAATCCTTCAGTCAGGATTACGACTTAGTTTCTCATACCACTTATGGTGCGTGTGTTACTTTTATACATGAGTGGCGGGACCTACAGTTTAAAGACGACTCCGAACGACAGATTTTTGGAGAAACTTTTCATGACAATTTTATTTACTCTCAGAGTTTTTGCCAGAAATCTACTGAGAGGAAGTCGGCAAAGAAATATTTTCATATTTTCATTTTAATGTCTGACCTGGGGTTTGAGCCGTGACCTTACGTCTAATAAGCCGACACACTACCAATTAGACTACGGCGATTTCACATCGAGGTAATATGGGTACAAAAGACGGGAATGAGCATATAGGGATGCATGGTTGGTAAGACACTTTACCATCCTGTTTTTGGTTTTATTCTTGTAAACGAAAGATCAGCTATAATCCGCATCAATGCTAGCCTGATTGAAGCTCACATTCCGCTGGGGAAAAAGAAGGATGTGACAAATTATATCCTCTGCGTTAATCTCGAGGAGCTAACCACTAAATGCGCGGTCCATGACACCAAAATCATTGTCGCAAATTTTCAACTGATTGTTATTCAATTTAGCCTTTAAACGAACACTACGCCTAACGTAGATTTATTTTGGCGAAACAATTTGATCTTCCAATTGATCTACATCCAACCAGACTGATATATTCTGGTTGCGACGGAAGACACGCTTCCAACTAACGAAAGCACATTTAAATCGCACTACCTTGTCACAATTCACAAAGGCCAACTAAGCCGTTAGTTGCTGAATTAATTGTGGGATAGGCTATCTATCCTTCCTTAACGGCATTGGTAGATTATAGGCCAATATGTCCCACTTCTTGTGCACCACTGCGGAAACAATCCTTAGTTTCAAGCGCCCATTACGACAAAACCAATGGTATGATGAGGAGTACCAAGATGCTTTTGCAGCGAAAAACGCCGACTATAGGAAATCATTACCGTTACCAGATTATTTGTTGAGGTTTACATAAAGAGAGAAGGCTGGGAGCTGAGACGTCTTTTCTCATACAAAAAATGGAAACTGGAACGGCGAGCGCGTGAGCAAAGGAAGTATAACCAAAAATTTTACAAAAGAGTCAAGCGTCTGACTGAAACTTTCAAGCCTGGAGTTTATTTTTGGAAGGATGAAAACGTTAAGTTACTTACAGATTGGAAGTGCCGCCCTTGCGCTGACCAACTTCTTCCTTTTACCTGATTTTGGTGGAACTTGGTCAGTACAGGGACTGCGTTCACCCGTGGCATCACAACGGGCCGCTCAACGTGCTCAAGTGAGCTTTGTGATATCAGAGCTACCACTCCGACCTAACCTAACCTACAGATTAGAAAGGGATGCAGAGGTTGTGGAGACAACACTTCCTTATACTACCACGAGCCGATTAGAGAAGATGTTGTAACGAAACAAACAAGGATTGCCTTAAAAATTCTGTCTGCTAGTCATGAACAGGGCAAAATCGCAATTTTATTACTTAAAAACAAAGAAGGCAGTTGGAGCAGACAGTTTGTTCGCTGGAGAATAAGGTAAAAATCAACGATTGGCAAGGTTCCCCACCACTACACCAAAATAACGTAGGACCTGCTGTAGCATACCAGTCACCTGCTTAGCTGGAACAACAAATGATTAACGAAACGAAAGCAAAACAGAAATGCTTTGTGAAAGCTATATGTTCCCAAGAGGAGCAAACAAAAAATGGAAAAATGTTTATTGTCTATGAAAAGTGGCAACCCTATCATTCTAGAATTTGTTACAATAAACCAATTACCTGCTCAGATAGAACAATTTGATTATAAACTTGATTAATGCAACTGAAACAAAGAAAAATGTAAAGTAAATCGGAGACATGCTTTGCTCTGTTATCATAGCTGAGATCAGATTGCAATTGGCATGAATAATTCTGAAGAATTTCTACCATCTTCATCAGAATATTAAACCAATACAGATTGTAAAAAATTTCCAATACCACCCACAGCCCCAGATATACAATAAAAAGGTAATAAAATAAAAATATGATGCAATAGAGAGAGAAAGAGAGAGTACAACAAAGTAAATAGTATTGTATTGTATATGAAATATGTAGTGCAAGTACTTACTATTTAGCAGAATCGTTAAGTTGATATTCGTTGCTACGTGAGAAGCACTCTTGAACACCAGCATCCTGCCATAATCGTTTCATGGCAGCTAAAAGTTCCTCTGAAAAGGGTTCAGTGTCATGCATACGTGAACACACATCGAATACCATTTTGGAATCATTCTTTGGCACATAAAAATGAAATAAAAAAAAGAAGACAAAAAGGAAAAAAGGAAAATATTAAAATGAGATTTTCAAATAGCAAAACAGACAGACAGACAGACTGACAGATAGAGAAACAGTCAGTCAGTCAGTCAGACATTTTTATAGTAGTAGGTAGCAGTAGTATCGTGTGTTACTTACCTCTCTTTCGTTATTACTAAACTGAATACTAAGATTTGGCATTGCTCTAAGTATTGCAACTAATGATTGTATTGTGTTGCTATAAACAACCGGCCTATATTGTTTGAAATCTTCAGGAGTGAACCCACTTTCGTGTATAATTTTCATTTGTTTAACGATCGTACTTTTGCCCGATTCACCAGCACCTGGAAATAGAAAATAAAACGATAAGAAATTTAATTTTTTTTATCAATTCAAAGACGAAAACATTAAAAATATTTAAATAATAAGGTAATGCCGTTTATAACTAAAGGTAAAGGGTTAACCATTAAGCGGTTTCAAAAGTAAAGTTCAATTAAACGTTTAAAGTAATGGTTTCAGTGCAGCTATTATTTCATTATAAGGCCTAGACCTTAGGCCATTACTTCTAACTTCACTGGTCAACGGTGTGTTAATTTCATCCATTTTATCCTGCAGCTCAAAGTCGACTTTGAACGACAGCGTTCTTGAGAAACTTTTCGTGTTCATTTTATTTACTCTCAGAATTTTTGCCAGAACACTGCCGACAGGAAGACGCCAAAGAAATATTTTTTCATTTTGCGTTTTGTCCAAGATGTCTGAGCTAGGATTTAAACCACGGCCTCTCGCCTAATAAGCCAACACACCACATATTAAATTACAGTAAAGTAGAGTGTCATACATACATACATACATAATTGGTCATTACAACCCTTCAGTCAGGATTACGACCTAGTTTCTCACATCACTTATGTTGCGTGTTTTAATTTTATACATGAGTGGCGGGACCTACAGTTTAAAGTCGACTCCGAACGACAGATTTTTAAGTAACTTTTCATGGCAAATTTCTATTTACTCTCAGAGTTTTTGCCAGAAATCTGCTGAGAGGATGTTGCCGAAGAAATACTTTTTGTATTTTATTTTGATGTCTGGTTTGGGGCTTGAACCCTGGCTTTTCGTCTAATAAGTCAACACAATACCTACTAGACCACGGCGACTAACAAAGTAGAGTGTCAGTGTTACTTAAATGACCGCCTCTGAAGTGGTTGCGACAGTCCATCCTTTTAAAGTAGTTTTCAAACACTGTTTCACTGATTTCGAGAGATACCCCGACGATAACTTGGCTATTGGTATTATACACGTAGATACGGTTTTTGGCGTGGCTCCACAATAAAAGTCAAAACTTTTCTTTGTGGAAACTTCTCATGCAAACCTAAAATCGGTGGCGCTGTATGGTTCTTGGCATCGTCTTGTTGGAACCACAAACCATCCTTTTCTCAATCTTTACCGTAGCGTTCTCGTTAAACTTTTCTTTGTGGAAACTTCTGATGCAAACCTAAAATCGGTCGCGCTGTATGGTTCGTGGCATCGTCTTGTTGGAACCCCAAACCATCCTTTTCTCAATCTTTACCGTATCGTTCTGATTTGACGATTACGGTTATTTCGAGTTCATTTTCGAATAAATACGGTCCAATGATAGCTAACGGTCATTAAGCGTACTAAACAGTTAGATTTTTTGGACACAATCAGTATGGGTTGACCGAGCCTCAAATACGACCACCAAGTGAAGGAATTTGAAAGCCTGTTCCTAATGTAACCAATCAGCAAAACTAAGGTGTTGTGAATGGCCAGGCGGCAGTAATTGTCGCTGGAGTAGGATCTAATGTCCTCCATCCCACAACCTATTTTGCTAGTTTCATCCCCTTAATGTTGGTTGTTATTTTTCTCTCCTGGCTTGACTTTTATTATGTGGTCTCTGTACTCACAATACTTTGCCCAATAGAATGGAATACTTATCGGCTTGGCGACTTCTCGCATGATTTCTTCAGAAGTTGCAACTCAGAGTAAGAGGAAGTGACCGTCTGTTACTTAATGTTTCGCTGAGAGAACGCTTGCAAGAATACTGGTAATCTCATTATTGATATCCTTGATGGAACAATCTGAATTCAGTACTGAAGGATACTGGCAATCACATTATTGATATTCAGGATGTATGGAGTTAGACAACATCTGCCATAGCCTTTTAATTGATAGGTTTAATACATTGATCTTTTATTAGAATCTTTATGTGTTTTATGCTTGGCAACGTCCCCTAATCTAAGTCAGGCTCAATGGCTGACTGATAACGGCATGGAATGGTGAAACACCATCCACACTTTTTCTGACTGACTGTGTTTACATTGCCATGATGCCTAGGCTTGACCATATCTATAGCGCTTCTAATCTCTATTAATATTGATAGTGCCCTGTAAATCGATTTTGGCGACCATTGTCGATCTGAAAAGTGGCCACGTTTGAATCACGAATTTTTTATTTTTATGCGTTCTTCGATTGTTAAACGATATATATTCGTAAATAACAAGCCATTTACTAAATAAATACCACTTTTGATGCAAGCTATTTAACAGTTTACAGCCTTGCCAGACTGACAAGTTTTAAAAACTCTAAATTAAATAACCCGTTAGTTATATACATATGTATGCTTAAAGGTTTGCAATTTTAATTGTTTATTTTGGTTTGCTTTTGCAATTTGAATGAATATTTATTGTAAATATTGTATTTTCCACCCCGTTTTAATTTCATTTTAAAATATGCAGTAGAAATAACGAAAACTATTCCTTTTAATTTCCCCTTAACATATGCTGCATTAATTTCTGAGATGCAATGAATATTATTTTCGTTTACTCTTTTCCCTCTCGTTCTCTTTATGAATGAATATTCATCATAGCTTTGAGAGGTATTTTTTTCCCACAATTTATTTTTGCATTTTTAACGTTTAAGAAAAACAAATTCTTCTTCTTCTTCTTCTTCTTCTTATGTGGGTGTGAGTGGATGGGTGAATGTGGGTGTTTCTAACTATAGAGACCGTTGCAAGTAGGTGTAGGTGTGTGTGGGTATATGTTTAGGCTTAAGTTTTGTTGTAAAAGTGTAGCAGCATTTAAGGATGTTTTTGTTTTGTTTTGTTTCGTTATCATTTACATGGTTGGGTGTGTTAATGGTTTTTTCTTTGTGTGTTGTTTTTGTATCTATAGGCCTTAGAGTAATTTTCAACGATTTATAAAGCTTTTGTTATTGTTGTTCTCTCTATTCACACCATGTTTATTAGACACACACAGATATGTACGTCTTACATTGTTATTTGTACTAAAAGTATGCTTTGCTTTCTCTTTGTTTTGTAAGAAATTATAAAGATTTTCTCTTAAAAAAAAACAAAAACAACTTGTCTAATGCTGTAAACAATTTTTAGGCGTTATTTTATTTGTTACTTTTGTAGCATAAGTTTGGGGTACCCGCTCCTCACACATTCGTTATACCACAGTGAAATTTTAAAATTTCGTTTAAAAATAAGGTGACCCTCTTTGATTGGCATTAAATATCTTGAAAAAGATGTCCTTTTATTATATGTTCCGCACATATACAGGGTGAAAACAAATGTTACCGGCTGATTGAAAGAATTTTATAATTTTATGGCGATAAAAAAAGCCTGCCTCCAGTATAAAAATACAAAATTCATGTTCAATTCCTTAAGATTTTAACCAAAATTATTTACCTCAAAAGGAAAGACATGTTTTATTATTTATTTTTATAAACAAATCATTTGAAATGCAATAGAAAAAATATTTATTAATAACAAAGAAAAGGAAAAAATATAAAATCGCATCAAAATTGAATTTCAAAAATCTACGTCTCCAACAATTGTCTTGAAATGTTTTCAATTCGTATCTCATAAAAAAGAAATTGCAATAAAAATCAATACTTTTCAGTTTAATTCGTATAAACAATTACATTAAGATATAATAAAACAATTAAAAATAACAAAAACAAAGTTAAATAAATACAAATTAAATCGATGATGATGGTGTGACCGTCTTGACCAAAAAACTCATGCAATTTAGGTTCAAATCTAGGAGAACATGGAGAGAATATGCATCATAGTCTTTGAATTTTAAATATTGAGAAGCTTCAATCCCCTCAACAGTCTTCTGGTAAAGACTCAGAGTACATAAATTTCCCAAATCTGTCGCTTGGAATCGACATTAAATAGTAGGCCCTACCGTAACATGGATGATAACTAAAGGGTTGTAATGACCAATGAAGTGAGTAAATAAGAGACTTTAATCTCCACTCCAAATAATAGTTACATCCAGATAGGCCCGGGAAAGAATGAGGCACCCATTTAACGACTTTTGCCGTGGATGCAGATCCGCTAAGGAAGAGGAGACTGTTATCCACTTTCTTTGTCAGTGCCCGTCTCTTGCTAGGTGTAGATATAGGCTATTTGGCTCCCCATTTCTTGTCAGCTTGACGGAGCTATCATCTACTGATATCAAGGATATAGTTTCGTTCATCAAACTTTCTGGCTGGTTTTCCAGTGTAGGGTAGTCGTGCTTTTGATATGCAGCCCTTGCGCTGACCAACTTCTTCCTCTTCCCTGATTTTGGTGGAACTTGATCAGTACAGGGACTGCGTTCACCTGTGGCATCACAAAGGGCCGCTATGCGTGCTCAAGTAAGCTTTGTGATATCACAGGTACCACTCCGACCTAACCTAACCTAAAACCTTAGAGAGGATAACATAAATTACGAACATCATAGACTTCTTGGGCCTCGTGTTAAATCAACTTTCAATATCTCGGGGTCAATGTAATGTATGAATTTTACTGCAGAAAAAAAACGAAATAAAGGATGAAGTCATTGCAAACAAACTGGCATGAGATTTGAAAAGAAAATGGAAACAAATAATTTCGTATAGAAATGCCTAAAATTCATGCCTTAGGGTACAAATTACACTCCCGTCCGCCCTATTTTTAAGAAATGATGCAAAAGTTTCTCAAATCAGTCGACGTTAAACTGTAGGTCATCGGACCTGCTCTAGTGGTTGACAGTCCTCGCTTTAACTGTCCACTGGACAACACCAATAAGTTCTATATTTTTGGGAAATACTTCTCAACGAGACGTAGTAAGAGTGCAAGAAGCAATTTGTAAACTAACGGGTGATTTTTTAGCTATTATCTTCTTGGCAACACTGGTTTAAACAGCTCACGAACGTTTCGTGTTTTGGTTCACTGTCAAACATCTTCAGTTTGGTCTTATAATTTAACCATGAATCGTCTTACAAACGAACAACGCTTGCAAATCATTGAATTTTATTATCAAAATGCGTGCGCGTGCTCTGTTAAGAAAGTTCATCGCGCGCTTCTTCCATTTTATAGTCAGTTTAATCGACCCACTGAAGCGGCTGCTATTCGGACTATTGTGACTAAATTTCGCACCAAATTTACATTGTTGGACATTAAACCACCAACACGCTAACGTAGAGTGCGAACTGAAGAAAATATCGCAGCTGCATCGGCCAGTGTTAATGATGACCATCAATTATCGATTCGTCGCCGTTCGCAGCAATTGGGCCTCTGTTACTCGACAACGCAGAAAATTTTACGGAAGGATTTAGGTGTGAAGCCTTTCAAAATACAGCTGGTGCAAGAATTGAAGTCGAACGACCTACCGCAACGCAGAATTTTTGGAAAAAGTTGGCCGAAGATCCATTTCTTTATCGAAAAATTATGTACAGCGACGAAGCTCATTTTTGGCTCAATGGATACGTAAATAAGCAGAATCGTCGATTTTGGAGTGAAGATCAGCCAGAAGTATTGCAAAAGCAACCAATACATCCAGAAAAAGTCACAGTTTGGTGCGGTTTATGGGCTGGTGGCATCATTGGACCGTACTTCTTCAAAGATGCTGCGAATCGTAACGTAACTGTGAATGGCGAACGCTACCGTGAGATGATATCCAATTTTTTTTGCCCAAAATGCAAGAGCTTGACCTGCATGACATGTGGTTTCAACAAGACGGTGCCACATGCAACACAGCACGCGTAACAATGGACTTATTGAGAGGTGAGTTCGGTGAACATTTTATTTCACGTTCGGGACCGGTCAATTGGCCGCCTAGATCGTGCGATTTAACGCCTTTAGACTATTTTCTGTAGGGCTATGTTAAAGCTCATGTCTATACAAACAAGCCCGCTTCAATTGTCGCATTGGAAGACAACATTGAAGCATTTATTCGTGAGATACCGGCCGAAATGTTGGAAAGAGTATGCCAAAATTGGACTAGCGGATGAAATAATCTTCAAACATTAAATTATATGGACCGTACTATCGATTCATATAAATATTTCATGCATTTTTCTGAATTTTATATGTTTTTTTTTTGTTTTGAAAAATGTTCCTATAGATCTTAAAAAATCACCCATTATATGGATGGGTGGAGGACTGACATTGGATTAATAGAGGGGATGTTTGGTCTCAGAGTGAAATATTTCGAGCCAATGGGGAATCTTCAAAGATATGCTCAATTCAACTTGGACAGTGAATATACAAAAGATGGGACAAAGCAATCTTAATTTAATTCCAATTCGTATGAATTTAATTGTAGAACTAGCAAGCCAGGGCATATAAATTTAAGGCAGGTAATGTGAAAAATCGTGGCAATAAACAGACAGTTTAACTTACGAGAGGGGAAGTTTTCATGACACCGAAAGACGAGCAGCATTCTGTAGAGTGGGCAGAAATATTTTTCAGGATATAGGTGACAAAAGAGAAGATGAAGAAAATCGAAAACTCATTTCTAGCGAAGGCAATGTAAACTTTTGACGGATAATGAGGTTAATAACGCGTCCTTTTGAGTGAGTACTGTAAACTTAAAGTGCACTTGTTAGAAATAGGGAATGCCTTGAGCGCAATATGTCGCTTCTGTGATGAGAAGATACTTGGAACCAGTGTTCGAAAAAATACTGTACACTAACCATTGTGTACGTAACTGATAAAATACTTTTAACTTTCATTTAAGTGTTTGCGAACTCGTACGCAAATACATTACGTACACAACATGTACACAACAATTGAACGCAAACTCTAACATAACGTACTGAACAGAGTTCACAAACACTATTTTTTACTGTTTGTGTACAAAGTGCACTAAAAAGATCAGTACACAACGAAAAAAAATTGGGTTTTAGTGAACTTTTTTGAGTACACTAACATTTTTAGTGTACGCGAGAGAATATGTTCTCATTCAGTAAAAATGACCAGTTTTTCTTTGTATTCTTAAGCGAAATTTGTCTAGTATTCCTAAAGAATAATAAATGGCATCAAAACCACAAAGCGATCTCTAAAAATACTGAATGAGAACATAAACTCTCGCGTACACTAAAAATGTTGAAAAAAAGTTCATTAAAACCCAATTTTTTTTCGTTATGTACTGATCTTTTTAGCGTACTTTGTACACAAACACTAAGAAATAGTGTTTGCGAACTCTTTTCAGTACGTTATGTTAGAGTTTGCTTATATGTTCACAGACATTAAAATAGAAACGAAGAGTTTTGCTCGCGTTGTAGTGAATGTGTTTGTGTTCTTTACCCATGACATACAGTACATTATATAAACGTTGCGTACTTTAGAGTATTTTTTAGAACACTGCTTGGAACTTATGCGGCATTAATACATTCCAAAAGAAAATACCTGTTTGAGTACCAACTGGTAGAGGGATTTGTTCTTGCAAACATCGAACAGCAACCGGACGTTGGTCAGGATGTATGGCTGATTTATGGCACCTCTAAACGACAATAATAAACAATAACGGACACTGAAAGGAGGTTTTCTTTGTAAATCTAAGTACTTGTGTTTCATTCAGAAAGCCACAAACTTATTGAGCCTCCTTCGTATAACTCATACAAAGCAATCTATTCAGAGGCATTTGGAATCTAATAATGGCCTAAACTTTGAGATGATGTTAAGGGAGAAATCCAATATTGATTATTAAAATTCTATGCAGAGCTATAAAGGGAGAGGGGGGGGGGGGGTTGTTTAATATAAAATAGAAAAAAAAATTTTTTTTTCGTTACTGTTTAATGCCAAGAAAATTTTTACACAGAATTCAACTTATTTGGCAGCATTAAGTTATCGACAGTTGAGTACACTATTCGCGTGTAGGATGAAAACAATTGTTTAATTTAGAAAAAGAAATACTAAAACAATAACAAAAAATGTTGAAATAAATATTTAAATAAAATTCTGACAAAAAAAAAATTACGCTGCACAAGTTTTTTTTTAATTTTTTTTTTTATTTTTTTTTTTATTTTCATAAACAAATAATTGAGGTTTTAACGCAATTCCAGAGAAATTAAAAATGATTTTTATTAGAAAAACTTCTTAAACATTTGTAATATACTTTTCAAAAAATTATTAATACGAGTCCAGTAATCAGCATCTAAATGTGGCAGCAAATAAGAAAAGCAATCAAATCACCATTTATGACATCATAAAAGAAACGAAGGAAAACAGAAACGTACAGAATTTCCCAATGTAATGGGAAATCAAGCAAACTAATCGAAAAACACTGAAGAAGAAAAAGAACACAGTTTAGTTGGCAAAATGGTAAAAAGAAAGAATGACCGAAAATATGTTTTAACAGACGCTGCATTGGTTAAAATATTTTAACGGATAGTTGCAAACCGTATTGCATAATAAAATCGACTGCCTGCTAAGAAAAAAACTGGTTAGGGATTGAACACAGAGCTAGCCTGGGGCTAATTATAAAACATTTGTATAAATTCGTCTCTTTTGCTGGCATCTCTCGCATATTTAGTTGATCACTACCGAACTCTTTAGTCAGGATTACAACCTAACTTCTTAGAACCTTTCAAAAGTCTTCCGAAAAAAAACTCTGAAAGTAAATAAAGGGTGTTTTTTTATAGAGGTATAGAACTTTAAGTTGGCATTACTTTTCAAGATGGCGACCGATTTAACAGCTGTCAAGTGATTTATTCTCAGTTTGGTTTGGCAATTCATCATGAATAGACTCACGCCTGAACAACGCTTGCAAATAGTGCAATTTTATTTCGAAAATAATGGTTCTGTGCGGAAAACGTATATTTTATCGTCGACAAAATCGTCCATCAGAGCAGTTAATTCGGTTAACCATGGAACGTTTTCGCACCACGTTTACTCTTATCGATAACTCGCATCCCCAGAGACGCTGTACGGTGCGTACAGAAGAAGCTATTGCTGCTGTAGAGCGTAGCATTGAGGAAGACCCGAATGAGTCCATCCGCCATCGAGCACAGGAATTGGATCTGTGTCCATCCACTTTATGGAAGATTTTGCGGAAGGATCTTGCTTTGCGTGCTTACAAAATCCAACTCGTGCAAGATTTGAAGCCAAACGATCATCAAGTAAGGCGTAGATTCGTCGAATGGGCCCAAAACGAGATTACCGTTGTTCCCGATTTTCATAAGCGAATTTTGTTTAGCGATGAAGCGCACTTCTGGTTGAATGACTACGTCAATAAACAGAACTGCCGCATATGGAGTGAAGGTAATCCTCAAGTGTATGTTGAAACACCGTTACATCCAGAAAAACTGACTGTTTGGTGCGCTTTATGGGCTGGTGGAATCATTTGTCCGTACTTTTTCAAAAACGATGGTGGCCAGAACGTTACAGTCAATGGTGATCGGAATAGAGCCATGATTACTAACTTTTTCATTCCTGAATTGAATAACCATGATGTCCAGGAGATGTGGTTTCAACAGGACGGCGCAACATGTCACACAGCTCGTGCCACAATAGATTTATTGAAAGACACGTTTGGTGACCGCCTAATTTCACGTTTTGGACCTGTGAATTGGCCTCCAAGATCTTGTGATTTAACACCGCCAGACTACTTTCTGTGGGGCTATGTAAAGTCATTGGTCTATGCGGTAAAGCCACAAACGCTTGACCATTTGAAAGACAACATTCGCCGTATTATTGCCGATATACGGCCACAAATGTTGGAAAAAGTCATCGAAAATTGGACGTCCAGATTGGACTATATCCGCGCCAGCCGTGGCGGTCATATGCCAGAAATCATATTTAAAATGTAATGCCACAAGATTATCTTTCCGATAAATAAAATTCATGTCAATCGAATAATCCATCGTTGTTTTATTGCAACTTAAAGTTCTATACCTCTATAAAAAACACTCTTTAATAGATTCCACTGTCCTGTTAGCAAATGTTCTTAAAGAAATGTAGGCCCGAAATCACTGCCATCTAGGCAATACATAACAGTTCTATACCTCTATAAAAAACACCCAGTAAAATTGTTATGAAAACTTTCTCACAAAAATTCTACTTTAAACTGAGGCTTCCGTCACTCATGGCTATAATTGACACACACACAACCTGAGTGGTGTAAGGAGATAGGTTGTAATCTTCACTAAAGCGTTGCAATGATCAATTAACTAAGTAAGTTAGAGATACGATACTAAATTGATGGTTATTGTTCTTCCAAGGTCATGTTCCAAAACATAATGCTGATTGGCATGCCCAGACTATAAAATGTGCCAAACAGTTGCTATTTTCGACTATGCTATGGCTTCCCCGAGCCCCACATGCTACAATTTTGTTTGTTAATGTAACCATCGTGTAGAAAATGAACTTCAGAGCTTACAAATTTGTTTTCGAAAAATTAGCACGCTGCTGTAACCCAGGATCAGCATTTTTAAGGCGTTGGTTATGATCAGCCGATTTTACGCATTCCGTGAATTGAACTTATTGAACATATGGATGAAGGAAAAAATTCAAGCCATAAGATAAACCTAATTGCTTCACTACATTTTCTCGAATGGAAGCGATATTGTCGGCAGTGTGTACCCGCCCTTAGTCTTCTCATATTTTTAAAAAAAAACTTTGCAAATTCCTTGCTTAGCAGACCTATGCATACATACATACATAAGTGGTCATTACAACCCTTCAGTCAGGATTACGACCTAGTTTCTCACACCACTTATGTTGTGTGTGTTAATTTTATACATGAGTGGCGGGACCTACAGTTTAAAGTCGACGCCGAACGACGGATTTTTGAGAAACTTTTCATGGCAATTTTTTATTTACTCTGAGTTTTTGCCAGAAATCTGCTGAGAGGATGTCGCCAAAGAAATACTTTTTGTATTTTGTTTTGATGTCTGGCCTGGGGCTCGAACCTTGGCTTAACGTCAAATAAGCCAACACACTACCTACTAGATTACGGCGACTACCTAGTAGACCTATGACGACGACCATAATCAGTCCGTAAAGCTCGGAATGTGGCCACATCTGAAACTTTTTTTTTTTGTAAGTTTTAATTATTTTTACGTGTTGAATTGAATTAAATATGCAATCTTCGGTTGTTAAACGATCACTCTATATGTAAATGGCAAACATTTCAACGAATAAAAATGATACCTCAGATGAAAGATTTTTTACAGACCTGTCAAGCGAGGTCTCAGTGTAAGAATATATTTCTGAGAATATGTATTAGTTTCCGACATTAAAATACCATAACATTGTATAAATATGCGTTAAATTCAAGATAATTATTGGAGTGGAAAAGTATGCAAAACATATATAATAATAGTAGGGAGGGAGGGGGAAAGAGGAGAAGAGCGTAAAGGAAAGCTTGCAAAAGATTTTTTCAGCATAAAAATGAAAACAATGGAGATTAATTGTTAACAAACATGAGATATTTTTTGTTTTCCGTTTTTTTTTTGCATTTTCTTCTTATTATAAAAACAGATCAGATCTCATTATTATTATGGCCATTAATTATGATTAAACATTAAAAAAAAAGAAAAAAATAAACATAAAAAATAAAATTATAATGAAGAGATAAAACATGCTAATGACGTTGACTATGAGGCTGGCTGGCTACCATGGTTGATTGGGAATTTTTTTTTATTTTTTTTTCTTTTCTTGCAACATAAAACTTAAGAGTCGTTTCTGATTAAATCGGACAAAATACAAAAAGAAAGGAAATCTTTTTTAAGAACATTTTAAAACATTATTTAGCATAACATGCAATATTTACTGGCTAAGAGTAACCTCCTCTGTTGTGATAACGGAAAATTATGATGAAAATTTTGAAATTGTTTAGAAAGTTAAGATAAATTGAGAAAAAAAGGTAAGAGGGTTATGCACTTAGAATGCCAATACTGGCAGAATTTTTTCGTAAACACTCATAAATCAATACGATTTTATGGGCGTATTTTTATAGGGAAATTTAAGTAAAACATTCATTGATTTGTGTTTATTCAAATCAAAACGAAGTAAGTAGGGGATATGGGAAATAGACATTTACAGTGGAAAACAAAAATATTCCGAAATAAACAAATATTTAAAAAAAAAATTTCATGAAATTATTACGCATGGTTCCTGTGGAATTTTGTTTCTTTATTTAACCGTAGATCGTGCTTTGTATCAAAAATGATACATTTCAATTTTTGAGACGATATAACTTTAATACAGAAAAAGTTAAATACCTGATATTTTTTGAATTCGTTAGTATTGTGATTGTCGTTATTTTAAACCAAATAAAAAAAGAAAATTTTGAGCAGCACTTAAAAAATTCAAAAAACTTCATAATTCTATCTTATGTATCATTTTTGATACATACGACTTTCCTAGGGATTCTTTGGTGTTGTGTATGTAATTTTTTTAAGTTTTCAAAAGATTTTGTGAAGTTTTATCGGGAATTAAATATATTATTTATGATATTTGATAAGGAATTGAAAGTTAAGTGTTGGATGAAAGTGAAAAAATTGAATTTTCTGTTCTTGATATTGATTGAAGTAGTCGTAGTCCAGTATGCACTATGTTAGCTTATTAGACGTCAGACCAAGTTTCAAACCTCAGGTCAGACATTTCCAGTTTACAAAGAAAGGTTGTAATGACCGATTAAATATGTACATATATTCGTAATATTCCTACTACTGAAGATTCTGAAGAAGAAGAAAACAGAAGCTCCTCTTATGAACTGACGCAAGTATTGACAGCTGCAAACATGACAATAGGACGTTAATCGAAAAAGATGGTACTACTTGGAATAGAGAGCCGTATTAGCAGTTTGGGAAGAAAAAATATTACCAATTTTCACGCAAATTGATAGCAGGCACATGAAATATTGTAGAGTCTTTCTTACTGCTGTTCTTATATTTATCTTCCGTGAATGACAAACATTAGAAAAAAGTGTTTCGTCCTATGTTTTATTTCATAGATATTACAGATGATAGTATTTCGTTCAACTATGTACGTATGAGATAATACAATCATTCGCTTTGATAACGTGCTACTCGGAAGTGATGATAAATTTACACTTATTACGCCTTTTCGAAAAATGAGCTGAAAGTCTTTCAGCTTTTAATAGTCCCAATAATTTTATCGCTATAGATTAGTACCAAATTGAATTTTATGGTCCTTATAAATTTCGTGGTCCACCGAAATCGAATTGGCAGTTTTAGATTCAAGTATATGCTACGTGCGTAGCAACTACTTGTAGCCGTATTTGGAGAAACTTGTATCCGGGACACCAGAGAGGAATGAAAGAGAGAACATTGTTATTGACATAATCGATGTTCTATTGGAACAGGAAACTTTTTTACCTCACATGTCGTATACAACAAATGTTTCTAGCGAAATTTAACAATGGTTTGTGTCATCAGATTTCAGCTAGCCCTCGATTGGGAGCGTTACTGAGGGGAGTGACAATAAGCTGCCCCATCTAATTATATGGAAACTTATAAATCGCCACAAAGCAAGAGTACTAGATGTCAAATTGTTATCATTTAGAAAAAAATAAAACCAAGCTGACATGAAGTGTTTAATTTTTACTTAAAAAACCATGCTGCAATTTACATCGTGTCAAAAATTGTGGCGTAAATTTCATAAAAGTTGTAATAAAATGTAATAATGTAAAATAGTTTTATTAAAATTAACTAAAATAAATAAAAACTTTAAATTTTTTAATAAAATCTATCAATAATTGTGAAAATGCTATGAAATACAAGTGTGTATCAAAAGTGATACATAGCTAGAATTATAAAGTTTTTTTAAGGACCGATCTACGGATAAACACACTTTACATTATTACACCACCTTTTTACCTTATACAGGACATCATTGTTTAAATGTGGCGCTTTTTGCTAATACACACTGGCAATGTTACTTTCACTCTATTTATACTTCAATGAATATCGGTGTGGCAACTTCTAGAATCTCACTGCTGATTTGTTGTTGTAATTCCTTCCCTTGCAATAGTTTTGTTATTGTAATTTGTTGTAGTTTAGGTTAGATAGATCTTCTTTGAAGGATAAGGTGTTACTTAGACCAGAGAGAAAGCCTATTGTGATGTCACAAAACAATATTCAATACGGGTATTAAATATTTGGTATAGAAAATCATGCCCCTACTATCAAATAAATCTTGCCACTGTTATAATTCTTATAAATAAAGGGTGTTTTTTATAGAGGTATAGAACTTTAAGTTGCAATAAAACAACAATGGATTATTCGATTGACATGAATTTTATTTATCCGAAAGATAATCTTGTGGCATTACATTTTAAATATGATTTCTGGCATATGAACGCCACGGCTGGCGCGGATGTAGTCCAATCTGGACGTCCAATTTTCGATGACTTTTTTCAACATTTGTGGCCGTATATCGGCAATAATACGGCGAATGTTGTCTTCCAAATGGTCAAGCGTTTGTGGCTTTACCGCATAGACCAATGACTTTACATAGCCCCACAGAAAGTAGTCTAGCGGTGTTAAATCACAAGATCTTGGAGGCCAATCCACAGGTCCAAAACGTGAAATTAGGCGGTAACCAAACGTGTCTTTCAATAAATCTATTGTGGCACGAGCTGTGACATGTTGCGCCGTCTTGTTGAAACCACATCTCCTGGACATCATGGTTATTCAATTCAGGAATGAAAAAGTGAGTAATCATGGCTCTATACCGATCACCATTGACTGTAACGTTCTGGCCACCATCGTTTTTGAAAAAGTGCGGACCAATGATTCCACCAGCCCATAAAGCGCACCAAACAGTCAGTTTTTCTGGATGTAACGGTGTTTCCACATACACTTGAGGATTACCTTCACTCCAAATGCGGCAGTTTTGTTTGTTGACATAGCCATTCAACCGGAAGTGCGCTTCATCGCTAAACAAAATTCGCTTATGAAAATCGGGAACAACGGTAATCTCGTTTTGGGCCCATTCGACGAATCTACGCCTTACTTGACTTGGATTTTGCACGAGTTGGATTTTGTAAGCACGCAAACCAAGATCCTTCCGCAAAATCTTCCATAAAGTGGATGGACACAGATCCAATTCCTGTGCTCGATGGCGGATGGACTCATTCGGGTCTTCCTCAATGCTACGCTCTACAGCAGCAATAGCTTCTTCTGTACGCACCGTACAGCGTCTCTGGGGATGCGAGTTGTCAATAAGAGTAAACGTGGTGCGAAAACGTTCCATCGTTAATCGAATTAACTGCTCTGATGGACGATTTTGTCGACGATAAAATGGACGTAGTGCGCGATACGTTTTCCGCACAGAACCATTATTTTCGAAATAAAATTGCATTATTTGCAAGCGTTGTTCAGGCGTGACGAATTGATGAATGATGAATTGCCAAACCAAACTGAGAATAAATCACTTGACAGCTGTTAAATCGGTCGCCATCTTGAAAAGTAATGCCAACTTAAAGTTCTATACCTCTATAAAAAACACCCTTTATAAGAAGTTGAGAAGCTTCTGCAACAGCCTGCCAGTGACATGCAAGGTAATCGGCATGCTTTCTAAAGAGCTAATGGCCTATGAGAACCGCAATAGTATGATGAATGATCATGCGATTTAAAGAGTGAAGAGAATCAGTCCTCTACTTATACATATCAGTCCTGCGCAGACCAGTAATATTGCTATTATGCTATTAAACTTCCCTGCAAAGCGTCAGTAGAATCATTAGTTCAACTCAGCAATCCAAGCAATCGCTATCAAATCTCCCTGCAAAGCGTCAGTAGAATCATTAATTTAACTGAGGCAATCTAATCACGTATGTCGTGCAGCATTTTGGAGATTGTGAGCTGTGGCTAGCTCATCCTTATGGTCTTACTTAGAAATCACCGGTATTTACGGACAAGGACAAAAGTCGGGGTGACTTCTGACAATATCCTTATGGTCTTACTTAGAAATCACCGGTATTAACGGTGACGTTTGTGAGGGGCCTGATCGCAGCAGGTATGTCATGGCCACAGACTCCGTTTGGTTTTGTCAGTCTAGTACTTTTTGGTTAGTTGTCTAGTTTTTTTCTAGAAAAAACATCAACATTCGCAAAGAAAATTAATGAAATTAAAGGGTCCGCTAAATAACAATTTTTTTTTTTTTGAAAATGCTTTAAAACAAAAAACTACTGAATATTTTCTCAAATTTCTTTTTTGTATTTGAAAGTACAATCCTTCCGGTTAATAATGGAAAATAATTTCATTCAAATGGCTACCTCGGCTGGCCATACAGTTGCCTACAAGATCGGTCCAATTTTTAAGCACATTATCGATTGTGTGCAGCTGTATTTCACCAATGGCTTCACGAATATTGTCCTTTAAAGCGTCAATTGTCTCTGGTTTGTCGGCGTAACACTTATCTTTGACGGCACCCCACAAATAATAGTCCAACAGTGTCAAATCGCAGCTCTGCGGCTGATAATGCGATCTTTAAAAACAGGACACAAAACATCGAGTGTAGCTTCGGCTGTGTGGCACGTAGCGCCGTCCTGCTGCAACCAAATGTTGCCAATATCTTCCTCTTCAATTTTTGTGAACAAAAATTCGTTCAACATGGCCCGATAACGATCGCCATTGACTGTAACGGCCACTCCTTGCTCATTTTTGAAGAAAAATGGCCCAATTATGCCTCTGGACCAAAATCCGCACCAAACAGTGACTTGTTTTGGGTGCGTCGGCTTTTCAATGTATGCGTGCGGGTTTTCTGTGCCCCAACTGCGACAATTTTGCTTATTTACATACCCGCCAAGATCAAAATGAGCTTCATCTGAAAAGATGATTTTTTTTTTGCCAAAATCGTCATCTTCTGGTGTAGGCTACTGCATTGCATGGCCAGCCGAGGTAGCCATTTGAATGAAATTAATTGAAGGATTGTAGTTTCAAATATAAAAAGAAATTTGAGAAAATATTCAGTAGTTTTTTTTTAAAGCATTTTCAAAAAAATTGTTATTTAGCGGACCCTTTAGAAGGCTTCAGTCTGTTCCAAAAATCCCTCTATGCAGCCTTCTGATCGCTGCACCTCTCCAGAACATCATACGATGTTTAGGCTGAATTTAAAACAAATTTAAAGGAAAAAAACGCCCATTTAAGGGAATAAATAAGCAAAATTACATTTTTCTTCTTTCCCCTTTTTGGCGCGGTATGTTGAACATGCCATTATTCAAATTGAAATTAAATTATGCTTAAAGAACAGAACAGAACAGAACCAACGAACATTTGTCCTCATTAACTTCTTTATTATTTTCTTTTGCTTTTGCTTTTTTTTTGTATTCATTTTCCATCATTTCCAAACGCTAAAAAGCCAGACAGAAGCATTTATAATTTCTTTCAAGTCTTTCATTAATTCTCCGTATATCTACCTTCCCTTTTGATTTTTCTGTTACATTTTTTTATGTTGTTTGTTAAGGAGTCTGTAACAGAATGTCAGTTACAATTATGCCAGTTTCTTTGCAAAAAGGACAGAAACAAAAGAAGCAATTTCTGCTCATACCAACACATTCTTAAAAAATACTCCCACATTACCAGTGTGATATCAAGTTTACGTTGGGCCCCCATTATGAAATCAGACAGTTTTTCATTGACTTCTAGTTCCAGTCGGCGAAACGTTAGTGAAAGTGATCATAGGAAACGATTCTCAGAGGGGTGTGTGTTATATTTTCACTGCTATAGAGTCTTGTTTCTGTGCTTCTTTTAAGGGGTAAATATTATGGGAACTCCAAGCACTAACTCATGGAGTGGATTCACTTTTAAATGATAAAATGGTTGCGGCTTTTACTCGTAGTCAATTAAAAACTTTGCTGGAGTGTTCAGTCCGAAAATTGCATGAATTATGCACCATGGATGAGAGGCTAAACCACCACAACATGTGACAGGGCTAACTACAGTCAAAACAGTTTATTTTTAGGGAAGAAAGCAAAGTCATTGTCAGTCAAACATCACCCACAAGGGCTTTGGAGACGTTACTCTTTATCAAATCAATTCAGATGCGAGTTTGATTTAAAACAAGACTTTGCGGCATATCGCCTTCAGGCCAGGGGAAAATGGCTCAACCAGAATCATATTTCGTTTCACCGGAGTATAATTGGGATACTGGGCGGGTACCTAACGCGGAATTATCCAACAGGATGCTTAATATATCAATAGCGACCAATCAGTCTAATAACAAATCGACTTTCTTGATGGCAGGGATCCGTGCCAATTGGCTCCACTTAGAGAATCCGTAAACCAAACCGAAGACACCAAACCATAATATGAGACGTGCGTTAAGGCACAATATATTGGGCAAGTGATAATTTGATAAACTTGACAAATAGGGCTTCAAATATCAAGTAGAGAGATCGAAAATGAGGAAGCGAACAACCTGTCTAATAGAGCCAGAGTATTACTTGCCACAGGCTACACAAATGGACGGAATCGTTGCAATGCATATTGTGGAACAATGAAACTACAGGGAGAATTTCAAAGATACCTTGGTTCGATTCCAATGGGAGGAGTTTAAGAGAGGCGATTTAAGCGTACTCATGCGCCAATCTACCATACAAGTACACTTAAACCGTATTGGCACGGTGGATAATGATGAATGCAGGGCATGTGGTGAAGATATTGAAACGATGGAATACTTGCTCGGCTTTCGTAAGTCATTTTAACAGACACGACTCATCTCAGAGGAGTGCAGTGCAAAAAGCTAAGTAAGTTTGTACAAGACACAGATTTCCTGTGTGAGCACACAAAAAACCGGCTTGTTGGCTTAGATAGATGCCGGATAGGCCTTAGCCCCTGATTCCTATATTTAGGTCTGCTTTCCATTCTTCCTGCCTAAACATATAGTTTTAAAACAAACATTTTCTTAGTTTAGCCACCCTTTTTCCAATTGCGAATAATAACAGTGTTACTTAGCATCCCTGCCTTACTCTTTCTGTGTTAAGAAAAAAATTCCCATTTAACCTAAAACCACAATAAAAGATAATAAAAACAAAAACAAAAACCAAAAAAAAAAAACTCACCAAGCAATAAAAGTTTAATATCCTTGGCTGCTTGTATGCCATCTTCTTTAAGATTTCGTTCAATCAAACGACTTCTGGCGGCTGCAGCCCTCTCCTCAGCACTCTGTGCGCAGCCCATAGTGCGTATTGCTTCGACACAAAACGTTTTGAAGGTCGTTTATATCGGCCACAATTGGCCGAATACCAATACACACGAAGAAAAAACAAACAAAAATCAAAAAGGAAAAGTTTGATATTTCAATTTAAGAACTGAAGAGCAACAAAAACAACAACAAAAAAGAAGTTAAACTTTAAACGTTAACAAGCACTACGACAACTGTACGTGAACGAAGAAGAAGAAATGCTGGTAGTACTTGCGGTGCTATTCAAATTTTTGTCCAACAGCAATTGCAATTATTAGCGTAGACAGGCCGGCCGTGAGTAGCGTAGATTAGAATTTTTTAAGTTCATAAACAATATAAATTATAATAACGGTTCCTTTTTTTTTGTTATAATAGTAGTTTTTAATTTTTCTTGTTTTTATTAATATTTTATAACAGTTTTTCCTTAGTTGAGTGCATAAGTAAATACACTGTGTACTCTATTTTTCTTTCACGGATTTTATAATTCTCTTTGTAGAATTTTTTTTAACAACAGCTGTTTCAATATTTTATTTATCCTTTTTTTTTTTAAAGAAAATCTTTTTAATTTTTTCAATGCTATAACATATTTTGGGTTAAATTTTTAACTGAAATTAAGAATTTTTTTTTATAAATTGATTAATTTTTTTTACTTTAGAAATTAATTATTGAATTATTAAGTATTTTTATTTTTTCATATATCTTTTATATTTTTATATATTTTTTACTACTTATGTTATTTATATTATTTTTATGTTATTTATTTTATATTAATGTTTTTTAATTTTTATATTGTTTATATTTATTATTAATTATTGAATTATTAAGTATTTTTATTTTTTCATATATCTTTTATATTTTTATATATTTTTTATTATTTATGTTATTTATATTATTTTTATGTTATTTATTTTATATTAATGTTTTTTTAATTTTTATATTGTTTATATTTATTATTAATTATTGAATTATTAAGTAGTTTTATGTTTTCATATATTTTTTATATTTTTATATATTTTTTATTATTTATGTTATTTATATTATTTTTATGCTATTTATTTTACATTAATGTTTTTTAATTTTTATATTGTTTATATTTATTATTAATTATTGAATTATTAAGTATTTTTATGTTTTCATATATTTTTTATATTTTTATATATTTTTTATTATTTATGTTATTTATATTATTTTTATCATTTTATTATTGATTATTGCATTATTAAGTATTTCTTTTGTTTTTTTCCTTGTCCATCATTTTTATTTCAATTAATATTTTTATTTTTTATGTGATTTATTATTTATTTATTTTTATTGTTTTTATTATTTACATTAGTTTTTATTTAAATTTTTCTTTTATTTTTTATATTTTTTCTTTTATTTTTTATATTTTTTCTTTTATTTTTTATATTTTTTGCTTTTATTTTTTATAGTTCTTTTATTTTTTGTATTTACTATATCTTTAATTTTTATTTTACTTTATATATTTACATATATGTATTTTTATTTATTATATATTTGATTTTTATTAGTTTTATTTTTATTAGTTATTATTTTTTATTTTCCATATTATTTTACATTTTGCTTATTATTTCCTATATTTTTTATTTTTGTTTAATTTTTTGTTTTTGTTTTTCTTTAATTTTGTTTTACTTTTATTTTACTTTTTTATTATTGTTTTTTTTACTTTTTTAGTATTTATTTATTTAATTTATTATTAATTTTTTTTTTTAATTTGTTTTTTTTTTTTTGTTAATTTTGTTCTATTTTTTTATTTAATTTTATTTATATTTTTTTTTATTTAAATTTTTGAATTTTAATTTATTTAATTTATTATTTAATTTTTATTTCTTATACATATTTTTTTAATTTTATATTTTATATTTTTTTTATTTTTTATTTTTTTATAAGTATTTCGTTTTAATTTGGTATTTTTTAAAAGTCATTTAATTTTTTTATTTTAATTACTTTAATTATGTTGTTATTCTATTTATCTTTTTATATTTTAATTATTTATTATTTAATTATTCAATATTGCATTGTATGATCATATTTTATTGAAATGTTTTTCCGTTAAACACTTTAATTACAATTTTTCGTCAGATGACTGTGAAATATAATATCTTTGGTAATATAATTGCATCTGGCAACACTAACGCTTATTTGAAAGGTGGTGACATTTTAAGACTGACTTTGTTAGATAACATTACCATAACTTTATTAAGTTATTCTATTAAAAGTTATTCAAGTTAAAAATGAGGTCTCAAATCTGGGGTGATTCTTAGAATCTATACAGCTGTAGTCACCTCTATATTGAACAGTGGGTGCCTGGTATGGATAGTAGGAATGCCTTGGTACGGCAACTAATCTGAAATTAAGGGGCGGATATAAAGATTCGCCTATATTGTCGTTAAGGGTGCACTACGTACCACACCAACGTTGTCGTAAAAACGTCCATTCCGTGGGAAATGGAAAAATTGTGGTACAAATATCATGAATGACATTATACAACTCTCTACGAATGGTTCGAAACTAAATAGAGCTGTGGGTGAAGGCAACTTTTTAATGGAAATAAATTATACGATAGGTTAGGTTAGGTTAGATTAAAACACGTGTACTTGTCAATTAAGACAAGCACAGTACCCGGAGGTCGAATTGACCCATTGTACAACGTCCTAGTTTCTCACACCACTTATGTTGTGTGTGTTAATTTTATACATGAGTGGTGGGATCTACAGTTTAAAGTCGACTCCGAACGACAGATTTTTGAGAAACTTTTTCATGGCAATTTTTATTTACTCTCAGAGTTTTTTTTGCCAGAAATCTGCTGAGAGAAAGTCGCCGAAGAAATACTTTTTGTATTTTGTCTTGATATCTGGCCTGGGGCTTGAACCCTGGCTTTACGTCTAATAAGCCAACACACTGCCTACTAGACTACGGCAACTTCCGATAAGACAATCGGATTATTACAGGTGAAAGACTCGACTATAATAATACCTCATATAGTCAGGCTACTGACAGAGAACTAGGTTTTAATATAAAATGACCTCAATGACGGCCCACGGCTACCGCAGGGCTCTCCAAAAGCTATCACTACTTAACAATTCTCAGATTCAAATCAAAACTCAGTAGTATTTTGGCCCACGGCTACCGCAGGGCTCTCCAAAAGCTATCATTACTTTACAATTCTCAGATTCAAATCAAAACTCAGTAGTATTTTGGCCCACGGCTACCGCAGGGCTCTCCAAAAGCTATCACTACTTTACAATTCTCAGATTCAAATCAAAACTCAGTAGTATTTTGGCCCACGGCTACCGCAGGGCTCTCCAAAAGCTATCATTACTTTACAATTCTCAGATTCAAATCAAAACTCAGTAGTATTTTGGCCCACGGCTACCGCAGGGCTCTCCAAAAGCTATCACTACTTTACAATTCTCAGATTCAAATCAAAACTCAGTAGTATTTTGGGAAATTGCAGAGCGATCGAATTAAATCGTTAACGGATAGATTAAGGGCGCACGAAATGTCTGCTCACACTCCAAGGGAAAATGCTTAGCATAGTTGAGGGATAGATTATTAGGCATATTTGCGTTATGGAGTTACGAGATAGAGATGAAAACCGTACTACGCCTCTATGCTTACGATCTCACTGATCTAACACAGATACACGTATGGAATTTAAATGCCTACTCCAGAAGTTCCATATGATTCCAAGACCATGAGAAATGAAATACTATGGTATCCCAATAGGCCTAGTGGACTAAATGTCTCTATCCTTTTAGGTTAACAGCAATTTTTACGTGCCTACCTACCTATCGTAAGTGAAAAAAAATAAAACTTTCGCTACCTTTTGTACAATTGTTCCATGCATTTTTTTAAAGGATAATAATTTCACTGTGTAAGCGAAGCGTATACACACTGAATATCTTTTATTGAAATGAAAAACTAAAACAAAAAAAATATTTCTTGCCATAGTTTACTCAGACAAAAAATCCTTGAACATCTGCTAAAAAAAAATGAAAAAGAGGAAAAAAAACCTGTCATTAAAAACTATACCGTTAATTATATACTTCCGTTAACTTTTTCACCCATTTCCTGCGTCCTTGAAAGTCTAAAACACTGCTCTATAAATTCGTAACGGGTGTGTATGTGTGTGATTGTAGATTATACACCCACACAGGCATTTGAAACCAATTGAGGCATCTTTTTCTTTATAGTCTCCATGAGTAAAAAACCGAAAAACTATTTTCCTTTTTTTTTTGTGGTATTTTACCCGCCTTATGTTTTCAGATGACGTTTTTGATTGACAGCAAGCGAGTGCAGTTTATGAATTTCGATGTAATTTTTTTGTTTTTTATATTTCAGTAGGTTTGTTTCTTGAAGAGGAACAGAAACATAGTTACGCACACACTCAACTAGTTTGTAATGAAGACATAAGGATTAAATTCTGAAATTCTTGATAAAACTGTAGGCATTGATATTAGAGACAAAATCGAAATTAAAAAAATTACTGGTAAAAAGTTCAAAGCAATTTTTTACACAAAAATAAATTTACAATAAAATCAAAATTATTCGGTTTTCTTTGCAATTTAACCCATTTTCACTTTTCGAACATTAAAATTATACAAAATGCTAAATTTCATAGTTTTGCTATGTTCGAAAATTCGAACTTATTTTCGAACTTAAGAAAATTATGCCAAAATGTTAATTAAGGACTAAAAATTACAATAAAATCAAAATTATTCGGTATTCTTTTCTATTTGACCCATTTTCAATTTTCGAACATTAAAATTATATAAAATTTTAAATATTTTTCCTATTTTCAATAGGCTTTAGAAAGTATTAATGAAATTTTCATAGTTTTGCAATGTTCGAAAATTCGAACTCAGTTTCGAACTTAAGAAAATTATGCCAAAATGTTAATTAAGGTCTAAAAATGCCAATAAAATAAAAATTATTCGGTTTTCTTTGCTATTTAAACCATTTTTAACTTTCGAACTTTGAAATTTTGATTAAAATTAAATGTTTTTCTTAGTTTTCAATAGGCTTTAGAAAGTAATTTTGAAATTTGTATAGGTTAGCAATGTTCGAAAATTCGAACTTAATTTCGAACTTAAGACAATTATGCCAAAATGTTAATTAAGATCTTAAAATGACATTAAAATTAAAATTATTCAGTTTTCTTTGCTATTTAACTCATTTTCACTTTTCGAACATTAAAATTTTACTGAATGTTAAATATTTTTCATATTATCAATAGGCTTTAGAAAGTAGTTTTGAAATTTGTATTGATTTGCAATGTTCGAAAATTCGAACTTAATTTCGAATTTAAGAAAATTATGACAAAATGTTAATTAAGATCTTAAAATGACATTAAAATTAAAATTATTCAGTTTCATTTGCTATTTAACACATTTTCACTTTTCGAACATTAAAATTATACTGTATGTTAAATATTTTTCATATTTTCAATAGGCTTTAGAAAGTAATTTTGAAATTTGTATAGATTTGCAATGTTGGAAAATTCGAACTTAATTTCGAACTCAAGAAAATATGCCACACTGTTAATTAAGCATTTTTCCTGACATGGAAAACTACTTACAAGCATTATAAAAGCATTCCTGAAGCCAACATGAATCTAATATGGAAATTTATTCATGATAATGATCCTAAGCACGCTTCACTCTCGTTATTGTATCGAAAGGCTTGAGCGTTTTAAAAATGGTGACATATGGCGTCAAATGAAAAGAGTTTTCGAGACAGCCACAACAATTGGAACAATTATTTGATCAAGATTCATGGCAGACGTAAGGCTGGCTTACACAAGCAGCCGTTTAAAAGGAGCAAAATTTATACAAAATCAGATTGGGTGCCACCGGATTTTACATGTCCGAAATGCTATTTAAACTGCTTTAAAAAGAAATCATTTTTGTATCGATTTATCACGGGCAAAGAAAAATATATTCGTTAGGACAATTCCAAGCTTAAGAACTCATATGTAAAGCGCGGGCAACAAGTAAAGTCTACTGTCAAGCAGAATATCCATTGTGTCAAGGTAATGCTTTATATTTAGTGGGAACAGAAGGGCACGATCCATTATGAGCTACGAAAACTGACCAAACAGCACGGGGGATAATTGTACAGTCAACAAATTATTCGTTTGAAGCGAGCGTTAGTCGAAAAAACGGTGAAATATGGGCCACATATTGCGGACACGATTAAAAAACAATTTGGGAAAACAGTGGATGGGAAGTTTTATCTCAAATGCTTGCCTCTTTTGACGCTTCGAAGGTATACAAAATTGGCTTTAAAGATGAGAAACGTAATCAATCAATCAAAAAATTTCAATTTTTGCATATTTTTTTTCATTCTTAAACTTTCATTTTTGCTCTACAACGGAACTTTGTCATTTTCAAAGGCGGTAATCAATTTCCGTTATGCTCTTATTTTTTTTTTAAGAATTTTTCAAGGCATTTAAAATTTTATTTTACTTTTATTTGAAACAAAAAATTTTTTTTAATATTTCTTAGTTTTCCATTTTTTATTTCCATAATTTATTAATTATTTATTTATTTTAACGGGTTTTTCATTTCTTTATTTTTCTATTGTTTTATTCTTATTTTAATACACAATGTTTACATTAAACGTTAAGCATAAACAAACACGGTACCGAATATACAATACAGTTGCATTTGTTAGTTTTCTTACTGCATATACAAATGTATATGTATGGATGTGTATGCGTATATATAGGGTTTAGCTAAAGAGATTAAAATTAAAAACACTATTGCTTTTATTATTAAAGCTGTTGTTGTTATTCATTGTTTTTTATTTTAAAGAATTTTCAATGCACAAACAAGTACATACATACATATGTGTGGATGTATAGATTTTATTTTTTGGAGAATTATTTCATTTATACGGTACTTTTATTGTTTTTATTTTTCTCATTCTGTTTAATGAGGTGCTGATGATGTTGTTGCTGCTGTTTAAGTGTAAAAAAAAAGAGTGGGGGAGCATAATAAAACAATACAAAAAAAAAAAGCATTGGGAACCGTAAACAGCAATTACAACAACTACTTGATAAGAGCTGAGAGGATGAGAGGGTAATTGTTATTATTCCAAGAGTACACAAAAGCAACGGGAACAATTTTGTGTGTGTACACAGTAATTTAATGAATAAAATTCCAAAACTCTGAAGAATTATGAATCATTCAGCACACAAAAAACCTCACACGTACAAATACACATACGCATACATATGTATAAGCAAATTAAAACATTTTTGATCCAATTTTTCTCTTTTTTTTTTGGTACTTTTTTTTATCGGATACAGAATTTTAAGGTTTTTCTAAGATTTTTTTTCTTTTACCAAAATTTCTTAAAGATTTTTCATACATTATAACACATTATTTTTCAATATTTTTTTTATTTATAATTCTTAAATTGTATTAATTTTTTATTTTATTTTGTTATTATTTTTCATTATAATTTTAATTCACTTTGTTTGTTGTTTCAATAACTTTGTTTTTTCGGTGCCGCCCTTTAACAATTTATATTTTCTGAATATTTTTTCTATTTATTTTACCGTTATGTCTACGTTTTTTTTTTCTTTTTCAACAGATTCAAACAGTGCGTATGAATCTTTTGCTCTTTAAGAAAAACGCATTTACTGACTGACTCAAAGCCAAAAAGGAATACTGGAAACAATACAAATAACTCGGTGGTACTCGGTGTGGTAGAAAAGCCATTTAAAATATTCACAAATACATACACACACACGCACAACAAAAATTGTTCTCTATCTCTCTCTCCTATATACGAACGATAAAAATGAGTACGAAATACAAAAAACACGAAGCATTTCTCGTGTACAAGTATTTGATGTTTAGCTTTCGTCTATGCAATGAAAACTGTATTTGAGTATACATGTACGTTTAAGTGTGCTAGTATGTGTGTATGTTTAATGTGTATACGCTGGAGAAAAACAAAAATCAATGTAGATATGAGTGTATTAATATGGAGAAAATTTTACTACAAAAACGAGAGAATTTATTTGTGTGTTTCCTTGAGTGTGCGAGAATAAGAGTACGATTTTACTTTGTTCTACACCACAGGTGGTGGATGTTGAATGTGTTTGTGGTGCTGTTGTACGGAGACACGAAATCCTTGATTATAACATCAGACTTTCTTCGGTTCCTAGAGTATTCTGGCAGTACATGTAGGGATTTATTGGGTCGTGTATGACCGTTTACAAATGTCGTAGTGTTTTCAATTAATTTAGAAAAACGGAGGCCGTTATATCAGAGCTAAAAAAGGAACACCACTTGTTTGAAGACTCATAAAGAGAGAGAGAGAGAATGACAGAGAGAGAAAAATTAAAAAAAAAAAAACTAAACAGGTTGCCAAAGATTTTAACAAAAATCCCTACGCTTCAGATAAACAAATCAATCCTTTATATTGTAATATTTCAGCAGTTGTCGTAGTCATTGATTTTGAGTCGTATCATATGAGGATCTATGAGGAGAATTACCTATGAATCGAACATTTTTGGTCACAATCTGAGAAAATCCTATTCATACCGATTTGTCTACGAAATCAAATTAAATGGTAAAACAAAACCGGCACGTAAATAGGTATAAAAACATCTGGCAACTATAAACAGGTTGGTTAATGTAAATAATCTCCACATTAGTCTTTGCAATTAGAGAACAAGCTCACAATTCTTCGCTCTCTCTCTATCCTCTCTTTACATTGCGCAAAATCCATTGTATTTTCATTATACTCATTGCCATTGTACATGAGGAAGAGAGCGAGAGAGAGAGAAAAATATACAAAAAAAAATTTAAAGAATTGCTGGCAACTTCGTATACGCATCACGTACCTTGTTTTTCACGCTATTAAATCATAATTAATGTATGACGTACATACGAAAAATTGCTCTCTTTTTGAGTTGATGCTATTAAGTTCGCTCTCTTTGAACTATTTTTTTTTAGCGAAATAGTATTTGCATTTCAGCCATAAAAATTAACATTATCCTGGATAAACTTTTGGGATTTGTGAAAAAAAATGGATGTTAACACCACAACAAAGTGGAAGGAAATAGGAAATCATGGAATTTGGATGGAATAGACTGAAGTTTTTGTGAACTAATGGACTCTACAGTAACGAGGTTACAGTACCACAGTCCTGGCAAGACTCAAAGCTTTAATCATCAGATTTATTTAGTGGAAGGTTTGCTATTTACGAATAACAATCTTAGAACGCGTTAAAATAGTCTACAAGTTTTGATGCAAACGTTTTGAGCATTAGAGAGTGATTATGATTGTTATAACCGGCCTGCATTGCAAAAAACTGGCCAAACTATAAAGAAATTTGAAACAACTTAAAGCTTTGATCATATGATTATGCCTATGCCCTCAGCGCAAAGTACGCATCGTCAAAAATATCTCATCTGTTCCACAGATTCCTAGAAATTGGGCAAAATTTAGGAATTATTACGGCGTAGTTTGTAGCTGATATTTGCATCTCCAGCCATACAAAGTCTTACTCACGTAACAAATAAAGCTGATTGAGTGCTAGAGCAACAGGTTTTCAATTCTCCAGCTCATTTCCCAGTTGATGATTACGTGTACAAGCAAAAATATAGCATTTGGAGTTAAAAGAATCCAAAAGTAGCTGTAAGAAAGCCATTGCATTCAGTAAATGTGAATAGTTTCTGGCGCATTATGGTCTGGAAGAAATATCGTGCCTCATTTGTCGCATATAGTCCTCAGAGAACCCAGACTTTATTGTGGAAAAGTCATTGTAAATAGTTTAATGACAGTTTGGAGCATCTTATGGTCTAGAGATGGTACTGAGCTGTATTTGTTGTAAAAGGTGTTTTTTATAGAGGCATTACTGGCATTACTTTTCAAGATGGCGACCGATTTAACAGCTGTCAAGTGATTTATTCTCAGTTTGGTTTGGCAATTCATCATGAATAGACTCACGCCTGAACAACGCTTGCAAATAGTGCAATTTTATTTCGAAAATAATGGTTCTGTGCGGAAAACGTATCGCGCACTACGTCCATTTTATCGTCGACAAAATCGTCCATCAGAGCAGTTAATTCGATTAACCATGGAACGTTTTCGCACCACGTTTACTCTTATTGACAACTCGCATCCCCAGAGACGCTGTACGGTGCGTACAGAAGAAGCGTAGCATTGAGGAAGACCCGAATGAGTCCATCCGCCATCGAGCACAGGAATTGGATCTGTGTCCATCCACTTTATGGAAGATTTTGCGGAAGGATCTTGGTTTGCGTGCTGACAAAATCCAACTCGTGCAAGATTTGAAGCCAAACGATCATCAAGTAAGGCGTAGATTCGTCGAATGGGCCTAAAACGAGATTACCGTTGTTCCCGATTTTCATAAGCGAATTTTGTTTAGCGATGAAGCGCACTTCTGGTTGAATGGCTACGTCAACAAACAAAACTGCCGCATTTGGAAAGAAGGTAATCCTCAAGTGTATGTGGAAACACCGTTACATCCGGAAAAACTGACTGTTTGGTGCGCTTTATGGGCTGGTGGAATCATTGGTCCGTACTTTTTTAAAAACGATGGTGGCCAGAACGTTACAGTCAATGGTGATCGGTATAGAGCCATGATTACTAAATTTTTCATTCCTGAATTGAATAACCATGATGTCCAGGAGATGTGGTTTCAACAAGACAGCGCAACATGTCACACAGCTCGTGCCACAATAGATTTATTGAAAGACACGTTTGGTGACCGCCTAATTTCACGTTTTGGACCTGTGAATTGGCCTCCAAGATCTTGTGATTTAACACCGCTAGACTACTTTCTGTGGGGCTATGTAAAGTCATTGGTCTATGCGGTAAAGCCACAAACGCTTGACCATTTGGAAGACAACATTCGCCGTATTATTGCCGATATACGGCCACAAATGTTGGAAAAAGTCATCGAAAATTGGACGTCCAGATTGGACTACATCCGCGCCAGCCGTGGCGGTCATATCCCAGAAATCATATTTAAAATGTAATGCCACAAGATTATCTTTCGGATAAATAAAATTCATGTCAATCGAATAATCCATCGTTGTTTTATTGCAACTTAAAGTTCTATACCTCTATAAAAAACACCCTTTACATAAAAAGCTTTGAAAACCAAGAAGCGGTTGTGAAAAAGCCATTGAATCCAAAAAAAGGAACCGTTGCATTCAGAATGCGTAATTAGATTAAAATTTGTATGAAAACTACTCTGAAAGAATCATTGCCACAAATTCAGAATGCAATACGTGTGTTATTAGACTTCTTTTAGCCTTCAATTGAAAACTATGCAATGTGGTTTCAACAAAACAGTGCCAAGAAGCACAGAATACGATCGATTTTTTTAAAATTAATTTTTGAAAATTTTTACAATAAATTTAAACATTTCTTTTAATGTTTAACAATTAATTGCTTCCCTTAAAGTATGCTTTTCGCACTTGATAAGTTATTTGATAGAAAACTATGCTCAATTTCCTCTCAATAACATTAAAATACTCTTTTGTTTGAATAAAAAAAAAAAGTTTTCTCTCTACGTATTACGCTATCAAATATATTTCAAGAATTGCGATACATTTGCACTCACTTACATAAACTCATTACATATTAAGAGTTATTGTGATACCGTTATTAAAAACTTACATCAGAGAAGGAAAAGTAAGGGAGAGAGAGTAAATAAAATTTATAATAATAAAGCCATAACGAATAAATATAAATACAATCTACACACACACACACATTTATATAACAGTAAAACATGTTTTACTTAAGTGTAATACATATTGTACCCTGTTTGTCCTCTTTTAATTTATTACAATAAAAATTCGTCTCTCTTCGCACTCTTTCTTTTCAACAGAGTATAAAAGTAAAACTGTTATACTGTTGTGTCATGCTTATATTGGTTGTTGTTTGAAAAAGTTGTGTAAATTCCTTTTTCTTATAACGGAAACAGGGTGTACTGCAACAAATTATCCCTAAACTCTTTAAAATTTTGCCCAATTTTGGGGTAAAGCCCAATTTTTTCGAATTTCTGACTATCCTACAAGAAAAACTGATCCATTAGCGTTTTGAGGGCCTCTATAGAATTTAAGTTATCACCAGGAAAGTTCACAATACATAATCTGTTGATATAAGGCATAGGCCGGGCCTATGTATGTATTTGAATTTATCACCCAAGTTCTCTTAATTTTTGTCGAGCTATGAAACAAATGTGTTGACTGGCATTGTTATGGTGGAACACAATAGCTTTTCAGTTGATCAATTCTGTATGCTTCAATTCTATTAATTGTTGCAATAGAGGTCAGAATAAATCATTTGACCAGGTTGTGGAATACGGTGTTCATATATACACCTTTATTGCGTAAATCGCAATAAACGCCATTATTGAGCTCAATGTTTCATATAAAGTTTCAATTAATTATTGCGCAATAAATACGCAAATTGTTATAATATTGAGTAAAACATAAAATGCAGCACTGTCATAAGTGTGTTTAGTGAGCGTATAACAATTAACCGAACACTTTCTGTCGATATTTGACAACTCAAATGTCAACAACGACAAACAAAAAAAAAAAAAAAAAAAACACCAAAATAAAAACAATGTTGTTGAAACAACCCGCTGTTTTGTTTACCGGCTTTCAAATGAATATTGAATAAGCAGCTGAACTGCGAATATTATTATGTCTGAACACTTAAAATATTGTACTCAATAAACCGAATATTGAGTCAATAAAAGTGTATATCTGAACATAGTAGAAGCCTATAATAAACAATTACTTTGCAATCTCACTAAAAACCTTCCATGGTGATAAACCTGGCTTTGCCATCGTCTGCGCAGCTACACTTTGCTTCGTGTCCCAGATCTATTCCATAAGTTACTGTCGTACATGATCCACTTTTTGGCGCCCGTAATTCTTCGCTTCAGAAATGTTTCAATTCCGTTGCGTTTTAGCAGTGAATCTTACTTCCTTACTTAATAGGGCATGACAATATTTTTGTCAGGATTACTACTTAGCTTCTGAACGCATCCATCCCGCCCAGTTGGCAGGACTTCAAACGACTGATTTTCATGACAACTTTATTTACTCTCAAGAGTTTTTACCAGAAGACTGTTGAGTGGCAGTTGCCGAAAGATATATTTTTTATATTTTGTTTTTGTTCGAGCCAGATATAAAGGGTGTCTTTTATAGAGGTATAGAACTTTAAGTTGCAATAAAACAACGATGGATTATTCGATTGACATGAATTTTATTTATCCGAAAGATAATCTTGTGGCATTACATTTTAAATATGATTTCTGGCATATGACCGCCACGGCTGGCGCGGATGTAGTCCGATCTGGACGTCCAATTTTCGATGACTTTTTCCAACATTTGTGGCCGTATATCGGCAATAATACGGCGAATGTTGTCTTCCAAATGGTCAAGCGTTTGTGGCTTTACCGCATAGACCAATGACTTTACATAGCCCCACACAAAAATAGTCTAGCGGTGTTAAATCACAAGATCTTGGAGGCCAATTCACAGGTCCGTGAACGTGAAATTAGGCGGTCACCAAACGTGTCTTTCAATAAATCCATTGTGGCACGAGCTGTGTGACATGTTGCGCCGTCTTGTTGAAACCACATCTCCTGGACATCATGGTTATTCAATTCAGGAATGAAAAAGTTAGTAATCGTGGCTCTATACCGATCACCATTGACTGTAACGTTCTGGCCACCATCGTTTTTGAAAAAGTACGGACCAATGATTCCACCAGCCCATAAAGCGCATCAAACAGTCAGTTTTTCTGGATGTAACGGTGTTTCCACATACACTTGAGGATTACCTTCACTCCAAATGCGGCAGTTTGGTTTGTTGACGTAGCCATTCAACCAGAAGTGCGCTTCATCGCTAAACAAAATTCGCGCGATACGTTTTCCGCACAGAACCATTATTTTCGAAATAAAATTGCACTATTTGCAAGCGTTGTTCAGGCGTGAGTCTATTCATGATGAATTGCCAAACCAAACTGAGAATAAATCACTTGACAGCTGTTAAATCGGTCGCCATCTTGAAAAGTAATGCCAACTTAAAGTTCTATACCTCTATAAAAACACCCTTACCGTGAGTTCTCGCCAAGTAGTAAAAAATCGATTCTCACAATAGAGTGAACGCGGCACAATCCAGTAATATTTTCTTATTTGATTTCGAATGATACTTTCGTTGCCATTTGCTAGAAAAACTGCGGCAATATTACCAGAATCCCTACTTTTTCGTACACCCAATATTAAAACGGAATAATGTTGACTTGTTTGTGTAATATTCTACAATATTTTACACTACGAACAATGGTTGAATTATATTTTACCCATTAAGCAGGTGTTATTTATTAGCACACATTACGTACGAATTGATATATTTGTTGTAGTATGTGTAATCGTACATTTATTGTATTATATTCCATTTCAAAGCAAGAGAAAGAGCTTTATATGCATGTCATAACAAGTGTCATCAACTGCCATGTTCTTCTGTTGTTCTTGTTGTTGTTGTTTTTGTTATTTTTATTAAATAACATAATTTGTTGTTTCATTATTTCTCCTCTCACCAATACATACATATAAAATACCACACAGGCTATATTACAATCCAACTGTAACCAATGCAAAGAAACTAAAATTCTTTAAGAAAAACAAAAAAAAAGATCTCTTCAAATACATTTTCATACTCTTCTCACATACACTTTAACAGGTTTGTATGTGTGTAATGTCAAATGATAGCAAAAACACTAAAAGAAGTGCGAATTTACAAAGTTTACTACCGTAAAACAGGAATTTCTTTAATTTTAAAATCAAACAAACGGTTGGCAATAAAACGTTAAAAGAAAATATAAACAAGAGAAGAAAATTCAAATTGTATTGAAAATAAAAAAAGGAAATAAATTTTATTTTGATTTTATTTAAGAAAAGAAAAGAAAAAATGGCGAGAAAAGTTCATTGACCCCCCTTTGGCATGGTTGTGGATTTTATATTCTTGGCCACATGTGCTGCGGATGATAATAATGATGGTCGTTAGTGCCAAAGGCATTATAAAAGAGAAAAACGCAATGAATTGATATATTTAACCCTTTATGGATTACACAAAAACGGAAAAATGAGAAGAAAAAAGTTTAGAAAAGGTTTTTAAATTAAACCTGTGGACTATTGAAGTACTATTAAATAATTGCCGAATAATACAATAATAAGATATATTTTAAGTACTTTTTTAAACTTTTTATTGGTACTTTCTTAAAGTACTTTTTTTGAAGTACTTTTTTAAAGTACTTTTGCCTAAAGTAATATATTGAAGGCTGTTGTACATTTATTAAGGATTCTAATAATAAATTTTCTAATAGACTGTGTGACCATTGCAGTGCAGTTCCAGTAATTTTTGTTGAATTGGCAAGATTAAGTGAATGCGATTAAGTCCCAAACGAACATATTTTTAACGTCGGTCTTTATCCATGCATGTCAAAGAAATTTGGGATTATTAAATGGTAACTGTTCTGGGACATAGGGATATCATTGGAAATTGGATTACTGATAAGCCCTGACCAGGGCCGGTACACAGCTCGTAATGTGAGACATGTTACAGGGCATAGGTATTCCAATTGCCTCCGTTAAATTCGTTATTATTCGTTTTACACATAAACACAATCTCATTGGCAGCAAGACTATACGTGCAATATTGCTAGCCTAAGCAAGAATTTCTTCTTCTTTCTTTGTTCGCATGGCCATCCATTCTACAATAGCGATTCTTACAAGCAACCGTCCTTTTGGTACGGATGACAAAAGCCATTGCATTCTGACAAATGAATTCTGCAGGAGCTGTGGTTCAGAGGTGGAAAAGGAGGATACTGCCTTACATCTCATGGGCTATGGGTTTTGGACTTCTAAACTTCTAATGTTCTTGACTAAGCTCTCAAATAGAAAGATTGTTGCAATAACAAGATTTTTTTTCAACTCTGGTTGGTATCCTTTACGGAATGTTTGATCAGCGAGTTGAATATTGATTGCGGCATCACAATGGACCTAAACGCTGACCCAAGTGGGACATGTTGTTTCAAGGAGAGTCAAACACATTACCTAACCTAACCTAACCATTGCTTAAATTACATTTCGCAAATTATTTTTTGAAGATTACTTTTTTAAAGTACTTTTAAGAAAATACTTGCTTTTCTAGTAATTTTTTTTAAATTAAAAGTACTTTTTAAAAGGTATTTCATGAACCGTACTTTTTGAAAGGTACTTTTTGAAAAGTACTTTTAAAAAGGTACATTTTGAAAAGTATTTTTGAACGGTACTTTTAGAAAAGTCGTATCAAAAAGGTACTTTTTAAAAACTTAAATTTAGAAAGGTACTTTTTCAAAAGTCCCCTTTTTAAAATTTAAATTAAAAATTGTACATTTTTTAAAATTTTATTTTTAATTTTAAATACCGTTACACTTTCCTCTGTAAACCCCTTTAATTTTAGTTTTATCAATGACCACCAATTTGAATTCGTTTGGGACATTGTCCCCTTTGTGCTTAAATGCCTCAAAACACTCCAAATAAATAAATTTCCCGAATTTTTTTTTGTTATTATTGTCATGGCCTTTGATTAATTGCTAAAAGCTTTGTTGTTGTTGTCGTCGTCGTTTTATTAATTCGTCTTTAATTATAATTTTAAATGACTTTTGAACACAAATTAAATCGAAATTAATTTTAATCGAAATGATTTACGAACATAAACACGATTTTATTTTCTTAATAAAAATAATGCCACAGGCACACTATTTAACGCATTCAAATGGTAGAGTGAACCATCAAAAAAGAGAGAGAAAAAACCGTTAAATATACAAACAAAAATGAAAACAAGAGGCGGCCATTAAATATTAATGGTGTTATGCGAACACAGACACAGACACACACATCTATATACATATGTATGTATGTTTGCGTGCGTGTATAGAAATAAATTAAAGGAAGAAAGGATTTTAATTGTCATTCTTAACGAAAGTCAATCGAAATGAAGGCTTTTAAAAACAGAAAGCATTTCGGTTATTAGAAATTTAAGTGTGAAACCATTAAGTGGGGGATGGTTTTAATTATTTTTAATATTTTTTTTCAATTAACTTACGGCATTAATTTTATGTCTTCTTTTACATTATCATGAAAATGGAAACTTACCTGAAAAGATAAAGAAAACAAATTTATTAGAAAAAATTATTAAAAATAGAAAAAATTATAAAGAAACCGAAGATAAAATTAAGCCATGATTCTCGAGATTTTTTAATTTCTATGTAAATAATCCCAAGCATTTCCAGACAAATCATTATTTATTTATAATAAAATTCTTACAACCTAGCCTGTTGGCCTTGAAATTACATTTCAATTGAGTATTAAAAACCCCCATCATTGTCAAAAAGTTCACATCAACTTTGTTACCAACTCAACTACACATCAACTCACATTAACCTCTTAACCTAATGCTTTTATCGGAGTTTCGGCTTTCCTCACCGATTTCTCCATTTGCTCACAATATGGCCAAGCTTCCGCAATCTTACTTACATTAATTGCTTATTACAATCCTTTAGTCAGTATTACAACCTAGCGATGACCTACGCTTGAAAGATACCCGGAAATTTCCCCATGGCTTCCGAATACTCCCGCTCCACTCTCTGCCCATCCATATAGCACAGAATGAACTCTCTCTGTTAGAAGAGTACAAAGCCTCCAAATTGCTTCATTCATTCTTTTGAAGAACTCTTGTTGTGAAGCAAGATTTGTTAGGTCACAATTCCGCCTGAATGAACCGCGATCTTTCTATCTCTTAGAAGAGTATGAAGCCTCCAAATTGCTTCACTCGCTCTTATTACCAGATCTCGTTATGAAGCAATCACTCGATTTGTCATTGTAGGCCACGATGCCCCCTGGATGAATCTGATTCCTTTAAACATAGTCTCCATAGCAGTGGTTTTCACTACCATATGGAATGGACTTAAATTCAACAGAGCCCTCAGTGCCACTGTAAAGCAAGTAAATGGTGTTTTTTTATAGAGGTATAGAACTTTAAGTTGCAACAAAACAACGATGGATTATTCGATTGACATGAATTTTATTTATCCGAAAGATAATCTTGTGGCATTACATTTTAAATATGATTTCTGGCATATGACCGCCACGGCTGGCGCGGATGTAGTCCAATCTAGACGTCCAATTTTCGATGACTTTTTCCAACATTTGTGGCCGTATATCGGCAATAATACGGCGAATGTTTTGCTTCCAAATGGTCAAGCGTTTGTGGCTTTACCGCATAGACCAATGACTTTACATAGCCCCACAGAAAGTAGTCTGGCGGTGTTAAATCACAAGATCTTGAAGGTCCAAAACGTGAAATTAGGCGGTCACCAAACGTGTCTTTCAATAAATCTATTGTGGCACGAGCTGTGTGACATGTTGCGCCGTCTTGTTGAAACCACATCTCCTGGACATCATGGTTATTCAATTCAGAAATGAAAAAGTTAGTAATCATGGCTCTATACCGATCACCATTGACTGTAACGTTCTGGCCACCAGTACGGACCAATGATTCCACCAGCCCATAAAGCGCACCAAACAGTCAGTTTTTCGGACGCACTCCAAATGCGGCAGTTTTGTTTGTTGACGTAGCCATTCAACCAGAAGTGCGCTTCATCGCTAAACAAAATTCGCTTATGAAAATCGGGAACAACGGTAATCTCGTTTTGGGCCCATTCGACGAATCTACGCCTTACTTGATGATCGTTTGGCTTCAAATCTTGCACGAGTTGGATTTTGTAAGCACGCAAACCAAGATCCTTCCGCAAAATCTTCCATAAAGTGGATGGACACAGATCCAATTCCTGTGCTCGATGGCGGATGGACTCATTCGGGTCTTCCTCAATGCTACGCTCTACAGCAGCAATAGCTTCTTCTGTATGCACCGTACAGCGTCTCTGGGGATGCGAGTTATCAATAAGAGTAAACGTGGTGCGAAAACGTTCCATGATTAATCGAATTAACTGCTCTGATGGACGATTTTGTCGACGATAAAATGGACGTAGTGCGCGATACGTTTTCGGAACAGAACCATTATTTTCGAAATAAAATTGCACTTTTTGCAAGCGTTGTTCAGGCGTGAGTCTATTCATGATGAATTGCCAAACCAAACTGAGAATAAATCACTTGACAGCTGTTAAATCGGTCGCCATCTTGAAAAGTAATGCCAACTTAAAGTTCTATACCTCTGTAAAAAACACCCTTTACTTATTAACCCGCTTATATTAACTCATGGTCAGTCTCTGTATTTTATTCAACTCCATCTGATCTGTACAACGCTCTCTGTTCAAATGTATTGGGTTGTTATCGGGAATGTAGAGATGTGAAGCACAAAGAGGTGGGGCTAACTAAAATAGTCCTATAGATGCCAATCGATCGCTAAATAAGCGATGCCACCAGATGATCTTCTCAATATATGGTTGTACCATGTTTTTTACGTTCTCATGTCAGTCTCTGTATTTTATTCAACTCCATCTGATCTGTACAACGCTCTCTGTTTAAAAGTATTGGGTTGTTATCGCGAATGTAGAGATGTGAAGCACAAAGAGGCGGGGATACTGAAAATGGTCCTGTGGATTCCTATCGATTGCCAACTTAGCGATGCCACCAGATGATCTTCTTAACATATAGCTGACACGTGTTCTTTTACGTTTGCGGCTTTGTTTTCAAACGCTTGGTGTTTTCTTTTGACTCAATTCGCCCAAAAAACCTGAAGAGTTTGCTTCGAGCATTTGCTGTTTGAACGTTTGTAGTCTTCTTCGGCAGTTCAATGCTTCACTCAATCTTCAATTTTGCATTGGACAAAATGCTCTTTGCAAGCTATTTTCCTTGCAATTAATGAAATTAATTTCCAGTCGATCCGAAGCTGTACTTTTTGGCTTTTCTCACTTCCATTTAACCCCCCCCCCTCTCCCTCTGCTAATAATGATGCTGTAAAGCGGTAAATAAAATAGCGAAAGCAAAAATGTTTTTCAAGTAAAGGCAGACACACAATATACGACATTTCGGGTATAGTTCCCCTCTTTTTTTTTTTTTTGCTTTTTTTATGACATTAAATATCCCTTTGTGGTTATAAAACAAAAGTATCATTTAAAGGGAGAGAATTAGTGTAGCAGGGTAAGAGTAAATATATTGTGGATATTTAATTAAATTTCACTGTAATAAATAATAAAATATTTCGCTCTGCCTAAATTAATTAAAAACTTTGTCAACAGCAACAATGTATTGTTTTGTGGCTACAGCAGTAGCTGTGGCAACCTGTGCCAGAATATGGCTGACAATTGTGTGGTTTTCTGTCACTCAACTCCTCTGTAAATACCTCAAAAAAAATGTTTTTTCTCGACCATATAATTGAAAAATAAATGAAGAGACAGACAGACAGACAGATAGGCTACAACGTCATAGACAACGACAAATTCAAATTTAAATCAATTTATGATTCTTTAGTTTTTCTTTACAAAACTATTTGACATCAGAGTCAATTGCTTTGAATAAATTTCATTTCATTTTGATGACCGCGCTTTTGAGTGCATTTCAGAAATTGATTTCAATTTTTTGGCTTTTAAATATCAAGTGTTTGTGGATGTGGTGGAAATATATGCACTCTGTGGGTGGGAAGACCCCCCCACTACAGGAAGTTATAAGGAAGTGTGGCGCTAAGACTGACTTTTTAGTCAGACGCGTTTTTTAGTTTCTGAGATCAGCATTGAAATGATAACGATAACATCTCAACTGAAAGTAATGTAATCGATTGACCGACACTCCATGCTATGCCAAATCCCTATGGCGAGGGAGCAAATCTTCGAGGCCTGTGGTACTGCTTGCGACTTTGGACGTTAAAAATGCGTTCAACAGTCTTAGATGGAGCGACGTATTAAATGCTTTGGAGTACAATTTCTCGGTGCCACACTACATCTTGGCCATGATAAGTAGTTATCTGAGTAGCAGACAGCTGGTGTATAACACAAGCTCAGGCCCAAGGGTGAAACATATAACATGAGGAGCGGCACAGGGATCTATCCTTGGCCCCGACCTATGGAACGTCAATTACGATGGAATTCTGAGAGAGGATATGCCAGAGGGAACTTTTCTGGTTGGATATGCAGATGATACTGCAGCTGTTATCACGGCCAGGAACACGGAAGAGTCACAACGAAAACTGAGACGTGTCATGCTGAGAACGAAAACATGGCTGGATGCCCACAGCCTGGATCTGGCCATGCATAAAACGGAATTACTGCTGATCACTGGTCGTCATATCCCCTTGCAGGTGGACATGAGTATAGGAGACGGGGTAATTACGACCAAGAGCTCGGTGAAATACCTGGAAATAAGGCTGGATCCCAGACTAACATTTTCACATCAGATCCAGTACTCGGCTAACAAGGCCCAGAAGATCGTGGGACAGCTCAGTAGATTAATGGCGAACATTGGAGGCCCGCTACCGGCGAGACACGGAGACTCCTGATGGAGGTTGGAAACAGCATTATGCTTTATGGGAGCGAAATTTGGGCCGAAACACTGGATGTTAAGAAGCGGACAAACGCACTGGTAGCGGTACAGAGAACGGCTGCATTGCGTATCGCGTCGGCATATCGCACGGTATCCGCTCCAGCCGTAGTGGTGCTAGCGTCTATTATCCCTGTGGATCTGCTGGCAGCGGAGCGGATGGAGATTTATAAGGCGAAATCGGCTGGAAGTCACATAACCGCTCATTTCAGGGAAAACACCATTTCAAAATGGCAACAACGATGGAACGAGGAAGATAGAGGAAGATGGACGGCGAGACTTATTCCAGACATAAGGCCATGGATTGGTCGGAAATTTTGAGAGGTAAATTACTACGTTACATAGATGTTATCGGGTCACGGATATTTTAGGAAATATCTGCACAGAATGGGAAAGACCGCCTCAGCTTACTGTCTTTACGAGGAAGGGGAGATAATTGATGACGCAGAGCACACCGTTTTCGAGTGTGCACTGACGTCGATAGTTGGGACGATCACGCCCGATAACATTGTCGGGGTTATGACCGCGAGTAGGGAAAATTGGACCTCAGTGGCGAATTACGTGGAGAGGATTCTAAAACTGAAGAAGAGGGATCTTGAGGCTGCGGAACATGTGGGCACGCCGGAATAGATGAAACTGGCACACGTGTCAAGCGAAATTCGAAGCAGGAACCTGGAGGAAAGGAATAGTGGAGACACTTAGATGTCTCTTCAACTTTCGACACGCAATCCGGACGCGGATATGAACATGCAGGGGCCAAAGAGCCAAAGGGACTCCACTCCGAAGTAATACCACCGTAGTTCCGGAGTGGGCACAACAAGTCCATGAGACGAGGGGGGGATTTAGAGGGTGAGGGCACCACACACGGAGGATGTGACGACTTCCTCTATGGTGCGGTTAGGTACATTTACCCCTCCTCGGCGTGAAAAAAATAAATAAATAAAATGGCGTCTTAAAAGCAACAAAATTAATGGAGAAATTTTCTCCCAAGTGACATCTACTCTTTATTGCAGCAAGAATGGAACAAGATTTAGTCTAGTAGGCTAGCTTATTAGACACAAACCTATGGTTCCCTATTCCTGGAACAATTCACAGCTCATGATAAAGCCACTAAGTTCCATAATGTCGCTCTCAGCTTTCTTCAGCGACCTAATTATAGACATTATGTCTCTGAGGTCGCCACAGCCTAGTAAGTAAAGTGCTGGTTTATTAGACACGAACCAATGGTTCAAACACCAGCTCAAACATCTCGTACAAAACGAAATACGGAAAAAATATTTCTTCCGTCAGTTCTCCTTTCAGCAGTCTTCTGATCGAAACTCTGAGAGAAAAATAAAATTGCCAAGAAATTTGTCGTTCGGAGTTGATTTTAAACTTGCAGTTTACCGACTCATCAATGAAATTAACACACATAATATCGATGGTCGGGAGTGAGAAGCTAGGCTGTTATCCTGACTAAAGCATTGTAATGAATAAATTAGTTAGTTCCTCTCGGCAGTTTTCTGCTGGCAAAAACTCTGGTGAAGTAAATAAAAAATTGCCATGAAAAATTTCTCAAAACATCTGTCATTTGGAATCGACGTTAAACTGTAGGTCCTGCCACTGATGGGTAAAATCAGAACACCTAATATGGGTGACGTGATAAGCTAGGTTGTAATCCATACTTAACCATTACAATGACCATTCTTGTGTGTTATAATAACGTGTTGTGTTCTAGACTTCTATTAGAAGCTTATTTATGCCCCTATTAAGCCTATGAAATCCCTTCATAAGCCAAGAATCATAAAACGAATGAAAGAAAATGTAGAAAACATAGGCAAAAGAAAGACATCGTTTGGCATGTGAGAATATTTAAGACACTTGAGAGATTCTACTTTTTTCATATTTTTTTTACATATTTTACGATGTTGTTGTTGTTGTTTTTATTATTATTTTAATCAAGTGATAAAAGTTTAAAAGGTTAACAAGCAATTTAATGGTATTATACGAGTACTTCAAGTACTCTCACATATACATATACACGCACGTATATACATTTACACTCTTAGACGCTATAAACATTTCGAAATTTGATTTGTGCATATGATACCTCTCCCTCTCTCTCTCTCTCTTTGTCTCTCTAAACACTTTATAAAGAGGAGACTGATACTATCGAACATTAACGAACAAACAATACCACGGCAGCCACACTATTATTCTCTTGTTTGTTTCGGTTTAAATAACTTGACATTCTCTATAGAACGAGTCTGGTTACATTGAATAAGCAAACGAAGAGAAAGAGAGAGAGAGAGAGAGAGAGTACAGATAGTTGGCATATATGTATGTATGTAAGGCGTGTTATTATGACAACCATCAATATTTTTTTTTTTATATTTTCATAAGAAAACAGAAGACATTGTGGTTTTTAATTGAATTTTTAATTCTAAAATTGAAGAAGAATTTCTTGTTTTTATTTTGTTGTTGTTGTTTTTCTCTCGTTTTCTTTTAAAGGTACAACAAGTTGACATTTTAATTGACCTCTATTGACAGATTAATTCAGCCGAATGTTTCGATTTTTCTAACGTGCAGGAAGGTTGGAAAAAGTTGGCTCGAAAATGTAAAATCTTTGGTAACATCAATTACATCTGGCAACACTACAGCTTCATTGCAAAGGTAACTGCAACAAAGTAATAAAAGAAAAAGTAAAAATCGTATAACATAACGGACAGCGTGTAATTCGACTACAATTTGAATAAGTTTCGGACTTCCTTTGTCTTAAAGAGGAGCGTCCCCTGCACAATTCTTGTGGTTGCATATGCGAATATACCATTGTCAGCTTGACGGAGCTATCGTCCATTGATATCAAGGATATAGCCTCGTTTATCAAACTTTCTGGCTGGTTTTCCAGCGTGGGGTAGTCGTGCTTTTTGAAAATGTGCAGCCCTTGCGCTGACCAACTTCCGCCTCCTTGGATCGGAGGAACTTGGTCAGTACAGAGGCTGCGTACATCTGTGGCATCGCAACGGGCCGCTATGCGTGCTCAAGTGAGCTTTTTGGTAAATTAAACCTAACCGCTAACCTAACCTAACCTATATGCGAATATAATATACGCGTTCATTCATATTCCACTGCCAATAGTACACTACCAATGTTTTGTAGATACTCTACCTTGATTTTACTCGTAAGTTTTTCAGGTTTATTTTGGCCGATCACAAGTAACCGGATAACCGATCTGGAATGGAATATTACCCTCAAGTCTTTGCTGTGGCTTCAAAACCTATAGTGAGATTTCGTGAACACTTACCGAGGAGAGCGAAAGTTCTCTTTAATGACAATAGTGTTGCGCACTTTACGAAATTCATTCATTAGAGTATTATCGCAATAGGGCTTGCATTTCACTGTTTGAACCACAGTACCACAATGAATGTGCTCGAGTAAAATGTAGGAGGATGTGCCCCGAATTTTTTTTATGCACAACTCCTTCCCTGTCTCGTAGAAAACATCAATTTGTAGGCAATTAGCTAGTGATTCGCACAATGCTTTATAGAGAGAGAATGCATTTCTTTAAGCTCTCTATCGGTATGTGTAGTGCTTTCCTGACACTTACCGTCTTAACAAAATTTGTTTTTTTTTAGTTGCAACTGAGTTTTGGTAGCAAGAATACTGTTCAATCGCATCAGAGTATCGGCCATATGGGCTATTGGAAAGGAACAATCGGAGGGATACTAGCATACTTTCACATAGCCAGGGAACTGCAAGAGGCACTGAGGGTTCCCATAAGATAAGCTTGAGATGGCTGAGCAGTAGTATATCCTAATACCATATACCACCATATCTTATGGTTGTCAGACCACAGAGATATTCACAAAAACTGGAGAGAGATGGCATAACCACCGAACTTTGGGGAGCTCCCATTAAGAACTTGCAAAACTTAGAATTGCAAATGTACCAATAGATTCCATTAATACCGCAAAAGCAGCTTCGAATGTGTAAAAAAAATGTCTAAAGCAAGAGAATGGACGTGTAGCAAATCTGCTCAAACTTATTGAGAGTCCTTTCTGGGCTTAACATATTGGACACTTACATCTTGGCCGTGGGGAGAGATTTAGTTACTCAAATTTATTCATTACAACGCTTTAGTCAGGATTACAATGTGGCTTCTCACACCCATGTTATGTTTGTTAATTTCATTCACGGGTTGGCAAACTATGGGTTTAAACGACAATTCCGAACGACAAAATTTTTGAGAATCTTTACATGGCAATTTTATTTTTCTCTCAGAGTTTTTGCCAGAAGAATGCTGAAAGAGGAACTAATGGAAGAAATATTTTTTCCGCATTTCGTTTTGATCGAGATTTTTCAGTTGGGGTATGAACTACGGGTTTATGTCTAATAAACCAGCACTTTACTTACTAGACTATGGCGACTTCAGAGACATAATGTTCATAATTATGTCGCAGGAAAAAGCAGTATGTGACATTAAGGAACTCAGTGGCTTTATCATGAGCTGTAATGGGTTGCGGGATTAGGGAAAAAATTCATTGGGGCATCACAACGAAACACATTCGGATTATGGAATGCGAAAACAGGAAGACTGTTGCAGTGAATTTCGGTTTGTCAATATAAACAAGGCTACAGGCAGCCATCCTTTAAGATGGCAATTTAGAACCTTCGTAGTAAAGGGTGTTTTTTTATAGAGTTATAGAACTTTAAGTTGGCATTACTTTTCAAGATGGCGACCGATTTAACAGCTGTCAAGTAATTTATTCTCAGTTTGGTTTGGCAATTCATCATGAATAGACTCACGCCCTGAACAACGCTTGCAAATAGTGCAATTTTATTTCGAAAATAATGGTTCTGTGCGGAAAACGTATCGCGTACTACGCGCTTTATGGGCTGGTGGAATCATTGGTCCGTACTTTTTCAAAAACGATGGTGGCCAGAACGTTACAGTCAATGGTGATCGGTATAGAGCCATGATTACAAACTTTTTCATTCCTGAATTGAATAACCATGATGTCCAGGAGATGTGGTTTCAACAAGACGGCGCAACATGTCACACAGCGCGTGCCACAATAGATTTATTGAAAGACACGTTTGGTGACCGCCTAATTTCACGTTTTGGACCTGTGAATTGGCCTCCAAGATCTTGTGATTTAACACCGCTAGACTACTTTCTGTGGGGCCATGTAAAGTCATTGGTCTATGCGGTAAAGCCACAAACGCTTCACCATTTGGAAGACAACATTCGCCGTATTATTGCCGATATACGGCCACAAATGTTGGAAAAAATCATCGAAAATTGGACGTCCAGATTGGACTACATCCGCGCCAGCCGTGGCGGTCATATGCCAGAAATCATATTTAAAATGTAATGCCACAAGATTATCTTTCGGATAAATAAAATTCATGTCAATCGAATAATCCATCGTTGTTTTATTGCAACTTAAAGTTCTATACCTCTATAAAAAAACACCCTTTAGATGGTTCCACTATTACCTCCTCTCCATGCAAAAGGAAGAGCTACGGTGGCTTCGTTAAATTCTAAAAAATTTAAACTTTTTTGTTTCTAAAGATTTCAAAACAAAAGCCAAATACTTAAAAAATTATTATGATGGTATGGCTTGGCTTTCAAGCCAAAACAAAGTTAAAAAGGTTAGGAATCTCAACAATAAAGAAAGAAAAATGGATTAAAAACGAAAATTGTTTTCATTTCTTTGAAAAAAAAAAATAAAAGAAAACTCAGATAAAGTTTTGCTCTTTGATAAATAAAATGAAAGAGATAGACAAAGAGAAAGGGAGAGAGAGAGAGAGTGAAAAAGGCTGACTTCTTAATTAAAAAGAATAAAGCAATTGACCTTTTTTTTCAGTTAAAAAAAAAAACTGAAGCAAAAACAAAACTAAAAAATAAAAGTTTGACTTTAAAACACTTGTGTTTTCTTTGGAAAAATATGAAAAAAAAAACAAGAAGAAGAAAATAATTTTTATTTGAAATAAAAATTATTTGGCAACTCCTGTTTTCAAAAGCTCATTTTCATTTTAATTTTAATTTTTTTTTTTTGGTGTTAAAGAAATAAATGACACACGTTGTCTTCTAAATCAAATAGAAATTGTCCATTTTGAAGTGGGCTCCCATTAAATTATAACTGGTTGTAGGCATTACACCACATTACATCAGTAAGTAGAATGAAGCCAAAATAAGACACAACATGTTGCCAAAAAAAAAAAGTAGAAAATAAAGCACGGACAACAACGACAACAAGCCTCACCAAAGCAAACAGCTTTATTACGATTTATTTCTTGTCTTCTTGCCATGCGGTGCCATGCCATGCCTTGCCTTGCCATTGTAGCAAGGTTTCCAAGAATGGCAAAATGACTGCCAGCCAAACAATTATTCAAAATGGCCAAAAGACTTCCGTTCACAGTTTTCATTTTGTACACATTAAGAGGATATGATACGAAAAGCGAAACACATTTTTCATGTTCCTCTGTTTTTCTATTCGTTTGTTTGTTTGTTTTGCAAAACATTTCTATCGTTTGCTGTCAATTTCTTGCTCTCTCTCTCTCTCTCTCTCTCTCTGTGATGGCCAAGCCTTGTTGCTCCATTTCCGTTTCCAGCACCAAAACAACCGACAACAGACACAAACACAAACGTATGGATGTGTGCATGGTTGGACGAACAAACAGCACAAGTGTGTGTGCTGGAAAACAACAGCACAGGTAGAGGAAAAAGAAGTCGACGAAGAAAAAGCAGATTTGCATGCACGAGTGGTCAAAGGAACAATCAGCAACAGCAGTGGCCATACCAACAACAACAACAACAACAACAAAATAAAATTGTTTGCAATACAAACGAAACTAAAAAACGAAAATAAAAAAGAGAAGAGAACGAGAACACTAAAAAACCTGAAGCATACTTTTAAGCAAACATATGACTGCACAAAGAGAGCTCTAATACAGTGGGCCAGAAGACAGTATTTGGGCCAAAAAGGATTTTCATTAAAATTTTTCCTAACAAACGAATTCTAACGACTGATCTTCAAGAAAGAAGAAAGAAAGTACTTAGGTACCAGGAAAAGTGGAAGAGCTGTCTATTTAACACAGATTTTTCTCTGCCATCAACTGGCATATTTCATTAGAGTACGACAGTAGAGTCGCCGTAGTCTAGTGTGTAGTGTGTTGGCTTATTAGATGTGAGGCTTCGGTTTAAAGCCCAGGTCAGGTATCTCCAACAAAACTAAATGCGAAACAATATTTCTTCGACGACTTAATCTCAGCAGATTTGTATCAAAAACTCTTGAGAGTTAATAAAATGACCGTGAAAAGTTTCTCAAAAAAAAATCTGCCGTTCGGAATCGACTTTAAACTGTAGGTGTCGCCGCTCATGTATAAAATTAACACACACAGCATAAGTGACAGCTCGCAATCGTCACTGAAGGGCTATAATGACCAATTAGTATGTATGTACGATAGCAGAGTACGAGTTATAACCTTCCAAGATAGGCAACGCGGTGTTGTAGTTTAAGTACTTAACTACAGGCCATTGCCGTAAAAATAATTCAGCAACTCCGTGTGATAGCATGGAGGGGAAAAATCCTCCACGTTGATAAGAAAGTCAGACAATCCCTTCTCTGGAGAAAGTGTTTGAATTCAATGAGTAAAGTTGTGCGACCAAACGATCTATTGTACTGCCCTCGTAAGATTTCCTTTTCTGTCATTGAAAAGGAGGTAAGAATGTATCTTAGATTGGTGAAAAATTCATGCGGTTTATAGAGTCGATGTTGTAATTAGAAATACGTCCTTAAAATGATATGTGAATGGTTATCGGTCGGATAATATTAGTGCGGAAATGGTATGGGGCTACGCTTTGACCTTGTATTATGCGGCGATTTTGGCTAGCAATTGAAGACTATGAAGTAGAGCGCAAGAGGTTTCAATAAGCTATGCTACGAGTCTCGCAACGCGATAATTTCACATTTTTGCAAAGTCATTTGGCCACTAAGGTCATACGATTTGAAACTGTTAGACGTTTTTTGTGTGTGAAGTCACCGTGGTCTAGTAGGAAGTGTGTTGGCTTATTAGACGTAAAGCCAGGGTTCGAGCCCTAGGTCAAAATACAAAAAGTATTTTCTTCGGCGACTTCCTCTCAGCAGATTTCTGGCAAAAACTCTGAGAGTAAATAAAAAATTGTCATGAAAAGTTTCTCAAAAATCTGTCGTTCGTAGTCGACTTTTAAACTGTAGGTCCCACCACTCATGTATAAAATTAACACACACAACATAAGTGGTGTGAGAAACTAGGACGTTGTGCAATGGGTCAATTCGACATCCGGGTACTGTGCTTGTCTTAATTGACAAGTACACGTTCTCTAACCTAACCTAACGTTTTTTGTGGAGCTGCGTAAAATTCCTATAATTCCCTCATCAAGTTGTCAAAGCCGAATAATACTTTAAAAGGACCTACAACTGCAACCAATACAGATTCTTAAATAGAAAAGATCATTAAGGATTTTCCCATTTTCTCTTTATTCTATCAAAGGCCCCACTGTTCGCTAACAGTCGTACAAATTGTATTTAATATGCCTGCAATACTCCATTATTCTCTTTCTCTGACTTGACTTTATACTGGTGTTCACTGTTTTTTTTGTTTCTGCTTTCGTATGAATTTTGAGTGTGTTCTCATTACAGTCTATTCTATAACAACTAACAGCAGCAATAAACACAAGTACACAAACACACACACACACATGCACACATAGAAATAGCAAAAGTTTAAATAACAATCACAACAGCAAAGAGACAGAGAGAGCATACATTAAAAAAACTACATACTATTATTGCATGACGATGTCCATCCATCCATAGACTACACACAGCGTGCATACATATACACATAAAAGAGAGTGAGTGAGTGAATATAACATGAGTTTATAAAAGTTTTTAATTTTCTCAGTACTTCACTACCATTCACTCCATTCTTAGGAAAAAAATCAAATAAAAATAAACCGTTATACACACAAACAAACTCTTTATTGTTCTGTTTGAAAAAGAGAGTAAGAGGTGACCAACCCAGTTTTCATAAAAACTTTTTCTTCATTGAATAAGGTGAACAATTGTAAGGGTTTGTTTGTATGTTTGTAGTGTAAGTGTGTTTGGCTGTGTAATGGGTAAGTGTTTATGTTTATGAGTCCATTTTTGTTTAAATAGACAATTTGTAATACAATACATATTATCGTCAACGTTTCGTTTTTTTTTTCTTTAGTTTTGGTTTTTAACAATATCCGAACATACATATAGAGAGAGAGAAAAAAAGGGAGAGAGAGAAAGAGCGAGAGAAACTAGTTGTTGCTTCTTTAGCTGTAATGAAATGTATTTCAACTCCTTAACAGTTAATCAAATTTGAAAGAATGTACATATGTATGTGTCTGTGTGTGTGCGATGAGAGTATATGTTTATGCGTCTCTTTAACTTCATTGCCGTTATAATGTATAGCATACTCTTAGGGGTTGTATTTGTGGTTTTAATTACTTCAAGGTATGATATTTGATAGCTGTTGGCTGTTTAACAACCCCATGGAAAATATTTATTATTGTTATGTGCAATTATGAACACTTCTTTCTCCTCTCAACTAGTCTAGTTTACTACCTCATTATGGTTAAAGTGCCCCCTTTAAACCTGAAACCGTAGACAATCCTTAGAAAAATTCCATAAAATCTCTTGATTACATTTTAATCGATAAAAAGATCGATAAAAGATTGAAATGGATGGGCTAGGCCTATAGAAAGAGACTGTATGAAATTCTACTTCAATGACGGAGATAAATTTGAAAATATTGGCTGGAAAAAAAGAAAGCTGAAAATGTACTCAGAAAGGAACGAATAAGATATGCGAGAGAGAGAGAGAGAATGGGAGAGTACTCATACATTAGCAAGATTTCAATGACGACCCGCTTGGAGATCATCAGTCATCCATGACATAAACCAACGTTTTTAACAGCGCCTTATTTGGGGCTGTAACAGAGTAAAATTTCGCTTTAACAGAATACTGTTAGCTGTCTAAAAGTACCACTCTCTAAATGCCGCGCTGCAAAATGCCGCGTATCAAAGGTTGCTTCTTCTACAGATTACATAGGAACGTAACTAGTGACTTAAGTCGCTGCGTTTCGTTTCTATGAAATGATAAATGGCAACCCTATTATTCTAAAATCTGCTACAAAATGCCAATCACTTGCTTAGCTGGCAAAGCTTGAGTAAAGGAAGTGAAACAAAAGGAATACGAAAAGGAATAAGAGATCCACTTGATAAAACGAAAGTATATTTCGAATTTCACATGTCAACATAATTATTGAAGCATTTTTGGCTGAGTCCTTTAAGGCTCCTTCCCCTTTTGTTTCTCAATTATTTTGTTTTTGTTATCGTTTCTTGTGTACATATCAAATGGCTGCCCAATTATTTCGATAGTCTTACTTGCATTGTAGCATTCGAAGAAGAATAGAAGAAAATTTGTATCTAAAAATAGTTTCCATTTGTCGAGGGTATGTATGTAAGTGTGTTTCCGCACATTTTTCCTTTATAGTCGACGATAGGCATTCTATTATTGTGCTTCCTTCGTTTGTTCGTTTATTATCGGCAAATATTGTTAATAAAAAGCAAATAAAACAAATTAAATGGACGTTTGCAACAAAAGAATATGGTTTGTGCCGCATGACACATGCCGCAAAAACATACAAACTTTATGCCTTATCAAGGCATATACACAGAATGAAACATTAAACAACACGCGCTTCGCTTATGCGGTAGTGTTAGGCATACAAACAACCAAAGAACCAACCAGGCGACAGGGTATTTATGTGGAAAGGACATCGTGACAAATGAAATGAAAACAATAAGAAAAAAGAGGAGAAAGGAAACAGAAGTAGAAGAAGAACTATGATTAGACAAAAACAAAAAGGACATTGCGGTAGATATGATACAAGCAAGACCTCTTTTTTCTCTTTTTTTCTTCTTCTCATAGGTTTTGCATGTAAATATCCTTGATTGTAGTCACACAGGACATCATATATTGTGTATGTAAATGAAACAAAACAAAAAAAAAACAAAGTTTTCTTTACTTTGCAGTCACCAGAGAAAGGCTTCACTTTACTGCCTATTTTATTTGTTTTCATATCCTAGACAACAACCATAAGTGTCCATAAATTTCGTTTATTTTAATCCCTTATCTGTGATCCCTTAATAAATAATTGTGAATTCGTTTGAATTATTCATTTATTAATTAAAAACTTTCTTAATTATTATCCGCATGATTAATTAATAACACTTTAATTATGATTAAAAACAAAAACACTTGAAATTGTTATGGGCATTCAAGCCCCATAATTTATCCGTAACTTGGAAAGAGTAAAAGAAACTTTTCACTGAGAAAAACATATGTACGTTTGTAGACCCCGTAATCTAGTAGGTAGTGTGCCCTGTGGTTCAAAACCCAGCTAAGTTATCTCAACCAAAACAGTTGGTTTCATGTCTTAGGGCAAAAATTCTGGGAGAAGATAAAATTGCCATGAAAAGTTTCTTAAAAATCTGTCATCCAGAGTCGACATTAAACTGTAGGGCCCGGCCCATCGCTCATTGATAAACTACACAGCATACACAGCATGGGTGTTGTGAGTAGCTAGGTTATAACCTTGGCTAAAATCGTAGTATGGACCAACTAAGTATAGTTTGGGATCCACTCAAACCAATCGTATAACCAGACTCCTTCAATGAATAAATGAAAACAAATGCGAGCTAAGACATCGACAAACAAATAAGCAGGATAAGTTAGATGACCTATGATGAGTCTCCTAACAAGGGTCCAAAAAACATAAGAAATATTTGTGATGATCGCAAGAAAGACCCTCGGTTTCTTCGCCAAGCTCAAGTAAATTAGCATAATCACTGAAAATTTGTCAATGCAAGTAAGGGTGTTTTTTATAGAGGTATAGAACTTTAAGTTGGCATTACTTTTCAAGATGGCGACCGATTTAACAGCTGTCAAGTGATTTATTCTCAGTTTGGTTTGGCAATTCATCATGAATAGACTCACGCCTGAACAACGCTTGCAAATAGTGCAATTTTATTTCGAAAATAATGGTTCTGTGCGGAAAACGTATCGCGCACTACGTCCATTTTATCGTCGACAAAATCGTCCATCAGAGCAGTTAATTCGATTAACCATGGAATGTTTTCGCACCACGTTTACTCTTATTGATAACTCGCATCCCCAGAGACACTGTACGGTGCGTACAGAAGAAGCTATTGCTGCTGTAGAGCGTAGCATTGAGGAAGACCCGAATGAGTCCATCCGCCATCGAGCACAGGAATTGGATCTGTGTCCATCCACTTTATGGAAGATTTTGCGGAAGGATCTTGGTTTGCGTGCTTACAAAATCCAACTCGTGCAAGATTTGAAGCCAAACGATCATCAAGTAAGGCGTAGATTCGTCGAATGGGCCCAAAACGAGATGGCCGTTGTTCCCGATTTTCATAAGCGAATTTTGTTTAGCGATGAAGCGCACTTCTGGTTGAATGGCTACGTCAACAAACAAAACTGCCGCATTTGGAGTGAAGGTAATCCTCAAGTGTATGTGGAAACACCGTTACATCCAGAAAAACTGACTGTTTGGTGCGCTTTATGGGCTGGTGGAATCATTGGTCCGTACTTTTTCAAAAACGATCGTGGCCAGAACGTTACAGTCAATGGTGATCGGTATAGAGCCATGATTACAAACTTTTTCATTCCTGAATTGAATAACCATGATTGTCCAGGAGATGTGGTTTCAACAAGACGGCACAACATGTCACACAGCTCGTGCAACAATAGATTTATTAAAAGACACGTTTGGTGACCGCCTAATTTCACGTTTTGGACCTGTGAATTGGCCTCCAAGATCTTGTGATTTAACACTGCTAGACTACTTTCTGTGGGGCTATGTAAAGTCATTGGTCTATGCGGTAAAGCCACAAACGCTTGACCATTTGGAAGACAACATTCGCCGTATTATTGCCGATATACGGCCACAAATGTTGGAAAAAGTCATCGAAAATTGGACGTCCAGATTGGACTACATCCGCGCCAGCCATGGCGGTTATATGCCAGAAATCATATTTAAAATGTAATGCCACAAGATTATCTTTCGGATAAATAAAATTCATGTCAATCGAATAATCCATCGTTGTTTTATTGCTTAAAGTTATATACCTCTATAAAAAACACCCTTTATATTGAAGCCCATGTTGGAAAAGCAGAACGTGAATGGGGCTTAGAGGTAATTAATTGACGGCCTATGTATATATAGAGGGGACTCATACTCAAAAATGGCTTTCTGTTGCTTGGACAAACTCAAATGCAGAGGTTTTAGTATCCTAAAAGCAAAATCAATGAAAACTATGACAGCGAAAGTACGCAGCGATGGTATACCCATCTTCACAGATGGGTCTAAGTTAGGTGGACGTACAGGTGCTGGGGTTTTCTGTAGGGAACTCGGTCTTGAACTCCACTTCAGGTTGAATGATGACTGCAGCGTTTTTCAGGCGGAGATTTTCGCAATCTTGAAGGCTATTGGGGCCATAGCTGGTGGCCCAGCTTCGGATTCCGAATCTTACGTGATCTTCGTTGACAGTCAGGCTGCCCTTAGGGCCATTGCGTCGTTCTGGTGCAAATCACGGCTTGTTCGCGAGTGCAAGGAGTCGTTGAGGACTTTTGGACCGGACCGTATCCGTCTGTGCTGGGTTCCGGGACATAGCGGAATACCTCGCAATGAGACGGCGGATGCCCTCGCTAGGCTGGGTTCGCTTTCAGTAGGCGATTTGATGGTTGGTCCTGACCCCCCAGTCTGTCACCTCTATGGCCTAATCAATGGATGGGTCATGGAGAAAGAGCAGAGGCGTTGGGGGAACGGATCGGGTTGTTTTGTTTCTAGGTGTCTATGGCCTGCTGTGGCCAGTAAGAGAACAGGTTGGCTGCTGGGCTTGAATAAGGCCAGCTTAAGGTTGTTTGTCGGTTTTATCACGTGGCACTGCGAGATTAGGTCACTGACGGGGATCTGGAACAGATCCCAGCCGGACTATTGCAGGGCGTGTTGCGATGAGGAGGAGTTGGAGACTATCGAACACCTCCTCTGTAACTGCCCAGCCCTTGGTAGATTGAGGTTGAGGACCCTTGGTAGGCCCTTCTTTGAGAGTTTGAACCCTGTGTCGAGAGCCGACATCAAGGCTCTCCACAGATTCATTAGTGGCTTAGGCTGGTTAAGAGGCTAGGACTTCATCGGTGTAGTCGCGCTCTCCCATCCTTTTGTTGTATCTGGTCTGTGTGATTCCTCCGCTTCCCACTCTCCCCCTTTCCATATACCCTCCTTTCATCCTACCCCCTATAATATCCTTCCCTCCTTTAGGACGTTGTACAATGGGTCAATCTGACCTCCGGGTACTGTACCTGTCTTGACTGACAGGTACACGTCCTCTAACCTAACCTAACCTAAGTACGCTGAAGCCTGATTTGGAAAAGCGATTGGGGCAGGCAACTAGTTGCCGACTTATGTTCAGTATAGAGATGACTTATGTGCAAAAGTCAATGAGCAAGCTCATGAATAATTGCATAAGAAATTCCATGTTCATCACCAAGTCTGTTAATATAATATCGCGGATTTGAAAGACTGAAAACATTAAAACTGTATATAAGGGTGTGAGTTTGATAGCCACCAGGTAAGTGTATCTCTGTCGGTAATCCAAGACCTCTTCTTCCTCTTATTATTGGAGGATCAAATATTTTGTGGAATTTTACAAAAATTTTTTATTTATTCTAATGCTTCTCCCTTTTGATGTTTGCTATTAACCTTTTTGGAAATAGCTTAACTAGGTTAAGTGTTACGTTACATTAACACACGCATACAAATATTTGCCAATATTTTCTGGGAAAAGAGAATATGAGAGGAGCTGCTCTTCCATCATAAAGCTGTAATGGATTTTCCCCCTTTTTTTCTTTTTTTTTTGGTTCTTTTTGTCATACAAAATTTATGGCTTTTATTGTGGAAAATTCGTTTATCTGTTTGCATATTTTGTGTATTTTAAATAAACAAAAAAAACGGAGAAAAAATATAAAGAGAAATACAATCTTCATAATGTTTTGTAAAGAAAGAAAAAAAAAAAAGAAGAGTTAAAGTGTAATAAAAATGAATTGGAAACCATAAAATATTGCCACAAAAACCTTATTTAAATTGAAACACACTCAGACAGACACACACATACACAGATAGACAGACACACATACATATACATATGTATAGTAGAAGTCATAAAAATGTCAAAAATTATCACAGTCATTAAATTATAAAAAGGATAGCAAACATAATGAAAGAGAAAGAGAGAGAAGAGCGAGAGAGCGAGGATACATTCCCCTAATACCGTCGCTTTTTATGGAGCCATTCAGACTCTCAACGTCCATCCTTGACAGATCCTTGAGATCAACTACATAGTAAAAGTCCAGCTTCCTTCTTCTTCTACGACACAATTTGAAAACTACCCAGGAGGTGAAGGCCAACAGTTACTTCCTTTTTTTTGTCCCTGCAGAAATCATTGCCCATAGAGCTCACACCAATACATCTCGCTTGAACGCCCAGTATGCAATGACCAATAACGGCCCACTTAAAGAGTTTAAACGGACTTTCCGTAGATTCTTCTTCTTTCAGCCTTGAATGGATTTTTTGCGATATCTTGCCCACATGCGAATACAACCAAGCTGCGTTAACGTACCGACTACCACATTGTGAATCCTAGACTTGCAGGTTATTAATGTGATAGGGTAGGTTCTTCTTCTTTCAGCTTTGGATGGATTTTTTGCGATATCATGCCTTTATACGAATACAACCAAGCTGTGTTAACGTACCGACTACCACATTGTGAATCCTATACTTGCAGGTTCTTAATGTGCTAGGGGCTCAAATCTTTGCTGTAATTGATCTGGGTACTCCTATTGCCTAAACAATACCTTCGATCCTGAAAATTATTTATTGGATGGCTGGTTCAGATCACGCGGTAAAATTGAATGTGAATATCGATTACTGTAGTATATCGAGGCTGAAATAATGACCTCAGATACTGCCGCTGTGCGAATTCGGTATCAAAGTATAACGAACGGTGATATGCACAGGTTTACCGATAGTAAAACGCCCATTCCTAGCGAATGTGTACACCACCATCTATGATTATCCAGGAATACCGAGTACTTCTAGAGGAGATAACGGGACATTTGACGGTAACCTCCATATGATCATCGAGAAATTTCAATAAAAAAATTATTCCGTTATAATGCCACCTTGACTTCTTTAAATTCCTTTATTTGCAGATTAAAATCGATTCTTATTTTATTTTACAATGTAAACAGAGAATTATTTTCACACCTATTTAACAGAACATTTAAAATAAAGCAATAACAACACTATCACTTATGTATGTACGTTTGTGTAGATGTAAATTTTAAAAAAATACAACAACAAAATATTGTCAAGCTGTTGTTTTTAAACTGAACTGTTAACTGTTATTGGTTACAGTTGTTGCTATTGTCATTTCAAAATGTAAGCACAACTGTTTCTCTCTTCACCACTGCCACTGCCACTGCCCCACTGGCTTTTATACTGCATATAAATCTGTATTGCAATAACAGTAACCATAATACTAACACAGCATGGTGAAGAGAGAGAGAGAGAGTAAGAGAAAGCAGAAACCCTTATCATATTCAATGATACTGCAACATCTTGTCTTGTCATAAGACTGTGTCTGCCTGCTTGCCAACACAACACTCAATTACACTCTTTAGAATGCAGGCAAAGTAAAATAAATTTCCCATGGCGTGTTGCTTTCAAAACAGTTGTTATTATTGTTTTTTTACTACCATTTATAAAAGAACAAAAAAAAAATATGCAAAGAAAAAAGCGAATATACAAATAATTGTTGATTTTTATCTTGTCATGTTGTTTGTTATGACTTTACAGTTACTATTGTTGTTGTTGTTTTTGTTATTGTTGTCATTATGCCTTTAGGTTGGTATTACTAGACAACAAAACTTAGCAAAACTCTTAATCTATTATGATGATGCATTTTATAAAGAAAGTAAAAGAAAAAACAACAACACCACTACACTCGCTGTCATATTTGTTGCTGTTAGACAGCCAGCAGCAGAAGTCATGCATGCATGCATGTCTATGCTTGTTAAATAAAGGAGAGCATATGTATTGTTTACTTTGTTTTTTATTTTTGCATTAGCAAGCAGCAGCAGCAGCAGTGTAACAGTATTCGTAAATAATCAACAACATCATCAGTGTCATCATCATGGTGTGGTGTGTAATGCTTATGTGTGGGGTGGGGTAGTTTTGCCTATGTTGACGCCATCATCACATCATCAACATCAAATGTTCTGCATGCATGCAAATGTATATATATGAAGGCTGAACAGCATGCAATTGTTATATTATGACTTAAAAACTGCAATACATACATACATACAATTTATAAATGGCTTGAAAGAAATAACAACAACAATAACAATAACAACTTGTATTATTCTAACGACAAATAATAACAATACAAATAAACATTTAGAAAAACTAATACAAGTATGCTTAACACCATTTCAAATAGATTAACTTTCATATGGAAGGCAAGGCATAAGCTTGTTTACTTTTTTGTTCTTTTCTGCTTTTTTTGTTTTTTGAAATGTAATTGTAAAGTTGTTGTTGTTTGTTTAGAGGGTACATGAATGTGACTCTTTTTACACTTCATCAGACAATTGTTTTTATTACTGTTAAAATTGTTTGTTATAGTAGTTGTTGCTGTTGTAAATAAAAAAGCAATTCTCTTTCATATTTTTATTGGCTCTCATTTTACCACTTTAATGTGACTTTACTATGGTTATGGTTATGGCTGCTGCTTATTGCTGGGGTTATTGTGTTAAACAACTTTAACTAACAGTGATTTACATTGATCACGGTGGTGAACATTAGCATAAAAACAAGAAACAATAAAAACAATGAATAGTGGAGAATGGAGTGCATAACACACGGGTTAATTTATTGCTTTAAAGCAACACCACTGCATACAACAGCAGTAGAAATGTTAACAGTAGCATTGTTGTTGTTTTATTGTTTGTGTGTATTGTTTAGAAATTTTTAAATGACATTTTAAATCAGTTTTTAAACAGATTAACCTGGTTGTTGTGTATATTGTGGTGATTATTATTATGTCTGCAATATTTTTTTTATAAGTGAATAACAATACAAAATCCCATCATATAGTGTGGGGGGTGACACAATACAGTTTTACAAGCACTGTTTCTTTTTTCTCACACTCTCTGTGTGTACGTTTGTTTTTTTTTGGCTTATTTTCGAAGTGAGTTGAGAATGTTTTGAATTTAAATGTTTGGAATTTTTTTAAAATTGAATTAAAATTAAAGAAATTATACAAAATATTTATTTTCCTTAGAGACTTACCCAAGAGCAATAATTTAATATCCTTTGCTGCTTGTATGCCATCCTCTTTTAAATTTTTCTCAATTTGCTTGGAACGTTGTATGGCAGCGCGTTCTTCAGCTGATGTTGTGCAACCCATTTTTATGTTTCTCTTTTTTTTTTCTATTGATTTAAGCTAAGTAAAGATAAATTTTTTTTGTTTTATAATAATTGTTTATAAAAAATGTTTTTGTTTTCTTTTTTTTCTGGGGTGATGTTGCGAAACACTTTTTTTAGCTTAAAATTTAAAAAAATGGGAGGGGCGTTTGTATTAGAGGTTGGTGAACGAAGACTGTTTATTTTTTTTACAGTGTTGTTATCTATCGACACTTATTATTCATTTAAACTGCTATGTGTTGTGGATTTATGAAGGGTTCTGTTGTTTTCTTTTATTTTTTAATATTTTTTTTTATTATTTTTTTTTTTACTAAAATGGAAAAGGGGAGAATAAATAAGAATTATTCACTTTTATGCTGTATTAAAATATTTGCAATTGTTTTGATTAACATTTAATGTAAAACACACGGAGAGACGTATAGAGCAACAGAGAGAAAGAGAGCGAGAGACATGTGATATCTCTACGTCATTATTGCAAGCCCACTAGTAGTACACTGCCGTGAGTGAGTCATCCATTTTATATTTACACAGTCAGTGTACAACAGCATAGAGGCAGTGTATTTTTAAAAAGGATTGATATTGTGTTTACTTTAAGATTTAAGAAAAAGATATGCAATAAAGGACAAAAGTAAAGCCTGGATTCCAAAATAATTGACATCGGTTGAGTGCCGCCTCATAATATTCAATAAAAATAGAAATAACAGTCATTCCTATAGACGTCCCTTTGCTGTTTTGTTATTTTGATTTTTAGTATTTTCCATATTCTTGTAATTTCTTTGTTGTGTGTGACTCAAATAGAAAAATTATTTTCCAAAGTATAAATCCTCGCATCATAAGTCGTTTTTAAAAAACTTTGTGCTCCTTATGTGCTGTACAAAAGGTTAAAACAATCAAACATGCACACCAAGCTGTAATTAGTTTAATAAAAAGGGCTCCTTCGTGTCCACAAACTATATCGCTTCCCAATTGCCTTTAAATATTACTATCAGGACTAACAAGGAGCTGAGGAAGGTTACTTAGAATCATCACAAAAAACCTTTTATTTCAGAAAGAGCCAGAAAACCTAGAATAGAACTCACCAAAGAGCACCAAATGTAAGAATGTGAGTGTGTGTTTTATGAATTTAAATTTAATTAAAACAATATTCTGAAAGAATTAATTTAGTACGAATACCACAAGGACAACGCCTGTAAAACACGAGAGCAGATCAAGTAATTGTCTGAAGATGTTTTTTTGCGTTTGATATGCGCCCTTTTGTACTATTTTCAGTACAGAGACCAATAATTGCCCTCATATGTTGAATATTGCATATCAACTTAAATAGTTTTCCTCTTATCCTTATGCTCAATATTGTTTTATGCATTCCCATATGCTCGCTCACTCTCTTTTTTCCTATCAAGTAAAACTCGATAATTGCTGTAATAAATCAATAACTAACGGTAATTTAAAAAAAAAAGCCTGCAAATTAAATTCTATTTAAAGGAAGAAGCAATACAAATTGCAAAAACAACGACAGCAGCAACAACAGTTTAATGAAAAAGGAAATTAAATGAAATAATGGAAAAAAGGAAAAGAAAATATAAAGAAAAAAAAATCAAACAAGAACATAGAATTTCCATTAGCCGCTTTGTTATGACAATTTGTGAGTTGATTTCCCTCTAAAAAAAACCTACACACACACTCACACATACGCACACACCTATGAACATACAGATATTTACAAGAATTGTTGCATTAGTTGTTGTAAGTTCTACTAACTGGCATACTGCAAGGACGACAGTTTTAAAAAAGAAAACAATGAATACAGGAGAATTATAGACTGGCAATAGTATAGTCAAGCCACTTTACACCCACACAAACGCACATACATACATATGTATATGTATACACACTTAGAACCAAATAAATATTTTTTTTATTATGTCTTGCATTGTAGACAACTTTCAACAAGTACGACGACGAGCTACATATAATAAAACAACAATATCAACAACAACAACGACAACATCAACAAGAAGAACAAGAACTGAATTACACTACTTTAGACTTAAAATTCAGACACAAACAAAAACTTTAGCAAATGCTTTCGTGCTTGCATTCAGAAAAACACGAGTGAGTCTATGGTATTTACGAACTCCCCAATACTCCCTCTCTTTTTCATTGTACTACCTCGTAATGTGGTATAAAAAATTTATTGGGTTCATTCATAAGTGTATATGTTTATACACGAATGTTAGTTAGTCTGTTTTCTTCAACTCCCACTACAGCCACTACTGTCTCAATCTCACTCTCTTATTATTATTACAGAGGGCCAGAGAGAATGTAGCCAACAGTGTTATGCCAAACCAAATGAGGGAGTTTATACAAAAAGCGTTTGTATAATGAAAATTTATTTTTTATTTCAAATAAAATTAAAGGAAATATTTTGAAAAATGTTTATATTTTAAAAAATTTTTAAATGCAAAAAACAATAAAAAAATAATTGAAAAGTACAAACAAAATCCAAGCCAAACAATGCTGAACACTAGCTGTCTGGTAGCACTGTTAGGGATTTTAAAGTACACATTTACGTTTATGCCCTCTCCCACATAACCTCATATAACCTCTTTAAAATAAAATATTATTCCCCTTCTTCTTGTTATAGTGTTAGTGAGTGTTGTATTGCTGGTTTTATTCAATTTTTATTGCAGAAAATTCTACTTGAGAATTGTGTTATTATTGAATTTATATGATGATTTGATTTATATAGGAGAATGAGAGACAGAGAGAGGGAGAGCGAGAGACCGGAAAAGGGAGAATAAAATAAAAAGGCTTTTTAATAAGAACATGTACATATACATATGTATATAACAACAATAATAACAACAACAATACCATTACTAATAAGAGTATATTAAGGATTTCTTTTTTTTTTCTTTTATAGTGCATATTCGATTGAAAGCATATGGTGAAATATTGTACAAAAACAACAACAAAAATCCAACGATTTTCTATAAACAGCTTTTTTATATTCTCTGCTCTCTTCTTAAGTATCAAGTCAAGTGTTTTTATTTTTATTAGAACGTTTTCTACAACCCAAGTATGGTTTATTGGTTGTTAATGGTTGCGTATAAGAAATTAGAAAAATTAAAAACGACACTGTTTTTAAAAGTCGTTTTTAAAGTAAATTTATTTTCTTATTTTCATAAAAAAGCTTAAGTTTTTTTTCCCTTATAAGTATCCACAAAAATAATTGAATTTTCAACACTCCTCCACAAAAAAAAAAGAAGTTATCTTATCAATCGATCAAAAAAATATTGTCTATTCCATTGATAAAAAGCCATTTTAAGGGTATAAAAACGCAATAAAGGAATACAGGTTTTGCACCCCAAAAAAACAAAACTAAAAAAAAAGACCAAAATTAATAATGGCGGTAGCCTATTTTGATTAGAAAAACAAACAACAAAAAGACTGATTGATTACAAACAAGAATGAAACACACTATGTTAGTGCACACATATAAACACAAATATAGGGTTATCCATTTAGTGCTTTAAAAAACACGCAGAGTTTAATAATCGAAGAACGTGTAAAAATGGTTAAAACACGATAAAAGTGGTGATCCGAGCGCGACTACATTGTAGGACCGTCATAACCGACCTACATTACAAGGAATATGTATATATCTATAAATCCTGTGGTTACGTAAACAAACAAAACTATGGAATATGTATGTAACTTACAGAACCCAGAAGTGATTATAGAGAACCCACGGCATCTAAAGGATGTGATTGTTTGTGGCGCTTAATGTTTTTGAGGTACCATTGAGCCGCATTTATTCCCTACGGAGCTTTGTGTATCTAGTAGTGATTGTGAGTAAACCACTACATATGTATGGAAAAAATTGATGTTCGGTATGCATTTTAGTCCGAAAATGTCAGCCGTGAAAGAAACTTTACCGGCAAAGAAAAAACTTGTCAAAGGCCGACTGCTACAAGCAATCCAGAGACGGTCATTTAAGTCACACTCTGTTTCGTATACAATAAGCCAAGGCAAGGTCCAAACGTTATAATGAAATAAATGTTTCATAGAAATCATAGCTTAATTAAAATGGATAATCATATAACATAACCTAACTAAAATGGCAAAACAAAAACAAACAAAACAAAATGTAAAAAACTTTGCAAATATTCGACAGAAAATAACGCACACAAATAACTAATGAACGCTAATAACAAAAACGGCTTTACACCGTCATGAGGAAGAGTCTGAAAACAAGTAAGATAAAACAAAAAAAATAAAGAGGTCTTATGAATGGAATTATTTTTCCTTTTTTAGTTGTACATGTTAGTAGTTACACAGTTGTTAGTAAATAGTGTGGGAGGAGGCTTGTTTATTGCAGCACATGTTCAGCTTATTTACAAGAACAAAAAAAAAATAAAGAAAAATAATAGAACAACCGACCCTACACACTAAATGTATCACTCGTTGACAAACTTCGTTCAGTCCTTTTTGGTTTTAACACATAATTTGTTGTTGTTGGCATTGTTTCTCTATATATGTGCACGACGATACTCTCTTATTAGAGAGATAACACTACAAATACCCAATCACACACACATATACATACACATCTTTGCTAATGATTTATTTTCTGCTTTCCTTAAACGCTAAATGAGTGCGCAACTTACTTCAAATAAGAAACTCATACTCATACACATACCAGCAAATATTATGCTACATACAATACATACGCACATTTCGACCATCCACGTTACCCACCCTCGGGAAAAAAGCACAAGAAAAAAATGTTGCAGAAAAAATAAACACAACGGTAAAATTAAAGTTGAGAAAGAGAGTAAAATAAAAGGGGAGAAAAACATGCTTAACGGTGAAAAGAGCAAATAAAACAGTGTTGTCAACATGTTTGTTTGGAGACAAATTTTTTCTTTTCAAATAATTTACGGAAGATACGGCAAAAACCATGAAAGGCCAGTTAAACCTCCTAAGAAATTTTTGTTGGGTTGATAAATCCGGTGATCAGAGGGAAAATAAACTCTGCTTGACGAATTAGACGAAATTGCAGAATCCAGGCTACTATGACCTAGGTTAGACCGTTATGGAAAGGAATTGGGAATCAGGAGAGATCTTGATAGCTTCTGTAACGGAGCATTACACCTTAAAGGCAAATATTGCGGCACTTTTTACAGGTAATGTCGGAGTGTGATGGAGTTGTAAAAACTCGAATTAAATGCCCTGTGTCTTACAATAGGTAGTAAAACGCTACGAAACCAACGCAACTGATAAAAAATTATGTATGTAAACGGCATATGAAGAGGGTAAGACACTAAAAGTCTTGGAGATCCACTCATTTTCCAAATTGCGTGTATACGGGTCATTTGGACTATCGATTAGCAAAGAAAAAAAGGTTTACTCTTCAGAGTGAGACAATCATGAATATTCTGCGTAATTGTCCAGGTCTAGCAACCAATACCAACTATGGGGTGCCATAGTTCATTGCCTTAGCGCAGTATGCCTATATCGATAACCCCAATCTTCTACACTTTATACACAATTTTAAACAATTCGATCAATCGAAAATGATATCAGAATAAACAGATTATACTGGAGCGAATGAAGATCAACCGCAAAAGTCCGCTGTTTTTCCTACACCGAAATTAGTTCAATACACCATATAAAAGGTATCATGGGTCAGGAGGTGTAGATAAATGTTATTAATGCGGTAATGCTGTGATACTCTTAGTGGAATTTGTTACTAAAATGGATTTATTAACACGAATACGATCCAAAATACACGCGTAAATTTGAAAAAAGTTAGTTTTTTAGCCAATGGCGATAAGGTTATATGTCTAGGTCTGCCTGGTTCAAAGAGATTGACCCCATAGTATATTTTTTTTTAAACATAACTGTGAAACATTTTTTAAATTACAATATAATGTTTCAATATTAACTGCAATATTATTTTAAATTAAAAAAAAACCAATATTTTCTTATTCAATTTCACATTTCGAAACATTAAAGCTTTTCAAAACATTAATTTTAAATACCAGTTAAACCGCAACAAAACTCCAGCGAATTGGCAACACTTGCAGAAAAATGAAAAACCGTAGTATTACTCTCACAACATGTTGTTTGTGTGGATGAGAGTGTATGCGTACATGTGTAAATTTTCTTCATGCACTAGAGGAGAGCACCCAAAACAACACAAAAAATGTACCACCGCCTAGCGACGACCAACAAAATTTAACTACACGACTTGGGTTTGTGCGTATATGTTTGCATATGTTTTGTGGAGCGTTTTGCTGCTTTTATAACAAAAAAAAAAAAAATTATTTTGTTTTAATAATGAATACATACACACGAAGAAAAAAATCGTAATTATTTTAATAAAAACAAAAAACATTTGCAATATTACGGAGTGTGTTTTTTTTAACAACAGCTCTGCTGCTAATTTATTTTTTTTTGGCAGAAGCATCTGCTAAGTTGTGCTTTTTTTTGCTGATGATACACGATTAAACTCAAGGAAATTATTGATACTTTTTTATAACAGTACACCTCCTTATTTATATTTTTTATTTTAAAGAAAATTTTAAAGTTTATCACGGTTTTTTTTAACAATTAAATATTGGCAAAAGCTTTTTAACAACACAGTCCTTTTTTCGCTGTACATTATATTGTTGTTGTTTTTCCAATTGGTAGTAATTAGGTTTACTTTTTTCTCTTCACCAAATGTTAACACTCTACTCCCTAAAAAAATATGCTGCTGCTTCTTTTTTTCTCTTCTGGATAATTTCATTTCTTGTGCTCTCTCCCCACCCTAAATATATTAACACCAGGCATGAATGTACAATATGCAGAATAAAGTACAAGTAAAACAAAAAAAACACCAACAATAACAAATAAAAAAGGAAAATATTCTGCTCCTGTTTAAGGGTGTAGTAGTTTATTTATTTAAAAAAAGGAATATTTTCTCTATATTTTCTACACTTTTATACAAATTTCCTTTGCTCACTCTCTCTCTCACTCTTTTTAACTCTCTGTGTGTTTTTTTCCATCAGCAAGTATTTTTTCTATATGTGTATACATTTAGGGGAGCTCTGCTCCTTTTTTCTCTTTTTTTTATACTTTTTTTGCAGTATGCTAACACTGTATTATAGTAAAAAAAAATTTTCTTTTTTTTATTTTATATTGTATTATTATTTATTGTTACACTTTTATTACCACTTTTAAGAAATATTGCACTTTTTAGTTATGTTTTATTAATTATTTGCTTTATTAAAAATTTATGCTATTTTTGTTGTGCGAAATATTTAATTTTCTCTATATTTCTCCGTTCGTGCGGCCCGCAAACTTTTTCTACCTCTGCTCTTACAACAGGGTTGTTTAATTTTAGAACTTTTTGTTTGACACCCCTTCACAGTTGCATACAAAAGGTAATCAATTTCTTAGTGCATGTTAAAACAGAGTTGTGTATTCTAAAAGGTTGGCAATATCTCTATTGGAAGTATGTTAATAAAGAGGTTAATTTTAAATATGGCTGAATTAACAAAAAAGTAAAGCTAAGCGTATAACTTTACTAATCGGGTTGTAATAAATTAATTAAGTGGTGAATACTAAATACAATATAATTAAACAAAGTAAGTGTAACGGGTTTTAAAAATTGTAGTTTGAATAAAGGATCTAAATCGTGCAGTGTATTGTATTATAATTGTTAAAGTTAAAAAAAAAACGGTGTGCAGTGTATTGTGTTATAATTGCGAAAGTTAGAAAAAAAAAGCGGGAGTTTTTTTGCATAAGCGTTGTGAAATTATTGTAAATTACCAGGAGTTCGAGTACCTAATACACAGAATTATCGCGGTACGGCACCCAGTCGCCCCCTTTGGAACCGCAGCAAGACAATAAGGTAATAGAGTAATGTAGAAAGTATTAAACCTTAGATAAGGCATTTTGATTATTTTGCGAATCTCTATAAATCTATTAAATTCAATCAAATCCAATTTACAAATTATGCAACGAAAACTTCATAGCCGGAAATGTATTTTCCGATCCTACATAAAAAACCAGACTAGGAAAACACTGTCGGCATCCTTCTCAATCTAATTACCATGGAAAACTATAATGTGCGAAAAGCTTCAAATAAGAAACCCTGTCCGTTCATGTCCAGCCTATATATTACAATTATTTTCGTGTTGAATTTCCATATAGGATATCCCTTGAGTACCTCTATCAATCCCTTTGTACTGATATGAACCCAGGCGTTTTCTCTCGGAAAAGGTTCCAAGTATGTGTTCTGATGATTTTTGCTCATCATCACAGAATCTATACACATATTTGGTTCGAGGTGATTGTGAAAAAACCGCTCCAAACCCACTTGGTTCGAGAATGTCTCCTTCTCTCTTTATCTTCCCTTACGCTGAAGTAAACCCTTCCACACCACAGCAGAGCTCGGAAAACACCCCACCTTCTAAAGCCGTCTACCTGCTTAGTGAATTCTTGAAGCTGATTCAGCTTCCCCAGACAGTCACACAGAAGCCGAGTGCTATGATAGCTGCTTGTCTATCGGAGAGTATTGCTGAGCATACCTTTCGAAGTCGAAGACTTCCATTATAAGAGACCTACACGAGTTTCGCTATGATTTCTAAAAACTTTATTCTGTGACGAAGCACACCTGTTCCTATCCTACTATCTGCTACAGAACGTCATTGAGTTCCATTAGTGTTGTATTTAGAGATTTGCAGATATCAAGTATAAGTGAGAAAATCTACCTCCACTTTCCAGCAGCTGTTCAATGGGTCTGTCTCTTAGTTACTCACAAGTCCATAAGTCCTGGCAGTAACATCTTGCCTTTAAGATATTTTAGGCACGCCTAAGTTTCCATGTGACACGTACCGAAGATCAACATTATTAGTTCCATTTTAACGACTAGAAAAAAACTCATTGATTGCGTTTCGTGGTGGTTTCTGCCTCTGGCAAATCCTTTACAACACATCTTCTGCAAACCCAACTGCCTTAACCGTTTCAGGTGACTCCGTTCCACAAAATACTGACGATCAAACACTGATTTTTCAGTTACTCCATCTTTGTGCCTTCTATATCAGTTTCCTATTTCGGTAATAATTCTGTAAGATCGCCAACAGGTACCTAGGAATATTAGTTCGAGCCAAGGCATTAACATGCTTCAAATTCACCGTGTTAAAATTGTTCTTAACGTCAAATGTTGCTGTTACAATAACACAATAGTCATTATTTGACCTGACAACAAATTGATTCACTGATAGTCGACTTTTTAGGCACAATCTTTTACAAGTTATAAGAGCAATTACCCTCTTGCGTCTATCATACAAAGCGGACGATAAGCAGAGAGGTTTTCCAGAGGTTTCTTTTCTTTAGACAGCAAGACCAACCACAGTCGCTTCCATATTGCTCGGCAAGTGTTTCACATTTTTATAAACTGACCTGAATAAATCGAGTAGTGAGCGGCAAATACTCTTCACATTTTTCTAAAAATAATTGAAATAAACACAGTTTTTGTTGTTTTGATTGGCATTCATAAATTTTCATATTTTTATTGAAAGAATAAAAAAAAATTTTTAATTCAAAGTTGTTGACTTATATAGGGAGGGGGCCAGGTCCATTTCATCTATTCCGCACATACAACATATTTCTCTTTTTGCATCGACTGCACCAAACCCAACACTTTCATTTATAAAATTCCTAAAAAGAAAGGAAGATAAAAAACTGTTAAATTAAAAATGCATTAAATCACGGGAAATATTGTGTATTATTTTCATAAATTTTATGCTAAAATAGGTTTAATAAGGGCTTATGTTCGTAGTTTTTGTTGCCCTAATGTTCACAATAAGAATTCTCAACGTTAAGGTTCAAAAACTACAGCTCTAAGGCTATACAAAGGCAGACAATTGCCTGCCCTCTCCGTCGTTTGGCAACAGTTAGTTACACGTTTCCAAACCATAATGCCTACCTCAAGGCAAAGTACATTTCGCAACGAACGTTTACGAAGTAATGGCAGGTTCTTTAATGCACATGTGTTTGGTTCTCTCTTTACGGCATGCATACGATTACGTTTAAGAGAAATGGTGATCCTGTAGTGATCTGAAGGTTTTCGATTTGCTACATAGCAAAGTTTGACACACATTACTCAGCCTACATTTAAAAAACTTTCTTCGTCACCATCAAGCAGATGGCTTGGCATTAATCCAATGCGAGATGGTGTTGTTCCTCTTGAACACCCCAATGTTTCTAGTTCGCTTCTCCCTTCCACTTGTGCTACTGCAGTATAGACAAAGACTTGTGTGGTGAATGTTCAGACTTAAGATTCGATCAGCTGAAGCTAGCAATCGAGAAGATCCTCTCTTCTAATCAGGAAATGTTATCTTTATGGATTTCCTGCCTAACAGTGGTTTAAGTAGTGGTTTGATTTGCTTGATATACGTTAAGGCGTCCAGTTTCCGTATATATCCCAGGGTCTCCAGTGATAGAAATTTTCGGAAAATGTGCCATTTTCCACAGAAATAAGCGACATGCTTGACACACACAACACATTTTACACAACACATAATATTTTAGGGCAGCCTGACTCTGTCTGAGTAGATCAATATTCTGCTACTAAGCAGCTAATTGATCTCCACGAATATAGTCTTCCGCTTGCAAGGCACAACAGTTATTCGAGAGTATGTACGAAGGGTTTAATGAACAATTTCTCAATATACACATCATAACCCATGCTTCCATCGAATTTAAAGCCATCCGTGTAAATTTTATGACAATTTGGAGGATAATCTAGCTCCCCGCCGTTCCTTGAAATAACTCTAAACTAAACAGCTGTTCATATAGTTAAAGGGAGGCAACCATATGGTCCATCGATCCGTTTTAGAATCTTAGAATCTAGATGAAGAAAATTTTCACTTTAAATTTTCAATAAAATGTTGATTTTTTTAATTTAATTTTTTTGTTGGAATTTTTATTGCATTTAGACGTTTTTATATAAGGGGGAGGGTAACTAAAAAAATTAAAATAAAAATTTATTTTTGTTATATAAACATTATTGTTTTTAAGGGAGTTAATTTATAAATATTTCTGTTTTCTTAATTGAAATTTTTTTTCGAGGTTTAAAAAAAAATTAAAAATAAAATTATTTTCAAATAAAATTTAAATTAATTATGTTTTGTTTTTATTTTGTAAATTTTTAAATTTTTATAATTTACACTAAAAATTTGTTAATATTATGGTTATTTTTTTCAATTTATTTTTATTTTTAATTTTTGTTTTGTTTGTTTTCAATGTTTTATACTTTATAATAAATTTAAATTTATTTTTATAGGTTAAATAATAATTATAATAATAATTAAATTATTTTGTTTTTTTTTTCGTTTTTTTGTTTTTATTTAATGCACCTTAAGACGAAAAAAAGCTTGATATTATTTATTGTTTGTTTGTTTTATTTAAATAATAATTAATTAATTAATTATTAAAGGGCTGTTAAGAATAATTTATGTTTTCTTAGCTTTAATTTCATTTTCATTATTATTTTTTTTATTAAATATTGATTAAATGAACAACACACTTTGATTAAATAGAGTTTTTTTTTGTTTTGTTTTTAAAATTAAAAATAATAATTTTATTTTTTTATATATAGATCTGATTTGCTTTGTTTTTTTTTAATTATTTATTGTATATGCTAATATTTTTTGTTTCGTACTTAAGAACTAATATTTATTTTTTAATTATTTTAATTTTTTTTTGCTTTTTTTTTCTCTTGCTTGCTTTGTTCTTCTACTTTATGCAAAAGTAATATGCAGTAGCTTAACAAAAAAACCAGAAAAATAGCGATATATTCTACGTGTTTTTATTACAATCAAAATTTATTTAAAATTTTGTTTTTATTTTTTTAATTCTTATTAAAAAAATTTTGTTTTCTCTTGTAATCCAAGGTAATAATAAAAATTTTATATAAAGAAAGACTACCACTACAATATAAAATAATTTAAAAACAAGCCCCCTCCCCTCCAGCATAATTCGTTAGTTTCCATTACATTTACTACGTAATGGAAGGAAAAATTCAAGTGAAAACCCATTCACTTTAAAGAGGAATACAAATATTACAAAAAGAACATGTACGCTCCTTAAGTGAAAACCCATTCTTCACCTGTACAAAGTGTATAGAAATCGTGGAATTGTAGCAACCACGTTTTCTATAGTCAAATGAATCTTTAAAACTTTCAAAATAAACTTTATTAAATAGAAAAATATTTAAGCTTGTTATGCAGGAACGCTTCTTTTCATAAACCCAAGCTAAGAATACAAATCATGGAGAAACCTTATGCTAAGGTACTACTGCCTAAAAAATTCTAAACGACTTTGACAATTCCATGCCGATTACACAACGAATATTAGCACACCAGGTGCACACAGAATAAGCCTTCATTACTACTACCGCTATACCTTGAGAGACTTTGTCAAAAGTGTGCATAACGACCCGTCGTCACTGCTTCAGCGGTCTGGCATATGAACTTCGGCAACAATGTCTGTCTGCCAAGCAATTTTTTAGGAAACAAGAATGTGATGAATGCTACTAACCAGATTTGCAAACACCATCATAAACGCTAGGTACACAGAGCAGTCTATCAGTGAACAAATTCCAGATAAAAATTCATTTTCCCTAATGTCTGTACAAAGTGAGTAGCATCCTGTTCTTCTAGATTAAATAGTATTTAAAGGTTTCAACACAAGGTTTTTAGACAGACACGATCTACCTTCAAAACCAATAACTAACACAAGTCCTTTCAGAGAGAGAGAGAGGGCTAGTAGAATACAAACTTGATTTCCGTATCACGTTACAACCTACTCTGTAAACCGGAAATGTGATCCGACTTTGCAATTATTTATCAAAATACCTTTATAACATCCACAATCCAGTAAGCCAGACATATGATCCACCTTTACCAAAACAACCACTTCCAGGGGCACAAAAATTTAACTTCAGTGCCCGAAACACTACTATTCGTATAATTTTCAGCATCACAGCTAGCCTTTCTAGGCTTAGGAACCTTATCCTAAGCACTGTGTACTAGACTGTGGGAAAGTATGCGAAAAATTCTGTAAGAATTGCATGGAACCCTTGCAGTAAAGAATCAGAAGCACATTTGTCGTAGAAATATTGAGCATTTGCAAGTAGTAGGCTGAAGTTTCAAAGCCTCAAGCTTTCATCAAACCTCAAAAAGAAAGGTTAATTGCCTTTGTGAAACCGTTAAATTGGATTAAGCCAACATTAGTAATACATCAGATGGAAGTGGTCGTGCTTTAAGGATTCTAACATTTGTCTTTCGTATAGGCTGCTTGAAAGCATGGTAATGAAGAAATTGGGTGAAGAAATTTTCCCTAAAAATCTCTTGATTTAGGCATGTCTCTAGGACATCTGTCCTCCCTTATGTGAATGCCAGGGATTTCTTAGGGAAATTTTGGATCATTAAAGGGTAATTGTTACAGGGTTTCCTAGCATTGCAAATAATATGGTCAGGACTGGCACAAAGCTGACAATCTCTGACATATTAAAGATTAACGACTTCGGTGGCTTTGTCTAGTCATGAGAGTGAAAAGGGATTTCGAAAATGTATTTGAATAAAACCGCAGATGACGAAATTCGAAACTTGTACTGTGTTGTAGCCATGCCGGTAGATAAAACAGAAGACTGCAGCATAAAATATTTGGATATCAATGACGACGTTGTTACCAACTATTAAAATGTGTTGCCTTTTATCCAGCAAGTGGTTAATCTCACATCTTGCCTTTGGTGTATTAAAGAATTTCAAGCAGAATGTATTGAGGGCTTTTATTGATTAAATTCTGGCTTTCATTTTCCTGAAGAGTTCTATGCTATGTTACAGTTTTAGGTTATCCAACCTTTAAATATTTTTCGGCTTCATCGGCCTTAAAGGTATAACATAAGACGAGAAAGGACAACTTTTCTCCTAGAGAAAATTTCTCAAAATTCGAAGTTTGCAAAACTGGAAAGAATTTTGTTAAGCTTTTGAGATTTTTTTTAAATCAAAATTAAAATAAAAGAAAAATTCATAATTTTTGGCAAATTACAGAGCTTTTACAACAAAATTTTTAAATATTTCGAGCAGAAAGGCTAGAGGAGCGGAGGCTTTGCTTTTGGATAAGTTCTAAGAATTGGTACAAGAAAGCCAATCTAAATTTTTTTTTACGAAAAAAAGATAAATATTTAATCTTAAAACTTTTTATAAAACTATCCAGTAGTTCGTAATAACATATTGAAAAAGAAAAAAACCAAAAATGACAAACGTTTAGAATATGGAACCAATGGTTGATACAAAAAAATTAATTTTTAAATACTATAAAAAATACCATCAAACTGTTATAAACTACCATCAAGCTGTTATAAACTGTTTAAAGCCTTTCAAAAACAAATACTTCCACATACAAATTAATTTGAAAAATTAAAATCAAATAATAAATATTCTCTAGATAGATAAATAAGTATTATTTAAGTAAACGTTTCTTTTAAAAGGCTTGAGAAGGATTAGGATTAGTTGTAGCAGTAGTAGGAGTAGCATTAGACGTATGAATACAATTGGAAGTCGATGATAATGATGATGGTGATGTTGATGATGCAGATGTTGTTGATGCGGATAAATGAGATATAAAGGCCGAAGATGTTTTAATTGATAAACAAGTATTGTTATTATTATTATTATTATGATTGCTACTGATAGTAATGTAATTGTAGCTATGGTTGTTGTTGTTGTGGTTGTTGTAGTAGTATATGTTGCTATTGTTATCATTATTGTTAGAAGGTAAAAGAACAGTAGTAGTATTATTGTGGCTGGTAAAAATGTTACGTTGATGATTTACCTTAACACCGAAAAATGGATAACGTTCGAACATCTTTAGCTAAGGCTGAGAAGGTCAATTTTTTGGAAACACATCACCGATATTAACAAAAGCACAAGCACCTAACGATGCCTGTGCCATAACCTTGAGTAATTCATTGGCATGGGCAACACAATATTCCAGGGGTGGCATTTTGGCATAATTCATTGATTCTAAAATGTAAACAAAAAGAATTCAAAATTAAACCTAAATTTTACAAATTGAATTTCAATAGGAAAACATACCTAATATGGCTGAATTTAAAGCTCTACAAACCGGCTCTCGTTTTGAGGGACATAATTGCCAGCCTAAAGGACTTGCCCAGGGATTTGAATAGGCAATTAAACTAAATGCATTCTGTAGGAACAAAAACAAAAAAACAAAAAATAAGTTAAATTTGTAATAAACAAAACCCTGCTGTTGACTAACCTCCATCATTCGTTTCTCATCATCAGACATTTTCTTCTCTTTATCCAACTGTGTACCCATTTTTGATAGTTCTTTGCCAAACTCTAATATGCGTTCAATGCCATGGCTAAAGTTTTTAACTGCAGGTGAAACGTCCACATCTGGTTTTAATAGAAGATTTGAAAACCAAAAAATATTTAAATAATTAAAATGCAATATTAATAAACAATTACAGAGAAAACTTACCCATTTCTTCATCAGCATCTATAGAATCATTGAAATTATTTGTATTGCCGTTTTTACAAACGTTGCCTAGAATAGCAATAAAAAGAAAGACGGTGTTAATAATTTAATTAAAAACAAAAGAATTGAAAATAAAATACAAGAAATTTAATTGTTTCCTTTGATAGTTTTTTCCGTTTATAAAGCAATGTGGAGAAATAAGTCCTAGATTGCTAGGCAAAAGGCAATAAAATTGCAAAAATAAATTTTGCATTGCCACTCCCACGTCACGTCACTGCTATTTTACAGAGAAATTTAACTAAGTTTGCCAAGACATAATAATCATTTTGCTCAGCTCGTAATTATAAAAGAAAATACGGGGTGTTAATGACCATAGCTAGTGCAAACACCATCACGGATCCAAATCAATCATTAATTCGTACTCAGACAGTAAATGGAACAAATAAAACAAACGCTCCAAGGATATATACAATACCAGACGGACTGAAACATTCACATCAGATGAATCCATAGGTTCGAGGAGGACGTGTACTTGTCAATTAAGACAAGTACAGTACCCGGAGGTCGAATTGACCCATTGTACAGATGAATCCATAAAAACAGTATACAAAAATTGAAAGAAACAAAATCCTCGGCAAAGACGCCATACCACTAGAACGCCATATCCAAGTAAACGACAACATAGCGGTGATTATTTACTCGCACAAAGACAAAGCCGAGATAAAAGAATTCCCATCCCCAGTATGGACCAAAGGAATCATAAAAAAAACTTCCTAAGCAAGCACAACCAGCCTTTTCTCCTCATCGTAACTGCTCTACTGATCAGACGAATATTCGATAATAAGTCACCATAATTTAGTAGGTAGTGTATTGGCTTATTAGACGCTAGTCCGTGGTTCAAATTCTTCTTATTTTATCTCTCAGCAGACTTGGCAAAAACTCTGAGAGTAAATAAAATTTCCGTGAAAAATTTCTCATAGTTTTAGTTTTCTTAACACCCACAACATGGATGCTGTGAGAAGCTATGTTATAATCCCTTGTTTTAAGGGTTGTAAGTGGATCTATTGATAGACTTTCGATAAGCTTTCGATTCCATTAGGTTCATAGCAATTTAGGTTAACAAAAAGAAGATATGAAGAAGATATTCAGACAAAAAAGAAGATGCTATGGAGGTTGATTTAAAGAGGCTAAAAGCAATACATTCCGGTTGGTAATATTACTAACCCGAAGCTTAACATAGCATTAAAGCTAGCACATATGACGATTAAGCCTGATAGACTTGATGCAAAGAATTCCACTGATGAATGGTTTGAGCATCTGTCAAGCGAAAAAAATAACATCATTAATGAACATTGCCGTATAAGAGATTCACATTCCTTAATTCGTGCTCCATGGGATTAAAATAGCTTTAGACAATGCTCGAAAGCATATCTGGTGTCAAGAGAAGTAAGAATCTCATGTCTATAGAATTTAACAATACGCAGACCACAGGAAATCCACGATTTAGTTTTGTAGATAATTTTTAAAGTGGCAAGGATTGTGCAGCTTTTTGTCCACACTTGTGAAGTTATGGAGATTGTCATATATTTCGAGCGATACAAAAATACATCAAGTCATTTATTCTATAGGACTATGAGGCATGAAACTCATCCAGTAAAGCAGTGAAACCATCATTTGGAGACAACAATATACGTGTTTTAGCCTAATAGAATAAATCTCCTATGAAAACCTATAGACAACCTCAAAGCAAGAGCTTGTAAAACAATATTGCAAATGAAAATGGATGGATTTCAAAAACCACAGAATAACATCACTCTGTCGGTCCTCGGGAAAGACGGAGAAGAAGTCCTACAAATTGGAGACATCTAGTAGATGCTGAAATTTGCAAAGAAAGTCTACAAATGCTATGCAAATAAAATAATGGAATTCATTAAACCATTGTCGATTCTGCTAAAATTTTAAATGAGTTTTCATGACATTAACGACTATTAAAGAACAAACAAAAGTATGAAATAAAATATATACATATATGTATATGTATATATATAGATAAACTACATAATTATGTGTGTGTATATATATACCGTTTGTTGTATGCTGACCATTATTTTCCATTTCAACATCATTTAAATAATCGTTATCGTTATTACTTTTACCTATCGTTGAAGGAGCATCATTTGTAGCTGAACAATGCTCAACCAAATTACTGTAAAGACACGTGAAATAAAAAAAAGAAAAGAAGAAAAGAAAAAGAACAACAAGAACGTATTAAATGAAATAAATAAACAAATCTAGGTATTGAATTGAAATTTAAATAAAATCTCAACTGTTGTGTGTTTGTGCTGTGCGACAACTTACGTTTGAGTTTTTATATCATTATCGGTATGTATCACAGTCATGTGGCTTGAGTTCTGTGCATTTATTATTGTTGTTGCTGTTGCTGCTGTTGGTGTTGTTGGTATTGTTGCTGCTGCTGCTGTATTTGTTGCTGCTAATGATGATGATGACGATACTGTTGTTAACGCTGCTGCTGCTGTTGGAGAATTAGCAACAGTTGCTATTGTTAAATTATTGGCTGTTGTATTATTGTTACTATTATTATTATTAATTAGATTGGTGGTGTTATTAGTCGATGCAGCTGTTGTTGTTGTTGTTTTCGTTACTGCTATTGTTGAACCACTTGTACTAGGATGATCCTCTAAGTTGGTAGTAAGCAGACTACCATTACTACTAGTGCTTGATCCTCCTCCTCCATTGCCATTCTGATACGATTTTGTCGATTGTATAACCGAAGTTTGTTGCGGTACAGAAGACATGGTTGACGATGTTTGTGTCGTTATTGAATGAGTACAGGGAGTTTTATTAGTAGTTGTTGTTGTTGTAGTTGATGTTGAAGAAGTAGGGCAGTACTATTGTAAAGTATATGAACGTTTGGAAGAACATGTTGTTTAAGCCATTTTTTTGTGTGAGAAAAAAAGGAAAACAAGAAATCCATCCACCAGACCAAAGGACAATAAAAGGAGTAAGATTTACAGAAGAGAAGAGAAACAAATAAAATACAATAGTACGGAAGAAGAAGAAGAGAAGAAAAGAAAAAAAGAAAACATTAATTTAGAATTCATTAAAATGTAAGAAAAATAAAAATAAAAACAAATACCTCAATATCGGAACCATTGATCATCTCTATAAATTGTCTAATCTTTAACATGAACCAGAGATTTTTATTATTCTCCAAAAGACCAGGATAAGAGCGTAGTGTTTGCTCAATGGCTTGACCTATTTTACCAGCCATAACTAGTTTTAGAATTCCTATAAAACGCGCAATACCGAAACGTAACAATTATTACAAATGAATTCAAATTGTTGTGAAAATAAATTAAAACTTACTTTGACGATTACGTATGGATGAGATGTCTTCTCTTAAATTTTGTCCTGTTTTTTGTCTGGAAAACGCTTCAGCTGTTTGGCTATAACCATTATGCACCAAATATGAACTAACCAATCTACATTTAAGCGGGAAAAGAAATAAACGTTTACACACAACATTTAAGAACGAGCCCACGAAAAATGCTTACTTTTGTAATAGTGTTGTGGGATCGCCTTGTTCAGCTGGTAGAGGAAAATCATAGATAGTAGCGGTCATTTCAGTTCGCATTTGCTTCATCATGTCCTCAATTTGATCAAATTTAAAAGGCTCTTGTCCAAAATTAGCATCCACTTCTTCGCCAGGTGTTTGTAATCCAACAGTAGGATATAATTTGTTCTGGAATATAGAAACACAAAATGAAAATGGATAATGAGTGTATCTCTATAGCAAAACTTATAAAAATAAACAATTTTCTGTAGTAAATCGAGGATAACAATTTGATTTGGATGCATATTATAAAGCGATATTGAAGACCAAGACCTATACAATCTGACATAATTGCGTGGGAGTACGCACCCTATATTAATCAGAAAGTGAGACGTTAGCAACATCTTACAACTATGTTGCGCCTATCTGGATACCTTCCCTCAGCGACACACGATGGTGAACAATTCAGACCATATACTATAATGCGCTCCGAATCGCAATCGGTTGTCTTAGAATGACAAGCATAAATACTTGGTGACATGTCATCTACTCACTAACCCCCCCACGTCGCATTCAGCTGGTCGTTTTTGTTGCTTTAATACGGTCATTCTGTCATCTTGACTGACGTTAACCGAATGCCAGCATTGAAGTTTAAGTAGCTATCGATGCAGCAGAGTACTTAATAAACATCCACCAACGATTTTCGATAGTGACAGGCAACTACCAAGGAGAACACGAGCCATCCTTGCACAGCGGAAATCTGTCTGGTTAAGCAGCCTTAAGTGCTATCACGAGGGAGTTGTTCTCGACACCAAGACTGTTGACCTGAAATTCGTCCTTACGACACTTGAGTACAGGCAGACTAAAACGTGCTTCATATATTCAAACGGGAGATACTTTCGTACAACAACAACAAAATTCGCAAAATGTTATTTGCTACACGTCTTCAAATGCTTTTGTCCAAATTTTTTTTACTTAATACAACAATCCGCCATATGGAGTAAATTTGAAAGCATGGACTTACTAAAAATCTTAGAAGACTATTGAAGGTCACACGATGTGAAAACCTAAAAACCACGTAACGTACAAAATACTTATATTGGCCTCGGCAAGATGTACAAGCACGAGTTGGGAATAAATGGAAGAAATTAATTAAGGCAACTTTCTCCAACTTTATTTTAAAGTTAAAAACTGCAATTAAAATAGCTTCACTCACACAATGAATTCCAGTAAACCAGACTGGAATTTAATATTAAAAAATAAATTCAATTAAATTCTTTATTCTCCAGAGATTTTATACCATTTTTAAAGAAAATTTTCTTAATAAGCAGCAGCTGCTCGAATTTTTAAGAGTTGAATTGCCAACTTTTTTCTAGTATCTTTAAATTCTAGTAATTCTACTAACAGGACTTTTTGTTGTCTTAGCTGCTCTGTGGTGTATTGCTCTTTGAAGGTTATTTTCTCTTTTTTAATTGTTGTTTTTTTACAACAATACATTGGGTATACGTAACGGTTTAACAAAAAAAAAACTCATTACGATCGATTTCGATTGCATTTATAAACATTTTCATTCTCTTGAAATTTATAAACAAGTGCAGCTTGTAGCGCATTAATTTCGTTGTTCAATTGAAAAGGGTTTTGAAATATACTCATTACGTGGAATTTTTTATTGTAATAAAATTATTTGATAATAAAATACAAAATATCGCTTATATCAACATTAGGTCGATAGCAGTGAGGGTGTCGAAAACTGTCTCGGGCAGCCATTGATTTGAAATAAATTTAAAATAAATTGTTGTTTCTTACCGGTAAATCTCTAAAGGCAATACCCAAATCAATGCCATTCTTTGTATAGAAACAGGTATTGTTAACGAAGTTAACACAACAACCTATTACATCGCCAGTGGTGAATGTTGGACCATACGATTGACCGTGGCCGGATGATGAAAATGAATTGCCATCATCACCGTGATAACCGTACGATTGCTTATCCCAACCTGTGTGTTTGAAGAAATAGAAACAAATTTAATTAAATTTCGAGAAAATTAAGGAAATTTAAACCATATTTTTTCAATTTCTTACCTGGCAAACGATTCATGCGAAATTGTTGAGCTGTTAAACCGATACCCATGTAGCCATTTTTGCCTTTTGAAATAATTTCCACTTCAAAATAATAGATGCCACAAGCTGGCGGTATGGGATGAGCAGTTCGTACGGAAGCAGCATCATTGCTTTGTTTACCTACTCCTAGGCAGAAACAAAAACATCATTAGAGAGAGATACGATATTGTAAAAGTTTAGAAGTTTATTAAGATTAATATTATTTACGGATTAACACGATTCCTTTCAAATCTGGCGGTAAAGAAAATACGCTATGGATTGATTAAAGCCAGAAAAAACTGCAAAACGATTTAAAGAGTTAAAAACGACAAGAGTTAAACGCCCGAAGGATACGTAGGTGGTTGCGAAAGATTTGATTACGCCTGGTGAATCTGAATATGGCAAACGCCCGAGCCGCATTCTCAAAAGTCAATCTTCAATCGCATCCTGTGGATAAGAATCGATCAAACTATAATTAAATCTGAAATTTGAATTGGGTACACTGCGAAAATCCGATGGCGATACTGTTTGGGAAGGCGAAGAATTGGAATGCTAGCCATTATTCAGAGAAGACAGATAGAGAAGCTACCTTTCTCGTGATGAACTGAAACCATATAAAAACAATGGCTTTGGACAGACTTAATGTAAACAATATGTTATGTGCCAGTGGATCACAACAGGGACTAATTTTGCAGAGGAGCATATCTGTGACCTGGTTTAAATCACTACTTTGGTCGTAAGTTTTACTTATTTGTTCACCTTTTTCGGTTGTTAAACTGTCCATGTCATCCCTTTCACAAATTAATTACACTTCAGATGCTACTATCACGGGTTTGAAACCACTTTAATATATAATTAATAACCCTTTAATTCTACACCATTAATTGCTGAAGTTTTGATCACCAGTGTACATAAGGAAATTGCAAAAAAGAGGTAAACTACGAGCATAACCCAAAATTTATATGTAAAGGCTGAGGGTTAATTTAAAAACAAGACGAGAATTTGTTTTGAAAACAAACACGACCAGCTGTTTTAATTTAAAAAGGACAACAAAAAATCACGCGAATATAGACAACAAAGCAAACAAGATTTCAAAACAAAAACAAACATTTTTTAACGTTTGTTTTCTCTTTCAATAATACCCCGTGTACGTAGTAGTAGCAAAAAGGGGAAATTGTTTGTTAAACATACAAAAGCAGCAACAAACATTATAATACAAAAACAGTTATTACTTTAAATGCTTTACTAACAAGTTGAAAAGGGACAACTATAGATAGCTAAGCATAAAAGGCAAAAAGGAAGAGATAATGAAAATAAGAAGCAAAAAAAAAAAATACATTAATTGCAGTTTTATGGATGGTATGGTATAGTCTGGTCTTTTGTTGTTTTGAATAGAGAAACCAAAATAGAAATGAAAAGAACGAAATGTGTGGTAGGACCGAAGATAAAATGGAAGTGAGAAGAAATCGAAATGCAATACAGTAGTTAAACAAATTGGATATAAAAGAAAAAATTTAAATAAAGATTGTTTGGTAAATCAAAATCCAAAAACTTTTTCTTTGGCTTGGAATTAAAGAAAGCTCTGCGTATAATCTCCCCGACTAAACCCGAAAAGGTATTTTTTTTGTTTATGGCTTTAGAGTTTTAATTTAATAGCTTGTGGCTTAAATACCAACCAGTCTTGTCTAACTAATGCTTTTTTATTATTAACAACAACACCACCGACATAATAAAGTGGGTTGTTGAATTATAAACAACAAAATACATACATACGTATGCCCATACCGACCGACCGACCGTATTTTTTAAAGTTTCAATGCACTTTCCATTCAAGTTCATTGCTCTCAAAGTTTGTTTTGCTGTTGTGCCGTTGTTGTTGTTATTGTTTCGTTGTTTGGTTCATTTATTTTTACTCACTCACTAACTCACTTACTGCGTCAGTTAGTCAGTTTCACTTTATTTTTGTAACTCCTAAAAAGGGGGAAGTTTTTCAACGTATATTTTGAAATATTGAAAAAAGGGTAATGAAAAAAAATTAATCCCTTCTGTAGTATAGAACGACAATAACAACAACAACAAAATGTCAGATGGGCAGACACAGTTTTTTAATGGTTCTTGGCATTTAGGTAGAATAGGTATTGATGGCTGAATATATGGTGTAAAGGGTTTAAATTGCTGTGATTAGTCGGATTCTTAAAGACTTTCTTCCTGATGAGTTTGCGGTAGTGTGAGGGAGCCTGAAACGATCGAGCGGCTTCTGTGTGCAGAGACGAAGATAAAGAAAAAGATTTCTCCAATGGAAAAAGTGTCCTTGGAAAGTTGTCCTCTTTCACATTTCTGGCATCAGTTGCTTTTTAGTTTTTTGTACTTCACGGTTGGATTCAAACAAAATGGAGATGGACACAGGCGAAGCTGTCTGCATCTATGTCAGAGAATCCAACCATAGATTCCATGGGTTGTTAAAGTCACCGAACAACTAGTCAATAAACATAAACCGAAGAGGTTTAAGGATAAGAATTTATGCAAGTTTTGAGAGGCTATTTTTTTTTTTTGGTCACATTTGGTATGGAAGTGTAAAAGGCTGTTGAAACATTACTGGCAATGTAGATAAGAATGAACTGACAGGATCAGTTTTCGGCGCAAGGACAGCAGAAAGATTGGTGGATTCACAAACAGGCTTCTTATTTGAATTATTGAGGCAAGGTTCGCTGATTTTACTAATCGTGCATGGGTATGTAAAGCAGAATGTAGAGTTGCAAGAGCCTTATGGTTAAAGATCAATCCTACAACATTTAATCCTGATTTCTGTAGGCTTTGCAAAGAGACAGAAGAAACAGTCTCATGTCACTGCCCCTGTTTATAGGTACATACGCAGAAATGCCTTAGCAATCGATTCGTTGTGAAACTAATGGATCTGAAAATTTGTAGGCTTTAAGACCTAATACGGTTCAAAAACGGGATTAACTCTTTAGCAGGGTACTTATTTATGCCAGCCGACCATTTACAGTGCTCTAGATATGGTTGATTGGGTGCTAAAGCAACTGACTTTTAATGCTAATGTCTCGTACAAAATTTTCCTCGGTGAAAAACCTTATTTCTAGCTCTGTGATTAAGTCAAAACGAAAGTGATTGGGCCGTCATTTTTCAAAAATAACGATGGAAGTGCTGTTGCAGTCAATTCAGTACGCTATGGCTTTATGAGAGTCGATTTTGTTTGCTCTACAATTGAATTATAAATAAGATCGTATTTGATTTCAACAAGATGATTCAACAAGTCACACGATACATTTGATTTTGATTTTATTGCATGAGAGGGACCGATTTCCTAAACTTCTGCAGGGAAACGAAGTGCAGGAAAATCTTTTACATAAAAACGACGTTAAGGAAAGTTAGTTAACTGCAACCGTTTGCATATAAAAAAGAACTGATGCATTATATTGACAGTTGATACTCATCAAACTGAGTTGCAAAATGAATTTACGAACCTCATGCATTGTAAATATGCCTTGAAACTTGCGTTCAGAAAGTTGGTCAAGCTTGTGTTTTGAAAACCAAGATCATGCGATCGATCATCAAGACCATGTCTTGACGATATGCAAGCGCTTAACATTGTGGAAAGAAGGAACGAAATGCAAAGAATTTCTCTGGTGGTTAAGCTATGTCATGACTATCTTTCTAATAACAATCTATTCTAACAATCTAATCTAAGGGGTGCCTTAGAATATCGCTTTTAAATTAAGGAATTGTATATAATGCTGCACGCTGCGTGGTATAAAGAAAATATCGATCAATATTGCGATCTCAAAGTTAATACTGTGCGAGTAGTTATTAAGAAGTATCCGGCAGTCAACAAAGAAGAAAGAAAGAAGACTTTATTGGATTAAACCCAGAGATTTTTGAATGGACTGATACACAGTAAATTATATAAACTAGAAAAATAATACCAAGATAGCCTAATTAAAAATTAATAAAATTGCTCTTATCCTACGTACATACATATGTATATAAATAACTCACCTTTGAAATGTACACGTAAATTGTTTTGGGATAAGCCGATCGATAGGCATTTATCATGTGGACTCCAGCAACGTGGTAATGGTGTCTCGCTCTCGTTTACATTGGGATACAACATTTTAAGGCGATCAACAACTTGTGGACTACTGTTTGTATTGACGACACCACCAAGGCCTGATGTAGATGAGCCATGATGATTGCGATGATCGGACGACATGCTGTTGCCAAACATTATGTTGTTGGTGTGTAGGCTGCTGCCGCTATTAATGTGGGCACCGTTCGTATTATTATTGTTGTTATGAGATGGTGAGTTTGAACGAAATCCGTATGGATAGACGCAGGGATGCTGATACGGATGGGCGTGTAAATGGAATTCACGGGGATTATGATAATGATGATCGAAGGACGGTAAATGTTTAGATTCTTCCGATTGTTGTTGTAGTGGTGGTGGTGGTTGTTGTTGTTGCTGTTGAAGTAACAACGGCAGTGTTGTTGGTAGTTGTGGCGTTTGTTGCTGTCCCAATGCTGATGCTGATGTCGACGACGAAGGACCAGCCGAACCTGAAGCGGAAGTATCTAATGTTAGCGACTGTGTTCGCTGAAGCTGGTGTTGTTGTTGTTGTTGCTGTGCGACGGCGGCGGCGACGGATGCGGATGATGATGAAGATGCTACTACTGCTACTGCCTCGTCATTCCGTATATTTAAATCCACATCGAAATCGTTGTTATCGTTGTCATCCAATTGTATATTATTTTGTTGTTGTTGCTGCTGCTGTTCCACCTCTGCTTCACTAGCTGCCTCCTGTGGATAAATATGAGGTTGGTGACCAATTTCTTCAGCATTCGTTTCTAACGGTTGTACAATGACAGCCGAAGCATCAATTGTATCGGCAATATCGTTACGATTTATTATTTGAGCAGTCAGCTGCTGTTGCTCTACTACTTGTCCTTGCTGCTGGGATTGACCCGGCCCTGTGTGTTCTGTATTATGCTGTAGCAATAATGATGATGCTGGGGATGATGATTGTACTACAGTTGTTGATTCTATGATGGTTGATGCGCTAGTTGGCTGTGGTGGTGTAGGTAGTGGTGGTGGTGGTGATGAAGAAGCTTGATGCGGTGACAATTGTTGTTGCTGTTGGGAGGAAATAGAAAAAGAAGTTGTGGGAATAGGATCTTGCTCATGAAACAATGATAATTGGGATTGTGCTAAATTATAATGAATCTGATGCACTGCCGATGATGATGATGGTGATGATGATGAAGCAGCGGACGATGATGGCGATGATGACGTCAACAACGGTGGCGTATTGCTATCGCTCATTGGCGACATTAGGTGTGTGAAAGCCTGTGACGAAATGGTGGGGGAAAATGGTGATGGCAGTGGTAGTGATGATGAGGGGGAAAATGATTTATTGAAATCATGGGCGTGAGTGGAAGTGGATATGGCAGCAGGCATATCAAATAAAAAGGGTGAGAAAATAACTTGGGAAGGATTAGCAGAAGGTAAGAATGCAGAGGGTGGCAGACGTGTAGTAGTGTGGCTACTACTGGTAGTAGCAAGATATGGAGTAGAGGTTGAGGATGATGATGCAGATGAAAATGGAGGTGGTGGTGATGATGATTGTGGTAGCGGCAATGAAGAAGCCGACGACGACGACGACAATACAGCTAACTGCTCAGCACCTACCATTGGCTCCTCTCTACCAACCGACGATGTGGAGGAGGCAGTCGATGTTCCTGCACCAGTTGCTGCTGTTGCAGTAGTAGTAATTGGAGCCATGGTTGACTGCAGTACTGAAGCTGATGCTGGTTGAGATGCCGTAGCCATCGCCATTGCCTGTGTTACGGGCGGTGGTGGTGGTGGTTGTGGTAGTGGTGGTTGCAATGGCATCGGTTCTTCATTTAAATCATTATTAACATCATTATTATGATGATCATTGCCATCCGCTAGATGATCGGCCACTGGCTCATCATCGTCCGTTGATCTCATAAACGGTAACATTGGCAAATGGCCTAAAAGATTGCTACTACTGCTATTGTTACTACTACTCGACGATGCCGAAGCTGATGACGAATTCGGTTGATCGTTATCATTTTCAGCATCCATATTTTATGATTCCCCCTTTACTTTTATATGATTTTATATATTCTTTGCGATTCGATTCGATTGGAAGATTACACAAATGAATTTTCAACAAAAGATTTTCTGCACTACAATCAATTTTTTCGAAATAAATTTCTTTTTCTCTCTCTCTCAAGTTCGTCGTCGTTCTGTCTTTGCTTTTGTTCTTTTAGTTGGTTGGTTTATTTTCTTTTCTTTTTTTAAATGTTTTTTTTTTGTTTTGTTTTCAAAATATCAGAAAAATTAACCCCTTAAATGTCTGTTTTTTTTCGATTCAATTTCAATATCAATTCAATACAAATACTTCGATTCAATTCGATTCGATTTTTACAGATGGCTGGGATGGTTCTTGTTTTGTTTTGTTTGCTAATAATGTATGTACATATGTTTGTGTCTTTTCTTTACGACAGACACAAGTGCAATATTTTCTTTTGATAAGGAAATTACGTTCTTTACAAGTTGGTAGATTGCTTGACTTGGCTTGCCTGAAATTTTTCGTATTTTTTTTGAATAATTTGTTGATTTTCTATTGAATTTTTTTTTTTGTATGCAGGTTGTAACCAAAGCCTGAAAATCGTATACAACAACAAATAGAAAAACTGATTTTAGAAAGAAACGTTTTTTTTTTAAACTTTGTGCATTACAAATAAAACAAATTCAATATTTTGTGACATCACCCACCAAACCATCGCCGTCATCGTCGTGTTAGATCTTTAAATAAAGATTATTTAATTATTATTATCACGAGTTTTACAAAATTATTGGGCCACTGAAACCTACACGTGATTTCGTTAAGCCAGTATTTGAAATTGTTGTTATGCATTGAAATAAACGATGAATAGAAATCAAAAAATAATTAATTCCAAACTATTCTGAGTTATTATTCAATAAAAAAAATAGGAACGGCTTTTAAAATGTGTTTTACAACTAAAGAGAGTTTTTGTATTGAAATATGCGATTCCGATCATTGCTTGAGGATCGGCTTCATTCTTCACATAATGCTTTAAAGGCTTGACAACATCTTAGCTAAATTAAATAAGAAACGCTGTTTGTGCGTTAAGATTATATTATAGGATCTTTGTAAGAGTTTCGATGACTTAAGAAGAGACAAGAGAGAATTGTTTGTTCACTTTGTCTACCAATATATTGTATTGTCAAAATCAATATATTGCATTGGAAAGTGTGGCTTCCTCTTCAGAAGCCTTTATGGTTCAGTTACAAGGAGAAAGAGAGCTAGAAAGATAGTAGAAATAAACAGAAATAAAAGGATCAGCTTGAAGTCGCCGTAGTCTAGTAGGTAGTGTGTTGGCTTATTAGACGTAAAAGCCAGGGTTCGAGCCCCAGGCCAGACATCAAGACAAAATACAAAAAGTATTTCTTCGGCGACTTCCTCTCAGCAGATTTCTGGCAAAAATTCTGAAAAAGTTTCTCAAATATCTGTCGTTCGGAGTCGACTTTAAACTGTAGGTCCCACCACTCATGTATAAAATTAACACACACAACAGAAGTGCTGTGAGAAACTGGGACGTTGTACAATGGGTCCATTTGATCTCCGGGTACTGTACTCGTCTTAATTGACAAGTACACGTCCTCTAACCTAACCTAACCTAAAGGATCAGCTGTACGAGGATGGATGTATACTCCACAGCTAGCGTAAATCCACAATAAACCTTTATATGGGCTGCTTAGTTCAGAATGTTGGAAATATGGTCTAAACCTTCAAACAATAGCCTTTCTCAACTTTTAAATTTCTTAAAACCCGAACCGGACAACTGCAGAGTGTTGCCTTATCATCTATAACTACTACAACAAAATATTGCCCTATTGAGTCCCAGTAGTCAAACAATTTAACCACCGAACTATCCCGCCGATGACTGATTTCCACAACCCGAACCAATTCACTTAATATCCTATTGGGGTAGTAGATTCGTTTCCAAAAATTTTACTGTGCCACAAAATTCAGCAGAAATGAATTCCACCTAATCCGTATTTATCCTCTATAGTTCTCTTGCATTCAAAAAAGCTCTCACGACTTACACCCGACTAATCTAATTGTTCTCAGGGGGCCTTAAATATCAATGAAAATCACGCAAAACCATGTTCTAAAAGAACGAGCGAGCTTTTCATGCAGTAAAGTTTTTTTTTGCCTTAAAAATACTGTAGTTTATCACTAGATCATCACAAAAGATCCCATTACCAGTGCCACAATCCAGTTTCAACCCATTAGAGATAGAGCTAAAGGTTGTTGTTGTTGTAACAGTTCTGCGGTTGTCTCCGGAAGTATCTCCCTTGGGACAAAACTTCAGGTTGATACAGCTTTCGCTGGGTTGACAATCCTTGGCCGATTATGAATCGGATCGTTCCGGAGCGAAGATGTTGTACCAGGTCATGGCACATCCTCACAAGGCTCTTATACAAGTGCTGGCTGCTAAGTTCTGGGGTAATGATATTGCTGCTGAGCAGACAAGAAATGGCGTCGCAAATAATGTTAGAGCTGCCAATTGAGTCTCCCATGAAAGAAGTCTTCGGAGTAGAATGATCAGACAGAAAGTGAATATTTCATGGCAGCATAGGGGAGATTGTAAAATCTCTAAGTTCGATTGCTCTAGAACGAAATGGCTACTGAATCGTGCATTATTTAATCTTTCTCAACAACTGAATGTCACCTTTAATCCACGGCTGCCTTTTAAAATTGCGGCATTAATCTCCATGTTTATAAGGTAGTACTTAAGAATTCTTAGTTCTTAGAACATCAGGATATACATACACAGATTAGTATGTATTAGCCTTTTAAAATTGCGGCATTAATCTCCATGTTTATAAGCTAGTACTTAAGAATTCTTAATTCTTAGAACATCTGGATATAGATAAATACAGTTTAGATGATTAGCACTGAATATGTCCCTTTTTCAGGATAATACTGTTTAGGTACCTGATCTTACACCTGTCAGCCAACATGAGGTAAAATTGTTGTGCCCTCACGATTGGGAGTAACAACCACATTTTCTATAGAAAGTTTATATTTTGTACACTCCTCTGAGATGACAGGAGGTACAGTTTGGATGTTGGTTCTTTAATATCAACAATAACGATTCAATATTCATAGGATATCAGATAACAACTCTGTTATTTGAGCAATCTTTTAAACAATTAAATTAAATTTTAAAAAATAAAATTAAATAAATCTCCTTCTCTTCTTTCTCTCTCTCTCTCGTTCTTTGATGATAACAAAAGAATATTTTTGTTGTTTTAACTACGCAGAGATAATTTCATCCCATTGTGACGAAAATCATGATAAAAGCACATACAAAATACTCTCCAAAAACAAAATTTCAAGAATGGAAAGGGAAGTAAAGGATTTAGTATTCTTTAATTGAATTAATTATAAAACAATACTTTTTCGAAATAATTTAATAAGAAAAACTTAAATATTTTTTAAAACCATCCATCATATTTAAGAAAAATGTGCGCAGTAAATGTGGTCAAGGCTACAATGACCTAAATTTTCCTCCATTTTAAACACTCTTTTTCAAATATTATTTTTCTCCTTTGATTACCAAGAATGCTTTTATATTTTCTATGAAAATAATTATAAAAACCAAATTATGAAACTATTGCTTGTACTTACACAAAAATTAGAAAAAAAAGATCAAATTTAAATGTGGTTTTTCTTTGTTTCTTTCTTAGTCTGTTTTTTTTTTTGTGTCGATAGATGATTTTGTTTTACACTCTGTTTTTTTGTTTTCCAATTTATTTTTAAAACTTTTGTCACTCTCTTTATTTGGTTTGCTTTTTTATGCTTAATTTATTGAATATTCCACATTGAAGTCTTTTTTTTTTCTTTCTTTTTGATAAAATTATAAACAAATTGAAAAAAGAATTATTAAAAATTTCTTTCTTTGTTTTTATTTTGAAAATAAAATTCCAGAACCAGACTCTCTGAACTCTATACTAAAAATGCACTAAAAAGAAAACACAAGTAACCAACAACGAAAACAACAACATAAATAACTCTCTACAATCCAATTGTTTGTGCTGCCAGACAATAGGATTTTGTAGAAACATGAAAAAACAAAAGAATTCCTAGAAACGCTCAAAACAGTTCCTAATTTTAGGTAGGAAATTCAATTTAAATCTCTCAATACAATGAAAATAATGTGATTTTAGTTCGAAGTTATTTTTCTATAGAATTTTAGTTCTTTGTTTGGATTTAACTTTTGTCAGATGTCTGTTATCTGAATCGTATTTTCTGCATTCCTGCGAATCAAGTAAGGCTATACGATATGACATTGCGCAACTTCTGCAGCTTTGATAAGATAGGAAACAAAGTATTTTATGATACTGTAAAAGGATGCAGATAATGCCACCTATTCTACGTCGACTAGGAGAATGCTCTGAGGAAGGCAGCAGTTCATCGCAAAGGCAAACAATATTGTCCAGTTGTTTGTGTAATAATAAACAACAATTTGTGAGGAATATGTTTATAAATATACAATTATGAAAAGCAAATTTTTCCAAAAGGAATAATATTTGCAACCAAACTTAACATTTAAGTTCAAAAGGTATAAAAATTGCCACTAAAAATTCTTGAAGAAATTGCCTTACACGAGTGTTTCACGATCAATTTTTGCCTTTCAATTTTTAGCACACAATTTTTTAACACTCACAAATTTCATAATTGAAATTGAACGTGAAACTACAGTTTTATGTATTTGAGAGATTTTGTGTTGTATATTAACAGGAGCTGAAGTCATTTGTAGTTCTGTTTAAAATTTGCGGAACTACTATTCTTTCTGTTTTTAATGAATTCTTGGTAACTTATAATACTCAATAATTCTTTATTTGTTTATTGTTATCGATAATTTAAAATTTTATTTGAAAAAAATTTTAAAGTTATTTAAATCGTTATAATTATCCCTACCATATGTTACTAATGGCATTCCTTATAAAAACTCTTGAGTCTGGCAACTCAATTAAATGAAAACAAAAACTCATGCTGAAGAAACAAAAACAGAAGCAACAACAACAACAGCATAACAATAACAACTTCCTACACAATTTGTTTTCGTTCATATTGTTTTTGACATTTTCACTTTGAACCAATTTATTGGCGTTGCGTTTTCGGCTATTCATTTTTCTTTGTCTTGTTGTTATTATTATTTGTTGTTGGTGGTGATAGGTTTTCAGCTCTTTCTTCTTTGGTTATTTCTTATGTTTTCTTCTTTTTTTCAATGCATTTTAAGTCCTTCTCCTATCTTTACTCCTCAATTGGTTAAAATAGAAAATGTAAAATGATTTCTTTATGATCTCGGGACTTTCTTTAAAAAAAGAGAACAAAACAAACATTATTGGGCTAAAAAGGAAAATTACCAAGAAAATTTAAAATTTGTTTTTATTGCAAAACATTGCTGCTGCTGCAATATAAACAAAAAGCAGAAAAAAATGAATGGATAGCAACGGAAAAAAACAAGGGTCATCATTGCATACTGGCACACACACACACATTCAAGCACACTGATTTTAAACATGAGAGGTAGCTGAGCAGAAACTAAGAGTTTCCACTTCAATAGAGAATAAAATCTATGGCTATGGATTCCAATAACAGAATGAAGGTTTTAATATTTATTCGTGGGTTTCTTGTAAAACGATAACTTTAGGAAGGGAAAAAATGGCATTTCATTTTCAATAATAGATTTTCCCCGAGTTCATTAATTGATTGATTTTCAATAACAATCATTTTCTTTTTTTATCTGTTTTCATTTCCATTTTTCTTTTACTTTTTTGTACTGTGGTCCTCACTTATTTCTTGATTTTTTTATTTTTATGTGTAGAAGATTTTTAATCACCTTGATATTATATTTGTTTTATAACTGTTTAATTTGTGGCTTAAAACTTCACAATTGTTAGAAAATCTTTAGTTTATAAAATATTTAATTGTTCTTTTATAATTTTCTATTGTTTATGAATAGGTTTTTGGTTTTAATTTTATATAAAAAATAATTTTTTCTTAGCTTAAGACAATTTTTCTATTGTCTTTTAACACTTGTCACGACGACGAACGACCAATAATTTAAGACGACCAATACTCTGTTGCAACGTCTTTCTAACGCCGTTAGCATGAAATTGACAGCGCCGTTGTGATTCGAACAGTTTAACGGCAATACAGGAAGTCTAAAAAATCACTAAAATGTTAAAAAAGAACCGTTGAAATACCTAAAATAGTAAACGAAGTGTTAACACAGTACAAACAAAAGAAAAATGCTTTAAATTGCGCGTTACATTAACGTAAATATCGTGTTTGATTGTAACTATTATTGTAATGAAGAGGAATATTAGTACCATACGATCGATTGAACTCCGCTTAAACTTTACAAGTTATCATTATAACGTCTCCTCCAAACTTATTGTCTTAACAAATTTTAGGATGCTGCTCGGTTGTTTCTACCTGGTATGTATTAATGCCCCTTTGAAGAATATGTTCCGATGACTCATCGTCGCAGTAGGATTCCCACATGACCTGGGACCCAGCAGAAGGTAAACTTATTTTTCCCTACCAAGCCGATTCAGCTTCCCAAGACAGTTTTCTACTATCTTCGACTTAACCTCAAAAAAGCCGAGTACTTCAATGGCTGTCTGGCTGTCGTTAGATAATATTGCCATGTCATGTTTTTTGTACTTTACTGTAATGCAACAACGTATTCAACTTTCGGCTCAAAGAGTTCGTAGAAAAGGGCGTGTCTTTTTTAATTTAATAAAACAAAAATTAATTTAATTTTTAGTAAAAATTTATAACAATTTATTTATTTTAATAATTTTCAGTGGTTCTAACATAATTGACACCAGAAGGCATATTGACTTTATCGTAACCCTTGGGGAACAATTTATCAGCCTCCTCATCAGTTACCGAAGGCAAAATCATGACTTTAGTGCCAGGCTGGAATGAAACAAGATAAGATAATTGTATGTTAAAAGGTTTTAAAAGAAAAATGAAGAAAAGAAAAACTTACCGTCCAATTGGCTGGTGTGGCAATAACCTTCAAACGATCGGTCAATTGCAAAGAGTCAATAACACGCAAGATTTCACTGCAATTGATGGAATAGAAGGAATAGAATTAATCTGATATGCTACAGGATGGATGCAATAATGAAAACTTACTCTACATTACGGCCACAGGACATGGGATAGTACATGGACAAACGCAATTTATGATCGGGGCTAATAACGAACAAGGCTCTGATAGTTTTGCCTACTTCAGGATCTTTTCTTTGCTCCTCGTCCAACATGCCAAACGATACGGCCAATTCACGATTGGGATCAGCAATAATGGGATAAGGGAATTCACCGGGAATATCCAAACAATAAGATTTAATATCGTTGACCCAGTCAACATGATGATTCAATTGATCTACAGAGTGGGCCAATAACTTGGTGTTACGCTTATTGAATTCGGGAGCGTGAACAGCAATACGACCCAATTCAGTGGTACAGACAGGAGTAAAATCAGCGGGATGGGAGAATAAAACAACCCAGCTGTAAGTAGATATAAATAATTATACACAATTTAATAATGATTAGAGTCAATGTAGAGTTGTAAAATAATTTAATTTTTATGAAAATCATGCCTGAAACGAATCTATTCCAATGGAATCTATAGAGTATGGAAATTCTCAGATTTTCTATTATTCACTTCATTTTGTTATCAAGAGTGTACGGCTTAAAAGCAATCTTAAAGTAAAAATCGATAATCAATTATTCAATCGATTTACAATAGATTTTCTATTTGAGAACCACTGTTTTATGTTTCATATTAAAAAAGAATAAATATTGACCCACTTTAGGGGTAGAGATTATTATAAATACTCACTGTATCTGTTATCTTTAGTTTTTCTTGCTTTATTGCCTGTTACGTTTGTTTCATTTTAATGTTATGTGTTTATACGATTAGATTACCATTAGAAGGCGAAGTAGTTGTTAGTCTAGAATTTCTATTTAACGGCTAAATGGCTATTTACCCCCTTCCTCATCGAATGTACTTAAATAACGCGTTCAGCTAGAAAGCCTACGCCTTAATGCAACAATGTTTTGTAATAGAATTCCTCTCTACATGATTGCATTTCATTTGCGGAAAATATTATTTTCTTTTTCATTTGTTTTGCATTTTAATTTGTTTATTTGAATGAATGAAATGTTTAATAAACTATAAATGGGTGTGTAGTTTCAAAAGTTATCATGATATTGTAACACTTAGACCGTCTAGACATTTAATTTAAAACAAGTATTTTGCAATAAGTGAGTGAAGATGTGCGTGACTGATTATAGATTAGTTGTTTCCCCATTGATCGGTAAGGTTCAGGTTAGTTGTAAACTCGGGAAACGAACATTTCCTATAGGAAATCATCACGACCTCAAAAATAAATCTTGCCATTGCATTAATCCGTATATGAACAGTTCAATCGAAACAAAAACCAGACACTGATACGAGAGATGAAATATAGTCTCTTGCTCATGCCTTCCAATATGGTCATGTCAGTACAGCAGAATGTGTCAATATTTCATGCACTTTACTGCAGCCATCGTGGTTGAGTCCTTTCTAAAACAACCGATTTAATGTGGGACAATCAAACATCCATGCTTTGCAATATGCTGGAGATTGTGAGGTAAGAGTTAGCTTTGAATGATCCGAAATTTCTCTGAGAAATCCAAGGCATTCTTGGACGAGGACAAATGTAGAGGGCTCAATGCAACTTGAATAGAAGGTACAAAAGACAGGGCGTAGCAATACTATCTGAAAGTCTGGCTACCATTCGAGTACATGGCTCTTATGAGCTTAAATCGAAGGTAGAATGGGACTGTAGGGGGAAGTTGTACTAGTTATGCCAAATTAGGTTTCCCTCTAATGGGTTTTACGTCATGTGGAAATTCTCGGCATTGAGCAAGACTACGAATTTGCGAAGAGGATAGCTTACAAGCCATTAATGGGGTCAGAATACTTCAGTCTAGGGTGGGTGCTTAAGTAAGCTTTACTGGGATGTTCAGAAGCACCTTAAAGGCCTGCAGAACGCTGATGGGTGAATGTTGGTTCATCAAACCTAGAATAGCTGGCTTCATCTCAAAAGTGAGAAACTGTTGGCGATCCAAATGGACTATATTTGAGAGAATAAGCCGCGTTTCAAATACAACAAAAAAGTGCTCCATTTATGGTCAAATATGTAATTGCATTTTTTCGAAAACCTATCGATGTGTGCACAAATGGTATGTTTGTAAAGCCATAATAAAATTTATTTAAGTGGTGTGGTGTGGAAAACCTGTTTTAATTATTATTATTGGGACATCCATTTGAACGAGAAATTAACAGACAAAAGCAATTAAGAAACCCAAATAAAATTTATTCTGAATTTGAATTTTTAATTTTTATTTTGTTTGTTCGTTTGTTTTTGTTTAAAAAAGTTGTTGTTATGGAGTCTCTAATATTTTTTTAATTTTTTTTTTTGCACCGACTTCTCTTCTATTTTATCACTTAATTCTACTATCACAGTTGAGTTCTAATAGTTGTAGTTGCTTATTATTGTTGATAAATTCTATTTTGTATGTGACTTGTTTGAATAAGTGATTCCATTAACGAACTAATGCGTTGCATTTAAATGAAATTTAATATTTTTTTGTGGTTGTTGTTGTTGATGTTTTTGATGCAAATAAAAATATTAAATAATTATGCAATTATTGTTATTATTAATGAGCATTTAATAAAACATGCAAATTATTTATTATTTTTTCTAAATTAATTTAATTTAAAAAAACTGTTAACAGTTGTGCTCATTTAAATAGACACGATGTTTTGAAAAGATAAAATTTCTAAGTAACTTAAGGCCTACATAGTGACTTTTCAAGCATTATAGAATAATTATGGTCACCAAAATCGGCCTATTGAGCCCTCCGCAATTGGCAAAAATATAAGGAAATATGAAGAGATTGGAGGAGCTACAATGTGTTCAGATCTGTTCATTAACATAATGTACGGCTCTAATGAAAATATCGTTTATTTTAGGGAAAGTATGGCAAATTTGTCTACTCTACGGCATAGTGAGCATAGGGCATAGCCCCTATTCATGCAGTGTATTGTGTTGGAACTAGGAAAATAGGTTATGAGAAGGAGGAAAGAGGTAGTATTGTTTGTAAGCGTTAGGAAAGAGAGCTCCACAACGGATAGTTGGGCTCATGAATTAATTCTGTCTGCCATACAGTGTGCCATCCATTAGGCAATCGACTACAAACGGAATTATCCTATGAATCTTTAGTGCGTATGTATTTTGCGTTTGGATTTGCATCTTATTCCAACTAACAATTAAAGTCTACATTCATAACGCCTTAGATATGCTGATTGAGTGCTAAAGCAACAGGCTTTCAATGTTGATTTTTCAAACAAATTTCACTGCAGCTAGGTCGTAATCCTGACTGAAGTGTTGTAATGACCAATAATGCCTTCTTCAGCAATTAAGTCCATTTTTCACTCGGTGATTAATCAATAAGGAAATTGGATTTATAAAAAACCAGAATTCATTGTATTAAACCTAATACATCCCGAAAAAGTAACTGGTTGGTGTCCATTATGGCATGGACGTAACATTGAGTTGTATTTTGTCGAAAATTACGGTAGTAGAGCTGTTACAATCTATTCAAAGCACTATGGACTTATGCTAAGGCAAGATTTTTAACCTTCAATCGAAGATCATTAACTGGATGGTATATGCCAAGCGCCATACTTCACAGCAGGTTTTGACTTTATTGCCTGAGAAGTTTTCATGTTCTGGCGATATCAATTGGAATACCAAATTCATGTGATTAGACATCGCTACTGTTTTTTTTTTTTTTTGTTAAGCAACCTCGGGGACCATATCTAAGCGGATAATATGTTAGTGTGAGAGTACATTAACACCAATAGTTGTTAAGTTTTTGCCGAAATACCGTTCAAAACTTTCGAAAATGTTTTCGAATTTGAACTCAAAAGTGTCAACTTTAAAAAATGCATGTTTTAGGGAAGAACGTTCAAATTTTGGGGGACAATCTTTGACAAAAACTAGCACAATTTAAAAAAATGTCCCTCTGAAATCCTCGATATTCTTGGAGGAGGACAGAGGTCGATGTGACTTCCGTTAGGGAATTAAGAAAAAATTTTAAACCCAAAAAAACACAATTTTTTTCAAGAAAATTTCATATTCAAGTAAAAAAATTCTTGTTTTAATTTGTTTTTCTTGTAACACTTACGAATCTCCTTGCCAATCGTAGAACTGGATGGGACCCTTGGTGGTATCGGCTTTGAAATTTGGCACAGTTGAACCCAAACGCATTTTGTTAATAAAAAAATTTCTTACTTTTCTTTTTAGAAAGAATTAAATTTAATTAAAATTAATTATTTTTTTTCACTTTTCACTGTGTTCTGTTGAACAGTCACTTGTTGAATGTTTGATTTCTCAATTGCAAGCCTCTATTTTTATAAAACTTTATACAGCTATTGCCTTCACTTTCACTCTTAAAGTGTTGATAGCAAATGAAAAAATAAAAAAACAAGAAAAAACTAAATAATAAATTAATCGTATTGTATAGTTGTAACAGCTTAAAGAGTGGAAAAGAGAGATTGGGAGAGAGGAGTGCATTTCATAGATAACTTAAGTTTTATTGTGTTTTTAAATTCTTTTTTTTTTGGTGAAGTGTGTGCTTTAATAGGCTTGTAAAGCTTATAATCCGTGTGCAGATTAGAAGTGTAGACGTAATGCTCGCCTTTTCTAAACGATTAATTACGAATATTCAAATTAGCTTGTATTGCGTTTATTGTTATCATCTGTTTAATAACATTGGTGGAGAGTGAATAATCTTTGAATGTTTGAAAGACAACCAATTTTTTTTTTGCTGAAGGAAATCCCAGTCACCGTCTATAAACAGATGTCTAGTGGTACATTATAAGACAGAAATAAATCATTCTTCTTATCATTTCTAGTTTATACATACATACATACATACATAATTGGTCATTACAACCCTTCAGTCAGGATTACGACCTAGTTACTCACACCACTTATGTTGTGTAGGTTAAATTTTATGCATGAGTGGCGGGACCTACAGTTTAAAGTCGACTCCGAACGACATATTTTTGAGAAACTTTTCATTACAATTTTATCTACACCCAGAGTTATTGCCAGAAATCTACTGAGAGGAAGTCGCCGAACAAATACTTTTTGTATTTTGTTTTGATGTCTGGCCTGAGGCTCGAACCCTGGCTTTACGTCTAATAAGCCAACACACTACCTGCTAGACTACGGCGATTTCTAGTTTATATTGTACGTAATAAGTTTTTCTGTATTTCTATTGATAAAGAGACTTAAGTACAGTGCGTAGCTAATTATGTTAGAATTTAAAAATGAATTTTTCTTTTAAATTCTAAAGAAAACCATACTATATGGCAACCCTGTTTAGTTTTCCTCCAATATTCTGTTTAGTAGGGGCTTCTTAAAGTCCGTATTACAAATATGTTTATATGGTGGAAATTCTAAAATACATGTATTGATGCCAAGTTAAAGCATAATAGAGACATAAGGTCCATCTCACAACTGTCGAACAATATGCAATGTAAAGTTTGCTTTGAAATGCCAATCATTTCAGCTAGTTTTTGTATATTCAATCGATGCCATTTTGTCAATTTTCTTACAAGCTTCTGGTGACAAAATCATACTTTTTTTTCACTCTACTGTCGTCGTTTACAAATCTGTTCGTTTAATTTTCGAAACGCCTTTGTGTTTTGTTGAAAAATTTATTTGTCTTCATTGTTTGTAGTTTAATTTTACCAGCGCTTACACAGTGACCTCCACTTAAGTTCCATAGCAACTGTTGGCAGATTATTAGCTAAAAAAAAGAAGTGCTACTTATACGATAAAGATATTTTAACGCAAAAAACAAAATAGTTGATAATGAGTACTTAAATAATTATTTTTATTTTTTTTCCATTGCACCTTATCAATATCCCCTTTAATAAAAGGGGGCCCGCTTCATAATATTTTTAAAAAGAAGAAACAATTTTTTTTAAATAACAAATAAAATTTCATTAAGTATCATTAGACGATCATACACGTTTTATCAATTTTTTGTTTTGTGTTCATATCATGAATAATTCTTTTATTTTTAAAAATAATCTTTTAACGTATCGAAATTAATATTTTATTAACGTCCATTTGTCTATAATATTTCGCCATGCAATCGTTCAAACTGTCATACAAAGAATTATTATGTGTTGGCCACAATACACATTCCACTTTGGCTACCGCTTCTCCCACAGTATGATTATCTCTGCATTAGGATATCGTCACACCCTCGCTTTTAGTCGCAGTCAAATGTTGACTTTAATACTACGTCTGTAGTTATCTTCCGCAAATAAAAGCGTAAAAAACGCATCCTTCGTCCACCTTTCCACAAACCATATTCAACAATGAGTCGCTATGTATAGTAACTTTTACTTCATTTTAATGCTTTTATCTTGCCTTGGCCACTATGCATCAAATTATCATCATTTAAATGACCGCCTCTGTATTGTTTGCAGCAGATGAGCCTTTAGACTTAGTTTTCACCAACTTTTTCGGCCGGGATCTTAGGAATAACTTAACGTAAATTGTTTTTCAAATGCTCCTCCGCTGCGGAATTATTTGCGTAGGCCCGATCTCTGATATAGGCCCATAAAAAAGTCTTAAGTTTTATCAAATCTTATGATTCACGTTACTACTAAAACGCATAATTATTCTTTCTGAAAATTGCTCATGCAATAATGCCAAAATCGGTCGTGTTATGGAGCTCGTGGCACCGTTTTTTTGAAACCTCTTACCGTCTCGTTCAAGATCTACAATTGCAGGCCGAAAAAAATTGTTTATTCCACGATCATCAAGATTTGCATCGTCTGCAACGGCGTTTCTAGTATCAATTCAAGCTATCCCTTTCTCTGGATGTAAACATTTTTCCGCAATCACATTAGGGTCCTACAAACCTCATAAGCGACAATTTTGCTTCCTGTGCCCCAAGTGAGAAATGAGCTTTTCATCACTGAAGAATAATTTGTTCGAATAATTTGCATTGAAAACCTGAAAACCTATCTGCCTATATAGGGCATTATGAATCATTAGCCGGCTGTAATTGTTATATGAGTTGGACTTTATACCAATGGAGGAGCAAATCTAAATTCAAAATACACCATAATGAGCCGCAAGAGAGGGTCAATAGCTGACTCCCCCGTGGAATCGACGAATTCAGATTATCAGCGATATTTTCGCAGTGTGTACATTGCTATGATGCACAGGTTGAATCACATGCATAAGATCTTTATAATCTTACTTATTCTAACGACTATAATCACCTTGTTTGTAATGGTCGAAAAGTGTCCAAGCTTGAATTTTAATAGGAGTGGTGAAAACGTTTGATATTTATTTCTCTTCTTTTAAAGAAACCTAGTGGCACTTGCTAATATAACAAACAAAAAATGCTTCTTTTGCCTTCTTAAATGGTTTCTCATGATTCCTTTCAAACTCATGAAATTTGCACCTTTAAGTCCCGAAATCGATTTTTAATCCATCAAAGTTCTAAGAATTTTCAGAAAAATTCTTAAATTTTTAGATTTAATTTTTGGTTTTTTTTGTTTATTAAAAAGTCTATAACAATTTAAACAACTACACTCTACTAGAATATAAAACTAATAATTCTCAGTGGTTCTAACATAATTGACACCAGAAGGCATATTCACTTTATCGTAACCCTTGGGGAACAATTTATCAGCCTCTTCATCAGTTACCGAAGGCACAATCATGACTTTAGTGCCAGGCTGGAATGAAACAAGATAAGATAATTTTGTGTTAAAAGGTTTGAAAAGAAAAAAGTGAAGAAAAGAGAAACTTACCGTCCAATTGGCTGGAGTGGCAACAACCTTCAAACGATCGGTCAATTGCAAAGAGTCAATGACACGTAAGATTTCACTGTGATTGTTGGAATAGAAGGTAAAATTATTTTCATATAACAGAGAATGGTAGTAATAATGAAAACTTACTCTACATTACGGCCACAGGACATGGGATAGTACATGGACAAACGCAATTTATGATCGGGACTAATAACGAACAAGGCTCTGATAGTTTTGCCTACTTCAGGGTCTTTTCTGTGCTCTTCATCCAACATGCCAAACGATACGGCCAATTCACGATTGGGGTCGGCAATAATGGGATAAGGGAATTCACCGGGAATATCCAAACAATAGGATTTAATATCGTTGACCCAGTCAACATGATGATTCAATTGATCCACAGAGTGGGCCAATAACTTGGTGTTACGCTTATTGAATTCAGGAGCATGGACGGCAATACGACCCAATTCAGTGGTACAGACAGGAGTAAAATCGGCGGGATGAGAGAACAAAACAACCCAGCTGAAAGTAAATGAAAAAAAATGATAAAATAAATTGAAGTACATTGTAATTTATTGCGATAAGTTTTGTATTCAAGTTGCCCATTAAATAGGAATAAATATTGACCCATATTAGGTGAAGGAGATTATAAAAATTCACTTTATCTGTTATCTTAAGTTTCATTACTTGTATTTATTGTCTATTACGTTAATTTATGTTTTAAGAAAAAAATTTCTTGTTTTAATTTGTCTTTCTTGTAACACTTACGAATCTCCTTGCCAATCGTAGAACTGGATGGGACCCTTGGTGGTATCGGCTTTGAAATTTGGCACAGTTGAACCCAAACGCATTTTGTTAATAAAAAATTTCTTACTTTTCTTTTTAGAAAGAATTAAATTTAATTCAAATGAATTATTTTTTATCAGTTTTCACTGTGTTCTGTTGAACAGTCACTTGTTGAATGTTTGATTTCTCAATTGTTAGCCGGTATTTTTATATACAAAATCTAACTCTGCTAGTGCTTTCTCTTTCACTCTTAAAGTGTTAATAACAACTGAAGTATTGTTTAATAGAAGAAAAATAAAAAACACACGAATTTGAACAGTAAACAAATGTATTGTGGTAGTAGTAGTAGTAATAGAATTTGGAATGATGTATTAGAGAGGCATGGTAGGGGAGAGATGGAATATGATAATAATAACTTAAGTTTTGTTTGGTTTAATTTAGTTTGCTGTGTGTAGTTTTTTTTTTAAATTTTGGCATAGTGTGTGCCTTAATGGGTTTGTTAAGCTTATAAACCGTGTGCAGATTAGAGGTATAGACGTTATGCCCCCTATTCTAAATGACTATGCAGATTTCGTATTTAAATTAAGTTTTGTTTCACGTATTGTTGTTATCGTTTGTTTAATAAAATTGGTGGAGAGTGAATAATCTTTAAATGTTTGGTTTTCGTGTGATTTGTTTTCTTAAAGGAATTCCAATTACAGTTAATAAACAGATGTCAAGCAGTTCGTTATGAGAGAAATTAATTTGTGACACTTTGCTTCTTATAATTTTTAGTGCACATTGTAACGATTTCAATTTGTTTCTTTTTTTAAGGCTAGAATCAGGTTCTTTATTCAAATCAATCAGATTCTGTATAAAAAACAAAATATTTGTACTTTTAAAATATATACTAAATGCAGTGGTGACCTTATAATTAGAAACGACTTAGCAACATGTATGTTTGTTAATTTATTTTACAGTTTTCACTGTTTGCCTGGGCTCAAAGGCTTTGTTTGGAGCACGTCTTACATACATTTTTCCATCAGATTGGAACAAATTAAACTTTGATTCGTCGCTCTAGAGAACACTGTTCCAGAAACATCGTTTCTAATTATAAGGCCATCACTGTATGTACAAAAATCATAAATTATGAAAGTTCTCTTAGTTTTTCTTGTTTCGTTTAGTAGAGGTTCTTAAAGTCATTATTTGCCGTATGTTGACATGGGGGAAATACAAAAAAACTTGTATTCATGCCAAGTTTAAACATAATTGTGACATGAAGTTTATTTGCAACATAGCCATGGCCATATAAAGACACGCACACAATGTATGTTTAATGTATAAAATATTTCAATTTTTAAAATTTATTTGCCAGTGTTTTAAGTTTTTTCCCCTGAGTTAGAAACAATTGCTTTTTGTTTATATGTATGTAGGTTTGTATGTATACAAAATATATATTTATATACACAATTAATCAACAAAAAACATAAACAAATACCGGTTCAGGTTGCAATTTATTGGTAAAAATTTGTTTAAAAAATATTAAATTTGAGCCTCCCTAATACTCACGTACCTAATGAGAGTCTTAAGTTAATTTCTATCAAAACATATGTTTTCTTTCTAACATTTAATGATTATTTTTGGTTTTGATTTCACAAAATCTTTTGCTACCTGTTGGTATACATATGTACATATGTATGTACATGCATACAATCTTATCGTTTTATAAGCTCTAGAGAGTGAGACAAATTACGAATTTTTTCAAGAATTAATTTTACCAGAACCCATAGTAAAATAATCATCGTTTCCAATGATATTAAACTTGGGCTCATCACTCCATACGACTAATTTCCAAAATTTTGTCGTCTTTATGGAGGTGGGTTTAGGCAAACCGTAAGCGCTGCTGAATATTTTATTTGGACACATTAGGTGTTTTTCTCGCAAATCGTCCATGGAGATTATTTTCAGTCAAGCGTCTTCTTACGGTCCTTGCCGATATTTTAACAGCGTGTTCCAACTCAATGCACTATATAATCTGAGTAAATGTGAGGAATGGGTCAGCTTTACTCATCCTGGCTGAAAAAATAAGCGTTCTTGATTGGCCAACTCAAAGCCCCGATCTGAACCCTATTGAAAATCTTTGGGGGATCGTAAAACGAGCAGTTGCAGCCAAAAAACCCAGCATCAAAAAAGCACTTTGGCAGCTTATGAATAACATTATGGAATAACATTAGTCTTGAGCAGTGTCGTAATTTAATCACCTCAATGCCACAAAGATGTACTGAAATAATACGCCAAAAAGGGTTCTCCACAAAATATTAAAGGTTCCAAATAGTTTGGGTGAAAAATAAAGCAATTAAATTGGATTTTCAATATTTTGTTTCAGATGACTTAATTATGTGTCCACTTAAATTTTAAGTCTGATATGAACTAAGTACCAAAACATTTTTTACAATGAAAAACTATATAAGTTTTTGTCGTTAATTAATTATTAAGCATATGAAATTAATAAATATAAGTTGTTTTTGTTTCCACTTTCCTTAAATTTTTTAATTTTTACAAAAATGAAAAATTTTGCATAGGTGACTTAATTGTGTGTCCACAAGTGTATACACTGGTCATTTGAAAAAATATTGCCGCACACTAAACCTCTTTCCTTTCCCGTATTCCAACACAGTGTACAAGCATAAATAGGAGTCATCCCCTGAGCGTTGGTCTAAGAAAACGAAGTTTCTGAGTACTCGGGAAGTGCCAAATATTACAACATATTACAATCCAGAATCCTCAAGTAGTTGGACTATACACAAAAATAAGAGTGGTGTTGATCGGATAGCTCACTATATAAAAATCCGTTCTAAAAAAAATCTGTTCAAAAAGAAAGAACAAAAAACCACGTCCACATTTGGTAAAAGAGAATTTCTTGATCAGTTAGTATATGACTTTCTTATGTTTTAAAAACTTTTAAAACGTAAGAGACTGTATAGCATGCTTGAGTCCAAATATTTCAGAAAAAAGATAGGACACATGAATTTATTACAATATTTGCACGAACAATTTCTTATTTTTTGTTATTATTATTGCAAAAATGTTTTTCAATGATTGATTTAAAAATGTTTTACAGCTTCTTATCATATGGAAAATAGCCTGACATAGTAGACAGCAAACTTGAAATACATGTAGAGTAGTCATCAGGTTTTAAAAACAAAACTAAAGTACTTTACTTTATACATTCTATCACTGCTAATGTTCTATCAACGATTAGTAGAAGTTAAACAAAAAAAAATTAAAACAACTACAAATAAATTTTAAAAATTGAAATATTTTACTAAATAAACATATACTGTATATGGCCATGGTTATGTTGCAAATAAACTTAATGTCACAATTATGTTTAAACTTGGCATCAATACAAGTTTTTCAGTACTTCCCCCATGTAAACCATAAAAGCAATAAAAACTTTATAAAACCCCTACAAAACGAAGTTATTTGAATTAAAAAAAAAATCATTTTTTAAATTATAATAATATTGAGATTGAGGTTCTGTAGTTAACTTTCTTAGCTAAAAGAAAATTATAAAAAACGAGAATCAAAGGACCACAAATTGCTTTTTTTTATTTCTCATAACGAACTGCTTGACATCTGTTTATAGACTGTAATTGGAATTCCTTTAAGAAAAAACATCACTTGAAAACCAAACATTTAAAGATTATTCACTCTCCACCAATTTTATAAAACAAACGATAACAACAATACGTGAAACAAAACTTAATTTAAATACGAAATCTGCATAGTCATTTAGAATAGGGGGCATAACGTCTATACCTCTAATCTGCACACGGTTTATAAGCTTAACAAACCCATTAAGGCACACACTACGCCAAAATATTAAAAAAAACTACACACAGCAAACTAAATTAAACCAAACAAAACTTAAGTTATTATTATCATATTTCATCTCACCCCTACCATGCCTCTCTAATCCATCGTTCCAAATTCTATTACTACTACTACTACCACAACACATTTGTTTACTATTCAAATTCGTATGTTTTTTTATGTTTCTTCTATTAAACATTACTTCATTTCGTATTAACACTTTAAGAGCGAAAGAGAAAGCAGTAGCAGAGTTTGATTTTGTATATAAAAATACCGGCTAGCAATTGGGAAATCATGCCCCACTTTATCCTTTACTTTTCCACGTTGAAGATTATTTCAGAGCCCTAATTTTTTTCATGATTTGTTCTCAATTTGTTCTCAAATCTGTACTATAATCAGAATTTATTAAAAGACCTTCAGTAGCCCACATCTCCGTTTAAGAGTCCATACTAGATATGTATCTTGAAAGTCATCATAGGCTAGTAGGTAGGATGTTGGCTTTTGGACGCGAGTCCGCGGATGAATTACGGAAAAAATATATTTTTTCGACAACTTTTTGGACTAAGACTTTCTCTTCAAGATCTTTAGCTAAAATTCTTAGCTCTCTGTCTCGATATGGACGTTATAACGACTTTTCTTGTGCAGTGCTGTATAGTTTGTTTACCACCCATGTGTTCCTACCCCAACTTCAATAGGACTTTTCCCAGCACTCCTCATTACTTCGATACTGAAATTGTACGGGTCAGAAACTCAAAAGCATTAAACCTTCCTCGATAAACATGCTTAACGCAATCAGTCAGTGATGGACTTCATTCTATTATATGAAATAAAGTGCCAGAACCTAATAACTAAAATCGGCTAAAATACTCGACAATTGTGTCAACAGTTTCAGATCAAGAACGAAGTGTTTTTGGGCTTCCGGATCAAATTTTTTAATCGTTTTTGTCAATAACTATAGGGATACCATTAAAACCCATTACATTCTACGATCATTTCAAATCTTTATCCATTTGTGCAGCAGAATCGATTTCTTTACCTGTCAAACTTTACAGAGTTTTCAGAAAAAAACTTGAATTTTTTAAATTTAAAATTTTTGTTTTTTAATTTTTTTTAAAAAGTTTATAACAATTTAAGCAACTACACTCTAATAGAATATCAAAACTAATAATTCTCAGTGGTTCTAACATAATTGACACCAGAAGGCATATTCACTTTATCGTAACCCTTGGGGAACAATTTATCAGCCTCTTCATCAGTTACCGAAGGCACAATCATGACTTTAGTGCCAGGCTGGAATGAAACAAGAGAAGATAATTTTACGTTAAAAAGTCTTAACAGAAAAAATCGAGAAAAGAAAAACTTACAGTCCAATTGGCTGGAGTGGCAACAACCTTCAAACGATCGGTCAATTGCAAAGAGTCAATAACACGTAAGATTTCACTGTAATTGATGGAATAGAAGGAATAGAATCATTTCCATATAACAGAGAACGGCTGCTATAATGAATACTTACTCTACATTACGGCCACAGGACATGGGATAGTACATGGACAAACGCAATTTATGATCGGGGCTAATAACGAACAAGGCTCTAATGGTTTTGCCTACTTCAGGATCTTTTCTTTGCTCTTCATCCAACATGCCAAACGATACGGCCAATTCACGATTGGGATCGGCAATAATGGGATAAGGGAATTCACCGGGAATATCCAAACAATAGGATTTAATATCGTTGACCCAGTCAACATGATGATTCAATTGATCTACAGAGTGGGCCAATAACTTGGTGTTACGCTTATTGAATTCAGGAGCATGGACGGCAATACGACCCAATTCAGTGGTGCAGACGGGAGTAAAATCGGCGGGATGAGAGAATAAAACAACCCAGCTGGAAGTAAATGAAAAAAATGATAAAATAAATTGAGGTACACTGTAATTTATTGCGATACGTTTTGTATAAAAGTTGCCCATTAAATAGGAATAAATATTGACCCATATTAGGTGAAGGAGATTATAAAAATTCACTTTATTTGTTATCTTATGTTCTTTTAGTTGTATTTATTGTTTATTACGTTAGTTTATGTTTTAAGGAAAAAAATTCTTGTTTTAATTTGTCTTTCTTGTAACACTTACGAATCTCCTTGCCAATCGTAGAACTGGATGGGACCCTTGGTGGTATCGGCTTTGAAATTTGGCACAGTTGAACCCAAACGCATTTTGTTAATAAAAAATTTCTTGCTTTTCTTTTTAGAAAGAATTAAATTTAATTAAAATGAATTATTTTTTTCACTTTTCACTGTGTTCTGTTGAACAGTCACTTGTTGAATGTTTGATTTCTCAATTACTAGCCGGTATTTTTATATACAAAATCTAACTCTGCTATTGCTTTCTCTTTCACTCTTTCAGAGTTTTTATTCATACAGAAGTGAGTACTATATCGTAGTAGCAATAGAAATTGAAATGTGAGAAGAGAGAGATATGGTAGGGGAGAGGACTAGTAATGATAGATAACTTAAGTTTTTAAATTATGCTGTGTGTAGTTTTGTTTTTGTTAAATTTTTTGGCGAAGTGTGTGCCTTAATAAGTGTGTAAGTAAGTGTGTGCCTTAATAAGCTTGTAAACCGTGTGCAGATTAGAGGTATAGACGTTTTGCCCCCTATTCTGGGTGACTATGTGGTGGTAGTTGGTATTCAAATAAGCTTTTGTTCGACGTATTGTTATCGTTTGTTTTATAAAATTGGTGGAGAGTAAATAATCTTTAAGGGCCGTTTTTTGAATGCAAGTTTAAACTCGAGATTAAGTTAATCTCCAGTTAAAGTTAATCTCCAGTTAACTCAGTTTTCATTTTTTCAATGCGAATTTAACTGGAGATTAACTTTGTAGAGCTGCCGTACTTATAAGCAAAAATGGCAACATTTTCTTCGTTTATATTGTTGTTTTTACTACTTTTTGCAAATTATTTCACAACAATTAGCTTTTGTATATAACAAAAACAAACAAACAAAAGCTGAATACTATTGATCTTTATGTAAAAAAATCATTTTCTTAAAATAATAAATAAATTAAGACTGTCTGTTGTCAATTTGTGTGTTATATAATTCATAGTTAGTTAAATATTTGTCTTATTCGGCTTCCCCTCACTTAAAAGCATTTAAAAAAAAAAAAAATTTGTCAACTACTTGTCATAGTTAATCTCGAGTTTAAACCACCAACGTTGCTGGTTTAAACTCGAGATTAACTACTTAACCGTAAGTTTAAACTCGAGATTAAGTGAATTCAAAAACTGAAAACGGAGTTTAACTGGAGATTAACTTAATCTCGAGTTTAAACTTGCATTCAAAAAACGGCCCTAAATGTTTGGTATTCGAGTGATTTTTTTTTCTTGAAAGAATTCCAATCACAGTTTATAAACAGATGTCTAGCAGTTCGTATGACAATAAAAAAATTGTTCTTATCATTTATAGACTCTTTTCTAATTTTTTACTGGTACAGAGATTTGAATGGTTCATGTAGTATAAACAAGATTTAATTTTTTTAGATTAAAACTAAAAAAATATAACAAATATGGACAGAGTAATTAGACATTATAGAGTAGAGCAATATTCAGTAACTTTACTTATTCTCCGTTAGTAGAGTTTTGTTGATAAATTCGTATCATTATGCGAATTGAGCAACAATCGAAACAAATAATCATGTGAAGAAGCAAGGTTTGGTCTAGGTAGAGAAACCCTCCGTTTCTAAAGGGACATCAAAAACCAGTGCGTGTTTTGACGTTGTCATAATGGCATACAACACCATTTCTGTTTTTAGTTGAATTGCCTGCTTGAGTCTCGTTTTTTTTTTTTGTTGACAATAGCAATTAGAATTAATTTTTTGACCAGGATGTAGAGGCTCATAATGAAGAATTCTTTTTAATCCTATTAAACACATATCATTACTTGGCAAAAGCAAAATTGACATTTCAATAGTTTTAAAATCGGCGATCTGGAAGGGCTGTAAAATATTTTTCATCTAAAGTATCGCTTACTTACTGAAAGGTATGGATCGTGCAACAACCTAGCAAGACAAAAATATTTAAAACTGACAATAAAGTGGTGATTTAAACTGGGCTACTAAGAATACAAATAAATTTTAAGCCACTGAAAGCATTAGCGATGTGGCAAGCCTGTTTATCATCGCATTCGTTAGTAGAAATAAAGAGTACAAGCTGAATTTGTTGCACCCACTGTTTTTTCAGCAATTGGGCTTAGCGTGGCATGTGGCATGTGGCATATGGATTTGCATTCTATGAATACAAAAATCGGCTAAGCTTTCAACGTAATTTTTGGAAAAAACATTTTTTTGAAGAAGGCCCAGCCATTTGCTACTGTAACTTTGCTTTGTAGGTAGGTAGGTAGGTAGAGGCCGCATTGGGCCCATTGTGCTACCACAGTCATCCGTTATCCCCTAGTTTCGAAACCATTCGGAGCTCCTGATGAAGCGATTCAGGCTGCCAATGTCAATCCCTGACAGTTCCTCCAAATCATCCATGTATTAAGTACCCAAGTACTTCCTTCTCTTTTGGCATAGAGCCGGGCATGTACCCAGCAGATGAGGGACAGTCTCCTGTTCTTCCTCATCTCTGCAGCTTCTGCAGAAGTCGTTAGCAAGGTGTCCAAGTCCAATGCGCCTCGCATGCGTACCCATAATGCAATGCCCCGTAACGACACCGACAACTACACTGAGCGCGCCTCTTTGGAGTTTAAGTAGACTCATTGTGCGCCCCTCATCCAGCCTTGGCCAGATTTTATGAGCCGTTCTACCCGTGTCCGAGGCCGCGCACCTGTCGTTGACGGAATTATGAGCTTGCAGGTCCTCATAGGTATGCCCAGATTCGAGAACTCAGCGGTGAGTTCGATGGTCGTGCCCCGCCTGGCAAGTTCATCAGCTCTGCTGCTACCCGGAATACCACTGTGCCCCGGTACCCATACGATATGGATGTCATATCGTTCCACTATCTCATCGAGATATCTGCGACAGCCGTACACCGTCTTGGAGTTCATCACATTAGAACTCAAAGCCTTGATAGCCGCCTGGCTATCAGAAAGTATGGTGACGCTCCGCTTGGAGACCCTTCCATCCCCAATAATACTCGCCTCAGCCTGTATGGCCACCACCTCCGCCTGAAAGACACTGCAGAACTTTGCCTTGCAAGAATTATCTCTTTTCTTTTAATTTATGACTCAATTTTAAAATGACCTTCACTTAAACCCCAATACAATATACTGCTATCAGCTACAAAAAATAAGTGTTTTATTTTATTTCAAAGACACTTGTAGCAAAAAAAAGAAAGAAATAGAAAAAAAAGAATTAATAATTAATTTTCTTTTACAAAAAAAATATAAATTATCATTAATTATCATTGGCTAAAGCCAATGTATTCCAATAAAAAGGCCAAAAAATATATTAACATAACGAAAACAAATAAATTACGTCACGTATTACGTCACTTATCACACACGTTTTAATATTTTTTTTTTGGTTTTAATTTCAAAAATAATTCTTTTAATTTGAAAATAATCTTTAAATAAATTAATATTTTACTAACGTCTCTGTTTATCAACTACTATTTCACCATGCAATTGTTTAAACTGTCATGCATAGAATTGTTATGGGTATGTTGACCAAAACGAAGAAAAAAAACTTTGTACTTCTAAGAATCTTAATCAGTGTAGCACTTGTTTATCATAATCTTGAAAACGATTTGTTTTCCAAGCAGCAAACATAAGCAAAATCAGTAGGAGATAATTTTTAATTTATTTTCTTTATCAAACTCATTAAACACGTACTTATTATCTTAAGTTATGTATTTCATAGAAAAAGTACCGAAAAAAGTACTTTTTCTAATATTAAATAAGACTTTTTCAATATTATTGTGACATTTTCGGTGTTTAAAATTGTGTTCCACATTGTAATTATAACAGTTTCTCTTATGTGTGCTTTTATAAAAGATTATGTTCCACATTTTTATAACTCAAGTGCAAAGCTTTAATCAATGCCGTTTCCACCACTGACTGTTAATTCAATACTAGTTTATCTTTTTAAAAACAGAAGAAAGCATAATTAGTAAAGCAGTTTTATTCTTGTTTCTTGATTACAACCTAGCTTCTGTCAGCAACCATGTCGCGTGTGTTAATTTTATCTATGAGTCGTGGGATCCATACTCTAAAGTCGTCTCCTAATAAAAAATTTTTGAGAAACTTTTAATGGAAATTTTATTTATTCTCAGAGTTTTTGTTACCCGAAGATTGTTGGGAGGAAGTCACTGAAAAAATAGGGCTAGGGCTCGCGTCTTATAAGCCAACACATTACCTTGTAGACTACGGCAATTCTTGCTGAACTCATTGATCACGAAAATCAATGCGTCTTGTATGGGGAAACAAAACCAAAAATTAAAAAACTTGAGTTTTCCCATACAAACAGACAATTCGCCTGACTACGTTCTTCTTACAGAAATAAGTTTCCCTGACAGCCGCTTGTCTATTAGAAAAAAAAACAGAAAAACTTTTTGCTTCTTCTGTTAAAAAATGATGAATTTTCCTTTAATTTCACTACATTGTACGATTTTTTTTAATATTACGTACTGGCTTCAATTGTACAATGGGTCAATTCGACCTCCGGGTACTGTACTTGTCTTAATTGACAAGTAAACGTCCTCTAACCTAAGTACTGGCTTCATTTTATCTATGCCGCTTAGTCGTTTTTGTTGTGTTTTTACACAATTACTATCCACAAGTGTTTAAAATGTAAACAAAGCTTTTATTCTTTCGTTTTTCTTTTCCATATATTGTACCCTCTCACCATTATTTTCTCTCTAACATTGTTTGTTTTGTTTACGTTACCATGCAATCGTCAATTTTATTTTAAATAGTTGTTGTTGTTCTTATTACAATTTTCTTTGTCAGTAAGTTGTTTTTATTGTATTTCCAGCTTATTTACAATTTTGGAGTTTTGTTTACTTCATACAACTTTACTCTTCAATTAACCACCACGCATCTTTTCATTTTAACAGAGCTTTTATTCTTTCTTAATTTACTCTCAATGTTAGTGGCTCTCTGGGTTTCTGTTTTAATTACATTGTTATGCATTTGTAAAACATAACGGTAATTTTTATTTCAAATATATAATTGTTGTTAATGTTTTTTTCTTAAATTTTTTCTGTTTGTTTTCTACCAAAATAATTCCTTATAGTGTACAACACTTTATATAACAATCCTAACAGTATATAACATTATTATTTTGTACTTGTTGTTTTTGTAAAGTGCATTATAATTTGTTGTATTTCTTATTGCTGTTACTGTGTACAATTTACTCAAGAGTAGTGGTGTATAACATTATTATATGATACTTGTTGTTTTGTTAAGTGTAGTACAATTTGGTTTATGTTTTTGTTTTTCTTTATTTTTTATAAGCACTTGTTTTCAAGAATGATGATATATAACTGATGTGTTTGTACGGCTGTTAGCATGCAAAAATATTAACACAACAAGACTTAAGTGATATACATATGTTAAGTTGGTTTGGGTTTTTTGTTGCTGTTTAACTAACTGAGTATAACAGATGTGTTAGTAGTTATGCGAGCAAGTGAACATGTTAACATAACAGTGTTAAAGGAATTCATGTTAAGTTTGTTTTGTTTGTTTTCCTTGCTGTTTAACTAATTGAATATAACAGATGTGTTAGTAGTTTTGCAAACAAATGCAACGTTAATGCAGCTGAAGAATATCATGTTAAGTTTGTTTTGGCTCCTGTTTAAGTTATTGAAAATAACAGAGATTTAGCGTTTCAGACTTAAAGTATGGTTCTATTTTAATAAATGAATATAAAAGATGTGTTAATACTGTTATGAATACTATACATGAAGGCTTGTTTCAAGTTAAATTTGTTTTTGGTTCTTTGCTGTTTACATAACTGAGTTTAACAGAATTGTGTTGGCAGTGTTAACAGTTTATGTTATTCCTAATATTTGCTTTAAGGATTTTCTGTTAAATGTGTTGGTGGTAATAATAACAGTTTACATTCCATTTACATATGTACGTTGCTAATATTTTGTTGTTTTATAACACTTTTGTGTTTCTAATAAAGAAAACCATGTTAACTTTCCAACTGGATTTTTTATTTTTAGTTATTAAACAACAGCGCGCGCGATTGGTTCAAATTACGTGAAGAAAAAAGTGTCGAAAACTAAAACGTTAAGAAAAGTTTAGGAAAACTTAACAAATATAAGAAAATATTGTGGGAAATATGAAAATTATTGTAGAAAATTATGAAAATAATTAAAAGAAAAGTGTTTAAATGTAAAGCGGCATAATATTACGAAAGTAAAACATAGAAAAGTCGGTGTAAGCAAAATTTGAAAAGTATTTTTTTCTTGTTTTTTAAAATGGTGGATTAACAGAAGAGTGTTCGTTTGATAGATGGAGAAAGGGTGTATGAAAGAGATCTTTCACAACTCATTGTTATAAATTCTCCTGATAACAGCAGCTGTAGCAGTGCTTGTGTATGGTTGTTTAATGCAAATTGTTAAATAACCACAATTACAATAACAAACGTACAAAAAAGAAAAAAAAGTGAAAGAGTGAAATAAAATGTAATGCATGTGTGTCATCAAATTTCCATTTGAAACATTGATTCCCAATGACAGTTGTAAACATGAATGAAATTCTTCATTAAAATTGACACAATTCCGAGAAGAAAATAGAAAATAATTTCCAAAAAAAAACAGGGAACGAAAACTAAAACCCAATATTATTTATTGATTTTTTTGTTTATAAATAAATAATAAATTCGTCCGAAACAAATAGAAAAAAAAACGGAAGGCAAACTAAACGGAGTAAAAATATTTCCTTTTAACAAGTGAGTGGTGATTGAATGTTTCTTTACACGCTAGTATTAAAATAAATTGAAGGCTTTCAGTAGAGCCCTGTGAAAATGCTAGGAAGTGTACGTTTTTAACAATTTAAAACCTTTTTTACTCAAATAAAAACCATAAAAAGAATTTTTCTATCCCGTGGTATATTTTTTGTCTTGCCTTGTGATCGTTTTCTTTTTAATAAAAAATTAAAAAAATATTAAGATAGGCAATGGAACTAGTATTTCCAATCAATTTCATACAGTAAAGGGACCATCTGATAGGGGAACCTCTGTAATTTTGAGCGCACAAAAGCAGAGTTAGAAGTTGCCGTAGTCTAGATAATAGTGTGATAGTTTATTAGACGAGAAAGTTTGATTCCAACCGCAGCTTAGACGTATCAAAAATATTTTTTTGCGCCGTTCTCAGAAAGAATTGTCATAGTCTAGAAGGTAGTGTGTTGGTTTGTTGGACGCAAGTCCGTATTTCAAGCTCCAGATCTATTTTTTCGGCAACTTCCTTTTAGCAGTTGTCTGACAAACACTCTGACAGTAAATAAAATTGCCATGGAAAGTTTCTCAAAAATTTGTTGTTCGAAGTTGACATTCAACAGTAAATCCTGCCACTCATGGATAAAGTTAACAACATAAGTGGTATGAGAAGCTAGGTTGTACTGCTGGCTGAAGGCTTTAAGTCTCTTAAAATTTCCCTGTACAGTACATTGATTATGTTGACCATAATTACCCGGTAATGATCGGAAAGTGACCACATTTGATGCATGACTTTGGTAGTCAGTTTTAAGTGCTTTTAAGCGTTTTACAGTTGTTAAACGATCCGTGTTTTTGAACTGAATAAATGACACCTCATATGTAGGAGGCTGTTAAATAGTCTGCAAAATATTCTTCTACATTTCTGTGGAGCACTTACCAAACATGAGAAGAATTGCATTATTTGCCTCAGATTCATAAGACCGCTAAGTGAACAGCGCACCAGTATCTGATATGCTCTAATATGGATATTGGACTTACGGCAAAAGAATCCAATGCCTTAAACGCAACTGTGCTATCTACAAAGATTTGAGTCTGTATCGTGAGGCAGTCAAGCCAAGCTATCCACCTCCCTTTACTTCTCAGTATTCTTATACGCATTGGCCTGGTAGGCAGCGATATATTGAGGAACAGGCGGTTTCTTCCGCTTCTTTACAGGTGCCACCTCTATCGACATCACGCAACGGGTGCCTTGCTGACAGACATGTCTCCCTCTTGTGGACAGAGATCACATAGTAACTGTTCAGTCTTGATAGTAAAATGAGGCATTTCGTCTTCTCTGTGTTAAGGTACGGTCAGCTCAACGTATTAAAAGAATAGCTGCCTTATTCTACCCAGGAACTATAAGTCAAGAAGTAATTTTTCCCATTATTTTAGATTTATCGTGACTAAGGAGACCTTTATGCCCGGTATTGTTGCCAGTTTCCCAGCCTGGTATCCATTCCACATTCATTCAAGCTAGTCTTGTCCGTTCTCTCTGATCTTTAGTGTCGTTTTTTCAGTGTAGAAACATATTCTATAGATTATGGTTTGCTGGGTTATTGCTACCTATTCATTTTTCTATTAAAATTTCCTTGTGAGTGTGCTTAATTGTTTTCCTTAAACGCCAGCCAACAAGTGAAACTTTTCAAAGACATTTTCCCACTATTTTTGCAAATACAAGAGAAACACTGCTCTGATGCAATGCTCGCTCAGCAAAGATTCCTTTTCAAAACCACATTAATTGCGAAAAAATTTTCACAAATATTTCGCTGTTAAAAGACAAACTTTTTCGAAACCATTGTATGTATACGCCCACCACCGTCCTCCCACATTAATTTTGTAAGGCAAAGTTGTCAAGGTAATGCAAAAGAAACCAAAGAATGAGAGAGTGAGAGAGAGAGAGAGAGAGGGAAATGGAACTTAAAATTAAATAAAATGAAAACCAACAAGAATAACTTAAGAATGCAAAGCAAATGTACCTGTCTAGACAAAGGCCATGCCAATGAAGATGCCAAAGAAAGACAACCAAAAAATTCAATTCTAAAATAGTCCAGTACTCTAGTGTAGTTTGAGAATAATTTTCTGTTTTGATTGATGACATCTTCTATTTCCCCCCCTGAGAATAATTTCGATTAGTTGTCTTACCATAAAGGACAGGAATTTGGAAATGGAATTTAACCTACGCAGATTATTGAAAAGATTTTCCATAAAATATTTTGTTAAGAAGCAAACGATGTAGTAATTAGGGGAAGACCCAGTGCCCTTATTTGCTTGGGTTCTGCTTTTGCTTTAGACCATGAGTCCTTATACAAATTTCATATTAATTATGTCGGTCCTGAACGTGGAACTCTCTAGTTCAGAGAATAATAATGTTTTTGCTGCCAAAAGGCAAGAGTTCCGCAGCCTTTGGCGTTTAAGTCAGAATCAGAAATTATCTTTTATAGAACTGGGCCTGTTGTAAAGAACCGGAAGTATTATCAGAGTATTTACGAATGTATGGACGGTTGACAGGTACAGCTTAGGAAATATTTTCAAGGGATCTCTAGATCTTTGAGCGTCCATACACTTCATATCTTTCTTATAAGCCTAGTGTCGCTTAAGGATCCCCGTGTGGTAGCGGGAATAGAATACTACCACAGTGATCACCATACTTGTCGTACGAGGCGACTAAGGGTGCTGCTACCAGTCAGGAACTAGTTGGGGTTCAACTGGCAGCAGTCTGGTCTTACTTGGCTGCGAAGCCTGACCAGAGGTCTTAATCTGGTACCACGGGTGCCGGCAGCCCCAGGGACTTGTCCCTGCCCGGCAATGGGGAGGCCCCCTTGTGGGAGCGACTTGGTGGCTGTGGTTTAGACCCAAATCGCGGGAAGTGTGTCAGTACGGTGTGGCGTTACACTCTTAACGCATTGAAGGAGTTTAAATGGTCTCCGACACCAAAACAAGAGGGAAGTCATGTCCAACACAACATGACTTCGAATTGCTACCTACCTACAGTGTTGCAGCCAGTGAATGTGGTATGTGGGGGCGTTGGTAGACGCATTGATTTCACCCGGGGATAAGGTCCACATGGATAGATACCCACGTAAAACCCCACACATTGTTGTCACTTAAGGAACTTTTGTTACACCCACCTTGATCAGTGAAATATACTGGAATGATAAAGTTTAATAGGCGAGCAGGGAAAGAGAGGGAATCTTTGTTACTCAGACTATATCTCTGGGCATTCAAAGCATTCATCATTCCTCAACGTGCGAAAATAAATATAATTTTGTGTGCTCCTTCGATAGTCTTTCGTTGATTTCTCTCAGCGCATATAGAAATTGCGTAAATCCCAGTCCAATCTCATTACCAGTAGGGCGATGAAAATAAAAATTCGATAAAATTTAAAAAAAATGTGCTGAAACACTGATTCACGAGTACAATTTGGTGGTTGTTATCTACACTAGTGACCTTTGAACTGGTTGACTAGGAGGTTCTTGTGGGCCCATATGGTGACGATAGAACCTCTTGTCCTCTTCCTCTGCAGCTTTCAGGCAAAAGCACTGAAATTGCCATGAAAACTTTTTCAAAACTCCTTCGTTCAGAGTCGACATTAAACAGTAGGTCGCACCACTAAAGGATGAAATTATCACATACTACATGCATGGTTTGAGAACGTAGGTAGTAATACTTACTAAAGGGTTGTAATGACAAATTAAGTTAGTATATCGGCAAGGCATCTCACTAAATACTGGCAACACTGCCCAGCATGAAAAAAATTAAACTCACTATTGTTCTATCTTTCTGAAAGAAAGAAACTGGAAAGTACTTTGACTGGCAGAAGACTTTCATAAGACAATAGTGATAACAAAAACCAAGTTGGAAATAAAACTAAAGTAATACAGTAATCCTTCGATTTACGTCGCCTCGATTAACGTTGTTTCGATTTACGTCGTCACATTTTGTGCTCCCTCTAACTTTAATATGCGTCGTCATTCGATTTACATCGCCTTTTTTTTTTGGAACCAACTGCGACGTAAATCGAGGGATTACTGTAACTTTTTTTTAATATAAAATTCGATTTACGTCGTTTCGATTTACTTCGCCTTTTTTGGAAGCAGCTGCGACGTAAATCGAGGGATTACTGTACTTCATTAGTGTTCCATGGAGCTTGTCGATGCCAGAAATATTGGGAATTTCATAAAAACCGACGCCTATATAGCACAACTATTCTCTTAAACTCCATTTATTTATTTATATTCGTTTCTTTTCCAGCTAAGCAAGTTCTAGACCAATAGGGTTGCCATATTTTGTTTAAAAAAAAAATCATCTCCGTAAAATAAAAACTTTCAATTTGATTTAAGGTGGATATGTATATCGACTGCATGTCTCTCTACTAAGTCCCTTCAAAAGAATTTCGTTACTAACTTAGCTTTTAATATCATAATTAATATTAATTACCTTAAAAGCCTAAAATTATGCAACATATTTTGTTTCTTTTTGTCTTTATTGAGGTCATTAAATAATTTTATGTTTAAATGGACATTAAAGTACTGTTCCATGTGATTTATTTTCTCATCTATTTCTGGTATTTCAGTGCTTTTGGTTTGTTGGAAACATTATTTGTTGTTGTAATTTTATGTTGTTCCACGTTCATTAATATTTAATTAGAATACCATGATGGATTATCCATAATTTATGTATGTTGGCCTGTATAATATTTATGTATTACAAATATTTTTCCTCAACTATTAGAGTGAGTGGTATGGTAGCAATTATGCTTGTTTCCTCCTCATAATTCTATGATTTGTCGTATTTGTTTGTAGCCACCCCCTAAAATAGGCCACATGTTAACTGGTAAACTGGTTTGGTTAGTAGTTATTTGATCGTCAACATATATTATTAATCAATTTGATTGACAATGTGAATATGTTTTTGACTAATTGCCAATCATTTGATGGGTTAATGCAACGTTTGTCTTCACCTGCTACAAATTACACGAAATTTTCTGGTTTCTGTTTGAAATTTATGTTGTGACATAAATTTTGCCGATAATTACAGAAATTATAATCACTGTGCACACACACACACACATACAGTAGGAAGAAGGGGTATACCAAACGGATGAAGGAGAGCAGGAATACGTAGTGACGATGGGAGTCCCGCAGGGCTCTGTACTTGGCCCACTACTGTGGAACATTATGTACGATGGAGTACTTCGACTGCGATTGCCAAGCGGGACGACAATTGTGGGCTTTGCAGATGACATTGCCATAGTCTCGGTAGCTAAAACGGTAGGAGAAATAGAGGAGAAAACGAACACAGCGATTCGAAATGTTGGAGCATGGCTGGATGAGGCAGGTTTGACACTTGCTGCACATAAAACGGAGGCCGTCTTGATAAGCGGCCGGAAGATAGTGGAGAAGATGAAATTGACCGTTGGAGGCACAACGATCGAATCGAAGAGGGCGATAAAATACCTGGGAGTGATTATCGACGACAGGTTGAACTTCAAGGAGCACGTGAAATACATCGGTGAAAAAGCATCTGTAACACAGGGAGCACTGGCGAGGATGATGCCAAATATTGGAGGACCAGGTCCATTTAAAAGGAGAATAATTTCGGCAGTAATAACGTCGATAATGCTGTATGCTTGCCCAATATGGTCGGAGGCACTCTCCGTGGGGACGACAAGGAGGATACTGTCCTCGGTGTATCGTCTAAGCGCGATTAGACGGATAAGTGGCTTCAGGACAGTGTCTGATGAAGCAGTTTTGGTATTGGCAAAGGCAATACCAATAGATATTGAAGATATTGAGATGAGAAGGATATACCTTCGCCGTCTCGAGTACCCGGGACAAATAGCGGCTATAAAAGCGGAGGAACGAAGGACTTCCATGCACAAATGGCAGTCACGATGGGAGAGCAGTTTAAAGGAAAGATGGACATTTCGTCTTGTCCCTGATGTAACCCTTTGGATGGAGAACGAACATTGCTAGTTGAACTACTACGTGACCCAGTTCCTAACTGGTCATGGGTGCTTCCGGAAGTACCTGCACAGATTTGGTCATGACACTTCCCCTATATGCCCAAACTGTGTAGATGAGGAGGAAGATGCGGAGCATATTCTAACATGCTGTCCCAGATTTAGATGGCCGGGGGAAGCGAATTTAGAACCAAACCGGCTAATGGAGGAGCTGTTGAACTGTAGTATGTATGTATGGAGTCAATATAGTCAGAGAATGGCTGAAGTTATGATAGTACTCCGAGGACTGGTTGAACGGAGGCGAAATTTAAATTAATGTGATCAAGATTTCAAGCTAACCAGCCCTCCGCGAAGTAATACCTTACGGCAGTCCTGCGGGGGAGAGTGGTTGAAGTGTGTAGGGGGTGGGTTTAGTACGTAGGCACCATGGTGAATCGTGCACTCTTTTGTTGGAACAAAAGTGTCTTTCGAAGATTCCCACCTCCGGCTCAAGACAAAAAAAAGTAGGAAAAATATGTTCCCAACATGATGGACACGAAATGAATTTCATAGGAATAACAGTCAGCTTTATCGTTGTGGAAAGACTAGGACACAATAAGCAAAGTTTCTCTATTGTTTCTCTCTTGTATCCAATACAACAACCCAAATACCTTTTTTTAGAAGGAATATATGGCAACCCTATCATTCTAAAATCTGCTACAGTGAACAAATAACCTAAAACAAAGTAAATAAATATTAAGAAGCCGGGAGAAGTTCTCGATTTGCCTTTCTTTGCCGTTTCTGCTCTCAGCTCGTTGAACGTTTTATAAAAAATTTGCTGATTTCGTGTCAAGTTATTGAATTCATGTGAGTTTCCACTTGTTGCCCTACAGGTTCCCGTATGAGAATTGTAAATACGAAAAAAAGTTTCGCGAACATGGCCAGGAAGGTGGGTAAAATAACTGGGATTCGTCAAGCACAACAAACTGTTGATGAAATAACGATAACGATAAGTCATAACATGTAAGGAAAGGACAACTAAAAGGCGAATCGTCTACATTAATGCATTATTGGCAGCATGAGAGTATGAGCAGTATTGCTAGACTCTGCTGGACTAATTGTCATGGCTGTGTCATCTTGGATAGCATTCCAATTCATCCATTCAGCAGAAGCTGTACATTTGTGCAAGAAGAAAATTCTATTTTTCGTCCCATGTGCCAGGGACCGTCTCTTGTCATGAACAGGCGGAGGTGCTTCACCGCACATTACCTGTCATTGCGTGGCCTTAGTGGCACCTTAGCCTTAAAGAAACTGCCGCCACCTAACCTCACACCGTATGGCAGTTACGTAGTATACTGACGTTTACATGAAGTACAATCGACAAAGAAGGACTACTATTTGCCTTAAGTCCTTGGAGCATGGAAATGTTCAAAGTCAAATGAAAAAAAAAAACGTTTTCCTGTTCATGATATTTTATTATTCAATATACAGGCACATTTATTTTTAAACAGGCCATTACTTTGCCCAAAACTACACCACAGTTCCTTCTGCCTTTGTTTTCTCTTTCCACATATGGCAACCAAAGAAAACCCATAATGAAGTGAACAACTTTCATGTGACACACATACGAGTAGCCGCAATTCATAGAGCAGAGGAGAGGTATGTTGATAGTCAAAGGATGGTCAAAAGGTAATTTAAGTCACAAGCCTTTTTTCAATATTACAACGAGCCTAATAGTTGTCCCATTGGCCAGGCTATCTCTTTGCTGTCAGTCAAGTTCTGTTACTCTATGTATGGATACTCCTGCCAAGCATTTATGAACCAATAGTTCACGTATGCAAATGATTTTTCCGGTGACTGTTAAAGCAATAATATTGGGAAATGGTAACAAAAACTCAAATCAGGCCAGGTAAATTCATTGAGGCTTTTAAAGGTTTTGTGTTTGAAAACAATTCTTTGGTTATGGCAAGTGACTGCTGTGGAGTGGCTGGTTGGCTGAATTCTAAATGTCCTCAATTCATTGCTATTCTTGTGAGTAAGGCTGGCCTTAACGTTTTAATTTTATCATCGGCATTAATGGCTGTATGTAGGTTGGCTTTTATTTCCTTAGCAGAGTTTGGTTTTATTTGGCCAATGAATTGGCAGATCGGTGTTCCTGTCAAGACTTCAAATTTTGTTTTTAAATACTCAAAATTTTTTCATAAATTAAGGTGGGAACTGCTTTACCATTTTATCAGAATGTATTTGAAATGATTTTTGTTTAGATATCAAGAGATTTTGTTTCTATGTAACGATATATGGCAACCCTATCATTCTAGAACTTGCAAAACTAGAGTATTAATCTGCTTAGCTAGAAAACTTGATTAATGAAATGAAGGTATGAACAAATAAGAATATAAGAAAGGCTTTATGTCAGTCCTATGTTACCTAGAGGATCTATTATGATCTTTAAGGGACCCTTGTGCGGATCACATTGGCAGTTTTCCAGTTTTTTTTTTCGTTCGAAAGGGACTTTATGACAGCCTGGCTGTTCGAGCATATTAGCATATATTTTCAGTGAATATTTCATTACTGACCAGCCCAGCCATTTAATCGCCATGAGAGTAGTCACGACTTTCGACTACAAAATATTATTGTAATCCGAGAGTCGCTGTGAGTTCCAGATAGCGAAGTTTTTGTGTTCACATCTAACTTCGGGCCATCTTGGGTTATTTTCGGACAATTTGGAGGAGGATCGGGCTTCCCATTCCATTAATCCCTACTTGGGATAATGGTGTCTAAGCACCTATTCGGATAGTTAAACAAATTCTACGGTACCGTGGTTTAAGGGTCCATGAAGGTGCTGAGGCAAGTAGTTTACCGAATTTAATCCGATTGCAGCAAGAGTTACCTGTTGCTTTAAGGGAAACTGGAGATAGGTTAGGTTAGGTTAGGTTAGAGGACGTGTACCTGTCAGTCAAGACAAGTACAGTACCCAGAGGTCAGATTGACCCATTGTACAACAGGGAAGGATACTGTAGGGGGTGGGATGAAAGGAGGGTATATGGGAAAGGGGGGGGGAGTGGGAAGCGGAGGAATCACACAGACCAGACACAACAAAAGGATGGGAGAGCGCGACTACACCGATGAAGTCCTAGCCTCTCAACCAGCCTAAGCCACTAATGAATCTGTGGAGAGCCTTGATGTTGGCTCTCGGCACAGAATTCAAAATCTCAAAGAAGGGCCTACCAAGGGTCCTCAACCTCAATCTACCAAGGGCTGGGCAGTTACAGAGGAGGTGTTCGATAGTCTCCAACTCCTCCTCATGGCAACACGCCCTGCAATAGTCCGGCTGGGATCTATTCCAGATCCCCGTCACTGACCTAATCTCGCAGTGCCCCGTGATAAAACCGACAAACAACCTTAAGCTGGTCTTATTCAAGCCCAGCAGCCAACCTGTTCTCTTACTGTCTACAGCAGGCCATAGACACCTAGAAACAAAACAACCCGATCTGTTCCCCCAACGCCTCTGCTCTTTCTCCATGACCCATCCATTGATGAGGCCATAGAGGTGACAGATTGGGGGGTCAGGACCAACCATCAAATCGCCTACGGCATCCGCCGTCTCATTGCCCGGTATTCCGCTATGTCCCGGAACCCAGCACAGACGGATACGGTCCGGTCCAAAAGTCCTCAACGACTCTTTGCACTCGCGAACAAGCCGTGATTTGCACCAGACCGACGCAATGGCCCTAAGGGCAGCCTGACTGTCAACGAAGATCATGTAAGATTCGGAATCCGAAGCTAGGCCATCAGCTATGGCCCCAATAGCCTTCAAGATTGCGAAAATCTCCGCCTGAACATTGCGTAAAATGTCATGGCTGGTTTTATCTTCATTGATTGATTTTTTTGATTGGATTTCGCTTCATTCCTTGCTTTGATACTACCCATCCGCATTGGATTTTCTGCAACAGGTTTTTGAGAAAAGTTAGCACAGTAAAAGGCACAGAGGTTGTGTATGTCAATACCTTTTAGATCTTAATTATCCGTCGAAGAGCCAGCCTTAAATTCTCTTAAATTTCTCTGATCTCAAGCAGCCAAAGTAAATCACGTCAGTTATAGTTTGGCACAGGCAGAATGAAGAAGGCTTTTGGTGCCATCAGAGACTTTTTCACTCTTCTTCGTATACCAGTTCCTTCTCTCGTACTTGACGACACCTGAAGAGCCATTGGGGAGTTCTTCACTTCTCCCCAACTTTTACTAGAATATAATTGAGGTTTCGAACTTACAATGCCCACAATAAAAGGAGAAAAATTTGGTCGTGCTTCCTAAACACCAATAACCGCTGCAGTGGCTAAACGTTTTTAGGTGGTAACTTCTAGAATGTATTCCGAAGGACCAATTTCGAGGAAATCAATTTGCGGAGGCACACATTAGCAGAAAGCAAGCGCAATAAACTCTCTTAGAGTTTTTGATGTTCTGTAGACGCCAACAACAATTTTTTTTTTTGTAAAACCAGCACTCAGGGGATGACCCCTACTCATGCAGTGCATTGTGCAGGTTAAGGAAAATAGGTTATAGGAAGGTGGAAAGATGCGAACGGCAAGGAAACGAGTTGCTGCTAGGTGACTATATAATGGCCAGTGCTATACCTTCACCATTAGACAGTCTACAGCAATCGTCCCCAAGAAGCCCACATCTTAAGGTTATTTAATGGAAAGTAAAAGAATTTTTTTTTGTCAACTTCTATAATGCGGCTAGAGAAACCAAGAGTTCATGTTCTTGGCTCAGACAAATCAGAATTTGAGTGTGTGATTTCAATGGCAGTATCTCTACAAGCGTTATTGTAACGGGTGATTTTTTAAGAGCTATAGGAAAATTTTTCAAAAAAAAAAACACATAAAATTCAGAAAAATTGATGAAATCTTTATTTGTATCGTTAGTACGGTCCATATAATTTAATGTTTGAAGATTATTTCAAGCAAATGTCGACCGCGACTGCGCCTCAAATGGTCCATCCGCTTAGTCCAATTTTGGCATACTCTTTCCAACATTTCGGCCGGTATCTCACGAATAAATGCTTCAATGTTGTCTTCCAATGTGTCAATTGAAGCGGGCTTGTCTGTATAGACATGAGCTTTAACATATACCCATAAAAAATAGTCTAAAGGCGTTAAATGGCAACGATCTAGGCGGCCAATTGACTGGTCCCGAACGTGAAATAAAATGTTCACCGAACTCGTCTCTCAATAAGTCCATTGTTACGCGTGCTGTGTGGCATGTGGCACCGTCTTGTTGGAACCACATGTCATGCAAGTCAAGCTCTTGCATTTTGGGCAAAAAAAAAGTTGAAGATCATCTCACGGTAGCGCTCACCATTCACAGTTACGTTACGATTCGCAGCATCTTTGAAGAAGTACGGTCCAATGATGCCACCAGTCCATAAACCCAACCAAACTGTGACTTTTTCTGGATGCATTGGTAGCTTTTGCAATGCTTCAGGCTGATCTTCACTCCAAAATCGACAACTCTGCTTATTTACGTATCCATTGGGCCAAAAATGAACGTCGTCGCTGAACATAATTTTTCGATAAAGAAGTGGATCTTCGACCAACTTTCCAAGAGCCAAGAGAGATAATAAAATTCAATGATTTGCAAGCGTTGTTCGTTTTGTAAGACGATTCATGGTTAAATTATAGGACCAAACTGAAGATGTTTGACAGTGAAACAAAACACGAAACGTGCGTGAGCTGTTTAAACCAGTGTTGCCAAAAAGATAATAGCAAAAAAATCACCCGTTATAAACTGCCACAAATATTGGATTTTAGTTGCTTCCAAGTACTCTCCAGCTGTCAGTACGCTAACAATATTGTACTTGAACGAATCAGTAAAATTCCTTGCTCCTCTCAGTCCATGGCTTTTATTATTGTTTTTGTTGTTGTTCTTCTCCTTCTACATATATAAGCTAAAAGTAATTCGAAATAAAAATTAAGTTTTAATGCCACTAAAATAACAACAGTAACGACAACAACAAAAACAAAATAATTTTAACCCTGAAGAAATGCAAAACTATGCCAGTGAAAATAAAAATAAAAAAAAAATGTTTTGAAATGAAGGAATGGCTGGTGTCGTTGGCTACAACTGAGAGTGGTATTGGAAATGAGAATGACTCTTGGAGGAAACAACAAAAAAAAGTAAAATAAAACAGAATGAATGATTAAATAATGACAAAATGAAGCACGTTGAACTACAGTTACAACATTTTCATTACCACCATTATAAGTCTCCTCTCCCCCACACACACATACACATGCTCTCTATCTCCCTTACTCCCCCCATTGCTTTCATAATAATGAAACTGTTTTAAAAATTCATTCATCCAACAACCAGGGCAAGAGGGCAAGAGTATAAGTTTCATTCGTTTCCTCTGTAGACATTTAATTTAAGAGAAATATTCGAGTATAAGTAGGTGGGCTGTTCATAAAAGGAACTTTGGGAACAATTTTCTTTTATTTCTTAACGTGACTTGCTTTTCGATAGGCTCACCTTTCCCAGTGATGTTTAAGAACATTGTTTTTGTTTGTTTGCGTATGCCTTTCTTGGCAGTGCTCACTTGACGTCACAGTTTTCTTTCGGACAATACCATCACTTTCATTGCACTGTCTGTGCTGTCAGAATCTCGCCGATCACAGACCCAATTTCCTGCAGAATTTTTGTCAAATCCCGGGCATTTGAACACAACATCTTCCGTAGTTTCTTCTTCACTTGGGCACTAAGGGCATCTTGGAATAACGTCTTGCCCAACCAGCCACAACTGTCCACAACTCTTTAAGGATTGGACATTCACAAATGTTTTCTTCAAGCCGCAGTAGTACAATCCGATAGTTCATGATCGCCAGTTGACCAGTGCCCAGTAAGTACGGTAATGAGTCTAGAAACGTCCCCTTTGCTATGACATATAAGAGGGCTAGAACTCCTATCGTTATATTTGGAATATTTTTAATTGTCCCTACAAGTCACACTACCAAGAAGGGATGAATGAATGACTCAGATTCCGAACGAGTCAATTTATCCACTCTTTTGTTTTCATAGACAAAAGATCCATAAAAGTATCGTCCTGGTAAAGAGACTAGCGGACATAATCGAATAGCAAAAATGATCGCTTGACCGTCAATGTAAATGCAAATTGTGTTCCCATCCTATTGGGAAGAGTGTAGTGATGGTTTAGGTTGGTCTTGACTGTGAAAATTTCACGTTCAATGCTACAATTCGTTTTAGATGAGATTGTCCCGATTTCATTTCATGGATGAATGCGTTCTCACTTTAAAACTGTTATTGAAGATTAGGTTCGGGAGTACAGTAATCCGTTGTATAAAGTAGCCCGCTGGGAAGTTTCACAGGAAAACTCTCAGCATGACTATACAGGGTGGCTGATATATAATGCAACAAAGTAAACCGCTATATTTTTTAAATTTTTTTTTAAATTTTATTGTTCAAAAGCAAAAAATGTTGAAAATAACGTCAAATTTTAGAATCAGTTTAGATTTGTTCGAATTGGCCACCTTTGGTACGAATTATGGCCTTCAAACGGCCGACAAAGCCATCACAGGCTGCACGAAAGTGGCTCTGCGGTATTTTGGCCCATTCCAGGCGAAGCGCCGTCTTGAGATGATTGCCACTTTGGTATTGCCCCAAGCGCAAAAGTCCAACGGATTGAGATCCGGAGATTTTGGTGGCCATTGTGCGGTAGAAATGAAGCGAGGAACCTCCTTTTTAAGCCATTCTTGGTTGACGCGTGCTGAGTGCGGTGGTGTTCAGTCCTGTTGGAATGTCCATGGTCTGCGGCCGAAATGTTTGTCTGCCCAGGGCTTCAATACTGTCTTTAAGACATTTTCCCGATAATATTCGGCATTTATTTTGACCCCACTGCTCAATTTGGAATGGCTTCTCATCGGAGAAAACCAAATTCGATGCTGGCGAAGCAACTCCTATGCTCTTTCCAGTCTAACTTTTTTTTGTCCATCGGTGAGCTCTTGCACTTTTTCGAACTTCAATGGCTTTAGTCCAAGCTCATTTTTCAATACTGTACTCCTAGACGTTCACGATTCAGAGGGCAATAATCATCAATACTGGTTTAGTTATAGAAGATAATTGCCGATGCTCTAAATTTGCCATAGTTTGGGGGAAACCATTTGAAATTTTTGTTGCCTACCTATAAACACAGTCCATTAAACTTTTGAAGTAAAGATGATCTTTAAGATGATCTTCAATCTTCGTTACAGCGTGATGTTTCAAGAATACTGAGGTGTTTTTATTGCTTCCAACAACACGAAAATTCTGCATTTTCCTGCTTTTTTTCATCCACTGCTATCCTCTTTATAAGACTTTGATTAATTTTCAGGCTTCCCTCGTAGTTTTAGAGTCCACAGAGATAATTGAAGGCTTTAATTAAATTTATTTTCTTGTCATTCCTCTGTCTCTCTCCCTCTCTTCTTATCTTTTTTCGTTCTTCTAATAAAGATTTCTTTTCTAAACGGAGAATTTGAAAAATTTGTTTTTTAAATCCAATGAAATGGAAAATCGCACTTGGTCCAGTTTTGGCAATCATTATTCCTTGATTATATTTCCTCCCTTTGAATTTCAAATTGCAGACCCCCTCCTGTGTTATCAAAACAAATTACTAAACAAGTGCCTGAATGTTTAATGCCTTAAAATAGACATTGTTTTTTTTTTCTTCTTAAAAAAGTCATTAGTTTTGGAATATTTCTTAAAACGAAAGTACCTGATTAATAAGTTATTAATATTCTTGGTAACATTTATTAAAGGTGTTCCATTAAAAAAATTCAATAATTCTTTTGTGTTCCTTACAGACAGAGACAATTTAAATATTTATTAACAACTATGTATAAACTGCCTTAAAGTATGTCATTTATATCTGTATTCCATTGTAAATATACATTCTTTGTACACGTTCATTTAATACTTGTATTTCTATAGCATACATTTAGGCTTAATAGCCTTTTTCTGTTTATTATTGCTGCTCTTTCTTTGGCACACTTTGTGTTGTATGCTTTTAAAAGTTTTCAACTTAAACAAATTCTTTGAATTTGTATAGCATACATTAAGGAGATCATTTCATTAATTACGGGCATAAACTCCTGCCTTGCCTATACGTGTTGATACTTTTTTTGTAGCACTAAATTGCTTGTGTATAATGTTAAGAGTTTAACACTTTCTAAAAATAAAAAGAAAAACAAATTTAAATTGCCGCATATAATTAAAGCCAAAGAAAGTAATTTAAAAAAAATTAAATTTGAATGCAGAACATACTTTTGGGCTTTTAGGATTTATAGGCTTCTATATATTTTGTGTCAAAGGTACACATAAAATTTTTTATTTTTGTCAGGTTTTTGCCCTTTTTAGCGTGTTAGTTTTTGAAATAAAAATGTTATAAAAAATTGTGATGTTTTATAAAGATTTTAAATTTGAAGCATACTTTTTGGCTCAGTTAAAAAACTTAGAAAAGATAGAAGAGCTGACTTTCCATAAAAAGGTTTTAGGCATTTTATTTCACTTCGGTTATTATGGTTATGGATAGTCACACTGTCTTGTTAGCTCAAGATTGATTTCAGTCTGCAAGATAGTTCTCACGAAGTCTCTAAGCAATAACAGGATGATAGTGTTTCGGATACCTGAGCACAGGGATGTGTGAGTGTTGACAAAGCTTGTAAGAGAGGCGGTTGATTAGACCTCTCCTGCAATATGTGTTCAGACTGATTGATCAGATGGTCAACTGACGAGTGGGCTCTTCATGGCGGAACAGGGGACCTCGGGCTACTAAGATCCTGATTAAACCGTTCTAAAACGAAATGTGACTTCAAATTGGAAAGCATTCGTATGTATGGGATCTTGATAGATTTTTGGGCAATCAGTAAGTCTAGCGGCCACAGACTAGTGAGTATCCCTTCTTTCTGCAGTACTTGTGGAAATGTATGGGAGCCTGAGTCTTCACATACTTTGTACCTTTCTATCACTTCCCTTTTCCTAACGCTTGATATTTTTGTTGCCGTATTTGTTTAGAATGAAATATGAAAAAAAAATATTTCTTCGGCGACTTCCTCTCAGCAGATTTCTGGCAAAAACTCTGAGAGTAAAATAAACTGCCATGAAAAAGTTTCTCAAAATTCTGTCGTTCGGAGTCGACGTTAAACTGTAGGTCCCGCCACTCACTTATAAAATTAACGCACACAGCATGAGTGGTGTGAGAAGCTAGGCCGTAATCCTGACTGAAGGGTTGTAATGGCCAATTATGTATGTATGTATTTGTTTAGATTGTACCACATTTCTGGGTTTCGTGTGAAAATAATTCGCTTCTCTTTTTAACCTAACCTTATTTTGGAGCCAAAAACTAGCATAATTTTAGGCATTTTCACCTGAAAAAATTGTAAATTAGAACAGACTTTAAGTAAGAATGTTTGAAATTAAATTTTTTAATTTTTATAGACTAAAATTTTTGTTTTTGTTTGCATACTTTTAGGCATTCACCTTTTGATTTTTTTATAGTAATTCAAAATAACAAATCTAGAGCGTTTTTTAAATGAAAAAGAAACTTAATTAAATACGAATTCATAGCATACTTTACTGCGTTTAAATGAGGCATTAATTAATGCATATCTTCAGGCTTTATAAGAAATATTTTATTTAATAACACTTCCAATTGATTTACACAATATCATCCAGATAATCCATATGGATAAATACGTTGCTATTAATTTAAAATAATATTTCTTTTGTCTTTATTACAGCATCACAGAAAAAATGGTCTAAGTAAACATTAAAATGACCGGGCATATGCTTACAGTGTAAAAAAATAAAATGTGTCATCAAACGGAAATATTCACAGTAATGACGTTGACAATGGCGACAGCGAAATGAAATTTGCGTATGAAACGAGAATGTTATTAAAAATTAATTAAAATGAAACAATAATTTACATAAATAAACCATAACCTCCCTCGGTTATAGTATAAAACGCCGCCTAACGGTAGGCAACACCTGAAACGAAAAGTGAGAAAAAAAGGGAAAAACGGTAAAAACGGTAAAAACGGTAAAAAAACGGTAAAAAAAAACGGTAAAAGGATTTAAAAATTTTAAACGCGTGTGTATTTAATTGTCTGTGTAGTAGTAATTAAAGTTGAAAGTTGGTAAAAGCAGCACAGCGTAACAATTTGTAACGTTTAGCAAGATTCTAACCAATCTGTGGCAGCGCATACGTTCGCCACGGCCCAATCGGGCTAGTGGCGGTTATTTCCTAACGGGTACTAATAACACTACCGCTACCACCACTACCAGCCTTTCGCATAACTCTACCTATTGGAGTAACATAGACGCAGCTGCTGCCACCAACACTGTCACGGCTTCCAATGTAAATTCACGTGGCATTAGTTCGCCTCCCTCTTCCTCCGATGACTGCATAATTAATGTTACATTTGCCCCTGAAGACAACAAAGACAATGAAGAAATAAAAACAAACAAATTTGAATTTCCAAGACCGGCGACGACGACAACGACGACGACTATTATAACGACCACTTGTGTAACGGATAGTGAAGGTGAAGATAACGATAACGACAACGATAGTCGGGAGGAAGAGGACGACAGCGATATTTGGGATAGTAGAGATGGGATACGTCGCCGCGGTTTAAAAAGTTTTAAAAAGTATTTTAAAACGAATTTTATCAGCAGCAGCCCTAACAACAATAACAACAACAACAATAACGATAGCAGTAATATTTTGACCAACACAACCACTAGCTTAGCCGGCCTAGAAGCAGACTCTGGATTTCAACATTTAACGCCTCTGATAACAACCTCAGCAGAGCCATCAACGGCCATAGCATCTAGCACAACTACCACCACAAAAATGATTGCGCCACGTTATCGTTTTCGAGATTTAATTTTGGGTGATTTTTCCTTCAACGATGATGGTGAAAGGTAAGTCAATAATATAATAACTTTAGCCTATCCCAAGGCTAGCAAGAATTTAAGCAAAAAAAGGAAATTATCGTTAAACAACTCAAGGCAAAATTTGCTTTAATCTTTATTTTATTTGTGCCTTACAAATTTGGCCCAAAAAACAATTTCTAAAATTAAATCATTTGTAAAAAACCCAGCATATTTTTAGGCTTGACGATATTAAAAATCATTGAAATGTTCTTATCTGAAAAGTATTTTTCATTTAAATAAACAATTAGATTATGTTTGCTACCTAATTGTGGTATACCTTAAGGCACTGACAAATATAAGTCAATTGTTTGAAAAAGTTACGGCATATCTTAAGGCATACACAACTTTCCCGTGCAGTTAGTATCGTAATGCCAAATAAGTTTAATATTCTGCTTAGATTTTATAACTATTGAAGCAAATTCTTAAATATTTTAAAGCATACTTTAAGGTTACCACAACGTGGCTAATTTGAAGAATTTCTAAATTTATTTAAATTTTTTTTTATTTGTAATACACATATTGAGTCTTTTGACCTTAAATATGTTTTCTTGCTTTAAATATGTTGCATAGTTTAAGGCGTTTATCATAAAACTTTTTAAGTATTTACGAAAATGCTCATGAAAAATATTTGAATATATACAATAAGGCTTTAACCATCTTAGGCAAGGTTAATTGGAAAAATTTTCAAGAAGTTTAAGAAAATTTCGCTTTAAATTTTAAATACGTTTTTCATTTAAAATACACTGCCTACTTTGAGGTTTTAATTTTATGTTACGTTTATATCATACTTTAAGGGGCTCCTTTTATTGATTTTTTAATATATTATCAGGCTTAAAATTTTAAAGTCATTAAAAGAAAATAATAGGGCAAGAGATTTTTATTTTGCTTTCCTGTTATCGAAATTTTTTTTATAGAAAAGTGTCTCTGTCCTGTTATCGAAAAGTGTTTGTATTCGAAATTGCTGTTTTTCCATAATAAATTTCGATTAAAGCAAAATTTTCTTTTAAATTATATTATAGTTATTGAAAAGTTCCCTGTGCAGATCACAAGTTAACGGAAAAGTAATTGCTGTTATAATAACTGTTTTCGGTTTTTATAATAAGTTCGAAAAAAAGTTGAAAATACCGGTTATCGAACAATTTTGTTTTAACAATTCCTATATCGAATATTTTCTATTCCAATCTTAAATTATTGCTAACTTAGATTATCGAAACATTTTCTATAGAAAATTCCTGTTATCGAAACATTTTCTATAGAAAATTCCTGTTATCGAAACATTTTCTATAGAAAATTCTTATCGAAACATTTTTTATAGAAAATTCCTGTTATCGAAACATTTTCTATAGGAAATTCCTGTTATCGAAAATTTTCTATAGAAAATTCCTATTATCGAAAATTTTTTCTAGACAATTCGAAAATTTTCTATAGTTATCGAAAGATTTTTTATAGAAATTTTTTGTTATCGAAAGATTTTCTGAAGAAAATTCCTGTTATCGAAAGATCTACAGATAATTTCTGTTATCGAAAAATTTTCTATTGAAAATTCCTGCTATCGAAACATTTTCTGTAGAAAATTCCAGTTATCGAAACATTTTCTATAGAAATTTCTATAGAAATATGCTGTTATCGAAAAATTTCTTTTAGTTTTCTTTACAAAATTATTGTGCACTTCATACATTCATTAATTTTCTTAAATCTCTGCCAAATAACTGCTGAACCAAGAAGAAAGAAATGATAATTTTTACTGAGAATTCATAGCTAATTGTGAAATACAGCCTCTGTGTTGTTTTGAGTTCAATAACCGAAGAGAATATACTCTGGTATTTTATATTTTTTTGCCCGCCGGCTGAGTAAATTATTTTTTTTTCTTTCGCCAGCTTTGTGATGTCTTTTCTCTTCTTTTGATGCTGAGAAGTTATGAAATATTTGAGCCGATAATTCAGGCGAACATTTTTTCTTTTCAAACTTATAAAAGTTAACCTTAGCATATGTGGTAATAAAGTCACAATAATATTACACATAACAACTGAAGCAAAGAAAAAAAGAAAAATAGTTTTTCATAAAGCTCTTAACAATGCATAATTTGGCTAACTAAGCCCTTAAGCCATATTAATAAAATAGAAAAAGAAAAAAAGTTCATCACCTCAATTTGTATTGTCTTCATGAATTTGTGTGTCAATATCTTAAGGAGGCAAATATTTCATAAGGCAGACAGACAGACAGGCATATTGATTTTTTACTAAATTTGAAGAGAGAGTGCTCACGTAAGGAGGGGACACGCACTTTTATTGATTCAATATGCAGGGCTATTCAGTTATTCATTTTGCCTTTATGCCATGCCATGTCGTTATGTACGAAATACCAGATGATTTGAATGATCACCTCTAGATTGATTGCAGTTTTCGTCCACTTTGGAAAAAATTGGTTTTTATACCACCAAATCGCTCCCCATTGACAGTTGCAGTTCAGACTAATTTTTAAATAAAATTCTAGCCAATAATACCTCAAGACTATAATGATCAAAAAACGTTGACATTATCCGGATGCAAATGGTTTTCTACAGACATTTCTGGATTAACCGTATCTCATTTGCTATCCGCTCGGTATGTGATTCATTTTAATTAATATTTCGATTCTAAACTTCCATTCTGTTTTAAAAATCCCTACCCCACCTTGCGTAGGTCATTTCATACAAAATTTTATTTGATTACAAATTTTTCTAGACCATCTGCCGGAAATTATTACATTTTGCAAATTTTCAAGATTTCTTTTCTGTTTTCTTCTATTTTTTTATAATTTAATCTTGAACATTTACAGCAATTTGTAAATCTAGACGCAATCATAAGCTGTGTAAAGTACAACAATAAAAAAAAATTAAATTGAATTTCTTTTCTGGTCTGCATTTATTAATAATCCGGCAACGTTTACCTTTTTGTTGCTGCCCCGCCATTTCAGCAGTTAACGTAAGATGTGCGCAAGAAAACAGTCACAAAGAATTTCAATAGAATGATACTCACACCAGCCAGGCACTTGATTCGAAGATTCCCTTATTAGCATAAGGAATACAATATAGAAAAAAATCTAAAGCATATTTATAGGCTTTACTTACAAAACATAACAAAGCATACTTTCAGGCACAAAAGAATGTGATAAAGAAAGGAAAAACATTCCAGGAAAATATCTTCCCTTCGTTTTGTCCTTATTATTGTGTTTATTGAGTTGTAACGCTTTTTTCGAAATGTTTTTTTCCCTTTTCTTCATTTACTTTTACGGGTTTCACGTCACGCAATTGATTATTTGCTCAAGAGTCTAAAAAAAAAACAGAAAAAGAAGAAGGAAAAAAATTGTTATTTTTGCTGTCAAAACTCTAGAGTAATCGGAAAACATAAAAATTCATTTGGTTAAACGCCATATTTTTCGGCAATAATCAATAAAACGTTTTCAATAATGGCGGTTTGGGAGAGGGGGGTAGGATGCAGAAACAAAAACGCGATTTAATATTGAAACTTAAATTCCAAATGAAAGAAATTTAATTTGAATTCAAGACAGCGACTGTTAAGCCATTAAAGAGGAGTTAATTTTTGGAAATCGTTGTTAAAATATGTTTGGAATGAAATTGATTTTCATTGGCTTTAAATAGCAGCAGACGCCGCAAGCAAAATAATGATTTTTTTGTTATCTTTCTGAGAAAGGGAGGTGGGATGGTATAGGATAGATGAAGGCGCTTTAAATTCGAGAAAAAAACTTAGAGAATTTAATTTTCATTTTGGGATTTGAAAAATTAAGAGCCTTCGGAACCTAGATTCTCCGCAAACAGCAACAATAAATATCATATGAAGGTCAGCAAAGTCCCCTTTCGAGAAAGGACAAAGGTCCTCACCACACACCCAGTACAACAACCAAAGACACTTTGTCAGTTATAATGGGTTTTCGAATTGCAATAAATAGGCTTCCTACATACATACATAATTAGTCATTACAACCCTTCAGTCAGGATTACGACCTAGTTTCTCACACCACTTATGTTGTGTGTGTTAATTTTATACATGAGTGGCGGGACCTACAGTTTAAAGTCGACTCCGAACGACAGATTATTGAGAAACTTTTCATGGCAATTTTATTTACTCTCAGAGTTGTTGCCAGAAATCTGCTGAGAGGAAGTCGCCGAAGAAATACTTTTTGTATTTTTATTTTGATGTCTGGCCGGGGCTCGAACCCTGGCTTTTCGTCTAATAAGCCAACACACTACCTACTAGACCACGGCGACTTCTTGGCTTCCTACATACATACATAATTGGTCATTACAACCCTTCAGTCAGGATTACGACCTAGTTTCTCACACCACTTATGTTGTGTGTGTTAATTTTATACATGAGTGGCGGGACCTACAGTTTAAAGTCGACTCCGAACGACAGATTTTTGAGAAACTTTTCATGGCAATTTTTATTTACCCTCGAGAGTTTTTGCCAGAAATCTGCTGAGAGGAAGTCGCCGAAGAAATACTTTTTTGTATATTATTTTGGTGTCTGGCCTGGGGCTCGAACCCTGGCTTTTAGTCTAATAAGCCAACACACTACCTACTAGACCACGGCTTCCTATCAAAAACAAAATTTTGTTTTTAAATTTTTGTAGCAAAATTATTCACTAAGTTTTCACATGATAATCGCGAGGTTGAAAATATCCTGACCTCCTCGAACAACAATCCGAAGACTTGGCAACCCTTTCGTTCTAGGTTTCTCAGTAGATTGAACAAATGGAAATGCCTTGATTAAGGCAACTGAAACACAGCATATGACTGACAAAAGTTGAGAGAGAGCATTTGGCTTCTATTAACCATCTTCATTTGATATGGTTTACTGCTGGTTCTTTTGTGTCTTATCATGTCAGATTGCAAGCATTGTCCAATCTTTAGAAGTATTGGGCGTATCTGTTGTGTAGCAGTTGGTTTCTTAAACCTTATACGAAAATTTCCAAGCAAAAGTCTAATTAGGTTAAGTTTTTCTAATTTGAGAAAGAGCTTTTTCTACGGAACAGCTCAAAGCAATATAATAAGATCGGAATCTTCCTTTGAACACAGACATTGCTTGGTTTTAGTTTTTTTATACTATTTCTCGTTGCTTTAAGCAGCATAATGCGGTCATATCCCACATTTTCTTATTATTCGTTTATTTTACTAGTAATTGACTTACTATAGCAGGTTTTAGATTGACAGAGTTGCCATCTCTTATTGCCTTAAAAAAAACGTACTGTTTGTTATCCTAATGTATTGGGTGTAGTGGTGTTAAACATTGATCATTAAAACCCTCTCAAGAGTTGGCTCCTCCTGATGTTCACTGTTGAGTTTAACTTCTCTGTGGGTGGCGGTTTCTTGGTTGAAAATCCGTATATGAATTTAGATTGCTTGTCTTAGGACTCCAATACACAATGTTACCTCTTTCCACTGAAGGATTTACTCAGGTTTTTTAACAAGAAGTAGTCACTTGCAGCCAACTTCACGGAATAGTTCTGTCTAAACGGTAATGTGTTGCCGCATTCATTCTTTTGTCGGATGTTGAGCTTCATGCAGTGTTGAGGTGTTTTTTTTTGTCTTTGCCAATACCAAAACTGCTTCATCAGACACTGTCCTGAAGCCAGTTATCCGTCTAATCGCGCTTAGACGATACACCGAGGACAGTATTTTCCTTGTCGTCGGACGACCTCCGACCAGATTGGGCAAGCATGCATCATTATCGACGTTACTACCGCTGAAATTATTTTCCTTTTGAATGGACCTGGTCCTCCAATATTTGGCATCATCCTCGCCAGTACTGCCTGTGTTACAGATGCTTTTTCGCCGATGTATTTTACGTGCGCCTTGAAGTTCAACCTGTCGTCGATAATCACTCCCAGGTATTTTATCGCCCTCTTCGATTCGATCCTTGTGCCTCCAACGGTCACTTCCATCTTCTCCACTATCTTCCGGCCGCTTATCAAGACGGCCTCCGTTTTATGTGCAGCAAGTGTCAAACCTGCCTCCTCCAGCCATGCTCCAACATTTCGAATCACTGTGTTCGCTTTCTCCTCTATTTCCCTTACCGTCTTAGCTACCGAGACTATGGCAATGTCATCTGCAAAGCCCACAATTGAAGTCCCGTTTGGTAATCGCAGTCCAAGTACTCCATCGTACATAATGTTCCATAGTAAAGGATGTTTTTTATAGAGGTATAGAACTTTAAGTTGGCATTACTTTCAAGATGGCGACCGATTTAACAGCTGTCAAGTGATTTATTCTCAGTTTGGTTTGGCAATTCATCATGAATAGACTCACGCCTGAACAACACTTGCAAATAGTGCAATTTTATTTCGAAAATAATGGTTCTGTGCGGAAAACGTATCGCGCACTACGTCCATTTTATCGTCGACAAAATCGTCCATCAGAGCAGTTAATTCGATTAACCATGGAACGTTTTCGCACCACGTTTATTCTTATTGATAACTCGCATCCCCAGAGACGCTGTACGGTGCGTACAGAAGAAGCTATTGCTGCTGTAGAGCGTAGCATTGAGGAAGACCCGAATGAGTCCATCCGCCATCGAGCACAGGAATTGGATCTGTGTCCATCCACTTTATGGAAGATTTTGCGGAAGGATCTTGGTTTGCGTGCTTACAAAATCCAACTCGTGCCAGAATTGAAGCCAAACGATCATCAAGTAAGGCGTAGATTCGTCGAATGGGCCCAAAACGAGATTACCGCTGTTCCCGATTTTCATAAGCGAATTTTGTTTAGCGATGAAGCGCACTTCTGGTTGAATGGCTACGTCAACAAACAAAACTGCCGCATTTGGAGTGAAGGTAATCCTCAAGTGTCTGTGGAAACACCGTTACATCCAGAAAAACTGACTGTTTGGTGCGCTTTATGGGCTGGTGGAATCATTGGTCCGTACTTTTTCAAAAACGATGGTGGCCAGAACGTTACAGTCAATGGTGATCGGTATAGAGCCATGATTACTAACTTTTCCATTCCTGAATTGAATAACCATGATGTCCAGGAGATGTGGTTTCAACAAGACGGCGCAACATGCCACACAGCTCGTGCCACAATAGATTTATTGAAAGACACGTTTGGTGACCGCCTAATTTCTAGACTACTTTCTGTGGGGCTATGTAAAGTCATTGGTCTATGCGGTAAAGCCACAAACGCTTAACCATTTAGAAGACAACATTCGCCGTATTATTGCCGATATACGGCCACAAATGTTGGAAAAAGTCATTGAAAATTGGACGTCCAGATTGGACTACATCCGCGCCAGCCGTGGCGGTCATATGCCAGAAATCATATTTAAAATGTAATGCCACAAGAATATCTTTCGGATAAATAAAATTCATGTCAATCGAATAATCCATCGTTGTTTTATTGCAACTTAAAGTTCTATACCTCTATAAAAGACACCCTTTAGTAGCCCAACTACAGAGCCCTGCGGAACGCCCGCCGTCACCACGTATTCCTGCTCTCCTTCATCCGTTAGGTATATTACCTTGCAGTGTTGATGTGGATCAACGTATATGTACAGGGTTACGCCACAAAAACTTGTCCATATTGCGGTTGAACAATACAAAACAAACGATTAGGTTTGATTATTCGAAATTCTAATCATTAAACCTGCGATCTGCGTATGACTGACACAGTCTGTTTTACTTGCAATGTTTGATCGGCTAACAAGATATTGTGAATTCTTTCAATTGTTTTAGAATCTCTTAATCTTCAGGGCATGAAAATTCAGTGCCATATTTACCGGAATCGCCATGGTTTTGAAAGAAAGGGAGATCCTCAAATGCCTTGGTTTTAAAAGACGGTGGAAGAAATAATTCATTTTATATGATCTGGTATGCAATGTCTAATATCAGACTTCTCATTACAGTCTATAGGATATTCAGCTCTATTGATTAATTGGAATGCCTTGGCAATGTGAATTGTTTGTAATTGTTTGTTGTTAAGACAATGGGCGTATGGGATATGAAGGGATTGGTTCCCAATTATCGCATATTTTTCTTAGCACTTGTGTTTTTCACAGAACATATTCGTTCGTGGTCGATTGCGCAGTGGGATAGCACAAGGGATCGCAGAGCAAATTCCTTCTTCAGTCACAATACTTGTGGGTAGAATGTTTTTTTCTGCACAGATTTTTTTTCTGCCACAATCTAACGATCACAAACAGTACCCCCACTTTCCTCTCTCACACTCTCATACATATTATTTTCGTAGTTCCCAGATAGTGTACGGCATGAGGAGAGCCCATTTCCTAATGTGGTGGTTGTAAAGAAAATCCAGTACTTTCGTCATTTCCCTCCCCATACATACTGCTTTCCTAGTTCCCACATAATATACGGCATGAGGAGAGAGAGCACATTTCCCATGTGGTGATTGGTAAAGAAAATCCAGTACTTTCATCATTTTCCGTGTTTATACGGCCACATTCTAATCCTTGAAATTGTTGTTGGATTCCCACAATATTTATCCAAGCTTTATCTTTGGTTGGAGTGACTGAATTTTGTCTCATAAAACACAAGAGATTCTGTTTTTTCAATTTTGTCTTCAAATCATGCCGTAGTCTACTCTCTCAAGGACTGTCAAAAACCAAATTATCGTGCTGAACAGCTTTTTCAATTTCTGTCTGGAATCTGGAGCTAACAGAAGCCTGTTAACTACTGCAGTAAGAGGCAAAATATTCAAATATTCACGCCCCTTATGACTCGCGGCCTTTGTGTGCAAATCCTTGTGGGTAGTAATCTGGTTCTCCAAACCACTTGATGTGTTTGTTATGAAATCAACCAACCCCCTATTTTGAGCTGACTTTACTTTAGCTTTAAAAATATTATATTCAGGTGGTTATGCCCTTTCTCCCTGGGTTGATGGAAATAATTTTCTTTTATTTTTTCACTCTCTCTCTCTCTCTCTCTATCGCTACTTCTAGTTTTACTTTGTTTACTTTTTTTTTTATTAAAACAATTCAATTATATTTCGATTCGATTCGATTCGATTTCTTTCATTTGTATTGTCTTTGTAATTCAATATCCTGCAGCGATAGTTGCACACACTCCCCCCGCCCCTAAGCGCAGTTGTTATACTCAAGCTGCGCACACACACACACACACACACACATATTTTGCGAAGAGTAGCCCCTCGGGACTAATTGAAATATTTGGCAAGTAATTGTTTTGGTCGTGCCACTTACTGCTGGTGCTGCTACTGATGCTGGTGGTGGACCAAAGTGTATTTGATGATTGAGATTCGTCCTGATTGCCCTGCTGGTTAATATTTAATTTTTCATTTTTAAACAGTTATGGTCGTTAAAAATTTCCTGTTTTTTTTGGCAGTTTTGTTCGCTGTCATGGCAGCACAACAACATTTCATTCATTCATTGCTTGAGAAAAATAATTAAAAGTTGTCATGTCATGATATGAGTCTCATGGTAGTTATTCTTGTTTTTTTTTTTTTCTTGGAAGGAGAAAAAAACACGGAAAAGATTTTAATTTTTATGTGAAAATATACTGTGATTGTGTCAATACAGAAAACACTTTAGAAAATCTCTGTTGTTGTTGTGTTTTTTGTTTGTTTTTTCTTTGTTTTTTAATTGGGAATACTTTCAAACGGTGTCATCAGTTTTTAATTGAATGCAGTGGCATTGGTAACACACACTCCCTCTCTCCCTCTCTCTCTCTCTCTCTCTCTCCCTAGCGTTCTAAAGGGTGTTTTTTATAGAGGTATAGAACTTTAAGTTGCAATAAAACAACGATGGATTATTCGATTGACATGAATTTTATTTATCCGAAAGATAATCTTGTGGCATTACATTTTAAATATGATTTCTGGCATATGACCGCCACGGCTGGCGCGGATGTAGTCCAATCTGGACGTTCAATTTTCGATGACTTTTTCCAACATTTGTGGCCATATATCGGCAATAATACGGCGAATGTTGTCTTCCAAATGGTCAAGCGTTTGTGGCTTTACCGCATAGACCAATGACTTTACATAGCCCCACAGAAAGTAGTCTAGCGGTGTTAAATCACAAGATCTTGGAGGCCAATTCACAGGTCCAAAACGTGAAATTAGGCGGTCACCAAACGTGTCTTTCAATAAATCTATTGTGGCACGAGCTGTGTGACATGTTGCGCCGTCTTGTTGAAACCACATCTCCTGGACATCATGGTTATTCAATTCAGGAATGAAAAAGTTAGTAATCGTGGCTCTATACCGATTACCATTGTATGTAACGTTCTGGCTACCATCGTTTTTGAAAAAGTACGGACCAATGATTCCACCAGCCCATAAAGCGCACCAAACAGTCAGTTTTTCTGGATGTAACGGTGTTTCCACATACACATGAGGATTACCTTCACTCCAAATGCGGCAGTTTTGTTTGTTGACGTAGCCATTCAACCAGAAGTGCGCTTCATCGCTAAACAAAATTCGCTTATGAAAATCGGGAACAACGGTAATCTCGTTTTGGGCCTATAAGACGAATCTACGCCTCACTTGATGATCGTTTGGCACGAGTTGGATTTTGTAAGCACGCAAACCAAGATCCTTCCGCAAAATCTTCCATAAAGTGGATGGACACAGATCCAATTCCTGTGCTCGATGGCGGATGGACTCATTCGGGTCTTCCTCAATGCTACGCTCTACAGCAGCAATAGCTTCTTCTGTACGCACCGTACAGCGTCTCTGGGGATGCGAGTTATCAATAAGAGTAAACGTGGTGCGAAAACGTTCCATGGTTAATCGAATTAACTGCTCTGATGGACGATTTTGTCGACGATAAAATGGACGTAGTGCGCGATACGTTTTCCGCACAGAACCATTATTTTCGAAATAAAATTGCACTATTTGCAAGCGTTGTTCAGGCGTGAGTCTATTCATGATGAATTGCCAAACCAAACTGAGAATAAATCACTTGACAGCTGTTAAATCGGTCGCCATCTTGAAAAGTAATGCCAACTTAAAGTTCTATACCGCTATAAAAAACACCCTTTATCTTGCCTTTCTCTTTTACTCTTACACATGTATTGTATAGAAGAGCACATTAAGGCACACACACAAATTTCAGTGCCGTAAACTAAATGTTTTAAAATAAATTTCCAAGTGTGTGTTTAACTGCCATAGTATTGGTTGGTGCGGGTGTATGTATGTATGTGCAAGAGAAGAAGAGACAGAGAGATATGAAAAGAGCTAAAACTCAATAATATGAGCACAACAATACCACCAACACACAGACACAGACACAGACAATGTTTTGTTTACTTAACATCTTAATAAACTATAAATAGAAGAGAAGAAGAGAAGAAGAGAAAGAGAACAACAAATACTACAACTAACCAGTATATCAGAGAGTAAAATATGGCCCTGTAGATATCAACCTAAACAGAAAATAAAACCTAATTTACGACGGGTGTATGAGATGCCAATAAAAAGCTTCGACTCCTATTAAATCAGCTTAAAATGTTGAGGTAAATTTCTCTTTATTGTGCAAACAGTTTTCAGGGGATGACGCCTACTCATTTAAGGCATTGTTTTGGAACTAGGAATATAGACAGGCAAAGTAGATTTGAATCTGTTGTATGGGACCCGAAGGATCTGCAGGAAGGGGCGTTTCTCATATGGATAGTGCAGCTAAAAAAACAAATTATCACCACAATCCCTGGTGCCGCTGTCCTCTTTCGAGAATGTTCGTCCCAATATTAATTTCGTAAATTAAAGGTCGTGTAGTAAGTGTTCGGTATCCTTATTACTCGTCTTCTTACGATTAACAACTATTGCTGGCGTATGGTGTTTTTCTAGATGATTTAGATATCATGGGTATACCTACAGCGATTAAATTTACGACTCTTTAACGGAATATTCCTTGAGAATATACTGGCTTACTGGGACAACCAGCAGGTCATAAAGTCTTTTTTGATGTTCAAGCTTGTCTGTAGATGTCACTCCTCTTTCTGGAAACTGACGAATTAGACGGTCTCCATTATTTGGGTCTCTGGGCTTAGAGCCATACACGAACAAAGCATTTCAAACGTGCTGGCCCAAATAGTTACTGGAATGGAAAACTCAATGTGTGTTCGTTTAGAGCCTCGATTTCGTAGAAATTTTCGGATAAATTACACTCATTGGCTAGCATTTCTTGGGTAGCAGAGAGTACCAGTTCGACCTCCACGTTTAGCGTGCTCAATCTTAACCTAAGGTGGTCGAAACAGCTCATTTCTACATCTTGATAGAATAATTACTTTGAGTACTCCGTCTTGACGGCATATTGCCCAATAGTTCCCGTTGGCTATGTGCCTCATCGTATGATTTTTGCAGAACATGAGACTCGAATATGGAGGACGAAACCGTTTGCACTTGACTGAACTCTTGAAATCCCATTCTTGACAGCTCTGAGGAATGTAATTCATTTAATTCATGTAATTCATGCTCCTTTAAGGGGTCATGGAGACCGTAACGGATACACTTAATTGATTGAACTGCCCTTGCCTTGCATAATACTATCCATGATGATGTCAAATAGTAGAGAAGATAACAAGCAGTCTTGCCTGACATCCGTCCTTATAGCAATTTAATAATCCGGTTGGTTCTCTTGTAGGTTAAGCTAGTCTTAGTGCCATTTACAACAGAGTCGTGAGGTAGTGTAACAAAGACCCTCTCAAAGTCCTGGATAATGAAACTATTAAACGCCGATCAAGAGAGAGTTCCTCTACTAACTTAAGATTTTTAATGTGCCCGATAGTCTTGGCGGTCGCAAACCAGCCTATGCTTGCTTTAGTTCTTCACACAAGCATGTATTCAGAACGTTAAATGTGACTTTGAAGAAAAAATATTCATTAATGGAGATGGTGCTTTAGGGGTGACATAACTTTAAAATTAAAAGGGTTTAGTTCTCTCCAAACAGGTCATTCAGGACGGATTTTGACCCCTGCCGCCCAGAGAACGAACAACACAGAGATGTGAGGCACTATCGCCTCTTGGGTAAGAGTAGGACTCAATCAGTAAAATGTTTTCCACAACTCCTAATACATGTCCCAGAAGGTCGGCTCTGTAGGCGACGATTGGTGGTAACCCTTTCATTTTAGAAATTGCTGGATTGGAGAGAAACAAAAAATCAACAATATTATCCACCTGTGGCGATGATAAAAAATTAATTCCTTCCCGTATACGTGTTAATTGTGACTGAAAAAAGTGTATTCAGTAGAGGAGATGGTACTTTAGGGTTGCCTTAAAACCCTACCAGTCTATAGAGAAATTTTCCTCACGATTTTAAAATTTTAAAATTAAAGAGATGAGTCAGCATCACTTTTTGGGAATGACTAAAATGTTCCCCACAACTCCTAATACATGCAATAGAACGTCTGCTTTCTAGGCAGCGTTAGGTGGCAACCCTATTATTCTAGAACTTGCCGCAATAGAGAGAAAGAAAATAAACAATCAAAAATTAATTCCTTCCCTTCTCTCCCTTCTCTTACTCTGCAGAATATGTTTTGAGCCCCCTCTATAAGACAGTTTTATTTCAATTTAAATATCTGCCTTCATGTATACGAGTATGAGTATTCATGCATGCATGCATGAGTGTGGGTCTGTGCGCTTTCATTTTGTTTGTTGTTCCTGATTTATTTGCTAACGAACATTGTAGAGGCATAAGTGCCTGCGTTTGCGGGTGTGTGTGTGTGTGTGTTTTATTGTAGTTTATTATTGTTTTTTCTGTCTGTTAATAATTTAACACCCAAAGGCAGTTGTTGTCTCAATCCAATTATTTCTCTATCACTCTCTGGCATCAACATATCCATGCAATATTCATACTCACCAACACATACGCAAGTACTTCCATTTGAATATCATAATGACGTAAATAATAGCGATTATGATGATAAAGTGTCAATGAAGTGTGCATGTGTAGCAGGATGTGTGCGCTTCTGTGTGCTTTCTGTGTTTGTAAGAATCAATGTTTTGGTAGCAAAAGTACATGCAGCAGCAGCAGTTGATTATTAACTTTCCATGAGAGAGAAAAAGTGGCAAAGAACGAGAGCGGAAAGAGAGAGTAATTGTATGTTAGAGAGTTTTGTTATTTGTTTGTGATTTTGAGAGAGATTTGTTGGATGTTAATGCAAATACAATAACACACACATACTTTACTATTAACAGCTTTTAGGTGGTAGAAGAAGTAGTTTCAAGGGGAATAATAATGATAGAAGTGCAATGCGATGAATTTCAAATAAAAAATCAAGGCTGTACGCAAAAGAATGAAGTTTGCCAAGCAACATCGTTATCATTTAGAGGGAAATGTGCCTACTGGGAAGTCCTGGAGAACAAAATAGATTCTTTTCTTTTTTTCGCTTTGCTAACTCCATATAAGCAGCTTTGTAGAAAGTCTACTCAAACTCCAATAAATGCATTCACTGTCGATTTTATAGTCTTTACTAGAGATCTTATAGAATTTGGAAAAATAAAGAATTAGGGGGGTCGATACTTAGTCCATTGGGTACATGCCGTGCATTAAGTTCTACGAGTAAGAGGAGTCTCTGGGCTTCTGCTTTACACATGAACTTATTGAGCCGTCAGTGTTAGACCTTAGAGAACTCATGGATTTGATCATGATCTAAGGATACTTTCAGATTTAATTACGTTGAAATACGTGTCTTTTTGGGGGAGGCTATTTCTATCTACCGACACATTTGTTAACCGAAAGAAAGTAGGCACGAATTTTTGTAGTTCCATGGGTTGTTCAGAAATTTTCTTCGTGAGTTCAATCGGATGTGCTAGAGGGTATATTTATACCTTAAAATTTCCACCTCCCAATACGATGTACATCCATGTATTTCGTCTTTGCCATGCGATTCCTTGGAAAATGAATTCCCAAAAGAGTTTTGAAACAGAAACAAAAGTTGTTTCTTAAACCCCATGGACTTTATCCTTTTGGGATATTTTAAATTACGACAACCCATAGCATTATTTGGCGTATTTAGAAGAAACGAGTATTACTGTGGAGCTATTTTGCTACTCTTTTAGTCGTCATGGACATTTTCCTTTTGGGTTATTTTAAATTACGACAACCCATAGCGTTATTTGGCGCATTTAGAAGAAACGAGTATTACTGTGGAGCCATTTTGCTACTCCTTTAGTCGTCATGGCTAGGCTTTACAGTTTGTAGCAAGCATTGTTTGTAAGAAATAAGAAATTTGATAAGCTTAACATTGTTTTTGGTACCATCTTCAACAATGCCAAGAGCTCCTATAACCTTAAGTAGCACAGCCGAAACTTCTTTTACTTCTACCCATTTTCTTTAGGTGTACTTTGCCATTACCTTTGCCTTGCCTTATGCTGTATGCCCCGTACGTATGCCTCTAAATATGACACATTGGTGGGTAGTTTTCATTCTTAATAGCATACATTTAGGTGTTTTGTCGTTGTATTTCGTGGCCTAAAGCTTTAAGCCAATTTATCATGGAATGGAATTCTCTTTTTTTTTTTGTGATTCCATTGTTAAAAAAGCACGTTTTGTTTTACTCTTGACAGTTACAAGTGTTAAAATGACACAGAGATAATAGTAATAATACTAGACTTAAGAGCAAATATTCGTACCTGCTCTCCCGCCGCCTGTGCTTATGTTACGAATTTTTTTTCTAAAGATTTTTATTTTAGAACAAAAATTTAAAAGTTTAAAGCTGCAGTATATTGATGGCGGAAGGGTTGTATAGGGTCCGCCAAATAACTTTTTTTTTTGAAAATGCTTTAAAAAAAACTACTGAATATTTTCTCAAATTTCTTTTTTTATTTGAAAGTACAATCCTTCCGGTTAATAATGGAAAATAATTTCATTCAAATGGCTGCCTCGGCTGGCCATGCATCATGCCTACATGATCGGTCCAATTTTTAAGCACATTATCGATTGTGTGCAGCTGTATTTCACCAATGGCTTCACGAATATTGTCCTTTAAAGCGTCAATTGTCTCTGGCCTGTCGGCGTAACACTTATCTTTGACGGCACCCCACAGAGAATAGTCCAACGGTGTCAAATCGCAGCTCCGAGGTGGCCAAACTACATCAGCTCTGCGGCTGATAATGCGATCTTTAAAAACAGGGCGCAAAACATCGAGTGTAGCTTCGGCTGTGTGGCACGTAGCGCCGTCCTGTTGAAACCAAATGTTGCCAATATTCTCCTCTTCAATTTTTGTGAACAAAAATTCGTTCAACATGGCCCGATAACGATCACCATTGACTGTGAGGGACACTCCTTGCTCATTTTCGAAGAAAAATGGCCCAATTATGCCTCTGGACCAAAATCCGCACCAAACAGGGACTCGTTTTGGGTGCGTCGGCTTTTCAATGTATGCGTGCGGGTTTTCTGTGCCCCAAATGCGACAATTTTGCTGCCAAGATCAAAATGAGCGTCATCTGAAAAGATGATTTTTTTTCCGCCAAAATCAGCATCTTCTGTCAGTCGATCGCAGGCCCACTTAGCGAAGCGAAAACGCATTGGAACCAATTGGACTTTGTATGGCGTCATACCAAGGTCTTTATGCAAAATTCGTCTCAGTGATGTCTTCGAAATGTTCAATTGTTGAGAACGACGGTGAATTGATGTTGATGGCGTTTCACCCACACTTTCTGCCACAGCAGCAATATTCTCGGGTGTACGCACTGTTTTTGGCTTTTCACGCTTTGGTTTAACGATGAGGATGACAGTTTCTTTCACTTCTTTCATAAGATAATGAACATACGGAGGAGCTGACGCTGCTTCTCTTCTTTCAAAATCCGTACGCAATTTTCGCACACATTCTGGAACATTACCATGATTTTCAAAGTAATGTCGCAATATTTCCCAGCGTTGGTCAAACGTATTCACTACCATATTCGTTCAGCGGAAGGATAAAACTAATTATCTGTCAAATCAGACATGAGCTAAGTGTTACCATTCACGAAATAAGCACTAGTTGAAAAAAAAAACGTTAGATGGCGAACCCGATAGAATAGACACTTATGTGGAGGCAAAACCTTGGCTTATTAAATACTGGCATTAATGAGATTTTAACAAGCTGTAGATACAGATCAATAAATGCAATTAAAATTAAAAAACAATTTGAAAAAATCAAATTTTTGTTATTAAAAAATGAATTGAAAAAAAAATTTCTTTTTTGAAAAACGTCTGTGACTGTAGAGCCTCATTTGGCTTTAAAAATTCTAACGAGTAAACAAACAAGCGTAAAAATGATTTTTTTCATAATTTTCGCATTCAATTTAAATACAATTATTAACCAGGTAATGTTAAAAAATAATTTTTTTTTCTTTAACCAAAATCCGTTAATTCCGAAAATCTACAGCCACTTGCCTTAGCCATAAAAACACCGCAATTCATACAAGACCACTTTCATGTCGATTACGATGTCAAGCATGTGAAATATTTTCGTCAAATACCAACAAATGGGGAAATTTATGAATTTTACGTTGAACATCAGTTCAATACGTTCCACTTTGACATGCTAGTCATGTGGAATCGCATGGATCGTGATTCATATCGCGTTAATAAAATGGACGGTTGCTCATTCCTTAAGAATCCCTCTTCGAATCGTGTTTTTAATAATTTCTATCAGAGCATATTGGTTAATAAAACCACATTCAAGTGTCCCATTAAAGCGGGCCGGTATTATTTGCAACCGAAACTAACAACAGCCGTTCTACCGCCTGTACATCCGAAGGGAAATTTTAGCATGAAAGTGCTCATTAAGCGCGGAACTGATAATAATGATGATGCGGTATTGGATTTCACTTGGAAATATCGTTTGATGAAGGGAAAGTAGATTCAATCAAATTGGCAATAAAGGCAATAAAAATGGTAATGTAAAGCGAACGAATATCTTTTTTTCAAAAATTTTTTGTTTAAAATTTAAATTTTGAAAATAAAACTGAAATAAAAAAATTTTTTTTATTATGCTTTAAACTGTAATTACCCGGTATAGACTTTAATAATTAGAATTTATTGTATTTTTCAAATGATTTATAAAATCCGCAAATAAATTATCGAATTATTTAAAACTAATTTTTTGCTTCGCATTAAAATTCTACAGTTGTACCCTACACTACCACCATCTCGTTAAGTGTAAAGCTTACAGTATTAAAAGTAAACGTTCAACATTTCAAGGTCCCACTGTCATAGTTTTTGAGGGTCTCATGAATCCCCTGGTGTTCTTCAATCTGCACCAGCTTCTTATTTTCTTCAGTCAGGATTACGACCTAAATTCTCACACCACTTATGTATGTTGTGTGTGTTAATTTTTGGTGGGGCCTACAATTTAAAGTCGACTCCGAACGACAGATTTTTGAGAAAATTTTCATGGCAATTTTATTTACTCTCAGAGTTTTTGAGAGGAAGTCGCCGAAGAAATATCGGGTCCGCCATCTAACGTTTTTTTTTCAACTAGTGCTTATTTCGTAAATGATAACACTTAGCTCATGTCTGATTTGGCAGATAATTAGTTTCATCCTTCCGTTGAACGAATATGGACCATCCAATACGTTTTCGCTTCGCTAAGTGGGCCTGCTATCGACTTACAGAAGATGCCGATTTTGGCAAAATAAAATCATCTTTTCAGATGAAGCTCATTTTCATCTTGGCGGGTATGTAAACAAGAAAAATTGTCGCACCGACGCACCCAAAACGAGTCACTGTTTGGTGCGGATTTTGGTCCAGAGACATAATTGGGCCATTTTTCTTCGAAAATGAGCAAGGAGTGGCCGTTACAGTCAATGGCGATCGTTTTTGGGGCATGTTGAACGAATTTTTGTTCACAATAATTGAAGAGGAGGATATTGGCAACATTTGGTTTCAACAGGACGGCGCTACGTGCCACACAGCCGAAGCTACACTCGATGATTGGCGCCCTGTTTTTGAAGATCGCATTATCAGCCGCAGAGCTGATGTCGTTTGGCCACCTTGGAGTTGCGATTTGACACCGTTGGACTATTATTTTTGGGGTGCCGTCAAAGATATGTGTTACGCCGACAAGCCAGAGACAATTGACGCTTTAAAGGATAATATTCGTGAAGCCATTGGTGAAATACAGCTGCACACAATCGATAATGTGCTTAAAAATCGGACGGATGGTGTAGGCTACTGCATGGCCAGCCGAGGCAGCCATTTGAATGAAATTATTTTCCATTATTAACCGGAATGATTGTACTTTCAAATAAAAAAAGAAATTTGAGAAAATATTCAGTAGTTTTTTTAAGCATTTTCAAAAAAAAAAAGTTATTTGGCGGACCCTTTCCTTTGTATTTTGTTTTGATGTCTGGCCTGGGGCTCGAACCCTGGCTTTACGTCTAATAAGCCAACACACTACCTACTAGACTATGGCGACTTAAGTCATTATAATAAGCTTCTTAAGTCATTATAATTCTACTGTAGCGACGTCTTTGTAATGCCATTGGAGTTGTAAACGTAGTAGGCCATACTATGGACACTGGTTTGTTCAGAATATCTTGAATTTGACTCGGATCAGTACCGTTTTCTTACATGTCAGGAGATTACATAGGCGGTAAATGTTTTGTTAAGTCCACTATTCCCATCTGTTCATAACAATGCCTAGATAGCCGTAGCTATCTTATTCACTACTCTCGCCACAACGCTAACTGGTGTACTGTATTCCACGTTGAAGTCTGGATTATAAATCACGCTGCTGAACTAATAGTAAGTAGATGGTCTTCATTTACTGAAAACAAGGCAGCCATCAGATCTCTTTTTTGGGGGTCAACCTTCTTGTCTCAATTGGTTGGTTTATGTTGTCCCTTCCTTGATCCAGTTTCACAGCAGTTTTGTATCAGTTTTTTTTTTTGAAGTCGCCGTAGTCTAGTAGGCTTATAAGACGTAAGGCCAGGGTTCGAGCCCTAGGCCAGACAACAAGACAAAATACAAAATGTATTTCTTCGGCGACTTTCTCTCAGCAGATTTCTGGCAAAAACTCAGAGTAAATAAAATTGCCATGAAAAAGTTTCTCAAAAAATCTGCCGTTCGGAGTCGACTTTAAACTATAGGTCCCGCCACTCATGTATAAAATTACCACACACAACATATGTGGTGTGAGAAACTGGGACGTTGTACAATGGGTCAAGTCGACCTCCGTGTACTGTACATGTCTTAATTGACAAGTACACGTCCTCTAACCTAACCTAACCTAACCTTTGTATCAGTACCACTCGTGGATTAAATTAAAACACACATCACATTCAAGATGTAAGGAACTAGGTTGTAATCCTGACTAAAGTGTTGTAATGAACTATTAAGTATGTATGTAAGTGAAGCCAAACGAATGTAACTCACTTTTCGGTATTCGCGCACAATATTCTGAAGGCTTAGGTATCGATCTTGAATACCTCATACTCAATTTAATTAATTTTTTCATATTTTGTTTTGTTAGGGATATTTGAGCTGTGATTTGAACCGCAAGCCCTCTCTAACTCTCTCGACTATGATGAGAAAAACCATTCGACAGCGCTTGTTTCGTTAGGGATGTTTGGGCTGGGATTTGAACCGCAAGCCCTCTCTAACACTCTCGACAATGTGGAGAAAAAAAAAAACCATTCGACAGCGCTAGTGTTTGGGGATTGAGAAGCTAGGTTGTAAATCTGACTCAAGGATTGTAATGTTTCATTAAGTAAGTAAGTAGGGACACTGTCACTGCATTCTTGCGGGCATGCTTCCCTTATCTAACAATAACTTTTGTTGAGATAGTAGATCGATTGAAGGAAGGAAAACCATGTCATCCATTTTATTGGCCAATGTCTGTCACTTGCCCTGTACAGACTTCTCTGATTTGATTTATTTTTCCTCAATAGTCCAATGGACCGTATTGCTAGTAAATACTGGATTCATCACTAAATTTAATACACTTTTAGGCTGGTTTTAGGCTTCCGCTTTTAAGGGAATCAGTCTTCAAATACGAAAAGCCTGATGCTTGTTGTCAAGTGTGGTTAAGTAGGATTTGCTACCTACCAACGTACATGATATAATTCGTCATTACAACCCTGGAGTCGGGATTACGACCTAGATTTTTCACACTACTTATGTATGTTGTGTGTGTGTGTTAATTTTTTTACATGCATGAGTGGCGGGACCGACAATTTTTTGAGACACTTTTCATGGCAATTTTCATTTACTCTTAGAGTTTTTGCCAGAAGACTGCTGAGAAGAAGTTACTTACTTGCTTAATTGACCATAACAACCCGATTAACGGATTTCGGCCTGCCGCAATACATCCTTCCAGGCGCCTCTGCTTCTTGCGCGCCTACGCCAGTTGGTCACACCAATCGATGACAGGGCTTCCTCGATTTGGTCCTTCCAACGCAGACAAGGTCGTTCTCTTCGCCGACTTCTGCAGATCCCCGTATCAAATAGCCGTCTCGCTGGAGCATCCTCCTCCATTCGAACGACATGGCCGAGCCAGCGCAGCCGCTGGATATTAATACGCTGTACAACGTCCATGTCGTTGAGGAGCTCATACAGCTCACTATTGTATCGGATGCGGAAATCATCGCCAACACGTACTGGACCGAAGATCTTACGCGGTACTTTTCTCTCGAACACTCTCAAGGCTGCTGCATCAGTGCTTAATAGGGTCCATGCCTCTGCGCCATAAAGAAGCACGGGTAGGATGAGCGTCTTGTAGAGTGTTAGCTTCGTCATACGAGAGAGGTTGCCGAAGCAATAATTTCGTTTTGTTGATCAAGATGTCTGACCTGGAGCTTAAACCATGGCCTCAGGCGGCTTCATCAATGCTTAGCAATTCAATTTCATTATGGAATAGCGCGTAGTCTAGTAGGTAGTGTGTTGGCTTATTGGACGGAAGGCCACGGTTCAAACCCCAGGTCAGACATCAAAACGAAATATGAAAAAATATTTCTGCGGCCACTTCCTCTCAGCAGATTTCTGGCAAAAACTCTGAGAGTAAATAAAATTGTCATGAAAACTTTCTAAAAAATCTGTCGTTCGGAGTCGACTTTAAACTGTAGGTCCCGCCACTCATGTATAAAAATTAACGCACACAACATTAGTGTTGTGAGAAACTAGGTCGTAATCCTGACGACCTGAAGGGTTGTAATGGCCAATTATGTATGTAGGGAATAGCGCTTCAAATGGTCGCATTTGATTCATGTTTGTTTGGGTATGACAATGATAAGCGCGTTTTAATGGCTTTGTTTTTAATGAGAATTCCAAACCAATTTAAATTGCAATTAAATTTCAACAATTAGTCATCATAATAAATACCCATACAGAGATAAATATAATGATGCTATTAAATAATTATTAAAAAAAATAATCAAATTTTCTAATTTTATCAAAAAACAACACAACAACAACAACAACCATAAATTCTTTATTTTAATGCCAGCAAAACAAAATCGAAACCCAACAATGAAAACCACAAAATGGCTTTAAAAAATCATTGTATTTGGAAAATAATATTTTTCATAATTTTATTTCGTATACAAATCATTAAAAATCAGGTAAATATTACAAAAACAACTAATAAAACAACAACAATTATTAAAAATCTCTCACCTCCTTTTTTTAGAGCACTGTTCTACCGCTTTCTCGTACACTCAACTTTATTTTTACTGCCTTCAATGTAACGTACGATCGAAACTATGTGTCGTCTTTCGAACGCTATGGGCCAACACCGAACATTTACAAATTTGTTGTCATACAAGAGGTTGAACAGTTTTTCATTGACATTTCAGTTTGGTCTGCCATTAAAAACAAGGAAATCTATAAAATACCAAACATCGATGGTTGCCTCTTCCTTAAGAATCCGTTGATGAATAAGTTTTTCTATAATTTTTATAAACGCATCGTATACAATAAGTCCACCTTTACTTGCCCCGTCCTGGCGAAGGAATATTATTTGCGTAATGAATTTTGGAAAACCGTTGTACCGCCTCTACATCCCAAAGGCGAGTTTATGTTGAATGTACGCTTGCATGGCAAGCAAAGTGCGAATTTGTTTGATTTTCGTTGGTCATACAAAATTGTGAAAGCCTGAATAAAATTTGCATGAAAGGCTTGGTCAGCTTGAAAGGAATTGTTTTTCTCACAACACATTACTTTTGGCGACGTGTAAAGGTGCCCTAGCTTAGAAATTATACGATCAATTGTAGTGCCCTCTCAATCTGTATGGGATATCGCTGTAATCTCTCTCTTTCAGTCCTATTGCCCTGACAAATTTCAGCATTTTGTTCGATTTCAATAAGGACTATTATGTGCCCAGCATCTGAAACGCAACCTGATGTGTCCTTTACAATGATGGGTCAATTCGACCTCCGGGTACTGTACTTGTATTTATTGACAAGTACACGTCCTCTAACCTAACCTCTAACCTAAACATGACACAGGTTGTAAGTATCAGCTCTGATGATTCATTCCCACCAGCGTCAATCACACCAATCTACATGATGTGTACAAGGCGATCCCTATTGCGCACAATTGTTCTTTGACTTTACAGTGCCCTGTCTAAAGACCGTTTATTAACTTCAGATTGCTCTGCGGTAGTCTGATGCATAACGCAAGTCTCCTACTATTTTAATTGGCCCACAAAAACTCAGATTGCCTCAAACCCATTTGGTTTGAGAAGAGTTTGCACGTCTTTTTGTACGTCCTTCCAAACTTCTCACTCCGCAAAAAGATTTTGGCTCTATCAGTGGGTGCTGCAGCTCCTATCCTTAGCTTACAATGCTTATCTGCCTGCTCATTGCCTTAAATTCGCACATGATTTGGGATGCAGTCTTATTTTGCTTGCCAAGACAGCTCTATACAACTCTCAAGCCATTCTTACACGAGCAGAGAGCCAGGAAAGCGGAGTCAGTAGTAGATTGTATTTCAATGTCCCGTCCTTTGTCTTCCCTGTCCAAGTCGAATTGAGCACTTCTTTCACAGCCAAAGACTGTCGCCCAGAAGTTACTCGTGAGTTTCTTCATGGGCTCAGATATATTTCACTCTGGAATCAAAACCTTAAGCTACTGTTCCAATATTTATCCTCGATCGATGCGTATACTGCAGACGGGTCCCTCTTTTAATAGGGACTGTTATTCGATTTACTACGTTATGTCATTAGCTAGCTTCTCACACCGCTCATGTTGGGAGCTTGAATTTTATCCATAAGTGCCGGGGGATCTACCAGTTTAAGTCTATTCCGAACGACAGGTTTTTGAGAAACTTTTCATGGCAATTTTATTTTATTTTATGCTCAGAGTTTTTACCGGAACGGACTGCTGAGGGGAAGTCGCCGAAAGAAACATTTTTTAATTCGTTTATTTCAGGATGTCTGAGCTGAAATTTGAACCACACACACTATCACTAGACTAAGGCGGTTTCAGTTTTCAGTAACTAATTTCTTTACCAGGGAAATCGAATATCAACACAATTTTATCGCTGTTTTTACTTGTGTGGACTCGTATGGTCTCTCCACAGATGGCTATCTTTTATTTCTGAATGAGTGTCTCTCAAGATAGGATTGTTAGCCTGTCTTTTAAATTTGTTTGAATTAATTGGCATAGGACAACCTTCTTAATTTCCCATGTTACCCTCGTATATTAGTTGTCCTTTTGAAAGGTTTTCATTACATTTTTATTTTTAATTCCTTCAAATCCACATTTCATTAACACACAACATGGCCTATCACTCACTTGCCTTGTGCAAAAACCTTTTTCACTTCCGTGAGTATGAAGTGGAGTCCCTCCATCCCATCATTTAGTTCTTGTGACGTCTGTGCGGTGACATTTTTATTTTATTTTTGGCTTCACTTCAAGCATCAACTGTTACTGATCGAATATTGCCTTTGACAGCCGAAAATATTATATTGCCGGGGGTTGGCTTTGTAATGAAAATATCTGACAGCGGCAAGAAAGTGAAACACCGCAAACAGTTCCAAAAAAAAAAAAACAAAATTCTACGCACTGAATTGGAAAATAAAAAAAAAGAACAGCGAACGTATTATTTTCATGGGTAAATGTGTATGAAAACGTGTTTGCAAATGGCATATGTAGAGGGGGCGTTGTATCAGGGAAAAAATGTTTTCTCTGCTGTCATACAACGCAATAGGCTCTTACCTATGCCTGATGGTGTGCATGATATTGTGGACAGACAAACAAAAGAACAGACAGTCATATGCGTAAACTGTTTGTACCGTTCAGTGTGTGTACCAAAAACTTCATGTTATTGATGTAACGTTTTGTATTTTCATTCTACATGGTTGGTAATAAACCTGAGAATTACTATGTTTGGCGGTGTATGGGGGGAGGAAGGAACCCCAATCTCATTCTGTGTGTGTGTGCAAGTGCATATGGATGTTTTGTGCTAAATTAGAAATTCTCAAACAAATATGCCTGCATTGACAGTAAAAAGTAAAAAACAAAACGCCATCATTTTTGGCGCAATTTCATCAGTCGAATGGATTTTTAACAGGGACGGGAGTGTTGAAACACCACCATATTTTAAAGACATAAAGGAATTGGTTAAATTATACATGAAATGTTAGTAAACAATAATTTATCTTTAATACCTACATGGTATACAGTTTGTATAGAGCTACAGTGGGACAAAACACCACCACGAGGCCACGAAGTCACCAAAACAAGTTTAACGGTTTGGTAGGAAAGCTAGTGATCATCAGCTGGTTTTAAAACTAGGTAACGATTTTTATCGTTCATTTATTGACGACAACCAATTATATGGTCAGACATGAAGGCGGGAATGAGACTAAACGTCATGAGAGCATGGATGCCCAGAAGCTAAAGTCGTTCTAATTTTTTTTTTTTTTTTAATTTGGATTTCTTTATTGACAGTCAAATCATTCCACCCGCTTTCGATTCCATTTTTGTAACAAAAATTCACCTTAAAAAACAAATCCTGGATTGAATAAAAATCTCATTTTATCGCGGCCTGAGCCGCTAAAGTCCTGGGATCAAACAATGTGTTGTATTGACCCCAACCTACCCTGAAACGAACTCTAACGTACCCACAGAATGCAGTTCGATGTCACACATATTAGGTTAGGTTAGGTTAGGTTAGAGGATGTGTACTTGTCAATAAAGACAAGTACAGTACCCGGAGGTCGAATTGACCCATTGTACAACGTCCTAGTTTCTCACACCACTTGTGCTGTGTGTGTTAATTTTATACATGAGCGGTGGGACCTGCAGTTTAAAGTCGACTCCGAACGACAGATTTTTTTTTTTTTTGAGAAACTTTTTTCATGGCAATTTTATTTACTCTCAGAGTTTTTGCCAGAAATCTGCTGAGAGAAAGTCGCCGTAGAAATACTTTTTGTATTTTGTTTTGATGACTGGCCTGGGCTCGAACCCTGGCTTTTGCGTATAATAAGCCAACACACTACCTACTAGGCTACGGCGACTTCAAAACTTCACACATATTTGTTTGCAACTAAAAAGGCATTAAGAACACATAGCTTCCAGGTATGGATCCTAGTGATTCGTGCTCCTCGGTAAAGAATCTTTAGTTTGGGCTTGAAGATTGGATTCTATCCTATAAAACTGTTCGTTGACTTTACAATTTCCATTCAGCAAGTCGTTTATTATCTCCAAACTATTTCTGGATAGTCTGATGCAAGATAGAAATCCTTTTCCACAATAATTATAAAAAAAAAAAAATATTCAGATCGACTCAATCCCCGTTCATGTTCAGTACTTGTATTGATTTGTAGGAACATTTCTTTCATTCCCAAGGATAATTTCGTAATGGTTATGTGTGTGGGGAGACTTCCCTTATCTACAAACTTCTTCTGGAGAAGCGATTGATCTGTCGTCCATTTTATGTGACAACATTTGTCTGCAGCTTCAGGCAAAGTTCTCACATTTGACACACATTTCCTCGATAGTCTACTGCAGCTATTGTTACTCTGATGCAGTCATGATTTAAACGTGAAGCCCTCCCTAATGCAGATTGTTACCGGCTGTTGTAATTGCTGTATCACAACCGGCCGATATACAGTGGTGGCCATATAATTAGAAACGACTTAGCAACATGTAATTAATTTGTTTTACAGTTTTCACTGTGTACCTGGGATCAAAGGCTTTGTTTGGAGGACGTCTTACATAGGTTTTTCCATCAAATTGGCACAAATTAAACTTCGATTCGTCACTCCAGAGAACTCTGTTCCAGAAACATCGTTTCTAATTATGAGGCCACCACTGTATGTTCTCATATGAGCTGCCAGGCTTTCTTATCTTCTTCTACTTTACGATGTGGAAGTTTTTCGCATTACTTGATCCGATTTCCGATATAATACAGTCCGAAATAATGGATATGACACCAGCTGCGAATCAAATTCAGTGTGTTTACTGAAATAGATCTCCAGAAATGTAAACCGAGCCTAGTAATATTGCAATAAGTTTGTCTGTGTAATGAACTGAGAATACTCAGTTTAACTATAGCAATTGAAACGTCATGTAACATGCCAGAAGATGTCTACTCTATAACAGCCCTGGCTAGTTCATCAACTATTTCTGAAAATATCCCTATGTCTCCTACATAGGTTGGGTCAGAATATAACAGCATTGAGCCATACAGGTCTACCCTCTACTTCAATAAAATGTTAAACGCCAGCCAATAGAGCCAATAAGGATTTAGTTGAAGTGGAACAGTGTACTTTGGTGATTAGGGCATCTGACGGTGTACCAGTCTGAAATTTTTGGGGCGTAGAACTCTACAGTTGCTCTGTTTAAACTCTCCATCATGTTATTCCTCCAGGCGAGTCTGGAATTAAACACCTTCGTGGATAAGGACAGTTGAACCCCCGTATTGATTTTAAAATCTGTTTTAATTCTACATTTGTTCCACTGTATTGATTTCGTTGATTTTTTTCCGAGCATTTATTTTTATGGCTCTCCACATATGGCAGGAAATATTTTTATTTCGTTGGTGAATTCAAAGGGAAACTTAAAAACGAAAAAATTTCATTTTATTTGCTTGTAATTCGTCATGCGTGTAAAACAAGAAGAATATTTTCGTAATAAAATACCAACAAAAAAAAAAAAAACATCAGCAACAATAAAAAACTCTATAAAATATGATACCAAAACAAAAAACGAAAAAAATACGAAAAATAATTCAATTCCACAAAGTTCCACAATAATTATTTGCTCACCTGGCATATCCTCATGCATGTATGCCAACTAACATAACACTTGTCATGATACATTAGGTTGGCAACAATAATAATAATAATTGTAACGGTACATAATGGTACTTAACCTAAGCATTTCATAACCTAGTTGTACATTAAAAAAGTGATTCATTAACACGAAAACCTTAAATGGAGGTTGACACTATTATTTCGCTTGACAAAGCAAACCGTTAGGGTTTGATAGCTACCAGTCAGGGAATGAAAGACTGAGTGGTGCTTAAAGCAATTTCAAAGGATTCTTGCTCAATTTCTATTGCTAAAGAAAGAAAGAATCCCAAAATAGCTCATGGAAGTCTGTGGCGGTCTATACTTGTCAATGCGGTAGGCCTAGCAGACAACCTCGTTCAACTGATCCTGAGTAAGAGATTCTCGAATACAAATATTTTTGACGTTTTTGACAGCCAGGCAGCATTCAGACTCTTTCAGTGATGGCAAACCTAGACTACTGAAGAGTCCGACTTCATTCCCCAATCCATTCCGCATAATTTGAATTTGAATAGAATGCGAATCAATAAATTACTGGAATTAAATTGCAGGGATGGGTAGGAATATAAGGAATCTTCGTCTATCTGTAGTGAATTCTGCAGGAAAAAGCCGTTTAGGAAGAGTGCACTTGGTGAAAGAGAGAGGTAGAGAGAGATGAGGAGATATAGAGAGAGAGATGGAGAGATATGGAGAGATATGAGCAGATGGAGAGAGATAGAGAGCGTGATAGAGAGAGATAGAGAGATGGAGAGATATAGAGGGAGTTAGAGAGAGATGGAGAGGTATAGAGAGATGGAGAGATATATAGAGAGAGAGATAGATATAGAGAGATAGGGAGTGAGATAGAGAGAGATATAGAGATATATGTAAAGCAAGAGAGATAGAGAGAAAAATAGAGAGTGATGCAGAGAGAGACAGAGAGAGATAACGGGAGATGGAGAGATATAGAGTGAGATAGGGAAATACATGGTGAGAGGGATAGAGAGAGATAGAGAAGGAGATTGAGAGATATAGAGAGAGATAGAGAGTGATATAGAGAGAGATGGAGATATATAGAGAAAAAGATAAAGAGAGAGATACAGAGAAAGATAGAGAGTGATATAGAGAGATAGCGAGAGATGGAGAGATATAGAGTGAGATAGAGAGTGAGCAAGAGAGAGATGGGAGATATAGAAAAAGAGATAAAGAGAGAGAGAGAGCTACTGAGAAAGATAGAGTGTGATAGAGAGTGATATAGAGAGAGAGATAGCGGGAGATGGAGAGATATAGAGCGAGATAGGGAAATAAAGAAATATACAGAGAGAGGTGGAGTGAGAAATGAAGAGAGATATAGAGAGATAGAGAGAGAGAGAGAGAGAGAGAGATAGAAAGAATTAGAGAGAGAGGGAGATGGAGAGAGAGGCGGAAACCCTTCTTAATCCGGACAGGATTTAAGGCACGATACGACAGGAAGGTGGTGTCAAGTTTTGATTTTTTTGGTTGTTTGGTTGTGATACCACTTTCGGCGATGCCCCAGAACTAAGCGTTAAGTTCTGCTTACTCGGTTTTGGGCGTGAGCTACAACGGTTTCCCCTAGAATCTCGTTGAAAACTAGCCTCAAAGTTCCAAATCGATCTAATATCAAGTAACGATAGCTTCTTTAGACTCTGAGACTGATATTTGCAAATAAAGTGCTCAATACTCTCTTCATAGTCAATAGTCCTAGAGACTCGGTAGTAGGCATTTGCAGGGAAGCGAAGACATTTCGCATGAATTTCTCAGAGAACCGCTTATGACACTTGGTGGCTCCAGACATCATAGTGAAACCCCTTTGTAGGTTGAGAGAAGTACAGTAGATTGTTTGGTCGAGTGAGGCTTTACACGGGATTTGTTTCCTTTAAACCCCTCAATATGTTGGTGTTTAGAGACCCATGTGGGCGTAGTCTAAAGTAGGTAGTGTCTTGGCTTATTCAGCTTGACTCCTTGGTTTAACACCTGGCTTAGATATCTTTCAAGTTTTCTGGCAAAAACTTTGAGAGAAAATAAAATTAACATGAGAAGTTTTCCAAATATCTGCCGTTCGAAGAGGAGTCAATTTTTTTTGTTAGTGCCGCTCATGCATAAAATTAAAACACAGGATGGTGTTAGAAACTAGGTTGTAATCCTGGCTAAAGGGTAGTAATGACCAAATAATGAAGTAAGTAAGTAAGTTAGAGGCTCATTGTGTTGTTGAATGTCTCTCGGTTTTAGTTTGCATACAAGTTTTCTGTCTCTGAACTACTTAAGCTGTGGGACAGATTGCAGATGTCCTGCCTTTTAATCATAAAAACTTTATGACATAACCTAGAAAATACGAATTAAGGGTGCCAGGGATGAGGCAGAATAATAAAACATTTAAAAACCTTAAGGGAATCATAATAAAAATCATTTAATTTATGATGCACACGGCGGATATCATTTCATTATCCTGTCATTATTATTTATTCTGTGTAAATCGGTATAAACATGTTTACATAACAGCCACCAACACGTAATGATTTATAAGCCATTAAAGTAAGGCAGAGAGCGAGAGAGAGAGAGAGAGAGAGAAACTAAAAAAGATGAAAAAGAAAGTAATTCCGGAAACTTTATACTCACGTACAATCTTAAATAATTTGTTATGTTTTGTACGTTAAAAAAAATCATAATGACATGGCAAGGAGAGGGGGGGGGGGGGTGGTAGAAATTGAGATCCAAAAAGTCTTAACACCTTAAAATATTACGAAAAACTGAACAACTTCTTAAAATCCTTAGAATATTAAGCCTCGTTGTGTTGTTTTTTTTTATTGTCTTGATTGTCTCTTCTTAAGACTGTCTTTTGTTCAGCCAAAAGACAGCAAATTGGGGAATCAAAAATTCATAAAAAAACAACAACCGAAAACGATTTAAATGAACAACTCCAGGAAAGATTACCACCTAGTACTCTGCGTGGGAGTAGCAATAATAATGAAAACGAAAATTTTCCTTTTTCAGGATTGTCTTACCAAAGAAAATTCACCCAAAAAAACAGTTGAAATATTTTCCTTTTCTTTTGCGTGTGTCTTTTAATTTTTCTTGGAAGGTTATTGTTTGACTGCACCACCACCCCATACATCACAATTTAAAGAGCCCTTTGTCTGCCTTAAAGCCTTCTTAATGGGGGTACACTTTTTGCACACTTATGCACACACGGGCAATTTAATATTTTTTTTTTTTTGAAATGTCAAGTATGCGGTGGCATGTATTAGACAGACAGTGTGTGCTCAAAAAGCATGAATATGCCAGCAGAAGTGAAATATCTTTTATAAATACATGCTTACACACATACATACAGATATGTATGTATACACACTTACCTATACATGCAAAAAAATGTGGTGAAATTATGAAATCATAAATCTTCTGTAGAGTAGCACTGCATTACCAATACGTCTTTAGAATGTCTGTATCACAAAGGCAATAATAAATGTCGTATGCAGAGTGCACTTAAAACTACTTACAGGGGGAGGCCAACATTAGCTGGAGAAATATAAATACAAGTTTTATTAGAATAAAATCAGCATATTTGGGACTACAAACTCTTCTGAAGGCATCACATAATGGAGGAGATTAAAGAGAACGATGATTACAGCTTTGGGAGGACCTTAGGCAAGATTTGAGGGCTTAAAGCTTTCATTACCTAACTGATCCTGGCTCATATTTGAACTATGGATATGGTGAGCCATAGATATACTCGGATCTTATAGTTTTCTAGAATAAAAAAAATCATCATCGATAGACTTTTCGCCTCTGGCTGTTCGAAAATCTTCGGCAATGGTGTTGTTTCAAAATGCTGCACAGAGCAGGCAGTGCCTATATTCATATATAAAGGGTCCGCCAAATAACTTTTTTTTGAAAATGCTTTAAAAAAAACTACTGAATATTTTCTCAAATTTCTTTATTTTATTTGAAAGTACAATCCTTCCGGTTAATAATGGAAAATAATTTCATTCAAATGGCTGCCTCGGCTGGCCATGCAGTAGCCTACACGATCGGTCCAATTTTTAAGCACATTATCGATTGTGTGCAGCTGTATTTCACCAATGGCTTCACGAATATTGTTCTTTAAAGCATCAATTGTCTCTGGCTTGTCGGCGTAACACTTATCTTTGACGGCACCCCACAAATAATAGTCCAACGGTGTCAAATCGTAGCTCCGAGGTGGCCAAACGGCTGATGTCTGCGGCTGATAATGTGATCTTCAAAAACAGGGCGCAAAACATCGAGTGTAGCTTCGGCTGTGTGGCACGTAGCGCCGTCATGTTGAAATCAAATGTTGCCAATATCCTCCTATTCAATTTTTGTGAATAAAAATTCGTTCAGCATGACCCGATAACGATCGCCATTGACTGTAACGGCCACTCCTTGCTCATTTTCGAAGAAAAATGGCCCAATTATGCCTCTGGACCAAAATCCGCACTAATCCGCGTCTGCTTTTCAATGTATGCGTGCGGGTTTTCTGTGCCCCAAATGAGACAATTTTGCTTGTTTACATACCCGCCAAGATCAAAATGAGCTTCATCTGAAAAGATGATTTTTTTTTTTTGCCAAAATCGGCATCATCTGGTGTAGGCTACTGCATGGCCAGCCGAGGTAGCCATTTGAATGAAATTATTTTCCATTATTAACCGGAAGGATTGTGCTTTCAAATAAAAAACGAAATTTGAGAAAATATTCAGTAGCTTTTTTTTAAAGCATTCAAATTGACAAGTACACGTCCTCTAACCTAACCTAATGCATTGTTTTTAAGACGGAGATCATGATCTTATTGAGAGCTCACATGTGCTCACCACATTGAGCTCAATGTGTGTTGGTCGATGGGATTTGCTTTGAAAATTTCCTTAATTCCCTTGGTTAGGTAGGATTTCTGACCCCTTTCTATAAATGCTTGGAATTTCTTTGGGAAATTTACAAGTCATAGCTGTTGCGATTGTCTCAGTTAAACTGTATATTCTGCGATAGTTGTATAGGTAGGCTCAACATTGTTTCATTATCATCCTCCGCACAATTGTGCCTCTGTCTGGCCAGTGTTCTTTATTATTTGCACAATTCTGCGTGCCACTGCTCACAACTTGATGTTAACAACAACAATTGCTCTTCTTTGTTTTGTTATTCCTCTGTTTATACCCTTTGCATAAGCAATAACAATTACTAGACAATTATTCAACAGATCTTTGTAAGGGAGATTTTCAAACCATGATTACTCTCTTCAAACCCACCGTGTCTTCACACAAGACTGACTGAACTGCATTAACACAACCGCCTGCTTTGTCTTGTGACAGGGTAAACAGTTTGATGAGTGTTATTGAAAGCGAATGTTCGTGACTGTAAACATCATTGTTTACATTCATTATTGTTGTTTGTGTATTTTGTTTACATTTCTTCTCGTAGTATTGTTTGTGGATTTTTGTTTACTTGTTTACCATTCTTTTTGCTGGTGTTTGTTGTTATATTAAGCAGTAGGATAATTTGTAAACAGATTTGTTTACTGTGTTGTTTTGTTTTTGTAGCTTTTGTTTATAGTTTTAATGTAAAGCAATGTAAAAGCAAAACCAACCAGTTACTAGATTTTTCATTTTCGTAACAATATGCTCTTGAAATAGGCCTCTTTGCAAGAAAATAAAGCAATATTTTTAAATTTCAATTAATCTCGAGATTTTTATCCCTTAACAGCAAATCTAAAAATTGCCATCCATGGGTCAAGTCAGTAGAATACATTTTTTCGATTTTTTTTCTCTGAAATTTTTTCTTTGATTTTTTTTCCGTTTAATTCCGAGAAAAAGAAGAAATTTAAAACGAAACTCAATTAAGAGTAAATATTTAATTTCAATTAAAAAAACTTGTTCTTTTTCTTGTGTTTTTTTTGTTGGCATTCATTCCCCTGCAACAATCATTAAAAACTGATTAAATTTATGACCCAGAAAAGTAAAGAAAACCGAACGTTTTTGAACCCTCCTCCTGAATGGAAGAAGAAGAAAAAGAATGGAAAACAATTTAAAATGGACTTCATTAAGTACTTTTTTCCTCTTTTTCTAATTGGAAACAGGGGGGAAGGCAGTAAAGGATAAATTTGTACACAAGTTTTGTATGGGGGGAGGGGGGCAGCCAGAAACATTTCAAATTAAAATCAAAATGAATTGAATAATGACAGGCGTAATAAAATTAATGCCAATGTTTATTTGTTTAAGACTTTAAACTTCGGACAATTCGACCATTAGGAGAGATGAAGAGAGGCATTACACTTAACACAGTCTGTCATAAACTGAGAATGTTGTTTCTATTTTTAAAACTGAAACCCCTAGAGCGAGCCCCCTGAACATTTTTGTGGTCTTTCTTTGTGGATTTTTTTTAGAAAAAATAAATATTTTTGGATTTTTTTTTGTAACAAAAACTGGAACTATTAAGCTCCCGTAAAAGGTCAATAAATTTTAAAAACATTTTTCTTTTTCTTTCTTTTTGAAAGTTTTCTTCGTTTTTCAACAATAATACGTTGGCTTCTATTATACTTTCTATTCAAAGGACCTATGCGAGCGAAAGAACATCGCATTAAGCTTTTGTTTGGTTTGTTTGTTCATATGTCCGAGGAGATGTCTATTTAGTAAATGACCTCCACACAGAAAATATGGCAACTACCTGTGTCATCATCATCATCGTCTTTATTATTGTCACAGTTATAATGCCATCATTGTCATGTGGCAACAACAACAATAACACAAAAAAGTGATTTTTTTTTATTCCCAGAAGACAAAGCAAAGCTTTAAAAAGGTAAACCATTAAACGCAATACAAAGTTTAGGAAGAAAATGTAACAAAGAAGACTTAAATAAATTTAAAGAAAAATTTCTGATTATTTCTCTACATGATCCCGATGATATTCCCACTCTAACCTAACCTAGCATAACCTAACCTTATTTATTGAAACAACTATCTGCTTAGCTTACAAAGAATACCGCTTTACTTACGAAATCCATTAATGGACGCCTATGAACTTTTGTTGGTCCTTTGCTGCCATAATTGTAAAACCCAGTTCTGCGTTATGAAGCAGTCCAACATGGAGCATATTTCCATACATGGAATGGCAAAAATACCAGCAGCACATACAGAAAAATTACAGAAAAATAAAATACTCTGTGTGCTGCTGCTCCTCATCAGTTCTAAGAATTATCTTAAATGGAATTTCCTGGCATCAATTCAAAAGAAAGCCAATTTGATTTAAGCTTGACTGGCATTGTAAGGAATTTATTATACCGTGCCGCTGATACTAATGAAGGAGACATCATCAATAGAATCAACAGGCTGCCAGACAAGATGCTGCTCAAGGGAACCCTAGCTATCGTAAGTTCGTATGTTGTTTGGTCATTAGTCAGGACTACAACCTAGTTCCTAACACAGCTCATGTTATGTGTGTTAATTTTATCTACCTATCATTTAAAGTTGACGCCAAATGACAGATTTTTGAGAAACATTTCATGACAATTTTATTTACTCTCGAGAGTTTTTTTTCCAAAAGACTGCTGAAAGGAAGTTGAAAACAATTTCGTGTTATGAATATCTAAGCTGGGGTTTGAACCACAGGTTCGTGTCTAAACTAACACACTACTACGATGACTTTAACGTTATTTAGCAGCTTCTGTTGAGTAGCATTTTGCAAACAATGCTTAGGCTACAGTCTTCAACCTCAAGACCCACAATACGATCACAACGAAACAATTCCAAACTGAAATAATCGCTATAAACACTGCCGGGTCTACGAATCCGTTATCAGAGTATATTGTGTACAGATATGAGATGGTAGAGCAGCCATTAGATTCCTAGATCTACGATTGCCCAAGAATACCGGATGTCTCTGGGGGGAGATAGTATAATGGGCTCCTGAAAGCTGATGCTCTTGCTAAGGCTGATACAGCAGAAAATTCAAATGAATTCAGACTTGGATTTGGTTTCTGCAGGAGACTTTACTCACCTGAGCAGAGGAAAGATGGGATAATGAACCCAATTGCATGGAGGTCAGATCAAATCTGAAACGCTATAAATATAAGCGGAAAGCAATTTTCTTCAAGCTTAATCGGAGCTCATCTTAAAACCTCAAAGCAATTCTAACGGGACTTTGTGCCACTGGATTCAAACACTCGAAGTCTGGGTTTGCCTCAGAACAAGCTGTAATGACGGGGAGTTAGTAGAGACCTCAAAACATCTTCTCTGTTATTGGTAGCCTGATAATAAGAATTCATGGACTCCCAAAATTTGTTGACAGAACGTAATACGGTGTTCAGGTATACATCTTTATTGCGTAAATCGCAATAAACGCCATTAGTGAGCTCAATATTTCATATAAAGTTTCAATTAATTATTGCGCAATAAATACGCAAATTGTTATAATATTGAATAAAACTTAAAATGCAGCACTGTCATAAGTGTGTTTAGTGAGCATATAACAATTAACCGAACACTTTCTGTCGATATATGACAACTCAAATGTCAACAACGACAAACAAAAAAAAAACCACCAAAATAAAAACAATGTTTTTGAAACAACCAGCTGTTTTGTTTACCGACTTTCAAATGAATATTGAATAAGCAGCTGAACTGCGAATATTATTATGTCTGAACACTTAAAATATTGTACTCAATAAACCGAATATTGAGTCAATAAAAGTGCATATCTAAACATAGTATAACAAACGTAATTTGTTTATTGCCATCCAGGAGTTAGAGCTGAGCGTCGGAATAGGTACTCTCGGTATAACAAAGGGAAGACGTTATATGACTCATGCATGAGTATAAGCTTTTTGAGACGCCTGCCAACTTTAACTAATCAAACGTAGAGGCTAGGTTGTAAACGCCGTAGTCTAGTTAGTAGTGTATTGGCTTATTAGACGAACGCTTGAGAATTTAACCTCGACTTTGATGTCTGAAAGAAAAGTCTGAAAAAGTCTTCTTTCAAAAGCCCTGACCGTAAGTTATTTACCATGAATAAGTTTCACAAATCTACCGTTCGGATTTGATGTTAAAAGTGGGGGTTACGCCTCTCATGGATAAAATTAACGCACACAACACGGGTGGTACTCGAGGCTAGATTGTAAACTTTACTAAAGGACTTACATAAGCTAGGGCTTCCCATGAGCAGCATGTTGTCTGGCCGCCTGTTGATTCTAACGATGTTGTCTTCTTCATTAATGTCAGCAACACGGTATAATGAATTCCTTACAATGCCAGTCAAGCTTAAATTAAATTGGCTTTCTTTCGAATTGCTGCCAGGAAATTCTATTTGCAATAATTCTTAGAACTGATTGAGAAGCGGCATCACACAGAGTATTTGATTTTTCTGTTATTGACTGTAGTGATATTTGCCATTCCATGTATGGAAATATGCTGCATGTTTGACTTTTTCATTACGTAGATTTCTTTCTTCCTTTTCGATTTATTTACACTTCAAGTCTATATTACAGGCTGCAGAATAATTACAAAAAATTCTCTTTATTTTGCTCCGGAATATCATTTTTGTTGACTTAAGTTGAGGAAATTCCATTTTTTTTTTCGATTAAATGCCATGCCATGACAAGCAAATACAAATAAAGACAACGGAAATCCAAAGAAATCACATGCAAAAGATAAATTCTTTAGAATTTCCTTCACATTGTTTAAACAGAAAAGAAAAAAGAAAATAATGAATATTCCCAACTCTGGCTCTGGCTCTGATAAAAGTTTTGTAACTTTAAGTCTGAAAAGATGAAAAACAATTCAAAATTTTTTTTGTTTTTTTTTTCTATGAAACATTTTAATGAAGTTGTTAAGCAAAGAAAATTATTTTATAAAATTAAAATTTTTTTTCAAACTTTTTGTTTCAAATTTCAAAAAACTTTTCCTTAAAATCGCTTAATGTTGAGCAATTTTTCATTGTTTTCTCTCAAATATTTTTGTTGTTGTAATTGCAATTGTGGTTAATTGTTGTTGCTGTTATTGCTGTTGTTGTTCTCTTAATAGCTTCTCAACAACAACAACAATAACAGGCATTGAGTTTAATTACCATCGCAAAGTAAATTTAAATTAAATCTGTTGTCCCTGTGTGGCTCCCTGTTCCTGTGTCCTTTGAGAGCTAAAGACAATGTGGAAATGAGTGGTTAGACACCGGGGAAGGGGGGGTCGGTGTCTTTCCTCTTTAATGTAGTCATGAAAATTACAAAATATTTGTTGAATTTAAAATTAAATTTTAAATGTTAACGCTTTAAACTAAAGGCCAGAGGAATTTAAATTAAATTTAAATAACAAAACAAACATACAGTCACACAGATAATTATACGTACCCCCCTAAAAATCATTTTTTTTAAAATGATAATATATAGACAAGTCAACTGATTTTTGCGCCAAATTTTTTGTTTTCCGTCACAGCCGAACAAATTATATTTGTTCTCATCACTAAATATTACATTCGCCCAAAAATCAGTTGACTTGTCCATAACTGAAATAATAATAAATTCTAATCGTGGCTTTTTTCCCGACACTCGGCTGCGGAAACCGTTCTTTCTCAAAATACTTCTGTTCGGAATGCACAATAACATTGTGATCATTTTCCGAGATATTTCGTATTTCTACGGCTGCAGTCCTAGGATTTTTATTCACAATACCTTTTATATACCGGGCTACCCTTGGAGAAATTTTATGCGAAATATACGTCGTACGTATAATTTTCTGTGGTGCCATATTGGTTTTAAGCAAACTGCAGTCACAAATTCATAGATTTTGGGAATCTTTTTTCTTTATTTAAGTAAATGTGTCGTTACAGACGCTAATGTAAAGAAATTCTAGATTAGAAGTTCATTACTTTAAAAAAAAATTGATTTTTTGGGGGGGGGGGGGGGTTGTGTACGTATAATTATCTGTGTGACTGTAGCCTCGTATCATTTTTCAAATACTGCGAAACGCGCCATGTCAAGATAGGCACGAGACAAGGCTGCACTATATAACATCCGCGCTTTTTCTCTTGGTTGTGGGCTTAGTTCTTCACTAAGCAAGCATACACCACGACCACCCAACTAAATTCTATGACGGCTGTCTCAACTGCTAGGCAGACATAGGTATGTGTGCTTACGATAGTTGGTAGCGGCAGTTTTGTAAAACCAAAGTTCTCTTGAGCTCACATTGAAGTCCTTTGTGATACCCCACACCAAGCTAAGCGCCAGAGCGATGCCTGAGACGTATGTACATTAGCAAATAACCATAACCTGGGCAGAAGTAGTCGCCGTAGTCTAGCAGGTAGTGTGTTGGCTTATTAGACGAAAAGACAAGGTTCAAATCCCAGGCCAGGCATCAAAACAAAATACAAAAAAATATTTTTTCGGCGACTTCCTCTCAGCAGATTTCTGGCAAAAACTCTGGGAGTAAATAAAATTGCCATGAAAGTTTCTCAAAAAAATCTGTCGTTCGGAGTCGACTTTAAACTGTAGATTCCGCCACTCATGTATAAAATTAACACACACACAACATGGGTGGTGTGAGAAGCTAGGTTGTAATCCTGACTAAAGGGTTGTAATGACCAATTATGTATGTAAGGAAGACCCTATGCATACATACCCAAAACGGAAATGACAGAATTGTCACATGAGTCTGACAATACATTGAGATTCTTCCTCAGACTTGAATTTATTAGCGGCCAATGGATTGGTATTCAATAGCAGTATGTTCTGTACCAGCAATTGCACTAGCTTTACGATTACCCAGAGTATTTATCTGCCAAGAATTCTACTGTAAACTGTTATAAAACTGAAGCGAGGTATGACCACCCGAAAGAAATCTCATTGCCATCTGGCTGTCAGATAGAAGAAAAGTGCCAGTGATTGAGGATTTTTTATTCAGATTCACTTCCGCAGTTGATTATATCGTTACGCCTCATTTAACTTTGTTTCTGAAACCGAAATGTTCCTACTGTTACTGAAAACTGTATCAAGTTTAAAAGGGGATTATGGAGTGACTTAAAAAATATAGTCGCCATAGACGTATAAGGCGAGAGTCCACGGTTCAAAACACAGCTCAGGCATCTTGAATAAAATGAAATATGAAAAATACTTCTCCGAAGATTTTCTCTCAGCAAAACTCTGAGAGAAAAACTGTAGTTACCGCCCCTCATGGATAAAATCAACAAACATAATATGGGTGGTGTGAGAAGCTAGATTGTAATCCTAACTAAAGGGTTGTAAGTAATAATAGATTGGTATTCACCAAATCCAAGAATTCATATTAGACTGATGCCCGTCTGCCGGAGAGGAAGGAAAGAAATCAGAACCAGTTCCGAAGCCTAACTTATGGCCATTAGCTCGGCTAGAAGCTTAGGGATACTTCCTACACCTATTCTTCAGTTTAAAACTATTCACGTAGAATACGTATTGAATTCATTGATTATTACTCCACTAATTTTCCCCATCCTTCCCCTTGGCACTTAAACCTCAATTTGTTGCTGTTATCGATAAAAAGGAAAAAAAAACTGCCGTCAATTTTAGTGTTTTTATGGTCCGCGATAATAAAGCTATTTAGGCGTTGCTTTTAATTTTAAATTCTCGAAAGCTTAAAATGTCATTAAATTTCCATTAAAGACATGTCTTTAGAGCATTATTGCCCTCCTTTCCCCATCTTTAAAGTCACCATTTTAAAAAAGCCATTAAAAATTTAAAAAATTAGGGGGAAAAACTTGAAATTCATTGAAGGCTTTCTAAACATTTGCATCCTTTTCGCCTGATTAGCCGTTACTTTTTTGGCCTTCAAAAATCCACACTCACGCGCTGTGTCATATACATACATACATACGTTGGCTAAGATTTATAAGTAATTTTGATGAGGGTACGTTTGTAAAATTTTTACTGGGAATTCACGGGGACGAACAATCGCATTTAAATCAACAGGAAGAATTGTGTGTATGAAGGATTTCAATTGATTTGCTGACAAAGGTTTTCAAAAAGTGCCAAAATATCAGAGGGGGGGGGGGGGCATTATAATATGAATTCATCGCTTTAACAAACAAAATTCTTCAGATTTTAAGTTCTTTTTTGTTTAAACAAACGCGGTGCTTGTTCTCAAATCAGAATATTGCATTACTAGCCATAGTAATCTTGAGATTCAAGGGGTTGTCTCAATACTACGAAGATTACCTGCTTAACTTCTCCAAAAAAAAAAAAAATGTCAAAAATCCCATAAGAGGCCTGACCCCGCTTTCTACCAGGTGTATGCCGCTTCTTCACTTGTGAGCTCATTAGCAATATCGATACATCGCGGGCTACAACGATTCGGTACCCAGCACAGTACGTAGTGCAGCCTCTGCGCTGACCAATTTCCTCAATGAGTTCAGTGGAATTTGTTTAGGACGGGGATAGTACCTACCCGTGGCGTCGCAACGGGCAGCTAAGTGTGCTCAAGTGAGGTTTTACAGTGTAGCCCCTGCGCTGACCAATTTCCGCAATGAGTTTGCTGGAATTTGTTCAGTACGGGGACAGCGCCTACACGTGGCGTCGCAACGGGCTGTTAAGTGTGCTCAAGTTAGCTTTTGGTATCAAGACTATCACTCCAACTCAACCTAACCTAACAGTATCACCCTATACTTCTTTGCAGACAGAGACCAAAACCGAGCAGATGTAGTGCTCAGTTTGTGCCGTTTAGGCAGCCTGGCTATTCATATAGATAGCTATCCTGCAGATCCAGACCAGTTCCGCTGCTTTAATGACAGCAAACAACTTAGCCGTCAATATACTCTACTTCTCAGGGAGCCTATAGAACAGTCGTCAGCATCATCTTCAAAGTAGTCACCTACAATTGTGAATATCGCTTGACCTCTCAGTAAACTGCCACCAAGAGCAACTCGTCTTGATCATAAAATCTAAAATCCTTCATCCAGAGGCTGATGCCCAAAATCTCAAATCCTCAAAATCCTGGCATAACTGCACTCTTCTACCCTGGCGAAATTCCTTTATAATGTCCAGTAGGTGAGGCCATGGTTCAAACCCCAGGTCAGACATCTCCAACAAAACGAAATCTGAAAAATATTTCCACGGCGACTTCCTCTCAGCAGATTACTGGCAAACTACTCTGGAGTAAATAAAAATTGTCATGAAAAAGTTTCTCAAAACAAATCTCTTGTTCGGAGTCGACTTTAAACTGTAGGTCCCCCGTCACTCGTGTATAAAATTAACACACACAACCTAGGTAGTGTGAGAATCTAGGTCGTAATCCTGACTGAAGTGTAGTAATGACCGAATATGTATGTATGAACCCTTTAAGCAGGATTACAACCTAGCTTACCAGATGTCTATGAGGAAGGTCTCCTAAGGGCAGACTGCATAAGTCTACTAATGGTCGATTAAAAGTTTCTTATTGTTATTGTCCGTTATTTTCTTATTCATTTTCTGGAATAAACGCTCAGTATTTATTTGGTCTTCGCAACAATATGTGTGTATAAAAAACTTTTCAAACAGTCTTCGTTATCTTATGTATTAAAAAAAATAAAAGAAAACTCTAGTCTTTCCTTTGTTACAAATTAAATTACAAACGAATTAATAACATAATTGCTCTTAACTGTTTTGGGAGGACGACTCTTGTTAGTCCTTGAAAATAATGTCCTTGAATTTCCTTTCGTATTGAATTTAATGACTCGCATAAATTTTCTTCAAAAACCAATTTAATGCCCAATTTATCGATATTTAAGCAATAAAATAAACTCAGGGAATTTATTGCATTGCAATTACTAGGCAAAATACGCATAATTTAGGCATGTTTGTGCCAGTCTAATAAAAATTTTAATTTTAAAGCAGCCTCTAGAACTTTATTGTCATTTTTTCCTTCTGTGACTTTAATTTCTAAACAAAGAAAATTTTCTTCTTTTCAACTCTCAAAAATAATTGTGAAAATTATAATGAAAGCCTTTTATTCACATTTTGTGATGCCATTGTGATGCGATTGTTTGTGTGCTTATCCTTTAAATTATACTTCGTTTGGTTTGATTTGATTTCATCTCTCAACAACCGTCCCATGCAACAAAGAAAGGAAAAATATTTGCCACCACAATGAAAACCTACGCAAATACTCACGCAAGATTTCTAACATTTATTCTCGCCCTCACGCCCAAAACCTAAGCTTCTGTAGAACGTAAAAACAACACAGATTCTAAGCAAATAATCAACCTAGCCAAGGCAACCACAATTTTTAACAACCCGGCCATTGGTCGACGGCTGACGTCTAATAAGTAAGTGAGTATCTGTTTGTAAATATGAATTCATTCACTTGCATATTATATAACTGTAAATAGCATAGAAGTAAATATACGAGGGGATGCTGAGGAATAAAAAGGAATTTTTTTTACCCAATGACAGACAGTCAGACGGTAGTAGGCAAGTTGCTTAACTTAGATTAGAAAGGTCGGTTGCAACAATTTTATCCGGATTCCAGAAACCAGTTCGGTTGCACACAGATACAATAAAAATAGGCGATAGAAAAAATTAGTCTAGTGGGTAGGGTGTTGGCTTATTAGACGTAAAGCCACGGAGACATGTCCAACAAAGCGAAATATCAAAAAAAATTCTTAGGCGACTTCCCCTCAGCAGATTTCTTGCAAAAACTCTTGCCAGATGCCATGAAAAGTTTTTCAAAAACCGATCGTTCGGATTTGAGTTTAAACTATAGATCCCACCATAATATAACATAAGTAGTGTGAGAAGCTAGGTCGCAATCCTAACTGAAGCGTTGTAATGACCAATTATGCATGTATGTGTGTATGTATGTTTGTTATAGCAAAAGACAAAGAGTTAGAAATATATACGAATCACTCTGCAAGCTCGACATTAAACCAGGGAATAACTCATCGGTCAAGAATATTTGAGTTCTCGTCCTCTCACGTCAGAACAGACGCACAGAATATGCCCAACAGCCTCCATCTGCAATACATTACCGCAAGCCCTGCAAGAAGAAGGAGTGCTTTTGTCCCACGTACTAAATCTTGCTACCAATATGGAATGCCGCTGTTAAAATTCTAATCCTTTCAGGATCTAATCTGTTCTAGAACGGTCTGATTTGGGCCACAGTTGCTGGATATTATGCACGCCGTGAAGAGTGTACTCTTCATCTGATCACCTAAGTGAGGTCGAGACGACCGCTCCTAGGTTCACAGTCTTAACCTCATAATAATCTTTTGCTGTCAAAAATCTGTCCTGCAAACTGAAACCAATTTCGTGCCTATATAGTACCGATATAGTGCCTTCAAGGCTACTTGGTTATCCTATCATAAATAAACATCCTATAGCCCTGCACATTTTACTCCTCACTGCCTTTGCAGTCGCAATCACCTCCTCCTGGAGGTACACTGCATTAGGATTGTGGTAAGAATGTAGAGGACTTAGAGTCAAATACTCTCACTGTCTTACCGATCGTAGTTGTGACTTCTGAGTGACTTCATGGCTATTGAATATCTGCTGATTGGCAGAATATTTCCTAAGAATGTACGGAATAACTCCAATAGTAGGCTACCATAAAGTTCCCTGCAAATACCCTTTTCTTCCGGGAAGTGGCAGAATTTTCGAAGGTCTCGATGATATGGGTCCCTAGACAAAGGGATATATCTGTAAATTGTATTGGAAACGAATATACCAGAACGGTTACCGAACCATGCCCTTTGTGATCCGATTACAGTGGTCTATTTAACCACAATAAAGATTGATGAGCAGAAGAGAGAGCACTTGCTCGGCTGCTGGTAAAAGACCTCATTCTTATCCAGATATTGACTACATGTTCACTGTCCTATTGGGATAAAGCCTAACAGGAGAAAAGGCCCGTCACCTAGACTAGCTTATGCACGATTTTTGCAGAATTTGCGAGCCTTGGGAAACATCCTTCACTGCTATCAAGCACTTGCTCTGAAGCGAGTGCAATTAGTGGCAACCGTGTATTCTTTTTCACATCGTGGACGAAAGAGGTAAAAGTGGAAATGAAGATGTCCCCTTGACGGTCATCGTATATATCTGCGGGTTGTTATACAGAAATAATTGGGGTGTTGTTCGGTAACCGTAAACATTTTTCATCGTATACTACAGACATACACCGGAAGGTTAAAAGCTGGAATAAGGTTCTCAAGGCACTCACTCGCTGGTTCTTGATGGTCTACCATTTACAAGCAAATAATCATTCCATGATGGATCATGAAGTTACGGTGTGAAATCCTTTTCAAGGAGTGTAAAAACTTTTGCCATAATTTTAAGCCAAACTCTCCTATATTTCCAAAAAAAAGGGATCCAGTATTCTTTCGTATACAAATTGTCGTAGGCTTAACCACCACTTCCCTACAATTTTCTTAAAAATAATTCTCCAATTCGAGAAGAAGGATTTCCTCCTCTTGAATTATAATTTTCGTTGCCACAAATCATCATCATTCTACTGCGGGAGGAGGGACAGAAGAGGGATATTTTGCAAATCAAATTGAAAGTTTTATTTCTTTCCATGTTTATTACTTTATCCTTTCATTATTGAAAGTTTGTGTTGGCAAATTGTTTACATTTTATCCAGGATATAAGTCTCCTTAAGTGTGGAATAAGAATGCCATAAGAGCGCTCCTCTTCCTTTCGAATCTCTTATTCAATGCGAACATTTAATTACAGACTTCAAAGCAGAGCGGAAGGAATATTTGATTTACATTCTTGAAAACAAAATCTTCTTATTTCAATAGAAATTCGTTTTCTTTTTTCTTTTCTTCTTTTAATTTACAAAATATTTACGTCATCATCATTAAGCTTGAGGTTCATATTACAATTCGATTGAGGCTCAATAGGAATGTATTTTTATTTCGGGTAGAATTTAAATATTTTTACAGGAGATTGTTGAATTAAATTCAATAAATTAATCGAAAACATTTTGGGAATTATTAAAACGAAGTAAATTTCTTGAAACATACGAGGGTAGTGGCAAATTTATATTCAGATATATTCATACATAATTGATCGTTAAAATCCTTCAGTCAGGTGCACCTCAAGCCACTTATGTTGTTTTATAACGGGTGATTTTTTTTTTGCTATTATCATTTTGGCAACACTGGTTTAAACACCTCACGCACGTTTCGTGTTTTGTTTCACTGTCAAACATCTTCAGTTTGGTCTTATAATTTAACCATGAATCGTCTTACAAAACGAACAACGCTTGCAAATCATTGAATTTTATTATCAAAATGCGTGCGCGTGCTCTGTTAAGAAAGTTAGTTCATCGCGCGCTTCTTCCATTTTATGGTCAGTTTAATCGATCCACTGAAGCGGCTATTCGGGCTATTGTGACTAAATTTCGCACCAAATGTACATTGTTGGACATTAAACCACCAACACGCTTACGTAGAGTGCGAACTGAAGAAAATATCGCAGATGTATCGGCCAGTGTTAATGATGGTCATCAATTATCGATTCGTCGCCGTTAGCAGCAATTGGGCCTCTGTTACTCAACAACGTGGAAAATTTTGCGGAAGGTTTTAGGTGTGAAGCCTTTCAAAATACTAGCTGGTGCAAGAATTGAAGCCGAACGACTTAGCGCAACGCAGAATTTTTGGTGAATGGGCTCTTGGAAAGTTGGCCGAAGATCCACTTCTTTATCGAAAAATTGTGTTCAGCGACGAAGCTAATTTTTGGCTCAATGGATACGTAAATAAGCAGAATTGTCGACTTTGGAGTGAAGGTCAGCCAGAAGCATTGCAAAACCTACCAATGCATCCAGAAAAACGCACAGTTCGGTGCGGTTTATGGGCTGGTGGCATCATTGGACCGTACTTCTTCAAAGATGCAGCGAATCGTAACGTAGTTGTGAATGGTGAGCGCTACCGTGAGATGATATCCAACTTTTTTTTGCCCAAAATGCAAGAGCTTGACTTGCAAGACATGTGGTTTCAACAAGACGGTGCCACATAGCACGCGTAACAATGGTCTTATTTTGAAGCGAGTTCGGTGAACATTTTATTTTACGTTCGGTACCGATCAATTGGCCGCCTAGATCGTGCGATTTAATGCCTTTAGACTATTTTTTGTGGGGCTATGTTAAAGCTCATGTCTGTACAGACAAGCCCGCTTCAATTGACGCATTGGAAGACAACATTGAAGCATTTATTCGTGAGATACCGGCCGAAATGTTGGAAAGCGTATGCCAAAATTGGACTAAGCGGATGGTCCATTTGAGGCGCAGTCGCGGTCAACATTTGCATGAAATAATCTTCAAACATTAAATTATATGGACCGTACTATCGATTCAAATAAAGATTTCATGCATATTTCTGAATTTTATGTGTTTGTTTTTTGAAAAATTTTCCTTAAGCTCTTAAATATATTGAGTGGCAGAAAGATATGTGAGAATCTATTTCATGGCATCTGATAAGAGAGGAAGTCGCCGTTGATATATTTTTTTATATTTCGTTCATTTTGAGATGTCTGACCTGGGGTTTGAACCGTGGCCTCATGTCTAATAAGCCAATACACTATCTACTAGACTAAGGCGACTATATTTTTTATGTCCCGTCATAATCCCCTTTTAAACTTGACATACTTTTCAGCAACAGAAGAAAATTTTCGTTTTCAGAAACCTAGTTAAATGAGTTACACATTGAAGTGCTTGTAGCTGGCCCTTATACCCGAAATACAATGCCACTAAAATGACTGTGTCTCGGGGTAATTGCAGCACTCAATCCTTTAGTCTTCGAACAATTTTTCGCAAATTTTCGATGATATATCGACGATAACTTGGCGAATGATGATCTTCAAATGATCCAATGTTAGCGAACATGGTCTATGACTCTAATAACCTCAAATATTATAATATTTATGGCCAATTGACGTCTTCAAAACGTACGATTACACTTTCGGAAATTAAAATCAAAATTGGTAGTGTTGTGGGGTTTCTCTAAAGGTTTTGCTGAAACCACGCTAATTGCAGACCAAAAAAGTCGCTTGCCACATGGGCACACATATACATATGCGAGTACATACGTACTTACATATATTATTTGTGATACCAATTAACCCTTTAAGTCAGTAGTTTAAACCAGGATTACTGCCTGGCTTATCACTCATGTGGTGTGTGTTAATTGTGTGTTATGAGTGGCGGTCACAAAAGTTTCACGTCATATTTGAACGACAGATTTAAGAAGCAGTTTATACAAATCCAATGTTTTTTTTTTGTTTTTTTCATGTCAGCCGCTGGGGCTACGGGGCTCAAGTAGCCCTCGTCTAGTAGGTCAACACATTTCTACTTACTCTCTACTGCAGGGTCGTGTGCTAAAAAATACGATCCAACGATACGCTCTGACCATAATGGGCACCAAACAGTAAAATTTTTCCGAATGCAATGGCTTTTCCAAATACACTATCGAATTCTTCAGGGGCCATTGCTGCAAATTTGTCTTGTTTATTTAACTACCGAGTGAGGACTGAGCTTCATGCGCTGAAGAAAATTGTGTTTGACAAATCAGCATTAAATGTCCGATGCTCCAACATCCAATCAGCATTGATGCTGAGTCTCACGTTAGGTTAGGTTAGGTTAGAGGACATGTACTTGTCAATTAAGACAAGTACAGTACCCTGGAGGTCGAATTGACCCATTGTACAACGTCCTAGTTTCTCACACCACTTATGTTGTGTATGTTAATTTCATACATGAGTGGTGGGACCTACAGTTTCAAGCCGACTTCGAACGACAGATTTTTGAGAAATTTTTTCATGGCAATTTTATTTACTCTCAGAGAGTTTTTGCCAGAAATCTGCTGAGAGGAAGTCGCCGAAGAAATATTTTTTGGGGCTCGAACCCTGGCTTTACGTCTAATAAGCCAACACACTACCTACTAGACTACGGCGACTCAGGTTATTTGAATGGAAGTGCAAATTCAATTGCAAAATACCTCTTCGTGAGCCGTTTGATATGCGGAATTGTCGAAAATGCCATGTAGTCTACAAATTAAGATTATCCGCCTCACTTTATTCAATAGAAGCGATATTATCGACAGTGCGTACATTGCGATGATGCATACACCTAAAAACATTTGTAATGCTTCCAGTCTCTTAACATTCCCTTCAAATTTTTAAAATGCTTTGCACAGTAGGTCCATTATGGCCATCATAATCATTTTAAAATGCTCAAAAGTAGGTCATGTGTGAATCAGAACTTTTGCAGTCAGTTTTAAATGTTTTTACGCGTTCTTCGGCTGGTTAAACGGTCCATATTCGTGAATGGCATACCGTTCACTAAATAAATGACAAGACATTTCACTACTGATGGCCTTGCCAGACTGGTGGCTGAAACCACTAAATTGATAACCCAATATAGGCAGCGAAAGGCAACAGAGAAAACACTTCAATCTGCTTGAAGTTAAAAGTCCCAAAATAACTTGAACGGCATAACCAATAAATCCCTTAATATTTACGAGGCTTTCCAAGAAAACAACAATAACACAACAAAAAAAAAAAAAACAAAGACACTTTTATTAGGCAGGCATATATAAATATTTACCCATTACTACTCATATCTGGCAGTTGGGCACATTCTTTTTATGGCTGCCGTTAATAAGCCAGCCAAAGTTCAATAAACATCTCCTTGGATTAAATAAGTGACACGCCACAAAAAAGCAACCAAATATCAGGATTATTTTGATATTTTATGTGTTGGGATATTAAAACAGAAAAAACAAGCCACATGTTCTTATTAAAATGTACGAGGGGCCGGTAACAACGGCTGTAAACCAGCTATGACTAGCACAGAAAGAAATTTTCAAAAAAAAAATATTTTTGATTTCTTGACATACTTATTCCGTCTGTATTCCCTGGGCTATAATTTGTTGGTTTAGCTTCCTAAAATTTATAGCCACTGCTGACTCTATCCTTTATTTTTTGTGTACCTTTTAATACCAAAACATTCGTTAAAGTTCCCAGTTCCCTGTCCTTAATTCATTATTTTTTGGTCATCCGCAACAACGAACATGTACCGGGTTATCCATTTCGTGGTTTCAAAAGTAAACGTAAATAAAACACATGTAAAATATTTTTTTCATGATATTTCTTTTTTTATTGTAAAGTTTGAACGTTGACATTATGTGTGAAGCACTACATCATTTAAATGAACTCCACGCGAAGTGTTGCAAGCATTGATTCTTTTGAGGTAATTTTCGACCACTTTTTGACACATATTGGGCGGTATCTCAGCCATAACTTGACGAATGTTTTTAAATGCTCAAGAGTTGAAGGTTTATCCCCACGAAATTTCTCTAACGAGAAATTACGCGGCCAGGAAATGTCCCTTGCAGTAAAGCCATATTCGCATGCGGCACCGTCTTGTTGAAACCACACATTCTCCAAGTCGTATTCTTCAATAGCAGGCAAAAAAGTCGGTTATCATATGACCATAACGCTCCGAATTGACGGTGGCAGTCGTTCCATCGTCGTTTTCGAAGCTGTAAGGTCCAATCACACCTTCGGGCCAAAGAGCGCACCAAAGAGTGACTTTTTCTGGATGTAATGGCCTCTCTTCAATTACTTGAGGATTCTCAGAACCCCAAATACTACAATTTTGTTTATTAACATACCCACCGAGTGTGAAATGTGCTTCATCGCTGAAGAAAATTTTGTTCGAAAAATTGCCGTCCACCGCCTGTTGTTCAAGCACCCATTCCAAGTATCTACGACGTTGTGAATGGTCAGCTGGCTTCAGTTGTTGTGTGATGTAGGTGTAGATCTAAATACAAAATACGCCGTAATGTGCCGTAAGACAGTTCTAATTCCTGAGAACGACGAGGAATCGACACATTCGGGTCTTCGGCAACACTTTCACTTACAATAGCGATATTTTCAGCGGAACGAGCGAAACGATGATGCACAGGCCTTTCAATATTTGTAACCACTCCAGCCTCTTCAAATTTCTTCACAATTTTGCCAATTGCTTGCATAGTTGGATGATTATGTAAACCATAATCTCCTCTTAAAGCACGATACGTGGCTGTGGCAGAATCACCATTTTTGTAGTAGGTTTTGATAATTTTTATGCGTTGTGTGATAGTTAAGCGATCCATTTTCGTCAAGGTCAGACTTTCAACTGAAAAGAAAAAAATTGGTTTCACAACTTAGTTTGACAGATGTCGATTTCCAATCCCATACTTTTGAAACCACGAAATGAATAGCCCTTTACTTTTGGCCTAATGAGCCCTTTTCCCCCTTATTTTCGTGAACATTTTTGCAGATAAGCAGACGATTGATAAGTTCTAGGCTGATAGGGTTGCCATCTATCGTTGTTTCCTACAAAAATATGTATTGAATTGTTGGGGAACTACATACATACGTAATTGGTCATTACAACCCTTTAGTCAGGATTACAACCTAACTTCTCACACCACTTATATTGTGTGTGTTCATACATGCGTGGCGGCATCTAGAGTTTAAAGTTGATTCCGAACAACAGATTTTTGCGTATAAACTTTTCCTATCAATTTTATTTACTCTCACAGTTTTTGCCAGAAATCTGCTGAGAGGAAGTCGCCGTGGAAATAATTTTTCATATTTTGTGGGAAACTACTCTCATTCAAACCTACTCTTTCTCACGAGCTGGTTATGCTTGGTTTCTACTGCGATGTTCACTGTTGATGCTAGCCTGCCTCTGCTTTCATTCCCTAAACTCCTATACACTATCTTTCAGATGTTGAAGAGTTTTTTTCCTTTAAGAGGTCAATCAATTAAAATTATTCCATTGTCTAAAGCATAGTCTGTGCTTCAGCGCGGTGCGGGCTTCTTATTTAACGTTTTGATCATCACGACAGTTGCTCCATTCTCAAATAGATTTTGAACTCTTCACCGATTTAAGAATCTGTGACGACGCAGTCTAGTAGATAGTATGTTGCCTTATTGGACGAGAGTCCAGCTCAGACATCTTGAACAAACCGAAAAAAGAAAAAAATCTTTCGAGGACTTTTTGTCAGCAGTCTTCTGGCAAAAACTCTGAGAGTAAATGAAATTGCCATGAAAAGTTTCTAAAATTTATGGCGTTCGATTTTTACTGCAGGTCCCGCCACTTAGGGATAAAATTAACACACAGAACATAGGTGATGTGAGAAGCTAGCTTGTAATCCTGACTAAAGAGTTGTAATGACCAATTAAGGAAATAAGTTATGCAAATATTTAGGACCTTACTTGAGGTTAGTAATCGCACCTCTGAATAGAGATTGTCTCGAACGCAACGGCCGACCTATGCAACCTACATACATACATACATAATTGGTCATTACAACCCTTTAGTCAGGATTACGACCTAGCTTCTCACACCACTGATGCTGTGTGTGTGTTAATTTTATACTTGAGTGGCGGGACCTACAGTTTAAAGTCGATTCCGAACGACAGATTTTGGAGAAACTTTTCATGGCAATTTTATTTTACTCTCAGAGTTTTTGTCAGAAATCTGCTGAGAGGAAGTCGCCGAAGAAATATTTTTTCATATTTTCGTTTTGATATCTGACCTGGGGTTCGAACCCAGGCTTCAAGTCTAATAAGGCATCACACTACCTACTAGACCACGGCGACTTCCTACCTATGTAACCTAACCTAACTTAAAGATACGGACGCAATATGCTTATTTACACTGGCTAATCATGGGCGACCTATGCAACCTAACCTAATTAAAGATATAAACGTAACATGTGCCTTTACACAACCTAACCTTACATACAGATACGTACGCAACATGTGTGTTTACGCTGGCTAATCATGGCCGATCTATTCAACCTAACCTTACTTAAAGATACGAACGCAACATGTGTGTTTACACTGACTAATCATGGGCGACCTATGCAACCTAACCTTACTTAAAGATACGAACGCAACATGTGTGTTTACACTGGCTAATCATGGGCAATCTATGCAACCTAACCTAACTTAAAGACTCGAATGTAACATATGTGTTTACACTGGCTAATCATGGGCAATCTATTCAACTTAACCTTACTTAAAGATACGGACGCAATAAGCTTATTTACACTGGCTAATCATGGGCGAACTATGCAACTTAACCCTACTTAAAGATACGGGCGCAACATGCGTGTTTACACTGGCTAATCATTGGCAATCTAGGCAACCTAACCTAACTTAAAGGTAGGAACGCAACATGTGGGTTTACACTGGCAAATCATGGGCAATCTAGGCAACCTAACCTTACTTAAAGACTCGAATGTAACATATGTGTTTACACTGGCTAATCATGGGCGAACTATGCAACTTAACCCTACTTAAAGATACGGGCGCAACATGTGTGTTTACACTGGCTAATCATTGGCAATCTAGGTAACCTAACCTAACTTAAAGGTAGGAACGCAACATGTGGGTTTACACTGGCTACTCATGGTCAATCTAGGCAACCTAACCTTACTTAAAGATGCGAGCGAAAAAATTAAAATTAAATTAAATTAAATTTGTTGCCTACAATAAAATTTTTTTTTTTTAATAAATTATGGCCTTATTATGGCTTAATGTCACTTAAATTTTATAACCCCCCTAGATTTTCCCCTGCCATATGGCTAACATTCCTTAGCTTCGTTACAATTGCTTTAACGACCATATTCGTTAGAATTTAAATGTCGCTGCAAGCAATAAAACTCTGTTGTATTTGACAGATAGGAGGGAGGGAGAGAAGGGCGGGTTATGGTTGGAGTAGATCTGTCTTAAATTATGTTAATGTATCGCTTAAACGAGGTAAACGTTTAATTTTTCACTCACCCATGAAAACGTGGGGCGATATTTACAACATCATTTACAAGAAAGTCATAAAATAATCTGTTTAAGGTTAAAGAAGGACTTGAAAATAAATTTCTTTAACAAGTTTTTGTTTTTGTTTTTGTTTTTAATTTTTATTTTATTTTCTGTTCTTTTCTTCTCCTCCCTTTTATCACCTTTTATTGTCGTTGTTTCTTTCTTGTTGTCTGTTTGTTGTTTTTGCCGTTGTTGTAATAAAATTTATCGTATTGTTTTCCTTGATTTGCCCGTTATTTGTCGCTCTCCTTTTTTGTTTTTGTTGTTTTTAAACGCTCTTGTTTTTCCCTATTTGGTTGCCCTGTGGCCTTCATTTGTTTTTCTTGTTTTCTCTGTCTGATGTTATGCAAATAATTTTTTCACATCCGGCTATAGAACAGCTGTGTATAACGGTAACATTTTAACTGTTTTAACGGTTGTTTGTTTTCTTTACAGTTTGTTAAAGTTTATGGGACTTCATTAATATGCTTGAAAGCGCGTTTGAAACTTAAGCTGCAGCGTAAAGGACTTTATAAAAATTTTTGTTGGAATTCTGTTTCGCAAAGGAAGACTTTTTAAACTCTTTTGTGTTGAATACTGGAATTCAGGGTTAAAAAATAATATTTTCTAGGCGCTGAGAATTAATTTTGGTGTTTGTTTTTGACCAGAACATCACACGCAATGGGAATGATGAAAGAGCTCTTGGTTAAGGCATTTCTAGGGCTCTCTGTTTAGGGGGGGAGGGGTAGTCAAAAACAAAACTGGGGTTATGTAGCTTCGTCCTCCTGAAACCATATGTCGTTGGTGTTCAGATTATAATAGATGATTTTTTAAGAGCTATAGGAAAATTTTTCAACAAAAAAAAACATAAAATTCAGAAAAATTCATGGAATTTTTATTTAATCGATAGTACCGTCCATATAATTTAATGTTTGAAGATTATTTCATGCAAATGTTGACCGCGACTGCGCCTCAAATGGTCCATCCGCTTAGTCCAATTTTGGCATACTCTTTCCAACATTTCGGCCGGTATCTCACGAATAAATGCTTCAATGTTGTCTTCCAATGCGTCAATTGAAGCAGGCTTGTCTGCATAGACATGAGCTTTAACATAACCCGACAGAAAATAGTCTAAAGGCATTAAATCGCACGATCTAGGCGGCCAATTGACCGGTCCCGAATATGATATAAAATGTTCACCGAACTCGCCTCTCAATAAGTCTATTGTTACGCGTGCTGTGTGGCATGTGGCACCGTCTTCTTAAAACCACATGTCATGCAAGTCAAGCTCTTGCATTTTGGGCAAAAAAAAAGTTGGATATCATCTCACGGTAGCGCTCACCATTCACAGCTACGTTACGATTCGCTGCATCTTTGAAGAAGTACGGTCCAATGATGCCACCAGCCCATAAACCGCATCAAACTGTGACTTTTTCTGGATGCATTGGTAGCTTTTGCAATGCTTCTGGCTGATCTTCACTCCAAAATCGAGATTTCTGCTTATTTACGTATCCATTGAGCCAAAAATGAGCTTCGTCGCTGAACACAATTTTTCGATAAAGAAGTGGATCTTCGGCCAACTTTCCAAGAGCCCATTCACCAAAAATTCTGCGTTGCGGTAGGTCGTTCGGCTTCAATTCTTGCACCAGCTGTATTTCGAAAGGCTTCACACCTAAATCCTTTCGCAAAATTTTCCACGTTGTTGAGTAACAGAGGCCCAATTGCTGCGAACGGCGGCGAATCGATAATTGATGCTCATCATTAACACTGGCCGATACAGCTGCGATATTTTCTTCAGTTCGCACTCTACGTAAGCGTGTTTAAACGTGGTTTAATGTCCAACAATGTAAATTTGGTGCGAAATTTAGTCACAATAGCCCGAATAGCCGCTTCAGTGGGTCGATTAAACTGACCATAAAATGGAAGAAGCGCGCGATGAACTCTCTTAACAGGGCATGCATTTTGATAATAAAATTCAATGATTTGCAAGCGTTGTTCGTTTTGTAAGACGATTCATGGTTAAATTATAAGACCAAACTGAAGATGTTTGACAGTGAAACAAAACACGAAACATGCGTGAGTTGTGTTTAAACCAGTGTTGCCAAAAGGATAATAGCTAAAAAATCACCCATTATAATTCAGGTCAAAAGAAGTTGGTAACCCTCGAACTACAGTGCTTGCCATTGACAGTTATAGAGCCTAGCCAACGTCGGTCTCAAAGAACTTTGGACCTATGACGCTGTCAGTAGAAAATCCGCAACAAGCAGTAACATTTTCGAGAATGCATTGGACGCTTTTGGATCTTATGTGAATGATGTTCGTCTTTGTAACCCATTCATCCAAAAATACGCTTCATGAAGATGATTTTTCGACGATTGATTTTGTTAGTTGTCATCAGCTTCAGAGCTCATTCACCGAACACACGTCGTTGTCTATAGTCGTACATGGTGATTTGGCAAAATAGCGTGAATAAATGACAACTAATTTGACAGATGTAGCTTGAATAAGATGGTAATTTTAAAAGTTCGAAAGTCCTTGTTGGAAGACCCGATTGTTTTCTGTACAATACTGCTAGACATCTTGTCGAACTTGCCTTATTTATTTGCTTAACCTTGCCAGTTCTGGGTCCATCAGTCAGTTACGTTTTTCTTGAGCAAAGTGCCAGTGTGAGGCGGCATTGAGGTGCCAGAAATTTAGCCTAAGCATCTGAAGACGATGAGGATTTCTAAATCCATTTCGAAAATAATAAAAAAATATTTCCTATGTTATGAGGAGTAGTTTTGTTATCTCCTCCCCTCCCTACAGAATGCTTTCTCTTATTGCACGCTTAAAATTTAAAAATAATTTTCAACGTTGCCAACTTTTTGTAAAAATTTCCTTCATTTACGTTCTCCACTTACTATGTTCGAAGTTTCAAGTTGAACGGGGGGAAAATCCCAAGTCATTTATAACAAGTTTTAGCTTTTAGAAGAACCAAAATGTATGCTCGCACAGCATGTTCTCCATAAAACTACATTTTCGTAAACGTTTATTGATTTTTATGGCAGTTTATTGCACCCTATAACACCACAGGTGGTAATTACAGCGGCTTATTCGGAATAATCAGTTCAAATGTTCCTGAAGCCTAAAGCGAACATATATTTTTGACCCAAGGCCAAGTATTTTTTTTGGTTAAATCGCTTCGTAAAGTTGACAAAAATATTCATTTGCTAGGACTTCATTAAAAACGAAAAAAAAAATACATAATACAACTTGGCGGGTAGCGGAGCCTTTCCTACGACTTTCTGATCACTTCCCCCAAATTTTCTCAAAATTTTATCCAGCCATCTCATTTTTATCTACAGGGTTTGATCCTAGCTGTAGACAACTAATTTAATTCAAGTCATGTATAGTTCGTATCTCGAACCTCTAAATTCACTAATCGTCTCTACATATTTGCTGCTCTCTCTTTCTCTCTTTTCAGCAGCTATTCTCTAATCGAGTGCTACATATGGAATGTCATCATGATTAATTCCCAATCACTAGCTCTGCCGGATTGGTTTTGTTGCCGTAGTTATATAGGTAGCGTGTTGGCTTATTAGACGAGAATCCTTGGTTCAAATCCCAGCTCAAACAACTCCAATAAAACAGAAAATGAAAGAAATGACAAAACTAAGACTGATACTGATACTGATACTCAGTATACGAAATCTATACAAAATTTTGTGTACGAATACCGAAAAGTGTGTTCCATTAATTGGCCATTACAACCCTTTAGTCAGGTTTACAACCTAGCTTCTCGTATCACCCATATTGTGGGTGTTAATTTTAGACTTGAGTGGCGGGTCTACTCCGAACGACGGATTTTTTTTAAAAACTCTTCGTGGCAATTTGTTTTTGTTCTCAGAGTTTATGTCAGAAGACTGCTGAGAGGATGTGCCGAAGAAATGTTTTTTATGATTTCGCTTTGTTCGAGGTGTATGAGCTAGGGTTTTGAACCACTGGCTCAACACACTATCTACTAGACTATCTAGTAGATTACCTACTAGCCTATCTACGAGACTAACTACGAGACTAACTACTAGACTACCTACTGGACTACCTACTAGGCTATCTACAAGACTACCTACTAGACTATCTACTAGACTAACTACTAGACTACCTACTAGATTACCTACTAGGCTATCTACGAGACTACCTACTAGACTATCTACTAGACAACCTACTAGATTACTTACTAGAATACCTACTGGACTACCTACTAGTCTACCTACTAGACTATCTACTAGACAACCTACTAGATTATCTACTAGACTACCTACTAGACTATCTACTAGACTAACTACTAGACTACCTACTAGATTACCTACTAGACTACCTACTAGACTACCTGCTAGACTACCTACTAGACTATCTACTAGACAACCTACTAGATTATCTACTAGACTACCTACTAGACTATCTACTAGACTAACTACTAGACTACCTACTAGATTACCTACTAGACTACCTACTAGACTACCTACTAGACTAACTACTAGACTATCTACTAGACAACCTACTAGATTATCTACTAGACTACCTACTAGACTATCTACTAGACTAACTACTAGACTACCTACTAGATTACCTACTAGACTACCTACTAGACTAACTACTAGACTATCTACTAGACTACCTACTAAACTACCTACTAGACTACCTACTAGACTATCTACGAGACTACCTACTAGACTAACTACTAGACTATCTACTAGACTACCTACTAAACTACCTACTAGACTACCTACTAAACTACCTACTAGACTACCTACTAGACTGTGTACTAGATAACCTACTAGACTAGCTACTAGACTATCTAGTAGTTTACCTACTAAACTACCTACTAAACTACCTACTAGACTACCTACTAAACTACCTACTAGACTACCTACTAGACTGTGTACTAGATAACCTACTAGACTAGCTACTAAACTACCTACTAGACTACCTACTAAACTACCTACTAGACTACCTACTAGACTATCTACTAGACTAACTACTAGACTACCTACTAGATTACCTACTAGACTACCTACTAGACTAACTACTAGACTATCTACTAGACTACCTACTAAACTACCTACTAGACTACCTACTAGACTACCTACTAGACTATCTACTAGACAACCTACTAGATTATCTACTAGACTACCTACTAGACTATCTACTAGACTAACTACTAGACTACCTACTAGATTACCTACTAGACTACCTACTAGACTACCTACTAGACTAACTACTAGACTATCTACTAGACAACCTACTAGATTATCTACTAGACTACCTACTAGACTATCTACTAGACTAACTACTAGACTACCTACTAGATTACCTACTAGACTACCTACTAGACTAACTACTAGACTATCTACTAGACTACCTACTAAACTACCTACTAGACTACCTACTAGACTATCTACGAGACTACCTACTAGACTAACTACTAGACTATCTACTAGACTACCTACTAAACTACCTACTAGACTACCTACTAAACTACCTACTAGACTACCTACTAGACTGTGTACTAGATAACCTACTAGACTAACTACTAGACTATCTACTAGACAACCTACTAGATTATCTACTAGACTACCTACTAGACTATCTACTAGACTAACTACTAGACTACCTACTAGATTACCTACTAGACTACCTACTAGACTACCTACTAGACTACCTACTAGACTATCTACTAGACAACCTACTAGATTATCTACTAGACTACCTACTAGACTATCTACTAGACTAACTACTAGACTACCTACTAGATTACCTACTAGACTACCTACTAGACTAACTACTAGACTATCTACTAGACTACCTACTAAACTACCTACTAGACTACCTACTAGACTATCTACGAGACTACCTACTAGACTAACTACTAGACTATCTACTAGACTACCTACTAAACTACCTACTAGACTACCTACTAGACTATCTACGAGACTACCTACTAGACTAACTACTAGACTATCTACTAGACTACCTACTAAACTACCTACTAGACTACCTACTAGACTATCTACGAGACTACCTACTAGACTAACTACTAGACTATCTATTAGACTACCTACTAAACTACCTACTAGACTACCTACTAGACTATCTACTAGACTATCTACTAGACTAACTACTAGACTACGTACTAGACTACCTACTAAACTACCTACTAGACTACCTACTAGACTGTGTACTAGATAACCTACTAGACTAGCTACTAGACTATCTAGTAGTTTACCTACTAGGCTATCTACGAGACTAACTACTAGACTAGCTACTAGGCTATCTGCGAGACTACCTACTAGACTATCTATTAGATAACCTATTAGACTAGCTACTAGACTACCTACTAGACACCATTAGATTACTCTCCGGACTACCTACTAGACTACCTTATAGACTACAGCCAATATTGTACCATCTTTAGGTTCATAAATCAATTTCTTCTATGCACGTTGACATATGTACGTAAGCGACGTTTGAGAGGGTGATTGATGTATTCCTAGCGTACGCCATTCTCTACTCGTATTCGTCCATTTAGTTGATGCTGCATCATGTAGATTTAAAGTCAGGCGCGGAACTGCTTTGCATAGATCCAGATGCCAGTATTTTATTGCGCTTCTTGTTGCAGCCTGCAACTGTGGTCGTTTCTTACCAATCATTTCATTCCCTTAAACATGACTGAGAGAGGGGAATTGTTTATTTGCTTTTACTGTTTCTGTTCGAAAACTTTTTTACTCTTCAGCTTAGCATGGAGAGTTAAAAAAGTACTCGAAAGAAAAAAAAAACTTCTTGTAAATAATAGCAACAACAACAACAACAACAGACGAACAAATAATAAAAATAATAAAGTTTAGTTTTTAAACAACAACAACAACAACAATAACATAACACAACAAGACTTGTTATGAAATTTTTTCGTTTTCCTACTCAAGAAGGAAATGCACATTGTTTGCTAAAAGAACGAAGAAGGAGACGAAGGAGGCAGAAGCAGGTATAAGCACTGTAACTGTCACTGTGCCTGTGTAATGGAATCTCATGGGTTTTGGGCAACCATGCAACCAACACTTGCAGTTCAAAAAAAAAAAAAAATACAATACCCTGTAATACTATCTGCAGCACATGGAGGCATGGCATGGCATGGCGTGGCTGTAAGTAAGTCAAGATGTGTAAAGAAAAATTTCAAAAATTTTTTTTTCGGAATAAAATTATTTTTTTAAATGCCACCCACACTTTTGGGATTCTGTTTCTCAAGTAGCATGACTTCCATTATACGAAAATGTTTTATTTATAACAAGAAGCTGAGGAAGAGAGAGAGAGAGATTCAGAAAGAGCAGAGAGATAGTGAGAAACATCTTCATTATGCTACTGATGCTGCTCCCACTCTTATTCATGACAGAGAGAGATTATTTAATTATAATGCATGCCAGAGCACTCTAAACAAATACATAAAAATGCAAATCTTCCAAAAAGCATGAAATTACACTGTGCTACAAAGCTTAAAGGGAAAAATTTATCAGGATGGTGGCATAAGACCATTTAAGTCCATTTATCGCATGGACTTCAATCAACTCCAATAATCCCTTCCGGAAGCATTCTGACCTCTGTCTCCCACAGAAAAGATAACATGAACAACGAATTTCATAGTTAGATAAGGCAGTGCTTGATAAAGGGCAAGACTTTAACTGCAACTTTTCCTTACCTCTGCACCCACCTTATGTTTATCGTCAGACAAGGATTAGTGGACCTTGTCCTCCTTTTTATGTAAACGTTTTTCTATAGCAAGTTCTAGAGTGATAGCGTTGCCACCTCTCATGGCTTGAAAACAACGTCCCAACGGTTTGTAAAATGTTTTGGATTATTATGTTGGGTGTAGTATTTTGGATGGCCTTTCTCCAGAGTTGTCTCTGGCTAATCTTTCCTCGATATTTTTAAAATTTTAGAACCCATATCTTCTTCGTATTCGAACTTGGATTGTTTTGGCTCATAGTCATGCGCCTTTATCAGTACATGTTGATATGTGTGAAGATAAATTCGAATTTAACTAGCAAAGACAAAAACCAAAAATGGTAACAGAACAATTTTTAAGTGTTTAACAGAAGATAGAAAAAAATGCAAGTTATCGTCCAAAAAAATGCAATTCATCGACCACAAAGTCATCAAATACAAAAATGGAATTTATTGTAAAAAAATGCAATTCTTCGACACAAAAATGCAAGTCATCGACAAAAAAATTCAAGTCATCGACCAAAAAATTCAAGTTATCAGCCACAAAAAATGGAATTCATTGACAAAAAATGCAAATTATCCACTACAAAAACAGCATGCTTTGGCTCAGAATCATGCGCCTTTATAAGTACATGTAGATATGTGTGAAGATAAATTCTAATTTGAGTAGCAAAGACGAAAATCAAAAAATGTTAACAGATCCATTATTAAAGTTAATAGACCAATGTTAAGTGTTTAGCAGAATATAGAAAATATGCAAGTTATCGTCCAAAAGAATGCAATTCATCGACCACAAAGTCATCAAACACCAAAATGCAATTTATCGTCCAAAATATGCAATTCTTCGACCACAAAAAGGCAAGTCGTCGACCAACAAAAAAAAATTCAAGTCATCGACCAAAAAAAAAAAAATTGCAAGTAATCGACAAAAATAATGCAAGTTATCACCCACAAAAAAAATGCAATTTATCGGGCAAAAAATGCAAGTCATCAACCAGAAAAATGCAAGTTATCGAAAAAAAAATTCATGTCATCGACCTAAAAATTCAAGTTAGTCACAAAAATGCAATTTATCGACCAAAAATTGCAAGTCATCAACCAGAAGAATGCAAGTTATCGACAAAAAATGCAAGTCATTGTCCAAAAAAATGCAAATTATCAACCACAAAAACAGCAACTCATCGTCAAAAAAAAAAAATGCAATTCATCGTCTAAAAAAATTCAAATTATCAATCACAAAAACAACAACTCATCGTCCATGTGTATGTGTTGACTTGCTAGACGAGAGTACGTGGTTCAAACTCCAGTTCAGACAAATTGAAATTTAAAAAAGAATCTCTTTCGGCAACTTGCTATCAGAAATCTTTGGCAAAAACTCGTGACGTTAAAATATGGGTTCCGTCGCTCATGGGCCAAATTGTCTCTGTGTTAACATGGGTGGTGTGAGAAGCTTCGTTGTAATCCTGACTAAAGGCTGTAATGACCCACATTAAGTAAAAAAAGTAACACTCGTGGAATGCCTTTATTGCTGAGGTTCATTACGATAATTTTTATTTCATTCTTTTGTGGAGGCTTTCTTAAAAATTTTGTCACAGATTTTCAAGGGCAAAAAAATCTATTAAAAGTCCCCTAACGCTTTAACGGTTGAAGGGATTTGTTGGCTGCTGTAGGCCATAATTGTGGTTGTTTTTCTTTCATTTTTAAACCCCTTTTCTATTCTTGGCTTTTGACTTATTGCCACTCAATTTTAATTATTTTGAAGTAATGACTTTAAACGCAACAATTTTAAATTTTTCCTTTAGGCTGTCGTAGTACAAAAATACTTGGAAATAGAAAACGATTAAAGAGGGGGAGGTGTATTTGAGAAATTATGTTTTTGCATGTCAATAGTTTACTTTCAACGTTCTTTTTTAACCAGGATTATTTCATCATTGTTATTTGGTTTTGGTGTTGTTTTAAGAATTTAAATATCGTCTGACTGCCTAGAAAATAGAGAAAATAATTGCCTGCCAAACAGGCTTTCCTCTCCACACAATTATGTGTTTTACGGGAATATTTATTTACAAAATATTTATTGTGTGTGTAAAATTTAAATTTAATTTGAAATCATCTTTAAATGACGAGCCAATACGACAATCGACAGATGGGGTGACATCAGTTTCTTACAGAGCAGATAACAGCAACGATTATTACATCACCGACTTAAGGTACCAAAGAAACCATGGGTACTTTTGGAAATCATTATTCAGTGTGAATTTCTATCGATTACAATATGTAACGACGATTACTTAACCATTCCGTTATGAAACCTTGAACCTATGAAGACTAGCTTATGAGCCCCATGAGAACCATAATTTGTTTTGCCTGTTAATTTCTAACTTTTCTTGGGTTTCCATGTTTTATTTAATGCAACTGCTTTACGCTTAAGAGCAGCAACAAATAAAATATTCAATATCTTCTTTATCCCTCACCCCCCCCCCCCTTGTTATGGATTTTATTTTTTTGCTTCAAACTTTGTGCCACGCTTATGATGATTATGACAGGCTTATTATTATTGGCTGTGCAGGCAATAACTTTGCAATTTTACACGAAAACAAAACAACAACAACAAACAAAATATTGAAGTTTTTCTTTGTCTAACAATCGTACCCGAGATGTCATGTTAAAAAAGACAACAGAAAAGCCAGCAGGAGGGTGGCAGACAAACCAAAACCATAAAACGACGTAAATGCAACACAAACATGTAATTGAAGACGAAAAAGTTCTAAAACAACTAAACAACAACAAAATCAATAAATCCATTAATATTTACAGGACTTTATAAAAAAAAAACAACGAACAACAAAAACAAATATAAACTTATTAGGGACTGGCCCATAAATATTTACGCACATATGACGGCCGCATTAACACAGGCACATACTTACTACTCGTATAAGATGTCCTCATACTTTTTATGGCCGACCCATTAATAAGCCAGCCAGAGAGTTCAATAATAATCTTCGGGATCAAATGGGAGAGATAACAAACAACAACAAAAAAAAAAAAACAAAACAAATTTTTGGAGAAGAAGGAAAAATGTCACAGGATTATTTAATATTTTATGTGTGGGTGTGCGTGTGTGTGTGTGGAGATATAAAAACGTAAGCTTATCTGTCACATGTACTTGTAATAGTATTTGTACTTGTAAAGGGTCCGCCAAAGAACCTTTTTTTTTGAAAATGCTTTAAGAAAAAATACTGAATATTTTCTCAAATTTCTTTTTTTATTTGAAAGAACAATCCTTCCGGTTAATAATGGAAAATAATTTCATTCAAATGGCTGCCTCGGCTGGGCATGCAGTAGATGCCGATTTTGGCAAGAAAAAAATCATCTTTTCAGATGAAGCTCATTTTGATCTTGGCGGGTATGTAAACAAGCAAAATTGTCGCATTTTGGGCACAGAAAACCCGCACGCACCCAAACGCACTGTTTGGTGCGGATTTTGGTCCAGAGGCATAATTGGGCAATTTTTCTTCGAAAATGAGCAAGGAGTGGCCGTTACAGTCAATGGCGATCGTTATCGGGCCATGTTGAACGGATTTTTCTTCACAAAAATTGAAGAGGAGGATATTGGCAACATTTGGTTTAACAGGACGGCGCTACGTGCCACACAGCCGAAGCTACACTCGATGTTTTGCGCCCTGTTTTTGAAGATGGCATTATCAGCCTCAGAGCTGATGTCGTTTGGCCACCTCGGAGCTGCGATTTGACAACGTTGGACTATTATTTGTGGGGTGCCGTCAAAGACAAGTGTTACGCCGGCAAGCCAGAGACAATTGACGCTTTAAAGGACAATATTCGTGAAGCCATTGGTGAAATACAGCTGCACACAATCGATAATGTGCTTAAAAATTGGACCGATCGTGTAGGCTACTGCGTGGCCAGCCGAGGCAGCCAATTGAATGAAATTATTTTCCATTATTAACCGGAAGGATTGTTCTTTCAAATAAAAGAAGAAATTTGAGAAAATATTCAGCAGTTTTTTTTTTAAAGCATTTTCAAAAAAAAAAGTTATTTGGCGGACCCTTTACAATTATACGAGGGAGGTTACAAAATTAATTGCACGAATCCCAAATCACAAAGTGAATTTCGCCAAGTTGTGGTCTGCGAAAGGCGGAGCTCATATGAGTGACATGATAGAGACGACTTTATCGGCAGATCTTGATTTTCATCGTGCTACGGGTGCTGGTCGTTCGTTTGCTGAATTCGTGGAATTTATCGAATTGCGAATAGCTTTGTCGGTAGGACGATTATGACAATGGAGAAGTGAAGGAAGTCGCCGTAGTGTAGTGTGTTGGCTTATTAGACGTAAAGCCAGGGTTCGAGCCCCAGGCCAGACATCAAAACAAAATACAAAAAAAGTATTTCTTCAGCGACTTCCTCTCTGCAGATTTCTGGCAAAAACTCTGAGAGTAAATAAAATTGCCATGAAAAAAGTTTCTCAAAAAATCTGTCGTTGGGACTCGACTTTAAACTGTAGGTCCCACCACTCATGTATAAAATTAACACACACAACATAAGTGGTGTGAAAAACTAGGACGTTGTACAATGGGTCAATTCGACCTCCGGGTACTGTACTTGTCTTAATTAATAAGTACACGTCCTCTAACCTAACCTAACCTTAAGGTGTGATCGCAGTACTTTAGTAACTCTACGCAGTAATGGAGCAGGAGTCTTCCTTAGCCCAAGATTTTAAATTTCGGTACTTTTTTGTTACAAAACCAAGCTCGAAGGCGGGTTCAATTATCGTGAAGTCAATAAAGAAATACAGACTATCAGCACCTAAAATTTTGGGATGATCTGGTACCTTACGTTTGAAAAGCACATGTTATTATGATCACCGGCACTCCCATCAAACGATCAAACTAGTCTCGGTGATTTCGTGGCAAAGTAGCAACGCAGATTTCTTCCCGGAGTATTATGCTTACTTACTTACTTTCTTCAAAACAATTTTGCATTCTATCCTTAGTGGAATCCAGAAATCTGTTCGACATTATAAGACCTACATTATCTGCAGAGGCAATTGCCTCACTGCCGAGCAGTTTAAACATCACCAGCAGCTCGCTAATGATAAGATTCCATAAGAAGGAAGAGAGAGAGAGAGAGCACCTTTATATGCTCCTAGTAATGAGCAAGCTCCCTAGCTAGCATCAGGTCAATTATTATTTCGCGAAATAATTTCGATATTCAGCATACCACAGTGTCCGGTACCGCAGTGTGCCGCAGATTGTAAGATTATAAGGCGCTCCGAGTATGAAGAAAATTCTGCCAGTGAAATTTCAATGTCGTTCGGAGTCGACTTTAAACTGTAGGTCCCCCGACATAGATTTATAAAAATAACACACACAACATAAGTGGTATGAGAATTTAGGTCGTAATCCTGACTGACGGGTTGTAATAATCAATTATGTATGTATGTATGTAGAAGTGAAAGAAAGCGTGCAGATATGAAAGTCATATCCATTCATGCTGATTTTGAAAGACAGACTGAATTGAAGTCGTCGTAGTCTACTAGGTAGTGTCTTGCCTCCTTAGATGTTAGGCCACGGTTCGAACCCCCGGTCATAAAAAAAATATTTCTTCGGCGACTTTCTCTCAGCAGATTTCTGGCAAAAACTCTGTTAGAAAATAAAAAATTGCCATGAAATGTTACTCAAAAATTTGTCGCTCGAAGTCGACTTTAAACTGTAGGTCCCCCGCCATAGATTTATAAAATTAACACACACAATATAAGTGGTATGAGAAACTAGATCGTTCTTCTGATTAATGGGTTGTATTGGCCAATTATGTACAGTGGTGGCCTTATAATTAGAAACGATGTTTCTGGAACAGAGTTCTCTGAAGGGACGAATCTAAGTTTAATTTGTCCCAATCTGATGGAAAAACGTATGTAAGACGTCCTCCAAACAAAGCCTTTGGTCTCAGGTACACAGTGAAAACTGTAAAACAAATTAACAAACATACATACATGTTGCTAAAGTCGTTTCTAATTATAAGGCCACCACTGTATGTAGGTTAGGTTAGGTTAGGTTAGAGGACGTGTACTTGTCAATTAAGACAAGTCCAGTACCCGGAGGTCGAATTGACCCATTGTACAACGTCCTAGTTTCTCACACCACTTATGTTGTGTGCGTTAATTTTATACATGAGTGGTGGGACCTACAGTTTAAAGTCGACTCCGAACGACAGATTTTTATTTATTGAGAAACTTTTCATGCCAATTTTTATTTACTCTCAGAGTTTTTGCCAGAAATCTACTGAGAGGAAGTCGCCAAAAAAATACTTTTTGTATTTTGTCTTTGATGCCTGGCCTGGGGCTCGAATCCAGGCTTTTGCGTCTAATAAGCCAACACACTACCTACTAGACTACGGCGGCTTCACCACGGTATGTATGTCACTGAATAAATGACAACTAATTTGACAGATGCAGCTTCAACAAAATGGCCGTCAAAATTCGGAACAGGGTGTTTCGAATATCGATAGTTCTGACTACTGCTAACAATGGATATTTTTCTGACTGTAATCGTCAACCTTTTTTCGTGTTTTATATCGGATTTTTAAAACTTTTGCTAAATAATTTTAAATACAACGTCCCATAGTGCCAATCATTGTTTAAATTGAGGCACTGTTTTGAAGTGTTCCGCACACAATGCTTTAAAAAACTTGCAATTTGCTCTTAAAAAGGACTTTAATTGACACGTAAAAATATGCTCCATATTTTACCTGTATTTTGTACTCCCCCATGAATACCCCTAATGCCTTTAAGTCAAAATGCTTAAGTAAATAAATTATTTTAAGCTGTTATAATAAACACTACGAAGTATTTATGCAAACAGCCCCGGCATTCTTTATTAACTTGTTGTGCTAATTTCCTAAGAGATTCAGTTTTTCCCCCCTCCTTTGCCTGCCTGTCAACAGGTTCGCCAATAATTGTTACAACCATGTACACTCATAGCCAAGCAAAAGGGAAAAAAACTTGCAGCTCAATGAGGTATTGATGATAAATTGCTGAGTAATAATCTTTAGAAATACCGAACGCTTCTATTCAAAGCAGGTCGATGGGACTAAAGGGAAGGAAAATTCTTTAGAAAAGTTTTACAAAAAAAAACAGAAAAAAAATTCATTTGATTACTGCTGCTGGTTGGTTTGGTATCCTCTTCTTCTCTATAATACAATGTAAAATAATTTTTTTTTTTATAAATTTTACCAAGATTAACCTCAATTTGTTACTTTTTTGAAAGCCAACATAAACTCTAATGATCGTTAGCAAGCGATTATGAATGAAATTTTGCTGGGGTATATACATACGTACTTTGTATTCCATTTTGAGGGCAACATTTTTAAGTGCATTTTGCAATATTTTCCATATTTTTTTCGCTTTTTTTCTTCATATTTTTTGTTGCATAATTTCAGCAAAGCATTGTTCTGTTCTGTGTTGCATTGCGTTTTTCTTTTATTGCATAACGAGCAGTGCAATTAACATTTAAATTGAGTTTGAAGCAGCATTATAAGGATGATGGGATTTTCAATTGAAAATGTCAAATTAGTTGCAACTTTTATTTTGTGGTCAACTTCTTCTGTTGCAAGCATCGAAATGTATGCTGAAGTGGTTTGGCAACTAGATTGGAGTGCTAGTTTGAGTGTGATTGGATTTTGATTAAAAAAATTGTTCAAAATCAGTGGAAAATTACAACAATTTAAAGCTAAGTATTCTGTCTTAACAGTAGTTACCAGCACACTGCACTATGGGACTTTAAATAATTTTTTTTTGTATTTTTTTTTTGAATGAAAATGATTGAAAATTGTTCTGAAACAAACGGGAAAAATAACGTTTTTTTCAAGTCCTGTATTATGAAATATTAGTGTTCTGCACTATGGGATGTTTAGTTTTAAAACCTTAGTTGCATAATATTGTATTTCAATGAATGAAATGTTTAAGGATTATAGGAAACAAAACAAAAATTGTCAATCAAGCATTTTCAATTTCTCAGCACTGTGGGACTTATAAGGCCAAAATTTGGACCATAAATCAAGTATCATTGTATTTCTATAAGAACCCCAAAAACTGGACATGCAGTTGAAAAGTAAGACTCTTTAAGTTAACCAATATCCCACAGTGCGAGTTGTTAAAACTAACCAGGCGCAGAACCGAATTTATTTGCACAAACAGCAGTTATTCTCGCAGCTTTTGAGAGAAAGATACTTCTTTCTATAGGCACCGAATGAATAATAAGTCAACTCGGCTTAATACTATGTTCAGATATGGACTTTTATTGAGTCAATATTCGGTTTATTGAGTACAATAGTATAAGTGTTCAGACATAATAATATACGCAATTCAGTTGATTATACAATATTTATTTGGCAGCTGGTAAGCTAAACAGCTGGTTGTTGCAACATGTTTTTTTTTTTTTTTTTTTTTTTTTTTTTTTTTTTTTTTTTTTAGGAAAATAGGTTATAGGAAGGTGGAAAGAGGGAGTAGTGTTTGTGAACATTTCATTTAAACTCAAGATGCGAACGGCAAGGAAACGAGTTGCTGCTAGGTGACTATATTATGGCCAGTGCTATACCTTCACCATTAGACAGTCTACAGCAATCGTCCCCAAGAAGCCCGCATCTTAAGGTTTGTCGTTGTTGACATTCGAGTTGTCAGATATCAACAGTAAGTGTTCGTATAATTGTAACATGCACACTAAACATACTTATGACAGTGCTGCATTTTAAGTTTTACTCAATATTATAACAATTTGCGTATTTATTGCGCAATAATTAATTGAATCTTTATATGAAATATTGAGCTCAATAATGGCGTTTATTGCGCTTTACGCAATAAATGTACATATCTAAACGCCATATAAGGCTGACATAACTGAAGTTAGGCGCATTAAGGTGTAATGGTTGTAATCTTGGCTATAAACGAGAGCCCACTAGCGAAATTATGATCGATTATGGATCAAAGAGAAGTCATTGAAGGTTTTCGGATGAAAGAATCAGGTTGTAAATGATTTTACAAAACTTGATCTCAGAAGTTAAAGGAGAAGCGCATATAGAAGCGATGCATTTGAAAAGGCAAAGGTCGTAGCTAACGATAATTTGTAGCCGCATTAAATAGAGAAATTGGTGCGTCGAAACTTTCTCTTCCCTACGAAGCGATTTCAATTTTTACTGATGGTACGGACACAGAAACAGGTACAGGGTTGGACGTTTGTTATGATGAAGTTGGCTTCCCCATTCTCTCTCAAATTGTATCATAACACGGAGATAGGGGCCGCTAGGTTTGTTCGAAATTTAAACAGGAAGTAAGCGGTTATCGATATCTAAGTAGGCAATTAAACGTAGTATAATCGAAATGTTTGCACAAATGGAATTAGGCCAGTGAGGTCTAGCTCAATCGATCTAATGTGGTGCTAATATGAATTTGTCAAGTCATTCAGGATCGGAAGACATGGTGTTGCTAATAAGTGCGTTAAGTAGTGTAGCTCTTGTACAGGAAACCATGGTTAAGTTGTGGAATTTAATAAAGGGTCCGCCAAATAACTTTTTTTTGAAAATGCTTTAAAAAAAAAACTACTGAATATTTTCTCAAATTTATTTTTTTTATTTGAAAGTACAATTCTTCCGGCTAATAATGGAAAATAATTTCATTCAAATGGCTGCCTCGGCTGGCCATGCAGTAGTCTAAACGATCGGTCCAATTTTTAAGAACATTATCGATTGTGTGCCGCTGTATTTCACCAATGGCTTCACGAATATTGTCCTTTAAACCGTCAATTGTCTCTGGCTTGTCGGCGTAACACTTATATTTGACGGCACCCCACAAATAATAGTCCAACGCTGCCAAATCGCAGCTCCGAGATGGCCAAACGACATCAGCTCTGCGGCTGATAATGCAATCTTCAAAAACAGGGCGCAAAACATCGATTGTAGCTTCGGCTGTGTGGCACGTAGCGCCGTCCTGTTGAAACCAACTGTCGCCAATATCCTCCTCTTCAATTTTTGTGAACAAAAATTCGTTCAACATGGCCCGATAACGATCGCCATTGACTGTAACGGCCACTCCTTGCTCATTTTCGAAGAAAAATTGCACAATTATGCCTCTGCACGAAAATCCGCACCAAACAGTGACTCGTTTTGGGTGCGTCGGCTTTTCAATGTATGCGTGCGGGTTTTCTGTGCCCCAAATGCGACAATTTTGCTTGTTTACATACCCGCCAAGATCAAAATGAGCTTCATCTGAAAAGATGATTTTTTTTGCCAAAATTGGCATCTTCTGGTGTAGGCTGGCTACTGCATGGCCAGCCGAGGCAGCCATTTGAATGAAATTATTTTCCATTATTAACCGGAAGGATTGTAAATACAAGACCAAGACCTACAGCTTTAAAGTTGACTCCTAACGATAGGTTTTTTAGCGCTACACCTTACTTTCTTTCCGAGTAATTGAGGAATGGCCAGCTTGATGCCGTGGAAATACGAGTTCGACCCGTTTTTGTGAGAAGTTAATAAAAATGAAGAAAGTTGACTACGACAGAATGACAGAAGATATGCCGGCAAGCGGAAATAGTCGTGGGGTGAGCCACCTAGAAACAGAGTGTAAGCTTCGAATGATTAAACTTCTCGAGGAAGCGTTGAGGCATTTCATTCAATATTGTCGATGTGGTGTAGCCCGATTATTAATGCATGAATGCGAGGAAAAATATTTCGATGTCCCATTACTTTAATAAAATTTATTTGTAGCCACGTTTTACATTAAACTTCTAGAATTTGATATGAAAAATGTTGTTTTTTTCTGCAATGTTCTTCCTTAAACTAATTGCTTAATAACTCACTGTCAAATATTAATGAATTAATGTTGTAAACATGACTAGAAGACCCCCTTAATTAATGCATAATTACGCTGCTGTGAGTAAATTAAGAGCATAAATCAAACACATCTCCAAGCAGCAACAGCCCCAAATGTAGTTGTGTAAGTGACCCCATAATATTTCCAATAAATTTTCTTCCATAAAAAAAAAATAAAAAAAAAATAGAAAAGAAGAGAAAAATGTGTGTGTATGCAGAAACAAAATAAATCGATTTAAATCGATAATTTAAATTATCTTTTAAAGTCCTTAGTAATCCTTTAACACTGAAAACTTACTCACTCGTTGTGTTGAATACACAAGTGTTTGTTTCCTGTTCAAAATAAATTCAATTTGATTGAGAAAATTAAATACAAAATTTCTTGTTTATCTGAATATAAATAAACTAGTCTCGTATCGTTTGAATCAATTTGTCAATCTCGATTGAAATGTCTACACAATACCGCCATTATCACCATCATTATCATCATCATCGTCATCACCATCTTTTCATAGTCATGCTGAGCGCTCCTTCTTAAGCATTTCTATTGTTCGAAAGCAACAGACAAACAGATGGAGGTGCTTGCCAGACAGTCAGTCATTCCAACATGTGTGACAACATGTGTGTAGAATGTTTTCTCCCGTGTTGGTGGCATGTTTGTTCAACAAATTGTTTTGAAAGATTTTTGTTGTTGTTATTGGCTTTTGTTTAAAAGAAAATCTTTTAACGATAATGTGCCAAACATTTCAAGCCATAAATTTCTTTTTTCATTCCTCTTCCTCTCGGTCTTATTCTTCTTCTTTTCTTTACGGCTTAAGAAAATTTGTCAATTCATTTCTTTTCTTGGCTTCTATTCGGTTATCGAAATGCTAAAAGAAGATATACACACACACATAGCCAGACACACAGACAAATTATAAAATAAACGAACAAAAATTATTAAAGATTTCTCCGTATATTGCCTGCCGCCAGCGATTGTTTGACTAGTATTTAGTTGTTGTGTGTAGAAGCCAATAAATTTTCCAACAATTTAACGCACTTAAGCCCACAACTACTAACAATTCATTGCCACGCACACATGCACTCTCATGCCGCTACTTTATATCATTATGTGCGTTAAGTATGGCGGCAGCATGTTTACGAGTATTTTTCTTCCAACGTTCCTGGAAGAAAGAGAGAAAAAAAGGATTTTCTTGTCATGGCTTCTTGTGTTGTGTTGATTTTAATGTGGCTTTCAAGTGTGTGTAATGATTTGTTCGCATTGTTCGCACTTCTCTCCGTTAACAAAGATTTGTATTGAATTTCTTACTGTGCGTTAAATATTTACTTGTGGTTGTTTGTTTATATTGCATTATAACAGGGGGGCGAACGCAGTGATGTAATTGGTTTGAAATCGGTTATTGTGATTAAATTTCTAATGATGGTTTTGATTTTCTAATGAAGCCACTTTAAATGCCATATTTGTGGCATCCATAATTAAGCGCTTATTTAGGTGGAAAATTATCTTGTAATTATTGTTATCGAAAAATGTTCAATAGATAATTACAATTATCGAAAAGTGTACTACAGAAAGTTGTTGTTATCGAAATCCTACTGGAAAAATTATTGTTATTGTTGTTGGCCATATACAAATTTCTAAAGAAAATTATTGTTATCGAAAACTTTTCCATTAAAAATATTGGTTATGGAACAATTTCTATAGAAGGTTATTGTTATCGAAAAATTATATAGAGAAAATTATTGTTAGCTAAAAATATTATATAGAAAATTATTGTTATCGAAAAAATTTCTATTAAAAATTTTGATTATCGACTAATTTCCTATTACAATTTTAGTTATCGAAAAATTTTTTGAATAAAGATTAAGTTATCCGAAAATATTCTGTTTAAAATTTCAGTTATCGAAAGATTTAGTTATCGAAAATGTTACTTACAGAGATATTTTAGTTATCGAAAGATTTTTTACGTAAAATTGTAATTATGGAAAAAATTTTCATTTAAGTTATTAAAATATATTCTATAGAAAATTTTAGTAATCGAAAAATTTTAGTTATCTAAAAATTTTCTATAGAAAATTATTGAATTGTTATTGTTATCGAAACATTTTCTATAGAACATTATCGTTATCGAAACATTTTCTATAGAAAATTATTCTTATTGAAACATTTTCTATAGAAAATTATTGAATTGTTATTGTTATCGAAACATTTTCTATAGAAAACTATTGTCATCGAAACATTTTCTATAGAAAATTATTGTTATCGAAACATTTTCTATAGAAAATTATTGTTATCGATAAATTTTCTATAGAAAATGTATGTTATCGATAAATTTTCTATAGAAAATGTATGTTATCGATAAATTTTCTATAGAAAATGTATGTTATCGATAAATTTTCTATAGAAAATTTTTGTTATCGAAACATTTTCTATAGAAAACTGTTGTTATCGAAACATTTTCTATAAAAAACTGTTGTTATCGAAACATTTTCTATAGAGAACTGTTGTTATCGAAACATTTTCTATAGAAAACTGTTGTTATCGAAACATTTTCTATGGAAAACTGTTGTTATCGAAACATTTTCTATAGAAAATTATTGCTATCGTAGGATTTTATTAAAAAAATTAGAAAATTAAATTAGAAGATTATTGTTATCGAAGAAAATAAGGTTATCGGAAGATTTCTATAGAAGGTTAACGATGGATTTTCTGTAGAAAGTTATCATAAGATTTTCTAAAGAACAATTTTGTTATCGAAGGACACAATTTTCTAGAGAAATTTATTGATATCGAAAATTTTTCTTATTGGTATCGGAAAGAAAATATTGTCTACAAATTGCAAATCATAAATCCACTGCTTTGGATAATGCAGTCAAATAAGATTGTTAAAATTATTGTAAGCATGATATCTGTTTCGTAGCGCAGTGTAATTCGAGCAATAATTTTTGTTTGTGTAGCACTGCACTCTGCTTTCGATAAATAAAAAAAATGATTTTAATGATGCAAAGCATTGCTTTGTTGTTTATTTGTGGTCCTTAGAACCGCTCTACAAAGCCATTAAAGTTATCCAAGCAGATAATGGTTGTCTTTTAAAGTGAAATAAACGAAAAACAAAGGAACTTGATGACAACAATACCACTCATCATCATAAACATGGTGTGTTGCATTGATCGTAAGACGTTGTAGGGGACTTAATGCAAAATTGCTATAAAAGCAGGGTAGTAGGTATTCAAGCATTTATTTACAAATTTGTTTATCATGTTTTCTTTTAAAGGATTTAAATTTCATGACATGTTTTCGTTGTGGCTTTAAGTGTATACCCTTAATGTTTTTCGTATTTAAACTTGTTTTGTTTATCGGTTCATTGAATAAAAATGCATCATAATGTTTCTGTTTATTTTTTCCTTTATTCTCTTGTGTTTTCTGTATTCAAATTTATTATCCTTCTCTCTCCCTCTGTCTTCCCCTGTTTATAAAGTTACTACACACACAAATACATGCAAATAGTTTAAATCTGCTTTAAAAGTCCTCCAATTTAACACACACACACACAGATAAAAATGCTAAAATTTTTGATTAGAAGAGAACAATGAAATGAATGAATACAGAAATGAATGCAAAAATGAATACGAATATTTTGGAATACGATTTTTGAATATGAATGAATGAATGTGTGAAGTCGAGTGTACATATGTGTGTTTGCATGTTATACTCGATTATGAATTTGCATTTTGAAAAGAGGATGTATTTATGCACACATGTTTTCATAAATATTCATTGAAATGACAATTGATATCAACATCATCATCAGCATCATCAGTGTCATCATAACACTTGCAGCACACATCAGCATCATAACGAAGAGTAATTGATACTCACTGAACAAATAAATGAATTTTATTCTCAAAACAGTGTCAAAAGCACTAAACATTGCAAGTCAATTATAAAAAAAAATTCGTTAAAATTTCTCTACTGTTAGCTACTCTTAAGCGTATGGCTACGATGCACTTGCTGCAACGTTTTTTTTCTAATTTTTAAAGTACTTCAGCAGTATTGGGTACAGCCTTGAGCTCTTTTAAGGATGCACTCAGTGTAGCTTAAATTTTTCTTTGATTCTTTCTTTACTTTTAAAAAGCCTCAAGGGGTAAAGTATGGTGCTAAACTGTATTGTTTTTCTTGGTTGAAAGAGTCTTGCAGCAGATATAACAGCTGCACCAAAATCCGTTAGTCGGGCATAGCAAAATTGTTAAAATACCTGCATAGTGGGCGACAAACTTGAAAATTTTAATTTTAATCGATGAAAACATTTTTTTTGTGTAACTGGAGCGCTACTCAAATGATAGTTTTGATCAAAAATTTTTATAGAAATTTTGCAATAAGTTTTTTGATTTGTTTGATAATTATTCTTAGAAGAGGCTACGGCACACAATCATCTTTCCAATATATATAGATATCAGCATCAGTGTATTTGATCAAAAAAAAAATGTTGCCACAGAAAAAACAACCTTTTATAGACATTTTCCTGATTTTTAAGTTTGAAATTTTTTCGATAACAATAATTAGTAGAACATTTCTCGATAACAATAAATTTCCAAGAAGATTTGCCGATAATTTTTCAATAATAGTAATTTTCTATAGAAAATTTTTCGATAACAATAATTTTCTATGCAAAATTTTTCGATAACAATAATTTTCTATACAAAATTGTGCGATGACAATAATTTTCTATACAAAATTGTTCGATAGCAGCAAGTTTCTATGGAAAATTGTTCGATAACAGCAAGTTTTTAGAGAAAATTGATCGATTACAGCAAGTTTCTAGAGAAAACTGTTCGATAACAGCAAGTTTCTATAAAGAATTGTTAGATAATAGCAATTTCTATAGAAAGTTAACAGCAAGTTTCTAGAGAAAATTGTTCGATAACAGCAAGTTTCTATAGCAAGTTGCTCGATAATAGAAAGTTTCTATAGAAAATTGTTCGATAACAGCAAGTTTCTATACAAAGTTGCTCGATGATAGCAAGTATCTATAGAAAGTTGCTCGATAATAGCAAGTATCTATATAAAGTTACTCGATAATAGCAAGTATCTATAGAAAGTTGCTCGATAACAGCAAGTTTCTATAGAAAATTGTTCGATAACAGCAAGTTTCTAAAGAAAATTGTTCGATAACTGCAAGTATGTATAGAAAATTGTTCGATAACAGCAAGTTTCTATAGAAAATTGTTCGATAACAGCGAGTTTCTATCGAAAATAGTTCGATAACAGCAAGTTTCTAGAGAAAATTGTTTGAGAACAGCAAGTTTCTATAGAAAGTTGGTCGATAATAGCAAGTTGCTCGATAATAGCAAGTTTCTATAGAAAGTAGCTCGATAGTAGCAAGTATCTATAGAAAGTTGCTCGATGATAGCAAGTATCTATAGAAAGTTGCTCGATAATAGCAAGTTTCTATAGAAAATTATTCGATAACAGCAATTATCTATAGAAAATTGTTCGATAACAGCAAGTTTCTATAGAAAATTTTTCGATAACAGCAAGTTTCTACAGAAAATTGTTCGATAACAGCAAGTTTCTATAGAAAATTGTTCAATAACAGCAAGTTTCTATAGAAAATTGTTCGTTAACAGCAAGTTTCTATAGAAAATTGTTCGATAACAGCAAGTTTCTATAGAGAATTGTTCGATAACAGCAAGTTTCTAAAGAAAATTGTTCGATAACTGCAAGTATGTATAGAAAATTGTTCGATAACAGCAAGTTGCTACAGAAAATTGTTCGACAACCGCAAGTATGTATAGACAATTGTTCGATAACAGCAAGTTTCTACAGAAAATTGTTCGATAACCGCAAGTATGTATAGAAAATTGTTCGATAACCGCAAGTATGCATAGAAAATTGTTCGATAACCGCAAGTATGTATAGAAAATTGTTCCATAACAGCAAGTTTCTATATAAAATTGCTCGATAACAATAATTTTGTATCGAAAATTAAAAAGAAAAAATCGATAACAATAATTTTTCGATAACTATAATTTTCTAATGAAAATTGTTCGATAACTATAATTTTTTATAGACAACTTTCTAGCAACTACGATCACAATAATATTCTTTTGAAAAATTTTCGATACAGATAATGTGTTGATAATTATTATTTTGTTTAAAAAGTCAGACTGTAAATTCCTCAGTTAATAAAATCGGTTGCGATGGTTAGCTCAATGTTTATGTCGTAGTTTATTATACGCAAAAATACTCAACAGCTGCCAATGCTTCCATTATTTCATATTTTCATTTCATTTTATTTTTTAGTTTTAATCTTTTAAATCTCTTTATGATTTTGTAATACCCTAATAAAATAATCCAATAATTCTTCTATTCGATTATGAATAATTTAATTTTAAATTTAAATTTAATAAAACAAACTAAAGTATTGAAAAACTTTCAGAAAAATTTTTTTTTCTTTATCAATATTTTCCTTTGAGAGAGTCTTTATCTATGAAATCCATTATTAACTTTCATCGGTCGATTCTATTTACTTTTAAGTTTATTTGTTTGTTCGTTTCTTTTGTTTATTTTGTTTGTTTGGCCTCCACGTCATTTATCATATTCTGACGTCTATGGAGATAAAAGGGAAATTTTTTTTCACAATAATTCCATTGGCCAGTAGCACTACCACCACTCCTAAAACCAGGTGGTGGAAGATAGAAACAAAAAAGTTTTCTTTTGTTTTGTTTTTGTTTAAATCAATAAAATTATTACCCCTACAATGTTGTATTGCTTCTGTATCAGGATAACTTTATTTGTTTATAAAACTTAACAACACACACCCTCACACAGCCGCTACTTTCGTTCACGGATATGCAACACACATGCTAATATCATAAACCTCTACTGTAGCCACAGACATGTAATGGCTGCGAGGCTAAACCACCACCACCACCACCATCACCACCACCACTAGACTGGCAGGAAGGAAGCGTTAGTGTGCCGCCACATACGAGTATTAATACAGGAAGTTATGAGTGCCACCTCTTGTGAGTTCCTTTCGAGTGATTTATTATTTTTTTTTTGAGGGCAGGAAATCGATATTTTGCCAATTGTTGTTATTTTATTATCACGTTTGTCATATCGTTTGTTCAACACTGGCATTTTAATTATTGCTTTTGTTTGTGGTATATAAACCCCGTAATTGATTTGTGTACCACAATTAACGAATTTCCATCCTGCTTGAGGTAATTTTAAAGGAAAATATTAATTACGCTGAACTTGTGCATAAAATGGGCGGAATTTTTTATGGAAAAAAATTATTCAGTAGCGATACTCACACAAGAATGAAATTTAATTTAATTTTCTAACAGAAATAAATATAGCTTTTCGATAACAATAATTTTCTGCATAGTAATTTTCGATAACAACATAAATTAAGTTATTAGAAAATTTGCTATAGACTACTGTTGTTATCGAAAATTTTTCTTTTTTAAGAATATTGTTACACAGCTTTTCGATAACAATAATTTTCTGCTTAGAAATTTTCGATAACAACATTAATTAAGTTATTGGATAACTTTCTATAGACTACGGTTGTTATCGAAAATTTTTCTTTTTGTATAATATTGTTAGGCAGTTTTCGATAACAATAATTTTCTGCATAGTCATTTTCGATAACAACATAAATTAAGTTATTGGAAAATTTTCGATAGACAAACGACTGTTGTAATCGAAAATTTTTCTTTTTTAAGATTATTGTTACACAGCTTTTCGATAATAATAATTTTCTGCATAGTAATTTTCGATAACAACACAAATTAAGTTATCGGAAAAATTTTCGATAGACAGACGACTGTTGTTATCGAAAATTTTTGTTTTTTAAGAATATTGTTACGCAGTTTTCGATAACAATAATTTTCTGCATAGTAATTTTCGATAACAATATAAATTAAGTTATTGGAAAATTTTCGATAGACAAACGACTGTTCTTATCGAAAATTTTTATTTTTTTAAGAATAATGTTACGCAGTTTTCGATAACAATAATTTTCTGCATAGCCATTTTCGATAACAACATAAATTAGGTTATTGGAAAATTTTCTATAGACTGCTGTTGTTATCGAAAATTTTTCTTTAGAAGATTATTGTTACACAGCTTTTCGATAACAATAATTTTCTGCATAGTAATTTTCGATAACAACATAAATTAAGTTATTGGAAAATTTTCGATAGACAAACGACTGTTGTTATAGAAAATTTTTCTTTAGAATATTATTGTTACACAGCTTTTCGATAACAATAATTTTCTGCATAGTCATTTTCGATAACAACATAAATTAAGTTATTGGAAAATTTTCGATAGACAAACGACTGTTGTAATCGAAAATTTTTCTTTTTTAAGATTATTGTTACACAGCTTTTCGATAATAATAATTTTCTGCATAGTAATTTTCGATAACAACATAAACTAAGTTATTGGAAAATTTTCGATAGACAAACGACTGTTGTTATCGAAAATTTTTGTTTTTTTAAGAATATTGTTACGCAGTTTTCTGCATAGTAATTTTCGATAACAACATAAATTAGGTTATTGGAAAATTTTCTATAGACCGCTGTTGTTATCGAAAATTTTTCTCTAGAAGTTTATTGTTACACAGTTTTCGATAACAATAATTTTCTGCAGATTAATTTGCGATAACAACATAAACTAAGTTATTGGAAAATTTTCTATAGATTTCCGTTGTTATCGAAAATTTCCCTTTAAAACGTTATTGTTATCAAACCGATGAAAAGGTCGGTAGGTAGGTACAGGTGTCTCTCTATCTATAAGAAATCTAAATAGATGCTTCAATCGAAGCTTCTTATGAAGCGCCTTAAACTGCCATACCATGTCAATGCCTGATAGTTGCTGTGGTAGACACCAAAAGCCCTTTTTCTTCTCCGGCATAGTGTCGGGCATGTCGTTAATATGTCTCTTCCTGTTCCTCGTTTCTACAGCTTGTGCAGAAATTGTTTAACAAGTGTCCAAGAACAATATGGCTTTCCTGAGTGCTCAGAATGCAACGTCCAGTAATGACTAACAACAATATATCGTAGAGCGTGATGCTTTAGAGTTTAAGCAGACTTTTCGTGCATCTTCTATATCTAGTTTTGGCCGGATTTTCTGCGGCATCTTACTCGTAACCAAAGGCGCCCATCTGTCATTAAGGGAGTCCATAGCTACATTGTCAATTATAAGCTCGCAGGTATTCAAACGGATCTTCAATGTAAAGAATCCAATGGGTAGATGATTGTGTGGCATCTGGCCAGTTCATCCTCTCTATAGTTATCGGGAATGTTACTGTGTGCTGGTATATGTATGTATATATGACATGTCATGTACATTATATCGTTGCGCTAACTCGTTAAGATATCTGCAACTGATATACACCTCTTGGTGTTCATCAATTTGGAATCTGACCCTCTGACTATCAGAAAGTACGCTAATATGACGCCTTGGGATATTTGTCTCTTCTGTAATGAAAGACGTTGTCACCGTAGTCTAGTAGGTAGTGTGTTGGCTTATTAGACATGAGGCCACAGTTCCAACCCCAAGTCAGACATCTCCAACAAAACGAAGCACGAATCAAATCTTTCTTCGGCGACCTTCTCTCAACAATTTCAGGCAAAAGCTCTCAGAAGAGTAAATAATAAATTGCCATGAAATATTTTTCAAAAATTTGTTGTTCGGTGCCGACTTTAAACTGTAGATATCTCTGCTACTCATGTATAAAATTAAGACACACACAACATAAGTGGTGTGAGAAGCTAGTTCGTAATCCTGACTAAAGGGTTGTAATGACCAATTGTGTATGCATGTATGTACGCTTAAAATATTTACGTAAATACTAGTGGACTTTATTAAATTGATTGTGTTCAATATGTCGCTCGATCCTAGTGATTTCTTGTCGAATACACTAATTTGTAATAATTTTCTGCAGAAAATTCTTCGATAACAATAATTTTCTATTGAAAATTTTTCGATAACAATAATTTTCTATGGAAAATGTTTTCGATAACAATAATTTTCTATTTTTTATAGAAATTTTTCGATAACAACAATTTCTTTTTTTAATATAAATTTTGCGATAACAGCAATTTTGTATAGAAAATTTATCGATATTAACAAGTTTCTTCAGAAAATTTTTCGATAACAATAATTTCTATTTTTCATAGAAATTTTTCGATAACAGCAATTTTGTATATAAAATTTCTCGATATCAACAAGTTTCTGCAGAAAATTTTTCGATAACAACAAATTTTATTTTCCATATAAAGTTTATCGATAACAACAATTTCCTCTTCGATATCAACAAGTTTCTGCAGAAAATTTTTCCATAACAACAATGTTTATTTTCTATATAAAGTTTTTCCATAACAACAATGTTTATTTTCTATATAAAGTTTTTCGATAACAACAATTTCTATTTTTTATAGAAGTTTTTCGATACCAGTATTTTCTATAGAATATTTTTGTGAACTTCTTCGAGGTATCTGTCTACTAGACGCGGAGTATTTTTCTAACTTTAGCGGCTGCCCATTTCAATTCAAATGCTTTCATATGCTTTACTTTCGTATCTGGATGCGTGGAGTTGAGAACACGTTTGTCGTCTGTGTAGTTCCAATGCTCAAAGGAAAAACTTGTAGAAAAATGTTCTTTAGGAGGTAATTGTTATCGATAACCTTTGCATAGAAAACTACTGTAAAAGAGATTCATTTTGTTCCAAAAAACTTTCCATGTAAAATTGAAGTTTTTCAAAACCATGGGGGTTTAAATTTCTTAAGAATTTATGTCACATTATTCTACTAATCTTATCAATACATTTACATAATTAAGTAGTAATTTATCCTTAATCTTTGCCTAAGAGACTTAGATTGTCTTGTTTTGTTTTTTTTTTCGCTTCAACCCCTCTTAATTCTTAATTTTTAACATTCTGCCTGCATCAATAAAACGATAATCATGTAAATTTTTCTTTTAATCTCTTTCTAGGTGAGTACACAAAAGCAACAAGAAACAAAAAAAAAATATTTTTATTAAATCAATTCTGACATCAATTTGCACTTTAAAAAAAAAAATAAGAAAAACAACAACAACATCTGTAAGTAGTTTTTTATTTCGATTTCAATTTCATTTATAAACAGACAAAAAAAATTTCAAATTAAATTGCCGTTTGATATTTCAAAATAAAACAAAGATGGCGCTTTTAGTGTTTACAAGAGTCCTGTTAAATAATGGAAGAAAAAAATTCTCATTTTAAAGCAACAATTTGAGTTGAGCCTTCATATGCTACAGTTATGAAGTATCTCCACCTCGTTATGAAAACACTCTCAATTTCTTTTGGTTGCACAAGCAACATGTTTGTATTTTTTATATTAATGACGTCATGGTTTTCCAATGGGCCAACAATGACGTCATTCTTTAGAGTCTTTAAGTTGTATAAAAAAAAAACCAAAAAAGCTTTTTTACTCAGTTTCAATCAACAACAGCTGATTTCATTTGAAAATACTTTCAGGCTCTCACTTTTTATATAAGTATGGAGAGAGAGAGGGAGATAGAGAGTGTACATGTTTGCAAGTGTTTCATTTCATTTTTTTGTTTTTGTTTTTTCCCGCCAATATTTCTTCCTTTAACCGAGCATCTCTCTATTTGGGTTACTGGGTCTTCCTTCCTCTTCTTCTTCTACTTGCTCGTATATTTATGCTCCCTTTTGTATTTGTTTTGTTCTTGCTATTCGTGTGAGTGCGCCTATTTTATTTCTTATCCCGTTGCCTTCTTTGTATTGGTATGAGTTCATTTGTATTTTTTAATATGCGCTGGCGTGTTATATAACCACGTGGTCTCCATTTGGAGTATTTATTTCGATTGTTGTGTTTTCTTTCGCTTTTTCATCTTCATCTTCTTCTTCGAATTTTTATTTTTGTTTTGATTTTGCAAATAAGAAAACTTTACTCTCTTTGCTCTGCTTACGGTTTTTTTTCCAAAAAAAAAGAGAGGTTATTGGAGTAAATAGAGCAACGCTTTAAACGAATGGCTGGCTCTAGTGGTGACTTAATTTAAGCGATTTTTATTTCTAACAGCGTTTTTAAAATTATTAACCTAAAAACAGGAATTAACATTACACTGGACAACAGTTTAAGTTTGTTTAAAATTATTAAGGAAGTGTTAGTGTTGCCTAGAAACAAGGTCTTCTTAGAAAATGTTCTTAGGTTGTCATGTTGTGTTGTAGTGGTAAGAAATTTTACTCAATAATCAGATCTTACTAGAAGTTTACTGTAAATGTTATGCTCTCTGAGTGATATTGGTCGTCAGCAGGCTTCCTGAATGGATTATTTGAAGGAGTATTTAAAGACAGACTTCTTAATTTTCTAAATTTGAATGTCATAATGAAAATTTTTTCAAATCATTATGGCTTGGGTTTATAGTCAACACCTCTAAAGATGATATTGTTTACTTTGTAGGTTCCTGGGACAATTAAGAGTCTTAAATATAATGCCACCAACAAGATTATTCAAATTTTTATTAAGAAACCCTCTAGAATTGCAATCTATTTGAGTTCTTCAATAAATCATACTCAGATATCCAAGAGATACGGAATTTCCATTTGAGTTCAACACCAATGAACCAACTTTTAATCATCAGAATGGTGATATTCACCAACAACGATGTAAAGGGTCCGCCTAATAACTTTTTTTTGAAAATGCTTTAAAAAAAACTACTGAATATTATCTCAAATTTATTTTTTATTTGAAAGTACAATCCTTCCGGTTAATAATGGAAAATAATTTCATTCAAGCCAGATTCACACATTATCGATTGTGTGCAGCTGTATTTCACTAATGGCTTCACGAATATTGTCCTTTAAAGCGCCAATTGTCTCTGGCTTGTCGGCGTAACACTTACCTTTGACGGCACCCCACAAATAATAGTCCAACGGTGTCAAATCGCAGCTTCGATTGTGACATGAGCTAAGTGTTACAATTCACGAAATAAGCACTAGTTGAAAGAAAAAATGTTAGATGGCGGACCCGATACAATCCAATGGAATAATACATATCCTTGTTTAATATTGTTTTTAAACCCCCTCCGCCCGAAATCCAGTTTGCCAGTTCAAATATATTCATGATCAAAACTATGAATGTCAATACGAATGAGCCAGTGGTGTTGGAATAATTGCTTGGAGCTATACTACAGCCAATCTTACTCCGACCTATATGAATCAAAACAAACTCATCGGATCCACTATCATATTTACAACAAGTTTAGTTTGGCAAACTTTACGAGTTCAAACTAATTTGAAGTTAGAACCTAAAAATTTTCACAAAAACCAGGGTCGTTAAGCAATCTGGACAGTTCCCATAGAGAAATTTATTCTGATTAGCTCACAAATGTGACGACAATCGCATATTCCTTCTCATGATTATTGACCATTGAGCAACGATAAAGCAGTGACAAGTCAGCATGCGAAGGAACATCTGTAAATATCTGTCAGAGTGGATGATCGTTTGTAATCTTACTTCTTGCAGCAGAGGTGATGCCACTGTCCAATTTTCTTGCTACATTGCTATCTCAGTATTTAGTCAAGAGAAAAGAAACCAATCATCAATGCCTACAAGTAACGGCAATAGCCTTAACAAGCATATCTGCAACTAGGTTTTCTTCAGCAGCCAAGTGATTTAAGATAAAATTTAAGAAAAAATATCTAGTCATCTTATATAGCAGTTCGTAATCTTCCAAGTAGAATGAATGTCATATAAACACCAACCAAAAGCTTCTAAAGTTCTTTGGCGCTTCTTGAAAATCGAAATATCTCAACCTGCCTTTGGCTTGGAGCACACTACAGTTATTTGTTAGTCTAAATCGAATTTTCTTGACTTCCCTTATAGAAAACTTACCCCCATTGAAGCCTTTAGACTATAGTGCGTGACAAACAGTCGCTCTCCGGAATGGAATCACTTTCAAGCCTCATACGCCACGATTTTGCCTGTCGAGGTAACCATCGAGTGAAAAATGAGTTTCAAAGCAAAAGAAAATTTTGCTCGAATAATTTGCATTGAGGGTCTGTTGCTCTAGCATCCAATTAACATATCCATGGCGTTGATAATGGTCAGCTGACAAATATAAAATACACAGTATTAAGCCATGAGAAAGGCCCAATTGTTGCGAAAGCCTGTAAAAACAAAAAATCGGGTTCTGTATTACTCTTTCACTACAGGAAGCGATAATTTCAACAGTTTGTATATTGCAGTGACGTACAGATCTGCGAATATCTGTCACCGTCCCAGTCTCTTTATAATCATACCAATAATCACGGCGTAATCTCAAAGATTGACCACGTTTGCGTCACGTTTTACACGTTCTTTAGTTGTTGATGGATTCATACACGTAAATGGCAAATGTTTTACACAATTAATGACACTTTACATGAAAAATATTCAACAGCTTTAAGGCGGCTTTAAAACCGTTAAATCTGATACTAGTGAAAGCAAAAATGCGCTTTCAAAAAACGCCAAATGTATACATTGTTCTACGCTCTTGTACTCTATTGTATCAGGTTCATTCCATTCAATGCATTTCATTATTTTCAATCTGGCAATGCCATTCGTTTATTTTGTTTTCATTTGACTTTTTGTTGTTGTTGTTAATATTTTCAAGTTGTAAAATTCATACACACACACACAACCATTCGCATACGCATTCCTCTACACAACAAACAATCAATGACAATGGCTTGTAACAACGAAAGGAAGAAACGAAGCGAAGAAAAAACCTGTTTATGTATAATGAGTTGAGGCTTCAATGTATGGGTGGTATAAGGTATTAGCACACCATGTTTCGCTTCAATATTACAGAGAGCATAATATTAACTGAGAGCCTGTGCCATAGAGAGAGAGAGAATTCTAATGTTGTAGGTGCGTTTGTTTGTGTTTGTATAAAATGACTTTGAAATAAAATGTTACAATGAAATCAAAGTATTATTAATAAGAATCAGTGTGTGCATGTGTGTGTGTGTGTGTATAGATGAATAGATGTTTTTGCAAAATATTTTCAAATGAAATTTTGAAAATTTTTGTTTGATAAAATGAGAAAAAATTGGCAGAAATTAAGGAAAATTTTTTTTTAAATAATTTAAATAGGAGTGGGGATGTTAAATGAATGGTGAAGAACCCTGTGTACATATGTACATTGGTACAAGAATACCTCTACACATGCAACATACAACAATGTTGTGAAATGAAACTGAAGACGAAATCAAAAAAAAAACAAAAATTTCTGCTTCAATTTAACAAATTCAGTTCAGTGGTGAATGGCAAACGTGCTAGACAGTTACGGTTAAAACGCTAGCAGTGTAAAGAGTGCAAAAGAAAACAAAAACAACAAAGAATTTTTCAAAATTTTTAAATTAAAAACCAAAAATATTAAAAAAAAAGAAAATCAAATTAAAAAATTTAATAAAAAAAAATCCAAAAGAAGTGCTTAAAAAAGATAAAGGCAAAGCGTTAATAGAAGAAAATTGTGTTGAAATTGTCTATTCTTTCTTTTTTTTAAATTTTGTGCGTGATAAAAATGTCATGATTTCATGTCCTTGAAGGAATTTGAAAGTTGTTTTAATATATCGTATATGCTAAATAGAAAAAATGGAAAAAAGCAACGAATAAAAAAAATATTAAAAAAAAAAATTCAAATAAGAAATAAGAAAAATAATGAAAAATTTAAAAGAAATTTAAAATTTAAAGAAAATAAAAATTTAATTAAGAATCCTTTGAAAAAAAAAACTTATTTTTTGTTGAATTATGCTTAACAAAAAATTCCTATTTACTGCCAGCTGCCTTAAAGAAAATCTCATTTTTTATTTAAATTATTACTGGGTTCGAAAATATATTTTCTTTTAAGTCCCATTTCATATTTTATCTTTGAAATTTCTATTGCATTTAAAAGCACCTCAAGATTACGCAGTTTCTTTAAAAAAAAAACCAGGAATTGAAAAGCAGCCAACAACAATTACAACAATGGATTGCTTGTACTGTAAGACAGTTAAGGAATTATAAAATTTAACACTAAGGCAACCATTCTTCCTTTTTCGTGCTTTTTATTGAGTTTTCACAAGAGGTGATCAAATTTAAATTAAAAAAAAAAATAGTCACTAAAATACTGCAGCCATACGACCTGTCACCCTTCACGTTCTGTATAGGATTTTCCAGTAAAGTTTAGCCCCCCACAATACCGACCAAGCCTATAAGAATAGCTCTGAGAGTAAATAAAGTTTCCATGAAATGTTTCTTTAAAAAACTGTCGTTTAGAGTCGAATTTAAACTGTAGGTCCCCCGTTGCTCAGGGATAAAACTAACACACACACACAACAAGCTTGGTGTGAAAAGTTAGGTTATAATCTTGACTAAAGGATTGTAATGACCAAGTAAAGTAAGTGATTAAATAATTACACAAAATTTGTTGAAATTATCTCCGATTCTTATCATTTCTCTTTCACCGAGTCTATCATTTTGAACATTCCTCACTCCCTAATGAACTTTTCTTCCCTCTTTGAGGAATATAGCAGAGGGTAACCCTATCCCTATTTTGCCTAACGGATTCAGGTCTCGGGTTAACCTTATAAAGGGTGTTTTTTATAGAGGTATAGAACTTTAAGTTGCAATAAAACAACGATGGATTATTCGATTGACATGAATTTTATTTGTCCGAAAGATAATCTTGTGGCATTACATTTTAAATATGATTTCTGGCATATGACCGCCACGGCTGGCGCGGATGTAGTCCAATCTGGACGTCCAATTTTCGATGACTTTTTCCAACATTTGTGGCCGTATATCGGCAATAATACGGCGAATGTTGTCTTCCAAATGGTCAAGCGTTTGTGGCTTTACCGCATAGACCAATGACTTTACATAGCCCCACAGAAAGTAGTCTAGCGGTGTTAAATCACAAGATCTTGGAGGCCAATTCACAGAGGTCCAAAACGTGAAATTAGGCGGTCACCAAACGTGTCTTTCAATAAATCTATTGTGGCACGAGCTGTGTGACATGTTGCGCCGTCTTGTTGAAACCACATCTCCTGGACATCATGGTTATTCAATTCAGGAATGAAAAAGTTAGTAATCATGGCTCTATACCGATCACCATTGACTGTAACGTTCTGGCCACCATCGTTTTTGAAAAAGTACGGACCAATGATTCCACCAGCCCATAAAGCGCACCAAACAGTCAGTTTTTCTGGATGTAACGGTGTTTCCACATACACTTGAGGATTACCTTCACTCCAAATGCGGCAGTTTTGTTTGTTGACGTAGCCATTCAACCAGAAGTGCGCTTCATCGCTAAACAAAATTCGCTTATGAAAATCGGGAACAACGGTAATCTCGTTTTGGGCCCATTCGACGAATCTACGCCTTACTTGATGATCGTTTGGCTTCAAATCTTGCACGAGTTGGATTTTGTAAGCACGCAAACCAAGATCCTTCCGCAAAATCTTCCATAAAGTGGATGGACACAGATCCAATTCCTGTGCTCGATGGCGGATGGACTCATTCGGGTCTTCCTCAATGCTACGCTCTACAGCAGCAATAGCTTCTTCTGGTACGCACCGTTAATCGAATTAACTGCTCTGATGGAGGATTTTGTCGACGATAAAATGGACGTAGTGCGCGATACGTTTTCCGCACAGAACCATTATTTTCGAAATAAAATTGCACTATTTCCAAGCGTTGTTCAGGCGTGAGTCTATTCATGATGAATTGCCAAACCAAACTGAGAATAAATCACTTGACAGCTGTTAAATCGGTCGCCATCTTGAAAAGTAATGCCAACTTAAAGTTCTATACCTCTATAAAAAACACTCTTTACATGCCTAGTGCTTGAAAGGCAGCCTGACTATCAAATAGGATTCCTATCTCCGCTAGTTTGTATTTGATTGTGGCCTAGTCGTGAGATACTGTTGCCATGCCTTGTCCTCTATTCCTCCCATCCAATTTTAATGTAGCAAATCTTCTCTTCAAAAAATACCTGTAAATTTCTAAGTTCCGAAACCAATAACCCTGCTAAAGTAGCAATTGCAGGCATTTGATACACGCAATTAGCACAGAAAAGGAGTATGCAGACTCCAAATGTAATCATTTATTCAGTCATTGAGTTTGCTGCTTTTTATCCCAAATACAGGCAAAGAAAGTGTTTCAAACCCCACAATATAACGTGTCACAATTCCGTCTAAAGAATCTTGCGTACCATCTGCCTCTTGTTATCAGAAACGTAGCCATTATGGCTTTGCCTTAACAGAGCTTGTAACATCGCTATAGGAAGGGTTATGAGCGTCAGTCCCTGTATCCAGTCTACCTATGCCTACGAAATTTTGAGTTTCAGCCAAACTGTCCATTCAATGACATCATTGATGAGAATTGGTACTAAATCCTTATGTACCTCTTTTTTATATGCAATCAATACTCACGAGATGACCTATATAAGTAAGAAAATGGGATATTGGAGGGAAATAAAGTGAGAGGTTGTTTTGGCTAACAACCATAAGATATCTTCGAAAACCTACCGCATTTTGAAGCATTTTAGCAGGGTCTAGAATGATAGGGTTGCCAATTGTCGTTGTCTAGAAAAGGTGGAGCTACGGTTTTCTGATGTTTGTTATTTATGTTGTCCGACCAGGTAGTACTGGACGAATTATTTGCTTGGGGATTGGAAATCGTTAATTATGGTGGCATATTACTCGAAGCGGAGATACTTTTTTTTCACGCCGAGGAGAGGTAAATGTACCTAACCGCACCATAGAGGAAGTCGTCACATCCTCCGTGTGTGGGGCCCTCACCCACTAAATCCCCCCCTCTTCTCATGGACTTGTTGTGCCCACTCCGGAACTACGGTGGTATTACTTCGGAGTGGAGTCCCTTTGGCTCTTTGGCCCTGCATGTTCATATCCGCGTCCGGATTTCGTGTCGAGAGTTGAAGAGACATCTAAGTGTCTCCACTATTCCTTTCCTCCAGGTCCCTGCTTCGAATTTCGCTTGACACGTGTGCCAGTTTCATCTATTCCGGCGTGCCCACATGTTCCGCAGCCTCAAGATCCCTCTTCTTCAGTTTTAGAATCTTCTCCACGTAATTCGCCACTGAGGTCCAATTTTCCCTACTCGCAGTCATAACCCCGACAATGTTACCGGGCGTGATCGTCCCAACTATCGACGTCAGTGCAGAGCGATAGCTCTGCCAGTGTGCACACTCGAAAACCGTGTCAATCAATGACGCTCTGCGTCATCAATTATCAAAAATTATCAAGCGGAGATATTTAGCACACCATGACTGTATCTCAGGTAGAAAGGTATGTAAAAGTGACTGCCCTACTTAGAGCGCGTAGGCCATTATGAATAAATGTTTCTTTCTTTCTCTATCTCTATGGCTCTTGCAGCAGTTATTGACAATATGGCCAATGCCTATACATTTTGCTTGGGTATCCAGCATGCAATGATCAGAAAGGCTACCAAAAACGATGCTGAAATCCACGCTTTTTTCCTTGCTTGCATTTTTCCGGTATGCTACTATGCCCCAATGCTCTACTCTTAAGTTGAGGCCCTCACGGTTGGCGGAGACCATACTACAGTTCGTTATATTATTCAGACAGCTTTTTAATATTCTCAGAGCTACTACCATCCTTAATGGTCACCTACGTAATGTCCAAACTTAGGCTTGAAAGGCACTGCAATAATATCCGGTAGCTCTAATGAACATCCCTTGATGGTTTGGCTAGTGTTAAAGCCAATATACTACTGTATTAGGCAGCAGTTTTAATGAAATTCCTTCTTTTATTCATTTCTTTACTGCAGTGCGCTGCTGTTTAAAATTGATTTCTTTGGAAGAAAACAAAAAGAAAAAGAAGAAACAAAAACAAAATAACCAACTTTGGCTTCATTTTTAATATCGAAACAAATGAAAGACAATTTTAAAAAAATAATCTCCAAAGGATAGTCTTTGGCTGGCCAAAATAAATGTGAAATAATTTTTCCTTTTTAAAGGTCTTGCTGGTTGGTATTCCCTTGTTCCTTTTTTACTTAAATCTTCCAATAAGGAAGCTTATTTTTGGCTTAAAATTTATCTTTTTTGGTGTTGTCTTACTCTGGCGCACCTCTTGATGTTTGTGCAGCTGATATCCATATGAACCTTAAGGTTGATATTCCTTATTCCTGCCACCTATTTTCGTATTATTTATGTTGTTGTTGTCATTCCATTTAAATTCCTTTTCTTAAGCGTTTTTATCTTTGCTTAACCAAAAAATGGTACAAAGAAAAAGACAATCCCCTGCGGCCACAAGTTTACTTTGTGGTTAAGAGGGAAAACTTTTCCCTTTTTTTTGTGGAATTTTTTTCGTCCTTTGAGTTGAGATTTTTTTCCATTTTTTTTTTGGCTGAATTGAAAACAAAATGACAGAAAAGAAATCGCTGTGTTTCCTGTTTTGGGTTTTTGCTTTCATTCGCATTTATTTTTCCTGCTGCTTCAAATTGTTGCTGCTAATAACTAAGTTCGTGTCGTGCAAGTTTACTGCTGATTTGCCTTTTTTATAAACGGTTAACTTCTATATTTCTTTTTTTTGGTTTTATTTTCTTCTCCTATTCTTCGTTTTCTTTCACAGTTTTAGTTTATATTATTTCTTCTTTTATTCTCTTTTTAAATACATTTATTTTTGTTTTGTTTTTCTACAGCCTTTTATTATTACAAATATTATCACAAGTTTTGTATTTTTGTGTTGCCTAACTTAAGGAGGTGTAAAAATTTAATGTGACAGTTTTATTTTCAATAAACAAAAATTTTGTAATCATAATAGGCCATCATTAATTAGGTTTCGTTTCTTAATTGCACATAATTTTTAATAATTTTTCTGGGAATTTTAGAAACATTGAAAATTATTTTTGAAAAATAGTTTTAAATTACCTAAAAGTATGCAACATTTTTTATTTATCTTTTGTTAGATTTCATCTTAAGTGTAAGGTCAATAATAGCCTTCATTAACAGGGAAATTCCATGCAATGGCTTTAATAGCTGTACAGTTTTATTTGAGATAATTGTGTGTGGTGCTTTCTTAACCAATCTGCCTCTTATGTAGTCTAAAATCCTTTTGATTAGTATCTTAAGCTTTTCCAGCTTCGCATAAGGCTTAATATGCTTCCAAAGAGCGATTTAATATTATTCGAATTGTAAACTGATACTGAGATAATGACAAATCTGTTTGATGAAAAGATTACTTACTTACTTATTGGTTGGCCATTAACAACCCCATTAACGGATTTCGGCTTGCCTTAACACGTCCGTCTAGGCGCCTTTACTTCTTGCGTGTCTACGCCAATTGGTCACACCAGTTGATGACGCAGAGCTTCCTCCATCTGGTCATTCCAACGCAAGCAAGGACGTCCTCTTAGCCGAATTCCACAGATTCCCGCATCAAATACCCGTCTCGCCGGTGCATCCTCCTCCTTTCGAACGACATGACCGAACTTTCACAGCCACTGGATGTTAAACGCTGCACAACGTCCATGTCGTTGAGAAGCTCATACAGCTCACTATTGTATCGGATGCAGAAATCATCGCCAACTCGCACTGGACCTAAGAACTTACATCGGAATTTTCTCTCGAATACTCTCAAGGCTGCTGCATCAGTGCTTAATAGTGTCCATGTGTCTGCGTCTTAAAGAAGCACGGGAAGGATGAGCGTTTTGTAGAGGAGAGTCAAGAAGTATGTCAAGCGTTTCATTGGTTTAGGTGGTCCCAGTACCATCAAATTTCTGAATACAATATTGTGATCTATTGGAGCAACTTAGTAGTTTACAGAGCATCACCAATAATTCATTATCTGGCCTACCAAAGCCATTACATCCAACACAACAATTAAATATATTTTCTCTGATGGCAACCCTATTGTTCTAAAACCTAATGTAGTTGATCAAACATTGGTCATTATTTTGTACTTGAAATTGAAAATGAAGACGGAATATCCTATTGAATATATTTAAGGCCTCTAGTGACGTTTACAGCGGCTGAAAAGCATTGCTAGGGAAAAGGAGGGGGGTCATAGTATTGTGTTCATATCTCTCATGCTATTAAGCGCTGTGGGACAAGTTTTGTTAAATTCACGTGGCAACCATGTCAAATTCTTTCGGTTTGAGCAAATGAAAGTAAGCAAGCAGTGCACATTACTGTTCTCCAATGACTGCGTTTGTTATTGTTCTCAGAAAAAATTCATATGATTGAGGTATTCGGCCCATAAATCCTACCAAACAAGAATCTTTCTGTAGACAGTAGCAGTTCGCGAACTGAGTGTGATTGTTTTCTCACAAAATTTTGCAATCCAGTTGCTTAAGCTCATGTTTCAACATAAAGAAGGCGAAGGTCGCTATAATCCAGTAAGTAGTGAGTTGGTTATGAGACATGAGCCCGTGATTTAAACCTAAACTCAGATATCTCGAACAACAGAATACGAATAAAATATTTGCTACGGCAACTTCCTCTCAGCATTCTTCTGGCAAACACTCTGTTAGGAAATAAAAATTGCCATGTAAAGCTACTCAAATCTACCGTTCGGAGTCGACATTAAAACTGTAGGTCCTAGCACTCATGTAAAAATTTAACACTTACAAAATAGGTAGTAAGAGAAGCTAGGTTGTAATCCCCAATAAAGGGTTGTAATGACCAGTTAAGTGAGCATCGAAGTAATGTTTGAAGTCGCCGTAGTCTAATTGGTAGTGTGTTGACTTAGTAGACGTGAGGCCACGTTTCAAACCCCAGGTCAGAACAAAACGAAATATGAAATAATATCTCTTTCGGCGACTTCCCCTCAACAGATTTCTGGCAAAAACTCTGAGAGTAAAATAAAATTGCCATGAAAAGTTTCTCATAAAATCTGTCATTCGTTTAACTGAAGGTCCCGCCACTTATGGATAAAATTATCGCACACAACATACGTGGTGTGAGAAGCCAGGTCGTAATCCTGACTGAAGGGTTGTAGTTACAAATTATGTACATATGTAAGCTGAAGGCTGCAGACTTACTAAGCATTTTTTTGATATTAACACATGTCACGAATTTTTTTTATACTGATAACATTTACTCTCGAAAACCAAAAATGCAAAGACACTCATTCGTTATAATCCATATTTCGTGGCTAAGGAAATATCTGCTCTGTTGTAATGTAAGCTCAAACCTATGCATATGGCAGTGGTAGTTTAAGCATAATTCATATTAAAATAGAGGAGCTGATACACATGTTGTGGTTTATTGCTTATTAAATAAATCAAATCGATTAAATAATAAATGAAAGTGTTAAGTGTTAAATATTTTCATACCCAAAAGTATGTTTTAAATATATTTAAAATATTATCTTAAAATTGGATTATAAAAAATGGTTTAACATGTAAAGCCCCCTGAAATATGTTTTACATTGAGAGCAAGCAATAATCGCAGTTATAATAAATAATTTAAATAATAGAGTTTTATGATTCACAGAATGGTTAGCGGAATAATAATTGTTAAATAAAGTAGCCTGAAAATAGGCAACAAAACTGTTGTGAAGAGGTGCAGTGAAAGCGACATGACAAAAAGTTCTTAAGGGTGGAAAAATTTAATAAAAATAATTGATAAATAAAGAAATAATTGAAAAATAATAAAGTAATGTAAATAAAAAAATGAAATATTTTGTAATTCACATTAAAAATCAAATTAAAAAAATACAATAAATACCAGAAAATAAAAAAAATTAAATATTTTGTAATTAAAATTAAAAATCAATTAAAAAAAATACAATAAATACCAGAAAATAAAAAAAAATTTTTTTTTGTAATTCACATTAAAAATTAAATTAAAAAAAAAATACAATAAATACCAGAAAATAAAAAATTAAAAATTTTGTAGTTCACATTAAAAATTAAATTAAAAAAATACAATAAATACCAGAAAATAAAAAAATAAATATTTTGTAATTCACATTAAAAATTAAATTAAAAAAAATACAATAAATACCAGAAAATAAAAAAATTAAATTTTGTAGTTCATATTAAAAATCAAATTAAAAAATACAATAAATACCAGAAAATAGAAAAAATTAATAATTTTAATAATTAAAAATAAATTATAATAAAAAAAGGATAAAAAATCAGTAAAAAACAATCCATGCTTGAATAAATAAAAAAAAACCGAAAAAATATGTTTTTAATAAAAACAATAATAATAAATAAAATAACCTTCTTTAAACAATAAAGATTTGTAATCTTTTAAACTCAGAAGCTAAAATACTATCATTTTAAAAAATAAATAAAAATTCGAAAAGAATACTTCAAATGTAATCCCTTTAAAGCCTAATAATAGGCTTCAATAAAAATTTATTACCTCACCTCGCACTATGCTTTTAAAATAACCCCACAGTGTGCCACCACATTTACTGTAAATACAATACAAATTATCACACACCTACAAGTAGGCTTTTAGAAAATAAAAATGTTTACAACGCTACCTAAAACTATGCTTTAAATTTTTTTGATAATAAAGCAAAAAAATAAAATTTTAATAATTTTTATAAAACTGCAATAATAAACAAACAACAACCATGTAAATCCCGCGAGCAAAATATATTTTAAAGTAACATTCACCCTTTCATCTACCATCCAACCTTAATTGGAAATTTATAACCCTTAAGTCCCTTTTGTAAAAAAAGTGAAAGAACGAAAAAAGAAGAAAAACCATAAAGAAAAAAAACAAATTTCCTACTGCTCACCCCACCCGACATGAGCCATCACTTTCAAGTCAGCTATACAGCTCTTGGAATGTCGGATGATAATCAAACAAGCTATTCGTTGCCCTCGGTGGCTTCGTCTAGCCGTGCCGCACGCAATGTCAACTTTAACGATGATCAGAACGATACAGCAACAATGGCCGGTTTTCCACCGCAACAATTACCACCACCCGCCCGACGCAGCTCGAAATTATTTCAATTTCAAAGGCCACGCTCTATGTCGGCCTGGAGTAATATCAGCCACAGTAGCATGAAATTGGATGAAAGGTAAGCCAGTTTAAACTGCCATTATTCGTGATTCGTGTTCAGAACATATTTTGGACGAAAATTTCTTTGATTTGTTTTTTAGTTTTTCCCTAGGCCCTGCTGCTTTCTGCCTGTCCGTTTGCCTATCTGTCTGCCATTCAGTCTGTTCTGATGTGTTCCTTTATGACCCTTAGTTTTTTGTTTATTTTTGGTCAAAGTTTGCGTGTTGCTTTCAATTTATTTTGCTGTGGGTTATTCTATTATTGTTTACACATCATGTTCTGTGTCCTATTATTTCATTTGTTTAACGAATTTTTCGTTGTCATTGGAATTTTGTATTCTCTTACATTATACGCGGGCAGTAACAAAATTAGTCCGAAAAACTTTTTATTTTTTTATTTTTTCTCAATTCCTTTCACTTCACTTACTTTCCTCAACTTAGCCTTTCTAAGTTGATGTTCTCCTTACAACATACTAAGCCAGCTTCTATTTTCTGTAACCACATTCCCCACCACCCTGTGAAGTCGCCGTGGTCTAGTAGGTAGTATGTTGGCTTATTAGACGAAAAGTCAGAGTTCGAGCTCCAGGCTAGGTATCAAAATAAAATAAAAAAAATATTTCTTCGGCGACTTCCTCTCATCAGATTTCTGGCAAAAACTCTGAGAGTAAATAAAATTGCCATGAAAAAGTTTTTCAAAAATCTGTCGTTCGGAGTCGACTTTAAACTGTAGGTCACGCCACTCATGAATAAAATTAACACACACAACATAAGTGGTGTGAGAAACTAGGACGTTGTACAATGGGTCAATTCGACCTCCGGGTATTGTACTTGTCTTAATTGACAAGTACACGTCCGTAACCTAACCTAACCTAACCTTCCCCACCAATGCCAATCTCTGAGGGATGGTTAGCTTTAAAGCTTTCTTATGTTAATATCGGCTCTTTGATGTACCAACCTTTAGAAGTCTAGCATAACTTCAGTCATATGATAACTGCACTAGTTTCATATAGTTTCCCGATTCACCATTTCACCTGGAAGAGTCTGGAATCTAGTTCGCAGGACCATCTTTATCTCGCTGCTCTTTTAACAGCTGCTCTGCAAATGCAGTGCTCTTTACTTTTCATCTATATAGTTTGAATATGTTGGAGCAGCCATGGCAAGTCAAGATCTAGGTCATAATGTTTTCACTCCAGAAGCTGACTCCCGTGGTTAGTTTCATTTTCACATGGAAACGCATGGTTCTTCTCTTTTTAAAGCTCTTGTTTATTCAGTGATACTTTTGAGGTTATGTTCCAAGATCTAGGTCGTAATGTTTTCACTCCAGAAGCTGACTCCCGTGGTGAGTTTCATTTCCACATGGAAACGCATGGTTCTTCTCTTTTTAAAGCTCTGGTTTATTCAGTGATACTTTTGAGGTTATGTTCAAAGATCTAGGTCGTAATGTTTTCACTCCAGAAGCTGACTCCCGTGGTGACTTTCATTTGCACATGGAAACGCATGGTTCTTCTCTTTTTAAAGCTCTTGTTTATTCCTGGTTTTCAGTGATATTTTTTGAGGTTATGTTCCTTAGCAAATTGTTCTATAGTTCGCTGAAAGAAGTGCATATGATGGTAGGCAAATTTAATGCGAGATTTATTAGATTGTCCTTGGGACAGAGCTGTAATTTGCGAAATGCTACGCAATTATGTGTCATACCAATGAGATTGAGTCGAGAATATTCAGGACAAGATGACAGCCAGGGGTAAATAGGGTCATTCTCTGCTGGATCACACCATGCCATATGAGAATTTACGGCAATGATCAGGTAAATCAGCTTGCGAGAAGAGAAATTTCTACTCCGCTGACAGGATGGGAACCTTTCTGTGGCGTGTATATGATAAGGGGAGTGAGTTATCAGTGCATTTACTTTGAATGTGTGCGGCCTGAATGCATCTTTGAATAAAATACCTGTAGGCATATCAAATACCAGGAAAGGAGATATCCTTACTGATATCGAACGACATCTTGGGGTTCGCTATGCGATATGTTTGGCAAACACATTATAAGGCTACCGTATAGGGATTGAAGCCAGTATAATAGGTCGTAGAAACACAGCAATCTAGCACCTCTACAAGAATGGCAATTACGATCCACTGATCTGGTATGCATTGTTTAGATTCTGAAAATAAAATTTATTTGCCCTCTGGTTTGCAATCACGGCACGCCACCTTACTCTGAGCAAAATGTGCAATGTCTTGTCCGCATTGTCTACGTCTTTAGATAAAATTCCTCCAAACAAATTCACTGTTTTAACAGTTTGTCTGCTGCAAAATTAAAGTAGAAATTAATAAATGGCATCTCTGTCATCCCAATAATTTCTATGAATAGTTATGTACTCATATCATCTATTATGCATGATAGGCAGAATCTAGAATCTGGAATTAATAAATGGCATCTCTGTCATCCCAGGAATTTCTATGACTCGATAAATGGCAACTCTGTTACTTATTTACTTACTTGGTCATTACAACTCTTTACCCTGGATTACAACCTAGTTTCTCATATCACTTATAATCCATGATAGGCAGGATCTACAGTTTAAAGTCGACTTCGAACAACAGATTTCATGTTTGAGAAACTTTTCATGGCAATTTTTATTTACTCAAAGAGTTTTTACCAGAAGACTGGTGAGAGGAAATATTTTTTTCACATTATTTTCATGTTCAAAATATTTGGGCCAGGAGTTGACTTACGGATCCGCCTTGACCGAAATACAAACCGAAACTGAACTCTGAAGCATTCTCTTAAAATAACTACGATACAATTTTTGTCTTTTGTGAGATGGTAACCCTGTCATTATAGAACTTGTTTCAGAGCACAGTTAGCGTGCTTAGCTTCAAAAAAATTTATTCGAGGAAACTGTATCAAAAGGAAAGAACAAATTAGAAAGCGATTAACTAGATGGAAGAGATGCTTTTTTTAGAGTTCCTTTGCTCCTTGAAGCAATAAACACACAGAGAACCTTTGTTGGTGTGTATTAGTCTACCTAGCATTAGTTGAAGCTGAGGTCTACTTGTTGGGATGCTTTAGAAATTTCTTGGGGTTTAAACTCGATTGTTTCGAATAGCTGCACACTGGTTGGTTCATAGGGACCCTAAATTGAGTTTATGGCAGGTTAACATTATTCTGCCGGGATATGGCAAATCACTGTGAATTCAAGAGGAGAAACCATACACATACACGTACATAATTGGTCGTTACAACCCTTCAGGCATGCCACTTGCCTCGTTCAAGTTGGCTATTGTGCGGAAATTCTTTCGGGATGCCAACCTATCCTGCGTCAATGAGGAGTCCTGCTCCATCGCTAGACTCACCTGGCCCTTGATGGATAGTAGGCGTACGAACCAGTTGCTTGGACTTGGCCGTAACATCATCTCGACCACAGTGGCCATGCTTACGGGACATTGCCTTATGGGCAGACACGCGGAAAGGATGCGGCTCCTATTCAACGACTTCTGCCGCGGGTGCAGATCCGCTGAGGAAGAAGAGACTGTGATCCACTTCTTCTGTTAGTGCCCGTCACTTGCTAGGTGCAGGAATAGATTATTTGGCTCTCCGTTTCTTGTCAGCTTGACGGAGCTATCATCTATTGACATCAAGGACATAGCTTCGCTCATCAAACTTTCTGGCTGGTTTTCCAGCGTGGGGTATTCGTGCTTCTGATGAGCAGCCCTTGTGCTGACCAACTTCTTCCTCCTCCCTGGTCTTGGTGGAACTTGGTCAGCACAGGGACTGCGTTCACTCGTGTGGCATCACAACGGGCCGCTATGCGCGCTCAAGTGAGTTTTGTGACATGATCAAAGCTACCACTACGACCTAACCTAACCTAACCCTTCAGTCAGGATTACGACCTGGCTTCTCTCACCATTTATGTTGTGTGTGGCAATTTTATACATGAGTGGGGGGGGGGGGCCTACAAATTTTTGAGAAACTTTTCGCCGAAGAAATTTTGTTTTCATGTTTTCGTTGTTATTGGTGATGTCTGACCTTTGGTTTGAACCGTAGCCTCACGTCTAATAACACTCTACCTACTAAACTATGGCGATTTCCATGTTTTTATAATTTTTTTTATGTATTTGTCCCACTGTGCTTTAACAAATGACAGCTTGTCTACAGCTTGTTATTGCTAGTCTCATCACAATTTCTGCTTCATTAGCTAAGGGGGGGTGGGGATGGGTATTTGATTTGCAGCAATTCAATGTCACTGTGTTGTGGTTGCGAATACAATTTGCTATTTGACTTTGCTCTTTATCACTCGCGCGCTCTCTCTCTCTCTCTCTATCTGTCACTCTATTCTGTTGTGTATGCTTTTATGGCATTTAATAAAGAGAATATATTTCGACAAAGAAAAAAAAACAAATGCTGGGGAGTTTATTTGTGAAAATTACCTGGTGACTGTATGAATTTCAATGAATGAATAGGGTTTGAGGCTTGGGAGGTACGTGTTGTTTGGGGATTTGAAACAAATTCATGTCGCTTTCTTTTTTTTTGTTGAATAATTTTCAAATTAAATAGAAAACTTATGTAAATTTTCTTTTTTATTTAAACACCCCAGCATCATAATGCACAGTGCCTGCCTGTGTATATTTTCATTTGTTTTGCTTTTCATCCTGTTTTTATTGCAGCTGCTTTTTGAGGGAAACATAATATTTTTATTTGAATGTTATTTGCCGTAAGGCGGCATTGTTATATGAGTTTATTTATCGTTTTTTGTTTGTTTTGTTTATAAATTTAAATACGAATTATTTATGTTTTTCAATTCCATATACTCTCGTCTCAATTACACCCAACAAACATACAATATGTATACCCAGTCTTTCCCATACCCAGTGGACATGTTTTATAAACTTTTTCATGGTATTTGTTTGGAACAAAAAAAAATTAAAATTTTTTATTTCCTTTGTTTATTTGCATTTCATGTTTAACATGATAATTTCACGTGGCTGGCAATAAATATGTCATGAAATATTTTATTTGAAATTAATTTGTAGGAAAAAATGTTTTCTTTTTTTTCTCGCACAATCGTGCACAATCTTTTTTGAAGGAGTCTTTTTTGAAAGAAATTTTAAATGGCAAACTTGTTTAAAATGATAATTAGAGAAGACGAGTATTACGGAAATGTTCGAATTAAGAAAGATTTATCTAATAAGGATTACAACCTAACTTTTCACACCACTTATGTTTGCGGGTGTTAATTTTAACCATGAGTGGCGGGCAGCTACAGTTTAAAGTCGTCTCCGAACGACAGATGTTTGAGAAACTTGGTAATTTTGTTTACTTTCAGAGTTTTTTCCAGAAGACTGTTTTTCATATTTTCGTATGTACACCTACTGATACCTAATTAGAAACGCTTTAAAATTTCATAAAATGTTGAAATATTTTTCATACTGCTTATTGCTTTCAAACATTTTTGATTTAATTTTATAAAATCATAAAAAAGAAACAAAAAAAAACTTAACAAATCTCACACAAGAACACAATTTTTTCAAATATTGGCTGCGACACCTAATTAGAAACGATAAAAACCATTAGAAAAAAATTGTGATATTATGTTTATATTCTTACTTATTGTCAATATTTTGTTGCAAATCCTTTTTGCTTTATCACAGCTTCACATCACCTGCGCATTGATGTTATAAGATTACGACATCGCTCCATTGGTATTGCGTCTCATGCCTTCTTAACTTCCTCGAAAAGAGTCGCCATGTTTCTAACATATTTGAGGCTCATCGCTTTTTTCACATCGCCGATGGGTTTTAGGTCCGGACTTGATGATGACTAATCCAAAACTGTGATGGAATTTTCTTCAAGGAACTTTTTTTGTTATCATGGCCGTGTGCTTTACAGCGTTGTCCTGTTGAAATTTCCAGATAACTGGGAAATTCTCCTCAGCCCACGGCAACATCACATTATTAAGTATATCAACATACTTTTCCTTACCTAAAATTCCTTTAAATTTTCTGGATTGGACCAAAACCATTCCATGAAAAACATGACCACACCATAATCGATTCTCCACTCAGCTTCACCACACGTGAAACATAGCGAGGATTAAATTCTTGCTTGATGCGCCTTCTAACAAATCTTCGACCATCTGGACAAAGGCGATTTATCTTAGTTTCGTCGCTCCAATGCACATATTTCCATTGATTGGTTGTCCAATTCAAATGGGACGTTTTCTCTGAATTTTGCTCAAAAGTGGTCTCTTGCGTGCTGCTCTGCCATTTAGCCCGTTTGGTTGACCAAACGACGTTAAATGGTGCTCTTGGATATGGAAATATTAAATTTGTCGCAAATTTCACGCTGGATATTCGCAGACAATTTTTTTTGGATCGGCTTTGGATATTCGCCCAATAATGCGGTCTGTATAGTCTGATATTTTCCTGGGCCTTTTGAAAGAAAGTAAAACCATTTAAAGATAAAACAGAGTAATAAACAAAATACAAGTATTTGGAAGGCAACATAACGGTAGTTTTCCCAAAAATTATTTGTAATTGATTTTTTTTAGCTATTATCTTTTTGGCAACACTGGTTTAAACAGCTCACGCACGTTTCGTGTTTTGTTTCACTGTCAAACATCTTCAGTTTGGTCTTATAATTTAACCATGAATCGTCTTACAAAACGAACAACGCTTGCAAATCATTGAATTTTATTATCAAAGTGCGTGCTCTGTTAAGAAAGTTCATCGCGCGTTTCTTCCATTTTATGGTCTGTTTAATCGACCCACTGAAGCGGCTATTCGGGCCGCTATTGTGACTAAATTTCGCAACAAATTTACTTTGTTGAAAATTAAACCACCAACACGCTTACGTAGAGTGCGAACTGAGGAAAATATCGCAGCTGTATCGGCCAGTGTTAATGATGATCATCAATTATCGATTTGTCGCCGTTCGCAGCAATTGGGCCTCTGTTACTCAACAACGTAGAACATTTTGCGGAAGGATTTAAGTGTGAAGCTGGTTCAAGAATTGATGCCGAACGACCTACCGCAAGGCAGAATTTTTGGTGAATGGGCTCTTGGAAAGTTGGCCGAAGATCCACTTCTTTATCGAAAAATTGTGTTCAGCGGCGAAGCTCATTTTTGGCTCAATGGATACGTGAATAAGCAGAATTGTCGATTTTGGAGTGAAGATCAGCCAAGAAGCATTGCAAAAGCTACCAATGCATCCAGAAAAAGTCACAGTTTGGTGCGGTTTATGGGCTGGTGGCATCATTGGACCGTACTTCTTCAAAGGTGCTGCGAATCGTAACGTAACTGTGAATGGTAAGTGCTACCGTGAGATGATATCCAACTTTTTTTGCCCAAAATACAAGAGCTTGACTTGCATGACATGTGGTTTCAACAAAACGGTGCCACATGCCACACAACACGTGTAACAATGGACTTATTGAGAGGCGAGTTCGGTGAACATTTTATTTCACGTTTGGGACCGGTCAATTGGCCGCCTACGTCGTGCGATTTAACGCCTTTAGACTATTTTTTATGGGTATATGTTAAAGCTCATGTCTATACAGACAAGCCCGCTTCAATTGACGCATTGGAAGACAACGTTGAAGCATTTATTCGTGAGATACCGGCCGTAATGTTGGAAAGGGTATGCCAAAATTGGACTAAGCGGATGGACCATTTGAGGCGCATTCGCGGTCAACATTTGCATGAAATAATCTTCAAACATTAAATTATATGGACCGTACTATCGATTCAAATAAAGATTTCATGCATTTTTCTGAATTTTATGTGTTTTTTTTAAATTTTCCTATTGCCCTTAAAAAATCACCCATTACTCAAGAACAAAAGAGTTGACTCACTTATAGCGCTCAGTGTATGTATCGTAAATATCTTACAACATTATTTGGTTTTTGTGCTCGTAACATATAAATCATAAGGCTTTCAGACTTCTATTGCCAGATTTTATTTAAAAAGAAACACAACAATACGAAAAAATGATCATAATTTTGAGAGGTTTTGACATTCAAGAAAACATTTTATTGAACCCAGTTACCCTCAATAAATATTAGATGAGGATGACATATTTTCAATTTCAATTCTTGTGTAATTTTTCTTTCATAAATTTTTATGCGAAGAGAATGCCATGCCATTCACTTGGTCCCCTCTTTAAAAAACCATGTGTTCACATCGCAAAAGGTCAACACTTTTAATAACTCTTAAGAAATTTCATTTTATTTTCACATGTTCATGAATAAGCCAAATCCAAACCCAAACCCAAACCGAATCCAATTCAATTCTCAACTCAATTCAATTAATTTCTTGACTAGACAATGTTCTTTTTTTTTTTTGTTTTTCTGGAAAACAATTTCACAAAATTTCTTACACAGTCACGTATCAAGTGTGCAGTTGTTATTGACATTAACGGATGTATTTTGGCCTTCACAAGAAGTGCATGAAGTAGTGTATGAAGAGTAATGCATTCCATACCCCATACCATACCATTAGCAGCTGATAAAGCATCACCAGCTGCTACTGCTGTTGCTGTTGCAATTTTGTAGGAGAATTTCATCAAACCAACTACTCATCTAAGAGCATAATGTGGCTTTAATGTAGGAATTTATGAATTTATAGTTCAACCATGAACAGTTTAGAAGTAGAAGACCAAAAACAGTAGTTAAACTTAGAAATTTGGTTCATAGTTTGAGGGCAGTAAACTAGCAATGAAATCAAGAACAAAGAAATGAAAATATAACACGCTTAATATTGCTTAAATTTTAACACTTTTTCTGTAGAAAACCATGGCGTATGATTAATATTGTTTATAGGCAACGGCATAATTAAATAATAAGTATACGCCACCATTTAAAGTAAATCAACCAGAGATCAGCAATGAATCGATTTTTCGCTACTCATAAGTACTCATGAAATTTTAAGTAGGAGTGAGTCAACAGAATTGAAATCCAACTATGTACTCTGATTCATTCGTACTCAGTACAGCATTGATTTATAATATACAGGTTGCAATGAGTATGAGTACAACGTTGACATCAAACTCATAACATACGAAATATGTTTGATTCATATGCCTACTCATCCAGATTCATAAATTTAGAAAAAATACTTATAATACTCATAAATAATTCGAGTGATTCGAATCAGTCGTCAAAATTTACAGTCTTAGTTGTTGTTGCATTTACAAAGAAAGAAGAAAGACACATAAACAAAAAAAGAAAAAGACAACAAGCAGAGCAAACATACAACCTTCTTTTGAGTAGTGTAGTGTTCGTACGCGAATCATACTTATTTTGTGATTCGTGTATACGATGAGTTATGGAGATTCGAAATCAATAACATCAGGCGTATTGCTAAGTATGAGTACCATGAGTATTTCAAACTTTAAATATGAGTAGTATGAGTATGACATTAAAATAAGTATGAATGCGTATAAGTATCAGAAATTATAAGTATGATTCGAATCTACTCATCGTTTTGAATACACATTGCTGACCTCTGAAATCAACCACACAACTTGCAATTTCCACGCCTCAACGTTTCGCCTAAAACATCTTCATCGAAGACAACAATATAGCAGAGCCAGCGTTGCTGCTGTTGTGCGCGACAAAGTCCACGATGTTGAAAAGCTCATTCGGCAAAATGTTCGATCGAATGTAAAAATTAACGACGACTCACTGCAACATCAACGAATATTTTTTGAAACACGGTATCGGTAGGTAACAGCATTCATGCTTTCGCATCGTAATAAAGCACAGTCGGGATGAAGTATATGTAGAGCATGAATTTCGTTGCAATTGCCTTTTGAGACAATGGTAGAGGGTCCGCCAAATAAATTTTTTTGAAAATGCTTTAAAAAAAAACTACTGAATATTTTCTCAAATTTCTTTTTTTATTTGAAAGTACCATCCTTCCGGTTAATAATGGAAAATAATTTCATTCAAATAGCTGCCTCCACTGGCCATGCAGTAGCCTACACGATCGATCCAATTTATAAGCACATTATCGATTGTGAAGCCAATGGCTTCACGAATATTGCCCTTTAAAGCGTCAATTGTCACTGGCTTGTCGGCGTAACACTTATCTTTGACGGCACCCCACAAATAATAGTCCAACGGTGTCAAATCGCAGCTCCGAGGTGACCAAACGACATCAGCTCTGCGGCTGATAATGCGCTCTTCAAAAATAGGGCGCAAAACATCGAGTGTAGCTTCGGCTGTGTGGCACGTAGCGCCGTCCTGTTGAAACCAAATGTTGCCAATATCCTCCTCTTCAATTTTTGTAAACAAAAATTCGTTCAACATGGCCCGATAACGATCGCCATTGACTGTAACGGCCATTCCTTGCTCATTTTCGAAGAAAAATGGCCCAATTATGCCTCTGGACCAAAATCCGCACCAAACAGTGACTCGTTTTGGGTGCGTCGTCTTTTCGATGTATGCGTGCGGGTATCTAAGTCATGTTTGAAGTCACCCTGGTCTAATAGGTAGTGTGTTAGCTTATTAGACATGAGGCCACGGTTCAAACCCACAAGCAGACATCACCAACAACAACGAAATATGAGAAATATTCCTGGCGAGCAGATTTCTGGCAAAAACTTTGAGAGTAAATAGAAAATTGCCATGAAAAAACTTCTCGAAAAAAATCTGTCCTTTAAAGTCCGCTTTAAAATACAGGTCCTGCTACTCACGTATAAATTTAACACACACACCCAACATAAGTGGTGTGAGAAGATAGGTTGTAATCCTGACTGAAGGGTTATAATGATCAATTAGGGGTGCATCATCTAAACTTTTTGGGGTAAAATTTACCGAAAATGTCCCGCTTAAATATAGAACCGTTAATTCAGCTGACGTATTGCTTCACTGAATGCAGTCTTTATTACTTGAACAAAAGAAATTTTTTTAAAACAAATATTTGAAGAAAATATTTCGTTTTTCTTAGACACACAAAACTTTCCTTTGCAAGTAAATTTTTAACTCAAACATCGTATTTTATTTCTTCTGATAAACTGAGAAAATAAAATATTTTCTTGAATGGAATTTGAAGTTTTCTTTCGTTCTTTCATCTTCCATTCGTAGTGATTTTATGACTTTCATATCTTTCTTTTTCCATGACATGAGAAATAATATCCTGCCTGTTTTATTACCCCCCCCCCTCCCCCTTTCCTTTTTTGGTTTTGATTTTTATTGCAAAACTTTTTTAATACCCCACATAACATTACATATTTAATGATGATGATTTTATGTTTTTCGTTAACACTACAGCCGCCGTTGAACACTCCCCATCAGCCCTCCAAAAAACATAAAACTTTACTTTTATCAACAACAAGTTTGAAGGGCTCTTCATAATTTCCGCATTTGCAGAAAATCAAAAAATATCCTGTCGATTGGGACACGAGGTTAACAGCCAGCCGACAATCATTTTTCTAATCAACCATACAGTTCGTTTCGTTTCATTTCATTTCACTTCACTTGACTTTGTTTTGTTTTATTCTTCGTTTAATTTTTCTTTCATTTTTTTGGTCCATGTCATGTGAATAAATGAAATGATGAATGCGGTCGGTTGGCTTGTAAGTCGGCCACCAAAAGAAAGAATTTCTCGTGCGGCAGCATATTTTTATTGGCTCTACGACCACCACCATCATATCAGCACGTATAATATTTGTTTTTATTATTTATGGGTTCATAAATGTAAGAACACGTTTGTTAATGCCTCTACCAAAATATGGGTTCTATGCAAATAGGGTTGCCAATTCATTTCTTATTTGAAAAAAAAAACAAATTTTTTTTTGGAAACGAAATTTGAAACAAAAAAAAAATTCTCTTGAATTCCTTGAAATCTTTTCTTTACAATTTTTTCTTATAAATTTTTATTTTTCAACATGTTGGCAACCCTGCTGCTTAAATAAAAATCTACAGAATATTTGTTTCGTAAACACATAAACAAAGAACAATAAAAGGCCACAAAATAAATATTTGAAAGGGTAACACTCGCACACACACACACACACACACACACACACATTGTCCCCTAATCTGATCACTAACATGGCCTTCTACTGTACGCAACCCAATGAAAAATCCAATAAAGCTACCACACTCGTAGCTGAATTAATTAAAAAAAGTTGCCACATCTTGCAGTTTTATTGGAGAAAAAAATTGAACTGGCCGTGCATATGAGGCCAAGGTTTGGGGGTGCAGGGAGTCCATTTTGATTGTCTATAGGTTTTCTTAAAATGATTTATTATTCTTTAATGCTGGTATTAAAATTATGACCAACACTGTATCTTAAAGGGATTTTTATTTTGTGTTTCAAAGATGATTGTTTTCGGTTGGCATCACCTAGCATTTATAATTTTTCTACAGTTGGCAGCACTTTTCTTGAAGTCAATCAGAGATATGACACTTCTAACCGGGGTTAATCGTAGATGCCTTGTACTCTACATGAGTTTAGTTTCCCTATGCTTATAGCCAAGGTATCATACGAAGGATGATACATATACAACGTATGGCTTGCTGTCCCCTAGCATGGGAACCATTATTCAATTCATATGATGTACGAACTATTGCACGCCTACTCAAAGAATTTTATTTTTAAGACGGGCCTCAGCTTCTAGGCTTCTGCGAACAGAAGAGGGCACCTGATACGGCATGCCAACTGTGCAGTGAGATGGAAGACAACAGAGCATACACTCTCTGAATGCAAAGCTTTAGCAAACTGTCGTAGACGAATGGCCTTTTGCACCAGATTAGGTTCGTCTACTGGTCATCAAATATTCCATGGCCTTCATGTAAAATGCTGGCGGTATTCTTCAGGAAACTACTCCAAACAGTGCTTTCGAATCCAGGGAACCATTTACTCGACAATGATTATGGGTTCCTTAGGAGATTTTCACTCATTATAGCTGATGGTTAAGCGGATCATGGATATTTTATTTTAATTGTAGATTTTTTTTGGCGCAAGAAATAATTTTCTTGCAGACAGCCGGGTTATGCTAGGCTGACTTCCAAAATGTATCGATACAAAGTTTGTATACATTTCTACTACGGTATATAAATTATGTAGATATGCAAAGTTACCAAACAATGCATCAACTATAAATCCGATGCCTGATTGCTTTTTGACTGCGTTAAAAGTACACATTGATGACGTTTCGAAATAGTATACATTGTAAACATTTTGTACAGCGACTTTATGAAACACTATGCTTTGTTCAAACCCAAAGCAACTAACAATTTGGAAGTCAGCCTTAGTTTAGCTTCTGCTTTATACTGCGAAAAGTGCGCATACATAGAATAAAAAATGGTGTCTTCATATATCCACGATTTTAAACTGGCTTTGGATTTTTAAAGCACGGTTTAAGCAGACTTTACTTCGTTACCCTCTTAATTGGTCATTATAACCCTTTAATGAGGATTATAACCTAGCTTTTCTTACTACCCTTGTTAAGTGTGTTAATTTTATCCACCATGTGTGGTGGCACCTACAGCTTTCATGTCGACTCTGAACGACAGATTTGAGAAATTCTTATTTACTCTCAGAGTTTTTGTCAGAAATCTGATGAGAGGATGTCGCCTAAAAAATATTCTCTTTATTTCGTTTTTATACGAGATGTCTGACTTGGGGTTTGAACCCTGGCCTCTAAGCCAACACACTACCTATTAGACCACGGCGACTTCAAACATTACTTAGATACTCACTTAATTGGTTATTACAACCCTTTAGTGAGGATTACAACCTAGCTTCTCTTACTACCCAGTTTGTAAGTGTTAAATTAATACACGAGTGCTAGGACCTACAGTTCTAATGTCGACTCCGAACGATAGATTTGAGTAGCTTTACATGGCAATTTTTATTTCCTAACTGAGTGTTTGCCAGAAGAATGCTGAGAGGAAGTTGCCATGAGAAATATATTTTTTTCCTATATTTTGATATCTGAGCTTAGGTTTAAATCACGGGCTATGCTCGCATAAGTCAACATACTACTTAGTGGACCACAGAGTCGTATACCTTCATATACTTGCCATAATGGGATTCCTGTCTTTTAAAAACAATTCGATCTGATAGTACTGTTGTGGGTTAGGTTAGGTTAGAGGACGTGTACTTGTCAATTAAGACAAGTACAGTACCGGAGGTCGAATTGACCCATTGTACCACGTCCTAGTGTCGCACACCACTTATGTTGTGTGTGTTAATTTTATACATGAGTGGTGGGACCTACAGTTTAAAGTCGACTCCGAACGGCAGATTTTTTTTTTTGAGAAACTTTTTCATGGCAATTTTATTTGCTCCCAGAGTTTTTGCCAGAAATCTGCTGAGAGGAAGTCGCCGAAGAAATATTTTTTCAAATTTCGTTCTGATGTCTGACCTGGGGTTTGTGACCTGGCTTTACGTCTAATAACCCAACACACTACCTACTAGACTACGGCGACTTCTACTGTTGTGGGTTTATCGCAAATGTCTTGGTTCATGCTGGTCATAAGTTTTTGTTTTCACTTTATTTTATTGATTTATTCAATATTGTTCATACATTTTCGATTTGGCAACTTCCAGAACTTACTGTTTGATTTGTTATTGTTATTCTTTACAATTCTCTTGTTCATGGTCTTTCTATATAGTTTTGTTGTTGTAATTCCCTTTTATCATAAGTTCTGTTTTGTTTTGATATTTCCAAAGCTAAACACATTCAGCCGTTCGGTGAATATATTCAGAATAAAAACTGATGGAAATTTATTTAACAATCCTCGCATATCTTTTTTCCCTGTTCTGTTTTGCTTCCACATTCACACAAAATTCCTTCCTCTAAAACAAACAGAAATAAAAACAGTGTAGCCCTGAACAAAGTTATCGTATTTTATTGTTTTGTTTGTAAATATTCTCTGTTGTTTACAGTTACAATCTTATATTATCTGCTTTGTGCGTATGTGTGTGTACGTGCCATATGAGAGAATGTGCATTGAAGTGAAGATTTTTTTTCTTCCTTTCTTTATCAAAACCTTGACTTTATTGTGCTTCGCATGATGATGTTGTGTTAAAACAAAAATAATTTCCAACTTACTGCCATTATCTCCCTCTCTCTCTCGCTCTCTTTTGTTGATTCTCTTTTTTTTAATTTAACTGCAAAGGTGTGTGGTATGAGAATTGTTGTGAGACGATGTGTTTTGTTTTTATAAGCAAAAGTTAATTTATCTTTATGACTGTGTGTGTGTGTGTGCGTAATATTTCTATGATCATATGGGCATACACTAGTGGTTATTAAAATAGGTACACCTTTCAATACAATAGGCAAGCTATTGACATAAACTGGAGGTGCGATACAACCATCGAACTCTCCTACTCAGGAATTCTCTTAAGGACCTGTGAGATTAGAATTACAATGTGGCCATGGATCCGAGCAGAAAATCTATTCAAGAGTGAATGTAAGGCACTCGATTTTTTATAATACAATTCAGATCTGTATCAGAGATCAGCAATGAATCGCTTTTTCGCTACTCATAAGTACTAATGAAATTTTAAGTATGAGTGAGTCAACAGTATTGAAATCCAACTATGTACTCTGATTCATTCGTACTCAGTACCACATTGATTTATAAGTACAGGTTGTAATGAGTATGAGTACAACTTTGTCATCAAACTCATAACATTCGAACTATGTTTGATTCATATGCCTACTCATTCAGATTCATGAATTTAGAAAAATAATACTCATAAATGGTACGAGTGATTTGAATCATTCGTCAAAATTTACCGTCTTAGTTGTTGTTGCATTTACAAAGAAAGAAGAAAGAAAAAGACAAAGACAGCCAGCAGAGCAAACACACAATCTTCTTGTGAGTATTGTAGTGTTCGTACGCGAATCATACTTATTTTGTGATTCGTGTACACGATGAGTCATGGAGATTCGAAATCAAAAACATCAGGCGTATTGTTAAGTAAGAGTACCATGAGTACTTCAAACTTTGAATATGAGTAGTATGAGTATGACATTAAAATAAGTATGAATGCGTATAAGTATCAGAAATTATAAGTATGATTCGAATCTACTCATCGTTTTGAATACTCATTGCTGACCTCTGATCTGTATATAGCTGTCGTAGATATCTTAACGAGGCATCGGAAGGTACACATTATATGGATACCAGGCCACAGTGACATGAACTGGACAAGGTGTGATACAAACAACCGAACTCTTCAATGAACTTTCCTCTTCAGGAATTCTTTTGAGGATCTGTGAGTTAATAACAACAATGCATGCATGGATTCTTTCAACGCAGAATGTCTTAGAAAATCTATTCAAGAGTGAATATAAGGCACACGAAAATGCCGCATAAAGTCCAAAGGAGCAAACGGCCGTAAAACGGCGCAGAAAATTCGACCAAGCCAAGACTAGATGAAGAAGTCACCGTAGTCTAGTAGGTAGTGTGTTGGCTTATTAGACATAAAGCCAGGGTTCGAGCCCCAGGCCAGACATCAAGAAAAAATATGAAAAATATTTCTTCGGCGACTTCCTCTCAGCAGATTTCGGGCAAAACCTCTGAGAGTAAATAAGAAATTGCCATGAAAATAGTTTCTTAAAAAATCTGTCTTTCGGAGTCGACTTTAAACTGTAGGTCCCACCACTCATGTATAAAATTAACACACACAACATAAGTGGTGTAAGAAACTAGGACGTTGTAAAATGGGTCAATTCGACCTCTGTCTTAATTGACAAGTACACGTCCTCTAACCTAACCTAACCTAAGACTAGATGAAAGGTGCACGAAAAGTCTGCTTCAACTTTAAAGGAGCACGCACAGTGTGGTTGGTGGTGTGGTACATTGCATTTGGACGTATTGGTCTTCGACACTTGGCAAACGATTTTTTACAGAAACTATAGAGAGGAGGAAAAGGAGGAGATTATTCTTCAACTGGGTACATGTCTAGCAATATGCCGCAACCTATGGCGCCACAACGGGCCGCTATGCATTTCCAAGTGAGCTACCACTCCAACCTATGTACCTACCTATCTATTATGAAGCAGAAGGAGAAGACAGGGGCGATCTAAACGAACTATCAGTCTTGAACATTGCCAGCCTAAATCAAGTTTTCCTATGTTTTTGTCTCTACATTAGGTCGTCTAGTTTCGCCATCAATCTTGCATTTCTTAAACGAATTGAAATCATGCTTAAGTTACGTTCTTGGATTTCTTTTCCTCACACTTTTATGTGAGACATCCTTAAACTTGTCTAAAAGCATTTCAAAAATTAATAGAACATCATTGTTGTTGTTGTGGTGGTGGCTTGTGTTTATTAAACATTTTCTATGTGTGAAGGCATTACACATGACAGACTGTTTTGTTTTGCTTTCTTTGGCAACAAAATAAAGAAACAGAAAAAAAACAGAAGCAAAATTAAGATTTTCTGTTTTATGATAAGCTTAACAGCAACAACAATAATAATCACATCTACAACAACAACAACAGCACTTATCTTATATTTTTTGTTTTTTGTATGCGTATGTGTTACAAAATGTTCTGTCTTTTGTTTTATTTTGCAGCAGCAGCAGCAGTAGCATCCTTGTAAGCACAATAAATTTTGCATTTGTATGTGTGTGCAATGCTTTACATGAATGCTTTACATGAGTGTAAAGCATACCCATACCTACTAGTACAACTGTGTACCGCATTGTTATCGAAATGTAATGGTTTTGTAATGTTTTTCTTTTTGTTCTTGTTGTTATGTTGGTTGTTGTTGTTGGTATTCTAACATTCATAGAATTTTTAGTTCCTCCCCTCCTATAAAACATTAGTTTTGCGGTTTAATTCCTGTATCTAAGCATTGCAGCTTAAATTGGCTTGAAAATGTATTAACAGTGTGCTGCTGGTGTTGGTGTTGGATATTTAAATTGGTTTTGAATTTATTTGGAGGATAGCGAGGTTATTTGATGACGAGCTTAACGAATTCCTAGAACATTTATGGTCATTCCTGCTTTGCTGGCAAAGTAAGGACATTTATGAAATTTTTTCATAAGGTCCAGCACATGAAAAATAATGAAAAATTTAAATTGGACACTTGGCCATCACTATCGGAAGGAATTGAAAAAAAGACCGGCTGAAAACTGGAATGTTACTACAGCAGATGTCAAGTAAATAGTGCACTTAAGAGGAGAGAGGCCTCATATAGGCTTAGTAAGAGATATGCCATGTATGTTGTGTTGCTTGAAGAGGTCCTTTCTCGCATTGTAAATGTCAGTTAGATATCCGTTAAGGGTGTATTAGTTATAAAGGGTGTTTTTTATAGAGGTATAGAACTTTAAGTTGCAATAAAACAACGATGGATTATTCGATTGACATGAATTTTATTTATTCGAAAGATAATCTTGTGGCATTACATTTTAAATATGATTTCTGGCATATGACCGCCACGGCTGGCGTGGATGTAGTCCAATCTGGACGTCCAATTTTCGATGACTTTTTCCAACATTTGTGGCCGTATATCGGCAATAATACGGCGAATGTTGTCTTCCAAATGGTCAAGCGTTTGTGGCTTTACCGCATAGACCAATGACAGAAAGTAGTCTAGCGGTGTTAAATCACAAGATCTTGGAGGCCAATTCACAGGTCCAAAACGTGAAATTAGGCGGTCACCAAACGTGTCTTTCAATAAATCTATTGTGGCACGAGCTGTGTGACATGTTGCGCCGTCTTGTTGAAACCACATCTCCTGGACATCATGGTTATTCAATTCAGGAATGAAAAAGTTAGTAATCATGGCTCTATACCGATCACCATTGACTGTAACGTTCTGGCCACCATCGTTTTTGAAAAAGTACGGACCAATGATTCCACCAGCCCATAAAGCGCACCAAACAGTCAGTTTTTCTGGATGTAACGGTGTTTCCACATACACTTGAGGATTACCTTCACTCCAAATGCGGCAGTTTTGTTTGTTGACGTAGCCATTCAACCAGAAGTGCGCTTCATCGCTAAACAAAATTCGCTTATGAAAATCGGGAACAACGCTAATCTCGTTTTGGGCCCATTCGACGAATCTACGCTTTACTTGATGATCGTTTGGCTTCAAATCTTGCACGAGTTGGATTTTGTAAGCACGCAAACCAAGATCCTTCCGCAAAATCTTCCAGAAAGTGGATGGACACAGATCCAATTCCTGTGCTCGATGGCGGATGGACTCATTCGGGTCTTCCTCAATGCTACGCTCTACAGCAGCAATAGCTTCTTCTGTACGCACCGTACAGCGTCTCTGGGGATGCGAGTTATCAATAAGAGTAAACGTGGTGCGAAAACGTTCCATGGTTAATCGAATTAACTGCTCTGATGGACGATTTTGTCGACGATAAAATGGACGTAGTGCGCGATACGTTTTCCGCACAGAACCATTATTTTCGAAATAAAATTGCACTATTTGCAAGCGTTGTTCAGGCGTGAGTCTCTTCATGATGAATTACCAAACCAAACTGAGAATAAATCACTTGACAGCTGTTAAATCGGTCGCCATCTTGAAAAGTAATGCCAACTTAAAGTTCTATATCTCTATAAAAAACACCCTTTACTTTCGGTAGTAATCGTTAAAACTAAATTACACCAAGCTGTGACAACAAAACTGGTGTTGTGTTTGCCTTTGAAAATTATGGCAGTGCTGGCAACTGTTAAAATACGATGTGATACGATGAAAACCTGAAGTTTGTAAAACTTTATGGAATCGAAAAATGGCTTGTGACAATGGACTTTAAGCTTTCATCAACCAGAAGAGACAATTGTCTATGAATATCGATCATCGAATATCGCATAAAGTGGCTGCAATTTTTTTTAGATCCAGAAAGCATTAGTCCAGTGAAGTTACATGTAAACATACTTGGAAATACTCTTTCGGGCTTTCGAATAGGATAAAGGGATAAAGCATCATATGGAGTTGTACATGGTATAGAGGCCAACATGACATATAAAGAGCAATGAGAGTCTCTATGCTACAGTGATGCGAATTTTAGTCACATGGTAGTAAAGATCAAAGTAAAGATCAAAGTCTACTGTTAGGGAGAGAAGTCTAACCTCAAATTCTTGAGGGAATTTAGAGACCTAAAAACTCAATTGACTGTCAACTGTTTCCTTAACTTCTCCCTCGAGTTGAGAAATGCTTCGCAACAAGACTTGCTAATAAAAATTAATGAAGGAATCTTTTAAATGAAATGAAGTCGCCGTAGTCTAGTAGGTGTGTTGCTTGTTAGACGTGAGGCCACTGTTGAAATACCAGGTCAGACATCTCCAACAAAACGAAACACGAAAAAATATTTCTGTGGCAACTGGATCTCAGCAAATTTCTGGCAAAAACTCTGAGAGTAAATAAAATTGCCATGAAAAAGTTTCTCAAAAATCCGTCGTTCGGAGTCGACTTTAAACTGTAGGTCCCACCGCTCATGTATAAACTTAACATACACAACATATGTACGTGGTGTGAGAAACTAGGACGTTGTACAATGGGTCAATTCGACCTCCGGGTACTGTACTTGTCTTAATTGACAAGTACACGTCCGCTAACCTAACCTAACCTGACATCGAACTGCATTTTGTGGCTGCGTTAAAGTTCGGTCCAGGGTAGGTTGGGGCTAATACAACACATTGTTTGATACCAGGACTTTAGCGGCTCATTATATACATACATACATATGTAAGGAAGTCGCCGTAGCCTAGTAGGTAGTGTGTTGGCTTATTAGACGTAAAGCCAGGGTTCGAGCCAGACATCAAGACATAATACAAAAAATATTTCTTCGGCGACTTCCTCTCAGCAGATTGTGCCAAAACTCTGAGAGTAAATAAAATTACAATGAAAAAGTTTCTCAATAAAAAATCTGTCGTTCTGAGGTGACTTTAAACTGTACGTCCTGCCACTAATTGGTTAAATTAAAACACATAACATGGGCTGCGTGAGAAGCTAAGGTTGTCATCCTACCGGAAGGGTTGTAACGGCCAATTACGTATGTATGTAATCTGGAACCAGCATACATTTTTAAAACAGCTATCATTTTGTGGTATACAGATGGTTCAAGAACGCATCTTGGAAAAGAAGCAAGAGTTTTTGAATCCAGAATGAAATATCCTGAGTCTTTGGGAAATCTTGCGGGTATCCTTCAAGTGAAAGCAGTGGATAGATGTGCTTAATTCAAGTTGGATAGGCAGTAACAAATGATAGGACATAGCAATACAATTTGGAAGTCAGGCCGCACTCGGGCACTCGCCACGACGATCTAGGTTAAATTGAAGATAGTTTTGCGTCCCAGCTCTTGTGGAAATTCTTGGCAATGAGGAAGTAGACGAACTTGCAAGGTGCAGTCCTTTCACGCCATTTGATCCTCTTGTGGAGTGGTGGCGGATGTTTGGAAAGGTATGCCACACAAAAGGGAAGATAAAGAGAGGGAAAGACTCTTTTCAAACCAATTAGGGTTGAAGCAAACGAAAATTTTGTTGTGTAACTAAAAAATAGGAGGAGATCTGAGTCACGTATCAAACTAACCAGGAATAATTTTAGGTTGGTAGACGGTCCTTAGCTAGGGCACTATAGGCTGAAGGTTTGAGGCAATCGAAGCTTTTGTTGGGCTATTAAAATAAGAGGAATTCTGAGTCACGTATCAGACTATCCACGAACAATTTGATGTTGGTAGACGGTCCTTAGCTAAGGCACTGTAGGCTGAAGGTACATTTAATTAGAATAGGGGCCGTATAGCTTACCATACTTATCTCCAGCAATATTCAATAGCTTCAGTACCCTGTATATCATCTGTATTAAGAACAGAAGTTGATTTATGTCAAAAGCTGGTCTTGATGTATTTTAAATCGTCATTTGACACAAAAATTTTATCATTATTCTTCATTAAATTACGTTAAGTATTTATTTTGTCTCTCTCTCTCTCTCTCTCTCTGCTCATAAATATTCCACTTTTGATGGCCTATTTAAGGATTTAAACGCCTGTTAAATTATTTTTTTCCAATTTCCCTGTCTTAACATTAGGATTTCTTATTGCTTTTTCGAAATGTTTTTTTTTTCTTTAAAAATCGCGCAAGTCTTTATTGATGACGACGATTTGTTTAAAATCTCATTTACATTGTGATTTATTATCTGACAAACCATTTATAAAAACGTAACAATTGCTTGCTTGTGTGTCTGTGTATCTGTACACTCACACATGTACTCATACTTAATTTATTTAAAGAGGAGAGGGGCGGTGATAAGACTGTAATGTTCTCTTAAAGAGATATTTACATGGATTTCCTGCTCTCTTGTTGTCTCTCATTGTCTAGGCATGAGTGTGAGTACGTATGAATAAACTCAGACGTTATTTTTTTACAGTTATTTGCCATTTTTATTTGAAGGATTTTAATATCCGTTATTTAATGAAATTAATCGGGTGACACGACTGTTACATACATCAGCATATTCACTTATAAATTTAAAGGTCGTCGTATAATATTTTCAAAAACAAATTTGAATTCATTTCTCAAGATTTCTTGGATGGAATTGTTTTTGATTTTCGGCTTAAAAGTTTATGTTGTTGTAATAAGCTACCAACCAATAACTTCCCAACTCTTTAAAAGAATTTTTTCGGATTTAAATAGGCAAAGTTTTTAAATAAATTTTCTGTACACACAAAAAGCTCCGTGTAAGTTGCGCAAGATTGCGGAACTAGCATGCACTGGTACAACCGGAGGTTATGAGAGCCTGCCTTACAACAGCGCTTGATGCGCTATTGGATTGGAGTCCTTTACACCTCATAGCGAAGGCTACGAGCTGTGGAGACTGTGCTTAGAATAATGAAAGATACGAGACTGGTACGAGATTCATTGGTTGAATGCATACAGGCATACATACATGCATACATACATACATACATACATACATACATACATACATACATACATACATACATACATACACACGTGAAATACATCGGTAAAAAAGCATCTGTAACACAGGGACCACTGGCGAGGATGATGCCAAATATTGGAGGACCAGGTCCATTCAAAAGGAGGATAATTTCGGCGGTAATAACGTCGATAATGCTGTATGCTTGCCCAATATGGTCGGAGGCACTCTCCGTGGGGACGACAAGGAGGATACTGTCCTCGGTGTATCGTCTAAGCGCGATTAGACGGATAAGTGGCTTCAGGACAGTGTCTGATGAAGCAGTTTTGGTATTGGCAAAGACAATACCAATAGATATACTGGCGGATGAGATGAGAAGGATATACATTCGCCGTCTCGAGTACCCGGGACAAATAGCGGCTATAAAAGTGGAGGAACGAAGGACTTCCATGCACAAATGTCAGTCACGATGGGAGAGCAGTTTAAAGGAAAGATGGACATTTCGTCTTGTCCCTGATGTAACCCTTTGGATGGAGAACGAACATTGCTAGTTGAACTACTACGTGACCCAGTTCCTAACTGGTCATGGGTGCTTCCGGAAGTACCTGCACAGATTTGGTCATGACACTTCCCCTATATGCCCAAACTGTGTAGATGAGGAGGAAGATGCGGAGCATATTCTAACATGCTGTCCCAGATTTAGATGGCTGGGAGAAATAAATTTAGGACTAAGCCGGGTAATGGAAGAGCTGTTGAATTGTAGGATTCTGTGGAGTCAATATAGTCAGAGGATGGCTGAAGTAATGATAGTACTCCGAGGACTGGAGGAACGGAGGCGAAATTTGAATTAATGTGGTAAAGCTTTTAAGCTAACCAGCCCTCCGCGACGTAATACCTTACGGCAGTCCCGCGGGGGGAGAGTGGTTGAAGTGTGTAGGGGGTGGGTTTAACCAGTGGTGAATCGTGCACTCTTTTGTTGGAACAAAAGTGTCTTTCGAAGATTACCACCTCCGGCTCCAGACAAAAAAAAAACATACATACATTCATAATTGGTCATTACAACCCTGCAGTCAGGGGTCCTAGAGTTCATCAGACCAATAGGATGGCCGTAGACATAGGAAGTCTAGCATCTCTACACTTCATCAGCGAAATCTCGAAGTAATTGGAGGAGCATACATAAATAATTGGTCATTACAACCCTGCAGTCAGGGGTCCTAAAGTTCATCAGACCAATAGGACGGACGTAGACATAGGAAGTCTAGCATCTCTACACCTCATCAGCGAAATCTTGAAGTAATTGGAGGAGCATACACAAATAATTGGTCATTACAACCCTTCAGTCTGGATTACAAACTGGCTTCTCACATTATTTTTCCGTATTTCGTTTAGTTGGTGATGTCAGACTTGGGAATTAAACTGAGGTTTCATGTATAATAAGCCAACACGCTACCTACCCTAGACTGCGGCGACTGTCATTAGTTGACTACATAAATAAATTGAGTGGCAGACAGCCCGCTCCTCGAGTAACTCCCTCCTGTATGATTATGAAAAATGCTGCGCAACAATATTTATACCCCGTTTGATATCCTGTTGCCCTGACAAACTTGATAGGAACCCTGCCTTGTACTTGATAGGAACCCTAGTGTTTCATTTCGATTTTCTCTCTGATTGCACGTTTGTGAATTCGGAACGTATATTTTTAGAATCTGCAATGATCGAACAGAAGGCTGATTATTATCCTCAAGTTTTAATGCAAGATTAAAATTTAAATCAAAAAAATTTTCTCTGTTTAGTTGAGTTAGCCTAGGCGATCCCTTAATATTCTCGTGTCAGCCTTATAATGGGTGATTTTTTAGGAGCTATAGGAAAAATTTTCAAAAAAAAACACATAAAATTCAGAAAAATTCATGGAGTCTTTATTTGAATCGATAGTACGGTCCATATAATTTAATGTTTGAAGATTATTTCATGCAAATGTTGACCGCGACTGCGCCTCAAATGGTCCATCCGCTTAGTCCAATTTTGGCATACTCTTTCCAACATTTCGGCCGGTATCTCACGAATAAATGCTTCAATGTTGTCTTCCAATGCGTCAATTGAAGCGGGCTTGTCTGTATAGACATGAGCTTTAACATAGCCACACAAAAAATAGTCTAATGGCGTTAAATGGCACGATCTAGGCGGCCAATTGACCGGTCCCGAACGTGAAATAAAATGTTCACCGAACTCGCCCCTCCAATAAGTCCATTGTTACGCGTGCTGTGTGGCTTGCGGCACCGTCTTGTTGAAACCACATGTCATGCAAGTCAAGCTCTTGCATTTTGGGCAAAAAAAAAGTTGGATATCATCTCACGTTAGCGCTCACCATTCACAGTTACGTTACGATTCGCAGCATCTTTGAAGAAGTACGGTCCAATAATGCCACCAGCCCATAAACCGCACCAAACTGTGATTTTTTCTGGATGCATTGGTAGCTTTTGCAATGCTTCTGGCTGATCTTCACTCCAACAATTCGACAATTCTGCTTATTTACGTATCCATTGAGTCAAAAATGATTTTCGTCGCTGAACACAATTTTTCGATAAAGAAGTGGATCTTCGGCCAACTTTCCAAGAGCCCATTCACAAAAAATTCTGCATTGCGGTAGGTCGTTCGGCTTCAATTCTTGCACCAGCAGCTGTATTTTGAAAGGCTTCACACCTAAATCCTTCCGCAAAATTTTCCACGTTGTTGAGTAACAGAGGCCCAATTGCTGCAAACGGCGACGAATCGATAATTGATGGTCATCATTAACACTGGCCGATACAGCTGCGATATTTTCTTCAGTTCGCACTCTACGTAAGCGTGTTGGTGGTTTAATGTCCAACAATGTAAATATGGTGCGAAATTTAGTCACAATAGCCCGAATAGCCGCTTCAGTGGGTCGATTAAACTGACCATAAAATGGAAGGAGCGCGCGATGAACTTTCTTAACAGAGCACGCGCACGCATTTTGATAATAAAATTCAATGATTTGCAAGCGTTGTTCGTTTTGTAAGACGATTCATGGTTAAATTATAAGACCAAACTGAAGATGTTTTGACAGTGAAACAAAACACGAAACGTGCGTGAGCTATTTAAACCAGTGTTGCCAGAAAGATAATAGCTAAAAAATCACCCTTTATCAGCCTAGACTTCAGATTAAGGCTGCACTGTCGGATAGAATTATTATGTACCGTCCTTTGTTCTTCCTGTCTAAGTTGAATTGAGAAGAGGTTTCGTTAGGATAGACATCCGCGTAGAAGATATGGATGAGTTCTTTCATGGGCTTGGAATATTCCACACTGAAACCGTAAATCTCGGCTTTTGTTCCAAAATCTGTTCTCGATCCAATGATATATCATACCCCCGCTCCATTTGATTTGAGAAATATCTCCGGCTCTTTCTTTTCGCCGCTTTTTGTGCTCCATTTCCGGCCTCATCCCCGGCGTGTAATTTGCACTCCCTCACAGGTTTATCTGCCTGCTTATTGCTTATTCCCAATTGTCTCCACTGTAATCCTGTAAAGGATGGGCTTGTTTCCCTTGCCGATGTTGAATGCTCATAAAGATGAGTATAAACTTTTCTTTCTCTCATACATAATTGGTCATTACGACCTAGTTTCTCACACCACTTATGTTGTGTGTGTTAATTTTATACATGAGTGGTGGGACCTACAGTTTAAAGTCGACTCCGAACGACAGATTTTTGAGAAACTTTTCATGGCAATTTTATTTACTCAGAGTTTTTGCCAGAAATCTGCTGAGAGGAAGTCGCCGAAGAAATACTTTTTGTATTTTGTTTTGATGTCTGGCCTGGGGCTCGAACCCTGGCTTTACATCTAATAAGCCAACACACTACCTACTAGACTACGGCGACTAGGTCCTTTCTCTCACATCCTCTTTCACCTCCTTAAGAGCATTTTATGGCTCCCCCCCTTCCATTTCAACTTATTTTACCCAGCAACCGCAATTCCTAATCGTTTCGCTTTCGCTTGCAATTGAGCAATTGACACGTGAAAAGAATCTGAGTTCATGGCAAGAAAGTCAAACAACCTTTGCCTGGAGTGTCCAAAGTTGTCTCTGACTTTTACTTGATAATGGTTTTACCGTTAATTTCTTTGAATTCGAATTTTATTTTGTATTGTTCGCAGTCATTTTTAAAATTTCTATTACCCGCGCTGTCATTATTATTTCGGTCATGTACTGTTTGTTAACTGTTCAACTACGGACTTCAAATATCAAGCAATTGTTACTGTAGCTACAATCATTGTGTTGTTTGTTTGTGTGTGTGTGCTTGCATGAGCGCGAGAGTGCGAGTATTGTGTTGTTTTCCTTGAAAATTGTTGCAAAAGCATACTAAAAGAGATTAAAATCCAGTCATGCTTTGATAAACAGAGAGGAGAGTGAGCGGGAAATGTATTCTTTTGTTTTTATTCACGATACTGTGCGAGAGAGTGGCAGTAAGAGTGTAAGTCTAAGTGTGTTTATATGTGATTAAATTACAAATAAGTATGTGTGTGTGTATGTGTTTATTAAAATGTATTTTTAAACACTTTTTCTCTTTTTATTTTTATTTTTAAATGAAGAAATAAATTCGAAATAAAATGCCAAAATAATAATAAAAAAAAAAACAACACACAACCTAGCAAGGGGAAGTGAGAGTAAACGAGTGAGCACGAGAGCAAGAGAGTGTAGAAACAAATGTCTTAAGGCGTTTATTATTGTTATTGTTTTTGTTATTGGAGTTGCCGTGCTTGTTTGTTCTTTCTTTTTTATTAAATCGTGCAACAAAAATGGGATTTTTAATGTTTGAAGGTAAAGAAGGAATTAAAAGGTTTTTAATGACTTCAAATTCAAATCGGATGTTAAATTATTTAAAAAGAAAAATAAAAAATAACGAGAGGCCGTTGTAATAAAAATTGTTATTTTAAAACAGAAAATTCTATTTAAAGAATGACAATATGTTGCTGCTTTTAATTGTAAGTTAAGAATCAAAAAATAAATAATAAAATTATTAAATAATTATTAAATAAAACAGACATTAAACGGTATTAAGGACCAAGAAGGTCCAATTCCTGTGAAATGAATCACTTTTTCAAAAGATTTTGGTAGTATCGGGGCCATAACTTGACGAATGTTGGTTTACAAAATCAGAAACATAAGAGATGATGTCGCCGTGGTCTAATAGGTAGTATTTTGGCTTATTAGACGTGAGGCCTCGATTCAAACCCCAGGTCAGGCATCTTCAACAAAATGAAATATAAAAACAAATATTTCTTCGGCGACTTCCTCTCAACATATTTCTGGCAAAAGCTCTGAGTGTAAATAGAAAATTGCCATGAAAAAGTTTCTCAAAAACCTGTCGTTCGGAGTCGACAGTTAAACTTTAGGTCCCGCCACTCATATATACAAATTAACGCACACAACATAAGTGGTGTGAGAAACTAGGTCGTAATCCTGACTAAAGGGTTGTAATGACCAATTATGTATAAGTATGTATGAAACATGAGAGGACAACAGGGGGTACACAGGTTTTTTGACCTAGATCCACAAAATAAAAGTAAAATCAGAATGTTGTTGAAACCCTATACCGCCCAGTTCCCAAATCTTCCATTACAGGCCATAAAAAGTCGGTTTTTATACGGTCATAGCACTCTGAATTGTATCGTTAACGATTCTCCCAGTATCATTTTCAAATAAATACGTCCAATTGACACCTGCAGACCCCTGTGCTTCTAAACTTAACATGTAAGCACACACCATGGTTATTATGCTGATTTTGTAGCCGCAATGGTCTAGTAGGCAGTGTGTTGGCTTATTAGACATGAGGCCACGGTTCAAATCTCACGTCAGACATCTCCATCGAAAACGAAATATGAAAACAAATATTTCTTCGGCGACTTCATTTCAGTAGATTTCGGGCAAAAACTCTGAGAATAAATAAAACTGCCATGAAAGAGTTTCTCAAAAATCTGTCGTTCGGAGACGTGCTCCCTGCCACTCATGTATACAACACACAACATAAGTGGTGTGAGAAACTAGGTCGTAATCCAGACAGAAAAGTTGTAAACACCAATTACACAGCCCTGCATGGGTTTTTAAAATAAGATGGCTCCGGGTGTTTTCGAAGGCATTTTGCGCGCTGAACACGAATCTGGGTTCAAAAACTTGGCGGTCGAGGTTTATAAAAATTAATCAGATTTATTGGCCATATTGGATCCGCCATTTTGAATTTTTTAAATCTGAATGAAGATCTATAATCAGCGACTCTGAAAACCTCTGAGTAACAATTTTCGAGTAAATGTGATTAATTTTTAAGAACCTCCGTAATGTGTTTCTTTTTCTCTTGCGCCCCTTGACATAAACCCACCCCCTACCTGAAGGGTACATGCAAACAATTTGGCTTTGGGCTCATTTTAAAGAGGAAAGATCAATTGTCAATTTCTGACAATAGCGATGGTTCTAGCACGTCAGTGAAAATAATTTAATTCAAATGGCTGCCTCGGCTGGCCATGCAGCAGCTTACATGATCGTTCCAATTTTTAAGCACATTATCGATTGTGTGCAGCTGTATTTCACCAATGGCTTCGCGAATATTGTCCTTTCAAGCGTCAGTTGTCTCTGGTTTGTCGGCGTAACACTTATCTTTGACGGCACCCCACAAATAATAGTCCAACGGTGTCAAATCGCAGCTCTGATGTGGCCAAACGACATCAGCTCTGCGGCTGATAATGCGATCTTCAAAAACAGGGCGCAAAACATCGAGTGCAGCTTCGGCTATGTGGCACGTAGCGCCCTCCTGTTGAAACCACATGTGGCCAATATCCTTCTCTTCAATTTTTGTGAACAAAAATTCGTTCAACATGGCCCGATAACGATCGCCATTGACTGTAACGACCACTCCATGCTCATTTTCGAAGAAAAATGGCCCAATTATGCCTCTGGACCCAAATTTGTACATTCAAATATAAAAAAAGAAATTTGAGAAAATATTCAGTACTTTTTTTTAAAGCATTAAAAAAAAGTTATTTGGCGGACTCTTTATGTATTTGCCTGTTTAAAGTGTGCTAATTGCTTCGGCTTCAAAGACAGAAGATGTCAAATAGTTGCGATATTGAGAATAATGTTTAAGTGTAGTTTGGAGCATTTTTGTCCGCCATAAAATTATGTTCAACTGATATAGCCTTTGGTATAGCCTTGCTCTTCTCTTTCAAATGCCATAAATGCTCTGTTCAATTGCCCTTTCAGTGTATGCAGCTGCATATTTCAAATGCCAGCATTTCTAATTGGCCAAGGACACCATTCTGCTTATGGCTGCCATTAAATGAATGCAGTAAATAACAGGATTTTTAAGGATATTTGGTAAGAAAAAAAAACATCATGGAAATAATGCAGAGAAAATGTAAAATCACAACACCAAGGTTTACAAATTACTTTGTTTTACAGAAAAAATATAAGAAGAATAGAAGAAGAGATACAATTGCCAGTGATTTATGATTTTTAATTGGAAACATAAATTTGATTTCAATTAAATTTTGGAATAATCCTCATCATAAATCTTGTGTGTGTGAGTATTAAGGCAACAAACCAAGCAACCAGCCAAGCAACCAACGAACCATTTGCCATAATTTGTCAGGATGTAAAGAAAACCAATAAATCTTATGGAAATTTATTAACAAAACATTTAAACATGTTAAGTTACAATGTTTAAATCAATTAAATATATTCGACAACACACGAAGCAGGAAAATTACATTCAATGGAAATGAAAAATTGAAATCGTTTTACAGCCACATGGTCTGTCTATCAGACTGAAGTACATATTTTCTTTATAAAGGGTGTTTTTTATAGAGGTATAGAACTTTAAGTCGGCATTACTTTTCAAGATGGCGACCGATTTAACAGCTGTCAAGTGATTTATTCTCAGTTTGGTTTGGCAATTCATCATGAATAGACTCACGCCTGAACAACGCTTGCAAAGAGTGCAATTTTATTTCGCAAACAATGATTCTGTGCGGAAAACGTATCGCGCACTACGTCCATTTTATCGTCGACAAAATCGTCCATCAGAGCAGTTAATTCGATTAACCATGGAACGTTTTCGCACCACGTTTACTCTTATTGATAACTCGCATCCCCAGAGACGCGGTACGGTGCGTACAGAAGAAGCTATTGCTGCTGTAGAGCGTAGCATCCATCCGCCATCGAGCACAGGAATTGGATCTGTGTCCATCCACTTTCTGGAAGATTTTGCGGAAGGATCTTGGTTTGCGTGCTTACAAAATCGAACTCGTGCAAGATTTGAAGCCCAGCGATCATCAAGTAAGGCGTAGATTCGTCGAATGGGCCCAAAACGAGATTACCGTTGTTCCCGATTTTCATAAGCGATTTTTGTTTAGCGATGAAGTGCACTTCTGGTTCAATGGCTACGTCAACAAACAAAACTGCCGCATTTGGAGTGAAGGTAATCCTCAAGTGTATGTGGAAACACCGTTACATCCAGAAAAACTGACTGTTTGGTGCGCTTTATGGGCTGGTGGAATCATTGGTCCGTACTTTTTCAAAAACGATGGTGGCCAGAACGTTACAGTCAATGGTGATCGGTATAGAGCCATGATTACAAACTTTTTCATTCCTGAATTGAATAACCATGATGTCCAGGAGATGTGGTTTCAACAAGACGGCGCAACATGTCACACGGCTCGTGCCACAATAGATTTATTGAAAGACACGTTTGGTGACCGCCTAATTTCACGTTTTGGACCTGTGAATTGGCCTCCAAGATCTTGTGATTTAACACCGCTAGACTACTTTCTGTGGGGCTATGTAAAGTCATTGGTCTATGCGGTAAAGCCACAAACGCTTGACCATTTGGAAGACAACATTCGCCGTATTATTGCCGATATACTGTAGTCATCGAAAATTGGACGTCCAGATTGGACTACATCCGCACCAGCCGTGGCGGTCATATACCAGAAATCATATTTAAAATGTAATGCCACAAGATTATCTTTCGGATAAATAAAATTCATGTCAATCGAATAATCCATCGTTGTTTTATTGCAACTTAAAGTTCTATACCTCTATAAAAAACACCCTTTACATGAATTTCCCTTTGGAAAGAGATAACCAACCGTTTAAAAGGATTGACTTTCGTTTCGTAAATATAACTTCCTTTCATTTTTTATTCTTTTCCTGGAGCATACATATCAACAAACGTCGGGCGAAGGGGAATACAGAATTGTTTACTGTCATCCCAGAAACAATAGAAGCACTTGCCATTAAATATTTCACGTTTGTTTTTCTATTTTATTACAGAAGATGACTTTTTAATGAATATGTTGTGTGCTGTAACCAAAGAGAAAGAGAGAGAAAACTGGTGAGTGACAGAGGAAGAGAGAGAGAGACAAGGAAAATGTAGCAGAAACACTTGTAGGATATTCCCCCCCCTTTAAAAATACCAAATTTATGTGTTAACAATGCCGTGGAAACATTACAAGCAGAAAACTAAGGACACTACTGGCGAAAATAATAGGAACTCCACAAGGAACTCTTCTTTAAAGAGACATTAATTGAGGACGCCGTAGTCTAGCAGATAGTGTGGTGGCTGATTACTGTACACACATTTCAAACGTAATGAAATCTGAAAAAATTTTTTTTTCGTTGACTTTCTCTCAGGCAAAGATATCTTTCCTGCTCCTGGATCAGAGATAGTCTGGTGACTGTACTGTACAGACATTTCAAACGTTACGAAATCTGAAAAAAATTTCTTTCGTTGACTTTCTCTCAGGCAAATGATGTCTCTCTTCGCCCCTGGGGCAGAATGTGGAAGTATGTGTCCACATGGGTATAACCATGACAAAGGGAACCTGTCCTACAGCAGCGCTAGAGTCACTTTTGGGTTTCAGATCAATGCACACAGTGGTGGGGACCAGACCTGTGTGGCATATAATTACGATAACGTGAGACAAGTCGGAAACGAGATCCATGGGGGAGATATCGTAACCAGATAAATCGAATGGCCACCCCAGAGGGTAATAATGGAAAACTCTCGCAATCGTTTAAGCGTAGGTCTACACCATCAAAAGATATGCCCAATCCAATTTGGATAGGAGATTTACTATTCATATGTGGTCTATACTATTCGACACTCAGACCACCATCCACTAGTGGTTGATTCGGGAATAATCGTGATACAGTCTGGGCAAAATAAATCACGTGCGACAAGCTCTTCTGGATTCCAGGTCATGAGGGAACGGCAATAGCTTAATGAGGGGGGCTAAAATTTTTCTAAAGATTGGAAAAAGAATTTTTGAAGGATATTCGCCAAAAGAGTATGTTAGGTTTTTTTTTTTTTTTTTTTTTTTTTTTTTTTTTTTTGTAAAACCAGCGCTCAGGGGATGGCCCCTACTCATGCAGTGCATTGTGCAGGTTTAGGAAAATAGGTTATAGGAAAGTGTAAAGAGGTAGGAGTGTTTGTGGACATTTGATTTGATTTGATAGCTTTGATTACCAAAGTCCGCTTGAGCACGCATAGCGGGCCGTTGTGACACCACAGGTAAGCGCAGTCATCGGCGAAAGATAAAATGGAAAGCCGGAGACTTCTGTCTGAAAATCTAAACTCTTGTTAAAAGAGATTTGATGATATGTTATGGTACAAGGTCACCGAAAGATCTGCTTAAAGTCCCATAAGTAGATTCAGTGATGACAAGAATGAATCACCAGAACCTGTGTGATTTGTGTTAATGCATCGCAGAAGGAAAAAAACTTGGATGCTTATTAAGTACCAAGGCAAGGAGTTCGCCAAGTTCTCCCATATCCTAGAGTTCATCAGACGAATAGGACTAACGTAGACATAGCAACTCTAGCACCACCACTACACAGCAATAATAATGTATTTGTAGTCCTTTTCGTCAGTCAAATTTCCGAAATTTTCTGCGTTACTGTCCGTATTAATTGTAGATAATTGGTGATTACAAACCTTCAGTCTGGATTAAGACCTAGCTACTCACAGCACTTATGTTGTGTGTGTTAATTTTATACATGATTGGCGGGGCCCATAGTTTCAAGTTGATTTCAAATGACAGATTTTTGGGAAACTTTTTCATGGCAATTTTCTATTTACACTCGGAGTTTCTGCCAGAAATCTCTTGAGTGGAAGTCGCCGAAGAAATATTTGTTTTTATATTTCGTTTTCGATGCAGACCTAGGGTTTGAGCCGAGGCCTCATGTCTACTAAGCCCAACACATATATACATACATAATTGGTCATTACAACCCTTCAGTCAGGATTACGACCTAGTTTCTCACACCACTTATGTTGTGTGTGTTAATTTTTTATACATGAGTGGTGGGACCTACAGTTTAAAGTCGACTCCGAACGACAGATTTTTGAGAAACTTTTCATGGCAATTTCTTATTTATTCTCAGAGTTTTTGTCAAAAATCTGCTGAGAGGAAGTCGCCGTAGAAATACTTTTTGTATTTTGTTTTGATGTCTGGCCTGGGGTTTGAACCCTGGCTTTACGTTTTACGTCCAATAAGCCAACACAATACCTACTAGTGTGAGATTAACGTGAAGAAGGTAGAAGAGGAAGGCTTCGGTGCAATGGAAAGCAAGTTCTGAAAGGATATACCCGTCGAAATGAAAAAAGGAAGATTATCATCAGAACTATCCAGAAGTATAGTCACCATCCTGGTGACTGAAGCAATACTTGTTCAATACTTATACAATACTTGTTGTTGAGGAAAACGAATCACCAGAATATATAAATGGGACCTGAGCGGAGGTAATACATCACAGAAGGAAACCATCGGGTGCTTATCAAGTACTAGACAAGAAGTTGTTCTTACTGAACACGAATAACAGGACTTGGGAAAGGTGTTCGACATATGCTGTCCGTATATGAACAGCAGTACAGTAGATTTAAAAAATGCAGTAGAACCTCTAAACGAGGTAGTACGTTTACGCAATAAAAAGTCGCCAGCCGTTGTATGTGATCTTATAATAAATGATCCCGAGTCAAGGAGTTTAAAAATTTAACAAAGAAGTACCAATCATGCCCACTTATTTAAAGCGATGTACCGTGTATTAAAATCATTTCCTGAACGTTTTGTTTTCTACATATTTTTTTTTCTTGTACTCATCCTTCAAATGTTTCGTTTTTAGCAATTCATGCTCAATTTACTTATAAGCCTCTCCATAAAAATTCAGAAAACAAAAAAAAATTAAAAACAAACCTGCCAACTCAAAGACAAACTCCACTCCAGAATTCTCATGAATAGAAATTTTTTCATATCGATTTGGGTGAAAATAAAACGAACAAAAAAAATACAGAAATTCCTTTCAAATCGTTAAAACAATACACACATACATACAAACGAATTTCTAATCCTTTAAAATTTGCATAAAAAAAAAATTTTAAACTTTTTTCCTGTTTTTTTTCTAAAATATGTTTTATTTGATTTTGTTTTAACAATAAATTATTTAAACAAAAAGAGCAAGAGAGAGAGAGTGGGACAGAGAGCAAAGTTAAACGAATAAAATTGAATTTGTTGGCAGTAAAACAAAATTTCTTTGGTTTTTTTTATTTTTGGCTTTAAAAACCAGCAAAACCTGCAGCCAAAACCAACAAAACAACAATGTAAACATAGAAAAAATTTAATTTTTTTGTTGCTTTTTATTTCAGAAAACTTTTATTTTAAATAAATAAATAAAAATTCCATATAAACTTGGCTTATTTCACTGACAGAGTGAATTAAAAGCACTGGGGTTTTGGAATCCTTTTTCCCTTCAGTTGTTTTCTCCAAATATTGATTTTAATTTTCATATAAAAAGTTGAGTTCCCTTCCTCCCTGTCAAGGGGTTTTTTTTTTGTAAAGAAAAGAAAAATTTAATAAAATACCGTTACTCACACACAGGCACATGCATGTAGTTAAACCCACACACACACATAAATTGGATGATAAGGGTTTAACTCATGCTCTTTTAAAAAGGGACTGCTTGATACGCTCTTTTAAACACAAATTTTTAAAAGGAATTAAAAGACAAAAAAAAATCGATGACTATTTTGTCACAATATATGGGTCACAAGTTATTTCGTTCATTATTCTTTATACGCATCTTTTTCTCTAGGTGCCTTCTTTATATAATCAACAGACTTCCAATCTGTATTTGAACTTGAACTTTACAATGTAAGACAGCTCTTGTGCCATACAATTCCATTTGTTTAAGCAGATTTTCATTTATAAACTAAAGGGTCCACCAAATTTCTTTTTTTTTATTTGAAAGTACAATCCTTCCGGTTAATAATGGAAAATAATTTCATTCAAATGGCTGCCTCGGCTGGCCATGCAATAGCCTACACCAGAAGATGCCGATTTTCACAAAAAAAAGTAATCTTTTCAGATGAAGCTGATTTTGATCTTGGCGGGTATGTAAACAAGCAAAATTGTCGCATTTGGGGCACAGAAAACCCGCACGCATACATTGAAAAGCCGACGCACCCAAAACGAGTCACTGTTTGGTGCGGATTTCGGTCCAGAAGCATAATTGGCCCATTTAGAATTGTTAGAATTGGTATTAGAGTGCGAACCATTCTCTTATTGAACTTAAGTACTTCCTTGGTTTTCCTGCTATCCACTGCTGAATATAGCAGTTTTGAAATCCGGCAGCCAGGTATATTGGGCCTCTTACGGTTTGTTGACTTTCTTGCTGCTTTTTCCCTCTATCGTCTCTTCTTCAGACTTCCGATCCAACAGTGGCCCGGAACCCTGTAGAGGCGGGTGTTTTGTCGACGTATACGGTGTTCAGAGACCATGAAACTCCTGCCGCCCTTTGATTTGACGGGATGGGATCCCAGCACTCTGATTTCTGCCTGACTGCCCATAAATATGGTAAAGTCCGAAGGAATTTGGTCCCCGGTTTCAACCAGGCGTGCAGCTTGTTCAATAGCAAATATCTCTGCCTCAGCTACGCTGGTCTTTTAAGGTAATTTGCATGACCTGTTCAGTGTACTATGACTTTGACTCCTGCAGCTCCTTACAAGTCGTCTTAGTCTGGCACATAGTGTATTGATTTGTTAGACGAGAGTATGTTGTTCAAACCCTAGCTCAGACAGCTCAAAGAAAACGAAAAAAAATATTTCTTCTATGACTTACGCTCAGTAGTTTTCTGGCAAAAACTCTGCCATGAAAAGTTTCTAACATGTAGATATAGTCACTCATGGACTGTACACAACATGGGTGGCGTAAGAATCTGGGTTTTAATCCCAACTAAAGGGCTCTAATGATCAATTAAGTAAATGTGGGAACATCACGCTCTCTTTATAGATTATTTTGTAAAAATAATCTGTACTTCACTCAACAATGAAATTGATTTGGTGTTAGGCTTCTTTAAAGAATGAAATCGATCGGTATTTGTACACAAATTTTTATGACATGTTACGAAGAAACTGTATATTTTCTTCATGTTTTACCTCAATGTTTATCTTTTAATTTTATTTTTCAAGTATTAAACTAAATTACTACTAGAAAGCGGCGTCTACTTAATCTTACAATGGGTGATTTTTAAAGAGTTATAGGAAAATTTTTCAAAAAAAAAAACACATAAAATTCAGAAAAATGCATGAAATCTTTATTTGAATCGATAGTTCTCTTTATGCCTCTTTTATTTTAAGTCTGGCAACTTCGAGAAGCTGCGTCGTTCTGTCTTTGTTAATAAAAATAATACCTTCTTCGATAGAACAGAGATTATATTGGGATTATTGAGTACAAGTTAATTTCACAAGTAAACGGACCGTGCATGCGGATGTAGCACGGTCAATATAATTTAATGTTTGAACATTATTTCATGCAAATGTTGATCGCGACTGCGTCTCAAATGGTCCATCCGCTTAGTCCAATTTTGGCATACTCTTTCCAACATTTCGGCCGGTATCTCACGAATAAATGCTTCAATGTTGTCTTCCAATGCCTCAATTGAAGCGGGCTTGTCTGTATAGATATGAGCTTTAACATAGTCCCACAAAAAATAGTCTAAAGGCGTTAAATCGCACGATCTAGGCGGCCAATTGACCGGTCCCGAACGTGAAATAAAATGTTCACCGAACTCGCCTCTCAATAAGTCCTTTGTTACACGTGCTGTGTGAAACCACATGTCATGCAAGTCAAGCTCTTGTATTTTGGGCAAAAAAAAGTTGGATATCATCTCACGATAGCGCTCACCATTCACAGTTACGTTACGATTCGCAGCATCTTTGAAGAAGTACGGTCCAATGCTGCCACCAGCCCATAAACCGTACCAAACTGTGACTTTTTCTGGTTGCATTGGTAGCTTTTGCAATGCTTCTGGCTGATCTTCACTCCAAAATCGACAATTCTGCTTATTTACGTATCCATTGAGCCAAAAATGAGCTTCGTCGCTGAACGCAATTTTTCGATAAAGAAGTGGATCTTCGGCCAACTTTCCAAGAGCCCATTCACCAAAAATTCTGCCTTGCGGTAGGTCGTTCGGCTTCAATTCTTGCACCAGCAAGTATTTTGAAAGGCTTCACACCTAAATCTTTCCGCATAATTTTCCACGTTGTTGAGTAACAGAGGCCCAATTGCTGCGAACGGCGACAAATCGATAATTGATGATCATCATTAACATTGGCCGATACAGCTGCGATATTTTCTTCAGTTCGCACTCTACGTAAGCGTGTTGGTGGTTTAATGTCCAACAATGTAAATTTGGTGCGAAATTTAGTCACAATAGCGGCCCGAATAGTCGCTTCAATGGGTCGATTAAACTGACCATAAAATGGAAGAAGCGCGCAATGAACTTTCTTAACAGAGCACGCGCACGCATTTTGATAATAAAATTCAATGATTTGCAAGCGTTGTTCGTTTTGTAAGACGATTCATGGTTAAATTATAAGACCAAACTGAAGTTGTTTGACAGTGAAACAAAATACGAAACGTGCTTGAGCTGTTTAAACCAGTGTTGCCAAAAAGATAATAGCAAAAAAAAATCACCCGTTATCAGCCTAGACTTCAGATTAAGGCTGCACTGTCGGATAGAATTATTATGTACCGTCCTTTGTTCTTCCTATCTAAATTGAATTGAGAAGAGGTTTCGTTAGGATAGACATCCGCGTAGAAGATATGGACGAGTTCGTTCATGGGCTCGGAATATTCTACACTGAAACCGTAAATTCCGGCGTCTGTTTCAAAATCTGTTCTCGATGCAACAATATATCATATCACGGCTCCATTAGCTTTGAGAAATATCTTCGGCCCTTTCTTTGCAGCGCTCTCTCCGCTCCACTTCCAGACCCATCATCGGCGTTTAACCCGCACTCCCTCACAAGTTTATCTGCCTGGTTATTGCTGTGAATTCCCAGTAGAGGATGGGCATATTTTCTTTGCCGATATTAAGTCGGATGCTTATAAAGAGGAGTATGAACTTTACCATCCCTCACATCCTGTAAATCGGATCTCTTTCAGCTCCTTGAGAGCTTTTTATGGCTCCCCCTTCCATTTCAACTTATTTTACCCAGCAACCGCAATTTCTAATCATTTCTCTTTCTTAGTAACCTGAGTTCATGGCAAGAAACTCAAACAACTTTTGCCTGGAGTGTCCAAATTTGTCCCTGACTTTTACTTGACAATGGTTTTACCGTTAATTTCTTTGAATTCGAATTTTATTTTGTATTGTTCGCAGTAATGTTTTAAAATTTCTATTACCCACGCTGTCATTATTATTTCGGTCATGTACTGTTTGTTAACTGTTCAACTACGGACTTCAAATATCAAGCAAGTGTTACTGTGGCTATAATCATTGTGTTGTTTGTTTGTGTGTGTGCGTGCATGAGCGCGAGAGTAAGTGTGCGAGTATTGTATTGTTTTCCCTGAAAATTGTTGCAAAAGCATAAAAAAAAAGATTAAAATCAAGTCATGCTTTGATAAACAGATAGGAGAATGAGCTGTTTAAACCAGTGTTGCCAAAAAGATAATGGCAAAAAAATCACCCGTTATATGCAATCTTTATATTGTATTACAAAGTTTTAATTTGCAACTGTACGAAAAATGCTGTGAGTTACTGTATACCAAAGCTTTATGATTTCTAACTTTTAAATCATTTGTTATCCCAGAATAATGCTTTAAATTTTAAACATCCATCAACTGTGAGAGGAGCATCTATCTCTCTGCTCTTTTTTTTTTTGATGCATCATGTATCATAAATTATTTCTTCTTCTTCTTCTTGTGCAATGCAAGTGTTTAAGTCCAAAATAAAATTTAATTAAAAACAACAACAACAAATATTTCTTACATTATTATTATTATTGTTATTGTTGTTGTTGTTGGTGTTCTAAGTTGTATTTTCTCTTTTTCGTTTCTATACGGCATTAATTGAGAAGCCATAATTCATTAAGTTCTCACGTCAAATCAAGTCACTTTCTCACATTTTTAAAATGGGGTGGTGACAATGACTTTGTGAAACTGACACTTAAGACAAGAAGAAGACGAAGAAGTAGAAGAAGAAATAGAAAAGAATTTCAAAATATTTTTTATAATGATACAGTGTGCCAGTCATACGTCGTACGTAGTAATTGTTTTTATTGTATTTTGTTTAGAAATAATTTTTTGTTGTAAAAACCATACGCACTCACTCATATCTACTCGTATGCGAGAAGTGATGAAAGTATATACCAGCGCATTGAGTGCATTTTATTTAATTGACACATCCCCATCAATATCATGCAATTCCGGGGAATTACTACCAACAACAAGATTTTTCAGCGGTCAGCTGTGTATGGCATGACTATAAATTATTGCCAGCAATTGTTTCGCAATGAAGAAGCATTTGTGATCATTTCTGTGCAATTAATTGTGATTCAAAAATTATTAAAAAAAGTGAAAATAGTTCCTGAAAACATGGCAAGAGCGGGGTCAGTCTAGCACAGAGACACACTAGAACTACACGCATAAGACATACGTTTACTTACTTAAAATCCTAAGAACATGCTGTAAAGGCAACTCAGTATTACGTTGACTGCCACTAAGATGGAAATGAGAATAAACTCTACCTTAAGATCCACAAGTTTTCCTGGAGTAGTCTAGTATGTAGCCGAGAGACTGGGGTTCAAATCCTAGATCATTGTGAAGAAAATAAAAAAAATTTTGGGCAAGAACATACATACATACAGTGGTGGCCTTATAATTAGAAACAACTTAGCAACATGTATGTTTGTTAATTTGTTTTACAGTTTTCACTGTGTAACTGGGATCAAAGGCTTTGTTTAGAGGACGTCTTACATACGTTTTTCCATCAGATTGGAACAAATTAAACTTAGATTCGTCACTCCACAGAACTCTGTTCCAGAAACATCGTTTCTAATTATAAGGCCACCACTGTATGTATGTTTACTTACTTAAAATCCTAAGGACATGCTGTAAAGGCAACTCTGGATTACGTTGAGTGCCGCTAAGATGGAAATGAGAATAAACTCTACCTTAAGATCTACCAGTTGCCTTGAAGTTGTCTATTGGGGTAGCCAAGAGACCGTGATTCAAAGCCCAGATCAAACATTGTGAAGAAAATAAAAAAAATTTCGAGCAGGAACATACATACATACATATATAATTGGCCATTACATGAGTGATTAACGTTGATTCCGAACGACAAATTTTTGAGAAACTTTTTCATGGCAATTTTATTTACTCTCAGAGTTTTTGCTAGAAATCTGCTGAGAGGAAGTCGCCGAAGAAATGTTTTCTCATATTTAGCTTTGATGTCTGACCTGAGGTTTGAACCGCGGCCTTACGTCTGTAAAGCCAACCCGCTACCTACTAGACTACGGCGACTTCGAGCAAAATCTAAATCAGAGGTGACTGTAGATGCCGCCACACATGTATAAAATTAACACAAACAACATAAGTAATGTGAGAAACTAGGTTGCAAACCTGACTAAAGAGTTGTAATCACAAATTAAGTAAATAAAATATAACAGGATCTTCCAACAGGGACTTCCGTACTTTAAATTATCTTAAACGACAATATATAACGACATGTGTTCTCTGAAAGGGCTCTGCAGTAATTGCCAACTGAACCAAATTTAAATTGAAACATCATCTTCAGCATGTCGCCGTAGTCTAGTAGGTAGTGTGTTGGCTTATTAGACGTAAAGCCCGGGTTCGAACCCCAGGCCAGACATCAAGACAAAATACAAAAAGTATTTCCACGGCGACTTCCTCTCAGCAGATTTCTGACAAAAACTCTCGAGAGTAAATTAAAATTGCCATGAAAAGTTTCTCTATAAAGAAAAATCTGTCGTTCGGAGTCGACTTTAAACTGTAGATCCCCGCCACTCATGTATAAAATTAACACACACAACATAAGAGGTGTGAGAAATTAGGACGTTGTACAATGGGTCAATTCGACCTCCGGGTACTGTACTTCTCTTAATTGACAAGTACACGTCCTCCAACCTAACCTATCATCTTCACCAATGAGGCCAATTTGTTATTGAATTTGGAACGATACCAATCCACACCTTACTTCCTGACATCCTTCCAAGACCGCAAGATTTTCTTTTGGACTGAGTTGGTGTCCTCTACGAAGAGAGGAATGCAATAGTGAATGCTAGTTCCTTTGCTATTTGATTTACCTAGACCCTTTGACTGCCAACTTTACATTTCTTTCTCTTTATTCCTCATTTATTTTATGTCTGGCAACTTCGAGAAGTTACGGTCGTGGTCCTATTCGTTCTGTCTTTGTTAATAAAAATAATACCTTCTTCGATAGGACAGAGAATAAGTTGGTAAAACCCCCAATCGCTTTCTTATTTGGGATTATTGAGTACAAGTTTAATTCACAAGTTAACGGACCGTGCATGCGGATGTAGAACGGTTTGCGTGGACCTTATTAAAAAAATCTTAATTCTTTAGCAAGCGAAACATATCTTAAACATAAGAAAAAAGGTGGTAGGAGTACTAAAGGGGCATGACCTATTTTCCTAGACACAGGATCAGTAAAGGAGTAGAGAAAACAGTGGATCATTTTCTATGTCACTGTACTTATCTTATTTCTTGAGTGACTGTGAAGTCAGAAAGACTACCGACTTGAGGAGAGATTGACTAGCTAGAGGGCTTTGTGAAGGAGCAGAGAAAAAAGTGGATAACTTTGTATGCCACTGTACTTATCAGGTGCTGCAGGTGCGTAAGCAGAGATGGCTAGAGAGTCCATTTGTTGAAGAACTGTGAGATCTGAAAGATCGCGATCTCATAGGGTTCATAAACGCGCTTGACTGGCTAGAGGACTATGTGAAGGAGCTAAGAAAACAGTGGATCATTCTGTACTTGTCTATAGGTGCTTAACTAGAGACAGTTAGGTAGTCGATTTGTTGAGGTACTGGTAGCTCTGAAAGACAACCGACTTGAGGATGTAATAGAGTTCATAAACGGAATTGACTGGCTAGAGAGCTATTGGAAGGAGCAGAGAAAACAGGGGATCATTCTGTACTTGCCTGTAGGTGCTTAGACAGAAGCAGACAGCTACGTACGCGATTTGTTGAGGTACTGGTTGCTCTGAAAGACAACCAACTTGAGGATGTAATAGAGTTCATAAACGGAATTGACTGGCTAGAAGGCTATTGGAAGGAGCAGAGAAAACAGTGGATTATTCTGTACTTGTCTGTAGGTGCTTAGACAGAGGCAGACAGCTAGGTAGTCGATATGTTGAGGAACTGAAAGACTTGCGTCCTGAATTTCTAATAGAGTTCATAGAGTGAATAATTTATGAGTGGATGCCATTTCACCTCTCTTTCATTTTATTTTCTTTTCCCATCTATTTCTCCTTTGCCTCCTCTTTTTTCTTTTTCTTCATTCATAATTTCTTATTCGAGGGGTTACAATGGACCAATTAGTCGCTCCAACCTAACATAACCTAACTTTTCGATGAAAAATTCTTATTTTTATCAAAAAAAAAAAATCGATTTCTATAATTAAATTTCGATAACAAAGATGATTTTATTTTACCAAAAAATTGTCATAATAAAATCGTTTCATAGGAAAAATTTTTAAACACAAATTTTGTTGAAAATTTAAAAATTATTTCCCCAAAATTTCTTTATTGCTGCTGTTTTGTAGGCAACTTAGGCGTAGTACAGTGTATAGTAAAATACCATGATCGTTAGAACAGTTGGGTTCTTATTGTTTTTGTATATTTTTCTATTTTATTTAATTTATTTTTATTTTTCTTTTATTTTTATTTTTTTTATTTTTTTTATGATGAGTGTTGGTTGCATTGGACAATCATCAACACATGACAAGAAATTTAATTTCTTTGATTTTCTTTCGTCACGAAATTTTTTTCTTTTTTTTTGCGATTTCTTGGTTTCTTTACGGTTTTATTTTACTTTCCTTAAGTAAACAAATAATGCTTTTGTTTTCTATAAAATTCAGATGTTTTTCTTTTTTTTATTTATTTCTGCTCTTTTTTTATTTTATTTTTTTGCTAATATTTCACGCTATAATTGGTGGGAACAGAATTTTGGTGATCCCGAACTGAAGAAAATTTAAGAAAAATGGGATGAAATTTTTTTTAACAGACTTGAAGTTGTGAGTGAAAGAGAGAGAGAGAGAGAGAGAGGGATAGGACTAGACCTTTTCATTTCAAAGGGGATTTCTTTACACAATCAGTCAGTTAGTTTGTTTTTTATAGTGCTCTTTATAGTCGTTGAGACTGTAATTTTATCTTAAATTTATTGAATTTAATTTAAATTTTCTTTTTTTATTATTTTGTTTTTCTAATGGAAATATAGGCAAAAACAGATCGGTCTTCATCAAATGCACATGACTAAAACGAAATGTGTAGCTAAAGAAATTAAAATCAACCAAACAGAAATATTTCCCATGTTTAGCAACATTTCTTATGTGTTTATACACATACATGGGCGCATATTACAAAATGAAATTAAAATCAGCCAAACAAAAACAATTCTCATGTTTAGCAACATTTCTAATGTGCATAAATACATGGGCATGTTTATATACATAGCAAAATGTTGAAATACAAGTGTTATGTTTTTAAAAAATGAGTGTCCATGTCCATAATATTTTCTAAAAACATTTCTATTTGGTGGACATGGTAGGGGAAGGGAGGGGGGTATCTATGAAAAGAAGAAAATTAATTTTTTATTTCTCATTTTTTTTTTCATTTTCTTTGGTTCACAAAGAATTTCTCAGCAAATGAAACAAAAAAAAAAAATAAATAAATATTTGTGAAGAGTAAAACAATTTGCAAGACATTTAGTCACTCGGAATACTGTGTGGCCGGCACAAGTTCAAAAGGTTTTTTTTGGTTTTTTTTTTATTTAAATAATTTAAACAATTTTGTGTATCAAACCAAATAAAAATCGTAAAACAAAAGAAAATCTATTAAAATTCTTATAAAATTGTGAACATATCGTATATAATCAACGTAAATGGGACAGTATTTTAAGCAGCTAAATGGAAAAGATTAAATCATGACTGTTTTTGAAATAAACAAATGAGCCAAATTTGTTTAGGCCATATAAAAATTTTAAATAATATAAAAAACAAATAAATTTAATTAAAATTAAAATGAAATAAAAAAAATTTTATTTCGTAAATTTTTTGTTTGGAAAAAAATTACGAAACGTTTGAATAACATTCACCTGTTGCTTTAGAAGCCACGAAAATAAAAAAATTAAAATATTTAAAAAGCAATAAATAACCATAAATCATAACAAATAAAATAAATAATCTTCAAGATCAAACAGCATTCGTTGTCACAACAGCTTTTTAAAATAATTTCAGTTAACATTTTTTCAAAAATGTTTCGAAACAGTCTATAAAAAAATTTGTTTTAAAAAATATAAAAAATAAGTTTTTATAGAAACGATTTAAATTGTTTGGTTGTATATATATATATAAAAAAAGAAAATAATTTTTTTTTTGTTAAAAAAAATTTCGATAAAAGTTTTTCAAAAATTTTTTTTTTTAAATTTTTTTATAAAATTTTAAACAAACATCGTTAAAAAGTTTTTTTTACAAATAATTTAAAAAACAAAATTTAGTTCCGAAAAAATTTCATTATCTTATTTACTTGAGAAAAAGATTTATCGATAAAAAAAACTTTAGCAGAAAAGTTTTGAAAAAAAATTTTTTTTAAATATTTGGTTAATAAAATTTTTAACAAGAGTTCTGTTAACATATAATTACAAAAAAATTTACATCAGAAAAAATTCATTTACTTGAGAAAAAAATTTATCGATAAAAATATTTTTTTTTATATTTTTTTTTTATAAAATTTTAAACAAACATCGTTAAAAAGTTTTTTTTTTTTTACAAATAATTTAGAAAACAAAATTTACTTCAGAAAAATTTCGTTAACTTATTTACTTGAGAAAAAGATTTATCGGTAAAAAAAAACTTCAACAGAAAAGTTTACAAAATAAATTTTTCTTAAATATTTGGTTAATAAAATTTTAAACGAGTTTTGTTAACATATAATTTAAAAATAAAATTTACTTCAGAAAAAATTCCTTTATTTGAGAAAAAAATTTATCGATACAAAACTTCAACCGAAAATTTTCAATAATTTTTTTTTTTAATTTCTTTTAAATTTTTTTTTTTAAATTTTATACAAACATCGTTAAAAAGTTTTCTTTACAAATAATTGTAAAAACAAAATTTTCTTTAGAAAAATTTTCTTTTGCTCATTTATTTGAGAAAAAAATTTATCGACAAAACCGCAACAGAAATATTTCGTTAATAAAATTTAAAAAAAAATCGTTAAAAATTTTATTTGCATATAATTTTAAAAAACAAAAAATTACTTTAAAAAAATTCAATTGCTTGAGAAAAAAATTTATCGATAAAAAACAAACAGAAAAATTAAAAAAAAAATTTTTTTAAAAAATATTATATTATAAAATTTTAAACAAACATCGTTAAAAAATTTTATTTACTTATAATTTTAAAAACAAAATTTACTTAAAAAAATTCATTTATTTGAAAAAAAATTTTTTCGATAAAAAAAAACTTCAAACAAAAATTTTGCTATAAATTATCGATTAAAAATTAATGCCAAAAAAATTATTAAAAAAAAATATTATATCAGAAATTTGCCTTCAATTCATTTAAAATTAAATTTAAAATTTTTCTAAAAGTTATCGATAAATTAATTAATAAATAAATTATCGAAAAAATAAATCGATAAATTTTAGCAAAATTTTTTGTCGAAGTTTTTTTCGAAAAGTATTTTGCTTAAGTAAATGAATTGAAGACAATTATCGTTCATAATATTTTTTTCTTAATAACATATTTCAGAATTAATTCTTAATCGATAATTTATAGCAAAATTTCTTGTTATTATTTATTCAGAAAAAAGTTATCATAGAAAAAAAATTTAAGAACAAAATTTACTTCAGGAAAATATTAGTTTATGCACTTATTTCAGAAAAAAAAAAATTCGGTAAAAAATCTTAAAAAAAAATGCGATAAAAGTTATCGATAAAAATATTTATTCCAATAAAACGCAAATTATAACAAAATTATTTCTTTATAAATAAAATTTATATCAGAAAAATTTTTCTCAATTTAACTCATTTAAAAAAATCGATAAAAATTTTCGATAGAAAATTTTGTTGAAAATATCGATAAAAAAAATTTGTTTTGAAAAATTTATAACAAATAATTTTATTAATAAATCAATAAAAAATTCCTTATAATAATTCCCTAAAAAATAGTTTTAAAGAAAGATTTAAATAAAAAAGGCTTTCTTAGAATGAACGACAATAACGATAACACTCTTTGTTGAAAATATTTCGATAACGGGTTTTTGTTTGGCATTAGAACTCTATTTAATATAAAAACTATTTGAATAACAAAATATTGTTCCCATTAATTTACGATAAAAATTATTAATTACAATATTTATCGATAACAAAATTAACAAAAAGTTTCTACCCAGTTATTTTGTAATAATTTTCGATAACTATATTTTATTGAGAATAATTTTTGTTGCAAAAATTTTGCATATGCAATCATTTTTCCAAACAAAGTGTTAAAAAAGTATGCCGATAATCGAATTTGATTTGCAACAATTTTCGATAAATAGATTCTGTTGAGAAACATTTTTGTTAAAAAATAAAACTTTAATTAGAAACGTTTTCAATAACAAAATATTGTGTAAATAAACTGCTTTAAAGAGAATTTTCATAAAAAAAAATATATTTTCGATAACAAAATAATAACAATTAAGTCTAATTGTAGTATGTATACAGTTAACAGGTGTTAAATAATAAAAAAAACAACAAATAGAAGAAAATAAAACAATAAAATATTAACAATTAAAACTGTGTGCCAACTGTGGAAATACGAGCATAAATAAAATGTCGATTAGCAATTTATCGAACAAGTCTTTGACCCCCTCATCATCGTCGAATCGTTTGTCGCGTATGGTTAACTTTAATGACGATCTTAATGACTCTGGCTGTGGCCCAACATCATCAGCTCTTCAGCTACAGGTGCCTGTTAGGCGTACCTCAAAAATGTTCCAACGTCCTCGATCTATGTCGGCATGGAGTAACGTTAGTTATGGCAGTACCAAGTGGGATGAAAGGTAAAGGACGAGCCAAATGTCACTAACTTTACTTTAAATATCCTTTTTAAGACAAATTGTGTGGCATTTAAAATTGATTTTCGTTTCCAATTTGAAATCTAATCTTATTGCTCAAGATCGTTGTAAGAAATTATAGTTTTGGGACCAAAAACAAACATTAAAGCAGTATGTAATCTGCTCTCTTTCTGAATTACAGGCCTATGTATAAAACATTTGAAAAGAATTAGCAATTGATTGTCTGTCGAAATTCTATTCCTTAAAAGCCTGCATAATTTTTTTCCCTTTTTTAATACATCCATCACAGGGAATAGCCCCCCTATATGAAGTACTTTGTATTGGCAATATGAAATGAGGTTATGTGAGGAGGAAGTTGGAAGTAGTGTTATATTCTGCAAGAAGGGGGTTCCATATATGGATAGAGCGTTTAGAAACAACTTCTGTCTGTCATGCATTGTGTAACCTACTGACCCATCAATCAGTGGGGGATATGCATTACGTGATTGACGAGTACTGTATAAAAAATGTGACGAAAGCATTTCGTTAAAGCAGCGCTAAAACAGTGACCCATAAGCTGCATGGCGACAGTCGTCTTATGAATCTATGGAAATGGATGTCCTACAGCTATTAATCTGCGCTCAATACGCACTTTGATGCACCGCCCGATACATGATGGTTTTATTTTATTTTTATTCGGACACAAGTATTGTAAATAGCACGGAGAGTGGACAGATTATTTAGCAAACTTAAAAGCTTACCCACTTAATTGCACATTACAACCCTTAAGTCGGGACTACAATCAAGCTTCTAACAGCACCCCTATTGTATCCATGAGTGGCAGGACCTACAGCAGAACATACAGGTTTTTGAGAAACTTTTCGTTGTAATTTTATTTTACGCTCTGAGAGTTTTTGCCAGAATACTGCTTAGAAAAAGTCATTGAATGAATAAATTTTTTCATTTGTTGGAGTTTTCTTAGTCGGGTTTTGAACCATGGACTAAGACTACACGGACTACAAGCAGACCATATGAAGCAAACTATTTAGGAAGTTTTCGTCTTCGGGAAGTTCAACAACAATTGAAAAGTGTGTAGAACAAGGCATTGTATACTGGCACACCAATGTCCGAGTCACTCATAGTTACAGACGATATAATACTACAGTCACGCTTATGACTTACTTGATTATAGATTGCATGAGAGTGAGTCACATTCATGTAGCCTTGGTTTACGATCAAGGAAATGTGTTTGCCTTGGTTTGTGACCTGCCAAGAAGCAGTTCACATTGCAAGTTAAAGAAAGGAGCGCATTAACAAAACTATGACACATACCGTTGTAGTCGCCGTAGTCTAATAGGTAGTGTGTTGGCTTATTAGACGTAAGGCCACGGTTCAAACCCCAGATAAGACATCAAAACGAAAATACAAAAAAATACTTCTAAACCCGTAAGCCTGCTCTCACCATAACGTCGAAGTAACGCCTACAGGCCACTAGCAGACCTTGCTTTAGGGAAGCTGTATTGTCTGCTGCTGATGAGTTTAAGGAACTCTAGCTATTCTACAAACTGATGTTTAAGCACATTTTTCTTTACCTTAGAAAGTATAGAGCATTTCTCTATTGGAGGGTAGTTTTATGGGTTATTTTGGGTATTTTTGCTTTGGGGGGGACGGTCTAATGTTACCTTAGTAACCCCCTCTAGCAAGAACGAAAAATGCAGGCACGTTTAAAGGCAGTGAAACTGTGAGTTAATGAAGGAATGGGTGTTGAAGGACATTGCTTTAGGATCGGTAGTGGAATGCCACACGAATCAAACGATTTTTTTAAGCTGTAATACATAAGAATTCTTTTAACCACGTTTACTCTTGCTGTTGCTTACCTACATATTGGTAAATATCCTCTTTATCTTTATTTTTTTTTTTTTTTTTTTTTTTTGTGGGCCTCTATGACATTATGAGTTCAAAAATTCAATTTTAAACTCATGATTGATTATTTTTCTTATGCAAACACAATCAAACTTTTTGGATTTATTGTTTAACGTCCGTAGCACTACTAATCCTTCATACACTCATTCAAACACCACCCGTAGAATACAATGATTTCTTCTTCTTCACTGTTGTCGTCCTCTGTCTCTCTCGCTTTGAGGGGCTCTTTAAAAGTGAAAATATTTTCTCTGTTCAACTAAAAATAACGGAGGTCAACAGTGGCTGTTTAGCCTGTGTGCGTTTTTCTTTATTGGTGCTATGAGTTATTGTTATTGTTGTTGTTGTTTTATATTTTTATACTCTTAATAATAAAAAAACGAACAACAACAATAGCAACAACTACAAAATTTAATGTTCTTGAAACATTGAAACAACAAAAGTGTGGCATTTCCATTATGTTTATATGGACATGAAAACACACACGATGTGTAGCACGAGGAGAGAGAAAGAAAGCGAGACTAAGAAAGCTGAGTGTGCGGTCTGTGTGTGTGTGTGTGCAGAAGGAAACTCGTGTTTAAGTCAAGCATTTATGTGTGATGCGGGTGCTTTTTATTCTTTTAAAAAACCCGTTTAAATAATTCCTTTCTTCAGCCATTCAAAAATCAAAATGTTAAAACCCATGATGATGGTGGTGGCGTTTTACGTTCAGGAAATAAAAAAACGATCGTGAAAGAAAATGAGAATAAAAAAAACCAAAAACTCATGCAAGCAGTATTTGAAAGCTAAAGCAGCAGTAATTAACATTAAAAAATTGCCAAAAGTTATGTTTAAAGATTTTAATTGTTTCTTAAAAACGTCTTTAAATGCGAAATTGTATATCGGGTCGTATAGAGAGTGAGCACTTATAAAGCAGTGAGCACTTTTCAAGTGAAGAAAAAACTTTTATTTGCCCATTAAATTAGATGGCAATTTTCTTAGTTTATTAATAAAAATTGAAAATAATTTTCTAATGAACTCATTAACAAGAGAAACAATAAAGTTGACATATGAATTAAATGATTGTGATGAGTCTCTTAAATAGTTATGGCCAATATTATAAATCATTAGCGTTATAAAACAGATTCAGATGCGAAAATATGTGATAAAAAAAACCAAGATTTTAAAGAGGAAAATTTACGATAACAAGAGTTTGTTATAAAAAAAAATCAGGCACCGCGGTATGATATTAAAAATAATCTTTTAACTTTATTCCATGAGGCTGCAGCTTGGTAGTTGGCATTAGAGAAAAGGAAACTCTATTTCAGCGTATTACGTTGCGTTGTTTACTCTACTTAGATCACTATCACCAGGCATGCTGGCGAAACGACTGACTGGGAACGCGGCAATGAGACTGAGCGTTACAAGAGCACGAGGGTATAGAGGCTATGATCAAGCCAAAGTCCTGATATCAATCACACAATACCGGATACCGTTATTGCCATGAAATGTTTCGCAAAAATCTGTCGTTTTGTTCGTAAGCTGTAGGTCCCTCCACTCATGCATACAAATTAACACATACACTACAGTAATACCTCGATTTACGTCGCAATTGGTTTCAAAAAAGCCGACGTAAATTGAATGACGACGCAAATAGAAGTTAGAGGGAACAAAAAATTTTACGACGTAAATCGAAACAACGTTAATCGAGGCGACGTAAATCGAAGGATTACTGTACGTAGGTGATGTCAGAAGCAAGGTTGGAAACCTGACTAAAGGGTTGTAATACCTGATACCAATTTCGATCCCCGTTTTACAATGAAAATAGCGGATAAATCTCATGACGATAGTGGTTCACACCGCCAAGCGAAGAAATTCATTCAAACATTCACTGATGGTTTGACAAATTCGAATGTGGAATCATTTAAGTTACATACTTATTTAAATTGTCATGATTGTACTATTTAGCCAGGATTACAACCAAGTTTCTCACACCACCCATGTTGTGTTTGTTAATTTAATCAGTGAGTGGCGGGGGACCTATAATTTAGGTTAGACTCTGAATGACAAATTTGAGAAACTTTTCATTGGCAAATTTATTTTTACTCTCAGAGCGTTTTGCCAAAATATTGCTGAGAGGAAATATTATTTAATTTTTTTTCGAGATCTTTGAGATTGGGCTTGAGTCACTGATGCTCGTTCAATAAGGCAACCTCTACCCAACGTAAGCGGTGGAATCCTTTGAGAACAGCTAAATTTTAAACTAACCCCTTACTTTAGTACTGTTTATCCAAAATAGTCCAAAAAGGCTGCCTGTCTCTAGATGAGTTAGATTATCTTCATATAGGTTCCTGGACATGGGAACATTGGAGGTAACAACAAAGCCAATGCATTTGAGAAGGCTGGTACTATGGAAAATTCAATTGAGTTCCTACATCACATTGGCATTCCTATAAAGACCAAGAAACAAATAATTTCCCACTAATTGTACTCACTTGCAAAGGAAAGATGAGATAAGGCAGCCAACTGAAGAGAGTACAAACATATGTGGTACGTTATGAATGTAAGCAGAACAAGTGTTCCATCTTAGGTATCTCAGAGCAGTTATTACGGGTTACTGGCTTGCACATTCTCGGAGGCTGGCATTACCTCATAATGAATTCTACAGTAGCTGTAACAACAAGGGAGAATAGGAGACAGACCACAGGTCATCGTTACTGTCATCGTCTGGCGCTTGGAAACCCTAACATGAAGAATTCTTATATTTTTAAAGCAATTTCAAACAATAATTTAATTTTAAAATCGTTGGAAAACTTCTGCCATCGTTTAACATCCCCTTTCGAATTCCTCTTTTATCATCCTTCTATACATGCTTTTATCATGTATGGCATTTAATCTTGGGTGTGTGTGTGTGCGTGTGTTTAACTATTAATTCCACTGTCGTGCTATCTTAAGCTCTATAATATCTTAGATTTTCATTTTAATTCCCAAACGAATATACTGAAAAATACTTGAGAGTGTGTTTTAAGCACCCGAGAGAGATTTAGCATTCTTTATTTGCCTTCAAGCAGAATTAACCAGTAAATCATGTACAAAAATATAGCCACACATGGCTTATTAGTAGAAGATTTTAATTTAGTTTAATTGGAATTTGCTGATAATATGCAACTGCACGCAGCCATTAATGCCGGCTGGCCATTTACAACGTCGTATAAACGCTGATTGAGCGCTACAGTAATAGACCTTTAACGTTTAACGCCATGAAACTCATTTCTCACTCTCTGGTTACGTATACAAGCAAGATTTTAACATATGGAATTGAAAAAACGCACAAGTTATTGTGAAAAAACGACTGAATCCGAAAGAAGTGTGTATTTGGGATGCTTGAAGAACAGTTACCACCAATTCAGAGCGCTATTTTTGTCCTGCAATTAAAGATTATAAAGTCGACGGTATTTGATTTCAACAAAACAGTGACACAAGTCACATAACTCAAGCGTTTTCCTAAAGAATAGCTTCACGTCTTTAAGAGGCCGCCAAGACCATGCGTTTTGCTGCCGTCAGTATTTTTGTGGGGCTACATTAACGACCGTGTCAACGCTGATAGTTTTGCAACGGTATAGCATCGTCGAAATGAATGAATGCAGTCGCCGTAGTCTAGTAGGTAGTGTGTTGGCTTATTAGACGTAAAACCAGGCTTCGAGCCCCAGGCTAGACATCAAAACAAAATACAAAAAGTATTTCTTACGCGACTTCCTCTCAGCAGATTTCTGGCAAAAACACTGAGAATAAATAAAAATTGCCATGAAAAGTTTCTTAGAAATATGTATGTCGTTCGGAGTCGACTTTAAACTGTAGGTCCCACCACTCATGTGTAAAATTAACACACACAACATAAGTGGTGTGAGAAACTAGGTCTTAATCCTGACTGAAGGGTTGTAATGACGAATTACGTATGTATCGTCGAAATATCAACCCTAGTAGGCGAAAAAGTGATCGAAAAGAAGACTCAAAAGGAGATGGTATAGCAGGACATGGCATTGCAACGACCAAGCTCTGTAATGCATTAAAAGTTTCATAGAAATCATGGCTTTGTTGGTGTTTTATTTGAATTTTGAAACCACTTTTGAAATCCAAAAAATGGAGAACCCTGTACTTTTGTATACTCGTAGGTATTAATGAAGGACTTTATTTTTAGAAATAAAAAACACTCACGCTTTCCATGTATTTTTTAATGTTTTTTTACCCTTTTTCTTCTTCTTTTTTATTCTCTCTTTCCTTGGCTTTAGAATTTTATTCGTTCTGTTCACCTGTTTCTATGCCTTAAAAATCGTTTATTTGGGATTGAAATTCTATTAAAATTGAGTACGAATTTGTATTAATTTCAGCATTTCATTTTGTATGCCAATGGTGTTTAACCAACAACAAAACACACACACACTCTCTCTTTCACACTCATGTTCCTTATTCGATCGTATTTATTTGTTGTTTATTAAACGTACATAAATAATGTCAATGTATTCGTGCGTGCTTATTGCTAACGAATTAATCGAAGTGAACTCTTGTTAATCATATCAGCTCAGCATATATATTCATGTGTATGTGTGTATGGGGGGGGACAATGTACGTGTTTTTTGTGATTGTATGTGGCGGCAGATGTGTATTGTTGCACTTCAAGGTTAATCTTGAAGTTTTAATAGGAAATCCATCACTGGTGTTATGTTCGATGCCTTAAATTGTGACTAACGAAGGCAAGGAGTTTTTATTTTTCAAAAAGAGTATTGGAAAGACGAGTATCATTCGTGCGTTAAGGTTAAGTTTCGTGTTGATGAGCAAGTGTTTGAATAAGACAAAGTTGCCAGCATTTATGCAATTTGTTTGTGATTCATTAAGTGTTTGAAAAGAAAAAGAAGTATAAAGAAGGGAAGGCCGTAAAGTAAATTAGAAAATATGTCTTCCGTAGCAAACAAATCATTAAAAAATTATTCAGATTCGTAAAAAAGAATTCAAGTGTTTTACTCATGCTGTACATATTCTAAACAGGGGGTCACAAATTATTTCGTTTTGTTCGTCTTTAAATATAATTTTGAGTACGTATAACAAGAAAAGCAGGTTCTGTGGTGGAAATCGAAACCACGGCCCATACATTAATAGACCAGAATACTACCCACTAGTCTATTAGGGAACCAAATAAAAGTAAAATTAAATAATTAGCTTCACCAAGCACTTCAGTAATGTCACTTAAAATACTGACTCTCGATTGATTGCAGCGGTCGATCATTTTTCTTTTCATTTTCGGTCAGTATTTTTCACATTTCGGGCAGCATCTTGGCGATATGGGGATGAATATGGGTTTTCAAATGCTCCACCCTAAGTGGATTATGCCTGTAAACGCAATCTTTGGGGTACATCCCACATAAAGATCTAACGCCGTTAAATCGTATAATATTGGTGGCTAATTAACGTCGTTAAAACGTGTAATTGCACTTTTGGTGAATAGTCGCATGCTCTAAAGTCAAAATCGGTTATATTGAGTGATACGTGGCAATGCTCTGTTGAAGCTACGTGCCGCGTCCACTTCATTTATATTCAATTACTTGTAAGAAAATCGATGGTAATTGTTCTTCCAGCTTAATTTTTTGAGAAAATACGACCCAATAGCATTTTCAGTCCAAAATACTCACCAAATATTCACCATTTTTTTGTATTCAAAGGCATTTTCACAATCACTTCTGGCGTTTACAGGCCCCGTATTCGACAAGTTTGTTTGTTGCTGTAATCATCGAAAGAAAAATTAGCTTTCACGCTGAAGAAATCTTTTTTTTTTAGAAGAAAAGGAGCATTTGAAAGCCTGGTGGTCTAGTACTCCCAATATTAGTATGTACATGTATGTCTGTGGTATGGTGAATGCTTTGTCGGACTTTGTTAGAATGGAATCGCAAATTCAATTATAAATGACATCAAAATGAACCGAACGTTCGATCCAATTGCTGGGATTTGAGATATTTAGATTATTTGTCACTCTTTCACTAACAGATGCGATATTTTCTTTAGCACGAGCACTGGAGTAATGATCAGGCCTGACCTCATATATAACGCTAACAGCCGTGGCTGCAAATTTTTTTGTTATCTTCTAAAATTTCTTGTAAAGTAGGTCCATTACGACAACCAATTATCAGCCCGTAATGCTCTAAAATGGAGCACGTTTCAAACGCTTTTGTAGTCAATTTTAACTATTTTTTTGAGTATTCTCCGACTTGAATCATCGTATGTATTCACTAAATAAATGACACTTCAAATGAAATATACTTAACAGTTAGATAGCCTTGCCAGATCAACGATTTAGAAGCCACTAACCCGATATATGTTTTGTACGCTAAACATTCCATAGAGTTGACCATTTTCCTAATGTGGATTCCACGATTCTATTACTCTGTCTAAAAATTATGTGAGTTTCTTTAAAACGCTGTGGTTTTGTCCCAAGCTATCTCATTATTAACCCTTAAACGCCCAGCATGGATTAATGCAGTCTTATTTTATTGCTGTACCATTTCTGCTGTTACTCAGTGTACATTGCTTTTAAAAATAGAATTTTTTCTGTGAATTGCTTACCGATTATTATATTTTTTTTAATAACTTTATAAAAGCAAAACTTGTTGCATGCCACACTAATTTGCCAAAAGGAGTTAAAAACATTGCCCGCCGGCATTTGCATGCCTGTGCCTAAAGCACTACAATTTAGATGGCCCGGTTGAGATTATAATTTGAAAAAGCACGCGATAATAAAAGTTATTTTCTTATTACTGTTACTACAGCTATTTGCTATTTTTACAGTTATTTTCAACAATTTACCGTTTAAAGTCTAAAACAAAATGGAAACTTCCGTTTTGAAAAAAAAAAGAAAAAAAACTGTTGCCAAACGAGAATAAAAACACTGAGCAGCGATAGGAGGAAGGAAGTGCATTTACAACATGCAACAGGAGGGTGATTATAACGAAAACAAAAAAGAGAAAAACAATTTCACTTAAAGTGAAATTTAAGACAGAAAAAGAGGTTGGAAGGAGAGAGAAATATGCGGGTGTTACATTTTGAACGGTTTTTTTGGATGCCAAAACCAATTTATAAAACTGACAGGCCATGTAAGCAGCATGTGAAGCCAAATATTTTGATGGATTATTATTGCAACAATGATTTGTGGCCTAAACTACACTATGCAACAGATTATATCGAAATTTGTTTACAGTAATCATATGTTTTCAGAAAATTTAGGAATTTTTTTTCTTCAGTTCAAGGGCAATTCAGTTTGAAAGAAATTTTGAAGCAACAATAGCATTTGCACTTCTATTCTAACAAAGTCAGGCTGAGCATTCACAACATCGCAGATATGCTGATTGGGTATTAGATCAACAGACTTTCAAATGCTGATTAAGCAAATAAAATTTTCCTCTCAAGAATGACGTCAACATACAAAATTTGTTGAATATTGGGCCTGTAAACGCCAGAAGTGATTGTGGAAATGCCTTTGGCTACGGAAAAAGTGAATATTTTGGACTGGAAATGCTATTGGATCGTATTTTCTCAGAAAATTAAGCTGGAAGAACAATTATCGTCGATTTTCTTGCAAGTAATTGAAGATAAATGAACTGGATTTGGATTTGCAATTCCATTCTAACAAAGTCCGGCAAAGCATTCACCACACCACAGACATAAATACTGATATTGGGGGTACTAGACCACCAGTCTTTCAAATGCTGTTTTTTTATAAAAAAAAAATTTCTTCAGCGTGAAAGCTAATTTTTCTCCCGAGAATTACAGCAACAAACAAAATTGTCGAATACGGGGCCTGTAAACGCCAGGTGATTGTGGAAAAGCCTTTGTCTGCGGAAAAAGTGATTATTTGCTGATTATTTTGGACTGGAAATGCTATTGGATCGTATTTTCTCAGAAAATTAAGCTGGAAGAACAATTATCGTCGATTTTCTTACAAGTAATTGAAGATAAATGAACTGGATGCGGCACGTAGCTTCAACAAGACATTGCCACGAATCACTCAACATAAGCGATATTGGCTTCAGAGCATGGGACTGTTCCCCAAAAGTGCAATTACAAGTTTCAACGACGTCAATTAGCCACCAATATTATACAGTTTAACGCCGTTAGACCTCTATGTGGGGCGTACCTCAAAGACTGTGTTTACACGGATAATCCATAAGAGCATTTAAAAACCACAATTCGTCCCCATATCGCCAAGATACTGCACGAAATGTTCGAAATACTGGTCGACAATGAAAAGAAAATGATCGTCCTCAGAATCAATCCAAAAATAAATATTTAAGTGGCATTTGTTTGCAACATTTGGAGGCAGCAATACCATAAAAAATGGAAATAAAGCAGACAATATAACAACAATAACAATAAAAACATTTTTATAATTATTGTTGCCTTTAAAAAACATTTTTTTCTTTCCATTTTCTGTGAAAAACCAGAGTATCTCTGTGTGTCCCTTAAATATTTAAAATTCACTTAAGTCCTATGGTTGTTAATTTAATTATTTTTTCTTCTTTTATTTTCACGCAATATTTTCGTGTTTAACATGTGTTTTTGAAAATAATTTAAACTTTTTTTCTTTTCTTTTATTTTTTTCTTTTTTGAATAAAAATTTTCATAAATTTTCTTCTTTTTTTTCTTTCCAGGTGAGTGAACAACTTTTGATAACCAAAACATAAAATAAAATCGCATCGTTTTACTTACTACATATCAAGTAAGTACCTTGAAAAGGGGCATTTATTTACTCCTTTTATTTCCCTTTAGAAAATTTATGAACCAGTTCTCAAAATATTTATGAAATCGTAAATGCTTTGAAGAGGTAGGCCATGATATTTCGATATTTCGTTGAAAAACCAGTGAACGGAAAAATTTTTTTTTTTTAAATTTAAAAAAATTAAAACTTGATGTAGAGGAACTACACACTAAAATTTTTGTTTTATATTTCGCTCTCATAAATGTTTAAAAATAATTTTTAAACCTTGCTTGTGTCAATTATGGATCTTTATAATCGCCATTCTGTTCATTATTTTGTTTATATTCTAGTACCAAAAAATGTACCAAGAATTTTAAACCAAAATCCTACCTTAAAACAATAGAAATTCGTTGTTTGTTGTTTTTTTGTATAAGAAAGTACCAAAAATTAAGTACTTTAATCGTTAGGTTCATGAAATTGTTTATTGGGTTTATAATTTTGTTTATATTTGAGTACTAAAAAAGTACCAAAAAATCATGTCTTGAAACAATAGATATTCATTTTATTTCTTGGTTTTTGAGAATTAAAAAAGTACTTTTATGTATAAGAAAGTACCAAGAATTTAGTATTTTAATCGTTAGATTCATGAAATTGTTTATTGAATACATAATTGTGTCCATAATTTTGTTTATATTTGAGTACCAAAAAAGTACCAAGATATTTAGTACCAAATTCATTATTTCATTGTTGTGTTCATAAAAATTACTAAGACATTTAGTATCAAAATAATATTTTAATTTTTTAGTTTTGATAACAGAAAAAAGTACTTTTATGTGTAAGAAATTATCAAAAATTAGGTACTTTTATGTTGAAATTTTGTAAAAACTCAAAAGATTACAAAATCCGCATTTAAATGCGTTTTTTTACTCTTTTTTTGGTACCAAAAATATTGCCATTTTGTATAGAAAAAGTACCGAAAAATTAAAAAACAAATTTTAGTACCAAAATCTTTTTTTAAAATAATAGGTATTCGTTTTATTTTTTTTTGTTTTTCGAGAATTAAAAAAGTACTTTTAGGTATAAGAAAGTACTAAAAAGTTCGGTATCCAAAAATTTTTTTTAAACCTCAAAAGACTATAAAACCACATTTAAAACCTTTTTATTTTTTTTTTTTTGGTACCAAAATATTGCCACTTTATATATAAAAAAGTACCAAAAAATTAAATCAGACAGGCGTAAGAAAGTACCAAAAAGTTCGATTCCCAAAAACTTTTTATGTTGAAAGCTTTTAAAACTCAAAAGACTATAAAATCCACATTTAAAATCTTTTTATAGTTTTGTATTGGTACCAAAATATTGCCACTTTGTATATAAAAAAGTACAAAAAAAATTAAATAAGAAAGTACTTTTGGGTATAAGAAAGTGCCAAAAAGTTCGTTACTCCAAAACTTTTACGGCAAAAGCTTTTAAAACTGCTTTTTATGTATCTTTTTTTGGTACCAAAAAGTATGATAGAATCTAACAAGGATTCTCTCGCTATCCTTAACCCATTAATGCCCGTATTACTTTTTTTCTAACGGTTACCGGTTTGCTTTTTACACTCAATTTCCTCTCGAAGCATAAAAACTAAGGCAACTTCTGCTGACAACTTAAGTTGCCACTGGGCATTAATGGGTTAATAATCATCACCGCAGCCTATATGGCCGGTACTTTCATTTGAAAGATGATCTTATCCAAATACCTACCGCCTATGAAAAGATGACTGCACCCACAGCTTTATCCCGTTCTGTCACATTCGTGAATATTTGTATGAAATTGTTGTTGTTGTTGTTGTTGTTGTTAATTGTTGAAGCAATTAAAATAATATCAAACGGGAATTAATTCAGGTCCTGTTAGTGTGTTAATTTAAAATATTCACTCGTTTGTTAATATTTCCCAATACAGGAGCAAAATGTTACAGTGATATGGCTTAACATCAGACTGTCTGCCATAAATTGCTGATACAGCCAGTGATGATGCCAATTTATTTAATGGCAGTCCTATTAAAGGCTTCTTCTGTACAACATACTCTCTGCATATTTGTGAATCTCATTTCTTTTTCTTTCTTAAAGATTGTTAATGAAATCACGACCAATTTGTTTTTTCTGGAATGCTATTTGAGTGCCTTTACACTTTTTATTACGTGAGGGATTACAGCTGTTGGCCTGGCCAGTCGTTGGCTATTATTTAACGTGTTACACACTCACCCTAGCATATAAAAACTGTTGAGGACAAGTGAGTGAGCCATACTTGTTGTCAAGTACGGCCCTTACCCCCCCCCCCCCTCCCATACTGCCCTTTATTGTTTTTTCTTTGCTGTGTGATGAAAAATACTTTATTTTTCGTATTTCGTATAACAAAAGAAATGAAAGAAAGAAGAAAAAATTTTCCTTTGACGTCTGTCAACAGCTTTAGAGACTGTCAGGCCGTTAGTTAGACAGCCGAACATAGCTCACAAATGTAATTAATGATGGGAAAATTACATTTAATTTCGTTACGTTAATAGATCTCTCATTAAATGTGAATTACTGCGGGTTATTATTTGTCTTACTGTCTTTCTGTCTCTGCTTCTGTCTGTTTGTCTGTTTTCATAATTTTTCCCATTGACTACCGAAATACATACACATTTTTCAAGGGCCACAGCCTAGTAAGGCGTGTGATTATTTGTTTTTATTGAATCATAAATTTTTTTCTAGATTGTATTGGAGCACGTAATACGAAACTAATTATAGAAAGGGCTTCGGGTTCCCTTTTTTCTGGCTGTTTTTAAGCAAAAAGGTTAAAAGTATTGTATTTGCCTTTACAAATAAAAGTCGAATTAATGAAAAATGTTTTCAAATAATTAGAAATTGCGTACGTAATTAAAGGTCATCATCATTTCTTAATTAAATACGAAAAAAAAATCTCTTCTTGCCCTTGAATACAAAACATAAGATCCTAAAAGTCAGTGCTATTAAGGCACAGTAACAGGCAAATTAATTATCTCAGAAGCATCACTGTTATTAGCTAAAAAAGGCCTTTTTTCTACGGCCTTAGTTGTTTAAACATTAACAAGAAGTTACCAAAACTCGTCTTAATTAAAGGAAGAGCCGGCTGCATGCTGAATATGTGCTCATTATGAGTCCTATCTGTGCGCTTAGCAAATGCTTAGAGCTTGAACTGCATGCATGTAACAAAGGCTTACTTAAGGTCAACAAATATGAGCACCATTCAAATATGGCTCTATAAACTACACGATTTGCTTATTTTAGAGTAAGTCCAGCTTACATTTTTGCCAGCTTAGATCCTTCAAATGTGGGTAGTTTTTTGAGTATACATACATACCATACATACATACATACATAATAATTGGTCATTACAACTCTTCAGTCAGGATTACAACCTAGTTTCTCACACCACTTATGTTGTGTGTGTTAATTTTTATACATGAGTGGCGCAACCTACAGTTTAAAGTCGAATCCAAACGACAGATTTTTGAGAAAGTTTTTCATGGCAATTTTAATTTACTCTCGAGAGTTTTTGTATTTCGTTTTGATGTCTGGCCTGGTGCTCGAACCCTGGCTTTACGTCTAATAAGCCAACACATTACCTACTAGACTACGGCGACTTCTTTCTGATGCAATCTCATGATAAAAATTCTGCATATTGGGCCTTGTCTACTCAGAAGGCTGGTTAGAATCTTTAGGCTACTTTACGATCAAGAGATCATGTCTCCTCATATTCTCATTACATAGCAAAGGCTTAGATTTGCTCGAACACTTCATTCCATTTTATCTCTCACAGAGCATTTTCTTTCAAAATTCCTTTGCCTTGGTACTGAAAATTTCTAATTCCTCTTAAACGCTATTAAACTCCACAGCTATAGCTGTAGAGAGCACTTCTCTGATGCAATCTCATGGTAAAAACACTGTTTTTTTGTATTTTTTTTATTGAAGACCCTTACACTCATGCTATAATTGACCATCACTGTTGATTGAAAATTGTTTCGTTTGTTAAGTTTCTAAATTCCGTATAAAAATTAATTTTTAATAACAAAAACTGAAATTCTTCAAACTGAAATTCTACAACCCCCTCCTTAACAATTTTAAAAATCGAAGAAGAAAATAATGTAACATGGAATCCTGTAATCTTGTTAATAATTTATAAAAAAAAAGTTTATAAAATTAAAGAAACTCTTGTAAAACTATTTTTTTAAATACGGCTGCAATCCCCTTTAAATCAAAACAAAGCAGAACAAAACACTGGTCATACACATGCATGCATAGGCAGACACTTGCACTCGCACACGCGAGAAACAAGTGCACTAAACAGGCAAGAAAAACTAAAATTCAACAGAAGAAGCTGAGTGTTGTGTTACAAGGTTATATTCAAAACACAAACACGAATTCCCTTACACACACATTTACACTCTTTTAGAAATGGAAACACAGGTTCATTAGTCAGTGAGTGTGAACTCTATTTTGTTTTCGCTTCTGCGAGTATTTTTAGTTGTTTTTGTTTGTATGCCGTTATTTTGTTTCGGGTTTCTCTCTCTCTCTCTGCGTGTGTATTAAACACACTGGGAGTGGTGGTGCATACACAGTGTTTGTATTTGTTTGAATTGTACCACGTGTTCTTGGTTAATGGTGTGTGAGTGTTGTAAACTCATACACATACACACAGTCTATGTTTATACTATTAAAACTCTCATTTTCATTTCAAACAAAGTCACATCTGGAGAAAACGAGAGAGCGACAGAGAAAGAGTGTAACACAATAGTAGAGTGAATGGCTGAATGGTTTTGTGTACGAATGAGCCTAAAAAGGAAAACTTGAAAACAGGAAAGTTAACAACATACGAACAGGATGTTGTTATTACTGGCTACTGTGCTTCAATGTATGTGCATACTCTCCTGTATATTCTCCTGTGTATTCTAATGGCAACATTGTTGCTAACGAAACCAAAACAAAAAAAGCTTCTTTTAGAGAACAAAATGTGTAGTGAAGAGCAAAGCTTGTTTGTGAGCATTTACATCACAATCGTTAATAACGGAAATATTTTATGTTGACAACAGATGGCGCTGGCATTCTAAATAAATTTCGTTTTGGAATTTAAACGCAATTTTGAAGATTTTTTTCTTGAAATTTTTAATGTTTTTTTATTACAAAGAAATTAAATTCCACTTTTCTAGCATTAGGCCTACATACAATAAAACATTTTCTTAAGCTGTCGATGAAGTAAATAGGCCATCAATCTCAAGATTTAGGCAAATTTCTGAAACATTTTGTGATTTAAAGAAGCTTAAGAGGCTTTTTTTAAACAACTATTCAATTCATGATCAATTATTCACAGTTTCTGGGGTCAACAATCGTGTAGATAGGCCTCCAAAGCATTATTATAGTACTGTGACCCTACGATCTATTGTATTATAGAGCAGTCAGCCCCTACTTAATTTTTTTCTTTCATTAAAGTTCACAATATTCGCCATAGTCTAGTAGGCAGTGTGTTGGCTTATTAGACGGGAGGCCTCGGCTCAAACTCCAAATCAGACATTTCCAACTAAACGAAATAAGAAATATTTGTTCGGAGACTTTATGGAAAAATCTCTGAGAACAAATGAAAATTCGGATGAAAAGTTTTTCAAAAAATCTGTCGTTCGGAGGCGACTTTTAAACTGTAGGTTCCTCCATTCATGTATAAAATTAACACCCATAATATAAGTGGTGTGAGAAACTAGGTCATCACTCTAACTTTTTTTTTTTCTCTTGAGCCGGAGGTGGGAATCTTCGGAAGACACTTTTGTTCCAACAAAAGAATCCAAAATAGTACATACATGTATGTATGTATGTTAGGTTCACAATGAACCAATGAAGACGTGGAACTGTGAATACAATAATGCACCACACTTTCAACCGATCCAGTTGTGTCGTTCTAATATCTCGCAAAATCCGTTTGTCTTAAGCAGCTTCAGAATGCTGTTCCATATTTCTAAAAACTACTGTGCTACCTGTATAGTACTTGGTTAGCAACTTTCTGTTTCCTTCTGCGGTGAGTTAACGTCATATACGTACCAAGTATGTATTCTGATTGTTTATTGTATTCATCGCAGAGTCTACATATTGGGCAGAAGGCTGGTTCAGAAGAAGTCGCCGTGGTCTAGTAGATAGTGTGTTGGCTTATTAGACGAAAAGCCAGGGTTCGAGCCACAGGCCAGACATCAAAATAAATACAAAAAGTATTTCTTCGGCGACTTCCTTTCAGCAGATTTCTGGCAAAAACTCTGAAAGTAAATAAAATTGCCACGAAAAAGTTTTTCAAAAATCTGTCGTTCGGAGTCGACTTCAAACTGTAGGTCCCGCCACTGACGTATAAAATTAACAAGCGCAACATAAGTAGTGTGAGAAACTAGGTCGTAATCGTGACTGAAGGGTTGTAATGACCAATTATGTATGTATGTATGTATTACTCATGTATTTTCTTTCAAATTTCTCTTGCGATTATACTGAAAATTTCTGATTCCTTTTAAGCCCATCTGCCTGTTCATATTTAAATGACATGGGATGCTGCAGTGGGTGATCCTATTTACTCTGCTTAACTGATTCAGCTTGGCCAGACAGTCACATACTATTCTCGAGCTCATCTTTTGTACTTCTTGCCCAAATGGCATGTAATTGCGTGTCAATATATAATGATCCCTCCCCCGATGGTGTTTTCGGCTTTTACATAAACAAATTAGTGATTGTCCAGATAAAGGCCTACTCTCGGAGGTACTCGTATATTCGAAAAAGCCAGGCTAGGAGTTTTAAAAGTGTTGGGTGATGCTTACACGCCGTCCATTCTGATTAGATGCCGGACGTGAGGGCAATATATTCTAATATTATCCGTGCTGATTATGCACACAGTCAGGGAAATGTAGTATCTGCTGTCCCATACTACAAACATAGATACATAATTGGTCATTACAACCCTTCAGTCAGGATTACGACCTAGCTTCTCGTACTACTCACTTAAAATTCAAAGCAATTTCACTTCCTTCTGGATAGACTTCACTTAGGGCATCTCTCAATACAGTGGTAAACAGCCTAGATAATACAGGGCATATTTGCCTTATTTCGCTCCTGATATCGCCCAATAAAGTGGCAAACAGCCTGCATAATATATGGGATACTGGCCTCACGTTGCTCATGCATGCATGGCAAACAGCCTGGATAATAAAGCACATCCTTGCTTTACTTTAGTGGTGAACCGAATTTGTTAAACGATAATCCCGTTATGGAAAACTGAGGCTTCTTGCAAACTCAGAGGCACTACCTCTCTTCCCATTGCTTTTCATGTGTCAATTGGTGTGATCATAAGCCAAGTTATTCTGCGGATGGTGCGACAATAATGCCTGGGGCTTATATTTGGCCGGAAGCCTCCCTGTTCATTTCGCATATTATTCAACATTTTACTTCAAAGAATTTTCTGTATTATGATCAGAAGCTACAGAAAAGAAAAGATTTTCAAAAAAAATATTTTTTTACTCTCTCTTGAAAACACTAGAATTAAAGTCCAAACTAGGAGACATACTTTAAGTTTATTTCTTGGCATTTGTAACGGCAGTTACAAATTGAAATAATTCCAATTCCAAATTATTTTACCATGATTAACTAGTTTTTATTTATTTGTCGACATTCACGACTTTATTATTACCTCTGCTGCAGGAAGCCTTGATGACACAGCGTTTAACACTGTCGTACAGCCAACTAGCCAAACATACAATGAGCATCAAAAGAAACTGTACACCATGGATACACCACCAAACACAACTTTTACCCACTTAAGGAGAGTGCCCGAAAAAATTTGACAACATTTCCAAATTTTTTATATATTTTTTATTGTTTGAATTTTAAAAACTGGCAATGAAAAAATTTTTAAAATAAAAATGACGGTAAACTATTAACGAAAATTTTTTTATTGAACATTTTCTTTTGACGCGCACTGTAAGCACATCCATGTATATGTACATGTATTATAGAATATTTGACTCGTAGAAAGCCTGAATAAATGTTTACCAAAAAATATACGAACATTTTATTTGTTTTTATCGATAACAATAAAATAACAACAACAACAGCAAAACAATCATTTATTACCAGCATAAATTATTATTTTCATCAATAAAATGCTTCCCCTTCCGCTCTCTCTTTTCTATACATCCTTTTTTCCATTATTAATACACAGACAGCTCATGTGTCGATTTCTTTGTGTTCTGTAAACATTTAGATGAGCATGTGTGTGTGTGTGTGTATGTTACAGGAAACGGAAACTCAGAAATTTCATTTCATTTTCCTTATAAAGTGTGACGTCTTTGCATTAGATTTTTCCTATGAAGACTTTCTCGTCTATCTTTGCTGGTGTTTACTGTTTCGTAATTCATATTTACTCGTATTATTGTTGATGGCAGTGCTTGAGTAATTTTTGTGGAAATATTACTTCAAATATTATTTGTATTTTATTATTTACAACATCAACATCAATAGCAACAGCAACAATTATTACATCAATGTTATGTATGAATGAATGAATGAAGAGCTTGGAAAAACATTTTTTAAGTATCGATAGACACTTACACTCGAAGTGAAAAATTAATAAATAGCGAAGGAAAACAAAATTATTACAAAACAAAACAATAAAAATTTTTAAGAAAAATTACATGAACTGGTAGAAATGTTAATCAAAACAGGCTGAGCTTATGCTTCAGATCCACATTTGGCCTCTAAGTGCTGATGTATTTCATTGTATCTACCATTGTAATTTAGTTTTACTTACCTAACTGTTTATTATAACCCTGTAGTCAGGACTACAACCTAGTTTCTTACACCACTTATGTATGGACCTACAGTTTAAAGTAGGAGGACAGATTCAAGATATTGCCAGAAGTCTGCTGAGGGAAAGTCGCCGAAAACAAAACTTTTTCCGTATTTCCTTTTGTTCAAGGATGTCCGAGCTAGGGTTTGAGGCATGGGTTCGCGACTAATAAGGCAACATACATACATTTAAAGTCGATCCGAACAACAGATTTTTGAGAAACTTTTCATGGCAATTTTATTTACTCTCGAGAGTTTTTGCCAGAAATCTGCTGAGAGAAAGTCGCCGAAAAAATACTTTTTGTATTCTGTTTTGATTCCTGCCCCTGGGGTCGAACCCTGGCTTTACGTCTAATAAGCCAACACACTAACTAATATACTACCGCGACTTTATGACCGATTAAAGAGTCCATCCAGCCAACATACTATCTACTAAACCACGGCACCTTGAGTTTGGTACTCATACATACATACGTACATAATTGGTCATTACAACCCTGTAGTCAGGACTACAACCTAGTTTCTTACACCACTTATGTTATGTTTGTTAATTTTTTATACATGAGTGGCGTGACCTACAGTTTAAAGTCGATGCCGAAGGACAGATTCAAGAAATTGCCAGAAGTCTGCTGAGAGAAAGTCGCCGAAAACAAAACTTTTTCCGTGTTTTCTTTTCTTCAAGATGTCCTAGCTAGGGTTTGAGGCATGGGTTCGCGACTAATAGGCCAACGTAATGGGTGATTTTTTAAGAGCTATAGGAAAATTTTTCAAAAGAAAACACATGAAATCTTTATTTGAATCGATAGTACGGTGAATATAATTTAATGTTTGAAGATTATTTCATGCAAATGTTGACCGCGACTGCGCCTCAAATGGTCCATCCGCTTAGTCCAATTTTGGCATACTCTTTCCAACATTTTGGCCGGTATTTCACAAATAAATGCTTCACTGTTGTCTTCCAATGCGTCAATTGAAGTGGGCTTGTCTGTATAGACATGAGCTTTAACACAGCCCCAAAAAAAATAGTCTAAAGGCGTTAAATCGCACGATCTAGGCGGCCAACTGACCGGTCCCGAACGTGAAATAAAATGTTCACCGAACTCGCCTCTCAATAAGTCCATTGTTACGCGTGCTGTGTGGCATGTGGCACCGTCTTCTTGAAACCACATGGCATGTAAGTCAAGCTCTTTCCTTTTGAGCAAAAAAAAGTGGATATCATCTTACGGTAGCGCTCACCATTCACAGTTACGTTACGATTCGCAGCATCTTTGAAGAAGTACGGTCCAATGATGCCACCAGTCCATAAACCGCACCAAACTGTGACTTTTTCTGCATGCATTGGTAGCTTTTGCAATGCTTCTGTCTGTGCTTCTTCACTTCAAAATCGACAATTCTGCTTATTTACGTATCCATTGAGCCTAAAATGAGCTTCGTCGCTGAGCACAATTTTTCGATAAAGAAGTGGATCTTCGGCCAACTTCCAAGAGCCCATTCACCAAAAATTCTGCATTGCGGTAGGTCGTTCGGCTTCAATTCTTGCATCAGCAAGTATTTTGAAAGGCTTCACAACTAAATCCTTCCGCAAAATTTTCGACGTTGTTGAGTAACAGAGGCCCAATTGCTGCGAACGGCGACGAATCGATAATTGATGGTCATCATTAACACTGGCCGATACGGTTGCGATATTTTCTTCAGTTCGCACTCTACGTAAGCGTGTTGGCGGTTTAATGTCCAACAATGTAAATTTGGTGAGAAATTTAGTCACAATAGCCCGAATAGCCGCTTCAGTGGGTCGATTAAACTGACCATAAAATGGAAGAAGCGCGCAATGAACTTTCTTAACAGAGCACGCGCACGCATTTTGATAATAAAATTCAATGATTTGCAAGCGTTGTTCGTTTGTAAGACGATTCATGGTTAAATTATAAGACCAAACTGAAGATGTTTGACAGTGAAACAAAACACGAAACGTGCGTGAGCTGTTTAAATCAGTGTTGCCTTAAAGATAATAGCTAAAAAATCACCCGTTACTATCTACTAAATCACGGCACCTTGAGTTTGGTACTCATGTATACACACATACATAATTGTTTATTACAACCCTGTAGTCAGGACTACAACCTAGTTTCACACACCACTTATATTGTGTTTGTTAATTTCATACATGAATGACGTTACCTACAGTTTAAGAAACTCTCAGAATTTTTGCCAGAAGTCTGCTAAGAAGAAGTCGCCAAAAGAAATATTTCTGCCCGTATTTCCTTTTGTTTAAGATCTCTGAGATGGGGCTTGAGGCATGGGCTTGCGTTTAAGAAGCCAACAGACTACTTTCTAGGCTATGACGAGTTGAGTTTGGTATTCGCGCTTGAGCTTCATTTATCCACAACACAATTGCCGGGTATATCCCCACGCCCATGTGTTGGAAATCCCCGAAATTCACAGGAGATTTTGTGGTAGTCTTCTAATCTGTTACTGTCACTCATTCAATAGCCGTAGGAAAAGCAATGAATTCATCTGCCAAGCTACTGCCGGCCTTTGAGAGTTTTTGATGTACAAGTGCTGCCACAAACCACAACCCATTTTATTCACGCCTTTAATAAGCCAACATACTACCTACTAAACTATGGCGGCTTAAATTTGGTGCTCGTTTGGCCTTCATTCATCGACAACACAATTTCAGAGTGTTTTTTTTATAGCTTTACGAGCTAAAGTTTGGGAATCTTCGAAAGACATTGGTAGCCCGGCCTACCAATGTGCACGATTCGCTGCAAGACTTACTCTCGGCTTGCTAAACGCATACGTACTAAACCCAACCTAGTTCGTCACACTTCCATTAAGTCGCCACCCCCCCGCGGGACCACAATCAAGTATTACATCGGGGGAGGTAAAAATTCAGCGAGTGCTGCTATCCATTTCAGCTGTTCTTGCTCTCTCTATTATCCTCTGTTGTACTAGAACTTCCTGCGCGAATAAACATACCGCGTTCCTGTTTTCGCGCGATGTTATCATCAGGTTAACCACGTTATCGGGAGTCATCTGGGATCCGATCGTCCTCTCCAGGAAATTTCGTCGGAATTCGTAGCGTGGGCAAGTGAAGGATATATGCTCCGCTGTTTCACTTGTATCTAGACATTATGGACACGTTTCATCTACGTCATGCCCATACTTGTAGAGGTGTGTCCTATAGCATCCGTGGCCCGTTAGGAACTGTGTAAGGTAAAAATTCACCTGGCCGTGCTTCCTTCCAGTCCATTCTTCTATATTCGGTATTAATCTGTAGGTCCATCTTCCCTTTGTGGAAGAAGTCCACTCGTGCTGCCAACTATTCATTGCATCATCATTCACCTGGTCAGGGTGCACTAGCCCCGTTCTCCCACTTATTAAACGTTTTCTCCTCTCTGTCTCTACCAATATTCCTAGCGGCATCATTCCCGCTATCAGCAAGGCTGCATCCGTAGATACTGTGCGAAAGGCAGAAATTACTCGGAGGGCAGAACTCCTGTAGGCCCCATCAACTCCTATTCTATATGTCTTCTTATCCATGGCCTCGGCCCATATAGGGGCTGCATATAGAGCAATCGATCAGAGTGTATCCCTATGCCATTGTAATGAGGATCCATGAAATTCGCAAAAGATTTTACGATAGTCTGGCATCATATTCAAGTTCTGCCACAAACCTCAGCCCATTTTACACACCAATTTTGAACCACTGGTGTACACTTACAGAGAATTTGGCAGGCAATGTTTTGTTTTTTAAAGCGGTAGGTATGTAGTATGCCCTCTAGGATTACCGAAATAAAATTTAATAAAACGCCAAATCTCATCACATTTTCTTCTTTGAAATGTTTTTTTTCCATTTTTTATTTGCAACATTTTCTTGAGTGTACGGTTTGTAGAGATTTTCCCTTAAAGGATCTTGATTAAGTCATAGAAATTCATATGAAAAAAAATCTTTTGTTGCTGGCACAAGACTCGATTACAATGACACGAACAATGGCACTTGTAAACTTATATCTTGTACAAGAGACTTGAAAATCATAAACAAGACAGCCAGCCCAACCAACCAACCAATACTTTCGTGTTAAACTCACAACGAAAGGCAAACAAACACACACAGGATAGAGAGACACATACATCCAAGCATAGAGAAATTGAATTACAAAACCCTTCGCTTTCTATGTAAGTATGTGTGGCTATTCGTAACACAGTCTTTACTATAAGAAATCATAACCTGTTTGTAAATGTAATACTAGCCCTCTCTCTCCCTCTCTCTCTCTCTCGCTCTCTTTCAAGTGACTAAATTGAAGAGAATATTGAATAGAACATGAGAAAAACAAGAAGAAGAAGGAAAAGAGGAGGAAAAGAATCTCCACATAAATGTCATGATTAATACATTGGCATACTACTTGGCTATGAATTACTAATTCAAAGGTTTAATACTCCTCTCTCCTTTGCTTTGTCTCCCTCTCTGTATTAGTCTGTCGGTTGTGACACAACTAATGAGTATGACACAACATTGGTGTCTATGACTATAAAACGGTAAATGATGTTAATGATGATGCTGATACTGACTATTGTCAATTTTTAGATTTCGAACATGGATTACAACACACACACACACACACAACACTCATTTAAACATTAGTGAGTGTACGTGTGTGTTTGTGTCTCTCGATTATGGTTTTTGTAAATCGATTACCATTCATAATGTCGAGATGATAATTTCCATACTCATGTTGAATGCTGTTGCTGTTGCTGATGCCGATGCTGTTCGTTGATAAATTATTTTGTAAATGCCTTCCCCTCCAATCATTTATGAAGAGGCTGAACATGTTCTCATGGGCTCTTAACAATGCAGAACTATTTTGTTAAATGCCTTGTTATCGTATATATGAGTTGATAAGTATGATACTCAGAGAGAGAGGGAGAGAGTTCTGAATGAATGAAAGCTTATCAAGCTCATCAAATTAGGCCTTCAATTACAGAAAGAAACAAAGCAAGAAGACAGTTTATGTGTTGCCTTGGAACCATAAAGGCTTGTTGGACCTTCTTAGAACAAATAGCTTTACCCCGTTTGAGTTTTAAAGCCACCGTGAAGCTATGATTTCGAAGAAAAAAAATTTTTTTTTCATTATAACGCCTGCACCCTGGCATTTAGTCATTGGCTCTGGGTTAATTGCAAAAGTTGTTGCTGTAGGTAGGTAGAAGTGGCAGTCTCCTCGATGGAGTCATGAGCGGACACAGGGCCCATTGTGATACCACAGTTGCTCATTTCCCCTATTCCAGGAACCATTCGGAGCTTCCGATGAAGCGACTCAGGCCGCCACAATATCCATACATGACGGTTCATCCATATCCTCCATGTAATAGGCATCCAGGTACCTCTTTCTCCTCCGACTAAGTGCCGAACATGTGCACAATAGGTGAAGAAGAAGTCTCATCTTCCTCTTCATCTCCACAGCTCGTGCAGAAATCATTTGCAAGGTGTCCAAAACCAATACGCCTCGCATGCGCTCCCATAATGCAATGCCCCGTAATAACCACAATAACAGCGCTGAGCCTACTTCTTTGGAGTTTAAGCAAAGTCATCGTACGCCTCCTATCCAGCCTCGGCCAGATCTTTTGCGCCGCTCTGCCATTATCCGAAGTTGCCCACATTCTGTTGCATTGTCAATTATAAGTTTTCAGGTCCCCAAAGGCATCCCCAACGTAGAGAATTCATCAGAGGGTTGGATGGTCGTGTCAGTTCATCCGCTCTGCATTTGCCAGGAATATCATTATGTCCCGGTACCCTTGTGATACAAACATCATATCGGTTCGCCACCTTTGAGATAACTTTAATCACTTTTTCACATATTTCACCCATTATCTCATCAATAACTTGATGAATGTTGGTTTTCAAACGCGCCAACATGATCTTGGCGACCTACTGACATATCCTAAACGTGAAATTCTTCGTTCTGGAAACTTCTTCTTTAACTTACTTAATTAGTCACTAGAACCCTTTGGACAGGATAACAACCTAGCCTCTCACATCACTCTTGTTGTGTGTGTGTTACTTTTAGCCATAAGTTGCAGCACCTACAGTTTAAAGTCGACTCCGAACGACAGATTTTTGAAAAAGTTTTCTTGGCAGTTTTTATTTTTTGTTTTTAGAGTTTTTGCCAGAAGACTGTTGAGAAGAAGTCACCGAAAGAATTTTTTTTTTTCAAATTTTGTTCTGTCCGAGATGACTCAACCGGGGTTTGAACCGCTAGCTCTCGTTTAATAAGCCTACGGAATTACTTACTGGACGACGGAATATTTCTCATGCAATAAATCCCAAATTGGTAGAGTTATGTTGCTCGTGGCATTGTCTTGTTTAAGCCACATGACGTCCAGTTCATAATTATCCATTGCAGGTTGAAAAATTTGATTAAACGGTTAATTTAGTGGTATTTCCGAAAAAATACGATCCTACGATACTTCCAAACCATGCAGTCCACTTTTGATTTTGAAATGATTTTTCCGCAATCACTTCCTGGGTTCAAAAAGCTTGTGAGAAGTAGACATCATAGCTGCAGAAAACTTTATTCAAAAAATATTTACTCGCAGCTAAATTTGGAGAATTGGGTCGAAGAGAGGACAATTTGTAGCGCGATTTATAAATTTTTTCAGTCTTATCTGCTGCAAAAGAACTTTTTCTTGGCCAAAGCATGTTGTTTTCTTTCAATTGCTAATTAAAACGGCCTACCAAGTGATCACAAGAATCGGTATTGCTTGGGTTATGCTTCGTACCTCCCGAAAAAATGGACGTCATGGCGGTATTGGCTAACATACCCAGCTTGGCTTTGATGAAGCACTTCAATACAGTAACAAAACGATCTATTACCCTTTAATGTCCGAACTTTGAACTGCTCTGTATTAGAAAGGACAACGCTCTACCTACTACTTGATAGGTCGATACCTACTACTTGATTAGCAGATATTAGGTTCGGTATTGTATCAGGTAGCCAAGTATGTGGTTTTATGACTTGTTTTCATCATAAATTATACAATATTGCTCTTGAAGCGATTGCTTTTCGGAATAAAAGCCTTCAATGTCCGATCAGAAAGCCGGTTACTATACTCAAGCTGTTCCTAGCTAACCTGATGCAAATCTCCTTCTTTCATTGTCAATTTTCTGTTGCCTCCATTCTTACGCATGCCGCAAACTATGACTTATTTTAAGACAAAAGCCTTAAGATATTCCTTCACCATTAAAGCTATTCTGTTAGCCTTTGAAACGTTTGTGTAGGTCTTGACAGAAATCTTCTGATACTTTATCGTCTTGAATTCGTTACTATTTCTGTAGATAATACGTGGGCTCTGTCTTAATCGTTGGCTAATTCACTTCCAACTGATCAACATCACGTTTGTACGGTTGTCTAGATGGCATGTAAACATTTCGTGTGCGATGCAGTACAGCAAAGTTTTTCAAAGGCGAATCTAAGCCTCTTCTCCTCCTCTTCTCCTATTACGCAAGCCTGTATGTGGTGGTCAATTTGATAACCACATAACCTTTGTGTACCGTTCGGTGTGGGTAAAGTGTTCCCCCCCAAATTACGATATTATTCGATGTACACATTTCCATGAAGTAATCTCCCCACAGGAGTCGCCGTAGTCTAGTAGGTAGTGTATTGGCTTATTAGACGTAACGCCAGGGTTCGAGCCCCAGGCCAGACATCAAAACAAAATACAAAAAGTATTTCTTCGGCGACTTTCAGCAGATTTCTGGATTTCTGGAAGACGCTTAAGAGAGTTTCAATGGTTGAATTGGCTTATCCGTTTGGTAGTTTCGCCGTAGTCTAGAAGGTAGTGTGTTGGCTTATTAGACGTAAAAGCCAGGGTTCGAGCCCAAGGCCAGACATCAAGACAAAAAGTATTTCTTCGGCGACTTCCTCTCAGCAGATTTCTGGCAAAAACTCTGAGAGAAAATAAAATTGCCATGAAAATTTTCTCAAAAATCTGTCGTTCGGAGACGACTTTAAACTGTAGGTGCCACCACTCATGTATAAAATTAACGCATACAACATAAGTGGTGTGAGAAATTAGGTCGTACTCCTGACTGAAGGGTTGTAATGACCAATTATGTATGTATATAATCTCCCCACAGTGCTTTGTTGGTACTTACTCTTAGGACCTAGGTTTGCGTTACTCCGTTCCACTACTAGTAGATTATCCGCCTGATTTATGCTAAACCTCTCTTCCGGGTAATTTTAGAGAGCAGAAATGCAATGCCATTTAAGCAAGGCTAGTCTAGCGATGTTTCCGCATGGATTTAGCAGCGTCTGCCTTCTGGTGCTGCTCCTATGGACTAGTTTAGCTGATTCTTAAACCAATCGTACATTCTGAAATCCATATCGTGTCCGTTGTTTCAAGCCAAATTTCCATATGCAGATTAGATAATTGATTCTTAAATACTTCAGTTCAAATACTCATTAGTTTAATACAGGCATAGCTGATTATGCCATCGCATCCATTGCTGAACTATCAGAAACGCTAAGGAGGACATTTGTTACACAATTCTACTTGGGGTAAGACATAGTTGGTCGTCATAGTGTCTCGTTCGGATATCGACAGGATAAACCACATACGGCAGAGTTTTACAATTGAAAAGGCGAGACTGTGTATTGCTTCAGTATTAATTTGCGACTTAAGTACAGGCACAAACCATACATAACCTTAAATAAAGAGTCTGCCAAATAACTTTTTTTCGAAAATGCTTTAAAAGCAAAACTACTGAATATTTTCTCAAATTTCTTTTTTATTTGAAAGTAGAATCCTTCCGGTTAATAATGGAAAATAATTTCATTCAAATGGCTGTCTCGTCTGGCCATGCAGTAGCCTACACCAGGAGATGCTGATTTTGGCAAAAAAAAATCATCTTTTCAGATGAAGCTCATTTTGATCTTGGCGGGTATGTAAATAAACAAAATTGTCGCATTTGGGGCACAGAAAACCCGCACGCATACATTGAAAAGCCGACGCACCCAAAACGAGTCACTTTTTGGTGCGGATTTTGGTCCAGAGGCATAATTGGGCCATTTTTCTTCGAAAATGAGCAACGAGCGGCCGTTACAGTCAATGGCGATCGCCATATTGAACGAATTTTTGTTCACAAAAATTGAAGAGGAGGATATTGACAACATTTGGTTTCAACAGGACGGCGCTACGTGCCACATAGCCGAAGCTACACTCGATGTTTTGCGCACTGTTTTAGAAGATCGTAATATCAGCCGTAGAGCTGATGTCGTTTGGCTACCTCGGAGCTGCGATTTGACTCCGTTGGACTATTATTTGTGGGGTACCGTCAAAGATAAGTGTTACGCCGACAAGCCAGAGACAATTGACGCTTTAAAGGACAATATTCGTGAAGCCATTGGTGAAATACAGCTGCACACAATCGATAATGTGCTTAAAAATTGGAGCGATCGTGTAGGCTACTGCATGGCCAGCCGAGGCAGCCATTTGAATGAAATTATTTTCCATTATTAATGGGAAGGATTGTACTTTCAAATAAAAAAAGAAATTTGAGAAAATCTTCAGTAGTTTTTTTTTTAAAGCATTTTCGAAAAAAAAGTTATTTGGCGGACCCATTAGTCAAAAAAAAACTGATCATAAAACGTAAAGTAAGCGAACTTTTCCTTTCGGAAACGTTAGTGGAAAAATTAAAAATTTCTTTCTTTTTTTGTTATTTAATTATTTCCTTATTATCGCTCTATTTGGTCGCTGTAATAATTGTCTAACGAATGACCATGACTTTTAGAAAATTTCAACGTTTTTTTTTTTTCTTTGCAAAATTAATTCGCCTTCAATTATTTTTATTATTATAGAGCCCAGTAGGAAATGCTTGATTATACGAAGCTTTTTAAACAAACAAAAACAATTATTGTGTTACAGTGTTAAAAATAAAAACAAAAACAATAAAAAAAGAAAAAACCTCTGAAAAACAGCGTGCTTAAACAGCAAAATCATTTGCAACAAAAACAATGCTTGACACACTGTTGTGGAATTCAATTCAATCATCATTGAAAAACAATTCAAGCAACACTTGTTGCTCTCTTTTTGTATTTTCTCTCCCTCTTTCTCCCTCTCCCTTTCTGTGTCTAAATGCGAAAGCCCCAATTGCAAAACAAATGAGAGAATCATTCAACGTCATAACTATCAATCAAATTTGCCAACAAACACTGCTTGTATCTATGCATGCAAGTGTATGTGTGCGTGTGTTTAATTTATAAAATTAAAAACCGTTAACTTATGATGGGAACTTCTCAATTGGAAAACATTTCTTATATGAAAAATTATTGTCAATAGATTTTCACTCACAGCCTATAAAAATGTCTTGACATGCGTTTCCATTACAAAAAATTAAAAATTGTTGCTCTACTCAGGGTCAACTACAATAATAATGATGCAGGCCATGATTATGGGGCGCCTATTTTGTGCAAACAAAAGATTTTTTAAACTGGTAACGGAGAACGTAAATTATAGGCATTAAAAAAGGCATCACAAAAACCCTCCATATTTTTCTCTGGCCACAGGAAACTCATATTCATACTGAGGCAAATTACAAGGACAATTGCACATCCTTATGATACTAAAATAAGGAAATTTGATTGCAGTAATAATAATTCGTTACGTACGGGAAATATTACTTGGAAGTCATAAAGAAAAAATCATTCCTTTTTTCTCTTTTTTTTAAGTGACAACATTTATGGCCCTGAACTGCATGTGTCTGTGGGGTGCTAGCATCAGGATATATTTTTAAGATGAATCCAGAAATTCTTTAATCCGTCAAAATGTGTGCGAATAAGGACCTTTTAGTCGCTGTAGTCTAGTAGGTTCAAAACCCAGCTTAGAAATCTCCATTGAGAACAAAATACGAAAACTAATATTTCCACGGCGACTTCCCCTTAGCAGATTTCTGGTAAAAGCATCTGGGAGTAAAATCAAAATTGTCATTAAAGTTCTAAAAAAATATTGTGCGAATAAGGATCTTTTAGTCGCTGTAGTCTAGTAGGTTCAAAAACCCAGCTCAGACATTTCCATCGGAAACGAAATACAAAATAAAAAATATTTCCACTGCGACTGCCTCTCAGCAGATTTCTGGTAAAAACGTCTCGGGGTAAAATCAAAATTGCTATGAAAGTTTCTCAAAAACCTGCCATTTGGAGGCGACTTTAAACTGTAGGTCCTTCGCCACTCATATATAAAATTAACACACACAACATAAGGTGGTGTGAGAAGTTAGGTTGTAATCCTGACTGAAGGGTTGTAATGAACAATTATGTGCGATGGGTGTAAGATGTATGTAAGAGTCTTTCCAGTAACTCATCGGAAACCCCATTAGTTGTGTTCTCTGCGTGGACGATTTTGATTATCTCGAAATGTCTGGGTGCTACACTGGACAGAATGCTCGCTTGGAGCACAATACATATTTTCAAAAACGTTACCTCTAAAGTGGCCATGTCTCCCTAATGATACTCGAGATATTCACTTCAGTTGCAAAACCTATAATCACCTATGCTTTGGTGTTATAACCATGGGCCATATCCCACTGCTTTCGATCATAATTCCTAGGGATTCTCTATTTTTTCATTGGAAATTATATGCCGCATCATTCTTTAATAATAAGTTTCTCTGGAGACTTTTGTTCGATTGTTAATGTAATGTAATCTTGCCAGGTGCTAGGCATTACAACGCACGAAATCCAAGGCTAAGGTTTGATAGCGATGAGCGTACTGAAACACCAAAGGAGTACGCTCGGCGTGGTATTAAAAGCGCTCATGCGGGATGCATTTCCCTTAGCCTTATGACTACAATGGCGGCTACAGCAGAAGCTGCATAGACAAGGGAACAATTCTTTACCTATTGTATAGGATAGGTTAATAGGGTAGCCGTCTTATGAATCATAGCCTACTTGGATGCTATGAGGTCCCATTGTAACACCAATGTTATCTATTCCGCCCAGTATTATATCATGGAAAAAAGTTTGCTTAGGTTCGACTCCGAACGACAGATTTTTGAGAAACTCTTTCATGGCAATTTTATTTGACACTCAGAGTTTTTGGCAGAAATCTGCTGAGAGGAAGTCGCCGAAGAAATACTTTTTGTATTTTGTCTTGATGACTGGCCTGGGGCTCGAACCCTGGCTTTGCGTCTAATAAGCCAACACACTACCTACTAGACTACGGCGACTTCAAAAAAAAAAGTTTGCTTACTCCAGCAATTTTTCAGGCAGTAATTTACGCCTATACAGGTAGTTCTGGGGAATGTCTCCGTTGGAGAATGAACACCCGTCTTTATATATGCAACAAATATCTCTTCTCTAGACCTTCAATCAACCACGATTACTGAAGTTATGTGAAACAGTAAAACACGTGCTTGAATGTCTTAAAAGTCTAGGAGAGCAGGGTTTATGTAAGGGGCCTCGGGAGATAGCGTTTCTTTAGTCGCACTGCTATCTGGCCTCTAATAAAAAATTTAAATGCATTTGATACGCCCGTACGACCTTCCAAAAAGTGTCTTCCTTACTTAAGTCTTGACAAATTCCACAAATTGTGTACATAAGCTCAGTGGTTTAAATGGCGTCATAAGGGAAACAGACAAACAGTCTTCTTCCTATCCACATACAGGTAGTCTCACACTACCAACCAAGATGCTTCACCGCGTTAAATAACCAAAGAATACCGAGCTTAACTATTGCGATCGAAACATCTATGCCTTGCAACATGTTGTGGATTGTAGGGTCCGTATCAACCGTAGCCAACACCTCAGATATGCAATTTCCAAGGATATACCACTGCATTGGAACACATGCAAGAGTTATCAAAATTTCCCTGACAATTCCTCTACACTTACTTGAGGACGACCTTACGAAAGGCGATGTTCATAAGGGACTTTTCCTTAGCTTTTCTATTCAAGATTTCCAGAGAAAATCTCAGCACATACGAAGTATTTTTCCGCCTACAATATGGGCATCACTCTGTCTGGAAAGTACTGCAGTGGTTAGGCAGCCAATACAGAAGTTTAATATCAAGGTACAGTCTGCTATGCTCAGCATTTTGAGGCCATCGGTGTGTACTCTCAGGGCCCTATCGATAATCCCCTGATCGTCAGACCAAAAGTTCCAATTTGGAATGCTAAAACGCAATCTCCTTTCAGTAAAGTAAAGTATAACGAACCCTGTCTAAAACTTCCCAGTGTTGCTGGATGCTTATGCTGCAGGTTGCAACAGGGTTTAACAGCATTGAGGATGACTGTCATCAGCTCAACTCTCTGCTAAAATGCAAGGCCAGAGGGGAGTCAATTGATTAAAGCAAATAATTCCTTAGTTGAAGTAAAGGGTGTTTTTATAGAGGTGTAGAACTTTAAGTTGCAATAAAACAACGATGGATTATTCGATTGACATGAATTTTATTTATCCGAAAGATAATCTTGTGGCATTACATTTTAAATATGATTTCTGGCATATGACCGCCACGGCTGGCGCGGATGTAGTCCAATCTGGACCTTCAATTTTCGATGACTTTTTCCAACATTTGTGGCCGTATGTCGGCAATAATACGGCGAATGTTGTCTTCCAAATGATCAAGCGTTTGTGGCTTTACCGCATAGACCAATGACTTTACATAGCCCCACAGAAAGTAGTCTAGCGGTGTTAAATCACAAGATCTTGGAGGCCAATTCACAGGTCCAAAACGTGAAATTAGGCGGTCACCAAACGTGTCTTTCAATAAATCTATTGTGGCACGAGCTGTGTGACATGTTGCGCCGTCTTGTTGAAACCACATCTCCTGGACATCATGGTTATTCAATTCAGGAATGAAAAAGTTAGTAATCGTGGCTCTATACCGATCACCATTGACTGTAACGTTCTGGCCACCATCGTTTTTGAAAAAGTACGGAGCAATGATTCCACCAGCCCATAAAGCGCACCAAACAGTCAGTTTTTCTGGATGTAACGGTGTTTCCACATACACTTGAGGATTACCTTCACTCCAAATGCGGCAGTTTTGTTTGTTGACGTAGCCATTCAACCAGAAGTGCGCTTCATCGCTAAACAAAATTCGGGAACAACGGTAATCTCGTTTTGGGCCCATTCGACGAATCTACGCCTTACTTGATGATCGTTTGGCTTCAAATCTTGCACGAGTTGGATTTTGTAAGCACGCAAACCAAGATCCTTCCGCAAAATCTGGATGGACTCATTCGGGTCTTCCTCAATGCTACGCTCTACAGCAGCGATAGCTTCTTCTGTACGCACCGTACAGCGTCTCTGGGGATGCGAGTTATCAATAAGAGTAAACGTGGTGTGAAAACGTTCCATGGTTAATCGAATTAACTGCTCTGATGGACGATTTTGTCGACGATAAAATGGACGTAGTGCGCGATACGTTTTCCGCACAGAACCATTATTTTCGAAATAAAATTGCACTATTTGCAAGCGTTGTTCAGGCGTGAGTCTATTCATGATGAATTGCCAAACCAAACTGAGAATACATCACTTGACAGCTGTTAAATCGGTCGCCATCTTGAAAAATAATGCCAACTTAAAGTTCTATACCTCTATAAAAAACACCCTTAGTAGAGAGTGCTCTGGTGATCAGGACAGCTGATTACCTTGGTATTCTGTCTTGTATTTGTACACTGTTCACTGCCTTATGCATTCATGATGGTCGTCACCAGACATGATATGTCGGACTCTCCCACTGGGTATACCGACTAAAAACCCGCCTTGTCTTTTCACCGGGGAATCATTCCACCTTGGAACCACGGTTGTATTACTTCGAGAAGGACCCCTTTTCTGGTATATGTTCCATTTCCATCGTTGTCAGCCTGCGTCCAGGCTCCGCTCTATACTCAGTCTGCTGCGTCTAGATTAAATCTCTTCCTTCGCAGGACGTATTCTACAAAGTGTTTTTTGCTGCGTTCCAGCTCTCTTTACTGTTTATCATTTTCAGCACGACGTTTGTAGGGCTAATGATGCCGATTTCGGCCGCGAGTCGCTGACAGCTTTCGGCCCATCGACTCGACTACAGCTGAAGAAAGTGTGTTCGGAATCATCGAACGTTTCTTTCTCTTCATAGATACAGAATTGCGAGCAGCATTTCCCCATGCGATGCAGGTTCTCTCTGAAATATCCGTGACCGGTCAGCATCTGGGTTTTTTCTGTTTTTCCACACTTGCAACTCGCGAATCAGTTTTTATGTCCACCCCTTCCATGCTGTTCATTTTCCCAGCGAAATTGCCATTTTACAAAGACTTCGTGCTTTATCGCTTCCATGCTCTGTGGTTGAGCCGTACTTTGCCTGGCGTTGAAGATCATCCGTCGCTCATATGCTTGTAGGTCTATGGGAACCATTCCGGCTATAACTGGAACAGCTTGTGTCGATACTGTCCGATACGAGGATGTCACTCGCAGAGCAGCTATTCTCTGCGCAGACAGTAGTTTTCTAGCCCTGATCCGGGTTTCCAAAGTAATAGCCCAGATTTCAGACCCATAGAGGAGTATGCTATTTCCAGCCTCCATGAGTAGCTTCCTCTTACTTGGGAGGGGTCCATCAATGTTTGTCATCAGTCTACTTAGTTGAGTTGTTATTCTAGCTACTCTCGCTGTTGCAGACTCTATCTGCTCTGAGATGATAAAGCAAGTTTGGCTCCACTATGGCTTGATACAGCCAATCTCTATACATTTTTCAATGCAATTTTTGTAATTCTTAATGCATCTACGAAAAATGCACCTCGACTCTGGTGAATGTCTGCTTGTTGCCCTTGGGGATACTTTTCTGTTTATTTGCAGTGCGTATCTACAATTTTCTAATGATAGTGGGTACCGAAGTCTACCGAAGAATTTGTGGCTGATTGAGGTTTTTATAAAACAACAGAAAAATGTTGGTTTCAGATGATCCCGATCTCTGTAAGCAAATTAAGAGAAAACTCCACAACTGAATGAAAACATTTGATAACAGGACGCTTAAAATTTCCTTCCTTAAAGAAATTCTTTCTCTTTTTATGTTAAACAAAAAAACTCAAATCCTGAAAGCTTTTTTTAATTTTCATTTCCTGTAGCTCTTTCCTGCATTCACTTTCATTCACAGTTAATAATTGCTTTAAGCCACTAAAAGCCTCTAATATAACTGTTATACAGACATCCGTTTAAGGAGTCTCTTTGAAAACTTTATGTTACCCGCAGTTAACATTACAGTGTTATGGTGTTAACATATTAATGTTAACAAAACGTTTGCATTTAACAGCAACTTTTACATGCCAATTTGAAAGTTTTCAAATTCGTATGGCAAAGTTTTATTTATTATTACTGACTCCAGTTTATTTTTATACGTTAACGATAACACAACACCGTTTCAAATGAATTACGGCAAGAGGAATTTAATAAAAATATAAGAAAAAAAAGAAGGAAAAATACAAAAAAAAAATAAAAAAAATATTTGAAATGAAAATGAATTAAAGAAAAGCGAAAGAGAATATATTTTAACAGTGTTTTTGTATTAAAAAAATATATATTAAAAAAAATAAAAATAAAAAATTAAAAAGGAAAAATTAAATTTTTTATAAAAAAAATTCAAAAAAAAAATTCAAAAAAAATGAAAATAATTTGTAAAAATGTATAAAAGCTTTGTTAGTGTTTATAGAGTGTCTCCCTTTTAAATCTTATTTAAAGCGCCGGCGCTTGTTTGTCTTAAAACCGTGTTTATTTGTGTTTAATTTTGTAAAAAAACGAATTTTGTTAAAAAGTTTTAAAAATAAAAATAAAATAAAAATATCTGTGCTTAAAAAATGTTTTCTAATTCATTACTTCCGTTGTGGTAAATAATTAAAAAGAAAAAAATTTATTTTTTTAATTTTTTTTTTAATTTTTTTAAAATTTTTTTTATAATTTTTTTTTTTCAAGTCTGGGAATATTTTCGTTGTGGTTCATCAAATTTTAAGTGCCAATAAATCAGTGTGTGTAATTGTTGGCATTTCGAACAAAAAAAGTTGTAAAAGCAATGATTCATTCAACAAATGAAAAAGAAAATAAAAAATTAAAAAACAAAAAAAATATTTTAAATTGAAAATCAAAATATTTTTAAACTAAAAAAAAAAATAAATAACAAAACAAAAATAAAAAACAAAAAATATTTCGAAGTGAAAATCAAAATATTTTTAAATATAAAAAATTTTAAAAAAACAAAAAAAAAATATTTTAAATTGAAAAACAAAATATTTTTAAAATTAAAAAAAAAAAAATTAAAAAACAAAAAAATATTTTAAATTGAAAATCAAAATATTTTTAAACTTAAAAAAAAATAAAAAAATTAAAAAATAAAAAACAAGAAAAAATATTTTAAATTGAAAATCAAAATATTTTTAAACTTTTAAAGTTTTTTTCTAAAAAAAAAACTGAAAAAAGTATTCAAATAATTGAGAATTAAATTTTAAAATCGAAAAAAAATTATTACTTCCACTACAAGGTACATTTTCCTCACAAGGTGGGCACAGTAGCCCTGCAGATTTGTCTTGTTTTTTGTGTTTTGCTAGTCAAATAAAAATATTTGCAGCATTATTTGAAACATAGAAGGATTTTATTTACTTATTTGGCCATTAAAAGCCTTTAGTTAGGATTACAACTAAGCTTCATATACCACCCAGGTTGTGCGTCTTAAATTTATAAAGGGTCCGCCAAATAACTTTTTTTTTTGAAAATGCTTTTTAAAAAAAACTGCTGAATATTTTCTCAAATTTCTTCTTTTATTTGAAAGTACAATCCTTCCGGTTAATAATGGAAAATAATTTCATTCAAATGGCTGCCTCGGCTGGCCATGCAGTAGCCTACACGATCGGTCCAATTTTTAAGCACATTATCGATTATGTGCAGCTGTATTTCACCAATGGCTTCACGAATATTGTCCTTTAAAGCGTCAATTGTCTCTGGTTTGTCGGCATAACACTTATCTTTGACGGCACTCCACAAATAATAGTCCAACGGTGTCAAATCGCAGCTCCTCCGAGGTAGCCAAACGACATCAGCTCTGCGGCTGATAATGCGATCTTCAAAAACAGGGCGCAAAACATCGAGTGTAGCTTGGGCTGTGTGGCACGTAGCGCCGTCCTGTTGAAACCAAATTTTGCCAATATCCTCCTCTTCAATTTTTGTGAACAAAAATTCGTTCAACATGGCCCGATAACGATCGTCATTTACTGTAACGGCCACTCCATGCTCATTTTCGAAGAAAAATGGCCCAATTATGCCTCTGGACCAAAATCCTCACCAAACAGTGACTCGTTTTGGGTGCGTCGGCTTTTCAATATATGCGTGCGGGTTTTCTGTGCCCCAAATGCGACAATTTCGCTTGTTTACATTCCCGCCAAGATCAAAATGAGCTTCATCTGAAAAGATGATTTTTTTTGCTAAAACCGGCATCTTCTGTAAGTCGATCGCAGGCCCACTTACCGAAGCGAAAACGCATTGGATGGTCAATTGGCTTCAACTCCTGAACCAATTGGATTTTGTATGGGCGTCATACCAAGGTCTTAATGCAAAATTCGTCTCAATGATGTCTCCGAAATGTTCAATTGTTGAGAACGACGGTGAATTGATGTTGATGGCGCTTCACGTACACTTTCTGCCACAGCACCAATATTCTCGGGTGTACGCACTGTTTTTGGCTTTTCACGCTTTGGTTTATCGATGAGGATGCCAGTTTCTTTCACTTTTCTCCACAAGATAACGAACATACGGAGCTGACGGTGCTTCTCTTCTTCCAAAATCCGTACACAATTTTCGCACATATTCTGCAACATTACCATGATTTTCAAAGTAATGTCGCAATATTTCCCAGCGTTGTTCAAGCGTATACACAACCATATTCGTTCAGCGGAAGGATGAAACTAATTATCAGTCAAATCAGACATGAGCTAAGTGTTACCATTCACAAAATAAGCACTAGTTGAAAAAAAAAACGTTAGATGGCAGACCCGATAGAAGGCTTTTATTCACTGATTTGGTCATTACAAGTCTTTAATTAGTATTACAACTAAGCTTCTCGTACCACCCATGTTGTGCGGTGTTAATTTTTATACATGAGTGGCGGGGGACCTACAGTTTCAACTCGACTCCACACGACAGTTTTTTGAAAAATTTTCGTTGCCAGTTTATTTACTTTCACAGTTTTTTCTACAGTTTCAAGAACGTTTGTTATGATGATGTTTGTCATCCTCATAATCCGCTCAAACCAGGTTTTAATGATTTTTTTTCATTTCTTCAAAAGTTAAGTTACGCTGTTAAGGTCGACTGATTTCTTGCAGCAATAAAGGTAAATTGCTAAGTGGCTTTGGATTGTCAATATTCTAGTTTAGTTTGATGATAAATGTATTTGGCGTTACTGGATATAATAAGACATGCCTGGAGGTTACAAACAGAGAGATTTTGTCTACCTTCGTTGGTTGCATTCACTCCCATGTCCATGGTCTTTGCACAATTTGGGTGGTAACCCCTTAGAACTTCTGCAAATTCGTTGTCGGCTAACCACGCGAAACTATGGTAACATTTAGGTCCTCATTAATGACTAATTTTTTACATGTCAGTAAGATCGAGGTTTACCTGTGGCGGCACAACGGGCCCTCAAGTGAGCTTTTGGTATCAAAACTACAACTCCAACCTACCTGCCTGCCTAGGATCGAGGGGTACTAAATTTGTTTTCTAAACCAAGCTACTAAAGAAATATATCCCAATCAACTGTATTATCCCCATATCTTGTGTAGTCAAGTGAAAATTGAAGGGTAAACCGATTTCAACTGTATGCGTCCCATAGTCGGACACATCCCCTCCCCCAATATAAATTTAAAAATCACGTACGAGCTTAGGAAGCTTTTATGTCATCTCCGTATCATACAGCTTACAGAGGGCATTGTAATTTCACAGATAAAAAAAAGTTCACGTAAAAATTTGCAAGTTTCCCTGGACGATAGGGTGGCCATTTGACGTTGTATACAAACAACGCCCTCTATCGAAGTGTATTGTATTACTATGTAGAGTATAGTAATGAGAAAAACTTTGCTCCTTGACTTCAACGTTTTTTTTCTTCCTGTTATACACGTACCTCCTTAATATTTACGTTCGCAGTTAATGAAAAAGGAACGAAATTTTCAAATTAAAATTGTTGTCTTCATCGCTTCGCTATATTTTCCGTGTTGCTTTCATTTATACTTTTCCAAAAGCAAACATTTTTTTGGAACTTAAAAAGTCTTTGAAATAAATCCCAGCAACAAAAAAAAAAATTCTTCTATTAACTGAGGCAAGGCGAGAAGCCCCCACCACTCCAGAAGTTATGACCGCCTAAACTTTGTTTGTTTGCTGGTTTGTTTGTTTGATCGAGAGCTGTAGGGTTAATTAAAATGTTAATGAAAAAATTACATTAAAAGAAAATAATAGGCAACAACAACAGCACTAAAAAATTTAAGTATTTATTGGCGTGAGAAATAACTTTTGACTGGGCCTTGTGTGTTGTTGGTTTAAGAACCCCCAAGTTGTGGTTACATTTTGTGGTGTATTGAGTCTGAGTTTGAGGTTTTTTTTTTGGCTTCTTATTAAAGATTGTAAGATGTTTTGTTAAATCTTCTCATTTTCGAATACAAAGGAACCCCCTCTAGTGTTGCTTTATTTAAAGTGTAACCGCTTTAAAAAGCAATTAAAATGTCACCTGTCAGCCTTATAATGCGACTTTGAGATTAAAAAGGAAATTCTTTAAAGCCTGCAATTAACTGGTGCGGTTATATTATTAACCTTTTAAGGGTTAATTAGAAAAGGTTTTTAGTAATTGGCTGAGAGCACTTACATCACGTGTATTGCGCTATCGCTCCTGTCATCAATCTGCCTTAGGTTAGGTTAGGATAGAGGACGTCAATTTAATTTGTCAATTTAGACAAGTACAGTACGCGGAGGTCGATTTGACCCATTGTACGTAACGTCCTTAAGAAGGAAGGATAAAAGAGGGGATAGGAAAAAGGAGCTTCTGTCTTAAGTTATCAATTTTATTTCAGACCAAGTAAATCCAGTTTAATCAACCTTAGATGGTAATAATCTCCTCCAGGCAGGCTTTGCTTAACGTCTGCTACCTTGAGGGTAAGAAACAAACACTATTTTGGCTAAATAAACCTGGTGTATCCTCCAAAACATAACGGCTTCCGCCATATTTCCACTGGAGCATATCACAAAAGTCCTTCTGTGGCCACTAACACCATCTTCTTCTTCGGCGACTTCCTCTCAGCAGATTTCTGGCAGAAACTCTCGAGAGTAAATAAAATTGCCATGAAAAAGTTTCTCAAAAATCTGTCGTTCGGAGTCGACTTTAAGCTGTAGGTCTTCCCACCACTCATGTATAAAATTAACACACACAACATAAGTGGTGTGAGAAACTAGGACGTTGTACAATGGGTCAATTCGACCTCCGCGTACTGTAATTGTCTTAATTGACAAGTACACGTCCTCTAACCTAACCTAACCTAACCTAACACCATCTTGACTATACAAACCTGGTGTGGCCTCCAAAACATTAAAACTTTTACTATATTTCCACCCGATTATTCCGCAGAAGTCGTTGTGAGGCCAATATATTTTTAATATTTTTCGCATACAGTGTTCAATAAATATTGGCTGGGACTGTATATAGCATAAGTTAACAGGAAGCGGCCATTTTGTTCAGCTAAAGTTTTACTTAAGCACACATAGTGATGCGTTGTGATATCAGAAGCTGACAATGGTTCAGAAACTAAGCGACAAGTTCGGGTTAAGCGATTTTCAATGATCAGCATTAGAGCTTTGCATTTAAAGCATGGCTCTCAGAATCAAGTTGAAAACCAGCTTGAAAGTTTTATGAATTTAATGAACGATTTGATATGTAGTAGCGGTAGTTGCATTAGAATAGAGAGACGTAAGTCTGCATTAAGCTCCAGCCAGAAATTGGCTAATAAGGAGGACAAAACTCTCTTTCTGCTCCTCAGAAATGTGTACACTTCCCAGATTCACAAACAAAACTTCAGAACTTAATTTCAAGAAATATAGGAGAAGATTTGCTCATAACTTCTGTTAGGTTAGAGGACGTGTACCCGGAGGTCGAATTGACTCATTGTACTGTACTAACTCCTGTTTGTTTCATTTGATTTTTAGACAGCGATTGTGTATGTATTGCTCCTTAGTCAGCAAAGACGCTAAACCATCTTGAAGGTTCACATTGTTTTGCTTGAACTTAACAGAGTTAATTCATAGCACCTTGGTTGTGTTCATGTTAATATGCAGCCTAATATCGAACACGCTTCGATATATTTGATCATGTTGGGCATGTAAATAAATGTCATCTCTAATAGGATAACATCAACAGCAAATATTATAGAAAGGTCAGGCAGCGCCATTTGTTTAAAAAAAAGTGTTGGACTAAATGAGTAACCTCCACATCAATGCACTCAATTTAGTTCCACAGAATATGCTTGTTTCTGGGCAACGTTAGAGGGAAACTCTGACATTCTAGAACAGGTTAATGCTTCGCTGAACAAAATTAATTAATGAAGTTCACATCAAGTAAAGAAGTGATAAGAAAATATGGGAAATGCTTCCTGAAAGTCCTGTTTTAATTCTTCTTAGCCTACAGCTTTAAGAGGAAGCTTCATACAACGCCCATGAGATGTAAATGCATAATCGACTTCAGCCCTGAGTTGATAAAACAAATCCTTTTTATTGAACACTTTGCGTCAACTTAAATTGGCAGTCTTCTTAGGCTTCCATCGCTTGAATCCTATTAAAGGACACTTTGTAAAATTTTTTTGGTTATTATTGCTGTATGTCTGTATGTATTTCTAACTGGCATTGCTCTACCTTCTTGACAATTCCTATTCCGCCTAAAACTCCTGTTCAAACCCTTAAAAAGTTTTCAATGAATTCCCGATGTCACCACCGTTCCTAGATCGGCTAAGTCATCGCGGAAGGTTTTTTGCACTGAAAACTTGCTTTGTTATTTGACTATATATATAGTGTAGCAATGTCCCTTTTCTCAATTCAATTTATTGCAACACCATGTGCAAGAAAACAACCAGTGAACACAAACATCTGTGGCTGGAATTTATCTAAGCCGCTTTCAATGAAGGCAATGGGATAGATATCCATAATTGTAAGCCTACTGAATATATTTGCAAGCCTGGCCATGTACCCCGGCGAGGGTCGCAAGAGAAAGTCTTGTCAAATTGTTTACAAAATTTCCTAAATTGCTTGATTGATTACTTAGTGAAGATAGTAGCTTGCGAATTCATTATAGTCTTAGAGGCAGTGTGTTGGCTAATTAAATGAGAGCCCTTGTTTCAAACTCCAGTTTAAACATCCCGAACAAAATGAAATATGAACTGAAATATTTCTTTTGTCAACTTTCCGCCATCAAAATCCCGGCAAACAACTCTTGAGAGTAAAACAAAATTGCCATGAAAAGTTTCCCAACAAACTGTTGTTCGGAGGCCAATTGCTCGACCATGATCGCAATGCCATCTCAATGACAGTGGTCATGCTTCTAGGTCATTGTCTTAAGGGAAGACACGTGGAAAAATGCAGCTGCCAATTAAAGACTTCTGTCGTGGATGCAAATCTGCTGAGGAAGAGGAGACTGTTATCCACTTCCTTTGTCAATGTCCATTTCTTGTGAGGTGCAGATATAGGTTATTTGGCTCTCCAGCTTGACGGCTACGTTTACCAAACTTTCGGGCTGGTTTTCCAGCTTAGGGTAGTAGTGTTGCTTTTAATGTGCAGCCCTTGCGCACACCAACTTCTTTCACAGCTTGGTGGAACTCGATCATTATAGGAACTACATTTACCCGTGGCGTCGCAACGGGCTGCTAAGCGTGCTCAAATGCATCAAGGCTACCACTTCAACTTACCACCTGCCTATAGTTCGGAGGCGAATTTAAACTGTATGTTCCGCAAATCATGGATGAAATTAGTACACACAACAAAGATGGTGTGAGAAGCTAAATTGTTATCCTAACTAAAGGGTTGTAATGACTACACTACAGTAAGTAAGTTAGCATAGATCTCAGATCTGTTGACCAATCTTTTTTAGGTAAAAAAAATTGTTTAGAAAATTTGCAATTTTAAATGGAAAATATTGGCTCCAAGGTACCATTTATTTCTTAAACAGGATTTTAGTAGAATAGTGTACCTCATCATAGTCTACCAAAGTCGCCGTGGTATAGTAAGTAGACGTAAGGCCTCGGTTCAAACCCCAGGTTTGGGGTGTTTCTTCGGTGACTTCCTCTCAGCAGATTTCTGTCAGAAACTCTTGACATTGCCATGGAAAAGTTTCTCAAAACATCTGTCGTTTGGAATCGACTTTAAACTGTAGGTCCCGCTACTCCTGTATAAAATTAATACACTCAACATGATTGGTGTGAGAATCTAGGTTCATAATCCTGACTAAAGCGTTGTAATGACCAATTATGTACGTACATATGCCTGAGGCAACTTACTTTTTTTTAAATCTTTCTGTCGTACACTTGCTTGTGTATGTCAATTGAATAGGCCCGAGGCATCGCAGGCTTCGAAAGGCTTAAAACCGTTTTTTTTTTATTAAAGTTGCTGTCGGTTTTTAAAAATCGTTGGATTTTTAAGGCTTAAAAATGTTTGGTGTCCGCTTTTTAAGAATTAATTATTGAATAAAAAATTTCTTTTGAAAAGATTTGATGAATTTTTAAAGACGAAAATATTTCCAATACCATGTTTATCAACAATGCCATTCAAATAATGTAGAGATGAGGAGCTGTTGGAAATCTTGTAAGGGAAACCTTTATTCATGGTTTCTTAAAAATTTCACCAAAAACAAAGAACAATGAAAAAAAAATAAATAAATAATTTACAAAATAAAGTCATAATAAAATAAAACAAAGCAAATTTATAATAAAACAAGAGAGAGAAAGAGAAAATAAAAAGGAAACCTTTTAAATGGCTAATAAATGTTACCAAGTGAGATACCTTTACTGTGTATAAATTAAACCAAAATAAAATAAAAAAAAAACAAAACAAACGAAATAAAAACGCCAATTTTACACAAATTATTTGGATGTGTAAACACTCACTCACTATAGTTTCTAACACACATACATACATACAGTGAGCATCAAAAAAAATTGTATACTAAGGTTAAAATTCTAACAATCCAACCAAATTCAATTTTTAGCACTTGAGGAGAGTGCCCGAAAAAATTTAACAATATTTCGAATTTATTTTTGTAATTTTTTTTTACTTTCAATTTTAAAAACTGGCAATGAAACAATTTTAAAAGCAAAAAATAACGATAATTTATTAATGTATAGTTTTTTTAATGTACAGTTCCTTTTGACGCCTACTGTACAATGTACATAAGCTAAGTTTACGGTTTTCTTTGTTTTGAGTTCAAGTGTGTACAGAGGAAAAAAAAATAAGAAAATAAACTAAAATGGTTACACAAACAAATTATAAGTGTTTGCTTGCCTATGAAGAAATAACCAAAAGAAAGTGTTTGTGTATGATATACAGAGAGAGAGAGAAGAGAGAGAGAGCGAGAGTGAAACGTATGTTGTATTGTTATTTATGATATTTATTTAAGGCATTTAAATACTTAAACCCATACCCATACATACATGCATGCATATTTATTCTAAAAAAAACCAAGCAATGGCTTGCTTTAATAGTGACCTTAAAGAAATAATAAAAACAATAAAAACAACAACAACAACAATCATAATAAAGAATAAAAAATAAAACAAAGAGAACGTAGCTTTGCCAACAGCATTTAAATCTCCAGCAAAATAAAATTCAATACAAAAACCAGGGGGCAACACACATACATCTTATATTGTATTGTGTTGTGCATTGCTTTGTATTGTTTCGGCTTTGTGTTCATACGAAGATAATAAAAGAGCTGCTTCTGTACACGAAGAGGAGTATGAGAGAGTGAGAGAGTGTAAGAGTCAGCAGAGTTTTATAGAATATCACTGTGTATAGTGTTCGTGTATAAAGCAGGCTTTATACTTGAATTGATAGATTCGTTTGGGTATGGCTTCCAGAGTTCACTCTCTCTCCCTGTAAATACAAAACATGTGTTAATTTTTTTAAATTAATACGTGAGTATATATGTATGTGTTAGAGAGTGAGTGTTTGTGTATGTGTTTGTGTGCTTAAACGTGTTCTCACGTCTGTTTATTAATGGCATTAATATATTACAGTCTTGATAACTTAAATAAATAAAAATAAACACAATAAAAAATGTTAAACAAATAAGAAAAAGAAAAAGAAAAAAGGAAACCAACCAAGATTGAGCAAAGAATTCTGAAAAAAAATAATTTTTCTTTTCTTTTCTCATGAAGACATAATATCCAACCGGATGTAAAATCCTAAAGAAAAGAAAAAATTCTATTCTTTCTTTCTTATTTCAACTTACCATTTGGAAAAACATGCCAAATTTCAATTTAATGCCTTACAACAATAAAAATTAAAGCAAAAAAACCAAGTTTTTTAATATCTTTAAACCATAAAGCAGCCTAACAAACATACGTCACGTTATCATCTCTTAAAAATCTTAAAAAAAAAAAAAAGAAAAAAAAAACCAACAAATCCGTCCTTTATTTTCGGTTTTTCATCATCATCACAAACATTTCGTTTTGATTTTAATGGTCATTTGACGGCGTAAACTAAAGTTCCTTTATGAAATAAATGAACACAATGGAATGAACCAACAACAACAATAACAACTAATTTTCTCTGGTAAGTTTTCTGTTTTTCTTTTTTCACAAACAACTTGTATACCTTTGGCTCAAGTGTTAAAATACAAAAAATTAAAAAAAACAAGGAATTTGGAAAGAAATTCCAAAACAAATTATGAATAAAATATTATCGTATCTTTCTTTTACTTTGTGTTTCTTTTTATTACAAATTCAGTTTTTAATTTTAAATTTTTGCTTTTAATTCCTCCTGCTGTTATGAAAGGCAAGGTTCTAAATATGACACAATTTTTTTAGGCTGTTTTCATTAATAATAAATTACCTAAGAAAAGGAACAAGAATTTTTATTACAGCATTCGCTTATAATTAATATGCCTTCTCTGTAAGGTTACAGACTTTTAAATTAAGTGGCAGAGTGCTCATAATCCGAATAAATTATGAAACTCAACATAAGCAAGTACGCTAAGCCGTTCTTTATAACCCCTCTAGTCAGGATTATAATCGATTTTCTCACACCAATTATGTTGTGTGTGTCAATTTTATGCGGGAGTGTCTCTTTCATGTATTTGTTAATTTTTAAAGTCTCTCATTACATGCAGACATTTATCCATTCTCCTGCAAGTTTGCCACAAGGCTTAAGAAGGGTAATGACTTTGAAAACTACTGTCCAATGGCAATGTGTTCCTGTCTTTTCAATGCCAAGTTGCGAATCATCTCTAGAGTTGAACAACCTAAGCAGCTACAGGCAGTAGAGTATAGTAATCCCTCGATTTACGTAGCAGCTGGTTCCAAAAAAAGGCGACGTAAATCGAAACGATGTAAATCGAATTTCATATTGCTCATACTACAAAGTAGTATGTTTTTAACAAAGAACTTAAAAAAGTTACAGTAATCCCTCGATTTAAGTCGCAGTTGGTTCCAAAAAAAGGCGACGTTAATCGAATGACGACGCAAATTGAAGCAAGAGGGAACAAACGACGTAAATGGAAACAACGTTAATCGAGGTGACATAAATCGAAGGATTACTGTATCCATAAAGCTCCTTTTACTGGCCACACACATACATAATTGGTCATTACAATCCTTCAGTCCGTCACTGGACCTATCGACCGGTATTTGTCAGTCATAATTTCGATATACTGCGTCATTTAGTTTGCTTTTGATGGTCATTGCTGAATTAAGCTAAGAATTGCTTCCTTACATACATAATTAGCCATTACAACCCTTTAGTCAGGATTACAAACTAGCTTCTCACACCACTTATGTTGAGTGTGGTAATTTAATACATGAGTGGCAGTTTAAATTCACCTCCGAACGACAGATTTTTGAGAAACTTTTTCTTGGCAGTTTTATTTTACTCTCAGAGTGTTTGCCTGAAATCTGCCGAGAGGCAGTCGCCGAAGAAATATTTTTTCAAATTTTATCCTGGTGGAGATGTCTGACCTGGGCACAGAGGGGCATTTTGCCTGAAAACCTGGCCAAAATTAATAGAAGTGTTTTATGAGTTAATGGCTGGAATTTTTTGATAGTGTTAGTGATAATTAGGCCCAAGGATGAACCCAACTGATTTTGGTTCAAATCGGTCCGTAATTTCGCCTAGCTCCCATATAAATTCCCCTCGAAATTGTACTTATTTGCACATAATTATGGTAATTATGCAACAATCATGATAAAATTTAGCATGGATCAGTTCTTTGTACTAAGAAATCATGGTGCAAAGTTTGGCGAAAATCGGATCACATTTGACCCCAGTCCCCATATAAAGTCCCCTTTAGAAATTCACGTTTGCGCTTATAAATGACTTAAAAACATTGGTATTGTGATGAAATTCGGTATGAACGTGTATTTTGTAAATCTAAATCATCTTACCAAATTTTGTTATGGTCGGTTCATAATTGCCCCTAGGTCTAAAATAGGGCCCCTTAAGAAAATATGTTTAGCAATTATAATTGGCTTAAAAATTTTATTACCTCGATGAAATTCGACATGAACATGTTTAATATGAATGTGAATCATATTACCTGATTTTATTATGATCGGATCATAAGTGCCCCCTCTGATTCTATTGAGAAATAAGGCCATTCCCTATGGCTTCATTATACTGCGTCTAATTTTTTTTTAATTTTTCGAAAAAGAAAGTAAAATGTTCAAAAAATCGCCAAAAATAATTGCGCAAATTTGCGCAAACTTTTTTTTTTGTTCCTGAATGTAGAGAGTTCATATTTTCTTGTGGTATATAACATTAAACTACTAAAAACTACTTTCACCTTTAAAATTTAAATTTAAAATTTTTTAGGGAGGGTAAAAAAATGTGAAATTTTTATTTTTTTTAAATTTTTAACGAATATTTTTAACATTAATATATAAGATATACATATATATATAAAAAAAAACTGAAAGTAGCAGTTGCTCCTACCTTTGAAATAAAAAAAAAATCAATATAAAACCTCTATTCTTTTAGCCACAAAAAAATATCATCTAAACCTACTAAAATTTCAAAAAAAAAAAACACCAAAAACGCATTTAATTTTCTTCACTTTCCTGACTTTGACATCGTCTCAAATCTACAAATCTCAACTTAAAGTCGTGAAAATTCACTATATAATGCAGAATTTTGTTGTCTATCGAACAGCATTTTTTTGTATTTTCTTTAAATTCATTTTTGCCATTTTTTTTTTGGCCAGCTTTTCAGGGTAAATGCCACTTAGTGCTGGTGTTTATGGTGTTTGAGGCCCCATGTCTAACAAGCCAACACACCACCTATTAGACTATGGCGACTTCTAACCCCACTGGCGTATGTTTAATAAACATCTTTACCATTTGCATTAAGAATACGCCTTGAGCTTCGTTATTCAATTTTTGAAAACAAAAAACACAAAAAAATTTTGAAAATTACTCCACACATATGGAAACCTCCATAAGAAATAATTTACACTGTGTCTCCTAAGTACACAGTGTATCCCTTAAATGATCCTGGCAATAAATAAAATAAAATTAAATTAATAATACAGTATGGGTACTGTATTGGGGGTAAAGTCATAAATATTTTATTTCTTTACCCGTTTTTTTCTTTTTGAATTCTTTGTTTATTAACTTGTTTATGTCTAAACCAATCTACACACACATTTCCATATACATACATACGCACCATTAAATTGTGATTGACACCTGTAGTTGACTTAGCTAAAACTATAAATCCCCAATCCAATGGCCCATGAACTCTTAATATTCACAGAACATTAATCACTCTCGCTCTCTCGCTCTCTCTCTCTACTCTGTCTCGCAATGCTCTCGAACTTTATTGAAAATCAATGTCAAGCCAAGATATTGATGCTCGCTCGTTATACTGCACGTAGACAGACAGGCGATGGTGATGGTGGTTTTTGTCTTGAATTTGATTTTGAAAGGAAGAAGAAAAAAAATGGAAAAATAATTGCACACTTTCGTTACGTTACGAATTTTATTATAAGCGCATCCATAAAATATTCAATAACAATAAAAATTGATTTATTTGTACACAATCGAAATCGTCGTGGTGGATACATAAATATACCAGGGCTGGGATGGCCATTAAATGGAGGATTTTTTTGGTGGTGTACCACACAACACACACATACACACACTGTGATAGTGGAAGTTTTATTAGCTTTCTGAATAATGTTTTATGTTATCATCGTAAATAAAATGTGGAATTTTCAAATGTAAAGATATTCTTGAGAGCAGGTTATAAATTTAGAACCTAAAGATAGCCTGGTGTAGTGATTAAGATTCCAGGTGTACGAGAAACCATACCACGTAGAGAAAGTAAAATGTACTTGACATTTGGTTTTGAATTATAAAAAAAATGAAGTGACCATCCACATTGGCCAATTGACCCTTCACAAGGCCTACAATTGACCTTAACTGCAGCAACGACCGTTGTATGAGGGGTTAGGCAGTTCCATCTGTTGGGAAGTAATAGGTTTTAATAACCAAAGTTCCTTACCACCAAAGCAAATACATTTTTACTGAAATCGTTGTTTCTAAACAAGTATAATTGTTGGCAACCCTATCAATCTAGAACTTGTTCTTGTTCTCTTGCATAAGAAGTAAAATTTAATTTTAAAAAGCTGAAGCAAAGTAAAGAATACCAACTAAAATGAGGGGAACCACAGGAATGAATAAAAAAATTTATTTAAAAAAAAATATGAAGACTTTAACCAGCATATAGGTCTGCCAGGAACTTTCTAACACTATAGGAAATAAGCATCTTCCTCAGGAAGTTTCTAACGCTATGAGAAGAGTAAGAATCTTGAATTTTTAAGCAAAAACTTTTACGTTAAGTTAGATTAGATGAAAGCTAATGTGTGTGATGATCCACAGGCCAGAAATGGTTCAATATGTGTACCTTTTGAAATGTGAATGAAATAGAAAAGGTTGCAGGAGGTGAGAAACATTCAAAAGAATGTGAAAAATGGAGAGAAAGATAGTCATCTAATAGGATAGATGCGAGAAATCCTAGCAGAGTCTAACTCTCTAAGGACTCTGCATTAAAGAAACCCTGAACAAGAAACTTGAGTTTTCGTCTCAACACGTACCATTTTGTAGGCACTGTCCTCAAGGTGTAACATAAGAAATTAACATTCAAAGAAGTCTGCAACAGCGCTCATGGTTTCGCACCATATGTTCAAATGTTTTTTACACATCTTCGTATTCTACTGAATTACATCCTGTCTCCTACCTTTAGCTGCCCACTTACTTTACCCCAAAGCAACGCAATGCACTGCATTAGCTGGGGACATTTCTCTGTAATAGAAAAAATTCTGGTAATTTTAGTTTATCTCTGGCCTTTCATAAAATTTTATTTATAATTTGAGTACATATACATACGTGATAATTAATTTAATTTTTAATCTCTATATCACCATAATTCATACGAGTGCGGACCAATTTACACAATAAAAATCTCTTTTTAGCACTCATTGTATACGACATTTATTTGAAATGCCAAATTATAATTAAATTTTATACATTTTACACACACATACATCCACAATACAGCATACGAGTACATTTGTTTGTATTAGCCAGCTGGTTGAGTAGCAAAAAATCAATAACACATATGTAAAGTATTTCATGATGACAATTATTATTGGAAATATCAACGAACCACAGAGGCCACTGGTTGATAAAGCATAAACTTTTATAGACACCATAAACAGAGAGAGAGAGAGATAAAAGAGAGAAGGAGCAAGCCAGTGAGGTAAACTAAAAAAGAGAAAGAGATAGTTAACCTAACCGAATATATTAAAATCAATAATTAGAGAAAAACAACATGTTTTTCCTCTTTTTAACCACAATACGTTACAACAGTGTAAACGGATAATAATATGAAATGATGATATGATGCATAAATGAGACATTTAATACAGTGCTAAACAAAAGTAAAGAAAATCCATAAAAAGTTTATTCAGTTATTTGCTATCGTAATTTTCTATATTAAAATCTTGTTATCGTAATTTTCTGATATACACAATTCGTTATCGAAAATTATCTGAATTTTCTATATAAGTTATATAAATTTTTATATACATCTGTATAAAAAATCTGTTGTCAAAAAATTTCTATATATAGAGACTTTGTTATCGAAATTTTTTATATATACAAAATTTGTTACCGAAGAATTTTTATATATAAAAAAATTTGTTATCGAAAAATTTTTATATATAAAAAATTTGTTATCGATGAATTTTTACATATAAAAAATTTGTTATCTATAAATTTTTATATATAAAAAATTTGTTATCGAACACTTTCTATATATAGAAAATTTAATATCGAAAATTGTCTATATAGAAAATTTGTTATCGAAAAATGTCTATATAGAAAATTTGTTATCGAAAATTATCTGTATTTGAAAGTTTGAATATCGAAAAATTTTTAAATAGAAAATTTGTTATCGCTAATTTTATGTATAAAAAATTTGTTATCGAAAAATTTGTATATACATACTATGTCTAAAAAATTTGTTATCGAAAAATGTATATATATTTGTTATCGAAAAATTTTTATATATAAAAAATTTGTTATCGAAAAATTTTTATATATAAAAAATTTGTTATCGAAAAATTTTTATATATAAAAAATTTGTTATCGAAAAATTTTTATATATAAAAAATTTGTTATCGAAAATTTTTTATATATTAAAAATTTGTTATCGATGAATTTTTATATATAAAAAATTTGTTATCGATAAATTTTTATATATAAAAAATTTGTTATCGATAAATTTTTATATATAAAAAATTTGTTATCGAACACTTTCTATATATAGAAAATTCGCTGTCGAAAACTTTCTATATAGAAAATTTGCTATCGAAAATTGTCTATATAGAAAATTTAATATCGAAAATTGTCTATATAGAAAATTTGTTATCGAAAATTGTCTATATAGAAAATTTGTTATCGAAAAATTTCTATATAGAAAATTTGTTATTGAAAAATTTGTATATTGAAATTAGACATTATATTATATTGAATTATCTATATAAAAAATTTGTTATCGAAAAATTTCTATTTAGAAAACTTGATATTGATAAATATCTACATATATAGAAAATTTGTTATCGAAAATTATCTATATAGAAAATTTGTTATCGAAAACTAAAACTTTTTATATATAGAAAATATGTTATCGAAAATTTTCTATATATAGATATAAATTTGTTATCGAAAACTTTCTATATATAGAAAATTTGTTATCGAAACTTTCTATATATAGAAAATTTGTTATTGACAAATATCTATATAGAAAATTTGTTATCGAAAACTTTCTATATATAGAAAATCTGTTATTGACAAATATCTATATAGAAAATTTGTTATCGAAACTTTCTATATATAGAAAATTTGTTATAGAAAATTATCTATATAGAAAATTTGTTATCGAACTTTCTATATATAGAAAATTTGTTATCGAAACTTTCTATATATAGAAAATTTGTTATTGATAAATATCTATATAGAAAATTTGTTATCGAAAACTTTCTAAATAGGAATTTTTTTATAGAAAATTCTTTATATTGAAAATTTGTTATCGAAACTTTCTATATATAGAACATTTGTTATCGTAAAATTTCTATAAATAATTCGTTGTTGAGTTTTTTTTTACACACGACTTTTATGTGGAAATTTTAAACTATATTTTTTGAATAGTGCCGCCATTATTTACGAATATATTTACGAATGTTTTTGTTATCGAAAATTTTTTCATCAATTTATTTTTGTGACTGTAAATATAGTGTTGTAGTTTTGGTATTTGTTTAGGTCTGTTGTTATTTTAAAAATGAGTCCAGAGTCTATAGGCTGGATATTTACAGCATCAGTTACGCTGCTTACATGACCTCTCAGCGTACATTAACGCATACATGAATGCGTTTTTTTGTGTGTCTGATTTTGTTGCTGTTATTGATTCTGTAAATATTAAATTAATATATTTAAGCCACAGAAAAATAATAAAAAAAAACAAATATAAAGCCAGTCAAGAGTGAAAGATAAAATTATGGTTGATAACCATTCACGTATGTACTCCCAGTGCTGGACATCTGCAGATAGTTACCCACCCACACACACACACTTGCACACACACTCTTACAAATAACGCAAAATTGACTCTGACAATAAACCGAACAAATTTGTTTAAATAACCACAAACACAAACTCAAAATAAATGCTCATGCATATGCATGCCTAAAATCATTATGGTTGAGTATGTGTAATCCCCCCCCCACCACTCCGTTCATTGGGAATATTAGGCTCAAAACGTAATGCCATGATGATGACATACGAAATTTTGCTAAAGTGTTGGCATATACATAAGCAGGTTTCCCTTAATTATACATGCCACACGTTTTAAGCACAAACCAAACCGTTTAACCGACCGTGTATGAAGGGCGGCATGGCGAAAATAATTTTTTTTTTAGGCCTAATTTGATTGGTTCCTTCATATGCGAACAGAAGGTATTTATTTACACAAAAATATTTTCCATTTTTTTCTTTCTTTTTTGAGGAAAATTCACTTGAGCATATGTTTTGGGAGAGTTAAATATGAAGAGCGATATTGATGTGGGGTTTTTGTAATTAAGGCGGCTCCATAGCTTGAAAATGATAATCAATTTAGGAAGATCTTAATAAAATTATTGCGCCGTATTAGTGTAATGTATGGAATGAATTACTCTTGAGAAATTCTCTCTTAATTGGTGATTATTGTAGAAGAAATAATTCAATTGGATTGCCACCCAAAGGCCACAAAAATAATTAAAACTTGAATTAAAATTTAGCAGCTGCCCTAATACATTTCTTGAATAACAACCTGCCTGCGTCGTATTGAAGTCCTTAGCAAATAAAATGAAAATAAAAATGTAAATAACCACACGGTATGTTGGGCTATAGAAAATGAATTAAAAAATTTGTGTGTTTTTTTTTCTTCGTTTTTGTTAAATCTGTCTACCATATGCTGTTTTTGTAAGAAGAAAATTTAATCTTTAAAAAATCTTTAAAAATGCATAAAAATTTTGTAAATTTCTTTAAGGCTACTCTGTTTCAACACTCCATAACACGGGCACCTAAATCAAGTTGAATTTGAGTGATGGAATGGTCTATATTGGCTTGAATGATCGCTGTGGATTACGGCCTATTCGCATACAATTGCGACTTTAGTAACCTCATGAGATATAGCCTAACCAATTCACACCATGCCATTAAATATATAGAATATCCAATGTGGCATAAGCTGTGTGGCACGCATTTCCGGCGTAGTTTAGTTATTTGTTATCGAAAATTATTTATATACGAAAATTTGCTATCGAAAATTTGTCTATATAGAAAATTTGTTATCGAAAATTATCGAAATGTATCTATATAGAAAATTTTTTAAATTATATAAATAGAAAATTTGTTATCGGAAATTATCTATATACGAAAATTTGTTATCGAAACTTTATCTATATAGAAAATTTGTTATCGAAAATTATCGAAAATTATCTATATAGAAAATTTTTTAAAAGTATCTAAAAAGAAAATTTTTTAAAATTATCTATATAGAAAATTTGTTATCGAAAATTATCTATATAAAAAATTTGTTATCGAAAATTATCTATATACGAAAATTTGTTATCGAAAATTATTTATATATAGAAAATTTGTTATCGAAAATTATCTATATGAAAATTTGTTATCGAAAATTATCTACGTATAGAAAATTTGTTGTCGAAAATTATCTATATAGAAATTGTTTATCGAAAATTATCTATATAGAAAATTTGTTATCGAAAATTATCTATATAGAAAATTTGTTATCGAAAATTATCTATATAGAAAATTTGTTATCGAAAATTATCTATATAGAAAATTTGTTATCGAAAATTATCTATATAGAAAATTTGTTATCGAAAATTATCTATATAGAAAATTTGTTATCGAAAATTATCTGTATAGAAAATTTGTTATCGAAAATTATCTATGTATAAAAAATTTGTTATCGAAAATTATCTATATACGAAAATTTATTATCGAAAATTTGTCTATATACGAAAATTTGTTATCGAAAATTTGTCTATATAGAAAATTTTTTATCGAAAATTATGTATATACGAAAATTTATTATCGAAAATAGGTCTATATATAGAAAATTTGTTATCGAAAATTATCTATATAGAAAATTTGTTATCGAAAATTATCTATATAGAAAATTTGTTATCGAAAATTATCTATATAGAAAATTTGTTACCGAAAATTATCTATATAGAAAATTTGTTATCGAAAATTATCTATATAGATAAAATTTGTTATCGAAAATTATCTATATAGAAAATTTGTTATCGAAAATTATCTATATAGAAAATTAGTTATCGAAAAATATCTATATAGAAAATTTTTTATCTAAAATTATCTATATAGAGAAATTTGTTATCGAAAATTATCTATATAGAAAATGTGTTATCGAAAATTATTTATATAGAAAATTTGTTATCGAAAATTACCTATATAGACTAAAATTTGTTATCGAAAATTATCTATATAGGAAATTTGTTATCGAAAATTATCTATATACCAAAATTTTTTATCGCAAAATTTGTAAATAGAAAATTTGTTATCGAAAATTATCTAAATATATAGAAAATTTGTTATCGAAAATTATCTATGTATATAGAAAATTTGCTATCGAAAATTATCTATATACCAAAATTTTTTATCGCAAAATTTGTAAATAGAAAATTTGTTATCGAAAATTATCTAAATATATAGAAAATTTGTTATCGAAAATTATCTATATACGAAAATTTGTTATCGAAAATTATCTATATACGAAAATTTGTTATCGAAAATTATCTATATAGAAAATTTGTTATCGAAAATTATCTATATACGAAAATTTGTTATCGAAAATTATCTATATAGAAAATTTGTTATCGAAAATTATCTATATAGAAAATTTGTTATCGAAAATTATCTATATACGAAAATTTGTTATCGAAAATTATCTATATAGAAAATTTTTTATCGAAAATTATCTAAATAGGAAATTTGTTATGGTAAATTATAAACGATCTCTAGTGTTCACCTTTCAGCGGTGACAGCCTAGACAATGACGTTTTTAAAGAATCCAAATTAAAAACTGATTTTTTCGGAATGCATTAAATGCTCTCGGATCTCATCGTCCCAAATTTAACAATTTTATTTCTTCACATACCCATTCATCCAGAAATTGTCCTCATCTCTAAAAATGATTTTTCAATGATAATTAAGGTCACTTGCCAATTGCTCCAGAGCCCATTTAGTGTGCGCACGTCTATGTTGTCTATGGTTGTCCATGGTAATTTGGCAAAACAGACTGAATAAACGAAAATCAATTTGACAAGTGTAGCCTCAACAAAATGGCGGGCCATCAACTGTCAAAATTCGAAAGTCCCCTATGGGCAGACCGGATATGTCATTATCAGTATTGTTATCGATTAAAGGTACTAAAAACACTGCATTCAGTCTCCCTCAACTCTGTTGCCCTGAGCATCAGTTAGTATAACTCCACGTGTTAAGCCGGCAGGTGTTTGCTTTTGATTGCATTATCACGGCCTAGGTTTCAAGTATGTATTCTCGTCGGAGTCACTGTAGTCTAGTTGGTAGTGTGTTGGCTTATTAGACATAAGGCCTCAGTTCAAACCCCAGGTCAGATCTCCAATAAAACGAAATATGAAAACAAATATTTCTACGGCGACTTCCTCAGCAGATTTCTGACAAAAATTCTAAAAATTGCCATGAAAAGTTTCTCAAAAATCTGTCGTTCGGAAACGGCTTTAAACTTTAGGTCCCCCGCCGCTCATGTATAAAATTAACAAACACAACATAGTTGGTGTGAGAAGCTAGGTTGTAATCCTGAGTGAAGGGTTGTAATGACGAATTATGTATGTATGTATGTATGTATGTATGTATGTATGTATGTATGTATGTATGTATGTATGTATGTATGTATGTATGTATGTATGTATGTATGTATGTATGTATGTATGTATTGCGTTGCTTCGTTCACTGTAGTGTGACTGGCAAAATTTATGATGACCCTGTAGTTTTTGTAGCATTTATGGAAACATATAACAACTCCTGTGCGTCGTCTTTTATTTTGTAGCTCTATGTTGCCTTTAAGAAATGTTGATTTCCATGGTAAAATGTTTTTAAACTGCACATCTGACATTTAAATTTCAATCCGAATCCTTACACTCTCCCTCTCTACGAATCCTTTTTCTTGTCGGAATGCTTTTACTTTTGCCAACATTTTACCAACTGCTGTGAGAAACATCATTCAAGTAAAAAGCCTACATGGAGTCGAGTCTTCTGTATCCATTAACTTGGAGTCACTATAAAAGACCTGCCAATTATTTTCTCCATGTCTTCTTGTTTCTTATACTCCTTAGCACTCTCGGCACTATAAATGTGTTCAAGGTCCTTAAGGAAGACAGAAAGCAACTAAAAGGCTTGTATGTCATCACAAATACTGGTTAAATGTTAAAAATAAAAATAAAAACACAAGAAAACAATTTTAAAATTTGTTTTTTTTTTTAATTCAAATGCTTGTTTGTCGTTCCTTTCAATATGACTTCATTCGGTTTTATTTCTGTTACTCATACTGTGTATCCTTTTTAGTCCTTTTTCCGTTTTTTCTTTGTTTATTTTTGTTTCAAACGCATTTAACCTTGACCGTTACCAATAAACCTTAAAATGGTATTTTGGACGTACAAAAACATCAATAATAATAATTGTTATCGTTGTTGTCTTTTAATTTTTACTTATTAAAAGGAACATGTATGGTAAGCGCCTTGACTAAACCAAACCAAACATATACTCATGCCTCCTCCGTGTCCTTCGTATATTACTTTTTGACTGGTGCCTGCCTCCAAAATTTATGGCCTAAATTTGAAAAACTGCTTTGGCAGAGAAAATAAATTGATCCCAACAAATAAACAAACAGAATTTATTTGGGGCACAACATTACAATACGTTTTTAATGAATATTTCATAAAACCAATACAACCAATAGACCGTTCAAGCGTGAGGCGTTAGAATGATGGGAGGGTTGGTAATGTGGCATAATGAAGAAAATTAGGTGAAGGAATAAACGCTCTGGTAGCAGCCGAAAAATTCCGTTGCGTTTGTGTTAAATTTCTTTTCATTTTTATGATGGTTTGCCTTCACAATAGTTATCGATTACTAAGAATGAACGTACTCCTAACAGCTGAAAAAGTCCGTTGCGTTTGTGTTAAATTTTTTTTTCATTTTCATGATGGTTTGCTTTCACAATAGTTATCGATTACTAAGAACGTAAATTTCTTTTATTTTTCGTAATGGTTTGCCTTCACAATAGTTATCGATTACTAAGAACGAACGCACTCGAAGCAGCTGAAAAATGCAGTTGCGTTTGTGTTAAATTTCTTTTCATTTCCATAATGGCTTGCCTTCACAATAGTTATCGATTATTAAGAATGAAATTCAATTATTTTCAATTGATTTACAAAGAAAAATTCCTTTAAGGCTAGAAAGGTTATCTTTTGATAACCGAGGTTACGAATGACCCCAATCAGCACTAGTAGTACGGCTGTTTGTTCAGTCACTGATATCACTTCGCTCATAACTAAAGTTGAGCAGTATAATGCGTACCATACCTCTATGCGTGATTGATTTACTGATTGACTGAAACTAGTTTACAGAATATTTATCTGCTATATCAATACACAATAAAAAATCTCCAATATTATCGAATTTTTAAAAACAATTGCATTGACAGTCATTAATTATAAACAATTTCACTCGTATTCATTTTCTATAGATAAACTCTCGCTGTTATCGATTTTCTATCACTTATTCAATTGTTATGTACCAACTGCAGATATATCCCGTATTATCGATGTTTTTTTTTTAATAATTTCATTGTTATCGATGTTCTTATTTTTATGCTTATTTTGTTGAAATCTTCTTTATTATCGATTCTGTATTCTGTAAATATTTTAATCGATTTTCTATAACTAACTGCATTGTTTTTTACCTTACATAGAAATCTTTGCCGTTATCGGTTTTTATAAATATTTTCAATCATTTACATAGTTTCTATAGAAAATATCAATGTTATTGGTTTTCTATATTATTTTCAAGGTACTATCGATTTATTTTACACTTTCACTGTTAACAGCAAAATATTTTATGTTTTTACGTTTTATCTATGAAAGTATTAAAATAATCGATTTTCTGTGATTTATTTTGCTGTATACTATATCTCTAACCACTTTTTTGTGATGTACCTTTAATAGAAACTTTATTTGTTTCTATAGCTATTCACTGTTATCGATTTTCTGTAGATATTTTTATTGTTTTCGGTTGTGTATTGATATTTTCACTGTTATCGATTTTCTATAAAATTTTTTATTGTTATCGGTTTTCTTTAGATATTTTTACTGTTATTTATTTTCTATGAATATTTTCATTGTTATCGATTTTCTATAAATATTTTTTCGTTATCGATTTTCTTTAGATATCTTTCCTGTTATTTATTCTGTATGAATATTTTCATTGTTATCGATTTTCTATAAATATTTTTACTGTTATCGATTTTCTTTAAATATTTTTACTGTTATCGATTTTCTTTAGATATTTTTACTGTTACTGATTCTGATATACTGATATTTTCACTCATCGATTTTCTATAATTACTTTTACTGTTATCGATTTTCTTTAGATATTTTTACTGTTATTGATTCTCTATGGATATTTTCACTGTTATCGATTTTCTATAAATATTTTTACTGTTATCGATTTTCTATAGATATCTTTACTGCTATCGATTTTCTATAAATATTTTTACTGTTATCGATTTTCTGTATATATTTTTACTGTTATCGATTTTCTGTAGATATTTTTACTGTTATCGATTTTCTTTAGATATTTTTACTGCTATTAATTTTTTATAGATATTTATATTGTTATCGATTGTGTATTGATATTTTCACTGTTATCGATTTTCTATAAATATGTTTACTGTTATTGGTTCTCTATAGATATTTTTACTGTTATCGATTCTTTGTTACTAATTTCGCTGTAATGTACTTTCTGCAAAAATCTCCCCTGTTATCGATTTTTTTTAAATGTTCATTCTTTTCGATTTTCTCCCGAAAATTTCAATATTATGGATTTTCTATTAAATACTTTAATGTTCTCGATTTTTTACAAAGACATTTTACTGTTATCGATTTTCCGTAAAGAATATTGCTTTTGGGGACTTTTTATAAGCAAATTACCTCCATTAAAATCCCAAAACTGTTTCTTAATAAAAATATTTGCTTTTCCTTACATACATACATACATACATGCAAATGCAAAATATTTTGGCAAAGTCAGCAAAAAACAAAGTCTCTCTCTCATTATTATTGTCATCACAAAAATTTTGCAGACTATTTGCTGGGCATTATCGGCAATTCAATCGAATTGTTTTTGTGAACTCAACAAATTGAGAGACAGAAATTTAATGAAAATTTTTATCTTTTGTTCTTCAAAATGTTTTTGAATTTTACATGAGTGTTTAGAAGCAACAAAAAATCGATTAGTTTTTAAATTGAAAATTATGTGTCAGATTTATAGATTCTATTACGATAACAGTTCGTAAATAAAGCTTATATGTATCGTTCATAATACTTGTGTTTAAAACACAAACACTGTTTAAATAGTTATCGTTTATGGGTGATTGATATTCCATCTATTGAACAAAGCTGACTCAAATAGGGTATTAAAGTTCATTCGTATATCGATAAACGTTTCTGTTTTCTCTTTTTTTTACTTACTTTGTGAAACGAATGTCAGTTTTTATTTGACGTCAAACGAAATGTCTCTTAATTATGATAAAGTATCTCCACTTAAGTTATCGATATTCTGTACAAATACACTCTCGACAACGTAAGCAATAATATGTTGTCATTTTAATGCATGACAAAAAAGCAATTTTGTCTCGAATACACCTGAGGATTAAATAATGAAATAAATTCAATATTATTTCGCTTAAACAAGTCTGTTTCTTTTTTTTCTGTTGTAGCGATAAATTGTTGCCTGAGTTATTTATGTTACAAAAATAAACTGATTAAATCAAACATATAACTTGTTTAACGTACGTCTATGGCGTATTCATAAAACACTCATATTGTAATTAAACTAATATCGATAACTGTTAAATTCTCATTACTTAAAAAATAACAGTACTTTTTATTACCATGTATTCGATTCATTATAAAATAATTACAAGTCTCCTAATAAAAAATATTTACTATTATTGAATTATTAAAGGAAAGTTCAATGTTATCGATGTTCTACAAATAATTTCAATGGCAATGATTAGCTACAGATAATTTCAGTGTTATCCTAATTTTTGTTAAAAACATTCACCTTTTTCGCTTTTCAACAAAAGCAACTGAATATTTCCCAGTTATCGCTTTCCAAATGAAAATTATTTTTCTATATAAAATTTCCTTGTTATCGATTAGTATAGAACTATTTGCTATCAATTACAGATTTAATATAAAAGTTTTAATTGTTATTGATTGATAGAAAATTTTATTGTTAATGGCTTCTAATATATAATTTCTAGCAGTTATCGATTTTTTTATACTTCACAGTTATCGTTTGTTTATATTGAAAATTTCGCTGTTATCGAATTTGTTTGGAAAATGTTACTCTTATTGATTTATTCCTATGGAACAATTATTTTCTTTAGAAAATTTATATTGTCATCAATTTTGGCGTTATCGTTTTGCTGTAGAAAATATCTCTATTAACGATTTTCTATAGAAAATGTTATTGTTATCGATTTTTATTTATTATTATTTATATATTATTTTATTATATATTACTTTTGGTTTTTTTTGTTATGTGAAATCTATAATATTTAACACAGTTATCGATTTTCCAAAGAATCTAATTTTTTACAGAAAATTTTACTCTTACCGATTTTCTATTGAAATCTATACTGTTATCAATTTCCATTGGAAATTGTATGTGTTATCGATATTTCGTAAAATTTTAATAAGTTATCGATATCACACTTAAAGATTTTTAATGAAACATTTTTTTTGTTACCGCTTTTCGATATAAAATATGTATCGATTTTATATAGGAAAAAAATCACAGTTGTTAATTTTACCTTAAAAAATTCATTAATACTAGCTTTACTTAGAAGCTTATACTGGCAACAATTTTATTTAGAAAATTGCTTTGTTCCTGTTTTTTTTTTATGTGAAATCTTATTACTTTGGTCTCTCAATAGAAATTGTTGATATTATGTGCCATTTAAAAGAAATTCAATTGTTATCGGTTTACTACAAAATACTTCATTGTTATTTCATTTATAAATAACTTATTTTATCGATTCTCTATTCACAATTTTATTGTTATCGTTTTGATATAGTGATCTTTATTGTTACACTCTTTGATTTTATACGAGAATTTTATTTTCTACTGATTTTCTGCAATAAAATTTTACTTCAGTATTTTGCATAAATTTAACTGTTATCGATTATTGGTATTGGCAATTTTACGTTTATCGATTTTGTGTACAAATGTTACTGAAATCGTATTGTCACCAACGCTAGGGAGTTAAGCAATTATATACACAATCCGTTCTGGAAATGTGGCAACCTTTGCACGGAGAGATATTGAGGCCGCCTGCTGATTAAGAAAGCATATCATCAGCTTTCTGTATATTAGGCTATGTTGTTATTGTCTTACTTACTTTAGTTAATCGGTCATTACAAATCTTATAGTGAGGTTTACAAATTAGTTTCTTACATCACCTGTTGTATGTGTTTTTTAATTTTTATCCATAAGTGGCGAGTCTTACAGTTTCAAATCGACTCCGAACGGCAATTTTCTTTACTCCCAGAGTTGTTAACAGCAGACTTTCGAGAAGAAGTTGACGAAAGAAATACTTTTTTTTAAATTTCGTTTTTCTTCTGTCGAAGCTAAGGGTGTCTGAGCTAAGGGTTGAATACCAGACTCTTGTGTAATAAACCAGCATGCAATCTATTTTGATATCTATATGATAAATTTTTAATTGAAAATTTAATTCAATTATTCTGTAGAAGTTATCACTGCCATTATTACACACATATTTATTAGTGTAGTCTTCTTACACATACTATACATACAAAATTGATGATTGCAACCCTTTAGTCAGGATTACAACCTACATAGCTTCACACATCACTTATGTTGTGTGTGTTAAATTTATACATGAGTAAAGGGACCTACAGTTTAAAGTCGACGCGAAATAACAGTTTTTTTTGGAGCAATTCTTCATGGCATTTTTCTATTTACTCTCAGAGTTTTTGCCAGAAATCTGCTGAGAGGTAGTCGCCGAAGAAATATTTTTTCAAATTTCGTTTTTTTTTTTGGAGATGTGGCCGTGTCCTCATTTAAAATAAAATCATTACAAGTCTTCAGTCAGGATTACAACCTACATAGCTTCCCGCACCACTTATGTTGTGTGTGTTAATTTAATACATGATTGGTTTAGGACCTATAGTTTAAAGTCCCCTCCAAATGAAGGTTTTAGAGAACTTGATTATATTTTACTCCTAGACGCATTTGAAATGTCTGAGCTGGGTTTTGAACCGTGGCCTCACGTCTAATAAGCCAACACACTACCTACTAGACTACGGCAACTGAAAGACCCTTATTCGCACACACTTTGACGGATTAAAGAATTGTTGGATTCGTCTTAAAAGGATATCCTGATGCTAGCACCCTACACACATGCAATTCAGGGCCATCAATGTTGCCACTTAAAAAAAAAGAAAAAAGGAATGAGTTTTTCTTTATGACTTCCAAGCAATATTTCCCGTACGTAACGAATTATTATTGCTGCAATCAAATTTCCTTATTTTAGTATCATAAGGATGTGCAATTGTCCTTGTAATTTGCCTCAGTATGAATATGAGTTTCCTGTTGCCAAAGAAAAATATGGGGGGGGGGGTTTTGTGATGCCTTTTAATGCCTATAATTTACGTTTTTTGTTACAAGTTTGAAAAATCTTTTTTTTTTGCACAAAATAGGCGCCCCATAATCATGGTCTGCATCATTATTATTGTAGTTGATCCTGTGTAGAGCAAAATTTTTTTTTTTTTTTTTTTTTTTTTTGTTTTTTTTTGTTATGGAAACGTATGTCAAGACATTTGACGGAGCTTAGAGTTTAAAGTCGACTCAGAACTTCAGATTTCTTTGACGGAACTATGCATTGCAATTTTATATTTACTCTGAGTTTTTGCCAGAAATCTGCTGAGAGGAAGTCGCCGTAGAAATATTTTTTCAAACTTCGTTTTTTTTTTTGGCGATGTGGCCACATTTAAATTAAAATCATTACAAGTCTTCAGTCAGTATCAGAACCTAGCTTCTCACACCACTTACTATGTTATGTGTGTTAATTTTATACATGAATGGCGGGGAACCTACAGTTTAAAGTCGACTCCAAGCGAAAAATTGTTGAGAAACTTTTCATAACAATTTTCTATTTACTCTCAGAGCTTTTGCCAGAAATCTGCTGAGATGCAGTCGCCGAAGAAATACTCTTTCAGACTTCGTTTTGTTGGCAAAATAGTTGCAAAGTTTTCATTTTTTCATTTTCTTGAAAAAAAAAAACGTCCACCTCAACTTCAAACAGCGAATTCCATAGTAATTCATTGCACATTCGCCATTCAAAACATTTCTTTGGTATTTTTTGTTAACGTCTTGTTACTGCAATGAAGCGTTTTAAAAATGCCAATAAACTGCAGAAAATTTCGTTTCGTTGAAGATGTCTGACCTGGGGTTTGAACTGAGGCCTTATGTCTAATAAGCTAACACAAGACTTTGGCATTTACTTGTAATGTCTATAAATAATACGATTCGTTTCAAATAAAATCATTATAAGGCAGATCATTATGCGAAATTGATAAAAATCGCTTATAAATAATGAAAATGAGTGGAATGAGCCTTTTCATTCAACTCCAATAAAGTAAATATTTGCTAAGCTCTTCACCAAAGAAAAAGGAGACTTAAACTGATGCAAATAAATTGTCACAATTTAACAGAAGAAATTTTTAAATTGTTTTCAAATGTAAATATGTTTTATAGAAAATCTATATTTTGTGCTTATAAAATTATACGCATTTAATATAACAAATACAATAATAACAACGTATGCTAATATTCGCCACACATCTGTTATTTTCATAAAATTTTATTACTCCACTCCATACAATTGAGCCTGGATTCCACGTATTATTCAACAACAAATTGAACATAAAAATGAATAATTAATGCACGAATACCAATACCAATACGCATACATATATGTATATGAGAGAAATATATATTGTATTTAAATTAAGAGAGTGAGGTCTTTACATACATATGTAAAGGATCCGCCAAATAACTTTTTTTTTTTTTTGAAAATGCTTTAAAAAAAAAACTACTGAATATTTTCTCAAATTTCTTTTTTTTATTTGAAAGTACAATCCTTCCGGTTAATAATGGAAAATAATTTCATTCAAATGGCTGCCTCGGCTGGCCATGCAGTAGCCTACACGATCGGTCCAATTTTTAAGCACATTATCGATTGCGTGCAGCTGGCTTCACGAATATTGTCCTTTAAAGCGTCAATTGTCTCTGGCTTGTCGGCGTAACAATTATCATTGACGGCACCCCACAAATATTAGTCCAACGGTGTCAAATCGCAGCTCCGAGGTGGCCAAACGACATCAGCTCTGCGGCTGATAATGCGATCTTTAAAAACAGGACGCAAAACATCGAGTGTAGCTTCGGCTGTGTGGCACGTAGCGCCGTCCTGTTGAAACCAAATGTTGCCAATATCCTCCTCTTAAATTTTTGTGAACAAAAATTCGTTCAACATGGCCCGATAACGATCGCCATTGACTGTAACGGCAGCTCCTTGCTCATTTTCGAAGAAAAATGGCCCAATTATGCCTCTGGACCAAAATCCGCACCAAACAGTGACTCGTTTTGGGTGCGTCGGCTTTTCAATGTATGCGTGCTGGTTTTCTGTGCCACAAATGCGATAATTTTGCTTGTTTACATACCCGCCAAGATCAAAATGAGCTTAATCTGAAAAGATGATTTTTTTTTGCCAAAATCGGTATCTTCTGGTGTAGGCTACTGCATGGCCAGCCGAGGCAGCCACTTGAATGAAATTATTTTCAATTATTAACCGGAAGGATTATACTTTCAAATAAAACAAAGAAATTTGAGAAAATCTTCAGTAGTTTTTTTTTAAAGCATTTTCAAAAAAAAAAGTTATTTGGCGGACCCTTTATATCCCGTACCCACACACATACATTTGTATACTTGAGAAGCATGAAGTAAATTTGCATAATTTATCTGAGATCCAGCAACAGCAACATTGGAAGTCAGCCAGCAAACGAAAATCATTCGATGAAAATAAAAATTATTTAAAAAAAAAACAGCAAAAAGAATTCGTTAATATTTCAAAAGCTTATGGCCAATGTATGAGTTTGTACCTTAGGGACCCATTCGTCGGCATCTACCACGTCTTCAATATGTGACAAACGTTTGGGGGAATGAAAAGTAAATGATTTGAGGCCATAATGTTAAGAAAATATTTATGGAAACCATTTCATATGAAAATATTTGTCGTATATTTGTATTTGTTTTCCTTTATTTATTGACACTTAAAGTGTTTTCTTATGAAATTATAACGCCCCGGCAAAGGGAATAACTGCGAGGAATTGTAAAAGTGTTTAGCAAATTATGTCGACAACAACACTTTCCAAATGAATTTGAAAAGGAAAAAAATCGAACAAAAAATTTTTTTCTCTTCCTATGTGAAGGCCTATTTAGTCGGTTTCAAATTAAATTGAAAATGTTTTGAAATTTTAGATTTAAAATTGAAAATTTTTAAAACTTTAGCATATGTTTGCTTCGATTGATTTGAAAAAGTTTTATTGCCAAACAGATTTTAAATAAAAAATTCACTACAAACCATTAAAATTCCATGGTCATAACATATAGTCACCATAGTCTAGCAGGCTGTATGTTGGCTTATTAGACGCGAACCCGTGATTCAAACCGCAGCTCAGGCATCTTGAATAAAACTAACTACGAAGAATTGTCTACGGCGACTGCCTCTAAGTAGATTTCTGGTCAAAACTCTGGTAGTAAATAAATTAGTCATGAAAAGTTTCTTAAAAATCTGTCATATGGACGTAGATCTTGTTACTCACGGCTGAGGTTCACATACACAACATGGGTGGTGTGATAACTTAGGTTGTAGTCCTGACTAAAGGATTGTAGTGACCAAATAGGAAAGTTTAGTTTAAACGCTTGTCATTTTTATTGGAAATAAATGCTTTATTAAGATTTGTTTTTAAAAGACCATGACAGTCAAAGTGCTTTCCATTTAAAGTTACGACTTTTTCCCATCTTGTTGGCAGTTTACGGATTTGGCCTTAAAAAAATCTGCTCACCTTTCTGATACTCTAGGTTAGGTTAGGTCTGAGTGGTAGCTTTGATTTCACAAAGCTCACTTGAGCACGCATAGCGGCCCGTTGTGATGCCGCGGGTGAACGCAGTCCCTGTACTGACCAAGTTCCACCAAAATCAGGGAAGAGGAAGAAGTTGATCAGCGCAAGGGCTGCACATCAAAAGCACGACTACCCCATACTGGAAAACCAGCCATAAAGTTTGATGAACAAAGCTATATCCTTGATATCAATAGATGATAGCTCCGTCAAGCTGACAAGAAATGGAGAGCCAAATAGCCTATATCTACACCTAGAAAGAAACGGGCACTGGCAAAGAAAGTGGATAACAGTCTCCTCTTCCTCAGCGGATCTGCATCCACGGCAGAAGTCGTTAAATGGGAGCCTCATTCTCTCCGCGTGTCTACCCATAACGCAATGACCTGTAAGCACTCTGATACTCTGCTCTAAAATAAAAGCGTATGTCAAGAAAGCATTCTGCATCGATCCATAGAAATGGTAGTAAGCAGGGGCAAGGTCTGGACTACATACAGCAGGTGAAGTAAAACTTCCTTTTCACTGCTTTTCCAAATAGTTTCTGGGCTAAGCAGCAATATGTGACCAAGCGTTGTCATGATGGCAAATCACGATAACACGTCTGGTTGCTTACTCAAAACGTTTTACGGCCAATGCTCGCTTCACGCGAATTATTCTTTATCTATACAGGCCACCCGCAATATTCTGGCCCGGGTTAAGCAGCTCGTAATGAATTAAAACCTTCTGTTACTATCCAAATACAGTGTATTAACATATGGCAGTGGATATTATGCTTGACGGTAGATTTTGCGCGTTAACCGGGCTCTACATATGATTTCTTGAGCTTAAGTTTGTTGCAAGGCACCATTTCCTATTGCTAGCGATATTTTGATGTAAATATGTTTTCTTTTTAAAGCCATCAAACAGCATTGCAGGCATGTAAAAGCACCTTTCAATGTCTCACGACTTTAATTTATTTGTTATGCAGTTTCCATGCTTTTGAATGCATCCTGTTGTCTTTAAACGTTTTAAAATGGCTGCTTGCGTCACTTGTCATGACTAAGCAAACGTTTTTTGAGTTTTACAGGAATCTTTATTCCATAAAGTTTCCAATTTATGGTCTGTGAACTCTTTTTTGGCTGTCCCGCACTCTCTTTGTCTTTGTTGTGAAAACCTGCATTTTTTAGATGGGCGTAGGACTCGTTACATCATCTTCTTGATAGAACCTAGGCTCAGCATTTAATTCCACAAGCAAACGATCACCTACACGTGCAGTTTTCTTCGTAAAAGAGAGGTTTACCAAAACTTCTGGCAAGTTATCGATACTGTTATCGATTGTCACCAAAAAAAAAGTGCAAGTAATCGACTTTTTTTATTGTGCTCCGACAGAAATTTTTCTTCGTAAAAGAGAGGCTCAACAAAACTTCTGGCAAGTTATCGATACTGTTATCGATTGTCACCGAAAGAAAGTGCAAGTAATTGACTTTTTATACAGATTTCATTATTTTTGGTTATTTAATGTGCTCCGAGAGAGATTTTTCTTCGTAAAAGACTGGCTCAACAAAACTTCTGGCAAGTTATCGATACTGTTATCGATTGTCACCGAAAGAAAGTGCAAGTAATTGACATTTTTTTTACAGATTTCATTATTTTTGATTATTTATTGTGCTTCAACAGACATTTCTGTAAATAAATCTCTGATTGCAACACATTCTGCTTCCACACAGAATGCATAAGCATTTGTAATCATTTTAATATCCTGGAATTAAAAGACAAACAATTTATAAAAGTAATCGATATTGTATGCCAAGCGATTTCTTTTAATTTATTCACTTGAAAACCAAAACAGTGGGTGTAAATCACAGCACAAATCAAGAGACACACAGAGAGAGAGAGAGAGAGTGTGGTATTAAAAGCTTTACAGAAGCCATTGTCGACTGAATTGCATTTTCATGTCAGATTTCATTAAATTCATCGTCATTATCATCATCAAGATTATCATTATGAATGTTTGTTTCATGCTAAGTTTCATTTTTAATTGAATTTTCTTAGAAATTCACTTATTGTTGTTGGTGTTGCTGTTGAGGTTATGTTTCTCTAACTGTTTCAATTGACAATTTGTGAATTGTAAGTGGAAGTTTATTATTAGGACAAGCAAAGTGGCAATTTTTTTTTTTTTTTTTTTTTTTTTTTTTTTTTTTTGATTACTAGGAGTCCATTTTGTTTTAAGAAAACACAGGATCATTGAGACAAAAATGTTATCTTCACTTTCTGTAAGAGTTTTTCTTCCCTTTTTCTTGGTGTTTAAAGAAATCCGTTTTCTTAATATAAATATTTAACAATGGGAAGTTAAGGATGAAATTTTTTTTTGAAATTTTTTCCGATTATTTGTTAAACTTTAATAATAAAAATTCTTTTCAAAAACGAAACTTTCCCTATCTATCCACTCACATAACAATAGAAATAGACTCTCCCATCCACACACATACACAGCCACACTTCCAAGCAATACGATATTACATTGCATATTTCTAGGGAGTGGAAAAAGGAAGAACTCCCCGATATGTTACACACTCACAGTTCATTGTTGTGTTGAAGGAAATTAAGTTTGAAAAGGAAATGTTTGAGAGAAATTTCAAGATTATCTCCAGCTCCAGTGTCCAATCAAAAGAAAACCAAGAGACAGAGGAAGATGAGAAAAGTGCCATTGTATTGTATTGAATGCAAACAGTTGCATAAATAACTTGACTTGAAATCCCTTAAATAGCCATTGAAATGGAAAGAATATAAGAATTGATTGGCCACATATGATTAGAAAATACAATCTCTACTCGATTACAAAAAAAAAAAAAATAAGGAAAATGGAAATGCATTTCTGTTCTTGTTTTTTTTTATCGTTTTATAAAACAGACTATCGATAACTGTTAGACTTTCAATGCCAATCAAATACATTGAAATTTTCTGTTATACGAAACCCATAACAAAGAATTTTCCATAGAAAATCGATAACAGTGCAGTTTTTTATAACAAATTAGGGATGAGTTTAATTTTCAATAGAAAATCGATAACAGTGCAGTATTTTACAGCAAATTAGGGATAACAGTTTAATTTTTGTATAGAAAATTGATAATAGTGCAGTGTTTCAGAAGAAATTAGGGATAACAATTAAATTTTATATATTAAAATTAGAGATGACAGTTTAACTTTCAGTAGAAAATCGATAAAAGTGCAGTATTTTGTAATAAATTAGGGATCACAGTTAAATTTTCCATAGAAAATCGATAACAGTGCAGTATTTTACAATAAATTAGGAATAACGATTAAATTTTCAACAGAAAATCGATAACAGTGCAGCATTTTACAGCAAATTAGCGATAACAGTTTAATTTTCTATAGAAAGTCGATAACAGTGCAGTATTTTATAACATATTAGGGATGACAGTTAAACTTGCTATAGAAAATCGATAACAGTGCAGTATTTTATAATAAATTAGCGATAACACTTCAATTTTTTTATAGCAAATCGATAACAGTGCAGTATTTTATAATAAATTGGCGATAACAGTTACATTTTCTATTGAGAATCGATAACAGGGCAGTATTCCATAGCAAATTAGAGATGACAGTTTAACTTTCAGTAGATATAATATAAATAATATAATAAATTATCGATAACAGTTAAGTTTTCAAAAGAAAATCGATAACAGTGCCCAATTTTTAAAATAAATCGGCAATAAGGGATAGGCGAACTCGGTAACGGCCATCTTGTCGAAAACTGCTTGCTTAATTGGATATATGTACAACCCTTTAGTCTGGATTACAACCTAGTCTCGCAACACCCTTATTCTGTGTGTTAATTTTATCCAGGAGCGGTAGTTTAAGGTTTACTCCGAACAACAGATTTTTGAGCAACTTTTCTACGGCAATTTTATTTTTTCCTCAGTAGTTTTGTCAGAAGACTGCTGAGAGAAAGTCGCCGAAGGAACTCCTTTCTTAATTTTTCGTTTTTAGACTAGATGTCTGAGTTGGGTGTTGAACCAGGGACTCTTGTCTAGTAAGCTAACATACTAACTTCCAACTTATTGAAGCTGTATTCAGTTTGTTTTGTCAAGTCATCGTGGACGATATTATTCAATGCCACGTATTCTCTGAATGGGCTGTTGGGTGCTGTTAGAAAGTGAACCTATTCTTCATTAATGAGTTGCATTTCTGAATGAATAGGTATGTAAACAAACCAATTGTCGAATTTAGAACGATAAAAATGCACATGTGATGCAAGAGCGTTCAATGCATTCCGTTAAAGTCACTGTCTGGTGTATATTCTCGGTTGACGGCTTCGTTGGCAAATATTTCTTTGAGGACAACGTTGGCCAGACCATTACTATCTACGGCAGCCACTATAAGTCAATGATTACCAACGTTTTTTAAGCTTGATTTGGATGGTCTGAATATCAACAGCATGTGGTTTGCACAGGATTGGTGTGCGTGGCACATAGTTTTTGCCGTATTGAAGTCACGTTCATCTTACGTAAAGTTGATGTGAACTCACCACCGAGATCGTGCGTTTTGAAAGCATTCAACCTTTTTCCTGCAGGGTTTTCTTAAGACGCACAGGTATGTGAATAAGTCACAAACGATAGCATATTCCCTTATTATCAGTCATCTTCAGCCTCAGTTATGATAAAAGTATTCCTATTCTCTTCCATGTATGAGAAGGAAGTCTCCGTCTTCCCTTGTGGACAACAAATGTTTCCTTGCTAAGGGTAATGGTATCGAGAGTAGCAACGTTCCAAATCAGGTCTTTCGTCCATAAAGATAAAGAGAGGAGAGATTCTCAAATATGTTGTCAAGTGACCAAATGTTTGATGTGAGCTTTGCAAGCGATTATCGATATTCTTACTTGATAACGCGATAGCATTTTCATTTTCTGAAGTAATTTTTTCTCTTTCCTAAAACATAGTTTTCCTTGACTGATACAATTTTGTTCGAAATATTTTCTTTCTGTCAAGTTGTGTACAAAAAAACTTTTTTTTGTTTCCTTCTCTTGAAGTTTTTTTTCAACCAAAATCCAATGAACAATTCCTGCAATTTTTCATTCTTTTTTTATCATTTTCTAATAGTTTCGTGTGTCGTTCCTTAATCCCTAAAAGTAATTTCAATTTACACAACAGCTTAAACGCTCGATATCTCCTGAGTAACAAACATCACAGTTTGATACGCATAATGCTAGCATTTCCGCTCAAAGACAACAATTGTGACACACAACTGACCACGATGATAATGGCCACGTTGTTTTAAGCGGAAGATGAACTGTTTTTTTTATGGTTTTCTCAAGGCATTTTTACGCGCAATCACAATCGTTTATTTAAAGCCATAATTCCCCTCCTCCTCCACCTTTTTTTAACTGCCTTTTTGAGAAGAAGAGGGAATAGCACCAATGGCATCCATGTAACCGAATGGGAAATCTAGTAAAAACCCCAACGCATTAAACTAAAAATTATTTAAACTTACGGCTGCCAGATGCTTAAATACGAATTCTTTGATGACCTTTTCGTATTTGTGACTTTGGACAGACAGAACACAGTAATTCTCAGAAGCAAATGTGTTTGACAATTAAAACCAGATGAACTATTCTCCTTGAGAAGTAAAGACGTTTATGGCCGGGTGGCTATAAAATTGTGCAGTCCAGTACAGTGCATATGATTTATGGACAATTGTAGCCTTTATGTGGCCCTGTCGTTGCCTTAAAGTTTCTTAAGTGTTTCATAAATTAATAGCGGGTACTTGCGAAAAAACATTGGCAAACGATTTTGTCCCTTATGAGGTCAAGAATATAATTTTTTTTCTCAATTGACTTGCAACAGCACAGTGAGTTAGGGAGTACAAGTTCATCTTCAGCCTTGCCTTACATACATACAGTGAGCGTCAAAAGAAACTGTACATTAACAAATATACCTTAATAAATTCCCGTTATTTTTATTTTAAAATTGTTTCGTTGTCAGTTTTTAAAATTGAAACCAAAAACAGAAAAAAATTTGAAATATTGTCAAATTTTTTCGGGCACTCTCCTTAATTGGGTAAAAGTTGAATTTGGTGATTATTAGAATTTTATCCATAGCGTACAGTTTTTTTGACGCTCACTGTACACGCATAATTGGTCAAATACCACCCTTTAGTCAGGATCACAACCTAGCTTCTTACACTACTTATGTTGTGTGTGTAAATTTTATCCATGAGTGGCGTGGGACCTACAGAATAAAGTCGACTACCAAAGACAGATTTTATTTGGGAAGCATGGCAATTTTTTATTTACTCTCAGAGTTTTGCCAGAAATCTGCTGAGAGGCAGTCGCCGAAGAAATACTCGTTCATACTCCGTTTAGTTGGCAATGCCTTACCGCAAAGTAGTTGCAAACTTTTCATTTATTTTTCGTGAAAAAAAAAACGTCCACCTTCCCAGTGTTTTATAGTTTCTAAACATGTGCTGTTAATGAGTTAACAGCGAATTCCACAGTAATTCATTGCACATTCGCCATTCAAAACATTTCTTTGGCTACTGCAATGAAGCACTTTAAAAATGCCAATAAACTGCAGAAAATCTGTTCATTTTAAAGCTCGTTTGGTTTTTAAGATCCCGGTTTAGTAGTCAGACATGAAATAATGATATGGTGGCAGAAAAGGTTTGTGTCGTTGCTATTTGCAGTGTCAGTGTTAGAAATTGTTTCTACTGCCTGGTAAAGGTATGCCCAACTTTTTTCATTTGTACTTCTTAATATAGTTCGGGAATGTGATTTCGGAATTGTGATTTTGATTTTGTTTTTAGAAGTCGAACCACATTGGACCCAATGTGTGAGCCCCTAAATGTGTCCATGCGAATTCTCTTGGGGGGACGGCTATTCACATACATCATACGCCCTCCTTTCAAATTTTTTTGATTTGTTTTTAGAAGTCGAATCACATTAGGCCCCATATGGCCTAAGTGTGTCCATGCGAATTCTTTGGGGGGACGGCTAATCTCTACATACATAGAAGTCTCTGTAGGTAGAGTGCTTTGGCTTATTAGACGATAGCCTGTGGTTAAACTTTAGGCTCAGATATCTCGCACATTTAGCTTTCAAAAGCAAATTTAATGAAACACCATAAACTAATGATCTCGTAGTGATGTCAGTTATGTTTGGACCTGGATAAGAAGATAGTTGCTCCAGGCGTTTCGTAGTATTGCGGTAGTTTGTCTGCGACAACTGGAATAGGATCATAGGCGCAGAAAAGTTCTTTGACCTTGAACCTCAAAACAAAGCCTAACTGGGTTAAATCATATAATCGTACGATGGCCAATTATCAATAATGGGGTTGGAAGCGGTGTCTACTCTGGGAAACTGGACCTAAACATTTCTCTCCGTCTGCCGGACTACTGCAGCGTGTTTCAGGCGGAGGTGACGGCAATTTACCGGGCCGCTCAATGTATCCTCGTCAACGGTGCTCCTTTCACTCGCGTCTCGGTCTTTTCTGATAGTCAGGCTGCGATAAGATCTCTATCGTGTTTCGTGAATAACTCTAGAACCGTTAGGGAATGTCGGCGCTGTCTCGACCTTCTTTCCGGGCGCTTCACCAGTGTCTCACTGGTGTGGGTCCCCGGGCACAGTAACATTCCGGGAAACTGTAGGGCCGACGAGCTCGCCAGAGCTGATGCGCTCCTTCCGGAATCCTCTTCGATTGAACTGGGTATGCCACTTGCCTCGGTCAAGTTGGACATTGCGCGGAAGTTCTCTCGGGACGCCAACCTATCCTGGGTCAATGAGGAGTCCTGCTCCACCGCTAGACTCACCTGGCCCTTGATGGATAGAAGGCGTACTTGGTCTTGGTCGTGACGTCATCTCAACCACAGTGGCCGTGCTTACAGGTCATTGCGTTATGGGTAGACACGCGGAGAGAATGAGGCTCCCATTTAACGACTTCTGCCGTGGATGCAGATCCGCTGAGGAAGAGGAGACTGTTGTGCACTTTCTTTGTCAGTGCCCGTCTCTTGCTAGGTGTAGATATTTGGCTCTCCATTTCTTGTCAGCTTGACGAAGCTATCATCTATTGATATCAAGGATATAGCTTCGTTCAGCAAACTTTCTGGCTGGTTTTCCAGTACAGGGTAGTCGTGCTTTTGATGTGCAGCCCTTGCGATAACCAACTTCTTCCTCTTCCTTGATTTTGGTGGAACTTGGTTAGCACAGGGACTGCGTTCACCCTTGGCATCACAACGGGCCGCTATGCGTGCTCAAGTGAGCTTTGAGAAATCAGAGCTACCACTCAGACCTAACCTAACCTAGTCGACTTTATTCTGTGGGTCCCCCGCCACTCATGTATAAAATTAACACACACAACATAAATGGTGCGTGAAGCTAGGTTGTAATCCTGACTGAAGGGTTTTAATAACCAATTATGTACGTATGTATTGTGTTGCTTCGTTCATTGTAGTGTGGCTGGCAAAATTTATGATGATCCTGTAGTTTTTGTAGCATCTATGGAAACATATGGCAACCTCTGTGCCTCTTTTATTTTGGAGCTTTATGTTGCCTTTAATAAATGTTGATTGTGGTTGTGACTGAAGAGTTGTAATGACCAATTATGTGCAGTAGTTATTGTTTTGGCTTATTTGATGAGAGCCTGTTGTTCTACTCTCGTCGATTTTCTCTCTACAGCCTTCTGATAAAAAAATTCCAAGAGTAAATGAAATTATTATGAAATGATGAACATTTTCTCAAAAATCAAACGCTCGGAGTCGATATTCAACTGTAGATCCCGCCACCCATGAATAAAATTAACACACACAGAACATGTGTGTTGTACGGAGCTGGGTTGTAATCAAAGATCAGCAATGAATCGGTTTTTCGCTACTCATGAGTACTCATGAAATTTTAAGTATGAGTGAGTCAACAGTATTGAAACCCAACTACTCTGATTCATTCGTACTCAGTACTACATTGACTTATAAGTACATGTTGCAATGAGTATGAGTACAACGCTGACGTCAAACTCATAACATTCGAAATATGTTTGATTCATACGCCTACTCATTCAGATTCATAAATTTAGAAAAATACTTATAATACTCATAAATAATTCGTGTGATTCAAATCATTCGTTAAAATTTACAGTCTTAGTTGTTGTTGCAATTACCAAGAAAGAAGAAAGAAAAAGACAAAGACAGCAAGCAAAGCAAACACACAACCTTCTTGTGAGTATTGTAGTGTTCGTACGCGAATCATACTTATTTTGTGATTCGTGTATACGATGAGTCGTGGAGAGTCGAAATCAATAACATCATGTGTATTGTTAAGTATGAGTACCATGAGTATTTCAAACTTTGAATATAAGTAGTATGAGTATGACATTAAAATAAGTATGAATGCGTATAAGTATCAGAAATTGTAAGTAGGATTCGAATCTACTCATCGTTTTGAATACTCATTGCTGACCTCTGGTTGTAATCCTTACCAAAAGGGTTGTAATATCCAATCCTATATACGAGTATTTGATATTCGTATCATATTTAGTATCATAACAATAGAAACCTAATTTGAATATCAAAAAAAACAAATTTAACTAAAAAGGAAATGTAAAGATTGTGTATTTAATTTCAATGAAAAAAAGAAAACCAATTTTGTTTTACTTCTTATTCATTGTGGCTTTAAAACTTCAACTTATGCAAACTTTTCATTTCAATTCATTCATTCGTTCATACATTCATTCAATCTTCACTCACTCATTTGCATATTTTGTCGTCATATTAAATAAGAACAAATCAGCAGACATTTTCCTAATTTTAACTTTTCAAATCTCTTTTTAAAATAAGATGATGAATAGAGTGTGGGGTAGGAGAGAGAAACATGTTTATAAATAGAATCATATTTATTTTTTTTTGCTCACCATTTTCCTCGCTCTCTCTCACTGTTCTGTACAAAATGTGAATAATAATGACTTTGAATTGTTTAACCCCAATTTCAACAGTCATTTTGTTAAAACAATATTTCCCAAGACGTATACACATGCACACATTCACACTCACACACATACATACACACACATGCATTCATTCAGAAATACTAAAATAAACTCAACATAACAATGATATTTAAAGAAAATTTATGCTGCACTCATACATACTCATACATGAGTAGAACACTCGTAAATATTGCAAGCATTCCATGAGAGAGAGATGAAGAGAAAGAGAGGAAGAGGGAGAAATTCTAATACCCACTGTAATAATATTTGTATAGACATGTTTTCAGTTAAAAGACCCACATCATATAAGTATACATATATGCATGTATGTATGCATGTACAGTGAGCATCAAAAGAAACTGTACATAAAAAATATACATTAATAATGGGTAATTTTTTTTTTTTCAAAAAAAAAACACATTCAATTCAGAAAAATTCATGAAATCTTTATTTGAATCGATAGTACGGTCCATAAAATTTAATGTTTGAACATTATTTTATGCAAATGTTGACCGCGACTGCGCCTCAAATGGTCCATCCGCTTAGTCTAATTTTGGCATACTCTTTCCAACATTTCGGCCGGTATCTCACGAATAATACTTCAATGTTGTCTTCCAATGCGTCAATTGAAGCGGGCTTGTCTGTATAGACATGAGCTTTAACATAGCCGCACAAAAATTAGTCTAAAGGCGTTAAATCGCACGATCTAGGCGGCCAATTGACCGGTTTCCGAACGTGAAATAAAATGTTCACCGAACTCCCCTCTCAATAAGTCCATTGTTACGCGTGCTGTGTGGCATGTGGCACCGTCTTGTTGAAACCACATGTCATGCAAGTCAAGCTCTTGCATTTTGGGCAAAAAAAAGTTGGATTTCATCTCACTGTAGCGCCCACCATTCAAAGTTACGTTACGATTCGCAGCATCTTTGAAGAAGTACGGTCCAATGATGCCACCAGCCCATAAACCGCACCAAACTGTTACTTTTTCTGGATGCATTGGTAGCTTTTGCAATGCTTCTGGCTGATCATCACTCCAAAATCGACAATTCTGCTTATTTACGTATCCATTGAGCCAAAAATGAGTTTCGTCGCTGAACACAATTTTGCGATAAAGAAGTGAATCTTCGGCCAACTTTCCAAGAGTCCATTCACCAAAAATTCTACGTTGCGGTAGGTCGTTCGGCTTCAATTCTTGCACCAGCTGTATTTTGAAAAGCTTCATACCTAAATCCTTCCGCAAAATTTTCCACGTTGTTGAGTAACAGAGGCCCAATTGCTGCAAACGGCGACGAATCGCTAATTGATGGTCATCATTAACACTGGCCGATACAGCTGCGATATTTTCTTCAGTTCGGCACTCTACGTAAGCGTGTTGGTGGTTTAATGTCCAACAATGTAAATTTGGTGCGAAATTTAGTCACAATAGCCTGAATAGCCGTTTCAGTGGGTTGATTAAACTGACCATAAAATGGAAGAAGCGTGCGATGAACTTTCTTAACAGAGCACGCGCACGCATTTTGATAATAAAATTCAATGATTTGCAAGCGTTGTTCGTTTTGTAAGACGATTCATGGTTAAATTATAAGACCAAACTGAAGATGTTTGACAGTGAAACAAAATACACGAAACGTGCGTGACCTGTTTAAACCAGTGCTGCCAAAAAGATAATACCAAAAAAATCACCCGTTAAATTACCGTTAGTTTTATTTTAAAATCGTTTCATTACCAGTTTCTATAATTGAAACAAAAAAAAATTACAAAAAAGAAAAATTCGAAATATTTTCATATTTTTTCGGGCCCTCCCCTCAAGTGGGTAAAAGTTGAGTTTTTGGTGATTGTTAGAATTTTCTTTTGACACTCACTGTGTGTATGGGTAAGGTTTTCCAAATTCCCATACTCACTTTCTTCTTCTATTCTTTAAACGTTTTACTAACCATAATACAACACCAACAACAAGAGAACCCGAAGAGTACGAGTGTTTTAATAAATTATTACTGAGTGTATAACCAGTAGAGGAAGATAGAGAGTGAGAGAGCGAGAGAGTGAGCAAGAAACTGTGTCAGTGCATACGATAAAATCATAAATTTTTTAAACAATGCTTCGTGCTTATGGTAGTAGTGTTAGTAGTAGTGTTAGTACCAGTGTTGATAACTTTATAGGGGAGGGAGGGGCATCATTATAAAAAGTGTGTGTTGAAAAATCCAATTGTTCTCTTAAACACCGTAAAAGAAAAAGAAAATCATGAAACAGCGAGCACTGCTGAACTAAAAAAAATTATTTTAAGGCACTCAGTATAGAAAATCGCTACTTTGTAAGGATTATGCTTGTTTTTTAAAACTAAGGGGACCAGAGGTCTTGAATATCAGGAACACATGTAGATCTTTGCACTGGTACAGTATCTTTTAGGAGGAAGTAATGTTTATCCCCAAAGCTGTAAAATGAATGCCCACAATCCTTTAGTCAGGTTTACAACCTAGCTTTTTACACAACCCTGTGTGTTTTAATTTTATTCATGAATGGCGTGGGGCCAAAAGATTTGAGAAACTTTTTTTGGCAACTTTTTAAATCTCAGGGATTTTGCCAGAAAATCGCTGAGTATGCCGCGCCGTTTTTGGTTCAGATGTTTGAGCTAAGGTTTGAACCACTGGCTGTCCTTTAATATGTCAGCATACTACCTGCTAGGCTAAGGCGACTTTGATGGGTGCTTTGTAACAGAATGTATCCATAGAATATACTAACGTATTCCGACAGCCAGGCGGTCATAAAGTCGCCTCCCAGCATTCTCTGGTCGACCAAATTTGTCCATTAGGTTAGGCTAAAGGACGTGTACTTGTGAATTAAGACGAGTACAGTAACCGGAGGTCGAATTGACCCATAGTACAACGTCCTAGTTTCTTACACCACTTATGTTGTGTGTGTTAATTTTATACATGAGTGGTGGGACCTACAGTTTAAAGTCGACGCCGAACGACAGATTTTTGAGAAACTTTTTTAATGGCAATTTTATTTACTCTCAGAGTTTTTGCCAGAAATCTGCTGAGAGGAAGTCGCCGAAGAAATACTTTTTGTATTAGCTTTACGTCTAATAAGCAAACACACTACCTACTAGACTACGGCGACTTCCCTTGTCCATTAATGTTCGCAATATTTTAGCCCTCGGGCATAGTTTCATACTCGGAAACTGTATCGTTGACTTACGAGCCACGCCCGGCCTGAAAAACTCTCTATGTAATCCACGCCAGTATTAGGTTGCAAATGAGGGAAATGTCCGACTCCTTGGCAAATGCTTCCTGCATTGAAGTGAGGACGAAGAAACTCTTTTCGAACTTAACATTTGCCATGTGGTGTCTGGAGTCATGCCTGCTGGCTAATCGATTCGGAGAAGGAGAAAGGCACCGTCTGTGTCTTCGGCACAAATGCGATCGTGTAAGAGTACACTCAGAAAACCACTATTGACAACATGGAACATTCTGAATTTACGGCTAATTTCAGGGGACTATGTATACACATCAGCACATGACTTTAGTAAAATTTAACGTGCTAGCACAATGGGCTCTATAGATTGTTTGTAAAGGGTGTTTTTTATAGAGGTATAGAACTTTAAGTTGGCATTACTTTTCAAGATGGCGACCGATTTAACAGCTGTCAAGTGATTTATTCTCAGTTTGGTTTGGCAATTCATCATGAATAGACTCACGCCTGAACAACGCTTGCAAATACTGCAATTTTATTTCGAAAATAATGGTTCTGTGCGGAAAACGTATCGCGCACTACGTCCATTTTATCGTCGACAAAATCGTCCATCAGAGCAGTTAATTCGATTAACCATGGAACGTTTTCGCACCACGTTTACTCTCATTGATAACTCGCATCCCCAGAGACGCTGTACGGTGCGTACAGAAGAAGCTATTGCTGCTGTAGAACGTAGCATTGAGGAAGAACCATCGAGTACAGGAATTGGATCTGTGTCCATCCACTTTATGGAAGATTTTGCGGAAGGATCTTGGTTTGCGTGCTTACAAAATCCAACTCGTGCAAGAATTGAAGCCAAACGATCATCAAGTATGGCGTAGATTCGTCGAATGGGCCCAAAACGAGATTACCGTTGTTCCCGATTTTCATAAGCGAATTTTGTTTAGCGATGAAGCGCACTTCTGGTTGAATGGCTACGTCAACAAACAAAACTGCCGCATTTGGAGTGAAGGTAATCCTCAAGTGTATGTGGAAACACCGTTACATCCAGAAAAACTGACTGTTTGGTGCGCTTTATGGGCTGGTGGAATCATTGGTTCGTACTTTTTCAAAAACGATGGTGGCCAGAATGTTACAGTCAATGGTGATCGGTATAGAGCCATGATTACTAACTTTTTCATTCCTGAATTGAATAACCATGATGTCCAGGAGGTGTGGTTTCAACAAGACGGCGCAACATGTCACACAGCTCGTGCCACAATAGATTTATTGAAAGACACGTTTGGTGACCGCCTAATTTCACGTTTTGGACCTGTGAATTGGCCTCCAAGATCTTGTGATTTAACACCGCTAGACTACTTTCTGTGGGGCTATGTAAAGTCATTGGTCTATGCGGTAAAGCCACAAACGCTTGACCATTTGGAAGACAACATTCGCCGTATTATTGCCGATATACGGCCACAAATGTTGGAAAAAGTAATCAAAAATAGGACGTCCAGATTGGACTACATCCGCGCCAGCCGTGGCGGTCATATGCCAGAAATCATATTTAAAATGTAATGCCACAAGATTATCTTTCGGATAAATAAAATTCATGTCAATCGAATAATCCATCGTTGTTTTATTGCAACTTAAAGTTCTATACCTCTATAAAAAACATGTCAAGTGCCATGGAACCAAAGAATCCAAGAGTCACAAATTGATTGAGGATTACAAGCCTTTTAATATTTACAATTCAAATACCATCATGACAAATTTTGCTTCCACATCCAGCTTTGAACTTGAATTCCTGATGTTTGCAGTCCAAAGTTTTAATCGATGTACCATGACACTGTGTCCCTATAGTTCCCCAATTAATTTATTGCCATTAAAGATGCGGTTCCCTGCTAATCTAATCCATTCCTGGCAGTTCAGTCAATGTTTGATTCAAAAAGAAGGTGATTTCGTTGCAAATCGATATTTTCGAGCAACATTCCTAACTGAGATAACGTCGAAGCCAGTTCAGTGCCTATGCAGCCACTAAAGATCCTCTCAGTGATCGGTAAAATTTGTTTCCATCTTAACTCATCCAAAATCCTTAATTTCACAGCCTATTTAACATACCTTTACCGTTCAGTAGCGCCCCAAAATACTCTGTAACTATACCATACCACATCACACCACATCACACCTCACATGGTTAATATGACTTATGCATCTTTAAACTTAATAACAGTACTTTGTTTTATGTCTGTGCATGTGTATGTGTATGTGTATGGGTGTGTACGAGTGCGAGTGTATGCAAGTAAACGCATTTAAAAGTTAAAAAGTTAATATCTGCACTTGATTCTCTCGTATACATGTGTCGGGAAACTAAAGGAACTCTTCAAGACATTACAAGTGCATGTAGAAGTGAGTGAGTGTGTGTATACGAGTGTGTATATGTATGTGAGTGAGTACTTGTATTTGATGTTATTTTGTTTGAAAATGTCATCATAAACTTATGCATCATAAAGTGCAAGAGAAGTTCGTACTTAGTCTTGTTCTTACCGCCTGTGTGTTCTACAACATCTTGAGAATTGTGTTGCTGCCACACACACACACACAGAGCAAATAATAGTATTTAAATACACATATACACACACACACTCATGCGTTCATACATTCCTTAGCATGAATTATAAGCAATTGTACAAAATTTTACTGTTTGTAACAATGACAAGCGTCTCCTGTCTTACTACTTGACATCATAGTTGGGGTTTTGTATGCCAGAGAGAGAGAGAGAGGGAGAAAGTAAGAGTGTGAGAGAATGAGTTCGAAAGAAAGAATGAATTTTTTATGTTTTCCTTCCTTCTATTGAACCCTGAAGCAAATGTTGAAACGAAGAATGTTTTAAAATAATTTTTTTCTCTTCTTTTTTTGCAAATAATTTCGAGAGCAAACCAATAAACGGCTTGTGCTTTTAGGTGTGTTTGTTTCTTTCTATCTATCATATATTTCTTGAGAAACTATTCATGGTAATTTTATTTACACCCAGAGTTCTGTTCAAAGACTTCAACAGTCTTGTGTGTGAAGTTATATTCTCTTTTTAATAAGAAAAAAAGTGCTCCAAATAAATCGTATGTAATTCAATAAAATTTAAAAAGGTGCGGTTTTTGGCCCTGGTGAACTGGTTAGCTATTGGAGCAAGGATTCAAAAACAGTTTTCCTTACGATCGGGTATATAGGAGTCTAAACTAATTGCTCTCTTCAAATGAGCAATAAATGAACAAAAGTTTTCTATATAAATCGGGCAAAATTGTCGCATTGCAGTCTTTTTTTTTCGATAACTTGCATTTTTGTGGATGGCTTCCATTTCTTGTGTCGATAACTTTTTTTGCCGATTATTTAATTTATTTTGTGGATGACTTGTATTTTTGTGGTCACTGACTGGCGTTTTGCGGTAGATGGCTTGCATTTTTTCGGTCGATGACTTGCTTGCATTTATTTTGGTGGTAATTTTTTCAACGATGACTTGCCTTTTTTTAGTTGCTGACTTGCGTTTTTTGGTCGATTACTTTGATTTTTTTGGTCGATGACTTGCATTTATTTTGGTGGTAATTTTTCAACGATGACTTGCCTGTTTTTAGTCGCTGACTTGAATTTTTTTGGTCGATGACTTGAATTTTTCGTCGATGACTTGAATTTCTTGGTCGATTACATGCATTTTTTTGGTCGATGTCTTGTATTTTTTTTTTTGGTCGATGACTTACATTTTTGGTTCATGATTTGCTTTTTTTTTTGTCGATGACTTGAATCTTTTGGTCGATTACATGCATTCTTTTGGTCAATGTTTTACTTTTTATTTTTGGTCGATGGCTTGCATTTTTTGGTCGATGACTTGCATTTTTTGGTCAATGACTTGCATTTATTTTGGTGGCCATTTTTTGAACAATGACTTGCATTTATTTTGCTGGTCATTTATTTCAACGACGACTTTCATATTTTTAGTCGTTGACTTGAATCTTTTGGTCGATTACATGCATTCTTTTGGTCGCTGTCTTACATTTTATTTTTGGGCGATGACTTGCAGTTTTTAGTCGATGATTTGCATTTTTTTGGTCGATGAATTGAATCTTTTGGTCGATTACATGCATTCTTTTGGTCGATGTCTTGAATTTTCTTTTTGGTCGATGGCTTACACTTTTGGTCGATTATGTGCATTATTTTGGTCGATGATTTGATTTTTTGGTCGATGACTTGCGTTTTACTTAAATTTTTTGTCTATGGCTTAATTTTTTTTTTTTTTTTTTGGTTGACGATTTTATTTTTTCTTAGACTTTTTTGCCAGTAGAATGCCCAGAGGAGGGAGGGTGGTTTACAGCCTGCCTAATCGAAGACTCGTGTTGAAGAATATCTTCTAAAACTGTAAAAGATGTTCGCATTATGTTCGATTATTATAATTCAGGCAAACGACAATTTTAAGAAAATATTTTAAAAAACTTTCGCAATATATTCCCAGAAGAAAAATAATTTTCTTTGAAAAATTAAATACTGAAAGAAGAAATACAAAAAATAATCTTTGTTTTGTATTATTTTTTCATTTTACGATGGAAAAAAGTATTCTTCTGCCACATTTGCTACTCAGTATGCATTTGAGTGTCAAATGCTGATAAAAAGAATTCTTTTCTAAACACGTACACCTGCATTTGCATTGCAATTTTTCAAAAAATGTTTTCCTACTGTACACCTCTCTCTCCTTTTCTAAGAAATTCTCATGTAAACGTTCTACTTGATACTCACATGTATCATGGTGATGCTTTGCTCTGCGGAATCAATTTTGAAAAGTTGAAAGAAAAAAAAAAATAAAATCCTATTAAACGGAAATGAAAGTAAGACGTACTTTCTTAAGAATTTTTTCATTTTCTTTAGATGTCATTGGGTCAGGGAATATGAAAATAAATATGGGAGGTTATAACTTCTTAAGAAGATACGGGCCCTAGCTTGTCTACTTGGGAACAAGAAAGTCGTTTTCGATGCATCATTAAACACGAATATGATCTCTAATTCGAGAGACTTCTGGACTACTGAACAATGCCCAACTAAATCCATAGCCTAAGGGCCTCGTGACCTAGCCGATCGAGTGGCTAATAATTTCTGCCTTAATTATTCACAAGCTCGAACAGGCGAACTCAATAATATCGACAAATACTTCAACTCGAGACTGAGTAATAAGAGTAATAGGGACCCTCTAGGGAATGCAGATGGTTGCAGGATCAAGAGTGGAACAAATGCGGAGATGTAAGGCCGCCGAGTATCCTATAAAAATTTGTGGGTATCTTCCAAGAGATGTGCGGTAAATATACGCCATCAAAAGGCAGTACATGGCAACACTATCTGACAATCACAGTGCCATCAGATCCGAGCATTCGACTAGTTTAGGCTCGAGACTCTAGAAAAATATGAAACTCTCGGGGCATGCAGAATCTGCTGTAAAGGATACAAAGGACATGATTTTACAAGACTCCCCCAGTTCAAGTGGGAATTCAGCAAGCAGATGAGCTTGTAAGTGGAAAACTTCATGCCGTTGATAGGACCAGAAGCTTAAAAGAATGTGTTCGTATTCATAATTGCTCCTAAACCAGATAGGTTTGAGACATTCTAAACTTTTGTGAGTTGAATTACAATGAGAAGAACATTTCTACGGAATAGAAATCGCCTCAAGTCCAAAGTGTAAGTTCTGTAAAGCGGAGAATCTGTGAAGCTTTATTGCATCCTTCAATGAAAGACCTTCCGGTTCCCTTAGTAGTATGGAGAGAGAGAGTTGAAAACATTCTAAGGTTTGACAGGGCAACAGAATTGGAAGAGAATTTATGGGGATACTGCATACAGATTGAGGAATACTTTTGCATCCCTAGCATCTCTCTCTTGCCGGCTTTGGATACCTTGTAGATGAAGCTTTCTTAAGCTCTAATTATGGTATACTTTTTCTAATTGTTATGATGTGGTTCATGATTGGCATTCGAACTGACTTATCACCGTATTTCAAACAGTCCCTGCATCTCCTCTTAAATAGCAGTTGAGTGCTTCAAGCTGTATGATTCATTTCGCAAGCCTTGTGGCATTTGTTAGCGCCTTAATCAATTGGCATTACCCGAGTATCGTTTAAAAAAGCACTGACTATGGTATACTAAACGGAAATTTGAAGATGAAAAATCCCTGAGCATTTGTAGAACAGTGTGGAGATTTTGAGCATATTTTACCTTCATTAAGACGACTTTTTGAGTCGATTCATAATCATGCATAAGACGTGCATTGCCACTTTATTCTTGGCACAAACGTACACTTTGAAAAGGGGTTTGGTTTGGCAGAATAATATCCAAGATGAACACGAGAACAGTTGGTCACAAAATTTGTGAGGTAAACCTAATAATTGTCAGGCTAGGCTAAGGTAGGATCACAAGACTTTTCCCCTTTTTACACGCACTCACTGCAGTAAAGGAACAGATCTAAGTTCTATGGAATCATAAGAGGTTGTTAATCTCTTCTGTTGTAGTAGTTGTATTATCTTTGGTCCTTGCTAATCTCTCTATGTATACAGGCTATGCTAAGGTAGGATCACAAGACTTTTCGCCTTTTACTCGTACTCACTGCAATACAGCAACAGATCTGAGTTCTATGGAATCATAAGAGGTTGTTTGTCTCTTCTGTTGTAGTAGTTGTATTATCTTTGGTCCTTGGTAAGCTATCTCTGTATACATATGTACATACGCAATTGGGCATTACAACCCTGTAGTCAGGATTACAACCTAGCTTCTCACACCACTTATGTTGTGTGTGTGTTAATTTTATACATGAGTGGCGGGGGACCTACAGTTTAAAGTCCACTCCGAACGACATGGCAATTTTCATTTACTCTCAGAGTTTTTGCCAGAAATCTCTTGAGAGGAAGGCGCCGTGGAAATATTTTTTCGTATTTCATTTTGTTCGATATATTTGACCTGCGGGTTTGAACCGTCTAATAAGGCAACACACTACCTACTAGACTATGGCGGCTGCCTAGCTCTGTTTAGCTTATCTAATCTAGATTTTGTTGTTTGTAACCAACATTCTCAAAATGGTTTGAGTGTGATAAACATTTTTTGTGCGTGGTTGGATAAGGTTGTGCCCTATTATGTGCCGTTGTAAGACCGATATTATACATACATACATTATTGGTCTTTACAACCCTTCAGTCAGGATTACGACGTAGTTTCTCACACCACTTATGTTGTGTGCGTTAATTTTATACGTGAGTGACGGGACATACAGTTTAACGTCGACTCAGAATGACAGATTTTTGAGAAACTTTTTCATGGCAATTTTTTATTTACTCTCAGAGTTTTTGCCAGAAATCTGCTGAGAGGAAGTCGCCGAAGAAATACTTTTTGTATTTTATTTTGATGTCTGGCCTGGGGCTCGAACCCTGGATTTACGTCTAATAAGCCAACACACTACCTTCTAGACTACGGCGACTACAAGACCGATATTATCCTTTCCATTAAATAATTACAACTCTTGGTTGGCATCTCTCGGCCATACCGATTGTTTTATGAAGCTGTGAAGCCTATTGAAATCATCTTTGGCTTGTCACGTTCTTTCGAGAAATTTAGAGTGTCCAAAAATTATTCTTCTTCTTCTTCCGTTCACTAGTACGAGACAATGACAGAGAAGGTATTGTGTTGTCTCCTCACCTTTACAGCTTCGGTAGAAGTTGTTTGTGGGGTATGCTGATCCTTCCCGCTTGGGAGACCAAGGGCCAAAATCCTCTTATAAAGGGTATGGAGTAGAGATCAGCAATGAATCGCTTTTTCGCTACTCATAAGTACTCATGCAATTTTGAGTATGAGTGAGTCAACAGTATTGAAATCCAACTACTCTGATTCATTCGTACTCCCAACAACATTGATTTATACTTAGAGGTTGCAATGAGTATGAGTACAACGTTGTCATCAAAGTCATAACATTCGAAATATGTTTGATTCATATGCCTGCTCATTCAGATTCATGAATTTAGAAGAATACATATAATACTCATAAATGATTCGAGTGATTCGAATTATTCATCAAAATTTACAGTCTTAGTTGTTGTTGCATTTACAAACAAAGAAGAAAGACACATAAACAAAAAAGACAATGACAGCAAGCAGGGAAAACACAACCTTTTTACGCGAATCATACTTATTTTGTGATTCGTGTATACGATGAGCCATTGAGATTCGAAATCAATAACATCAGGCGTATTGTTAAGTATGAGTACCATGAGTATTTCAAGCTTTAACTATGAGTAGTATGAGTATGACATTAAAATAAGTATGAATGCGTATAAGTATCAGAAATTATACGTATGATTCGAATCTACTCACTCATCGTTTTGAATACTCATTGCTGACCTCTGGTATGGAGCTGCTGAGATGGAATCGGATCCGGTCTAATGCAATCTTAGATTGGATGTAAAGATTCTCTCCAAATCTAATAATGGCTTGAGACATTATTTTCGCAACTCCCTCGTATCCTCGCATAATTATTTTTTGTATTCTGAAACAGCTTTCAAATTCGTTTTCTTTTTTTCTTTTTATTAAATTATCATCAGTTTTTTCTTTTGCTTTTTGCCGTAGTTGTTGTATTTTTGCCGTAGTTGTTGTATTCTTTTGTCATTTTCCTTTTTTTTTTGGCAAAAATATGATTCAAAACATAATTGCCACTTAAAGTCTCAAGTGTCTCAATAGTTTCATTATTTTACACAACAACTCTCAATAGTTCTGAATACATAAGAAGAAGAAAGGGGGGAAGAAAAGAAGAAAAAGGACAAAGAAACATGTACGTTTTCAATACAAAAATAAAGCAAATGAAACACCATGGGAGGGGAGGAGGGGGTGTCTTATATAAAACAAGAACTACAACTGAAGACATACTACGCATGGAGGCGATTGTAGTCTGTTGAGAGCAAAACATTTAGAATTTCTTCTTGAAAAGTGTTTAAATATTAAATTTAATTGAGGTTCTTCTTCTTGTTTTAATTATTTTACTTTAATTATCCTCATAAAAATGGAAACAATTAAAAAATTTACTCTTCAATGAAAGAAAATCAAGGCACTTGGAATACTCAAACTGCGCTCAAATGCATGAGCACAGGCCGTATGGTATTTTGTGTGAAGCAAGAAGAGAATTAAATTTTTTTTTAAATAAAGAAGGAAAACAAAAACAACAAAAAAACAGTAATAATTCATCCTTTAGAGACTTATAAACTATTGAAGTCTACTTTGATGTATCGCACATAGAGCGGAGGAGGAGGAATACAATCATTTGGTTGCCAATGGCAATGCAAATACAGACACTGTGTCTCACAGTGTACAGCCAGCTGAGTGTGTCTCTGCATTGGGAAATGTCAGTCAGGCTGTTATAAATACTTAAAACCACATGGGTATTGTGAATGTGATTGTCAGTAAAGCTGTCATAATTGATGAATTGTAATGAATACTTATGACATTCTCAAGAATGGATTGAAATGATGGCAAATGTTATAGGGCAGGGAGGGGGGTAATGGATAAAGCTTTTAATTTAGGAAGAAAAGGCAAGATATTCTCTATTTGAAGGTAATTTATAATAGTTTTGCTTACGTATTAGAATTGAAGGGCGAGAGAGGCCATACAGTGGTGGCCTTATAATTAGAAACGATGTTTCTGGAACAGAGTTCTCTGGAGTGACGAATCTAAGTTCTGATGGAAATCTGATGGAAAAACGTATGTAAGACGTCCTCCAAACAAAGCCTTTGATCCCAGGTACCCAGTGAAAACTGTAAAACAAATTAACAAACATACATGTTGCTAAGTCGTTTCTAATTATAAGGCCACCACTGTAATTCAAATCCTTTAAACCATTTGGTTGCTGGGAGAGACTAAAGATATTATACACCACACATGCGACCATACGTTCATGCTACCAACTTTATAGGGCATTCTTATAATACCCCCTCCAAGCCTATTGTCTTGCAAAGGACATAACGTTCATAAGGCCGAATAGGCTACAATACGTGGACATCACTTTTCGTTGTCACTACCCAACAATATTTTAGTGTGTCTGAAACCCATTTGATTAGAGAAGACTCATCGCATCTGCTCATATTTGGCTTTCCAAACGTCTCTTATCAAAACTCAGAGAAGAGTCATCGCATCTGTTCATCTTTGGCTATCTAAAGGGCTCTTATCAAACCTCAGAGATCAGTCATCGCATCTGCTCATCTTTGGCTTTCCAAACGTCTCTTATCAAACCTCAGAGAAGAGTCATCGCATCTGTTCATCTTTGGTTTCCCAAACGTCTCTTATCAAACCTCAGAGAAGAGTCATCGCATCTGTTCATCTTTGATTTTCCAAACTTCCCCTAACAAACCTCAGAAAGGTATCAACGTGTATGCTCTCAACCTCTTAAGTTCATCTGACTGTTCATCACCAAGAATTCCTACACGATCTGAGATCTAAAAGATCTCCACACCTATTGGCTCTAACAGTATCACATTGTTCGGGAGTTAACTACGTATTGAGGGCTCGAATGGTGACTTGATTATCATCAAATAGTATTGCTGTGTGGCCTTTGTGCTTCCTATCCAAGTTGAACTAAGCATATCTGTTGATGGCGTAAACTTCAGCTACGAAGATACACGAGCATGCTTCCCCATGGGTTTAAAATATTTCACTTTCGGACCGAGCATCACAAAACCCGTTAGGCCTCGGTTCAAACCCCCTCAAGTCAGACATCTCCAGCTAAACAAATCATGAAAAAAATATTTCCTCGACGACTTCCTCTCAGCAGATTTCTGGCAAAAACTCATGAGTTTAAATAAAAAAGAAATCTGGTAGGTCTCCCCCGCCACTCATGTATACAATTAATACACGCAACAAAAGTTGTGTGAGAAACTAGATTGTAATCCTTACTAAAGGCTTGTAATGATCAATTATGTATGTATGTATGTATGAGTGACTATCCTCTTAAAAGTATGTATGCAAGTATATCCAAAATCATAGAGTCTGCGGATTCTGTCCATGGGAAAGTTAAGGACGAAGCTATCAATCTTTCGATTTGCCAGGTCAACGATCCCGATGGATGAATTTTGTGGAACACTTGTCTGTGAGAACTTTATTACAGCGCAGTAGTGAGTATTGATCTCACAAGCGCTTGATAACTGTCCTGTAATGTTTGTTCTTGGTGTTGAAGGGCGGACGGCGGCTACTGACATGATTTTTTTTGAGGGAAATAAAGGCCCCAAATAACGTGGTGATTTTTTTTTAGCTATTATCTTTTTGGCAACACTGGTTTAAACAGCTCACGCACGTTTCGTGTTTTTTGTTTCACTGTCAAACATCTTCAGTTTGGTCTTATAATTTAACCATGAATCGTCTTACAAAACGAACAACGCTTGCAAATCATTGAATTTTATTATCAAAATGCGTGCGCGTGCTCTGTTAAGAAAGTTCATCGCGCGCTTCTTCCATTTTATGGTCAGTTTAATCGACCCACTATTTGGGCTATTGTGACTAAATTTCGAACCAAATTTACATTGTTGGACATTAAATCACCACCAACACGCTTACGTAGAGTGCGAACTGAAGATAATATCGCAGCTGTATCGGCCAGTGTTAATGATGACCATCAATTAATGATGCGTCGCCGTTCGCAGCAATTGGGCCTCTGTTACTCAACAACGTGGAAAATTTTGCGGAAGGATTTAGGTGTGAGTGAAGCCTTTCAAAATACTTGCTGGTGCAAGAATTGAAGCCGAACGACCTACCGCAATGCAGAATTTTTGGTGAATGGGCGGCTCTTGGAAAGTTGGCAGAAGATCCACTTCTTTATCGAAAAATTGTGTTCAGCGACGAAGCTCATTTTTGGCTCAATGGCTACGTAAATAAGCAGAATTGTCGTTTTTGGAGTGAAGATCAGCCAGAAGCATTGCAAAAGCTACCAATGCATCCTGAAAAAGTCACAGTTTGGTGCGGTTTATGGGCTGGTGGCATCATTGGACCGTACTTCTTCAAAGATGCTGCGAATCGTAACGTAACTGTGAATGGTGAGCGCTACCATGAGATGATATCCAACTTTTTTTTGCCCAAAATGCAAGAGCTTGACTTGCATGACATGTGGTTTCAACAAGACGGTGCCACATGCCACACAGCACGCGTAACAATGGACTTATTGGAGAGGCGAGTTCGGTGAACATTTTATTTCACGTTCGGGACCGGTCAATTGGCCGCCTAGATCGTGCGATTTAACGCCTTTAGACTATTTTTTGTGGGGCTATGTTAAGGCTCATGTCTATACAGACAAGTCCGCTTCAATTGACGCATTGAAAGACAACATTAAAGCATTTATTCGTGAGATATCGGCCGAAATGTTGGAAAGAGTATGCCAAGATTGGACTAAGCGGATGGACCATTTGAGACGCAGTCGCGGTCAACATTTCCATGAAATAATCTTCAAACATTAAATTATATGGACCGTACTATCGATTCAAATAAAGATTTCATGCATTTTTCTGAATTTTATTTGTTTTTTTTCTTAAATTTTCCTATAGCTCTTAAAAAATCACCCATTATAATAGAAGACGTAAAGATTTCTGTAAACGGCACATAACATCATTGGAATCGAATTTCTTTGTGCCGAGATTTTGTTTTAGATTGTAAAGTAGCTCGTCTATAAATTCGTAAAATAAAAGGAATCCGGCATCAATCCATGACAGAATATATGGATTTTTGTAATAAAAACTTGCATTATCCTGATACAAAATACATTTTTTTCTCCATCAATAAGGCACCATCCTGTGCCATGCTGGGAACTTGAGGCATCCACAAAAAAATTTTCAATTTTATCCGTTTCAAGCCAGCAATCTTAAAGCATCAAACGAATTGGTTGGTTTCCCTTAAGAATACGTAGGTGCCGAATTGTTTGCGGTTTCCAACGATACCGCATACTCCAAGCTTTACAGGTCACAGCCGTATAGGAAGAATTATTGCAAGGTTTTCGCATCATTTTCTCGTCTTCTTATCACCACATTGCTGTTCTGCAGATGGGTTATTCTCTTTAGGTACTCATACATACATACATACATAATTGATCATTACAACCCTTTAGTCGGGATTAAAACCTAGCTTCTCACACCACTTGTGTTGTGTGTGTGTTAATTTTATACATGAGTGGTGGGGGGACCTACAGTTTAAAGTCGACTCCAAATGCTAGATTTTTTGAGAAACTTTTTCATGGCAATTTCTTTTTCTCTCAGAGTTGTTGCCAGAAATCTGGTGAGAGGAAGTCGCCAAAAAAAAATTTTTTTCTTCAAATTTCTTTCTGTAGGAGATGTCTGACCTGGGGTTCGAACTGCAGCCTCACGACTAATAAGCTAACACACACTACTAGACTATGGCGACTTCAAATACTTGCATTCACTGTCGGTTATTAACGTCACAAGGAGATGTTGCAGCGACTTTACTTTGGAACCCCAACCTTTTGAAACAAACTACTCATTTGCAAAAAAAAGATGGGATAATGATAATGAACCCATCGACCAAGGAGGCATGGTACTGAAAGGATTTTTGTGCATCAAAGAGTTAAAGCCTGAAATTTATAGTCGACTGAGGGACAAGATACTGTCGGTATTACAACAGGTCCTTGTAGGACTTCAGTAGACTGTAAATTCTGAGGAGGCTACCAGTTTAACTTAACGTAATAGACTAACGACCATCCGTTGACCGGAGAAGTGCTGTTCGTTTGGCTAAGAAGCGCGAATGTCTAAACATCATTGACTTATTACTGACATCCCCCTTTAATTTAAAAATTCTTTTCCGATTTTTTAGCAACAAATTTTAATACAAAAAGAACATAAAAAAATTTAACAAAATTCCAAAACGATTGTCTTGCCAACTAGAATGTACGCTGCACGCATTTGTCTTCATTAAACCAGAGGAGGGTGTAGAATATCAACGACCAACTGCCAAGAAAATTCACTTGGTGTGCTTGCTCTTGCTCTAGGTTTTCAAATTTCCATTTAAATTGATGTGAAAATAATATTACACAAGCATGTAATCATCATCATCATATTGTAAACACCATAAATTGTAATCTTTATGAAACTGAGCTCTGGTGGCCAACATAGTGTTCTCCCTTCATTTTCTTACTTAAATACGGAGCAAAACGTTGTTTTGATTTATGAATTCTGTATGAAAAAAAATACGTTTTAAACGAAAATCTTTAATTAACGAACGAGGAGAAAGCTGCCTGATAACAATGTTAAACGCCTGAAGTTGTGCTTTAAAATTTTTGCTGTTGCAGCTGTAGCTGTGACGCTCTTAAAGTTCAACCCTATTGTAATGACTTTAGCATTTAATGACCCTTGTATTGATTTATGCCACATTTTTTTTCGCTTTCTCTCTCCATTTTGCGTTTTTTAATGCCACGAAAATCAATCATTTTTTCTCAGTCATCTTGCCACCGCTCCACCCTTCCCCTAGTCCCAGCAGCAGCAGCAGCAGTCAATTACAAATCGTTCGTTATGGCAGTAAAGCCATGACATTTCGCTGTTATTGCTACACACACACACACGCACACACACAAGATTTATTTGATTTTCTTAATTAAAGCGCAGCAGAAAAAACTAACCGAAGAGAAAAAAAATCTACGAAAACAACAGCAATAAAGTTCACTTGTTTAATCTGTGATAGGGAGTGGATAGGGAGGGAGGGGGCAGAATGTGAATTTTTGATTCTTGACTTTTGAAAATTTAATTTCAGCTGTTCAGCACATCATCAGTTTGAAATTTTATGCAATTTCGACTTGCATTTCTGAAGCATTGCAGTGAAAAAAGAGCAGCAGCATGACAGCTGCTGAAGTGGAAGGAAGAAAAACTTTAAGCGGCTGCTTTAAATTCAATGATGATGCAGCCAGGCAGCTGCAGTACAGGAAAGGATTTCAATTCCACCCAAAAAAAAATCCTAAAAATTGAGTTGAATTCACGTGGAGATTACAAAAATTTTGTTTGAACTACAAGCCTATTAACAGCACCATCTGAGAGAGATTATTTGAAGGGGCAAGGTGTAGCGGTTTAAGTGCTTGACTACGAATAGGAATTTCTCAGGTTCTAATGCATCAGAAGAACAAAAATTTTTTCTCCATTATTGCTTGGAAATCAAAAGAAGAGCTGAACGAATTGTAGAAACATTGGAAGAAATGTGTGGAGTTCTGAGTTTTAAAATAAAATAAATTTTCTCATTTAAGAAATCCCAGAGACTTATTGATTCATTCTTGCATTTTATTTTAAATTTAATTTCTTTAAAATGTTTTTTAAAATTCCCAATACAATTTCAATACATTTTCATTTCATTTTATCTGCCTCTGTCGCTCTATCCTTGGTATGCCTTCCATAAAATAATCCAATGTAATCTTCTCGAACTTCATTTCCTGTCCATGAAATGGATTTGGCTTTTCTCTGTAGTAAATACCTCTTCCTGTCGATTAAATGTCACTGCTGTGGTTCTGTTTTTTTCTCTCTTTTCTTTGTTTTTCTCCCCTTTTTTTCTATTGTTCTTCTCATATTTCTAAGACAATTTCCGTTTGTGATTAGAAAATATTACAGTTAACAGTCGAACAATACATACACACAACATTGAGATGAGATTATCACAATCTGTATGCGAAAGAAGAATAACAATGGAAGAGATTTAACAGAAAGAGAGAGAAAGAGGGACAGAGAGCAGTAACAAAACAAGAGACATTATACACCAGGATAGAAAATTAATGAAACACTAAATAAATTAGACAATGAAAGAAGCAAAGCAATTAAAAGGATACGCAAACTTGCTTCTGAAAAATAAGCTTTAAATGAGCAGAAAACAAAATAAGTGGCAATCCCTAGTGTGGTTAAAGATTCCCTTATTAAATGTCTTAAGAAAACTTTAATTAAATTAAAAACAGAAATTAAACAGCATTTCTTACATAAAACGGCAGTTAAGTTAATAAAATTTAATTGTTTAATACTGTTAAGCTTAACGGCTCTTTTGTGTGCATGAGCGAGAAAAACTAAGTGAACGATTTATGAAGGAAATATTTGAAGTCGCTGTAAACTAGTAGTTGAACGTGAGACCACGGCTCAAACCCCTCAGGTCAGACATTTCCAACAGAATGAAATTTAAAAAAAAAAAATATTTCTTAGGCATCTTCCTCTCCGTAGATTTCTAGCAAAATCTCTGAGAATAAATAAAAAATTCCGATGAAAAATTTCTCAAAAATCTGTCGTTCGGAGTCGACTATAAAGAGAAGGTTCTCCGCCGCTCATGTATAAAATTTACACACAAAAGACGAGTGGTGTGAGGTGTAATAATCAATTCTGTCTGTATATATGCTTTTCTCATATTCAAAGGCTTGTCTTAGTCTTTCTTCCAAGTTTTCTACAACTTTTTACACTTTTTGTAATTTTTGTTGACGTTTTCCTTCTTGTATTTTTGCAAAATTTTCCAATTATGTTAACTTAACAGTCTCTACTGTTACCACAACATTTACTCTAAAGCAAATACAACTTCCGCAGCTAACTTCACACCAGAGGTCAGCAATGAGTATTCAAAACGATGAGTAGATTCGAATCATACTTATAATTTCTGATACTTAAACGCATTCGTACTTATTTTAATGTCATACTCATACTATTCATATTCAAATTATGAAATACTCATGGTACTCGTACTTAACAATACGCCTGATGTTATTGCTTTCGACTCTCCATGACTCATCGTATACACGAATCACAAAATAAGTATGATTCGTGTACGAACGCTACAATACTCACAAGAAGGTTGTGTGTTTGCTTTGCTTGCTGTCTTTGTCTTTTTCTTTCTTCTTTTTTTTTGTAAATGCAACAACAACTAAGACTGTAAATTTTGACGAATGATTCGAATCACTCGAATCATTTATGAGTACTATAAGTATTTTTCTAAAGCTTATGAATCTGAATGAGTAGGCGTATGAATCAAACATATTTCGAATGTTATGAGTATGATGTCAACGTTGTACTCATACTCATTGCATCCTGTACTTATAAATGAATGTTGTAGGGAGTAAGAATGAATCAGAGTAGTTGGATTTCAATACTGTTGACTCACTCATACTCAAAATTTCATGAGTACTTATGAGTAGCGAAAAAGCGATTCATTGCTGATCTCTGCTTCACACCCATGTAACAACGATCAAAAACCTGGAGAAATTTTTCTGTACTTTTCTAGCTTTTAGTATGATCACAACGATTGACCATAACGATTTGTCCACAGCCACATTGCCACGCTGGAAGTTCATTGCTTGCTGAACAATTTAAGTTGTAGACAGGCCAGACATAAAAACAAAATACAAAAAGTATTTCATCGGCGACTTCCTCTCAACAGATTTCTGGCAAAAAATTCTGAGAGTAAATAAAATTGCCATGAAAAGTTTCTCAAAAATCTGTCATACGGAGTCGACTTTAAACTGTAGGTCCCGCCACCACTCATGTATAAAATTAACACACACAACATAAGAGGTGTGTGCAGCTAAGTCGTAATCCTGACTGAAGGGTTGTAATGACAAATTATGTTATGATGTATCGTCTCTTAACTGAAAGGACTCCACTATTGGAGTTAAGATACGAAAAAAAGTTTCGGACATCATATGGGTTCCGGAATATATTGAACTTGTGTATGAATTCTATACATTCAAAACCACATTGAGACCCTGTAAGTGTATTACGATGTCATTGTGTTAGAACCCAGTATCCTGGCAGTCTCGTATTTATCTGAAAGACAGCTAATATGCATCTTTACTGTTAACATAACAATCACTGTAAAGCAAATATAACTTTCGTAGCTAACTTCAAATACTTGCAACATTGATTGCAGGCCTGCAGAAAAGGTTCCGTACTTGTATCGTTTTTAGTTGCGAAACTTCATATAGAACTGCAATGATTGACCACAAGGATTGACCACAACGATTGATTCCAATGATTGACCACAATGATTGACCACAATGATTGATCACAATGATTGGCCACAATGATTTGTTCACATCCCTATTGCCTCACTGGAAGTTCCTCTTCAGTATATACAACGTTATTTAGGCATGGATTTATACGCCAATATAGTCGTTTTTCTCTTGTGTTTCGCATGTACCCTTTTTTGTTTCTGCTTTCAAATCTCCAATTAGCTCTGGGCAATCTCGTAGTATGTCTGATGTTCGAAGAGAGTTGTTTGTAAATATTTTTTTTGGCATACGTTCCCTTCCTGCACTCTGCATTGAATAAAATTCCAAAAAAAAAAATCAAAATGTCCTTTTGATATGTGATACACTATCCCCACACTGTCACTTTTCTACGTTTTCAAATGTCTGACAGTAATTGAGTAATTTTGTGTACAAATCAAACTCTTACCACACACACTCATTCGACTTTTCGTTTTCAACTTAGTACATGAAAAAGATTCTTACTTGACAGCTTGTCAAAATATGTGTTTGAGTCTGTGTTCTACTCAATTAAGGGCATATTGTCTAGGCCAAGTTTATTTCTCTTGCAAACAAGGCCAATTAATGACAAATCAAGAGGGTTTTTAAGATTTTTAAAAAGTTTTTAAATTTCCAAAAAAAAAATTAAATTTTTTTGTTGTTTTATTTACTTCGTTAACGTTTTTTTTTCCGGTTTTAATGAAATAATCTTGGAAAATTGCTTGTTGGATTATTCATACCACTTGAACAGAACATAAAATATTTTAACAGTTTCAGCAGTAAGTTTTTATTGTAATGGTAGTTGTAGTTGTAATTAATGCTGTTGCCTAATGTATACGTACGTACATACATACATACATAATGAAAATATTTATGAAATTTTAATCTCCAGATAATCATATTTAATCGACTGTTTATTAACATCCGAGCCTACAACAGCATGTATTAACATTAAAGCGCCTAAGCACACGCAATCATGTAAGCACAGCAAGACATTAATTTACGCATACACTTGCAATCTTGTAAGCACAGGCACAAGCACACACACAAGCATTGAAATGTTTACACAAAACTTTATTAACACTTGGAATTATTCTCAGCATACACTTTCAGCACTTTCCGCAAAAGAGCGAGTGAGAGTGGGAGACGAAAGGGCAAGGGATAACGACAAATGAATAAATGAACAACGCGAATAAACGAACGATATTAACGAACAAACTGAAGTCGTTAAACATTAGGCATACCTGCACACACACACAAGCATCTTAATGTTCGATTCGATATGATGATGATGATGGATTTTTTTTTATGGGACTTAAGTGTTGTTGTTGTTGTTGTTTTTGTTGTTCTAATGAAATTGGTTTTTGTTACTTCTGCTGAAAACATTATGGCTGACAACACATGTATTGAAAAAGCATTCTCCCGGTGTTTTAATTATGCCTGCATATGCGTGTTTATTATGCATGTAAGTTTCTCAGCGTATACTGTAAATAAGACGCAGTAAGCCAATCCGAGAGAGAGCGAAAGAGAGAATAGCAAGAGAGCATAGCTCATAAATACGTAAAGCCTTAAATAAATAAATACTAAATAACTTTCACTAACACAGTGTCATTTTTGGAAAATAACAATTCAAGTGTGTTTATAACTTTAATGGCAAATCATATGCACGCATATAAACACTGTGTACTCGTATATGGAAATTAACTGACTTAAATCCAGAGACACACACATACAGTCACAAATACTTGCTAATATTCGTAAAAGTCACGCACTTAGATTGTCGCAAAGAAAAGTTTGTTAAACATGCAGCGTCTTTTTGCTTTTTTATGTGTTTTTGTTGTTTTTTTTTTGCGTGCTTGTTCACATGGCTTATGAAATTATGTATGTGAGGGTGTGTGTGTTATTTAAAACATGATTATCTTGTAATTTAATTACAAAAAAGTTTTCCAATTGCTGCGTGTACGAAACAGTGTTGGATGGATGTTAAAGACCACTTTGGAATTTTTTACATTTTCCTTAAATTTTTATTTCGTATTACAAAGCATAGAGTAAAGTATAGGCATTCAATGGCAAAACAAAAAATACTTCAGACAAGATGATAGATTATCGTAATTCGTGAAGAGATTCTTGAAATATTTTATTAGAAACGGTCTAAGTGTTGCAGCAGAAAAGAAAAAATGTCTGCAAATTCTACGTATAATTACTTTGAAGCCTTTAATACATAAATTATTAAATAATTTCTCTGTTTTTTTCAAATCACTCCATAATTATTGTCAAAATCAGTTCGTTGTGCTAGAAGTTATTTAAAAAAAAAAAGTAAGAAAGTCTTCAGTTAATGTTATGCACAGATTTAATACTGATTAAAGAGAGAACACTTTTATTATGATGAAAACAATTTCCCGCTTTTATTCGAATGGCAATATTTTATTTAATGTTTGAAATTTTTCATTTCCAACTAAATTAGGCGGTAATAAGCGTTTAGAATTGAGGAATTTTACGTTTTTCATTTAAAAATCTTCCGGAAAATTTTTATAGCAATAGGTATCTCCACAAAGTACCCTTTTTGTCATGATGAACTGTCTTTCAATCTACAGTGGTGGCCTTATAATTAGAAACGATGTTTCTGGAACAGAGTTCTCTGAAGGGACGAATCTAAGTTTAATTTGTCCCAATCTGATGGAAAAACGTATGTAAGACGTCCTCCAAACAAAGCCTTTGATCCCAGGTACACAGTGAAAATTAACACAAATTAACAAAAATACATGTTGCTAAGTCGTTTCTAATTATAAGGCCACCACTGTACATTACATGCCAGACTCAATGCAACTTAGTGCCCTAACAAGCACACAAATTATTTCCTTTGTCTACTGTTCTCTTCCTAGACTTTAAATAGACATGATTGATTATACTTCCTCTCGAAATCTAGCATGTTTATACTCGCTGCCAGTCAGACAACAATCAGACATCTTCCAGGTGCAACAAGCCTCAAGTCTAAACTGGTTGACAATTGATAATATTCCTGCGATCGCCTCTATCTGCAGCTTTTTGTTTGTCTTACGTAGGTTCCTAGTGAAAAAAGCTTTGATTTAACAAATTTGTCATTGATACTTAGCCTTTAGTATCCTGGAGCCAATAAGGCATCAAATCCTTTTGTTTTATTTATCAGCCTAGTTTTTTTTGGACACCCTGTAAAACGTTGTTATATCTTTTTACTCCTTCCCTACTAAATAAGGTATAGTTTTGTCTGTGAGTGAGGTATTTTTGAATTGTTGCAGTCTAATCTCTTTGAAGCAAGCCATTCCTTCATGTTTGTCAACAAGAATTTGTCACACTTTAAATTAAAGCCTGAGAATAAGAGCAAATGCTGGTAAACTTGGCCTAATTCACGGTTTTTTGGTGTTTTTGACGGTATTTAACGGTTTTCAATTTTCTTCTCCTTCAATATCGTTATAGTTTGCAACTGATAACTTTCAAACGTAAAGAAAAGATCCCTGTTGGCAGGAATGGAGTTATCCTTTAAAAGTTTCGGACATGATATGGTGACCAGAGTATATCGAACTTGTGGATGAATTCTATACATTGAAAACCACAAACAAGCCCTGTATTATTAAATCAGCTTGGAGGTCATTATGTTAGAACCCAGTATCCTGACAGTCTCGTGTTTATCTGAAAAACTGCTCATATGCTTCACAGATATACATTTGTCCTCAATAATCAGGCACATCAGCCGGTATGGTTGGTATTTCACCTTAAAGACAATGCAATTGTCCAGTGGCCTTCTACACTGCGAGTCGCCGTAGTCTAGTAGGTAGTGTGTTGGCTTATTAGACATGAGGTTAAAACCCCAGGTCAAACGTATCCAACGAAGTGTGGAAACATATTCCACCTGCGACTTCCTCTCTCGGCAGACTTCCGTCAAAAACTCTGGAATCGTTCGGAATCGTGCTTAAACAGTTGGCTCCTCCTCAGCTACAAAAATCAATACACACAACATATGTGGTGTGAGAAACTAGATAGTACTCTTTACCAAAGGGTTGTAATGACCAATTATTTATGTATGTATATATGCTCTACACTAAGCTATAGCTCACGACTCCACAAAGAGGTCTCTCCCCTCACAACTCCAACTGGTTTCAAATCAACCGTGATTTCTATGAAATCTTTTACAAAGTTTGTCCTACATTTTATCCATCACTCTAGTCATTTGGAAGAGGGTGTTATGAACTTTCTATAGAGGTTAGAGGGCCGTATCATGCAAGCAATGTTCCCGAAGCTACCCATTTTCCTTAGTACCATCGATTTAGTGGGATTGAATCTGTATCTCTGTCCTGCGGCGCATAGAATGTAGTAGAAAGTGAATTTTTTTTAAATACTTTTAAACTGGAGTTCAATGGCATCTAATGACTTGTGGAGTTCACTATAAACCATATTCGATTTGTATTCGTTGTGCTTTTGTTATAGTAAAAACACATCACATGGTATCACGTGGTATTTCCCAGAATTTCAAATCAAACTCGTGCTCATTTGCTGCAAACTAATCAGTGTTTTCCAATACACATAAACCACATACCGACACCGTCTAGTGGCAAAAAAGTGCAAATGCTTATATCAATACATTACAACTTCTATCATTTCTCATTGCTATGTTCACCCCACACACATTATCCACCATAGCGTATAAGTTATATTCGTGCAATAGAATACCAAGAAATATTACTCATACGCCAGGGGGTGTTATTGCTTGTTTATTTACGTAGAGTTTTAATGACCCAAATTTCTTGTAATTTCTTTGTTGTCGCAAACAAAACAAATTCAATAAATTAAAATACATATAAAAAGCAACAATAACAACAACAACAACAAATTAGAAGAAAAAACGCCACAAATTCCTTCAAGGAATTCAATTCGTTTTCTTCTGATTTTTTTCTTTTTGTGGCATGTCGTCTGTTTTTTTTTTATTTTTTTTTTGTTGATGTGTTGTGTTGCTTTTAAAAATTAATTGGAATGGAATTGTTAGACGGCGGTCATTAAAATACACGTGCAAATAACAACAAAAGCACGTAAACAAGTCAAACAATTGTAACACAGAATACAGCAGAGATTATTGCAGAAATTTGTAATGTTTTTAAGACCTAAAGTTTCTACAGTGCTGTATAGATTATGCGTAGAATATTGGTAGGTCGTAGTCTAGTTGGCAAATGTAGGGCACGGTTCATACATCTCCTGCAGAACGAAATTTCAACAAATATTACTTCAGCGTCTTCCTCTCAGATCAGATTTCTGGCAAAAACTCAGAGAATAAATAAAAGTGCCTTGAAAAAGTTCTTCAAAAATCTGTCTGTGGTCTCAAGTCTAACAAGCCAACACACTATCTACTAGACTGCGGCCACTTCTTTCAGAGAAATAATAAAATTTATTTCAGTTTATAATTCCAAATCTAATTAGCAACGCCACTCGCAGTATTCATTAATCCTCAGCAGTGCTGTGTATGAACTCCTTCTCTTTATTCTCCTTATTGCGGTAGTCGCCAATAATTTGACACAAATAAAGCGAGATGCAGAAACTTTTCTGAATAGGCTTTTAAATGTTTAGATGTCATTGTCTAATAGGTAGTGTGTTCGCTTGTTAGACGCCAGCCTATGTTTCAAACCCAGCTCAGACATCTCTAGTAAATACGAAATTAAAAAGAATATTTCTTTCGGCGACGTCTTCTCAGCAGTAGTCTGTTAAAAAAAACTGGAGAGCAAAAAAAAATTGCCAAAAGCTTCTGAATAAATACGTCGTTCGGAGACGACCTTAATCTATAGGTACCGCCAGGAATGAAATTAACACACCAAACCTGAGTGGCGTTAGAAGCTTGGTTGTAAGCCTGACTACAGTACTGTAAGTAGGTGTTTGGCCACTTGAGACCTTTAAAAACTTTGTTCACGTCTAATTTGAAAAGAAAAATTTATGTGTCTGGGGAAATCGTTTAATTTTGGTTCAGCTTCTGTTACCTCTACAATATTTTTTGGGAGTTCTAAGGATAGCTTCATGTATGCGTTGATATCAATGGCCAAGACCCAAGGCCATAACGATCTTTTTCCATATTGAACTTGATTTGGCGATTTTCTTTTTTATATTGCACTTCTCTTATTCAAGCACTGTCGAGCCATGCTTCTTTCTTTTCCTTGAAGATTCTATTCGTAAGCCATGCTACTTAAATTGAAATTCTATCGTTGTAAAGGATGTTTTTTATAGAGGTATAGAACTTTAAGTTGCAATAAAACAACGATGAATTATTCGATTGACATGAATTTTATTTATCCGAAAGATAATCTTGTGGCATTACATTTAAAATATGATTTCTGGCATATGACCGCCACGGCTGGCGCGGATGTAGTCCAATCTGGACGTCCAATTTTCGATGACTTTTTCCAACATTTGTGGCCGTATATCGGCAATAATACGGCAAATGTTGTCTTCCAAATGGTCAAGCGTTTGTGGCTTTACCGCATAGACCAATGACTTTACATAGCCCCACAGAAAGTAGTCTAGCGGTGTTAAATCACAAGATCTTGGAGGCCAATTCACAGGTCCAAAACGTGAAATTAGGCGGTCACCAAACGTGTCTTTCAATAAATCTATTGTGGCACGAGCTGTGTGACATGTTGCGCCGTCTTGTTAAAACCACATCTCCTGGACATCATGGTTATTCAATTCAGGAATGAAAAAATTAGTAATCATGGCTCTATACCGATCACCATTGACTGTAACGTTCTGGCCACCATCGTTTTTGAAAAAGTACGGACCAATGATTCCACCAGCCCATAAAGCGCACCAAACAGTCAGTTTTTCTGGATGTAACGGTGTTTCCACATACACTTGAGGATTACCTTCACTCCAAATGCGGCAGTTTTGTTTGTTGACGTAGCCATTCAACCAGAAGTGCGCTTCATCGCTAAACAAAATTCGCTTATGAAAATCGGGAACAACGGTAATCTCGTTTTGGGCCCATTCGACGAATCTACGCCTTACTTGATGATCGTTTGGCTTCAAATCTTGCACGAGTTGGATTTTGTAAGCACGCAAACCAAGATCCTTCCGCAAAATCTTCCATAAAGTGGATGGACACAGATCCACGCTCTACAGCAGCAATAGCTTCTTCTGTACGCACCGTACAGCGTCTGTGGGGATGCGAGTTATCAATAAGAGTAAACGTGGTGCGAAAACGTTTCATGGTTAATCGAATTAACTGCTCTGATGGACGATTTTGTCGACGATAAAATGGACGTAGTGCGCGATACGTTTTCCGCACAGAACCATTATTTTCGAAATAAAATTGCACTATTTGCAAGCGTTGTTCAGGCGTGAGTCTATTCATGATGAATTGTCAAACCAAACTGAGAATAAATCACTTGACAGCTGTTAAATCGGTCGCCATCTTGAAAAGTAATGCCAACTTAAAGTTCTATACCTCTATGAAAAACACCCTTTACCTTCATCTCATTTAAGCTATTTCTCTTCAGATTGCCACTTCTGCTATACTTTTTCTCAGATCCCTTCTCTATATGTTATTCGATCAAAATATACCCATAATCCGTTCAGATGATTTGTGTATGAATTAAGTTTAATGCCCCTCTGTTTAAGGTTACTTTCCCCCCCTAATTAATAAAACAGTGTAGCAAAGACAAATAAAATCAAATTCTAACATTCATTCTGATTCAGTCAAAGGAACAAACTGTGGCCATCAAGTCTTCTGGCTTTCGTTTCTGAAGCGTAAAGTGTTTATAATTTAAGTTCTATACATGTATGTGTATATATTATATACATATGTATATGTGTGTGCGTCTGTGTATATGTACTTAAGTGTATTTTAAAGCATAACACTTAAATAGTATGTGTATTCATATTGTCGCTAATGCATGTGTCATTTAAAAAGTGCTGCTGCTGCTACTACTGCTGCTGTCATTAAAAGTCAGAGTCAAATGCTGCATATTTTATATTCATAAACAAGCTAAATAACAGTAAATGTCTGTGCATTTACTTATGTATGAGTGCAGCTCCTGTTGTTATTATTATTGTGAATGTAAATAAAAAATTTAAATTTGTTTGAGCATATTCTCGGGCTGAAGTTCCTTTTCTCGTATATAAAACACAACCTCTGATAGAGTGAGCGTTTGTGAGAGTGAGTGAACGAGACTGTGCGTTTTTTATTAGCCATCGATTTCGATTTCGTTTTCTTTTTATACCATCTGGCAGTAGGAGGCAGACAGAGCATTCGCGTTTTAGTTTCTAAAATAATTTTCGCTTTACTCTCGATGCCACAGAGTAATTTCAATTGAAATTATAGGAAAAAGCCTGTATTAGGCCAGTGATGATGTCTGGCGAGGCATGCTAGGAATGCTTCAAAGGATCACTTAAATAACTTGCAATGTCAAGACTCGCAACGACAAGGGGTGCGAGATGATACGTAATTTGCAAATATTATGGAAAAAAATTACGGGAAACAGGGTAAAGTGGGAAGGAAGTGTATTGAGAAAGAAGACGGGGCTCTATTGATAAAGTTGCTCTGTACATAGAGTCTATCTGATCGATACTGAGACCTGAAATTACCTGGTCGAATACCATCCACACACACGCAGATGAGAGAACTAAAAGCAGAAACTGTGACCATCCAGGACAGATTAGCCTTCTTTTATGGATGGTAGGGCTTGAAGTAGTAGTAAGGCCTACAGCAGTAGTAGCGACTGTTTTGATGGGAGAGACACTTTCGGCTGATAATGCAATACTATTTTACTACTACTACTACTACTATTTTGCTATTATTGAACCAACTGTTGTGCTATTGGTAGAGCCTAAAGTAGTAGGGCCTACAGGAGGAGTAGCGATTGACTTGGTGGGCAAGACACTTTCGGCTGATAACACAGTAATATTTTACTACTACAACTACTACTACTATTTTGCTATTATTGAACCAACTGTTGTGCTATTGGTAGAGCCTAAAGTAGTAGGGCCTACAGGAAGAGTAGCGATTGACTTGGTGGGCAAGACACTTTCGGCCGATAACACAGTAATATTTTACTACTACTACTACTACTACTATTTTGCTATTATTGAACCAACTGTTGTGCTATTGGTAGAGCCTAAAGTAGTAGGGCCTACAGGAGGAGTAGCGATTGATTTGGTGGGCAAGACACTTTCGGCTGATAACACAGTAATATTTTACTACTACTACTACTACTACTATTTTGCTATTATTGAACCAACTGTTGTGCTATTGGTAGAGCCTAAAGTAGTAGGGCCTACAGGAGGAGTAGCGATTGACTTGGTAGGCAAGACACTTTCGGCTGATAACACAGTAATATTTTACTACTACTACTACTACTACTACTATTTTGCTATTATTGAACCAACTGTTGTGCTATTTTAATTAAATTTTCATTTTTCTGATTAATTGTGTTGCATAACGTATGAGTAATTTGATTAGAATGATAACAATAATCGTACGCCGTATTACCAAAGATATCAGCTGTCTTAACAAAAAATTCCATGCATTTTTTGGTGCCATGAAGTCGCCGCAGTTAGGCAGATAGTGTCTTGGCTTATTAGACGAGAGCCCATGGTTCAAATCCCAGCTCAGGCATCTCCAACTAAACGAAATATGAAAGAATATTTCTTTCGTTGACTTCCTCTCCCCTCTCTCTATTGTCTTCTGGCAAAAACTCTGCGAGCAAAATAAAATTTGCCTTGTAAAGTTTTCTTTTAAAATCTGGCCTTCGGAGTTGATTTTAAATTGTAGATCCCGCCACTCATGGATAAAATAAACAAACAAAACGTGAATGATATGATTTATTTGTCTACTGTACAGTTTCCAGACTGACAGGGTTGCCAACTATCATTTTTTGAAATATTTATTGAATATAATGGTGAAGAGTTTTCGTCATTAAAATTCTACTTTTCCACTTTTAGTCATTGTTGCTTGGCTGTTCTTGTCTTCACTAGGGTCTCAGATATGTTTCTGCATGAGTCATTTCTAGGAAACTTTCCCCTTTTCTGGGTTTTTAATACGGTTTGCTCGAGTTGTTAGACAAGCATTCACTCAAGCTGTTCTATCATGCCATCTCCACCATACCCTTAAGTGTGGTTTGATTTTAAGTAGATCAAGTGAAGTAGGATAGAGATTTTGGTCATCAGAGAAAGTGTCTTCGCTACTAAACATGAACATGAAAATGTGGACATAATGTTACCAACGAATATCATAGAGAGGTAAGCAGCAATTGCAGGACCCTCGAATATGTGTAGCCTACTAGATGGTAAAGCCTTGGTTTAAATCCCAGGCCAGACATCTCCAACAACACGGAATTTGAAAAATATTCAGCGACTTCCTGTCATCAAATTTCTGGCAAAAACTATGAGTGTCAAATAAAATTGAAATGAAAAGGTTCTCAGAAAAAATCTGTCGTTCGGAGTCGACGATAAACTCATGTATAAAATTAACACACACACACAACGTAAGCGGTGTGAGAAGCTAGGTCTTAATCCTGACTAAAGGGTTGTAATGACAAGTTATGTTATGTATGAACGGATGAATATGTGAGGGCTTCAAACAAAATTCCTTATTACTACTCACAATGCATGTGCACCTTCTGTGTGTAGCCAAAGACAGTTGGCAACTCTAGCAGACTAGAACATGCCGCAGTAGACTCATTGCCTGCTGGAAAGAAAAAAACTTGATTAATAAAACTGAAGTAAAGCAAAATAATAATGCTTCTTGAGAGTGCTATGATCCTTAAATGATTCTAAGTTTCTTAAGTGATAAAAAATGATAAGAAATCTTTCAATTTCAAACAAAACTAATGAATTTCTTTAAGCGAAAGCACTTTTTCTAAAACTCCTTTAAAAAAGAAAAACATTCGCTTTCATACTTAACACCTTTCACATCCCCTCTCCTCTTTTCTCCACGTCTCTTTGTCTATATGGAAGAATATTTTTACAACCAAATGCTGTTGTTGTTGTCTTTCTCTTTATGAATATGAAAACTGTCACGAGGGTAACATTTGAATAAAAAAAGGAAAAAAAAAACGAAGAGAGAAGTTCTAAAGGATGTCATATCCCTGTTTTTTTTTATTAAAATAGAAAATCAAGAAGCAAATCTAACCGTCTTTCTCTCTCTGTCTCTCCCTCTCTCGTGCTCTTTCTTTCTGTATGTATGTTTCCTTTAAGTTGTAAATGAGATTCGTAAACAAATTATGGGAATAGTTTTGCATATTCAAAACGAACGAAAGAAAAATTATTTTAAAATCTGTTTGGGGAACTAACACAACAGCAGAGAAGAACAGATATACACACACACTTTAAAGACACAGATGCTGCTGTTGCTTGCTCTCTTTCTCTCTCTCTCTCGCTCTTTCTCACTCTTCTGTCGTTTTTTATTCCGTCATTTATTTTTTATATCGTAATATAATTGAATATTTTAAAATGAATTTTATATGGACTCTTAAGGAAAGGAGGGGGGGCTCTTTTCAGAAGGATTCATAAGCCACACAGACTAAAAGGCTACTGCCAAGGTTTTAAACGGGAATTTAAGAGATGAATATGCAAAGAATTGTTTATTTTTAAATGAAATTCTTTACAGGATATTTAATTTTTTTAACAAAGAGAGTGTTCATAAAACATTTACTCACTTGAATGAATAAATATGACAATAGACTCCAATGACTATTGTGAAATCAGAGACGCAAAAGCAAATAATTAAACTCTGATAAGAGAAAACATAGGAGAAAAAACGACAAAATATGTCATAAGCCCAAGACCTTCCCCTCTAAAGCTAATGTTTGTCAATAAATTCGAGGAATCTAGTTCGGAGTACTAAAGGAGAGGAAACCACATCCTTTTTCTCAGATGACTCTTATGCTAGAGCCAGGCTAACTGGGTATCTATGAACCTGTCCTATCCGTTTGCTATTCGGCTTCACTGCCTTCCTGAATAAGGACGCTTAAGAGAGTTTTTATTGCCAATTAATTGGAAACATTAAATTTCTGTTGGCGACTATTAGATCCTATAATATCTCATAAGCCACATGGTGTAAGACCCACTGAAAATCATACCCGATGAATTTCTCAACAGTTTGAACAGTGGTCGTTCAAATGACAATGTAAACGAGACAAAGTCGTCGTAGTCTTGTAGGTAGTGTGTTAACACGTTAGACTTGAGGTCATGGTTCAAACAAATATTTCTTCGGCATTTTCCTCTCAGCAGAAATAAATTCGATCACGATTGTATAAAAAAAACTCGTACAATTGCAATTAATTTGTACGAGTTTTTATATAAAAGTTGCCGTAGTCTAGTAGGTAGTGAGTTGGTTTATAAGACGTGAAGCCACAGTTCAAACCCCAGGTCAGGCATCTTCAACTAAAACGAAATATGAAAAAATATTTCTTTGGCGACTTTCTCTCAGCAGATTTCTGGCAAAAACTCTGAGAGTAAATAGAAAATTGCCATGAAAAGTTTCTCGAAAATCTGTCGTTCAGAGTCGACTTTTAACTGTAGGTCCCTCGCCACTCATGTATAGCACAACATAATTGGTGTGAGAAGCTAGGTCGTAATCCAGACTAAAGGGTTGTAATGACCAATTATGTACATGTATGTACGTATGTATGTAAAAGAGACAAATACATTCAGTCGTTTCTTTTGTGGCATTCTAGCTCTTGAAACTACTGTCCAGGTATTTCTACACAATATCTCCGGCATAACATGTATCGATCGACTTAACTTCCCTCCAACTGGCGAAATGGTTTTCAGTTCCACACAGTTTTTTGCAGTAGCAACTGATGTACGAACATATAAAAATTGTGTCACTTGACACACTACTTCAGGCTAGTGAAACCAACGGCGGAAAAATCCCTTGAAATTACATCATGGTTATCGATTTTTTAAAATTAACAGGTTTTAACCCAGGAAGAAGCACTGCCTCACAGGATTTTTCGGTATTGCGTCGTCCAATGACTTAATTGGAAGCACTGTCATCACAAAGTGTAGGCCACAATATGAAAGGTTTTTTAATTAGATGGCAACCCTATCAGTCTAGAAATTTCCACAAGGGCACAATTGACTGCCCTGTGAGAAGCACTTGATTAGTGGCACTGAAATAATGCGAAGAAATAATAACAAGTGCGGAAAGAGTTGTTAAGAGAGTCGTATGATTCTTAAGAGATCCACAAAAAATTGCTTAGAGGCATTATATTCCATCTTTTGTCACGGAATTAAAATGAAAAGATGTGAGGAAAGCGTGCTTATATAAATTGCTCCTAAAACTATAAATTTTCATTACAATCTTCAGTCAGGATTACGACCTAACTTCTCACATCACTTGGGTTGTGTGTGTTAATTTTATACATGAGTGGCGGGGGATCTACAGTTTAAAGTCTACTTCGATCGACAGATTTTTGAGAAACTTTCTCATGGTAATTTTATTTACTCTCAGAGTTTTTGTGAGAAATCTGCTGAGAAGAAGTCGCCGAAGAAATATTTGTTTTCATATTTCGTTTTTGTTTGAGATGCTTGGCCTGGGGTTTGAACCAGCACACTACCTTCTAGACTACGGCGACTACAAAAGGTTTTTAAGCAGATGGCAACCCTGTCAGTCTAGAAATTTCTACAAGAAACACTCGATCAATACACTCAAATTAAATATTTTGAGTGTGCAACTGTGTGGGAATTGGCGACTCAATATCTTGACGTGGATATCCAAGGCTTCCCGTTTTATCTATGCACGCAGGAGATTTCTAGAAATATTTAAGGCTACGAGGACAGAGGGTTCATATCTTTAGATTGGCTTTTCTACATGATGATCTCTTTCAAAACTTTTACGTGAAATGAGCATTTAGTGGCCTTATATGAAGAGACGGTAGCCTTGGTAAATATGCTCAAGTCATGTATTTTTCTTCCATGTCACAGCTAAAGGCTCTTTGTGATTTTAACTTGTTTCTTTACTTTATAAGGCTATCACAGTGGAAGCAGAATTTAGTCTTAATTAAGGAGATTGTCATCTCTACCAGCGTGCTCCATATAAATAGTATGAGTGTGCTCCATATAAATAGTAGGAGTATGTGGTTCTACAATTCAACTAATGTGTTGGCACCTTTGAACCTGCAATTATCTCCTTCATAACAATAATGTGAAGTGTTTAGTTGTTATTATTTAAGTTTAAAATTAAAATTGCCTTTAATATTAATAAAGTCTCCGTTTATTATTCAACGCCGCCTTTACAAATCATTTCGTATGCAAAACTTTAGTATTTAATTTTCTAAATTGCTTAGGGTCTCAGTAAAATGGCAATAAAAAACCGAGATACGGAGCAACATAATTTTCCCATCTTTCCACATACACATACACACACACACGGATTCATGTAATGCATGAAATACAGAATTTTATGCTGCTCAAATCTCTTAATGAGGGAATTAAAATTTTTTTTTTAAAATACGTTTAAATTAAGTATTCCGCACACAATAAGGCACAGGAGCACTCGTATAATAATGTTTTAAAGAATTGATGGCATGAATAACAATTGCTTGTTAATATTGAAGATAACTCATAAGAATAGTTTCTAGGAAACAGAAAAAATCTTAAAAGATGCCGTGGTTATCATCTAAACTAAAATAAAATCCTTGTCGCCATGCCTCTATCAAATGTCGGCACATCTGTGAAGTTAAGTATACCCTTCTGCCCCTTGTCTACCACCCTAACCCCACCACAGTGTCCTATCTTGTATGCGAATCCCTAACACTGGTAGTAGCATTTCATCGAACACTAAATAGTCAGAGATGTTGACATGAAGTCTGTTAAGAAAACCAGAGAGTGTCCTACGGTCCTTAGAGTAGCCTGTTAACGAAGATTCTGAATCTGAAGTGGTTGTATTAGCTACGGCCTTAAGAGCATTCAAGATGACAAAAATATTTGCCTGAAAGATGCCGTGGTTATCATCTAAACTAATATGAAATTCCTAGTCGCGATGTCTCCATTAAATGTCGACACATCCGTGAAGTTATGTAAACCTTTCTGCCGCTGGACTACCATCCTTAATCTTCCACAGTGTCCTATCTTGTATACGAATCCCTAACACTGGCAGTAGCATCTCCTCGGACACTCAATAGTCAGCAGCGATTTTGTCATGAAGTCTATTCATAAAACCAGAGTAGGACTCTAGCGCTGTTTGAAAAGAAAAGGGTCATTCCTGGATGGAAGTGCAAATCCTAGGTCAAAATACGTCATGTTATGTTACATTTTCGCTAATTAGTACGTATGTATGTAAAAGAGACAAATACATTCAGTCGTTTCTTTTCTGGCATTCTTTTGTCCGGGGATTCCTACACAATATCTCCGGTATATTATGTACCGATCGATGTAATCTCCCTCAATCTCGATAAATGGTTTTCATTTCTACACAATTTTTTACCGGATCGACTGACATCCGTGAAGTTAAGTATACCTTTCTGCCGCTGGACTACCACCCTTAACCTTCCACAGTGTCCTGTCTTGTATAGGAATCCCTAATACTGGCAGTAGCATCTCCTCGGACACTAAATAGTCAGCAGCGATTTCGTCATGAAGTCTGTTAAATTTTTCACTTTCAAACTGTTTTTCGCATTTCTAATTGAGGGCTTCAAATGAATGCATTCTCCTCACCCCCCTTAACACTCAGCATAAAAAGGGTGAATTTGAATCACTTCAACTGTAATTTCAGCTGGGCTCACCCATCATACTTTGTACTCTTTAAACAGAATCAAGTTGACAGTGGCCAATTAAAGAAAAGAAAAACAAGAACAACAACATGAAAAAATTGAAAAATTCAGTCACTTGCATGTGACTAAACATTACATGTGAGTGACTGACTTACTCCCACACGACAACAGGAGTGTATGAGAGTGCACACCTCAACAGCAGCTAAAAAAACCCCTGTAATTACATTCTGTATGTGCCAGCATACATAGAAAAGCAACAACGTGTACTTATTTATGAATGTTTGTGTATGTATGTATGTATGCTTTACTTGACATCACAAACAGCAACGCCAAAAACAACAATAAAAAAATAAAAGAAAAAATATTTTCCCATGTCGTGCTCTCTCTCAGTGTGTAGAAAAAAGAGGGTCATGATGTCATCTCTTTAACAATCTATCATTTTAAGTACGCATACATACATACACTCTTACAAACACTTACACGTCTATCTACACACATAAGTAGGCCTACGAGCATGTGTTGCCTATGAAAATACAATCCAAGAGACCCATTAGCCGTTGACAATTGTGAACTTAAGCAGGCCAAACTAACGAACCAACCAACCATCCATCCAACTGACTAAACCAAACGCTTAATGCACCGCTCTGTTAAATCACGCATAGCAAAATGCCTCTCTTATTAACACATACTCACACACACACACACACAAGCACTTATGTATGTGTGTGCATGTCAAAATGTCATACCCTCAATATATGCTACAATAAATAGCCAGTAGCATACAAAATAGCACACATACATTTACTGCTCTCTCTATCTCTCTCCCTCTGCTCTTTTCTTTCTCTTCTCTGTATACAGCATTATTTAAACACAATGGGATGAATTAGGATAAGACAGGATAAAAATTGAAATACCGTATTGGCCATGCATTTAAAATGTCTTTCACCTGAAGTGTCATCCAAATTTTTTTGGTATTCATCAGCACAATGTAAGCCCTGCTGGAAATATCAAAAACGTAACCTAACATGACGTTTTTTTGATTCTGGACTTACACTTCCATCCAGGAATGGAAGGCAAACAGGCGGACCCAAATCTATCTACTGAAACAGCGCTCTCTAGGACACTCTCTGGTTTTCTTAACAGACTTCATGCCAAAATCGCTGACTATTTTGTGTTCGATGAGATGCTACTGCCAGTATTAGGCATTTGCATGCAAGATAGGAGGACACTGTGGAAGGGTTAGGGTAGTTCAGAGGCAGAAAGCTATACTTAACTTCACGGATGCGCCGACATTTGATGGAGGCATCGTGACTAGGGATTTCATATAAGTTTATATGGTAACCGCGACATCTTTCAAGCAAATTTTTTTGCCATCTTTAATGCTCTTGAGGCCGTAGCTAAGAAGAGAAGCACCGTCAGCTCCGTATGTTCATTATGTTGTGAAAAAAAGTAAAAGAAACTGCCATCCTCATCGATAAACCAAAGCGTGAAAAGACAAAAACAGTGAGTACACCCGAGAATATTGCTGATGTGGCAGAAAGTGTGCGTGAAGCGCCATCAACATCAATTCACCTTCGTCCTCAACAATTTAACATTTCGGAGACATCATTGAGACGAATTTTGCATAAAGACCTTGGTATGACGCCACACAAAGTCCAATTGGTTCAGGAGCTGAAGCCAATTGACCATCCAATGCGTTTTCGCTTCGCTAAGTGTGCCTGCGATCGACTTACAGAAGATGCCGATTTTGGCAAAAAAAAAAAAATCATCTTTTCAGATGAAGCTCATTTTGATCTTGGCGGGTATGTAAAGAAGCAAAATTGTCGCATTTGGGGCACAGAAAACCCGTACGCATACATTGAAAAGCCGACGCACCCAAAACGAGTCACTGTTTGGTGCGGATTTTGGTCCAGAGGCATAATTGGGCCATTTTTCTTCGACAATGAGCAAGGAGTGGCCGTTACAGTCAATGGCGATCGTTATCGGGCCATGTTGAACGAATTTTTGTTCACAAAAATTAAAGAGGAGGATATTGGCAACATTTGGTTTCAACAGGACGGCACTACGTGCCACACAGCCGAAGCTACACTCGATGTTTTGCGCTCTGTTTTTGAAGATCACATTATCAGCCGCAGAGCTGATGTCGTTTGGCCACCTCGGAGCTGCGATTTGACACCGTTGGACTATTATTTGTGGGGTGCCGTCAAAGATAAGTGTTACGCCGACAAGCCAGAGACAATTGACGCTTTAAAGGACAATATTCGTGAAGCCATTGGTGAAACACAGCTGTATACAATCGATAATGTGCTTAAAAATTGGAGCGATCGTGTAGGCTACTGCATGGCCAGCCGAGGCAGCCATTTGAATGAAATTATTTTCCATTATTAACCGGAAGGATTGTACTTTCCAATAAAAAAAGAAATTTGAGAAAATATTCAGTAGTTTTTTTTTTAAAGCATTTTCAAAAAAAAGTTATTTGGCGGATCCAATACAAACCTATCTCTGCTGGTTTTCGGAACATAGCGGCATACGCGGCAATGGGACGATGGATGCTTTCGCTATGTTATGTTCACTATCAGAAATCAAGACGATACTTGAATACTTTGTAGCGAACATAATCTCAGCTTTCTTCCTTTTCCATGAATTTCGAATCATTTAAAGCTAACTCTTATATGGGTTTTAGAACGAAGTGATATCGTTAGCAACTGTATTGCTGATGAGCTGGCCAGTGCCGGTAGGCAGCTCACAAACTCTGACATGTTACCAGGCATCAGTATTCCAATTGCCTCAATTTATTCAGCAATTATTCATCCGCTTTGCAGGGAGACATAATCTCGTTGGCAGCACGGTTCTACGTGCAATATTTCAAGACTTTGCTGGACACATATGGAGAAAAAGAGGTCCGGCTCATCTCGCAAGGGCCAGGTGGCCTTTTGATAGACATGCCTTAAGACCTGTAATTCTAGCAAATTAGCTTCTGCACTGATTTATCCCACAGTACTTCTACCACCTTAACTTGCTTGGTTGGTCTTTCGCTGTGTCAACGTTATGTTGACAACAGGACAATAGCAACCATAAATAGTTTCCCCCTTTCCCCTTAAATCCTCACATAGAACATTGAATTCATTAACTTGTGGAACAACTAAAGTGCGGTGAAAAAAGAAAAATCGCTGCTGGCAAATGACTACTAATGCAACAAAATAGGGAGTAAAACCAAGTAATTAAGTTGTGATTATCACCTTACACACACAAACTCACACATACTTAACTTGACACCCAAAGTGAAATCCATTGGCTCAACCAAACTTGGTCAAATCCAACAACACAGCCAGCCAGCATTCAACGTTTGTCATCAGCAGTAGCAGTAGCAGCAATTTTAAATGTTTCAACCAAAAATGGTGGAGTCTCCGGTACTGAGTGTTTCGGAGTGTACTTGAAGTGAAGGAAGAAGGGTAGTGCTGTGGTTGTCATTTGTCTTTATTAAGTTAAGAAGTTAGGAATAGAAAAAAAGGAAGAAAAAAGTTTTCAATAGCAATAATCAGTTCTTAAAGTTGTCTTTTTGTTGTTGTTGTTGTAAACTTTCTACAATTAATTTAATTAAACACAGTCTGTGTTGCTGTTAATTATGATGGAAAGAGGAAATACTAGAGTGGAGAATAGTTAACTTAATTGAAAGCGAATGAATGGTATTCAAAAATGTTTTAAATTGCCATAAGCATTTGTTAGTTATACTCAAATGTTCGTTTGCAAACTCCTAAAAATATACTTTAGAAATGGAAATTAAATAAGCCTAAAAGCAGGCAAATTTTTTTTGTCGAATAAAACTGAAATTTGGAGAATAATTGCCTCATATAGCGAGACTGAATGTTATGTTCGAAGTTAAGGCAAAGTTTTCTATTCAAAACAAATTTTTTGATTTCGTAATTGATTACTGAAAACCGCTTTAACGCTGTAGCTTAAAAAAAAACGGGTATTATGGGCAAGAGATTTTTATACAAGCTCAACAAACCTTTTTTAAAACGATTTACAAAAAAAAATACTTTTTTCTTTTAAATATTTCTTTAATCCTAGAAATCTTAAATTAATACTCAAACCCCTAATGTAGGCAAAAATAATACAAAATTTAAAAACTCTCTCTCTCTCTCCCATCATTGTTATTCAAATGTACTCTTGATTCCTTGATTCTCTGTTCTGTTATTTAAAAATGGAACAAAGGCAAGGATTTCTTTTTTCCATAAAAGTATTCAATTTCTTTTCTTTCTTTTTTCTGTTTCTGAAAACTTGAGAAAATTTATTTCATAACCGTTCTTATGCCTAAACAAAGTATACAAGGTATTGTAATAAAAGGAATTCCTAGAAAATTTTGATATGTTTTCTTAGACTTTGTATGTCTTTCAATATATGTATGTATGCCTGCGTTATTCATTTTTCTTTCATTATTATGTTTTCAATTCTTTTTCTTTTCTTTTCTTATTTAAATTTGTCTTTAAGCGCAGATTAAATTTAAATAAATTTTTATTAAAATTTTATTATGTTTTGAAAATGCTTTAATCTTTCAAAAAGGAATATTTCCTGGGAATGTAGGGATTACAAGTTTAAATTCCTTTTGTCAGTTGATGTTTATTTATATAAATAAATTCTTTATTTATTTAATTTTAATAACACATTTGAGTTGATATCTGAGCCTTTTGTAACAACAACCAGAGCTTTTACTTCTGCTCACTGAATAGCAGCAGAGGTCAGCAATGAGTATTCAAAACGATGAGTAGATTCGAATCATACTTAAAATTTCTGATACTTATACGCATTCATACTTATTTTAATGTCATACTCATACTACTCATATTCAAAGTTTGAAGTATTCATCATACTCATACTTAACAATACGCCCGATGTTATTGATTTCGATTCTCCATGACTCATCGTATACACGAATCACAAAATAAGTATGATCCGCGTACGAACACTATAATACTCACTAGAAGGTTGTGTGTTTGCTTTGCTTCCTGTCTTTGTCTTTTTCTTTCTTCTTTTTTGTAAATGAAACAACAACTAAGACTGCAAATTTTGACGAATGATTCGAATCACTCGAATTATTTATGAGTATCATAAGTATTTTTCTAAATTTATGAATCTGAATGAGTAGGCGTATGAATCAAACATATTTCGAATGTTATGAGTTTGATGACAACGTTGTACTCATACTCATTGCAACCTGTACTTATAAATCAATGTTGTAGTGAGTACGAATGAATCAGAGTAGGTGGATTTCAATACTGTTGACTCACTCATACTCAAAATTTCATGAGTACTTATGAGTAGCGAAAAAGCGATTCATTGCTGATCTCTGAATAGCACGTTACGTTTACGATCTGGCAACTTCTAGAACCTTACTGTTGATTTGTTATTGTTATTCGTTTCTTTTCTATCTTATGAGGTTTTTCAATATTGTTTTGTTATTGCAATTTGATCTTAGTTTATCCCAATTCTTGCAGTTTATTTGATGTTTTGTTGGTATTTGGCCGTTGCACATGAGTTTAGATTAAGTTCAAGGAAACCATAAGGCTCTGTTCTGGTATTACACACACACACATACTTTCATACTTAATTGGTTATTATAACCTTTCAGTTAGAATTACGATCTAACTTCTCATACCACTTATGTTGTGTGTATTAATTTTGTACATGTGGGATGTGAGCCGCAGGTTAAAGCCGGCTCCGAAAGGCCGATTTTTTTTGAGCAAGTTTTTCATGTCAGTTTTTCATTTATTCTCAGAGTTTTTGCCAGAAATATGCTGAGAGGGAGTCGCCGAAGAAATATTTTTCACATTTGGTTGTTGTTGGAGTTGTCTGACCTGGAGTTTGAACTGAGGTCTCATGCCTAATCAACCAACACACCACCTACTAGACTATGGCGACTGCAGCCGCTTCTTATGATTTATATCGAGTTTTTTCGGCGTTCGCACTACACTGTTTATTACAGATGGAATTCTATTAAATGAGTTGAGGCTGCGTTCAGGGAAACCGTAAGGCTCTGTTCTAGTATTAGTCGTTGATATTTCTTTAATGTTAGGCTATCCAACTCTACTGATTCATTCAAACGCTCTCGCAAAGTATCTTGTGTTCAACTGTTCTATTACCACATACAATGGATTCTACTCTAGTCAAATAAAGGAAATAATTTCCAAAAAAATATTCACATATTTCTACGTACTACTGGACTTTCTTGCAGAAAACATTCGTTCGTAGTCGATTGACCAGTGAAATATACAATGCATTACAAAAAATATTCACTATTTGTATGTGTGATCGCTTCAAAGCTAACGTTCTCTTTCCCACAATCTAGTTTGCCATGGTCCAACAAAATATATTGGGTGTGTTGGACACAGACCTCCTTCAAAAGAAAATGATTTCTTTGTGGCGTGCAACCAGAAGTTTGTACAATCAAGAATGCTGAGAACGGTAACCACATTGTTGATCACCAAAAAAATACATTCACCTCAGTTTTGGGCCCAGACAGGATTGATTTGATTATTCCTGTTGTTTGACCACCATTTTCGACAAAATCTAAAGAACTAAGAGCCAAAGTAGAAAACACAGCTCTACCGTACAGCTTGATTATTCATGTGTGTAAAGATAAATTCGAATTTGAAAATCCAAGACGCAATCCATAAATTTTAGTAGCGCCACATGTGGCGTTAACAGAACAAAATTAGCCCTCAACAGAGCATTGTTAGCTGTTTAACAGTATCCATCTGAACAAGCTCACTTGTTTAGGAGCTAATTTTGGCAAATTTTGAGTTTGGGTTTGTCTGGGTTTTTGAGTACCATACTATGTGCAAAGGAAGTTTCCAAGGACTCTTAATATAATCAGCAACATAGTCACATATAAAGTAACCTGGTTTTGATAGAATTGGGTTTGAAACTATCAAATTTTTTAATTGAAAGCTCTCTAGAAGATCAATGGCCATTTGGAAACATAGAAGAAATAGTACATCCACCCGCCTATATGCAGATGTTAGTCCAGAGGGACTCGTGGTAGTGGGATAGCTGCAATAATTTTGAGAGTTGAGAAAATTAGCCCCTTCCATCCCCACCAACCATCCCATAATGAATAATAATGATCATAATGAGAATTAAATTGTATGTCAATAGTTTGCAATAATTGCAAAGCAGAAGACTATTCTCCTTATTGCCGCTGTTAAACAGTTAACAGTGCTCTGTTAATAGCAAAGTTTACCCTTTTAGAGGTAAAAAAATGGCGCTGCTAGAAGTGTGGGTTTGCGTCTTTGGTTTTTAAATTCGAATTTATTTTCACATGTATTGATCATTCACCTTTCTGTGTTTCAGGCTATTTTGATGTCATCAATACTACGTTTAAAAGTCAAAATCAATTCAATCTTTTAATTTTTTGAAATAAAATTTCTTTTTTATTTTCATTAAAATTAAGAAATTTATTTTATAAACTTAGCCATTTAGCATTAGTGGTTTTTACGCATAAGTATACTGATTTAAAGGTGAAAATCCTGCTTAAAAATTCTACATTAAAGCAAACCAATATATTATAATACCCCTTTGAAATTATTTTCAATATTTCATTACAAATTTGTATTTGAATTTCATTCCTTATTTCAAAAAAAAATAAAAAAAAAATAACTAACCAACCAACCAGCCTTTGCCACAATCTCTTAATTTTAATAAAATTCTTCTTCTGAACTCTTTTTATACGTTTCACAAGAAGGCCATTTAAACTTTCCTCTTTAACAGGGGGTTAATAACTTTACAGGTGGTGGTACATGGTGTTGTTGTGCTTACTTCTTCTTCTTCTTACCTTCGAAATGGGTTTTAAGGTCAGATTATATATGTATGCCAGTAATTTGTTGCTTTAAAAATGAAAACTTTTCCAAATCACTAATAAAATTTCCCAACTAAGTTTTCAATTTACTTAAAACAACAACAAGAGAAACAAAAAAAACTATTCACAATATTTTGTTACATGTTTTATCCTGAATCTTACAACAGCAACAACAACAATAATGTAAACAACATTATTGAAAATTGATCTTAAGTAAAGGAAAGGAAAGTAAAGTAAAGGAAAATAAAAGTATGAGTGTGTTAGAATTGGTTTTGTTGTTGTTATAACAGATTGATAAAATCAATAAACACTAATACATACATCCATACATCCACATAAACAAAATATATCCTGTGCATATTCATTTAGTTTACTCTTGTACACATAGTTACTTTCTCTCTCCCCACTACTTACTCGTGTATCTAACCAATAAGTTTATCCACCCACTTTCATCTCTTCTTAAACACACATGTCTCTGGCTGTGTGGCTGTGTGTGCATGTGTGTAAATGAGGAGTGTGTTTGCATGCAGACAACAACAAATATTTTGTGACAACAAACCGCAAACCTTTTTTTACCCTCACCATAACCAACGCCATCACCATCATCGTACTCTGTAGCTAGTAGCGGGAATCTAGAAATATTCACCATTTTCAAGCCCCCATTTTTTTCTATCAAAGCCATGGTAAATATTGAAAATCATTTTCTTTTTCTTCTTTTCCCTTTTTCTTCTCCTCTTTTCATTTTGAACCATTTAATTTAGTAATGGATGGCTGTATTTCGCTTTTAGAAGAGTAAAAACAAAGTAAAGCAAGAAAGGAAACGCTTTCTTTTTTTTCTCCACTCTCTTAAATTGATAAAAACCGATAACACAATGATAACAGTAAATCGATAGCGTTACAAAGCAGCTGTTTACAAGCTTTTTTTAATGTGAAAAGTTTAAAATTCATTGAAATTGAAATTTTATAAAACAATTCTAACACGTGATCATTTTTTTTCCTTTTTTTTCAAATGAAATTTTTTTTAAAGAATCGTTTCCCCTTTAGTAAAGGTTGTTTTTTAGCGACATTAACTGTAAAATGTAAAAAAAATTGTTATCGCAGGAATGTATTATCGAAAATTATAGCTGTCGAAAAACTTTGTTATCGAAAAAATTATATTACACTACATTGATATCGGAATTTTTTTATAAAAAATTTTAAAATTTTTTTCATTTACTATAGAAAACTTTTGTTTTTATAGAATTTAGTTATCAAAAATGATTGTTATCGAAAACTTTTGGTGCAAAAAGTAAAAATTTGTTTTATAGAAAATTTGTAATTGTATTCATTCATTATAGAAAACTATTGTTTTAATAGAATTTTGTTATCGAAAAAGATTGCTTTCTTATCAAGTTACATTGTTATCGGAATTTCTTTTATTAGGAAATTTTAAAATATTTTTTTGATTATAGAAATCTATTGTTTTAATAGAATTTAGTTATCGAAAAAGATTGCTTTCTTATCGAATCACATTGTTATCGGAATTTCTTTTTTTTTTAAGAAATTTTAAAATTTTTTTTCAATTATTATAGAAAACTACTGTTTTAATAGAATTTAGCTATCGAAAATGATTGTTATCGAAAACTTCTGGTGCAAAAACTACTGTTTTACAAAATGTTTGTTATCGAAAATTAATAAATGAATATTTTATTGATAACGAGATGCCATTGTTATCGACAATGTATGTTATTGTGAAAACATATAATAGAAAATTATTGTTAGAATTATTAGAAAATATTATTAAATAACAAAATGTTTGTTATCGAAAATAAATTATTGAATATTTTATTGATAACGGGGTGCCATGGTTATCGACAATGTATGTTATTGGGAAAACATAATAGAAAGTTATTGTTATCGAAAATTTAGCTAAATTTAATTATCGAAAAGATTTGTTTTTTTTTATATCGACATTGATTGTTTTCGATATTGTTATTGGTATTTTGGGAAAGTTCTTGTTATTGTAAATTTTTGTTATCATAAAAACTTGTCTTTAAAATTTTTGGTTTTAAAAATCTATCTACATTGAAAATATTTACTATCGAAGATTTTTGTTATTGAAAACTATTGCTTTCACCAAATTTTTGTTATCGTAAATTTTGTTATGGAAAAATTTCGATATCGAAAAAATTCGATATCGATAATATATGTTATCGAAAATTTTTGTGATGATATAACCACGTAGGTAGTAGGTAGTGTGCTGGCTTATTAGAAGTAAAAGCTACGGTTCAAACCCCAGGTCAGCCATCAAAACGAAAATTTGAAAAATATTTCTTCGGCGGCTTCCTCTCAGCGGATTTCTGGCAAAAAGTCAGAGCAAATTGAATTGCCATGAAAAGTTTCTCAAAAAATCGTTCGGAGTCGATCTTAAACTGTAGGTCCCGCTATTCATGTATAAAATTAACACACACAGCATAAGTGGTGTGAGAAGCTAGCTCCTAATCCTGAGTGAATGGCTGTAATGACCACTTATGTATGTATCTAGTATGAAGGCACGTTGAAGGCCCCGTTGCCCATTATGGTGAAAACCAGAGCTTTGGAGACTATCGTTAGGATAAAGGAAGAAATGCCTTATACAGGCACAGTGACTATTTGACACCTGCCTCTTTTACTATCTCCTATCCAATAGACCAATGAACTCTAAGAGTTTGGAGGATGCTTCGCAACGAGACTGACTAATATGTGTGAATGGATCAGTCTAAGTGACAGAGGATTAAGCGGTGAGGGGAAGGCATCTGAATGGGAGCGGGAATCACGTAAAGTTTTGTTAAATTTTTTATTTTGAAAATTTAATCAGTTTTTTTGTTATCGATAGTTTCAGTTATCGATGTTTCAGTTATCGATATTTCAGTTATCGAAAATTCTTTTGTTATAAGATTTTTTTTATTGTTATGCCGCCATTGTTTATATTTTTCTTTGTTTTTTTTATCGATAATTTTTTTTTCAATAGGCGATATTTTTATAGAATATTTGCAATTTAATTTGCAAATTTTTATTATCAAATATTTCAATCTGTAATAATAATTGTTTTTTAATTATTTATTGTCCATTAATGGTAATAACATTTGCTGTTTAATATCCTGCTTTTATCGATAATTTAAATTTATTTCAGTCATAAAATATTTCCAAAAGTTAAACACGATAATAGTTTACCAGCAATTTCGAGGCATTTTTTTTGCTTTTTTCTTTAAAATTTTTATCGTTTGCCATCATCGTTTATTTTTATTTTCCTGTTTACATGAGAAGACATGGTTTATGTACGCACGCAAGTATCGATAAAATTTGTTACAGATTACGATCGTAAATTTTTGAAGTGCATTCAGTAACAAAGCAACACCCATTATGGCTATTTTAAGCTACTGTTTCTCTATATTTTTTTATTTTTATTTTTATTTTCCTTTTTTATTTCCTTATATACTCAACTGTTGTCAAGTAGAAGCATACACAGAAAGAGGATGGAAAAGGTCTCATGTTAAAAGCTGCAGGACGGCATAGATCGTAAAACGAATGCCGTAGTAAATTTACCAGAGTATTGCACTTGAGCACTGGGCAACACATGTGCATTTTAAGTGGATTTATTGTCTTAAGGATGGCCCGAACTACGTTTGGGGGGGATGGAGGGGTGGGGTTAAATAGTGAGAATAAATTTTTAACAGGAATTATGACTTCAGAAATATTTGCAGCTGTTTTGTTAGAAGACTTTACATGTCACACACTTTAATTCATGTTTGTTTCTTATGCTCCTAGTTGATATGAATTTATGTGTACCGAATAAACTACTGTATGATGCATGCAACATAATGTTGTTGATTGCAACATATGTGGCATTCACTAAATATTATAGGATTGAACAGACATGTGTATGAAAATAAATTCAAATTTAAAAACCAAAGACGCAATCCCACACTTTTAGTAGCGCCACTTTTTTCCCTCTAACAGTATAAACTTTGCTATTAACAGAGCACTGTTAACTGTTTAACAGTGGCAATAAGTAGATTTTTCAACGCCAATTTGATCACTATCATATCACTTTGTATGCTTCTATATTGCTGATTGTATTAAGAGGTCTTGGAACTTGGCCTAGAGTATTTCCTAAAATTAGCTTCAAAACAAGTGGTCTTGTCCTTAGGGATACTGTTAAATAGCTAACGCAGTTCTGTTAATGGCAAATTTAGTTTTGTTAAGAGGAAATTTTGCTCTGTTAACGCCGAACGTGGCGCTGCTAAAATTTATGGATTGCGTCTTGGATTTTCAAATTCGAATTTATCTTCATACACATTGAACGGACCATACCATGTGAATTTTTTGGTACACGATCACAAATTTCTCTATGCTGGCGCATGTACTATAAGTAGATCGTTATACCGAAAATATTGAATACCTTCACTCCTTTTCCCTCTTCTGGCAGCAGAGACTAATGATGAGATCCAGGGTAATTCCCCAGGACAACGAATCTATTTGTAGAGACCGTTTGAGATTGGAGTTTAGAATGGCAAGCGTGAATTGGATAGGAGAATATGATCGAGATTAAGGAATGTTTGGAAAAGTTCTCTCACGTCTAGCTTACTTCACTTTAAAAAGAGTTTGGAAAATCAATTGAGACCTACTCGTTACTAAGGCGTCACAGCGGGCTGCTATGCGTGCTCAAATGAGCTTTTGGTATAAAAGCTATCGATCCAACCTATCTACCTACCCATTCTTGTTGCGCTTAGTTTCATTACTACATTCACAACCATTTGTTTCGCCAAGATTAGTGGCTGCTGGTGTTTGGCTAGGGAAAGTAAACACAAACTTTAGTGGTTCTGGATTTTGTCCAATAGAATCTCAAGATACATACATACATACATACATACATAATTGATCATTACAATCCCTTCAGTTAGGTTTGTAACCTAGCTTCTCACACCACTTATGTTGAAAGCGTAAAATTTTATACATGACTGTCAGAGGACCTACAGTTAAAAGTCGATTCCGAACAGCAGGTACTTTTCATTTCTTTTCATTTCACTCTCAGAGTTTTTGCTAGACATCTAATGAGATTAAGACGCCAAAGAAATATTTGTTTTCATATTTCGTTTTTGAGATGATGTCTGATCTGGGATTTGAACCATGGTCTCAAGACCACCTCATCACCTACTAAACTACGGCGACTGCTATAGGGCTTACAACGTGGCTAGAAAATTTAAGGGAGTTTTTATCTCCATATGAATAATGTGAGCTCGGTTTTGGTTGGGTTTACTCCGATTCCATACTTTGCATCGATTTCAGAATTTCCGAAAGTAATTTTGAATTTTTATCTGTAGTCACTACGACCACGTCATCCATATAAGTAACAGTCTTATGCGTGTGTTTTTCGCGGCCTTCTGCAGAATGTTGAGGTTGCAGTTCCATAGCAAAGCTGAAAGTATATCCGCCTTATACGTATCCTTCAGACCTGCACTATTAAAGCACTCTCAAGCAGTCCCATAGCAAAGATGAGAGTACATTTGCTTGTGGTATCCTTGGGACCTGGACTATAAAAGGCTTGTGGCGCATGAACTGGTTCCATGCAATGGGTATCCATCGAATACAATCTTCTGGGTTCGTTACATTCGATATATCATATGTAGCTGTTTATGAGTCCCTAGGTTTGGTGACATCAGTTCTAGACTGTCAGGTCAGAAGAAGGATACTTTATCGATAAATTAAACCATTTGGCTTCCATCAAATTGAGGAAGTTCTGAGTGTTGTTGAATACTTTTAAATAGTTCAACAACGATAAAGTTTTATTGCTTAAACGTATACTGTGTTATAGGGACTCTGTGTGTTATAGGGGCTCTGTTATCTGCTGATTATTTTTATTTGCTCAGAGGCCTGTAACCTTTTTTTGGGGGGTGGGGTGGAGATATTGTTCACTTGTGTAACTTTGCTACCAGACAACACGTATGTACTTATGAACACATACATATTTATGACATTATTTTTGTGTAACAATAAGACCTTAGCTTATTTAAGACAGACAACTGCATGTGACCAAATGTACATTCAGCCATAAAAGTATACATACGGTTAACAAATTTCAAAAATTTTTTAATCAATCCGTTTTCATTGAAAATCTTTATAATTGTCTGACATCTTTCTTCGATTTTAAGACGGTCTTTTGTATTGGTTCAGAAATTTGTGAAATTTGTTAATCGGATGTATACTTTTGTGGGCCTGTGCAGGGCCACAATTCAGTTCAATTTCAGAAATTTTTTAACCAATGCAAAAGACCGTCTTAAAATCGAGGAAACTATAAAGATTTTCAACGAAAACGGATTGGTTAAAAAATTTCTGTAATTTGTTAACCGTATGTATACTTTAGTAACTGTGTGGGTGCAGTGAGTGCCGAAAGAAACTGTACACTAAGGATAAAATTCTAGCAATCCAACCAAACTCAACCTTTAGCACTTGAGGAGAGTGCCCGAAAGAATTTCTCATTACTTCAAAATTTAAAAAAATTTTTTTTTGTTCAAATTTTAAAAACTGGCTATAAAACAATTTTAAAATAAAAATAACGGTAATTTATTAATATATATATATATATATATATATATGTTTAAATTTTTTAGTCGCCGTGGTCTAGTAGATAGTGTATGGGCTTATTAGACGAAAAGCCAGGGTTCGAGCCCCAGGTCAGACATTAAAATAAAATACAAAAAGTATTTCTTCGGCGACTTGCTAATTTTTTTTGCTAATTTTTATGCACATAATCAAGATCAGAAACAGTAGAGTACTGCAAGCCATTCCAGCACAGAGGACAATGACAATAAAAGATGATAAAATTCGAGAGATAAAGGAAATAAACTTTTACTTGCTCTCCGGTCTCTATCAGAAACCTTTTTGTTTAAAATGTTATATTTGTACTAAGATTTCTACTCTAAAGATCTCTCCCTCTATCTCTATACTCATACAACACATACAAATCATACATACAACTTATATTTCATGTTGATAAAGTCATAAACAGGTCAGTCCAGTTCATTTGTTTAAATATTTAAACAAACAAAAAAAAATACAGGAAATGCTACTCATGCATATGCTGTGGCCTTAACAACTCTCCGGTATAGCACACGTGTACTAAAATACAAAACAAACAGCAGGCGTATGAGTGATATTTATTCCCCACTGCATGGCATAACAAACAACAATCATACGCCGTGATGGTATTTTAAATACAGGAAATAAAAAAAAATGGTGTTGTAATGACATCAGTGCTCGTGTACAGATTAATTCAATTCGTTTTCATTGGTTTCACACACGTTTTTTTTTTATTTTTTGAGAGCAGAGAAGCTGCTTGCACTGGTTATACACTAGGTTTAGGTGTGTGTGTGTGTGTGGGAACAGTTAAAATTGTTTTGATTGCTTTGGTTTGCCACTAAAATTCCTTGAGTAGTAGCTTGTGAACAGATTTTTCTATTTGATCTTGTCAAACGATTTTCTTCTTCAAACTAGCTCTTGCAGGTTGTGATGGAATCAGGCTTGTTTTAAGGTGAATATGTTTGGTAACCAAATACTGATCACATTGCAGGCTGATAGACAAACTGCGCTGGCCGCTACCTGTCCTGATAAACAGTGCATTGTGTTGTACTCCAACTAAGGCACTACTTGAACCCCTCTGCCCTCTCTGGGTACGTAGCTCGCCGTAGTCTAGTAGGTAGTGTGTTGGCTTATTAGACGCAAGGCCTCGGTTCAAACCCCGGGTCAGGCATCTCCAAAATATTTCCTCGGTGACTTCCTCTCAGCAGATTTCTGGCAAAAACTCTCGAGAGTAAATAAAATTGCCATGAAAAGTTTCTCAAACATCTGTCGTTCGGAGTCGACTTTAAACTGTAGGTCCCGCCACTCATTTATAAAATTAAAACACACAACATCAGTGGTGTGAGAAACTAGGTCGTAATCCTGACTGATGGGTTGTAATGACCAATTATGTATGTATATATTTTTTAATGTACAGTTTCTTTTGACGCTCACTGTATATGTATTTACTACTATGTTATGTTTACAAAATCTTTTCAAAAAAAAGTAGAAAAAAACCAGCATGTAACCTAAAAATAAATATCAAGTGCAATAACAGAACTTATTTCAAACTTGTATTCCTCAGAGAGAGAGAGAAAGAGAAAGAGTGTCTCTTTTTCTCACTCCTTAACCGCTTAATATTTACAAACTGCTGCTCGTCTCATATGCTTGTAATGCCATGGAATGAATATTTTCTGTATAGGAGTGTATGTGTATGTATTGTTGTTTTGTGTAACGGTTTATAAATTGAGAACGAATGCTTCAAAAAAAAAAAAAACTATACAGACATAAAGTTTTTCTTTCATTTTCACACGAATACATTGATGTAAAGGGTGTTTTTTATAGAGGTATAGAACTTTAAGTTGCAATAAAACAACGATGGATTATTCGATTGACATGAATTTTATTCATCCGAAAGATAATCTTGTGGCATTACATTTTAAATATGATTTCTGGCATATGACCGCCACGGCTGGCGCGGATGTAGACCAATCTGGACGTCCAATTTTCGATGACGTTTTCCAACATTTGTGGCCGTATATCGGCAATAATACGGCGAATGTTGGCTTCCAAATGGTCAAGCGTTTGTGGCTTTACCGCATAGACCAATGACTTTACATAGCGCCACAGAAAGTAGTCTAGTGGTGTTAAATCACAAGATCTTGGAGGCCAATTCACAGGTCCAGAAGGTGAAATTAGGCGGTCACCAAACGTGTCTTTCAATAAATCTATTGTGGCACGAGCTGTGTGACACATCTCCTGGACATCATGGTTATTCAATTCAGGAATGAAAAAGTTTGTAATCATGGCTCTATACCGATCAGCTTTGACTGTAACGTTCTGGCCACCATCGTTTTTGAAAAAGTACGGACCAATGATTCCACCAGCCCAAAAGCGCACCAAACAGTCAGTTTTTCTGGATGTAACGGTGTTTCCACATACACTTGAGGATTACCTTCACTCCAAATGCGGCAGTTTTGTTTGTTGACGTAGCCATTCAACCAGAAGTGCGCTTCATCGCTAAACAAAATTCGCTTATGAAAATCGGGAACAACGAGATTACCGTTTTGGGCCCATTCGACGAATCTACGCCTTACTTGATATTCGTTTGGCTTCAAATCTTGCACGAGTTGGATTTTGTAAGCACGCAAACCAAGATCCTTCCGCAAAATCTTCCATAAAGTGGATGGACACAGATCCAATTCCTGTGCTCGGTGGCGGATGGCTTCTTCTGTACGCACCGTACAGCGTCTCTGGGGATGCGAGTTATCAATAAGAGTAAACGTAGTGCGAAAACGTTCCATGGTTAATCGAATTAACTGCTTTGATGGACGATTTTGTCGACGATAAAATGGACGTAGTGCGCGATACGTTTTCCGCACAGAACCATTATTTTCGAAATAAAATTGCACTATTTGCAAGCGTTGTTCAGGCGTGAGTCTATTCATGATGAATTGCCAAACCAAACTGAGAATAAATCACTTGACAGCTGTTAAATCGGTCGCCATCTTGAAAAGTAATGCCAACTTAAAGTTCTATACCTCTATAAAAAACACCCTTACTTGTGCTATGTTGTATTGGGTATATAAGAGAGAGGGAGCAAGATAGAGAGACAGTATTCACTTTAAATATTAAAAAGAAAACAAATAAAAAACAACAACAACAAGTATCTCCTAGCAATAGAGTGCTTCATTAAAAGTTTTATGTTCGGTTTTCATGCAATTCATGCAGCAACATTGGCTGCATTTAACACAGGCATACACAACAAATTTTATTTATGAAAACCTGTATGTATGTATGCATTCCATGCAACATGTACACTAAAGTTATGTTTAGTTTAATAACAACAACAACAACAACAATAATAATAAACAATAAAAGTAATAAAAAATAATTCATTTACTAGCCTTGCTTTTATTGTTTTAAAAAGAAAGAAAACAAAAAAATTTTTGTTTTTCATTCCAAGTAGAACAACAATATTTCATGTTGTTTTGTTGTAAATTAAAATCAACAACAACAACAACAAAAATTTTGCATACAAATTTTGCATGGAAAATATTTCATTTGTTCACTTTTAATTGCTTTTAATGGCAAAATGTGAAAAGTAAATTGAAACAATGTGTGGGCAGGAGGAGATTTAAGAGCCAAACTGTATTCCTTTTTAATTTTCCTCCATTAAAACCATACCCCCTCCCCCTCTATACATAGTCATGGTCTTGTTTCTAATGCTTCCAAACATTTTGACATGTCACATGCATACATGCAGTAAAAAAGAAACAAAATCTGACGTTGATATTTGAAACAAATGTTTTCAAATATTGCGGCAACAACGACGTCAATACATGCATTGTATGTATGCTGTTTGCAACAAATGTTAACCGTAACTGACAGATTAACCTCAAAAGCGAAAAACAAAAAAAAACCATCAAAAAAGGAAAACAAAGTTTTGTTCTAAAAATAAAAGAAACACGCGAAATATTGATTAACGGAGAAAGGGAGAGAGATAGAGATACAACACATTTATATTTAGATTTCTCATACTCTTTGCTACAGGACAACAGAAATTCTCCCAAAAAGGAAAACTTTACCGAAATGTATTTGAAGAGATGTGAGGTTAGGTTAGGTTGGAGGACGTGTACTTGTCAATTAAGACAAGTACAGTACCCGGAGGTCGAATTGACCCATTGTACAACGTCCTAGTTTCTCACACCACTTGTGTTGTGTGTGTTAATTTTATACATGAGTGGTGAGACCTACAGTTTAAAGTTGACTCTGAACGACAGATTTTTGAGAAACTTTTTTCATGACAATTTTATTTACTCTCAGAGTTATTTTGCCAGAAATCTGCTGAGAGGAAGTCGCCGAAGAAATACTTTTTGTATTTTATTTTGATGTCTGGCCTGGGGCTCGATCCCTGGCTTTACGTCTAATAAGCCAACACACTACCTACTAGACTATGACTTCTAAGAAGAGATGTGTTATGTCAGTGGAGTGGTTATTAATTGACAAGAGGCGTAAACCAAGGATATCACATCATTAAAGATAATCTAGCAGGCCTTACCACTTTGTTGATCACCAAAAAAAAAAATACTTTCACCTCGATTTTGAGCACAGACACGATTGATTTGATTATTCCTGTTGTTTGAGCACCATTTCCCACAAGATCTGAAGAAGCAAAAGCCAAAGTAGAAAACACAGCTCTACCGTACAGCTTGATTATTCATGTGTGTGAAGATAAATTCGAATTTGAAAATCCAAGACGCAATCCATAAATTTTAGTAGCGCCACATGTGGCGTTAACAGAGCAAAATTTTCTCTTAACAGAGCATTGTTGGCTGTTTAACAGTATCCATCTGAACAAGCCTACTTGTTTAGAAGCTAATTTTGGGAAATATTCTAGGTCTATGAGTACCATGCTATGTGCAAAGGAAATTTCCAAGGACTCTTAATATAATCAGCAATATATTAACAAACATACAAAGTGATACTGTATTACCAAAAAATGGCTTTGAATCTATCAATTTTTTTAATTGAAAGTTCTCTAGAAGATCAGTGGCCATTTGGGAACATATAAGAAATAGTACACCTACCCGACTATATTGCAAATGGTAGTCCAGAGGGTCCTCTTTCGACCCGTGGCTTGCCATTCCAAACTCCAATCTCAAACTGTCTCAACAGATAGATGGGTGAACTGTCGTTGTCCCGGGAAATTAGCCTGGATCTCATCATTAGTCTCTGCTGCCAGAAGAGGGAAAAGTAGTAAGGTATTCAATATTTTCGGTAAAACGATCTACATAGTGCTCCAGTATAGAGAAATTTGTGATCGTGTATCAAAAAATGCGCATAGTATGGTCCGTTCAATGTGTGTGATAACAGAAAAGAGCACTGTTAGCTGTTTAACAGTATCCATCTAAACCAGCCCACTTGTTTGGAAGCTAATTTTAATTTAATTCTTATGCTCAAAAGAAGGTTCCAATGCTTCTTAATACAATCAGCAATATATTCACATATAAGAAATAGTACACCTACCCGACTATATGCAAATGGTAGTCCAGAGGTTTATCTTTCGAATCGTGGTAGTGGGATAGCTGGAATAATTTTGAGAGTTGATAAATTGAGTTTTGAAAAAATCGTTTTTTGGTCCCCCTCCATTCCCATCAACCATTCTATATATTTCACCACTTTTATTCGCAGATAATAATTATCATAATGAGAATAAAATTGTATGTCAATGGTCTGCAATAATTGCAATCTACATATTGCCGCTGACTCACAGCTCACCACTGACTGGCAACATTGCCTTTCGCTCTATTTATGTATACTTTATTTCATGTCTGGCAACTTTGCAATTTTTCTATGTAGTGTTGTTCTTGTATTTGCCAACAATACGGCTGCCTTCCAAAATATTAGTTGCTTTGTGTTTGAACAAAATATCGTGTTTCATAATGCCGCTGTACAAAATATATAGATATGTATTCTATTTCAAAACGTCATCAATGTGTATTTTTAACGCAGTCAAAAAGCAATCAGGCATCGGATTTATAGTTGATGCATTGTTTGGTAACTTTACATATGTACAAAATTTTATATACCGTAGTAAAACTGCATACAAACTTTGTATTGATACATTTTGGAAGGCAGCCTACATTGCTAAGAAAACAATAAAAAAAATTATAATTTATACACCAACATACTCCCTTAAATAAAATTTTCCAAAACGTTTGAAAAATTCAATCTTAATTCCAAAAAATTTGTTTGATTTTGTGGCAGCTTTTGTCGTTAATATTTTAACAGGCCTTTATAAAGCCAGGCCAGCAATTTTATGCTAAAATGATTAAAATTTCAAATATTTGGCCATAATTTTTGGCCTCTCTTTATACTGTAAAGTTTAGCGCTGGTCAACAAAAAATACCACGTAAAACAGGACATTTTATGGTTGTTTCTAAAAACCGTTACAAGAGCAAAACATTTTCATTTGAAAGGTGGATGTGTGTGTCTTTTTTCATCTTCCAAAACGCATACAAAAACATGCGCTTTCCACTTTTTTCTTTCATAGTAACACACATATGCATTGAAGTACATAGTATTTCAAAATATAGAAACGTGTATGTGTATTGGTTTATATACACGTATTTGCTATTGTTTAACTACTACCTGCTATGACCTCTTATACTGCTCTCTCTCTCTCTCTCTATCTGAGTGTTGCCATGTTTGTTTGTTTCTATTGCGCAAAATTTTTATTTTTTATTCGTGTTTTTGTTTATTCATTTGTTTTATTACTGTATTGTTGTTGCTATTTTCATGTTGCCATTGTGTTTGTGGTCAAACAAGGTTTTTATTTTGTTTGTTTGTTTTTCGGTTTTCGTTGTTCAAAAAAACCGAACAATGAATGACAACAATTGTTTGGATAGCACGACTGCCTGTGTGTTTAATTTAAAGGCTCTCCTCTACAAATATTGTTGCAGTCAACCGTATTGTTTATGTTTCGTACATGGGGTTCGAGTAGATAACTATGTACTGTCTTGGCTTGACCGAACATGTTGTATTGTTGTGTTGTATGGTATTGTGTGTAGAGTATGACCTCGTGTAAGTGTATTTCTGTTTGTATTTTATTTTGAAAATTTATTATGCTTGTGCCAGCCACTCTATATATTACGTTGGTTTCATTTGTGTGTGTGTGTATGATCGTAAGTTTTGTTAATTGTTGTTGGTATTTCCTGTTCCATTCCGTTTTAATTTTATTAAATTGTGTTGCTATTACGTGCCAGTGTCCTTTTGTGTGCATAAAATTAGGCTTAACGTATGTACGTTTAAACTATTTTTATTATAATTAATGTTCTTCAAACCAGTAATTTATGAAGTCTTTTAAATGAACACATTTTATTTAATTCACCGTAATATAAAGGTTTTTAGGTTTCAAAAGCGATAAAGTATTTGTTAGATTTGCTTAGGTAGCGGGCCACCCTTTAATGATTTAGTCCTGCTTAATACAGAGATCGTCTTCTCTTCAAGGTAAAAGGCATTCGAGGCAATGCTAAGTCTATCGGACTGTGTGTAAGCCACATAACAGTGCAATGAATGACATTGCGATTTAAGGAATGAAGGCAATCATACTCTTCTCATCCATATTAGTTCAGCAGAGCCCTAAAGGACATTCCGATGGACATTCAGTTTAACTGCTGCGAAATTCATTTTAAAAATCCCCGATATTCACGGACGGGAATGGACAATGCTGAAGCAAAGTAAAAGATTTTCCGGAAATATTGAGACTCTTACAACATAACTAGGACTTCAGCCTGGAAAACACTACATTCATTAGGAAATTCTACTCTTAGAACTTCTAATTCAACATTTTAAAGGTAATCAAACAAATATTATGCAGATAAAGTGGCGGATTCGCCTTGACAAACAGAGGTCTCACTTAGGCTAGCATTTAAACTGAATGTGATGCCACAATCAATTTTTCGGAAATATTGAAACTCTTAGAATATAACTAGGACCTCAGCCTAGAAAACACTACATTCGTTATGAATTTCTACTCTTCATTCTACTACTTCAACATTTTAAAGCCAATAAAACAAATATTATGCATATAAAGTGCCGGAATCGCCTTAACAAACAGAGGTCTCACTTAGACTAGCTTTAAAGCTGAATGTAATACCACAATTAACATTAAACCCGGGAATCAAACATATCCTAGAGGAAACCAGTCAGAAGCCAAAAGAAATCTTGCCATTGAAGAAATTCTTATATTAGAGAACTCGGTTAAGAATGTTAGAAAGACAAAAACCTCCATTTTGTTATGATAAAATCATGACACAAGACCCACAGTTCCTTCTGAAGTCATTTGTCAGAATGTCCGTGAGAATCTCTATTATGCTACGGATAATCATACGATTTAAGGATAGAAATAGATAGTTCTTCTTCTGGTCTATGTAAGCCAACGAGATTGACACATTCTTTGAAATGAGGGGACATTACATACATAACATAATTGGCCATTACAACCCTTTATTCAGGATTATGGCCTAATTTCTCACACCACTTATGTTGTGTGTGTTAATTTTATACATGAGTGGCGGGAGACCTACAGTTTAAAGTCTTTTCCGAACGACAGATTTCTGAGAAATTTTTCATGGCAATTTTCGATTTACTCTCGAGAGTTTTTGCCAGAAATCTGCTGAGAGGAAGTAACCGAAGAAATTTTTTTCATATTTTGTTCAGTTGGAGATTCGTGACCTGGGCCTTGAGTCTAATAAGCCAACACACTACCTACTAGACTACGGCGAGCTACGTACGCAGATAGGGCAGAGGGGTTCAAGTAGTGCCTTAGTTGGAGTGCACCGTTTTTCAAGCTGCCAGCACAGTTTGTCTATTAGTCTGCCGTGTGATCAGTATTTGGATACCAAACATATGCACCGTAAAACAAACCTGATTCCACCACAACCTGCTAAAAATAGTTTGAAGAAGAAAATAGTTTAACAAGATCAAATAGAAAAATCTGTACACAAACTACTACTCAGGGAATTTTAGTTGAAAACCAAAGCAATCAAAACAATTTTAACTGTTCCCACACACACACACACCTAAACCTAGTGTATAACCAGTGCAAGCAGCTTCTCTGCTCTCAAAAAAAAAAAAACGTGTGTGAAACCAATGAAAACGAATTGAATTAATCTGTACACGAGCACTGATGTCATTACAACACCATTTTTTATTTATTTCCTGTATTTAAAATACCATCATGGCGTATGATTGTTGTCAGTGGAGAATTAATATACTCATACGCCTGCTGTTTGTTTTGTATTTTAATACACGTGTGCTATACCGGAGAGTTGTTAAGGCCACAGCATATGCATGAGTAGCATTTCCTGTGTGTGTGTGTTTTTTTTTAATATTTAAACAAATGAACTGGACTGACCTGTTTATGTCTTTATCAACATGAAATATAAGTTGTATGTATGATTTGTATGTGTTGTATGAGTATAGAGAGATAGAGGTCTTTAGAGTAGAAATCTTATTTCAAACATAACATTTTAAACAAAAAGGGATAGAGGCCGGAGAGCAAGTAAAAGTTTATTTTCTTTATCTCCTGAATTTTATCGTCTTTTATTGTGATTATCTTCTGTGCTGGAATGGCTTGCAGTACTCTACTGTTTCTGATCTTGATTATGTGCATAAAAATTAGCAAAAAGGAAAGGAAAAAAAGAGAAAATAAAAACGAAAGCAGGTTAAGAGTCCTGCTAATTGACATTTAACTGGAAGCCTTCAATTCAACAGAACAGAATTTCATTTCAGACTCAATTTCTGTTATTTTTTCTCTTTTTTTTTTCTTCTTTTTTTGTGCTGAGCCGTGTGTTTAATTATTAAAAGTGACATGTACGAGTTGAAGCACGTAAAACCATAGTTTTTATGCCTCTCTCTCACACTGCTCTCTTTTTCTCTCTCTCTCTCTCTCTACATCTCTGCTGTACTGTGTTCTCTACTATTCAGTTCAGTTCAGTTCAGTTGCAATGAAAATGAAAATTTTCATGAATATTTTAATGGATTTTCATTTTCAGTTTTTTTTTATTATTTTTTGCTGTGGCTTTTGATTTCAGTTCTTTTTTTTGCGTTTTTCTGTTTTCATTCATTTTCAATGCGCAACCTTTTCAATTGTCGAGAAGCGTGAGTGCTTTAAAAAGGGTTTTTCTGGTTGACTTTTTTCTTTTCTTTTTTTGTTGTTGTTGTTGAGCCGCAAATAAATTATAAATTAAATTAAACTTTTTATTGCGTTAAAAAAACACTTTCACAAGCCCTCAGCTGCTCTGCTCTGCTCTGATTTCAATTACTAATATGCACGAGTATTTGTATACGGGTATACAGAGCCGCGGCAAAAAATTGTTGAGCCGCGTAAATTTATTTCAATTTTAATGCAACACGGGTTGTATTAATGCCACTTCAATACATAAATAAAAAGTCAATAAAATGAAGTTAAAAAAACAGTGAATATTTGTTGCTTAAAAAAAGTTCAAGGAAAACCATTTCATGGTAACCAACTATGGAACTGGAGCTGGAGCTTACTGAAGTAAGCTTAAGTAAATAATCGTTACAACCCTTTAGCTTCTCACACCCTATAGCTTCTTACACCACTTAAGTTAAGTGTGTTACTTATAGCCATGAATGGCGCAACCTATAGTTTAACATCGACTCCGAACGACAGATATTCTAAGAAACTTTTCATGACAATTTTATTTTACTCTCGCAGAGTTTTTGCAAGAAGACTGCTGAGAGAAAAAAATTTTTTTTGATATTTTGTTGTACTCGAGACATCTGTGCTGGGGTTTGAATTACAGGATCGCGTGTTTTAAGCCAACACACTATCTACCAGACTACGGCGACTTCAATGGTTTCAAAATTCGCCTTTTTCTCCAAAAAAAAAATCGTGAACTATTCTAAGGCCTCAAGGGCTGCTACCGCACTGGAGAGAACACTAGGTGAACCATGATTAAACTGAACATTCGAAAAAAATTCCATCATACGTTTATTACGTGATCTCTTGCGTTTTTTAAGGGACATTACGTAATAAGATGTCCTATCGCATTATTTTTTGGAAAACATAACAACTCGGAGCAGGAGCAAGATGGGATCCAGTAGAGATTCTCTTATATTTCTCCTGCATAGCTAACACAGCTTGATTAGACTAATTTCAACCCATGGGAGATAAGTGCTCTAGTGCCTGCTTGTCACTTAATATTGAAATGTTAAATTCAGCACATCTTACATAACATAATTGGTCATTACAACCCTTCAGTCAGAATTACGACCTAGTTTCTCACACCACTTATGTTGTGTGTGTTAATTTCATGTCATGAGTGGTGGGATCTACAGTTTAAAGTCGACTCCGAACGACAGATTTTTGAGAAACTTTTCATGGCAATTTTCGATTTACTCAGAGTTTTTGCCAGAAATCAACTGAGAGGAAGTCGCCGAAGAAATACTTTTTGTATTTTATTTTGATGTCTGGCCTGGGGCTCGAACCCTGGCTTTACGTCTAATAATCCAACACACTACCTACTAGACTACGGTGCCTTTACCACCTCTTGGCATGAAAGATTCAAGCAGGTTTCTCCATGGGTTACGAATATTTCACATAGGGACCGAATACCCCCAATTACTGTGCCGCTATCTGTTCTTGATTATCTACACATCACGGAACGCTCCTTTTCCGAAAGGATTATGCAGCCCAAAAAATTGCTCCATACGTTCTTATTACTTAGTCTCGTTAATAAAGTTTTCAGCCTCCGTCTAGAGGACGTATAAGGAATTAACGGCCAGCCACTCGATTTATCTGGTTGCCATAAACCCAATGAGTTTCGTATTAGTTTGGACTGCCATTCTACATCCGGTTCCTTACGGCTTTTTGAATAGAATTTTAAATTTTTGGAATTGCAACAAAGGACCAGGAGGGTCCCAGTTGTACCCTGGTTGAGGTTTCTACTGTTACTGGCTTAAAGATGTGTGAACCGGGTGGGCTGTGAAATGAATTTGAAAACAAAGCACACGATGCAGTGAAACGAATTTGAAAACAACGTAGATGGTGCAGAATATGCATCCGTATTATCTTGGTCTATGCAATCGTAATATGCGAGCAATTCAACTTGTATACAATGGACAGAGCCAGACTATCTGACAGCCAGTCAGCCATTCGAATACTTGGTCCATATCAAATAAAATCGGGAATAATATGGCACTGTCTGGGAAAATAGGATCAGTCTTTGCTAGATTATAGATCATATAGGAATCCATGCTAACGTTTAAGTTGATGAACTTGCAGGGAGAAAAGCTGCTTTCACTACGTTGATGAAACAAAAAACTTTTACAGGCGAAAGGGAAAAAAGATTTGAAAGGGAAAATGGAGAAAGGCAGGCATTATTGTCTAACCTAACCTAACTTCTCTGTCATTATTCTAATCATAGCCTTTATAGTTATATGTGGCATAACCAACCATAAGCGTGATTCGAAATATTTCGAGCATTTTACCTACGCAATCACTAGGTATGATGGAGGAATTGTTTTTTTTTTTTTAATAATAAGAAAAGGAGAGAAAACTTATTTAGAAAACTGTTGTTAGTAGCTTTGCTGCTTATTTTTTCCCCTCTACTGCTAAGCAAACAAAGGCATTAACAATGTTGACGCCTGAAAGCAGGCAACGATAATAAAAAAATGGCTTTACATGCACACACTCGTTAAAGGACTGCTCAGTACTAAAAAAAACTTTTGAGTAGAATTTGAATTTAAGAGAAGCATATTAAGAGCTATAGAGAGAGAGAGAGATAGAGGGAAAGAGAGAGAGAGAAAGAAAAAGAACGGAAGTATGCCGTTATCAAGTATAATATAAGAAGGAAATGTTGAAGACTTTTTCTTTCAGTTTATGTGTGCCAGTATTTCTCAGCTGTATTGGTATGAGTTTAGCGGTTAGATTTCATAATTCTGGTATAACGAGCAACAAGTTGGTTGGTTGGTATCAAATGTTTATTTTGTAATTTTCTTATTTACTTATGCGTTTTTATTTATTTATCTTTTCTTTTCCTGTCTTTTCTTTATCGATTAACGTTGATTGTTTTTTTTTCTATAACAGGTTGCCAAGAGTTCTTGTTATTATTTTAATTGTCCTTCATACAATATTTATCAAATGGTTTCCATTCTCTATCATTCATTCACTCGTTCATTCATTCCATTCATTCCATACATTTGCTATTCATGTCTTTAATGTATAATGAAGCATTTCTTTTCCAATTAAATTTCATAGAAATTAATTGAAGAACTTCAATTAAAAATCTAATTTCGTTTTGCCAGTTAATGCCGCAAAAGAAAACTCACAAACTATTTAATTGGCATTCATGAGAATAGTTTTTGGCAAATAGGACCGGCATAAAAGCCTTTCAGCAGCCTGTGAGAAACCTTAGAAAAATTCTTTCATTTCGGTTTAAAGAACTTTTAAGACCTCCCTCCTCTTTTCTTAGAAACAAAATTAATTTTCCTTTAAATTTTTATTTTCATTTTAAATCATAAAAAAAATACAAGAGAAGAGAGAAAAAATCATTTAAAATGCAAAAACGTTTCGTAATAAATGCGTAGCAGCATGGTGGGTTTATAGATTCACTGACCTGTGTAAAATGTCTCTCTATTAAGAGTGTCATGAATTTTGATTAGACAGCCAGACAGTATTCAGTTTATTAACGCCATAAAAACAAAAAAGAGAAACAAGAGAAGAAGAAAAATAAAAAAAATATTCTCTCCTTGTCTCTGTCTTTCCTCATCCATTCACACATAAAAAAGTGCGACAAGAGCGACAAAAACAAAAACTAATACAATCGATTTTCCATAACCTTAGGAAATGCAAGGCAAAATGCGAAAATTAAAGCCTGCAAAGGAAAATAGAAATCTAAACTAGTACGTCATACACAACCGACTCTTGATTAATTAGTACACGACTATAAAGTTTTTGATCTTCAACTTTAATACAGTGGAGTTGTTACTAATCGACTTTCTCAAGTTCGAGACTTGAAATTTACATTGAGGTTCTGTACTCTAATAATGCGTGATTTATTAAGAGCTTAGGAAAATTTTTGAAAAAAAAACATAAAATTCAGAAAAATGCATGAAATCTTTATTTGAATCGATAGTACGGTCCATATAATTTAATGTTTGAAGATTATTTCATGCAAATGTTGACCGCGACTGCGCCCCAAATGGTCCATCCGCTTAGTCCAATTTTGGCATACTCTTTCCAACATTTCGGCCGGTATCTCACGAATAAATGCTTCAATGTTGTCTTCCAATGCGTCAATGCGAAGCGGGCTTGTCTGTATAGACATGAGCTTTAACATAAACCTACAAAAAATAGCCTAAAGGCGTTAAATGGCACAATCTAGGCGGCCAAATGACCGGTCCCGGACGTGAAATAAAATGTTCACCGAACTCGCCTCTCAATAAGTCCATTGTTACGTGTGCTGTGTGGCATGTGGCACCGTCTTGTTGAAACCACATGTCATGCAAGTCAAGATCTTGCATTTTGGGCAAAAAAAAAGTTGGATATCATCTCACGGTAGCGCTGACCATTCAAAGTTACGTTACGATTCGCAGCATCTTTGAAGAAATACGGTCCGATGATGCCATCAGCCCATAAACCGCACCAAACTGTGACTTTTTCTGGATGCATTTGTAGCTTTTGCAATGCTTCTGGCTGATCTTCACTACAAAATCGACAATTCTGCTTATTTACGTATCCATTGAGCCAAAAATGAGCTTCTTCGCTGAATACAATTTTTCGATAAAGAAGTGGATCTTCGGCCAACTTTCCAAGAGCCCATTCACCAAAAAATTCTGCGTTGCGGTAGGTCGTTCGGCTTCAATTCTTGCACCAGCTATAGTTTGAAAGGCTTCACTTACACCTGAATCCTTCCGCAAAATTTTCCACGTTGTTGAGTAACAGAGGCCCAATTGCTGTGAACATAGACGAATCGATAATTAATGGTCATCATTAATACTGGCCGATACAGCTGCGATATTTGCTTCAATTCGCACTCTACGTAAGCGTTTTGGTTGTTTAATGTCCAACAATGTAAATTTGGTGCGAAATTTAGTCACAATAGCCCGAATAGCCGCTTCAGTGGGTCGATTAAACTGACCATAAAATGGAAGAAGCGCGCCATGAACTTTCTTAACAGAGCACGCGCACGCATTTTGATAATAAAATTCAATGATTTGCAAGCGTTGTTCGTTTTGTAAGACGATTCATGGTTAAATTATAAGACCAAACTGAAGATGTTTGACAGTGAAACAAAAAACACGAAACGTGCGTGAGCTGTTTAAACCAGTGTTGCCAAATAGATAATAGCAAAAAAAAATCACCCATTACATCTGTAGAAAAGCAATACGAACAACATGTTGTTGTTGTTGTTGTGACAGCTTGGGTGGTTGCAGACTAAAGCTCTGCTAAAAAAAATTAAAAATTTTTATGTTAGTCGTTATTAAAATGTGGATAAATGCTGAGAAGTCATCGTAGTCTAGTAGGTAGTGTGTTGGCTTATTAGACAGACACCATCTTAAACATATCCTTCGGAGATGACGTTAAGTCTCTTCACTCATGAATAAAATTAACAAACACGGTTGATGTAAAAAACTAGGCAAGAAGCCGGAAATCAATAGTAAACTCAATTAATCTTGTCCAGAGATAATTAAAAACAATGTGTAACGTGTTATTCTGGTCCGAAATGTGATCTTACTGATTCCACATCGTCTCTGGAAAAGAGTACTATTGTTTGCTTTGGGAAATGTCTATCTCAGTCGGCAATCATTGTCGGGATGTTATATGTCATTCCGGTAAGGAGTAGTTGGCATTAAATACAGAAGTAAACTACTTATAGAATGTACTGTATTGACAAGTCGCCGTAGTCTAGTAGGCAGTGCGTTGGCTTATTAGACGTAAAGCCAGGGTTCGAGGCCCAGGCCAGACATCAAGACAAAATATGAAAAAATATTTCTTCGGCGATTTCCTCTCAGCAGATTTCTGGCAAAAACTCTGAGAGTAAAATAAAATTGCCATGAAAAGTTTCTCAAAAATCTGTCGTTCGGAGTCGTCTTTAAACTGTAGGTCCCACCACTCATGTATAAAATGAACACACACAACATAAATGGTGTGAGAAACTAGGTCGTAATCCTGACTGAAGGGTTGTTATGACCAATTATGTATGTATGTATGTGGCTTTAGCTGCATCAATGAAGTGGAAGCTCCAATCCTCACTAGGTTCTCTAGTTAAAGCATTGTCGTAAATTCCATAACATAACATAGGAAAGCAAAGACTAACCATATTGACCCTGTCTAGTTGCTTCACAATGTCCAAACAGTTCCATGATATCCTCGATTTAACCTCATTACATCTGTCTGACTATCCAATAGTATTGCTCCGTCCTGTCCAACACGAATTGAACATTTATTTCGATGGCATAGAACCAGAGGTACCTATGCCTGTCTCTGTATTTTGTCCAACTCTATCTACATTGTTTTCGAATTCGTTTTGCGAAGTCTTTTAATTGTTAAAAAATCAAAATAGATTAGGTAATGTAACCTCCTAGTGAGCTCGGTCAAAGGACAAAGACATAAAGCATCCATCTTTGTAAGACTTGGTCAGGCTGGTGACATATGAGGTGAAAGACAGTCTTATTATTATCCTTTGGCAGGAGCTGTGGTCTGCAGAAGTCCTTTGATGAAATGTCAAGTCTTTTGGCAGCCATAATAGTAAAGGACAGTGGTCTTTAAGAACCGCTATTGTGTGACGAATGTCCATGAGGTTTAAGGGCAGAAGTGAATCGGTCCATCTGTGTTGTGTGGAGTCTAGAAATAATGCACTTACCCTGCTGCAAAAAGTCGAATTAAACAGAATGAAAAATTATTTGTCTTCAGCAGAAATTTAATCTGGGATGCTTGGGCTTCCATACATACTTACTGACTTACTTACTTAATTGGCCATAACAACCCGATTAACAGATTTCGGCCTGCCGCAACACATCCTTCCAGGCGCCTCTGCTTCTTGCGCGCCTACGCCAGTTAATCACACCAATCGATGACAGTACTTCCTCGATTTGGTCCTTCCAACGGATACAAGTACGTCCTCTTCGCCGGCTTCCGCTGATCCCCGCATTAAATACCCGTCTCGCCGGAGCATCCTCCTCCATACAAACGACATGGCCGAGCCAGCGCAGCCGTTGGATATTAATACGCTGCACAACGTCCATGTCGTTGAGGAGCTCATACAGCTCACTGTTGGATCGGATGCGGAAATCATCGCCAACTCGTACAGGACCGAAGATTTTGCGTAGTACTTTTCTCTCGAAGACTCTCAAGACTGCTGCATCAATGCTTAATAGGGTCCATGCCTCTGCGCAATAAAAAAGCACGGGTAGGATGAGCGTCTTGTAGAGTAAATATTAGTTTTGTCGTACGAGAGAGGTCTCCGCTACTCAATTGCCTAATGAGACCATAGTAGAACCTGTTGGCGAGAGGTACAAATATACATACAAACATATATAATTTGTTATTACAACCATTCAGTCAGGATTTCGACCTAGCTTCTCTCACCACTTCCATTGTGTGTGTTAATTTTTATACATGAGTGGCAGGGGATCTAAGAAACTTTTTAAGAAACTTCTCACGGCAATTTCTGTTTACTCTCAGAGTTTTTGTGAGAAATCTGCTGACATTCTTCATATTTTGTTTTGCTGGAGATGTCTGACCTGGGATTTGAACCGTGGCCTCACGTTTAATAAGTCAACACGCTATCTACTAGATTACGGCGACTTCGTAGTGGGCTTTTAGCACTGCAATATTGAAGCTTCGTTCGTGTTCGTTTGACCTTCTTTAACACGTTGACTGCCGACTACGAGGTAGCTAGTAGATTACGTTCCCTTCTAGGGAGCCAACTACGAGTTATCTCGTACTCACTAAAACTGCCATTTTTGTGTAGCTACGAATAAAGACGATCGTATTATATCAGTGCTAGTATCGATAAATGGCTTCTGGGAAAAGAATCCAAAAGTCAATGTTGGCTTGCGTAGCCAGTTTTCTGAAAATTACCGCGGCAATCAACGTGTTAATGTTCATTGGCTTGCTGTCGCTGGGAAGCTGCCTAAGACCGCAAGGCTCTTAAGGAAGGTCCGCCCTAAGACTATAATACACACTAAGATAATTTTTGATTTGAAGCGAGCACAGCAGGATTTATTATACTCTCCTGTCAATTACAAACTGGGTGATTAATTTCTAATTTCACATGTGTGTTAAATAGGTTGTCTATCCGTTTAATTTTTAATTACTCATACGCTCCGTAGAACTATGCTTAGCTTAAAATGAACAAAAATCCTGTTAAAGTTGGCAGATATTAATGTCTGGGGGAATATATTTTTTAATCAAATTATAATCGAATCTTTAATGAATTTCCCATTCCTACCCTACCCCCTCTACTCTCCATTTTTAATAAGACTTCCCAGTATGTTTCGTTTTATTAAGTTTCCAATTGAAAATGGGAAAATTGTTTTGCAAGGAAAATTAATTTTCCAAGTGCTTTAACTTTAAGCAAATAAAGTTTTACAAGAGTTTCAATTAAACTTTTTGCCAACGCAATACAATATTGATTTCAGAATTTCAGTTTATTTAAAAGGAGCGCCTCCCCCGCTCCGACTGCTCTCACTCACTCCCTCTCTCTCTCTTTGTAAAAGTAATTTCCTGGGTAGTAGGAAGAAATGGAGACCAATCCACCACCAACCAACAAGTTTGTTTTCATTTTAACGATAACAACGATACGATTATAATACCGTAATAACACAGCAACCGCCACCATCAACTACAACAACAACAACAACAACAAGTTTTATTTTTACAGTTTATTAACTAACGGAACATTATCTATAAAATTAATAAAAAAAACTTACAACAACAAGTTATTAAAAGACATGAAAAACCATTTGTTAAGCCTGTTGCTAAATCCTGTTGTTCGCTGGCTGTCTGTCTGTCTGTCTGTCTGCCTGGCTGGCAATAAGAAAGCTTGCCTAGGCCTAGATAGGGGGAAAATTATGGTGGCGAGTGAGGGGGGGAGTGGGTACGAAAACATATTGTTGTTTAATATCTTACGTTTACTAATGAGTATGTGGCGCCTGCTTTTGTTTTTTCGCTACACGCCTTAACCACTCGTTTGTGTAATACATTGCCATGCGGGCGCTGGCGTTTCAGACGTGTTTTAAGGCCTAAGCTCATTAAACGATAAAAAAATTATTCTGTAAACGTAAGTAATTATGGTTGCTAGACTAAGTAGATAGAGGAAGATTAAATGATTGTGGGCACATGTTTTGATAAATAAAAAATACCCTACAATCCGTATTACATTTACAGAGAGAGCTTTTGGCTTAGGGACAAGTTGGAGTTCCAAAGGAGTATAGTTTCAATAGCATAAATCATCTGCAAATAGACTCGTGTCATGACTCATTGTGTTGCTGTATCAACAGTAATCCCACGCAAGGACCCGTAAAGCAAGACCTGTCACGAATACAGTGAAAATGATTCTCCTAAATCGTTATGTACAATTCATGTAGATCTCATGAGCATCCTTAACTAAATTGAACCACATTTGGAAGAAATCTAAACTTGATACAGTTCAAATCACATACCAGACGTGCACCAAACATCCCAAGTTTAGATTTCTGTTCAGCTGAATAGTCACAAAGGTGATGGTGTACTGTTTCGTTCCTAGCTTCCGAGATTTGCTGAACTATTGTGCTGTCTAGGCTATAGAGAAGACGTGCACCAAGAAACCCATGCTAAAGTTTCTTTACAGCGGGGTAGACACAAAAAAACTGTTGTAGGGATTCGTTAGATTTCTTAACCAAACAGTTGCCACAAATTTTAATAACGTGGGTGGGCATGCCCTACCTTCCGAAATTTGTTCAACTATTGTTCAGTACATATCATGCACAACACATGCACCAATAAGTTCAAGTTTAAGTTTTCGTTCAGCTTTGTAGTCATATAGGAGCTGTTGTACGGATACGTCCCTACCTACATCCAGATCAAGAAAAGGCGTGCACCACAAAGCCCAAGTCTAAATTTCTGTTCAGTTGGGTAGTAAGATGTGCAACCCTTGCGCTGACCAACTTCTTCTTCCCTGATTTTGGTGGAACTTGGTCAGTACAGGGACTGCGTTCAATCGTGGCATCACAACGGGCCGCTATGCATGCTCAAGTGAGCTTTGTGATATCATAGCTGCCACTCCGACCTAAACCTAAACCTGGGTAGTAAGATCATCTTCATCATCTTGACAGTTCCTACAATCGCCAAAATATGGGTGCGAACTAGCTTTTCTAATATTTTTTCAACTACACAATGCCCTCTGATTTTAGTCGCTAGAAGCCTAATTGACTGGCTCCCAACAGTCAAGAGAGTTTTTATTGCTTCCACTGACACCCAAGTCCAGTGGACTCTACATATTGTGTGACTGATGATATTGGTCCATCGGAGGTTTGTCTTGGTATCCATACTACATACATACATAATTGGTCATTACAACCCTTTAGTCAGGATTACGTCCTAGCTTCTCACACCACTCATGTTGTGTGTGTTAATTTTATACATGAGTGGTGGGACCTACAGTTTCAAATCGTCTACGAACGACAGATTTTTGAGAAACTTTCCATGGCAATTCTATTTCCTGTCAGAGTTTTTGCCCGAAATCTACTGAAAGAAAGTCGCTGAAGACATATTTTTTTTCATTTTTCGTTCTTATTCGAGATGTCTATCCTGGGGTTTGAACCGTGGCCTTACGTCTAATAAGCCAACAAACTACCTACTGGACCACGATGACGTTCTATACTGCGCCCGTTAATTATGCCCTATAAAGTAGAGAGTTCTAGTGCTCCATATCGACAGAGAAGGCCAAAGGGTTCTGTTAGCTCATCAAGCTAAGTAAAGTTCTTATGACCCTGTGTAAGAGCCACACCAAGTGATAAGCCATTTGTAGAGCAAAATGCTTCAAAATATTGTCGACTCAACTCCTTGAATTCATTTGGGCGACAATGTAAAGGGTCCGCCAAATAACTATTTTTTTTTTAAATAGAAAAGAAAAAACTACTGAATATTTCTCTCAAATTTCTTTTTTTTATTTGAAAGTACAATCCTTCCGGTTAATAATGGAAAATAATTTCATTCAAATGACTGCCTCGGCTGGCCTTGCAGTAGCCTACACGATCGGTCCAATTTTTGAGCACATTATCGATTGTGTGGACCTGTATTTCACCAATGGCTTCACGAATATTTTCCTTTAAAGCGTCAATTGTCTCTGGCTTGTCGGCGTGTAACACTTATCTTTGACGGCACCCCACAAATAATAGTCCAACGGTGTCAAATCGCAGCTCCGAGGTGGCCAAACGACATCAGTTCTGCGACTGATAATGCGATCTTCAAAAACAGGGCGCAAAACATCGAATGTAGCTTCGGCTGTGTGGCACGTAGCGCCGTCCTGTTGAAACCAAATGTTGCCAGTGTCCTCCTCTTCAATTTTTGTGAACAAAAATTCGTTCAACAAGGCCCGATAACGATCGCCATTGACTGTAACGGCCACTCCTTGCCCATTTTCGAAGAAAAATGGCCCAATTATGCCTCTGGACCAAAATCCGCACCAAACAGTGACTCGTTTTGGGTGCGTCGGCTTTTCAATGTATGCGTGCGGGTTTTCTGTGCCCCAAATGCGACAATTTTGCTTGTTTACATACCCGCCAAGATCAAAATGAGCTTCATCTGAAAAGATGTTTTTTTTTTTTTTTGCAAAATAGGCAGATATCGATAACCGAATACACTTCACGGCCCTTGAAATGATGTAAACTTCCAAATAGAAAACTGCCCCCATAGTCTGGTATATTGGCTTGTTAGCGACGTGCACGTAGTTCAAACCCAAACATTTCGGCTGCTTCCCCTCACCAGTATTGTAGCAAAACTCTGTGAATAAAAAACAAAATTGCATGAAAAAGTTTTCTCGAAAAACTGTCTTTCGGAGTCGATTTTAAACTGTAGGCCGCCCCACCACTCATAGATGACAATATGGGTGGTATGTGAACCAAGGTTGTAGTCCTGCCTTTACTTACCAAAATAACTTTTAAATTTTCCTTCTCTTGTTGTTGCTGTTGTTATTGTAATTGCGTTTTAAACTGTTTGCGCGCAATTCTAGCACATATACACCCACGAAATCCCTGTAGCACTGGTCTAATTACACTTTAATACGCAACTGTTTGTTTAGCATATACGCATACACTTGACACACACACATACATACACAAAAACGAACATTAGCGTTGCCTTTAACAAATCGGAAATAAAAATTTTGCGTAAATATTACCACCACCACATGACTTATGCCAGCCTTGGCGTTTAGGGAAATCGTTTTAAAGATTTTCAGCTGAAATGTTTTCCTGTCGTGAAATTCTTTTGTAATTTCTTTATTGTTTTTTTTTTTTTTTTGGCAAAGTACAGTGACCCTTTTGTGGCGCATTTATGTCAATTAAACTTTAAGGAAATTGTAACACAACACGAACGAACAGTTCAGGCTAAAATGAAGGCAAAGGTAGTCTGCATTGTGCTTGAAATAATTCTTCTTTATTTCTACAACTCTTGGCCTGGCTATGCTCAATCATCCTGATAGTTTTCAATGGATTTTGGTTGCCAAAAAATCTTTTTGCCAAGGCATCCCAGATGACAGAGAAGATGTTCAGAGACTCCTTTTTCTGAAGGAGGCTTTAAGAGATATTTTCAAACTTATTACGTGTATATCCAAAGGTCAAGGATTTGTTAACGCTGTTGTGAGATTCTTAATATGAGTCCTGGGTTGATTTTACGCATATCTTCCTCTGCGTATATATCCAGCGAGCATAGGAGCTGCTTCAAATTAAGGCACCAAGCGTCGTTTCTTAAATAGACTTCCGTATCTCTGCAATGTATTCCAGGCAGAATTCTTTACGTCGAATTAATGGCGATTCAGTAGCATAATAATACATGAGAATACAATGCGTAACACAATTCTTACGACCTCTATAATTTCTCTAAGAAAATGGTGACATTCATGCACAAGTTTGAATGTTGATATGATGTTCCAAGGGGCCTTTTTAGCAAACAGATTCCCTGTGTATAGCAAAATATTCCTGGAGAAATGACGAATTATTCGATTCAATATTTTTGGTCCTCGGAATCGCCCCGTTTGCGTACCGGACTGCATGACTTTTTTAGGATTCACCTTGATGATGATTAGACGAGAAATTAGCGGTAAATTCCACTTCTTAGTTAACTACCCCGCAGTAGAACAGGATGAACCGGGCAAACCTTAATTGTGTTGCGAACGTGCTGAACTACATTATCTCTTAGGATTCGCCGTGACGACGATTAGACGAGAAATTCGCGATAAATTCCACTTATTGACTAATTATCCGTCAGCAGAACTGGATTAACCGGGCAAACCTTAATCCAGTGAGCACGAAGCAGTTGATTTTCCCTCTCGACTAAATATTTACTATGTGGTATACATCCTCGAGATAATGCTACTCGGTTATAGGCCCTCTAACTTTTTTTTTTTTTTTGAAGTTGCGACTTTTACGAAGGGACCGCTTGTAATTCAATATTTCAATGCCTAGTATGACATTCTTGACAGAACTGCCTGAACGGAGCATAAATAGCGTTGCCCGATGTATAGGAGATTCTGGATCACAAGAATACTGCGATCCCCAACCTTGACATCCCCGACTGAACTGCCTGATCTGAAGATAAATGATATTGCCCGATACAACAGAGGTTCTGGATCACTTGGGCTAGAAGTCTGTTCCAAATCTTGCTTATAAGGGCCTCTTTATTTGAATGTAATGAGATAAGTATAATGGGCCTAATATCTTGTTTGCCGTAGTCGAGTAGGTAGTGTGTTGGCTTATTACACGAAAAGCCAGGGTTCGAGCCCCAGGTCAGACATCAAAATTAAATACAAAAAGTATTTCTTCGGTGACTTCCTCTCAGCAGATTTCTGACAAAAACTCTGAAAGTAAATAAAATTGCCATGAAAAGTTTCTCAAAAATCTGTCGTTCGGAGTCGACTTTAAACTGTAGGTCCCACCACTCATGTATAAAATTAACACACACAACATAAGTGGTATGAGAAACTAGGTCCATAATCCTGACTGAAGGCTTGTAATGACCAATTATGTATGTAATGTCTTGGTCTGATGATTATATGTATATAGCGAAGCCACCTAAGCTAACCTAGTCAATAGGCAGGCGGTACATGAACCACATTTTGTTTCACTGGGACCCTTTATATAGGCTCTCTTTTTCCTCTCTAAAAACATTTGCTTGAAACAAATTTAAATTTAAATTCTTAAATAAAATTTAAAAACTTGAAAATAATTTCCATAAAAAATATTAAATTCTCTGTGTTGAAAACAGCTTGAACAGAAACGATTTAATATGCACTTCCAGCCTCCGCACTCTCATACTCATACACATGCATATATGTATACAACGAACCCTTAATGTATGCAAAAGGTATTTTTTTTTGCTCTCATTTGTATGTGGAAGTGTTAACATTTCGTATACATTTACTCACTGTTACACACACACGCACACATACATAAACATGTTGCCATTTTCTCTCACTCTTTGACTTTCGCTTTGGAAAATTAATTCTAATTTATGTTGTGTTGTATTGTGTTGTTGTTGTAAAACAACACTCTCATATTTTATGAAAATTTATGCAAAAATGCAAATTTTCGATTGAGTTTTTAGGAAATTTTTCGTTTTTTTTTTACTTTATTTTGTTAATAAATTAAAGTATGCTTAGAGAGAGGGGAAGGTCATCCAAGTAGGAGTTATGGAAGGGTAAATTATATAATTTTTTTTTATATAAAATATGGAATTTAAATGTCATGGAAACAGAATTTAATGTGATTACTTTCAACTTATGTTATGCAATTTGGAGAAAAAAGTTTTTTAAAAATGAAATGACCAAAACCAACGGTTTTGAAACCGCTAAACATATAGACTTCCTGTCTCCCACAAGCTATTTAAGCTGTTTTGTCTGCTTTCAATACATACATACATAATTGGTCATTACACCCCTATCGTCAGGATTAGGACCTAGCTTCTCACACCACTGTTTTAATTTTATACATGTGTGTGTTAATTTTATACATGAGTGGCGGGCCCTAAAGTTTAAAATCGATTCCGAACGACGGATTTTTGAGAAACTTTTCATGGCAATTTTATTTTACTCTCAGAGTTTTTGCCACAAATCTGCTGTTTTGATGTCTAACCTGGGGTTTGAACCGAACACTCAATTCTAAGCCAACACACTACCTACTATATCACGGTGACTTGTCAATACTGTATAAGTGGTTTACCTCGTGCACTTTTTCGATTGTATAGGACCGTATCTCGGCAATGGCATCACGAATTCTGGTATTCAAATGCTCAATTGTCAGTGGTTTGTCGACACAGAAAATAGTCCAACGGTGTCAATTCGCAGCTTTTTTGGCGGCCAATTGATATCATCATTTCGACTAATTAAACGGCCATCAAACGTGTGTGTGGCAAGTTACACCATCCTATTGAAACCACAAACATCCTTCAAATCAATACCTTGAGTGCGGGTACAAAAAATCGGTTATCATCAGACGTCGGCATAAAGAAAACATGATAAAAATGTGACTGTATTTGTGAGAGGCATGTGTTAACCCAGAGGAAAATTTTTAACAAACATTGTTGATGTCCTATGTGCGTAAAAAGCCGAAAATGTTCTTCCCCTGAGAGAGATTGGTGCTGACGTCTGGTTATCATGACTGTAATAGTTGCGTCCCGTCCTCATTTTCAAAGAAATATCCGCAAATGATGTCTCCGCTAAACAACAGTCACTCGTAATGGGGGTGCATTGTCTTCTGTAAGACCACGTGTGGGTTTTTCTGAGCCCCAAATACGGCAATTTTGCTTATTAAAGTACCCATCAAGATGTAAAGAAGCTTCAGTCGAAAAGATGATTTTTTTTCATTGTTTGGCAAAATTGACATCATCGTGCAGTTTCTGGTTGGCCCATTCAGTGAAAACAAAGACCAATAAAACTTTGTAAGGCGTCCTACCGAGATCTTTTCGCAAAATTCGACGTAAACTGGTGCGTGAAATGTTCAATTCTTGAGCACGATGACGACGAGTTGATGTTGATAGATTCTCAAGCATATTCTCAGCCACAGCTTCGATATATTCGAGAGTACTCACTGTAAATAGTCGCCCTAGTCTAGTAGGTAGTGTGTTAGTTTATTTAGGCGTAAGGCCTCTGTTAAAACCTAGCACACACATTTCCAACAAAAAGATATTTAAAAAAATTTTCTTCGGCGACTTCCTCTCAGCATATTGTGAAAAAAAACTCCCGAGAGTAGATAAAATTGCCATGAAAAGTTTCTCAAAAATCTGTCGTTCATAGTCGACTTTAAACTGTAGTTCCCGCCACTCATGTATAAAATTCACATAAGTGGTGTGAGAAACCAGGTCGTAATCCTAACTAAAGGGTTGTAATAAACAATGATGTTATGTGTGTATGTGTACTCACTATAGGAGCACGCTCACGTCTTGGCGCACCAACAATGAATCCAGTTTCACGAACTGTAGCAATAAACTTGCGTATAACGGGCACTAGTTGTTGGTCCTTCTCTTCGTCCAAATTTTATACGTGCAAATTTTCGTGCATTTTTCGACCAATTTACGGTTATTTTGGAAATAAATTTCCAATAAATTCCAACGTTAGCCCAAGTATAAATCGATTCATTACGTTTACGTACGTAATTGGTCATAACAACCCTTCAGTCAGGATTACAACCTAGTTTCTCACACCACTTATGTTGTGTGTGTTAATTTCATACATGAGTGGCGGGACGTACAGTTTAAAGTCGACTCCGAACGACAGATTTTTGAGAAACTTTTCATGGCAATTTTATTTACTCAAGGTTTTTGCCAGAAATCTGTTGAGAGGAAGTCGCCGAAAAATACTTTTTGTTTTTTGTCTTTGATGTCTGGCCTGGGGCTCGAACCCTGGCTTTTCGTCTAATAAGCCAACACACTACCTACTAGACCACGGTGACTTTCATTACGTTTAGTGGAGAATTTTATGAATTTCCAGATTCGAAGTAACCGATTTAAGCCGATAGATGGCGTGCCCTATATACAGTTAGCGTCAGAAGAAACTTTGCATTCAAAAAAAGTATACATTAATAAATTACCGTTATTTTTATTTTAAAATTGTTCCATTGCCAGATTTTAAAATTGAAATAAAAAAAAAATTTTAAATTCCGAAATATTGTCAAATTTTTTTCGACGCTCACTGTAAATCACATTAACTTGCATTTTTTTTCTTTTTCAATTTAATTTCGTTTTTTTTATTTGAAATTGTTTTTAAATTGTTTTTATTTCTATAATTGGAACATCTTTTCTATCTGTTAGTTAAAAACAAAAAAAAATTATTTTTGGTACTTCAACTTGAGCCAAGGGTTTGTTGTGTTATCAATGCACGGAAGGTTAGTTTTTAATTTAAAAAAAAATACTTTTTTGCAGGACCAATTTATCATCAACAGCTTTAATGAAATTCCGACTAAATAATTACTAAAGAAAATAATAAAATTAACTTCATATTGTATTATAAATAAATCAATAAATGAAAACCAACCTAAAGGAACAACAATTGATAAACGGAAGGACCAACACTATATTAAATGGTTTTTTAATGCAAAAAAAAATTAAACAAAAAACATAAGTCATGAATTTTTAAATTCTACACGAAACTGTACTGAAACTATAAAATAATAAAAAAATATTTGGTATCTAATACTACATACAGACTCTTTAATTTAATTTTCAATTTCCGAAGGACCAATAAAAAAAAATTAAAAAATTAAAAAAAATATTTCCTTTTATAAAATAAAGCTGAACTTTATAGCCAATATAACTAAACAAATAAACATAAAATTTTTATATAATTATTAAAAATAATTAATAACTAGTGATACATAATAAAGTTTTATTAATCACCTGATGATAATTTATGATTTGAAATTATTTTTAATTTAAAAACAAACCAAAAAAATACAAAAAAAAACCGTGTGTGTAAATATATTTTTTAAACATTAAAATTTGTTTTAAATTTAAAAAATGAAAGAATTTTAATGCATTTGGTAAACAGGCTTTAATTAGACAACTAAGAGACCAAAATCTGTTAAAGGTTTACGTTTAAATAAGGAACAAAAAAATAAAAATAAAAATAAAATAAAATAGAAAAAATTTACTACAATAAAATATTTAATTAGAGACATTAAAGATATAAATATTAAATTAGTTTTAAAACTTAAATAAAATATAAAAAAAAATATAAATTTTTAAAATAAAAAAAATAATAAAAAAAACTCAAAGGTAATGTGGTCCTTCTAAAAGTGGTCCTTCTAATATGAAAAAAAATTCAAAGTTCAAGGCAAGGAAATGGACAATCATATACAAGATTATCTTTTATTTTATTTTATTTTATTTACCAGTTCTTAAATTAAGCTTACCCAAAAGTGGGGGGCTTACTGGTCTTATTATTCCTCAGAAATATCTAGTCTAGTACTATGATTAGTACTATTTCCGAGAGGCTAGTTTAACTGGTTATCTAATTGTCTCTATTGTACTCACCGCACTCTAGTAGGCAGTGTATTGGCTTATTAGACGTGTGATCTTGGTTCAAACCCCAGGTCAGACATTTCCAACAAAGCGAATTATGTAATGAAAAATTATTTCTTCGGTGACTTTCTCTTAGCAGATCTGGGGGCAAAAACTGTCGAGAGTAAAATAAAATTGCATAATTGGTCGTTACAACCCTTCAGTCAGGATTACGACCTAGCTAATGTTGTGTGCGTTAATTTTACACATGAATGGTAGGACGAACAGTTTAAAGTCGATTCCGAACGAAAAATTTTTGAGAAACTTTTCATGGCAATTTTATTTAGCTCTCAGAGTTTTTGCCAGAAATCTGCTGAGAGGAAGTCGCCGAAGAAATATATTGTCTTGCTGTCTAGACTTCCTGGATTTTTTGATCCAGCCTGCTTTGGATTCTTTAAGTTTCATGGTTTATGCCATGGATCCCAGAAATGGAAAATATTTTGTTTTTAAATTCTTCAGAAAAATTAAAGGGTCCGCCAAATAACTTTTTTTTTTGAAAATGCTTTAAAAAAAAACTACTGAATATTTTCTCAAATTTCTTTTTTTTATTTGAAAGTACAATCCTTCCGGTTAATAATGGAAAATAATTTCATTCAAATGGCTGCCTCGGCTGGCCATGCAGTAGCCTACACGATCAGTCCAATTTTTAAGCACATTATCGATTGTGTGCAGCTGTATTTCACTAATGGCTTCACGAATATTTTCCTTTAAAGCGTCAATTGTCTCTGGCTTGTCGGCGTAACAGTTACCTTTGACGGCACCCCACAAATAATAGTCCAACGGTGTCGAATCGCAGCACCGAAGTGGCCAAACGACATCAGCGCTGCGGCTGATAATGCGATCTTCAAAAACAGGGCGCAAAACATCGAGTATAGCTTCGGCTGTGTGGCACGTAGCGCCGTCCTGTTGAAACCAAATGTTGCCAATATACTCCTCTTCAATTTTTGTGAACAAAAATTCGTTCAACATGGCCCGATAACGATCGCGATTGACTGTAACGGCCACTCCTTGCTCATTTTCGAAGAAAAATGGCCCAATTATGCCTCAGGACCAAAATCCGCACCAAACAGTGACTCGTATTGGATGCGTCGGCTTTTCAATGTATGCGTGCGGGTTTTCTGTGCCCCAAATGCGACAATTTTGCTTGTTTACATACCCGCCAAGATCAAAATGAGCTTCATCTGAAAAGATGATTTTTTTTTTTTGCCAAAATCGGCATCTTCTGTAAGTCGATCGCAGGCCCACTTAGCGAAGCGAAAACGCATTGGATGGTCAATTGGCTTCAACTCCTGAACCAATTGGACTTTGTATGGCGTCATACCAAGGTCTTTATGCAAAATTCGTCTCAATGATGTCTCCGAAATGTTCAATTGTTGAGAACGACGGTGAATTGATGTTGATGGCGCTTCACGCACACTTTCTGCCGCAGCAGTAATATTCTCAGGTATACGCACTGTTTTTGGCTTTTCACGGTTTGGTTTATCGATGAGGATACGAGTTTCTTTCACTTTTTTCACAAGATAACGAACATACGGAACGGACGGTGCTTCTCTTCTTCCAAAATCCGTACGCAATTTTCGCACACATTCTACAACATTACCATGATTTTCAAAGTAATGTCGCAATATTTACCAGCGTTGTTCAAGCGTATACACAACCATATTCGTTCAGCGGAAGGATAAAACTAATTATATGTCAAATCAGACATGAGCTAAGTGTTACCATTCACGAAATAAGCACTAGTTGAAAAAAAAACGTTAGATGGCGGACCCGATATGTAATGAAAAATTATTTCTTCGGTGACTTTCTCTTATCAGATCTGGGGGCAAAAACTCTCGAGAGTGAAATAAAATTGCATAGTTGGTCATTACAGCCCTTCAGTCAGGATTACGCCCTAACTTCTCACACCACTTATGTTGTGTGCGTTAATTTCCTACATGAGTGGTGGACCTATAGTTTAACGTCGATTCCGAATGACAAATTTTTAAGAAACTTTCCATTGAAACTTTATATTTACAATCAGAGTTTTTGCCAGAAATCTGCTGAGAGGAAGTCGTCGAAGAAATACTTTTTTAAATTTCGTTTTTAATGTCTAACCCGGGGTTTGTACCGCGACCTTACCTCTAATAAGCCCACACACTACTACGGCGACTATAACTGGAAAATGTAGGTCGTATAAAACCTTTTCTGTATCTGTTGATCCAGCCTGCTTTAAATTCTTTAAGTTTCATGATGAAAAAAATTTTATTTTTAAAAATTTTTTGTTTTTAAATTCTTCAGAAAAATTGCATTTCCTTGCCTTAACAATTTTAACATAATTGCAATAATTTTTTATAAATTTTAAACATTTTCTAGTCAATTAATAATTTTAATAATAAAAACATTAAAAACAAAGCAAAAAAAAAACAAGAATTAACACAAACCATTAAGTGGTGTCCTATTAAAATATTTTTAAAAAATATTTTAAATTTAAAAAAAAAATACAATTAATTTTAAAAGTTATTAATTGTATTGCATAAACATATGTATGTATATCAATGGGCTGTATATAACAATAATACTAAAATCAATTTAAAACTAATTACACTTAATTAATTAATAATAAAAAATCACCATAAAAAACAAAAATAAAGTTAAACAAGGAAAAAAACAGAAATTTTTTTCTCACTCAACCATATATAAACCAGAGCTTCAGGTAATAGAAACCAAAAACAAACAAACAGAAAAATATATAAATTAAAACACAATATACTGGGAGTCATTTAACAAACAGAAAAAAAAGAAAAAATTAATAAAAAAAAAACTACACTTCATATATGATTAATTAACAGCCATTAAACTCGTAAACGTATGTATAATAAGTTATTAAAACAATTAACAACAGAAAAAAAAAATAAAGAAAAAAACATATTTTTTTATAATAAATCATGATAATGAATTACTCAAATTAATATAAATAAAAAAAAATATTTTAAAAACTAAATTATAAACATTAAATATAAAAATTAAATGTAAAAAAAAAAATTTATAAACTCAACTCAACTCCTCAGCACTTTTAGTTTTACAAACCAGAAACCCTCTTTTAGTGTTACTTCCCCTTTCCTTACATAACCTCAAAGAGTTACAAACAACTCTTTACTTTCCTTCAACAATAATTTCTATAAATAATCTCTCTCTTACTCTCTCTCTTTCTCTCTCTCTCACTGTTATTTAAAATTTTTCTTTTATTTTTCGTTTGTTTTTATTTTTTCATTGTATATTCTGTGTAGTTTATCTCTGTTTATACCCTTCTATTTATATATATCACTCCCCTATCTTGTTCCCTCCCCCCTATGTTCCATTTATCCTACAATTATTTTCGTATCCTGTGGAAGACTGGCTTTAAGCAATTTATCAAAATGCCCTTAAGGCTGGCCAATTCTACCTCGGATGTGTATATAAATGTACCCACATCTACACCAACCAAAAAGCCATTGAATGCCAATAATTGCCATACAAACACAGCAAATGCAACAAATGCTGCAAATGCTGCAATTACATCTACAGCAGCAGCATCGGCAACAGCAACATCGTCGTCTTCAGCTTCAGCTACAACATCAACGGGCATTTTGCATAAATGTAATCGTTTCTCTAAATGGTTAATTGTAAGTTTTTCTTTTTCTCTCGCTCTCTCTTTATTTCCTTTCTCATTTCTTTATTAATTTTATTTTGAAAATTTTTTTCTCTTTCCTTTGTTGATGCACCCATAGCTTGTCTTAGTTTCCTCAAATCCTTTCTAGCTCAACACTTGCCTATAAGTATGCACGTTTATTTATTAGTTAAGTTATGGCACATTGCATTCCAATTTAAAATTGATTTCAAATTATTGATAAATACCCCCCCTCCCCTTTCCTATCACCACACTTGCAGTTGCATTAGAGTATTAAAAAAAAGACTCGAGTCTTAAAAAGTCTGCCAGAGTTTGGTTTGCATTTCTCCACAAGTTGTGTTTATGGAACCTGGTATTTTGCCACCAGTTATTTAAAAGTTTCCTCAAGGCACTTGATAAAAACCCTTTGCAGTATACACAGGTCCAGCGATTTTACATTTGTATCTTGATATAGTATCGATAACTCTAAAATTTCGATAACAGTTGCCGCAATAACCCTCAGGCCAATACTTGAAATACTTGATGGACACCCTTTGCAGTTCCGTCACTACATCTGCAGAGAACAAGCAATTTTACATTTGTATCTTGATATAGTATCGATAACTCTAAAATGTCGATAACAGTTTAAGCGTCTTCGCAGTAAACATCAGGCCAATACCTCTAGTCTAGTAATCCAGAGCCCCATTATGCTTGACAGAGTAGGCTGTGGTATACATGTTAGCGGTTCTGACATAAGACTTTCATTTAGGCTGCCTGACCCCTGCTGTATATTTCAGTCGATTATTCGTTGGGTTATCGAAATTTCTGTAAAACTCTACTGGGAGCTAATTAACAGACTCGTCATCGAAATAATTTCGATAACAACCTCGTGCATTACATAATTGGTCATTACAATCCTTTAATCAGGATTACAACCTAGCTTCTCACACCACTTATATGGTATGCGTTAATTTTATACGTGAGTGGCGGGACCTTCAGTTTAAAGTCGACTTGAGAAAAAATTTTTTTATTTACTCTCAGAGTTTTTGCCAGATATGTGCTGAGAGGAAGTCGCCAAAGAAATATTTTTTTATATGTGGTCTCTCGTCTTATAAGCCAACACACTACCTACTAGACTACGGCAACTTCTACAAAAACTCATGCAAATTAATTTCAATTGTAAAGGATCCGCCAAATAACTTTTTTTTTTTTTTTTTAAATGCTTTAAAAAAAACTACTGAATATTTTCTCAAATTTCTTTTTTTATTTGAAAGTACAATCCTTCCGGTTAATAATGGAAAATAATTTCATTCAAATGGCTGCCTCGGCTGGGCATGCAGTAGCCTACACGATCGGTCCAATTTTTAAGCACATTATCGATTGTGTGCAGCTGTATTTCACCAATGGCTTCACGAATATTGTCCTTTAAAGCGTCAATTGTCTCTGGCTTGTCGGCGTAACACTTATCTTTGACGGCACCCCACAAATAATAGTCCAACGGTGTCAAATCGCAGCTCCGAGGTGGCCAAACGACATCATGATTTTTTTTGCCAAAATCGGCATCTTCCGTAAGTCGATCGCAGGCCCACTTAGCGAAGAGCTGTAATGACCAATTATGTATGTATGTATGTAGTTGACTCCTGAAGAGTTATCACCGAGCCATTAGCCCACGGTTCCATTTGCTGTAATTATTTATGTGCACTTATTAGTAACACTTCTGTCTTCATTACCTCTATTTCGTCTACAATTTCATCATGTTGTAGCGTTGCCAAATGCTTGTGGTTATACGAGAAGTTGTAATATCCTGTTCTTGAACCACGAAATTGTTTAAATAGTACCCTGGTGGTGCCCTAGAAATCTTTGTAGAATTGTGTAGAAAATCCCATTCTTATCGTTGACAGACCTAGATTCAATTGACCTTCTTTCACATATTACCCTGCTTATATCGTATAAGAGTTTCATGGCTTTATCATCAACGGATACTTCCCCAACAAGACCTGTCTCTTCTGCATGAAATTTTACCTCATATTGCAACATCTTGGCAGTCCTTGAAAATTCTCCTGTTTCTAGTTCTTATCCTTATCATCTCTTTTCAAAAATTAAACTCCTGTTTCATTTTTTTGGTTTTCATATCTCAGAATTGTTAGCCACAATATGTTTTTGAAAATATTTAATAAATTTGGCTTTCATTTGTACTCTTCTTTTACATTAATTTTCCTTCATTTTGTTGAAATGTTATGTTGAAACCCATGGTTACTTATGTATTCAACTTTTGTGGTTTAAAGTTTTAAAGATAAGAAGGGAACACATGTTCGAATATATGAAATGACATGGCTTTTTCGAATTTATTTTCTGATGATGCAAAACTTTTGTGGCAAATAAAATTTCAAATATTCACACAACAACAACAGATCATAAATTCTTTAAATGCTTACTTGCAACATGCCAAAAGCATACAGAGATTATTTGCTGAAACTGGACAAAAATTTTGTTGCCACTTTATCTTCACAGTTTAAGTTTTAAAACCGCATTTTAAGTATGAAATTATGACACAATTCTACATATGCAATCAAATAAATTCTCTATCTTGACTGGATAAGGAAGGTGCATTGGCCAAATGGAAATAGATTTTATTCTCTTACACAAATAGTATGTGAGCGAATGGAACCCAGTCGTGAACATATTGTTATGTTTTTAGATTTTTGAAAACGATTAGTTTCTGTGGCTTATAAGATTGAAATTTGGAATAAAAAAGCATTTGTGTTGTTATTCATTGATTTAAATTAATAATAAACTTTAATTTTCAACACTGCGCTCAAACTTTACAGTGTCTTGTAACACAAACTTTATATACCTGTCCCGCTTTCTACCACCACACACTTACAACGTTACCTTGAACTGTATTTATAATTTCTAACCGGCACCGCTTAGAACTTACTGCTGGTTTCTAATAAGTGTTATGTCACTATTGTATACACTGTCTACTGCAACTGACTGCTAACGTTACCTTTTACTTTATTTCACTACTTCACTAATTTAAACTCTGTCAACTTCTAGAATCTCTTTGTTGATTTGTTATTGTTATTTTTTTCCTTGCACTAAGTATTTCTTCTATCATTATAACAACACTTAGGGGTACAGAATTCACATATGCTAGCCTGAATTATAAAAACTTGAGGCTGGTCTTAGAATTTTTATTTGTTTAAGCTACTAGCTCTTTCAAGAAGAATTTGAATGGCAAATAATTATTCTATACTTACAAAGACTTGAGTTATGTCATGTTATCCATTCAAAGTTAAATATTGTTACGTTTTTATCTTTTAAAAACGTTTAAAACATGAGCTCGTAGATTGTAAATAAAATCAAAATAAGTTTGTGTTTAATTTTGTGTGTGCCACTGTTCACAACTTGATGTAAACAACAACAATTGCTGTTCTTTGTTACGTATTCCTCTGATTATACCCTTTGTATAAACAATAACAATTACTAGGCAATTATTCGACAGGTCTTTGTAACGGAGATCTTCAAACTACGATTATTCTCTTCAAACGCACTGTGTCTTCACACAAGACTGGCTGAACTTCACTAACTTACTTGCCTGCTTTGCCTGGCCTTTTATATAGCAGACTAAACAGTGTAATGAATGTTCTTAGAGGCTAATGTTCGTGACTTCGCCTAGTCGAAATCTTTAAAAATGGTAAACAAGTAAACAAAAATCCACAAGCAAGACTGCAAGAATAAAAATAAACAAAATACACAAACAACAACAATAAATGTAAACATCGTTGTTTACGTCGTTGTTTACATTCATTATTGTTGTTTGTGTATTTTATTTACGATTATTCTTGTAGTGTTGTTTGTGGATTTTTGTTTACTTGTTTACCATTTCTTTATGCTGGTGTTTGTTGTTATATTAAGCTATATCTTTCAGCTGAAGTGTAGTCTATTTTGTGAAACGTCCTGAGTAATGCTAGGTTGTAGTCTTTGCTAATATAATGGTTATGTTCGATAATGTCCAAAGTATCACTTCCCTTTAAGAAAGTGTGGCTGATAATTTGGTTTTTTTCGATTTTACGAAATTCTCAATAATGGAGCCTATTTTACAACGTATTATCGCCAATATTGTTAATTATTTGGACTTGGATTTGCATCCTCATCCATATAAAGTTAAATTTTCTAAAACGCTTGAAACCAGCTTACCGTTCACACGATCAAACAAAATTTTCTTTAGCTTAGGGAATCATTTCTCACTCGATGGTTATGTAAACTTGCAAAATTGTCAGAGAAACAGGAAGTGAGTATCGAAAGTTCAGAAAGGTCCTGAAGGTGTTATTGGGCCGTATTTCTTTCCAAAAATTATCTTGGAAGAACCGTTACTAACGTCATTTAAGAGTTTTATGGCCTTATAATAGCGACTCACTATTTTTGGCCTGTAATTGGAGGCTATGTTGTCGCCGTAGTCTAGTAGGCTTGTTAGACGTGAGGTCAAGGTTCATATCCTAGGTCAGATATCTCCTGCAAAACGAAATATTTCTTCGGCGACTTCCTCTCAGCAGATATCTGGCGAAAACTCTGTGAGTAAATAAAATTGCCACGAAAAGATTCCCGGAAAAACTGTCATTCGGAGTGGACTTTAAACTATAGGTTCCGCCACTTATGGATTGATATTAACAAACAGAAAATCAATGGTCTGAGAAGCTAGGACGTAATCCTTACTGAATGGTTATAATGGTCAATTATGTAGGTTTTAGGTTAGAGGTCGTGTACTTGTCATGACCATTGTAATACGTTTCAAAGGAAAGAGAGAAGATAATAAAGAAGATGGCAAAAAGGAGAGGAGGTTGGAAATCACAGACCGTGTGGTCTCAACAAGACAGTACCATCAGCCAAATAACAACTTCATTTGTATTTCATTCAGTCTCCAGAAAGATGAATTTTAGATTTTGTTGACGTTAGGTTAGGTTAGAGGACGTGTACTTTTCAATTAAGACAAGTGCAGTACCCGGAGGTCGAATTGACCCATTGTACAACGTCTTAGTTTCTCACACCACTTATGTTGTTTGTGTTAATTTTATACATGAGTTGGTGGGACCTACAGTTTAAAGTTGACTCCGAACGACAGATTTTTTGAGAAACTTTTTCATGGCAATTGTCTATTTACTCTCAGAGCTTTTACCAGATATCTGCTGAGAGGAAGTCACCGAAGAAATACTTTTTGTATTTTGTCTTGATGCCTGGCCTGGGGCTCGAACCTGGCTTTTCGTCGAATAAGAGAATACACTACCTACTAGGCGACTTCAAAATTTGTTGACGTTACTTAGCCAGCAAGATTATGCGTTTTGACGCCTTTAAACTTTATTTGAGGGACGCTACGAACAAGGCCGTTTTTTCACCGATAATCCTCGAAAGTTGAAACATTTACAAACCAACAATTGTCAAGTTATCGCTGCAATTCAGAGCCGGTCATTTAACACGTTGACTGCCGACTACGAGATAACTCGTAGATTACGTTCTCTTCTAGGGAGCAAACTACGAGTTATCTCGTACTCACTAAACCTTCCATTTTTGTGTAGCTACGAATAAAATCGTACTATATCAGTGCTAGTATCGATAAATGGCTTCTGGGAAAAGAACAAAAAGTCAATGTTGGCTTGTGTGGGCAGTTTTCTGAAAATTGCCTCGGCAGTCAACGTGTTAAATGGCATTGCCAATGACCAACTAAATCAAAATCATAGCTTTCTGACAGGGTTATTTAACTTTACTTTTGAAAACAAAAAAATGGTGCCGAACAGTGCTTTTCTGTCTTCTTTGGACTGTCATATGTGGCGGTTGTTGGCCAATCACAAAATTTAAAAAGAAGAAAATATTCTTGGCTTTTTAATGCGCCTGTGTGTTCTGTTTTAATTTTTAACTTATTTTATTACACTTCCTGTTTTACGATTTCATGTTTTTTTTTTTAATCGAATTTTTCTTTGCTTTTATGAGGGGGGTGGAAGAAGAAAATTATCATTTTAAAAATTATTTCATTTGATTTGATTTTCGTTTTTTTTTTTGTTCGTTTAAGGTTTCTAAATTACATTTCGTTTCGATAACACATTTATTTGCTGGTAAGGGTGTTGGAAAATAACAAATTATTGTATGGTTTGTTTCGTTTTTTTTTATTATTTTTTATATTTTATTAATGGTATTATGCTACACAGCAGTAGAAAGATCCTTTAAAGTCCTTTAACGTTCAAAACGGTACCTTTAACATAACATCGATAAAGATTTATGACATCACAGCCACAGCCACAGCCAGAAAACTGTCATGGATGTTTATGTTCACCATGTTCGTTCATATTCTTCTTCTGTATTTTTTTTGTATTTTTTTTTCTTGTAAACAAACTTTCATTCACATTTTCTGTCCCCAAAGACCTGAGGGTTTATTTTCTTAACTTTTCTGTTCGCTCGCTCGCTCTTTTTGTTTTTTTGCCAAACAAAAGTTATCATTTTTATGTGGAAACAAACAAACAAAAACGACGAGACCCGCTTCTCCCCATTCTCAATAGAAATTAAATTTCCAAATTTTCTCTCTCGAAAATAAATAATAAATTTCGAACCCCTCCCCCCACGAAATGATTAAAAAAGAGCAAAAAACCAAAAACAAATAAAAAGAAAAAGAAACAAAAAACGTAAAGAAGAACTCTCTTGAAGTTTTTATAGTTTTTTGCAGCAGTTTCAAGCAGCTCGTTTGTTATGCATGAGTAGTAGTAAGCTCATATACATGCATACGTGTGTATTGAAGCATTTTGGGTGAGAGTTCCTATATGTGTGGTGGCGGTGTTAGTGTTGTTATTCATGATAATGATGATATGTGCATGTGTGTTGTATTCGCTTATTTTATTATCTTTATAAATCGTTAAGTATATAAAAGCCTTAAAGGATATGCCACACATATACTCGTACATCTCAATTATACTTAAAGTGGAAGGTATTCTAACTATTGAAGTCGCCATAATCTAGTATATAGTGTCTTTGATTACACAGCCTTGCATGGGTTTTTCAAATAAGATCACTGAAGGCATGTTGCGCGCTGAACACAAATTTGGGTTCAAAAACAAACTTTCCATCACGTCAGGTTTTCGAGAAAAAGTCGGTTGAAACCCCTAAAAATAACGTTTTTGGCCATTTTTGAATAATTGTAGAGCTAAACACTGACGTGCTAGAACCATCGCTATTGTCAGAAATTGACAATTGATCTTCGCTCTTTAAAATGAGCCCAAATTGTTTGCATGCACCCTTAAAGTAGGGGGTGGGTTTATGTCAAGGGGTGCCAGAGAAAAAGAAACACATTACGGAGGTCCTTAAAAATTAATCAGATTTGAAAATTGTTACTCTGCAGTTTTTGGGGTCGCTGATTACAGATCTTCATTCACATTTAAAAAATTCAAAATGGCGGATCCAATATGGCAGTCAAATAAATCTGATTAATTTTTATAAACCTCAACAGCCATTTTGAATTTTTTAAATCTTCGGAAACACCTGGAGTCATCTTATTTGCACAAAAAAGGTCCAAATTTGCAGGCCGGTGTTATGCAATGTCATAATTTCTAATGACCATGATGGCCAATTGATGTTGCCAAAACGCCCATGTTCATAGCATTGTCTTGTAGAATCCATGTAATCTTCAATTGAAGGTCGAAAAAGCCACGTATCATGAGAGTTTTCAAAGGACAATTCAACAAAATTCAATTCAGTTACCCTTGCAACTCGTCAGAACGCATTAAATAGTCTCTCTTTCCGAAGACATTAAGAATGATAGGAGGTACATACGCACATAACACAGCCCTGCATATTTTGAATTTTTTGGTGCAAATAAGATGGCTCCAGGTGTTTCCGAAGGCATTTTTCGGGCTGAACACGAATCTGTGTGTTCAAAAACTTTCCATCACGTCAGGTTTTCGAGAAAAAGTAGTGAAAAAGTGCCTTCGGAAACACCTGGAGCCATCTTATTTGCAAAACCCATGCAGAGCTGTGTAATCAGTCATCAGTGGGCTTCTCCATGGAATCGCCTAATTCGCCACATTATGCGCCACATTTTCTCTAACAGAAGTGACATTTTCAACTGTATGGGCATGGTTCTGATGCCCAGGGATGATCGCATTTGTAAAGCTTTTTGTCACTTAAAATTGTTTCTAGAGGATCGGTTCTTTATGCCGATTATAATCACCCAGAAATTGTTGAAAATTTCTATTGTTCCCTCTGTTAAACAGTTAACATTGCTCTGTTAACATCAACATTAACAGAACAAAGTTAATGCAAAAATTGCCTCTGTTAAAATTTTTTTTGGTTTGCGTCTTGGGTTTTCAAATTCGAATCTATTTTCACATACAGCCTTTTGTGGTAGTCTAGTAGGCAAAGTGTTGACTTATTAGATGTGAGGTCAAGGTTCAAACTCCAGGTCAGACAACAGATATCTGATAAAAACTCTGGGAGGGTTAAAGAAGGAAAGGTTCTTCAAACATCTTTCATTCAAATTCGACTTTAAACTATAGATCCTCTCACTCATAGAAAAATGAATGCACACAACATAAGTGGTGTGAGAAGCTAGTTTGTAATCCTGACTAAAGGGTTGTAATGACCAATTAAGTAAGAACCAGAAGTTGCCGTAATCTGGGAGGGTATGTGTTGGGTTTTGAGACGTGAGGACACTTTACAAACCCCTGGTCAGATATCTCAAATAAAAACGAGACACGAAAAAGTATTTCTTCGTTGACTTACTCTCTCCGGCAGTCTTCTGGCGAAAAGAACCTCTCTGAGAGTAAAATAAAATTGCCATGAAAATCTTGCTCCAATTGTCATTCGAAAACGATATTAAACTCTAGGTCACACCACTAAAGGGTTGTACTAACCCATTAAAGAATAACCATCAGCGGCGTGGAGGCTTCTCTCCGCATAAGCTTAGTTTCCTGCTCATTGCCATGCATTCCCAAATGACATGATATTCAGCTGACGGAAACGTCATTAACCCTGCCTAGTTTATTTAACTTGCCCAGACAGTGTCATATTATCCCTATCCAGGACCTCAATAAGGCAGTTGCATGAATAGCCGTAGTTTAGTAGGCATTGTGTTGGCTTGTTAGACGAGAGGCCATGGTTCAAACCCCAGGTCGGATATCTCCAACCAAACGAAATATGAAGAAGTATTTCTTCAACGACTTATTCTCAGCAGATTTCTGACAAAAACTCGGAGAGTAAATAGAAATTTGCCATGAAGAGCTTCTCAAAAATCTATCGTTCGGAGATGACTTCAAACTGTAGGTTCCCCGCCGCTCATGTACAAAACTAACACACACACAACATAAGTGATATTATAAGCTAGGACGTAATCCTGACTGAAGGACCAATTATATATGTATGCTTGTGTATGCATAGCCACCCTTTGCTCGAATACATGCCGCTCTTTGGTCTTCGTGCCCATGTTAAATTGAGCACATCATTGGAATATTTCTCTTATTGCAGTCCTAGTACATAAACTATTGCCCCTTTAGCCTCTTGAAATATTACAGAGTGGTCCCCCTTTAAAAATTCCTCACAGAGGCTATTTTATCCCTCTTAAGGACGAGCACAGCATTGGAATATTTCTCTTATTGCACTCCTAGTTCATAAACTATTGCCCCTTTAGCCTCTTGAAATATTATAGAGTGGTCCCCCTTTAAAAATTCCCCACAAAGCCTATTTTATCCATCTTAAGGACAGTTAAGAAAGAAACTGTCAGTCACGTAATTTGTCGGGACTCAATGAATGAGACAGCTTGCCGCTATCCCCGATAAAACAAACTCAGCAAATTTTCGGTTAATAATAGTCTGCAATACTATCATCCTGTCCAATCAAGAGCCTCATCGAGTTACTTTATTCGTTCGCACAATGCGCTCATAAGAGCCTATAGTATAAGACTCAAAGCCTTGTCGAGTTACTTCGCTCGTTCACACAATATGCTGCTAGGAGTCCTATACCATATGCGATAGGGGGCATATGGTGAATATCAAGGAATCTCCTTTTTCTGTGTTAAATAGAGGACACAGAGATTTCAATCATTGAGCATATTTGCTAGAAAGTAAATTCTACAAATTAGATTGAAGTCGCCGTAGTCGAATAGGTAGTGTGTCGGCTTATTAGACGCAAGGGCAGGGTTCGAGCCCCAGGCCAGACATCAAAGACAAAATACAAAAAGTATTTCTTAGGCGACATCCTCTCAGCAGATTTCTGGCAAAACCTCTGAGAGTAAATAAAAAATTGCCGTGAAAAGTTTCTCAAAAAAATATCTGTCGTTCGGTGTCGACTTTAAACTGTAGGTTAAGAGGTGTGAGAAACTATGACGTTGTACAATGGGTCAATTCGACCTCCGGGTACTGTACTTGTCCTAATTGCCAAGTACACGTCCTCTAACCTAACCTAGCTGCCGTACACACCAGACCATAGCGGTCTGGTCGGACCCGGTCGGGTCATTAAGGCTACCAACCATTTTTAATTTCTTAAATCGTGACTATGATCTCACCATAGTTGCTTGACGGTATCTCTGCGTCCTTATAATTTATTGGTTTCGTTACAACATCGTCTCAAATGATGAAATTGTACGTGTCCTAGGCTCATAGTAGCGTAGGGAAGCATACGCCCATTATGTATCTGTAATCAAGTTTCGTTTTTCTGCAAGCAAGCTGCTGCCGTTTTTAAATTCTTAAATTGTGACTTTGATCTCACCAGAGTTGCTTGAGGGAATCTCCGTGCCCTCTAAATTTATGTACCAAGCAAGCTGCTGTATACACCCTACTACAGCGCTTCCTCAGGGCAGATCATTAAGGCTACCACCTGTTTTTAAATTCTTAAATCCTGACTTTGATCTCACCAGAGTTGCTTGAGGGAATCTCCGTGCCCTCTTAATTTATTGGTATCGGGTACAACATCGTCTCCAATATGGGAAATGTTGGCGTCAACGCCTCTTAGTAGCGTAGAGCTGAGGTATACGCTCATTGCGTAACTGTAATCAATGAAAAGAATCTTGTTTATATTTCCTTCAGTTTCTGATTGTTGCATTAGACATTTCCTGGCCTTAGGTATACTTCCCCTACGCTCATAAATATTATTTAACTTGTTAAAGAGTCATGTTAACATAAGAAAAAATTATTTGTTTTCGGTCGGACTTCCATTTCTGTTGCTCTTTACTGAAGACATTTGGCCTTAGAGGTTTAAAGATAAACTAAGAAGAGAAGTAGATGACAAGGAAATGTAACAGTAAAGAATAATAAACTGTTAGAAACAGTTGTTTCGTTTTTACTGTTATTCTCTTACATTTTGATACTTTATCCTTATGCTTGCTTGCTTGCTATTCTAATTGGTTTCGCATTTCATTTCAGATTTAAAAAGGCATTTAAAGCAATCGCTGTGCTGTGTATGACCAATAACATCAGTAAAGTAACACACAGTTTTACTAAGAATTTCTTGGTATTTTTTTCTGTTTTTCTGTTTTTGTTTTCCCTTTTGTGTTATAAGGCTTGAGGATGATTCTTAGCCTCTTGTTTTAGAAGCTTAGGATACGAGAGTATTTTTCTTTTGTTGCTACTTCACAAGCTTTTGTTTTCTTGTCGTGTCTAAAGGCTGTTAAGAATTGGTATACTGGCGTGGGCTTGTTGTTAATCAAAAAAAAAAAAGAAAGAAAAGTGTAGTGATGGCTAGGAAGGCAGGTGCTGAAATAGCACTACCAGGCGGTCAAAAACAGTCCATTGTGTTTTGCTAGTGTTTCTCAAAGAGAAAGAAAAATTTTTATTTAAATTTTTAGTTTCTTTGTGTGTCCATTTCTAAGTTGTTTTCCATGTTCCTGAAGTGAGCTGCAATTCAAAGCCTTAATGTCAGTTTATTTTTGTATTTAAAATGGCATTTTTGCCTGTTGTTTTTTACTTTAATTTGTTTGTTGTTCTCCTTCCTTTCTTTTTTTTTTTTCTTCTAATGAAACTTTAAAGTGTGTTTTATTGCTTAACAATCCAATACGAAAATCAAATCCAATTTTCTTGTTAGCATTTCCGATATTTTTCTTCTTCTTTTGTTTTCAATTGAATTTCAATTGCCCCCAAAAAGTTTTTCAAACTAATTTTTGTCAAAATAAAATATCTCTTGGATTTTATTTAAAATAAAAAAGGAATAAAAATGTCTCTCCAAATCTTCTAAAACAAATTGAGAACAGGAATCTAAAAAATTTTTTTGTTCGTTTGTTTTTCATTTAAAAAGGATTTAAAAAGTCTGCATACGACAGGCCATGATTATGCATTTGAATATGGAAATTTCTTTCAAATTAAATAAACAATTTGCAGGATTTTTAAAAAAGAAGAATAAGTAGTAAATAAATGACAGGAATAAAATGTATACCACCCCTCCTAAATATTTTTATCCTGGGGAAAATTTCTTTCCTGCATAATTTGAACAAAGTAAACTAAATTACCGTCGCCGTAGTCTAGTAGGTAGTAGGTTGGCTTATAAGACGTCAAGACAAAATACAAAAAAGTATTTCTTCGGCGACTTCCTCTCAGCAGATTTCTGGCAAAAAAAGTTTCTCAAAAATCTGTCGTTCGGTGTCGACTTTAAACTGTAGGTCCCACCACTCAAGTATAAGATTAACACATACAACATAAGTGGTGTGATAAGCTCGGACGGGTAAATTCGACCTCCGGGTGCTGTACTTGTCTTAATTGCCAAGTAAACGTCCTCCAACCTAAACTAAATTACCGTAGAATTCTTAAGAGATGTCATGCTACTGCCACCATACGATCAATCTTTAAAAAGTATGCCCTCTATAATGTCTCCCCCATTCCTACTGATGTGACAAACTTTTGCATCCTGCTTGATGTCAACAAAGACTATTACCCGCCTAGCAGCTGATATGAAAATTTTTCATTGTAAAGGGCATTAATGCCTCTCAGGTTACAGGAATGTGTTCTTGTGTTTGATAGCCATCATCATAGGGTCTACAAGTTGGGTTCGAAACGATTCTTATATACTGCAGAAGTGTACTTTGAGTGTGTAGTGCCTTGTAAAAAAAAAATTTACTAACCTTATATTATTCCCGGATAGTCTTATGTGTGACTCAGATCTTTTATTATAATGTTCAAAAAAAAGTTTTGTTTGCCTCAGGTCAATCTCTCTCAAACTGTCTTATTTAAACGTATCAATCATTAGCAATCATCATCAATCATCATCAAACAAAAATCATCAATTGTGGAGCAGAAGAAGGTTATTATAAGGCCATAGCGCAATACAAAAGTTTTGATTGCCTCAGGTTAATCTCTCTAAAACTGTCTTATTATCAATCATTATCAATCATCATCAATCAAACATCATCAATCATCGTCAATCAAACATCATCAATCATCAATTGTGGAGCAGAAGAAGGTTATTGTAAGGCCATAGGGCACTTTCAAAAGATACAACCCAAGAGAGCAAAGTCGACCTCTTTTTCTGGATGTAGTGGTTTTACCATAATCTCCTGTGATTTCTTAGAGTTGAATGTACGTTTCCAAATACAAAATATGCCATAATTATGCCACAAAACGAAGTCGATTCAATTTAGATTATACGCCACACTTTCTTTAACAAAGGCGATATTTTCGGTAGAGCGTTGATTGTGGCACTGTCCAAGTCTGATTACAACTGTAACGCTTCCACTCTCGCTCCAAATTTCCTGATCATTTTGGTCTCAAGTACACTAGTTTCCATAAGTAGATCGGTGAAGTAGGCAAGAAAACTTTGGCATTTTATCTTAAAAGTGAATGGAAGGCCGTAGGTATTTCGAGACTAAATAGGGATGACGTGAGTAAAATGATAAACGTACTCATGGGCACATATTAACACCTGACCTGTATTGACAACATGTTGATGCATTGCGCAGGGCCTGTGGTGAAGATATTGAAAAAAAGAAACTGTTTTCTTGTCATTGCTTAGACTTCGTAAACTCGAGATTTCAATATTTTTGGAATGACACTCTAGGCGACATAAGTTATCTGAGTGGGTGGTTTGGAAGAATCGGAGGAAATTTTTACTTCCTATGGAAAGTATAATTGATCTCCGAACAACAGGCCTACTTGGTACCTTAAGTGTATGGTATGACATCTTGAACCCTATGGTTAGTCATCTTCCATTCGATTTACCTAACTACCGTCATCTCAAAGCTGCTGTTACTGGTGCTACATATCGCCCTTTGTTCCTCGTGCCCATGTTAAATTGAGCACATCATTCGAATGTTTCCTTTATTGTACTCATAATCTACAAGCTATTGTCCATTCGACCCATGAGATATCACAGAATGGTCCCCCTTTAAAAATTCCCCACTAAGCCTATGTTGGGCATTTAAAGAACAGCCATGAAGGAAGCTGTTCAGTGACTTGATTTGTCAGTAAAAGACTCAATGAATAGGGCAGCTTGCTGGTGTCACCGATAGAAAAAACTCAACTCGGGTAGTGTCTCTGTGTCTCAATTTCTGTAACCAGCTAACCTTGCTGGTGGAGTATGCCTCTAAATATCTCCTTTAGCTCTGCGTCATCGTCTTCCCTAGAGACATCCGTCTGTTGTCCGTTGATGTACATCCGATATCGTACGACTGTCCTTGTACGTGCTGATGGACTATGTCTCTAAGTATCTCCATTAGCTCGGAGTCATCATCTTCCCTAGAGGCATCTAGGCATCTGTTGTCCGTTGATGTACATCCGATATCGTACGACTGTCCTTGTACGTGCTGATGGAGTATGCCTGCGTCATCGTCTTCCCTAGAGGCATCAATAGGCCATTGGTTTACGTACGATATTGTACTTATGCTTATGTCTGAAGGGCAACGGACAAAAGACATCCCTGTTATCTACCTCGCTTCACTTAACATGCTTGTGTTTAGAGTTTTGGTGTGCTCTTAATGGAAGGCCTTTAACCTCGACTTGGAGAATAAATGTTCAAGTGGGAAACTTCTCAAAATGGAAGCACAGTTAACGTCGGACTAGGCAACTTAAATTACAACTTACCGTGGTTTTGTCTGTAGAGTCTGCAGTCCTTATAACAAACCACAGCTCTGCTCTGCCTGAATCGTCATTTGCAGCGGAAAACCCTCATATCGATTTGTTATTGTCCCTCCCCCCATTGTAATCTGTAAGCTTTTATAATTAAAAACTCATTTTAACTGCCATATACTACTCCTATTGGCCATTTAATATTAACGGAAATTATTTTTAATACCCACTTTAGTTTATGGCTGCTTCTAAGCCAAGCAATTCCAGCAAAAACATTTCAAATGCTTTGCACCATTGCCCTCTCTTCCTCCAACCAAGCTTAGCTGAAGAATCTTCTTTGCCAAAAATAAAACAAAAAAATCATTTGGCAGTTGAATTAAACAACAACAACAAGTTTTTATTGGCAACATAAAAACACAACAAAACAAACAAAAGAAAAGTATTTTTAAGCTGGAAATGAAATTAAATTTGTGAACAAAACACAACGTTAATGAGGAAAAGAAAAATTAAATTTCACTTGAATTGATGTGTCATTAAAATGGAAACATAATTTCATTGTTTTCATTTTATTTCATTTTCTAATTCATTTCTCTGTTTTCGTTTTCGTTTTTCTCCAGTTCATGTCATATAAAGACAGGAAATTGTTAAAAAGAAAATTAAAAAAAAAAGAAGAAATTGTCTTCACAAATAATGGAATTTTTAAAATGATTCCCTAGAAATTAGTTTTTAAATGAAATTTAATTATTAAGACACACACACAATACGATTACGATCACGAGATTATAATTCAATTGATTGGAAAACTAATGTTGTACAGCTAACTTCACTCCAAAATGGGAATTCATAAAGCATATTACACTGGCAACTAGAAATGGACACAAATTGATGCGCAGTTCACATAAGATTTCAAAAAATAAAAAGAAAAATACTGAAGAAGCCATCTGCTGGATAACATACACTCAGCCACAAAAGTATACATACGGTTAACAAATTTCTGAAATTTTTTAACCAATTCGTTTTCGTTGAAAATCTTTATAATTGTCTGACATCTTTCTTCGATTTTAAGACGATCTTTTGCATTGGTTTAGAAATTTGTAAAATTTGTTAATTGGATGTATACTTTTGTGGGTCTGTGCAGGGCCACAATTTAGTTCAATTTCAGAAATTTTGTAACCAATGCAAAAGAACATCAAGGAAACTATAAAGATTTTCAACGAAAACGGATTGATTAAAAAATTTCTGAAATTTGTTAACCGTATGTATACTTTAGTAACTGTGTGTACTTACTTACTTACATAACTGGCCATTAACAAGCCGATTAACGGATATCGGCCTGCCTTAAAACATCCTTCCAGGGGCCCCTGCTTCTTGCGAGCCTACGCCAATTAGTCACACCAATCTTTCAGATCTTCATCGATCTGATTCTTCCAACGCAAACAAGGTCATCCTCTTCGCCGATTTCCACAGATCCCCGCATCAAATACCCGTCTCGCCGGAGCATTCTAACGACATGGATGTTAATACCCTGCACAACGTCTATTTCGTTGAAGACCTCATACAGCTCACTGTTGGATCGAATGCGGAAATCATAGCCAACTCGCACTGGACCGAAAATCTTACGTAGGAATTTTCTCTCGAATACTCTCAAGGCTATAGCATCAGTGCTTAATAGTGTCCATGCCTCTGCGCCATAAAGAAGCACGGGTAGGATGAGCGTCTTCTAGAGTATTAATAATTTCCCATTATTTTATAAATATGTACACAAGTTCCAGTTTTTTTCGAAGCAAAAACCTAAACCAACTGCATTTTGCAAGATATTTTACGGTATTGAAATATACATCATCAAGTCGCCGTAGTTTGGCAGGTAGTGGTTTGATTTATTAGACGCAAGTCTACGGTTCAAATCCCCAGCACTGACATCTCTAGCAAAACGCAAACATTGCTTTGGTAATTTTCTCTCAACAGTATTCTGGAAAAAAGTCTTAAGAGTACAGAAAATTCCCATGAAAGATTCTTCAAAAATCTTTCATTCAAAGTCAACTTTAAACTGTAGTTTCCGCCACTCACTCAAAAATGAATACACACAACATGGGTGGAGTGAAAAGCTAGGTTGTAAACCTAACTAAATGATTTCAATGATCAATTAAGTAAAGTAAGTAAGTAAGAACCAGAATTCTCCATAGTCTAATAAGTAGTGTGTTGGCTTGTTTGAAGTGAGGCCATGCTTCAAACCCCCAGGTCAAATATCTCCAACAAAACGAAATTTAAAAAAATATTTCTTCGGAGATTTCCATTCACCAGATTTCTGGCCAAATTTTTAAAAGTAAATAAAAGATTGCCATGGAAAGTTTCTTAAGAATCCGTCATTCATAGTCGACATTAATCTATAGATTCTCAGCCACTCATAAAGCGATGAATACACACAACATAGTGGTGTGAGAAGCGGGTTTCCAATCCTGACTGAATGGTTGTAATGACCAATTAAATAAGTACGTCAGACCCTGTACTGTCGATTCAAAGGCTATGGCCTTATGAACAACTGATCCTTATCGGTCTGCAGTTGAAGATTATGAACGGGATGGTGTGTGATTTCAAAGTGAATTTTCCACACACCACAACACACAATAGTTTTTGGCTTTTTTTATACGAGTAGTTGTTAGAAAAAGTAATTTAAGGTTATGTTAGCATAAGTTGACCATCGAAATCATGGAATCTAACATCGCGATTGCTAAACATATTTTCTTAAGGGGCCCTATTTTGGACCAAGGGGCAATTATGGACCGACCATCACAAAATTTGGTAATATGATTTAGATTTACAAAATACACGTTCATACCGAATTTCATCACGATACCGATGTTTTTAAGCGCAAACGTGAATTTCTAAAGGGGACGTTATATGGGGACTAGGGTGAAATGTGATCCGATTTTAACCAAACCTTACACCACGATTTCTTAGTACACAGAACTGATCCATGCTAAATTTTATCATGATTGTTGTATAGTTACCATAGTTATGTGTAAATAAGTGCAATTTCGAGGGGAATTTGTATGGGGGCTAGGCGAAATCACGGACCGATTTGCACCAAAATCAGTTGGGTTCATTCTTGGGCCTAATTATCACTAACACTATCAAAAAATTCCAGCCATTAACTCATAAGACACTTCTATTAATTTTGGCCAGGTTTTCAGGCAAAATGCCCCTCTGTGCATCGTTAGGCTTTATTATGTGGGGCTACATCCTTGCCTATACGGATAATGCTTTAACGTTTGAGCAATTAAACACCAACATTCGTTAAATTATCGCCGAAATATCGCCTGAAGTGTATGGGAAATTGGTTGAAAAATATTTCATGGGGATTAACTAATGTAACCCTAAGACAGGCCATCATTTAAATTCTTTGTTCATTACGTACAGAATGGCATTGCAAGCTTCAAGCATTACAATGAAAGATTTGATTGAAATCATAGCTCATGTGTGTTTTATTATTTCTTTGGACTAAAATAGGATTTTTTGATTTGATTACACGCATACATACATACATAATTGATCCATTACAAACCCTTTAGACAGGATTACAGCCTAGTTTATCACACCATTTATGTTGTGTGTATTAATTTCATACATGAGTGGCGGGACCTACAGTTTAAAGTCTACTCCGAACGACAGATTTTGTTTGAGAAACTTTTCATGGCGATTTTTATTTACTCTCAGAGTTTTTGCCACAAATCTGCTGAGACAAAGACGCCGAAGAAATACTTCTTTTGATATTTCGATTTGGTCGAGAGGTCTGACCCGGGGTTTAAACCGTGGCCTTACGGTCAACCCAGTATCTGCTAGACGATTTCAGACATGGATTTCAAAACTTAAATTCAAAAGTTTTGAAAATTTCAGGTGTTTTAATGAAAATTTCTTTTTTTTTAAATTTTCTTCTCTCTCGTCCTCTCTCTCTCCCTCCCTATCTCTATACTTGTCTCTCTTTGTATTTATAACCTAAAAAAAACCCAATTTTTTAACAAATTTCCAACAGCCATACAGCCACTTGAATGCTTACAATAATCACTTGTGATAACTTTAATCAAATATTTGATGTGTCTGTTATGAGAATATCAATCAAAAATAACCACAAAAAAATTCGAATATTTTACCAAAGAAATGTTAAAAAAAATACCACAGAAATTTAGTTTTAAAAAAAAAATTATTTTCCAGAACAATTTCAACACTTTTGATTTAATAATTCTGATAAAACCTTAAAAATAAACCATCGTTGTACAGGTTGATATTGAAATGTTATTTCTTTCTTCCTGCATTGGATTATTTCTCTATAAAAACTAAATTAAAAAATCAAAAAAAAATATGAACAGAATTTCACGCTCAACTGAACCAAACTGAATTGAAATTGGAAAAATCAGAATCGAAAAACACAAAAATGTAGGAAATAAATTATGAAATACAAGAAGGGAAAATGTAAAGCAGTAGACGAATGCCTGACACCCTTCGTAAGCGACTAGTTTTATAGAGGAAAAATTCTTATCAACTGTACTGAAGTTCTGGATCCATACCATGTCGGTACCATGTTACTTAGCTAGCGAAAAACATGAACAAATACTGCCTCCACTCCTAATGCATATACTTTTTAAATGAAAATGTAATACAGTTTAGAAGGTTCAATAATCACTACAGATAATGCAGCATCTAACTCCATTGACCTCTAATATTAGCTCCCCTGTGGAATATCCAAATGAATATACTTTTTAAATGAAAATGGAGTACAGTTTAGAAGGTTTGAAATTCACTACAGATAGTACACCATCCAACTTCATTGACCCCTAAAATTAGCTCCACCATACGGCTTGCATTTCATTATCTTTCTCTTAAAATATAAAGGGATGACTTCATTCCCCCTGTGGGAATATCCAAAGCTATACTCATAATATCCTCTGTTTGGCTACACTGTTCCCATTTGGAAGTTCCATTGTCAGCGTATTTTGTTTTGGAACAGCTTAGTTTTCATCGAAGCAATGAGATATTCCGACCCCACCATAGTTGGCTGGATTGAAGGCTCTGTCAACAGTTATACAGGAACGTTTAATATCTTCCCTTAAGATCTGTAGATTTGGAAGTCATTCCAGACTACCAGAGTCCTTTTTGTCTACAAAAAAGTCTTAAATATCAAGGATATCTCCACATTTTTGAAACTTCTTCATCATGAAGACAAACTCCAAAAGTAACAGAAATCACTTAATACATACATACATACGTCCATAAATGGTCATTACAACCCTCTAGTCACGATTACGACTTAGTTTCTCACACCACTTATGTTGTGTCTGTTAATTCTATACATGAGTAGCGGGGGACCTACAGTTTAAAGTCAACTCCGAATGACAGATTTTTGATGAACTTTTCATGGCAATTTTTTATTTTGTCTCAGAATTTTTGCCAGCAATCTGCTGAGAGAAAGTTGCCGAAGAAATATTTTTCCAAATTTCGTTTGGTTGGAGATGTCTGATCTGGGGTTTGAATCGTGATGTCATGTCTAAAAATAATCAATCGCTTAATGCATACATATAATCAATGCAAAATGTCCCTTTATCATCACCCAGAGAGAACAATATCAACCATCGGCTTTCACAGGCAGGTTCAGAAGCCTCACTTTCTCTTCTACAGCACACCAATGCCCTGTTTGGCTAGTAAAACTTGAATAACGAAATTGCAAGTGATTGTAAAGAGCGTCCTGGTATCATGAATAAAATTAGGATTGACTTCCACCACCAGCAAGATCTGTAAGCCTTTATAGGTTAGTTAGGATCATATTGAGGCGATGAACTTGAATGAATTTTGGCAAGCAGAATATGGTTTTAGTTATTGGAAACGGCAACTATAGGACCTCAAGTATGTTTAACTGAATGTCTAGGAATGGATATCATGAATCAAAGAGGTGTAATGCAGTAATTTTGTACCTTAGTTGATCCATTATGTGTCTTCTTGTTAGTCACAGGCTAGTGGTGTTCATTCAATAGGAGTTTCAGCAGATTTTGTTTACCCAGCATATATGGATGTGTGTGTGTGTAAAAGCCTATGTCTTCTATCCCCAATGCAGTTGAGGATCAAGTGGTTCATCTACTTACATTAGCTTGAAGTAAAATCTGAGGGTATACCCCTCCGCTACAGGGGCCTTAATAGTTATCTGCCTACCGCCCCCAGAATTATTTTCAGCCAGTTATTGCTGTTCAGTTTCAAACAAAAATCCGCTTTATTAGCATCGAAGCTAATAAATATGAGGTGCAGATATTTGGTTATTTGGCTCCCCAATTCTTGTCAGCTTGACGCAGCTATCGTCCATTGATGTCAAGGAGAAAACTTCGTTTATCAAATCTTCGGGCTGGCTTTCCAGCATAGAGGAGTCGTGCTTTAGAATGTGCAGCCCTTGTGCTGACCAATTTCTTCTCCCCTGATTTGGAGACTGCGTTCACCTGTGGCCTCACAACGGGCCGCTACGCGTGCTCAAGTAAGCTTTTGGCATCAAGGGTGCCACTCTAACCTAAGCTAGGTAAGACCTGCAGTTTAATATCAACTTTGAAGGATCAAGTGCTTCATCTACTTAACTCAGCTTGCAGTGAAATCTGTGGGTATACCACTCCTCTACAGGGGCCTTAATAGTGATCTGCCTACTGCCTCCAGAAATATTTTCAGCCAGTTTTTGCTGTCCAGTTTCAAAGCAAATTCCGCTTTCCTAGCATCAAAGCTAAGAGATATAGGAGAGATAGGTTCGATGCTAATACTGAGAGCTGAGCCATTTTTCGCCTCTGAACTAGAATACGTTGGGAGAGTGTGACAAGAAAAACTGAGCCGGTTTTTGGCAAACAGCAACAGGAGTTTGCATTGCAAACATGATTCCTTAGCTGGAAAGCAGGTAAAAAGTTTTTCAAAGGTTTTCTAAACTGCTTCCACTACTTGGAATGCAAATTAGGCATCATCAAACAGATGAACATTAGACATACGCCACGAATTTGATACACATGCTAACGCCAACCTTAAATTTCTCATCCATTTATGCTAGTGTAGGGTATTAAAAGAAACCAAAAAACAAACGAATTGAAAATGAAAACATGAATCCTTAAATCAAAAATACTCGTCTGTATCTGATTAGTTTTATTTCTTTTAAAAGTGAAATAGAATCTCTTTTGGATTTGATAAATCAAAGTGTACTCAACGTACAGCAATTGTCTCAAGATCTCAATCATAAATTTCCAATGAAACCTTGTTTTCCTTTGCACACAAGCAAAGTCATAATTTTTATTGACACACAATCATGATTATTTTTCTGAATTCCATTTTGTTGCTCTCTTTTACTATCGTATGCTAGACACACACATATACATACACATGCACAACTACACATGTAAACAAAACATTGCAAAATATTGTAGCAAAAACAACAACAACAAACAGAAGAGAACATTCACCTTAAAGAGACTCCTCGTATTTGTCTTTATAATGCAGAGTGTTTAGCTTACAAGTGTTATGGTTTATGATTACGTAGTTATTTCTAGAAGAAAGAAAAAAGAGAGTGAAAGAGAGCAGCCTGATAGACTTGTTTAGATTCTTTATGTCTTATTAAATCACGCACATACACACGCTCCTCACACTCATACATGTGTGCTACATGTGTACCTGTCATACGAATTAAGAAAACAAACATCACACTGCTACGATATATTGTACGTTCCTTCGTTTCTCTTTTGCCAATTTGTGTACGTGATGTTGTTTTCTGTTATGTGAGAGGGAGAGAGAGAGAGAGGGGGCACTTGTGTTTGTGTGTGTCTAATATGGAAGAGTTTATCTTCTACATGAATGCCATGTTATGCCATGCCTAATACAGTATCTGATTAAGGCATTAAAACAAATCATTTTTTTGTTTTGTTTTATATGACGGAAGAGCCACTTCTATTTACAGTGGGATATAGACAAGGTAGGCAAAAAAAGACGTCAATAGTAAAAAGGACTCTTAAATAGTTGCTAAAGGGTCCGCCAAATAACTTTTTTTTTGAAAATGCTTTAAAAAAACTACTGAATATTTTCTCAAATTTCTTTTTTTATTTGAAAGTACAATCCTTCCGGTTAATAATGGAAAATAATTTCATTCAAATGGCTGCCTCGGCTGCTCATGCAGTAGCCTACACGATCGGTCCAATTTTTAAGCACATTATCGATTGTGTGCAGCTGTATTTCACCAATGGCTTCACGAATATTGTCCTTTAAAGCGTCAATTGTCTCTGGCTTGTCGGCGTAACACTTATCTTTGACGGCATCCTACAAATAATAGTACAACGGTGTCAAATCGCAGCTCCAAGGTGGCCAAACGACATCAGCTCTGCGGCTGATAATGCGATCTTCAAAAACAGGGCGCAAAACATTGAGTGTAGCTTCGGCTGTGTGGCACGCTGCGCCGCCCTGTTGAAACCAAATGTTGCCAATATCCTCCTCTTAAATTTTTGTGAACAACAATTCGTTCAACATGGCCCGATAACGATCGCCATTGACTGTAAAGAAGAGAAATCGAAGAGAAATTGCCCAATTATGCCTCTGGACCAAAATCCGCACCAAACAGTGACTCGTTTTGGGTGCGTCGGCTTTTCAATGTATGCGTGCGGGTTTTCTGTGCCCCAAATGCGACAATTTTGCTTGTTTACATACCCGCCAAGATCAAAATGAGCTTCATCTGAAAAGATGATTTTTTTTTTGCCAAAATCGGCATCTTCTGGTTTAGGCTACTGCATGGCCAGCCGAAGCAGCCGTTTGAATGAAATTATTTTCCATTATTAACCGGAAGGATTGTACTTTCAAATAAAAAAAGAAATTTGAGAAAATATTCAGTAGTTTTTTTTAAAGCATTTTCAAAAAAAAAAGTTATTTGGCGGACCCTTTAGAAGAGAATAAACTTTAAGGGTTTAATTTGGAAATATGTTGTAAGAAAAAGAAAAACAAAAATTTTGCAAGAATTGAGGAAAATAAACATAAAATTATAATAACAAGACTACATAGCTACATAGAATAACAATAACAAGTCAACAATACATTCTAGAAGTTGCCAGACTAAATCTTAATGAATTATAACTTCAGTGCAAAGTAAGTTTGCCTCTCCTTGACTACTAAAAAAAAACACACATGAAGTTCTATTAACGTAGAAATAGAATTATTCTCGATTGCAAACTCTTAAGGAACCGGGAAACTTCTCGATTCTCGATTGCAAGACTACATAATTACATAGAATAACAATAACAAGTCAACAATTAAGTTCTCGAACTTGCCAAAACCAAACCAAAATGAAATTTAATTTCAGTGTAAGTAAGTAAGTTTGTAAGTTTGCCTTTCATTGACTGTTAAATAACAGACTTCAAGTTCTATTAACGTAGAAACAGAATTATTCTCGATTGCAAACTCTTAAGGAACCGGGAAACTTCTTCTTCCTGTAAACTTACTTACTTAAAGTCATTACAAGCCTTCAGTCAGGGTTACAACCTAGCTCCTCACACCACCTAGAAGTCCCTGTAGTCTAGTAGATAGTGTGTTGGCTTATTAGACGTAAAGCCAGGTTTCGAGCCCCAGGCCAGACATCAAGACAAAATACAAAAAGTATTTCTTTGGCGACTTCCTCTCAGTAGATTTCTGGCAAAAACACTCGAAGTAAATAAAATTGCCATGAAAAAGTTTCTCAAAAAAAATCTGTCCTTCGGAATCGACTTTAAACTGTAGGTCCCACCACGCATGTATAAAAATTAGCACACACAGCATCAGTGGTGTGAGAAACTAGGACGTTGTACAATGGGTCAATTCGACCTCCGGGCACTGTACTTGCCTTAATTGACAAGTACACGTCCTCAAACTTAACCTAACCTAACCTTCTCACACCACCTATGTTGAGTGTTTTAATTTTATCAAGACCATCAAGCTGGCCATCGCGCAATATTTCTTTCGAGACGACAACCTATCCTGGGTCAATGAGAAGCCCTGCTCCACCGCTAGGCTCACTTGGCCCTCGATGGATAGTAGGCGCGGACTTGGGCGTGACATCATTCTCAATCACTGTGGCCTTACTTACGGGTTATTGTGTTATGGGAAGACATGCGCAGAGAATACAGCTGCCATCTAACGACTTCTGTCGTGGGTGCAGATCCGCTGAGGAAGAGGAGACTGTTGTCCACTTTCTTTGTCAATGCCCATCTCATGCGACGTGCAGATATAAGTTATTTAGCTTCCCAATTCTTGTCAGCTTGACGGAGTTATCGTCCATTGATCTCAAGGAGATAACTTCGTTTATCAAATCTTCGGGCTGGTTTTCCAGCTTAGAGGAGTCGTGCTTTAGAATGTGCAGCAATTCTTCTCCCCTAATTTGGAGAACTTGGTCAGTTCAGAAACTGCGTTCACCTGTGGCGTCACAACGGGCCGGGAATGGTCTGCAAAAGAGTTTAGAAGGCTTACGACAGCAATCTGCGCTCCTTGTTATTAATGCCATGAGCACAATATCAATCGGAGCATATTATGCCACACTAAATAGAATTTTCCGTCGAGCTTCTCTTGAAACAATAGACATCTCATGCGTTCATAAAGTTCTGTCGTTCGAAGTCGACTTTAAACTGTAGGTCCCCCGCCACTCATGTACAAAATTAACACACACAACCTGGGTGGTGTGAAAAGCTAGGTTGTAATCCAGTCTAAAGGGTTTGTAATGACTAATTGTGTATGTATGTAATGGAACACCAGCGTGTTTTTATCGACAGTGATACCACCTAACCCAACCTTAATCCAACCTTGCATATCTTTCTTCCTTGTAAGCGCCACGGTAAGTGCTAGCACGAGACAAAATATTCAATAACAATGGACGCAAAACATTCTCTCTGACAACAAATGCCTCGCATTTCATATCTCACAATTTAAGTTTCAATTTAGGGCAGCTGGACCTTTTTTAAAGACCTTTTTTTAATAAGAAAAACATCCTTAAAACATTACAAACACCTTTTTCTGTTCATTTGCTTACTTCCTACTCTCCGAATGGCCGAATTTTTTTTCTAGGCTTTCCAAAAAAATTTTTAAATTTTGTTTCCCTTAATTTTTATTGTAACACTTCTATGTCTTTGTGTGTTTATTTAATATTTTTATGAAATTGAATATTTCAACCCTTCAATAAGACACCTTTAACTTGCTGTCCGTAATCGATTTGTGACCGACCAGTAGCTCAAAAGAAGAAAAGGAAAAACTCCCCATAGACCGTACCAAAGTGAAACGAAAACTGTGAAAGTGGAAAATTTATGGGGCGTCTAAAACACCCAATGAATAAACGCCGATAAAAATAAACACATCAAGTGAAAGGAAACATAAAAAACAATGAAAGAAAGAAAGAAAGAAAAAAGGAGAACAACAACAACAGTTATTGGCAATAACGGACATGTCAACACGCACCAATAATTCCCCAAAAGCTTATCGAGAATAAATTTTTCCATCAACACACGAGTAAGTTCAACAACAAAAATGTTCCACAACGCCTTGCTAAATTGGTGGGTTAGACAGAATAGATAGGCAATAAGAACAGCAACAACAAAGCAATAATGTTGGTAGGGAAGGGAGTACGAATGGCAAATAATAGATGGAAAGAGGTTAATTTATTTACTTTAAAAACTCCCCAAAAGAAAAAGAAAAACAACTTTTCCTCTCAAGATTGTTTCTAAAGCCACTTTATCTATCCATTCCACCACCGACACTTGAGAAATCAATGAAAATATTTCGTTTCTTGCCTTCAGGAAATGATGGGCTTTTGTCTTTTAAAACTTTAAAAAATAACAGAGAAAAACACATAAGCCCTCTAAGGAAACTGTGAGAAAAAATGATAAATTTATACGTCCTAAAAGGCAACAGCCACTAAACAAGATTCTTAGTGCACCATATGATACCCTACACTTGCAACATAAATTACCTTAAGGAACACATAAATTTGTTTTATAAGGTTCTGTAACCAAGGTAATGCTAAAATCAGAACAACTACACAGTTTCAGGTTTCTATGAACCAAAGAGATTTGTAGACAGACGAGCATGATACATACATCACATGTAGGCCATAGTCTTTCATTTCCCCTAGCACTGGAACTCATCGGTGTTGTTGGTGAAGCCATTTCTACTGTCAATCTTCATGTTTGACAGATCACTAAGATTATTTGCATGATAGAAAGTCTGGTGCTTCATGATAGCAGGAGTTCCGGATGAAGCCATTTCGACTGTCAATCTCTATGCTTGATAGATCACTGATATTATCAGTATGATTGAAAATCAGTTGCTTTATGATGCACAGCCTTTCAATTTCCCTAGCACTGGAACTACTTGGTGTTGCTGATGAAGCCATTTCTAATGTCAATACTTTGCATGATAGAAACTCTGGTGCTTCATGATAGCACAGCCTTTTATTTCCCCCAACACTGACGAATACCTGGAGTTCCGGATAAAGTCATTTCAACTGTCAATCTCTATGCTTGACAGATCACTGATATTATCAGTATGATTGAAACTCAGTTGCTTTATGATGCACAGCTTTCCATTTCGCCTAGTACTGCAACTACGTGGAGTTTCTGATAAAGTTCTTGCATGCTTGACAAATTATCATACATCATCAATCTTCATGCTTACCAGATCACTGAGATTACCGAAATTATAGAAACTCAGATGCTTTCTTCTCTTCTTACGCCACACAGTCTTTCATTTCCCCTAACGCTGGAACTACCTGGAGTTTCTGATAAAGTTATTTTGTGCTTGACAGATCATCCATCATCATCAATCTTCATGCTTGACAGATCACTGCTATTATCTGCATGATTGAAATTCAGTTGCTTTATGATAGCACAGCCTTTCATTTCTCCTAGCACTGGAACTATCCGGTGTTGCTGATGGAGCCATTTCGACTGTCAATCTCAATGCTTGGCAGATTACTGAGATTATCGGAATGATAGTGTTTTTTTCATTAACGACATAACGATAGGCTTACTTACTTACTTACTTAATTGGTCATTACAACCCTTTAGTCAGGATTACAACCTAGTTTCTCACACCATCCATGTTTTGTATGTTAATTTAATCCCTGAATGACAGAGCAGCCCCTGTATGAGTTGGAGTTTCGTAACCTATTAACTCAATGAACGAAAAGGCGCCAGTTTGTACCTTCCTTCCAATGAAAAGTCTCAACTCAACGTTTTTTCTAGGATTCACACCTAACGCGATCAGAAGCCCAATCGCTATCTTTCCCCAGAGCAAGTTGCCCCCAATTCATACATGCCTAAGTGGTCATTACATTTTTTAAGTCAGTACTGCGACCTAGCTTCTCACACCTCTTTTGTTGTGTGTGTTAATTTGATACATGAGGGGCGGGGGACCCTCAGAGTAAAGTCGACTTCGAACGACAGATTTTGTTGGAGAAACTTTTCATGACAATTTTTTTACTTATGCTCAGAGTTTTTGCCAGAAATCTGCTAAGAGAAAGTTGCCGAAGAAATATTTTTTCATATTTCGATTTGATTGAAATGTCTGACCTGGGGTTTGAACCGAGACCTCACGGCTAATAAGCCAACACACTGCCTACTAGACTACGGCGACTTCATGGTTGTTCCCAATAGGATCTAAAAATTCTAAAAGTCACATTCGTTATACGACTTGTTTCAACTTCACTAGCAGTTCGCACATCCAAAACATCATTGCATGGATGAGAGCATACTAGCCTTCCATTTTTCTTATAATGAGCGAATTGCCTGCCTAGCATGTTGCCATCACGAATTGAAAACTTAATAGGCCGCCGAATACAAAAAAGTTCTTCTCTTTCATCAATTATTTGGCCATTGAATGTTTTCTCTTTATGACCGACCATATTGCCGTATACAAATAAAATTATTTGGCCTTTAGGCAAACAAAGCGATTTTTTCTCTTCACATTCTCTATTCTCTATGCCATCCCCCTCATTCCTAGGCATATAACGCGTAAAGAGCCAAGTCGTTAAATATGAACATCATGATTACTATTGAGTGGGTTTTTTTGTCTTTAAATTTTTTGAAGGTTTTTTTAATTTTTTATGTTTTTCTTGAACATAATAAATGTGCCACAGAATTCTTTTTTAAGAGCCTTTTATTTTCCTTTTTTTTGTTTTCGTTATTATTGTTGTTGTAACAACATTATTTTGCCCAGCAAGTATGCTTGTGTGTGTCTGATATCATAGCCTTGCATGCTCTTCCTTTCTGATATCGTTTCTATGCATGTGTGAGTATCATTGTCATGGCTGTGCTAGAAAGCAACGAAGTGAAACGAAAATAAAAACGTTCACACTCGAAACCACTGAAGAGTAAAAAGACACAGATTTTGTTGTTCATGATGTTATTGTTGTTGTCGTTGTTTGTTTTCTTTTCAAGAGAATACAAATTCTCCCGATATGAGCATTTTTCCTGAAAAAAATCGAAATAAAAGGCCTCATGATTTAATTTTTGGAAATTTTATTGTTTTTGTTTTTTTCTTTACTTCAATGGAATGAAATGTAAAGCAGAACTCCATGTAAAGGAATCAAATTTCGTTTGTTTTAAGGGTCTTGCTAAACAAAACAAAGAGTTTTTTTTTTTTGGGAAATTCTGAAATTTTCAGTAATTTTCTGACGTATCAGTTACAAATGTGGCTTGTGATGAAATCTTTATTAGGCAACCGAAATCAAATATTAGGTTTACGTATCTGATAAGATTTTTTTTTTTTGAAAAGAGGGACAAAATTTTTCGATGTAAAATAGTACCAAAAAAATATTTTTTTTCTTTTGAAATACCAAATAAGTACCAAAAAGGTACCCGTCAGTCTCATTTCTTTGAAAAAGAAACACATATTATATATTGGGTGCAAAATAGAACCAAAAAAATTAAAAATATTTTTGTTGAAGTATCAAATAAGTACCCAAAAAGTACCTGAGTGTCTCATTATTAATCATAAAAACAAAAAATGTTTTTGAAAAGAGGCCCACATTTTTTATTCGGTTTAAAAAATCAAAAATAAATTAAAAAAAATTTAAGTACCAAATAAGTACCAAAAAGATCTCATTTTTTATAAAATACACAAATTTTTTATTCGATATTTTTATTCGAAAATTAAAAAAATTTTTATTCGGTTAAAAAAAAACAAAAACAATTTAAAAAAATATAAGTACCAAATAATTACCGTAAAGGTGCCTGAAAGTCTAATTTTTTATAAAAGAAACAAATTTTTTATTCGATATTTTTATTCGAAAATTACAAATAATTTTTTTTAATTAAAAATAATTTTTTTTTAAGTACCAAGTAAATACCAAAAAGGTATCTGGGAATCTAATTTCTAAACATGAAACAAAAAAAATAAATAAAAAGCTTTCATTTGTTAAAATCCTGTTTTACAAAAAAAAAACTAAACAGTACTGAAAAAGTACCTGAAAATAGTATTTTCCAAGTATCATTTTAAAAGAAAAAGTCATTTTATTTTCTGCTAATGTCAAATTTTTTAAATTAAGTACCAAAAACAATCACAAAAAAGTACCTTAAAGGAACATATCACAAGAATGGAAAGAAGGAATTAAAAACTTATTTTCTTTAAGTATCAAAAAAGTATCTGAAAGTAAAAGTTACCCGATTATTTTAGTACCAAAAATTGCCACAAAAATTCCGGAATAAACGCCTAATAGAAAGGGCGAAAGAGCTCATTTACAGCAATAGAATATCCAACTTTTATAATTTATTACACCATCATTGCAATGTGCTTGTATAACAAAAAATGTTGTGGGTAAACAATGGCACTTGTTTTCGAAAATTACAGATTTTTACGTGACTCTCTTGTGCCACTTAGAATCTAGCCATTTATGATTGACTTCTTAATGGAGTCGTCCAATAAATTGTAGAGAAAATTCAATATTTTGTCGCAATATCCCCTCATGGAACGGTGTCCAGCACAAGTCTTTCCTGTCACTTACATTATCAACCGAATCAAAAAGTCCCTAAAAACTGCTGCCTCTTTCTATCCCCACAGAATTTATTTTCCTTCAAATTCATTGCATGAGTTTCTTAAATCAAATTGACCCCAAAATGTATAACTTAATTAGGCCCCATACATACTACATACAAATGTACATGAAAAAGCTCATTTTCATACATTATTGGTCATTACAACCCTTCAGTCAGGTTTACAACCTAGTTTCCCACATCACTAATGTTGCGTGTGTTAATTTTACACATTAGTGGTGGGGAACCTACAGTTAAAAGTCGACTCCAAACGATAGATTTTCGAGAAAAATGTTCTTGGCATCTGGCAAGAATTTTTGTTAGAAATCTGCTGAGAGGAAGTCGCCGTAAAAATATTTGTTTTCATATTTCGTTTCTTTGGAAATGTCTGATCTGAGATGTCTGAACCGTGGCCTCACGTCTTATAAACCAGCACACTACCTGCTAGGCTACGGCGACTTCAATTAGGCCCCATAAGGTCTGGTTAAAATACCGATGGTACCTATTCTGTCATTCAACCACAACCACTCTGATGGCTTTATTAAGGCGTGTTTTATCCAAACCCCCCCCCCCCTTTAAATAGACACGGTCTGACAATAAATTTTGCACATGAAATCATTCGTCTCAGATTCGTATGTAGCGAGCTATGATGGAGAAGATGAGGTCCCCATGAAGGTAGCTTTCAATATCTTACTATCTCCACCAAAGACATCCGAGTTTCCGCAACAATCTTAGATGTTCTGCTCACACTCTTCAGGGATCTAAAAGTCGGTTTAACGTTAATGAATAAGTGTTTACCTTCACTCGATTCATTCTGATGTCTGATTCTCTTAGCGGCAGCTTTTTTGGCCATTATTTCAGTCTAAAAAGTGCTACAGTAATCGGATAGTGTATGGCATAATTCACATCCGACTTTATCGTATGATCTGAATCCATTAGTAAATACTACGCTGGTGTTCTCTAGGAGTTGTAATCCAATAAAATCTAGTGTCAAAAACCGGACCAAATGTCAAGTAATCAATAGGTTGACCCAGATCAACTGTGCCTATGATTTTCATATGATCATACCCTTCATACTCCCAAGCTTTCGGGGCACTCAGTCTCTTTCGCACGTTCAGAGAGTCTCTTTCTGGTGGTAGTCTCTTAAGGAAAGTATACAATAACTTAGAGGATGTAAATCTATCGTATGATCACGATGATGGTCATCATCCTTATAATGCCGCTAAACCTGGTTTGATGATTTCATTTCTCCAAAGCCAATCATCCGACCGCAGCCTCGTATGATAGAGTAGGTAGGTTTGATCCTAAAGCCGTATAGCCTATTAGGCCTACTATTTTCTTGCAACAATGACGTTGGTTTATTCGATTATTGGCCAATTTAATCACAAAATATTTGGCGCCATTGGATAGAGTAAGTTCTACTTCGTTGATAATAGGGATCGCGAATAGAGAGTTATCATATTTCCTTGTGAAGAAAACTATCTCTCTAGTGGTTGGACTTATTCTCAGACCACGTTCGTTGCTTTACTTCCATTAAGTTCACATTAATTAATATGAAGCGTTTGTGGGGTACCAAATTTTGGTACCATTTTTTGGTACCCATTTTTTGGTACAATTTTTTGGTACCAAAATTTTTATCCCCAAAACGTACTAAAAACGTAAAATAAAATCAATTTTTTTGTTAAATTCTTGTCTTCATTGTCATTATTTTCATTAAAAAAAGAAAGAATTTAAATTCATGTTAAATTTTTAAACATTTGCCAGCCATAAAATAATGGCTAAGACAATATTACGGCTCAAATGTGTTTACCCCCCTTCCCCCTTCAGGATATTTTTACATCTTAGCTCATCCTTTTATTATGCCAGCAATAAAACCAACAACAACAACAATATCTCTAGAAGAAGAAGCAGAAGGGAAAATCATTACATTTGTTTGCAATCACTGAAGTGTTCCAAAATAAATATTTTTCTTCGGTGCCAATTTCATTTCCATTTCAGGCACATTTTTTTGTGTCTTTATTACGTATAAAAACTTACCCCGGGATTTTATTTTTCTTTCTTATTATTACGTACGTACCACATTATATTTTTCTTTTCTGTAAAGCTTTAAAGCAAATGTTTATCCATGTTTTTATTGACGCGTTTACTTAAATCTAAGAAAACAAAACAACAAAAAATAAACTGGGAAAGGAAAAACACTTAACAACGCATACGAAGAAAATTATTTTCACAAGGGTTTGACAAGAGGAAAAACTTCAAAAGTTAATTGAAAGATTTAAAAAAGGCCTCTGATTGCTAAAATGGTACGCAAAGCATACAACATTAATAGTTTACTTTACTTTAAAGGGACAAAAAGAAGAAATTATTAATTTTGGTACTTTTTTTGGTACTTTTTTTCAAATTTTTATGTTATTTTACAGACGACACTCGAATGTACTTACCCATTGGAGTTTTAAAATATTTTTTTGGGTTAATTTGCGTCTTTATTTCTTTTTTAGTGTTTCTTTTCTTTTGTGTACTTTTTTTAGTACCTTTTAGACCAAATAAGGACCATTGTGGTACCACAGTTTAATATTTGCTTTAAGTTCTGAAACATTCAAAGCTTCTGATGAAGCGGCTTAGACTACCAAAGTCCACATAGTAGACTCAAAGATGTGTTTTTACCCTCTGACATAATGCTGGGCATATGCCCAGTAAGTCGCCATAGTCTAGTAGGTAGTGTGTTGGCTTATTAGACATAAGGCCGCTGTTCAAATCCCAGACAAAACGGCAAAAATTGCCTCAGAGACTTCCTCTCAGCATATTTCTGGCAAAAACTTTGCGAGTAAATAAAATTGCCGTGAAAAAGTTTCTCAAAAAAACTCTGTCGTTCAGAGTCGACTTTAAATTGTAGGTCCTCTGACACTCATGTATAAAATTAACACACACATAACTTAAGTGGAGTGTGAAGAGGAACTGTAAACCTAACTAAAGGGTTGGAATGGCCATTTATGCATGTATGTAAGTGAGCTTAAGTTAGGTTAGGTTACGTTAGAGGACGTGTATCTGTCAGTCAAGACAAGTACAGTACCCGGAGGTCGGATTGACCCATTGTACAACGTCCTAAAGGAGAGAACAATAGTAAAAGGGATAGGATGATAGGAGGATATATGGGAAAGGGGGGAGTGGGAAGCGGAGGAATCACACAGACCAGACACAACAAAAGGGTAGGAGAGTGCGACTACACCGATTAAGTCCTAGCACCTCTCAACCAGCCTAAGCCACTAGTGAATCTGTGGAGAGCCTTGAAGTCGGCTGTTGACACTGAATTCAAGTTCCCAAAGAAGGCCCTGCCAAGGGTCCTCAATCTCAATCTACCAAGGGCTGGGCATTTACAGAGGAGGTGTTCGATAGTCTCCAACTCCTCCTTATCCAAGCCCAGCAACCAACCTGTTCTCTTACTGTCTACAGCAGGCCATAGGCACCTAGAAACAAAACAACGCCTCTGCTCTTTCTCCATGACCCACCCATTGATGTGGCCATAGAAGTGGCAGACTTGGGGGTCAAGACCAACTATCAAATCGCCCCCTGAAAGCGAACCTAGCCTAACGAGGGCATCCGCCGTCTCATTGCCCAGTATTCCGCTATGTCCCGGAACCCAACATAGGCTGTCAACGAAGATCATGTAAGATTCGGAATCCGAAGCTGGGCCACCAGCTATGGCCCCAATAGCCTTCAAGATTGCGAAAATCTCCGCCTGAAAAACGCTGCAGTCATCATTCAACCTGAAGTGGAGTTCAAGACCGAGTTCCCTACAGAAAACCCCAGCACCTGTACGTCCACCTAACTTAGACCTATCTGTGAAGATGGGTATACCACTCTGCCCCTGAAGTACCCCACCATTCCATTGTGCCCTATCCGGTATAAGTATCCTTAAACCAGGCAGGAACATAGCCTCAGGCACAACATAATCAGTGGCTTTTTCTAAAAGCGCATATCTTCCGCAAGTGAGCTTTAGGTGTTACCATTTAAACGGTCTTTACTGTTCCCTAGAGCATCCGCCATCCATCTACCGAGAATTAACAACCGACAGCTTTCGAGCACTCAATCTATTTCGGTCTTAGCAAACATTTCTCATAATATTTCACCAGAAATAGAATTAAACCTCTATTTCTTCCTTAATGTATACTATACACGCGCTTACTACCTAAAAGTATACTACAATTTCTTTTTTTTTTTTTTTCTAATTAAATTAACAAAGTATCGCATTACCACATGACAGAGGGAGAGGGAAATAATCCTAATGATGTTCCCTTTTAAATGCATTAAATCGTTAAAAATCTATGACAAACGGAATTTAATGAATTTAGACGAAGAAGAAGAAGGAGAGGAAAACGCTGTAATTTCCTCAGAAAAAAAACGGGAAGATTTTAATCACTTAATCAACCTGGAGGTTTTCAAAAGCAAAACAATTATTGTGCTGCTGCACTGATATTCGCTAAAGATAACATGGAAAAAAGCTTTTTTAATTAAAGTAATGATGATTTCATTGGAAAAAAAATACATTTTAAAATTAAAGGAAGTAAAATATTTAATTAAACACTCACACTTGCACACATTTCCTCTCCTTCTCCACAATGCTTAAGAAAACTTTCTCCATAAAATTCGTAAATGAACGGATTTGTTCTTTAAAGGCGAATGTGCCATGATATTTAAAGGAAAATTTCTCTTCTTTTGTTTTGTCATCACACAATGGAAATATTTTCATTGTTTTCCTTGTTATTTTATTATTCGGGGAAATTTAAACAATAAAAAAACAACAAAATTTTCCACAAATACTCACATCGAGTGTAGAATCGCTTATTTAAGCAGTTTTAAGATACAATTACTGCGATACCATGGCGATATAATAGTTGCGATAAGAGGGTTCGATAATGAGGATTTTTGTGGATGATAAACACAATGATGGCACAATTTAGGGGAAAGGCACTATGGTGCTACACATTATAATTTTATAAAAAAAAATTTTTTTAAATATTATCAGACACACAGGCAGGGCGTTGATATGCTTCCTTAGTATTTAAAGAATAAAACATTTCAGTTTAGGATTCCATAAGGAAGTCGCTGTAGTCTAGTAGGTTGTGTGTAGGCTCAATCCCCAGGTCAGACATCTCCAACAAAATTAAAACCAAAACAAATATTTCGTCCACAACTTCCTCTCAGCAGTTCTCTGGCAAAAACTCTGAAAGTAAATAAAAAATGCCATGAAAAATTTCTCAAAAATCTGTTGTTCGGAGTCGACTTTAAACTGCAGATCCATCCCGCCTCTCATGTATAAAACTAACACACACACACAACATAAGTTTTGTAAGAAGCTGGGTTGTAATTCTGACTGAAGGTTTGTGGACCAATTAAGTATGGACCAATTAGGTATGTATGTTAAGGACTTCTGGTCTAAAAATTCAGAGCGTCCTAATGCGACCATTGAGTTTTATACTGATGGCTCAAAGATGAATGTCAGCGTGGACTGTGATACCTTTATTAAGTAGGTCATGACTATTTTGAAAACGGCGCAGGATCTGATGGATGGCGGAATGCTCCCTAAAAATCTCTTGATTTGCTTGCACAATCAGGCAGAGATTAATAAACTAACGAACGTAGTTTCAACGTCCGTTCTTGTCCATGAATGCAGACGATTTCGCAGGGAAATTTCGGGACACTCAAAAACCGCCTTCAGCGATAGGACCAATGAATAGGTTTGTGGAAATACAAATCACGCTACGAATCTGAGAGAGATCCAAGAGCGTTCAATACTTATTTACTTAATTGGCCATTATAATCCTTTAGTCACGATTACAACCTTGATTCTCACACCAACTATGTTGTGTGCGTTAATTTTATACATGAGTAACGGGACCTACGACTGATTTGAGAGATTTTCCGTGGCAATGTGTAATTTACCCTCAAAGTTCTTGCTTGAAAGGCAGAAATTTTCACATTTCGTTTTGTTTGAACGAAGAAAATATACAATTTAACATGTTCTAGAATGCCAGGGTTATATATATATATAGTTTTTTTTTTGTTTTGTAAGCAGCAGTGCATACTGAAATCAATTCTCTGTGTGACTTTCAAATGCTGTTTCTTTGTTAATGTATGCCACGTTTATGTCCCAATTAATTTTCTTGTTTAAATAGCCGAAGATGTTTCAGTTGGATATGTTCAATTGGGGGGCTACAATGCAGCCAAATTCTTCGTAAATTGTTAAGTGATGCCATCAATAGTCGAACTTCTAGATTTTCATAAGGACGTATAAAGATTTCTATTTTTTTTTTCTTTTTTGCTGTATATATTTACAGCTGCTGCAATGAAGATCTTGCTCTTCTGCTAGCTGTTATCGATAAAAACCTTGAATTCGTTTTTGAAATTTTCTAAGCATTTAGGATATTGCGTTACGTATAATAAACCAGTAACCCAGTGTAATGTTAAACAATTTTTAAATTTAAAATTAATTTCTGATTTTTTTTTCATTTTTGTCCAAAAACAGTCCATAGTGTCAACCAATAAACATTACTTTACTACAAGTTTACTACGTTGTTTGTTAGTCAAATTTGCTTTAATAGACCGAAAAAAATGGAAATTTTTTTGTAACAATTTGTCCTATTTTTTTTTTTACTTTCTCTTCTTCTTTTTTGCGTCTTTCACTGGCAATTTTAAGGTTCTTGAGCCATTGACCATAATGGCAATGATAATCATCATTAAATTAAACCCAAACTTAAGCAAATAAATAATTATTGGGTAGACCGACCCTGGTTTGAAGATTCCGTTTTTTTTTTATAAGGGTGGGGGTCATGCCTAATTTTTCTATTTCTTTTCTAATTTTCCTTTTACGTTTTACGTTTTTTGTTTTTGTTTTTCTTATTTTAAATCGTTGTCTGAGCCTAAAAAAGGTGTCAACTTAACAAATCGATAAATTTGCTTTTAGGAGGGAACCTGTTCAGAGACTGTATTAGGATATGCCTGATTATCTATTTAAAGTTGTTTTTGTTCACAAAAAAAAGGATACGATTTTTTAAAAGAGGTCAATTATGACGGTCGTTATTAATTTTAAATATGCCAAGAAAAATGTTCAACAATAATTTTTTTTTTTTTAATTTAAAAGAAGTTTTTTTTTTCTTTGGCAATCGGATTAATTTTTAACACAATAAAATTTGAAATGAATTTTCATTGAATATTTTTTGTTTTCTTTGCTGGAAGTTTTAAATATTTATGGAGGATTTCGTAAAATTACAACCAGACACACTTTAATTTGGATTCTTCAACTGAAAACATTGCACTTGACAAACTAAATTGTATTAAAAATTACACTAAACAACGCCGACTGTTTAGTGAGAAGGGTGAGGTGTCGGTTCAAGCCTTTATCAGACATCTACAACGAAACGAAGCACAGTTAGTTCCGCTCTTCTTAATCCACGTATCAGACTGGTGTGTTGGTTAATATCCTCAAGAGACTATTTCTTAAAAATTTGTCGTTCAGAATCGAATTTAAACTGTAGGTCCCTCCTCTCATGTATAGCCTTAAAGCACACTAAATAAGTGGTGTGAGAAGCTGGGTCGTAATCTTGACTGAATTATGTATGTATGTATGTATGACTGTGTGTAACAGAAGCGGGAATATTATACCTCCTTGGAGTGCGTCTCTATTGTCGTTCCTTATAGTTATGTTATCTGCACCGCAATTATTATTTGTCGTTATGACTTACCTTAGCAGTAGCAGGCATGAGAACTAAAGGGTCCTTTTTTTTGGAAATGCTTTAAAAAAAAACTACTGAATATTTTCTCAAATTTCTTTTTTTATTCGAAAGTACAATCCTTCCGGTTAATAATGGAAAATAATTTCATTCAAATGGCTGCCTCGGCTGGCCATGCAGTAGCCTACACGATCGTTCTAATTTTTAAGCACATTATCGATTGTGTGCAGCTGTATTTCACCAATGGCTTCACGAATATTGTCCTTTAAAGCGTCTGTCTTGTCGGCTTAACACTTATCTTTGACGGCACCCCACAAATAACAGTCCAACGGTGTCAGATCGTAGCTCCGAGCTGGCCAAACGACATCAGCTCTGCGGCTAATAATGCGATCTTCTAAAACAGGACGCAAAACATCGAGTGTAGCTTCGGCTGTGTGGCACGTAGCGCCGTCCTGTTGAAACCAAATGTTGCCAATATCCGCCTCTTAAAATTTTTGTGAACAAAAATTCGTTCAACATGGCCCAATAACGATCGCCATTGACTGTAACGGCCACTCCTTGCTCATTTTCGAAGAAAATGGCCCAATTATGCCTCTGGACCAAAATCCGCACCAAAAAGTGACTCGTTTTGGGTGCGTCGGCTTTTCAATGTATGCGTGCGGGTTTTCTGTGCCCCAAATGCGACAATTTTGCTTGTTTACAACATACCCGCCAAGATGAAAATGAGCTTCATCTGAAAAGATGATTTTTTTTTTGCCAACATCGGCATCTTCTTGTGTAGGCTGGCTACTGCATGGCCAGCCGAGGCAGCCATTTGAATGAAATTATTTTCCATTATTAACCGGAAGGATTGTACTTTCAAATAAAAAAAGAAATTCGAGAATATATTCAGTAGTTTGTTTTTAAAGCATTTTCTAAAAAAAAAAGTTAATTGGCGGACCCTTTAGTTTACTCCCTTTGAGCTAATAAGGTATCTTTATATTGTCTCCTCCAAGCCAAGCCTATATCTTTGATTAATTTCAGGATACTAGTCGGTATTAACAATGACAACTCCCTGCCTAGAACTTGATATACACCCACGCATTTCTTCATGGAAGGCATTAATGCCCTACAGGTTCCAAGAATAAGTTTCGATGAATCATTCTCATCTTTACAGAGATGATTGGCCCCGAGACAACTCTCATTCTGAACAAATGTACCTGGAGCCTACAGTGTCCTGTTGAAAGAACGGTTATCACCATCAGCTTAATTCTTGAAAGTCTGATGCATGACTCAAATCTCCTTTTATTGCAATTTCTATACAAATGTTTTGATTACCTAAAAACCACTTGGTTTGAATATTCTTGGCTCTCATCATATTCCATTCCAAACATCCGCTACCATTTCATAACAGACTTCTGGCCCCATCAATGGCGTAAAAGTTCCCCTCCTCGCAAGCTTGCCAGCGAGGAGTATGCCCACATGATCTGATATCCACTTCACCTGGTAAGCAGCTGAGAGAATTCCCACATGATCTGGATCAGCGAGGAGTATGCCCACATGATCTGATATCCACTTCAAATGTTAAGCAGCTGAGAGAATTCCCACATGACCTGGATCAGCGAGGAGTATGCCCACATGATCTGATATCCACTTCACCTGGTAACCAGCTGAGAGAATTCCCGCATGATCTGGTACCCACATGACCTGATATCCAGCCGAGAGAATGCCCCCATGATCGGGTACCCAGCAGAGGGTAATGTTATTCTGTGTACCTAACTGAATCAGCTTCTGAAGACAGTCGTGTACTTTCTTCAATTTAACCTCAAAAGAGGCGATTGCTCGAAAATGGCGGCCTGACGTGACAGTATTTCTGTATTCTCTCTTTTGTACCTCCTATCCAATTTAAATTGAGCACATGTTTCGATGGCAAAGACTTCCACTTGGAAAATAGCCGCGAGTTTTCCCAGTAGCTCGAAATAATTTATTCTGGAATCAAACATTTCTGCTGCTGTACCATTCTTGATCCTTTTGTATATCACAATTGGTACCTTTTTTAAGTGTGTGTATATAGTACCCAGGTTACTCGATTTGTTTTTATTTCCAAGACTCGATGCGAAGCACATTAAAGTCCAACGGTTCTATCTAGGGGGATATTAAGATCGGCCAATCGCCAGTTGCCCCGCAATTTTCTATATAAATATATCAAATAATATTAAAGTGTACGAAAAGTACTTTTTTCAAAAAGTACGAAAGAAGTTTTATAGTGAAGAAGCTTTTTAGTTTCGATTGATTCCATATATTCTGGTAGTATTTTAGTGAAATATACTAATAATAGTTAATATAATATGTTATAGCCCTTGGTAAGAACATGAAATGCAAAAAGTACTATTTGAAAAAAGTACCAAAATTTTTTTTTTTAATTTTCTCAGTTTTTTTACTTTTTTGTCTTAGCAGATAATAATAGTTATGCATGATAACTTCCTAGAATGCTTTTCCTTTTTCCCTCTAATTTTTTTCTTTCTCTATGTGTCTGTTCTGCTTAAATATTTTAGTTTCGTGGTTTAAGCATGTTTTCGTTTTAATTTTTTTTAAATTCTGCACCCCCATACACAACAGAATTCAATACGACCGAAATGAAATCAAAACTCCCAGTATTATTTTGTAAAAAAAAACAGAAAACCTTTTAAATTAATTAATTAACGAAATCGAAAAATGAAAAGCAAATTAAAAAATTTTTTTCAATCATGCTTCTTTTGTCTCTCTTCTATGAAAAATACACACAAATTTTTACTGCAATCCACTACAAAAACAATTGCTTCAAATAATTGGTAAAAAATAATCAAATTAAAATAAAAATTAAATTAAATTAACAATTTCAAATTAAATTCAATTGAAAATCAATCGAAAAAAAATACAAACGTTTTAATAAAAACAACAAAAATCTGAATGCACTTCAACCAACACTGCCGAACGTACGCATTAAAATTGACTATCAATGCGCCTTTAACACGTGCTTCCTTCCATATTGCAATTAAAACTCTAACAACTACAATAACAATAAAAAAAAAATTAACAACAAATTCATTACAATCAAAACAAAACAAATCAAATAAAAATTTCCGTTCACCTTCTTATTCACGTACAATTATTAAAAAAAATTTTGGATTCCTTTTTTTTCTTAAATTTTATAAAAAAAAAAAATAAAATCCTTGTTGCCTTGTGTTACTGTTACTGTTTTTGTAATGTAATGACCATAGAATGTCAATGTTCTTCTTCCGTTTGCATAATCTCCAGCGTGCTGAGGAGAATAAACGTAAAAAACGCGCCGAACAGCGTCATCGCCAACAGCAGCGTCAACGTCGTGGTGCCAAAGTGTTTCGTTGTGTCAGCGACTCGACGGGCCACTTGACACTGGCACCATCACGACTCTTTGAAAAGACACCAATGAGTCCATCGGATAGTTTAGATGAAATAGCATTACAAATACCCAGGTAAGATCACTAATTATCAAGACAAACATACAAAAAAAATGTTCCACATTTTAGTACTTTTGAAATATATTTTACAGGAAGTACCACACATATAAATTAGTAAGTGAGTTAAAAAAAATTTAAAAATATTAATGAAAATAATATTGCTGAAGTAAATTCGCTATAAACAAAATTTGTTATCGTAATCGACAATTTTGTTGCCTTTTGTATTAAAAACTTTATCGAAAATTTTTTATTTAAAAAATTATATCGAAAATTGTCTTCAAAAAAAGTATGTTATCTATAATTATCAACACAAAAATATCGACAGTTATGTTATCGATAATTTTTTATATAAAAATTATGTTATCGATAATTTTTTATATAAAAATTACGTTATCGATAATTTTCTATATATAAAAATTTTGTTACCGATAATTTTCTATATAAAAATTATGTTATCGATAATTTACTATATATAAAAATTTTGTTATCGATAATTTTCTACATCGAAAATATGTAATCGATTATATTCTAGATAGAAATTATTTTATCAATAATTTTGTATATAAAAATTATGTTATCGAAACATGAAATTTTGTTATCGATAATTTTCTACATCGAAAATATGTAATCGATTATATTCTAGATATAAATTATGTTACCGATAATTTTTTGTATAAAAATTATGTTATCGATAAATCTCTATATATAAACATTTTGTTATCGATAAATCTATATATAAAAATTTTGTTATCGATAATTTTCTATATATAAAATTTTGTTATCGATAATTTTTATATAATAAAAATGATGTTATCGATAATTTTCTATATAAAATATTGTGTTATCGATAATTTTGTATATAAAAAATGGTGTTAATATAATTTTCTGTATAAAAAATGGTGTTATAGATAATTTTATATAATTAAAAAGTTTTGTTATCGATAATTTTATATATAAAAAATTTTGTTATCGATAATTTTCTATATAAAAAAATTTGTTATCGATAATTTTCTATATAAAAAAATTTTGTTATCGATAATTTTTTATATAAAAATTATGTTATCGATAATTTTCTATATAGAAATTATTTTATCGATAATTTTTTATGTAAAAATTACGTTATTGACAATTTGCTATACATAAAAATTTTGTTATCGATAATTTTCTATGTAGAAAATATGTAATCGATAATATTCTAGACAGAAATTATGTTATCAATAATGTTCTATATAAAAATTATGTTATCGATAATTTTCTATATAAAAAATATTTTATTGATAATTTTCTATATATAAAAATTATGTTATCGATAATTTAATATATAAATTTAATATATAATATAATATAATATATATCGATAATTTTCTATATATGAAAATCGATAATTTTGTATATAAAAATGTTTTTATCGATAATATTCGATATACAAATAGTTGTTATCAAAAAATTTCTTTATAAAATAAAATTTTCAATCTCTTTGACTCATATCCTGGTCATGATATTAAAATGGAAGCAACATCTAATTAAGAGGGCAGGAAAAGCCCATAGATGCTGGTCAGTATGTAGAAAACTTATAATTTCTAAATGTGATGAGGGCAACACCTACAAGGATATTGGAAACTTCTTATACAACCGATTGGGATAAGGGCACCTTATAAAGCGAGACTTACGGTCTATCCTCTTCAGGGTGCGGTAGTATTGAGCTAGATGCACTTTTAAGCGTCTACACGCGGTACTCCACCACACCAGTGGTGGAGACGCACAGACGTGGTAAATTATTATGAATGCAGATCATGCAGGAAGGAAATCCAAGGAAGTTTATAAAAGGTTTAGACCTCCAATAGACAGTGCACAACACACTAGCATGACGGATTGTGTTTATGCCCATAGGCATATTTACTCCTCCAATCTATCCTACTACAGAAATTTTTTTATCGAATTTCCTTCATACAAATAAAATTTTGCTATCGATAACTTATACAATATTTGATTATCGATAATTTATACAACATTTTGTTATCGAAAATGTTGAATAGAATTTTTTTCTGCTAAATTTGTTATCGAAATTTTATGTGTTATCGAAATTATCACTTAGACGTGTACCCATAACCGTAAGAATTACAAAAAAATTGTGTATGAAAACCTTTTATCGATTTTTCTTTATACAAAATTTTGTTATCGATAATTAATAAACGTATTGTTGATAAAATTATGTACAGTTTTTCTGTTTCTATCTTCAAGTTAATTCAAATGTTTTAATTCTCTCCTCATTTTTGTTTCTTTACAGGTATGCTATTGAAATTTATTGCATCAGTACGTAAGTTATAAAAATTTTTCTTTAAAAGTGATCATTAAACTAAACAACTTTAAAGCAATTCAAAAACGAATAATTCCATAAAATTTTTCATTTTTAATCGTATGCACAAATTTTGAAACGATTTTCCTTCACTTGGACTTAATTGAAGCAAATCCAGTAAGAAAAAAAAGAGAGATGGAGATGAAATTCAATTGAAAAATGATTTTGTCTTTCTAAACCGATTCCGTTACAATTCCAATTCACCCAAATTTTTTTTTTTCGAAATTATTCCCTTTTAAAACACATGACTGAACTACCTTCAGCTCCATGCAATTGCCAATGAATGGCTGGAATGTTCACAAATCCCTTCAAAACAAAAGAACTCCTGCATACTTTTGTGCGTACTACGCCGCATGAAAGGAATTGTTAATGCCGATTGATTTTTTCGCTTTTCAATGGTTTCATCCTCTGCACAATGCGGCAAAATTCTTATTCACATATTCAGAAAGTGATTTCTGTTCGGTACGGGAAAACCAAACCAGATTTTTTGTTATTGCTTTTGTTGTTGCTTTTTTCTGATCTTTTTGTCAGTGATGGAAAACAATAAAATGTGGAAAGGTATATGTCAACAGTGCTATCACAGAATAGCAATTTTGTTTACATTCAAAGAATGTAAAAAATGAACTGGAGGTGTACTATATGGGACATTGCACTTTGAAGTGAATGTCCGGGGAAATTCAAAAAAATTTAATTCCTTTAAACCGATAGAAAGAGTTGTTACCGAATAATAAAACTATTCTAATTCAAAATAGTAAATTTGTAAACATTTTGTTACTGAAAATTGTCTGTATAATATATTTCTGTTATCGATAATTTTCTTAACACAACAATATTGTTATCGAAAATTTCATAAACATAAATTTTGATATCGATGAAATCATTTTTGCATAGAATTATAATGAAAAATCAATTCAGTACGAAAAACCAAGCGCTAGAAATGGTATGTAGAACACGTGCAATGCGCAAAAAACTTTAGCCAAGCCAGTCAAAGTTCTGTAATTGGTGAGATCAGAAGGGTGTGATCCATCATACGCTGCTAAAACTGGCTATCAGACTGGTTTTTAAGTTATACTGCCAATATATAAAAAATTTGTTGTAGATTTTCTATACAAAAAAATGTTTGTTATCGGAAATTTTCTATATAAAAATTTTATGATATCGAAAATTTTCTGTATACAAAAATGTGCTATCGAATATTTTCTGTTTACAAAAATTTGTTATGGAAAATATTCTATATACGAAAATATAAAAATTTGTTATCGAAAATTTTTCTATATCTAAAAGTTTGTTATCGAAAGTTTTCTATATCTAAATATTTGTCATAGAAAATCCAATAAATCCAATCCAATAAAATTTGTTATCTCAAATTTTTCTATACCTAAAAGTTTGTTATCAAAACTTTTCTATATCTAAAAATTTGTTATCGAAAATTTTCTGTATACAAAAATTTGTTATCGAAAATGTTCTATATACGAAAATATAAAAATTTGTTATCGAAAATTTGTATATACCTAAAAGTTTGTTATCGAAACCTTTCTATATCTAAAAATTTGTTATCGAAACTTTTCTATATCTAAAAATTTGTTATCGAAAATTTTTTAAATACAAAAATTTGTTATTGAAAATTTTCTATATATAAGAATTTGTTATCCAAAATATTTCTATTTCTAAACTTTTTTATCGAAAATTTTCTGTATACAAAAATTTGTTATCGAAAATTTTCTATTTATAAACATTTTTACCCGAAAATTTTTCTAACCTAAAAGTTATCGAAACTTTTCTATATCTATAAATTTGTTATCGTAACTTTTCTATATCTAAAAATTTGTTATTGAAAATTTTCTGTATACAAAAATTTGTTATCGAAAATATTCTGAGTACAAAAATTTGTTATCGAAAATGTTCTATACACGAAAATATAAAAATTTGTTACCAAAAATGTTCCTATACCTAAAAGTTTGTTATCGAAACTTTTCTATATCTAAAAATTTGTTATAGAAAATTTTATACATACAAAAATTTGTTATCGACAATTTTCTGTATAAAAATTTGTTATCGAAAATTATCTATGTAGAAAAATTTTATCGAAAATTTTCTATATACAAAAAATAATATCGAAAATTTTTATCGACATTGTTCTATATACAAAAATTTGTTATCGAAAATTTTCTGTATATAAAAATTTGTTTTCGAAAATTGTCTCTATAAAAATTATCGAAAACTTTCTCTATAAAAATTTGTATCGAAAACTTTCTCTATAAAAATTTTTATCGAAAATTTTCTTTATAAAAACCGTTTGTTATCGAAAATTTTCTATATATAAAAATTTGTTATCGAAAATTTTCTATATACGAAAATATGTTATCGAAAATTTTCTATATACAAGAATTTTTTATCAAAAATTTGTATATATAAAAATTTGTTATCGATAATTTTCTGTATGCTCAAATTTGTTATCGAAAACAAGTTATCGAAAATTGTTTACGTATAAAATTTATTCGTAAATTTCAATAATTTAACGAAATCACTTTCGAAATCAATATGGAATAACCCATATGAGCCACATTATTCTTGCCAGTTGTGAGTGCTTATGACATTTGTTTCCCTCTTATTTTGTAATGAAAACAATAAAAAGCAACGGAAATCATGACAATCATACAACCAATTCGGTTTAACGAGATGAAAATTGTTTGATTTACTCTCATGCTAAGAGAGGAAGCATTCGAAAACCCCAGCTCTGGTTAGGATTATTCATAAATTTCTAAATATTGTATGTACGTATGTACATACATATATGCGATGGTGAAATGAAATTGCGGTGAAGCAAGTTTTTATTTATTTTTACAACGAAAAAGTTTACATGAGAAATTCGCGACAAATTTATTTAAAATATGACAAAACAAGAGGAGGATAAAGATAAAATATTCGAGTTAAATTAGAGAAGAGACACAGAAAGGGAAGACGTAAGGGATTTAAGGTGTGAGTTTAGGGATCTGTTTGTCACGTGTTACAGGAAAAATTCATTTCCTGGCGGTGATGTTGGTGGTTTGTTACAAAAATGTTTGTAAATCAAAATGAAAAACAGAAAATAAATTTTAATATCTATTACCCTTTCTTCTATTCAAGGGAAATTAATTAATTTAAACGTTTTTAAAATGAACAAAAAATCACCGCAGTTGTTTACCCTAATTATGCGCAATAGGCTTGACATTTATGAGCTTCAAATAAGAAACTTTGCTAAGCATTTTAAAGACTCATGACTCCGCCAAATAACTTTTTTTTTTTTTGAAAATGCTTTAAAAAAAACTACTGAATATTTTCTCCAATTTCTTTTTTTATTTGAAAGTACAATCCTTCCGGTTAATAATGGAAAATAATTTCATTAAAATGGATCCAATTGGCTTCACGAATATTGTCCTTTAAAGCGTCAATTGTCTCTGGCTTGTCGGCGTAACACTTATCTTTGACGGCAGCCCACAAATAATAGTCCAACGGTGTCAAATCACAGCTCCCAGGTGGCCAACCAACATCAGCTCTGCGGCTGATAATGCGGTCTTCAAAAACAGGGCGCAAAACATCGAGTTTAGCTTCGGCTGTGTGACACGTAGCGCCGTCCTGTTGAAACCAAATGTTGCCAATATCCTCCTCTTCAATTTTTGTGAACAAAAATTCATTCAACATGGCCCGATAACGATCGTCATTGACTGTAACGGCCACTTCTTGCTCATTTTCGAAGACAAATGGCCCAATTATGCCTCTGGACCAAAATCCGCACCAAACAGTGACTCGTTTTGGGTGCGTCGGCTTTTCAATGTATGCGTGCGGGTTTCCTGTGCCCCAAATGCGACAATTTCGCTTGTTTACATACCCGCCAAGATCAAAATGAGTTTCATCTGAAAAGATAATTTTTTTTGCCAAAATCGGCATCTTCTGGTGTAGGTTACTGCATGGCCAGCTGAGGCAGCCATTTGAATGAAAAATTTTTTGGCGGACCCTTTATAAATACAAAACATTTATGAGAATATCGGGGTTCTTTCGAACTTCGACAGTTAATAATGGTCATGTTGTTGAAGCTTTATCTGTCAAATTAATTGTCACTTATTCAGTTTGTTTTGCCAAGTCATCATGGTCGACCGCAGACAACAATGCGTGTCCGCTGAATGAGCTCTAAAGCTGTTGGTAACTGAGCCTAATTTTCATTGAAAAATTATCTTCAGCGATGAGAAAAATTTCAGGATGTATACGAGTGCGAATTAACGAAATTAAAATGTTACGAATTCAGAATAAGATCCAAGAGCGTCACTGTTTGGCTTGGATTTTAAGCTAAAGGCATTATAAAGGTCCATATTTGTTTCACTCTCAATGGTGAGCACTGTAGATCGATGATGGCATGAATTAGATGATCTGGATACCAACAACATGGGGTTTTAACAGCTTATGCCACATTGGATATTCCGCACGAGCGATTCGAGGGCATGGTCATCTTACGTAGAGGCAGTGGGAACTGGTCATCGAGATCATGCGATTCCAACCCGTTAAGACTTTTCTTAGGGAGTTTTCTTAAATCCCAGGTGTATTCGAATAAGCTGCTTATCACAAACATACATACAACCAGGGTTACGACCTAGCTTCTCACTCCATGTATGTTGTGTGCTTTTAAATTTATATATGAGTGGCGGGGGAACCTACAGTTTAAGGTCGACTCTGAACGTCGGATTCTTGCAGAACTTTCCATAACAATTTTCTATTTACTCTCAGAGTTTTTGCCAGAAAGCTGTGGAGAGGAAGTAGCCGCAGAAATATTTTTTCAAATTTCGTTCTGTTGGAGATGTCTGTCTTCTGGGCTGGGGTTTGAAGCGAGGTCTAATAAGCCAACACACTAGCTAATAAACTACGGCGGCTTTTAAGCATTCTATGGTTTTTAAAAGATCCACAATACTACCTACTAGAGACTGTGATCCACCTCTTCTGTGAGTGTCCGTCACTTGCTGGGTGCAGGAATAGATTATTTGGCTCTTCGTTTCTTGTCAGCTTGACGGAGCTATCATCATTTATCAGCATTTAGTAGGCATAACATAAGCAGTTGATTAGGCTACTGCATACGATTTCTGTTGTCAGTGTTGACAACTATAATATGAATATACGCTGACGAAATTCTGCTCATGATGGCAGCATTACATTGCCCTGTTATAGATCCTTTATAGAGTGCACGATGTTCGCAGTTATATGTTATCATTTCGCCAACAAATTCTTGGTGTATGTCTGACCACCAGCCTCCATTCCACAGAATACAAAATGACTAGCATCACAAGTATGCCGTTTGGCCCCAGGCAGTATGTGATTTCCTACCCCGCATATACTTCGGAGGTAAAGGGTGTTTTTTATAGAGGTATAGAACTTTAAGTTGCAATAAAACAACGATGGATTATTCGATTGACATGAATTTTATTTATCCGAAAGATAATCTTGTGGCATTACATTTAAAATATGATTTCTGGCATATGACCGCCACGGCTGGCGCGGATGTAGTCCAATCTGGACGTCCAATTTTCGATGACTTTTTCCAACATTTGTGGCCGTATATCGTATATCGGCAATAATACGGCGAATGTTGTCTTCCAAATGGTCAAGCGTTTGTGGCTTTACCGCATAGACCAATGACTTTACATAGCCCCACAGAAAGTAGTCTAGCGGTGTTAAATCACAAGATCTTGGAGGCCAATTCACAGGTCCAAAACGTGAAATTAGGCGGTCACCAAACGTGTCTTTCAATAAATCTATTGTGGCACGAGCTGTGTGACATGTTGCGCCGTCTGGTTGAAACCACATCTCCTGGACATCATGGTTATTCAATTCAGGAATGAAAAAGTTTGTAATCATGGCTCTATACCGATCACCATTGACTGTAACGTTCTGGCCACCATCGTTTTTGAAAAAGTACGGACCAATGATTCCACCAGCCCATAAAGCGCACCAAACAGTCAGTTTTTCTGGATGTAACGGTGTTTCCACATACACTTGAGGATTACCTTCACTCCAAATGCGGCAGTTTTGTTTGTTGACGTAGCCATTCAACCAGAAGTGCGCTTCATCGTTAAACCAAATTCGCTTATGAAAATCGGGAACAACGGTAATCTCGTTTTGGGCCCATTCAACGAATCTACGCCTTACTTGATGATCGTTTGGCTTCAAATCTTGCACGAGTTGGATTTTGTAAGCACGCAAACCAAGATCCTTCCGCAAAATCTTCCATAAAGTGGATGGACACAGATCCAATTCCTGTGCTCGATGGCGAATGGACTCATTCGGGTCTTCCTCAATGCTACGCTCTACAGCAGCAATAGCTTCTTCTGTACGCACCGTACAGCGTCTCTGGGGATGCGAGTTAACAATAAGAGTAAACGTGGTGCGAAAACGTTCCATGGTTAATCGAATTAACTGCTCTGATGGACGATTTTGTCGACGATAAAATGGACGTAGTGCGCGATACGTTTTCCGCACAGAACCATTATTTTCGAAATAAAATTGCACTATTTGCAAGCGTTGTTCAGGCGTGAGTCTATTCATGATGAATTGCCAAACCAAACTGAGAATAAATCACTTGACAGCTGTTAAATCGGTCGCCATCTTGAAAAGTAATGCCAACTTAAAGTTCTATACCTCTATAAAAAACACCCTTTATTATCTATTCTTCCCCTGCAATTCTTCTTCTAAAGTTTAGACCCGCTGTTAGTGGGGATGTAAATAAATAGCATTCTCGATAAATATATGAGGGATTTGCAAACATTTTAAAATATTGGAAGAAATTAAAAACATTTTTTTTTTCTGTATATCAAGTGACATGCCCCTTAAAGTTCAATCTGATATCGATTACCACATGCAGATACTTTATAGCCACTGTACTCTTCACTACTGCTTTTAGTACTTTTAAGACATTATTTACCGTCTCTGTTGGGTATCCTGGCAGTCATTTCTTAATGATTTCATTCTCAAAGAGCTCGACCTTATTTATGTTTGAGGCTTGTATTGCTAAGGCTATATTGTCTTACCTATTTAGAGAAACATCTCTCTGTCTAGCTTCATAAGATATTCTACCAACATAGATTATCCTTCCAGTATGCTACTGGGTTTCGTTCTTGGCTCATAAGAAAATCAAACATATACAATGATCCCAGATGAAAGCATTTAATGTGTAGATCGAAACATATTTAGAAAATTATTTGAAGAAGACAATCAGGACAACATTTGCCCTCAGCCTTTAGAAGCTTTAGAAAAGTGAAATAGGACAGCTGTGATCTGCCGAAAAAAATATATCTATGAACACAACAGCGAACATTATTTCCGATATTTAATTATTACTTTTGCTTTCTTTTAAGGCCGTTGCCTTAAGCGAGTAGGTAGTGTGTTAGCAAACTAGCGGGGAATTAAAAAAAAAACAGAAATATGAAATCTACAGGCAATCTTTTGGCTCCTGTTCCTGAAATCTGTTGTTCGAGGTCGTAGTTAAGCAGTAGCTCGAGCCTCTTATTGATAAAATTGAATCACACAACATAGGTGGTGTGAGAAGATAGGTTGTAATCCTGGCTAAAGGGTTGTCATGATTATTTTAGTAAGTAAATTAGGCTCTCTCCGTCTGCCGGACTACTGCACCGTGCCTCAGGCGGAGGTGACGGCAATTTAACGGGCCGCTCAATGGATCCTCGTCAACGGTGCTCGTTTCACTCGCGTTTCGGTCTTTTCTGATAGTCAGGCCTCGATAAGATCTGTATCGTGTTTCGTGAATAACTCTAGAATCGTTAGGGAATGTCGCCGCTGTCTCGACCTTCTTTCCGGGCGCTTCACCAGTGTCTCACTGGTGTGCTCCACCGCTAGACTCACCTGGCCCTTGATGGATAGAAGGCGTACCAACCAATTACTTGGTCTTGGTCGTGACATCATCTCAACCACAGTGGCCGTGCCTACAGGTCATTGCGTTATGGGTAGACACGCGGAGAGAATGAGGCTCCCATTTAACGACTTCTGCCGTGGATGCAGATCCGCTGAGGAAGAGGAGACTGTTATCCACTTTCTTTGTCAGTGCCCGTGTCAGTGCTAGGTGTAGATATTTGGCTCTCCATTTCTTGTCAGCTTGACGGAGCTATCATCTATTGATATCAAGGATATAGCTTTGTTCATCAAACTTTCTGGCTGGTTTTCCAGTATAAGGTGGTCGTGCTTTTGATGTGCAGCCCTTGCGCTGACCAAGATCTTCCTCTTCCCTGAACTTGGTCAGCACAGGGACTACGTTCACCCGTGGCATCACAACGGGCCGCTATGCAAGCTCAAGTGAGCTTTGTGACATGATCAAAGCTACAACTACGACCTAACCTAACCTACTATTACTACCTACTAGACTTCGACTGCTAACCACAGCAATCCACAAACCCTATTATAACCTATGTATGTCGTCCTCTTAAATTCAGCCTGATTTATGTGTCAGAGTCTTGGAAAATGCTTTCTCTTGTATGTTGATATGTATCTTTGTCATCAAGAACACTTTGCACATAACCTCTACGCCTCCATAGGATTAGTATTTGAAGCGGGAAACATATGTCTTGGTAGTTGAGGTAAAGGGCGTAGCTTTCATGCATGTTAGCCTTGCATTTGTTTAGACTGTGAAGGGCGGGAAACACTACTGCAGGATAAGTGGGTCACACATCATAGGCACTACGGGAAAGTACTATTTAACGTCAAAATACTCACGTGACGTGTTTTCTTGATTACATTGTCCACATGCCTGTACAATATTTATGATGAAACAGTGGATCAAAAGTCCCATTGTAATTGTGCTTCAAAAAATCACCATTATTGCCCTCATCAGTAGACAGACGAGAAGCCTTAAAATGAACTTCGATTCACTGGCCCATTATGTAAAATTTTTGTTGGATTTTCAGTCGAAAATATGTCCCCCCCCCCTTTTTCCATTCCTCTTACCCGTTTATAGCCATAAGACTTATGGAAATCAAATTGCCCCCATTGCTAAGCAATTAAAAAGACGAAAAAATTTTGTCCAGAAAAAAAATTTTCTTTTTATTTCATTTTAATTTCCATACTATTCTGCTGCTGGTGCAGAATCTTCAACAAAGGTTTGCCAAATTAAAGTTCCTGTCACGAATACAATTCCAAATATCATGCAGCCAAGCATAATGGACTGGTCCGTAGACATCTTTTTTGATTTTCAATTTAAAATTTGTTTTTATTTTCTTTTTTCTTTTTTGACAATAATTTTCGAATTTAGAAATTTTTATTCAGCTGGCGGTGGTACTGATGGTGGTGGACCATAGGTAACTATTAAGAATCTTATTACAGCCGCTATACCAATAAATACCAAAATTCCGGGATATTCCATAACAAACTCCACACAAGTACTGAAAGTGACTTCAATTTTTATAGGAAAGAAAAATCGTTGAAAAACCTCTTTTCGGAATTTGAAGTAAAAACAACAAAAATTATTTGACAAGATTGTCTAGGGAAAGTTTATAAAAAAATTTTATTTTTTTTTGTTACAATTTCAAAGTGTTTAATTTAAAAAAAAAATCGAAATTTCCATTTTACTCCCTCGATTTAAAGATGTACTCGCTAATGACAAGGCCCAACATTATGCCAAAGCCCAAGCCATGCACGTAATCCAATATGCCCATTAGCATTTCATCCCACTCCATTTTGTGTTTGTTTGTTTGTTTGTATAAATATGGTGTCACAGAATACTTAATCGTCACGTCTCCCCAAAAAAAGGTCCAGAATAATGAAACACACAACAACAACGCCGGCTATTGATAAAACTTGTTTCATATCACACGCGAATAAATATCGTAAAACAAAAAATTTATTCTTCAAGAGATTTCTGTGAACGAAACTTTTTCTTCAAAATTTTTAAAAAAATTAATTTTGAAAATGAAATTTCATAATGACAATCAATACGACGTACGTCAGACTAATAATTTGAAATCACAAAAAGATAACTTGTGAAGGCTTCTTGAATACCCTACAGTAGTTAATACAAAACATAAATGCAAATAAAGGAAGGCAGTTAGGTTGAAAGGGAGGAGATCTCATGACACATTTTGGCTTGTTGAGCTCTCGCCTTTAAGGTGTACCAATTGGTTGGATAAAGTGTATATTTACGGATGCTGTCTTTATCTTTCCGCTTGTTTCTAAACCTTATTCTCTTGTTCTTGAATCTTCTAAATTATTTAAATTTTACATTTCCCGCCAATTGATGTCTGCCGCTCTACTGGAGCACATATTAGTAAAGGTCGTATAACAAACCCAAATGAAGTCTCCTTCTTCACAAATACAATACGATTTTCAATTAAGACAACGAAGACTTCGTTTTCTTCTTCATTGCCTTGCAATTTGGAAGAATATAGCAAATTCTGGAACGATATGGTTGCCAACTACCGTTCAATGTTCTTCTGAAGAATCGCATGTATTTGTTTCTACTCTTTCTCAAGAGCCACCTTATCTTTCATGATATTTGTGTTGCTAATATCATGTCTGCATCAGACGGATCTTTACATGCGGATGCCTGCTGTGGTAGGATTACCTTAATATAACAACTATTCTTAGCTGGATACAGCGGATATAAAGATTCGAATGCATACATCTCCATACATACATACATACTAAATTGGACATTACAACCCTTAGTCGGCATTACAACCTCGTTCCTCAAACCACTTATGTTGTGTGTGTGTTAATTCTATCCATCATTGGCGGCACCTACAGTTTAAAGTCGATTCCGAACGACAGATTTTTGAGAAACTTTTCATGGCAATTTTCGATTTACTTTCAGAGTTTTTGTCAGGAATCTGCTGAGAGGAAATTGCCGAAGAAATATTAAAATTTCGTATTGTTGGAAGTGTCTGACCTGGGATTTGAACCGAGGTATCACGTCTAAGAAACCAACACGCTACCTATTAGAATACGGCGACTATGTTTGTTGTACGCTTACCATTAAAGTGTACCAATTAGTTGGATGGAGAGAATTCTTCCCAATGTCCTTTCAGATGCTATCCTAATCATTCCGCTCGTGGCTAAACAACACATTCTTGAAACTTCCGAATTATTTAAATTTTACATTTTCCGTCAATCGATATCCCCTGCTCTACAAAACTACAGATGAGTAACGGTCACACACACCCAAATAAACACACCCAAACAAAGTCTATCTCTTTACAAATACAATACGATTTTCATTTAAGACCACAAAGCATAAAATACTTCAGATTCCGTTTATTTTTTCCTTCATTACCGTGTAATTTGGTAAAATCCAGCTGATTCTGGAACGATAAGGTTGCCAACTTCCATTTCCTTTGGAATAATCGTCCTTTTTTTTTCTTACTCTTTCACATGTGGTGCTTTGCCGTCCTATGACATTTGTGCTGCTGATATCACGTCTGTCTCAAGCGTATCTTAACATGCGGCTGCTTGGTATGTTAAGAATACTTTGCGACCTAGCTTCTCACACCATCTCCATATGTTGTGTGTGTTAATTTTATCCATAAGTGGCGGCACCTACAGTTTAAATTCGACTCCGAACGACAGCTTTTTTTGAGAAACTTTTTCATGGCACATTTCTATTTACTCTCAGAGTTTTTGCCAGATATCTGCTGAGAGGAAGTCGCCGAAGCAATATTTTTTTCATATTTCGTTTTGGTGGAGATGTCTGACCTGGAGTATGAACGCTGGCCTCATGTCTAATAGGTCCATACACTACTTACTAGACTATGGCAACTACAAATACCGGCAAAATAATGCAAGAAATCTGCCAAATATTGTATACAAGGCATACAGAAACTCTGCTCAAACACCAAACGAATACGCTCAGCGTGTACCACGCTATTGGTGATCATGTTCTTTTCAACTTTTCTTTCTCGCAACAGAATCTGCAGGTACTAATATGTTTATTCTATACAGATAGTTATAGTACCCTGTAAATACCTGTAAAAATGTTCTAATGACGTCATTTGTCACATTTGAATGCAAATTCTCTTCTGCAAGCATCAAGGCTATAGATATAACCGGTTTTGGATATCAGACTTATGTTTGAATGATTGTGGTGTCTTTCTGAGTCAAAATTCTACTATCTCTCTAGATCTCTATATCTCTAGATCCTACTATTCTCGCTCACTTTCTTTGAAGCATTTTAAGTCATCCGCATATAAATTTCTATTGCGTAGCCAGATCCAGATCCTAGTCGGAAATATTACATTGTATATGGTATTGTATTGAAGTTATACGCAATTATGTCCGTAATTCCACTCCAATATAGTGAAATGAGCAATAAGTCTTTCATCTTCAAGATGGAGAAATAACGCGCAGGCATTTCGCTACCGAACAATTCCCACAACGTTTTCTTTCAAAGTTTTATTTCTAAAGCAATAAAATAAAATTTTAGAAATGCTTTATAAATAGGCCCACAATATGTTGTATGCACATGAGTATAACTCTGTAAATAGGCCTTCTGTTTAAACTGTCAATCTTGCCACAATAAAAAGCCAGCCTTGAATTTAATTTCCAAACATTTGAATTGTTTTTGTAGTTTTGAACGTGATTGAAAATTATTTTCTTTCCTTTTTTTGTTTTTACTTTTTGCTAAAAGAAAAGAAAAGAAGAAAATTTTTATTTTATTGCAAAATTCTCGAGAGTTATGGAGCCTATGCCTTTGTGGTACGTGCCAGTTGCAGCATTGGTCGTAATACTAATACGTGTGGGCTGGAAGGCTTTCAATTAGAAGAACGAGGGGATAATATTGAACAAAACAAAAACAAAAACAAACAAGATTAAAAGCGACAAGAACAGAAGACAAGATGGATTTGCGACCCTATATTCGTCTAGTTTTGGGCATCTATCTGGGCAATTTCATATATTTTCGAATAATTCGTTCCAAACGTTAATTCTAAATTTGTAATCGAAAATGAAAAATGATAATGAAAACACAAAAATAAAAATACGAATGAAATGAAACTCATGATTCATGATGATGAGAGAGAGATTTTTTTTTATTATTATCTGTTACAACAACATGCTTTACATGGGTTACATTTGTTACATGCGTTACATTTGTTACATCGGTTTGCATGCTTTAATGAACATCCCACTTGTACGCCTTTATTCTTCTTTGCGCGATAACATGGAAATGATCGCCAAATAGATGGCTTTGGCGTCTTCTTCTTATTATTGTTGTTGTTGGTATTGAAGCGATTTAGCAGCTTTTGTTTCATGCGTCTATAGAACAAACGCGTTTGATGTGGATGTATGATGCAGGCCAAACCCCAAAGCAGTATTAATGTCGACAGGAACTGTTCCATCAAGAATTCAAACAACAAATTTGGATTTCGTGACTGAAAACAAAAATTTACGAAAAAAAAACGAATTTTTTTTTTTAATTATTGAGACGTTAAGACAAATTAAAAAAAAATACTTATGAATTCCACTGTCACTGTCAAAAATTTTGTTGGTTTTCTTGGCAAGTTGTAGGCGAATTTTTTTTTATTTTTTTTATTTTTTTGTTTGTTTAACAGTTACAAACTCTAAGCAGCACCTCGGCAAGCACCAGGCCAGCAACTATGCCCAGAACGAATGTAACTGCTTGACTCATTTTTTTGTTTTTGTTTTTAAACGGAAATTTTGTTTTAACCAGAAATATTATCGAATGGTTGTTGAAGGAAATTTTGTTTTAATTTTGAAATATTTTTTGTTTGTGTTTTTTGTAAGCAAGTGATAATGGAATTTAAACACACCAGGGTGTTCAATATAAGCAGACATTTTGATTATTTTCAAAACGTAATTAACTGTAATCGTGGTGCAATAGAAGTTCCCGGGCCAGGGGAAAATATAAATAATATAAATAATAGTTGGAATGGAAGAAAGTGCACTTCTATTGATCAGGACTTCATGATTTTTTGTGCAATTGGAAGTACTATTAATCGATACAAAACTTTAAGGACCTGATGTATGCGTTAATACTCTAGCACCTGTTCTCATGATCAATATGGTGTGATCAGCCATTTAAATTTCGATGTCTGTTAGGCAACAGACAACAAAATTGCATGATCAACTTACCAGCATACTGTTACGAAAATGGAAATGGTATTATTAAAATGATAAACAAAAACCCCAAAAACAAAACAATGGACCTGTTTACATGATCAAAGAATAAACAAAAGATAGAAAAACAATGTCCTTGTTTACATGTTTTACGAATAAGCAAAAATATAGCAACAACATTAGTGTATAAAAAGGGGATAAACAAAGTAAACAAACAAGCAACAACAACACTGCAAGGACAAACATAAACAAAATACACAAACAACAATAATGAAAACAACATGCTTACATTTATAGATATTTCGCGAAGGCAGTCAGTCTTCATCGAAAGCATTCATCACACTGTTTATCCAGCGGTATAAAAGGCAAGACAAAGCAGTCAACGAGATGAGAAAGAATTCAGTCAGTCTTGTGTGAAGACACGTTGCGTGTGAAGAGAATAATTGTGGTTTGAAGATCTCTGTTATAAAGATCTATTGACCAATTGTTATTGTGTACGCGGAAGAATGTAAAGGAGAATAACAATTAAAGCAAATTGTTGTTGTTTAAATTAAGTCGTGAAAGATGGCACACGAACTCATATTTTTACGTAAAAGGGTAAAAACGTAACAATACGTACAACCAGTATGTTGCTTCACTTTGCTAGTCTATTAGTGGTGACACATGCATCCAACCAAGTATCAGGCTAAAAAAAAAAGACATACGTTTTCTTAATTTTTCGTAATTGAAAGCCTATTTCCTTTAAAAAAAAGGTTCAAAAAACCACCCTTGAAGCGTTTACAGTTAAAAGGATTTCTAAGATAATAAAAAGGAACAACGTTCAGCAAATATTTTTATTTCCAGATTAGAGTTCAATGTCTTAAGGTATTTTTAACTCGAAAATCTTTTGCGTTCTCAATACAAATTAAATTTTCTCAAGCCCTTTCACAAAAACCAGCCCTTCTTGCAATTATTACATCGTGACTTATCTGTGCTTTTTGTATTCGCAGGTAATTGTTGTTGTGATTTTCTTCGTTTCCAATTTCATTTTATGTTTCCCAAGATGACGATGATGATGATAATTTCTCCTGTCACAAACCCTTGGTGGCTTTTTAGTTCTCCATCCCCACGTTAATTGTTGTTGTGTTCAATACAATCAAGTTGGCTTGAGTTGTCTTGAGTTGTGTTGTGTTGTGTTGTGTTGTGTTCAGTTGTGAGTTGGATTGTCTGGTGTCTTGATTAAATTTGACTGATAAAGTGCTCATTCAGACCAACAAATTCGATAAACTTATCCATTTTATTTTATTACTCTGTTCTGGTTTTAGTTGTTGTTGTTGTTGTTGTTGTTGTAATTGTTAAGAGTTTTAGCAGGAGTTATTGTTGTTGCTTTAAAACCAAACATAACAACAATAAAAATAAAATAAAGAAAGAAAAGAAAACTTTTCTCGATTTAAACACTCTCAGAACGCAGTCATACTTTCAATTGGTTTTTATAACAGCCGCCAGTACAGCTGTCAGAGTGTCTCTGTGTGAATGCCATTTCTTTTTTAATTTTTCTCTACTTATAAAGGGTTATCCATTTTGCGATTTCAAAAGTAAAAGAAGTCGTACATAAAGCTGTGATTCTGATGAAACTTGGGTTTGTTTATAATGTTTGGATCTTGCCAAGGCCAGTGAAATGATTTTCATTTTTGGAGAAAATTTTGTTCGAAAACTCAACATTGAACGGCTGAAACCGTGAAATGGATAACCTGTTATTTCGTCTCTGATTTGTTTTTATTGTATCCACTGTATATACAAGGCCTTCACATAATAGAAATGACCAAGTAAGGAACATTCAAAAAAAAAGTTAAGAACAGGGGAGTAGATGAAGGAGAGAGACAGAGAGCTAGAGAGAGAGAAAGATTAAATAGCTAATCAACAATTTGTAGAAGAGAGCAGAGAATCGACAACCACTTGAAAACGATAACAATGAAGAATAAAGTAGGGGAGGCTAAGAGACATTGTCTTGCAAGTAGATGGGAACACAGAAAGTAGAAGCAAAGCTTGTGAAATACACTTCTGCTTCTTACCTATTTACAGAGTAAAAAACGTAACAAAAAATCATTGCTCTGTTAGAAAAACCAATTCAAATAATGTTTTTTTGACAACTAGAAGCCTATTTTACGTTGTTAGAAAACTTGAACTTTTAATTGATTGTCGACAATGTAAACTACAACTCCAGAAAGAACAACTTCTTAAGGCAATTAAAATACATTTTTCTGATTGAAGGCTTATCTATCGATTTATAAATATTTAGAAGAATTAGAACTCATTCCGTATAAATTCATTCCATAAAACAAAATAATTTATTTCCACTATAATACAAAAATTTGGTCCGAATCAAGTTAAACTTGCATTTGCCTTAAACTTAGCGCACTTGAGTCCTATCAAATGCTCCGTTATAAAACGAAGCTCTTTGCAGATAGTTTCCAGATTTCCTCCACAAATCCTGGACGTGGTGTCCAAGCAATCACAACGCTATAGTTTTTGCAAAACTCGTTTTTAGGATATTTTCAGATCCAGAAGATCTGGTTAGATTCGGCATAATTCCTCCCATCGGACACTCCGAATTATCTACCTTGGTGCCAATTCTAGTATTGCCATCATCTGTAAAACTTCAGCCTGCTTAGCCCATGATCTTTTCCCACATTATTATCGTACGTGATTTACTTTTCATTGCTCGTAATTATTGGCTTAAAAATGGGTTCGATTTCGTTTCGTTTTAGCAGTGAATTACGAGTGGAAATTCGGTTCATTAATTAACGTGGTACCCAACTATCGATTCTTTGTTATGTATTCAGTTTTTTTTCCAAATCATTGATAACTGTTTGTGTGAAGAATGTCAAATGCCGTACAATCTTCAGCTCAAGTGAGCTTTGGCATCAAAGCTACCACTCCAACCTACCTTCCTATGTAAGCTTTCCGGTCACCGCGGTAGTCGTCAACAGGTCTTGTAGCAGATAGTTGAGGATAGTGAATAACGTTTTAGTGGGAGTAGTGCCAAGAAGTCGACGTAGTCTAGTAGGTAGTGCGTTGGTTTATTAGACCCCAGGTCAGAAAATGTCCACTAAAACGAAATTGAAAAAATATTTCTTCACCGGCTTCCTCTCATTAGATTCTTGGCAAAGACACTGAGAGCAAATAAAATTCCGAAAAAGTTTCACATAAATCTGTCTTTCACAGTCGGCTTTAAACAGTAGATCCCGCCACACTTGGTCTAGGTTGTATCGTGCCCGCCATCTAACGTTTTTTTTTCAACTAGTGCTTATTTCGTGAATGGTAGCTCATGTCTGATTTGACAGGTAATTAGTTTTATCCTTCCGTTGAACGAATATGGACCATTAAATGTGTTTTCGCTTCGCTAAGTGGGCCTGCGATCGACTTATAGAAGATGCCGATTTTGGCAAAAAAAATCATCTTTTCAGATGAAGCTCATTTTGATCTTGGCGGGTATGTAAACAAGCAAAATTGTCGCATTTGGGGCACAGAAAACCCACACGCATACATTGAAAAGCCGACGCACCCAAAACGAGTCATTGTTTGGTGCGGATTTTGGTCCAGAGGCATAATCGGGCCATTTTTCTTCGAAAATGAGCAAGGAGTGGCCGTTACAGTCAATGGCGATCGTTATCGGACCATGTTGAACGAATTTTTGTTCACAAAAATTAAAGAGGAGGATATTGGCAACAGTTGGTTTCAACAGGACGGCACAGCCGAAGTTTTTGAAGATCGCGTTATCAGCCGCAGAGCTGATGTCGTTTGGCCACCTCGGAGCTGCGATTTGACACCGTTAGACTATTATTTGTGGGGTGCCGTCTAAGATAAGTGTTACGCCGACAAGCCAGACACAATTGACGCTTTAAAATACGATATTCGTGAAGCCATTGGTGAAATACAGCTGCACACAATCGATAATGTGCTTAAAAATTGGACCGATCATGTAGGCTACTGCATGGCCAGCCGCGATAGCCATTTAAATGAAATTATTTTCCATTATTAACCGGAAGGATTGTACTTTCAAATAAAAAAAGAAATTTGAGAAAATATTCAGTAGTTTTTTCTTTAAAGCATTTTCAAAAAAAAAAGTTATTTACGTGAGGGCACGGTTCAAACCCCAAGTCATCTCCAGAAAATATAAAATATACATGAAAAATATTTCTTCACCGGCTGCCTCTCAACAGATTCCTGGCAAGGACACTGAGAGCAAATAAAATTCCGATGAAAAGTTTCTCACAAATCTGTCTTTCGGAATCGACTTTAAACTGTTGGCCGCCACTCTTGGTCTCGGTTGTAATTATTACTGAAGGGTTGTAATGGCCAAATGCTAAGGAAGTTACCGAAGATATATCTCTTCACATTTCGTTTTGTTGGAGATATCTGACCTGGGAAAGGAGTAGTTTTCCATTCTTCAAATTCGAAATTCTATCAAAACTAGATTCAGACGCCAACCTATCCTGGGTCAATGAGGAGTCCTGCTCCACCGCTAGACTCACCTGACCCTTGATGGATAGAAGGCGTACCAACCAATTACTGATCATCTCAACCACAGTGGCCGTGCTTACAGGTCATTGCGTTATGGATAGACACGCGGAAAGAATGAGGCTCCCATTTAATGACATCTACCGTGGATGCAGATCCGCTGAGGAAGAGGAGGCTGTTATCCACTTTCTTTGTCAGTGACCGTGTCTTGCTAGGTGTAGATATAGGTTATTTGGATCTTCATTTCTTGTCAGCTTGACGGAGCTATCATCTATTGATATCAAGGATATAGCTTCGTTCATCAAACTTTCTGGCTGGTTTTCCAGTATAGGGTAGTCGTGCTTTTGATGTGCAGCCCTTGCGCTGACCAACTTCTTCCTCTTCCCTGATTTTGGTGGAACTTCGTCAGTACAGGGACTGCGTTCACCCGTGGCATCACAACGGGCCGCTATGCGTACTCAAGTGAGCTTTGTGATAGAGCTACCACTCCGACCTAAACCTAAACCTAAAGATTCAGACGTGTTATTGTCAATTTCACTCAGGAAATAATCAGATACGATAGAAGAGTGCCCAGAAAAAATAATGAGCCAGCGAAAGGCCGACATGAATGAGAACACTATTCGGTCTTTATTCATCCTCACACAGAACGTTATCTTTAGTCTACGATAAATGGCAACCCTGTCATTCTAGAACTTTCAATAGAAGGCCGTAATAAGAAAATATCGCCGTAAATATAAGTATAAAATAAGAACTTCTGTATTATTGTGGCGATGAGAAAACTATTTTCAAAGTTGCAAGCAAAAAAACTTAAATACTTCTTCCTGGTTGGTTTGTGTAGCTTCTAAAAGTTTCTCTGCAGAAAATAAAAATTAAATTAATAAATTCGTTTCTCTAAATCCTCTACGCTAAATTCTTTATTATTAACATGTAGAGGAAGGAGTCTCTTATTGCCACTGTAAGAACGCCTTTAAGAATTTATGTCTTAAATAAAGATTCACAATTAATTGTGTCCGAAGGTTTTTGTTACAACTGCTTAACAACTGCAAATGAGTTTCTACGAGTTGCTACCATATTTTTATATTGTAGAGGAGATATTTATCACTCCTTCGTTGCTAAACACCTGAAACTTTTATAAATAACTGTGACCACAAAGCCAGAGGGAGGCAGGTAAATTTATTAGTCGGGTTAATAAGTTTAAGGCTTAAACACTCTGACAAAACATATTCGATTCTGTTAAATAAGAAATGATTGTGAATGAAAGTGAATGAATGAATGAGTGGAAGAATAATAAAGTTTTTATTTAATAGAAAACAATAACAACAACAACAACAATTATAATAACAAAAAAAAAAACAAATAAAACTTTCAGTCTTTATTTAAAAACTTTTTTCATTTTGTTTTCGAAGGCCATAATGTTTGAATGAAAGTTACTACGTACAGGCCAGACTCATTAAAAAGGACTTTGAAAAAGAAATTTTCAAATTAAAGACAAACTGACCTACATACGTACATCCATGCATACATACATATGTATGTACGTAAATAATTGGTCATTACAGCCCTGCAGTCAGGCTTACGACATAGCTTTTCAACACCCCTTATGTTGTGTGTGTTAATTTTATACATGAGTGGCGAGGGACCTACAGTTTAAAGTCGATTCCGAACGACAGATTTTTTGGGAAACTCTTCCTGGCACTTTGTTATTTACTTTCAGAGTTTTTGCCAGAAATCTGTTGAAAGGAAACCGCTTCGTTGTATTCGAGATGTCTAAATTCGAGCTTGAACCATAGCTTCACGTCTAATAAGCCTACACACTACTTACTACACTAAGGCGACTTATCTCCCTTAAATTACAACAAAAAAAATCAATAATTCTGTAGCCTTCAAGACTCTTCAGAGAGCTTCAATGGTTGAATCAGCTTATCCGTTTGGTAGTTTCGCCGTAGTCTAGAAGCTAGTGTGTTGGCTTATTAGACGTAAAAGCCAGGGTTCGAGCCCCAGGCCAGACATCAAAGACTAAATACAAAAAGTATTTCTTCGGCGACTTCCTCTCAGCAGATTTCTGGCAAAAACTCTCAGAGTAAATAAAAATTGCCATGAAAAAGTTTCTCAATAATCTGTCGTTCGGAGTCGACTTTAAACTGTAGGTCCCACCACTCATGTATAAAAAATTAACACACACAACATAAGTGGTGTGAGAAACTAGGACTTGTCTTAATTGACAAGTACACGTCCTCTAACCTAACCTAACCTAACCTTGGTAGTTTCAAAACCTCAGCTCAGACAAACCTATCAACTGTTGGGTATCTTTCAACTGAAGTTCCCTTAATTTTGTGCAGAGTTTGCCATTCACGAACCGAGCTGAGACAAACGGAAATCTTCTGTGTGAAGTATTGAACAAAATTGGATGAGAGACTGGAAGCTCCACTGCTGTTATCAAACCATTGCATCCCTGCAATGTATGCACGGCCGAAAAAGTGTTGTGAATAATCCAAATTTGTCATTTCCTGGCTGTTCTCAGCATTAAAGCCTGTATTGTGGCTCATTCTGAAATATTTTGCATATGCTCAACAGACTCTGGCTTCACCATTTTATCACAAATCAGAAAAATCAAACAGAAAAAAGCGGGTGCTCTTATCCCACAAACTAGTGCTTGCACTCAAGACTAAAATTCCCATCAAAAAAAACCATAAAACTTTCATTAGATTCCCTTGCCAACTTCCGGATCCATTCCGTTCTAGAACAGTCAAACTCGGATCATACAAGCCTGGAAATTCTTAAATTTTTCGAACAAAATTTCGTTCCGAAACCGGGATTACGTTAACAAGCAAAATTGTTTCACATAACGCTTGGAGAACCCAAAAGTGATTGTGAAGAGACCATTACACTCCGACAATACTGGTCGGGAGGTATTGCTGGGCTGTAGTGTTTCTAAAATGGATTTGGTGGAACCATTTCCATGCATTCAAAGACCATATGACCACAGAATTATTTTTAGGCCTGCAATAGACAATTACGAACTGGAAGGTGGTGTCGTTGCAACAAGACAATGTCACGAATCACATAACGCGGCCAAGCTTGACTTTATTACATGAGCAATTTCTCAGCAGAATAATTTAATATTTTGGTAACTGGCCATCAAGGTCATGCCATATAAGGCCATTGTGCTTATTTGTAATGCAGAATCTAAATTCGTACCCATGAGGTTAATCCTCCAATATCGGAGGCTTTGAAAACCAAACCAGTTATCGGTGGGTAGCTGCTCTATATGTGCGAGAATGGTTTCCAACTAAGCCAGAGTCAATCATTCAAATGGTCGTGTGTTATATTCCACTTTACTTTTGAAATCGAAAAATGGTTAACCCTGCACTTCTATTTCTGTTGACTTAACATTTTTCCTCATATCTTTCTCTCTTTACCTTCACGTTTTTTTTTTCTTTTTTGATTAACTTTTTTCTTATTGTGTCAGAACTTATTCCAGTGTTTTGTTTTATTTATTAAATGCCATAAATTATTAATTTTTTCATTTTCTTTTCATAGAATTCAGTTTGTTTCTCTCTTCCTCTCTCTCCCTCTCCTATTTTATTGATTTTCTTCACTGTCTCCCTCAACTGCAACAGTTAATTTATTGTCCAGGTATTATTGGATTAAGGCACTCAGGGTGTTCTGTTTTTTAGTCTCCCTAAAGACTTTTTAATAATCGACCATAAATCAAATTTAATGATCATATCAATCATAAATTATGAAAACAAACAACAACAGAAAAAAAACAAATAAACAAATAAATGAACACCCCTTTAATACATTAAGTAAATAGTCAATCAAGCATGAAGTAATACTGACAAGCATGCATGAAGAAGAATTTGGGTCACAAAAAAATTTTGATTTTAATTTAAGTTTTACAAATAATCGGCCACCAATACATATCATATAGAGAATGAACACAGAATGTTTATTTTAAATCAAGAATATGAAAATCAAACAATAACAAAATAATCAACAAAAAAATAGAAAAACCACAAAAATGTACGGTAATAACAATAACAAATCAACAGAGAGGTTCTCGAAGTTGCCGGACTAAGAAATAAAAGTATTATTTCGTGTAAATCTTACCCACCATATATTTTACAACGTATGTTTTACAACGTCTTAATCGATAAGTCGCCAATATTATATAAGCGAAGATATATTCGAATTTAACTAAAGGGTCCGCCAAATAACTTCGTTTAAAAAAAAAATGCTTTAAAAAAAACTACTGAATATTTTCTCAAATTTCTTTTTTTATTTGAAAGCTCAATTCTTCCGGTTAATAATGGAAAATAATTTCATTCAAATGTCTGCCTCGGCTGGCCATGCAGTAGCCTACACGATCGGTCCAATTTTTAAACACATTATCGATTGTGTGCAGCTGTATTTCACCAATGGCTTCACGAATATTATCCTTTAAAGCGTCAATTGTCTCTGGCTTGTCGGCGTAACACTTATCTTCGACGGCACCCCACAAATAATAGTCCAACGGTGTCAAATCGCAGCTCCGAGGTGGCCAAACGACATCAGCTCTGCGGCTGATAATGGGATCTTCAAAAACAGGACGCAAAACATCGAGTGTAGTTTCGGCTGTGTGACACGTAGCGCCGTCCTGTTGAAACCAAATGTTGCTAATATCCTTCTCTTCAATTTTTGTGAACAAAAATTCTTTCAACATGGCCCGATAATGATCGCTATTGACTGTAACGGTAATTCCTTGCTTATTTTCGAAGAAAAATGGCCCAATTATGGCTCTGGACCAAAATCCGCATCAAACAGTATCTCGTTTTGGGTCGGCGTCGGCTTTTCAATGTATGCGTGCGGGTTTTCTGTGCCCCAAATGCGACAATTTTGCTTGTTTACATACCGGCCAAGATCAAAATGAGCTTCATCTGAAAAGATGATTTTTTTTTTGCCAAAATCGGCATCTTCTGTAAGTCGATCGCAGGCCCACTTAGCGAAGCGAATGATGTCAACGAAATGTTCTATTGTTGAGAGCGACGGTGAATTTATGTTGATGGCGCTTCACGCACACTTTCTGCCCCAGCACCAATATTCTCGGGTGTACGCACTGTTTTTGGCTTTTCACGCTTTGATTTATCGACGAGGATGCCAGTTTCTTTCACTTTTTTCACAAGATAACGAACATACGGAGCTGACGGTGCTTCTCTTCTTCCAAAATCCGTACACAATTTTCGCACACATTCTGCAACATTACCATGATTTTTAAAGTAATGTCGTAATATTTCCCAGCGTTGTTCAAGCGTATACATAACCATATTCGTTCAGCGGAAGGATAAAACTAATTGTCTGTCAAGTCAGACATGAGCTAAGTGTTACCATCCACGAAATAAGCACTAGTTGAGAAAGAAAAACATTAGATGGCGGACCCGATACATTCGTGTGCTTTAATTTCATCATATCTTTTACAAAGTCTTAAACGATAAGTCATCAATATTATGTATGTGAAGATATATTCGAAATCAAGTGGCAAAGGCAAAACGATGACTTGCATTTGTTTTGATTTTTGTCGATGAGGAAAATATTAGTTTCGACGCCAACACCTCCGAGCAAGAGGAAACCTGTTTTGGAATCCTAGATACCATGGCTATCCAGCCCACTGAATTCATTTCCTCCACAAGTCCATTTGTAACCGCTTTGGCCTGGCCCCATGTATACAGAGTACTTTTTTGTTGCTCATTTGAAGAAAAGAATTAACTTCGCCGTCTATATCATTGGTCCCAAGTAACGTACGACTGTAAGAAAGCCTGTTTTTTAATCCTTGATACCGTAGATATATAGTGGCATACCTAAACCAAGTTCCATTTTTCCACAATATCGATCATCTTGCCCCGAAAATGTTAATACAAATAATTTTTTGTTTTTTGTTTTTAAGTTTTTCAATTTTAAAAACAATTTCTGAATTACCAGAGAAACTGTTCCTGCCAGGAACGTGTGTAGGGCAGAATTTTTAATGAATGGAACAGAGATTCCATTTTCTGATATGGTATACTATTTGGATGATTTCTTCCTTGACTTTTGTTTGTATTTCGGTGTTAACCAGTTAACATTACTCTGTTAACTTTAGCATTAGCTGTGTTAAAATTTTTGGTTTTTGTCTTGGCTAATTAAATTCGTATTATCTTCACACACATACCAATATTGTCTTCCACGAATGGCTCCTTTACTACGAGATGTCATATATGGAATCAAATTGCATAATATTGGTCCAATAAAGAAATAAGTTGTTCACCAGCTCTTGAGTACAGGGTATCGCATGGTATACAGAGACTGGCATACTTTGATTTAAACCCACAGATACTCTGGAGGAGATGTCTATTGTGTATAGAAGTAAGAACTTGAGCTATGGACTATAACTTTGGTTAGGATAATGTAAGGCAAGTCTGACAAAAGCTATTTGTGCTGTAAAATGCCAAATTGAGTGCTCTACACTTGTCTTCTTAGTCATCCCCTGGATAGAATCAGTAGACTCTATACATTTGGAAAATGCTTCGTAATGAGTCACACTAATTCAGAAGCTACAGGCCATTCTGCGGCGTACGTATCGGTTGAAGACAGATAGTGACACAGAAGCAAGGATATTCTCTTTCAGAGTAAAATATTTGGAAACTCTTCTAAGCGAAATTGAAGTTGCCGTAGTCTAATAGGTAGTGTGTTGTCTTATTAGACGTAAAGCCCGGGTTTGTATCCCAGGTCAGGCATCAAAACGAAATATGAAAAAAAACGATTTCCTCTCAGCATATTTCTTTCAAAAACTCTGTGAGTAAATAAATCTGCCATGAAAAAATTTCTCAAAAATCTGTCGTTCGGAGCCGACGTTAAACTATAGGGCCCGCCACTCACGTATAAAATTAACGCACACAACATGAGTGGTATGAGAAGCTAGGCCGTAATCTTGACTGAAGGGTTGTAATGGCTATTTATGTATGTATATATGTTTTAGCGAAACTCTATGCAATCGTAAGATAGAGAAAGGATAGAATATTTTTTTGCGGAAAAGCTAGAAATGTTTGGAAAGGCATGCTCAGCATAAGGGAAGATAGAGAAATGTGGAGTCCTTTTTTTCAAGCCAAAAGTGTTGTAGAAAATTTAAAACTTTGTTGGGTTTTTATGATAAGAAGAGTCTGAGTCATACGTCACATTATCTAAAAGAAATTTAAGGATATGGACCTGCGGTTTGACTCCAGGCACTGTACACTCTAAGAACAGTCATACGGAATAAGGATCGTCTAAAGCTCTGCATGTAGATTTTATGATTAGGGGAATCAATCATCAGAGCACATACACTGAGCGCCAAAAGTGAGTAAACACCACTGAAATAATTCATTTTCTGAGGATAGGATAAAATGTTACAACAGAAACAACATTTCATGATAAAGAAACTTTTTTATACTTAAGAACAAAACTGTTTTATACTTAAGAACAAAAGTGTTGACTCACTTATGGCGCTCAGTGTATTTGCAACAGGTAGAGTGTTAATGAGTCATACAAAGAAATGCAACTATGCGTAGAAGTTCAAGGGAAAGTGTTCAATTTACAGCACCCTGAAGTTTGTCACTGATATCCTCCATCTTATCCCGGGTAGCGTGGTATGTTTGAAGTACTCTTAAATCTCTACACGGTATTAATTGTAATAGAATGCAGTACGAATGAATACAATAAAGTACGACGCAGGCCACCCAACTACACCAAACAATTTTCTATTTTTATAAGGTCAACACTCAGGGGATGGCCCCTACTCATGCAGTGCATTATGTTGGAATTAGGAAAATAAGTTGTGGAAAGGAGACCAAAGGGATTAGTGTTTGTGGACATTGGCTTTGAATCTTTTTTTATTATAAGTGGCAGGAAAGTAGGGAGTCCTACATGCGGATAGTCCGGCTAAAGAACGAATTCTGTCTGTAATGCAGTATGCAATCCACTGCCTAAACGACCACAAATGGATGTACCCTGCGTGACAGGAGAGTGCTACGTATGAATATACGACTTTCATTATCCTGTGACTTTATCTCGCGATGAACAGTGAAACACAAGCCAAATTGCAACGATGCTCCAATGAAACAATGGAGTTGAATACCCTACCGGCATTAGTGTGAACTGTTATCCTCTCCTGTACGCGGTTGAGAATAGACTTTGAGTTACCGGCCCTCTGGCTGCTATTCATACTAAATTTCGCAATTATAGCTTTTCAAAAATCTTCGTTAACAATTTAAAAAGTGTATTGACTTCATCATATTCATAGATTTTCATTTCGATTTTCATTTCAAAAGCAAAAAAAATTGCTTGTTCCTCCGCTAATTGTTTTTCTATGTTTTTCCCTGAGATTTCCTTTTAAAATGTAATTTTTCCCTCTCTTGTGCTTTTATTGTTGCTTTACAATCCGGCATTTAACATGACATAGAAGTGATTGGCAGTAATTGTTCAAACAAATAAAATTACAAGTTAAACATGGAAAAAGTTTTTCATTCTTCTTCTCATCATCAATCAAACGCAACCATTTCAGACGTGCTCTATTCTACTAAAGATTTCAGTTTTTTAAAGCACAGTTTTTTTATTCCTTGTTCCAAAACGTATAGCAAACGTACAGCAATCGTCAACATTTAATGGAGAAGAAGGAAAATTATTTTTCCCTTAAAAGGGGAATTATTTTCTTGTCTTTAACTGTTCTCTCCAGACATCATTTTGTTCTGCTCTGTTCTGTTCGGTTCTGTTCTGTTCTGCTTGGTTTATTGTCTCGTTTAGTGGGAATAAGGATTTGTTTGTTAACCACATAGAGTTACCCACACGCACACACACAGACCGATACCAAAAAACGTTTAACAAGAGACCATCAGTGGAAAGAAGACTCAAATAAGGTACATTGTTGTTGTTTTTTTAAATCCTGTTTGCAACTGTTTTATCACTTACAACACGTAACCATTACCACCAACAACACATGCAAAAAAAATTTAAGAAAATCTCTCTCTTAAGTATCGTAAGATATTGGAAGTGCTACTGCATGTGGTACCTCATGGCAGAGGCTAATTGTAGGGTGTTATTCAATTGCTTCCCATTTAAGTCTAGCAATTGCTTAATTAGTGCCTTCAATAATTTCTGCTTTAAGAAATGACATTCTTAACCTACATGTTCCAGTTCATGTTGCCATTAGTCGCGTTTTTAGAGGGGCTTCACCCCTGTATTTAAACGCAATGGTAGAACAGTTTAAACGTCCACTGAAGGAACATCGGCAAAAAAAGGTTTGCGATCAGCAAAAAGATTGGGATGAGCATATTCTACAAGACCTGGTGCCATATCGGTCGGCTATATGGGACTTAAGGCTAAGAGGTTGCCTGGTGATTTACAATTTGGCATCAACATCAACAGTAAATGACGTCAGGCCTATCTGCTTGTAGAAGCAGGAGGTCCTCGGTTTTATAAGGAGTACAGGACCTCTGTAGAGGCCTTCACAAGTTACATAAGGGAATCAGAGGACCACCTTCCACCTGATCCCCCGATCGATAAACGTAAAAAAGTTGACAGACCACTACCATATGCGCGCTTTCATTGTACCGTATCTTACAACCTCATGTGCAGGTTTGTATCGCACATTGCAATGCCCTGTAGCCTAATACATTACTGCACTGTACTTCCCTAGAAGCCTCTTTACGACTATTCTACAAGTCGAAACCAATTTCAAGTTAACATATTGCTCAGTCAGTGCCTTAAGAGAAACTCGACCGCAATTTGTTCCTCCAATAGGTCGCAAACACTTCAGCCTGCAGAACACAGCACTCATGAAGAAAATTAATTCCCTTCCCGATAACAGCGTTATGTTCGAGAATTCCTAAGAATATCACATGATGGCCGGGTACGGTGCATTGCCTATACTACACCACTGCTTTCTGTCTGCAAAACGAACAATATCCCAACTATATAGTCCGTGAAACCTACACTAAGGGCTCACATCTTCGAGCTGACAAGTCTCCGAGTCCTGGCAAACTCCTCTATTCTAGCAAAATCTCCTCAAAACGTTAAAAAATTCCATTCCGTCACAATCTCTCAATCACCACCTCTACCGGCAGTAGTTGCAGAATCATTGCCAACGAAGCCTGGAGAATACTTCTAACGTCGCTAGGCGTGACGCTATGTCCAGAGAGAAACATCTTTGAATATATGCAGCAACTTTCTTTGCCTCGCTCGCATTAGGAATACGACGGGTTCCTTAAAGGCATGAAAAAATAAACGAATGAGATTTTCTCTTTGTGTCCGTGTTGCCTTGTCAGCAGGAATTTGGTTTAATTGGGCAGCAATTGTAAGTTAAGTTCAGCTAACCAAAGCCTCGTCGTTATCTTTACGGAAACTGACGAACTGTTTAATATCGTCCGCAAATTTGCATTCATTATATCCCCTTGTAGATGATAATACACAGGTCTAGGCCCAGTGCTAGTGCTAGGTGCTTGTCTTGATATTATTGACAATCTTCTGCGACTCAGGCAGCACGTCTTAAAACTTGATCCCAAGGCAAGGTTCGAAACATCTGGCCACCCTTTAGATCATTGTTTATTTTCATTTGTATTTGTTTTCATATTTTTCGTGGATTTATTGTCGCTTCTTTTAATTGCTTTCTTCCATTTCTCTGTTTATTCTTTAACTTGTTTTTTTCTCCTTTTTCCTCTTCATTCCATTAGCGTTTCCATTCAATTCGTTGCCTGTTGCCCTCATTATGTTCGATGGAAATTAAATATGAATTTCACATTTTATTTACAACAACAATACATGGAGTAGTTTCTGTAATGCATTGCATTGTATCGTATTGTGTCGTGTCGTCTCGTATCGTTTAATTAATCTGAAGAGCATTTTAGTGGCGATAAAAAACGGGACATGAACTGTATTTAAGGATATCAGCAGCAGTATTTAATGACATTTTAAATGCTTGTGTAACGATTAAAAGATAAACACACACTCACAGAGAGAAATACAAAGTAATACAATGCAATTGAGGATAATATTCAGAATATAAATGAAAATGGATTTTATTAACAAAGAATACAAGGTCAGGTCGATGCCTTACGATGCGCTATAGCAGGTGAAATTTTATTTGTCATAAATGTCGTCATATTTTTTGGCAAAAATTTGTTTAACATTTAGACAGCGTAGTGCTAAGATTTACATATGTTAGCTAATGCCAAATATCATACTAGACTGCACTGGGTATCGCTTCGGCATATCGTACAGTGCCCGCTCCAGCCGTACTGGTGATAGCAGGTATAATCCCTGTGGATCTGCTGGCAGTGGAGCGGATGGAGATTTATAAGGCGAAATCGGCTGGAAATCACATAACCGGTTACTTCAGGGAGAACACCATTTCTAAATGGCAACAACGATGGAACGAGGAAGATAGAGGAAGATGGACGGCGAGACTTATTCCGGACATAGGCCCATGGATTGGTCGGAAATTTGGAGAAGTAAACTACTACGTTACACAGATGCTATCGGGTCACGGATACTTTAGGAAATATCTGCACAGAATGGGCAAGGCCGCCTCCCCTTACTGTCTTTACGAGGAAGGGGAGGTAATTGATGATGCAGAGCACACTGTTTTCGAGTGTGCACGCTGGCAGAGCTATCGCTCTGTTCTGACATCAATAGTTGGGACGATCACAGCTGCTAATATTTTTGGGGTTATGACTGCGAGCAGTGAAAATTGGACCTCGGTAGTGAATTGCGTGGAGCGCATTCTGAGACGGAAGAAGAGAGATCTTGAGGCTGCAGAACGAGTAAGCATGTCGGCGTAGGTGATACTTTCACACGTGCCAAGCATGACCGAGACGATGATTTAGACGAAAGGAATAGTGGAGACGCTTAGATGACTCCTCAACTTTCGATACGCAATCCAGACGCGGATATAAACAAAGAGCCAAAAGGACTCCACTCCGAAGTAATACCACCGTAGCTCCGGAGTGAGCACAAACAAGTCCACAGGAGACGAGGGGGGATTTAGTGGGTGAGGGCCCCACACACGGAGGGTGTGACGACTTACTTTATGGTGCGGTTAGGTACATTTATCCCTCCTCGGCGAAAAGAAAAAAGAAATACCATAATAGGTGGACTGTAGCCATATACCATTAATCATAGTCAAATATGGAGATTTGATTTGGAGGAATTTTTTTACCAGCAGCAGGAGCAACGAAAATCTGCGGCGCTGGAGGCTCTGTTGCATTTAACCGTTGGCTTATTAGACGTGAAACCACGGACCCAGGTCGAACATCTCGAATATAACGAAGTATGAAAAATATCTCTGAGAATAAATAAAATTGTCATGATAAACTTCACAAAAATCTGTGGTTCGGAGTCGACTTTAAACTGTAGGTCCCCTGCCACTCACATGGGTGGTGTGAGAAACTAGGTTGTAATCCTGACTGAAGGGTTATAATGACCTATTATGTATGTGTATATGTATGTACACAGGGTACTGAAGATAAAACCCTTGGAATTTATGGTTGACTGTAGACCAATGTAACATAAAGACTTCGGGATGTAAGGAATCAATTGGCTGACAACTTGCTTTGTAACTGGTCCCCCGAACATAACCAGTTGGCTCCATAATTTTGGGAAAATCTTCTCAACGAGATTTAGCAACAGAAACGAATGAATTCATCTGAAACCTACACAAAGAGGGACTATTCCGTGGTATGCCGATATCTCGAGAATAGATTTTGGAACAGCCGAAGATGATTTTGTGCTCAGAAGGAAATATTCCGAAAGTTGGGGATATCTTCCCAAAGGAAGTCTATGCCATCACAAGATGTACTAATTTCAACTTGAACAGGAGGTATAAAAGACATGACATATGAATATTAACTGACAGCCATTCGAGCACTCGGTTTTTGTAATATCAAATCGAAGATAGTGCGGGAATGCCTTGGGTTACCCTCTGTTAGATGACAAGTCATGTGGAAATTATGGGCAATGAGCAAGCAGACAAGCTAGAGACGAAGGGACCAAAACACTTCTGTGGAGTGGAAGCCAGTTTTCCAAAAGGTATCCTCAACGAAGCCACCTTAGTCTAGTAGATAGTGTGGAAGCTTTTTATACGCAAACCCCGGGTCAGACAAAAACTGGCAAAAACTCTGAGAGTAAATATAATTGCCATGAAAAAGTTCCTGAAGAATCTATTGTTCGCAATTCCCTTTAGACTGTAGGTCCCCGGCACTCATATACAAAATTAAGACAAACATAATGAAATGGTGTGAGAAGCTAGGTTGTAAGCCTGACTGAAAGGGAAAATAAAGAGGGGCAAAGACTCTTCTTTTCTCAGCGGTGCTGAGGCAATCCAAACTGTTGTTGAGAATCTACAATAAGAGAAGATCTGACTTATGCAGCAGACTATCAAGGAATAACTTGAAGTTGGTAGCCGTTTTCTTAAAAGGGCTCTATACGCTCAGAGTAGGCTTATTCAAAGTTAAGATTGTCTGGAGTCCAACGTATTGTTACTGTGACGATGAGACTTCATCATCGGAATGCATTACTGCAATCTGTGCAGCATTATTGCAAGGAAAACCCATGTGTCGTGGTTGACACCGAGCAGCAGAATTTTCTGGATTTGTCATGGTATTAGGCTTAGAGGGGATATTATAGGGAGGCCCTATAAAGCTCAAATGGTGTAGATCGCATGACAGTAATAATACACCTTTGCACGACAATAGTAAGATTCGATTTTCCTATAATTCCTGCCAGCCTTGGGTATAATTCCTTGCAATCACATTGCACTCTTCAAAGGGCATCTTTATAAGCATGTTACAGTTGAACAATAATTCTGTTGCATCATTTTTTATTTCAATTTGCTATGTAATGTATTCGCCGTAGTAGTGACGAGAGGCCCCGGTTCAAACCCCAGCTCAGACATTTCCAATAAAACGAAATATGAACAATTTCTTCAACGACTGTCTCTCGGCAGATTGCTGGCATACACTCTGAGAATAAATAAAAAAATTGCCATGAAAAGCTTCTCAAACATCTGTCCTACGGAGTCGACTTTAAACTGTACGTCCCGCCACTCATGTATAAAATTAACACACACAACATAAGTGGTGCGAGAAACTAGGTTGTAATCCTGACTGAAGGGTTGTAAGGACCAATTATATGTATATGTATGTATGTATGGATGTAATGTTGACACGTTTTGCCGTCTTTTATTTTGCGGTGAAAAATAATTAATTAATAATATTAATAATTAATTCTTCCAGTTTTTTGCAGTTAATGCAGCTCAAATTTTATACTTGTATTGTGGGCTGGTATGAAAATGTAAAATTTTCAATTAACAATTAAATACAAAAGCAACAACAACAATATAAAATTAAATTAAACCTTTAACGTAATCAAATAATTTTTATTTTTCAATTTTTTTTTTTGATTCGCAAGCAAAACTGTTACACAATTTTACTTTTAAGTCAACAGCAGCGTAATATTTAATGATTTTCATTTCATTTTTTGTGTTTTTTTTTTATCAATTAAATAAGTTGTTGTTATTGTATTGTTATTTTTATTATCATTGCTTGTTTTTTTTTCTTACGAAACATGAACGAATTGAAATGAATTTATTAAAATCACAACAACAACACGAACAACCATAACAATCAAAAATAACAATAACAATATAAATTAAAAATAACAACAACAACCAAACTATTGAACAAGCAAGCAAGCAGTTGTACATACAACGGGGATTACCAACATCATGTGAAAAGAAAACAAAAACATTTGAAAACAGTGAGTGAGTGAGAAATGAATACCACCAGTGCGTATGAGTAATTTATTCCAATGCATTCCATAAATAACAATCATACGTCGTGTATGGCTATGTATTAATGTTAATACAAGTAAAGTACGGTAGAAGAGTATATCGTTAGTATAATTCGCAAAGACGCTAAGTCCACTTTTTCCAAAATTGAGATTTCAATGCAAAACGGTAACACTATACAAAATACATATTTTACAACAACAAAAAATGTCATTATATAGTTTAAAGTTGTTGTTATTTTGTGGTTTGCAAAAAGGCTAAGTCCACAAAACTACGAAAAAAATTAAAAGCACGTGCTAGCTCCACGAATATTATTTATTAATTATTATTAATTTTTGATCTAGGTCCTTTAAAGAAAGCTATTTTGTAAAAATAATTGCGTTCAAAATGTTTAAAAATTTTAAAAACTGAGAAAGCTACGTTGTTTTTTGTGTCTCTTGTAAAATTTGAAAAAAGGGACTTAACACATTTGCGAATGAGACTTATATTATAAAAATAGCCAAAGAAAGTAGGCGATTGTATGACTGCATATATGAGGATGACTAACACATTCTTAGATTTTTTGAATTACATACACGGTTTTTAAACAAACAAAAAAGAAATTAATTTACTTTTCAATATAACCTTCGTCTTAATTGAGCTCTAAGCACTTTAATTCGGGGTCAACCATTCGCTAAAAAACCATCATGAGTCCAAAATAAATCATGCTATTGCATATATACCTAATTAGTCATTACAACCCTTTGGTCAGGATTCCAACCTAGCTTCTCACACCACGTATGATGTGTGTGTTAATTTTATACGTGAGTGGCGGGAGTTTAAAGTCGATTCCGAACAACAGATTATTTTGGAGAAACTTTTCATGGCAATTTTTTTTATTAGTCACAGAATTTTTGCCAGAAATCTGCTCAGGGAAAGTTGCCGAAGAAATATTTTTTCATATTTCGTATTTTGGAGTCGTGCTGTCTTGTCTAAAAATAATCAATCGCTTAATGCATCCATATAATCAATGCAAAAGGTCTTTTGATCACCCACACAGAACAATATCAACCATCGGCTTTCACAGGCAGGTTCAGAAGTCGCACTTTCCCTTCTATAGCACACCAAAGCCCTGTTTGGCTAGTAAAACTTTAATAACGAAATTTCGAGTGATTGTAAACGGCGTCCTGGTAGCATGAATAAAATTAGGATTGACTACCGCCACCAGCAGGACCTGTAAGCCTTTATAGATTAGTTAGGATCATATGGAGGCGATGAACTTTAATGAATTTTGGCAAGCAGAATATGGTTTTAGGTATTGGAAGCAGCAACTATAGGACCTCAAGTATGTTTAACTGAATGTTTGCTCTCTGAGTTTTTGCCAGAAATCTGCTGCTAAGGAAGTTGCCAAAATAATATTTTTTCGTATTTCGTTGGAGATGTCTGACCTGGAAGTTGAACCGTCAGGTTGTTGTCGTCAGGTATAATAAGCCAACACACTACGTACTAGACTACGGCGACTACAATTTCTTTATAAACTTGCCAGTTTCTTCCACAGTACGTCGATTTGAATCACCAACTTTGTAGTCAGTTTTCACTTTTTCTTTGGCAAACTCTATTTGTACACGACAAATGTTTTGCTAAACAATTGACACTTCAAGTGAAAGCTATTTAACAGCTGCAGCCTTGCCAAAAGATGGTTTTGAAGCCACGAAATGAATAATGTGGAAGGATAATAGTCCATCATTAATTTACTATAAAAAAGGCAATACAGTCAACCCTCCTATAACGCGGAACTCTCAGAACGTGGTTTCCATATAACGCGGAGCTGAAATTGCGACAGCCCTCCTATAACGCGGTACTTTCAGAACGCGGTTTCCATATAACGCGGTTTTCACATAACGCTGAGCTGAAATTGCGACAGCGGTACTCTTACAGCGCGGATTCCGTTCCACAACATCCCATAAGTTCCTTCCGTACAACCTATGAATGTCTCTCTCTAGTAAGTAGATATTGTAAGAGGGTTTAATATCAGTTTTATTTTCGACGCAAAAGCACAGCCGTGATATACAAACAACATGTTTATATAATATGCCAGCTTATCTCATAGCTGTCTGCGACGTCGGTTTCAGTCATCTCAGAGCTCTTTCACAGTATATATGTTTTGTTGGTGACCAAGTCTTTCTGAAAAATTTTCTGCATCTCATGTCTGACAGTGAGGATGAATGTTGAAAAATTACATAATTTTACAAAAGTCTTTCTTATTTTTGTTGGAAAACAGTCTTTTAGTTTAGTTTTCATTTCATTTTTTTTATCAATCCTTATATGAACTCTTTAATTCAATAAAAATAATTTATAATTTATTTTGTCTTGGTCTCCATATAACGCGGTACGAATGATGTGATTTGTACTAATACAACGCGGTATACGGTTTCCATAGAACGCGCTACGAATTAGCCTGGTTTGTACGATTAAATCCAAGTTTCTTATAGCGCGGTTTCCATACAACGCGGTACGCACTCTCCGCGTTATAGGAGGGTTGACTGTACTTCCTTTATTCACACAAATTTATTTTGGAACTCTAATGCAATACCAATGATTACGGACCATTACCTTAGAATTTTTGTTAGTTTACGTGTGGCATCACAACGAGACGCTATGCGTGTTCAAGTGAGCTATCACTCCAGCCTAATCTAATAAGAAACAGCATTGTTTTCCTACATTTCTACAACCAGGGTATGTTGAGCTTAGTCACCATACTTTTAGGCCCACTTTAAACAGTTTTTTTTTATTTCTTGGGGACTTACTTTCATTAATTTGGTCAATACAACTCTGTAGTCAATATTACACCGTAGCCTCTTAAACCACCCATGTTATGTGTGTTAATTTTATACATGAGTGGCAGGATTTACATTTGAACGACAGATTTGAAAATTTTTTCGTGGCTGTTTTATTTTACTCGCAGAATTGTTGCCATAAGACCGCTGAGAGGTTGTCGCAGAAGGCAATGTTTCTTCATGTTGCGTTTTGTTCGAGATGTCTGAGCTGAGCCACAAGCTTTCGTCTAATAATCCAATACACAAAATTATCTAAGATGTCAGTTTCTTGCATTGTTTTTTTATAATTTTTCTTAAAATTAGAAAACCAATTTGAGATATGATATGAGAAGCTAGGTCGGTAATCCTAACTGAATGGTTGTAATGACCCCACAATGTATGTGTAGGTTATCTGTGTTATTTTTGAATTTAAAATTTTTTAAAACAAAGCAACGTTTTCTTTACAATTTTTAACCTTAAAGCTTTTTCAAGCCTTACAGCTTTCTGTTATTTGTTAAGCTTTTCTGATTTAAAAAACTTTTTTTTACATTTAAGCTATGAGGACATTTAAAGCTTTTTTAAAGCTTATTTAATAACATTAAAAGAGCCAGGACACCTTTAAATGATACTCTTAAATTAAACTGTTAAGAAAGAAAAACATGGACTTTCAAAAGCTTTTTTTTTCGACTTACCGGCAAAATTTGTAGTCCAAGGAGACAGCTGTTTCGGCTTTTGAAATATTTGTTGTTGTTGTTTTTTTTTTTTTTTTTTGTATGAAAAAGCTGAGTTTGTTTTCTTTGGTAAAAAAATTATAACAGTTTGTTGTTTTGCATATAAGTTTAGGAATTTTAAAAAATTGCTGGTTTTTTGAAGCTTCAGTCGTCAGTCAAATGCCGAAGCGTTGAAATCGTTTCACTAAGAAAAAAACCACACGCGAACGGTTTAAAAAGAAAAGAAAACAAAACAAAACCATGAGTTTAGTGGACTGAATGTAAAAATTTTGAATAAAAAAAAAAAATAAATGTAACGGTTTTTTTAGTTTAAAATTATTTAAAAAATTTAAAAAAATAATTTAAAAAATAAATAAAAAGAGAATGAAATTAAAATGGAAATTAAAAAAAATAATGGAAGAAAAAAAAATTTTTTTTTTTTTTAATTTTAAAGAAAAATTAAAAAGTATTTGATTTTGTGGAAACGAATTCGAAAATTCAAAAAAAATTTTAATTAATAAAACAAAAATTTGTGATTGTGATTGTGATTGTGCTTGTCTCAAGTGATTCTTAAAGCTGAAACGTTCATTAATATTTCTTTTTAAAATTCTTCTTTCGAAATTTATGCAAAATTCAAGCCTGAATTTTACTTAAAAAAAAATTTTAAAATTCAATTTTTTTTTGCTTTTCTTTTATGGAATTTATTTTGAATATTTACTTAAGTTATCTGTGTTTAACCTCCATCCTTCTCAGTTTTTGGAATTAAGTTTCTCTCCTTTCTTACTCCGGCAAATGCAAATAGAAATTTAAAAGACGAAAATTCTGATTCTGATTCTTAAACAAATATTCTTGAAATCTCAAGGCTGTAGGAGTGTACAGTACAAGTCAAAAGAAATTGTACACTAACAAAAAAATAAATATTCATTAATAAATTACTGTTATTTTTTGCTTTTAAAATTGTTTCATAAACAGTTTTTAAAATTGAAAAAAAAAAAATTACAAAAAATTTCAAAAATTTGTCTTAATTTTTTAGGGCACTGTCCTTAAGTGCTAAAAGTAGAGTTTGGTGATTGTTAGAATTTTAATTTTTATTTAGTGTACAGTTTCTTTTGACTCTTACTGTATGTTCGAATATATTTCTATAAATAAAAAAAGTGGAAAATATTAAAATCATTTTTATTTGCATGCCACACACTCTCTGTCTCTCTGTCTCTCTCTCCAAAATATAACATTTTGAGCCATTCTTCGAAATGACTGAAAACAAATAAAAAAAATTATGCACCATAAACGACAGTCATAATGAGGCTGGTTTTATAGCGAGACATTAAAATCGTTATTTGTTTTGCAGCCAACTTAATGTTGGTTTTCTTTTTGCTTTCATTAAATACAACAAGTTAAACATCCTTGCCATTAAAGTGAAGGTTAATGGATTAGGATTAATTTATAATAAAAAAAAAATATTATATTTCTCTGACAGTCATAAACCCAATAAGTACACTGAAATAGTCTTCGCTCTCTTAATATTTATTTATAAAATCATTAATTAAACAGTGAACTAAAATTGGCAGATCAAATCCTCTCATACATATCGACTAACTATCACAGATAGCAGATGATTGAGAGCTCAATAAAAGCATTTGAATGTAGCAAAATTAGCGGTGTTAACAACATATCCCCACAGGTTTTGAAAACAGTGCTTAGCTATTAAAAACCATCGGTTATGACTTCTGGAAAGCAAATTTACTAAACCAAGAATTTTTATCGAATGTCCCCGGCCTCACAGGGGCTCGTCCCCATTACGTAGGGACACGTACACGCTACAGTCCGAACTGTAGCGGGTAAGAGAAAAGTAATGGCAACGAGAACATAAATCAGCTACAGAACTTAATCACAAGCTGAATAAAGTAACAATAAACAGGAACTAAAGGGTGTTTTTTTATAGAGGTATAGAACTTTAAGTTGCAATAAAACAACGATGGATTATTCGATTGACATGAATTTTATTTATCCGAAAGATAATCTTGTGGCATTACATTTTAAATATGATTTCTGGCATATGACCGCCACGGCTGGCGCGGATGTAGTCCAATCTGGACGTCCAATTTTCGATGACTTTTTCCAACATTTGTGGCCTTATATCGGCAATAATACGGCGAATGTTGTCTTCCAAATGGTCAAGCGTTTGTGGCTTTACCGCATAGACCAATGACTTTACATAGCCCCACAGAAAGTAGTCTAGCGGTGTTAAATCACGAGATCTTGGAGGCCAATTCACAGGTCCAAAACGTGAAATTAGGCGGTCACCAAACGTGTCTTTCAATAAATCTATTGTGGCACGAGCTGTGTGACATGTTGCGCCGTCTTGTTGAAACCACATCTCCTGGACATCATGGTTATTCAATTCAGGAATGAAAAAGTTTGTAATCATGGCTCTATACCGATCACCATTGACTGTAACGTTCTGGCCACCATCGTTTTTGAAAAAGTACTGAGCAATGATTCCACCAGCCCATAAAGCGCACCAAACATTCAGTTTTTCTGGATGTAACGGTGTTTCCACATACACTTGAGGATTACCTTCACTCCAAATGCGGCAGTTTTGTTTGTTGACCTAGCCATTCAACCAGGAGTGCGCTTCATTGCTAAACAAAATTCGCTTATGAAAATCGGGAACAACGGTAATCTCGTTTTGGGCCCATTCAACGAATCTACGCCTTACTTGATGATCGTTTGGCTTCAAATCTTGCACGAGTTGGATTTTGTAAGCACGCAAACCGAGATCCTTCCGCAAAATCTTCCATAAAGTGAATGGACAACCGATCCAATTCCTGTGCTCGATGGCGGATGGACTCATTCGGGTCTTCCTCAATGCTACGCTCTACAGCAGCAATAGCTTCTTCTGTACGCACCGTACGTGGTGCGAAAACGTTCCATGGTTAATCGAATTAACTGCTCTGATGGACGATTTTGTCGACGATAAAATGGACGTAGTGCGCGATACGTTTTCCGCACAGAACCATTATTTTCGAAATAAAATTGCACTATTTGCAAGCGTTGTTCAGGCGTGAGTCTATTCATGATGAATTGCCAAACCAAACTGAGAATAAATCACTTGACAGCTGTTAAATCGGTCGCCATCTTGAAAAGTAATGCCAACTTAAAGTTCTATACCTCTATAAAAAACACCCTTTACAAGTTAAAATCATTACATAATCTACGAAAAGGAAAATTACATCCATAGTTCGTTCGATCAAAATCTAAAGAAAGAGGACAGGACGATAGTGCCGTCAAAATCTTGCTGGAATACTGAAATTCAGGTTACAAAGCAAAAACTCAGAATCGATATCACCTTTAACCAGATTAAAAACAAAAACAAACCCCTAAAACAGCCCTTCTACGTTCTAAAGTTGGAAGTTTTATCAAACCTAATCTGGCCTCATATGACGAAAACCCATTGGCACAATCCCTTGCTAAGCCACGTAAATAGAATAATAAAAACTGCTTCTGCACCAACTCTATTAAATCACTATGACAACGATAGTATGGATCCCAAATAATAGACGCATACTCCAAAATATGTCTAACAAGTCAAATGTATAGCAGTCTTGTTATATAAGGATCAAAGAATTCCCTAGCCCATCTTTTCACAAAACCAAGAACAGCCCGAGCCTTGCCAATCATCATACTAATATGATCAATAAAAGACAATTTCATATCCAATAATATTCCCAAATCAAGAAATGTAGTCACAGTTTCCAAAGGGCAAGAATTAATCACATAAGTGCAGGAAATTACACCCCCGCAAGAGAGAAAACCATGCATTTACATTTCTTCAAGTTAAGATCCATTAAATTAATTCTGCACCAAGTTACAAACAAATCAATATTTCGCTGCAGACCATGCCTGACCATGATCATCATCAAAAGTATAAAATAATTTAACGTCGCACTATGTGGCATTTTGCCCGAAAACCTGACCAAAATTAATAGAAGTGTTTTATGAGTTAATGGCTAGAATTTTTTGATAGTGTTAGTGATAATTAGGCCCAAGGATGAACCCTACTGATTTTGGTTCAAATCGGTCCGTGATTTCGCCTAGCTCTCATACAAATTCCCCTCGAAATTCCACTTATTTACACATAATTATGGTAATTATGCAACAATCACGATAAAAATTTAGCATGGATTAGTTCTTTGTACTAAGAAATCATGGTGCAAAGTTTGGTGAAAATCGGATCACATTTGACCATATAAAGTCCCCTTTAGAAATTCACGTTTGCGCTTATAAATGGCTTAAAAACATCGGTATCGTGATGAAATTCGGTATGAACGTGTATTTTGTAAATCTAAATCATATTACCAAATTTTGTTTTGGTCGGTCCATAATTGCCCCTTGGTCTAAAATAGGGCTCCTTAAAAAAATATGTTTAAGAATTATAATTGGCTTAAACATTTTATTACCTTGATGAAATTCGACATGAACATGTTTAATATGAATGTGAATCATTTATGATCACATTTTATTATGATCGGATCATAAGTGCCCCTATGTACCACATACACACACAGAAAACTGAACCTAATAAATACATAGTAAATTAGAACAAAGTTTATAAGATTTCTCTATGGTTTTTTTTTCAAGAAGAGATTCTTATTATTTTTATAAGGAAAACCTTTTTGAAAAAATCAAGAAGAAAACTTAGGGATTTTACTAGATAGTCCTCTCGATTTTTTTAAAAAGGTTTTCTCATTAATTTTATTAAGCTTTCTTTTTGATTTTTCAAAAAGGTTTTCTTCTTGATTTTATTAGGCCCTCTTTTTGTTTTTTTTTTTTTTCAAAAAGATTTTCTTCTTAATCTTATAAGACTATCCCTTTATTTTTATAAATAATACTTATTGATTTTGCTTGATATTATTATAGATTTTTTATTGATATATTTACTTAGAAACTAATTTAATATTTGATTTATTAATAATGATTTTGCACGAACAATATTTCTTCTCCATTCCCTTAGTCCTGCTTTGAATTTAATCAACTCCCCAGTATATTTTTGGTCAACCTTCTTGAATAAATTGTCAACGTCTTCGATTTCCATTTTTTTAATATGTTTCTTGATGTAATTCCAAAACTTAAAAGAATGTTGCACGTTTCATCCCAGAGCTCCTAAGTTTTAAAAATTGGGTCATTACTCAAAATTTTATTTGTTTTTTATAACACTTTTTTTTGAAATTAAAACAATTCAAATTTTTTATTTAAGTTTACTTTGTTTTTCTTAAGAAGGAATATTTTTATTACTTTTTTCAACTTCTTTACCTGCCACTTGTTAATTTTTTTTAACAAGCTAGCTAATATAATCAATAAGATATTCTTATTAAAACATTAATAAGATAATTTACACATGATCAAATAGAAACCTAATGAAATGCAATAAGGAATACTCCTTAAAAAAATTATTAAGTAGCCTAATGAAATCTATTAGAAGAACATTTTTGAAAAAATTGATTAGGTAGCCCAATGAAATTAATAAGAAATTCTTGTTATATACAATTTAGAAGAAAACACAATAGAATCAATAAGTTTTTCTATATGGATTGTATTTTTTGTGGCAAAAATTACGGAATTTGAGTAAAAAAATGGTAAATAACTAGTTTTCTTCTTAAATGTATGTGTTTTACGTCTTGAAAAAATTAAAAAGATTTATCACATAAAAATAATAAGAAATCTCTACGAAAAAATCTTCGTTTCTTTCTGCTGTAATACCCCTCACTCCAAAAACGTTTCGTAGAGAAAGTCTTCTTGATTTTATTAGGCAGTTTTCCCTCTGTGCAGTCCATTAAGAAAATCAAACATACATCTCATATTGTTATAATAGTCGATATACATACATATGTAATTAAGTTTTTAAAGTTCTATGATAATTAATATTTATTCATAATATTTATTTTAAATTTTTTAGTACTTAACTTAAAAATATTTTAAAAGTGAAACTAACTACAATCGTTAAAATCGTTATCATTTTCATCATCAATGTCAGAAAGGAGTAACTTCATAGTATCTGATGAGAATGCTTTTCTATTCCTTCGCGATTTTTGTGTACTGCTGCTTGTAAAAGGGTCACTGCTTAAAAGTAACCTATTCAGGACATCTCGATTGATATCGCTTCTACTGAATCCATATAGTTTTATTTCTCATTCTATTGAAAAGTAAGGCCATATGGCTTTATTGCCTATGGCTTTATTACACTGGGTCTAAAATTTTAAATTTTTCAAAAAAAAGTAAAATTTTCAAAAAATCGCCAAAAATAGTATCGGAAATCTGCGCAAACTTTTTTTTTTGTTCCGCAATATAGAGAGTTCGTATTTTCTTGTGGTATATAACATTAAACTACTGAAAACTACTTTCACCTTTAAAATCCTTATCTTTTTTTTTGTGATTGGGCAAAAAAATGTGAAATTTTTATTATTTTTAAATTTTGAACGAATAATTTTAACACTAATATATGAGATATATATATATAAAAAAAAACTAAAAATACCAGTTGCTCATACCTTTCAAATAAAAAAAATCAATATAAAACCTCTATTCGTTTAGCCACAAACAAATATCATATAAACGTATTATAATTTCAAAAAAACACCAAAAACGCGTTTAATTTTCTTCACTTTCCTGACTTTAACATCATCTCAAATCTACAAGTCTCAACTTAAAGTCGTGAGAATTCACTATATAATGCAAAATTTTGTTGTCTATCGAACTGCATACTCAGTTTCTTAAATTTCTTTAAATTCATTTTTGCCTTTTTGGCCAGCTTTTTAGGGTAAATGCCACATAGTGCGTCGTACATCAGAATATTAAGAAACAATAAAAACAGTAAAGGACCCAAATGGCTTGCCTGCGTAACACCAGAAGTAACATATACAGTATTAGACAATACATTCCTAAAAACAATACCCTCTGAGTCCCAAGGGAGAGGTAGGAGTCTAGCCAACGATGAATAATATTAGGAATACCGATTAATGAAAGTTTAAGAAGCAAAATTCTATGATCAACCAACCCTATCAAAAGCTTTACTGAAATCAGTATAAATTACATCAGTCCGAGCCCTGGCAAGAAAACCCCTAAAAACATGTGTAGTAAATTCAAGATTCATGGTTTAAAAAACCATGCTGGAAAGAGGATATTAAAGATCTCGTATTAAAAAAGAGATAATCCGTCACCAGTTTCTCCATCAACTTGGGAAGAGCACTGAGTTTGTGCAATACCCCTGTAATTGGAAATATTGGACTTATGCAAAGGAATTATAAACGAACTCTTCCAAATAGATGGAAAATGACCAGCCCTCAGAAGCACATTGAATATAAAACGATAAGGATCGATAACAACCCTCAGTCAGTGACAGAACATAATTTTTAACGAAATTTGTTCATTAAAGTCGCCGTAGTCTAGTAGGTAGTGTTTTGGCTTATCAGACGTGAGGCCATGCTTCAAACCCCAGGTCAGACATCTCCAACAGAATGAAATTTGAAAAAACATTTCTTCTTAACTTCCTCTCACCAGATTTCAGGCAAAAACTCTGAGAGTAGAAAATAAAATTGCCATGAAAAAGTTTCTCAAAAATCTGTCATTTAAAGTCGACTTTAAATTGTAAGTCCCGCCACTCATGTATAAAATTAACACACACAAGTGTAGTCGCCGTGGTCTAGTAGGTAGTGTGTTGGCTTATTAGACGAAAAGCCAGGGTTCGAGCCCCAGGCCAGACATCAAAACAAAATACAAAAAGAATTTCTTCGGCGACTTCCTCTCAGCAGATTTCTTGCGAAAATTCTGAGAGTAAATAAAATTGTCATGAAAAGTTTCTCAAAAATCTGTCGTTCGGAATCGACTTTAAACTGTAGGTCCCACCACTCATGCATAAAAATTAACACACACAACATAAGTGGTGTGAGAAACTCGGACGTACTTGTACTTGTACTTGTACTTGTCTTAATTGGCAAGTTCACGTCCTCTAACCTAACCTCCTCTCAGCAGATTTCTGGCAAAAACTCTGAGAAATTTTCTAGAAAATAAAGTTGCCATGAAAAATCTATCATTTGGAGTCGACTTTAAATTGTAAGTCCCGCCACTTATGTATAAAATTAACACACACACGAGTACAGTGAGCGTCAAAAGAAAAGTGCCGTGAGAAGCTACCTTTAAAGATTTCTGCTATAATTCCTGTAACTTCAATTCGATTTTGGTGATTCTAGTGTAAGAGCAAGGTCTTGAAGGCATTCATTAAGGCAACTCGTTTGTTGGTGATAATGTTATACATCTCTTGTAAACGATTCATTATCATTCAGCAGTGCACTGTAGCAATGAGCTGCAACAGTACGTTAACCCAATGGGCAATATTTTCTATGTTTTCTTTATTAAGTTCTGGTAGTTCTGGGTTCATACTCATATACATACAGTAGGCGTCAAAAGAAACTGTACATTAAAAAAATATATACCTAAATAAATTACTATTATTTTTTTGTTTTAAAATTGTTTCATAAACAGTTTTTAAAATTGTAAAAAAAAATTTTTTAAAAAATTTGCGAAATATTGTCAAATTTTTTCGCGCACTCTCCTTAAGTGTTAAAAGTTGAGTTTGCTTGGATTGTTGGAATTTTAGCCTTAATGCACAATTTCTTTTGATGCTCACTGTACATAATTTATAAGAAATAAATTGTGCTGTAACCTAGACTCCCTCCCATACATATTAACTTGATTGAAATAAATTTTTATTTTTTTTTTGTTGCATGAAAAAGGGTTTAATCGTTCGTATTTTAATTTTGTAAGAATTTTCCTGCCAACTACATTCGTAATTGAGCCATCATAACTCGACCAATTGTTGTTTAATCAACATAATAATTAATCGATAAATGTCCTGCCATTTTCATGTTTCATTATCTTTGCCTTTGCTCTTTTAAATGCAATTTTTGAACGAAAAAAAAATTTTTGTTAACAATTTATTGCCCTTCAGAACCCTCATATAATGTCTACGTTTAGTTTTCAATTAATTTTACTCTCTCTGACTGAAATTTTGTTTAAGGCACAGGCAAGAAGATGAAGAAAATGAAGAAAAGTCTTCTAATCTAAGAACTTTTGAAGGAAAATGTTGAATTTCATATGAATGTACTCGTACGTCATTATGTTTAATTTTGTAAACGAAAATAGACACTTAAGGGAGCTCAAACTCTCTCTGACTCTGTAATAATTTAACAGGACAGGCAGTTATGAATGAATGAATGACTAAATGAATGAAGAAGGGCTTATGAATTATGAAATTATGAAGAAAATAAAATTGAAAATGAAATGAAAATTTTCCTGTTCTATGTGTTACTTCATTTTGTTTGTAACTGTCATTATTAATTAAATATTTATTTCTTTATTTATTTACTTGCTTACTTGTTTACTTATTTATCTTTTCATACGCTTTATTAACTTTCATTCTTCTGTTTTTTTTTTTTGCTTCAAAAAAAGAACGTCCTTTTCATTGAAAATTTAAGGAAAAAAAGGAAGAGATTTTTTGTTAATATTTCAACAGAGACGTTTCAAAAATTGTTATAAAAATTAGAAATTCCTGTCAAATCATTATGTACCATACTCAATTCGCTGTCTGACCCCACTCCCCTTGCTTAGTAGGTTAATTAAGACAACCCTAATCAACCCAAAATGTCTCGTTTGAATCACCACTTCTGTAGTCACTTTCAACAATTCTGACATGCTCTTCAGATGCCAAGCGATCCATACTTGTAGATGGAAAAAACTACCGTTAAATGCGTAACAGCAGGCAGTGTTACCAGACTGAGAGGTTTAGTGCTTAATTTACTTAGGTTTAGGTTTAGGTCGGAGTGGTAGCTCTGATATCACAAAGCTCACTTGAGCACGCATAGCGGCCCGTTGTGATGCCACGCGTGAACGCAGTCCCTGTACTGACCAAGTTCCACCAAAATCAGGGAAGAGGAAGAAGTTGGTCAGCACAAGGGCTGCACATCAATAGCACGACTACCCTATACTGGAAAACCAGCCAGAATGTTTGATTAACGAAGCTATATCCTTGATATCAATAGATGATAGCTCCGTCAAGCTGACAAGAAATGGAGAGCCAAATAACCCATATCTACACCTAGCAAGAGACGGGCCTCTTCCTCAACGGATCTGCATCCACAGCAGAAGTCGTTAAATGGGAGCCTCATTCTCTCCGCATGTCTAACCATAACGCAATGACCTGTAAGCACGGCCACTGTGGTTAAAAGGCGTCACGACCAAGACCAAGTAATTGGTTGGTACGCCTTCTATCCATCAAGGGTCAGGTGAGTCTGGCGGTGGAGCAGGACTCCTCATTGACCCAGGATAGGTTGGCGTCCCGAGAGAATTTCCGCGCAATGGCCAACTTAACCGAGGCAAGTGGAATACCCAGTTCAATTGAAGAGGATTCCGGAAAGAGTGCACCAGCTCTGGCGAGCTCGTCGGCCCTACAGTTTCCCGGAATGTGACTGTGCCCGGGGACCCACACCAGTGAGACACTGGTGAAGCGCCCGGAAAGAAGGTCGAGACAGCGGCGTCATTCCCTAACTATTCTAGAGTTATTCACGAAACACGATAGAGATCTTATAGCGGCCTGACTATCAGTAAAGACCGAGACGTGAGTGAAAAGAGCACCGTTGACGAGGATCCATTGAGCGGCCCGGGAAATTGCCGTCACCTCCGCCTGAGGCACGGTGCAGTAGTCCGGCAGACGGAGGGAGCCTAATTTACTTACTAAAATAATCATGACAACCCTTTAGCCAGGATTACAACCGAGCTTCTCACACCACCTATGTTATGTGATTCAATTTTATCAATAAGAGGCGCCAGCTACAGTTTAACAACGACCTCGAATAAGAGATTTAAGGAACAGGAGCCGAAAGATTGCCTGTAGATTTCATATTTTTTTCTGCGTTCCCCGCTAGTTTGCTAGCACACTACCTACTCGCTTAAGGCAACGGCCTTAAAAGAACGCAAAAGGAATAATAAAATATCGGAAATAACGTCCTCTGTCGCGTTCATAGATATATTTTTTTTCGGCAGATTACAACTTTCGTTTTTCAGTTTGCTAAAGCTTCAAAAGGCTGAGGGCTAATGTTGTCCTGATTGTCTTCTTCAAATAATTTTCTAAATATGTTTCGACCTACACATTAAATGCTTTCACTTGTGATTGTCGCATATGTTTGAGTTTCTTATGTGCTAAGAACGAATACCAGTAGCATACTGGAAGGATAATCTATGTTGGTAGGATATCTTATGAAGCTAGACAGAGAGCTCTCTCTCCAAATAGCTCAGACAATATAGCCTTAGCAGTACAAGCCTCAAACATAAATAAGGTCGAGATCTTTGAGAATGAAATCATTAAGAAATGACTAGCATGGATACACAACCGAGGCGGTAAATAATGTCTTAAAAGTACTAAAAGGAGTAGTGAAGAGTACAGTGGCTATAAAGTACCTGCATGGGGTAATCGATATCATGCTGAACTTTAAGGGGCATGTCACTTGATATACAGAAAAAAAAAATTTTTTTAATTTCTGCCAATATTTTTCAATTTTTGCGAATCCTTCGTATATTTATGGAGAAGGCTATTTATTTACAAGCCCACTAATAGCAAGTCTAAACTTTAGAAGAAGAATTGCAGGGGAAGAATAGTTAATACCTTCGAAGTATATGCGGAGTAGGAAATCACATGCTGCCTGGGGCCACACGGCATACTTATGAGGCTAGTCATATTCATTTATATTCTGTGGAATGGAGGCTGGTGGTCAGACATATACCAAGAATTTGTTGGCGAAATGATGATATTTAACTGCGAACTTCGTGCGCTCTATAGAGGATCTATAACAGGGCAATGTAATGCTGCCATCATGAGCAGAATGAGCATGTATCGACAACGTATCTTCATGCTATAGTTGTCAACACTGACAACAGAAAGCGTATGCAGTAATAGCCTAATAAACTGCTTATCTTATGCCTACTAAATGCACAGAAACTTTCTTTCAATGAAAAATTCATTTGCATTTGCATTTGAGGCCTATGTCCTTAATAAGGACTATTATTTTTGAATGTACATCCTTTAATTGAAATATTATGTGTCCTTTTCAACAACAACTTTCAAAATAAAGATTCTGAGGGTGCCCTGGTAGTATGTGGGTAGTGTGCTAGATTATTAGCGTGAGGGTCGTGGGTTCGATTCCCACCAGCATATGGTCAAGTTACTCCTCTCGATAATAATTCGAATATAATTTGTAATTGTATTGTTATTAATAAAATAAATAAATAAATAAGATTCTGAAGTTAAATGAACCAATTTTTACAACGTAAAGATTATTGAAGGTAGAGGCCATTGCAGATAAAGGCCTATTTTATAGATAAAAAGTCGCCGTAGTCTAGTGGATACAGTGTTGGCTTTTAGACGTAAGGCCTCGGTCAGACATCCCGAACACAACAAAATATTAAAAATAGTTCTCTGGCAACTTCCTCTCAGCAGATTGCTGTCAAAAAATCTGTGAATAAATAAAATTGCCATGGAAAAGTTCCTCAAAAATCTGTCGTTCGGAATCGGCTTTAAACTGCAGATCCCGCCACTTATGTATAAAAATGAGAAGCTAGGTCGTAATCCTGATTAATTCTGACTTTCTGCTGAGAACTTATATAGGAATTTAAATATTACGGGGATAAATGGCAGCAAATTCTCTCCCAGTATTTTCTTTTTTAATAAGATTATATTGAGCGTCAAAAGAAACTCTACGCTAAGGATAAAATTCTAACAATCACCAAACTCTACATTTTACCACTTAAGGAGTGTTCCCGAAAAAAATTTGACAATATTTCGAAAATTATTTGTAATTTTTTTTTTTTGTTTCAATTTTAAAAACTGGCAAAATAAAATAAATAAAATAAAAATAACGGTATTTATTAATGTATATATATTTTTAATGTACAGTTTGAATTTTAAATAATACTCCATGTATTTCCATAGGAATAACGGTGTTCCTTTTTATTGTTATAATTATTATTATTATAATTTGTTTCATGTGTGTGCGTGTGTGTGTGTGCGAAAAAATTAAATTTTCCTTTTTTAAATTTTTAAATATGTTTTTCTTCTTCTTAGTATTGCTAAAAAATTCTTTAAATTTTATGTGTTTTTGAAAATATTTAAAATTAATTTAATTTTATTGACTCAAGTCTTTTCATTATTCCTTAAGAGCCATGTCTAGTCTGTTTGCCCAGTTAACTACTGACCTACACTTTGGTGTCTGTGTGTTTGTGACCTTTTTAATGGTTTTCCTTTTTAATTACTGTTTATTTAATTATTTATTTATTTATTTAAGCTCTTCATAACGGCTAATGATAATTGTGAAGGAAATTATTGTCGCATTAGTTGTGTAAATAAATACTCGAAATATTAAATATTCTGGGAAGTCAACAAGTGAAGACACAAACCATAAATAATACGAAAATAAATAATTTGTGAAAACAATTAAAAAAGGGACGAATTAATTACGTCTTTAAATATAGAATAATTATTAATGAATTAATACTTTATGTAAATAAAATAAAATAAATATTTACATACAATACTTAAATATCCTTGGCCGATGGGAAATAAAACTGCCATGAAAATTTCTTCAAAAATCTGTCATTAGCATACGACGCCACTCATGTATAAAATTAACACACACAACATGGGTGCTGTTTGATGCTTGATTTTAATCCTAACTGAAGGGCTGTAATGACCAGTTATGTATATATGTACGAGTATGTATGTACAGAACAGAAAGTGTTGGAATCACTCGAATTAAAAATCTAAAAACAAAACCTCATAACAATTTGACAAGTAAACTTTCGAAGCTTCAGGCAAGCTTCTATTGCTTTGTGTAGCCATCCCTTCTTATAGAACGTTCATCAGAACGTTCACTTTTTGTGGGCTATTGCCTATAGTGAGCCTTCAATCCTAGCTTAAGCATTACTTGTGATTTGATCTCCTACTCTAAATAATCCATGCAGAAGCCCCCCGATCTGTTCTAGAGGAGTGAAGTTAGTGTATAATGTAACTTAAAATCTTTCGATAAAACTCCTCGGGATTTCTCATCACAATTTAAACCAAAAATACAACACTTGAACTGAATGTGATAGTCGCTAACGTTTAAATCTCGATTTGTCAACTCTTAACTAGTTTGGCACCCGATTCCGATTTCAATTTAAGTCCTCTGTGTCCAGCACTCTTTTTCAAGAACATGAAGAAAGGAAACAGGTCTTCAGATAATAGCCATTAGACTTGAGATAGCGGCAATGAATCCTTGTTGACAATTAGCCACTTAGTGCCGACATACGCTGAGCCTGAATGAACTCCAACGGTTAACGATATAAAATCGAAAACTTTGCGAACCTGCCAAAATGTTGTTCGTCCTTAGGAACGTAATGGGCGGTATTTAGATGACTTCAACGGAAAGAGGATGATGACGGCCAAAGCACACATAAATTTCTCATAAGATGGCATACAGGTGGACATCGAACCACCACCTAATAGATCTTCTCTTCTATGAGTGAGGAATTCGACAATTCTTGGAGTCTTATTTCGCAACTGCGGCTCAAACATAGTACATATAAATAATATAATTACGCAGTAGGCGGAAGATATTATACTAAGCCACCATCACATGATAGCATGTGTTATAAATAATTGGCCATTACAACCCTTCAGTCAGGATTACGACCTAGCTGCTCACACCACTTAAGTTGTATGTGTTAATTTTATACATGAGTGGCGGGACCTACATTTTAAAGTCGACTCCGAACGACAGATATTTTAGGAAACTTTTCATGGCAATTTTATTTACTCTCAGAATTTTTCCTAGAATTCTGCTGAGAAGAAGTCGCCGAAGAAATATTTTTTCTATTTTGTTTTGATGTCTGGGGCTCGAATCCTGGCTTTAGGTCTAATAAGCCAACACACTACCTACTAGACTACGGTGACTAGTCTATCCGTTGCATACAAAGGACAGAATCTATCAGTTTCGACCACAGAGGCATTGACACAACTCCGTTGAGTGTGGTGTAATTGACAGAAGTTGCACTGGTGTAAGCCACCCTCTTAGGATACCAACGATTAAATAGCGTTCTTGGAGCTCAATGCCCATCAGTGTCATACAAAGGATGGAATCTATCAGTTTAGACCGCAGCATTATTAATTGACTGAAGTTGCACTGGTGTAGGCCACCCTCACATGATATGTACCAACGAGCTCTGTTCAGACCACAGAGGTATTAGTATAACTCCGTTAAATGTGGTGTAATTGACTGAAATCGCACTGGTATAGGAAAAATCAGCTTTTTAAGCCCAGGAAAAACTGAACTCATCTGCAAACCAGATCATTATAGGCCAAGGATTTGGAAGCTGTTAAGTGGTGTGAATAATGCAAGAAAGTAAATATTTTGATTCGTACTTTTATTTACGAATAAAGCAGCTACGAAAATGGCAATTCTATCATTCTAGAACTCTTACAGTAAGCCAATTACCTGCTCAGATGGAATAATTTGAAGAAGAGAGTAAAAACTTTGCAAGGAAATAATAAGAACACACGGTGGAGATGGCTTGCGGCATCCTTAAAGGAACAATAAATTTAAAAAAAAATTTTGATTAGAATTCATGGTTTTCACTATTAAAGCAAAGGCAGACTAGCCTCTCATTAGAATACAGTTTCCTAATGGTCAAAATCTTTTTAGTTAAACACACTTTTCTTCAGTAACATTATAGGATTCAATAGCAGATTGTTTATCCTTACTAATCCTGGCAAATCGTTATCAGTCACTAATGGCACGTAAAGTAGTCCTTAATTTAATTTCTTTTCTTCTATCTTCCCTGTTAACACAGCAATTTTTTTCTTTTTAAAATTGAACACAAATTTTGAACATCTTTCTCCCTCATTGTGCAGTGAAATCTTAAAAAGGTCCCTTCCCCCTGTTGTATAGAAGTTAAAAGTTCCCTATTTTTCTATTTAACAACATCCATTATATTATCACTAAACACACAATTCAATTTATTTCCCTTAAATTTTTCTTTTTTTGAGAAAAAAACACCTTTTTTTCCTGTCGGCCTCTAAACAAGGCTAAATCGTTACCATGTGTGTATATGCCTTTAAAGTCGCTTACGATAAAATCTAATGGAAGTGTGAAAATTAGTTTATCGATAATAATGACACTTGACACACTACTAGTAGACCTTCTTTATAAAAAAAAAGTAACAGAAATTAGAAACACTCGTAATATTGTTGTAAAAACAGCAACAACAACAATAAAACAAACAAAAAAAACTTTCAATGTTTTGTCATTGAGCCAAAACAAAAACAAAACAAACAACTGAACCGGCAACAGTTGTCAGTTGTAACTTGTAGACTGAAAAAAACAAAAGAAAATTTTGTTTCTATTTTTATAACACAATTTAAAATTAGACGCTGTAGCTTAAAAGCCCTCATGCTTAAAATGAAGAACTAAAACGTAAGCGACTTTGTTAATGCAACCCTTTTTGTGATATGGTAATACAAACAGTATCATACAGCATATCCATCACTTCAAAATCTTCAATAGCAGACCCAAAGAAAGTCGATTATCAACGGCCAACGCACTCTGGATTATTCCAGGTAGTCACCGTAGTCTAGTAGGTAGTGTGCTGGCTTATTAGACGTGAGGTCTCGGTTCAAAGCCCGGTTCAAACATCTCCAACAAAAGCGAAAAATTAGAAATATTTCTTCGCCAACTGCCTCACAGCAGATTTCTGACAAAAACCCTGATTGTAAATACCAAGTTGCCATGAAAAAGTTTCTCAGAAAGTCTGTCGTTTGCAATCGACTTTAAACTGTAGGTCCCACCACTTATGTGTAAATTTTAGCACACACCCGACATAAGTGATGTGAGAATGGTGTAATCCTGACTAAAGAGTTGTAATTACCAATTATTCCAATTATTTATTTGCATATGTAGGTAATCTATCAAGTCTATCATAGCCTAGGATAAGAGAGATTGGTCTAGCTTTGCCTAAAAATAACCCCCATCTGTGATATTGTGTTGTTTGTAGTGGTGAGGAGCTTTTGCCTTTCTTTCTCAAGAAATATCCTGACCTGCCCATGATGTTTACTGTTGAGTTGATGTTATCAACTCTAGTAAAGCAGGGATCAGGGACTTTCTAATTGGAAAACTCTTAAATTAATAAATAATTGTTTACAATTAATTGTTATACAAAATTTATCGATAACAATAATTTTCTATAGAGAATTTATCGATAACAATTACTTTCTATAGAAAATATATCACTTTCAATTACTTTCTATAGAAAATTTATCGATAACAATAATTTTCTATAGAGAATTTATCGATAACAATAATTTTCTGTAGAGAATTTATCGATGACAATAATTTTCTATGGAGAATTTATCGATAACAATTACTTTCTATAGAAAATATATCACTTTCAATTACTTTCTATAAAAAATTTATCGATAACAATTATTTTCTATAGAAAATATATCACTTTCAATTACTTTCTATAGAAAATTTATCTATAACAATAAGTTTCTATAAAGAATTTATCGATAACAATTACTTTCTATAGAAAATATATCACTTTTAATTACTTTCTATAGAGAATTTATCGATAACAATTATTTTCTATAGAAAATATATCACTTTCAATTACTTTCTATAGAAAATTTATCTATAACAATAAGTTTCTATAAAGAATTTATCGATAACAATTACTTTCTATAGAAAAGATATCACTTTCAATTACTTTCTATAGAGAATTTATCGATAACAATTACTTTCTATAGAAAATATATCACTTTCAATTACTTTCTATAGAGAATTTATCGATAACAATTATTTTCTATAGAAAATATATCACTTTCAATTACTTTCTATAGAAAATTTATCTATAACAATAAGTTTCTATAAAGAATTTATCGATAACAATAATTTTCTATAGAGAATTTATCGATAACAATTACTTTCTGTAGAAAATACTTCAATTTCAATTACTTTCTATAGAAAATTTATCGGTAACAATAATAATTACTTTCTATTGAGAATTTATCGATTACAATTACTTTTTATTGAAAATTATTTTTTGTGCAAAATTTATCGATAACAATAATTTTCTATAGAGAATTTAACGATAACACTTTCTATAGAAAATATATCGATTTGAATTACTTTCTAAAGAAAATTAATCGATAACAATAATTTTCTATAGAGAATTTATCGATAAAAATTACTTTCTATAGAAAATATATCAATTTCAATTACTTTTTATAGAAAATCTATCGATAACAATTACTTTCTATAGAGAATTTATTGATAACAATAATTTTCTACAGAGAATTTATCGATAACAATTACTTTCTATAAAAAAATATATCAATTTCAATTACTTTCTATAGAAAATGTATCGATTACAATAATTCGCTATACAAAATTTATCGATAACAATAATTTTCTATACAGAATTTATCGATAACAATTACCTTCTATTGAAAATTATTTTCTATAGAAAATTTATGGTAGAAAGTTTATCGATTACACTAATTTTCCACAGACAATCGATTAAAATAATTTCCTATAGAAATTTTATCGATAAAATTATTGTAAGGAAGTAATCTGACCTTCACGTGATGTTAATTATTGAGTTGATGTAATCCACTCTAATAGAGCAGGGGCCAGACGCTTTCTAATTGAATGTATTCGAAAATTTTTTCGCTGTTTTCTGATATTTAACTCGAGTTTTTATTCAAACGCTTTAACTACTACGCCATGCTACCTTCAACATAGTGTGTGGTCATAAAAGGACATTAAGTTCTTTCTTTTTTATTTTTTTTTTTATAATTATATATTCATTGGCTTTAATTTGATGACTCATCTCAAAACACCTCTGGGTCTTCTATTAATATTTTCACAAAAACATATCTTTCACACAAACACGGGTATCATTAAGCAAATCATACTATGCAGAGATATAATTTATAAGGTTTAGACAACCATGTGCTTAGTTTTACTCTTCACTGTCTTACTCTCGCATAAAGTTCTCTTTAATACATTCTATATGAAGTCGTTATTTCGAAACATTGTTTATTAATGCTCTTCCTCAACAAAATGGCATCATGACACATTGAAAATGTATAACCAATAACAAACAAACACTTGCACAAAGAAAGAAGGGAGGGAGAGAGAGCGTGAGTGTGTGGAAGCATATGTGTTTTAAACACATTGTTGTTCTCCCATAATATTTAGAAAAAAAGGTCGTTAATACAATACAAAGTATGTTGAGTCGTCTGTGGTTTTTATTCAGTTATTATATGTTTTTGGAGAAATCGTAACGAAAATATATTTTAAGGAGGGGGGCGTCTTTGTTTGGTAAAACTTAATAGACCGTAAAATATCGATTATAAGGATAAATTAGAGCACTAGCGTGAGAGAAAAAAAGGTTAATTTGTTGCTTTTTGTATACAAAAAATAGCAACGTCACTAACACCAATCACCACCACCACCACCATCACTACCACTTGTACCACCATTAGCAGGATTAGAAATATTAAACAAAAAAAATTTATTTTGTTTTCCTCAGTAAATTTGTTCCCTTTTTTGGGGTTTGTTTTTATTGTCATTTATTTTTATAAAAATGAAAAAATATTGACAATTCATCTTCCGGTGTTTCGTTCGTTTTGCCTGTTGCTTCTTTAAGCCACAATAACCCTCTGTATCGTGGCATTTCAATTTTTTATACAAATTTTTTTACGTTTTTATGCAATTGTTGTTTATAATACCCGGGCAATCAACCACCTACGGTTTGTTATATTTTTTTTTTTTGAAAAGAAAAAGAAACAAACAAACCGACCAATAATCAAATATTCAACCATACAAATCGTTTTTTGTTCACTTTGGCACCAACCAACAGTTTTATTTATTTGCTGCGTTTTGTTTTCTGTCATCTTATTTTTTACTCATAAAAATCTCCATATAAAAATGCCACAAAAGAAAATCTAAAAACTATGCTTATGGCAGAAATCACCATTAGAATGTTGAAAATATTTGACTTCAAAAAAAGAAAAAAATAAAAAACTATTTGACCATAAAATCATTAAGAATTCAAATGATGGCTAAAAAACCAACAAAATCGATAATCAAGTTGAAGTTTATTTAAGAACACATTGCCATTATTCCACTGAAGGACTCATTCAATATTTCTTGACCAAAGAAAAAATTTATCGAAAAACTTTTTCCAAATTTGAAATAAAGTTGTTATAAATACCACACAAAATTTATTTAAAAAACTTTTTCGAAAAATTAATATTTATATACAAGAATTTTCGATAACATAAATTTTCTATGGAAAGTTTTCAATAACAAAAATTTCCTATAACAAATTTTATCAATTATTATAATTTTTTAAAAAACTTATAGATTACAATAATTTTTATGGAAAATTTTTCGATAACAATATTTTCTATAGAAAAGTTTTCGATAACAATTATTTTCTATTGAAAAGTTTTCGATAACAATTATTTTCTACACAAAAGTTTTGGATAACAATAATTTTCTGTAGAAAAGTTTTCGATAGTAATAATTTTCGATAGAAAAGTTTTCGACAGTAATAATTTTTTATAGAAAAGATTTCGATAATAATAATTTTCTGCGATAACAATTATTTTCTTTAAAAGTTTATCGAATAAAATAATTGTCCTTGGAAAATTTATCCATAACAGTTATTTTCTACAAAAAAATTTATCGATTAATTATAGATTATCAATTATTTTCTATAGAAATTTATCGATTAAATTAATTTTACTTAGAAAATTTATCGATAACTCGCAATACAAAATTTATCGATAAAAATAATTCGCTATACAAAATTTATCGATAACAATAATTTTCTATTGAAAATATATCAATTTAAATTACGTTCCATAGAAAATGTATCGATTACAATAATTAATTATTATTATTAATCGATTACAAAAAAATTTTATACCAAATTTATCGATTACAATAATTTTTTACACAAAACTAAGCGATTACAATACTTTTCTATACCAAATTTATCGATTACAATAATTTGTCCTACAAAATTTAGCGATTACAATAATTTTCTATTGAAAATTTATCGATTACTATAATTACCTATACAAGATTAATCGATTACAATAATTTTCTATTTAAAATTTATCGATTACAATAATTTGCCATGCAAATTTTTTTCGATTACAATAATTTTCTTTAGAAAAGTTCTCGATAACAATATTTTTCTATAGAAAATTTTTCGATAACAATAATTTCTATAGAAAAGTTTTCGATAACAATATTTTTCTATAGAAAAGTTTTTGATAACAATAATTTTCTATAGTAAAGTTTTCGATATTAATTTTCGACTGAAAAGATTTCGATAATAATAATTTTCTATGAAAGTTTATTGATTAAAATAATTTTCCTTTGAAAATTAATCGATAATAATAATTTTCTATACAAATTTTTATCGATAACAATAATTTCCAATACAAAATGTATCGATAACAATAATTCGCTATACAAAATTTATCGATAACAATAATTTTCTAGTGAAAATATATCAATTACAATTACTTTCTATAGAAAATGTATCGATTACAATAATTTGCTATACAAGATTAATCGATTACAATACATTTTTATACAAAATTTATCGATTACAATCATTTTCTATACAAAACTTAGCGATTACAATACTTTTCTATCCAAATTTATCGATTACTATAATTTCCTATACAAGATTTATCGATTACACTAATTTTCTATTTAAAATTTATCGATTACAATTCTTTTCTATAGAAAATTTATCGATAACAACTACTTTCTATAGAAAATATATCGAACACATTTACATTCTATTGAATTTTATTTATTTATCGATAACATACATTTTCCATAGAAAATTTATCGAATAAAATAATTTTCTACAGAAAATTTATCGATTAAAATTACTTTCTATAGAACATTTTTCGATTATAATTACTTTCTAAAGAAAATATATCGATGACATACATTTCCTATAGAAAATTTATCGATAACAATTACTTTCTATAGAAAATTTATCGATTACAATTAGTTTTTATAGAAAGTTTATCGATTACACCAATTTTCCATAGACATAGACTAAGACTTCTTTCTCTAGAAATTGCAATTGAAATCAATTGCATCTCTAACCATCCTCTCTACTTGTTGTATTTTCTAAGAAACAAAAAATTAAAACAGCCTTCTAGTCTGCTTTCGATTTTATCACACTTGTTTACCTGCAGCTGTTGTAAATACAATTTTTTACTGCAAATAGACAGTTACATGTGCATAGACTAGGTTGTTAAATTTCTTTCATTTATTTTGCTTCTTTGTAGTTTAACTTGATGTTATTGTTCTTGTGCCAGTCTAAAGAAAAGTTAATTTATTGTTTGCTTTTTTTTTTTTCAAGACCCAAGTCGCTTATCCATACCTTTAACTTTTCAAATCTTTTTGCCATTTCGAGTTCGGCAATAAAACATGTGTTGTAAATCAAACTCAACAATGTTTCAAAAAAGCAGAAAGAGAGTGTGAAAAAATTAAAGAAAGAAAGGGTACAGAAGTAACTAAAAAAAAACGACAACAGAATGAAATTTCCAATTTAACCTGACGCTACATTTTACGTGAGTTTTTGTTTTTATTGCCCTTTGGCTTATTTAGCCATTTTTCTGTTTTATTTTTTTTAACAGAATTTTTTTTTCTTTCAATTTTTTTTTCAATTTTTATTCGTTTTCATAGAAGTAGCACTTGTTGTTTTGACATCCAATTGTCCAATCATCTGTGCTAAAGCTGTAGTTTTTCTTTCGTTTTTTGTTTTTTTGCTTGCCAAAGAAAACCTTTTCAATTCAAGTGTTGAAGAGTTTTATTGGATGACTCGTCTTTTGCAAAATGCCAACAAAATGTATTGAAGCATAAATAACAATTTCAGTTAGTATTTCCTTCCACACATGCATTTGATAAACACACGCGCACACTTACATGCATACACTCGTATATGTAGCTCTGAAACATTAATGACTGCATGTACACACGCATACAGACAAGCATGCGAATGTTGTGTAGTGTTGTGTTGTGTTGTGTGTATACATTGTAGTTTTACACTCTCTAATTTACTATTCAGTGGCAAGAGTGTTTCTCTTCAATTCTTTTTTCTCTTTTTTGTAGCATACTTTCTAGTGAATGTTTGTTTATAAGCGAATGCGAGTTTATTTTGTATTTTTACTTCTGTGTTAGTATGTGTAACAGAACATAACATGTGTTTCGTAGTCTCCTCATAACACAGCATTCCGTTTTTGTTTGGAACTTGGCATTTATTTTTACGGCAATACCAAATAGTATAGTTTATAACCGATAATGTTAGCAACATATTAAGTATGAGAGACCATGAAATACTGAAATATTCCAAAATTAGTTTTAAATTTAGTATGTTTTTAGAAGAAATATTCAAATGGTCTCTATCATTTAGTATTCTCTCGATGTAGTACAAATTATTTGATTTATCGGAAAATTTTCTTCAACAAATCTACGTTATCGAAAAAGATTTTGTGGAAATTTTGTTATCATAGACATTTACATACATTTACAATAGAAAATTATTGTAATCGAATTGTTATCGAATTATTGTATAGAAAATGTGTGTTATCGATAAATTTTCTATAGAAAATGTATGTTATCGAAAAATTTTTATTGAAAATATATGTTATCGGTAATTGTCTATAGAATATCTAAGTTATCGATAAATTGTCTATGGAAAATCTAATTTATCGATAAATTGTCTATGGAAAATCTAATTTATCCATAAATTGTTTATGGAAAATCTAATTTATCGATAAATTGTCTATGGAAAATCTAAGTTATCGATAAATTGTCTATGGAAAATCTAATTTATCGATAAATTGTCTATTGAAAATCTAATTTATCGATAAATTGTCTATGGAAAATCTAAGTTATGGAGATATTTTCTATAGAAAATCTAAGTTATCGATAAATTTTCTATGGAAAATGTGTGTTAACGATAAATTTTCTATAGAAAATGATGAGTTATCGATAAATTTGCCATAGAAAATGATGTGTTATCGATAAATTTGCTATAAAAAATGTATGTTATCAATAAATTTTCTATAGAAAATGAGTGTTATCCATAAATTTTCGATGGAAAATGTATGTTAACGATAAATTTTTAATAGAAAATGTATGTTATCGATTAATTTTCGATGGAAAATGTATGTTATCGATAAATTTTTTATGGGAAATATATGTTGTCGATAATTGTCTATAGAGTATCTAAGTTGTCGATAAATTTTCTATGGAAAATCTAATTTATCGATAAATTGCCTATGGAAAATGTAATTTAACGATAAATTGCCTATGGAAAATCTAATTTATCGATAAATTGTCTATGGGAAATCTAGGTTATCGATAAATTTACTAAAAATTTGAAAAATTGATAAATAAAGTGTATGTTATCGATAAACTTGCTATAGAAAATTTATGTTATCGATGAACTTTCTATAGAAAATGTATATGATCGATAGATTTTTCTACAGAAAATGTATGTTAACGATAAATTTTATGTTATCCATGAATTTTCTATAGAAAAAGTATGTTATCGATAAGTTTTCTATAGAAAATCTATGTTATCGATCAGTTTTCTATAGAAAATCTTTGTTATCGATCAGTTTTCTATAGAAAATGTATGTTATCGATAAGTTCTCTATGGAAAATCTATGTTATTGATCAGTTTTTTATAGACAATGTTTGTTAACGAAAATTTATGTTATACAAAAATTTCATTTATCGAAAATTGTCTGTAAAAGAAAAAAATGTCGTATAGTTAAATTTAATTATCGAAAATCAGTCTATAGAGGACTTAATTAATTTTCTATTAAAAATTTGCTATGAATAATTTCTAAATTTTCTCAGAAGCATCTGAATAAATTTAAAGTTATCGAAATATTTTCGATTTAAGATTTCTGTTATCGAAAATCTATTTAATTTTTTTTTTTTTTTTTTTTAAAGTAGCGTTTAGCTTAGATTCGTTAGTGCCTATATTTATATCCTTCAATTTTCATATAGTTTTCCTTCGCCTTCGTATCGCCACACACAATAATTTATAAATGTCAGCAACTTTATACGGTTCAATTCATAAATGTTTACCAGTTTCTTACATTTTAATTAATACGATTTGAAAAAAGAAAAAAGAATTAAAAAAATCTAAAAAACTTTTATAAAGGCCAAGAAACTTTTCGAATATTATTTGAAAATATTTAAAAAAATAAAAAATTAAAATTGATTTTCTAATTCACAAAAAAGGAGAGTAAGAAAGAAGTAAAAAAAGTTTACCATGGCGATGTTTAAATTTTTAATTGTCCTCTTAGCGTGTAATACCAAAATGACGTCAAAGTGATTGCTCTCTCAGACGAACATGGTGACATTGGGCCCTTTTTTGTTTTTGTGTAAAACCATTAAATATTTTAAATATTTTTTTTCTATTTTTCTCTCTCCATTCTATCTTTATTTTTTGCCTTCTTTTTTATTTCATTTTGTGTTCTTTATTTTCTATTCTATTTTTTTAAAATGTAATCAAGCACCCCCTTGGTTGTTAAACCCCCCTTGGTTGTTAAACAGGAAAACATTGTTGTCAGCGTTGGTGTTGTTGTTATTGCTGTCGCTGACGTTGTCGTTGTCCTTTTTAACAATAAAAACTATAAAAAAAGTGGATTAAAAAACATTTCGGAATTAAGAAAATCTTGCGCTTTCCCGTCTGGTTGTTATTGTTGTGTCCGTAACAAGATTTTCTTTTCACTGATTTTCATTTGACATTTAAAAGAATTTTTTTTATTGCATTTGTCTTTAGCAGCAGGTAAAAGACCAGGTTACTGATTTCAAAAGAATCTTAAAGCGTGGTTAAATTCAAAGAAATAAATTTCTTAAATTATATGCAGTGTTAAGGCAAATGGTAGTTGAAATGCAATTAATACTGCACTGCTTAAAAATTGATCCATTCACCAGCAAATCACAAATATTTTGAAATTTTTATAGCCCTGCTCTCTTAATTCAATTAAAATTTGCGGCATAAAATATATTTGGGTGAAATATAACCTTTGTGAGGTACTCCACTGAATAAATTTCAATGTTTGCTTGGACTGATGGTACGTTGAGAACCTGGTGTATGTTAGGATTTTTAATTTACCATGATGTGCGATCTTTTGCACGACGTTTTGACACTGGATACTAACCTTATAGGCCTGTATGACTCTGCATTCGTATGAACTTTACCAGGTTCTCTGTAGTCGTAAATCTAAGAGGCGAGTAAGCCGAGGATACAAGAAAATTATGCTGAAAGCCTGTAAATAACACGGTGCGACAGTGAAAATACACCCGAGTAGCTACATAGTCTAAGTTATTCATTAGGTTGAGTAGAACTCAAAAATAATCTTTTAATTTTTCTCGAACCCTCCAAATTTGTTTTATTTGACAAAAACTTAAAATTATTGAGTACCGAAATATGTTTGAACCGATTTTAAAAATCCAAAGTTTTTTTTAGAAAGGAGAGAGATTAGCCTTTCAAATGGTATATATAAAGATTTTGTTCAAACTTATAAAGGGTCCGCCAAATAACTTTTTTTTTTGAAAATGCTTTAAAAAACTACCGAATATTTTCTCAAATTTCTTTTTTTATTTGAAAGTACAATCCTTCCGGTTAATAATGGAAAATAATTTCATTCAAATGGCTGCCTCGGCTGGCCATGCAGTAGCCTACACGATCGGTCCAATTTGTAAGCACATTATCGATTGTGTGCAGCTGTATTTCACCAATGGCTTCACGAATATTGTCCTTTAAAGCGTCAATTGTCTCTGGCTTGTCGGCGTAACACTTATCTTTGATGGCACCCCACAGAAAATAGTCCAACGGTGTCAAATCGCAGCTCCGAGGTGGCCAAACGACATTAGCTCTGCGGCTGATAATGCGATCTTCAAAAACAGGGCGCAAAATATCAAGTGTAGCTTCGGCTGTGTGCCACGTAGCGCCGTCCTGTTGAAACCAAATGTTGCCAATATCCTCCTCTTCAATTTTTGTGAACAAAAATTCGTTCAACATGGCCCGATAACGATCGCCATTGACTGTAACGGCCACTCCTTGCTCATTTTCGAAGAAAAAATGGCCCAATTATGCCTCTGGACCAAAATCCGCATCAAACAGTGACTCGTTTTGGGTCGGCGTCGGCTTTTCAATGTATGCGTGCGGGTTTTCTGTGCCCCAAATGCAACAATTTTGCTTGTTTACATACCCGCCAAGATCAAAATGAGCTTCATCTGAAAAGATGATTTTTTTTTGCCAAAATCGGCATCTTCTGTAAGTCGATCGCAGGCCAACTTAGCGAAGCGAAAACGCATTGGATGGTCCATATTCGTTCAGCGGAAGGATAAAACTAATTATCTGTCAAATCAGACATGAACTAAGTGGTACCATTTACGAAATAAGCACTAGTTGAGAAAAAACGTTAGATGGCGGACCCGATATGTTATGAGTTTTGATGGGGTAAACTTGGAAAATATTATTTTTTCTTATTTTTTCAAGTTTGGCCATTCTTAGTTGCAAAATTTATTTAAAAAATATGAAATAAGTGGAGACATTCTTAAAGTTCATTCTCTTGTCAAGAGTTTGACACTTCGTTTGATAAAATTGGACAAAAATTACCGTAGTTATTATTTAAAGAGTATAGCAGCTTATTCATAATTTTTATATATTCTGTCTCATGAAATGAACTTTCATTCCAAATATTTTCAAAATTTTTGATGAATCTTAAGTGTTTATTGAGAAATGTGGTACAGCTTTTTGGCTACGAATAGTTTTATTTTTCAAGCCATCAGCATGTTATATTTGACTGAAAGTTGGCGAATATGATGAGCAATTGGAGAAGGAGGGGAACCGGTCTGCTCAATTATGAAGACTTTGACCAATGCATACACGTGATGACCACCACAGTTTCAACGTTTTTCTTTTTTTCTGAGTAGTGTCGCCTTTAGGTTTGTCACATTTATCGATTCCATGTTATCGATAACTTTTCTATGGAGAATTAAAGCTTTAAAAAACTTTCGTATGTTTTACGTATTTTATAGTAATTTTATGTTTGATTGTAATAATCTCTAAAAATCTCTAAAAAAAAAACTAGAGAGTAACTAGAGTTTTTGTTATCGAAAATTTTATTTAATACTTATGCTCTTTAAATTAAAGCTTCAAAAACTGTTCTGTTTTCTTCGTATTTAAATTTAAAGATAAAATTAATTGAGTTATTAAAATGCAAATGAATTAAATTTAAAAAAGAAAAGAAATTCAGTTATCGTTTGTTTCATGCACTACAGCTTGCAGTCATTTAAGTAGTCCTGCAGCCAGACACACAGTTTGTCTAGCAGCCATGTATTCATATGCTTATGCTGTGTTTCTACTGTGTAGCAAATACATGGGTTTCGTTCATTCATTTCATAACATAAGATTTTGGTTTTATTTTATGTCATGACATTGATGTTCCGATATTTTTGTTTAAAAATTTTTGTACACTTTCACTCTCACTTTCGCTTTTGCTTTCGTTTTTGCTATTTTAAATGCAAATTTTTTTTGTTTCACTTTACTTGGTTGCTTTGTTTGGCAGATACGGTTACGGTTCGTTGAATTTGTAAAACGAAATTTTTGTTTTTTTGAATATTTCAACAATCCGTTGTGTGTTTTTTTTTATAGTTTTTAAATATTGATATGCGAATAAATTAAATATTTATGATTCCGTATTCGTTTTAACGCACACGGCGCTCAACTCTGGAAGTCCTTTTTTATGCTAATCTTGTAATGGAGTTCATATATGTAGCCAGCATCTATTTTTTGCCATTTGCTTAGTAGAAAAGTTATTCAAATTCTATGCTTTAGAAAATGCGCTCAGAAAAAATTTCTCTCTCTTATCCCGTTTCAATGTTAATGCCTTTCTGTTTTTTTTTTCATTTACCTTACAGCAGCTATCCTTAAGCCATCTTTATATTCTCTTTCCCTTCTGTTCTCTACAGCAGTAGCTTGTATTTTCCTAGTTGTATGCTTGGTATGCAGGAAATTAAAATATGAATAAAATATTAAAGAAATTAATTTTAAATTACTCTCTCCTTTTCGCTTGTTTCGCATTTTTTTTATTCATTTGTATGCGTTGTAAAATTAAAAGAAAATTTTAATTTCATTTGTTTTCAAGCATACCAACCAGGTTTATCTTCTTGTTTATTTTATTAAGTTTTGTAATCCTTTTTTTAAAATTTAAACAATTACGAGTATGACTACGAATGCGTAAAAAATAAATATTTAAATTGTTTTAACAATTCTCGTATAAGGTTTACCCTTAAAAAACGTTATTTTATTACCCCACAAATGTCTTTAATCCTCTGTAAATATCAGCCAAGCATTAAAAATTCGATAACATTTTATTTAATAATTGCATGGGCATTATTTGCTGTTCATAAAAAAAAGAAAAAACAAATATTTCCAAAAACTAATACGGACAATGATTTATCGATAACACTATTCATAGAAAGAATTTTTTTGTTATCGTCTTCTTCTATCAGATATTCTCCACCTTTACTTACAGTTTTAAGTACTTTTTTCTTTTCCGTCTCTATCTTCATCATTTGCACTGCACTTGCTTTTCACTTACGTTTGTAACTTACTCCTTTAAGGGGTCACTACAACCCTTCAGTCAGGATTACGCCCTAGCTTGTCATACCATTTATATTGTCTATTTTCCTTTTATGCATGAGTGGTTATCGATAAATTTTCTATAGAAAGAGTATGTTATCGATAAATTTTCTATAGAAAGTGTATGTTATCGATAAATTTTCTACAGAAAATGTATGTCATCGATATATTTTCTTTAGAAAGTAATTGTAATCGATAAATTTTCTATATAAAGTAATTTTAATCGATAAATTTTTTGTGGAAAATAATTTTATTCGAAAATGTATCTTTACGATAAATCCTCTATAGAAAATGTATGTTATCGATGAATTTTCTACAGAAAATGTATGTTATAAATGTATGTTATAAATGTATGTTATAAATTTTCTTTATTTTTATACATACATAATTGGTCATTACAACCCTTCAGTCAGGATTACGACCTAGTTTCTCACACCACTTATGTCGTGTGTGTTAATTTCATACATGAGTGGTGGGACCTACAGCTTAAAGTCGACTCCGAACGACAGATTTTGAGAAACTTTTCATGGCAATTTTAGTTAGTCTCAGAATTGTTGCTAGAAATCTGCTGAGCGAAAGTCGCCGAAGAAATACTTTTTGTTTTTTGTTTTGATGTCTGGCCTGGGGCTCGAACCCTGGCTTTACGTATAATAAGGCAACAAACTACCTACTAGACTACGACGACTTATATAAATTATCGATAAATTTTCTATAGAAAATACATATAAGTTATCGATAAATTTTCTATAGAAAATACATATAAGTTATCGATAAATTTTCTATAGAAAATACATATAAGTTATCGATAAATTTTCTATAGAAAATACATATAAGTTATCGATAAATTTTCTATAGAAAATACATATAAGTTATCGGTAAATTTTCTATAGAAAATACATATAAGTTATTGACAAATTTTCTATAGACGATGTATGTTATCGATAAATTCTTTATAGGAAATATATGTTATCGATAAATTCTCTATAGGAAATGTAAGTTATCGGTAAATTCTCTATAGGAAATGTATGTTATCGATAGAAAATTCATATATGTTATTGATAAATTCTCTATAGGAAATGTATGTTATCGATAAATTCTCTATAGGAAATGTATGTTATCGATGAATTATCTATAGGAAATGTATGTTATCGATAAATTTTCTACAGAAAATACATTAATGTTGTTGAAAATATATGTTATCGAAAAATTTTCTATTGAAAATTATAATTATTGAAAACTTTCTTTAAAAGAAAAAAATGTCCTATAGTCAATCTTAATTATCGAAACAGTCTGTAGAAGACTTAATATATTTTCTACTCAAAATTTTCTATATAAACCTTCAGTTGTTGAAAGTATTTTGCATTGAATACTTTCTAAATGCTTTTTAGAAATATTTAAAGTTAAAGTTGTCGGCAAACTTTCTATTTAAAATTTCTGTTATCGAAAATCTATGTATAGAAAATTATATGGCATATTTGTAATACTGTATGGAGAAAGGGCCTTAATGTTTCCAAAATTTGTGATAATTATTTATTAACTTTTTATTTTTTGTAAAGGAAGGTAGATTGTAGCTAGCATTGGCTCTAAAAGACAGATTTTCTGAGAAACTTTTCATGGCAATTTGTTATTGTCAGAGAGTTTTTGCCAGAAAACTGCTGAGAGGAAGTTGCCGAAGAAATGTTTTTTTTCATATTTTCGTTTTGTTGGTGACTTCTGACCTGAAGTTAGACTTAAAGCGTGGTTTCATGTCTAACACACATACCTACTAGACCTAAATGCTTGGGATCCATCAGCTTGCCTAACCTCACTTAATCGGAATATGTCTGCTTTATTATCGTAAAATTACCATTTCTTGCGAAAACTATTTGATGGCAAACATTTTTTGCAAAAAAATTATTCGTTTGTAATATTTTTTATATGAAATTTGTTTATTTGTTTTCTATAACACAACACAATTTCATATTATTTGTTCCCTGGATAAGTGCTCCTTTATACAAATTGCCTGTAAAAAAAAATTTTTTTTTTTAAATAAAAATTTAATTTGAAAAGAAGTCATCAAGTTCTTAATGAAGTTAACATGGCACTGCTAAGAGAGAGAAAATGAATCCTTTTTGTTCTTCAGACAAAAACACTCAGTCAGTTAGTTTTCAAAACTTAAATGACCCTTTTAGTGTAAGCTCTGGATTCATTTAATAAAAATTATTCATTGAATAAATTAAGTTCAAGAATACACTTGAAAAGTTTTGAAATTTTTAAGTTTTAAAGATTTCATCAGGGATTTCTATTAAAAAGAAAAAATTGAAAAGTTTCTTGTTGTTGTTGTTGTTGTTGTTTATTTTTTAATAAATAATTCATTTAATATTTTGCAGTTAAAAATCGTCCTTTAGATTAATTAAAATGTACGCAAAAAAAATTTAATTTTAACCCGCCGCCGCCAAAAAAGGTCATTGTTGTAGTCAAACAAAAGGTCAGGTCAGCAGGCCCAACAGGCTACAGACGTTATGGAAACCTTTTCATTGTAACTGCAAGAGTTTTTCTTTCGAAAGAAAGCAAAAAAAAAACACGGAGAGAAAACCACTTGAAATTATAATAAAAATAACAAGTGATGACGTGTAATCAGGATTTACCGTTAAAAGGATATTAATACCAACTGTTAGACTCTTATAATGGTTGTAGTTCGGCTGTTGTTGTTGTTGTTGTTGTTAACAATACAAACGCAATTTCAAGTCTGAAAGCCTTACAGTGTTAAACAATAGAAAAGTTTCTCCTTGGCGTTTAGCCGTTTAAACCTACAACATCGAGCAGCAGCAGCAGATATGTTGCAACGTGAGAGTGTGTGTGAGAGATTTTCGATTTTTGTAGGCAAATTTAATAAAGTTATGGCGTAAATAATCTTTTAAACAAATTTTATTTTTTCTTTCACTTTCTTTAAATAAAAGCAAAAAAAAGGAATGAAAGGCTGACCTCAAATCTTCAGCTCAGGGAATACCACAAAAGGAACGCTGTGTGTTGAAATCCTAGTTGAGTTTCTCTTTTTTTTATTGCGCTTTTATTGTGTTACCTTAGCAAAATGAAATTTATTAAGTAAATGAAAATTAAATTGTTTTTTTTTCTACTCCCCAAAAAAACAAATCCATTTACTTTAGAAAATTTAATTTCTTCTCCTCTCTATTTTTTTGGATTTTCTGTCCTTTTTTATTTGTATTATTTTCAGATTAAATTTTTTTTACCTCCTACGAAAAAATATTGGAAAATAATATTTTTCTAAGCGTTTTCCTTTTTTCCTTTCTTGAGTTTTAATTTCATTTTCATTAAAATTCCATTAAAATTTTTTTATTACTTTTTAAAACATATTAAATGCCTACGACTTTAATTTTGCTCTACCATTTAAAGTTTAGAAAGGTTTAAATAGAGAATAAAAAAATTTAAAAAGCTTTGTTTGATGTCTTCATCTAGAAAATATTTTAAAGAGTTCTACACTAGCGTAGTGAAGCACACTTAAATGGTCATTACAACCCTTTAGTCAGGATTACGATCTACTTTATCACACCACTTACGTTGTGTGTGTTAATGTTATGCACGATCGGCGGGACCTTCAATTTAAAGTCGATTCCGAACGACAGATTTTTAGAACTTTTCATGGTAATTTCATTATCTCTAAGAGTTTTTGCCAAAAATCTGCTGAGTGGCTGTCGCCAAAGGAATATTCCTTCATATTTTGTTTCCTTCGAGATGTCTAACCTGGGGTTTGACCCTGGGCTCACGTCCAATAAACCAACACACTACCTACTAGACTACGGCGACTACACTCATATTATCCTCTGACATAAGAGGGACCCTACACCCAATCTAACATAAACTAAGCAATGCCACCAATGTAAATACAGTTAGATTATACTATGACATGACAGACATGCACTTATATTGCGTAAGTCGCAATAAACGGCATTATTGATCTCAATATTTCATATAAAATGTCAGTTAATTGCACAGCCCTGCATGGGTTTTGCAAATAAGATTGCGCCAGGTGTTTCCGAAGGCATTTTGTGCGCTGAACACGAATCTGGTTTCAAAAATTTTCCATCACGTCAGGTTTTCGTGAAAAAGGGGGTTGAAACCCCCCTAAAATAGCGTTTTTGGCCATTTTTGAAACATTGTAGATCTAAACACTGACGTGCTAGAACCATCGCTTTTATTAGAAATTGACAATTGATCTTTGCTCTTTAAAATGAGCCCAAAGCCAAATTGTTTGCATGTACCCTTAAGGTAGGGGGTGGGTTTATGTCAAGGGGTGCAAGGGAAAAAGAAACACATTACGGAGGTCCTTAAAAATTAATCAGATTTACTTGAAAATTGTTACTCAGGGGTTTTTGGGGTCGCTGATTACAGATCTTCATTCAGATTTAAAAAATTCAAAATGGTGGATCCAATATGGCGGTCAAGTAAATCTGATTAATTTTTATAAACCTCGAATGAGCCAAAGAGCAAAGATCAATTGTCAATTTCTGATGAAACCGATGGTTCTAGCACGTCAGAGTTTAGCTCTACAATGTTTCAAAAATGGCCAAAAACGCTATTTTTAGGGGTTTCAGCCCCCTTTTTCACGAAAACCTGACGTGATGGAAAGTTTATGAGACCAGATTCGTGTTCAGCGCGCAAAATGTCTTCGAAAGCACCTGAAGCCATCTTATTTGCACAAAAAAGTCCAAATTTGCAGGGCTGTGTTATTGCTCAATAAATTCATAAATTGTTATAATATTGATTAAAACTTAAAATGCAGCACTGTTATAAGTACGTTCAGTGAGCATATTTCAATTTTCCGAACACTCTTTTGATATTTGACAGCTCAAATATCAACAAAGACAAACAAAAAAAAACAGTAACAATGTTGCTGAAACAACCAGCTGTTTTGTTTACCAGCTGTCAAATAAATATTGAATAAGCAGCTGAACTGCGTATATTGTTATGTCTAAACACTTAAAATATTGTAATCAATAAACCTAATATTGACTCGATAAAAGTGCATGTCTGAACATAGTATTAGGGTCTGGAGATCTCTTTATACTCCTGTTTACACTGTCATATGCCATAGCTAATACAGTTTGCATTTATTTGTTCAACATTTTTACTAATTTGCGACTCCACCTGCTATTGGAAGTTTTTTTATTTATTAGAATTGTTTTGCTTATTACTCTTCCTCCCCCTCTCTCCCTTTCTCACTCTTAATTCTGAACTTTTTCTCTCTCTCGCCAAAAGCCATTAATTTTTATAAACAAAACGCGGGTATTTTTATAGTTTTCTACCGCGTTTTTTTAGTGCAGAAAAGTTTTCTTTTTTTGTTATTTTTGTAGATTTTTATCGCACTGCCATTTATATACTCATATACATACATATGTACATAAGCTCTCACACACTTACATACGTGCCGTCAAATATGAAAAGAGAAAAATATTTCAACATTCAGTTGATAAAAATAATGACTCGTTAATGTGATTACCATGTCTCATGGAAAATTATGGAGAAAATTTAAAAAAAATTCTTTTTTTTTCTTTGAATTTAATTTAATTTATTAATTCAGGTAATTTGCAATAACGGTAATTGAATTTTAAATTATTGGCACCATTATTGTTTTATTTAAGCAACCAACACAATTCCTTATTAAACGTTGAAATCAAAATCAATAAGATTTCATACGCTATTCTAATGCCTGGTGAATAATCATAAGCAGTCGGCTTTGGATCCAAAAGCCAAGTAAAATTGATTAAAGTTTCATTTTTTTTTTTTATTATCATAAAATAATTAACGACTCCAACTACTTGGTCTTGATTACAAAACCCCGCCATTTGAAACAAAACCTTTTCAAAAATCCATTTTGAAATCGTTTAAGAAAAAATATGACACGACCTAACTATGCTTTACTTTATTTAATTAATTCTGTGCTTTCATGGCTTTTCCCTTTTTTAAGCAAAAATAATTTTTATTTTTTCTGCTTATTGTTGTTGTTGTTGCTACTTTGTAATCGTGGTTCAATACTCTTGAGTGCAATAAAAGAAAAGGGAAAACGAAGAAAAAAAACCACCATTTAGCATTGAGGGAATATAAAATAGTGGCGAGACAAAAAATAATTGATTTTATCAAATCCATTAAAGGAAATTAGTTTAACAGTGTGTAACCACCATCACAAAGCACTCTGTTTGATACTTTAAGTATATTTAAAGTAAAAAATTCAACAAAATGATAAGAAACAATTACAAAATTTTGTTTAAAACGACTTTTGATTCAAGAATTTTTGTCAATATCAATAGCCCATTGAACTTAGGTTAGTTTATGTTAGAGGACGTGTACTTGTCAATTAAGACAAGTACAGTACCCTAAGGTTGAATTGACCCATTGTACAGCGTCCTAGTTTCTCACACCACTTATGTTGTGTGTGAGTGGTGGGACCTACAGTTTAAAGTCGACTGCGAACAACAGATTTTTTAAGAAACTTTTTCCTGGCAATTTTATTTACTCTCAGAATTTTTGCCAGAAATCTGCTGAGAGGAAGTCGCCCAAAAAATACTTTTTGTATTTTGTCTTGATGTCTAGCCTGGCTTTACGTCGAATAAGCGAACACACTACCTACTAGACTACGGCGACTTCTACTACTAGCTTCTCACACCTCTCATGTTAAGTGTGCTAATTTTATCTATGAGTGGCAGGACCTACAGTTAAAAGTCTACTCCGAACGACGGATTTGTAAGAACTTTTTATGTGGCAATTTTATTTTACTCTCAGAGTTTTTGTCAGAAATCTGCTGAGAGGAAGACGCTGAAGAAATATTTGTTCATATTTCGCTTTGCAGAAGATGTCTGACTTGAGGTTTGAACCATGACCTCACGTTTAATAAGTCAGCACATTACTTACTAGACTACGGCGACGTATTTTTACCTCTTCGATAGTGCGCTAGAAAAGCAAAAAATCAGTGAAGTATTATAAATTTCCAATCAATTTTTAAGCGTAGAAAACTGTTAATAGAATAGCAAATTATTATATTATAATATGGAGCTGAATATTACCTTTCAAACAATATATTTTTCAGACTGATACGATAAATATTACCAGAGATATGACACTATAAAGCCACTTCTACCAACAATTCAATCACTTGTTAGATCCTCTTCAACAACCTACTACAGTGTCGTGCATAAACGAAACAGAAGCACGATCTTTAACAGTTGAAAGTATATACACACACACATAAAGTAAATTATGATTAAAATAATAATAAACAAGAGCTTATGCTCATATACTTGGATAAATACATGAATAAACACACACAACAAAAGAACACACACAACAGAGCGAAAGAGAGATTGAAAGAAAATAATGTTTGATTATCCACATGTTATACGCTCCTTAACTATTTTGTATAAACAAAAACAACAACAACACAATCTAAAAAACATGGTTTCCCTGGTAAAAAAAGAAAAACAAAACCTGTTTTGTACTCATATAAGTGGAAGGAGAATACAAGTATGGATGTGTGTACTCTTGCATAGAGAGAATATGTGAGAATAAGTTGTTTACATGTTTATACTCGTATTGTGGTGTTATTTTTTGTTATTTTTTATATGTTGTTGTGTGAGAGCCGTTGTATTTCTGTTTATTTTTTCTAAGTAAACGTGTTGTGTAAAGCATTGCGTGCATATTTTTTGCGAGAGTAGTAGTAATTACTGTTATTTCTCTCTGAGGTGTTTTTATTTTCTCTTTAAGGTCGTAAATTATTTACGAAAGAAACTCGTAAACTTTAAACGTCTTAATGGTAGTTTTTGTTTTTTTTTCTTGCTATACGAGGCATTTAAAAAGAATTCTTATGGCAGGCAATAGTAAGAGATTGATGAACAAATGTTTACTTTTTTATGTGTATATGTGTGTTTATGTGTGTAAACATGTGCTGAAAATAAAAAAGGAAATATTAATGGATGTGTTGGCTTAAACATATAAATTTCGGAATTAAATATGTTATCTGGCCAAGGCCAGCCAGTAAAACTACACAAATTATTGCCGAAAAAAATTAATACGGCAATCAAATTGTAATCAATTAAATGCGAAATAACAACAATAACAACAACAAATTGAGTTTTAAATTCTGGAAAAGAAAAATAAATAAAAAAGCAAAGAAAAAATAAAAGAAAAATAAAATTTTTAAATAAAAAATTTTTTTAAATAATAAAATTAAAACCAATTTAAAAAAATTTAAAAAAAATATAAAACAAATAAAAACAATAAAAAAATAAAAAAACATTTAATAAAAGAAATTAAAAAATAAAAATAAAAGGAAGTTTTAAATTTTTTTTTTTAATTTAAAAAATAAAATTAAAAAATAAATAAAAATAAAAGAACGTTTAAAAATTTTTTTAAAATTTTAAAAAATAAAATTAAAAAAAAATAAAAGAGTTTTAACACATTTTTTTTTAAATTAAAAAATAAAATTAAAAAAATGGAATAAAAACAATAAAAAAAAATATAAAAAAAATTATAAAATTAGAAAAAGTTTTAAAAATTATAAAAAATTTAAAATCCATTAATAAATAATTTTTCATCTACGAAAAGCGAAAAGGGGGAAATTATTTTCATCTCCATTCCCTTAATATAAATATGCGCTGTTTTATATAAATAAATAATCTTCAACTTAAATACTTTTCCTTCCATCATTTTTTTCTTTTTTAATTTCCATTTCAAAAAAAGTCTTCTAAGCAATAAAAATTCAATATTGCCATGGATATCAATAATAATAATAATAAGATGCTTTATGTCATCATTGCTATCAAAGAAAATTAATAAAAAATAAAAAAAATAAGAAGGAGAAAAATAGAGAATCAAATAATTCATGACATTCGCAAAAGGTTTTAAAAAAAGAAATTGTTTTTTGTTTTTTAAGTGGCAATAATACAACGTTATTAATAATTAAGAAAAAATCCATCAAATGGATAATTTATTATGTAATATGGCGAGTGGTAGTCGTTACTCGTCATATAATTGTTTAACATCATGGGATTCATATGATAAAATACCCAGGTAAGTTAGGAACAAATACTTATATGAAGAAAATGTTTTAAAAAAAATTTGAATAAAAGTGGAAGCCCATTTAGTACCAGAATTTGTTCCAAAATCAGTTATAAACCATGTATTTAACATTGTAATAGAAGTAAACTGTGGCAAGCCGAGATCTTATGATTTGAAACCCTCAGACAGCATCCCGGCGTCATATTGAGCATGAAGCGCTTTTTATTTTGAACAACTGGTTTTCAAGTCTGCAATGCCTAGTCGCCGTAGTCCAGTAGGTAGTGGTGTTGGTTTATTAGACTTGAGGCCTTGGTTCAAACCCCTGATCAGACATCTCCAACAAAACGAAGTATGAAAAAATATTTCTTCCGCTCGTCAGATTTCTGGCAAAATCCATGAAAAGTTTTTCAAAAAATCTGTCATTCGGAGTCGCAACACTCATGTATAAAATTAACACACATAGAATAAGTTGGTGCTTGGCATCGACTGCCAAGGAAGGCATATGATAGAAGAAAAATTCAAAACTGGCGGCTTCATCGATCCATATACAGCCACACAGATAATTATACGTACCCCCCTAAAAATCATTTTTTTTAATGATAATATATGGACAAGTCAACCGACTTTTGCGCCATATTTTTTGTTTTCCGTCACAGCCGAACAAATTATATTTGTTCTCATCACTAAGTATTACATTCGCCCAAAAATCAGTGGACTTGTCCATATATTATTGGGCAAATTCCAATCGTGGCTTTTTTCTCGGCACTCATCTGCGGAAACCGTTCTTTCTCAAAACACTTAGAACTGTTTCGGAATGCACAATAACGCTGTGATCACTTTCCGAGGTATTTCGAATTTCTACGGCTGTAGTTCTAGGATTTTTATCCACAATACATTTTATATACCGGGCTACCCTTGAAGAAATTTTATACGAAATATATGTACGTACGACGTATAATTTTCTGTGGTGCCATATTGTTTTTAAGCAAACTGCAGTCACAAATTCATAGATTTTGGGAATCCTTTTTCTTTATTTAAGTAAATGTGTCGTTACAGACGCTAATGTAAAGAAATTCTAGATTAGAAGTTCATTACTTTTTAAAAAAATGATTTTTAGGGGGGTACGTATAATTATCTGTGTGACTGTATTTATCATTGAGATGACCAGGCCATCACTGTCAACAGTAAGCATTGGAGGTCGATGATTATCAACTTCTCTTTTCCTGATTTAGATTAACGAAATGTGGTTTCATCAGGATGGCGTTATGTGATCATCCCACGAAGGTGTCGTTAACTGGATACCGTGATTGCACATATTGAGCATGAAGGGATCTGTTTTTCAAGTCTGCAGCCTGTAGTCAGCCGGTTACTATCCTCAGGCTGCTTCCGTTACTCTGATGCATAAGTTATGTAAACCTCTTGCTAGTGCAATCACCATGGAGTCTCCAGGCCATGGAAAAATTTCTCAAAAATCTGTCGTTCGGAGGCGACTTTAAACTGTAAGTCCCGCCAACCATGTATAAAATTAACATACTCACAGCATATGTGGTGTGAGAAACTTAATTGTAAACCTGACTGAAGGGTTGTAATGACCATTTATTTATGTATGTAAGGAAACTAATTGTTCTAGTAAAAACAGAAATCTGAGGGTGATACTTCATCCCCTGCCTTGTGCATTCAATTTTCTCATTTCCCGTCAAACTCGTGTGAACCAAATGTTCGAATGGCGCCCTGGCTTCATGAAATTGTTATATTTCGAAAGTCTAAGTTGAACTGAATGAAGAATCCCGATACACCGTGAAATGATCGTGAATTTTTCTCTCTGGTACCGAACATTACCTCTCCTGTGCCCCTATCTGTTTTAGAACATAACATATTACATACCAGTATCGTTTCATTCACTCTTAACCCTTAGTCTTGTTAAAATTATACAATTTGTTGAGAATAGTGGTCTGTTGTTCCGGTTTTCATTGGAGAAGATTTTTATGTATTGGGTTCCAAGCCCTACGCACAACCCAAATTTAACGTCCAGGCGATTGGAGTTCGCTGCACGCATTAGTTAACATCTAGCGGGTGCTAGAATGCCATCCAGGAGGGGCCACTTGCTTGAATACAGCAAGACAAGCATCGTCCTGGTGATCGCCACGTTGACCACAGGTAGAAACTTTACCTTGTTTGCATGCATCCCATCCCTACCATTACTGATGCAGCAGCCTTGAGAGTGTTCGAGAGAAAAGTACTGCGTAAGATCTTCGGTCCAGTACGAGTTTGCGATGATTTCCGCATCCGATACAACAGTGAGCTGTATGAGCTCCTCAACGACATGGACGTTGCACAGCGTATTAATATCCAGCGACTGCGCTGGCTCGGCCATGTCGTTCGAATGGAGGAGGATGCTCCAGCGAGGCGGGTATTTGATGCGGATATCTGCGGACGTCGGCGAAGAGGACGACCTTGTACGCGTTGTAAGGACCAAATCGAGGAAGCCCTGTCATCGATTAGTGTGACCAACTAACGTAGGCGCGCAAGAAGCAGAGGCGCCTGGAAGGATGTGTTGCGGTAGGCCGAAATCCGTTAATCGGGTTGTTATGGCCAATTAAGTAAGTAAGTAAGTTCGGAATAGTGGAGTCCAGTTCGATCTATTTGGTTGCAATAGCCCCTTATTTAAAAAAAAATATTTTTTTAAGTTTTTTAGTGCTTTATTAATGCCGTCATTATTTTCATAATTAAGTGGAGTAAAACTGACATTTGCTCCTTCTTCCATCGCATCTTCAGGCATCTGGTTTATAATTAAATATGCACTCATACGTATGAGCTCTTGAACAAAAAAACAAAAGAAAAAATTGCTGTGCAAATAAATTGTTTTAATTAAAATGCAAATAATGAATGCATATTAAAGCATATTTAAAGCATATTATTGCATATTAATGTAATGCCTCCATTAAGTGTTTTATTGTTTGCACATTAAAACAATACAACAGCATTTAAATGAGAACCACTTGCCTTTGACCCTGTCAATACATACACTCCTCGTTCGCTGTCTCTCTTTCTCTCTCTCTCTCTGTCAGTGGCATTTAATGTTTACATATTTCAAACTGTATTTTTTATTGAAAGTGTCATATGCAAGTTTAAAACCGTGCCACTCAAGTTCAAGAGCCTTGTAAGCCGCAAAAGAAAAAAAAAAATTTAATTGTTTTTAAGGCCAATAACTCACAAACGCAAGACCCCAAAATCTTACTTGATTAATTGCACACACACATATACACATGCACTGAGAAAATATGAAAAGAGAGAAGAGCATTAAACTTGAAACTTTTAGTGGATTTAACAGACAGCATTAGGTGTCAGTTCACACAGAAAGAGAGAAAGACAAGAAGGCACAGAAAGAAATCCGAGTGTATTATTACGGTTGTTGTAGTCTCAAGTTCAATTAACTCTGCGGACAAGAATAATAAAGAAATGAAAGTTAAAATGCAATTGTGTGTGTAATAGCAAGACAAATCCAAAGACCAAAGAATAGAGCTTGGAATACGAAATTTATTTTTTTTGGCTATGATATCCAATCCAATCAAAACTAAAAATTTTTTTTTTTTTTTTTGGAATCGAAATTCGATGCTAATGTGCATCGAAACAGAAGCTAAAAGTACAACAAACTTGTTTGCAGCTATGTTTGTACAATGTATTGCCAATAAATGCTTGTGTTTTCCAATTTCATATTTTTTCATGCATTTTTCTTTTTTTTTTTTGGCTTTTAGGGAGGTCATACATATTTACGTAAAATTGTTTATGATTTATTGAGCTTAAAAGCAAACAAAATAACATTCACTTCTACTCGAGGGAATTGGTTTAAATGGGTTTATCATATCCATTAAAGCCATTAAAAGGTTTTTATTAAATGGCATGCAATTTACAAAGTGCTTCAAAACTAAACTTTTAAAAAACGTATCTCAAAACACAAAACTTTATGGTAGGAAAGGCCAGCTACTTATGAGCAAAAGAGTTGGAGGAAATTTATAGAAATTGCTAATTGAAACGCCATGGCACTCAGGCATTTTCAAGGGAATAAAATTCCTACCGAACTTCTTGCGTAAATCGGACTGCATTTGCTAAACTGTTGCCATAAGAATTACGCACCCCTGGTCTTCTAAACCAACTAAACGTATTGTTACGTAGATGAAGAATCTAGGCATTGGTGTTTTGCTTTTATATTGCTTAACATTAAAATTATAAACAAAAATACAACAACAAACATCAGCATAAAAAATGGTAAACAAGTAAACAAAAATACAACAACAAACACCAGCATAAGAAATGGTAAACAAGTAAACAAAAATCCAACACCAAACACCAGCATAAAAAAGTGGTAAACAAGTAAACAAAAATCCAATAACAAACACTACAATAATAAATGTAAACGACGATGTTTCGAGAAGGCGAAGTCATGAACGTTCGCCTTCAAGAACATTCATCAGACTGTTTACCCTGCCATATAAAAGGCGAGGCAAAGAGGGCGAGTTGGTATGTGAAGTTCAGTCAGTCTTGTGTGAAGATGCGGTGTTTTTGAAAAGAGTAATCGTGGTTTAAAGATTTCTGTCACAAATATCTGTCGTATAGTTGCTTAGTGCAAAGGGTGTAAACAGAGGAATAACAAAAAAGAGCAATTGTTGTTGTTTACATCAAGTTGTGAACAGTGGGGCACAGAATTGTGCGAATAATAAAGAGTTTTAATTAAAACTAAACGCAAATTTATTTTTATTTAATTTGCAGTCTATATAAACGTAGCCTAATTCTTATCATGACTTGTAGTGGTTTCCCCTTAAATATCTTCGATATTTCTGGGCTGCAATTACGACTGTAATTTCACCATACTGCCACATCAAATTTCCATTCTAATATTGTGTCATTGCTAATGCCTCACATACAGTGAGCATCAAAAGAAACTGTACACTGAAGATAAATTTCTAACAGTCACCAAACTCAACTTTTACCACTAAAGGAGAGTGCCCGAAAAAAATTGGAAAATATTTCGAAATTTTTTTTTTAATTTTAAAAACTGAAAATGAAACAATTTTAAAATAAAAATAACGGTAATTTATTAATGTACATATATTTTTTTTTAATGTACAGTTTCTTGTGACGCTCACTGTATGTATGGTATCAGAAGAATTTCACTTTTTCTTTGATCCTCAGCTGTACTGTATATGAGTTTTCTGTCTTTATGTTACTAGTGGCTGAACATTGAAACAATAATCGGGGATCTTATGAGCTGCTCATTAAAACGTTTTTTTATTTCTTTTACTTACTTCACGTCATTCTGAACAATTTAAGGATTACCCTCGTATTAATCAATAAATAATTTAAAAATTTTCCCATTTTTAATATCGAATTCATAACAATACTTACGCGTATGATTAATATTTAATTCGTAATTCATATCAATCATACGCCACAGCTGAATGCCTGCATAAATTTGATGCATGAATACTCACTTGCACACAATAAATCCAATGAATTTAATACTTAGTAAATATACAATAAAAATTTTATATTTATTGTTTAAATAAAGCACACAATTGATTTATTTGCCTAAGCACTAGGCACAATTGTTTTCAATATTTCATATGAAATGAAATTTGAAAAGAAAATGCAGGATTTTGATAATAAATTTGTATGAAAAAAATTAAAAAAAAATTTTAAATCAATAATTTATTGTTATAAATGAATTAAATACGCTGGCGGCCTATTAGCTTAACTTCTTAGAAGAATTCTGTTCTAAAGCGTAGAGTATTTAAAATGAATTTTCCTTTATTTGTTTAAAGCAAATCTTCTTCTAAAAATCCCATTCAGCAGCATTTCTTTTACAAAAAAAAAGAAAGAAAACAGCAGACACAACGAAAATCAACTTCTTTAAGTAGCTCAACCAGCAAAATTCTTTCTTCATTATCTTCTGCTTTTCCTTTTCGAAAGAGAACTGAAAATTAAAAATCAATGAATAGTAAAACAAGACAAATTGAATTTCTGTAGCAAAAAGAAGAGAAGAAGAAACGGTACACAAAATTCAATTTTCTTTTAAAAATAAATTTCAATCACCCGCTCTATCTGCCGTGCTTGTATGAGACATTAAAAGTTAAGGCAATGGAGGTGAACATTTTTTAATAGAATTTAATTATTTAATGGCAATATAATATACGAGTTTAAATGAAGTAAATGAAATGGAAATTTTCTAAGAAAATAATTAAAAATTTTCACGATTTTAAATTGGTACTCACGCCAGATGGCAACACTTACTTACGCTACGTCATTTAAAAGAGCACATCTTGAGCTAACAAAATGAGCTTAAATTGCTTAGTTTGGTAAAGAACATCATAATTCTGTTGCTCACAATGGTGAGTCTTTCAAACTGCCAGAAAAGATCAGCATTTCTGGAAAACTTTATTGAGCCACTATTCTTGCAAAAAAACTTGCACGTGTGTGCCAACGTTTACATATGGACTTATGCGATAAGCACGCTCTATCAAAAACACAGTGTATCAAACGCAGTGTATGAAACACAGTGTCTGAAACACAGTATATCAAACACAGTGTATTAAACACAGTGTATCAAACACAGTGTATTAAAAACAGTGTATCGAACACAGTGTATCGAACACAGTGTATCGAACACAGTGCATCAAACACAGTGTATCAAACACAGTGTATCAAACACAGTGTATCAAACACAGCGTATCAAACAGTGTACACAGTGCATCAAACACAATGTTTGATACATTGTCTTGAATACAGTGTATCAAACACATTGTATCAAACACAGTGTATCAAACACAGTGTCTCAAACACAGTGTATGAAACACAGTGTCTGAAACACAGTGTATTAAAAACAGTGTATCGAACACAGTGTATCGAACACAGTGTATCGAACACAGTGCATCAAACACAGTGTATCAAACACAGTGTATCAAACACAGTGTATGGAACACATTGTATGAAACACAGTGTACCCAACACAGTGTATCAGGACAGCCAAATTAGTTTAAAGACCCTTACTAGATCAAAATTCATGTCAAACGAACAAAGAAGAACTCGTGCAATTATTAAACGCAACTCATTTAGCCATTTTAAAGCATTTTAAAGCAGGATTCATTCAAAAGTAAGCTGAAGCCGCAACACTTTGAAAGGCAATTTTGAATACCTGAAATACGGTGTGTAGTCGCCGTTGTCTAGCTGGTAGTGCGTTGGCCTATTAGACATGAGGCCATGATTCAAACCCCAGGCCAGACATTTCCAACCAAACAAAATATGAAGAAATATTTCTTCGGCAACTTCATCTCAGCAGATTTCTGGCAAAAACTCTGGGGAATAAATAAAATTACCATGAAAAGTTTTTCAAAAATCTGTCGTTAGGAGTCGAGTTTAAACTGTAGGTGCCACCACTCATGTATAAAAATTAATACACACAATATAAGTGGTGTGATAAGCTAAGTCGTAATTTTCAATGAGGGGTTGTAATGAGCAATTATTTATGTATGTATGTATGTGTGTAATTTGACAGGTTTGGATTGAACAAGATGGTCGCTATTAACAGTCAACTGTTCAAAAGTCACTGTTGGAAAAAGGTGTACAATAATTCGATTCTAACGGCCATAATTAATTGTTGTTATGTACGTTTTAAACTATTTTACGCGTTTTTTTTTTCGATTGTTAAACGATACGTATTCGTAAATTCAAACCTTCCACAAAATAAAGTACACTTCAAATGAAAATTACTTAAGAGTTCTGTTGTTGTTCTTTGAAAATTCAAAAACGCATATGACATGATAAATCCTGTGGATTTTACATTCAAAATATTTTTCACAAAATTCTGGTTCTTTTTTTGGTATGTATTCTAAGCTAAGCCTACTTAAATTCAGCTTCTTTCTGTATATCCCTTTCCCTACAAAATGGAATTTATTTCTGCTTCGTTGAAAGGCCTTTAGTGTTTAGCATAAATTGGTAATTTCCACATTATTATGGCATATTAAACTGTCGTAAATCTGGCTGAAATGAATTATGGGGGGAGCATACACTTGCCCCCTACCCCACCAAAAAAAAATAAATAAATAAACTACGAAGACGTTTAAGTCGTATAAGCATGTATTTACCCAAGGGGAAGAGTGAGTGTATGTGAGGATATTTAGCATGTCTTTTAAATGAGGGTAATTTGCACATGAAAATACATACAAACAAATAAAAAAAAATCTTCCTTTTTATGATTTCATTTCTTTATTTCTTTTATTCTTTTTCCTTCTTTCTTTTTTTTTTTCTTTGGCAATGCCATGCATGCTATCCATATCATCATGGCCACCTCCTTTATTGGGTTTAGAAAGGAAATTTCATCGTAAGATGTATGAACCACACACACTAGGCTTGTGTTAACGTCTCTATTATTTCCGAACATTTTCTCTCTGATAATTGGCTGAAATTATTTTCGCTTTTAACGCTCGCTTATTGGAAAGCAAAAGAAAAAAATAAGAGACAACAGGCATGGCATGTTTATTTCCTAATAAATAAATGCTTATCCATCTTAGGCGTATGAGTAACATACATTTCCTGATTTAATAGAAATATTACTCATACGTCGTCAAGCATTCCAAAGAGCATAATAAATTAAGGAAATAAAAATTCTGATTTGTAATGTAAACGCAGAAGATAGCAATCAACCACGAGGAATATTCTGTTGGTGGTTGTTTCGCTGTTAACTTAGGGGCTTTGGAGGGGGTTTTAAGATCATATGTTATTTGTCAAGGGCATGACATACCAGTTTATTCCCGGTAATTTGGATAATTTGCTTCCTAGCTCCTTTACCAAAAGACTCGCCAGACAAAGTCCCAATAACATCTCATTACTAATGGGAGAATTACGACTTTGACGGCATACAGTTCTAAGTCAGTTTGTGGATTTGTAAGAGAAGAAAGCAAGTGGTTCGACTGGGTTCTGTCTACCAAATACAGTGTATCAAACACAGTGTATCAAAAAAGTTTATCAAACATAGTGTATCAAACAAAGTGTATCAAACAAAGTATTTCAAACACAGTGTATCAAACACAGTGTATCAAACACAGTGTATCAAACAAACTGTATCGAACACAGTGTATCAAACACAGTTTATCAAACACAGTGTATCAAACATAGTGTATCAAACACAGTGTATCAAACAAAGTATATCAAACATAGTGTATCAAATACAGTGTCTCAAATACAGTGTATCAAACACAGTGTTTGAAACACATTTCAAACACAGTGTATCAAACACAGTGTATCAAACACAGTGTATCAAACACAGTGTATCAAACACAGTGTATCAAACGCGGTCTATCAAATACAGTGTATCAAACTCAGTGTATCAAACACAGTGTATCAAACTCAGTGTATCAAAAACAGTGCATCAAACACAGTGCATCAAACACAGTGTATCAAACACAGTGTATCAAACACAGTGTATCAAACACAGGGTATCAAACACAGGGTATCAAACACAGTGTAGCAAAGACAGTGTATCAGGACAGTTTGTGGATTTGGGTTCAATGTCAGATTTTTATCGTAAATATGACGCCAACAATCCCTTGAGAAAACAAGTAGCAGTCTCAGAGGTGCGATCTTAGATTTATTTGAGAACCTTCCGCCACAAATCATGTACAGAAACCAGTTACCAGTTACCATTCCAGACTTATTGATTGCCAACAACAAATCAGTTCTGTAACAGTTAATCCAAATAGCCAAACGTGGCTATTAAAGTCCTAGGGTTCAGTCATGATCAGATTAAGTAAGATGGTCTTTAATCTGAGCGTAGTTGAATCTGAATGACATTATACATCAAAAAGTATGTCTTTATTGGGTGCGAAGGGGTAAGCAGCAGTTGTACTTTCTGCTCATCTGGACTCTCACTGGCTGGAGCAATAGGATCTACATTTTCCTCTTCGCCTTTAAACACCTTTGCTGCTTCATGGTCCGTGTCTATCGGTGCCAACACTTCGGATATTGTGGTTGTCTGCAGCCCATTTGCATTTCCAATCTTTTCAAAGTTTATATCGAATTTCTTGTGCTTGGCAATGCCATGGACCCATATCTTACCAAATCTGTGGGAGCTGAAATTAGCCCGTATCTCGATCACAATGAGTGATTCTTCATTGATTTCGACTGTCACCAGTTTACCGCTCCTTTTGCTCAACCTCCTTTCCTGATGACTCTATAGAGATGATGTAACATGCATATCATCGACCAAAAACATGCAAGTCATCGACCAAAAAAATGCAAGTTATCGACCAAAAAAATGCATTTCATTGCCCAAAACAATGCAAGTCATCGACCAAAAAAAAAATGCAAATCATCTATAAAAAATGCAAGTTATCGACCAAAAAAAATGCAAGTCATTGACCAAAAAATGCAGTCCATTGACCAAAAAATGCAAGTTGTCTACCAAAAAATGCACTTCACTGACCAAAAAAATGCAAGTTATTGACAAAAAGGGGTGAAGAGATTTGAAGTAGAAGAACTCATCATCTGTTAAATGAAAATCGAATCAAGCGAGGTCATTAGCCATCTCCTTTTCAACAATACTACTGTCGAAGGAATCCAACAAAATTATCTTATCTCGACTTACTTTATATCGATTCAGTCGGCCTTAGCAATATTCGACTGCCAATAAATATTAATCAAGAACATGCATTCCATCTGAAGATCGCTGCATTTGCATTTCTCATCCAGTTAATTATGAAACTGAAGCCCGAAATCCGTTTCTACCAATCCGTGAAATTTGGTGTACCAACCTATGATGGAAGTTCTTTGCCTTAAGAACCCACACAAGTAGTAACGACAACGTTACTACTTTACAAGAGCTATCAAAATATTATATTTTGGGTCTTAGTTGATCACATTGTTTTTCAAACAACTGTTGGTTTCAGCGTGAAGGAAGGTACACAAATAGAACTCCTTCAAATCTTGGCATGATTTATCTCGTAGCTCTGATATTCTAAAACTGTCCACATGGATCCAACCACTTAGAATTACTAAACATCTGTCCTGTATTCAAATAGTTCCAGGAATAATTTCCCAAAGCAAACTGTAACCCATAAAGTGTGCTTGACGAGGAAAGTATTTAATTTCCTTGCGTTTATCCTGTGTTAACCACCAACCTTTTATAATTCTCTTGCTAACCTAGAATCCATAAAGAAAGTCATGAAAACCAATCAGAAAATCCTGCTGACGAGTACAGCATACTTATACGCGCGTGTATAAAATCATAAACGAAGTAAAAAGAAAAGAGTCGAACTGAGAACTGCATTGAGAAAATTCCAATAAAAGTACGTTGGCATTGAGTATTATTTGGCGGCCAAAATAATGACAACCACCGTAATGGCAAGATAAAAATAAAAATAAAAGGACAATCTCTCATCAAAACGAAATTCTCTAATTTAATATTCTTTCTCTCATTTTATGGCCATGTTTTTATGGCAGCATTTTAGTGCCTGATTGGTCGGTCCACTACTAAAGGAAGCTATTGTTGTATTGTTGTTCACACACAGCTTAGTTTCATGCTGAGAACAACTAGCGCTTTAATCATTTCCATAATCGATAAAAAAAAAAAACGATAAGTAGTTATTATTAACAATTGAGGCAAAACTGTGCAACCACAAATACGATAATAATGGTCAGAAGGAAATATTTTTTTTTATTTATTCTTCTAAAGAAAGTATCGTAACCGTAAAACTGGGCTCTTATTTAAAGCACCAGCAAATGTTTCCATTTTATAAACATGGCTTTAGAATTGTGGGAAGTGAAATATGATTGGTAGGTCGATAGATAGGCAGGCAAGCTTCACACTTACTCCGTCTCTGACTACTGCAGTATATTTCAGGCTAAGTTAGCACGCATAAATCACGTTGCAAAAGAATCCTTAGTAAAGGATATCCAACTGCTAACATTACTATCCTCAGCTAGGCAGCAGTCACATATTTTTACGATGCAATTTTCATCTCTTATGTCGCTACTCTCATGACTTTTTCGCTGGAGTTTTGTACCAATCTGAAATGGTCACCGGGATACCCTGGTAACTTGTAGCAGATAATTTTGCTACTGTGTATACACTCCTATATAATACCAGTCTACATATGAAAATATATTCCTAGGGTACCACCTTCACATTTAAACTGTTTGTTTAGATAGTTCAAGACAGTCCACCGTCGCTCTAGGTATATGTTCATGTACCCACAAGGATATCTTAAGAAATTGTGTAATAGATGATCTTGCTAGAATAGGCTACCGAACTCCAATGTATATAGGCACACCACTTCTATATTTCAAACCGATCCAAGAAACACTTCACTCCATCTGATTTCCAAAAAAATGCAAGTCATTGACCAAAAAATTGCAAGTTATCAAAAAAAAAAACATGCAAGTCATCGACCAAAAACATGGAAGTCTTCTACCAACATCTAAGCAGGACCTTTACCTCGACTTTCGCTTAAGACACAGCCATCCTAAGCATCGATAAAGACCTGCAGGAAGCATCTCGGTATTTTCAAAACCAGATAGTGGAAGCTTGGTTAAAGCAATAGAGAATAAAGGTCAACGAAAAAAAATGCACTCACGTAACATTCACATTGCGTAGGGAATCGTGACCAATTGTTGAAGTAAACAACCAACCAGATGCTAAGTTAGCACAGATTAAGTTAAAAGTGATACAGTTAGGTTGGGTTAGAAGACGAGTACTTGTCAATTACGACAAAGTACAGTACCCGCAGGTCGAATTGACCCATTGTACAACGTCCTAGTTTCTCACACCACTTATGTTGTGTGTGTTAATTATATACAAGAGTGGTGGGACCTACAGTTTAAAGTCGACTCTGAACGACAATTTTATTTACTCTGAGAGTTTTTGCCAGAAAACTTCTGAGAGGAAATCGCCGAAGAAATACTTCTTGAATTTTGTCTTGATATCAGGCCTGGGGCTCGAACCCTGGCTTTACGTCTAACAAGCCAACAGACTACCTACTAGACTACGGCGACTTCTAATAATAATACAGTTAAGTTGGCTAATTAATAGAAACTCAGTCCTTAGCTTGGACTGCAAGCTCCTTCTATATAAAGAATATTAAAATCTGGTGCTACGGAATACAGCTATGGGATACTGCCTCATCTTCAAACATTAATAGAATACAAAGGCGCCAAAATAAAATTCTGAGACTGCTGACAAACGCCACATGGTACATAAAAAATTCGAACATACACAAAGACCACGGTTAGAGAGGAAATATACTGAAAAGTACTTAAGGGATCACCCGAATCCACTAGCTCGTGCTGTTTTGAATGATGCCGGCCATATCCGACTCTAGGAGAAGAGACACTGTGGACCTCGTAAAAAAACGAGCGCAAATAATGTCAAATTGACTTAAGATTCTATGAAACCATGAAATTTGGTCCCGCGCTGGCGGGTCTTAGTTATTGTTATTAGTTTTAGTTCACTTTTATAGTGAAGACTCAATTAAATAAACTGACAGGAAAAAATCTACCAACAACATGCAAGTCATCTACCAAGGAAATGCAACTTGCGAAAAATACTACATTTTGTTGGTTCTATATACATATATAAATACTTATGAACTCAATGAGAATTATTAAAATGTTGAACTTCATTCCTGCACAATTTCTTTTTTTATCCGTATAGTACTTTTTTGTCATATCTCTGGTTTCCAAGTAAAGCTCGACCTTAAGGGAAACTCTTTGGGAATCCTTGATACCATGACTAGGTCCACTTCCCCCACAAGTCCATATTTTATATTTATATTATTATACTTTTTTTACTTATTTTAAAAAATGAATTAGCTTCGGCGGCTATATCTCCGGTTCCGATTAACGCCCTACAGTAAGAAAACCTGTTTTCGAATCCGTTTTCCCTACAAGTCCATTTTTTATCCGATTTAGGCCGATTTATGTAGAGAACTTTTTTTGCTAATTTGACAAAAAGTTTGCTTCGTCATCTATATATTCGGTCCCAATTAACACCCGATAGTAAGGAAACCTGCTTTGAAATCCTTGATACTATGTCTATCCAGCCCACTAGGTGTATTTCTCCTACAAGTTCATTTTTTATCCGATTTAGCCCGATTTATGCAAAGCCCTTTTTTGCTTATTTGAAGAAATCATTTAGCTTCGTTTGCTATATCTTCGATCCCAAAGCTTATTCGAACGTCACGAAAACTGTTTTGCTAACCTTGATCCAACTGCTATCCGAAAACCTTGAACTGCAACTAGCGAAATTACTTACTAATGACAGCAACTTTATTGATTCATTAGGCTGTGATAACAGAGTGTGTGCTTGAACAAAGCGAGACTTTTAAAGCTACGTATTGATCTCGAGATGAACTCTATTTTAAACAAGAATTCCTTGTGTTTACAAAGCCCTGCCAATTTCTATCCTACTATTACTTCTGGATAGTCTGACGCAGAAGCCTAGTCTCTGCCCACTATAATTACCTACAAAAAGTTTAGATTATCCTAAACCCGTCGAGGTTACCTTTGCAAACATCTTTTCCTACTCCACAGAAAAATATTTAAAAAAAATGGCATCGAATAGATATTGTATAGGTCCTGGGCTGGAAACCAAGCTATCGTCAGCATTTATGTACGTATTCTTCTGCTTGTATAGGCTGAAGATAGAGACAAAAGACATCAGTCGAGATATGGAATGAGTGGTACTTTCCGTAGCAAGGCAACTAGACATGGGGGCATCCTGTACGCACAGTAACTTGTAGGCCGAAGTCTATGCCGTTCGCATAACTTTGAACTCCCCTATGCTTTATAGAATAAAGGGTCCGCCAAATAACTTTTTTTTTTTAAATGCTTTAAAAAAACTACTGAATATTTTCCTAAATTTCTTTTTTTTATTTGAAAGTACAATCCTTCCGGTTAATAATAGAAAATAATTTCATTCAAATGGCTGCCCCGGCTGGCCGTGCAGTAGCTTACACCAGAAGATGCCGATTTTGGCAAAAAAAAATCATCTTTTCAGATGAAGCTCATTTCGATCTTGGCGGGTATGTAAACAAGCAAAATTGTCGCATTTGGGGCACAGAAAACCCGCACGCATACATTGAAATGCCGACGCACCCAAAACGAGTCACTGTTTGGTGCGGATTTCGGTCCAGAGGCATAATTGGGCCATTTTTCTTCGAATATGAGCAAGGAGTGGCCGTTACAGTCAATGGCGATCGTTATCGGGCCATGTTGAACGAATTTTCGTTCAAAAAAATTGAAGAGGAGGATATTGGCAACATTTGATTTCAACAGGACGGCGCTGCGTGCCACACAGCCGAAGCTACAATCGATGTTTTGCGCCCTGTTTTTGAAGATCGCATTATCTGCCTCAAAGCTGATGTCGTTTGGCCACTTCGGAGCTGCGATTTGACACCGTTGGACTATTATTTGTGGGGTGCCGTGAAAGATAATTGTTACGCCGACAAGCCAGAGACAATTGACGCTTTAAAGGACAATATTCGTGAAGCCATTTGTAAAATACAGCTGCACACAATCGATAATGTGCTTAAAAATTGAACCGATCGTGTAGGCTACTGCATGGCCAGCCGAGGCAGCCATTTAAATGAAATTATTTTCCATTATTAACCGGAAGGATTGTACTTTCAAATAAAAAAAGAAATTTGAGAAAATACTCAGTAGAGTTTTTTAAAGCATTTTCAAAAAAAAAGTTATTTGGCGGACCCTTTACAACTGTAAAAACAAAATTGGCAAATCGATAGATTGTCGTCCATTTAAGCATCATTTACACGAGTACACGACTACTGTCGTATAACCAAAACACAATAATTAGGTGACCACACTACGTATACGTAATATTCAATTTGATTTAAATATCAAGCATACGTCATGGTGGTTGGTGTTATATTAGTTTTACTGCTCACAAATTTACGTTCATATTATTAACTCTTTCCATTGACAATAAAATAATCAAAAAAAAATAAATAAAAATAAAAGTTAGAAAAACCCTTCAAATTTAATTATTGTCGACACAAAAAAAAACAAAAACTGACTTTCAGTGTAATGCTCTAAAGCAGACAGCTGAACACCGACTTTCTTTTGTTAGAGTGGAATAGTGGAAGGACACTTTTGTGTTGTAAAAATAGTTTCGAAGGTCATGTCTGTCTACACAGCCACTATAAAATTACAACTAAAAATACAATTTCTTGTTAAATTAACGTGAAAAGAAGGAAAAAAACGGAAAACAAAAGAAAACGAACCCCCAACAAAAATTACAGCGAATTTACTATTCTTTACAACTGTGAATCTGAGATACTTAAACGTTAAAAAAAATTAGAAGGTGGAGGATGGTGATGGTTGTAACACTTTAGCACCCACGTTGTTGTCGTGTCCAAACAATTTGAGACAGAATACAGATTAAGCAGAAGGCGAAGGATTAATAACGGAAAAGAAAGAGACTGTAAACGTTGTTCCACGACAATATAAGAAGCCACCTGGAGTTGGTGGTTCCTTGGATCTAAAATTGGGCGTTACACCTAAAATAATCATTTTGAAATGCAATGTTCCGTCTGTTCGACAGGTATAACTCAGTTGATAAGACGACTGGATCAGTGCAACATCTTCAAGCAGGAATTAATGACCATACGACCATACTTCACTGAGTATTTATTCTTCAAGAAAGACATTCTGATAGCCAAGAGGCTGTCACAATACTGGATTATAACAAGACCACCTTTATAGCTGCCGCCAATCCCTCCAGCTCTAGTACAACAATTAAACGCTCTAAAGATAGATGCCACAAACGTAGCTTCGGATACTGGCAAACCTTACATATACATACGTACTTAAGTGGTCATTACAACCCTTCAGCGAGGATTACGACCTAGTTTCTCACACCACTTGCGTTGTGTGTGTTAATTTTATACACGAGTGGCGGGACCTACGCGTTAAAGTCGACTCCGAACTACGGATTTCTGAGAAGCTTTCTCATGGCAATTTTAAATACTCACAGTGTGTTTGACAGAAATCCGGGATACTGCAAAGTTGGACTGGACTAAGCAGATGTGGCACAAGCATTAAACACACTGGATGCTCCATTAAAACGCTGCCACAATGCAATGATAGATGCCAGCAAACGTAGCTTCGGATTTAGGTAACACAGTGCAGTAAATCTCAATCAGATTTAATGAATCGAGGTCGCACGGAAAGTCTACCCAAACTTTAAAAGAACGCTCTATGCAGGGTAGTTGGAGTAATCACTAGGCGTAACATTAGGGGTACTTATACGGGCCGTGTTGGTCGTGGGCATATGGCTTCTACAGGAATTGGGAAACAAGGCAATCACTAGGCGTAACATTAGGGGTACTTATACGGGCCGTATTGATCGTGGGCACATGGCAAATGACTTCTACAGGAGCTGCGTAATAGAGGAAACAAAACAATAACTAAGCATTACATTAGAGACACTTATACGAGCCGTATTGGTGGGGGACATACGGCAAAGAACCTCTACAGGAGCTGCATAGCAGAGGAAGAGCAGAGGAGAAAGCATCTCATCTTCCACTGACCTGTTAAGAGTGGGCATTAGGTGCTTCTAAAATTAAGACAATCCTTCAGTCACTTATGTTGTGTGTGTGTTAATTTGTATACATGAGTGGCGAGGTACTCATAGTTTTAAATCGACTTCAAACGACAAATTTTGTTTGTGAAACTTGTTCATGGCAATTTTTACTCTCAGATTTGTTGCCGGAAATACGCCAGATGAAGATTGCTGACCTGGGAATTGAACCCCATATCTACTTATGTAATGAACACAATTGAATCTACATTTGAGGGGTTAGAAAGAACGGCCTGCCTTGACAGAAACTTCAATAAAATTGCGGAAGTCAGACAAAAATGGAGATATCTTGGAGAAGGCCTATGACCACTTATAAAAGGCAGCTCCAATTTTGCGGATTGAAAAGCTAGTCATTATAAAAATTATTCGCTGTAATGGAATTGGTTTTTAGCTATCAAACGCATATAATTAGCTACACCACTCTGTTGAATTACAGTGGCAATTACAGCAGGAATTACAGCGGCAACTACAGTGGAAATAACAGCGGAATTACAGGGGCATTTACAGCGGGAATTTCAGTGGCATTTACAGGGGAATTACAGCGGCATTTACAGCTGAAATTACAATGACATTTAGAGGGGAATTACAGCGGCATTTACAGTGGAAATTACAGCGGGAATTACAGCGGCAATGACAGCATGAATAACAGTGGGAATAACAGCAGCAATTACAGCGGCAATAACAGCAGGAATAACAGTGGGAATTACAGCGGCAATTACAGCGGCATTTACAGCGGGGATTGCAGCGGCAATAACAGCATGAATAACAGTAGCAATTACAGCGTCAATTACAGCGGCAATTACAGCAGCAATTACAGCGGCAATAACAGCAGGAATAACAGTGGGAATTACAGCGGCAATTACAGCGGCATTTATAGCGGGGATTGCAGCGGCAATAACAGCATGAATAACAGTGGGAATAACAGCAGCAGTTACAGCGGCAATTACAGCAGCAATTACAACAGCAACTACTGTGGGAATTACAGCGGAAATAACAGCAGGAATAACACTGGGAATAACAGCAGCAATTACAGAGGCAATAACAGCAGGAATAACAGTGGGAATTACAGCGACAATTACAACGGCATTTACAGCGGAAATTACAGCGGCAATAGCAGTGGGAATTACAGCGGGAATTACAACGTCATTTACAGCGGGAATAACATCAGCAATTACAGCGTCAATTACAGCGTCAATTACAGCGGCAATTACAGTAGCAATTACAGCGGCAACTACAGTGGGAATTACAGCGGCAATAATAGCAGGAATAATACTGGGAATAATGCTGGGGATAACAACAGCAATTACTGGGGCAACTACAGCTGCATTACAATTTTAGGACCTCCAAAAGTTTTCTTTGACCTTTTTTGTGACCTTTTGCCTAGTTTCTTAGCTCTTCTCATTCCTTTCTTGCCATGAATATTTTATGCTGAACAAAAAACAAAACAAATGAAAAAACAAAAACAGTAACAATCCAATTAGAAAACTTGTCATACCCATGAACGTCATCCGTAATAAATGATGTTTTCTTTAGAAAGTTAAGCAGAAAAACTAAATTTAAAAAATAGTTTCGTTTTGTTAAACAAATTTTATATAAAAATAAAAAAACATTTCTTTTATCTTTTCTTTTAAAAACTTTTTTTCCTCTTCTGTAATGTAGATGAAAAGAAAAGAAAATTATTCTTTAAAGAATATTTCTTTTGGCAAAAAAAAAAACACAAGGATTTCTTACAAAGTCTTGTAAACTCACATAGGAATTGAAATGTTTTTCAGTGCATAAATTTTCAAAGGATTTGATTATGAGCTGTCTTATAAGGTGTTTAAAGAAGTGGCAAAAAAAATTTTTTTTTGGTGTACTAAAGCGTCTCTACTAAGAGACATAAAAACGTCTTTTTTTTGGAATAAAATTTTTAGTTTTCCTTGTCTTTTTTTTTAATATAAAACGTGCAGTTTCTTTAGTTTCTATGTTAAAATTGCAAAAATGTGTGCCTTTCGGTTATTCACAGATATATTAGTTATCCTTGTAGTCATTGAGATAATATTTGTCTTCACATGTCATGCCATGAGCAAGATATGGCATTTGAAGACATATTTGAAGTTTTTCAATATATTTGTATTCTAGCGTATACACATACATGCATACGTAATTGGTCATTACAACCCTTCAGTCAGGATTACAACCAGTCGGGATTACAACCTAAGTCCTAAGCGTTGCATATAAGACCGAATGTGTTGACAAATCTGTTCACTAATAGTCTGAACAGTCTTTATGATGAAAAGTGAAAAGAAAAATTGATCTGTACTTTACTTATTTAATTGATCATTACAACTCTTTAGTCAGGATTCAAACCTAGGTTCTTACACCACATGAGTTTTTTTTTTTTATTTTTTTTCGCCGAGGAGGGGTAAATGTACCTAATCGCACCATAGAGGAAGTCGTTACATCCTCCGTAGGGCCCTCACCCACTAAATCCCCCCTCGTCTCCTGTGGACTTGTTTGTGCCCACTCCGGAACTACGGTGGTATTACTTCGGAGTGGAGTCCTTTTGGCTCTTTGGCCCCTGCATGTTCATATGCGCGTCCGGATTGCGAATCGAAAGTTGAGGAGTCATCTAAGCGCCTCCACTATTCCTTTCGTCTAAATCATCGTCTCGGTCATGCTTGACACGTGTGACAGCATCACCTATGCCGACATGCCTGCTCGTTCTGCAGCCTCAAAATCTCTGTTCTTCCGTCTCAGAATGCGCTCTACGTAATTCACTACCGAGATCCAATTTTCACTGCTCGCAGTCATAACCCCGACAATATTAGCGGCTGTGATCGTTCCAACTATTGACGTCAGTACAGAGCGATAGCTCTGCCAGCGTGCACACTCGAAAACAGTGTGCTTTGCGTCATGACTTACCTCCCCTTCCTCGTAAAAACAGTAAGGGGATGCGGCCTTGCCCATTCTGTGCAGATATTTCCTAAAATATCCGTGACCCGATAGCATCTGTGTAGCGTAGTAGTTTACCTCTTCAAATAAGTCTCGCCGTCCATCTTCCTCTATCTTCCTCGTTCCATCGTTGTTGCCATTTCGAAATGGTGTTCTCCCTGAAATAACCGGTTATGTGATTTTCAGCCGATTTCGCATTATAAATCTCCATCCGCTCTGCTGCCAGCAGAGCCACAGGGATTATACCAGTACGGCTGGAGCGGACACTGTACGATATGCCGACGCGATACGCAATTCAGCCGTTCTCTGTACCGATATAAGTGAGTTTGCCCGCTTTTTAACATCTAGTGTTCCTGCCCAAATTTCGCTCCCAAAGCGGGCTACAGTTTATAGTCGACCCCGAACGACAGATTTTGTTTGAGAAACTTTTCATGGCAATTTTCGATTTACTCTCAGAGTCTTTACCAGAAATCTGTTGAGAGGAAGTCGCCTAAAGAAATATTTGTTTTCATATTTCGTTGTAGTTGGAGATGTTTGACCTGGCGTTTGCACTGTGGCCTCATGTCTAATAAGCCAATGCACTACCTACTAGACTACAGCGACTTCGACTTTGTTGCTATAATTCTAGGTATGACTTGCTTGGCATTAAAAGCCATCTGCAGATGTGATCCCCATCAGGTATATTTGGCATTGTAACCATGGGCTGCTAGAAAATGTCGTCATAGAGTTTACGAACTCAGCATATTCTACCCAGTACTGGTTATATAGTGTGAGCCTTAAAAAATGATTCCGAATCTATCAATTCAAGTAAATCTCTGAAAATTATTTTCTCATACCACAGATACTTATTTGAAATATGAATGTGTCTGTAACGTACTTTTTTTATTGTATTGTGCTTGAGAGAAATATAAGAGATTGAGAGCAACAAAATCCATCTCACCATTATACTCTCACATGCAATATCGTATCTTATTATTGTCACTTTATATATGATTTCCACACACTCACTCACTCACTCGCTCACTCTCGGCAAAGTAAGTGTGTGTGTAAGTGCGTAAATACTTACACATGTTTATTGCAAATGTGTGTGTGTACGTACAAGTGTAAGCCTTTAAATATGCCATGAACAGTAGTCGTTTTCAGCATTTAAAAGATATTTATTGCACAACATGTTGCCAACAGTGACAGTGACAGTGACAGTGACAACACCACCCCTCCCCCTCCTTTTAATCTTTTTTTTTCATGCGAACATTTCTCTCTTGCTTGCTCTCATACCGATTGATAGGTTTCTGTATGGCTTTATGTTGTAGCAAATAAAATGCAATTTAAAGTGGCCAAAAACTGTTTGCCACAACAATGTTCCGGTGCTTTTATTTTTCTTTCTTTAAAGGAAAATGGAAAATCAAAATCCTTTGATTGTCATCGATTAAAATTTGCAAGTAAAACCATACAAAATTATTCAAATAAAGTTCTCTTTTAAAAAAATAAAATCTTGAAATTCTTTTTTAAATCCAATGAATCCACGCAGAGTAAAGTGAGAAACCCAAAAGCATCTTTCTGTACAATGGGTCAATTCGACCTCCGGGTACTGTACTTGTCTTAATTGACAAGTACACGTCCTCCAACCTTGCCTTTGTATTAGTGGTAAGGGTAAGACGAAGAAATACAAGGGGACTGAAACTACTGACATCGCAAGTACTGCATAGCATGGAGCATTCATACGTTTCATTTCCTAATATGGCCGACCTGCTGGTGCATACATACATACATAATTGGTCATTACAGCCCTACAGTCAGGATCATGACCTAGTTTCTCACACCACTTATGTTGTGTGTGTTAATTTTATACATGAGTGGCGGGACCTACAGTTTAAAGTCGACTCCGAAAGACAGATTTTGTGAGAAAAACTTTTCATGGCAATTTACTATTAACTCTCAGAGTTTTTGCCAGAAATCTGCTGAGAGGAAGCCGCCGAAGAAATACTTGTATTTTATATTGATGTCTGGCCTGGGGCTCAAACCCTGGCTTTTCGTCTAATAAGCCAACCCAATACCTACTAGACCACGACGACTTCTCGTGCGGGCTATGTTACTGTGCCTGCGGGGTTTGCTGTACTATTTCCCAGTTCCTTTCGAATGGTAGAATTATCTCCATTCCATGGTCATCTCATAGGCTAGTGTCTTGGCTTTTTAAATCAAAGCTCGTGGTTCCTACAACCCAGCTCAGACATTCCCTTTGGGCGACTGCTTCCCAACTCAAAATTGCCATGAAAAGCATCTCAAATCTGTTAATCAGGGTCGACTTTTAAACTGTGTGACCTGCTGCTCATGGATATCATTTGCACACACATCACGGCTGGTGTAAGAAGCTTGGTTGTAATCCTGACTAAAGTCAGGACCAATTAAGTAAGTAAGTGTTATCTGCAAACAGTTCAAGCGGATTATAAATTAAATTTCCATTTAATTTTCGCGAAGTGTAGGCCTAGTCGCCGTGGTGTAGTAGGCAGTGTGTTGGCTTGTTAGACGAAAAGCCAGGGTTCGAGCCCCAGGCCAGACATCAAAGCAAAATATGAAAAAAAAGTATTTCTTCGGCGACTTCCTCTCAGCAAATTTTTTGCAAAAAAAACTCTGAGAGTAAATAAAATTGCCATGAAAAGTTTTTCTCAAAAATCTGTCGTTCGGAGTCGACTTTAAACTGTAGGCCCCACCATGTATAAAAATTAACACACACAGCATAAGTGGTGTGAGAAACTAGGTCGTAATCCTGACTGAAGGGTTGTAATGATCAATTATGTATGTATGTATGTCGGCCTTTTGAAAACTAATTGGACATCGACTGTTAGGACTGGTTTACCGTTCCCTTCCATATAACCCTTAAGAACTCCGGGTTATTCTATACTTCGATCAACACTTGTCATACGCATGCATTGGTAGCCTCTTTAGTACCTTTTCAAATCAAAGGTATCATCGTCCATCGAAATTAATCTGTCTGAAATATCTGGCGTAGCCGCCCTAGTCTAATAGGTAGTATGTTGGCTTATTAGACATGAGGCCTCGGTTCAAACTCCTGGTCAGACATCTCCAACAAAACGAAATTTAAAAAATATTTCTTCGGCGGCAGATGTCTGGCAAAAACTCGGAGAGTAAATAAAAATTGCCTTGAAAAAGTTTCTCAAAAAAAAAAATTCGTCGTTCGGAATCGACTTTAAACTGTAGGTCCCACCACTTATGGATAAAATTAACACACACAACGTTAGTGGTGTGAGAAGCTAGGTCGTAATTCTGACGAAGGTCTATAAGGACCAGTTATATACGTACACTCAGCCACAAAAGTATACATACGGTTAAAAAATTTCAGAAATTTTTTAACCAATCCGTTTTCGTTGAAAATCTTTATAGTTTCCTTGATGTTAAGACGGTCTTTTGCATTGGTTAAAAAATTTCTGAAATTGAACTGAATTGTGGCCCTGTACAGGCCCACAAAGGTATGCATTCGATTTACAAATTTCACAAATTTCTGAACCAATGCAAAAGACCGTCTTAAAATCGAAGAAATATGTCAGACAATTATAAAGATTTTCAACGAAAACGGATTGGTTAAAAAATTTCTGAAATTTGTTAACCGTATGTATACTTTTGTGGCTGAGTGTATGTATGTGTGTTTTGTTACAAGAAAATGTTGCGAAAAGTAATGGAAGACTAAGGGTGATCATATTTCATCTCTTTTTATGCTTTGCATGACTTATTATGCGGCTTATTGACAAGTTTCCGCCCACGTCAGACGTTTTCTAAATATTATCGGGCATATTCTCGGATTAATCATACACCAAACCAGTTCACCAGTTCGCAGTCGTACAGGCGCTTCATTGTCTTTATGCACCTGATAATGTGGCACAGCGTCTTTAAGCATCTGCTGTACCTCGTTCCTCTTCTATACGGTATATACGGTACGGTTCTCTGACAAGCCTACACTGTTTTTGAAAGTGCAAATGTATATGTGTTTACAAGAGATGGCGATAGATAGCCAAGGCCAATGCAAAGGCAAATGAAGTGAAAGTCTTATAGCAGTTCATCACATTGTTGCCATAATAAAACCATGAAATTCACTGGAAATTTTGTATTCTCTTCCATTGTCACTCTCTCTCTCAGCTTTTTACACATAGTTTTTGAGCAATAAAACTCAGGTTTTTAATTGTTTTTGTTGTTGTTACAATATTTAAGTAAAATTTTACTTACAATGCCGTCCCTGCCATGTTGTCATCTGTTGTTGTTCGTGTCGTTTTTTTTTTTTTTGTTTTAAATTCCGTTAAAAGGATTTCATGTTACCAAGTCTTTTATCCTGCCAGTAAAATATTTTCTGTCACAATTTCTTCTCCTCTCACTTTTGTTTTATCTGCTGCTCCCTGTATTTCATAACGATTTTACTGCTGCACACTGTACTATTGTGCAGCATCATTATTTACGAAAAAAGAAAAATATTTTCTGAACTGAAAGTTTTTCTTCGTTTTCCTTGATTCCTTTACACTGATGAAGATGTTGTCTATTTGTGTGTATGAGTGTGTGTATGCATTTGGGCATAGGGGGGCTATGTGTGTTTGTGGTGGTAAGAGAATAGAATTTCCTGGAATTTATTGCTTTTGTTGTTGTTGTTGTTTATTTAAAATCAAGATTTATATGCATCGGGCTTGGCTGTTAAACTTCTAACAATTTTTGTGTATATGCGAGTCAGCATATGTATTTGTATGTTTGTTTATTTGTCTGTGTGAGTGTGTCTGTGTGTGTTTAATAAATTTGACACTTTAACTTGAAAACTTAGAAATAATAATGGATGATGGCAAAACAAATCTGGTGGTGGTTGCTATTGCATAACCTGGAATGGAATTCAATAGAAATTATTTCATTACGATCGATAAACTATTAAAAATGGAATGGAATTTGAAAATATTGCAACAATAACACGGGCTAGCAGCAGATGGAAGTGGTTAAAACCGAAACTTTGTAAAAGTTCAAGAGTAAAATATGTCACATGACATGTCAGTTGAGGAAGAAGTGAATGCTAAAGGTTGGAAAATAGGTCATAACATATGAGAACGTAAAGGGAAGAGTCAATATTTCATATGATTGGACGCAGATGTTAACAACCAAGGTGTCTTTAATGTGTTGAAGGCGGATGTAGTGCAGGCCTGCCCCTAACAAAGTCCTTTACGTTTACAACCGGTTCACTAGCTGCCTGATGAAGAAGAGGTATTTTATGATGAAAAGTGAAACACTGCTTACTCACTTACTTTATTGGCGCTTACAACCCTTTAGTCAGGATTCAAACCTAGCTTCTTAAAGCACTCATGTTGTGTGTGTGTTTATTTTATTCATGATTGCCTAGACCTACAGTTTGAGGTCCACTCCGAACAACAGATTTTTGAGACAACTTTTCATGGCAATTTCATTTAGTCACACAATTTTTGCAGAAGAATGCTGAGGAGAATAAGCCCAAGAAATATTTTTTTTATATTTCGTTCCATTCGAGATGTCTGAGTTGGAGTTTGAACAACGGGCTCACATCTCCTAGGCTTCATACGGTATTACATACATACATAATTGGTCATTACAACCCTTCAGTCAGGATTACGACCTAGTTTCTCACACCACTTATGTTGTGTGTGTTAATTTTATACATGAGCGGTGGGACCTACAGTTTAAAGTCGACTCCGAACGACAGATTTTTTTGAGAAACTTTTTCATGGCAATTTTATTTACTCTCAGAGTTTTTGCCAGAAATCTGCTGAGAGGAAGTCGACGAAGAAATACTTTTTGTATTTTTTTTTATGTCTGGTCTCGAACCCTGACTTTCCGCCTAATAAGCCAATACACTACCTACTAGACTACGGCGACTAACTCATACGGTATTATGGTGCGTCAAATCTCCTCCCCAGGGCATGCAGCGACTTCTTATGGTATGTCAAATCTCCTCTCATCGCTTCCAGGGCATGCGGCGACTTCCTCTCAGCAGCAGTCTTCTGGCAAAAACTCTGTGAATAAAATAAAATTGCCACGAAAAATTTCTCAAATCTGTCGTTAACCTGCCCGGTCTTGCCATTCGTGGATAAAAATTAAAACACACAGCATGTGTGGTGTGATAAACTAGGTTGTAATAAGCAATTAAGTAAGTAGGTAACCCCGTATGAAATTTTCTCGGACCTACTCAATGAGAGTTGGAACTTATAGAAGGTTTTTGTCATAACCCCATAGGCCTAATCATGGAGAGAGTTATAGTATGTTCAGATATACACTTTTATTGAGTCAATATTCGGTTTATTGAGTACAATATTTTAAGTGTTCAGATATAATATTATACGCAGTTCAGCTGATTATTCAATATTCATTTGACAGCTGATAAACAAAACAGCTGGTTGTTTCAATAACATTCGTTTTATTTTGTTTTTGTTTGTCGTTGTTGAGATTGTTGAGTTGTCAAATATCAACAGAAGGTGTTCGGATAATTGTAATATGCGCACTGAACATACTTATGACCGGGCTGCATTTTAAGTTTTACTCAATATTATAACAATTTGCGTATTTATTGCGCAATAATTAATTGAAACTTTATATGAAATATTGAGCTCAATAATGGCGTTTATTGCGATTTAAGCAATAAAGGTGCATATCTGAACACCGCATTAACATAGTGGCTGAACAAAGAAAAGACAAAACAAGGCTGATTAGAAGACAGCCACGAATGGAAAGTCTAAGCAAAGTACAAGAAAAATCCTTTAAGTGTAGACTGTTGAAATTGAATTGAACGAAATGCTACATGGCAGGGAAAGTCGGGATAAAAGTGATGAAACAAGCAAAGTATAAGGAATACTGATCTGTTCAGGAACCAATTGCCTAGAAGAGAATTTAAAATTGTTTTAAAAAATCCTGGAAAATACCTACGAGAAACAAGTCGACACACTGCCTTTGATAGCCCCATAAGGGATCGTGTTTTTGCCGCAATGTCTGAGCTCGTTATATCTGCGAAGCTGATAAGGCTATGCAGAATGATGTTGAGCAATTCCTGCAGCTCCGTCAAGGTAGGAATGGACCTCTCCGAGACTTTTGATACCGCGCGAGGTTTCAGACAAGGCGACCCCTTATCATGCGACCTCTTTAACTTCGTCATGGAGAGTGTTCTGCGAAAGGCAGGAGTGCATCGCAGTGGCACTAATTTTCAAAAAAGTGTCCAGTTGATTGCGTACGCTGACGACATTGACATCATAGGGCGTACGAAGCGAGATGTTACTGCTGCCTTTAGTGCTATTGAACGCGAGTCTACCAAGATGGGTTTGGCAGTAAATGAGGGCAAAACAAAGTATATGTTATCGACGAGTCGAGACGCGCGGCGTATTGATTCTCAGATTACGGCCGATAACTATACTTTTGATACGGTCAAGGAATTCATAGATCTTGGCTCCGCTGTTACCACCAGAAATGATGTCAGTCTGGAGATCAAGCGCAGGATCACTCTTGCCAACAGGTGCTACTATGGTCTCAATAGGCAATTGAGTAGCAGAGACCTCTCTCGTACGACAAAACTAACACTCTACAAGACACTCATGCTACCCGTGCTTCTTTATGGCGCAGAGGCATGGACCCTATTAAGTTCTGATGCAGCAGCCTTGAGAGTGATCGAGAGAAAAGTCCTACGTAAGATCTTCGGTCCAGAGCGAGTTGGCTATGATTCCCGTATCCGATCCGAACAGTGAGCTGTATGAGCTCCTCAACGACATAGAAGCTGTGCAGCGTATTAATATCCAGCGGTTGCGCTGGCTCGGTCATGTCGTTCAAATGGAGGAGGATGCTCCGGCGAGACGGGTATTTCATGCGGGGATCTGCGGAAGTCGGCGAAGAGGACGACCTTGTATCCGTTGGATTGGTCCTTCCAACGGATACAAGGATACGAGGAAGCCCTGTCATCGATTGGTGTGACCATCTGCCGTAGGCGCGCAAGAAGCAGAGGCGCCTGGAAGGATGTTTTGCGGCAGGCCGAAATTCGTTAATCGGGTTGTTATGGCCAATTAAGTAAGTAAGTTTAAAAAATTGTACAATTTCTACCTAGTATCTGTCAATGTAAGAAACGATAAAAACCCTTTAAATTTTTCGAAAAAAAAAAATCTCAAACTTGAAAGCTCCTATATGTGAAATTTAATTTCGGTTTTCTTTTGTCTTTTGTTATTATTCTCTTTGAATTCATCCACTTTAACTGCCTAAAGCTCATATTTTAAGATTCTGAAGTAGTCTAGCACCGGCTACAATATTTTCCGACGTCGTTTTTTCTAGCTTATCCGCTTCGGACGGTGATGGTTTTAAATTTTTTTTTTTCGTTTTTTTCACCTTCCAACGACAATTAAATCAAATTTTTGCTTTACTTTCCTTGCACAAGGCAATTTTGCTCCTTTTTTTGAAGTTTTAAATTTTCTCCCAAGAATTGCCTGCAAAATTGCCCTGTGTAAGGTGTGTATACGTACATATGTACATATGTATGTATGTATGTGTATGTGTACAATATTTTTAATTAACTTTTCTTCATTATTTTTGATGTTTTTCTTCATTCTGTTCCTTTTCTTATTGTCTTTTCAGAGTCCGTGTGGAATATTACGTTAATGAAAATACATTCAAAGAAAGACTGCAACTCTACTTCATTAAGAATCAGAGATCAAGTAAGTAATAAAAAAAATGCGCAACTGACCCCATCAATGAATAACAAAAAAAAAATAAAAAGAGAAAATAGGAAATGAAGAAGAAAATTTAAAAGACAGAAGAGTAATTTGTAAACTTTTATCAAGTAATTTAAGGCATAAATATCATAAGAATTTAAGAAATAAGATGGCTTGATTCATACCTTTACCCTTACAAGCCATAGAGTTGAGCGATATCCACTGGGCCGTGTTTAGAGTCTAATGCCGATTGACCAGAATTGGCCGAATGATTTCCACTCGGAATTCTTGTGGTGGAATCCAGAATATCACCACTGGCCATAAATATAGATTGACAGCAAAAGCTGTCAAAAAAAGCTGTGCCCCCAGACAACTATTTAAAACGTTATCATCAGATTTCTGATTGGAGGCCTGCCCTACATTAGAAATAACGGCCACTGTATATTCCCCGTTACATAGGGAATTACCTATTGCTATAGGTCAATGAATTTATCGATGACTTATATTATCTGGACTAAATTTAACGATGACTTGCATTTTCTAAAATAAATTTATCAATGACTTGCATTTTCTAAAATAAATTTAACGATAACTTGCATAATAAATAAATATATAATAAATTTATCGATGACTTGCATTTTCTAGAGTAAATTTAACGATGACTTGCATTTTCTAAAATAAATTTATCGATGACTTGCATTTGCTAAAATAAATTTAACGATAACTTGCATTTTCTATAACAAATTAATCGATAACTTGCATTTTCTATAATAAATTTAACGATAACTTGCATTTTCTCAAATAAATTTATCGATGACTTGCATTTTCTAAAATAAATTTGTCGATGACTTGCATTTTCTAGAGTAAATTTATCGATGACTTCCATTTTCTAGAATAAATTTATCGATGACTTGCATTTTCTAAAATAAATTTAACGATAACTTGCATTTTCTATGATAAATTTATCGATAACTTGTATTTTATGGCTTACTATAGAGTCCAGCGCAATCTAGAAAATAGTCCTCAGAACCACAACCCCTGCAGAAGTTATACAAAGGAATTTCAAGCCCATCGGCATGCCATGCAATAGAGTAGTGGTCGATAAGAATCGAAATAGTGTAATGGATGGAATTTTCTCTGCTGTCTTAATATGGATAAGGATATCAGTGCAGCAAAACTTAGTAATATTACATGTACCCATATGCTAGCAACACAACTACGCCTCCCTGTGAAACGACCGATGAGAGCCAGCTTAACTGAGACAATCGGAAAAAGTATGCCTCGTAACATGTCTACGATTTTCAGCTCTGTATTCGTACTGTCCAATTGATTAACAATACAATGTTAGATACTTTCTTATGTCCTGAAACCTTTATTAGAATAACTTTTGATTGATCTCAAATTTCCCTGAAAAATCACCGGCATTCATGAATTTAAAGACAAGCCAAGATGAGGTTTGTGAAGGACTTGATCGCAACCTAACAATCTGAACAAATTAAGAAATTTTCAGAGTAAATCCCATCACCCATTAACCATTTATATGAAATTACCGCCATTTTGTATATATTTGTACAAAATCCTGATAACCGGATCGTCAAACCAAGTGTATCTTGGCCCAAATCTCCTGTCGCGAATCTTATTAAAAATCATGTAATCGAACAGATGGCTTACCAGTACTGTAAACATATCCATAACCCTCGTTTGCCCAGAAGATAACTGCTTTCAGCCTTACGACCACCAACTTACTCCTCTGCTACGATAAAAGCCAGTTGTGTAAAGAAAATAATGCCTCAATTGGAGTAGAGCAGAATTTACTGATGCATAGAACAGCAGACCACTTGCACACCCTGCCGATTAGTTTGCACACAGTGTAATGGCATTTCTATGCCACCAATTCTCGTCCGACGCCTCTCTTTACCCTCTCTTTTTTATTAAGCCCCCCGGAGATTTTGAGATCGCGATTAATACTTTTACTTTACTTTGGCCTGGATATGATAGCTATGAGGGTGATATAGTAACGCAAGCAATGCGCGCAAGTAAGGGCAAATTGAGCCATAATTTACCCAAGACCATTTAGAAACTGTTAGCGAGTATTCTATGCACTCCTACTATCATAATTGTCCCAACAACTGCTTCGACTAAGCACCTTAGAGTTCAACGACTTATCTGCATACTTCTTTTTTTTTGCCACCGATGACCCCTAGCCCCTATTCATATAGTGTACCTCTGTGACTTTTTTCAAGAGGATTTGTTTATAATTCTCACTTTCTTTTTTCTATTATAATCGTTCTTATATTATGGCATACAAGTCTAAGTATGACAAAGGTAATGTTTTAACTTATTAGACAAGAGTCCGTGGTTCAAATCCCAGCTTTTAACTTCTCAAACAAAAACGACTTCCAGTCAGCAAACTTCTGGCAAAAAATTCTCGAGACTAAAATAAAATTGCCAAGAGAAAGTTTCTCAAAAAATCTGCCGTTCGAAGTCGACTTTAAACTCTAGGTACCCCGCCATTCATATATAAAATTAACACACACAACGAAAGTCGTAATTCTGTAATACTGATTGAAAAGTTATAATGACCAATTATGTATGTAATGTCATGCAAACAATTCGAAATCATAGGTTCTCTGATAGGAATCGAGCTCATGGCTTGTAAAGGGTCCGCCAAACAACTTTTTTTTTTGAAAATGCTTTAAAAAAAACTACTGAATATTTTCTCAAATTTCTTTTTTTATTTGAAAGTACAATCCTTCCGGTTAATAATGGAAAATAATTTCATTCAAATGGCTGCCTCGGCTGGCCATGCAGTAGCCTACACGATCGGTCCAATTTTTAAGCACATTATCGATTGTGTGCAACTGTATTTCACCAATGGCTTCACGAATATTGTCCTTTAAAGCGTCAATTGTCAATCTGGCTTGTCGGCGTAACATTTATCTTTGGCGGCACCCCACAAATAATAGTCCAACGGTGTCAAATCGCAGCTCCGAGGTGGCCAAACGACATCAGCTCTGCGGCTGATAATGCGATCTTCAAAAACAGGGCGCAAAACATCAAGTGCAGCTTCGGCTGTGTGGCACGTAGCTCCGTCCTGTTGCAACCAATTGTTTCCAATATCCTCCTCTTCAATTTTTGTGAAAGAAAATTCGTTCAACATGGCCCGATAACGATCGCCATTGACTGTAACGGCCACTCCTTGCTCATTTTCGAAGAAAAATGGCCCAATTATGCCTCTGGACCAAAATCCGCACCAAACAGTGACTCGTTTTGGGTGCATCGGCTTTTCAATGTATGCGTGCGGGTTTTCTGTGCCCCGAATGAGACAATTTTGCTTGTTTACATACCCGCCAAGATCAAAATGAGCTTCATCTGAAAAGATGATTTTTTTTTGCCATTTCAGGCTCACTTAGCGAAGCGAAAACGCATTGGATGATCAATTGGCTTCAACTCCTGAACCAATTGGACTTTGTATGGCGTCATACCAAGACCTTTATGCAAAATTCGTCTCAATGATGCCCCCGAAATGTTCAATTGTTTAGAACGACGGTGAATTGATGTTGATGGCGCTTCACGCACACTTTCTGCCACAGCAGCAATATTCTCCGGTGTACGCACTGTTTTTGGCTTTTCACGCTTTGGTTTATCGATGAGGATGCGAGTTTCTTTCAATTTTTTCACAAGATAACGAACATACGGAGCTGACGGTGCTTCTCTTCTTCCAAAATCCGTACGCAATATTCGCACACATTCTGCAACATTACCATGATTTTCAAAGTAATGTCGCAATATTTCCCAGCGTTGTTCAAGCGTATACACAACCACTAAGGCACTTTGAGAGTCATTGCAGCCTGAGACAGCAATTGTGCAAAAGTGAAAGCCACTTTGAGAGTTCAGAAGACAGTCTTTGTGATTGATGTGCACTTTACGGGTAGAAACTTCAACAACTTGTTTGCAAAACTCAAAACTTTGTATAGAAATTGAATTCTAATGGATTTTCTTTGGTCGAAACTAATTCCAGTTCAATATCTTGTCCTGTTTATGTCCTTTTAAGAGCCTTTAAGCCATTAAATTCACTAAAAAAAAATGTGCTGTATTTAGGAAAATTTTAAATTAATTTCGTCATCAATTCTGTTTAATGACGTAGTTTGTCACAAGTTGTTTTGCCTTTACAACTATTTTACTTTCCTGACTTTTCAAGAGTCATTAATTTGTAACATCCTAACAATACTTTGGAATTTTACTTTTAAAAATCATTTCCTATATTTCCTACATTGTTTTTATGTTTCTATTTCATTTCATTGTATCTAATTAGAGCAAGGAAAACATAATTTTGCTAACTTACAGCTGCAGGGTGTTTGTAGAAAATTTGTAAGGAAGGGGGAAGTAAACTTTATGCCGTGTTGGCTAATATGCGTTAGAATTTTGGTTAATCCTATGCCCATTGCCTTAGAAGCAAACAAACAACTACAATAGCTCCTGGCTGTTTTTTAAGGTCAAACAAACAACTAAGCCTGAACTAATTTTGCCTGTAAACGATGTGTTGGAAATGATTTCTAACACACAATGGGCTGGCAAAAGAATTTATCAATTGCCTCTACGCAAAGGTGTGTTAGAGATGATGAAAGAATTCTTTTTTTTTTTTTTCTTATTAAATTTCATTTCATTTTTCATTTTTATAATGAAATGGTATTTGAATTTAATTAAAGGTTCTACTGTAGGGTAGCAGCACTCCTTTGTTGGATTTTATTTGGTATTTTTGGGGGGTTTTCCTGGTTGAATGGAAACGTATCTTTCTTGTAAGAATGATGGATGGCTTCTTAAAAAATCGTGAGTCAAATCTGATATGACAGGATACCTATTAATATTACAACTCAACCGGGCTGCTTAATGGATTCTCAGCACAACGGGGCTCCTTTCTACCCGCATCTCAATCTTCTCTGATACACAGGCTGCTCTATGAGCTCTATCGAGCGTCATAATTAACTGTAGTATCGTTAGGGAGTGTCGCCGCTGTCTTGAACTTCTTTCTGAGTGCTTCAGTGTCTCACTTGTCTGGCTCCCTGGGCACAGTCACATGCCGGGAAGCTGCAGCGCTCCCTCCGGAATCCTCGTCAATAGGCTTAGGGTGTGTCACTTACATACTTACATAATTGGTCATTACAACCCTTCAGTCAGGATTTCGACGTCGTTTCTCATATCACTTATATTGTGTGTGTTAATTTTATACATGAGTGGCGGGACCTACAGTTTAAAGTCGACTCCAAAACGGCAGATTTTTGAGAAACTTTTCATGGCAACTTTCGATTTACTCTCAGAGTTTTTGCCAGAAATCTGCTGAGAGAAAGTCGCCGAAGAAATACTTTTTGTATTTTATTTTGATGTCCGGCCTGGGGCTCGAACCCTGGCTTTACGTCTAATAAGCCAATACACTACCTACTAGACTACGGCGAAGGGTGTGTCCCTTACCTCAGTTAAATTGACCATTGTGCAGAAATTCTTTCGGGACACCAATCTATCCTGGATCAATAAGGAGTCCTGTTTCACTGCTAGACTCACTTGACCTTCGATAAATAGAAGAAGAAGACGCACCAACCAGTTACTCGGACTTATCGTAACGTCATCTCGATCACAGCAGCAATGTTTACAGGTCATTGTGTTATGGGAAGACATGCGGAAAGAATGCCTTCTGGCGGGTTTGCAGATCTGCAGAGGAAAAGGTGACTGTTATCCACTTTATTTGTCAATGCCCAGCTCTTACGAGGTGCAGATGTAGGTTATTTGGTTCTTTAATCCTTATCAGCTTGACGGAGCTATCATCCATTGTAATCAAGGATATAGCTTCGTTTATTAAATTTTTGGGCTGGTTTTCCAGCGTAAGGTAGTCGTGCTTTAGTGAGTTTCCTAGTTTGGTGGAACTCGATCAGTACAGAAACTGCGTTTACCTGTGGCATCACAATGGGCCGCTATGCGTGCTTAAGTGAGCTTTTGGTATCAAAGCTACCCCACTGCAATCTACCCCACTCCAACCTACCTAGCATTACAACTCAAATGTATGTATCGGGTCCGCCATTTAACGTTTTTTTTTTTTCAACTAGTGCTTATTTCGTGAATGGTAACACTTAGCTCATGTCTAATTTGACAGATAATTAGTTTTATCCTTCCGCTGAACGAATATGGTTGTGTATACGCTTGAACAACGCTGGGAAATATTGCGACATTACTTTGAAAATCATGGTAATGTTGCAGAATGTGTGCGAAAATTGCTTACGGATTTTGGAAGAAGAGAAGCACCGTCAGCTCCGTATGTTCGTTATCTTGTGAAAAAATTGAAAGAAACTCGCATCCTCATCGATAAACCAAAGCGTGAAAAGCCAAAAACAGTGCGTACACCGGAGAATATTGCTGCTGTGGCAGAAAGCGTGCGTGAAGCGCCATCAACATAAATTCACCGTCGTTCTCAACAATTGAACATTTCGGAGACATCATTTGCATAAAGACCTTGGTATGATGCCATACAAAGTCCAATTGGTTCAGGAGTTAAAGCCAATTGGCCATCCAATGCGTTTTCGCTTAGCTAAGTGGGCCTGCGATCGAAGATGCCGATTTTGGCAAAAAAAAAAATCATCTTTTCAGATGAAGCTCATTTTGATCTTGGCGGGTATGTAAACAAGCAAAATTGTCGCATTTGGGGCACAGAAAACCCGCACGCATACATTGAAAACCCGACGCACCCAAAACAAGTCACTGTTTGGTGCGGATTTTGGTCCAGAGTCATAATTGGGCCATTTTTCTTCGAAAATGAGCAAGGAGTGGCCGTTACAGTCAATGGCGATCATTGTCGGGCCATGTTGAACGAATTTTTGTTCACAAAAATTGAAGAGGAGGATATTGGCAACATTTGGTTTCAACAGGACGGCGGTACGTGCCACACAGCCGAAGCTACGGTCGATGTTTTGCGCCCTGTTTTTGAAGATCGCATTATCAGCCGCAAAGCCGATGTCGTTTGCGATTTGACACCGTTGGACTATTATTTGTTGGGTGCCGTCACAGATAAGTGTTACGCCGACAAGCCAGAGACAATTGACGCTTTAAAGGACAATATTCGTGAAGCCATTGGTGAAATACAGCTGCACACAATCGATAATGTGCTTAAAAATTGGACCGATCGTGTAGGCTACTGCATGGCCAGCCGAGGCAGCCATTTGAATGAAATTATTTTCCATTATTAACCGGAAGGATTGTACTTTCAAATAAAACAAAGAAATTTGAGAAAATATTCAGTAGTTTTTTTTAAAGCATTTTCAAAAAAAAGTTATTTGGCGGACCCTTTATATGTATTTAAAAATGAATTCTTGCCTTGAAAACCATGTATTATTAGCACACCCTTTAACAGTCTTTCTGTCTTTGTTATTTGCAGGTAATCTAATGCTGTCTCTCTCTCTCTCTCTCTCTCTCTCTCTCCATCTCATGTAAATATTTTTATACATCTCGTACCCTGATTTATATTGTTTGCTTGCGTATGAGTCATATTTAATTCATAGCCAAACAATATTACTCATACGTCAAGTATGCTCGCATAAACTCATCATCATCATCATATGAAATGAAATGAATGAGAAAACAGAAATAGAAACTCTCTATCACAACTGAATTGAATTTGCTTGAAGCGAATGTTGACTTTTATTGATGATGTTGATGATAATCATCATCATCATCATGATGATGTTGTTAATGATAATGATGATGCTAATGCTTGTTTATATTTGGAATATTATTTAATGAGTGCATTTCTATTGGCATTTGCCTAATCATTCTAATGAGTTGATTAAAATTTTGTAAAATTTAGTTGAAATGAGAATGAAAACACAGGAGAAGTTTTTTTTTAATTTTTTAATTAATTTCTGTAAATAGCAGCACATTGAATAGGCATTTAAAATATCCAAAACTCGTATTGCCTTTATTTGTAATGTTGTTTACAATTAAATTAGAATTTAAATTGAAAGATTAAACACCAGCATTTTAATGTTCCATGTGAACGGAGTTAAATTTAATGGAACATCTGCTTGACAGTAATCATCAGGGCCTTCGCATTTACAACATGATTTCCTTGGAAACCAAAAATGAAAATCAACCTGAAAGTTTAATCAATTTGTAGATTGATACGTTGGCTAGTAACGATAGCTTCTTAAGACTATCAAGAGAAGGTCAGACAAATAATTCTGCATTCAGCTAAGAGGCGATCATTGGTAAATAAAGTGGACAGATTCCTTTTTTTGCTCAAGTGATGTCCACAAGTCATTTGCAAGTATTTCAAAGCAATGACCAGTAGGAATAAATACAATCACAGAGATGTAGATAGATTAGGTTAGATTAGACTGTAGCTTGCCGTTTACAGGCAAGTTCACTCGCCATATTGCGTTAACCAGTTTAAAGTAAGCCCCCTTGTCATAATCCTTTGGTGGTGTTGGGCTTTAAGCACTCCGCTGCTCCGGATAAAATCGGCTAGTTCCCTTACTGGCACGTTCGCCCCTCTGCCCTGATCTTCAAATGTTCTGTAATCCAAAAACCAATAACTCGCTTAAAAGGTGTTGCACCGATTCAATTTCTTCCACATCATGGTAGCTTCTGCAGTAATCCTGGTGGGGCAGACCGAGCTCATAGAGCAGTGTCTCGTTAGAATACTCGTTTGAATGCGAACCATTTTCTTGTCGAACTCAAGTAGTTGCCTGGTTCTCCCGTTGTCCCGTTGTTTTGAAATTCGTTAACCAAGTATGTCGGACCATCAACGGTTTGTTGAATTCCGTACTGCTTTTTCCAATTTGAATCCAATTTTAGACGCTGCTGAAAACGCTTTTAAGTAGTTAGTCTGGCAACTATGGCGACTGTGCTCATACTATCGCTCACAGAAAATTGAACATCTCGCTACACTCAAAGAAGTCTGGCCTGATATTTAAACGATTTTAGGTTCCCCACACTTTGTTTAGTTTTTTCATTTGATTTGCTGTTTTAGTATAGTAAATAGATGCCTTAGTACTGCGTTATCTCATGACTTATTGTATTCCCTTCACACTTTATAGAGTATCCCATAAAATCTCTCTCAAGCCCTTTGCCTTGACAAACTTCAAGATGATGTTCGGTGTCAGCAATGCTAGTTCACTGTCCAATATCTGATATACACTCATGTGTTTCCTAATGGAATGCATTAATACACCATAGGCTCCTAGAATGTGTTCGCATAATACAATCGCAGCGTTACAGAATCTACATGTTGGCCTCGAGACAACATCCATTCTGAATAAATCTGCCTTGAGTATCTATAGTAGCTTGTCAAGATATCAGATCGTTTATCAACCTTAGATTATTTACTGATAATTTATTTCAGATCTCCTATTGTACATGCATGCATACATATATAATTGGCCATTACAACCCTTAAGTCAGGATTACAACCTAGCTTCTAAGACCACCCATGTTGTGTGTGTTAATTTTATACATGAGTGTCGGAGGACCTATAGTTTAAAGTCGACTACGAACGATAGAAACTTTTGCTTGGCAATTTTATTTTACACTCAAGAGTTTTTGCCAGAAGACTGCTGAAAGAAAGTTCCTGAAAGAAATTTTTTTGTATTTAGTGTATGTTTGAGAAGTCTAAGCTGCGATTTGAACAGTCGCCTCATATCTAATAAGACAACTACCAACTAAAGGGTCCGCCAAATAACTTTTTTTTTGAAAATGCTTAAAAAAACTACCGAATATTTTCTCAAATTTCTTTTTTCATTTGAAAGTACAATCCTTCCGGTTAATAATGGAAAATAATTTCATTTAAATGGCTGCCTGGCTGGCCATGCAGTAGCCTACACCAGAAGATGCCGATTTTGGCAAAAAAAATATCATCTTTTCAGATGAAGCTCAGTTTGATCTTGGCGGGTATGTAAACAAGCAAAATTGTCGCATTTGGGGCACAGAAAACCCGCACGCATACATTGAAAAGCCGACGCACCTAAAACGAGGAGGATATTGGCAACATTTGGTTTCAACAGGACGGCCCTACGTGCCACATAGCCGAAGCTACACTCGATGTTTTGGGCCCTGTTTTTGAAGATCGCAGTATCAGCCGCAGAGCTGATGTCGTTTGGCCACCTCTGAGCTGCGATTTGACACCGTTGGACTATTATTTGTGATGTGCCGTCAGATATAAGTGTTACGCCGACAAGCCAGAGACAATTGAAGCCATTGGTGAAATACAGCTGCACACAATCGATAATGTGCTTAAAAATTGGACTGATCGTGTAGGCTACTGCATGGCCAGCCGAGTCAGCCATTTGAATGAGATTATTTTCCATTATTAACCGGAAGGATTGTACTTTCAAATAAAAAAAGAAATTTCGGAAAATATTCAGTAGTTTTTTTTAAAGCATTTTCAAAAAAAAAATATTTGGCGGACCCTTTACTTACTCGACTATGGCGCATTCTTATTGAACTTCCCCAAGAAGTTTTGATTGCCTCAAGGCCATTTGGTTTGCGAAGCGTGTTTGCTTCTCTTTATGTTTCCTTTCTGTTTGAGCATTGCTTTCCAAATATCCCTAAACGGCGTGGTAGCTTTCTTTGTTGCATGTTCGTCTGCTTGCTCATTGGTGAGAATTTCCATATGACCAGGGACCCTTATGATTCCCGATTTAACTTCCTAAAAGCCAAGTTCTCGATGTAAGATAGGAGGCTCTCAATGAAAGACCCGATAATAACAAGCGTATTACATTTTTATAACCAAAACAAAATCTGTAAAAATTAATAAAATGATAACCGATAAAAATAATCGATAAATATAATCGATAAATAACCACCAAATTATTTTTCCCATTTTTTCCAGGTTTACGAATACGTATTGCTGATTTATTTTTTAAATTATTAGCCTGTGTTTTGTACATTTTACGTGTGATAACGGATACAAATCCAACATATGCCACTTGGTAAGTATGACCCCCTAAAGCCACCGCCCCATCCCCCTTTCTAGCCAACATTCAACAACGAACAATGCAGATACTCTAAGCATATGTGAAAACACAAACCAATAAAATTAAAAAATAAATCATTTTTGTTTCATACAAACTCTTACGTCCAACAACAACACCATCAAATCAAATGTATGTATGTGTCTGTGCCTTAACATATACAACAACAACACCACCACCAATGCAGTTATGGCTGTAATATTAGCAATAAAACAGAATTTTTAGCATCGGCCGAATTGACCGAAGAGGAATTTCAAGAGAATCCCATTATCAACTGGGAGGCAATATTGTGGGTTAATCGTCCCACTGTATTATGGGCTGTACAATTAATTTTAGCATTAGTTTCACTAACCGAAGCCGTTCTCCTAACATATCTTGGCTATAAGGTGAGTATGAGAAATAATGATTGTAAGTATATGTACATATGTGTGCGAGTGCCTGTGTAAATGACAGGATATCGATAACAATTTATTTGTTTTCTTATATTATATTTACGTATGTATATAAGAGAGCTATTGTTGCTCTCTATGTCTCTCTCTCTCTGTCTTGATTTTCTATTTGTACAATTTTAATTGTTTTTCTTTAATTTATTTCATGTCGTCCCTGTTTTCTTTTACTCTCTCTCCCTTTTATTCTTATTTTTTTTACATGTTTGTTTACCTTATGGGATTTTGTCTTTTTCTTCCTTTGTTTTTCTACTCTTTTCTTTCTTTTTTATTATGTTTTCTAGGGAAATATATGGCAACAGATTCTGTCATTTCATTTTATATTAGAATTAATTACGACAATACCTTTTGCTTTAACGGTAAGTGGAAATGTGATACTCAAGCAAACGCCTTGAAACAGCCTTTAAGTTTTCTTCCTTAAATTTATAAATCTTGCTCCTTCATTTCTCATTCTTTGTGTAGATATTATGGCCGCCTTTAAGAAACCTATTTATACCGATATTCCTGAATTGCTGGTTAGCAAAACGTTCACTCGAGAACATGTTCGTAAGTATTGGTTTTCATTTCGAATTTTTTATTTTATATTTTCTCTGTAACATTTATAAAAATAGAAAAACAAAATCCGGAAAAGGAGAAGAGAAATATTATTTTTATCTGTGAATTTTAAATTTTAATTTTAGAACGATTTACATCGTGCCATGCAAAAATCACAGTCCGCCTTGTCTCAACAATTGACAATATTGTCAGCCACCCTGTTGTGTTTAGTTTTTACAAGGTGAGTATAACTAATCAATGAACAAAAAAAAATGATTGTAAAGGGTGTTTTTTATAGAGGTATAGAACTTTAAGTTGCAATAAAACAACGATGGATTATTCGATTGACATGAATTTTATTTATCCGAAAGATAATCTTGTGGCATTACATTTTAAATATGATTTCTGGCATATGACCGCCACGGCTGGCGCGGATGTTGTCCAATCTGGACGTCCAATTTTCGATGACTTTTTCCAACATTTGTGGCCGTATATCGGCAATAATACGGCGAATGTTGTCTTCCAAATGGTCAAGCGTTTGTGGCTTTACCGCATAGACCAATGACTTTACATAGCCCCACAGAAAGTAGTGTAGCGGTGTTAAATCACAAGATCTTGGAGGACCTGTGACAAAACATGAAATTAGGCGGTCACCAAACGTGTCTTTCAATAAATCTATTGTGGCACGAGCTGTGTGACATGTTGCGCCGTCTTGTTGAAACCACATCTCCTGGACATCATGGTTATTCAATTCAGGAATGAAAAAGTTAGTAATCATGGCTCTATACCGATCACCATTGACTGTAACGTTCTGGCCACCATCGTTTTTGAAAAAGTACGGACCAATGATTCCACCAGCCCATAAAGCGCACCAAACAGTCAGTTTTTCTGGATGTAACGGTGTTTCCACATACACTTGAGGATTACCTTCGCTCCAAATGCGTCAGTTTTGTTTGTTGACGTAGCCATTCAACTACAAGTGCGCTTCATCGCTAAACAAAATTCGCTTATGAAAATCGGGAACAACGGTAATCTCGTTTTAGGCCCATTCGACGAATCTACGCCTTACTTGATGATCGTTTGGCTTCAAATCTTGCACAAGTTGGATTTTGTAAGCACGCAAACCAAGATCCTTCCGCAAAATCTTCCATAAAGTGGATGGACACAGATCCAATTCTTGTGCTCGATGGCGGATGAACATGGACTCATTCGGGTCTTCCTCAATGCTACGCTCTACAGCAGCAATAGCTTCTTCTGTACGCACCGTACAGCGTCTCTGGGGATGCGAGTTATCAATAAGAGTAAACGTGCTGCGAAAACGTTCCATGGTTAATCGAATTAACTGCTCTGATGGACGATTTTGTCGATGATAAAATGGACGTAGTGCGCGATACGTTTTCCGCACAGAACCATTATTTTCGAATTAAAATTACACTATTTGCAAGCGTTGTTCAGGCGTGAGTCTATTCATGATGAATTGCCAAACCAAACTGAGAATAAATCACTTGACAGCTGTTAAATCGGTCGCCATCTTGAAAAGTAATGCCAACTTAAAGTTCTATACCTCTATAAAAAACACCCTTTATTAAAGGGTAAGACAAAATAAGGATTTATTTTAAGTAAAACATTGAGAATACGCATACTTTCTTAATTGACCTTAACTGCCTTCTTGCCAGATAGCTATGTACGTTAGATAGTCACGCCTATCAATAACACTGTTTCCTTAAGTTATTCTTTACCAATGCTAGCAAGCTCATCCTATCCTACACGCCAATGGCCGCTTGTATGAAAAACAGCACGTTTCACAGTTGTGGCTTCGATTCCAACCAAGAATTTGATTCCAACCACAGACTATAATCAGTTACACTTTCTTAAAAATGTTTAGACCATCCAATCCAAAAGATTCAGCAAAAATTTAACGCCTTCTACTCCCTCTTTTCCTTTTCCTGTAATTCTCCTCACGTACTTAATTCGTCATAACATCCCTTTAGTCAGGTTTACTACCCAGCTTTTCACACCGCCCATCTTGCCTACGTCAACTGTATTCATGAATGGAGGACCTACTGTTTAATGTCGACTCTGAATGTCGACTCAGATTTCACAGTTTTTACCAGAAGAATACTGAGAGGAATTTTTCGTACGAAATCTTTCATTTTATTCCAGATGTCTTAAGCCAGGACTTGAACCACGGTCTGGCATTTGATAAGCCAACACCCTACCTACTAGACTACAAAGACTTCTACTGTAATTTGCTTTCCGGTATTCCAATAAAATGTACTCTACGAATAGAAGTCATATCATGAGTGTTGATTTGAGTAAAAAAGTTTTTAAATCTCTTCCATCTAAACGACATGATCGAGCCAGTATATCCACTGAACAACGTCCAAATCAGTGAGGAGCTCAAACATCTCACTGTTGAAGCGGTTGTAAAAATCATCGATAACTCGCATGAAGAGCTTGCATAGAGCTTTTCTCTTGAATGGTCCCAGGAAGCTGCATTGCTGGGTAACAGCATCCATACTGCCAAGCCATAGAGAAGCATGAGCAAAATGACTGACTTGTAGAGAATGAGTTTCGCTACACGAGGGAGGTCTCTGCTGCTCAATTGAGTATGGATACAATAACAACGCCTGTTGTTTAGAATAAATTCAGACTTCATCTTCAGACTGACACCAGCGGCGATGACAGTGTAGCCTTGACAACGTCTGGGGTATTATTATCTGGCATCCGATACGAGGCACATCCCTTCTTGTCAACAACATAGGCTTCGTTTTTGTCCTCACATACTGCCACTGTTAACACGGCATGTCTATTTTTTAAATTGTTTACACAAATTTGTCTGAAAACTCTAAACAAAATTTCATGGAAAATACTGAGTTCCTGTATTTTCGTGATATTGAATGGTATCGCGTTAGTAAAAATTGGCCTTCATTTGTAATTACAAAAACCTTCAAAATTTTCAAAAATCTGCTCAAATTTTCATTCCAAAGATTAAAACTTCGTAAACATATTTTCAAGAAAAAAAACACCTTTTTTACACACCCTATAACGACATATTTTTAAATAAAAAAAACAAATGAACACTCAAAAAAGTTGATAATGACCACAATATTTCCACCCCTTAAAAAAAATCAATCAAAACAATCCTAACAATAGCAACAAACCTTTAACCATTTTAATGATGCTTTAGCCTGATTATAATTGTAATTGTTGTTGTAATTTTTTTATTTTAACATTTCATTTCTCTTCTTTCCCCTTTTGCGGCAGCGTTTGTGGCATACAACATTTTCAACGTGCCGGCCATCGTCATTTGAATTTATTTCAATCAACGTATTATGTGGTCGTCACATTTTCAACAGTTGGTTACGGTGATTTTGTACCCGATATCTGGCCTTCACAACTCTACATGGTCATCATGATATGTGTGGCCTTAATAGTGCTACCAACACAGGTAATTTAATAAAACAAATAAAAAAAACTATAAATTTATTAAACCATAAAGATAATAGAGTTTTAAATTTGTAAATAAAAGAATAAAAATTAAAAAAATTAATTGTAAAATGTGTATGGGTGTTTCCATACTAAATTAGCAGCAAAAAAAATTAAACAAAAAATTTATTAAAATTCAGCAAACAACATACATTATTGGACATTACAGTCCTTTTGTCAGAATAACGGCCTAGTTCCTCACACCACTTATGTTGTATGCTTATTTTATACAGATTCTTGAGAAACTTTTCTATACAAAAATTTGTTATCGTAAATTTTCTGTACAAAAATTTGTTATCAAAAATTTTCTATACAAGAGTTTTTAAAAATTAGTTTCTATACAAAAATTTTTTAAATTTTCCGTAACAAATTTTATATATAAATAAAAATATTTGTATGTTTGTTATCGAAAATTATGTTACCGACAATGTTCTATACAAAAATTTGTTGTCGAAAATTGTCTATATAAAATTTGTTATCGAATATTTTCTATATACAAAAATTTGTTATCGAAAAATTTTTATATATTAAATTTGTTATCGAAAATTTCCTATATTAAATTTGTTATCGAAAATTTTCTATATTAAATTTGTTATCGAAAATTTCCTATATTAAATTTGTTATCGAAAAGTTTCTATATCCAAAAAAATTTAATATATTTTCTAGAAAAATTTGTTATCGAAAAATTGTCTGTACAAGAATTTGTTAAAGTTAGTTTCTATACAAAAAACTGTTAGAATTTTCCATAACAAATTTTATATATAATTAAAAATATTTGTATGTTTATTATAGAAAATTTTGTTATCGCAAATGTTCTACATAAAAATTTGTTATCGAAAATGTTCTATATATAAAATTTGTTATCGAATATTCTCTGTATAAAATTTAAAACAAAATAATTTTGTTATCGAAAATCTATTTTCTATATAAAAAATATTCATTATCAAGAAATTTTTGTAAAAAAAATATATTTATATTTATATGTATTTATATATATTTTTATATATATTTATATATATTTTTATATATATTTTTATATATATAAAAAATAATTTTGTGTAAAAAATGTTTGTTATCGAAAATTTTCTATAAAAAATGTTTGTTATTGAAAATTTTCTATAAAAAATGTTTGTTATCGAAAATGTTCTATATAAAAAATGTTTGTTATCGAAAATCTTTTATATAAAAAATTTTCAACATAAAACAATTTTGTTATCGGATATTTTCAATACAAAAAAATTTATCGAAATAAATCTATATTAAAAATATTTGTTATCGAGAAATTTTTGTATAAAAATATGTTATCAAAAAATTTTTATATAAAAAATTTTTGTTATCGAAAACAAAACAATTTTGTTATCGGATATTTTTATAATACAAAAAATTTTGTTATCGAAAATCTTACTTCTATATACACAAATTTGTTATCGAAAAATTTTTATATATAAAATTTGTTATCGGATATATTTTATACATAAAATTTGTTGTCGAAAATTTTCAATATATAAAATTTGTTACCGAAAAACTTGTAGAAAATTTTTTTATCGAGAATTTCTATACATAAAATTTGTTATCGAAAACTTTCGGTATATAAAAAATTTGTTATCGAAAATTTTCTATATATAAAAAAATTTGTTATCGAAAAATTTTTTATGTATAAAAAATTGTTACCGAATATTTTCTATATATAAAAAATTTATTATCGAATATTTTCTATATATAAAAAATTTATTATCGAAAATTTTCTATATATAAAAAAATTTGTTATCGGAAATTTTCTAAATATAAAAAATTTGTTATCGAAAATTTTCTATATATAAAAAATTTGTTATCGAAAATTTTCTATATATAAAAAATTTGTTATCGAAAATTTTCTATATATAAAAAATTTGTTATCGAAAATTTTCTATATATAAAAAATTTGTTATCGAAAATTTTCTATATATATAAAATTTGTTATCGAAAATTTTCTATATATATAAAATTTGTTATCGAAAATTTTCTATATATAAAAAATTTGTTATAGAAAATTTTTTGTAGAAAAATTTTTACGAAAATTATCTTTAAAAAAATCTGTTATCGAAAATTTGTAGCTAAAAAAATTGACTTGTTAGCTATCATTACTGTATTTATTTCCATAAATACGTAATTATCGATAATTTGTCTCCAGGAAATTATGATTACATAATTGTTTTGGGGAACGAATATAAATTTGTTTAAAACACCTCATATAACATGGATGCTGTACATGATGGATAGACACTTAAATACCTTACCAAAATGGTTTAATAGTCATATTAAATTATTCAAAAAAGCATCACATTCACTGTGACATTTTCTGGGAAATTACTCTTGATGTTGATAATAAAAAAACCTGGCTTTTAAAGGTTTTATGCCCTTTCATAAACACTCACATGTCTGTGCCATAAATTTAACAAATATTTGGGTCATGCATGTACGGTTCAAAAGGATTAAAATCACAATAATTTTTTTAATTTTATGCCAAAACCAAAATTTCATTTCATATCAAATACCACATCAAATCTGCTTTTCTACAAAAAAAAAACCAAGTAAATTTCCTGCCATAAATCAATATCTCTTGAAGTTTCTTTACCAATATTATGACAGCAGCACTCAATATTTCTTTTTGCTTTTGAGTTAAAAATATAATTTCAGGTATTTCGTCTTCTTTTTTTTTTTGGATAAATTTTGGGAATAAAAAAAGGAAAATAAATTTATAAATAGCCAATCAATCAAAATGCATTCGAATTTGGTATATTTTATAAAGCTTTTGAAGTTTGAAAGCAGAAAATAAAAACAAATTTATTTGACGACTCAATAAGAGATTAAAATACAGGATACAGGACTTTTTCTTCTAAGCAACCAGCAGTATAAGGATCTAGACTCATGTGGGGTTTTCTTATTATTTTGGTAAAGAGACCATACGTAGTAGTATTGTAGTCCTCTCATGCTTTATAAGGTATCGCCATAATGTTTTCTCCAAGCCTATTGCCTTGACAAACTTTAGTTACCGCCTGATATCAACGATGGCAGTTCCCTGCCCAGAATCGGGTATGCACCTAGGACTTTCTTTTGGAGATGCATTATTTACTCAAATGTTCTAAAAGTGTGTTGCCATGATTTATTCTCATCTTTCCAGAATCTAAATGTTGTCCTCGAGACAACTCCCATTGTAACTAAGTTTAGTCTGTATCTACAGTGAAATATCATACGACCGATTATCAACATCAAATTAATTCTGAATAGCCTGAACCTGATTCCGATCTGCTTGCATTGTAGTTCGCAAGCAAAAGTTTTTATTGCCCTGAGCCCACTTGGTTTGAGAAGAGGCTTTGCCTTTCTTTTCATTTTCCATTTCCATTTCACCAATACACGGTGGAGTTCTGCTCTTTATCTTCCCTTCCGTTGAGCTAACCTTTCCGCCACCACTATACAGAACTTTCTAAAAAAAGGTGTTTGTTATCGAAAATTTTCTAAATAAAAAATGTTTGTTATCAAAAATTTTCTATATAAAAAATGTTTGTTATCGAAAGTTTTCTATACAAAAACCATTTGTTATCGAAAATATTTATATAAAAAGTGTTTGTTATCGAAAATTTTTTAAATAAAAAATGTTATCAAAAATTTTCTAAATAAAAAATTGTTCGTTATCGAAAATTTTCAAAATAAAATTTATTATCGAAAATTTTCTAAATAAAATTTATTATCGAAAGTTTTCTATACAAAAAACATTTGTTATCGAAAGTTTTCTATATAAAAATTGTTCGTTTTCGAAAATTTTCTAAATAAAAAATATTTGTTATCGAAAATTTTTCATATAAAAAATATTTGTTATCGAAAATTTTCTAAATAAAAATTGTTCGTTATTGAAAATTTTCTAAATAAAAAATATTTGTTATCGAAAATTTTCTAAATAAAAATTGTTCGTTATTGAAAATTTTCTAAATAAAAAATATTTGTTATCAAAAATTTTCTATATAAAAAATGTTTGTTATCGAAAATTTTCTAAATAAAAAGTATTTGTTATCGAAAATTTTCTAAATTAAAAATGTTTGTTATCGAAAATTTTCAAATTAAAAAATATTTGTTATCGAAAATTTTCTATATAAAAAAATGTTCGTTATCGAAAATTTTCTATATAAAAAAATGTTCGTTATCGAAAATTTTCTAAATAAAAAATATTTGTTATCGAAAATTTTTTATATAAAAAAAATATTTGTTATCGAAAATTTTCTATATAAAAAATATTTATTATAAAAAATTAGACCGCCACTACTCCCAGTCACGTCGAGAATTCTTACATGATCTGTGAGGGTAACGGTATATTGGCTGTCTAGCCGATTCAGCTACTAGAGAAAGATCTTCGATTTAAGTTTAAAGGAGACGAGTGCTGAAATGGTAGTCTGGCTATCACATAGTATTGCTCCTATTTAAGTTGAATCGCAAATACCTTGCGATGGCAAGGCGATGGGCACTTCGAGTATATCATGCTGAAACCAAAACCTCCCACTTCTGTCTTAAGATTCGAGAGTTTTTGTGTGTCGTATTCAGATTCTTTGTACTTCTATCGCCTCCATAAGTAACAACCTTTTGTATTTCCATTTACTAAGCTAAGTGTGTTGTGTGCTGCCTGCCTTAGTAATCGATAACTTCAATCAATCAAATATTTTTGAAAAAAAAAAAACAATTTTCAACAGACTTTTTGAAGAAAGAGCTGCTTAAGCTCAATTGAAAACAAAAAAGAATAGAATTTTTTTTTCCAAAAAAAAAGTAAGAAGTAATCGGAGATTTTTTTCTTTTGCAGTTCGAACAATTGGCCTTTACTTGGATGGAACGACAAAAACTGGGTGGCAGCTATTCATCGCATCGTGCTCAAAGTGAAAAGCATGTGGTTGTTTGCTCAACGACACTGCATGCCGATACCATAATGGATTTCTTAAATGAATTCTATGCTCACCCGCTACTGCAGGATTACTATGTGGTCCTATTGAGTCCCATGGAATTGGATACAACAATGCGTATGATATTGCAGGTGCCCATATGGGCACAAAGGGTGATTTATATACAGGTAAACTAGCAGCAATGGAATATTTCCCTTCGAATTCAATGGGATTTTCGAAATTTTCTTCTTTTTCTATTTAAAAAAGGGATCCTGTTTAAAGGATGGCGATTTGGCAAGAGCACGCATGAATGAGGCAGAGGCCTGTTTTATATTAGCCGCACGCAATTATGCCGATAAGACTGCTGCCGATGAACATACAATACTGCGTTCATGGGCTGTTAAAGATTTTGCACCCAGTGTACCACAATATGTACAAATATTTCGGTGAGTGTTTGTTACTCTTCTACTATTGCTAGTAATATTTGTTTTAATTAAACAATTTATTTCACTAACTCTCTCCCTCTCCCTCTCTCTATTTCTCTTTTTCTTTTTCCTTTCATTTTTATTTACTTTTGCCAGACCCGAACACAAATTACACGTTAAATTTGCCGAGCATGTGGTGTGTGAAGATGAATTTAAATATGCCCTATTGGCGAATAACTGTACCTGTCCCGGTGCCAGTACATTAGTCACATTGCTATTGCATACATCAAGGGGCCAGTAAGTTGAATAAATTAAAGCATACCTTTCTGCCATACTGTTTACGTTTGCGTTTGTGTTTGTGCTTCAGTTAACATTATTTGTCTCATTTGTAAACATATGATATGTGCTCTCTCTCTCATACGGTTCTACAGGTAGATTAACGTAATAAAACTGTGCTCTGTGGGCACAGCAATAAAGTAGAGAAATTAATTTAGAAGATTAAGTATTTCGGGGTTTAACTTTAAGGCAATACGGTTAGTGTTTTATTACCCACTTGAGAATTTATTTTGATACACGCTTACATTACACTTGAGGATGTATGCATGCCAAGCAAAAGGTTCGGTTCGGCCACCTTTCCTAGTACATGAGTTTAAAGGAGTGTTTTTGTTCACAGGTTTCTGTTTAAATATTCAATTAAAAATTTCTTCATTAAAAAACTACTTTATTTTAGAACATAATTGTGATTATATTTATTTAGAAGCTTATAGCATTCTTGCTGAACATTTTAGAAATTTATTCGACCTTGTTTTCGCTAAGTTCCTTTATTATTTCCTCATATTATTTTCCTTTATTTCATTCAAGTTTTTTCTTTATTTAAGAATACTTAGGGAATTCCAAAAATATAACCTGCTGTATCATCTTTAGCTTGACATACATACATAAGCCAGATTTGACCACACAGTTTGCATTATCCCCCAAAAGTTTTAAACATAATCTTCTCTCTCTACCATAATTACATTCAGTTCTTCACTTTGTTTAACTCAAAATTAAACAACTTTTAACTTTATACTCTCTCTCTCGCTCCCTCTCCTCTCCTTACAATACATTCCAAATGTTCAAAAAGGTCAGACCATCTCTTTCAAAAACGAAATTAAATAAACCATCTGACCAACCAAAATTCAAACATTTATTCGGTATGTTGGTTAGCCGATGAGTAAATAAATAATTTCCATGAAAACCTAATCAAGATAAGCCTAAGCATACATGTGTCATGATGACTGTATTGGTTCTGAAATGTGTTGAAAAGGGAGGAATGATGTCAAAGAATTTTAAAAAGGGAAAATCCAATTTGCAATGAGTAATTGATATGTAAACACACATGTTGGTCTAGTAGTTAAGTTTTAAATTAAAAGGGTTTTCAGTCAAAAACATGTTTTTCCCTTGACAGTTGGTAGAATAAGTCGTACTTATAATATAAGTAAGGGTTCTCAAATGAAAAAATGTTTGTTATCGAAAATCTTTTATGTAAAAAATATTTTTACATAAATTATCGATATTTTTATAGAAAAAATTTTTGTTATCGTAAATTTTGTATATAAAAATTGTTTGTTATCGAAAATTTTCTATATATAAAATGTTATCGAAAATTTTTTATATTAAAAATTGATTGTTATCGAAAATTTTCTATATAAAAAATTTTCAACATAAAACAATTTTGTTATCGGATACTTTCAATATAAAAAATTTTGTTATCGAAAATCTATTTTCTGTATAAAAGATATTTGTTAACGAAAAAATTTGTATACAAAATTTTTGTTATCAAAAAATTTAATATAAAAAATGTAATCGAAAATTTTTATATAAAAAATTTTTGTTATCGAAAATTATCTGTACAAAAAATGTTTGTTATCGAAATTTTCTATATAAAAAATGTTTGTTATCGAAAAATGTTAATATAAAAAATGATCAACATAAACAATTTTGTTACCGGATATTGTCAATACAAGAAATTTTGTTACAAAAAATCTATACGAAAAAATTTGTATACAAAATTTTTGTTATCGAAAAAATTTGTATACAAAATTTTTGTTATCAAAAAAATTTTATATAAAAAATGTTATCGAAAATTTTTATATAAAAAATTTTTGTTATCGAAAATTATCTGTACAAAAAATGTTTGTTATCGAAATTTTCTATATAAAAAATTTTAATATAAAAAATTATCAACATAAAACAATTTTGTTACCGGATATTTTCAATACAAGAAATTTTTTTGCAAAAAATCTATTTTCTGTTTAAAAAATATTTATTTTTGAGAAATTTTTATAAAAAAAATATTTATCGAAAAATTTTTATATAAAAAAGGATTTTTATCGAAAATTTTGTATATGAAAAATGTTATCGAAAATTTTCTATATAAAAATTTTTATTATAGAAAATTTTCTATAATGTTCTATAAAAAATGTTCAACATATAACAATTTTGTTATCGGATATTTTCAATACAAACATTTTTTAACAGAAATCTATTTTCTGTATAAAAAATATTTTTTTTCGAAAAATTTTTATAAAAAAAAATATTTATCGAAAAATTTTTATATAAAAAATGATTTTTGTCGAAAATTTTGTATACGAAAAATGTTATCGAAAATTTTCTATTTAAAAAATGTTTGTTATCGAAAATTTTCTATATAAAAAATGTTTGTTATTGAAAATTTTTTATATAAAAAATTTCCAACATAAAACAATTTTGTTACCGGATATTTTCAAAACAAAAAATTTTGTTATAAAAAATCTATTTCCTGTATAAAAAATATTTGTTTTCGAGAAATTTTTATAAAAAAAATATTTATTGAAAAATTTTTATCGAAAATTTTGTATATGAAAAATGTTATCGAAAATTTTCTATATAAAAAATGTTTGTTATCGAAAATTTTCTATAATGTTCTATAAAAAAATGTTCAACATAAAACAATTTTGTTATCGGATATTTACAATAAAAAAAAATTTTTATCAAAAATCTATTTTCTGTATAAAAAATATTTGTTTTCGAGAAATTTTTATAAAAAAAATATTTATTGAAAAATTTTTATATCAAAAATGGTTTTTATCGAGAAAATTTTGTATATTAAAAATGTTATCGAAAATTTTTTATATAAAAAATGTTTGTTATTGAAAATTTTTTATATAAAAAATTTCCAACATAAAACAATTTTGTTACCGGATATTTTCAAAACAAAAAATTTTGTTATAAAAAATCTATTTCCTGTATAAAAAATATTTGTTTTCGAGAAATTTTTATAAAAAAAATATTTATTGAAAAATTTTTATCGAAAATTTTGTATATGAAAAATGTTATCGAAAATTTTCTATATAAAAAATGTTTGTTATCGAAAATTTTCTATAATGTTCTATAAAAAAATGTTCAACATAAAACAATTTTGTTATCGGATATTTTCAATAAAAAAAAAAAATTTTATCAAAAATCTATTTTCTGTATAAAAAATATTTGTTTTCGAGAAATTTTTATAAAAAAAATATTTATTGAAAAATTTTTATATCAAAAATGGTTTTTATCGAGAAAATTTTGTATATTAAAAATGTTTTTTTATATAAAATGTTTGTATACTTTTATATAAAAAATATTTGCTATCGAAAATTTTCTATATAACAAATGTTTATTATCGAAAATTTTCTATATAAAAAATGTTTGTTATCGATATTTTTATATAACAAATTTTTGTTATATTAAATTTTGTATATAAAAAATGTTTGTTATCGAAAATTTTCTATATAAAAAATGTTTATTATCGAAAATTTTCATTATAAAAAATGTTTGTTATCGAAAATTTTTATATAAAAAATATTTGCTATCGATTGTTTTTAATAAAAGTCTTATGAAGTAACTTTGTTTTTAACAATAATTATTTTATTGCTCATCAAGGGAAGGCCAACAATCACCGGAAGAATGGCATCGTCTCTATGGCAAGTGTTCTGGCAATGAAATCTATCACATCGTTTTGGGCGACAGTCGGTTTTTTGGTGAATATGAAGGCAAGAGTTTCACTTATGCCAGTTTTCATTCACATCGAAAGTAAGTTAACGAAAATTTATAAAAAATTCTTCCGTGATTACCACGAACCTTAATTTGAATTTGAAATATTCATTGTTTTGTGATTTGCTTTTGAATTTGTTTTGTTTTTCGTTCTTCTATTCCCATAGATATGGCGTGGCTTTAGTTGGCGTTAGACCAGCTCATTTACCTGAATTCTATGAGGATACAATACTTTTAAATCCAGGCCCCAGGCATATTATGAAAAAGGACGATACCTGCTATTATATGAGCATAACGAAAGAGGAAAATTCTGCATTTGTCGTCAATCAAAATCAACAGAATCAAAGTGCGGATACAGCAACGGGTAAAGATGCAGGTGGTAAGTAGCCTCAGCAATGCAAAGCAATAAATTGTAAAACATGTCCAAAAACCTTACCTACCAGGCCCCAAGCCCCAACACACATTTACTATTTAAAGGGGTATACCTCGAAATGAAACAGAAATTTGTTCTCTCTCTCTCTCTCTCTGCATATGATTATTGTTTTATAATGTTTGTATGTGGTTTTCATTTATTCTTTTTATGGTTTTCGTTTTTCATTTATTTTTTCTTCTGTTTTTGATTTGAAATGGTGACTCATTACAGTGTGATGGAGTTTAATTTGAATTGTTTTTTTATTTTTCTGTCATTAAAATTTAAAATGGCGTTGATTTTCATTCTATTTCAACCAGTTCTCTTACAACATATCGCTTAAAACAACATTTTCTATGCTTTTATGCTGTTTGTTTTATTTGTGTGCGTGTGCGTGTATGTGTATATGTGTATGTATGCCAGTATTTGTGTGGCTGTCTGTCAATTATATTCATTACGTTTGTTTCTCTGTCTGTGTATGTGACATTTGCGTGCTACCACCACCTGATTTTCATTTCGATTTTTCTTTAATTTGATTTTTTTTGATTAATTCTTGTACATGAAATAAAAATAAAATGAAATTGAATTTTTGAAGTGCTTCTACCAAGAAATTACCACACAATTAAGATTAATTAACTCAATATATTACGTCATTATTGTTTCTGTATAACATGGTCTCTATCTCCCTTACTGCTTAAAGTCGTTTAACTCAACTGTTCAAAGTCAAAGTTCAATGTTTACATACTTTATTTTTAATTCACATAAATTCTATGAAAATACTTCTCTTTGTTAAAGAGTTCTCTTATAACCAGTTGTCGGAAATAACTGTAAATTATATATGAAAAAAATTAATGGTAAAAATCAGTTATCGAAAATTTTCTATATATAAAATTTGTTATCGAAAATTTTCTTTATATGAAATTTATTATCGAAAATGTCCTTTATATGAAATTTATTATCGAAAATGCCCTTTATATGAAATTTATTATCGAAAATTTTCTTTATATAAAATTTATTATCGAAAATTGTTATCGATAATTTTCTATATATAAAATTTATTATCGAAAATTTTCTATATATAACATTTGTTATCGAAAATTTTCTATATATTAAATTTGTTATCGAAATTTTTAATATATACAATTTGTTGTGGAAAATTTTCAATAAATAATATTTATCGAAAATTTACATTATATATGTGTAAGTAAGTTGTTATCGATAATTTTCTATATATAAAATTTATTATCGAAAATTTTCTATATATAACATTTGTTATCGAAAATTTTCTATATATTAAATTTGTTATCGAAATTTTTAATATATACAATTTGTTGTGGAAAATTTTCAATAAATAATATTTATCGAAAATTTACATTATATATGTGTAAGTAAGTTGTTATCGAAAATTTTCTATATATAAAATTTGTTATCGATAATTATATATATATATATAAAATTTATTATCGAAATTTTTCTATATATAACATTTGTTATCGAAAATTTTCTATATATTAAATTTGTTATCGAAATTTTTAATATATACAATTTGTTGTGGAAAATTTTCAATAAATAATATTTGTTATCGAAAATTTACATTATATATGTGTAAGTAAGTTGTTATCGAAAATTTTCTATATATAAAATTTGTTATCGGAAATTTTCTATATATAAAAATTGTCATCGGAAATTTTCTATATATAAAAATTGTCATCGGAAATTTTCTATATATAAAAATTGTCATCGGAAATTTTCTATATATAAAATTTGTTATCGAAAATTTTCTATACATAAAATTTGTTATCGAAAATTTTCTATACATAAAATTTGTTATCGAAAATTTTCTATGTATATAAAATTTGTTATCGAAAATTTTCTATATGTATAAAATTTGTTATCAAAAATTTTTTATATATAAAATTTGCTATCAATAATTTTCTATTTACAAGATTTGCTATCGATAATTTTCTATTTACAAAATTTGCTATCGATAATTTTCTATTTACAAAATTTGTTATCGAAAATTTTCTATATATAAAATTTGTTATCGAAAATTTTCTATATATAAAATTTGTTAACGAAAATTTTCTATATATAAAATGTGTTATCGAAAATTTTCTATATATAAAATTTGTTATCGGAAATTTTCTATATATAACATTTGTTATCAAAAATGTTCTATATATACTATTAAATTTGTTATCGAAAATTTTCTACACATAAAATTTGTTATCGAAAATTTTCTATATATAAAATTTGTTATCGAAAATTGTCTATATATAATATTTGTTATCGAAAATTGTTCACTAAAATATATTCTACAGACATTTTTCTTATTTAAATGAATTTTAAATCTGTAAATTTGTTTTGTATTGGCACAGACAGTTCTTTAAAATGTTTCTCAAATAATACAAGAAAACCTACAACGAATGACGTTCGTACTCTTATTACTCCTCAGGCAACAATTTACTCTTCAGACTTAAGAGGGAAAGTAAGAAGGCATCAATTTTCAAATTAAAACTCTATTAGTTAAGGCAAATGAAATTTAATTAGAGTAGCTAGCTGGCATATACTGGAAACGTAAATGGGGTTCACATAAATTAATTAATTACTCATCCAACATAGAAACAGGAAAATTTTAGGGGAATGAGAAGATTTTCTAATTTTAATTTCATTTAAAAATGACGTTGAAAGTCAACCATTTGAACACATTCGTATATAAAATAAAACAGCAAGTAAATCTTAAGACTGTAAATAGAATTACGCAGGCTATATTAATTTTGAAAAGAAATAAGTTTAAATTAATTAATTAAATTTAAATTTTAATTAAATTTAAAAGAGTGTTTGCTTTCATTTTGTAACAGAATTTACATCATATGTGGGAGTAAATTTAATTTTAAGATCTCTGCTCTTTACTACTGTATTAATGGTTTCATAAAATCTTGATGTTCTAATATTTATATCGTTCGCTTGCTTTTGCTTCTAAAGACATAAAGGAGTCTTTTTACGTTCAAAACTGTTCTTAAAAATGAACAAATAAAATTCAAACTTATCGACAATAAAGGCGTTGATAATAATTTCAACACTTTCATGCTGAAAAAAGTGATAATAAAAACTTATAAGCTTTAAAATGGAATTCCAATTGTGCTCTACGTCCCTAAGCCAGTAATTCCAATCAAAGAGTACGGATAAGGTTTATTGTCTTTATAAAACGTATTAAAAATAATCTTATAAACAATTCAATTAAATAAACCAAACTGTCGGTATTTGACCTAAGAAAGAAATTAAAAAATATTCAGTTATCCATAATTTCTTTATTTTTAACGTCAATTTTTCTATAGCAAATTCTTTAAATATTCATTTATCAGTTATCGATAATTTTTCTATTCAAAATTTGTTATCAATCAATTTTTTATTAAATATTTGTAATCGAACAGTTGTCTATAAAAATTTTTTTATTGAAAGATTTTTCAAACACATGTTAGCGAAAATTTTTTTTACAAACCTTTTGTTATCGAAAATTTTCTATAACAACTTTTTTATCGAAAATTTCCTATAACAACTTTGTTTTGTTCTTTAAAAAATTTTCAAATAATCATCGAATAATTTTGCTATTAAAAAACTTTGTTATCGAACAATTATCTATTAAAATTTAGTTATCGACCAGTTTTCTATAACTTCTTTGTTATCGAACAGTTTTCTATAAAAAAAAATTATCGAAATGGTTTTTAAAAAATATTTGGTATCGAAAATGTTTCAAATAATCTCCTATCCGTTATCGGTAATTTTGCTATTAAAAAACTTTGTTATCGAACAGTTATCTACTAAAATTTAGTTATCGACCAGTTTTCTATAACTGGTTTGTTATTGAACAGTTTTCTATAAAAAAATTGTTATCGAAATGTTTTTAAAAAAATATTTGGTATCGAAAATGTTACTATAAAAAATTTTAATCGAAAATGTTTCTATAAAATTCTTTTATCGAAACGGTTTCTATAAAAATTTGTTATCGAAAATGTAAAATTTCGTTACTTAAAATTTTTCTCTAGAAAATTTAATATCGAAAATGTTTCTATAAAAAATTTTTTAATGGAAAATGTTTCTATAAAAATTTTGTTATCGAAAAATTTTCTTTAATATTTTGTTATCGAAGAATTTTCTACAAAAATTTCTTTAAAATGTTTCTTTAAAAATTTTGTTACGAAAATTTTTGGATAAAATTTTTTATCGTAAATTATTTTATAATTTTTTTTTGTTGAATATTTTTTCCTCAAAATTATTATAATTTGTTATTGAATGATATGCTTATTGGCTTGTTATTTTATAAATTTTTTAGTGCTCACTTTTTGATTATTTAACTTTTTTGTATTCATTTTCCCTTACAGGAAATGCGTTTATGTTGTTTTTTTCTACATCCGGTTTTATCGTCTTCCTGTTTTAACAGGAAACATTTTACATAAAATGTTTTTGAATGAAAAAAAAATTCTTTGTTGTTTTATATTTTTTTTTTTTAATTTTTAGTTGATACATTTTATTTATTTTTTTTAATTATAATGATGTTATCATCAACTAAATAGAGTTTTAGAAAAAATTGATTTTTTTTTTAAGAAAATAATAAATGAAACGTTTTTAAGATAGAATTTTAATTTAATTTAAATTAAATTTATTAAATTTTTTTGACAGTTTTTTAAATTTCTATTTAAAGAATAAGTGTTAGAAAGCTTGGAATTAATCTAAATTGAATCCAGATTAGAATACGACATGAATCCTGCTCCCCTTATTTTTTTAATTTTTCACGTACGCAAACTACTTTAAATGCGTTGCGAGTGACAAACGTAAACAGAAAACCAATTGTTATAAAAAAAAAACAATAACAAGAGGGAATACAATCTCCCGTTTTCAGTTATGATTGAAAAATTTGTTTTTCAAGTCTCAGTTTTTATTTCCCATTTTCAGTTTGAAATGGAAATTCTCTTGAAATAGAATGTTTTTTTTCAGTATTCGCTTTATGTGTGTGTGTTGCTCTATAAGTATATGTGTGTGTATGTGTCTTTGTTTGGTTTTAAGGCTTTTTACAAATGTGTGCGTATCAAAAATGTATATATCTGTATGTCTCTAAGTATGGCTGTATAACTGTAGATGTTTAAAAGAATGAATAAAAATTTAAATTAAATAAACAACAACAATAGCAAGAACAATATTAGGCAATAACAATACAAATATCATTTACACATATTTTTACAACTACAACTACAACTACTAGTCCTTTCCCTTATTGTTTCGTTTCGTTGCCATTTGTAATACCAATACATTCTCATACAATACATAATAATAATTTAAATAATTCGTATAAACATCATGTGTGTGTGTATATTTCTTCAATAATAATAACAACAACAACAACAACTTTAACGGAATTGCTAACATTTGCAACAATAATAACAAACAACTGAAAACGCCGAAAAAATAATCAAAAAAAATTTCATTAACAATGCGCCTGTATTAATAGCAATAACAGCCACGGCAACAACAACAACCACAACATCGACAATAGTATCATCATCATTACCAACAATAATAACATCATCATCAACATCAACAACAAAATCTTCGGCATTAACAACAACAGCTACAATATGGTCAACGGCTACAGCAACAATAACAAAATCACCATCAATACATACATTAGCGCCACAGGTGCCTGTGCCTTCGGTATGTGTACGAGTGCCTCATACCACCACGAATAGTTTCTATCACTGTGATGCTAACGAAAGAGCACAACAGTTGGGTATACAGCAACAGCAACAACCAACTCAAACGCCTACACTCGATAGGCGACCTCATCAACAACAACAACAACACCTCAGCCACAACCACCACCACCACCACCACAATCATTATCTTCATCAACAACTAAATATAAATAAAAAATCCTCTTCCGAATGTGATTTTACAACACTATTTGTGCGTGAGTGTGAACACCTTCAAAACTCTTCTAAGTTCTCTCTCTCTGTTTTTTTTTTCTAAATTTCTTATACCACCCCGCCCGTCTCCCCCAAAAACCAAGAATTTTTTGTATTTTGTTCGAGTAAATATTTTTTGAGCAACCAAATCGTAATCAACAAAGTACCGTTTTTTTAAAACTCGCTCTCACTCTTACTCTCTTAGTAGTTTGAAGCAAATCAAGAAAATTGCCTCCTATTTGCTGCCCCTCCCCCCTTTTAATATTGTAATATTATCACTCATACCTGGCCTTTTGCAAAAAAAATCCCAATCCAACCCAACTCTCTCTCTCTTTAACTCACTTAACCGTAAAGCGTGTGTGTTATAGATTAGTTTTGTTTACATGTAATCATTTGCTTTCCCCTCTCTCTCACTCTCACTTTCACCGTTAATTGTTTGGTTTTGTTTTTGATTTTATTTATGCCTGCATGTTTAAATGTTTTTTAGTTTTGCTTCCTTGCGCTCTTTTTGTAAATAAACTCTTGCATATATTTTCTCATTAGCACATTTACACACACACAAATGCAATAAATTTTCTTTATCTTGCTTTCTCTTTAAAAATCAAATGAAAAAGAACCATAAAAAATCTCTTGAATAATAAATGTAACGCCAAAGACTTTAAATTTTTAATGTGCGTGGCTTAATTGTGTTGCAATAAAAACAATAAAGGAAACATTATGCAAGCAAATGAGCTAGTAATAGTCGACTGTAAGATACGCTACACATAGTTTCTATTAAGAAAATAAGAACACAAAACTGTTGAACAATAGCTTAAGTTATCGAAAATGTTTTGACTTTAATCGAGTTTATAAGACGATGATATGATTAAACGTTTAATTGCTGTTAAGACTTAGGTTAGGTTAGGTTAGAGGACGTGTCCTTGTCAATTAATAGTACAGTACCCGGAGGTCGAATTGACCCATTGTACAATGTCCTAGTTTCTCACACCACTTATGTTGTGTGTATTAATTTCATACATGAGTGGTGGGACCTACAGTTTAAAGTCGATTCCGAACGACAGATTTTTGAGAAACTTTTTCCTGGCAATTTTATTTACTCTCAGAGTTTTTGCCAGAAATATGCTGAAAGGAATTCGCCTAAAAAATACTTTTTATATTTTGTCTTGATATCTGGCACGGGGGTCGAACCCTGGCTTTTACGTCTAATAAGCCAACACACTACCTACTAGACTACGGCGACTTCAAAAAGACTTAAGACTTATTAAAGCCCTATTTTTCTGATTGAAGCTGTGCTCATTTTTATTCCTTTGAATCTCATTCATAATGTTCCTTTGCTTTGTTTGAGTTTCTTCAATCAAAGTTTTCCGGCTAACCAGATAATTGTCTTACTGTAACAGGTTCTAGAAAGCTAGGGTTGCCATCTGCTGGTGCTAAAGGAAACCGTCCTCTGTTAATATTTATTGAACTGGTATATTGTGTGTAGTGGAAAGGAATTTTGATCATTGTCGCCACAATTATTGTTGTCTGACCTTCCTTTTGTTTTCGAAATGAATGTTACTCTTCCCTGAAATTCCGTAGTCACAGTGTTTCTTCAATGAATTCTTTTTATTTAAAAAAAACGAAAACTTTGATCTCAGTTTGCTTATCTTCACCCAGATTCTACTCTGCATTGTTTGAAGCTGCTAACAAACACTTTAGTTAGGTTGAAAGAGAGCCTGCGATATGTACGTACGTAACAATGATTGGAACCAAGCGAACAACGCGCATTCTAATACAAACTACTAATATGGATACAGATCGGTAAGATCTTCTGCATAGTAAATGCTCAGTTACTTACTTCTTCTACAACACAATGGTGGGCATGTAACTGAGAGGTGAACAACAGTTTTTTGTTCTTTCGTGTCTCTGTGTTAGAACCTAGAAACTTGACGGCTACTTGGCTATCGGAATATCTATAAAAGTGCCTCTTACTCTCATTAGGACCATAGAGTCTCAAGATTATTCGTTCTGTCCACTGCAAGTTGCTTTAACTCATTCCACGATTTGTTTATTATCGCTGTCTATACTTCCAGTTGTCAGCGTTAGCGGTGTCCTCTCCAACGGGGGATTACTGTGGTCGACCCATCGCCACTGACGTATACGATTTTATTTAGCCCTGTGTGATCAGGACATGAGTCAGGGTATTTGCGAATGTCGCTAATTAATTAAGGAGAGTGATGCCTCTTTAGTTCCTTTAACATAATTGGCCATTACAACCCTATAGTCAGGATTACGACCTAGTTTCTCACATCACTTATGTTGTGTGCGTTAAATTTTTTACTTGAGTGGCGGGACCTACAGTTTAAAGTCGACTCTGAACGATAGATTTTTCAGAAACTTTGCATGGCAATTTTATTTACTTTCAGAGTTTTTGCCAGAAAACTGCTGAAAGGAAGTCGCCGAAGAAATATTTTTTCATATTTCGTTGAAGATGTCTGACCTGGGGTTTGAACCGAGGCCTCACGTCTAATAAACCAACACACTACCTACTAGACTACGGCGCCTTTAGTTCCTTCACTCAGCTAAATCTCATTTGTTTGTAATATTAGTTACCAGCACCTCCTTGAATTCATCGCTGAGATCACGGCCAACGTCGCTAAGATCATCAGCCAATCATGGTAGAATCTGCTTTAAGCAATTCTGATAATATATTATCGCCTCGGCCCTCGATGTTCTTGTTCAGATAAAGTGAGGTTTTCGCTGACTATGTTCTACACAATCTAAGTCTTGGGCAACATCGACATCTGGTCGAGCTATTTGCAGGGGATAAGTTGACGTAACCTTTTTCGTTTGATGCTCCATCCGAACACATCCAGTACTATTGGTATAGTGAACTGAAAGACAACTCCTCTCATACAATTATCAGTCTTTCCTGCCACATGGAGTATCATGCCGATAACTAATGAGCTTCCGCCGACCGGCCACGAGGAATATAACCTCCGTAGAATTGCGAAGGAAATAATCACCCTAACTTTCCTTGCTAGAGTCGTTTTGTATCCAAGTTCGGTTGCGGAAACATAATGAGTTGCAAATCTGATTTGAGAGCCAGCCTACTAAACTGACTGTCAAAGAGTAAGGTATTGTCTTTTTTTAGGGATTTTCTTATCCTTAATAACCACCACAGCATAGTGTATGGCCAGCAATTTCGCATAAAAGACTACGCAATGATTGCCAACACTAATCGAATTAGCTATGCTTGGCGATTCTGAAAGGATGTGGGCACCTACAACTTTACCGAGCTTCGAACCATCCATGAGGGTTTGTTTAGAGTCATTCACCATATTCGTTACGTCATTTCTCAATTCCCTTGTTTTTAGAAGAGAAATTCTAAATATCCTCGAGAAGTCTTAATACGGACTGTACTGTACTTCATCCAATACTTCTCACAGCTCGTTGAACACAAGATTTCATGAAAGACGAGAAGTTATTGTAACCCGGACTGCCCTTAGGGCCACTGCGTCGGTCTGGTGCAAAGCACGGCTCGTTCGCGAGTGCAAGGAGTCGTTGAGGTCTTTTGGTCTAGACCGTATCCGTCTGTGCTGGGTTCCGGGTCATAGCGGAATACTGGGCTAAGCCCTCGCTAGGTTAGGTTCGCTTTCTGGGGGCGATTTGATAGTTGGTCCTGACCCCCCCGTTTTGTCACCTCTATGGCCTCATCTATGGATGAGTCAGGGAGGAAGAGCAGAGGCGTTGGGGGAACAGATCGGGTTGTTTTGTCTCTAGATGTCTATGGCCTGCTGTGGACAATAGGAGAACAGGTTGGCTGCTGGGCTTCGATAAGGCCAGCTTAAGGTTGGTTGTCGGTTTTATCACAGGGCACTGCGAGATTAGGTCGCTGACGGGAATCTGGAACAGATCCCAGCCGGACTATTGCAGGGCATGTTGCGATGAGGAGGAGGTGGAGACTATCGAATACCTCCTCTGTAACTGCCCAGCCCTTGGTAGAATGAGGTTGAGGACCCTTGGCAGGGCCTTCTTTGAGAGTTTGAAGTCTGTGCGGAGAGCCGACATCAAGGCTCTCCACAGATTCATTAGTGGCTTAGGCTGTTTGAGAGGCGGTAGGGCTTCATTAGTGTAGTCGCGCCCTTCCCCTTTTTGTTGTGTCTTATCTGTGTAATTCCTCCACTTCCCATTCTCCCCTCTCCTACATCCTCTCCTTTTAATCCCTTCCCTCTGTAAGGACATTGTACAATGGGTCAAGTCGACCTCCGTGTACTGTACTTGTCTTTATTGACAAGTACATGTCCTCTAACCTAACCTATTGTGCCCCGTGAGAGTCTCCTGGTAATGAGAGAGCTTCCCAGCTATGTGTAGGTTTTTCTGTTGTGCAGTAATTTTGAAATTCAGTCCAGCATATACATACTGTACACCTTCAACTCTCCGAATTTAATCAATTTCTGGTATTAAAAATTTGTTTTGCTGTCAGGACTTTTTATGCAATTTTTCGTGAACTTGAACAATCATCACGTGCAGCTCTCATAAGCCTGTGTAGGGTATTTGAAAAATATTTCCTTTAAACGTTAATTTAATGCCGGAATTGTAGCCCACTAAAGGCATGTGATTTGAACATGAAATAATATTTACAACAACAACAATAAAAACAAATCAGTTTAATACACCTTTAACACGAAACCCCTATTAAAATATGAAATCGCTAAATAGGCCTGCAATTAAGAAAATAAAATTGTTTGTTTAACATTTGAAATAGGCCTCTGATTAAGAAAATATTATTAATGAATACTCCTAGAAGCAGCTAAGCTTTCCTACACAACCACACTTGTTACGCCAATATTATGCATGTTTTTGAAACCAAAAAAAAAAAATATCTCGTAAGCCGCCTATTTTGTTTTTTTTTTAATTGAATTTAAATTTTCCATAAAATTTTCCACAAAACTAAAATAATTTTCTTGTTTGTTTTGATTTTTCCTTAGCATCAGATAATCCAACATCTGTGATAATCTCGGATTCAAAACAGAATCTTAAAGATACCGCGGTTACATCGACAAATGCAACGCAAATGCCAGCAGCAACGACAACAACCACTGTGACCACAAGCACTACAATACCCTTAAGCTTACAAGGTGTTACGGGGAGCGAACGAGCAACAGGTGCAGGTGGTGGAGGAGGTGGAGGTTCTACAACCCTAGGCACTATGGGTAATACTTTGACTGTGGGCCCCCAAGGTGGAGGCGGTGGCGGTGGCGGCTTAACTGTGGGCTCTACCACCGGTAATCATTTAGAACTGCCTCAAACGGGTAATCCAAATCTATTAAGTCCGGATATCTTGAATCAAAGAAGAGGTAAACATTCGAAATATTTCTCTTTCAATGGAATTCATTCCTTTCATTTCTTAACTATTTTGCAGGCAGTCGTAGACCTTCAATATTACCTGTGCCTGATATGTTCACCTCCTCTTCGTTTAGTATATCCGGTAATGATGACGGCGATGAGGGTGATGAAAGTGAAGATGAAATTGATGATGATGTACCCTGGCGTTCACCATCTGAGAAAATTGCGTAAGTTTTTCTTTCTTTTCTTTTTTGAATTTTTTGCAATTTTTTTTCTCTCTCTCTCTCTCTCGTATTAATTTTAACGAAAATAGAATTTTTTCCTTCCCTCTCTGATTGAAATCTTTAGCTGTCTGTCCAGATCATATACATATATTTTAAATAGCTTTCTAAACATAACAATAACAACAACAACAATAACACAACTATCACTAACATTAATCATTCCATATGGGGTAACAAAACACATTAAATCCCATTCTCTTTCAACACTGAACTCCTTAACCGCAAAACCTCATAAAAGCCAAAGCCTTCACAAAGGAGTATAAACACAGTTCTGTAGAAAAACCAAATTCCTTCTTCCTTTGTATGCAACATTTAGCGGCTGTAGCTATTCAGCGTTTAATTAAATTACGCGGAGTAATCCAATACGTGTGTATGTATATGGCTTGAGAATAACTTTGTGTGTGAATTTAAAATTCTTGTGAACAAAATGTGGCCACCTGGCTATACCTGACGTACAATATTATCCAGTGCTGGCCGTCTACTTCTTCATCATTACAGATTCTGCCCAAGTCGTTACTGTTCGAAGCTTCCAGTCATGTAAAGGGTCCGCCAAATAACTTTTTTTTTATGAAAATGCTTTAAAAAAAAACTACTGAATATTTTCTCAAATTTCTTTTATGATTTGAAAGTACAATCCTTCCGGTTAATAATAGAAAATAATTTCATTCAAATGGCTGCCCCGGCTGGCCATGCTGCAGTAGCCTACACGATCGGTCCAATTTTTAAGCACATTTTCTATTGTGTGCAGCTGTATTTCACCAATGGCTTCATGAATGACATGGCTTGTCGGCGTAACACTTATCACTGACGGCACCCCACAAATAATAGTCCAACGGTGTCAAATCACAGCTCCGAGATGGCCAAACGACATCAGCTCTGCGGCTGATAATGCGATCTTCAAAAACAGGACGCAAAACATCGAGTGTAGCTCCGGCTGTGTGGCACGTAGCGCCGTCCTGTTGAAACCAAATGTTGCCAATATCCTCCTCTTCAATTTTTGTGAACAAAAATTCGTTCAACATGGCCCGATAACGATCGCCATTGACTGTAACGGCCACTACTTGCTCATTTTCGAAGAAAAATGGCCCAATTATGCCTCTGGACCAAAATCCGCACCAAACAGTGACTCGTTTTGGGTGCGTCGGCTTTTTAATGTATGCGTGCGGGTTTTCTGTGCCCCAAATGCGAAAATTTTGCTTGTTTACATACCCGCCAAGATCTCAAAATGAGCTTCATCTGAAAAGATGATTTTTTTTTTGCCAAAATCGGCATCTTCTGTAAGTCGATCGCAGGCCCACTTAGCGAAGCGAAAACGCATTGGATGGTCAATTGTCTTCAACTCCTGAACCAATTGGACTTTGTATGGCGTCATGCCAAGGTCTTAATGCAAAAGTCGTCTCTCCGAAATGTTCAATTGTTGAGAACGACGGTGAATTGATGTTGATGCCGCTTCACGCACACTTTCTGCCACAGCAGCAATATTCTCGGGTGTACGCACTGTTTTTGGCTTTTCACGCTTTGGTTTATCGATGAGGATGCCAGTTTCTTTCACTTTTTTCACAAGATAACGAACATACGGAGCTGACGGTGCTTCTCTTCTTCCAAAATCCGTACGCAATTTTCGCACACATTCTGCAACATTACCATGATTTTCAAAGTAATGCCGCAATATTTCCCAGCGTTGTTCAGGCGTATACACAACCATATTCGTTCAGCGGAAGGATAAAACTAATTATCTGTCAAATCAGACATGAGCTAAGTGTTACCAATCACGAAATAAGCACTAGTTGAAAAAAAACGTTAGATGGCGGACCCGATACTTTAATATTCTTTATATAAACTTCAGTTAGCTCCAGATTTGTCTGGTCTTTATACAAGTGGCCTCAGGTTCCCATCTTTCCTTTGCAAATGAGCACAGTTTGTTTGAAAACATTTGTTTGTCCCTCTGCAGAGGCCTTTGCGCTGACCAACTTTTTCCCTAGTCAGTACAGGGAATGCATTTACCTCTGGGGTCACAACAGGCAGCTATGCGTGCTTATGTCAGTTTTGGTAATCATACCTATCACTTCGACCTACCTACCTACCCTCTGCAAAGGAATTTTCAAACATTTGAAACGAATTTTGTTTTTGGCCTTAACAACCCGTTCATCGTAGTTCGACCTGATTTAACACATATTTCCAGGTGTATCTAGTTTGGTGCGACTTTGTAAATTGTTCACGCCAATCGATGACAAGTCTTCCCGATTTGATCCTCCTTCAAAGCAGACAAGGTTGTCCTCTACGCCAACAATCAAAATATCCTTTTCCGAACGAAATGACCGAGCCAGCCCAGCCACTGAATGTTAATGCGCTGCATAACGTCCATGTCATTGAGAAGCTTATGCAGCTCAATTGCCGGATTGGATACGAAAATCATCGCAAACTTACACTGGGCCGAAGATCTTACAGAGGACTTTTCTCTCGAATACTCTTAAGGCTGCGGTATCCGAGTGTAACAAGCTTCTGCGCCATAGAGAAGCACAATAAGGATGAGCGACATTAGTTTCTACATGTGCAATGCACTCCCGCCTTCCGAAGAACACTCTCTATAACAAAGATGAAGAAGTCGCATGATAAGGGAAAGCCTGTTTAAATGCCTACACGATATCAAAAAGGTTCGCAGAAAGATTTGCTCAACCTGATTTGCATAACCTTAGCAGGTTTCGCAGGAAGATCGAACATAGCTGAATAAGGCTTTCTAAGGCTGCCTTATAGTCGACAGAAAAAAGGATGCATTTCTCCATGATTGGACGTAATTTCAAGATCTGGTCGCTGGTGGACTTGCCAGGTCTGAAGCCGCACTGATAACACCCAATCGGTGTTTTGACAAGTTGTATTGTGGTTGGGAGAAATTGTATTTATACTCCTATAGTTGGCGCAGAGGACTGTAAGGGTCCTACCGTCGGGCACTCTTACTTCCAGCCATATTTTGTAAATAATCTGATGCATACACCCTAACAGATCGTTACCTCCGACCTTAAACAATTCAGGCCCTCCACCTTTATTGTTCTTAAGTCGAAGGATCGCAACTTTTACCTCTTCGATTTAATCGATTAACTTATCATACATTATCATCTATTGTGGCGGAATTGGTGCTGTCGTTGTCTCATAGTAGAGGAGGACACCTTGCAATTCTGTAAACAAGTTTTCGTTTTCTTGAAGTCGCCGTAGTCTATTAGGTAGTGTGTTGGCTTATTAGACGTAAAGCCAGGGTTCGAGCCACAGGCCAGACATAGAAAAAAGATTCTCAGCAGATTTTCTTCAAAAACTCTGAGAGTAAATAGTAAATTGCCATGAAAAAGTTTCTCAAAAATCTGTCGTTCGGAGTCGACTTTAAACTGTAGGTCCCACCACTCATGTATAAAATTAACACACACAACATAAGTGGTGTGAGAAACTAGGACGTTGTGCAATGGGTCAATTCGACCTCCGGGTACTGTACTTGTCTTTATTGACAAGTACACGTCCTCTAACCTAACCTTACCTAACCTTCCGTTTTCTTTCTTGCAGAAAGATTCGCCGGGCTGTAAACCTTTGGTTAGATGCTTAACCCCCTTATGAAATTTTCGAGCATCATTCCTACATTTGCACAACTCGGCTTCCCTAAGTTCTTGTCTTTCCTGATTTCTCTTTTTGGATCTGAAAAGTCGTCTCTTTCTTTCCTTCTTCTCTCTCTCTCTCTCTTTCTCTGTATTTCATAACAATGGCTTGCATGGTGGCGGACTTCAACATTGTCTTATATGCGGCGTTTTTCGCTGCAGCTGCCTTTCGACACTTCTTATCGTAGAAATGGTTTGTTTGGGTTGTGCCCTTGAAACCAAGAACTTTTTCCGCAGAGAGAAGTGGAAGATGTTGCCCAGAGTTCAGTGCAGCCCTCGCGCTGACCAACTTCTTCCTCTTCCCTGATTTTAGTGGAACTTGGTCAGTACAGGGACTGCGTTCACCCGTGGCATCACAACGGGCTGCTATGCGTGCTCAAGTGAGCTTTGTGAAATCAGTGTTACCACTCAGACCTAAACCTAAACAGAGCTTTTCCGAGGGTTGAGCGGAGAAGGCCTCAGCTGTTGTGACGTCCAGATTTAGCAATGTATTTAACATTTGTGAGTCATTTGTCAATTTTTTCCCATAAAACGAGAATTTTTTTTTATTTTTAAAGATTGTTTTCAAATGTTTGGTCTCGTACGCCTTAAATTAAACCACGTTCTAAATGAAACGAAATAAATTCAAATTATCTTGACCACCAGTTGTCCATTAAAATCAAAAATATCACAGACCCACACACGAATTCCTTCAGCCATTTCTTTCACACAAAAGACAGCATTTTTCTCAGCCGAAAATCACAAATTCTGACACTTTGGGTTATGCAAACAGAAAAACAAGACCAAGCTGTCTGACATTCATGCTGTGATTTAGGCACACACACTCACAGACATTGCTGGTACGAAACGAATGAAATTCCTTGAAAAATTTCTTGCTTCAAGGACAACAAAGAAAAAAAACCGAAAAGAAAACCAAGAATTTCAAACATTTTTATGCGAAAAAAGAAACCAAAGTACTCCCATAAGAAATAAAAAAATTTTTTGTTGGTGTTCATCATTGTGTTTTAACTGATTTTTGTTTTCGCCTTCACTGTACTCCAACTCTTAGTTGCTTGGGTGGTCATTTTCCACAATCACGTACGTATTCTCTTATTATGAGTTCATCGGAAGATTCCAATTTACGTTGTTGCTGCAACAGTAACAGCAACAGCACTAGCGAGGCGGACAATAACCAACAGAATCATATGCTAGTAGCAACAGCAACAACAACAACAACCACACGAACACGTACATTGGCCCAATACACAACTGGCAGTGGTGGTTGGGGCGTTGGTTCTGGTACTGGTACTGGCATTGGTTTTGGTGGTATTGGACGCCGTTATCAGAAAATGAAAAAGAGTTACAGTTGCGACAGCGATTGTTTGCGTAAAGTTTCTCATACGCGTCCAGCTAATAATTATTATATGCCCGGCATTGAATGTGACCCACAGAGACAGCAACAACAAGAACAACAACAGCAAGCGTCTGATACTTATTGTTCGTCATGTTGTTGTTCGACTACAACTATAGCGCCAGCCTCTACCGCTACAACAGCCACATTTACCACTACCATGTCGAGTCAGCAACATGCATTGGCAGCTGCGGCTCAAAACATAAATGCGCCTGCCACCAGTACCCCCTTTCATACCACCACCTCAAGTAGCTCAATGTCATCGCGGGCAGCACGACCCGTTTGGGCCGTAGACTATTTACGGTAAGTCGTAACGTAGACAACTTTGACGTGTGCGAGTAACAAAACCCAAAGCAGGCCTGCAGGCTCATGCACAAGAACAATTAGGGTCAAGAATTGCTATTTTTTTCATTTCTTTTCTTTAATTTCTTGCGTTTTTTCTTAAAAAAAAAGAAGAATTTCTTTGTGGCATGTCAATGAGAAAAAAAAACTAAAACGTTGGTGTTGTTGTTGTTGCTGCTAATGTTCTTGTAAATGAGCCTGCCTGCAATGGACCTGCCACCACATGGCACGTGAAAGTTGCTTCGTTTGCGTTAATTGCTTCAGTTCAGTTCCATGCCATTAAATTCCGTTACGTTGCGTTGCGTTGCGTTTCGTTCCGTTGAGATGTCAAGTTTCTCTAGTGTTTGCCTAAACATCGTTTTATTTTTGCTCCATAAAAGAAAAACAATGAAAAACAATAACAACAACAAAAATAAGAATAAAAATTTTGATTTTTCTACAGTTCCATTCGGATCCGTTCGGTTCCGTTTCAGTTTCATTTCATTTGATAGTTTAATGCGTTCGCTAGTTCTTAAGCTCAATCGCTCGTTCTCTTGCCCGCTCTCTTGTTCGCTAGTTCGTTGCATTCTTTGCATACTTCATTCGTTAGTTAAAAAAGCTCGCTATGGTTCTGCTTTCTATTTTCCTTTTTTGTTTTTTTTTTATTTTCATTATAAGTTTTCTTTATTATTTCTTTACGTGGCACCCAATTGTATGCACAATGGGTCCATGCTTCTGTAGTAGATTTGAATTTGATTTTTTATTTGACTAAATATTCTGTAGTTTATAATTTTCAAATAAAGTTTGTTAAACGTTGTTCTCTAATACAATAAATATTTTTTAAATTAATTTATTTATAAATAATTTATTATCGTTTAATATCTATGCTAATCACAATTACTGTTATCGAAAATATATATTAATAAATTTGCATATAATTATTATAAGTTATCGAAATTATAATTAATTTTTCAGCAAATCATATAAAAAAAATTATTATAAAAACAACTTCATTAACCGATTTCTGTATTTAGGAAATTATCTGTTATCGAATATTTTTCTAAAAAAACAAAAATCTTTTCTGCAATAGATTTCTTATATTAAATACAATTTTCTATAAACAAAAGCGTTTTCCATAATTTATTTATCGATAATTTATTTATCGATAAATTATTTATCGCTTTTCGGTGCTCATGCTTGCTGGACAATGTAGAACTGTCAGTGTCACTGTAGACTGATAAATTATCGATAAATTATTTATCGACTTAAATTATTTATCGATTTAAATAATTTATGGATTTAAATTATTTACATTTAAATTATTTATCGATAATTTATCTATTTATAATTATATATTTATCGATGAATTATTTATCTATTTATAATTATATATTTATCGATAAATTATTTGTTTATTATTTATCGATAAATTATTTATCGATAAATATATAATTATAAATAGATAAATTATCGATAAATAATTTAAATCGATAAATCATTTAAATCGATAAATAATTTAAATCGAGAAGTAATTTAATCGATAAATAATTTATCGATAATTTATCAGTCTACAGTGACACTGACAGTTCTACATTGTCCAGCAAGCATGAGCACCGAAAAGCGGTGTTGGGTCCAGGCCGGCCAGATATAGGCAATATATAACGGCAGGTTTAGACCCCAATTGTTTGTTCATGGCTGTTTTAGATGTGTAAAGTGCCATGATTGCTTCTTTATCACTCTGGCAGCGCTAATATAACCAAAAGTTACATTAGATTGTGCCTTCAGGATATACAAATTATAGGCAAATATCGGGGTAGGACATAAATACCGCTTTACAAGGATTGACGTCCATTTTTTTATAAGCTTTAGAGCCTGACAAGTACCTCAAAGAAAGGATGCATGGATCAAAGCACATGATTAAAAGAAAGCACTGAAGACCCTTCTGGTAAAGAATTTCCGTGAGAAACTTCACAACGCAGTTACTGACATGGCCCCGACAATTGTCTCCGATTGAAGTGCACGAGATTGTCCATTTTTTATAAGGTTTAGGGCCTGACATAAGCCTCAAGTTTTTTAAACAGTTAAAGAAAGAAGTCAATGAGAGGGAGAGCAACAACACAGTTAAGGACAACACAGTGTTTCTTAAATTGTTTTTCTGTTTTCCAATACTAAACAGTTATTTAGGTGGTGTTAACAGGCCTTTAATTAAAAATGGCTAGTAGAGGAAACAATGATGGAATCTAAAAAAATATCGTATAACCAATGAAATTCGATAAATGAATATTTCATAACAAGGATGGGAAAATAAATGGAATCGATAACAAATAGAAGACAAGAAAAAAATATAAAAACTGTGTAGTATTTAACAGAGAATCATAACAGCACCATGGGTGTGGACATACATACCTAACATAATTACATCCTTCATTACAATCCTTCAGTAAGGATTCCGACCTAGCTTCTCACACCACATCACTCATTACAATCCTTCAGTAAGAATTACGTCCTAGCTTCTCACACCACTCTTGTCGTGTGTGTTAATTTTATAAACGGTCCGCCAAATAACTTTTTTTTTGAAAATGCTTTAAAAAAAACTACTGAATATTTTCTCAAATTTCTTTTTTTTATTTGAAAGTGCAATCCTTCCGGTTAATAATGGAAAATAATTTCATTCAAATGGCTGCCTCGGCTGGCCATGCAGTAGCCTACACGGTCGGTCCAATTTTTGAGCACATTATCGATTGTGTGCAGCTCTATTTCACCAATGGCTTCACGAATATTGTCCTTTAAAGCGGTACTTGTCTCTGGCTTGTCGGCGTAACACTTATCTTTGACGGCACCCCACAAATAAGAGTCCAACGGTGTCAAATCGCAGCTCCGAGATGGCCAAACGACATCAGCTCTGCGGCTGATAATGCGATCTTCAAAAACAGGGCACAAAACATCGAGTGTAGCTTCGGCTGTGTGGCACGTAGTGCCGTCCTGTTGAAACCAAATGTTGGCAACGTCCTCCTCTTCAATTTTTGTGAACAAAAATTCGTTCAACGTGGCCTGATAACGATCGCCATTGACTGTAACAGCCACTCCTTGCTCATATTCGAAGAAAAATGGCCCAATTATGCCTCTGGACCATAATTCGCACCAAACAGTGACTCGTTTTGGGTGCGTCGGCTTTTTAATGTATGCGTGCGGGTTTTCTGTGCCCCAAATTCGACAATTTTGCTTGTTTACATGACCGCCAAGATCAAAATGAGCTTCATCTGAAAAGATGATTTTTTTTTGTCAAAATAGGCATCTTCTGGTGTAGGCTACTGCATGGCCAGCCGCGGCAGCCAATTGAATGAAATTATTTTCCATTATTAACCGGAAGGATTGTACTTTCAAATAAAAAAAGAAATTTGAGAAAATATTCAGCCATTTTTTTTTTTTTTCAAAAAAAAAAAAAAGTTATTTGGCGGACCTTTTATATGCTTTATTAAGATAATTCCTTCAAAGAACATGTCATGCCATTCCAAGTATTGTCCATCGGAAACTACGACAATTTCCCATCTTTGAGGCAATTTATAGATTTCGTCTTAAACTCGCTCATTTTTGATATCCAAAGAGATCGTTCTGCATCGATCAACTCAAAATGGCAATCAAAAGGGGCAATATCTGGTATACTTGGCGAGTAAGGTAAAATGTCCAGCACACTTTTATGCACACACTAAATAGTTCTTAACCCATTCGCTGCCAAGGACGAGTATACTCGTCTTTGACAGGGTATCCCGCACTGCCAAGACGAGTATACTCGTCCTACTTTAAATATATTATAACATGCAGGCTTTTGAATTAGCAAAAAATTTTTTTTGCCACAAACATAATATAAATATGTAAAAAACTTGAAAAATACTACAAATAAATTTTTTTACAAAAATAATACTTTATTTCTTATAGAGAATGATCTTTCTCGCAAAAATCAACATCATCGTGTATTTTTAACAACATTTTATAGCAACTAAATCACTTGTGGTACCTTGTCTTCATGATAGGATTTGTAACAAAGTCCAATACATAATGGAGGTTTATCAGGACAGCTCAGACAGTAATATCGACTTTCCTTTCGAATGCTTTTCGTTGCACAAACTCTACATTTGCGAGTTGGATGTTTCTTTTGTTGTGTGGGAGGAATATCATCAAGATAATGAAGGGAACTTTGTTCTTGGATTATGATTGACGTACGATTGACGCTCTTACCAAGATATAACAGGGTTTTGGTAAACAATAACACTCAAAATATGCGTAAATGGCAATGGGAATGACTTCATATAATTTAGGCTTGCCAGCGAATGGGTTAACCGACACCGCAATATGTGGCCGATCGTTGTCATGATTTCATTGCGTTACGTTTTTCGTCCAATGCTCGCTTCAAATGAATTAATTCTTGATTGTTCAATTCTACGATAGAAGTTTGAATTGATTTTAACAGCTCATAATGGCTCAACAACAGCTCGAGTGTGCTAAACTTCAAGTTTCGAGGTCATGACTTCGATTCTCACCAAAGACTTTGGGTTTTGTGATTTGTCTGATCATTTGTCTGACATTCTATACAAGATTCACCACAGAAAGAAAAAAGAAAGTGAGAATTATTTACAAAGCAATTCTTGATGAAAAAAGTGAAATTTTTTTTTATTAAATGTCTTGTATTGAAGAAAAATGCGATGGGAGTGTATCCTTAAAAAAAATTTTTTTTTAATTTTCTAAAAATTTAATTTAATATGATACTCGCTAATAAAGAAAAACATTTCAATTGTTTTCATATTTATTTATTAAAGAATTTTTATTTTCTTGGTTTTTAAAAAAAATATATTTTCTTGATTTTTAATATGTTCCTCTGATGCTTTTAAATTTAACTTTTATGCTGTGTTTTTGTATTTCGTTTTTGAATTCTTTTAATATATAAAAAATATTTTCTACTATTTTATTAAAACTATTGAAAGAAAATGAAAAAAACAAAGGAAAACATAATAAAAAAATATCCTGAAATATTTTTGCATCTGCTATGAAAAAAATTTAAAACAACAAAATAAAGAAGAAAACTTTCTTTCTTTGTTTTTTGCATCACAGTAAATATTTATTATTATTCTCTTTTTCTCTCTCTCTATCTTTTCTCTCTTTCTGTTTTTTTTTATTATCATAGCATCGTTAAGGGATTTCCACCAGTATCACCGTTTATTGGTGTCAGTCCTACGCTTTGTTATTTGCTTAAGGAGAAAAAACCGTTATGCTGTTTACAGTTGGCACAGGTACGTACAGCAAATTTTGTGTCTTTTATATGTACAGGGTGGCTGATATGTATTGCAACCAACTTCAGGTTGTTATCATTTGTAAACCGCTCGTCTGACAGCTGACAGATTTATTCCAGTGACAGTTCATTTTATTATTTACAAGCTTACAAAAGCATTTTGATCTATTGCATTCAGAAAAAAAGTTATTCGTAATGGAATTCAAGCGTGATAGTGTGATTGCTTTATATTTGGCTGGGAAAACCACAGGTGGCTATCGTTAGAGCTGTCTAGCATTTAAATGTGAATAAATCTTTTGTTTCTCGTACCATTGCTCGTTACCGTGATGCTGGCAGTGTTGCACGGCGTCCAAAAAGTGAACGAAAATAAACGGTAACAACACCAGAAATGATCCGAAAAGTGAAGGCCAGATTTGATCGAAATCCACGCCGCAATGGTAGAAAAATTGCTCGTGAGCTGAACATATCGCGGGAACGGATGTAACACATATTGAAAAATGAGCTTGGACTAAAGCCGTTGAGGTTCCAAAAAGTGCAAGAGCTCACCGATGGGCAAAAAAAAAGTTAGATTGGAAAGAGCCAAGGAGTTACTTCGCTTGCACGAAAGTGGCCAGTTACCGAATTTGGTTTTCTCCGATGAGAAGCCATTCCAAATTAAGCAATTTGTGAACAAACAAAATGATCGGGTTTACTTGCCAAAGAGGTTAGCTGAAAATTTACACCTGCTATTGGCCACCAGAACTCAAGCGCCGCCGATGGTAATGGTGTGGGCCGCCGTAACGGCCGATGGTCGCTCCCCGCTCGTATTCATCGACCGTGGGGTCAAAATAAATGCCGAATATTATCGGGGAAAATTTCTTAAACACAGTATTGAAGCCCTGGGCAGACAAACATTTCGGCCGCAGACCATGAACATTCCAACAGGACTCAGCACCACCGCACTCAGCATGCGTCAACCAAGAATGGCTTAAAAAAGGAGGTTCCTCGCTTCATTTCTACCGCACAATGGCCACCAAAATCTCCGGATCTCAATCCGTGGGACTTTTGCGCCTGGGGCATTTTGGAGAGTAAGGTTCTCACTAAAAAATAGCAAAGCGTCGATCATCTCAAGACGGCGCTTCGCCGGGTATGGGCCAAAATACCGCAGAGCCACTTTCGTGCAGCCTGTGATGACTTTGTCGGCCGTTTGAAGGCCATAATTCGTACCAAAGATGGCCAATTCGAACAAATCTAAACTGATTCTAAAATTTGATGTTATTTCCAACATTTTTTTAAAATTAAAAAAAAAATTAAAAAATATATCGCTTTAGTTTGTTGCATTATATATCAGCTACCCTGTATGTATGTGTGTACTCGTACACTCAGTAACAGTATTTAATAACACTATGATAAATAATAATAAAACTGTGCTATTATTTACGGTTGCAGTGTGTTATTATTCTCTGTCATTTGATTTTCTCCCTCTCTCTGTCTCTCTATACATATGTATCATATTAATTATTATTTTTTTTTGTAGGTGTGTGAACATTGTAGCTACCGAAATGCCAAAGAGTACCAATGGCAAAATAAAACAATCATTTTAGCTGCCGATTATGCCTCGAATGGCATTTACAATTTCATCATACCATTGCGTGCCCATTTTCGTTCGAAAACCTCATTAAATCCGATCATATTGCTATTGGAACGTAGACCAGATGTGGCATTTTTGGATGCGTTATCATATTTTCCATTGGTATGTAGAAATAAAATCTTTACTTAGAAATTAAATTAAATTTATACAAAACAAAGTATGTGTGTGATATTGATCTATTGAAGCCACCATGTGTGTTCAAATGTCCACCACGGCTTCTCTGTATAGAAGGCTTCCGTAATATCCAATTTTCCATGACTCTGACTTACAAGTCAGGCTGAATTTAATCGATGAAGTCGCCGTAGTCTCGTAGGTAGTGTGTTGGCTTATTAGACGTAAAGACAGGATTCAAGCCCCAGGCCAGACATCAAAACAAAATACAAAAAGTATTTCTTCGGCGACTTCCTGTCATCAGATTTCTGGCCATGAAAAGTTTCTCAAAAATCTGTCGTTTGGAGTCGACTTTAAACTGGAGGTCCCGCCACTCATGTATAAAATTAACACACACAACATAAGTGGTGTGAGAAACTAGGTCGTAATCCTGACTGAAGGGTTGTAATGACCAATTATGTATGTATGTATGCATAGGTTATGTTACATATGCGACTTACCCAAACTCCACAGGAAAAGGTCTAACGGGGTCGACCCGCATGATCTTACTAATTGTTCATTACAACCCTTTAGTCTGAATTAAAACCTACCACCCATTTAGTGTATGCTAGTTTTATCCATGAATGGCAGGACTTACAGTTTAAATTTGGCTACGAACAACAGATTTTTGAGCAGCTCTTCATGGCTATTGGTGGGTTTACACCACAAAATCGTCTCAACACACTACCTACTAGACTGCGGCGACTTGAAAGAAATCTCACGATCTCGATGGTCAGCTCACATCAGCACAACGTAAAATGACTATGTTCTCAAATTGCTTGTACAGTGCCTTCAATGTGGCATTAACTGTGTAGCACGTGATGCTATCCTGTTGCGACCACATGTCGTTCGTGCCCATACCATCTAATTTAGGGCAAAAGAAGCACGAAGGGCTGTTCTGTTGAAAACACATATTGTTGGTGCCTCATACCATTGGAGGTAGTGATCGCGTGGAGGCTGAACTGTCCGACAGTGGGGCCAAAGACACCTTCCCGCCCGACTTTTGCATTAAAATCCCCGAGGACGATTTTGCCGTCATGGGCCGGGCACTTATCGTATACGTCCTCGAGTTTAGCATAGAAGGCATCCTTAACCACATCGTCCTTTTCTTCCGTCGGGGCGTGAGCACATATTAGGCTGATGTTGTGGAATTTTGCCTTGATGCGGATTGTGGCTATTCTTTCGTTCATAGGTGTGAACCCAGAGACAAGGTGGCGAAGTCTCTTATTAACCACAAATCCTCATCCAAATTCGTGCTTGTCCTGTCCATCGCATTTCTGTATGGCAGTGATGTCAGTCCTACATTTAATGAGGGCATCCGCCAGCTGGGCGGAAGCGCCTACCCTGTAAAGGGTGCGGACGTTCCATGTGCCAATACGTAAATCATAGTCCTTTATACGTTTGCCGTGGTCGTCAACTTTTGAGGGGATCTTTTCATAGGATTCTGTTTTGGTTTTCATTGGATATTTGTTTTTACGTGGTGGGTTCCAAGCCCTACGCACAACCCAAATTTAACGTGCAAGGGATTGGACATTCGGTGCACGCATTAGTTAACATCTAGCGGGTGCTAGAATGCCATCCAGGAGGGGCCACGAGGAGGCTGCGTGTCAACTTGAATACAACAAGACAAGGATCGTCCTGGTGGTCGCCACGTTGCCCACAATTAGAAACTTTACCTTGTTTGCATGCATGCCCACACCATCTAATTTAGGCGAAAATATGTTGGGAATCATCGACCTATACTGCTCGCCGTTGACTGTGATAGCCTGGCCAATGTCGTCCCCAAAGAAATATGATCAGAATAAGCCACCAAACCAAAATCCACACCAAACTGACTTTTTACGACACTTTTGTTGTTGACATACCCATTCATCCAGAAATGGAATTCAGCGTTGCAGATAATTTTTCGATGAAAGTTAGGGTCAGTGGCCAACTGCTGCAGAGCCCTTTCAGTGAACGCATGTCGTTATCTAAAGCAGCTTGTCTTCAGGTCGTGGATGAACTGAATTTTGCATGGGTGCCGGCCCAATTCTTGACACAAAATTCGCCAAGTTGTGGTTCAACAAGTTGAGAGCAACGCGGAATCTACTGAATCATTTTCTCCTGCACACTTCCACGGACACTGGCGATGTTTTTGGAAGATTTTGCATTTCCTCGACATACGGGTGTTGGTAGATCGTTTAGTGAACCAGGGGACTCGAATTTATTCACCGCATTACGAATACACCTCTCGATAGGATGATTATGGCAATGGTAAAAATCGTGAAACGAATGGTACGTCGCTGGAACCTAACACCCAGTTTGATAAAATAATTTTAATATTTACACGTGTTATTAAATGTTTTTTCGGCCATTGTGATTTGGCCAAACAGACTAAATGCATGACAGCAGATTTTGGAGGTGTACCTTCAACAAGATGTCCGCTATCAACTGCCAAAGGTCGGAAATTATTGTTAGAAGACCCTATATTATCAAGTTAAATTTTCAATCCCTTATAAATACATCCTATACAAGAAAGTTTTTTAGCAGCTATTTCTTAAGGAATTTTTAAAGCAGATATATCGAATAGTCGCCGTAGTCTAGTAGGTAGTATGTTGGCTTATTAGACGCAAAACCAAAGTTCGAGCCCCAGGCCAGACATCAAAGACAAAATACAAAAAGTATTTTTCGGCGACTTCCTCTCAGCAGATTTCTGGCAAAAACTCTGAGTGTCAAATAAAATTGGCATGAAAAAGTTTCTCAAAAATCTGTCGTTCGGAGTCGACTTTAAACTGTAGGTCCCACCACTCATGTATAAAAATTAAACCACACACAACATAAGTGGTGTGAGAAACTAGGACGTTGTACAATGGGTCAATTCGCCCTCCGGCTACTGTACATGTCTTAATTGACAAGTAGACGTCCTCTAGCTTAACCTAACCTAACCTATCGACTATGACGGTATGCGACGAATGCGAATGTCTCTACCAATGTAATCTTAGCATCGAATTCCTTGCAAAATAAATTAGAGTACAATATTGAAGTCATTTCCCACATATGATATGTATTTATTTTTGATCTGGCAACTTCTAGAACTTACTGTTGATTTGTTAATGTAAAAAAAAAAATTTTCCTTTAAAATAAAAATTTTTATATTTTATAAAATATACTTTCACTAAGATATTCAAATGATTTGAATTTACTTGCAGGTATATTGGATGCTAGGATCTATAGATTGTCTGGATGATCTATTGCGTGCGGGTATAACATTGGCCGAAAGCGTGGTCGTTGTAAATAAGGAACTCTCGAATTCAGCGGAAGAAGACTCACTGGCGGATTGTAATACGATAGTAGCCGTACAAACAATGTTCAAGTAATTTAGAAAAAAACTTAAAATACTTTACTCTTTTACGCTTGAAATATTGCTTCTCACTCTCTCTTATTGACTCTCTTTGTCTCTCTCTTCTCTCTCTCTTCTCTCTCTCTATAGATTTTTTCCTAGCATTAAGAGCATTACCGAATTGTCACAGAGTTCCAATATGCGTTTTATGCAGTTTAGAGCTCATGATAAGTACGCATTACATTTAAGTAAAATGGAAAAGGTACGAGGGCCGTTATATACCATACGATGCTGATGTTATTTGGTTTTTTTATTTCTTGAGTAATTTTTAAAGCAAAAAAAATTATTTTTTCAGCGTGAAAAGGAACGCGGCTCTCATATATCGTACATGTTTCGCTTGCCATTTGCGGCCGGTGCCGTATTTAGTGCCTCAATGTTGGATACGCTGCTCTATCAAGCATTTGTTAAGGATTATGTCATAACATTTGTAAGACTATTATTGGGTATTGATCAGGCGCCTGGTAGTGGATTCTTAACATCGGTAAACAATATCTTTCGCTCTCTAACTCTCACTCTCTCTTTCATTGTCTATATATTAATGAATTAATGCTTAAATTTTGATTTTATAGATGCGCATAACCAAGGATGACATGTGGATACGGACGTATGGCCGTTTATATCAGAAATTATGTTCGACCACTTGTGAAATACCAATTGGCATCTATCGTACTCAGGATACTTCCAATACGGAAGCAACACATGTGAGTAATTCACCTGTAGACAAATGGGGACCATTTTCAGCTTTCGGAAAGCACTGTGTGCGCTTGCGACCATCGGTGAGTCCAAGTTAAATACCAATACTAAACAAACAACAAAAAAGAAAACACTTAACCACTCTCTAATATACTTAAACACTGAAATTCTGAAATGAAAAATTCAAGATTAAAGAAATTCAAACACTTTCAATGCCTTATTCTAACAATAATGACCAGAAAAGTAAACGTAAAGAGAAGAATCTTTAACACTCACTTAATCACTCACCTCAATTACTGTCTTTTAAGCTCTTTCCCTCTCTCTCACTCTCTGACTGTCTCTCTCTCTAGCTCTATAGAAAAATCAAATACATTAACTTACACTTAACTTACCTACATTCGATTTGACACTCACTCAACTAAAATTATATTTTTTTAAATTAATTTTTATGTTTCTTTTGTGTTCGTAAATACTAAAAAAAATTGTTTTAAAATTTGTTTTATGTTTCACTGTAACTAAAATACTTAGCTTAGGAAAATATCATCGAAATTTCACTGTAGCCTTACATTAACTCTCAACTCTCTTTACTTAAAAAAACTGTTAGAAAGTCTCTCTAGAAGTTGTTTTTAGTCTGAGAGCTGTAGTAGAGTTTTTTCTCTTCCTCTTTTAATATTAAAAATACTGTTAGAAAGTACTGTTAGCAGTAATTAAGTTTCTCTCAAATATTTTGCAATTTAGGATTTTCATAGCATTCCTCTTTCAGTAGTTCTTCCTAATATTTTAAAAAAATCTTTTAAAACCAGTTTTAAATTTAAACAATAAAACTCTGCCAAGAACAGATTTTGTTTGCATAATTTTGTCCTGTTTTACTAAATTAATGTTTATTTTTCTATTTTTGACGTTTATTTTTGACTTTTTTTTTGTAATTTGAAGTTCAAAATTTTTAATCGAAAAATGTTGTGATTTTTTTTTTTTTTTTTAATCTTTTGTTTGAATTTTTGATAATATCCATAGTGTCCATATTTCAACGGCGAGCACAGTAGGTCTATGATTACCAAGCTCCTTGGACCTGAATTAGATGATCTGAACAGCAAAAACGTGCCATTTTCTGCCACACAGAGCTCATATTCTGCACGTCTCACTTGTGAGATGATGTGAATTAGCGATTTGGTTATTCTTTTTGACAGCTGATCACGGCCACCTGCTGTACTGTCCGGTATATTATTAGTGATTTATTCAATTTTATTTACCAAATCACCATGTCTTCACCGTAGTCTAGTAAGTAGCGTTTTGGCTTATTAGACGTAAGGCCAAGACTATTTTTATTGTGCGCGTCTTAATTGTATTGCAATAAATACAAAAAGAAAACATGTAAGCAAGTGAGCAAGTAATAGTCGATCTGGAATTACTGTAAGATACGCTATACATAGTTTCTAATGAAAAAAAAAGAACACAAAACCGATGAACGATAGCCTGTATGTATGTATATAAGTCACCATGGATAACAATTGAAGAGCACATGGCAACTTAAAAAAAAAAATATTACCTTTGAACATGTGATCCATTTCTGGATGAATGGGTGGGTACGTAAACAAACATAATTTTTAACGAATTTGACCCACTTGAGATTCAAGAACGAAACGAACTATTTGGTCCACATTTCTTTAAGAACAACGTTATCCAGTTCCTCAATGTCAACGGCAAGCAATATACATAAGTCAGTGACTACCCTCCTGTACAAAATTTTTGTTTTCATTACTTGTCTTACTGTTGTTTTTCTATTTCTGTCTCTCTCTCTCTCTATCTCTAAATATTTTACTACTGTACCAGTATTGTAAAATATAAATTTTGAAATGGGACTGAAGTATAACTGAAAGAGTACTTTTTCGTATCAAATGGTACTTTTGTAAAAAAATATTTGTTTATATTTAATACACGTACGAAACGGTACAGATAAACTAATGGCACATATAAAACAAAAACAGCTGATTCGGAAAGTAATAGAACGTAAAATCTCCATTTATACAAACGTCGACGGAACGTACATTAGTTTTTAGCATATGAAGAGCGTTCTCATTGCTTTTCACGTTCTGAATACAAACGCACGTTTCGAGGTCAGCATTACGTCGAACATGAGAAGAGTACTGAAAGCTTCGCAGGTGTACTGTGATATTTTTGAAATGGAGAAGTACTAAAGTACTGAATTTTTCAATACTAAAATTTAACTTCGTTGATTTTTTTTGTGTTGCTCTACGTTGTAACAGAGTACTGTTTGTAGGAGAATTAAGAAAACAAGCTTAAAAAAATTAAAAAAAAGAAAACTTAAACACAAATTTTAATTTTAATCAGGCTTTTTGATTAAACTCATGCAAAATTTTCTTCTTAAAATCTTTAACTGGCTTATTGGCAAGCAAATAACCTTGAAATCATTATAACATTACTGTTCACAATAACATTACTGCAGTATTACTCTTTAACAGTAATGTTAATGTTTATCAATTAACAGGTTGGTTTTCTCTCTCTCTCTCTCACACACTTTTTGCCTTTTTAACAAACCCCGATGCTACAGCATTTGTTTTGCAAGAATCGTAACAAATTAAATTTATTGTATTGGTTTACAAATAATTTTGAAACTCACCTTTTAAGAACTGCTCATCCACTTACACCCTCTCTTTCTCTTCGTTGTTCAAATGCAATTTACTTCCAATACACACACATTTCAAAATACATGCCTATACACCATGCATATGCATGAATCTACGCACCAAAAAAAAACACTTTTTCACATTCAAGACCATGCACTAACAACACAACATACATACATTAATTTTTTTCTTTTTTTTATATATAAAGCGGTTACTATGCCATTGTACTCCAGCTAGAGAGTTTGCAAATTTTATTACTTATAAAAACCTTTATTGCTGTTGTTTTTATTTTCTGACATTCAAGGTCTTGCGCTAACAACAACACTTCACTTACATTTGACCTTTCCTATTTTTTTTAACATACACCTCTACTGATGTATTCCATATTGAAAATTTTCTAATGATTCTTATTGAACTACAAAGGATAAGAAATCTTTGTATTCCGTTAGCATTTTTATTATTAATTATTAATAAACAATTATAAACGCTTGTTTTAACACAATACTATTCTATTTCTATTTTCTATTTCTATTTTCTATTTTTTTGCTTATACAGAAACTTTAATTTATTAATTTTACTTTCAATTTTAAACCGCAAGCACTTTTACTTACATCTTCAATTGAATCAAATAACATCAATTAATAACATGACGATTACAATACAATAACAACAACAACAATTACATCATCTTTATATAAAATTAAGTGCATATGCACTCTCCTTTACCTTTAATAAATACAAACAATATGGGAGACAAAAACCTCGTAACATTAATAACACAAATGATAATTCAAAAAACAACAACAAGAACAAACATGTTAGTTGCCTGTTACTTTTGCTTTCCTTACATTAAAAACATACATACATATATGACGAGAGAAGAGCATTTCACGAAATGTAAACCAAATTACAGCAAAGTTTAGCTTGCCTAATAAATTATAAAGGCATTGTAAACGTAAAGAAAACAAAACAATGTTATTTTTTTGTGGCCAAACAATGTTAAATAGATTTCCTTCATTCTACATTGCATAGAGCAAACAACACTCTTTCCTCTCCGTTCTTTAATTTCAAATTCATGCATAACAATCGAAAGAAAACAAAAACAAACAACAAAAACTCAATCATCTTATTTTTCTGTTTCTCTTATTATGTCTTTATTAACCGTTTGACTGCTACGCGGCGCAAAAGCGCTGCGTTCATTTGTTACGAAAATCGTATTTGCGCTGCGAATTTCAACTTCATGCACACACAAATTCATTCACTTTGTTATTCATGCATTCATTCATAATACGAAATGGTCGTCTAACACACTAAGGGTGCGAACAGAGTGAGCGCTGAATACGCATGTAATAAACAGAATTTCAGCGCTGATTCTCGCATTCACTGTGTTATATACAAATTTTCTTCTCGCATATAATAAATAAATAAAATAAGCGTCAATAAGCTCTGATCGGCTCCGCTCGGCATCAGCGCTCACTCTGTTCGCACCCTAACAATATTTAATACAATGTATGTAAGTATAGCGCTTATAAAACATTCATTGCATTCGGCTTCATGCGAAAATGCTGCTTCGATTGTTGTGAGACGAAAGAGTGTTAGTTGCTTGCTCTATTAAAAGGTTTTAAAAACAACAACTCTTTTGTATAACCACACACGCTTTGTTTTTGTATGTACATATGAATGTATTGATGAATTCTATGATATTTTACAAGAACATGCTTTTGAAAATAATGAGCAGAGAGGAAGAGTGCCGTTGGCTGTGGAATGCAAGAAATCTACTTAACATTGTTTGACCACAGAAAAAAAAATAACATTGATTTGTTTGTTTACATTTCGTCAAGTTTTTATGATATGCTTCGCTCGCGTCATGTTGTTTGATAAAATTTTTTGGGTTTTATTTACTGTAAGCAAAAACAAATGATTCTCTCCCACATTGTTTGTACTTATTAAAGGTAAAGGAGAGTGCTTATGCACTCAATTTCATTTAAAGATGATGCAATTCTTGTTATGTTAATAATTGATGTTATTTGATTCAATTGCTTTAAAAAGAACTCTAAAGCCGGCAGCCGGTTAGTAGTAATTTATGTGTTATTTAAGAAGAAATATGTGAAAGTGTTTGCGGTTTAAAATTGAAATTAAAATTAATAAATTAAAGTTTCTTTATAAACAAAAACATATAAAAGTTGTGTGAACAAAATAATATACATATGTATTGTGTGTAATTGTTTATTAATAATTAAAAATAAAATGCTAACGAAATACAAAGTTTTTAAGTAAATTTTTCCCTTTGTAGTTCAATAAAAATCATTGAAAAAATTTTATAAAATGGAGTACATCAGTAAGAGTGGACGTCAAAAAAAAAATAGCAAAAAGCATAAGTGGAGTGTTGGTAGTGCAAGGCCTTGAATGTAAAAATCAAAGCAACAACAACAAAAATAAAAAACTCCATAGGCGGAGTACAATAGCAGAGTACCGATCTATATCAAAGAAAAAAAAAATAGAAAAAAATATATGTTGTGTTGTTAGTGTATGGCCTTGAATGAGAAGTGTTTTTTTTTTTTTTTTTGGTGCGTAGATTTATGCACGTGCATGGTGTATAGGTATATATTTTGAAATGTGTGTGTAGTGGAAGTCAATTGCATTTGATCAACGAAGAGAAAGAGAGGGTGTAAGTGGATGAGCAGTTCTTAAATGGTGAGTTTTAAAATTATTTGTAAACCAACACAATAAAATTTAATTTGTTACGATGCTTTCAAAACAAATGCTGTTGCAACGGGGTTTGTAAAAAGGCAGAAAGTGAGAGAGAGAGAGAGAGAGAAAACCAACCTGTTAATTAATAAACATTAACAGTACTGTTAAACTGCAGTAATGTTATACATAGTTAATAGTAATGTTATAGCGATTTCAAGGTTATTTGCTAGGAAATAAGCCAGTTAAAGATTTTAAGAAGATTTTGCATGAAAAGATTTTGAGTGATCAAATTTGTGTTGAAATATTTTTTTTTTTTAATTTTTTTAAGCTTTATATTTATATTTAAAATGTTTTAAATATTTTTTAAAATTAAATTTTTTTTACTTTTCTTATTGTTTCTTTTATATAATTTTTTTTTTATCTTTTTTCAAATTTAATATTTGTTGACCAGAAATAAAATATAAATTTATATTTATTAGCAGTGTTGCAAAACAGAAATTTTTAAATGGTACTGAACTATAACTGAAAGAGTACTTTTTTGCATCAAATGGTGCTTTTATATAAAAAAAAATACTTATTTATACTTAATACACGTACGGAATGGAATAGAAAAACTAAAGACTTATACATGTTTCTCAAATACAAAACCAAAGTTGATTCGAAACGTAAAAGCCCTTTTTAGTCAAATGCCGACGGAATGTACGTTCCTTTAGCAAATGTAGAGTAAATTAAATACTTACCGAAATTACATTACAATTCGGCAAGCGTTCCCATTGCTTTTCGTATTCTAAAAACGAACATATTTTGCATGGACGTTGGTCTAACCGGGGCTAAAGACTAATTCTACCTTTAGCATTATGTTGAACATGTTGTTAACACATTAGTAGTTGAAAAGTGCAAACCATAAAATATGTAATAATAAAAAAGTACTCTAAAGCGTAGCGGTACTGAATTTTTCAACACTGTACTGTACTGTTATACTATATCTCATGAGAATAACGTGTGTGCATACATTGTATACATGTATTGTATTTATCATTAATTAAGTTTCTCTTGTCGACAGAGTATAACAGTATCACACACATACATACATATGTACAGTGGTAGTATAAACTTAGTTTAAGAGTGTAAATTTGTTTTTGTTTTTAATGAATACTGTGTGTAGAAACAGTTCCTCCTGTTTCCTCAACTCAATAGTAAATTAGAAAAGAGAGTTAATATCACAAATAAACGAATAAAACTAATCAATATAGAGTATGTAGATTAATTAAAACTCTTAGAATTTTGATTTTTTATTTGTTTTTTTTCCTATTTAATTAAGATTATTTTTAATTGTTTTTTTTTTTGCTTTTTTCATTATTTTATTATTTGTTTGGTTCGATTGGTTGTTTGTTTGTTCTTTTTAATTTTTTCTTTTATTTGTCACAGCTTTTCATTACCATGTTATACGTTTTTTTTTTATTCAATTAATATGATATTTATTTACCCTCCTCTCTCTCTCTCTCTCTATCTGTTTTTGCTCTCTTAATAATGCTTGTGATACAGGAATGTTTTTGATCATTTTTTCTTATCTTTTTAAACTCTTTCTTAATACATAGACAAGTATAAGAGATTTTTAATAATTTTTTAATCTTTTTGTAAAATTTAAAGCTTTTTAAATCCTTTAGAATATTGTTTTCTCTAATTTACAATAATCTCTTACATTTAATACTTCTTTAAAGAAAAATATTCAATAAATTAATAGTAAAATAAAATTGAATAAAAAATATTTCAAATATTTTAACTAATAAATAAAAATGATTTTTTATAAATAAATTATTTGTTATTTATATATTATATCTATCTTTCCTGTTTGTGTTCTGTTTTAATTTATTAAAAACTGTTTTAATTCTATTTTAATTACAATTAACAAAGCATATTTATTTTAATGGCCAAAAATTAAAACGCCATTTTGTTTTAGAAAGTTTTTTTTTATATATTTTAACTAATACTTCCAAGATTTTTTATTTTTTCTATGAAAAATTGAAAAATTTTCAAGAAAAATTCTTTGTATGAGTCTTTCTATCTCCCTCTCTCTCTCTCTCTCTCTCTCTGTCTTCTAGTGTTATTTAATATTTAATATTTTGTGGGATACCCTTTTTGGCGTATTATTTCAGTACATCTTTGTGGCATTGAGTTGATTAAATTGCGACACTGCTCAGGACTAAGGTTATTCCATTCTGCCTGGATAAGCTGCCAAAGTGCTTTTTTGCTGCTAGGTTTTTTGGCCGCAACTGCTCGTTTTACGATCCCTCAAAGATTTTCAAGATTTTAACTACCCGAGTTGTATGCTCCGGGTCGTTATCATGCTGAAATATCCACGCTAGTGGTAATTCGTCCTCATAATCTTTAGACAAATTGTTCTGCAGGATGTCTTTATACATTTCCCCAGTCATTTTCCCATCGATTCTTACCAGGGGACCAACGCCGGATGAGGTAAAACAACTTCAAACCATTACTGACAACCTCCAGGCTTTACAGTTTTTTTGTTGTACTTTGGGTTTAATTGTGTATTGACAGGACGTCTTACAGAGGGTCTGCCATCGTTTCTAAAGATATTAAACTATTCTAGTCTTAATTCTAACGGTACTTCATGTCTGTAAAAGTTTAAATCATTGAACAAATAACGTACAGTTACTTTTGCACTGAGAAAAAGATATTGCTTGAATAACTTAATTGTATGTCCACAAGTGTACATTTGCTTCCCTCGTTACAGAGTCTACATATAGAGCTGGAAGTGTGCGCTATATTAAACAGGTCTTCTTTGAGCCTACAGTGCCCGATGAGAAGGTTTCTGTATATTTAAAGGCAGGATTCAAATATCTTCCTACTGCAGTTGCCTACCATAAATTTTCCTTCCATCATCTTCCCGAGCTTTCCAAAATTCTCTTCCTACATGATCTGTCCACCAAAACGTCTCAGACTAATATCAAGTCAATCTCGCAGAAGCTAAGTCCTCGAATAGCAAGCAACCTAACTGCACTTCATGTCTAGCTAAACTTCCGCTTGGAGATACCGTGTCTCCCCATGGATTCGAATATTCCACTCTGAGTCCAAATTCTTAAACTCTTCAACGGGTAAATTGCTTCTTTCAGTTTTAACGCTCGGAGAGCACTATAAGTTAACGATTATCAACTACTTTTGGGTTGAGTTGGACGATGCAATGGATGGATATCACAGCCCTGCATGGGTTTTGCAAATAAGACTGCTCCAGGTGTTTCCGAAGGCATTTTGTGCGCTAAACACGAATCTGGTTTCAAAAATTTTCCATCACGTCAGTTTTTCGAGAAAAAGGGGGTTGAAACCCCTAAATATAGCGTTTTTGGCCATTTTTGAAACATTGTAGAGCTAAACTCTGACGTGCTAGAACCATCGGTTTTATCAGAAATTGACAATTGATCTTTGCTCTTTGGCTCATTCGAGGTTTATAAAAATTAATCAGATGTACTTGACCGCCATATTGGAGCCGCCATTTTGAATTTTTTAAATCTGAATGAAGATCTGTAATCAGCGACCCCAAAAGCCCCTGAGTAACAATTTTCAAGTAAATCTGATTAATTTTTAAGGACCTCCGTAATGTGTTTCTTTTTCTGAAAATACCTGAAGCCATCTTATTTGCACAAAAAAAGTCCAAATTTGAAGGGGCTGTGTATTCTGCACGAGCGATTTATATCACATATAGGTGATGCGAACTGGCCACCAAGGTCGTGCTTTTTCACTTCCTTAGACATTTTCTTGTAGAGTTTTTTTAAATCGCAGATGGATATCTTTCCTGTAAATAGTGCTATTACTGTGGTTTTGCTCCGACTTTTGCATTGTCAATGCATTTACTTGACTTAATCGGTAATTAGAACCCTTTTAGTCTGAAATACAACCAAATTTCTCACACTACCATGTTGTGTATGTTAATTTTATTTACGAGTGGCGAAACGCGTGTTAAAAGTCGACTTCGAACGAAAAAAAAGTTTGAAGAACTTCTCATGACAGTATTATTTACCTTCGGATTTGTAGCAGAAAACTGTTGAGAGGAAGTTGCCAAACAACCACGAGTTTTAACCACCGGCTACTTACCAGCAAATGTTGACTTCTTTCATACCCAAGTGATCATTCAATATTAAAGCCGTATAAACTTCACTTTCGGTCAACATCACATTGTGATATAATTTTCCCAAATGTTTATCTGTAGAAACCTCAACTGACAGATCGGTGTTGACAGAACTCATTTTCCCTCTGGGTTAAAATATGGGATTTTCAAACAATTTTTCGAGGAACATTGTAATGAAAAAAAAATCGCTTAAATTATGTTTTTATTTACTTTTTTTAAATATTTTCTTTTTCGTTTTTAACAAATTTAATATGTTTTTATCGAAATTATCTTTTATTCAATTAAGTTTTTATCGTTGTTTTTCTCACTTCAAAATGTATTTCAAATAATTTAAATTTATGGATTTATTTTGTGAAAACACCTTTAATTTCTTTTCAATTATATTGACAACACTTGAAAACATTATTGCGAAAAACAATAGTCACTTGGAAACTGAAATAAAAAAAAATAATCATAAACTCTACAAAATAGAACACTTGATCTCTTACTATCTCCTATACACAAACACACGCCTACCTATACACACGCACAAAAAAAAATTCTTATGCTCTTAAGTCTTAATGCTCTTAATAAATATTAATTAAATGTGGCAACACATAAAGAAAACTACTTGAATATGCAAACAAACAAACAAAACAAAACAAAATGACAAGGTACTTCCAAAAAAAAGAGAAGAAAAAAACAAACACAACAACTTGCCAATAAAACACTTGATTGAACACACAAAATTAAGCTTTTGATAATGATAATAAATAAACAAAAGCAAAAGAAAAGCAATGCAAAAACAAAAATAGAAACAAAAATTAAAATGAAAAAGAATAAGAAAAGAAAACATTATTATTGTATTGGACTTTAACTGATAATTACGCACACGCACGCAGTGAGTCCTTTGCCTATTTTATTTCCCGTCTCTTTCTCTCGCTCTCTGACTCTCTCACTCTATCTCTCGTTCTGTTTTAAATTGTTTTGTTTTTGTTTGAGTACAATTGTGTTGTTATTATTAAGTTATGGTTACAATTGGTTTTTGCGGTTTGATTTCATATTCTTTGTTATTGTTGTTGTTGTTTAAAAATAAAATCATCCAGAAAAAAAAACAAAAACTAAGTGAAAGTGAAAGTGTGCTCAGTGTGCTTGCATATGTTAATGCTTCACTTTTGTTCTGTTTACATTGTGTTATTGAAAAAAGAAAAAAAAACAAAAACAAACATGCATTTAACGTATGTGTGCGGCTGTAAATTTTTAGTTTTTTATACACCATTTTTCCTTGCAACCTTCCATTACAATTTGTTTTTATTTTTTTTTATTAAAATTTAATTTAAAAATGAAAAATCCAACGGAAAACTCGTTTGAATAAATCAATTAAACACCCTGCCGTTCACTATCAATTTGATTCTCCTCTTTTTTTATGTTACCATTACCGTTAAAGTCTTTAATGGCTTTTCATACATACATATGTATGTGTGCGTGTATGCAAAATTGTTTACATAAATTCAATTACTTTATTGTTGTTTTTATTTATTCTCTTTGGCCATGACTGCCTCTCTGTGTCCTTCTCTCTTTGTTTTTCATTATTTCTTTTTTATGTTATTTGCTTATCTCCTTTTTTTCTGTAGCTCTGGTTCTCTGTTTATTAGATTCACTGCATTTTATTTCTTGTTATTGTAGTTATAAACTGTTATTGACATTGTTGTTGTTATTATTATTTATTTTTAACATAGTTTAACTGTTGTTATTAAATTTATTTTTGTTTTTGTTTGTGTAACTACCATTGTAAGAGAGTTCATTTAGATCGTTCGCTTATAAAAAGAAAAAGTGTTGCCATAGCGAGCGTATAGTATATTTTTAAAACATGGAAATGTTATAGAAAAATTATTTATTATTTATTTATTTATTTATTTATTCATATAAAACCAAGGGAATAAATCCAAGGATTATATTTAGTTAAGCAGCACTAGCTGCAAAGGCCATCAGCTCTTATAGAAAAATTAAAATAGAATTTTAATAAATAATTACATGTAAAATATAACATTTCATAACAAATAAAATTCTTTTTTCATAGAAATAAAATACAATATAAATAGAAATAAATTGAAAAAATAATTAAAAATTCATACCATCATAATTAGGTTTAAAATAGTACTTTTTTACAAATCGCCCTCATATTAATAAGACTAAAATGTTTTCAGTTCAGTAAATTGGTTTTAAGAATACGTACGATGAATATAAAATAAGTTTTAAACATAAAATAGACCTCTAAACGCAATAATACGTCTATTTTTAGGAAAAAAAAAACATTTTCAATCTGTAGCCAAAAAACATCGGTCTAGATGTCATCTGTTAAATATCTTTCTTTGTTTCAGTTTTCATTCACTTCTCTTTTGAATTTGAGTTTATGTCACACACAATCGTCAGCTTACACTTCGTGTAAAATATTAAAATACGTCTGTATTGCCATTGTTTTTCTCCCCCATGCCTAAAAACTCAAGACTTCATGAGTCACACTTGACTTGTGTAAACCCTCACTTATATTTTTTAAAGAAAGGTTTGCCATTTACGAACATGAGTCGTTCTACAACCAAGAAACGCGTCAACATAATTACAACTGAATGCAAAAGTATGAAGAAGTAATTACGAGCGTCATAATCGAAATTGGCAGCCTTATACAAACAATTTGAATATACAGGATGCATTACAAACATGGCCAGGCCTGAGCTTCATTATAGTAAGCCCACTGCCAAAAATTTCGCTTTGGTTGGCAAAAATATATCTTAACTACAGTTATCTGGCATCTCCATCCATATAAAGTCCAATTAAATTAGGCTGACCATCCATAATGCCGTAGATGTGTTCACAGGGTACGTAGACTTGCTTGTTTCAAATATCTGATGTAAGTGAAAGTGCCAATAGCGCTTAGGTTAAGCACATAAACAGTGTGAGAGCTCTCTAGCTTCTACATTCGATGTCTTATTGGACAGTTCGAGATTAATATTGCCCAGGAGTGATACCTTATCATCTTCAATGACGGCTTTATCTAGTATCCGCAGTCTCTTTTCTGACTTCATGGCAAGTGTACAGGCATCGTCAGATAATAGTCGAACCATATTGCCAACTACCTCTTCACAAGTGGCATGTCCTCCTTTAGGGACTGTTGAATGGTATGCGGTTATTTGTTACAAGAGCGTAATTGTAAACCGAATCCAAATGTTTTATTTCATTTCTCTTCTTGATGATAACTTACTAATCTTAAATTCTCTGTAAGCCGAGCAAATTCTTGAAATTTTGTTTAATTATGTAGAAAAACAAAACCCAAAAACGACATTCGAGCCTTAACAAATAATCAAATTAAATATTTCAAGTATTTATTCACATTCCCCCATTAAATTAAATGAACATTTTCATTTGGTAAACATTTCTACAAATTGATGATAAATATTAACAGCATTTCCATAGAAGTATGGAAATAAATACTCAAGCATTTCTACAATTTGAGGATAAATATTAACAGCAGTATGAGAATAAATACTGAAGCATTTCTACAATTTGAGGATAAATATTTAAACGCGTGTATATGTGGACATTTAATACTTGAACTTGTACTCGTAAATACACAACGCCAATGGCGGCTTGTATTGGCTAATATCCGATTACAACCTTAAAGAAGATGGTCAATAAACATCTTTTTTGTGTGTATTAAAATTCTGGCAATTTGTTTTTAATACAAAAAGTAATTTATTTAGTCGTATTGTCGTATTGTAGTCGCTGTAGTTTACTAGGAAGTGTGTTGGCTTATTAGACGTGAAGCCACGGTTCAAACCCCAGGCCCAACATCTCCAGCGAAACGTAAAATGATAACATATGTATTTCTTTTGCGACCGCCTCTCAGCAGATTTCTGGCAAAAACACTGAGAGTAAATAAAATCTATCGTTCGGAGTCGACATTAATCTGTAGGCCCCCCCCCGTACATATATAAAATTAACACACACAACATAATTGGTTTTGTTTTTGTCTTGAGCCGGAGGTGGGAATCTTCGGAGGACACTTTTGTTCCAACAAAAGAGTGCACGATTCACCATCACTGGTGCCTACGTATTAAACCCACCCCCTACACACTTCAACCACTCTTCCACCGCGGGACTGCCGTAAGGTATTACTTCGCGGAGGGCTGGTTAGCTTGAAAGCTTTATCACATTATATCACTTCAGTCTTCGGAGTTCTAGCATAACTTCAGCCATTCTCTGACTATATTAACACCATAGAATCCTACAGCTCTTCCATTAGCCGGTGTAGTCCCTAACGCGTTTCCTCGGGCCATCTAAATCTGGGACAGCATGTTGTCCGCATCTTCCTCCTCATCTACACAGATTGGGCATATAGGGGAAGTGTCAGGACCAAATCGGTGCAGGTACTTCCTGAAGCACCCATGGCCAGTTATGAACTGGATCACGTAGTAGTTCAGCTCGCAATGTCCGTTCTTCATCCAAAGGGTTACATCAGGGACAAGGCGAAATGTCCATCTTCCCATTAAATTGCTCTCCCATCGTGATTGTCTTTTGTGCATGGAAGTCCTTCGTTCCTCCGCTTTTATATCCGCTATTTGTCCCGGGTACTCGAGACGGCGAAGGTATATCCTCCTCATCTCATCCGCCAATATGTCTATTGGTATTGTCTTTGCCAATACCAAAACTGCCTCATCAGACACTGTCCTGAAGCCACTTATCCGTCTAATCGCGCTTAGACGATACACCGAGGACAGTATCCTCCTTGTCGTCCCCACTGAGAGTGCCTCCGACCATATTGGGCAAGCATACAGCATTATCGACGTTACTACCGCCGAAATTATCCTCCTTTTAAATGGACCTGGTCCTCCAATATTTGGCATCATCCTCACCAGTGCTCCCTGGCAACATAAGTGGAGTGAGAATCTAGGCGGTAATCCTGACTGAAAGGTTGTAATGACTAATTATGTATGTATGTATGTGTGTAATATAGGACCAGTTTACAACCTTCAGTTTTAAGCCACATTTCCTTTCTATGGCGTGGTTGCAGGAAACCCTTTACAATATTCTGTAGTGCTGATATGTGCTGATTGTATATGTTCGACACGTACGTTATGATCAAACGGTAGGCCTAAGTCTGCTGGCATGACAGAGAGATAACATCTCTTTAGTAATGAATGCTAAAAGTTTGAATATAAAGCCACCCCCTGGCGTATGAGCAATTTCAAATCTGAACAAAAATATGAAACATATGTATGCCATGCAATTTTTATTTAATTTTTAATTTTATTTTTAAATTATTTTTTTGCTTTGTTCTAAACACTTTCATTTAAAATTTTATTCAATTTATTTAAAAGCCACACTCCATAATGGAATAAATCGATTTACATAAAATTTTTCTGAAAAAAATTTTTTTTTAGAAATTTAATTTCTTTTATAATTTTTAAAACATACAATAGAAATTATTTAATAAAACGTATGTAGTACGTACATATAGTTGTTGCTGTTTTAGTAGAATTTAATTGATTTTGAGGTTTTTATTATTGAAAATGCTATAAAATAGGCCCCTTACTGCCCCACTGTTATATGCTGCATGTTGTTATACAATGTTTGTGTAGAAATTGTTGAAATCGTTTTGTTCTTGTTCTTGTTTTTACATTTAGTTACAGTTCCTTTAAATTAAAAATATAACAAAATTTATTAAAAACTAATTTCAATATTTCTATGGTAGTTAAACTATTCACCAATAATTTTTATTAGAAATTTACAAAGAAGTTCATTTGTTATTTATTTTTTTTGTTTCGTAATTTTTATTGAATGAAATAAAAATTATAATAACATTCTCATTACAAATAACAACAAAAAAAAAAAAAAATAAAAAATAAATTTTAAAAAATATTCATGTAATCTTTTAACTAAAATATCATAAACAACTCTGGCCACTATTTACTACTACCACCACCACCATCACCACTACTACTACTACCACCAATCGTACTACTACCATTATCTACTACCATTCTACTACTACTACTACCCGTACTTTTTGTTGTACTCGTTGTGTACTCTACTCTACTACTCTTAACTCATGTGAAATACTAAAAAAAAATTTAAATAAAAATTAAAAAAAAAATAAAAAACTCAAACAAAAAAGTATGATGAGGATACCACGGTTACACCGGATTCAGCTAAAGATAGTAAGGAAGTATTGCACAGTGTTACATATCGCCCACCATCAACGGGTGGCCCACAAACGCATCATTCTCATCATCAACATCATAAGTCGACCACTTGTTTGGGTGGCTGTACCAATCGTAAGGGATCAACTGTAAGTATAATTTCAATTAATAAAAACAAAAAAAAACAGAATACATTCTACCAATACAACTATAAAATATGATACAATAGGTCCTTAAGGAAAATCTAAATCTAAATCTTGAAATAGGCCTTTAATGGAATAATTTTTAACAACTATGCTTATCATAAACCTAAGCAGTTACTTTGATTAATAGGCCTTCCATTCTAAAAACAAAATGAATTTTTTAAAATTCAACAAGAAAAAATATAATTTTGTTTTATAAATAGGCCTCACTTTATAAAAAAAAATTTCTTAGCATGTTCGACCTAAAGACTTAAATAAGTTAGGTTAGCTTAGGTTATATTGACAGCCGCCTCAGTGCACATAGCTTACTTGGGACCAATAAGGTCTGTAACAATTACAACTCCTCCTCTCTACCCTCTTCTGTTCCCTCATTGTTATCGTTACTGCAGAAGCCGTTATGATGAATGCCATGTTTTTGAACGTGTGCACCCAGAAGCCAGTACTAGGCTAAAACTGCTGTCAGGTGTCTAAGATGAAATCTGTCCAGGCTTAACGCCAATTTTACCGGATCTTCCATACCTTTCTGCATTGGGGTTCATTATAAAGTCTTTCGTTTTGTTTTGTGGCAAATGAATGCAGCTTGTTTCTGCTCTTCTGTAGAGGAATGCATATCTGCTGCAATTTAATTGAATTATTTGTTGTGACAGCTTTTACAAGCATATCGACATTGTCCCCGTATCCAAGAACCCTTATGAGAATAACCATCGAATGTTCTCCATTCGTCTCTAGAGGCACGCCACATTTTTAGATAATCTTGGATGTGGTGTACACTTCCCCTAGCGATCTAATGGTCATTTTACTGTCTACTGTTGTGCGAATCCAGAACAACAGTAATCTTTACGGAAAGTATTTTACCCTGAATAGTACTACAGTAATCGTGGTAGTGCAAGTTGTTTTGAAAAGATTCCATTTTCGACGTTATCGTGTGATCTGGATCAACGAATGAAGTTCTTCGGGGGATGTAAACTGTTTTTATAAAAGGATATGTCCGAGGTCATCGTTGTACAACCAAGATCGAAAGGTTCAGGTATCTTGTGGCCATGACTCCTATACTTACACGTTCACAGCCACTTGTTTCGCCAACATGTCTGCTGGTAGTTAAGTAGAGTAAATACTGCATTTGTCAGAAGATTGCTAAGAAGACTAACTCCTTTTTTCAAGATATCAGTTGAGGTAAAGTTTGAGGTTAGAAACTCTCGATTAGTAATCCAACTCTCTACCGACTAGAGTACTCGCCTTTCGCCTTTTCGCTTCCCATTCCTTCATATGCTTATGGCTCTATAAGCAGCGTGAAAGCTCTCCATTGCGGCAGCTCATGCGCCGGCTTATTGACATAAATTTATAGTGAGCTTGGGTAACGGTCTCACTGTCAGATAGTATTACTATCAACAGTTCTTTGCACTTCCTATCCGAGTTGAACTGAGTTCGATGGCCTAGACTTTCACTTAGAAGTTATCCCCATATTTCTCTTTAGCTTCCGAATGTTTTTCTCTGGGAACGAATATCTCCACTTCTATCCTTAATTCCTTCGTATAACACTTAACAATCTTCCCCTTGAGAGAGTAAGTTGAAACGAAATATGAAACAAATAATTTTTAGGCGACTTCCTCTCAGCAGTGCAGCCCTGGCGCTGACCAACTTCTTGCTTTTCCCTGATTTTGGTGGAACTTGAAAAGTACAGGGACTGCGTTCACCCGTGGCATCACAACGGGCCGCTATGCGTGCTCAACTGAGTTTTGTGAAATCAGAGCTGCCACTCAGACCTAACCTAACCTATCATCTCAACAGATTACTGGCAAAAATTCTGAAATTAAATAAAAAATTGCGAAGGAAAGTTTCCCAATAATCTATCCTTCGGATTCGAGTTTAACGTAAAGGGTGTTTTTTATAGTTGTATAGAACTTTAAGTTGGCATTACTTTTCAAGACGGCGACCGATTTAACAGCTGTCAAGAGATTTATTCTCAGTTTGGTTTCGCAATTCATCATGAATAGACTAACGCCTGAACAACGCTTGCAAATAGTGCAATTTTATTTCGAATATAATGGTTCTGTGCGGAAAACGTATCGCGCACTACGTCCATTTTATCGTCGACAAAATCGTCCATCAGAGCAGTTAATTCGATTAACCATGGAACGTTTTCGCACCACGTTTACTCTTATTGATAACTCGCATCCACAGAGACGCTGTACGCTGCGTACAGAAGATGCTATTGCTGCTGTAGAGCGTAGCATTTTTTGCGGAAGGATCTTGGTTTGCGTGCTTACAAAATCCAACTCGTGCAAGATTTGAAGCCAAACGATCATCAAGTAAGGCGTAGATTCGTCGAATGGGCCCAAAATGAGATTACCGTTGTTCCCGATTTTCCTAAGCGAATTTTGTTTAGCGATGAAGTGCACTTCTGGTTGAATGTCTACGTCAACAAACAAAACTGCCGCATTTGGAGGGAGTTGGCCTCCAAGATCTTGTGATTTAACACCGCTAGACTACTTTCTGTGGGGCTATGTAAAGTCATTGGTCTATGCGGTAAAGCCACAAACGCTTGACCATTTGGAAGGCAACATTCGCCGTATTATTGCCGATATACGGCCACAAATGTTGGAAAAAGTCATCGAAAATTGGACGTCCAGATTGGACTACATCCGCGCCAGCCGTGGCGGTCATATGCCAGAAATCATATTTAAAATGTAATGCCACAAGATTATCTTTCGGATAAATAAAATTCATGTCAATCGAATAATCCATCGTTGTTTTATTGCAACTTAAAGTTCTATAACTCTATAAAAAACAGCCTTTATAAAAATTAACACAAACACAACACATGCGGTGTGAGAAGCTAGGTCGTAATCCAGACTGCAGGGTTGTAGTGACCAATTATGTCATGTACTCTATACATGCTCTGGTTTTGTCCCAAGAATTAGTTGGGGAAGGAGCTGTCAGCCATTCGATATGTGTGGTCAGCATGCTTCCTGATAAATTTTGTATTAAAGTTGTTTCCCATTATGCGAACCATAGTCTCCATTGCTCTAATCTTCGCTGCCATAAACAACGGGCTTAAATCCCATCGAACCTCAAGCGTCGTTGAAAAATCGATATGCCAGCAAGTGCTAATCTCCTTATCCATTTTCTTTTGAAGTGTTTTCAAATAACGTTCTGTCTGCTGAAGAAATAGTCCACAATTGGACTTATTATCCCGGTATACATAATTCCTGTGTTTCACCTTTAACATTTTCACGTAAGCTTTCTGCATATTATTTTAGCATGCTCCTGGGGCCTTTCTTGAAATGCTATCTGCATAGACCTTCAATATCAGATACTTTCCCACCATTGCATATAATATTACTTTACCCAGGATTCAAATATTCTTTCATTTGGGAAGTTTCCTCCTTAGAGAATAGCTTAGTAAATAGGCCCTATTTTAATTCTTAGGTTTTTTTTTAATTTAAAACTATTTAAAAAACGCTTAACTGGCTTAATAAAGGGTGTTTTTTATAGAGGTATAGAACTTTAAGTTGCAATAAAACAACGATGGATTATTCGATTGACATGAATTTTATTTATCCGAAAGATAATCTTGTGGCATTACATTTTAAATATGATTTCTGGCATATGACCGCCACGGCTGGCGCGGATGTAGTCCCATCTGGACGTTCAATTTTCGTTGACTTTTTCCAACATTTGTGGCCGTATATCGGCAATAATACGGCGAATGTTGTCTTCCAAATGGTCAAGCGTTTGTGGCTTTACATAGCCCCACAGAAAGTAGTAGCGGTGTTAAATCACACGATCTTGGAGGTCCAAAACGTGAAATTAGGCGGTCACCAAACGTGTCTTTCAATAAATCTATTGTGGCACGAGCTGTGTGGCATGTTGCGCCGTCTTGTTGAAACCACATCTCCTGGACATCATGGTTATTCAATTCAGGAATGAAAAAGTTAGTAATCATGGCTCTATACCGATCACCATTGACTGTAACATTCTGGCCACCATCGTTTTTGAAAAAGTACGGACCAATGATTCCACCAGCCCATAAAGCGCACCAAACAGTCAGTTTTTCTGGATGTAACGGTGTTTCCACATACACTTGAGGATTACCTTCACTCCAAATGCGGCAGTTTTGTTTGTTGACGTAGCCATTCAACCAGAAGTGCGCTTCATCGCTAAAGAAAATTCGCTTATGAAAATCGGGAACAACGGTAATCTCATTTTGGGCCCATTCGACGAATCTACGCCTTACTTGATGATCGTTTGGCTTCAAATCTTGCACGAGTTGGATTTTGTAAGCACGCAAACCAAGATCCTTCCGCAAAATCTTCCATTAAGTGGATGGACACAGATCCAATTCCTGTGCTCGATGGCGGATGGACTCATTCGGGTCTTCCTCAATGCTACGCTCTACAGCAGCAATAGCTTCTTCTATACGCACCGTACAGCGTCTCTGGGGATGCGAGTTATCAATAAGAGTAAACGTGGTGCGAAAACGTTCCATGGTTAATCGAATTAACTGCTCTGATGGACGATTTTGTCGACGATAAAATGGACGTAGTGCGCGATACGTTTTCCGCACAGAACCATTATTTTCGAAATAAAATTGCCCTATTTGCAAGCGTTGTTCAGGCGTGAGTCTATTCATGATGAATTGCCAAACCAAACTGAGAATAAATCACTTGACAGCTGTTAAATCGGTCGCCATCTTGAAAAGTAATGCCAACTTAAAGTTCTATACCTCTATAAAAAACACCCTCCCTTTACATGTCATTCAGGGCAAATGGATTTCCTTTTTTTTTGTGATAGGCCCCCAACTTAAAATTAAAAATTTTTTTAAGAATGGAAATTTGTTTTTTTAATTCTAATCTTAAATTACGTATGATGATGTAAATAATTTACTAACATTTCTTAAATATAAAGATCTTTAACGTCTCGCTTGGTATATGAATTATGTAAAGTATTGAAAGGTAGGTACGCTCCATGTGATTAAAGCTCATGTGGAAAAAAAACAGAAACTTCCAAGAGAAACTGTATGAGAATGAATTGACTTGACTTGATTTGTATTGCATTGTGGAACCAGCAAATGGTCTTAGAAAACGTAGATGAAGCATGTGTCAATTAATAATTCATATTTTTTTTCGTTCGTTCTGTCTTCTCTATTATAACATGAACTCTTATTTAAATTAGAATTTATAAAAGAAAAACAAAACAAACTGCTTTTATTTAAAAAAAATAACAAATTAGGAATGCTTGAGAAAAATTATTTAAAAAAAAAAAATAAAAACATACAAAACATTTTCAACTAAAAAAAAAAAATTTTATTGCTTTTAACAGGCCTATTATCCTGGGCTCTATCATTTAAAAAGAAAAATCGAAAAGTCTTTAGAAACAGAAATATTTTGTAAAATTCCTTTAAGCCTTAAGGAGGATTAAGGGAAACTAATTGTACAACAGTCGTCTATGTTTTTTCAGTATTCGATCAATTTGGCTGATGAGGCTCGCGATAATCATGCCCAACAAATCGAACGGGCGGAAATAGCGAATCTGGTACGTAGTCGCATGGAATCGCTTAATTTACCCACCATTGATTATGATGATGTCAGCGAAAAACGCAACCATTTATCGTATGTGATAATCAATCCAAGCTGTGATCTTAAACTAGAAGAAGGCGATTTGATGTGAGTGCCACCCATTATCACTCCAAAACAATCAAAAGAAAATTTTATTCAACTCAACTTCTTGAATTCTCTTCTCTGTTTTTCAGTTATTTAGTACGTCCTTCACCGTTCTCGGCACAGAAGACCTTTGAACGTCATAACTCCAGACGCAAATCGAACATATCATTTTGCTCCAACATTAATTTGGGTGCTGCCTGTGGCCCGCAAGTAGGCGCCGTAGGTGTGAATGCCAACGCTGGTGCTGGCTCGAGACGTGGTTCGGGCATGGGTTTGAATCCCATGCAAATGCAGAGTGTACAAACATTGGCTGGGTATGCTTCGCCACGCTGCACACCGCCAATACAACAAATTAAATCCAATTCTCTTTCTCTACCCGACAGTCCTACGGTTGTTGGCTCGCAGCGCGGTCGGAGTAATTCATTACGGGTTGGCTATACTTCAAACTTTTCATTTTTTTATTTTCACAAATTCCTATTCTTTCCTTTTTTTAAACGTTTAACAACAAAAGACAAAAGAAAAACCAAAAAAATATTCGAAACAATTTTTATCCAATCGATTATCCTTTCTTTTCGTTACGTTTCGTTTGTGTTGTTTTGTTGAGTTTCTGTTGTCTAAAAACTATCCCGTAACTTACGTTGAAAACAAAATTTTATTCACTGTGTATTTATGCTTAAGCATGTCAATGAATGTTTTTTTTTAATTTAATTAACAATAAATTTAAATTTATTCATTATTTTTCATATTTAGTACAAAAATATTCCATTTCGAGAGAATAATATACAGTGTTGGTAGTAATAATAGGGACACACCAATATCTCCATTTAGTGTCTTCATTTGCTGGTCTAGTGAGTCTGCCAGCAGTTAAATATCTTCCATACGAAATATCATTTATTTAGAGGAAGCTTCCCCGTCTACGTGTACTGACAATATTAAATCGTAACCACTTTGCACCTGCGCATCGTTGCAATGTACGTAAATTGTGGTGTATTTTACATTCCATTCGAATAAAATTCTCCTCATGTAACAATTAAGCCAAACTGACCATTCACAACGCAACGTAAATGTCCTCATTGAGTGACAGAAGAACAAACTTTTTATGCTGATTTCTTGTACAAAAATGTTTTCATATAGGAAAACTCACAGTTTGCTGTGCATTATGGTCTAGTGGTGAAGCATATTTTTTTCGAAAATAACTCTGGAAGAACCTTTAGCTTTAATTTAGAGCGCTATGGGCGTATAAGTTCATACAGGCTGCAATGGATAATTACGAACTGGACGATATGTAGTTTCAACAAGACCACGCTACACAACACGACCGATTTCCGCTTTATTGCACGAAAAGATCATGCAATTGTTCTTGATTGTTGTCCTCTGTAGAGTGTAATATTTCTTGAATCCACGCAATTGGACCAACATGGGTCTTTGGTTCCATCGTCAAAACATATAGCCACAACAGTTATTGTTGCCTTCAATCAAGCAATGAAGCGACAGGGACTGAACTTGAAGACCAAGAGCATAGAAGAAACAATGAAGAAAAGGACGCGCATATGTACGGCCATCTCCATGGGTTTAGTGGAAATCTACTCAAATGATTCTAAATTTGAAGTAGACAGTGGAAAACTTAATCTGAAATTATATCTCGGACTTCCACACTGCTGTACTGTATTTTAGTAAGAGGTAAATGAATTGATACTGAGCACTACCAAAGGGTCCTCCAAATAACTTTTTGTTTGAAAATACTTTAAAAAAAAACTACTGAATATTTTCTCAAATTTCTTTTTTTATTTGAAAGTACAATCCTTCCGGTTAATAATGGAAAATAATTTCATTCAAATGGCTGCCTCGGCTGGCCATGCAGTAGCCTACACGATCGGTCCAATTTTTAAGCACATTATCGATTGTGTGCAGCTGTATTGCACCGATGGCTTCACGAATATTGTCCTTTAAACCGTCAATTGTCTCTGGTTTGTCGGCGTAACACTTATCTTTGACGGCACCCCACAGATAATAGTCAAACGGTGTCAAATCGCAGCTCCGAGGTGGCCAAACGGCATCAGCTCTGCGGCTGATAATGTGATCTTCAAAAACAGGGCGCAAAACATCAAGTGTATCTTCGGTGTGTGGCACGTAGTGCCGTCCTGTTGAAACCAAATGTTGCCAATATCATCCTCTTCAATTTTTGTGAACAAAAATTCGTTCAACATGACCCGATAACGATCGCCATTGACTGTAACGGTCACTCCTTGCTCATTTTCGAAGAAAAATGGCCCAATTATGCCTCTGGACCTAAATCCAAACTAAACAGTGACTCGTTTTGGGTGCGTCGGCTTTTCAATGTATGCGTGCTTGTTTTCTTTGCCCCAAATCAATTTTGCTTGTTTACATACCCGCCATCTGAAAAGATGATTTTTTTTGCCAAAATCGGCATCTTCTGATGTAGGCTACTGCATGGCCAGCCGAGGCAGCCATTTGAATGAAATTATTTTCCATTATTAACCGGAAGGATTGTACTTTCAAATAAAAAAAGAAATTTGGGAAAATATTCAGCAGTTTTTTGTTAAAGCATTTTCAAAAAAAAAAGTTATTTGGCGGACCCTTTATTAGCCAAGTGTAGGAGTATATCGAGCGCAATGTTCAAATCCAAATTTGTTACCACCTGTGTCATTTGCTTTACATACTTCCTCAGCAATATTGCGACAATCCCATATGGGAAACCGTTATTCAAGAACAATTCGATCACTGAATTTGTTAAACTTTCAGATTGATTTTCCGCTTGGTTTTAGGGGCACTATACGACGCTTGTTGTCGAGACTAAACTGTCACTCTCTACCATCATGAATGTTGTAAAAATGAAACGGCTTAAAAATTAATACCGAATTCCATCGTATTTTATAGAATGGATTACCCAGTGAGTGATTGTCCCTATTATTTCTGCCAACATTGCAAACATTTTTATAAAAAAATTTAAATACGTAAAAAAATAATCCACAGAGCCATTCAAAAGAAATATTCGAAATAGGCCTCTAATTTATAAAATGAAAAATTTTTTAGTTTTAATTAAAATTTTTGTTTTGTTTGATTTTATTTTTAAAGCCACCTTTAGCATGTATTAAGGCTTAAACTTAACTAAAAATATATATATTTTAAACGATTTTTATATCATGGTTTAGGTATTATAATTTTTTTAAGCCTTATAACTCCTAAATAGGCCTCTAATTAAGAAAATGTTGATTTATACAAAATAGGTTTTTTTTCAAAAACTAAAATACAGTCAAAGCTCGGTATAACGAACGATATATTGTCAGGCCCTTTCGTTATAGTGAAAAATTCGTTATATGGCAAAGTTTTTTTTTATCAGAATTTTATTATGAAAAAAAGAAAAGTACATTTAATTCATTTCATTAAAAATATATAGATATGTCCTTGAAAATAACTTTTGATAATCAATAAGTGAGTAAAAGTGTTAAAAATTATTTAAGTTGGTGGAAAAAAGCATTTATAGACGTTTGTTTACAAGTAACCTGAAGACTCATTTGAAGAGCTTCTTCGTGTATTTCTCGAAGTACTAATTGTGTTGAAATATTAATATTGTTTTGGGCAGCCCATTGTATACATATATTTTATTACTTCAAAGTGCTTGATTTTCGTTTCATTATTAGAAAATTGGTCAACAATTTCAATATTATCCTCATTTTCGTTATCTCCATCCAAAGTAATATCATTTAAGTCTCCATTGTTCCAAACGTTTAAATCTGTACTAAATGGAATCTAAAATTAAAGAATAGATAAACAAAATCTGAAAACATTAAGGCAAGGATTTAAATTAGCTTACATTTGGAAAAATTGTACTTAATAGTCTGACTCCACGTCTTATACACTGTACTTCATCCCCTTGAAAAAGTCTAGAAAGCGCGATCTCGTCCTCATCATCAAACTCTAAATTTTCCAAAAATAGAATTTTTTCTCATACAATCATACAGGATGCATCATAAAAAAATTTTAAAAAATTTGTGATGTTTCAGATGCCACTATTTTTGTAAGTAAGCGAATGGCGTTTTGGTCCATTAGCTGGATAAGAGGAGTCACGTATTTTTTACAAGTTCCTCTGCAGGAGGATGACTTGGAGCATTGTCCAGTATCAGCAAAGCCTTCATTGGAAAATTTTTATGACCACTTGTTCAAAAGCACTGTGTGCTTGTATACAATGAAAACCAACGGTACTTTAACGAACATATTTTGTGTTCTTTTTTGTTACATTCTTTTTGTTTTTACCAGTTTTTAAATCATTCGTTACACTGAGCTTGAAAATTATAAAACATTCGTTATATAAGGTAGTCAATGTAAGAAATTTACTCATTCGTTATGTTCCGAATTCGGTAAAGTGAATATTTGTTATACCGGGCTTTGACTGTAATGCAATTTATGGGGCTTAATAATAGGGATTTAACTGACAATTTCTATTTCTCATTTGATTTTTTTTCATCTTTTGTAAATGCTTTGAAATCGTTAAATAGCATGTATTATTATTATTTGAGGCTTAAAATTTTTCGCTTAACTAGCATTTGCTTTATTTTTTATTACAAATCCGTTATTTTAAATACTGTACATATATATAAAAATTATTTACTTTAATTACACCAATTTACACATATTTTTTGCTATACTTTATGTCACCTTATACTCATTATATGCCTTAAAAATATTAACACTTCAAGCTGTATTAAAAAACTCCCATCCTTGACTTAGTTAAGCCTTTACCTACCTACCTACCACTCACTCTCTAAGTATATTACTCTCACGCACTCACCCTCTGTCTCTTTTTCACTTTGTGTTACCCCCCCCCACCGTTTTTTAAATCCCCAATTTACTTGAAAGTGAAGCACATTTTAACTTTGTGTTTTAATTTCCCAACTTAAGTGTCTAACCCTGTATTTACTATGTGTCTTTGTTTTTCACACCAAAATTGGCTTAACCCTTTATAAACGCAATACCTCTTAGAACTGTTTCTAACTGTATTTGTTTATGTTGTTTTTGACAAGTAAAAAAAATTATATCCCCCTTGAGATCAAAACAAAACAACGGTATTTTAGTTTGAGTAACTTTGTAAACCAAAAAAAAAAAAACTAAAAAAAGCCACTCGTAATTGCAACATCACCATATCACCACCACTACCAATACCACCACCAAGAGAATGTAACATCACTGCTAACGCAAGTACTAGTAAATAACCATCACCACCACCACCACTACTACTGCTACTGAAACTTACTTAAAACGTGTGTAACTCAACAACAGTTTTAAATGTGTGAGACTAAATGTGTGTAACTTGTATGTTATGTCTGTGTGTGTATGTATAAAACCAATGAACTCTCTCTCACACGATGAAGACAGTTGCTATCCTGCTGCTAAGGCAAGAGACTGTGGATGCATCATTAAACAAAAGGAGCAAGCAGCCTTTTTTTCCATTATTATTGTTATTAAAATATTTGTTAATTAATCGAATTAATTAATCAAATTAATTCAATAATTATGTATTATTGTATTAATTTTTTTTCTATTTTTTTCTATTTAAGCTTGGTATTGTATTTTAAGTGTTAAAAAAAAAACAAAAATTTTGAAATTTTTTTTTTAAATTTTTTAAAAAATATGTATGTTGGTTGCCTATATATTGTATGTATTTCTTTTAGATTGATAATGATATATTATTGAGAAGATCATCATCGTTGCGACAGGGTTTGCCAAATGTGGGTGTTAATACGGGTAGACGAAAATCGTCACTGGAGGAAATAGGCATCAGTCATTTTACCACTTTAATGCAGGCCACTAATCATACTAATCCCATTAAAATCGCTCTCAATGGTAGCATAGGCTTAGAGGTTAGTCTCAAAACCTTCGCATTCACTTACATTTCTAACACTTTCAATCATCAATCAATTACTCACTCACTCATTCACTCATTCACTCACTTACTACTACACTTACTAAGTATGTAGTGTTGTTTTATAAATCATACTAACATGATAACAATGAGGTAGTTTCAGCAGACATTGCCTAATCTTGCAAAGAATCGTATATCGTTACAGGTGACACCACCCGAAGAGCCTACACCCATTTTGGGTGTACCTTGTGTAGTGCCTAGTGGCCAAAGTGGTGGCATTAATCCCTCGACTTTGGGTGGCGGTTCTTCATTAAATATAAACAATGTAGACTTGTCGCCCTCGCCAAATGCAAATTCACCCTTACAATTACCCACGGATCAGAATCAGCAAGGCGGCAGTGGTTCCCAATCCCAGCTGCCTTCACCACAACATCTTCAGGGCACAATTGTATGATACAACCTTATGTGGGGTCGTAGACTCCGCTCATCAATATCGAAGAAGAATAAATGGATTTAATATGACGCCAAACGCTAATACAAAAAGGAACATAAATGACAAAACAAACAACAAAAACTCCTTCTTCTACAAGAAGTAGTGGAAAACATAACCAAAAGAAAAATAAATAAAACCCAGACAAATTAATTCAAAATCAACGACTTGTAAATTAAATTATAGAAAAACAAACAACATAAACCAAAAAAAACTTATGTTTCAATTATTCTGATGTATTATATGGTCTTGTTAATTAATTTTCAATAGAGTTTAAGTCAAAAACAAATTAAAAAAAAATTAAGAGTAAAGTGTAGAATCTTTATACATTAAGTTTTAATATTCGAAATTGTCTTAAAAATTGTTATTTTTTGTTGAATAAAGTTGAAAAAAATAAATTAATTTTCTGTTTTATTATTATTTCCTTATACATTAGATTCCTTTCCACCAAACAGCTGAATTTATTTCAAAAATATCAAAAACTCTTAAGTTTTATTTGCATTTAGCTCGCGAGCTAAATTATTTACAAGAAATTTTAAGTAAAGAATTAAATTTTGTTTAAATATTTAAGAGTTTTATTTCAATATTAACTCGTACCGTATTTGTTTAAAGGAATTTCTATTTGAAAGCATAATTTTCCATATGCCTATGGTTTAAAAAACTTGGGAGTTTTATTTTAAATATAACTCGGAACCCTTACATTCACTTCAAAATCTAATTTGGTTTAAATTATTTCCAAGAATATTTATTTCAATTTAAATTAACGTTTTAAACTCTTTAATATAAATTTTTACATGAAAAATAAGAATGAAAACCGTTTTAAATCTCGAGAGTTTTTTTGTTTCAAATTTAGCTCGCGAGTTAAATTATTTAAAAGATATTTTAACTTTAAAATTTATTTGAACGTAAATCGTTTAAAAACTTCAGAATTTAATTTCAAAATTTGAACTACGAATTTTAGTTTTAATACATATATTCTATGTATGTACAATGAAAATAATTTTGCTTAAATGGTTTAAGATCTCATGAGTTTTATTTTGAAAATTCAAATCACGAGTTTTATTTATGACTGAAACTTTTATTTGAAAAATAATTTTGTTTTAGTAATTTAGGAGTTTAGTTTCAATACTTCAAGTTGTGAGTTTTATTTCTTTAAAAACTACTATTTGGAAACCAATTTTGTTTAAAATGTTAAGCTTTTTATTTCCAACTTAATTTGTGAGCCTCGAGAGTTTGATTAAAAAAATAAATTGTTTTTACTCAAGTGATTTAAAAACTTGAGGGTTTGAAACCAACCAATTCAGATCAGATTTATTTGCAAAATTAATTTGATTTCAATAGTTAATGAATTTCATTCAAATGTGGACTGAAAATTTAATTTTTTTAAAGAAATTCCAACTATTTAAAACCCTCGCGAGTTTTATTTCAAAATAAGCTCATGAGTTAAGTTATTTAAGAAATTTTCTTGCTTTGCAGATTAATATTGTGCACATCGTTACAAAACACTCCGTAGTTTTATTTCGAACTTCAGCTCATAACTTTTTTTTATAATTTTGCTTGTATCGTAAAAGAAAGTTTTAAGAGAGTTTTGTTTCAAATATAATTTGTGAGCTTTATTTTTACTTCAAAATTACTATAAAATCTTAAAACTTGCAAGACATATTTAAAACTTAGCTTTCAAACGATTAATACTTTGCCAATATTTCATACAAACTGATGTTGTTTGTAACAAAATAAAATTGAAATATGTAATTTGAATCAAAAATTTAAAAAACTCTCGAGCGAGTTTTGTATTTCAATTAACTTGTGTGTTAATTCTTAGAAGATTTTATAAAAGATTATAACGAAAGAATTTAGTTTCCATAACAGCTCGCGAGTGAGTTTAATTTAAATTTAATTCGGTTGGGAGTTTTATATTTCAATTGGATTAAAACGAATACAGTGAACTCACAGAAACGTGAACAATATTTTGCAATTTTTACATGTTTTCGATTTAGTTTAATTTTCGGATTGGTTTTTTTTTGGCAAAAAAATGCAAAATAAAGAGTCGATGAGTTTTATGCGGGGATCCGAAAATTTTTAAACATGAAAGGGTGAATGTAAATAAAAGAATTTCTTGAAAATTAAAAAACTTAATTCACGTTTAAGGACTTTCTACTTTTGTTCACGTTTTAGAATAGAGTTTTAGTGTTCACCTTTCTGAATGTTCTTATTTCCGCATGTTCACTGTATTTTAAGAAAAATATTAATTTCGCCAAGATTTTATAGAAACGTAAGACAAAATAATTTTATTTGTGCAGAAAATTAAAAAACTCGCCAAAGAGTTTTATTTTAAATATAGAACGCGAGCAATTTTATTTTAAATAAAGACCGCTAGAATAACTCACATGCTTAGTTCTTCAAAGTAATATTAATTTTAACGAAATATAATAGTAACTTATAAGAAAGGAACTTAGCTTGTGTAGAAACTTCAAAAACTCTCATGAATTACTTTTTATTTAAACTCGCATGCGATTTTTATATTTTAATTATGTTTTGAGCTTTGTTTTTCAAAATTAATATTGATTTATGCCAACATTTTGTAGATCTTTATAACGAACTCATTTCGTTCGTTCAATTAGGTAGAAAAATATAAAACTCGTTCGCGAGTTTTATTTTTTTTCCTTTCTTTTTTAATTTAGCTCGAGAGCAAATTTAAATTTGATTTATATATACATATGTACATATAAACGGAAACAGTATTTATACAAAGCTGCTGTGTTTATTACCTAACTCTGAAATTTTATTGAAAATAATTTAAAAGATTTTTTAATTTAATATTTGAGTGAAAAACCTGGAAATAAAATTATAATTTTTTTATTTTAAACATTTAACATGTCAATTTCATTAAAAAAAATATAAAAATTAATACAAAAAATAAAACAAAAATAACTGAAAACCAGTATAAAAAATACTGCGAAAACAAGTAAAGAAACAAGGTGTGTTTTGGGAACAAAAAATATGTAGTTAAACAAAAATAATTAACAAAAATAAAAATATTGATTAAAAAATAAAAACAAATAACGTTGAATATAAATTTAATAAAATTAAATTAAAAAGTAGAATATTAAAATAAAAAAAAATAAAAATAATTAAATCTTAATATAGATTTTAAAAAGTAAACCGGATTTTTGTTAAAACAAAAAATAAATAATTATTAATAAAAAAATGTATTTATTTTTGAATTTTTATTCAAATTCCAGCTTAAGCCTTAAAAATTAAAACTTTTTTTGTTTTGCTATACAAAGTCTGAATTTTTCCTAGGCAAGCTTTAGTTAAAAAGCAAACAAAAACAAAAAATGAAAATCATTGTAAATAAAAAGAATGTCTGTCTGTCTAATAGTTTAAAAATTATTATTTTGTATACTTTAAATGGTTTTAAATAAAATAATTATAAGATTTAAAAAAAGAGAAACAAACGCTTTGGTAAACAATAAATGCTTTACAAATTATTAACAAAAAATAAAAACACAAAACAAAACTAACGAGAAAAATGTATATTTTATTAAAAAAAATTATTAAAAAACTATAATTTTTTAAATATTTTTGCTTTTAATTTTTTTTTTATTTTCTCGAAAATGTAATCTTATCAATGAACAATTGTCTGTAATAAAGCGATAAAATTATTTTCAAGTCGATTAATTTAACTCTTTCGGTTCTAAGTCACATGCACATGCATTCATAGTAAAAGAAAATCGGAATCAGAATTAATAACATCGAAAGAATTAATAACATAAAGAGATGAAGGAGCATTACTTCTATTGGCAGAATAAGACTTCCTCCATCTGCAGGGTGTCTAAATTCACACAGGTGTGCACACACCTTTCGTAATATTCTGAAGTTTCATTTAAATTTTTCTCAAATCCAACACTACTTCCTGCTTGTGGGCAAAGATTGTGCCACATTTATAGTTATTCTCGGATTTTGGGTTGAAAATTTATGTTTAGAATATTTACATGACACATAATATTAAAAAAAGTTTGGGATCGAATGGGTTAAACAAATCCGTTTTCTAAATTCTTATAACATAATTTGCCATCTTGTATACATATATTTTGTATTATTTTTATTTTTAAACATTTTCTCTGACGTTTTTTTTGTACCTAATAAATGAACCAATTTTTAGCGCCTCATTTGCCTAAATAAAATAGAAAAATAAAATTATACTAAAGAGGCAAAATTTAGATTTTAAATGATAACATGATCAAGATTTCATATTTTTTTCAATTCAGAACTAAGAAATGTAATCAATTTGAGGGGAGGGATGTATTTAAAAGCACACTTTAACGCTTTGCGTTAAGAATACGTTCGAAGTGTGGTTTTCACGGTTAGATCTGTTCATAGCAATTATTCGTAATTGAAAACTATGCATACATACATAAACACATACATACAAAATTTGTCATTACAATACTTCAGTCAGAATTATGACCTACCCAGCTAGAATTTGGAAGAATGTTTTCAAAAAAATCACCTTGCTATGTCTTTTTAGAGTACTTTTGGTGATCAAAAACTTATTAGTCAGCTACACGATTAAAAAAGGACTCAAAAATGATTCGCGTCAATGAGTAAAATGAGTTCCATTTAAAATACAATAAAAAATTGTGTAGCAATCGGAAATTAATCATCCAGACTTTTAAAATATGACTATTATTTCCGTTATTTATTATTATATTCTACTTATACTGAAGATTCAAAAACGCTTAATCAAAAAAGATCATGCAGGTGTTTGAAAAGTGATTATAATTACAAGATGGCTATGCTATAAAGTACAATTTCGTTTTAAATAGAAAATTTTTCTTTGTTTTTTAACGAAAAAAAATAATATTTTTTAAATAAACTTTGATGTCTGATGTACATACATTACTAATATAAACTTAATATTTTTTTATTTGTTACTTAACGTTCACACGAACGTGATTTTTGAAATCGCGGCAGTGTAAACGTAGTACTCAGAAAACCGAATAAAAACACTTGAAGAGAGTAAAATACATTTTGAAATACGACTAATAAATGACTCAAATTAAAATCATAAATGATGCAAAAAGGAGTCCAAATTAATACAAACATGATTGATAAATCATAATAAAAGGACTGCTAAACATACTGATAAATTACTCATAAAAAATTCGTATGCGATTAAACGATGACTGAAAGACGACTCGAAAACGAATCACAACCGAAGGTAAATAAGACTAATAAATGATCAGAAAGCGAATCGAAAATGATCATATAACTACTAGAAAAAGGGTCGAAAATTATTCTAAAGTAATATAGAAAATGACACATAAATGACTTTTTAAGAAGAGTCGCTCGTTGTAAATTTTTTCTCCCCAACAAAAGAGTCTTTTATGATCAGAAAATAGGCGCATATTCTTGCTTTTTAATCGCACAGAAGAATCATTAAAAATTTTCAAAAATGCTGGCTGGGTAGCTTCTCACACCACTTATGTTGTGTGTGTTAATTTTATAAATGATTGGCAGGACCTACAGTTTAATGTCCTCTCCTAACGATAGATTTTTGAGAAACTTTTCATGGAAATTTTATTTAAAACTCTGAGAAGAAGTCATTGAAGAAATATTTTTTCATATTTCGTTTTGTTGGAAATGTTTTGACCGTTGCCTTATGTCTAATAAGCCAACACAGTACCTACTAGACTACGGTGACTTACAGCATCATCTCCTTATTATTTATTTAAAATATAAATTTTGCCTTACAATAAAGAAATTATTTAAAAAATAAAAATTATAATAAATATACTATAAAAACAACAACAATAACAACAAGAAAAGAAAAAGAAAATTAAAAAAAACTTTTGTAGATTTTATTTTTGCACTGTGTAGTAATAAAGAGAACAATTTGCAATATCCCTGTAATTAGTTTACAAAAAACAAAAAAACAAAACGAAACAAAATTAAAATATTGAAATAAAATCGGTTTTACAAAATTAAAAATAAAAATGAAATATAATTCAAAAAAATCGTGTACAAATATAAATTAAAAAAGAATAAAAAAACTTAAAAATTATATATGAAAAGGCTAAAAATATATAAAGAAAGAGAAAAACTGTCTATAACTACTGAAAAAAAACACGTGTATAAAACCAAATTATTAAAATAAAAACAACAACAACAAGAACATTTTATGGTAATTTATAGAAAAGCTCAGAGTACTAATTGTTATTATAAAAAACAAAAAAAAAAAAACAAAAAATAATTGGTAAAACTATAAATTAAAAAATAAATACAAAACAAAAAAGAAAAGAAAATATATACGATATATAAAGAGCGTAATTGATTATAATAAAACAGTACATATGTAGTTATACAAATTAAAAATTGGTTTAAAAAGTATAAAAAAAGAAATAAAATGAAATAAAATAAAAAAATAAAAACTGTTCAATAAATAAAACGAAATAAAATAATAAAATAAATAATAAAAAAGTGTTTTTATTTAAACAACATTAATCACATCGCCTTTAATTTTCTTAAACGTATAGGAACGAACTGAACTATTATACGCATTATCCTTTAAACCACTTACTTTATTCTATCTCTCTGCTGCAAATAGCGTGAAAACTATACATACATACATATACATAACATACATACATAATTGGTCATTACAACCCTTCAGATAGGATTACGACCTAGCTCCTCACACCACTTATGTTGTGTGTGTGTTAATTTTATACATGAGTGATGAGACCTAAAGTTTAAAGTCGTCTCCGTACAGCATGTTGTAACGGGTGATTTTTTTGCTATTATCTATTTGGCAACACTGGTTTAAACAGCTCACGCACGTTTCGTGTTTTGTTTCACTGTCAAACATCTTCAGTTTGGTCTATAATTTAACCATGAATCGTCTTACAAACGAACAGCGCTTGCAAATCATTGAATTTTATTATCAAAGTGTGCGTGCTCTGTTAAGAAAGTTCATCACGCGCTTCTTCCACTTTATGGTCAGTTTAATCGACTCACTGAAGCTGCTATTCGGGCTATTGTGACTAAATTTCGCACCAAATTTACATTGTTGAACATTAAACCACCAACACGCTTACGTAGAGAGCGAACTGAAGAAAATATCGCAGCTGTATCGGCCAGTGTTAATGATGACCAGCAATTATCGATTCGTCGCCGTTCGCAGCAATTGGGCCTCTGTTACTCAACAACGTGGAAAATTTTGCGGAAGGATTTAGGTGTGAAGCCTTTCAAAATACAGCTGGTGCAAGTATTAAAGCCGAACGACCTACCGCAACGTAGAATTTTTGGTGAATGGGCTCTTGGAAAGTTGGCCGAAGATCCACTTCTTTATCGAAAAATTGTGTTCAGCGACGAAGCTCAGCTTTTTGGCTCAATGGATACATAAATAATCAGAATTGTCGATTTTGGAGTGAAGATTAGCCAGAAACATTGCAAAAGCTACCAATGCATCCAGAAAAACTCACAGTTTGGTGCAGTTTATGGGCTGGTGGCATAACGTAACTGTGAATGGTAAGCGCTACCGTGAGATGATATTCAACTTTTTTTTTTGGCCAAAATGCAAGAGCTTGCCCTGCATGACATGTGGTTTCAACAAGACGGTGTCACATGCAATACAGCACGCATAACAATGGACTTATTGAGGGGCGAGTTCGGTGAACATTTTATTTCACAATCGGGACCGGTCTATTGGCCGCCTAGATCGTGCGATTTAACGCCTTTAGACTATTTTTTGTGGGGCTATGTTAAAGCTCATGTCTATACAGACAATCCTGCTTCAATTGACGCATTGGAAGACAACATTGAAGCATTTATTCGTGAGATACCGGCCGAAATGTTGGAAAGAGTATGCCAAAATTGGACTAAGCGGATGGATCATTTGAGGCGCAGTCGCCGTCAACATTTTCATGAAATAATCTTCAAACATTAAATTATATGGACCGTACTATCGATTCAAATAAAGATTTCATGCATTTTTCTGAATTGTATGTGTTTTTTATTAAAAAATTATAGCTACCTATAGCTCTTAAAAAATCACCCATTATGTTGTGGTGCTCCCTATTTGTCCATAACTTCATAAACGATAAGAACTCTACACCAACAAAAGCATTGTGATTAAGAATTATTCGTTTTTCGATTTCAAAAGTAAGGTTATGGTTTGAATATCGATTAGTCGCTTAGAATAAGTCTCATCTCTCCATCATTTTGAGGTTCATCTTAAACACTGTTATGCATATTTGTATCAGCATCTCAACGTAAACTTGATAACAATTTACGGTTTTTAAATACCACAGCTTTAGTAAATCATTCGCCTAGGCAGACACTTTTATGCAGGCTCTTTGCCACAATAAAAGTCTAAACGCGTCAAATTGCATTGCGGCCAATCGAAGCCGTCAAAATGTGAAAATCTACTTATTGGAACAAAATCGCTTGGGTTGAATGGTTCGTATATCGTTCTATTGAAACCACATGCCGTGCAGTTCAAAACATTGTGCGGTCATAGTGCTAGGAATTCATGATAAGAGTTTTTCAAGGTAATTTTCTAAAAACACGTCCAATGACACCTTCAAACCATAATGCGCCAAAAAAAAGTCACCTTTTTAACTTCTGGATTTTACGAGCCCCATCAAACTTTAATTGTTAAGATAATCTACGGGTGAGAAATTAGTTTTATCCGCATTGAAAGCTTGTTGCACTAACTTACAATTAACATATCTACGTCTTTGGGAAATGTCAGTCGACTTCAATTTTAGGTTAGGTTAGAGGACGTGTTCTTGTCTATTAAGACAAGTACAGTACCCGGAGATCGAATTGACCCATTGCACAACGTCCTACAATAGGGTCCTACGTCCCCCTACAACGTCCTCCTCAGAGTTTTTGCCAGAAATCTGCTGAGAGGAAGTCGCCGACTTCAATTTTAAGTGAATTGAACTTTATATGGATGGAGATGCAAACCAAAATGCAAAATATGCCATAATGAGCCTTAAGACACACTTAATTTCCGGTAGCGCTATAGAATCGACATTATTTGGATTATAGGCAACACTTTCTGTAACAGAAACATCATTACGATGATGAACAGATCTCTGTAACGCTTTCAATATCGTACAAATTTCTTTTGAATCGCGTAAACGATCCATATTCGTAAATTGCATGAAAAACTTTATAAAGACAGAAGTACCCATCACGTCCTGTAATAATATGGTTACCATCTTTCGTTTCGTAGCAACTATGCCCTCTTTGAAAAATTTATTGGGCCGCTATAGTGTGTGTATTATTGATTATATATTGAGGTACTGAAGTCCCCGTGGTCTAGTAGGTAGAGTGTTGGCTTATTAGACGAACAGCCAGGGTTCGAGCCCCAGGCCAGACATCAAGACAAAATACAAAAAGTATTTCTACGGCGACTTCCTCTCAGCAGATTTCTGGGAAAAACTCTGAGAGTAGATAAAATTGCCATGAAAAGTTTCTCAAAAATCTGTCGTTCGGAGTCGACTTTAAACTGTAGGTCCCACCACTCATGTATAAAATTAACACACACAACATAAGTGGTGTGAGAAACTAGGTCGTAATCCTGACTGAAGGGTTGTAATAACCAATTATGTATGTATGTATGTATTATTGAGGTATTTTTCTCATTGAGCCTTGGGCTTTCTCAGGAGGTGGCTTTTCATAAACATTTTATGGTGTTCAGATGTAAAAGCCGAAAATCTATCTGAGGAAGAAGAAATCTCCCAATTTTTCTCTCTCGCTTACACATTTTTATGTGGTTGCTATCATCTAAATTCTCGATTTGTTAATGGGTGGTGTAGTCGCCTAACCTAACTTTCAATTTTTAAAAATAAAACTTTTTTAAATTTAAATAATTTAATTTTATTTTATAGTAAAAAAAATATGTGATGTTGTTGTCAGCATAAATTTGATTAAATTAAATGCCTACAGTGATGAGTATAATTTTAGGCACACATACAAAAATACAAATAGTGAAAGGTGTGTTGAGGGGTGTGTTGAGGACGGGTGGAGGGAAAGAGACATACAAAAAATTATTACTTTATTTAACAAAAAATAATTTATAAAAAAATATATTAAAAATAAATGTTATGAATGAATTACACTCTCTGATGTACGCTCTCTTAGACACTTACTTTTGGAGAGCGTTTAAGTTACAAAGTGAAAGGATTTGGTACAGAACATAGTTTCGAGAGAGCAGTACATTTACAGCTTTTACCCGACGGTGCTTTACGATTAACCAAACATAAACGGCCATCAGAACAGCCACCATTATTAATCTGGCAAGGACTATTCATTTGAGGGCAATGATCCTCTATGGCAGTCATGGCATACATTTTGTGACTGCCAAAGAAGGGTATCTGCATGCTCTTCTGGCGTTGGCCCAAAGTGTCAACACTTTCCAATTTTTTACTGTAATTAAAAAAGACAGGAGAACAAATAATTGTACGATTAATTGTACGTAAAAGAAAAGCACAGCAACTTACGTCGACCAATCGGTCCAATAAAACTGGTCATGGGTAAAGACCAAACCGAAGGGATAAGTCAACTCATTGGATATGGTGCGTATTTGTTTGGAGTAGCCATCAATACACTCCACCTTTTTGGTACCAGCATCGGCATAACACAGTTCACCCGAGTTTTCTAACACCACCAATGAATTAGGCAGAGTAACACTGTCTTGGCCCAGCAATATTTCCCGACCAGTGCCATCCAAATCGGATACTTCGATTTTGGGCGCCTCACGATTCCAGTCAGACCAATACAGTTTTCTAAGGTACAATAAAAAAAAACGTATTAAAAAGACTTCTTTGGAAAACTTAAAGAGAAAAAACCTACTCTCTATAGGGATCAACAGCTATGCCACGGGGATTAACCAAATTCTTATTAATAATTACGGCTCTTAGTGTGGGATCTTCTAAACTGGCCACTTCAATGGTATCCTTAACCGAATCCGTCCAGTATATGCGACGGGAAATGCAATCAATAGCAATGCCCTCGGGAGATTCAATATCTGAAAGGAAAAATAAAAATGGAAATTTTTTTAAGAAAAAGTACCAAAAATTAGTACTAAAAACTAAAATAAAATTTCGTTGTATTATTAAAAGTCAAGCAGCGCATAATTTATATTTGTTTCTGTATTACAAAAAGTACCAGAAATAAAATTATAATCAAAAATGTACCTTAAAAAATAGTACCAGCAACTATCAACACCTGAAAAGAACTTTTGGTGTATTTTAAAAATATAGTTTCTCTATGTTTTACCCACGTAAGAAGGTACCATTTCATTCGGTACAAAAAAGTACTATTTTGAAGACATTTTTGTTCCAAATTTAAAGTAAAAAAATAGATTTTTAGTACCTTAACGAGACACTTTTGATCCAAATTTAAAGTCAAAAAAATAGATTTTTAGTACCTTAACGAAGTATGAAAGTATCTTCAGTGATTTATTATTTTGTGTATTTAAAGAGTTTAACAGAAAAAAGTACCTTTCTTGGGCCTTATTGAAGAACAAGTACCTTCTTGGTACCTTAGATTATATCAATCCTCCCATCTAACTTCTAGACATCGTTGTATTTGCCACATAATTCTGAGCAGAAACTGGCTTCGCGTAGTCTCTATTTCGTGTGAGAGTGATTAAGCCCCTGTTTAGATACTTATATGGGGCCGTATAGTCAATTGGTACCGAGGAATGGATTTGTTCTCAATGCACTTGTAGTAACCAGGAAACCTTTTAAGCTGGTACCCTTTTGTACTTGGTAAAAGGTACTTTTTCTTGAGGCGTACTTTTAAAAAGTTATTCTATTGTTTTAATAAGCATTTTTGGTGATTGGCAGGTACATAAGTACTTTATTTAGACTAAAAAATGTGTTCATTTTATCCCACAAAATTAAAGTATAAGAAAGTACTTTCTTATGGCCTTTAAGGAACTTTTTTTGATTGAAGCTTCAGTTATAAAATGTACATTTTTAGGACGATAAATCATTTTTTTTAATTTTGGAAGCATTTTTTTTTTGATTGACGGTTCAAAAGTACTTTTTTGTTGTCTTGTCTTTATACCATAATAAAATGATGAAAAAAGTATCATTTTTATTCGGACTTTTTCTTATACTTTAGGAGTATTTTTTGCTGTTTTCGGTGCTCTTGTAAAGTACTTATTTTGCTTGTTAATAAAAAAATTTCTTGTACTTTTTTAAGTACCATTTTCTGATACTTTGATAAGTAGCATTTAAAAGATATTTTTTTCTTTGTACAATAATAATAAAGTACCAGTTTTTTTTTCGGACTTTTATATTATTTTTTAAGAGTATTTTTTGCTGTTTTAGGTACTCTTGTAAAGTACTTATTTTGTTTTTTAAGAAAAAAAAATTTTCTGGTACTTTTTAAGTACCATTTTCTGGTACATTTTTAAGTACCATTTTCTGGTACTTTTTTAACTAACATTTTCTGGTACTTTTGTTTTAAATAAGCACCTTTTCTTAATTGTAAACTTACCTTCAGTGATAAAATGCTTCATATCGGTGCCATCATATTTAGCGCTGACGATCTTCTTGGCCGAAATATCACCCCAATAAATGCGTCCCTCTACACAGTCCTTATCCAAGCCAATGGCCATCGAGGCCACCGATATAGGGCGCACATTTTTGCCATTCAAAGGTACACGCACAATGACAACACCCTGGGATACCAGTAAAAAGCCAGAATCATGATGTTGCCTTTCAATACAAACCGAACCGTTGCCATAAAAACCTGTATGAAGACAGAAGAAAAATTTCATTAAAAAAAAAACTTTTTATATCAAAAAATCAAAAACTATTAAAAAAAAAAAACAATGACAAATCGGGTATTTAAATATCAAAATTAGTTTCATTTAAAATTTATTTGGTTTTTCGTCTTTTAAATTCCAATTTTCGGCTTTTTTTTCAAAATTTTCAAAAATTTTTGGTTTTAAAAAATATTTCAAAAAAAGAAAATCATGTTTGCACCCAAATTATTAATCAGGCGTTTTACTGGACTCTATACGTATCCCTGTACCAAGTTGACGTTTTTGTTGCCCCACAATTGCCTGCCTTCCATACGAAAACTGTCGGCACGTAAAACGCTAGGCGTTAGCTATGGCCTGAAATCATCGAAAGTTTGCGAGAGTTTGCCGAGATCGAAATTACAATCACGGAGAAAACCTTTTGTGCCACGTAATTTTGCCACTGAATATACAACAGCCACTGCTAATCCGAAAGTGAGTTCCACATTTCAAAAAAGAATTCCCCAGGGAGAACCGCAAGCAATTACTCCCATGGATGGTTTGAGAGAATTTTTCTCTCATCCCTTGACCTGGGATCGCAACAATGGCTACATGAATATTCTCTTGGGTTTGGCTATATTCGGCTATAGTTTTTGCACCAGCTGCAGCTGCGATACACAGACATCGGCTACCTCAAACGAGGTCAAAAAATAAACGAGGTCCAGTTAAGCCGCCGTAACTTTTGGCTACTGAAATAGTGTCTATGCAGCCCATTTTTAATCTGAACTTTTGAAAATAAACTTACAATCATAAATAGCAAATAGCAATTCGTTAAATGTTCAGATATTTGTGATATATTTTTGTTAAGGTCAAAGGTCAGGTTAATATTTCAAAATATTTAAAACTTTTGATAATAAAATCTTTCGAAATCAAGCTCAAAAAATTTGTTTTATTTTCACTCTTTCCTCTACCACTTACCCTTGTTGCACACACATATTAAACCGTTATTGGTGGACAAACAGGCAGCATTCATATCGCACAGTTGAGGGGTATTCAAGCAGTTCTGATCCTCCACACAAACGTAACCATCACCATTGTAGCCAGCATTACATTGGCACTCATAATTGGCAGGGTCCCTACGGAACGAAATGTGTTAGAATCTTAAAAATCTGAAAAGTACTGCAAAACCTACTCTGTGGGTTCACAGCTGGCATGGACACCGCAATTGAATTGCACATTACAGGGTACGGGTTTACTTTTGCAGCCGACCAAAGCATCACCCTCATAGCCTAGCATACAATCACAATATTTAATATCCTGGAATTTATCGTACTTGCACAAGGCATTGGGTCCACAGAAAACTGCGCCACAACTGCCAGGCACCACACACAAATCGGACATATCACGCTCAAAACCTTCTTGACACTGACAGATATCACGATCGCAGTAAGCATTTTGACCACAATCCAAATCCTCCGTGCATTCTGGCGCCAAAGTACAATGATAACCGTCGCCATCATAGCCACGCTTGCATTGGCACTCTGAATGGCCCAAAATTTCATTGTAATTACACTCAGCCTGGGGATCACATATTTCCGGTTTGACAGCACAAGACTCATCTATGATGGCACAGCTATAGCCATCGCCATAATAACCGGTTTTGCAGGTGCACATATGCCTTAATTCCACATCAAACCACTCACAAGTGGCATTGCTATGGCAATTGAATTCCACATCACAGGGTACTAAATAACCAATGATTTGTTAAAAAAAAATGTCTTAGGACCTCAAACAACATAACCCAGCTACTTACCGAAATCTTCGGGCCTATGACCCAAATGATAACTGCCTACATAGCGGCACATTTGTATGTCCTCCATAAGTTCGTAGCCCTCGTCGCAGGTACAGTCGCCCAACATATTACATCTGGGTTCAATGCAACGGCCTTCTTCCCATGCCTCGTCAGGGCCACAGTTGCTAACACAATAAACACCATCACCCGTATAGCCTTCACGGCACTCACAGTTCCCGTCATAACAATCGGCATTGGGTGAGCAACGATAACAACCGTCGGCCTGATGCGTAGGATAAAAAGGTTGTGACTGAGTCTCAGTTTCCGGTAATTCCGAGGGCTGTTGTTCATTAATCACTGGCAAGTCTTCTACTTTCATTACAGTGCTGCCTAAAGTATTGGGCGTAGAAGATTCAATATTATCAGCCACACTGCCATTTACCAGACATCTGAAACCATTGCCTTCAAAACCCTCAAAACACACACAACTAAAGCCACCTTCATTATTGCTGCACATAGCATTTTCACTGCAAGCATGTGTTCCCAAGACACACTCATCGATATCCACGCAAATTTCAGCGCCTGTATCCGTTACCTGGGGCGCATAGCCATGCAAACAGTCACAACGATAGTTGTCATCATAGGGTATGCACACCATATTCTCGCCACAAATGGCTGTGCCATCAGTGCAAACATTTGAAGAGGCCGCTACACCAGCCACGGTCAAGATACTGGTCCGTAAAGCCTGATCTCTTTCGAAATAGTCCAGCATAATTTTGGAGATCTTTTGGTAGTACGAGGAGCCCACCATAGAATCCTGCTGATCCGTTAGACAGCGTTCAAAATAGATATTCTGTTCCAATTGGAAATTAATGACACGATTCTCTTCGGGCACTTCCAAGACATGGGCCTGCACCGAGTGCAATTCATGGGGATTGACAAAACGATACTCTTCGGTAAACTCGGCCATGTGCAGCTTGGAGTTGTGATGAATGGCAGGTACTTGGCCATGTAAATCAATTTTAACCGATAGTTGATCCCAATAGTTAAGACCCTCATAGGTTTGATTGATCAGCAGCATCTCGCCCGTGTCGAAACTAAGTTTGGATGTGTGCAAAAACTCACCACCCGTTAGTTGATAGCCATTCTGGGTGTTATTAAAAGGCTTGGCAAATAGCCAACCAATTGCGCTGACTATGGGTAAAGCCAGTCTTAAATTGGCACCCAACTCCGTGGTGATGGGTGTCACTGCGGTATAACTACGGCCATCGGCTGTAACCACATAGGACTGAAGTTTAGAACGTTCGGGGATCATTTCACCATTTAGTTCACCCACTAGGGAACCAGTTACACGCACGGGAAAATCATCTTTTATGCACACTTCACCATTGCCATAGAAACCCGGCTGACAGACACAGCAGAAACCCTCTTCTTTGTCAACGCAAGTAGCACGTTGACTGCAAACACGTTGACCAGCATCGGAACAGGTTTGATACAGTGGGGAATCGGTAAGTGCATTCAAATTAGTAGGTGCCTGGACATTGCGTTCGTACTCAAATGGGCCTACACGATATAGAAATACACCGGGTATGCCAACATTGGATTTTTCACTTAAAAAGCGAGCCTGTGAAGAAACAATAAAAGTATGTTAAATAGTGACCTTTGACCCTTGACCTGACCTTTTAATAAAAAAAAAATACGTACATTTTCATTGCCAGAACCCTCCAAATTGAAATAACGCCCATCTTCGGAAACAAAGCCAGCTTGAGCTCTTATATCGGGCAAGCCCAAAGGACCATTTTCGCCTTGCAACCAATTTAAACCGGAGGCAGGATATAAAAATTGTACAAACGTGTCCTGATCATCGGAAATTATAATGACCTATGTAAAGAAAATTTTAGATAGCGTTCCAGAGTACTCAAAAAAAACTGGAAACTCACCTGGAAAGTGTTTAACTTATCGGTTTTGGATTCAAAATAGCCCACATTTTTCCAAGTGGCCACCACAATATCGGTGGCTTCAAAATCCCTTTGTTCGTTAAACGCATAGCGCACCAGTTCGCTAACCTTCTCCAGTTGATCGGGATCTTGTGAGGAGAATATGGAAATGCTGGTCGATTCGTTTGCGGAAGTGGTATCCACATTTGAATAGAAACCCGCTATGGAGGGATATTCAAAGGGAAACGGTTGATTGATGTAATCCGGAAATTCAATATTAAACGTCAATATGCCATTGGTATTGATCTGGAATCATAGAGAAAAGAGAGAGAGAGCGACATTAGTCATGTTGACACACTTAATTTAAGAGCGGGACACCAACAATGTCTTTGAAAGTGTCAAACAAATTAGGGTGAGAAAATTATTTTCCCTCCTTCCATCGTTTTGTCACTCTCTTCCACTCGGAGGAGGCAATTAATCGGGTAATAAATTTGAATTTAAATTTATTTGTGTAGCAAACAAAAAAACTATACAACACGCTTATTAAGATTTAATCTAAATATTGTTCTCAAAAGGAGAAGTATTCCCCCTTATTTTCTAAAACCACTTGAAATGCTTTGCCTGTCTTATTAAGTGGGTACTTAAGGTCTAACAGGGTTGGTGGAGTGGCGTAAAAACACTTTAAAGCGTAGCAGCAAGCAGTCATGGTAATTGGAACAAAGTGGCGGAAGCATAATGAAAACAAATGTTATCGATAACATACGTTTCCATTCGTAGAGAATAAAAACGAAGAAAAACACGAGAAAATGACATGAAATATCCCACAAGAGAGAAAAAACTGAAAAAAAATTCACAGATACATGCCGCTTAATGATTTTGTTAATTGTTTTACATTCACATATAAATAAACCGCTCATCTTCATACTAGCGAGGAAGGTAAGCCAAGTGACAGTAGTGGAATAATATGGCAAAGAAAATATTTCAAGATCACAGGGCTCTCGCACTCCCAACAAATTATTTTCTACATCTGCTACTGCTCCCACAGCTCTTCTCCAAAACCTTCTTCTTCCACGTTTCTTTGCAGGTTCCATTTCAAGCCTGAGCGGTAATATCGTCTCTTGGTTCATATCCACTTATACTGACTTAGTTTATGACTTAATAGATGCGATTTAGTTACTCTTCATGACGAGCGGCTTTATACTGCGTTCGTTATCCCCTCTTGGATCCTACTGTGCACAAGAATTGTAACAGAATCTCGAGAACTAATCATCTAAGAATGTTGGAAATAGAACTCACCTTCTACTCTACGTTCAAATAGCTGGGTATTGTATTCACTTATAAACTTTAGTGGAGGCGACATAACCTCGTGCCCAGATTTTTACATTTTCCTCCCTTAAAGAAAAAGAGCTTGTTCCTGCTGTTCACTAGGAATTGTAAGAGAATCTCGAGAGTCAATCATTCAAGACTGATAGGAATAGAGCTGAGCTTCTTAAAAACTTGCAAATTACTTTTCATACCAAACTCTCATGAAGGCAGCATGTCCTCGCAAAGAAGCAGAAAGCTTATGGCAGAAAGTTTACCTTTAAGCAGGTCATTGGTAAAACAAGGGGACTTCAACACTTCATTATATTCTATCTACACAGGGCGATAATAGAACTAGTACTGCTGGTTCACAGTCTGGTCGATTCTGCGATATTAGAAGGCCATCTGCCGTCCTTATTATCAGTGACACGAGAATAACATCAACCAGGCATGTTATGCGACATGATAAATTGATTATCTTTTAAACGAGCAGCAGACAAACTCTTGTTGAAATCTAGAACTCTATGAATATCCTAGAGTCATAGCCTTATATACCTTATTCCCCGATACCTGGTTATCTATACATATCTGAACAAATAGTAAGACATTGTCATTCCAAATAAAGGGTGTTTTTTATAGAGGTATAGAACTTTAAGTTGCAATCAAACAACGATGGATTATTCGATTGACATGAATTTTATTTATCCGAAAGATAATCTTGTGGCATTACATTTAAATATGATTTCTGGCATATGACCGCCACGGCTGGCGCGGATGTAGTCCAATCTGGACGTCCAAATTCGGCAATAATACGGCGAATGTTGTCTTCCAAATGGTCAAGCGTTTGTGGCTTTACCGCATAGACCAATGACTTTACATAGCCCCACAGAAAGTAGTCTAGCGGTGTTAAATCACAAGATCTTGGAGGCCAATTCACAAGTCCAAAACGTGAAATTAGGCTGTCACCAAACGTGTCTTTCAATAAATCTATTGTGGTACGAGCTGTGTGACATGTTGCGCCGTCTTGTTGAAACCACATCTCCTGGACATCATGGTTATTCAATTCAGGAATGAAAAAGTTAGTAATCATGGCTCTATACCGATCACCATTGACTGTAACGTTCTGGCCACCATCGTTTTTGAAAAAGTACGGACCAATGATTCCACCAGCCCATAAAGCGCACCAAACAGTCAGTTTTTCTGGATGTAACGGTGTTTCCATATACACTTGAGGATTACCTTTACACCAAATGCGGCAGTTTTGTTGTTGACGTAGCCATTCAACCAGAAGTGCGCTTCATCGCTAAACAAAATTCGCTTATGAAAATCGGGAACAACGGTAATCTCGTTTTGGGCCCATTCGACGAATCTACGCCTTACTTGATGATCGTTTGGCTTCATATCTTGCACGAGTTGGATTTTGTAAGCACGCAAACCAAGATCCTTCCGCAAAATCTTCCATAAAGTGGATGGACACAGATCCAATTCCTGTGCTCGATGGTGGATGGACTCATTCGGGTCTTCCTCAATGCTACGCTCTACAGCAGCAATAGCTTCTTCTGTACGCACCGTACAGCGTCTCTGGGTATGCGAGTTATCAATAAGAGTAAACGTGGTGCGAAAACGTTCCATGGTTAATCGAATTAACTGCTCTGATGGACGATTTTGTCGACGATAAAATGGACGTAGTGCGCGATACGTTTTCCGCACAGAACCATTATTTTCGAAATAAAATTGCACTATTTGCAAGCGTTGTTCAAGCGTGAGTCTATTCATGATGAATTGCCAAACCAAACTGAGAATAAATCACTTGACAGCTGTTAAATCGGTCGCCATCTTGAAAAGTAATGCCAACTTAAAGTTCTATACCTCTATAAAAAAACACCCTATAGAAGGCCATCTGCCGCCATTATTATCAGTGACACGAGAATAACATCAACCAGGCATGTTATGCGGCATGTTCAACGAGCTTCACCTGCAGCAGCAGACAAACTCTTGTGGCAATTTAGAGCTCCATGAATATCCTAGAGTCATAGCCTTATATACCTTATTCCCCAGTACCTGGTTCTCTATAAAATGATAAGACATTGTCATTCCAAATAGAAACGAAGACAGATTCTGATCACCATTCTCTGGAAATATACACGAACGACTAGAAGTTAAACAGGAAAATGGGCTGTGGAGTGTATATAGAGAGAAAGAACTTGGATATCAATCACTTATACAGGCTGCCAGATCAATACAATGTTGGCATTATATAGCTGGCCATTAGCGTAATATTCCCAGGGAGTATACTGATATAGCCGGACACAGACTACCATAAAATCTTTTTCAAACTTCATATTGACATTCAAGCTTCTCCGTGAGTTTCTTCCGTTTTTGTGTCCTTGAGCACAGCGATATACCCGTTATATTTGCACCACCCAAAGCCATTGTTAGGCGAAAAATTATGAAAAATTTCTTCTCCTCGACTAATGCTTCCTGGGTAGAAGAGAGTCCATTTCGACTGCCAGGTTTAGCTTGCCGACTCAGTGACGTCGAAACTGATCATTTTTCTCTCTCGACTTGACATTTATTACGTGGTCTTTCACGAGACATTTCTATGTGTCCCTCGGGTTATTTTTGCAGAAATTGCATCACGACCTGGAACTCGCTCGAACCCTGTTCTTAACATACCTGTCGGAAAATTTCTGCAGCTAGAATAATTAGTTCCGCGCTGAATTAAAAGAACCGCGATTTTTTGTACTACAAACCATTTTTTCCCTCACTTTGTAGGAGCAAGTACTTTAGTAAAGAGTACCTGATCGAAATATTTGTTTTGGTATACCTTCCCCCCTTTTGAAAAAAACAAAAACAAATGCATAACCATTGAAGCACTTACAGTTCGAACAAGACATCAATAGAAGTGAATGTGTGTGTGGTGTGTGTGGTGTGTGTTAGGCGCTGCAAGTGCTTCCCATACCAATACATTTAAAGATCGAAGGGAATGAATGAATGCAAGATTTCAAAATCGTTTGTTTTGTTTCGTTTTGTTTTTGCTTTTTGGCGTTTCTCTACATCTGAAGATGTCATTCATAGATCGGGTGTTAGCGATTGATGATGATGATGTTGATGCTGCTGCCGCCAACAATGTAGTGTAGTGTGTGGTGTAGTGTAGTGTTGTGTAGTGTAGTGTGTGGTTGTAGTGGCTCTGTATTAATTTATGATTTTGCACCCAAATACTCTGGGGTATTAGGCCTGTTCTCTGTTGTAAGACTATGTGAGCGTGTGTCTTATAAACGTCTGTTGTCTGTGCATCAGTGTTGCAGGCTTCTTTGACGGACTGCAACAGTACAACAATAAAACAACAACAACAATAATAACACTTAAAGCACACATTATTGTTTTATTGCATAAATAAACACAAGCAAAAGTATCTTCTCATGAATAAGGCCTTATGCCAGTTGCAGCAGGTCTGTTTATCTTCTGTTCTGTTCGGTGTTGTTGCTTTGTTGCTCTTTTGTTGGTTGTATGCATTGGAATTTTCTTTTTATATTTAGAATTACAAAAAATTCTTTCCAGACTTTAGTTTTCTGAATCATTTTATTCAAAAAAAAATAATTTTTTTTTGTTTTTTATTTCGTTATTCCTGTGGCATATTGCTTCCATGGTGGTTTTTTTTAATTTTTCTTGTGGTTTTTTTTCTTTTGTATGGAATATGCATTTTAAATGGAACATAAATATTTGTTTTCCGGTTGTATACTTTACTCTCATGGGAGAACGAAGGGTGGCAAGAACTATTAAATGGAAATGGAAACCATTTTATGTGTGCTATGGTGTAAAAAACTTGTGGCAAAACATTTATTGAGTTTTGCTTTTAACCACAGGTGTAAAGCATTTCAATAAATTGAATTTTTATTTTTAATTAAAATTTCTTTATTGATTAATAAATAAGTTTTCAATTTGTATCCCCAGGTTAACATATGTATGTAACACAATATTTATAAAAAAAATTTTAATTTCCATTTTAATAAAAATTTTACTTTGCTGAATTCATAAAACTTTAGCTGAATAAGGATTTTATAATTTTCTAATAATTTTAAACTATTTTACTTATATTAAATCATGTTTTTACCTGCTGAATTCTTGAAAACTTCCTCAAATTTTGAAACATTATTAAAATCATTAGTTTTTCTACAATTTCTTTTAACTTTCCTTTGCTGAATTCATGAACAAGTAGCTGAATATGCATTTAAAAACTTTCTCCATAATTTCAAACAATTTGTATACTATTTAAGAACTTATTTCGCTAGCTGAATTACGAAAAGTCAGTCATAAGACTGTCTGATAATAATTTTAAACGATTTTGCTTAAAATACAACATTTTTTTTAACTGCTGAATTATTGAAAACTTAGTTTAACTTAATTTTTAATCTCAAATTTTGAAACATTATTAAAAAACATTAGTTTTTCTACAATTTCTATTAATTTTCATTTGCTGAATTCATGAAGAAATAACTGAATATGCATTTAAAAACTTTCTCCATGATTTCACACAATTTGAGAACTTATTGCACTAGCTGAATTACGAAAAAGTTAGCTGAATTGGCAATTTTGTAGATTAATAATTTTTTTCGATTCATAAGCCGTCATTTTTATAGCGCCATTTCTAGTACATATCCTAACTAAAAGAAAAAGTAAAAAAAATCTCAATTTTCTCATACTTTTTCACTTTTTGCTCAGCTGAATTTATAAATAAGCAGCTGAATATGAATGAAATAACTGTGATTAAATACTGCTGAGATGAACTCGCCGAAAGAAATACATATTTGTTCAATTTTGTTTTGTTCGATATGTCTGAACAGAGATTTGAACCACGTGCTCACCTCTTAAGCCCACATACTACTTGCTAGCTGAAGATAATGATCTGAACTTATGTGGTTTCAACAAGCCTGTGCCACATTTGTATTTTGGTGTTATTACAAGAGGCATTTTCAAAAATTATTAATTCACGTTTACATACATACATACATAATTGGTCATTGCAACCCTTCAGTTCGGATTACGACCTAGTTTCTCACACCACTTATGTTGTGTGTGTTAATTTTATACATGGGTGGTGGGACCTACAGTTTAAAGTCGACTCCGAACTACAGATTTTTTGAGAAACTTTTTCGTGGACAGTTTTTATTTACTCTCAGAGTTTTTGCCAGAAATCTGCTGAGAGGAAGTCGCCGAAGAAATACTTTTTGTATTTTGTCTTTGATGTCTGGCCTCTCGAACCCTGGCTTTTCATCTAATAAGCGAACACACTTCCTACTAGACCACGACGACTTCATTCACGTTTTGATAAATTTAATTGGCCCCCAAGGTTATAGTATTTGTCGTTGTTAGACTTATTTTGCACACCTGGATCACAGACCATAACTACTTCAATAATAATCTCCAATATTAATTCAACTATCTCCAAGATACCGTCCGAAATGTGCTAAAAAAATGGTCGAATTGATTAACTGCTGCCAACTATCCCAAGACGGATATACAAATGTACGTAATAGAATGGCAAGATCCAAGTTTGATTGAAATCATGGCTTTATGCATGTTATATTGAATAATGAATAACCATGTACTAGTCTCCGTAGTCTAGTAGGTAGTGTGTTGACTTATTAGACGTGAGACCACGGTTCAAACCCTAGGTCAGACATCTCTAACAAAACGAAAATATGAAAACAAATATTTCTTAGCTGGCAAAAACTCTTTTGTGATGAAAAGTTTCTCAAACATCTTTTGTTCGGAATCGACTTTAAACTGTAGGTCCCGCCATTCATGCATAAAATTAACACAGAACATAAGTGGTATTAGAAGCTAGGTCGTAATCCTGACTGAAGAGTTGTAATGATCAATTATGTACGTATTTTTCTTGTTTATTTTTTTTTGTTTTGGCAACTTCTAGAACCTTACTGTTGGTTTGTTATTGTTATTCCGTCTTTCATAGGATTTTATACGTAGTTTTGTGATTGTAATTTGATCTGAGTTTATTCGAATTTCCGTAATTCTGTGGTTTTGTTATGGTATAAGGAATACTTTTTATGTGAACCCTTCTTCTTCATTAATTTCTCTTTCCTATTCTTGTTTTTTTTTCATTTTCCATCATCATTAACATTCTTGTTGATCATGACAAATTTTTTAAATTTTATTTTCATTTCATTTTTTTTTTTTATTTATAATTAGCAGACATGCATTATACAAAATCATCGTATAATTTTATACCGACACACACTAAAAATAAAATTATAAATTTCACTAAAAAATTATTCGTCTTCTTTTTTTTAAATTTTTTTTTAATGAAATTAAAAAAATTATGCCAAATCGTTTGATTTGATTTCAAAATGTGTGGTGCGATCAACACCATGATTTTTAATGAAATTTTCTTGGTTTTTTCGTGTCTATAAAAAAAAACCAACCGGCAAGCACTCTTCTTGCGGTGGCTCTTTGCTTTTTAGACAATTTATGACATTAACATAGCTAAGCATAGCATATCTAAGTGTGTATGTATTTGGCGTCAGAACATTTTAAAAAACTCATTCACTCTAATAAAAATTAAAAATATTTTGTTGCCACAACAAGCATAAATACTTAATTTTTTTTTTAACGTGGTCCAAACGCACACACACGCTTCCAAATTGCAGATCCAACGCCACACACAGACCACAGACCAATTATTAAAAGAAAAAGAAGAAGAACAAAATTCTAACACCCGCCATTTCTTTAAGTTTCAAAAACAACAAAAAAAATTTTAACAAAAAAGTGTCGTTTTTTTTTTTAATAATTTGGCCAAAATCCAAAAAATTTTTCATATTTTTTGAATAAAAAAATTTTAATTTTTTAATTTTTATGGATTTTGTTTTTAAGCAGACAGTTTTTTTTCTTATTTTAAATAGAAAATGCAAAATGGCATATAAATAGAAATGCTTTTATTTCCACTGTGGTATTAACCTCGTGTTAGATTTTTGCTACAACTAGCATGTGCAGCATGTTATATGTACAATACATATGTAAATATGTAAGAATTTATTGTCAATGTTGTTTACAGTTATTAATATATGTCAGTATATTGGATTGCAAAACACTGGCCTGTAGTTCAGTGCTAGGATGGAGTTCTCTTCCCATAAGCCAACATAACTAAGCTGTTTTTAGTCGCCGTAAGTGTTGAAAAATTCAGTACTTTGGTACTTTTTGCAGTACTTTTTCATTTCAAAAATACCGCAGTACCCCCGCGATGCTTTCAGTACTTTTTTATTATTACATATTTTATGTCTTGGGCTTCTCAACTACTGACAATGCATTGGCAACATGTTCAACGTAATGCTAAAGGTAGAATTAGGCTTTAGCCCCGCTTGGCCAAACCTCAACGCAACATACGTTCGTTTTTAGAATACGAAAAGCAATGAAAACGCTTGTCTAACCGTATTGTAATTTCGGTAGGCATTTGCATTGCTCTTCATATGCTAAAAACGAACGTATGTTACATTACGTTCCATCGACGTTTGCCTAAAAATGTTTTTTTTTTTGTTTTGCTACGTTCCGAATCAGCTGTTTTTGTCCTGTATGTGTATTAAATATAAATAAATAAATAGTCTAGTAGGTAGTGTGCTGGCTTACTAGACGTGAGCCCATGGCATATATCTCCCACAAAACGAAATATGAAAAACTATGTCTCCGGTGACTTCCTTCTGCCAAACACTCCGGGAGTAAATAAAATCGCCACGATAAAGTTTCTCAAAAATCTGTCATTCAGAGTAGGCTATAAACAGTAGGTCCCGCCACTCATGTATAAAATTAACACACACAAATTAAGTGGAAGTTAGGTCATAATCCTAATTGAAGGGTTATAGTGACCAATAATGACAAAAATACCATTTGATGCAAAAAAGTACCTTTTCAGTTACAGTTCAGTACCATTTCAGAATTTCAGTTTTGCAACACTGGTCGCCGTAGTCTAGTAGATAGTTTGCTGGCTTATAAAACGTAAGGCCATGGTTCAAACCCCCGGTTAAACATCTGCAACAAAACGAAGTAAGAAAAAATATTTCTTCGGCGAATTCCTCTCACCAGTCTTCTGGCAAAAACTCTGAGAGTAAAATAAAATTGCCATGAAAAGTTTCTAAAAATCTGTCATTCGGAGTCGACTTTAAGCTGGGATCTACAGCTCACAGTTATCTACAGCCACTCATATATAAAATTAACACACACAACATAAATGGTGTGCGAAACTAGGTCTTAATCCGGACTGAAGGGTTGTAATCAACAATTATGTATGTATGTTTGTATTTTCACATACTATTTGACTTTCTTGCAGAGAACATTCGTTCGCAGTGGATTGGCTAATGGAACGCACAATGCATTACAGAGAATAACCTTTCTTCAGCCAAAACTAACATTTATGAATGGCTCTACTCTCACTTTGTTGTCTCCCACAACCTATATTTCTAGATCGAATGCAATGCTTTGCATAAGTAGGGGCCATCGCCACTGGGGTTTAAATGTAAAGAATAGAGTGGATGACACTTACGTTATCCTGGTGAATAATCACTTTTATCTTGGATAGATGATCTCGCTTTTTTTCAAATTCTTATTAAAGCGATGCAAAAAGTTTGAAAAGAAAACTTCTTTTATCGTTTTGAAAGCAGCCAAAAACGGTCATTATAACTTTACTAAATGAAAAACTCATCTTGTACTTCTACGATGCCGATTTACATACATACATAATTGGTCATTACAACCCTTCAGTCAGGATTACGACCTAGCTTCTTACACCACTTATGTTGTGTGTGTTAATTTTATACATGAGTGGCGGGACCTACAGTTTAATGCCGACTCTGAACGACAGATTTTTGAGAAACTTCATGGCAATTTTATTTACTCTCAGAGTTTTTGCCAGAAATCTGCCAGGAGGAAGTCGCCAAAGAAATACTTTTTGTATTTTATTTTGATGTCTGGCCTGGGGCTCGAACCCTGGCTTTTCGTCTAATAAGCCAACACACTACCTACTAGACCACGGCGACTTCAATTTAGCATTCAAAAAATCCTCTGTTTTGACTAGCACTTGGTCCTTGCTGTCTTATGGTGAAGCCATGTTACGTGCACGCTTAGGATTATATAGTAGGGAGCAGCCGCTTTACTGATCAATGCTTACTTGAGCATAAATAACGGCCTGTTGTAGTACCACTTGAAGCTGTGCCCCACAACTGACTGACAAGTATGGATAAGCGCAGTCTCTCAGTATATCTAACCATTACGCAATGATCCGTGGGTATACATGAAGTTACGTTCCTGTGTTCTAATATAAGTAGTATGCTTCCTATTCAATGTAGGACAGCTGATTCTGGCAAAAAAGCAAAATTCCTCTCCAAACTATGATTTTTCTGAAGCCGCTAAATTTATTTACCTAATAAGCAGGTCGCCGTAGTCTAGTAGGTAGTGTGTAGACGTAAAGCCAGGATTCGAGCCCCATACCAGAGATCCAAAAAAAAAAATACAAAAAGTATTTCTTCGGCGACTTCCTCTCAGCAGATTTCGGGCAAAAACTCTCTGAGAGTAAATAAAACTGCCATGAAAAAGTTTCTCAAAAATCTGTCGTTCGAAGTCGACTTAAAACTGCAGGTCCCACCACTCATGTATAAAATTAACACACACAACATAACTGGTGTGAGAAACTAGGTCGTCATCCAGACTGAGGGGTTGTAATGACTAACTATGTATGTGTGTATGTACAACGAAAACAGTGTATATTTGGATAGTCCCTCTATCGTGTTAAAAGTGGCCGAAAGCTACCTTACAGTCAATCAATCCACAGGCAAAATTGTATTTCGTACATAACGGAATGGCTAGGCATGGTCAAGCATTGTAGCGAAACCACATTTTATTCGTACTCATAGCTTTTCGAAATTGCATAACTAGATAACCCTTTAAACCACATCAAACACCTTTCTGAAGCAGTGATAACGATTGTTGCCAAATTGTGGAAAAAATATACGAAATAATGAAGAAATAAAAACAGAAATTGGAACACTTGGAATAATTAAATATTTGAATTGTTTTTTTTGGATTATCAATTGATCAATATTAGCTCTGTATATACAATACATGTGTACATATGTATGTACATCCAATCACTGTACTCTTGAATATTGATTATCTCTGTATATATTGTATACGAAATGCTAATGTTGTTGATGATAATAATGATGATGATGCTGATGATGATGCTCGTATCAATGCGCAAATACCATACAGAGAGTATCGTGCAGTTTTCATTTCAATATGCGTTTGTATTGATTTTTAAAACTGAAAGTATCTGAAGGCAGTGAGTGCCTGCTGCTGCTCTGCCGTTTGTTGATTGATGACTTGATCGAATTGTTTAATCAGCAAGAGATTTTAAATTCAGAATCTTTGTTTTTAATTTCTTCTTCTTTTTGTTGTTTACGCCTTACTGTTGTTCTACTTTTTTCTAGTATGCACTTCTATGCATATAGTCCACTAAACCAAATTCTTTTTTCCATTTCGAATTGATTGCGTCTAGGCACTGCATCTGTTTTTTGATAAAAAATTTGTAATTCTCTGCCTATTTTTTTTTTGTTTTTTTTTTTTTTATAAAAATTTCAACAGATTAGAAATGAATCTTGTATAGAAATCAGCACGTGATTTATTTTATTTTTTTGTTTAATTTTATTTCAATCGCTTAGAATGCAAAATAAAACGCTTCTACATTGTATGGTAAAGGGCTAAGCTATTTTAATATGAAGAACATTGCTGATAAGCAAACCAAAAAGTTTAGCAGATAATCTTGAATGCAATTTTGTAATGATTTTGAGAATTTAAAAATTAAAACGTTTTGCAATTAGTAACACTTGATTTGATTTAAAAAGTAAACACTTTAAAACTGAACAACTTCTAGAACTTCATTCGTCACTCGATAAAAAAAACCGTCAATCGATAAAAAAAAACCGTCAATCGATAAAAAAAATTCGTCAATCGATATAAAGCCCAGCTTGATAAGTTCTATGAGAAATCTTACTGAATTCCATTATAAGGCTAAGTTGAGCTTTCAATTACAATAATTCACTATAATGCTGGCCGTGTAAGGAGACAGCAAGCGCTTATCGAAGCCATAGTCATCTCACTTGGCTCAAGGGATTGAATTTTGAATAATAAAATCAAGTGGTTGTTCACCCTTTGATCGACTCTCACTGCAGTTCTTTAACAGAGTAATATGGATACCTTGTCACGAGGACCATTCCGTGATGAATTAGTTACATAAGGCACACGCCTACCGAATACCAAACATGAATGTAGGTATACTTCTTACCTCTGTTAGGCTGGTAGGAAGCGTAATACATCATTACAACTCTCCAGTCAGGATTATGAGCTTGCTTCTCATATCACTTATGCTATGTGTGTTCTTTTCATACATGAGTGCCAGGGCCTACAGTTTAAAGTTGACTTCGAACGATAGACTTTTGAGCAACTTGTCATTGCAATTTTATTTGACACTCAGAATTATTGCCAGAAATTTGCCGAGAAGGAAGTCGCCTAAAAAATATTTTTTTTATTCGTAGTTGATTTACCAGTTTTTGCCAGAAATCCTCTGAGAGGAAGTCGCCTAAGAAATATTTTTTCGTTCGCAGTTGATTGGTCAGTGGAAAGCACAATGCATTACAGAGTTTAATTGCTCTTTAGCTGCACTATCCGTATATATGGAACGCAATTTATCAAAAATAATGTTTTTTGACGTCAATACTCTCGCTTTCTTGTCTCTTACAATCTATTTTTCTAGATCGAACACAATTTAGTGCATGAGTAGGGGCCATCATCGCCAGCCTGTTGGTTGAGCAAAAAAGGAAATTTTCACTTGGGTCTAAATGTGAAGGGTGGAGTGGATGAGGAGGAATTTTATTTACTGAGTGAAAAGCCCATCTTGATCTTCTATGATGCCGATCTGGCATTTGAAAAATCTCTTACTGTTTTGACTACTGCTGGGTCTTTGCTATGCTCTGGTGAATCCATGTTGGGTCAAGGCTTAGGATAATATAGTAGGGAGTAGCCATTCGCTTGAGCCTATATAGCGACTCGTTGTAGTACCACATGAAGTTGTGCCCCAAAACTGACCGATATGTCTATATAAGCACAGTCTCCCAGTATGTCTGTCCAAGACCAATGGAAACACAATGATCCGTGGGAATACATGCAGTGACAGAGATGTTCCTACGATCTAATTTAAGTAGTACGCTTCCTATTCAATTTAGGGCAGCGGATACTTACCTAATAGTCGCCATGGTCTACCACTCGCCATAGTCTACAACTCGCCATAGTCTACCGCCCGCCATAGTCTACCGACCTCCATAGTCTACCAAACCCCACCTGGGGTTTGAACCGTGTTCTTACGCCTAATGAGCCAACAGAATTTATTTTACTACAGTATAATCCATTGTATGTAGCAATAGAACAGTGTATCAGGAAATACTTTGCAAGAGTGTTCTAATGAATCAATAGAGTTGGATGGCCCTACCGTTACTAAATAACTGCTGGAGTGAAGAATTTTTTGCATCCTCTTAGGAAACTTAAGACGCGCTTGAATGCTTCTTTCGATGCTTGATAAATACGAGTATATTGATTGCAGCGAAAATCGTATTCGATTTCTTGCCTACAATTTCAGTATTCCTGATTCCCCATAGTTACAGGTGACGTAAAATTGGGGGAGCCTTTCGTTTTCTAAAATCGACTTTAATCGTTCGAACCTATTTGGAGATCGATTGGAGATGTGATGGATGCAAGTGAGTCATACAAAACTGATAGAAAATCCTGGCATTATCTGCCAAATAAATCTATTTTGATGGCCTCGAAGTAATACAAAAATTGGGGATAAAATTAAAATGATTTCTTAATCAAAAAGGCCAGGGCCTTATTGATGTGCCCTCAAAAGCATTAAGAAGTCATTTCTTGTATCGTGTTTCTTAATTTAAAATTTTTTCTAAAAAAACTCTTATTTATTTTTCTACTCACATATATTTGATCGTATTTCTCGCTATAAAAGTTGATGGGATTGTCGAGATGCCAAAGTAAAAATTCACTGTCACCGTTTGATAAATTTGCGACAGGATACTCTGGACCGGTGGGATAATACAATTCGTTTAAACGTAAAATATCCAAAACATGAGCCGTCGAGGATTTGAATATTAAAAGCAAGACAGCAATTAAGCTTAAATATTTCGTTAAGCGGGAATTCATTTTGAAATAATTTTTTTTTTAATTTTTCGTGGAACTTTTTCGTTATAATTCTTGAATTATTTTTTAAGAAAATTTTAAACACACAACACACACTGCATTATTTTGGATTTCTTTTTAATTGGGGTTTTCTTTCTTAAGAAAAATTGGAAATGAGATTTCTTTATTTTTTATTTTTTTTGTTTGAAATGCGTGTACAGAAGTGGTTTTTAAAAATAACTTCACTTTATTAAATTATACACACACTAACACAGACACTTATGGACATACACAGAGACACAAAGAAATTTTCTTTTTTATTCCTTAAAGCGTTTGGTTAATCCGTACAGCGATCTATGCGCTGTTGCTACACTTTCACAACTGAACGATCGTACGAAAAAGCGGATCCTCAAAAACTCAAACAACAGACGCCGCCGCCAGTACTGCTTTTGAATGAAATTCTTCACAGCCAAAGCAATCAGCACAATAAAAGCAGAGGCCGTCATCATAAGTTTATATATGTACATATGTGGGGTTTTGCATGTGTTTGTAGGAGCATAATAAAGCTCTCTTCATTTAAATAACGGTATTCTATCAAAGAGCATGAAAAATTATGTTTAAATACCGCTACACATGCTTCACAGCATAACGGAAACACAACATGATGATCATTTATCATGAGAATGAAGTACTTTTACTCTCTCTCTCTCTCTATCTCCCTCTCTATCTGTCTCTCTCTCTCTTCTTCGGCATTCGCTTGCGCCCTTTTAATTTATATTTCGCTGTCATTTGGCTTGTCACATTAGCAGACCGTTAAATGTCGTAAACTATTCTCACTCCCTCCTTTATGATCAAAGGGTGTTAAGGTGAGTATTGCGACACGCTTCTGAAAACTATTTTCATTTACAAGATTGATGATGCCCAAGGACAACAAAAACAAAATAGAAGAAAAAACATTTCAATACTCATTGGATTTGTATTTTTAATGAGCAGTTCTAAGAAAAACGTAGCACGTGCAGAAAATCATTCGTCACAGTCATAAGCGTACATATATTTTTTGTTTTTTTTGTTTTAATGATCACTTTTAATGCTTAAGATTTTTAAAAATAATTTTTTAATGTGAAGGGGAAACACACGCCATAAATGGGGGCTTAATAAGCAATCATTCACTTGTGGTACCTTGGGGAATAGTCTAAGAAACTTATGATCACTAAACAGGACTTAAGATGATCGTTTTAATTGAATATCAGTACTAAAGAAGATGGTGGCCTTTTTATTCAATGTGCCATTAAATTAGACGTCCAAAATGCTTTTAAATCAGAGAACTCGACCAATTTCCTGGAGATGCCGAGATACGGAACAGACAAGAATATCAAGAGAATGCAGGGTCACATGAGAAGTACCTTAGGATTCTATATTTGGATGTACGATGGCATATTGAGACTGGGGCGTCCGATAGTAGAGTATCGAACGTATCGTATTTGTTATGGTTGACCAAACGGCTGGGTGTTCTGGAAATAATGTGCAACAATGCTGCAGGAGAATATGTACTTAGATGGTTGGATACTGCTTGCCTCGAATAAGCTGCACTAAACAATGCCACAGATGATGTAGTCCTATGAACATCTGTTATGATCGCACCATAACAGTCATAATACACTCAAACTGGGTTTGATGAATACTTTTCTATAAAGCCAACTATCAAAACGCGACCACGTATAATGGATTCCATAACCGTATAACCAGTATACATTTCTATACAAATGGTCCAGGGTCATTTGACCCTGTACAGTGCCACACTATACCAGTCTAAAAGTCATGCGATAGCCTTCCTGCAGACTGAAACCATTCTCGAGAAATGTTACAATTTCCGAAACAAATTTTGAATCACTGCTTGTAGTCCCTACTATCACCTCATTTGCGTAGGCGATTGTCATGTAGAATATTCTTCCCATGCTATTGGTAGGGTGTTAAGATTGAAATTCTGTAGCGAGGGTACATCACTTTGTGGTTTATCTCGTACCGCCACTTTCGAAACACTTGCGGTGACCAAAGTAGATACTACACGCCAGTATTATTAACTGTAAATTGTTATCCAGATTTAAGGAACTTAAATATTTGTTAGTTTAACATGCAACACTTTGGTGGTCGATATTTAGTGTAACTTTTAGCGGAACCGTGCAACAATGAACAATAATAACCGTCAATGGGACACTAGGCGTATTCTCATTTGACGAGCAATTATGCGACAAAATCCCTAACATATCAATGGCAGCTTATAGCATTACTCTAATACCAGATCAACTTCCTTTGTCAAAAGAATCCACTAGGACTCTGAGAGTAAATAAAAGTGCTATGAAAAGTTTCTCAAAAATATGTCGTTCGAAGTCGACTTAAAACTGTAGGTCCCGCCACTCATGCATAACATTAACACACACAGCATAAGCAGTGTAGGAAGCTACGCCGTAATCCTGACTGAAGATTTGTAATGACCAATTATGTATGTTATGTATGATCTGGATCAGTGATAATTTCATAAACTCGGCACATAAGGTTAAAAATATCTTCACCGTTTGTGAAATTATAATTCAGGCAATACGGGATCAAGTTGACGCCTCCATTCTATAACGTTCTAAGTGTACTTAGAACGTTTTTAATGCTCTTGCATTTTTAAATTCTACGTTCTCTAACTTAAATACTGTCAAAATTTGTTTAAGATGCGCCGATCCGTTCCGAAGTTATAGGGAAAAATCTACTTAGAATACACATATGGTCGTACGTCGCGTGAAAACTTTGAGAGCTCTTAACTCAAAACATACTTTTTCGACTTAGAATGTTATAGAACGGAGGCGTCGAAGTGTTGTTCTGGAATTCACAACAACTCCAGGCATTATATGGGCATCTAGTCATCAAGAACTTATGGGAAATATATGATAGAGCCAGATTACCCAATACCATGGAGAATCCAATACCTTTCAGCGTATTAAAGAGCGAGAGCGGAAGTTAGCGGAAACGTCACAGTGACAATTATGGAACAATGATAAGGAAAAATTACAAAGGTCCCGATGAGGAGAAAACCAAGAGTATTTTAAAAATGAAGGGTGATAGGCTTAAGGCCCTTGGTTTTTCTCCTCTCCTTCAACCTACCTACCTGCCTATAGTTCTACTAAGTCCCAATATTAAGGTTTTCATAGTCGTAAGTGAGAGTTTGTAGGAGCCTAATTGATTCAGTTCAAGTGTTTAAGTAAATATTCCGATTACTGTCATGCTTAAGCGATGAATTTTTTATTCGCAATTAATACTTCATCTTCGAAATTATTTTCTCAGTTTTTCTTCAATGAAATTTAAAGGCCGTTTAAAGTAGCACTTGTTGTCGAAACACTTGTCAAATTGACAGCTGTCAATTTGTTATTTGTTAATCTTCTCCTAAGAATTTTATGTTCCTCTTGAGTCGATTGCAATTTCTTTTCGAAAACCCTTGACTCATTCGTCAAATCATTATCAGCAACACTTTGTGGTTATTGTACGTTCAATTATTTCGATTGAAAAAAAAAAGAAATCTTTTTAACAACTTGCCATATAAAATTAAATTAAAATTGGAAGAAAAAAAATATTTTAAATTTTATTCCGGCAATAAATCAAACCCATAAGATAGATAGACGGAATATACTCTGTCTGTTTGAGTGCTTGATTAAAATGCGTTGCTCTTTTCAAATTTTTTTCTTAATCGCCATGAGATTCCATTAATCTTAAACATCTGTTGGTATTTAAAAATATGTTTTTTTTTTTTTGTTTGTTTTGGACTTATGAATTTGCCTACAGTATATACAGTGGAAAATGTCCCCCACACATTTTCAATATTGAAAAAAATTTTCAAATTCCCATATAAATCCACCAAAGGCGAGAAACAAAAATAAAAGATTAAAAGATTTGAGAATCTTACAGAAAAAGATGACACACCACACGATTTTATATAAATATTGACAGCTGTCACTTTGACAAGTGGCATAATTTGGAAATTATTTAAACTCAAAACACTACTTTGAACACCCCTTTAAAAAAAATTAAAAACAAAAATAAAAAACCTCGTAAATGAATGAATTAAAACCACAGTCATAATTAAAACTGTATTATTGAGAAATACTTAAAGAATTGTTGGGGTTAAAGGGAGGTAATTAAGCAATTTTAATTACATACTTACGCCTTACCCACATAGCCATTTCTAATGAGCGGTTTTCTGTCAAAATAAAATTTCTAAACTATAATAGAGAATCCAAGAATTAACTTCCCAAGGCCATTGAAGAGCCATCCGCTTGTTTGCCTATAAATGCCACATCATAGAGACATAATGTATTTTACAGTTTAAGCCCCCCCCCACATTTTCATCAACCATGTAGAAAGACAAGGGTCGTTGTGCCCAAAGCACAATGCCTCGTTAAACTTATCGAGGCTCTAAAATGGTCCCCCCATTTAGATTCAGTACCCATTACATCAGAAAACAGTAGATCCTGGGTTATACTGAAGATTCTACAATCTCCTCTATTTCGTCATGAAGATATCTTCTTCGTCTAATCGACGATCAGATCGAAGAGGCATTTTAAACGTGGCATAACCGACCCTTCCTTCCAGGTTCATTTGACCCTGTACAGTGCCACCCTATACCAGTCTAAAAGCCATGTGATAGCCTTCCTGCAGGCTGAAACCATTCTCGAGTTTGTATAATATCCAATAAGTATCCTTAAGGCTTCCCAACTATCCACGGGGATAGCAAACACCTTTTTCCTGAAATATAGTAATCTCATGAAGGAACCTATAGGACAGATTCACTAGTGTAGCAGATATTTTCGAGACGTCTGCAAAGAGGTAATGGCAGTCAACTGCTGTGTGTACAGAAACACCACCGACAGCAACTTGAAAACTACATACCCTGCCTGTATACTCTTGCAAATCTGTACTCAGGGTCTGTATGCCCAAATCAGTAACCTAGCATGTCTAAACTCCTCTACTCTGTATAAGTAACCTCAAAATGTTCCTTGCTGTAAGCACCTTAACCACCCCATCTACAGGAAGTAGCCCTTAAACATATGTAACGAAATCTGAGGAATATTTCTAAAAGCAGCCAATATATCCAAAGTGAAATAACTTTGCACCTTACTCAGCAACTGCATCCTTATATAAGAACTGCGTTCTATATAAGAACCGGTAAGATAACGGAGTTATTGACACACTTCACCAACTCTGAGTGAAGACCCTATCCCCTACCAACGGTATACCAAACTGCATCATAAGTACTGAATTTATTTTTAATAGTTTCCAAGACCTAATTACAAAAAACTGATAAAGCGAAGCTTCGGCCAAAGTACATGGCTGACATTTCGTTATATCATTTATTTGGTAGACACCAAAATGCCTTTTCCTCCACCGACACAGCGCTGGTCATGTATGCAATAGGTAAAGAATAGCCTCCTATCCTCATCTTTACAACTTGTACAGATATCGTTTGCCAAGTTTCCTAGACAAATGCGCATTTCATGAGTGTCCGTAATGACTCCAACAACCATACCGAGCATGCTGCTTTGAAGTGTAAACAGCATTTTCGCGCACCCTATATCCAGTTTTGGCCAGATTTTCTTTGCCCTTCTATTTGTATTCAAAGACTCCTATCCTCGACTGCATTGTCAATTATAAGCTCGCAGGTCTTTTAAGCGATTCCAAAGTAGAAAATACATCGCAGAGTTCAATGATGGTGGCCAGTTTATCAACTTTACAATTACCCAGAACATCTTTGTCTCAATACCCATATGATATACACACCATAGCGTTTTCCGTAACCTTAATGAGATACACTGAGCGCCCAAAGTGAGTAAACGCACAATGAGAATAGTCCAATAAATTTCCAAAATTAAAAACGTTTATTTATTACTTATAAAATGTTAAAACATAAACAACAATTCATTATAGAGGAACTTTTTTTTTATACTTAAGAACAAAAGTGTTGACTCACTTATGGCGCTCACTGTATCTGCGATACCTATACACCGTTCTAGATTTCTTTATTCTTGGCCTCAGCGCTTCAATAGCAGAGGTTCTAAACTTTTTATATTCTCTTGATTAATACGGTATCAAGATATATTTAGGAGTCAGAATGGTTTTCCTAAGTGGAACCTTACACTTTATGAACAGTTCGCCTACCACCAATATAATCGCTGGATATGCTCAAAGAGGTTGTATAATTATATCGTATACTTTTCATAAAAAAATTTAATTCTTGGATGGGATATTTCAATTTAAAAGAAATTTCATTTCTGGCCTCCAAGAACAAACAAGAAAGAAGGCAATGATGCATTAAAATTAATTAAAAATAATAATTTCATATTTTAATACGAAAAGATAAAAGGAGTGGTGGTGACGGTGGTTTGCTTAAGAAATTTTTGGGCAGTTTTTGTTATGCATGATGGATTACAAAAGAAAAATATTTTTTCTGTCCATAATTATATTTAATTACGATCATTAAAAAACAAGCCTTTAACATCTTCGAAATTTTGATGGAACCTTAAATTTGTAGAAGTAGAACAAATAAAAAAAATTAATTTTTAATGCACAGCTGAAAGAAATATTCGTTTCGTTTTGTGATATGAAGTGATCTGCATCATTATGCAGTTAATAAATTTGAACATATGTTTGCCATAATGAATTGACCCATTTCTGTGGATGGAGCACATCAAATTGTAATGGATTTTGTTGCTTTTATGCTCGAATAAATGTGACAAAATGTTACAGTTTGTGATTTCAGGAAAATGGAAATTATAAGCGTTTATAAGCATTTCGTAATACATAGTTTTTTATACTGTCCCCCAGAAATAAAAATTTGTATCCTCCTCCATGCTGAAATGAAGTTCTTAAATTTAAATTTTAAACAATTTTTTCGAACATTATTTTGTTTTTATTATTATTATTAGAATAGGCGTTTCTTTTTGTTAAATTCTTTTTTTTTATTTAAAAAGACTAAGTATTGTATGAGAAAAATAATTGCATTCCTTTTGGGGGGAATTGGCGCTACTTTCTCAATATTTTTTTTTATTGTTGTGTTATTTAAATACTTTCTTAAAGAAATAAGGGTTTTATTACTATGTTCTCTGCTGTTTTTCAGTATGTTTTGTTGTATCATAATGCATAATTTCTTTGTTTTTTTTTTTGTTTTCATTTCTTTGCGAATAAAGAGCCTGTGCGGTGTTGGTTGTTGTTGTTGCTGTTATTTTGTATGAAGAAAATTTAAATTCAGTCACGTTTCTTTTTGCGTCTAGGCTTCTTTTTCTTTTTTCTTCGCTCCTATTTCTTACTGCTCTTCGAATTTGTATCATCCTTACTCTTATCGGTTTTCTCAGCATCAGCACCAGATTTTTTATCCTTGGTATCCTTATTCTCTTTATCTTTACTTTCTTTTGTTTTATCATCGGTTTTCTTGTCTTTACCCTCCTCGGCATCACGATTGGCCAATTTGTTGTTGATCAGATTGTGTAAAGCAATAATGGAACGCACCATCGAGGCTAAATACACCACCAACATTTGATCATTTGTCTTAACATACATGGTCTCGGTAAACTGGTCGTTGGTTATATCAGGCAATAGATTGAAAATATCCTGCAGCTGATAAACAATTTGATAATTAATGGGCATTTTGGCATCACCCACCCGCTGTAAATAATTTTTGATATCACTCAATTGGGCCTTGAGGCCACGCAAGCCCATTAATTGGTTGGTGATCTTTTGAGAGAGGCTGCCAACGGTGGTATCCTTAATGTCACGTAGTAAATGCTCTACACCCACTTCCTCGGCCTCTTCGGCACCAATTTCGCTGGGCACATGTTCAAATGTTTTACTGGTAGGCGAGCCATCATCATGTACCTCTTCAACGGCTATATAAGCCTCTGTGGGTAAGCCCAGGTCTTTAGGCTTGGCGTCAATTATTACTAAAACAGAGTTAGGGCAATAACGTCTAATCAACTCGTTGATGGCAATATCATTTTGATGCAGTTTGGGTCCGGTGTGGTACCAGCCCACAACACGCTCTTTGGCATTGACCTTTTTAAACATGCCATACATATTCTCCAAATAGTCATGATCCAAAAACCACACCGATTTGTCTTTGTCATCCTCATCGAAGGGCACTAACAAACAGAAAAAAATCAAATTTCCAATTGGAAGGTTTTAACACAAAATATCTTATGCTTACCGGCAAAACTGTTGGATATATCAAGTATACCCTTGGCCCTCCAGCAACCCAGTAAAACACCTACAACACGTTTTTGATTGCCAATTTTGCCCATACGATTGAAATGATCCACCACCGATAGCAATACCAATGGATGGACAATAACTTTGTTTACCAAAACTTCTGAAGACGGCATTTTTTTGTTGAATTTATTTCTTTTGCTGACTAACTGCTGCACTGTCTGTTGATGGCCAATTGAAATTTTCTTTATTTAAGTAATTTCGTTCTAAACGGGAATTGTTTCGTGCAAAAATCTCTTGATGACTTTCAAAGTAAAAAATATTTTGCAAAACTCCTAAATGACAGGCAGAATTTCTAAAGACAATTTGTGTTGGCTGCTGTCAAAGTTGGCAGCACTGATAAACAATGAAAAACAACACGGTTACAGAGTTGATGTTGCATGTCAAAAAAAATTGAGCAGCCCTGTCTTTATGTTGAATTTAATGGCGGCGGTTTAATAGAATTTACCGTTAGTTATACAAAACGAATAGCGGAAAGGAAAAACTAAATTGTGAAGCTTAAAAATTAAAGAATTTATTAAAAATAATAAAAATGGATTCCATAAATACAGAAAACAATTCCGAACATGTAAAGGAAGAATTCAAGAACTGGTTAAAGAAATACTACGAGGATTTGGTAAGTTTTATAGAAAATTCCTTATGAATATGCGCTCCATGCGGAATAAAGGTGCTCAGTAATTTTTTTTGTGTTCATGTTTTATAAAACACACGTAAAATTTCTTCATAGCCCCTAAAGAAATGGAACATTTATGACTAAATACTCAAATTTAATTTTCCAAACAGAGCCTTTTATAAAACTAAACAATTTAGAATGATTTTAACAAGAAATTTAACCCCCTAACCCTTTAGAAAACTAAAAACCAGCTTCTTAAATCACATCTAATTGAACGCCAACAACGTAACAATACCTTAAAGACCGAAATAGAGCAGCACATTAATAACACACTCACTAGCACAACCATGGCCATGGATGTAATGCCCAGCAAAGCCCAAATCTTGTTAGAGGATAAAGTAAACAAATTGAAAACTAAATCAGAACAATTGAGAAAATGTAACGAAGCAATAAATGCAAAAGTAGAGGAAGAAAGTAAAAATATAAGAAAAACTTTCTTAGAAATGCTAACCAAAGATGACATCACTTTGAAGGTAACAAGAACAACGAGGAACTCATATTTTATTTTTTATTAAAAAAATTGTCTTTAAAGCCTTACCATGAAGTTGAAGCTGCCATTAAGAACATAAAAGAACAGACAGATTCTTTAAAACAACAACTAAATGAAGAAACGGAAATTTTTACAAAACGTCAGCAAAAACGTGAACAAGATTTCGTAGAGATCAATAAAATTGTTGCTATTTTAGAGCCCATAGAACAGGAAATAAGGTATGTTGCAAGGTTTTGAGGAAGCCCTTGCGGAAATTAATTCAAGCCATTCTTCCATAGGTTTGAAATGCAAACTACTGACAATACTTTAACAGAACAATTGAAATCATTGAATTTAAGATCAGCTGAGGAGGCCACTATGGAATCTCCTGAAGCAAAGGAGTTAATAAAAGAGATAAGCAATTTGAAATCACAATTAACTATGTCGTAGGAGTTCAAATTTCACTTTTTTATTATTAATTTCTTATGTATTATATGTAGACTAAGAAAACTTGTTTAAAAACAAGCAATAAATACTTGAATACTTTATCGATACATTAGCGGCGTTTCAACGATATCAGGCCTATAACATCGATTAATGACAGGACAACGTGCTCGGATGCGATTAATGAGTATGTTTACAATTTCATTGTTTTATTTAAAAATGCTTTCCTTAATTTATAACCCTTAACTCTAAAGTAAACCTAATTAACATGTACTGTATTATATCTTAAAACTTAATTCTATTGCTAATGTTTGCGCAAACAACTAACCATTTAGCATGTCTCTAGTTCCGGTGGTATTGGTATATCATTTTGTGCAGCAAATTGCACTAGAGCGGTGTATTTCTTTTTCCAAGTTTCTATTTCTCGAGCACACTGCTCATTATCCTCGTGCATCTGTTCGAGCTCTGTCCACTCGTGGGTCTTTTCAGTCTCCAAAACATCTTTCTGTTCAATACGTTTAATGCGGCAACTGGCTGCATATCCACGATTTTTCAGTGTGCGTCTACGCTGTTTCATACGTACTATCTCCTCACGATTTAAGCCACGCATTTTTAAGGTGCGATTTAAATCACGTACCGAAATAGAAACCAATTCATCATCACTGATATCAGGTATGGGACAGGGTGATAAAGGGGCCTAAAGGGTGCAACCAATCCAGGACAAGAAAATAATGAAAGAAAAAGAAATCATCAATAAAATTTATTTCTTTCTTTGCGTAGTAAAATATCCAAAAAGGTATTTTAAATTGATGATATTAATTGCATTTACATAAAGTTCTTCAGTTACCATTGCTGAATTGTTTTTGAGACTCCTTGACTGTTGTTGTGCTGTTGACTGGTTTTTGTGCAAAGGCTGCTGCTCCATTGTTATCAAACGTAGAGAAAAAACAATTGTTTACGGATTTTGCAAGTTGTGATGATGTGGTTGTTATGATGAAAAATAAATTATTGATTTTTATTCTCTTTATGTAATATATAAAACAAGTATTTGTATTTTAATTATTTAATAAAAATATAAATACCGTTTCAAGATTTATTTGTTCGGTTTTTATTATCAATTTAGAGTTTTTAACAAAATTCTCACGAAATTTTTTCTCGATGATACGAACAATGCTCAATAATAAGTAAAACAAAGCCACATAATAAAATATGACGTCGTCAAAGTTATAACGTAATACAGTCGTCGAAGGTAAAGAAAGTAAAGCCGTTGCTTTATGAATGTTTTTAACTTTTCATAACAGAATTTAAAAAATGTATTTCTAAATATAAAATTTTAAAAGTTCTTATATGGAAACAAAACCTATGATGATAAATGTTTTACTAATAACAGAAACCATTAAATCTAATTTTGTTTGTACCCGCCGTAAAAATTATTACAAGAATTTGCAAGCACGTTACACTTTAAAGAATTGACGCCGTTTATCTTCATTGCGAAGCAACTTTGTGGTTTATGAAGCTTTTTGTTATTGAAGTGCTCAGTCTTTTCTAGTTACATTGTGCTTTTCTATTACTGTGTTCGATTTAGTTAGCTATTTGCTGTGTTTTAAGGTAAGAAATACATTTCATTTAATTGTGTATATTTATTTAAATTATTATGGATAAGGAGATAAATATTCTAACTTAACATAACTACACCGAAAATGTTACAAAGCCTAGTTAACAAAACATTTAAGACGCAAAATAATCCGAGTGTGTTACTAAAATGTAAGAGAACCGTAAGCCAACGGTATTTTCAAAATGGCGAGTGAACAGACAGATTTGCCTTTCATGTAGGAATGCTGATATCCACTGAGGGACTTAAGTCAATTTTATTCCCTAAATATAAAATAGATTATTTTGGACAAAATTCAGTCTTCGGGCCTAAGATGGTATGCCCTACCGTGCATGGGTATAAATATTACACTAATTCATCCTGGTGACCATCAGCAATATTCTGCAAAGAAAAACTTCATTCCACGCAGTATACCATAAACATATCGTCAAAAGTTACAAAGTCTAGTTAACAAAACATTAAAACGCAAAATAATCCGAGTGTATTACTAAAATGTAAGATAACCGTAAGCCAACGGTATTTTCAAAATGGCGAGTGAACAAACGGATTTACTTTTCGTGTAAATATGCCGATGTCCGCTGAGAATGCTTAATTCTATTTTATTCCTCAAATATGGACAGATTTCTTTAGACAAAATTCAGTCTTCGAGCTTACAGTGACATGTCCTACACATGTATGGGTATAAATTTACACTAATTGATCCTGGTGACGATCTGCAATATTCTGCAAAGAAAAACTTCACACAGTATACCATAAACATATCGTCATTTGCCAACAATCGCTCTACTAATACAGCATCCCTACAACCAGGAAAGTGTTTCCAAGAAAAACAGAGCTATATTCTATTCAGGATCATCTTTTTACCAAACATACATCATACTACGATGCTTGAATAAAATCTTAATGAATCTCCACAGCTCGTTGACAAAATTGATTTATACGTGAAAATTTCACCGTGAAGTCTTCTTGATGTTTCCTTTAAGCGATATACAATCGTCACCAAGTCTTCTGACACCCGAGAGAGATTTCTATTTTCGTAGACAACCTATAAGATTTGAACCTTTTGCATCGGTAGAGTTTTATTTATAACCTCTGGACACAATCTGGTGCAAGTACAAGTCCTCCAGATATCACTACACTCTTCGGTGTAGTGACAGTTGAGACTGAAACTAATTAGATCAAAGTATCCTAAATCTATTATTCAGACCAAGTAAGCTTCAATATAAATTATAAAGCTTTACGATTCTTTATAAACAACAAAACCTGGACAGTAAATGTCGTAATATAAACCATTAATTATTAGCGCCGTTCGTTTTCAAAGTAACTTGTTCTTAATAAAGCTTTAAGGTATTGAACAGCCCTGTTTTTGGTCATCAGTTTTGAGCTTTAATCAGCTGTTCAGTGTATTTTTTTAGCAAGATTATTTAAATTTCACTTTTTTGTTTATATTTATTTAAATTAACATACTTTAATAAGACACTCATTCCAACTTAACAAGACTGCACCAAAAATGTTCCAAAGCGTAGTAAACAAAACAATTAAAATTCAAAATATGCTGAATGTGTTACCAAAATTTAATAGAACACTGAGCCAACGATATTTTTCAAGTGGCACGGCGGGCGAACGAATCTGTATTGTGGGTGCAGGACCTGCAGGTTTCTATGCAGCTCAATATCTTTTAAAAAATTTACCGGAATGTAGAGTCGATGTTATTGAAAAACTGCCAGTGCCCTTTGGTTTAGTGCGGTAAGTTTGATAAACTGAAATCATGTTGTTGTTGTAGGTGCCATTGTAGTAGTTGTGATTATTGTAGAGCTGGGGTTTGGTAGGACTAGATTGGCAATGGGATCAAATATGGTGTGGAAAATTGCTTGAATATAACCTTAAAAGGAACAAGTTTAAATAAAGTTTTATTATATATGTTGTAAGTAATTTAGAATTGTTTATTACTGCCTATTTGGGCAAAAGTGGCCTGTGCTGTATTCAAGTTAAAGGCCAAAATTACAAACAGCGAAAACGTAACGATGTTCCTGGAACACATATTATCTGCTACTTTAGTTTATTTTTGTCTACTCTGAAATTTCCTAGGAAAAGTGCTCGTATTTATATATTAAAAACTTAATTAATATTTTTGCCTGTTATCTTAATGACTTTGAATATTTTTTACGTTATCTTTTTAAGCATTACTACAGTACTGATGACATTAATTGTTATTGCTTTTCTTGTTTGTTTATAGTTTTGGTGTTGCCCCTGACCATCCCGAGGTTAAGAATGTCATTAATACGTTTACAAAAACCGCTCAAAATCCTCGCTTTAAGTTTTACGGCAATATTTCATTGGGCAAAGATGTTTCTCTAGAACAGCTGAGAGAGAATTATCATGCAGTACTTTTAACGTATGGAGCCGATCAAGATCGTGAATTGGGTTTACAAAATGAGTCTGAGTTTAATGTTTTGTCAGCTAGAAATTTTGTAGCCTGGTATAATGGCTTACCCGGAGCAGAAGATTTAAATCCCAATTTGACGGGTAAAACTGTAACAATAGTCGGTCAGGGAAATGTTGCTGTAGATGTTGCGAGAATGCTGCTAACTCCAATAGATGATTTAAAGGTAAGTTAAGTTATTTTCTTATTGAATTTTGTTTATATTTATAAAAAACAAAACATCACATATGATTATATATTACATACATACATATATCAATCCGGGGGTTTCTTTAATGTTTTTTTTTTGCTTCTGCTATTCTTGATCACTTTAAGAGTTATTTCTTTTGCATTTGCTGGCTATGTTTCATTCTCATCTCCTTCCTTTTTCCTTTTGCATTCACTTCTAGATCATTTGTATTTAGCATGCATTATTTATTTTCTTAACATTTTCTGTAGCTTATGTTTTTTTGTTGCTCTTTTGGTTTGATTCACTTTTCTGATGATCCGTTTATAGTTTCTGGGTGAAGGTGTTCGATTAACTACTTTCCTAACATAACCTAATTTAAACCACAACTTTACACAATTTCTAGAACTTCGATATTACCTCATATCCTTTAGAAATTCAATTCCATTTTTCCATTTTTTTTAAATTTTTTTTTATTTTTTTTTTTTTTTTGTTTTAACACAAGACCACTTTTTCTCTTCACAAATTCTCGACCATTCTAGCCCATTTCACCATATACATTTAAGTCTTAAAAATATTTTTTTTTATTTTTTTTTTAAACCCAAAACTTCACTTTTTCTCTTCACAACTTCTAGAAAACCGATATTACCTCCTATGCTTTAGAAACTCTAGCCTCTAGTAAAGTTGAACAAGTGTATCTTGTTGGTCGTAGAGGACCTTTACAAGTTGCTTTTACCATAAAAGAATTGCGCGAAATGTTAAAACTACCAAAAGTAACGACTCAATGGAGACCACAAGACTTTGAAGGCGTAGCTGATGTGTTGGACAAACTGGCTAGACCACGTAAACGTTTAACCGAACTCATGTTAAAAAGTTTAAATGAGCAATCATTGGCAACAGCGTCAACAACACAAAATAAGAAACAATTTCTGCCCGTGTTCATGAGATCACCGAAATTGTTCATAGCCAACAACGAATTGATATTTACTGTCAACAAAATGCAACAGGACCAAGCTATACCCACCTCCGATGAAGAATCTATGCCCTTTGATTTAATACTACGTAGTATAGGCTATAAATCGTCTTGTGCCGATAATGGCATTTGTTTTGATAGCAAAACGGGTAGAGTATTCAATGAACAGGGTCGTGTATTTAAATCTTTAAATGATAAAACTATAGACAAAGGTTTGTATGTGGCTGGTTGGTTGGGCACTGGTCCAACTGGTGTTATATTAACTACTATGAATGGTGCTTTTTGTGTAGCCAAAACCATGTGTGATGATATTTTAGCCAAACAAGTAGAAACGCTTAGCAAAAAGACAGGCATAGAAAATCTTTTAAAATCCTCAGCTATTGTTACTTGGCAGGGTTGGCAAAAAATTGATCAGGAAGAATGTAAAAGGGGCAGCTTAGTGGGTAAGCCAAGAGAAAAAATTATCAAAATTGATGAAATGTTAAAAGTAGCAGGTGTTTAGTTAAGCTTTTAAAGCGCATGTTGTACGTAGAGTGAACGTATGTCAGAGGACAAATGTTGTTTTTTTATTGTTATTTCCTTTTGGTGTAAGTCTACAGTAAGCTTCAATAATAGTGTCTAGTAATAAACATTCTTTTAGCACAATTTTATTTTAAATAAACTTACAATTTTCTATTAATGTTAATATGTTCAAAACTAATAAAGTTGACGAATATTGAAGAAAACTGTTATAAAAGACTAAAGTGTTATAATATTCCTTTTATTATTATTAAGGTTCGTGTGGTCCTTAATCTATTACAAAAGTATTACAATTTGTCTGCTGCCTAATTTTTCTATTATTGTCCTGTTTTTTTTTTGTATCCAACTGTTATAAAATAGTCTTGTTTTATGTGCTTTAAAATATACCAAAAAAAATCCTTAAATAACGGTTGTATAAAATATACCAAAAAATCCTTAAATAACGGTTGTAAAAAATTTACAAAAAAATCCTTAAATAACGGTTGTAAAAAAATTTACAAAAATCCTTTAATAACGGTTGTATAAAATATAATAAAAATCCTTAAATAACGGTTGTATAAAATATACCAAAAAAAGTCCTTTAGTAACGGTTGTATAAAATATACCAAAAAATCCTTAAATAACGGTTGTATAAAATATAATAAAAATACTTAAATAACGGTTGTATTAAATATACCATAAATCCTTAAATAACGGTATGGTTTTTAGAATTTAGGAACAATGGGTTTTTATAATGTTTTGTGTCGGTGTATTTTACTCTTATAAATTGTGGATAAAATATTTACGATATAGCATTGCAAATGTTCCATGAAGCTTTTTACAGTATTTCTCTCTATATTTTGGCATCTGGCGAAAAAAAATAAATTTTTACAGATAATCTGTTAAATTGAAAATTCAAAAACCATGTTGAGAGTATTTATTCTCAACACTGGGTTTAGGGGTGAAATGAATAAACCCAACAAATTTCTTAGTTTGTCATCTGCTCTATAAAATTAGCATAACTGGCTTTTATTTTCAACTTGCCTTCACCAGTTGTTAGCAAATCGATCAATAGTCTTGGGATTCCTTTTAATTATATGAGTTTTTCTTCAAAACATGACCAACGCAACTTTTCTTTTGATTTTAAACCTGATCGAAGTTTCTTTATTTCGGCCACAACATGTTACTGTTTGAGAAATCATTAGCCAAGCTACTCCAAGATCCACAACCATGCAACTCTTTATAATTGAGTTTGTGGATACTTTCATAAATTCTGCTTTGTCGTTTGTATTCGTTATACCATATCCACTAGCTAGACATATGATGAGGTGTTATAATGTTTTCCAAGTACAGAAACATCCTTAAGCTCCATCACGTTTATCAGGGGACGTTGTCTTCTTTATTTCAATACGTTTCTATGAAATGAAGTCTCAGTTGGCCTCGCCAATAACATCCATCAGACCATGAATCTTTTAGGGATGATGTATTGGATATCCCAGAAGATTTTAATTAGACATTGTAAATATGTCTTCTCTTGCACAGTCTGTCAGATATGCAAGCCAGGGTTAATGATCAAATAAAATCACTACACTGATGCTACAGCGCCAATCAGTGGTCAGTCAAATCATTTTGCTGACAAATTTTGGTATCCTGGTTTCAGTGTAATCAATGCTGATGTCAATATAAACAAATTATGCGTTCTGATGTTAATGAAAATATGGGAAACTATTCAGTATATACCTAAAACAGAAGTGTGGATTTTCTTACGTATGCATTCTCCTCGTTATATGGTAGCGAAATATACATACATAAGTGCAATAACACAACGTGACTGGTCCTACCGATTCTAACGCATGGCTGTTTTGTGTGATGGTAGACTTTGGAGTCGTCGAGTTGAAGTAAAATTAATTTTTGAATCCTATTTAGCAACGAGCAATTAGAAAGCATGATCCCCTCACATGAACTGGCAACCGAGGTCGTGTGATTTGACCCAGCTAAACTTTTTCTTGTGGGATTTTCTGAAGTCGCATGTGTATGGGAGTAAGTCACAAACTACAGTGGTCCCCAAAGGCAAACGTATCCCATATGATTGGTCATATTTATATTTATTTGTCAGAATAGCCGAGGCGGATACGTGAATGATGTTATATTTTCTTTCAGACGAATACAAAATTTCGATGATATCTCACATACATTTTGTTATATTTGTTTATATTTGGAGCTTAAAAAGTCCCTGTAGATTCAATTGCTGAGAATGAGGAGGCATCGACGAATTCGGATTATTCATTGCAATTTCTATAAAAGAAGCAATATTTTAGGCAGTGAATATATTATAATTATGCTCTAGGCTAGCTTCATTTGTAACACTTCAAATCTCTTAAATTTCTTCTTCTTCTTTAAAATCTTGCCAATATATGGTCGATTATGAGAATTAAAACCAGCACGTAATGCTCCAGAATTGCTTAAGCTGGAATCACTATTACTTCCCAAATTTGTGGTTTTGAAATCAGCTGATATATAGAATAATCCTTGTGTATATCGACGCCTCCGTTCTATAACATTCTAAGTTGAAAAAGTGTGTTTTGAGTTATGAGCTCTCAAAGTTTTCACGCGATATACGACTATATGTGTATTCTAAGTTGATTTTTCCCTATAACTTCGGAACGGATCGGCGCATCTTAACCAAAATTTGACAGTATTTAAGTTAGAGAACGTAGAATTTGAAAATGCAAGAACATTAAAAACGTTCTAAGTACACTTAGAACGTTATTGCATGGAGGCGTTGATATATGGGTATGTCGCCGTAGTCTGGTAGGTAGAGTGCTGCCTTATTTGACGTGAGGCCACGGTACTAACCTCAACAACAATTATCTCTTCGGCCACTTCCTCTCAGCAGATTTCTGTAAAAAAACTGAAAGTAAATAAAAATTACGATGAAAAGTTTCTCAAAAATCTATCGTTCGGCTTCGACTTTTAACTGTAGGTCCCGCCGCTCATGTATAAAATTAACACACACAACATAAGTGGTGTGAGAAACTAGGTCGTAATTCAGACTGAAGGGTTGTAATGACCAATTATGTATGCGTATATATAGACATAAAAAGAAAGTTATACGGCAGTATGTTGTAGCCCACTCTTTGACAGATTTTTTTTTGCATGTAGAAGCCATATATTAACCATACAGCCTAAAAGGTAACTTCCACCCATCCTTACTTGCAAATTATTTCATATTTTAATTGAAACCTTAAAAATATTTCGTATTTAAATAAAAACATTTTCAACCTTTTTTTTGGGAATATTCAAATTTTACCCCATCCCCCCTACCACCATCACTCGTATAATTATATTATATTTTGGGTAGACTGACTACATTAATCCATTTTTGCTGTTATATTACCACCACAATTTTTAAATTATGGTTTCTGATTGGTCTACACCTTTTTGTTGTTATTACTTTATAGGCATCCCTCCATTCATCCATCTATTCCATGCATACATATGTATGTACATATGTTCTGTAGTTTATATTTTCTGCTCCATAAATATTTAAAATATGTTGATGGGTTTTAATCTAATTATTATTGTAGTTTGTGCGGTAGGACGGGGGTGGGGGTGAAGGAACAGGTGATATTTGGTAGCCTATGAAAATATGTGTGTTGACTTATACATACGAACATATGTGCCTGTGTTACTTTTCGCTGTGTATGTTAAATTACCACGATGGTAATAATTTGTAAAATTTTTGTGGTTTGCTTTGTGGTGGGGGAGGTATTGTAATTTATTGGTTTTTAATGGAAAAAATTAAATAGGTTTTTGCATTTTATTTTATTTAATTTTTTTTTGATTTTTTTTTTTGTTATTTTCATCAAGATAATTGTATAATTAATTTGATTATGGCTAATTCTAATATAAGGCGCGTGGTCTTGAAATGTATTATAAAATTTACAATGGCGATGGTATTAAAAACAATAAAACAAATCGCAGAATAACGGTCTTATCCCCTTTAGCACGATATATTTTTCCTAGCGTTCACAATCTCGGCATCCACGTCTTTATATTCAGACCAGCCTATCCAGCTTCTTAACATATTCATCAATTGCGGACTTTATTCCACATATTCCTAGATCGGATAAAATTTGAGGGAATAGAAGCCTCTTATTTTATAAATTCGGAAACTTCTTCTCGGCCGATCAATTTTTCCATTTTTTTCTACTTCTGGTCCCCTAATTTTGGGAATTCAAACACAATTGTATATCAGGCGTTCTTAAGGCAATTACGTAAGATATTACCGAGTATATATTATAGATATTCGGGTTCTTATAGTGTAGACAGTTTTGATTTCTTTGTGAAATAAATAAATGTTGCGTTAGTTTTTTGGCTGTACATTGAGAAGGCTATTGTTCGCGTTGTATTGCAACTATAGAACACTGCCCAAACTGCGATCAAAGCTCTATGGGTAATCTTAAATTGACTACCTATTAACCTGAAGGCCAAAATAATTGCCAAGTCCACAAAATTTACGCTTAGCATTACGGGGATGTGGTCTGCTAGAACGCAGTATTGCTGAAGATATGGTAGAGAAATTCGAATACTACGGCCAGCCAAGCAGCACCAAAAGAGCAAATGCCGTGCATTTTTTAACGAGATGGTGAGACATTCCAATATTAGCTTTAGCTGGCTTAATGGTCACGTGAGCAATGAGGAAAACCTCGCCGCTTTATGACGAATGGAGGTTGGGCGTAATTTCTGTTCACTCTCTTAGCGCTGGTCATTCGTGAAGAATAGGACTCCTTTATTACCATTTATGCCATTACGTGGAGGAAGAGGCGTTAGTTAGTTAGTTAGTTATTAGAGACTGTTAGCCACAACCTCTGTCATAGACTAGCATTATTTGTAAACAAAATTATTTCATAGTTAGTTTATTCACACGTTTGAATGTGTAAACAGAGCAAAGAGTCTGTACAACCACGTAGCAGAAGAGCAGCCGATTGCAATAGCTTTCATCTGCAAACATTTGACACTGGAAAACTTCGCAATACTGTTTATCATATGGAAAGGAAAAAGTTTAAAGCGAATCTGAAGAAGTCGAAATCGCTTAAAGAGAAGAAACGAACTTAGGATCCAAACAGCAGCATGGCAAGAGAGTTTAAGCTCAGCGCCAACGCAGCCTCCGAGTTATACAGATGCTGAGCAGAAAAACATTCGCTTCCACCAAACTTATGAAGAATAAGTAGAAGTGGCTGTCCCCTCGATGGAGTCATGAGCGGACACACCAAACTTATAAAGGACGGAGAATTGATACCGCGGTCAACTGGTTATGTGAATGGAGCACTACACGAAAATGTTATGTTAACCTAGCTCAACGTAGAAACCAACCAGATGCCAATGCTCCCAAAACCAGATAGGCTCAGCAGTGCGAGGAAAAGTGCGATAAAGAATCTCAAGAACAACGAGTCATCGGGAATCGATAATTTATCACCTGAAAGCAGATCCATCCGTATCTGTAACGGATTATTACAATAAACGTTGGATCTAGGCAGGACTTTATAATCTACATGAACGGAATAAGATACAGTGATGTGAAAAATAATAAGGACACAAATGTCCAACAATCATATTTGATCAGAAAATAAGTAAAATGAGAGAATTGCTAAAAAATAACTGAACATATTTTTAGGCAATATATTACAAAAACGAGTTCCATTATGTTTTTTAAAATTGTTGTTTTTATTTTAAATTTTTTTAATAAATTTAACTTAAAATACAAATTCACCCTGTGATACTTTGTGTTATTACCTAAAAAATAATATTTCATTTCAAGATACTGTTTTCCAGTGGTTAATTTTTTGTTGAGCCGCCGTTGTTTTATAAAACTGCTTGGCTTCGTCGGGGTATAGAGTCAACAAGGTTTTGACAGACTGAAATCGGTATATCATTCCACGCAACCTGAATTAATTCCCATAGCTGATCGCAATTCGTGGGGCACCTTCCTCTAATTGAAGTTTTCACTATGTTCCACAAATTCTCGATCGGATTTAGATCGGGAGACTGAGCAGGCCATTCTTATAAACTGATCTTGTTATTCACAAACCACGTCTTGGTGCACTTTGCCGTATGTTTGGGGTCATTGTCCTCTTGTAACACCCATCGCAGTGGCATATTTTCTTCGGCATAAGGAAACATACAATTTTGTAGAATTTCAACATAATCTGTTGCTTTCATAATGCCCTGTATACGATACAGTGGCCCAACACCATAGTAGGAAAATGATCCCCCAAACAATAATGTTACCACCGCCGTGCTTTTCTGCCTTAATAGTGTATTTTGGGTTGTGTGACGTATTAATTGGTCTTCTTACAGTATGAAGACCCCTATCCGAATTAAATAAATTAATTTTTGTCTCATCCGACTAGAGAATATTTCTCCATTTTTCTTGAGGCCAGCATGTGGAAACTAGCAAATTTTAGCCTTTGTTGTACGTTCTTCTTCGACAACATTGGTACTTTTCTAACACTATGAGCTTTAAGGTTCTCTTTAATTAGTATTTTTCGAATTGTTGACGAGTCAATGTTAATGTTTAAATCGTTTATCAGAATTATTTTATCAAGTTTAATTGGATCATTAGGTGGATTAACCCAAACTCTCCGAAAATTATTAGCTTATTCTTCAATTAATCATTTATTTTTTAAGTCTACGGCCAACTAGTCAGTCTCTTTGTATGGTTGTGCATAATGGAATGTAGCTCGTTGTGACCTTGAGGTCTCTGCCAACCGATGAATGAGACAAATTTAGAGGATTTTGTGGCCAAATATTATCATCAATACGAACCGGATAAACCCCAAGTGAAATCATATTTTTTCTGTAGCATTTCAATTATTCTATCGAGAAATTCCTAACATTATCGATTAATACTACGTATAATAGCCTATTAGAAGGGAATTGACCACTTTTCTACGGTTAGTTTTTTCTAACAAGTGGTCGGGGTAATTATTGTTAATTGCTTATTTTCTGCAGTAAGTGTCTTATGAGATCCTGTACAATCGAAAGATTCCTGGGTACCAAATTTTTCTATGAAGGCTGACTTCCAAAATGTTAGTTGCTTTGTGTTCGAACAAAGTATAGTGTTTCATAAAGCCGCTATACAAAATTTTTACAATGTATACTATTTCAAAACGTCGTCAATGTGTATTTTTAACGTAGTCAAAAGGCAATCAGGCATCGGATTTATAGTTGATGCATTGTACCGTAGTAGAACTGTATACGAACTTTGTATTGATAGATTTTGAAAGTCAGCCGAACTGACCGATGTGATGTCTAAGTGTGTTTGTGAGAACTTGATTTGGTTTTGCCTGCGATTGAGTTCAATTGCTCACACACCTAATGATTACTGTTGACGATAAGTTTTGTCTCATATTGTGGTTATTAGCCTCTTCCTATTCTTTCTTTGTATTTAATTAAGCCAATAAACAGAAAAGCTTTATTAGCTCAAGTGAAATAGAAAACACTTGAAAAATATTTTCTTTAATTTGTAGAAATTTTAAAAACTATATTTTTTAAAATGACTTTAAATCCGTTTTTTTCTCTCTCCTTTAAAACATGCATATCCAGTTAAAATATTTAAATTTTAATAAGTGGACAGTGAAGCGGAAAAAAATTGACTATTTAAACAGCTTTAATTGAATAAATTTTTTCAGCTGCTCTTAGCATTATTTATCGCATTTTATTGAATTTTAGGGGAAATTTTTTTCTTTTATTTTTTCAAAGTTTATTTTTGCCTAATAAATCATGTGTAAAATATTGATGACATTTTATTTCCAAAAATTTTTTTTAATAAATTTTTATTTCACCTACAAAAAGGAAAAATCAGAAAAAAAGAAATGAAATGAAACGAAAAAACAAATAATTAAAGTTTTCTAATTGAAAAATACTCAGCAAATAGTGCAAATAAATTGGAAAAAAAAGAATATTTGTTTTTCCCAGTTTAAAATTTTCTCGTTTGAAAACAAAAAAAAAAATTTCTGTCTCTTTTAGTTTTTTGGGGTAATTTATGGTCGTTTTGTGTACGAAAAAAGGCCGTTAAATTAAATTAATGATTGCATAAATCAATTTAAAATATATTGTAGGTTTTTGTAAACCATTATTTTTCAAATGTTCAGTCGAAACACAAACACACACACACACAAATGCCAGTATGTTTGAGAAAATACACACAAACATATGTACATACACATCGTAAATATTAGACGACCTGTGTTTAAAATTTATACATACATAAACTATGTGTGATCATTTGCATATTTTTTTGTTCTGCATACAGCGAGACAAGTGATAAAAGAAACTGTCAAGCAGGAATCCAAATCCTTTCAAACATTTTAAAAACCCTTTACAACCAATTTTTCAATAATAAGACTTTATGCGTATTTGTTTGAATTATATTGTGTCCCATTGTGTGTGTGTGTGCGGCATAGGTGTAATTTAATAGTACATTACCCAACACCATCATTGATGCTGATGTTTCTGACCATTTTAATTTACATTTTTGGTCATGTATTTTTAAAGGATAATTTAAAATTGTTTTGTTTAATGCCGTATACAACAATGAAGGCATTTACATTTCATTTATTTCAATTAAAGCTAGCAAGTTCATTTCAAAGTTGAGATCTCAATTCTCTTACTACATAAATACCCCAACACAACCATGAATGCATAGCCTCTGGGTATATTCGATAAAATATTGTGGCCTCTAACACTTGCTCAATATTGTGCAGTGCTTGGTTTTACTATCGAGACCTTGAATTTTGGCATCCCGCAGAGAGTTTAAGCCCTTAATGAAATTCTTTTCTAGGACAATCAATCTTTTTCTTCAAAATGCCAGACGGTAACAGTGGAGGTTGTCTATTTCCTCCAACCACTAGTCAAATCCATTTGCCCTGTACAAAGCCGGCCGGGATTTGTCTCAGTTTTCACACTTTACTTCACAATGTTTCATACATAATCCTTTAGCAAAGTCACATCACAATTTTTCAGTCAGCAATCTTGGACTTATTGAGTCCAAACATAGATTTAATTCTATTGCTATCGTAAAATGGCGAAAGGATCGTTGTTGCGTAACCCCCCAATCTACCCTCTTAGCTCCTCTACTCCCTTTCCTGAAACCAATTCTGGATGATATTTCGACCAACTGAGATTTAAGACCAACAATAATCAAGCGAGAACACAATATGACAAGTACGTCAGCTTACCTCTGAACTTAACAAAAACTGACTCGATTCAGTCCAAAGGCTACTTCGAAAATAAAGTGAAACGCTGCCATTGTCATCTGATCTATAATGGAGCTTCAGTTTTAGATCTTTACGAAAAACTCTAGCAGCAGTGAGTGCACCAGCCCATTTTGCAAGCTCCCTACTATTCTTAAGGTTCTCTTTCGATTGGAAATCCTCAACCCAGTCTCGAGAACAGTGTAGTCAGTGATTTTATCCATAAGTCCTTCACCTCATCAGCGCAGAAAAGAATTTTTATTGTTATTGTTATTGTTTTCTTTGGATTCCGTAAGCTTCATACGCCCATTACTAGTGCTAATGTCTTGAGGTGATTCCAGCTCTAGCGTTGTAGTGTTGCAGTCGTCTTCTCTATCCCCATTGACCTTGTATTGGAATTGAAGATTTTTATTTTGACGATGTTGCCGATGTTGTTGTTTGAAGTCGCCGTAGTTATGTAGGTAGTGTGTTGGCTTATTAGACGTAAGGCCACGGTTCAAACCCCAGGTCAGACATCTCGAACAAAACGAAATATGAAAAAATATTTCTACGGCGTCTTCCTCTCAGCAGATTTCTGGCAAAAACTCTGAGTGTCAAATAAAATTGCCATTAAAAGTTTCTCAAAAAAAATCTGTCGTTCGGAGTCGACTTTAAACTGTAGGTCCCACCACTCATATACAAAAATTAACACACACACAACATAAGTGGTATGAGAAACTAGGTCGTAATCCTAACTGAAGGGTTGTTCCCAAGAACTTTACTATACCTCTGAACTTAACACAAACTGCCTCGATTTAGTCTAAAGACTACCTCGGAGCCTTTAAGACGGTGAAACGCTGAGTAGTCATCTAGTCTATAATGGAGCGTCGGTTTCAGACCCTCTCGGCAGTGAGCGTTGCGATGTAGCCTTCTTCTCTAACCATATCAACCTTATATTGGAATTTAAGATTTTTATTTTGACGATGTTGCTTATGCCTCTATCTACAATGAGTCCATGATTCCTAGCATTTTATCAAATCTGTGTTTCAGCAGACAGATTTCATCTACTTAGTGGAGGTCTCCTGGTTTTCATAGCTCCTTGATTAGCCCTCTAGTCGTGGCTTAGACACGTTGTAGTACGCAGTCATGTACAATACCAAATCGCATTGGAAAGAGAACATATTCTTGTACAACCCCAGTCTTAAATATTTAATTTTAGAAGTTTTAACGATCGCCCATCATAAGTCTGGTCTTTGAAAGGGTTTTACCATTTCTTAGTTTTAACAATTTATGATGGCAATCTGTCCCATTGCTTTTATAGACTTCAGCCTGCGTTAGTTGGAAGACCGTCTTTGAAGGGTGAAGTTCTATTAAGGTTAGGGTTAGCCCTATTGTGATACGCAAATTAAATGAAAACTCAGGAACCGGCATCCATCTCTTCTTCAAAGAGACGGGCGTAATGAAGACTCAATAACCTCTGCATCTTCTTCAAAGTACTGGGCGCAATGAAAACACAAGAACCTCTGCATCTTCTTCAAAGAACCGGCCGTAATAGAAACTCATGAACCTCCGTCTCTTCTTCAAAGAGCCGTTCGTTGATTCATGGGGTGGATGGTTAAGTGAAAACTCAAGAACCGCCATCTCTTCTTCAAAGAGCCGGGCGTAATGAAGACTCAAGAACCTCTCCGTCTTCTTTAAAGAGCCGGGCGTAATGAAGACTCAAGAACCTCTGCGTCTTCTTTAAAGTACCCGGCATAATGAAAACTCAAGAACCTCTGCGTCTTCTTCAAAGAGCCGGCCGTAATACTCATGAACCTCCGTCTCTTCTTCAAAGAGCCGTTCGTTGATTCATGAGGTGGATGGTTTAGTCGGTGGATGCCCAAGTGATTCAAGAAAAAAAGATAATCAGGCCTCTTCTTATCCAAAACAGAATAACAGAGCCTATCTAAATTGGATAGTACACAGTTTAACCTGAAATATGTTGAAAATTGGAAATTTTGTAAAGCAATTTTCAGAGATATTCCTATATTCTGGAACCCATGTATGAGTTACTTTTAAGTGATCCTAAATGTTCCCAAGCAATCTATGGCAATAGACGAGAAAATAGAGAAAATCTCATCGTCCAACACGCATTACATCGCTTTCACAATAGCTACGATCTACGGCTGCAGTGTTCAGCCTACCTCTAAGACCACAGCCTGTTCTATCCAGTATTTTGGAGCGATCGGCATATACCTTGTATTGTCAGACAAGAAATCTTTAGTTTGAATTGTAAAATCAAATCTCCTTTCGAGAAAGTTACAAGGAAGCGTGTTATCGATCGGAATACGTACACTTGTTTGCGGGTATTGGGCCTTCATTTAATTGCATTGCTCAGCTTTCTGTTTCAATAAATGAATATCGCTGATTGTTTTTTTATATACGACATCGAATAGTGGTACGACTCAATGTATGATGCTATCAAAGGAGCTCATAGAGGTATAATTAAATTTCAAAATAAAACGTATCCTAAATTTTTTTTTTTGGCGTGTGAGGTAGGGTTCGCACTTACAGTGACCGTCGTCAGCTGCGTCGAATGGGGCTTCCACTAAAACAATCCCTCCTCCTCTTCTGGAGATACTCCCTTCCCGGGACGGATATCTGCATTACTTCGGGAAGGGTCCAGAACGACGTCCTCTACTCTCACTCGTCTGGGTACGCCGTATTTGAAGCCAGCCTCATGCTATTGGCTCGTCTTCACTGTATCAAGGTCGACCTTCTTCCTGCGGAGTACACATTCCACGTATCTTCTCACAGCGTTCCATTTCGTCTCTCTTTCGAGCATTGCGTCAACAATGTTGTCGGGTGTGAATTCGCCAATCTGTTCCAGCAACACATTCTTCTCGTCTTGCCATTGCAATGCAGCCGGGATCATTCACCTTGCCCATGCGGTGTGGATATTGTCGGAAATAACCATGACCCGAAAGAAACTGGGTCAGCAAGTAGTTAATTTCGCCAAAATTTCTCTGTGTCCATGCTTCTATAGATGAAATAAGTCTAGCAATCCATCTTCCACTTGTTTCATCACTCCATCTACTTTGCCATCGCCGTATAGTTTGAGATCTGACATCTGCGGTACTAATGGCGAGGTTTTCCCTCTTCGCTTTCCATAATCTTCTTCGCTCGAATGCCAGCAAGTCGATAGGTGTCTCACCGGTGATCACGAGGACTGCGGCGCCCGAGACCGTGCGATAGGCCGAAGCGACGCTTAGTGCCGCTGTTCGTTGCACTGCTGCTACTATTTTCCGCTTGGATTCAAACTCCAACGCAGCTCCCCATATCTCGCTGCCATAAAGTAGTATCGAGTTAGTCGTTCCCATAATCAATTTGCGTTTGGACTGCGTTGGTCCGCCGATATTTGCCATCAATCTGCTCAACATGCCCGTTAGTTTTGCTGCCTTGGTAGCCACATGCTGTATTTTTGCCCAGTAGTTAAGTCTCCAGTCTAGTCTGAGACCCAAGTATCTCACTGCCTTCTTTGTGATCAGTGATACGTCACCTATCTGCATACTTATCTCGAGTGGAATGTAAGCCAATGTCATCAGTATGTCTTATTTCTCACGAGCTCTAGTCCGTAGTCCTCGAGCCATATCTGCGTCCTTATCACGACTTGATTCAGTTTCCTCCTGGCATCCTCCTGAAATTCCCGCCACTATGTCATAAACGTATCCTAATGACACTCCTGAATTTAATCTGAACTCCTTTTTATTTTTCCATTTTCATATTAATATTTAGAGACTTGTGAGTGTACAATTTAAAATGATCTAAAAACTCCTAAAACAATTTTATAACCCAAATGGTATTATAAAATGATAATAAAAAAAAGATCACATTTTTAAAAATAAATTTTTTTCTGCTCAACTCTTGGCTATGTTTTGTTGCAAATTTTTTTTTTTTTTTTGTTATCGTTTTTTAGTTTTTTTTTTTGCCTGAAAACTTATGCAGAAAATAAAATCCTGAAACCAAAATACATTTGCAACTTACCACATATGTATGTATGTACATACATATAATACATGATATAGATAGACAGGCATTTAGTTTTAATAGTGTATTAGTGTGTGTGCAACAAAAATTATATGCATGCAATGCCGGCAAACATGTTTAAATCTAGAGAAACATGCTTTAATTTTAAATTCATTTGTACACTCATAATACAAATACGACTACAAGTCATGCGTGTGTGTGTGTAGATGCAACACATCCTGTCCTGTGCTCCTCTAATGCTTACAAACACACAATTTATGGCCTTTTGGAATAGGTAGAAACAGAGAGAGAAAAACGAAATAAAAAAATTAACCGGAAAATACCATTACCACTTCTCTGATTATAATGGCCATTAAAAAAATTAGAAAAAAAACACACAAAAAAACTGAAACAAACTGCAACACATATTAGTAATTATAATATGATGTTCGACTATAAATTCATAAAAATAAAAATAAATGCAGTTTTCGTTTTAGAATAACACAACTACTGGTTTAAGCCGATTGCCGAATTGCCCTTTTTTCTCGTGATTTTTTTTGATGTTCAGCTGTTTATAATATTCTGTAAAATAGTTTAATTACAACTGAGTTGTTATTGTTTTTACAGTAAGACCCCGCTTAACGCTGTTTCAGTATTACGCGGTAGTTTTGGGATTCCCCTAAATCGCACACTGTATTGATACTTGTTTTATACATACTATGTACCTTTTTCAATCCCCTTTTGTTAGTCTGTCCAGAATAAAGAATCCAACTGAATTTTTCAAAGTCGCAATCGCAGTACGAATGGATCTGTCCTGCATCACAATTGATTTATTAGTTGCCTCATTTAACGCTGTTTCGTTTAGCGCTGGAAATTATTGGAACGTATCCCCCGCGTTAAGCGGGGTCTTTCTGTATTTTCTGTCCTGTATTTCGCGCTCTTTCTATGCAGTTTTGTTATTGTAATTCGATCTTTGTTGATCTCTGTTCCTTTAGTTTGTTTCATGTTTCCAGAATAAACCATCTGTGTTTATTCCATCGTAGCAACAATACTTTCTGGGTGTTATTAAACTAGATTTTTAGCGGTATTTTTGGTCATGCATTGTGTAGCCATGAAATGGTGAAACATATGCTGAGGTAAAACGAGAACGCTTTCTATCACATCAGCTATTCACTATCGTGCAGCAGATTTCTGGCAAAAACCTCTGACAGTAAATAAAATTCCCATGAAAAAGTTTCTCAAAAAATCTGTCGTTCGGAGTCGACTTTAAACTGTAGGCCCCCACCACTCATGTATAAAATTAACACACACAACTTAAGTAGTGTATGAAACAAGGACGTTGTACAATGGGTCAATTCGACCTCCGGCTACTGTACTTGTCTTTATTGACAATTACACGTCCTCTAACCTAACCTAACCTAATCAGAAAAACCAAAGCCATGAGAATTAAAAAGGTTAGCGCCGAAAAGGTCAGGTTACAAGGCAACCAGACGAGTACATACCTCGTTCACTATCTACATTATAGCTTCTGCCATTTATTCAATACAGTGAAAGCAGACTTGCGGCATGGAAACAGATATAAATGATAGGCTCAAAAAAGGCGGCATTTGAACGACTACAAACACAGTATGGAAAAACTCACAAATGTCCAGAGAACCATGCTTGGAATTTTTACGTTCGGGTAAAATCATCTCTGTTGTACGGAAGTGAAATCCTTTACTCACTACACTACAACTACAGATATTCATCAATAAATGTCATGGAATCGTATGCAGAATGTTCTGGCCTAATAACATCAGCAACATCGATCTCCAGAACTTTATCAACGGGGAACCCATAATAATACCAATAACACGGAGGAAATGGAGGATCTGTCATCAGAGACCTGATAGAAAAATAATGTCTCAAAAAGCAGTGGTTGACTAAAAAAAACCCTTGGATACGTACGATACTCCAAGAGCTAAGACACTGCAATCTTAAAAGGGAAGCCTTAAAAATAACAATCACAAATCGTGTAAAATTGTGAAAGTCACATGCTCTCACATGGGGATTAAGGAAAGGAAAATCTTGCAGCCAATAGAATGATCCGAATCAACAGTACTTAAGATTTTGACTTTCGCATAGCTTCTGTACTTTCATGCTTTCGTGACACTTAGAAAAGCATAGCTTACTTGGTTCGTATAAGGTCGCATTGGGTCTGATAGTATCTATTCCGTTATTTATTTATAACTCCGGGTTAGTATTGCCTTACCAACCTGATGTTTTTATCCGAATCTCCTTTGGCTAGACACGCTCAGCCAATAACTTCCCAAGCGTCGAACAGAGAAGATATTCTCCGGTAGTCTCTTTTCTCCTCATTATTATAGTTTCTGCAAAAGACCAGCCACCATACGTGAGAATTTAGAGGCCAGTGTTCAATTATAATTGCTATGAGATTCCTAATATGAACTCTGATTAGGTTTGAAGCAAATTTTGTTCTTCGTATATCCATAGCAGGTCAGCTTTTGTTTCCAAATGAATAAAGCTTGTTTGCGTTCAGTCGTTTGCCAATCTTTGCCAAAACCAATCAATTAACCGTGGTCCCGTTGTATAGCATTGGTTTGATTACAAAGTCGTGTAGTTAGTATTCGTATTTAGGGTTGATACCTTAGTCTAGGACTGTTGCTTTCTTGCGGCAGTAAAGAGTCGATGCTGTCTTAGTGGTTTCGAATTGCTGTCCAATATGAGTTCAAGACTTTTTGTGTTATTGAATGGAATAAGGGAAAATCCTTTGATACTAGGTGCCTTGATAGCTCTCGCCATTCACAGCAACGACAGTTCCGAATACATTTCAAAAGAAATAAGAATGTGCACCAAACAATCAATTTTATTGGCATCCATTCACATGATGAGTCGTTCGCAAGTTGAGGATTATAAATGCATACATAAGAGTTCATTAGAATCCTTTAGACAAGATTACGATCTAACTTCTCAAACTACTAAGGTTGTGTGCGTTCGTTTTTTTTTTAATTTGAAAGATCACTTTCGTTACTAGGAATTAAAAGGAATTCTTTGCCTCTAAATAAATACTACAAAAGCCCTCTGATTTCCCAAAGAGGATTTCATCAATAACTAACACAATAGCAATGTCACCAAGTGACAATTCTTTAGAAAGCAAGTAGGCAGAACAACCGCTTTTACTTTCACACAGAGTGTAGTTTATAAGCAAAGGTAGATGGCAACCCTATTATACTAGAATCTTAGCTAAAATACTTGTTAAATGAAACCGAGACAAGGAATCCAAAGAAGGAGAAGTTGCCGTAGTCTAGTAGGTAGTGTGTTGGCTTATTGGACGTAAAGCCAGGGTTCGAGCCCCAGGCCAGACATCAAGACAAAATACAAAAAGTATTTCTTCGACGACTTCCTCTCAGTAGATTTCTGGCAAAAACTCTGAGAGTAAATAAAATTGTCATGAAAAAGTTTCTTAAAAATCTGTCGTTCGGAGTCAACTTTAAACTGTAGGTCCCACCACTCATGTATAAAATTAACACACACAACATAAGTGGTGTGAGAAACTAGGACCTTGTACAATGGATCAATTCGACCTCCGGGTACTGTACTTGTCTTAATTGACAAGTACACGTCCTCTAACCTAACCTAACCTAATCCAAAGAAGGAAATGTTATAATAAAATTTATATGCTTCGTGACATACATATGTGTATAATATGGTGTATACTAAACAGTCTCTACACTCTAGTGTACCACCACCGACCATTAAATATTTAGAGCTTTATGTCACCTAAACAATGGCGAATTTTTACAATGGCATACAGCAACACAATAACAACAACGATGTGTTTTTTTTTTTTTTAAATTCTCATTAAATTTTTATTGTTGTGTTGTGTTGTGTTGTTGTAGCCGTAGTGCGTTAATTTGTTTAAACACACACGAAACGTGCAAAACTGCATAAATTGTGCTGTTCTAGTGTGCTGTTGTTCTGGTGTTTGTTTTAACAAAAATTATAATATTTGCAAAAACTAATTAACAGTTTATTAACTAAATAATACAATAAAAACAATATGAATATTTTAAAACGGAAAACATCATTTAAACTAGAAAAAAAAAAAAACAAAAACATGCGAAAAAAAAATTAACAAGAAAAATAGAAAAATTAATTGGAAATAAAAATACAATAAAATTGACCATAAACGTTTTAAATTAAAAGTCAACATTTAAATATTTATACAAATTTGTTTAAAATTAAAATTTAAATGACAATTAAATAAAATAAAATTAAATTAAATAATTTGTATTTTAAACAAATTAATAATGATGGTTGATTGTTATAATTAAAAGAATAAAACAATTTGTATTGAAATCTGTTCGGTTGTTTATTCTTCTCCCATGGCAGCAGTCTACACATACAATATTCGAAGAAAAAATAGTTCGTTTTTATTTGTGTTTGGATTTTAAATTTAAAGAAAATTTAATTGAAAAAATTTCCATATAAAAGAGGAAAATACTACGAAAACCTTGCAGGGAGAGCAGGAGTAAACAACAGGCGAACTTTTCTTGAAGAGTAAGGTGCCACTTAGGCCAAAGATTAAGCGCATTGTCATACCACAAACAAATAATCAACACGGTGTCTATTTCGACTACAAAATAAACCTTGCTTTTGCATTAATCCTTGTTTTGGAGACTTTATTTAAAGGTAAAATAAAGTGAGAAGTTGAGAACCTCTGGCTCTTTATGGCAAGAGCCGACACTGGTCTCTACCTTCTCCTCAGGCTTACAGCTTCTGTAAAAGTCATTTCAGGAAATGCCTCAGGCCAGACATCAAAACAAAATTCAAAAAGTATTTCTTCAGCGACTTCCTCTCAGCAGATTTCTGGCAAAAACTGAGAGTAAATAAAATTACCATGAAAAAGTTTCTCAAAAATCTGTCTTTCGGAGTCGACTTTAAACTGTAGGTCCCGCCACTCATGTATAAAATTAACACACACAACGTAAGTTGTGTGAGAAGCTAAGTCGTAGTCCTGACTGAATGGTTGTAATTACCAATTATGTATGTACTCGTATGTGTATCGGTATGTCTACCAATAGGACAGGGATTCGTAAGAACTGCAATAGCACAATGGGTTGCCGTGCTGTTTAAGAAAAACAGTAGCAGGTGGCAGTGTGGCGATTTATTAGACGGGAGCCAATGGTCCCATTTCCGTCCCTGAGGCATCTTGAACAAAACGAAGCATGAAAAAATATTTCTTTCGCCAACTTCCTCAGCAGTAGTCTTCTGACAAAAACTCTTGGAATAAAAAATAAAATTGTCATGAAAAAGTTTCTTAAATCTGTCGTATGGAAATGACTTTGAACTGTAGGTCCCGTAACTCATGTATAAAATTAACGCACACAACATAAGTGGTGTGAGAAACTAGGTTGTTATCCTGACTAAAGGGTTGTAATAGCCAATTGATAAGAAGAAGAAGATACAATTAGTTCTCTTGTTATATTGGTCCAGCAGAGCTTATATTGGTCCAGCAGAGCCCAGCAATATTACACGTTCCCTTCAGAGTTTCCCTGTAAAACAATCGTTGCATAAGCAGTTTAATTCAGGCAAAGAACGCCTTGTATCATGTCTGAGATTATAAGCTCCGCATCAGCAAAATAATTTCCTTTGTTTTGAAATACATATAAAAGCTGTTCTTGTAATATTCTTGAAAAGTCTCCGGTATTCATAGACGAAAACGGACATTGACATGATTTTTATTTGGGACTTGATCGCCTCCTGCCTTTGCGAGTAAATTAAGAGATTTTCAGGAAAATCCTACCACCCATTAATCATTGCCAGTCTTCACTAAGGCCTTAACTTCCGGCTGGAAATTAGTGCAGTGTTCAGCCAGCTAGACGAACGTCTAAATGTTCGAACCTTACTATATTTGCTACAGCCTATTATAAGAGTATTCAGCATTATTAGAGCCATCGTTATAGAAATACCTCAAGGACCCACCGAGAAGCTGCAGTTTTTCAGACCAGAAGTCCATCGTTGGTATCCTAGAATCAAATCTCCTAACGAGAAAATTATAAGGAATCTTTTGTAGCCGCTCCGATCGTATTTACAGCTTCCCAGTATTGCAAAGAGCTTACAAGGGCATCTAATATCAGAAGCCCTAAATCTATATTACAGAGCATAGTCTATTCAGCATTTTAGAGCCATCGGTATGTAGCTCAAGTATCCCACGGAAAAACTTATCAGACCAAAATTCAATATCCTAACGAGAAAATTATAACTCATGTGCATAGGTTAGGCCATACTGCCACATGCACAGAAGGTGAAAATAGAACATTAGCAACCAACGGCGGGGATTAACGTCAAATATTGACGAAGCCCAAACACATTGATTCACGTAGTCAACATATAAAGGGTCCGCCAAATAACTTTTTTTTTTTGAAAATGCTTTAAAAAAACTACTGAATATTTTCTTAAATTAATTTTTTTATTTGAAAGTACAATCCTTCCGGTTAATAATGGAAAATAATTTCATTCAAATGGCTGCCTCGGTTGGCCATGCAGTGGCCTACACGATCGGTCCAATTTTTAAGCACATTATCGATTGTGTTCAGCTGAATTTCATCAATGGCTTCACGAATATTGTCCTTTAAAGCGTCAATTGTCTCTGGCTTGTCGGCGTAACACTTATCTTTGACGGCACCCCACAAATAATAGTCCAACGGTGTCAAATCGCAGCTCCGAGGTGGCCAAGCGACACCTGCGGCTGATAATGCGATCTTCAAAAACACGGCGCAAAACATCCAGTGTAGCTTCGGATGTGTGGCACGTAGCACCGTCCTGTTGAAACCAAATGTTGCCTCCTCCTCCTCTTCAATTTTTGTGAACAAAAATTCGTTCAACATGGCCCGATAACGATCGCCATTGTCTGTAACGGCCACTCCTTGCTCATTTTCGAAGAAAAATGGCGCAATTATGCCTCTGGACCAAAATCGGCACCAAACAGTGACTGGTTTTGGGTGCGTCGGCTTTTCAGTGTATGCGTGCGGGGTTTCTGTGCTCCAAATGCGAAAATTTTGCTCATTTACATACCCGCCAAGATCAAAATGAGCTTCATCTGAAAAGATGATTTTTTTTTTGCCAAAATCGGCATCTTCTGGTGTAGGCTACTGTATGGCCAGCCGAGGCAGCCATTTGAATGAAATTATTTTCCATTATTAACCGGAAGGATTGTACTTTCAAATAAAAAAAGAAATTTGAGAAAATATTCAGTAGTTTTTTTTAAGGCATTTTCAAAAATAAAAGTTATTTGGCGGACCCTTTATATATTCTTACGTAATTGATCGTTACAACCCTTCAGTCAGCGTTATAACCCAGCTTCTCAAACCACTTATGTTGTGTGTGTTCATTTTAAACATGAGTTGCGAGACTTACAGTTTAACGTCTACTCCGACCGACAAATTTTTGAGAAACTGCTCATGGCAATTTTATTTGACACTCGAGTTTTTGCTAGAAATCTGCTGAGAGGAAGTCGCCGTAGAAACACTTTTTCATATTTCGTTTTGTTGGAAATATCTGATCTGGGGTTTGAGCCATGGTCTCACTTGTAATAAGCCACCACACTATCTACCGGACTACGGCTCTCTTATTCAGCTAGTCTAGAAGAGACTAATGAGGCAATAAATTTATTGAAAAGGAAAAAACATGTATCTAATAGTCGAAATGCTACAAATTGCTGCTACAATTCAAGTGAACACGTTCTATTATTTATCTTAGAATTCGGATAAAATTACCCAAAATAAAGCAGAGGCATAACACATCTAATTTCAATGATAATAAAAAATCGCTTGAAATTTATTAAAGTAACCCTATGCGATGCTATAGCGCGTTTACGACCTCATCGAGATGCATCATAATTGAAATGTTTGTATAACTTCTTAAACACACTATCAACTATACTTTGTTTGTCTTTAATATTCCAATTTATTTCAGTCTATCGCCTTCTTAAGTAAGTTGTTCAAACATGTATTCAATTACCTGCTTGGGATATGAAATTCCAAGAAATATTGGGAAAATTTTCTCGTAAATATTCATGGCTTAGCAAAGTTTTCTTAGTAGAATTTAAATTTAAAATTTTCCTTGTATAAATATTAACAGTAAAATAATTATAATTCCTTATCATACCATCACTGCCACTGCCACTAGAATTGCCACTGCCACTGCCACTACCACTACCATAGTTATGTGGTACTCACAAGACATAATTATTTCATAATTATAATATAATTTACATATAAACAAACACACACACACACACTCACATTGTGTATGTATGTATGTGTATGTATTAAATTTCGAAATTATTTGTTTATGGCATTAAAAATGTTTACTGAATTAATTAATTTTAAATACTCGTCGTACATACATACATACATACATATTTTCCCCCCAAGAAGTCTATGAAATATTTGAAATATTCAGTCGTAGGAAATTATTGCAAACTTAAGTTCAGTGGTTCGTACATTTGGCAGAGAGAGTTATTCGTTCGTATTCAATTTCCTTAAGTGTTGTTGTTGTTGTTGTTATCGATATTATGGATACAATAACGCCAAAAATATAATTCAAATATGGCAAGAATTAAGGAGATTGTAACGTGCAGAGCATATCAAATTGTTTTAAAATTAGGGGATGTAGTTTCGATCACTCAGATAGGTCGTCGCAAGAATCTTAAGGCGGAGAGCATTGGGTTTTCCTGTATGGTAAAGAAATCTAAATGATGTAACATTGTTCATGTCGATTGTTCGATTTTTGTAAGCTCAAGAGCTTAAAATTTTTTGGGGAAGTCAGTATACCAGACACCAGACTCATCTCTGAGGAGTGCCCTCTAAAGGAATAGGTGCCCGCTAAGGAAATTCGTGCTAGACAGAGATTTCATATAGAGAATAAGCACAACAAGCCGAATTAATGGCTTAACAGCTACCTACCTACCTAGCTACCTAGGCATTCCTTTTCATAAGTACGTAACTCACGTTAAGTCGCCGTAGTCTAGTAGGTAGTGTGTTGGCTTATTAGACGTAAAGCCAGGATTCGTGCCCCATTCCAGACATCAAAATAAAATACAAAAAGTATTTCTTCGGCGACTCTCAATAGATTTCTGGCAAAAACTCGTTACTACTTACTAGGAATTAAAAGGAATTCTTTGCCTCTACATAAATACTACAGTGGCCCTCTGATTCCCCAAGGAAGATTTCATCAATAGCTAACACCGTCACCAAGAGACAATTCTGTGGAAAGAGTAGGCAGAACGACCGCTTTTATTTTCACTCAAAGCGTAGCTTTTAGGCATAGACAGATGGCAACCCTATTATACTAGAATCTGCAATAGCAGAGCAATAACCTTGTTAGCTAAAATATTTGTTTAATGAAACCGAGACAAGGAATCCAAAGAAGGAGAAGTCGCCGTAGTCTAGTAGGTAGTGTGTTGGCTTATGAGACGTAAAGCCAGGGTTCGTGCCGCATGCCAGACATCAAAATAAAATACAAAAAGTACTTTCTTCGGCGACTCTCAACAGATTTCTGACAAAAACACTGAGAGTAAATAAAATTGCCATGAAAAAGTTTCTCAAAAATCTGTCGTTCGGAGTCGACTTTAAACTGTAGGTCCCACCACTCCCGTATAAAATTAACACACACAACATAAGTGGTGTGAGAAACTAGGTCGTTGTACAATGGGTCAAATCGACCTCCGGGTACTGTACTTGTCTTAATTGACAAGTACACGTCCTCTAACCTAACCTAACCTAACCTAACTCACGTCTGTCATTTCGAGATATCTATCTTAGAATCCATAAAGACTTAAAGATTTCTCTGTTTTTTTTTTTTTTGGTTGTCAATCATTTTCTTTCAACCATTTTCCTTCATTTAAACAATACAAATCTCTCAAAACACAAGTCCCCATTTCCTTAGAGGACGTGAACCTTTTAATTAAGACAAGTACAGTATCCGGAGGTCGAATTGACCCATTTCCTTACTACTTCGTCTCTCCTCTTGAATGTAGAAGTGAAGGTCTATTCCAGCAAATAGATAAACTTAGGGTACATATGGTCCATAGTGATACTACAGTTTATCATTTCCCCTAACAAAGGAACCATCTGATGAAATCCTGGATCCATGGGGTTATCTGCATAGCAGAACCCCAGTTAGTTTCTTTTTTCTTAAGTAATAGAGCTGGACTTGCACCGAAAAGCTGAATAACAGATTAGTTTTCTTCATGTAGAAGTCATTGGTCGTATGGATAAGTCCATAGTCTTCACAAAGTTCAGTAATATCTGCGACAACTACGCTAAGCGTGCTCGTTTGAAGTTTGTTATGACTTTCCGTACACACTTTGTCTAGTCTTGATGAGATTTGTTGTACTATCCACTTGTTTGTGCAATCAATTGTCACTTCTCAGCTTACGGGCTCTCAATGGGGCTCCTAAAATAGAGAATTACCCAATAGTTCTGTAGTTGCACTATACCAAGCCAATTTATCTGCTTTGCCATTTCCCGGAAAGGCCCGGAAATGTCACGTAATGCATATGTTATGTAAAAACTTTACTACTCTATATTCCCGTTGAGAGCCTAGCGGCTGCTGTAGGCCGTACTAAATTTCGTCATATTAGAACCCAGGGCTCTGACAGTGTCATGGCTTTTAGAAAGTATTGTCATATGTTTTCCGGACCTATTGCCATCCTCAGTAATCGATATTTTCCCCATATGCGATGTAAAAACTGTACTACTCTACCACCCCGTTGAGAGCTTCGTGACTGCTGTACTGCCGTACTAAATTTCGTCATATTATAACCCAGGTCTCTGACAGTGTCATGGCTTTCAGAAAGTATTGGCATATGCTTTCCGGACCTATTGTCATCCTCAGTAATCGATATTTTCCCTGAATGCCGACTCCGGAAAGATGCCACTTTCTAAAGATCGAAACAGTTGCACAAGAAATAAAGCTTCCAGATTATTCTCATGATACTCATAGCTGATGTTATTCTCGGATGGGCAGAGGTCTCTGGAAGAATATGAACGATTACTGCGCTCTCTAACTTAAGTCTGATAACAGATTCGAAGTGTAAATTATAGACGGGCCTACAAACATGTTGGCAGTGAGGCCAAATTGAATCCCCCCTGCAGTCTTCCTAATAACTCAAATGTCTTTCAAACCAATATCTTGGCCATTAAGAAATCACACTCACTTTTATCTCAAGACGAAGATCATGGTCACATCTGTATCTGTGTTGCTAGCTTGGTGGCTACTTTTGTCCTTCGAGAGCACATTACCACGTTTCGTTTGGTTACAGACTGAATTGAACATACTTGTCTAGGTTTCTAAGACAACGCTTATATGGATCTAGGGCAGATGGTTTTTCTTTAGACATGAATGGGCGGGCGAGTTTGCCCGTTCAGGATCTGACTCGTGTGAAAGCTATCTGGCCTCGGAAGCGTGTTCTTAAACCCTGATTTACAAAGCTTTTATCGACTATTACTTGCAAATTGTAAATTAGACGTGGTGGTTTGTTTTTGCATTTTATAGGATCTGTAGAGTTATGTGGCACGAGTAGATCACTTATCTCATTTCATATAGACTTACCGGCCAAAGACCTTTTGGAGATCATAGCCGAGGGATTGAACTTTAGGTCAATGGCTGTTGTCTTAGCCCTGACGATATGGAAGAGGACATGACAGTTCGTCACTCCCTTTAACATAATAAGGGGTTATTGCTTGAAATCTGAGGGATGTTACCTTCCTAAGTATCTCGATCAGCCGAAATGGACTTGAGTTGTCCCCACCTTTCTTGGTTGGAGTGTTTTGGTAAACTTGGAAGAGGACATGACAGTTCGTCACTCACTTTAAGCTAATAAGGGGTTCTTGTACGAAATCTGCAGGATGTTACCTTCCTAAGTATTTCGAGCCGCCGAAATGGACTTGAGTCGTACCCACCTTTCTTGGTTCGAGTGTTTTGTTGTCTCATATGACGGGCAGCCATGCTAATGATTGCTTTGACTTGTCGTAGGTAGCCTATACGATGACGTATTTAGTGTAGAGTCACGGTTCTAGGCACATTGCCATAACAATGTAGTCAATTAAATTTTCAAATTTAAAATTCTTCATTGCATATTGCAATATTTGTTGCACCTGAACAATAGCGAGACACACACCCCTTACCCTTTACATCTACCTTCAGCTGTTAAAGATTAATTTCAACACACTGTTCCCTTATATGTACAAGGTTTTGTAATCCCTAATGATCATAGTAGGGCTTGATTAGTTGCTGTTCTCAATATGCAGCAGCTTCATGCATGCATGCATGCAAGCATGTATGCATGTGTATATGTTTTATAAGGCTTGTAATTGATTATTTCTCCATAAGTATTCAATTTCTATGTCCCCAAGTGTAACGCCTGCAAAACCAATTTCTAACTACCCCCCTCCTCTAACAAACACTCACCCACTATTTAGGACATTGCGGTATACATGCACACATACACGCATACACCCACATTTAGTTAATGAAAAGCAGTTTCATACACAAGCAAATTGCATTATAAGAACGCTATCGTCGATACGATTACATACATCTGCAGGAAGCCATTGACTATTGATTTGCATTCAATATTCTTTGGAAACAGTAGCAGAAGATGTACAACCAAATGGTTTATAATACAAGGAAATTCTAAACTTCTAAAGTTTAACTAACTTATTAACCAACAACAAAAGAGTGAGAGAGCAAGAGAAAGGGGAATGGAATGTGTAGAGAGCTGGCAACTTTGTTTGTGGTAGATTTTAATTTATACGGTTGAATGTGATGATATTGTTGCTGCTGCTGCTGCTGCTGCTGGATTTAGATGGAATGAATGAATGTTCATTTTAAAGGCATATGTGTCACACAATACTATACAATTGACTGCAGGCTGGGCCCCCGTCTATTCAGTTGGCAAGAGCACATGTTTATTGTTTATACTGTCTGTCATTTAATAATTATTAAATTTGTCTGTCGGTCTGTCTGTTTGTTTGTTTGTGTATGCCTGCCTGCCTTTTGTATTAATGCAGTTAATTGGAGAAATTAATTTCAAATGAAAATATTTTTTAATAATTCCCTCTCGTCTTTTTGTTTGCATTTAATTTTTGCAAACGTTAAACATGTAAAGGATTTAATTAACTTCTTTATGCATAAATTATTAAAGTAAATAAAATCCAGTAAAATAAATACATATCACTGGATAATTATGATTGTTTTCCCCTGGGGACATCATCGACGACCATCAGGTGTACTACTACTACTACTGGGTATTACTTCAGTATTCTTTTTGTAAGGCGGAGAAATAGTGAGGCAGGCAATCAATGTCTACTGTTGCTGCATACACTCTTCTGTAGGAAGTGATAACGATTGCAGCAGGCAGCTAAAATGTTGGCCAACACACAACAATAGGCCTCACATTTTGAAAACACTTCAGAAATTGATTAGAAACTGCATAAGACGTATGGCATTAGCTTAGGTTAGGTTAGCAGATAGCTTGCCGTTCACTGTGTTACCCTTATTGTGATGTAAGCCGCCTTGTCATAATCCATAAGTGGTGAGTTTGAAACACCCCGAGCTTAGGATAAAACTGACCAGTTCCCTTAGTGGCAAGTTACCACCATGCCCAGATCTTCAAACGTTCTTCACTCAAAAATCGATGACATCTGTTCTGAAGTGTTGCACCGATTCCGTTTCCTCCACATCCTGGCAGCTTCTACAGTAATACTTATGGGTAGCTTGTCAGTGCTGCGCAGTGTCTTCTTAAAATTTATTTTAGAGTGCGAACCGTCCCACATGGCTAATGTGACCAGAAAAGGAAAATTATATTCGGCGATAGGGTAGATAAAGAGAAGTGGGGCTGGAATCGATCCTTTGCTAGTTTATAGCGGGAGGTGATCTGGTTATTGCAGCAGGCTATCCATTTAGGAATTTGAGAACAGTAACCTGTTTTCTGAGTGGGCATTATGGATTCAATGAACATTTGTTCGAAAGTCGCCGTAGTCTAGTAGGTAGTGTGTTGGCTTAGACGAAAAGCCAGGGTTCGAGCCCCAGGCCAGACATCAAGGCAAAATACAAAAAGTATTTCTTCGACGACCTCCTCTCAGCAGATTTCTGGCAAAAATTCTGAAAGTAAATCGAAATTTGCCATGAAAAAGTTTCTCAAAAATCTGTCGTTCGGAGTCGACTTTAAACTGTAGGTCCCACCACTGTATGTATAAAAATTAACACACACAACATAAGTGGTGTGAGAAACTAGAACGTTGTACAATGGGTCAATTAGCCTCAAATTTTGAAAACACTTTAGAAATTGATGAGAAACTGCATAAGACGTATGGCATTGGGTTAGGTTAGGCCAGCAGGTAGCTTTCCGTTCACTGTGTTACCCTTATTGTGAGGTAAGGCCCCTTGTCATAATCCATAAGTGGTGAGTTTGAACCACCACGAGCTTCGGATAAAATCTGCCAGTTCCCTTAGTGGCACGTTCACCACCATGCCCAGATCTTCAAACGTTCTGTCGCGCAAAAACCGATGACGTCTGCTCTGAAGTGCGGAGCACTCGTATAAAACCAGAGCTATGCAGACTATAGGGTAATGGGAGACCAAGAGTTTCGTAAAGCAGCTGCGAAACCTGACAGATCGACGGGCTGACTTCTCGTACCTCTACCGTCTTTTGAGCAGAACGAGCAAACTTAACAAACTTGGAAAATGCTCCTTTAAGAAAGGAACAGATGGGCCAAAGCAAGGTAGTGGCATAGGATAGATAAGTGGGAGCGATGTGGTAACTCGCGGGTATCTTCCAAGTGAAAATTTATGCCATTCAACTCAGACAGAACTCACTGAGAATGAGATATTTAAACACTTAGTGTGCTTATAGGAGATTGGCTTGATTTAGTACAGGACTGTTTGAGTAATCTAAACCAGTTCATCAAAGGCTAAATAGGGCTATAATTTTGGGGGTTCTAGTTCTTTCTAGGAACTCGGAGTAATAAAAAAGCAGGCGGCATTGCAAGCAGAACAAATTTCACATGGCCGATGATGCCAGAAAAGGAAAATTATATTCGGCGATAGGGTAGATAAAGAGAAGCGGAGATGGAATCGATCTTTTGCTAGATTATAATGGGAGGTGATCTAGGTCTTGTCGCCGTGGTCTAATAGGTAGTGTGTTGGCTTATTAGACGTAAAGCCAGGGTTCGACCCCAGGCCAGACATCAAGACAAAATACAAAAAGTATTTCTTCGGTGACTTCGTCTCAGCAAATTTCTGGCAAAAACTCTGAGAGTAAATAAAATTGCCATGACAAAGTTTCTCAAAAATCTGTCGTTCAGAATCGACTTTAAACTGTAGGTTCCCCGCTACTCATGTATAAAATTAACACACACAACATAAGTGGTGTGAGAAACTAGGTCGTAATCCTGACTGAAGGGTTGTAATGACCAATTATATATGTATGAACATTTGTTCATTATGTAGACTCTGTGATGCTTGCTCGGAGTTAATGTATTTCAATAGGATATACTAGGCAGGTCCTTACTAACACCGAATAGCATCATAAGCAAACCTTGTGAGACATTATAGAGGAAACTTATGTAAGTGCTGGTTAATAAAAATAATAAAAAAAATTTAATATTTGGGTCTTTGTAGACTACGTGGCTGTAAGTCAAATAATATATCTTCCCATAAGAGGCTCTTTACATGACTTAAATCTGCTATTAACAACCTTTTTTTAAGTCATTGGTTAACCAGTTCTCTTAACAAAAGTTCATTTTACCGCAATAAAACAGCCCTTTACAAGTGGAACATCATTTCTAACTGTGTTTTAGGTTGACACTGTGGGCATCCTTTGGTTTACAATCCTGGTTTGGAACCAATTAGTAAAGAAAAAAGTAAAAAAAAAATAATTTCAAATTTATTTTTAACTTGCAACAGTCGTAAGCACTTAATAACCTTAAAAAAACGTGGCCTTCATGGCCTAAAGTGTGCTTTAATTCCTTTACTAAACAATTTCAGGTTTTCATTTATTTTTTTTGATTTTTTTATTTTTTTTGTTGCAAAACAAAATTAACCAAACGAGAAATATTATAATGAGTGGTTTTCAACCCTTACGGCCTTGAGAAGGAATTGTAAAAGACCATGACATGCATTAATTAAAACTTGTGTGTGTGTGGTAGAACTATATACACAGAGAAAGGAAAGCAAATCATTATTTTACATTTCGAAATTCGAATTCATTACGAACATGACATGACATTTGAATTATAATTGAAAAAAAAAAATAAAACAACAATGCTTTCTTTTTACTGAAAAAAAAAAAAAATAAAGTATACCTGCAGGCGTTTAACATGATTATTTTGTTTTGTATTTCGATTTAGCTTAGTACATGCTAGGTTTTAGGGGGAGCTTAAGTTGTATGAAACTAAACTTAGTACGGATGGTGTAACATAAAGTTGGTTAATCGCATGATGCCAACCGTGCAACGTTTACTTGTAGTTCTTTTTCTCATTTGATTTTTTGCATCAGACGTACATATGCAACAACAGAAAAAAATACCAATTATTTATAGTCACGTTTTTAACAAGCATATCGTATTTGAAATCCTTAATGCAAAACAAAACAAACAAACCGAGAACAAACAACAAATGAAATGGAATCGAATTATAAAATAAAAAAAAAAATTAACAGGAAAAAACCACAAAAAAAAGAAATAATAATGAATTCTACTACAAATAATGAAATTAACATTAATTAAAACTGTCTTTGGCTATTTGTTTTCAATATTTATTATTATTTTATTTTATTTTATTTTTTCCCTTTTTTTCTGTGTTTTTTTGTTGTTTTTATTTGCATAAAAATAAAAGCCGATTGGTTTTGATATTATTATTGTCCACATCCACAGATAGAATTCATGACGATTTACCAGGAATTCATATATTTTTTTTCCGCTCGCACACAATTTAACACAAAAAAAACGAAAGATTTAAAAATTTATTTACAATTAAATCAACAATTTGTTTAAAACTTTTAAACGACAATTTAACTCGAACGTTATTTAAATTCTGTTCACATTCTATGAAAATTGTACATACGAGGGCAAATTATTATTCTCAGTAATTATGGTCTCTCTCGGAAAAAGGCGCGTGAATAAGCAAGGTTATCATGAAATTCAAAGAAAAAAGCAGCATCTGGAAAGTTCTTTTTAAGTACCCAATGAAATCATATTCTATTAAAATTGTAATTAAATTTATGCTACACATACAGTCACACAGATAATTATACGTACCCCCCCTAAAAATCATTTTTTTTTTAAAGTAATGAACTTCTAATCTAAAATTTCTTTACATTAGTGTCTGTAACGACACATTTACTTAAATAAAGGAAAAAGATTCCCAAAATCTATGAATTTGTGGCTGCAGTTTGCTTAAAACAAATATGGCACCACAGAAAATTATACGTCGTACGTACATATATTTCGTATAAAAGTTCTCCAAGGGTAGCCCGGTATATAAAAGGTATTGTGGGTAAAAATCCTAGGACTACAGCCGTAGAAATACGAAATACCTCGGAAAGTGATCACAATGTTATTGTGCATTCCAAAACAGTTCGAAGAGTTTTGACAAAGAACGGTTTCTGCAGCCGAGAGCCGAGAAAAAAGCCACGATTGGAATTTGCCCAATAACATATGGACAAGTCAACTGATTTTTTGGCGAATGTAATATTTAGTGATGAGAACAAATATAATTTGTTCGGCTGTGACGGAAAACAAAAAATTTGGTGCAAAAATCAGTTGACTTGTCCATATATTATCATTTAAAAAAAATGATTTTTAGGGGGTGTACGTAAAATTTATCTGTGACTGGTTAGGTTAGATTAGAGGACGTGTATTTGTCAATTAAGACAAGCACAGTAGCCGGAGGTCGAATTGACCCATTGTACAACGTCCTAGTTTCTCATACCACTTATGTTGTGTGTGTTAATTTTATACATGAGTGGTGGGACCTACAGTTTAAAGTCGACTCCGAACGACAGATTTTTGAGAAATTTTTCATGGCAATTTTATTTACTCTCAGAGTTTTTGCCAGAACTCTGCTGAGAGGAAGTCGCCGAAGAAATACTTTTTGTATTTTGTCTTTGATGTCTGGCCTGGGGCTTGAATCCTGGCTTTACGTCTAATAAGCCAACACACTACCTACAAGACTACGGCGACTTCATGCTACACATACCTACGAGGGCAAATTTATTTTGGAAAATAAATTACACAGCCCTGCAAATTTGGATTTTGAATTTTTAAATCTGAATGAAGATCTGTATTCAACGGCCCCAAAAACTCCTGAGTAACAATTGGCTTTGGGCTCATTTTAAAGAGCAAAGATCAGTTGTAAATTTCTGACAATACCGATGGTTCTAGCACGTCAGTGTTTAGTTCTACAATGTTTCAAAAATGGCCAAAAACGCTATTTTTAGGGGTTTCAAGCCCCTTTTTCTCAAAAACCTGACGTGATGGAAAGTTTTCGAAATCAGATTCGTGTTCAGCGCCCAAAATGCGTTCGGAAACACCTGGAGCCATCTTATTTGCAAAACCCATCCGGGGCTGTGTTATTATTCTTTCTCTCGGTAGAAGGCTGAAGAAAGCAGAGCCTTGCCAACAGACAATATCGTCACGAAATTAAAAGAAGGAAGCATCTGAAATTCATTGAAATTCAGCGTAGTCTAGTGGGTAGTGTGTTGGTTTATTAGACGTGGGGCCACGGTTCAAACCCCAGGTCAGACATCTGCCAGAAAAAATGTAATTTAAAAAAAATACGACTTCCTCTCAGCAGAATTCTGGCATAAAATTCTGAAAGTAAAATAAAATTGCCATTAAAACCTACTCAAAAATCTGGCATTCGGATTCTACTTGTAACCGGTAGGTTCCGCCACTCATGTATAAAATTAATACAAACAACAGAAGTGGTATGAGAAGCTAGGTCATAATTCTGACTAAAGGGTTGTAATGACCAATTATGTACGTATGTATGTGTAGCATCTGAAAAGTTCTTCTCAAATGCCCAGCGAATTTTGTTTGCAAAACCATGTGGAGATGTCGAAAGTAGTAAATTTAACACTCTAGAGAAGCAAAGATAAATGGAGGAAGTGGCATTTAGATTTCGTCCAGGTTATATTTTAGTTGGCTGAAAGGCCGCACAATTCGCCGTAGTTGTAGTAGGTAGTGTGTTGGCTTGTTAGACGACAGCCAGTGGTTTAAATCACAGCTCAGACAATTCGAACAAAGCAGAAGAATATTCCTCTCAGCAGTTTGCTGTCAAGAACTCTGAGTGTAATGCTCTCTGACAGCCATGCCGCCATCTTAGTACTCGGCTTTTGTGAGTTCAATGCGAAACTAATATTTTAGCTAGGTAGAGGCAGAAGAGGAAGAAAACCAAATAGTTGCGAGGCCACTTAAAGTTTTCTCTGGTCTGATACTCAACAGACTCAAAGAATTCTTGTTAAGAATAAGGATCCATCGAGCGAGATCTAAGCTTCATTACTGAAAGCAATGAAAGCCTGTTGCCCTAGCATCCAATAAGTACATCGACAGCATTGTGAATGGTCAGCCGGGTTAAAGTGTCTTAAGCAACACTTTATATGTATGGAACACATGTAGGTTCAAAATGAACCATAAAACAGAAGTTTTCGATAGTTTGTACATTGAGCTGATTTACAGGGCCTAACCCCATCTGCAATGCTTCCAGTTCTCTCCATTGTTTACATTTTGGCCAAATCCTTGCTCTTGATTATGACAATTATAATCATCCCAGTATTTTAAACCGTTCTTTGATTGTTAAACGATCCATATTCTGGCTGATATATAATGCAACAAAGTAAAGCGCTATATTTTTTAAAATTTTATTGTTCAAAAGCAAAAAATGTTGGAAATAACATCAAATTTTAGAATCAGTTTAGCTTTGTACGAATTGGCCAACTTTGGTACGAATTATGGCCTTCAAACGGCCGACAAAGCCATCACAGGCTGCACGAAAGTGGCTCTGCGGTATTTTGGCCCATTCCCGGCGAAGCGCCGTCTTGAGATGACCGACACTTTGGTATTTTTTAGTGAGAACTTTACTCTCCAAAATGCCCCAGGCGCAAAAGTCCAACGGATTGAGATCCGGAGATTTTGGTGGTCATTGTGCGGTAGAAATGAAGCGAGGAACTTCCTTTTTAAGCCATTCTAGGTTGACGCGTGCTGAGTGCAGTGGTGCTGAGTCCTGTTTTAATGTCCATGGTCTGCGGCCGAAATGTTTGTCTGCCCAGGGCTTCAATACTGTCTTTAAGACATTTTCCCGATAATATTCGGCATTTATTTTGACCCCACGGTCGATGAATACGAGCGGGGAGCGTGTAGGTGTAAATTTTCAACTGACCTCTTTGGCAAGTAAACCCGATCATTTGGTTTGTTCACAAACTGCTCAATTTGGAATGGCTTCTCATCGGAGAAAACCAAATTCGGTAACTGGCCACTTTCGAGCAAGCGAAGTAACTCCTTGGCTCTTTCCAGTCTAACTTTTTTTTTGTCCATCGGTGAGCTCTTGCACTTTTTGGAACTTCAACGGCTTTAGTCCAAGCTCATTTTTCAATATGTGTTGCATCCGTTCTCGCGATATGTTCAGCTCACGAGCAATTTTTCTACCACTGCGGCGTGGATTTCGATCAAATCTGGCCTTCACTTTTGGGATCATTTCTGGTGTTGTTACCGTTTGTTTTCGTCCACTTTTTGGACGCGATGTAACACTGCCAGTATTACGGTAACGAGCAATGGTACGAGAAACAAAAGATTTATTCACATTTAAATGCTGGAGGGCTCTAACGATAGCCACCTGTGGTTTTCCAGCCAAATATAAAGCAATCACACTATCACGCTTGAATTCCATCACGAATAACTTTTTTTCTGAATGCAATTGATCAAAATGCTTTTGTAAGCTTGTAAATAATAAAATGAACTGTCACTGGAATAAATCTGTCAGCTGTCAGACGAGCGGTTTACAAATGATAACAACCTGATGTTGGTTGCAATACATATCAGCCACCCTGTACATACATACATAATATGGTCATTACAATGCTTCATTCAGAATTACAACTTAGCTCCTAAACATTACCCATGTTGTTGATTTTATACATGAGGGACGGGACCAAACTTCATGGCAATTTTATTATACTCTCAGAGATTTTGTCAGACATCTGCTGAGAGGAGATGACCGAAGAAATATTATTTCATATTTTGTTTCGTCAACCATGGCCTCACGGGCTACTAGACTACTATACATACAGTCACACAGATAATTATACGTACCCCCCCCCCCCCCCAAAAATCATTTTTTTTAATGATATATGGACAAGTCAACTGATTTTTGCACCAAATTTTTTGTTTTCCGTCACAACCGAACAAATTATATTTGTTCTCATCACTAAATATTTCATTCGCCCAAAAATCAGTTGACTTGTCCATATATTATTGGGCAAATTCCAATCGTGGCTTTTTTCTCGGCACTCGGCTACGGAAACCGTTCTTTCTCAAAACACTTCGAACTGTTTCGGAATGCACAATAACACTGTGATCACTTTCCGAGGTATTTCGAATTTCTACGGCTGTAGTCCTAGGATTTTTACCCACAATACCTTTTATGTACCGGGCTACCCTTGGAGAAATTTTATACGAAATATACGTCGTACGTATAATTTTCTGTGATGCCATATTGGTTTTAAGCAAACTGTAGTCACAAATTCATAGATTTTGGGAATCTGTTTTCTTTACTTAAGTAAATGTTTCGTTACAGACGCTAATGTAAAGAAATTTTAGATTAGAAGTTCATTACTTTTTAAAAAAATAATTTTTGGGGGGGGTATGTATAATTATCTGTGTGACTGTATATATTAGTAAACGATAAACCCTTCACTCAACAAATCACACTTCAGCTTCACTCGACCGCTTTTGCCATACATGCGGCTTTGAAGCCATTGAATGGATATCCCGTTATATGCAGGTTGCTTTACCTTCTTCGCATCCTTGTCGTTTAAACGTTTTGTAGAGAAAGTTGAAAAACAAATCGAGATTACAAAACGCTTACAAATATTTTAAGCGGTCTTAAAAGAAATTTTATATGCCAGCGTTATTTTTTATGGTCTGCTTCTGCTACTCTGCTGACAATATTATTGTTGTTACATACATACATGCATGCATGATGGGGTGTAATTTTATGTTAATCACGTGTGTAAACAAAATACCAAATTATCTTAAATGTTAAAGGTATTGTGTGTGCAGCATTAAATTTTTATTTCACCATAAAAATAATCCTTTCCTTTTGCTTTCCTTTGCTTACTTTTCACCTTAACTGACTCCTTTACCTTTTTACATATTCATTATAAATGTTGCTGTTGTTGTTGTTGCTGTTGTTGTTATTGTAGCGCTTAACCAGCGGCAAAGTCAGAGGATATGCATTGCACATGTCTTTTAACACTGTTTTCTTCCGATTTTTTTTTTCCATTTTTTCTACATTTTTTTTTATTTGTTTTCATTTGTATTTGCTTTCTTCGCGAAAAAAAAACGAAAAGAAAAAAGGATATTCGTTACATTTAACACAAGATACGAATACCATCCATGCAGGCATATGGCGTTAAAACCATATCCATGTGGATTCATATTCATTTAAATTTTTATGCCGGAGAAACTTGAGAGGAATTGTATGACCTCGGTAAGGAATCATATCGCATGTACGAGTATAGTGGATGGGCAGTTTGTTTTTTTTGCTGGGGTTCTGTTTGTTTTTTTTTTGTTTTGTTTGTTTTCAATTATATTGTTTACCTTGTGGTTTAATAGCTTTCAAAGTTTTAACACGATTTCAATTAAGGCTATCAACTACAGTTACAACAATAACAACGAATTTGGTTACAAAAACAAAACTACACAAGCACTTCAGCAGTTCACATACAGCACAATACAAATATCTGTAGAAATTTTATTGCATATGAAGGAAATTTTATATTGTTGTTGTTGTCTCTGTTTTATTCCCTGTTATTTGATTATGCTTAACTGCAATTTATAAACAGCCATTCTCAACAAATTAGAAAAGGGGAAAAATTGTGTCCGATATTTCAATTTTAATTTAAAAACAAAAATTCTTATCGTTCACAGGAATTTATTTAATTTTTTTTGAAAACTCTTCTATACTATTTCTAATTAGTTGTTATCAACTGTATGTATGCTTATATTTCGATATTTATATAGTGTTATATTGTGTTTTATGTAAATTGCGCGTATACACGCATATCATTTGTGTATCATGTAATATTTAAGTGCTTGTATAAGGTGTAGTAAAAGGAAATCCATTTACTACAGTACTATTTCTTGTATTACTTTTTGTTTATTTAAAGCTTTTAAAGCAATTAGCACTATCAGATAGCATTTTCTACACTATCTCGTGGCTTTGTTCCCGTTTCCTTACAGATTCTAGAATAATAGGGTTGCCATTAGACTTTGCTTAAACAATAAAGTCTAGGGTTGTAGTCTGAGAGTATTAGTAAGAAAATTTCTTCATTAAATCACATACATACATACATACATAATTGGTCATTACAACCCTTCAGTCAGGATTACGACCTAGTTTCTCAAACCACTTATGTTGTGTGTGTTAATTTTATACATGAGTGGCGGGACCTACAGTTTTAAAGTCGACTCCGAACGACAGATTTTTGAGAAACTTTGTCATGGCAATTTTATTTACTCTCAGAGTTTTTGCCAGAAATCTGCTGAGAGGAAGTCGCCGAAGAAATATTTTTTGTATTTTATTTTGATGTCTGGCCTGGTGCTCGAACCCTGGCATTTCGTCTAATAAGCCAACACACTACCTACTAGACCACGGCGACTTCATTAAATCAGTACACATTAAGAGCAACTGTTGCCAGATCTTGACGTTAGGATAGGATAGGAGGGATTGGTGGTTTTGTCAAATAAAAACTCACTTCAGCACATAAAGCGGGCCGTTGATGTAACACAAGAGGCGATGCCCTAAAATTAACTGGCAAATCTTGATTAACATTTCAATCATGATTTCCTTAGAATTAAGCTGAAAAACAGCCCGAAAGTAACGATAGCTCCGACTCTAGGAAAATTTGAATACGAGGCGTCTGCGTCTAAGCAGATCCTCCTCAACCTCTGCCTATTTATTACTTAACGATCCATGAGAATAGATACAGTGACACAGTTGTCCGTACAATCCAATTTAAGCAGTTGTTAAGTTCACTTCCAATCAAGTTTAAGCCAGATGGGTACAACTTCGTAATAGACAATGTACCATATCTACTAGGTTGATCAGTAACAAATTTATCTGTGAGATGTCCCTGTAACCAGAAACCCAAATTAGATTGACACAAAACCGCCGCACGATCCGATCAAGTGAGTCGAACTAAATGCCAACCAGCTTAAAACTGAAGGTTGTATAACTGGCGTTTGGCTGGCAGAGGGAGAGTCTGTTCAGTAGCATGAGGACCGTTATCTTGACCTGGAATGCACAGCAGAGGACAAGGAAATGCAGAGTTGTCGATGAAAATTCCACAGTGTATCTACTTCTCATGAACAGACTAATTCTCCGCATAGACTTCCACAGAATTTCCGATGCTGTGCATGCCAGAGGACGAGAGAATCGCTTTTGAATCGCTTCCAGTGTTAAGTCTCCTATCAATGCTATGCTAACTAATATCACTAAGAGATAGGAAAGAGAAGTTCACGGAGGAAATAGTATGACAGCTTCGCAGTACGTTAAGCATAACAAAAGAGGCATTTAAGGAAACTAGAACCTGCACTAAACTCCTCCCCCTTGTTGTTATAATATCTAGCCTTTGCTGTACTTTCTTTGTTGACCTTTCTCGAAGTCTAGGTCTTGGATGATAGGGTTTTCAACTGTTGTAGCTTTAAATTTTATTCATAGATTTGTGGCTATGGAAACATAAAAATGCCAAATGATTTGACAAACTCGGGAATCATATTCTAAGTTGATCGAGACTTAACATTAATCCTAAGACCATTACATAATGGAATGATAGGGTTACCCTATATACATACATATATTGTCTAGGAAGAACGCACTATCGGGTCCGCCATCTAACGTTCTTTTTTTCAACTAGTGCTTATTTCGTGAATGGTAACACTTAGCTCATGTCTGATTTGACAGATAATTAGTTTTATCCTTCCGCTGAACGAATATGGACCATCCAATGCGTTTTCCCTTCGCTAAGTGAGGCTGCGATCGACTTACAGAAGATGCCGATTTTGGCAAAAAAAAATCATCTTTTCAGATGAAGCTCATTTTGATCTTGGCGGGTATGTAAACAAGCAAAATTGTCGCATTTGGGGCACAGAAACCCTGCACGCATACATTGAAAAGCCGACGCACCCAAAACGAGTCACTGTTTGGTGCGGATTTTGGTCCAGAGGCATAATTGGGCCATTTTTTCTTCAAAAATGAGCAAGGAGTGGCCGTTACAGTCAATGGCGATCGTTATCGGGCCATGTTGAACGAATTTTTGTTCACAAAAATTGAAGAGGAGGATATTGGCAACATTTGGTTTCGACAGGACGGCGCTACGTGCCATACAGCCGAAGCTACACTCGATGTTTTGCGCCCTGTTTTTGAAGATCGCATTATCAGTCGCAGAGCTGATGTCGTTTGGCCACCTCGGAGCTGCGATTTGACACCGTTGGACTATTATTTGAGGGGTGCCGTCAAAGATAAGTGTTACGCCGCGACAAGCCAGAGATAATTGACGCTTTAAAGGACAATATTCGCGAAGCCATTGGTGAAATACAGCTCCACACAATCGATAATGTGCTTAAAAATTGGACCGATCGTGTAGGCTACTGCATGGCCAGCCGAGGCAGCCATTTGAATGAAATTATTTTCCATTATTAACCGGAAGGATTGTACTTTCAAATAAAAAAAGAAATTTGAGAAAATATTCAGTAGTTTTTCTTTTAAAGCATTTTCAAAAAAAAAAGTTATTTGGCGGACCCTTTATAAGACACTATTTTACTTATTGTGTTAGCTGTTATGGAGAGGAACTGTGTTAATTGATTCTCTTGCTTTCCTGAGAGTTAGTACTGTCTGACCTTCGTTTGATGTTTATTGTTGATATTATTTCGTTGGGTGTTAAGTGTCAGTTGGGGTCTGTATGAAATAAAAATTTCTTAAAATATCTCTTAAACGAATAAAGATTTCTTTTTACTACACTTAATATGTAGCATATGTGGGTAGTAGGTGTTGGGCTATTTAAGGCCTCCATAATTTATTTGCAGGCATTAAAGGACGACTTTAGATACTTATATAGTATGTATGCACACGTATGTATACATAATCAATCTACATACAATCGTTACATATACCACCATTATTCAATATTTTAATTTCATTAAGTTTTTTATTCTCGTTTCAATTTTATTTTTTTTAAATGTTGAATTGGAAAATTGAAATTGTAAATTATTTTTGTTACTTTTGCTTGTTTTTGTTTTGTTACAATTGTTGTAATTGTTATGTTTAACTTGTTGTTGCTGTTGTAGTTGTTGTTGTCAATAGTTAGGCAAATTTTATGTAATAATAACGATAAGTACTCTGTTTGATAGCATTTAACATCTGTAGCAATGTATCATCGAACACATGTAGTAGTAGACCGCAATTGATATTAGGGTGGTACACATTTTCTTAGGAAAACAATTTAATTGATCACTTATTGCTAACAGATGTTAAATAAATTCATTGCAAAAGGGTTTGGTAAGAGGAGATTGTAATTTTTTTAATTAAAAACGTCTAAATAACGCCATTTTGAAATTAGTGCACTACAAGCTTTCAATGCTACGGGTATTCTAACTTTACAATCAATATAGGTAGGTAGGTAGAAGTGGCTGTCCCCTCGATGGAGTCAGGAGCGTACACACTTAGGCCGCACACAGGGCCCATTGTGATACCACACTTCCTCATTTCCCCTATTGCAGGAACCTTTCGGAGCTTCCGATGAAGCGACTCAGACTGCCAATATCCATACATGACAGTTCATTCATATCCATGTCGTAGGCACCCAGGTACCTCTTTCCCCTCCGACTAAGTGCCGGACATGTGCACAATAGGTGAAGAATAGTCTCATCTTCCTCTTCATCTCCACAGCTTCTGCAGAAATCATTCGCAAGGTGTCTAAGACCAATACGTCTCGCATGCGCTCCTATAATGCAATGCCCCGTAATAACTCCAATAACAGTGCTGAGCCTACTTCTTTGGAGTTTAAACAGAGTCGCCGTGCGCCTCCTATCCAGCCTCGGCCAGATCTTTAGCGCCGCTCTGCCCTTATCCTAAGTTGCCCACATTCTGTTGAGGAGATCATACAATCACTATAAGAGGAGTGTAATTATCATCTTGTAAACATATTGCGATCGTAACTCTAATTCTGAATAGTGGCGAAAAGGTTTTTTTTCTTCAGGTTCCAATTTGAAGTTCTCCATAACGCCGCCTTAAATTCTTGTGAGTTCTGGCGTATTTTTATGGAACTTACATTTGGGTAAAGAAGTCCATTCGATAAATTTAACTAATGCTTGCTTTTGTTGCATGTTATTCATAACACTTTCACTGCGTCTATCTCACAGATTATTGCGTAATGGATAGGTATGCGGAGATACTATCCTTCACTGTGAGGTCCTTTAAGGAAGAATATAGTTTTATCAGCCTTATTTGCCACTGTCCGCCTCTGGCTTCAAGCCGACCTGTCTCATTAGATTCAACCGTTTTCCATACTCTAACGAAGCTGTCATTACTATATATTGTTCTTGGAGAGATCGATCATTAAATTCATTAAACTTTTAGGCTGGTTAGGTTAGGCAGCTTGATTCTAAGGACCCTGATACTGATTGTCAAAGGCTGGTTAATGTAGACTTTTCTAGGGCATCGCTTTGTGTGTTATTACAACAGATCGCTACGTGTGATCAAGTGAGCTATCCCATGCTACACTATGCTTAGCTTAATTTAGTTTAATTGTCGCAATAAGTTAGGTTAGGTTAGAGGACGTGTACTTGTCAATTAAGACAAGTACAGTACCCGAAGGTCGAATTGACCCATTGTACAACGTCCTTAAAGAGGGAAGGATAATAGAGCGATAAAAAGGAGAGGATGTAGGAAAGGGGATTGTAGCAATTATTCAGCGTTATTTCTTGCCTCTCAATGCAGTTTTCACAATCAGAATACAGCAGCAGAGCTTCAGATTACAGTGACATAAATAGCAAATCCTTAAATGTTTAGGTTTTAAGTCTCTTGTCAAATTGGATTTGTTTCAATGAGTATACTACAGAGGGCATTACTTCTATGCAATGAAATTCGATGACTCTATCATCAGAGGGCCTGCTACAGTAGGCAAGCTTCTATTTTACTTCTAAATATAATTGGCCATCACAACCCATTAGTCAGGATTACAATATTTCATCATATTTCGTTCGTTTGTTCGAGATGGCAAAGTCGGGGTTTGAACTCATGACCTCTAGTCTAGTAAAACAACACACAACCTACTAGACTAGGATGGGGACTCTAACCATTTATAATGTCGTAAATATGATAATTAAATACTAGAGCGGCAGATTTCAATGCCGCTTTTTAGCGATGAGGCTAATTTATCACCCGATTGTTATGTCAACAAGCAACATTACTTCATATGGGGATGAGAGAATCCTGAAGTGATTGTAGAAATGCCGTTGCAATCTGGAGATGTCATTAAGCTTTATTTTTTCTCCATAAAGATCCGGAAAGAAACGCTATTATTAGGACAGAGGGCTGGGATTGTGTTTTTTCATTGGCCTCAATTTGAAGATTAATAACTGGACGATATGTGGATTCAATAAGATGGTGGTACCACAAGGTAAATAATATGCATGATTTGGACTTTATTGCATGAGAATTTTCCGAAAGAGTAATTTCATGACGTTATGACGACATCAATTCATTGCCTAAATTATGGGATTAGATACACCGCGTTACATCTTACTCACTTACTTACTTAATTGGCCATAACAACCCGATTAACGGATTTCGGCCTGCCGCAACACGTCCTTCCAGGCGCTTCTGTTTCTTGCGCGCTTACATCAGTTTGTCACACCAATCGATGACAGGGCTTCCTCGATTTGGTCCATCCAACGGATACAAGGTCGTCCTCTTCGCCGACTTCCGCAGATCGCCGCATCAAATACTCGTCTCGCCGGAGCATCCTCCTCCATTCGAACGACATGGCCGAACCAGCGCAGCCGCTGGATATTAATACAGCTCATTGTTGGATCGGATGCGGAAATCATAGCCAACTCGTACTGAACCGAAGATCTTACGCAGTACTTTTCTCTCGAACACTCTCAAAGCTGCTGCATCAGTACTTAATAGGGTCCATGCCTCTGCGCCATAAAGAAGCACGGGTAGGATGAGCCTTTTATACAGTGTTAGTTTTGTCGTACGAGAGAAGTCTCTGCTACTCAATTGCCTATTGAGACCATAGTAGCACCTGTTGGCAAGAGTGATCATGCGCTTGATCTCCAGACTGACATCATTTCTGGTGGTAACAGCGGAGCGAAGATCGATGAATTCCTTGACCGTATCAAAAGTATAGTTATCGGCCGTAATCTGAGAATCAATACGCCGCACGTCTCTACTTGTCGATAACATATACTTTGTTTTGCCCTCATTTACTGCCAAACTCATCTTAGTAGACTTTAATCTAACATTTTCCAAGTTATTGCCGTAATGCCATTTGAAATATGGGATAAACATAGAATGATGTAAACGTTCCAGAGGTGGTCTTGTGTTTCGTACATAATGAAATAAAAATTTATTCGAAATTACGACATCAGGCCGTATTATTTTCTTTAATAATTTTAATAATCTGAGCAATTTTAATTAATAAATTAAACAAATATCACTCATATCTGCCGTACACAACCATTAGCATTTTTCAATTAAACTACAGAGACGGTGCGAGTATGAAAATGTTATTCTTAATTAACATGATAACTTACGTACTCACATATGTAAAGGGTCCGCCAAATAACTTTTTATTTTTGAAAATGCTTTAAAAAAACTACAGGATATTTTCTCAAATTTCTTTTTTTATTTGAAAGTACAATCCTTCCGGTTAATAATGGAAAATAATTTCATTCAAATGGCTGCCTCGGCTGGCCATGCAGTAGCCTACACGATCGGTCCAATTTTTAAGCACATTATCGATTGTGTGCAGCTGTATTTCACCAATGGCTTCGCGCTTCACCTTTAAAGCGTCAATTGTCTCTGGCTTGTCGCGGCGTAACACTTATCTTTGACGGCACCCCACAAATAATAGTCCAACGGTGTCAAATCGCAGCTCCGAGGTGGCCAAACGACTTCAGCTCTGCGGCTGATAATGCGATCATCAAAAACAGGGAGCAAAACATCGAGAGTAGCTTCGGCTGTGTGGCACGTAGCGCCGTCCTGTTGAAACCAAATGTTGCCAATATCCTCCTCTTCAATTTTTGTGAACAAAAATTCGTTCAACATGACCCGATAACGATCGCCATTGACTGTAACGACCACTCCTTGCTCATTTTCGAAGAAAAATGGCCCAATTATGCCTCTGGACCAACATCCGCACCAAACAGTGACTCGTTTTGGGTGCGTCGGCTTTTCAATGTATGCGTGCGGGTTTTCTGTGCCCCAAATGCGAAAATTTTGCTCATTTACATACCCGCCAAGATCAAAATGAGCTTCATCTGAAAAGATGATTTTTTTTTGCCAAAATCGGCATCTTCTGGTGTAGGCACTGCATGGCCAGCCGAGGCAGCCATTTGAATGAAATTATTTTCCATTATTAACCGGAAGGATTGTACTTTCAAATAAAAAAAGAAATTTGAGAAAATATTCAGTAGTTTTTATTTTAAAGCATTTTCAAAAAAAAAAAAAGTTATTTAGCGGACTCTTTACATAGTACATGAGGAATATATGAGGTATGATGTTATTGTTTATCTTAATATTATTTAACTTTAATACCATTTAAAATGAAAACTATTTAAAATATTTCTCTTAATACCTACCATTCATTATCCGTATTCTATAAGTGGAGTTTTCTTTGAATTGTGCTCTGTAATTGAGTTAAGTTAGGGCTACATGGTATACAGCAAATAATGAAGTAACGTGCGATTTAAGTCACATTGGGAATCAAAATTTTTAATTCTTTAAATTTTTCATTTCTCTAACAAAGTACAACACATGTATTATTGTCTCTTTAAACCTTTTTTATTTTCTTATTTTTGCTTTGTTATCGATAATTTAATTGCATTACATTTACAATAGATGACAACACTTTTAACCAGTTAAACATGTCGTTCGTTATTTATTTACACAACCAGTATACTTTTGTTAAACAATTTGTGTTTTTTTTTCTATCTGTCTATCTGTCTGTCTGTCTGTCTGTCTTCTCTATACCAGAGTGTGTGAACATAATAAATTTATTATTAAATATTGTTGTAATACAACAACAACAATAATAATACACAAGAGTGCAAATGTTGAATGATCATTCATATGTACAATATTATTGTTAATATTGGTAAATATTTTTAAACACAATTATTTACAATTGAAATGCAATTTAAAATGTCACGTCCCGCTGACAAAAAAAAATTACAAAAAAAAAAATTCTTACATTGTGATGGCAAAAAGTGTAAAAAAAATAAAGTTTAAAAAATTTATTAAATTTAATTTACTTATCAAGTTTTGCTGGATAGGAGCATGTTTTTAATGCATAGGGGTTGTTGGCTACAAATAGCAAGGTTCCGCACCACTGCATTATTCATGCAATAACCTAACATTTGTTCACAGCAGAACAAGATCAATTAATGACACATAAAGAAAGCAATGAAGAGAAAAAAGTTGAAACTGAAGCAGGGGACTGCTTTGAATCGCCGTTTCCGTAACAAAAATAATAGGTTGCAACTAATTTTGTATAAGTGCTTGCTGTCGGTAAAATTATCGAATTCACATACAGACATACATAATTGATCATTACAACCCTTCAGTCAGGATTACGACCTAGTTTCTCACGCCACTTATGTTGTGTGTGTTAATTTTATACATGAGTGGCAGGACCTCCAGTTTAAAGTCGACTCCGAACGACAGATTTTTGAGAAACTTTTTCATGACAATTTTATTTACTCTGAGAGTTTTTGCCAGAAATCTGCTGAGAGGAAGTCGCCTAAGAAATGCTTTTTGTATTTTGTCTTTGATGTCTGGCCTGGGGCTGGAACCCTGGCTTTTCGTCTAATAAGCCAACACACTACCTACTAGACCACGGCGACTTCTACCGACTGTCGAATTCTTTTCATCTAAAACCATTTGCATTGCCGATCTATGACGCCACGGCACTGACAGTACGTACTACACGCGAAATGATCAGCATTCTTACTGCTATTCTATTAAAAATCACTTTTTCCCAATTTCTGTGTTACAGCAGCATTTCTGCTAATGTTCCTAGTGCAACGCTAACTCCTAGAACGAAACAGTATCGATGACTCTTCCCATGCAATAGCTTGCCTTGCAATACAAAGTCATTTAAATGTTCGCCTGTGGACTTATTGCGACAGTCGCTCCTTTTGAAGCCGTCTTAGTCTACTAAGTAGTGTGCTGGCTTATTAGACGCAAGTCTGTGGTTCAAAACTCAGCTCAGACATCTCTAACAAATCGAAATATGAAAAATTATTTCTTTCGGCGACTTCCCCTCAGTCATGAAAAGCTTCTCTTTTTCTTCTCAGGTATAAAATTAACACATATTACATGGGTGGTGGTGCCAGTAGCTAGGTTGTAATCCTGACTAAAGGATTGTAATGACCAATTAAGTATATGGATCCGTTTGAACTAGTTTTCGACTACTTTTTCGCATCCTTTCAGTTTCTCAATGACTCGTCTAGTCTGTAATGTACATACATCAAACATTCTTTTTCTTTTTCTTAATAAACTGGCATCTCCGAAGTCACTTCTGGATAATCCGAGCACCATATTGGATAATTTTGGTTGCTGGCGTAACTATCTTATTCGGTAGTTACGATCTTCATCGAGTTACGAGCTTCATCGTTACAGAATTTTTTTTTTTAAATTATCATTGAAACTTTTTGCTTTGCTTCTTAAACTTTCATTAATCGGTATTCCTGATATTATTCATCGTTGGCTAGACTCCTACCTCTCCCTTAGGACTCAGAGGGTAATGTTTAGGAATGTATTGTCTAAGACAGTATATGTTACTTCTGGTGTTCCGCAGGGTAGCCATTTGGGTCCATTACTGTTCTTATTGTTTCTTAATGATCTTCCTTGTGCTATTTCTGATTGTAATATTCTGATGTATGCTGACGACGTTAAATTATTTTATACTTTTGATGATGATCATGGTCGGGTTGTTCTTCGGAGAAATATTGCTTTGTTTGTAACTTGGTGCAGAATTAATTTAATGGATCTTAACTTGAAGAAATGTAAATGCATGGTTTTCTCTCGCGGGGGCGTAATTTCGTCCACTTATGTGATTAATTCTTGCCCTTTAGAAACTGTGACTACATTTCTTGATTTGGGAGTATTATTTGGATATGAAATTGTCTTTTATTGATCATATTAGTATGATTATTGGCAAGGCTCGGACTGTTTTTGGTTTCGGGAATAGATGGGCTAGGGAATTCATTGATCCTTATATAACAAGACTGCTATACATTTCACTTGTTAGACCTATTTTGGAGTATGCGTCTATTATTTGGAATCCATACTATCGTTGTCATAGTGATTCAATGGAGTCTGTGCAGAAGCAGTTTTTATTATTCTGTTTACGTGGCTTAGGATGGGATTATGCCAATGGGTTTCCGTCATATGAGGCTAGATTATGTTTAATAAAACTTCCAACTTTAGAACGTAGAAGGACTGTTTTAGGGGTTTGTTTTGTTTTTAATCTGGTTAAAGGTGATATCGATTCTGGGTTTTTGCTTTGTAACCTGAATCACAGTATACCAGCAAGATTTTCACGGCACTATCGTCCTCTTTCTTTAGATTTTTATCGAACGAACTATGGATGTAATTTTCCTTTTCGTAGATTATGTAATGATTTTAACTTATATTATGATTTTATTGATTTTAATAGTAGTGTTTGTAATATAAAACGTAGCTTATATGCTGGCATTAATTTGTAAATTATTATATAAATAAGCCTGCTGCTTTAGTACCAAATTTGCATGTCCGTGGCATTGGGAATAAATATTATATGGAATGTGGTGCAAGTCGGTAATGCGCCGCAAGTTAGGCCCAATTGCTGAAAACGATGTGCTATCGACAAATGCGGATTACTTGTCTCAATTTCTCTGACAGTGTGTAGTATATTGCGTGAGACACAGCCTCTCAAAATTTCCTTATAATTTCGAGAATTTCTTGCACAGTAGGTCGATTATGATGATCGTAATTACTTCCAATGCTCATCAAGTGGCCACTCTTTAGTTATCACTGTTGGTCACTTAGTACTTCAGTACTTCTACTATTTTTACGCGTTCTTCGTTTGTTATACGATTTAAGTTTGTACATGGCAAACTACAAATGAAAGCTATAGCTGGCAACCTTGTCATTCTGGCGGTTTTTTAACCTCTAACTCGATACCCTGATATTCAACTCTATCTTCAGTTCTTCTTCGGAGAAATATTCTTTTATAAGCAAAGTATTCTGAGGCCTGCCAAATCAATGGCTGTTGACCCTAAACAATTTTTTAAGGTGAAGACAGATCGTTAATGCCACTGCAGCTTTCTTCGAACGACTACTGCCGAGGTTGTGAGTCTGCTGAAGAGGAGGAAACTGTTATCCACTTCCTTTCCCAATGCCTATCTCTCGCGAGGAGCAAATTTATGTTATTTGACTATCCATTCCTTGTCATTGTCCATTGATATGCAGGATATAGATTCGTTCATAAAACATTCAGGCTGGTTTCCAGCATACGCGAGTCGTGCTTTTAGTGTGCAGCTGCAACGCTGACCAATTTCTTCTATGAGTTCGGTGGATTTTGGTCAGTATGGTGACTGAGCTTATCCGTGGCATCACAACGGACCGCTATGCATGCTCAAGTGAGCTTTTGGTATCAAAACTACCACTCCAACCTACCCACCTAATGGAATGCTAAAGTCAATCAAGGAAATACTCGACACATTCCCATTCAGAGATTGTGTGCAGGTCAGTTATGAGCGAATAAAAATGGTTTACGTTCAAATAAATATGAGCCTCAAGAGTACCATCTACAAAAACACTGAGAAAGTTAAAGCGTTAAGGACGGTATGAGAGATAAAAACTCAAGTTGGAGTTAGAAATGGCCATGAACTCTTCTCAAACTCTAAAGGCCAGAAGACGTAGTGTATTAATAACGTCATGTTATAACACTTCTTCACTCGGACTTGGTCGTGACATCATCTCAATCACTGTGGCCGTGCTTACGGGTCATTGTGTTATGGGAAGACACGCGGAGAGAATGCAGCTCCCATCTAACGACTTCTGCCGTGGGTGCAGATCCGCTGAGGAAGAGTAGATTGCTGTCCACTTACTTTGTCAATGCCCATCTCTTGCTAAGTGCAGATATAGGTTATTTGGCTCTCCAGTCCTTGTCAGCTTGACGGAACTATCGTCTTAGTATTGATGTCAAGGATATAGCTTCGTTTACCAAATCTTCGGGCTGGTTTTCCAGCGTAGGATAGTTATGCTTTAGAATGTGCAGCCCTTGCGCCGATCAATTTCCTCTCCCCTGATTTGGAGAACTTGGTTAGCACAGAGATTGTGTTCACCTGTGGCGTCACAACGGGTAGCTACGTGTGCTCATGTGAGCTTTTGGCTACCACTCTAACCTAACCTAACCTAACCTAACTACTTCTTCAACTGGATGTTGCAATGACACCTCTGGTTATATTTTTATTTTTTTTTATAATTTTCTCGATTTAATTCGTTTCAATATGATTTTCTCTTTTCTACGTGATTTTAATTTTATTTAAGTGTTATGGTTGTGTTGCTATTGTTACTTTTCGTATTATTTTAATCTATAAAAAGTTAATTAATTTCATGTTTCCTCTCTCTCTCCTCTCATTCTCTCTCTATCTCTCTCATTCACTCACTCTATCTATTATACTCCTTTCTTTTTTTTTTTTCTATTGTATGATGATGATGCTGATGATGCTCTTGTTATTTTTGTAAATTATAAAATCATAGACAACAAACAATATGTAAATATTTTTATTATTATTTCGATATTTATTTTCTCTTCCTTTTTGGTTTTTTTTCTTTTTGCTTTTTTGCATTTGTAAGAGTGATGATACGTTCCTTTTTTTTGCTTCTTCTATTTATTTATATTACATTAAAAATACACATACACTTACATATGTATGTGTACACGCATTGAAAATTATATGAATTTTATTTTATGAATACAATTTACACTGTTTCCTAAGTAAATTAAGGAATAAACATGAATAAAATATTCTAAACCCAGAAAAAGTGGGGTTAGAGTTAGTGTGAGCTCCAGTTCGAAATATCCTGCTCTGATTCCTGACTCTAAGTTAAGCTGGAATGACAATCTCCAAGTACTGCTGCAGAACCGGCCTTCATCCTAGTGTAGTACGCGGGACTTATTCGATCGTTATTGAACTCCATCTTCTTTATGCAGTTGTCTCTTTTGGTATACTGGCCCTCAATAAAAACTGTCATTTAAAAGCTTCTTAATAGAGTAAGGATATCTGTTGCATACCACCCCCACAAACAGCTTCTTTGCTATGCTCAATGGCGCGTATTTGCCACAATGCGACTTAGACCTTAGAGTATAAAGAAATTTACAGAAGTCGGCGTAGTCTAGTAGGTAGCGTGTTGGCTCATTAGACATAAAGCCAGAGTTCGAGCCCCAGGCCAGACATCAAGACAAAATACAAAAAGTATTTTTTCGGCGACTTCCTCTCAGCAGATTTCTGGCAAAAACTCTGAGAGCAAATAAAATTGGCATGAAAAAGTTTCTAAAAAATATGTCGTTCGGAGTCGACTTTAAACTGTAGGTCCCACCACTCATGTATAAAATTAACACACGGACAACATAAGTGGTGTGAGAAACTAGGACGTTGTACAATGGGCCAATTCGACCTCCGGGTACTGTACTTGTCTTAATTTTCAAGTACACGTCCTCTAACCTAACTTAAATTAAGGAGTAAACATGAAAAAAATATTTTAAACCCAGGGAAAGTGAGGTTAGAGTGAGTGTGAGCTCCATTTCCAAATATCATGCTCTGATGCTTGACTTTAAACTAAGCTAAGCTGGAATGACAATCTTCAACTTCTGCTGCAGAACCGACCTTCATCCTGGTGTAGTACGCGGGATTTATTCGATCGTTATTGAACTCTATCTTCTTTATGCAGTTGTCCTTTTTTGGTATACTGGCCCTCAATAAAAACTGCCATTTAAAAGCTCCTTAATAGAGTAAGGATATCTGTTGCATACCACCCCCACAAACAGCTTCTTTGCTATGCTCAATGGCCCGTATTTGCCACAATGCGACTTAGACCTTAGAGTATAAAGAAATTTGTAGAAGTAGGCGTAGTCTAGTAGGTAGCGTGTTGGCTCATTAGACATAAAGCCAGGGTTCGAGCCCCAGGCCAGACATCAAGACAAAATACAAAATATATTCCTTCGGCGACTTCCTCTCAGCATATTTCTGGCAAAAACTCTGAGAGTAAATAAAATTGCCATGAAAAATTTTCTCCAAAAACTGTCGTTCGGAGTCGTCTTTAAACTGTAGGTCCCACCACTCATGTATAAAATGAACACACGGACAACATAAGTGGTGTGAGAAACTAGGACGTTGTACAATGGATCAATTCGACCTCCGGATATTGTAATTGTCTTAATTGACAAGTACACGTCCTCTAACCTAACCTAACCTATAAAGATATTTGCTTTACCTCCTCTGAATTTTGTATTAATAGGAGATTTCACTTTAAAATACCAAGTGGGACAGACAGGTTCTCTGAATACTCTGACGGAAATTCTGCGGAAATCTGGTCGGACGTTTCTACACTTGAGATTTAATTAGGCTGTGGAATTTTCTTCGGAATACTTAATTTTAGTGTAGTTCTTCGCCTATTAGACCACCGAAGTGTGTTTCAAGTCGCGGTAATGGCTATAAATTATGAGTTAGAGATCTCCACCTATTTTCATATTTATCCTCCCTGTCAGTCAAAAGGCAATCAAATTTAGTTTCGGGTGCAACTTTTAGTTGTAAAATCGCGATTCACTTGATCAACTTTCTTAGCAATTTTGTGCCAATTTAATGTGGGTTCCTGCTCACAGTGAAACCCAAGTAATTTTGTAGCAGATAAGTTTTCTATAGCGGACACACTTCTACATCTTACCTCCGTTCCGCTGTCAATAAGACAAATCCTAGACTGATGAGGAAATCTTGTTTTATTGCCAGGCCCATCATGGCTAAATTGGATAGGAAGCGGACGATAAGCTACTTAAATTAGATTGTAAGACTCGCAGTGACGCTGTATCTATTCTTAGGGACCATTGCATAATGGGTAGGCATGGAGAGATGCATCGTAGGTAAGCGATGATGTCTTCAGAGGTCATAGATCGATTGTCTACGTTATTTTTCAATGTTCGTCTCGGATTCAACACAAACTTCTCTTATTTACTACGCCTTTTCTCTATCAGAGTTATCGTTTATGATTTTCTGAATGATTGCAAGGGAGTTATGATATGAATTAGAAACCTTGATGCTGAAGTTCAATTGCCGACTTAAGTTTTCGCCTTCACATGTACTATATGCAGCCCTTCTAAAACATTCGTGTCTGGAGATATTCCTCGTCAGTCTACAATTGAATTACATACCATCAGATAGGTGTGATACGGTCAATAGTAACACCACCCATACCACTCCTAAGGATTATAAATTCATTAGGTTGTCCTCCTTCGTGTTAGAAACTATGGAGCGACTCATTGATATCAATCTACTTCAAATCCTGGATGATAATCTCCTATCCAATCCTATAACATGCATGTAGCAGGAGTTCCGGAGATCAACGGACAGTCTACACAAGTCGCTAATACAGAAGGAATATAACACAGCTGCCTTCTGTAGCGTAGAATTAGGCATTGCAGAGGGCGTACTAGCAGGATTAGGATTTTGAAATTACTTCACAGACAGAAACAAAACAGGGAACTTTCCTTATCACTAGGAGAATATGTAGGACAACTTCACAAACATTAGCAGAATTCTTGGGTTCATCACAAATTCTGGATACTTCCAGGACTAGCGGTTATTAACTACAATGGGTTATACTTGGCTGATCTTACTTACCTCATGTTTCTTGCCATTGAGCCTTACTTTCTCTTTTGGCTTATTAGACGAGAACTTTTGGTTCTCACCTCAGCTCAGACATCTTAAATAAAATTATTTTTTCCGGTGACTTCCTCTCAGCAGTCCTCTGAAAAAAATTCTGAGCGTAAAATAAAATTGTCATAAAAAGTTTTGCATTGTCATTAAGCTGTAGGTCTCGCCATTCACGTATTAAATTAACGCAGACAACATGAATGGTGTGAGAAGCTAGGTTGTAATCCTGGCTAAAGGCTTGTAATGACGAATTAAGCAAGTAAGTTGTAAGTACAGTAATGGCAGGTTCACTACTCTTATTAAAACTTGTTAGTTTGTTGTGAACGATAATGTTGAATAGTGAGTCATCTGTTAGGACCATGTTAGTACAGTACTTCCCCCCTGGTAAGGGATATACCATATCGCTTTCCTGATCTCAGGGTTCGTTGTATCATGAATGCTCGTTTATTGCTTTTAATGGTGATATTGAATGTCTTTATCGTGAAAATTAGATTGGCCAGTAGTTTACCTCTGTCCACATAAAAAGCTCTGGTTCGGCTGCATACTGTTTAGTACCTGTTTCTAAAGGGTGTTTTTTATAGAGGTATAGAACTTTAAGTTGGCATTACTTTTCAAGATGGCGACAAATTTAACAGCTGTCAAGTGATTTATTCTCAGTTTGGTTTGGCAATTCATCATGAATAGACTCACGTCTGAACAACGCTTGCAAATAGTGCAATTTTATTTCGAAAATAATGGTTCTGTGCGGAAAACGTATCGCGCACTACGTCCATTTTATCGTCGACAAAATCGTCCATCAGAGCAGTTAATTCGATTAACCATGGAACGTTTTCGCACCACGTTTACTCTTATTGATAACTCGCATCCCCAGAGACACTGTACGGTGCGTACAGAAGAAGCTATTGTTGCTGTAGCATTGAGGAAGACCCGAATGAGTCCATCCGCCATCGAGCACAGGAATTGGATCTGTCTTCATCCACTTTATGGAAGATTTTGCGGAAGGATCTTGGTTTACGTGCTTACAAAATCCAACTCGTGCAAGATTTGAAGCCAAACGATCATCAAGTAAGGCGTAGATTCGTCGAATGGGCCCAAAACGAGATTACCGTTGTTCCCGATTTTCATAAGCGAATTTTATTTAGCGATGAAGCGCACTTCTGGTTGAATGGCTACGTCAACAAACAAAACTGCCGCATTTGGAGTGAAGGTAATCCTCAAGTGTATGTGGAAACACCGTTACATCCAGAAAAACTGACTGTTTGGTGCGCTTTATGGGCGTACTTTTTCAAAAACGATGGTGGCCAGAACGTTACAGTCAATGGTGATCGGTATAGAGCCATGATTACTAACTTTCATTCCTGAATTGAATAACCATGATGTCCAGGAGATGTGGTTTCAACAAGACGGCGCAACATGTCACACAGCTCGTGCCACAATAGATTTATTGAAAGACACGTTTGGTGACCGCCTAATTTCACGTTTTGGACCTCTGTGAATTATCCTCCAAGATCGGTAAAGTCACAAACGCTTGACCATTTGGTAGACAACATTCGCCGTATTATTGCCGATATACGGCCACAAATGTTGGAAAAAGTAATCGAAATTCGACGTCCAGATTGGACTACATCCGCGCCAGCCGTGGCGGTCATATGCCAGAAATCATATTTAAAATGTAATGCCACAAGATTATCTTTCGGATAAATAAAATTCATGTCAATCGAATAATCCATCGTTGTTTCATTGCAACTTAAAGTTCTATACCTCTATAAAAAACAACCTTTACTTAGCAAACTCTTCCCCATGTTTGCAGGCAGTAAAAGGATGAAAGCAACAGTCGGCGCTTTAGGGTGGTAAAGTCTAAACTAAGTAACCTCCACTACAATTGATCGTTGTTGACGACAGTAACATTGGCATCCTCTATATTGTCCTTTGATTGCAGATGAGCAATCTCATTGTCTGTTACTCCTATGCCCTCAAAGAAGTCACTCATATGAGAAAACGAACTTGTAATCACTATATTGTCTAACTGGGCTCTCTAGAGTTCGATATCTTGAAGTATATCTTGAAGGTTTCCTAAAAACACATCCAAGGTTTAAGCGTCCACTTGACTCAATGTTCTACAAAAGCAACCAAATAAGGCGCTTTTTTCTTACTTTGTTTTCTATTTTTTCCTGAGGGCCTATTTATCACATCATAGGCTTTTGATAGCGAATAAAACCTTGGAAACATTGTAATTTAGTTGAGTTATATTTGTTGTAAAAAAAGAAAACAACAACTCTTCCCCCTAAATATGCACAAACACATGTTTCCTATTCAATGCATCCCTTGATAGTCCTCACTCCTACAGTTCTTCTTGCCTCTGTATCTCTCTCTCTCTCTCTCTCTACACACAAACACATGTGGTAGAACATGAAATAAACATATGAAATATGTGTTATTTTTATGTGTGTGTGCGTGTGAGTGTGTGTATATAATACTATTAACATACTGTTGGGGGCTATTATAAGTACATGCATATGAAAAATGTTGTTATTATTGTAATAACACACACACAATATGATCATTTTTTTTTTTTTTGGTTGTTATCATTGTTGTTGTTATTGTTATTTAAATAAATATGTTGTTACAAACACTAACAAATAATTGGAGAGCGAGAGAAAGACACACACACACACACACAAAGATTTCCATACTTTGCAAGAGCATGAAAGGGATAAAGAAGGCAGTATGAGAGTGCTGAGTGGCGTATTTCCGCAATCAGAGACCAGTGAACCAGAAAATTTTTAATTGAAAACAGAACATGAAAACACCCTAGATTTTCATGCTGTAGCTTGTGAGGGAATACATTTTATCCCATCAAACGAATTTTGTTTTAAATCAGGGATAGCATAAGACCTTGTTATATACGGAATGCAGGCAAATGAGGGATTCAAAAACTTATAAAGTATGCCAGGATTTCCTTATGGAAATAGAAAAGTTGATACGATTGGCTTATACAGGGGAAGTGTACCTGGTTATAGTCCATTACGAGCGTAAGGCGTTTAGCATTTTGGATGTAAAGAAGACGGTGTGTTTAGCATAGAAAACCGAGGCGTTTGCATTAGTCCAGGAAACCAATTTTAAGGAATTTGAAGAGAGCAAACTTGTAAGGTGCCTAATGTAGACGTTGTGGCTAAGGGTCAAGGCCTGGTCAATGACAATAAAAGAGGAAGCAACGCAAATACTATACCAGAAATAGCAGAAATGCAAAGGAAAATGTTTTAACTGCGGAAATAGCGATCATGGAAGTCGCCGTAGTCTAGTAGGTAGTGTGTTGGCTTATTAGACGTAAAGCCAGGGTTCGAGCCCCAGGCCAGACATCAAGACAAAATACAAAAAGTATTTCTTCGGCGACTTCCTCTCAGCAGATTTCTGGCAAAAACTCTGAGAATAAATAAAATTGCCATGAAACGGTTTCTCAGAAATTTGTCGACTTTAAACTGTAGGTCCCAACACTCATGTATAAAATTAACACACACAACATAAGTGGTGTGAGAAAATAGGACATTGTACAATGGGTCAATTCGACCTCCGGGTACTGTACTTGTCTTAATTGACAAGTACACGTCCTCTAACCTAACCTAACCTAATAGCGATCATTACCAAAGGAACTGTGAATAGGCAGAGCCACAGAACAAAACAATATCCCTCACACGACCCGACCAAGATGTAGAAACCAAGCGAGTGGACGAACGTCACTAGAGTCTCCATTAAATTGGAGTTTATGACTTAGCACTGAGGGTCAACAGCTAGCTGATATCAATGAGTGCTCAAGTGTAATGTAGCAGAGTACCTTGAATCTGACAGAGTATGGTAAAATTAATTACTAGAGCATCGCAGCTTATTATTTTGCCCGATGTGGTGAAGCATAGATGTGAGGCAATGAGCAAATTGACATTCACGATGGGAAAACCGTTTGAAAGGAAGGTGGCCATTTCACTTTATTTCTAATATCAACTCCTTGCATAGTGGAAAAACATTTTGCGGCAAATTTCTGTATGACCAAAGCTTTTCACTGGCCATGGCTGCGCACATTTGTTCACAACATACATACATACATATGTACATACAGTGGTGGCCTTATAATTAGAAACGATGTTTCTGGAACAGAATTCTCTGGAGTGACGAATCTAAGTTTAATTTGTTCCAATCTGTTGGAAAAACGTATTTAAGACGTCCTCCAAGCAAAGCTTTGACCACCAGGTTCACAGTGAAAACTGTAAAACAAATTAACAAAAATACAGGTTGCTAAGGCGTTTCTAATTATAAGGCCACCACTGTACATACATAATTGGTCATTACAAGCCTTTAGTCAGGATTACTACCTAGCTTCTCACACTTTTTATGTTGTGCGTGTTAATTTTATACATAAATGGCGGGACCTACAGTTTAAATTCGACTATGAACGACGGCCTTACGTCTAATAAGCCAACACACTACCTACTAGACTACGGAGACTTTACATAATGGACATAATGGTTATTTATATGCCCTAATTGTATGGATGCGGAACATATGTTTCCATTCGTTCGATATTAAGATGGGCCTGAGAAAAAAAGAAGAAAAAATCCAGGCCATGCTCGATGTAATGTTGAATTCTGAAATTGTATGAAAAGAAAGCAGTCGTTATATGGCTGAAGTCATGCTGGAGTCACTTGGGTTTAAATGACAGAAGCAAAATTTTACATAAGAAAGCTTTAAAGCGTGGTTAATTGTTGATGGATATAGGGCGTGGACTTAGGGTAGAATTAGAGGAACGTATGTTTCCTTTTAGAATATGAAAGGGAATGAGAGCGATTACCGAGGCGTAATGCAATTTCGGTAAGCATTTGCATTGCTATACGTATCCTAAAAACGAACGTACGCACTATGTAGCATTTTGCTGAAAACCTGGCCAAAATTAATAGAAGTGATTTATGAGTTAATGGCTGGAATTTTTTGATAGTGTTAGTGATAATAAGGCCCAAGGATGAACCCAACTGATTTTGGTTTAAATCGGTCCGTGATTTCGCCTAGCTGCCATACAAATTCCCCTCGAAACTGCACTTATTTACACATAACTATGGTAATTATGCAATAATAATGACAAAATTTAACATGGATTAGTTTGCTAAAAATCGGATCACATTTGACCCTGGTCCCCATATAAAGTCCCCTTTAGAAATTCACGTTTGCGCTTATAAATGGCTTAACAACATCGGTATCGTGATGAAATTCGGTATGAACGTGTATTTTGTAAATCTAAATCATATTACCAAATTTTGTTATGGTCGGTCCATAATTGCCCCTTGGTCCAAAATAGGGCCCCTTAAGAAAATATGTTTAGCAATTATAATTGGCTTAAAAATTTTGTTACCTCGATGAAATTCGACATGATGAAATTAATATGAATGTGAATCATTTATGATCACATTTTATTATGATCGGATCATAAGTGCCCCACATACGGCCCATTAAGAAAATCAAACGTACATCTCATATTGTTATAATAGTCGATATACATACATATGTAATTCTAAACTTCTATGATAATTAATATTTATTCATAATATTTATTTTACATTATTTAATACTTAACTTAAAAAAATACTTAAAAAGTGAAACTAACTACAATCGTTAAAATCGTTATCATTTTCATCATCAAAGTCAGGAAGGAGTAATTTAATAGTATCTGATGAAATGAATGCTTTTCTATTCCTTCGCGATTTTTGTGTACTGCAGCTTATGAAAGGGTCACTGCTTAAAAGTAACCTATTCAGGACTTCTCGATTGGTATCGCTTCTATTGAATTTCCTCGCATAATTCGTACGATATAATCTGAAGTGCTTATTTCTCGCCTCGGAAGCCTCTTCTGACAATTGTAAAATTTTCAAAAGTAAAATTTTCAAAAAATCGCCAAAAAAAATTGCGCAAATTTGCGCAACTTTTTTTTTTTGTTCTTGAATGTAGAGAGTTCATATTTTCTTGTGGTATATAACATTAAACTACTAAAAACTACTTCCACCTTTAAAATCCTTATCTTTTTTTTGGATAGGGTAAAAAAATGTGAAATTTTTATTAATTTTAAATTTTGAACGAATAGTTTTAACATTAATATATGAGATATATATATATATAAAAAACTAAAAATAGCAGTTGCTCATACCTTTCAAATAAAAAATCAATATAAAACCTCTATATCATATAAACCATTAAAATTTCAAAAAAACACCAAAAACGCATTTAATTTTCTACACTTTCCTGACTTTGACATCGTCTCAAATCTACAAATCTCAACTTAAAGTCGTGAAAATTCACTATATAATGCAGAATTTTGTTGTCAATCGAACTGCATACTCAGTTTCATAAATTTCTTTAAATTTATTTTTGCCTTTTTCGCCAGCTTTTCAGGGTAAATGCCACATAGTGGTACGTTTCGTTACGTGCCATGAACGTATGGCTAATTCTACCATTAGAATGTAAATGGCAGTGATGGTGAATGGTACTTGCTTATGAAAAAAAAACTCCCAAGAATTCCTTGCAATCAAAATGTTTGTTGGGTTATATGCTGACATATGCAAAAACAACACAATATAAATATTTGTAACACAAAATTATTCTATTGAACAAAATAATTTTTCTTGTTGCTGCTGTTGTTATTATGTGTGTAAGCCAGTTTGTTGCTTTATTCAATATTTTCTTTGTTGTTGTTGTTGATATTTTAAACTAATTTCCATATTTTGTTAAAAACTGTTTCTTTTTTTGTTGTTTACACACACACGCACACAGCAACAACATGAAAAACTTTTATTGCATATTTTAAATTATAAACATGAATATATACATGCGTGTGTGTGTGTGTGTGTGTTCGTATGTATGTAAATATGTAGCATTGTGTTGATTGGGTTATTTTTCAATACAAAATCAAAACAAAATTGAATTTGGGGGGAGCAAGCCAACAACAACAACAACAACAATAAATTGAAATTAGTTTCGTTAGCATGAAATTAGTACTCTTTGTTAATTGTTGTTGCTATTATTGTTTTTGTAATTTTTAACAAAAAAATATTCGTGCTAATTTTGAAAAGCATTTTCACAAAAACAAAAAAATAATTAGTTCTGCTGGAGTTATTTTTGTTCTTTTCATCGTTAATTTTTTAAAGCGTAGAGAGCCTAGGCTATTTTTATTGTTAAAAAAAAATTTGCAAAAATAAGGATTTCTTTTCCACATGATGGCTTTGTTATGAAAAGACGTACAGACACGCAGACAGACTGACATACCCTTTAAAAAAAGGGTTTATTTTTTATGGATTCTGGCATAGGATTGATTAGTATTTTGTTCGATTTAAACCCAACCCAACCCAAGTATTTTGTTCTGCCTTGGAGGTGAAAAACTTTGTTGTTAAATATTACATGAGCAATAAATTGAATGGCATTCGTCAAGGATTTTTGAAGTATTTAAACAGATTAAGGATATCTAGCTTGTGATGTACAAACAAATTCTGATTTAATATAAAAAGCAAAAGAGCAATCAAAGATAATAAAAAAAGCACAAAAAGAGCAAATTTTAAAAATTATCTTGTTTTTTAAATCAATTTTTAAAACTCTTACTGTGGAGGCCATGCATGTTATCGATAAATCTTTTTATGGATTTTTTTTTTTGAATTACAAGTAAATTTTCTTGTGTAAAACATGATGTTGATTTGTTAACAAGAGATAATAAAATTGATTGATAATTTTTTAAATGTAAAAATATAAATTAAAAAATTAGAAATTTCCTAAATTATTCATAAACCAAGTCGCCCTTTAGGGATTGAGGTGAAAGGGCTTAACACCAATAACTCCAATGCTTACTAGCTCACAAGCCCGACAATAATATTACCTGTAGATTTAAGCATTGAGGAGTTAGTCGTTCTTAACATTTTGGACATTAATATACATTGCGATGCTCCATCTGAGGCCCTAATTTGCTTATTAACATCACAAATAAACTTCTAAAAATGTAATACACACGTCCCACACATGTGGGCCGATGAATCTAAGTCAGCTTTAAGATTCCCGACCACATTTTTAAAAGGGCAATGGGGTTCACTGTATACAGAGAAAACTGAACCTAATAAATACATTGTAAATTAGAACAAAGTTTATAAGATTTCTCTATGGTTTTTTTTTCAAGAAGAGATTATTATTATTTTTATAAGGAAAACCTTTTTGAAAAAATCAGTAAGAAAACTTAGGGATTTTACTAGATAGTCTTCTTGATTTTTTTAAAAAGGTTTTCTCCTTAATTTTATTAAGCTTTCTTTTTGTTTTTTCAAAAAGGTTTTCTTCTTGATTTTATTAGGCCCTCTTTTTGTTTTTTTTTTTCAAAAAGATTTTCTTCTTAATTTTATAAGAATATCCCTTTATTTTTATAAATAATACTTATTGATTTTGCTTGATATTATTATAGATTTTTTATTGATATATTTACTTAGAAACTAATTTAATATTCGATTTATTAATAATGATTTTGCACGAACAATATTTCTTCTCCATTCCCTTAGTCCTGCTTTGAATTTAATCAACTCCCCAGTATATTTTTGGTCCACCTTCTTGAATAAATTTTCAACGTCTTCGATTTCCATTTTTTAAATATGTTTGTTGATGTAATTCCAAAACTTAAAAGAATGTTGCACATTTCGTCACGGAGCTCTCAGGATTTTAAAAATTGGGTCATTACTCAAAATTTTATTTGTTTTTATAACACTTTTTTTTTAAAATTAAAACAATTCAATTTTTTTCCTTAAGATGACTTTGTTTTTTTAAGAAGGAATATTTTTATTACTTTCTTCCACTTCTTTACTTGCCACTTGTTTACTTTTTTAACAAATCAGCTAATATAATCAAGAAGACATTCTTATTAAAACATTAATAAGATAATTTACACATGATCAAATAGAAACCTAATGAAATCAATAAGGAATACTTATTAAAAAAAAATTATTAAGTAGCCTAATGAAATCTATAAGAAAAACCTTTTTGAAAAAATTGATTAGGTAGGTAGTCCAATGCAATTAATAAGAAATTCTTGTTTTATACAATTTAGAAGAAAACACAATGGAATCAATAAGTTTTTCTCTATGGATTGTATTTTTTTTTGGCAAAAATGACGTAATTTGAGTAAAAAAATGGAAAATAACAAGTTTTCTTCTTAAATGTATGTGTTTTACGTCTTGAAAAAATTAAAAACATTTATCACATAAAAATAATAAGAAATCTCTACGACAAAATCTTCGTTTCTTTCTGCTGTAATACCCCTCACTCCAAAAACGTTTCGTAGAGAAAATCTTTTTGATTTTATTAGGCAGTTTTCCCTCTGTGTAGTAACAAACTCTAATGATTCATTGGAACACCGACTCAATGTGGCTTGTATTCCATTGTTCTAACGCTACCAGAACGATTATATAGTACCTGCCTTCCATGTAGAGCTTATATATTCATAGTCTATTGGGTATTGGAACGAAGATTGCATTACAGGGAACATATTTAGTCACACTATTCATGTATGAAACTTTCTTCCTGCAAAAGTTATTCCCGTGCCATAAAATGGAAACGAACCAGGCTCATTCTCATAGCAGATTGGAGAATTACTACCAACAACCATGTCAGCATTCAAAAGAAGGACATCTAGAATATGCTCCCACTCGCGACTTGTAACAGGTTGATACAGACCATCTCGCTTCGCAAGCTCCAAATATTTAATTTATTACTCAGGCTGTCCTCTAATGAAGACTTAAATAACTTCGAAATCCTTGAAAATTTAATCAAAAATTTGATTTTTAATAGAAAATATATCGATTTCATATATTTAACTGTATTTTAAACATTTTATAGAAGCATTTATCGCTAACTTCAATTTTACATAGACAATTTATACATAACTTAAATTTTTTAAAAAGAATTTATCGATCATTTAAATTTCCTATAAATTTTTTTTTATCGATTTCTTCAATTTTACATAGACATAAATTTTCTATAAAGAATTTATCGATAAGATCAATTTTCTTTACAAAAATCTATCGATAATTTAAATTTTCTATAAACAATTTATCGATAAATTAAATTTTCTGTAAACAATTAATGGGTACCTTCAATTTTATTTTGACAACTGAAGTTTTCTATAGGAAATTTGTCATGAAGGTCAATTTTATTTAGATATCTATCGATAACTAGGATTTTGTTTTTATAAGATAAATGATGACTTAGATTTTCTAAAAAAATTTAGTGCTAATTTATAATAATCAAGTTATCGAGCTTCTGAAAACAATGAAAGAAAAAAATTTTAAATTTTCTTTATTTTTTAATTACTTTTAATTTATCGATTAAAATCGATAACTTATGTTTGAGCTAAAATATCTATAAAATATTAAATTCTTTTCAAAAATACAACATATTTCAATAACTATTTTTACACTTATAATATATCGATAATAATCGATAACTAAAGTTTACTTCAAGTTGTTAGTAACATTTACCATTTTCTTTACATGTAATTATTTTCATGTCTATTATATTTGGATGCCTTGATAGTATAGTACTTTTAATTAATCAATAAAAACCGATAACTTATGTTGAGCTAAAATATTTATAAAATATTATTTTCTTTTTAAAAATAAAATTTTTATTTTTTTTACTTTCAATTTATCGATAGTAATCGATAACTAAAGTTAAGTTGTTGATAACATTTACCATCATAGCTGCCAGATTTGACGATTTATCGTCATTTTGACGATTTTGGGCACCAAAAATATCATACCATAATATCATATTGACGATTTATGACCTTATTTTGACGATTTTTAAAAATTAAAATTTTATATCATATTCTTTACTTTTAGTACATTAAAAGCCACTTTAAGATTTGCATTTACTTTGCAGTTGTTATTAATCAAATTTTCCATCAACACATTCAGCAGGATTTTGAATCCTTCTTTGTTCACCCTGTAATATTCCTGGAATCTAGAATATAGCCTAGAATTGCATAGAATCGAAAAATCATGTATGTATGTATGTATGTAGCTTAATTCCAAATTTATGGAGTATACTTTCTTTTTAATTGTATTTGACCTCTATTACTCATACGCGTCATATTACATGTACTGTAATAGTTACCCTGAAAAGTATGCAATAAAAAAATTTCGATTTTTTTCATGTTTGAAATTAATGGAATTAAATATAACTCATACGTCACATATGTTCTTTGCATTATGAATTTTACATACATATTTAATATGAGCATAATGTGAGTAAAAATAATAAGTTGGCGATCTAAAAGTTTAAATTTAAAAATGTAATAAAACAAAAATACTTTGAAATTTTGATCAAATTTATTGTTTTGCTGTGAACTACAACTGTTCCGGTTGGAAATGGATTTTTATTTCATTTATATGGCTGCCGCGGTTGGCCGCACAATCATAGCTCCCAGATTTATGCGCTTATTTTGGCGATTTTTAAAAATTAAAAATTTACATCATATTCTTTACTTTTAGTACATTAAAAGCCACTTTAAGCTTTGTATTTACTTTGCAATTGTTACTATTGGAAATGTATGTTAATAAAAACATGAAGTAAAGTATGATGATGATTTTTCTGTATTTTATTCCTCTTTAACTCCTTAAAAGCTGAAAAATTACAACTCCTAAATAACCTAATAAAATAATAATAAATTATGGACATTAGGCTTGTATATTTTTATACTATAAGTAACACGATAGACCTCTGCAGGAATTGAGTTCCACATACGAATAGTCCGACTAAAAATCATATTTTTATTTTTTGGATACACTACCGTCATTAACGAGATGCTATGGCATCTCCTGTACACGGTCGAGAAACCGCAAATTAGACGTTGAGGCACTAACCCATACATGAGAGTTGTTGTATTCCATTCTCTGTCAGTTATAAACGGTGTAAATAGTAAGATCAGATGATAAGAACTTAAAAAGGAACTGAAAAATGTGTCAGCATTACACTGATTTTTCATGCTCAGAACATCAAAAGCTTCTGACTCCCTAATACCTACATCGCCCATGGATCTAGATGAAGTAATATTATTGCTGTGCTTATGTGTCAATAAACAACGCTGAGATAGATTGTTTAAACCTTAAACAATTTTTTCCTGAAAATTATATAAAACTTCACCTTTTTTTTGTAAAAAAAATATTAAATGAAGATGAGGGACGCTAGCTTTTAATTTCCAATAAATTCTTTGTTAAATGTTTTATTTTTGAACTCAGATATGTAGATACATTGATTTCATATGTTTTACTACAATAGAAATAATTTTGGTTTTAATTTTGGTACATTTTTAATTTATTTATTTACTTTTCCTGACGATTTCTTGACTATTTTAATAAACGTCTTTGACGATTTTGACGATTTTTTCTCAAATATTTGACGATTTGGTGCCTCATTTATCTGGCAGCTATGTTTACAATTTTGTTTACATGCAATTATTTTCATATCTAATATTTTTGAAAGCATTGATAGTATAGTACTTTTAATTTATCGATAAAAACCGATAACTTATGTTTGCGCTAAAATATCGATAAAAAATTTATTTCTTTAAAAAAAACAACATATTACGATAATTTAAATTTTTGTTTGCACATCTAATTTATCGGCAATAATCGATAACTGAAGTTTACGTTAAGTTATGGTAACGTTTTCTTTACATGTACTTAGTTACATGTCTATTATTTTTAGTTGATAGTTTATTAGGCGGTACGCTGGTCTATTAAAGTGAGCGTTGTGGGTTCCATAATATGGATTTTAAAAAATATAATAATTTACAATATTATGTATATACAATAAAAACAATGTTAAAACACAACAATTTACATGTTTTTACAATTAAATTTGAAATTAAATTTAAAACTACTCAAGAGCAACCAATGCGGACATAAATTGTTTGCATTTAAATGCAACACACAGCATTCATGGAATCTATGCCACTAGGCAGGTGTAAATATCTCCTCATTATACATTTATTATGGGGATTATAGGAAACCAAAAATGTTTCATAATTATAACGGAAGTGCATATATGCATTTTGTACTGACGTCATTTACAATTGAATGCAGCAGTAATAGGAAATTATAAAAACAAAATGGAAACAGAAAACAAAGAGAGAGAGAAAATATATTTTATTTATTTATTTAAAATATATACAATATTACTGTTTTAATAATAATAATAATAAAACAAAACAATTCAGATTTTATTACCGTGACCAACGATGTCTACATATTTTTGGTCAACTGGCACAGGACAAAAAGCAACAATCATTCATACATACATGCAAACAATGCAATAACAATACAACACAATGGAATAGAATAGAAAAATAGAAAGAAAAACTAAATAGAAAAATAGAAAATAAATCTGCATTTAAAATCACAACAAGTCGCATGAACTCAAGTGAATTGAAATGAATTGAATTAAAAACAACAAAAAAAACGAATAAAAAAACCAACAAAAATTATGAAAATGAATTGGAATTCTATTTATATGTATGTATGTGTGTGCGTGAATAAGAGCTGTTCACGTACGTTGCTGTTTGCATTAGTGTTTGAATTTTAATTTTTTTTCCGTTAGATTTGAACGAGAAACGTGCTCATAAATAAATGACTTCTTTTTTTTCGTTACGTTTTATGAATTCGTTCGTTTTCGTATTCATATGCAAATTTGGTGATTATTTAGAGGAAATTTAATAAATAATTTCTCATTTCATAATGAAATAATAAATGGAATTAAACAAAATAACAACAATAACAACAACAACAACAACAGCAATAATAATAATAATAAATTTTATAGTGTTTGTGCTGTTTTGAAAAATAAACGTTTATGGCATTAGAAACATTTGTTGTTATCGAAACAAAAGAGGAGAGTGGTTATGAGGGAACAAAACAGAGTTAAATCTGTAAATTTAATAATAAATCACTTTGTATTTTAAACTAAAAAAAAAAAAAACATTAACACACATAGCATATACGCTCACGTATTGTATTGTAAACGGACATGTTCGAAAATTACCGGGAAAAATACACTTAAAGAAGTTACGGTCCGTAGCACAACAATACTACAACCGTTAAAATGCTTATCCTTGCTGCCCAGGCATTATTTTCAGTGTAGATTTGACCATTGGTTTTAAACGCCGCTGTTTTGCCATTAAATACTAGACAATAAATTTTACCTTTTCATTATTTCTTAATATCTATGAAAACACACACACACATATTTATACATACATATGTATACACACACTAGAAGTGTTGCAATAATATCGTATTTATAAAATAATACCGGTTTCATATTTTACCTTCCGACCATATAAATGTTTGTTAGTGTCTCTGTTTAAATGTGTGTGTATGTTACAGTGTGAATGTATCCTGTACCAATACAATAACACAAAGCCTTTAAAACCGCAATAAATTCTCATATAACATTAAGTACTCGTACTCGCATTCGTACTTAAATATTTTCACACACACACAAACACAAATACTGTCTGTCGGCATTATACTTTACGAAAAAACACACCAATATTCTGCACACACATATACACACACACAACAGGGTGAACGTTATAAGAACCAACAAATAATTTTACAAAACTAATGCTAAGAAATAATCAAGATAAACTTAACTTTTCTATAAAAAGTTACAAAATATCGATAAGTATTCTATGTAATTGCAAAGTTATCGAAATAATATTTATTATGATTTAAAGTATTCTATGTAATTACAAAGTTATCGAAATATTTATTATGATTTAAAGTCTTTGAAAGGTTTTATATTTTACCGACTCTAAAACAATCAACTGAAACTTATCGAAAAATGCTTTTGCCGAAATTTAAAGCTATCGAGCAATTTTATTTAGTAATTTCAAAAATTTATCGATAAATTAAATTCTCTATATACAATATATCGATAAGTTTTCTATATACATATGTAGTTGCAAAGTTATCGAAATAGTATTTATAATGATTTAAAGTTGTTAAAAGATTTACTAATTTCCCGCTTCTAATAGGTAAAGCCCAACCAGAACTTATCGATAAATTTTTGTGCCGAAATCGATTTATTTTTTCTAGAAATTTCACGTTATCGAAATTTATCTTAAGGAAATTTTCAGTTATCGACAAGTAAATAAATGTTCAGGAATTAAAAGTTATCGAATTTTGAATTTGTTTTCAAAAAATTTAGTAGAAACAAAGTTCTTGAAACTTTCACGTAAAAGTTTGAAGTAATCGATAAGTAACTTACATACTTATTTAATTGGACATTACAACCCATTAGTTCGTATTGCAACTTAGCTTCTCACACTACTTATGTTGTGTGTGTTAATTTAATTCATAATTGGTGAGATTTACTGGATAATATGGACTCTGGGTGATAGATATGAGAAACCTTTCATGGCAATTTTATTTAATCTTCACAGTTTTTGCCAGAAGACTGCTGAGAGGAAGTCGCCGAAAGAAATTTTTTTTTTCGTTTTGTACGAGATGCAATTTGTTTTTAAATTTACAATTATCGATTAATTATGCAGAAATTTTATTTTATTGTAACATTTTACATAAAAATATAAAGTTAGCGGAAAATTGTATTCAATTTAAAAGTTATCGAAAAAATTAATACGAAGTTTGAATTTTATCGAAAATTTTTTCTTTTAGAAACTAATTGCTATCGCAAAATTTATGTAGAAATATAAAGTTATCGCTAAATTTTATATAGAATTTTTATTTTATCCAAAAATTTCATACAAAGTTAGAAAACTATCGAAAATTTTTTGTTGGAATTAAAAGTTATCGAAGAAATTTTTCTAAAATGTAGATATTGTAAAACGTTGTAAATATAATTTAAAATATTGACAAATTTATATGTAAAAGCTTACAGTTATTAAATAAATTAATGATGCAGTTTGGTTATCGAAAAATGAGATGTAGAAATTTTTATCGAAAAGTTTTGTGTGAAATTTTCAATTTATCAAAAATATCATTTATCATATTAGTTTTAATATTATCAAAGATATTAATTAAGCTTTGTAATTCTATTTCATTTTAGCTATAAGAACAGCTGTACTGCAGTCATAAAAGTTAAGCCTTACAGAGACTGGATTATAAAGTGTTACATGACACATCATGAAAGGAGCGATAAACTGAAATAACAACAAAATAACAGGAATATCTCGCTTTTATTTAGCCTGAATGCCAACGCACACCGCAGCAGTTCGAGAAGAATCGGCGACAACCGAAAGGGTGAGTAATTTTTTTACGTTTATAGTTAGTAAGGAAAGTTATCGAATAATTTTATATAGAAATTTCTGAATTGTTGTTCGACGGATGCTAAATATCGTAGCTCGTTGAAAGATTAGTCAGTTTCGCAGAGTCCAAAACAATTTAATTTTTGTCTTTTTATATGGGCATTAAAATTCTCATGGTCAGTTGGCCTCAGATTGTCTTTGTCCATCCAAACCTTTAAAATGTTTCGAAAACACCTGTTAGTGAAGTTATCGAATGATTGTAGCATTTATGAACAGTGTTTCAGATTCGCTTATGAATACGGATTGTTCCCAAGCCTTATAAACTTATATTTTTGTAGTATAAAGAGTTTCATTTGAGTTCAATATATTTCGAAATCTTTTATATGCAATTCTGACCTTCTGCATCTACATCGATCTCAAGTGATTCGAATGGGCAGAATCTTACGTTGGCTTTCTGAGTACATGATCAATTAAATTTTTTAGTGGATATATGCTGACCATATTTAACAGTTGGCCTTTTGCAACGCAGTGAACCCAAGAAATATCCAAAAATTTATTTGACACATTTGTATATTCGCGCTGGAATCGTCCTACTGTGACCCGACCATGCAGCACACAGAAAAAATCTGCGGCAAAGCAGCATATATAAAGGGTGTTTTTTATAGAGGTATAGAACTTTAAGTTGCAATAAAACAACGATGGATTATTCGATTGACATGAATTTTATTTATCCGAAAGATAATCTTGTGGCATTACATTTTAAATATGATTTCTGGCATATGACCGCCACGGCTGGCGCGGATGTAGTCCAATCTGGACGTCCAATTTTCGATGACTTTTTCCAACATTTGTGCCCGTATATCGGCAATAATACGGCGAATGTTGTCTTCCAAATGGTCAAGCGTTTGTGGCTTTACCGCATAGACCAATGACTTTACATAGCCCCACAGAAAGTAGTCTAGCGGTGTTAAATCACAAAATCTTGGAGGCCAATTCACAGGTCCAAAACGTGAAATTAGGCGGTCACCAAACGTGTCTTTCAATAAATCTATTGTGGCACGAGCTGTGTGACATGTTGCGCCGTCTTGTTGAAACCACATCTCCTGGACATCATGGTTATTCAATTCAGGAATGAAAAAGTTAGTAATCATGGCTCTATACCGATCACCATTGACTGTAACGTTCTGGCCACCATCGTTTTTGAAAAAGTACGGACCAATGATTCCACCAGCCCATAAAGCGCACCAAACAGTCAGTTTTTCTGGATGTAACGGTGTTTCCACATACACTTGAGGATTACCTTCACTCCAAATGCGGCAGTTTTGTTTGTTGACGTAGCCATTCAACCAGAAGTGCGCTTCATCGCTAAACAAAATTCGCTTATGAAAATCGGGAACAACGGTTATCTCGTTTTGGGCCCATTCGACGAATCTACGCCTTACTTGATGATCGTTTGGCTTCAAATCTTGCACGAGTTGGATTTTGTAAGCACGCAAACCAAGATCCTTCCGCAAAATCTTCCATAAAGTGGATGGACACAGATCCAATTCCTGTGCTCGATGGCGGATGGACTCATTCGGGTCTTCCTCAATGCTACGCTCTACAGCAGCAATAGCTTCTTATGTACGCACCGTACAGCGTCTCTGGGGATGCGAGTTATCAATAAGAGTAAACGTGGTGCGAAAACGTTCCATTGTTAATCGAATTAACTGCTCTGATGGACGATTTTGTCGACGATAAAATGGACGTAGTGCTGCGCGATACGTTTTCCGCACAGAACCATTATTTTCGAAATAAAATTGCACTCTTTGCAAGCGTTGTTCAGGCGTGAGTCTATTCATGATGAATTGCCAAACCAAACTGAGAATAAATCACTTGACAGCTGTTAAATCGGTCGCCATCTTGAAAAGTAATGCCAACTTAAAGTTCTATAGCTCTATAAAAAACACCCTTTATGTCTATATGGCACATAGGTAATGCTCTGTATTTGATGGTTTCGGAAGATCGTGATCCGTTATGAGGTGCTAAAACTGGAACGGAATATTACGGGAAACTAGAACAGATAACAAACAGTTCGTTAGGTGCGAAAATTAGCCGGAAAACGCCCTGAGTATGCAACCAGAAATGGATCGAAATATTCCATCACGACAACGTTCGGCTGATCTAAAACTATATCGAAAATGGTGGATGAAATATGTAGATGCGGTAGTCTACTAGGTAGCCTGTTGTTTTATTAGACATGAGACCTCGGTTCAAAGCCCATGAATGACCTGATCGTTCAAAAAACTATTTTAATTAAGAATTTATTGCCAATCAAAGTGATCTGTTTTTAAGTTATACCATCAATATATAAATTAAAGTTATCGATTGCTTTTCTTATACAGAAACAAAATCATAGAAAATCATTAGCAATACATTAAACTAAGTTTTGTGAAGCGTTTAAAAATGTTTATTAAAAAATTCACTTAATCGATAAATTTTATTTCGACAGAGGAAAAAGTTATCGACAAAAATCTCTGTTACACTTTATGAAAGTAAGTCTATATTTTATAAACACTTACTACACATGCACACACACACGCACACACATGCATACATACATGCAGAAATACCGAACATAATGAATGTATTTTGTTATTGTATATTTCAACGCTATACAGGCAATAATAGTGGCAACAACAACAACAGCAACAACAAAAACACATACAAACATACATAAGTGGCATAATAAATAGTTGATGTTTCCTGCTTAAACTGTGTGGTATACAGTTACAAAATCTACCGTTAAAAACAAAGAAAATCAACAACAAACTGTAACAGAAGAAGAAGAGTTATGGCGGTTGAGGAAAAATAAAAACAACAACAACAAAAGGTTTCATTTTTCAACACAAAACCACTAACAACACCACAACAACTAATGATACAGACAGGTTATTTGCAATGGACTCTCTAGTTCTCATGTGTGTATGTCTTTCTCTCTCTCTGGCTCATACCCTTGCTTTTTCAGTTACGTTCTTTACTTCTTCACCTTTGTTTATTAAACACATAGAAATAGATCTGAAGGTAGTTTTTCTAAGGCAAAATTATTAAACAGATCGCACAAGGAGCTCTTTTTATAAAGTTTGCGTTTGATGACAAACCCATTGCAACAACAACAATAACAACCATATTAGCAGATGATTTACTAATCCTGTGTGCCATATATTGGGTTTACAAGAAAGTTCCGTTATAAATTGTCGGTAGATGGCTGTAATATTTCACTCAAGTCGACTACAATCATGAGTAAAATTGAGGAATATTGGCACATAAGCTACATGAATAATGATTTGACACTGGGCTTTAATCCCCTAACAATTGACAATCGTTTGAAGAAATCTGGCTACACAAGGAAACACGATGTTTGGGTGCCTGTGAGCCGAATTTCAACTTGCGCTTCAGTGGGAAAATAGAATGAAATCGAACCCATTCCTAATGCAAAAGATTATGGGCAATGAAAAGTGGATTGCGTACGATAAAGTAAGGTGAACCTTTAAAAATGAAGTATGAAAACAGATCAGATGGAGATAGGGATGGACAATATACAGAGAGTGACATGTGTTGGTATAAACGGGGCAAAGACAACCTCATCTCAAACTGCGCTGAACTAGAGCTAATCGGGAGTCTTTAGTGGAGATTCATGGCCAGTGGCTGACAGCTTCCAATTTGATTATCCTCTGAACATAACCAGTAGACATATGGTTTTGCGAGTTTTTCCCAACGAGCCTGATGACAACAAATGTAAATGAGACAATTTCACGGTCACAAAATCTTTTAGGAGGGAACCATTCCATCGTATACATATGTGTCGAGTAAAGATGCTGGAGCAGAAGCAGGAGTGTTTCGCCTCAGAGTGAAATATTCTGAGCCCACGAGGAAACTTGGTAGAATCTTTCAAGCGAAAATTTTCACTGACAGAAGATCTGTTCGTTTTAATTTGAACAGGAAATACAAACGACAAGACACAGCAATTCTGTCTGACAATAAGGCTGATATTCGGGCACTCAGCTCACAGGAAACTGACTAGGCAATATTATTGGCATTGTCTGGACAAAGAACATCAGCAACGTATGCTTAACTTGTGCCAGATTCCGGATCATGTGGGAAATTATGGCAGTGAACAGACAAATGACCTTGCGAGGCAGGTGGTGCAGCCAGAATATTTCTACGGTGTGGGAAGAGATATTTGGTATACTCGGCTAAAGGGGACTAGAAGTCGCCATAGTCTCGTAGGCAGTGTGGTGGCGCTTATTAGACGTGAGGCCACGGTTCAAACCCCAGGTGAGGCATCTCCAACTAAACGAAATATGAAAAAATATTTCTAAGGCGACTTCCTCTCAGCAGATTTCTGGCAAGAAATCTGAGAGTAAAATAAAATTGCCTTGGAAAGTTTCTTAAAAATCTGTCGTTTGGAGTCAACTCTAACTTTAGGTCCCGCCACTCATATATAAAATTAACACATACAACATAAGTAGTTTGAGAAGCTAGGTCGTAATCCTGATTGAAGGGTTGTAATGACTAACTATGTATGTATGTATGTATGTGTAGTATGGCACTGTCTGGACAAGCTAAATCATCAAAGTATGTTCAACGTTTGTTAGATTCCGATTCATATAGGAAATCATGACAGTGAACAGAGGCAGCTGATGCGGCTGAACCTTTCCATGGAGTGGGAAGAGATATTTGGAAGGATATATTGGACGATAAGGGAAGATAGAGAAAAGGCAGATATCAAATGGGTTTGAAGCAATATTTGTTGGGTAATTACAATATAAGCTTCGAGTTATGCAACGTACTATTCAACAGCAACCTGGACATTTTGCATTCAAAGAAAACGTGAAAAAAGATTTCAGGATAGTAAATGGCCTTTTGAGCGTCTTCTATAGATTCAAGGAAAAACTTTTTAGAGATCCAAATGTATAGATTCTGTGCTGAGAGGACTGAGTCATCAGAACACATAATGTGCTGTAAGGAAAGCTTTTTAAATCTGCTGCACGGAGACGATGTTAGACCATAAGTACCGCCACTCTGCATAAAAAATTAACACACACAACATGAGGAGCTAAATCGTAAGCCTGACAAAAGTGTTGCTTGGACCAGTTCTTGGTATTTCACTCTTCACAAATATATTCAATGCCGCTCTGGCTTCGGCTTGAACAACACTTTCAAATTTATTTGTTGTTTTCTCTAACAACAGGCAAATATTGTCCTCACATCAATCTATCAGCGATTTATGCGTTACACATTTGTGTTAATAAAGTTCCCATCAATTATAAGAGGAATGTGCTTCATTTTTGGTTTGGAAACTTTATCAAGAACCCAATAGAATTGCTCTTTTAAACAACATTTGTTGCGCTGTCTGTGTCACTTGTCTGTCGTGTTTGTTTTAGTTTAAGTAAGTGACTTAACTGAGTCTCTTTTGTTGCATTTTTAACTGCCAAGCTGAAAAGAGTTGTACACTTAACCTTTACTATACGTAGATTTTGTTATTGTTGTTATATTTTTTGTTGTTGTTTTATTGCTTATTTAAACGTTATGAAAAGTGTTTTTGCGGCTAAAATTAATAGAAAAAACAGCCATTTGGGAATTGCCATAAATATCCCTGAATTGTTTAAATAACATCCTTCCGTTTCACACGTTGTTTTTTCTATTTTTATTTTTTGTTTGTTTTGCAGCTATTTTTTATCACACACTCTCTCTCTCTCTCTCTATCATATGCACACACACACTGGTGACTTTAAAGGTTTTCGGAATTCGTTTCTGTGTGTGTGTGTGTTTAAATATTAAAAAACTTTTATACGACTCAATAAATGGAAACTCGAGGAATAAAAAAATACCGAATTTATGAATGATCAACAACAACAACAACAAAAGCAACAACAATTATAGTTTTAAATAACAACGAAAATTGTTTTTGTTGTCCTTTTTTTTTGTTTGAAAAACTTTTTCTTTTTAACACCAATAGTTTATGTTGTTGTTGTTGTTATTTTTTCCGTTTGTTGCCCTTGTTTTACTCGCTTAATTTAATTCCCAGAAAAATTGTGTGTTTTTTTAAAAACAAATTTTTGTTGTTTTTAAAACAAATTTTTTTCATGCAATTGTCCTTGTAGTTGTTGTTGTTATTTATTTCGACACACACACATATTTGAAATCGAATTTTAGTTTTTATTTCCGTCAAATCAAGAAAAAAAAAACGAGAAAATTGTTTTGAATTTCAAAACGTTATTTAAATTAACAAATCAACTGTGATTTAAATGTTTAAACGTTTATAATTGCATCAGTATTAGAATTTATTTATTTTGTTTGTTTTATTTCTCTTTTGAATTCTCAATTCTATTTACGAATTTAATGCATTTTTATATTATCGATAAATTTTCTATCTATGTATGCATGTTTGTATAATCGAATGCATTACATAAATTATTTTGTAATTGCCACAAAGTCCTTTCTATTCTTTTTTCCTTTTGTTACATAAAAATAGTTTTTGTGAAAATTTTAATCATGATGGCATGGAAAATTGGATTTATATTTAATACAACATTACATAAATAAAATAAATTAACATTATCTAGTAAATTAAATTCTTTTTACATATATTGGGTTCTCGGTAAAGTTCTGTTACAAAAAAAAAAAAAAAATTAACTCAAAAATGTAACGCGTTTTTCGTATACTTGAAACAAGCTTTATAATGGGTGCCACAATACGAACGTACTTTTTCATTTTGAAATAAAAACACGTGTTCTTGAGATAGTAGTTCCGATTAAAAAGTCCGTAAAATGAGTAACACTCTGACAGTTTCCCAGAGCTGTGACTGTATCTCGCCGATGTCGCGTTGGATCTCGCATATGAGCTCAGGTTTATTTGCGGAAACTCAAGGTAAGTCATAGATTTTATGACTTTCTAATTACTTTCTTTAACAGAAGCGGCAGAAGTTGCATAGACGCTCTTATGCCACTTAAGGCCCATACCACATTATCGTATTTTCCCATATTTTCTAACGAAGCGACTTAGACTGTCAATGTCTATAGTGTTGGGCATGTATCCAAGAGGTGGAAAACAGTTTCCACCTCTTCCCCATCTCTACATTTCATGCAGAACTCATTTGCCAAGTGTTCAAAATCAATGCGTTTTGCATGAGTGTTCATAATGCAATGAATCCAACACTCATTGTCAATGTCTATAGTGCTGGGCATGTCAAAAACAGTTTCCACCGCTTCCTTAGCTTTAATTTAAGCAAATTTAATTTATAATTTTTTAATTTAAGCAAATTTTCCGTGCACCCTCTATCCGGTCTTATTCAGGTTTTCTATTGTGTTCTGTCTATCTCCGAAGCTGCCAAATTGGCGTTGACGAAATCCATAATTGCAATGTCAATTATAATCGCTCACCTCTCCCAATGTAGTAGATTCATTAGAGAGCTCGATAGTTGTGTCACACCTTGACAATTCACACGCTCTACAGTTGTTTGGAATATCATTGTGTGTCGGTACCACACTGATATGAACATCATACTGTTCCGTTAACTCGTAGAGATGTCTACGACATATTGTGGTTCATTACATCGCAACTCAGTGCCTTGTTAGCTGCAAGGCAATCAAAAAGTATGGTAATATGTTTTCCAGAGGTGTTTTAATCTTCAATGATATTCTCTGCAGCCTGTATTCCCGACACTTTCGCCTGGGCGACTCTGCAATGATCTGGTGGTTTCAGTTGAGCCCAAGGATTACAAAAAAAAATTTCACCACCCACCGCTCGAATTAAATTGAAACTATCAGTGCAAATCTGAATGAAGTCGTTAACGATGTGTTCTGCCATCACTGGCAACGACGACAGGAGGTTGCGTGCTGCACAGCTCATGCAACATACGTTGAATATTCTGTACGAACGATTTGAGAGCAAGGTAATCTCACATCTGGGAGATTTGAATTGATCGATTTGATTCCGTTAGACTTTATCTTGTAGGGATTTTTTAAATCGCTGGGGTATGTGTCCAGTCACAAACCATAGCGTTCTGAAAACTATTATTACCCATGCCAAGACATTTGGGATTCATTGCACTCATAGAAGCTGTGCCAGACATTTTAATGATGTTATATTCCATACATAATGGTATCAATAGGTCTTTTAAATGAATAAAAAATTTCTATATCAAGAAGAGATTTAAATTTAAAGAACAAACGACACAATACAACAAATTTTTCAACTTTCTTTCAAATTATTATTCATGTACTTCCGATTACAGCAATTTTATAAAGAAAATTTAGAAAGAAAATTTGTTTTCTTTTTTTTTCCTTTTGTATTTACAACATCTAGACTCCTGGCTTTGCTTTGCTATAATTGTTGTTGTTGGTTGTATTTGATAAATCCTGTAAATAATGTTCAAGAATTGTTTGTCTGTGCTTTTTAGGATGAGTTCATGAGTTACTTAACATTGTGAGATAAGTAATGGACTTGTGTACTTGAGTGTGTAGTAGTAATAATCACAAATCAAATCAAAATGTTATTTAAATAATGGAGTACAGAAGAATAGGAAGAAGCACAACCAGAATCTTATTTACTCTCAATCTGTCTCTCTTTCTCTCTGTCGTTGTCATTTTAAATTTCTAAATTTCATTTCATTTATCATTTATAATAATAAAGATTTCCTTCCTTCCTTTAAAACACTAACCATGTACAATACACACAGACACACTTATATACCTTAATAGCCTATCACATAGAGTTTATAAACAAAATAGACTTTTACCTAAGCATTGTTGAAGAGAGAGTATGGGTGTTCGTGTGTCTAATTAAACCAGAATATTTTGTTGGGGTTTTTTTCTACTTACGATACATAGTCCTTGTCTTCTCTCTCTCTCTCTCTATTGTTATAACATTTACACTTACTTTGTACGTGTATGTGTGTGTGTAAAAAATTCAAGAAGAGAGCCAGCAGAGAGTGATTTCTATGGATTTCTTTATTTTTTCTTACAATACCGTTATTTCTTCTACGCTCTTCATTTTTTTGTTTTGTTTTGTTTTGCATTGTTCGTTCGTTTAACTTTCTTTATTCGTTTCTTTTTAATCAAATAAAAAGCCAAGGGCAAGTTTTTGAGGTTGAATTTTTTTATTTTATTTTATTTTTTTTTTTATTTATTTTTATTAAAAAGGAGAAAGAAAAATTCAAATAAAAAGATGCTGGCAGTATAAGAAGAAGAAGAAGAAAAATATTGTAACTTTATTATGATTTGTCAAAGAGAGAACAGGAAGAATAAAAAAAAATAGTAGTAAAACACTTATACATACAAATACAAACTTCAAATACAGTGTGTTATCACTTATACATACATAGATACATAGTTACTACGTATACATACATACTACACACAAACTTTACTACATATTTATTTACTACATTGTTGTTATTGTTATAACACTATACCCAATACACTTTGTATATTTGTTGCTTTTTTAATTTATTTAAACTAAAAAATAATAAACAAAAAACAAATACAATAACAATAATGAAGTATTTTTTGAGGTTAAAAAAACCATTTTTTAAATACTAAGAAAACGACAACAGCAACACTGGTTGTGTGCAGGCGAGAACTTAAGAACGACAAAGTTAAACATGGAGTCAACAGAGTACAAGTGCTTGTGTATGTGTGGGGAAATGTAAACAAAAATATTTTATAATTACTTTATTGTTGTTGTTATTATTGTTACTGTTGCTGTTTCGTAGCTGTTTTTTTGTTTACCTACTGACATTTTAACTATGAAAAGGAGAGGACATCGAGTTTGAATTAAGTAAGAGAACTATTTTTCTTTTTTTTTTTTGTCAGTCATAGCAGTTGTTTTTAGTTTCTTCTTCACTTTTTTTTAGTTTTTTAATTTAGTTTTGCAACTGCATATAGTAGAAGAATTAGCAAATGAATAAAATGTAAAGTAGCAAGTGAAGCAAATGAACACAATTTTAAACTGAAAACTTAAAAGAAAAATAAGTTTGAAAAAATACGTCAAAGTAATCTAGTAAAGTAGTAGACATGACAGTAATAATTTAAAATATTTACACCGTTTCCAATAGCAAAAATTTAGTCATATTGTTTAGTCCTTTTTTTCTTAAAGAAAATCTTAAATAATAGGGCACTAGCAGAATAATAAAAATAAATTTTCTATTGAAATTTAATTATATCGATAACAGCTGTAGAAGAAAAATTTTCAATGCTACATATTCTGTGGAAGGTTGAATTAAAATTTTACAATAGAAAATTAATATAATCGAGTTTCAGCTATTAAAGAAAATAAATGTTATCGAAAATATTTCTTTAGAGAAAATTTATGTTATCGAAACGAATTTCTTCATAGAAAATTCATATAATCGAACAATTTTTCATAGGAAGTTAATGGAAAGAAAATATTTGTATAGAAAACTTAGGTATTTTGATACAATTTAAAGAAAGTTCTTATGATCGATATATTTTCTTTAAGGAAAATTGAAGTAATCGACAATTTTTATGTAATTGTACATGATTTTTATGTAATTGTAATATTTGTAAAGAAATTTGAAGTAATTGGAAGTTTTCTTTAGAAAATTAATGTAAACGAAAACTTTTCTATAGGAAATTGAAGTAATCGGCATGTTTTTGAAGAATATTCGTTCATGAATTAATATGACGTTTAATTTAAAAAATTTAGTTTGAGGTACCATTTAATTGTAAATCTTTAGTTATTTTCTTTCATACATTAAGTTCTTCGAAAAATTTTTGTTAGAGAATTTGTAACTTTCATTAGAGTTTTCAAAAGATATTTGAATTCGATTTTTTTTACAACAATCAATTTTTTTTATGGAATCGACGAAACGTTTATAGGAAGTATAAGCTCTTGAATATTTTCCTTTTTTTTTTGTAAATTGTTTGTGCATCAAGAATGGTCAATGGTCATATGTTAAATTGTGTACGAAGATTTAAGTAATCGATAAATTTAATGTTATCGATATTTTTGTTTATAATTTGCCTTCCGTTTGATTTTTTATAAATGTGTTTGGAATTTTAGTTTATCGATAATTTTATCTGCTGAAATTTTGAAAAATAAATGAATACTTTTATAAAGTTGCGGTATATTCTGAAGAAAATTGTAATCATGTTGTGGATAATTTTTTTATACTCTTTCTTCCGTTTAGTTTTTCAAATATTGCTATCGTTAATTTTTTTTAAATTTTATGTTATCGATTAACTTTTTTTATTTATTATTAGAAGTAAAACGAGTATGCTATTGTGAATGTTTATCGATATTCTTTGTTTTTTATACTCTTTCTTCGTTTTAGTTTTTCAAATATTGGAGAGATTATTGCTATTTTTTTTTTAATTCTATGTTATCGATTAACTTTTTTTTTATTTATTATTAGAAATAAAACGAGTGTGCTATCGTGAATGTTTATCGATATTCTTTGTTACCGATTAAGTTTACACTGTAACTTTTACAAAATCAACTGAAGTCTTCATTTTAAAATTTGTAGAAATTTTAAAAAACTATCGAGTATATTTTTTATAATTTGTGTTCCATTAAAAAAAAACTGTAATCGTCATTTTTTTTTAAATGTTCATCAATTGATTAATTTTTTTATTACAATTTTATAAAATATATCAATACTACTATAAAATACAAGATAAATTGATAATAAAGTTATAATAATGTTATCGATAAATTAATTTTTTCGTTAAACATTTAAAAAAATATGCTATTGTAACATACTACTTTTTTTTTAATATTTATTAAGCAAATTAATAAATTTATAAAGTTAAAGAAATAATAAATACATAAAATGTACATGTTATCGATAATTTTTTATTTTTTATAAAACACTACTTATTGCTGGCCCTAGTGTTGTATTATAGTCGTCTTTTATTTCTTATTTATTTTTTAGTTAAAAAAAAATCGAAGCATAAATAAGAAAAGAAAATGAATAAAAAAAAGGAAAAAGAGAAGCAGTAATAACGTCATTTGAAATTCAAAAAGTTTTTAATAAAAAAGAAAAAACAAGGAAGAGAAAAAGAAAAAAAGACTGTATAATGAAGTCAACATTCTTAATAGTTTTAACGCCATGTTGTCGTACGTTTGTCTTTGCACGTCTTCTTATGCGTGCGTATTACTTTGCCAATGCCGAATGTCGTCTGTGATAGTGTGTGCTTGTGTTTGTATTGCGTACGTAGCCCTTAATTGTGTTGTGTTGCTGTTGCTGCTGCCGTTTGTATGCCGTTAACTTAAAGCAATGAACTAATGCGCCTCAATATTATAAATGAATGTAGATTTATGTGTATGTATTTATTTAGTTGGTTTTGTTGTTAGGGTAGGTGTTGGTGTTGCCGTTGTTTTGTTGTATGAACTAAACAAGGATAAATGAGTTTAAGTGTATAGATGGATGGATTGTTGACTGAGTGGACGTTGTTAGTTTAAGAATAAAAAAGAGAAATTTATAGAATAGGATAGTACGAGACGAGAGGAGAGGAGAGTGAAAAACGAAACGTATGAGTGAGAGTGTGTTAAACACTAAAGATGATGACATAAAACCTCGTCTATGTTTTACGTAAAGCAGCATTTAAAGAAACTGATGACATTTACTAACATATGTACATATGTATGTATGTATGTATAAATGTGAGTAATAGAAAAGCAATAAGTTAAACCAGTTTCTTGTTTCTATTTTTTCTTTTTAGTTTTTTGATTAAATTGTTGTTGTTTGTTTGTTTGTGTGTCGTATTTTTTTCTTCTTTACTTCGTATCTGTATAACAGTATGTACGTATGTGTTGTTACTTATTAAAAGGGGCGCTTATTTGTGTAAGTGTAGGAAAGCTGTTTTACTACTTGTTTGTTTCTCTTTGTTGTTGTTGTTGTTTTTGTTGTTATTTACTCTAGTTTTTTAATACTTTCTTAAAGTTGCAATTTTAACTCATTTTACCAATTATTTTCTATGCCAGTGTGTTTGCTATAAGACTGTTGTTATACGTATATTTGTGTGTGTAGCAGGGAGAACTTCAAGAGTAAGTTAAAGGAAGTGTGTTCTTCTGTGTGTGTGCGTGTGTGTGTGTGTGTTATTATTTATAATTACTGTGTGGCTGTGTACGTGTGGTGTGTAGTTTTATTGTGGTACAATATACGCTGTTTAATTTTTTTACTTTTTAAACTAAAACTATTGTTTTTGTTGCTATTTGCTATTGCTGGTTGCTTCTGCTTCTGCTGCTGCTCCAACTGCTACTACTCCTGCCAATATTTGTTTTAAAACAAACGATAACTCTGTGGAAATGTAGAGACAGTCAAACGTTGTACAACCGCTTGTAAATGATCGTATTTTAAGGCTCCCGCAATTAAATAAAGTTCTTCAAAGTTTTCACGATTTCGCTTCTCATCACAAAGTTTTTGCAAATATTTATACATGCGACCATACTGCTCATGGACAAAAGCATGCCACAGAGAAAACTGTATTACCTGGAAAAAATAAAATGAACACAAGAAAAATTATTATTTTTTTTTTTTGTTTATAAAAGAAAACTTTTTCAGTAAAGGAAAGTAAAATAATAATGAACATTTAAAAACTATTGTACAAAAGCAGCAGTAGTGATAGGAGTAAGCGGGGGTAAATAAAGTTTTATTACCATCATCAAATAAACGCATTAAAACTTTCAACCTGTGTGTGCAATTTTTAAATGCACTTTTAAAATTTTTTTACACATTCTCATCTTACTTTCTCTTATTTTTCTTTCTTTTTAGTTTGTTTGCTGCTCATCCGTTTGTCTATCTTACCTTGCGTGTCTGTTTGTAGTTTTACTGTCACCATTTGACACACTGGGATTTTTAAAATCAACTACGGTTACGCGCTAGACACAACCCACACAACTACACTAATGAAAACAATCTTTTTAATTGCTGTGTGACACATCATACGAAAGCTAAGAAAGAAAATCTTTATATGACAGCCTTCTCCTACCTCCAGCAATCTCCTGCTACTTGTGCTACTAGAACTTCGCCATCTACTTAGACTTTCATATAAAGGAGTTAATGGCCAACAACAACAACAACACCAACAGCAGCAATAGCATTGGTAAGTGTATCTGTATGTTGTATTCTTAATTAAGAAATGTTGTCTTAAATGTACTTAAGAAGACATTGTACTGCTGCTACTGTTGCTGTAGCGATACATTTTCAAATGTTTACTTGGCACTTAAATGAAGATTTAATCTTTAGATCATGTCCTTTTTAGACACAATTTTCAAGTAAACTACTATTACTACTACTCGAGAGAGAGAAATAAAATTAAATGAACACATCAAAGATAAACATTTAAAATAGCAAATGCGACAGTAAAATCACAGTCAAAACTAAAAAAAAAACTTACAAAATGTTCAATCGAATGTTAATAGTAAAGGGTGTTTTTTATAGAGGTATAGAACTTTAAGTTGCAATAAAACAACGATGGATTATTAGATTGACATGAATTTTATTTATCCGAAAGATAATCTTGTGGCATTACATTTTAAATATGATTTCTGGCATATGACCGCCACGGCTGGCGCGGATGTAGTCCAATCTGGACGTCCTATTTTCGATGACATTTTCCAACATTTGTGGCCGTATATCGGCAATAATACGGCGAATGTTGTCTTCCAAATGGTCAAGCGTTTGTGGCTTTACCGCATAGACCAATGACTTTACATAGCCCCACAGAAAGTAGTCTAGCGGTGTTAAATCACAAGATCTTGGAGGCCAATTCACAGGTCCAAAACGTGAAATTAGGCGGTCACCAAACGTGTCTTTCAATAAATCTATTGTGGCACGAGCTGTGTGACACGTTGCGCCGTCTTGTTGAAACCACATCTCCTGGACATCATTGTTATTCAATTCAGGAATGAAAAAGTTAGTAATCATGGCTCTATACCGATCACCATTGACTGTAACGTTCTGGCCCCCATCGTTTTTGAAAAAGTACGGACCAATGATTCCACCAGCCCATAAAGCGCACCAAACAGTCAGTTTTTCTGGATGTAGCGGTGTTTCCACATACACTTGAGGATTACCTTCACTTCAAATGCGGCAGTTTTGTTTGTTGACGTAGCCATTCAACCAGAAGTACGCTTCATCGCTAAACAAAATTCGCTTATGAAAATCGGGAACAACGGTAATCTCGTTTTGGGCCCATTCGACGAATCTACGCCTTACTTGATGATCGTTTGGCTTCAAATCTTGCACGAGTTGGATTTTGTAGGCACGCAAACCAAGATCCTTCAGCAAAATCTTCCATAAAGTGGATGGACACAGATCCAATTCCTGTGCTCGATGGCGGATGGACTCATTCGGGTCTTCCTCAATGCTACGCTCTACAGCAGCAATAGCTTCTTCTGTACGCACCGTACAGCGTCTCTGGGGATGCGAGTTATCAATAAGAGTAAACGTTATGCGACAACGTTCCATGGTTAATCGAATTAACTGCTCTGATGGACGATTTTGTCGACGATAAAATGGACGTAGTGCGCGATACGTTTTCCGCACAGAACCATTATTTTCGAAATAAAATTGCACTATTTGCAAGCGTTGTTCAGGCGTGAGTCTATTCATAATGAATTGCCAAACCAAACTGAGAATAAATCACTTGACAGCTGTTAAATCGGTCGCCATCTTGAAAAGTAATGCCAACTTAAAGTTCTATACCTCTATAAAAAACACCCTTTATCATAAATGTTGTAAAACATATTCAAGTTATCGATAACTTTCTTAATTTCTTTTTTTTTTTTGCATACCAGTACACTAGTCTATCGATATTCTTAATTTTATTATAAATTTACACTGTCGTATACTTTTTATGGGAATACTATCGAAAATGTTATTTACCATGAAAAAATAATGATATCGACAAATTTTGTATAAGCATTAAATGTATCGATAAATATGTTTTAGGGATTTTCCGACAAATCTGTGCATTTCTTCTTAGAAAACCTTCTTTATTTCTCTAGATAATTATTTTTAGAATTTTATGCCGTCGATAATTTATTTAATAGCAATTTATGTTATAAATAAAACTGTCTGTAATCGAAAATATTAAGTTCAGTGGAATATTCATATTTTCGTGTAGATCTCTATCGACAACAATAACACAATATTCATGAAACTGATAAATTTTGCATAAGAAATTAATGTTATCGATACATTTTTGTTTCCATATAGATCTGTATCGATAACTTTTTTAATTTTTTTTAGAAATTTTTAAATAATCATGTCTGTTCTATAAATCGACTCGTTTTGAAAAAACGGGAGATTTTTAAACCGAATAAATTGCTATTTGGTGTTTCTACAAATCTCTCTCCTTTTGGTATAATTCGAAATTAACTACGAATTTTAGTTTAAAATCAAATTCAAAATCAGCTGTTGATTGAAAAATAAAAATATTTTTAATTAAAAACGCTTTAAAAAACATTAAAAAGTATTTAAAATACCTGGAGCGTTTGTGTTAAGTTATATAAATTGTATTAAAAACAAAAAAAAAAAAAAAACACGCCAATTAAATATACAAAGAAGGCAATTGAGGGATACAAATGAGAGGTATGTACCACACAGTAGAAATGCCATTTGTCCAGATGTAAGTTATTTTTTCCTTTTTTAGATTCACTGAATTTTACCGCGTTAATAAGGAAGCCTTTGTAATGATCTTGGACAGTATTGGTCACTTAATACAAGAAGGATCTATTCCTGTGAAAATTCAGCTTGCAGTAAATCTTCGTTTTTTAGCTGTTGGTTCATTTCAAGGTGCTCTTGGAAATGAAACACATCTTAGTCCTGGGCGTAGTACGATGTCAAAAGTGTTGTGGAAAACAATTGAAGCTTTAGAAAACAATTTGTGTCCATTATGGATTAATTTTGAGATGAAATCAAAGAATCCAAATTAAATTTTTTTCAACTAGTGCTTATTTCATGAATGGTAACACTTAGCTCATGTCTGATTTGACAGATAATTAGTTTTATCCTTCCGCTGAACGAATATGGTTGTGTATACGCTTGAACAACGCTGGGAAATATTGCGACATTACTTTGAAAATCATGGTAATGTTGCAGAATGTGTGCGAAAATTGCGTACGGATTTTGGAAGAAGAGTAGCACCGTCAGCTCCGTATGTTCGTTATCTTGTGAAAAAAAGTGAAAGAAACTGGCATCCTCATCGATAAACCAAAACGTGAAAAGCCAAAAACAGTGCGTACACCCGAGAATATTGCTGCTGTGGCAGAAAGTGTGCGTGAAGCGCCATCAACATCAATTCACCGTCGTTCTCAACAATTGAACATTTCAGAGACATCATTGAGACGAATTTTGCATAAAGACCTTGGTATGACGCCATACAAAGTCCAATTGGTTCAGGAGTTAAAGCCAATTGGCAATTAAAAGCGTTTTCGCTTCGATAAGTGGGCCTGCGATCGACTTACAGAAGATGCCGATTTTGGCAAAAAAAATCATCTTTTCAGATGAAACTCATTTTGATCTTGGCGGGTATGAAAACAAGCAAAATTGTCGCATTTGGGGCACAGAAAACCCGCACGCATACTTTGAAAAGACGACGCACCCAAAACGAGTCACTGTTTGGTGCGGATTTTGGTCCAGAGGCATAATTGGGCCATTTTTCTTCGAAAATGAGCAAGGAGCGGCCGTTACAGTCAATGGCGATCGTTATCGGGCCATGTTGAACGAATTTTTGTTCACAAAAACTGAAGAGGAGGATTTTGGCAACACTTGGTTTGAACAGGACGGCGCTACGTGCCACACAGCCGAAGCTACACTCGATGTTTTGCGCCCTGTTTTTGAAGATCGCATTATTAGCCGCAAAGCTGATGTCGTTTGGCCACCTCGGAGCTGCGATTTGACACCGTTGGACTATTATTTGTGGAGTCCCGTCAAAGATAAGTGTTACGCCGACAAGCCAGAGACAATTAACGCTTTAAAGGACAATATTCGTGAAGCCATTGGTGAAATACAGCTGCACACAAGCGATAATGTGCTTAAAAATTGGACCGATCGTGTGTAGGCTACTGCATGGTCAGCCGAGGCAGCCATTTGAATGAAATTATTTTCCATTATTAATCGGAAGGATTGTACTTTCAAATAAAAAAATAAGTTTGAGAAAATATTCAGTAAATTTTAAAGCATTTTCAAAAAAAAAAAAGTTATTTGCGGACCCTTTAGGTTGCATCGATGGGAGTCATGTAAGACTTTTAAAACCAACAGTGGACGAATCGTTATTTTATAATCGAAAAGGTTATTTCAGCTTTAATGTAATGATTGTGTAAGTATGCTGAGATTAGTAAATGCAAACACTTTCTAATATACGTGTGTTTTCATTTCAGATTTGTGATTTTAAGATGAAGATTCGTGCTGTTGATGTATGTAGGCCAGGATCTACTCATGACTCATTCATTTGGAGAATGTCCGATGCAAGACAATTTTTGAAAGAGAAATATGATAATGGTGAACATAATTCATGGCTGTTAGGAGATTTGGGTTATTCTGCCGAACCATTTCTTTTGACTCCATATAGGAATCCACAGTATGGCTCAAAAGAACATGTTTTTAACAAAAAAAAAAAAACATTGTTCGGCACTAAATATCATTGAAAGAACCATTGAAAATCTAAAAAGTCGGTTCCGGAGTCTTCAGTGCAAAACCCTACACTATACGCCATAAAAACTTCACTCAAAAAAGTGTTTCTAGTTACACAACTCATTTTTTTCGTATTTGGAATGAAAATATGAAGAAAATTTGGAATGTTTTTTAAATTAATTTATATTTAATTTAAATATTTGGAAGTGTGTGTGTATTTTGACAAAAATTAATAAAAAAAAAGACTTCAATTTTTATGTGCAAACTTCTTTTTTTTTTCAAGTTTTTATGCAATTTATTAGAATAATATTACATTCGTTTTACTTTCGACAGCGTTTGTTTACTCGGTTTTAAAACGAGAAAAATTATTGTGAATTCGGTTTAGTGAACACCAAAAAATGTGAATTCGTTTTTAAACGAGAAATTTACTCGGATTCGGTTTACAGAACAGACATGAGTATGCATTTATCCCAGCCAGCATTTTTGGAAATTTTTAATCAAATTCGAGTCTTTTTTGATTCTTCTGCGCGATTAAAAAGCTAGAATATGCGCTCATTTTCTCATCATAAAAGACTCTTTTGTCGGGAGAAAAAAGTGACTACGAGCGACTCTTCTTAAAAAGTCATTTATGAGTCATTTTCTATATTAGTTTAGAGTAATTTTCGACCCTTTTGCTAGTAGTTATATGATCATTTTCGAATCGCTTTCTGATCATTTAATAGTCTTATTTACCTTCGTTTATGATTCATTTTCGAGTCATCTTTCAGTCACCGTTTAATCGCTAGCAAGTCTTTTACGAGTAATTTATCAATATGTTTAGGCGTCCTTTCATTGTCATTTATCAGTCATGCTTGTATAAATTTGGACTCCTTTTTGCGTCATTTATTAGTCGTATTTCAAAATGTATTTTACTCTCTCCAAGTGTTTTTAGTCGGTTTTCTGAGTCCTACGTTTACACTGCCGCGATTTCAAAAATCACGTTCGTATGAACGTTAAGTAACAAATAAAAAATATTAAGTTTATATTCGTGATGTATGTACATCAGACATCAGAGTTTATTTAAAAAATATTTTTTTTTCGTTAAAAAAACAAAGAAAAATTTTCTATTTAAAACGAAATTGTACTTTATATCATAGCCATCTTGTAATTATAATTACTTTTCAAACACCTGCATGATCTTTTTTTGATTAATCGTTTTTCAATCTTCAGTATAAGTAGAATATAATAACAAATAACGGAAATAATAGTCACATTTTAAACGTTTGGGTGATTAATTTCCGATTACTATACAATTTTTTATTGTATTTTAAATGGAACTCATTTTACTCATTGACGCGAATCATTTTTGAATCCTTTTTTAATCGTGTAGCTGACTAATAAGTTTTTGATCACCAAAAGTACTCTAAAAAGACTCAGCAAGGTGATTTTTTTAAAAACAATGTTCCAAATGCTAGCTGGGATGTTATCGACCTTTTTTAAGTATGTATGTACATATGTATGTTATTCAGAATATTCTGTTCTATCGAAAGTTTATGTTATCGGTACATTTATTTTAAATAAAATTTTTTCAGAACAATTTAGGATTTCCCTTAATTTATACCAATAATGTTATCGATAAATTTTTCATATAACGTTTACATATATTTATACAGTTTCCGTAATCGACTTTTAATATCTGCAATTGAAATTTAATTTCTGTTATCGAAATCTGATTTTACTGAAATGGAGTTATGTTATCGAGTAATTTTATATAAACAATGATTGCTATCAGCATATATCTTCTATTTAAACATTTATTTTCCATAAAGAATAAAAATACGGATTTAGGAAAAAATTGCTGCAGAAAAATTTTGTTATCGATAACTTGATTGCATGAAATGTATGTATGTTATCGCAAAAATTTGAAGCGAAAAAATTACATAATTGCTTGAAAAATTGATATTATCAATACATATTCCTTTGAAAATTCTTCTTTTACTATGTTCTGTAAAATTTATGACTTATCGGCTTAGGTTTTAGAACAGATTTCATGTTATCGAAAGAATTTCTATAGAAAATTGCAGTTTTCAATTAATTTCTTATGAAATTTAGATCTTATTATTCAATTTCTAAAGGAAAATTAGTTTTACAAATAAATATCCTATAGGAAATTCCTGTTATCGGTAATTTTTTACGTATTTTAACAACAATTTTTGTTTTGTATGACCCAAAAAATCATTAAATTTCTTTTCAACTTAATTTCAAACTCAAATTAAGTGTGTTGTTTGTCGACTATGGGTTTATGATAATATCCCATAGTGCTTTTGCAAAGTGTTTTCGTCCCACTTATAAATTATGGACGCCAATAATTGCACTCGAAAACTTTTTTTTTTGCCTCATTTAATTCGTTTCTGTTTTATTTTTTTGTCCTGCTGGTTGTTAAACGTTTTCATTTGCTGTTCGTTTTTATTTTTGGTGGATTTCATTGTGGCTTAAATGGCTAACAAACAAACAAACAAAAAAAGTAAATATTGGCTTTACGTTCGCGTATGTACAGCTCTAGCTGGCCTACGCCCAACGCCCACCACTATAGAAATAGTCAATAAATAAAAGAAAGAGAAAGAAATAAATGTAGAATAGCGTGTAGAGAGTATTAAACTCACCTTTGAATCACTGGCGTCCACGAATTTAATGATTTCAGTGTAGATATTATCGATATCCTCCAAACGATCTTTAACGTTGTTATCCAGCACACACAATTTAGCAACGGCAATACCCTTTTTGGCCAATGCTTCCAATAAATTCTTTTTCTGATTGTCCATTTGCCTGTAAATGAAAACAATTTTACAAATAAATGTTTTTTTATTTTTTTTTATTTTTCTACTATGAAAAGAATACATTAAAAACGAAATAGTAGTGTAGAGGCCCCCAAAAGTAGAGGAATAATGAGAACAAAACAAAAAAAATTGGAATTAAAAACATTGGAAATAAAAATGTGGAAAAAAAAGATGAAAATTAAAATCAAATACGAACAGAAGTCCTCGAATTACTCTGGTCCTAGAGACAAATACAAACGAAATTGTACACAGATGGAGGTAGCGGAGGATATTTTAATTTTTAATGCTGTAGTTTGGCAATAGGCAGTGGAGAAGTATACAGACACTCTGCTAAACTCAAAAAAGGAATTTGAACTCGTAGGTGTAGCATTCTCATAAAGGGTGTTTCTTATAGAGGTATAGAACTTTAAGTTGGCATTACTTTTCAAAATGGCTACCGATTTAACAGCTGTCAAGTGATTTATTCTCAGTTTGGTTTGGCAATTCATCATGAATAGACTCACGCCTGAACAACGCTTGCAAACAGTGCAATTTTATTTCGAAAATAATGGTTCTGTGCGGAAAACGTATCGCGCACTACGTCCATTTTATCGTCGACAAAATCGTCCATCAGAGCAGTTAATTCGATTAACCATGGAACGTTTTCGCACCACGTTTACTCTTATTGATAACTCGCATCCCCAGAGACGCTGTACGGTACGTACAGAAGAAGCTATTGCTGCTGTAGAGCGTAGCATTGAGGAAGACCCGAATGAGTCCATCCGCCATCGAGCACAGGAATTGGATCTGTGTCCATCCACCTTATGGTAGATTTTGGGGAAGGATCTTGGTTTGCGTGCTTACAAAATCCAACTCGTGCAAGATTTGAAGCCAAACGATCATTAAGTAAGGCGTAGATACGTCGAATGGGCCCAAAACGAGATTACCGTTGTTCCCGATTTTCATAAGCGAATTTAGATTAGCGATGAAGCGCACTTCTGGTTGAATGGCTACGTCAACAAACAAAACTGCCGCATTTGGTGTGAAGGTAATCCTCAAGTGTATGTGGAAACACCGTTACATCCAGAAAAACTGACTGTTTGGTGCGCTTTATGGGCTGGTGGAATCATTGGTCCGTACTTTTTCAAAAACGATGGTGGCCAGAACGTTACAGTCAATGGTGATCGGTATAGAGCCATGATTACTAACTTTTTCATTCCTGAATTGAATAACCATGATGTCCAGGAGATGTGGTTTCAACAAGACGGCGCAACATGTCACATAGCTCGTGCCACAATAGATTTATTGAAAGACACGTTTGGTGACCGCCTAATTTCACGTTTTGGACCTGTGAATTGGCCTCCAAGATCTTGTGATTTAACACCGCTAGACTACTTTCTGTGGGCTGTGGGGCTATGTAAAGTCATTGGCGTATGCGGTAAAGCCACGAACGCTTGACCATTTGGAAGACAACATTCGCCGTATTATTGCCGATATACGGCCACAAATGTTGGAAAAATTCATCGAAAATTGGACGTCCAGATTGGATTACATCCGCGCCAGCCGTGGCGGTCATATGCCAGAAATCATATTTAAAATGTAATGCCACAAGATTATCATTCGGATAAATAAAATTCATGTCAATCGAATAATCCATCGTTGTTTTATTGCAACTTAAAGTTCTATACCTCTATAAAAAAACACCCTTTATAAGGAGTGGGCGTAGGCTTAATAATTACGATTCAGTTTAAAAATTGTACGATAAAAACTTAGAGATGTAGGCGTGTTAGGAGTTGCCGTGGTCTAGTAGGTAGTGTGTTGGTTTATTAGACGTGAGGCCACGGTTCACACCCCGCGTTAGACATCTCGAACGAAGTATGAAAAACTATTTCTTCGGCGACTTCCTCTCAGCAGATTTCTGACAAAAACTGTCATTTGGAATCGACTTTAAACTGCAGGCCCTCTCCACTTGTATATAAAATTAACACACACAACATAAGCGGTATAAGAACCTAGGGCGTAACCCTGCATGAAAGGTTATAATGGCCAATAAAGTGAGTTAAGATGTAGGCGTGGCATTTTAAACATAATTTTCAAACTTACTAGGAGTTTCCTAGGAATTTTGAAGAATAAAATCAAAAACACTCTACACATTCCCTCTCTAATTTTATTGTTAGAGGTAGCGCTCCTACAAAAAAAAAAAATGGGAAACGAATTGAAAATAAAATCCAAATGAAGTATGCGTTGTTCGAGTCAATTTAGTAGTTCATTATTTTAAAATAATGTTTTTATCCAAAACTGCCAGTATGATGATGGGGTAGAAATAAAACACTACAACTAGTCCTTAATTTTACTCTGCGACTCTACTCGCCACCTACTACTCCTTGTAGTACTCCCTGTATTTGAATGCTCTTATCCGAATGCCAGTCCTTTGGGTAATGAGGTTGCTGTTGTTGCTGGTGGTGTTCAAATTTCAACAGTTGAGCTCAGTTACACATTCTATGGCTCTGTAGCAATAGTAGTTGCAGTAGAAAGCAGTATTAGCTGCAGCAATGGGTGAAAAATTTTTTTCTGCATCACAAAATCTCTCAGAGATATTGTATTTCAGTTTAAATTCTTTTTTTCCCCCACACACACACATGTACATTTTGTTGTTGTTGGTTGTAGTTTTCCATGTATAATTGCTTAAATTATACACTGTTTTGCCTTGCCTTGCCTTGCTGTTCAAATGCCTATAACTACGCAAAAAAGGTGACAAAGGTGGAGAGGGGGTCCAAGGGGAGTGGGTGGTAGAGCAAGATAGGCAACTAAAAGTGGTGAGGTCATCCAGGATTTGTAGTTGGTGCACATTTTTTCATTTTCAAAAAAACATTCAAAAGGCTAAACAGTTGGAACACACACAATCAAGTTTGCTGGAATTGGAATTGTTTTCTGGTTGGTTGGGTTGGGATTTGCTCTCCAAAATGCTATTAAAATTAAGTCAATGGGTTTGGCTATTGTTCTACTCTCCCCCCACCAGTACCAGCACTAAATAGTTGAAAACTAAAAAATTTTAAACGATAATTTTTTTTTTTTAAATTTTTAAAATCAATTCACCTTAAATTTCTAAATATTTTGCTCATATAGGCACAAAGGCAGCTCATTAAAATAATGTGCATACATACATATATATGGATTCGTTGTAAAAACCTATTTAAATAATTATCGAGTGAGTATTTTTAAGAGGATTAAATCAGCAGAGTTGACTTAAACCGATAAAATATTGTGCATAAAATAATAATCAACTCTGCACTGTTCTGCTCTTGTAATACAAAAATAATAAAAAAAAATAACGACAAGGTTGTTATTGTAATAAATTCAAATTAAGTATCATGTTATTTAAATTTATCATCGAATAACAAACAAAAAAAGAACACGAAATACAACAGCAACTACAATTTCAAAGGAAAACATAATGAAACCTGGGATTATTTTTCAAACATTATTTAACAACAGCTAATCCGTCTTAATGCGCGTTAAAACATTCATAATTAAATAAATATTTTATTACTTCCACTACTAACGATGCATATGCACTCATGCACACACACTTATCGCATAAAATTAAAGAAAAAATTTTAAATTAAACAGAGAAAGAGCAGAGATGAAGTGTAAATTCTTGGAATGAAAAGTGAAAATTTTATAAAATAAACTCAAATAGTACCAGGAAAACCATTTAAAATTATAAAAAAAAAATTAAATAAAAAAATTATCGATAAATTATCGATAAAAAGTATATAAAATATTTGTTTGAGTTAAAAAGAAAAGTAATTATCGATTAATTCTCGATAACATATGTTAATCGTTAAAGGAAGTTAGCAGTAAATTTTAAACAGCATTTGAGTGAGAAAAAAAATTATCGATAAATTACCGATAAAAAATTGTTAATCGATAACCGATTTTATATAAAATATTTGTTTGAATGAGAAAAAAAAATTATCGATAAATTCCCTATAGAATATTATTAAACGATAAAGGAAGTTCGCATTAAATTTTAAGTCCGCTTCCATACAATTTTGTATAAAATATTTGTTTGAATGAGAAAAAAAATTATCGATAAATTCCCGATAAAGAATTGTCAATCGATAAAGGGGAAGTTAACATTAAATTTTAATGCAGCATCCATACGATTTTATATAAAATATTTGAGTTAAAAAAATATTTATCGATAAATTCTCGATAAAATATGTTAATCGTTAAAGGAAGTTAGCAGTAAATTTTAATACAGCAGCCATACTATTTTATATAAAATATTTGTTTGAGTGAGATGAAGTATCGTCAACACTTTGAATTATAAAAAAAAAATTATCGATAAATTCCCGATAAAGGAAGTTATCATTAAATTTTAATGCATCACCCAAGTTTATATAAAATAAAAACATTTAAAATGATTTTTGTGCAGACGGATAGTGGGATACAAAAGACATGAACTGTGTGGCACGTAGCTCCGATCTGTTGAAACCACATGTCTTTGGTGTTCAAATTGGTTATCAAATTTAGGTTAAAAGAACTTGGTAATCGTTCACCTATAGTGACAGTCGGCCGAACGTTTTTCTAAAAGAAATATGGATCGATGATGCTGCCAGCCCAAAAGCCACAACAAACAGTGACTTTTTTTGCCTGTATTGTACGCCTTTGGATCTTATATGGATTGGTATCGTTCCAAATTCGTCAATTTTGTTTGTTCGTGGATCCATTCCATTATGCCTACATACATCATACATAGTTGGTCATTACTACCTTTCAGTCAGGATTACGACCTAGCTTCTCACGCCACTTATGTTGTGTGCGTCAATTTTATACATGAGTAACGGAACCTACAGTTCAAAGTCAACTGCATACGACAGATTTAAGAAACTTTTTCATAGCAATTTTATTTTTCTACCAGAGTTTTTGTCAGAAATCTGCTGAGAGGAAGTCGCCTTTCTCCCTACCCTCCACAATTGTGTTTTGAACGTATTTAAACACAAAAGGGGAATATTCTTGATTAAATCCCGTTTCCAATTTTAGTCTGTTGCTAACAACATTTCCATGCTTTATAAGGCAACTGAAGTTTAGGTAGGCATATGTAATGAGTATCCGAAAACTTGTTTACACACCAAAGAGCATCAAATTATAATTTAAGGTACATAGTTTATCAAAAATCATCAAACCTAGGCATAGGGGCGAACGCCATTCAAAACACTGTTCGACTGTGACATACAGTTGTGTTCAAAATAATAGGAGTGCCCTTCATTTAAAAGCAAAGTGTAAAATTAAGAAAAATAAAAAAGAAAATATCAAATTTTTTTGACTTAAAATTTATTTCTAATTCATTTTCTAATTTTTTAACACTTAATTATTTAATTAAAACTATGAAAACAAAAAATATTTTATGTAAATAAAGCTTACTCTCAAAATTAATTGTTCAAAATAATAGGAGTGTTAGCAAGCAGCCCAATAATTTTTAAACAAAAGGCACAAAAGTTTGATATTATCTTGAAATAGTAAAGTTATTTCAGTATTTGGTTGAATAACCATTGTTTTTAATGAATTCAGCATATCTACGAGGCATTGAGCCAATAAGATCTTGCCATCTCTTTAAAGGAATTTGATGCCACGCATCGCGCACTGTGATCCATAGTTCTTCTGCATTTGAAGGTTTTTTTCTCTGCAACATACTTTTTAACATCTCCCCATAGATGTTCTATGGGATTAAGGTCAGGCCACGCCATAACCTTTACCCCATTAACCCGAAACCACTCATTTGCCAATTTACTGGTGTGTTTCGGGTCATTGTCTTGTTGCAATATCCATTTTAGAGGCGTGGCGTATGGTAACATCACTTCTCTCAAAATGCCAAAATAGACGTTCCTATCCATTATGTCTCTAATTGTATGTATTGGGCCTACACCATTATATGAAAAGCTTCCCCATATCATTAGTTTTTCACCACCATGTGTAACTGCCTTTTGTGTATACTGAGCTTTATATTTGGTGATGGGCGGACATCTAACGTACTGTCTAGACCCAAAAAATAAAACAATTTTGCCTTCGTCGGTCCACAGTATGTTTCTCCATTTTTCTTTCGGCCAATTAGTTTGTTCCTGGGCAAACTTTAAGCGTGCAATGGCACCTTTCGTGGACTTTTTGCGAATAAATTGTTGTCCATCAGACGCCTACGAATAGTAGGACCACTTACGGCAAGATTCAGCTAGTTTTGAATTTTTTTTGCATACGCCGAAGGATTCATTTTGCTGCACCGCACAATTCTGCGGTCATCGACAGTTGATGTTTTGCGCTTGCGCCCACGCGTTTCGAGATTTTTTTATATTTTAGTGGATTTGCGATCATTTGATTGGAGCAACTTAAGGTTTCCTCAATTTCTTTAGAAGTTTTGCCATTTTTTTCGAAGATTTTTAATTAGTTTTCCCTTTTCTTCAGTACAGTGCTTTCCTCGTCCCACTATTACAAAAATTTATGTGAATCACTGTAGAAAAAGTTTTAACTACATTTTTCCGTACTTACTTTTCACATCTTTTTTTAAATTATACGCTGTTATATTTTTATTTTTAAAAGAACACTCACGCTCCTATTTTTTTGATCAACTGAATTCAAGAGCAAACACAGAAATGAATCAATTTCATCGTAAATATTAAAGTTATTACGAGATTCTTTTTTGTATTTTATTTCTTACATATCGTTGTAACTACCATTAGAACATATCATGTTTTGCAAATTGGTACAATAAAAAATTTAAATTTTACAATATTACATGGTAGCACTCCTATTAATTTGAACACAGATGTATAGGTTGTTTAGATTGTCAATACATAGGAAACAATATAGGTTGTAATGTTTATCGGTTTATATTCGATAAGTTTTTTTGAAAAAGATTTTTTGTGTTATTGTTTTTACAGGCTTTTACTGCAGTAAACTTGTGTCTTTAAAACATTGCCTAGGAAATATTGTAGGCGATTCCTAAAGAAAATTTATGTTATCGTTATCGATAAATTTTAAAAAGAAATTTTTTTTTTCAAATTGTTAATTTTCTGTAGAGTATTTATGAATGAAACCGATTATGTTTATAATAAGAGGAATTTGTTTCTCAGAATATTTCCCCCATGAATAATTAAAAGCCATAAGTTTTAGAAAATTTAATTTTCTCAACAAATTTCACTTGAAAAATTATTTGCTACAATTGAATTGAATTTGAATTGAAGAATATTAACAATAATTTACTGATGGATTTGTATGCAAATATTGTATTTCACTCAGCGAATGAATAAATTTCGACATGAAAACATTATTAAAGACAGACAGGCAGACAGGCGTTAATGGGTATTATAAACCATTTAACGGCATGTATCTATCTATCTTCATGAGCAAATATTTGTATTGATTAGATTGTCATAAATTTCAATCAATGTTTGGTAAAAATTCTCCTCTCCACTCCTTTTGTGAGTGTGTGTGTGTGTTTTTTTTTGCAAAGCACTGTTGCTGTGTGTAGCTAACAAAGTAAACACAGTAGCCACCAGACGTATGAGTAATAATTTCAATGGAATTGAACGAAAATATTATTTTTCATACGCCTCAGTGGTTTTTTTTTATAGAAGTTCTCTGGATTTAAAAAAAAAATATTTTTTTTTATTTTAAATTCAGAAAAGAAAAAACAAGAAACTCTTGATCATATTGTGAAATATGAATGCGTTTGAGTCACCACCACACAAGTGGTAAGCACTCGTCCCGTCCAGTTAAATATTCCAATTAGTCAATGACCGAAAATTGTATTCTAAACAGTTTACGAATGCAAAAGCTAAGGGAATTAAAAGAACAAAATAGAAAAATCTGTTTTTCCCTTCATTTAATTGTTGTTTGGTTGTTTGTTTGTTTACTTTCTTGTTGAGCGAGCGAAATCTCATTGAAAATTTAAATTATTTCCAGCATATTTTCACTTTTTCAAGGACTTTAATAAACAAAATCCTTTTTAAAGGCTCTTAATTTAAGAATTTTATACTCCACTGACCACTTAAAACATTCTTTGGGAAACAAAACAACAACAACAACAAAAAAACGAATTTAATGAAATTTCTTGTTGGCTTTTTCCAATTGTTGATGGCCCGAGAAAAGCCAAAAACACACAGAAAGTTTATTAACAAATAAAAAAAAAGGGGCCCCGGCCGTCCCAAAAAAAAAAAAAAAAAGTTAAAATTTGTGAATGCCAAAAGAGTGTTCAAGTAAATGCTTAACAAACACAAATACACACCCAAATACAAACATATTTTCATGAATATATACACACATACACTTTTTTAAGGGTTTATTTAATTTCAGCCTTTTTGGCTTTAACAAACTTGCAAAACAAAAAAAAAAACAAAAAAAAGGAAACAAATTAAAAGGGAATAGAGATTGAGAAGACAGCAAGAGGTAGAGAGAGAGAGAGACGAAAAAAAGAATGTTAAATTAAGTGTGATCGCGGCAGTGGCGTCAACTGTGAATGAACCATATTGTGAGAGCCACAAACACATGTATTTAATGCCAGATAAACGCTGATTTTTATACGCCATTTTTTCATTCCTTGTTTGTCTGCCATTTAACGCTTTAAAACCATTAAAAAAGCAAAAAAAAAACAAAAAAAAAAACATCGTGGCGTTGTGGTATGCATTTATCTCTCACATGCAAAAAAACAAACAACCATGGAACCCAGCAAACTGATAGAAACATACAGACACTGACATACATTCATATACGCACGTCTCAGCAACTGGCCATAAGGCTGTCTCACTGCTACTGTACAATGCTTATGCCAAAATTGCAAAAAAATATGGTTATACGAGGGTCTTAATAATGTTTAATACACCACACAATGAGTTTCTCACGAAATCCGTATGGCTTGTAATTCAGCTTAAATTCGAGGTATTTTCACCAGGATTTAAAATGCAAAAAGAAATGAATCAAAATTAAGCTTAAAAGGCAATCTTTATGGAGAATTTTTAAGTTTTCTTATACGAAGAATTATTAAGGATTAGCAGAGCTAAACACAAACTAAAGAAAAGTAAAGAATTCAACGGTAAAAAGTGTGTTTGAAATTTTTATGTTTCATTTGCATTTTGATTTACTCTCTCTCTCTGTCTCTGTCTCTCTTCAACTAAACAAACCAAAAAACGAACTTCGTGGCGTATGATGAATATTTGTTTTGAATTCCACTTAAAAACCTTTATCACTCATACGCATCAGTGTCTCTTTGTTTTTCTATAGAAATTCTCATAATTTTGTGAAATATGAAGGTATGAGTGTGTGTGTGTGTCAGTAACCAACAACATTTCATGCATTCTCGCACAGTGAACGCAATTTAAACCACAATTAGCCGATGGCTGTGTTAGTAGCAAAGGTTTGTTTTGTTATGTGTTTACACATGGAAATTTTGCAGTAAATTTTTGAAGACTTTACAGAAAAATGAAGTCGCCGTAGTCTAGTAGGTAGTGTCTAGGCTTATTAGACGCAAAGCCAGGTTTCGAGCCCCAGGCCAGACATCAAGACAAAATACAAAAAGTATTTCTTCGGCGACTTCCTCTCAGCAGATTTCTGGCAAAAAAAAACTCTGAGAGTAAATAAAATTGCCATTAAAAAGTGTCTCAAAAATCTGTCGTTCGGAGTCGACTTTAAACTGTAGGTCCCATCACTCATGTATAAAAATTAACACACACAACATAAGTGGTATGAGAAACTAGGACGTTGTACAATGGGTCAATTCGACCTCCGGGTACTGTACTTGTCTTAATTGACAAGCACACGTCCTCTAACCTAACCTAACCTTACAGAAAAATACTCAAGCAGCCCTTACAACCCTTTAGTTAGGATTACGACCTAGCTTCTTACACCACTTATATTGCGTTTGTGTTAATTTTATACATGAGTTGCTGGACCTACAGTTTAAAAGTCGAATCCGAATGCCAGAATTTTTTGAAAAACTTTTTCATGGCAATTTTTATTTTGGTCCCAGAGTTTGTGCCAGAAATCTGCTGAGAAGAATTCGCCGAAGAACTATTTGTGTTCATATTTCGTTTTGTTGGAGATGTCTTACCTTGGGTTTGAATCGTGGCCTTACATTTAATAAGCCAACACACACTACCTACTAGACTTTGGCGACTAGAGAGGCAGATAAAGAGATATGCAATCGAAATTGAGTGAATTGAAGACTGAAGCAGCAAGATATAGTCTCATTAGCACCTGCAGAATCGGAATCTTGGAATCGTGAGATTACTTCACTATCATGTGAGCATTTCGGAAACCACATAAATAATGTCAGACAAATGTACGGGCCAACTATGCTCAAGGATACATTTCACTGCTAACTAAACGAAACAATTTCAATAACTTCCTGAAGTCAGTTGCTCTGTACGGATGCGAATCAAGGAATGTAGCTCCATGAGACTTCAGGTTAATCCAGATCATAGACAACCGACGCCTAAAACAAATTTAGCAGATTTTTCTAATCAAGCACTATTGGCACTGCTCAACAGGGAAGACAACATTTTAAATCTAGATTCGTAGGCGCAGGTGGAGCTGTGTTGGACCTGTTTTGTTGTTCGATTCAACTAGGACTTGAATCCTAGAAAGAGAGACACATTTCCAGGGGCAGCCTTGAAGCCAAACCTTACGACGACAGCTGAAAATAAAAGCAGCGAAGATAAATAAATCGTAGAATGAAGACAAATTACAAGTCACAGGGGATAGAAACGCAATTCTTTATGTCTTAACATCCAAAAGTTCCCATAAAAAGCCAACTCGACTCCAAAATAAATCTTGGTAATTCTGTAATTATTTTGGACGCTTGAGACAAAGATTAGAGACAATGAGAAGCCAATAATCTACGCCTCTTATTAGCAAATAACAGCCACTGTTGCCTGAGGAATGCCTATACTTCCAATAGGGAATTGACTTGTGAAAACCACAATAGTAGGAGACATGGATGCCCATATGATTGGAGGAGCAGAAGACAATCTGTCTTCTTATTCAAATCAGTGGAAAAGAGCCTTTATACGTGCCCTCACGCTGCCTACGCTGTTCAGCATCTTGGAGTCAACAGCGTGTAGCACAAGAGAACCTCACTTTCTAAAATCAAGTTTCTTATCAAGAAAATTATAAGAATCCAAATATATTTATGACTTCCCAGTATTACAGCATGTTCCAACAGCGTATAGCTCAAGGGCCCTAACGAGAACCAAAGGACTCCTTCTAAAATCAAATCTCTTATCGAGAAAGGATCCAAATATGTTTCTGTCTTCCCCAGTTTTACAGCATGCTCCATAGGCCGGCTTTAAATGCATTGAGTTCAGCCCTTTATTTCAATTGAAGATGAGAGAGGAAGCCAATCAGCTCAGCCAATAATAACATCATGGGAGTGCTATGCTGATGGTCTGCACATCAGTTAAGTAGTTGGTAGCAGGGACCCTCTGTCATATCAAACTGAATTTTAAACGTCAAACAATTCTTTCTCTCTCTCTTTCTCGTTATGTTGCTTGTCCAACGTGTACCTTGAAAGTGCGTCCCCAAAATACATATGTATGCTACTGATGGCATAACATATAACCCCTAAGGCTTGCAAACATTTGTTTGAGAACAAAATTTTGTTTTGCTTTTGTATTGAAGTGAAGTGGAGTGGATTTTAATAGCTTTACGGTGGTGATGGGATGACTATGAATGACTGTGTGGAAATTGTTTGTTTAAGAATAATTTGTCATAATTTTTCTACGTGTGTGTTTTGCACAAGTATCTGTGCATTGGTGTATTGGTTGAGTTTATTATAAAATATCATTTAGAAAAATGTATGTACGAGTGAGTTTGTTTGTTTGCTTGTGTGTTATTAAATCTATAATCCATCATTGTTAACACAACTAACCCTCGCATGTATTGTACATGAGTTGTGCGTGTATGATTGGTTATGATGTGGCCTCAACATGTGTTCATCCAGCTGTTGCGTGTGACTTTGTTGATGTGGTTCGTTGTTGTTGTTCGTTTTGTTATGTAAATGACGGTTCTTGTCATATTTTTTCTTTTTTTGGTATTGGTCTCGGTGTTGCTGTTGTTGTTGTTGTTCTATTTATTTTGTTTTTCTTTTTTTTTCACTGATAAAGTGTGCGTAAAACCACAGAAAGTATGCACAGATGGCACATTGGCAAAAATGTTTCGCTTCTGTCTTCTGGTATGCTGCCGTCATAAATCAATCAAACAATTTTCGACGCTTACAAAGTGCAACACCGCCAATACCAATACCGAACAGGAGAACGTAGCGTTACGTTTAAGTCCCTTAAGAGTTTTTAAATATTTTCGTTTTTTTTCGCTCTTTCTTTAATTCATTTTTTTTTTTATCGGAAGAACGTTCTTAAAATTTATTTAAAAAAAAAAGAATCTATATAAGGGTGTAGTAAAAAGGAATCCATTAACTGTCAATATCCGTCAATAATCTGTAATACTAGCTTGAAGACTTTGGAAGATTACTTGTCCCAATAGAGTTTAAAGGCGTGCCAAAATGCATACGTTTTCAACGATTTTAACGAGAAAGGCGAAAAACAAGCTTCAAACCAAAAAAATATGTGGTGTAATGGTCCTAATAGCAACCAATAAAGAGCAACTTCGATTTCTTCAAAACCATTTCGGTAATTTTGATCTCAACGTTGCTTAGACATCTTTTTTATTAGGCTCCAGAAACCAAGAGTGATCAGACACCCTTGTGTCTAGAATCTACATAAGCCATATGGTCCTTAGAGACATCAAGGTATTCCTGTTTATCGTTTCTTAAAAAATTTTTTTGCATATTTGTGCACGGGCTGCATGCAAGACAATGGACGACGTGGAGTATAATAATTATCAGGGAGTCGGACTGCTGGATATAGCATCCACATGGTCACTTTGGTAGTATGGACGTCTTTTCCTCAAATCTGTGCATATTTGTGCACGGGCTGTTTGCAAGACAATGGACGCCGCCCCTTGTAGTGTCATAATCTCCAAGGAATCGTGCTATCGTCAGCAGCCAAATGGTCATATCGATATTATGAGTACCTAATACATGGAACCACCATCTATATGGAGCACTTGGCAATGTTTCTTTCTGGACAGAGGATTCGTATTCCGGATAGGGCCCTGTGCAATGGTGCAACGCAAATGGGATAAAACCTTGCAGGGGTCTACTGTATTTAGGCGTAGTTAATTGTCTCTTTGAAGGCCGCTTGAAGTTGCAACTGATCCCGCTTCTGCAAATGCGGATTCTTCGTGACTTTCATTTATAATCAAGTTGCTCTGAGTGCTATTGAGTCGATCTAATAAAAGTCACTACTGTGCTTCGTGTAAGCACTTCATAAGATGCTTTGAATCAGATCGGATCTGTCTTCGTTGGAGACTGAGGCATAGTGCTATACAGGGGAATGAGGTGGACTCTTGCCAAACTAGGATAACGTCTTATGGATTACATGGTGATTGGTCTTAATGTTTCAATCTGCTCCATAAGACGCCTTGAATCAGATCGGATCTGTCTCTGCCTGGGGAACGAGGTGAACTTTTGCTAAATTAGAATCCCACCCAATGGATTATATGGCGATTGGTTCTAATGCTTCAATCTCCTATATCAATCTGGACGCATGGAGAGATGGAATAGGGAGAAGAAACAAAATTCCTGGAAGGAGTAGAATAATGAGTGTCCAAGAATCTTCGACCTCCTATTGATGACAGTAGAACGGGCGTACTGAAGAGGCTTAATAAGTGCAGCATGAGACTTGTGATAGGATGCTTTGCAGGGCAATGTGTGAGTTTAGGTTGCGGTGACAAGAACCTCGGATAGATCCCAGCCAGGCTACTGGCGAGTAAGTAGTCCAGTTCTCTCTCTCAGTAAACTGCCCAACAGTTGGTAGGGGATTTTTCGAGAGTTTGAAGTTTAATTGAGGTTTTTAATGGAAATCAGGTGACTAAGAAGTGTACAATTCATCTTCGCTTAGCTGAATGATTCAACCAACATTTAATTTTTTCCATTTCAAACATTATTTTTCTCAACAGCAGCTAACTTTAACTGTATGCTGACTATGAGCTGACATGGCCACTGCATTTGTGTGTTCCGCTCTTGTTTTTTAAATTCCTTATGTTAGGTAAAGAACCACTTTTTCGGGTTATTGTTTTGGGGTCGATCTGATTATTAGTCGAGTGGCCGCGCGATTTCCATGCGATCTTGTCAGCGGTTGGTTTGTTTTTATGTGGGAAAATTGATTACCCAATTTAGGATTATGTTTTCTGTTTGAATTATAGTAAAGGGTGTTTTTTATAGAGGTATAGAACTTTAAGTTGCAATAAAACAACGATCGATTATTCGATTGACATGAATTTTATTTATCCGAAAGATAATCTTCTTGTGGCATTACATTTTAAATATGATTTCTGGCATATGACCGCCACGGCTGGCGCGGATGTAGTCCAATCTGGGCGTCCAATTTTCGATTACATTTTCCAACATTTGTGGCCGTATATCGGCAATAATACGGCGAATGTTGTCTTCCAAATGGTCAAGCGTTTGTGGCTTTACCGCATAGACCAATGACTTTACATAGCCCCCCCGAAAGTAGTCTAGCGGCATTAAATCACAAGATCTTGGAGGCCAATTCACAGGTCCAAAACGTGTCTTTCAATAAATCTATTGTGGCACGAGCGGTGTGACATGTTGCGCCGTCTTGTTGAAACCACATCTCCTGGACATCATGGTTATTCAATTCAGGAATGAAAAAGTTTGTAATCATGGCTCTATACCGATCACCATTGACTGTAACGTTCTGGCCACCATCGTTTTTGAAAAAGTACGCACCAATGATTCCACCAGCCCATAAAGCGCACCAAACAGTCAGTTTTTCTGCATGTAACGGTGTTTCCACATACACTTGAGGATTACCTTCACTCCAAATGCGGCAGTTTTGTTTGTTGACGTAGCCATTCAACCAGAAGTGCGCTTCATCGCTAAACAAAGTTCGCTTATGAAAATCGGGAACAACGGTAATCTCGTTTTGGGCTCATTCGACGAATCTACGCCTTACTTGATGATCGTTTGGCTTAAAATCTTGCATGAGTTGGATTTTGTAAGCACGCAAACCAAGATCCTTCCGCAAAATCTTCCATAAAGTGGATGGACACAGATCCAATTCCTGTGCTCGATGGCGGATGGACTCATTCGGGTCTTCCTCAATGCTACGCTCTACAGCAGCAATAGCTTCTTCTGTACGCACCGTACAGCGTCTCTGGGGATGCGAGTTATCAATAAGAGTAAACGTGGTGCGAAAACGTTCCATGGTTAATCGAATTAACTGCTCTGATGGACGATTTTGTCGACGATAAAATGGACGTAGTGCGCGGATACGTTTTCCGCACAGAACCATTATTTTCGAAATAAAATTGCACTATTTGCAAGCGTTGTTCAGGCGTGAGTCTATTCATGATGAATTGCCAAACCAAACTGAGAATAAATCACTTGACAGCTGTTAAATCGGTCGTCATCTTGAAAAGTAATGCCAACTTAAAGTTCTATACCTCTATAAAAAACACCCTTTGCTTCCTACAGTACTACTACACTACTTCCTACTACAATAACTTCCTTACTGGAGTCAACTGGTTACGCTTGGGCATAATGGTGGTTTCCTGTTACCATCAGAAAGTCACCTTTCAACGCAAATTTAATCGCGTTTTCCAGACGATTGTCAAATTCCTCTTGAGAAGGAAGGATGAGTTGGAGCGTAATATTTAATGCGCGCTAGGTTCCTAACTCTGGTACAAAACCGTGGCATAATTATTCGATTAGAAAGAATATGGACCAGTGATGTCACCAAAGTGTGATCAAGTATGCAGATGTATAGTTGGATCAGCTGTGAAGTGTAAAATTGATTTTCAATTAAAAAGAAGGAATCTGTAGTTTTTCCCGGAGAAAATATGGATTTCTTTTTACTTAACCTGCTATAAACTCATAGCCGCATTAATGGCAGAGAATAGCACTTAAAACAGCAAATATTTATCCAAAGTAAATGCCAATAATAAGCTGAGGTTTTACTTTTTTTTTACTTTTTTTTTGGTTTTTTTTTTGTTTTTTTTTGTTTGATGAGCCTAGAGGTGTTATTAATTTAATTATAATGGAAAATATTACAACAAAAGCAACAACCACAGCAGCAAAAAGAAGAAAAAAAACGAAGAGAAAATTGCTTCCAAATAACTGTTAACTTAACATGTTAATCACGCGCTACGCCAACGTAATATGAATATGGCTTTTAGGCGCGCTCTCTCACTCTCTCTCTCTCTCGGTCTCCTTTTTCGATACATTCTAGTATTGAGAGCCTGCCATTATAACAAAAAATGTCTGGGTATCGTTTTTACGGTGATATTGACATTAACGATGACGTTCAGGTTTTAAATGTTTGCTTTTGCGTTCATTTTTTTCTTCTTCTTTTGCTCTTCTTCTGTTTCTGTTTTGCTTGTTTTTGTTGTTTTTTTTTTTTTGCAAAACGACACACAAGATGAGATTGAAATTGTGATTGTCAAACAATCTTTTCAGCCTCTTGTAAATTGACACTTTGGCGGATGAATGATTTTTTTTGGTGGGAAATTTAACAAAAAAAAAATCGATTTTTTTTTAGATTAATTCCATGGCCGCCCGGGACAGCAGGCAAATTGTTGCCTGTATTGCTATTGTGTTGTTGCCTTTATATACCTGGTGGCATGTTAAATAAAAAGCTTTTAGCGACAAAAATTCTTTCCATCAGTCAAGTCAAGTGGTGGGGTGTTAGGTGTGTGTGTTGTGTGGTGTTAGTGAGTGAGTAAAACTAGTATAGCACAGAGTGGTATCAAGTGCGATAAACTGATGAATTTTGTTGCCTCAAATTTCTCTTCTCTTCTAGGATTTTTTTTCGGTTTGTTTATGCTTCACTAACAGAATTGTTTGTATACATCGTATACGAAAACAGCAAAAAAAAAAACTTCCTGTTGATGTTGAATACCATCAAGTGAAGGCAAAAACAAACCGAAAGAACCCGAAAAAAAAGATCAAAAAATTATTTTTGATTAAGCGCCAGGAAAAAGACTTTCAACATATTAAGTCACAGATAAAATGTTGCAAAATACACACACACTCATGCATAGTCACACAAAGTAACAAAAAAAAGTCATCCTAACAGACGCCAGCTAAACGGTCGTTCACTGTGTATAGAGAGAGAGAGTCTAGGGACCTCTTCTACATATATAGAGTGGCGTAGAGCTGTAATTATGTTTTTCATAAAATGAAAAATTATGAAAATTTTCCCCCTCTCACCCCTGTGGCCATTAACAACCAACACCTTTTCTAGGCCACTGCGTTAAGTAGTCGACAGTAGTCGGCTGCTCTGCTGTTGTTTTGCTTGCAACATTTTGCCAGCCAGCCAGCCAGCCATTCAGTGTGTTGTAAGTAATGTCGGCATATTGGTAAAGAGATTAAAATTTATTTTTTTTAATTTTTTGGTATATTAACCCCGACAGTAAATTAACTGCTTAACCACGTTAAATGAAAAGACATCAATTTACTCTGGTGGGCGAGCAACACTTACTCAACGTAATAAAAACATTAAAAAAAAGTTACACAGAGGCAGACGTCAGCATAAGATAAAATAGACAAAAAAAAAACAAGACAGAATTTCTTTTTTTAGAGGCTCTTCAAAGAAAAACTTAATAAAAATGTTTTTATTTCATCTCCTGTAAACAAAATAAGGGGGGAGGTCTATTTAAACTGTTTTCATAAATATAAACTGTAAAGATTTCTCAATTTCGAGTCTATTTCACGCCTGAGACAATTTCTTTTTTTCTGTTTTTGTGTTAAATTATGGTTTCATAACTGCCAGTCTGGGCAAACTTTTCAGTCGTTAAATATCTTTCATCTGAAATGGCATTTACTTAGCCAGAGCCTGGCCACATCTCAATAGGAATCGTTTAACAAGCAAAGAACGTAAAAAAAAATAGTTAGAAGTGTCAACAACGGTGGAGACTCAAAGGTGGGCGCTTTGATAGTCGCAATCAATAAAGCGAGAAAGGAAATTGTCAAGAAAAATAAAGAAATTTGAAAAGTCCGAAAGCCTTAGAGGTGTACTCAGGCCTGTGCATCATCCCAAGGTACACACTGTTGAAAATATAGCTTCTGTTTCTGCGCATTACTCCTAAGTTGGCACTGAAGATAATTTTATGTCTTCCACCGCTTGATCTCTACTGTAGGGGCGTGGCGGCTAACATTAGTAGGTGTTTTTAGCCCACTAGACATTGGTTTGAATCGAATTCTGGTCATGCGCCGCGATACTAAAGGAATATGGGACTGTCGGAAGCAATGATTACATGACAGCGCGTCATGACTTCTCAATAAGACTCAGGACATCAATTCTGGATAGGGAGGACTGGAAAAACTGAGCATTGCACCTCGCAAAGTAATCCCTATAAATTTACAACGATGGCTTCAAGTTGGATGAAATCATGGAGTGTGGAATTTTCTTTGGAATCGATCGGAATACATACATACATAATTGGTCATTACAACCCTTCAGTCAGGATTACGACCTAGTTTCTCATCTTCGATCGGAATATCTCGCTTTATAAGGCTGGCGAATTACTGCAATGTCTTTAGACAGACGTGCGGGATATACAGGCTACTGTGGACATTATTGAGAACGCAAACGTTCCCAAGCACTGGATGTAAAAGTGATGAACTCCAAGACGGTGTACAATTGTCGCAAATATCTCAACGAGGTAGCAGATCGATATGATATCCATATCACATGGACACCGAGGCATTGCGGACATTTCGTATAACTGCAGACCGTATGAACTAGGGCACAACCCCGTCATAAGTTCCCTATGGGAATTCCTTTGAAAACCTGCAAGCTTATATCGATCGTGGATTCCGTCAACAATCGGTGGGCGACTTCGGACTCGTGGAGAACGGTACGGAAAATCTGGCCAAGACTGGTTGGAGGGGTGCACTCTGGCAACTCTGCTTAAACTCTGAAGAAAGAAGCTCCTTAGTGGTGTCCGGGTTATTACGGGTCATTACATTATGGAACATTGGCCTTACACTTCTGATTTCTGTAGAAGCTGCAGAGATGAAGAGCAGAATAAGACTGTTCTTAAACTACTATGTATGTACATGCTCGGCACTATGGCTAAGGCGAAAAAAGTACCTGGGTGCCAGTCATATGAAGTATCTTGATTAACTGTCATACATTGCTGCTTGACAGTCTGAGTCACTTCATTGGAAACCCCAAGTAGTTCCGGAACTAGGGGATAAATGGAAAATTGTGGTATTACAATGGGACCTATGAGACTTAAGGATGTCCAATCAAACTTCCCGCATTAAATACACGTCTGGCCGGAATAATCAGCGCAGCCGCTGGATGTTAATGTGCTGCACAACGTCAATGTAGTTGAGGAGCTCATACTCCTCATTAATCGATTGGATGCGGAAATCATCACAAACTCTTAATGGACCGAAGTTCTTACATAGGAAGGTATAGTTCTGGCCTCACCAAATGTAGGGCATTACTCGAGTTCAAAAGATATTTGGCTATTGCTGCGGGCTATCGCAGTCGATTCACTTTCCAACTGTATTTGCTCAAAATTGCAAGGCACTCATATTTTTTAAAAGCCTATTTGCTGTAGCAGCCAGTTTTACTTTACATGGATGGAGGTGCAAATGCAAAATACGTTAAAATTTGCTACATATATACGTTCAATTGCTGAGAATGCCGTGGCATGCACAAATTCGGATGTTCAGCATTGGGTATATGATAGACCGCTTCCAGTCTCTTCAAATATCCTTATAAACTTGCCAATTCCTTATACAATAAGGCGTTTATAACGAGAATATGCTTAAATAGTGTCCACGTATAAATCACCACCAATCAGTTTTGAATACCCGAGGTAGTATAGTGAGTACTTTTTGGGGTATTAAATAAAAATTAAATAACAGCCTTCATATTTACAGTTTATTGTTATAATTGAAGACCACTTCAGTGATTAAATACGTACAAAATGGGCAAAAACATTCAATGCTGAAACAAAACTTAGTTAAAATTAAAACTGAATAGTTTTTCCTTTTTTTTTTTCATTAAAGAGATTAGCATTAATAAAAATTTTCAGCTGTAAAAGGACCCCTATTTAAAATTACAAACAATAAATTGCCAACACAAGTAAATTATTTGCTTAACAGACAGAAGTCCTATTTAAAATAAATAAATAAAGTATGAATTAAATAAAGTATTAAAAAAAAAAGAGTCATTGTTTAGAGCTCATTAAATTGCTTTGCCCCCTTCGCCCTTTGCCCCTTTCTCTAACCTGCTGCTCTAATTTACAATTTCCCGTTTTTTTTTTAATTTTAAATCCTCTCGACGAAATGATTGTAAATCCTATTGCTTACAGATGTTTCGCAACTCATTTTTATACTCTCACACCGACATAAAAAATCCTTTTTATAAACGTCACTTTATTAAATTCGATTTAAAAAATACAAATAAAAACAGAAAGAGAAAGAGAGAGAGAGAGAGAAAAAGCCACTTGATTTGTGTTCATAAGAGCATGAGTTTAATACACTCGCATACAAACAAATGCACACTTTATGAGAGAGAGGGAAAGAGCTAGAGTGGAGATACTCATTAAATGCTTTAATGAAAAAATTTTTTATAACGGCGTTGAGCCGTCGAATGGCGGCTGCTTTGCTGCTGTTCTCGTTGTCGATGACAAGAATGTTGAAAAGAAGCGATGATTGTAATGATGAACTGCGTGTTTAATAATAATAATAGGGACCATAAAAACAAAAGTCATAAAAGCTAAAGGCTATTTTTGGTCACAACAATAATAAAACAACAACAGCAACAACAACTACAGCAGCAATAACAATAACAAAATGAAAACAAAACAAAACCGGTTTATTAAATTTATACCCAAAGAAATTTTTCATTTCGTGTAACACAATGTATAACTGCATGACGACAAGAGAGAAGCAAAAGAGTTTTGTTACAAAACCACTCCAATACGGGCACATACACAGGCACACACATACACCCAAAACAAAACAAAACAAAACAAAACAATATAAAATTTATTTTAATACTGGCAACAATAACAATTCACATCAAAATCGAACAGAAAGCCAGACTGTTTGAACAAAACCAGTTGGTTGACAAAATAATAAATAACAAAGACAGAGAGAGAGAAAGTGAGAGAGGAGAGACAATTTTTTGTTACTGATAATGTACTTTGTCTCTCACATTCACACAATAGTTTAAAATTCCTTTAATTAAAATTGTTTAATGTTGTAAAATACTTAAATTGAAAGCCAAATAGGCCTCTACTTGTAAAAAAAGAGTAAATTTTTGTTTTAAGACAAATGAATGTCCTAAATGAGCTGTGATTTGAAAATATTTGTATTTCTCATTGAAATAATTTGAATATTTACAAGATTTTCTTTAAAATTTATTGGAATTTTAATTAAAAGAAGGTCAGTCCGTCTGGCTACAGTATAATCAATTGCCATCACAGGGATGTTTAAATTAATACCCAAGTGTTACATGAAAACATGAACTTAAGAAGATAGCCTAGCAGCATAAAAGCCTAAAATGGTGTTTACAAGACATCTATCTTGACTATAATACCGTACTGCGACCATACATCAAACTTAAAGTCAGGCTTACAGCCTAGTTTCTCACACCACTTATGTTGTGTGTGCTAATTTGTATACATAAGTGGCGGGACCTACAGTTTAAAGTCGACTCCTAACGACAGATTTTTGAGAAACTTTCTGCTGAGAGGAAGTCGCCAAAAGAAATATTTTTTTTTTATATTTCGTTTTGATGTCTGACCTACTATTTTCCTTCCAAATTTCAGGAGGTTGCTCGGTGTCAGTAAGAACACTTCTTTGCCGGTATCACCGGATACACAGTACTTCCTTCTGGTATTAATCAATGCCTCACAGGTACCAAAAAACTGTTCCTATGATTTATTCTTATTGTTACAGAAACAACTGCCATACGGAATAATTTTACTCTGAGTTTAGGTTAGGTTAGAGGACGTGTACTTGTCAATTAAGACAAGTACAGTATCCGGAGATCGAATTGAGCCATTGTACAACGTCCTAGTTTCTCACACCACTTATGTTGTGTGTGTTAATTTTATACACGAGTGGTGGGACCTGGACCTACAGTTTAAAGTCGACTCCGAACGACAGATTTTTGAGAAATTTTTCATGGCAATTTTATTTACTCTCAGAGTTTTTGCTAGAAATTTGCTGAGAGGAAGTCGCCGAAGAAATATTTTTTGTATTTTGTTTTGATGTCTGGCCTGGGGCTCGAATCCTGGCTTTACGTCTAATAAGCCAACACACTATCTACTAGACTACGGGAACTTCTAAAACTCTGAGTTTATACTGCTCTTTCAAAAAATCGGTGACTAATCCGCAGGTTATTCCTGGCAAATCTGATGCATGTCTTAAATTTCTATTTGTTGTATTTTTATCAACAAATGTTTTGATTGTCTAAAACACGTCTGATTTGAGGATCGTTTTTACCTCTCTTTATCTTCCCTTTCTTTCTAAACGCACGTTCCCACCCCAACAGCGGTGGGCAAGCTTTCCTACTCGCAAGCTAGTCTGCCTTCACTTTACCGAAAATTCACTCATACCTGGAACCCAGCAGAGGGTAACACAATTCTCTCAGTTCACAGTTTCAGTTTCCCCAGAAAGTGTTCGATTTAAACTTTTAAAGCGTTCTCTTTATCCTCTCAATTGCGTTTAAGATCCAGAATAAGCCCAGAATTTGTCGTCCTATCAAATCAAAGTTCGTTTCATTTATGTCGGGGTTAAGGCAATTTAAAAAAAAATCTCGAAATTTTAGCTCGTTTTTATTATTTCCACCACTACTCCACGTATCAATGATTGCATGTGACAAAAGGCGTGTATTTTATTTCGTTTTTTTTTTTATAAAATATTTATAAAACAATCAAATATTTTCAGTTTATTTGTTCAAATTAAAGTGTTTTTGTTTGTTTTCTTAGGAATCTTTTAAAAACATATTCAAGTTACCAGTCCTGGCCGCCTCCTTCTCTAACATTAAATCCTCTAAGTTTCTCTCTCTATCTCTCTCTCTGTGTGTGTGTGTATGTGAGAATTCCAACAATTTATTATTTTTTTTTCATTTTTTTGGTACGATTATATGATATGTCAGTGATGATGATTTGAAGGGATTACATATAGAAAACCAATAATAACGAGAACCACAGCAGAAACAAAAACAACAACAACAACAAAATAAAATAAATGAAATGAAATGAGTTGAGAGCAGAGAGTAGAGAAAATATTTAATAATAAACCACAACAGAGTTCACACGTGGCACCTTTAGGTGACATCTAACAAACCGAGCATGAAAAATCATGTCAACAAAGATGTCCGTTATTATGATTTTTATTTATATTAACATTCCTTTTCTTTCTCTCTCTCTCTCTCTTTATTCTTTTTTGATATTGTTTTTGTTATGTGGTCGAATGTTATGTTGTGTCATATATTGTACTATCGTGGTATCCATTAAGGGGATTCAAAACCGCCGGTCTGGCAATTGACTTTCAGCGGTGATTATGAAGATGTTGTAGCACTGGCAAGTCATAGATACATTCGAGTCGGCTACATGGTTCCTTATAATTTGCTCGATAAGAGATTTGATTTTAGAATACGAACTGGGAACTTCAGGTCTCAGAATCCGGTGGTGCCCGTTAGGGCCCTTGAGGTACACTGGCTGACCTCCGATCGCTTCGCTACACTTTCGCATAGCCTTCCTGAGCACTGCAGTCAGAATGCAAAGATCATGGGCATATTGAAAGCAACGTAATGTTTGCTAGGTAATGAAATATATATTATTATAGCTAAAGAATGCTATATCGACGATCGTAGTGGTCGTCCATGAGAGCCCAGTAATGTTTCACATCATTTAAAGTTAACCCTTATATGGCTTCCAGGATCTAGCAATATAATCGAAAATGACATTGCGATAGGCAATATACAAATGCAGCCAGGCTGTCATGAAGTCTCTTTCGAGCGACAGACAGACATCGAAACTTGCTAATGATTGTCGCTTATATTTCTGGTAGATGACAGATTAATGTAATCCCTCCCATTTTTGGGTCCCTAGGCATAGGAAAATACGCGTAAATGGGTGAAACACTGGTAAAACTATCTATGTGAAGCCCATAGCGGTCACCATGACCACGATTAGTCTAGAAACTGGGGAAACATTCAACTCCATGGCTAATTCTTTCTGGGTAGTAGAGAGGTAGGTTGTGTTGTTCGAATCTTAACCTAAGGAATGAATAATTTTTCTCTACGAAACTGGCATTCATTATGTAGGCCCTGACCTTATGCGATATAACCTAATAGGCAGGTATGCCGTCCCCTCGCGAAATTTTTAACGAAATTGTAGGTTAAGTTAGTTGGCGGACTTCTTCGAAGGAAGAGCTCCCACTTGGGCCCATTGTGATCCCATAATCCATTCTACCTCGGGGGTCAACCATTGCGAGTTCAAAAATAAATCTTGCCATTGCAGCAGTTTTTATATTAAAAAGCTCGGTCAACGATGTCAGAAAGTGAGAGGTCAGAAACCTCAGCTTCTTTGCGACATAAGCAGGACACAGGCACATGAGTTGAAAGACAGACCCACAGCTCCCGCAGAAATCATTTGTAGGAATGCCGAGTCTTTCCGCATGCCTACCAAAAGAACAGTGGTCTATAACAATCGCCATTATGCGATGGATGAACGCGCATTTTAATAACAGAGGCGAATCAGTCCTTTTCTTGCCCGAACATGTCCATCAGGGTCTGGCAAAGTTGCACGTACCCACCTGCTGCCAACGAGATTAAATCTCCTCGTAAAACGAGTGGACAATATACAAAATTCACCGAGGCAATGGAAATACCTATGGCTTGTAACATGTCGAAGACTGCCAGTTCCGTACCGACCCTGGCCAGCTCTTAAGCACTGCAATTTCCAACGATATCCCTATGCCACAGAACCCATATAAGTGTGACCTTTGAATGATTCGAAAAATCTTTAAGAAATCCTCGGCATTCATGGACACGAACGGACGTTGAAACACTGTTCGTTAGGGACTTAATTGCAGCCTGGCTATCAGAGTTAATCAGAGAAAATTTCAATACTCAACAAGCATTGCGCCGCCATCAAAATTGTCTTGACCTCGGCTTGAAAAACACTGACACCTGGGTGAAAGACAGAGCCACAGCTCCCACAGAAATTATTTGTAGGAATGCCGAGTCTTTTCGCATGCTTACCAAAAGGACAGTGGCTTGAAACAATCGCCATTGTGCGATGGATGGCCACGAGATTTAAACACAGAAATCAGCGCTTTTTTTTTGACGTAGATTGCCAGGTTCGTACCGGCTATGGCTAGCTCATCAGCAATGCAAATTGCTACGATATATATGCGCGTAAATCAGGAGATTTCCAGGGAAAATTTCGCCACTCAAAAAGCATTAAGCCGCCTTCAAAATTCCCATAAGATCTGCTTGAAAAACCCGGCAGTGGTCAGGCAGCCAAAGAAATTGTAACTCGAGGAAGAGGAAAGAGAGCATCTTTCACTTAAGTAATGTGTTGTTGTCAATCAATTTTGGAGGAAAGCGTGTGGGAATACTGACTCCTATGTCCCCTTGTGTGTTTTATTCAATTTTACTTTTGAAACACAAAAATGAATACCCTTTACCGTTGTACTATTAACTCATACTTAATAATGGTTTCTCTATCACTCACTCTTCTTTTGTGCGTCTGTGTGTATGTGAATTGGTTTCTTTGTAAAATAAACAACATTAAAATGTGTGTGTGTATGTGTGTGTAAACGAGAAAATAAAAACAAACAGAAACAGAAAAACAATCACGCAGTGGTGCTCTGACATAAAACAACTCAAATCAAGCTGCAGTTAATAAAATAAAATTAAATAGAGCAAGAATGTTGAAGCATAAAGTACAGTTACACTGAGAGAGAGAGAGAGCGGAACGAGTTTAACACAAAAACTCTATAAATCTTTTATGACACGCCAAACAAACAGTGTATGGAGAGAACAAAAAAAAAAAACACGGAACGAATGAAAGAAATAAAAATAAGAAATAAAGAAAAAGAAAAACCGTGTAAAATATGTTGTTAAAACTAAAATGGTTTTACGAATTCATATTTATTTTCATTTTTATTTCTATTTTTATGATTATTATATTAAATATGGCATTAAAAATGATTGTGACATCAAATTTAACAGCAACAAACGACGTCAGTTTGTGTTACACTGACTAACTGCTGTTGCTGCTGTTTCATCCATCCATTGGAAATGCTTTTGCTTTTTGGTTTTGTTTTGCTTTAACGCTTATGTATGTTGTGTCGAAAAATGACATTTTCCTTTAACTCTCTCTCTCTCTCTCTCTCTTTCTCTGTGTGTTTTTTTCCCATTTGTTTTGCTTTACAGTCGTGCGCGGGGATACAGTTGATTTAATTTTAATTTGACTGCGATAAAAACATCAAATGGAATCAAAAACAGACGTTTTAGTTTCGCTTTTGAAAATGGGAAAAAATATAGTTTTTAAAATGATTTTTTAAACATAATTTTTTTCCATGTTTTAGTTTTTATTTCTATTCTTGATAAATCTCTGTAGCAGTTTATGGTGGTTTTTTTGTCAGTCTGTTGGGATTTTGTTTGAATTTAACATGAGCCCGGATTTATATATACGTTATCATTAATTATAAGGATTTTAAATTTGAATATTTATTATATCGTACATAAATATACATATTTATGACAGAAATATAACAATCATACATAATAATAAACAAGCGAATTGGCATCACAGTTTAGGTGATTGACTATTAAAACAAACGGAAAAAATTGGAAAAAAAAACATTTTTTAAATGAGTTTTTAAATATTTTAATGCCATTTAAAGAATTATTTTTTATGATTTATTAATTAAAAAAAATATGTTTTTCTGTTATTCATTCGTAATACAACAACAACAACAAAAGCAAGAAAAAAAGATAATTTATCTCAACGAAACTGGCATTCATTATGTAGGCTCTGACCCTACGCAATATAACCTAATAGGCAGGCTTGCCCATCAAATGGGGGTCCTCTCTCCTCCCCCTCCAGGGGAGAGGTTCCACTTAGGTCAGCATTTACGCCCATTGTTATACCGCATTTAATTCTACCCGGGGGTCAACCATTCTTTAGAGAAAATCATCTCGAGTCCGAAATAATTCTTGGTATTGCATCTGCGAGAAAGCTTGGCCAAAGATGTCAGATAGTAAGCGGTCAAAAAAACTCCCTCACTTTATGACAAGAGCAGGGCAGTGACACATGAGGTGAAAGGCAGACCCACAGCTCCCGCAGAAATCATTAGTCGGAATGCCGAATCTTTCGGCATGCCTATTAAAAGGACTGGCCCTTAAGAATCGCCATCATACTATGGATGACCACGCGTTTCAAGAACAGAAGTGAATCAGTCCGTTTCTTGTCCGTACATGTACAGCAGAGTTTGGCAATGTTGCACGTATCCACCTTCTGCCAATGAGATTTTCTTTTATTCATTCGTAATACAGCAACAATAAAAATAAAAAAAAACTTCAGTGCCACATATGAGCAACATGTTAAACATACGCTACAGTGTACAATAGTAGGAGCACAGCCCTTGTGCAGCCCTTGCGCTGACCAACTTCTTCCTCTTCCCTGATTTTGGTGGAACTTGGTCTGTACAGGGACTGCGTTCACCCGTGACTTTGTGAAATCAGAGCTACCACTCAGACCTAACCTAACCTAGAAGCACAGGGAAATAGTAAATTTGGTTTTATCGGTTGGGCCATCTATCGGTTTAAATTTAAACCATCGGTTATTTCGAATCTGGCAATAGGTAGGTAGGTAAGTCGGAGTGGTAGCTCTGATATCACAAAGCTCACTTGAGCACGCATAGCGGCTCGTTGTCGTGCCACGGGTGAACGCAGTCCCTGTACTAACCAAGTTCCACCGCAATCAGGGAAAAGGAAGAAGTTGGTCAGCGCAAGGGCTGCACAACAAAAGCACGACTACCCCGCACTGGAAAACCAGCCAGAAAGTTTGATGAACGAAGCTATATCCTTGATGTCAATAGATGATAGCTCCGTTAAGCTAACAAGGAATGGGGAGCCAAGTAGCTTATATCTTCACCTAGCAAGAGACGGGCACTGGCAAAGAAAGTGAAGAACAGTCTCCTCTTCCTCAGTGGACCTGCATCCACGGCCTCATTCTATCCGCGTAATCGGTTGGTATGCCTTCTATCCATCCTGGGCCAGGTGAGTGTAGCGGTGGAGCAGGACTCCTCATTGACCCAGAATAGGTTGGCGTCAATCTGGCAATACTTATGTCATTCTTTTCCATCACAAAAATTCAGTATATTTTCTCCACTGCACGTAGTGAATCGATTTACGGTTGAGCAACGTAGGGATTTGATGGAAATTTATTTCCAAAACAAAGACAATTCATTGGATATTGCACGAAAATGTCGTAAAAAAAATTTGGTCGAACAGAAGGACAACAGTGCCCCCAGTATACGCAAGTTTATTGCTAAAGTTCATAAAACTGGTTTCATTGTGCTATGCGCCAAGACATGACCGTGCTCGGACAGTGCGTACACTCGAAATTATCGAAGATGTGACTGACATCAACTTGTCATCGTTCTCAAGAATTGAACATTTTACGCTCCAGTTTACGCCGAATTTTGCGAAAATATCTCGGTCTAACAAAGTTCAATTGGTTCAAGAGTTGAAGCCGCATGACCATCCGCTTCGTTTTGACTACACCAGATGGGCCAACGGTAGACTGCATGATGACGTTGATTTTGCAAAAAACAAAAATTAAATGAAATGGAGTTCATTTTCACCTTGGTGGCTACGTCGTTAATACCGTATTTGGGGCTCAGAAAACCCACAAGTGACCTTACAGAAGCCCATGTATCCATTACGAGTGACTGTTTGCAGAGTGGAGACATCATTGGCCCATATTTCTTTGAAAATGAGCACGGTCCAAGCATTACGGTCACTGGGGATACCTATTGCACCCTGATAACTGATTTTTGTACCTGCTCTTTATGCTATTGATGTGAAAAATGTTTGGCTTCATTTGGTTTGGTGCAACTTCCCACGCATCTCATGTCACAATCGATTTATTGCATGTCAAACGTTTGATGACCGTTTAATTAGGCGAAATGGTAATGTCAATTGGCTGCCAAGAAAGTGCAATTTGTCACCGTTGGAGTATTTTCTGTGGGGAGCCGTTAAAGGCAAGTGTTATGTCGACAAACCAGAGACAATTGAGCATTTAAAGGCCAACATTCGTGATGTCAAAATTGGTCTGATTGAATGAGAATGGTCCGATCGAATGAGTTGCTGTGAACATGTTGCAAAAATCCTGACATGAGTTATGGTAACAGCCTCTTTGGTCACTGTAGTTTAATGAGTAGTGCATTGGCTTATTAGACAAGAGTTTTGAGAGTTCAAACCACAGCTTTGGCGTCTTGAAAAAAAAATGCTTCTTACAGAGACCGGATCTCGGCAGTCTTCTGGGTAACTTATTCGTTCGAATTTGACGTTAAACTATAGGGGCTCTGTCACTGCCTTAAATTAAAGCACACAACATGGATGGTGAGACTCTAATCCTGCCTAAATTATTGTTTAATTCACACCAAAGACTAACTTTTACGCTTCTCTTGCAAACATTTTAGACTCCACCCTCGTCTGAAACAACTATTTAAAGAAGAATACGATAATTTAAATTCTCTGGCCACATTCATCATTCATCATTACCATCTCCATCTCCATTGCCATTGTCTTTGATTTTATAAAACTGAAGTCATAAACAAACATTTCCCATTTAATTCTTCAAATTTATTTTAATGTGGCCTATGCCTGTGCCGTGTCTGTATTTGTCTGTACGTGCCATCACTGTTAAGGTTAATGTCTAGGTGTGTGTGTGTGTGCGTAAGTGTGGATTTGTGGTATAAACATTAAAGTTTAGCTTGAAGCGTGTATTTTTATTTATTGCCCAAGTTTTGTTTCACTTTCTCGGCATACAACTTCCTTTTCTTATACTCTCGCGGCTTTAAATCCTTAGTAAATGTGTATGTGAGTCAGTGTTTGTGTATGTGCCTGTGTATTTTAGTTGATTGGCTTATTTTTGTGTTTGTATGTATGTTTGTTATTGTAGTTGTTGTTGTTTTATTGTTTCAACTTTCTTACCTTCAAGGTTTATTAATTTTATTTTAAAGTTTCAAATTTATTTCGTTGGTATTTATTATTAGACATTCATTTTCCTTTTACCTTTTCTTATTGTAATTTGTTGTTGTTGTTGTTGCTTTTGTTTCTCACTGTCATTCTCACGCGCTCTCTTTGTCTATTAAAGAGTTAACCATTTCTCGGTTTCAAAAGCTATGATTTAGGTAAATTTGTAGGGGGAAACAAAATATCTTTTAAATGACTTCCACTAGATTGGTGGCAGAAGTCGATTGTTTTAAGTTTTAACAACGTTTTTTGCAATTTTTGAGTGGTATTTTGGGTCCTATTAAACACAGCCTTTGGCCATCATAAAAAAGGTCCAACGGCGTCAAGCCAAATCATTCTAGTGGCCAATTACCGTCACCAGAACTTGAAATAACTCATTCACCGCCCAGTTCATAGTCTTTATTTGCCAGACCAGTAAACGTCTTTTCTTACGACCATAAACCTTTGGATTAACGGTTAACGTCAACGGTTCTTCCAAATGTTTAAAAAAAAAAAAAAAAAAAAAAAAAAAAAAAAAAAAAAAAAAAAAATGGCCCAGTTTCACTCACGAACTTTCTTTTTTCTTCCAGATGCATTGGCTTTTCCACAATCACTTCTACATTCTCGGAGACTGGTCTACAACAATTTGGCTTGTTGGTGTAATCACCGAGGGAGCACTGAGCCTCATCGTTTCATCGTTTGAAGAAAAAAAGTTTATATATTGCTCTGGCATCCGGCTTTACCCCAAGCAATTCTTTCATATGGAATGCTCTTCAAATCTCTGAATATATGTAGAGAAACGCAAGTGTGACACCTTAAGTGCGAATGTACCTTATAACGGTGCAATATCGCCTCTTGCTGTTCAACGTATTCCTTAGCAGTGACAGGAAATGTATACGCTCGTTTAAATGACCATCTTAACGTTCTAGAGTATGAGGCTGAGAATCAATCATATGTAGTCGAAGCTGAGTGAATTAGAGGCTGAAGTTGTAGCGGTGCACCATTCGCGTGGCAGTCACCTTGTCACGGTGCTGATTGTGCTGTACCGTGCCACATCGTAAATAAGTACTACCAATTCCTAAATCCCCCTAGGCTAGTACAGGTAGTATAGATGTCTACCTGGCTAGCTAGCTAGTATAGTTGGCTAGCTAGCTAGTATAGTTGGCTAGCTGGCTAGTATAGTTGGCTAGCTGGCTACTATAGTTGGCTAGCTGGCTAGTACAGCTAGTATAGGTGGCTAGCTGGCTAGTACAGCTAGAATAGGTGGCTAGCTGGCTAGCTGGCTAGTACAGCTAGAATAGGTGGCTAGCTGGCTAGTACAGCTAGAATAGGTGGCTAGCTGGCTAGTACAGCTAGAATAGGTGGCTAGCTGGCTAGTACAGCTAGAATTGGTGGCTAGTACAGCTAGTACAGCTAGTATAGGTGGCTAGTACAGCTAGTATTTTTTTTTTTTTGTGGGAAGGAGGGAAATGCTTTATGCATTCATGATACTCGTCACCAGACATGTTTCACCTCTAATAACTCTGGATCCATGTGACCTATTGAAACGAAATGGGTGCCATTGAAAAGATCAGAAGTCGTACTTTAAGATCCATGTCCATTTCCAACTGTAAGTCTAAGTAGGACCCGAAAATTTAACCTTGAAAGATAGATAGATTTTATTCACCCACACATACAAGCAGTTTTTCTATACAAAATTCTCGTCAACATTTTTTGTCAAATACCAGGCCAACAGAATCGAGCAGCAAGCAAATTTCGGTAAACAAAAATGTTTAAACGTTTATAACTCCGGATCCATGGGACCTATTAAAATGAAATGGGTATCGTTGGAAAGGCATGAGGCCATACTTTCAGATCGTGCCAAAATAAAATTACCAGGCAACCATAATCGTGCAGCAAGCAAATGTCGGTAAATGGAAATGTTTAACCTCTAATAACTCTGGATCCATGTGACCTATTGTAACGAAATGGGTGCCATTGAAAAGATCAGAAGTCGTACTTTAAAATCCATGTCCAATTCCAACTGCAAGTCTAAGTAGGGCCCGAAAATTTAACCTTGAAAGATAGATAGATTTTATTCACCCACACATACAAACAGTTTTTCTATGCAAAATTCTCGTCAACTTTTTTTTTTCAAATACCAGGCCAACAGAATCGAGCAGCAAGCAAATTTCGGTAAACAAAAATGTTTAATCGCTTATAACTCCGGATCCATGGGACCTATTAAAATGAAATAGGTGTCATTGGAAAGGTCTGAGGCCATACTTTCAGATCGTGCCAAAATAAAATTACCAGACAAACATAATCGTGCAGCAATGGAAATGGAAATGTTTAACCTCTCATAACTCTGGATCCATGTGACCTATTGAAATGAAATGGGTGCCATTGAAAAGATCAGAAGTCGTACTTTAAGATCCATGTCCAAGTCCAAGTGTAAGTCTAAGTAGGACCCGAAAATTTAACCTTGAAAGATAGATAGATTTTATTCACCCACACATACAAACAGTTTTTCTATGCAAAATTCTCGTCAACTTTTTTTTTTCAAATACCAGGCCAACAGAATCGAGCAGCAAGCAAATTTCGGTAAACAAAAATGTTTAAACGCTTATAACTCCGGATCCATGGGACCTATTAAAATGAACTGGGTGTCATTGGAAAGGTCTGAGGCCATACTTTCAGATCGTGCCAAAATAAAATTACCAGACAAACATAATCGTGCAGCAATGGAAATGGAAATGTTTAACCTCTCATAACTCTGGATCCATCTGACCTATTGAAATGAAATGGGTGCCATTGAAAAGATCAGAAGTCGTACTTTAAGATCCATGTCCAAGTCCAAGTGTAAGTCTAAGTAGGACCCGGAAATTTAACCTTGAAAGATAGATAGATTTTATTCACCCACACATACAAACAGTTTTTCTATGCAAAATTCTCGTCAACTTTTTTTTTCAAATACCAGGCCAACAGAATCGAGCAGCAAGCAAATTTCGGTAAACAAAAATGTTTAAACGCTTATAACTCCGGATCCATGGGACCTATTAAAATGAAATAGGTGTCATTGGAAAGGTCTGAGGCCATACTTTCAGATCGTGCCAAAATAAAATTACCAGACAAACATAATCGTGCAGCAAGCAAATGTCGGTAAATGGAAATGTTTAACCTCTAATAACTCTGGATCCATGTGACCTATTGTAACGAAATGGGTGCCATTGAAAAGATCAGAAGTCGTACTTTAAAATCCATGTCCAATTCCAACTGCAAGTCTAAGTAGGGCCCGAAAATTTAACCTTGAAAGATAGATAGATTTTATTCACCCACACATACAAACAGTTTTTCTATGCAAAATTCTCGTCAACTTTTTTTTTTCAAATACCAGGCCAACAGAATCGAGCAGCAAGCAAATTTCGGTAAACAAAAATGTTTAATCGCTTATAACTCCGGATCCATGGGACCTATTAAAATGAAATAGGTGTCATTGGAAAGGTCTGAGGCCATACTTTCAGATCGTGCCAAAATAAAATTACCAGACAAACATAATCGTGCAGCAATGGAAATGGAAATGTTTAACCTCTCATAACTCTGGATCCATGTGACCTATTGAAATGAAATGGGTGCCATTGAAAAGATCAGAAGTCGTACTTTAAGATCCATGTCCAAGTCCAAGTGTAAGTCTAAGTAGGACCCGAAAATTTAACCTTGAAAGATAGATAGATTTTATTCACCCACACATACAAACAGTTTTTCTATGCAAAATTCTCGTCAACTTTTTTTTTTCAAATACCAGGCCAACAGAATCGAGCAGCAAGCAAATTTCGGTAAACAAAAATGTTTAAACGCTTATAACTCCGGATCCATGGGACCTATTAAAATGAACTGGGTGTCATTGGAAAGGTCTGAGGCCATACTTTCAGATCGTGCCAAAATAAAATTACCAGACAAACATAATCGTGCAGCAATGGAAATGGAAATGTTTAACCTCTCATAACTCTGGATCCATCTGACCTATTGAAATGAAATGGGTGCCATTGAAAAGATCAGAAGTCGTACTTTAAGATCCATGTCCAAGTCCAAGTGTAAGTCTAAGTAGGACCCGGAAATTTAACCTTGAAAGATAGATAGATTTTATTCACCCACACATACAAACAGTTTTTCTATGCAAAATTCTCGTCAACTTTTTTTTTCAAATACCAGGCCAACAGAATCGAGCAGCAAGCAAATTTCGGTAAACAAAAATGTTTAAACGCTTATAACTCCGGATCCATGGGACCTATTAAAATGAAATAGGTGTCATTGGAAAGGTCTGAGGCCATACTTTCAGATCGTGCCAAAATAAAATTACCAGACAAACATAATCGTGCAGCAATGGAAATGGAAATGTTTAACCTCTCATAACTCTGGATCCATCTGACCTATTGAAATGAAATGGGTGCCATTGAAAAGATCAGAAGTCGTACTTTAAGATCCATGTCCAAGTCCAAGTGTAAGCCTAAGTAGGACCCGGAAATTTAACCTTGAAAGATAGATAGATTTTATTCACCCACACATACAAACAGTTTTTCTATGCAAAATTCTCGTCAACTTTTTTTTTTCAAATACCAGGCCAACAGAATCGAGCAGCAAGCAAATTTCGGTAAACAAAAATGTTTAAACGCTTATAACTCCGGATCCATGGGACCTATTAAAATGAAATAGGTGTCATTGGAAAGGTCTGAGGCCATACTTTCAGATCGTGCCAAAATAAAATTACCAGACAAACATAATCGTGCAGCAATGGAAATGGAAATGTTTAACCTCTAATAACTCTGGATCCATCTGACCTATTGAAATGAAATGGGTGCCATTGAAAAGATCAGAAGTCGAACTTTAAGATCCATGTCCAATTCCAAGTGTAAGTCTAAGTAGGACCCGAAAATTTAACCTTGAAAGATAGATAGATTTTATTCACCCACACATACAAACAGTTTTTCTATGCAAAATTCTCGTCAACTTTTTTTTTTCAAATACCAGGCCAACAGAATCGAGCAGCAAGCAAATTTCGGTAAACAGAAATGTTTAAACGCTTATAACTCCGGATCCATGGGACCTATTAAAATGAAATAGGTGTCATTGGAAAGGTCTGAGGCCATACTTTCAGATCGTGCCAAAATAAAATAACCAGACAAACATAATCGTGCAGCAATGGAAATGGAAATGTTTAACCTCTCATAACTCTGGATCCATGTGACCTATTGAAATGAAATGGGTGCCATTGAAAAGATCAGAAGTCGTACTTTAAGATCCATGTCCAAGTCCAAGTGCAAGTCTAAGTAGGACCCGAAAATTTAACCTTGAAAGATAGATAGATTTTATTCACCCACACATACAAACAGTTTTTCTATGCAAAATTCTCGTCAACTTTTTTTTTTCAAATACCAGGCCAACAGAATCGAGCAGCAAGCAAATTTCGGTAAACAAAAATGTTTAAACGCTTATAACTCCGGATCCATGGGACCTACTAAAATGAAATAGGTGTCATTGGAAAGGTCTGAGGCCATACTTTCAGATCGTGCCAAAATAAAATTACCAGACAAACATAATCGTGCAGCAATGGAAATGGAAATGTTTAACCTCTCATAACTCTGGATCCATGTGACCTATTGAAATAAAATAGGTGCCATTGAAAAGATCAGAAGTCGTACTTTAAGATCCATGTCCAAGTCCAAGTGTAAGTCTAATTAGGACCCGAAAATTTAACCTTGAAAGATAGATAGATTTTATTCACCCACACATACGAACAGTTTTTCTATGCAAAATTCTCGTCAACTTTTTTTTCAAATACCAGGCCAACAGAATCGAGCAGCAAGCAAATTTCGGTAAACAAAAATGTTTAAACGCTTATAACTCCGGATCCATGGGACCTATTAAAATGAAATGGGTGTCATTGGAAAGGTCTGAGGCCATACTTTCAGATCGTGCCAAAATAAAATTACCAGACAAACATAATCGTGCAGCAATGGAAATGGAAATGTTTAACCTCTAATAACTCTGGATCCATGTGACCTATTGAAATAAAATAGGTGCCATTGAAAAGATAAGAAGTCGTACTTTAAGATCCATGTCCAAGTCCAAGTGTAAGTCTAATTAGGACCCGAAAATTTAACCTTGAAAGATAGATAGATTTTATTCACCCACACATACAAACAGTTTTTCTATGCAAAATTCTCGTCAACTTTTTTTTTTCAAATACCAGGCCAACAGAATCGAGCAGCAAGCAAATTTCGGTAAACAGAAATGTTTAAACGCTTATAACTCCGGATCCATGGGACCTATTAAAATGAAATAGGTGTCATTGGAAAGGTCTGAGACCATACTTTCAGATCGTGCCAAAATAAAATAACCAGACAAACATAATCGTGCAGCAATGGAAATGGAAATGTTTAACCTCTAATAACTCTGGATCCATGTGACCTATTGAAATAAAATAGGTGCCATTGAAAAGATAAGAAGTCGTACTTTAAGATCCATGTCCAAGTCCAAGTGTAAGTCTAATTAGGACCCGAAAATTTAACCTTGAAAGATAGATAGATTTTATTCACCCACACATACAAACAGTTTTTCTATGCAAAATTCTCGTCAACTTTTTTTTTTCAAATACCAGGCCAACAGAATCGAGCAGCAAGCAAATTTCGGTAAACAGAAATGTTTAAACGCTTATAACTCCGGATCCATGGGACCTATTAAAATGAAATAGGTGTCATTGGAAAGGTCTGAGGCCATACTTTCAGATCGTGCCAAAATAAAATAACCAGACAAACATAATCGTGCAGCAATGGAAATGGAAATGTTTAACCTCTAATAACTCTGGATCCATGTGACCTATTGAAATAAAATAGGTGCCATTGAAAAGATAAGAAGTCGTACTTTAAGATCCATGTCCAAGTCCAAGTGTAAGTCTAATTAGGACCCGAAAATTTAACCTTGAAAGATAGATAGATTTTATTCACCCACACATACAAACAGTTTTTCTATGCAAAATTCTCGTCAACTTTTTTTTTCAAATACCAGGCCAACAGAATCGAGCAGCAAGCAAATTTCGGTAAACAAAAATGTTTAAACGCTTATAACTCCGGATCCATGGGACCTATTAAAATGAAATTGGTGTCATTGGAAAGGTCTGAGGCCATACTTTCAGATCGTGCCAAAATAAAATTACCAGACAAACATAATCGTGCAGCAATGGAAATGGAAATGTTTAACCTCTAATAACTCTGGATCCATGTGACCTATTGAAATGAAATGGGTGCCATTGAAAAGATCAGAAGTCGTACTTTAAGATCCATGTCCAAGTCCAAGTGTAAGTCTAATTAGGACCCGAAAATTTAACCTTGAAAGATAGATAGATTTTATTCACCCACACATACAAACAGTTTTTCTATGCAAAATTCTCGTCAACTTTTTTTTTCAAATACCAGGCCAACAGAATCGAGCAGCAAGCAAATTTCGGTAAACAAAAATGTTTAAACGCTTATAACTCCGGATCCATGGGACCTATTAAAATGAAATGGGTGTCATTGGAAAGGTCTGAGGCCATACTTTCAGATCGTGCCAAAATAAAATTACCAGACAAACATAATCGTGCAGCAATGGAAATGGAAATGTTTAACCTCTAATAACTCTGGATCCATGTGACCTATTGAAATAAAATAGGTGCCATTGAAAAGATAAGAAGTCGTACTTTAAGATCCATGTCCAAGTCCAAGTGTAAGTCTAATTAGGACCCGAAAATTTAACCTTGAAAGATAGATAGATTTTATTCACCCACACATACAAACAGTTTTTCTATGCAAAATTCTCGTCAACTTTTTTTTTCAAATACCAGGCCAACAGAATCGAGCAGCAAGCAAATTTCGGTAAACAAAAATGTTTAAACGCTTATAACTCCGGATCCATGGGACCTATTAAAATGAAATTGGTGTCATTGGAAAGGTCTGAGGCCATACTTTCAGATCGTGCCAAAATAAAATTACCAGACAAACATAATCGTGCAGCAATGGAAATGGAAATGTTTAACCTCTAATAACTCTGGATCCATGTGACCTATTGAAATGAAATGAGTGCCATTGAAAAGATCAGAAGTCGTACTTTAAGATCCATGTCCAAGTCCAAGTGTAAGTCTAATTAGGACCCGAAAATTTAACCTTGAAAGATAGATAGATTTTATTCACCCACACATACGAACAGTTTTTCTATGCAAAATTCTCGTCAACTTTTTTTTCAAATACCAGGCCAACAGAATCGAGCAGCAAGCAAATTTCGGTAAACAAAAATGTTTAAACGCTTATAACTCCGGATCCATGGGACCTATTAAAATGAAATTGGTGTCATTGGAAAGGTCTGAGGCCATACTTTCAGATCGTGCCAAAATAAAATTACCAGACAAACATAATCGTGCAGCAATGGAAATGGAAATGTTTAACCTCTAATAACTCTGGATCCATGTGACCTATTGAAATGAAATGGGTGCCATTGAAAAGATCAGAAGTCGTACTTTAAGATCCATGTCCAAGTCCAAGTGTAAGTCTAATTAGGACCCGAAAATTTAACCTTGAAAGATAGATAGATTTTATTCACCCACACATACAAACAGTTTTTCTATGCAAAATTCTCGTCAACTTTTTTTTTCAAATACCAGGCCAACAGAATCGAGCAGCAAGCAAATTTCGGTAAACAAAAATGTTTAAACGCTTATAACTCCGGATCCATGGGACCTATTAAAATGAAATAAGTGTCATTGGAAAGATCTGAGGCCATACTTTCAGATCGTGCCAAAATAAAATTACCAGACAAACATAATCGTGCAGCAATGGAAATGGAAATGTTTAACCTATAATAACTCTGGATACATGTGACCTATTGAAATAAAATGGGTGCCATTGAAAAGATCAGAAGTCGTACTTTAAGATCCATGTCCAAGTCCAAGTGTAGGTCTAAGTAGGACCCGAAAATTTAACCTTGAAAGATAGATAGATTTTATTCACCCACACATACAAACAGTTTTTCTATGCAAAATTCTCGTCAACTTTTTTTTTTCAAATACCAGGCCAACAGAATCGAGCAGCAAGCAAATTTCGGTAAACAAAAATGTTTAAACGCTTATAACTCCGGATCCATGGGACCTATTAAAATGAAATAGGTGTCATTGGAAAGATCTGAGGCCATACTTTCAGATCGTGCCAAAATAAAATTACCAGACAAACATAATCGTGCAGCAATGGAAATGGAAATGTTTAACCTCTCATAACTCTGGATCCATGTGACCTATTGAAATGAAATGGGTGCCATTGAAAAGATCAGAAGTCGTACTTTAAGATCCATGTCCAAGTCCAAGTGTAAGTCTAATTAGGACCCGAAAATTTAACCTTGAAAGATAGATAGATTTTATTCACCCACACATACAAACAGTTTTTCTATGCAAAATTCTCGTCAACTTTTTTTTTCAAATACCAGGCCAACAGAATCGAGCAGCAAGCAAATTTCGGTAAACAAAAATGTTTAAACGCTTATAACTCCGGATCCATGGGACCTATTAAAATGAAATGGGTGTCATTGGAAAGGTCTGAGGCCATACTTTCAGATCGGTCCAAAATAAAATTACCAGACAAACATAATCGTGCAGCAATGGAAATGGAAATGTTTAACCTATAATAACTCTGGATCCATGTGACCTATTGAAATGAAATGGGTGCCATTGAAAAGATCAGAAGTCGTACTTTAAGATCCATGTCCAAGTCCAAGTGTAGGTCTAAGTAGGACCCGAAAATTTAACCTTGAAAGATAGATAGATTTTATTCACCCACACATACAAACAGTTTTTCTATGCAAAATTCTCGTCAACTTTTTTTTCAAATACCAGGCCAACAGAATCGAGCAGCAAGCAAATTTCGGTAAACAAAAATGTTTAAACGCTTATAACTCCGGATCCATGGGACCTATTAAAATGAAATGGGTGTCATTGGAAAGGTCTGAGGCCATACTTTCAGATCGTGCCAAAATAAAATTACCAGACAAACATAATCGTGCAGCAATGGAAATGGAAATGTTTAACCTCTAATAACTCTGGATCCATGTGACCTATTGAAATGAAATGGGTGCCATTGAAAAGATCAGAAGTCGTACTTTAAGATCCATGTCCAAGTCCAAGTGTAAGTCTAATTAGGACCCGAAAATTTAACCTTGAAAGATAGATAGATTTTATTCACCCACACATAAAAAAAGTTTTTCTATGCAAAATTCTCGTCAACTTTTTTTTTCAAATACCAGGCCAACAGAATCGAGCAGCAAGCAAATTTCGGTAAACAAAAATGTTTAAACGCTTATAACTCCGGATCCATGGGACCTATTAAAATGAAATAGGTGTCATTGGAAAGATCTGAGGCCATACTTTCAGATCGTGCCAAAATAAAATTACCAGACAAACATAATCGTGCAGCAATGGAAATGGAAATGTTTAACCTATAATAACTCTGGATACATGTGACCTATTGAAATAAAATGGGTGCCATTGAAAAGATCAGAAGTCGTACTTTAAGATCCATGTCCAAGTCCAAGTGTAAGTCTAATTAGGACCCGAAAATTTAACCTTGAAAGATAGATAGATTTTATTCACCCACACATACAAACAGTTTTTCTATGCAAAATTCTCGTCAACTTTTTTTTCAAATACCAGGCCAACAGAATCGAGCAGCAAGCAAATTTCGGTAAACAAAAATGTTTAAACGCTTATAACTCCGGATCCATGGGACCTATTAAAATGAAATGGGTGTCATTGGAAAGGTCTGAGGCCATACTTTCAGATCGTGCCAAAATAAAATTACCAGACAAACATAATCGTGCAGCAATGGAAATGGAAATGTTTAACCTCTAATAACTCTGGATCCATGTGACCTATTGAAATGAAATGGGTGCCATTGAAAAGATCAGAAGTCGTACTTTAAGATCCATGTCCAAGTCCAAGTGTAGGTCTAAGTAGGGCCCGAAAATTTAACCTTGAAAGATAGATAGATTTTATTCACCCACACATACAAACAGTTTTTCTATGCAAAATTCTCGTCAACTTTTTTTTTTTCAAATACCAGGCCAACAGAATCGAGCAGCAAGCAAATTTCGGTAAACAAAAATGTTTAAACGCTTATAACTCCGGATCCATGGGACCTATTAAAATGAAATGGGTGTCATTGGAAAGGTCTGAGGCCATACTTTCAGATCGTGCCAAAATAAAATTACCAGACAAACATAATCGTGCAGCAATGGAAATGGAAATGTTTAACCTCTAATAACTCTGGATCCATGTGACCTATTGAAATGAAATGGGTGCCATTGAAAAGATCAGAAGTCGTACTTTAAGATCCATGTCCAAGTCCAAGTGTAAGTCTAATTAGGACCCGAAAATTTAACCTTGAAAGATAGATAGATTTTATTCACCCACACATACAAACAGTTTTTCTATGCAAAATTCTCGTCAACTTTTTTTTTCAAATACCAGGCCAACAGAATCGAGCAGCAAGCAAATTTCGGTAAACAAAAATGTTTAAACGCTTATAACTCCGGATCCATGGGACCTATTAAAATGAAATAGGTGTCATTGGAAAGATCTGAGGCCATACTTTCAGATCGTGCCAAAATAAAATTACCAGACAAACATAATCGTGCAGCAATGGAAATGGAAATGTTTAACCTATAATAACTCTGGATACATGTGACCTATTGAAATAAAATGGGTGCCATTGAAAAGATCAGAAGTCGTACTTTAAGATCCATGTCCAAGTCCAAGTGTAAGTCTAATTAGGACTTGAAAATTTAACCTTGAAAGATAGATAGATTTTATTCACCCACACATACAAACAGTTTTTCTATGCAAAATTCTCGTCAACTTTTTTTTTCAAATACCAGGCCAACAGAATCGAGCAGCAAGCAAATTTCAGTAAATAAAAATGTTTAAACGCTTATAACTCCGGATCCATGGGACCTATTAAAATGAAATAGGTGTCATTGGAAAGGTCTGAGGCCATACTTTCAGATCGTGCCAAAATAAAATTAACAGACAAACATAATCGTGCAGCAATGGAAATGGAAATGTTTAACCTCTAATAACTCTGGATCCATGTGACCTATTGAAATGAAATGGATGCCATTGAAAAGATCAGAAGTCGTACTTTAAGATCCATGTCCAAGTCCAAGTGTAAGTCTAAGTAGGACCCGAAAATTTAACCTTGAAAGATAGATAGATTTTATTCACCCACACATACAAACAGTTTTTCTATGCAAAATTCTCGTCAACTTTTTTTTTCAAATACCAGGCCAACAGAATCGAGCAGCAAGCAAATTTCGGTAAACAAAAATGTTTAAACGCTTATAACTCCGGATCCATGGGACCTATTAAAATGAAATAGGTGTCATTGGAAAGGTCTGAGGCCATACTTTCAGATCGTGCCAAAATAAAATTACCAGACAAACATAATCGTGCAGCAATGGAAATGGAAATGTTTAACCTATAATAACTCTGGATCTATGTGACCTATTGAAATGAAATGGGTGCCATTGAAAAGATCAGAAGTCGTACTTTAAGATCCATGTCCAAGTCCAAGTGTAGGTCTAAGTAGGACCCGAAAATTTAACCTTGAAAGATAGATAGATTTTATTCACCCACACATACAAACAGTTTTTCTATGCAAAATTCTCGTCAACTTTTTTTTTCAAATACCAGGCCAACAGAATCGAGCAGCAAGCAAATTTCGGTAAACAAAAATGTTTAAACGCTTATAACTCCGGATCCATGGGACCTATTAAAATGAAATAGGTGTCATTGGAAAGGTCTGAGGCCATACTTTCAGATCGTGCCAAAATAAAATTACCAGACAAACATAATCGTGCAGCAATGGAAATGGAAATGTTTAACCTCTAATAACTCTGGATCCATGTGACCTATTGAAATGAAATGGGTGCCATTGAAAAGATCAGAAGTCGTACTTTAAGATCCATGTCCAAGTCCAAGTGTAAGTCTAATTAGGACCCGAAAATTTAACCTTGAAAGATAGATAGATTTTATTCACCCACACATACAAACAGTTTTTCTATGCAAAATTCTCGTCAACTTTTTTTTTCAAATACCAGGCCAACAGAATCGAGCAGCAAGCAAATTTCGGTAAACAAAAATGTTTAAACGCTTATAACTCCGGATCCATGGGACCTATTAAAATGAAATGGGTGTCATTGGAAAGGTCTGAGGCCATACTTTCAGATCGTGCCAAAATAAAATTACCAGACAAACATAATCGTGCAGCAATGGAAATGGAAATGTTTAACCTCTAATAACTCTGGATCCATGTGACCTATTGAAATGAAATGTTTGCCATTGAAAAGATCAGAAGTCGTACTTTAAGATCCATGTCCAAGTCCAAGTGTAAGTCTAATTAGGACCCGAAAATTTAACCTTGAAAGATAGATAGATTTTATTCACCCACACATACAAACAGTTTTTCTATGCAAAATTCTCGTCAACTTTTTTTTTCAAATACCAGGCCAACAGAATCGAGCAGCAAGCAAATTTCGGTAAACAAAAATGTTTAAACGCTTATAACTCCGGATCCATGGGACCTATTAAAATGAAATGGGTGTCATTGGAAAGGTCTGAGGCCATACTTTCAGATCGGTCCAAAATAAAATTACCAGACAAACATAATCGTGCAGCAATGGAAATGGAAATGTTTAACCTATAATAACTCTGGATCCATGTGACCTATTGAAATGAAATGGGTGCCATTGAAAAGATCAGAAGTCGTACTTTAAGATCCATGTCCAAGTCCAAGTGTAGGTCTAAGTAGGACCCGAAAATTTAACCTTGAAAGATAGATAGATTTTATTCACCCACACATACAAACAGTTTTTCTATGCAAAATTCTCGTCAACTTTTTTTTCAAATACCAGGCCAACAGAATCGAGCAGCAAGCAAATTTCGGTAAACAAAAATGTTTAAACGCTTATAACTCCGGATCCATGGGACCTATTAAAATGAAATGGGTGTCATTGGAAAGGTCTGAGGCCATACTTTCAGATCGTGCCAAAATAAAATTACCAGACAAACATAATCGTGCAGCAATGGAAATGGAAATGTTTAACCTCTAATAACTCTGGATCCATGTGACCTATTGAAATGAAATGGGTGCCATTGAAAAGATCAGAAGTCGTACTTTAAGATCCATGTCCAAGTCCAAGTGTAAGTCTAATTAGGACCCGAAAATTTAACCTTGAAAGATAGATAGATTTTATTCACCCACACATACAAACAGTTTTTCTATGCAAAATTCTCGTCAACTTTTTTTTTCAAATACCAGGCCAACAGAATCGAGCAGCAAGCAAATTTCGGTAAACAAAAATGTTTAAACGCTTATAACTCCGGATCCATGGGACCTATTAAAATGAAATGGGTGTCATTGGAAAGGTCTGAGGCCATACTTTCAGATCGTGCCAAAATAAAATTACCAGACAAACATAATCGTGCAGCAATGGAAATGGAAATGTTTAACCTCTAATAACTCTGGATCCATGTGACCTATTGAAATGAAATGTTTGCCATTGAAAAGATCAGAAGTCGTACTTTAAGATCCATGTCCAAGTCCAAGTGTAAGTCTAATTAGGACCCGAAAATTTAACCTTGAAAGATAGATAGATTTTATTCACCCACACATACAAACAGTTTTTCTATGCAAAATTCTCGTCAACTTTTTTTTTTCAAATACCAGGCCAACAGAATCGAGCAGCAAGCAAATTTCGGTAAACAAAAATTTTTAAACGCTTATAACTCCGGATCCATGGGACCTATTAAAATGAAATGGGTGTCATTGGAAAGGTCTGAGGCCATACTTTCAGATCGGTCCAAAATAAAATTACCAGACAAACATAATCGTGCAGCAATGGAAATGGAAATGTTTAACCTATAATAACTCTGGATCCATGTGACCTATTGAAATGAAATGGGTGCCATTGAAAAGATCAGAAGTCGTACTTTAAGATCCATGTCCAAGTCCAAGTGTAGGTCTAAGTAGGACCCGAAAATTTAACCTTGAAAGATAGATAGATTTTATTCACCCACACATACAAACAGTTTTTCTATGCAAAATTCTCGTCAACTTTTTTTTTCAAATACCAGGCCAACAGAATCGAGCAGCAAGCAAATTTCGGTAAACAAAAATGTTTAAACGCTTATAACTCCGGATCCATGGGACCTATTAAAATGAAATAGGTGTCATTGGAAAGGTCTGAGGCCATACTTTCAGATCCTGCCAAAATAAAATTACCAGACAAACATAATCGTGCAGCAATGGAAATGGAAATGTTTAACCTCTAATAACTCTGGATCCATGTGACCTATTGAAATGAAATGGGTGCCATTGAAAAGATCAGAAGTCGTACTTTAAGATCCATGTCCAAGTCCAAGTGTAAGTCTAATTAGGACCCGAAAATTTAACCTTGAAAGATAGATAGATTTTATTCACCCACACATACAAACAGTTTTTCTATGCAAAATTCTCGTCAACTTTTTTTTTCAAATACCAGGCCAACAGAATCGAGCAGCAAGCAAATTTCGGTAAACAAAAATGTTTAAACGCTTATAACTCCGGATCCATGGGACCTATTAAAATGAAATAGGTGTCATTGGAAAGGTCTGAGGCCATACTTTCAGATCCTGCCAAAATAAAATTACCAGACAAACATAATCGTGCAGCAATGGAAATGGAAATGTTTAACCTCTAATAACTCTGGATCCATGTGACCTATTGAAATGAAATGGGTGCCATTGAAAAGATCAGAAGTCGTACTTTAAGATCCATGTCCAAGTCCAAGTGTAAGTCTAATTAGGACTTGAAAATTTAACCTTGAAAGATAGATAGATTTTATTCACCCACACATACAAACAGTTTTTCTATGCAAAATTCTCGTCAACTTTTTTTTTCAAATACCAGGCCAACAGAATCGAGCAGCAAGCAAATTTCGGTAAACAAAAATGTTTAAACGCTTATAACTCCGGATCCATGGGACCTATTAAAATGAAATAGGTGTCATTGGAAAGGTCTGAGGCCATACTTTCAGATCGTGCCAAAATAAAATTACCAGACAAACATAATCGTGCAGCAATGGAAATGGAAATGTTTAACCTCTAATAACTCTGGATCCATGTGACCTATTGAAATGAAATGGGTGCCATTGAAAAGATCAGAAGTCGTACTTTAAGATCCATGTCCAAGTCCAAGTGTAAGTCTAATTAGGACCCGAAAATTTAACCTTGAAAGATAGATAGATTTTATTCACCCACACATACAAACAGTTTTTCTATGCAAAATTCTCGTCAACTTTTTTTTTCAAATACCAGGCCAACAGAATCGAGCAGCAAGCAAATTTCGGTAAACAAAAATGTTTAAACGCTTATAACTCCGGATCCATGGGACCTATTAAAATGAAATGGGTGTCATTGGAAAGGTCTGAGGCCATACTTTCAGATCGGTCCAAAATAAAATTACCAGACAAACATAATCGTGCAGCAATGGAAATGGAAATGTTTAACCTATAATAACTCTGGATCCATGTGACCTATTGAAATGAAATGGGTGCCATTGAAAAGATCAGAAGTCGTACTTTAAGATCCATGTCCAAGTCCAAGTGTAGGTCTAAGTAGGACCCGAAAATTTAACCTTGAAAGATAGATAGATTTTATTCACCCACACATACAAACAGTTTTTCTATGCAAAATTCTCGTCAACTTTTTTTTCAAATACCAGGCCAACAGAATCGAGCAGCAAGCAAATTTCGGTAAACAAAAATGTTTAAACGCTTATAACTCCGGATCCATGGGACCTATTAAAATGAAATGGGTGTCATTGGAAAGGTCTGAGGCCATACTTTCAGATCGTGCCAAAATAAAATTACCAGACAAACATAATCGTGCAGCAATGGAAATGGAAATGTTTAACCTCTAATAACTCTGGATCCATGTGACCTATTGAAATGAAATGGGTGCCATTGAAAAGATCAGAAGTCGTACTTTAAGATCCATGTCCAAGTCCAAGTGTAAGTCTAATTAGGACCCGAAAATTTAACCTTGAAAGATAGATAGATTTTATTCACCCACACATACAAACAGTTTTTCTATGCAAAATTCTCGTCAACTTTTTTTTTCAAATACCAGGCCAACAGAATCGAGCAGCAAGCAAATTTCGGTAAACAAAAATGTTTAAACGCTTATAACTCCGGATCCATGGGACCTATTAAAATGAAATGGGTGTCATTGGAAAGGTCTGAGGCCATACTTTCAGATCGTGCCAAAATAAAATTACCAGACAAACATAATCGTGCAGCAATGGAAATGGAAATGTTTAACCTCTAATAACTCTGGATCCATGTGACCTATTGAAATGAAATGTTTGCCATTGAAAAGATCAGAAGTCGTACTTTAAGATCCATGTCCAAGTCCAAGTGTAAGTCTAATTAGGACCCGAAAATTTAACCTTGAAAGATAGATAGATTTTATTCACCCACACATACAAACAGTTTTTCTATGCAAAATTCTCGTCAACTTTTTTTTTTCAAATACCAGGCCAACAGAATCGAGCAGCAAGCAAATTTCGGTAAACAAAAATTTTTAAACGCTTATAACTCCGGATCCATGGGACCTATTAAAATGAAATGGGTGTCATTGGAAAGGTCTGAGGCCATACTTTCAGATCGGTCCAAAATAAAATTACCAGACAAACATAATCGTGCAGCAATGGAAATGGAAATGTTTAACCTATAATAACTCTGGATCCATGTGACCTATTGAAATGAAATGGGTGCCATTGAAAAGATCAGAAGTCGTACTTTAAGATCCATGTCCAAGTCCAAGTGTAGGTCTAAGTAGGACCCGAAAATTTAACCTTGAAAGATAGATAGATTTTATTCACCCACACATACAAACAGTTTTTCTATGCAAAATTCTCGTCAACTTTTTTTTTTCAAATACCAGGCCAACAGAATCGAGCAGCAAGCAAATTTCGGTAAACAAAAATGTTTAAACGCTTATAACTCCGGATCCATGGGACCTATTAAAATGAAATAGGTGTCATTGGAAAGGTCTGAGGCCATACTTTCAGATCCTGCCAAAATAAAATTACCAGACAAACATAATCGTGCAGCAATGGAAATGGAAATGTTTAACCTCTAATAACTCTGGATCCATGTGACCTATTGAAATGAAATGGGTGCCATTGAAAAGATCAGAAGTCGTACTTTAAGATCCATGTCCAAGTCCAAGTGTAAGTCTAATTAGGACCCGAAAATTTAACCTTGAAAGATAGATAGATTTTATTCACCCACACATACAAACAGTTTTTCTATGCAAAATTCTCGTCAACTTTTTTTTTCAAATACCAGGCCAACAGAATCGAGCAGCAAGCAAATTTCGGTAAACAAAAATGTTTAAACGCTTATAACTCCGGATCCATGGGACCTATTCAAATGAAATAGGTGTCATTGGAAAGGTCTGAGGCCATACTTTCAGATCCTGCCAAAATAAAATTACCAGACAAACATAATCGTGCAGCAATGGAAATGGAAATGTTTAACCTCTAATAACTCTGGATCCATGTGACCTATTGAAATGAAATGGGTGCCATTGAAAAGATCAGAAGTCGTACTTTAAGATCCATGTCCAAGTCCAAGTGTAAGTCTAATTAGGACTTGAAAATTTAACCTTGAAAGATAGATAGATTTTATTCACCCACACATACAAACAGTTTTTCTATGCAAAATTCTCGTCAACTTTTTTTTCAAATACCAGGCCAACAGAATCGAGCAGCAAGCAAATTTCGGTAAACAAAAATGTTTAAACGCTTATAACTCCGGATCCATGGGACCTATTAAAATGAAATGGGTGTCATTGGAAAGGTCTGAGGCCATACTTTCAGATCGGTCCAAAATAAAATTACCAGACAAACATAATCGTGCAGCAATGGAAATGGAAATGTTTAACCTATAATAACTCTGGATCCATGTGACCTATTGAAATGAAATGGGTGCCATTGAAAAGATCAGAAGTCGTACTTTAAGATCCATGTCCAAGTCCAAGTGTAGGTCTAAGTAGGACCCGAAAATTTAACCTTGAAAGATAGATAGATTTTATTCACCCACACATACAAACAGTTTTTCTATGCAAAATTCTCGTCAACTTTTTTTTCAAATACCAGGCCAACAGAATCGAGCAGCAAGCAAATTTCGGTAAACAAAAATGTTTAAACGCTTATAACTCCGGATCCATGGGACCTATTAAAATGAAATAGGTGTCATTGGAAAGGTCTGAGGCCATACTTTCAGATCGTGCCAAAATAAAATTACCAGACAAACATAATCGTGCAGCAATGGAAATGGAAATGTTTAACCTCTAATAACTCTGGATCCATGTGACCTATTGAAATGAAATGGGTGCCATTGAAAAGATCAGAAGTCGTACTTTAAGATCCATGTCCAAGTCCAAGTGTAAGTCTAATTAGGACCCGAAAATTTAACCTTGAAAGATAGATAGATTTTATTCACCCACACATACAAACAGTTTTTCTATGCAAAATTCTCGTCAACTTTTTTTTTCAAATACCAGGCCAACAGAATCGAGCAGCAAGCAAATTTCGGTAAACAAAAATGTTTAAACGCTTATAACTCCGGATCCATGGGACCTATTAAAATGAAATGGGTGTCATTGGAAAGGTCTGAGGCCATACTTTCAGATCGTGCCAAAATAAAATTACCAGACAAACATAATCGTGCAGCAATGGAAATGGAAATGTTTAACCTCTAATAACTCTGGATCCATGTGACCTCTTGAAATGAAATGTTTGCCATTGAAAAGATCAGAAGTCGTACTTTAAGATCCATGTCCAAGTCCAAGTGTAAGTCTAATTAGGACCCGAAAATTTAACCTTGAAAGATAGATAGATTTTATTCACCCACACATACAAACAGTTTTTCTATGCAAAATTCTCGTCAACTTTTTTTTTCAAATACCAGGCCAACAGAATCGAGCAGCAAGCAAATTTCGGTAAACAAAAATGTTTAAACGCTTATAACTCCGGATCCATGGGACCTATTAAAATGAAATGGGTGTCATTGGAAAGGTCTGAGGCCATACTTTCAGATCGGTCCAAAATAAAATTACCAGACAAACATAATCGTGCAGCAATGGAAATGGAAATGTTTAACCTATAATAACTCTGGATCCATGTGACCTATTGAAATGAAATGGGTGCCATTGAAAAGATCAGAAGTCGTACTTTAAGATCCATGTCCAAGTCCAAGTGTAGGTCTAAGTAGGACCCGAAAATTTAACCTTGAAAGATAGATAGATTTTATTCACCCACACATACAAACAGTTTTTCTATGCAAAATTCTCGTCAACTTTTTTTTTCAAATACCAGGCCAACAGAATCGAGCAGCAAGCAAATTTCGGTAAACAAAAATGTTTAAACGCTTATAACTCCGGATCCATGGGACCTATTAAAATGAAATGGGTGTCATTGGAAAGGTCTGAGGCCATACTTTCAGATCGTGCCAAAATAAAATTACCAGACAAAACATAATCGTGCAGCAATGGAAATGGAAATGTTTAACCTCTAATAACTCTGGATCCATGTGACCTATTGAAATGAAATGGGTGCCATTGAAAAGATCAGAAGTCGTACTTTAAGATCCATGTCCAAGTCCAAGTGTAGGTCTAAGTAGGACCCGAAAATTTAACCTTGAAAGATAGATAGATTTTATTCACCCACACATACAAACAGTTTTTCTATGCAAAATTCTCGTCAACTTTTTTTTTCAAATACCAGGCCAACAGAATCGAGCAGCAAGCAAATTTCGGTAAACAAAAATGTTTAAACGCTTATAACTCCGGATCCATGGGACCTATTAAAATGAAATGGGTGTCATTGGGAAGGTCTGAGGCCATACTTTCAGATCGTGCCAAAATAAAATTACCAGACAAACATAATCGTGCAGCAATGGAAATGGAAATGTTTAACCTCTAATAACTCTGGATCCATGTGACCTATTGAAATGAAATGGGTGCCATTGAAAAGATCAGAAGTCGTACTTTAAGATCCATGTCCAAGTCCAAGTGTAAGTCTAATTAGGACCCGAAAATTTAACCTTGAAAGATAGATAGATTTTATTCACCCACACATACAAACAGTTTTTCTATGCAAAATTCTCGTCAACTTTTTTTTTCAAATACCAGGCCAACAGAATCGAGCAGCAAGCAAATTTCGGTAAACAAAAATGTTTAAACGCTTATAACTCCGGATCCATGGGACCTATTAAAATGAAATAGGTGTCATTGGAAAGGTCTGAGGACATACCTTCAGATCCTGCCAAAATAAAATTACCAGACAAACATAATCGTGCAGCAATGGAAATGGAAATGTTTAACCTCTAATAACTCTGGATCCATGTGACCTATTGAAATGAAATGGGTGCCATTGAAAAGATCAGAAGTCGTACTTTAAGATCCATGTCCAAGTCCAAGTGTAAGTCTAATTAGGACTTGAAAATTTAACCTTGAAAGATAGATAGATTTTATTCACCCACACATACAAACAGTTTTTCTATGCAAAATTCTCGTCAACTTTTTTTTCAAATACCAGGCCAACAGAATCGAGCAGCAAGCAAATTTCGGTAAACAAAAATTTTTAAACGCTTATAACTCCGGATCCATGGGACCTATTAAAATGAAATAGGTGTCATTGGAAAGGTCTGAGGCCATACTTTCAGATCGGTCCAAAATAAAATTACCAGACAAACATAATCGTGCAGCAATGGAAATGGAAATGTTTAACCTCTAATAACTCTGGATCCATGTGACCTATTGAAATGAAATGGGTGCCATTGAAAAGATCAGAAGTCGTACTTTAAGATCCATGTCCAAGTCCAAGTGTAGGTCTAATTAGGACTTGAAAATTTAACCTTGAAAGATAGATAGATTTTATTCACCCACACATACAAACAGTTTTTCTATGCAAAATTCTCGTCAACTTTTTTTTCAAATACCAGGCCAACAGAATCGAGCAGCAAGCAAATTTCGGTAAACAAAAATGTTTAAACGCTTATAACTCCGGATCCATGGGACCTATTAAAATGAAATGGGTGTCATTGGAAAGGTCTGAGGCCATACTTTCAGATCGGTCCAAAATAAAATTACCAGACAAACATAATCGTGCAGCAATGGAAATGGAAATGTTTAACCTATAATAACTCTGGATCCATGTGACCTATTGAAATGAAATGGGTGCCATTGAAAAGATCAGAAGTCGTACTTTAAGATCCATGTCCAAGTCCAAGTGTAAGTCTAATTAGGACCCGAAAATTTAACCTTGAAAGATAGATAGATTTTATTCACCCACACATACAAACAGTTTTTCTATGCAAAATTCTCGTCAACTTTTTTTTTCAAATACCAGGCCAACAGAATCGAGCAGCAAGCAAATTTCGGTAAACAAAAATGTTTAAACGCTTATAACTCCGGATCCATGGGACCTATTAAAATGAAATAGGTGTCATTGGAAAGGTCTGAGGCCATACTTTCAGATCGTGCCAAAATAAAATTACCAGACAAACATAATCGTGCAGCAATGGAAATGGAAATGTTTAACCTCTAATAACTCTGGATCCATGTGACCTATTGAAATGAAATGGGTGCCATTGAAAAGATCAGAAGTCGTACTTTAAGATCCATGTCCAAGTCCAAGTGTAAGTCTAATTAGGACCCGAAAATTTAACCTTGAAAGATAGATAGATTTTATTCACCCACACATACAAACAGTTTTTCTATGCAAAATTCTCGTCAACTTTTTTTTTCAAATACCAGGCCAACAGAATCGAGCAGCAAGCAAATTTCGGTAAACAAAAATGTTTAAACGCTTATAACTCCGGATCCATGGGACCTATTAAAATGAAATGGGTGTCATTGGAAAGGTCTGAGGCCATACTTTCAGATCGTGCCAAAATAAAATTACCAGACAAACATAATCGTGCAGCAATGGAAATGGAAATGTTTAACCTCTAATAACTCTGGATCCATGTGACCTATTGAAATGAAATGTTTGCCATTGAAAAGATCAGAAGTCGTACTTTAAGATCCATGTCCAAGTCCAAGTGTAAGTCTAATTAGGACCCGAAAATTTAACCTTGAAAGATAGATAGATTTTATTCACCCACACATACAAACAGTTTTTCTATGCAAAATTCTCGTCAACTTTTTTTTTCAAATACCAGGCCAACAGAATCGAGCAGCAAGCAAATTTCGGTAAACAAAAATGTTTAAACGCTTATAACTCCGGATCCATGGGACCTATTAAAATGAAATAGGTGTCATTGGAAAGATCTGAGGCCATACTTTCAGATCGTGCCAAAATAAAATTACCAGACAAAACATAATCGTGCAGCAATGGAAATGGAAATGTTTAACCTATAATAACTCTGGATACATGTGACCTATTGAAATAAAATGGGTGCCATTGAAAAGATCAGAAGTCGTACTTTAAGATCCATGTCCAAGTCCAAGTGTAAGTCTAATTAGGACTTGAAAATTTAACCTTGAAAGATAGATAGATTTTATTCACCCACACATACAAACAGTTTTTCTATGCAAAATTCTCGTCAACTTTTTTTTTCAAATACCAGGCCAACAGAATCGAGCAGCAAGCAAATTTCGGTAAACAAAAATTTTTAAACGCTTATAACTCCGGATCCATGGGACCTATTAAAATGAAATAGGTGTCATTGGAAAGGTCTGAGGCCATACTTTCAGATCCTGCTAAAATAAAATTACCAGACAAACATAATCGTGCAGCAATGGAAATGGAAATGTTTAACCTCTAATAACTCTGGATCCATGTGACCTATTGAAATGAAATGGGTGCCATTGAAAAGATCAGAAGTCGTACTTTAAGATCCATGTCCAAGTCCAAGTGTAAGTCTAATTAGGACTTGAAAATTTAACCTTGAAAGATAGATAGATTTTATTCACCCACACATACAAACAGTTTTTCTATGCAAAATTCTCGTCAACTTTTTTTTTCAAATACCAGGCCAACAGAATCGAGCAGCAAGCAAATTTCGGTAAACAAAAATGTTTAAACGCTTATAACTCCGGATCCATGGGACCTATTAAAATGAAATGGGTGTCATTGGAAAGGTCTGAGGCCATACTTTCAGATCGGTCCAAAATAAAATTACCAGACAAACATAATCGTGCAGCAATGGAAATGGAAATGTTTAACCTATAATAACTCTGGATCCATGTGACCTATTGAAATGAAATGGGTGCCATTGAAAAGATCAGAAGTCGTACTTTAAGATCCATGTCCAAGTCCAAGTGTAGGTCTAAGTAGGACCCGAAAATTTAACCTTGAAAGATAGATAGATTTTATTCACCCACACATACAAACAGTTTTTCTATGCAAAATTCTCGTCAACTTTTTTTTTCAAATACCAGGCCAACAGAATCGAGCAGCAAGCAAATTTCGGTAAACAAAAATGTTTAAACGCTTATAACTCCGGATCCATGGGACCTATTAAAATGAAATGGGTGTCATTGGAAAGGTCTGAGGCCATACTTTCAGATCGTGCCAAAATAAAATTACCAGACAAAACATAATCGTGCAGCAATGGAAATGGAAATGTTTAACCTCTAATAACTCTGGATCCATGTGACCTATTGAAATGAAATGGGTGCCATTGAAAAGATCAGAAGTCGTACTTTAAGATCCATGTCCAAGTCCAAGTGTAGGTCTAAGTAGGACCCGAAAATTTAACCTTGAAAGATAGATAGATTTTATTCACCCACACATACAAACAGTTTTTCTATGCAAAATTCTCGTCAACTTTTTTTTTCAAATACCAGGCCAACAGAATCGAGCAGCAAGCAAATTTCGGTAAACAAAAATGTTTAAACGCTTATAACTCCGGATCCATGGGACCTATTAAAATGAAATGGGTGTCATTGGAAAGGTCTGAGGCCATACTTTCAGATCGTGCCAAAATAAAATTACCAGACAAACATAATCGTGCAGCAATGGAAATGGAAATGTTTAACCTCTAATAACTCTGGATCCATGTGACCTATTGAAATGAAATGGGTGCCATTGAAAAGATCAGAAGTCGTACTTTAAGATCCATGTCCAAGTCCAAGTGTAAGTCTAATTAGGACCCGAAAATTTAACCTTGAAAGATAGATAGATTTTATTCACCCACACATACAAACAGTTTTTCTATGCAAAATTCTCGTCAACTTTTTTTTTCAAATACCAGGCCAACAGAATCGAGCAGCAAGCAAATTTCGGTAAACAAAAATGTTTAAACGCTTATAACTCCGGATCCATGGGACCTATTAAAATGAAATAGGTGTCATTGGAAAGGTCTGAGGCCATACTTTCAGATCCTGCCAAAATAAAATTACCAGACAAACATAATCGTGCAGCAATGGAAATGGAAATGTTTAACCTCTAATAACTCTGGATCCATGTGACCTATTGAAATGAAATGGGTGCCATTGAAAAGATCAGAAGTCGTACTTTAAGATCCATGTCCAAGTCCAAGTGTAAGTCTAATTAGGACCCGAAAATTTAACCTTGAAAGATAGATAGATTTTATTCACCCACACATACAAACAGTTTTTCTATGCAAAATTCTCGTCAACTTTTTTTTTCAAATACCAGGCCAACAGAATCGAGCAGCAAGCAAATTTCGGTAAACAAAAATTTTTAAACGCTTATAACTCCGGATCCATGGGACCTATTAAAATGAAATAGGTGTCATTGGAAAGGTCTGAGGCCATACTTTCAGATCCTGCCAAAATAAAATTACCAGACAAACATAATCGTGCAGCAATGGAAATGGAAATGTTTAACCTCTAATAACTCTGGATCCATGTGACCTATTGAAATGAAATGGGTGCCATTGAAAAGATCAGAAGTCGTACTTTAAGATCCATGTCCAAGTCCAAGTGTAAGTCTAATTAGGACTTGAAAATTTAACCTTGAAAGATAGATAGATTTTATTCACCCACACATACAAACAGTTTTTCTATGCAAAATTCTCGTCAACTTTTTTTTCAAATACCAGGCCAACAGAATCGAGCAGCAAGCAAATTTCGGTAAACAAAAATGTTTAAACGCTTATAACTCCGGATCCATGGGACCTATTAAAATGAAATGGGTGTCATTGGAAAGGTCTGAGGCCATACTTTCAGATCGGTCCAAAATAAAATTACCAGACAAACATAATCGTGCAGCAATGGAAATGGAAATGTTTAACCTATAATAACTCTGGATCCATGTGACCTATTGAAATGAAATGGGTGCCATTGAAAAGATCAGAAGTCGTACTTTAAGATCCATGTCCAAGTCCAAGTGTAGGTCTAAGTAGGACCCGAAAATTTAACCTTGAAAGATAGATAGATTTTATTCACCCACACATACAAACAGTTTTTCTATGCAAAATTCTCGTCAACTTTTTTTTTCAAATACCAGGCCAACAGAATCGAGCAGCAAGCAAATTTCGGTAAACAAAAATGTTTAAACGCTTATAACTCCGGATCCATGGGACCTATTAAAATGAAATAGGTGTCATTGGAAAGGTCTGAGGCCATACTTTCAGATCGTGCCAAAATAAAATTACCAGACAAACATAATCGTGCAGCAATGGAAATGGAAATGTTTAACCTCTAATAACTCTGGATCCATGTGACCTATTGAAATGAAATGGGTGCCATTGAAAAGATCAGAAGTCGTACTTTAAGATCCATGTCCAAGTCCAAGTGTAAGTCTAATTAGGACCCGAAAATTTAACCTTGAAAGATAGATAGATTTTATTCACCCACACATACAAACAGTTTTTCTATGCAAAATTCTCGTCAACTTTTTTTTTCAAATACCAGGCCAACAGAATCGAGCAGCAAGCAAATTTCGGTAAACAAAAATGTTTAAACGCTTATAACTCCGGATCCATGGGACCTATTAAAATGAAATGGGTGTCATTGGAAAGGTCTGAGGCCATACTTTCAGATCGTGCCAAAATAAAATTACCAGACAAACATAATCGTGCAGCAATGGAAATGGAAATGTTTAACCTCTAATAACTCTGGATCCATGTGACCTATTGAAATGAAATGTTTGCCATTGAAAAGATCAGAAGTCGTACTTTAAGATCCATGTCCAAGTCCAAGTGTAAGTCTAATTAGGACCCGAAAATTTAACCTTGAAAGATAGATAGATTTTATTCACCCACACATACAAACAGTTTTTCTATGCAAAATTCTCGTCAACTTTTTTTTTCAAATACCAGGCCAACAGAATCGAGCAGCAAGCAAATTTCGGTAAACAAAAATGTTTAAACGCTTATAACTCCGGATCCATGGGACCTATTAAAATGAAATGGGTGTCATTGGAAAGGTCTGAGGCCATACTTTCAGATCGGTCCAAAATAAAATTACCAGACAAACATAATCGTGCAGCAATGGAAATGGAAATGTTTAACCTATAATAACTCTGGATCCATGTGACCTATTGAAATGAAATGGGTGCCATTGAAAAGATCAGAAGTCGTACTTTAAGATCCATGTCCAAGTCCAAGTGTAAGTCTAATTAGGACCCGAAAATTTAACCTTGAAAGATAGATAGATTTTATTCACCCACACATACAAACAGTTTTTCTATGCAAAATTCTCGTCAACTTTTTTTTTCAAATACCAGGCCAACAGAATCGAGCAGCAAGCAAATTTCGGTAAACAAAAATGTTTAAACGCTTATAACTCCGGATCCATGGGACCTATTAAAATGAAATAGGTGTCATTGGAAAGGTCTGAGGCCATACTTTCAGATCCTGCCAAAATAAAATTACCAGACAAACATAATCGTGCAGCAATGGAAATGGAAATGTTTAACCTCTAATAACTCTGGATCCATGTGACCTATTGAAATGAAATGGGTGCCATTGAAAAGATCAGAAGTCGTACTTTAAGATCCATGTCCAAGTCCAAGTGTAAGTCTAATTAGGACCCGAAAATTTAACCTTGAAAGATAGATAGATTTTATTCACCCACACATACAAACAGTTTTTCTATGCAAAATTCTCGTCAACTTTTTTTTTCAAATACCAGGCCAACAGAATCGAGCAGCAAGCAAATTTCGGTAAACAAAAATTTTTAAACGCTTATAACTCCGGATCCATGGGACCTATTAAAATGAAATAGGTGTCATTGGAAAGGTCTGAGGCCATACTTTCAGATCCTGCCAAAATAAAATTACCAGACAAACATAATCGTGCAGCAATGGAAATGGAAATGTTTAACCTCTAATAACTCTGGATCCATGTGACCTATTGAAATGAAATGGGTGCCATTGAAAAGATCAGAAGTCGTACTTTAAGATCCATGTCCAAGTCCAAGTGTAAGTCTAATTAGGACTTGAAAATTTAACCTTGAAAGATAGATAGATTTTATTCACCCACACATACAAACAGTTTTTCTATGCAAAATTCTCGTCAACTTTTTTTTCAAATACCAGGCCAACAGAATCGAGCAGCAAGCAAATTTCGGTAAACAAAAATGTTTAAACGCTTATAACTCCGGATCCATGGGACCTATTAAAATGAAATGGGTGTCATTGGAAAGGTCTGAGGCCATACTTTCAGATCGGTCCAAAATAAAATTACCAGACAAACATAATCGTGCAGCAATGGAAATGGAAATGTTTAACCTATAATAACTCTGGATCCATGTGACCTATTGAAATGAAATGGGTGCCATTGAAAAGATCAGAAGTCGTACTTTAAGATCCATGTCCAAGTCCAAGTGTAGGTCTAAGTAGGACCCGAAAATTTAACCTTGAAAGATAGATAGATTTTATTCACCCACACATACAAACAGTTTTTCTATGCAAAATTCTCGTCAACTTTTTTTTTCAAATACCAGGCCAACAGAATCGAGCAGCAAGCAAATTTCGGTAAACAAAAATTTTTAAACGCTTATAACTCCGGATCCATGGGACCTATTAAAATGAAATAGGTGTCATTGGAAAGGTCTGAGGCCATACTTTCAGATCGTGCCAAAATAAAATTACCAGACAAACATAATCGTGCAGCAATGGAAATGGAAATGTTTAACCTCTAATAACTCTGGATCCATGTGACCTATTGAAATGAAATGGGTGCCATTGAAAAGATCAGAAGTCGTACTTTAAGATCCATGTCCAAGTCCAAGTGTAAGTCTAATTAGGACCCGAAAATTTAACCTTGAAAGATAGATAGATTTTATTCACCCACACATACAAACAGTTTTTCTATGCAAAATTCTCGTCAACTTTTTTTTTCAAATACCAGGCCAACAGAATCGAGCAGCAAGCAAATTTCGGTAAACAAAAATGTTTAAACGCTTATAACTCCGGATCCATGGGACCTATTAAAATGAAATGGGTGTCATTGGAAAGGTCTGAGGCCATACTTTCAGATCGTGCCAAAATAAAATTACCAGACAAACATAATCGTGCAGCAATGGAAATGGAAATGTTTAACCTCTAATAACTCTGGATCCATGTGACCTATTGAAATGAAATGTTTGCCATTGAAAAGATCAGAAGTCGTACTTTAAGATCCATGTCCAAGTCCAAGTGTAAGTCTAATTAGGACCCGAAAATTTAACCTTGAAAGATAGATAGATTTTATTCACCCACACATACAAACAGTTTTTCTATGCAAAATTCTCGTCAACTTTTTTTTTCAAATACCAGGCCAACAGAATCGAGCAGCAAGCAAATTTCGGTAAACAAAAATGTTTAAACGCTTATAACTCCGGATCCATGGGACCTATTAAAATGAAATGGGTGTCATTGGAAAGGTCTGAGGCCATACTTTCAGATCGGTCCAAAATAAAATTACCAGACAAACATAATCGTGCAGCAATGGAAATGGAAATGTTTAACCTATAATAACTCTGGATCCATGTGACCTATTGAAATGAAATGGGTGCCATTGAAAAGATCAGAAGTCGTACTTTAAGATCCATGTCCAAGTCCAAGTGTAAGTCTAATTAGGACCCGAAAATTTAACCTTGAAAGATAGATAGATTTTATTCACCCACACATACAAACAGTTTTTCTATGCAAAATTCTCGTCAACTTTTTTTTTCAAATACCAGGCCAACAGAATCGAGCAGCAAGCAAATTTCGGTAAACAAAAATGTTTAAACGCTTATAACTCCGGATCCATGGGACCTATTAAAATGAAATAGGTGTCATTGGAAAGATCTGAGGCCATACTTTCAGATCGTGCCAAAATAAAATTACCAGACAAACATAATCGTGCAGCAATGGAAATGGAAATGTTTAACCTATAATAACTCTGGATACATGTGACCTATTGAAATAAAATGGGTGCCATTGAAAAGATCAGAAGTCGTACTTTAAGATCCATGTCCAAGTCCAAGTGTAAGTCTAATTAGGACTTGAAAATTTAACCTTGAAAGATAGATAGATTTTATTCACCCACACATACAAACAGTTTTTCTATGCAAAATTCTCGTCAACTTTTTTTTTCAAATACCAGGCCAACAGAATCGAGCAGCAAGCAAATTTCGGTAAATAAAAATGTTTAAACGCTTATAACTCCGGATCCATGGGACCTATTAAAATGAAATAGGTGTCATTGGAAAGGTCTGAGGCCATACTTTCAGATCGTGCCAAAATAAAATTAACAGACAAACATAATCGTGCAGCAATGGAAATGGAAATGTTTAACCTCTAATAACTCTGGATCCATGTGACCTATTGAAATGAAATGGATGCCATTGAAAAGATCAGAAGTCGTACTTTAAGATCCATGTCCAAGTCCAAGTGTAAGTCTAAGTAGGACCCGAAAATTTAACCTTGAAAGATAGATAGATTTTATTCACCCACACATACAAACAGTTTTTCTATGCAAAATTCTCGTCAACTTTTTTTTTCAAATACCAGGCCAACAGAATCGAGCAGCAAGCAAATTTCGGTAAACAAAAATGTTTAAACGCTTATAACTCCGGATCCATGGGACCTATTAAAATGAAATAGGTGTCATTGGAAAGGTCTGAGGCCATACTTTCAGATCGTGTCAAAATAAAATTACCAGACAAACATAATTGTGCAGCAATGGAAATGGAAATGTTTAACCTCTAATAACTCTGGATCCATGTGACCTATTGAAATGAAATGGGTGCCATTGAAAAGATCAGAAGTCGTACTTTAAGATCCATGTCCAAGTCCAAGTGTAAGTCTAAGTAGGACCCGAAAATTTAACCTTGAAAGATAGATAGATTTTATTCACCCACACATACAAACAGTTTTTCTATGCAAAATTCTCGTCAACTTTTTTTTTTCAAATACCAGGCCAACAGAATCGAGCAGCAAGCAAATTTCGGTAAACAAAAATGTTTAAACGCTTATAACTCCGGATCCATGGGACCTATTAAAATGAAATAGGTGTCATTGGAAAGGCATGAGGCCGTGAGATTCTAACCAGTGCTTAGTCCGCATCATGACCTGAAAGTGACCTGCCTTCTTCTTGGCCCTTGGTTTGTGTCGTATATCAGCACTCTATTCCTTAGCTAGTCCTAAATAACTCTCATCAAATACGCTGGAACATTGAAAGCTGTCTCCAAGGCCTCCATCATATCTGTCCACCTCAGACTGTTGAAGGCGTTTTTTATGTCTAAGGTCGCCAGGAGTATAACCGGTGTCGGGAAATGATTTCCGGTCTGGGCAGCTTCGAATGCATCTACTGCTTCCTTAAGAGCTCCTATTGTAGATCTTCCCGTATTGTCTTGTACAAAGACCTCCCGAAGTTTTAAGGGCCTCATCAAGCCTAGGCTTTATGAGCCTCTCAAACAATTTGCCCGCAGATTCTAATAAACACAGGGGCCTATACGATGATGACGATGCTGGATCTCCCTTACCCTTACTGATAAGAACAAGTTTTTGTTCCTTCCAAGCGTCTGGGAATATCCCCTCTTTAAGACAACTGTTATACATTTTAGTAGCATTTCGGGCCGGTTCATTATTATCTGCTTTATTACCTCTGTTGGGACTCCATCGGGTCCGGGTGCTTTTTTGTTCTTGAGGCTGCGAGCAGCTATTTTTAGCTCTACTGTTGTGAACAAGGGAGTATTGAAACTGGTCTCCTGACTGTTCCGCTGTCATCTTGTCTGATTTCGTGTTGTGGAAACAGTGTGCTCACAATATTGTTCACAATACCTTCGTCCATAATTTCTACCGGGTTTCTCATTCCGAGTTTTTTTATCACGAGTTTGTAACCAAGGCGCCAGGGATTTTGGTTTATATCGGTAATCAGTTCTTCCCACTTTTCCTTTTTACCTTTGAGTATTTGGGTTTTCAGCTGTTTTTTTTTGGCTTCTTTATATTCTCTACGCTTTATTTCTGAGTCGCCTCTGCGCCTGTATAGGTGGCTAACTGGCTACTGCAGCGAGTATGGATGGCTAGCTGGCTAATATAGGCGGCGAGCTGATGAACTGCTGTTATTCCTGATCAAGAAGAATGTGGATGCAGGCCTGATGCAGATGCCCTTGCTCGCAAGAGACAGAGTTCATGGATTAGGGTCTACCCTCTTCACACTTCTTGTCCCACCAGCAAACGGTAAGTTGAGGACCTGCATGCTTTTCAGAAGACTAATTAACTTCTTCTCTTACCACAGATGAAGAGCGGAGGCTTCTGTAGTTTGTCAGCATCTGAGAGGAATGTTCGGTTAGTAAGTTATATGTCACCCCGTAAGTGGGGTGATAACGCAGGGGTGACATGTCGCTAAGTAGTGCTTAGCTAGTAGTGTTGTTATGTTGTTTAATAGGAAGTATTCTACTTTCTCAATGATACTCAATGCTGGACACCTTGACAAAACTAGAAGCTATTCTGGAACGGTAAGCAGTTCCTACCATTTGATGGCAATTAATGGGTGATTTTTTAAGAGCTATAGGGAAATTTTTCAAAAAAAAAAACACATAAAATTCAGAAAAATTTATGAAATTTTTATTTGAATCCATGGTCCATATAATTTAATGTTTGAAGATTATTTCATGCAAATGTTGATCGCAACTGCGCCTCAAATGTTCCATCCGCTTAGTCCAATTTTGGCATACTCTTTCCAACATTTCGGCCGGTATCTCACGAATAAATGCTTCAATGCTGTCTTCCAATGCGTCAATTGAAGCGGGCTTGTCTGTATAGACATGAACTTTAACATAGCCCCACAAAAAATAGTCTAAAGGCGTTAAATCGCACGATCTAAAAATGAAATAAAATGTTCGCCGAACTCGCCTCTCAATAAGTCCATTGTTACGCGTGCTGTGTGGCATGTGGCACCGTCTTGTTGAAACCGCATGTCATGTAAGTCAAGCTCTTGCATTTTGGGCAAAAAAAAAAATTGGATATCATATCACGGTAGAGCTCACCATTCATAGTTACGCTACGATTCACAGCGTCTTTGAAGAAGTACGGTCCAATGATGCCACCAGCCCATAAACCGCACCAAAGTGTGACTTTTTCTGGATGCATTGGTAGCTTTTGCAATGGTTCTGGCTGATCTTCACTCCAAAATCGACAATTCTGCTTATTTACGTATCCATTGAGCGAAAAATGAGCTTCGTCGCTGAACACAATTTTTCGATAAAGAAGTGGAGCCCATTCACCAAAAATTCTGCGTTGCGGTAGGTCGTTCGGCTTCAATTCTTGCACCAGCTGTATTTTGAAAGGCTTCACACCTAAATCCTTCCGCAAAATTTTCCACGTTATTGAGTAACAGAGGCCCAATTGCTGCGAACGGCGACGAATCGATAATTGATGGTCATCATTAACACTGGCCAACACAGCTGCGATATTTTCTTCAGTTCGCACTCTACGTAAGCGTGTTGGCGGTTTAATGTCCAACAATGTAAATTTGGTGCGAAATTTAGTCACAATAGCGGCCCGAATAGTCGGTTCAGTTGGTCGATTAAACTGACCATAAAATGGAAGAAGCTCGCGATGAACTTTCTTAACAGAGCACGCACACTTTGATAATAAAATTCAATGATTTGCAAGCGTTGTTCGTTTGTAAGACGATTCATGGTTAAATTATAGACCAAACTGAAGATGTTTGACAGTGAAACAAAACATGAAACGTGCGTGAGCTGTTTAAACCAGTGTTGCCAAAAAGATAATAGCTACAAAAATCACCAGTAGTATTGGCTGATTGTTGGCGGGTTGTGAAACCATTGTATGGTTAACCCGTTATTTGATTTACTATGCCAAGGAAATTGTTCGTGTTTTGAAAAGAATTTAATTTGTTTTTATTTTTGTTGATGCTGCTTTTTTGTTTGTTGTTGCTCATATTATTATTGTTTTTATTGTTGTTTTTGTTGTTGTGGCTTCAACTTTGCTCTTTTTATTATGGCTAAACATTTTACTTAATGTCCTATTGTTGTTATTGTTGTTGTATTTGTGTCTTGGACTTGTTTCTTACATTTTTTGTTGTTCTTTTTTTTTGGGGGGATTTTTTTTTATCATCACATAACAATCTGGGCTTGTTTGTTTCTATCTATCTGGGCCAGCAACACAATAAAGAAATAAAAAACTTGTTTAAGGGCATCTTTTCTTTTTTCTTTCGTCTTTTTTTTGTGTTTTGGTTTCTTCCTTGCTAGTCTATTTCCACTTCCCGTTCTTATTCATCATTTTTTGTTTCGGGGGGGTTTGGTTTCCTATTATTAATCGCATATAGTTCTGGTCATGGTTGCCATTTTTTTTTTGTTTTGCTCAACAAAAATTTGATTAAAAGAGCAGCAGCAGCATCAGCATCATCCTTAGCAGCAGAGGGAGTTCTGCTCTATTTTGTCTTGATGTCTTGATTTTGCTTATGGCTGTTTTAAAATACTGTGTGGTGGCTCCGCTATGAGGATTAGAGTTGTTATGCTGTTTTCTTCTGCTTCTTCCATTTTTTGTTTTGTTTTGTTTTTGTTGTAATTCATTTAAATTAAACGAAAACTATTTTTGAAAACTTTTTAAACAACAAAAGGACACAAAAAGACTATACGACCACCAGTAAAATTAAGTTATTTTTCGGTAATTTAGTAAAAAGATCTCTTTCACTCACTCTTATCTCACTCACTCACTCACTCACTTACACTTTTGTCTGTAACTCTGGGAGGGAGGACAAATTTTAAGTGTTCGGGGGTGTTAAATTTCACTTCATGTTCACACGATATATGAAAACATTTCAAAGTTTCTCTTACTCGATTAACTTGCAAAGAGTGCAGGAAATTTAAAAAAGTTTGCTTTTGTTTTTTGCTTCTTCTTCTTCTTTTTCTTCTTCTCTTCGGATAATCTTATTAGTGAGTGATACTTGGGCGGTGGAGGGAGAGAGGTGTTGGTGTTCAAGAAGGTCATTAAGAGGTGAGGAAAGTTAAAAGACTGTTTAATTATGAAAATGTGCAATAATTATCGATAACATGCACACACAAAATGGAGCAAAAAAGAAAAAAATAAAAACCGTAAGAACAAGAAGGCAACAAACTTTTTTTTTTCAATAAATTTTTCGAATAAAGTTTTGCCACACGAAGTATTTTATGTGACAATATTTTAAACACTTTTGTGAAAAAAAAAATTGTTTTTTTAGAAAACTTTATCGATAACATAACACACAGAGATTCTAGAGGATTCTCGGTTATAAATACAGTACAATATTTCCCTTGATATTAATTACTTCAGGATTGAAATTGGATTGAGATATAGGAGCTGAAGTATGGCGGCTGAAAACGCCGTAGTCTAGTAGGCAGAGTGTCGGTTTATTAGACGTGAGGCCGCGAAAATATGAAGAATATTTTTCGGCGACTTCCTCTCAGGAGATTTCTACCAAAACTCTCAGACACTGAGAATAAATAAAATTATCATGAAAAATTTCTCAAAAAATTTCTCGTTCGGAATCGACTTTAAAGTGTAAGTTCCACCACTCATGTATAAAATTAGCACACATCATAAGTGATGTGAGAAGCTAGGTAGTAATCCTAACTGAAGGGTTGTAATGACCAACTATGTATGTATGGGTGCTGGAGTCTTACTGTATAGACTTGACAGCAACTGATATCTTCAGGTGAAGATATTTTCTATTTTGAAAGCTCTTGAGGCCGTAATTGGCCGCATATCTTCAAATTCGAATTTTTACATGATATCTGTTGACAGTTAGACTTCCCTGAGGTTGATAGAAATGAGCCTAGTGAAATTCACAACATGTCCGTGACTATAAGAACTCTATAAAAGTCCCAGGACCTTAATATAATTGATACTTTAGTGTGTACTCTTTGGGTGATGAATTGTTGATGACTCATCGGAAGGCGTATTACGGAGAGGGAGCAAATGCCCTGGGAAGAAAGATCGGTTTTTTGCATGTCCTAGCTCTTTAGGTACCTATCTGTGATGGTAGATCTACAGCAGCGTTAGACTGGTGACAGAGTTTTGTTACAGTGCATTGACACGGCAAGTTAGAGAGAGGAAACACACTGGGAGCAGAGATCGGAATGTTGTATATATCAGGTCTTTAGCTGTCAATCGGTGAGAGTAGAACCACAGAAGCGTTAGGCTAGTGACAGGATTTTGTTACAGTGCATGACAAGAGTTTTGGCAAAGATTTAAGATGGACCCAGAGTTCAAGTATTGCAAATATCTTGGAGATAAGAAAATTTGGAGACTTTAAATACGTTGGGTAAGAGATTCGTTGAGGATTTGATCTCTTTCTGGTTTGGAATTGACGCTAGGGTCCTCGTGAGGTTTGTAATAAGGCCACTAAGGGCAGCTGATTGATACGTTCTGAATTATTTTTAACTTTGCTCAGCTGCTTAATCTCTTTATTCCCATCTTTATTTCTAGGACATTTATTTCTCTTGGAGATAAGAAAATTTGGAGACTTTAAATACGTTGGGTAAGAGATTCGTTGAGGATTGGATCTCTTTCTGGTTTGGAATTGACACTAGCGACCTCATGAGGTTTGTAATAAGGCGACTAAGGGCAGCTGATTGATAAGTTCTGAATTAGTTTTAGCTTTGCTTAGCTGCTTAATCCCCTTATCTCCATCTTTATTTCTAGGACGAGTGACGTCATTGCTCCAACGCTCTCAAACTCAATCAGCCAATTACATTATAGACAACACAATAACTTCACTTTGTTAGGAAACAGTTATCTGAGTGTTATAAATGTTATGGTATATGCACTGTCATCTCAGAAGACAGCTGAAATGATTTCTCAAAACGAAAAGGGTCATGACCCAGCTTCAGTCATTGGTTTGATGGAGTGCCTCTTATAATGGGATTCACTAATTTTATTTCTGCGAACAAACGCTCAAAACCTTGAAGAAAGTTTGCCGAGATATTGTTTTAAAACATACATACATAATTGGTCATTATAACCCTTCAGTCAGGATTACGGTCTAGTTTCTCACACCACTTATGTTGTGTGTGTTAATTTTATACATGAGTGGCGGGACCTACAGTTTAAAGTCGACTCCGAACGACAGTTTTTTGAGAAACATTTCATGGCAATTTAGTCTACCTACTAGACTACGGCGACTTTAAAACCGTTAGGTTAGGTTACTTGTCAATTAAGACAAGTACAGTACCCGGAGGTCGAATTGACCCATTGTACAACGTCCTAGTTTCTCACACCGCTTATGTTGTGTTAATTTTATACAAGAATGGTGGGACCTACAGTTTAAAGTCGACTCCGAACGACAGATTTTTATTTATTGAGAAACTTTTCATGGCAATTTTTATTAACTCTCAGAGTTTTTGCCAGAAATCTACTGAGAGGAAGTCGCCGAAAAAATAACTTTTGTATTTTGTCTTTGATGCCTGGCCTGGGGCTCGAATCCAGGCTTTTGCGTCTAATAAGCCAACACACTACCTACAAGATTACGGCGACTTCAAAACCTTTCTACGTTTCAAAACCAAACGTGGACTTTCCAGAAAGATTCTGCACTACAGCTCTAAACGACATAAACCTGGCTTCGAAACAATTTACCAGCATACTTCTACCTCTGAAGTACTGAATTGAACCTACTGGCGTACAAATTGTGGATAAATTGCTGAGGATATGGTTTGCTACGAAAAATATCCCAACATCCCATCCGTCTTAAGATGAGCCTTGAGCCTCGTGCTGTGGCTTATTTTTACAATTAACGATAAGGGCGAACATTTTGTAGAAATTTTTGCTTTTTGAACACAAATTGATTCAAAAGCCTTCAATATTTTTAATTTTTATAACAAAAAACATGTGTGAGAGAGCATTTATGTCCCTATTAAGTAAGTGTTGAGTCGAAAAACAAATAAATATTATAGACAAGGAACAGGATTTATAAAAATATTGAAGTTTGTTTAACGAGAATTTTAAAATTGTTTCGTTTTTAACAATAAAATGTCGAAAGAAAATTAAAATAATATTCAGCTGTTGATAACAGACCATACTTTATTGCCTGCCTAGCCAAAGCTAGGCATTATTATTTCGAAATGTTTTTTTTTAATTTTATTCCCATTTTACGCCTTTCATTTGTAGTAATGCTTTGATAACAACAACAAATCAATAGATTCCTCTTTTCCATTTCGGTTTTACAATAACAAACAATTCCTAATAATTTAAGACGCTTTTTGGAAAATTATTTCAAACAAATCCCCCCTTAAAATATGCAAGAAATTCAAATTACAAAATAAAGTTTTCGGGCATCATTCATGGAGAAAGAGAGAGAGAGAGAGAGAGAGCGATAGATAGATGAAGAGAGCATGTAAAATATGTATTTCTAACAGTAGATTCACAATTTAAATTCACATTCAAAAAAAAAAACTTTCGAAAGTTTTATAGACTGTGATGCACCACAGGTGCAGGCAGCCATATACACACACTCTCACACACACAATTTACAATTTAAGAAATGCTTGCTATAGCTAACTGCCCATGTGTGTGTGTGTGTGTGTGTTTGAGTAGTGGTAATGGGATAAAGAAGTATTACAACAACAAATACCTGTATATGTTAAAATAACTGCTTCAAAATGTTGGAATTTCTTTATTGTTTTCCATTTCATTTGGGTGTTTGCTTGTGTGTTGGTATTTTGTATTTTTGGAAGTTATGCGTGTGGCCAGAGCTTAACATGTTTGAAAAATAAAAAAAACCAACAACAATAACAAACTGGTTTTAAGGTTTAACAATTTCTTTCTTTTTTTGTTGGTTCTGTTTTAAAAGATATGAACATGGATCTTCTTTATTACACACACTTGCTATGAATGGAAGGAAAAGGAAGAGGGTTGGTGTTGAAAGATTTTACAGAAGATAATCTTCTCTCTGATATTTTGTTTTTCTATCGAATTCCATTTGAAAAGTGTTGTTAACCAGTGTAGAGCACTTAGTAATCGATTTTTCAACACTAACAAATCGAAAAATAATTCTTTTTTTAAACACTTCAAAAGATTATCGATTACTTTATAATTGAAAAAAATTTTAATTTAGAAAATACTTTCTTTTTTCTGTTATTTTATAAAAATAATTTCAATTAAATGCATACTACGTATGCATACATAAGATAATAATACTTGAAGGCATGTACATATGTACATATGGATGTATTTATGTTGTTAAATAATGTTATCGAAACTATTTTTCTATTTGAAAATATTTATATTTTTTAGAAATTTTATAATAAAAATATTTAATACCATCAAATTTAAAATGTCGGGAAATTTCTGTTATCGAAACAAAATTTTCTTTATCGAATAAATTATTTGTTAACATAATTAGATTTAAGTTATCGAAAAATATTTTAAAGAAAAAATATTTGTTATCGAAAACAATCTTACAAAGAAAATTTAGGTAATGGAAATAAATTTTCTTTTTGTTATCGAAAAAATATTTTTTTGTTATCGAAACATTTTTCTGTTTAAAAAAAGTATATTGTCAAAAGTTATCGAAAAATCTTTTAAAGAAAAAAATTTTTGTTATCGAAAACAATCTTACAAAGAAAATTTAGGTAATCGAAATAAATTTTCTTTTTGTTATCGGAAAAATATTTTTTTGTTATCGAAAAATTTTTTTTTTTTGTTTCAAAAAATTATATTGTCAAAAAAGTTATGATTAAATGAAATGAAAAATTATGATTAAATGAAGCAATATATAAATTTTTGTTGTAGACCTAAGTTATGAAAAATTTTTTGTTATCAAAAAAATAATTTTGTAATCGAAATACATTTCTTTTTTGGAGGAAAAAATGTATATTATCAGAAATTTCATGACTAGAGTGTTTAACATAAGCTTAAAATATCGATAAATTTTTGTTATCGAAAAATAATTTTTGTTATCGAAAAATAATTTTTGTTATCGAAAAACATTTTCAATTACAGAAAGTTTTTATAAACGAAAAAAAAAATTGTTTATTGAAAAAATTTCTTATAGATGTTGATCTACACGAAGGAAGACTACAGGTTCTAAGTGGAGACCAAATTCAGAATATTATATACTGACACTACAGGAGATGTGTAATATTTTTTGCTAAAATACGCTTCAATAATATGATGAACATCATTAGATAGAAAATCAAAGCCTTAAAAGAAGACAGGTTTAAAGGAATACAACGCTAGAATGCTACAAAGGATTCGAAGGTTCTACTGCGTTGGAATAACTGGAGCGATAAAGACAATTTTAACTAGAACAACATCAAATGGGACATGATTCTGTATGTGAAATCAATTACGATACGAGTGCTATATAAGGAAATAAATTTACCAAAGAGTGAACTGAGCAGGATGATAGATGTCCTTACAGGGCATTTGATGTTCAAGATGCCTTTGTAGAGCATGCAGGGGGCACAACAAAACAACGGAACATTATGTTTTATTGTTCAATTTTTAGAAATATGGAATCCCAATATTTTACAGGTGACACTTTTCTACACATTAATCAACTAAGAGAAATGGTTTGGCAAAAGTTGAGGTTATGCGTATACAGTACTCCTAAAATGTCCATATTTTATGGATTATTCTCCATCCGGCATTGCTGATTTAAATGAACAATTCGAAAGAAACTGAAAATATATAGAAACGATACAGATTTCCTATGAATTTTAAATGATTGGTATTTATCCTTGTTGAAGACACACAATAAACTGCAGCTTTATGCCAATAAGACTTGGGACAGTTAGTTTGGATAATATAACCTAACTAACAAATAACTTGCCTAACGAAAAACTGCTTAAAATTATTATTGAGTTAGTTATCGAGAAAACCGAGTTATCGAAAAAAATTGTGTTATCGAAATTATGTTGAATTTAAAAAAAAAATTATGAAAATCATTTTATTGAATAAAATACGGAATTAATTGTTTAAAATAATCTAATATTTTAGTGTGGTATTAGGCAAAATGTTTATGAATAAGAAGAAAAAAAGTTATCGAAAAAAAATTTTTATCGAAAAAAATTTGAACTAAAAAAATTAAATATTTTAAGGAAAAAAGAATTATTTTATATAATAAAATATGGAATTCATTGCAAAACATAATATAATATTTCAGTGTGTTATTAGGCAAAATGTTTATGAATAAAAAGAAAAAAAAGTTATCGAAAAAATTTTGTTATCGAAAAAAATTTTAATTAAAAAAAAAATATGAAATATTTTAAGGAAAAAAAAAGAATTATTTTATAAAATAAAATACGGAATTCATTGTAAAACATAACCTAATATTTTAGTGTGTTATTAGGCAAAAAAAAAATCCCCCAGAAAGTATTTTTTTTTTATGGTAATAATTGAAAAGAGATTCTGCCTATGAGAAAATTAAATTCAATTATAGCCTAGAATTTGTGTTTTTAAAATATTAAGTTTTTTTTGTTAAATTTATTCAATTTGAGGCATTGTTTTTATTCATTTTAAGAAAAAAAAAATTTTTTTTACGATATTTATCGTTATTGCGTATTGGAAAAATTTTCTGTTTTTTATAAGAAAAAAATTTTTTAATATGCAAATCCTTACTTACATAAATACATATGTACATATGTAAGTAAGTACGTGTGTACATATAAATATAAAATATGTATTGATTGTTGCTGTACTAAAAAGGCCTTATAATTTTTTTTATTGTAGTTTGTGTGTGTTGTTATGAGAAATAAAATCTTTGTTTTGCTTTAAAAAGTTTTTCATATTTTTATAGCAGATTTGTAACACATTTTTAAGCTGTTAAAGAAAGGAAAAAGTTATTAAACCTTGTTCTTAAGAAATGAAAAGAAAAAAAGGAAAACCAGGTCAACAAATTTTCATTTACACGATATAAAACGATGTTTTCTTTCTTTTTTGAAGCTTTTTTTAAAGCCATTTTATTACTTATTAACAGCTTAAAATTACATCCTTAGACATTAGCAAATAATTACTCAACATAAATTTTGTTTTTTTTTTTTTGTTATTTGCCACAGCCACATACACAAAGAGAGAGAGAGAGTGAGAGAAAGACTAGCTCTGGTAACAAAGAAACAGTGTGGGCCAGGAAGCCGGAGACAAGTGTAATAATATACGTATAATATTTCAATATGTTTCACAAAATGTCAAGACAATAAACGTAAAAATTTATTTTTGTTTTGTTTTACAACATACACACATACAGAGGCAGAAGGGTAGCCTGTCATAGCATACCTAGAGTCTATTATTGTAAGCCAGTATCAACTGGCGTATTGCATTTTAAAAACTGTGGCATTTTTTTTTTATAGTCTTTACATTTGTGTGGCACATTCTTATTAAAACAACAACAACAAATATGTGAAATTTTTTTTCAAATTTTTTTCCAGTTTTTTTATTTCAAATAAAATAAAAAAAGACAGAAAAAAATAAAAAAACAAATACAAAACACCACAGCAATTTGTGTTTGTAAAGATATACAAGTAATAATGGCATTGACGTATTTGTTTAATTTCATTTTTACTTGTGTTTTACACACACTCTCTCTTTGTAAAACAACTAAAAAATAAAACAGCAAAAAATAGAAGAAGACAACTTTGCCATAGAACTTAAATAAATACACAAATACAAACGCACACACACACACACACAGATAGTATGTAAGTAAGTATACAAAATGCTCTTTTCGTTTAGTTCAACCCATACAAATAGAGCATCAGCATCAGCAGCAGTAGCAGCATAAAACCATCACATGACATAAACACATGTACAACAACAGAAAAAAAAGGACAAATACGAGCCATACACACATGTCTACATTTAATTTTACTCCCAGCAACAACCATTTAAAATGTAAAATAAACAGTCAAACGAAAACAAATATCTTCACATACGTACGAGTCTTTTGCTCAAATAAAAATATACAAAATATTAACAAGAGACCAAATAACAAGCAAGAGACCACACAAGTACATGTACGCACATGTACCTATGCATTAGTATTAGTATAGTGTGGCTGTGTACAAGCATTAGCATCCAGCAAACAAGCATTCAACATCATTTATACAGAGAGAGCGAGAAGCATTAGCAGCAGCAGCATCAGCATCACAACATATCCTTGAAGAGGTTAAAATTACACAAATATTTGAAATCATACACATTCTCATATGGATGAAGGTTAAATACTTTTTCATGTAGACGCACACACACACGCAAGCACTCACACACTCTTTTTTCTTTTAACTACAAGCACAAGAGCAAAAGAAGAAAACACAAACGACGACGACGAAGACGACAACAACGATGATGAGCTGGTTTATTGCACGAACAAACGAGCAAAGGGAATACTAATGTAACGAACGTACAAGCGAGCGAATACACAGCTAAACAAAAACAAGAACAAAACAAAAAATTAACGAACAGCCAGCAAACGACCGACATATTGCCTTTACCCTATATTTCCTTCTTTATTTGTTGTTGTTGTTGTTATTGTATACGAGTTTTTCCTTGTTGTGCTGGTTTCTTTAGCAAATTTACACATTCGGCTTAGCTTAAACGATAACGAGCCTCTTGAACCCCAAAACACTTAAACCAAAAAAACAAACACATCAACACTAACAAGCAAAACAAAACACAAACCCTTTAGCCTAAAAGAGAGTACACACTACAAATAATCACTCTTAATAAAGAGAGATTTTCAAACATTCAAGAGCGTAAGTTTAACTTACTCTCTTTGAAATTTTTTGTATCATGCTATACAATTGAAAACATGCTGCTCTCTCTCTCTTTCTCTATGTTATTAAAACATTAAATGAGTTGTTACAAGCAAACGAAGAGGGAAAAAAATATTGTGTGTTATGATATGATGTCTTTTAGAGTGTTAATAGAGGTTAAAGATGTGATGGAATTTAAAGTGTGTGATTTCAATTAGAATTAAGTGCTCGATTTCTCGTAATACAAAAACAAATAAATATAAACAAACACACACACCCATACATACCACATTATGTATAGTAATGTAAACATAATTATATTTACACTCAAATAATAAATGAAAATTACAGTAAAATAAGTGTGTACCAGTGCCTAAATGTGTTGACAAAGGAGAGCAGAGCTGAGCTGAGCTGAGCAGAGCAGAGCAACAAATTATTATTGATTTCTTTTGGTAGTAAAGAAAATCACAAAATTCCAAGAATTTTAATAAGAAATTTAAAACAAAATAATCTTTATTCCTCATTAAAACAATTAAAATAATTTAAATAAACTTCTGAAGAATGTTGAATATTTAAAGAATTTTCGTAAGAAATTAAAAAAAAGAAAATTTTTTTTTAATATTTTGTATTGTTAGCAGAAAACTAATAGAGAGAGAGAGAGAGAAAGGAAAGACTTAAGTCGAGGGACATTATACTTGTATTTCTTAGGACTCTAAGATACTGGAAAGAGAATTTCCAATGCGATTAAAGAATGTGTTATCCAGCAGTACCTTAAGCGATCAATTGATTAAATCATACATACGAGTACATAATTCGGTCATTACAACCCTTCAGACAGGATTACGACCTAGTTTCTTTCACCACTTATGTTGTGTGTGTGTTAATTTTATTCAAAAGTGGCGGCAGCTACAGTTTAAAGTCAACTTCAAGTGACAGATTTTTAAGAAACTATTTTCATAGAAATTTTTTATTTACTCTCAAAGTTTTTGTCAAAAATCTGCTGATTTAATTGGAGATGTTTGATCTGGGGTTTGAACAGTTGCCTTACGTCTCATAAGCCGACACACTACCTACTAGACTACAGCGACTACAACTCATTGATTAAAATAATACACTCTGCGCGAAAGTAGAGTACAACGTTAAAATATATATTTTACAAGGACCAATCTGGTGTTTTTTGTTATCATTATTCTTTAACCCTTTCATGCACGAATTTTTTGGGCCAGAGCTAAAAGTTTTATAAGGACATGTGATTGTTAGTCATGGCCTAAATATGAAGTGATATTAAATTCAGAGTCCTACGTATTCTGGTTTTACACGTTTTTAACCAAGCTTGTTTGCAAAAAAAATCTTAAAAAAAATTAAAAATTACAGAATTTATGAACAAAAATGTACAATGTTGCCTATAGGCAACATCGGGCATGAAAGGGTTAAGGGAGTTGTTTAGTAGCGATTTATTAATATACAGGAAAAAAATTATTTAGATAAGAGAAAATTAAAAGAACAAAAAAATCATTATCGAAAGCCGAGGACCATCCACAAAGGGACTCCTCAAAACCTGAATTTGGCTTACATAACTTAGGTGGTCATTGCAACCTTTTAGTCAGGATTACGACCTCGACTCTCACACAGTTCATTGTGTTAATTGTATGCATGAGTGGCGATCGGTACCTACTGCTTAAAATCGACCCCGAATGACAGATTTTTGTGTAATTTTTCATGACAATTTTATGTTACTATCAGCGTTTTGGCCAGAAGACTGTTGAAGGCAAGTCGCTGGAAGAATATTTTTGAAAATATTTCATTTATTTCGGGACATCTCAGCTGGGGTCAATTATACACACAAGATTATGCTGAGAGTATGCAGTCGCCGCGGTCTAGTAGGTAGTGTGTTGGCTTATTAGACGATAAGCCAGGGTTCGAGCCACAGGCCAGACATCAAAATAAAATACGAAAAGTATTTCTTCGGCGACTTCCTCTCATCAGATTTCATTCAAAAACTCACGGGAGTAAATAAAATTGCCATGAAAAGTTTCTCAAAAATCTGTCGTTCGGAGTCGACTTTTAAACTGTAGGTCCCGCCACTCATGTATAAAATTAACACACACAACAGCATAAGTGGTGTGAGAAACTAGGTCGTAATCCTGACTGAAGGGTTGTAATGACCAATTATGTATGTATGTATGATTATGCTTAGAGTTTTGTAAGATGCCAGGGGAAGGCATCTTTTTATTTTAAGCTGCTACAATCTAACGAAAATTGGATCAATTTTATGTTGTACAGCTCTGGATTTAAGCAGTTTGGAAATAGTCCTGGTCTCACACGTCCTTAGAGAGTCTTCACAAATTTGTGGAAGATGACTGGAAAAAGATTTCACTTACAAGTCACTTATAAATCCCAACTTGCTTAATCCTGTAGCTGACCTTTACAGTCAACAATTTGTCATGCTGAAAGGTGACTAATGTTACGCTAATTGATAAGAAATATGAGACATTTTCCACGATTGTATGCCAACTAGTAGTAGGTAGGTAGGTAGGTTGGAGTGGTAGCTTTGATATCAAAAGCTCACTTGAGCAAGCATAACGGCCCGTTGTGACGACACAGGTAACCGCAGTCCCAGTACTGACCGAGTTCCACCAAACTAGGGAAAAAGTTGGCCAGCGCAAGGGCTGAACATTAATGCCAACTAGTGAAATATGACAAATTAAATCAAACAATCTGGTCAGTGTCAGATAGTAATGCTTTCTGAAGGGTTTTTTCCCATACTGCTATCTCTCTTACAAAATCTAACGTTTCTAAAGGTTATCAAAATACATTTTCTTATGAAATGACTTCAACGTTGCAAGTCAAATCTGTTTTCACCGAGATGTTTTGCCTGGTCTAGTACTAATTAACCGCGTAAAAAATCCCCATTCATGGTTGATTAGAAACTGATTCTCAAAATGCATTAAGAAGAGAATTTGAGACTTTTGTTGTAATACTCGCATGTGCAACTTTCTTGCTGCAGAGATCTCTTCTGTCACTTAGATGGCAACAGATTAAAAGCTAACCTGATTAAATATGAGTCCTAGTTCCTAGAAAATGCACTGCATGATTAGGACTAATCCCCTAAGTTTTAGGGGGCGATCATATAACTGATATTAGCTTGTAGGTCTGCAAAATTCTCTGGATGATGAAAGAAGAGTTTAATTCAATTACTTTTCTAAACTTTCTATGACTTTTTATTAGACGTGAGGCCACGGTTCTAGCCCTAGGTCAGACATCAAAACGAAATATGAAAACAAATATATCTTCGGCGACTTAATCTCGGTAGATTTCTTTTAAAAACTCTCGAGAGTAAATAAAATTTCTATGAAAAGTTTCTCAAAAATCTGTCGTTCGGAGTCGACTTTAAACTGTAGGCTCCAGCCACTCATGTATCAAAATAACACACACACACAACATACGTGTCATGAGAAGCTAGGTTGTAATCCTGACTGCAGGGTTGTAATGACCAATTATGCTATGTTATGTAGGAAGAGCATACAACATACAGATGCAGCGGCATAAAAAGTCTTTGTAATTATTTCTGTGTTCCACTGGCCAATCGACTAGGAACGTATTAAAAGATTAAATTCTCTGGATGATGAAAATATCACTTGATCAACCAAAATAACAGCAAAAATAAAAAAACGTTTACCGTAGATAAATCACAGAAGTACTTTAGCAATTGTATTCAATTGAAATCATTTGCAAAACGCTAAAGCAACAGAGAAAGATAATATTGTATTAAAACAGAAAAATTGAGTTCAAGAATTTATTCAAGACTTTAATTCAACTACTTTTCTAAACATTCTATGACTTTTTATGATTGCAATAAAATGCCCAATTCCTTGTGATTATTAAAGAAAAATAATTTCATTCAAATGGCTGCTTCGGCTGGCCATGCAGTAGTCTACAACAGAAGATGTCGATTTTGGCAAAAAAAAAACATCTTTTCAGATGAAGCTCATTTTGATCTTGGCGGGTATGTAAACAAGCAAAATGTAAAAAGCAAAAAGTTATTTGGCGGACCCTTTATTTGCCATCTTAATTAACCAAGTCTATGTGCATAAAAAGACGTTAAAAATTTAAAATTTCTTATTCCAATAACATTTGCCGCCTTTTTTAATGTGCTTCTAACAGAACTTCGAAAATGTTGTTTAACATCAGACAAATTTCTATTATGATATAAAAATGTACACAAAATTTCTATGTAGCATAAGATAATAATTTTTTAACATTTTCTCATCATGTAAATAATGTTATGCTCAGTTTATGTTATTAACACAGGCTGTTAAAGGGAAATTAACAGAGTTTTTTTTTTGCAATAAAATTTAACAGAGAATTCAAAGTGTTAACATTGGCGCCATTTAAATGAAAAAGAAAACGATACACACATACATGCATAGAAAAAAAATTTGAATATATTTTCAATGAAATGTATGTGTATGTGTGTGAAGAAGAGATTCTGGTGTGTGTGTGCAAATTATTTTTTATGATACCCAAACAAACAGCAGCAACAAATATGCTAGACAATGGGTTTTTTTCATTCTTTTTTTTTTGTTTGATTTCTTGTAATTTTTCTTGATTTTGTTTTTGTTGCTTCTTTTTTGGGGGAATATGGCAAGAAATTGCTGCATTAATATAATAACAATAACAACAATAAGGATAACAACATGTACATGGGCACACACACACATACATACATATATATAAATGAATATGTTAACTTGTTATTTAAGAGACAGAGAGATAAACAAGACAATACAGACAGACACGAGAGACAGACAATAGGCATGCAGAGGCAAGCAACACTAGGCAACAAATAGCAGTTACAAGTCGCAAGACAGTAGGCAAGCAGTCAGCAGCAGGCTTTTTTTATTTCGTTTTCTTTTGTCATCATTATTGTCTATTGGTTTGTATAACTGTTTGGCTGTCTGTCTCTTTATATTGTTATACTTATTGGTCGTTTTAACGTCATCATTGTAGTCATATATTGAGTTTGTTTTCCGTTTTGCTTTCTTCTTCATGTACTTTTTTTTTGTTACTGTTGTTAACGTTTTCCTGCTGCTGTGTTGAATAAAAAAAGCTTGTTTTTTTTTTTGTGCAATCTTTTGTTTTCGTACTCGCTCTCTCTCTCTCTCTCTCAGCCTCTGCCACTCGGTCTTGCTTTATTGTTTAGTTGATAATAAACAAAACAAAAATACATATTAAAAATTATAACAATAGCAGCCAAAAACAATAACATCAACAAACGAGCGTACAGGCACAGACACAGGCAAAGAGAGAGAAAGAGAAAGAGAGAGAGAAGGGGAGATCATAATAAGAAAAAGTATTATTCATTAATTTTGTTAAACAAAAGGAAGTCATTGTTTGTATATTGAGAGAGAGAGAGAGGCTGTCTGTGTTTGCTACACATTCTACACGCAATAATTGTGTCTTGTACGTACACACAACAAACGACTGGGAGGTTGCATGTTCAAAATATGTACAAGCATATTGCTGTTATAAATACACACACACATACTCGTACATAATTACAAAGCAGCTGTTGTCTAATTAGTTGTGTGTTGTGTGGTAGTTATACAGTTAGTTTGCCAGTAAATGATGATTTAAGTGGATTGACATCATTTTTCTATTAAATTGACTTGGTTTCTTAGGCAAACAACAATAACAACAACAAACAATATTAAATACTCTTAATTAATAAAGAGACAGAGAGAGAGAGGGAAAGAGAGCATAATAATAAACATTCAGTTGACATATGGTAGCTTCTAATTGAAATAATTTATAAGAAATTGTATAAAAAAACAACAAAACAAAACAAACAAATTGAAAATAAATCAGTAGAGTCTATCAAAGGCCAGATTTTTATGGCATCAATAAATTGGTAATGCCAGCACTCAGGGGACAGGCCCTAGCACTCAAATATAGCATTGTTTAGGTACTAAAAAAATACAATATGGGAGGGGGGAAAGAGAGAGAGAGAGAAGGAGTAGTGTTTATGGAATTGTAAGCGACAGGAAATGCTTCTGTAGTATATGTTAGGTTAGGTTAGGTTAGAGGACGTGTACTTGTCAATTAAGACAAGCACAATACCCGGAGGTCGAATTGACCCATTGTACAACGTCCTAGTTTCTCACACCACTTATGTTGTGTGTGTTAATTTTTATACATGAGTGGTGGGGGCCTACAGTTTAAAGTCGACTCCGAACGACAGATTTTTGAGAAACTTTTTCATGGCAATTTTATTTTCTCTCAGAGTTTTTGCCAAAAATCTGCTGATAGGAAGTCGCCGAAGAAATACTTCTTGTATTTTGTCTTTGATGTCTGGCCTGGGGCTCGATCCCTGGCTTTGCGTCTAATAAGCCAACACACTACCTACTAGACTACGGCGGCTTCTGTAGTATACTGCTGCACCCAAATTTTTTTGCAATTCTTAATGTGTTCCACTAGTCACTAGCCAATCGACCACAAAAGTATGTGCATTGAAGGAGTGATTAAACGTAGAGTTAATAGGGAGTTAAAACGATATGATATCTCTAACATATGGACACCATGACAGAGGGACATTCTAGCTAACTGCAGAGACAGACATTCCCGGTAACTAAAGCTATGCGTAAAAGTGCATCAGCTACCGGTGTTGTAAAGAAACCTTATCGTTATCACTCTGGTACAGTTGCTTTGCGTGAATTTCTTCGCTATCGAAAGAGTACTGAATTGCTGATCCACAATGCTGATCTTAGCATTTACTTCAATATGGAGATACATAACATATATAAAGGGTGTTTTTTATAGAGGTATAGAACTTAAAGTTGGCATTACTTTTCAAGATGGCGACCGATTTAACAGCTGTCAAGTGATTTATTCTCAGTTTGGTTTGGCAATTCATCATAAATAGACTCACGCCTGAACAACGCTTGCAAACAGTGCAACTTTATTTCGAAAATAATGGTTCTGTGCGAAAAACGTATCGCGCACTACGTCCATTTTATCGTCGACAAAATCGTCCATCAGAGCAGTTAATTCGATTAACCATGGAACGTTTTCGCACCACGTTTACTCTTATTGATAACTCGCATCCCCAGAGACGCTGTACGGTGCGTACAGAAGAAGCTATTGCTGCTGTAGAGCGTAGCATTGAGGAAGACCCGAATGAGTCCATCCGCCATCGAGCACAGGAATTGGATCCGTGTCCATCCACTTTATGGAAGATTTTGTGGAAGGATCTTGGTTTGCGTGCTTACAAATTGAATAACCATGATGTCCAGGAGATGTGGTTTCAACAAGACCGCGCAACATGTCACACAGCTCGTGCCACAATAGATTTATTGAAAGACACGTTTGGTGACCGCCTAATTTCACGTTTTGGACCTGTGAATTGGCCTCCAAGATCTTGTGATTTAACACCGCTAGACTACTTTCTGTGGGGCTATGTAAAGTCATTGGTCTATGCGGTAAAGCCACAAACGCTTGACCATTTGGAAGACAACATTCGCCATATTATTGCCGATATACGGCCACAAATGTGGGGAAAAAGTCATCGAAAATTGGACGTCCAGATTGGACTACATTCGCGCCAGCCGTGGCGGTCATATGCCAGAAATCATATTTAAAATGTAATGCCACAAGATTATCTTTCGGATAAATAAAATTCATGTCAATCGAATAATCCATCGTTGTTTTATTGCAACTTAAAGTTCTATACCTCTATAAAAAACACCCTTTATATATTTTTTTGAGATGTTTAAGCTGGGTTTTGAACCACAAGCTTTTCTCTAATAAGCCAAGACACTACCTAATAGATTATGGCGACTTCCTAGCTACCTACCAAACTATAATTTATGAATATTTTGTGATCGGTTTCACTCAGTCAATCTGCTTAATGGGGAAAAAAAGGAAATATTTCAAACAATCAAAGGGATGTATCACATGGTCATTTGAAATTCAACTCATTGAATTCCAAAAAAAATGAGCATTCGAACAAATCGATCCTCCTGTAGACGTCTGCAAGCCTAAGCCCCGCAATCGATTTGGTTGTGATGGTTTAAAGACGCCAAAAGGGAAATTCAAATAAAATACTAGGAAACCATTTTAATTGCGTTAAAACTATCTTTACTAATTAGCACAACACTGCTGTATAACAGTTCTATTATTACACACGTAAATAGCTGTTACATGCAATAAAAATAGTTTCCACTGGCAATGAGTGTACGGAACGTACGTATCTGTGTGTATTGGAATGAAAATTAGTGGTAATGCCGAATGAGAGTTGTTGCGGTGGAACGTGTACTATATTTGCTATTGTTATTGTTCTTGTTGTTGTTGTTATTGCAATCGTAATGAAACAATATGTTCACGCTTTTTTTAAAGGATGATCACCAAGGCAGTGGCAAAGATATGACGAGGCAAAATCAGAGAGTGTAAGAGAGAGAGAGAGAGAGAGAGCGCGAGAGAGAGAGCGGGTTAATCATTGTAATTGTGTGTGACTGGGTATTTGCGTGCAGTTATTTTATAACTGTACGTATGAATGAATGAATGAATGAATGTGTGAGTGTACAGTTGGGTTCAAAATAATAGTAGTGTTACCATGTAATATTTTCAAAGTTAAAATTTTTTATTGTACCAATTTGCAAAACATGATATATTTTAATGGTAGTTACAACGATATGTAAGAAATAAAATACAAAAAATGAGTCTCGTAATAACTTTAATATTTACGATGAAATTGATTCATTTCTGTGTTTGCCCTCGATTTCAGTTGATCAACAAAAATAGGAGTGTGAGTGTTCTTTTAAAAATAAAAATATAACAGCACATAATTTAAAGAAAAGTGAGAAATAAGTACGGAAAAATGTAGTTAAAATGTTAAATGTAGTTTTTCTACAGTGATTCACATAAATTTTTGTAATAGTGGGACGAGGAAAGCACTGTACTGAAGAAAAGAGAAAACTAATTAAAAATCTTCGAAAAAAAGGCAAAACTTCTAAAGAAATTGAGGAAACCTTAAGTTGCTCCAATCAAATGATAGCAAATGCAATAAAATATGAAAAAAAATCGAAATGCGTGGGCGCAAGCGCAAAACATCAACTGTCGATGACCGCAAAACTGTGCAATACAGCAAAATAAATCCTTCGGCGTATGCAAAAAAAATTCAAAAGGATCTGAATATTGCCGTAAGTCGCCCTATCATTCGTAGGCGTCTGATGGACAACAATTTATTCGCAAGAAGTCCATGAAAGGTGCCATTGCTGACAAAAAAAAAAAACAGGTGCAGCAAGCTTAAAGTTTGCCCAAGAACATATCAAATATCCGAAAGAAAAATGAAGAAACCTATGTGGACTGACGAAAGCAAAATTGTTTTATTTGGTGGCATTGGGTCTAGACAGTATGTTAGATGTCGGCCCATCACCAAATATAAAGCTCAGTATACACAAAAGACAGTTAAACATGGTGATGCAAAACTAATGATATACGGAAGGTTTTCATATAATAGTGTAGGCCCAATACATACAATTAGAGACATAATGGATAGGAACGTCTATGTTGGCATTTTGAGAGAAGTCATGTTACCATACTCCACGCCTCTAAAATGGATATTCCAACAAGATAATGAACCGAAACACCCCAGTAAATTGTCAAATGAGTAGTTTCGGGTTAATGGGGTAAAGGTTATGGCGTGACCAGTTCAGTCTCCTGACCTTAATCCCATAGAACATCTATGGGGAGATGTTAAAAAGTGTGTTGCAGAGAAAAAAAACCTTCAAATGCAGAATAACTATGGATCACAGTGCGCGATGCGTGGCATCAAATTCCTTTAAAGAGATGCCAAGATCTTATTGACTAAATGCCTCGTAGATGTGCTGAATTCATTAAAAACAATGGTTATTCAACCAAATACTAAAATAACTTTACTATTTTAAGATAATATCAAACTTTTGTGCCTTTTGTTTAAAAATTATTCGGTTGTTTGCTAACACTCCTATTATTTTGAACAATTAATTTTGAGAGTAAGTTTTATTTACACAAAATATTCTTTGTTTTCGTAGTTTTAATTAAATAATTAAGTGTTAAAAAATTAGAAAATGAATTACAAATAAATTTTAAGTCGAAAAAATTTGATATTTTCTTTTTTTACTTTTCTTAATTTTAAACTTTGCTTTTAAATGAAGGGCGCTCCTAATATTTTGAACACAACTGTATTTATGCGTAAGTGTGTATTAACTTACATTGTTCGTAATTATTTTTGTTTTTTCAGCTCTTCTTACGATTCCCTCTCGTTAATACGATACATTCGAATTGGTTTGTTAGTGCAAAGGAGGAGGAGAGACAGGCAAGTACACACGCATTTGTATGCATGAACATGTTGGCTTTAGCTTTAGTTTATCGTTAATATGTTACCGTTACCGTTACCATTACGTTGTTACGTTATATCCGTTGTGTGTCTGTGTATGTACTCTGTGTGTTTGAGCAATATTTTTGCATCCTTATCTCAATTAAAAGTGATTGTAAAATGCATCGAAGGTGGCCACCATTATCTCTGGCGGTGCTCATAAATGTTTCACACACAATGCTGCTCTAGCAGTTATGCTGCTGCTGCTGCTGTTACTCTAGAGTAACGTAACGAGTTACGTTTTAAAAACCATTTGTATCTCGGTGCATGTAGACGTGTGTGTTCTTAGTCTTGTTTTCGTTAAACTACCTTAAATATTCGGTTACTCTTTAAAATCAAGATTTTAACGAATGCACACACACATTAATGAATGGCTTAAGGCATTAATTTTTCATCATTTCAATGTACAGAATATTGCCTTCTTAAAAGGAAATTTTCGTCTGATGTTTCTTAATGACTTTACATCGTTGTAACTGAGAATTATTTCGTTTTTTTCTTCTTTTCTTTTTATCTCTTCATTTTTCATTTTCATTTTCATTTCGTTTTTTTTCTTTATTTTTCCATTTCACTGGCAAGCAAAAAAAAACAAGTTCAATGGAAATTTCCTTGACTTCTTATCGTCTCGCCTCTTCTCTTCTTGTTGGGCTTTAATTAATGAAAATGGCTAAAAATTTAATACCTCGATAACAACAACAAATGCTGTTTTGCCTATAAGCTGTAAGCTTAACGGTATTGTGACTTCTGACATGTGGTAACATCGATTAAGTATACGAGCATATCGTTAGTGTAAGGCAATCATTGGAGAAAAGAATATTTATCATCTCTTAAACGAGAACGAGCACTCAGAGAGAGAGAGAGAGAGAGGAAGGCTCCTACCCATGCAGTGCAGTGTTGCCATACCGTAAAGTAATTTAAAGGGTCCGTCAAATATAACTTTTTTTTTTTTGAAAATGCTTTAAAAGAAAAAACTATTGAATATTTTCTCAAATATCTTTTTTTATTTGAAAGTACAATCCTTCCGGTTAATAATGGAAAATAATTTCATTCAAATGGCTGCCTCGGCTGGCCATGCAGTATCCTACACCAGAACATGCCGATTTTGGCAAAAAAAAAATCATCTTTTCAGATGAAGCACATTTTGATCTTGGCGGGTCAAGCAATATTGTCATATTTGGGGCACAGAAAACCTGTTAACCGGAAGGATTGTACTTTCAAATAAAAAAAAAGAAATTTAAGAAAATATTCAGTAGTTTTTTAAAGCATTTTCAAAAAAAAAAAGTTATTTGGCGGACCCTTTCCATGGTTAGGGGCAATAGTGAGTAGTGCATAGAAAAATGTGCATTAAGCGCGTGTCTCTACAATCTGAGCATATTTTCAAACGAAAGCAGCAATATTTGGGATATTTTAGGGTCATTCACAGCTCTTCAAATGCCTTAAAGTTGGCAACAAGATGAGAATATTTTTGTAGGACCCCTCCTCCTCTTTTAACATCTCCAAGGTGCAGTGTCCCCTAAAAAATTTCGGTAAATTGTTTAGGATTACCTGACACTGAACTACCATTCATGCTAATGAAATGGCCAACTCATGGGTGGCGGCTGCAGACAGCCCATGTGTTGTGAAGAGAGTTTTGTCAATTAAAACAGAATTTAGGCTCAAGAAAGTGTGAAGACCTTAGTAATCAATTGTTCATTACGATATTGGCAGCCTTACTTACTTACAAAACCTAATTGTACCTCTTTGTGAGCGATCTTAAGAGGATCTGAGGACAGGGGAAGGTGGACGGCGAGACTTATCCCGGATATTGGGCTATGGATTGGACGGAAAATCGGAGAGGAGAACTACTACACTACACAGATGCTATCGTGGCATGGGTATTTCAGAAAGTACCTGAATAGAATGGGCAAGAACGCCTCCCCTTATTGCCTTTACGAAGAGGAGGAAGTAATTGATGATGCAGGGCACACTATTTTCGAGTGTGCACGCTGCTGGCAGAGCTATCGCTCTGAACTGACGTCAATAGTTGGAACGATCACGGCCGCTAACATTGTCGGGGTTATGATTGCGAGTAGGGAGAATTGGACTTCAGTAGCGAATTACGTGGAGCGTATCCTAAGACTGAAGAAGAGAGATCTCGAGGCTGCAGAACATGTAGACACGCCGGCATAGATGAAACTGACACACGTGTCAAGCGAAATTCAAAGCAAGGACCTGGACGAAAGGAATAGTGGAGACACTTAGATATCTCCTCAACTTTCGACACGCAATCCGGACGCGAATATGAACACGCAGGGGCCAAAGGGCCAAAAGGACTCCACTCCGACGTAATACCACCGTAGTTCCGGAGTGGACATGAGTCCATGAGACGAGGTATGGATTAAGTGGGTGAGGGCCCCACACACGGAGGATGTGACGACTTCCTCTATGGTGCGGTTAGGTACATTTACCCCTCCTCGGCGTAAAGAAAAAGAATAAATCTTAAGAGGATCTTAAATCGCTGGCGGTGATGGCCCTTGCGATATGAGGACATTCTGCACAAACTTACTAGAAAAGCTATGATCAGTACTGACATAATAGGCGCCTTACAAAAATGATGGACGCTATTAAGACAGCGGGAAAGTATTGAGAAGAGAAGAAGAAAGTATTGGCACTCATAAACTGAATAAAAATGGGATCATGATTGACCATTAGATTCGTTTTGAAAGTGTCCGGTGGTGATGACCTTTATGGTACGAAGAAGATACACATTGGTGAGGACAAGGAAGGTTTGTTTTGATGTTGCATCACTAGGCTCAATACAACCCGGACGCAGATAGAACATCTATGCATCTGTTTGCCAGAGATTTGCGGAGTAAACGTTGGGATTGATTTCGCTGTAAATACTTACGATCTAGTGATCGTGATAATTGTTTATAATACTCTTGGCCTTCACATCAGCAAATTAGGACTTGGAGAAAAGTTTTTGTTAACTTTACGAAGAGATCACTGCTGTTACAATATGACACGCTATTTGGGGTTAATGACACGATGTGTCTTGATCATTTGTTTTCCCCCATTTAAGACTTTAACTAGACTTTCTTAATTTAAATTCCACTCTTTAAGGAAAGAATTTTTGTGAATTTAAAACTGTGTAGATACCCCTTGTAGAGCAACTGGTTATTATTGTTTTCTCTTTCCCCCCTCTACCTAACGCTCTCATTCATACTTCGTCTATCATTGGGATTGTGATTGCTTTTATCGATTACAATTAAGCCTTTGGAAATGTGTCATTATGTACGTATAAGAGACGTACATACAAACTGTAATACAAATACAATACGATAGAACAACAGAGCAAACAACAGCAACACATCAAGAGACTGGGAAAATTTCAACAGAAAATATTTTTCTTGGCAACGTTTTGCAGAGATTGGCGAAAAACAATAAAAACAGGAAACAGAACAGACGACATTCATCCATACACACACATACACTCATACGCACACTAAGAGATAGAGATAGATGAGTGTATGTGGATATATAAACACCTACGGTTGGTCACTTATAATTACTATACCCCTGTGTACAATATACCGTTGTATGTTTGCATGTACATGCATATGTAAAGGGTGTTTTTTATAGAGGCATAGAACTTTAAGTTGGCATTACTTTTCAAGATGGCGACCGATTTAACAGCTGTCAAGTGATTTATTCTCAGTTTGGTTTGGCAATTCATCATGAATAGACGCACGCCTGAACAACGCTTGCACTATTGTGCAATTTTATTTCGAAAATAATGGTTCTGTGCGGAAAACGTATCGCGCACTACGTCCATTTTATCGTCGACAAAATCGTCCATCAGAGCAGTTAATTCGATTAACCATGGAACGTTTTCGCACCACGTTTACTCTTATTGATAACTCGCATCCCCAGAGACGCTGTACGGTGCGTACAGAAGAAGTTATTGCTGCTGTAGAGCGTAGCATTGAGGAAGACCCGAATGAGTCCATCCGCCATCGAGCACAGGAATTGGATCTGTGTCCATCCACTTTATGGAAGATTTTGCGGAAGGATCTTGGTTTGCGTGCTTACAAAATCCAACTCGTGCAAGATTTGAAGCCAAACGATCATCAAGTAACGCGTAGATTCGTCGAATGGGCCCAAAACGATATTACCGTTGTTCCCGATTTTCGTAAGCGAATTTTGTTTAGCGATGAAGCGCACTTCTGGTGGAATGGCTCCTCCTCCTCAAGTGTATGTGGAAACACCGTTACATCCAGAAAAACTGACTGTTTGGTGCGCTTTATGGGCTGGTGGAATCATTGGTCCGTACTTTTTCAAAAACGATGGTGGCCAGAACGTTACAGTCAATGGTGATCGGTATAGAGCCATGATTACTAACTTTTTCATTCCTGAATTGAATAACCATGATGTCCAGGAGATGTGGTTTCAACAAGACGACGCAACATGTCACACAGCTCGTGCCACAATAGATTTATTGAAGGACACGTTTGGTGACCGCCTAATTTCACGTTTTGGACCTGTGAATTGGCCTCCAAGATCTTGTGATTTAACACCGCTAGACTACCTTCTGTGGGGCTATGTAAAGTCATTGGTCTATGCGGTAAAGCCACAAACGCTTGACCATTTGGAGGACAACATTCGCCGTATTATTGCCGATATACGGCCACAAATGTTGGAAAAAGTCATCGAAAATTGGACGCCCAGATTGGACTACATCCGCGCCAGCCGTGGCGGTCATATGCCAGAAATCATATTTAAAATGTAATGCCACAAGATTATCTTTCGGATAAATAAAATTCATGTCAATCGAATAATCCATCGTTGTTTTATTGCAACTTAAAGTTCTATACCTCTATAAAAAACACCCTTTATATACATACACACACCTATCTATCCATACAGTTAGTTGTGTATATGTGTGGACAACGGTAATGAAATACGAGCGACAGTGGAAAAATAGAAAAAAAAATTTTTTTTGTTTGTTTGTGGAAGAATAAAAAAACAAGAAAAATTGGAGAAAAACTTACGTTTTAATCTTTGCAGCATCGGGACGAGTATCGCATTTAATACCGTAGTAGGCCAACAATGCATCCTTATCCGTATCTCTAATGACATTGTCCGCCAACAGAACAATGCGTTCGAGAGCCTGGCGCAATTTATGCTTATCCACCTCCTTTTGCTGCGGTTGTTGTTGTTGTTGCTGCTGTTTCTCCTCCGTTGATGATGAGGCTCCGGATGACAACGATGATGATGAATCGTCCAATCCTGTTGTTGTTGATGTTGCTACTGCTATTGTTGTTGTTGATGTTGCTGCTGTTGCTGTTGTTGCTGCTGTTGTTGTCGTAGTCGCATTATTATTGTTGTTTGCCTTTAATGACTTGGCAAATGTAAACGGATATTGAGCCTTCAATTCTGTTGATGATTCAATGTTCTGTATGAGCAGTAAATGAGCAGCCAAATGTTTGGGATGTGCAGCAATTATGTCTTCATAGATTTTTTCCGCTTTTTCAAGTTCTATAAAAACACACAAAAAAAGAAGGAAGAGAAAATGAAATGAAATCATCAGTTCAGAAAATAAAAGAAGAAGAACAAAAATTGCCAGGACAAAGTTAAAAACTCATTGAAATGGACAAAATGATTCGATGAACAAAAAAAAAAGAAGGAAGCAAACGAAGAAAAAAAAATGCAAATGACAACATTAATCTATAAATAGTTTTTACTACCTCCTCTTTATTGTTGTTGTGCATATAAGGTGTAGTAAAAAGAGTTTTTTTAATTCAAAAATTTTTTTTGTTAGTTTAAGGAACATATTTAGGATTGCCACAAATTATCTCCATAGTTCCAGTTGTAGCAAGTCTTAGACTGACAGGGTTACCTAGGATTTAGAATGACAGGGTTACCTAGGTATATTCGCTATGTGTTCAGAAAGAGGTGACTCTAGCTTACCAGCCGATGATAATCGTCCTTATTGTTATAAGCTCTGTTCGTTCGTTGTCTTTTGGCTTGGAACATGGATAGCTTGAGTTTGAGGTAAAGAGGTACAAGCACCTCACCGTGCTACCTAATTTCTATGGCCTAAGTAGACGCTGTTGTTTTCTACAACTTGTTGATACTTTGACTCATAGAAACTCCTGCTGCTTGTTTATAAACTGTTGGAAGGAATTTATGTCTGCAACTGAAGATGACTCAAACGATCTATATGTCAATGTTCTGAACATTTTTCATCTATGGGCGCCTAGTATGGAGGGTAAGATACGGTAGATAAAGGGTCCGCCAATAACTTTTTTTGAAATTTCTTTAAAAAAGAAAACCTGCTGAATATTTTCTCAAACTTCTTTTTTTATTTGAAAGTACAATCCTTCCGGTTAATAATGGAAAATAATTTTATTCAAATGGCTGCCTCGGCTCGCCATGCAGTAGCCTACACGATCGGTTCAATTTTTAAGCACATTATCGATTGTTTGCAGCTGTATTTCACCAATGGCTTCACCAATATTGTTCTTTAAAGCGTCAATTGTCTCTGGCATGTCGGCGTAACACTTATCTTTGACTGCACCCCACAAATAATAGTCCAACGGTGTCAAATCGCAGCTCCGACATCAGCTCTGCGGCTGATAATGCGATCTTCAAAAACAGGCTGCAAAACATCGAGTGTAGCTTCGGCTGTGTGGCACGTAACGCCGTCCTGTTGAAACCAAATGTTGCCAATATCCTCCTCTTCAATTTTTGTGAAAAAAAATTCGTCCAACATGGCCCGATAACGATCGCCATTGACTGTAACGGCCATTCCCTGCTCATTTTCGAAGAAAAATGACCCAATTATGAATCTGGACCAAAATCCGCACCAAACAGTGACTCGTTTTGGGTGCGTCGGCTTTTCAATGTATGCGTGCGGGTTTTCTGTGCCCCAAATGCGACAATTTTGCTTGTTTACATACCCGCCAAGATTAAAATGAGCTTCATCTGAAAAGATGATTTTTTTTTGCCAAAATCGGCATCTTCTGGTGTAGGCTACTGCATGGCCAGCCGAGGCAGCCATTTGAATAAAATTATTTTCCATTATTAACCGGAAGGATTGTACTTTCAAATAAAAAAAGAAATTTGAGAAAATATTCAGTAGTTTTTTTTTAAAGCATTTTTAAAAGAAAAGTTATTTGGCGGACCCTTTAGTATCTTTAACAGAACGCACCTTCCTATCACGCACAGTAGGTTGGCATAATGGAAGCAATTAGAATTAGTCTTACAGCTAAGCTGACAACTCTGTTGGATTTAAGTCGACTGCACATGGAAGTAAAGATCAAAGCTTTGGTGGCTATGGTTAGTTTGTTGGAAGACGTGAAATTCATTAAGGAATTTCGGGACCCTAAAAACTCCCTTCTTTAACTGTTCTCTGTATAGGAGCAGTAGACTCTATTATGTGCTGTGCAACAAGACTTAGTAACAAAAATGAATGGAATAATCTGGAAACGAATATTTTATGGTATGTAAATGAGTTAAGAATTGCTCTTAGGACAGGAAAAGGAGTTTTTGGCCCCAGAATGAAATATGCAGAGCCTATGTTAAAACTCGCGGGTATCTTCTAAGCGGAAGTCTATGCTATAGAAAGATATATTGTCAATTCAACTTGAATAGATAGTAAAGGGTGTTTTTTTATAGAACTTTAAGTTGCAATAAAACAACGATGGATTATTCGATTGACATGAATTAAATTTATCCGAAAGATAATCTTGTGGCATTACATTTTAAATATGATTTCTGGCATATGACCGTCACGGCTGGCGCGGATGTAGTCCAATCTGGACGTCCAATTTTCGATGACTTTTTCCAACATTTTTGGCCGTATATCGGCAATAATACGGCGAATGTTGTCTTCCAAATGGTCAAGCATTTGCGGCTTTACCGCATAGACCAATGGCTTTACATAGCCCCACAGAAAGTAATCTAGCGGTGTTAAATCACAAGATCTTGGAGGCCAATTCACAGGTCCAAAACGTGAAATTAGGCGGTCACCAAACGTGTCTTTCAATAAATCTATTGTGGCACGAGCTGTGTGACACGTTGCGCCGTCTTGTTGAAACCACATCTCCTGGACATCATGGTTATTCAATTCAGGAATGAAAAAGTTAGTAATCATGGCTCTAGACCGATCACCATTGACTGTAACGTTCTGGCCACCATCGTTTTTGAAAAAGTATGGACCAATGATTCCACCAGCCCATAAAGCGCACCAAACAGTCAGTTTTTCTGGATGTAACGGTGTTTCCACATACACTTGAGGATTACCTTCACTCCAAATGCGGCAGTTTTGTTTGTTGACGTAGCCATTCAACCAGAAGTGCGCTTCATCGCTAAACAAAATTCGCTTATGAAAATCGGGAACAACGGTAATCTCGTTTTGGGCCCATTCGACGAATCTACGCCTTACTTGATGATCGTTTGGCTTCAAATCTTGCACGAGTTGGATTTTGTAAGCACGCAAACCAAGATCCTTCCGCAAAATCTTCCATAATGTGGATGGACACAGATCCAATTCCTGTGCTCGATGGCGGATGGACTCATTCGGGTCTTCCTCAATGCTACGCTCTACAGCAGCAATAACTTCTTCTGTACGCACCGTACAGCGTCTCTGGGGATGCGAGTTATCAATAAGAGTAAACGTGGTGCGAAAACGTTCCATGGTTAATCGAATTAACTGCTCTGATGGACGATTTTGTCGACGATAAAATGGACGTAGTGCGCGATACGTTTTCCGCACAGAACCATTCTTTTCGAAATAAAATTGCACTATTTGCAAGCGTTGTTCAGGCGTGAGTCTATTCATGATGAATTGCCAAACCAAACTGAGAATAAATCACTTGACAGCTGTTAAATCGGTCGCCATCTTGAAAAGTAATGCCAACTTAAAGTTCTATACCCCTATAAAAAGCACCGTTTACAAAAGACCGGACATAGCAATACTATCTGACAGTTAGGCCGCCATTCCAGTACTCAGCTTTCATGAGGTTAACTTGAAAATAGTATAGGACTCTCTGGGGCAACTGAATCGGCTTGTTAGGAAAAATAAGGTTACCCTCTGCTGAGTCTTAGGACAGAGTGCTCAACAATGAGTAATTAGATTAACTTGCGACGAATGGGGAGCTTCTGCTTCGTTGATAGGACCAGAACCCTTCTGTGGAGAGTTCAAAAAGTTGAGTAAAAACTCTAAGCCTATAGCACGGATTTCAGTCTTCCATTTTACTGGTTTACTTACAACTTATACAACGGATTTATTATTACTACACCTTATACTATTTCAGAATAATTTCAAATGGAAGAAAAAAGAACATCAAAGTGGCAAAAATAATGAATGAAAAGAAATATAAAAAAAAAATCGAAAAACAAAGTAAAGGAGAAAAAAAGGGAATAAAACTGTGGTAAAACTTATATTTTATATGTACAGACTGAAATTGTGTGGAATAAAACATTATTCGATGAACCTATTCGAGTGGAAGGAGATTAAAACCCCAAACCAAATGGCCAAAAACGCAATTAAAATAAAAACACAAAAACAAAAGAGGGAGACAAGGACAGAGAGGGAGAGAGAGAGAAAGAGAAAGAGAGAAATGAACAGAGCAACAACTGATATAAAAATAAAATTAATAAGAATTTAATTAACTTGGCACTTGGCGGTTTTTATTCTTCCGCCAATTTTGCCTCTATTCTTCAGTTTTTTTAAATATTTTTTCGTTGTTTTTATTGTTTAATATTATGCTGCAAGTACAAGCAAGTATAATAACCACTCTTTGGCTGTCTCTTTGTTTTTTTTTTGTTTTTGAAGGAAATAAATTGAAAAATAAACAATTGAAAAAACAAAAAAAAAAAAAAAAGAATTTCAGCAAAAATATTAAAAAAAATGATGGCAAAAAATGTGTCTACTTGGCAGCATTCATGCATAACCGACACACCCTAAAAATATGCAATAAATTTAATGCAATTTAAGTCCTGATTGCACCATTTAAAAGAAATAAAATAAAGAGCTAGCTGTACTACATATACAAACACACTTATAGAGTCAAAGAACGAGAGAGAGAGAGACAGAGTGATGGAGAGAAAGGGGAGAGAAACAGAGTAGACAATACAAATAAATTAATGCTGTGACTATACTACGGCAACGACACTCAGCAAATGAGCGTAGTTGTGAGTCTGTTGTTCTTTTTTTCGTTTTTTTTTCGATTTTTTTTCTTTTTGTTTTTGTTGGCATAATAAAGGCGATATTTTTAATATGACATTAAGATCTTTATCGTTATATTTGCAGTTAATTAAGAGACGTTATATATTCATTCATTATTAAAGCATACTTTAGGGTGAGTTGCGTTGCGTTGCGTTGAGTAAAGTTGAGCAGTGAGCAGTGAGCAATGAACAGAGCAGGCAGTTCTTATTTCACATTTTTATTGCAGCTTAATTTTATGTGGAAATAATTTAATGAAAATAATAAAAATAATCAAAAAAAAAAAAATAAACAAGAAAAACCATTTATAGGGATATAAAGGCTATGCAAATGAAATAAACAGGATTCACTACAGGATAACGAGAGATTGTGTCAAAGTGAAAATTAATAAAAAAAAACAACGCATCAAAAAAATGCTATAAAAATAAGCATTTTGAAATTAAAGACAAATTGAAAGCAATTTTAGAACGACGAAATTTCTAGTGAAGAACTTCAACAAACTAAATAGGCCTCCAATATAAGAATAAAACAATATTGGAATTAAACGTTCGCTGAATTGTAATTTTAAAATAGAGTTCTGTAGAAATGGGCAACCAGGTGTTCGCTTCAAACCAAATACCTTGGTTTGTTTTACTACATCGAACTTAAATATCCATTTCGAGATAATTAAAATTGATTTCGGGAGTTGTCTTCGAAGGGACTCATGATGTCAGTAAAAACTGCAATCTGAAGCTCTCCGTTGCCCGATATATAGATTAAGATTGGTTTGCGCAGTGCCACCCTTTTTTATGCTCAATTAGGCTCCATACAAATTACTAGCGATACACCATGCGGAATTTGTCTCAAAACAGAAATCAAAATGAATGCACAATCCAATCGACTTTTAATTGCTGCAAGAGAGCAATAGCCTACGCTTATAAAGGGTCCGCCAAATAACTTTTTTTTGCTTTAAAAAAAAAAACTACTGAATATTTTCTTAAATTTCTTTTTTTATTTGAAAGTAGAATCCTTCCGGTTAATAATGGAAAATAATTTCATTCAAATGGCTGCCTCGGATGGCCATACAGTAGCCTACACCAGAAGATGCCGATTTTGGCAAAAAAAAAAATCATCTTTTCAGATGAAGCTCATTTTGATCTTGGCGGGTACAAGCAAAATTGTCGCATTTGGGGCACAGAAAACCCGCACGCATACATTGAAAAGCTGACGCACCCAAAACGAGTCACTGTTTGGTGCGGATTTTGGTCCAGAGGCATAATTGCGCCATTTTTCTTCGAATATGAGCAAGGCGTGACCGTTACAGTCAATGGCGATCATTATCCGGCCATGTTGAACGAATTTTTATTCACAAAAATTGAAGAGGAGGATATTGGCAACATTTGGTTTCAACAGGACGGCGCTACGTGCCACATAGCCTAAGCTACACTCGATGTTTTGCGGCCTGTTTTTGAAGATCGCATTATCAGCCGCAAAGCTGATGCCGTTTCGCCACCTCGGAGCTGCGATTTGACACCGTTGGACTATTATTTGTGGGGTGCCGTCGAAGATAAGTGTTACGCCGAGAAGCCAGAGACAATTGACGCTTTAAAGGACAATATTCGTGAAGCCATTGGTGAAATACAGCTGCACACAATCGATAATGTGCTTAAAAATTGGACCGATCGTGTAGGCTACTGCATGGCCAGCCGAGGCAGCCATTTGAATGAAATTATTTTCAAATAAAAAAAGAAATTTGAGAAAATATTCAGTAGTTTTTTTTAAAAGCATTTTCAAAAAAAAAAGTTTATTTGGCGGACCCTTTATTTTAGTGTTCGTACGCGATTCGTACTTATTTTGTGATTCGTGTATATGCTGAGTTATGGAGAGTCGAAATGAACAACATCATCCGTGTTGTTAAGTATGTTGTTAACTTTGAATATGAGTAGAGGTTCCAGAATATGAGTAGAGGTATCAGAAATTATGAGTATGATTCGATTCTATTCATCTTTCATTCAAAAACTTATTGCTGATCTCTGATTGGCACCCCAGTAAACTGAGTGTTTTTTAAGGCACTTGCTACTCAGGCTCTGTTTCCTTTTTTAAAAATAAAAAGAATTCTCTTTCTAAACTTATAATAAATTGAAGATTTACTTTCATTCCTTTACTCTCCTTTCCTCTTTCCCTTCAATATGATGACGCAAGAATAATGACAAATTTCAATGTAATTTGAAATATTAAAATCCTTATAAAACTTCTACAATTTGATTTTAACACTCGCTCTCCCAGGAAGAGTTTTATTTTATTGTTCTTGTTGTTGTTGTAAAAAACAAAATATTAGGAGGGCCATTAAAAATAGTTTTTCTGTTAACACTGATTGCAGCAGCAGCATTGAAACCGACACCCACACAAGCGACCACAATCGCACAAAAAAAAACCAACAACAATGGAACTAGAGAGACAAACAGGAACAGAAAGGGGGGGAGAGAAATAGATGGCAAAGTTTTGAGTTTCACAAAAACTTTCAACCCCTTTTGGTGGATGCCACAATTCAGTTTTCATTTATTTGTCTTACGGTGGCTAAAAATTCGTTTTTGTTCCTGTTGTTACTAAATTTGTTTACGAATTCGTTTTTGTTGACTTTGTTGTTGTAGTTGTTGTTTTCGAAATGCAAATTTAGTTTTAAATTGTATTTGAATTTCTATTTCAGCGAAAATCCAAATAAAATTCTCTCCCTCTCTCTCTCTCTCTCCCTCTTTGGGAGTGGAAGAGATAAAGACTAATTAAGTGTTTGTAAATAAAATATAAAAGGGGGGAGAAGGGAGAGACTTATTTATGTACTTACCACACTTGGTTAACATGGAACACTGGAAGTCACGCAATCCCTCGGCGTATTCATCATTGGCTGTTTTAGCCTTTTTAGGCGAACCCTGGCCAGCATCACCCGAATTGGAGGGCACAGGCGAAGGACCACCAGCACCACCACTGCCACCGGTACCAGCAGTAGCAGCTGCATTGGAATTATTGGCATTATTTTTTAATTTTCCACTGGCCAACGATGTTGAAGAAGCCGAATTAGCAACACCATTAGAGGCACCAGCACCAGCACCACCACCACCACTACCGCCATTCTTCTTGCCTGTGTCTACAGGACTTAAAATGTAGGTAAACTCTTGTACATCTGCCTTGCGGCCCATCTCATCCTTGGCCAAACTAATATTACCACCCAGCCAGGCACAGTTGTTGGGCAAATTAGCCTTACTCAGCTTGTCTTGCGTTAAGGGCGACACGTACAGTACTTTGGGACAATCCTGCCTAACCGTACAATAGTTGAACTTGCGACCCATTGTCACGGCCTGATTGTAATGATCATAAACGTCTAGATTTAAACTATTGGGCAGCTTAAATAATGCCACCATATTTGCCTCATTGATTTTCTCCAACAAGTCACGTTTCTCGTGGCGCACTTGCAAGCGTATCGTATACTCGCCCTTATCCAGTTTCGTATAGAAGGTATGCGAATTGGCATCACCGCATGCCACCATATGCTTATTGGCATCGAATATCATCCACAATTGTGATTCGTACTCTGACTCGTACAGCACCGAGTTAAAGATGGGCGCATAAATGGCCACCTCCATTGTCTTGGCCACATTCAACGTGTAGGTGAGTAGATTTTGATAAATTTGTCTACCCTCGGGTATCACGTCACGTGTCGAACTTAAAGGTGATACTTTAGCTTCGTTCGCTTTAAGGACTACGGCTGCTGTTTTTAATTGTATGGCCGGTTGTAACTCTTCACTAACCAATGCAGAGATTTCCAATTTGTGTACACCACGAGCTGCCAGCATAACGTCTATATTTGTGTGATGAGATAGCGAAAGAAAGAAAGAAAGAAAAAACAGAGCGTGAGTGAAAAAAATGGAAAAATTAAATGAAAAATGGTTTTTAAAACAAAAAATAAAAGAGATTTGATAAGAGAGAAAAAAAATAAATACAAGAAAAAAACCAGGATTAAAATAGATATTGTATTTATTATTGCAATTGTTGTTGTTGTTATTTATTTTTTTATAGTTTAGTGGCACAAAAAGGGTGTAGCAAATGGACATTTTAGTTCTTATAAGCTTTTAACTGTTTAAGAAGGTTTCCACTGTAAAATCAAGAATATCTGATGACATTGAGACACAGGGGAAGGCCCCTATTTATGTATTTTGTATTCTGTTGGAATTCGATATGGAAAGAAAATGAATTTTTTTAATTACACAGCCCTGCAAATTTGGACTTTTTTGTGCAAATAAGATGACTCCAGGTGTTTCCGAAGGCATTTTGCTTGCTGAACACGAATCTGATTTCAAAAACTTTCCATCACGTTAAAAAATAAAAAAATAAAATTAAAAAATTAAAAATGGCGGCTCCAATAAAGCGTTCGAGTTTTAAAATAATTAATCAGATTTACTTGACCGGCATATTGGATCCGCCATTTTGTATTTTTTAAATCTGAATGAAGATCTGTAATCAGCGACCCCAAAAACCCCTGAGTAACAATTTTCAAGTAAATCGGATTAATTTTTAAGGACCTCCGTAATGTCTTTCTTTTTCTTTTACATCCATGTCAAGGGACCCAGCCCCTACTTTAAGGATGCATGCAAACAATTTGGCTTTGGGCTCATTTTAAAGAGCAAAGATCAATCGTCAATTTCTGACAATGGCGATGGTTCTAGCACGTCAGTGTTTCGCTCTACAATTTTTCAAAAATGGCCAAAAATGCTATTTTTAGGGGTTTCAACCCCCCTTTTTCTCGAAAACCTGACGTGATGGAAAGTTTTTGAAACCAGATTCGCGTTCAGCGCGCAAAATGCCTTCGGAAACACCTGGAGCCATCTTATTTGCAAAACCCATGCAGGGCTGTGTTATCCAATCTGTTGTACAGATTCCCTACAGTTACCGGTGCAAATAGAACCTAGAAGCACTATACTACCGCGGCCCCTAGATATTTTATTAGCTTTCAACGATTTCTTTTTTTATAAATATTTATATGTTGACTGGTGATATATTAAGTTTAGTAAGAGTAGCAGACAATGTGGTATTCACTCACTCAATTGGTCATTACAACCATTCAGTCAGTTAGGATTACAACCTACAGTGAGCGCCAAAAGTGAGTAAACACCACTGAAATAATTCATTTTCTTAGGATAGCGAGAAAAGTAAATGAGAATAGTCGAATAAATTTCCAAAAATAAAAACGTTTATTTATTACTTATAAAATGTTAAAACAACAACAACAATTCATAATAAAGGAACTTTTTTTATACTTAAGAACAAAAGTGATGACTCACTTATGGCGCTCACTGTATATATGAAATATAAAATTGAACCCAGTAAACTAAACTAAGGGATAGGAGAACTGGACAGTTTTGTTAAATCAAAGCTTACTTGAGAACACGCAACACGTACTGCTTTTTTTCTGAAACCAAATTGATGGTCCGGAGTATAGCTACTTAGATTTAGAATTGGCGATTCAGAAATTTGGAATTTGATAAGAACAAATTTATGGGCCTATGTGACTTTGCTTTCAATTGGTATCGGGTTTATTGAGTTTGTGAGGACTTCATTAAGCCGTTTTCCGCCATTCCTTAAGCTTTATTTTACCTTGAGGATAACTTTACTGATGCCGTGGTGGATGTTTGCAGAAACAAACCTTTACCACGTCGCACTATGTGGCATTTACCCTGAAAAGCTGGCCAAAAAAGCAAAAATGAATTTAAAGAAATTTATGAAACTGAGTATGCAGTTCGATAGACAACAAAATTCTGCATTATATAGTGAATTTTCACGACTTTAAGTCGAGATTTGTAGATTTGAGATGTCAAAGTCAGAAAAGTGAAGAAAATTAAACGCGTTTTTGGTCTTTTTTTTAGAAATTTTAATACGTTTATATGATATTTTTTTGTGGCTAAACGAATAGAGATTTTATATTGAATATTTTTTTATTTGAAAGGTATGATCAACTGCTATTTTAAGTTTTTATATATATATATATATCTCATATATTAATGTTTGAAATTATTCGTTAAAAATTTAAAAATAATAAAAATTTCACATTTTTTACCCTACCCAAAAAAAGATAAGGATTTTAAAGGTGAAAGTAGTTTTTAGTAGTTTAAAGTTATATACCACAAGAAAATATGAACTCTCTATATTCAGGAACAAAAGAAAAAGTTTGCGCAAATTTGCGCAATTATTTTTGGCGATTTTTTGAAAATATTCCATTTTTTTTTTTTGAAAAATTAAAAAAATTAGATGCAGTGTAATAAAGCCATAGGCAATAAAGCCATATGGCGTACGAAATATGCGAGGAAATTCAGTAGAAGCGACACCAATCGAGATGTCCTGAATAGGTTACTTTTAAGCAGTGACCCTTTTATAAGCTGCAGCACACAAAAATCGCGAAGGAATAGAAAAGCATTCATTTCATCAGATACTATTAAATTACTCCTTCCTGACATTGATGATGAAAATGATTGAACGATTTTAACGATTGTAGTTAGTTTCAATTTTTAATTATTTTTAAGTTAAGTGACTAAATAATGTAAAATAAATATTATGAATAAATATTAATTATCATAGAAGTTTAAAAACTTAATTACATATGTATATCGACTATTATAACAATATGAGATGTATATTTGATTTTCTTGTGGTACCTAGGGGCACTTATGATCCGATCATAATAAAATGTGATCATAAATGATTCACATTCATATCAAACATGTTCATGTCGAATTTCATCGAGGTAATAAAATTTTTAAGCCAATTATAATTGCTAAACATATTTTCTTAAGGGGCTCTATTTTGGACAAAGGGGCAATTATGGACCGACCATAACAAAATTTGGTAATATGATTTAGATTTACAAAATACACGTTCATACCGAATTTCATCACGATACCGATGTTTTTAAGCCATTTATAAGCGCAAACGTGAATTTCTAAAGGGGACTTTATATGGGGACCAGGGTCAAATGTGATCCGATTTTCACCAAACATTACACCATGATTTCTTAGTACACAGAACTGATCCATGCTAAATTTTATCATGATTGTTGCATAATTACCATAATTATGTGTAAATAGGTGCAATTTCGGGGGAAATTTGTATGGGGGCTAGGCGAAATTACAGACCGATTTAAACCAAAATCAGTTGGGTTCATCCTTGGGCCTAATTATCACTAACACTATTAAAAAAATTCAAGCCATTAACTTATAAAACACTTCTATTAATTTTAGCCACGTTTTCAGGGTAAATGCCACATAGTGAGTCGTTACGAATAAGAAAAATCGTCATGGCTATCTGGAACAGTTTTATAAGCATTGTGTTGCTGACTTTACTTGCCTATAAGAGTGGAGTCTATTACAACAAATTTATTCGTTTGAAAACTTTTAAAACCCACACGATGAAAAAAACGTGCTTTGGATGTGTAACCCTTTAACAATCCCATTTTTTTTTTCATTGTAGATTTTCTATATGAAACTTTGCAAATATTTGTGATTGTGTATGTATGTGCATGTGATTCGGGGTATAATGAAAAACGTTTTAATCTTTTGAAGTGCATATTTACTGCTATTGCCACTACTACTACGATACAACAGGCACATTGTATACAAACACTAAGGCAGCAGCATATAATGGCGATTGTTATAATGCAATAGTGCAGTGGTATTAGTGTAACATACATACATACATACACAAAGAGAGAGGCATTAACACGATAAAACAAAAAAGCAAACGTCAGAAAAAAAAAACTGATTTAAAGTTAAAAATAAAATCAGCTTTAAAATACATAAATCATTGACTGTACTAAAGAGAGAGAGAGAGAGAGAGAGAGAGAGAGAGAGAGAGAGATTAAGAGAGATAGATAGTAAAACATTTGATATATGAGTTCTATTTTTTTCTTTGCGAATGGCATTATCATGATAACATATTCTCCTATACTTTCCATATATGATTCTTGATTCTTTGTTGCCTCAAAACACAGATTCTTTTGCTTTTTATTGTTACACGTTGTTATAAAGGGTCCTCCAAATGACTTTTTTTTTGAAAATGCTTTAAAAAAAAACTACTGAATATTTTCTCAAATTTCTTTTTTTTATTTGAAAGTGCAATCCTTCCGGTTAATAATGGAAAATAATTTCATTCAAATGGCTGCCTCGGCTGGCCATGCAGTAGCCTACACGTTCGGTCCAATTTTTAAGCACATTATCGATTGTGTGCAGCTGTATTTCACCAATGGCTTCACGAATATTGTCCTTTAAAGCGTCAATTGTCTCTGGCTTGTCGGCGTAACGCTTATCTTTGACGGCACTCCACAAATAATAGGCCAATGGTGTGAAATCGCAGCTCCGAGGTGGCCAAACGACATCAGATAATGCGATCTTCAAAAACAGGGCGCAAAACATTGAGTGTAGCTTCGGCTGTGTGGCACGTAGCACCGTCCTCTTGACACCAAATGTTGCCAATATCCTCCTCTTCAATTTTTGTGAACAAAAATTCGTTCAACATGGCCCGATAACGATCGCCATTGACTGTAACGGCCACTCCTTGCTCATTTTCGAAGAAAAATGGCCCAATTATGCCTCTGGACCAAAATCCGCAGCAAGCAGTGACTCGTTGGGTGCGTCGGCTTTTCAATGTATACGTGCGGGTTTTCTGTGCCCCAAATGCGACAATTTTGCTTGTTTACATACAAGCCAAGATCAAAATGAGTTTCATCTGAAAAGATGATTTTTTTTTTTTTTGCCAAAATCGGCATCTTCTGGTGTAGGCTACTGCATGGCCAGCCGAGGCAGCCATTTGAATGAAATTATTTTCCATTATTAACCGGAAGGATTGTACATTCAAATAAAAAAAGAAATTTGAGAAAATATTCAGCAGGTTTTCTTTTTTAAAGCATTTTCAAAAAAAGTTATTTGGCGGACCCTTTAGTTAAAACTCGTGACTGCCACCAAACTATGGTGCAGGAGTTGGAATTAGAAAAAACAAAAGCCAGCATAAAAAACAAAATTAACCAGTGGTCAACTATTTTTTTTACATTCTCTCTCTCTCTCTCCCGCTCTGTCTCTTTCATTCTCTTTCTAATTCTGTAATTCTGTTTTGTAATACGATTTAAAAGTTAACAAAAGAACCGTTTTAACTGTGCAACAAATTAATTAATGCTGGTGCTACTAGTGTTGGTAAGAGAAGAAGAACAGAACACTACTAGTGTTGGTAAGAGAAGAGAAGAATAGAACAAGACAGAACAGAACACAACAGAACAGAACACATTATTGGTTTACAAAACATAAGGAATTAAAAATTAAAAAGAATATTCAATTAAAAACACAAAATAATAAAAAAGCAAATGAATAGAAAAACTATGCTTATTTTCAATTATTTGATTTACAAAATTTTTCTGTCTTTATTGTTGTTTTTCCAGAAAATTTCTTACTTTCCACCACAAGTATTTCTTTTCCTTCATGTGTTCTCTCTCTCTCTTTCAATTATTAGAAAAACCAATTATTTGGTTGGTTTTTCTCTTGTATTTTGTTTTGTGTAGTTGTGTGTGTGTGTAATTGTGTGTATATTTGCGGTTAGCATTTTATGGTGTAGCCGTCCGTCTCTGTACATCCGTCTGTCCTTCAGAGTCTTTACATCCGTTTGCTCTTATTTTTGCTTGAGCGTTTTAAAAGGAAATCTGTATGTATTCTTAACCACATTATTGAGTGACAATCATAATTTATGGCAGATTTATAAACAAAAATGTGTATCACAGAGACATTTAAGATTGATCTTTAAAAATTTTGTTTTTTTTTTAAATCCAATCAATCTTTAATTACACTGTGCTGCAACAAGAAAAATAAAACAGATTTTGCACTACGTCTTCATTTGTCTACCTATACTGCCAGTTGGTGGTATAGTATTAATTAAACTAACAAGTTATCCATTAAGTGGTTTCAAAAACTTTCATTTGAAGTGTCATTGAGAGTATTTAACAATCGAAAATCGAGTAAAAATATTAAAAACTTTACCACTTTGCAAGCAATACGTTGTCTTTACTAATTTATTCAGTCATTACAACCCTTTAATTACGATTACGACATACAGTTGTGTTCATAAAAATAGGAGTGAGCCCATTGAAAAACAAAAGCTTAATTTTTAACAAAAAAACATGGTTTAATTCAATTTTTTTTTTGGTGTAATGTAATGTTGATTCAATACTAAATTATTAAAGTTATTCATTAATTAAATAAAGCTTTCAACAAGTAAGTAACAGGAAGTTTAAAAAAAATATCTTAAAAAGTGCTGTTCAAAATAATAGGAGTATTTCAGTTTTCATAAAAATTTACTATTAAAAAGTTAAAAATGCTTATGACTATAATCAGAAACTTTAAATACGATTAGTATTTGGTAGAATACTTTTTATTCCACCCATCTTGCACTACAGACCACAATTCAGCTGCATTTGACGGTTTTTTTCTCTGCAACATACTTTTTAACATCTCCCCATAGATGTTCTATGGGATTAAGCTCAGGAGACTGAACTGGCCACGCCATAACCTTTACCCCATTAACCCGAAACCACTCATTTGCCAATTTACTGGTGTGTTTCGGGTCATTATCTTGTTGGAATATCCATTTTAGAGGCGTGGAAAATGGTAACATCACTTCTCTCAAAATGCTGACATAGACGTTCCTATCCATTATGTCTCTAATTCGATGTATTGGGCCTAAACCATTATATGAAAAGCTTCCCCATATCATTAGTTTTGCACCACCATGTTTAACTGTGTTTTGTGTATACTGAGCTTTATATTTGGTGTTGGGCGGACGTCTAACATGCAACCTAAGGTTTCCTCAATTTCTTTAGAAGTTTTGCCTTTTTTCGAAGATTTTTAATTAGTTTTCTCTTTTCTTCAGTACAGTGCTTTCCTCGTCCCACTATTACAAAAATTTCTGTGAATCACTGTAGAAAAAGTTTTAACTACATTTTTCCGTATTTATTTTTCACTTTTTTCTTTAAATTATGTACTGTTATATTTTTATTTTTAAAAGAACACTCACACTAATATTTTTTTGATCAACTGAATTCAGGGACAAACACAGAAATGAATCAATTTCATCGTAAATATTAAAGTTATTACGAGATTCTTTTTTGTATTTTATTTCTTACATATCGTTGTAACTGCCATTAAAATATATCATGTTTTGCAAATTGGTACAATAAAAAATTTAACTTTGTAAATATTACATGGTAGCACTCCTATTATTTTGAACACAGCTGTAGCTCCTCACACTAGCCATGAGTGTCGGGACCTATACTTTAAAATTGTCTCCGAACGACAGGATTTTTAAGAAACTTTTTATGATAATTTTTATTTGCTTTCAGAGTTTTTGCCAGAAGACCACAGAGAAGCAGCCACAGTCACACAGTGAGCGCCATAAGTGAGTCAACACCCACTATAATGTTAATTTTCTATTATGTTCTTAAGTATAAAAAAGTTCCCTTATCATGAATTGTTTTTTTGTTTTAACATTTTAAACGTTTTTATTTTTGGAAAGTTATTCGACTATTCTAAGAAAATTAATTATTTCAGTGGTGTTTACTCACTTTTGACGCTCACTGTATGTCGTGTTGTTTGAGATGTCTGAGCTGGGGTTTGAACCATGTCACGTGTCTTATAAGCCAACACATTAACTAATTTGACTACAGCGACTACGTTATCATTACGGTCGTCAAAAGGAATCGGAAAGGTTGTGCCGAAATTTGAAGAGAGATTGCAAGAGTTTCAAATTGTGTTCAGGCGTGTACATCATGGCAATGTACGCTCTGCCGAAATAAACAATTGGGCCTACTTTACGGCCCATTAGGGCTCATTTTTGCCTTTGAATATGCAATTCCATGCATATAAAGTCAAAGTCATGTAACAATAAAAGCCAATTGACTATTAATAATGCGGCAGATACTCTGATTGATTGAAATAACAACAGGCTTTCAATGCTGATTTTTCGAATAAAATTTCCCACTTGGCGGTTAGGTCAACAAGCAATATTATCGCATAAGGGCCTTAGAGAACCCAGAAGAGATTGTGAAGAAAGCTCGAGAGCGTTTCAGCATTCATCACTCCTTAGTATTCTGTTGAAAGGCCTGAGGTGAGCGTATGTAATGCAATTATCGGAGAGTGAAGTTTTATGTTACTTTTTTTGTTTTATTTCCAATAAAATTCTTCAAATATCTGTTTTAAACGTTTCTTTGTGTCTTTCGACATTTTTTCAACCATTTTGGTCAATCCATTTAAGCCATAAAACCCTCTGTCTATGCACTAAGCGCGTATGGTTGTTCCCAAAAGTAATATTTTTTTTTATTAAATTGTGTTGCAAGAATTTTTTTTCTTTTATTATTATTTAAAGGATTTTTCTTTTGTTTCAGTTCCTCATTTTTTCATAACTTTGTTATGAATTCGGTGGGTTTTTTTTTCTATAAAAAATTTATCTTCAGCATCATCACAGTTTAAAGAAATAACGAAAAAAAACCGTGCAATTCCAACAAATATGCCGTTTTGGTTGGTATAAGTATGTATGTATGTGCTTGCGTTCTATGGCATGTGTGTAAATGATTACACAGTAAGCATTTTGAAGATTAGAAGACTAAAACAAATGACAGAAATGCTTACTATGTAGGTTAGGTTAGATAAGGTAGTTCTCTCTTGAAGGTCTATCAATATCAAATATTCAATCCTGAAATCAAGCAATTACTATGGGAAACCATCGCAAATTCAAAATATATATTCCTATTGGAGTGTTCCTCTACAGGAGTAAAGCACCTCGTCCACTTCATAACAAGAGTCTGGCAATGATACTTGAGTCAAAAGATAGTCACCTCCTTCTGCCAGATTCATTCTTGTTTCATAAATCATTTGAGAGAATATCAAGTCTATCGATACGCCTTCCAGTAGAGCAGTGACCTATATAAACCCCACTAGTGTGATGGATAACCAAGCGCTTTAAGGAAGAAAGTCCCTCCTCGTCTTATCCATACAAGTCCAGCACAGTCTAGTAATATTGCATGTGTTCGCCTGCTATCATTGACCGTAAAGCAGGAAAACCCCACTACTGTGATGGATAACCAAGCGCTTTAAGGAAAAAAACTCCCGCCTCGCCTTAACCATACAAGTCCAGCACAGCCTAGCAATATTGCACGTGTTCGTCTGCTATCATTGACCGTAAAGCAGGAAAACTGTGATGGATGACCAAGCGCTTTAAGGAAAAAAACTCCCGCCTCACCTTATTCATATAGTAAGTCCAACAAAGCCTAGCAATATTGCACGTGTTCTCCTGGTATCATATTCTCCAGTTTAACTAAGGCAAGTGAAACCTCTATGCCTTGTACGTTATTGATGATTGTGGGAGCCCTATAGCAACGCTGGTGTGGTCATAAGCAAACAAATTTCGTATGTTTACAGAAACATACTGAATGATGTGAAATTGCCCTGAGAAAACAATAGCATTCGTGAACGAGAACGGTTCTGAAGTGAGAAATTTAAAAAGTCAAGGACTTATTAAAAAAAATTCATGTGCGCCTATTATTTCTTCCATTGCTATAGATGGACTACTTGAAAAAGATATGTAACCGTCTTGTAAAGTAACAGAAAAGTCACTCAAAGGGCGCTCGTAATTAAGGGTAAGTAAAGGGTGTTTTTATAGAGGTATAGAACTTTAAGTTGGCATTACTTTTCCAGATGGCGACCGATTTAACAGCTGTCAAGTGATTTATTCTCAGTTTGGTTTGGCAATTCATCATGAATAGACTCACGCCTGAACAACGCTTGCAAATAGTGCAATTTTATTTCGAAAATAATGGTTCTGTGCGGAAAACGTATCCGCGCACTACGTCCATTTTATCGTCGACAAAATCGTCCATCAGAGCAGTTAATTCGATTAACCATGGAACGTTTTCGCACCACGTTTACTCTTATTGATAACTCGCATCCCCAGAGACGCTGTACGGTGCGTACAGAAGAAGCTATTGCTGCTGTAGAGCGTAGCATTGAGGAAGACCCGAATGAGTCCATCCGCCATCGAGCACAGGAATTGGATCTGTGTCCATTCACTTTGTGGAAGATTTTGCGGAAGGATCTTGGCTTGCGTGCTTACAAATTGAATAACCATGATGTCCAGGAGATGTGGTTTCAACAAGACGGCGCAACATGTCACACAGCTCGTGCCACAATAGATTTATTGAAAGACACGTTTGGTGACCGCCTAATTTCACGTTTTGGACCTGTGACTTGGCCTCCAAGATCTTGTGATTTAACACCGCTAGACTACTTTCTGTAGGGCTATGTAAAGTCATTGGTCTATGCGGTAAAGCCACAAACGCTTGACCATTTGGAAGACAACATTCGCCGTATTATTGCCGATATACGGCCACAAATGTTGGAAAGTCATCGAAAATTGAACGTCCAGATTGGACTACATCCGCGCCAGCCGTGGCGGTCATATGCCAGAAATCATATTTAAAATGTAATGCCACAAGATTATCTTTCAGATAAATAAAATTCATGTCAATCGAATAATCCATCGTTGTTTTATTGCAACTTAAAGTTCTATACCTCTATAAAAAACACCCTTTACTACAGTGAGTTATAAACGCACAGAAGAGCCTTGGCTAGCTTCTCCATTTAAAAGCTTTAGGGATTAACAACTCATTTCAGTCACACAGAAGAGGCTAACAAAGCATTGAATATTATTAATGAATTAGAAAAATAAAAGGAAATGCTCACTGGGTATAACCATATACATATGTTCTTATGTACATGTGTGTGTGTGTGTTGTGTCCAAACGAAGAGATTTAATTTTTGGTTGTTTGTATATGAGTCTATGTGTGTGTATATGTGTGAGGATTTGCTTGCCATAGAAAATTGCATAAAAATGTTCAATGCATGCATATGAATATGATTGAAACAAGAGAGGCAAAATTCGCTGTACTCTCTTGCTCATGTTCTCTCTTTTTTTTTTTGATTTTATTCACGATTTTCTAATACAAATTTCCCAATCTTGTATTGAAGACTACAAGGCAGGCAGGCAGGCAGGCAACCAGGCTGGCTGGCCAAACTAACAAACAGGAAAGTATCATGTATCAAAAATATAATATGAAAACAAACTCTTACACACACCGCACTCATACACATGTCATAGCTATAGTAAACTCTGTGTCTCTCACTCTCTCTCTTTCTCGTTTTGCATACATAAAAACATGAGAGAATGTATGCATAAGTTAGCAGCAAAGAGTGCTCGTTATGTGTGCCGAAAAAAAACAAATTTGCCGAAATAGAAAAAACAAAAAAACAAAAACAAAGAATTTAAATTTATCCATTCAATATTGCAACACATACAACGTAGTCAGGCAGACAGACAGACAGACACACTGGCATGCATGCACCTACATTTGCACTCTCACTTACACACACTGACACACACATGCGAGTATTTACAATTATATTGGAGAACACAAACTCAATTGTGTATAGCGTTTGGGTTGTTTCACACACAGAATACAACTGCAAAACTGCAGAGCAATAAAGCAATAAAAAAATTTAAAGCAAAAGTAATTGATTTATAAGGATATTTTGTTTGTTTGTTATTAGGGGCCTATTTATATGGAAATATGATCAAAGAAAGTGGTGACTAAGTGCTTATGCAACGCAAAAACAATTTTAAATCAAGGTTAAGGTATTTGAAAATAAACTAACGGAGTAGTATTGTCCTAAAGAGTACGACGAAAGATCAGATAACGTCAGCTCTTGAGAAAAAGCAGTACTCGGGGAATAAAGAAGAGACACTTTGAGACAAACGCTCTCTTAAACAAACTAAAAGAAATTCAAAACGTTCAAATCATAGTTGATTGAAAACATTATCGTCGCGATTTTAAAATTTCAAAGCTTCTAACACCTTCACAAACTCCATCGAGGAAAAATTCTAACCTTTATCACCCAGGAAGGTCAGGCAACGTAATGTAACTTACTGCGACACGCATTAAATTTACAGAAGAAGTTATTTTTGTACAAAGCAAGACGACAACCATCTTCCCTATCATCGCCAGACATGCCACAGTACATCAGTGGATTAAAGAGTAAAAGAAAATGTAGAGAAAAGAGAAAAATGGAAGAAAAAAAGGGAAGAATGAGAGTTGATCTCCAGCTAATGTCAAAGATAGAACTCTCAATAGCAGAAACCCTAGCAGAGGCCAACTTATCGAGGCCGTTTATGAAACTTCAGAATGTAATGGGCCCGCCATCTAACGTTTTTACCGTCAGCTCCGTATGTTCATTATCTTGTGGAAAAAAGTGAAAGAAACTGGCATCCTCATCGATAAACCAAAGCGTGAAAAGCCAAAAACAGTGCATACACCCAAGAATATTGCTGCTGTGGCAGAAAGTGTGCGTGAAGCGCCATCAACATCAATTCACTGTCGTTCTCAACAATTGAACATTTCGGAGACATCATTGAGACGAATTTTGCATAAAGACCTTGGTATGACGCCATACAAAGTCCATTTGATTCAGGAGTTAAAGGCAATTGACCATCCAATGCGTTTTCGCTTCGCTAAGTGGGCCTGCGATCGACTTAAACAAGATGCCGATTTTGGCAAAAAAAATCAACTTTTCAGATGAAGCTCATTTTGATTTTGGGTATGTAAACAAGCAAAATTGTCGCATTTGGGGCACAGAAAACCCGCACGCATATATTGAAAAGTCGACGCACCCAAAAACGAGTCACTGTTTGGTGCGGATTTTGGTTCAGAGGCATAATTGGGCCATTTTTCTTCGAAAATGAGCAAGGAGTGGCCGTTACAGTCAATGGCGATCGTTATCGGGCCATGTTGAACGAAATTTTGTACACAAAAATTGAAGAGAATAATGGGAACATTTGGTTTCAACAGGACGGCGCTACGTGCCACACAGCCGAAGCTACACTCGATGTTTTGCGCCCTGTTTTTGAAGATCGCATTATCAGCCGCAGAGCTGATGTCGGAGCTGCGATTTAACACCGTTGGACTATTATTTGTGGACAGCCGTCAAAGATAAGTGTTACGCCGACAAGCCAGAGACAATTGACGCTTTAAAGGACAATATTCGTGAAGCTATTGGTGAAATACAGCTGCACACAATCGATAATGTGCTTAAAAATTGGACCGATCGTGTGTAGGCTACTGCATGACCAGCCGAGGCAACCATTTGAATGAAATTATTTTCCATTATTAACCGGAAGGATTGTACTTTCAAATAAAAAAAGAAATTTGAGAAACTATTCAGTAGTTTTTTTTTAAAGCATTTTCAAAAAAAAAGTTATTTGGCGGTCCCTTTATCTACCGTATCTTACCCTCCATACTAGGCGCCCATAGGCGAAAATAAAAGGCTCCCTTACATTACCACGAAGGCTAAAAGAAGTTTTGATGCCTCTGTTTCTTATAATTTTTCTACTCATCAGGACGCTAAAAGAGTTTGTCTTTAGTTTCTCACACCATTCTGTTCTAAAATTGTGCAAATTGAACCATATTACCCTAGAAATTTGCAATTTCCCCTATTCCGCCTGATTACAATTACAAAGAAGTGCCCAAGGGGCAGGTCTAAAAGACCTCCCATCCAACAGGTTCGCGTGTCTCATTATTTCACACATCTCTGGAACTTGAAAGTCATCACAGTGCCACACTCTTTCTGTCAAAGTCTTCGTGATATTAATCTCAAGATCAATTACTGTCCGATCAGTGACTTTAAAGCAGCTTAGGTTAGGTTAGGTTAGGTTAGAGGACGTGTACTTGTCAATTAAGACAAGTACAGTACCCGGAGGTCGAATTGACCTATTGTACAACGTCCTAGTTTCTCACACCACTTATGTTGTGTGTGTTAATTTTATACATGAGTGGTGGGACCTACAGTCTAAAGTCGACTCCGACCGACAGTTTTTTTATTTATTGAGAAACTTTTCATGGCAATTTTTATTTACTCTCAGAGTTTTTGCCAGAAATCTGCTGAGAGGAAGTCGCCGAAGAAATACTTTTTGTATTTTGTCTTGATGCCTGGCCTGGCGCTCGAACCCAGGTTTTTGCGTCTAATAAGCCAACACACTACCTACTAGACTACGGCGACTTCAGAAAGCAGCTTAACTATCTATACAGATAGCCGCCGTGTCCTCTGCCTTAATGATCGCAAGCACTTCAGCCTGGAATACATTGCACTCAGTCAGTCTAGAGGACAACTTTATGTGCTGCTCACCATAGTAGACTTTCGTCCCAGCACTAGTCTTCATCTGCCAGCCATCGTTAAGGAATGTACGACCAACAATAAGATTACCTAAGACTTGCCACAGTTCTCTGTCGAGAAAAACCGCACTGGTTAGTTTAGAAAAGTTTAATTTCCTAGTGAGGCACTTTAACCGTGATATTACCTTTCTTTCAAACGTAAAGAAGTAGATTTTCGTTGCAGCAAGGTTCCATAATTATGATGATAGGCCATCTCCCAGAGGATTGAGAGCATATTTCCGTTTCTAAAGTTGGAAACCAGTTTACTTTTGTTCTTTCTTTAGAAATTATATGCCAAGTGGCTGTTGTATTTCAATGTAAAATGACCCTTATATGGAGTGCATTGTATGTGCATGTGTGCTTGGGTGTGAGTGTGTGCATGTACGCTGAATGCAATCAGTGTTTTCTAACACACAACACATTTGTCTGAATGAATGAAATTTTCTATTTGTATTCGCATTTGAGGCTGATGATGCTGATGCTGACGCTGGTGTTTTCTCTTTTTCTGTTTCGCTAACTTTTTTTTCCCCGTTTTTTCTCATTTTTTTTTTGGTGGGGCATTGCTGCTGCTGTTGCAGTGTAGCGGTTAACGTGGCTATGGTGGTCACGTTAACAATGTTAGCATGATAACTAACCAGATGATTTACAGAGACGTTGTATTTTTATATCAAAAAAAACAGGCGAAAAAAAAACAAAAAACAAAAACTTAACAAATGGCCGCCGATCTTTGTATACAAAATAATATTGAAAGGATTTTAAATAATTTGCGGATAACGAATGTTGTGTTGCATTTCGTTTTTGATAAAAAAACAAGAATCGAAAAAAACCGGAATATTTCTAAAAAAAATAAACAAAAAAAAATTTTTTGTATTGTTTTTTGATGCCAATATAAAATATTTAAGGCATCTCTAGATAAAGAGAGTGAGAGAGAGAGAGAGAGCGAGATAGATGCGATAACTAGATTTTCTCTGGGGATAAATGTAGAGATATTGTTTTACATACAGAAAATAAATTTGAAGCATATTTTTGGAAGGAAAACGTATTGAAACGTTTGCTAAAATAATAAATAAAATATGTATTGTGAATGGAAATTTATTATTAGAATACATACACACATACAATGGAAATATTTAACACAAATATTGTATTGCATTGTAATACGAAAAAATATGAAATCAAATTTCTTGTTGTCCAGAAAAATACTTGTTTTTTTTACATTTTTTTCAAGCATACTTTTAAAGCTTCAAAAAAATGCTGCATACTTTTAGGGATTTAACAACAATAGGAAAAAATTATAGGTTCTAAGTGTTGAAAAATATTTGTCTAATGGCTTAAAAACAATTTCTTAAAAAATACTTATTTAAATAAAAAATATTTATTCTTAATTTTTTAAGATTTTTTTCATTTAAAATTATTACTGTTATTAGCAACAATATTTCTTAATGTTTCTACAGCATACTTCAAGGATGAAAAAGTATTTCTGTTGCTGTGTGTAATTTTAGGCTTACAACAAATATAATAATATTTGTGTAAAGATTTTTGAAGCATACATTAAGGCTTCAATTAATATTTGACTATCTTAAGGCGTTTGTATTAAGGTTTTTGAAAAATGTTACATAAACAAAGATGTAAAATGCCAAAAAAAAATAATCCATAATACTTTCAAAAAATATTTGTTACATTAGTAAACTGTATATCATTTATAATGGCTATTAAGGAGCAAGAGCAGCGAAGCACGGTAAAGAGAAATATTTTTGACACGTTTTACATTTTACCTGTTGCTGATATGTTTCAACGGTCCTCAGAAATTCAACTGTAAATGTAAGCCCTGTACTGTCAAGGATAACAGTCTGTCAAAAAAGATACACATTTACTTGCTTAAGTAGCCAATACAACTTTTTATTATTACAACCTAGTTCCTCACACCACCTATGCTGTGCGTGTGTTACTTGCAGCCATGAGTGGCAGAATCTACAGTTTAAAGGGCGACTATGAACGTTAAATTTTTGAGAAAAATTTTCCATTTACTCTCAGAGTTTTAAGAAACTTTTCATATCAAATTTTTTATTTACTCTTAGAGTTTTTGCCAAAAGACTGTTGTTCGTTTTGTTTGCAATGTCTGAGCTGGGGTTTGAAACACGGACTCTCCTGGAGTAAGTAAAAATAAAGGGTGTTTTTTATAGAGGTATAGAATTTTAAGTTGCAATAAAACAACGATGGATTATTCGATTGACATGAATTTTATTTATCCGAAAGATAATCTTGTAGCATTACATTTTAAATATGATTTCTGGCATATGACCGCCACGGCTGGCGCGGATGTAGTCCAATCTGGACGTCCAATTTTCGATGACTCTTTCCAACATTTGTGGCCGTATATCGGCAATAATACGGCGAATGTTGTCTTCCAAATGGTCAAGCGTTTGTGGCTTTACCGCATAGACCAATGACTTTACATAGCCCCACAGAAAGTATTCTAGCGGTGTTAAATCACAAGATCTTGGAGGCCAATTCACAGGTCCAAAACGTGAAATTAGGCGGTCACCAAACGTGTCTTTCAATAAATCTATTGTGGCACGAGCTGTGTGACATGTTGCGCCGTCTTGTTGAAACCACATCTCCTGGACATCATGGTTATTCAATTCGGGAATGAAAAAGTTAGTAATCATGGCTCTATACCGATCATATACTGTTACCGATGGACACAGATCCAATTGATGTGCTCGATGGCGGATGGACTCATTCGGGTCTTCCTCAATGCTATGCTCTACAGCAGCAATAGCTTCTTCTGTACGCACCGTACAGCGTCTCTGGGGATGCGAGTTATCAATAAGAGTAAACGTGGTGCGAAAACGTTCAATGGTTAATCGAATTAACTGCTCTGATGGATGATTTTGTCGACGATAAAATGGACGTAGTGTGCGATACGTTTTCCGCACAGAACCATTATTTTCGAAATAAAATTGCACTATTTGCAAGCGTTGTTCAGGCGTGAGTCTATTCATGATGAATTGCCAAACCAAACTGAGAATAAATCACTTGACAGCTGTTAAATCGGTCGCCATCTTGAAAAGTAATACCAACTTAAAGTTCTATACCTCTATAAAAAACACCCTTTACTACGTATTAGACTAGGATGGCTTCAACCCAATACAACAAACGAATAAATTTTCACAGGTTTGCTACTGGACAGCAACAGATGGCGGCAGCATCATGATAGAATCCAAAGAATCTATGAAGTTCGTTGCTGATGATACTTTCTCAAGACATAGGGATCATGATTTTAATCCACATTTATTTGGTAGGGGCTGCAGCCCTTTCATTTTCATTACAATTCGAAATAATGATGAAAATTTTTTATTTCTTCCATTTCAACAAAAGCCAATCTCTATGGCATCATTGTCTTTGGCGAATAATTTTGTTGGTGATTGCCCCTATTTTTACACTGTGTGGATAAATAGATTCCAAAACGATAACAAAATACCGAAAAAAAAAAGGATTTCCATTTTACAGCACACACATCCTTTTATAAATCCTTAATTGGGGTTTTTGTTGTGCTTATTGTTTGGTGATGGAAATGGTGTAAATATTTGATAAAATTATCCTTTCAAAAACAGATGAACTTCTTATTTTTTTTTTGTTTGATTAACTTATCAAATGTTAATACCCGAAGTTTACTTTTGTTTAAAATTCTGATTTCGGCATTGTTTTGCCAACATAAAAGGGAAATCCGATACAATTTGATAAGGAAGTAAAATGTTAGGGAGTGAGCGTAAAAAAGAGAATTCTTGAAAAAGCAAATGAAAACCCGATAAAGTGACCAACTACTATTGGAACAAACACCCTATCTAACCAACAGCTTTGACTGTTAAGATTCCATAACTTGTGCTATCTTATCATGAATGAATCTTTCCAACATAATTTGTTCTTGATTTTTTCTCCTAAACTCGTACTACTAGGGGCACTACAAACCCAAGCAAACCAGGTTCAAATTAGGGTAAACGCTTACAAATTTTCATCATGTTTTTTAAAAATTATGCGGCTTCTTCAGAAGGCCTTGCGCTCACTTGCCAGATGGCAACTCCATCATGTTAGGATTTGCTACAGTACAGGGTGGCTGATATGTATTGCAACCAACTTCAGGTTGTTATCATTTGTAAACCGCTCGTCTGACAGCTGACAGATTTATTCCAGTGACAGTTCATTTTATTATTTACAAGCTTACAAAAGCATTTTGATCTATTGCATTCAGAAAAAAAGTTATTCGTGATGGAATTTAAGCGTGATAGTGTGATTGCTTTATATTTGGCTGGAATACCAACCACAGGTGGCTATCGTTAGAGCTGTCTAGCATTTAAATGTGAATAAATCTTTTGTTTCTCGTACCATTGCTCGTTACCGTGATACTGGCAGTGTTGCATCGCGTCCAAAAAGTGAACGAAAAAAGAAACGGTAACGACACCAGAAATGATCCGAACGGTGAAGCTGAACATATCGCGAGAACGGATGCAACACATATTGAAAAATGAGCTTGGACTAAAGCCATTGAAGTTCCAAAAAGTGAAAGAGCTCAGCGATGGACAAAAAAAAAGTTAGCTGGAAAGAGCCAAGGAGCTACTTCGCTTGCACGAAAGTGGCCAGTTACCGAATTTGGTTTTCTCCGATGAGAAGCCATTCCAAATTGAGCAGTTTGTGAATCAACAAAATGATCGGGTTTAATTGCCAAAGAGGTCAGCTGAAAATTTACACCTGCGATTGGCCACCAGAATTCAAGCGCCGCCGATGGTAATGGTGTGGGGCGCCGTAACGGCCGATGATCGCTCCCCGCTCGACCGTGGGATCAAAATAAATGCCGAATATTATCGGGAAAATGTCTTAAAGACAGTATTGAAGCCCTGGGCAGACAAACATTTCGGCCGCAGACCATGGACATTCAAACAGGACTCAGCACCATCGCACTCAGCACGCGTCAACCAAGAATGGCTTAAAAAGGAGGTTCCTTGCTTCATTTCTACCGCACAGTGGCCACCAAATTCTCCGGATCTCAATCCGTTGGACTTTTGCGCCTGGGGCATTTTGGAGTGTAAGGTTTTCACTAAAAAAAATACCAAATTGTCGATCATCTCAAGACGGCGCTTCGCCGGGAATGGGCCAAAATACCGCAGAGCCACTTTCGTGCAGCCTGTGATGGCTTTGTCGGCCGTTTGAAGGCCATAGTTCGTACCAAAGGTGGCCAATTCGAACAAAACTAAACTGATTCTAAAATTTGATGTTATTTCCATCATTTTTTGCTTTTGAACAATCAAATTAAAAAAAATTAAAAAAATATAGCGCTTTACTTTGTTGCATTATATATCAGCCACTCTGTATAGATACGTGTGTACGTCAGAGAGAGGCTTTGGAACTGTCCTACGCGGGACTGAAAAAAAATATTCATGATAACATTGCCTAGAAGATATTTAGAAGGCCTTAACACCTGCAACAGAAACAAATTATTTATTGTGGCAAGCGAATAGGAGTCTGAAATAGTGAGATATGTGAGTCAAATATTGGTAACCTATCGGGAAACGGTCGAAATATGTGCTCAAATCAGCTTGGATGAGAAGTATAGAAGAAAGGAGAAAGTAGTACAATACAGGATTAGTATGTGACTATCTGGGCAAGCTAAAACAGCTAGGCAGAGCAAATGGGGTCACTGTTTGATCAATGCAATTGAGCTTGTACAATCTACATTAACTAGGCAGAGAAAATAGGGTCACTCTTAGCTGGATCGCCGACAATGTAGGAATACGATTGTACAGCAATAAGCAGGCAGATAAGTTTGCCAGTATGAGAGATTCAACACCGCTGATGGGGTCACAACCTTATCAGAGCTAGAGCAGATGAAAATACTATACTTAGGGAATGTTATCTACTCAGTCGTTGCATTGTATTGGAACTACTAACATATGCTATGGAGGTAAGGAAAAAGGTGCACTGCACGTATCAAACGGACACATGGGTGCCTATATGAATTACTAGGCAGGCAGTTGTCCTTACTGACATCGATGAAACAGTCTACAACTCGCTAGGGCAGCAAGATAGGGGAAGACAAATTATTAAGAAACCCTGTGTATTTACCGAGGGCAGTATATGAGTCGCCGTCGTCTAGTAGGTAGTGTGTTGGCTTATTAGACGAAAAGCCAGGGTTCGAGCCCCAGGCCAGACATCAAAACAAAAATACAAAAAAGTATTTCTTCGGCGACTTCCTCTCAGCAGATATCTGGCAAAAACTCTGAGTGTAAATAGAAAGTTGCTATGGAAAGTTTCTCAAAAATTTGTGGTTCAGAACCGACTTTAAACTGTAGGTCCCGCCACTCATATATAAAATTTGCACACAGCATAAGTGGTGTGAGAAACTAGGTCGTAATCCTGACTGAAGGGTTGTAATGACCATTTATGTATGTAGTATATGAGCTTTCCTCTTGTCGAATGAATTGGAACTTGTGCTAATGTATTCCATTATCTGATGGTGACCAGGAAATTCTTATTGAGGAGATGATGTGATGTGGCCATCGAGATCGAGTGCGATTTAACCTCGTTAGACTTTTTTTGAGGTGTACTTAATTCGCAGGCGTGTGCGGATAAGCCACAAAATCACAGCGGTTCACAAAGCCATTATAACTTATGTCATCTGTTAAGATAAGCGTTACAATAATAATACAATGAAGCCGCTGTAGTCTGGTAGGTAGTGTGTTGGGTCTTATTAGACGTGAGGCCGCGGTTCAAACCCCAATTTAGACATCTCGAATAAAATAAAATAAAATTCTTTCGGCGATTGTCTCTCAGCAGTCTGCTGTAAAAAACTCAGAGAATAAAATAAAATGACCATGAAAAGGTCCTCATGGATAAAATGGACACACACTAACATGGGATATCAAAGAATATGGATATAAAGAATGCGCATCATGTAGAAGTAAAATTTCTTATGGCGGGTCGTAACATCACGACCCGCTCTCACCAAATTTTTTTTAAAAATCATTTCTGGGTGAGGGGAGAGGAAGACAGAAGGAAAATGAACACAAACAAAGAGCGTAACAATGTGTTGCTCTCATCGTACGTATGAACATGTGTATGTATTCTTGTGTTTTTTGATTTAGTTGTCGATCAGACTGCGACAAGAACACATGTTTCGTGGATGTTTTATCATTTTATTTCAGAATTACACTCGAAGAATATTTTGTGTTAAAAATGTTCTATGTTATTAGCTGGGCGTATTTTATTATTTATTTTGTCTCATAGTATAATTTTTTTAAATGCTTTGTAATGCTCGTTTTTTTTTTCTTTTAATAAAAAATGGTTTTTTATTCTTTTTATTTATCTAAAAAACATGGCCTAATTTTTAAGCCAAATATGGATAGCTTCATGTTCTTTTAATAATAAAATCGATTTTTTATTTTGTTTTTATTTATCTAAAATTATTAAGCCAAAAATAGACAGCTTTACGTATGTATGTTGATGAAATGAAAGTAAAAAAAGAGTATATTACTAACACTTTTCTATGGCTGTAAATAAATAAATTCTCTCAACTTATTTGTCTCTCTCTTACTCACAAATCCATAACCAAAGGCATGTGTTAATCTAGAGGAAAACTGTTAGTAATAATTTCAAGTCTACTTATTAACCCAATGATATGTATATGTGATCGGAAAATATAGAAAAATTGTACTGCGCTAAGACCCTAAAGACACCGTATTTAACTTGGCAAGTATTCTTACAAAAATCGAAATCATTTCTCATTGATATTAGTGAATACTACTGTGATATTTCTTTGGGCGTATAATTTAAGTCTGAAAAAAAGCGACATGAACCTTCTTCTTTAAAAGCTGACAAGATTTTTACGTTCTTTTTAACGAACATTCTTGATGTTCGTGTCCTATGTGTGTAAAAAGCCGAAGATGTTCTTCCCCTGAGGGACATTGGTTTTTAGCACTAGAAAAATAAATAAAAAGTGGTCAAACAACAAAAACGCACGATGAGAACAACGCATTGTTACGCTCTTGGTTTCTGTATCATTCCCTTCTATCTTTCCCCCCGCGTCATGAAATATTTTTGAAAAATATTCCAAAATATGTTAAAATGCACATTCTTTATACATTATTTTCTTTGCTAAAAGGTTGTGGCTAAGTACCACAATAACGTGTACAAATTTTTGCCTCCGCTCTCCTTATCTTTATGTTTTCCAAATAGAAAATTTATTTTTGCTGTTGATGAGTCGTTATTAAATGTTTATTTATTTTTTTTCTTCTAATTTTAGGTTTTCATCTCTTAATTGTTGACTTAATATTTAATTGATGGCTCAATAAATAAATGATGAGAATATTTTTTTTTTTGATAAGCAGAGTTTTTGCAATTAAAAATGGACAACAAAAAAATGAATAAATAAATAACATTTAATTGCAATTAAAATACAAGAAAATATTCGATTACATTAATTAAAAAAAAAATATAGAAATTCTCGTTCATAGAGAGAGCCAGAAAAGAAATGCAAAACATTTCTTAAATCAAAAATAAAATAAAATTCTCTTGTCGATAACAACGTTTTGTTCAATAAAATTTAAATAAATGACCTAAAAAAAAAAATTTCCTTCTACTGCTCTTACAGTGGCTCCAAAAGATAAGTGCTCAATAATAAATTTAGTCTTTTCCATTAGTTTTTTAACCAGAATTTAAATATTTTGAAAATTCTATTTGTATTATTTTATTAACTATGCAGTATAGTTTATTGTTATGTATTTAAAAATTTTAAAAGATTTTTAAAATTCTAAATTTTAAAGCAAAAACAAAATATGCGTAAAATTTTTGCTCCAAAAAGTGAGTGCTCATTTGTTTGTTTTGTTATTAATTGCGAAAATAACTGCACTTTTACGAAAACAATACAAAGTAAATTGGGATAATAAACGTTTTTAAGATTATTAATAATACATTTTGGTGACACGCGTGCTTATAAAAGTAACTTTAAAAAAAAAGGAATTGTGGACATGGCTCCTAAACGAAAAGAAACTACCGAGGCGGAAAGACAAATTATAATTAATCTTCGTGAATCTCAAAAATCAATCAGGCAAATTGGAGAAATAGTTAAAAGACCTTATTCCACCGTTAACAAGATTATTGACAAATATAAAAATACCAAAAAGTTAACAAACGAGCCAAGATCTGGACGACCACCTGCGTTATCTGAAGCCCAAAAACGCTTAATAGTTCGGGAAATCAAAAAAGATACGAAATTACCAGCTACAAAACTTACAAAAGCCTTTAACATAAAGTTTGGTTACAATATTTGTGTTAGTACAGTTCGTAATGTGCTGTATAAAGCTGGTTTCCATGGCCGAGTTGCGAGAAAAAAAAACCGTTTATAAGCAAAGTCAATAAGAAAAAACGTCTTGTCTATGCTAAATTCCATAAGGATAAGCCTATGGAATATTGGAATCGTGTAATTTTTACAGACGAAAGTAAATTTAATTTGTATGGTAATGATGGAAGATGCAAAGCATGGAGGAGGAAGCCCAACCAAGAATTAAATGACGCGAATCTTTGTCTTTGGTGGCTCAGTCTTAGTATGGGGGTGTATTAGTGCTGGTGGTGTTGGAAATTTACAGATTATAGATGGCATTATGGACCACAAAAAAATATATCGACATTTTCCAAACACATTTGGTCCCCAGCGTACAAAAAATGGCTCTTCCATCAAATTATATTTTTACCCAGGACAACGACCCCAAACATACCGCCAAAAATACTAAGCTGTGGCTGTTGTCCAACGTTCCAACATGGATGTAAACACCTCCTCAATCTCCAGATATTAATCCAATTGAAAATCTCTGGGAACTCTTGGACAGAAAAATTAGGGAAAGGCAAATTGGGAACAAAAATGATTTAAGACAGGCTTTGCAAGAAGAATGGGCAAAAATATCATCGGAGGTGACCCAAAATTTGGTCAATTCTATACCAAGAAGATTAGAAGCCATAATTAAAAATAAGGGAGGTCAAACAAAATATTGAAAATATTGTTTGAAGTGATTTTTTTAAATTAATCATAAGTCAGCACTCAATTTTTGTTTTTGTTTTTTTTTATAGAATAATATGAATTTTTTTTAAGTTTTTAAGTATTGAATATTAAACTATAATAAATGGTGAATATAAAAATAAATTTTGTTATTTTTTTAATAAAAATATGCGTTAACAAAATCAAAGTAGCTGTGAGCACTCAGTTTTTGGAGTGACTTTATATTAACCCTGTATGTTGTTTTTGGTTTCTTTCTTATTTTTCCTAATAAAACTTCTTGGCAATAGCCTTCAGGCATTGACATCAAAACCGGAGTTTCAAAAATTTTAAATTAAAAATGTTTTCAAAAAATATTTCAAAAAAAAAAAAAATAAATAAAAAATAAAAATAAAACACAATCCCTGATTAACACCCTTCATAGTCTCTATACAGCCCGGCCTTTACATACACTGTCATGCTCTTTCTCGCCCTTCTTTGTAAGCCTTGAGAAACTCAACTTTACATAGCTTATACCACCACCACGCTATGGTGCCCAAAATATTACATTCTTAGGCTGTGATTTTAAATTTTTTGTTTTTGTGGTTCTACATGGCTTTTATTTGCTGTTGGCCGAAAAAAAAAAAAAAAGTTTGTCGAAAATTTTTTTTATGGGCCATCAGATTACAAGAAACATTTAAGCCTACACTCGCTCTCTCATCTATTATCTCTTGTTTAAGCCTCAAATAATATTGTATTGTTACCAAATGCTGTTCACTCACACTCTTGACTTTCATACACACTTACATTATGTTTTTGTATGTATGTAGATAAACAAATTCAAAAAAAAAATTTTTTATGAAAAATTTCGTAAATTTTTTTTTTTTTAAGGTTAGGTTTAGTTGGTGAAAATGACTCTGTTTTTCGTTCTGTTTCTATTGCGAACTCAGAAAATAAAATAAAAAAAAAAACGCAAGAAAAACTGTAAAAAAATGTTATTTTTTAATACGCATAACTTTGTCGGTTTGTTGGCCTATACACAACATCAGGGTCATTTAACAATGAAATGAAAAAAGAAATTACCCAGAGGCCTGCAATCATACCAAACAAATTTTAATCCAGTCTGGCGCTTTATTTAATGCATGGCACGAATAAGAATCGTTCAACAGCCGAAGAGCTCGTATAACTTACTACTGAGTGTCCACGTTTCAAGCATTATTGTGCGATTATGCGTACAAGCAACTACTCTTGTATGGGTTCCAGAACCTAAGAATTTTAACGGAAATTGCATTGTTAGTGCAGGGCTAGGATAGAGCAAACAATCTCCGATAAGTTACAAGCTAAAGGTGTTTCGATCGCAACTTCCTCCAATATTGATAAGCTCTTCTAAGCTGGCATAGGTTAACAGAAGGACTGATTGCCTTCTTTCCCTTAAAGAACACTAATGTGGTTTCTATTGGTCTCTGCTCTATTGAAAGATATATCGATAGACTTGGAATTTAATCGAACAACTTCCGATTTTCAGCTTCTTTCACCTCATTTGTCAGTGTCCACCTCTTGCTATGAAGAGGCAGGGGGTGGTTTCACTGCTTCCTATTTTCTGTCACCTTTGACAGAACTTTCCAAAATAAAGGTCAATACAACAACAAGTATTATTTTGAAGTCGTAATTATTTTCTGGTGATTTTCGATGTCTCAGTATCATTACTATCGTCTGGCCTAAGTGGCCAGATGTCAGCCACTTAATCTAAGGCACAATAGTCTGTAGGTTGGGCTGTATTTTTTCGCAAATAACCCTGCAAGAACCATGCCCGTAATTCAGAGTTTAACGACCTTATGATAATCGACTTTTTTTTTGGCTTAGAATTGAGAATTACGAACTAGACGATGCGTGGTTTTAAAAAGATTGTGCCACATCACTCGGTCGACTTAAGAGTGGCCGTTAGAATTTTTGAGTTCGGATTACTTCAATCAATCACAGTGTCTACACGGTAAATATCTTAACGTTGAAGTATTTCAAAACCAATATTCGTCATGAGAACGTCGAAATATCTTTCTTGCTAATATCAGACAGTTTGGTTTAGAATGTGAAGAATCGGACTCTCACTCGCAATGGGAGATGAGACATTAAGTGACAGACGGGGTCTTCCCTCCACTACAGGTTGTAACTTCAGAAAAGAAAAAATATTCGAGAGCATTGGGACAGTCTCTCATCCCATAAGTACAAAGATTACATTAGTAAATGTTCAGTCAAGAGAAGAAAAAATAAATTCTTTCGTCCTTGCGGAAAACGAAAAATCGGAAAAAATATTTCATCGGCTACTTCATTTCAGCAGATTTCGGGCAAAAACGTTGAGAGTAAATAAAAAATTGCCATGAAAAGTTAGACTTGATGATTTAAAGTGTTCATATATGTGTACCTTTGGCAACGGGTGCCGTGTATAGACGGCAATCACTTGGTGAAGCACAGTGCCTGACGTCGTGTAAATACGGCAGTCGTTTATAAAGGGTCCGCCAAATAACTTTTTTTTCTGAAAATGCTTTAAAAAAAAACTACTGAATATTTTCTCAAATTTCTTTTTTTATTTGAAAGTACAATCCTTCCGGTTAATAATGGCAAATAATTTCATTCAAATGGCTGCCTCGGCTGGCCATGCAGTAGCCTACACCAGAAGATGCCGATTCGTCTTTTCAGATGAAGCTCAGTTTGATCTTGGCGGGTATGTAAACAAGCAAAATTGTCGCATTTGGGGCACAGAAAACCCGCAAGCATACATTGAAAAGCCGACACACCCAAAATGAGTAACTGTTTGGTGCAGATTTTGGTCCAGAGGCATAATTGGGCCATTTTTCTTCGAAAATGAGCAAGGAGTGGCCGTTACAGTCAATGGCGATGGTTATCGGGCCATGTTGAACGAATTTTTATTCACAAAAATTGAAGAGGAGGATATTGGCAACATTTGGTTTCAAGAGGACGGTGCTACGTGCCACACAGCCGAAGCTACACTCGATGTTTTGCGCCCTGTTTTTTGAAGATCGCATTATCAGCCGCAGAACTGATGTCGTTTGGCCAGGTCGGAGCTGCGATTTGACACCGTTGGACTATTATTTTTAGGGTGCCGTCAAAGATAAGTGTTACGCCGACAAGCAATTGACGCTTTAAAGCACAATATTCGTGAAGCCATTGGTGAGAAAATATTCAGTAGTTTTTTTTAAGCATTTTAAAAAAAAAAAAGTTATTTGGCGGACCCCTTATGTACATTTGCGTTTCCGCAAACCATGGCAACAATATATGGTTGGACACACCGTCGTGAAAAGTTGCAAAGTATGGCAGAGGTGGACAGTCGCGAAAAGGACTATGGCGTGCATGTGCTTATCTATTCACCTCCAGATATGCAACCGTAACAAATGTAAGAAGGACTATGCAAAGTCAAATTGAAAATCAACATAAAAAAAAAAAAAAAAACAAAGGAAATCAATCCGTATAAACGAGGCAGAAATAATCAGAAAGAAACAAAAAAAAATGTATGTAAATAGGCCTCCTTCAATTTGAAAATAAATATGAAATGCAAGTGCTTTAAACGAATTTTAATAAAAATCTGTGCACTCTTGCCAAATTTCTACTGCAAATTATAGAAGAAATAGGCCACATATGTTGTAAATGATGAGTGAATTGTCTCATATACATACATACATATATAACTGCGTACAATGTACAATGTATGTGTGTGTATTTATTGCATTTGTAAGTCTTTTTTTATGTAAATACTGGGTGTATAGTTTTAAACAAAAAACTTTTGAGTTTTTTTTTTTGCTATTCTTCTCTCTTTTTCTTGTTTCGTTATTGCTATACGAAGTTTTGTTGCTATTTTTTTGTTGCGAAACAAACAGAAACAACATAAAATGAGAGTTTGTAAGTGTATATGTTGTGTATGTTTTTAAATCAAGCAGCCAAAATGTGTACAAAAAATAAAGAAAAATACCAAGAGAAACTGCAAAAATAACAAAAAAAAAAATATTCAAAATATTACTTTGATGCTACAAAAACAAAATAAAATGAAACAAAAAAAAGTAACAACAACAACTTACAACAAAATTCCAAACATTCACACACACTTGCACATGTACATACATACATACCTACATACGAATGCATACATTTTAATATTTTATAGAAGGAAAAAGAAAAAAAGTTTCAACATTTTTTTCATACTCATCAGCATCATACAATATAGCAGAGAGCCTGAGCCTGTGCCTCTATGAACAGTTATTTTTTTTTTCTTGTGCTGCTCCATTGTATTATAGTGTAAGAGAGAAAGCGAAAAGGAAAAAGAAGAGGGTAGAAGAACTATGTTACATTTAAACAAACTTTAGGAAAAATAGTGTTACGGCATACAAATATAATGTAAAATAGTTTGTAACACTTTGGGTATTTCTTCTTCACAAACACATACGCTTTTTTTTTCCTAGATTGTATTATAACAACAGCATAGGCCCAGGCCTACAACATTTGAAAAAGTATTTTTATAGGAAAATTCATACTTCGAATTGACACACACAAGTTTTTGCAATGAATTTTAAAATAGAAGAACAACAACAACAACAACATGAAGGACAAAGAAAAAAATGAAAAGAAAAGGTGTCTTAAAATGACGCAGGTTAAACGCTTTTTAATAACAATAAGGTGATGACCTTGGTCTAGAATATTAGAAAGAAAAACAAACAAACAACAAAAAAAAGGTCTTGTTAAACGAATATAAGCCTTAGGCGATGTCATTAAAGATTCCATGCCCTTTACTTCGACAAATATAAGCCAAAGAATTTTTATTAAATTATTCGGCAAAATTAAAGGCAAATAGTTGGGCAAATTAAACCAGCATTGTGGTGGAAGTAAATAGGATTTTGACTATGTAAACAGGTACAGTGCCAGCGCGAAACAATTTGTTAAAGGGTGTTCGCCTCTGCATCTACTCAATTGGAGCTTGTTTGTTAAGATTGGTCTACCGAAATGCCAGCTGTCACCTGTACACAACTCAACTCTCCAAGGAACTAAAGGCAAACGCCTATAGACTATGATGTGTGTGTGCGCCGAAAGGGCTCTGGAGAAACTGGAAAACTTCAACAATGCGGCACATTTGTGAATAAATGGATATGTAAACCAACGGGTTGATTTTGGTATTCACATGACATCCAAGATCGTTCAATGCTTCCCAAGCAAGTCACATTTTCTTGTGAAATTTAAGCTGGTAGTGTTACCGATTTATACGTCTGTGAGAACGACATTGGCCAGACTCTCAGTGTCAACAGCGAGCACTAAGGGTCAGCGATTAACCACAACTTTTTTGACCTAAATTGAATAAGCTTTCAAGAGGACAGAGCTACGTGCCACACAGCATGTGCCATATTTTATATTCTGTACAAGCGATCTGAGGGCAACACATTCTTGGAACTTGTGTTAATGCATTCCAGGAAAAAAAAACTTCTGTTTGCATTACTGATGCTGAGCAGGAAATTTTTATTGAGGAGTTCATGAGAACCGGACATCGAGATCGTGTGCGATTTGATCTCTTTAGTTATTTTTATGCAGTGTTCTTAAGTCGCCGACATATGTGAGTACGCAACAAATCACAGGGCTTCACAAAGCCATCATAACTCATGCCATCGGTTACGATTATCGTTACAATAACAATACAAAGTCGCCGTGGTCTAATAGGCAGTGTGTTGGCTTATTAATCGTGAGGCCACGGCTCAAACCCCAGATCAGACATTTGAAACAAAACGAAATATGAAAAAATATTTCATCGGCAACTGCCTATCAGCAGATTGCTGGCAAAAGCCTTGGAAGTAAATAAAAAAAATTGCCATGAAAAGTTTCTCAGGAAAATCTGTCGTTCGGAGTCGACTTTAAACTGCAAATTCCGCCACTCGTATATGAAAATTAACACACACACACAACGTAAGTGGTGTGAGAAGCTACATAGGTTGTAATTCTAACGGAAGCGTTGTAATGATCAAATGTATGTATGTGTATTATCTATTTTAACATGATCGGATCAGATTTGTTTGTCCTTGCATTCTTTAAGTTTCTTTCCTTTGAAGTTTTTATTATCACACCTTGGTTCGTTCAGTAGCTTAGTTAAGTTATTCAGACTGCAGTAACTCAGATATGTTGGTGATTTCAAATGACTTATTTCAACATATGGGCTTGTTTATGTAGTCAATAACAAATGCCAACCTGATCCGCTTAAATTTCCTTCTGAATTTGGAAAAAACTTGATTAATGTAACGAAATAAAGCAAGTAAATACTCAGAAGATAGTAAAGACAGCAGATGCTTTGTAAGAATCTTGTGTTCTATACCCATAAACCCTTAATTGTCTACGACGAGTATACTCGTCTTTGCTGGAAAATAATTAAGCAGGCAAAAAAAGTTTTCTGAAACAAAATTAAACAGTTAACAGGGTTAAGTGCGTGAATAAAAAGTTAAAAATACAAGCCAGTTGTTGTTAGATTTTTCGATGAATGGAAAGATTGTAATTCTGACGAAAGGGTTGTAATGATCAATTATGTGTGAATGTATGTATCTGGTATGGTATGGTCTCGCTTCTCTCGGAAGATTCATATGCAACTAATCAATGAGTTTAACATCAGAGGTTTTATCAGTGAATCAAACGCTGTAACAAATATGTACATATGTATGCTTACCGAGCAATACAAGGTCGTGCGTGTAGCCGCAAGTGATTAAAGTCAACTGGGAGACACTAAGCTGAGAGATTTTAATAGTGTTGTGAATATTATCACTGAATTAAAATCGATTTACTAAGATGTGCTGAAGAATAGACGCCATTTTGATTTTAGAATTCTTTGCAAATGTCCTTATTAGCATATAAATTCTCTTTTATGAAAGCAAAGCACCGAAATTGTTACACAATAAATAGCTGTGAAGAAAAAATTTGATATTCTGTCATACAAAAAAATATAATTCTGAGGTTTATTAAAAAATTAACGCTTTTATTCGATTTTTTTTTATATTTTACATTCAAATTCATTTAATAAAGTAAGAAAAATAAGAAATTAAACGCATGAATATAATAAAAAGTTCTGGTAACTGAACATTCATTGAATTCAAGTTCTAATCAAACAAAAAATTACAAAAAAAAAAAGAAATTAAAATAAAATAAAAATTAGAAATTTTTAAAATATTACTAAGGATTGTGTATCTGGGAATTTTTTTAAAATATAACTCCTGGCTAGAAATGTATCTTTCGTTTGCTTTTCGTAAAACTCAACCAAATAAGTCACAGATTCTTTGGTTGGCACAAACACGAATATACAACTGATATGTTGCGGGGTAAGCGACAAACCCATTTGTTTTGCTATTCCAATAACATTAACTTTGGCACCGTCCTTAGTCGTATCGGAACTTTTAATATCTTGAATTAAAACCGTGTGGCGTGTTTCATCTAAAATAAATAAACAAACTGAACTTGCTACTTTAAAACTATCAATACACCTTAGAAATTCATTTTTTATTTGTACAGTGGAAAAGCATATGTAGTAAGCACCAAAGTATTTACTTCTGGAAGAACTTTCAGGGATTTCACCACGGAACAACAGCTGACCCATTTTTATTGCTAAATCAATAATTTTAGACGCAGCCATGTCGGAAGTCAAGTTAAAACATACGAATTTCATTATCCAAATACTGTTGCTTGGCGGAAGGAATATAGTACCATCGCTTATGTCATCACCATTCTCATATCCTTTGGAGGATACCTTGTTATTGGCAACAATATTAGCCACCTTGCACAGAAAACAGTTTTCAACCTTTTCGATGCGATCTGTTAATTTATTTATAATTTAATTTTTTAAAGTTTCTTGGTTTTCTTTAAGCTGTTCCAAAGACTGTCTTGTAAACTCATAAGCTTTGTTAAGTTCAATAATGTTTGCTTCAGCTTCTCCAAAAATTCCGTTCTTTTGCGACATCTTGTTAATTCGGCAACTATTCAAATTTACAACCGTTCTTTGCAATAATACGCTCAATACTGAATATATTTTGTGCCGAAGGTACATTCACATGTGTAGAGCAATATGAAGAATCTTCATATTAATCTTCATTGAAGATTATTTTTCTATTAAATGGGGAAACTCCCTGTTTCGTAATTAAAACATAAACAAATGCAGTGTTGCCAACATAACAAAAAACATATTCATGTACGCACACAACATGCTTTTACCCCATTTACACTACAGCGAAATCTAGTACTTATGAGATTTCGAGCCAAATCTAGTTGATTTTAATTTGATTTCCCATACAAAACAAAATCTACTTATTTAGTAGATTTCGGCAAAATCTACTCAAAATCTAGAATACAAAATACAACGCTGAGCAGGAAAAAAATGACATTTCAATTTAAAAACAAAACTAATAAGATAAGTGCGGCAAAAATTTTCATGGATGTTAGCTTTAACCTCTTCACGCCCCTGGCCACATATGTGGACGTTTAATTTTTTATAATCATAAATATAATACTAATAAAAAAAAAACAAAAATTTTATAGTAAGTTTATTGACTACCAAATCCTCCAACAAGAGAAGTAAACATTTTACCGTTTGTCTGCACTGAAGATATTATTTCCGATGCATAGATGCATACAAAAACGTGTAATAATTCTTCGGCAATCTGTTTTATTGGATTATATCAAGAAATCGCTAATATTTGAAGAAAATAATATCAGTTATATTTAATATAATAAGTTTTACCATCACTACCAAAAAAATCTAAAGGCTGGACTAAAGTTAATCCTGGAATTAGACTGGACGGTATAGGTAATTATCCTAAATACAAGGAACTGAAAAATCCCCCCAGATGTCACGACACAAATTGTGTAAGACGAACTCTCTACATTTGTGAGAAATGTTAAGAATATATATGCCTGATATGCCCGGAATGTGTATGAAATCATATCACACATAAATTACCATTAACGCTCAGTGGCCACAAATGTGGACGTTATTCCTTTTTGTGAATTTTCATTCATTTTTGTTTTCTGAATTCCTATTTAAATAAAATTAAATAATTTAAAAAGAAAACAAAATTTAATAATCTTCGTCCTTGAAGAGGTTAAGCATAACAAATGAAAAGTTTGGCGGCTTTTCGATGAACATATCATATGAAATATTAGGAACATCTTGCTCCCAGAATGATCCATGACGAACTTGTATTAAAGTGCGGTTTAATATTTATATATTATTACCTATGTATATGTACATATATGCTTACGATACTAAATGTCCTATATTTTTCATTTTTGTTTGGTATTAAACTAAATTTGGAAATATTATTATTTTCTTTTAAATTTCAGTCAGCTGTTTTTGTTATTAAAATGAAATCTTGCTACTGTCAAATAAATCCAGTGTAAACGATCTAGATTTTGAGCAAGATTTGAAATCTAATCTACTAGATTTCGCTGTAGTGTAAATGGGCTATTTCGCACATGCAAAAGGTAAATACGTATGTACAGTGTTGCCATTTAGGTGCTTTTCGGGTATTTTTTGCTGTATTTTTGCACTTAGTACCCGTACATTTTTAACAAATAATAAAACGGGTATTTATAGTGCATTTTAAAATTTCTCACAGTGCTTTTAGTGCTTTTTTATACAACTACAAAATTTTTGAATTTCTTTTTGACACTGAATTTTTTAACGACCTTTTTGATGCCTTTTATGCAACTATGATATTATTTTCATTTCTTTTTGACATTGAATTTCTTAAGACGCCTTTTGCACGCTCAAATTAGTTTTCAAACTAGTTTGAAAACTCTTGAGTTTGTGGGAGAGAGGGGCAAAACGAGCGTGGGTGAGTTCTGAGTTTGAAGTACTCGCAAACTAGCAAGGCGAATTCATTATAAGGTGAGAGCGAAAGACCAGCTGATAGGAAGTAACAATGTCAAAAAATTTTTGGTTTTTGTGTATTTTGTTTTGATAATCAATTTCGTTTTTCTTCCCATCGTCATTCTTTAAAAAATTTTATAAATATTTTTAACATTTTTCTTCCCATCGTCATTCTTTAATCAACATTTTTCTTCCCATCGTCATTCTTAAGTCAGCTGTTTTTGACAACATTACTACTTCTCAACAACAAAAATTCCCTGTTGTTTTTGTATTGTTGTACTTATTGTAATAATACTCTCACCATGGCATATTCATAAGAGGTAACCGCAAGAATACAACAAGTACAACAATGCAAAAACAACAGGCATTTTGTTTTTGTTAAAGAGTACACGGAATGTCAAAAACAGCTTCATAACTGACTGACGAATAACAATAGAAAGAGAAATGTTAAAAAAATTTATAAAAATGGTTACAAAACACTAAAAAAACAACAAAATTTTGACATTCTAAGACTCGTCAGCTGTTGAATTACTCCTACCTGATATAAATATGCCATGACTCTCACCTTATAATGAATTCGCCTTGCTTTGTTCTTTATTCGTATATACACATAGTTGTATTTTGATTTCACATTTTATTTGACATTTTCTTTTATTTTTTGTTTCGCATAGTGAAGTTAACACGCTGACTGCCGCGGCAATTTTCAGAAAACTGGCCAAAAATGAAAATTTGATTCTTTTACATTATATTACTTAAAAAACTCTATTTTTAGATCGTAGGTATTATCAAAAAGCAAAAATTATGGTTTTTTTTAGGAGGAAAAGTGGTTTATTGAGTAAGAGATAACTCGTAAATTGCGTTCCCTTCTAGGGAGCTAACTATGAGTTATCTCGTAGTGGGCAGTCAACGTGTTAATATAAAACGAAATGTGAAAAAATATTTCATCGGCAACTGCCTTTTAGCAGTTGCTGGCAAAAGCTTTGGAAGTAAATAAAAAAAATTGCCATGAAAAGTTTCTCAAGAAAATCTGTCGTTCGGAATCGACTTTACACTGCAAGTTCCGCCAATCATATATGAAAATTAACACACACACACAACGTAAGTGGTGTGAGAAGCTACATAGGTTGTAATTCTAACGGAAGGGTTGTAATGATCAAATGTATGTATGTGTATTATCTATTTTAACATGATCGGATCAGATTTGTTTGTCCTTGCATTCTTTAAGTTTCTTTTCTTCGAAGTTTTTATTATCACACCTTGGTTCGTTCAGTAGCTTAGTTAAGTTATTCAGACTGCAGTAACTCAGATATGTTGGTGATTTCAAATGACTTATTTCAACATATGGGCTTGTTTATGTAGTCAATAACAAATGCCAACCTGATCCGCTTAAATCTCCTTCTGAATTTGGAAAAAACTTGTTTTATGTAACGAAATAAAGCAAGTAAATACTCAGAAGATAGTAAAGACAGCAGATGCTTTGTAAGAATCTTGTGTTCTATACCCATAAACCCTTAATTGTCTACGACGAGTATACTCGTCTTTGCTGGAAAATAATTAAGCAGGCAAACAAGATTTCTGAAACAAAATTAAACAGTTAACAGGGTTAAGTGAATGAATAAAAAGTTAAAAATACAAGCCAGTTGTTGTTAGATTTTTCGATGAATGGAAAGATTGTAATTCTGACGAAAGGGTTGTAATGATCAATTATGTGTGAATGTATGTATCTGGTATGGATATCGTGTCGCTTCTCTCGGAAGATTCATATGCAACTAATCAATGAGTTTAACATCAGAGGTTTTATCAGTGAATCAAACGCTGTAACATATGTGTACATATGTATGCTTACCGAGCAATACAAGGTCGTGCGTGTAGCCGCAAGTGATTAAAGTCAACAGGGAGACCTTAAGCTGAGCCTGTTTCGAAATTTTCACAGTATTGTGAATATTGTCACGGAATTTGTAATTAAATTACTAAGATGTGCTGAAGAATAGACACCATTTTGATTTTAGAATTCTTTGCAAATGTCCTTATTAGCATATAAATTCTCTTTTATGAAAGCAAAGCACCGAAATTGTTACACAATAAATAGCTCGGAAGCAAAAATTCGGTATTGTCATACAAAAAAAAAAAATTATTTTTAATTCTGAGGTTTATTAAAAACTTAATGCTTTTATTCGATTTATGCAATATTTTTTTTATATTTAACATTTAAATTCATTAAATAACAAACAAGAAAAATAAGAAATTAAACGCATAAATACAATAAAAAATTCATCCATTGACTGACTTCAATTCTAATCAAATAAAAAATAATAAAAAAAAAAAACAAATTTTAAATAAAAAAAAAAACGTAGAAATAAATTTTTAAAATATTACTAAGAATCGTGTATTTGGGAATTTTTTTAAAATATAACTCCTGGCCAGGAATGTATCTTTTGTTTGCTTGGTGCAAAACTCAACCAAATAAGTCACAAATTTTTTGGTTACCACAAATACGTCTACATCGCTAATATGTTCTGGGGTAAGCGACAAACCCATTTGTTTTGCTATTCCAATGACATTATCTCTGGCACTGTCCTTAGCCGTATCGGAACTTTTAAAATCTTGAATTAAAACCGTGTGGCGTAATGTTTCATCCAAAAATGTTAAAGATTTTGTACGTGGGTAACCTTTCAAAATCGGAATACACCTTAGAAATTGATCTTTTACGAGTATCGTGGAAAAGCATACATAGTAAGCAAGAAAGTTCTCATTTACCCGATACACGTATACATATTTGATATCTTCACCGAACAGCAGCCGACCCGTTTGTTTGGCTAATCCAATAACATTAGTTACAGCCGTGCCGGAACTCATATCCGAAGATTCGAAATTTTTTATCCAAATACTGGTGCTTGGCGGAGGGAATATAGTACCATCGCTTATGATATCTCCATTCTCATGACCGTTGGAGAGTACCTCGTTATTGGCAACAACAACCTTAGAATCATTGTTTGGCTGCTGTTGCTTCTGATTCTCAGTAGTGTTGTTGCCTCCAGCTGCTGCTTTATCGTTAAATGCGTTAAAGGCCTTATTAGCCATCTTGTACAGAAAACAGTTTTCAACCTTTTCGATGCGATCTGTTAATTTATTTATAATTTCATTTTTTAAAGTTTCTTGATTTTCTTTAAGCTGTTCCAAAGATTGTCTTGTAAACTCATAAGCTTTGTTAAGTTCAATAAAGTTTGCTTCAGCTTCTCCAAAAATTCCGTTCTTTTGCGACATCTTGTTGACTGGACAGCTTTTCAAAACTTACAACCGTTCTTTGCAATAATTTGCTCAATACTGACGGTACACATATGTACATATGTGTATAGGAAGTAATATGAAGATTATTGTTCTATTAAAATGGGAAACTCCCTGTTTCGTAATTAAAACATAAGTAAATGCAATGTTGCCATATCGAAAAACGTATTCGAAAGAGGAAAATACGTACGTCTGGCCAGTTGACTTTTGTTCGTTTACAAATGCAAGGAATGCCGAGTTTATTTTGATTACTTTTCAAAATAGTGCCAGAATTTGAGAGTGTTAATCAAGGCAAATTCATATGAATTCGCCTTGGTGTTAATTAATATATGAATACATATATACTACATACATATATCGTGCTATTAATGTTTATATGCGACACAAATTATGTGTTAACGTATCCAGAAGAAGCATAAAAAATTCTATAATTGCATTAATTGTCACAGTAAGGTTTACATATGATCTTTGAAAACGAGGAGCCTTCCTTTAAGAGGAAGATCTATAGTATGACAAGGATGGCGCTCGAGTGGAAGAAACCGCAAGGCTCAAGAAGCCTAAGAACAATTTAACAACACGGGTTTTTGGAAACGAAGAGCCTTCCTTTAAGAGGAAGATCTATAGTATGACAAGGATGGCGCTGGAGTGGAAGAAACCGCAAGGCTCAAGAAGCCTTAGAACAATTTAACAACACGGGTTTTTGGAAACGAAGAGCGTACCTATGTTTAATAGGTGACAACGTAAAAAAAAATATTTCTTTCAGCGACGTCCTCTCAGCAGTCTTGGGGAAAAAAACTCTGAAGAGTAAATAAAGTTTCCATAAAAGAGTTTCCCAAATCTGTAGGTCCCGCTAATGGCAGATAAAATTAACACACATACGACATGGGTGGTGTGAGAAGCTAGGTTGTATACCAGACTCCAGGGTTGTAACAATTGGAGTTAGATTGGAAAGAGTGTCTAGAGCTGCTTTAGGGCCGTAGTCTAATAGATAGCATGTGGACTTATTGGACGTGATGCCACGGTTCAAAGCCCAGGTCAGACATCTCCAACGAAAAGAAATATGAAAAACATTTCGGAGGCTCTCTATCAACAGATTTCTGGCAGAATCTCAGAGAGTTAATAAAATTACCCTGAAGTTACCCAAAAATTTGTCGTTCGAAGTCGATTTTTAACTCTTTTACACCGCCACTCATGTGCAAAATTAACACTTACAACATAGGTGGCGTGAGAAGCTAGGTTGGAATTCTAACTGAAGGTATGTTACGTCAAGAGCATATGCTGAATGCATCAATCCAAGGTATTCCATCAAACAACGCACCCATGTGTCACAACTGGCTCCAATTAATGCCCTGAGACAAGAGTCTAAACTTTTTTTTTTCTACGGAGCTTCGGCAAATTCAAATCAGTAATCTTTTCAAATGCCATGCTAAGCAAAGTATGGAGAAGCTTAGGAATATCTAGATGAACCAAGTTCAAAATTACAAACGCCTATGTAAAGTCTACTCCGTTCAATGAAAATAAAATCTCTCTGGAAGCGAACAGAATCGTCATCTTGTGCCTCAGAGACGAATCTTTGGAATTTATTAAACGTGTAGCCTTCCTTTAAGAGGAAGATCTATAGTATCACAAGGATGGAGGTCGAATGGAAGAAACCGCAAGGATCAAGAGGCATCAGAGATAATTTAACAACACGGGTCTTTGGAAACGAGGAGACTTCCTTTAGATCTTTAATACCACTAGGATGGCGGTCGAGTGAAAGAAACCGCAAGACTCAAGAAGCCTTAGAACAATTTAACAACACGAGTATTTGGAAACGAGTAGCCTTCCTTTAAGGGGAAGATCTATAGTATGACAAGAATGGCGCTCGAGTGGAAGATACCGCAAGGCTCAAGAAGCCTAAGAACAATTTAACAACACGGGTTTTTGGAAACGAAGAGCGTACCTTTAAGGGGAAGATCTTTAATACACAATATGGGTCTTTGGAAACGAGGAGCCTTCCTTTAAGGGGAAGATCTTTAGCACCACAAGAATGGCGGTCGAGTGAAAGAAACCGCAAGACTCAAGAAGCCTTAGAGGCAATTTGACAACACGGATCTTTGAAAACGAGGAGCCTTCCTTTAAGAGGAAGATCTATAGTATGACAAGGAAGGCGTTCGAGTGGAAGAAACCGCAAGGCTCCAGAAGCCTTAGAACAATTTAACAACACGAGTATTTGGAAACGAGTAGCCTTCCTTTAAGAGGAAGACCTATAGTATGACAAGGATGGCGCTCGAGTGGAAGAAACCGCAAGACTTAAGAAGCCTCAGAGGCAATTTAACAATATGGGTCTTTGGAAACGAGGAGCCTTCCTTTAAGAGGGATATCTATTGCATCACAAGGATGGCGGTCGAGTGAAAAAAACCGCAAGGATCAAGAGGCATCAGAGATAATTTAACAACACGGGTCTTTGGAAACGAGACTTCTTTTAAGGGGGAGATCTATTGTATCAAAAGGATGGCACTCGAGTGGAAACAACCGCAAGGCTCAAGAACACTGAGAGCGTTTACGATATTCGAAAAATCTAGAGTGATGCATGTTCACAAGGAAATAACAGCACAAAAGCGGTTAAGATGGAGACGAAGCCTTTATGGGTTAATTTAACGAAACATCACTTTATTTGATTGCAAACCTTTAGTCAGGTTTTGCGACCTAGTTTCGCATATAATTCGATTTTTTTTTCAAATTTCTAAAAAATATTTCACTTTTAATTCCATAATCCCTCTGAAAGAGTTTTTTTTATCAATCATTACTTCCAATACATACTTAAATAACTTAAAAATGAATTTAAAATAAAAATAAATTTATAAACAAATAAAAATTTTTTTTTTAAAGAATTCGAAACCATGTTACAAAAAATAAGCATAATCTTGGCCATCACCAGAGTTTATCTTCTAAGCAGTTTTAGTTAAAGGAAACCGTCAAATCCATGCAATACAATACAAAATATGAATGCATTGGAATACATACATACAATAAACTAACATACGAGGGGCGGGGGTCTAGCAAAAGTTACGAAAATAATCAATAATCTTATGAAATATTGGTTCAAGTTTTCTTGAACCCCATTGAAGTTAGAAATTCAATTTAATGAAGGCCAAGGCCGTTGTCTAGCAGGCAGGCTTATTAGACATGAAGCTTAGGTTCAAACCCCAGATCAGATATCTCAAACAAATTCGAAATCGACTTTAAACTGTATGTCCCACCACTTATGTATAAAATTATCACTCACAACATAAGTGGTGTGAGAAACTAGGTCGTAAACCTGACTGAAGGGCTGTAATGACCAATTATGTACATATGTACGAATGAAGGCGTGAAGGATGGCACAATTATATTACAGCCCAAAGCCAATCCTCCTGCTTATCCTTATTGCCATGCCCCATTACTTGTTGTATCAGAACAGCTGTTATGTATACTCTAACTAAGCTCTACATGGCCGACTACCTGCAAAGATTAAGGGCAACAAGAATCTGTCCCTTACCGCCCCTATAGGATTTCAATCTGCTGCATATGCTACTGGAGACCAGAGCTTTGGAGAAAATTGTTAGGAGGATGAACGATAATTTGAGGAATTTCATTATCTAAAGAGCCGAGTGATTGACAGCTCGGGCCTTTACTGTCCCTCAACAGGACAGAACGTGGAGACTCTATGATTTTGTGAAATATTTTACAACGAGACTTAGTAACAAAAATGAATGCAGTAATCTGGCAATTCCACTTTAATTTAAAGATGAACTGTATTATGGTGTGTAGATGGTCTCAAAACGGATGTGAGAACAGGAGCAAAAGTTTTTTTGGCCCCAGAATAGAACATTTCATGCTCAGGGGGAATCTCTCATCTCAACTTCCATAGAAAGTACAAAAGACACGACATTCTATCTGATAGCCAGGCCGCCATTAGAACCCTAGACTCCTATGAGATTAAATGAAAAACAGTAGGGGTATCCCTGCGCAATCTGAATTAGTCGGGAAGGTAAAATAAGACCTCTGCTGGGCGCCAGTTCATGTGGGAATTCTCAGCAAAAAGTAAGCAGACAAGCTTGCGAAGAGCAGATCTCCCACACCGTTGATAGGACCTGAATTCTTCTGTGTAGTGGCGGCAGATGTTAAGAAAGGTATGCTCCACGAAAGGAAAGATAAGGGGAGACAAAGATTCTTCTTAAATCAAGTGGCATGCATAAGGCATGCATTAAACTATCCAGGAATGAGCTTAGGTTGGCAATTGGCCTTTTGGCAAAGACTCGGGCATCTCTCGAAACCAATATTAAGACTCTGGTTCGATGATAATAAACCATCAGAACCCATTTCTGGAATCTGTGGGGCATTAATGTATTCCACACGAACACCTCTGGGTGCATATTAGATGCTGAGCAGGGAATTGTCACCAATGGACGACACCAATGACTTGCGCTTCCAACAGGATGATGATAAGAGCTACTTAGCTTATGGCCAACTTGGTATTCTGCAAGAGGTAAAGGGTGTTTTTTATAGAGGTATAGAACTTTAAGTTGCAATAAAACAACGATGGATTATTCGATTGACATGAATTTTATTTATCCGAAAGATAATCTTGTGGCATTACATTCTAAATATGATTTCTGGCATATGACAGCCACGGCTGGCGCGGATGTAGTCCAATCTGGACGTCCAATTTTCGATGACTTTTTCCAACATTTGTGGCCGTATATCGGCAATAATACGGCGAATGTTGTCTTCCAAATGGTCAAGCGTTTGTGGCTTTACCGCATAGACCAATGACTTTACATAGCCCCACAGAAAGTAGTCTAGCGGTGTTAAATCACAAGATCTTGGAGGCCAATTCACAGGTCCAAAACGTGAAATTAGGCGGTCACCAAACGTGTCTTTCAATAAATCTATTGTGGCACGAGCTGTGTGACATGTTGCACCGTCTTGTTGAAACCACATCACCTGGACATCATGGTTATTCAATTCAGGAATGAAAAACTTAGTAATCATGGCTCTATACCGATCACCATTGACTGTAACGTTCTGGCCACCATCGTTTTTGAAAAAGTACGGACCAATGATTCCACCAGCCCATAAAGCGCACCAAACAGTCAGTTTTTCTGGATGTAACGGTGTTTCCACATACACTTGAGGATTACCTTCACTCCAAATGCGGCAGTTTTGTTTGTTGACGTAACCATTCAACCAGAAGTGCGCTTCATTTGTCGACGATAAAATGGACGTAGTGCGCGATACGTTTTCCGCACAGAACCATTATTTTCGAAATAAAGTTCCACTATTTGCAAGCGTTGTTCAGGCGTGAGTCTATTCATGATGAATTGCCAAACCAAACTGAGAATAAATCACTTGACAGCTGTTAAATCGGTCGCCATCTTGAAAAGTAATGCCAACTTAAAGTTCTATACCTCTATAAAAAACACCCTTTATTTAATAAGCTCATATGAAAGTGATGTGAAATGAGCAACGAGAAACGAGTGCGATTTGTGGGATTTTCTTAAGTCGAAGGTGCATGCGAATAAGCTATAAATCTCAGCGGGTCTCTAAGCCAACATAATCCACGTCATCGCTCTAGTTTAGCTTGACTTATGCATCAGAATCATGACAAATTTGGCATTTAATTTTTGGTACTTTTCAGAGAAGCGGACATAAAGGCATCAAGAGGTGTTTCACACGAATAAAAGAGTGCGATGATGTCTTCTTTAGATTTACATTTAAAGACAGGAGGCGTTCGATAAAAGACCTGATATATGCAGGGCAAAACGTTTTCGATTTACCCTCGTACATATGTAGAATTGATTTGGAGTTGTTGTTTTTTTTTGTTGAAATTCCTTTTCAGTATTGCAACGATTTGTGTGGCCAGTCAGCCTGGAGTTATTCAAAAAAAACAAACAAACTGAAAAACTTATTTGTTGTTGTTGTTTTTTGTTGTCATTGTTCATATTTTTGTTAGTGAAAAAAACTCTTAAAAAAAAAGACGAAGAATTTTTTTTTTAACACAGTTTGTGTTTCTGTTTTATCTACTTCATATCCCGTTATTTTAATTCTCTTTTTTGCCTTCCATTTTTTGTTGGTATTTGTGGATATTGTGTTCATAGTTTTGCATTTAAAGTTGATTTCCTACTGTCAGTTGTAAATGTTTTTTTAAAAAAGAAAGCAAAAAAAAAAAAGAAAAATACTACAGTGTATAAGAGAACTTGTGAGTAGGTTTGTATGGAATTGTGTGTGTATGTGTGTGCTAGAGAGAACATATGTGGGTTATAAAACTAACCGACTAACCGACATTTTATAAAAATAAATAAAATAATTTAAATTTATTGTATGAACAAACGTATGTACACACTCGTATACATACATACATAAATATTACATTTTATACACTCTTACATTTATAAATTTATGTAAATTGTACGTGTCTGCGTGTGTATGTTTGCATATATATAAAATGTTTATTTGCGTATTTCAATGCTACAACTGACTGCTTGATACTGCTCTTGATTGCAAACTTTTATGCTCATCGTTATTATAGAGCACAAGTACAACAATAAAAGCAACACTAACAACACTAACAACAACAGCATTTACACTTAACGTTTCAAATCATGTTTGCTTGTGGGTGAGTCTGGTTGTGCAGTGTATGTGTTCAAAGAGAGAGAGAAGCCGTTTATTTAGTTTCTGTTTCTGTTTTGTTGTTGTTGTATTTTTCACATGAAACTTAACGTTTCAAATAAAATTAAATGTACACACTTAGAGCACAGAGAATGAGACATGGTGAGAGAAAGGGACAAAAGAAAGAGAAACTAACGCGTACATATGTTGTATTTAAATAAGACTCGTTTTCTACATCTAAATCGTGTGATTAAGGAGCATACAAAAATAGTTTTTCATTAGGAATTGAATCATTCCATCGTATCGAAAAATCCAAAAGAAACTGGCATGTTTTTTAATTTTTTTCTTTCATTCCCTTTACACTGTTAACTGTTTAATTATGTTTCAAAAAACTGTGTGCTGGCTGCTTGATTATTTTCCAACAAAGACGAGTATACTCGTCATAAACAGTTAAGGGTTTATGCCTATATAGAACATAAGATTCTTACAAAGCATCTGTTGTCTTCACTATCTTTGGAGTATTTACTTGCTTTCATTTCGTTTCATTAATCAAGTTTTTTCCAAATTCAAAAGGAGATTTAAGCGGATCAGGTTGGCATTTGTTGTTGATTATATAAATAACGCCGTGTATTGAAATGTAATCCCAGGTCAAGAAGGCACTCGGAATCAACAACATAGCTAAAGTTACTGTTTTGATCCTTTTTTTTGAGTTCGTTTTGTTGGTGTTACGGATCAGATTATCATTTGTTTCGTTCTAAGCAGAACTCTGCGCTAACAGTGTAATTAAATGCCACTTTCGTCGTATGCTGAACCATTTTCTAAATAGAAATCATATCAAACGATAGTTTACGATTAACCGCTGTTGAGTGAGAAATTAAAAGAACGTAAATGGCATTAGAATGGAAAGGGTCCGACAAATAATTTGAATAATTTGAAAATTCTTTAAAAAAAACTACTGAATATTTTCTCAAATTTCTTTTTTTATTTGAAATTACAATCCTTTCGGTTAATAATGGAAAATAATTTCATTCAAATGGCTGCCTTGGCTGACCATGCAGTAGCCTACGCGATCGGTCCAATTTTTAAGCACATTTTCGATTGTGTGCAGCTGTATTTCACCAATGGCTTCACGAATATTGTCCTTTAAAGCGTCAATTGTCTCTGGCTTGTCGGCGTAACACTTATCTTTGACGGCACCCCACAAATAATAGTCCAACGGTGTCAAATCGCAGCTCCGAGGTGGCCAAACGACATCAGTTCTGCGGCTGATAATGCGATCTTCAAAAACAGGGCGTCAAACATCGAGTGTAGCTTCGGCTTTGTGGCACGTAGCGCCGTCCTGTTGAAACCAAATGTTGCCAATATCATCCTCTTCAATTTTTATGAACAAAAATTCGTTCAACATGGCCCGATAACCATCGCCATTGACTGTAACGGCCACTCCTTGCTCGTTTTCGAAGAAAAATGGCCCAATTATGCCTCTGGACCAAAATCCGCACCAAACAGTGACTCGTTTTGGGTGCGTCGGCTTTTCAATGTATGCGTGCGGGTTTTCTGTGCCCCAAATGCGAAAATTTTGCTTGTTTACACACCCGCCAAGATCAAAATGAGCTTCATCTGAAAAGATGATTTTTTTTTGCCAAAATCGGCATCTTCTGGTGTAGGCTACTGCATGGCCAGCCGAGGCAGCCATTTGAATGAAATTATTTTCCATTATTAACCGGAAGGATTGTACTTTCAAATAAAAAAAGGAAATTTGAGAAAATATTCAGTAGTTTTTTTTTAAAAAGCATTTTCAAAAAAAAAAAAAGTTATTTGGCGGACCCTTTACATGTCTGCAGAGACCTGTAGTCAACCGTACCAGAAAGGAAATAGACGGGAAATTGATAAAATTTGGGGTCGCCGTGTGTGTTGGCTTATTAGACGTGAGGCCACGGACGAAACCTGAAAAAATATTTCTCCAACGACTTTCTCTCAGCAGATTTCTGACAAAAACTCTGAGAGTAAATAAAATTGGAATGGAAATTTTCTCAAACAAAATCTGTCGTTCAGAGTCGACTTTAAACTGTAGGTCCTCTGCCACTCATGTATAGAATTAACACACACGACATCAGTGGTGTGAGAAGCTAGGTCGTAAACCTATCTGAAGGGTTGCAATGACCGATTATTCCCTTTTCCTGCAGTACACCTGCAGTCGTAATCCTGACTAAAGGGTTGCAATGACCAATTATGTATGAAAACGTGGAACGAGCTGAAGACCTTAAAACCAGAAAATCGAACATGGAGAGAAATGTCCCTTACATGAATAGCAGGAATTTGTGTAAAAGCCATGTGAAATAACCCATATTCATGTGCGTGATGTTCTAAATATATTTTTATATATTCATTACAAAGCCATACACACACACAAACACATTTGCTCATGTCTAATTGTATTTGTGCTTTAGCAATCATAACACATATGTATGTATTCCCTCACGCAGCGAAATAAAAAGAAAGAAAGTAAGGGAATGCCACACTGTTTTCCTAACTATTCATTGCCACCTACACATCCTTAATATAACGTTAACAAGCATTGTACCACACTCACACTTACGCACATATCTAGTACGAATGTGTGTATGTATGTATGTATGTAAAGGGTGTTTTTTATAGAGGTATAGAACTTTAAGTTGGCATTACTTTTCAAGATGGCGACCGATTTAACAGCTGTCAAGTGATTTATTCTCAGTTTGGTTTGGCAATTCATCATGAATAGACTTACGCCTGAACAACGCTTGCAAATAGTGCAATTTTATTTCGAAAATAATGGTTCTGTGCGGAAAACGTATCCGCGCACTACGTCCATTTTATCGTCGACAAAATCGTCCATCAGAGCAGTTAATTCGATTAACCATGGAACGTTTTCGCACCACGTTTACTCTTATTGATAACTCGCATCCCCAGAGACGCTGTACGGTGCGTACAGAAGAAGCTATTGCTGCTGTAGAGCGTAGCATTGAGGAAGAACCCGAATGAGTCCATCCGCCATCGAGCACAGGAATTGGATCTGTGTCCATCCATCCACTTTATGGAAGATTTTGCGGAAGAATCTTGGTTTGCGTGCTTACAAAATCCAACTCGTGCAAGATTTGAAGCCAAACGATCATCAAGTAAGGCGTAGATTCGTCGAATGGGCCCAAAACGAGATTACCGTTGTTCCCGATTTTCATAAGCGAATTTTGTTTAGCGATGAAGCGTACTTCTGGTTGAATGGCTACGCCAACAAACAAAACTGCCGCATTTGGAGTGAAGGTAATCCTCAAGTGTATGTGGAAACACCGTTACATCCAGAAAAACTGACTGTTTGTTGCGCTTTATGGGCTGGTGGAATCATTGGTCCGTACTTTTTCAAAAACGATGGTGGCCAGAACGTTACAGTCAATGGTGATCGGTATAGAGCCATGATTACAAACTTTTTCATTCCTGAATTGAATAACCATGATGTCCAGGAGATGTGGTTTCAACAAGACGGCGCAACATGTCATACAGCTCGTGCCACAATAGATTTATTGAAAGACACGTTTGGTGACCGCCTAATTTCACGTTTTGGACCTCCAAGATCTTGTGATTTAACACCGCTAGACTACTTTCTGTGGGGCTATGTAAAGTCATTGGTCTATGCGGCAAAGCCACAAACGCTTGACCATTTGGAAGACAACATTCGCCGTATTATTGCCGATATACGGCCACAAATGTTGGAAAAAGTCATCGAAAATTGGACGTCCAGATTGGACTACATCCGCGCCAGCCGTGGCGGTCATATGCCAGAAATCATATTTAAAATGTAATGCCACAAGATTATCTTTCGGATAAATAAAATTCATGTCAATCGAATAATCCATCGTTGTTTTATTGCAACTTAAAGTTCTATACCTCTATAAAAAAACACCCTTTATGTATGTATGTATGTATGTATGTATGTATGTATGTATGTACGCTTTTGGAGAATTTATTCAGCGTGTTGCAGTGTTATAGTTTTTGAAGTCAGAGTTTCTCGAAGAATTAATTGCAATTATAAGTTTGTATTGAGAGATGAAATGTAAAACAACAACAACAGCGACAACTATAATACTAACAACAATTGTGTCATCATATAGTACCCACACATACACACATACACCGAGTAACAGCATCATGAGAGCGAGACAGCAAGTGTTATGAGAGAGAGCGTGTCGCAAAAGAAAAAGGAAATGAAAATTGAGGAAAAGTTTTCATTGACATTTTATTTAATTAAACAAAGTAAGTGATGTGGAATTTGTGCTGTTTGTGCTACGGAAATTTAACATCTCTTTGCTACTCTCATTGCTTTGAAGATTCGATTCGATTCGAATCTGTAACTTCCAATTCCTTTAGCAGTTAGGCAAAAGGACAGAGATAGGAGGCGGAACAGCAAGGGGAATGATTACTATTCCAAGTAATTAGAAAATTTCTCAAATGTTTGGAAAACTAAAAAAAAAAAAAAATTAATTTACAACCAACGAGCCATAGTTTATTAGCGTTACTGTAGTAAGATTGCGTGCATTTGTACAGAGAGAGACAGTGTCACATGCTGTCAATAAAGAAGACTTAAAAACTTAAAAGAACACACGAAAAAAAGTGTAACAAATTTGCTATAATTTAAAAGCAACGTGTAAAATTAAGAAAAATAAAAAAGAAAATATCAAATTTTTTTTTGACATCAAATTTATTTCTAATTCATTTTCTAATTTTTTAACACTTAATTATTTAATTAAAACTACGAAAACAAAAAATATTTCATGTAAATAAAGCTTACTCTCAAAATTAATTGTAAACAACCTAATAATTTTTAAACAAAAGGCACAAAAGTTTTATATTATCTTAAAATAGTAAAGTTATTTTAGTATTTGGTTGAATAACCATTGTTTTTAATGAATTCAGCACATCTACGAGGCATTGAGCCAATAAGATCTCGGGCATCTCTTTAAAGGAATTTGATGCCACGCATCGCCCACTGTGATCCATAGTTCTTCTGCATTTGAAGGTTTTTTTCTCTGCAACATACTTTTTAACATCTCCCCATAGATGTTCTATGGGATTAAGGTCAGGAGACTGAACTGGCCACGCCATAACCTCTACCCCATTAACGCGAAACCATTCATTTGCTAATTTACTGGTGTGTTTCGGGTCATTATCTTGTTGGAATATCTATTTTAGAGGCGTGGAGTATGATAACATGACTTCCCTCAAAATGCCAACATAGACGTTCCTATCCATTATGCCTCTAATTCGATGTATTGGGCCTACACTATTATATGAAAACCTTCCCCATATCAGTAGTTTTGCATCACCATGTTTAACTGTCTTTTGTGTATACTGAGCTTTATATTTGGTTTTGGGCGGACATCTAACATACTGTCTAGACCCAATGCCACCAAATAAAACAATTTTGCCTTAGCCGGTCCACAGTATATTTCTCCATTTTTCTTTCGGCCAATTGATATGTTCTTGGGCAAACTTTAAGCGTGCTGCTACCTGCAGCAATGTCACCTTTCATGGACTTCTTGCGAATAAATTGTTGTCCATCAGACGCCTACGAATAGTAGGGCCACTTACGGCAAGATTCAGATCCTTTTAAATTTTTTTTTTGCATACGCCGAAGGATTCATTTTGTTGTATTGCACAGTTCTGCGGTCATCTACAGTTGATGTTTTGCGCTTACGCCCACGCGTTTTGAGCTTTTTTTCATATTTTAATACATTTGCGATCATTTGATTGGAGTAACTTAAGGTTTCCTTAATTTCTTTAGAAGTTTTGCCTTTTTTTTTCGAAGATTTTTGATTAGTTTTCTCTTTTCTTCAGTACAGTGCTTTTCTCGTCCCACTATTACAAAAATTTATGTGAATCACTGTAGAAAAAGTTTTAAATACATTTTTCCGTACTTATTTTTCACTTTTTTCTTTAAATTATGTGCTGTTATATTTTTATTTTTAAAAGAACACTCACACTCCTATTTCTTTATTCAACTGAATTCAAGGACAAACACAGAAATGAATCAATTTCATCGTAAATATTAAAGTTATTACGAGATTCTTTTTTGTATTTTATTTCTTACATATCGTTGTAACTACCATTAAAATGTATCATGTTTTGCAAATTGGTACAATAAAAAATTTTAGCTTTGAAAATATTACATGGTAGCACTCCTATTATTTTGAACACAGCTGTATATGGTGTATTATATTTAAATACGACTCGTTTTCTGTGTCTAAAATGTTAAGTATTTCATTTGGATTTGAATTCATCCATTCAACGAAAAATCCAATGAGATCAGGCTTGTTTTTGTAGCTTTTTCGTCATTCCTTTAACCCTGTTTACTGTTTAATTTTGTTTCAGAAAACTTTTCCTGCCTGCGTGATTATTTTCCAACACAGACGAATATACTCGTCATAAACAATTACGGGTTGAAAGAACACACGGTTCTTACAAAGCATCTCCAGCATTCACCGTCTTCCGTGGCATTGTAATGAGCATTGCAATGAAACTTCAAATGAACAAACCAGGAAAGGCGCATACCGGGAAAAGCGAATGCCTAGACCTTTCCTGGGATACTTTTTCGAACTGATCAAACGGGTGATCATACGGAAAGTTTGTTTTTCATGACGAAATAGAAGAAATGGCAAAATCACCAGGATACTATCGTATAAGTTTGACTGTTCTAGAACGAAATGTATTGTGAGGTAATTTATTACGATTTGCATACATTTTTTGCCATCTTATTGCGAGTAAGGATTAGTAAGTGGCATAGAGACACCCCGATCTTTCTTTACCTGTTTGTGGTAATAACAGAGAGTGGCCATTCTGTGACACTGGCCTAGCATACAAGAGGTGAAGGCTTAGTATTCTTAACTTTGTAATTTGAATGTTACTAAGACAGAATTGTGGACCTGGGCGAAAAAAGCTTGTACACTTTCGAGGATACCTAAAGATCACTAAACCTACAATAAGCATGGAGTATCCGACGCAAGTACCTATAGATTCGGCTATTAATAAGAGGAGTGAATGGAATACGTAATCGCCGTGGTCTAGTAGGTAGTGTGTTGGCCCCATTAGACGTGAGGCCGCGGTTCAAACTCCAGGTCAGACATATCAAACAAAACGAAACCGGAAAAAATATTTCTTCGGCGATTTTTTTCAGCAGATTTCTAGCAAAAACTCTGAGAGTAAAAAAAAATTGACATGGAAAGTTGCCTAAGAAAACCTGACGTTCGAAGACGACTTTAAACTATAGGCCTCCTGCCATTCATGTATAAAAATAACGTATAGCAACATAAGTGATGTAGCTGCGTCGTAACATAACGGGTGATTTTTTTAGGTATTATCTTTTTGGCAACACTGGTTTAAGCAGCTCACGTACGTTTCGTGTTTTGTTTTACTGTCAAACTTCTTGAGTTTGGTCTATAATTTAACCATGAATCGTCTTACAAACGAACAACGCTTGCAAATCATTGAATTTTATTATCAAAATGCGCGCTCTGTTAAGAAAGTTCATCGCGCGCTTCTTCCATTTTATGGTCAGTTTAATCGACCAACTGAAGCGACTATTCGGGCCGCTATTGTGACTAAATTTCGCACCAAATTTACATTGTTGGACATTAAACCACCAACACGCTTACGTAGAGTGCGAACTGAAGAAAATATCGCAGCTGTATCGGCCAGTGTTACTGATGACCATCAATTATCGATTCATCGCCGTTCGCAGCAATTGGGCCTCTTTTACTCAACAACGTGGAAAATTTTGCGGAAGGATTTATGTGTGAAGCCTTTCAAAATACTTGCTGGTGCAAGAATTGAAGCCGAACGACTTACCGCAACGCAGAATTTTTGGTGAATGGGCTCTTGGAAAGTTGGCCGAAGATCCACTTATTTATCGAAAAATTGTGTTCAGCGACGAAGCTCATTTTTGTTTCAATGGATACGTAAATAAGCAGAATTGTCGATTTTGGAGTGAAGATCAGCCAAAAGCATTGCAAAAGCTACCAATACATCCAGAAAAAGTCACAGTTTGGTGCGGTTTATGGGCTGGTTGCATCATTGGACCGTACTTCTTCAAAGATAATGCGAATCGTAACGTAATTGTGAATGGTGAGCGCTACCGTGAGATGATATCCAACTTTTTTTTGGCCAAAAATGCAAGAGGTTGACTTGCATGACATGTGGTTTCAACAAGACGGTGTCACATGCCACACAGCACGCGTAACAATAGACTTATTGAGAGGCGAGTTCGGTGAACATTTTATTTCACATTCGGGACCGGTCAATTGGCCGCCTAGATCGTGCGATTTAACGCCTTTAGACTATTTTTTGTGGGGCTATGTTAAAGCTCATGTCTATACAGACAAGCCCGCTTCAATTGACGCATTGGAAGACAACATTGAAGCGTTTATTCGTGAGATACCGGCAGAAATGTTGGAAAGAGTATGCCAAAATTGAACTAAGCGGATGAACCATTTGAGGCGCAGTCGCGGTTAACATTTGCATGAAATAATCTTCAAACATTAAATTATATGGACCGTACTATCGATTGAAATAAAGATTTCATGCATTTTTCTAAATTTTTATGTTTTTTTTTGAAAAATTTTCCTATAGCTCTTAAAAAATCACCCATTACATACATAATTGGTCATTACAACCTTTAAATCAGGATTACAACCTTAATTTTATCCATGAGTGGTGGGAGACCTACAGTTTAAAGTCGACCTCGAACGACAGATTTTATTTACTTTCAGAGTTTTTGCTAGAAATCTACTGAAGGAAAATCGCCGAAGAAATTTTTTTTCAAATTTCGTTTTGTTGGAGATGGCATCTAATCTGGAGTTTGAACCGTGGCCTTATGTCTAATAAGCCAACGCACTACCTACTAGACTACGGTGTATCAAAATTAGGACACTGTGTTTAGAAAAAAGTTGAATTGATTTGAGAGTGTCTAGAGACATGTCCAGAGGCTTTTTCATTCTTTAGGACTCAAAGCCTATTAAGAAGCTTATGGAGAAAGAACAAAATTTTATTTTTCATTAAAACAACTTGGCAGGATTCTTAATATTTTTAATTTAAATTTCTCTTGTATACGTTGTTTTTAAGAGAAATAAACATGTTTCTGTTGAAATGATAACCAACCAGCCAAGCCATTAATTTAATGTCTCTCTGAACATTTTATTTTATTTTAAAATATTATTTTAATTTTATTGTTGTTGCTGTTGTTGTTTTTTGTTGCTTTTATTACTTGCTAATGTTTCTGGCCAACTTTTATAGTTTCCGTATGTAAGGGAACTGAGCTGGAACAAATATGCAGGTATTTTTTTTTGTGTAATATTTTCGGCAATTTTTTTTGTTTTTGCTCTTTCTGAACACAACAAAGTTTTGTAACGAAATATTTTAGCATTAGAATGTGTTGTTTGTTTAAATGAAATAAAAAAAAAACAAGAAAACGAGGTAGAATGAGAGAAACAGGGATGTTATACACACGATGTGTATACGTTTTGCATAGCCAGCCATTTTTTTTTGGCTGCGCCATATTTTTTAATTTAATTTCCATGTGCCAAAAACGAAATAAAATTTAATTGTATTTATGCGGAGAGAGAGAGAAAGAGAGAGAGAATACGGCAAATAAGCCAGTGTAATAATAATTGTTTTTTTTCGTTTACTTCTGTTTATTTTTATTTGTTTAAATTATTATTTTTAATTATTTTAATAAAAAACCAAAAAACATGGCGAAAAAAGATTCGAAAATAATTTCAACGTTTTTTTTTAGCAAAACTATGAAGCGTTTTCAATCAACACTTTTAGCGTTAATAATGGAAAAAAGAAATTGAAATAAATTTTTGCCAGAAAAATGAGAAAGAAAAAATAAATACTACTAAACGGAAGTGCATCAACAGCAACAACAATTTATTCATGGATTTTTCAATTGGAAAACAGAAAAAAAAATTGTTTTATGGTTACCTCCACCTTAACTTCCATCGACAAACAAAACTTTTGAATTAAAAAAAAAAAATAAATAAAAAAAAAATAAAAATAAAATAAAAAAATAAATCGTAATTGTAGCCTTTTATAAACGCGTTTTTATTATTTAATTTTCATATCAAAAAAAAATTAAATTTTTTTCTGCATTTTACGTGAAATGTATTCATCGAAATAAATACAACCTGGCCTGGCCCCAAAAAAAAGCTTGGTTTTAATTCAATTTACACTCAAGCAAACAAACACAGAGAGAGAGAGAGAGAGAGAGAAGTGTTGCCGCCGCTTTATTCGATTTCAACCGGCTGAATTAAATCTTTTTGGCATTTTGGCTTAAAAGGGCATAAAACCCAGTGTGCGAAATTAAAAGTTAATAAAAATCCTCGTCGTCTATAAAACAAAATCAAATTGAATGAAAATATTATGTGTGAGAGAGAGAGAGAGAGTGAGAGAAATGCCATAAAATTTAATGGCATAAAAGCAATTCAATATGAATGCGTGTTTTGATGGTGGACGGAAGGTGGGGGGTTATAAGAAGATAATCCAGCACCATCAATAACTGGTAGAAGCTTTCAAGAAATTGCTGCAACATAGAAGTGGGACAATAAATTATTAAAAAGGCATCATGGCCTTTATTTCGAATCATGGAATTCACTTCTACTTATTTCGGACAAATTCACAGTTCAGCGAATTTATTGTCATTCATTATGGTCTTTACCATCTTTTTATTTTCTTCTTAGTAGGTTTTACCATTTTTATTCAAGAAAAATATTTATTGCAACATTTTCTAGAATGATAGGGTTGCCAACACATTATATGATATTGTCTTAGATCAGTCTTTTCTTTTCTTTGTCATTTGTATTCATTTGACAGTAGACCATGCTCTTTGGAGACTAGGGCGAAAAGGCTTAATATGAAGAACTCACTTACATCCAACAGACCAACCGTCAATCTTGGAATGGAGTCATGCAAAGAGGAACTAATTCAATTGCCTGAAAGACCGAATGTTGTTTGTGTTGTGTAGTAGCCGTAGTGCAGTAGGTAGTGTATTGGCATATTAGACGTGAAGCCTCGATTCAAAAGGCAGCTCAGACATCTCCAACAAAACGAAGTCGAGAAAAAATATTTCTTCGGCGACTTCCTCTCAGCAGGTTTCTAGCAAAAACTCTGAGAGAAAAAAAACTGCCATGAAAAGTTTCTCAAAAATCTGTCGTTTGGAGTCGACTTTAAACTGTAGGTCCCGCCACTCATGTATAAAATTAACACACACAACATAAGTGGTGTGAGAAACTAGGTCGCAATCCTGACTGAAGGGTTGTAATGAGCAATTATGTATGTTATACGTAATGCATAATGCGTATGCATATTGGTAACTCATAACCACGACATTAATATGACGTCATCTGTAGCTATGAGTGATGTAAACATTGAGTGGTCAGACCATGAAATATCAATGAAATTTTCGCTGAAGACCAAGTCATTTTTAGGGCACCTCAAGTGCAAACAGGAGGGACAATCTGTAGGGTATTAAGTCTACTGATACATTAGACTGACCTTGCAATATGGCTTCTATTTCACCCTTTTATCGCTACTTCAACGGAATGTAATCAAGGGAAGTAAAGAATTTAATTGGCGATTGGATCTCAAACATGGATTATTAAGAGGATTCGCACTTTAGCCGCACTATCTGTAAGTGGAAAATTGTTCATCGTCGCCACATGCCCGGCATTGAATGTCATTCACTGTACCCATGTGGTTAAAATACAAATATAAAATCGAGTGCGCTTTAGAGACATCTAAAGGGTGTTTTTTTATAGAGGTATAGAACTTTACGTTTCAATAAAACAACGATTCGATTGATATGAATTTTATTTATCCGAAAGATAATCTTGTGGCATTACATTTTAAATATGATTTCTGGCATATGACCGCCACGGCTGGCGCGGATATAGTCCAATCTGGACGTCAAATTTTCGATGAATTTTTCCAACATTTGTGGCCGTATATCGGCAATAATACGGCGAATGTTGTCTTCCAAATGGTCAAGCGTTTGTGGCTTTACCGCACAGACCAATCACTTTACATAGTCCCACAGAAAGTAGTCTAGCGGTGTTAAATCACAAGATCTTGGAGGCGGTCACCAAACGTGTCTTTCAATAAATCTATTGTGACACGAGCTGTGTGACATGTTGCGCCGTCTTGTTGAAACCACATCTCCTGGACATCATTGTTATTCAATTCAGGAATGAAAAAGTTAGTAATCATGGCTCTATACCGATCACGATTGACTGTAACGTTCTGGCCACCATCGTTTTTGAAAAAGTACGGACCAATGATTCCACCAGCCCATAAAGCGCACCAAACAGTCAGTTTTTCTGGATGTAACGGTGTTTCCACATACACTTGAGGATTACCTTCACTCCAAATGCGGCAGTTTTGTTTGTTGACGTAGCCATTCAACCAGAAGTGCGCTTCATCGCTAAACAAAATTCGCTTATGAAAATCGGGAACAACGGTAATCTCGTTTTGGGCCCATTCGACGAATCTACGCCTTACTTGATGATCGTTTGGCTTCAAATCTTGCACGAGTTGGATTTTGTAAGCACGCACCACCAAGATCCTTCCGCAAAATCTTCCATAAAGTGGATGGACACAGATCCAATTCCTGTGCTCGATGGCGGATGGACTCATTCGTGTCTTCCTCAATGCTACGCTCTACAGCAGCAATAGCTTCTTCTGTACGCACTGTACAGCGTCTCTGGGGATGCGAGTTATCAATAAGAGTAAACGTGGTGCGAAAACGTTCCATGGTTAATCGAATTAACTGCTCTGATGGACGATTTTGTCGACGAAAAAATGGACGTAGTGCGCGACACGTTTTCCGCACAGAACCATTATTTTCGAAATAAAATTGCACTCTTTACAAGCGTTGTTCAGGCGTGAGTCTATTCATGATGAATTGCCAAACCAAACTGAGAATAAATCACTTGACAGCTGTTAAATCGGTCACCATCTTGAAAAGTAATGCCAACTTAAAGTTCTATATCTCTATAAAAAACTTCTTTTATAATCCCGCTTAGATTGCTTTTTCTCGTGTATTTATGACTTAGCATGGCACAAAGTGTCCTCTAAAGATTTTGCCTACGGCATCCTTATTTCAAGATACTCTTCACGACAGTGTAGTACACTCTCCGGTTTTCAGTGTCCTATGAGTACATCTCTCTAGTTTCTTAACTAAATTGATTGCTCTGTTGCTCCTTTGCCCTTGGATAAAATTGGACTTCATGCTTGACTGCTGACGTAATAATGGATATAGAAACGGCACATTTTTGGAGGCTACCACCACATACAGGCCTAAAAGGACCTGTCAATTGGCTTTTGCCTAAATTTAAACAAACCACGTCTTCTACGATAGTTTCAGGCTGAAAGTGCTTTATAGAAGGATCATTGCGATGGGAAAATTAAAAAAAAAGTGAATTTTATGTGCCTCAGTCGACATTTTGAAGACCCTGTTCAGGTCCCTATATGCGTAACAATTGCAAAATATGTTGGCCAATTGAAGATTGAAAGCGGACGAAATTGTGTAAGCCATAGGCATAACAGTTTGATCAGTAATATTCGCTTTAAATGATCATTTGCTCAACATTGGTTTTCGTAATTTTGCAGCATTGGGGAACTACCATAATGTGAGAGCATTGAAAACAGTGGATTTAGGGGGGCAAATTGGTGCCATAGAAGGTCAAGATGCTCAGGTTAGGTTAGGTTAGAGGACGTGTACTTGTCAATTAAGACAAGTACAGTACCCGGAAGTCAAATTGACCCATTGTACATCGTCCTAGTTTCTCACACCACTTATGTTGTGTGTGTTAATTTTATACATGAGTGGTGGGACCTACAGTTTAAAGTCGACTCCGAACGACAGATTTTTGAGAAACTTTTTCATGGCAATTTTATTTACTCTCACAGTTTTTGCCAGAAATCTGCTGAGAGGAAGTCGCCAAAGAAATATTTTTTGTACTTTGTCTTGATGTCTGGCCTGGGACTCGAACCCTGGCTTTACGTCTAATAAGCCAACACAGGTGCTTTGATCAGCCAATAGAGCCATGTATGCTATTTTTGGCTACCTTTAAAAGCGTTAAGCTATCAATGGCGAGCATAATGTCCACTAATTGGGCTGATTTAATGGGGAATTGAAAAAAATAACGATTGGAAAAATTTGTTTTGCGGACAAAAGCGTACATACTAGGGTGGTTTTATCTCATATAGTAAAAAAAATTTTTTTTGGGGCACCCCCCTAAAATGTTTCTTTCTGTCAGATTTTAGGATTGCCAAAGTTTGAGCGCAATTGGAAGATGTTAACCCGTGCCACTGGCGCCTCAAAGTTTTGAAAATCTCGATTTTTTTTTGGCAGTTTTGCGACTTCGGCGATCTATAACTCTGGAACGGCTAAAGCTATTCGCCCGTGTCATACATCAAATTAAAGGCCATACTGTTTATAATATTTTATATTCTCACAATAAATACGCAACTAGTACTGAAACCTAAAAAATAGAGCCAATGTCCCTAAAAACGTGACTAGGTACTCCTGACAGCGAAGATGCGTTATTTGTATTATTATTGGTTATTATGGACAATCTCATTTCATTTAAATATGTATGCTACGGTATACCGTTAATTTTAGACCCACATACTGTATCACTGCTGACCCCAAGCAGGTAAAACCAAACTAGTTTAAAAATGTATTGTTATATTTTAAGTAGAAGTCCAGGGGTTCAGAGTCTGTTATTAAAAAAAAACATAGCTAGGTGGTTCTTGCTTTTATGATTTTGTTTCTTCGTCAGTTGAAAATATTAACTACAAACGACATTTTCATTTTAATTAGTCGGTACCTACTAACACGTACTCTGTATTTTAGTTAGTGTCATTCTGTGTCATTTATTCTAGTGAACATTTTTATTTCTCGTAAAAGTGATCCTCTCTGAGAGCTTCTACTGTAGCCAAAATGATACGAGTAGCGTTCCTATCGGAAACCTTACAGCGGTCCAGCAACAATGACAATTTCATGGTTAGAACCTCTTTGAAGCCACACTTGATTCTCTTGGGCGCAGATGGTCCTTCAGATTCTGCGTTCATCTCGAGCTTTTCAATTTTTGAGAAACATTCCAAGGCAATTGTTATTTACTCTCAGGAAGTCGCCGAAGAAATATTTTTTCGTATTTCTCGTTTAGTTGAAGATGTCTAACCCCAGGTCAGAACCGTGGCCTTACGTCTAATAAGCCAACACACCACTCACTAGACTACTTCGACTGGCGGGTATAATGTCCACTAAGTGGGATGATTTAATGAAGTTTTGAAAATACGATTTGGCAGAACAGAAACTTTGTTTTGGGAACAAAAGCCCTCTTACAAAATTACAAGAAAAGGCAGCATGCATGGCAGCGGAATAAATGAAAGTGTTTGAAATTCAATTGTTATTGACTAACTATGCTTTATTTACGACCATAGGAGGTCGCCAAACTCACGCTCTAATGTTAGGTTGCCAAACTGATCAAATATTTCAATTTAAATAAATATTTTTGAAATTTAAAAAAACTATTTAAATAAATAAAGAAATACTGTCTAAACAAGTTAAATATTTTTGAATTTTTTTTTAATTTTTTTTTTTTTTTGCTGAAATGCATGCAGATGGCCTACAAAAAATCTCTGCTGTTGTAAATTAAAAGTGTGCACATGAGTAAAAAAAAATTAAAAACGAAAAAATGAGCATAAAAATAAACTGCAACGTCAAATACGTGTAAATTTTTAATACAAATACACACACACACACAAGCAAAAGGCAAACATTCAAGTAACACATACGTACGTACACACATAAATACAATAGATTTACTCTTTAACTTTTATGATGCAGTAGAGTATAGAGAAGCGAATACATGTAATGGCTTACACACACATATATATGTGTGTACGTGCATAAACACACACATATGTATATAATTTTATTGTCCATAATAGCCTGCGAATAATGCACGAAAACATGTATAAACACACTCATACGCATACATGAGCAAGGCAAGAATGCAGAGAGAGAGAGTGAGTGCGATCAACAACACACGAATACAACGCATACTACACACGTTTTAAATGTGCACATAAATTTATAACGTTACGTACACAAGCACATACACTCATATGCATTTGCCATCATCATATGCCATGCAATGTGTAATGCAATGGAGTATGTAATGTTATACACACAATATGGGAGACCGAGAATTTATAGAGTGTACTCGCCATGTGTATGTGTTTGTGTGTGTGTCTCAGTAATGGAGTAAATGGATGTGAGAGTGCATGTGTTAGAGTTTGTAGTTTTTATATGTTTTAAAACGGGTTAAAAAACAAAAATTCCATAAAAAAACGAGAACAAAAAAAAAATTGAAAAACCAACATGAATGAATGGCTCTCATTGAAATGGCAGTATAAACATTCACACTCGCATAAGTGTAACTGTAGTTACAGTATTAAGGTAAAAGTAATGGCCACAGATTGAGAGAGAAAGAGATGGGTAACAAAAAAAAAAAAAAAAAAAAAAAAAGAGAGCAAGAGCACAAAATTGAGGTGCTAAAAACAGCAGCAATAAAAATAAAAATATCAGCCATTACTTTTGTCTGTGTGTGTGTGTGTATTTGTGTGAATTTAAATAATAAAAGCACACACGCACACAACCGTTTTTTTTTTCAATGGGTGTTTCTTTCTATTTTTTCTCTCTCGTTCTTTTTTGAATATTTTTTTCTATTCAGTTTTTGTATAATTTATTTTATTATTTATTTAAATATAAAATGTATATAACGGGTGGACCATCTATCGGTTTAAATTTGAAACATCGTTTACTACGGCAATACTTATGTCATTCTATTCAGTTGCAAAATTCAGTAAAATTATCTCCACTGAACGTAATGACTCGATTTACGCTTGGGCCAACGTTGGGTTTTATTAGAAATTTATTTTCAAAACAAAGACCGGATATTGCCCGAAAATGTCGTATAAAAATTTGGTCGAAGAGAAGGACCATTAAAGCCCGGTATACACAAGTTTATTGCTAAAGTTCGTAAAACTGATTTCATTGTTGATGCATCAAAACGTGCTCGTACTTGAAAATATCAAAGCTGTGGCTGAGAGTGTGCTTGAGAATCCATCAACATCAACTCGCCATCGTTCTCAAGAATTGAACATTTTACGCACAAGTTTACGTCGAATTTTGCTAAAAGATCTCGTTATGACGCTTTACAAAATTCAATTGGTTCAAGAGAAACTGCACAATGATGACGATTTTGCCAACAAAAACCACAACAAAAAAAAAACAACTTTTCGAATGAAGCTTATTTTCATCTTGGTGGGTACGTTAAGGAAGCAAAATTGCCGTATTTGGGGCTCAGAAAACCCACACGTGGTCTTACAGAAGCCAATGCACCCCCATTAAGAATGACTGTTTGATGTGTCGACTTGAAACTGTAGGTCCCGCCAGTCATATAAAATTAACGCACACAACATAAGTGGTGTGAGAAACAAGGTCGTAATAATGACTGAAGGGTTGTAATGACCAATTATGTATGTACAGTTGTGTTCATAAAAATAGGAGTAAGCCCATTGAAAAACAAAAGCTTAAATTTTAATAAATAAAAAACATGGTTTAATTCAATTTTTTGGTGTAATGTAATGTTGATTCAATACTAAATTATTTAAGTTATTCATTAATTAAATAAAGCTTTCAACAAGTAAGTAACAGAAAGTTTAAAAAAAATATCTTAAAAAGTGCTGTTCAAAATAATAGGAGTATTTCAGTTTTCATAAAAATTTACTATTAAAAAAAGTTAAAAATGCTTATGACTATAATCAGAAACTTTAAATACGATTAGTATTTGGTAGAATAGCCTTTACTTTTTATTACAGCAGCATATTTACGAGGCATGGAGTCAACTAAATCCTGACATTGTTTTAGTGCAATTTTATTCCACCCGTCTTGCACTACAGACCACAACTCAGTTGAATTTGACGGTTTTCTCTCGGCAACATATTTTTTAACATCCCCCCATAGATGTTCTATGGGATTAAGGTCAGGAGACTGAGCTGGCCACGCCATAACCTTTACCCCATTAACCCGAAACCACTCATTTGCTAATTTACTAGTGTGTTTCGGGTCACTGTCTTGTTGGAATATCCATTTTAGAGGTGTGGAATATGGTAACATCACTTCTCTCAAAATGCTGACATAGACATTCCTATCCATTATGTCTCTAATTCGATGTATTGGGCCTAAACCATTATATGAAAAGCTTCCCCATATCATTAGTTTTGCATCACCATGTTTAACTGTCTTTTGTGTATACTGAGCTTTATATTTGGTGTTGGGCGGACGTCTAACATGCTGTCTAGACCCAGTGCCACCAAATAAAACAATTTTGCTTTCGTCGAGTCCACAATAAGTTCTCCATTTTTCTTTCGGCCAATTGATATGTTCTTGGGCAAACTTTAAGCGTGCTGCTGCCTGTTTTGTATGTCAACAATGGCAACTTTTGTGAACTTCTTGCGAATAAATTGTTGTCCATCAGACGCCTAAGAATAGTAGGGACACTTACGGCAAGATTCAGATCCTTTTGAATTTTATTTGAAGACGCTGAAGGAGTTATTTTGCTGTATCGCACAATTCGGGAGTCATCGACAGTAGATGTTTTGGCCTTGCGCCCACGCGTTTCGGACTTTTTTTATATTTTAATGTATTTGTGATCATTTGATCGGAGTAACTTAAGGTTTCCTCAATTTCTTTAGAAGTTTTGCCTTTTTTTTACGAAGATTTTTAATTAGTTTTCTCTTTTCTTCAGTACAGTGCTTTTCTCGTCCCACTATTACAAAAATTTATGTGAATCACTGTAGAAAAAGTTTTAACTACATTTTTCCGTACTTACTTCTTTAAATTATATGCTGTTATATTTTTATTTTTAAAGGAAAACTCACACTCCTATTTTTTTGATCAACTGAATTCAAGGGCAAGGCAAACACAGAAATGAATCAATTTCAACGTAATTATTAAAGTTATTACGAGATTCTTTTTTTTTTGTTTTTATTTCTTACATATCGTTGTAACTGCCATTAAAATATATCATGTTTTGCAAATTGGTAGAATAAAAAATTTTAACTTTAAAAATATTACATGGTAGCACTCCTATTATTTTGAACACAGCTGTATGTACGTTTGATGTCGTTTGCGGAGCGGAGGAGTTATTGGTCTCTATTCCTTTGAAAATCAGGGCGGCGCAATCATTACGGACAATGAAGACACGTATCGCACCATTATAACCGATTGTTTTTATACCCGCTCTTCATGGTATTAATGTGAACGATGTTTGGTTTCAACAAGATTGCCACACATCTCATGTCACCAACAATTTATTGCGTGTTAAACGTTTGATGGCAGTTTAATTAGCCGAAATGGTGATGTCAATTGGCCGCCAAGAAGCTGCAATTGGACATCGTTGGACTATTTCCGGTGGGGCGATGTTAAAGAAAACTGTTATGCCGACAAAACAGAGTCAATTGAGCATTTGAAGGACCAACATTCGTGATGCCATTGCCGAGATACTCGAAAAAGTGTATCAAAATTGGAGCGATCGAATGAGGTACTGTGAAGCCACAACAGCGGCAGCAATATGAATGAAATAATATTCCATTTCCAAACGGAACAATTGTACTTCACAAAAAAAAAATCCCAAAATTTCAAACCATTTTTGGGTTTTATTGCCGTTTTTAAATTTAAACTTTTAAATCACCCACCCTATAAAAATAAATAAAAGAAGAAAAAACAAGCATTCAGGTGAAATGGGAACAAGCGAAAAAGGGCAAATGTTAAATGGAGAACAAAGCATTGTTAAAATTAGAAAAAAAAATTCAAACGAAATACAAAAAAAAAAAGAAATTCATTGAAAAATAGTAGAAAATAAAACAGAATTCGCAGCTTTTTTTCACAATTTCATATTCAGTTTTCCATTATATTTTTTTGTAAAATTCTGGCAAATAAACTGTTTCGTTTTGAGCGTTTTTTTTTTCTTGAATTTATTTGAAAACCTTTGGTAAAAAGAAGATGATCAAAATATACCGCAGGTAGGATATAGAAAATCTAAAGGGTGTTTTTTATAGAGGTATAGAACTTTAAGTTGGCATTACTTTTCAAGATGGCGACCGATTTAACAGCTGTCAAGTGATTTATTCTCAGTTTGGTTTGGCAATTCATCATGAATAGACTCACGCCTGAACAACGCTTGCAAATAGTGCAATTTTATTTCGAAAATAATGGTTCTGTGCGGAAAACGTATCCCGCACTACGTCCAGTTTATCGTCGACAAAATCGCCCATCAGAGCAGTTAATTCGACTAACCATGGAACGTTTTCGCACCACGTTTACTCTTATTGATAACTCGCATCCCCAGAGACGCTGTACGGTACGTACAGAAGAAGCTATTGCTGCTGTAGAGCGTAGCATTGAGGAAGACCCGAATGACTCCATCCGCCATCGAGCACAGGAATTGGATCTGTGTCCATCCACTTTATGGAAGATTTTGCGGAAGGATTTTGGTTTGCGTGCTTACAAAATCCAACTCGTGCAAGATTTGAAGCCAAACGATCATCAAGTAAGGCGTAGATTCGTCGAATGGGCCCAAAACGAGATTACCGTTGTTCCCGATTTTCATAAGTGAATTTTGTTTAGCGATGAAGCGCACTTCTGGTTGAATGGCTACGTCAACAAACAAAACTGCCGCATTTGGAGTGAAGGTAATCCTCAAGTGTATGTGGAAACACCGTTACATGCAGAAAAACTGACTGTTTGGTGCACTTTATGGGCTGGTGGAATCATTGGTCCGTACTTTTTCAAAAACGATGGTGGCCAGAACGTTACAGTCAATGGTGATCGGTATAGAGCCATGATTACTAACTTTTTCATTCCTGAATTGAATACCCATGATGTCCAGGAGATGTGGTTTCAACAAGACGGCGCAACATGTCACACAGATCATGCCACACTAGATTTATTGAAAGACACGTTTGGTGACCGCCTAATTTCACGTTTTGGACCTGTGAATTGGCCTCCAAGATCTTGTGATTTAACATCGCTAGACTACTTTCTGTGGGGCTATGCAAAGTCATTGGTCTATGCGGTAAAGCCACAATCGCTTGACCATTTGGAAGACAACATTCGCCGTATTATTGCCGCTATACGGCCACAAATGCTGGAAAAAGTCATCGAAAATTGGACGTCCAGATTGGACTACATCCGCGCCAGCCGTGGCGGTCATATGCCAGAAATCATATTTAAAATGTAATGCCACAAGATTATCTTTCGGATAAATAAAATTCATGTCAATCGAATAATCCATCGTTGTTTTATTGCAACTTAAAGTACTATACCTCTATAAAAAACACCCTTTATAATCTATTACGGGGAATAACGCATTAACTTCTGATAAATTAGCAGATGCCAACACTTTATCAATAACTCTACAACTAAGCTTCTCACACAGTTAAATACCACTTTGAAGATAATCTACTGCAAGTGAATGTTAGTTAGGTTAGCGGTGAGACACCCACACTGGAATACTAGAAAAAGCCATTCATTGAGTGGTTCAAATCAAACAAAGGTACAAATCAAAAACTAAATCAAATAGGAAAAGAATCAAAGCAAAGGTTGGTCATTACAGGATTACGACCTAACTTCTCACACCACTTACACACAGTTACTAAAGTATACATACGGTTAACAAATTTCAGAAATTCTTTAACCAATCCGTTTTCGTTGAAAATCTTTATAGTTTCCTTGATGTTAAGACGGTCTTTTGCATTGGTTAAAAAATTTCTGAAATTGAACTGAATTGTGGTCCTGCACAGGCCCACAAAAGTATACATCCGATTAACAAATTTCACAAATTTCTGAACCAAAGCAAAAGACCGTCTTAAAATCGAATTGAAGATGTCAGACAATTATAAATATTTTCAACGAAAACGGAATTGTTAAAAAATGTCTGAAATTTGTTAACCGTATGTATACTTTTGTGGCTGAGTGTATGTTGTGTGTGCTAATTTTATACATGATTGGCGGAACCTACAGTTTAAAGTCGACTCCGAACAACAGATTTTTTGAGAAAAAGTTTTTCATGGCAATTTTATTTTTACTCTAAGAGTGTTTGCCAGAAATGTCGCTTAAAGAAAGTTTTTTTTTTTTAATTTCGTTCGATATTGGTGACCTGGGGTTTGAACCCTAGGCCTGACGTCTAATACACCACCATACTACCTACTAGAGCACGGCGACTACTACGGCCAGCAGATAACAGCAACTATCCCTAACAGTGAGCAATTCACTAAGGCCACTAGAAGAACCACCAGCCAAGAAACCTGTGAAGTATTCCATAGGCTCTATACATAGATAATGCGAAGGAAAAGGATTCATTTTGGTTAGGTAATGTCCGAATATTTTCCCCATAATTGTGAATTCGTTATAGGAATGAAAAAGCTATTGCCATACAGAAGGACCGGGCCATTACTTGGGAATTACAGGATAGGCTTGTAGATCTAAGCGAAACAGACGGGATTTCTCACAAGTGGAAGTCGCTAGCCAAGACGGATTCAAAATCAACATAAAAAAACCAAATCGATGTGGCAAATATAGAACGCTTCTATACAACGAGTGTTTCTTTCAGAGCAAGCATGATGCATGCGGACTATCAATACCGATAACTCTAGTTTGACAAGGAAGAATGTCAAACTGTGGTGACATTTAAGTTAGTATAGAAGGCTTGACAAGTAATCAACGTCAGACTTTACTTTGACAAAAAAAAAAAAAAAAGAAATCTGTTAACGAAGATCATAGAGCCCGTCGTCTATTTGTTTAGTGAGCAAGGTATTCGGGCACTCATCTCGGCAATTTCGTTTTAATTTTAGTCTTCTTGGTTCCAGACCGTCACTGAAATAAAGAAATGAGCATAACGAAGAGCATAATGCTGCTATGGTGGGAAATCTTGAAGCAGAATCCGAAAGAATCATGTGTCTATGGCTTTGCATAACATATTCCAACTTTCCCGCATTACTATATATACTGCAAAGGGGAACTGCTATCCCAACTACTGGTTTTTGCCTTCAAGGCGGAATGTCTTGTAAAAAATCGTTCAAGATTTTTTCACTATCTACTCCGTTCTAGAACAGTCTAATCTGACCCATAAAAGCCTGTAGATTCTACCATCTCCTTTGGTCTGCCAAAAGAAGTCAACTCCTCATCTGATCAGCTGATCGAACAAGACTGAAAAAGTATTTCAAGGGAGATCTAACGGACTGATCCACCAGGTTGGTTTCATTTGACTCTCTTTCTCTTGCTAGTTCATCTGCAGCTTATGGTGGTTACCAAAAATATTGCAATGTCCTAGGATCCATCACAATACCACCTTGCTCTGGTCCTTTATTCCAGTTGAATTATTAAAATATGCTGCTTGTACTCTTGCTGAGATTCTAATGTCTGTTAATAGAAGAAGGCCGAATGCATTGTAGAGTAGAATGTTTGGAATTTGCTGGAACTTAACACGGCAACTAAATAATAACAACGTTGACTTTGATGATAACTGCTAACTGCCATGTACCCCAGCTTATGGTGGATCGATGCTAAAGGGTCCGCCAAATAACTTTTTTTTTTGAAAATGCTTTTAAAGAAAAAACTACTGAATATTTTCTCAAATTTCTTTTTTTATTTGAAAGTACAATCCTTCCGGTTAATAATGGAAAATAATTTCATTCAAATGGCTGCCTCGGCTGGCCATGCAGTAGCCTACACCAGAAGATGCCGATTTTGGCAAAAAAAAAATCATCTTTTCAGATGAAGCTCATTTTGATCTTGGCGGGTATGTAAACAAGCAAAATTGTCGCATTTGGGGCACAGAAAACCCGCACGAATACATTGATAAGTCGACGCACCCAAAACGAGTCACTCTTTGGTGCGGATTTTGGTCCAAAGGCATAATTGGGTCATATTTCTTCGAAAATGAGCAAGGAGTGGCCGTTACAGTCAATGGCGATCGTTATCGGGCCATGTTGAACGAATTTTTGTTCACAAAAATTGAAGAGGATATTGCCAACATTTGGTTTCAACAGGACGGCGCTACGTGCCACACAGCCGAAGCTACACTCGATGTTTTGCGCCCTGTTTTTGAAGATCACATTATCAGCCGCAGAGCTGATGTCGTTTGGCCACCTCGGAGCTGGGATTTGACACCGTTGGACTATTATTTGAGGGGTGCCGTCAAAGATCAGTGTTACGCCGACAAGCCAGAGACAATTGACGCTTTAAAGGACAATATTCGTGCAGCCATTGGTGAAATACAGCTGCACACAATCGATAATGTGCTTAAAAATTGGAACGATCGTGTAGGCTACTGCATGGCCAGCCGAGGCAGCCATTTGAATGAAATTATTTTCCATTATTAACCGGAAGGATTGTACTTTCAAATAAAAAATTAAATTTGAGAAAATATTCTGTAGTTTTTTTTAAAAGCATTTTCAAAAAAAAAAAGTTATTTGGCGGACACTTTACTATACGGTAGTATAACATGCAGCCACATTGGATTCACTATTAAGAAGACGTAAATGTTCATCTCATTGTTGGAATGGAATGCACATAAATTGTGAGTCTATCTGCCTTGGTTTAAAATATTTAACGGCACCGATTTGTTCCTTTTTCTATCCTTTTTTTACTCCTTCTAAACTGGAAAATCCTTTGGCAGATTTAGAAATTATTTTTTATTTCTTTTTTTAAATAATATTTCCAACTGCTACTGACAATGTATAGTATATGTATGTAGGTGTATGTGTGTTTGTTTTTCTCTTTTCTTTCCATTTTTTTTTTTTTTTTTTTTTTTTTTTTGTAAATAAAATGCTCATTTTTCTTTGCCTCTAGTTTTCTAGTTTTTATTTACTTTACTCTTCTGCTCTTTTCTTTATGATTTTTCTCTCTTTCTCTCGTGTCTTTTTATTGCAACTGTTATGAAGGATTACTGCAACTGTTGTTATTGTGGTTGTTGTTGCTATTTTTGTTAGGAAAATAATCATAAATTTCTATTTGATTGTTGTTGCATTAATATTACATTTAATATGCACAGTTACAGAGAGAGAGAGAGAGAGAGAGAGAGAGAGAGAGTGAGACAGTAAGCAGGAAAAAGAGAAAGTGAAAGCAAAACTTGTGCATTTTAATCTTTAGCCAGACTATTAGTGTGCTTGTGTGTGCGTGTGTATTTGCGAGAGTTTCAATGGTGGCGGGTGAATTTTAGGCAACAGGAAATGCCGGCTTTTTTAATGCAGATTTCAATATCATTTTAAATATTCCATAAATAAAATGCAATTTATTTCGAATTTTAAAACGTTTTTTATGAATTTTTTATCACCACATTTTAGTAGGAATTTGAAAACAGATTTGGAGTTCAAAAACTATGATTTTGTGTTGCTATTAGAAAGTGCAACAAAAAAACAAAAACGTTAAAAAGTTCTTTTACGGGATTTTTTAAGAGATTTTTCCGAGCTCTTCATCATTTCATTTCATTTTTTTATGCATTTCTACAGATTTTCTACAATTTTTTTTATAAATTTTATGATTATTTATGTCTTCTTCTTTCTTTTTAATACATTGGGTTATGTATTCAGTGGTTTATGGCACGGCTAAGAGCCTTTAAATCTCTTTCACCTGAATTCTGTTTTATTTAATGAGGAAAACATTGACGGAAATGGTTTTTTTTAGCAACTAGAGAACACATTAAAAATACGTACATATGTACGAGTACATATGTAGTTGGCCATTACAACCCTTCAGTTTAGATTACAACCTAGTTTCTCACACCACTTATGTTGTGTGTACTGTACTTGTCTTAATTGAGTAAGTACACGTCCTCTAACCTAACCTATGTTGTGTGTGTTAATTTTATACATGAGTGGCAGGACCTTCAGTTTAAAGTCGACTTTGAACGACAGATGTTTTAGAAACTTTCCATGGCAATTTTATTTATTCAGCATGTATTCAGTTTTTGCCAGAAGTCTGCTGAGAAGAAGACGCCGAAGAAATATTTGTTCATACTTCCTCTTGTTGGAGTTGTCTGACCCGGAGTTTGAACGGTGACCTCGTGTCTAATAAACCAACACACTACTTACTAGACTACGGCGACTTAGCCAGGTGATAGCAGAGTTTAAATTCTGAATATTAAAAATCCTAGCAGAATCCTGCTCGCTAAGGCCACTAAAAGAAACCCCAGGCAAGTATCCAGAGTCTACTGTTCTGCACAACAGAGCAGATACAGAACGTACTCAACAGATTCCCCAAAAATCCTGCAAAAACTAGAGATGCACCGGTTCCACTAGTCTTTGCCCTAAGGGAGCAATTTCTTGTCGAGAAACCCTTCAAGAACCTTATAGAAATCCTATCCGGTTGCATTACAAACACATAATCGCACTTCGGTGTCAGGAATTACACAAAATTAGAAAGAAATTTGAAGAGACTGAAGAATATTCGTCATTACAATACAGTTTTTTTTGGCCCCATGAGGAAATGGGGGGCTTCTTCCAAGTGGTATTTTAAGCCACCGAAAGGTATTCTCATTATGGTAAATACAAAAGACAGAACATAGCAATACTATCTAAGAGTCAAGCCCCCATCCGAGTACTCAGCTCTTATGGGGGAATTCTTGGCAATGGGAAAACAAACGAACTTGCAAGGAGGGGAGTTTCCTCGCCGTTAATGGGGCCATAATATAGTAGGCACTGTGTTGATTTATTAGACATGAGGCCACGGTTCAAATCCCAGGTCAGATATCTCAAACAAATATGAAAAAAAATATTTCTTAGGTAGACGCCTCAACAGATTTTCGGCAAAAGCTCTGCGTGTCAAAATTGCCATGAAAAGTATCTCAGAAATCTGTTGTTTAGAATCGGCTTTAAACTAAAGGTGTCGCCACTCATGTATAAAATTCTCATACTCAACATAAGTGGTGTGAAAAGCTAGGTTGTAATCCTGACTGAAGGGCTGTCATGGCCAATTATGTATGTACGGAGTGAGGTCAGTGTGCAAACGTTTAGAAAGAGAGGGGGGAGAAGAATAAATCAAGTGGGTGTTTGACAATTAAAATTTGGATTGGGAAATTACAATAAGAGAAAATCTGAAGCAAGTAACACACTATCAAGGAATAACCTGAGGTTGATAACCAATGTTTTGACAGGCCACAGTAGACTCAGAGTCAACTTATTCAGAATGGAGATAGTTTGGAACCAAAAATGTCGATTCTGTGATGATGAGAAAGAAATATCGGAAGAAATTCGTGAAACCTTTAAGACATTAACACATCCCGGAAGGAAATACCTGGGTGCATTGTTGACAAACAGCAAAATATTGAAATTTTCAGGGCAATAGGTTTAGAGGAGACATTATAGAGATACCCTATATAAGAATAAATCACTTGGTCCCAGTAGAAGGCATCTCTTCACCACAATCATAATGATAATAATAACACTAAGTGTGGTGGATATTATCTCATGCAATAATTAAAGCGAGATAACCATTCCCTACGGCACAGATACGTTGACTACAGGCCTGGGAGAACCCAGATGTGGTTGAAAATTGACTGTGTGGTAAGCATTATGGACTGAAAGTGTTGCCATTAAAGATTATAAAGTGAACGGAGTGTGGTTTCGACAAGACGGTACCACGAGCTGTACATCAAGACCGGTTATAGCTTTTATGCAGCAGAAGTTTCCACAAAAAGTAATTTCACGTTTTATGAGACGTCAATTGGCTTCCAAGATCATGAAATTCGACGACGTTGGACTCTTTTTTAGGGCCTACCTTAAAGACCATGCCTACACGGATAACATGTTAAAGTCGGAGCATTCGAAAACCAACATTTGTCAAGTTGCCACCGAGATAACATCTAAAATGAGCGAAAAATTGATTTCAACAGGATCGAAACCAGAGGAGGTCATGTAAATGGTGTTTATATTTTGTACGCAATGACAAAGCCTATGCATTATGTGCTAAGAATTAAAAGTTACAACGTAATCATAGCTGCACTTTTCAAATGGAAGAATGTGAAGTATTCTTTACAATTGTATTTAAAATTTAAGATAGTTAAGTAATAAACTCAAGTTAATCTAATTACCTTATCTTAAGCAGATTTTAATATAAAAATGTAGGTTTTTGCCATGAAACTTACCTAAAAAGAAACAAAAAGCAAAAAAATTAAAATTATTTAAAAATTTATATTTCCTTTGTAAATATCGTATTGATTTGAAATTTGAAATTCTTAAATAATAAAAATTTTAAATTCCATACAAATTAATTACATTTCAGTGGATGCGATATAAGGTTTGCACAAAGTGTTACAAAATTTTAAAAAATATCACAAACAAAATTAAGAAAGATCACCAACTGCGAGATTGTTTCTTTAATGGCAAATAAAAGATCTTAAACCCACAACCACACATCCTCGAAAATGGGAAAAAGACTCCACTTGTAAAGAGTCTAGGCAAATCTGGCTCTTTATTCATATTGCTTTACATCTACTAAGCCATTGAGACACTGGCCCAAAGAGATACAGGCCTAAAGGTTAAATAATGTTTAAAATATAAGCTCGTAGATTGCAAGTAAAATAAAATTAAATTTGTGTTTAGTTTTAATTAAAATTCTTTATTATTCGCAGAATTCTGTATTCCACTGTTCACAACTTGATGTAAACAAACACAATTACTTTTCTTTGTTATTTCTCTGTTTATACACTTTGCATAAACATTAACAATTATTGGACAATTATTCGACAGATCTTTGTAACGGAGACGATCACTTTCTTCAAATAAAAACTTCACTCACTCACTCGCCTGCTTTGCCTGGCAGGGTAAACAGCCTGATGATTGTTCTTGAAGGCGAATGTTCATGACTTCGCCTTCTCGAAATCTCTATAAATGTAAACATCGTTATTTATTTCTGGTAAATTTTGGCTTTAGAGCTTCAAGAGGGTAAACTTGAGGTGCCGAGACCCCGTAGAACGATAGTAGTTCAGATAGTGTCCTACCAAATTCATGCCGTCAAATTGGTACTTGCATGTAATATTTCACATGTTAGGGCCTAGGTCGACGCCTTATTTTCAACCGTGCTGTTAAGCACCGTGAAGTGGGCCTTCGGACATGCACTGAACGTTGTTAAACGCCGCGAATTGATTGTACATTGATGCTGATATCATCAAACTACTAGATTACTGGGCCATCTAATACTGACATAACTTGTCTAACGGAAGGCGAATCACATAGAAAACCGAATGTTTGAGAAAAACCCGCCCGGAATTATGGACTTGAGGTGTAATGATATTACAGCCTAAGTAGCTATGCTTAGTTACAGTAGGGTACACTATAAACACTTCTAATTAAATTGCGTTGAACCTAAGCAAACGATGCCTATACCAGGTTTGGCGATTTGGAAGGATTTGTTGCCATTGTTTGGAGTTATAGGGTGTTGTTTGCTATAGTGGGGATACATTTTTTTTATTGGGAATATACTGTGGACGATTGAAACCGTGATAGAAATAAAAAAAATCATCTTTTCAGATGAAGCTCATTTTGATCTTGGCGGGTATGTAAACAAGCAAAATTGTCGCATTTGGGGCACAGAAAACCCGCACGCATACATTGAAAAGCCGACGCACCCAAAACGAGTCACTGTTTGGTGCGGAATTTGGTCCAGAGGCATAATTGGGCCATTTTTCTTTGAAAATGAGCAAGGAGTGGCCGTTACAGTCAATGGCGATCGTTATCGGGCCATGTTGAACGAATTTTTGTTCACAAAAATTGAAGAGGAGGATATTGGCAACATTTGGTTTCAGCAGGACGGCGCTACGTGCCACACAGCCGAAGCAACACTCGATGCTTTGCGCCCTGTTTTTGAAGATCACATTATCAGCTGCAGAGCTGATGTCGTTTGGCCACCTCGGAGCTGGGATTTGACGCCGTTGGACTATTATTTGTGGCGTGCCATCAAAGATAAGTGTTACGCCTACAAGCCAGAGACAATTGACGTTTTAAAGGACAATATTCGTGAAGCCATTGGTGAAATACAGCTCTACACAATCGATAATGTGCTTAAAAATTGGACCGATCGTGTAGGCTACTGCATGACCAGTCGAGGCAGCCATTTGAATGAAATTATTTTCCATTAACCGGAAGGATTGTACTTTCAAATAAAAAAAAAAAGAAATTTGAGAAAATATTCAGTAGTTTTCTTTTCAAAACATTTTCAAAAAAAAAATAAATTATTTGGCGGACCCTTTATATTGCCAGCTTGGTCCACAGGACAACGTCAAACCAGGATACCCACATTGAAGTTGCGGAAGCTTTGTTGGGGGAGGTTATAATGCGCAACTATTTTTGTTTCTTGTAAACAATTTTGTTTACAAAAAACCATTACATTACAGGATTTTACAAAATGAAATAGAATTCTATTCAAGAGTATTATGCTAACTCTGCTTAATAAAGTCTTTAATTTCCTGTATTCTTTTTACTACACCTTATTTATGTCGGCACACTTTTAATACCCACTTTAAGTTAAATATTCTGATGATCTTTTAAACATTAAAACCCAGTTTTAATGTTAATGTTGGCAACGAATTTTAATGGTCTTGGAGACTGAAGAATGGAGCAGACAGACTTACTGGTAAAGAGCATATAAATCTTAATATAAAATGAAAATTCTTCTTCTTTTCTTCTTCTATTTTATTCCTTTAAGAAAGTTTCTTATTACGCTGTTTATTAGATTGTATGCGAAACGAAAAGGAATTCCATCCAGAAGATAAATTGTAGGAGTTGGCATTTAAAAATGCATAAAACATTATGAGAAAATTTATAAGAAAATATGAATGAATTTGTACGTGCATATGCATTAGTGGATACAAATAAACCCACGCGCTCGCACACAATGGAATACATACTCTTGTTGGCAGTGTTGTAGCCGCATCCGCATCCGCATCCATATCTACTACTACGGCATCTATCTATAGATCTGAATCTGCATCTGTATGCATGTCGTGGAAAATCTTTTATTAAATATACGAGATATTATTTTAATATATCGCACACACACACACACACACACACACATATACCACCAATACAAATAAATAAGTTAATAACATAGAGAGAGAAAGAGCAAGCGAGAGAGAGAGAGAGAGAACGTACGAAAATGATGGAAAAAAAAAAAACGAAAACATGCATATGCTCACGTTTCATACAAAGAACAGCAAAGGCCAGCTAATTAGTAATTGGGGAAGACTTAATGTAGGCGATGAAATGCTGGTGCCGTAGTCTAGTTGGCAGTGTGCTGGCTTATTAGACACGAAAACTCGGTTCAAAATCCCAGGGCCGAAATCTCCAACAAAACCGAAATATGAAAAAAAAGTATTTTTTAGGCGACTTCCCCTTAGCAGATTACGGGCAAAAATTCTGGGCGTGAATAAAATTTCCATGAAAAGTTTCTCAAATAAAATCTGTCCTTCGGAGTCGACTTTACACTGACTGGCGGGACCTACAATCATGTATAAAAATTAACACTCACACACACTATATAAGTGGTGTGAGAGAAGCTAGGGTTGTAATCCTAACTGAAGGCTTGTAATGACCAATTATGTATGTAGGTTATGTATGTATGATCAAATGCAGAATATACAAATTCTGAAGGTCCAGATATGGGATCATAAAAGAAAAGCGATGTTTCTGATCAAGCCACGTAGCAACTTACATCGTAATAAACCCAATGGACTTCCAACAAAGGTCAATTGTTCATTTAACCTAACCTTCCTATTCATATTTTCAAAATTAATTCCCAAAATCTCAAAAAATGTCCAAATGCCTCGTGGTTAGGCAATAGAATTCGGAATTCAAGCCTAACAATCGTCGGCAGAGTTTGTTCACTTAGTTGATGGTAACTGCAAACAAGCGGCTGTATTTAGGTATCGGGTCCGCCATCTAACGTTTTTTTTTCAACTAGTGCTTATTTCGTGAATGGTAAACACTTAGCTCATGTCTGATTTGACAGATAATTAGTTTTATCCTTCCGCTGAACGAATATGGTTGTGTACACGCTTGAAAAACGCTGGGAAATATTGTGACATTACTTTGAAAATCATGGTAATGTTGCAGAATGTGTGCGAAAATTGCGTACGGATTTTGGAAGAAGAGAAGCACCGTCAGCTGCGTATGTTCGTTATCTTGTTAAAAAAGTGAAAGAAACTGTCATCCTCATCGATAAACCAAAACGTGAAAAGCCAAAAACAGTGCGTTCATCTGAGAATATTGCTGCTGTGGCAGAAAGTGTGCGTGAAGCGCCATCAACATCAATTCACCGTCGTTCTCAACAATTGAACATTTCGGAGACATCATTGAGACGAATTTTGCATAAAGACCTTGGTATGACGCCATACAAAGTCCAATTGGTTCAGGAGTTGAAGCCAATTGACCATCCAACCATTCGCTAAGTGGGCATGCGATCGACTTACAGAAGATGCCGAATTTGGCAAAAAAAAAGTCATCTTTTCAGATGAAACTCATAAACAAGCAAAATTGTCGCATTTGGGGCACAGAAAATCCGCACGCATACATTGAAAAGCCGACGCACCCAAAACGAGTCACTGTTTGGTGTGGATTTGGTCCAGAGGCATAATTGGGCCATTTTTCTTCGAAAATGAGCAAGGAGTGGCCGTTACAGTCAATGGTGATCGTTATCGGGCCATGTTGAACGAATTTTTGTTCACAAAAATTGAAGAGGAGGATATTGGCAACATTTGGTTTCAACAGGGCGGCGCTATGTGCCACACAGCCGAAGCTACACTCGATGTTTTGCGCCGTGTTTTTGAAGATCGTATTATCAGCCGCAGAGCTGATGTCGTTTGGCCACGTCGGTCACCGTTGGACTATTATTTGTGGGGTGCCGTCAAAGATAAGTGTTACGCCGCGACAAGCCAGCGACAATTGACGCTTTAAAGGACAATATTCGTGAAGCCATTGGTGAAATACAGCTGCACACAATCGATAATGTGCTTAAAAATTGGACCGATCGTGTAGGCACTGCATGGCCAGCCGAGGCAGCCATTTGAATGAAATTATTTTCCATTATTAACCGTAAGGATTGTACTTTCAAATAAAAAAAGAAATTTGAGAAAATATTCAGTAGTTTAGTTTTTAAAGCATTTTCAAAACAAAAAAAAAGTTATTTGGCGGACCCTTTATAATAAGAGGATCGATCAGCTGACAACGAACCCTTACGCCGGGAATGTTTGTAATGTTAGCACATGGATTGGCTTATGATGCAATTGACTTATGATATTCCAAGAGACAACATGCAAATATTCGCTGATGTCTCAAAATAATACAACAAGATAGGATGTGATATCTTTTCGTATCTTCATTTTGAATTAATGTACTTTAAGTCTACTGTGCCCTATCAAAAGGTAGGTTATAAACCCAGATCTGATGCATGACTCACACCTCTTCTTACTGTAATTTCCCCAGAAAAGTTTTGCCCTTCCTTTATCTTTTTTCGCTGAGTAAACCTTTCAAAATATCTATCCACTCCACAGCAAAGCGGGGTCATCCTCGTAACTACTTGCTTAATTAGAAATTAATGCGTGATAATCCTGGTTTGTTGAAAATGGCCACAGCTCCATAAAACTAACGGGTATGTGGTAACGAACTTAAAATCGAATGTGCCTGGAAGACCCAATGGTGAAAAAAAGCAAGTCGTGCTCGATGAAAACACTTCTTTGATCATCGCAACCTAGTGCTTTGGAGTTCTTACTACAGTCGTATGGAAGATTTTCTAAAGGGTCTTTTTTATAGAGGTATAGAACTTTAAGTTGGCATTACCTTTCAAGATGGCGACCGATTTAACAGCTGTCAAGTGATTTATTCTCAGTTTGGTTTGGCAATTCATCATGAATAGACTCACGCCTGAACAACGCTTGCAAATAGTGCAATTTTATTTCGAAAATAATGGTTCTGTGCTGAAAACGTATCGCGCACTACGTCCATTTTATCGTCGACAAAATCGTCCATTAACCATGGAACGTTTTCGCACCACGTTTACTTTTATTGATAACTCGCATCCTCAGAGACGCTGTACGGTGCGTACAGAAGAAGCTATTGCTGCTGTAGAGCGTAGCATTGAGGAAGACCCAAATGAGTTCATCCGCCATCGAGCACAGGAATTGGATCTGTGTCCATCCACTTTATGGAAGATTTTGCGGAAGGATCTTGGTTTGCGTGCTTACAAAATCCAACTCGTGCAAGAATTGAAGCCAAACGATCATCAAGTAAGGCGTAGATTCGTCGAATGGGCCCAAAACGAGATTACCGTTGTTCCCGATTTTCATAAGCGAATTTTGTTTAGCGATGAAGCGCACTTCTGGTTGAATGGCTACGTCAACAAAAAAAAACTGCCGCATTTGGAGTGAAGGTAATCCTCAAGTGTATGTGGAAACACCATTACATCCAGAAAAACTGACTGTTTGGTGCGCTTTATGGGCTGGTGGAATCATTGGTCCGTACTTTTTCAAAAACGATGGTGGCCAGAACGTTATAGTCAATGGTGATCGGTACAGAGCCATGATTACTAACTTTTTCATTCCTGAATTGAATAACCATGATGTCCAGGAGATGTGGTTTCAACAAGACGGCGCAACATGTCACACAGCTCGTGCCACAATAGATTTATTGAAAGACACGTTTGGTGACCGCCTAATTTCACGTTTTGGACCTGTGAATTGGCCTCCAAGCTCTTATGATTTAACACCGCTAGACTACTTTCTGTGGGGCTATGTAAAGTCATTGGTCTATGCGGTAAAGCCACAAACGCTTGACCATTTGGAGGACAACATTCGCCGTATTATTGGCGATATACGGCCACAAATGTTGGAAAAAGTCATCGAAAATTGGACGTCCAGATTGGACTACATCCGCGCCAGCCGTGGCGGTCATATGCCAGAAATCATATTTAAAATGTAATGCCACAAGATTATCTTTCGGATAAATAAAATTCATGTCAATCGAATAATCCATCGTTGTTTTATTGCAACTTAAAGTTCTATACCTCTATGAAAAAACACCCTTTAGAAGAAAAGTGATAAAGGAATGCCCCGAATTGTTGAAAATTAATTCATGGCTTTAGCAGGGCAATAATACGGTTCCTTGCTAATTGATGTTTTAAGGGTTAATAATATTTCGGCCACTTTGGGTACCAAATTTGGACCTTTAATATTTAAAGATCAATTCGGGAACTAAAACTTGCAAAATCGTATCGGAAAGTGATAGTCAGCAGTACTATGGCGATCAAAAAAATCTTTCTTCTTTGTTTGCTCTTGTGCTACTAAATTTGTTTTCTTTGTCCCTTAATAAAGTAAAGTTTCTAATAAGAAGGCCTTTTTTTTTGATTAGTTGCCCATAAATCCCCGCCATTATAATAAAAATTAAACCAAAGACCACTGACTCTAAAGTAACTTCAATACTAATTAGTTGACCATGGCTAAGCTTGTATAATTTACTACTTTATGCAAAATAAGTTTTCCATAATAAGGATAAAAATATGCACACAAAACCAACAACAACAATGATGATGACGACGCCAACTACAAATGCCAATGCATGCAATTATTAAAGCAGCATACAAACACACATCACTGAACACACAGACACACATACACACACATTCGCATACTCGGGCACGGAGAGAAAGTCACTCTTGGAGTGACAGTCAGTCAATCAGTCTTTGAAAAAGACAACAACAGCAGTCACATACTTGTGTACTTATGGGCCAATATGGATCGCAGTTAAGGGGACTCACGATAATATTATCCTCTCCTCTGGAATAAGACGAACAGTCAACATATTTTCAACTCATTTCAAGTCGTTTTTCTATCATACAAACACACATACACATACATATACACACGTAATCTACCATCTTTAGTGCTCTTAACAGCGATGACATGTACGACTGCTGACTGGTATGCCCTTCTCATCATATTGATGGTTTATTTGTATTTATTATGCATGACTTGGTATATGTATGTGAGTGTGTGGGTGTGGGTGTATGTGTGAGTTTGTATTAGAGAGAGTTTTATTTCAAATATGCATCTAAATGCCTTTTACTGTTCTGTACAGGGTTTAATAAGTCTAAGTTTTTCCTAAAAAATTTTTTTTTGGTTTGAGGGATCATGAGACGAACCTTGTTTGCTGTGGTTTGCAATCAAGCATATCAACCGATACCCTGCCACATTAATTTAACACCCGTATGTGTGTAATTATTGTCGTGTGGAGAGGATAACTCCCCTGCCCTTATAACTTGATATGCATTAAAATGCATTAACTTCACACGGGGATTCGATCGGGTATACGACCTTATGATTCGTTGTTAACATCACAGTGTTATACATATTGGGCTTGAAGCAATTTTACGTTGAGTCTGATACATATTTGATTGATTGCCTGGTTATAAGGCCGGTTACTAGGCCTCAGACCACTTCTGGATAGTTTGATGAACGAGTCAAACCTCATTACTTTGTAATTATGAAACAAAAGCTCGCACCCATATGACTTGAGAAGTTTCTTACTCTTACACAGAAAGGCCATGACCTATCAGCTGTTTGGAAGCTTCCCTCCTCTCAAACTTATTGCCTTATGATCGAAAAGATCTTATATTTCCGATTTAGCTGATTCAGACAGTCTCATATTATTCTCGGGTTAATCGAAGTTTTAGAGAAGCTGCGGCTCGAAGGAGGAAAGGTCCGTTTGACACTGAATACGCCACTGAATCCGTGTACGAGGGTTGCCGTTTATATTTCGGGATTAGAGAACAAAAACAAATATTAATCATCGAAAATCGCTTTATTGTTTTTCAAAATATTCGCCATTAAGATCTATACACTATACACGTATGCTAATGCGTTTGAACCAATTGTCGAAGCACTTTTGCCACTCTGATTGAGGTATCTCCAAAACATGCATTCTGAGCGCATCAACCGCTTCTTCAGGTGTCGAAAAACGTTGACCTCTCGTTTTATTTTTTACGTACGGGAATAAAAAGAAGTCATTCGGTGCCAAGTCAGGACTATACGGCGGATGACTCATCAAATCGATGTTTTGAGTGCTTAAAAATGCAGTTGTTTGAGTCGATGTGTGAGAGCTCGCATTGTCGTGGTGAAGAGTGATCCGTCTTCGGCGGTTGGTTTTCCTGATTTCTTGGAAGACAACTGGCAAACAAATGGTTGTGTACCAATCAGAATTGACTGTTCTGCGTTGTTCTAGTGGTACGACTGCGACATGTCGTTTTTCCGAAAAACAGGCGATCAACTTTTGTTGGATTTGGCTCATCGTGAAACACCCACACAGTCGACTGCTGTTTAATTTCGGGCTCATACGCGTAAATCCACGATTCATCACCTGTCACGATGTCATAGACGTGTTTCGAAGCACCGCGATCGTATTTTTGGAGCATTTCTTTCGACCAATCGACACGAGCCTTTTTTTTGAGCGATTGACAAATTGTGTGGGATCCAATGCGAACAAATTTTTTTGACAGTCAAATGTTCATGCAATATTGAATGTATGCTGGTCCCACTAATGCCTAAGGTTGTCTCAATCTCACGATAGGTCACATGACGATCCTGCAATATCAGTTGGCGCACAGCATCAATGGTTTCCGGAACAACAACTGATTTTGGACGACCTTCACGAAATTCGTCTTGGAGTGAACTACGACCTCGGTTGAATATACCGTACCATCGATAAACACTGGTCCTTGATGGAGCTTCATCGTCAAAAAATGAATTAAGTTCATCGATGCACTGTTGTTGAGTTAATCCACGTCGAAAGTTGTTAAAAATAATCGCACGAAAATGTTCACGATTTAATTCCACTTTTTGGGCGAGATGAGTCTTTTAAGTTACTGTAAACAACACAAATATCACTCTTATGTCAAAACGTTCTGAGTGCGTATAACCTCAAAAATGTCAAGCTTCACGATAGAGCTGTCAGTTGGCAGATTGCAACACTAGGGTTGCCAAATCATACATACATAATTGGTCATTACAACCCTTCAGTCAGGATTACGACCTAGTTTCTCACACCACTTATGTTGTGTGTGTTAATTTTATACATGAGTGGCGGGACCTACAGTTTAAAGTCGGCTCCGAACGACAGATTTTTGCGAAACTTTTCATGGCAATTGTATTTACTCTCAGAGTTTTTGCCAGAAATCTGCTGAGAGGAAGTCGCCGAAGAAATACTTTTTGTATTTTATTTTGATGTCTGGCCTGGGGCTCGAACTCTGGCTTTTCGTCTAATAAGCCAACACACTACCTACTAGACCACGGCGACGGGTTGCCAAATCCCGAAATATAAAAGGCAACCCTCGTAGTATACTGGGAATAACATTCTAGACATCCCTGGCGACAGTCTAAGTTTATAAAAAAAAGGGACGTTGGCCGGTGCCTGTAAGTGCTTCTAGATGAAGCCATATTCTAGAGAATTTTTAATATTGGCCTAAACTTTATCCCCCACATGTGTCGTGACGTCACATGTCACACCTAACCTAAAACGATTTCAATCAGAAAAAGAGTAAAATGTTAGACCTCATCATCTTAGTTAGAAAAATAAGTGATTCTGCTATTAGTCTAGATTCCGTGGAAGGGTTTTAAAGCTTCCTATTAGTTCAGATTTCACGGTAGGGTTTCAAAGCTTCCTCATTGTATGCAAGAATAAGCTTGAATAAGCTTGCCATGTACATCGAATTCTGCCGTAAAAACTTAAGCAGTGTAGCCCTGTAAACGCTTAATTATAAGACTTGACGCTGCAATCTTAATTCAACCACTTAACCATTACACTGACATAGAAAGCCAAGCCGCTGTTCAAACCATTTCGTTGTGAAGTTAAGCCTCCAAACTGAGATCATTACAGCTTTTAACATGAGATTATTATAGCAACAGAAGGTGGAAAGCAGTATGAAACAAGGAATTTATGTTGTTGAGAGTGTTTGATTGGCATTTTAAAAAAGGAAACCTGAACTTACTAGAGCGTATGTGTATCAGGATAATATATATTATTGTTAATATAGAAACGGGAAACGGAAACAGACTTGGCAATATCAGGCTCAGGCACTTACGCACATACAGCAAACCAACTACACACACTGATGCATACACACACCCAGATAAATGCAAGGCCATTTACAGTGGAAATATGCAGAAATATTCAAGTGTGTGGGTGCCCTGGTAGTCTAGTGGGTAGTGTGCTAGACTATTAGCGTGAGGGTTGTGGGTTCGATTCCCACCAGAGACTCTGGTCTGTGACACTACACCGAGCAAATAGTCAAGTTACTTCGCTCGTATATAATTAGGATATAATTTGTAATTGTATTGTAATTAATAAATAAATAAATAAATATTCAAGTGTGAGTAGTGTATGTGAGTATATGTAGTCTACTGGCTGGCATGTGTAAATGCATGTACGTATGCATGTATGTGTCATGGTATATGCCAAGGCACTTTGGCAAAATTGATGTTCCATTCCATAATAATGGAAATGAAAATGAGAGAAGAAAAAATAAAAAGACGAAACGAAAGAAAAACATACAATTTACAACAGCAGCATGTATTTAAATTTGAAATGTGCACAGTGGTTTATGAGGTCTAACCAGAGACCAGCAGCCATTACCAGCCATTCAGCCAACCAATCAGTTGGCTTAAGCAGCTGCAGTAGCTACTTTTCGAATGATGTTCACATCAATATTATTTGAGAATAAATTCAGTTTTACCACCAGCACCAGCACCACTACCACCACCACTACAGCTACCACAGATAACGTCAACAGCGTCATAGCTGATGCTATTGCTGTTGCTATTGCTGGTGGTGGTGCTGGTGGTGCCGGTGGTGCCGGTGCTGCTGTCATTGTCAACAATGTCAACATCTTTTAAGCCTCCATAATCGATAAAATATTAGCGGCAAAATATTTCTTGTTTTGCTAAATCGAATTATTTTAAACGGTTTTTTCCCTGGGCCATCCTTCACTTTTATTAGCAGCAAGGGGAACAAACCTAGCAGTCTTCACATCACCATGTAATACGATTAGCAGTGCAGTGAGCCACAAATAATATATTAGAAGTTAAAAATGCAAAAAGCGGGAGTGCCATGAAAGAGAAGGGGGTAGAGCCGCCACCACCCAAGAGTAATAAAAATTGAAAAAAAAAAAGGTTGTGAAAAAGTTCCACAATTTCATGGCAAAAATATGCTACGAATAGAAGAAAATACAATAAAATGTTATGCTTTCACTCTGTTTAACGCAATTGATATCCTTTCCCTTCCCTTTGCTACTAAGGCTCTACCTCCTCTCTGCAGCTATTTAATGCCGCCGACACCAATTGCTTTAATGTGAAATCAATCGTAAGGAAAATTGAAAAAATTTACAGCCTCTAATAAAAAAAAAATTTAAAAAAAAACAAAACAAATAAAAACAGGAGCAAAGTATGATTCTTATCGGTTTGCTTTGGTTTTAAATACGTATAAAGCCTTGCCACACATGTGTAATAGAGGCTTAGAGAAAAGCAATGTTTGTTGTAGGTTGTTAAATAATAAAGGATTTGAAAGGTATTTGCGCCTTGCATTTAAAATTGAAATGAAAATTTAGTGGAGATTTAGAAACGATCTATAATGGATTTTTACGATGTAAGTTAAAGCCATCTTTCAGTGAAGTATATTCATGGAAATGGGATCCGTTGCAAAGCTAACCCCAATTTGACTCAAATTATCAGATGACTTTTCCCTAGGGTAGCATAATAGTAGCATAAGAATAGTAAAATAGTAGCGTATTAGTAGCACAAGAATTGTAAAAGAGTAGCATTATAATAGCATAATAATTTTAAAAAGAGTAGCATAAAAATAGTAAAAGAGTAGCATAATAGTAGCATAAGAACAGTAGAAATGAAATAAGTGGCAGCGAACTCGCAGATTACGCGTTAAGTTTAAAAGTCCACAATACGAATTCTTCCGAAATTTTCATTTAGGCACCCAATGAAGAGATTCCAAGCGATTGTCAGTGCTTATCTGGGCCACAATAAGTGATACTCGACTTGCTACAAAAGTTTGCCAATGGCACAGGGGTTTTTTGAAGTCAGGACAGAGTTAAAAACGAATCTATTCGATAAAAGGCTTCCTGTTGTGAAATAGAACAGGGGCACCACATGATAACCACTTATGGTAGTGCACTACATTTAAATAAAATTTTAATGTTGACAGTGTAAAGAGAATTATTTGAAAATGAATTTGGCTGATACTCTCTTCTCAATTGCCGTGAGTAAGGTGGTAAAGCAGTGATCAATAGAACCAAGCATTCAGGCCACGAAAATTTACCGTTATGTGTCAGTTTGCGAGACAGTTTCAAATTTTAGATAATATTCGATGGATACTTTGTTATCCATAAAATTCTAGAGAAAACGCTGGGCCCATTACGATTTCTTTTTAAGTAAGGATGATTCTTCGACAGTGCTAGTTCTAGCTACATGATGACATCCTGCGGAATTCCAAGTGTGGGGAATGTCTTCCCCTATAGACAAGAGATAATGGCTAGACTTACACAACTACCACATGGATCGAAATCGAAGGCTGATGCTCGCATTAAGTGAATGGACACAAGGATATAACTTGGAATGGGAAGTTAGCGCCGTGAACTAGACTCAGTGTATTATTATTATTCCCGTTACCGTAGTCTATTAGGTAGTGCGTTGGCTTATTAGACACGAGGCCTCGGATCAAAAATTAAGGTCAGACATCTCCAAAAAAAAACGAAAATATGAAAAAAAAGTATTTCTAACGGCGACTTCCTCTCAGCAGATTTCTGGCAAAAAACTCTGAGTAAATAAAATTGCCATGAAAAGTTTCTCAAGAAATCTGTCATTCTGATACAGATAGTAAATCGTGCATTAAATACCTTAAGAGTGGCCCATCAAATCAAATATTATCAAAAAATACAGGGTGTCTCCGGAGGAAATAGCAAGATATTCAAGGTTACCCTCATGGAGATTTCTGGATACGGGGACATTCAAGATTACTGGAAAACTGAAGCAAAGAGTGGTACAACAGAAAATTCAAATGAATTCAAATGTCAAAATGGAATACCCTTGCAGAGTAGCAAACAAATTAAACTCAAGAAAATTTTACCCATTTGCTAACGAAAGATTGAATAATGAACTCATTTGTGTAGAGGGCAAACAAATCTGACCCAACGTGTACATAAACCCATAATTCAAGATCCATTTTAAGAAGCTTATAGTAGTTATAACGGGACCCTGGCATCCTCTTAGATACTTTCGGAGGCTGGGAATACCTTACGTTGTTTTCTGCAAAAGCTGCAATGACGAGAAAGAAAGGAGTCGACAGAAAATTTTCTCTGTCATTGCCTGGTACTCGGAAACCTGAGACGAAGAATTCTTAGGCACCCAGAATGTGCTTTGTCGCAGGTAATTTGGACAAAGTTCATATTTTCACAAGACAATCAGGATGTCATATTCAAATGATGGAATACGTATTATGTCTGTTACATTAGTCCATGGTTTGACGTGAGTATCGCCGCGATGGCTTACCCCACAGTGCTCTAAGCACGGGTGGAAACAATGCGTCTACCAGCGTCACCACGCACAATGATGTAACCCTGCACAATGCATCAGTACATCACCATACGTGAGTACCAATTCGAAGACTTGCATTTTGGCAAGACTTCCCTCTTGGATAGGGGAGACTACCTAAACTCCACATCTCCTATGGTTGAGAGTGCAACGCCACACCGAGCTTGCGCTCTTCCCGCGATTTGGGTTTAAACCAAAGCCACCACGTTGCTCCCACAAGTGGGCCGCTATGTCTGTTACAATATGACTTTATAGGACCCCAGGAAAACTATGGTTTTTAAGGTGGCTGCGAATTTAATCTAAGCTAACCTCGTTCATCTCGAAGACGCCATAGTCTAGTAGGTTGTGTGTTGGCTTAATATCTCCATCAAAACTAAACAAAAATGAAACAAAATATTTCTAAAGGCGACTTCCCCTCAGCAGATCTCTGGCAAAAACGCTGAGAGTAAATAGAAATTGCCATGAAAAGTTTCTCAAAAAATTTGTCATTCGGAGTCGACTGTATAAAATTAACACGCAGAACATAACACAATTACTGTCAGAGTTTTTGCCGAAAGACAGCTGAGAGGAAGTTGCCGAAGAAATATTTTTTCAGATTTTTTCTGAGCCGTTTAATAAGCTAACACTCTACCTACTAAGCTACGGTAACTTCAAACTTCGAACCAACAGTTAATGAATGGAAAAGGGTCACCCAAAAGCAATAAATGTTTTTTGTTAAATGTTCACTTTATTTTATACTTTCGAATGGATTTTTATTTCTTTATTTCAATTAATCCCTTGCCGATGATGATGATGATGGTCTAAACTACCCAAAACAATCAACACATTTTACTTCTATTGTTCTACTCGGTCTGTATATCCCCCCCAACAAAAGCAATTTTTCTTAAAATTCATTCAGTTTTCGGTTGCAGCACACTTTCCAGCAATTTCTTGTGAAAAGTTTATAATTGTGATAAATTTTGTGGAACCATTTTTTTCTTTTTTTTTCGATTTTTTTCATAACCATTTCAAATGTGTCATCTTTAGTTTATTATCGTAATCGAACGACGAACAACAACCAAACACAACCCACACTTGTGGGATTTTCATGGGAACGACTGTTAAATTATGGGGCAAAAGAAAAAGGAAAAAAAGTGGAATGAAATGAATGGAAAATAAAAAAAAATAGAAAGAAAAACTAAAAAATATATCGTGAGCATTATTCTTTCTCAATTTAATTTTAAGCAAGCAATGAAGGAAAAACTAAAATTTTCATCTCGTATTATGGGTACGGGCATGGGCATTGACATGGGGGTAGGGCTTTGGCTATGGGTATGGAATTGTAACAAGTTTTACTTGGAACTCACACAATCAACACAATGTTTATAAAGCAGCCAAAATGTTTCTGAACAGCAAAAAAAAAAAAGAAAAAATATGAAAAGAATTCCAGCAGCAGCAGCAGTAATAATATAAAACACCATGTGTTCCCTTTTTGCAACAAAATAGCAACATATAAACCGTATAACTATACTTTACTATTTTTTCAAATTTGTTGTCCATTTTTTTTAGTTTTTTTTTTCCTTCTCCCATAAACGTGTGCAAATATATGAGTAAGTGTGCATATGTGTGAGAGAGCGAGCGTCAGAGTAAGAAGGGAACACCAAACCATTGTAACTTTTTCAGCAAAGTTAACCTCTTTTCATTAGTCACTCTACTAGCCACAAAGTGGCTTTCTAGAGACAATTACTACCTGGCTTTCAGCCATAATTAGACGGACTACCATGAAGTTGGCAGTAGAAGTCTTAAAGGAAAAAATTGTGTGAGTTTTAAGGCGCTAAAGAAGAGTGCACAACAAACTTGCTGAACTATGTTAAGGCGAGGATATAATTTACCAAAAAGCTCACTTGAGCACGCATAGCGGATCGTAGTGGTGTCACAGGTGAACGCAGCCTCTATACTGACCAAGTTCCTACGATCCAAGGAGGGGGAATATAAAGGGTGTTTTTTATAGAGGTATAGAACTTTAAGTTGGCATTACCTTTCAAGATGGCGACCGATTTAACAGCTGTCAAGTGATTTATTCTCAGTTTGGTTTGGCAATTCATCATGAATAGACTCACGCCTGAACAACGCTTGCAAATAGTGCAATTTTATTTCGAAAATAATGGTTCTGTGCGGAAAACGTATCCGCGCACTACGTCCATTTTATCGTCGAGCAGTTAATTCGATTAACCATGGAACGTTTTCGCACCACGTTTACTCTTATTGATAACTCGCATCCCCAGAGACGCTCTACGGTGCGTACAGAAGAAGCTATTGCTGCTGTAGAGCGTAGCATTGAGGAAGACCCGAATGAGACCATCCGCCATCGAGCACCGGAATTGGATCTGTGTCCATCCACTTTATGGAAGAGTTTGCGGAAGGATCTTGGTTTGAGTGTTTACAAAATCCAACTCGTGCAAGATTTGAAGCCAAACGATCATCAAGTAATGCGTAGATTCGTCGAATGGGCCCAAAACGAGATTACCGTTGTTCCCGATTTTCATAAGCGAATTTTGTTTAGCGATGAAGCGTACTTCTCGTTGAATGGCTACGTCAACAAACAAAACTGCCGCATTTGGAGTGAAGGTAATCCTCAAGTGTATGTGGAAACACCGTTACATCCAGAAAAACTGACTGTTTGGTGCGCTTTATGGGCTGGTGGAATCATTGGTCCGTACTTTTTCAAAAACGATGGTGGTCAGAACGTTAAAGTCAATGGTGATCGGTACAGAGCCATGATTACTAACTTTTTCATTCCTGAATTGAATAACCATGATGTCCAGGAGATGTGGTTTCAACAAGACGTCGCAACATGTCCCACAGCTCGTGCCACAATTGAAAGACACGTTTGGTGACCGCCTAATTTCACGTTTTGGACCTGTGACTTGGCCTCCAAGATCTTGTGATTTAACACCGCTAGACTACTTTCTGTGGGGCTATGTAAAGTCATTGGTCTATGCGGTAAAGCCACAAACGCTTGACCATTTGGAAGACAATATTCGCCGTATTATTGCCGATATACGGCCACAAATGTTGGAAAAAGTCATCGAAAATTGGACGTCCAGATTGGACTACATCCGCGCCAGCCGTGGCGGTCATATGCCAGAAATCATATTTAAAATGTAATGCCACAAGAATATCTTTCGGATAAATAAAATTCATGTCAATCGAATAATCCATCGTTGTTTTATTGCAACTTAAAGTTCTATACCTCTATAAAAAAACACCCTTTATATGGATATAGTGGCATTTATAAAATCACAACGCTTACGATGGCAGAACCCACCACATGCGCCAATGCTAGACACCAGAGGTACTAGACAACGACGATAACAAGGATTCCAACAATTTTGAAAGTTTCAAGGTGCCAAGGAAGGAACTTCCTGAACTGTATTAAGGAGCGGGCATAGCGGCATTTATAAAATCCCAACACCTAGGACGGCAGGACACACCACATGCGCATACGGATGCATACCATAAAGATCAATGGCAGACACCAGCGGTACTGGACAATGAGGACAACAAGTCTTCCAACAATTTTGAAAGTTTCAATGTGTCAAGGAAGAAATTTCCTGAACTATGTTAAGGAGCGGACATAGTGGCATTTATAAAATCACAACACCTAGGACGGCAGGACATGCCACATGCGCATACGAGTGCATACTATAAAAATCAATGGTAGACACCAGAGGTACTGGACAATGAGGACAATAAGTCTTACAACAATTTTGAAAGTCTCAAGGTACCAAGGTGCCTGAGCTATGCTAAGGAAAGGACATAGTGGCATTTACAAAACCACAAGATCTAGGATTGCAGCAATCGCCACATGTGTAGATGAATGCATAGCAAGCTGCCAAGGAAGGAATTTCCTGAGCTATGAGAAGAAGAGGACAAAGTGGCATTCATGAAACCGCAACGTCTAGGATGGATATGACGCATTGATGTATGCAAACCATAAAATTTAATGCTTAACTAAGTGGTCAGATATACTAGGCAACTAAGACAACAAGTCCACGAACAGGATATGGGAGTACATAGAAAACAATGTGAAACTCAACGTCTAGGATAAGCAGAATGCAGACCATAAAATTCAATGCTAAACTAAGGCATCAGAGACACTAGACAACGAGCCCCCGCTAACAAGATAGAGGAACACGTAGAAGACTATGTGGAACTCATTTATTTTAACGATGTGGTTTTGTGAATATTCTGTAGGCCAATGTACGTACCCCTTTGCTCTATTTAAACTCTACATTTTCGGTTGGGCAACATCCAGAACTTACATCAGTGATACTAGACAACGAGAACCATGAGCCCCGCGAATAGAGGAGTACGTAGAAGACAATGTGAAACTGATTTACCTTAACGATGTGGTTTTGTAAACATTCTGTAATTCAAGCCAGTAAATATTTTTTTTTTTGTTTTACTTTTTGTCAGAACGATTGCAGAGAGAAGGCCACCGAAGGAAATGTGTTTTTTTTTCACATTTCGTGTTGTATCGGATGTCTGAATCATGGGCTCTTGTCTAATAAACCAGCACACTACCTACTACGCCACGTCGAAAATAAGTAAACAAAACAAATAGACAACAACAAAATACACACATCGAACGGTTCACAGAATTACATAAGTAAACACTGTCATTTAAAATTATCAACCTCGTTAGAGCACAATGAGCAGTAGCACACTGCAACAATCATTAGCGACCCTGTTGTCACTCCCGCTGACAGCCGCTATGGATTACATTTGCAAATAGCTTGTTGCCAAGAAGTGCATGCATTGACCAACACAGCGAAGAACTTGACTATGTAGATGAAATAGTTTTACGTGCTTCAAATCTATTTATATACCACAGTGGGAGAAGCTGTCCTACAAAACGATCGATTTCAAAAACGGCGAACGGCAGCACATTGGTCATTTCAAACCTTTCGTTAGGATTACTATCTAGTTCCTCATGACACCCATGTTAAATGGGTGTTAAAAATCGTTTACATACGATGGGATTTGAGAAACTTTTCATGGCAATTTTATTTTACTCTCAAATTTTTTTGTGGGAACGATTGCAGACAGAAGGCTACCGAAGGAAATGTGTTTTTTTTTTCACATTTTGTGTTGTGTCGGATGCCTGAATAATGGGCTCTTGTCTAATAAACCAGCACACTACCTACTAGACTACGGCGAAAATAAGTAAACAAGGCAAATAGATAACAACAAAATACCCACATCGAACGGTACACAGAAGTACATAAGCAAATATGTCGGAATTGATGAGAAAGGAATAAAACAACGATTAAAAATGTAAGAAACTAGGTTTTCATCCTAACTAAAGGGTTGTAATGAACAATTCAGGAAGTAAGCTTGGAGAAACCTGGTGCTCTATGACATGGTGTTCACTAAGTTGCTCGGTACTTAAGTGTTCCTTTATAAATGAAATGTGCTTAATAGGCTATCATTCCTTTAAAATACAAGGTGATGGTGGTACGTAAAGAAAAGCTGCTGCTCTATGGTGTTGCATTTTTATACAAAAAATTTCATTTTTGTTGCAACATTTTTCTTTGCCATCAATTTTTGTGCTTTTATATACGTGGTGCATGCAACTTCATCATCCTTTCTTAAACACCCATAAATAGGAATTTTGTCAGTTTTTTTCTTTCTTTCTCTCCCTGAGTTTTTTCAAACCTTTTTTCATATTCAACAGTACCCAGCAGGAGGTCTTTGTGCGCTCTCTCTGGGATAAATTGTATCCTTTATGGTAAATGCTTGTTTTTTTTTTTTGCTTTGCTTTGAACGTATAGTTCAGTATAAAATATTGCATCTATATAAAGTCATATTAATATATACATACATACATATATATATATATCAGAGAAGGAAGAAGAAGAGGAGAGGAAAAAAGAAAGAAGGTGCCCTTGTGTGCTTGCTCCCTTTTAGCTCTTTGCTGTGAGCTTTTGATATTAAAATTTTAAAAATCAAAATCACTAGAGTTCAGAATGTTAAACAAAAAAAAAAAAAAAAAAAAAAAAAAAAAAAAAAAAAAAAAAAAAACGTAAAGTAAAGAAAAGAAGCAGAATCAGATAAAATATGATTGAGTAGCAGAGCAGCACAAAGAGAGAAAGAAAAAGAAAATTGGGAGAGAAAACTACGTAACAAGTAACAGGATTCAGGATTCAAATTATTTTTGATTTGTTGGATATAATACAACAACAACACTGATACCGATAAGGATAACAAACAAGCAACAACTATTGTTGTTGTTGTAAGAAAAAAACAATATTGAAAAATTTCCATATTTCCATACAGAATTTAAAGCCTTGCTTTGACTATTTTTTAAGGATGCAGTGGTGGGGTGTTGGGTATTTTCATTCTAAACCAGTTCAGCTCAACTGGTTCATTCACAAAAAAAAAATTTTTGACACATAAAAAGCAAAGAATTAAACGTTACAGAGAGAAACACTTTCGTACAAAACAAAAAGAATGCAAACTAGAAACCAACAAAAACAATAAAACTAAATAAATAAATAAGGATATCAAAAGCTAAACAACAATACACAGAGATTTTTTTATTCAAAAAGGACATGCCGAACAGGCGTTGTTGGCTGGTGGTTTGAATTTGTGCTTAGCAAAATACAACATTCGATAAAATAAAATGACTTATGCAACAGGCTTTCGTTGTTAGGAAACGATAAATGGCAATCCAAACATTCTAGGACCTGCTACACTTGAGTTACCTAAAACAAGCTAAAATCAAAAAAACAAAATCCGCTGCGTTGAAACAACCTTACTTCCTTTAAATATTGTTATGCAGACAAATACAAACTAAAGGAAAATAAATAAACATAAAAAATAGACAACAACAAAATACACACATCGTACGGTACACAGAAGAAAATCAAAAAAATATCCGTATAGGTACACACAGCTGCGTTGAAACAGCCTTACTTCCTATAAATAGTGTTATGCAGACAATTAAAAACTAAAGGAAAATAAATAAACATAAAAATACACAACAACAAAATACACACATCGAACGGTAATAGAATCAAAATAAAAAAAATCAAATCAAAACCGAATAGGAATCCAGAGCTGATTTAAAACAGCCTTCTTTCCGTTAAATAATGTTATGCGAATAAATACAAACTAACTGAAAATAAGTAAACAAGACTAACAGACAACAACAAAATACACACATCGTACGGTACACAGAATTCTGCTAAACAAATACATAGGAATTTACGAGAAGAAAAGAAAACAACATTGAAAAATTCAATAACAACGCGAGTCTGTAATCAAAAACGAGTTATTGGAAGATATTTATTAAAGTGCACGTTAAGTATAGTAGTATTGAACATCGAAAGCTTGATAATAAGGACCGTGAATAAAATTGAAATAAATAAGTAAATTGCGATCCTTTACATCCTTTATTTTATTTTACTTTTACTACATCGAATCCACGATAATATAAACGTTTAGATCGTATAGGCGCGAATGCCTATTATTTTGCATTAGGAACTTAACTCGATGGAAGCCAGTACTGGCTTACTTTGAGATATATGGCGCACTATCTTAGGCTTACAAAATGTTATTGCAGCTAATCGTGTAAAAGTTTTCTGCGGTAATTGAATGCGATGTCAATTCCCTTCATAATACAAGGGGCAACACGGACTAGAATGAACAAAGTTAGTCACTCTTAGGTTTTATTTAAAGTAACGGTGTTATGGCGTGTAGGTAGCAGCCGTAGTCTAGTAGGTAGTGTGTTGGCTTATTAGACGTAAAGCCATGGTTGGAGCCCAAGGCCAGACATCAAAGACAAAATACAAAAAGTATTTCTTCAGCGACTTCATCTCAGCAGATTTCTGGCAAAAACTCTGAGAGTAAATTAAATTGCCATGAAAGGTTTCTCAAAAATCTGTCGTTTGGAGTCGACTGTAAACTGTAGATCCCACCACTCATGTATAAAATTAACACACACAACATAAGTGGTGTGAGAAACTAGGTCGTAATCCTGACTGAAGGGTTGTAATGACCAATTATGTATGTATTATGGCGTGTAATGTAGGCAACATGCCTATTTACTTAATTCGTCATTACAACTCTTTGGTCAGAAATACGACCAGGCTTCCATGCCACCCATGTTGTGTGTGTTAGTTTTATTCACACGTGGCGAAACCTAGAGTTTAATACCGACTCCGAACGCCGGGATATTAAGAAACTTTTCATGGCAATTTTATTTACTTTCAGAATTTTTGCCAGAGGATTGCTGAGACGAAATTGCCGAAGAAATATTTTTTTTCGTAAGCCTGAGCTCTAGCCTAATAAGCGAATACCTGACCTACTAGACTACGGCGCGTACAGATTCTATTTTATGAGGTTTTGAATAAAAAAGGGCGAGCGCTTTTGAAAATTGTTCGTTTGCAACAAGGCAATGTGAGTGCATGGTTATACGTGCAGTATCCAAAGGGTTCAGATACTAGAATCTATTTCATGTTATCAAACCACAAGACGTAGTTCGACGTGATCTCCAACGTTGAAATTAATGAAGGGGACAAAAAAATGTTTGAGTAACGTTGGACAACGTGTGAGGATATATAAAGCAACTAAGGCTGAAGGAAAAAAGTTCCAGTGTTAGTGATCTGCCCTTGCACTCTTCTCCTGCAGTAACAGATTTAATTTCTGTTAGCCGTTTGTACTCAAGACACCTCTCGTTTTCTTTCTTCTGTGGTTTTCTGGTATTTCATATTGAAATTAGAGCACAAGGCTGATAACAGTAGAACCTTTAAAAAACAATTCCAGTAATAAATTTGACTGCTATGAGGTAAGTAGGCTGAAATCTGAGAACGCCGAGTGGCAGAAGTATAACAACAGTGTTCCTAATCTAATAGCAAGTTTCTTTGAAAATTTCTTAAAGGTTTTCATTTCAATGTGTCTGCATTAAAGAGTGTCCACTGTGTGTCTGTATCAATGCATTTAGATTTTGGATTAGAATTTGAATCTCTACGTTGTAATGGAGACCAACAAATAGAACAGATTTAAAGACTTCTGGTTAGAATGCCATACAATAAATGAAATCAAATAAAATAAAACTAAAAACAGAATAAAAAACAGAGAATGAAATGCAGGACAAAATCAAAAATGAATAAAAAATAAAAATAAAAACGAAAAAAAAAATAAACTCAAGTTGAGATTTGGCATCACAATTAATTCCCAATTGGAAATCCGTAGAGGATTTAAGGAAACTTTAAAAATATTGGGAAATTTGAAAATTTTTTAATATAAATCGTGATGTAATATTGAATCAGTGACTGGGAAAGTGACGCAATCGGAAATTACACAATGAGGTTTTCAGATGTTTCGCACCTCGTGAATAAAGACTTAGAGCCGCTTGCTAACTTACTTATATTTCGTCTTTCACAAAGTGCTTGTGAATATTAAGTCAGCAGCATGAGAATCATATGCAATCTACTGCGAAACTATTGTATTTTACGTGCTATTAGACCTACTCACTCCCACTTATTGTGAAGTGAGTGCCTCGCGGCTAAGGGACAAACAACGCCTCACCTAGTAAAATTAAAACTAAGAATCTCCAGATCCCTTTGCATAGAATCATTCCATCAATTCTAAATAGAAAATACTTTGCACTTTAGTTGGATGTACTCAATCTCAGGGTCAAAAGAATAAAGGACGGGATCTCGTCACATTTCCTTCGTGACAACTTTGCTGTCATCAGTATAAACAAATTTTGAGAATGTGAATCGTTAGTAGTGAACGAATTAAACTTTCTGTCTACGCCAAAAAGGAGTTAAGAAAAAACACAAAATATTTCGATACTCATCGGCTAAAAGTGACTAAAATGGCAGCTCAATACATAGCATACTGGCCGAAAATTTCAAGATGAAAGAACTTTGAATGTTTGCCGATATTTGGCAGTAATAAGGGCAACGCCGATTCGACATGAGGCAAAGTCAAGCAGAAGCAGTAGAATGTATGAATCGTGTTCAAGGGAGATGTAAAGAAAAGTATCTTCCTGAGTGGTAAGGGCGCCTTTGTTTTGTTGAGCGCAAAATTTCAAATTGTGTCGGCAATACAGTATTCCTTCGATTTATGTCGCAGCTGGTTCCAAAAAAAAAAAAAAAAGTAAATCGAAACGACGTAAATCGAATTTCATATTGCTCACACTACAAAGTAGTATGTTTTTAACAAGGAACTTATAAAAGTTACAGTAATCCCTCGATTTACGTCCAGTTGGTTCCAAAAAAAAAAAAAAAGTAAATCGAAACGACGTAAATCGAATTTCATATTGCTCATACTACGAAGTAGTATGTTTTTTAACAAGGAACTTAAAAAAGTTACAGTAATCCCTCGATTTACGTCACAGTTGGTTCCAAAAAAAGGCGATGTAAATCGAATGACGACGCAAATTGAAGTTAGAGGGAACAAAAAATTTGACGACGTAAATCGAAACAACGTTAGTCGAGGGGACATAAATCGAAGGATTACTGTACAGGCTATGGAAATCAGAAGCAGTGTATAGCACTCGCAAGTGTCTCAATAAGATAGCAGAACGATGCAGTTTTAACATTGTATGAGCACCGGGGGTCATAGTGATATTCCAGGCAACGATACAGTGAATGAATTCCACAAGCGAGGCATAATTATAAGACTCTCCGGGGAACCCTTTAAAAGACCGGCAAGCTTATAATTGACCATACAGATGGGGGAAAAATAGCGCCGCATAACTTTCCAAAACTGGATAGGTAAGGCACGAAAAGTCTGCTTAAACTCGAAAGAAGTACACACATTATGGTTACAGGACACATTGGTCTTGGACACAAAGCCAGCGATTTCTGAAGGTACTGTTGAGAAGGCGAGGAAGAGAAGAAAACTTTGCTACACAATGTGGGAGAAGAAAAAAACAAACTTGGTATCTACAATGGAGACACCAGTTACAGATTTTAAGAGTCTAAGTTACTTCATCAAAAAATTCGAATGGTTCAGAGACTAGAGGAAATGAATGACTTTGGCATCACACTGGGCCTTCCGACCGTTTATATATGTAAGTACGTCCAGCATAATTTCTTGGTTCCACAGCCACGATATTCCACTGCAATAAAAGCAAATTTTTCGATTCATAACCATGAACGAGATCGGATCAGAGCAATAGAATGGGAAGAATTGTGTTCAAGGAAAACGAAGACATGTTCCAAGAACGATGAACGAAATTCTGCGGTTGATAGCTATTTTAAGAAGATATGGAGTCAAATTTTGCTATAATCGAAGTAATAGAATATCGCTGGAAAACGTGTACAGACGGACTTCATCGCAACGTCATTTCGATCACAGTGGCCATGCTTACAGGTCATTGTGTTTATGGGAAGACATGCGAAAAGAATGCATCTCCTATCTAAAGATGGGACTTCTGCAGTGGATGCAGATTTGCTGAGCAAGAGAAGACTATTATCCACTTCCTTTGTCAATGTCCATCTCTTACGAGGTGCAGATATAAGTTATTTGGCTCTCCAATCCTTGTCAGCTTGACGGAGCTCTCATCCATTGTTGCCAGGGATGTAGCTTCGTTTATCAAACTTTCGGGCTGGTTTTCCAGCGTAGGGTAATTGTGCTTTTAATGTACAGCCTTTAAGCTGACCAACTTCTTCCCTATTTTAGTGGAACTCGGCCAATACACGGGACTGCATATCCCGTGGCGTCACAACGGGCCGCTATGCGTGTTCAAGTATGCTTTTCGTGTCAAAGCTACCACTATAACCTACGTGTACAAAGCTAAGGCAAGATTATTTCAAGAAATAAAGAAAAATTCCCAAAAATGTTTGTGTTAACCTTGTTAGGACATTGAGACCGTCCACGATCCTTCCCTTCCTCTGTTAATAAGGCTCTCTTTTAAACATTGCATGACTTTCACTACAGAAAAGTCCTATTTTCTAGTCCTAGTTATTAAAGAAATTTAAAACAAAATTGAAAAACAGAAAATGTTTCTAAAAATAGGACGAGCATTCAAGGAAATCTTAAAAAGTAATTGAGTGGGTGGGGAGGATAGAAGCAGCAGCAGCAGTGGGGGTGTATGAAGGGGATTTACTTGAGCATAACTAAGGAATTGTACGATTTAGTGATCCATATGTGCATTTAGAATTTCTTTCCAATAGGGATTCACAACATACAAATTTTGTACCAGGATGAAAAGATAAGCCAGAGAGAGGAAAACAATACGATTTCATATCGTCGTATTCTATAGACGTTCATTTTTGTTTTTTTTTTCTCTCTCTCTCTCTTGTTTGTTTGTGTTGTTGCATTATGACTGTATTGTAAAGGGTGTTTTTTATAGAGGTATAGAACTGTAAGTTGCAATAAAACAATGATGGATTATTCGATTGACATGAATTTTATTTATCCGAAAGATAATCTTGTGGCATTACATTTTAAATATGATTTCTGGCATATGACCGCCATGGCTGGCGCGGATGTAGTCCAATCTGGACGTCCAATTTTCGATGACTTTTTCCAACATTTGTGGCCGTATATCGGCAATAATACGGCGAATGTTGTCTTCCAAATGGTCAAGCGTTTGTGGCTTTACCGCATAGACCAATGACTTTACATAGCCCCACAGAAAGTAGTCTAGCGGTGTTAAATCACTTGGAGGCCAATTCACAGGTCCAAAACGTGAAATTAGGCGGTCATCAAACGTGTCTTTCAATAAATCTATTGTGGCACGAGCCACATCTCCTGGACATCATGGTTATTCAATTCAGGAATGAAAAAGTTAGTAATCATGGCTCTATACCGATCACCATTGACTGTAACGTTCTGGCCACCATCGTTTTTGAAAAAGTACGGACCAATGATTCCACCAGCCCATAAAGCGCACCAAACAGTCAGTTTTTCTGGATGTAACGGTGTTTCCACATACATTTGAGGATTACCTTCACTCCAAATGCGGCAGTTTTGTTTGTTGACGTAGCCATTCAACCAGAAGTGCGCTTCATCGCTAAACAAAATTTGCTTATGAAAATCGGGAACAACGGTAATCTCGTTTTGGGCCCATTCGACGAATCTACGCCTTACTTGATGATCGTTTGGCTTCAAATCTTGCACGAGCTGGATTTTGTAAGCACGCAAACCAAGATCCTTCCGCAAAATCTTCCATAAAGTGGATGGACACAGATCCAATTCCTGTGCTCGATGGCGGATGGACTCATTCGGGTCTTCCTCAATGCTACGCTCTACAGCAGCAATAGCTTCTTCTGTACGCACCGTACAGCGTCTCTGGGGATGCGAGTTATCAATAAGAGTAAACGTGGTGCGAAAACGTTCCATGGTTAATCGAATTAACTGCTCTGATGGACGATTTTGTCGACGATTAAATGGACGTAGTACGCAATACGTTTTCCGCACAGAACCATTATTTTCGAAATAAAATTGCACTATTTGCAAGCGTTGTTCAGGCGTGAGTCTATTCATGATGAATTGCCAAACCAAACTGAGAATAAATCACTTGACAGCTGTTAAATCGGTCGCCATCTTGAAAAGTAATGCCAACTTAAAGTTCTATACCTCTATAAAAAACACCCTTTGTAGTAGTAGTAGCAGTATTGGTAGTAATTGTTGTTGTCTTTTGCTATGATTATTACTGTTGCTATTTGCTGTGAATGTACGAGTATATGAGTGCAGTGTTTGACAAGAGATTTTCCAACCAGACGACCATGTCATCCGGTAAAAATTCTGTTACAAAAGCTTGCAGCAACCAAAAAACAACAAAACAACAACAACAACAAAAATGCAGAAAAAAGTGCATGAAACGTAATGAAAAAAAAGACAATAAAAACAGAAAAAAAGACAGAAATTGTCATGAAACCAATGGGTATGTACGTGCGTTTGAAAATTTATATGCGTATGTGTGTGTATGATTGTTATTGTTGCAATGAATGACAACAAACGCAAAAAGTTATCAGAGCAGAAATTTCCTTTTTTTTACTCGTATATGTTGTTCATTTGTATGTGTGATTGCAATTCATTCTCTTTTTTTTAGAATTTTTGTTGCTCTTATTGTTGTTATTGTTTAAAAGGAAAAAACAACTACAGTTACAATATCACACTTCTAGCCAGTCCGACTCTCACTCCATTCTTTTGATGTACGAATGCATGCAACACTAATAGGCACACACAGTTAAATACAGGCATGCACACATGCTTATACAACGAGAAGAAGAGACTGGTCGGCCATTAAAGACAAAATCATACCGTACATTTAAATCTTTGTTTACATACGACTGCTATGCTCATATCATATCGAAACGACAATAAGGAATCGAAAGTAGTTTGGACCTGAATTGGTCTGCTGACAAAGAGGCTACCAAACTAAGCATACAATCAATAAAGAAGGTAAATTTAACACTTTCGCTCTAACGTGAGGTGACTCTCAGGTATTTTTTCGGCAATCGAAGTGTTAAAGATCTAAATATATGGTATTACGTATCGTTTACCACCGGTGGTACACAGCCAATCAATGAGACTAGTCTAGTGCGAGTCATCGATGGTACGCGCCGCTCGATAAGGCAGTCTAGTGCGGGCCACCGGTGATACGCGCCGGCATGAACGTGTTAAATTGACAGCCAGCTTAAAAAGCATACCTTACTTGGGTTCAGAACTTTGCTGCAATACCGATGGCAGCTATTTGCTCATTCAAGTACATGTGCAGGCATGTTCTGTCAATACATTCCGAGCCCGAAAAAATCAAAGTACTGCGAATAGCAGCGGCAATCAGCTGTAGCATAATGGCCATAATTAATGTCTGTGAACTAAAGAGGCTGACCAAACTGCCCGGCATTACAGTATGTTCCACGAATTGTGATGTTAGCATGTCCACATCAAAAAAAAATATTGGAGCAGCTATTAAAAGGGATGGGTAGCCGCTTGCAGTCATATAACGGGTGATTTTTTAGGTATTATCTTTTTGGCAACACTGGTTTAAACAGCTCACGCACGTTTCGTGTTTTGTTTCACTGTCAAACATCTTCAGTTTGGTCTTATAATTTAACCATGAATCGAAAAACGAACAACGCTTGCAAATCATTGAATTTTTTTTTTTATCAAAATGCGTGCTCTGTTAAGAAAGATCATCGCGCGCTTCTTCCATTTTATAGTAATTTTAATAGACCCACTGAAGCGACTATTCGGGCTATTGTGACAAAAAATTTCGCACCAAATTTACATTGTTGAACATTAAACCACCAACACGCTTTAGTAGAGTGCGAACGGAAGAAAATATCGCAGCTGTATCGGCCCCAGTGTTAATGATGACCATCAATTATCGATTCGTCGCCGTTCGCAGCAATTGGGCCTCTGTTACTCAACAACGTGGAAAATTTTGCGGAAGGATTTAGGTGTGAAGCCTTTCAAAACACTGGCTGGTGCAAGAATTGAAGCCGAACGACCTACCGCAACGCAGAATTTTTGGTGAATGGGCTCTTGGAAAGTTGGCCGAAGATCCACTTCTTTATCGCAAAAATTGTGTTCAGCAACGAAGCTCATTTTTGGCTAAATGGATACGTAAATAAGCAGAATTGTAGATTTTGGAGTGAAGATCAGCCAGAAGCATTGCAAAAGCTACCAGTGCATACGGAAAAAGTCACAGTTTGATGCGGTTTATGGGCTGGTGGCATCATTGGACCGTACTTCTTCAAAGATGCTGCGAATCGTAACGTAACTGTGAATGGTGAGCGCTACCGTGAGATGATATTCAACTTTTTTTTGCCCAAAATGCAAGAGCTTGACTTGCATGACATGTGGTTACATAGCACGCGTAACAATGGACTTATTGAGAGGCGAGTTCGGTGAAAATTTTATTTCACGTTCGGGACCGGTCAATTGGCTGCCTATATCGTGCGATTTAACGCCTTTAGACTATTTTTTGTGGGGCTATGTTAAAGCTCATGTCTATACAGACAAGCCCGCTTCAATTGACGCATTGGAAGACAACATTGAAGCATTTATTCGTTAGATACCGGCCGAAATGTTGGGAAGAGTATGACAAAATTGAACTAAGCGGATGGACCATTTGAGTCGCAGTCGCGGTCTAAATTTGCATGAAATAATCTTAAAACATTAAATTATATGGACCGTACTATCGATTCAAATAAAGATTTCATGCATTTTTCTGAATTTTATGTTTTTTTTTGAAAATTTTTCCTATAGCTCTTAAAAAATCACCCATTATTACGTACTAAATAAAAATCTATAAGATGACAGGGCAAGAGAACTTCCATGTCCTTCAAGAAGTAATAACAACAATAGAAAGTCTATTCACCTCTAAAAGGAATACAACAAGAGACCAAGAAACAATAAATGAGTAATTTTCGGTAATAACTATGACCGAACATTGTCAGCGATTGCTGCCTTAGAGACCTTATATCCGGGATAATCATGAATAACAGGTTATCCATTTAGTGGTTTGAAAAACGCCAGGTCTACCAAAGCTGCCAGCTGTTACTCTTTCACCTTAAGCATCATTTATTGAGTGAAGCAATTGCCTTTTTGGAATATGGATTGTTTAAGACACACACACACACATAATTGATCATTACACCCCGGATTAGGATCAGGCTTACGACCTAGCTTCTCACACCACTTATGTTGTGTGTGTTAATTTCATATATGAGTGAAAAACTTTTTCCATGACAATTTTATTTATTCACAGAGTTTTTGTCAGAAATCTGCTGAGGGGCAGTAGAAGAAGAAATATTTTTTTCATATTTTCGTTTTGATGTCTGACCTGGGGTTTGAACCGTGGCCTCACGTCTAATAAGTCAACACACTACCTACTAGGCTACGGCGACTTCGTATTGTTTAACAACCTCGTAAAAATACTTAAAACTGTCTACAGAAGAAAGGACTCAAACATGTGCACTTTTTGAGCTTTGCGGGTTTAAAGGGTCCGCCAAATAACTTTTTTTTTGAAAATGCTTTAAAAAAAAACTACTGAATATTTTCTCAAATTTTTTTTTTTTATTTGAAAGTACAATGCTTCTGGTTAATAATGGAAAATAATTTCATTCAAATGGCTGCCTCGGCTGGCCATGCAGTAGCCTACACCAGAAGATGCCGATTTTGGCAAAAACAAAAAAAATCATCTTTTCAGATCATTTTGAGATCTTGGCGGGTATGTAAACAAGCAAAATTGTCGCATTTGGGGCACAGAAAACCCGCACGCATACATTGAAAAGCCGACGCACCCAAAACGAGTCACTGTTTGGAGCGAATTTTGGTCCAGAGGCGTAATTGGGCCATTTTTCTTCGAAAATGAGCAAAGAGTGGTCGTTACAGTCAATGTCGATCGTTATCGGGCCATGTTGAACGAATTTTTATTCACAAAAATTGAAGAGGAGGATATTGGCAACATTTAGTTTCAACAGGACGGCGCTACGTGCCACACAGCCGAAGCTACACTCGATGTTTTGCGCCCTCTTTTTGAAGATCACACTATCAGCCGCAGAGCTGATGTCGTTTGGCCACCTCGGAGCTGAGATTTGACACCGTTGGACTATTATTTGTGTGGTGCCGTCAAAGATAAGTGTTACGCCTACAAGCCAGAGACAATTGACGCTTTAAAGGACAATATTCGTGAAACCATTGGTGAAATACAGCTGCACACAATCGATAATGTGCTTAAAAATTGGACCGATCATGGCCATCCGAGGCAGCCATTTGAAGGAAATTATTTTCCATTATTAACGGGAAGGATTTTACTTTTAAATAAAAAAAGAAATTTGAGAAAATATTCAGTAGTTTAGTTTTTAAAGCATTTTCAAAACAAAAAAAAAGTTATTTGGCGGACCCTTTATTATAAAGAAGCTCATTTTGCACTTGGAGAATACCAAAGTGTGACTAAGTATCTGATGGTGTCATTGGATTGCATTTGCATTAAATTAACGCTGAAAAGACTCTTTTCGTCAATTCAAAGCACAATGGACGCGTAATAACTGGCTTTTTTTGACCAGCAATTGATAATTTTGAACTGGGAGGGTCAATGGTTTGAACAACACGTAGCAAAAATACAACCGCAAAAACTCTTGGGGCTAGGCTACGTTGATGACTGTGTCCATACGAATAATATCCTAACGTTGGAGCACTTCAAAACAAACACTCGCCATGTTATCGTCGTGATACAGCCCGCGCAGAGTGTGATAATGGCTACAAGTGTCGCAACTAATTCAAAGGCGATCATTTCAATGACAACAACAAAACAATATTTAATTTACTAGCTTAAGTTAATCTAATTACCTTACCTTAGCGGTTTAAAAAATGAATTTTTTTTAGAAATTTTTCTAGAAAACTTACCTGAAAAGAAATAAAAAAAAATAAAATTTATTAAAAAAATTATTTTTAAATAATAAAATAGCATGTAAATAATCGTATTTAACTTCATAAATAATAAAAATTTTAAAATCATGGCGTTTAAAACGTAGTAACTACGTTAGTCTATAATATTTACGAGCATTTGAAACACCTTTCTCCGTAAAAGTGGTGGCAAAGATGGGTAAATGATTGATGAACCTACCAGAGATCAGCAATGAATCGCTTTTTCGCTACTCATCAGTACTCATGAAATTTTGAGTATGAGTGAGTCTCAGTACAACATTGATTTATAAGTATAAGTATATAAGTATAAGTTGCAATGAGTATGAGTACAACGTTGACATCAAACTCATAACATTCGAAATATGTTTGATTTATACGCCTACTCATTCCGATTTACAAATTTAGAAAAGTACTTATAGTACTCATAAATGATTCGAGTGATTCGAATCATTCGGCAAAATTTACAGTCTTAGTTGTTGTTGCATTTACAAAGAAAGAAGAAAGACACATAAACAAAAAAGACAAAGACAGCAAGGAGAGCAGACACACAACCTTCATGTGAGTATTGTAGTGTTCGTACGCGAATCATACTTATTTTGTGATTCGTGTTTACGATGACTCGTGGAGAGTCGAAATCAATAACATCATGCGTATTGTTAAGTATGAGTACCATGAGTATTTCAAACTTTGCATATGAGTAGTATGACTATGACATTAAAATAAGTATGAATGCATATAAGTATCAGAAATTATAAGTATGATTCGAATCTACTCATCGTTTTGAATACTCATTGCTAGCCTCTGGAACCTACAAATATAGTCCAGTATTAAGATATGTTTGGAAACTGTACACTGGGAATTGATAGGACACTGAACAAAGGCAGTGTCAACGACCAGCAAGAGAAGGAAGACGAGAAATTTCCTCTGCAGATATAATTGTTATAATCGACAACAGTAATCGCCGTAGTCTAATAGGTAGCATGCTGACATGAGACCACGTTTCAAACCCCAGGTCCGACATCTATAACTAACACGAAATACGCACAAATATTTCTAAGGCCACTTCCCCTCACCCGGTTTCTTGCAAAAACTCAGAGAGTAAATCGAAAATTGCCATGAAAAAGTTTCTCAAAAACCTGTCGTTCAGAATCGACTTTAAACTATAGGTCCCACCACTCAGATATAAAATTAACACACACAATATAAGTGGTATGAGAAGCTAGGTTGTAATCCTGACTAATGGATTGTAATGACCAATTATGTATGTATGTATGTACTTAAAGCGTATAGAATATTCGTGTCAAAAAGTGGTGAACTCGTTGGCCACTATAAATAAGTGGTTCCGGACAAAATGGAAGAAAAGTGATGCTCTGACGTGTAGCAAACTCTATCCAATATTGCAGGTCGGTCATCTGGAAAGGATTATTAAGGTGCCTGTATTCTGAGGTACGTGTCGCGGTGTTTGTAGTGATAAATTATGCGTAGTGGCGGGTAAGATGGTAGCGTGTATAACGTACTTAATTGGTCATTACAACCTGAGTCAGGAATTACGATCTAGTTTCTTATACCACCCATGTTGTATGTGTTAATTTTATCAATGAGTGGAGCTACTTACAGTTTGAAGTCACTTTAGAACGAAAGATTTTTGATGAATTTTGCGTGGCAATTTTTTTTTTACTTTTTTGCGTGAAATCTGCGGAGAGGAAGTCGCCGAAAAAATATTTTTTTTTCATATTTTCGTTTTCAATACGATGTATAACCTCGTGTTTAAACCGTGGCCTCACGTCTAATAAGCCAACACACCACCTATTTCACAACGACGACGTCACGAAGTTATTCTCTTCACAAATAAAATGTAGTCAAACCAAAATCGGTTGTGTTTTTTGCCCCGCTCTGTTCAAACCATTCACTCACCCGTTCAGTTCATAATCTTCAATTGCTGTTTTCGTATCTGAGTTGGGGTTTGAAGCACGGGCTCCCGTCTAGTGAATCAAGGGCCTATTTACTACGCTATGGCAACTTTCGAAAATTTTCGAAAACATATGATGAAAAGCCGATACATTCTGACCAGAACAAGACGCAAAAGAGAAGAAAGTGAAAATCGTTCAGTATATTCTGTCAGACTGTCTGGTTTTAATGAAATTTGAGTGGAATGCTTGGGAGTTTGCTTCCTTCATTGAAAATTTTTTGGACGAAGTTCATCAGTTATTTAAGAGCAGTAGACTGGTTCAATGATTGAAATTATATTAGAATAGATGAGACTTAGTGGCCTTAACAGTCTCAAGCTAACATAGCCTATGTGATAGATATAATGTCCTGCTATACAGGGTGGCTGATATATATTGCAACCAACTTCAGGTTGTTATCATTTGTAAACCGCTCGTCTGACAGCTGACAGATTTATTCCAGTGACAGTTCATTTTATTATTTACAAGCTTACAAAAGCATTTTGATCCATTGCATTCAGAAAAAAAGTTATTCGTGATGGAATTCAAGCGTGACAGTGTGATTGCTTTATATTTGGCTGGAAAACCAACCACAGGTGGATATCGTTAGAGCCCTCCAGCATTTAAATGTGAATAAATCTTTCGTTTCTCGTACCATTGCTCGTTACCGTGATACTGGCAGTGTTGCATCGTGTCCAAAAAGTGGACGAAAAAAAAAACGGTAACAACACCAGAAATGATCCGAAAATCAGTGAAGGCCAGATTTGATCGAAATCCACGCGGCAATGGTAGAAAAATTGCTCGAGAGCTGAACATATCGCGAGAACGGATGCAACACATATTGAAAAATGAGATTGGACTAAAGCCGTTGAAGTTCCAAAAAGTGCAAGAGCTCACCGATGGACAAAAAAAAAGTTAGACTGGAAAGAGCCAAGGAGTTACTTCGCTTGCACGAAAGTGGCCAGTTACCGAATTTGGTTTTCTCCGATGAGAAGCCATTCCAAATTGAGCAGTTTGTGAACAAACAAAATGATCGGGTTTACTTGCCAAAAGGGTCAGCTGAAAATTTACAACTGCGATTGGCCACCAGAACTCAAGCGCCGCCGATGGTAATGGTGTGGGCCGCCGTAACGGCCGATGGTCGCTCCCCGCTCGTATTCATCGACCATGGGGTCAAAATAAACGCCGAATATTATCGGGAAAATGTCTTAAAGGCAGTACTGAAGCCCTGGGCAGACAAACATTTCGGCCGCAGACCATGGACATTCCAACAGGACTCAGCACCACCGCACTCAGCACGCGTCAACCAAGAATGGCTTAAAAAGGAGGTTCCTCGCTTCATTTCTACCGCACAATGGCCACCAAAATCTCCGGATCCCAATCTGTTGGACTTTTGCGCCTGGCGCATTTTGGAGAGTAAGGTTCTCACAAAAAAATACCAAAGCATCGATCATCTCAAGACGGCGCTTCGCCGTGAATGGGCCAAAATACCGCAGAGCCACTTTCGTGCAGTCTGTGATGGCTTTTTCGGCCGTTTGAAGGCCATAATTCGTACCAAAGGTGGCCAATTCGAACAAAACTAAACTGATTCTAAAATTTGATGTTATTTCCAACATTTTTTGCTTTTGAACAATCGAATTAAAAAAAAAAAAAATTAAAAAAATATAGCGCTTTACTTTGTTGCATTATATATCAGCCACCCTGTAATAGAGCTGCTTAGAGATGTTGCTTACGTTTGCCTAAACCCCATATGCCTTCTCCTTTTGAGTAGTTATTTATGAGAAGAACAAATACATCTGAAAACAATACCCACAAAAAAAGTGTGTTATTGTTTGTGTAAATTTACGTGAGCGTTTATGTGTATGTATGTGTATAGTACACGTATAGGTATGAGTGTGTTTTGTTCTCCTTTATGTTTTTGTTTTTGTTTTTTCGTCTATTATTCGTATATTTCGAACACGCATTAAAGCCTTTCAACACTGGCATGTCAACCTGGTAATAAATGTGAGAATTTGAGTGTGTGTGAGTACTATTATGCAGTATGTAGGTGTGTATGCATGTGCAGATAAGTATTAGTAGGTGTATGTGTATTTCTCTATAAAAAGAAAAAATAAAAAGAAACAGAAACAGAAGAATACCCAACTATAACCAGAACAATGCCAGAGAAAAATATTGTGAAATGGCGAAAAATGAAAAGCAATTGCAATTTGTGCAGTACTGTGTAAAGGACATAGAGGACACACGCGATGCAATACAATGCAATGCAATGCGATGCGATACGATACGTTGCGACAGTCATCAACGACACGTTCGTTCGTTCGTTTGCTCGTTTGTCTGTTCGGTTATACGCGTTGATATACAATAACCGCATGCATACTGACATACATTTTCATTTGAAATTGTCCTTTTTTTTGCTACTGCTGCTGCCTGTTTTCTGTTCCTCTCTTCCCCCAATAAAGTCTCAATCTTTTGTTTTCTCTCAATCACATGCATACCCAGTTATGTACGTTGTCGTACAACACTGGTTTGTTTTTTTGTTACGTGTAATGATTAAAAGACATTGAATTGAAGCGAGGGTTGTTTTTGTTTTTTGAAAAGAGAAAAAGTAGGCGGTTTTATTTAAATGTCAATTCATTTGACTTTTAAAAAAACAGTTTTTTCCCTTTTATTTCTGTCATGGAGAAAAATATCTTGAGAACGTAGTGAAAGACATGTATGTACCTCCTCCTCTGATCAATGTCTTCGAAGACGTATTTCTTTAAGGAAAATACGGAAAAGAAATGAGTTGTTCAGTAAAAGAAATTTTTAATGGTTTGACAGCTTTAAAGGGATATTTTTTTCAAGTATTTTATTTAAGAGGCCTAAGTTCGTATTTATTTACTCACTTGCTTGCTAAATTGATCATTACAAATCTTTATCTAGGATTACAGTGTGGCTTCTCACATTATTCAGGAGTGGCGCGAACTACAGTTTAACGTCGACTCCAAACAACAGAGTTTTCCCCAGAAGCCTGTTGAAACGAAATCGTCGAAAGACATATTTTTCTTGTGTCATTTTGTTCGAGATGTCTGAGCTGGGTTCTGAATCACGGGCACTTGTCTAATAGGTTAGGTTAGGTTAGCGTGGTAGCTTTAATTTGCCAAAAAGCTCACTTGAGCACGCATAGCGGCCCGTTGTGATAGCACAAACCACAAAAAACAATTATAAACGCTTTCTATGCAGTGGGATTAAACGCCGTGAAAATTTTGCAGTCCTAGAAACTGATGTTACGCCAAAAGCTTGAGTAGCTACATGGTACCTCATGGTACCGCTTTCGAAAGAAAGGCAAAAACAAGACGAGCTACGACATGGAGCAAGTCAAAGGAGGTAATTATACTGACTTATAATGGAGCTCCTTCCTAAGCGAAACACACACAATGTAAGGATCAACAAAAAGCATAAACTAGGATTGGGCTGCGGGCTGCGTCTGTGCGCATAAAGATGACCAATGCTGACTAGCTGCAATACTAGCTAGCCAGCCAGCTAGCTGCAATACTAGCTAGCCAGCTAGCTAGCTGCAATACTAGCTAGCCAGCCAGCCAGCTAGCTGCAATACTAGCTAGCCAGCCAGCCAGCTAGCTGCAATACTAGCTAGCCAACCAGCCAGCTAGCTGCTATACTAGCTAGCCAGCCAGCCAGCTAGCTGCTATACTAGCCAGCCAGCCATTTAGCTCCTATACTAGCTAGCCAGCCATCTAGCTGCAATACTAGCCAGCCAGCCCTTTAGCTGCTATACTAGCCAGCCAGCCACCTAGCTGCAATACTAGCTAGCCAGCCATTTAGCTGCAATACTAGCCAGCCAGCCACCTAGCTGCAATACTAGCTAGCAAGCCAGCTAGCTGCAATACTAGCTAGCCAGCTAGCTAGCTGCAATACTAGCTAGCAAGCCATTTAGCTGCAATACTAGCCAGCCAGCCACCTAGCTGCAATACTAGCTAGCAAGCCAGCTAGCTGCAATACTAGCTAGCAAGCCATTTAGCTGCAATACTAGCCAGCCAGCCACCTAGCTGCAATACTAGCTAGCAAGCCAGCTAGCTGCAATACTAGCTAGCTAGCTGCAATACTAGCTAGCCAGCCAGCCAGCTAGCTGCTATACTAGCTAGCCAGCCAGCCAGCTAGCTGCTATACTAGCCAGCCAGCCATTTAGCTGCTATACTAGCCAGCCAGCCATTTAGCTGCAATACTAGCTAGCCAGCCATTTAGCTGCAATACTAGCTAGCCAGCCAGCTAGCTGCAATACTAGCTAGCCAGCCAGCCAGCTAGCTGCTATACTAGCCAGCCAGCCATTTAGCTGCTATACTAGCTAGCCAGCCAGCTAGCTGCTATACTAGCCAGCCAGCCATTTAGCTGCAATACTAGCCAGCCAGCCACCTTGCTGCAATACTAGCTAGCAAGCCAGCTAGCTGCAATACTAGCTAGCAAGCCATTAAGCTGCAATACTAGCCAGCCAGCCATTTAGCTGCAATACTAACTAGCAAGCCAGCTAGCTGCAATACTAGCTAGCAAGCCATTTAGCTGCAATACTAGCTAGCCAGCCATTTAGCTGCAATACTAGCTAGCCAGCTAGCTAGCTGCAATACTAGCTAGCCAGCCAGCCAGCTAGCTGCTATACTAGCCAGCCAGCCATTTAGCTGCTATACTAGCCAGCCAGCCATTTAGCTGCTATACTAGCCAGCCAGCCATTTAGCTGCAATACTAGCCAGCCAGCCATTTAGCTGCAATACTAGCTAGCCAGCCATTTAGCTGCAATACTAGCTAGCCAGCCAGCCATCTAGCTGCAATACTAGCTAGCCAACCAGCTAGCTGCAATACTAGCTAGCCAGCCAGCTAGCTGCTATACTGGCCAGCCAGCCACCTAGCTGCAATACTAGCTAGCAAGCCAGCTAGCTGCAAAAGAAGACAAGGGTACCAGTGAAGATACATAATGTGATGCTCTCAAAAAGCAGTTTTACTCTGCCATACTTTCAACCTTATCACCCCAACAATCACATCCTGCAGGACAATCCGTTTTCAAGGCACACTTGGAGTGATATACGACCATTTAGGACGCTATGGCAATTACAAACGTCCACAAAAGCTTAAGTGGATACTTATCTTGGAAAGCTCAACTTCCAGCTACAGTTCGACTAGGATACTAAATAGGCATCCACCCGAGATTGCTGACATTCCGAGATTGACGTTTAAATTTAAAATGATTTCTGCTCAAGCAGTAGAATGATTTGGAAAAAGGGGACTCTGTTCTTCACCTACTGTGTAGTTAGAGGTGGAAAGAATGCCTTGGCACAAGCGCACTATCATTAATGACAATCGGCAGTCTGTGTCGCTTTATCACAAGTTCCAAGTGGTAAGGTGAGAAATAGAAAACTGTGGCATCACAATGGGCCTTATATGGCCCAAGCGTGTCTATTCAACTTTGGTTAGACTTGCACCTCCCTACTTACCTACCTAAATCTGCAGGCAGGCGTTTAAAGTTCAAAAAACAGCCAAAAATTAAAAAAAAATTTTTTCAAAAAAGGAAAGTATTACACAAAAGTGGGCGTGGCATAATAAACATTGTACATTATTTATTCCTAAACTTTACAAATAGTTTTCAAATAAGACTCCCTAAAACTTAAAAATTATAAAATAGAAATTTCAAGGGACCCTCATTCTGTTTATAACATTCAAAACTTACGATCAAAGTAGGCGTGGCACTCAAAAATTTAATTGTTGAGTATTCAAGTTATTTTTTCCCATTTTACATTCTCTTATGGCTTCTGTAAGCCTTACAATGCTAAGAGAATTACAAAAGAATTAATTATTGCCTTTTACTTCTCAGTGGACCCTCGTTTTAACACTTACTTTCAGTTGGAAACTGAAGCAAACTACATACAGATGATGCCTTCAGGTAATAGTGCAAACAATTGATACAGTTCTTTGTTTTTGTTGTTGTTGTTGTAATTGTGTTTCTTTTTGTTGTTGTTATTGTCTGTGGATAAATGCATCCCAGAAATGTCGGCAACACATTGAATACTTTTCCTTTTTCTGTTTTTTTTTTTTTGTTTAAATTACCGAACAAAACTTGCACATTTGAACACTTGCATGCATAGCAAGCAATGTTAACAACAACAAAAGAAAACTTAATCAACAATTAGATTTTAACCAAATAAAACAACAACAACAGTAATAAAAGCAAAGATAACAGAAACAAAACCAAGGCACTCAAATAATCTTCGAATGAATGTATGAATGTATGAATGAAGGAACGAATGCATGAATGCAATATCATGCATACAGAGCCTGAATGCAACACAAAAAAGGTTGAATAATAAACAGCAGAAGTATGTACCTACGGACGGACAGACACAAGGAAGAGAGATGAATGGACCGATAAATGTTGACTAAATTCTATTTTACTTGTTGTTGTTGTATGGTAAACCAACAACATTATAAATTTTCTTTTGAAAACTCAATCGGATTGAAATTAGTTTAATTTTACCTTCAGGACAGACAAACAAACAAACAAGCAAACAAGTGGACGGACAGAATGGCATACAGACAGACCTGATTTACTTGAGTTTCTTGTTGCTGAGATTTACTTCGAAAGGAATTCAAGTTCATTAAGTTATAAAGTTTTTTTATAGAGGTATAGAACTTTAAGTTGCAATAAAACAACGATGGATTATTCGATTGACATGAATTTTATTTATCCGAAAGATAATCTTGTGGCATTACATTTTAAATATGATTTCTGGCATATGACCGCCACGGCTGGCGCGGATGTAGTCCAATCTGGACGTCCAATTTTCGATGACTTTTTCCAACATTTGTGGCCGTATATCGGCAATAATACGGCGAATGTTGTCTTCCAAATGGTCAAGCGTTTGTGGCTTTACCGCATAGACCAATGACTTTACATAGCCCCACAGAAAGTAGTCTAGCGGTGTTAAATCACAAGATCTTGGAGGCCAATTCACAGGTCCAAAACGTGAAATTAGGCGGTCACCAAACGTGTCTTTCAATAAATCTATTGTGGCACGAGCTGTGTGACATGTTGCGCCGTCTTGTTGAAACCACATCTCCTGGACATCATGGTTATTCAATTCAGGAATGAAAAAGTTAGTAATCATGGCTCTATACCGATCACCATTGACTGTAACGTTCTGGCCACCATCGTGTTTGAAAAAGTACGGACCAATGATTCCACCAGCCAATAAAGCGCACCAAACAGTCAGTTTTTCTGGATGTAACGGTGTTTCCACATACACTTGAGGATTACCTTCACTCCAAATGCGGCAGTTTTGTTTGTTGACGTAGCCATTCAACCAGAAGTGCGCTTCATCGCTAAACAAAATTTGCTTATGAAAATCGGGAACAACGGTAATCTCGTTTTGGGCCCATTCGACGAATCTACGCCTTACTTGATGATCGTTTGGCTTCGAATCTTGCACGAGTTGGATTTAGTAAGCACGCAAACCAAGATCCTTCCGCAAAATCTTCCATAAAGTGGATGGACACAGATCCAATTCCTGTGCTCGATGGCGGATGGACTCATTCGGGTCTTCCTCAATGCTACGCTCTACAGCAGCAATAGCTTCTTCTGTACGCACCGTACAGCGTCTCTGGGGATGCGAGTTATCAATAAGAGTAAACGTGGTGCGAAAACGTTCCATGGTTAATCGAATTAACTGCTCTGATGGACGATTTTGTCGACGATAAAATGGACGTAGTGCGCGGATACGTTTTCCGCACAGAACCATTATTTTCGAAATAAAATTGCACTATTTGCAAGCGTTGTTCAGGCGTGAGTCTATTCATGATGAATTGCCAAACCAAACTGAGAATAAATCACTTGACAGCTGTTAAATCGGTCGCCATCTTGAAAAGTAATGCCAACTTAAAGTTCTATACCTCTATAAAAAACACCCTTTACTAAGATTGAGAGGGGGGGTTAAGTTTCAAGAGCCTTTCACAGGCCATCTACACATATGAGTGTGCATTCTCTGGCTTGAAGTGCATGCAGGAGAATAGATGGACGAGGTTGATTTTCGATTTGTTTGTTTGGTAATCGAGATTTAAAGTGTTTGGCAATGTTCAAATTAAATTAAAAGAGTGTTTTGTTGTTGTTGTTGTTATTGTTTGCTTGTTTAGTAGTTTCTAAACCATTTCATCGAATGAATGAAAAATTTTGTAGAAATTCTGTAATTTTTCCTAGAGACCATAAAACAAAAAAAAAAAAAATACTCGTTTAACTAACAAGTAACACCGTAGAGGACAAAAGAGGACATTAGAGCTACAGAGTTTGAGGGATAGATAGTTTGATTGCGTATTACTTTAGTACGTCTACTGGACAAAAAAAAAAAAAAAAAAAAAAAAAAAAAAAAAAAAAAAAAAAAAAATAATAATAATAATTTTGAAAAATCGTTGCCTTAAAAGCGCTCAGTTTAAAGTCAGCGTCGCCGAAGTCGCCGTGGTGTAGTAGGTAGTGTGTTGGCTTACTATTCGTAAAGCCCGGGTTCGTATCCCAGGTCAGACATCAAAAATGAAATATGAAAAAAAAAATACTTCTTCGGCGACATCCTCTCAGCAGATTTCTGGCAAAAACTCTGAGAGTAAAATAAACTGCCTTGAAAAAGTTTCTTAAAATTCTGTCGTTCGGAGTCGACGTTAAACTGTAGGTCCCGCCACTCACGTATAAAATTAACGCACACAACATGAGTGGTGTGAGAAGCTAGGCCGTAATCCTGACTGAAGGGTTGTAATGGCCAATTATGTATGTATGTTAGAGTGAGCGTCACCACAAGATTCTGTTTCATCTCCGGGTTCCGTATTTTAGCCTCTTAATTCCCAACAATAACTTGCAAAGCTAACTCCCACCAGCGAGTATCCCCCAATCTCCATATTGGTGTACTCACATACATAAGAGAACTGGTCATTACAACCCTTCAGTCAGAAATCCGACCTAGCTTCTCACACTACTTATGTAATGTGTATCCATTTCATCCATAAATGGCGGCGCCCTACAGTTTAAAGTCGATTCCGAACGACAGATTTTTTGAGAAACTTTTTCATGGCAATTTTATTTGATAATCAGTGTTTTTGCCGGAAATCTTCTGAGAGGAAGTCGCCTGAAAAATATATTTTTTTGATTTAGTTTTGTTGAAGATATCTCACCTGGGGTTTGAACCGTGGCTTCAGGTCTAAAATGCCAACACACTTCTTACTAGACTACGGTGACTTCAAACTGGACACTCACAGTCTCCCTAATTAGGTGCGATGCAGTGAAGAGTAGATGCTAGACGGTGGCAACTGTGCTTGTTAAAACAGATGTAGACTTGAGAATATCCAAGATGGTCACACCACCGCATGTTCATTGCTGCTGATATCGCTGAAGAGGTCCTCTTTAGAACCAATTTTTAAACAATTCATGGTTTTAATTTGAGCACGAGGCAATAGATAATGATTTGGTGAACATAACTTCCAACGTAAGTTACAATAACCGAACATAGGCTAGACAGCTGGTTGCTGTAAGTCAGCAGAAGTTAATCTTACAGCTTGAAAGTCTGACATGGGCGTAGGGAAGAAGACTATGTGGACAATCGTTTGTAAATAGCAAAAGCCCTTGCAATAACCAATGAAATTTTGGAGAGTCCCTGAGAGAAAACGAAGCTTTCCAACTATTACATCGTATATGTATGACACTTAACTTAGAAGTCTTACGCATTTAAATCTAAAGTTTCCATCCTCTCACAATTTATAGTTCCAACACAATACCCTGCCCTAATAGAGGCCAATGTATTTCGTGTACTCATTAAGCAAGAACACAACATCACTCAAATAAAGGCTATGCTGATACCATAGGGGAAGTCCCCTACTCATGCAGTGTATTGTTATGGAAGAGGGGAAACGGGGAGTAGTTTTAATGACCACAGATTTTGAACAGTAAAAAGGGTTCTATTGAATTTCGTTTTGGTCTGTAACGATAGTTAAGGTCTTTGCGCTTAAGGTTAGGTTAGAGGACGTGTACTTGTCAATTAAGACAAGTACAGTACCCGGAGGTCGAATTGACCCATTGTACAACATCCTAGTTTCTCACACCACTTATGTTGTGTGTGTTAATTTTATACATGAGTGGTGGGACCTACAGTTTAAAGTCGACTCCGAACGACAGATTTTTGAGAAACTTTTCATGGCAATTTTATATACTCTCAGAGTTTTTGCCAGAAATCTACTGAGAGGAAGTCGCAGAAGAAATACTTTTTGTATTTTGTCTTTGATGCCTGGCCTGGGGCTCGAACCCAGGCTTTTGCGTCTAATAAGCCAACACACTACCTACTAGACTACGGCGACTGCTCTTTGCGCTTAAAATATTAAAAAAAAATTCACGTTAGGGTCTTGCCCTTCCAGTGAAGAAAAATGAGAGCGATTGTTGCCTTTAAAAAGGCATATGCTTCTTACATGGTTCAGTAGTTTTGAAATGACTCTACCTACTTACTTAATTGGTCATTACAGCCCTTTAGTCAGTAATAGAAACTAGCTTCTCACACCGATGTGTTAAATTTATACATGACGGGACCTACAGTTTAAAGACGCTTCCGAACGACAGATTTCAAAGAAACTTTTCATGGCAATTTTGTTTACTCTCAGAGTTTTTGCCAGAGGAATGCTGAGAGGAAGTCGCCTTTAGAAATATTTTTCACATTTCATTTTTTTTTTGAAATGTCTGACCTGAGGTTTGAACCAAGGCATCACGTCCAATAAGCCAGCACTCTACCTATTTGACTACATCAACTAGACTTGGATCAGTCACTTAGCTTTTCGTAAGATGAGTGCGTTATTTGCTCCAAAACGAATTCGTGAGACTTGGCAAGATTGTCTAATGTGGTTCAATTGCAACACGGGCGAGTTTATGAGCCGTTTCGAAAGCAAACAAATCAGTAACCCAGAGTGGAAATGTCAGTCAATACAAAGCATAAAACACCATGTAATCCACCAGACCACCTGCAAAAAGGGGGTAAAACAGTAGCGGCGAATATTATGCCAGACTTATTGTGACGATTTAGTAAGGATTTGAAAAAGAATTAATGCATTTGACCAAGAAAAAGGTTTTTGCCCAAGATATTGCAACAGTGCACACAAAAAAGTGCAGTTTTCAGCCACTAATTAGACCACAAACTGTTCTCACAACCCACAATATTCTACGTATGTAATCCCAAGGGACTATTGCTTGTTGCCAAGCATGTAGGATAATATCTTGGATTAAAGAGATGTAACTCGCTGCAACGGAATCGTCTACCAAACAAATATAGTTGGATGAAGCGAAAAAAAAAATTGGAAGAGTTGGTCGAGAGTGTACAGAGCCCAACGGAGAGTTTTTAAACGCCTTCATATGCTGAAATCAATAATTTTTATATGATTTAAAGAAAATTCGTGCTTAAAAGCCTCAATGCAAAGGAAATGAATCCAATGCTCCAATTTCTTATTAAAAAAAAAAAGAGAAAAAATTTGTTTTTTTAACATTCACATTCCCTGCGTCCCCCCTCCACAGCATCCAATCAAGCAAACCATAAGTCTACGTGATGAACCATAAAACTCTTAAAATCGTTTCCTGTTCGTTTAATTTATGGTTTTGGTCGCAAATGTTTTTTTTTTGCAGTTTTTTGTGCAGCGTCCAGGCCAACAAAACTGATTGCAAATCGATTAAATAAAGGAGCAAAAAAAAATCGTATAAAAGAAAGGATTTTTGGCCATTGAAATAAAGAAGAAAAAAAAGAATTTCTTTTAAAAGCAAAATGCAACACAGCGTAGCTTAACTTTGTTTTCATATGATATGACAACACAAAGTACTCATCCTCTTCACGTGCTTGCTAACTGGTGGCTCCCCGTTTTTGTTAAAAACATTACATCGGCAGCAGCAGCAGTTGTTTGCTGTTGTTTGCCTGAATTGATGGACTTTTTTAACCAAAATAGTTGCCGAAATTTAAAACCGAAATTCCAATTACACAGCAAACGTAGTTTTTTTCCAAGTTAAAAGTATTGCAAGAGAGAGAGGGGAGAGTGGAAGCGGAACTGGGCTAATCAAAGTTTGTTTTATTTTCTAACCAAAAAGAAAAAAAACCAAGAGTTCAGCGTCTTAGAGCAACTGCTTGAAAAGTTTTCCGTGTAGAAAAGTAAAAAACTTCACAACGATGTCAAACAATTTAATAGACACAGAAAGAGAAAGAGAGAGAGAGAGAGAGAGAGAGGGAGAGAGAGAAAGAATGAAGAAAAACTAACTAAAACCAGCAGCCAGAATTTATTCTTGAAAAGTGGAAAATGCACTCAAGTTTAGAAAAAAAAGAAGAAAAGCACAAGAGAGCGAGTATTTTATAAAGAAACAAACGAAAATAGTTGATTTAGTTTTTTTTATGATGAAATTAAAAAGAAAATAAAACTGAAAAGAACAGAATTAATAAAACAAAGTAGCAAATCAAACCGAAGGCAACACTACTAAACAAAATTCATACAGTTATGGGCAGAAAATTAGCGCAGTCTTTCCTTTAAGGACTCAGCCACAAAAGTATACATACGGTTAAAAAATTTCAGAAATTTTTTAACCAATCCGTTTTCGTTGAAAATACACTCCCCGAAATATTTATAAGACCAAATGTATTTCTCGAAAAACTTAAAATCTTTTAGACCAATTCGTATCATTTTTGGGTTAAATATAACTAACAATAAAATAAATCTTTTTATGTAAAAAAAAATATATTTTATTCTTTATTTAATAAAAGGATAACACAAAATGAATTTCATTTTCAAACGAAAAAATTATAAGACCAATATTAAATAATATTCACCTAAAACTAAAATAACAATGATAAAAACAGCTACTGAGTAATTTTTGTATTTATTAGTAATGAGTGTGTCCACCAATTTTCTAAATAATATAGAAAACTATGGAAAGAAGAAGAGAACTGGGAGGACGCCCACGCTATCTGAACGAGATATTCGCAATATAAAGCGATTAGCAGCAAACAGCTCGATATCTCCATCAGAAATAATACGTTTGTTGGATCTTAACATAACAGTAAGAAGAATACAACAAATTCTACATTCATATCCGCACTTAAAATACTGCAAAACAGCCTCTAAGCCTAGCCTAAATAAAAATCATAAGAGATGCAGACTGGACTTTGCAGAAAAATACCAATATTGGGAAGAATGGCCTTCAGTTGTTTTTTCTGATGAAAAAAAATTTAATTTAGATGGTCCAGACGGTTCTCAAAAATATTGGATGGATTCACGTAAAAAAAAAAATCAACGAATGCCGCAAAATTTCGGTGGAGGCACCGTAATGGTTTGGGCTGGGATTTCGACTACGGGAAGAACTCCTATTTGCTTCATATCAACTAAAATGAATAGCGAGAAGTATATTGAATTATTAGATGACGTTTTAATTAATTTTGGGGATGATTCGTTAGGCAATAATTGGATATTTCAGCAGGATAACGCCGCAATCCATAAATCAAAAGCAACAAAATCGTTTCTGTCGTCCAGAAACATACCAGTTTTGGATTTTACGGCATGTAGTCCAGATCTAAATCCGATAGAAAATTTATGGGCAATACTATCGGACCAAGTTTTCAAAAATAACACCCAGTATAAGGATGTAAAATCTTTAAAAAGTGCCAGCATAAGAGAATGGAGTAGGATTGATCAAAATTGCATTAAAAATTTAATAAATTCTATGCCCGTCGACTTCAGGAAGTCATTATTAATCACGGTGGACACATTCATTCAAAAATTACTCAGTAGCTGTTTTTTATCATTGTTATTTTAGTTTTAGGTGAATATTATTTAATATAATATAATTTTTTATAATATTTTTTTTATAATTTTTTTTTTAATAATATAATTTTTTCGTTTGAAAATGAAATTCATTTTGTGTTATCCTTTTATTAAATAAAGAAAAACATATTTTTTTTTACATAAAAAGATTTATTTTATTGTTAGTTATATTTAACCCAAAAATGATACGAATTGGTCTAAAAGATTTTAAGTTTTTCGAGAAATACATTTGGTCTTATAAATATTTCGGGGAGTGTATTTATAATTGTCTGACAAGTTTCTTCGATTTTAAGCCGGTCTTTTGTATTGGTTCAGAAATTTGTGAAATTTGTTAATCGGATGTATACTTTTGTGGACCTGTGCAGGGCCACAATTCAGTTCAATTTCAGAAATTTTTTAACCAATGGAACAAACCTTCTTAAAATCGAGGAAACTATATAGACTTTCAACGAAAACAGGTTGGTTAAAAAATTTCTGAAATTTGTTAACCGTATGTATACTTTAGTAACTGTGTGTACATACATAATTGATCATTACAACCCTGCCGTCAGAATTACAACCTACCTTCTCTCACCACTTATGTTGTGTGTGTTAATTTAATACATGAATGGCTGGACCTACAGTTTAAAGTCAACTCCTAACGACAAAGTTTTGAGAAACTTTTCATGGCAATTTTATTTACTCTCAGAGTTCTTTCCAGAAATCTGCTGAGAGGAAGTTGACTAAGAAATATTTTGTTCCGATTTCGTTTTGATGGAGATGTCTGACCTGGGGTTTGAACCGTGGCCTCACGTCTACTTAGCCAACACACTACCGACTATACTACGGCGACTTAAAGCCATTGTAGTACCCCAATTAATATTCCAACAACCAGGGTTTCAAATAGTGTCTAAAAGAAACCAAACTAACTACAGAATAGAATATGAAAGATTAAAAATCTGCCACTTCGTGACACGTGCCGGGCTTTGATACATGTGGTGGAAGATAGTATTTTCCTTTCTGCTCCTGCAGAAGTCATTCAATGAAATGCCAAGACTAGCGGAATGCATTCCATTAAGCCAGTGGCGTTTGAAAACCTTAACTGTGCGATGAATGAGTATGTATGCATGCCAGTGGCGTGTGAAAACCATAATTGTGTGATGGATGAGTATGTATGCAAGCCAGTTGCACATCAACCTTAATTATGTGAGGAACGTGAAGGAATGTATCCAATTTATTTTTGTCCATACAAAAACAGCAGAGTCTAGTAATATTGCACCCACTTTCCTACAGGCAACGAAGCTAAGCATGCCCATAAAAAGAGCGGGGAATACTTAGTTTAACTAAGGCCCTGTATAAGATTGTGATCTCCATAATGGGTCATCATCAGCAATTTTATTTTCGACAATATCCCTGGGTCCTGGAGTTCATTTATGAGTTACCTTTGAATGACTCAAAATTTTTACAAAGAAATTCTGGAAAATTTATAAACGAGGTTAGGTTTTTTATGGCTGTCTAGCTATCCAAGTAAATTAAAGATTTTAAAGGAAAAATTCCTCGTAGTCACCGTAGTCTAGTGGATAGTAATCCTTGGCAATTAATAGAAGAGGATGAAAGTCAAAAAGCTACGTACGTACTATCCCAGTTAATTAAATATTTTCAGGGCAAAATACCTTGCAGTCGCCGTAGTCTAGTAGGTAGTGTTCTGGCTTAACAGACGTGAGACCACGGTTCAAATCCATCTCCAACAAAACGAAATACGCGAAAATATTTCTCAGTTGACTTCCTATCAGCAGATTTCTGGCTAAGACTCTCAAAAGTAAAAAAATTGCCATGAAAAAGTTTCTCAAAAATCTGTCGTGCAGAATCGACTTTAAACTGTATGTAGATTCCGTCACTCATATATAAAATTAACACATAACAATAGGGGTGTGAGCAACTAGGTCGTAATCCTGACTATATGGTTATAATGACCAATTATGTATGTATGTACGTAATCCATAACAGATTGAATTTAAAATGGCGTACAGAATATTCGTGCCAAACGGCAATCAAAGAAGTGAACTCGCTTGCCACTATAAATTATCTCTGACTGGAAATATGCCACTCCCCAATCAGCATTGCACCGCTTTCAAAATAGCTCTGAAATCCATATGAAAACCACTGCAATAGTCAGACAGGCCTAAATGAAAATTTAATATCAGTACCGGCGATATATACACCAGAGATCAGCAATGAATCGCTTTTTCGCTACTCATAAGTACTCATGAAATTTTTAGTATGAGTGAGTCAACAGTACCAACACAACCTTCTTGTGAGTATTGTAGTGTTCGTACGCGAATCTTACTTATTTTGTGATTCGTGTATACGATGAATCATGGAGAGTCGAAATCCATAACATCAGGCGTATTGTTAAGTATGAGTACCATGAGTATTTCAAACTTTGAATATGCGTAGTATAAGTATGACATTAAAATAAGTATGAATGCGTATAAGTATCAGAAATTATGAGTAGATTCGAATCATACTCATCGTTTTGAATATTCATTGCTGACCTCTGATATACACCACAGCTCACTAGATCCAATATTTCGGAAATAGCGGTATATAGTATGTCAGGGGTAACACTGGGATCCGCCAAACTTTCACTCCAGCATTCCTTAGTTTTCTAAATTTTAGAAGGAAATGATATCCCAAGATTAAGCCTTCTTTAGAATCCCTGCTTGGAAATCTAGTGCCAAATCTCTTAACAAAATTGAGTTCAAGGGAGTTATATTGTGATGTCACTTCTCTAAATGAATTGTATTAAAAGAAAAATTTGTTCGTGTGCAAGGGAAACTCGTTTCATTGCTATTTTCCTGAACACCACTGTAATCGCGCGACGAGAAAGAAAAAACTCAAGCAAAACATTTTATTCTTGCAACAATATTACACAGCAAGTTTCAATAGAAAAAAAAACCTGAAAGGCACAGAGCCAAAGTGATCTCAAACACGATTTGTAATCAAAAAAGAAAATGAAAGAAGAAAAGAAGAAAAAAAAAACAGAAGTGAAGAAAGAAAATGAAAATGGTGAACATGAAGAGACACTAAAAGGAGCTTAACTTGTCATCAGATATTGAATGAAAATATTTCTTTCTGTCTCTGTCTTAATATTAAAACAATATTGTGACAAACTTTTGCCTGGCAAAAGTGGCAAACAAATAAAAAAGAAGTTTTTAAACTCAACTACTTTTAAAGAAAGAATTTAAAAAACAACAAAACATAGAACATTCTTATGAAGTTGAAGCGTAAATTTCGGCTTAGGAAAGTTTTAAGGACCACATTGGCATGCAATTTCCTATTGATGGAAGAGCTTGTGAAAGCAACGAATATTAAAAAATTTTCTCAACTGTAACTGCACTAACAGAGGAGGCTCTTGCTCCTCCTCTAATGCACAGCTCCAGCAGAAGCTATTTGAGAGATTGCCAGCACTAAAGACATGCCTTTCAATAGGGCAGTGACCTGTGAGGACTACAGTGAGGCGATATTTACGGACAGTCAGACAATTAATCCTCATCTTGCCCATATCGGTTGAGCAGATTCTAGCAATATTGCATGTATCCTTCTGCTGCCAATGGAGTTGAGCTTCTTCATCAAACCATCAGTTTAATATAGATTAGCTTAAGCAATTGGACCACATATGCCCTGTAACATTGTAGAAATTATGAACTCCAACAAAGTACCAAGCCTGACAGGCAACTTCAAACGATATCCCCATGACCTGTAACCCGTGTAAGAATTACTTTCAATGAAATTTTCTTGAGAAATTCTTGCCATCAATGGTCGAGGACGAACGGGATGGCGTAGTTCCTTTGGGAATTGATCGTAACCTAACTGTCAGATTAAATTAAAAAATTTTCTAGAAAAATTCCATCGCCCTGTCCCGCTTTTTAACATGACAATGACCTCAAATGAATGGAGTAATCTGGAGGCTACATACTCTTGTACATAAGGGAAAATTTTGTGGTATACAGATGCGTGAAGAACGAATCTTAAAGCAGGAATTGGGGTTTTAGGTCCCAGGATCAAGTACCCACAACGTATGGAGAAACTCGTGGGTCTCTTTCAAGCAAAAGTCAAAGGCCAGATCACTTCTATGGAGTGCCAGCGGAAAGGTATGCTCAACGCAAGATAAACGATAAACAGAGACAAAGGCTTTCCTACAGCCAAGTGGATTTGAGGTCTCTGATCATCAGGCAATAAATTAATAAATAATCTGAGGTTGATAACAAGACTTATGTCAGAGCACTGTAGGCACTCTAAGTGCACTTATTTAGAATAGGGGTTGTCCCGACTGCCACATGTATAAAAAAATAAAAATAACTTGTGAGAATACATTCTTGGAATCTGTGAGGCATTAATGCATCCCTAAAAGCTAACACCTGAGCGCCTACCAGCTGCAGGGCAGGGAAATAGCATTGTTGACACCGAGCAGCCTAGCGAAGTTTGTCAGGGCAATAGACTTGGAGAAAGAATGACATTATAGGGATACCCTATAAAGTATGCGGGGAGAATGGTAGATGCTATGCAATACTAAAACATCTCTTCACCACAATAAAAATGAACAGGTTTTAACAACATTGGGGCTTAATGTCACTAGGATTGTTAACAAATAATATCGGAGTTGAAGTACGAAAGGGATTACTGAAGACTGGGACCGCTGATTTGCTGCGCACTCCATCTTACAATCTGAACACCTCTCGCTAAGCCCTGAACCCAGCAAAGCAATGTTGGCTCACAAACATAACACACATTATTGGTCATTCCAAACCTTCAGTTAGGATTACGACCTAGCTTCTTACAGCACTCATGTTATGTGTGTTTTTTTTTATACATTTAAGGCGGGATCTACAGTTTAAAAGTCGATTCCGAACGACATATTTTTGAGAAACTTTTTCATGGCAATTTTATTTGACTCCCAGAGTTTTTCCCAGAAATCTGCTTAGAGGAAGACGCCGTAAAAATTGTTTTTCATATTTCGTTCGAGGTTCATGAAGTTTGAACCGTGGCATCACGTCTAAGAAGCCAACGTACTACCCACTAGACTACGGCGCCTTCAATATTGGCTCAACATACTGCCAATAGAGCCAGGAGAGCTTGAAATCGAAAATAACTCTTAGATACAGAATTCAATTTGAAAAAGTTGTGAGTGAGTAGCAAAGCAAATAAATTTCTGAGGCAAATGCTAAACAACACTATCAATTGCTTGTTGAATCACAGTAAGACGATATCAAACATGTTCGACTTAGGCTGAGGCAGTGCGCAAATAACAGCAGGAGGATATGTTGGACAGAATTAAAAAGATTTCATAATTCTTTACCAACCTCTTACATACATACATAATTGGTCATAATAACCCTTTAGATAGGATTACAACCTAGCTTCTCACACCACTTACATATGTTGCGTGTACTAATTTTATACATGAATGGCGGGAGCTACAGTTTAAAGTCGGCTCCGAACGACAGATTTTTGAGAAACGTTTTCATGGCATTTTTATTTACTCTCAAGAGTGTTTGCCAGAAATCTGCTGAGAGGAAGTCGCCTAAGAAATATTTTCTTGTATTTCGATTTGTTGAAGATGTCTGACCTGGGATTTGAAACGAGGACTCACGTCTAATAAGTCAGCCCACGACCTACTAGACTACGGCTACTTCTATCTTCACCTTCACTGCATCAACCTCGCATTTCCTTTAGTTTCTAAAGGGTCCGCCATATAACTTTTTTTTTTAAATGCTTTAAAAAAATCTACTGAATATTTTCTCAAATTTCTTTTTTTATTTGGAAGTGCAATCCTTCAGATTAATAATGGAAAATAATTTCATTCAAATGGCCATGCAGTAGCCTACACCAGAAGATGCCGATTTTGGCAAAAAAAAAAATCATCTTTTCAGATGAAGCTCATTTTGATCTTGGCGGGCCAAGCAAAATTGTCTTATTTGGGGCACAAAAAACCCACACGCATACATTGAAAAGCCAACGCACCCAAAACGAGTAACTCTTTGGTGCGGATTTTGGTCCAGAGGCATAATTGGGACATTTTTCTTCGAAAATGAGCAAGGAGTGGCCGTTACAGTCAATGGCGATCGTTATCGGGCCATGTTGAAAGAATTTTTGTTCACAAAAATTGAAGAGGAGGATATTGGCAACATTTGGTTTCAACAGGACGGTGCTACGTGCCACACAGCCGTAGCTACACTCGATGTTTTGCATCCTGTTTTTGAAGATCGCATTATCAGCCGCAGAGCTGATGTCGTTTGGCCACCCTGGAGCTGCGATTTGACACCGTTGGACTGTTATTTGTGGGATGCCGTCAAAGATAAGTGTTACGCCGCGACAAGCCAGACACAATTGACGCTTTAAAGGACAATATTCGTGAAGCCATTGGTGAAATACAGCTGCACACAATCGATAATGTGCTTAAAAATTGGACCGATCGTGTAGGCTACTGCATGGCCAGCCGAGGCAGCCATTTGAATGAAATTATTTTCCATTATTAACCGGAAGGATTGTACTTTCAAATAAAAAAAGAAATTTGAGAAAATATTCAGTAGGTTTTTTTAAAGCATTTTCAAAAAAAAAAAGTTATTTATATGTGACATCGATTTTTGCATAAAATTGTTCATTTTTAAATTTGATTTTTTTTATGTTTTTCTTATGAATTTTTCTGTATCTTTAATTTATTTATATTCTATTCTATTCTATATTCAATTCTTATCTAAACAACAACATTAGCATCTGTATTCATAAAAAACTCCATCAAAAATTTATCGATAATTCTTTGAATTCAAGAGAAAATATTTCATAACGAAACTAAAATGAATATTTGAATTTCACTTTAAAAAAGTCGGATAATTTTCAAGAAAACAAAAATAAAGAGAGAAAAAATATGCGAATAAAGTATTCTTCACAATCAATACATTTTTAAATAAACATTTAAAAGCAGCAGACAATTAATCTTTTCTTCCATCTCTGAAGTACTGATTCTTCTGAATTTAAATTGTAGAACAAGACTTTTTAATCGTAAATCACTCAAAATCATTCAAGAAAAACAACAACTAAAACAACAACAACAAATATAGAAGAGAGACATTTTTTGCCTGTTTTATTTGCTTGAAAGAAAAAATATTTTTTAATATGGATTTCGTTTTTATGCCAAATGAATTGAAGTTGATTTGCTTTTAAAAACACAGTTTCGAAATGAAAATAAAAAAACAAAAATAAATAAATGCAAAGAAAACATGCAAACGTTTGCATTAAGCCCCGTCTATATGCATACGCTTTACAGTTGATGTTAAGAAATTAGAAATAAAAATCAAAAAATAGAGGCTCTAAGTAAGACAGCACAAGAGGATACATTTTCTGTATAGTCATGGTTAAAATCGGGAGCAAAATGAAGCAGATATCCCGAGAAATATTCAAGCAATTTAAGGAGGCCCTATACCCCCTTATCGGTTGATAGGAAAAGAAGTTTAATCACAGCTGTTTCATCCGATACGTTCAAATGGGTCGATACTAAACTCTTGTGGCCTTCCACTCAGCGAGATATTTTTCGTATTTTGTTTGAGAAGTCTAACCAGGGGTTTAAACCGTGGCCTCAAGTCTAATAACTACACTACCGACAAGACTACGTCGACTTCCAACACCCATTTTGCATGTCTTAATTTTAAGTAGCAGGACCTACAGTTTAACCTTTACTTCGTTGTCTATTAAAAATTGCAAAATATGGAAAAAAAAGGAAGGCTACAAGGGCTGACAAAACGATCTCTTAAGTGGTCCACTAATTGAGGTTTCCACACCACAAACGATGAAACGTAAGCCATTTGAACCTGGAGAGTATGTTTCCCAAGGAAATAATGAAAGCAAGTAACCGGAGAAGGTGTAGACCTCCACATACATGTGGAGACGACAGATTAATGATCGAACTGTTGCTATGAAGAAAGAAAAGCGGCTGAAGTGAAATGATAACGATATCGTAACAGCGAAATCAGCTAATTACCCCATGTTGCCTAAGTGTTCAATGAGAATATAAAGAAGGGCCTCAAAGCAACAAACCTGACATATAGTGTGCGGTAGTGGTATGAAACAAATCGGTTTCCTGACTTAATTTCTTATTATAACCCTTTAGTCAGGATTACAACCTAGCTCCGCACAACACCCATACTGTATACATACATAATTGTCAGGATTACAACCTAGCTTCTCACAAACCCATGTTAATTTTACGTGTGTTAATTTTATACATGAGTGGAGGGGGACCTACAGTTTAAAGATTTTTGAGAAACTTTAGTTTATTAACTCTCAGAGTTTTTGCCAGAATTCTCCTGAGAGGAAGTCGCCTAAGAAATATTTTTTCATATTTCGCTTGAGAGGTCGAACCAGGGGTTTGAATCGTGGCCTCAATAAGCACACTACCGACAAGACTACGTCGACTTCCAACACCCATGATGCATGTCTTAATTTTAACCATGAGTAGCAGGACCTACAGTTTAACATTGTCTCCGAATGGCAGCTAAAGTTACCCTCAGAGTTTTTGCCAAGAAACTACAGAGAAAAGACGTCTGAGTTGGGCTTGGAACCATGGACTCTCGTCAAATAAGCGAACACATTGCCTACTAGACTACCGCGACTTCGTACAAAGGTTAGGTTAGGTCTGAGTGGTAGCTCTGATTTCACAAAGCTCACTTGAGCACGCATAGCGGCCCGTTGTGATGCCACGGGTGAACGCAGGGCCTGTACTGATCAAGTTCCAGCAAAATCAGGGAAGAGGAAGAATTTGGTCAGCGCAAGGGCTGCACATCAAAAGCACGACTACCCCATACTGGAAAACCAGCCAGAAAGTTTGATGAACGAAGCTATATCCTTGATATCAATAGATGATAGCTCCGTTAAGCTGACAAGAAATGGAGAGCCAAATAACATATATCTGCATCTCGCAAGAGACGGGCACTGACAAAGAAAGTGGATAACAGTCTCCTCTTCCTCAGCGGATCTGCATCCACGGCAGAAGTCGTTAAATGGGCGCCTCATTCTCTCCGCGTGTCTACCCATAACGCAATGGCCTGTAGGCACGGCCACTGTGATGGAGACGACGTCACGATCGAGGCCAAGTAATTGGTTGGTACGCCTTCTATCCATCAAGGGCCAGGTGAGTCTAGCGCTGGAGCAGGACTCCTCATTGACCCAGGATAGGTTGGCGTTCCGAGAGTATTTCCGCGCAATATCCAACTTGACCGAGGCAAGTGGCATACCCAGTTCAATTGAAGAGGAGGATGCGGAAGGAGCGCACCAGCTCTGGTGAGCTCGTCGGCCCTACATTTTCCCGGAATGTTACTGTGCCCGGGGACCCACACCAGTGAGACACTGGTGAAGCGCCCAGAAAGAAGGTCGAGACAGCGGCGACATTCCCTAACGATCCTAGAGTTATTCACCGTACAAAACATTAATCGAATATATTTTCACGATAGGCGTTGTGTCTGGGCTCTGCTGTTGTATATATGCAATCCTTAACTGGCAGCCTTAGATTTCTAATTAATTAACCATGAGGAGTTTCAAATACATTTTCAAGTTACTAAATATAAGAGTAGACACTTTTTAGTTTATTCTTCTCGAGTTTTTGTTTTTTTTTTTTATTTTACTACTACTACTGACGAGTAAGTATTTCTTATAAAACGTACGAGTACGAGTGTGTATAAAAAAAATTTATTTTTTTTTTTGTTTTTTTAACAATTTGATTTCATTTTCCCATTTAATTTTCTTGACATATTTGCACTCTTTCTTGTGTTATTAAAAGAAAAATAAAAAGAACAGAACCGAACCGAACACAACAGTGAATTCCCATTCAAAAACTTTGTTTATAGAGAAGGAAAGAAAAAAAAAGAAAAAAAAATAGAGAAAGAAAGTCAGTCACTTGTACAAGTAGACAGACGTACACGTAAATACATACACACAGAAATATAGAAATATACAGTTAAAGCTAGTCTCAGAAGCATAGCTGATATGGAGCGTGGTATACAAAAATAATAGAGAGTCTCACACAAATGGATCTGTAATATAATAAAGCAAGCAACCGCTACAACAACTACAATTACATTTACATGCACTTATGCAAGTGGTAGTAGTTGTTACGGTTGTAAAGGGTGTTTTTTATAGAGGTATAGAACTTTAAGTTGGTATTACTTTTCAAGATGGCGACCGATTTAACAGCTGTCAAGTGATTTATTCTCAGTTTGGTTTGGCAATTCATCATGAATAGACTCACGCCTGAACAACGCTTGCAAATAGTGCAATTTTATTTCGAAAATAATGGTTCTGTGCGGAAAACGTATCGCGCACTATGTCCATTTTATCGTCGACAAAATCGTCCATCAGAGCAGTTAATTCGATTAACGATGGAACGTTTTCGCACCACGGTTACTCTTATTGATAACTCGCATCCCCAGAGACGCTGTACGGTGCGTACAGAAGAAGCTATTGCTGCTGTAGAGCGTAGCATTGAGGAAGACCCGAATGAGTCCATCCGCCATCGAGCACAGGAATTGGATCTGTGTCCATCCACTTTATGGAAGATTTTGCGGAAGGATCTTGATTTGCGTGCTTACAAAATCCAACTCGTGCAAGATTTGAAGCCAAACGATCATCAAGTAAGGCGTAGATTCGTCGAATGGGCCCAAAACGAGATTACCGTTGTTCCCGATTTTCATAAGCGAATTTTGTTTAGCGATGAAGCGCACTTCTGGTTTAATGGCTACGTCAACAAACAAAACTGCCGCATTTGGAGTGAAGGTAATCCTCAAGTGTATGTGGAAACACCGTTACATCCAGAAAAACTGACTGTTTGGTGCGCTTTATGGGCTGGTGGAATCATTGGTCCGTACTTTTTCAAAAACGATGGTGGCCAGAACGTTACAGTCAATGGTGATCGGTATAGAGCCACGAATACTAACTTTTTCATTCCTGAATTGAATAACCATGATGTCCAGGAGATGTGGTTTCAACAAGACGGCGCAACATGTCACACAGCTCGTGCCACAATAGATTTATTGAAAGACACGTTTGGTGACCGCCTAATTTCACGTTTTGGACCTGTGAATTGGCCTCCAAGATCTTGTGATTTAACACCGCTATGTAAAGTCATTGGTCTATGCGGTAAAGCCACAAACGCTTGATCATTTGGAAGACAACATTCGCCGTATTATTGCCGATATACGGCCACAAATGTTGGAAAAAGTCATCAAAAATTGGGCGTCCAGATTGGACTACATCCCCGCCAGCCGTGGCGGTCATATGCCAGAAATCATCTTTAAAATGTAATGCCACAAGATTATCTTTCGGATAAATAAAATTCATGTCAATCGAATAATCCATTGTTGTTTTATTGCAACCTAAAGTTCTATACCTCTATAAAAAACACCCTTTATAATAAAGCAAGCAACCGCTACAACAACTACAATCACATTTACATGCACTTATGCAAGTGTTAGTGGTAGTGGTAGAGTAGTTGTTACGGTTGTATTATTTAGTTCCCTTTTTCTAGGGCGGGCCATTATTTTAAAAGGGTGGAGAAGGGGAAGAAGTGGTTAACAATATTGCATTTTGTTTATTATTAAGAATGCGTGATTGTTTTACTTGAGAATTCTCATCATTTTTTTCAACAAGAGTTCTAAAGAAACTTTTTCCTTCTTCTTCTTCGCAACATCTTTGTTTGCTTCGTTATTTTTCTTTTTTTTTCAGTGAGTGTTTGTGTTTGTGTGGGTGAGTGTAAGTCCCGTTTAAACCCCCTCAGAAAAAAAAATGGAAAGAATAACACACTCATTTAAAAAGTTTAACACACACTTAAATATACAAATGCATACACAATTGGCACAACAAATACACTTTTTTTTTTAAACATAAACACGAACATCAACACCAATACCAGCACAAACACAAACACCAACACCATGCATATGCACACACATATCCGTAAAATCATTTACTGGATATCCTTCAAAGCTGTACAAAGAAAAATCATTCAGCGTTCTTTATCACCCTCATCTTCATCGCCATCTTCGTCATCATCTTGCTATCAACGAAATGGATTTTTAGCTCTTTAGCTAGAGAACAGGCACTCGCACTCGCTTTATAAAGGGGGCTGGCTGTACGAGGGTGGTCCAAAAATTAGCCACCCTTAGCAACGCCATATGAATTAACTTTCAAGGCTTCGAATGATTTTACATTTTCTCTGGAGTTCTTAAACGATTTTGGGAAAAAATGCTCAGTCAATCCAACGTAAAGAAAAAACGATCACGATTCTTCGTGCTGCCAATACGAGTAACGTATCCACTCCAGAAATTGCTAAAAATCTATCCACATTTTTTGTGATTTGAGTGTCGAGAGGACATCCTCGGCTCACGTCGATTCACGCACAAACATCTACCATGACTGAAAAGCAGGAACGAAGTGAAATCGAACTCATAAGATATACAATCGATTTATTGCCCTTTAAAGAGTCAATGGGAGTTTGAAGAACATCTCCAGGAATGGTAAACAAATCTCCCGTAATTTGTGGATTTAAGCGATTGTCAGCAGTAGAAGAAGTTCTCGACTGACGCGTGAAGAATCAATCAGGCACAAGCATCTACCACAACTCAAAGTGAAATCGAACGCACAAAAAGATAACATATTTAATCGATTTATTGCCCTTTAAAGAGGCAATGGCAGTTTGAAAAACATCTCCAGGAATGGTAAAAAAAATCTCCCCGTATTTTGTGGATTTAAGTGATTGTCGGCAGTAGAGGACGTTCTCGACTGACGCGTGAAGAATCATTCACGCACAAGCATCTACCACAACGCAAAACTGGAACGAAGTGAAGTCGAACGCATAGAAAGATAAGATATACAATCGATTTATTGCCCTTTAAAGAGGCAATGGCAGTTTGAAAAACATTACCTTGGTGAGAAGCGTTAGTAAAACAAATGCTTTAGGGATCGCCCCAAAAATTAAGGCTCACTTAAGTTCTTTAAAAGTATGGGAATAAACTGCTCACAATAGAATTAAAATGACATCAGGAGAAGCAGACGAAAAGAATGTTGCTGTTGAGAGTACATGGGCCGAGGCAATGAATAGGAAAACCTATAGCATAGGAATAGATACAGTCTACAGGAGATGATATCTCTGGATCTTTCTGTAATTTGAAGATTATCAATAGGAAAACCAGTAAAGCTCCCTGGAAATGCAGGTACAAACCGAGAGAACTCCAGACAATATTGTTGATCTGATGCTAAAAATCAATCGTCAAAGTAAAGGGTCCGCCAAATAACTTTTTTTTGAAAATGCTTTAAAAAAAACCTACTGAATATTTTCTCAAATTTCTTTTTTTATTTGAAAATACAATCCTTCCGGTTAATAATGGAAAATAATTTCATTCAAATGGCTGCCTAGGCTGGCCATGCAGTAGCCTACACCAGAAGATGCGGATTTTGGCAAAAAAAATCATCTTTTCAAATGAAGCTCATTTTGATCTTGGCGGGTCAAGCAAAATTGTCGCATTTGGGGCACAGAAAACATGCATGCATACATTGAAAAGCCGACACACCTAAAACGAGTCACTGTTTGGTGGGGATTTTGGTCCAGAGGGGCATAATTGGGCCATATTTCTTCGAGAATGAGCAAGGAGTGGCCGTTACAGTCAGTGGCGATCGTTATCGGGCCATGTTGAACGAATTTTTGTTCACAAAAATTGAAGAGGAGGATATTGGCAACATTTGGTTTCAATAGGACGGCGCTACGTGCCACACAGCCGAAGCTACACTCGATGTTTTGCGCCCTGTTTTTGAAGATCGCATTATTAGCCGCAGAGCTGATGTCGTTTGGCCACCTCGGAGCTGCGATTTAATACCGTTGGACTATTATTTGTGGGGTGCCGTCAAAGATAAGTGTTACGCCGCCACAAACCAGAGACAATTGACGCTTTAAAGGACAATATTCGTGAAGCCATTGGTGAAATACAGCTGCACACAATCGATAATGTGCTTAAAAATTGGACCGATCGTGTAGGCTACTGCATGGCCAGCCGAGGCAGCCATTCGAATGAAATTATTTTTCATTATTAACCGGAAGGATTGTACTTTCAAAAAAAGAAATTTGAGAAAATATTCAGTAGGTTTTTTTTAAAGCATTTAAAAAAAAAGAAGTTATTTGGCGGACCCTTTAGAAGGTAGAGTGTTGTTTCACAAAGAGCAATATGTGCAGAACTGGAAAGCAATATTCGTATTGCTTTGTTCCCTTTGAATAATTTTGATACCGCACTCGTACCTTAACTTGTGCTCTTAAGTAGATTTAAATAACAAACAATTGCAACAACTGCAACAGCGGTGATAACGATAACGATTCCATCACTGCTAAAGCACAAATTGTTCTCAAAGCTTAAAAACAACGAGTACAAGAAAAGGGTGTAGCCAAGGAAAATGTTACAAGAGCAATAGAGTTTCAGCAAATTGCCTTAAAAATATTAAAATTGGCAAAACTGTAAGAAGAAGAGTTAGAAGCTGTAATGAATATGAGAAAAAGATGATACATTGGTAGCAAAACATGACTCTAAAGAGTAGAAATTTATGCCAATAAAAGGTTGGTAGTCTCTTACAAATTTAAAACATCTTCAAAGCATAGCAAAATGAAAGCAAGACAATTCAACATAGTAATCGTATGCAGTAAAAATGAGGTGTTTAAACAATTCGCTTACAAATCAATATCAAGTTGAAGTTTTTAAGAGTTTTGAAATTACAGGGTTTTTATAGACCCCCAATGATTCCTACAGGAAGATAGCTGATGAATCATAGAAATAAGTTAAATCTATATATTCGAGAGTGGGACTCACCAATGCATCCTATAAAACAACCCAATATATGGCAACCCTATTATTCAAGAACTTTTTGAAACAGCTTGGAAACTTGATCAATGAAACTGCAACAAAGCCAAGAAATAATAAGAAAATGCGGTGAGGTTTACAATCCTTTAGGTTATTACAATCCTTTAGTAAGGATTACAACCTAGCTTCTCACACCACCCATGTTGTGTGTGTTAATTTTATCCATGCATGGCGGGACCTACAGTTTAGTGTCGTTTTCGAACAACAGATTTAAGGAAATTCTCATAGCAAATATAATTTACTCTCACGAGGTTTTTGTGTATTTAGATTAGGTTAGGTTAGGTTAGAGGACGTGTACTTGTCAATTAAGACAAGTACAGTAACCGGAGGTCGAATTGACCCATTGTACAACGTCCTAGTTTCTCACACCACTTATGTTGTGTGTGTTAATTTTATACATGAGTGGTGGGACCTACAGTTTAAAGTCGACTCCGAACGACAGATTTTTATTTATTGAGAAACTTTTCATGGCAATTTTAGTTACTCTCAGAGTTTTTGCCAGAAATCTACTGAGAGGAAGTCGCCGAAAAATACTTTTTATATTTTGTCTTTGATGCCTGACCTGGGGCTCGAACCAGGCTTTTGCGTCTAATAAGCCAACACACTACCTACTAGACTACGGCGACTTCGTTTTGCTCGAAATGTCTGAGCTGGAGTTTGAACCACAGGCTCTTGTCTAATCAGCCAACCCACACCCACCTGCAAGGCTATGGTAAAAAAGCAACATATGAAAGTCAATTGTCGCGGTTTTCTTTGTGCACCGGAACAAGGTTTTCTATTGTTTTGATAGCGACGAGTAGTTAACAGTTTTTAAAAGTGCTCTGCCATGTGTACTTTCACCCAAAGGTCATCAAATTGGTTGATTGGAAGAGGTTGAAGAAGTAGATGAAAGGTGACGACTGGAGACTATTAGAGTCACTAGTAGTTGGTTCATGTGATGCATGGCCTTATGATAACATTTTTTGAAATTGGTCCCTGAAATTGTGTACCCCCTCAGGTCAACAAATTGGTGGGATGGAAGAGGTTTAAGAAGCAAACGAGTGGTGACAACTGGAGATTGGTAGAATTACTAGAAGTTGGTTCATGTCATGCGACTTTTTCAAAAGTATTGAACATTTCCAGCAGCGAAGATTATTCCCAATCTGGCAAAGGCAAACTGAGCTACGCTCTGGAAATTATGGAATGAATTTGATAAGCATGCCCTTATTTTTAGAAGTCTTATAAGCAATTAACCAGTGAATTACAAGAATAACATAAGCCTCAGAGCAGAGTAGCTGCCATCATCTTCGGCATCCAGAACAAACAATGTATTACGACCCAAAAAACTCGTAACTTTAAATCACTTTCAAACATTTCATGCACAAACAAATATTAATCTGTGCTACTACATATAGAGTGGACACAATCTCTTCTTGAATCTCTTCAAAATTATGACCTCATTTCTTACTTTAGTTAACTGAAACTGAAAACTTGAAAAGAAACCCATTTAACTGACCCACTACTATTCGCAAGAGAGAGAGAGAGACTTAATAAAAATTTAAAGCATCACACTTTACAGTCTCATTGTAATTCTGTGTTCTTTCAACACCCACACCATGCAAATAGGACATCGCCATGCACGCACTAGCATGCCCAAACACAATAATAAACATCTCATCTCCGTCATCATCACATTCATCTCCTCGTACCCATACTCATACATACTCAGTTGTGTGTTGCTTGTTGTGTCTTTTACGCTTGTATAGCTGCAAGAAGTTCAAATGTGTCGCAATTGAGAAGAATATCTGGAACAAAAATACGAGCGCACGAACAATGAATGAGAGAGAGAGAGAGCGAGTGAGTGTATAAATAAATGACAACAAGATATGCAACAACATAAGAGAGATAAAGTAATACAACACTGGCGACAACAAGAACAAAAGCAAAAAACAAAGAAAATTATTATTATGGAAGCGAATACCAAAGATTAACGACAGCGTAAAGAAGATAAGAGGGAGAGAGCAGAGTATAAAATACGAAATAACTCAGAAAATAGATTTGCATACGCTTTCATTATCCCTTTGACGACAAATGCAAACCCACAACTAGACTAACGACAGCGAAAGCTAGAGCAAGAATAAGGAAAGAGGTGCCGGAAAGCAGCGTTTGTAAAGAGGAAAAGAATGAAAAAAAAATGGTAAAAAGGAAATGTTTTTCTGCGAACAAAGAGAGACAGAGAGAGAGGGAGAGAGAGATTGAATGGTAATGCACTAACGGGTACTATAATGAAGCTTTAACGAGTGTTTAAAGGAGTGCCTCATGAAACTGTCTTTTCTTGCAATTAAAGTCGTATTTCCAGTGCTGTAAGCTACGTTTAGTTAAATATGCAGATCATGTTCCTATTGCCGCAGATTTCTGTGTGCGAAGCAGTCAGAGAATCTACAATTCCGTTCAAGTCTAAATAGGCCTCCTGGGCCTCAAACTATGATTCAATTCCTATAAAATCTTACTCGCTTCCTTGTGAAAAAAATTTTTTTTTCTGATAATTTTATAACACCTTACCTCCCGGGTCGCGACGGGTACTTTACAAATTTTTCAGTTTCTGAACTCTATAGACTAGGATTTGCAGCTAAGCGTTAAGCCAAGTACTAAAGTAGGACTCTAGTCACGAAATTGAAAATATAAGTGAAAAAATCCAAGGCATGCAGTGTTAATGGACTTCGCTAGACTCGGTGGCTCTTTAACATAGTATTTCACGAACGAACGAGGCAATATAGAAGCGTAAGATCGGGATCAGCCTTCGAAGAACTCTATGGCTCTCTAACATAGCATTTCAGAAATGAACGTGGCAATGTATTGAAACAGTCTCAAAGAAGTACAAGATGATAACACAAGAAATGTCTTAGAATGGGATCCATGGAGGGTATTAGCAATGTTCACATTATTCAATCGTTTAGTATCTAAATTTGTATTACTTTAACGATCTACAGGCCCTATCAACAGATGTTATCGAACTTCTCATCTCGTCTAATTGAAGCTATGTACATCTATTAAACTTGTTGTCTAGTACAATCAGTCTTCTTTCTGAAAGCACCATGGACGGTTTTAGACAACGACATGTGTTCGCTGAATGGGCTTAGTTGCAGCCGAAGAATCATATTCAGCGAGCCTCATTTCTGGATGCATAGTGAACATGTGAACAAACATGAGATCCAAGAACGTCACATGAATATGAAAAAATTCACTGTTTGGTGTAGATTTCCGGCAGGTGGCTTCATTGCTTCATATTTCTTTGAAAACGAAGCTAGCTAGACTAGCACTGTCAAGGGCGAGCATTAAAGGTCAATGATAACCAACTCCTTTTGGCCTGAATTAAACGATCTGGGTACCAATGGCATGTGGTTTAAACAGAACGGCGCTAGCTAATGCCACATTGAAGAGTTTTTGCCAGAAATCTGCTGAGAGGAACCCACCGAAGAAATATTTTTTCACACTTCGTTTTGTCGAGGATGTCTGACCTGGGGTTTGAAATGTGGCCCCACGTCTAATAAACAAACACACTGCCTACTACACTACAGCGACTTAGGTCATTCAAATGAATAAAAAAAATGCCAATGACATATCAAACACACTTTCGTTTTATTCAAGTTCAAAGATATGAAAAGCTTAATGAAGGCCCTTATAGCCTGTTATTCGATTTCTGATACTTGCCCTAGCCTTTTCCAAAAAAAGCTGCCTCTTCTAAGAAGTTTGTTGCAGATGTTATTTCCTCTGGAACTGGGGCCGAGTGTATGAACGATTTTGGAGGCGAATTAAAGCTCGTAACTGTATGAAACTCGAGAAACTATAGTTTTTCGTTTGTTACATGTAGCCAAGCCCTATAACAACTAATGGGTCCGCCATCTAACGTTTTTTTTCTTCAACTAGTGCTTATTTCGTGAATGGTAACACTTAGCTCATGTCTGATTTGACACATAAATAAGTTTTATCCTTCCGCTGAACGAATATGGTTGTGTATACGCTTGAACAACGCTGGGAAATATTGCGACATTACTTTGAAAATCATGGTAATGTTGCAGAATGTGTGCGAAAATTGCGTACGGATTTTGGAAGAAGAGAAGCACCGTCAGAAAGAAACTGGCATCCTCATCGATAAACCATAGCGTGAGAAGCCAAAAACAGTGCGTACACCCGAGAATATTGCTGCTGTGGCAAAAAGTGTGCGTGAAGCGCCATCAACATCAATTCACCGTCGTTCTCAACAATTGAACATTTCGGAGACATCATTGAGAGGAATTTTGCAGAAAGACCTTGGTATGACGCCATACAAAGTCCAATTGGTTCAGGAGTTGAAGCCAATTGACCATCCAATGCGTTTTCGCTTCGCTAAGTGGGCCTGCGATCGACTTACAGAAGATGCCGATTTTGGCAAAAAAAAATCATCTTTTCAGATGAAGCTCATTTTGATCTTGGCGGGGATGTAAACAAGCAAAATTGTCGCATTTGGGGCACAGAAAACCCACACGCATACATTGAAAAGCCGACGCACCCAAAACGAGTCACTGTTTGGTGCGGATTTGGATTTGGTCCAGAGGCATAATAGGGCCATTTTTCTTCGAAAATGAGCAAGGAGTGGCCGTTACATCCAATGGCAATCGTTATAGGGCCATGTTGAATGAATTTTTGTTCACAAAAATTGAAGAGGAGGATATTGGCAACATTTTGGTTTCAACAGGACGGCGCTACGTGCCACACAGCCGAAGCTACACTCGATGTTTTGCGTCCTGTTTTTGAAGATCGCATTATCAGCCGCAGAGCTGATGTCGTTTGGCCACCTCGGAGCTGCGATTTGACACCGTTGGACTATTATTTGTGGGGTGCCGTCAAAGATAAGTGTTACGCCGACAAGCCAGAGACAATTGACGCTTTAAAGGACAATATTCGTGAAGCCATTGGTGAAATACAGCTGCACACAATCGATAATGTGGTTAAAAATTGGACCGATCGTGTAGGCTACTGCATGGCCAGCCGAGGCAGCCATTTGAATGAAATTATTTTCCATTATTAACCGGAAGGATTGTACTTCCAAGTAAAAAAAGAAATTTGAGAAAATATTCAGGAGTTTTTTTTTAAGCAAAAAAGTTATTTGGCGGACCCTTTACTTTACATAACCTCTTCTATAAAACAGACGATTACTTTGGTTAAATAATTACAAATTTAAATAAAATTTTAAAGTTTTTAAAGTGAAAATTATTATCCAAATAGGTGTTTAGGAATACAAGAAACAAGTAACGTAAACACTAATCTCTCCACAATGGATTTCAATTGGAAAAAACATTTAAAAAACGTATGTTTTTCTTGAAAAAAAAATTTTTTTTAAATAAAATAAAAAATTTATAAAAAAAAAAAAAACAAATATTCACACAAAGAATTAAAAGAATTTTACAAGAATATTTGATTGTTAGACATTAAATTGAAACAATAACAACAATTAAATGATAATTTTTTTTACATAATTTTACAATTTAATATTGAATTTCTCTCCTTTTTTGCTGGTCTTTTTCTATTTTGAAAAATTCTGGTTTTTAATTGCCCACAAATTGCTTTGTAGAGTTTTTTTTATTAGAAAAAGGAAAAAAATTAAAGAAATTGAAGTTAAAACCTGAATGAGCAACCACAAAAAACTCAATAAAATTTTCATATTTACTATATACGAGGGTAGGATTTAAAATTAAATAAGCAAATACCTACGAAAAGCATTGCAAACAATCATTAAGAGGGCAATAAAACTTCATGTTTTATTTTATTTTTACATATTTTCTTATAACCTCCTGTAACGACCCTCGTATTAAGATTGTTATAAAACCACATAAAAATTCTTTTGTTATAGTATTATATAAGAATATAATAAACTATTATGCAAATATTATCATTGCATATGTAATAGTTTTCAATTTTATGCATTTAATTTGTGTACAGTGCATATGAAAAGTCAACATACACAACTGAAATAATATAATACGAGAGACCAAGTCATATTTTAACTATCATAAGAAAGTGTACACTAAAATTAAACTTTTTAAACTTATATACAGCAAAACTAGAGGTGTTAGGAGGAACCTACAGTGAATGCCATTAACAATCGTCAGAGGTCAAAAAAGTGTAAATTTACAGCGACTTCTGATGTTAGCCCTAAGTAAACAATCTGTCCCTTACAACGACTTGTAGCTAAAAAAATGATAGGTTGAAATTTATACAAGAATTTATGGAAAAGGGAATAAAATTCACGGGGGAAAATTAGTAACCGTAAAGGGGTTTGACCCCTCGATACGTAAGTTTAGTTCAGGTGATTAATCTCTGAATTTTAAATATGGTATTTTAATAATCCTTTCAAAATAGACTACTTAATACGGTGGCTATACCCATTTCCAATAGTGCACTGTTCCTGCCAATTTGATTTTAGCGGTGGACATACTAAAGGGTGTTTTTATAGAGGTATAGAACTTTAAGTTGGCATTACTTTTCAAGATGGCGACCGATTTAACAGTTGTCAAGTGATTTATTCTCAGTTTGGTTTGGCAATTCATCATGAATAGACTCACACCTGAACAACGCTTGCAAATAGTGCAATTTTATTTCGAAAATAATGGTTCTGTGCGGAAAACGTATCGCGCACTACGTCCATTTTATCGTCGACAAAATCGTCCATCAGAGCAGTTAATTCGATTAACCATGGAACATTTTCGCACCACGTTTACTCTTATTGATAACTCGCATCCCCAGAGACGCTGTACGGTGCGTACAGAAGAAGCTATCGCTGCTGTAGAGCGTAGCATTGAGGAAGACCCGGAAGTCCATCCGCCATCGAGCACAGGAATTGGATCTGTGTCCATCCACTTTATGGATGATCGGTATAGAGCCATGATTACAAACTTTTTCTTTCCTGAATTGAATAACCATGATGTCCAGGAGATGTGGTTTCAACAAGACGGCGCAACATGTCACACAGCTCGTGCCACAATAGATTTATTGAAAGACACGTTTGGTGACCGCCTAATTTCACGTTTTGGACCTGTGAATTGGCCTCCAAGATCTTGCGATTTAACACTGCTAGACTACTTTCTGTGGGGCTATGTAAAGTCATTGGTCTATGCGATAAAGCCACAAACGCTTGACCATTTGGAAGACAACATTCGCCGTATTATTGCCGATATACGGCCACAAATGTTGGAAAAAGTCATCGAAAATTGGACGTCCAGATTGGACTACATTCGCGCCAGCCGTGGCGGTCATATGCCAGAAATCATATTTAAAATGTAATGCCACAAGATTATCTTTCGGATAAATAAAATTCATGTCAATCGAATAATCCATCGTTGTTTTATTGCAACTTAAAGTTCTATACTTCTATAAAAACACCCTTTACTTCCCATGAACATACTTCCGACAACGTTTTCAGGGAGTTTATTATTGCAATGAGACTAACCTTGGTATGGGATTTCGACACAATTTGGCCAAAATTGATTGGAAAATGGATAGAAACCGGGATAATACCTTCAGAGTAAACGTGAGCAATTAATTGCCTCATTATGGGAGTGAGACGCTTTCCGCGGTCATACCTTAATAGTAAAGCTAGACAATTCTTAGTCACATTATAGGACGGTGGGGGAGGTTTCCCTTTAGGAAAGAAGAAGAGAGTACCGCATGAGCTCGAATTAATACAACAAATTGAAAATTTTGAATATTTTTCGAAGCGTCAACCATAAAAAACAAAATTTAAGTGTGATGTGTGGCAATTGAAGTCGCCGCACTCTTATACATAGCGTGTTGACTTATAAGACAAGAGCCTGTGGTTCAAACCCTAGCTCAGACAACTCGAAGAAACAAAAATATGAAAAATATTACCTTCGGCTACTTCTTCAGTACTATTCTGGCAAAAACTCGAAGAGCTTGGCATAAAGTAGACTAAAACGTAGATTATTGGCTTATTAGGCTAGAACCCGTAGTTCAAACCCCAGCTTAGATAACTCGAACGAAACAAAATATGAAAACCAAAAACTTATTTCGATGACTTCCTTTTTAACAGTCTTCTGGCAAAAACTCAAGAGCTTCGCAGAGAGTACACTAATATGTATAGTGTGTTGGCTTATTAGGCTAGAACCCGTAGTTCAAACCCCAGCTCAGATATCCCGAATGAAACGAAATATGAAAACCAAAAAAATTCTTTTGATGACATCCTCTCAGCAGTCTTCTGGCAAATATTCTGACAGAAATATAACACTTTCAGGAATAGATTGGTAAATATTTTGGAGCTTTCGTTGAGAGACTGCTGGTCTATAAGTAGATTGCTAAAACCATTAAGTCCTATTAATGCCAAATCAACAAACGGTGCAGTTAGGATAACAGAGGTGCGTGAGCTCGAAAGAACTTTGATAGAGGAGTTCTAGGATCCTCTTGTTAATCAATTTAGGTTCTGTAAGTATAAACGCATTTCTGATGAGAACGATCACGATCACGTTTGGAAATTAAAGGAGATAGGTGGTTAGTTCTTTGATATTGTTACGCAAATCGAAACGACCTAATATCGTTTAACATTAAAAACAATAAACAAAAGCCACACAATACAAATACACACTAACACTAAGAATACAATGAACGTGTTGATTATATAAAGCTGCACACACACATATGTACAACGAACCTGGTTGCACCTGGTACCAACAACAACACCAAATGAAAATAAACCAGCTACGACAAATATGTGATAGACAACATAAGCAAAGTACACAAGCAATAATGTACTAACAACAGAACTCTCGAGAAGGCGAGAACACGAACCTTCCACTTCAAGATTGTTCGTTAGACTGGTTGTGTCGGACTATAAAAGGGCTGGACAAAGCAGGCAGCAGTCAGTGTTAATTCAGTCAACATTGTATGAAGTTGCGTGTGAACAAAATAAGTCGTGGTTGTAAAGACCCAGTGAATACTTGTGTGAACTAGTAAAAAGAATAAACAGATTATTATTGTTGTATCGTTAAGTTGTATACGGTGGGACACAAAAGTAGTGTAAAGAATAAAGAGAGTTTAACTGAAATTAAACACATATTTGTTTTTACTTTGTTTGCAATTAACGAACTCATATTTACACGTTTTGAAAAAGGTAAAAACGTAACAATATGAAAGTTGATTAGCACAGATATTTGTCACCCGACAATCTGACCGCGGGAAGTAGGGCTCTAATTTCAATTCGACACTAGGCTGATTTGGTGGCAACAGATGAAATATATTTGTGTGAATTGTGTTACACAAATGAAAAGTAATGCAAAACACCAAACTCCCAATATAAATGAGCAGTGTATCATTGTAATCTGTCAGATTTTTAAACCTAAAAAATGTTTGTTGGGTTTAAGACACGCTACTCATCCCCCATAGTCTCACTTACTACTCACTCATCTATTCACTTCAACATGTCTTGTATTGCGTAAATATTGTTTGTTATTGTTGTTGTAGTATTTGTTGTTCTATATTATTATTGGAATAACAAGTTCATTGTGTCTTAAACATGCTCTAAAAGCGAATTGAGTTAAGATGACAACAACAGCAACAGCAACAAGGATGCATTAATTCTCTCATGGATAACACCATCCCTGCCTGATACCCGGACTGGCATATATTGTCGACACAATGAATATTAAAAGAAAAGAAGAAAAAGTGCAGAAAGAAATATTGCTTTTGTTGTTTAATTTGTTGCTATCGTTGTTGCTCCTGATATACATGCTGTTGTTGCATGCATGAGAACAACAACTACGACTACAGCTCCATAGAAGATGCATTTGCCATCCACCCACTCGACAACATCAATTGTGTTCAGCATTCTTGAATGAATTTTTGCGAAAAGTGCGTGAGTGAGTGCATTTGCTAAAGTGAAGTGAAGAGGTCACCCCTAGAGGGTTTAGAAGGCGATACGATAAAAGTAATGTTTAACAACTCTAAATGGGGCGAGATATTAAAATACTTAAATTCTTATACACTAAATGTCAGAGATAATCGGACAGGACAATTGCTGTCATTTAATTGCAAAAATATTTTGTGAGGTTAAATAAAATTGTATGGACACGGTGACAATCGTATAATTTATACTCATAACAGATATTGGGAGCTGAGTATAACGTATAAATCCTTCAAATTCTTATTATTTACACCGCTTCTTTGAATAATGTTTACCAGAACTATTTAGGATTACAACCTATCTTCTCTTACCACTTATGTTGTGTGTGTTCATTTTATACACGAGTGGCGGGGGACCTACGGTTTAAAGTCGATTCCGAACGCCAGATTCTTTTGTTAAACTTTTTCATGACTTCTTAAGAGAGGCCCTTTATATTTGGCCTCAATTAATAATTTTACGAAAATGATAAATCTATATGCTGGTGATTAAAATTATTAACAAAAGCTACAAAAACAAAACAATGCAGTAAACAAATCTGTTTACAAATTATCGTGCTGCTTAAAAAAGGGTGATTTTTTAGCTATTATCTTTTTGGCAACACTGGTTTAAATAGCTCACGCACATTTCGTGTTTTGTTTCAGTCAAACATCTTCTTCATCAACGCTTGCAAATCATTGAATTTTATTATCAAAATGCGTGTTCTGTTAAGAAAGTTCATCGCGCGCTTCTTCCATTTTATGGTCAGTTTAATCGACCCACTGAAGCGGCTATTCGGGCTATTGTAACTAAGTTTCGCACTAAGTTTACATTGTTGGACATTCAGCCACCAACACGCTTACGTAGAGTGCGAACTGAAGAAAATATCGCATCTGTATCGGCCAGTGTTAATGATGACCATCAATTATCGATTCGTCACTGTTCGCAGCATTTGTGCCTCTGTTACTCATCAACGTGGAAAATTTTGCGGAAGGGACAATTTTGCCTTTCAAAATGCAGCTGGTGCAAGAATTGAAGCCGAACGACCTACCTCAACGCAGAATTTTTGTTGAATGGGCTCTTGGAAAGTTGGCCGAAGATCCACTTCTTTATCGGAAAATTGTGTTCAGCGACGAAGCTCATTTTTGACTCAATGGATACGTAAATAAGCAGAATTGTCGATCTTGGAGTGAAGATCAGCCAGAAACATTGCAAAAGCTACCAATGCATCCAGAAAAAGTCACAGTTTGGTGCGGTTTATGGGCTGGTGGCATCATTGGACCGTACTTCTTCAAAGATACTGCGAATCGTAACGTAACTGTGAATGGTGAGCGCTACCGTGAGATGATATTCAACTTTTTTTTTTGCCCAAAATGCAAGAGCTTGGCTATGTTAAAGCTCATGTCTATACAGACAAGCCCGCTTCAATTGACGCATTGGAAGACTACATTGAAGCATTTATTCGTGAGATACCGGCCGAAATGTTGGAAAGAGTATGCCAAAATTGGACTATGCGGTTGGACCATTTGAGGCGCAGTCGCGGTCAACATTTGCATGAAATAATCTTCAAACAATTCAAATAAAGATTTCATGCATTTTTCTGAATTGAATGTGTTTTTTTTTTTTGAAAAATTTTCCTATAGCTCTTAAAAAATCACCCATTATAACAACAAACACCAGCATAAAAAATGGTAAACAAGTAAACAAAAATACACAAACAACATTACAATAATGAATGTAAACAAAATACACAAACAACTCTACAACAATAAATGTAAACAATGTAAACATCATTGTTTACATTTATAGAGATTCCGAGATTCCTTCAAGAACATTCATCAGACTGCTGTTTACTTTGCTATATAAAAGGCAAGGTAAAGCAGGCGACTGGAGTTAACGAATTTCAGTCAGTCTTGTGTGCAGACGCGGTGTGTTTGAAGAGAATAATCGTGGTATGAAGATCTCCGTTACAAATATCTGTCGAATAATTGCCTGGTAATTGTTATTGTTTATGCAAAGGGTATAAACAGAGGAATAACAAACAAAGCAATTGTTGTTGTTTACATCATGTTGTGAACAGTGGCACACAGAGTTACTACTAAACACAAATTTATTTCTATTTTATTTGCAATCTACGAGCATATATTTTAAACGTTTTTAAAAGGTAAACACGTAACAATATGTTACTTAACAAACTTGTATTAAAACTAAAGAACTTTAAAACCATAATTAAGTACCATAAGATAACTATCTATGTATTCCTCCTCTTTAAGCAATTCTTCCATACAACATCTAAAAACAGAAGCCTTAAAGCCTTTCTCTAATAATTTCGATTTCAAGGAAAATTTAAAACACAGAAATTGTCAACTCAAGTATCTTTTGGCTAATAAAACCTTTATTTACTGACTGGCATACTTTCAGAAAGAAAGAATGAAAGGCAACAAGAAGAAAAATGAATAAAAGAGAGGAGAGTCTTTAACATGGTCACCAGAGTTAGTCGAAATGGTATGCAGGACGATGACAATATTAATAAGTTTTATTGGTGTTGGTGTTGTTGCTATTGTTGTTGTCGTTGTGCATCCTTATCCTTTATCCTCTCGTTCAAATTGTTATTTTTTCGTATGCCAATGTTTGTGTTTGTGTTGTGCTGTGTTGGGCGGCTTTTGATTGGGGTTTTTTTAAGGACAGGCCAGGATTTTATTTACTTCATCCTCTTGTGCTGCCAGCCACCACAACAATTCAATGGTTCGCTTGCCTGTCTTATACGTTCATTTCAGAAAAAACTGTGAATACTTTCCATTTCGCACTTCAACAACAAAAGATTTATTTGCATTTGATGACAATCTCAATTTTATATGAACGAACGTAATAAAAAAACTGAAAAAAACTAAAAAATGCAAGCAAGAAGGACTCAGAAAAATGTCATCAAAACAAAAAAAAAAGAGAGAGAGAAAGTCTGAAGAAAAGTAGCCTTTCTGCCTCTTCCATCTTACTACCCTACCCTTTGGCTACTTAAACCTACAACCAACCATTCATACTCATTCATAGTCAACCAACTAGCCAGCCAGCCTTCCTTTCATTCAATCCATCCACACAGTGATGTGATATGTTTTCCTTCCTTCAACTGGGCTGAGGCATAAAATAATAAAAAAAGACGAGCTGGCAACATTATAAACTGATTTGTGGAGTAGTAAAGCTGGAAGCTGAAGCTGAAACTGAGGCTGATGTCGTTGATGTCGATGCTGTTCATTGCCGCATCATTGTTGTCATTGCTACAATGGGGCTGTGTGTGCGCACTTAGTTTAGCTGGTTGACCCCTTTTAAACTCTTTACAACTGCAAACACCACATGATAAATGGGTCGCGTCTGTTCTATATGCTACTTTTGCATTGGATTTTTACTCTTTTTTTTCCATTTCCCTCTCCCTTTTAATGTTTTTTTTTGTGGCAGGGTAGGGTATCTGCATGCAGTATATGCTGTTGTGTGAAGGCACTTTTAAGCATTTAAAGGTTTCCTTGTCAAATGTTTGCAACTTTTTTTATTTGCTGTCAATTGGTTGCAATTTTTCGCTCCTCTCTTCTCTCTCCTCGCTTATTTTATTTTTGTTGCTGCTGCAGAAAACACATTCAAAAATCGGATTTTCATCGTCACAAAAAAGAAAAATCCCCCTAAAAAGGACCAGCACAGCAACCAACAACAGGATAAACAACAACAATTGCTAGTTTTAAACGAAATTAAATTTTATAGACAGCAGCCACAGTCGTAGTTAAGATGAAATTGAGATCTTTTTTGTTTCAGCAGCAATGTTTTGTTGCAACACCAGCAGCATAAATTATTGCCGCAAAAAATAAATATTTTTTCGCATTTCTATTCCTGCTTTTTTCTTTCATTCTCTCTCTCTTTTTAAATCAAATCACAGAAACGAAAAAAAGAGAAATGCCGCAGCGTAAAGGATTTAAGTGGAGATAATAAATCTTTAAGCAGCAGCCAACAGCAACAACAACAACAATAACAAAAACAAGCTGCCACTAGTAATATTTTAATTTGAAATCTGGCAATCCATTGGCTGTCTTGTCTCTACTACTGTCTTCTGTTCTGTGCAACGCCGAAGAAGGGCACGGGGGAGAAGTGTTGGTTATAAATCCGGATAATGTTAAAACCAAATTAAAATATTTCGTTTCCATCAGAGTCGTTCTTATTTTCTGCAATCTTATCGCAATGCAAAGTTGCAGCCAATGGCGTAAAAATTGCAAAAAAAAAAAAAAAATCAATCACGAATAAAAAAGTTTTTTTTTTTCATTCAGAACATGTCACGTATCACGAGCGATTGTACAGCAATTAGGCCGTAATTCTTTTTATTACTCTCATCTTACATAATGAGCAGCTTTTTATTCATACATATTCCTTTAAGCATTGCTTAAAGAAACTAGAGGTTAGCCATAGGCGAGCTCATACATCCGATTAACAGGATGTTGTTGAATAGTAAGACCTACACATGTGAGGAGTGGATTTTAAGAGACTAATTTTAACATGAATACGTTCCTTTTATAAGCATGACAGAAATTTCTAAAGGGTGTTTTTTATAGAGGTATAGAACTTTAAGTTGCAATAAAACAACGATGGATTACTCGATTGACATGAATTTTATTTATCCGAAAGATAATCTTGTGGCATCACATTTTAAATATGATTTCTGGCATATGACCGCCACGGCTGGCGCGGATGTAGTCCAATCTGGACGTCCAATTTTCGATGACTTTTTCCAACATTTGTGGCCGTATATCGGCAATAATACGGCGAATGTTGTCTTACAAATGGTCAAGTGTTTGTGGCTTTATCGCATAGACCAATGACTTTACATAGCCCCACAGAAAGTAGTCTAGTGGTGTTAAATCACAATATCTTGGAGGCCAATTCACAGGTCCAAAACGTGAAATTAGGCGGTCACCAAACGTGTCTTTCAATAAATCTATTGTAGCACGAGCTGTGTGACATGTTGCACCGTCTTGTTGAAATCACATCTCCTGGACATCATGGTTATTCATCATGGAATGAAAAAGTTAGTAATCATGGCTCTATACCGATCACCATTGACTGTAACGTTCTGGCCACCATCGTTTTTGAAAAACTACGGACCAATGATTCCACCAGCCCATAAAGCGCACCAAACAGTCAGTTTTTCTGGATGTAACGGTGTTTCCACATACACTTGAGGATTACCTTCACTCCAAATGCGGCAGTTTTGTTTGTTGACGTAGCCATTCAACCAGAAGTGCGCTTCATCGCTAAACAAAATTCGTTTTCGAAATAAAATTGTACTATTTGCAAGCGTTGTTCAGGCGTGAGTCTATTCATGATGAATTGCCAAACCAAACTGAAAATAAATCCCTTGACAGCTGTTAAATCGGTCGCCATCTTGAAAAGTAATGCCAACTTAAAGTTCTATACCTCTATAAAAAACACCCTTTATAATCTGTACCTATTAGAACGGTAATGCACTCTAGTTTCCCAAGTTGTATCGATTGTGAAGTCGCTGTAGTCTAGTATAGGCAGCTCCTGTTGCTAAAGAGTAAGGTATTATGAGCAGTATTAGAAATCAAATAATTTACTGTAAGGGTCTTCATAAAGCGCTTCGTATCTTTAAAGTCGCCTTAGTCTAGTAGGTGGTATGTTGACGTATTAGACCGTGAGTCCACGGTTCAAACCCCAGGTCAGACATCTCCAACACAAACGAAATATGAAAAAATATTTCTTTGGCGACTTCCTCTCAGCAAATTTCTGGCAAAAACTCTGAGAATAAATAAACATTCCCATGAAAAGGTTTTTCAAAAATTTATCGTTCGGAATTGACCTTAAACTGTAGATCCCGCCACTCATGTATAAAAATTGACACACACAGCATAGGTGGTGGTGGTTGTAAAGAACAGTTATGTATGTATGTATGTATATATCGATAAAATAGAGGGATGTCAAGAAGCACCACCTCTCGGGAAGGAGCAATACAACAGTAATACAGCAACAGTAATACACTTCTTAGGAGCGCATTGTTTGTAGGCTATGACAGACGAGACCCCTATCATTCCAGAATCTACCACATTAGCCAATCACTAGATTAGTGCAGATTTTATTAGGAATCAGAAACAAAACAACAAGAAAAAAAACAACGATAACAAACAAGACACTCCCAAATTGAAATACAGTAGAAAACATTATTTATCACGTAATCACGATTGTTTCAAATGAAGAAGACTTCGAGAAACACGAGAAACCTTTTGATCCTCTAGAACGGCTAACGTCAACGACGAACATCAAAAAAATGTCAAGTTGCGCGTCACTTGCAGAGAAAGAGTATGACTCACTTAGCAAATCTTTGCACCCCTACACTGAATACAACAATTTAAAACACTTTCCCCAGACAGTACTGTTTCCAGGTAATGACAGATTATTCCATTATGAAACCGAGACAAGGCAGAGAGAAAAGAATGGCAACCGAATAAGAAGATGGTGGTATACATTGCAACAGATTTATGCTGCTTTCAAGTGCTGAAGGAATATCAGAGTATTAATTGGAAAAGCCATGATTAGTGTGAACATTGTAGAGTCAAACTTACTTTAGAACCAGATATTCAACGCGAGGCAATACATACTTCACATCATTTGACCTTATGGCTTCATCATCTGACTTATGCTAAAGGGTCCGCCAAATATTTTTTTTTTTTTGAAAATTCTACTGGAATATTTTCTCAAATTTCTTTCTTTATTTGAAAGAACAATCCTTCCGGTTAATAATGGAAAATAATTTCATTCAAATGGCTGCCTCGGTTGGCCATGCAGTAGCCTACACTAGAAGATGCCGATTTTGGCAAAAAAAAAAATCATCTTTTCAGATGAAGCTCATTTTGATCTTGGCGGGTATGTAAACAAGCAAAATTGTCGCATTTGGGGCACAGAAAACCCGCACGCATACATTGAAAAGCCGACGCACCCAAAACGAGTCACTGTTTGGTGCGGATTTTGGTTCAGAGGCATAATTGGGCCATTTTTCTTCGAAAATGAGCAAGGAGTGGCCGTTACAGTCAATGGCGATCGTTATCGGGCCATGTTGAACGAATTTTTGTTCACAAAAATTGAAGAGGAGGATATTGGCAACATTTGGTTTCAACAGGACGGCGCTACGTGCCACACAGCCGAAGCTACACTCGATGTTTTGCGCCCTGTTTTTGAAGATCGCATTATTAGCCGCAAAGCTGATGTCGTTTGGCCACCTCGGAGCTGCGATTTCACACCATTGGACTATTATTTGTGGGGTGCCGTCAAAGATAAGTGTTACGCCGCGACAAGCCAGAGACAATTGACGCTTTAAAGGACAATATTCGTGAAGCCATTGGTGAAATACAGCTGCACACAATCGATAATGTGCTTAAAAATTGGACCGATCGTGTAGGCTACTGCATAGCCAGCCGAGGCAGCCATTTGAATGAAATTATTTTCCATTATTAACCGGAAGGATTGTACTTTCAAATAAAAAAAGATATTTGAGAAAATATTCCAGTAGATTTTTTAAAGCATTTAAAAAAAAAAAAGTTATTTGGCGGACCCTTTATATAAGGCGAATAGGAAAAAATATTTAAAAAGCAATGGGGACAGAGCTGATCAATGCAATAGGGTGGTACATATAACCAAAAAAACTCTTATGGTTACATAACGGCCGTAATTAAAGAGTTATAGCACTGGTAGATTCCATGTACCATCTAGATTGCTACAAAATTCGCAAAGCGTTATCAATCTAAGTACCCAGAAAGGAATCTTAGAACTCATCACAGCTAACTTGCCGTTCTGACAATTAGCCCGGGCAAGGGTAAAATGTTTTTATGCATCCCCGAAAGACTGCACAAGCGCAGGATTCTCTGTTTTTGAGGGCAACGAAAGCGAACCTAATTTTTGATGATTCTAGACGTGAGGCCTCGGTTCAAACCCCAGATCAGTCATCTTCAACAAAACGAAATATGAAAAGAAATATTTCTTCGGCGACTTCCTCCTCTCAGTAGATTACTGGAAAAAAAACTCTGAGAAAAATAAAATTGCCATGAAAAGTTTCTCAAAAATCCGACGTTCGAAATAGACTTTAAACTATAGGTCCCGCCACTCGCATGTAAAATTAACACACACAGCATAAGTGATGTGAGAAGCTAGGTCGTAATCCTGGCTGAAGGATTGTAATGACCAATTGTAAGAGTAACATGAATCCCGAATATTGAACTTACTTACTTAACCTAGCTTTTCAGACCACCTATGCTGTGTATATTAATTTTATTCATGAGTGGCGAAATCTACACTTTAAAATCGACTGAAAGGATAGATTTGAGAAAACTTTCATGACAATTTCATTTTCTCTCAGTATTTTTGACAGAGATAGGTGAGTTAGGGTTTGAATCTCGGGCTCTCGTCTAATATGTTAACACACTACCTACCATAATACAGCGACTTCTCTATTTCTGACGGTATAATGCGTGACTTCAATTCATTGTTTTCTTTCAATAAAATAAGAAAATCTGGCTGCCATTAAAACCATAGCTTTACGTGGAATTCAAACAGGTTGTTTGGAAATAACAGAGAAAAATCATTCATTAGCCACACACTAAACACCTCCAATGGAGGATAAGTGAGTTACAATCTACACACTGGCCGCTAATCACAAGCCTGTGAAGAATAGAAATATTTTGAAATTTTTTTGAAGTGGTAAGTAGGCCTCATCCCCTACCCTTATTTGGATATAAGAAAACATAATGTTTCTGTATAATTATTTAAAATGAATGGGCAGTTAAATGATATACCAGCTCTCGCTCTCTCACTATCTCTCTCTGTTTCTCTCTCTCTCTGTTTCTCTCATATACGCTGCGAATCAATTAGTGAAACAGAAAGAAAATATTTGAAGCAAAGTTTTATTTCTATTCGGCAAGCAATTTTTCAAACTAAATGACCCAAAAATTGTCGATAAAAAGTTTGGAGAAGTTAACAAAAAAAAAAAAAAAAATTGGAAACGAAAATCATATTGCCATGTGTATGCATGCCATGCATACGCTGTGTGCTGTGCTGTGCTGTGCTGTACTGTGCTCCTTTAATTAAATTTGTAATGAAAGTCTTAATTAACATTTCATGAACATTTGTAAACATATACTCACAGAGAGCAATGGAGAGAAGGGGAGAGAAAAACTATTCCAAACTATTCCAAATATAGGATACGTAAATACACACATTTAAGGGGGCCATAACATGGGCTATTGGCACAGTCAGCCAGTCAGTCGGTAGCATGCATCTCATTAGCGAGTCAATGGGTAACCAGCAAATAGAATTTCAAATTATAAAATATTCAACCAGGCATCCTAGCACTGAAACAGAGACTTGTAACCTGCAACCAACTGCCACCACAATTGCTTGATGCCCGTTTCTCTCTGGTTGTTGTTGGGTAATTTGAAATGCGAATGGTAAGTGATGGTGAGTGGATGGTGGATGGATGCATGATGATATTGTTTTAATATTGAAATAAAATGTTGCACAAACAGAAAGGAAACGTAATACTTCGAATCATATGTTCATTCATTCCTTCTGTCAGTCATCCATTCATTCATTCATTCAAACATTCAGTCAGTCAGTCATTCATCCAGCTATTCATTTTAATTTTTATTCACACATATGAACGAATATAAACAGTGGAAGTGCAGCAAAGGCTGTGCATGTGGTGCTTGCAACTTGCAACAGAGAAACTCAAATGCCCTAAAAGTATACGCGTTTTTTCTGAAATAGAATGAATGAATGAATAGTCGTGTTTAGACTGACTGTGTGGCGTTTTAGATGACTCACTGACAGACAGACAGACAGACATTCATTTAAAATGTTTGTTTGTTTGTTTACTTGGTGCTGGCTGCTACTGTCTATTTTATTTGAAATGTTGTTACTCGGGATTTTATTTGTTTGTTTGTTTGCCAGTAAAACCCAACAACGAACGACCCAAGAACCATGCAACCAACCATCATTTTAATTCCATAACTTATCCACATGCCATTGCCTAACTGACTGACTGCCTGTCTGACTGTCTGTATGTTTTTTTATTCAAAGCCAAAGTAAACCGCGCGTTTCGCTAACCATTTGGAATTTTTTCATCACATAGTAAGCAAGGAAGTAAGCAAGCAACCATCATCATCATCATCATCATCATCATCATCATCTCTTCAACTTAAAAATCAGCATGAACATGAACATCAACATCAACATCATTTTTATAAAGTACCGGGGATGATCTTTAGAAATTTTTGCAGCAAAACAATTTCACGCTCCCATAATCCAACAAACGAACGAATTAATGAACGAATCAACGTATAAACCTAACGTGAGCAACGAATAAACGAACATACGAACAACGAATAAGTCAAGGATGCAATTCTCCTCTTCAACTATTGCTCTGCTTCACAAATGCTGCAGCAACAAAACTGTTGCTTAAGTTTTAAAAAAGCTTACGTACGTACTCCCGTACAACACCACTCACTCTTACTATAGGGTAACGCAAACAAGGTGGGCAGATTATCAGGAAAAGTGGATAAAAGTTTAACGAAGAACCTGCCACGCCTACTATTTCTTAAAAAAAAAAAAGAAAAAATGGTTAGACCGCCATTTGTAGATTAGCTTGACAGCCATTCGATTTATTGTGATGATTCTAGAATATAAGCTTACGCCTAGCCGCTGTTCCAATTCCCTATTACTTGCTTAGTTGAAAATTACAACCCTTTAGTCAGGATAACAACCTAACTTCTCAAACCATCCATGTTGTGTGTGTTAGTTTTATCTAAAAGTGGTGGGACCTACAGTTTAAAGTCCGCTTCGAACGCTAGATTATTAAGAAACTTTTCATGACAATTTTCTTTTACTCTCCGAGTTTTTGCCAGAAAACTGTTGAGGGGAAGTCGCCTAAGAAATATTTTTTCTAATTTCGTTTGATTTGAGATGTCTAAGCTGGAGTTAGAACCACGTTCTTACGTCTAATAAGTGCACACACAACATACTAAACTACAACGAATTAAACTGACAGTTAAACTGAATACTTTCCGGTAATTGTAACGAAGGGATTAGAGCTTCGTTGGCAGCTTCAGGTCACGTGCAGTATTGCCAGACTCTGCTGGACTATTCGGAATACGAAGAGAACTGATTGTCTTCATTCCCTAAACCGCATGACCATCCGAAACACACTATTGCGGTCGTCAAAGCAGCATTATTAAAAGACATGTCGAAAGGCATGAAGGCACAGAGGTCCCTAACTTCTCCGCTTTGACTGAGCTCTTCAAAGTTAGCATTAACGAAATACATGCATACATAACTGGTCATTACAACCCTTCAGTCAGGATTACGACCTAGTTTCTCACACCACTTATGTTGTGTGTGTTAATTTTATACGTGAGTTATGGGACCTACAGTTTAAAGTCGACTCCGAACGACAGATTTTTGGGAAACCTTTTCATGGCAAATTTATTTACTCTCAGAGTTTTTGCCAGAAATCTGCTGAGAGCAAGTCGCCGAAGAAATACTTTTTGTACTCTGTTTTGATGTCTGGCCTTGGGCTCGAACCCTGACTTTACGTCTAATAAGCCAACACACTACCTATTAGACTACGACGACTTCGAGCGTATGATCATCCAACACACTATTGCGGTTGTCAAAGCAGCACTGTTAGAAGACATGCCGAAAGGCATGGAGACACAGAGATCCCCAACTTCTCCGTTTTGACTGACCTCTCCAAAATTATTGAAAAAGCAGGCTTGATTTTAGAATCGGAATGATTTCCTACAGGGATTGTTTGATTCCCGAGTTTCAAATTAATTCGTGATATTACAATGGGCCTAACGACCCTAGTAGAGCCTTAGCATACAAATAAGGCGCGCCATATAATGTATATTATGGTTGCGCAACTGAAACACTGTAAATACTCATACTGGAACGTTATGGCATTTGTTACGCTCAATTCCCTAAATATGGCCAACGTTCCAAAACAAATTCTTTACCATGCCATTCTAATATGGATTCCACTTTTGGTTATACCCTTTGCTTAGCTAAAACTAAAACGAAACTTTGCTGTTCATCCTTAATGATGATGTTTTCCAATTTTTCTTTCATTTCGTCTTGGCAATGTTTTTTTTTCCTTTTTGGGATTCATTTTTTCCTTCTATTTTTCCACAATTTTTCTCAATTTTAGCTTTTGGGAAATCTTGTGTTGCGTTGTTTTGTTTTTCTCATCTTTTACTGTCTTATGCTTCTCAATATTTCAACATTCGACACTAATAAGTAAAAGCAGTGAAGGCAGCAGCAGTAGTAGTAGTAGCAGTAGCAGTAGAGAACGCAATACAGTACGCAATAGAGTAGAGTAGAGTACGATGTTGGCTGTTCGTTCTACTCTATAACTACTACTAGAAGCACAGTTAAGTTGAGTTGAGTTGAGCGTAATTATAAAAACGAAACAAACACACACAGAGAGAGCGAGAGTGAGAGAGAGTGAAAGAGGGAAAAACTTTTTTGCATCGTAATTAACATGGGTTTTTTCAACATTCTCTTTACAGTGACTGCTGCAACAACATCTACTTGAGGCTTTATGCCCCTAAAATAACACTCTGCTAAACAACCTACCTCTCCTCCCTTCCCACGCCATCAAATCTTTATATTCTTAGTAGCATTACCACAGAGGTAAAGAGGCAAAACCTAACAAAACAAAAACAAGAAAACAGAAAGAAGTTGAAGCTAAAGCTACAGAAGGCACCTTGTAGCCTCCACCGATTTCAAATGCTCTCATATTCATACCACACACACACACGCACACACACACAAGCTGTTACTTTTGTTAATGTTGCTACAGTTGTTGCTGCTCTTGTTGCCCGTTATAGTTTCATTAAGATGATGTTGTTAGTGAAACTATTTATGGGGTATGTAAGTGTGTGTGTAAATTGTAAAGCAAAAGTAAGTTTTTCTGTTTTTTAAATTATAAGAGGACGGGTGGTGGTTATGGTGGGGGTGGTGGGGGACTTACAATTTCGGTTTTGTTGCAATATTAGTTTTCTACACACACACACACACACACATATATACACACAAGACAAACTGCAACTATTTTTCTTATCAATGCTTGCTTGTGCTTGCTGGCTTGCTTGCTTTACTTTACTGTATGTATGCTGTTGTAGTTGTAGCTCTTGCTGTTGCACAAGAGATAAAAAGTTTTCCCTTCTATTTTATCACCTACGTACACATAAAAGGCATATGTTGTTTTAGAATTTTTCTTTTTCCATTTGCCATTTGGTTGTTGTTGTTTTTTTTTTAACTACTCCTCTGAAAATGTTTTTCACCAGATAGAAACGAAAAAAACTCCCAAAAAAAAAAAAACGACGAAAAACGAGAAAGTAGAAGAAAAATCATAAAGAAAATTAATTAAAAGCCAAATTAGTTTGACCACACGCCTTGCCAAACCACACCGCACCACACCAGCACCAGCACCACTCCTGCCGCCTTTGAGCCGAAACTGTAATGCAAACTGCTGCCACATACCCACAACTTGGCTAATAGTTTTGAACAATTATGTAATGTTTGGTTAATAGGGAAACGGAAAAGTTTTGATGTGATTTTCAAATGTTTTCTTTCGTTTTTTATTTCAATTCCTTCACCTACACCCTCTCCCTCCCCCTCTCTCTATTGCCTGCTGCTGCTGTTCTTTTTTTTAATTACAAGTATAAACTGAAAACAAATATGGAACATAAGCAGCCAGCATCACCACCCACCACACAAGGAAGTTTTCCTTTTTAATATCATTTGAAAGTATGCCATTAAATTAAAAAAAGAAAAATCTGTAACTTTACAATATTATTTGAAAAATGACAGAAACTCTCCCTCTCTCTCTCTCTTTCGCTTTCGCCTCTCAAACTTTTTTCAAAAATTTTTGGAATTATTTTGAAAAAATTGAAAAAAATTTAAAGCCAGATTAAATTGGAGAAATAAGGTTTCATTTGCCGCATTAACATCTCACTGCAGTTCAATTTTATCTGGCTAAAGGAGCAAGCGGGCATTTGGGGGGTAATTACGACAGCCTATCTAAGGCAGGCGAGCGTACTTTAATGTCCGGTATAGTTAACACGGAGTAATATTTCCGTCTTAATCAAGAAGATAAGAACTTCAGCGAATTTTTTGGTGCCGTGAGAGGTTTCTCACTCACACCTTATCATGCAACCTGTTCAACATCATCAAAGAAAGTGTTGTGCAATCACTACCTTTAATATGAATTGCCCATAACTAAGGACGAGCAGCATATTGGATTGCAGGCTGCGATCGAATAGCACAATTTCGACTCTTTCGAAGCGTTACCAGCGAAAATGATGTCAAGCTCAATAGAAGACATGTAATTAGTCTCGCCAACAGGTGTTTTTATGGTCTCAATTGGCAAATAAATTGAAGAGATCTCTCTCATGCAATGAAACTAATGCTTCACAAGCCGCTTATCTTCCTTGCGAGTATTCAAGAGAAAAATTATTTTAATTAAGACTACATGTGACAGAGCAGCAAAGACAGGCATCTGATTTATTTTCCCGTTCAGAAACAAGAGTGTCTAGAGTGCCATTTCCACATTTCCACGATCCGTCGTAATAGTTTTGTATTTTTAAGACTTAACGAAGTTTCATAGCCCCTCTAGGTTAGGTCAGGTTAGGTCGGAGTGATAGCTCCGTTATCACAAAGCTCACTTGAGCACGTATAGCGGCCCGTTGTGATGCCACAGGTGAACGCAGTCCCTGTACTGACCAAGTTCCACCAAAATCAGGGAAAAGGAAGAAGTTGGTCAGTGCAAGGGCTGCACAAAATAGCCCCTCTAAATAATCCAAAAATTCTCCAGGACTAAGAGAGATTAACATCAATATCGAAGGAGCACGTGTAAGTTAGGCAACGATACTTTTTGGATAAGAATAGGACTTAAAGGTTCTCATTGTTGCAATAATTGTAAATATTTTCACAAAGAACACTATTTCTAGCCAACGATAGCTATGGTAACCCATATATCATATATATGGATTCTGGATTTGCTATAAGACCAAGGCAGGTTTCTTCGCTAACAAAGCTAGCTAGAGACCCTTTTGTTGCTATCAAGCCAATCAACTTATCGTGTTAGTTTAATGGTGTATATACAATCCAATATTCGCCGTAGTCTAGTAGGTAGTGTGTTGACTTATTAGATGTAAGGCCCGAGTTCAAAACCCAGGTCAAACATCAAAACGAAAATATGAAAAAAAAAAATTTCTTCGGCGACTTCCTCTCAGCAGATTTCTGGCAAAAACTCTGAGAGTAAATAAAACTGCCATGAAATGTTTCTCAAAAAGCCTGTCCTTCGGAGTCGACTTTAAACTGTAGGTCCCGCCACTCATGTATAAAATTAACACACACAACATAAGTGGTGTGAGAAGCTAGGCCGTAATCCTGATTAAAGGGTTGTAATGGCCAAATGTGTCTTAGCGAAAATTCGTGAATTAGAATAAAAACTGATGACCTACCTATCTGACCTAATACCTAGCCCTAGCTCTTGTTTCGAAATCTCAGGGGAAATTGATTGAAATCCAACGATCCAACTACAAAGTAATTCATTTTAATGACCACCACAAAACTTATTCTTTCTTTTTTTAACTAATAAAACAAATGAAATCGCCGTAGTCTAGTAGTAGATAATGTGTTGGCTTATTAGACAAGAACCCATAGTTAACACACAGGCTCAGACATTGCAGATATCGACGTCTTCCTCTTAATAGTCTTCTGGCATAAACTCTAAGACTAAATGAAATTGCCATGAAAAGTTTCTATCTGTCGTTTGGAGTCGACATTAAATTGTAGGTTCGCCCCACCATTTCTGGATAAGATAAGCACAGGCAACGCGACTAGGTTGTAATCCTGGACAAACTAAAAGGTCCGCCAAATAACTTTTTTTTTGAAAATGCTTTAAAACACAAACTACTGAATATTTTCTCAAATTTCTTTTTTTTTTTTATTTGAAAGTACAATCCTTCCGGTTAATAATGGAAAATAATTTCATTCAAATGGCTGCCTCGGCTGGCCATGCAGTAGCCTACACCAGAAGATGCCGATTTTGGCAAAAAAAAATCATCTTTTCAGATGAAGCTTATTTTGATCTTGGTGGGTCAAGCAGAATTGTCTCATTTGGGGCGCACGCGTACATTGAAAAGCCAACGCACCCAAAACGAGTCACTATTTGGTGCGGATTTTGGTCCAGGCATAATTGGGCCATTTTTCTTCGAAAATGAGCAAGGAGTGGCCGTTACAGTCAATGGCGATCGTTATCGGGCCATGTTGAACGAATTTTTGTTCACTAAAATTGAAGACGAGGATATTGGCAACATTTGGTTTCAACAGGGCGGTGCTGCGTGCCACACAGCCGTAGCTACACTCGATGTTTAGAGCCCTGTTTTTGAAGATCGCATTATCAGCCGCAGAGCTGATGTCGTTTGGCCACCTCGGAGCTGCGATTTGACACCGTTGGACTATTATTTGTGGTGTTACGCCGACAAGCCAGAGACAATTGACGCTTTATTCGTGAAGCCATTGGTGAAATACAGCTGCACACAATCGATAATGTGCTTAAAAATTGGACCGATCGTGTGGGCTAATGCATGGCTACTGCATTTGAATGAAATTATTTTCCATTATTAACCGGAAGGATTGTACTTTCAAATAAAAAAAAGAAAATTTGAGAAAATATTCAGTCTTTTTTTTTAAAGCATTTTCAAAAAAAAAGAGTTATTTGGCGGACCCTTTACAATCCAAATGTGCCTTAGCGAAAATTCGTGCGTTAGCATAAAAAAAAACTGATGACATACCTATCTGCCCTAGTTCCTAGCCCCAGCTCTTGTTTCGAAATCTCGGTGGAAATTGATTAAAACCCAATGATGAAATCCAGCACAAAACTTATTCTTTTTTGTAACTAATAAAACAAATGAAATCGCCATAGTCTAGTAGTAGATACTGTGTTGGCTTATTAGACAAGAACCCATAGTTCAACACACAGGCTCAGACATTGCAGATATCGACGTCTTCCTCATAGTAGTCTTCTGGCATAAACTCGTAGGAGTAAATGAAATTGCCATGAATCATTTGGAGTCGACATTAAAATGTAGGTTCATTTCGCCACTTCTAGATAAAATAAGCATAGACAACGCGACTAGGTTGTAATCCTGACAGAAGGGTTATAATGACTAATTAAGTAAGTGAGTAAGTAAAATGGACAAACTACACTGATGCATATTCCTATAAACGCACTTAATTTTTTTCTCTATTTTTGTTTTATCTTTGTTGTTCTCATCCAAAAGTAAAGTTGATGTTTTTGATAAGAGGGAACTTAACGGTACTTTTTTAAAGTAAACAAGATTTTTTTCTTAGTCTTGTTGTTTACCTTATTCATGCGATCAAATGTTCTTGGTGCTATTTTATGTGGAATATTTCTATAAACGCAGACGTGAAAATTGCTTTTAAAAAAATTACCAAAAATAAGATTTTATAAATTTCTGTTTCTTATAGATAAAGATACGTTTTTAATGACAATATCTTAATTTTACAGCAGAATTTTGTAATTTAATCGATAAATTTCATAACGTTTAAAGATGCCCAAGGGAACTTTTCTGTCCGATCAAGAAAAGATCCAAATTAAATTTTTTCATGACCAAGGATGTTCCAATAGAGACATTGGTCGTAAAATTAAACGTTCCGAAAGTGTCGTGCGTAATTTCTTTAAGAAAGGACAAAATTATGGTGTTCGGAAACCTACCAAGGGAAATACAAAATTAACAAAAAGACAGATTAATCTTATAAAACAAGAAGCAACCGGTAACAAATTGAATTCTAAACAAATAAAGAATGAACTAAATCTTCCTGTGACTTCCAAACACGTTGCTCACATTTGACGAAGAGATGAAACATAAAATGGAAGGAGCCAACAGCATAAAAAATCGTCTAAAATTCGCACGAAAATACATGAAATGGGAAGAGGAGTGGAAAAAGGTAATTTTCTCTGACGAAAAAAAATTTAATTTAGACGGTCCTGACTCATACTCATGTTATTGGCACGATTTGAGATCAAACGATGTTCGGATGTCAAAACGTAATTTCGGCGGTGGTAGTGCAGCATTTTAGGCAGCATTTTCTGCAGTTGGCAAATCTAAAATTTGTTTTGTTCCAACAAAAATGAATAGTATAGATGGAAGATGCTCTTCTCTCTTTTATGGATGAAAAAATTGATGAAGATTGCATATTCCAGCAAGATAATGCTGCTGTACATGTTTCAAAGCAAAAGTCTAAATCATGATTTAACGAACACAGCATACCCCTGTTGGACTGGCCGGCTTGTAGCCCGGACTTAAACCCAATGGAGAACTTGTGGGTCCGTAAAGTTTATTCAAATAATGGCCAAAACGAAAGCATAATGACTTTAACGGAGCTAAAACTAAAAATAAAGCAAGTTTGGGAGGAAATTGATTTCGATCTTCTTAAAAAATTAGTGGAATCAATGCCAGACCGTATTTTTGAGGTAATCCACAACAAAGGATCATCCACCCATTATTAATAATGCTATAGAGACTGATAAATGTAAGTGCGTTTATAGGCAAATGCCATTAAAAATGGCAGTTAAACTCTAAAATTAAGTTAAAAATATAAAATGAAATACTAATAAAGTTTTTAGTTAACAATATTTTAAATGAAGTCTTAGTTGATTTAATAAATATATTATTTGCCCACTAAATATTTTGTTGTTTAATTTTTTTCTAATTCTTTTAAAAAAAGTCATGTGCGTTTATAGGAATATGCACCAGGGTATATACATATATTTCTAAGGAGATTTTTGTTGAAAAATATAAAAATCGCACCTTAAATTAATTTCAAATTCCTCTTATTCTTTTACTCTCTTTCTATTGAGTATAAAAAATAATATGCTCATGTAAGCATATTCACTGACAATCACTCCATTTAGTTGTGTTTTCCCAGAAAAGAATCACACAGTTTTAGAAAACGACTTCAATATGCTACACTGCCTTTCATATATTTTTTTTCGATTGTTTGATAATAAAAAATAAGTACCATTTCAACGAAAAGCCTTTTTGCTGCCGTTTTTGGAATGGTTAATGCAATGGCTGAGGCAAAGGCTCAGGCTCAGGCTCAGGCATTAGTTGGAAAATATAATTTTCTAAGGATTATTTCATTTATGGTTTTAAAATATATTTTAATATGATAAAAAAACGAAACAGGAGGAAAAAAATACATGAAGGAAACTTTTCTTTGTCTTTAAACTTTAGTTATGAGTATTATCCCTTTTGCTTGTTCCCTAGCTCTGCCTATCTCTCTCTCTCCGGCTTTAATGTTATATTAAAAACTACAAAAGGTATTTGATACTGAAAAATAGGAAAAAAACCGGAGATTATCTGCCTTTTAAAAAACGGAGAGAGAGAGAGAGAGAGAGAGAGAGAGAGAATATTTTTAGTTTATAAAACTTCTATTGTAAATGAGAAATAGTTTGGGTGGAGAGGCTAGAGGGAAAACTATATGGGCAACAGCACAATGAAGCAACATTAAAACAGAATAAAAATGCAATAAATATACGCACACACAAAAGAGCGAAAGAGAGAGATAGAGGAGCAACAAAAAAAAAACAAGAAAGAAACCCATAAACTGGCATGAAGTTATTAACATTTATATCCTTTAATAGCATTGCAGCCAAGCCAAGCCAAGCCATACCATGCCAAATAGCATAGAAAAATACGTGTAAAACAGGTAAAAAAAATTGCAAAGGAAAAAGAGAGAGAGAAAGAGAGACAGAGAAAGAGAAAAAAATGGAAATGTTGCCGCTGTAGCCGCCATAACCGGTTAAACTAATAAAGTTTTACTAGAGAGCTGCATTGTTTTCTTTAAAGAGAATGTATTATAGAATTTAAAAAAAACCTGGAAACTTTAAATTCACTTTTTCAAACGAAAACGAAAAATACAAAAAAACAGAGAAAATCCTTTACTTTACTTTACATGGCAAAAGTTTTATTTGATTACAGAAAAACAACAGAAAAAAATAGAAGAAAAATTGTTTAAAACTCCTCTTGATATCTTAATAGCCACCCATCATGAATGGGGGAATTCGATAATTACATTCCAAAACAAAAAAAAAACCATTAAAAATTAGAAGCCATACCCACCCACGTATATCGAAAGAAAAAATTAGGGACTTGATTAGTCTTCTCCTTCTTCAAGCTTCCCCTTTTCGTTTCTTTTATTATCAATTTGAATATCCGTCGTTTGTTTAAGTGTTGGAACTCTTCTCTTAAGACCCAGCAAAGGAGTGTAAAGAAGCCTTATGGCTTCATTAAATTTAGACAAGTTTAATGCTAAAGGATTATATGAACACTGCAGCAATGCACATGGAAATAATGTGTTAAAACACTATTCACTCAGATGCTTACAACAACGAAAGAAAAAAAAAACGGAAGAGAAACAATTTCTGTTGGTTATAAGCGCATTAGGCAATACCCTACACACCACCAGCCTCTTTTGGAATAGGTTAGGTAAGGTTAGGTTGGAGTGGTAGCTCTGGTATTAAAGCTGGTATCAAAGCACGTACAGCGGCCCATTGTGACTTTACGGGTAAGTGCAGTCCGCGTACTGAAAAAATTCCACCGGACTTATGGAAGAAGTTGTTTAGCCCAGGGTCTGGAATAAGTCCACGTTAGGTTAGGTTAGGTTAGAGGACGTGTACTTGTCAATTAAGACAAGTACAGTACCCGGGGGTCGAATTGACCCATTGTACAACGTCCTAGTTTCTCACACCACTTATGTTGTGTGTGTTAATTTTATGCATGAGTGGCGGGACCTACAGTTTAAAGTCGATTCCGAACGACACATTTTTAAGAAACTTTTCATGGCAATCTTTATTTATTCTCAGAGTTTTTACCAGAAATCTGCTGCGAGGAAGCCGCCGAAGAAATATTTTTTCATATTTTGTTTGGATGTCTGATCTGGGGTTTGTACGGAGGCTTCACGGCCAACACACTACCTACTAGACAACCATGAACGTCTCAGGGTAGATCTATAGAATGGTCACAATGAGTCTTAATGCTGGTCTAAGTAAGACGCCTTCCACATCTAACCCAAATCCATAGAAGAGTTTACATGACATACGTACATAATTGGTCATTACAACCCTTCAGTCAGGATTACGACCTAGTTTCTCACACCACTCATGTTGTATGTGTTAATTTTTCACACATGCGCGGCGGGACCTACAGTTTAAAGTCGACTTCGAACGACAGATTTTTGAAAAACTTTTCATGGCAATTTTTATTTATTCTAAGAGTTTTTGCCAGAAATCTGCTGAGAGGACGTCGCCGCAGGAATATTTTTTTGTATTTTGTCTTGATGTCTGGTCTGGGACTCGAACCCTGGCTTTACAGCTAATAAGCCTACACACTAACTACTAGACTGCGGCGACTTCTAACTCCTCACAGATTCCAAGAATGTATTTTGATGACTCATTCTTATGGAAGGACTATCAACTTAGAACTGAGAGAACTAAGTGGGATTTGGCTAATGACACCAAGCGCATCTCAGGGTAAATCCTTAGAATTATCACAATGGGCCTAAATGCTGGCCTAAGTGGGACGCCTTCCCTCGAGGGAGTCCGCCTCCTAATCTAAATCCATAGAAGGATTTATCTATGATAACTTGTGGGGGACAACATTTTGAGACGATTTGAGGTCCATGTAGGTTAGGTTAGGTTAGGTTATAGGACGTGTACTTGTCAATTAAAACAAGTACAGTACCCGGAGGTCGAATTGACCCATTGTACAACCTCCTAGGTTCTCACACCACTCATGTTGTATGTGTTAATTTTTTATACATGAGTGGTGGGGCCTACAGTTTAAAGTCGACTCCGAACGACAGATTTTTTTATTTATTGAGAAACTTGCCAGAAATCTACTGAGAGGAAGTCGCCTCATAAATACTTTTTGTATTTTGTCTTTGATGCCTGGCCTGGGGCTCGAACCCAGGCTTTTGCGTCTAATAAGCCAACACACTACCTACTAGACTACGGCGACTTCAGGTCCATGTAAGGAAAGTTGTTTTTCAGTTTGCTCTTGGACGTCTAAGAGGGGCCGGCCTTAACATTAATCCAACTGCGACGAACTTGATTATTTTCTTCAGGAGTTCAAAATTAAAGAATTTCGTACCGACTGGGGATAATGAGGTTGAGCATCAATACCAATAGACAGAGATGCGATAGATCAGAGATACGGTCTTCGTAGCCTTCCCAGTTTTCGGGTATGACTGTATATTATGTTAGACAGTTTTGGAGAATGAAAGCTATTGGAAGCTTCTTGGTTACATGCAAAAAAGTCTTTCTAGGCATATCAGTTGTTTCTAAAAATACTCCACAGGCTTTGTTGGGAATCTTTCTAGGTTTACATTCCAAAGAGGAAGTATTGAAGGGTCAGGTCGCAAGAAATTTTATGAGGATCTCTGAAGAGATCCATTTTTTGGTTCTGGGTGCTCAAGAGATTTAAAATAAACCCAAAAAGTCTACCGGTGTTGGTATACTGCAGGTCAGCCGAATTATCTGTAAAGTTTTTACACAAAATTTTCATTCTCTTTGGTGTTAGCACAAGAGCGTAACAGAGGAAGCGAGTGACAGCCTTATCCAAGTACACGTCTTTGCAGTCGCGAAAAAGCCGTGATACGAAAGGCCTATTCTGATTGCATGAGCACCAATGGGGCAAACACAATGCGCCAATTTTTTTTATCGTTCTTCGTGGTTTCCTAATGATAATCATTATCTTAGATTCGATTAGTTTGGATTGACACCTGGGGCTAAATGGTAACAACAGAGCTAATTTTTACCCTACTGACTAGTGTTCACAGGAGATCTCTTTATATTTGATTGTTAACATATGTAACAATGTCCCTTAACTCGCTTTTTATCTCCCCTAAAATCTACTTGCTTTTGATAATGGCTTAATGTAGTATCACAGAGGGCTGCTAAGTGTGCTTAAGTGAGCTTTGTTTTCAACAAAGTTACCACTGGCCCTATGCAATTCTATCACAACGCAATACTTTGCCCTCTAGGTACGGCTACGGAATGAGTTCTGCTGGTCGAATATAAAAAATTAGAAGAACAACTCAGGCCAACAACACAGCAACTGACACCTACTTCGGCTACCATCTTCCGAGCTACAGATGGTTGGTTGGTTGTCACAATTTCAAGACGCTGCAAACATTTTCTTAAACACAATATGCTTCAAGATAGTTGTGTAGGGCATTTAAAAACGACAGGAAACAGGAAAAACTTGAGCACATACAACATGCACTTGGCCAGTTTAAAAAGAAAAGAAAAAAACAAGAATAACAAGAAGCAAGTTGAAGAATGCAAATGAAGTTGCTGAAGACGTTGATGGCGACAATGTTGAATTGAATTGAATTGCAGTGAATAGAGAGACGCAGTATGCATGCATGAATAACTGGCTGCAAGTATGAATGAATGAATGAATGAGTGAAAGAGTAGCTGAAATGCCCAACAATAAACCACATAAACTTGGAAAGTTTTTTTTTCTTCTGAGAACATAAAATACAATTCCCCAAACGGAATTGTAAAAAAGTTTTTCTTACATTTCTTAAACAGAGTCCTTCTTTCTATCTTACTTCTGTTGCTAACAAAACTTTAAACTTTTTGTTGCTCTATTTTGCAGCAACAAATTAAAGGTTCTAGCAACGAAAAAAAAACAAAAAAACAAGAAATGGGGAGAAAAGAATCAAGAGAAACTTGTCCAGAATAGACAAACAAAACCCACAGGGCTGGTAGTTTAAAGTTGTTAAAAATGTTCAACTAAAAACCCAAAATAAATCCAAAAATTAAATTTATAAGTGGCCAAACACTTAACAGCAGCAGCAACAATCGGCCGAGCCGGCCTACACAAGGACTATGGCAATAGCCTTCAACAACCTACAACCACCCCCCCACACCATCTGCTTCACCACCAGTGAAAATGTAAATACGTACTTAAGTGCAGAAATGCAACGCATCTTATGAAGAAAGAAGTACCAAGAAGAAGAATAGGCTCTCAACAGCAGCTCCAACAAAAACAAAAAAAAAAAAAAAAAAAACAAAAAAACAAAACTCTGTCCATCCAGTAAGCAAAAGGAAGACCCCAAGAAACTTAAAAAGATTTTTCGTCTTCTGCCGTTTCTTTCGTGTTTTTTTCTCTCTCTTTTGGAAAGCGTTGAGTGTATTGGACACCAATGATGACACCCTAAGAGAGTAACGGCATTTGAACTTCTAAGTAAGACTAACAACAACAACTACAACATCAACAACAACTATAATAAGAACCATTAAGAAATTTTGCCTGGTACAGCAGAATGGCCGGCCACTGGGGCAAGTAGCTGCTGCTGACCATTCAACACCCTTCTAAGCCACTACAAACCAAACAATTTTCACATGGAAAAACTCACTTTAAATTGCATAAAAAAAGATCTCTTAAGAGAGAGCGAGAGAGACGGAGAGAGAAAAGAAAATAAACTTTACATCGTATTGTAAAGGGTGTTTTTTATAGAGGTATAGAACTTTAAGTTGGCATTACTTTTCAAGATGGCGACCGATTTAACAGCTGTCAAGTGATTAATTCTCAGTTTGGTTTGGCAATTCATCATGAATAGACTCACGCCTGAACAACGCTTGCAAATTGTGCAATTTTATTTCGAAAATAATGGTTCTGTGCGGAAAACGTATCGCGCACTACGTCCATTTTATCGTCGACAAAATCGACGTATAAAAATCGTAAAAAATGGCAGTTAATTCGATTAACCATGGAACGTTTTCGCACCACGTTTACTCTTATTGATAACTCGCATCCCCAGAGACGCTGTACGGTGCGTACAGAAGAAGCTATTGCTGCTGTAGAGCGTAGCATTGAGGAAGACCCGAATGAGTCCATCCGCCATCGGCCAGAACGTTACAGTCAATGGTGATCGGTATAGAGCCATGATTACTAACTTTTTCATTCCTGAATTGAATGACCATGATGTCCAGGAGATGTGGTTTCAACAAGACGGCGCAATATGTCACACAGCTCGTGCCACAATAGAATTATTGAAAGACATGTTTGGTGACCGCCTAATTTCACGTTTTGGACCTGTGACTTGGCCTCCAAGATCTTGTGATTTAACACCGCTAGACTACTTTCTGTGGGGCTATGGAAAGTCATTGGTCTATGCGGTAAAGCCACAAACGCTTGACCATTTGGAAGACAACATTCGCCGTATTATTGCCGATATACGGCCACAAATGTTGGAAAAAGTCATCGAAAATTGGACGTCCAGATTGGACTACATCCGCGCCAGCCGTGGCGGTCATATGCCAGAAATCATATTTAAAATGTAATGCCACAAGATTATCTTTCGGATAAATAAAATTCATGTCAATCGAATAATCCATCGTTGTTTTATTGCAACTTAAAGTTCTATACCTCTATAAAAAACACCCTTTATAAACGCATGAATGATATTGAAATGGGAAATAAAGAGAGAGGGTCGGCGGTCAGTCAAAAGGTTAAGCAAAAACGAACCAAAATAGGCAAATAATGATGATAAGCGTAATGAATAAAAGTCAGTTGGTCAAGACACACACAAACGGAGGCAGACAGCCCAGCAGCAGTCAAGTACAGTGGTTTTCCTGACAGGTGTTCTGATTGTTTTTCAATTGAAGTCTTCATTCTGACTTGCCTTCATACTTCATACTTGCTATTGAATACATAACGTCCTGCCAATTTATGTTTATAAGCAAATCAAATCAACTTCCATATGAAAGTAAATAAATAATTAGAAATGAGGTGATGGCAGTGTCCCGTTAGAGCAGAGACAGTTTATAAAAAATGGTTGGTAACCCTACAATTCCAGAACCAGCTACAGTAGACCAATTAGGTGTTTAACGGGACAAATTCCGTTAAGAAAGCAAATAAATAATTAGAAATGAAAGGATGGCAGTGTTCCGTGACAGCAGAGACCACATAATAAAGTCAAGTCAATCAGAAAGAAAAATATGAGCTTTTTTGTCCTTCCTAGAATAGGTTTTGGCAGTTGCGCAAAGAGTTCGAACAGGTCCTTTCTTCCAACCGAGAAGTATTAGTTAAATGTAGAGAATACCTATGCGAGGATCATTGTTGACTTCTGAATATTGTTGCTGCCACTTGTTAACATTTTGAAGTCCTAAACCACAAAGGTAAATTCATTTGGTTGCTAGAGCAACTAGCCAGAATGCCAGGGTACTCTGTTATTTGTGGCAACGAAATCATTGTGGATTTGGGCTCGACCTACTATCTCACACCACTCATGCTGTGTGTGTTAATTTTATCCACGTGTAGTGGGACTGTCAATTTAAGTTTATGAGGAAATTAACGATCTTTCCCTATGTATTGTCACACAACACACCTGCTGCTTATAACTTGGCTAATAAGCTTAAAAGCCAAAAAAAATTATGAATCTTTCAATAATGTGTAAAGCATTTTAAAAGCATTCCACACACATGCAATTCATGGAAAAATAAAAGAATTTTAAGTGTGTTCCATTAATGACTAAAAATCAATTGAATATTCCTTCACCGACACACCACCACCATCAATTCCAAGTACGCTGGTCAAAGTCATGACACTGACCACTGTGTACAGCATTAAGAAAAAGTGCTGCAAACAATATAAAAGAAAATAAACACGCTCAGTGCAGCACTGTACACACACACACACTCTTACTATCGGGTGAGCCATCTATCGGTTTAAATTGAAATTTAAATCGGTTATTTCGTTAATGCTGGCAATACTTATGTCATTCCCTATTCTGTCACAACATTAGTAAAGTATCTCCACTGAACGTAATCAATTGATTTACACTTGAGCAACGTTGGCATTCATTGCAAATTTATTTCCAAAACCAAATGTCGTACAAAATTTGATCGCAGAGCGGTACCGGAAACAGTGCCCGGTATCTGAAAGTTTATTGCTAAAGTTCGTGAATCTGGTTTCATTATTGATGCGTCAAGACGTGCTCGTGCTCGTACAGTGCACGCACTCGAAAATATCGAAACTGTGGCTGAGAGTGTGCACGAGAATCCATCAACATCAACTCGCCATTGTTCTCAAGAATTGAACATTTTACGCACAAGTTTACGTCAAATATTGCAAAAAGATCTCGTTATAAGGCCTTACAAAATTCAATTGGTTCAAGAGTTCAAGCCTTCATCGGTTTTGTTTTCACTTAGCTAGAGAGAAACAACGACAAACTACACGATTATATGGATTTTGCAAAAAAAAAAAAATCTTTTCAAACGAAGCTTATTTTCATCTTGGTGGGTACGTTAATAAGCCAAATTGCCATATTTGGGGCCCCTATGCAATTCTATCACAACACAATGCTCTGCTCTAGGTACGACTACGAAATGAGCCCTGCTGGTGGAATATAAAAAAAATTAGAAGAGCAACTCAGACCTGACGCCTTTGGGGCTCAGAAAAGCTACACATGGTCTTACACAAGCCAATGCAGCCATTACGAGTGACGAGTTTGGCGCAGCTTGGAGAGTGGAGACATCATTGGCCCACGTTTCTTTGAAAATAAGGACAGCACAACCATTACGGTTGATGGAGACACATATCGCACCATGATAACCGATTGTTTTTATACCCGCTCTTCATGGTATTAATGTGAACGATGTTTGGTTTCAACAGGATGGTGCAACTTGTAACACAATCGATTTATTGCGTGTCAAACGTTTGATGGCCATTTAATTAGCCGAAATGGTGATGTCAATTGCCCGGCAAGAAGCTGTGATTTGACACTGTTGGACTATTTTCTGTGGGTTGCCGTTAAAGCAAAGTGTTATGCCAATAAACCAGAGCGACAATTGAGCATTTGAAGGCCAACCTTTGTAATATCATTGCCGAGATACTCGAAAAATTGCACGAAAATTGGAGCGATCGAATGAAGTACTGTGAGGCCAGCCGCAGCAGCCATATGAATGAAATAACATTCCATTTCCAAACGGAACAATTGTACTTCACAACAAAAAATAAATTACAAGCCTTCAGTCAGGATTACAACCTAGTTTCTCACACGACTTACGTTGTTTATGTTTATTTTATACATGAGTGGCGGGACCTACAGTTCAAAGTCGCTTCAGGACGACAGATTTTTTGAAAAACTTTTCTTTTTTTATTTACTGTCAGAGTTTTTCCAGAAATCTGCTGAGAGCAAGAACGCCGAAGAAATATTTTTCATAATTCGTTATGTTCGAAATGTCTGACCTGGGGTCTGGGGTCTAATAAACCAACAGACTACCTACTAAACAACGGCAACTTGTCTTTGATTGCATTTTTAAATTTTGAACTTTTAAATGGCTCACCATTTATGTACACAACAAAAAAGCGTTACAAATGGACCACAGACACTATACAGATGAGCTTAAGATCGACCTCGGAACAACAAACAAACAAACAGACAAACAGACAAAAAACTGTGGGAATTGTTCAGTACAAAACGCAAAACAAACAGCACTTGCAACAACCGGACCAGCAACACAACAAAGAGTAGAAAGTAACCATCATAATGGCAACAATAATAGCAACAGCAACAGCAACAATAACTCTTAAAGGCTAACACCAACCAACAGTGGCATTATCATCAACACAATAATTTTTTTTAATTCTCTCTCTCTCTCTATGTTAGTCTCTCTTTCTTTCTCTGTCTAATAGTGTGGTTGCCATGGTGGCCATAAATGTAGAAAGCATTAAAAACAACAACAAGAACAATAATAACAGCAATAATGGGTTACAAAAAAGTTAAATTTTTAACAACTTTTTAAGGTTTTTCTAATACCATAACGTTTTACACACAACAACAATAGTGAAAATATAGACAGAGAAGGAGAGGGAGAGAGATGGAGAGAAGATAAAAGAATAGTTTACACGCTGTAAAATATTAAAAAAAAAAACGTACAAAAAATCTATGAAAACCATCTAAAAAGGTTAAAAAATATACAATTTTACACAAGTTTTTAGTTAAGCTGTATGGTGTATACAGTGGCAAACAAAAGTTTATACTTATGAATTTTTAAAATGAAAAGAAAAACTATACTCTTGCAATGGAGATCCTATTTTTGGATTTAAAAACATACCAAAGCAGTTTTATTAAGAGATTATCAATTCTATTCGCTTACCAATCATAGGTATTAAGTTTACACGCGGTTTTACATCGCTAGGCAATATTTTGCGTGAAAATAATTCTTTAATCGGTAAAGTGCTTGACAACAAAACCAATAAATCCAGGTTCGATGATAATCGCGACAAGACAATCTAAATTTTAAAATTAAAATTATTAAAACCATCTCTAAATAATCTATTCGAGAAGCCTCTAGCCACAAAGTCAGGCAACGACGTCTTCTCTTAAGGCTAAAACTCAATAAGCAGAGTTTCCAATTTTTAAACCCAATAAAACAGCAGAATACGAGTACATTATTAAAGACACGCCATTATTTATAACGATATTTGGTAACCCTACAATTTCAGAACCAATTACAGTGGACAAATTATCTGTTAATTGGGAAAAACTTCAATAAGAAAGCAAATAAATAATTAGAAATGAGGTGGTGGCAGTGTTCCGTGAGAGCAGAGACAATTTATAAAAAAATGGTTGGTAACCCTACAATTCCAGAACCAGCTACAGTAGACGATTTAAGTGTTTAACGGGACAAATTTCGTTAAGAAAGCAAATAAATAATTAGAAATGAAGGGATGGCAGTGTTCCGTTACAATTAGAAAGAAAAATATGAGCTTTTTTGTCCTTCCTGGAATAAGTTTCGGCAGAGGTCGAACAGGTCCTTTCTTCCAACCGAGAAGTATTGGTTAAATGTAGAGAATCCCTATGCGAGAATCATTTGGAGTTTGCAGACACTTTGGAATAAGATTGTTGACTTCTGAATATTGTTGCTGCGACTTGTTGACATTTTGAAGTCTTGAACCACAAAGGTAAATTCATTTGGTTGCTAGAGCAACTAGCCATAATGCTAGGGCACTCTATTATTTGTGGCAATGAAATTATGGTGGATTTGGGCTCGACCTACTATCTCACACCATTTATGCTGTGTGTGTTAATTTTATCCACGTGTAGTGGGACTTACAGTTTGAAGTCAACTCCGAACCAGAGATTTTTCAGACAATTCACATGCATACATATGTACATAACATACATAATTGGTCATTACAACCCTTCAGTCAAGATTACGACCTAGTTTCCCACACCACCTATGTTGTGTGTTAATTTTATACACGAGTGCCGGGGCCTACAGTTTAAAGTCGACTCAGAACGACAGATTTTTTGGAGAAACTTTTCATGGCAATTTTTATTTACTCTCAGAGTTTTTGCCAGAAATCTGCTGAGAGGAAGTCGCCGAAGAAATACTTTTTGTATTTTGTTTTGATGTTTGGCCTGGGGCTCGAACCCTGGCTTTACGTCTAATAAGCCAACACACCAACTACTAGACTACGGCGACTTTGAAGAAGACAATTCATGGCAATTTTATTGCTAAGAAGACTGCTGAGAGGATGTCGCGAAAGAAATACTTCATTTTGTGTGAGATATTTGACTAGGGTTTGAACCATGGGGTTTCGTTTAATAATAATAAGCCAGCTAGACTACGGCGACTTTAAACCCTTATGGTCTATTTTCTCGTTTCTTAAAGGAACGCATAGTTGTCGCAAAGCATCTCTCCTATATTTTTATAATGTGTTCACTTTGATTTAATTTCTTAATCAAGTCGATCTCCGGTCGCAAGGCACTATAATGATAGGTATGGTAGGCTTATTGCCCAGAAACAATGTCTTTTGAGAATAATTGTAAGGAACTTTAAGTCCTACAATTGCTTACAAGGTGGCTTTGCCTAGCCTTCTGAATATGATGCTCATAGGTGATATTATATTCTGTAGGAGGTTAGGCTCCAGCAGAATTAATTGCGTCGTGTTGACGGGGATTAGGTTGGATTAAATTGACAGCTGCCTCACAAAGCATTGCTTACTTAGGCCCTATAAGATCCTATTTTAAAACCGATAGTATCAATTGCGCCATTATGAACTCAAATCACGTTTTGCTAGACACTTTCTCTCAATAAATTCTGGGTACCCAAGAATCCTCCTCTTTAGGTTTCTAAATGCAAGACAATAACGGAGATAATGCTTTGTGTGGGAGGCTGATCTAATTTTTAAAATTCAAAAACCATGACAAAACATTTGTTCGGAAATTTTCTAAAGCATATGACTGGTCTACTATAGCAGTTCGCAGGAAGACGTAGGAGAACGTTGTTGCCATCTCTTCGTTTGTTGCATTGGATGCAAGGAATAATAAAAAATTTGCAATCTTCTGCTATATTCGAATCTGGATGGCTGGGATTTGCTGTGATTTACATCATAACAATAACGATTAAACGTTCAAATTGTGATAAATTTAGTTGTCAGCGGCATTACGGTCTAGAAAAGCAAGACCGGTCTAAGTAAGCAAAAAGAGGTATCTCTGTTCGACTTAAAAGAAAAATGTGGACAAATATACTTAGCAGGTCATAAATCTCAGGATATAAAGGTATTAACACTAGATGGCAGAAGACAGTGTTCCTTTGCATAATATACAAAAACGAATGTGTATGCGGTTTCCTTCTAGTTCTGAAGAGGATAATAAAAGCGGGGAAGATACACAACTTGAAGTGGAACTATGTGGAAAAAAATAAAAGGAGGTGTTGCTGGAAGGTTACCAACTCATTGCATATTCAAAGACTTATCTAGGCCTACAGCATATGCTAGAAGAAATATTATGGAAGAGAAGCCAAGCAAGCAGTGCCTTTTTACTATTGATTGACCACCATATATTAGAGCATATCAAAACTTGCATCGAATTAGAAGCCTCTAGAGTTTTAAGGAAGAAATGGACACTTTCACAGGATAAATTGAAAGCTTTCATTGGAATACTGTTTGCACGAGGTACATACAGTGGTGCATACAGTATTCAAAGGGTTGCAGCTGTCGTATCTATGGAACTAAAAATGGGGTCCTGAATTTTTTCAAAAATTATGAGTAGGCATGGCATAACTACAGAAATTTTACGTTTCATTCGTTTCGATAAAAGAAATGAAAGGAGACAACGCTTGCAAACTGATAAATTTGCGTCAGTGTCAACTGTTTGGAACAAATTTATTGCCAACGGCCAAAACTGTTTCAAACCAGGAGCAAATATTACATTAGATGAACAATTGTTTCCAACGAAAGCCAGATGTAGGTTTACACAGTATGTGCCAAACAAATCGGACAAGTTTGGAATAAAATTCTGGCTGGCTTCTGACGTTGAAACGAAGTACGTTGTAAATGGCTTTCCTTATCTAGGAAAAGATGAAACACGAAATTTGGCAACACCTCTTAGTGAATTTGTAGTAATGAGACTACTGGAGCCTTATACCATGAAAGGTAGGACTGTAATAACCGACAACTTTTTTACCAGCCAAAAACACTTGGTTGGTACCGTACGTTCGAACAAACGTAACCTTCCAAAAGTTTGCAAGGAAAAGAGGAATAGTATGGCTCGTTTTTCAACATTACTATGTGCAACAAATGAATGTACATACATACATACATAATTGGCCATTACAACCCTTCAATCAGGATTACGGCCTAGCTTCTCACAGTTTATAAGAGTAAGCCCAACAAAAAAGTTGTTTTATTGAGCAGTATACACAAAAGCGTCAAAATTGATACCGTCAGCAAGAAACTAATTGAAACTGTGTCTTTTTATAATAAAACCCAATTTGGTGTCGACGTCTCATATATCAAATGGCACGATATGGCTAATGACAGATAGTGTGAAATCAGGACCTAGGAGATGGCCACTTCAAGTATTTTTTAATATTTTAGATTTTGTCGGAATAAATTCCTGGATTTTGTATAAAAACACAACTGGAAAGAATATTTCAAGACAGGATTTTTTGTTTCGTTTGGCTGAAGAACTCACTTTTGATTATCAGCCATCAGGTCAAGAGGTAGGAAGTGAAGCTGGCTCTTCAACAACTCCTCTTTCAAAAACATTTTATTATCATTTTACCAATACTGGTTATTAATTCCATAAAACATTATAGCACATACAAAATTTACACACTCAAAACGTTATTTTTGAACAACAGTCACTTTGACTGGTGTTGGTATAAATGGGTATACAAATTTCATGGTAAATCTAGTGTTAAAAGAAGTATGGATAGGGCCTAAGCTAATTATTGATTAAAAACAGAGAACAGACTTTATCCAAGGCATTACAATTAACCTATAGACCAGCCGTATAATTGTTGTTGGTAAACTTTTGTTTCTCACTGTATTTTAGTATTTATTTTTTTTAACAATTTTTTTAAAACTTCTCTTTATGTTGACCCAACATAGAATAAATATTTCTTTACGTTTTCGAGCTCTCTCTCTCTCTCTCTCTTTCTCTCATACTATAAAAGATTTCATACGTAAAGTTTGTGTAAACGTTGGTGGTTTCAGTTCCATTATTATTTTATTTCGAAAAACTCAAAACTGCAAACCAAAAACAAAATATTTCTTTTGGTTTCTTCTTTCATTTTTTTTTCATTGTATTTTGTTTGAGTATGGTTTTCTTTATGGAATTTTTTTTTTTTTGGGAAATCTTTCCCCCTTATTTTTCTATTGTTGGCTTATAGTTGTGGTAATGCAGTGTGGCAGCTATTGTCGTTTGCTGCCACCACTATATTACCACAACAGAAGAGTTTTTATAGGAGGGAGGAATAATAGCATTGGAATACTTAAAAAAAATATAAAAAAAACTTACATGCATTTAGGTTGGCTGCCTGTATGCCATGGAACTCCAAACTGTATTTGAGATGGCTGCTACCGAAGTTTGACCAATACTTTGCAATACACAACTCAAGTATGTTCTTCTCCTGCAACAAAAAACAAGAAAAAATCAGTAAAACATACATACATAAAAATTATATAAAAAGCAAAAGCAAAACCAAAGAAATCCACATAAAAGGAATGAAATATGAATAGACGGTCCATAACGGACGGTTTAAAAAGAAAAGAAGAAAAATAAAACTCCCCACATGAGATTAAGTATGGCAAGTACCAATGCACTACACGAGTACTTTTTATAGGTAGGAAGGGGGGGGTTATTCCCTTGCTGCACAAAAGTCCTGTGCTTGACGACCGCATTGATATTAACAGATGCACATAAAAAAAAGGGTACGAGATCAAAAACTCAAGAGAATTGGAGACACACAAAAGGATTAATGGAATTCCGAGAAATTTCTCTCCTCTTTTATGCTCCTCAAAATGTTCAAGTGCTTTGGTTTCGTTCCTCTCATGAAAAATGAATTGAAAAAATACAAAAAAAACCACACGAAATGAAATGAAATAAAAATTGAAAAACGGAAAAACCCCGTATAACAATAGACAAAAATCTTAAGCCTTATTTATGTACATATGTATGTATGTTACGAGGCCAGCGGAGAAGCAGCATTTGGTAAAAGGATAGCAGGGGTTAATTCAAATATCCTCAGGTCTAGGACAATAAATGTAAGACACGTTATTTATTTAGAATGTAGAAATTATTAGAATATCTGCAATAAATTCGAATCGAAAGTAATGATATGCACATGTAAGGTAAAATAAAAGGCAGTCCATTCTGCTAGCATGAACCCAAAAACTGTATTCAGCTACACAGGTCAACTAAGCATTGTTTTCTTTGATAACTTGTTGCCGTTCTTTTAAAATAATTTCCATTTTGGGGAAACAATCATTTTCTATAAAGAAAGCCACAATACATACAAGCAATAGACGATATAGTCCCTGATTAGGTGGTGGCAGTCAATAGATGCCAAGCTAGAGCTATAAGATGGCTGTAAAAAGATCATCCAACCTAGCTGTCGGAGTTTTAGGAGCCACGTTCATAGAAAAATTATTATTGAACAGACTCAAATAGGAGATAAATGTAACCGATGGTTTCTAGCAAATGCAGTTCGAATTTAACCACAGAAAATGGAAGGTGAATACCATACAGTACGTAGTAGATGACTGCAAACACAGATGATAACTGATCAAGATTTGTTAGGTCATCTTCTACAGATAATCGATAGTGAACTCAAAAAAAAAAAAACCGGGTGCGCCGATAATGTAGTTGGTAGAGTGTAGAACTTCAATTGTCCTAGCCATGGGTACGATTCCCACCAGGGTGTTTCTAATTGTCTGATTGTTTGTATGACAATATATGATTAACTAAAGGGTCCGGCCGTGGATTCGATTCCCACCAGGGTGTTTCTAATTGTCTGATTGTTTGTATGACAATATATGATTAACTAAAGGGTCCGCCAAATAACTTTTTTATGCCAGAAGACTACTAAGAGGAAGTCGCCGATATCTGCGATGTCTGAGCCTGTGTTTGAACTATGGGTTCTTGTCTAATAAGCAAACACAGTACTTACTAAAGGTTCCGCCAAATAACTTTTTGGTTTGAAAATGCTTTAAAATTAAAACTACTGAATATTTTCTCAAATTTCTTTTTTTATTTGAAAGTACAATCCTTCCGGTTAATAATGGAAAACAATTTCATTCAAATGGCTGCCTCGGCTGGCCATGCAGTAGCCTACACGATCGGTCCAATTTTTAAGCACATTATCGATTGTGTGCACCTGTATTTCACCAATGGCTTCACGAATATTGTCCTTTAAAGCGTCAATTGTCTCTGGCTTGTCGTGGCGTAACACTTATATTTGACGGCACCCCACAAATAATAGTCCAACGGTGTCAAATCGCAGCTCCGAGGTGGCCAAACGACATCAGCTCTGCGCCGGATAATGCGATCTACAAAAAGTATTTCTTAGGCGACTTCCTCTCAACAGATTTCTGGCAAACACTCTTAAGAGTATATAAATAAAATTGCCATGAAAAAGTTTCTCAAAAATCTGTCGTTCGGAGTGGACTTTAAACTGTAGGTCCCACCACTCATATATAAAAATTAACACACACAACAAAAGTGATGTGAGAAACTAGGACGTTGTACAATGGGTCAATTCGACCTCCGGGTACTGTACTAGTCTTAATTGACAAGTACACGTCCTCTAACTTAACCTAACCTAATAGCTTCTGTTGCATATTCACAAATAATCTACGAGATTCCTGTCATAAACGATACTAGCGCGAGACAGTGCATTAATTTTGTTCCTCATATCTTATGAAGAAGACTTCCCCAGTCAATACTTTTGGACAATGCTAATAGAATTCATTCCTTTAACAACCTGTTTTTCCAGTTGCAACATAATGTACTGCATGACCAAGAGCCAGCTCTTAAGGAAAGTTAAAATATAAACTGGGTACACTGGTAGTCTAGTGGGTAGTGTGCTAGACTATTAGCGTGAGGGTCGTGGGTTCGATTCCCACCAGAGACTGTGACATTACACCGAGTATATGGTCAAAGTTACTCAGCTCGTATATAATTAGAATATAATTTGTAATTGTATTGCCTTAGATCTTTTACTTTAAAGATATAACAATTGATTGTACCGAATATTTTATTCCCTTTATTTTATTAGATGCAACACAATGCACAATGTATGAGAGCAGGAACTGTCCACCGACGTAATGAAAAGATTACGAACGATTTTATGAAGGCGAAATACCTAGGCTAGGTAAAGGTAGCCATCTTTAAGGGTAAAGTTCCACTAAGGGCCGAAGATGAAACTCATTGTGAAGCCACAAATCAATATCCAGGAATTAAACTTTCCCGATAGGAAACCATCCCATCTACAAAATAAATTTTGCTGTTGCATTAACCTTTATTTTAAGGACTTCAGTAAAAGATGAGAGATCCTCTTGCATAGCAATAGCCAGATATCTTATATATAAAAATGAATGTGTGTTTATTTGCTTGTGGGTTTGTTTGAAGTCTATAGACGGCTAAACGGCTGAACCGATTTTCTTGAAATTTTCACAGTATCTTCCTGTAAGTCTGGAAGGAGTTATATAGGCTACTTTTTATTTTAAAATTTCAAATAGGCGAGGTGCCACGCCCACATACCCATATAAAAATGAATATTTGTTTGTATGTACCTTATAGAATCGTAAACTATGCATTTCATCATGTTATGCTCTTTAGCAAAGTTGTTGCGCATGAGCCGGGGAAGGTTTCTAAGTTGGTATGACTAATTTCCGGCAGGTGGCGCTACTGAAAATTACTTAAAATCAATTAAATCGTAAACTGTGCGTTCTTTAATAAATTATTCAAAATGAATGACAAGCAATTGGTCGACCTACACCTCAAGCACGGAAGAAAAGAGCACTACGAACCTGAGGATCAGACGAGCATTAGGACTGAAATATCTTCCAGTATATGCCGCTGAGACCCGTTCGCTTGAACCACTTGAACAACGAGAAGTGAGATTAGAAACTGATCGAATGCGTAGTACTCAGGCCCGTTCATCTGAATCATCAGGACAACGGGAAACAAAGTCAATGAAATGATTCAAAATTAATTGGACATTTGCGTAATGTCTTTCCTTCAAATTTATTTTAGTTGAGATTGAGATATCATCTGTTCACGCTCCTGACATCCTCAGCACTGAAAGTAATCATTCAACATTGGCATCAAGGGTATACGATTTAAAGAAAGATGTCAATCAGTCCCTTTCTGGTACATTTCAATTCAACAAATCCTTGGAAAAAAGTTGAGCCCCTTAGTAGAACAACCTAGCTTTTGAAATATAGCGGAGATTGTAAGCTCTATGCTAGCCCAGTCTGTGTCCAGGAACCAATATAAGAACTTCCTTTGAATAGATTGCACCTAACCTAACTTTTTTCTTTGAATGTGTAACATAAAATTCAACGTCTTTTTTTCCTGCTGCCAAGTCACGAATTCTAAGAAGCACAAAGACAAACAAATTTATTCGTAAAAATTGTTTAGGGGGAATATATATCCCCTTGCCCTACCATATACAGTGTACCGTTTATTTTATAATAAAAAATTAAATTCAAGGAAGACGCTTTCTATACAATTTCTTTTTCTTTTTTTTTTCTTTGCTTTTTAAATAACAAAAGAGGGTTAAAGAACTGGGTAGAGTTAGTAAGAGAGAGAGGGGGGGGGAGTAGTAATAATAGTTTTCAAGTTTATTTAAAGAGCCATTATGTGTGTGTGTGTGTGTATAGAATAAAGAATAAACAATCTTGTTTATAAAATGCATTCAAACTTGATGAAGTGCTGCTGAAAGAGATGCAACAACAACAGCAGCAGCAGCACCAGCAAGAGGAGAAGACAATGACTACTACAACTACTCTGCTACTAAGAGAGAGAGAGTGAGAGAGAGAGATCAAGAGGACCATGATAATGATGATGATGATGTTGAGGACGTTATGCTTCTTGATGATGGTATTTTGGCTATGCAATCGTATACTCTTGAACTTTTCATATGAAAACATTACTTTACATTGGGGGAATTTTATTTTATTTTATTGTTGTATTCTATTCTATTGAATTTGTTTTGTTATGTTTTTTTCTCTTTTATTTTTTAGTCAAAGGCAACAAATTGTTATTACAACTATTTTTATTATAAATGAGATTATGGCAGTAGAAATATTTAAAAGAAAGAGAACACAAATACACACATACACACACTTACATATCTATACACTAAATATAAGCATATGTATGTATGAAGAAGATCAAGTTTGAAAGTAGGATATAAAGAGAGACACACTGTTATCCTTTTGAAATATTAAGAAATATCAAAAAAAAAATATTGGGTGTTCCAAAAAGTTGGTTTACAAATTGTCGTCAGATGTCCCGAAAAGGTAATACAATATCTCTGGTAAGATTTTAAAAGCTTCACTTTACTAGCATAAATTATACAGCCCTGCATGGGTTTTGCAAATAAGATGGCTCCAGGTGTTTCCGAAGGCATTTTGCGTGCTAAACACGAATTTGGGTTCAAATGAAAATGATGAAAATTGTTATTCAGGGGTTTTTGGGGTCGCTGATTACAGATCTTCATTCAGATTTAAATTCAAAATGGCGGATCCAATATGGTTTGATTAATTTTTATAAATCTCGACCGCCATATTGGATCCGCCATTTTGAATTTTTTAAATCTGAATGAAGATTTGTAATCAGCGACCAAAAACCCCTGAATAACAATTTTTAAGTAAAACTGATTAATTTTTAAGGAACCCCGTAATGTGTTTCTTTCTCTCTTGCACCCCTTGACATAAACCCACCCCCTATTTTAAGGGTGCATGCAAACAATTTGGCTTTGGGCTCATTTTAAAGAGCAAAGATCAATTGTCAATTTCTGACAATAGCGATGGTTCTAGCACGTCAGTGTTTAGCTCTACAATGAATCAAAAATGGCCAAAATGGCGCTATTTTTAGGGGTTTCAACCCCCTTTTTCTCGAAAACCTGACATGATGGAAAGTTTTTGAACCCAGATTTGTGTTTACCGCGCAAAATGCCTTCGGAAACACCACGAGCCATCTTATTTGCACAAAAAAAGTCCAAATTTGTAGGGCTGTGTTATTAAACGACTCTGAATTCGGAATATTACCGTCTTATTTTGCTTTCCTCTTGTAGAAAAAATGTTTCGCAAACTGCAGAAAATATTTGTGACGTTTATAGAGACGATACTGCAAAGCTGGTAAGACGACATGGAGGGCTCATACAGGGAATATCTAAGGAAAGACCACAAATGCCAGAATGGTACGCAAAAATTCTTGCAGGGATATCCTGGAAATTTACGACAATTAGCAGGCAGATAAGCTAGCGAGACCGAGAGATCCTACACCGCTGATTGTTTCAAATCCTTTCCATGAAGTGGAAAGAAAAATTTGTAGGAATATTCGACAAAAAAGAAGATACGGGGAGGCATACACTCTTCTCAAGCTAACCCCATCATCATACCTCCCTCTTTGTATGTTGGATAGTGCCGGTAATCTATTAGAGAAACTGCTCCAATGCAGGCTGGCAGCGCCGATTGAGACAGCTGGAGGACTATCGGAGAGGCAGTATGGTTTCCGACCGGATAGATTTACGCTTGGGGCCATAGCGGACGTAATGGAATGGATCAGATTTAGGCGTTGCTATCCGAAGCGCATTGTTGTCCTTGCCGCGCTTGATGTGCGTAATGCTTTTAACAGTCTACGATGGGAGGATATCATTAAAGCACTGAGAAAATAGTAGCAGCGGTGCAACGAACAGCGGCACTAAGAGTCGCTTCGGCCTATCGCACGGTCTCGGGCGCCGCAGTCCTCGTGATCACCGCTGAGACAACTATCGACTTGCTGGCATTCGAGCAAAGAAGATTATGGAAAGCGAAGAGGGAAAACCTCGCCATTAGTACCGCAGATGTCAGATCTCAAACTATACGGCGATGGCAAAGTAGATGGAGCGATGAAAGAAGTGGAAGATGGACTGCTAAACTTATTCCATCTATAGAAGCATGGACAAGCATGGAAATTTTGGGGAAATTAACTACTTCCTGGCCCAGTTTCTTTCGGGTCATGGTTATTTCCGACAATATCTACACCGCATGGGCAAGTTGAATGATCCTGGCTGCATTTATTGCGAGGAAATGAGTGACGACGTTGAACACACATTCTTCCATTGCATCAAATGGCAAGACGAGAAGAATGTGTTGATGGAACAGATTGGCGAATTCACACCCGACGCAATGCTCGAAAGCGAGACGAAGTGGAGCGCTGTGAGAAGATACATAGAATGTGTACTCCGCAGGAAGAAGGTCGACCTTGATACAGTACGACAAAATGATACATGAGAAAACGAGCCAACAGCATGAAGCTGGCTTCGAATATGGCGTACCCAGACGTAGGAGAGTAAACAACGGTCCTTAACAGTACGTCGTTCTGGGCTCTTCCCGAAGTAATGCAGATAGCCGTCACGGGAAGGGAGTATCCCCAGAAGAGGAGGAGGGATTGTTTTAGTGAAAGCCCCACTTGACGCAGCTGACGACGGTCACTGTAAGTGCGAAGGCATTTTGAATCCTACCTCACACGCCAAAAAAAAGGGCAATGAGAATTTGCTGCAACATCGGCGCTGGAAACTCGGTTAGATTTAAGCCATCGAAAGATGTGTTTAATTCAACTTGAATAGGACATATAACAGACGAGACTTAAGGATACTAATTGACAGCCAACAGACCGCCAACCGAGCACTCGGCTCTTATGAGGCCAAGTCGAAGGTAGCATGGAACTGTCTGAGGTAACGGAATCGATTGGGTTGGTAAAATACGATTATCGTCTGCTGTGCCCCAGATCATATGAAAATTCTCGGCATTAAGCAAGTAGATGAGCGTACAAAGAGGGAAGCTCTAGCATGCCATTGATGGGGCCAGAACCCTTCAGTGGAGTAACAGCGGATGTTTGGACAGGTATGCCTAACAAAAGGGGAAAATATAAAGTGACAAAGACTCTTCTCAAAACAAATAGATTTGAAACAATCGACTTCAAACAATGACTGGAAATTTGAGTCATGCATCAGACTATTTAGGAATAACTTGATGTTGGTAAGTGGGCTATTGACAGGGCACTAAAGATCAACGTACCCTTACTAAGAATAAGGATTGTCTCGTGCCTAACATGGAGATTCTGTGATGATGAGAATGTATCAACGGAACCTGTGGGTGATCAGAAGTAAATGATTTGCCAACAATGTAGAGGTGCGGGTCTGTGGTTGATGTCGAATATTGCAAGAAAAGGTGTTCTAAGTTAAAAGGTATAACTTTTGCCCTTACCCAATAATATAATGCATACATATATTGGTAGTAAATACTATTGAACTGTAAACGGAAACATATATTACAGTCTGATTTAAAAGTAATAAATAAACGAACGAAACGAAACAATACAAAATGAAATAAATCTTCTTCGCAAGCAAACCAACAGCAACAGCAGAGAGAGAGAGAGAGCGAGAGAAAGTACTAAACGGGAACGCCAGTCAAGCAAAAAATAAGAGGGGCAGAAGCAAAGAACCGGTGAAGGAGCAGCAAGAGGGGAGCATAAGGGGAAAGAGAAAAATATAAACAAGAGATAATGTTTGATTGTGAAAACTTAATACATTTCAAAAGACGAAAAATAGAAACGTTTTGTGATATTAACGAGTTCCTCTAAATCATTACAAAAAAAGGATTTTTTTCTTTTGCTTCTCGTTTTTCGTTTTTGTAAGAATTTTAAGTAGCAAAACCACAAGGAAAAAAGTAATAAAAATGAAAATAAGGAAACCTAAAAAAAACACTTTTTATTTGTTAAATGGAAGAAAAGGAAAATGAAATTTCGAATGGTACTCAAAAGATATTAGAAAACTTGGAACCTTTTTCAAAAAAAAAAAAAAAAAAAAAAAAAAAAAAAAAATTCGATTACAATTGGAATTTAAGGACTTTATATGTGGAATGTATGTGTATGTACATGTGTGTGAATATAAAAATAATTTTTTTATTATTTGTTTAGTGAGGACCATTTTAAACCTTTTAATGGTCGGATTTATATAAAAATCTTTGAGTATTAGGATCATATAAACGAACATATTCATGCTGCCACAAAATATCTACCACCTCCATCTACGATTTCATGTCTTTGTTTCAATTTCACAAATTAAGTTTTTCCAGCCAAGCTGGTTGAAGGTAGTAGGGCTTCTAGCATGATAGGGTTGCCATCTATCGTTAACCTCTACCCTCTAGAACGTTAACCTCTACCTCTAGAAGTCGCCGTATTAGAAGTAAAGCCAGGGTTCGAGCCACAGGCCAGACATCAAGACAAAATACAAAAAGTATTTCTGCGGCGACTTCCTCTCAGCATATTTCTGGCAAAAACTCTGAGAGTAAATAAAATTGTCATGAAATAGTGTCTCAAAAATCTGTCATTCGGAGTCGACTTTAAACTGTAGGTCCCACCACTCATGTATAAAATTAACACACACAACATAAGTGGTGTGAGAAACTAGGACGTTGTACAATGGGTCAATTCGACCTCCGGGTACTGTACTTGTCTTAATTGACAAGTACACGTCCTCTAACCTAACCTAACCTACCCTCTAAACAAATGTATTGGGATGTGAAGTGCAGCACTTCAGTTCTACTCTTCTATAGAGGAACTCAACTGTCTGATCTTCCTATGACGTTAATGTTGACCACATTATAATGTCTGCTATGGACAAAAACATCAGAAACCAAGTCATATTATTAGAAAGATCTGTCAAAATTACACTTAAACAAGGCTTTGTTGATGATTTATTTTCGTACGAAATAGTAACAGCCGAAACTGTTGGAGTCTACATACATATATACATACATAATTGGCCATTACAACCCTTCAGTTAGGATTACGGCCTAGCTTCTCCCACCACTCATGTTGTGTGTGTTAATTTTATACATGAGTGGCAGGACCTACAGTTTAAAGTCGACTCCAAACGACAGATTTTTGAGAAACTTTTCATGGCAATTTTCGATTTACTCTCAGAGTTTTTGCCAGAAATCTACTGAGAGGAAGTCGCCTAAGAAATATTTTCTTTATATTTCGTTTCATTGGAGATGTCTGACCTGGGGTTTGACCCGTGGCCTCAACTCTAATAAGCCAACACATTACATACTAGACTACGGCGACTGCTTAAGAGTCATTTGATTTATTTTTCCGGTATTAAAGGGTCCGCCAAATAACTTTTTTTTCGAAAATACTTAAAAAAAAAAAACTACTGAATATTTTCTCAAATTTCTTTTTTTATTTGAAAGTACAATCCTTCCGGTTAATAATGGAAAATAATTTCATTCAAATGGCTGCCTCGGCTGGCCATGCTGTAGCCTACACCAGAAGATGCCGATTTTGGCAAAAAAAAAAATCATCTTTTCAGATGAAGCTCATTTTGATCTTGGCGGGTATGTAAACAAGCAAAATTGTCGCATTTCGGCCACAGGAAACCCCCACGCATACATTGAAAAGCCGACGCACCCAAAACGAGTAACTGTTTGATGCGGATTTTGGTCCAGAGGCATAATTGGGCCATTTTTTCTTCGAAAATGAGCAAGGAGTGGCCGTTACAGTCAATGGCGATCGTTATCGGGCCATGTTCAACGAATTTTTGTTTACAAAACTTGAAGAGGAGGATATTGGCAACATTTGGTTTCAACAGGACGGCGCTACGTGCCACACAGTCGAAGCTGCACTCGATGTTTTGCGCCCTGTTTTTGAAGATCGCATTATCAACCGCAGAGCTGATGTCGTTTGGCCATCTCGTAGCTGCGATTTGACTCCGTTGGACTATTATTTGTGGAGTGCAGTCAAAGATAAGTGTTACGCCACGACAAGCCAGAGACAATTGACGCTTTAAAGGACAATATTCGTGAAGCCATTGGTGAAATACAGCTGCACACAATCGATAATGTGCTTAAAAATTGGACCGATCGTGTAGGCTACTGCATGGCCAGCCGAGGCAGCCATTTGAATGAAATTATTTTCCATTATTAACCGGAAGGATTGTACTTTCAAATAAAAAAAGAAATTTGAGAAAATATTCAGTAGTTTTTTTTAAAGCATTTTCAAAAAAAAAAGTTATTTGGCGGACATTTTACATGAGTGGCGGGACCAACAGTTTAAAGTCGACTCCGAAGGACAGATTTTTGAGAAACTTTTCATTGTTATTTTTATTTAAACTCGGAGTTTTTGCCAGAAATGTGCTGAGAGGAAGCCGATAAAGAAATCTTTGTTCATATTTTGGATTTGAAGTCTGACCTGGGGTTAGAACCGTGGCCTTACGTCTAATAAGCCAACACACTACCTACTAGACTACGGAGACTGCTTAAGTCATTTGATTTATTTTTTCCCGGTAATATTTACAGATCAGCAGTAGAACAAGCACTACCGTTTGGCTGTTGGTATGCAGATTGCTTAACGTTGATTGAAATATTTACTAAATGTACTAAATTCACCCATTTTGTGCATTCAGTTACATTTACAGTCTTCCACGTCTTCTAACTGCACTAAGCTCTTATTTTTCGCCAAGAAGTTGATGAAAAAACTCACCCAACAGTTCGCATTGTGCAGACATTTTTTTATAAAATAAATAGGCCCCTGCCATCAGAACTTGCTTTAACCCTTAAAGATGAAATTATCTTTCGAAATAACACAGCGAAAACTTATTTTATATTAAAATTCATGTCATGAAATTCATGAAATTCATGATTTTCATTTTCAATTCACCAACCATACCCATCACCCATCACCACTTATTGCACAAAATCCCAGTCTTTAATTTCTTTTGAAAATTAATTATTAATCACATTTAACCACATGATTTAGTTGTAAATTAAATACCATTTGTTGATGAAATTTTCGGTTTTAATTTTCAACACCAAAAACGGGAGAAAAAAACGAAATGATGGGTAAAGTAGAGGGGAAAAAGGAAAATTTATCGTAAAGAGCAGCCAGTTTTCCTTGCATATTTAAATAAAATATTTATCGTTATAAACAACAACAACAACAACAACAACAACAACAACAACAACAACAACAGCAACAGCAAGTCATTAGTTTCAGTTACTGATGCTGACGTACGGACGGCGATGAAAGTGATGATGACGGCGACAGGAAAAAAAATTATGATGAGAATGAGAATGAGGATGAGGACGAAAATGTTTCGATGTGAAGCGATGCGAAGCAATGCAATGCGATGAGATGAGAGGTGTAGGGTCGTAATGGGTAACCTAATTTGAAATTTGTTATAAAAACAACAACAACAACAACACCGAAAACAACAAGAGTGTTATTTTAGTTTTTCATTTTTTGTTTAACTTTTTCACTTTTCTTTACGTTTATTTTTTTCCACTCTCTCTCTCTCTCTCTTTCTCTTTTTTTTCGAAAGCGGAAATAGTCTGTTAACTTTTAGAAAATTTACGAGTGCATGTGTGTCAACGCCATTGACGAAAACAGCACAACGATGCAAGTAGGAAGCCGTCCTTTCTCCTTTTTTTTAAACATACACTTGTGTTTCTCTCTCTCTCTGTCTCACTCTCTCTCTCTCTCTCTCTCTTGGTTTTATACTGTGTGTTTATTTTTTTTTCAATTTACAAAAGAAAATTTATCATCTAAATTTTTCATCATAAAGAATACTTGATGAATTTACTACCGAGATGAAGATGATGTTGGTTGGCTCACTCTTCACTCTCATGTCGTTAGACATTTCTACGCTGCCCTGCCCTGCCTCTTATTCTATACGGTTCTGCTTTGCTCTACTGTGTCCTTTAGTTTTTGGATATTTGTAAAGGAAAGAGAAAAAGTGCTGGTGAGGTAATTAGTAGTGAGTTCTTGTATAAACGGCACAATCTATCCAAATACATTGCAAAAGCAATAAATCATGGCAACATGGCAAGTGTTATTTATTTTAAGAATGAATTGATAGAAAAAGATATCAAAGAAATAAAAAAAAATTGTCAACAAATCTACTTCACGTACTTATATTCAATAAGAGGTCAAAAGGTCAAACAACAGTCATACCACATTATTTAGAACTTTTGCTAAATTTTGCGGCATTAATTGTGAAACTTTCGTAATACAGTGTTCAGATATGCACTTTTATTGTGTAAATCGCAATAAACGCCATTATTGAGCTCAATATTTCATATAAAGTTTCAATTAATAATTGCACAATAAATACGCGTTTTAGTTGTGTTTAGTGAGCATATTACAATTAACCGAACACTTTTTGTTGATTATGCCTGAACACTTAAAATATTGTACTCAATTAACCGAATATTGACTCAATAAAAGTGCATATCTGAACATAGTATAAGGATGATCGAAATTGAGCAGATGACACGTATTTACAGACATTCATACATAATTGGTCATACATATTTCAGTCCCACACCACTGTGTTAATTTGTATACATAAGTGGCGTGACCTACAGTTTAAAGTCAACTCCGAACGACAGATTTTTTAAAAAACTTTTCACGGCAATTTTATTTACTCTCAGAGTTTTTGCCAGAAATTTGCTGAGAAGAAGCATAACCCCACAGGAAAACAGATATTCCAAAAAGACTGAGAATGTTGAAGTTAACGGGCGTTTTTAGGTGGAACATCCTACTCTGCGGCAACGAAAATTAATCGCTGCACTCCGAGATAATGCAAATGTTTGCTCACGAATACCTCCACAAAAGAATACCTAACTTCTGAACATGTTTAATCAGTGAAAGCAACGTAGTTAAATCGTGTCAAAACCTGGACTACGGATATGCTGTAGAACAAGGAATCCGTAGGCACATTGAGGTTGACTATATGGTTAGGTTAGGTTAGAGGACGTGTACTTGTCAATTAAGACAAGTACAGTACTCGGAGGTCGAATTGACCCATTGTACAACGTCCTAGTTTCTCACACCACTTATGTTGAGTGTGTTAATTTTATACATGATTGGTGGGACCTACAGTTTAAAGTCGACTCCGAACGACAGATTTTTGAGAAACTTTTTCATGGCAATTTATTTACTCTCAGAGTTTTTGCCAGAAATCTGCTGAGAGGAAGTCGTCGAAGAAATACTTTTTGTATTTTGTCTTGATTTTTTTGTCTTGGCTCGTACCCTGGCTTTACGTCTACTAAGCCAACACACTACCTACTAGACTACGGCGACTTCTAACTAGACTAGACTAGATGGTTTCTTATAATTTCTTCGAAAAAAGAATAGATTTTAAGATTCAAACCAGGGACTTGAGGTTTGACTATTCTAAGTTCGGATCGTGGGATTGCTAGAACTAGGGCTAATACAGAACTCACAATCATCGACGTGTTACAGAGCATAGGGGTTACGATCGCCTTCGTTAAGTCGTAAACCCTCTGATCTTTACAAAGAAACGCGCAACTTCATTGAATGCAGGGGTTTCTGTCCCTAAAATGCTTGGCTTTCCATCGCATTATTACAGTTCTCATAGACCACCGCTCTATTGAAAGACATGCTAATAGGTTTGGGACAATCCCTTGAATGATTTCAGAAACTGTGAATCTGAGAAGAAGGAAGAAACTATTTTGCAACTTATGTATCAATATCCGTATCCCGTATCCAACTTAAGTATGCCATGAGGAGAGGCAGAGAGGTTCTTGCATTCTCATTTTCTGCAGTAACAAGATTAATTTTGGAGTTGGAATGGTTTTCTAACTGGACTATTTGATCCTCGGGTTGGATAGTGATGTGGTGGTAACACAGACCATTGTGTTAAGGTCTGACTGGGGATCTCACCTCCTAGGAGGGTTAGCCACCTAACCTAACCTGTCTAATCCTATAGGCTGCAACAAAACAAGTACCAGTTACAACTGACTAAAAAGAAGTACGGTACGGTACGGACGTGATAACTGAGATCAACTAGGTTCCTCCTACAGAAAGAAAGCTTGTGAAACATAATAGATTAACTGAACGTAGCGGAGTTGAATTCAAAGAAACGACATATTGTGTAGACTAGTGTTCAATGTAGCGTGAAGGTCAGATATTCCCAAGACCAAATAATAACCAACATTTCTAAATAGTTAAAATCAACTGCCAACACATATGAATGGATACGTGAGTAAAGGTATGTGCTAGCTTGTGCTACATTCTAACGATTTCTGAGTATTTAGGTGGACTACATGGATAGAAAAGTCTCTGAAAGGATAATTTCCATTCGTCTTACTATAGATTACAGCTAGAATTGTGAAAAATGCTACAGAAAAAAAGGTATAAACAAGGCTTAAACGATCTCAGGCATTCCATATCTGGTAAGATAGTATCTTTCACCAACCGCCACAAAGAGAGTGGATTTAATAATAAGTCAGGTGTTCTGACCACCAGCGCACTCTGTTCCACTCGAACTATGACATTACTTGCTGGGCTAACTTCTGACCTCCCTTTAAAGTAGACGCTTGAACCTCTTGCAGGTTCTAAAAAATTTTATTTCTGGCGAAACCTGGACAATGGACTCCGGCAATACTGAGAAGCCATAGAAACATTCGGATCGATTGAAGGAGATTTGAATGCAGAATTTCAAGTAGAAACTTCCGGTCTGCTTATCCGAAGGATATTATAGTGAGGCCCTTGTAGTCCAAAATGCTGGACATTGTAGACTCTGGGATATATATTAAGGGTTCCGGCATTAAACTTTTGTGAAGGCTGCCTGAACACTGAAGTGTGTTACAGATGGGAGTCATGGCCATATTGAAGGCGACACAATACACAATGCTTGTTGCGACCATAAATTCTAATTATTTCAGGGCACTTGGTCAGAGGAGAAAGAGACACCAGGGGGCCTTCTACATGGAGGACCTAGATGAACTGTCATGCATGGATATTGGCAATCTGAGTCGCTCCATCGGGAGCTACGAGTGGTTCCTGGAATAGGGGAGAATGTGAAACTGTGCTATCACAATGAGCCCTGTGTGCGGCCTAAGTGTGTCCGCTCATGACTACATCGGGGGGACAGCCACTTCTACCTACCTACCTACCTACCATTATTATTACAGATCAATAACTTTTGTATGGGTGCCGGGACATAGGGATATAGTCAGATATCATATTGTTAATGAACTGAACAGGAATGCACACTATATCCGAATTCCAAATGCCCCTGTTAAACTGGATATATTCCCTGGTCATTTCAGAGGATGTCTCAATTTTATGGGCAACAGGAGGGCTAGTGAAATATTAATAGGTTCTGCTGAACTGTCGTAGTTTTTTTTCCTTAAATTTCATGGCCATGCATCACACTATTGGGATTCTCAAAGGCCGCTGCCTTATTAGATGACATGTCGATAGATTTGAAATTTCCTCATTCTTTCATCTTATCTGTCTGTGATAGGCTCTTGTTATCAAGAGTCGAAGGTTCTTGACTTCTCATTTTTGTCTAAACTCTCCCAAATAGGATTTAAGGCGCCAGCAAGATTTACTTTGAAGTTGCAACGGTTTCCTATAGGGAATGTTTGATCCCCGGGGGTTGGATATTGAATACTGCAATCATAGCTGATCTAGACTGAATGAGGCTAAACCAACTTAATAGTGGGTAATGAAGGCGTAACTAGGAGGCACGAAGTGTAAGCTATTGCCAATAAATTATGTGAACTTATCTCAGTTGACAAAGTATAAATTTCCTTAAGCATTAACAACTGTGACTTCCTTTCTCTGTGAATATTCTTTTTTTTTTTTAGAAATTCGTTGAAACTTCCTGTTGAATTTCTGAACCCCAATTTTATATAAGATTTTAGCGTTCATTCGCGCCACTTTGCAAAAATTTTGCAACAAATTTCGAAATCATTAGAGACCACATTTGCTGAATATGCGAACAAAATCGTTTTACTATCTCCTTACACAATGTAAGAGCTTTGGGACTCCATTAACCATACATGATGCAATGCATGCATGTACATACGTATACATAAGCGTGAATCTAAGATGCCTGGATAGGATAGTAAAACATGCACACACACACACTTACACTTATACTTATTTAAACACGTAATTACATATTATACAAATACACATACATACAATGTAAAGATGTTATACATACACATGTATGGTTGTTACACATTGTAATACACCTTCAAAAGCACTTACCTGACACTTGAATGCCAATGTGGTTTCATTTTCTGAATTGACAGACAAAATCTTCATAGTTTCCAAAACACGACACGATGACTTGGGCAACAATTGTACCGTGTGTACAAAAAATTTACCAACATCCTTGTCACGATTTTTATCGGTTGAGCGCATACGTAAAACTTAAGAGTTGACATTTTTTGTAGAAGAGAGGTTGTATGTTACATCCCAGCAGCAATCGACATCATCACCAAAAAGGGAAAAGCCACACGCATATATATGGACACGTACCAGTGGAACGAGTACAAGTGGTTGTTGTTGTTGTTGTTGTTGTTTTACAATACAGCACCACCGTCATCAGAAGCACAACCAAAAAAACGAAAAGCGAAAAAAAATAGACGAAGAACCGGGAAAGTTTAAAACGAACCATGAAATGAAATAGAAAATAAAAAAAAACAATCTTAGTTTTTTTCGGTAAAAAAGAAAAGAAGGAAACAAACAAATTTACTTAAACTAAAATAAATATTCTTTATCTAAAACAAAACATAACAAACGAAAAAAAGAAAAGGATGTGAAAAATTGGTAAAGAGTGTTGTCACCCAGATACAGTGAAGGTCAGCGAAAATCGTACAGCAATTATATCCCTAGAAAGTATGTAAAGGATCCGCCAAATAACTTTTTTCTTTTTGAAAATGCTTTAAAAAACTACTGAATATTTTCTCAAATTTCTTTTTTTATTTGAAAGTACAATCCTTCCGGTTAATAATGGAAAATAATTTCATTCAAATGGCTGCCTCGGCTGGCCATGCAGTAGCCTACACCAGAAGATGCCGATTTTGGCAAAAAAAATCATCTTTTCAGATGAAGCTCATTTTGATCTTGGCTACATACCCGCCAAGACAAGCAAAATTGTCGCATTTGGGGCACAGAAAACCCGCACGAATACATTGAAAAGCCGACGCACTCAAAACGAGACTCTGTTTGGTGCGGATTTTGGTTCAGAGGCATAATTGGGCCATTTTTCTTCGAAAATGAGCAAGGAGTGGCCGTTACAGTCAATGGCGATCGTTATCGGGCCATGTTGAACGAATTTTTGTTCACAAAAATTGAAGAGGAGGATATTGGCAACATTTGGTTTCAACAGGACGGCGCTACGTGCCACACACAGCCGAAGGTACACTCGATGTTTTGCGTCCTGTTTTTGATGATCGCATTATCAGCCGCAGAGCTGATGTCGTTTGGCCACCTCGGATCTGCGATTTGACACCGTTGGACTATTATTTGTGGGGTGCCGTCAAAGATAAGTGTTACGCCGCGACAAGCTAGAGACAATTGACGCTTTAAGGGCGACAATATTCGTGAAGCCATTGGTGAAATACAGCTGCACACAATCGATAATGTGCTTAAAAATTGGACCGATCGTGTAGGCTACTGCATGGCCAGCCGAGGCAGCCATTTGAATGAAATTATTTTCCATTATTAACCGGAAGGATTGTACTTTCAAATAAAAAAAGAAATTTGAGAAAATATGCAGTAGTTTTGTTTTGAAAGCATTTTCAAAAAAAAAAAAAGTTATTTGGCGGACCCTTTACATCACACCATAAATTGTTCAAGAATTTCAGTTGTTTCTGATGGACATACTGAGACCCTAGGCCGTTGCCCATCAAACAAAACAAATTTGACTCACTACGAAAGGCCGGGAAAATAGATAATTCGAGTGAATTCATTGCTGCGTTTGGTATCCCTCAACAAGTGAGGCAATCAAATGACCACCCACTGTAACTCATTTGCACAGGAAAGTTGAAGAAATGAACCCACTTGTATAGAGGACCGCACAACACTGGCCCACTATGGACATAAGCAGAAGAATATTTTGTATTAAATCTAGCCACTCAATTACTTCAGGAACCTCATAATAGTCACAATTGGACAGAGGTCTTTAGGTGAACCCCCCAGAGCATAGCTCACAACGAGTTAAGCAGAAGCTGTAATGACAGAAGTCGCCGTGGTCTAGTAGGTAGTGTGTTGGCTTATTAGACGAAAAGCCAGGGTTCGAGACCCAGGCCAGACATCAAGACAAAATACAAAAAGTATTTCTTCGGCGACTTTCTCTCAGCAGATTTCTGGCAAAAACTCCGAGCATAAATAAAATTGCCATGAAAAGTTTCTCAAAAATCTGTCGTTCGGAGTCGACTTTAAACTGTAGGTCACGCTACTCATGTATGAAATTAACGCACACAACATAAGTGGTGTAAGAAACTAGGTCGTAATCCTGACAGAAGGGTTGTAATGACCAATTATGTATGTATGTATGTAATGACAGGGAAAAAAAAGGAAACCACAAAACATCTTCTCTCTCTTTGTCCGGCACTTTTGAACAGGCCATGTCTAGCCGAATATGATTTGAACAGAATCCACGCCTTCATGAATGACTGAGAAATCTCAATCAGAAGTTGTTCCACCTTACAGGACCCAAATAAGCCATAAATGTTGCTTCTTTGTCTGGCACGTTTGAACAGGCCATGTCTAGCCAAATATTATTTGGACACAATCCACGCCTTCATGAATGACTCAGAAATCTCAATCAGAAGTTGTTCCATCTTACAGGACCCAAATAAGCCATGAATTTAGCTTCTTTGTCGGGCCATGTCTAGCTAAAGATGACTTGAACAGAATCCAGCCTTCATAAGTGATTGGGAAATCTCAAACAGAAGTTATTCCACTTTACATACGTCATGACATAACCTCACATAACCTAACATAACCTGACATAACCTAGACTTTTTAGAGACATCGAAAGAAATGGTAGTTATTCGGTCGAAAGTTCTCCATAAAAGGTAGATTTTGGTTTTAAAGAAGCTACAGAGATGAGGAGGGCAAGGGAGAGAAATAATTAGTCACTTACTGGGTAGTTGCCCAGCTGTCGTGAGAGAAGAAAACAATCAAGTTGAACTCAGAGACGAACATTGGAAAATTCAGCGGCCCTAACAAGAGCTCCGATATTTCTGTAAACCGGACCGGCTAGCAAACACATGCATCAGATCAGTTCGTGCAACATTTCCATAGACTATCCAGGCTTATTGGATACCGCTGCTTATTTTCTTGTATAGTTTTGTAGAAGGGAAAGAATTCTTCGGCAGAAAGTGGCCATTTTTCTATGCATTATCGTCTGGAGGTGTCACTGAACCGTACATTTCCGAAAATGATCCCAGTAGAACCTATACCATTTATCCAGAAGCACTATGGCCGTATGATGGTCGGAAATTTGGAGAGGTAAATTACTACGTTACGCAGATGCTATCGGGTCACGGATATTTTAGCAAATATCTGCACAGAATGGGCAAGACCGCCTCCCCTTACTGTCTTTACGAGGAAGGGGAGATAATTGATGACGCAGAGCACACCGTTTTCGAGTGTGCACGCTGGCAGAGCTATCGCTCTGCACTGACGTCGATAGTTGGAACGATCACGGCCTTGAGGCTGCGGAACATGTGGGCACGCCGGAATAGATGAAACTGGCACACGTGCCAAGCGGAAATCGAGGCAGGGACCTGGACGAAAGGAATAGTGGAGACACTTAGATGTCTCTTCAACTTTCTACACGCAGTCCGGACGCGGATATGAACACGCAGGGGCCAAAGGGACTCCACTCCGAAGTAATACCACCGTAGTTCCGGAGTGGGCACAAGTCCACGAGACGAGGGGGGGATTTAGTGGGTGAGGGCCCCACACACGGTGGACGTGACGACTTCCTCTATGGTGCGGTTAGGTACATTTACACCTCCTCGGCATGAAAAATAAATGGCCGTATGATAAGCGGCTTGCTTTGGTCTTCAATTGAAGATTATGAACTGGCCGATAGTTTCAGCAATGCGATGCCACAGAGCCACATAACACGACCAATTTTTGGCAGTATTTTCAGAAGGATATCAAAGGCCATGTCGACGGGGTTAATACCCCAACGTTGGACCATTTAAAATCCAACAATCGTGAAATTATTGTCAAGAAATTGCCTAAAATGAAAGGAAAAAGTATCCGAATGCTGAAACGACTCCAAAGACGATCATTTAAATGACATTAAATTTCATTGAAATCATAACTTCATGAGTATTTTATTTAATTTTATTTCATTTGCATGACTTTGTACGATTTCCACTGGGATACACTGTAAATTATAGACAGGTAAACTTATCAAACCAATACTACTGAACTAGAAACAGTACAAAAAATAGCAAACGACCAACTCTAATAGTAAAGGTTGAAGAGCAAGAGCAAGAGCAAGAGCAGTAATAGTATTTCTATCTAGTTGCAGTGGTAGTTGTAATAGTACCTGTAGTGGTTAGTTAAAATTTATCTAAAGTATCATCATCAACTTCAATGCACTCACTTCGCCCAAAAAAATACACAAAAAACCCCAAAAAAGGTTGTGCAATAAAAAAAGAAATGAAAGGAAAGAGGAGAAAAGAGGAGAAAAGGAAGGAAGTATTTTCTATAGAGAAGTATAAAGTGATGATAAATTGACTTGAATTTCACATAATAACCTTTAACGCTCTGTTACTCAGATGCTATTGATACCATTAACCCGTTGAAATAGAATAGCAATTGGAAACTAAACATTTCCAATTTCGTGAAAATTGATTGAAATCAGTAACCACGGCAAGGATTTATTTTTTAAGGTAAAAGAGGATTACTTTAAATTACTTCTTCTTCAAAAAACCAAAGGAGACAACATAAAACAAGTGGGGCAAAGAGTTCAAGAAAAAATATTTCAATTGTGCCATGAAACTGCAACTACAATTTATTATCCCGGAACCAGCCGGTCTCAATGTCAATCCTTGACAGATCTGTGAAATTGTCTACAGAGTAGAAAAAGTGATTCACCTTCGACATAAAGTGGAGGGAATGTACTCAAGAGGTATAGAACAGGTTCCTCCTCTTCATACATACATAATTGGTAATTACAAGCCTTGAGTCAGGATTACGACCTAGATTCTCATGCCACGTATGATGTGTGTGCGTGTTAATTTTATACATTAGCAGTGAGACCTACAGTTTAAAGACGAATACGAACGTTAGATTATTGAGAAACTTTTCATGACAATTTAATTAACTCTCAGAGTTTTTGCCAGAAATCTGCTGAGAGGAAGTCGCCGTTGAAATATTTTTTTTTATATTTCGTTCTGTTGAAGATTGTCTGACGTGGGTTTTGAACCGTGGCCTCACGTCTAATAAGCCAACACCCTACCTACTAGACTACGGCGGCTTCCTTCTTTTTCTCGTGTCTGAAGCTCCTGAAGAGGTCACTGGCATATAGCCACGACCAATGCGCATAGCATGAGTACGCAGTAATGATACTCAGGCGGCATTAGCGGGATGTATATCTCTTCCAGATATGTTGACATCATCAATAATCGTCACCACAGGCTTTAAGGTGGACACTTTCAGCGGAAACACACTGCAATTATACGGCTTATCGAATGAGCAATTTATGTCGACTTTGAAAAGATTCCTACAGAAACAACTATGTTCAGTTAAAAACCAACGTTGAAAATTTCTATGGAATTGTTCATGAGATTTTTTTAAATTCCCATCTTTGGTAAAATGTTTAAATGCTTCCAGTAATTTTTCTTTAAACATTCAATGCTATGGCAAGCATACCATTTTTGTAACCAATTTCCCTATGAGCACAATTCCCACCATAGTCGTCATTAGTAACAAAAGCCGATGATTTTTGTTCTCCTATTTTTTTTTTTGCAAATCCTCCCAACGGGCAAAATGAGATTGGTGTGAACTGCAGTTCAGGGTCGTTAGGAACACACTTAAAAAATCCTGACCAAATGAAAGTACACACATACACACACACACACGCAAACATAAAATTGCTGAGATTGTGCAAAAAATTTTTTGCAAAGTGTTGAAGAAACCTCAAACAATTCATCCACACACACATCCACATCTACTTGGATTCAATACATTGCCCCTTATATGTACTTGGCAAGACGACTGTGTGTATGTGACTATAAATTACAAAAATTTCTGGATTTACAAATACTAAGAATTGCTAGGTTTTTTGTTTTCTATTTTTCCTTGGGATTTTTTAAAAAAAATTTTTTTTGACAAATTGACAATTTGTCACCTTTACGACCACGAGCATATCACTGTAGCATGACCACAACTACATACGTCTACCACTGCAGCTCAAGATCAAAAGTCTCTTGCATTGATTTGTTAACATCTCCTCTCTATGGTTTTTTCATTTTTTTCCCTCTCTTTTCCCTCCTCAATTCAGCATTTCTGTTCTGTTTACCCATCATCTTCTAGGAATTGAATGAAATTTTTTATAATTGATGGAGGGAAAAAAAAGAAAGAAAGAAGGTAGTAAACTTACCTGCCCAGGTGGCTTGCGGTGGTACCAAAATGAAGTCTCTTTGTATTGTATTGGGTTGAAATTCAATACAGCCAGCACTGCCACTAAGTGAAAGGGGCTGATAGAGACGCGTCTCTTGGCAATCAATAGTGGCTGGTTGTACAACTGTTACGGGGATTTCGAATAATGAGCCCTTTTGTACACATGACGTATCAAATGCACGTATTCTGGAAAGAAGAAAAAAAAAAGAAAAATGAGAACAACAATAACAACAAATAGGTAAAAGAGGAAAAAAAATTGTTTTGCAGTAACTGCGAACGTAAAGCATACTCATGTGTTTTATAATAAAAAAAAAAAACAGAAATCAAAATGGAAAAGTGAACAAGCAATTAAAGCCTTGAAAGGTTCAAGTTTGAAATGAAGGAAAAGTTAAGTAAAACTTATGAAACTGCTTGGAAAAATAGTCTCCTTATAAGGCACGTGGCAGGGATTTAATAAATGTTGAACGTCACACTTTCAGTCAATTAAACACAAAATGAAGTCCAAACGATTGTTTAATTTAAAGTTAAAGGGCTGGAGGGGTTAAATCATTCCTCATAACAAGACCTATTCGGTATTTTCATTATAAAATTAGAATCGTAAACGAGTAGTCAACAGGAAGATCATGTTCAACTACACGCTAGATTTCAGCATAACCCCGGATTTGTCATCAATACGGATAGGCTTAGTTAAGGTTGGTTCGATAGGTTCATTGAAAGTTAATTAGAGTATGATCATCAGAAAACTGGTGAATGGGTACCTTGCAGCACATTGTGATGTCATGTCGCTGAAGGGGATCTGAGACAGATTTCAATTCTGACGTTTGCAAGATCGGTAGAGATGAAGAGGAGTTAGAGACAATATAACACATCTCTTGTGACTATCCGGCTATTTCTACGAGAGAAGGTTGAATACCTTGGGTCCCTTACAGAGAGTTTGTCGCGTGCCGATATTCATTTGCTCCTGAGGTTTATTATGGAATTGAGTTCCCTGAGGGATATGAACTCATTCTTGCCTAGCTAATCCCTCTGATTTGTTTTCTGCACTTTTCTCTCTCTCTCCTTCCATACCATTCCTTTCTCTTTCTAGAATGAAGACAATGGGTCCCATGATCTCCGGGTCACTACAGACTTAGGTTAGGTTAGGTCGGAGTGGTAGCTCTGATATCACAAAGCTCACTTGAGCACGCAAAGCGGCCCGTTGTGATGCCACGGGTGAACGCAGTCCCTGTACTAACCAAGTTCCACCAAAATCAGGGAAAAGGAAGAAGTTGGTCAGCGCAAGGGCTGCACAACAAAAGCACGACTACCCCGCACTGGAAAACCAGCCAGAAAGTTTGATGAACGAAGCTATATCCTTGATGTCAATTGATGATAGCTCCGTTAACACTACAGAATTACATGGCATCAAACTAACCAACAAATCCTAAGCCTGTAAAATCAGGGACACAAAAGAATTAATTCCCCCCAAATTTTGTCGCTTATAATCTAGCACAGCTACTTCTCATCGTCATTCTTGTCAGGAGGCGTTTAGGCCTGTATCCTGTTATGTAGTAATCCGTCATATAAGCAGAAAGTTGTAGGTGGACTTCTGAACTGCCCAATCAATTTACCTAAGGTTACTATCGAGAGACAATTAAAATGGCGTATAGTTGTGCTTAAAGTGCTGCACGTTTCTTTCAATTTTTTTAAATTATTTCGCTACTAACAATCCAAACACAATCCTTCTGACTCTCCAAAGAACATAACATCAACAAGAGACACGTTGGAGTAAAGATGGACAACGCCAGCTCTTGAGAAAAAGTAGGACTCAATATGCAGAATATCTAACGGACGACACCCCTTGAGAAGGAGTAGAACTTAAAATGCAAAATTCCTAACCAGTATACTCAAAACAATAAATTGTTCCACAAGGTGCTGGCTGACTTCCAAAATGTATCAATACAAAGTTTGTATACAGTTTTACTACGGTATATAAATTTTGTACATATGCAAAGTTACCAAACAATGCATCAATTATAAATCCGATGCCTGATTGCTTTTTGACTATGTTAAAAGTACACATTGACGTCGTTTTGAAATTGTATACATTGTAAACATTTTGTACAGCGGCTTTATGAAACACTATGCTTTGTTCAAACACAAAGCAACTAACATTTTGGAAGTCAGCTGTTATGTCTAGACAAAGGTAGAAGGTCCACTGCTACAGAAGACCAATCGCTTGCTTGATGGGAATAACTTTATTAATGAAGTGAAATGCCGATCAACTGTTCGCCAGAAGAGTTTTGTGAAGACTCGAGAGGAAATACAGAGTTCTGCCGGAACGGGAACACCAACTACATTGCTAATTGGTCAGACGGTAATCATGGTAATGTTGCAGAATGTGTGCGAAAATTGCGTACGGATTTTGGAAGAAGAGAAGTACCGTCAGCTCCGTATGTTCGTTATCTTGTGAAAAAGTGAAAGAAACTGGCATCCTCATCGATAAACCAAAGCGTGAAAAGCCAAAAACAGTGCGTACACCCGAGAATATTGCTGCTGTGGCAGAAAGTGTGCGTGAAGCGCCGTCAACATCAATTCACCGTCGTTCTCAACAATTGAACATACAAAGTCCAATTGGTTCAGGAGTTGAAGCCAATTGACCAGCCAATGCGTTTTCGCTTCGCTAAGTGGGCCTGCGATCGACTTACAGAAGATGCCGATTTTGGTAAAAAAAAATCATCTTTTCAGATGAAACTTATTTAGCACAGAAACCCGCACGCGTATATTGAAAAACCGACACACCCAAAACGAGTCACTGTTTGGTGCGGATTTTGGTCCAGAGGCATAATTGGGCAATTTTTCATCGAAAATGAGCAAGGAGTGGCCATTACAGTCAATGTAATCTTTATCGGGCCATGTTGAATGGATTTTTGTTCACAAAAATTGAAGAGGATGATATTGGCAACATTTGATTTCAACAGAACGGCGCTACGTGCCACACAGCTGAAGCTACACTCAATGTTTTGCGTCCTGTTTTTGAAGATCGCATTATCCGGCGCAGAGCTGATGTCGTTTGGCCACCTCGGAGCTGCGATTTGACAACGTTGGACTATTATTTGTGGGGTGCCGTCAAAGATAAGTGTTACGCCGCGACAAGCCAGAGACAATTGACGCTTTAAAGGACAATATTCGTGAAGCCATTGGTGAAATACAGCTGCACACAATCGATAATGTGCTTAAAAATTGGACCGATCGTGTAGGCTACTGCATGGCCAGCCGAGGCAGCCATTTGAATGAAATTGTTTTCCATTATTAACCGGAAGGATTGTACTTTCAAATAAAAAAGAAATTTGAGAAAATATTCAGTAGTTGTGTTTTTTAAAGCATTTTCAAAAAAAAAAAAGTTATTTGGCGGACCCTTTACATTGATAATTGGGCAGACAGACTATTCCGAGAGACATTTGAACTATAATTAACATCACCTTTGAGCATAGCGCTCTGGACGATCTCTTGATGCAATTGTTAATCGGTGGTTCTGAAAGGAATTCATTGTCTGGGGAGTTTTTGTTAGATAGAATTCCCTCGTTAGCTGAGACTTTCAGTTTCTTTGCACCTTTAGAAAAAAAGGTTCTGTAGAAGTCGTTGTAGGATATTTTTCGTCGTATGTTGTAACCTCTATGAAGTTCCAAAGATGAATTCTTGGTAGATTTCATACATATCATATTCCTATATCTGTATAAGAGTGCAAATCTCGCCTCTGTATTCATTCAAATTATTTGACGCACTAGCTTTTGCAAGAGTGTCAGCCCTATCGTTAGATTCCAATTCAATTTTATATACTTATGTAACGTGATTGGCATTTGTAAGATGCTTTTCTTTTCAATTCCTGTGTCCGTACTCATGTGAATATGTATGAATGTATGTATGTATACAATTCATGTAAAACGTCTTACTATCTCCCTCAGAAATATCCGGCACTCTTGGCCATTTCCAATGTGGTGCCCACACTCCCGAAGTCCTGATGGCAGCATTGCTTCTATATGCCTCGATACTAATAAAGTGATTCGCAGCTAACTTCATAGCCATTCAGTCTTACTTATGTATGTAAGCGATTACATAAAATTGTTCACTTTACTTTCGATTACAAAATTTCTTATGAAATGAATTATTTTATCGACCACACCATCACCTCTGAATTCTTATGTATCTCTCTTCCAATTAACATTGTGTGTGCTGCTAAGGTGTCAAATTGCCTGTCAGCAATGCTATTACACAACGATGGCTTATAATCACTTCGATTCGATTTTCGTAATTAGCCTTTATATAAATAAATTAATTATTGATACGTTTCAAGTATTTGCACTAATAAATACTCATGAATTTAACGATAAAATAAACAATAATAAGTAATCCCTTTAAGAGCGTAAGAGTGTTTTCGAAGAAATACTGCCACAGCCCCTTGTCAAATGTCAAATAATTTGTACGAGAACAGAACAAATAAATTTCAATCTCTTCTTAAACTATTTATTGATGTCACTTTCACTTAAGTGAACTCTTTTTATGGAAAATAATTGCATACAAATAACTCCTAAGCATACGTATACATACATACATACATAGTACATACATACATTCATACATATTCACATGAATGCAGAGACACAGAAATTAATTTAAAGAGAAAAAGCATCTTACAAGTGCCAATTACGTTACATAAGTATTAAAATGTTTGCATATTTCTATGCATGTGTGTGTGTGTGTGTGTGTGTGTCATATTCAACACACATTTAAATTTTGATTCCTAAGAAGTCTTAAAGGATTAAAAGTCCCTGGGCAGGCGGGCATGTGTTTACTGTAACTGAACTGAGCTGGGCTATGCTGTGCTGTTCTGGGCTGCTGCTGTTAATTATGATGCTGTGCAGCATACTTTTTCACATTTAATCCAGTGTTCTTTAGAAAACATTCTTCGCCAAACAACAATCGATTCGCTTATATGCATATGTATGTATGTATGTATGCTTGTGTGTATGTATGTATTTATGTAAAGAACAAATGTACATAATTCATGCATGTATGCTTGTTTAACATGAGTACGATTGTAAAACTAGTTGATGAATTTATGAGTATGTGTGGGAGGGGCACGGAAGGGTGGGTGACAAAAGTTTTCGTACTTTTAAGGCGTTCAAATTTGAAATGAATTTCAAATTTTAAGTTTAAAGAAGGACTAGAATTGTAGCTTTTGAAGCAACTATAAATTTTTCCTCTAAGCTACAATTAGGTGAACGTCCACGCAACGTGACGGAACGTAGATCCGTTTACAGCATGTGAAAGGCAAGAGAGAGCACTTCACGGAAATCAATTGAGCCACAAATATATGCAGAAGGCTTGCAGGCAAATGTGGAGGCTGCAATTCAAGAAGGATGCCTTGGATGTGTACCAGAGGATGGTCATAGTTTGGGCGGGCAGAATGAATTTTAAAACAGCTCTGCTGAAGTATCGAAAATCTGTCCCACAATGTTGGGACATTGTCCCTGTTGAATTTAAGATCGTAGAATTTGATAATGTTAAGGGTAATGGGAAACAAGTCTAACACGTGATATATCAGGGGCACCGCACTTAACAAATCAACCGCCATCTACCTAACTACAGCAATCCCTCGATTTATGTCGCAGCTGGTTTCAAAAAAGGCGACGTAAATCGAATGACGACGCAAATTGAAGTTAGAGGGAACCAAAAATTTGACGACGTAAATCGAAACAACGTTAATCGAGGCGACGTAAATCGTAGGATTACTGTATACCTCGACAAAACCGACGAACTCTATAATTTTGAGAAATACTAGTTACGACGTAATAAGAGTGAATGGAGCGCCTTGGAAAGGTACCAATCAGTGGAATCCAAATGAATCAAGGATAAGTATGGGAACAAGAGCGGGAACCGTGGAAACAATATATTCTTTTATGAAAGAAACCATTCAGATAAACCAGGGATAAGGTATGGGTACAAGAACGGGCGCTTGCAGTCATATGGTGGTGCGGTAATCGTCATAGGAAATCATTTGCTCAATTAAACTTGGAATGGATGTATAGTCACGCTACCATGTGAGCACTCAGCATCTATGAAGTTGACATATTCTTAGTATGGGTTTGTCAGGACAAAAAGAATCAGCAAGGCGGGAGAAATGGGATCACTTTTCATATGGTAATTCGGGACAATAAGCAGTCAAATTAGCTTGGGAAGACCCGATGTTTTACGCCGCAGATGGGCCCGGAATCTTTTTGTGGAGTAGGAAAAGATGTTTGTCATGGTCATGGTATACTCGGCCAGAGGAGGGAATGAGGCAAACAGAAATTCCTCTTGCCTTTTTGTGGAGTAGGAAGAGATGTTTTTCAGTGGATATTCGATCAGAAGGAGGAAGCAGTCAGACGAAAATTTTTTTGTCTTGGAATGTTATATTACGAAGCGATTGAAGTCATGCATCAGACTTTGCAAAACTAGGCTGAGGAGAGTAATCGCCTTTTGGACAGGATATTGTAGCCTCACGATAGGGATCTCTTTAACACCCAAATTTAGTTCCTGTGATGAGAAAACAGAATTACGGCTGGCTGCAGAAAATTACCCTTACTTATCAGCATCTTCTCTTCGGGAAGACACTGTGCACCACTTTTCAATCATTTGGTCACAGTACTCTCGTAGTTCTGCACAAGAATAAGTCTAGGAAAGCAGGCATGCAACAGCTAAATGAAAACTTACAACGGCTACAGCAAAACAAGGGGAAAGATAACAAAACTATGGAACGTCTTCCCTTCTATTATTACCCGGAATGGCAATCAGCAACTAGAATTTATCCACGGAACTTGTCTAGTCAGAGATTGGGATAATTTCATACGGTTGCCAATATGGCTGAGAAATGCCAGACATAGTCAAGTGAGCTGTGAGTTTTTTGAATGATTCCCAGCCAGTATTTAAGACCGGATTACGATAATATGAAGAGGAAGCTATGCAGTACAACACTAGACATTGCTCGCTAAGGCTGTCACAATAAGCGAGCTACTATTTAACACTTCATATCCCTTCACCAAGAAAGTTATACACACATACACACACATAATTGGACATTACAACCCTTTGGTCAGGATTACGACCTAACTTCCCACATTACCTATGTTGTGTGTGTTAATTTTATACATGCGTGGCGGGCCCTACAGTTTAAAGTCGACTGCGAACGACAGATTTTTGAGAAACTTTTCATGCCAATTTTATTATTTACTCTTAGAGCTTTTGCGGGAAATTTTGCTGTGAGGAAGTCGCCGTTGAAATATTTTTCATATTTCGTTTTTTTGGCGATGTCTGTTTTGGGGATTGAACTGTGACCTCACGTCTAATAAGCCAACACACTAGCTACTAGGCTACGGTGAGTTACTGGTTACAAAAATTGATATAGAAGTTGCTCGCTATCCCCTCGCCTAGAAATCAAAAAAAAACCGTCCCCATTTACGAATACTCTGTTAAACTGAGAAATTAATATGAATCCAATGAATTCATTTCATTTCCCTTGCAGTGTGATTATAAATAAAAACAATAAAACATTAAAGAAAACAAATTAAGACATTAACAACAACAACAAATCTGATGAAAATTCAAATGGAAAATTATAATTAATTTTTATTTCCGTTTTACTGTCAACAACCATACCCATACAGCTACCCCAAACCACTCCCAGCAACGCTTTAAATCCAACACATGCATTTTAAAGTCTCCTGTTATAATGATGCTTCACAATAAAAGAAAATGAAACAAAGTCCACCAAAAAAAGAAACGAAAATGAATACCAAAAATGTGATTTCCATCAAAATTGAAAATTCCTTAGCTTAAGCGGGGGAAAATTTTTGCTGTTGAAGGTGATAATAGAGAGAGAGAGAGAGAGAGAGAAGGAGAAAGACTTTTGGCCTTGAGTGTAATTGTAAGGACTTTTCAATATAAATTCACTTTTGTAAGGCAACAAACAAACTCGCATTGTATGGCAAAAGGAAAATTTATACAAAAACAAAACGCAAAAACCCAAACGCGACAATAAATGTGCACTTGTAAGTATTTTTACCCACTACTTCTCCTCTACCACTACGGACTGCTTTTGTCAAGACAACAACAATACAAAAAAATAAAATTTAAATTCATAATATTGTCGAACCAAAGAATAAAATTTTGAAGGGGACGTATAAATGAGATGCTAGGAAGAGAGACAGAGAGAGAGAGAGAAAGAGAACAGAGGTATTAAGTACGTTTGCCTTGGCTTTCTTTATCCACAGAATTTTCCTTTCTTTTCCTTCTCCTTCTCCATTTTTTTTGTGTTTTCTTTTTGTTGGTCTTTGTTGTTTTGCTTAATACTGTTGGTTAAATACGTTTAACTCTCTTAAAATGCTTGTTTTAATTCATATTTAAGTTTTATAATTAATTAAATGCAATTCGTGCCCCATTGCCAATATGCAATGGGACCATCTCACACTGCTGCTCTCAGGCGAGACAAGAAAGTGTAGTTAAAAGACTTCCATTATATTACCAATATACATATATGAGGTGAAGAGATGCGGATCCAAGGCGTTTTGAGTTTAAGAAATAGAGCCTATACGGCATCCATCATCTGATCAGACAATCATGAGAAGAAAAAAAGTCCAGGAAACTAATAGTAAAACAAATAAGACCGGAGTAGTCCCTACGAAAGTCTAGCCAAGAAATAATACAGTAATCCTTCGATTTACGTTGCCTCGACGTTTCGTGTTTCGGTTTACGTCGTCAAATTTTTTGTTCCCTCTAACTTCAATTTGCATCGTCATTCGATTTACGTCGCCTTTTTTTGGAACCAACTGCGACTTAAATCGAGGGATTACTGTAACTTTTTTAAGTTTCTTGTTAAAAACATACTACTTTGTAGCGTGAGCAATATGAAATCCGATTTACGTCGTTTCGATTTACATCGTTTTTTTTTTGAACCAGCTGCGACATAAATCGAGGGATTACTGTACGGGTTTAGTCCAGTAGCATAGGAAGAACAATCAGAGCCTAATAAAACCCCCTTGGATAGAGAAATAACATAAGAAAATAGCTAGTTGGACGCCTGATGACAGAACGAAATAATGCCAAACAGTTGTTAAAGAAACACGACAGCATTTGCCCTATGACAGGCCAAAATCAGGGAAAGGCATAGACAGTGGGTTAAACATAACATTTTCACTGGCTTAGTAGGATACCAAGATAGGAGAAGTATATCACTAGCGCATAAAGAAAGGAAAGCATTTTGTTATTGAAGTCGCCGTAGACTTCTAGTAGGTAGAGTGCTGACTTATTAGACATGAGGCCTCGGTTCAAAGCCCAGGTCAGTCATATCCAACGAAACGAAATATGAAAAAATATTTTTTCGGCAACTTTCTCACAACAGATTTCTACCATAAACTCTGAGAGTAAAAGCCATGAAAAAGTTTCTTAAAAATCCATCGTTCAGAGTCGACTTTAAACTGTAGGTCCCACCACTCATGTATAAAATTACAACACACAACATAATTGGTGTGAGAAGCTAGGTCGTAATCCTGACTGAAGGGTTGTAATGACCAATTACTCGTATGTACTTGGTTGTGGAGGTTGTAGAGGAGCGGAGTAATTGAGCCATCGCCAGCTATATTTCTAGCAAAAAGAAAAGTAGGTCGCATGTTACCAAGGTTAACTACAGAAATTTAAGGAAAAAAAGAGTTCTCTCCATTGGATGAATCGAATGTGGCTACGGTCAAGTAAAGATTGTGGAGAAGAGCAGCGTTTTATGGCACATAAGCTGTCTGATCTCTGCAACGCACTTGCAGGTTAGCCTTATCTTGGTGTGCCTGCACGATATATGATCGTAATCGGACAAACTGTCGACTAACACTTTAAATGGAACCCTTCAGTCAGGATTACGGCCTAGTTTCTCACACCACTCATGTTGTGCGTGTTAATTTTATATATGAATGGCGGGACCTACAGTTTAAAGTCGATTCTGAACGACAGATTTTTAGAGAAACTTTACTTGGCAATTTTATTTGTTCTCAGAGAAATGTGCTGAGAGGAAGTCGCCGAAGCGTTCACTGTTTCAAAAGCAACTAAAGGATTTGGGACAACTCGTTATGACAGATGGCATCGTCGCGAATGAAGATAACTCGTAACAGTTTGCTAACGCACACGAGCTAACCAGATGCTGAGCAGAGAATTAGCATTGTTGACACCGTCCAGAATCCTGAAGTCGTCGTAGTTTAGTAGGTTGAATGTTGGGTTATGAGAAGAGAGAACGTGGCAACAACTCAGACATGTCGAGCAAAAACAAAACATAAAATTGCACTGAAAAGCTTCTCAGGTTTAAGGATTATATCCAACAATATCGAGATTCCATGTAAGTTAGCTCTAGATATAGTGAGCTCTCATATATAGGGAGTTGTTCCGAGAGCACGACGTCGTCCCTTTACAGACAAGTCAGGTTGAACTCTTATTGGTCTGAGATAAACGGCTCTATATCGGACACCTGTTCCACTTGTTAGGATCCATTTAAGGGTTGAATTCGGTTGGGTTGAATGATCAAAACAATGAAAAAATGAAAGAAAGACAAGAACACACATAAAGCATAGCACCTTGAATGGAAAGTAATTTTGTTGTGCTAGGGTTTCAATGGAAGCGTAGTAATGAAATTCGCTATAAAACCTCTAGAAAATATTGAAGAAATCCATGCCCATCATAGTAGCTATGCTCAGCGAGGCAATGATAATCGATGCCTTTTTACTACACCTTATAGCTGCAGTCAGTGAGACAGTTAAACAGTCTGCCGCTTTCTTATTAAAGCCAATATGGTTTTCTTCTTCTTGCCCTTTTTTTTGTCAATCATAAATTTTTGTTCATCATCCTTACCGTTACCGTCCGTCGTCACTGTCGTTATCGTTGTCGTAGTCATTAAAATTATTTGTCGTGTTTTAATTTCTTTTTGTTTGTGTTTTACAATTGGTTTTATAGAGAGAGATACTTACGCAGCTGTATGGACGCCTGGCGGAAGCCCTGTTGGATCAACTTTAACGGTAAGCGAACGTGTCGCATAGCAAAGATCCAAGAATTGTCCACACTGCACAAATGGCTGGGAGGAAATCAAATTTAAGCGGACATTAAAACTGAATTTATCTTTTGGCGCTGCGAATGAGATAAAAGAAACGAAAGAGAGAGAGAGAGAAAAAAAACAACACAAAAAATTATTATTAAATATATGTAGTAAGTGTACGAGAGAGAGAGAGACAGAGAGATAAAGTTAAGTAAGAAATATAACCGGATAAAGACCGAAAATAAAATCTCCAAAAGAATTGTTTAATAAATGAAACAAAATTACGTGAAAAAATAAAAATAAAAAATAAAATGTGGTGGGGGGAAAGAAATAATTAAATAATGCAACAACAAAAAAAGAAGACAATAATGAGGGAAGGAAAAAACCATTATTAAAGGGAAGAAGAAATGCAATTATAATTAAACAATAATAATTAAAATAATACTTAAAAAATAAGCCGTCTTTCTTCTACTTTCGTTCATTCTTTTCACGTCAAATTATAGGGGAGAACAGGAAAAGAAAGAACAAAGTGAGAAAGAAAAAAACTAAGTATTGAAGCGTATGACATGCAACGGATGTTAATGAAAATGTAACGGTAACGGTAAAACGTTAACCCTTTTGCGAAAACGGTAAGTAATTTTCCGTTTTAAATAATTAATAACGTTATAAAGAATTTAGGATATGGACTTGGGTACGAGGCTTAATCAAAAATTTATGATATCCGTAATAGACCCATGATGGGTAATGCTTCACTAAGACTAAATGTTAGGCTGTATTAATCGTCCTTCTGGGAGAAATCAGTGAAATGTGACAGAAAACTTAGAAGATTTCTATCAAAAAAAGTCTTCTACGTAATTAAGGTCGTTTAGACGGTCTTGTATCCCCTCAATAATTCCATTTGCATTTTTTTGACTTCTTTTAAGGGCCGCAAAGAACACTTTGATAAAAAAAAAAACCGTAAGGCCACGGTTCAAATGCCAGGTCAGAGTAAATAAAATTGTTATGAAAAGTTTCACAAAAAAAAATCTGCCGTTCGGAGTCGACTTTAAACTGTAGGTCCCGCAACTCATGTATATAATTAGCACATACAACATAAGTGGTGTAAGAATTTAGGTAGTAAGCCTGACAAAAGGGTTGTAATGACCAATTATGTACGTACGCATGTATAATAGAAAATGAGTCAAGCACCTTAGCCTCTTCATAGCAAGAACCGGGCACTAACACACGATGTGAACGATAGAAATGCCAAGTCAATCGGCATGACATCCATTAGACCAGTGGCCTGTGAGAACCTATGCTATGGATATCTATGCGATCAAAGGACAGAGGACAATCAGGACCATATCAATCCTACAGAGCACAGGCTACTGCAAGTAGCCTCATGTTGCCAACAAAGCTGAACCTCCCTGAACTTCATAGTTTAACTGAAGTCATCGAAACAGCTATGCCCATAACATGATGGAAATTATAATGAATGCTTTCCTATAAAATTCCCGTTACAAACGAACGAGAACAGATATCGAGTTGAAGCGTAAGCTGATTAAAATCTGGCCGCCCGAGTAAATTGAACGCTTTTCAGGGAGAATCCCCAAATTCGACAAGCATTGCGCCGCTTCCGATATGGCCACCAACTTCAATTCTAACACACTGCAGCGATAAGGTAGCCTATACGAAATATTAACGCATATTCCACAGTCTATTCTGTCCAGTATTGTGGAGTCTTCGTTTTTTTACCTCAAGAGCCCCACCTTCATGCCATCAGACCCTTTTCTCCCATTGAAAAAATTATAGAAACCAAGTAGCTGATCCAACTGTGTTTATGGTTTTCCCTTACTACAGTTTGTCCATAGTCTATGGCCAGGTTGATTATACCACGGCCCAATAGAGGCAGTATGTGACGATAGGTCTAGAGCAATAGTTGCTGTCTTTACTCTCTCCATTATGACATCCATGCTAAACACTTTCAAATTAAATGAGGCGATATTCCATTTTGACACTTGCTTGGGTTTATGGATTTTAGAGAAGGCAGACTGACTATTTCGAATATTGATCGTATAATCTTCGCTTAAAATTGATATTGATTATGAGCTAAAAAGGCAGGTTAGTTGGTTGGTTGTTAACAGTGGCCCATTGGTTCACTATGGCCCATTATGATATCCAATTTGGTTCTCATACCACCCATTTTATATGAGTCAACCTTATCTCTGAATGCCTAACCGAGAATGTTAATAACATACATTCCGAATAAAGGGGAACGGGAAAAAAGTTCCCGAACTGAACTGTTGGCCTAAACAGCTCCAAAGACATGCCAAAGTCATAGGTCCCTATTCCTCAGTACCGATTAATTATATGGTCCGCTATAAAATCTGAACTGATGCTTGGACACCGGTAACCCAAATAGAGTGTATTGGAACGCGGAGTTAGGTCATCCTCGAATTTCTTTGCAGATATACATCCTTGCATCAAGGTCTTGGGTATCAAAATCTCACTGCAATGTTTACCTCACAAACGAAAACATATCTTCACGGATGTGTAAAAAAGAAATGTAACTGTGTGTGGAGGCAACTTTTCGGAGTCAGCTGGTACAGTTCATTTGACAAGACCACCAAATCATTGCAGCGTATTGCAGGGAAATATCTTCTGATACCTAGACAGGGGAGTGGGGGGGTTCACAAGATTATAATACAACCACCTCGAGGATGGTCTACGGCTTCTCTTTTAGAAATGGCAGAACGGTAATATCGCATGGGTAACGGGACATTTTGGTATTCCGAGAAATTACGGAGCGGATGAATTTACCATATATTGGGAACACCATTGATATCCTACGGGTTCAGAATTGATAACACAGTAATGTATTAGGTAGTGGCCGTAGTCTAGTAGGTAACGCGTTGGTTTATTATACGTGAGGCCTTGGTTCAAACCCCAGCTCAGACATCTCTAACAAAACGAAATATGAAAAAAAATATTTCTTCGGCGACTTCCTCTCAGCAGAATTCTTGCAAATAAAATTGCCATGAAAAGTTGCTCAAAAATGTATCGTTCCGAGTCTATTTTAAACTGTATGTGCAGTTACTCATGTATAAAATTAACACACACAACATAAGTGGTGTGGGAAACTAGGTCGTAATCCTGATTAAAGGGTTATAATGACCAATTACACAGCCCTGCATAGGTTTTGCAAATAAGATGGCTCCAGGTGTTTCCGAAGACATTTTGGGCGCTGAACGCGAATCTGGTTTCAAAAACTTTCAATCACGTCTGGTTTTCGAGAAAAAGGGGGTTGAACCCCCTAAAAATAGCGTTTTTGGCCATTTTTGAAACATTGCAGAGCTAAACACTGACGAGCTATAACCATCGCTTTTGTCAGAAATTAGATTTATTTGAAAATTGTTACTCAGGGGTTTTTGGGGCCGCTGATTACAGATCTTCATTCAGATTTAAAAAATTCAAAATGGCGGATCCAATATGTCCGTCAAGTAAATCTGATTAATTTTTATAAACCTCGACCGCCAAATGTTTTCGGAAACATCTGGAGCCATCTTATTTGCACAAAAAAAGTCCAAATTTGCAGGGCTGTGTTATGTATGTAATGTATTCGGTTACGTGTCCGCATGTGGGTGGCTTTAAATATGGACAAGATAGCACAACAAATCTAGCCAAGGCTATATGACATTGCATTCTGGACGTTACTGGACATTGTACTCAATGACCATTGTTATGTCGAAGGCGAAAGAAACATCTGAGCTTCCACTATTCCTGCAATCTAACTCAAGTGCGTCAATTCTCTAAGGTGACAGCCACTTGACATACCTCTGTCCAGAACATATTAAGCTTCTGACTCTACAATATTTATATCACGCTTAATTACATATGATCTATCACTGAATAACAATCACTGTTAACATTCAAGGGTTAAACTCAAAACAAAACACGAAAAGTTTCATACGATATAAAGTAAATATGAGAGTATCTTGTATCTGTAAACGAAATTGACAATTGAATTGAACTGAATTTCACAGAACCCTGGCGTACAGTACATAACAGAATAGAATGGCACATAACGAGCTAATTAATTTAAAATATTAATTAAAAAAGCGTACAGTGGCTGTGATATTGACAGTGGCGGTGGCACTAACAGTGGCTGTGGCTGTGGCAGTGGCAGTGGCTTTACAACTTGATTTTTATCGACTTTTTAAAAACTCAATTCAAATGAATTTATTTCCTTTTTTTGTATTTATTTATTCATTCACGAGATTATATGCACATTGAACAGAACAAAAAAAAAAAAAAAAAAAACGAACGTGAAGCGTGATTTAAACGTTAAGATTGGGGTTTGGAAAAGTGAGGAAAGAAGAAAAATCATACAGGATTATTGAAGAATAGTTGAGGTAGAGAAAGTAGTTGTCGTTGTTGCAGTATAACAACATATAAAAAGTGTATTAAAATGTAATTAACTGTAATAAATAAATGAATACATACTTCATTTTTGTATTGTACTATGTGTGGAGTGACAATAAATATTTAACAACAATTGTAGAAAAAAATATAGCACACTACAGATTGGACAAGAAATATAAAAAACCAAGCCTTTCTTTCTCCTCCTACAACTTACTATCGGAATTCCAGCACTGAGTAGAGGACATCTCTTGGGTGTAAGGATAACTGAGAAGAAACCACTAAGACCAGTGTTGAATTCGGAATTTCAACGCTGAGTAGGGTCAGTTAGAAAAAACCACTAGGACCAGTGACGTCATTTCTCCTATCAATTTTATATACATTGTTTTAAAACTGGACAACCTGCTTAGAGCTCTACATAACCCCGACTATACTATACAATCTTTGCTTATAGGGAAGTAAATACTAAAATCTGCTTTACTGAGTTTCTTTAGGTTAAGTTTCAGTGCCCTGAAGTGGAACCAACTAACCAAAGCACTGTATGCCATGCTAAATTGCCTTCCTCCTATGCTTCTCCTGAAGCAACATGTAAGTCTTTTGGTAATTACGTTGAACCCGATGAACTGTTGGCCTAAACAGCTCCAAAGACATGCCAAAGTCATAGGTCCCTATTTCTCAGTACCGATTAATTATGTGGTCCCCTATAAAATCTGAACTGATGCTTGGATACCGGTAACCCAAATAGAGTGTATTGGAACGCGAAGTTAGATCATCCTCGAATTTCTCTGCAGATATACAACGTTGCATCAAGGTCTTGCATATCAAAATCTCACTGCAATGTTTACCAGGCGGCAGTCGCAGAATAATCCCGGAGAATATACAGTCTCGTACAGCCAAACTGTTATGAAGTTCCATTCAAACATCACATTGAAATCGAAATCTATCGAAGAATGGCGTCTGTTTCTCTGCAAAGTGGCGATGATTTCTATTATTAGAGCATAGGGAACTATAAGAAGAACTTATTGACTAGAACGGACAAGCAGACTGGAATACCGACTATGTGATCCATTAGGCTTGAAATTAAAGAAAAACTCCACTTCTTGGCTAGGTTCAACTGGCCGAATCTTAAACTGGGAATAACAAAACAGTTCATCTTTCTCTCTCGACTAGACATTTACTACGTGTCTCCGCCCTCCGCGGATTTTAACTGATAGAGGTTCAAAGCCATCGGCTATTCCCTAAAACTTATTTTTACAGAAGTACTCTTACAAAACTCTTAAAATATATTCCACAGGCTACCTCTGTCCAGTTTTTTAGAGCCATCAGTATATCCTTAATGGTCTCACTGGTAACCTACGAATTGACATTCCCTGGCGATGGTTAAAAACTCTGTATTTGATCCCAATGTGACTATGATTTACCATGTAACAAATCCATGATCCAAGCTATAACTGCATTAAGCCTGTTTCAACAAAAAGATTACAGGAAATCCAATTCAGTAAAACAAACAGTTGAGCAGAGTTCAATGGTGATCAGACAGTCTACCTGCGTATTCTGTCCATCACAATGCAGTGACATTGACATCTTCATACCGTGTGTCAAACGTGAACATTGTGGTGGCAAGTTAAAGCCACGTCTCTTTTAGAAGTGTAAAGCACTACTTTTCAAGGAGAGTATGGAGTCCAAAACAACTAACGGGTCCTTCCGGTTAATAATGGAAAATAATTTCATTCAAATGGCTGCATCGGCTGGCCATGCAGTAGCCTAAACGATCGGTCCAATTTTTAAGCCCCTTATCGATTGTGTGCAGCTGTATTTCACCAATGGCTTCACGAATATTGTCCTTTAAAGTGTCAATTGTCTCTGGCTTGTCGGCGTAACACTTATCCTTGACGGAACCCCACAAATAATAGTCAAACGGTGTCAAATCGCAGCTCCGAGGTGGACAAACGACAACAGCTCTGCGGCTGATAATGCGATCTTCAAAAACAGGGCGTAAAACATCGAGTGTAGCTTCGGCTGTGTGGCATGTAGCGCCGTCCTGTTGAATCCAAATGTTGCCAATATCCTCCTCTTCAATTTTTGTGAACAAAAATTCGTTCAACATGGCCCGATAACGATCGTCATTGACTGTAACGGCCACTCCTTGCTGATTTTCGAAGAAAAATGGCCCAATTATGCCTCTGGACCAAAATCCGCACCAAACAGTGACTCGTTTTGGGAGCGTCGGCTTTTCAATGTATGCGTGCGGATTTTCTGTGCCCCAAATGCGACAATTTTGCTTCTTTACATAACCCGCCAAGATCAAAATGAGCTTCATCTGAAAAGATGATTTTTTTTTTGCCAAAATCGGCATCTTCTGGTGTAGGCTACTGCATGGCCAGCCGAGGCAGCCATTTGAATGAAATTATTTTCCATTATTAACCGGAAGGATTGTACTTTCAAATAAAAAAAGAAATTTGGCGGACCCTTTACTTTCCACAGACCTCCTTGATGGTGGTGAAGAACCATGTGATTGGCTTCCCATGTAACATGTCCGTAGTCCTATTTTTTTTTTTATTATTTTTTTAAACCATCACTCAGGGGATGGCCCCTACTCATGCAGTGCATGGTGCAGGTTTAGGAAAATAGGTTATAGGAAGGTGGAAAGAGGAAGTAGTGTTTGTGGACATTTGATTTAAGCTCAAGATGCGAACGGCAATGAAACGAGTTGCTGCTAGGTGACTATATAATGGCCAGTGCTATACCTTCACCATTAGACAGTCTACAGCAATCGTCCCCAAGAAGCCCGCATCTTAAGGTTATTTTCAGTTAGAATGGAACAGAGTTCAATGACGATCAGATTCACACATTATCTGCGCATTCTGTCTATCACAATGCAGTGGCATTGGCATCTTCATACCGTGAAGCCACGTCTCTTTTAGAGACGTAAAGCGATACTTCTTCAGGAGAGTTTAAAGTCTAAAACAACTACCACAGTAACTGAACCACAATAAATTTTATCTATGGAGAGTAGGGAGTATAAAAGGGACGATGATATCCGGAAGACTCCTGTTATAAAGTGACAGGCTAGTTTTTGACCCTTAATAACGATAGAGCTGATGAACTAGTTTTCTATGGATTTCCATATGAATAACAAATTTACTTATGTTTGGAGAGATGGCTCAACTCATTGCTACACTGCTATCATGGCCTACCGCATCTGTGTGAATTACTTTTAACTTAATATGAATAAATCGCATTAAAACAGCTGCAATAAATTGTTGTAACTCAAATACAACAAACAACAAATGTTAAAAAGCATTTTACAACAAAAAGTATGGGGAAAATGGGGGCGGGAGAGAGAGAGTAAATAAATAAAAGACAGAATGAGGATGGTAGTGTGAGGTTGGTTAACTGATGCATACAGAAGAATGGAAATGAATGGAAAATGGGCATGAATGGTTGAGTGTTCCATTGCTGATACATCAACCTATAGATGGATGGGCTGGTTGGATGGATGACTGGATGGTTGGTTAGTTGATTGGTCGGTTGGTTGGTTGGGTTGAATGAATGCATACTTTTAGTTTTCAATTCAACCAAGATGGATAGGAGAAAAGGTTTACAAAAGCAAGAAATGTTGTGTTGTGGAGGAGGGCGGCGGTGTGTGGTAGAAGAAAAAAACTTTTCCATTGTGCAGCCAAACAACAAAAATTAATGGATTACACTTGATTTAATATGTATGCGAAGATAAATTGCTGTAAGTACTTGAAAATGTGTACAATATAATGGTATTGAGTTGAGTTGAATTGAATTGAATGGAATGGAATGAAATGAAATATTTTTCCTGAGCTCTCTCTTTCTATTTTTTTAATTTTTTTTTATTTTTATTTCATTTTCATTATTGTTGCCAACACGTTATATGCTGCTAATGCTGCCTGGTATTGCTGTTGCTGTTGCTGCTGCTGTTGCTGTTTCTCTATGCAAAATAAATAAATACAATAGCAATTGCAACAATTGCAATAAAGACTGACGACTATAATAATCATTAAAAAGGTAAAACACAGACAGACCGACAGAAAACAGACAGACGGACTTTAAGTGTTTAAGAGGACCGAAGAGCTGAGCTGGAGAAAAGCGTTAAAGAGGAGACAAGTTTATGGTGTTGATTAAAAGCATGCAAATGCTATAGTTTTTCCCCATTTAACACACACACACACATAGACAAACGCCAACAAGACTATGATAAAAATGGTGTAGATGGCGATAAAACAACGGAACTAATTAATTACACGTTTATTAAAGGAAAAACTCATCTCAACGCAACGAGAGGAAATATAATTAAAAAGAAACATTAAAACAGAAAAATAAAAAAGAATTCAAATCAGAAATTATTTAATGTACCGGAGATGAATTATTATTAATCAAGAGAAAAAAAAAGAATAATTTGCGTCAGTCTTTCTGAAAAGGGTGGTACGTTGTTACACATGAAAGCAGTCTATGCGATAATTATGACATCAAGAGTGATACTGTTTTAATCAAAAGAATCTTAATCAGTTAAGAACTAAGGCCATACATACTTTGGACGTTTAGTCTCGCAGTGGTTAGGAGCTAAAATTCTTTAATGACACTTCATGATGACCTCAGAGTTCATAGAATATCACGGCTTCAAGAGTCCTGCAAACTAAACTGGCAGAAGGGCAACGAAATTTGAAAATTAATTTTCGCCAATAATGGAGAAACTAACCAGAAAAGGAAGTTTTAATGGCGCGGGAACTATTTTCTATTTTATAGGAAGGAATCGTGTTAAAGAACATGTCAAGGAGAGTATACATAATTGGTCATGACAACCCCTAAGGCAGGATTACGATGTAGCTTCTCACATCACTTAGGTTGAGTGTGTAAATTTCAAACATGAGTGGCGGAACCTGCAGTTAAAAGTCGAATCCGAACTACAGATTCTTTTTTGTGGATCTTTTCAGAGATTTTGCCAGAAACCTGCTGAGAGGTAGTCGCCGAAGAAATATTTTTTTATATTTCGTTTTGCTGGAGATGTCTGAACTGGGGTTTGAGCCGTGGCCACACATCTGGTAATAACACACTACATTTGAAAGAGGTTTCTTAGAAGTATTATCACTTTAAACATGAAGGCCTGTGGCACGATGTAATTGTGCAAGTGCTCTACTTCAAGCTCAAACAATTCAGGTTCAAACTCCAGAGCAGACGAAATATTATCATAATGGTTTTCGAATTTATAAAATCAATAGGCTTTAATTCTTCTTCCGCTCCACAATGTTACAGCGCCCACAGAACTCATTATAGGAAACTGGGATATCCGTATTTTGACAGTTGATAACACGGTCATTTTATTAAAGCCACATCTGTCAAATTAGTTGTCATTTATTCAGTATTTTTTGCCAAATCAACATGAAAGAATAGACATAACGAGTGTTCGGTGAATGGGATCTGAAACAGTTGAAAACTGACTGAAATGTTCATTGAAAAATCATCTTCAGCAATGATACCTATTTTTGAATGAATGGGATAAACATCAACAAACTAAATTGTCGAATCGACATAAGATCCAGGACATCATTTTCAACGCCGACTACTATTGATCGATGATTACCAACTTCTTTTGGCCTGAATTGGATGATGTGGGCGACAATGTCCTTTACTCTCAACAGAACAGAGTCACGTATAACACAGTTCATGCAAAATTTGATATTCTGCAAAGGCGATTTGAGAGCATGGTCATCTCATGTGGAAGTAATGTGATATAGCCACTGACATCGTGTGATTTTAGCGCGTTAGATTTTTTCTTGTAGGTTTTCTTAAATCACAGGTTAGGAATAAGGAATAAGCCACAGATAACAGCTGTCCTCAAGGTAGGTAGGTTGAAGTGCTAGCCGTGACACCAAAAGTACACTTGAGCATGCATAGCGGCCCGTTGTGACGCCACGGGTAAACATAACTTTTTTTTCGTATTACTTTCAGTATGCATAGGATAATACGGTTTTCGTTTTGAATAAATAACCAAGTTATTCCTCAACAAGTGCATATAAAATATATACATACACACATTGGTCACTACAACCCTGCAGTCAGGATTACGACTGCAATTTCTAACATGAGCGGCAGGACCTACAGTTTAAAATCGATTCCGAAGGACAGATTTTTGAGAAACTTTTCATGGCAATTTTATTTACGCTCAGAGTTTTTGCAAGAAACCTGCTGAGAGGAAGTCGCCTAAGAAATATTCAAATTTTGTTTTGTTGGTGATGTCGAACCGGGGGTTTGAACTGTGACCACACTTCCAATAAGCCAGCACACTAACTACTAGACTACTAGACTTCTCCTCAACTCTTTTATTTTTCTAAAAAACAATGCACTATCTGACTAGGACCTCTGCTCCAAGAACTGATGTTTGAGGATTCCAGATAAATTCGAACTCAAACCATAAAATAATGTATAAAGGAATCAGCCTGATATAAGAATCGTACAATGGGACCCCCGGGTACTGTACTTGTCTTAACTTGTCTAACCTAACCTAACCTATAAGAATCGTAGTTACGCTCAAAGATTTTGAGATTCTAAAGAAATAGAATAACCTCTTAGCGTCCACAAGCGAGGTCAGATAAGCTGTTTAGGGAGTACATATCACAAACCCTTTTTCTGGTTGTAGACAACGCTGGAAAATAACAGAAGAAAGATGAAAGAATGAAACTTTTCACGTCATTTCAATCCTTAAAAAGGTTGTTATATGAAAACATAGTCTCCTTTTCACCGATGAGATAATTAACCCAATCCCATGCACAGCTTGTGCCTCTGAATTCCGATGCAATTTTATTTTACTCTCCAAATTTTTGCCAGAAGACTGCTGACCTGGGGTTTAAACCGTGACCTTACATTTAATAAGCCAACACACTTCCGACTAGACTCGGAAGACTGTATATAAAATATCTTGACTTGCATCTGGGCAGAAGTCTGACTTGGAAGCGACATAAACATGAAAGGGGGAAATTCAAAGAACTCTTACACAGCAACGTGGTTTGTTGGAAGCTCGAACATACATACATACATACATACTTAACGTAGAATCGAATACAATTGCCATTGAAAAGAAATACTTGAAAAAGTTCAGATTATATCCAATTCTCCATGCTGGTAATATTTTCAATTTTCGTGGCCACAATCAACAATATCATCAGCATCTTATAGGTCATCTAGAGGTTGATTTATGATCCAAACGGCGAGGCAGAAGACATCCTTGTTCGGCATCGCTTAGTAAACCGACAAGTTAAGTGCTGTACATGCTTGTACATGGCGTCACAACGCGCCGTTATATGTGCTCAAGTGAGCTTTGGTATCAAAGCTACCCCTCCAAACTAACCTAACTATTGTACGATCATTCAGTATTTCAGTAAGATTCTTTGATTTACAGCCTTTCCAAGAGAGTTGATGAATTAAAGCCAACCAAACAATTACCCCAATTAATAATTCCCCAAAAACTTACTCAAAAACAATGTTAATTTCTTAGTTTTAGGTCAAACCCTTTATTTTTTTTCTTCAAAAAAAAATTTTGAAAGGAAGCAGCATTATATTTAATTAAAATTTTGTAAATGTTACAAACAACAACAACAACAACAATTAAAATAAATACCTGTGAATAATTAAAAAAAAACAACAGGTGCAAAGCAACAATAATACCGAAACACAAAGCAAACCAAATTTGCCAAAAACAAGTCAAAATGATTTAAAAAAAAAAAACAATAGGAACACAAAAACAAAAACTATAAAGGAATTAAATAAATAAATACAACAACAATAGACAATAGAAAATGGAAAATAGAGAAAAACCTATACAATCGAATGGAATACAATATGAAAACAAAAAAACCCTCTCCCGGTATCAAATAGTAATACAAACCCATGCTGGCACAATACAAATGTAGCCAGCAGTAGTATGTAGTTAAAGTGTTAAAGGAAAACAAGGAAAAACAAAAAATAAACAGATGTTCGGACAGACAGACAGACAGACAGTCATATAAACAATAGAGGATAACAAATGAAAAAGAAACTTTTATTTTATTTAAATACATACAACAATTGCAAAGTGTATCATTATCATCAACACATACATAGATACACACACTCACACGGAGCACAACACAAATAAAATACCAGGAAAAGAAGAAGTCTAAAACTTTTTAGCCAGGATAATAGAAAAAACTTGTAAGTTTTTTTTCCGATTTTTTTTTTGTTTTCGTTTCCTTTACGAAACTGATTTCATTTCTTTGCTTACAGTGTGAATAGTTTTTGGCTAAAAGTGAAAAGTTGTAAAAAGAAAGCAACAAAAACCTTAAAAAGTAAGCAGGAAAGCAGATTTTCTTTCTTTTTTGTTTTTTTTATGGTGAAAATTACCAAGAATTTTCCGTAAACTACTTGTTGCAATATGTCCATGTCAATAACAGACGAGAGATACTTGGGTTTAACAACAACAGCAACAATAGTAACACAAAACAAAAGTTCGATACACAATTAAAGAAATTAATTTGAGTTCGAAAAGTAAAAAAACAACCACAACAACAACAACAACAAGCAAAAAAATATATGAGAAATTTAATTCTGTTAAAAGCAATACTTTTAAGGAAATATGAAATCCAATCAAATGAAATGTGAAATAAAAACAATTGAATGGTAGTGTAGGTGGGTATAGATAGTATAGGGTTATCCATTTTTCGATATTAAAAGTGAGGTTAAATTGAACACTCATAAGGCTACGATTTCGAAGAAATCTTGAAACCTTGTCAAGCAGTTATATACGAAATACAATGTCAATGCAAATTTGATTAGGTTAGGTTAGAGGACGCCGTGGTCTAGTAGGTAGTGTGTTGGCTTATTAGACGAAAAGCCAGGGTTCGAGCCCCAGGCCAGACATCAAAATAAAATACAAAAAGTATTTTTTCGGCGTCTACCTCTCAGCAGATTTCTGGCAAAAACTCTGAGAGTAAATAAAATTGCCATGAAAAGTTTCTCAAAAATCTGTCGTTCGGAGTCGACTTTAAACTGTAGGTCCCGCCACTCATGTATAAAATTAAGACACACAACATAAGTGGTGTGAGAAACTAGGTCGTAATCCTGACTGAAGGGTTGTAATGACCAATTATGTATGTATGTAGGTTAGAGGACGTGTACTTGCCAATTAAGACAAGTATAGTACTCGGAGGTCGAATTGTCCCATTGTACAACGTCCTAGTTTCTCACACCACTTATGTTGTGTGTGTTAATTTTATACATGAGTGATGGGACCTACAGTTTAAAGTCGACTCTGAACGACAGATTTTTGAGAAACTTTTTCATGGCAATTTTATTTACTCTCAGAGTTTTTGCCATAAATCTGCTGAGAGGAGAAGAAGAAATACTTTTTGTATTTTTGTCTTGATGTCTGGCCTGGGGCTCGAACCATGGCTTTACATCTAATAAGCCAACACACTACCTACTAGACTACGGCGACTTTGAATGCAAATTAACTGTAGCAATCCATTATCTTTCTGATGTAGTATTCGACTTCTTTTTCATATATTACCACCTTGGTTTTCAAAAGATCCGTCGTTAGAGTATTATCCGCTTAGACATGGTCTCTATCGTAGCTTCAGACATACATACATATATATACATAAGGCCCAGCTTCTCACACCACTTACGTTGGCTGTGTTTGTTTTATACATGGGTGGCGGGACCTACAGTTTAAAGTCGACTCCGAACGACAGATTTTTGAGAAACTTTTTCATGGAAATTTTATTTCACTCTGAGTTTTTGCCCGAAATCTGCTGAGAGGAAGAAGTCGACGAACAAATATTTCTTAATATTTCGTTTTATTGGAAATGTCTGACCTGGGGATTGAACCGTGTGGTCTCACATCTAATAAGACAACTACCTACTAGACAACGGCGACTTCATGGCCTTTGGGACTACCATCTATAAACCAGCTCTTCAGTTCACTATCTTCAAATTCTGGTCAAAAAAGTCAATTATCTTACTACTATAGCGCTCCGAATGGATGTCATGCTATAATGCTCGATAAGTCACTCGGTTTGAACCACGGCTTAGCATTGAGTGTCAATTATTTTAGAGTGACCTGCGTTTAACAACCTAAACAAATGTCACTTGATATAAAAGATATTTAACTGCTGACAGCCTTACAGATACGGCAGATTTGAAACCGCTAAATGGATAACCCGATATTTCCTTAAATAAACCAGAAAAGTATATTTTACTCCATTGATTCTTAAAAAAATACTGAGTGTAATAAAAGGAAGGCTATAAGCAGGTGTCAGCGAGGTTAGGCGACATAAAGGCAAGTTAATATAGACGTTTCATTTTCTATTGTCAAAACTTAGCCATTTGATAGCATTTATTTTCTTATGAGAATTCAATTGTTGAACACCCTTCTTAGGACATATGAGACTACATAGCTTGACAAAGCCAAACAGCAATTTCCAAACTCTTATACAACCCTACAGCATGATGTAACGTCCATGTACATCACATAAATACTTATACAGATCGGTTAGTTCTCAGAAATCTTTTCCTAATCCTTACAAGAGAGTTAAGTTCTTGCTCTAGAACAGAAATCAGAATAGGAAAAATCCAACTCTTCGGACAGTTGCTGCTTTATGTGGGTAGATTCCCGGTATGTGCATCAAAGTAGAAGGCCTTTTATAACTAAAGAGGGTTGGTGGCGTCGTGTTAATGTATTAACAGGCTTTCCCGGGAAATAACAAATAGGATACCAAACACTATGTCCACGAACGCATCTGAATCTGGAGCCTTTTTGCCGGCTTCTCAGATTTTACACTATTCACTATTATGTCATATAGGATATCCTCTAAATCCTTTATGGTCACCTAGCTTGTAGTAGGCTAGGCTAGATCAGATGACGAAGGTATTAACAAACACATCTTCACCCAGAGACCAGATAAGTATGATTGTAGAAGCTTTCAAATTACGCCGATTACGCAGAATAAATATCAACAAATGTAAAAAAAGATAGGAGGTATAGAAACGGAGCCAGATAATTATGATTGTAGAAACCTTAAAATTATGCCGACTACCCAGAAAAAATATCAACAAATGTAAAAAAAGATAGGAGGTATAGAAACGAAGTCATATCACCAGACATTTTATGCCAGAAATTATATATCCAACGTCAAACAAAAACTCCGGCCTAGAAATCCAGGCACCAGGTTAGAGACACAGAAAATACTAGACGGTTTTAAATTCCCCGACATTACCGAAAAATCTGTAAAAAGAAAGAGGGCATATGTCCCTCAAACTGTTCCTTGCCCCACAAGCAAAATGCTTCGTTGAAAAACCTACCAGTGCAATTAATACTAAAAACTTATTTCCATTCTAGCACATTTACACCTGAGATATAATAAGTTGAAGATTTAACAATCTTCTGTATAACACCAATGCCCACTCAATCTGACAAAAAATTATTATACAGAGAGCCTAACCGTCAGTGCCAATTGGTTAAAGCAGTCGCCAGCATTACTGGCTAGCTTAGCTGCAATATCTGCCTTTTCAGATGAAGCTCATTTTGATCTTGGCGGGTAAGAAAACAAGCAAAATTGTCACATTTGGGGCACAGAAAACCCGCACGCATACATTGAAAAGCCGACGCACCCAAAACGAGTCACTGTTTGGTGCGGATTTTAGTCCAGAGGCATAATTGGGACATTTTTCTTCGAAAATGAGCAAGGAGTGGCCGTTACAGTCAATGGCGATCATTATCCGGCCATGTTGAACGAATTTTTGTTCACAAAAATTGAAGAGGAGGATATTGGCAACATTTGGATTCAACAGGACGGCGCTACGTGCCACACAGCCGAAGCTACACTCGATGTTTTGCGCTCTGTTTTTGAAGATCGCATTATCAGCCGCAGAGCTGATGTCTTTTGGCCACCTCGGAGCTGCGATTTGACACCGTTGGACTTTTATTTGTGGAATGCCGTCAAAGATAAGTGTTACGCTGACAAGCCAGAGACAATTGACGCTTTAAAGGACAATATTCGTGAAGCCATTGGTGAAATACAGCTGCACACAATCGATAATGTGCTTAAAAATTGGACCGATCGTGTAGGCTACTGCATGGCCAGCCGAGGCAGCCATTTGAATGAAATTATTTTTCATTATTAACCGGAAGGATTGTACTTTCAAATAAAAAAAGAAATTTGAAAAAATATTCAGTAGTTTTTTTTTCAAAAAAAAAAGTAATTTGGCAGACCCTTTATATCCCCCCTCAATATAGAAACACACTACAAATCATGCTTTAACTCGATGCAGAAAATTCTATATCAACGTAGTATATTGTATTAGAAATGCCATACTGTAAACTTTCAAAGCGTTAACTTAGTCAGGCATTAACATTCGAATGGAACGAAGGAGATCGTTTGACCAATAAAAGCAATATCCTATAGACTATGAAGGATGCTTCCCTGTTTCCAAAGCATCTCATCTGATAAATTAATTGTTACGGTAAGTAAAAATAATAATATTGAATGGAGTTATGCCAAATAAAGCTATTTGTCTGGATAAAATGAAAACAAAATATAAAAGCCGTGTGAGCAAAATAAAAAAGTTCAAATGTTACAATCTTACTTCATTTAAATCTTCGTTTAGATATTCGTTACGAAATTTTATAGAATTTTTCTTAAATTAATGGAATTAAATTCTACTTACCGGCTTCAGTATCATTAAAGAATACGGGCTCAATATTGATATGATATTCAAATGGTTTCTTTAAAACACCCTCTCTGATGTGAATACCTTTGGCATTTGAAGGGCCACAACGCACAGAAAATCTACAATAACACCAAAAAACAATACGAAAAGAATAAAAAAAAAGGAATGAGTATTAAATTAATACAACAATAAAAATAAGGTGAAATGCAAACAAAAAAAAAAAAATGAAAACGAGAAATAAAAAGAAGAAATTCTCAACATTTAGCCGGGGTGTATAAAATAAAATAAAAACACGTAATTAAAAATATATGTACAATTAAATACAACAGAAAAAATAATAAAAAAAAAATAAAAAAAATAAAAATAAAATGGAGAAAAATACAAGAAAAATGTTGTAAAACAACAATTTTACATGCAACAAAATGTAGTTGAATTTAAAACAACTGCTGCTGCTACTACCACTACTACTACGGCTACGAACACAACTTGGAATTTAACAAAAGCAGCGTTAACAAGATGGAAAATGGAAAACAACAGCAAGATGTAGTAGTAGTAGTTGGGGAAAAACAATACAGAAAAAAAATCTGTTTAAAGTATAAACTGAACTCTTAAACACACTCACCTTAACATATTCTCGACAGCTTTATCATGTTCTAACAAATGTTCAAAAGCTTTTTCAACATTTAAAAGACCACTGCCTTGGGCAAATGGATCAACATAACCTAATTTAGTGGCAGTGGCGCAAATGGCACGTTTAATACTAAAGGGTGAATATGAGATGTTACGTTGTTTTAAACCCGAGATGAGTAACGCTGGCGAAACATAAAATGGAAAAAGAAAAAAAGAAATTAGTAAATGAACGTAAAGATAGATGATGCTAAGGCAGATTTTATCTTCCTTCTTACCTATGGCTCCAGCAACATGAGGAGCCGCCATGGAAGTGCCATTCATAAGAGCTGATTTTGACATGGTAAACTGAGGTACTGATGTTATGGCGCCACCGGGAGCACACACTGTTACACCCTGACCGCCATCAATGCAGGGATCTCTTGACGTCCAAGTGTAAACATTAGCAGGTAATTTTTCACGCAAAGCATACTCTGCCTCCATCATTTGCGGTGAGACATAAGCACCCACTCCAATACAACTGGGCTGTGCAATATCTGGTGGTGTACCCACGGTACATAAAGCAGGACCATGATTGCCAGCGGAGGCAACCCATACAACGCCGTATTTGTTAACCACTTCACTCATTAGTTCACCAATGCGGCTGTTGTATACATGTCAAGTCAAAGTGGATTGTGGTGGAAGAATGTAGGAAACACAACAGCAAGCAGCAAATGCAACCAAATGGAACGATACAAAAGAGAAAATAAAAATTAAAGGAAACATTAAATTATCTTCTCTGTCTCTCTCTATTACACCAAAACATTAAAGGATAAAAACATTAAGTTTTGTTCTTCTGTTCTTGTTTTTGGTTTTAGTTTCAGTTTCAGTTCAGTTTTCTATTCGAATTATTTTTCATTTCTCTTTTAAATACAAAATTTTTAATATTTTTTTGAAATTTCCTTTGTAGTTGGTATGGAAGTGTATAAAAGTTGTTCGTGTATTCCGTTACATTGTTTGTAAAATATTTACAAAAACACATACAATTAGACAGCTTAAGTACAACAATTAAAAACGACTTAACTTACAATACGATAGCATGGGGAGTGGTGGATGGTTCTGTGTATGATCTTAATGTGGTAAGGAGTTGAGTTTTTTTTTTTTTTTTTGTTACACTAAACTAAACACAACAATTTACCTTAGATAAGGTTTTCGTTTTTTACGTCGTTTCTTTTCAATGATTTCAGGAAATCTAAGAGAAGATTTATTTTTAATTTTTTTTTTGTTATTATTTAAGTTTCATTCAATGCACACACAATAAGCAAGCAAGCAAGCAAGCAAAGCAAAGGAAAGGAAATTTCAAAATTGTTTTAAACAATTTCTATTTGTATTGTTTGTTGTCTTATTTGTATTTTTCTTTGTTTCTTTTATTTCAACTGAAATTAAAACAAAAGCAAAAAGGAAAAAGGAAACAGAAACTAATAAATAAATATTTATTTTTACCCAGTATTTGACCAATGGGAATGTTCGCCATAACTCATATTAATGACATCAACTTGACGGCCATTACGACAAAGTTCCATAACTTTCATCATGGCCCGTACGAGGCCAGTGCCCGTTTCCATAGAACCCAAACGACCGTCACCAATGGTCATGGAGACAATTTTGGCATTGGGTGCAACGCCATCAATATCCTTAGAATTATGATTGCCACTAGCAATGGAAGCCACATGAGTGCCATGAGAAGCTGTAAAAGGAAAACAAAAAACAAATAACAAAAATATAAATAATTTCCTTGTAATCTTCTAATAATTAAAGTGTAATAATAAATAAATAAGGAATAATAATAAATCAACTTATATTCAAAGCTTTGATTGTAAAGAAGACCTGACACAAAAGGACCTGTGTTTGCCTTTTCCTTATTAATACAAAACCTAACCACTGCAATAACTATTTTGTGAGGCTAAATTGACAGTCAAACATAGCTTGATACATTGTACTACAATTGCGTCATATGGTTATAATTCCGGACTGCGTTTCTCAGTTATCCTAAAATTTTTTTTATCCAAATCACCTCTGGCTACAAAATAAATAATACAATTTGGTTCCCAAAATATCTTTCGTCTCTGGTCCCTAAGTATCATTGATTGACAGAGGTGTTCAATGGTCTCTTTTTCTTTATTATTACCCCTTTTGCAGAATTAGTTTTAAAATATTTAAAGCTGTCGTAGTCAAGTAGGTAGTGTGTTGGCTTATTAGGCGTGTGGCCACGATTCAAACCCCAGATCAGATATATCCAACCAAACAAAATATGAAAAAAATATATATTCGGCTACTTACTCTCAGCAGATTTCTGTCAAAAACCCTGAGAGTAAATAAAATTGCTATGAAAAGCTTCTCAAAAATCTGCCGTTCGAAGTCAACCGCCACTCATGTATAAAAATTAACACACACAACGTAGTTGTTGTGAGAAACTAGGTCGTAATCCTGACTAAAGGGTTGTAATGACCAACTATGTATGTATGCACGCATGGATTTTATCCAAACAACATCTGACTACAAAAGTTCTCCCAATAAAATCTGGTTCCCAAAACATCTTCCATCTTTAGTTCTAAAGTGTCGTGGAATGACAAAGGTGTTCAGTGGTTTTTTCTCTCCTTCCTTATCATCACAACTGTTGTTGTTGAGCGTGTACGCCCAGAGCCAGACTCCCGTTATGACTCCTATTAGGTTTCAAATATGAATTTTGAATAAACTTAATGCAAATCGGATATCCACAAAGGGCTAAATTCTTCTGGCCTCTGTGGGTTCATTTTCCAAACTTTACTTTGCGAATAAGTAAAATAAGACTGTTTGAGATCACTTGTCAGCGTTTCAAGAGAGGAATAGCGCGACAATCTCGAGTCTGATTTCGTTCGAATTACAAGTTGAACCAGCTTTCGCATGTGCATCAGCTATGTTGTTTTCTTCTATGTATCTGTCTCCAGGAACTCACACCAGAGCAAGCGTTAAATATTTTATTATTTTATTACCCAGATACACTGGTATTATTTGACAATCTTTAATGCAGTGTACCCATCCTCTAATCTGTATCCATATTCAACACACCCTGATAATAAATGTGTCTGTATAATCACTATTTCAATCTCAGTTATGGTACAGTAGGTAGATTAAAGCCCAATTTAAGATTCAATTGTTTCAAAAGGATTCCACACCCGATCTTAATTCATCAATGAATACTTGGATCATGTGGTCTGCGAGGTGTAGGCCATGATCACAATAGGATATTTTCTGTTTTGGTATAACACAGGGATAGAAGATAAGTTCATGTATTGTCTAGCCTACCTTAGCTTTTGGCATAACCACAGTTTGTTTACTACCATGATTTCGTTTTATTGAATCTCAAAGGATTATTTGCAGCTGCTTGTTTCCCCAATTTATCAGGTAGCAGCTAGTTTACTGTCATCCATGGCTATCTATTTTTCTGGGATTTTTTTATTACATTCGTTTGCGTTTACGTAGGAGGTAAATATTATACAAAACACCGTTTGCAATCACTTCGATAAGGTTGTGGATAGAAAGAAGTTCAATGAATGAATCGTACACGGCTTAACGCAAACAAATCCTTCATGAACCAAATTTCTATTGACTATGACTGATTTATGATAGCAACGAAAACTTATAAGTGCAATTAACGTGCACATAGAAACGTTTAAAAACAAATGCCAGCGGTGATTTTCTGACCACAAATCTCCGCTCATGTGGACGCAGGTCAGCGGAATTGGCGATGAATAGGGTACACAGTTCGAAGGGCAACGTGGAGAAAATCGAATGATTCAAATGACATCAGTCATTTCGTAATGGAATTCGATATAAAAGGATGGATGAGGTCCTACGCTCTACTGACAGTTAAAACAAAAGAATTACAAAATGTTTTATAAGTGTTCCCGGAGTTAATTACTTTGAACCTACACTGCCAATAGTTGAACCGTTTTACGGAAGCATTTAGCCAATAGGAGAGAATTTGTAACCAACTGGACAACGCCAGAGCAAACACTTTCATTGCAACTCGACTAAGGCTGTGGAAGCTTATTACATCTTACCGATTATAAATTTTGAGAAATTGTTTGCTGTCTACCTTCTTTCTGGATGTAACTAGATGGTGATAACAAAAATAAGTTCTTCTTCACGCATGTTTCAAAGAAGAATATGCAACCCAGAGGTGGCAATGAATCTGAAAACCTGAGTATTTGTGAGGCGATCAGGCTGCCTAAACATTACTTTGCTTCTATAAGGATATTACTTGACGTAAGTCTAGCACAGGAGAACATACATCGCTTTTTAATTGGAATATCGATCCTGATAGATGAATGGGCGTTGAGGAAGTTATAACACAGGTGGACTAATATCACAACCTGCAGAACATTTAGAGTACTTAGGCCTTTTCTGTCAACGGACAGAACCAAAACTGTCTTAAGCTTTAAGCATAATTATTGGACACTCTATGGGTGTACGAATTCAAACCTCAGCTCAGAGATTAAAAAACACAATATTTTCGGTGATTCATCGAAAATTCAGAATCTACAGGGGTTGTGAAAGTAACTACTACTGTTGATCCCAACTCTCATTGATAAAAAATTGTTGTGAGAAGGTGAGCTATAACCTTATTTGTTGAAAAAATGGTTTACCCATATCATTGATATGGTAGGAGCTGTTAGAATGAGGAAACATGGCTTTGGCATCTTAGTGAATGTTTTATTCACTGATAATATTTTCAAAAATATCGCTAATTTTTGTACAATCTGGCTCAAAGAGGGCTTTTTCGCCGAACAACCTTATGTTTGGGTTTTATCAGATAAAGGATAGCCTAATGGGCCACAGGGTCTCCAAATATACCCTTCATGTAATATATTTGCTTAGTTTCACATTCAAATCATACTTATTTTGCAATTAAAATCAAATTCATACTTACAACACATGCCAACGATTTCCAAAACATTGCCTTCATCATGGACATTGATTGATATGGACAGATAGTCATCAACATTTTTGATTTCATAAGTTTTACTATATTCGCCAATATGCAAAGCTTTCTCTAAATCACCCTGGATAAGTAAAAAGGAAAAAGAAAAATAGAAAAATTTACTTCTCCATAATTTATTGAATTTATAATAATTAGTTTACCTTTTCGGTAATATCGATAACAGCTTGCCAACCGTTTTCCGTTGGATAAAGCAGACAATCGTAAGCAGTTTTAATATCGGAATAATATTTTTCATAAGCATTGAGTAATTCCAAGGTATTCTCCAAATCCTCTTTAATAAGCTTTTTATCCCAAGTTAATTTCGAATTATCTGCCATAGAAAAGTAATTTTAAAATTAGTTTTTCAAGTTTTTTCTTTGATTTTGATTAATTATAAACACCTGGATTTTGTGTTTCAAATTCAATAATTTTTCTTGTGGCTTCAGCTATAGCCGTTTTATGTGGACCATCCCATTCCTTAAGCTTACGGGCAGTTGTTACATTCTCACGTACTTTGGATGGGCATAAATCGAAGAATCTCTTTAAGCCCAAACGGAATTCCTTATTAGGGGCAGTATTACCATCGAGCATTTCTTGGGTAACCTGTAATATAATTGCGTAAAGAAAATATTGAATCATGTATTTAAAAAAAGATTATGATTATGATTTAAATTAAAGTTATTTGCCTAACTTCACTTCGTTACTGTTTTTGTTTTTTTTTTTCTTGTTTTGAACACACGATATTTTTCGGACATTAATACCTTCTGGACAGATATAAGGCTTGTTTCAATAGGTATAAAGAAAGTATTAAGAGAGCCAAAGGGCTACCGATGTCTTGGTGGGTTTTATCTAAGAGCATTTCATCTAAGTGAGTAATTCCGACAGGACGGATGGTTCCTAATGGGAGTCTTTTGAGGCCCTCTTGGAGACACATTTCCCTGAGTTTAGGTATACGGTTTTAGTGTTAATGGTCTTTTCGGACTATATGGTCAGGGTTTAGTTTGCTAGATGATCATGTGAGCTTTATAAGATCGCATACATAGGGCACGAAAGTGAAGGCTAGCACTGATGCAGGAGTTAACTTGGAGGTTCATGCAAAGCTATCCTAAAGGTTCTCTGTTGACTATAGTACCATTAAAAATGAGATGTTTGTGAACTTCGAGATAGTAGAGCTAAAATGGAAGTCGATTCTACAGAGTGATAGTCAGACTGCCTTGAAGGCTCGAGCTGGCTATTATATCAGCTGTGAGGTAGGTAGGTTTTTGCACAGATACTAGATGTGTGTGGCATTTTGACATTGGAGACTATGAAGCCACAGGGAATAATGAAGCGATGATGAATGAATGATGTAGTAAAGTGTGCACTTAGATATCCCTTGAGCCACTGCTTCGTACTGATCGATCGAGCTATCAAACGAAAAATGGATCAATCTCCACTAGAACGATAAAAATTCTGAATATGTGTAGGGAATCTATTAGATTCTCGGCATTGTGATTTCAAAGCAAAAATCAGTTTATAGAACGTGGGAAGCACCTGTTTCTGAAAAAGCAGGGAAACCTGAAACTGTCGAGAACTTTCAGTATCTCTGCTCTTGCACGAGAAGCGAAGATGTAAGATCCTTGACCAAGGTTTTGTCAATAGCCTCGAGGAATTGGCTTTTGTTAGAATTATTGCCATGAAAAGTTGCACCTCTAGTATTGGCTGACTAGTATGGCTGCCTCATCGGGCAACACATACCACCGGTGCTATGTGCTACGTCGATTGTACTATTAGACGATATTAAACTTTGTAAGCCGAAAAAAATCTCGTCCGATAAAGCGAAAAGCATTAATTGAAGGCCCCAAGGCATAAATTAGAGTACTTATGGATCACAAGACAGAATAATAGTATTTAACGCTTGAAATTTTAATATAAGCCTAACTTACCCTGGCAATAAAAGTTTCTTGCAAAATCTATACCTCTAACTAGGACCCGACGCTGAATTATAACAAAAAAATGCCATTAAAACCTGTATTATATCCGTTCTGATTATGAAAATTGTCGTAATAAACGGAATTTTTACAATAGAGATTATTTTCTTTTTCAAATTCATGAGGGGTATCTGGTCACCTTAACAAAAATAAACATTTTATATCACTTGTGCACGCCAAATTACAATATTTATAAACAAATAATATATAAAAGATAAACACAATGCTGATAAAAGATAAACTACAATGAAAATGCAAATTTCTTACCTTTAATTGCCTGCCGGAGAGACCGGTAACGAATCCCTTACTGTCGGCCACCACTTTTTTAGTGACACTAACATCGCCACAGCCAGTACAATCAAAACGTTCCACAACCTTTACAGTTTTGCCATCGCAAAGAGTCTGAAATAAGAATGAAAGAAATAATTAAAATGCGTTTTATGCAAATAAAACAACTTAGCAAAGCAATTAATTAAAGCACCACAACAATAACAACATGGCAATGAAATAAAAAAATTCTAACCTCAAGACCGGTTGCTCGGGGGTCTACACCAGAATCAAAGATTGCAATGGTCACATCGCGGCCATCAAAGTCAGGATATTTTTGCAAGAAACTCAAAACTGCAGTCTCCGCTTTAGGTACTAAGGCGCCAGTTGGGAAATTATTTTCCACAATGCCGCCATCGGACAATTGATTGATGGTCATTGTTAAAGATTTCGATTGCTTAGTTTTCTGTGAATTGTTTGTAAATTCTTCTAAACGTAGAACTGGTTGTTGGATTTGTGCGCAAAATTTACTTTTCAGACGCTGAGGAAGAGCTGAAATATTCAGGTAAAGTATTGTAGTTGCAGCTGTTAGCAGGTTTTGTTAATACGAATTAATTAAACAAATTCCACGGACTAAAATTTCACTTGAATTAATAAAAATTGTCCAACAACTGTCATGACAAGCGGAATTAATGCAATTGTCAATAAGAATTGTTTTTGTTTAAATTTAACCTAAACACAAGCTGTTGGTTATGAAAACCTAACAAATGGTAGGTGCTTGTCATATATATAAAAGCTGAAGTTTATATATTTGTAATTTTGTTATTGCTTTTACAGCTGTTGTGTTTGACATTTGAATTGTCTGTCAATTTGTATAGTTTTCTTCAGCCGCTCTATTGTTTTTGGCCATTAGATTTTTTTCTTTTGTCGTCAGTCCAAGGGAATCTAAATAAAGAGAAAATGTGGTTCGAAGTCTTACCCTCTGCAGTCATCATCACTGTGGCCTTGTCCATACCCACATATGCCATGTATGGCATACACAAATTGACTTTGGGCAACGTAAGTTTCCGTAACAAAATCTGTTGCTGGCATATTCCAAAATTCTTATATAACCTGCCAATATTATAGTGAACATTTGTGCTCTTTTTTAACATAATTTTAAAGTGAAAACCAAAGATTTTTAACAAAAATTGAAATAATTTTGAAAATCATATGCCAAATAAACTGATTTATGTTAATAATTGTATTTTACGTCTCTTATAGGCCTACCGCCGCAACTTGGATGAGCGTTTCGATCGTGTAATGTATTTGCGCGATAGAAGACTGACCGACAATCCCTACATAATGAATGTGAGTATTAATCAAACTTTTGTTTACATACACAAAGCACAACAACGATAGGTTTGAGCGATCAGCCAGCATGCAGCATTGAATAGTTTAAAATGCTTGAAGTGATAAGTTTAGAATAGCTATCATATGCCGATACTTCGCAATTGAAATTTGAAAAGCAGTCTAAATACATAATATACCTGTAATGCCTCCTTGTGTATTAAAGGTTTAAAATTAGAGCTCAAAACGAGTTCCTATAAACAATAATTATTGTTTCTTTAACTATATTTCCGTCTTGTTGAAATTAATATTTCTGGAGTTTAAAGCATACTTGTATGGAAATCATAATAATAATTATTACTTTCCATTATTATAAATACAAAATTTTAGAGAAGCTAAATCAGAGTACAAGAATAACTTAAACAGCGCACTGTACCAACTATATAATACGTCATCGTGTAGAAATGCAATACTGCTGCACTCTACGATCTATTGTACTACCCTCACTCTATATCTCTATCTCTATAATGTGTCCTCTAAACCTATTGAATTGGCAAACTTCAGAATGCTGTTCGTTGTCACCAAGGACAACTCCCTGAGCAGCATTTGATATGCACACCGGTATTTCCTTCTGGGCATTAATACCCTTCCAAATAATGTTCTTATGATTTATTCTTATTATCACAGAATCTTAATATTAAGTTTAACGCAATCCCCATTCTGCGAGTATTTTACAGTGCCCTGTCTGTAGGCCGGTGTATTAACCTTAAGTTATTCGAACAAAGAAATGTTTCGAAGTAAACCACTATCGGAGGAAAGCTTAAATACACTTAGTATCCAATGTTTAAAAAGTTTTTTATAACATCGAAACTTTGTTGACTAAACGTCAATCAGAGGTTATGCAAAGAATTAAAATGAATACTATATATGGTCTATACGCACTCGTGTGAATAATACGAATCAAAAAAGCCTTTAAAACATAGAACAAATTCCCCTAAATTGTAGAAAAATAATCTGCTTCAAAATGTTGACAACTATGGAAGGCAGATTTGATGACAGTACCGTACTGCCGAAGGTCATGCTTATTGTTTCGTTCTAGAAAAGAAATAAATAGAAAAAGGAAGAAAGCAAAGAAGAAGGATAGCGGAATAGCATCCTAAAACCACAAAAACGAACGAATAGCTACACAAGAATTGGCACTTAACTCTCAGACAGCGGAATACCAAAGGTTTATTGTGGTCAGATCAGCTTAAACATCGGATAAAATACTCAATCATCGGAATAAAAACCTAATGTAGCAAGGGAAGCAGGCTTTCCTCAGGACCCAACAGACACTAATTTGATCCAGCCAAAACAATTACTCGCATCTTACATTAGATCGATTATATCGCTCTCAAGGGGTCTTGACTGTCAAAGAAGCTCAACCACCGTATTAGAAAAACCAAAGTTAGCTACACGCTCACATGTCACCTTTTATAAGGTATAAATCTCCACCTACATTCTGAGCTTCCAAAAAAAATTATAGCACCAGTGTCCCACGGGTGTACCAAATCAGATTGAAAGTCCCTCGCTTTTCGTTGAGTTCTTATGTGAAATTAAAATCCATAAGCCAGGAATAAACGTGGAATACAAAAATAAGTTGTAAAGATCTGCGTGCCAAAGAGAGATAAGTAGAAACGGCGTTAAAAAAGAATTTTGTTAGGTAATCGTATAGGAGAAGCAAAAATGAAAGGCGGGCGTAACATTTTCCATGCGACATAAACTAGTGCCAATGTAACATGAAAATCGTTTTTGGGGAACCTCTGCTACCATGTTTCCCATCCTAGAATATGAAACCAGTCCTCTGCGATAATTAGGCTATAAGGCTATCTAATTGCGACAGCATAATTACAGCCGCTATACAAATTTAATATCAAAATATATTGCTTAGGAATGTATAAGTGGAAAGTTGCGAGATATTTACTGGTTGCCTAATATGGTTTCGTAGAGACGAGGACGTTGAAAGTAAAATCAAGACACACTTGCAATATGATTATTATGGCTCTGTCGTTATTTAAGCTAAGTTTTTTTCATTCCAATTATACAAGTATATGTACATATGTATGTATATATTAAAATATTAAACACTTTACTTACTAGACTTACAAAACCATAATAAATCTATTAAAGATATTAATATTCCAAGTTTAATACACATTTCCGTTATTACAATTTACTACTAGAGACTATTATACAAATGTATGTTATCAACTAATTTAAATGTAACTTTTCTGTTTCCATTTTAGGGTTTGGATCAAATTCCCGATGAGAATTAAGGATATCTTTTGCAGGCCATTAACAATTTGGTAAACTTAACGTAAAAATAGTGAAATATGATAAAACAAAATGTATGTTAGTCACATTAAATTGAAAGAAGAAATTAAATAATAAAAAGAAATTCCATAATAAACGTATGAAAACTAACATATAAAATGAAATACGTATGACTTTGTTGTTTGCAAACATTGAAAACATGCCAAAATGAAATTACAGAACTTTAAAGGAGTTTAAACATGCCATTGTTCGAGTTTGTACGTCTATATAATGATTCGAAAGTGGGTTTTCGTTCACATCGAAGCACACAGTAAAACTGAAGAAAAAAATTCGGGAAAGACACATACACAGCGTATATGCTGGATATATCAAATCGAAAAGAAAAAATTCGAATTTGAATGTCTTTTTCAAATCGAAAGGTATTATAGAGTTGCAGAAAAACTCAACATTTTTTATTAAATTCGAATAGAAAGTCTTTTCAATTTGCGTGTTTTGTATATGGTGTTACGAGTTCCTTTGGTTTTGGAATATAATACAGTGGAGTCTACTCTGCAAATCGAATGAGTATGCCTTTTACATTGCATTTGGCATGTCTTTCGTGCTGAGTTTCAAACATTGATTTCATTCGAGTCAAAACACACAGAAAATTGAAATAAGAAGATATTAAGGGACTACTGTGTATATCGAAGTGGAAACAAAATCATTCGAATTTGTATGTCCTACAGATAGCGCTTTGTAAACAGATTTCTTTCGAATCAAAACACCCAGAAAAGTCTGAGAAAAAAATTTGAAAAAGAATATTTAAGGACTACTGTATATATCGATTCGAAAACAAAATCAATCGAATTTGTATGTCCTACAGATAGCGTTTCGTAAATGGATTTTTTTCGAATCCAAACACTGTAGAGCCCCAGAGAAATAATTCAGAAAAGATACACAAGGAGTCTTATGCTTTGGAAAGAAATTAGAGTGTATTTGGTTGAACATTGTGTTTCGAAACTTGTTTTCTTTTAAATCGAAATATGCAGAAAACTTCGACTTCAGAAAAGCAGTACAAAGGCGGAAAAGGAAAATCGTTAAATTTTATATGGATTTTCGAAAAATGATTTTAATTTCGAATTGAGTAACACAGAACAGCCCCAGTAAAACTTCTACAAAGAAATATTAAGAGTCTAACTTTGTATTTCAACTCAGGAAGAAAGTCGTTGAATATTGTATAAATACATTGCATTTCGAAAATCGAATAGAAATATATAGTAGAGCTTCAGAAAATATTCTGAAAATCTATACTCGAGATATGCTATGTATTTCGATTCGAAACCAAACGATCGATAGATCGAATATATTGCGTTTCGAAAATCGAATTGAAATATACTGAAGATATACGAAAATTAAATAACATAGGTTTGTAGGGAAAATGGGTTTTCGAAATATACAATAGGCAAGACTCTACAGCGTATTTCCTATAAATGTATGTTACTTCTACATGGCGTTTGGAAATCAGTTTTTTTTCGAATTGTAATACGCATTTGATTCCAAGATTTTGAAATTTTGTTTGTCCAATTACTTTTTCAATAAGGGCATCCTTTGAAGTCCTGTATGTACATTAAAAATGTGTGTTACAACAAAAACAACCCTGATTTTGTTTAGCATTATCCTTTATCATGATTATTATTTACGTAGTTGTAGTAACGACGTTACTTTTATAGACAAAAGGCACAAGACAGCGGGCACTAGAGACCGAATAAACCACCCTTATGCAAAGAATGTTATTTAGGTGGTATAAATAATGTGGAGCTACATATTATGCTCCTACTACTTACACTAATACTGCTATGTAACACTACTACTGCTGCTGCTACTGCTACTGCCGCTTTTTTGACATGGAAAATAATGACAGTTTTGCGAAAACAAATACACTAAAAACATACAACAAAAGGCGTCGGTTGAATTGAAACGATTTTTACGGTTGCTTTTGTTAAGGGGAATAGAGTGTGAAAGAGTTTAGGATTTTAGAAATGTAGAAAAAGTTTTGTTTTAACACAAGAGAACACGCAAACACGTTTATTTTTAAATAAACAATGTAAAGTTTTTAAAGAAAATCGAAAATATTTACTTTGGCTTTTGCATTAAAAATAACAAAACAAGGATTGTGTATATACTACATGAGTGAATTCGAGAAAATCCTTTAAACGCCAGAACGAGAAAAAAAAATGTTGGCAAATGTTTTATGTAGCGGGAGGCGTAAAAAGACTTCTAGGAATTTTTTCGTAAAGGAGTTCGTAAATGTTTTTAACAAAAGGACTCTTTTATATATTTTTATATACTTGGCGGTTATTATATGGCCGTTAAAGGCCAACTCAGCCAAGACATATCTTAAAAGCCAGGATTTAAATACCGTCCGTCATCATTATCATACCAAACAACAACAGCAGCAGCAGCATCAGTTGCTTTTAAGTCGCCAGCCCAGACAACAGAGAGAAACAGTTTTCAGTGGTGCAGTTGCCGAGAAGGGCTATTGTGCCCCGTATAATGGTAAAATCTGTAAGAATTTTATAAACCATCAGGTGTGGTATAGTCGTGAAGATCCCACCGGAGGTTGGAAAAATGAACAAATTACCACGGCCTTGTGGGAAGAACTTATAGGAGATTTGAACGGTCTGTGCCGTAATGCAGCTGAGGTAAGTAGTTCTGTTGAAGTTTTATTTCAATTCTCTCATTATGAATTTCGTTTTTTAGAAACTATTGTGCACTTATGCCTTTCCAAGATGTCTAATGGAGAATGGCCTAACCATTAAATTACCGTTATGCTATGAAGATTGTACTGCCATCCATTTACAATACTGTTACAACGATTGGGTTTTAATTGAGGAAAAGAAAGAACGCAATATATTTATTAAGAGTAGAGGACATTTTCGTTTGCCCAATTGTTTCATTTTGCCGAAATACAACAGCACTGGCAAAAGACCCAACTGTTCATATGTGGGTCTGGCAGAACTTAATGAGCAGGAAATTAGTTGTAAGTGAAGAAATGAATGAAAACTTTTTATTACAATAAAAAAATTATTAATTCTTTTGCTTTATCAGACGACTGTCGCAATGGTAATGGCCGTTATTACCTGGGTACAGTGAATAATACCAAATCTGGCATACCTTGCCAACGATGGGATACCCAACATCCCCACAAACACATACAACCGCCTTTGGTGTTTCCACAAATACAAAATGGTGAAAACTATTGCCGCAATGCGGGCGGTGAAGAACCCTATCCCTGGTGTTATACCATCGATGAGTCTGTGCGTTGGCAGCACTGTGAGATACCCATGTGCCGTAAGTTTTTTCTTTTAGCAAATCCTCGTAGCTGTACTATACCGAGTACAAAATTCTTTTCTTTTAGCCGACTATATCGATCACTCTTTGAAAGATTTGGAGCCCATACAAATGGAAACATTTTTTACACCCTACGTTATATTTATGCTATCCGGTTTTGGTTTCATAGCCATTGTGGCTTTACATCTATTGATTTTGCTTTTGTATAAAATTTCCAAAAATAAAGAATTCCATCAGCAACAACAACAACAGCAATCAACACAAAATCCCACCTCTGATTGCAATGTTTCCGTTCGTGGTACTCATGCTGTTAACAATGCTGGTAACGGTGATTGTCAAAATCTTTCTTCAAGTCGCGAAACATTGGGTTCCCATCATCAGACGGCTACTCTTAGTAAATTTGGTACTATTAAGAGTAACGTTACAGTGCATAATGTTATTGAGCCGCCGCCAAAGACAGCTTTAAATTCGAAATTGGAAAAATTAGAATATCCTCGTGGTGATGTTGTCTATGTGAGATCATTGGGTCAGGGAGCGTTTGGAAGAGTGTTTCAGGTAAGAATTCTTTGGATTTTCTTTTTAAATGTGATTTAATTTGAGGAGTTTTTAAAGTGTGAGAAAGATTAATAAGTTTTTATAGGTAGTTTAGGTTACTAAGGCAAGAGTGAAGAAGCCAAAAACCAGAAGAGGTGTATTGTGGCTGCCTTCGAATTCCGCAGACTACCCAAAATGAAATATGTCCAAAAACAGAGAAAGAACAGAGAAGCAATTAAAAATAGGTTCGTGTCAGACTTAAAGAAGAGAGGGAGAGAGAAAATAGAAAAAGATGGAGAAGAAAAATAAGAAGTAAAATCATCGGACCAGAGATAAAATTTCTAACATTAGAGACCCTAACAGAGGCAAACTGTCGAAGGCCATTGTTGAATCTCATGCCGAGAATCTTGAATCTTCTGCCTCTGCTCACCAGGGTAGAGACACAGAACATTTTCGACTGTTTTAGGTATCCCCACATTACCTCAAATCCTGCAGAAACAAGGGGTGCTTATGTTCCATAAACTGGTCCTTGCCCAGAAAGCACAATTCCCGATTAAAAAACCTACCAGGGGAATCCTAATAGATTCCCTAACCAAATTCAATAACCATTACGTTCAAGCCTGAGCAATAATAACCTAGGGATTCTACGTTTTTCCCTACACCCTCAAGAAGAGCAAGACCCCTCAAAGTGCTCCTCCACGGAAAGTAGCTCTAAAATCATCCTCAAGAGTATTTTATTTTTGGATTTTAATATGAAAAAATATTCCTGATGTGCTCTTAAACAGTTTTGTATTGTGTTCCTATCAAAATGGTACTTTTAAAATTCTCAAAAAGGTACTTTTGTAATTTATTATAACTTAGGAAGGCACAATATCCTTTTTCTGCCTTAAAAAATTCTTTGAAACATGTTTAAATAATTCAATTGGACTTTCTAATACTATTTTGTTATAAAAAGGGAATTTTCTTACACTCAATTGCCCCTTGAAAAAGTACTTTTTTACCTTAAAAAATGTAAATCTTTAACTCATCATATCTTATACCTTTGAAGCATTTTAAATAGTTTTGAAGGCCGTTTTGGTGAGTTATCGCTAAAAAAGAACACTTTTCTATCCTCAAAAAAGTACTTTTTAGATTCATCGAGTCTTAAATCTTTTGAAATTGTTTATCATGTCATTTTAGAGGCTTTTATATTAAAAAGTACTTTTTGTAGTTTTCAATTTCAAAAAAGGTACCTACAAAATGTAAATATACCATCAAAAGTACCTTTTAATATTAAGACAGTAACAGTATATTTTATCAATTTTTATAGGGAATACAAAGCTTTGCAAAGTAATGTTTAAATACTAATAAAAAATCTCGTCTTACAGGCCAAAGCGCCCGGTTTGGTACCGGGCTATGATGATCTTATGGTGGCGGTTAAAATGTTAAAAGACGATGCCAGCGATCAAATGCAAATGGATTTTGAACGTGAAGCCTGCCTATTGGCCGAATTCGATCATCCGAACATAGTTAAGCTGCTGGGAGTCTGTGCCTTGGGACGACCTATGTGCCTATTGTTCGAATTCATGTCGCCTGGAGACCTTAGTGAATTTTTAAGATCCTGCTCACCATATGCTAAACATTGTTTACAACAAAGAGAAACCTTACATGAAGGCCATCTATTACAGATTGCAGCACAAATATCTGCGGGTATGGTGTATTTGTCCGAACGTAAATTTGTACATCGCGACTTGGCCACCCGGAATTGTTTGATTAACGAACAAATGACTGTAAAAATTGCGGATTTTGGTTTGTCACACAAAATCTATTTACAGGATTATTATAAGGGAGATGAAAACGATGTTATACCAATACGTTGGATGCCGGTGGAGAGTATATTGTATAATAAGTTTTCCATAGAATCGGATGTGTGGGCGTATGGCATATGTTTGTGGGAAATCTTTTCGTTTGCTTTACAGCCCTATTATGGTATGACACATGAGGAGGTTATTAAATTTATTAAGGAGGGCAATGTTTTAAGTTGCCCCGATAATACACCCATGTCGGTATATGCCTTGATGCGACGCTGTTGGAATCGTAAGGCTTGTGAAAGGCCTAGTTTTAATGAAATCAATCATTGCATACAGCATAGTATAGCGGAGTATGAGTGTAAGACAGCATTAGATATGGGAAATTAAAAATAATTTTTAACTACTTTTGGTTTGGTTCCTTATTATTTACTTTACGTTAGTTTTTTCGATAAATGTATACAATATATATATATATAGTATATAAATATATGATATAGGATATAAGCTTCCAATAGAATTAAACTTTTCTAAGGAATCTCTATTATACATTTGGTCAACGAAATATTTATACATACAACAATACATACATACAATACTATATATTTATATACATGAAAGAATCTAAATCTAATTTAACTATATAAACATAAAATCTGAATAGAACATAATCATTTTTAAGATACAATAACATTTTATTCTTTCAAAAAAAAAAAAAAAAAAAGTCCTGGAAATTTTTTTGAGAAACTCAGAAATCAGAAATTTTAATTTTAAAAAAATCTCGGTAACAATAAATGTGTCTCTAAGAATTGAAATCAAATGAAACAACAAAAACAAAACGTTTTAAAAATGAAAAAAGAAAAGTGAAAATTGAAAATTGAATAAAAAGGAAAACAGTTTTAATACCACACTCTTAACGTTGTGAACTTTAAAAAAAAATGAAAACGAAAACAAACACAAAAAGATAACGAAAACAAAAACAAAAACTCTAAAATGCATTTACAAAATTTACGAAATCTGTATTAAAAAATAAGAAATCAAAAATAAAAATAAAAAAACAAAAACTTATTTATCTTTAGCATGTAAAATTGTAGTGTAAGTTAAACAAACAGACAAACAAATAAAAATAAACACTTTTTTTAGTAGAGGACATTTTTCCCTATAAATGTATTTATATATACACAATAATATCTACTAAAAATCTAAAACAAATATTAAAACAATAAAATAAAGTCCATTAATGTGTAAAGTTTGAATGAAACAAAAAATGTTTTTTTACTGGCATGTGTTTTAAGAAAAATTCTTTTCCTTAGCATGTATGGTTGTAAAAATATTCCTTTGTCCCTTAAAAAAGTCAATCGGTCTTCAAAGACAAACTTCCAAATTCTGACATCAAGTCAGTACTTCCGTTAAAGAATTAACGAAAATCTGAAGCCGCATGATAGTCGGTAAAAAAGACTTGACTTGCACACTATGGAAACTAAAAATGCCTCTTCCTTCATCAGACGATTTCTAAGGATATTTAGTAGCAAACTTTTTCGGATACCATTATAAAAATATTCCTTTGGCCTTTAAAGAAGCCATTAAAAAATTCTGACTTCAAGTCTTTCAAACTGATCAGTCAGTAATGACAGTTTAACGGTATGTCCGTTAAAGAATTTTCGAAAATCTAGAGCCTACAGATTCTTGTTTCTAAGGTTGAATTTGCAAAAACCGCATAAGAGTCGGTAAAAAAAACTTGTAAAATATCACTGGTATAGGACTATTTTGTATACCAATACATGGATTAAAGTACGTCAAGTGCATTCATGAAAAGTTATTGTAAAGTGATGCACTGTTCTAGTCAGTGTAGTCTCATGGGTAGCGTATTACTTTACTAGACGAGAACTCTAAGTTCAAAGCTTAGATCTGACGCCTTAAAACGACACTCTCCCAGTAATCTGCTGACAAAAACTCTGAGAGTAACTGACTGCCATGAAAAGCTAGCTAGTACTATCTAAGCTTTTGCATGGATTCCCCATGAGTCCATTGAGCTTCCTTCTGATAGTGTAGCCAATTGAAGTTCATTTTCTACGTTTAATTTTCATAATTGGTTATTACAACCCTTCAAGTCAGGATTACGACCTACACTCAGCCACAAAACTATACATACGGTTAACAAATTTCAGTAACTTTTTAACCAATCCGTTTTCGTTGAAAATCTTTATAATTGTCTGACAACTTTCCTCGATTTTAAGACGTTTTTGGGTAAAAATTTCTTTAACTTTTGTGGGGCTTTCAGGGGGCGATTTGATAGTTGGTCCTAACCCCGCAGTCTGCCACCTCTATGGCCTCATTAATGGATGGGTCATGGAGAAAGAGCAGAGGCGTTGGTTGAACGGATCGGGTTGTTTTGTTTCTAGGTGCCTATGGCCTGCTGTAGACAGTAAGAGAACAGGTTGGTTTGCTGGGCTTGGATAAGGCCAGCTTAAGGTTGGTTGTCGTTTTTATCACGGGGCACTGCGAGATTAGGTCGCTGACGGGAATCTGGAACAGATCCCAGCCGAACTATTGCAGGGCGTGTTGCGATGAGGAGGAGTTGGAGACTATCGAACACCTCCTCTGTAACTGAACAGCCCTTGGCAGATTGAGATTTAGGACCCTTGGCAGGGCCTTCTTTGGGAGCTTGAATTCAGTGTCGAGAGCCGACATCAAGGCTCTCCACAAATTCACTAGTGGCTTAGGCTGGTTGAGAGGTGCTAGGACTTCATCGGTGTAGTCGCGCTCTCCCACCATTTTGTTGTGTCTGGTCTGTGTGATTCCTCCGCTTCCCACTCCCCTCTTTCCCATATACCCTCCTTTCATCCTATCCTCTATAGTATCCGTCCCTCCTTTAGGACGTTGTACAATGGGTCAATCCGACCTCCGGGTACTGTACTTGTCTTGATTGACAGGTACACGTCCTCTAACCTAACCTAACTTTTGTGGCCTTGCACTGGCATGCAGGTCTTTTGCATTGGTTCAGAAATTTGTGAAATTTGTTTACCGTATGTATACTTTAGTAACTGTGTGTAGCTTCACTCAAAACTTATATAGTGTGTCTTAATTTTATTCATGAGTGGTGGGACCTACAGTTTAAAGTCGACTACGAACAACAGGTTTTTGAGACTCTTTTCATGGCAATTTTATTTACTTTCAGAGTTTATAGTCGAAGAAATATTTCTTCATATTTCGCTTTGTTCGAGATGTTCGGACTGGAGATTGAACTAGGGATTCGTGTCTAATAAATCGATCGTGTCTAAACTTTGGCGACTTTACTAATTTATTACAGTTGCACTTAGTTCGGCTATAGTCAAAATCTTTGATACCCAATTTATAACATTTTCGAGTTTGCAAAGAGATGTCTGACCTGGGGTTTGCACCGTGGCCTCATGTGTAATAAGCCACCATATTATCCACTAGACTACGGCCTATACAATCAATAGTTTAACCTTTTAAAGGCTAACAGAACAGAAATTGTGGACACTACCAGATAACACAAGTTGAAAGATTTGTCTGAAGCTTGAATAGTTGCCAATGGAAACTTCTAGCAATGAACAGACAAAAAATAATTTGCAGCGAAAAATAGAAAACACAGTTGAATGGATGAGATGTTACAGCAAAATTGACGAATGTTAACGTAGTAAATAAAAAACTTAAAGGTTCAATTTTTATAACTATGGGTGTCAATACGTAGTGGAGGAACAACTGTTCCAAACGTGACGTGGACATCGTCCACCTCAAACCCTCAATAACTGACACACTGTCAGTCAGGGAGGCACAAAATACCCTTCATAATACCATCGACGCGAGGGCCAGAGACGAGCTCAGCCAGAATAGGGTCATTAATCGGCACCCACCACCCATAGCCGATTCGGAAAGGCAGCTTCCAAGAGTCACGAGAACTATTCTGGCCCAGCTCAGATCAGGATGGTCGAACTTCCTGAATAACTACAGGGCTAGGATCATCCCGGGAGCCCAGGATAGCTGCCCATTGTGCGACCAGACACCACACGATACGGTGCACATTTTTCGCTGTCCAGCGAAACCGACAGCCCTACGACCAGTAGACCTATGGCTGAACCCTACGACGACAGTTGACTTCCTCGGACTACCTACCACATGACGTTGACAACACACACATACAACCAACAACAACAATCCCATCTCCAATCCATCCCATCTCCACCGAATTACAGGGCACACAACCAAAAAAACATATAAACTAAAATTATAATCCATCTTTATCTTACATACAGGGAAAAGCTTCCGGAGACAACAGCCGAACTGTTACAACAACAACATGACGTGTAATAGAAACATATTAAAACCAAAGTGTTCGTTCGAGTTTTTTGCCACTTGAAATCAAAATTTCAAAACAGAGAGGCCTAGAGAAAGTAATACCTATCAAAATGGCAAAAATTTGCCCAACAAAACCATGCCCATATATTCTGAATGATAGCCCTTCTGGCAATTTTAAATAAAACCTTCAATTTCATTGTAAAAAGAATGGCTTTCTTTTTACAACACCTGATTATATGCTATAATTGCGTAGTTCAATGACCAGACAATAATTTTCTTAGGTTCTTCATTTAACCTACTGAATGAATGTGTTTTTTTCTTTCTTTATAGCTATAGCAAGTTTGGTATGCAATTTAGTTTTTGAGTATGCAGGAACTCTACTATTAAGAGCTTGACTTCAGTGCTAGACAATCTCTTAAACTCTTAAGATTTGAGCTCAATTTTATTATAAAAAAGAGCACAAAGAGTTTAAAAGAAAAGTTTTGTTAGAGTTGTTATGCTTTCTTCCGCTGACAATCGGCGGTCGGTTACTTGCACTTTTCGTAATGATTATAGAAAGCAAAAAAAAAAAATCATAAAGAAATTTGATACGGGCTATGTATGCCCTTAAGCCGATTAAAAGTACTTATCATTTCCGCTTTAATAACAAGTTACAGAGCCTTGTTTACTAATGATATGTGGTGTGTGATACAAATAAAATGATCGTTAAAGCTCGCTGTGTACGTAGTTTAAAGGCGTTGATTTCTGTTTTTGTGTTTAAATCTTGATTTTGAAATTTTAACTGAGAGAGAGCATAACAGCTTAAACTATTTGAGACGCTTTCAAATGAATGGCTTGTGTTCGATGGGTTGGTTAGTACTCTTTAAGCGTTCAAACTGGCAACAACTCAAACGGCAATAAAATAATTTCAAGTATTTTTTTTTCCTTCAAATCAAATTTATTATTGTTTTAACAGTTTAAAGTAAAAACGAAATAATCGTTAAAGAAGAAAAAGAAGTAAATTTTATGGTGTTTTTTGATATTTTTTTCTATTACAAGACAAACAACTTAACAAGACAAGACTTTAAATTGTTTAAGTTGTTTTGGTGTTTTGGTGTTTGTTTATTAACGAAACCATAGGTTTTCTTCTTAAATCAATACTGTTTCTAAAGACAGAAATAAATAGTAAGACCCACTAATTGCTTGCTTAAATAAAAAAAATTAAAAAAAAAACTGTATGGAGTTTAAAAAAAAATTTAAGTGTGAAAGAAAGAAATTTTTTATATTAAAAAGTGTACAACAACAACAACAACTATACGAAAATAAATACTATTGACCAACGTACATATGTATATATGGTTGGTCCGATAGTCGGTCCATTGATTGGTTAGTCATACACTCGCCTGTCTAGTGTGGTTACTTAAGAGAAAAATTTCCAAAAAGAAAAAAAAAACTTTTGCAAAACGGAAATACAATTCATACACGTAAAAAAATACCAACAACAACAAATATTTCATATTAAAAATTAATACATTAATCGGGTAATCGATTCGGTTAATCGAATAAATTATTTCTGAGAAAATTATTAGAAACCTGACATGATTAATACATTAATCGGGTAATCGATTCGGTTAATCGAATAAATTATTTCTGAGAAAATTATTAGAAACCTGACATGATTATATTAGAAATCTTTAAATCAGAAATCCTTAAATCATGACCTCATTAAAAATGGCAACAGAGCCTGGCTTCGGCAAAGCATTCCAATCTCTAATTTTCATTCTTAGCATTTTCATCATTCTTGGAGCAACACTGAGTTGACAGCAGTTTTCTAATTGACCCCAGATGCTCCGAGGATTCCTTGCTGTACTGTCGGGCTTCCTGTTCCTTTCGGGCTTTCTTTTTTAACATTTTATTTGTTTCAGAGCTTTTATCATTTTTCATTCATTATTGCGGTGTAGAGAAGCTATTGTACCCCGTCCATAAGATCTATTATACTGCCTTTAATCTATATACGGCACCGCTGTGATATCGCTCTTAATTTTGTTGCCCTGACGAACACTTTAGGGATACAATTCAGTGTCAGTAAGGATAGCTCCCAACCTTGGTACATGATAAGCACACAGGTGTCTCCTCCTGAGGCGCATTTAGTCCGCACAGTTTCCAAACATGTTTTTCTCATCACAGAATCAGCGTGAAGTAAAATCCTGTACAACCGTTCTTTGAGCCCACATTACTCCATCAGAATGTCGGTTGCTATCCTCAGAATATTTTTAGATAGTAGCTATTGTCATTACCCATCAAAAGTTTAGATTGTTTCAAACCCATTTAGGTTGAGAAAAGTGTACGTCTCTTTCTATCTTCCTTTTCCTCAAATACTCCTCCAAACTTCTCTTTCCACTTCATAGAAAGGTTCTGAAACAAACACCGTTGTAGAATTCATCCGACTAGTTAGCTAATCTGCCTGCTAATTGTTGTAAATTTCCACATAACTGGGATAAAGAAGGAAGTGTACCTATTTTCTATTGTATAGAGGAGTTTAATGGACCAGTCCTGATCCTCGATTTGTCAGATCACTATGCTACCAGATAAGTCTCGTGTTAGACTTGTATTCTGTTATTGGAACCATAGTCGCCATAACTCTGTCCTTCGCTAATATGTGCCACGGTTTTAATTCTAGTCTCCAGCGACGTTGTAAGATAGGTTTTTTGGCCCGTATATACCGAAGCATATACATAGGCTACCATTGGCCAGGCGATCATGATCCACTTCCAATGCATTATTTTTCTGTAAGCCTTCTGTATATCATTATGAGATGCTCAGTCGTTCTGAATTGCTCTCTGTAAGAGTTTTACATTTTTCATGTTAGTTTACTGACCCGTTTTACTCTCCAAGACTTTGTCCCCATTTCTGCGATATTATCTCACCCGTGCATCAAATATTTTTCCGTTCTCGTATAGCGAGACGTTGTGAATGATCAGCCGGATTTAATTATTACAGGATTTGAAGTTTTCATATGAAAGGGAGTGTAAACCCAAATGTAAAATACGTCATAATGATCCATAACTTCTCGAAGAAATCGGTCATTTCTAAGATCTTCTCCCTTTGATCCTAGCTACCTATCTACTAATATCTTTAACCGATTTTCGAATATAGCTTTCCGTAATTGAATTTTTGAATTCCAAATTTTGTTTTTGTTGAACTTCAATCCATTTCTCAACATTTTCAAGAAAACCACCCACAATCGAACATAAACTTGAGCCGAATAATCGTTCATTTGTGTACACTACGTATGCGAATGTATGCCTAAAGTGTTACAGCAGACTATAAAGAAGAAATGCAGGCACTTGTTGCCGTCGCCTCATTCACGCAACATTTCTTTCTTTTACGTTTTTATCATATTAATGTTGCGTGCGATTGTTGTTGGTCTTTTTCGAAGTTGTATTATTGACAGCAGAAGTTGAATTATTAAAGCGACGACTTCCTGCTTTTTCTTCAAAAAAAATTTTATTTTGTTAAAAAGTATGCCGGCGTTGCACTTCATTAATTTGTGTTACAAGTGTTGCAAGTTTATTTATAATTATCACGTTGCAACAACTTGCAACAGTGTAAACAAAAAAAAAGAAAAAATTGCATGAACAACGTTGAACTTGAGCTAAATAAAGGAAATAAAAAATTTGTGTACAGATTTGATAGCCCCTGTAAGAGAGGACAAGTCTAAACAACCTTTTTAATGAGATTGTTTAATGGGTACCCTTTTAAAGTTCTTATAAATGCGGTAAAGATATAAAAGAACAGTTTTGTTGGGTCTTTTGTCCTCACAGTGATGATAGATTGAAGTTTTTCCCACTTCGGCCTTTTCTATATTGACCAGGTGTCCACTGGAGAAGTGCTGTTGTACTGACCTCAATCTACATACGGCACTGCTATAATATTGTCCTTAATTCTGCTACCCTAATAAACTTTAGGATATAATTCGGTTTAGTAAGGACAACTCCCTACCTAGTACATGACAAGCAAATAAATATGTCCTCCTGACAGTTTCAAAGCATGTTCTTCTCATGACAGAATCAGCTTGAAGCGATCAATATTCTGTACAACCCTTCTTTAAATCCGCATTTTTCAGAATGTGGGTTGTTATTCTCAGGATATCCTCTGGATAGTCTGATACACACATAGTTGTACATTAGAAACCTATTTCGGGGTATTCTACATTGATTTGTGTTCTCTGCATATTGGCTAAGTGTGGCCTTTTTCGGTTCCCATGCGGGTTGCTGTTCATGGTATTTAGGTGCGAGTTCGTTTCATAACCCTCTTAACATACGTACATAATTGGTCATTACAACCTTTCAGTCAGGGTTACGACCTAGCTTCTCACACCAGTTATGTTGTTGTGTGCGTTAATTTTATACATGAGTGTCGGGACATACAGTTTAAAGTCGGCTTCGAACGACAGATTTTTTAAAAACTGTTTTCATGGCAATTTTTTTTTTACTCTCAGAGTTTTTGCCAGAAATCTGCTGAGAGGAAGTCACCAAAGACATATTTTTCATATTTTCGTTTTCGATGGTTGACTTGAGGTCTTACGAACCGTGGTCTTACGTCTAATAAGCCAACACACTTCCTACTAGACTACGGCAACTTCAAATAACTCTCTTAAAGAGTAGTCAATTCGCCCTATCTCAATAAGTGAGATAGGTTTGAGCGAAACTATACAATGGTACGTAGGTTATTTGCGTGTGTTGTTGAGAAGAAGCTGTGTGGTCAGGACACGAATTGTATGTCTGCTGTAAGTGAACCTAACAATTCCCCATGGGTTATAAAGGGTCCGCCATATAACTTTTTTTTTGAAAATGCTTTAAAAAGAAAACTACTGAATATTTTCTCAAATTTCTTTTTTTATTTGAAAGTACAATCCTTCCGGTTAATAATGGAAAATAATTTCATTCAAATGGCTGCCTCGGCTGGCCATGCAATAGCCTACACCAGAAGATGCCGATTTTGGCAAAAAAAAAATCATCTTTTCAGATGAAGCTCATTTTGATCTTGACGGGTATGTAAACAAGCAAAATTGTCGCATTTGGGGCACAGAAAATCCGCACGCATACATTGAAAAGCCGACGCAGCCAAAACGAGTCACTGTCTGGTGCGGATTTTGGTCCAGAGCCATAATTGGGCCATTTTTCTTCGAAAATGAGCAAGGAGTGGCCGTTACAGTCAATGGCGATCGTTATCGGGCCATGTTGAACGAATTTTTGTTAACAAAAATTGAAGAGGAGGATATTGGCAACATTTGGTTTCAACAGGACGGCGCTACGTGCCACACAGCCGAAGCTACACTCGATGTTTTGCGTCCTGTTTTTGAAGATCGCATTATCAGCCGCAGAGCTGTTGTCGTTTGGCCACCTCGGAGCTGCGATTTGACACCGTTGGACTATTATTTGTGGGGTGCCGTCAAAGATAAGTGTTACGCCGACAAGCCAGAGACAATTGACGCTTTAAAGGACAATATTCGTGAAGCCATTGGTGAAATACAATCGATAAAGTGCTTAAAAATTGGACCGATCATGTAGGCTACTGCATAGCCAGCCGAGGCAGCCATTTGAATGAAATTGTTTTCCATTATTAACCGGAAGGATTGTACTTATAAATAAAAAAAAAAAAAGAAATTTGAGAAAATATTCAGTAGTTTTTTTTAAAGCATTTTCAAAAAAAAGTTATTTGGCGGACCCTTTAGTTGCTATAACCCTATATAAATCTGAATTCCGAAAGATCTTTACAACCAATTATTAATTGTTTTACGCTCTTCTAGTACAAAGTATTCTCTTTGTTTTCTTATCCAATTTCGGTAATCGTCTATGCTTCTTTCTCTTTTCCTATTGGGGCATACTTTTCCTCTCTTTTTTTTGCATTAAAAGTGTACTTAAGTTTATGCGTTTTCATTAATTTGGCTTTACATAACGCTACACGCATAGCTCTCTTACTTACACTGGGTGTAGAAAATTTAAAAACCATGAGCAAATATTGAAAAGATACTTCCTTATGAATATTTTTATAGATTTTTCGGGTTTAATGAAATATAAATAATAATTGTTATTAAATAATAATTAAATATTGAAAAAAAAATTAACCCAACTGGCCCAATCACTACTACGCACTTGTTGTGTGCCTGTGTATATATACTGCAGTATGGGTTGTATGAGGAAATAGTTTGAAATTAATTTCCAAACCCTCTTCTTTATATGGCTACTCACGTAGTTTGCTGAAGTTTTTTTTCTGTTTTTTTTTTTATTGAAAAAAACATTAAAAGAAACAACAAAAAAAAATAAAAAATATTTACATAGGTTTGTTGTTGTTGTTGTTGCTGCTGCTGCTAACTTTAGTTGTCACTTGGAATTATTAATTAAACGATAAAAAAAATATTTTTTAAGAGATTTTTTTTATTTGATCAGCCAATAAAAAAAGTAAAAAAAAACTTAAAAACTTAAAAAAGTTCAAAAAACCAACAAAAAAGAAACAAATTTTACAATAAAAAATAAAAAGAAATCATTTAACAATAACTGGAACGAATAACAGATTAAAATTTCTTTAATAATTCAGCGTCAAAGTGTAGAACTGCCACAATAAAATAAGAATTTTAAGAAAAAAAATTCCAAAGAAAATAAATTTTATCTGTGACATCAACACCACCACCACCACCAGTGCAATGTCTTCAGCATTTTCTTGCAAATCATCGACAATAATTTTAAAAACATGTCTCAGTGCCATTTGTTTATTCTTACTACTGATGGACCATGCTGAAGCAGTGGGTTTTGGTCGCTGTCCTAAATATCCTTCGATGCCAAAATTCAATATGAGCAAGGTAAGTAAAGCAGCAATACAGTGAAGAAACTTGCAATCTCGTGAACAAATATTGAAATTTCTTAAAAAAATAAATTCTTAAAGATTTACACTTTTGCATGTTTGTAAGCAAGTTCTGGAATCCAAACTCTAGAAAGTGTAAGTTCTAGAAGTAAACACAAGTAAAAGTGTTTTTCAACTGACTGTTTATAGCTTTTAACGCGGCTCATGACAGATTAGACCATACACACAGTTACTAAAGTATACATACGGTTAACAAACTTCAGAAATTTTTTAACCAATCCGTTTTCGTTGAAAATCTTTATAGTTTCCTCGATTTTAATGCGGTCTTTTGCATTGGTTAAAAAATTTCTGAAATTGAACTGAATTGTGGCCCTGCACAGGCCCACAAAAGTATACATCCGATTAACAAATTACACAAATTTCTGAACCAATGCAAAAGACCGTCTTAAAATCGAAGAAAGATGTCAGACAATTATAAAGATTTTCAACGAAAACAGATTGGTTAAAAAATTTCTGAAGTTTGTTAACCGTATGTCTACTTTTGTGGCTGAGTGTACATACATATATAATTGCTTATTACAACCCTTTAGTCAGGATTACAAGCTAGCTTCTCACACCATTTATGTTGTGTGCGTAAATTTTTATACATGAGTGGTGGGTCCTACAGTTTAAAGTCGACTTCAAACAACAGATTTTTGAGAAACTGTTTTCATGGCTATTTCATTTACTCTCAGAGTTTTTGCCAGAAATCTACTGGCAGGTAGTGGCCAGATTAGAACAGTTATGCCTTCCTATTATAAATCGATATTTGCTTCAGAGTGAGGTGTATCCGAAATGTTAAATTCATGGATTTATGTTGGCTTAGAGAATCGCTGTGGTTTGTGGCTTATTCGCGTACACTTTCAACTTAAGAAAACCCCACAAAAAAGGGCCTAACGGAGTTAAATCATACGATCTCGGCTGGTCGTTCACATCACCTGCACGTGAGATTCGCTTGTGCGGAATATTCAATGTGGCATGAGCAGTGATTGAAACCACATGTCGTTGGCATCCACCAACTCATTCAATACAGGTCAAAAGAAGTTTGTAACCATACCCCTGATGGTCTAGCCAGCGTTTTTCTTAAAGAAATATGGACTGATGGTTCCACCAGCCATAAAAAAACCAGATATTGAATTTTTTCGGATTCATCGGACACTCTTGGAGCTCATGTGGATTGTTGATATCGTGCCAAATTCGAAAATTTGGTTTGTTTATTCGTGTACCCATTCATCCAAAAATGGCCCTCACGCTAAAGATGATTTTTCGATGAAAATGAGGTTTATTTGTCCACTGCCTCAAGCCCATTTAGAGAACACACGTAGTTGTCTACGGTCGTTTAGCTTCAGTTCCTGGAACAGTTAAATTTTATACGGATGCAGGTCCAAGTGACGACACAAAATTCTCCAAGTTGTAATATGTAAAAGGCGGTATTGAGTGCCTCGGATTCTCCTGCACATTCTAAGCGATGACTATTTCGGCAGCTCTTGTGTTTCATTGATGGACGAGTGTTGGTTGATCGTTAACTGAATCAGTGGAAACGTCCTCTCGGTAGGACGATTATGGCGATTGTAATCTGAGTGAAGTTCGCGATATGTTTCCAAAAAGACATCCATTATGATTAACACGTGGATAACACGTTATCTCGTAGTTTGGCGCCCTGAAAGGGAACGCAGTCTACGAGTTATCTCGTAGTCGGCAGTCAACGTGTTAATCATATTGGGTGTCTTTTTGGGAAACATATCGCGAGCTTCACTCAGATTACAATCGCCTACCTCCTGCGTTCCCTTCTAGTACGCCAAACTACGAGTTATCTCGTACTCACGAATGTGAAAAAATCAAATTGTCGTTTTTTGGCAAATTTTCTGAAAATTGCCGCGGCAATCAACGTGTTTAATAATTTTATTATTTAAACATGGTGTTGAATGCTATATCCGTCCATGGAACAAAACAAACTGAGGGAATGGCAACTAATTTGACAAATGTAGCTTCAACAAAATGGCCGTTATCAGTGGTCAAAGTTCAAAAGTGGCTGTTGGATTACTTTATAGCTTCAGTTCGACAATTTCTTAGTTTTTATGGTTTCAAAAATATTAAACAATTTACTCTGTTTCAATAATTTTACAAATAAACAATTAACTGTACTTAATATACCTACTGTAGTGCTACTTGCACAATACCAACTAACTACCTACCATCTGTTCAAACTTTTAAATCCAGATTTTATATATTTTAACACACATATTTCAGACTTTTCTGAGAAACTCAATCCATTCAGAGAACAAAGTTTAAAAAAACGCAAACAAAATAATAAAAAAAAAATCTGTCTTTCTGTCTGTTTGTATAACATTTATAGAAAAACAAGTTTTTTTAATTTGAGTGGAAAATTTGTAACACGATTATTGTAGTGTGCATTGAGAGTAAATTGAATGCAATTCTGTTGATTTTTTTTCTCTTTGACTTTTGGTCCTTGAACTGACAGTGTTTTTTGTTCTATATTTATCGCGTTGCGTTTTTAAAGTGCAGCTGCAGTTGTTTTTTATTTTGTTTTTATCGCTTTTTTTTTCTTTTGTACATATGAACAGAAGCAAATGTTTCAGAAGCATTTAGCGAACTTGCAACAGTGATGAGGAAAATAATTGCAAACTAATCAAACGTTAAGTCTCCGACTATGATCAGAGAGCGATACCTAGATTGACCGTCCTAACAAAGAAATCACAATAAATAGTCTTCATTTTCAGCTTAACGTTATCATTTATAATCCATGCAAGATTCTCACGTTCAATTACAGCAGATCTTCTGCCAGGTAAACTAATCGATTAGAGATTTGTCTTGAAACTCAGATTGCATGAGGCATATTAGGAAACGAAGTATTTTTTACAGGCCTTTGCTTTAATCAGGAGTCATAGAAATAACTAAACGTACACCTCTGAAACAGTCGCCATAGCCTAGTAGTGCCTGGATTTATTACAAGAGAACCCGTGTTCAAACCTCAGCAAACAATACAACTGATGAAAAAAATATTTCTTTCAGCAACTTCCTCTCAGTAGATTTCTGGCAAAAACTCTGAGAGTAAATAAAATGGCCATGAAAACTTTCTCAAAAATCTATCGTTCGGAATTGACTTTAAACTGTAGGTCCCCGTCAATCTTGTATAAAATTAAAATACACAACATAAAGTGATGTGAGAAGCTAGGTTGTAATCCTGACTAAAGGATTGCAATGATCAATTAAGGTACGAGGTATCAAAGTAAAATTAAGTTATACCCACATAAAACAGCGATTTCAATGCAACTAATAACACTTTCGTTGCACTTTTCGAATGGCATCTCGACGATATCGCCCTGAATATTGATTTCCAAATACTCAATCGTTAGGAGACTATCTGCCTAGACAAAGTCTAACGTCATCAAATCTCATCATTTTAGTGGTCAATTGACAACCTGAAACTTCTCTCTGTCGAAACAATGCATGCAACAAAGCCAAAATAAGTCGCGATGTGTAGCTCATGGCGCATGTTGTTAAATTCACGATCATGGCTCTGACTTGAAGATGAGGATTATTTTGAGGCTTATTTAAAAAAAAAAAATACGACGCAACGATATCTTTTAATCATAATGCACTCCAAACAGTCACTCTATCCGAAAGAAATGATTTCTCCACAGTCACTTCTGTGTTCTCCGCCACCTTATGCAACAATTTTGCATAAGGAGTAGTGACCTTGAACGCTGTAGAAAATTCCCGCATTGATCGCCTGATACTCTAGCACCAAAATGGCTTAAATTTTTTCGTGACCTGACTTTAAATGGATGGAACTGTAAACTTGAATGTAAAATATATCATAATGATCCGTAAGATGTTCTCAATTGCAGAGAACGCTATGGAATCGTCAAATTTTGTTTAACCGTCACACTTGCCCTAGTAAAGGCAATATTTTCAACGTATTGCGGTGATGCACAGACTTGACCACACCTATAACAAATTTCTTCATACATAAACACATACATACATACATACATAAATACATACATACATACATACATACATACATACATACACACATACATACATACATACATACATACATACATGTATACATACATACATGATTGGCCATTACAACCCTTCAGTCAGAATTACGGCCTAGCTTCTCACACCACTCATGTTGTGTGCGTTAATTTTATACATGTGTAGCGGGACCTACAGTTTAAAGTCGACTTCGAACGACAGATTTTTGAGAAACTTTTCATGGCAATTTTATTACTCTCCGAGTCCGACTCCGATCGACAGATTTTTCAGAAACTTTTTCATGGCAGGTTTATTTAATCTCAGAGTTTTTGTCAGAAATCTGCTGAGAGGAAATCGCTGAAGAAATATTTTTTTTTTTCATATTTCGTTTTGATGCCTGTCCCCTGGGATACGAACCCGGGCTCTACGTCTAATAAGCCAACACACTACCTATTAGACTACTGTCGATTAGGAACACCCTAACCAGCAATACTTGAAAAGTGGTCCCACTTTTGTAGTCAGAAAATGGCAAATCGGTTCCGAAATAAATGACACTTCAGATTAAAGATACTTAACAGCTCTCAGACTTGCCAGAACAGCGGTCTTGAAACCATTACATCTATAACCCAATATACAAAATTAACAATAAATACAGGGCTTTTGTCACATTCTTCGCGTAACAGTTTTACAGCTTTAGAGAACAAATTCAATAATAGGTCCACAGAGAAGAAAACGTGCCACGAATATTAAAATTATCAACTGAACTGTGATTGCATCGTATAGAATTTACAATTTTTTCCCCCGTTTTTCTCAACTTATTTATCAAATTTAATTTAAAATGGTTTTCACAATGGTCTCAATAACTCAAGAGAGGGGGCTGCCCCTGCCCCTCTCGTATAACATTCATTGTAAACAATTTACATAAATTATGTGCGTGTAACTGCCATTAAATAGAGGAGAGCATTTAATTTATTTTTATTGAACTTAATTTATGATGGTCTGTCCATGTGTCTGTCTGTCTGTTTGTCTAGCTCTGCGTGATATGGTCATTCTAATTAAAGATAAAGAAGAAGAAATCATTGAGACAGATCATGCCAAGTTAAAGATCAGAGATGGGAGTGTAAAGTTGTTTTATTTTTTATTATTTTTAATGAATATTTTAATTATTTTTTAATATTTTCGTTTTTTTTGTTTTCATCGACATTTTCGTTGTAGATATTCACAAGCCTTTACGTCTGATAATGACTTTGAACCACATTTTTTTAAATTTTTTTCTTTTTTGGTATTGTTTTCTATTCATTGATTTTTTTATTTTTAATTTGTTTAGTCATTTATTTATTGATTTAAAAACTTTAACTGGTTTCTAGCTGCTGATATTATTTATAACCGGCATTTGGTTTTTATAAAGTTTTTTGCATTTTTTTTTCAAGTGTAAATGACCTTAAAATGCTATTAGCCCCTACACCTTCTAATTGAGAGGAGCTATAAAAATTATAAAAACTAAAATTTGACCGAGTTACATATATACATACATATGTATGTATATACTGTAGAAAGTCGTTTAAAAATATCGCAAACAGGTTCTCTAACAATTTCCAGACCTAAGGCCTTAATTTACGTCAAATAAAACAGTGAGAAGAGGGTGTAACAATAGCAGGGACGTGATATAAAGGGTCCGCCAAATAACTTTTTTTTTAAATTGCTTTAAAAAAAACTACTGAATATTTTTTCAAATTTCTTTTTTATTTGAAAATACAATCCTTCCGGTTAATAATGGAAAATAATTTCATTCAAATGGCTGCCCCGGCTGGCCATGCAGTAGCCTACACCAGAAAATGCCGATTTTGGCAAAAAAATCATCTTTTCGTGTTTGACTGCAAACCCTAGGAGTCCATGTTCGAATCCAAGAGAACGTCAAAGAAATGTTTATCAACGTTTTGGAATTTTAATAATAAAATAATAAACCTTTTAATAATCCCGAAAGCCCCCTGACTCTCCAGAGAAAATGACAACTTAACCTCTTGGGAAAGATTAGAAGCAAGGCTTTTCACCACTGCACTCAATACAGTGTAACGAAATAGAAACGTTCATGGCAATCATACTATCTTAGAGAGTGATACATTGGAAGAAAAGCATTCTAAGTTTAAAGCCCTAAAAATAGGAATATGATACGCTTAAATAAAGTTTAACCTCTGATTCTTGTAATGCTGACGCTGACTGCAGTCCTCGATTTAAAAACTCATCCCCAATAGAACCCAATTCGATCATCTACACCTTCTACACTTAATACAGTGTAACGAAAGAGAAACGCTCATGGCAACCATACTATTCTAGAGAATGATTCAGACGGACATTGGCATGCTAAGTTTAAAGCTCTAAAAATAGGAATATGATACGCTTAAATAAATCTTAACCTCCGGGTCTTGTAATGTTATCGCTGACTGCAGTCCTCGATTTAAACTCATCCCCAATAAAGCCCAATTCGATCAATCCCATTTTAAGCGGTAGCCAAGGATAGGGAGTTTACAGTCACCGTAGTCTAGTAGGTAGTATGTTGGTCTAGTAAGCCAGGGGTTCGTGCCCCAGGCCAGACATCAAAGTAAAATACAAAAAGTATTTCTTCGGCGACTTCCTCTCAGCAGATTTCTGGCAAAAACTCTGTGAGAGTAAATAAAATTGCCATGAAAAAAGTTTCTCAAAAATCTGTCGTTCGGAGTCGACTTTAAACTGTAGGTCCCACCACTCATGCATAAAATTAGCACACACAACATAAGTGGTGTGAGAAACTAGGACGTTGTACAATGGGTCTATTCGACCTCCGGGTACTGTACTTGTCTTAATTGATAAATACACGTCCTCTAACCTAACCTAACCTAACCTAAGGATAGGGAGTTATCATTGCAGATAAGATTGGAGAACTCTCCAACGGATATATACATACATATGTATGTACATACGTTCGCAAATATGAAATAAAAGAGCTCTACAAGCAGCTAATACTGTCTGCCTGTTACAGAAGGCCATTAACGCAATGTTGGTCTGATGTGGTGCTGTGGCACAATCTGAAAATAGCAACGAATCGTTCCCACGCGCAGAAAATTGTTTGCATAATTACAAGCACGATTACTAGAGTCATCAAATGGACGTATGCAATTCTGTAACCTAGTAAACCATTTATCCAGTGGTCAGGCAAACGCATGAAGTCTTGGACAGTAGAGCCATGTCTGCATTCTGTGGGCTTTAACAGGCATTTAGTGATGGACTAAAAGCCAATCATAACATGGAACCCTACAGCATGGGTCATGCAAGCGTTCTGATTATACAGATTACGATCAATTAGATTAAATGAATAGAACAGAAAGCCATATGCCAGCGCGGCATTCTGGAAGCCACCCATAATATTCTCGATCTTATGAACTATTCCAGATGATAAAAAAATTCATGTAGTGGTTATACTAAAGCCATAGTCTAGTGGGTAGTGTGTTGGCTTATTAGACGTAAAGCCAGGGTTCGAGCCCCAGAACAGACTTCAGGACAAAATACAAAAAGTATTTCTTCGGCGACTTCCTTTCAGCAGATTTCTGGCAAAAACTCTGAGAGTAAATAAAATTGCCATGAAAAAGTTTCTCAAAAATCTGTTGTTCGGGGTCGGAGCCACAACATAACTGGTGTGAGAAACTAGGACGTTGTACAATGGGTCAATTCGACCTCCGGGTACTGTACTTGACTTAATTGACAAGTAGACGTCCTCTAACCTAACCTAACCTATACTAAAGCCAACAGATGCATGGAACTACCCTAAATCAGTAAGGCATTCTATTGACTATTGGTTTCCATAATGATTGCATTGATCTAGAGACGTCTAGGCTTATGAATATGATATGATATCAACTTTGCGGTTATTTTTCAATATACTCTTCTGTCCACTTGAAGGTCTCTTTGCTTATACATATGGTTCTCGAATTATTTGGAGAGGAATGGAATATTTGAATATATTTTTCATCTTACCCGGTTTCGAACTTGGATTGCTTAGGTTAATAATCAATAGTTTCAGCCATTGCATAGCACCTTCTCTTTCTATGCTCGTATAGATGGTAAGAAATTGGCACTTGGTCGTTGACAAAAATCGTTACACCACATTTTCTCTTTCATTTATTTAAGGGCCTCTGATTGTCGAGATATAAAATGATTGGCTAGGACGATTGTAATTCTGTTGAATTGGGTATGCCACTTGCCTCGGTCAAGTTGTTGAAGAGAAAACTGTTGTTCACTTTCTTTGCCAGTGCCCGTCTCTTGCTAGGTGTAGATATAGGTTATTTGGCTCCCCGTTCCTTGTTAGCTTAACGGAGCTATCATCTATTGACGTTAAGGATATAGCTTCGTTCATCAAACTTTCTGGCTGGTTTTCCAGTGCGGGGTAGTCGTGCTTTTGTTGTGCAGCCCTTGCGCTGACCAACTTCTTCCTTTTCCCTGATTTTGGTGGAACTTGGTTAGGTACAGGGACTGCGTTCACCCGTGACATCACAACGGGGCGCTATGCGTGCTCAAGTGAGCTTTGTGATAATAAAGCTACCACTCCGACCTAACATAACCTAACCTAACGATTGTAATGGAATGGTAATTACATCCAATAACAAAACAAAACGGAGGTCCCAATCGTTTTTTATTTTCTAAATTTGTATACGAATTATAGGCATCATAGTGATTCACAATCTTTGACACTAGAGCCTTAACTTTTAATTGAACCTAAAAATACCCCTGTACCCCATTTCGTAGGCATAATTTTCGGTTTCAATTCACAACAACTGATTTTTTTTAATTTAAAACAAGAACTAATGAGGGTATTACTTTTGTAGGTTTTAGGCCAATGGTATGAAGTGGAGAGATCTTTTTATTTGCCCGAAATTGCCTCGGGCTGTACCAGCTTGGAGTTTCAACCTTTACACCAGGAAGAATTATCACGTTTTAATAATTTCAAACTGGAAGTGGCCATAAAAACTATAAATAGAATGTAAGTACTCTTCCCCTCAGAAGGAACTTTTAATAACTTCCGTCCTATATTTATAGAACCGGAAATCCTACCGTTAATTTGGGTTATGCTACACCAGAAAGTCGAAAATCTTCTATAATGGATTTTAAGGTAAGAAAATTAGAAGAAACCTTTGAATGCATTTAAGAAATCCTTGAAAATAATTGAAAATTTTTTAAATTTTTTTTATAGTTCAATACCCGTTTCCCCGATGTTATAGCCCGCCTATTGCCTGGTTCTGGCAAATATCAGGTTTTATACACCGACTATGATAATTTTGCCATTTTATGGTCTTGTGGCTCTTTAGGTTCGTTGGGTTATTCGGATCAAATATGGGTCTTTGGCAGAGATCGTGATTTTCCCGTTGATGTGAGAACGAAAATTTATGATGCCCTTAAGAAGTTGGGCTTGGAACCGGATCGTTTGGTTTTAAGTAAAAATAAAAATTGTCCGAAGACGTTGTAGATGATCGTGGTTCTGGAATCGTTGTAATTTTATTGCTTAATTTTAAGTATGTTTTGTATTAAGTTTTTATATATTATAAAGGTATATATTTATAAGGTATATATGTACATACATATGTATATATGTAGTACATATACATATAAGAATGTATATTATACATGTAATGTAAATGTGTAAAGAATAGGTTTCTGTGATACTCCTCAGATAATAATAAAAAAAATGAAGGATGACATAAAAAAAATATTGGCCGGAGGATTTTATTTTATTTTGTAATTAAAGAGGGGAAAATATCATAAAAAAGGATTGTAATACTGGAACTGGCGCGGCAGAGCTGTAAGCTGTTAAATATCTTTCATCTGAAATGTCATTTACTTAATGAAAGGCTCTCCAAATAGGATTACGGACTGTCTAATTATAAAAATATATATAAACAGGTTCAGCCGTGACCTATTTTCAAGCATTGGCAAGGTTATAATGAAATTTGAAGAAGTTGTTCCAGAAGTGGTCAGGCCTATCCATCATCCAGAAAGAGAAACTTCACGTTTCACAGAAATCAATTGCGAATAAGTGCAGTACTCAATAGAGGATTCTTAATATCTAGTTTGTTTAAATAAGTTGTTGTAACAGTTTTCACAAAGGCCTTGTTAGCAATGCTTAACTGGCTTCCTACTGAGATCCTCGTTAAGCAGGTTGTTAAGTTCACTGCAACAAGACTCAATGCCCTGTCTCGTTGGCGCGTTGTTCCCTCTGGTCGCTCCTCTATTCTGGAGATTGACCCGGTGGCCCCAATGGAAATCGATTATCTTCCTGTAGAATACTGTTTTTACAGTTGTTTCAACTTCTTGATCCCGAGCAGAAGTGATTGGACCCTAGATACGACCTCCTTCCGCCGGAACTCCTGGATGTATATACCGACGGCTCCAAACTCGATGGCGGAGTCTACTCCGGGAAATTGGACTTGAACATTTCGCTCCGGCTGCCGGACTATTGCAGCGTGTTCCAGGCGGAAGTAATGTCCATCTACTGGGCCGCACAATGGATCTTCGCATACGGTGTTCATTTCACCCGCATCGCGATCTTTTCGGATAGCCAGGCTGCCATAAAGTCTCTGTCGAACATTGCGAATAATTCCAGGATCCCTAGGGAATGTCGCCGTTGCCTCAGCCTTCATTCCGGGCGCTTCAGTGTCACACTTGTCTGGGTCCCCGGACACTGTGACATTCCGGGAAACTGCAGAACCGACGAGCTAGCCAGAGCTGGCGCACTACTCCCGGAATCCTGTTCAATCGACTTAGGAATGCCACCTGCCTCGATCAAACCATCTCTTGCGAGGTGCAGATATAGATTATTTGGCTCTCCGACCCTTGTCAGCTTGACGGAGCTATCGTCCATTGATGTCAAGGATATAGCCTCGTTTATCAAACTTTCTGGCTGGTTTTCCAGCGCGAGGTAGTCATGCTTTGGATATGCAGATCTTGCGCTGGCCGACCTCCCCGTCAGGGGTTCGGGGCAACTTGGTCAGTACAGGAACTGTGTTCAACTGTGGCATCACAACGGGCCTATGTGCGTGATTTAGTCAGCTTTTGGGATGAAGCCACCACACTAACCTAAACCTAAAGCATTGGCTTGCAAAAAATGCCGCCAAATTGTTATGCTGCGTTCCCAGAAAAACGCTTACTTAAGGGTTGTGTTTTTTATTTGGATTTAGGCTTGTATGCCGGGGTAACTTTATAAATTTCACGTAATATTGAGAAGTTGACATATTTTATTTTTAAATTTCCCGTTTTTTAAATCGACTGGTTATTTGATAGCAGTGCTGCAAACCTTAAAGAGCAGTTTCTAGACATCATCATCATCCTGTTTTCAATATTCACAGACTACTAATAACTAGATGGCGCCACCATCACAAAAATAACAGGCAGACTCGTATTCACAATTTAAACTAAAAACTCACTAGATGACTCTCATTAGCAGTTGCAGTGATGTGCGTCTACAATAAACAGTTAGACAACCTTAATATGACCTCAAATTAACCGGCCATTTCGGAAAAATTATTTGCCGCATAATTTTGTTTCTTTTCATATCCTTGCACTTTTAAGGTTAGTTTTGTTGGAATAAACTCACGAGCTATACTATCAAGGCCAAAGGACTGTAAAGTGGTACCCAAAATTGTTAAACAAAAATCTGGCACACCAAATTATTTACAGGCAAAGAGTGCTTCTTGTAGGAATAAGTTTCTATATTTCACCATAACCTAGAACCACGCAGGATATTTTTTGTTTTCCATTTCAATCGCCTATTAAATGGCCTAGTCCGTTCCCTTTATTTTTCTTTAGGCCAGTGAAATAATAACCATTTTAAACAGAAGCTAAATACCCCTTAAAATGTGAAATAAATCCCTTTTTGGGGAAATTTCCCTAAATAGAGGGTGTAAATAAAAGCCAAATTCCACTTGGACCATAATAAAGGGATTGGATTAAATCAGTATAAAATATATGATGGCCTGGAAGGGATTTCCCTTATAAACGATGAACGTTTACTGAGAAGACTTAAAGCAGTAGAAGTTTTAGGAATTATTTTTTGCCATAAACAATATGGGCACCATTACAGTTGTAATCGAATTCGGAAACAAAATTCTTATATTAGTGACAGTACCATAGAGGAAGTCAAAAACAATCACATCAAAAAAGCCACTCAAGCTAATGGTCAACTAAGTGCGGCTTAGAAATCTACAACCACAAAAGGTTAGGTCAGGTTGATGGTTACACACGATCTATTAATAAATTCTGGGCGCTCAAAAACCTTAGTCTCAGCTTCCCAAATTACAAACAATGACAGAGGAATTTTTCTGTGGTCCGCTCTTTTTTCTTTAGATTACAGCTTCTGCAGAAGTCACTGTACAATATTTTTATAGCGTCCCTTTATAAACGTTATGAGGTTGTCAAGATGCATTCTCGATAGGTTGAACCGAATATGTTGAATATCTCGTTGCCTTTAATCTTATACTCGGATACAGGATCTGCACAGCGATAGTCCTTATACCCATTATTTTAGTTAATAGTCCAGTAAACAGAGGCACAATCGAAGATTTAAAAATCGCAGCCATTTCATAGTTAGTAAAAAATCTGGTGATATAGTTCCAAGAGCACTTGTAAATATGATGTAAACAACACCATTCTCATAGCACACTCCAATCGGGTTTGATAATTCCTTTTCTACAAAGTCAACCAGCAAACCGCCGTCCCATGGGATAAGTTAGCTTGTTTACAAAGCTGTATAGATAATGATGCAGCATATTCATTCCGTGGCTCTTGGTTAGAATGTTAAACTTGAGATCCCATAGCCAAGGCAAGAGTACACCACCTTGTGATGTCTCTCGAAACGCCAATTTGAAAACACTTGAGACGCTTACCAGTTAGCTTATGGCTTAATAACCTACACCCTTTATACCAGAGAAATGAATACTTGTGGTTAAAAATTATTCAAAATTAACGGACAATGCTCCAAGTGCTTTCTATAATCATCTGTGCCTCTTTTAACGGTAATTTTTTACAACAACATTTCTGTGGAAGTTTTAATAACGGTATATTTTGCAAATATAATATTTAAATCTATTTAAGGAACAAATTATCCTCATCTTTAAGATTGAAAACAACGGTAATATATAATTAATAACCCCATATTTAATTTTGTTTATGCGAAAAAGCTCTTATACACAAAAGGAAAGTCCCGAACGACAGATTTTTTAGAAACTCTTCATAGAAATTTTATATACTCTCAGAGCTTTTGCTAGAAATCTGCTGAGAGGAAGTCGCGAAAGAAATATTTTCATCTTATTTTGTTTTGTTGGAGATGTTGTTGGTTTGAACTGTAACCTCGCTACCCACTACCTACTAGACTACGGCGATGAAATTTTTTCTTTGACAGTTTGACGATGATCCCTTCTTTAACCTTGTTTGTGTTGTAGGCCGCAATTAATTTGCAGGGTCCTCCTTTAACAAAAACAAGACTGTTGGTTTTCTTATACATGCATGATTTTGTAGAGCTCTACAATGGAGTTTTTCATCGTGGTATTAAATAAATTCTTAAAAAAAAACTTTGAAAAATAACCCAATTATCTACCGTCACACTTCAAGAACACTTCAGATGGAGCACCGTTTTTAATGCATTGAGGAATGCACAATAGTACTTCAAAAGACAAGGAACACAATAAATATTACACTAAACAGGGTCTTACTATATGCAAAGTCCAAATTACTTATAATACTTAACGATATTCTTTAAATGGAAGTTTTTTATTCAAATTTTCATTCCCATAATTTTTTTTAGAAATTTAAAATGTCATAATAAGTAATTAAATTAATCCCACACATTAATTATTTCATTACAATAAATTCAGTTTAAAATTTTTCTTAAATTACAATTTTTAATCATTTAACTCCTTTCATTAATTATTCAATTGGCATGGCAACCTTAATAACAACTGTGCGTAAGAATTTCCAACTCACCTCTTTTCTTTTTTCTTCTCGATGATTTGCATTTCTTCACTTGAAACAAAAAAATAAAAACGAAGACGCCAGCAACTTTACACATATTTTTCTTCTCAATTATATGTTCTTTTAAGTTGTGAATTTAATAAACAAATAGAAAATTAATTAGTTATACACTGTAACTGTAGTTTTTATAAAATCTTTGCTAATTTACAATCATTTTTTCAATGAACAAATTTATTAGAAATTCCACTGAATCACGCACCGCACTACACCATTAAAGAGAACAATTAAACTGAGGTGAAAAGTTCAATGATCAGCAGAATTGTTATTACAACAACAGCAAAAATATTTGGTGTGTAGAGTATACATACATTAACATGTGTGGGGTAATAGTTTACATGATGGTGTATTTGTATAATACTCGTACATCTTGCTTTACATTGTTTGTGTTTTTAGCAAGTGTTTGTAGGAAAGAATCCTGAAAGCATTTTTTTGTTTAGAGCACTACGATGATGATGGTGAAAATCAGTTGACTTGATTTATTTGATTTTTTAATGATTGAACAGAATGCCTGCGGCGGCGACTTTTTCCGCAATACATTGACAATTTAAAATCGAAGAATCTAGCATGTTAGACCTGTGGAAAGTCAAGGTTGAAGAATAAAAATATATTTAGCACAACATTTACGTTACTGAGAGCAGTATGAACAGTTTTAGGATGAAAGTAATAGTGTCCAGATGACAAAAATCGGCTCAAAGTAATTGTAGAGTAATCTCTGATACGGTGGTCCTCATTGTATTTTTTCACATGTGGCTTTTATGGGTACAGCGCATCTGAAATGTCAAATCTTCCATAAATCTGGCGATTGAATTGAATTTGACCAATGGCATGTGTTATGTTGGCTTTAAGGACCGCTGTGATTTGTGGCTTATTCGCATAAACATTTGACTTAAGAATACCAGACAAGAAAAGCCTAACAGTGTTAAATAACACCATCTTGGGGGCCAGCTCACATCCTCACCACGTGCAAGTGCAGAATATTCAATGTGTCATGAGTTTTGTGTCATGTAGCGTCGTCCTGTTGAAACACACGCCCCTGATGCACTGATCATCCAATTCAGAGTAAAAGAAGTTGGTAATCATGGACCTATATGCCCGCCGTTGATACTGACAACTTGGCCAAAATGTTTCTCAAAAATCTGCACTAAATCCACACCGAGCATGATTTTTGGAACCACATGGAGATTGATACATATGTATGTACATACATAATTGGTAATTACAACTCTTTAGGCAAGATTACGACCTAGCTTATCACACCACTTACATATGTTGTGTGTGTTAATTTTACACATGACTGGCGGAAGCTCCAGTTTAAAGTCGAATTCGAACACAGATTTTTTAGAAACTTTTTATGGGAATTTTATTTACTCACAGAGTTTTGCCAGAAATCTGCTGTGACGAAATCGCCGAAGATATATTTTTTATATTTCGTGTTGTTGGAGATGTCTGACCTGGAGTTTGATCCGTGACCCCATGTCTACCTACAAGACTACGGCGATTTCTTCATGTTTATTAACATCGTACCAAATTAGACAATTTTTTTTTTGTTCACAAACCCATTCATCCAGTCCTAGGCCTCATTGCTGAAAATGGTTTTTCGATTTAAATGTATTCCGAAATTAACAGCTATTTAGATGAAACAATTTTAATATTTGCACGTATTGGTCAATGTCTGACCAGGATTTCAATGATGATTTTGCAAGACGAACTGGACAGATGAATAATTTGACAGTTGCAGCTTCAACAAGTTGACCGTTGTCGTCAACTGTCAAAGTTTAAAGACCTGATACCACTCATTTAGATGAAACAATTTTATTATTTGCACGTACATATTGTTGAATGCAATAACGGACCATAATTTTGATGACAATTTTGCTGGACGGATTGAATATATGAATAATTTGACAGATCCAGCTTCAACAAATTGGCTGCTGTTGTCAACTGTCAAAGTTGGAAGACCATTTTTTTACCTGATAATCTGTTCTATGAAATGAAATAATTTGTGTATCCATTTAAAATAAATAAATTGTTTATTATTATTATTATTTTTATTCTTTATTATTAATAATAATAATAATTGTATAATAATTTTTACCATGTCTTAGCTACTATTTTTTGTTTTTGTTGTTGGTGTATATTGCATGTTTTACAAAAAAAAAGGAGAGAAAAAATGTTCAGGATAAACAAATAAAAAATATTGTTTTTAATAGAAAAATTAACTACAATTATATAATAAATCTTAAAGTTTAGTAAACAATAATAATAAGAATAATATGTGGCGTATTTAATAAGGTTCTTTTGTAAATATTTTTTATTTTATTTTTTTTTTTATATTTTAAAAGGATTTTGATTAACACATACATATACATTTGTTTATATTAAAAAAAAAATGAAACAAAAAACAACTTAATAATACCATGAATGTTTTAAACATATTGAATAAAAGGATAATGATTTTTGATTTTGATTTTCTATAATTGTTTTTTTATTTGTATTTTTTAATATCGTATTTTTGTTAATAATATTTTGATTATAAGTTAATGTAAAAATTTTAAATATTTATTTATTTATTTATAAATTTTCCTTTCTTTTTTTGGCATAATTTTTTATTTTTTATTTTTTTTCATTTTTTAAGAGATATGCAGTGTGTTGTTTTCTTTTAATTTTATTTGAAATTTTTAATATTTATTCAATAAAGGGGGGTATAAAGCAGTTAAATAAAGATGTATAATTATTATTTATAAATACATTTTATTAATTAATCAAAAAAAAAAAAACAATAATTAATAACAAATCATTTAAATGTTTTTTTTTTTTTGTTTCTTTTTTATTATTTTACTTCCTTTTATTGTTTAAAAAAATAATATCAAAATCAACAAATCCTTTTTATTTTTTTCATTTAATCGTTGAAATCCTTGTTTTCGTTTTTCATTTTTTCCTTTGAAATCAATGGGTCGTGGCGGTGATGGCGGTATAAGTAGTATAATTGGTAGGTTGGCGGATAAAGGAAATTTCGGTTTTCTAAATCTGTATTGTAGTTTGCGTTTGTGTAGTTGAACTTAAATTCGTTCGGTTACATAAACTTTGGCAGTGGCTGGTGCATTTGATCGTCTTACAGCTACCGAAACAATAATGCCTAACGCTACCAAAACAATACCCAATGAATTCATGATATAATGTTCGATTTCTGAATTTCGGGTGCTGAAATAAAGAAAAAAATTATGAAATAAAATAATGGGCAGGGGAAGTACAGTAATCCTTCGATTTATGTCGCCTCGATTAACGTTGTTTCGGTTTACGTCGTCAAATTTTTTGTTCCCTCTAACTTCAATTTGCGTTGTCATTCGATTTACGTCGCCTTTTTTTGGAACCAACTGCGACTTAAATCGAGGGATTACTGTAACTTTTTTAAGTTCCTTGTTAAAAACATTCTACTTTGTAGTATGAGCAATATGAAATTCGATTTACGTCGCCTTTTTTTTGAAACCAGCTGTGACGTAAATCGAGGGATTACTGTATTATAATTTAAGTATGAAACGTCTATCAATTCTGTTCGTTTTAACGAAGTATTAATAAAAAATTATTCTTATTTTGAATTTCAAGGTATTGTGGCGTATAGGACAACGAAATTGCAGATAAGCAGGCAATTGATCGATCGATTTTTATTGGGTGATCATTTATGTCTCCCTTGTGACAGATATGGGTGCCTTTGAATCAGGCGCTATAGGGGAGATTGTATAATCTGCAGGTTGTGGTCGAGGTTTGACTATTCTAGATCAGCATGAATCTGTATAATGAATTAATCAGAATGCTGATAGATTTATAACAGGCACTGTGCCTTAAGGGCGAGGATCAGCTTGTAACGCATAGGCACCTCTTCTTTTGGCATTGTCTGAAAGAGCCTGAAACACATTAAATGTCTTTGTCGTGAGCGTATAGTAGAAAACACAAGGTACTAGACCAGGACCAGCTAGTAGGACATAGTCACCTCTTCTGAAAGAGCCTGAAACACATTAAACGTCTTTGTCGTGAGCGTATAGTAGTACTAGACCAGGACCAGCTAGTACGATATAGTCACCTCTTCTTTTGACGCTGTCTGAAAGAGCCTGAAACACATTACACGTCTCCGTCGTGTGTACATACATAATTGTCAAGATTAGAACCTAGTTTTTCACAACACTTATGATGTGTGTGTTAATTTGATACATGAATGGCGGGACCTATAGTATAAAATCGAATCCGAACCACAGATTGTTTGAGAAACTTTTTCACGGCAATTTTATTTTCTCTCACGAGTTTTTGCCAGAAATCTGCTGAAATGAAGTTACCCAAAAAAAATATTTTCATATTTTGAGATGCCTGACCTGGGATTTGAACCGTAGCCTCCCCCCTAAAAAGCCAACACACTGCCTACTAGTCTACGGCAACTACTGTCGTGTGGGCTTAGTAGAAAACTTATGATACGAGACCAGGGTTTCTTCAAAGATCTTGAAGAGTTGACCTCTGTAAGGATTTTTGACCTTGGCTGATAGGATTTCTCTACGAACACACTACCTACCAGTCTACGGCAACTACTGTCGTGTGTGCTTAGTCGAAAACTTAAGATAATAGACCAGGGTTCCTTTAAAGATCTTGAAGAGTTGACCTCTGTAAGAATTTCTGACCTTGGCTGATAGGAATTCTCTGTTTCTTACTTTTTCCCTCTTTATTTCTCTCCATGTATTTGATTCTGAAACTATTTTATTTTTAATATTTTCTCTTTATCCTGAAGTAGGATATCCGTGTGGGGGTATACTTCTTCGCACCTGCCGTCGTAACCTAACATAACTAAATTAACCTAAACTAACATAACCTAACATAACCTAACCTAACCTAACATAAACTCACCTAACATAACCTAACATAACCTAACATAACTTAACATAACTTAACATAACCTAACATAACCTAACATAACTTAACCTCACCTAACATAACCTAACCTCACCCAACATAAGCTAACCTAAGCTAACATTGCTTTATGTTATAATACTTCTATGGTTTTACAATTTATTACGTTTGCACTGTATTATCTTGGCTTCTATAAACAAGTCTGACTTTTTGTTTGTCACTGTACGGATTTTTTTTTGTAATCTGTTACAGACATTAGTAAGGATGTGTCAAGGAATTAGTTTCCATTTCTTTTTTGGTATTTTTTTGACATTTTGCTCTTAAGCCATGGCTTAACGTATACAACACTCTACTATTGCCTTTACTTATGTCGAAACCGAAGTATTTTTTAATAACACAATACAATACAATGCAGCATACATACCTTAAGGCATTTTCGCCATTATCACCGCTCACCAATTGACGTTCCTTCTCAACGAGGCCGGTAACACAGGTGGCGACAGCCATCATAAAATTGGCCAAACCGAAACTGGCATGTATGGGTACCATAGCGGCACGGCAATTGTATGTGCGATTCTCACAGCATAATAAAATCAAAAAGCTATAATTATAACAACAACAACAACAACAATAACAATTACAATGATTACAACAAAATCAAATGTGTGAACAAACAAAATTGTAATACAATAACAGCAACAATAGAAGAATAATGATGATGATAATGATGACAACATCATCTATCATCTGCTTGCCAACCAGCCAGCCAATATAATGTGGATCATATCATTAATAAAGATCATGGAGTCATCATTAGCATCAACAGAATACAGAATACAACAACAACAACAAGAGCAACAACAATTGTGTGTGCAACTTACCTAAAGAAACCAACAATAAATTGCATTACAAACATGCCCATTGTCACGAAACCCAACCAGGTATGCAGACTATAGAAATTTGGCTTGGGTGGCTCCGATAGATTGTGCGAATCGAAGACGGCCAAAAATCCCAAAGCAATACATGGTATGGCACAGGCATGGAATAGCATGTGAACCAGCTTAACATAAATGTGCTTCAAACAGCGACACAAACGATACAAAAGAATTGCTGGAAATAAAAAATTTAAAAACATTTGTATTCAAATGTAACAACAACAACAACAACAATAAAAGAAACATAACGAAATACTTACAAAATCCTGAAAAGGTTATGAAACCAGCCACCATTAAAACCGGATGCAGATTAAATTGCAATTCCGGATTCTCTGACCAGGCAAAACCGCCACGATAGAATATCACCCAGAACAGTGTTAAAACCAATACACCCACCAGCAATATGGTGGACAAGATGACAATGAGAAGATATTCAAACCATGAACCACAATGCCAGGCATTTTCTGGATCCTCCTCATAGCGTCTGTAAATAGAAAGAAAAAAAAAAGAAAATAAATTTCAAATAAATTTTCATTCTTTCGTTTTTAATTTCTTCAATTAATCCTACAGGGGACTAATACGTCTATGGCCATGACGCATTACGGTATTCAATTCTTTAACAAAATCTTCATTGAACGAGGACATGCTGTGCCTGTAGTTCCTTTGCTCCGTTGGTCTGCTGAATATTTTCCAATTCTTAAGGCAAGTCATGGCGGTTCCTTGCGATTCAATAATTTTCTATTTTTTTCTATTTTTTCTTTGACAATATTGAAGTTGATTAGTAAAGAACAGTGGGCCCTTTATATAAGAACCCAATGAAAGTAAAAGTTGCCGAAATTGACCAAAAGAACCATAGGGAAGACACAAGTCAGACACGAAATTCAGCTATGTACACTTTTACGAGTTCAATTCTGTAGTGTACGGATGATTCAAGAACAGTAAGTGAAATAGAACAGAGAGTTCAGTCTTAGATTGACGTATTCCAAGCACGTAAAGCAACTCGCTGGCAAATAAAGTCAAGGCTATTAAAAAAATGTGCTCAATTTAACTTGGAGACAGGATTTTGTAATAAAATCTGGCAATCAGGTCCATGCTATCCGAATACTGAGTTCCTGTAGGCTTAATTCCAGAATAGTTTGGGACGCCGCAGGCGAGAAGCTGTTGGGTAGGGAAAATAAGTCACCCTCTAAAGATCCCTGGTCAGAATTCGAATGCACAGAAATGAGCAAGCAAATGAGCATGCTGCTGATAGGACCAAAATCTTTATATTAAGCTTCACCCTCTGAAGATTCCAGCGCATGTTGGAATCCACAGAAATGAGGAGGCAGATGAGATTGCCTCTGATAAAACCAGAATTTTCCTATGAAGCAAAGATGAAAAGAAGCTCAGAATTATCTCAAACCAAATGGCTGTGTTAGTTGCAATAAGTAGGGCTCTGGACTACTTAACTACCAAACATTAGTCACGAAGAAGGCCTGCTAACCTTTCATAGCTTGCAATTGGTTACCTTACTTGGGTAAAAGTGAACATAATCTCTAGGAGCTACTGTTAACAAGAGATTGACTTGATAGCAGAACAATCTGGCCAATACATAGGCTAAGTATTGTTATTAAGTTAGCTAAAGATTCTTAGTAAGAACTTCTTACTGGACCATGATTACTGGGCCTATTTGATGATAGGCTCTGCCTTGAAACCACGCAATTGTTTACTTCATGCGCAGCGTCCAAGCATAGGCCAGATGCATGTAATATTATGCGCCTATGCTTATCGAGGCAGTATGTCAACAAACCTGTTTCGAATAAAATATACTTCGAGACTCTGTCTTGAAGCCCCGGAATTGTTTATCTCATGCGCAGCTACGCAGCATGCAGTAGACACATTTAATATTATGCAGCCACGCTTTCGAGGCAGTGTGTTAATGAAAACGTCTGAAAATCGCTGAAAATCTCATGGCTATGAAACATTAATCCACAAAGAAATCAGAAACTGTATAGGCATCTGGATCGGTTACGTTTTGCGAAGGTAATACAGTGCAAACTAATTAAATTATAAAACCATAGAAGTATTATAACATAAAGCAAGGTTCGGCTAGGTTGGGTTATGGTACGAAAGCAGTTGCGAAGAAGTGCACCTCCCCACACAAATCCATACGAAAGCAGTTGCGAAGAAGTGCAGCTCCATACAGAAATCCATTACTGAAGCCTTTAATTTACAATGCCTACCCAAAAGAGAATAAGAACTACTTCAGAATAAAGAGAAACGATTGAGAATATAATCGTTTCAGAGTCCAATACACAGAGAGAAACAAAGAGAGAAAAAGTAAGAAAATGGGTTATCCCATCAGCCAAAGTCAGAAATCCTTACAGAGCTCAACTCTTCAAGACCTTAGAAGAAACTGTGGTCGAGTATTTTATGTTTTTTACTAAGCACACACGACAGTAGTCGCCGTAGTCTAGTAGGTAGAGCGTTGGCCCTTCCAGGTCTGACTTCTCCAACAAAACGAAATATGACGGCGACATCCTCTCATTAGATTTCTGGCAAAAATTCTGAGAGTAAATAAAAATTGCCATGAAAAGTTTCTCAAAAATCTGCCGTTTGAAGTCGACCTTAAACTTTGGGGTTGAAGATCTCCGTTACAAAGATCTGTCGAATAATTGTCTAGTAATTGTTATTCTTTATGCAAAGGGGTATAAACAAAGCAATAACAAAGAAAAGCAATTTTGTTGTTTACATCAAGTTGTGAACAGTGGCACACAATATTGTGTGAATAATAAAGAATTTTAATTAAAAATAAATACAAATACACCCACGTATATAACAAATACAACATAATTGGTTTGAAAAGCTAGGTCGTAAACCTGACTGAAGCGTTGTATGTAAACTGACATTGAAGAGTATTTCGAAGAGGACCAAACATAGCATAATGATACGGAAAAGGTTTGAAGAAAATTCAACCTAAGAATTATTGTACAATGGGTCAATTCGACCTCCGGGTACTGTACTTGTCCTAATTGCCAAGTACACGTCCTCTAACCTAAGGATTAAGGCGATAGTCAGAGCAATTGTGGATTGGATTGGAGCCATTATTTGGTCAGGCACAACAAATTTGAAAACAGCACATGATCTTTAAGTCTGCAGTATCCGCTTAGAAGACCAGTTACTATACTCAGGCTATTTGTAGAGAGACGAATGTATAACTTAAATCTCTTATCCAGTGAATGTTTAGATTGTTTCAAATCCTTTTGATTTGCGTAGAGTTGCAACCTCCCAGCAATTTCCCATTTACCGTGTATGCACTTACACACTTATCTTCCCACTCAATAGAAAATTTCAGGCCATATGAGTTGCATGTTTATCTTACTGCTTATTGCCGTGAATTCCCTGCCACATGACTTGCTATCCAGCAGAGTGCAACCGTATTTCTAATGACCAGCGGATTCAGTTTGCTGAGATGATTACATAGGATTTTCTCAACCTCCAATTTTTTTTTCTCTTATTTATGGCACTGCTAACAATTTACTTAAAAACTATAATTTTTCAATTATTAATGCCGCCAAATTTTCCTTTCAAATTGGCAATTTAGCAAATTATTCATTCCATTCATTAATTCATTACCGATTCGTGGTGATGCTAATTTCACTTTCAATGTGAAGAGAAATTTTTCTTTCAATTTTGCATAAAATTTATGCACAGAGAAATGCATTTACATTCAATAAAATTGAATTATTTAAACAATAATTACAACTTTATTTAAAATAATACAGAAGAAGAGAAAAAATGCCATAATTTACAGTGAACAGTGAACATTGGCAGTGTGCAGTAATAAAAATAATGACCCATCATCCATTATGCTAGCCATTCATTAAAGCATAGCCATACATACACATGCTTGTAGAGCGTTAATTAAATTAAATCAGTTTGAACTTTTCGCTGTTTTGCAATGGTAAACAAGGTTGAGAGCTACAGCTGGTCATATACGACATTATTTATACCGTGTGTACCTTTTTGGTACAATTGCAATTAAATTTTCATGATGGCTCTACCAGGTTAGCTTATGTCGTGAGGTATACTAAGAATAGGAACGAGCACAGACAGGAATATAAAGGGGGTGGCAACTAAGCTCTTGACAAACCATCTGATTCGCACATCGACTGCAGATGCCATAATCTTGAGGTCTAAATTAGAATTTGAAGCGATTATTTGCGACTTTATTCAAAGAGGTCTTGATATTGTAAGTTGATGGTTCAAATCACTAGGCGTAAGGATAATCCTGAGCAAAACATAATCGTACGCTTTACAAGAAAGAGGAAACTTCCTAAATGGAAAAATATACGACCCCGCAGTGAGATAATATCACAGAAACTGAACGCAAAATATTTGGGAATAACACTTCCGCAAACAGAATGAATGCCCTCTTTTAAAAGAGCATAAAGCCTTTAGGTTACTCTATTCATTCTTGTTATGAAGTCTGATTGCGAAGCATTTCTTAACAACATAGAATGTATTGGACAGCTGGCAGCCACTCGATTAATTAGGTCATGATATATCCTGACCATAGTCTTTCATCATCCTAACCTTGTGTCTAGAAGTCATCGCAGTCTAGAAGGTAGTGTGATGGCTTATTGGACAAGAGATCGTGGTTCAAACCCCAGCACAGACATCTCGATCAAATCCAAAAAAAATTAAAAAATAATTCTTGGCAGACTTTTCCTCTCAGCAGTCTTCTGGCAAACTGTAGGTCCCGCCAATCATGCTAAAATTAAGGCACACAGCATAGGCGATGTAAGAAGCTAGGGCGTAATCCTTACTAAAGGGTTGCAATGACCAATTAAATAAGTAAGCAAGTGGTCTTCAGGCCTCGATTCAAAGCCTGTCTCCAACAAAACGAAATTTGAATAAATATTTCTGTCGGCGACCCCCTCTCAAAGAGTAAATAAAATTGTAATGAAAAAGCTTCTCAAAAATCTGTCGTTTAGAATCGACTTTAAACTGGGACCTACAGCCACTCATGTATAAAATTAATGGTGGTGTGAGAGGCAAGGTTATAATCCTGACTAAAGGGGTGGAAGAACCATTTAAATAAGTATGTTAGTGGTCTTCAGGGCTCTGAACCTTGGCTTTAGCATGTGCAACAATCTTAAGTCGCCGCTAAGACCGTAGGACTGGTGCTCATTGCCCTATTTATAGTACCAAACGCTAGTCTCTGTATCTTCCGCAATGCTATTTGAACTATTTTTAGATTCGGTCTGCTCACTTAAACAATACCGCTATAGCCTGGTCATCATTCCATACATACAGTGCATAATACTTAGGCTGTATTGTGCTACTGTCTCCGTAATCTAGTAGGTAGTGTGCTGGCTTAATAGGCCTGAGGCCTCGATTCAAACCCCATAATAAAAGAGATAATAGATAACAAAACGAAAATATTAAAAATTTTTCTAGGGTAACTTCCTTTCAGCAGATTTCTCGCAGACTCTGGGAATAAAATTGCCCTGAAAAGTTTCTCAAAAATGTGTCGTTCGGAGTCGGCCTTCAACTGTGGGTCCCACTACCCATGTATAAAATTAACACACACACAACATGGGTAGAGGAAGAAGCTAGGTCGTAATTCTGACTTAAAGGTTGTAATGACCAATTATGTATGTATGTATGTATGCACAGAGTAACTCTGTGGTATGTACTGTACAGTGTACATCCAAGATATCTTTTCAAGCCTTCTTCATATCATTATGGCATGTCTAAGCTTTCTTTGAAAGGATTAAAATTGTTTATGTTTTAAATAAATTGGGGTTCAGAGGTCACAAATAAATAAACGTGTATACTTTTTATATGAAGTCCCCTATCGCTTGAGTCTCTTAAATAAACTCATTTCGGTTTAAAGCCATTTGGGTTCACTAACCACTTAATTTGACTACAATTCCTCGTTTCTTTTTTTTTAGTATCCACCTGCTTATCTACTCCGTAGCTCTAGTATTTGTTTTTGTTTTTATTTGTTTAAAATGGAATGGAATGGCAAAAGCTTCCGTAAAATTTCACTTTCTTTTTAAACAAAAAAATGTTTTTTTGTTTTCTTTAAGAAAATGTTTATCGACCATAAATCTTTTATTGACAGTTAAAACAACAACAAAAACGCAAATGTTTTAAACTTTTTAATAATTTGCAAGTGCAACCACCAAATCTGAAGTGAATACCAAGAAATTTGCTGTGGTGCGGGTAAACACTTGAACGTTTGAACTTTTGTGAAAACAATTGGAAACTCATGGAATTGAAGAGAAGTTTAAAACATTTTACTTTAAAGTAACAACAGTTACCACCTGTATTGACCTTAACATATGAAGTTCCCATGGCATGGTTCCCCTCTTCGAAGAAACAGCCAAAAAAAGTAAAAAACACCGAAATCGAAACCTGTTCCTCTATACTATAGAGTCTATAGCCAGCCAATGCTTGGCTGCATTACCACCAATCCCATTATTATGTGCTGCTGAATACTTTCTTTTGTCTTCGTGAAAGAAGGAAAAAAAACTACCTACTTTTATTGTAATTGTTGGTGTTGCTGTTGCTGTTATTGTTGCCAACTATCGAAAACAAAGACCCAAAGTCTCGTATTCCAACAGCCATGTCAATACACAGCCTGTGTTATATTTTTGTAAAGAAAACTGGCGATTAATTTTCGCACGAGTCTTGGTTGTATTTAACGCTGCCACCAGCCATCCAAAACCATTCAACCACCAGCCATCACCACAAAACCTAACCAAAAAACATCGTGTTCAATGATGTTGCTCACAATGCTTACAATGCAACAACATACTAGTGTTGCTTCTGGCGATGATGCTGCTTCTGATGCTGCTGCTGCTGCTGATGATGATGACGATGACGTTGTTAGAGAGCCCCACTCGTTTGTTCAAAAAAAAAGTGAAAGAAAAGGCGGCATTGTTTTCGCTGATGCAAAAAAAAAAACAAACAAAAAAGAAATGAAAACGAAAGGAGAAGCGGAAAGAATCAAAATTCGGAATGAAAATAATAAAGTGCATCAACACACCCAGTGGTTCCCAAATGGTTTTAAACGTAACTCAGATAGTAAAGGACAGGGTCTGCATAATCAAGCGAGAATGTCCAGCAGGCATTGAATTTAAAAGCGGATTGTTTCGTTAGGTTATATAGGAAGTCAGAAAATTGCAGGTTCACGTAGACAATAAATTTCAATTCTTCCTATCATTGCGGATTCTACTAGGTTAGGTGACATACCCTCCGTTAGACCTCCAGTTATAGCAAAAGTTGAGCCTTTTGTATCGCAAGTGAATATTCAGCTTGGAAGTCAAATATTTCTTAGGTTAGGTTAGAGGACATGTACTTGTCAATTAAGACAAGTACAGTACCTGGAGGTCGAATTGGCCCATTGTACAAATATTTCTTACATAAAATAATACCTTGCACGTGCTATTGTATTAATGAAAGAAAATTAGAAGTCCGAGATAGAGGCGGGTGCTGACACGTTAGGTCAGAGATAGGCTCTTCCTCCTCCTCAAATCCACAGCTCCTGCAAGAGTCATTCCCAGGAATGCCAAGTCTACAGGCATGAAAATATGACAGCGGCGTGTGAAAACCATAATAGTAAAGGGCCATGCGTTTTATTTATGTCAGTTCAGAAGTAATACTGCACCTGCCTTGTAGTACCCAGTTTAATTGAGGCATTCCATGCAAAATATCGAAGATAATAAACTTTGTACCTGTGTCCTAAAAGAGCTATCTCTGGATGACTCCGAATATCTGTGAGAAGTCCTCAGTACTAATAGAATAGAACGGACATCGAAGTGACGTTCAAAAGTGACTTGATTGCAGCCTGGTTGTCTACGATTTTCAGGGGAACTCTCATTACCCAAGCAAACACTGCACTGCCAAGGGAATATCATGGATATGCTGGAATTAAACGAATTTGAAAATTGACTTCGCTGGAGAGTGATTGAATCATAAAATTCTCTTCAAAGGTTAAGAAGATGCCAAACGAAAACAGTTTAATTTGAAGAACTTTATTATGTTTTTTAAACATGTTTTGTTCCACTCTGCTTAAGGATATTTAACTTTTTATGCTTATTATGCTTTTATAGCTTGAAAACCGTTTAAGAACCTCTGTTGTAATAACATAGTTTTGTGCGAATTGAAAATGAAAATGTATATTCAACATTATTTTATTATTTTATGTTTCATTTTACTTTATAATTTAATATTATTTCATTTTATAATCTAATCCTACAATTTGGTTGAAAATTATTTTTAATTTAAAAAGTAAAATTAATGAAAATATTACTGCAGTTCATTGACTTTCTTTCACACAAAAAAAAAATTGTAATTTCGTTGTGATCAAAACATAAAACATAGACTGTCGGACGGTTAAACAATATCATCCGCATCATCATTTACATTGTCGTGATCATCATCATTACCACACGATGACTTTCCAGTTGATGACGACGACAATCATGCAAAATCATGATGTAAACAAAGAAATTTGTTTTCATTTTATTGGCGAATTTTATTGAAAACATTCAAGTGACTTGCTAGTGTCTTTTTTCGAATTTCGAAGTTTAAATTATATTGAGGCTTGGGATACTTGAAAAAGCGAAAAATAAATCAATTTAATAAATTGCAATAAATTGTAGAAATTAAAGTTTATGATCTCATTTCATATCACTTAGCTTCAGTTTGATCACTTATGATCATACACTCTTTTTTTCTATTTCTAAACAATTTCTATTTTTATTTTTTTATTTTTAATTTGTAATAGGCCTTCTTGGAAATGTCATATTCGAAAAGAAATATTCTTTGCAAAATAATTTTTAAATTAAAATAAAATCGAAAATTTTCGTTTTCTTTGGGCTGTACATTGTATTACCGATACTGTCGATCATTCTTAGCTCTTGCAGCCTGTGAAATTATGGAACAGGTATGCCTTGAACAAAAAAAAAATCATACTTTAAGAAAATTTTCGTAAAATTCAAAGTAACACTCAGACCTATAATTCAAGGAGAGTTTGTTAGAGGGCGTTGCTAACTGATGGCTGCTAGAAATTTGAAAATGCAACCGACTTGTCGATAAAACCAAAAGAGGAAAAACAAATGCACCCAATTAGCAGTTTGTGTTTATTTAAACCTTTTGTCGTTCGTTCTGTGAAAAAAAATATGATTTTAATGCTCCTTTCAAAGGCAAAGGAACTTAACAAAAATCTTTACTTTGAATTAAATTTAATTTCTTTCCAGAATATCTCAGGTTCCAACTCGACAAATCTTTGTCATATTTTTGATGGGAGTCATCATCTTTGGTTATCTTAAGCCATCAATTTATGCAGGATGTCGTCCCATTAGTATCTTTTTGAAGGACTATGGCTACTTAAAGCAACTGAAGTAAAACTAATTCTGCACATAATCCTCCGGATCACTGTAGCGTTTTCCAGGCAAATTGCTGTTCAGTACAGGAACCTGTCTTGAGAGTAGACTGATTATTCGAGCAGCCATACTGCCATGAGGTACCTTTTCATGAGGCACCAATTTGTCGCGTTCTGACCTACAGATCATTAGTTAGTATACTATTATACGAGAACAATCAAACGATTTCACAAAGTCAACGATTCTCAATCACATGCTTCGTGCATCACAGAATTTACACGTTGACATTGAAGATTTTTATTGTGTGATGGACATGAAACGGCACCCTGATTTAAACATGATTAGAACCACCTCTACTGGAGATATTGCTCCATAAGTAAATGAAAAACAAAAATTGGAACCTAATTATTATTGGATTTAAAGGGTTATATTGAAAGAATACATATAAAATTTGTGCTGCCAATTTAAAATACAAATTTTAAAAGAATTTTTGAAATTAAAATGTTAACAATACAAAATATGTTTTTGAAACAAATTAATCATGTCAGTAACCCGATATCCACTTGAAAACTGAAGAGAAGCACCATCTCCCTGCTGTTATTATAGGGGAATATTTGTTAAATTTTTCAATTTCAATTAAAATTAGAAATAATTGCTGCCGTTGTTGTTGTTGTTTGTCATTCTCAATTGTTAATTGGCGCTACAGTGAATGCAAAGCTTTTGAATAATTTCTTTATTTTTTTTTTTCTCAAAACAGATCATATGATCCCCCACATATTATTACCCCCTTATTTGGTATATCATTGTGCTGATCATAATTAACAGAACAACAATGATTACAATGATAATGATATTGTTAATGATAATGATAAAGTGTTAATCAGTGTTGTTGTTGTTGTGGTATTTTTATTTAAATTTCAATATTTAAATAAATTTCTTTAACTGACTACTTTTTGTCATTTTGTTGGGATTATTTGCTACGAACAAACAAATTAAATAAAACATGTGCGTGTGTGTGTGTGTTGATTGTTATTGTTTTTATTGTGTGTGAAAAGTGCAATTCTAAAACAAGCTTGAAAGGGGGGGAGCAGAAAAAGACTTTTTCCTGAACCACAAAAACCAAAAATGCCAAATTCATTAAAACAAAACCCCAACACTTGTTGGTTTTTTTCTCCATTTCTTTGGTTTTTTTTTTGTTCTGTTTTGGTACTCGGAACAATTAAAAACATATGAAATTTTAATTCATATGGCAACACCCAATTGGAACCCCTGCAGTCAAATGAACTGAACTGAACTGAATTGTCTCTGAACATTTGTCTCTTGGTTCTTTTCTTTTTTCCCTCCTTCTTCTAAATTATGGTCTATTATGGTCATAGTAATAATAAATGTTATTGCAGTTATTACAGGCAGGCAGGCAGGCTGGCTGGCTGGCAGTCAGATAGGCCAGGCATATGTACAACATTTGGTATTTAAACTTCAACTCACACATGATATCATTTATAGTCTCAATTAAAAAAATAAATTCCAAGCAAATATATTCTGTCACTCTTTGAAAAGGCAATAACTGCGTAAAGTAAAGCAAGAATTTAAAGTGGGTGTAATAAAAACGTCATAACCCCTACAAATTATTTGAAGAAAAGTTCCAAGGACATCAAGAATAAGAAAAAAACATATTTGGGTTCACTAGGCCAATATATTCGACCACAATATATGATACCACATTCTATTTAATTAAAGCACTTTAATGTACACCATTAGGCAGTCTTTTCTAGTCTAGATATCCTAGGGCCTAAATTCAGACATTTTCGTCAGAGAGTTCCCATGATTTCAGAGCATTTCATGCGAGTACTGGGCATTAACACATTAAGTAGCAAATGGTCTATTTCTTCTCATCATAGTTTTGAGCTATGTCATTTCTCGTAAAAATTCACATTCATGAACACGCTTGGACATCGATATGACATTCGAAAGAACCTTAATAGCCACCTAGATGTGCGAATAATCAGTCTACTCTCAGGGCATATGTTTTTGCTGAGTTGTAATTTAATTGTCATGAGGATAGTCTTGACTTTTGCCTGGAAGACGCTTTAGCGATCCGGGGGGTTATGTGCAGAATTAGTTTTACTTCAGTTGCTTTAAGGAGCCCTGTGCCTCCAAAAGTTAATGATGTGATGACATCCTAAAAAATTAATGCCTTAAGATAACCGAAGATAATGACTCCCACAAAAAATATGACTAAGATTTGTCGAGTTGAAAGCAGTGTAACCTGATATATTCTGGTAACAATCCTTTGCCTTTGAAAGGAGCATTAAAATCACATTTTCATAGAATGAACGAAAAAAGTTTTAAGTAAACACAAACTGCTTATTGTGTGCATTTGCTTTTTTTCTTTTGGTTTTTTCGACAAGTCGGTTGCATTTTCAAATTTCTAGTAATCAGTTAGCAACGCCCTCTAACAAACACTCCTTGAATTATAGGTCTGAGTGTTACTTTGAATTTTACGAAAATTTTCTTAAAGTATGATTTTTTTATTCAAGGCAAGCTTATTCAGCAATTTCATATGTTGCAACCGCTAGGAATGATCGGAACTATCGGTAATACAATGTACAGCCCAAAGCAAACAAAAATTTTCGATTTTATTTTAATTTAAAATTTATTTTGCAAAGAATATTTCTTTTCGAATATGACATTTTCAAGAAGGCCTATTAAAAATTAATAATAAAAATGGGATAGGAATAGGAATAGAAAAAAGAGTGTGTGATCGATCATAAGTGATCAAAGTAAAACGACGTGATGTGAAATGAGATCATAAACTTTAATTTCTACAATTTATTGCAATTTATTAAATTGATTTCTTTTTCGCTTTTTCGCGTATCCCAAGCCTAAATATAATTTAAACTTCGAAATTCGAAAAACACAAGCAAGTCACTTGAATGTTTTCAATAAATTTCGCCAATAAAATGAAAACAAATTTCTTTGTTTACATCATGATTTTGCATGATTGTCGTCATCAACTGTAAAGTCATGGTGTGGTAATGATGATGATCACGACAATGTAAATGATGATGCTGATGATATTGTTTAACCGTCCGACAGTCTATGTTTTATGTTTTGATCACAATGAAATTACAAATTTTTTTTCTGTGAAAGAAAGTCAATGAACTGCTGCAAATATTTTTATTAATTTTACTTTTTAAATTAAAAATAATTTTCAACCAAATAAAATGAAATAAAATGAAATTATAAAATAAAACATAGCAAAACAAAATAATGTTTGGTATACATTTTCATTTTCAATTCGCAAAAAACTATGTTATTACAACAGAGGTTCTTAAACGTTTTTTCAAGCTATAAAAGCATAATAAGGATACAAATTTAAATATCCTTAAGCAGAGTACAACAAAACATCTTAAAAAAAAAACTAAATAAAGTCTTTCAAATTAAACTGTTTTTATGAGGCATCTTCTTAATCTTTGAAGAGAATTTTATGATTCAATCACTCTCTCCAGTCAAGACATATTTGTTTAAATCTCTGAATGATGCTGAACTGTATATCTGCTATGAAGTTAGTGCTTTCATTTATTTAAACTACAACTACACAGGAAGTATTCAATAACAGCCTGTTCTTCCGCCATACCACACCTGCGACAATGATCATTATGCTGTATTCACACTCCGCGGTCATGGTCATTCACTTATTGTCCCATGTTCTGTCAAAATACTAACTAATCTGAATACGTCTCTTCTGCTGTGCCTTACCTATGTTCCCTATTTAGAACATAACTGCCTTGAGATCCTATAGAAGTCAAACGCTTTCAACATGAAATTTTCTCTTTCTGAAACAAATGCAGCTTTTAATACACTCTCTTGTAGATGCTACGATGCTAGGGAGATCTAGTGAGCCCTACTTAAAGCAGATACACTACGCTTTCGCTCGATCGCCTTTTCGACTCCATATAAATTTCAATGACCAATACTCCAAACAAGGGTCGTCCCAGCCATAGATAAGTCATAAGTGTTCAATTTACTCTTACATTTTCTTAGCAGGCGTAAGATCGATTTGCTGGATTTAAAATAACCAAATCTCTTAAGAGTATTGATTTGCCTAAAGCACACTAGAACTAGAGGGAGGCTGCACTTTCAGCAGAGAAAAGATCAATTCAAACACGACATCTAATCCTATAATTCTTAATATCCGCACCAATTACATTCCGACCTAGAAGAGTTCCTTTGTAACAGTAGTAGTAGACCATGTTGTAAGATACCTTAACTCAGGTAGATTAGGTTAATTGGCGGAACCTACTTGAAGGAAAAGGAAAATAACGACAATCACCATGCAACCTGGAAATATTAAATATTCCCTACTGGAAACCATAACGATTTTAAAATACATCCGATATCTTATTTTGCAGCGATTGGTCAAAGATTATAAAGAACGAGAAGTCAAGAACTTCTGCTTTTTAATAGCAAAAGCCAGGCGCAAACAAGATATGATGAACGATAGCTTTTTTCCTTCTCCTCCCCGGGCACAGTAACATTCCGGGAAACTGTAGGGCCGACGAGCTCGCTATAGCTGGTGTGCTCCTTCCGGAATCCTCTTCAATTGAACTGGGTATGTCACCTGCCTCGGTCAAGTTGGACATTGCGCGGAAATTCTCTCAGGACGTCAACTTATCCTGGGTCAATGAGGAGTCCTGCTCCACAGCTAGACTCACCTGGCCCTTGATGGATAGAAGGCGTTCCAACCAATTACTTGGTCTTGGTCGTGACGTCATCTCAACCACAGTGGCCGTGCTTACAGGTCATTGCGTTATGGGTAGACACGCGGAGATAATGAGGCTCCCATTTAACGATTTCTGCAGTGGATGCAGATCCGCTGAGGAAGAGGAGACTGTTATCCACTTTTTTTGTCAGTGCCCGTCTCTCGCTAGGTGTGGATATAGGCTATTTGGCTCTCCATTTCTTGTCAGCTTGACGGAGCTATCATCTATTGATATCAAGGATATAGCTTCGTTCATCAAACTTTCTGGCTGGTTTTCCAGTATGCGGTAGTCGTGCTTTTGATGTGCAGCCCTTGAGCTGACCAACTTCTTCTTCTTCCCTGATTTTGGTGGAACTTGGTCAGTACAGGGACTGCGTTCACCCGTGGCATCACAATGAGCCGCTAAGCGTGCTCAAGTGAGTTTTGTGAAATCAGAGCTACCACTCAGACTTAACCTAACCTAACTTATTCTTCTACAATATAAACTAAATAAGTTTGTTAATGAATTATTTAATAAAACAATACAAAAACAGAATTCAAATTTTTTAAACGCCTTAATTTGCAGACACTTGCAATTATTCTTTATTAAGTTCGAGTGTTTAATTTGAAGAACAACAACAAAACAAAAAAAAAGTGATCAACTAAATTTAAACTAATCAACAACAACAACAACAATAATAAAGAAAATTTAATTTCAAAAATATTTCATAATTTTCTCGTTCATATAACTAAACTAAGCTAAGCTAAGTAAGTCTGCAAACTAAAGTGTTCTGAGTGGTGTTCGTCTAAAAGATTTGCAGCGTTGAAGATGCCTCCTCCTTCGCACATTGTCTAGATTTTCAATTTTCATATGCGGGCTGCTTGAATGGTTGGATGGCTGACTGATCGTTGTTTTCTTCTTTATAAACTTGTCGTCGTCAGAGTTAATTTACAATCATCAGAATGTAAATAAAATTGAAAAAAATTAAATTCAATGAATAAATTGCAAAATTTAAATAGGGAATCAACAGAAAAAAAAGAAAAACGAAATAAAAGAAGACAAGAAAACAAGAAAAAAAATTCAAACGACTGAATTACGAGGCTGGTTCAAGAAAAATTCTAGACTTACTTAATTGTACAATGGGTCAATTCGACCTCCGGGTACTGTACTTGTCTTAATTGACAAGTACACGTCCTCTAACCTAACCTACTTAATTAGTCGTTACAACTCTTTAGTCAGGATTACAACCTAGCTTCTCACATCACCTATGTTGCGTGTGTTAATTTCTCTGCATGAGTGGCGGGATCTACAGTTTAAAGTCGACGACAGATTTTTGAGAAACTTTTCATGACAATTTTATTTACTTCCGAGAGTTTTTGCCACAAGTCTGCTGAGGGGAAGTCGCCCAAGAAATATTTCTTCATATTTCGCTTTGCTTGAGATGTCTGAGCTGGGATTTGAACCACCGACATGTTTCTTATAAGCCAACACACCACCTAGTAGACTACAGCGACTTTACTACTTCATTACTATTACACTTCCAGCGACGATCGATAGTCGAATCATTTTTTCGAGTTCGAAAACGAAGCATTATAACGTGGAGCTGATTACCGGATTCTTTTAATCGCGCTACAAGAGCATCAAATAATGTCGGAAGACATCGACAAAAAAGACAACCCAGTCCTCTTTTAATCCATGTCAGCCCAGCAGAGCTTGCAAGTATCCTCATGATGCCAACGAATGTAAGTCTCTCCATAAAGCCAAGGAAGAATGCTCAGTTTAACTGAGGTAATCGGAGCACCAAAGACGTGTTACATGCTGGAGATTGTCAGCTCTGGTCTAGCCTAGCCATCAAATAATGTCAGGAGACAGCGTTCTGATAAATACCATGTCACCTCATGTCATTCATTAAATTTTAGGTATTTAAAGCCGTCATCCAGATCTGTGTAACACAGATATTATGGTGACGGCTAAGGCAAGCCGAGCAACTATATAGGAAGTGCTGAACTGTCTCTTCCTCGTCCACATGACTTGTTTTCTATAATTTCATTACTTAAACGATGCCTTTGTTTGGTTTTCCTATTTGATTTGCTTGAAAAGCCTCTAAAAATTCAAAACAACGTGACTCTTTACAGTTTAAACCACATGACTAAAGTCGCCGTAGTCTAGTAGGTAGTGTGTTGGCTTATTAGACGTAAAGCCAGGGTTCGAGCCCCAGGCCAGACATCAGGACAAAATACAAAAAGTATATCTTCGGCGACTTCCTCTCAGCAGATTTCTGGCAAAAACTCTGAGTAAATAAAATTGCAATGAAAAAAGTTTCTCAAAAATCTGTCGTTCGGAGTCGACTTTAAACTGTAGGTCCCACCAATCATGTATAAAAATTAACACACACAACATAAGTGGTGTGAGAAACTAGGACGTTGTACAATGGGTCAATTCGACCTTCGGGTACTGTACTTGTCTTAATTGACAAGAACACATCCTCTAACCTAACATAACCTAACCTAACCTAATAAGGTTACCTTGTTTCATCATAAAATTCTTATTCAAAGTACTAGTACAGCCTCTAATAGATCTGGCAGGGTAATTGTAAAATGTCCCTCGTATACGTACTCGCCTATAAAAGAAAAAAATTTTGTATCTTTGCGTACCCATATGAGACTACTTAAACGCTATGCTCACTTCAATAACATGAGCGTTATTGAGTATTTGTTGTTGTTGTTGTATTTTCACAGACAAAAACAACGCCACAACAATTGTATCTGGTAAGCATGGCATGTAAAGAGTATTGAAAAGAAAAATTAACAACAACAACCACAGCAAATAATGTGTTTTGTATGTAATTTTTTTATTTGATTTTGTATCTTAAAGATACAATTATTTGATTTAGTCTACACCTCCTCCTCCTGCATCCTAATCCCCCCCAACCAACCGATAAACTGTATGGCACACAATCATTTGTAACAATAGCTCGCAGCTCCTACGCAGCTCTTTAGAAAAAAGGCTCTTTACGAGTTCTTTTGTTTTGCCTGTGGCTGGCTGGCTGTCTGTGCGTTTGTCTAACGAGTACATAATTTAGAAAATCAAATGAATTTTTATTAAATTTTTCTTTTTTTTTGTGTGTGTAAATTTTGTAACTCTGTGTACAACAATTTAAATAAATCAAATCAAATTCAAGAATCAGCGTAGAAAAAATGCGTAGATTTTCATAATTTTATGGCATAAAATTAGAGGAACACATAATAACCGGTAAAGCTAATGGATGACCACGCCCCTAACTGGTTTTAGCAATTAAAAACTAGTTTGTTCAAATGCAATTGCTTGTATAAAGAAGTCTATCTACTTACATATTTAAAAAAGTTAATTTAAGAAAAGAAAAACGATATCAAATCATTGAAATCTAGGTAAATAGGCCCTCTTCTTTAAACATATGAATGCCTTCTTTTCCCCCAGGTTGTTGATCTCATTATAAGAAAAATAAAGAAGTAGAGGCATGCAACCTGTTTCTGCTCAAAAAATTTTGTTGAGTAGGATCAGCTTGGCTCTCCTCAACTTCCCTCAAAATTAAACCATAAATTTGACCACAAAAAATTTGATGCTTCGCTTAGTTGCTACTTACTTAATTACTTAATTGATCATTACAATCCTTTAGTCAGAATTAAGACCTAGTTTTTCACACCACCCATTGTGTATATTTATAATATCCATAAGTGTTGGGACCAACAATTTAACATCTACGGCGAAAGACAGATTTGAGAAACTTTTCACGCCGATTTTATTTACTCTCAGAATTTTTTCCAGATGACTGTTGAGAGGGCGACTTCCTCTCAGAAAGATTTATTTTTTTCATATTTCTCTTTGTTTGAGATGTCTGAGCTAGGGTTTGCACAACGAGCTCACTATACTAACTACTAGACTAGGGCGACTACATTGTTATCAACTGGAAACTCTGCAGTACTCGGTGGACAGTAATAAAGGCCAGCCTTTAATAGTAATCGAAACCATAACCCCCTTAAAAAAGACTTCAGTCTATCTGATCTCCTTACTATATACATACATAGATACATACATATATAAAGGGTGTTTTTTATAGAGGTATAGAACTTTAAGTTGCAATAAAACAACGATTATTCGATTGACATGAATTTTATTTATCCGAAAGATAATCTTGTGGCATTACATTTTAAATATGATTTCTGGCATATGACCGCCACGGCTGGCGCGGATGTAGTCCAATCTGGACGACCAATTTTCGATGATCCAATGGTCCAAAACGTGAAATTAGGCGGTCACCAAACGTGTCTTCCAATAAATCTATTGTGGCATGAGCTGTGTGACATGTTGCGCCGTCTTGTTGAAACCACATCTCCTGGACATCATGGTTATTCAATTCAGGAATGAAAAGGTTAGTAATCATGGCTCTATACCGATCACCATTGACTGTAACGTTCTGGCCACCATCGTTTTTGAAAAAGTACGGACCAATGATTCCACCAGCCCATAAAGCGCACCAAACAGTCAGTTTTTCTGGATGTAACGGTGTTTCCACATACACTTGAGGATTACCTTCACTCCAAATGCGGCAGTTTTGTTTGTTGACGTAGCCATTCAACCAGAAGTGCGCTTAATCGCTAAACAAAATTCGCTTATGAAAATCGGGAACAACGGTAATCTCGTTTTGGGCCCATTCGACGAATCTACGCCTTACTTGATGATCGTTTGGCTTCAAATCTTGCACGAGTTGGATTTTGTAAGCACGCAAACCAAGATCCTTCCGCAAAATCTTCCATAAAGTGGATGGACACAGATCCAATTCCTGTGCTCGATGGCGGATGGACTCATTCGGGTCTTCCTCAATGCTACACTCTACAGCAGCAATAGCTTCTTCTGTACGCATCGTACAGCGTCTCTGGGGATGCGAGTTATCAATAAGAATAAACGTGGTGCGAAAACGTTCCATGGTTAATCGAATTAACTGCTCTGATGGACGATTTTGTCGATGATAAAATGGACGTAGTGCGCGATACATTTTCCGCACAGAACCATTATTTTCGAAACAAAATTGCACTATTTGCAAGCGTTGTTCAGGCGTGAGTCTATTCATGATGAATTGCCAAACCAAACTGAGAATAAATCACTTGACAGCTGTTAAATCGGTCGTCATCTTGAAAAGTAATGCCAACTTAAAATTCTATACCTCTATAAAAAAACACCCTTTATATACATAATTAGTTATTGCAACCCTTCAGTCAGGATTACGACCTAGCTTCTCACACCACTTAGGTTGTGTGTGTTAATTTTATATATGAGCGGCAGGACCTACAGTTTAAAGTTGATTCTGAGTGACAAATGTTTTTGACAAACTTTTCATGGTAATTTCATTTACTCTCAGAATTTTTGCCAGAAATCTGCAGAGATTTCGCCGAAGAAATATTCTTTCTTTTTATTTCGTTGAAGATGTCTGACCTGGGGTTTGAAGCGTAACCTCACGTCTAATAAGCCCACACACTACCTACTAGACTACGTCGACAACTATTTACTTTACTTATATGCAACGGAAAATGGAATACAACTGTCAGGTATGGGTCGGTGCCTAGAAGTCTATTTTGAGGATTCTCGACCACTTACAAGAAAGGTCAAAGGCGCTCATTAATGACTACAATGTCGCATGTAGCTTGTATTTCACTGTTCTTTCAGTACTTCAACGGATTGTGCTCTAGCGAAATAAAGAAATTTGTTCCCTTCTTCGTTGTATTCCACTTTCCTTTAGAGCACCGCCATTCGTGGTCAATGGGATGCACAATACATATAACTTTCATAAACACTCCTCCCGCTCTGCTCTCTCTTACAACCTATTTTGCTAGATCCAACACAATGGATCCACAATAGATCCACTCCAGAGTAGGAATATTATATATGATTGCATTAAAAAAAAACAGCCAATGAGACTCCGCCTCAACATATCTTGGTCTTGAAGATGAATTTCTTTTCAAAATTTTTAAATGGCATCGGCAGTCAAAAAAATCTACTGGCAATGTGTTGACATAGTCGACGAGAGCAGGCAAGAGACGATTTCAAACAAGATCGAGAAAATCTGAGATACGGTCAATAAATTCCCCATAGCAGTAGAAAGGTTAAGTCTTAAGTCGCAAGCTTTTAAAAGTAATACAACATGTGTAGGGTGAGTAATCGATTAACAGCCAGAAGGCTGTCCATCCAGGGAAGTGATACCTTATGGCTGTATAGGAGACTGTGTTGTAGATGATAGAGATGGGTTTTTTCAATGATATTAGCGATCAATACAAGGTTTCCACATTTCGATCAAAAAAAAAACTCAACACTGACAGACTAGTACACAACGCTCGGCACTATTGGGGCACCCAAACAAAAGTTCTTTTTTTTCTTTTGTAATTAAAAATTTATTGTTAAATTTTATAAAATTATTGTATGTATTATTTATAATATTCTCTACAGTAGTAATAATAAAAGCGAAATACTTTCCTTCTTTAGAATTTTAAGAGAAATTGCGATTTACGAATGCAAATTTATTTGTAATCATTACACGGCGAACACGTACAAAATCTTGCGATTACTATTGTTTAGTGTACTAAAAAAAAGGGGGTAAATCGTTACTATTTTACATAAAAGGGTGGAGGATTGTTTTGGTATGAGAAAGAAAACAGAAAACATGAATGAAATATTAAGTTATCAACAGATAGTTTCATAACTAATAATAAACATGAGCTAAGCTTTATAAATATGTATTTAAACTTTTAAGTCCTTATAAGACTACTATAGATTTCAATATGGAAAACAAAATAGTCTGAAAAGAGCATCATGCGAGGACGGTTGCAAAATTAGTTGATTTAAAAGATAAATAACGAAGTAATTGGAGGAAGAAGACATGTTAATTTATACGGTGTTCAGATATGCACCTTTATTGCGTAAATCGCCATAAAAGCCATTATAGAGCTCAATATTTCATATACAGTTTCAATTAATTATTGCGCAATAAATACGCAAATTGTTATAATATTGAGTAAAACTTAAAATGCAGCACTGTCATAAGTATGTTCAGTGAGCATATTACAATTAACCGAACACTTTCTGTTGATATTTGACAACTTAAATACCAACAACGACAAAAAAAAAACAATGTTGTTGAAACAACCAGCTGTTTTGTTTACCAGCTGTCAAATGAATATTGAGTAAGCAGCTGAACTGCGTATATTATTATGTCTGAACACTTAAAATATTGTACTCAATAAACCGAATATTGACTCAATAAAAGTGCACATCCAAGCCATCCAAAAAAATTAACGAACGTTGTAAGTTCTCAACCCAAAGAATATTTAAACCGAATTCGATTCTGATTATTATTTTACTCTTTACGTTCCTTTCAGGAATAAAGAACTATTCCTCTCTTCCTGCTTTGTTTTAGTTTCAATAAACAAGTTTTTCCCGCTAAGCAGATGATTGCAGCATGGTCTAGAATGATAGGGTTGCCAACTATCTTTGCCTACTTTTTGGACAGTGAACTTTTCAGTCTCTAGATTGAGTATTAAGAAACGAGATGAATTATAAAATAAGCTATCCAGCTGTGTTTGTATAACCGCGCAAGTATTGGTATAATTGAGCATGTGTTAGTATGATCCGGGCAATGAAAACATAACCTTCAGTGGCGTTAAAGGCTCTATTGGATTTATACTTGTTAATTAGATTCATCAGAAGGAGATTTGGCCTGGCATATAGAGTGTCTGTCTACCTTCTTAACTGTTCCCTGGTTGAAACCAGTAAACTCTATGATTTTTGCAAAGGCTTCGTAACAAGACCGAGCAATACGAGCGAATTGGATTAATGGCAACAGTGGGTACTATTCTGTGGTATGCAAATGCGTAGTAGATAGGTAACGAGCCAGAAGCTAGGGTTTTCAGTCCCATCGTAACAAATTCAATATTGTTAATGAAACGTGCTACTATTTTCCAAGCAGAAGCTTACGCTATTGAAGGTTTTCAGTCGCATCATAAAATATTCGGTACCCGTGGGAAAACACAGGACTATCTTCCTAGAAGAGGTTTATGCCATCGAAAGATGTTCGTAATTCAACTTGGTTTGCATGTACAAATGACGAGACATAGCAATACTATCTGATAGTCAGGCCACCATCCGAACACTTGTCTGATGTAAGGTTACTTACTTACTTACTTACTTAATTGGCCATAACAACCCGATTAAATGATTTCGGCCTGCCGCAACACATCCTTCCAGGCGCCTCTGCTTCTTGTGCGCCTACGCCAGTTGGTCACACCAATCGATGACAGGCTGATGTAAGGTTAACTTGAGAATATTATGGTGCTGCATGGGTAAGATAAATTAAATATGGTCACCCTTAACTAAATTCCGGATTATGTGCGAATTTATGGCGTTGAGCAGGCAGATGAGGCTTCAGGGAAAGCAGCTTTCCGCCGCTAATAAGACCATAGACGTGAAATGGGAGAAGATGTTTGGAAGAACTACACTCGACGAAGAGAAAGATGGTGAAGGAGACTCTTGGCTTAGACTACTCAGAAGTAGTCTAAGGATAGTAAACGGTCACTGTACCGAATAGGAATTGCCCCTAGCCTAATATGTAGAATTCGTGATGTGGACAATGAAACAGCAGAACACATGTCTGAAATCTGAAAGAAAGGAATGCCCACAAATTGTCAAAATTCATTCGAATTTGTTATTGTATCTACTTTCCGTAGTGCTCCAAATGTGCTGTTTTCTTCTACCTTAAACAACTGAACTGTAGTTCGGTAGGCAGCGAAAATAAAAATAAAATTATGTGGCTCTGTGGACTCACGTTTTACTTAAAAGAACTTCGTGGCAGACCTCATTTCCTATATTATATGGTAGGGCCATTACAACTTTGTAAGCCGAAATCCGTACATATCTGAAACCTAAGCAATGTTAATGTATCTGAGAAGGAAATGTTAAGCAGGGAGTTATCCTTATTGGCAATGAACAACATCGCAGGGTTTGTCAGACCTATAAGTTAACAAGAGAGAGACATCGTATATAGACTGAGGACAGCACAGTAGATACACATAGTCACTAAAGTATACATACAGTTAACAAATTTCAGAAATTTTTTAACCAATCCGTTTTCGTTGAAAATCTTTATAGTTTCCTCTATTTTAAGACGGTCTTTGGTTAAAAAATTTCGCAAATTGAACTGAATTGTGGTCCTGCATAGGCCCACAAAAGTATTCATCCGATTAACAAATTACACAAATTTCTGAACCAATGCAAAAGACCGTCTTAAAATCGAGGAAAGTTGTCAGACAATTATAAAGATTTTCAACGAAAACGGTTTGGTTAAAAAATTTCTGAAGTTTGTTAACCGTATGTATACTTTTGTGGCTGAGTGTAGTGTGGTCTCTGTATCCTAGCACCTGTATACAACAACTATTGTCGAAGCTATTGGATATTGCTAGATATGGTGTATCGAATTAAATGGAGAGTATGTACAAAATAAACAGGAAAAGCAATGCGCAACCTCTGCATCAGAATATGTCACGGTCGATATATTTTCTTGGTTATATTGCGATGCATTTTAAAAGCACCCACGTAACTTCACTTACAATCTTGAAAATAAAATTCCAAAATTTATTTGCAAAAGATGGCAAAATGATCTGTAAATAATAAATATTTCAACACAGTATTATGGCAAGATTAGCAAACAAACAAACATGTTCTCATGTAATAAAAATGAAAGAAAAAAAAAAATTTTTTCCAAATTGCTTGCAAAAGGCTAAGGAATACTTGCAACAAAAATGAATATGAAGAGAAGATACTCGTATGCTATTCAAGTACGTATTGACTGTGAGTGAATATAATTTGTTGTTGAAGCATTTGCTAACGACTTGCAGCAGTAAAGTGAAAGAAAAAACAAAAAATTTCGAAAAGAAAAAGAAAATTACAAAATGAAATGAAATGAAATGAAAAAAAAATAAACAAAAGATGAGTCCATCTTGTCGAAGTATGGAGTTGTCCAAATGATTATCGGTCTTCTGGTGTGGTATGGTCTCTGTGTGTGTTTGTTTTCTAAAGGCCTGGTCATGATGATGATCAGAAGTACTTTCAAGTAACTGGTTTGTTTGTATTTTTTTTTTTGTTTTAAACAAAACAAATCATAAGTATTTATTTAATATTTCTTTTTTTTTTTGTATTATTGTAGTTGTTGTTTTTGTTTAAGTAGTTTAATAACTAAAAAAAGACATCTTCGGAGAAATTTTTCCTCGTTATGTTTTCGTTCAGCCCAATAAGGTGAAACTACATGCCACCACAACAGTTCCATTGGCAATGCGTGGCTTACGAGTAACACTTGCATTTTAAGAAAAACAATAAAAAAACAGAAAATTTTTTATTTGGATTTCTACTCAATGTTTCATCATCACTTGAGAAACATCAGTTTCATCTTCATGTTGTATCTTGGTACTGTAAGCGTTTTGGTAAGTGACCACCACAATACATATTCTATAGGAAATGCTTCACTCATAAGACCGTAAAAAAATAAAACATTTTTCATAGGCTTGTTTAGTTTCTTTGAAGTTTTAAACAATAAACATTTAACATAACTTTCGAAATAGTTTCGTTTATCGCCAGCCTGTTGGAATAATTTGGTTAAGAGGCCTATTTAGTTTTTACTAAGGGTTTGTACAATACCTTACTACTTTCTCTAAAAATAAAAGTTCAGTTACAAAAACATTTTTTACAATTTCAAAATTGTCTTCATGGCTTGGCAAATTCACTAAGTCTTCATGACACGTCACCACTTATTGGGTTCTAACTTTACAGTTCCCTTCAAAAAGTGGTGTAGTGGAATGACGGCCTAAAAACAAATTCTTAAGTTAAATTTTTGTAAATTAATCTATTAATGCCCGAATTACTTATTTTTCTAACGGTTACCGTTATGTTTTTTACACTCAATTTCCTCTCAGAGCATAAAAACTAAGGCAACCTTTGCTGGCAACTATGGGTTAATGGGCACTAATGGGTTAAGAGACTGTAGTTTCTCTTCAAATAATCCTGACCCATGACCTCTGAGCCCTGATTCCCCAGAGATCATACGATTAACAGCGAACATCATAGGAATTACAAACGATAGAACTCAAGCAATAAATTTACTCTTGCAAGAGATTTTCTTCAAAATTATTTTTTCTAGGCAATGAAAGATGGCAACACTATGCTTCTAGAATACGCTACTTAATTACTATTGAAAAGAAGCTAAAATTCTTGCTTTTATATGCCTTCACCTTTAAAACGACAAACCGAGAACCTATCTATCTAAAAGTTAGGCGGACAACAGACTTCCTTCTATCTCGTTTATAAACAAGTTTAGTATCCAGTTACATAGGAATCCCCATTAAATGGTTCGAGTGCAGGCCTCTAAGGATAATTCCAAAAAGAAACTTTGAAGATGTTTTGAAGAGTCCATGCCCGGCTTTCTGTATAAAATACATTCTAATGTCCAGGCCAATCTTTTCAATTAAGACAAGTACAGTACCCGGAGGTCGATTTGTACAACGTCCTAGTTTCTCACACCCCTTATGTTGTATGTGTTAATTTTTATACATGAGTGGTGGGACCTACAGTTTTTTTTTTATGTCGTCTCCGAACGACAGATATTTGAGAAACTTTTTCATGGCAATTTTATTTACTCTCAAAGTTTTTGCCAGAAATCTGCTGAGAGGAAGTCGCCGTATTTTGTCTTGATTTCTGGCCTGGGGCTCGAACCCTGGATTTACGTCTACTACTACTAGACTACGACGACTTCTTCAATGTCAATGTTAGACATCTTTAATTTGGCTAAAGCTTTCATGCGTTCCTTTACCACACCTTAACTATATCTTATATGGACAATAGAGGAACTTTAGATCTTGATACCTATTTGGTAAGCAAAGGCTATTTGCTATACCAGGTTACTTCTTGCTTCATACACCAAGATGGGCCTTGTATGGTGTTTCCAGCATTAGAACCTTTGTCTAATGGCCATTATCAAGTTAGGAACGCTCTAAAATGAATTCTAGGCAAATCGAACATAAATCATACTCACTTAATTGGCCATCGCAACCATTTAGCCAGTATTACAATCTAACTTTTCACACCACCCATGTTATGCGTGTCAATTTTATCCATGAGTAGTGGAACTCCGAACAACAATTTTTTGAGCAACTTTTCATGGCAGCAGAAGACCTTTCAAAGGAAATCCCCGAAAGAAATATTTTGTTTAATATTTCGTTCTGTTCAAGATGCCTGAGCTAGGGTTTTTACCACGATATCTCGTCTAATAAGCCACTACCGGCCTGCGGTGACTTGGACACAAATCGTGTCCTCTATATATCCATAAAAGGCTGAATAAGTCATAGTGGCCAGACTTTGCCTTTTAAAATACTTGCTGGTGCAAGAATTGAAGCCGAACGACCTACCGCAACGCAGAATTTTTGGTGAATGGGCTCTTGGAAAGTTGGCCGAAAATCCACTTCTTTATCGAAAAATTGTGTTCAGCGACGAAGCTAATTTTTGGCTCAATGGATACGTAAATAAGCAGAATTGTCGATTTTGGAGTGAAGATCAGCCAGAAGCATTGCAAAAGCTACCAATGCTTCCAGAAAAAGTCACAGTTTGGAGCGGTTTATGGGCTGGAGGCATCATTCGACCGTACTTCTTCAAAGATGCTGCGAATCGTAACGTAACTGTGCATGGTGAGCGCTACTGTAAGATGATATCCAACTTTATTTTGCCCAAAAAGCAAGAGCTTGGCTTGCATGACATGTGGCCTAGATCGTGCGATTTAACGCCTTTATACCCTTTTTTGTGGGGCTATGTTAAGCTCATGTCTATACAGACAAGCCCGCTTCAATTGACGCATTGGAAGACAACATTGAAGCATTTATGCGTGAGATACCGGCCGTAATGTTGGAAAGAGTATGCCAAAATTGGACTAAGCGGATGGATCATATGAGGCGCAGTCGCGGTCAACATTTGTATGAAATAATTTTCAAACATTAAATTATATGGACCGTACTATCGATTCGAATAAAGATTTCATGCATTTTTCAGAACTTTATGTGTTTTTTTAGAAAATTTTCCTATAGCTCCTAAAAAATCACCCAAGAGTGCGACTTTCTTTGCTCATAAGGAAAGAGATGTCTATCTTCGATTAAAATTCACGCAAATTTGTTGTTGCGCCTGCTTTCTCTAGCGCTCCAAATATGCTGTTATCTTCTGCCTTAGACAACTTAAAATAAATTCTGTATGTTTGAGTACACAGAGGGAACTAAACTAAACAGAAACTAAATTTTATGGCTCGATTTGTCCTTAAAAAATCTTCGTGGCAGATCTCATTTTTTATATTATAAAATAGGGCCATTATAATCGAAATCCGTACAAGTTGGCTTGGATATAACCTAAGAAAGCCATCAGTTGATACATAATACTTGAACTGCGTTTAATACTTGTTAATGCTTAGATCATACTCGTGTACACTTTAATTTAAACAACAAATTTTATTTTACAGAAAGAATCTTATTTTTAATTAAATTCATTTCATTTAATCATAAGCAGGCACGCTATATTCTACATTAACCCTTTGACGGACACTGACGTCTAAAGACGTCATAACAAGGGTTTCTGGGCGGACATGACGTGTATACACGTCAGAATTTTCGTATCCTGCCAAATAACGGAGATACAGCAAGTGTCCCACGGGAAGGCCGCCTAAAATTTTGGTGTCCGTCAAAGGGTTAACTATTTTTAACACGTTATATTATTTTGTTTTTTTCCCAAGTTTTCGCTTTTTATTGATAGAAATTGAAAAGGTTTTCTTTTTTTTTCTCTCTCTCTCTCTAAATTGTTTTCTCAAAAAATAGCATGTTTTTACACGATCATAGCTATTAATTCTCTGTATTGAAATTCAGTTTAATTTTTACATGATCACCGATGAATAATGTTTAAATTATACTCGCCTCCATCAATTAATGACAAAAAATATTTGTAAAGAAATTAACCCTTAAACGAAAATGAAAGCCATCATGTAGCCCTACGGTCTAATGACTGCTGTTTTCATTGCCGTTATTGAAAGAAAAACATGTAAACACTGATTAATGATGCTTCTTTGGAAGCAAAAAATCTATTGAACAACATGCAACAGCGTGTTTAACATCGATATGGGTTTACACTAGACAACGGTATATTTGTTTAACTTTCTGTAGTAATAAAAGTGAAATCGTTAAACTTTAGCTAGCGTTTGATTTCTGAGACACATTGCCTCACTTTATTACATTCTCATTTAGATTTTGAATGCAAGTCTGGCCACAACAGAATTTTTTTGTTCCTTTTGCCTCAATATGTTTCATTTATTTCAATGCGCAAAGAATAATTTATAATGACCAGATTTTTAGTGACCCAAAGACAAATAGAGCCTAGGCCAGCCAAAGAGCTGTATGTAAAGCTTTGCCCAATGAAGTTCGTTGTTGAAGACGAACTTTCAAGATCAATAGGAACCACTTAAAAAGACGTATTCATCCAAAAACAAGGAAATTCGATAACACACAAGTAGAAACCGAAGGCCTCGTTGATAGAAGGGTCGTGTTCGATTCATAACAAAGGTTTTGGGTACCTGTGGATTGTTAAGTGATTGTCTTTCCGAACTTCGACAGTTGATAACGGTCTTCTTTTTGAAACTATCAAATTAGTAGTCATGTATTAATTTCGATAACAAATTTTTTATAGCTAATTTTTGATAACAAATTTTTTTGTAGCTAATTTTCGATAACAAATATTTTTATATAGAAAATTTTCGCTAACAAATATATTTATATAGAAAATTTTCGATAAAAAATATTTTTATATAGACATTTTCGATAGCATTTTTTATATAGAAAATTTCCGAGAACAAAATTTGTATATAGAATATGAGAAAAAAATTTATGTAGAAAATTTCCGATAACAAATTTTTTTAATAGATAATTTCCGATAACAAATTTTATATATAGAAAATTTCTGAGAACAAATTCTTTATTAGAAAATATCCGATAACAACGTTTTTTATATAGAAAAATTTCGATAACAACGTTTTTCATATAGAAAATTTTCGATAACGACGTTTTCATATAGAAAAAATTCGATAACAAATATTTTTATATAGATAATTTCTGAGAACAAATTTTATATATAAAAAATTTCCGATAACAAATTTTTTTTAATAGAAAATTACCGATAACAAATTTTTTATATAGATAATTTCCGATAAAAAATATTTTTATATAGACATTTTCGATAGCATTTTTTATATAGAAAATTTCCGATAACAAAATTTTTATATAGAAAACTTCTGATAATAATATTTTTATATAGAAAATTTCCTATAACAAATTTTTTTAATAGAAAATTTCCGATAACAAATTGTTTATATAGAAAATTTCTGAAAACAAATTGTTTATATAGAAAATATCCGATAACAACGTTTTTATATAGAAAATTTTAGATAAAAAAAATTTTATGTAAAAAATATTCGATAACAAAGTTTTCTATATAGAAAATATTCCATAACAAAGTTTTCCATAAAGAAAATTTGCGATAATAAATAGTTCTATATAGAAAATTTCCGATAAAAAGTTTTTATTAAGGAAATTTTCGATAACAAAATTTTTTATAAAGGAAATTTTCGATAACAAATTATAGATATAGAAAATTTCTGATAACAAATTATTTATATAGAAATTTTTTTTAATTTTCTCGATATTATATTTAAAACACATGCTCACATACATACATTATTGAATTTCTATAAGTAATCATCGTTTCAAGTGATTATATTTTCCAGTTTTCCAGTTTTTTCTTAAGATGTAGACTTATTTTTTTTATTTTAATGTTTTCCTTTTATTCTTGAAATTCTTTTATAAAACTTTTATAAAACTTTTGTTTATTAAGAGCCCTCACTGTGATAGCTGTTTTAAAACATAAAACAATTATACTAAACTTTGATAAAAAAAATTAAAAATTATTTTTAAATATTTTTATAAGGATTTTTGTAAATAAAATGTTTATTTCTTAAATGCTTAAATAAAACTGCTAAGAAATAATTTTTAAAATTTATTTTAAAATATTTTAGGTTTTTTTTATTGTTTGAAAAACTTACGCTGTTGATGAACCACCACGCGGCATTTTATTTAAATGACGATCGCGCATTTACACGAAAAGAAAATTCTATTTATGTTGTTTTGTTATTTATTTAAAATTATTTTAAGTTAATTTGTTTTTATTTAATTTCCACTCTTTCTTTGTTTGTTTTCAAAATACAAGCGAAAAATTTGGCAAAAGCGCAGAAAATATATTTTCAAGACGACGTCATCAATTCGAAAAGATGCGGGCTGACTGGCAGGCTGTTGAAGAGACAGTTGATTAGAATGTTTATGACAGAGAAAGAGCACCGAGGAGCAAGCGTATTTAAATGCTATTAAATGTTTAATAATATTTTTTGAATGTATTTAAATATTCATTCTTTTTTTTTGTATTTTTCGAAAGGAAATTCCAAACTTTTAAACACAAATTTTTATCACTTTTTTCTTATGTAAAAAAAAATTCTTTTGCTTTTCGTAAAACTTTATTAAAATTAATTTCGTAGCTTCTGTTAACTATTAATTTCCGTTAGAATATTTTCTAACCTTAATTAACGAATTTTTTTTTTTTGATTGAAATTTTTTTATGAATAATTTTTTTTCACCAGCATTTAAAAATAAAATTTCATTTCGTGTGTGTCTGACACTAAGTGCGGTTTAATACAACAAATAAAAATAATTATTAAAAAAACGAAAAAAAAATTGTATGGAATTATTAAAATGTTTCATTAAAGATACATTTTTATCTGCACTTGATTCTGTATTTGTACACGTATCTCTAGCTCTGCTATTTGTATCTGTATTAGGGATGAGATGAGAACAATTATAAACAATTTCATGTTATTTTTCAATTTTTTTCTGTTTTTTATTATTGTTGTACAAATAATTGTTCATTTTATTGTTGCAGCTACTGATAATGATGATGATAATCACGATGTTAATGACGATGATGAAAATTTGTAGTTGTTGTAGACTTTTTTTGTTTAGAACCAAAGAGGTTTTAGACGACAAGTGGTGGGCAGACAAAAATTGAGTTACTTAAGGTTCATTGTGGCAAAAATAAATTCAAATTCAATTGAAAAAAAAGAAAATAAATTATAGGCGCGCCAATATATCAATAACAACAACAACAGCAATAACAATTGATACATAAAATACAATACAATGAGACAATATTAATCGATAACAAAGATGATAATTATGATGTTGATGATTTGATGACGTTGATGATACAAACAGATACACTTACACTTGGGTACTGTGTTTTATTTAAAACTAGAAAATTAGTTAGTAAGGGGCATAAGTTAATGCGTTATCAAAAGCTCTATTCTAATCGGAGAACGTAATAAACTGAAATAGAAAATAGACAACAACACCTATATGTAGAAGTCCTTGTATTTCAAATTTATGTATATTGTGTGCGGAGTGTACGAAACCACTTTTTCGCTTCACCATTAATTACTTCTTTGCCTGTATGTAAATTTCTTTCGCTTTCAGATACAATTTCAAAACAACTCCGAATGTTTTTGTATCTTTTGGTTTTTTTTTTCTGCAACAAGCGATAAAATTAAATTTTTCTTTGTCTGAACAAGAAATTAAAAATTTTAATTTATTTTACGCTTCTGAAGTTGAACTAATAAATAATCACTTGTAATTTAAACAGGGCAAATAAAACATAACAATCGTATGCAAGAGAACTAGTATGCATCAAGAGTCCTAGTTACTAGATCACTGAGCAATAGAAGATTTTAAGAACTCATATACCCGCAAATCGTCGAAAGAGTCTAGAGCGATCAATTCATTAAGTTAACTTGTTTTCAGTAACCTCTTCCAACACAGTGTATATAGAAAATTTTCGATAATAAACATTTTTATATAAAATATTTTCGATAACAAATTTTTTATAAAGAAAATTTTCGATACCAAATTTTTATAGAGAAAATTTTCGATAACAAATTTTTATAAAGAAAACTTTTGATAACAAACATATTTATATAGAAAAATTCCGATAACATATTTTTTATATAGAAAATTTTCGATAACAAATTTTCTTATACAGGAAATTTTCGATAACAAATTTTCTCATACAGGAAATTTTCGATAACAACTTTTTTATGTAGAAAATGTTCGATAACACATTTTTTATAAAGATAATTTTCGATAACCAATTTTTTATAAAGAAAATTTTCGAAAACAAACATATTTATATAGAAAAATCCCAATAACATATTTTTTATATAGAAAATTTTCGATAACAAAGTTTTTACATAGAAAATTTTCGACAACAATATTCTTATATAGAAAATTTTCGATAACAAAGTTTTTATATCGAAAATTTTCGATAACAACTTTTTTATGTAGAAAATGTTCGGTAACAGATTTTTTAGAAAGATAATTTTTGATAACAACTTGTTTATATAGAAAATTTTCGATAACAAATATTTTATAAATTAAAGTTTTGATAACAAATTTTTTGTATAGAAATTTTTCGATAACAAATTTTTTTTATAAAGACAATTATCGATAAAAAAAATTTTATAAAGAAAACTTTCGACAACAAACATATTTATATAGTAAAGACCAGATAACATATTTTTTATATAGAAACTTTTCGATAAAAAATTTTTTTATATAGAAAATTTTCGATAACAGATTTTTTTATAAAGATAATTTTCGACAACATTTTTTTTTATATATAGAAAAATATCGGTAACAAATCTTTTATATAGAAAAATTCCAATAACAAATTTGTTATGTAGAAAATTTTCGATAACATATATTTTTGTATAAAAAATTTTCGATAACAAACATTTCTATATATAAAGTGTTCGACAACAATGATTCCCATATAGAAAATTTTCGATAACAATCATTTCCTTACATAAAATTTTCGATAAAAAATTTTATTTTATTCGGCAATATAGGCAAAAAACAATAAAAACAAAAATATTCGACAACAAGATTCCCATATAGAAAATTTTCGATAACAATCATTTCCTTATAGAAAATTTTCGATAACAAATTTTTATTTTATTTTACAATAACGCAAAACTTTTTATCACACAAAACGGTGTATATCGGATATAAAAATTATTAAATATTCTATAAGGGAATTTCTAATATGTATTATATAGTCCATAAGAATGAAAAAATAAACAGAAACGGTTTCAAGTAAAATTTTGACTTCAATTACTAAGTTTTGTATAAAAAAATATCAGATGAAGTTGACTTTCCCCCACGCCCCTAATTTTTTAACCCCACCGATTTCAACAACAAAATTTTCTCAGTAATTTATTGTATCAAAGAAAAACGAGAAGTTTATTAAAAATAACAATAAAAATAAACAAAAGAAACACCTGATTCCACAGGTTTATTTATGTTTTAGCAAAAAAAAAAACAATAAATAGGTCCGCACTTAGCCAGACACAACGCACACACACACACACTCAACGCACTCACATACATATATTTTCTCAATAATAATGAGAATTTATTTAAATTTTAAATGATTTGTTTACGTTTTTAATTTTTTATTTTGATTTTTGCTTTCCAGACGATTAATTTTCACATAAAAATTTAAAAAAAAAAACGAAAATAAACCGCAACGTAACGAAAGTAAAAACAAAATTTGTACGAAACACCGCAATGCACCGATCGATCTTTTTACTTTTGTTTATAATTTCTACGAATCCGTAACACGTAACGCCTGACAATTGCCGCTAAACGTACATTACCGCACAAACTTCTGTAAACAACTGAACAGATGGAGATTGCCGTTGCTGGTGGTTAAAGCACTTGTTAACAGTGATCGTTTGCTGGTGACTGACTGATCATGCATTCAGTCACTGTGTCTCGTTGTGTTACTCGTTGGTTTAATTGATTTGAACGCAGTTTTCGTTTTTCTATCACCGGTTTTTGTTTTGAGAAGTCGGGCTTTAATTTTCCAGCTTTAGTTTGTGAAGTAAAGAGATTTAAAAACTTTTCATGCTTTACACGATCATAAATGTTGCAACTTAACAGGGCAATGTTAACCGTTAAAGCAAATTTAACAGAAAGCCTCAATAACAGCAAGTAGATCATATGGTTGATGTCTTGAATAAAATATTGTTATGCATACTGTAAAATGTAAATGATTTTTAAAAATAGAAAATATTCCCCTATAGCAGATTGATAAATAATCTCACAAATCGAAAGCCAGCTATCGACTGCCCATTGTCTGCGCCCGCTCTTAGAGAATACTAAGCTGACATTTCAGAAACTATTATAAAACCGTCAATATCTGTTTTCAGCATAGAACCTTACCTTTCTAGGAACAATTTAAATGAATAAGAACGCGTGGCGTACTGGTGAATGTGCTTGTCTGTAACCCTGACCAATCAAGCAACGATAAGAAGAAGGACTGCAACCAATTCAACACTTTATTTCTAGGCAAAGCTGTTATGCTAGCACTTGCTTCATTAGACAAACCACCTAATTAACTGGATAAGTTTGATTCATAGAACTTAGACAACGTAGTCAAGTAGGTAGTGTGTTGGCTTATTAGACGTGAGGTCTCGGTTCAAACCCCAGGTCAGTCATCTCCAACAAAACGAAATATGAAAAAATATTTCTTTGGGCGACTTCCTCCCAGCAGATTTCTGGTAAAAGCTCTGAGAGTAACGTAAAATTGCCATGAAAAAGCTTCTCAAAAATCTGTCATTCAGAATCGCCTTTAAACTGTAGGTCCTGTCACTCGTGTATAAAATTAATACACACAACATAAGTGGAGTGAGAAACTAGGTCGTAATCCTGACTGAAGGACTGCAAGGACCAACTATGTATGTGCGTAAATGACTATCAACATAAGCACATTCGCGTAATATTACTTTTAAGAGCTTTCCTTGAATCACAACATATGCTCTCTTTAAACATGTTAGTCCTTCTCTATCTCTCTCCTTATTGCAAGTCTCAATCAATCAATGAAAGAAAATTAATTAAATTTTTATGGGAAAATTAAAATTGTATAAAAATAGAATGCTTAATAAACCGATAATAGACGCACTCCATGTGTCTGTATCCCAGTTCAATTAAAAGTTTTAATGACTTTTTTCCCATTGCCTTCCATTTTTTTTACATCTTCTACTACAAAATGTTTCTTCAGACATTTTCAAACCCCTATCCCTAGCTATACTCATACACAATTTCAATTTATTCGATAACATTTGATTTCTTTTAAGCCAAATACAAACAATGCTTGGACAGGGCAAATAATAACAATTGGCTGGTTAACTAGATGACTGACTGACTGAATGGCCTTCTTTTAAATCCTTAAGAAATTCTTGGAATAAAAAGAAAACTACAGACAGAGAGAGAGAGAGAGAAGGGCAAGAGCAACCAACGTACATAATAAAAATTGATTTCAAATAATTCTTATGTTTGTTTAACAATTTGAACGTTACCTACATATGTACATACACCTGGCAGCATATCCTGCTTTTATATCGTTAAGGATGTACCTGATATCCAATATAATAAACCAGACTAATAAAAAACAAAACGGAGGAGGGAGGCAGGGATAATTCTAAAGTAAATCAAAGCCAAAACTGAACCACAAAATAAACCTTTTCCTACTTCCCTTATAATTTTCTTCCTTTTTTTTTTGGTGAAAGCCATAGACAGCCTGACACGCGATAAACTGTTGAATCCGGCCAATAGCATTTACGTGGTAACCCAGGCAAGTATGGCAACTAAGGGTAGCGGAAGGTGGCAAGGTAATAAAGGAAGTGTTGAGAAAAATGTTCAAATATTGTATAAAACACATACGAAGTGAAAAAGGCAAACAACTTTAGCATTTTCTTCTTATACTTTAGATACCCAACCCCTACTGTATGCCATAGCCCCAAAAACAAATTATATGTGACTAAAACAGTAACATAAACAAGGTCTTAAGGAAACAGGAAATTATATTTGTTTGTACACCCTCGTCAAAGTTGATATGAAACACAAAAAAAGAAACAAAAAAGAAAAAAACAGACAGGAAAAAAATCACATCAAAACGATTTACAAATTGTGGCGGTTTTGTTGCAGGAGGGGATTTGATTTTTTGTAGCAGGTGTTTTTCCCTGTGGACTAAAGGTCTTTTAGTATAGAAATTAACACTTTATTTGTTAAAATAAATGGAAAATTAATTATTAAACAATATTCCAAAAAAAAAAAAACTTCCGATAACAAATTTTTTATATAGAAATTTTCCGATGACAAATTTTTTACATAGAAATTTTCCGATAACAAATTTTTTATATATAGAAAATTTTCCTTAACAAATTTGTTTATATAGAAAATTTTCGATAAAGTTTTTATATAGAAAATTTTCGATAAAGTTTTTATATAGAAAATTTTCGATAACAAATTTTTTATATAGAAAATTTTCGATAACAAATTTTTTATATATAGAAAATTTTCGATAACAAATTTTTTATATAGAAAATTTTCGATAACAAATTTTTTATATATAGAAAATTTTCAATAACAAATTTTTTATATATAGAAAATTTTCAATAACAAATTTTTTATATATAGAAAATTTTCAATAACAAATTTTTTATATATAGAAAATTTTCGATAACAAATTTTTTATATATAGAAAAATTTTAATAACAAATTTTTTATATTGAAAATTTTCGATAACAAATTTTTTATATTGAAAATTTTCGATAACAAATTTTTTATATTGAAAATTTTCGATAACAAATTTTTTATATTGAAAATTTTCGATAACAAATTTTTTATATTGAAAATTTTCGATAACAAATTTTTTTTATATAGAAAATTTTTGATAACAAATTTTTTATATAGAAAATTTTTGATAACAAATTTTTTTTATATAGAAAATTTTTGATAACAAATTTTTTTTATATAGAAAATTTTCGATAACAAATTTTTTTTATATAGAAAATTTTCGATAACAAATTTTTTTTATATAGAAAATTTTCGATAACAAATTTTTTATATAGAAAATTGTCGATAACAAATTTTTTATATAGAAAATTTTCGATAACAAATTTTTTATATAGAAAATTTTCGATAACAAATTTTTTATATAGAAAATTTTCGATAACAAATTTTTTATATAGAAAATTTTCGATAACAAATTTTTTATATATAGAAAATTTTCGATAACAAATTTTTTATATAGAAAATTTTCGATAACAAATTTTTTATATAGAAAATTTTCGATAACAAATTTTTTATATAGACTAATCCTACCAATGCCTTCAAACTGTAGACCTAAATAAGTCACACCATAAGAAAGTCAATCTCAGGTGCGGGCAGAAATGCGAAGGTAGCCACAGAAAATATTGAGCACGTCATCCATGGCTATTAATGAAGTATCTCACGAATATCACATCAACATAAAAGCCGAAGATTTCTTAGGGAAATTTCGGAATTTTCAAAGGTACATGTAACTTATGTGGGTTCCAGGACCTAGCGATATTAGCAGAAATTGCATTGCATGGCTCATAATCTCTCGCACGTTATGGGGTACAGGTTTTCCATTTGGCTTTATTAAATGCGATAGCGTCATATGCAGTATTTTGTTGACTTATATGGCTAGGAGTAGTTACCGTAGTCTATTAGAAAGTGTGTTGGCTTTCTAGATGTAAGGCCATGGTTGAAACCCCAGGTCAGATATCTCCAACAAAACGAAATATTTAAAAATTTTCTTCGGCGACTTCCTCTCATCAGATTTCTGGCAAAATCTCTGAGGGTAAATGAAATTGCCGTGAAAAGTTTCTCAAAAATGTATCGCTCGGAGTCGGTTTTAAATTGTCCATTTAAATTGTATTGGTGTGAGAAGCTCTTAATCCTGGCTGAAGAATTGTAGTGACCAATTATGTATGTCACGAATATATGTATGTGAACGTACCGGCCAGAACGAATACTAGACCGCTATCCTACTTGACTAACACTTCCTGGGTAGAAGAAAAGTGCCTCTTCGCCCGCTAAGCTGGTTAAATCTTAACCTAACCTACTGACATTTTCAACATCCGAAAAAAGAAGGCATATGCTTACCCGTTCCAATTATTATTTCAAAGGCTTATGTTCTAATGAAAGAAGAGCAAAGAGTACCCCTTAAAGTATTTTTTTTTTCACAGAGCTTATCTGTCTTTGATAAGCTATCAGTCGGATGGCATAACAGCAAACCAGAACGAATTCTTCATCTAAAAAACTTAGGATAAAAACAGTTTCTAACTTCAACGCTTCAACATATATTCTTAATTCTAACACAATGTCCTGCATGGGAAGGAGTCATCCCTTATGACTCCTTGTTGCGATGTGAGCCATAAAAAACTTTTGGACAGAATTTCTTAAACATTTTTTAAGTGGTTTAAATATTTTACTTGATAAGTTGAGCTTTTTCTAGCCTCATCTTTTAAAACCGCGGCTAATTACCAACCTAATATTTTAACCACTTTGGTTACTACCCGGCACACAGTGATAAAGTTGAGATTTGTTTATCTTTGTAGATTTGTTTTTTTTAGAATAGTTTAAACAATTTAATATAAATTGTTTATCACTGTGTCTCTGTTCTGTTCTGTTTTTTATTTTATTTTACCGCTGTTTATCTTTAATCATCATTTAAATTAATTTTTAAACGAACCTGCCATTAAAGCCATCCATCCATTCACACTCATTGTCTTAAAGCTCATAAAAATTCTGTGTGCTCTGTGTTGATAAGAGTGTCTGTATCTGGAAAAAAATATTGCAATTTGGGTGCAAATTTTTTCTACGTTTTCTTTTTTTATCAGCATTTTTAATAAAATTTAAACACAGTTAAGTAAACGACAACAAATCTGTCATAAATTTGTATCTTTTTTTATAATTCGAAGAAGAAAAAAAAAAAACATTCACAGACAGACTTGAGTAACACTGGAATACAAAAATTAACAGAAAACGGAAGGCAACAAAATGCAGAGGTTCTTAAATTGATTTTTTTAGGGAATAGATGATTTGTAAACACTTCCTTTCCATTCTATAAAAAGGATTTCAGAGTCCTTACAGAGGTCTACATACAGCTGAACACTTTCTATATGAGAACCGCTGATAAATTATTCTGTAGCACAGTGTAATTTTTCAAACAAACACTTGTTAATATAAACTACTACTAACTACACTTTCTAAAAGTGATTTTGTAATTTATTTCGAAATGAAGTGAAATGAATTGAAATTGAAATGAAGCAAAAATTGCAAATGAGCGAATAACTCTTCAATTTGTTTTAATTTAGGGCGGCCACAGGGAATTTGTAAAAATACCGTCACACAGCATTCGTACGTATTCAGTTGCAAAAGACAGGAAATTTGAATAAAAAAAATTTAACAGGAAAACAAAAAAAATGATTCTTTCTTTACTTACTTTTCATCGGGCGGTGGCGGCATCATATCATTGGCTGAAGGTGTACCCGGTGGTGTTTTTTCATTTTCCATCATTGCCAAGGGGGCATCCGGCAAAGGACTCACTGAATTCGTATCCATTTTAAAGCAGTAAATTTTTTTATTTATTTCTTAAGAATTTTAGACCAAAAATTATAACGGTAACGGTGATAATGATGATAATGCTGGAAAGAGACAAAGGGAAAGGAGAATGAAATGAGTGTTAAAGAAAAAGAGTCACATAAAATATACAAAAAAAAGGATGAGAGATGAGAAAGTATAATGAACTTCCAAACAGTGTTCGTTTAAAAACAAGCAGCAAAAATTCTTGCTTTTCTCACATATGCATGGAAGCTGTTTGAAAAACTCCTTTTAAGAAGAACAAAAAAACTTTTGTTTTGTTGTACTTTGAAAGCATTTTAAGGTTTTAAAAACGTTTTTCTAATTTTTCTTCAAAGAGTCTTAAAACAGTCATCATAAAGAGCCATGAAAAATATGGCTAAACTGACTAATTTGTGCCCTATAAGGATAATAACACTGTGTAGCAAAAGTACGCGAACATATTATTATAGTGATGCAAGCTACGACCTGTTCACCTCAAGTGGGTTATACGAAACCCTAGCTTAGTTCATTTTTCTTCAATGTTCTTGGAGGAAAATTATTATTATTAAACGTCCTATTTTATGCTAATAGCCTAAGGTTTCCTCTAAAGATTTCCAAACATCTATATTTCGTGCCATTTTTCAATCTTAGTTCGTTAAATAGTGTCGTAATGTATCGTTCGCATGCTCGATACTATCTCGGATCGAAGCATATGGATGCATTTGCATTTGCATTGAATATGGATCCGAAGAACGCCTAGAAACTTATAAAACTGACTGCTAAAGTCGCAAATCAAACAGGATCATTTGTCGAACAATACAGACCATATCTCCCCCTTTCTCGATATGGCAATGGAAATCCACGAAAGCCCTGATTAAACGTTACGATTTTAGCGTGCCCTTGTCTGATATACCGGCCCTAGATTCTGGTGCATTACTTCTAGGAAAACATCCCCCATCTAATTTGGTGTCTTCTACTAATCTGCCAGCGATAAGTTACGTAAAGTCGCTACTACATCTTACGAGATCCGAGAAATGCCTGTTGCGTTGATAGCTAGTCTGCTGTTGTTGCTTTTCTATTGCATATTAACACCTAGCGGTTGGTAAGAGTGTATAATAATGAATTAATACCCTGTTTTTGTAAGACGCACGATTTCACACTTTCGTCTATTTGTATGGGTTAGGTTAGGTTAGGTCGGAGTGGTAGATCTGTTATAACAAAGCTCACTTGAGCACGCATAGCGGCCCGTAGTGATGCCACGGGTGAACGCAGTCCCTGTACTAACCAAGTTCCACCAAAATCAGGGAAAAGGAAGAAGTTGGTCAGCACAAGGGCTGCACAACAAAAGCACGACTACCCCGCACTGGAAAACCAGCCAGAAATTCTGATGAACGAAGCTATATCCTTGATGTCAATTGATGATAGCTCCGTTAAGCTAACAAGGAATGGGGAGCCAAATAACCTATATCTACACCTAGCAAGAGACGGGCACTGGCAAAGAAAGTGAACAACAGTCTCCTCTTCCTCAGTGGACCTGCATCCACGGCAGAAGTCGATGAAAGGGAGCCTCATTCTTTCCGCGTGTCTACCCATGACGCAATGACCTGTAAGCACGGCCACTATAGTCGAGATGACATCACGACCAAGACCAAGTAATCGGTTGGTACGCCTTCTATCCATCAAGGGCCAGGTGAGTCTAGCGGTGGAGCAGGACTCCTCATTGACCCAGGGTAGGTTGGCGTCCCGAAAGAACCTCCGCGCAATGGTATGTTTGTGTATGAAAAACAGAATTGAATGATTTTGTTTGTGTTTTCCATATGAAGTCCTTTGGTTTACAAAAACAGACCCTAAATACCCTTCGTCTCGTTTCTCTCTGGCAAAAACAAATTGCGAATGGATTTCGAGGCATAGCTAACGTGAATATGACATCTGGCGCTCTAGTTCACTTAAAGTTTACGGTAAGGGAAGCTACATATATCTCGAATGTTGACTGTACCTATTCAGGCACTGGCCCCAACCATTGTCATAACAGTGGAGATGTGTGTGAGAGAGAGAAGAGAGTTGATTACTTTCTTTGCAGCTGTCCAGCCCTTAAAACCTACTATCGTTGGAACTTTTTGCCATGTTCCATCCATGTTCCGGTATATCATGTATTAACCCTGGAAATTTCCTTATGATTTCTGTTATACACTTCTTTTTAGGTCGATATAATAAGGTGAACATACAAAACCGTGTCTCATGACCTTAATTCATGCACATGGTAGTTACGCTCGGCCTTGTAAAACAGCAATAAGTGACCAGATATGTTACATAGTTTTAGTGGCATGTCTTCTCGTAAACAAGCGATATCTCTTCAATGTAATATTTCTTATTGGCCCTGTGAACTGTTTGGAATACCTAAAGCTTTAATTCGTATTAAGCAAAGACCGTTCGTGGTAGATATACAAATGAATGAATGTATGTGTATTATGAACTCGCATTCTGTAGATTTTTTTCTACCACTTAAAGAATTCAAGTCCTACTCCCTCTTGCTTGCCTACCATAACCTATTTTCCTGTCTCCAGTACACTCCAATGCACTGCATGAGTAGGAGGCATCCTCCTAGTGTCAATCGTAAATAAAATAAAGTTAAACATAATCTTGTCATTACGATTTCAACCCTTAAGAAGTATGTATATACACTCTCGACCATTATTGTTAGATTTCTAGGACTACCGTGTGGATGCCTAACCTCTGCAGAATCTTCAACAGGCGGGCCATTTAAAACAGCAATTTGTGGGGATGAACACTGAAAATGATGAATTGCACAGCCCTGCATGGATTTTGCAAATAAGATGGCTCCAGGTGTTTCCGAAGGCATTTTGCGCGCTGAACACGAATCTGGGTTCAAAAATATGGCGGTCAAGTAAATCTGATTAATTTTTATAAACCTCGACCGCCATATTAGATCCGCCATTTTGAATTTTTTAAATCTGAATGAAGATCTGTAATCAGCGACCCCAAAAACCCATGAGTAAAAATTTTCAAGTAAATCTGATTAAGATTTTAAGGACCTCCGTTTTGTGTTTCTTTTTTGTCTTGCACCCCTTGACCAGATTCGTGTTCAGCGCGCAAAATGCCTTCGGAAACACCTGGAGCCATCTTATTTGCACAAAAAAAGTCCAAATTTGCAGGGCTGTGTTATTTTTGTATAAAGATGTTGACTTCTCGAAAAAAGAGACTTTAACTCCATTTAAATCGGCCATTCCCTCGGACATATGGAGATTAGTTAGTTATACTGCTGGTGTCGACTTGTCGCAGGTCTTTCATAGGTTTTTCGTTTATTTTAAATCTTATTTGGCTGAATAAGCTCCAGCTCCAGTTTATTGTGAGTATTCCACCATCAATTATGGATACACATAAGACACTATTCCTATTGGGGTTTAATAGTCTGGTCATATAAGAAACTGTCATCAGACTGTCATACGCTATTGCACAAACCGTTTAACCAAATTTATTTACAACTCTACTGTAGTGCTTATTCAAAAAAATAATACATAATAAATCCGTAATAACAGTATCCCGTATAATGTGAATGTAAGTGTGTGTGAGAAATAATTTAATTCATAAAAATTATCTGTCGGTCTGTCTCTGTGTCGGCCTCCCCTTTTTATCTGTCTGTTTACAGCATTAGATGGTGTTGAACTGTAGTAGATGAGTTCAAACGTTGCCAATTTTTTTACAAGCGGAATACAAAAAAACAACACTAACAGAAGAAAAAATTGTGGGACAAAAATGATAAATTTTCGCCCACTGCACTTCAAAGCGTTTGAAGTTTTTGTTGTGTTGGAGCCTTTAAAGGAAAATGAATGGCGAAAAGAAAAAAAAATTGCAACGTTTTTGATGAGCTTTCTGGTTTTCTTTTTTTATTACTACTTGAGAAGCATAAACACTTAATAACTGGGTACATTACAACAAAAGGTTCCTTTTGGCTGAAGAGAAAAGTACCAGTGATGGGGAAAATTCCGCTGAAAGAATTTTTTTTTGCAAACAACTCTGTTTCCCTAACCACAACCCTCTGTAATTTCAGTTAAACAACATTGGTCGTGAATTTAGTTGAATGAATACACAATCGAGCAATTAAAAATATCGTGTTAATCATGAAGTGGTTTCAAAATTACCGATCTGGCAAGCCTCTCAAATAACTGTTCATCTATTTAGTGAATCCGAACACTGACTGCCAAAATATTGTATCAAACATGATCACTTTTTGAGCAATACAGAGCGACTATGGTCACCCTAATCGGCCGATGCATATCTCCCCCATTTTCGATATGGCAATGGAGATCCAGGAAATCCCTGGGCAAAAATTACCAACTTGCCGTACCCTTGTCTGATAAATCAGTACTGGCCCTGCTTCAGTATTCTCCTGCTTCACGACTAGACGTGCCCTAGGAAGACATCTCTGACTAATCTGACGTCTCCTACTAATCTGCCAGCGATACGTTACGTAAAGTAGTTACATCTTACGAAATTCGAGAAATCACTGTTCAAACGTTACTAACCTGACGTACCCTTGTCTGATATAGCAGTGCTGGTTACTGATTCTCCTGCATCACGTCTAGACGTATCCTAGAAAGACATCTCCAGTCAAATTAGCGTCTTCTATTAATCCGCCAGCGATACGTTACGTAAGGTCGCTACAACATTGAACGATATCCGAAAAATCCCTGTTCAAGCGTTACTAATTTGCCATACCCTTGTCTGATATATCAGTACTGGTCCTGGATTCTCCTGCATCATGTCTAGGAAGACATCCCCCATCTAAATTGGCGTCTCGTACTAATCTGCCAACGATACGTTACGTAAAATTGTTACAACATCTTACGAGATACGAGAAATCCCTGTTCAAGCGTAAATAATTTGCCGTGCCCTTGTCTGATATACCAGTACTAGCCCTGGATTCTCCAGCATCATGTCTAGACGTATCCTAAAAGGACATCTCTTGTCTAATTTGGCGTCTCCTACTAATCTGCCAGCGATACGTTACGTAAACTTGTTGCACATCTTACGAGATCCGGGAAATCCCTGTTCAAGCGTTACTAACTTGACGTTCCTTTGTCTGATATACCAGTACTGGCCCTAGATTCTCGTGCATTACGTCTAGGAAGAAATCCCCTAACTAACCTAACTTCTCCCACTAATCTGTTGCACTAAATTGTTGCAACATTCTACGAAAGGCTGGAAACTGAATGTCATCCATACAATCGAGGTTATTTTGCTGGATTTGTGTCCCCCATGTAATGCTCTTACTGTCTTCAACAAAAACTCTCTCAAGGATCGTATCCAAAAGTACAATAAACTGGATATCAACCCCTGTTTCTTTCAGAATTTTGTCAAGCTCTTGATGAGCCGAATGAGTCTACATGCCAATGCACTCTCTACCACATCATACTGCAAAATTTATTTACAAATCGAATGCGTTTGTGACAGAACGTGTGTTTCTGACAGAAATAAAGAAAAACAATCTACGCGTGTTAGTTAGTGTCGTAAGTGAGTGACCGATCTCCCATAATAAAATGCATAACTTGTGTCATTCACTGTATAGTAGTATGTAGTTGGACTGGTAATTTGCCAACATCTGTGCAGGCACCTTAAAAATGTTGAAAATTTTTAATTAAAACATCTGAAGACGCCATTAAAAAAGATTTACTTTTAAAACAAATAAAAATCAACACACTCTCAAGATGTGAAGGGGCTTTTAAAACAAATCAAATGCCAAGCGTTCAAGCCCAACAAAATTAAGTTTTAATGGCCTAAAAAGCAAAAGTAATTTTGTTTGATTTTAATATTGTTGTTTTCTTTCTTTAAATTCATATTTAAATTTGAAGAGATTGTTGTTTTTTTATGGGGTTTTTTATCGGAAGTAAAATACAAGTAGGTAAGTAGGTCACGGTATGACCCATTGTGAGGCCACAGTTTTTCGTTTCTTCCATTTTCGAAAGATCACTAGCAGTTCTGGTATTCCTTCTCCTACGACATAACGCTGCCGGTGTGCTTAATAGATGAAGAATAGTTTTAGTCTCTTCTCTGCAATAACTTTACAAGTCATTGGCCATATAGCCAATGTCAATATGACTATCGAGAATGCAATGTCTAGCGATGACATAAGCGTGCTACTTTGAGCAGAACCTTGGCCAAAATTGCCATGCAATCTTACATTTACGATATATATTACTGCATTGTCTGAAGTCACCGTAATTTAGTAGGTAATGTGTTGGCCTGGCGGTTCAAACCCCAGTCAGACATCTCCATCAAACTGAAATACTCGTATGAAAAATATTCTTCGGCGACTTCCCCTGCACAGATTTCTGGCAAAAGATCTGAGAGTAAATAAAATTGCCATGAAAAGGTTTCTCAAAAGAATCTGTCGTTCGTAATCGATTTTAAGCTTTAGGTCCCGTAACTCACGTATAAGTATTAACACACGCAACAAAAGCGGTTTAGGAAGCTAGGTCGTAATCCTGACCAAAGGGTTGTAATGATCAATTATGTATGTATGTATGTATGTATGTATAAGAAGTCGCCGTAGTCTAGTAGGTAGTGTGTTGGCATATTAGACGTAAAGCCAGGTTCGAGCTCCAGGCCAGACATCAAAACAAAATACAAAAAGTATTTCTACGGCGACTTCCTCTCATCAGATTTCTGGCAAAAACTTTGAGAAAAAATGAAATTGCCGTAAAAAGTTTCTCAAAAATCTGTCGCTTAAACTGTATGTCCCGCCACTCATGTATAAAATTGACGTACACAAAATAAGTGATGTGAGAAGCTAGGTCGTAATCCTAACTGATGTGTTGTAATGACCAATTATGTATGTATGTATGAGAAAACTCAACCGAAAGCTCGATATTTGTACAATTCATCCTCTCTGTAGTTTCCTGAAATATCCCACCAGTACCCATATGACTTGAAAATTGTCTTCTCCAGAAATGTTGTCACGCTTAATAATCATCTGTATGGACCCGTATGTCCCACAATTCCCCTTGGAAGATGCTGTAATGGGCTGAAAGCTTTACCGACGGAGTTATATTCGCCAACTCCGAAAAGATACCTTCATCCACAGCCCCTTGTGCAGCCCTTACGCTGACCAACTTCTTCCTCTTCTCTGATTTTGGTGGAACTTGGTCAGTACAGGGACTGCGTTCACCCGTGGCATCACAAAGGGCCGCTATGCATGCTCAAGTGATCTTTGTGAAATCAGAGTTACCACTCAGACCTAACCTAACCTAACAGCCCCTTCTAGTTTCAAACTACAACTCCTTACCATCACCATCTAGGTAGAATGGCTATTCCGAAATCCCTCGAGTAATAGTAGTAGATAAGGAATCTCAATTGGATCAATAGTAGGAACCAGAATTCTCAATCCGATGAACTGGAAATGAAGAATGCACAATAACAGCGCTTGACTCTCTTACTGAACCGTTCGATCAACCAACCAAAATCGTTTTTTATCCTGCATTAAAAGCACTTGCAACATGAAAAATGAATTCTATAATGATGGGAAGAGGCGTAATATAGTAGTTTAAAGTGGTTAAGTACAAAAACAAGCAGTCTAAGTTCAAATCCCGGGCAAGGGAACAAACTTTCATGATTATTTTTGAATTAAAATTTAAAAAATTCAGCCGCTTCTATTCCCACCAATAAATCCATAAACGAAGTTGCATTACCTCTGACTATAACTCCCCACTAAAAGGTTATGTCAACAATGTGCAGGTAGCGCCCTTCTTTCGGCGAATAGAAGGCGTTGTTTCTACACAATGACAGGTAGCAAGCCTATCAATCCAGAAGCTGCTATAGCAGACCAATCAACTGCCTAATGAAACTGAAACAAAACATGGAAATAATAAGAATATGAGAGATGAAGCTTTGTGTTAGCCTTTGACCTTTGACCACAAGCCTGCTTCTAATAAGCAGGTATCTACTAGACTAGAACGACTTGCAAATGACTTAACATTTTGTTTAAACTTATTTTTTCTTAGCCACCCTCGTATATATCTGCACAAAGTATTTAATAGCTTGTCTAACCAACAGTTTAATATGTTTTGCAAATATTCTCTTGTTTTTTTTTCTTTTTTTGTTTTACTACCAGATTTTTTTTGTTGTTTTTCTTTGTTTCTTTTCAAAATCATGTACAAAAAGTTCATCAAAATTGTTTGTCATTTTTCCATATGAATGACATGGTATTGGTGGGTATTGATTGATTTTTTGTATCCTTCTTTCTGATGCAAACTTATCTTCTTCGTACACCATGTCATGCCATACACCCACATCCTTTTTCCTGTTCGTTGTGCAAAATATTTTGTGTGATCCAATAAATGAAATGAGAAAAAAAGAACTGGAGTTCACCATGCCACTCACAAAATGAGCATTTTTCCACTTGTCTGTCCAACCCATCCCATACCATGCCTATCGATACGTATACACAACACAAGGAGTACATTAAACTCTCTTTAGCGAGTTTTTCCAGTAAAACTGTGTGGAAAATGTTTTTCAAATTAAAAGAGAAGAGAAGAAGAAGAAAAATCCGATTTTATTTTTTTCATTTTTTATTGGGAAAACATGTCATTATTTTTTATCTGAAGCTTTACATAATATTTAACGACCCTCTTCTTCTTCTCTCTCTCTCTCTCTCTCTCGTCCCTCCTCTCAGTCGCTTTAAATCTGTTACAATTTTCCAGATTTTCTCATTATGCATTTCTTTTTAGTTACAATTGCTGTTGCTGTTGTTGTTGTTGTTGCTGTAGTTATTGTAATATAATTAGCATAAATTCATAAATTCATAAATTCATCTTTAGACGGTTTTGATTTATTCGTCTTTTGCATCATTTGATGCTGCAATTGAAAATGAATAGGAAAAACTGATGAATTTTAAATCGGATTTCAAGAGTTGAATGCACTTTTATTTTGACAAGTCGATAATGCAGAGTTAGTAATACATTAAAAGATTTAAATTTTTTTTATGAAATTAAGATGCCTTAAGTGTTAAAGCCGTGTAGTCGCCGTAGTAAGGCCTCAGTTCAAACCTCCGGTCAGACATCTCCAACAAAATTAAATCTGAAAAATTATTTCTTCGGCGACCTCCTCTCAACAGATTTCCTGAAAAAACTCTCAGAGTAAATAAAACTGCCATGAAAAGTTTCTAAAAAATCCGTAGTTCGGAGTCGACTTTAAACTGTAGGTCCCGCCACTCAGGTATAAAATTAACACATACAACATAGGTAGTGTGAGAAACTAGGTCGTAATCCTGACTGAAGAATTGTAAAGATTAACTTAGTAAGTATGGAATTATGAGCATTTATCTCTTTATGAGTATTCGTTGCAAAGCAGATTGCGCCATCTTCTCCTGCAGTAGGCCTATTGGTAACAGATAAGGATTTTGACCTGGCATGGTTCACTTGATCACACATAATCTTCTTTATGAACAGCTCTCAATAAATATTGCAGTGTGAAGTTCGTAGTAAATCCAGCCTATCTATTAGACGAAATTTTGTGGTTTAAACCCTAGCTCACACATCTCGAACAATACGAAATATGAATAAATATTTCTTTAGGCGACTTCCTGTCAGTAGTCTCTGGCGAAAACTGTGATAAACTCATGAATAAAATTATCGCTGATACCATTTTTTTTGCGGGAGGGAGGGAAAATGCTTTATGCATTCATGATGGTCGTCGCCAGACATGATATGTCGGACTCTCCCACTGGGTATACCGACTAAAAACCCACCTTGTCTCCTCACCGGGGAATCATTCCACCTCGGAATCACGGTTGTATTACTTCGAGGTAGACCCTTTTTCTGGCATATGTTCCAGTTCCATTATCGTCAGCCTGCGTCCAGACTCCGCTCTATTCTCATTCTGCTGCATCTAGGTCAAATTTCTTCCTTCGCAGGATGTGCTCTACAAAGTGTTTTACTGCGTTCCAGCTCTCTCTACTGTTTATCATTTTCAGCACGACGTTTGTAGGGCTAATGACGCCGATTTCGGCTTCGAGTCGCATCGACGACAGCTGAAGAAAGTGTGTTCGGAATCATCTAACGTTTCTTTCTCTTCGTAGATACAGAATGGCGAGCGGTATTTCCCCAAGCGATGCAGGTACTCTCTGAAATATCCGTGACCGGTCAGCATCTGGGTTATGTAGTAGTCTACTTCGCCGTTTTTTCTGTTTTTCCACACATGAAACTCGGGAGTCAGTTTATATCACAGATACCATGGATGGCGTGAGAAACCAGGTGGCAATCCTGACTAAAGGATTGTAATAACCAATGAAGTAATGTGAACCTCCTTGATAAAGTCAGGAAATCTGCTGCCATACATATTACGAATATTTTTTGTACTATACTTATAAAGCCTCTCTTTACCATTCTTAAATAATATGCATCGCATGTCACAATGCCATGTCTACATGTGATTTCATATTCAATTCCAAGCTTGAAAGACTGATCCTCTGACATGATCTACGATTAGAATTACGTTTAAATCTGTGCAGATGATTCTAAGGTCGAGTAAAATGTAGACTGCGGAGATAACTCCAAACAGATATATCTTAAAATATCTCTTCACTGCCGTTAAATCACGTCGCAAAACTGATGTTAAGTAAGGAATCTCCCACTACTCGAATTTCTATGCTTTCTGATAGCCAGGCGGCAAAGCGGTTTCTTTCGAGTGCAATACTTCTGGTCTAAACTATTAGCTTTGATCGCATTTCTCTTGATAGACTTTTGTGTCAATTTTTTTAAAATCCAGCATTGGTTTCTGGTCGTAGGTGTATCTCATGTAATTATGTAAGTCACGAACTTGCTAAACTGGCTACATTGCTCTCGAAAAGCAATTCACACATGAATATAATAAACCTGTTAGGCTGTCTCTGTTAGGCCGTCTAATAAGCAAAACTATTTATCGGCCGCTAACAGAGCCTAAAAGAGAAGGCATCTCGTTTTAATGCCAGACTCAGCTTGTTCAAATTGGATGGAAAGCCCACCAAAAATGTACTTGAATTTGATAGTAGGCATACGTCCCTGACAATGAATCTATTCTCACATGTCATTTCGTAATGGACAAGGCAATGGCTTCTGCATAGGCTGTAGATCGTTTGAGGAGGAATAGACTATTGTGGGCTTTATTTGCCAGTTTGTCTGACCATGCCTCGAGCAGACTCTTTTTATTTGACTTAAATTTCTTCGATATTCTAATGGAGTTGTCGTCACTTGATATCGAATCGATCACCATATTCATTCAACAACCTTCAGGCTGGTTTTCCATTACATTCTAAGAGAGTCATGCTTAAAATGAGAAGAACTGAGACTGATTGCCACGTCCGGTTAAACTGGACTTGCCTCAGTTAGCTCGAGGCAACCGATTCATGCGATATCATAATGGGCCTCTGTGGGTACCTAAGTGATCTTTGATTTAACATGAATAAAACTAGAATGCCAAGGGCCTCGATCCTATTTCAAATGTTAATTTTTGAAAAACCATCTTAAACCTGATCTTACAATCCGATTTTCAATCATCCTTTACTGCGCTTTCTCTTGAGTACAAACCGGACTGCGGCGGATAGTATCTCATACTCATTCACAGTCTTAAATGCTAAATGTCTCGATCCTGGCTTTTTTGAATTTCTTACTCATCTTCAACCAGATCCAATCCAAGTTTCCCTCGAGTACAAACCGGACAGATCTTTGCGCCGAAGAATCTCACACTCATTCACAGGACATGTCCTAGCCAACATAGACTTTGATGGGTCTTACGACAACGCCAACTCCATTAAGCTCATACTCGCCGCCAAAGCAAAACAAGGCAATCCTCGTATTCACAAGATATAATCGTTTTCTGAAAACTGCAAAAACTTAACAACATCTTGGATTTCCCATCGTTGAGCACTGTAAACTACTAAACCACCACACCTTACTTAGCTTAGATTTCCATTTGACCTAATTTTTAAGGCACTTAAACTTATTCTACACTTACATGCTTCACCTGTCTTTTCTATATCCTTCGCAAGCCATTAAAGATTTATTTGTTAATAAAATTGCGTCCATTATAATTATTTGCAACTCCTATTTTCTATTCTTTTCTATTCTATTCTACTTTTCTTCTTCTTCTTCTTCTCTAATTATCCATTTTATTGGTTTTCCTTGAGACCATTACAACAAAAAAAAGGAAATTCTTGCAAAAACAATAACAATAAGTAGAGTTTTTATTTGACGAATGTATTATGAATGAGTGGGGGGGAGGGGGAGAGGTAACGTATTGCACGGTTAACACGCCCCCGTTTTTTTTCATTTTTTCCTATTCCAAAGTATAATTAAACTAAGCACCATGAGAATAACTTGACTATAAAAAGACACACAATTTGTCGTAATTTTTTCCAGCAAACCCAGTGAACAATTTGCTTGGCCTTAGAAATAGGTAATAACGGGACAACAAAATAGTGATAGGGAAAGTCAAACTTGTACACAAAATTTCAGCACGTCGCGTATATGAAAATTCTGTGAGTGAGCTAACTATGATGGCTAACAATATACAGAACTTAGCTCTCTGTTTTCAATTACAACTGCTTATCTTGAACTAGGCGCTAAATATAAATTATCGCTCATCGAGTTACGAGGAAATACCTGAGACCACTGAAAACCTTTAGAAGAATAAAGAGAGAACCGCTGTACGTTATTTTCTGAGTTAAAGCAACTCATTTTCTTTAAGTTCACAGTAGCGTTATCCCTCAGAAGATCAAAGATCATATCGACGCCTCCGTTCTATAACATTCTAAGTCGAAAAAGTGTATTTTGAGTTATGAGCTTTCAAAGTTTTCACGCGACATACGACCATATGTGTATTCTAAGGAGATTATTCCCTGTAACTTCGGAACGGATCGGCGCATCTTAGCCAAATTTTGACAGTATTTAAGTTAGAGAACGTAGAATTTAAAAATGCAAGAACATTAAAAACGGAGGCGTCGATATGAAGCCGAAGGGAGATAGCCTATCAGTTTTCATTCGATTACGGCCGATTCGCTGTACGCGAAATAAAGGCCACAAGGCATGTAAAGTGGAATTTCCCTTTCACCTGTTCAAGACAAAGAGTCTCTTGTGCGCTCAAACCGATCTAAATCACATTCTGAACACAACAATATTTGAACACCAAATATCATAAGAAGCCGAAGGGTGCAGGGTATCTCATTTTACATTATGATTACGATCGATGCGATCTATGCGAAATAAAGATCACAAAGCATGTAAAGTGAAATTTCCCGCGGAACTGCATACAATTTTGCCGCCTTGAATTACAGATCACAGTCAAACATTTAATACCAGTGCTCCTCTATACTCTAACATTTCAACTGATAATGTCACTAATAGGCAGATTGATAATATCAGAAGCAGGACGCCAGGGTCAGATTCTCAAAGCTCAAGAGGTTAACCAGAGAACTCCTGGAGGCGCTTAATAAAGGGTCCGCTAAATTATTTTTTTTTTTTAATATGCTTTAAAAAAAAATACTGAATATTTTCTCATTTCTTTTTTTATTTCAAAGTACAATCCTTCCGGTTAATAATGGAAAATAATTTCATTCAAATGGCTGCCTCGATTTGCCATGCAGTAGCCTACACCAGAAGATGCCGATTTTGGCAAAAAAAATTATCTTTTCAGGTGAAGGTCATTTTGATCTTGGCGGGTGTGTAAACAAGCAAAATTGTCGCATTTGGGGCACAGAAAACCCGCACGCATACATTGAAAAGCCGACGCACCCAAAACGAGTTACTGTTTGGTGCGGATTTTGGTCCAGAGGCATAATTGGGCCATTACAGTCAATGGCGATCGTTGTCGGGCCATGTTGAACGAATTTTTTTTTCACAAAAATTGAAGAGGAGGATATTGGCAACATTTGGTTTCAACAGGACGGCGCTACGTGCCACACAGCCGCCAAAGATAAGTGTTACGCCGACAAGCCAGAGACAATTGACGCTTTAAAGGACAATATTCGTGAAGCCATTGATGAAATACAGCTGCACACAATCGATAATGTGCTTAAAAATTGGGCCGATCGTGTAGGCTACTGCATGGCCAGCCGAGGTAGCCATTTGAATGAAATTATTTTCCATTATTAACCGGAAGGATTGTACTTTCAAATAAAAAAAGAAATTTGAGAAAATATTCAGTGTTTTTTTTAAAGCATTTTCAAAAAAAAAGTTATTTGGCGGACCCTTTAGTTAAAAAACTGAAATGAAGCTTAAATAACGTCAGCAAACCACATAAGATGACGAGTCCAGTTATTGAATGGGTTTTAAATGTATTATTAACAGACAAATTGCGATTAGAGTCTTAGCGTCTAGGGACATTAGGCTTAGAAGGCAATTAACGACTTCTCCAGTAAGAACAGGATGTATATTATTTGGTTACCTAACCAAATATAGCTCAAAAGAGGTAACCTTAGAGCCAAGGGGGTAGTCTATAATGTCTCACAAAACAATACCGAATAATAACACTGTAGGCAAAAATTGCAAGCACAGAGTAACACGACTAATATGTGCACAAGATCATGAAGCTATTAAGTCTGAATAAAAGTAAGAGTTGACGTCGCCTTAGTCTAGTGGGTAGTGTGTTGGCTTATTTGACGTGAGGCCACAGTTCAAACCCCACGGTCAGACATCTCCAATAAAACGAAATACGGCGACTTCCTCTCAGCAGAATTCTAACAAAAACTCGGAGAGTAAATAAAAAATTGCCATGAAGAGTTTCTCAAAAATTCAGTCGTTCGGAGTTGACTTTAAATTGTAGGCCCCACCACTCACGTACAGACAACATAGGTGGTGTGAAAAGCTAGATCGTTATCCTATGTGAAGGGATGTAATGACGTACGTACGTATATTATTTGTTTACCTAGCAAAATATAGCTCACAGGAGGTAATCTTAGAGCTAAAGGGAAAGTAAAGCAAAAGTACAAGTACACCGTGACCCGACCAATATGTGGACAAGATCATGAGCTTATCATGTCTGCATAAGAGTAAACAGAGCAACCTTATAGGCGTCTTTATGAGGCATTCGAGTTTACAAATGTATTTGAACCGCATAGGTACGAGGAAGAATAACAGCGAATGCAGGCCAAGCATAGAGAACATCGAAATGATGGAAAACTTTCATTGTCCAACGCATGAGCTGCCATTATTTTATGGTTAACACTTTACTAGGCCCATCTAAGAGTATGTATTGGATGAAACGATTCGAACTTCCTATGCATTTTTCATTATTTTTATCTTTCATTGGTGAACACAATAAGGCGACACGATGTCATAAGTGAATGCTGATTCTGATTATGGTCCCCTAGCTTCAACCTAGCGATCTATGGTGCCTTTGGAAAATACAGTTTAAAACCTTATCCAATTTTCAAACCAGTTCAGTTTCACACCCCGCATTTTAAAATTACAGTAGGACCTTGATTATCCGTGATTCGATTATCCGGCAACATCAATTATCCGGGATGGAAAAAGAAAATTTTTTGGATCGACTTAAATTTTTCTGCATCGTTTAACCGTTATTACGTCTATTATCCGTGATTATAAGCAAAAATTTTTTTCTATTATTTTGGACAAACAAGCGAAAAAGGGGAATTCCCTCTTTAGTATACGATAAGTCAGAAGCATGCATGTAAACCTGTTTAGTTTAATTTAGAAATTTGAGAAGTGCGTTTTTTTTATATTTTTGAAACATGTATGTATATAAAATCCTTGAATTATTTAGTTTTTATATAAATGTGTACATATTCATTTATTAATTAATAAAAATATCTATTAAAAAACTAGCCAAAATTGGTACTCAATTAACCGGGAAAATCGATTATGCGGAATACTTCCGGTCCCGACCATCACGGATAATCAAGGTCCTACTGTACCAATTGTTACATATGTTTTTTTTATTGTTTTCAGTGCAGTCTTCTTATAGATTAAAATGTTTACTGGGTTATTGTGTTTTACTTTGTCCAAATACTAGTACAATGCGATTTTCTTTCATTCTTTTTTCTTCCATTTTTTTTTCTTTCAATTATTTTGAGTTGATGTTACTATTTCTGTAATTTTATGTTTTTTGTTTTTATTGTTATTGTTTTTGTTGTATAATTAGATTTTATTATTGTACATGCCAAACTTGAATATGAATGAAATGAAGTAAAACAAATACAACTACAACAACAACTACAACTACAACTACAACATCAAAAACATTAAAAGCAACAAGAAATATTTAAGCAATTAACACGCAAACGACAAGCAATGAAGAGCAGCAGCAAACAAACAAAAATTGAAGAAAAAAAAAAACGTTTGAATTGAAATTGAAATTCAAACTGAAAACGTTTGAATTGAAATTGAAATTGAAAAGCGAAACAACGTCTTGAATAAAATGGCAATTATTTCATAAATGACTGGCTGCACAATTAATTAATTTTTGGCAATGAACACTACTTACCAGTTGAGTATTACTAACAATAACACTAACACTGTGCAGTATGCTACCACTAGAAAACTGTGTAACAACAACAACATTAACTACTGCTCCCATTGCAATTGCATTGCAATTGCCAGTTTGGCAAAGAAAAAAAATTGTGTGTATATTTACTTAATCAATGCAATACTTTTGTTACGCACTATAGGTCCCCTTCAGAGGGAAACACCTGAACTCTAGCCAAAGCATTATTGTATTGACGTACAAAACCTATAATTTCCTTATAAGAATTGATTGTTAGATTGACAAACAGACCGGCAGCTGGCTTATTACTTTGATATGACCTAAACTTAATGATTGCTGACCGCTTTAATATCCCAAACGGCAAGGTATATCGAACGAAAATAGAGTTTTCTGTCAAAATAAACGAGGGTAGGGAAAGTGGTTGTCAAAGTAATAAAACTTTTCCTGCTTGGCACTTAATTTGATTGATGCGCTGTTGCCCTAAATATATTTAAATTTGTCGTGGTGTTACGTCTTTCTTTAGTTATCGATTTGGTACTAATTTAAGGGCCAAGATAACAGCGTACATTGCCATGCAAAATCCAAATACAATTTAATAAGGAATTCTGGGTTTTGATATAAAAATGGTGACAAGATAGTGTGCACCTAACTATCAGATTAGAACAGTTAAGAACTGCTTCTTGTATTCCAAGTATGTGTTACGTATGTCCTGAGTACGTATGCGATAAGTTTTACGTCATCACGTAAAATATGTCCTGAGTGGACTGTAGTAGAACGACAATAGTAGAACGTAATGTATGGCAGTGTGTTCCATATTAAAATATCGGATGAGGCGTTCATAGGAGAATTCACAGACGCAATAGCGATAGTGCTGCAAGCACTTGGATAATGACAAAATGAGGTTATTAGTGTCTGAGTGAAATCAATGAACTTCAATCTGGCAAAACGGAAGATCCGAAACTAATGTTAGAAGCGGATAACGCTTAAGAGACTAGCTGTTGAGAATGATATAAACTTCTCTGTTTTTCTTCACTTTTTTCTTACGTGGACCATGCTTGAAAGAAGAATCGAAAGTTGCAAAGCATTTCTCAGAATGATATTTCCCAGGAAAACTCACCCAGTCTTTCACTTCACCAATAATTAGAAAGGATCCTGAACAATACAACCAAAAATATTCTTAAAAAGGAACCACTTAAGGGTACGTATTGAATACCACAATAAGACTGCAAAGAAAATAACCGAGTTATACCATCGGGTTTAGGGGAAACGCAGAGTAGAGAGAGGAAGATCTCTAAGAAAATGGCAAAGAAGGTGAACACACAGTCCTAATGGTAGATGAACCCACAGTCCAATCCTAGCGTTAGTTCTTGATAGGGCAGGGTAAGTACAAAAGTTATCTACAATCTAATTCTTCAGAGAGGACTTTTCAACCAGATGTCTCAGTCGCCGTAGTCTAGTAGGTAGTGTGTTGGATTATTAGACGTAAAGCCAGGGTTCGAGCCCCAGGCCAGACATCAAGACAAAATACAAAAAGTATTTCTTCGGCGACTTCCTCTCAGCACATTTCTGGCAAAAACTCTGAAAGTAAATAAAATTGCCATGAAAAGTCTCTCAAAAATCTGTCGTTCGGAGTCGACTTTAAACTGTAGGTCCCGCCACTCATGTATAAAATTAACACACACAACATAAGTGGTGTTAGAAACTAGGTCGTAATCCTGACTGAAGGGTTGTAATGACCAATTATATATGTATGTATGTATTGGATACCACAATATGGCTGCAAAGGAAATAACGGAGTTATACCATCGGGTTAAGGGAAGCGCAGAGTAGATCTCTAAAATGTTAAAGAAGGTAAGGTGATATGGCAGTGTAAGTATAAAAGTTTTCTACAATCTCATTCTTCAGAGAGGACTTTTCAACCAGAACATGTTCAAATGACTGAGATTTGTTAACAGTCAACATATTGTAGAACTGGGAGACACTGCTGGAATGCAGAGTATAGTACTTTAAAGCAGTTGACGAAACATAGCGACTAACAAAGTAAATTTGGAAGGGCATTGCGGTAAAACAACCGTGTGAGGAACAGCAGAAATGAAAGCGTACCGAGAAGCCTGTCTACGCCTCGAAGATGGTTGGAAGTGGTATAGAGGATCTTACCATAGAACAAGTCCAGCTAAAATTCAATTTGTACTCATCACTAAGAAGCATAAATTTTTCCCTCTCCATGCTGTATGCAAACGATGTTAGGCTCAAGTAGTTAGATCGAACGCCTCCATATGCATGCTTATATATGCATGAAGAATAGCAGCAGAAGGAATCTAAAGTCTCAGCTGTAGATGTTTGCTCTAAGTACTCAAAACTGATCCTTTTTAAATGAAACTCCGCTTTAAGGCTGAGTATTAAAAAATCAATTTCCAACAAAATTCCCTATGACTTCTTCACCTCAACAATGAATCTTTCTTAGACTGGCGCCCTTCAATGGAAAGGAATCAATTAAAGAGTTAAACGGATGAATGTTATCGGGAGTACGGCAAGGTTTAGGGGATTCTTAGAGGTAGTCGGTTGAAGTGCATAATTTTAGCTTTAGGAATGCTAATGCAGATGTCTCAACAAGTGCGAATGCTTATGAACGAGGCGATAGAGCATAACTGATATCCTTGAGTAGATTGTATATTCCCCAGGTTACTCCTCAATTGCATTTGGACACCTGCGACATCAAAGATTTAACTACAGAGTCGAAGATAAGAACGCACACGCATTTGTTTGTTGAGGAGAAGTCATTGTATAATGCCCTAACTCACTTGTATTGGTACAGAGAACGGCTGCATTGCGTATCGCGTCGGCTTATCGTAGAGTGTCCGCTCCAGCCGTACTGGTGATAGCGGGTATAATCCCTGTGGATCTGCTGGCAGCGGAGCGGATGGAGATTTATAAGGCGAAATCGGCTGGAAATCCCATAAGCGGTTACTTCAGGGAAAACACCATTTCAAAATGGCAACAACGATGGAACGAGGAAGATAGAGGAAGATGGACGGCGAGACTTATTCCGGGCATAAGGCCATGGATTGGTCGGAAATTTGGAGAGGTGAATTACTACGTTACACAGATGCTATCGGGTCACGGATATTTTGGGAAATATCTACACAGAATGGGCAAGACAGCCTCCCCTTACTGTCTTTACGAGGAAGGGGAGGTAATTGATGACGCAGAGCACACTGTTTTCGAGTGTTCACGCTGGCAGAGCTATCGCTCTGTACTGACGTCGGCAGTTGGAATGATCACAGCCGCTAAAATTGTCGGGGTTATGATTGCGAGTAGTGTAAATTTACCACTGTGGTGAGTTACGTAGAGCGCATTCTGGGACGAAAAAAGAGAGATCTTGAGGCTGCAGAACAAGTAAGCATGTCGGCATAGGTGATACTGTCACACGTGCCAAGCGAAACCGAAACGATGATTTAGACGAAAGGAATAGTGGAGACTCTTAGATGTCTCCTCAACTTTCAATACGCAATCCGGACGCAGATATGAACATGGAAGTAATACCACCGTAGTTCCGGAGTGGACACAAACAAGTCCACAGGAGACGAGGGGGATTTAGTGGGTGAGGGCCCCACACACGGAGAATGTGACGACTTCCTCTATGGTGCGGTTAGGTACATTTACCCCTCCTCGGCGTACAAAAAAAAATTGTATAATGCATTAAACGAGTTGCTCCGTTTGGTACTATTCCGCTCTGTAGGATCACATACATCACATCGTGTTAAATGGTGTCGAAGGCCGTATCAAAGTCTATAACGACGGGTATATTGGATTCCCATCACGCACAGTGTATTAACGTGGTCAAATCTGGGAATCTTGTATGTTCAACTCAATTTGTTTCGGTGAGAGAATGAAGTGCACACACTGACCCACCATAATTTTGTCGATGGCGTAGGGTATCCAGCATTTGTTGTGATTTCCATTTGCGCGACATTTGAAACGCCCGAGTTTTTTTTGCGAATTTCAATTGAAACGAATGCAAAAAAAAACTCCGCCAATTTTATGTGTGAGTCGGCGGCATTGGTGCAAATGTGTTACGGGAGTATATTTTTACGAATTTAAGAATTCCTAACTTCTCCACATATATATATATATGTATGTATGTATGTATGCATAGTGGCACGTGTGAATATTTGTGTTTGGCTGTATATGTTCAGATTTCTTGGTAATAAATTTTGAATTTTAATTCATTTCGAATTTTTTTTTGTATTTTTTCTTCCCCTTTTTTAATTTTTTTATTTTTCATACAGTTTTCCTGCTGACAGGGACACTTTGCCAAAGGCTGATACCACTGCCAACATTGTGTATTTGTTGCAGTTGTTGTTGTTATTTTCTACTTTGTTGCAAAAAAACAAAAAAAAAACAAGAACAAAAAAGTTCTGCTGTTTTTCAAAAACTTTAATGCAAAACTAAAAATTATGCGAATATGTTGTTGCTATTGTTGTTGTTGTTTTTATTTATTTTTGTAATTTCATAACGTACATATTTATGGTATGTATGTACGTGTAGTAAAGAAGTCACTCACTCAGTCAATGTAAATACCTGGGTGAGGTCAATAAACGAAATATACAAACAGCAATAGCAACAGCAACAACATTTACAACAACAAAAATTGTATCACAACAAAAATAATGTAAAATAAAATTACGAACAGGACAATAACAACGAAAAATAGCAATTAAACCATTTAGTGACACTAATTATTCGATTACTTGTGCTAGGGGATGGTGTTTTAAAGGGCGAAAGGAAAAGCCATGATTTATGGCAAACATGCAGGAGTTACTTACAATACATATAGTGAAGTTAATGATACATTACGATAATATTTTCGACAAATACGAGGGCAGTTTAAATATTAGTAGAAACATGGAACTGTTAGAAAATATCTCCCTCATTTTATTGTTATTCCTTTACCTGATGTCAGTTCCATTAATAATGCTTTGCCAGCTAAGCAGCTGATTGTTATAGTTTAGCAGGTTCTAGAATGATAGAGTTGCCAACTATTTTTTTCTAGAATCAATGCTTCAGTTAAACTATTTTGGTTTGATATACTTTCATTTGAAAGGTCTTAGTCGTACCAGTACTTAAGTCAAGTTGGATTCTACTCCGGATGAGGTTCTCTCTTCGTAAATTATATAATATGGGGTGAACGTAAGCGTCAGAGCTGCTAAGTCCAAAATCTTAGTGGGCAAGTATATGACTTTAATTTGCAAAGCCTTAGTCGAACCAGCACTAAAGTCAAGTTAGATTCTACTCCAGATGAGGTTCTCTCTTCGTTAACTTCGTTATATAATATGGGGTGAACGTAAGCGTCAGAGCTGCTAAGTCGGAAACCTTAGTGGCTAAGTAGGTATATATCAGAAACGGTTCAATAAATCAACAAAACCGTATTTTATGATCGTTGACTAAAGGTTCGTGGGCTAGTTAAAATGATTGTGTATTGACACAAAAGATGAGGAAAAAATCTGTTAACAATATGGGTGTTGACCTTACTCGTAACATCCTCAGATCAGGCACATCATCAGAATATTATTTTTTTGGAAATATATACAGGGGTATGGAAGTTGGATATGAGGTGTGGCGGGTATAGCGATGACATGGATATCAGAAACTTATACAGATCACTGCAATGTCATCCAGGCAAAATTCATGTCCGCCGTCATGTCGATTAACTGGCTGCTTAGTAGCAAAGCATTTTCATGAGAATATGCTACAACATTACTCTGACGAGTAGTATTCGTACGTCTAAAAATAGTGGCCCGCCAGGAATCTTCTCAAGAATTTGTTGGCCCGTAAATTCTGTCAGCAATTCAGCACCGCGTTTCCTATGAGTCATGAGAAGATGGTTTTCTTTATCTAAGCTCCCCCCTATAAAGTCGCCGTAGTCTATTAGGTAGTGTGTTGGCTTATTAGACGTAAAGCCAGGGTTCGACCACCAGGCCAGGCATCAAAACAAAATACAAAAAGTATTTCTTCGGTGACTTCCTCTCAGCAGATTTCTGACAAAAACTCTGAGAGTAAATAAAAATTGCCATGAAAAGTTACTCAAAAAAATCTGTCGTTCGGAGTCGACTTTAAACTGTAGGTCCTACCACTGATGTATAAAATTAACACACACAACGTAAGTGGTGTGAGAAACTAGGTCGTAATTCTGACCGAAAGGTTGTAATGACCAATTATATATGTAAGCTCTCTCCTCTACCAGTTATCTCTATTTATGATACTCTCCGACAGGCAGAAATGGAAAACACACTGTCTAACCAGAGCATTGAGGTACCTTTCGCCATGGTTTCTCTGGGTGAAGCGGATCCAAAATGTCTAGGACCTATGTGTGGTTTAAGAAAACTTCGAAAGAAAAAGTCTAACGGAGTCGCTAAGTGTCTCCGTCTAAAGTCTAAGTTAGACACCTGACATCAAGTAAAGGCGATAAATGACCCTTCAGAATATTCAATCCAAACTTATTTAGATTGATAAACTAGAAACCGGTTTTTCATTTTACTGAATTAAAATCGGTTTAGGTAGCCAAAAAAAAACGGTTATTACATTTTTTATTACAGTTTCCTTGGATCAGGAAGTTTATATGTAAAATTTTTTGGAAATATACACAGAGGGCTGGAATTTGGATATGAAAACAATGTGTAGTGGATGTAGCGATTACTTAGATATCAGAAACTTATACAGACTCCCGTATCACTGCAGTATCTTCCTGGCAAAAGTCATGCCCACCGTCACGACGATTAAATGGCTGCATAGTAGCAAAACATTTTCCTGAGAATATAATGATACACTCGGACAGCAAGAAATGGTAAACGTTCTGTCTGATCCGCGCATTAAGCTAGCTTTGGCGATGGTTTGTCTGGGTAAAGCTGATCTGAAATGTCGCAACTGTTTGCTTTGTTAACTCTTAAGAGTTTTGGGCAGAAATCTATTGAGAGGAAGTCGCCAAAGATACATCTTTTTTTTTTGCTGAAGATGTCTGACCTAGGATTTGAACTGTAGCCTGTGGCGACTTCAAAAAGCGGTTTAGATAGCAAAGAAAAAACCGGTTACTAAAAAAATTCAAATTCCCAAGCAATGAAAAACCATTTTTAATGACAGTTTTTCTCGAATCTAATCAAGTATCCCGATTCTGTTTTAAACACGAAGTGAAAATTTTCCGAAACTGAATTTTTTAGCGCCGTTTTTTAATCGTTTAAATTGCGGCCAATTATTTCAATATTTTTTTAATTCTTGGCTTAATTTCCTTATAAACCGTTAAAAATGTCCGAATGGGTACGTAGGTATATGTGAGTGAGTGTGAGTGTATTAAAAAACTACCACTACATTGACATATGACACATTCCCAGGAAATTTCCAGCGTAAATTCTCCATTTAATTCATTGCAAATGAATTCGAATATAACAGATAGGCTGACAGACAGACAGACACACAGCTAGATAGACAAACAAACAGACAGACAGACAGATATTTAAATAAATAAACAAATAGTGGCTAAAAGTAACGGATGTACAGCCACGAATGAACGGTCATATGCGGTATTTTAAGGTGAATTTTTTTGTAATTAAACAGAAAACAATAACAACAAAAATATTTATAAACAATTTTTATTATTTATTAGAAAAGAGAGAATGGTGAGTATAAGGGAGAGGAGACAACAAACATAATACTCACCCTTTAAGAAGAGTTTTTCTCTACTTTTTAACGGTGGGTTGATTAAAAAATAGGCGGCAACTTTGGTTGTTTTTTTTTTTTTTTTTCTTATAGAAGTTTTAGTATGTATTTTATTATTGTTTTGGTTTTCTTTTTTTTTTAATTTTTTTATTTGGCACTAGGAAAAGGATATTTTTTATTACAAAATTTCTTAAAAAAATTTTTTTTTCACTTTTTTTAATTTTAAAAAAATGTTAATGCACAACTTAGCTCCACTTTACTTGATAGTTTGTTTTAAACATATTTTTTTGTATACTTATTTTAAAATTTTATTTTTTTATTCTTATTTTTCGTTGTATTTGTCGTTGTAGCTGTTATTTGTCAACTTTACAACACTCTTTCAATTACGGTTTCTGTTTAAGGCTTTAGAACTTTCCCAATATCCGTTTAAAGTTGTAATAATTTCTCACTGATTTTTCTCTTTTTTTTTCATTTGCTATTGTATTGTGCAAGTATTTTGTTTTAATGTCGGTTTTGGGTTGCATGCAAGGAAAAATCGTGTTGCAAGTATCTATACTGTTGATGACACCCTTACGTAGCTACGTACGTACATATGCCTGCATGCATGTACAAGTGAAATGTATTGGCAGAACTTTATTTCAGAACAAGAATCCTGTTTCCCATATAAAGCATATACAGCAATTGCTTACCGAAAGAGATGCTGCTTGCTGTACGTTTACTTGCAACATACAAATTAACAACGTAACCATAACCTACCCCAACACCAAAATCTTTTTAATTTTTTTTTCCTTACAGCCAAACAACACAAACTAAAAATGAAAAATTAACTCCCTTTGCTATTTAAATAATTACAAAAAAACGAATTAAATTTCCGTATTCCGAAATTTTATTTCCATTTTTTTTTTTCAATCTTTTCTAACGTATTTTTTGCTTCCCCCTCTCTGCCTCAAACTCGTTATAAAACCCGCTCTTATCACTTAACCGTGTTGTTTATCGCAATCACAACGTTCGACGACTGTTTCATTTTGTATAGAAACCACAAAATCTTATACAGATACAGTCAAACTAAAAGTCCAAAATCTGTGTTTGACTGCGACTCCATGTTTATACCGGCTCTTATGGCCCCAACAACGCTATTAAGTTTTCCAAGTAATTGTAGCTTTTTAGTGTTTTAGTTTGCATAGCATAGAAATGGCTGTGATTGCAATTATTACTGTAAAAACGATAAGAGCCGAAGAGTACCTACCTACAGTTTAGTTTAAGAGTTCGTGAAAACTTTTACAGTTTCATTGAAAATAACGAAATACTTTAACAGTAGCAAGAAAAGCTTTTTGTAGTCAAGACTTATACCTCACACACAGGTATGGTAAAGAACTAAACTAAAAGAAAGAAGGTGGTAGAAAAAGTAATTTCTTGTTCTTTGGAATAATATTTAACTTGACCTAAAACTTCAAGAACTATCTAACTTTCCTTAGGTCAGGTTAGATAATTTACTTGGGTCCTATCAAGTCACCTTTTAATTCTATAAATATTTCAGGATTCAACTTAGGGTCTTCTAGCATAGACTTTTGACCTTTGACCTTTGACATTCGAAGCTATGTCTATCAAATTGGTCGCCCTTTATTCAGTCTGTTTTTCCAAACCAACATTTACATGGAGTTCCGTTCGGCAACATACTGCTCACTTTACCCATTTTACGATCCCACAATCGTCTAACCCGGAGGACTATTCACAATGTGGTGGATAAATTCAAGACCACTGGTTCCATAAACGATCAACCAAAAACATGTTGCTATTTGTGAGAGTGTGCAGAAGAATCCGAGGCTTTCGATTTTGCGTCGCTCACAAGAACTTGGACTTTCGCAGATCACAATTTGACGAGTATTCTGTCGTGACTTGGGCCTGCTACCGTACAAAATTCAACTGACGCTGGAAGTGAATGTAAACGATTATAGACAAGCTCCAATGTTCGCTGAATGGCGAGAACTATAGGTCAGTCGTTACTAAATTCTTTTGGCCTGAATTGGATGATCTTAATGTGGTTTTAACAGTACAACGCAATGTGCCACACAGCTCATAATACATTGGATATTTTGCACGAGCAAACGACGATTTGAGGGCAAGGTCACGTAGAGGTGGAGGTAGAGATCGAGCGAATTGATCCGGTTAGACTTTTTCTTGTGCTGTTTCTTAAGGCGCAAGTTTATGCGAATAAGCCACAAACCACAACCCATGCCCATCCAAACCACCACATAGTATTGAATGATCCCCCTCCTTGCCGCATAAGACAAGACCTCACTACCCACAACTCGGACATCGTCCACCTCATACCCTCAATAACTGATACACTGTCCGTCAGGGAGGCACAAAATGCCCTTCATCATACCATCGTCGCGACGGCCAGAGACGAGCTCAGCCATAATTGGGTCATTAATCGGCACCCACCACCTATAGCCGATTCGGAAAGGCAGCTTCCAAGAGTCACGAGAACTATCCTGGCCCAGCTCAGATCAGGATGGTCGAACTTCCTGAATAACTACAGGGCTAGGATCATCCCGGGAACCCAGGATAGCTGCCCATTGTGCAACCAGACACCACACGATACGGTGCACATTTTTAGCTGTACAGCGAAACCGACAGCTCTACGACCCGTAGACCTTTGGCTGAACCCTACGACAACAGCTGACTTCCTCGGACTACCTACCACATGACGTTGACAACACACACATGCAACCAACAACAACAATCCCATCTCCAATCCATCCCATCCCCACCGAATTACACGGCACACAACCAACAGAACATATAAACTAAAATTACTAATCCATCTTTATCTTATATACAGGGAAAAGCTTCCGGAAACAACAGCCGAACTGTTACAACAACAACAACAACCCATGTCGGCGGACATTTGGACGATATTATATTCTACACACAACAGTTTCAATCTTTCAAATGAATTTTATTTTATTTTAGTTAAATTTAATGTTAGGAAGCCCTTAAAAGAAGACCCTGTTGTTTTAAAGCGATAACAAAATGCATTAAACTCTCATGCTGATTTTCAGCTTTCTAACGGAGTCATGCTTTAAACGTTAAAATCGGTTAGTCAGGACTACTCAGTTACTCTATGAGACATCGCTTCACGTGGTATCACAAAGGACCGCCACGTATACTCAAGTGAGTTTTCACTCTCCTATCCTATCCTATCCTAAACAATATGCCTTTAGAGTGTATTTGTTCCACTATTTCAACTTGCATACAATAAGTGATCCGAAGTGATTGCACGTATGGCTTTGAAGTATAATTGTATTCCATCAGTAAATACTTGGATAATATTATCAGCAAGGTGTAGGTCACTGTCACTGTTTCTCACCCTACTTATATTGTGTGTGTCAATTTTATACAGTTTAAAGTCGATTCCGAACGGCAGAGCAACTTTTTCATGGCAATTTTATTTTACTCTCAGAGTCGCCGATGAAATATTTTTTTAATATTTCGTTTTGTTGGATACGTCCAGCCTGGGTTTAGAGCCGTAGCCTCACGTCTAATAACATTTTTAATGAAAAATTTGTAATTCTTTTGAATGTGGATTTACATCCAGTTTTATTTTATGGTTTTTATTCAATTTTTTGTTTGAAACATATTCATCATACACATATAGGATACATCAATACAAACTTATTTACGAATATTTAATATTTTTCTAAATACAATATATTGTAAGTAATATAGTTTTAGTATACATATTCCATAAGATATTCAGCTAAAATAAAAACTTAAGCAATAATAACTTAAAGTATTTAATTAAGAAAAACGAGAATATTTCTAAAAAAATAAAATTTAATTACTAATAAACTATTACTAATTAAAAAGGAAAAGGAATCAAAAACCAGTTCGAAAAAAAATTTCTAAAACACAATAATACAAAATTAAAACTACAAAAATATCGTATTGAAATTTTTTTAATAATTTATGATTTAAAATTAAGTTTTACTGTAAATAAAAAAAAAGAATAAAAATAATATTTTAAGTAAATACAAAAAAATTTCGAATAATCACAGGTGTTTTAAAAAAAAGTTATTTTTTAAACAAAAGAAACGAAATTTGTAATGAAAGTGATTAATGAGGTTTTGAAGTTTTTTTTTTTTAATTTTTTTATTTTTTTTTTAATTTTCTTAATATTTTAAATGGAACAAAGAGATATATTTTAAGAGACAAACAGAGGTAGAAATCATGAGAAAATGAGTTTAATTTCTCAAAAAAAAACTTGAAACTTGTTTATGGAAGCAGAATGTTGGAAAGTTTTTGAATTCAAAGAATGTTTTCTACGTTTACTAGGTTTACTACGTTCATATCATCTTTTAAATAAATAAGTTTTTATAGTTTATGATAAATACAATACGATACATATTATTATTGTCATTTCGTTAAATTGTTTCATAAAATATATGTATTTATGTCTGTATGTAGGTATGCCATCACTTTTTTTTATTAACACTGGGGTTTCAATATCTTTGGAGTATAGAAAATATGTTTATTTTCTTTTTTTTAGATTATTTGTGTTATATTTTCTTAATTTTTAGCATTAAGAATGCTTCTGTAGTATGTTTAAAAACTTTTTTCTTTTGTTTTCTAACAAGCTAAGGTTAAAGCTTTGAATTATTTCATTCAAACTTTCTAAAAGAAAAAAGTTTCTCGCAACTACAAATCCATTCTAAAACTATAAATTACTAAACTTAAGCGTTTTTTTTTTTGAAAATAAAAATTTTACAAGCTAAAAATCATTAAAAATTAAATCAAATGTTTGTGTTGTAATGTATGCTAGTCAGAGATTCCTTTTGTTATTTATTACTCATCTATTTAAGTCTTTACAAGCCCGGACGGGTGGTATCGTCAGGACCACTGCTGGTACTAGCTTCGGAAGGCATAGGACTAGCAGTAGCACTGCGATCATATTCCGATTTAACTTCATCGGGTATTATTTCCTAAAAACAAAAAACAAAAAAATCGTATATTAACAACCCCCTCTTTAAAAAGAAAATCTTCGTATTACTACTTACCTCATCTGCTTCAGTATTCTTAAGCACAGCCTCAGTTTTGGGTTCCTCTGTGGTTTGAGCCTTTTCGGCCCACTGTTTCAAATAGTCAACAATCGTTTGATGGCCAAAATTTTCAGCCTCATCGACGGGCATATTACCCCATCTATCCTTGGGATTATGTGGCACATGGCACTGTTCCAACAAGAATTTCACACAATCCAAATGGCCTTCAGAGGCAGCCAAATGCAAAGCTGTACGACCATCATAATCGGCCAAAGTAATATCCATACCCGATAAACGATGTCGTCTCAAGGCTGTAACATCACCGCTAGCAGCCGAGAACAATAAGTTAACAATACTCAAACCCTTGGTTTCATAACGATGTTTACGTGGATCCTTTTTATTCGAAGCATGCTTCAAGTTATCATAACGATGGAAATTGAAAACATTCACCAATTCCTCACAGAATTGTACACTTCTCACCGAGTTGCCCAATTGATCGAGTGGTGGTGACCAGGTAAATATACCCATAACATTGGGTATAACCAACATCATGCCACCACTTACGCCGGACTTGGCTGGCAGACCCACTTTGAAAGCGAATTGACCAGAATAATCGTAAGTACCGCAGGAGTGCATAATTGACAAGACATCACGTACAACTTCGGGTTGGAATACTTTTTCTTCGGTGGTGGGACAAATACCACCATTTGCTAAGGTGGCAGCAATAACGGACATTGCTTCACAGGTTGTTTCCATGGAACAGCACTAAAAATAGATGCAAAATATTAAGATTTTATAGAAAAAAAAATAAAGAGGAACACAAAATAATTACGTCAACTGTCAGAAAACTGCATCACTTCCTTATTACCCCACTTACCTAGGGGCTGTTCATACAAATATGGATAAGTTTTCATTGAACCAGTGCATATTATCAACAATTGTTGGAATTACGCTTTGAAGGCTTGTCTATAAAGCGTGTGTCAAAACATATTTTCACATCTTGAATCTCATTTAATAATTATGAAATGAATCAGTCGGTCAGGGTCAGTATGATTTGTATTAAAGATTTTTATTAACTCACCTGGAAATAAAAGTCCATACATTCCTTTAAGTTTGTGCGTTTGGGGAAGCATTTATTTTCGCGCATATAAAAGCCTAAAGCATAATTACGATCAGCAGCCTCACGTTCCGATAAAAAGACGGCATTATTAAAGCCAATATTATCGCCACCCGATAAACGTTTAAACCATTGCATAACATAATCAAACTTTTCGGCGGCAGTCATTTCGGGTTTAATTAATGCATGAATCAAAGAGCAGGTCAATATGGAACCAGCATTAATCATAGGATTATGGGGTTTATCTGAAAGTAAAAACGTTAATATTTTAATATATTATACAGGAGCAGTGGGGGGGGGGAGAGGATGATATACTTACTATTATAATCCAAAACTAATTCATTGAAATTACGGCCACTAGGCTCCTGCCCCACATAAGAGTGTACAACTTTAGCACCCAATTTCTCCAAGGCAATGGCATAGGTTAAGGGTTTGCTGTGGGTTTTATTAGTTTTAGTTTTGTATAGTTGGGGGAAGGGAAGAAAAGTTAGAAGAAGAAAGAAAAAATAAAATTTGTTTTCAATTAGTAAAACGAACAGACCTTTTATATAAAATGAGTTTCAATGCTTGTTCAAGGGCACAAAAGATGAGAGAGAGAGAATCTAAGTTTCTAGCCGAGGCCTAGTTTTCCTTAAAGATAACTCTTCTATTTTACTTTTGCTATTTCACATCTAGCTTGTGTCTAGCGACCACACTGTAATAATTTCAATTAGTGAAAGGAATTCATAAAACGCTATGCCATAACAAACAAACCTGAGTGGAGGGGAGCCTCATAAAAAAACCCCCCCTTTTTAATGATACAATGATTGAAAAAGATTTTTCCCTTTTAATTAACAGAATATTTACCTGCAACTTTGCAAAGTGAAGGGTACCTCCACATCGCCAATGGAATAACGTTGGCCATCAATAGTACAGATACTAACGCCCCAGGACTCAGGACTATAGCGGGCCAATTGAGGTATATAATCGGCTACTTTGCCGGCGGTATTACTTTTACACTTCCAATAAATCTCCTCGACATCCTTGACAAAACCAACAAAATCGGGTATAACAAATTGCTGGCGGAAGGCCTTGGCTATCAATACAATATTTTGGGCCACCACACTGAGGGAAAGAAAAAAAAAAAGAAATTAAAATTTTTAATTCTGAAAATTCTTTCTGACTGATGTTTAAACTTACGCTTTAAATGTTTCCCTATTGAGATTTTGTGTCTCAGCCGAGGAACCAGATTCATAATTGGACAATTTGTGCACTTTCTTTAGGTTATCCATAAGCTCCTTGATCCTGGGATCGCTGCGTCGAATGCCAGTGGTCTTAAGGGCTGCCAAGAATTTGCCCATGGATATGAGACCTGTCTCCTCATTGTAGAACATGTCAAATAATACATCCTCGGCATTGCGTTGCTCCTGCTCGCGATGACTAAAATTTAAAACACAAGAAATTTTTTTAATAAATTTTTTAACTTAAAAAAGAAATTTAAAGAAAAAAAAAATTGAATTTACATGCTTTTGAAATTTATAAATTTAAAAAAAATATTAAAAAAAAATTATTTAAAAATTAAATAAAAATTTTAAGAGGGTTTTATAGCCAATTTCCTACCGATTCACTAGGGGTAGACAACGTAAACAATAATGTTCGAACATAATGATGATTTATTTTTTTTAATTAAAATTTCCTTTCTTAAAACAAAAAGGACTATTAAAACCTGTGTTTTCTTTTTTTTGAATTTAAAATTTCCTTTTTTATATTCTAAACTGTCTTCTTTGAAGTGACTTGTTAAACTGTTATAAATAATGGCGTTACGTCGTTTTCGTATAGTGTTTGCCAAGGGAAAAATCACTGCCAATTAAAATCAATTGTCTTCGTTCGCTCGTTTACAAATCAATTTAACTGAATTTAAAAATAGTTGGACGCCTAAAATTTAAAGAATTCCATTAAGAAATAGACGCAAAATAATATGAATATTTGCTGAAGGAATAGAATCTTGTAGGCAAGTGCTTAAATTAATTAAACTGCTGTACAGCAAAACAAGATGAAGTCATTCGTAATTGACACGCTTCCAGGAGTAGCACACAGATCGGTTGGTTTAAATTAAATTATTAAAAACAAGATAAAATATCTTATTTGACAAGCAATAATAAAGTTAAGAAGCGTTTTAAAAATTAAGGGCGTGGCAGTTTGGAAAGTTTTGAACGAAATATTTGAAAAAGTTTGTTATACAACATAGGAAAGGAATCCAAACGGAATCTAAAAATCGTGTCTTAAACGAGAGAAATCAGAAAGTTCAACGTTTCACAACTCAAAGTGAGATCATAGAACACACTTACATATATAGGGACTAAACACTTTTAGTTCTTTATAGATACGTGACTACGATTTACATTAACCGTCAATCTATAACATCGGACATAATAGCACAGCGGTCATAACGAGATTATTAGTCAATGCAACCGAATTAAATAATTATGCAAATCCCATTACATTAACCTCCCAAGGCCTATAAGGAAGATTATCAGCCAAGCACTCTACGGATCACAAAAAAAGTAACTCTAATCATCACTTTCACAAAATCGTAGACGTTGGTCTGAGGGAGCCCCATTTCAACGTTCAAGTGGTATCGTAATCTGCCTTTAAAGTTACCCTAAAGTTAAATGGCTTAAGCGCGATCTGCTTTTCGAAAGCAGTGTGCCCGAGATTCCTTCCTAGGTTTGATGTCACACTGACCAACGATTGTGCCAATGAGCAGCGAATTTATTCTCCCAAGTATTTCGCTCCTGTGACTTGTCCAAAATCCATAGAATGGATTGGTGACAAAAATGGAAGGACCTAGTCCAATATATGTTCAAGTTCCATAATGTGTTGAGAAAGTCTAGGCACTCAGTTACTATTTTCGAGTTCAGGACCTAGTCCAATATGTGTTCAAGTTCCGTAATGTGTTGAGAAAGTCTAGGCACTCAGTTACTATTTTCGAGTTCATCATGATCAATTCAAGAGCCCTATGCCCGAAAATACCTCATCTGTCTTTCCTTTTTTTAAGGTATATCTTTCTGAACCCCTTTTCCCATTGCACGGAAAGATTTTAACACCATCAGCGGTTATGGAAGATCTCTTCCTGGCAAAGTCATCTGTTTACTTATTGTCCTGAATTTCGACATGATGTGCAATCAAGCGAATGATGACCCTATTGCCCCTGCCTAACAGGTTTAGCTTACCCAGTCAGTGCCATTCTAACCTCGAGTTAGCCTGATATGACTTTCAAATAGTATTACTACGTACTGTTGTCTCCAGTAAATTCTAATCAAATGGAATTGGACACATATTTCGAAGGCGTTAACTTCCGTTTGGAAAATATCCGAGAGATTTTAAATGAATTCGAAATATCTCCCACCTTTTCGACTTCTGTCCTACCGTGTGCCCATGACCCATCTGTATTCTATCTTAAAGGAGTATGTGTGTTCCAAATTGCTCCACTTAATTTTATTACACAGTGTCATTGAAAAAATTTCCAAAATTAAGAAGACTGCTGATTCTATCAAGGGGACAGTTTAAGAGGGAGCTGTCAATCACTTTATCTATATATTTGGTCCCAATGCCTCTTAATAAATTTTATAAATCTTTTTATTCCAACAATGGTTTTGGACTATACTACCATGCAATAGATCCTCTAGCGCCATTATTGGTTAAGTTCCCATTGCCCCTATTATGTCAATGCATGCCAGTCTTATCTAAATCCTTCTGAGATATCAAATGTATCTTGCTTGCCGAGTTGCTATACATCCTTGCATAATTCTTGAGTTGCGCCCTCAAATTTTCTAGCAAGCCTTTGGCATTTTCGGACCTATTCAAACTGCTCTCTATAAGAGTCTTATACGACAGTTTTCTTTTCAGTAATAGTTTGAGATATTTTGTCTCCATTTGGCCTGAAATCAATACATACAGGAGTTGAGTAGTCAGTCTTCCATATAGGAAATGTTTTGTGGTTTCAGGAGTCGAATAATATTTCAATTCAATCCCGCTGACATGCACCACCTGCTTATAACCTCAAAAGCTTACAATCTCAAGAGTGATGTCGCAAAGGGTGATTACACAAAGGTTGCCACATTAAGGGTGAAAGAAAATTATCCTTAAGTTAGCTGGCTATTCAACCTAAACTAGCATAACTTTCAGAAAACGGGGGAAGATAGGAAAACGGTTTTTAAGCAAAATTTTTAACAGATTTTTTTAAAATTAAATCTAGAAGAATGGACTTTAAACCGCACATGCATGACGCAATTAAATCAATAATTTTTTTCTCCTTTTCTACTAGAGACTTTCAATAATCTTAAATGATTTGATGGCATGTGTTTATAAATTTTGTTTTTTTCATTTTAAATATAAAAATAAATATAAAAAAAGGTGTCAATAAAATATAAAAAAAATATTATTTTTGGACTATACGGGTAACGTACAGGGTCTTAAAATAGCACGTGTATGAATGAGTGTTAAAAATAAATATTTGACTAATTATTAAATATTATATTAAAAAAATTATAATAATTAATACAATTAATAAAAAAATATTAAATTGAAACTAATTAAAACCAGTTTTATTTTTTTATAAAGAAAAAATATCAAAAGAAAATTATAAAAAAAAATATTTTACGACAATAAAAATGTAAAATTTACTTTTTTATAAATAAATTAAAAGAGGGGGGAGGGGAGAAAAAAATCACAAAATTTCAACCAATATTACTCACGGTCTTATGGAGTAGTAACGCTTCTGTAAGCTATTTTTGGTCCATAAACTATTGGAGTAATACGAGTATTTTCTTCTTAATTAACAACGAAAAATGTTTTTGTTTTATTAGAAACTTAAATTTAAAACATTTCTTGTAAATTTATCAATACGGTAGATTTAAATAATACGAATAAATTATTAATTAACACACTTTGCATTATAATTATAAGTGTACGTGATTTCTTAATTAATAAGAAAAAAAATTATAGTTTAAAGCAGTTTAAGGCAGCTTTAGTTTATAATTAAATCACAATCATAGTGTAGTGCCTAATACTTAGTTAATATTTGCAATCCCGTTTAGGGCCATTATTACAACTTGCCGTTAACTAAAGGGGGGATTTTAACGGGCAGATAAATTGTTTTTCGTTATTATGAGTACCCAATAAGATAGAAGTAATCGATAAGCTAAAGGGAGGATCATCCTATCTTTAACATTTAAAGGCCACTTTATGTTTGAACTTGCCATATTATATTTTATTTTCATTATGGCAACTTCAAATTCAAACAAAATGAGCATATACAATAAAAAACGAAGCCCGCGGTTGCCACTGCGTTAAAAAAAATTGTATAATTGAGCAGTTTTATCGACATTGCTCCGGCACTGCCATATTTTTGAAAAATTTTATCTTAAAGTTGTAATAACGAAAATAAGTTAAAGGTAACTTTATAGGTCCCTTTAGCTAAAGGTACCTTTAACTAAACCCAAGTTTAACGGCAAGTTGTAATAATGGCAATTAGTCTGGATCGCTTAGCACCAATTAAATCTTATTATACGCCAATCTAGCAAAGAAATCACAACTAATTTAGTAATAATTTTCTTTATTGCTGAACAAAAGGCGATTATTAAGGTCAAAGCGGCATTCAGTGCCTTAAAAACTAACCTAATTTCATCTCAATCAAGCGGAAATCCTACCTCTTTATTTTCAACAAATTGTATACCTAGTTTTTTTGCCTTCGCATTAAACGATGTATGAACTGGTGCATTGCGTCGTCGCTTTAGTCTAGTAGGTAATGTGCTGGCTTATTAGACGTGAGGCCACGGCTCAATTCCCAGGTCAGACATCTCTAACACAACGGAGAATATTTCTTCGGTGACTTCCTCTCTGCAGAATTGTAGCAAAAATTCTGAGAGTAAATAAATTTCTCATGAATTGTTTCCCAAAAAAACTGTCGTTCGAAGTCAACTTTAAACTACAGGTCCCGCCACTCACGTTTAAAATTAAGGCACACAGCATGAGTGGTGTGAGAAGCTAGGCCGTAATCCTAACCAAAAGGTTGTAATGACCAATTATGTCTGTATGTCCGTCTAGCTTCATATCATCAATCGGAATCTTTATAGTCAGCAAATTGTATACCAAAGCAACATCATTTTCCAAGTTTGGAAAAAGAAGGAACAAAGGAAGCAAAATCAGGTTAAAAGGATTTTGTTGCCTTTGGATTAACCGTTGTATGAACTGGCATATTGTCCTGTTTTTCCCCTCAAATGTGGTCTTTTTCCTTTTTTTTCACTACTTAATTGCATGGTACCCGCATAGTACTAAATTATCACGCTCATCGAGCTCTATTCTCCACCTTCTGCTTCCACTAATGCTTTGTCTCAGATGCAAAGTCACGAACACAAGTTTCATCCATGAATACTAATTGACGCAAATAATAAAAAGTACTTTTTGGGTGTGTGTATATCGAAAAATATTTTCAAATTTTTCGTTCAAAAATTTTCTGCCAATACCATGCCAACAGAATTCAGCAGGAAGTGTTTTTTGTTAAACACTTTCACAATTTTGCTTATAACGCGGAAACTATAAGAGATAATGACATTGCGTTTTCGCTATACGATAGAAGAAAACATCAGCTATTTAGCAAAATTTATTTCTGCCCATAAATGCCACGCCTTCTAAGAAATATACTATATTTTTATGTATAATGCCTTATATTTCAGGTGGTATTTAATATTTGGGGGCGAATTTATTTATTGTTGGAAAGCTGATGTTTTTTCCAGGCGCATGGTGAAAACTGATTGTCATTATATCTTATAGTTTCCGAGATATTCGCACAAATGTAAAATTGCTATACGATTGTACATGTGCGTGTGTGCGTGTGTGCGTGTGTATATCGAAAAATATTTTCAAATTTTTCGTTCAAAAATTTTCTGCCAATACCAGGGCAACAGAATTCAGCATAAGGGTCGTGGTTCGATTCCCATCAGAGACTCTGGTCTGTTACACTTCACCGAGCATATGGCAGAAATTGCATAGAGCCAGTAAATAATTAAATACAATTGCAATTAATGAATAAATAAATAAATATTAGAGTACTTTTAGTAAACTTTTGGAATACATATTCAAAGAAAAGAAAAAAGTACGCACATATTTCTAATTTCAAAATTTTTAATCGAGTGGGTGTGTGATTTTTACCCTTAATACATAATGAATTTTAATTTATTTAATTTAATTTATTATTATAAATAAATAAAGGCGTTAATCAATAATCGTAATCATATTCAACATTTGTGATAAGAAATAAAATACGATATTGGCCATAAAATTTTGAAGTGAATTTCTGTTTAATATCACGTGCGTTAAAGGAGTGTTAATAAATTTTATTCTAGAAAAATATTAATTTGTAATTATTGTTATACAAATAAAAATTTTATAATTAATTATGTGGAGGCCTAGGTGGTCTAGTGAGCACCGAGCTAATCTGCGGGTGTAAGGCTCAGGTCTTTTATATTTTCCTAAAAGAAAATGGTGACGAAGGTAAAACAATTGGCGCACACTATTGCCTCATTCATTCGACCTATAAGTTACTTTCTAGATTAAAAAGCACTAAACAAATTAATTCTTTAAAATGTAGTCTAGTAGGTAGTGTGTTGGCCTATTAGACTAGAGCCTGTGGCTCAAACCCCAGTCCAAGTAGTACTAAAACAGTTCTAAAAAGAAAAATGAATTCTTTAAAATATGTATAGTATTAGACGAGAGCCTGTAGTTCAAAGCCCAGCTCAGACATATTGAACAAAACGACATATGAAAAAAATATTTATTTCGGCGACTTCCTCTCAGCAGTCTGCTGGCAAAAATTCTGAGAATAAATCAAATTGCCTTAAAAAGTTTCTCAAAAATATGTTGTTTGGGGCCGACTGGAAACTGTAGGTCCCACCAACACTAAATAAAATTAACACACACAACATTAATGGCGTGAGAAGTTAGGTTGTAATACCGACTAAAGGGTTGTAATAACCAAATCAGTATTCCAAAGGTTAGTACGCTAGTCGGTTTGTGTTGGAGGTTAGGGGTTCGATCCCTGTCACGGTTTTTGGTCTATAACGCTACTTAATAATTGAAAAATAATTTTTAATTGCTTCATTAAAATAATTTTTATTATTTGTTTGTTTCTCATCACTTCAAAAAACCTCAAATTATTATCGCGCCTGTAGGAATTGAACTTGGAGAGCTCATATGCTGATACTAATAGGCTAGCACACAGTGCAATTGGATACAATATTCTCGTATTAAACGAGGGGAAGATAAATCGCCTTACAAAATGGATTTTTGCTTGTGGCAACACAATCTACCATTCTTATACCAACCAACCTGTATACATACTGGACGTTTCTCAAATATATTTTTAAAATTAAGACCCCCAAAGGAGTTCCATGGAAATTACGAAGAAAACTGGATTCAGGTGTTTATCTTAAGCCCCGCCGAATAAAAAGCATTCATATTTTATTTTTTTATAATTTTCTAATGATATGTTCGCATTTCAACTAAAGCATGCTTTAAATAAGCACAACAATTAAATGAAAATAATTTTTAAATTAATTTGTTGACCCCAAAAAGATCAAGCCTGTCCTCATGCTTATTTATTTATTTGTAGGCGGTATTTTTCCTTTAATTCTAGCCACTGATGAAATTTTATTTTTGTATTGTTTTATATTTTTAAATATTTTCATCATTTATTAGCGGTAATTAAAAATAAATTTAAAAAATATAAATTTTTGACAAAAGTCTACACAAATAAGACCACCTTTTCGGCAAAAAAATTTAAAAAAAAAACCAAACAGATAACAGCACAAATTAGCTTAAAATTTTCAAAAACAACTGATAAGCCTAGCTGCCAGTATGGAACGTGTCTTGGAACATGGCGACAAGTAAGAAAAATTTGAAACAAATTTTTTAACACAAACATTTTAGCCTCAGGCAATTTAAGACAAATAGAATTCCAAAACCCAATCATAAATCTTGCAACTGTGTTATCAGTTTACAGACCGAAACACAAACAAAAATAGGAATGAAAAAAGAAATTCAAGTTTTACCTTAAAACAGCTGATATGGTACGTACTAGAGTACCTCTACGACCTTTTAAAGCAATGCCCTCGATTATCTCTTCAATAATATGGGCAGTTTCAGAATTTGTCGAACCACGACGACTCTGGGTCGCGTCTTCCTTATCCTGCTCGTGGTTACGTTGCGAGGCAGCAACACCCTCTTCTATTTTTAAATTTTCTATATGGCGATGCAGTAGTATAGCCGGTTTAGGACTTTCCGACCTATTCAACTTGTTGTGATTGTGATCGAGTGTTGCTAAAGGCACTGTTTTTAATTGTTCTAATTGTTGTTGTTGTTTTAATTGTTCAATTTCAGAGCTTAAAACCATATTGCGTATGAGTGTTGTTTAGTTTTTTTTTTAATTTTTTTTTATTTTCTTATTTTTTTAATTTTATTAACGTTTTTCTTTTTTTTTATTATTAATTTTACTGAGAGACGTTGGTTTAACGACTGTCAAGAATCGTTAAATTGTTGGAGGAATTTATAGAAAAATTTTATTTTCGATTTTTGGTAACCCATACTTTGGCAGTTTTATTAGCCGGTTTTTTTTTGTTTTGAAGCATGTGAGTTAAGTTTTTGCAAAAAAATTTTTTGTTTTTTTAATTTAATATTAAAAAAAAATGTGCTAAATATTACCCCTCTCCACCCCTGGTATTTGTATTTGTATTTGTATTGCAATGTTATACAAGATTTTTTTTAAATTCATTTTATTTTTAACAATTAAATATTTACCATTGTATTGTATTGTATTGTATTTCAGACGATATAAAAAAGGTGCTAATTTTTAACGATCATGTTACTGTTAAACGCTCTTTTTTCCTTTATTTCATTAGGATTTCTTTCTTTCTTTCTATACACACGCCCCCCTTTTGTACACAGTCGTTTATACGTATAATCATCAACACTTTCTTCGAAAAACAGCACCTTCCCCCTTTCCCTTGCCTTTGTATTATATTCTAGAACATGTAGATCAAAAAAAAAAAATATTGGGATTACCCAATATGAAGTTTTTCATCTATATTATACTCTTATATTTCAAATTTGTATATAAAATAAATGAACTGCCACGCCCACTTTTCATCTTACTTTCTCAAAACATTCAAAACAATTTCAGCCATACAAGTTAATTTATATAAAGTTTTAGTTCTACTGACTTAACCCATTCGTTGTCAAGCCTAAATTATATGAAGTCATTCCCCTTGCCATTTATATTTTGAGTGTTATTGTTTACCAAATCCATGTTATTTCTTGGTAAGAGCGTCAATCCTACGTTAATCATACCCCAAAAACAAAGTTCCCTTCATTATCTTGATGCTATTCCTCCCACACAACAAACGAAAAACCCAACTCGCAAATGTAGAGTTTGTGCAACGAAAAGCATTCGAAAGTAGACTCGATATTACTGTTCGAGCTGTCCTGATAAACCTCCATTATGTATTGGACTTTGTTACAAATCCTATCATGAAGATAAGGTATCATAAGTGATTTAGTTGCTATAAAATTTTGTTATAAATACACGATGAAGTTGATTTTTGGGTGAAAGATCATTCTCTATAAGAAATACAATATAATTTTTGTAAAAAAATTTTATTTGTAGTATTTTTCAAGTTTTTTATATTTTTATATCATGTTTGTGGCAAAAAAAAATTGCTAATTCAAAAGCCTGCATGTTATAATATATTTAAAGTAGGACGAGTATACTCGTCTTGGCAGCGAATGAGTTAAAGTCATTAATCATTACAACAACCCTTTAGTCAGGTTTACAACCTAGCTTCTTACACCACTACATTGTGTGTATTAATTGTATCCACGAGAAGAAGGCGCCTGCAGTTCAATGTCGGCTACAAACAACAGACATGAGAAACTTTTCATGGCAATTTTACTTTACCCCCAAACTCTTTTGCCAGAAGACTAATGAGTGGAAGTCGTCGCAAGGAATATTTCAGTCAGGATTACAACCTAGCTTCTTCCACCATTTACATTGTGCGTATTAATTGTAGCCATAAGTCGACTCCAAACGACAGATTAAAGAAAATTTTCATGGCAATTTTACTTTACTGCCAGAGTTTTTTGCCAGAAGACTAATGAGAGAAAGTCGTCGAAAGGAATATTTTTTTATATTTCTTTTTATTCGAATTGTCTGAGCTTGAGTTTAAACCCTTGCCTAGCGTCGAATAAGGCAACTCACTGTCTACTAGACTACGGCGACTTCTATTGACTTAATAAGTTAAAATACAGTAATCCTTCAATTTACTTCGCCTCGATTAACGTTGTTTCGATTTACGTCGTTAAACTTTTTGTTCTCTCCCCTCTAACTTCAATTCGCGTCGTCATTCGATTTACGACGCTTTTTTTTTGGAACCAACTGCTACTTAAATCGAGGGATTACTGTAACTTTTTTAAGTTCCTTGTTAAAATCATTCTACTTTGTAGTATGAGCAATATGAAATTCGATTTAAGTCGTTTCGATTTAAGTCGCCTTTTTTTGGAACCAGCTGCGACGTAAATCGAGGGATTACTGTAATACATTCGTTTAGTACTAGTAAAGCTTCCCAGGTAGAACCTTCGTTGAAAGTCGGATCGATCTAGACTTTATAGATTTCTGAGAGCTTGTTCACCACATAGGAACTTACATGTATTCTATTACTTAGCTGCAAAGTAATTTTCTTGGCTAACATTGAAAAAAGAAGTAATAGTAGATTGATTGAAGGATACTGAGAATCATCACAATGTACTCACTGGTGAAAATATCGCTTCTGTTCCGGAAAGTGTGACGGATAATCGTAAATGTTTATAATAACTAGGGTGTTGGCTTACTAGACGAATGGCTTATTATTTACAAAGTGGTCAGGCCTCTACATCAGTGCACGAATTCCATGGCGCTTTAAGCAATTGGGTTATGGTTATGGTTACTAAGTTATACTCACGAGGCTATTACCGCCAACTGGCCATTCACAATTGCTCCAGAAAAATTGTTTTCATCAATTCAGAGCTTTATGGCCATATGGTAAGTGATTTTTTTGGACTTCAATTGTTAGTTAGGTTAGGTTAGTGTGGTAGCTGCATACCAAAAGCTCACTTGAGCACGCATAGCGGCCCATTGTGATGCCACAGGTGAACGCAGTTCCTGTACTGACCAAGTTCCCACGAACCCAGGGGGGGAGGTCGGTCAGCGCAAGATCTGCATATCCAAAGCACGACTACCATGCGCTGGAAAACCAGATAGTAAGTTTGACAAACGAGGCTATATCTTTGACATCAATGGACGATAGCTCCGTCAAGCTGACAAGGGTCGGAGAGCCAAATAACCTATATCTGCACCTCGCTAGAGTTGGGCATTGACAAAGAAAGTGGATAACAGTCTCGTCCTCCTTAGCGCATCTGCACCCACGGCAAAAGTCATTAAATGGGAGCCGCATTCTCTCCGCATGTCTAGCCATAACACAGTGACCTGTAAGCATGGCCACTGTGATTGAGATGATGTCGTGATCAAGTCCAAGTAACCATCCGGGGTCAGGTGAGTCTAGCGGTAGAGCAGGATTGCTCATTGATCCAGGATAGGTTGACAGCTCGGAAAAATTTCCGCGTGATGGCCAGTTTGATCGAGGCAAGTGGCATTCCTAAGTCGATTGAACAGGATTCCGGAAGTAGTGCGCCAGCTCTGGCTAACTCGTCGGTTCTGCAGTTTCCCGGAATGTCACAGTGTCCGGGGATCCAGACAAGTGTTACACTGAAGCGCCTAGACTACGTGTGGTTTCAACAAGATGCTACCGGGAACCACACAACACAATCTATTTATAGCTTCATTACATGAAAAGTTTACAAAAAGGAGTCATTTCATATTTTGGCACCAAGACCATGCGATGTTAGGCTTTTAGGCTTCTATTGTGTGGCAATATTAAAAACCGTGTCTACAGGACTAATCTCCTTGCACTGAAGTGTTCGAAAACCAATATTTGTGAAGTTAATGCTGAAATACCGCACGATCTGTGCTTCTCCAATCCAAAGGCAGTGATTTAAAAGCCTTTATATTCATATATATTGGCCAAGCGCTCTAATGGAATAAAATTTTCATTGAAATTCTATCTTTTTTGGTTGCTTCATTTTGCCTTACTTTTGAAGAACGCACAAGCCCCCTCTCTTTTGTAAATTATTTTTAGATTATAATGCCACATAATGACGCAACCTAGAAAAGTTAATGAACTTCTATTCTATCTCGATATTCCTGCCTAATTAATTAATTAATTTCATAACTTTATTAAACGAAAACGTATGCTTTCAAAAACGCACGTGATAGCTCGCAATTTATCTAAAACTGTCATAATTTTAAGCAAATTTACGTTTATTTAGACAGTCACACAAAAAAACCTGGTCATACTTGCTTCTTCAAGTTAGCCATAAGCAAACATGTATCATTACATAGATAAAAATGGTATAAGGTTTGGAAATTATGGCTGAAATCGATAACAATTTTACCATAAATGATTAGATCACACTGCTGAGACCAGGCTGTGTAGACTAATAGATAAAATAATTTATTGATTAATGCCATGAATTCAATTCATTTCAATTTCAATTAATTTTTTTTTATTGAATTGGCCATAAAATATTTGTTGGTAATAATGCATAACCAAATTTATTGCCAATTTCTACTGCTCTTACTCATTATTGCTAACGCAATATGATTATGATAATTTAACCGCCAACATTCAATCAACCAGCAGCTGATTAGATAAAAAAAATGGCGAAGAGCATACATGACAATCAAGCATACCATACCAGAACCGAGACCATAACTTATTTTTATCATTTTACTGCTAAAAAAAACAGAAGGAAAATACAGAAACGGGTCTAAATTATCAAAATTGGTAATATACGAGCCCCCATAATTTTTTTTACATTGTTTTATAAATAGAGCGCCGTTTTGTTATCAACGGAAAAGAAGACGTCAATCATTTTGCGCAAAAAATTAATATTTTTTTAAACTTCGTACTCATAACCATGAATGGGCGAGTAAATATAGGTAATTGGGTGGGCATGAGTAACGCTTAATGATGTCTGGTATTTCAGTGAAGTGCATGAGTTTTCATTTTCAAAGAAATATAAAATGAAACTTTCCCTTTTTCTTTGAAGGGAAATAAATTTTATTTTAATCTTATCACTTAGTATCTTAAAAATAATTTCATGAGACAATGAAATTAAAAAAAAACTGTGTCGCTAAAGATTTGTAGCCATTTCCAGTGTTTGGAACGGAACTAGGTAAGAATGTCTGAACAATTTGACACGATATCGGGCTTAGAACATAATTGTCTATTTTCGCTTTTGCTGCTACTTGAAGTTCTTGATGCAATATGAAGACTATCAACCGGCAAGAGATCCTATAGGTTTAGCGTGAGAACTAAACTATGCAGATTCCAAATCTAAATTCTCACGTAAGCAAAACTGAATAATCTGACGAAAAGAATCTGACAGAGTGTGTTAAAGAATTACAATACTTGGAAAGTATTTACTTGCTTACTTAATTGGTCCTTCCAATCATTTAGTCAGGTTTACAACCTAGCTTCTAACACCTATGTTGAGTGTGTTGATTTTATTCATGAATAGGGGACCTACAGTTTAAAGTCGACCCTGGAGCGATAGATTTTTTCCTAACTTTTCATGGCAATTTTATTTACTCATAAACATGCACAGTTGGTGCACGTAAGTAAAACTGAATAATCTGACGAAAAGAAAATTTGATCCTCAGAACACAGAGAGTGTTAAAGAATTACAATACTTGGAAAGTATTTACTTGCTTACTTAATTGGTCCTTCCAACCATTTAGTCAGGTTTACAACCTAGCTTCTAACACCTACATATGTTGAGTGTGTTAATTTTATTCATGAATTGGGGACCTACAGTTTAAAGGCGATCCAACAGATTTTTTCATAACTTTTCATGGCAATTTTATTTACTCATAAACATGCACAGTTGGTCATTACAACCCTTCAGTCAGGATTACGACGTAGTTTCTCACATCACTTATATTGTGTGTTAATTTTATACATAAGTAGCGAGACCTACTTATAATCGGGGACCTAAAATTGTCTCCAAACGACAGATTTTTAAGAAACTGTAGTCGCCATACTCTAGTAGGTAGTATGTTGGCTTATTAGACGTAAAGCCAGGGTTCGAGCCCCAGGCCAGACATCAAAACAAAATACAAAAAGTATTTTTTCGGCGACTTTCTCTCAGCAGATTTCTGACAAAAACTCTGAGATTAAATAAAATTGCCATGAAAAGTTTCTCAAAAATCTGTTGTTCGGAGTTGACTTTAATCTGTAGGTCCCACCACTCATGTATAAAATTAACACACACAACATAAGTGGTGTGAGAAACTAGGTCGTAATCCTGACTGAAGGGTTGTAATGACCAATTATGTATGTATGTACTACCTATTATACTGCGGCGACTATTTACTCTGAAAATACTCGTACTTTATATAGTACTTTATATTGTAGAAGTAAAAATACAGCGCAGGCTGGTGAAAAATTTCGTGAAATTCTTGAAGACTATACCGTAATTAGGAGAACATCAGCGAATTGTTTTGTTAACTTTAACATTAAAGATGCACCAATCACTAAAAAGCCAATGAAATCATGGAAAATATTGAGTAGTATAAGCAGTGTTGAATGCTAGGGTCATAAGCATTCATTATCAAACAGTAATCATCCATTTGAAGAAAGTTTGATACACCAAGAAACTCAATGTTTGAATTGAAATGGCTGTGAACAATCTAATGTTTCCATTTTCGAAAATGGAGGTATTTCTGAAGCAAATGATAACGCGTGAGTGATTATTGTGCAGCAGTAATATGCAAAAAAAGCTCATGGACGAAGCAAGGTGAAGTTTCGCGGACGTTGGCAATGCCAGTATTGACACTAAGAATGCCAATACTGTGTTTCTCCTGAGGTTGGCAGGGAAACAATTCAATAAAATCGTCCACAATTGATCAACAGAAAAGATGAAATGAAAAAGCTTATGGACAAAGCAAGGTGAAGTTTAGCAGACGTTGGCAAAGCCAGGATTGACACTAAGAATGCCAATAAAGCTGTTTTTTCCTAGGATTGCCAAGAAAGCAATTCATTAAAAACAACCAACATTGATGACCAGGAAAGATGACCGGGCAAAAATTTAGAAAGCTTAGTTGAGGAGTTTTAATGCATCAACAATATAAACTGAACCTTACGTTCTCAGATTATCATTTGTTTCGAAGTAATCCAAGGCAAAGCCAGGATTGACACTAAGAATGCCAATGCTGTGTTTCTCCTTGGATTGCCAAGGAAGCAATTTAATATAAATGACCAGAATTGATCAACAGAAAAGAGACGGAAGAAATTAAGAAAGCTTAGTTGAATACTTTTTATGCATCTGACGTTCTCAGATTATCATTTGTAACTCTGCTGACCATTCGCAACAATTTAATTTAAATTCGATATAAACTTGCTTAACGCAATTGGAACTGTCTTTCGCTCTACACTAATGGAAGATAACTAAACTGTTTCCAGAGCCCAATATAAGTTTATTAAAGTAATAATTGCAAATTAAATTCATTTCTTATTTTTCTTATTTTTTACACTTAAAAAATAAATTGGAATTTAACATGGGAGATGAATTAATTTAAAATTGTTTAAAAACTTAAATAATTTATTTATTTAATATTTTTTTACTGCAGTATTTAATATGTACATATTTAATATGCCTCTCTTGATTTTATTCAAATTTTTTTTTTTAAATCACGAGATCACAAAAAATTAACACAAAATCGTGAAATTTTTTTAATTTATTCGAGAATATTGATCAGTTAGTAACTATAAAATTTTGACCATCAGTTCTTTTTATTTTTTATATACTTTTAATGATTTTAAAATTAATTTGTAATATTTTATTTAATTTTTAATTTTTATTATTTCTTAATTCTGAATATTTTTTAAAAAACTTGTTAAAAAGTCTGTAAAATTATTAAATAATTTCTTTTTCTTTTAAAATATTCCTTCATTTTTCTTCTTTCTTTATATGACCACATGATAATTAAATAATTTAAAATTTTTTTCCACTTTTTTATTTCCCTCTTTCCACCACTTTTTGAATACTACTTTACCTTATATATCGTGCGATAATTTTCACAAACGTTGTCTTTTGTTTTTTCGTACATAAACCCTGGACCATTTCATTGATAACCTGTTCGTCGGGGGTTAAATCCGGTTCCGATGTTTGTTCTTCATTGTCTTCGGGTGAACTTTTTAAAATTTCATTCAACTCATCGGTGGTCATTAATTCCAAATCGTGTACCAATTTCTCTTGAGCACTTAACACAATCGTAGGATCATGTTGTGCATGGATTTTTGGTAAAACCAAATCATCAGTTAAGGCCAATAAATCGAAATTATTTGTAGACATTTATAGGCGGCACAGTTTTAAAAGCGTTACGAGAAAAAGAAATTCAATTAAACTTTGGCACAACCGTAACCGTTAACGTGTATACAACGACCTTTTGGCCAACATTAAGAGACATATTTTGGCAGTTCCCATATTTATAAGCGAATATTAGAAAAATATAACACACAAAAACAACAACAACAACAGCAAGAACAAGAGAAATATTAACAAAAATTTTGATTAACGAATATCGGCTTTTATTTTGGTGGGTTGGCCGAAAACTAAAGTGCTAATTTTCAATTAACACGAAATATTGGGTTATTTTCTTCCTCTCTCTCTATATATATATGTATATACCATAAATATTATGTGGTATATAAAGATAAAATGCTTTATATTATATACCTTTCTTTAAATACATATGTATATACAAATTATTTCGTTTCAATATACTCTATATATGTACGTACATACGTATGGTCTGCTTATGACATAGACAAGAAAAATAAATCATAATAATTTTTATTAAATATTAAGAAAATGTTTACATTAATTTACACATTTTGTACTCCCTTATTAGTTTTTGCTAACAAAATATTATCATTTTCGTTTAATTTTTTAAAATTTTATTTTCTTTTCTTTTTTGGCCTCAAAACTTAACCATATGGAACGTGTTTTTCATAGACGTCATCACGAATAACAAGATCAAGATCCCAGAAAAACCCTATATTTGTTCTGTGCAGTTACAAAGCCAAAAATTTGCAAAAATAATTATTTTTGTTGTTTCTATTTTTAAAAACAATTAATTTTGCATAAAAATGCCACAAATTCAATAAATTAAAGATGATGTAAAGATTTCGTAAATACTCTTATTAAAAATTTCTTTTTAAATAATAGCGACATAAACAACAATCAAGCAAACGTAATCCCTTTAGTCCAGTGGTCTATACTAATAAGAATACGAAGAAGGATAAGAAAATTTTAAGAATAACAACTAAGAAAAAACAATAACAAATCAACAGTAAACTTCTAGAAGTTGCCATACTGAAAAGAAATAAAGTATTAATAGATTGAAAGGTTACATTGCCAGTCAGAAATAGTAAAAACCGTAGTAGTAAAAATTTAGAGATATTGCGATAGAATAACTCATTATAAGCTGCTGCCATCTGGCGTAACGATAACTTGTGACATGTACTACTATACAACTCGTCCGCTTGAACGAAACGATCAAGAAATATGAACCAGCTACGTCCAACAGAAAAAATTTTATTCCATAATAGCAGTGATAGTATCGGGTCCGCCATCTAACGTTTTTTTTTTCAACTAGTGCTTATTTCGTGAATGGTAACACTTAGCTCATGTCTGATTTGACAGATAATTAGTTTGTCCTTCCGCTGAACGAATATGGTTGTGTATACGCTTGAACAATGTTGGGAAATATTGCGACATTACTTTGAAAATCATGGTAATGTTGCCGAATGTGTGCGAAAATTGCGTATGGATTTTGGAAGAAGAGAAGCACCGTCAGCTCCGTATGTTCGTTATCTTGTGAAAAAAGTGAAAGAAACTGGCATCCTCATCGATAAACCAAAGCGTGAAAAGCCAAAAACAGTGCGTACACCCGAGAATATTGCTGCTGTGGCAGAAAGTGTGCGTGTAGCGCCATCAACATCAATTCACCGTCGTCCTCAACAATTGAACATTTCGGAGACATCATTGAGATGAATTTTGCATAAAGACCTTGGTATGACGCCATACAAAGTGCAATTGGTTCAGGAGATGAAGCCAATTGACCATCCAATGCGTTTTCGCTTCGCTAAGTGGGCCTGCGATCGACATACAGAAGAATTTGGCAAAACAAGTCATCTTTTCAGATGAAGCTCATTTTGATCTTGGCGGGTATGTAAACAAGCAAAATTGTCGCATTTCGGGCACAGAAAACCCGCACGCATACATTGAAAAGCCGATGCACTCAAAACGAGACACTGTTTGGTGCGGATTCTGGTCCAGAGGCATAATTGGGCCATTTTTCTTCGAAAATAAGCAAGGATTGGCCGTTACAGTCAATGGCGATCGTTATCGGGCCATGTTGAACGAATTTTTGTTCACAAAAGTTGAAGAGGAGGATATTGGCAACATTTGGTTTCAACAGGACGGCGCTACGTGCCACACAGCCGAAGCTACACTCGATGTTTTGCGCCCTGTTTTTGAAGATCGCATTATCAGCCGCAGAGCTGGTGTCGTTTGGCCACTTCGGAGCTGCGATTTGACACCGTTGGACTATTATTTGTGGGGTGCCGTCAAAGATAAGTGTTACGCCGACAAGCCAGAGACAATTGACGCTTTAAAGGACAATATTCGTGAAGCCATTGGTGAAATACAGCGGCACACAATCGACAATGTTCTTAAAAATTGGACCGATTGTGTAGGCTACTGCATGGCCAGTCGAGGCAGCCATTTGAATGAAATTATTTTCCATTATTAACCGGAAGGATTGTACTTTCAAATAAAAAAAGAAATTTGAGAAAATATTCAGTAGTTTTTGTTTTAAAGCATTTTCAAAAAAAAAGTTTTTTGGCGGACCCTTTACAATCTTTTGATGTTGCAACCAAAATTCGATACACTTGTCTGCAAAAATGTTGATGTATCCACCACTCTATATAGTCTCTAGCATAAATCTAACACCCAAACAAGTTACTGAGTATTACTTGCCCAAGTTTCTTCCCGCTTAAACAGAAAGTTGAACAGAAATGGATCTAAAGAGCAACAATATACCAATGAGTTCTTGATGGCGAATAATTTTTAATACAAGAAAACAGTTGGAAGCCTTAAAAAATTACCAACTTTATATTCAAAATATGTAATACTCTTCCATTGGGTGTTTTCTTTTTAGAGCATCACTACTTTAATTGATTTACAGCCTTTACTTGTGTTTTATTTAGCTTCATTTGCTATTTCATTATGGATAGGTTTAGGTTTAGGTCGGAGTGATAGCTCTAATATCACAAAGCTCACTTGAGCACGCATAGCGGCCCGTTGTGATGCCACGGGTGAACGCAGTCCCTGTACTGACCAAGATCCACCAAAATCAGGGAAGAGGAAGAAGTTGATCAGCGCAAGGGCTGCACATCAAAAGCACGACTATCCTTCACTGCAATGGATAGGTTTAGACCAGAGTAAAATTTTCTAGATCTGTTTTTCAAACATGTCATGCATTTTGTCCATTTAATCGCAAACATCAACGCTCTCCAGAGCGGCTAATTCAAATAACAATGAATCGTTTTCAGGCCAGGTTTGGTCTTGCTAATAGAAAATTACTATTTGATGCGCTTTACTGGCCACAGGAGTCATTGATCCTTATGCCTTTATAAACAAAGATGATCAGAATGTAACTGTGAATGGTAAACATGATTAGGATTTTTTTGTGCCAGAATTAACTCGCATTAATCTTGCAGACACGTGGTTCTAACTCAAAGAATCTTTTGATGAGAGAGTAATTTTACTTAATGGTCCAATAAATTGATTTAACTTCATTTGATAATTTTTTATTTTTAGGTTAAGTAGTTACTTGTCTACGTCAATAAACCAGAGATAATTAAACACCAGGAAATCAACATTAGAAAAGTTATTGGCGATATTGGGTTCATATACTGTGAAAAGTTTGTGAAAATTGGTGTTCCAGATTGCGCTTTTAATGAATTATTTTTCAATATATACTAATTTATTAAGTTTAAAACAAGAACTTATTAAACATTAAACGGAAATGTAATAAATAGTTTATGGTATTATTATTCATAAAATTCTTCATAGTTTTCTTTTCAACTGAAGTGTCATTTGTCATTCAAAAATTATGTGACTAAGTGCTAACAAATAACTAAAGTGTACCAAATACAAAGTAAATATTTAAATACACTATTTAAAATTTAAATACGATCATAATATTTAACAGTTTCATAGAAAATCAATTTGCAGAAATATTTGCAAAAGTTTGCTTTTACCAAAAATTGTTAATTTTATGGTTTATGTGGTTTTATGGCTATTATAACTATTTTAAGATAGGCAAATAATCAGTGTTGTTGTTTAAAAGTATTTATTTTATTTGTTATATTTTTTTTTCTTTTCTTTTGTTATATTTTTTCTTAAAATGCTGTTAAAACAAATATTATTCAGATTATTTAATACAGTCGCCAAGTTCTTTTTTGTTTAAAGTTATAATTTTAGATTTTATTGTTGATATTTATTTATTGATTTTGTTTTTTATTTAAAAAGGTTTGATTTTTCCTTTTTCTTAAGGTTTAAATTAATTCACACCCTGTTAGTTACGCTGTAACACTTTTTTTTAAATTAAATTTGCTATCAAATTACTGTTAATTTTTTCTATTACTTTTATTAGGTGTAGTAAAAAGAAATCCATAAATTTTCTTGCTTTAGATAAACAATAGTCTTCTTTCTACTATATCTTATATTACAAACTTATTGTGCAAATTATTTTTAATTTAGTGCGAGAAATTTAAAAAAACAATTCATTACTGAATTGTAAATCACACTAATTGGATGCAGTTATAGACCAGATCATGATCAAGAATTTGCCGTGTGCTTAAATGTAAATATTTTTTTAAATATTTTATTTTATAATTTTCACAAATTACATGAAAAATTAACACCTTATTTATGTATGTATGTAAATTTGTATTAAACTATGTCACCTAATAGCATACTTTAAGGAGACTTAATTAAAACAACCTTAAAGGACCTTAATCTTTAACTATTTTTATGTATAATTACAAATTAATAATGAGTTAAGCATACTTAAATTATAAAACTTACCTTTTGTTCTCCAGGCTCTCCTCGACTGTGGGTGCATGGCTGCTGGTATCATAAAAGGATAATTTTCTATTGGCAAAGACTAAATTTAATAAAGGAGCTGCTCGCAATTTTTTCTGTAAATATAAATAATATCAATAATATTAGCTTTTAATTATTAATTATTATTATTTTTGTTATTTAAAAAAAAATTAAAACAACTTTAAAGTTGTATTCAAAAATAATTATCTGCTTAATAATTCCATTGTGAGCCTGCTTTACATTTAAAGTAGATCTAGGTTAGGTAATGCTACAAAGACAGATATGAACAAACAAGCTTGTACTTAGAAACCAAAAAAGGTGCATTATGGGTGCCTTGCAATTACACCGCAATCCAAAAAGAACAAAAGAAATCTCACAAATAAGAGAAAACGTAAAAGCCAAGGAGAAATAAGTGTTAGAGTCAAAGAAAAAGAGATAAAAGGAAAAACTGGAAAGGAGAAAGGAGTTTCAATTCATCCCATGCCCCAACTACACCATAAATGAAGCTCTCCACATCAAAATTCCAATTGGAGATCAACTTGTAAGGTCATTGAAGAAAAAGCATTCGCCTCTGCATACCAGGCCAACATTACTAAAAACCCTGCAGCAAAAACGGTTTATGTACCATAGACTGGTTCTTGCTCTCAAAGCACAACGTCCCGTTCGCTTAGGTTAGATTATATTAGCAGTCGTCTTCATAAGCACGGCCTATTTGAGTCCTACAATATCCCGCTGTGTCACCGATATTACCTGTTGCATTCAATTCCGTTCAAAAACGCCACAAAATGTTCACTTATTTCTTGATCACTTCATGATTATCCCCAAAAAAGTATTATGGGGAAGATTAAATATGCTTACTTTGCCATGCTTTTGTGTAAACAAAACATAACCTCAAATCTTGTGCAAAATCTCATCACTAATTTTAACGAAACCATTCCAATGCAAACGCTCTAAACACTTTTTCTATATTTTTAAATGCCATATTCATGAATTATTTATTAATTCCTGTTTAAATTTCTTTCTTTTCTTTTGAAAAACTTTAAAAACACAAAAATTCGAGCACCACTTCTATTCAATTGAATAGCATCACTTAATGTAAACAAAATGTAAATAAAACAACGGTTTTCTCGCTCTCCTTGTATTATTCTTCAGAGAGAAACAAAAATAATCTATGAAATGTTTGACCATTTGATCTTCTAAAGAAAAAAAAATTAATTTAAACAAAAATAAAACTGTTTATAAATAAATTATTACAACAATAACAAACAATAAATATATATATAAATATAAATAATTAATTTCTTACACAAACAATAAATCTTATTTAACAACAACGCCATCAAAATGATAACAAAAGAGTCTCAGAAGAGAAACGAATTTACAACAGTTATAAATGAGCAAATATAATCGCATACAAACACACACATACAGATGTAAATGAAAGAGAGATCAATTAAAATTAAATGTTTACACAGAAACAGAAAAGTTTACATTGTAAAGAAGAACAAGAAAGAAATAAATGTAAACTTTTATGCGATACAGACACATATGCATGTGGGTATGGGTACCAAATGGCATATTAGGAGAAATTTTAAATAGAAACGGTCAAAGACTTATTGTGTTATTTATTGTTTGTGTAAAAACCACAAATTTTTTAGCAATAACAACTGCAACATTAGCAGCAGCTGAGAAGGTAAATACAGCACGAGTATAATGTATTAACAGTGAACAAAAGTCTTGAAAAGTAAAGAATCAACATGTTATTCATTAACACCTCACACGTGATATTTACTTTTTACGTTTTTTTAATTTTTTTTGTTTTTTGTTTTTGCTTTTTATCATTTGTTGTATATAGAAAACGATTTATCATACACTTAGTTGGACGGACAAAAATCAAAAATCGTTAAAAGATGATGCATAAAAATATTTCAATAAAAAACAAACAAAAAAGAAATAAAATTAAAAAAAAATAATAAGAATTTAAGTATTTTTTTATAAAGAAAAAAATTATATACGTTAAGCAGATGCAAAAATTTAAATCATTTTTTAGCATAAAAAAAGAACAAAATTTGTTATTTTTCAATGCCAACAAATGCGCAACATTTCTTCATTCATTATTTTTTTTTTAAATTTTTATTGTGTTTGCCGTTGTTTTTAAAGCACTTGACTGATGTCGCTCTTAAAAATGGGTGTGGGACCAACAATTTGTTTTTATTGCATAAGTATTGCAAACGTAAGATTTTTACTTACACACATATAGGAAAAGAAGGAAGAAAACACTTAGAAAAATACATCGTAACTAAATTTGGCCTTCATCTGCAAATATGGTTGTAAAATTTGTGTAACTTTAAAATGTTGGCACTTTTGGCGTTAACAGAGCAAAATTAAATGCTTAACAGTGCCCAGCTCATTTATTTATGTAGATATGTATACCACTAGCGCAGAGTTTCGTAATAAATCCTTCGTCCTCCATTTGTGGATAGTTGTATATGCGTGCCTTTGCTAAAAACATTGGGTTTGCCTCTTAGGTTGGTTAAAAACTCCTCAATTGGTAAAGGAAATTTAAAAACCTATTTGACGACTGAAAATAAGGCGAAATTTTACAATTTAATAACGAAGAATGCCATCGTAGACAGGTCAGACAGACAGACAGTGGAATAAATAAAGGACTACATACTGTGCTCAAAACTTTAAACACGAATGCAACATGTCGTGGGTAGCATGGGAACCTGCTGGGCAACAACATTCCAAAAAAAGAGTTCGACATGGCTGTGCAATGTTACCTCCACAGTTTAATTGCGTTCTTGATGTAGTTCTATCCGAAACCATAACGCACAGTAGATAAAGTATGTAGGATCCACAATATCCATTGTATGATTAGGGAGATGATATTTGCACACAATTTTCAAAATGCTGGCTAAGTAATCAAGGGAATTGAAAATAAATTTAAACAAAACCGAATCACAGCAAATCCATTGCACTGTACAGTAGGAATTCATAATCCAAGCCACGGTATTATCGATAATTTGGAAGACTAATCGGCTGACATATGTTATCGGAACAATAGAACACTAGAACAAGAAACACGTTCGCTCAGTAAAATGTGTATATTTTTCATCAAATCTGTTGCATAAGACCAAAGTGAGAATGTCCATTTCCATGGTAAAATGTATTGTACTGCGATTCATACAGATTCCATGTATTCATCTGCAAACGCCTGTAAATAGTTCTACGCATTTTATTTCCAGCATAGGATACTCGTGCTTTTAATGTGCAGCTCTTGTGCTGACCAACTTCCTGGCCAGTTTGATGGAATTTGATCAGTACTGGAATAGCGCTTAAATGTGGCATCACAACGGGCCGCTATGGTGAGCTTTGGTAATCAAGGCTACAATTTCGACCTAACCTAACCTATTTGCAATGTTTAATGAAAAACAATTCCATATGACAACATCAAATTTTAATATTTCAATTCACAAAACAAATCCAGTTTTATCAACAACGCTTATCACTAAAGCAAAACTATACATTATCACAGATTTATAGAAATATCTTTTATAAAAAAAAAATAATCTCTATGCAGATTAAATATCACAGAAATGGCATTTAAAAAAAAATAAAAACATTTTCATTTCTTAATGCCATTTAGCCATGGTAACTAAACGTCACAAACAATTTTAAATTTATTGTGACATAAATTCCCTGTAGCTTATGGCAATATGTGCAAAAATCTCTTATTTTTTTCGCACAAACAAAGTGATTGACAACATTGTAAGAGCGTGAGTAAAACAATAACAAAATGGCAAGACTTTAAGGGAAATTCTGAACCCACGCAAATACTATGAGAACAACAATGACAAAATGGTGCTAAATACAACACACCTACGAAAATATGTTTTTCTTTTGCATTAAATTTATTATTTATTTTGTTTTTTTCTTATTTATTTTATTTATTTTAGAAAATTTTCCTTAAGCATATGATTAGCAATGTCGACAATGATCGTAGAGTGTACACTTTATGTATATGTATTGTATTATTATGTGAAATGTGTACGTATTTAGTATTAAAAGAGAGCCCTCAACAAGCCCCCACAATTTGCAATTGTGATTGGGTCTTGTGGTGAGAGAACAGGAACATGAACAAAAAAAAAGAGCAAGAATTTAATAAATGCGTTTGCATATGTGTGAGTGATTTTATTAATGCAAAAAAACACAACAAAAAAAATACACCGAAAAAAATATTTGCCATGTAAGACAAAGGGAAATATTAAAAACAAATTAAGCATTACTTAAAGCCAATTTACACGTTAATTGTTTACTTAGTCGTAAGACTTGTGTAATCGTCAAAATTTCCTTTAAACACTTAAAACTAAGATTTAAAAGAATTCTTATATGAAAAAATACATTGAAGTGTTGTTTATATCATTAAATAGTGAATAGTGATGCCAATTTAAGGTATAAAGGGTTATTCATTTTTCGATCTCCATAAGACTTTTATTTCATTAAAACGCTTGGACCTTGTCATAATCACCTTTGGATTAGTTGTAGCAGAAGATCACTTTTTCGCAGTTTTCGGGCGATTTCTCGGTGATAACTTGACAAATATTGGTTTCCAAATGCTTTAGCGTTAGGGAGCGTAGACATGAACTTTAACGTAGGCGAGGTTAAGTTAGAGGACGTGTACTTGTCAATTAAGACAAGTACAGTACCCGGAGGTCAAATTGACCCATTGTACAACGTCCTAGTTTCTCACACCACTTATGTTGTGTGTGTTAATTTTATACGTGAGTGGTGGGACCTATAGTTTAAAGTCGACTCCTAACAACAGATTTTTGAGAAACTTTTTCATGGCAATTTTATTTACTTTCAGAGTTTTTGCCAGAAAACTGCTGAGAGGAAGTCGCTGAGGAAATACTTTTTGTATTTTGTCTTGATGTCTGGCCTTGGGGCTCGAACCCTAGCTTTTACGTAGGTCCAACGAAAAGTTCTAACGCCGTCAAATGATATTATTTTGGAAATAGAAATTTTCTTTTTCGCAAATCTACTTGCAATAAAGCCAAAATCAATCGCGTTATGTAGGTTTAAATACCTTCTACCCTTCAGTCAGGATTACGACCTAGCTTCTCACATTAGATATGCTGTGTGTGTTAATTTTATATATGAGTGGTGGGTCCTACAGTTTAAAGTCGTCTCCGAACGACAAATTTTTGAGAATGCCAGAAATCTGCTGAAAGTAAGTCGACGAAGAAATATTTTTTTATATTTCGTTTTGTTGGAGATGTCTGAGCTGGAGCTTGAACTTTTCCACAATCTCTTCTAATTCCTCGAGAGACATAAGACACAATCTTACAGATTGACGTAAGCACCAAGTAAGAAATGAACTTCATGACAAAAGAAAATTTTGTTCGAAAAATCAACATTGAAGAGGCATTACTACGCATATCTACGGTGTTGTGAATGATTAGCTCTGACTTTATTAGTCAAAATGGTTTAAATCTTGCGTGCATTAAACTCTATAGACGTATGGAGGTACAAATACAAATGCGTAATACGTCAGAATGAGCTGTCAGATTGATTGTAGGCATTGAAATTGGCAATTTCGAGTTATCAGGTCACACTTTCACTAACAGTAGCGATATTTTTGGCAGTGGGCACGTTATGATGATGTGCAGCCCTTGCGCTGACTAACTTCTTCTGTAGTTTCGTGGAATTAGGTCAATACAGGAATTGCACTTGCATGGGCGGCAATACATGCTTAAGTGAGCTTTGGTAATCAAAGCTATCACACACTTCGGCCTAACCTAAACTAACATTATGATGATGTACAGGCTCAACCTCATGGCTGCCTTCCAAAATGTATCAATACAAAGTTTGTATGCAGTTCTACTACTGTAAATAAACTATGTAGATATGCAAAGTAACCAAACAATGCATCAACTATAAACCCGATGCCTGATTGCTTTTTGACTGCGTTAAAAGTACACATTGACGTCCTTTTGAAATGGAATACATTGTATATATTTTGTACAGCGGCATTATGAAACACGATACTTTGTTCAAACACGAAGCAACTAACATTTTAGAAGGCAGCCCATTCTCTCCAATTTCTTGCACAGTAGGTCGACAACTGTAATCATGTTTGAATCACTATTTTTGTGGTCAGTTATGACTATTTTCACATGTTTTTCGCAAACCTTCTCTCTATTATTACTTCTAACACCGTATATTCTTCTTATAAAAGAATTCCAGTCTTCGCAATTTGGGCTTTTAAAGGTTTCAAAATTTCCTTTTTAAATTCTTTGGCCATTAGTTGTTACCCCATTTCCGTTTGTTAAATTTAAATTCAAATTTCAAAAATATTTTTATGCAAAAATGGCTTTTAAAAATAGCTTTAATACCGTTAAATATTAAAAAATTTAATATTTGTTGTTGTATTTACTTAAGTTTTAAATTATTGTTGACCAACATTTTTTTGTTTACTTTTCGTTTTTTTTTTTAAACTTGTTTTTAAACAAATATTAACGACACCTTTTCAAACACATGAATATTTATTAATTTCTTTCCTGTGTTTAAAAAAAAAAAAACAAAATATAGACGATATTTTTATAAAAAAAAACAATTTTTTTTAAATTTGATGCCAGAAAAAAAAATAAACAAAAATAACTCATTCACATGATGAACGGCGAAAACTCGAAAGTCAGGGTCTTGTTTTATGATATTTTTAGGAAACAAACAAAAAAAACAACAACAAAATATTTTAAAAATAATTTTCTTCTGGGTTTTATTATGAATTTTTTTTTAGCGTCTGGCTTTTGTTTAATTACGCCAGACTAGACTAAAGACCTTGCCATACGTAGACTTTAACAGTCATTTTCAGGCAATTATAATCTTAATTGCGTACTAATACATACGTTTTACGTATGTATAGCCGAATAATTCGTTTTTAATTTAAAACCTTTACTCCGAAACTGTAATTCATTCTTCCCGCCCATTTACGGCTAAGCGATACGTTGTATCGAACGGAAAACAGAAATAGAAAGTAGAACACGTATCGTCTAAAGCCACAATCAAATACGTAATTTGCTCCTTGAGATAGTCTAGTGTCTACCAATAATTCAGATACAATGAGAATCTCTCTTCAGTCACATACTGTCCACTTAAAGTAAACAATGGCTGCCAAAAATAATAAAATCTAGGATTAAAATATACAACCGATTTCTCCTCAGATAACGTAGCCTTTCATGTTTGCATAACCATTTAAGTACGGCTGCTGAATCGACCAAAAACTTCAAGTCATCGACCAAATCTATGTAAGTCACCCATCAAAAAATGCTAGTCATCAACCAAAAAATGCTAGTCAACATCAAAATAATGCAAGTCATCAACCAAAATAATGCAAGTCATCAACCAAAAAATGCAAGACAGCAACCAAAAAATGCAAATCATCGACGAAAAAATGCAAGACAGCAGCTAACAAATGCAAGTCATAGATAAAAATACAAGTCATCAACCAAAAACATGCAAGTCATCGACCAAAATATGCAAGTCATTGACTAAAAACTGTAAGTCAGCGACCAAATAAATACAAGTCATCGATCCAAAAAATGCAAGTCTCGACCAAAAAAATGCAAGTCATATACAAAAAATGCAAGTTATCAACCAAAAAAGCAAGTCATCGCCCAATAAATGCAAAAATGCAAGTCATCGACTAAAAAATGCAAGTCATCAACCAAAAAAATGGTAATCATCGACTAAAAACTGCAAGTCATCGGCCACAAACATGCAAGTCATCGTTCAACAAATGCAAGTCATCAACCAAAAAAGCAAGTCATCATCCAAGAAATGCAAGTCATCGAGCCAAAAAATACAAGTCATCATCCAAAAAAATGCAAGTCATAAACCTAAAATACGCCAGTCATTTACAAAAAATGTAGGTCATCTACCAAAGAAACGCAACTTGCGAAAAACACAACAATTTGTTGAATATATATAGAAATTCATATTAACTCAATGAGAATTATTTAAATTTTTAAGTTCGTTTCCCCACAATTTCATTTTTTATGCTATTTTAACCGATGTATATAGAGTACTTTTCCCTACACCTCCGGTCCCAAGTAAAGCTCGACCCTAAGAAAAACTGTTTTGGTTTCCTTGATACCTTGGCTATCCAGGCCACTAGATCCAATTCCACCACAAGTCCATTTTTATCAGATTTTTACTGATTTATATAGATCACTTTTTTATTTTGCTAATTTGATAAAAAGTTAGCTTCGTCGCCTATATCTCTGGTTCCAATTAGCGCCCAACAGTAAATAAACCTGTTTTGGACTTCTTGATAGCATGACTAGGTCCAGCCCACTAGGTCCATTTCCCCCACAAGTCCATTTTTATACGATTTTTACGGATTTATATAGATCACTTTTTTATTTTGCTAATTTGACAAAAAGTTAGCTTCGTCGCCTATATCTCCGGTCCCAATTAATGCCCAACAATAAAGAAACCTGTTTTGGAATTCTTGACAGCATGGCTATCCAGCCCTCTAGGTCAATTTCCCCCACAATTCCATTTTTTATTCGATTTGGTCCGATTTATATAGAGAACTTTTTTAATTTATTTGAAAATAGAAAGTCTGCTTCATTGCATATGTATATCTCTGCTTCCAAGTAACGCTCGATCGTAAGAAAACCTGTTTTGAAATTCTTGACACGATGGCTATAAAGCCCACTAGGTTCGAAAGCCGAACCTTTATACATTTTATAGAATTTTGCCCGACCTATGGAGGATATATTCAGTAAACATGCTTTTCAACTTAAAAGACTCTGTTAACATAATATTCGCTGTAGAAAAATGCATATAACTTTCGCAGCTAACTTCATTCACATTCATTCAGAGCCTTTAGACTGTTTTCCCTAAAAAACAACAAGACATCGCACAGATACCGCCCCAGAAGGCAAAAAGTAGTTGTCAAAAGGATCAACTGCTGCAATCAATTCAGAGGAGATTATTTAAATGTTATTGTAGTTCTTGTAGTTTAAGTGAAAACATAACCTCACTTAACTTTTGGAAGCGAAAAAGAGAATGTATAACTTGTTTTTTAATTAAACTTTCCAATGAAATTCTTTATGATTCGCCACCATAAATTCAATTTAAATTTTGCATTTATTTTTACCAATTTCTTAAATTCTATGCCCAAAATTTTAATTTTTGTTTATATTTCCAATTTTGATGGAAATTTTTCTCATTTTTTTAATTTCAATTTCAAATAGCAAAACAACTGATAAAAAACCGTCTACAAAATTTAATTTTTTTATAAATTTCTAAAGGGTGTTTTTTATAGAGGTATGGAACTTTAAGTTGCAATAAAACAACGATGGATTATTCGATTGACATGAATTTTATATATCCGAAAGATAATCTTGTGGCATTACATTTTAAATATGATTTCTGGCATATGACCGCCACGGCTGGCGCGGATGTAGTCCAATCTGGACGTCCAAATTTCGATGCCGTATATCGGCAATAATACGGCGAATGTTGTCTTCCAAATGGTCAAGCGTTTGTGGCTTTACCGCATAGACCAATGACTTTACATAGCCCCACAGAAAGTAGTATAGCGGTGTTAAATCACAAGATCTTGGAGGCCAATTCACAGGTCCAAAACGTGAAATTAGGCGGTCACCAAACGTGTCTTTCAATAAATCTATTGTGGCACGAGCTGTGTGACATGTTGCGCCGTCTTGTTGAAACCACATCTCCTGCACATCATGGTTATTCAATTCAGGAATGAAAAAGTTAGTAAAACGTTCCATGGTTAATCGAATTAACTGCTCTGATGGACGATTTTGTCGACGATAAAATGGACGTAGTGCGCGATACGTTTTCCGCACAGAACCATTATTTTCGAAATAAAATTGCACTATTTGCAAGCGTTGTTCAGGCGTGAGTCTATTCATGATGAATTGCCAAACCAAACTGAGAATAAATCACTTGACAGCTGTTAAATCGGTCGCCATCTTGAAAAGTAATGCCAACTTAAAGTTCTATACCTCTATAAAAAACACCCTTTATAATATTTTTAGGGGGGAAAAAGATTTTGATTTGGAAGCTATTTTTAAAACAAATTAACTCAGCTACTGTTTAAATAGCAAAAAAAAAACCCGAAAGTAAAATAATAAAATCCTAATGAAATCAAAAGATTATAATGTTTTATAAAATTATTATAAAAAGAAACATATGTACATATTTTTACACAGGTTTTTTGATTTAATAAATTTATTTTTATTACCATGATTTTGTTTAAAGATAAGATAAGAAGAAGAAAAAAGTTACCAAAAAAAAAACCATGAAACTTTTGGGACAATCTTTTAAGAATACTTGCCTAAAAAACATATGTCAGTAGAACGAACACAATTCTACCAAATAAATACAAAATATATGTGCAAATACAGGTATTTATTGTTGTTTTTTTATTTAAATTTAAAATGAAAGAATGACGGACTGAATGAGTGAATGCGTGATGGAAAGAAGTCACGTTATATGGAAATGCGTCATGGCGTTATGAAAACACTTTCCGTTAAAAGAAATTAAAATTAAATTGTACACACAACAAATATACACCAAAAAATTTATTTAATTTCTGGTGATTAAGATACACACCCTCCGTATTTATTTCGTAAGAAAACAACTCGTGACAATAAAGCAATCCACCGGTGACTTGGTATCGTTTGCATTATAATAATTAAAGTTTCAAAAATAACTTTCAAATCCAGCTAATGATTTCAAATTTTCCATTATTTTTCAAGGCAAACAGAAATTACTAGATTCCGCTACACCTCTACTGTGAGGGCTCAGCAAATGATCCGCATTTATGGATGATTGGATAATGGTACTGATCAAATGGTAGCCAAACGGAATTGGGAGCCTTAGGCAATAAAATTTACGTAGTACTACTCTATGATTTCTTTAGGAAATTCATAACGCCAATTCTGGATAGAGGGGAATAAAGCAAATGGTGTGAACGACATCATAAACACCTTCATGGATGATTCGAAACTCGATAGAGAACTTGATTGGAAACCTTCAGCAATATGGATTACATCATACCACATTATGACTTCTCGAGGAATATCAAAACGACCATTTCGAGTGGAGGAGAACGGAAAAATGGAGTCTCATAAAAATTGCATCTCAAAAATATCATATAAATCTTCCCTGATGGTTTGAAACTGACTAGAACTGTACATAGATGCTTCTTTCGGATTTATTAAGTTTAGCTAATTCGATAAGGCAGCGTGTTTTAGGCGAAAGTGCCGGAAATACGGACTACGGTGGATGATTATATCTTTGGCAAAGTTATTACTAGACTTTGTGACAGCCTGACGACTTTTAGGACACTGGGTTCTAACATAACGACATTTTGGACAACCTACTGTCGCTGTAATATTCTCAACGAGAGGACAAAGGCTTGCAATCCCATGGAAACCGTGAGATAGTGGCATGCTGGGAAGCTACAGAGTAAACGACTTGGTAAAATATGGTACTACTATCAAAATTTCGGGTAATAAAGCAGTAATAGATTAAGTAAACCACTCTGGGGTGGGTTAGGATACAGGAACAGAAGGTCTGTTTAAAATTCAAAGAAGCACATTGAGCCTAGTTTTTGTAATCGTTAGCAGACATTGCATTATGGGTACTCATGCGAGACACACAGTTCTTGACCATAAGCCTGACCATGTGGTCAGATCCGTCATCGCTTCTGTTATTGTGTGGATAATCAGAATTTGACTACGACATTCTAAGCAATTGGTCCTAACTTACGGTGCATTATGGCTTATTTTTCATTTAGATCTCAAACAATTAAGGAGGTCGGGGATACAATGATTGGGTACCACAGTTATAGGCATTCGAACAAAATTTTCTTCAACGTTAACAACCGAAATTATCGCATATATGGCCCGGGAAACTTAGAAGTGATTTTTGTTGGACCATATTTTTAAAAAAATGATCCTGGAAGAACCGTTACCATCAATTCTGTATACTCAAAAGAGACGCATTGGTATTTGGCTATATGGACAATAACTTCTGCAGGATCCTTACAACAAGGAACAGAAGGAGATTCTCCTTCACCTCTTAGGTATATGCCCAGCGTTATGTGTAGGAGAAGAGAGTATATGTAGTTCTAGTATCAAACAACCTCATTGATCTATGAAGGATGGACATTAGTATTATAAATGGCTTCCCCGGATTGTTCCAGTGTTAAGGGAGCATGAAAAACTGTGGTATCACAATGGGCCGCACGTCGTCTAAGTGTAGCACCTCTTGGGTCGATAGCTACTTCTATATACCTTTCCATGAATGCTTTTCCAAAGAGAAAAATTCATATTACATAAACATCTAATCGCAAAAACCAATAAACTTTCTTTAATTTTACATGAAAATTAATTAATTTCTCTTCATTATAAAATTCAATGGGAAATGTTGCCTGAAGTTAAATTCTTTTTTTTTTTTTTTTGAACTAAAGCAGCAATTTTTTTTGCCACCAACTGTTTAACTATCTGTAGCCATATGTAAACGAAACACATTGGCAAATATGCACGTTTGCCTTAAACTCATACACCGGCACAAACACATTTATAAACATATGCTCTCTTTTTTTTTGTAGAGTTTATATTTAGAACAACCCAAAACGCAAATTCATATGCGAATTAAGAAAACGAAACGTACTGGAGACGTATTTTTAATGTTACATACATAACACACTAACACTAATACAATAGTAACGATGTGAAATTTATTTTTTTTTTTTGTTTAAAGATCACTGCAGCACTTAGAAGAGAAACAAACGATGCTGTTTGCAACATTTTTTTTGTATCACTCTCTCATACATTTTGAACAGAGAGAATCGTACCGTTTGAAACATTTTGAAGAAGTATGTTGGATTTGTTGCTGTTGTCGTTATTGTTATTATAACTGAGTCATCACACATATTGCTTATACAATGTGTTTGTTTAGTGTGCATTAAATCAAAAAGGGGCTTAGTTGGCATTACCGCCTAAGAGCCGGACATATTTTTCGGCATTCTTTCTCTCTCTCTCTCTCTCTGTAACAATAGAGCAAAACTATAATGCAGAGAAATAAAAATAACTTCGTTTATCACTACTACACTGACGGAAACATGGGAAAAAATTAAAAAACGAACTGTAGCCAGACAAAAAATCTATTAATATTGCGGTTTTTTGCGTTTCTGCTTGATTTTCGTATATTTTTCTAGAAAAACACTGAACTTTGTTACTGAATTTCGAATATTTTAGTGTTTTTTCTATGAATTCTTCTACCATGTACTCGTTTCTTATTGTATTGTGGTTTATTTTTAAAGATCATCTTTTAAAAAAAGAAACTTTGTTCGTATCTTATTTGTATTTCTATCTTATAATTGTTAACCTTGAAAATAATTTTAAAAACGCATTGAAATTTTGCTAAAAAAAAACCAAAAAATTAATCCATTATTGTTGAAAAAACAAATTTTATTGCCAAAATATTTCTCTGTGTATTTTAATTAAAAATTATAACATTTTGTCTAGATTTTATCTGGAAAAAACTGATTAATATTTCCAAAAATATTCCCACAAAAAAATGACGTCCAATGTTGATAAGTTCCAATAACGTATTTATAGTCAATACGTTGTGGTTATCAATCAATCTGGTCATTATTCGCATACAAAAAATTTATTATTTTATACCACTCTAACGATACAATCTAAATAATGATGAATTGCCGAAAATTCTGGAATCTTAAGTGGCATTTATTTTGCAGAAAATAAATTGCAAAGGCTCCTATTATTCAATGAATCGGAAATGTTTGCCCAAAATAGAAATTCTGTAATGATTTATTGATTTAATAAAAATAACTTTACCTTTGCTAAAGTCCAAAAGTTTAAATGTGCAAGTTCTTAATGCATCAATAACTTTTGTAAGTATTTTAATCTATAAATAATATATTTAAGTTGTAGATGGTCATGGTTCACAGTCTGGTGTATTGTAATGATTCAATTTTTTAGTCCTTCTTGTTCCTTAAGGTACGTAGCCTGTCTTATTTTTATTGTTATTTTTTTTTCTATTTCAGTTTCAATTTAAATTTCAAGGTTTTTGGTCAACTTTAGCAGATTCTGGGATAATAGGGTTGCCATATGTCGTTATATTGGGTTTTTAGAATATATGTAGTGATGAGCAACTTTGCTTATTCAGTCATACTCTTTCTCAAAAACTGTCTACCTGGCCTTCTTATGACGTTTGTTGTTGATATTATATTATTAGAGGTTGGGAATCAAAAAACATGTATTGTCGTGTAGATATACTAAAGTACTGCGACCTATCTAGCGTTATCCTATAATATATACTCCAACCCTGTTGTCCTGATGTACTCTAGGAAGCTGTCTGTCTAGTATTTTATGAGCATCGAGATATTTCCTTCTGGAATGCATTAACTCCGCACAGGTTCCAAATGCGTCTTCTAGTGTTGCGTTTTCATTATCACAGAATCTACATATTGGGCTTGAAGCCATTCCCAATCTGAACAAATTTTCTTCGAGTTTACAAAGCTCAATCAGATGGCCGGTTACTATCCTCAGGCTGATCCTCTACCACTATGATCACACCGCATAAGTTTAGAGCGATCCATTTGATAGAGTACTAGTAGCTTCACATCGCAACAGTAAACATCCGGTCATTTTGCTATATGGCGAGTATTATTACGAAAAATGGGTGGCTCTAGAGATGATCTTGAACCCACAACACATTGTGTGACAGACTAAACTAAAGACATTGTGATCTCAGAACAATTAAGATTGTTGTCAACCAGTGCCTGAAACGAATCACTAGGATTTTCTACCAAAATTGTCGTAACACAAGCAGACAATTCAGGTGCCGGAGAGGAGGACCAAGCTACACCTGGCGTCGACAGCTATATTTGGAGATTAGCAAATGAGCTGAAGTCATTTGCAGCGGTTAAAAGATACAGATCCCCAATTGTTGAGACCCTATAATCGTCTTTTTTATTTTTCTCAAACAATTCGACAAAGGGGAAAAATTCCGTTCATCTACAATGAAATCACAAGATGTCACCATATAATGGTCAGGTGTACAGTTAAATTTAATCATTTTTACACTAACAATCACGTTAACAAAGTCATGATGTCAACTATTTTGGCTTATTGTGGTGGAAGCCTAATTTCTTGATTAAATTAAATTAATTTTCCATTACGCTTGTTGAATTTAGTCATTAGCGCCTGTATTTGCAGAAGATATTGATGTCATACGAGTCCATATTTGTGTCTTTTTGTTTACAAAGTGTATAGAATTACTAAATAAAACATCAAGCATGGGTTTTTTTCTTTAAATAATACTGTTGCTAATTGTAGTCCAGCTAAGTGACCAATAACCCAACAGGCATTTAAGAGAAGAGAATCAATGACAGGATATTTTTTAAAAGCCAGTAAAGAACGAGCAGTTTGAATAGAGCCTGTGATACCATAGTCTCTTTGCAATGACAGTTGGCAACTCTTACATTCTAGAACGTACTACAGTAGGTCAACAATCAATTGCTTAACGGGAAGAACTTGATTGATGAAACTCAAATAAAGCAAAGAAATATTAAGAATATGGGGTAAGAAGAAGATAAAGAAGATGGGATTGCCGCAAATATATTGCCCAGGAGCATAAAATACCATTTGGAATCACTTAAATAAGGCAGAATACAAAAATAAGTTCAATTAAAGGGCCAAATGCGCCCAAAGACGTCGTAGTCACAGTTTTATGTCAACAAAATCGACTCATTTCTGAAGCGGTTGATGAAAAGTTGTAGCAGATTTGCAGTTAACCCGAGTAAACGCCGGACAAGCAAACCAGGATTACCTATTAGGAAAGTTTAGTTCACAGAAATTATCTACTAATAGCTGTCCTCTTACCGCGTATTAACAATTCGACCGTATGAACAAACCAATCGCCCACAAGAAGACCGATTTCGCCAATAGGATTCAATACACATCCAACTTATAATCTGAAACTGGGCTCAAGTAGCAATTGCTTGTTCGTATCAATGAGTGCCTCTGTAGTATAGATGGTAATGGTGGGTTCGATTTTGGCTTTATTTTATGCAGAAAGATCGACTGCAACACCCAATCCAGATACATGGCAAGGTTCAAGAATTGTAATAAATTGGAATAGTCATGGAAATTAAAGCTTTATGTGCCTTTCATTTAACTTTGCTTTTCTTTCGCCAAATGTTTGCTTAGTATGACCGTATGATATGGTTATGCTCATATGCACAATGATTTTTACAGAAGTTGCAGAAATGAGAAAGAGGACCCCTGTTGGGTCCATGTTTAGTATTATGTAGTAAGAGGAGGCTACCACCTGATCTCTATTGTGCAGATAATCTCACAGAATCTCCGAAAATGGGTTGAATGCATTCAGAAAATGACGACAGTGGGTCATATTCCTAAGTGTATCTATCCTCTGGTATTAACGATCACCAGCCCACCTATCTTAGCTTAAGTCTTATTGTTTTTTATTATTTTAATTAATTGTTATTTTATCGTGTAGCTCTATTTATTTTAATACCATTAATTTTTAAAGCCGCTGTAATACTATTTACATATTGTAACAATTGAATTTATTATATTTTTCCCCATCAATAATAACAAAATTGTTGCCTGGGTAACACTTCCTTATCAAATTTAAGCATGATGTTGTGCTCTTTAAACAGAAATTAAATCGAAAAGGAAACAAACTGACGGTTTTTAGTGCAGAGCAGTATATGTAACACATACGAAAACAAAAAATCAATAAAACTCCCACATGATATAAATGAGTAACTCAATAAACATAAAAACAACAACAATAAGAATAATAATTAAATCCCTACGCACCATACAAAAAAAAAACAGGAGAGACTTTAAAAAATGTAATGTAATGTGTGCTCTCTTTCTCTCTCTCGCTCTGTTACATTTTTATATTCTTGCTGCTCTTTTGTTTTGCACGTGTAAACAGCATTAATTAAAGTAATGATGAAAAGGAAATGAAAAAATAGAAAATTTTTGTTAAAATTTTAAGATACTTACCTCTAAAGCAATTTTTTCTTGTACTTGTCTACCGGTATGACCATATTTGGCACGCTGATCTAAAGTGGGTACATAATTATTCGTTTTATTATCGTCCGTTTTTGATTCAGCAATACTTAAAGCGGTAGCCTTAAAACGTTGAGACAATACAAAGCAACTGGAGCCATTAAAAGTCTTTAAATTTTTTAATGATTTTGTGCCAGAGCTGCCGAACAACAACAATTGTTTAATTGACGATGTAGAAGAACTTTTAAACATTATTTTCTTAACACAAACAGCAATAAAAATGAAATTATTTTCTCTGTTTTATATTGAAATTGTTTCTTCTTTTCTTTTTTTTCTCTTCTTAAATTGGTAAGAATATTATGCTTCTTCTTCTAATTTTTTAATAAAAGAACACAGTTTTTTTTCTTCACCGCCTGCCAAACGTAATTCAATTTCAAATTCCAATTTGCAAACGTTTTTGCCGATTTCTCACAGTCAACTAAAATTTAAAGGTAAACGAAAGCAACTCATGAGTCTCTTCTTGAATATTTTTGCTACCAAACGAGTAGAAATTTTGTTCTTGTTTTATGTACGCCGTACATACATGTCTTTCGATGTATGCATGTGTTGGTACACCCAAAAAATTTTTAATGTATGTACCATCATACACACACACTTTCCTATGAACACATTGCTAAGATAGAAGAAACCACGTTGTTTTTGTTGTTCTATTTTAATTTAAACTGTAAAAAACAATATTTCCATCATCTCTTCACATCAGTTTTTTTTGTGTGTATGTGTTTGTATATATGTATAATTTACTACTGAGTGTTAATTTTCTTGTTCAGTCTTTTTTTTTCTTTTCAGATTTGTTGCTTTTGCATTACTTATCAGAAGCAAATAAACCAGCAAAAAACATACATAATAATTAAATATTACTCTCATTATTACTCATTAGCAAAGAGAGCCACAAGAAAAAAAAAAACAAAAAAAACGTGATTTTATGGCTTATCTTTTATATTTTTCTACTAGTGCTCGTATTACGTATTCAGGGGGTGGTTAATTACGCTCAATAAAAGAGGCTTATCAACTGAGTGTAAACTCTTTAGGAGTTTTTACAGTTCGCACTCTCTTTCTCTCTCGCTATTTATAAATTACATGAGACTGTTACGGTAAACTGTATAGTTTTTTTCATAACTTTACCGGAAAACACAGAAAAGGAAATGCATTAATGTAAAGTTTACATGTTAAACTTTAATGCACTTCTAAGCATTAACAGCAATGGCTTAAATAATAGAAACAATTGAAAAAATTCATTATTTATTGTATTTCATTATTTTTTTTTATCACTTCTAAGTAAAATTCTTTTAAAAAACGGAATTTCTAATGTACCTATTTCTGTTTGTTTTCTCTTTTCTCCCTATATAGTATTTATTTCTAACCACATAAGTACCCTATGTACACTCACAAAAACTATACTTACATTATTTTTTCTCCTTTATTTCCCTTGGGGTGGCATAACAAATAATGAATTAATGAAGCGTATGAGCTTAAAATGTTGGAAAAATGTTTCAAAGTCTATTATTTAAACAAAATTGTACTAAATGTTTTCGTTTACCTATAACAACTACAATAAACATGTTTATTTAATGGTTAATGCATACATACATACATACATGTATTTTTGTACAGGCATATGTGTGATTTAGCAGTGTTTATTGTTCATTTTCTACTTTTGCTAGAACTTTTGTTTCACAGAATTTGTGCCACGAAACACACTACATGCCGAATGTCTAAAAAAAGAAAGGTTTATTCCAGTTCTGCTTTAAAAGCCGCTTAAATGAGAAATGCAATCCAAAACTGGCATTAGACAGCGTAGAATTTAATTAAACAATATCAAGTTAATACCTTGGAAGGTATATTTTTAAATTTAGTTTTAATTGTATTAAAAAAATGTCGTAATACAATAAATTTTTTTACTTTCTTAAGCTTCTTAATTTGCTTTGAGTTAAAAATGGTGCTTTTATATAAAAATAATCTTGAATTAAAGCTTTTTACGCTCATCTTTTAAAATAGCAACTGATTTTTAACCGTTTTACTTAATTTTTCGTTCCTTTAAAGGAACATAGAGCTGTCTCAAGGCATAAACCCACACTCTTATTTTTTATTTGTTTTGTTTTAGTAACATTATTCAAATTCTTCCAGCTAAGCAGATGACTGGTCTACTACAGCAGGCTCTAGGATGATAGCGTTGCCATCTGTAGACGTCTATAAAAAAGTCCTTTGAGAAAACGCATTAAGTTGTTATATTGGGTGTAGAGGTTACAAAGTTTAATCATTAAGTCCATTCTTTTCTTTGCTTTGTTTAAGTATCATTATTTAATTTATGTATTAATATTTTGATAGCTAAGCAGGTGACTGGTCTACTATAGCAGACTCTAGGATGATAGCGTTGCCATCTGTGGAGGCCTATAAAAAGAGTTCCTTGTTATATTGGCTGTAGTGGTTAGAAGAGACAATATAAAATTGTCATGACAAGTTTCTCAAAAAATCTGTCGTTCGGGATCAGCTTTAAACTGTAGCCCCTGCCACTTATGGATTAAATTAACAGAGATAACATAAGTGGTGTGAGAAGCTAGGTTGTAGTCTTGACTAAATGGTTGTAATGACCAATTATGTATGGAAACATGTATTCCAGCAAAACAACATTCCTATAATTTTCTATAAAAAAAAACCTAGCCTTTTAAGACACGTTTTAGTAACCATGCGAATTAGCCGCAATATGAATTGATAAAATAATTTGTTTCTAATGCCAATAAATACAATTTAAAAGTCTTTCTTATTTATATTTTCAACACGTCTTAAACAACAATTACTTGTTTTCGCCGAAAATTATTGAACCATAACAATTTATTTTACTTTTCTATTCTATTTTTAAAAATAAAATGCCATACCATACTTCTTACTCCCTTTCTCTTTAACCATCACAATAGAAAAAAAATTGAACACACACAATATAATTTTACACACAACTGTATACTAGAATCAGCATAAAAACATTCTCTGAGTGTAAACAGAAGTAAACGCTCAATTGCTGACTCTCAAAATCCATACAATATATTTTTTAAGTGCCACACTGTATGCTTGTGTGAGTACACATAAATAAGCATGTATGAGGGTAGGTGTGTAGCCATAGAACTTGTTGTTGTTTTTAGGGGGCTCGTTTACTTGTTGTATAAATACTTGAAAATATTTTTTGCACACATTCTTGTTACGTGCTCTCTCACTCGCTATACATTAGCAATATTAGCAAACATTTAACAACAACAAATGGCACATGTTATGAGATTTCAATGGTAGAGATTTTATCAATGTTTTGCTACTTGAATGGAACAATATACACAGTACTGCCAATGATATAAAATTAAATCGTTTAAATGAAAAGAATTAAAAAATAATTGTTTTAATGTATATTCTTAATAATTTTCGATTGAATTTAGATATGTAAAACCAACCGCAGAGGTTTTTTTATAGAATCGATCAGAACACAAAGTTAGCTTAATTTAGGTTAAATTGATAGCCACCTCAGACTATAGTACTTATTCAACAATGACTCCTGGACAGAACTTCTCAAGTTTTTTGATAGTTTTGGAAAAATCTGGATTGCTTACAAATCACTTTGCCTTCTGTTATTTAATCTAGTATCAGTACTCTTTGCGTTTGTTCTGAAGTACCGGGTTTGCTCTTCTACCTATCAATTGGAAATCGTTGTGAGGTATTCCCAGCCTCCGGCCAAATGTACCCAGAGGACAGTGTCATGCTATGAGGCTCATAAAATATATAATGGGTCAATTTCTTTAGCATCCATACAAGGGAGTTCATTCTTCGATCTTTTCTTTGCAAATGGCTAAAATTTTTCTTTGTTGTTCCCTTAATATCCCCGTGTTCCGGAATCTATATGAGGATAATTGATGAACATCTTGAGATGTTGATATCCAGAGACACCCAGCGTTCCTAGACAATCATTGATGTTGAGTACACATTTTCTAGGGATGTAATTTACTTTACTGTCACTAGTATTCTGATTTCTCCACCCGGTATATTCTAACACTGGATCCGCATAGCTACAGTCGTCTGCTATGGAATCCTCTGTTAAGTAATCTCATATACTCAGCCATTCGTCTGTATATAGACCCCAAATATTCCAATGGTATACCACCGGTAACGCTCTCCTTTCCTTAAAGCTCACAACGGCGATCAAATTAATGTGATTTCGATATCCACATACTACTTTTTAAACATAAAGATCGATTTCTAAATGACTTACCTCAAGTTTACGATTAAATTAGTAACAATCTGAGCCCAAATCCAACGACCTTTTGCACCTCCTGGCTTTATTGTAAAGGCAGCCAGTGCCTTAAACACCTTAAGAAAGAGGCTCATATCATTTCTTAAAGATTCAAAGAAAATTTAATCTTCAACTCCATCATTCTTGCTTTCGAAAAACGCCAAATCGTTTCAATTAAATTGAATTAAAACGCGTAATAGACGCAAGTCGGCGATAGACTGTGCGTAAAGAAGGCTTAGCCAGTAAATGACGTCATTTATCGTGTTCTTAAGTTGTCCAAACTATATAATAATAAAGTCAAAAGATATTAAATTTATGTTTTTATAAAAAAAGAAACAATTTCAACGAATTACTACTGTTTCGTGGAAATTTTCTTAATCTTTAGAGATTTTATTCACTTTTATGAGGGGCAATATAAAAAGAAACGAAAGAAAGAAATGAAATTAATCATGTTGGCAAATAATAAAGAAAAGATTTGACATGAAATGTAGATAATCCTCCTCGACAAACTGTATATAAGATAAAGGACTATACTTGGGCTCTTCGGGAGCAAAATAAACTATTTCTTCTGATTCTTCTTCCAGAGGTTCGTTCTCTATTTCAGTTACATTGTCGGAGATATGAACACGTTTTGTGGTGTCAGTATTTGTGGTTTCAAGGGGACGCCGTAAAGCTGGCCGAACCAATGCCGGTGTGGAAGCTGTTGGCTGTTGACTTTGTTGTTGTGATTGTGACTCTTGTTGCTGTTGTTGTGTCTTTGACGCGATGGGAGATATGACGCGTGACATTTCAAAATTACCCGCTGTACCTGAGGTTGTTTGCTGCTGCTGTTGTTGCAAATGCAAGCGTCTTACCACATTGACCCTCAAGTCTGAGGAAGGTTTTCTATTGAGCTCTAAGGCTGAACGTTGTGTAGTCGTGCCAGCAGAAGTAGAGGGTGTTTCCTTTTCCTCTATTTGTTGCATTAATACCTGACCATGTTTACGTCTGTGCCAGATTTTATTGTGTTCTCTGTAGTCCACTAGAACTTTGCGGCGTACAAACTCCTGGTAGGATAGTAATTCACTTGAAATTTCTCTGCGAATTAAATTTTTTTCCCGGCCTGGTAGATTGGGATTTTTCAAAGCCAACATACATTGCGAGGCGGCCAAGGTCAGTATATGCTCCAAAGCCATTAGACACAGTTCACCATCTAGATTTGCCAAAAGTTCGTTGGGTGGACAATTAACTGAGGATACTGAAGCCACTGATAACGACTTGGAAAACGGTCTCTGCAATGTGGTATTACCAGCCTGGGGCGACTTGGTCGTATTAATGGAAGCATCTTTAGTACCCTCGCTACCGCCAATGTCGGGCAGTACATTCAAAGGCACCTCATGGAAACCATAATTTTGCTGCATGAAAAATGGAAAGTTATTTTCTAAGTTTAAAGAGAATATTTTTAATACTTACAAAACTTAAGACTTTCGTATAGACAGATACTATGCTGAGAACCGTGCCAAATGTCAAATGCAATTCACTTTCAATTAGTTTGGGTGCTCCGAAACATATTTCAAAAATGGGTTCCCATTCGCTGGATAAAAATTCTGGTGCACATATTAAATCGATTAGATTGGGTGAAAAGGCTTGCAGGCATTTCACACACAAGATAATCACTTCAGTTAAACTGAAACGAAAGAAATGAATTGTTATTGAATAGAAAATCAATTAAAATTAATTTACTTACTCATTAAACGTTGTGATCACTTCATCCACCATGTTAACATTATCGGTGTCTCTTAAAATATCCAACTGCGAACGGCGACCTGCTAATAAAAGCTTTAAGCATTTCGGCTGATGGAACATTGAAATGGAATGCCCCAAAAGTACTTGTACAGAACGCTAAAATAAAGAGAAACACAGACATTTAATTGCAACATTTAAATTGCTTACAGCTACTCACCATCAAATTAAATAAAGACTGTGAATGCTCCAGACGCCACTGCTTATCGAATTGCACCAGAGATGCCAGTAATGAAACAGTGCTTTTGATTAAGAGCATAGCTGAAGGTTCTAAAGATTGTTTGCTTAACAGCAAAGAGTCTACCAAATATTCCTCATGTATGCCTACAAACTGCAATGCATCTTTAAGGAAGTGATGCATATGCTTTTTAAGCAGTATGCATACCAGATCTATGCCACGATGATAAATAGGCCACCATTTTTGTACAGTCCACTCAACGTTTGTAGGTTGCTGCAAAACGTAGTTGGCCTCTAAGAGTTCCTTTGGAGGCAATAGTTTCAACCACAAATAATCTCCCACATCACAGTGCAAGAACTCAGCAGAGCAATTGCCTTTGGCAAAGACAATAAGCACATCTAGCAATTCCACGGATAACTGTTGTTTGCTGTTCAATTGCAAAATGGCTCCTGTACAGCTTAATAAACGCTGAAAGACTTTATTACTTATAAACGGCAAATCCCAATTACCAAAGCCTTCTGTGTGGAATATAGAGGCCACGGTTTTTAAAAGATTTAAACACAATACCAAGGAAGTCGAGGACTGCTTTTTAACTTCCTCCTCCCCAGAGGATTTCTTTGTTTGTATTTCAACTTTAATGCAATTTTCCAAGTTTTGCAATTCAGAACAAATAATATAAACGACTGAATTTAGAAATGCTAGGGAGAGAGAAGAATCATCTAACAGTTCTTCGGCTAGTAAGTCAGCCAGTTTTATAGTTATGGAAAGGCATGCCTCCTTGGCTCTTACATGTAAGTCAGAATAACAAGAAGCCACACGGCTAAGCAATTGATTTAATTGTTTAAGCAAGTCTTTATGTTCACTGGAGGATTCTGTGTAGACATGTTTAAAACTTGAAATGATAACAAGATACAATTCCGAAAGTATTATTAAAGGTCTCAAGTCCTCTACGTATTCAGCACGCTCTACTAAAATGCTTAAACATTTCTCAGCCAACGTTTTAAATTGCTTGCGTGGTATATCCATAAAGGCAGGCTGCTTTTTTAGTAAAATTAAAAGAAAACTTTTAAATGCCTGCAGACGACACAACCATTCAGGCATTTCTTCTGGATTGAATTCGGGCATTTTGTGTACCGATGTTTTGGGCAAATCGAAAACAAATTGTAGCCATTTTTCGAAATGTGCCGGTTCAAAGAATTTCACTAAAACTTTTTTCAAACCATTATTGGTTATGGAATTGGTACAAAACACTTCTATGGCCAGAATATTCAAAAGTTGTGTATAAGCCTTGATGTTGGTTTTAAAGTTGCCAAATAAAGGCTGGCAAAAATTGTCCCAAAAATTGGGTTTCTCCTGCAAAGAATCCACCAATAATTGCATGTTTTGTTTCCACAGCATATGAAACAGATTCATTATTTTACTGGGTAAAATCTGCTCAACTATTTGAGGATCTTTGGCCAAAGCTTCCAAATAATCTTCCATATACGTGACAATGCTATCGGATATTTGGGCATCTTGTTCTTTGCCAAATATACGCTTTTCATGGCTGTAATTGACTTTGAAAAAGGCTTCTGTAACACCCGGCTGTTTCTCAATACACGCTTCTATCAATTCTAAAATAGCAATTTTTATGGAATCACTTTCCAGCTCATCGGGTAATTTTTGCAGAAACATCAAACGAATTTGATCCGGTTCCATATCCAAACAGGCCAGCAAAGACATATTAAATTCCAAAGCAATTCTTTTCAACAAACGACACGACAATATAGGCAGCCAGCGATCGAATATATTGCTCATGTAACTGGTTACCACGGGTATTATTCTTAAAGTATCTCTTTGCTTGGGTTGAGTATAAATCATGGCTTCCAGAGGCGATAGCTCAGAGATCTTAAAGATATTACTTTTAAGTTTCAAAACCTGCATTAATATGCGCATGGCTAAGCGTACCAGAAATCCCAAACCATGGGTATGTTGTGTTAGCCAATTCGATTCCATTTCCATGCAATGCTGCAAATAGGCATTACCCAAAGCCACAAATCTTAATAGAATCTGACCATTTTCCATGGATAGCAAAGAGTAAACACAAATATCCCGTAAAAGTAAATGATTTTTGGGCATTTCAACATCCTTCTCCAGCGATGTGAACTCATCCAGTATATCGCATATAAAGCCCATAATTTCGGCATAAATTTTATGCTTAACCGTTTGGGTTTGAAAACGCCAAACCTGCAGATGGGGAAAAACATCTCTCAGTAGAAATATCAGGCCAGGTATTTCCACTTGAAAATATTTTCTCCTTTGCAATTTGGTATAACAACGCAGAAATGCTATGTAGGCCTGAAGAAAATCAAATTTTTCTTTTGTTTTTTCCACATTCACCAAATACGAGCCCACCAGGCTGGAATCAAAGCACAGGCCACTTGCATATTTCTTGTAATCATTCAATGAGTCATTGGTTATGATCGGCAAAATGGTTAAGTTGATGACACGTATAAAGATTTCAGCATCAGCCAAAGGCAACAGGGCCGTACAGACATTTAAACAACTGGCCATTAGTTCAATGGGAGGCAGTTGTACGGCTTTAAATTTATTTAGCAAATCAATACACATTTCTGTGGGATGAACCATTTCAGTGCTTATATTAACCAAAGACTTGGTTTTCTTTAAAGCCTCATTTAAATATTTCAGGCCCTCATTTACTCGTTCCACTCGTTCGATATTTTCATATTCGCCATAATATTGCTGGGTTTCAGTCAGCAAACAATTGATTTCATAATGCAAAACATTAAAATAGTTTACACTACAGCGAAAATGTACACAGTAACCCTCTGGTCTGGCCAAAACAGCAGCTGAGGTTCCCTCGGGTATAATGAAATCAATGCCAGCAAATGGTTTAACTGCCTGTGTTAAGATATATTCATCTTCTCCCACCGATTTGAGAAAGTATTTACTCTCATCATAATAATCGGACAATATGGGCAATGATTCTAATTGGGAACGTATCTGTAATTGAGAAGAAATATTTGTTTTATAATTTAATAACTTAGGAGTACTATCCACACTGAATGCTTACATAATTGCCCATGCCAGCCTTAGTTAAAGCATTAGCCAGCATTGATAAATGCTGAAAATCTATTGGAAATATTTCCAAAAGCGTATTATATAGAGAACGAGCACCAATATCTGTAAAATAAATTCAATTTACTTCAGTAACAATTAAAAATAAGTTAACAAATTATATCGTTTACCTTCATTGCTACAAAATTCTTTAGCCAAACTTGGCCAGCTTATTAATGCACACAACAGTTCATAGATAAACGGATGTCTGGCACATGAGCCATCACCATCAAAGTAGTCACATAAATAAGACAACAAATCATATACGCTTTTACGTACAATACGAGACACTAAAGAATCATCCTGTTTAAGACAACAATCATTAAAGAGAATATAAAACAAATTGTTTAAAAAACAAAACCCACCAGAAACAAGGGACTTGATACTAAATCGTGCATATATTTAAAACAATTTAAATCCACTGCCCTTTTGCCCATTTGGCGGCAGCGTAAAAGCTGTTGATCATTCTCTGCTGCATTACAGCAACGTATTTGCATAATCATCCAGGCCAAAAGGACTGGACCATTTTCTGGATGATGCCACATGCGTGCCACATCACGATCCAAGCATTTGCATAACTCCATGCAGGTTTTAGAATCTGCCTCTCCGCCGGAAAAATCTAAACATTTCAGGAAAATTGCTACCTCAGCATAAGCCAAACGTAAAGACAATTCCGCATGTAAAGGATTTGTGGAACTGAAATAGGCCTGTTGCCTGCCAAAAGAATGCTGTCTAAAACACTGAAATATTCGTTTTATTTCCTCAACATTTAGATGCTTGTGATCACATAAAATCAATAGGATTTGTGTAACTTCTATGATTTCCCGTGCATTTCTCTCGGACCAATTCACCAATTTGGCTTGATAGTTGAAAAATTCACGTGCAGTTAGTTTGTGTGGAGGCTGTTCATTAATCAAATGCTCCAGTTGCTTGAGATAAGATTCTCTGAGTTTGTCTAAACCAATTTTGTCCACAATTTCTTTGTATTCCTTGTAATATGGATGATGCGGTACTTTGTAGAAGATTAATAGATTTTTGACAATTTTCAAAACAATCATGCGCTCCAAAGTATAATAGCCCCATATGTCATCCAACAATTGGGTCATATTGTTTTCCGTGGATATAAAAGTGGTTAAGGAGCTGGCGGAACCACGATACTCATTGGTTAAATAATAGCACAGTATCTCCCAGCATTGCAAGGTTTCCAAATCCTTAAATAGAAGCCTATTAATCAACAATTTAATATTTTTGTTTTCACAAGCCCTTACCAACAACTCCTGCAGCCTTAAAGTAAACGCCAACAACTTTTCCTGCTTTTTCTCTTTCAATAACTTTTCCAAATTGTTTTTTGTGGCATTTGCCGGTTTAAATTGCAACAAACCATCTTGTAACTCTTTGGAAACTTTTAAAAGCTCTTCTTTTACCGTGGATTCGGGTGTCTCATAGTGTATGCCCGACACCAGCTGCCACAAACGCTTCCAATCCGTTCTAAAGCCAATTAGATTCGTAAAGTGTTCACTTCTTTAAGCAATAAAAAAAACTTACATGACATTATTTCCCGAGCTGGCCATCCTCGTTCTTAATTTTTAAACTTTTTAATTGAGAATTATTAAATTTTTTCTAAAAAAAATCACCAGCCCGCCTATTTTATTTAATTTTTAGCTTGTTTTGATTTCCACACTACTTTGTCTTTTTGACATTTCGTATAGTTTTAATTGTCAAAGTGCTCAGCTGTTGGATATGGTGGTATAACATCTCTGTTTTATTTTTATTCGTTCATATGATAGCTACGACATCCACCCGTTTTCTATGCCGTAATTTTTTTGAATTTGCAGTGTGGTGAATTTCATATGGTGAATAAATTTGAACTTCACCAGAATTACTGTTATTTGAAAAAAAAAAAATACATGGCGTACCGCCTTTTCCGTATTACGATTTATGCACGACATTGCCAATGGTGGAAAATTAGTTGGTTTAGAGTCCGGAATATGGAAACTATTTTGAGGGTGAAATTTGTATTGACACCCAATGTTGCAAAATGAAGTTTTGAAATAGTATTGAACTATAATCGAAAGTGTATGTATCAAATGGTACTTTTATAAAAATATTTTTACTTAATAATAATAATGGAATAGAAAAACTAAATTCTCAACGTAAAAGTCGACGGAAAGTAACGGCAGCTTATTTATTGCTTTTCGTATTCTAAAAACGAACATACGCATGGGCTAACCGGGTCATTATTTTGAAAAATAATGGGGACCTTCGGATCGATAGACTAAAAGTTCCTAGTATTCCAGAATATATAGTTAAAGTTGGGCCAGGACTATTGTTGCTATTTTCTTAACAACTCCTTTTTCCATAACGTATGTACATATATAAAATTCTGAACATTTTATTCTTTTGCATTGCATTATTTAAATGGTTTTAAATATTTTTTATTGCAAACAGTTTTAGAACTTAACTAATTTCTAGAAGAGTAATGTTCGTTAACTTAATTAAAAAATTTATTTTATTATTAAAACAAAATAATTTTAATTTATTTTAAGTTTAGCTGTTTGAGAATAATAATCCTTGAAATAATTATTTCACCACACAGAAATTTAAAATTCTTTTTTTTCCGCAATTTTTCATACAAAAATATTCTATTTAAGCAAGAAACTCACCTTTAGACACGTGGTGCAGCACATACACACACAAATATATTTAATAGAATATTTAACCATGGGGTGGTTTTCTTGTTTTGTTTTTAATTCTTCATATTTTTGTCCTATTTTATATTTACTCGCTCTTTCTCTCTCGCTCATTCATCTAGCCTTCCTTTTAAGTTTCAATGATGCTGCTTAAAAAGATGCTGACGATGCTGGCGACGCTGTTCGTGCTTCGGTTTTGTTGTCTAGTGAGTGATGCTGCTAACGCGCAGACACACTTTAACTAACTAGAATTTAGCACAACACCAACACATACACATACGCTTACCTTTTTTTCTGCCACGCATTACTAATGTATACGTACGTATGTACGTACATGTATATGGTCACCCAATTGACAGCCCTCTTATGCAGGCTCTCTCATACTTTGTATGTGTTATATGTACGTACCGTACACTATACTTGTTAGATCTAAAAGAGTACACAAAATAAAGGATTTCTTTCTATTATCGAGACTCTCTTGCTAAATAATGGAAGCAGCAGTTAAAAGGAAACTGGCAAACAAATAAACAGGTTATAGATGCTGTTTACAAAACTTGAGTGATTAGTAAGAAAAAACTATTGCTACAACAAAGATCTGAATTTTCTTTTTGTTTGTTTGTTTTTTTTAATTCACACACACACACAAATAAAATAATAATTGTGTTTATACAGTGTCTACAACAAATAGAATAAAATTATGACAGAAAATAATAATACAACAGCAAATTTGGAATGTGATAGTAAGTGTGTTTATTTAACAATAAATAAAACATTTTTTTCTTACCTATTTTATACAAGAGCTTGTATACGTGCGTAAGTGTAAGTGTGCGTGCAATTTGCTTGTTATATGTATACCTTGATTTTAATAATACAGTTATTTAATTGATTATAATAGTCACAAAGAGATTAAAAGTGTGTGTGAGTAAAAGTAAATGCTTACGTTTATTTAATATGTATTTTAATACAAGTATAAAATATTAGTATGTATGTGCATAATCGTAATTCCCTTAGAAATTTAGTAGGGGGTTACATCTCATAATGGATGCTTAAGCTGTATAGTAAGTAGATGATGTTTTTATATTTAGTTAGTGCCTGTTTACCACACACTTACCCACCCATACTCACACTTGCACATGATGTTTCGCCTGAAAGCAGTGCTTGCAAAATATTAGTTTTTGCTTTTCTCTTTCTGTGACGTCGAAATTGCTAAAACGTGTGTACTTTACAAACAACTAACCGTTGTTTTTACTATCCAAAGTGGTGAAATTTGATCTGTGTTGAATATGTGCAAATGTAAACAAACAAATGTGGTGGAGAGTACACAATAAGAATATAAAGAAAACGGTTATTTTATTTTGAATTTAAAACTGAAATTATTCACCGAATTCTTTAATATTTTTATATTTTTATAAACGGATTATTAAAGATTGAATTCGAAATATTAATTTAAACTCAGTTGCCAAATTAAAAATGTCTAGCATCTCTTGCATTTTTAAACGAGAATCTGAAGAGCTGAAGAGGCATGGAATTTTGGAATTTGAAATGTAGTCCATCTTAAGAAACCATGAATAAGTTTCTTCTAAAGCTGTTGCACTTCTATGCGATACTCTAAGCCTGTTTCTTCTATTGGTCTTTATTACGAGTTCACTATATACTGTTACGTTTTTAAATTTTGTATAGCATTTATTTATCATGGTTTCGATGATTGCAAGTAAAGTAAAATAAATTCTTTAATTCTGATTCTTGTTTACTCCTTTATTTAAATAAATCCTTTATTTTTTAAATAAATCCTGTATTTTGTAAATAAATCCTTTATTATTTAAATAGCAACACATTTCAACAGATAACACGATCATTATTGTTGGATTTGTAATCTTTGTTTTATTTTATTCTTGTAAATTCCTATCTATTTGTTGTGTAATTTATATTTACCGTACGATGTGTGTATTTTGTTGTTGCCTTGTTTTCTCATTTTCGTTTAGTTTATTTTAGTCTGCGTAACAATATATGTACATACTTATTATTCTTGCTGTTTCTTATTTATAGAGTTTTCTAGAGTTTTGGTTTTTATAATATTTATACGATTTAGAGCTTCTTCGTGTCTGCAATTTATTTAAAAAGATTCATTAAATTTAGGTTAGTTTAGGCGGCGGATCTTTCTTGAAGAGTAAGATTCCACTTAGGCTAGTTAAACCCTTCCGTCTCTCCGTAGCAAGAGCCGGTGAAAGATAGTCTGTTCCGCTTTCCTAGCTTCTGCAGAACTTATTCGAGAGTATGCTAAAAGGGCATGCCCCCTCAAATATACCCATAGTACGATAGATAGACCATGCGATTTAGGGAAAGAGGTTTTTTTATTACTTTTTTAATTTTCCAGATTCAGAATTTTGAATCGGAATTTTCTTTCTTTTCAGATTTCTATCAAATTAGCGATGACGACTTAGACGATTGTGAAGATCTGCCAGATGATTGCTTAATCGATGCTGCAGATGGTACGAATGGAGCATCGTCCTCTAGTTTGTCGAATCTCAATGGCCATCGTGGTCCCTATGAACGGGCTTGGACAACTGAAGCAACCAGAGCTCTCATACATATACGCGGGCCCATGGAACATCGTTTCACTGAGGGCAGACAGAAACGCACCGCTCTCTGGTTACATTGTACGCGTCAATTACAAAAAATGGGTTTTCGATATAGCGCTGCCAAAGTACAAAAGAAATGGCACAATATTTTGATTACCTACAATAAGAATCTGTGTAAGAAATACACTTCAGGTTATGTGCACTGGGAATTCTTTGAGGAAATGTTTAAATATCTGCAAGGAAAACGGGCCAATTTCGAGGTCTCTAAAATTAAATCGAAAACACCAACAGGTGGCATACAAGTGAAAACCGCAACAGATAATTTCAATGTACAGTTTGTAAATACCAAGCAAGAGGAAAAGGAAACACCTCAAATTGAATTGGATTCAAAATCCAACGATGATTATGATGAGGAGGATAGTACCAGTTTAACGGATTTAAAGAAACCGAAATTAGAATTAAATGATGATCACCGGCATAATTATGAATATCCTTTGGAAATTGTGGACTCTAACAACTATACACAATCCAATGCCAAAGTGGTGGAGGATGTAACAAATGATTTTCCCAAAACGTTTGGCAAAGACAACCAATCAGTCATGTATGCGGCGGGTGGTGCACATGGTGTCCGTGGCAACAATAATGATGGTTGGTGGCAAGATTATTTTGAGCGTAAACTACAAGTGGAACGTGATAAAATTGAATTGCAAAAAGAAATGCATCGCGAATTAATGCAATTCAATAAGATGTCCTTGCTGCAGCAGGAGAAAATCGAACGCATTAAAATCGAAGCCATAAACAGCTTAACCAGTACTTTACAAAAATTAGTAGAAGTTAAATATAAAAGAAATTAAGAAAAAAAATAAATACCTTAACAACATACGACATTAAATAAATCTCTTTTTATTTTCCCATACAATTTTAAATATTCCAATCAATTTCCATGATGGTGGCAATATTTTCACCTTCACCGCTTACAAACTTATAACCAAGATGCCACAAGTCTGTTGAAAATATCAGACCTTCTCCCTCCTTTAGCACAACATTAATACGGGGACAGTTCACGCATGGTTCTTTAGCATTTAAACTCAGTTCCATGGTACCCCACAACTGTTGTACAATTACAAGACCCTGTAAATATATTTCCTGCTTAAACTTCTGCTCATAGTTATGAGCCATTAGCAGCCAACTGGAGTAGAATGGCTCCAAATGTACCGGATAATAGTAGGGCCGTTTAATAAAATTTCTCGATGATTTTACTGCCTTAAATTGACAGTTTCGTATTTGTAGAAACCATTTATCCGCGGGATTATATAAATTCCATGCCTTACGCAGTGCCAGTTCGATATCGAAAAATTTATTCAACATTAGATTGGTGGATACATCACACGGGTTGCTTTTCAGAAAATCCAAAGATTTATTGAAAATCAATTCATAGAGATCAGTGGTGGACATGGGTTCATGGGAATCTGTTATAATGACCGGATATGATCTTTCCAAATAGTTGGATTCCACAAATGTAAAAGTTGAATTTGTTAGAGATGGTATGTAATCTGAAATTATAAAGAAAATAAGAAGAAAGTTATTCTAAAAGTACACATGGTAGCCTATTCGGGTTCAATCCCCTCCTAGAGGATAGCATCAACAATAAAACATCGTGGAAAGATGAGGCAACGCTATGTCTTGCGGAGAAGTAGAATTTAATCAACAAAGTTATTCACCACTATACCCAATACATGTTCGCAGAAAACTTAATTTCAAAAGTTGGGAACTCTGTCATTCTAGAATCTGCTACAATAGATCAATAATCAACTGCTTAGCTGAAAAAGCTGATTCACAAATAATAAACGGAATAATAACAGGCAGGATGACATGTTGGACTATAGTTGGTAAAGTCATGGGACCCATAGAGAAGAGAATCTATCCCCCGATGGCGGTTGTAAATTCCTTAGCCAACGCAACCCCATCTCAGGAGAGTCTGACTATAGTATAGGAGCTATAGTCATGGCACCCATAGAGAAGTGGATCCATTTCTCGATGACGGTTATACATTCCCTAGCCAACGCAACCCCACTATGCACTGGAACTTTGACCAATTTAATTACATGCTGTTCATTCCTTAAAGTATTTTCCTCCTGCTGCTATTATTTCTTTGACTTCATTGGTGCTAGAACAGTAGAGTTGTCAACTTCCATTGTCTAGAAATAATGGCTTTATTATCGCAATATTAGGGTGCGCAATATTAGGGTGATGTTGGGTGCGCGTTACTCTTTCACTATGGCTTAACTATGATGTTAATACCTGATATTATCTACTGTGGGGGGTCGGAGGTCATAGCATCCTAAATGGATTGTTAATATAGCGATTGAAGACTCTTAATTTTTAAATTTTAAAACCATTACAATGAGAAATTCATTGTCTTCTGCTACATTCGAGATGCCAAGCACTAATTTTAACTTTAAAAAATTCTGATAAGAAATCTTTAATACCCACCAATTGTATCGCACAATAAACAATTTTCTTTTTCTGTTTCATAGCGGCCCAATTTTGTAGTCGAAATCCGATTGTTGTCCTCCTTTAAAGGCTTTTCAATCAAACACTTGGCATTATACAAATCAGACCAATTCCAGTAGGGCAGCAATTGTATCAGAAACAAACGACCCAAAGCACTTAAAAACCAATTCACCGTATCACACCATATTACCAGAGCCCATAGAATAGCTATTGTTAAACCGATTAACGATAACAATTTCAATTTTTGTAAACGATAGTAATTCTGTAAGGGTTTACAAATCTCCAGCATTTGTGAATTTGAAAATTGTTGTTTTTTCAACGAAGCAAAGAAATTTTCGAAATCTTGTTCTATAGACGCAGAAGATGACATGTTGCCGGATAAATGAACTTAACAGTTATGCGATTAGGTTTTGAATGATTAGCAAGTGTATTCAAGGAAATTGTGTTTGCGAGTGGCTTTAGAAAGGACATGCGCCTTCAATAAGAGTGTGGCTGGCAAAAGATAATAATTTCTGTGTCTCCTATATAATCAAATTTTACACTTCAATTGTTTATAATTTCAATGCAAATGAAAAAAAATGGAAAATAAATTCAATCTATTTTCCCTTTTCAAACACTTGAGCCACTAACTTTTGTTTGTTTTTGTTGTTGTAAAGAAAAGAAAAAAAGCTTCAATACTTAAATGCCAATAAAAATTAAGTGGGTGTATTTTATTTCCTTATATATCCGCCGTTAAGAAAGATTTCGCGATTCTTTTCAAATGTTTTGTAAACATTTTACATTCCCTCTTGGGACGAAGAATTCTCCATACTGTTGTCCGACCTTGGGCCACAGTCCTTCATGTGATCAAGTAACTCGCTGCAATCTTTCGATTTGTTCCAATACGTTGTCGGACAATTTACAAACGTCTCCGCGAAAACACAAGCCATTAAATGGCTGGTTTTCGGTGGGCAAGGCGGCGGTTGGTACATACGATTATTCGATCCCGGAGTTAAGGTTTTAGTGTTTCGATTTTTCATTTCTTCTTGCATTTTCAAGTGATGCTTTTCAACCTTTGCTGAGCAAGTTTTGAAAGATTTTTCCAATTCTGGTATGAAATCGGGCGTATCTTTTAGGACTTTCTTCAAGAGGGCGGATAGATTGGCTTCGTGGAGTTTGCCATTTTCCATTATGCCCGTATCATTAAGGGCACATTCCAAGAAACACTGGAAAGAGATAATAAAAATATTTTGTTTTGTATTCCTTTCTCGTTTCTTTAAGGCACATAAGGCTGCCACACAAAGCATCATCATTTGGGAAAGACAAGATTCAATAATTTTCATTATGGTCCTTCGGTTTAGGTAATGTCTCTCTATTAAAATTTGTTTTGTATTCCTTTTTCGTTTCTTTAAGGCATATAAGGCTGCCAAACAAAGCATCATCAGTTGGGGACGAGTAGATTCAATAATTTTCATTATGGTCCTTCGGTTTAGGTGATGTCCGTCTATTAAAACTTTCACATTGTTGTCTCAAACCCTTCTGAAATGCTTTGCGCTGCAAATCCGTTGTCTAAGTTTAATCAGGCTTCAATAATCTTGAAATTTATATGAAAGTGAAACAGATGCTGATATGGAGCACACACGGTGAAAGGTTTAAAGGTTTGAAACGATCGAAGTACGAGAAAAACGGATTCAAGGAACTTTAGTGCCACGTCTTCCTATCCTATTTAAAAAGTTTACATACTTACCCAATGCATATGAGGTCCATTCCTTGGTACAGCGGCTGGTGTGGGCGAAGGTTTAACGCCCTTTGCTGTGGGAGGATTTTCATTACTCATGGGCACAAAGGTGGGTGTAGGTGGACTCATTAAAAACTCTTTACATTTATCCGTATTTTCATCGGTAATCAGTTCCGGTACGGGACAACAAGTAGTGGGATTCTGGAGAAGAAAAAATTATTAAAAAAAATTGAATGGAATGGAAAACAAGGATTTCTAACTACAATTCTGGGTGGCACTTTGTGACAATCGGCAGCCAAACTGTGTTGCTAAAATGTAGAAAATGAAATTTTATACAATTTAAATATTCAAGAGGCAAAATAGATTACAATGCTAGTACCGTTATAGCGGCTATGATGCCAAATATTAAGAATCCATTGGCCATTATGATGATACTGTTTTAACCAAATCTATACTGTTGCCAGCAGATACTATCGAAATTTTGCGTTAAACTTGTTTAATTTATAATCATTTTTGCAATGTTTTTGGTTAAACAAAAATATTAAAAATCAACTCTACGCACCAGTAATTTATTTGGCTCGCATTAGCTCTAGCGTTATAATGGCGTAATTATATAGTAAATTAACAAAAAATTAATTTAAAATAATTAATTTTTTTTCTTTTTACTTTCATTTCTTTTTTTCTTTTGTTATCAGAGATTTAATTTAATTTAATACTGAATTTGTTTATACGAGCAATCAATTTAATCAGATAATTTGCATAAATAGAACAGCAGACTAAACAAAACAAAAAAGTAACAAAATTTTAAAAAATTTTTGTTACGGATATATATTGGATTTAAAGGGGAATAACATTATGATTCATTTCTCAATTCATTCACGAATACAGCATAAAATAATGGGTTTCATTACCCCTCATCAATTAAAACTATGTACTGATGATAATTGCCAAACGCAATACTAGTTTATGGAACCACCATCACAGTTTCGAAATGAAACTGAAACCATGAATTTGAAAAAAAATTAACAAAACATGTTATTATTACCATGGATTTTTAGATCATAATTGCTAATAGATCTCACATTAATAACTATTTGGCTGCTAATTTCGTAGCTTAACATCCTTTTTCAAGATGGTTAGGTTAGGTTAGATTAGGTTAGAGGACGTGTACTTGTCAATAAAGACAAGTAAAGTACCCGGAGGTCGAATTGACGCATTGTGCAACGTCCTTACAGAGGGAAGGATAATAGAGGGATAAAAAGGAGAGGATGTAGGAAAGGGGAGAATGGGAAGTGGAGGAATTACACAGATAAGACACAACAAAAAGGGGAGGGCGCGACTACACTGATGAAGCCCTAGCGCCTCTCAACCAGCTTAAGCCACTAATGAATCTATGGAGAGCCTTGATGTCGGCTCTCGACACAGAATTCAAACTCTCAAAAAAGGCCCCGCCAAGGGTCCTCAACCCCAAGGGCTGGGCAGTTACAGAGGAGATGTTCGATAGTCTCCAACTACTTCTCATCGCAACATGCCCTGCAATAGTTCGGCTGGGATCTGTTCCAGATCCCCGTCAGCGACCTAATCTCGCAGTGCCTCGTGATAAAACCGACAACCAACCTTAAGCTGGCCTTATCCAAGGCCAGCAGCCAACCTGTTCTCTTACTGTCCACAGCAGGCCATAGACATCTAGAGACATAACAAACCGATTCGTCCCTCCGACGCCATTGATGAGGCCGTAGAGGTGACAGACCGGGGGCTCAGGACCAACTATCAAATCGCCCCCAGAAAGCGAACCTAACCTAGCGAGGGCATCCGCCGTCTCATTGCCCAGTATTCCGCTATGACCCGGAACCCAGCACAGACGGATACGGTCTAGTCCAAAGTCCTCAGCGACTCCTTTTGCAAGACAGTCGATTAATATGCGCATCTTTAAATACGAATGCCATAATCTTGCCAGTACGACTGTTACGTCTTTGCTTGCTCCTCTCAAATGACAATGGTTTTCATTCTGATGTGAAATGATGGAGTCTTGTTTCATTAATTGCCATTACAATGACATAAGGGTCATTACAACCTTTAAGTTAGGGTTACAATATAGCTATACACACCACCCATGTGGTGTGTGTTAAAATTTTATCCATGCGTGATGAGCCCCTCAGTCTAACGTTGACTGCAAATACTAGATTTTTGCGAAACTCTCAGAGTTTTTGCCAGAGGACTACTGGCAGGAAGTAACCGAAAGTAATATTTTTCATATTTCGTTTACTTCGAGATATCTGAGTTATAGTTTGAACCACGGGTTCTCGTCTAGTAGGCCAACACACTAAGTACGGCGGCTTCAATTGCCACATATTACACCTAAATTTGGAGTTTGGCAGAAGAACCCTTTAAGTACTGCTCAAAATCAGCAATTCGTTGTTGCTTTCGGTCGATTATAAGCCCGCATGGCACTTATTTGAATAATGCACGATATGTCCAACTGGTTCTTTTGTTATCTTCTGCTGCATTCGAACCTGAAAAGCTTGTGTTGGTATTCCAGCATCAATTTTAACTTTAAAATAAATTTTTAAAGAATCAGGAACTGTAGACATAAGTATGATAAAATAGCCATGATGGTATTACAATGAGATCTGCTAATTATACGTAACTTAATAAACAAATATGACAGCCTTGTTAGGTAGGTTTTAGTTTGTGACATCACCATTATCTCCCAAACCCGGAACCACTCAGAACTTGCTATGAAGTGACTTCCAATGTCAATGCCAATGCGTGATAATAGTTCCAGATTATCTATATAGTAGGCACTCGGGTGTCTTTTTCTCCCAAGACAGTATTAAAGAACAGTCTCCTCTTCTTCCACATCTCCGACCAATGCCACATTCACGGGCCCATAATAACCCCGACAACCATACTGAACGTGTTTCTTGGGGTTTAAACATACTTGTCGTAATAGCCTCGTTAGGGGTTCTGAAACTATTTTGGATTTGCAAGAACTTTGATAGGTTGCTTTCATTTAAAGTGAAATGATTCTGGATATAAAATTTTTCGATATTAAAATATGTATATACATACATACATACATACATAATTGGTCATTACAACCCTTCAGTCAGGATTACGAACTAGTTTCTCACACCACTTATGTTGTGTGTGTTAATTTTATACATGAGTGGCGGGACTTACATTTCATGGCAATTTTATTTAATCTCAGAGTTTTTGCAAGAAATCTGCTGAGAGAAAATCGCCGAAGGAATACTTTTTGTATTTTGTTTTGATGTCTGGCCTGGGGCTCGAACCCTGGCTTTACGTCTAATAAGCCATCACACTACCTACTGGACTACGGCGACTTCATATATATGCTTAAACTAAATAACCACCCTCGTATAGGTATATATACATATATATGGATTTAGATAATTATAAACCCCCATTTCTCTACTCGATAATAATTTGATAATAATAATAATAAAAGTGAAAAAATATAATAATTAAACATGCAATTTAATTGCATTTCATTGTGCAAAAGAAAAAAACTCATTTGAATTAAAGTTTTGGTCGAGCTTTCAGCGAAATATAAAAGGAAAATATTCACTGATCACTGCTAGTCGCTTATTGACCTTCCTACTGAAAGGCGTCGGAATGTATTTTTTGGGTATTCTAACAATATTGGCAGGGGTAAGTAAAAATTGTTTTTAAATGTGAAATAAAATATGAAATAAGCTTTTAATTTTTGGAGCAGTTAACCCTATCCAAAGGAGACGTGGATTGTAGTAAACCTCCCCCACGCTACGTAAGTTAAATTTAAAAACTTTCAATAGACCGGGTAACACTAAAACAATAAATTTCTTTAGAATGGCGAAAATTGTTGCCAAGTACCGGATTTTATAACCGAAGATATTAGAACGGAATGCATGAACGAAATGGATGAAATGATTTATAAAATGTCCGAAGGACCTGGAGGACATCATCGAGGACCACCTGGAGGTCACCACGTAGGCATTGTTTTGTTTTTTATTTTTCTATAATACATTATATTATCTTCCATTATCTCTCTTAATTCCAGTGCTTTATGTCTTGTGTTCTTAATAAGACTGGCATTTTAGTCGATGGCGAATTACACGAAGACAACCTAAATGATTATTTAAATGAAGTTTATGATGATGCTGAAATGATTGATTTCATTGATGAAATAGTCCACAAATGCGATGAAAAACGTCAAAATCATCCAATGAAAAAACCCATAAATAGACATGGCCCTCTGCAGTGTCCTTATAACAATGAGGGCATGTTAGCGTTCTGTACTTTTATTCACGCTTTTAAGCAATGTCCCGATTCCGTTTGGTCCAATACAGATGAATGCAATGAATTACGTGAACATTTCAGACAATGTAAGCCACCACATCATCATCATCATGGACCAAATGAAGATGACGCAGACATAGAAGAAGAATACATTGATGAGGATCAAGCTGAAGAAGACATTTAAACTGTTCAAAAAGAAGGAAGAAGGAAAACTTAAACGTATTAATTTAATCTCATTAAACATGTAAATTCCTTAAAGCAATAAAATTTATTTAATCGATAAAAATTGTTTAAATTACAACGCCAAATGGAGAAACCTTTCTCTTTTTCAAGGAATCTTAAACTATTTATTAACACAATTATGTGTGGTTAGTCTTTTAGCCAATAAAAAGTTGAAATTGAAGTTTTTTCAAAGCCTTTATTAAAGTCAGGATGCTAGTGCCGTATCCCAATAGATATACCATCTAAAAAACGGAATCAGACGTCTTAATATTCATTACATACATAGGGAAGGCATAAACTACAGTGCAAAAATGGAAAAGAATATACGAAAACATTCCTTAAGTAATTGGAGTTTGATATACGTTAGCAGGACAGCTGGAATAAATATTAAATTGATGATGAAATTACTGGCGAGCGCCAAACGATCGTATACGTAGTTAAATTAACATCATCGACCAGTTTAAACTTCGCACTGACACTTTATTGGCCGTTACAGAAGGGATTGAGACACAAGGTCACATTTTCATCACGAGCACATCGAACAAAAACCATGTAAAAAAAAATAATTGAAACGTTCAATAAAAATCCGTTTCCTCCAAAAAAATTATAAACAAGAGGGTGCTAAATGAAGAGCTGATCCATTGGCTACGAAGAAATTTAAAAAACTTTTGAACGAAAATCGATACATTCCTACCACTTCTCGAGGAAATTCAGGACTTCAGGATTTTGAACAGAGGGGAATGGGAAAATGAAACTGAGTCGACAAGTTTAGCTCATTCGATAAAACTACCGGATGATTGTAGCGTCTTTCAGGCAGAAGTACGCAGTGCGGTAATGATTATTAAAGAGGACAGTATATTTGGAAAAGATTAACAATATTAATAACAATAATTAACAACCAAATTAAAAACCATAAAAAAAATTCAAACTATCTGAAGCCTTTTGTAAAGATCTGTTATGCCACCCAGCAACGTATTTTTGAATTCATCACAATTATACTTGTACATGCAACTCATGAATAAACAAATAAAACAAAAACTATTTAAACACATCATGGCTATACAGAATGCATTCGGCATACAAAATGTTTTACGATTTAAAAATTATTTTTACCACTTTATTCTGCCTTGCCGGGACTACTTTGCAGTATAGTCCACTTGCTAATCTGGAGTGCAATCGTACAACATACGTGGTAAGTGTAGGCCTATTAAATAACACTTAGTAACCATAATATCCTTCAGCCTGAAAAGCAGGATTGCTGTATGATTGCAAATATTTATACGGAAGAATTAGTAGAAAAATGTGGAGGTTTAATCAAAGGCAGCTATACCAACATTGACTTTCGCACCACCGTGTTTGAGAATGTAAGTTAAGAGTATTATTATTGATATTTTAAATAATTTGATTTTCGTAATTATTTTGTAGTGTTTTGTTAATTGCGTTTTAAATGAGACTAAAATCTTGGAAGCTAATGGTGAACTCAATGAGGAGGCTATGTTGACCTATGTAAATGATGTCTTTGCTGATACACCCGACATGATGCCAATTGTTGAAGAATCCTTTAGGATATGTTTTCATACCACCGCTTCCATACGAAAATTTATTCCACCTGGTGATAATTGTCCAGTTGGAAATGTATTAATAATGGATTGTTTATATCTGAGAATATTTATGTTCTGTGCTGAAACGTCCTGGTCCAATGACGAGATATGTAATGATGCTAGAGAATACACAGATAAATGTTGTCCAAAGTTTTTATATACGGAAGAGGAATAAGATATAAAATGTTATACAAATTCATATGTATCTAGAATATTTAGTATAAACCAGCAGTTATTCAAATATATACCGATATTTTATTTCCCATAAACTTGCCATCAAGGGGTAGAAACTACTGAATTCCTCTACATTAGCCTGCTGTTACTGAAAACAGTACTGTAGTCTTTGTGGAAGATATAAGTATTTAGGAATGAGTATTGGTTACTCCTTCAAAGGCCTGCAGAAGCAGAGCTCCAAGTCGAATAGGTTTGCCAACTATTGTTCTATTCTTCAGGCGACACATCTGATATGCAATTGATATCGTACTGGAATAGCATTACAGCATTAAGGACTTTCATTTTTTACCATAAAATCAAGTAAATTTGATGACTGAAATGGTAATAAAAACAATCGTCTCATGAAGGTAAAGAGTGACATTTGAATCCTCCAATAAAGAGTTAAAATTTAACATCTTGGCGGCTCAGAAAGAATTGAAAACCAGGCAAAATTATACTTTAACTGGGGAACTTTGGTTGTTACGTTCTGACAACTACATTTACAGAAGGCTTTTTAATTCAACCGGGTAGAATTTATTCCCATTAGGAGCATAAGGCCTCATCAATTGCTCTCCCTTCCTTTCTATCTGTCGTAGAAGACTTCAGCTTGTTAATTGATTTTCCTGTTCGTACCGTTGTCGACGACAAATGGGTCTTATGGATTCCCTTCCAGGACTAACTTAGGAAACTTTAGTTGTTACGTTCTGACAACGAACTTTACAGGAGGCTTTTTCATCCAATCGGGTAGAATTTGTTCCCATTAGGAGCATAAAGCCTCAGCAATTGCTCTCCATTCCTTTCTATCTGCGTAGAAGACTTCTGCTTATTAACTGATTTTCCTGTTCGTAATGTTGTCGTTGACGACAAATGGGTCTTAGGCACTCCCTTCCGGGAATAACTTGGGGGTTCAAGTCAATTAAGATTCTGATAATGCCGAAATGTGATCTTCATAAAGCATGATCAATTCATCTCCACGTCCGTGAACGTATTTCAGTTTCGGTTGCTGTGTGATCGTGTTGTGCCCAGAGCTAAACGTTACGGATAGTATTTGGCGAGAAAATCTTGAAAATTGGGCAAGAACAGCGGTCAGTGATTACTTGTATTGCTCTAAGGTATCAGCGAGCTGAGTTCCGTACAGAGCAACTGAGGTCATATATCTATTGAAGCAGTTTTCACTCATCCTTAAATTGGGTGTTTTCAACGGTATCTAGTGATGCAGTTCTTAAAATATCCTCTTTGGAGCCTTCTATATATACATATATACATACATAATTGGCCATTACAACCCTTCAGCCAGGATTACGGCCTAGCTTCTCACACCACTCATGTTGTGTGCGTTAATTTTATACCTGAGTGGCGGGACCTACAGTTTAACGTCGGCTCCGAACGCCAGTTTTTTGAGAAACTTTTGAGAGCCTTCTATAGATATGATCAATTCCCCTAGAAATAGCAAATATTTCGTCTTCAGTCAATGCTCCTATCACCAGCCTAAGCCATAAAACTTTCTTGTCCATAAAGGACAAAGACCCTTTACTCAAACCAACACATCATAGAACCGGCGGAGAAGGATAATTCAAACAGATAATCCATTGTATTGATTGAAAGGGAGTAGAAAAGTAAAGTCTTGACAACATTTCTTCAAATAAACATTTGGTCTGCCAGAATGGAGCCACTGTCGAACGATCGGCTCAATTATTTACACATAAACAAACTTTTTTAAAACTTTTTTTAACAAATACCATCAATAATTTGTTTAAATTTAATTTATAAGTTTATTTGTAAAAAAATATGTAATTTTCCCGGCTATTATAAATTCTTTACTCGAAAAATTGTTTCCAAAAAACAAAAATAAAATACTTGTGCTGTGTTATAAATTATTTCCCAAACAATTACTCCAATAGCTGCGTGCTTCATTACATTCATTCGTATTTAGCCACAATGATTCTGGACATTTCTTAAAAGTTTTAACAACAACACAATCCATTAATAAAACATGATAGAAAGCACAGGGGCCTTTTGTAGTTATAACTTGAAACATAATCTCATATTTGTTTAAGCACTGCACGAATGCTTCTTTAACAATTGCTTTAACATCAGGTGTGGTCTCTAAAGCCGTATCTAAATAAGTATTTAAAATATGCTCATCAAAACTGTTATTGTTTAGAAAACCAATTGCATCTACAGCACAAGATATGAAACACTGGAAAGTAAATTCTTATTGAATTCTTAATTTCTAATTAAAAAATATTCTCTAATACGTATGTACGTACATGATGTTGGCTTGAGGCCTCTATTTTGAAGTGATCCTTATTAGAATGGCATTTGTCTTTAATATCCTCAGTATAAAAGTGTGGTAAAGGACAGCATTTGTGGTGGGACTTTAAATTAGAATTTTGAAATAGAATTTCTTAATGATAGTGATGTTGAATTATTAAAAACTTACTACTTCGGGTTGACGTTTATAGCAAATGAAATCGGCCGTTATACAATTATACTGGAATGCTGTAAAAACGTAGGCTATGAAAGAAAACTTGTAGCACAAGTAGTACATTTTATTTTATGATCTCTATTACGTGGGCTATAATTTTAAACTAATTTAAATTACAATATTGCTGTTATACAGTACTATATATTCATATATTGTACAATGTACTATGTACGATATAAATATTTAAATTGCATGTTTCAAATACTATTTGATTAAATAGATAAGGAAATGCTATCTATGCCATAAAAACGGAAAACCCGAATTGAACACTGAGTCTAAACCACTATCAATATATTATAAAAATAATAAATATTAATAAGTTCCGTTTGATGCTAAAAGGAACATAGGACGGACCTCAATAAATTATCGGAACATGGGCACAATTTTTGTATTCAATAAACCTTTCGAGCTCAACATTGCTTAAGAAATGTTTCAAAAAAAAAGTTAAGATAAGGTAGACGATACTGCCAAACTGTAACCTTTCTAATCCCACATATTTCTCCCAAAACAGTATTGATCGAGTGTAGATTTAAACGACAGAACCGTTAGACATGTTGCTGATCAGTGATCATTTCCTTGCAAATGAAATTCAAATACAAAGAAATAGAAAAGAATAAAACCACCGTCATGCTGTATAGTCCAGCATGAGAGAAAGACCTCAACATTTTCTAGATAAGTTGGCCGTTTTGTTGTCATGAGTTCAATAAAGCCTTAAAATGGTTTGAGCGTGAATGTGAAGACCAATGATATGCAATCAACACAATACTTAGAATTTTTAAGGAGTTTTCTTTACCGGTGAATGTTGGATATTTTAGAACTTGCTTAGGGTTTAAGCACAAACAGCAGGTTTCAGCTAAACCCTTCTAACGCTTAGAAAGATTCGAAAATAAACAAAAGCACCTGTTTTCCATACCAATTTTTCTTCAGATATGTCTGTTAAACTGTAAAATTGTTTACAATGTTAAAATATTCCTTTTTTACGACACTATTGCTTAAAATTTTAAACGGACACTCTTTGAATAAAAATGAAATGATTTTAAAGAAACTCTATTTTTTTGTATCCTGAGAAAAAAGGCCGGCTCAATAACGTCAACGAACTTATAAGAAAAACACGATACTCTTACTAGACTGCAGTCACATACTGCTAGTAGTCATAATTCATCAAGCTACTACCTCAGCAGAGGCAGTGGGAGGGTAGATCGGGATGTCGTGTGTCCAAGATAATTTGACCGTCTACCCACAGTGGTATTACCAGTTTACTGCTAGGGCTTAATAAATCAGGGTTCCCTACATGACGTTTTGGGATTTGAGCGTTTGAATAGATACCATCTGAACTATTGCAGAATACGAGGAGATTAGGTTTAGTTGGAGACTATATCTGCCAACTTCGAGGCAGGAGAGAGATTAACATCCTGGGATCCTTTAAGAGTTTGAATTCCCTATCCGGAGTCCAAATTTCTCTCCGCTGAGAGCATTGGGCTGTTTCTGAATTACATTTTTAAACTTAAATTATTATTATATAGTTTTCATAGCTCAAAAAAAAAAACATTTTTAGCCTTATTATAAAAATATTCGTTCCAACGTTTTATAACACTAGAAATGTGGTACTTTACTTCCGAAAAAGTATTGCCACCTACAAAACACATAGGAAGCCAATGCCCGATTGCTTGCTTCTCTTTTACAAACATTTACCCATAGACCAACTATAAGCACCCAACTTTTGGAGTATAGTGTAGAACCACAATCAAACTTGCACAATTAACATCTACTTCTACTTCTGAGACTTCAAGTCAATTTTTAAACATTACCTGTTGACTTCGGTATTCCTTTAATTTAACACCACTTTGTTCTTCATTTTGTTTTTCCAATTTATTTCTCCAAAACAAAAACACTATAGGATGTGTTTCACGCTTTGTTTTTAATTCAGCTTACAAAGTCTTACAATATATTAAAAAAAAACGAAGAAATTGTAGTAAAACCCACATCATCTGTTTCCATAAAACTACAAAAACAAAGTAATTTACAAGAAGTAGGTTCTTGGTTTTCTGTAGGAGAACAATTTCCTGTTGCCCTTGTGGTGGACACGTTGTACCAAGGGGAACTTGATCTTGGAGTCGTGGAATTGTTTGACGTGGGTACGACGGGTCTTGCTAGCGGGAATAGCTTCAACCTTGATGATTTGGATAGAGTGGGCACGAGCACGATGACGGGCACCCATATCACGGTAACATTGTGTGACAGCACCACCAACAGTCAAGTCACGGTATTCACGGTACATGTTGTGGGTACCGGAACGGGAATCGTAACGCAACCAGATACCGAAGTTCTTAATTTTGATGGGCGAGGTTTCGTACACCTGTTTGATGGCGACGATTTCACCGGTGGTCTTCTTGAATTTCTGCAATTGACGCAAGAAATACCAGAAACGGGATTTGGCAACAATGTTGTCGGGGGCAAAGATTCTCATCTTGTAAAGAGGAGTTTGAGGTTCCTTCTCGGTGGGCACTTTACGGCCGATAACCTCGTATTCCTTCAACTAAAATGACACAAAACAATACACATTAGTTCCATGTTGGGAACACATAAGAAAGCAATACAAATAAAAACAATAACACAACCAACACAAAGGCAGTATGTAAACATAAGAAAAATTTTGCAATATATTCATTTTAAATTTTCATTACTTCTTTCTATATCATATTTAATTAACACCTAAACAATTTCAATTAAAAGAAATAATTTGTAACTCATTTTGACACTGCGGCATTTTGACAGTTCTAGTCTGAGTTTAGCACACACAAAAAATTCACATTCTACTGGCACATGTTCATTTCTTTTATTGAATTTCTCCATTTTCCTGCATTAACTTGTTCCAAATTTGTTTGTATTTATTGTTTACACACTGCACTTTAGTTTCAGTTGTTAATTGCTTCAATTTGCAATAAATTTTTCATAAATTTTCATTAATTTTTCGGGAAAATTACCTGTCCCTTAGCTTTCATTTTGGCAGCGTTCACGAAAAAGGAAACGGAAAGAGAGTTGACAGCTGTAGTATCATTTTAGTACACATTTTTCATTCAGTCAATGAACAATAATTTTTAGGAAGTGTTCGAATTAACATATATACAACTCTATGCTGTGCTGAGTTTGTACAGCTCAAATCAACTCGGTATTGATGAAATATTTAACTAATATGGCAGAACGGCTAGTATAATTAATAATAAAAATAAATTTATATATAATAATAAAAAATTATACAAAATTATACAATACAAATTATACTAAACCATGTAAAATTTATTAGGCTCCAAATTTTCGCAATTTGTACAAATAGGCCATTGGTAGTGGTATTTTTTGGGCTTTTATACTTTTGAATTGAACCAAAAATGGTACAAATTGTACCCAATTTCCCGTTCCTGTTTTAGTTTTAGATTAGAGGACGTGTACTTACCAATTGAGACAAATACAGTACCCGGCGTTCCTTTTTCGCACTTCAATTTATTTATGGTGGGCTTTTAACCCAATGGCTTCGCTGATAGAAGGAAAACCTACTTATTCCAGACATACACCGGTTAATTCATCACCGATAGTACAGTGAACTATGGTACTACAGTACCTTTTTGAATAACGGTGCTTTGGTGAATTTCAATTTTATTCACAACACCTGACAAATTCACCACATTTTGCAAAAACTCACCACGTCAGATAAATTCAACACACTTCCCAAAAATTCACCGCGTTAAAACACACCATACTTAAAAAATGTTAGCGCGGAATGTTAGGCCAGTAAAATAGGAAAGAGGAGGAGGAGGAGGTAGGAGTCCGTCTTTATTGAATACAGAAAACCCACCCAACCATCTTGATTCAGAAGAAACCCTGCTACATGCTGGAACACACAAAACACACACATATACAAATTATATACACCCACCACCACTAATATACAAATTTTTGTTAACGGAAAAAAAATAGAAAAAGAATATGGGAATTATGGAATTTTTTTCTTTGATTACTTACTGACACAGAAGCGTTAACAATGCCAATTTAGCAAAGCATTTCAAACTATAAGCAATGTCAATCGTTTGAAAACCAAAAAATATGGCAACTCTTTCTTATTAGAGTGAAATTTTGCACTGCAGAAAACAAAATTAACAAATAAAAATCGTGTTTTTATTATAAAATGATCATACATTTTAATATTAGGGCATCTTGTTTCTGGCAAAACTTTATTGACCAACAAAGTCTTCAGAGTTTGTTTCTTAGTACAGCTGCTGCTTTCGATAAGAATCCCCACAATCAAAAAAGTGTTTTTTTGCATTGTTGTTGTTACAAGACGCAAAAACGGACGATGTCAATTGCTCGCCAACTTGATGATATCGACTTGATGAGTCGACATTTCGTGTTTAGAGATGTTAAGGGGTTTGTCTAACATAAACTGTTTGGTAAATACAAATATATAAATATAAAAACATAGATATAATCTATTGCGTTCCCATCAAACTTTATTGGGTATTTCTATAACGTCTCAAGTCTATTGAATTGACAAAAGGATGCTTGCTCTCCCAAGAACAAAGACAACTCCTTGTTCAGAACCTGATATGGACCCGGGTATTTCCTCCTGAGACAAATTTCCAAGAGATATAATTTATAATCCCAGAATCTACATGTTGGGTTGGCGACGGTGTCCATTCTGGACAAGTTTACTTTGATCCTGCAGCGCCCTGTCTAAAGACCGACTGCTAGCATTAAGTTTTCACAGATAGTCTGGTACGTTACTCAATTCTCGTCATATTTTAATTTTAACAGTAGTTTTGAGTGTCTCAAACCCATTTCGTTTGAGAGGAGAGAGTCCTCCTTGCCTTTCTTTTCTTTCTCTTTTATTAAATATTCTTTCCGGTTTACAGAAAGGTGTGGAAGCTCTTCTTTCACGCTCATTTTCGCGAATTTCAACGTGATCTGAGATCAAGCTCAGAAAATATATCTGAAAAGTGATAGACGAAATATTGAAAGGCTACCTCAAAAGGATCAAATGTTGCAACCAATCAGAGGCGATCACCCAAATGAGTGGTATGCAAGTAAAGGCTTGACAAGGTCCAAGTATTGTAATGAAGTAAAAGTTTCGTCGAAATCAAGGATTTTTTATGTGTGCTTTTTTTTAAATCGAAAAATGCATAACCTTACAATGGCATAAACAGCATAATGTTGTAAAGTCAAGGTACTTTATTTATGTCAACGAACTTTGATTATATTTAAGAAGTGAACATTTTATTGCCATAAGCCTTTTTGTGTGTTCTTTAGAGGCTCCTTGTTTAGGGTGTTTTATTTATCAATTCAGCATCGTTTGAAAATCGTTTTACAATATCATTCTGTTGATATTGCAATTGTATAAGAATCATAACATAATTAACAACGCTGTTTAAAGTCTGAAAATAAAAAGCTGTTGTTAACTAGCTAAGAATGCTGGTTAGTTTTTTGTATTTAAAAATTCACTTACCACAAACATGACACCCAAATTGCAATTAATGAATTTACCCACTTCTATATTGTAGTTATTATGCATACGCCAATGAAGAAATGCATCCATAGATTTGCGTACAAAAAGCGACTCCCTCAAATTGTAATCCATTTTAACAATTTCTTGGAAGCAATTCCTTCGCTAAAAAGGAATTTCCAATTAAAATGTATTTCTTTTAAAAACTAACTCTCTTTATACCTCCTTTTGAGCTGCATAGCCATAAATGGAAAGCGATATAACTTTATATATTCTTGGTGTCATAAACAGTAAAACGAATATATATTCGTTTACTTTGGGATTTGCATCTATGGCCTTGGAGCACAGTAAATAAGTCATACTTGTTATTAAAGCAAAATCATGAAACAAGCCACTGGCACTGATAACACCAAATACCTCATTTACTAAGGTGATCAAACAGGAATACTCTTTGAAATAATTTTCCAAAATTTTGAATTTTCTAATGTCACTTTCTGGACTTTGATTATTTTTCGTTTGTAGTAAGCATTGTTGCATTAATTTACGTATAAGACGAAAACGTAAACGCAACATATCCATATTACCCACAAATAGAAAGCCGGCAAAACCAGGACCACTGGTTACACAAGCATAAGACCAGGATATAACTGCAGAACTCATTATACCACAGTTACAATGAGCTATACGAAATATATAAAGAAACACTATGACCGTATAAAAGACATAAAGAACCACTGTCATTGGATTATACTTCAGAGCACTTTTATAATAGTTCCATTGAATGCAAGGAAAATCCTTTTGTAATTCTGCATCCAAAGCTTGAAAGGTATTAGCCAGTTTTATATATTTATCACGAACTTTATCCAAATAGAAAGTGGCTTCCAAGTATATTAATGGGCTTATAACACATTCAAATGTTAAGATGACCTTGACCACGGGTGTTAATTGCTGGGTTGCAGCCTCATAAGATTCCTTGTCGCTGAGTTTAAACAAGAAACCGCCAGCTAAACCCAGCACAAGTGCAAGACGACACAAGTAGCAATAAGTCTTAGACAAACGATCGCAATATAACTCTGTGCCGTTTCTAATTTTTAAACCCAAAAAGCCAGTTTGATATAATAGCAAATATATCCATTGAAAGCATTGATGTATGCTTTTTCCGGGAAAAATTGTTTTATTTGGTTTGTCAACCATTAAGAAAATTGTGGGCTTCAAGTGTAACTGTAAGTAATTTAATATAACACAGGGGTCTTTATACCCGAAACCTGTGATAATCTTTTAGTATTTATTTTACACGCACTTTATTAATTACACATCAATTTTCTTTCATAAGTAGAAAATTACACTGATAAGGATTATTAATTAACAATTGGTTGCAGCAAATATGAAGGGGGTTCGCTGATTTCAATAGAGTTACAAAAATGATATTGAAAAGCACACATCAACATTGTACGTTAAGTCATAGTCGTCCGTCTGCATTAAGTAAAGTTCTATTATGAACAGCAAACGAACTACAGTACCACGGTCTTCACTCAGGAGCAGAAAAGTTTAAAATGTTCTAAATTTCTTTCGGCATCATTTTCATTCCGTTTATTGCGTATCCAAACAAATTGCGTCTTCATAATGATTATTGTGTTAATTTATTGTGAATAAAAATGATGTAACATATATATATATATTTAGTTATTATTAATAGTAAATAAAACATTTCTACAAATTAATTTGTTTTTTTTTTTATTATTATTTTCTTTAGTCTATTTTTAAATTAAGAATATAGAGTATCAACTACACAATTTTTCAAAACAGTCCAGGCGCAAACAGATGAGGTTTTACAAGTTATTCGTTTTTTGTTTCTGTTTCTTTAGGGAAACTAATTTAATTAAACATGTTAAAAAATAAACATTATAAGGGAAGTAATAAAAAAGAAGGAAACGTTTGCTAGCAAACGTAGGGACAATCATGTAAGTTAAGTAATTGTACAACAATAACATTAGGCAGCCTTTTTATCACGCTTCTCTGTTTGGCCATTACACTGATGGGCTGCATTCAGATGCAGATTCTTTTGTAAAACATGTGCATCAGCGGGTTCAATACGTTTGTAGTATTGCTCTTTGGTTTCCACAATTTCAAAACCAAATTTTTTATAAAATTCTATAGCGCCTTCATTGTTAACTTGAACATGCCTGTAAACCGCAAAAACAGAAATAAATGTTATTGTTTAAGGGTATTATGGTTTAACACGGAGAAACTTACAAAAAAATACTATCGAAATTACCATCCTTTTCTACATAGTTTAAGATGTGCTGGAACATAACTGTGCCAATACCCAATCTACGATAGGGCGATAAACAACCCAATGTCATAATGTACAAACGTCTCTGGTTGTCCGAAGTATCAATCCGGCAGCAAACAGCGCCCACCACTATGTCATTGTAATAGGCTAATTTTGCTAGTTCGCCAGCTTCTAAAACATCCACATAGAATTTATCATTATAGGAGACGGGAAAGACCACTGTGTTTAATTTCTTTAATTGTTTTATATTGTGTGGAGTAACATCACCCAATTCGATACTGGCTCTGTCACACGAAAAATTTCTAGGTTAGTTTACCAAACAAAACAAAAATGGTTGCTGCTCACACTTACCTAGTCATTTTGTCTAGGTTATTGTTTTAAAATTAATATATAGGTAATGTAATTTTATAAATAATTTAATTTATAATTATAAATTTAAGGGATTTCCTACAACCAAAAGCAAAAAAATGTATTAGCCGCCCTTGAAAATGAGGAAATTTTTTGTTTGACAATTCTTTACTGACCACAAGTTAATGTCAATTTGAGCAAAAGATTTCAAACTGTTGCCAAAAATGAAACAGAGATGTTAAAAACTGTCAAGTAATAAAATATGGCAGTATTTGTGGGGAAGAATTGCTTGCTTTTTGCTTTGATGCTCTTTTATTGAATATTTTATAGCAAAAACAAATCTTTTGTTTAATTTTTCCTTTGAAGGTTTTAATTTGATATGTTCTCAAACCATTTGTTTAATTTTTCTTTTTAATATTTGATATTGTAGTTTGTCTAATCCATATTTGTACAATAGTTACCTGGTTGCCTTAATTATAATCTTCAAACAATGGTGGCATCTTTTGAAAACAAAAAAAATATGGCAACTTGTTCTACTTTTAGCGGTAAATTGCACTGTAGAAAAGAAAAATTTTAGCGTCAAAGTCGTGTTTTTTTATAAAATGATCGTAAATTTTAATATTGGCCTTTTAGGGCATGTTGATTCTGGAAAAACCTCATTGGCCAAAGTCTTGAGTACCATATCCAGTACAGCGGCTTTCGATAAAAATCCACAATCAAAAGAAAGAGGCATTACACTTGACTTGGGTTTTAGTGCATTGCAGGTGCAGGCGCCGGCACATATTAAAGCAGAAAATTCCAGCATAGAACAGTTGCAATTTACATTTGTTGATTGTCCGGGACATGCCAGCTTGATAAGAACAATAATTGGAGGTATTAACTTATAAAAAATTTAAATATGTATAGTAAAACGAACTAATTCATTAAAGAACTATTTTACAGGCGCCCAAATCATAGATCTTATGATTCTGGTTATAGATGCTCAAAAAGGCATACAAACTCAAACAGCTGAGTGTATAGTCATTGGAGAGCTGCTGCAACGCAAACTGATAGTAGCTGTAAATAAAATAGATTTATTGAATGCCAATGAAAAAGATGTGCTACTTAAAAAGTTGGAAATGAAATTGCGTAAAACACTATCAGCCACTAGTTTTGGAGACAAATTTCCTCTGTTTCCAGTGTCCGCATTAAATGGTGATGGCATTGCCGAACTATTGGAAGGTATTAAATCAAATGCATTTCTTCCACAACGTATTGTGGATAAACCTTTACTAATGTACGTCGATCATTGTTTTTCCATTAAAGGCCAAGGTACGTCAATTATTTTTTTTATTATCATTACATTACTAATTCCAATGTACATAAATCATTCGTAATAATTCATAAAGTAGAGAACTCACATGCTTACATTCCATGAAAAATGAACTCATACTTTCCTTATCTAAATAATATCACATGGTATTCATATTGAGAAAACTATGTAACTTGTCTTAGGCAAAGCAGACAATTTTAAAATTAACGGAATCGGTTATTTCTTATAATTCCTATACTTAAACAAATAAGACCAGATTTACGTATTATATGGTTTGGGTATGTACTTAAGACAAGCAGTCCGCGGTAGTATTTCCGGACAGGGTGCAATTAAGTTGTGTAGGTAGTTTAGCAATCTTTACAGATGGTTCAAAAATAAATGCCGGTGTTGGTGCAGAAGTCTATTATAGTATAAAGCTATGTTACAGGCTCCCTGATAAGTGTAGTTATTTTCAGGCTTTTTTTGTTTACGATTTTCAAATCAGCGATGCTGAACTGGGAACGGTTTGCGAAGTGTGCTTTGGTAGCTATCTATGCGGATAGTCAAGCTATCTTAAAGGCACTAACTAAACATTTTGTTAACTCGAGATTGGTTTCTGTCTGCAGGAAAGGATTCACAAAGGTATTGGAAAAGCATAGAGTGAGTAGGCAAGTAATAATGCGGCAAAGACCTACTCTTATTACCCATGCTCGTCCGTTCAAGAACAGAATTGGTATTGAATCTAGGTAGGGAAACTGATAGGATCCTAATAGGGTTTTTAACGGAGGTTTATGCTTTGAGGAAAAGCACCAACTTGCTGAACAAACCACATTCTGCGGTAATTTTTGGAGTAATGTAGTCAGTCTGAAGCTCTCGAGAACATTGTGCGTCTCTACCCTGGAATGTAGAGGAATATCTAGCTTTCTTGGAAGTAGATTTTTCAATGGTCTTGTGAAGAGTTACAGCTTTGGCATTAGTTGGCTGGAAATGGCATTAGTTGAATTGAATAACTCCGTTTTTTATTCTTCTCCTCGATTTTTTATTTTATTTTTTTTTACTTCTAACACTCACCTTTTGTTCATTTTTACTGTCATTTGTTTTGTTATCTTCTTTCGTTTAACCCGAGAAATTGTTGACACTTGCGATGTGTTTCTGTGTGGAGTGTTCTTTTCACACCAGCCTTCGCTAACCTAACCTAACTTACAGTACAAGATTTTTGACTTTTAAATCAAATAAAGACTATCACATTAAGGGATAATTTACTTATTTTCTGAATGAGTGCAGACCTATTGATTCTCGTTTTTGTTTTAGACAAAATTTGATTTAAGATAAACGAAACCGCTTAGGTGCCAATAGTATTCAAATATTTTACGAATTCTCCATAGATTGTTAAAATTCATATCACCACCGCAATAACCATGAAACTCATAATATCGTTTCGTATAACATATGCTGATACTAATTAAATCTAAAAAAAGAAATATAATTATTTGCTTAGGTACAATTTGTACTGGTACTATAGTGCAAGGAAGTGTAAACGTTAACGATAATATTGAACTGCCGCTTATAAAAGAACAGCGTAAAATAAAATCCCTGCAAATGTTTCGTAAACCAGTACAAAGTGCTCACATGGGTGATCGTGTGGGAGTTTGTGTAACGCAATTCAATGCTAAACTTATGGAAAGAGGTGTCATCTGCCAGGTAGGCTATTTGCAGCCAATCTATGCTGCTGTTGTCAACCTAAAACTTATGCAGTATTATAAATATGCCATAAAATCTAAAACAAAACTACATATAAGTGTAGGACATGAAACTGTTATGGCACAAATTACTCTATTTAAAGATTTGGAATCTGATGGAAGTTTTAATATACAAAAGGAATATGAATACATTGAGGAATTGGAAGCTAAAAGTAACACTGAATGGAATAACATAATCTGGTGTCTTTTAGAATTTGAAACGCCAATTTTAACATCACCAGATTCGATTTTAATTGCTTCCAAATTAGATTTAGATATTCATGCTAATACATGTCGTTTAGCCTTTTGGGGTAAAATACAGTGGCATACTACAGCGAACAATTATCGCAAGGATCAGCTGACATTTTGGAAAATTTACAAAAATAAACAAAAAGAAGGCACAGTTCAACGTTTGGCTAATGCACAGGAGATTATTGTACAAAATCTATTCAAAAAGGAATCTAATCGTCAACTGTATGTTGGCAAACAAATTCAGCTTTCTACAGGAGAATGTGGTCGCATTGAAGGCACGTTTGGTCAAACATCCAAAGTTAAAATTACATTTGGTGAACCTCTAAAGGAGACTACGTTGACTATGTTAAAAGAAGGCCGCACGAATGATGTTCATGTTATGTTGAAATACAAAAAATATATTTTTAATAAAAATCTTGGCATAATACAGTATTTTCAAATTGTCGTTTATATTTTTTTTATCATTTTAAGTTTTGATTAGTTAAACGAAGTACAAATAACAAGTTCAAGATGCATTGCTTCGAATGCCTTCAGTGAGCTACTTAGGCTTCGTTTTTTGAAACAATTTGAGGAATCCTTACTACGGAGGAAGAGTTTGGACATGTCAGGATAATGGTTGCCGATTTGGGCACACCGAAAGTCAGCTTTTTGCGGATTATATAGTTATTTTGACAAGTTGCCCTTGGAGCTGTTTCGGACAGTGAGCTATTGTGTGTAGATAGTTTGCTATGCAGTCATGCTATCCTTTCAAATTGCTTGAAAATAGATATTGGCATTGGTGCGTTGATAGCTACTTCAGGGATGGTGTGAAGCCGTAATATAGACTCTCTGATGAATGTAGTATATTCCAGGCTGAGAAGTTTGCGATGACCAAGACTGCGGAGCGAGCCTGAGAACGGATTACGCCAGATGATAGAGTAGCTCTATTGTGGATAGTCAGGCTGCTTAGAAGGCATTGGCTGGGTTTCATCTCAGCTCGTGGTTGATTTCTGTTTGCAGGGAAACTCTCACAAGGCTCTTGGAAAAGTATAGAGCTGTACTGCACTGGATTTCGAGGCATTGTGTCGTATTGGACAACGAGATTTCAGACGAACTGATAATAAATAAAAAGGAGAAATGTTTGGATCTAGGTAAAGCGGTTGCTTCTTGGGACTCTTCTTTTGGCCGATCGATCTGGTGATCAGATGGGAGGTATATATGTATATGAGATGTAGAATTATCATTCAGATTTGACGGTTCTAGAAAGGAATTGATATTGAATCCGAGTAGAGGAAATCTGTTAGGATCCTGATAGGTTCTTTAAGGGGCATAGTGTTTAAAGAGCAGGAACCAGTTTGTTTTAATGGGACGATATAGGCTAGACTTCTGATAACGTGAGGGATTCTGAAACTGTCTAGCATAGTCTTTGTCTTTGGTCTGGTGTGAAGAGAAAAAGGATTAATATTTGAGGCCGGGGCTTTTTCATTGGCCTTGGAAAGCTTGGCTTTTGTGAGGATGTATGATCAGATCAGAGGTGACTCTGGTTCATATTTTACTTTCTATCTTTTTACATTATTTTAGTCTGCCTCTCCTTTCCTTTATTCTGTAACGAATCTATGTTTAATTTTTTATTTTGTGTATTTTTTCTCTTTGTTCTTTCTCTGTTTTGGGTGGGTAAGGAGAGGGTTAACCTGCGTAATCTGAAGACTCCTACAATGGACCTTTTTTGGTCTTTGAATATCTAACCTAACCTAACAAAATTATTAAAGAAAATATTTTTTTCATAGTTTAAGAAAATCATTAAATCAGTAGCACGCATAGTACATTTCGTATAACAAATCAATTATGAAAAAAAGTATTTGCACTTAGTTTTAGCGCCAAAAAGTGTAAAATGTGTTTTTTTTCTATTTTGTTTTTGAGACCATGTTGTTAATTTGTTATAATTCTGACATATTTAATAAATTGATCAAATTAGACAGCTGTTAATAGTATTGTAAACTATTCAAAATTAAGACGTGTGACACTTCATTAATATGCCACACTGATCGCTTAGAAAACTTGTATTTAATTCCTTTAGACCAATTTATTTAGTCTACGAAATGGAAAGTTGTAAACAGTATCACACACCCGTATAGAGAATTATGTCATCCCAGCGGTTATGATAAGCAAATTAGAAAATGGAATATGTAGTATTTATTTGTGAATTAAAAATATTTGCAAACAGATGAATTAAATATTCTAGGCACATAATTAAACAAATATGAGAAAATATTGAAATAGACTTAAAAAAGCAATGAAATCAGTCAGTAATTATAAAATAATTTGTTGTCTTAAAAGAAACAAACTAAAGCATATGATGTTTTTCTTTTTTATTAAATTCTATACGAAATAAATTTTCTTTTAATGTTAGTTGACGTAGTAGAAAATTTTGATTTGGGAATTACCGCATCAAAGGGATATTTGCGCATGAATAATAAATTTTAAACACGTTTTATTTTCATTTTGTGGGCTTATTTAATAAATACAATCCAAAAAAAAAAAAAATAATAACTTAAAATAAATATTTTGTATATAAAATTGATTATTAAATAAGGTGTAGTAAAAAGCAAACCATTACTTAAGAAATATAGGGCTGAAGTTATTATAATCCGGCGTTTTATAAGGAGGAGACTATAGAAAGAGAAAAAATACAAAATTGGACATCAGCAAAGAAGTACTAGACTGTATTTGTAGTGTGTATTAGATAAAGACGCAGATGCAATACTGTTTATCGTTCTTTTAGCGCCAATATTGTTCCAGATTTCCATTCACTGGAAAGTAAAAATTAAAAATCATAAAGCTCAACCATTTGGTACTACATGAATAAGTCTGAAAACATAAGTAAGTGCGATATATAGCTTCCATAAGAGTTAAATCAAGAAACCTTATGTATAGAATCTTTACTTACGATTAACAGTCTAATCACAAGAAATTGGTAAAATTCTAAAGCGGATGGTAATTGGCGATAAAAAGTATTTAAATTAAAAGAGCAGGAAGGTTCCTGAACTGAAACCAATACTTACAAGGTGGCCCCTATGCATTCAGTGCATTCTATTGGTGGTAAAGTGAGTTAAATTTTAAGTTCTACAAATTTAAAAAACTTTAACGGACCTAAGCCACTAGTGGGAATAGAATCCACAACCCCCACCTGCACAGTATATTGCACTGTCCATTAGACTATTAGAGTACATAGGAAATCATTCATTCAGCGCTGCTTTTCTACAGTCAAAAATTGCTGTCAAAAATTATACAGCCTGAAGAAGTAAATATCGCTCAAGCATCCTGCTTTGGCCTCTATTGGGACAAGCCTGAAGCTTCACTTACCTAGTTGGAACATTCTTATGCATACACATTGTAGCTAAAATCTGGCATCTGTTCTTGCCTATGACTAATAAAATTGTTAATGAAGAATTTGTTCATTGCTTGTTCAGCAATTTCTGAAAATTTATGAACACCGTTTTTTTTCGTTTAGTACAAGCACTTTTATGACAGAAGCTTAATGGAATAACGTCCATAATGTCAGTATATTTGATTAATTTGATTTTAAGCAAAAATACTGGATTTCTTTTTACTACAACCTATATGCATACTGTCATACATACATACATGCATACATATATTATAACTTTAGAATTAAGTGCAACTTATTAAGAAATTATCAATATATTCAAATAATTATACAATTATCGAATACCAATTAAGTGAATGGAACAATTGAGTGGAGAAAATATAAAAGCCATTTCACAACGATCTAAGCCAATTAGTTTTATACGGGATTAAGAAGATGCCACACCACCTATAACAGTCGCAATGGATATAAAATTTGGTATTATTTTCGTTTTATTTATTGCAAGTTCTCTTGCTACGCCGTCTTTTAAAAAGAAAGGAGGTGGAGGCATCAGCATCGGTGGCGGTGGCGGTGGTTATGCTGTGCAACCGGTCTATATGCAACCACAGCCTGTACAAGTGCAACCAGTACAAATTCATCCGGTACCAACGCAAGTAGTCTATCAGCCAGTCGAAGTTCAACATCCTCCTCCTCCTCCACCGAAGCCAATAGTAGTACAAGTTCAAGTACAGCGTCCTGCTCCACCTGCACATCCACCACCACCACCTCCTCCTCCTCCTCCACCACCGCCACCACCAAGACCAATAGTTATACAAGTACAACCAGTTCATCCACCACCTAGACCACCACCAAGACCAGTACATCCACCACCTAGACCAGTACATCCGCCACCTAGACCACCACCAAGACCAGTACATCCACCACCAAGACCGGTACATCCACAACCAGTTCAAGTACAACCTGTAATCGTTGTTCAACCTGTCACTTCCGGCAAAGGCAAGGGCAAAGGTAAAGGCAAAGGCAAAGGCAAACATCATTAATTTGAACTCAACTTTATAATCCAACGTTTCTTTATTACTATTAAATACAAATATGCAAGTGTGAATAGAGTGAATAATAAAATAAATTTCAAACTTTATATAATTTGTTCGATCTGTTCAAACTGTGTTCAGAAATAATTATTCCGCGAAAGCTATGGAAATAACAAAATACTTAGTTATACACTTAAAAGTAAAACCATTTTTTGTGAAATATTGCAAGTAGAACAAATAATAAATAAATAAAACAATCGGTGCTGGACAAAATTCACTTTCAAAAAATATTAATCGATGTGGAATACCCAGAGGAAAATTGTTTTTAAATTTATATTTGTAGATTCTTTAATTGGAAAATAATTTAAATTCCTACTAAATACTTATCCTAACTGAACTTAAAGGACAATATCAAAAACCTGAATGGATTTCCTCAAATGGAGTTCATGGGACACTTTTGTATTCGTCTAGAACATTCGTTTAAGAAATTATCAAAATTGCTTAAATTGAAATGTTTAAATTTAATTTAAATTCTTTAATTATTTATTTTTAAACTTATATTTGTGGATTGTTTAAACGAAAAATTAACTGAATCGCCAATAAAAAACTAATCCTAACCAAAGTTTCAAAACTACTCTGAACTGCTGGATGTGTTGCCCAATAGAGTTTATAGGACACTTTTACTACATTTGTTTGCTCGCATCAAACATAGTCGTTGAACAAACAAACAGAGAAATAAGGAAAGTAGTAGAAATGAAAAGCAGAAATTCAGGGTTATTGTTTGTATTGAAAAATGTGTACTGCCTCTGGAGGACATTACTTTAGAGGTGGAAAAAAAAAAGATTTTAATGAAGAAAATCGACTTTTTTGAAAAAAATTTTTTTTTACCAAATCGCATGATATGAACCGTCTTCATGAAAGAGGGGATATATAGTGTGCGACAAATATATTTCTTAATAACAAGTTTATGTACGAATTCGTCAATTTTTTTCGAGAATTGCTTTTTAGTAATAATTCTCACTTTCTTTTTGCTATAATGTCAGACAAACAATCACAAACAACCAGAGTCTCTGTTGGGAATCGAAACCATGGTCTTGGAACTTGAAAGTAGTACACTACCAAGTAGGCCATCGGGGCTCCCGCACTAATAGTTTTGCGTGGCGCAATAACCGGACACCCTCTCGGTGTGAGATAGTGAGAGTGTGTTGCCACCGGTCCACTCTTGCCTGACACTGGTCCAGGTCTCCTCTACTCATTTAAATGCAGTACATGGCTAGTAATTTGTCATTTTTTCTAAAATCTTTTTAATTCAGGATGAATAGCTATAAAAAAGCGTCCAAAGGACGCACTGTTAATGCCGACAATGCTTCGTGGGCAGTGCATTTATTCACTGTGTTATACGAGTATTGTTATATTTTAACCCCAGGTGAATGTACAATCTGCAAGTGGAGTGGACTTTCGAGTAGCAAAAGTTAGGGCTCATCGTCCTTCCCTATCCCTTAGGATCTGTAGATTTAATTGTATATGCAATGTTGTTCAAAAGGAAAGCAATCATTATTTTTAATCACAACTATGCTATGGCATACTCCCAATCCATTCAAATCTGTACACACAGCTTTTTAACTATTTGTCGATGGATTCTAAATAGAATTTAAGGATTTTATAATGTTGTCTTTCGACCGACGACGTATTGCTCCATATTATTGAACACCACTGTATATCATTAACACTGTAAACCTATGCAACACCAAAGGGTTAATATATTGCGTACTACATTACGTATACATAATACTGGATTAAGATATAAAACAGCAAGTTGGCAAAGAAATTAAGAAGAAAATGATAAACAATTGCAATTCTTTCAATTATTATTGCATATGGCCACAGAAATATAACAAAGACATCAAATAAATGCTACGGCAATACTTTTACTCTCTAATCAAGCGCGGAAATTATCCAACAAACAGACAACCCTTAACAACAAATAAGACGCGATGCTGATTGTATTCAAAACAAATTCATAAATATTGGTTTTGACTGAGTAATACTGTAATATGGAATATTATATTGTATTATCACTCATCATCATCATTATCATCATGTACACTATCATTATATAGTGTCAGTGGTGTACAAGATGTTTTATAATTTTAAATAGAGATTGTATCCTTTATATTGTGTATATCAATTGCACGCTCTCTCTCTCTCTCTATGTTATATTGTCATATGTCATATTCTAACTGTAACTACATGTCAATGGGTTAGCAAGATATTGTTTTTTTTTCTTTCTTAATCATATTGAAATGCTGTTTTATTACGGACTAATTTCTAAATAACAATAACACAAAATGAAGCTAAAAAATATGTATTATTTTTTCTATTTTTTTTCCAATATTTTCTTCGATTGTTATTCTATTGTTAGTGGCAGGGTGTAAAATGTTATTTTCCTGTTATAATTTTATTTATTTTTTTTTCCTTTCTTTTTGCAGTTTGTGCCAGTATAAATATTTGAGCAAATTTGGAAGAGTTATCATAACGTTATCAGCTCTAGCTACGTTAAGAACAAAACTTGGAAAAACCTCAACTTAAAATTCTTAAAAGTTTTCTTTTTGTGTGCATAAAAACTCGCAGCCTTTTGAATCTCAAAATGGTAAGTTTAACTCTTTTTTTAAATTTATCTACGGAATTAACATTTTATCAATTGTAAAGCAGCAACAGTTGAAAAAGAATTCTTTTTGTTTGATTTTTTTTAAGTAAGTTTAGTAACGAAATTAAACTTTTTTGTTATATTCATGGACTTAACATGGACTTTTTGTATTGTGTGATACTATTTAAAAGTTGCTGCTTAGTTTTCAAATAGAATTTTCAAATTTGTTTATATTTTTAAATATTTAAAATGTAGAATTTATAGATTTTTTAATATCAAAATATTTTTTTTTGTAAATAAAGCTGAATAATAAAAACAAAAAATTTTAGTATTAAAAAATCTATAAATTCTACAATTTAAATATTTAAAAATATAAACAAATTTGAAAATTCTATTTGAAAACTAAGCAGCAACTTTTTAATAGTATCACACAATACAAAAGTGAAAATCTATTCAAAGTAAACTTAATAAATTAATAACATTCATTGAACTCCAATAAGTAAAACCATATACAAAACTTGTTAAAGTTATTAAAAAAAATCAGTTAACAGTGTTTAGAGAACTAAATTACAAATAAAACTCATTAATTATAAATGATAAATCATTCACCCCTAACAAGAGCGAATTTTTTTGTTCGAATATGAATAATTTCCATGTGAAATATTTCACTTAAAAAATTTTCCCTTCTGTTAAATGAAGTAAAGTACATCTTACATGTGACAATATTTCTGTGTTGACTTTTGTCTTTCACTTATTTAACCTCGTTCTTATTTCAATTAACTCTCTTTGAACTTGTCTTGATGCTAAATTTATATTTTTTAATACAATCCGGAATATAATTGTTTAAGGTTTACTCGTAAAAGTTTTATTGTGTAATTATAATTAAAAACATCTAAAATTGTATTTCCATCTACTGGTGATACCAACTAATTCGTTCCATTATAATAATTTTTTTTTTATTTGTTTGAGGTGATAAATCAATTTTTTTTAGTGCAAAACTATTAAACATTTGTTTGAAAATGTTATGGGTTTCCCCATCATTGTGGGTTCTTTTAAAAATATTCAATTTTAAATATTATTTTTACCACTACGCTGAAATTAATTTCGTAAAATATTTACTTGTATACTGTCAGTATTTATTTGTATAATGCCCAGTTCAAGCAGTTGAAAGTAAAGGAATGGACTAATTTAACACTAGTATTTGATACTAAAGCTTAAAAACCTTTTTACTATATCTTTTACTTTTTTACTATAAAAACTCTTCTTAAACCAGACGTGTTGGAGACAATCTAAACATATACTGGGTAGTTATAGTGGCAAGAGATTTGTGTTTTCCATTTATTTAATCTGAACATCAAAGTGACATTGCATGTGTTTTTTCAAGATGTCAGAGCTGAGGTTTGAATCCTGTATTCTTTTCTAGGAAGTCAATACACTACACACTAAACTGTGGTGCTTATTATATACATCGCCACCTTTTATGAAAATTTGAGTCTCACGTTATGTACACTTTAGTGTAATGGGAAAAGGATTACAATTTTAACCTCTGTGTAATTATTCACGTACAGCTCATTGTGATTCTACCATAGTTTTCCATTTCGCTTAACACCGAAACCATCCGAAGCTTATGACGAAGCCATTTAGACTTCCGATACCCATTCTTGTCGTATGATTAAATGCATAATAGACGCCCAAGTGCTTTCTTGTCTCACCACCTAATGCTGAGTAAGAGGTGAAGAACAGTTTTCTCCTTTTCCTTGCTTCTATTGCACCTGCAGAAGTTACTGGGCAAGACCAATGCTATTTACATGAGAATTTAGAAAGCAATGTGCAGTAATGACTTCGGTAACTCCGCAATGCGTGCTGCTGTGGAGTTTGGGCAGATTTTCCATGTGTCCTTTATATAACTTTGCGCAGAATTTCAGCGGCATCTTGTCAGGTTCGCAATGTGGTTCCTAATGTAGAAAAAATTCTATGTCTATGCAACATCTGACTTCGGCTACTCCACAATGCGTGCTGCTTTGGAATTTGGGCAGATTTTCCATGTGTCCTTTATATAGCTTTGCCCAGATTTTCAGGGGCATCTTGTCAGGTTTTCAAAGTGGTTCCTAATGTAGAGAAAATTCTATGGTTGTGCAACATCTGATCAATTCATACGCTTTGCAGTACCTCAGTTTGTGAAAATTGTGATGTGAACCTAGTATCGTAACAGCTGCCTGGCTATCAGAATATATGATAATATTTCCTTCAGAGAAATTGTCAGCCTATAGGCTTTTATACCTACAACCATCTTTGGCCTGTTTTTGTTTTTATACTTGTTTTTATACAGTTGTTGTTAGATAACATAGACAAAAAACTGTTTTCCATAGATGTAATTCGTAAGCACGTTAAGATGTATGCCTATACAGATTTATTGGGCGATTGCCCATTTGCCTCTCGGACCTCCACAGGGTCATTGGCTGTAAAATAGCATTTAGATATTGTAAGAAAGAGCCTAGATTATGAATATTAATCAATATGCTTCTTTGAGTAGCAGTAGTAATGATTTGACAGAGGGTCGTATACATAAGCCATTTTTCATAGGATAGCGTATAAGGTACATTTCACCGCTCTTGTTATGGCAAGAATTTTAGTTATCATCCAAAGATGTTTTTACAGGAAAATAAGGCACTTAGTCTTTGTATAATGCTTCCACTTTAATACCTAAATACTCTGCCCCATACCCAGAATTTTTATGTTTTCAAGCCTATCACATTTTACATTTAAACATCATGTCTAAAATCTAAAAATATCCTTAAGTACTGTATTAAAATACATTTCTAATGTCAGCTACAGTAATACCTATGCAGCTAAATTAATGTAAAACTAACAGATCACTTTTTGATTTTACATCGGTACACGTATGTGTTTTTAAAACAGATCATTTAATAGACAGACAGAAATGCATACATCCATATGTATATTGTGTATACAATTACAAATGCATGTACATACATACATACATACATACATACATACATACATACATATGTGTTCAATGTAAACCACATTTTTAAAGCAATTAAATACGAAAATTGTGGTTACAACAATTCAACAAGATTATTGCCATTAGAGAGCAGAACAGAGCAGACGGAGTAGAGCGCAGAGCATTGCAGCAAAGTAAAGCAATACAACAGTAAAGCAGCGCTAATGTAATACTTAAAAGTCAATTCAAATACGAGCATGTACTTACAGAGTTTTAGTGGTAGTTGCGATAGTAGTAGTACTCGTACTACCATGTCTAACAATAATTGGTTTGGTGACTGGTGACGATTTGAATTAAGCTACGGCTTGAAGGAGCTGTTAGATTTGTTTTTTTTTGTTTTTTTTTTTGTTTCGTTGCATTTGGTTTGTTGGTTGATTGTTTGGTACACATGTACGAGTCAGTCATATAGTCAGTCGATCCTAATAATAAATGTTGCCATGAGGTGTTCAAAAAATGTTGCACAGATTGTTTCTTTTTTTTTTCTATTTCTATTTATTTTGATACTATTTTTAGCTACAAACTTTCATTTCATTTGTGCGGTTATTTATTAGTGCTTTAGTTTTTTTTTTTTTTTTTTTGTTTTGTTTTCTTAATGTTTGAATGTTTTGATTGCTCTGTAAATGACAGGGCGGTGGTGAGGGGGAAGTGCATTTTGTAATTGTATCTTTTTTCTCTACTATTGTTCAGTTGTGTTTTTTTGCTCAGTTTCGCTACGAATCAATGTAATTAAATTACAATTTATGAATTGGCATACAGAAAAACTGTTTAAATTTAAATTGTGGCAAAAAAAAAGGAAAAATCAAGTCAAGTCAAGACAAAAATAGCAGCAACCAAAATAAATCCATAAGAGACACACAAAAAAAGAAACATGTTAGGATTGTTACAGAAAAAAAAACTATATGTAAACGGCGTTAAAAATTGTTTCCTTTTCATGCAGTTAAGTTCATAAATATAGCACATTTATGAAAAAAATATAAACAAATATTGAAATAAAATAGATTTTTATTGAAAATAAGGGGAACGACAGAGCATGTAAAGAATAGTGTGGCCTTTAGACTGAGGTCAGGGACTGCGCTTTCCTGTAGCATCACAACGGGCCGCTATGCGTACTCAAGTGAGCTTTGGTATCAAAGTTACCACTCTAACCTACCTATCTATCTATCTAGACTGAGTCCAGTTACATGAAGGTCATATGCAAATATAATACTTGATTTCTTACCGTTACAATAACAAAAAGTAGCACAAAGTATATGTCGGTAATAATTTAGGCCAAATGATTTATAGCGATCTACTCGGATGACTAATTTTCGATTATTAACAGTGTTTTACAAACACCGACATACAACAAATTGTAGTCAGTTGATACGAAGTCCGTTCTAAACGGTTTGTTTTTCAAACTTTCCTAGTTAATTGTAATTAAATTACAATTTTGATGACTAAGTCGTCTACTCCTCCTTTCTCGGTTGTTTCTATTTCGTTGCACCAACGTTTCTGTGGCGAAATACGAATTTTTTGATATAAATCATGTGACGTCTAAACATTGAGCTTCTTCGAGCAGCCAGCCTTATTATTTAACTTAGTATACCAAAACTGTCATATGTTTGACGTTTAGCGCCTTTGTTATCCCTTGTAGGTTTGCTTGTAAGTCTTGCCTCTTCAGTTGCGCAATTTCATTCCCCTTTTTCACTAATTGACTGGCCAGAGGTAGATTCATATCTCACAAAATTTCTGGAAGAGAAATTAAGAAATAATTTCCAAGGCCGACGTTTACTCAGACGGTTTTTATCAAAAACTTTAAAAATTTGTCGGGAACTATCCCGAGTTTATGATGGCTTCATCGTAGACTTCCGACATCCATCCTTATCGGATCAGTATGATTATCTGCATAATAGAAGACAACTTTAAAAAATTTCAGGGTTGTTTTTGCTGCATTTTTCTCTCTGTTTTAGTAAAAAAAAATGACCGTCTGCCTAACACTAACGAGGTTTTCCGCCTATCGTGGTCTACAGCTATCGTTCTTATAACTGAATACAGCTTTAATGACAACCCACGTTGATCCTCAACCAGAATGGACGGCATCTTACAAAATTTTACTTATAAGCTTCCATCAGTGGTGCCCACTATGGACTTCGTCTTCGTGAAATAAACACGATTAAATGAAACCCTAAAATATTAAAAAAAAACACCAACTCTAAATGTACAAAACGATGAATTTCTAATTTTGAATTAAATTTTAAACCGTTATAGTTTTTTCACTATTTTTCCTTTCCTCATTGTCGCGCCCTAGCTAGAGATATATACAAAAAAATAAAACAACAACAACACATTATAAATGTTAGAAAAAAAGCAATAATAACATTCCATCTTGCTTATTGTTGTTGCTATTATTTGATTGTGTTTATTTATTTAAATTATTTTATTTATTTTTTTCTTTATTTACATAAAAAATACCAGGCGTTGTATTCATGCAAATTAAAAAGCGTCTAAATGTCTGCTAAAAAAAAATAATTCGATTCCGTAAATAAAATTTCATACCACGTTGCCCTACCCTGATCGCTTAATGCTGTAGTATTTCACACTTTGTATTCGTTTTTTTTAATCTTGTCTAAATTTATTTCTATCATTATGACAATTATTATAATATTGGATTAATATCTCTATAAATATTATATTTTTAAATACAACGACGATATGATCTTGTTAAAAGACTCAATTTTTTTATTATTAAATCAATATTAAATTGGGAGGTGTTAGCAAATAAACAGATGGCTTGAAATATTTACGAAAATAAAATAATTTCGTTTTTCAGGCATTATTATTATGCATGCATGTAGAGAATTGTATTGATTAACAGAGGGTTTTAAAAATAGATAACAAAAATTCTAAAGTCTTGCTTACTTACTTGCTTAAAGCAAGTAAACGCAGATCTCAATTATTTGATTCAACCTTTCTCAATAGTTTAGCGGAGGTAAAATTTTAGATCAGTTTCCATCTGGATTCTAAGAGAGTCTCTCTTCAAATCCATTCGCTCTGAAACATTGTTTCATAATGGGCCGCTATGTGTACTTAAGTAAGCTTTGATTTAACAAAGATACCACTCCTTCCCGTTCTATAGCTTTACAGGTGGCGCACAATATAATTTTACGCTTATTGAAATCGTCTTTGTTCACGTGGTGACAAGACTCATTCATATGCAGCCTTTTCGCTTGACTCGTCGTAAAGCATCTAAGCTGTAACACAAACTAAATTCCCCAGGGTTGGGCTGAACAATATGTCATATTATTAAAAATAAAATAATAAATAAGAATCTGTCTTTGCACAATCTCTGTCTTAGACGTCCAATTAAATGTCACAATTTGACATTTATTGCTTCAAATCGACAGTTATTGCGATTTGAAAAAAAAAAAATTAACAGGCCTTATAGAGGCACCAGATAAAAAATGTTTCTGTTCTATAAAAATTGCAACGTTAAATACTTATTTAAACAAACAATGGAATATTTTTTATATTTTCTCATACATATTGTATGGATTTTATTATTTTCTCAAATAAATACTGGAAATTTATTGAAAAAAAAGAAAAAAAAAACGATGTAAAATGTGTTTGAAATATCAAGAGAATTTGAAATATTCATACAATCGAGTGTATTCGTATTTGAGTGCAATATTATTGAATTGAATTTGAATTGAATTGAAATAATTTTTTTTATTAAATTTTACTTTTCCATTGTCTAAGAATTATTACAGCAATTTGGGTGGGGAATAAGGGGAGTAGGAATGCTACTATTGAATACATGGGGATAACATGCTGAAAACAAATGTTAATACTTGTAATACAATATTAGATTTGTTTTATTTTATTTTTTTTTCTTGTTTCTAAACTTGTTAATTATATTAATTACAAATAAAACAAAAAAAGAAAAATAATGTGACTAATATCGTTAATGCTGTTGTTATTGTTATTATTGCAATTGTTTTCGTATTTATTTACATTAACAAGCATTAGAAATAATTTGAATATTTTATTGTTTTTTTTTTTGTCTTGTAATTTGTTGTGCTTATTTTTCTTCTTTCAAGCAATAATATCTCAATTAAAAAATATTTTATTGTTAAAAAAAAACGAATTGTAATGGATAATGTAATAACAACAGTAACAACAGCTTCATGTTGTTTTAACAATAACAGTAAAGGGTTATCCATTTTTTGATTTCAACGGTAAAGTTAAAAGAAAACATGTTTATGGCTACAATGTCGTTGAGTTTTATTTCGTTTTAATACTTACCCCTTGGCAGCTACATACATACATAATTGGTCATTACAACCCTTCAGTCAGGATTACGACCTAGTTTCTCACACCACTCAAGTTGTGTGTGTTAATTTCATACATGAGCGACGGGACCTACAGTTTAAAGTCGACTCCGAACGACAGATTTTTGAGAAACTTTTCATGGCAAATTTATTTACTCTCAGAGTTTTTGCCAGAAATCTGCTGAGAGGAAGTCACCGAAGAAATACTTTTTGTATTTTGTTTTGATGTCTGGCCTGGGGCTCGAACGCTGGCTCTACGTCTGATAAGCCAACACACTAATTACTAGACTACGGCGATTTGGCAGCTATCATATGCGAAATAAACTGTCATGCTGCAACCAGAATGGTTAATGACTTACCGAACATTGGTCTACAAATGCCCTAAATTTGGGGACTGTTCGCATAGACATGGCTACACAAACAAGTCTACGGCCTTATTTCCCATGATTTTGTTGAAAACTTTCTGGATACTTCTTATGCAATAAAAAAGCCAATATCAGTTGTGTTATGTGACTCTTGGCAACCTCTTGTTGTAACCCATACAATCGATTTGATAATAATCTTCAATTGCAGGTCAACAAATTAAATTATCATATGGCCTGAGCGCTTTGAATTGACATATGCAGACCAAGCAGTCAATGTTTCCAGATAAAGTGATTTTTCTATACTGGGTTGTTCGCCAATTTTGCTTGTTGTGGTTACAACCGATTGAAATACGATACGAAATACGCTTCCTTGCTAAAGAACAGTTTATTAGAACAATCAGTTGCGCTGTTTTAATGGCCAGCTGGCTATAATAATGGCTAGGATAGCCTGATTGTCGAGTATTAAGTGGAATTGAAAACTTTGAACTATTCGCCACACTTTCACTATATTTTCGGTATTACGACATAGCAGTCTCTTTAAGTTTCTTGAAAATTGACCACATTTAAATCACCACTTTTGTAATCCTTTTTACATAGTTTTACACGTTTTTCATTTGTTAAACGATCCGTATTTGTAAATGGAAAAACGTTCGCTAGATAAATGATGAATAAATGAAAAGATGAAATGATTTTGAGAACACTAAATGGATAACCCGATACAATTTAGATATACTTCTACACTTTGTTACTTTTACTTGATAATGGCATTACATGTGCCAATAATATTTAAATATTGAATTCATGCAATGGGGAAGTAAGGATTGTTATTGTGAAATATTTAATAAAAAAAAGTTTTATTCCGTTAATTAAAGACGAAAGGTGGTAAAAGGGGAATTTTATTTTGCCTTGGAAAAATTTTAACGGAAATAATAATCTGATATTAAAGAAAAACAATATAAAAATTAATTTTTTTTCCATTTTGTCCTCGTATTGTGGGGTTGAGACTTGGTCAAATGTAAACTAAATGATACAGATTTTCCAAATTTTGATAGCAGTCAACTAACATACTATCTCTGTTGACAATTAATTTGGGAACTAATTTAAACAGCCAAAGGAAAATTAGGGCAGTAACATCCAGGAATATGGAACCAACCACCGTCCTGGAGCGATTATAAACTACACGATTAATGGTACATATTATATGAGTACTTTGTCATCAGACAGTAATCGGAAAAGAAAAAGCCAATAATCTGTCTAATGGGGACAGAGAGCTAGCTTTACATAACATAAATTTGAATACAATGATGCAATAGTTAAAATTACAAAGACATTCTGCGGCGATCCCGATATGGGTGTATCATGATTGCTTAAAAGCTACATATTTGACAACGCTAATCTATGCACTCACGAGACACTTTACCTTTCATGTACACTTGAATCCTATTCAAGTGGTAGAAAATCATGACAACTGCACATGTTGTGAATACATCGAAACGATGGTAAACCTTTTATGTCATTGCCTAGTTTTTGTAAGCTTGAGATTGCAATATTTAAGGGAATAAATAACCTTCTCAGAACAGTGCCCTGGCAGAAGCTGAGGAAGTTTGTACAATACACAGACTTCCTATGGAAACTCTGATTTGTACCTATTCATGGTGATATTGCAGTAAGTCAATTTGCCCAACTGTATGTCAAAAGGCATTAGACTTTGAATTCTATAGTTGGCCTCTAACCACCATAAACATTTTCAGTTCTAGGGGTTGCCTTTGTCCTGTTATATATTTTTAACAATAGCTCTAGCAATACTCAGCTAACCAGTTACAAAACTGCCAGTTTATTTTAGTGCTACACCTAGAATGATTAAATAGCAATAATGTAACGCACTCGAAGCCGCCGTAGTCTAGTAGGAAGTTTGTTGGCTTATTAGACATGAGGCCCCTCAAACCCCAAGTCAGCCATCTCCAGCAAAAACGAAATACGACAAAACATTTCTTCTGCCACTTCCTCTCAGCAGATTTCTGGCAAAAACTCTGAGAGTAAATAAAATTGCCATGAAAAAGTTTCTCAAATATCTGTCGTTCTGAGTTGACTTTAAACTGTAAGTCCCGCCACTCATGTATAAAATTAACACACGCATCATACGTATGGGAAGCTAGGTCATAATTCTGACTGAAGGGTTGTAATGTATGTAATGCAACGCGTTCTATTGAAAATTTTTAATGTTTTAATACATATTTTCTCCCATTATTTTTCCCCTTTATTTACTTTGTACAACGGTTCGTAGAATAAAATAATATTAAATATTGTATTTCTAAAAAAAATTCCTTTAATTATGAATATCCCTTTTAACCACATTGTTGTGACATAAAATTAAATTAATCATCGAGTTTACTTAACAACTGCCCTCGTATGAGTAACTCAAATTACGCATAAACTGTTAACATTCGCTGTATTTACATTATTATTCTTACACAATATGGTGTGAGGTGTGCGTTTAGGTTTAGAACTGTAGAAAAAAATAAAAGAACTGTACAAGTGTACTATGCGAGTATAAGTAATAGGATAAATAATAGTGTGTAGTACACATATGTATACTCATTACAAATTTAATTACACAATTAATACAGCATTTTGGTTAAAAATAAAATTAAACAAACTTTATTGTTTATTACTACGAATTGACTGTGTTGTAATTTGTAGTTATTTTCCTTCTGTTGCATCTCTTTTAAATATTTTTCTGCTATTTTATACTCATCATATGTAAATTACATGTGAGTAATGAGTAAGCAAATGTATGCCTAATATTTATACATAATTACAGTACTTTTCTCTCTCTCTTTCTGTTTTTTATTGTAATTGCATTATGGTGCTCTCTTGTTGTATAGGATTTTGTTGTTGTTATTTTTTTCCTATTTGTTTAGAGAATAACTGTATAATTTTGAAATAGGTTTTATGGTTGTTACGAGAATTTTGCTTTTGGGGGTTATACATACATATGTATATATGTGAGGAGATCTTTAACATTATTAGTTCAGCTTGACACATTTGTATTAATGCTCTCTCTTAAACAAACGCACACTCTTACTAAACACACGCACACATTGTTCCTCAGATGGATGAGGCCTAGTAAGGCGGTCAGTTATGTTATATTTACATATGTATGTATGTACGTAGTAAGCAGTATATAGTATGCATGTACAACTATTTTTTTATTTGTAATTCTTTTTTTCCATTTTGAACTGTCACAGCAGATAGAACACAAACGGCGGTGTCATAAATACTAGACTGATAGAAAAAAACAAAAAAAAAACAATTTACAAAACATTTGTGTGTTGTTTGCTTATTTTCTTGCTTTTCATTTCGGTCTTTTGCTCGATCATATTGTCATAAGTGTGTTTACGTTATGCATAGAGAACGATAACAGTAATTATTACACAGCGAGTGAAAGAGCACACGTTACAAAGAGAGTGCACAATTTCTTTTGTCCAAACTTCAGTTGCATTTTAGTGGCTTTATAAAACCGTTCGTCTGTAATAAATACAAAAAAAAACTAGAAATTAAAAATTAAAATATTTATGAATAATTAAAACAGAATTATTTAAATTTTATTTAACCTCAATACGCTGAATATTTGGTTGATCAATTTTCATTTTAATTTTTCTTTTGTTGTGGTAACTGTATTTGTGTTTTATTTCTTTCGGTATTTTTTTACGGAAATCATTATGTTTAAAATACAAATAAAAAGAAAACACATACAAAAGTTAATTGAATTCGCGTGATTGTATTATGCAGACATAACAAAAATTTACAAAAAAAAAAAAACGAAAGAAAATAAAATAAAATAAAAGCAGCTATTTTTGTAATTATAAAAATAAAAGGAATATCAAAAAGAAAATTACAAAATAGCCAATTGCCTTAATAAAAGTATCAAGTAAAATATTAAAGTGCGTGTGAAAACAATTCAATTCTTTAAAAAAAAATAAGGAAAAAAGAATTAAAAGAGAGTATAAAGAAGTAGCATATAAAATATAATAATTTAATTTTCAATTTCTGGGTGTATGTGTCACCCTTTGATAAAATTTACAACAAAAAAGGAAAAAAAAGCAACAACAACCAAAGAAAAAACATAATAAATCACTTTAATAATAATAATTTACATTGAAATTGAAATATTCGTTCATTTTATTTTACTTCGTCCGCCTGGTACCGAGTGTTACATATGTTCATATCACAACAACAACAACAATAATGTACGCATAAAATTTCTCCTATTCATCACCACCACCACCGCCATCTCTCTTATCCCCAAAAATTCTTTTACACTTTAAACAACTAATGCTGCTGATTATGCTCTATGCCAGCTATTTAAAATAATGCATTCTTCTTTCTCAGCATCAATGCAAAAGTTTTAAATAAAGTGCCTTCTCTTTCATGTCTTTATGATGTGTTATCGTGTCTATAAAGATTTAACAAAAATTCATACAAAATGGAGATTAATATTTCAAACTTACGCTCAGTACAACAGATAATAATATAAATTTTAAGTACAAATAAAAAAGAAAGCAAAATATTTTTAAATAAAAAAAAGAAATCATAAAAAATATAGTTTATATAAAATATCTTTATATATGCATAAATAATTTTTTTTTATACCAAAACAAAAATTTTTTTTAACCGTTATCTTAAACAAAAAGAAAAAAGAAAGAAAATCAAGCTACAGTGTGAGAGTAAAAGACATCATTTTATCATCAAAAGTGGTGTAGTGTGTGGGGTCGTCATTTGTTTAACGCTGGAATGTTTAAGGTAGGAAAGTTTATTTTATTTTATATTCATTTCATTATACAATATAACTTGTATTTTCGTATTTGACAATCCTTTAAAATGTTTTGAATAAATTTGCAACGTATTATAAACTACTCTGCAGTGTTACCATTTTAACTGATAATATTTTTAAATAACTTGGGGCAGTTTGTTATAAATTATAGACAACATTTTTATTTTTATTTTGGTACAACAACAATCAACAATTTTATAAGTTATGCTGAGATTACTGTTAGCATTTACTTAAGACAAAATTTTTATTTATATAAACTTCTAATATTGGGTTCTTTGGCAAGTTCTTGCACAAATTGTCTGTAGATGACTCTGAAATATAATATCTCTGGCAATATTAACTGTAACAGTCAACATTATAGTTTGTTTGAAAGGTGAACATTTTACGTTCCACTATTTGATTAGATATTATTAATTGTTCTGTGAACAATTTATTTTATTCAAGCAAATATTTGCTATTTTGATCAATAAAATGTTGCTATCTATCCCAAACAGAAAGGCGAAAAAAAATTAGCCATCATGCCAAACATAGATGCATTTTCTCCTCTAAAGATAACCACTGCATTCCGTTTATGAACCCTAGCCTACAGAATCCAAATTCCAACTACTAATCCTGTATCTCCAGGGGTCATGCCCCTTTAGTATTCCTAGTATAGCTCGGATTTTTCGCCTTTTTAAGCTTAGTATTAGTTTCGTTCCTACAGAATTGAGCTTTAGCCAGCGCAGCCTTACATTCTATTTTACATTGCCATGTAGGGTTTACAAAGGAATCATCAATAAAACAAAAAAAAAGAAGCGAATTGGTGGTCTAATGACTTCAATAACGCCGCAATGATCACGCAACCTTTGTATTCTAATTTGACAAGAACTTTTACCCTCCCAGACCAGATGTGAACTAAAAATTCTTTTTAATTATTTCTGAAAAGTAACAAAAAAGTCTAACGACTTCAAAACTGCGCCAGATTTTGCCAATTTATCGCTGTCAATAACGCCACATGGATCACGTATCCTGCGTAATATAATCTTATAATCTGACATAAGGCCTCTTACTCTAACGCCACATGGATCACGTATCCTGCGTAATATAATCTTGTAATCTGACATAAGGCCACTTACACTCCCACTCCAGATATGACCTAAAAAGTCTTCTGATTTCGTCGACTTTTTTTGTGATTGTCAGAGCAGTGCGAGGTGCATTATTAACATCAAAAGGATCAGTTCAAAAACGTATATATTATTACATTGCTGGCAATGCCTAGTCGCAGCAATGCCTCGGTAAATTTTATACATTTCTTCTAACAATGTTAAGCTTAATATGTGATCTTTTAAGCAAGTCAATAAATATTACTAAATATATTACGTTTTAGAGCTGTCTACCTACTATTTGTAAGGGAACTTTTTCGATCACCCAATATTTACTATATTCTATATATTTTTTTTTATTTCTTACAGTTATAATATATTTTTTAAGATACATATACTTGCTGGAATAGTCGTTTATTTCTTTGTTAATTCACTAAGTTTTCTTCTGTTATTTCCAGTTGTAAATACAATTACTTACAACAATATGATAATGCAGTAAATATTTGCATTTGCAACTGACAAATGTACACTATAATACATAATATAATGAACTTGCACACATATGTACATACATATGTACATACTTATTGTATTATTTATTTCAGTTGCACAGTGTTATTTTTAGGTTTTTGCATTTTTTAGTAAATATCGTATTTAGCATACTCGTCGCTTGCTCTGTTTTTATTTAACTTTCATTCATTCGCAAATATTTGCAAAATTTTGTTTGTTTCCATGATGAAGATCGTCATTATTATTGTGGATTGCTCTTTGCTGCATACATTTTCAGTCTAATTTTATACCTTCATTCCATCATGCCTCATCACCACGGTCGCCGTTGTTGTTGTTGTTGTTATCGTCGTGATGGTTGTCATTTGAAAAACTACGTATAGTTTTCTTGTTCTTATTCTTGTTGTCAATGGAGGATGCATTTAAAGTTCGTCAACACTGTGCCATCAGTAGAGATGAGTAGTAGTAGTAAATAATATTGTGGTACTGACTGGACTAGACGTTAAATGTTTATTATTTATGTCAGTTATTTGATATTATTTTGTTGGTCAGTTTTTCACATTTGTTTGTTTATTTTATTTTTGTTTTTCTTTTGTTTTGTTTCGTTTTTTTATGGAATTTTATTTGCCCCCAATAAAGGTTATTAACATTGAAAGTAATTTGTTTATTTAATAGCTTTAATATTTATTTATCTTTTATTATCGTATATAAAATATGCTCGTACATGTTTTGTTTTTCTGATTTTATTGATTTTGAACAAAAAGTATAGAAAATCCCAGAAAATTAAAATTTTTATGTTTGTTGTTAACAAACCATTCGTCTTTTTTCGTCTTTTATTTGCTTGTGAGAATTGTTACAAGGTCGTTATTTATTATTTATTTATTACAATACAAAATTACATTAAAAACGAAAACGAAAAAAAAAATCAAATCTTAAACAAAATTTTTATTAAATAATTTGTAGATATTTTCTTTGGTTGTTAAATAACAACAAACAATTTATTCATTTAACAAATTAACTAAGGCTTGATTATTATTATTATTATTATACTTCCTAAAATAAACATTTACGGGTCTTACTATGATTTGCTTGTTTAATGATTGAATTTCTCAAAACATATTGGCTACGATTACAGTCAGCTACAAAAGATAACATCGTTTGTTTACGTTTTGTGCTGGTAGTTAACCCACAAACGCGTTATTAATACAAAGTGACTTGGAGTTACTGCTTGTGTTAGAAGATTTTGAAGTTATCGAATTTAGAATCCAAGACAATGTTTGCTGCTCTAACATGCATTGTATGTACATGACATAGAGAGAAGTACTTAACTACATCTGAAAGTTAACAGTTTTATTTAGCATAAGATATGCACGGTTTATTTAAATATAATTTTATTATGCTTCTCTCAGTGGAATCTTCTTTCCGTATTGGCATAAGACGACTCAACTATTGAAGTGAATTTTTTAATAACGAAATATTTCGCCAGAAAAAAGGACTTACTTGTACTTGGTTGTCATATTTGTAGTTGATCATTACAATCCCTTTGTCAGGAATACAACCTAACTTTTCACGCCTATCATATTGTATGTGCTAATTTTGATCCTTTAGTGGCGGGACCTACTGTTTAATGTCGACTACGAACGACAGATTTGTGAAGAAGTCGCCGAAAAAAATATTCGTTTCCTTTTATATTTCGTTTTGTTCAAGATGTCTGAGATAGGGTTTGATCTACAGATCTTGTCTAATAAGCCAACACACTACTACCACGGCGACTAGGCTAAACTTCTTTAATAAACCTATGGCTGACACAAAACGTCTACCACATCTATTTTTTATTTATTTATTTATTAATAAAATTTTATTGTCCTACTGCATCAGATTCTCGGCTGATAGGATAGCAATCTGTCTGGCATGGAATTAAAGCTCTCGGAATTTGTACGTATTGAGTGTAGACGAACCTTTACAAGTTGAGTCATTTAGTGGCACTGCCTGACACTCCTAAGATACCCTCTTTAGAGGTGGGCGATGTATCTGGGATGAGGTTATTTCCTGAATGTGTTATTTGTAGCGAACTGGACCTTCTTAATTTTATACATTGTAAAACCATAATGAATTTTTTTCGCTTTCTCTAGGGTTCAAACCAATATTACTTGGATTTGTAGACGAGTAGTATAATCACTACATTTTATATTCCATCTGATGGTACTATTTATCAGAGTATAGGCAAGAATTATGATTTTGGTCGTAGGTTAGCAAGGCAAAATAGATAATACACTGCCAATCAGTCGCAACTTACAGCAAAATCTTCCTGGACTTCAATTATTTCTGCACATAACGTTGTCGTTATTATAATTTCATGTTTGTTTATCCTTCATCATGTATTTTCTTTGTAGTTTTGTTATTGTTTGTTAATGTTGTCTGTCTAAATTCCAGTGCAACCCACATTTTTATTGCTTGGCAACACTTGTCATGAAATTCTTTTAATAAAAAAACCTAAATTAATACCCCATTATCCGGGTAATTGTAAGTACTCGCTAATTTCCGTTTCCGATTTTAAACATATTAAATAACCCGACAATAAATGTGCGTAACAATATCGTAATATCGTCGTCGTCGCCGTCGTTAATACATAATCTCTCTTTTTTTCATGAGTACAAGAAATTATTGTATTAACGACACAGACAAACATAAGAGAGAACTCGCACTCAACGTACTAAAAACCTATAATAAAACACTCTGTAATATATACTTCAGAATGAAAAAAAAAAACGTAAAAAAGTGTTTTATGTGGCATCATCTACATGATGATCATCTATCTGAATGACTTGCTGACAGCCATCATGTCGCACAATACATACAATTTATGCAGTTAAACAGTTAGTCAGTTAGTCAATCATCAGTCAGTGAATCTGTCATTTAGTTATTCCATTCAATGTAGAGAGAGATAATGCTAAATAGATAATGATTATTTAAACAATTTACAACACAGACATTTTGTAGACTCTGTGACGACAACACAAAACTGGGGGCAAAAAAAAAAGGTAAAATCGAAAGTAAATCATATTTTTTTATTGCATTAAATAAATAATATTGTTTTTTTTTTTAATACAAATAATTTGTAACCCAAAGACAGACAAAGAAAAGTTTGAAAAACAAAACATAAGCGAATAAATAAAATAAATAATGTTATGTAAGCTCCTTTAATTGGGAAAATGTTTTAAAAACTTAATTAAATTAAATGTTATTTATAATGCTGGTTAATTCTACGTTATTAATTGATATTTTAAATATATACTGTATTGTTTTATGAGAGCTACTAAAAGATTTAAAACAATCTTTAATTACCAATTAAAGAAAAATGCTCTGTTTTCATTACACACCCAATTTTACAAATTCATCTCAAAAGTTTTCCTTTGAAACAACTCCATATCTTTAAAGGCTTTCGTCCAATTTTGTTTTACTCCTTCCTTCCCCTTCTTCCCATCTTATTTATTTGCTATGCTTCAGTTTCATTACTCAAGTTTTTCTAGTAAAGCAGTGTTTATACTACTGTAGCGGGACCTGGAATTTGGCATTGCCTAGAAACAACGCCATCTTTGAATAAGTATTGGGTTTTTGTATATTCAGCCCTACTTTTGCTTAGGAGGTGAAGTTGTCACATCTTAATATGGTTTTTTCTTAATATTTTATTCTCTGGTGGTTTCTAAACACAATAACTATAAATTTAAAAAAAAATTGGGTGCCCTGGTAGTCTATTGGGTAGTGTGCTAGACTATTGGCGTGAGGGTCGTGGGTTCAATTCCCACCAGAGGCTCTGGTCTGTGACACTACACCAAACATATGGTCTAAGTTACTCAGCTCGTATATAATTAAAAAATAATTTGTAATTGTATTGTAATTAATAAATAAATAAATAAAAAGAAAATTATTTTTTGTGTACACTTTTGGTAGTCACTGTATAGAACGATGTACGATTTATTATTATTACTGTATAAAATCATGCACGGTCACAGGCCACTATGAATTGTAAAATTAATTGTATCCATCTGATCTAAAGTCTGTTTAGCTGATCTGGCGCTTTGTTAATCAACGCTATCAAATTCCACATTTTAATTTGCGAAATATCACCCCATCGAGACGATGCGTTTACCTACACGTTTCTATCTAAATCCAACAAGATTTGTAATTGTCATACTTTACATAAGACTTCTCAATCCACAGTGACGCGTAATAAAATCGTTTGGGATTCATGCCAAAAGGGAACAGTTCGAACTTTTATTTCTAAAGTAGAAATCATAAGTTTACATGCCGCTTAAATTTAAATACAAAAACAATAATTTTTTTATTACTTTATTATTTTAAAAGTCATAAAAGGCAATCACTGCCTTAGACATTGAAACTGGTAGAGAAGAAGGCTCTGTGTAATTGCCAAGCAGCCAAAGTTTAGCTAATTGATCTGTATGCTTAAGTTTTATTACAATGCAGATCATAGTTTCAGAACTTGTGATAGGCTAAAGCATTTCTAGCTTCAACGGCGACGGCTTACAAAATTTATTACGGCTCTACCTAGCCGTTCACCACAGTTCTCCACTCATTACATAGTGCACTGTAAACATAACATAAATATTCTTTTACTCTAAGAAAAGCAACAACAATATTTTTTAAACCATTCTAAAATGTTAGAACACATGATCATATGACATGGTAGATAGAATACCTTGTGAATCCCAGCATTAATCAGACGTATGTTGTAAAGCATTTGCTGTTAAATAAAGTTTTTCCTTGATAAATGAGGTTAAAATCTCTATCAAAAATTGTTTTTTTAACAAAAAGTTTTTCTAATTTTTTTTCGGTGTTATTCTAACAAAAACAAAAAAATCACATTCTAAGGGATTTCCCCAAATCATAAATAATAATTATTGTTACAAAAAAATTTAGATTGCATGTAATTAAAGTATTATTTAATTATAGATTAACAACAAAAATACATTAAAAAAAATTTCAAATTATATTCCAACAAAGTATTAATGACTGAATGACGTATTAGGCCGGCATCAAATCAAAGCCACTTGACTTAACTCTGCGCAATAATTTGAAATTCAAAATAAGATTATTTCTTAACTACTACTCATATTTAATAATAGTTTTATTTAATTAAAACATTATTATTGTTGTGAACAAAAAAACACGGTTATTTTTAGCAAAAGCTAAAATTTAATGTTATTATCTTAAATAAATAAACAATTTAACCAACTGGCAAAACAAAGTACGAAGCAATTAAAATCAAATGGGGGAAAAAACGTTTGGCAATTATTTAATGCAACGTTTTTTTCTTTAGATTAGAGAGATGAAATTATAACACACTAAACTTTAATTTTAATATACGTAATAACTTTATTCATGAATATAGCATTTTTTTATGTTAAATGGTGTATACGCTTTATATACAGTAGCAAAAAATTATCACATTTAATTAGATTTTACGTCCTAATTTTATGATTTATTAAGCTATTTATTTTATAGATTGTTGAAATACTATAATAATAATAATAATAATGATAATGATATGCTATAAAACTAATAAATGACTGATTAAATTGTTGCGCATGAATTGAACGTCGTTTTCGTATTCTTTGTTTTCGAATTATTTCAAATGATTTGCATATTAAATAAATATCTTATCTATGACTAATGACAATATCAATACAATCTAGTTATCAGATTATGTATTATTACTTCTTATGAATATATATCGCGAGTATAAGTGTTATTATGAATAATGGATTTCGTGATCAAGTTAAAAAGTGTTATAGTATTACAGATATACATCTCTAATAATGCAATATCTTGTTCAGCGTTAATTAATACAGATCACTGTTATCACAGCCTTGAATAATAGCAAAGAAATGACAAGAATTTAACACAATATTTAAAGAAATAAAACTTTCGTAACGTAAATTACAATTAGAGTATATTGAACAAATATAATCTCAAGATTGTTTAAAAAATCTTTATATACAGCTGCTTGCAATTAATTAAAAATACCGCGCCAATAGTAATATAAAAGGTTGCACAATATTCTCAAAATGTGTCCCAGTTTAGCTAAATTAACTTTTAGTTGTACAATATGACAGCTTATTGTGTCAAATAATTTTTTTTTAAATTAAGTTTTCATATTTTCATATCACTTGTGTACATATATTATTAAGAACACATTATAAATTTTGTAAAAAAGGAGTCAATATTTTGTAGCAAAATCATTGTTATCGATAACAGCTTAAAATCTATCAGATTGCGTAAAAGCCCAAACTTTTACATGCACTTCTTGAAATAACTTCCTAAGTTTTCTTTGCTTTGGTTTCTAGAACTTGTTATAAGTTCTCAATCAGATTGAGGTTAGGACTAGATGAAGGTATAGTCTACAATAGTAATCGGTTTGTTTAAAAAGCATTGCTTGATAAGCCCCTACGTTTTGGATCATTACATTGTTAAATTATCGATGCTACTGGCATATTCTCGTCAGTATGCTACATCATTGCATCCTATATGGTTCTTAATTATTGAAACTTAATCATATACCCAACAACACACGACTAAAATGTGGACCGATTGTAGTTTGAACCAAATTCTTACCGACTTTGGTAATCAACTCTACTCTACTCTAGACATTCGGTTATGCCCAGCATTCTTTCAGGAAATTCTTTTAAAGAATTCTGTCTCTCGCAATCGACGTCTTACTGTACTGTACAGATAGTTTTACATCATTTTCGGTGAACATCGCTACTATCTCAGTCTAATTTGCTATCCTATAAGGACTTATTCGACTCTCGGACAATGAGTGAAACTGTTGTCAGTTGGCTTCTTTGTTTACAATCCACATTTTCTATATTATAGTCGAATGCTTTCCGAAATATTGCAATACTTTGAAAACTATCGCTTTAGAACTTAAATATGCTACGATTTTCCGACGTTTAGCGAGTGCTTTTACATTTTGGTGACGTTAATTGGCCACCACGATTACTATGTCAAAGAACGTTTCTATGCGGATAAGAAAAAGTGGTCGAAATGTAAGAAAAAGTGAACGAAAATTACCGTAAAAGGATCAACTGCTGCAGCCAATCCAAAGCTGCTCATATCCATATAATTTCGTATATCGTGGCAAGGTCCAAGCATTATAATGAAATAAAAGTTTTATTGAAATCAAGAGTGTTTAGGGCCGCTTTAAATAATTATTCTTAATATCCGTTTAATTTTACATCATTTGCTATTTTTATAAAATTCTCGTGTTATAAGTTCATTTTTTTCATACCCCATTAAAAACGTAATTAGAACGGTGTATACAATTTCCCCCTAAACTGCCAAGTCATGATTTTTTCATTTGAAACTTGTTTTCGTAAATATGTATTCAATATGGAATTAGAAATATTTTTTTATAAAGAATTATGGCAAAAAACGTCATGCAATAGTTTCTTTTCATATATTAATTAATGTAAATTAAAACTATTTATTCGATTAAGTACCTTAAATAGATGTTTTTATGGCTTTTCTAAGCCAATAATCGATTTTTAATGGTCTCTTTTTAAAGCATTAACAGTGGAAACCAATAAGAATTGAACAGAAAAATTTAAAAGTTACATATAATTTAATTTTTATAATATGTATGTTTACTTTTGTTGCACACTTTAAGAAAAATCCAAGTCTAAACTATTTTACAATGTAATGCATTACAATTAAATGGAATTAAATTTTTAGCTTAAGCAACCACCACGTCACAAATTCTATCGTCCATATGGTTGCATGGACTATATGTCATGTGTTTGAAAATTATTTAATTGGATTCTAATCTATTAACTGGAATACTTGTTTTTTATTAACAAATGCCGCACAAATGTAACAATTCTATGAACATTTCAAAATTATTATGAAATCTTAAATCAATTTTCACAATAAATCTCTTCGATCTTTGATACCATAAAAGGGTACCATTCAATAGAATAAAAGTTCCCAAATGATTCACATATAATTGGGTGATTTTTTAAATATCATTCGCATTTAAATTAAGCTTACCGTTAACAAGAAGATAAAAATATCTCTTGGAAATATACAGTCGAAAAATTCTGTTTAACTACTAGTGTTCGAAATAGAAAAACTTGTAAATTTATCTTTCATGGAATCTAAATGAAACAATTTTAGAATCTTTAATTGTTTCTAATTTTATTACAAATTAAAAATCCTCATATAATTTCAAATTAAACCGCCAAATTTAAATATTCTTCACTGCATTAAACTTAACACATGCTCGTTCCTCATTTAAGTACTTTGGCATCCCTAAAGAGCCGGCTAAATTGTATAAACACAGTAAAGACAACAAAACAAAACAAACAAAAATGAAAAAAAAAAAAAAAATTGAAACAATAACAACAACATTAAAGTCATATTCAACAAGTGGCTGCCAACAACAAGTGTTGTGTCTGTTGATCAATGCAAGTAAAAAATGAAAACACAAACAAAACAATAATGCAAAACCAATAACAACATTGAAAATAAAATACGAGTGCCAGAAAATACGAAATAGAATTTTATAAAAGAGAAAAATACTGCTGACTCACAATCATTTTGTTACTTTTTTCAGGTTTTTGTGGCCAGTTACACAAAATTAGAGAAATAAAACACGAGAAATGCACGAGAGAGAGACAGTGAGAGCGTGTAAATAGAAAGTATTTTGTAGAAACATTTCAAACATTTTTAAATGTTTCTAATCGCACTCAACCTGATCTTTGTTTGCAACAGCAACAACTACAACTAAAATAACTTTTTTTTTATCAACATGTTGCTAAAAAAAACATGTTGAGCAATGTATTCAAATAAACTCAACATCAGCGATGTACTGCTTTAAGTACATTTATTTTGTTTGTAACTAAAGAAATAGTACCTTTTTTGAAAAGTGTTTGAAAAGTTGGTTTATTTGCAACAAATCTAATTTGATTTTCTTTTAAGCACATGCCTACAAACTTTTTTTATTTTATGGTGAAAGGTATACAAATATTGGTCGCAATTGTGCTAGTCCCTCCAAACAACTCGTGTTATCTAGCGTGTGATAGTATTTTACTTAAGAATATACAAATAAATTATTATTGAACAAAAGAACCAAATCAGTATTCCAGTAAAAATGTAGACCATATATACATACTCAACTAAATAACGGCAAAATCGATATCTTTGTTCTAAATTCTTCAATTATTTTAAACATTTGTAGTCTTTCTAGCCCCTTAAAATTAAATTAATTCCCACGCGTCCAATTCTTGAATGGAATTTTTAACATAGTACATAAATATGTACTCAATAATACTATTTTCATACTAAACTTATCATGATTTATTAAAAAAAAGGAATTTTTTATATCTAAACTTTTCAAAGTACACTACAAAAATTTTAATTCCTTTAATACCCACTTTAAAAATAGAAATTATATCACAAATGTTTTATTGGTATTTTAATTAATATTTACCAATACTGTGGTCGCTAGGATGAACCATTTAGAAAAGTCAATTGGATTCAAATTTGGAAGCAATACAGATGTAAGCCTATGTCTGTAATATATCTGGAGTTTCATGGTCATTGTGGTCACAGTTGAAAATCTAAGATATATTTTTAGGTTGGCCTCTTCCGCCGTGACGTCGTTACCGAGACCTTTCTGTAAACCTATCAGTAGTGTAATTACTATTTAAATTCATTTTAACTACACGCGATCATCTTGTTTCTTTAAATACTTTTCGTGTTGGGCCACAATAAAAATTCCGTTATAATACCAATAGTACCTGGCTGGAATTTATTAGTCAGTCTGATAGTTTTATGGAGGTTTGGATTCTATCGAGATCAGCTTTGTTTTGACATGTTCTGTCAATAAATTCTGGGTGCTCAAGAAAACTTTGCTACACATTCTCAAGTACCGGCCAATAACCGAGAAGATGTTATGTAGTCTCCTATTCTTTCATCAACATAGATTTTGTAGAAGTCGTTGTGGACCCGGCTATGAGATTCCTAAGATAGATTCAGATCAGATTTAACGTAAATTTTGTTCTGCATGTATTCATAGCTAGACAGATTTATCTGGCCTCTATCCAAGTGTGTTCATCGTGGGCTATCTTTGCTTTGCAAATGTAAGATACATTTGAATGCCAATGTATGTACCTTCAATGATCCGATATTCAGGAACTCATATAAGGATAAATGCCGCTATATCCTCCACACCCGGCAGTTTTAGATAATCTTAAAGGTCTATGGATCGCTTTACAGTCTTATAGTTAACTTCATTCTATTTACTTTGATATCGGATTCGTACAGCGATAGTTTTTATAGCCATTATTTAAGCTTGTGTAGTATTACAGTAATTGAGTAGGGGAAATTACAATCTAAAGTTCACTCAAGACTGTTTCAACTTCTCTGGTAGGTGTAAACCATTATCCTTATAGAATCTATCAGATATATTCGTTGGGTTTGTGGGGTTATTATTTCTGATGCTAAATTGATTTTGCAATCACTTGTTCACATTTAACATTGGTGCTAATTTAGACATCAGGAGTCTAATTACAGTATAAAAAAACTCGTACAATCGAAATTACAATCGTTATCGAAATAATTTCACGTAATTAGCCCCCAGAATTTTTCAAATAACTGTTGTTGACAAAGAATTTATAAGCCGATAAGACTCCGTTTTTCTTTAGTATTCGCCTATAGTCTCATTTTGACGAGTGCAGCATAAAATTTATAACACCACTAACTGTAAGTGTATAAACTTGGCGTGGTACTTTTTATGCTTGTGTGATATGCTAAAAAAAAGTACTCACACAAAATTCATCTCTGATATATACACTGTTTTGTATCTCAGATAAATGATATGAGAATTGAGAAAATTGAATTGAATAACTAAAGAAATGAAAAAAAAGAGAAATACGAGCCGTACTGTGAAAAAGACTTCAAATACTTTTGCTTTTTCTGAAAATCACTAGTCCTTTAAAGCATCTGAAGAAGAAAACAACGCGAAGCAGTTAAAGAAATAAAATTATTATTAAAGAAATCAAATCAAATTCAATAAATACAAATATTTAATTAATAATCATCGTAATAAACAAAAATATATAAAAGTAATCTAAAATAAAAAGAAAGGAAAACGTAAAAAACGCTGTTAAAAAATCAAAAATAATTTTGAATAACAAGCCTTGCTTTTCCTAATAAATTATTAGAAAAAAAAATTATAGAAAAAGTATGAAAATTTTGTGAAAATTAAATGAAAATGCAAATATTTCAAACACGTTTTAAAAATAATAAAAAAATAAACAAAAAGAAAGAAATCAAAAAAATAAAAAAAATATTTATTTGCCTAAACAATACAAAAACAAAAACGATAAATGCCAAAGCATTTTATTATTTAAAAGAAAAAAATATAAGCCATATGATATTGTAAAATATTTTATTTTATAAAAATATTATGGAAAATTACAATTTTTTTTATAAAAAGTTTTTTTTTCATTTTTTTTTCTCTGCCGCATTTTAATTTAATCAGACTGCACATGCGCAATTTAGTTTAGTGTTAACAAAAAAAAATTTAATCCAAAAAGACAACACCTTCAACCATGAGTTTAATAAGGCTGTTGTTTTACACAAAACCAGCCAAAAATATTTCCTTTTTTAAAAATTTTTTTCTTGTGTTTAAACGTTATTATAAACCATAAACATTGGCCCTTAATGTGTGTTATAACCAGACCAACTACAGAAAAAAAAAATGCTTTAAAAAATAAAAGAAAAAAATCTCAAAGAAAACCAACCAACAACATTCACTTCCATTATAATAACAGCCACTTAGCCATGCCAGCAACTCACCATCAATATGTTACCAAAAAATATATTTTTTTTGTTTTGTCGTACGTACCATCAGCAATGTTAATAAAAAAAAGGAAAAATTTTTCATTCCGTTTTTTATGTGTACTCTCGAGAGACAAAGCAAGTATAATCTTTCATTAATCCATTGTTATGATTTCCAACAAACGGTGATAAGTTCTTCATTTAGTATATCGTGTTAATTGAAACTACAATATTGTTATGTCTTAATAAAATAAGTGTTACACGGTGTAATTGAAGAAAAGGAGGTTGAAATTACAGTGTTTAATAAGACATATCCACAGCATTTTATATTATAAATAAATATTCCATTCAAGTGAGAGAATTATTATTGGCTTATGATTCTTCTTAAAGATATATTTTAGAGAGTAAGACCAAAAGTTTAAAAGCAAGCCAGATATTTAGGCCAAACATATTTACTATAATGAAATGGAATTTTATTCCTTTCCTCTACATTTCTGTAAAACTTTATTAAAAAATATTTTTTTTTAATTCAATGAAATAAAAATATAATTAACCAGGTTATCAATTTTTCGATTTTAAAATTAAATTTAAATAAAATTTTATTTTATTTTTTAGTACGTCATACAATGTCATTTAAATGACCTCCTCTAGATTGGTTGCAACAGCCAATCGTTTTTAAGGTTTTGAACCACTTTATCACACATTTCTCGCGGTATATCGTTGAGAACTTGGCCAGTATTAATTTTCAAATGCTCCAACGACGATAGTAATTATCCCAGTCTTTAACATAGCGATACAAAAAAGTCTTACGACGTTAATTCGCATGATCGTGGTGGCCAATTGAAAACGCCAGAATGTAAAATAAGTTGTTGTCGTAGTCTGATAGCAACTGTGTAGACTTATTAGACGTGAGGCCACAGTACAAATCCCAGGTCAGACGTTTTCAACACAACGAAATATGAAAAAATATTTTTTTGGCAACATCCTCTCGGCAGATTTCTGATAAAATCGCATGAGCAGTTTCTCAAAAATCTGACTTTAAACTGTGGTCCGGCCGCTCACATAAAAAACTAACACAAGTGGTGTGAGAAGCTAGGTCCTCATCACGACAGAAGGGTTGTAATGGCCAATTATGTATGTATCTTTGTACATATGCAGATCGTAAAATTATTCTTTCAAAAAATGTTCATGCGATAAATCCAAAATCTGTAGCTTTATGTCGCACGTGACACTGTCTTATTATAACTGCACACAGTCTTATTTATATTCTTTGGTTATTACACGGCCATATAGCTTTGAGTTATCAACAGTGGTTCTTACAGTGGCATTAAAAGAAAAAGTGTGCCAAAGAAAGGGTTTTTCCTTCAGACATGACTTGCAATCGGACAGTGTCATATCAGTACAGATACTCGTACATCAACAAATTCGATCGTATTGAGACGTGAGATAAAAAATGTAATCTCACGCTGACAACGAATCAAAATATCCTATAGAAAGTGTAATGACTCGCATAAGAAGGAACCCACTTAACATCATTTCTGCCATTGTTTAACACTTGGCGACTTAAGACAGGATTTGTGGGCATCCACAATTTATTGACGCTGCTTATCTGGAAAAAAGTGATTACATAACTTTAAAAAATTGTGGGGGGCTAAGCTTTGCTAGCTATGAACTATAGACATACAGTACGCACAATGGTATTACCAGGGAATGTTTGTTAGGACCCAAGTTACTTACCAATGAAGTAAGGTCATTATTACAACCCTTCAGTTAGGATTACGACCTAGTTTCTTACATCACCTATGTTGTGTTTGTGTTAATTTTAGTCATAAGTGGTGGAGACCTACAGTTTAAAGTCGACACTGAAAGACAGATTTTTAAGAAACTTTTCATGGCAGTTTTTTTTCAGTCAGAGAGCTCCTAAGAGGAAGTCGCCGAAGAAATATTTTTTCACATCTAAAAAGCCAACGCACTACCTAGCAGATTACGGTGACTAACTGACAATGTTATCTAACCTAACTTATAAAACTTTGAAACTATAAGGTATTTTATAAATGTATCACTATCAAGCTCACTTTAGTCAAATTCCAATTAACATTAAACAGAACCTTAAATATATGTAATCATACTAAGGCTTTAATGTGCCTTAAATTATTCTCTAACATTTGACTCTTTTAAATTTCTGTTTTTGGTTGGTTGCCTGGCTGACTGGTTAATAGCTGTGGCTTCTACCTGATGCCTTATTGTGTCACACATGTGCCATAAGTTGCTCGTTATTTTTTTTTTATCTTTTCGTTGAGGTATTATTACCTTAAATCTTTTTGATTTTTCTTTTTAACTACATTTTCAACACACAAAAAAATTCTTTCTTTTCGTGTTCCCTTTTTCGTGTTAATAAACGATGATGTCATAATTATTAATTTTTTTTTTGATGCCTAAACCAATTTGAACTGCATATTTTCATATTAACAAAGCCAATAAAAGTCTAATATTGTAATAAAAATTGTTTGTTTCTAAATAAACAAATACAAATAACAACAGGAAATATAATTTATGTAAACACTTCCGATATACTGTATATACAAAATTAAAATAATAATAAAAACAACAGCAACACTACACAATATAATAATAATAAAAGAATAATAATATGAAAATAAAGGCAAATAAATAAATTTAAAACCGGCTAAAATAAATGCAATTGCCAAGAAAATCATTGGAAAAGAATAAACAAAATCTATAACCAGACGATGTTATTAATGTTTACAAAATACCAAGAATAATTATTAAATGAAATATTTAAATTTCATTTCAAATAATTTTTCATTATTTTTAAAATATTTCTTTTCTTTTTAGCAATTTTTTTTTTACAATTTACAAGATATTAAAAAAATACAGAAAAATCTCAAAAATAATTACCAATTACGCATTTTTTTATTGTCAAAAGCCGAAAAAGTAGAGAAAAAACTGAAAGTGTTTCTCTCAGTGTATGTGCTACAATAAAGAAGAAGAAGAAGAAAAAAATTAAATATTCAAATACGAGTAATTCAAAAAGCAAAAAATAAATATTAAATTCGTTTTAGTGCTACTCGTAAATATCATATTATAAATTATAATAAAAAAAATAATGATAATCAAGTAAAATCAAATAAAAAATCATTATTAATAAGTTTTTTATGCAAATTAATTGTAATACGACTGTTTACATTTACAACAAAAAAATATTAATTAATTGAAATTAAAAGAAAATAAAAGTGAAATAGAAATAGAAAAATAAAACGTTTTAATTTAAATCGATTGCTACTAAATAAAACTATATTCACCGCGAGAGTATTAAGAAAAGCAGTTTCTTTACAAAGACAACATCAACAAACCTTTACCAGAAGTACTTAATTTTCTAATTCCTTATTTGCCAACGCATCTACTTAAACAATATACACACACACAGCTGTATACGAAAGAAAAAAATTTACTTAATTTTTTTTACACCCACTGTACTTTGTCCGTATCAAATATTATACAATATAAATTATTATTTGTAAATGTAAGTAATTATTTCATTATATTAATGAACCATTTAATTGATTTTTTACATTTCAATATTCATAACAAATATTTATAATACACCTTAATAAGCAACGTATTGCAACTGATTTTTCAAACCTCAATTGAACGATTAATATTGGACTAATATTGCAAATGAAACATCTGTTTCTTATACCTAAAAAAGGCTTTACTTAACCAAATATGCATCCCGTTTAAAACGATAGCCATTATTCCATCAGTGTTGAACTAAAGGGTCCGCCAAATAACTTTTTTTTTGAAAATGCTTTAAAAAACTACTGAATATTTCCCAAATTCCTTTTTTTATTTGAAAGTACAATCCTCCCGGTTAATAATGGAAAATAATTTCATTTAAATGGCTGCCTCGGCTGGCTATGCAATTGCCTACACGATCGGTCCAATTTTTAAGCACATTATCGATTGTGTGCAGCTGTATTTCATCAATGGCTTCACGAATATTGCCCTTTAAAGCGTCAATTATCTCTGGCTTGTCGGCGTAACCCACAATTTAAAGCGGCCCCCCACAAATAATAGTCCAACGGTGTCAAATCGCAGCTCCGAGGTGGCCAAACGACATCAGCTCTGCGGCTGATAATGAATTCTTCAAAAACAGGGCGCAAAACATCTAGTGTAGCTTCGGCTGTGTGGCACGTAGCGCCATCCTGTTGAAACCAAAATTCAATTTTGGGAACAAAAATTCGTTTAACGTGGCCCGATAACGATCCCCATTGACTGTAACGGCGACTCCTCGCTCATTTTCGAAGAAAAATGGCCCAATTATGCCCCTGGACCAAAGGCCGCACCAAACAGTGACTCGTTTTGGGTGCGTCGGCTTTTCAATGTATGCTTGCGGGTTTTCTGTGCCCCAAATGCGACAATTTTGCTTGTTTGCATACCCGCCAAGATCAAAATGAGCTTCATCTGCCAAAATCGGCATCTTCTGGTGTAGGCTACTGCATGGCAAGCCGAGGCAGCCATTTGAATGAAAATATTTTCCATTATTAACCGGAAGGATTGTACTTTCAAATAAAAAAAAATTTGAGAAAATATTCAGCAGTTTTTTTTTAAGCATTTTCAAAAAAAAAAAGTTATTTGGCGGACCCATTACTAGGACTTCTGAGCGTATAACTTTTTTCAGTCTTCTATGGAATTTAAAGTTATACCATTAAGAGCGTTCTGCAGCGATCAAAATGAATGATATTTTGAAAGTCCTGGTTATAAGGTGGATGTATCATAACTCCTCAGTCAAACAATGTGATTTTCGGTCGGGTCATCTAGCGTTGTTATTTTCTGGTATTCAGCTCTTTGCGCTTTAATCGAATTGACTGCTTTACATTGTTGCTTTTTGTTGTACCTTTTTTTGTGTAAATCCTACACCTTTCTTCGTCCATGATCAACGTTATATTGTCGTAATTGATTCATTTGTTATATTCTATAATCACTCGCTTGAAATGGTTGATAATTGTTTGGTTATGAAGAACTAGTTCCGTGGCATTATCCATGCTGCTTATATGCTGTTTTGGTGCAGATCCTGGCTTTGCTACTTTCTGCTTAGCTGCTCCTTTCTTCGTCCATGATCGATGTTATTGTCGTAATTGATTCATTTGTTATATTCTATAATCACTCGCTTGTTCCGTGGCAATATCCATGCTGCTTATGTGCTGTTTTGGTGTAGATCCTGGCTTTGCTATCTTCTGCTTAGCTGCTCCTTTCTTCTTCGTCCATGATCGAAGTTATTACCGTAAGTGAATTGATTCTAGTTTCCTAGCAACATCCATGCTGCTTATCTGTTGTTGTTTCTTAATTTTTTTCAAGATAACACCGACATATACAATATTTTTGAAAAAGGAACTCGTATTCAAAAGATCCTGTAGCGTTTGCAATGCACACAATGCCAATTTTCTCGGTTTAGGGCCTTTAGAAATTGAATTTTTCTGCTTTATTACCAAGATATTCCTGTTAAATTCTCGTAGTCCGTTATAAAGGATCGAATTTTAAATTCAATTACTATTTGCATCACGATATTTCAACAAAAAACCCACTTTCTGCGAAGAATAGTATTTTGCCGTTGGTTCAGAAGCTATTGCTTACCATTTAGTATAGCTTTTCAGCATATCACACCATGTTGGCATATTGCCTACGTAGTGACAGATGGCTCTAGAATTTTCTAAGGCATTTCGTGACAAATTTACTCTTGACTCTTATTGAACTTTATGACACAACCATGACATTGAACCCTGTTATGTTGGCTTTTCTCATAAGCGTGATTAATGTCATTAGCATTCATATGCTAAATCATCTGTAGCCATGTTTAAGATGTCGAATGCAGCATGTAAGAGATTTTCTTCACCTAATCTCCGTACTATTTACACCATAAATCTCTAATGACAGTTTTACGCTGTATATTCCGAGTTTTTTGTCGCGTACAAGAGACAGCGGATGTACATATTTATTAATGTAGTAGGGTGTTCCAATCTTTTGATTGATTAGAATAATATGGCTTGTATACTGCAATGGAACGGCAAATTCATATTTTTTACGTAATAATTGATCAGTGGATCACTTAAACTACTGTAGGAGGACTTTTGTATACTGAAGACTTTTCTGTTAACTCTTCCATCTTCTAGTACAGGGACTTCGTTCACCTGTGGCGTCACAACGGGCCGCTATGCGTGCTCAAGTGAGCTTTTGGTATCAAACCTACCACTCCAACCTACCTACCATCCATCTTCAACAATTTGTGTTTAATGAATAGGAGCCATCCCCCAGGCGTTAATCGTAAATACATACGTACATAAGACTTTATCCTTCCCTTTAAAGATTAACCAAAAAAAAATTTTTTTAAAAACAATTTCAAAAAGAGAGTGTGAAAATCGAAATAGTTTTGAAGAAAAGAAATTCTTTTTAATTTTTAATTTAATTTTTTGAAACCATAAGGAGGAAATCCACATACAGCTTAAGAAATATTTTAAATCTGAGAAATCGATTTATTAGAAATAAAATTCGTAACGATAAATATATTTGAAACTCCTTTCGATTAATCGATTTACAATACAAAAAAAAAAGAAGAAAAAAGCTTCGTCTGCATATAACATCACTCAACTCGTCAGTATTTGCATTGTCTGGGCATAAAGCGCCATCTCAATTTTCTTTTTTCTTTCTTTCTTTCATTCATTCAATTAATTGATGAAATTGAAAATGAAAAAATCAAAAAAACTATTCAATTTAAATTGATGTTTTAAGTATCAATAATAAAACAACAGCAGCAGCACATTTTTCTTCTTTTTTTTTTTGTGATTGGCACGGCGCATAAAGGCAATAAAAATCACAGAAATTTTGTTTAATAAGTCAGTCGTCTGGTTTCAGATTATTTCATAGAGTTTGTTGCCGGGCACATGTTGCAGTTGGAGGATATTTAATGAATATGAAATTCACTACCATCACGACTGTTTTGTTTTTAGCACATAATAAAAATAAAAACAAAAAAAAAAAAAAAACTCAAATTTTAAAAGGCATATCATCTTTAAATTTATATGTACATACCATACATACATGCATACAGTGGTGGCCTTATAATTAGAAACGACTTAGCAACATGTATGATTGTTAATTTATTTCACAGTTTTTACTGTGTACCTGGGATCAAAGGCTTTGTTTGGAGGACGTCTTACATACGTTTTTCCAACAGATTGGGACAAATTAAACTTAGATTCGTCACTCCAGAGAACTCTGTTCCAGAAACATCGTTTCTAATTATAAGGCCACCACTGTATATACATACGTATGTACATAAGTACAAGTGAAAATTGCAATTATAATAAATGTTTCTTTAGATACGTACATCTTTTTCTTAAGCGGCGAAATTATTGTCGGCTGGCTGGCTGGATGTCTGGCTGACCAACCGCCAACATATTTACTGCCATTTGCCATTAGGATGGTTCTGTGTTATGAGGAGCGAAAAAAACGTGGTGTACGCCTTAAAAAATTAAAAATTTTAATACTTAAGCTTTTAATTCTTAGTTACACGACATAATTTTAACACAATGGATATCAGGCAGGTTATGCTGGCTTCACAAACGATTTTTTGAACGATATCTTCTTTGGCGAACCATTCTTTATCGCCCGTTAAGATTCGTTGCATGCGGCACCTGCTTTGATACACAATTTTGTATTCTTTTTCATTCCTTTAAGAACAACTGAACTGCTTTGGTTTTGGCAGCTAGACTTTAGGTTTCCATATGTATGGAGAAGATGACGCTCCTCCATAATTTTTCGATTCTGGGTCTCGGGACATAGGGCAATCTTTAAATTGGTGTAGTTAAACTGAACTATGCCAGCAGACCGACAATCAGCTTTCATTCAGTGTTCTTAATAATTTACTTGTTATAAATAAATATTTTTCATTCAGCTGCTGATTATACAAATATGTTGCAGTGGATGGCAAAACTGATAACATGTTGAACAACTCCTACAGCTCCGTCAAGGTAGAAATGTTGCTCTTCAAGCCATTGGATACCCTGCGAGGTTTCATGCAATTGAATACATTATCATGTGACCACTTCAACTTGGTCATGGACAGATGGGAGTACATCACAATGATGCTATTTTCCTCAAAAGTGTCCAGTTACTTGCGTACGCTGATGACACTGACATCATACTCAAAACGTGCGATTTTTGAACCCAGTGGAGTAGATAGCTATTGGACCAAGGATTACAAAACGGATTTCCTTATGATCGTGCATTACTTTGGATCGGAGATATCTATGACGATGCTAATAGGTAGGCTCTGAAAATAATATCTTTATTAACACTGACATAAAAAATGCAAGTCATCGACCCAAAAAAATGCAAGTCATCAACCAAAAACATGCAAGCCATTGCCCGACCAAAAACTGCAAGTCATCTACCAAAGAAAACTAGCAAAAAAAAATACGATATTTTTTGTTGTATATATACATATTAATGCATATGAACTCAATGAGAATTATTACGATTTTTAAGTCCATTTAACTAAAATTTCATTTTTATCAGTATTTCCATAAAGCACTTTATCATATCCTCCTGTTCCCCGCAACGCACGACTATAAAGAAACCTGTTTTAGAATCCTTGAGACTATGGCTATCCAGCCCACTAGGTCCATTTTCTCTACCAGGTCCACTTTTGGTCCGATTTTATCTTTGTTGCGCATTTGAAGAAATCAATTAGCTTCGATGCCTATATCTCCGGTCCTAAGTAAAATTTGATCGTAAGGAAAACTGTTTTTGAATCCTTGAGACTATGGCTATCCAGCCCACTAGGTCCATTTTCTCTACCAGGTCCATTTTTGGTCCGATTTTATCTTTGTTGCGCATTTGAAGAAATCAATTAGCTTCGATGCCTATATCTCCGGTCCCAAGTAAAATTTGATCGTAAGGAAAACTGTTTTTGAATCCTTGAGACTATGGCTATCCAACCCACTAGGTCCATTTTCTCTACCAGGTCCATTTTTGGTCCGATTTTATCTTTATTGCGCATTTGAAGAAATCAATTAGCTTCGATGCCTATATCTCCGGTCCTAAGTAAAATTTGATCGTAAGGAAAACTGTTTTTGAATCCTTGAGACTATGGCTATCCAGCCCACTAGGTCCATTTACTCTACCAGGTCCATTTTTGGTCCGATTTTATCTTTATTGCGCATTTGAAGAAATCAATTAGCTTCGATGCTTAAATCTCCGGTCCTAAGTAAAATTTGATCGTAAGGAAACCTGTTTTGGAATCCTTGATACTATGGCTATCCAGATCACTAGGTCCATTTTCTCTACCAGGTCCATTTTTGATCCGATCTTATCTTTGTTGCGCATTTGAAGAAATCAATTAGCTTCGATGCCTATATCTCCGGTCCAGAGTAAAATTTGATCGTAAGGAAAACTGTTTTGGAATCCTTGATACTATGGCTATCAAGATCACTAGATCCATTTTCTCTACCAGGTCCATTTTTGATCCGATTTTATCTTTGTTGCGCATTTGAAGAAATCAAATAGCTTCGATGCCTATATCTCCGATCCAGAGTAAAGTTCGACCGTAAGAAAAACTGTTTTGGAAGCTAATGAAGTTTCAAGCAGAGTGTTGATGGATATGGCATCTGTTACCTTCTATTCAGGCATTTGCTGTCCGATGACTGTCTTTAAGGGGGGAATTAGTAGATTTTTCCAGGTGTGATTACACAAATGGAATTTCATCTCCTTCTCGTCCCACTGGCATTTGATGGGCTTAATCAGGACACTAAAACTTCTGAAGATCTTCTGCCGCTCTATTTCGGACGAGGAAATAAAAAAGGATTTACGATATATTGAAGAAACTGTACCTAATTCTGTGTATCTTCAAGTCTAACGGCTAGACGTTCAAGGTATTCATTTCTTCAATCATTTGTTGCAGTGCGGAAAGTATGCTTTGCAATGCGGTAGCCACCACGGTTTTTTTAGAACTGTGCGTAACATTCTTTAGGGAAAGAATTTGATCTGTATATGTCCAGGCATAGTAGCTAGACGATGAAGGCCCTCTTAATGGTTCTTCTGATTTCTTTTTTATTTTAGGTTCTTGGGTTTGTACGAACGTACGTAATTCACAAGCATAAAGGCTCTTTCAATGGCTTCTTTCGGGCCTTTCTATTTTATAAACGACTTACGACTGTACAATGGGTCAATTCGACGTCCGGGTACTGTACTTGTCTTAATTGACAAGTACACGTCCTCTAACCTATGGCTGTAATTCTTCTTTTTTCCTTTTTATTGTGGGTTCTTGTTTGACAACAATTTTCAATTTTTCCGCAGACTTTATTTTGACTGCGCTGACCACTCACTGTCCTCCGTGTAACAATGGTAATATCTTAGATCCACTTTTTCAAACTGAAGTGTGGAACCAAAACTACTCCCAATTGATACTTTGTTGTCAACGCCTCTGTAAGAATATGTGATCCTCGATTGTTTTAAGGTTTTCTGATATTTTTAGTGTAGAATTCGTTTACACTTACAAATAGGAACCAGCCTAATGCCTGTTAAAAATTTAAGAAGAACCAAAAACATGAATTAAAAAGACAGACATGCCTCCATTCATACACTTTTAAACAGTCACTCAGTCAGCTGCAGTGTATGTTTTTTTCATTAAAACTAAAATATTTCACTTCATACTTCACAGTCAATTCTCTTGAATGAATTTTGAATTTTTTGTATTTAAAAGTACATTGAATAACGAATGTGAATATGAATGCGAATGCGAATACGAATACACGCTTAAATTCTTGTTCATATGGAAGCAATTTGAATGCAAAAATGCATTTGAATTGTATGTACGACGCATGGCTAAAATATTGCTATGCCTGCCTGCCATGCCAGCCACCCTGCATATACAGTCTATACAGCCTGTATGTCTGTTGGATTTCAGCTCTGTAAAGTTTTTGCGGCTGCCTTTAACGCTCCAGTTGTAGCCACATTTTTGCATGCTTTTATTTGTTATTATATTTATTGTTGTTGTTATTATATTATTATTGTTGTTGTTGCTATAATGATTTTTCCCGCCATAAAAAATAAAACAACATTATACAATAATTCTGTTTTTTTTAAATAAAAGCGAAATAATTTCATATTTCACATTTGGTTGAAGAATATTTGATTTTAATGCGCGCCCAGCTAATAATTACGGCCACAAAGTCAGTTCAGTTCAGTTCAATTCCACTTAGTATTCAAGTTCATTAACATAATTATGCCTACTAGTTGAGCTTTTTATTTCAAGCATAAAATAAAAAAAAATAATTTTTAAAGCATTATTTTTATTGAAGGCAATATTTTTTTATTGCTGTTTCAATGAAAAACAGCACAAATTTCGTGTGCTTCTCTCCTTTTTTTTTTCTCAAATGTTTTCAATATGTCTTACGGAAAATTGACCAAAAGAATGTTGAATATTTATAAACAATTATTTAAAAAAATCTATTTTAGTTTATATCATAGAAGAAATTCCAGTGTTCTTACTAGTCTCATGGAGATAAAGTATAACAAATCATCAAACCATCATCATGCACTATGAATATTTTATTCTATTATTAGTCAAATGCTGGTTTTTTTTTTCTCAAGCGTTCGTTTTTCTCTAGATTTTTCTTTCTTTTTCTCGAAGAAAATGAATTGCAATTTCTTTTTATTTTTAAAACAATGGAATTTCAATTTCAAGGTCTTTAACACAATAGAAAATACGACAGTGCTTTTAAAAAAATATAAAAAACGTTCTTGATTTTCTTTTCAAAAGGAATTTATGGGGTCGTGCAAATCGGATCAATTTGAAGGCATGTCAAAACCTTAATGTTGTTTAATGATTCATACGCTTAAGATTAATAAGAGTAACACAGTTTTTGGTTGTCTTCAGAAGCCTATTGAATGCTTGTTCAAATCGTATCTCCTTACTGTTCGCACCACTTACACAAATGCTATCGAATATGGAATACGGCTTGAATTATAGAAATATAGGAGGATTAATCCTGCGGGCATATTTTCCAGTAGAAATCGCAGCTGTATTTACATACATACATACATAATTGGTCATTACAAGCCTTTAGTCAGGATTGCGACCTAGTTTCTTACACCACTTGTGTTGTGTGTGTTCAATTTATACATGAGTGGCGGTACCTACAGTTTAAAGTCGACTCCGGACGACAGATATTTGAGAAACTTGTCTTGCCAATTTTGATTTACTCTCAGAGCTTTTGCCAAAAATCTGGTGAGAGGAAGTCGCCGAAGAAATGTTTTTTCATATAAATCGTTTAGTTGGAGATGTCTGACCTGGGGTTTGAACCGCGGCCTCATGTCTAATAAGCTAACACACTACCAACTAAACTACGGCGACTTTCGCAGTTGTATTTATCGATGATTTTTTGGACTTCATTCAGAGAAGTTGAACATATTTCATTTTTTTTTTTATTCAGGGAACAATTAAAGTGGGATGAAATTGGTGGACGATTGTGGTTAGGGCGTACACTGATAATTTCATAGTAGGACACAACATGTCTTTTAAGGTGAAGCATCTGCCGTTGGGCAACCTACTTATATACATACATACAAACGATAATAATTGTAGAACGAAGTCTCAAACCATATCTTTGAACTCCAGATCACTATATCTCTCATGTAACTATCTTTCTCTTACACAAGGCACTGCATGAATAGGAGTGGCTTGAAACAAAAAAACTTCCAGCCAAGCTCCCGCTGTCATTAAGCGGCATTGCGTGGGCATACGATAACTCCTGATATTGGAGTCAGCTTCCAAGCAAGCTCCCGCTGTGATCTGTGATCTGACGTTCTAATTTAACACAATACTTTGCTCTGTGATGAGCAGAATAAATCCCCAGAATTCAGACTGTGCAACCATAATACGTCTTAAAAGGAAACGTTTGGGTGCTGAGAGTTATCCTTATCGATGCCGAATAGTATAGTATGCCATAACAAGAGTATTGAGGGACATATTAGGATTACCCTAGGATAGTTGAGGGCAATACAACAGAACTTATGGTTGTGGTACTCTATCATCTCTTCACGACAAAAAACCAAAATATATTACTACAATTCGAAAATATTTCTCTATTGTTTATTGCGTTGTCACATATTTTTTTAACTCAAAATTACGCCAAAAGACTTAATTAAGGACTTTCTTGTATGCTTATAATACATAGAATGTTAATTAACATAAAATGTTAACATTAACAGCACTTTAGAAGCTGATTTTTTTTATAAGAATTTATTTTTACTCTTACCCAATAGAAGGGGCATATTAACATCGATTAATCTTAAAGTAAATATAAGCGAAAGTAACGGTTAGTCAGATTCAATATAAATATTACTGCTACAACAACAACAACAAACACAACACCAACATAAAATAACTTGTAGTTTATTTTTGTTTTTATTGCTTTTATTATTAGCAAAAACATACAAATACAAAATGCATTTGTGTGTGTGTGTGCATCTGTGTAAATGATCTAAAATAGTCGACATTTATAGTGCAAGTTATCATGCACTAAAATGCATAAAATTTATGTGCGAACAAATCGAGTTCATGGGCAAATGTACAATAATAACTAGCGAATATAGCAACAACATCCAACAACTACATTAGCACCAACATCAGCACATCAGAAAAACTAATCAAATACAATAAAAAAAACTTTAGCAACACAGATATAATATTGGCCGGTTATTTGCTTGTTTGGTTGTTGTTGCTGTTGCTGTTGCAAGCATTAATAAAAAAATACCAGCCCCCTTTTTGTATTTGCTTCTATAAGTGTTTCTCCAAAAAGCAAAGCAAAAAAATGACTCGAATTTTTTCTTTTTTTTTTTTTGCACAAATGATTGCTGCTGTATGTAGCTGCTGTTTAGTGTTATTGCTGTTGGTGTTGCCGTTTGCTGTTCTTAAGACAATATTCCTCTTGTGTCGTTTATATCAATCCATAGATATGACCATACATTCACAAGCAAAAATAAAAACAAAAAAGTACACAAGAAAAAAAGAATTGAATATTATCACATCAATTTGATCAAAACCAATTGAAAATTGAAACGAACAGTAAAAAAAAAGAAAACGAAAAAGTCCATTAAAAAATTTTTGAAAACACTTTCAAAATGCTGGGGTATTTCTTTAACACGATCTCCTTTTCATTTTTTTCAATTAAAAGTATTATTATTTACACCATTTCCAATAGAAATTCATAGTCTTCAGAGTATTTTGCTACCATGCTATTTTGGTGTTAAGTTTTCGCTATGGGCGTGGCATATTTCATACAAAACACTAGGAAGAACACAATTTAACAAAATACGGGCAAATGTAGACAGGGCACCACAGGGTCAGGGTATACATATATATGTATGTATACTTTTAAGGTGTAATGAATCGCATTACTGTGGTCAAATTTCTGTATTTCCTGATACATTTCATTGGAAGAGTCTTTAGATGTTTGTGTTTCGAATTAATTACATTCCGGTCGCCTCAATTATTATTAGGGCTGTCTGGGCATGCTGCATCAGTTAGGCGGGGCAAATAAATTCACCCTCTGTTGTCTCCTAGGCCGTATGGAAACTCATTGCAATGGATGAAAGACCTTAAATTACTTGCGTTTCGGATTCATTATACTAATGGCAGTGCTCTTTATTTACATGGCCATTAAGAGCCATGTCTTCAGACCAAATCGAGCTATTCACAACCGATGCATTCCCAAGAGCCAATTTGCCGATTGCAATACACCCAATCGCCTCTCAATATAATGATTTCGATAAAATCCTCAATTTTTTTTGTTTAAAGTTAAAAATTTGCTGTCTTCACTTGAAATAGTTTTTCTACAGATTGTTCTTTTTGATACTAACCTTCGAAGGCCTGGCAGATTCCACTCCAAGTTGGCGGCCACATCTTGTCATAGAAGTTTCCTATCACGTGGCTCTAACAGTTGCTCTTAAACTTACTTTTTTGGGCATTGAAAACCTTTTATCTGACAAGTCGTACGAGATTATCCTGTGAAAGCCTGCGCGTTCTGCGCCCAATATCTAGCACAGGCATGTTAGGGGTCATATGAAAAGTGTCGTGGTTGTAACGCGAAGAGCCAATATAAACGCATACCAAGCCAGATATAATAATGCGTTTGAGTGGTTGAAATGGTTGAGAGAAAATATTTCTTGGCAAATTCTTATGCATCCATCCAAGTCCATTAAGTCCAAACCAGGCAATAAATAATTACTGTGGCGCTTAATATTTTTTTTGTTTGCTTGTGAAAAAAGAAACGATCGTACCAGTTTTCTCTAGTAGGGTCGTGCGGTATTTCTTCAATAAATCAAAACCAACTGACAACAATTAATTCTCATTTAAAAAAACCCCTAGTTTTTGATTGATTTCAATACAACAATTTTATCTAAATTCTTAGGCATTCTCATACCTGATAATAATTATTTCAAATCAAAGTTCTAAAGTCCAAGTGGGACAACAAAAGCCTTTCTAACTTTTATACGAATTCTGATGACAATGTTAGGGAAACAGTGTCTTATTGGAGACTGTGACTGTCGTCGTCAATGTAAAGCCAATTTTGTACATTCTTAAAAATGTTCAAATGAATTGTTTGTCGATCCAAATCGAAACGAAACATTAAATGAATTGAGATTTTTATGGTTTGTGTCATAAATTGATTTGTTACTTATAAAGTAATTTATAAGGATTGGAATTGTATTGGCAGACTTTCAAAGAATTTTTTTCCTTTTAATTGGCTGCAAAATTTTAATTTTATAAAGGTTTCGTAAGAAGGTGTCTATCATTTTTGGCAATGCTGACACACCCACAATTTCAAAAGTTTCTCTTGGATTTTGAATACCAATGTTTGGTTTTTAAACTTTCGTATTGATAAGGAATTTGCAACTCACTTTTATACTTTTACTCATGGAAATGTCACACAAAAAAGTTTGTTTAGAGGGAATTTAAACGTTTTTTTATTTATAAATTTCGAAAATTGTGATTTCTTTCTTCAATTCAATCTCAATTCTAAACAGCTGAATATTGTCGTAATTATTAAAATAATATCGTATCATATCATATTGAGTTACCTTGACGTTTTCTTTATCAAGACACATAGGCCAGCTATTAACGATACGATATTGCATCAGATTTGACCACTAAAACTACATTCAACTTGAAGACAATTATGTTGGCTTTGCTCCTCCTTTTCGTTGTGTTTTAAAATATTTGTTAATGTTGTTGTTTAATTTTTTGTATTTATTCTTTGTTTTTTTTTTTTGTGTTGCCAACTAAATTGTTGGTTATAAACGAACACAAACATACATATATTAACAGTATTTTGCTGATGCAATATTTTAAATTATTGTACAATATTTATATCCAATCAGTCATTTAGTATAGATTCTGTCCGTGCTATTAACATTTCAATTTTAATAGTTTAAAATAATGAAAATAATAAAATAAAATATAATCAATTTTGAAAAAGAGAATCGTATTTTATTTTAATAGTTTTTTCAATTTGTACACAAATTCTGAATTTGTGGCATTTAGAAAATCAAATAACACCTTTATCGTTAAACAGAAAAAGAAAAATACTTGTTCTGGACTTTTTTATAACGTATACATACATACAAAAGCGCTGTGGTCTAGTAGGAAGAGTGTTCGCTTATTAGACGTGAGGTTCAAAACCCAGGTCAGACATCAAAGCGAAAACATGAAAAACTATTTCTTCGGCGACTTCCTCTCAGCAGATTTGTGGCCAAAACTCTGATAGTAAATAAAATTGCCATGAAAAGTTTCTCAAAAATCTGTCGTTCGGAATCGATTTGAACTGAAGGTCATGCCGCTCATGTAAGAAATTAACACACACAACATTAGTGTTGTGAGAAGCTAGATCGTAATCCTGACTAAAGGGTTGTAATGACCAATTACGTTATGTATGCATGTATACCTACATATGTATCTACCTTACTCTACTCATAACGGACTCCTAAGCGTGCTCAAGTGAGCTTTGGTAATCAAAGCTACCATTTCGACCTAACCTAACCTAAGATATGTATCACCTGCAGCAAATATTTACAAAAATAAAATACGATTCTTAAGGAAAATAATTTAAGCAAATACATAATTGGGCTCCATTCTCTTCTGTCTCCTGCAAGTGGCTTGAGCAGCATATACATATGTCCTGGGGGTTCCAGTCAGTTGCACTTATGGTTGTATTGGACTGGGGTCTTTTTCCTCCTCCAAATAACGAAGAGCTCAATTGATTTCCGCTTAGAAATTACTCGGAGTTGAGTATTGTTATTAGTAATTAGCTAAGAAATCTTCTCGATTCTTTTCCGGTGTGGGTTGACAACAATGCAAATTGCAATTGATACTACAATGAGCTGTGTTCTACGATTCACTCGGAACAAGGCAATTCATTACATACCCCAAGATGTGCCATTAGTTACCTACTAATAGTAGTTAGCCTTAGGCTTGTCCATCTCTGTAAATGCTATTCTCAATATCCTCTCTAAAGGCTCCGCTTATTTTGATAAAATTGGTGAATTATTCGCTGCTGTTGTACTAAGACGGAACAGAGTTGAATAATATTTTATTTCATTGGTTTTTTTTTTTAATAGGCTCGTAGTGTTGCAGATCGAATTGAATTGAATTCTAGAATTCAGCGAATCTTTTATTCACTGTAATATCTAAGCTAATTTTACAGAATGCTTAACTTGAAAAAATTAGGGGCATCTAAATATGAATCTTAGGTAAGGTAATGTTAGATCGGAAAGCTCTTAGCAGAGGGTACACCCTTACAGTGTTTGTAATTCACATTCGAAGATTTTGATATAACTGTTGGCGCCATCCAAGTCCACATTTACAACATAAATGAAATTTCAAAAGTAAAGATATCTTAAATATCATTATTTAATAGTTGCACAGAATATACTGGAATTTTTCCTCTTCCCACCTCTTCAAAACAAATATCATAACAAGAAAGTTCAAAAATTTTTAACTGCGTGCCTTACTATTGCTGTAAAATATTATCGGTTTTGACCAGAACTGGCTTTATTCTATAATGCTGGCTAACTGATAGCTTTACTGTAATTTTTTAGTGTCGGGAGGTTAATTAAGTTAATTGATGTGAATGTTGCACAGAATATACTGGAATTTTTCCTCTTCCCACCTCTTCAAAACAAATATCATAACATGACAGTTCAAAAATTTTTAACTGCGTGCCTTACTATTGCTGCAAAAAAATTTTTAACCAGAACTGGCTTTATTCTATAATGCTGGCTAACTGACAGCCTTACTGTAATTTTTTAGTGTCGGGAGGTTAATTAAGTTGATTGATGTGAAGGAAAAATCTTCTTGAACGGTATGGAATCTTCAGCTTTTTTGGTTAGAGCTGTAGTTGGAGGGCTCTTGTATCGTAAGAAATCACGGGACTAACCCAGACCAAGCGCTCTGGTTGTTCATAAGTTTAATTAGGGCTAGAAAATGTAACGTAAGGCAAAATCAATCGTGTAGGCTTTGCTTTAATGGCAAAAGAATATTCGTATTGATCCGAATGGACGTTCTACAGCCGTAGAAAGCATTAAGAGACATCTGATTTTAGTAGCTCATATCATTTGCAGCCATTAGATCAATACAGGCCCATATAACTGAATATTTTTTAACTTTTCACTTCCAATATTCGAAATGTTGGACAAGAAAATTAGTTCCAAAATTGGCATTAAGAAGTCATTTTGATTTTGCATTAAATGAAGGAAAATATGTTAACAGTTCGAACTTGATAGAGCTTCTGAAAGCCAAAATTGTAGTTTTTATAAAATTTGTTATAAAAATTAATATCAAACTTTTGATTATCTATGCACTTTACGATGAAAAGAATAACTTGTTTTTTTTTTCATTTAGCAAATCATATTTCTTAAATAATAAAAATAAATAATTTTTTTTTATTTTTTTCGTTTGTAAATGGCATATGGCTGACAGCAAAAAAATGTTAATTGTTTAATAATTATGAACTTTAGATTTTATGTGTCATCCATCATTAGAACACAATTTGCGTTTATAATCTATTTATGGCAAGCATGTTTATTTCCATTATTTTTTAATATTTTTTATTTATTTTTTAATACTTTTTTTTAATGATTAATTATTTTGTAATAACTTTATGACGTAACTAAACTTTATATATATTTTTTATTACACATGATATACATATAAAAAAAATTATTACTTTTATGAGCCATAAAAACTTATTCTCTCAACAATAAAATGTAAAAACAGAAAAAAAATTAAATTATGAAACCCCAGAGGGGGGTTTAACATTTATGGCAAAATAAATATCAAATAAAAAAAACCAGCGAAAAAAAGTTGAAAATTGAAAAAAGGGGGCCTGTCACTAAAACAGCTGGTTGTCTTAATTATCAAAACAGCTACAATAACAATATATTGTTGTCATGACACACTCTCTTGTGATCTTTAGCTACCCCCTTTTTAAAATACATACATCTGGCAACTTGTTAATAAATATACATATGAATACTACTGGCAAACTTATTTAATATGGCAATACACACGATGATACATGTGCATGTGCATATAAAGTCATAGTTTATGAGTATGGTTTTAATATTCTCAGCTCATAAATTAAATTAAATACTGCAATAATTATTAAAACTTCTGTAAATAATTACAGTGGCTATTAAAACTTGAAATATAAGGACTTCTGTAGCGTAATGAGGGGAAATTAGGTATAGGCCATGAAGGAAAAGGTCAAGGGTGTTATTGTGGAGCCCTTTAATTCACGGAGTAAGTGAGAGGGTTATCAAAACTCAGGAAAGACTCCAATTCACGCAGCCATTGTGTTGGAATCTTTGAAAGCGAGTTATAGCAGACTTTAAAAAGGAATTAGTGTGTGTTAACAAATTGAGGTTGGGGTTATTTCTTTTTTATTGTTCAGCTGGATTTAATTGATTCAAATGGTAATAAAAAGAAACTTCACTTTCTGTTTTTAGATTTCTATGGAGAAAACCAAAACACACAAGCATTATTGAATTTGATCCACAGCCGGTTAAATGCGGCTTTTTAGCGAATGCATATACGTACGTAATTAGTCATTATGACCTAGCCTCTCACACCACTTATGTTGCATGTGTGACCTACAGTTTAAAGTCGACTCTGAAGGACAGAGTTTTTTGAGAAACTTTTCATGGCAATTTTTATTCGCTCGCAGAGGATTTGCCAGAAATCTGCTGAGAGGAAGATTTTAATCTGGGGTTTGAACCGTGGCCTCACGTCTAATACTACATACTAGACTAGGGCGACTATTTCGTATTATAAACCTTATTTATTGCAAGTATAATATGAGAAATAAAATTTATCTTTGGGTTTAGAAAAACACTCAAGTCCAGGATACTGTAGTCCAACTCTAACTGATGGTCTCTGAGAACATATTCTGCCGGAATTCGATATTACATTGAAATTAAGTGCCATTAATACCATTTTTAGACCATTCATACGTAGAATAAAGGCCTTTTGAAGGAGTTTTAATTCAAAAAATTTTTTATAACTTAAACGGCAAATCCGTTGAAAGTATTTTTAAATAAAAATCAAAAAAATTCAATAATTTATTATAAAATTAGAATGCAAGTGCTTTAGTTTATAATTACTTTCTATATAATTAAAATTATTTTATAAACAAAAAAACTTCAATTGTTTATTGTGAAAATTCAATGCAGATGATTCACTTTAATTTACTTCCATTAAATTGAAATCATTGTGCACAAATTCCATAGAATATTAGACGTTTTTCTTATTTTTTTTTAACAAAATATTTCTCCTAATAAATCAAAATTCGACATTGTGGAACAACACAATTTTTATTTTCGGGGTTAATAAATTCTTTAATGAAAAACAAAATTCCTTTCATTTTTCATTTTACGATCGATACTAGAGTATACGTACGTACATACTCGTATGTATTGTATTGTATTGTATTATATTCTGTTGTATAAATTATAAAAAGAACAAATTCACATGATTATTAAAAACGATGAAAAAAAAACTATTGAAATATTTATAGATGGACGTAAAGTTTTCAACAATTTTCATTAAAATGTGATTCACATCCGTTTTATTTTATTAAATTATATTTTTTTTTCTATTTTTTCTTTCTTTTTTCTTTTTCTTCTTTTTTATTTTAGTGGTGAACATTATTCAGTTTCAGTTCTTTTTTGTTATTAAGAATTTTATTTCAAATAGGCAATCAAATTAATTTTCTTTTATTTTTTGAGATTATTTAAGAAAATTAGCGCAATTATTTTCTAGAGAAAACTCATTTTTTTCTTTTATAAATTGAATTACGAAATTAGTTTAATGTTATTGGCATGGCCTAAAAATTGTAACAAATTGATCAGGACATTTGACAATGACTCATTGTCATTGCGAACTTATATTTGTGGAAAACTTACATTGAAAAGCAATGTTAAAAGAAGAATGATAAAGCGTTTGTGGAAGAAACTTTGAAATACAGTATTAACAGCATTTGTTAGATCCCTAGCAACAAGAAAATCTAGCTCTCTCTCTCTATATATATTCGTATATGCGCCTTTATAAATCTCCCTGATTAACGTTGTTGTCCCAACATTGGAACAATCCGAAGATGTTGATGAAGCCAAGTACTTCCTTGAAAAGTAGAAGGTATCCTCATTGTCTTATAACCTTGTTTAGATCTGTATTACGAATGACAGAACAATGATGAAATCTGAGATAATCTCACCAATAGCAGATAATCTCTTTGTGCCAAATTCTCCTTTAACATCTGAATTAGGAACGAGGGAACAGCGGCTTTCCAGTCACCAGTTTAAAAAAAAAAGTACTCTCTGTCAATGGTTCCATTTACACACAGTTACTCAAGTTTACATACGGTTAACAAAGTTCAGGAATTTTTTAACCAATCCGTTTTCGTTGAAAATCTTTATAGTTTCCTCGATTTTAAGACGGTCTTTTACATTGGTTAAAAAATTTCTTAAATTGAACTGAATTGTGGCCCTGCACAGGCCCACACAAAAGTATACATCCGATTAACAAATTTCACAAATTTCTGTACCAATGCAAAAGACCGTCTTAAAATCGAAGAAAGTTGTCAGACAATTATAAATATTTTCAACGAAAACGGATTGGTTAAAAAATTTCTGAAATTTATTAACCGTATGCATACTTTTGTGGCTGAGTGTATATGATCGCATAAGATTTCAATTGCGTAAAATCGCTTTCAATGTTTACCTTGACTTGTTGAATTAATTCACAAGAAACGATTAAAGAAACTAAAAAGTCCACTGAACCTTATGTTAATAAAGTTTTTTGAATGCTTTCCTAAGGATCTTTCATTCAATTGCTTTAAAGAAAATTCTTTTTCTTTTTTCTTCTTCATTATTAACATCAAAAGGAAAAATAAATTCATTTTAAATGCAATTATTAATCGATATAAATAAAATAAAATTAATTAAAAGGTGGTAAGGAGGGTGAGTAGGATGGTGGTGGCATGAGGAGGATGTGAAAATGTTGAACAGAAAAATGAAAATTCAATTCATAATTTTCATTTTTATCAGTCAAAACATTGATCTTCATTTCTTCTTTCGATCAATTTGAACAAATTCAATTAAAAATCATTGCTATTGTTGCCGGTTTTAATTTTTCTTTTTTTTTCGAATGTCTGTCAATTTCACTCTTGTTGCGTTTAACAACAGCAACAGCAACAACAAAATTGGCATTGTTGCATTTTAGCTGCCATTTTATTAATTCATAATTCAAGGTCAAATTTGAGAATCTCATTTCATTTCATTATTTGACTCTCCTCTCCTATACTCCCTCTAAAGAGCTAAAGCCTTATGAGTGAATAATTGATAACATCTGTTTAAATGTTAATGTGTTTGATCAAAAAGAAGAAGAAGAAAAAGAAGAAGAAAAAGGCAAATGTGAATGAATATATTTGTTGGGTTTTTTTTTTGTTGGTTTTGTTTTTGTAAATTAATAGACAAGCTTTAATGCATTTATGGTCAGATATGAATGACTGAGAGAGATATTCATTGAAAATGTATCAGAATGAAAATGTTTTTCGTATGTTTTTTTATCTTTATTTGAAATACTTCAATGGAAGTGAAGTGAAGTGTAGTGCTTTCAAACAGATTGTAAAAAATCTATATGCCATGATCTTTCTTTTGATTCTATTGTATCATGTTCAGTTTTTTTTTTTTTGTACTAAATAAGGTGCGGAATCAGCACTGATTTTTGGGAAGAAAGCATTTTTAACATATATGTATGCTTTGCTGATACAAAAATTATTGAATTACTATACAAAGTCATAAATAAGAGAACATTTTTAATTTAATTATCATTTCCAGTTGTGTCTTCTTTTATGGATTCTGTGCCTATGTATCTTGTTTCCTCTCTCTCTGTCTGTATCCCTTTTTCTATAACCATCATTAATACAATTTCTATCGTTTTTCTTAGGATATGACCACTCGATTTTCATTTTTCCGTTTTATTTTTGAATATTTTAGAACTTCCTCCAATAGACTTGCAGATTTGCTATTATGGAACACTTTTCTCTTTTTGTTGGTCAATTAGGGCCTCTTTTAAACGATTGCTTTCTTTACACGCTTCAATTAATGGCAGTGTATACGTGCGAATTAAAAGTTTGGCTGCAGGGAACAGTTGAAAGTCAGCTTGTGGCTGCAGAGAAACCGTTCAAAGTAATTGATTTCCTGTCAATACCATCAAAAACATTTTAAAAATCAAGAAAATTCAATTCCGTTCAAATAATCTATCTAGAACCTCCCCTGACTTGTGCTCCTCCCCCAGAGAAAATATGGCTGTGTCAACATATGATAAAGTGTAGAACATAATCAGCAAGAAGTTTCCCTTTGGTTCTATGTAACGACAGATTGATCTGATATCATCGTAGGACTTGCTGCGATGTAGCAACGATATGCCATCAAACAATACTAAGTCAAGCAACAATACTGAGTAAAATTGTAGAAAAAGTTTTTCTTTATGAGAGGGATTTCTTTCCTTCTAATGCTGCCAACTAGCGTGATATATTTGTACTTTTACAAAGGCCATGATAGATTACTAAAGCCATTTAATGGAATAAAACAATTCACTGTTTTTTTTTTTTATAAATTTGATGTAGAAATGTTTCCTTTAACGCTCTGTGTTTTATAGTAAATGTGAGTTTTTCTTTTTTTTCATATCAAATACTAGTCATTCACTACTCCACTCACTCTATAAGATATTTTTAACCTGGTCTGGTTTTTTTTTCATTAATTTATTACGATTTTACCACCATGAAGTGGGTAATTGACAAAATAAAACCAAAAAGAAAGAGAGAAAAAAGAGAGGAAAAAAGCACAAAAATAAAATAAAGTTGCCACAATACTGCTAACTCAACACGCCACACAGATTTTAAATAAAAATCAAGTTTTAAAGCTTGAGCTCAGCTCAGTGTTCGTTCAGTTTAGCTCACCTTGCCGTTTGTTTAAATTAAATTGCATTACGTTTGCAGCTTATGGTGTGGTTGATATGATCTGCAATATTTGTATGTATGTACAGACATGCGTACTTATGCATGCATATACAGCAATGCAGGTATTAACAAAAATGCCAAACAACTCACTGACGTCCCACCATATGTGGCCGGCAACAGAAGAAACAAACGCAAAAAAAACGCACATTTTGTTCAGCTTAACTGACTGCATATAAATATGTTGATGTATGAGCAAATATCAACGCAATACTTTTTTTTCGTTGAAAAACTGTTTTAAGAAAAAAAAAAATTTTTTTTTTTAATTTTTTCAAAACACACCCAACTTTTTATGAAAAAGGAAAAATAAACCAAAAAATATATTTTTTTTATACAATATTGTGACTAAAAGTTTAAGCTTTGGCGGCAAAAAAAATTAAATAAAAATAAAAATTAAATCTTATGTTACTGATGACAATATAAATAAAAAGGCAAGAAAATTTTTAAAATTGTTTTTTCATTTTTATTTTTTTATAAAGTTTAATGCTCAATATGATCTGTTTAATGGAATAAATTCATTATGAATTCTTGCAACGTCTATATTGTATTTATAAAAATATATTTTTATACAAAAATTTAAAAAAGAAACTTAAATTTTATGTTATTCAACCACCCGTTCAATTGACCAACAATTTAAAAATTACTTTAACTGGCTATATCAGTTGAATTTGTTGTTTTTTTTTTTTAGTTTTCTTTAATAAAAACTAACCTTACATTTATTTCTTCTTGTGATTCTCTTTCTTCTATACAAACTCGATTTTATAGTTAATTATACAATTATATAGACATCACGTTTTTATTAATTTATCATAAATATTTCTTTTATTATTCGTTAATGAATACAAAATACAGCACTTTTTAAGTACACTTTTTTAAAACCGTCTTATCGAATTAATATTCTCATTACGTATACGTTTAGGGTGTAGCATTTACATATGAACCCTAAATTCTAACCTAAATTGTTTGAATTTTTTGTTTTCAAATTCATTCGAAAATAGAAATTTCAATATAATCAGCTTCCTCAAGTGCAGGCAAGGTTAACTAGTTATGGTTGTAGAAATTTACTTAATTAATTGATCATTATAAACCTTTGGTCAGGATGACGGACTTGTTTCCCTACAACACTCATGTTGCATGTGTTAATTTTATCCATAAATGACGGGGCGGGACCTACAGTTTATTTTTGAGAAACATTTCATGGCTTTTTCTGAGAGTTTTTGTCAGAACATTGTTCCTGAGTGGAAATCGCCGAAAGAAATATTTGTTTCATATTTTCCGTTTAATAAGCCAATAATCCGAATAGATAGAGTACTCTGATAAAACTACTGGTATTAAAAAAAGGCTATATTTGTTGTTGTTGTTTCAGGTGTTAAGCAGTCATTCAGAAGATTTAGAAAGAAAGTGTCAACAGGTTGTCGCCGAAGAAATATTCTTCACATTGGTTTAATGAGCCAACACACTACCTACTAGACTACGGCAACTTCTACCACGTTTCATACCTAAAAATCTAAATCACTGCAAGAACCTTGCTTTCTAAGAACAGAACAGTACATACACAGCCTAATTGGCTAAGAAATCCACTGATTTTCAATGGAAATACAAGTGCCTGTTCCCATAACTATCTTCCAACCATTGCAAACAACATTTTCTTTGATGATAATAATTTAGTCTCCTCTAGATGACCGGCATCTTGCCGAAAATTATTTTATTTTTATACCAACTCATAACACAACAGCTGGAAAATAGATCCAACAACACCTGCTTTACTGCTTAATGCATATGTATGCGTAACTACTTGGGATATTTGCTTCTAATAGTAGTTTCTTATACCATCAGTTTAACAATAATAAGTCGCCTTCTTCTTTTTTACAACAACATCGTTTTGTAAAATTTTCAAAATTTTCTACATACGACGGATATGTACGTACTTACGGTTTTTTTTTTTTCTTCTATAAAACTGATGATATTGTCTATGTTGTCACTGTATTGGTGCTGTTACTGTTGCTGCTGCTGCTATTTGATATTTTTGTTGTTGTTGCTGCTGTCTAAAATAAAATAATAATAAAAAAAACACAATGCTTAACGACGACAGATAGTCTAGCATGTTTTGTTCGTCTCAAATAAGAGGCAAAATAAGACGACAACACGACAACAAAAATACTTTATAAACATAGAAGCGCGGCTGGCGATAATAGATACAGACAGAGAGCAGCAATACTTTTATAATCAATGCGTTTTCGTAGAATACAAAAAAAAAAGAAAGAAAACGCAATCAAAAGAAAAGACAAAACCAAAAGAACATGTATGCGGTATGTAATGTATGCCTGTGTTTGTTTGTTGCCGCGTATAGTTGTAATATTGTGACATTGATTTGTTTGTTTGCTAGCTATTCTCTTTATCTGTAATCGGTGGGAATTCTTTAAAAATAAAAGAAAAGTAACGGTCAGCTCTTTTGGTTTTTTGTTTTTGTAGAGAAAAAACAAAAAAAAAACTCTTTAAAAACAACAAAAATAAACGGAAATGTAAAGTCCATGCATGCATAATATGATGCAAAGGCTTCTGAAGCGATAAAACTGACATATTTTAGGATTTAAAAATGTTTGACAATGTCTGACGAACACTGTGTTTATACGGTCTAGTTGTGAATGCTGCAGCAGCCTATAATGGATAATTGCAATTCTACCCAACACTCAGACGTTACATGCCCTTGAAGTAGGCTATACACCCTTTGTGTCTGATTTTTTGGTAAATATTATCGCATATTTCGTAGTCCTTTTGCAGAAATAGTCCGTTTTCGCAGCGTTGATGATAATTCGCCCTATGGAATGCCGCACTAAATCTTCGAGCTACTTTCAATACTCGTTCTTTTTTAAACGAAACCAAACCAACATGTAGTTAATGTTTAATCCTTTCGCAACTTCTAATAGCACCTCTTCAATCAGGATTACGTCCGCGTTTCTCACACCACGTATGTAGTGTGTGTTAATTCATACAGGAGTGGCGGAACCTACAGTTTAAAGTCGATTCCGAACGACAGATTTTTTGAGAAACTTTTTCATGGCAATATTTCTTACACTTAGAGTTTTTGCCAGAAATCTGCTGAGAGAAAGTTGTCGAAAAAATATTTATTCATATTTCGTTTTTAAGGCTATATCTGACCTGGGGTTTGAAGCGTGGCCTCACGTCTAATAACCCAACACAGTACCTACTAGACTACGACGACTACATTGTTCCATAATTTACAAAATTTCATTCACTTTTACATAAATTTATCGATCAAAGCGAGAAGCGGGAACTAGAAAACCCCTACTATGTCTAACGGTATTCAGAGCATTCTCACTATTCTCATATTTTATAAAATTTTTCGCGCAAATATTTCATACATTCTGCTTTCACTTGTTATATGATCCAATATTTACTATCCCCTTCAAATATTCTTCTACCAGAGGATAGCGGAAACAAAGTTGCCCTATTAAAATCTAAAATAAACCCATACTTTTGCACTTTGCTATTGAATAAAGGAAAAAACAAGCTATTTATTGTGTTGTACAATTAAATTTAAATTTATTGTTAGTCATTATTACAAATATTGCAATTATAAACAACAACAACAAGAAACGAAACCAATTAAATAAATACAACGTGGTATTAAGTAGAGAGAGAGAGAGAGAGAACGAAGATCTCTAATCAATCTATCGTATTGATCAACAATTTGTTTTTTTTTTATTTTTTTTTTATTTATTGTTACGATTGCTGCTGCTATTGTTGTTGCTTTTATTTTATATCTTATTTGAAATAGTTCATGTGAAAAATATTTTCATATATAAATTTAGTTCTAATTTTAATTTCAAACGAACGAGTTTAAAAATAAACGGCGTATTGTGATTGGTTTTATTTTGTTTCTGTGTGATATTTGTTGTGGCGTTTTTTCTTTATCTCTCTGTTGCAATATTAAAATAATTTTTCTATAAACACACGCCCACTTTTTTCTTTTTTTTTTTTCTAAAATAAAATAAAAATAAAGTTTTATTTCTATATAAAATAGAAATATATCTACACATACTATAGTGCTGTATATATTATAAATTTTTTTCGAAAAAAAAGAAAGAAAAATTACAAATTGAAAAGGTAACAAGAAAGAAATTCATTTACTGAAAGTGAATTTTATTTAAATATACACATTTTAAATACAATCAAATTCTTTTTCATTCATTTAAAATTTATATTTATAAATAAGGAACTTTTAAACGTTCGGTTTAGCATTGTACATTAATATTCCAAGAAAACTTAAAGCAGCAATTAAATTTTATTTCAAATTAAATCAAGTCATTATTTTATCTGTGGTCTTGAAAAGATAATTAAAATGATTTAGAATAACAGAGATTAATGACATCAAACCAAAACAAACAAAAAAATGTAAATAAATAAATAACAAGTTTATCTTGTTAATTTCCTTTTTAAAACAACAAAGTGTCTTATAAAAACAAATTTCTAAAAAAAAAAATTACTTAGTACAGTTGACAAATATTAATCGAATGACAATGAAAAAGGGAGAACTTAAGTAATTTCTGAAGCAAAAAAAAAAACGGTAAAATCGTATGTTGTATGTAAAATAGGCTCATAAGTACATACATATGTATATGGAGTATGTCCAAGCTTTATTGGGAATAAATATCCTTAGCAATGGATTTTAATTTTTAATTTATAAGTCACAGAATTTTTAAAGTGAAACTCAATGATTTTGCAATTTAATTTTTTTTCTTTTCATATTCGATTTCTTTCTTTTTGACTGACCTGGGTGATATTTGTTAGCCTTTTTAGTCAAAATCATATCATCTCATGTACAGTTAAGTCATTCGCACCAGTTTGGTGAATAAATGATAACGGTAATAATAATACTTCGCTGCTTGTCTTTATGGTTATAAATGACAGATGTTTATCCTTCAAAATGTGCTTAGTAAAGTCGCAAACCATGTGTAAAACTATTTTTTAACCTAAGTTATCTCTTAATTTAGACTTAATTAACTGTTATTTATTTAAATGATTTCAATAGATTTTTCTGCAAATCGTTCTTTTTTTTTTTTTTGTACAAATTTTTTCTACCACAACAATTATTGATTACCAAATGAAGTAAATTTCCTATACCATACACACTCATACACGTTCTTGGAAAATCCCACAATATTAGAAGAAAAAACCCATTTAAAGAATGTCAGTATGCAGTTGGCAAATAATGTTGGTTGGTACTTTCATATATTTAGTGTGGTGAATACGTTAAACTATGTCCAGCAACAACAGCAGCAGCAACAGAAACGTTTAGTTTCAAATCACGTTTCCCCCAGTAAGCGTAGTTTGTTTATATTAGACGGTGTGTGTATAAATGATTTTCATTAGTTTTATGCCACACAAAAACTCAATTAATATGTATATTACTTGCCATTTATTTTAATGTGCACTCACATATACATATGTATACAGTGTGTATGCATATAAGGCCACTGATTTTAGTTTAGCCAACTAACTTCATGTAGCTTTGTTGTTGCTGTTGTTGCATTCAGCCAATGCATTATTTTTTCTTATTGTTACTGTGTTATATTGTGTGCACAACAACGACACCCGTAGCCAACAGCAATTATTATGATTATCAGCAACATGTGATAATACACTCATGTGCTTTTGCATTCTCATGCAGGTTGGCAACTCATATGTACGTATGCCTGCACTGCTAACAACAACTCTGTACGCCAAAGAAGCAGTTTTTTGTTTGTAGCAAGCAACAGCAGTTAAAGAAGAAATTTACAGTAAAATCTCTTAAAATAGAATCTCTTCTACTCTTAGTATTTATTGCTCTTCAGTTTGCCATGATGGTCTGTATTTAATAATTTAGACTGTATTTGTTTCGTAGTTATTTGTAGCTGTTGTTTATTGTCTGGTTATTTGCTGGAACCATGCAGTCTGTTGTTCAGTTAAATCTGCAATTTTTTTTCTAACAGACAAACATGTAACAACAAACAAACCAGCAACGAAAAAAAAAAAGAAAAAAGTATACATGTTTATAGATAAAGATGTGTGTGTTATGCTAATTTCATTGTACTGTGGGGTTTTGAGTACAGTAATACTTGATTTTGGATAACGGATACTATTTTTCAATCATAAAACGTAAATGTTGTAGAAAATACTCTTAAAAGAAAATTGGATATTTTATAAAAGAGCTGTTAACTACGATTTTATTGGCAATCAGATACTTGAATTTCTCAATACACACCACCACCTAGTTATTCTTTAACTAAAGATTGAAAAAACCCTCACAGATCGCATTTCCGTTTAATTTCTGACAAGCCACTATAGCCTACAATCCACAAAAGAATTCGCTTGGGATTAAATTAATAAACTCTGTTTCGATCCACGAATAGAACCATACTACGCTTTAAAAATAAATGATACAGCTACACAAGCTTAAGCTTAAACGTTTGAGTGCGAATCGTCGCTATAGAGACGAATAGGTAATGCACCAAAATCGCGGTTCGTCGATTTGGCGTTCAGTTAGTGAGGACTGCTGCGACTGTTATGAATAAAAAATATGTTTTTCTCAATTTCTCATTGCAATTTTCAATTAATTTACCCCAAGCCCAGAAGTCGTCGTAGTCTAGTAGGTAGTGTGTTATCTTATTAGACGCAAAAGCCTGGGTTCGAGCCCCAGGCCAGGCATCAAAGACAAAATACAAAAAGTATTTTTTCGGCGACTTCCTCTCAGTAGATTTCTGGCAAAAACTCTGAGAGTAAATAAAAATTGCCATGAAAAGTTTCTCAATAAATAAAAATCTGTCGTTCGTTCACTCATGTATAAAATTAACACACACACCATAAGTGGTGTGAGAAACTAGGACGTTGTACAATGGGTCAATTCGACCTCCGGGTACTGTACTTGTCTTAATTGACAAGTACACGTCCTCTAACCTAATCTAACCTACCCCAAGCCCATAGCACTCAAACGGTTAACTAAACCTTCGAACACTTCACTGTAGATGATACTGAATCCAATTGCTATTTCACTTTTTGATTTGGGAATATTAAGTAGATACTGCTCTTTTGGGTCTATTATTTTCAAAAGTGCACAGTGAATGCAAATTACTAACCAATTTTGTCGAATTCCCAACAATTTGTAATATATGGCGCTTCCCCTGTTACCTTTTCACTGCGATACATTTCAGTTCTCTAAAGGATTTGGTGGATTTTATCTCAGATATCCTTCTGACCCCACATAGTTCTTTGGCGTTCTTTCTTTTGCTCTTCCCATGGACTTCATTTCGATGCTGTTCCACATTGAACGCCGTTCGTATTTTCATTGTCTTATTTCAACCGTTACCTCTTAAGTCTTGGCCTTTGTCGTCTCTCGTTAATAGTTCTCTGTGGCAGTCATATCCCAAGAATACTTTTCAGATAACTGGTTCATAAAGTTTTGCATTTTTTTATGTAAATATGTTAGTAAATAACCAACTCTGGCTCCTATATGGCACGACATGGTTTAAGCAAGCTCTTAAAGGATTCTGATTTTCATAAACAGGCCAGGCATCAAAGACAAAATACAAAAAGTACTTTTTCGGCGACTTCCTCTCAGTAGATTTCTGGCAAAAACTCTGAGAGTAAATAAAAATGTCCATGAAAAGTTTCTCAATAAATAAAAATCTGTCGTTCGGAGTCGACTTTAAACTGTAGGTCCCACCACTCATGGATAAAATTAACACGCACAACATAAGTGGTGTGAGAAACTAGGACGTTGTACAATGGGTCAATTCGACCTCCGGGTACTGTACTTGTCTTAATTGACAAGTACACGTCCTCTAACCTAACCTAACCTAAACATTTGAGACATGGCTGTATTTCCTATTCATGTATTCACAAAACTAAGTTAAGATCTCTACTCCTAGCTACATACATACTACATATCTATGATCTAAAGAAATCTAATTGATACAAGCAAACAGTAGTTTGGATAGCATTTGCTATACTGCTCCAGTATTTATGAACGCAAATGAACCCACAACGTTTACTATGAGACAACACACTCTGAAAGAGTTTGTCTTTCTTGGCATCAGAGTGTTTCCATATTTTTGTGACAAAATGTTCACCTCAACTTCGACTTTCAAGTAGCTGTGCACACTCAAAAGGTTTCGGAGTTTAGCTGATGATTAAATTGCTGTAGCAGGCCGCAGGATGATAGTTTTGTTGTCGCGCAATAAGGTCTTCTGTGCACATGTAAATTAGTTGGGCTGTAATGGTATGGTTTTTCTGCTAATGCTAATAATCCTATGATGTTTGTTATCGATTTTCTGCTATCTTTGAGGCAAATGTTAGAGGGTCTCCTGGATGTATTATTTTTAAAGGTGAAATAAAATTGTTAATTCTTATAACTCGAAAGCCATCTAGAAATTGTTTTGTCTTCTCTAGAGTTCTGAAGTGCCAAGCAACTCCTCATGGCATTGTAAAATTGTTTCTTCAAATTAAAATGGAAGCCTGTTATCTCTTCTTTACGTTACACAATGGCAACTCTGAGTTACATTGTCTGCTGCAAATGAATTATGAATTAAAACGTGCGAATAATTATACGGCACATGCAATAGCAATTCTGTAGCGTATAATATTACAATAACAACAAAATAATTAATTGGTCATACAAGTGAAACAGGCTTAAAACTCGCGGTATACATATTTTTTCTTTTTTTTTCGCCTGTTCATCGTAATAATGATCGTCGTCATCGTCATCATTATAATCATTTAGCCATTAACATTAAATAAAATGAATGCAAAAAAAAAAAAGAATTGTTTAAAGAAAATACAATAAATGTTGTTGTTGTTGTTGTTGTTGTTGTTGTTGTTGCTATAATCATATGCAGCCAGGTGGTAAACACTTTAGTTTACACTACAAACATCACTTCCTTCTTGGGTGATTTAGATGTTGTTATTGTTGCTGTTGTTGTTGTTATTATTTGTTGCCGTGTTATTACTGTATGGAGGATACTTGCTGAGTAATGTTGTTAATTCACCGACCAACAATCATTGCATTCACTCACTCACTCACTTACTGATGTTTTAATTCTTTTTTTCTGTTTTTGTTTTTGTTTTTTGCTTTGTTTTTTACATACAACATTCATACATAGAAAAAAAGTAAATAAATTAAATATATATGTATATGCAACCGTCGTAGTATATATTTGTGCAAAATATAGGCTGTTTGTTGTTGGATAGTGTATATACATATGTATAGTATGTATACCGTGAAATGCTTAGTTTTTAACTATCCAATCCAAACCAATTACATACTTTGTATGTGGCATGATCGTCGTCATCGTTTGCATAAAATTAATTGGGGTTTTAATTGCATCATGACGTTGATGAAATAGCACTTTCCGCATGTGATCACTATCACTGTATACATATATGTATATGTATGTATATATGTATTTAGGTATGTATACAGAAGAAACAACACAAGAGTGTAAAAGAAAACGATTATATGTTAATAAATTACTTTTAATTAAATATTCACTAGCATTTCTCTCTTTTCTCATATACATTCCCTTCCCCCCTTTCACCACTTGAGAAATGTTTTCTTATCTTATTTTGCAGCAATTTTTTGAATTTTTATAAGCTATTACCAGCATTACAGGGCGATATGTTTGGTTTGTAGCCATACTTGTAACTGTAGTTACACAAATAACAACTGGTTGTCCAGTTTTCAAATTGCAAAAGTAAGGTTCAAGAAAACATACATAAAAGTTGTGATTTTAATTAAACTTTAATTGTGTTAACGGCCACCTCTAGTGACTCCTTTCGATTATCGTCGTAGACACAATTTTTAACGTAGTCACATAAAAATTACTTACGACGTTAAATGATCTCAAGAGCCAATTGACTAGTGGCAATGACTTGTTAAAGCTCATTGCCATACAGTTCATAATCTTCAATTGCGGGCTTAAAAAAGTCGGTTGTCTTACGGCCATTGCGCTTTGAATTGACAGGAACGGTTCTTCTTCGAAATAATGTGACTCATGATACCTTCAGATCATAATGCACACTAAACAGACACGTTTCTCAGCTGGTTACGGAAAATTTTGTTTCTATTCTATTTTCGCTGTATACGAGTGTAAGGGTGCTAAACCTAGTGTTTTCACCTACACACATACATACCTGTGTATCGTGTTTAGTCTTTATCGCATTTAATTTTTTTTAACTCCCACAGTGGCTTTCAGAATGAATTTCACGTGATAAATTTGTCCAAATTAAGCCGCTAAGCGGTATTTTTGGAAACGAGAATCAACAGATGTCAGTATAATTGATCAGCTGGTTTTTACGCGCAACATATTAATAGATCTGTGGTATGGGTATTAAGAACTGGATTTTTTTTTCTGATTCTGATCAAATAAAATTTGGTACTAAAAGAATCTAGGGTCATAGCTTCTCTTTTATAAAATCTTCTTTCACTTTAACATATTCTTTGGATAATTTCAAAAATTCCATTTTTTTTGTTTTTGTTTTTCTATTTAAAATCAACAATTTAAGGCAATATTTCATAAGAAAAACAATAAATAAATACTTCATTTAGAATTTTATATTCAATACCAAAGCCGGCCGGCTGGCAGAAAAACGCAGGCATGTTATTTAAACTCTCATCGTTTATACATAGTCAGCTGGAGATGCGGCAAGAGACAGAGTGTATTTCGAGCGCGTTAAAAATATCATACATGTGCCCATATTAACTATAACACGTATATTCATAGATGCATGATTATTTATTTATCCATCCAAGTGTAAAGTATTTATAAAAGAAATATATTCACTATATTTATAGCCAGCCCAGGCAGCAATGTGAGTTTTAGTGCGTAAATCTATGAAAATGGAAGAAAAAAATTGTAATAAATACAGCAATTCGATACCAATTAGCAACACAATTTCATGTTCATGTTGATTTTTGCCGCCTCAACTTAAAATTGATATTCCAATTGAAAATATAAACCCCATACAATACCGACCACAGTGGCATAGATATGTATAGTTATAGATATACATGTGTATGTAAGTATATATGTTTGTATAAGGCATACTTATATTACACTTGTGGTAAATATTGGTTAATTCAATTGGAAATTTTCTCATTTAAAAATAAATCCATGAATGAAATGAAATGCATCACTGTTTGACGTTGGTTGGTGGGTAACCTTCTTATTTCAATGTTACCATGAATTAAAGTAACTTAAATACAGAAAAGAAAGAAAACGCTCTCCATTAAACAAAAGAATGAAAATCTAAAAATAAAAAAATAAAAAACAGAAAAGAATACCAAATTTTTTCTTTTAAATAATTTAATATGTATCCGTTTCGATACAATGGAATCTTTTTTCCATCAAATTATCCATAATTTCCCAAACCATATTGTAGTGCTCAAGAATCTAGAAACACATCTAATGTCTGTTGAAGCTGGTTCTAGTCTAAAACTAATCCCTGATCAATGCAGGATAAAAGCAAAGAAAGTATGGCATGTCATCATTCTTTAGATTGTCAAGCCCTATTAGACAATGACCAGTAACTGTTGCAATCAATATGTGTAGGTTGCCTTTCTTATATACTAGAGAAAATTAGCAAAATTATCTTCATTGAAATTTTTGTATTTCTTCAAAACGCTACCATTAGTGCCTATTAGATCATAACCGACCATTGTATGTATATACCGACTCCCAAGCGTACCTAACTTCACTTCTATTGAAGATCCAATCTCCACGCACCAGTCTCTTTTTGACACTTTTATCATCTTAGTAATGATAGTGAATACAGAAAATCTTTTTCGTTCGCAGAAAAGGTAGATTCGCTTTGGCCGCACTAAAATCCACAGCACACAGTTAAGTCACACTCAACAATAAGAGTTTTACTGGAACCGCAATTATAGATATCTGTCGTCTCCGTTTCCTAAGCCACAGGTCTATCATATCACGGCACATGCAGACCATTTGTTGTCATTCTTGGCGTTGTCAAGTTACGCTATACAATAGAAACCGAAACTATGGTATCCATACCTGAAACAGATGATCTTCGACAATCATTAAACTGGAAGGTTGGAACAAAGATTTACTTCAAGGCAATGCTATCACTTATGCTCCGTGATTTTACAATATATCGATCAGTTAGTTCGTAGCCCAAAGGTATTTGGCAAGAAATACCCTGTACCCGTGCACGTCAAACCTATACTGAGAAAAATTGTCGTAAAGACTCTCTAATGGTCTTTAAAATATGCTTCAATATCAGCATCGTATATGCTGATTTTAAAAATAGTCTTATTAATAATGAATATTTCATATTGAAAGTCACTGACTTTGACCCCAGTCTATGGCATATTGCCAGCATCTGATTCAAATTCGTTTGTGTAAATTCCACTATATCTTGGACATGCTGATGATTTACGTTGTAAATCTGTAATCGGAAGAGAAAGTGCTTTTTAATACCATAGCCTGGCCTTCTATGTCTTTATCTTTATCCGATTCAATAATTCTAGTTTCGCTTGGTAAATCTATCACCGAAAAAGGAATTAGAAAGTAATGCCCCGATATTCTTACCATCATCATATTTATGATTGTCTATAATGATAAACGATCCTAAGTCTAGTAGGTAGTGTGTTGACTTAGTAGACGTAAGGCCACGGCTCAAACCCGAGGTCAGACATCAAAACGAAGATATGAAAATATTTCTGGGGCGACTTCCTCTCAGCAGATTTCTGGCAAAAATTCTGAGTGTAAATAAAAATTGCCACTAAAAGAAAGAAATCAGAAAAAATCGGTCGTTCGAAGTCGACTTTAAACTCTTGGTCCCGCCACTCATGTATAAAATAAACGCACACAACATAAGTGGTGTGCGAAGCTAGGTCGTAATTCTATCTGAAGGGTTGTAGTGATCAATTATGTGACTTTTTGTCTCTATTTCAATTGGTCGTTATCTTTAGTTAGTTTGTTTAGTTTATTACAATTAAATTATTTAAAGACGGGGACGGGCGGCCTGGTAGACTAAAGGGTATTGTGAGAGGGGGTTTGATTCCTGCTAAAGATTTTGGCCTGCATAAGGTCTAAGTTACTTAGCTCGCTAATAATGAAAATATAATTTGTAATTGTATTATAATTAATAAGTAAATAAATAGGGTTAGGGTTTAATTTGTTTTAAACCCTTATTAATAACCACAAAAGTGCTGCCAAATTTCTTTGTAAATCAGTAAAATGTAAACAAACTTTAAACGGTATATTAATATTTGACAAAAACTAAAGCATTGGATATAAAAATTTAGTTCAATGTTTTGATTTATTGATTTCAAATGATATTTCGTTTATTTATACATTGATTTGAACAAGCATGTATCATCAGCCATTTGTGGTTAACAGGCACTTTAATTAGACTTGTTTTTTTAACTTTATTTCAGCTAAACAATGTTTTAAACATTATACTGCGGTTTATTTTGTTGAATATATATAAATACATATATAAAATAGAAAAAAATTCCATTTGTTATTATTATTACGATACATATTTATAATTATATAAAACAACTACATATGTACATATATTTATACAAAACATCTACTCTCTAAACATTTATTGTTGTTGTGTTGTGTTGTTGATCTTTAGTAATATTTCCATGGTAATTAATAAGTGAAATGCATTTATGGACACATGTGATCATCATCAACAACAACATCATCATCAGTAGTAGCAGCTGCAGCCAGGAATTGCATTTGTACATACATATGTACATTTATAAATATTAGATAAACGTTTCGTTTGCGCCATTATACACTTTTTCATTTATTTTAATCTATTAAAGTCACGAGATAGATAATTTACAAAAGAAAAATTGTAAAAAAAATACCATACCAATCTATCTACACAAATAAGTATGTATGTGTGTATGTATGTACATTATAAATGTATTAGTGATGTTGTTAATATGTAGTAGTATTAATCGAGAAACACTATAATAATCGCACATTTCATCTAGCGACATAATGTCTGCCATGAACAAAGAAAATAGAAAAAAAAACAAAACAAACAAAAATAAAGAAATAAAAAAAAAAAATAAAAACAATAACAATAGAGTTATACACTAAATTTTATTAAAAAAAAAAAAAGAAAAAACAATAGAATTTTACTAAAGCAAAAAAGTAAACCCTTTTTTTGTTTTTGTTGGAATACGGTAACACTTATAGGTTTGTTATCGATACTATACAACCTATTACGTGTTATCAGGAGTTCTGGTTTTAGCGGAGTTTTATAGGATTATCTTTGTGTTACAGAATCAATAGTGTTATATTGTGTTAATTGTGTATCATTCTTTTTTTTTAATTTTGAGTGGAAACCTTCGTACTCCGGGCTATTATTCGTAGATGTATTCAGCCACCTTCCTGTTCTTTAATTAATTATTCTTTCCTAACCAGACTGTAGTTCTGCAACGATTTCCTTTATTATTCTTAGTGCTTAAAGTAGTCAATTTAATAAACTTCTTAACCCCGAACCAGTCTTCTCGGACAGCTGTTTATTCATTACATTATCCACCGTCAAACTGTGTGCAAAACTTGTGCATTACAATACAATATGTTCCTCATCTTGTCCTTAATTGGGCATTAGAGAGATATTGGTGGAGATGGCGCATTCTTCCAAAAACTGAGTTAATGTATTTGAGTGTTAGTTTGTAGATCCCTCGACTGTAGGTATTCTTTTACCCTTTCCGCAAAGATCTACTTTCTGTTGTACATATGCATATTTCATATATTTCCGGGTTTTTTTTACAAGATGATATAATTCTGTCATTTTCTTAGCGATAATTCCTGCTACAACTGCTTCCACAGATGCGGTGCAATATCCGTTACACATCCGTTTTTTTTAAGAGATCAATAGATAGATAGGTATACTTTTGTCAAAAAGTCTCTCCTAAATCCCATTACCAACACAATTCAAAATTTGAATTGAAATATGGACTACCTTTTGATGATACAGAGTTTGTTTGATGCATAACAAAAACACTGTTTTTTTTGCTATTGAATGAATAAAACAAGCCACGCCCTTTAGAAAATTTGTACAAGCCCAATATATATGTATTTGATGATTCACACAGTTTTGTACGTCATACGGCAGATTATGCGGATTACATGTATTTGCGCGTACCGTATATCGTATATTTCTATTCAACAAGTTTGCATGTGATTTGTTCTAATTATTTTTTTTTTATAAAATACAATCGAAAAATAAAATAACAAAAATTCATTTCAATATTCAAGTAAAAAGAAAAAATGCGCAAATTAATTTGAGAAAAAAAAAACATTATAATTTAAATACTATGTTAATCGCTTGTAAACAAACTTTCTTAGGGGGCTTGTCCCATACACAGATATCGTAACGAATACCAAATACATATACTTAATATACATACATATATATATACATACTTAGTATAGACCATACAAAATATTTTATATTCGTTAATGGTTTTCGGGCACACATGGCATGCAACAAAAAATAATTATTTTCTCTAAAATACAATTGCGCTTTACGTTATATTTTTAATTATATGTATAGATATAGTACGGGCATACATACATACATTTATAAAGTTTATTTGTATGCAATCATAATAAAAAAAATATTGATTGCCGTCTCGTATCAACATACGTAAAAGAAATTTATTGTTACAAATATTTTCTTAATGAATTTTAATTAAAATTTGTTTTTATTATTCGCAAACGTAAGAACAGTGATATTTTCTTTTTTTTTTTTTTAGGATGTCATAGAAAATTTTTGTTATCAAATAAAATCAAAAAAAAAAAAAAACTCATTTAAAAAATAAAAGAAATCTCCGAGTAGGTAGTGTGTTGGCTTATTAGACATGAGGCCACGGTGCAATATGAAAAAAATATTTCTTCGGCGACTTCCGCTCAGCAGATTTATGGTAAAAACTGTGAGAGTAAATAAAATTGCCATGAAAAGTTACTCAAAAAATCTGTCGTTCATTTCAGAAAGAGGCAAAGTCGCCGCAGTCTAGAGGTAGTGTGTTGGCTTATCAGACACAAGGCCTCGGTTCAATATGAAAAAAATATTTCTGACAAAAACTCTGAGAGTAAATAAAATTGCCATAAAATTTTTCTCAAAAAATCTGTCGTTCGGAATCGAACTGTAGGTTCCGCCACTCATGCGTAAAATTAACACACACAACCTAAAGCGGTGTGAGAAGCTAAGTTGTCATCTTGACTAAAGGATTGTAATGATCAATTATGTATGTATATATGTATGCATGTATTTCAGACGAGAGAAAAATGTGTTGCATTTTTATCAAATTTGTAACTGAATTCAAATTTAAGCTACAGTATTAGAATTATGGCGTAAAATAGAACACATTTTTTCATTTGGAGCCACACTTATGCAATGTGGAACCCTTATCTTAAAATATAAAATCTTAGTTCACTCCTCTATCTTTCAAATTAACACTTCCATGTGTACCTATTTTTATAACCTCTACTTTAAACGAATTCTGTGTATGTTTTCTTTTTTGTTTTTTTTTTTTTGTTTTTGTTATTCTAAAAATATTACATTCATTTTCATAAAATGGCTAAAAATAGTTAATTGTTTAGTAGTTGTTGCAGAGCAGTTGTAGTAACAAGAGGATGATTTATTTTAATGTAAAAGGGATCTCTATAACTTTTTTTCTTTAACCGCTGTTTGTTTATTTTTCCTTTTTCCTTTTTTATTATCGTCTGGCCTGTATAGTGGCCGTTGCTGTAGACGGAGAACGACCGCCAAAGTTAATTTTGCGTGTTCTTGCACACCTTGTCATTGATCCAACCGCCAGACGATGTTATCAACATCAACACATAATGTTTCTATTCTATAAATACTTCTATATATTCTATATATAAATACACAAAAAAAAAAAATACATGCATGTGTGTCTCTTTGTAAGCATGTAACACGTTTAGTGTATATTTTTCCGCTTTTTGACTCTGTGTCGTGTTTGGTTGTAAAAACAATCCAAAACTAGACTGATATTTTAGTAGTTTTTCTACGCCAGTGTTTGTTGCAGATGTTTACGTTTTTTTTAGTTTCATTTCTTTTTATCTCGTGTCCCTATTTATTTTAAAGAAAATTCATGTCTAAAAAAATTTGGATTTTAAATGGGTCTTAAAAGGGAACGAAATACAATATAATTTTAAATATTACAAGGTTTATTGTATTGAGGGCAACCTCACAGACCTTAACCACTAATGCGGTATTTTTGCTTTGCTCTGTGTGTGGTTATGAAAGTATTTAACTAACAAATTTTTTAAAAGAATCTCTAACAAGGTAACATCAGCTATGAGATAGGAAAAAATTATTTTCTAACCCGCGGGCATAGCATTCAACATTGTTTTACACTCGAAGAAGTAAATTCGAGATCAAGGAAACTGTGAAGCAGGCATCATTAGAACGAGAACGATGGCGGTAACTTTTTGATAAGTTTTTTGCCCAGTTTTAAAACGGCTCATACTCGATAGGCGACGAGCAAGGAAAATGAATGAAATAATTTCATATCCAAACCTCAAAATATCCCAGAATATTTTATTCTTATTTTAGTAGGATTCAAAACTCACATAATTTTTTGTAATTACATCGCCTTTCGTTTCTTTACAGTGGTTAAGAGCTCTTTATTGCAGTATATATTCCTTAACATGGCGTTAAATCCCATAACATTTTCCAGTTGACATCAGAATTTCTTGAGATAGTTTGTTCAGTAAATCGTTGCTGCAAAAAAATCGATTGTCATACGCTCGGTATGGCAGGCAGTGGTGTTGAGGCTACATGTACTATGTTATCGTGGGCAGGTAAGGCAGCAATGTATTCAACAAATCTGCCAATACGTTGAGATATGATTCTTCAAACTCTTTCAATAACATTCTTCGAATGGTTGACACATTAGATACACTTTCTTGAGTGAAAATCCTTTTAAGTAAACGAGAGATCTCAGCGTAATTTTACAAATTTTAGTACAAAGTTTTCACAATAAACATGTGGCAGCTGCCAAATTTTTTAGAGTGGACATTTTAATTGATCTTTACAATCCTTTAGTCAGGATTACAATCTAGCTACTCACACCACTCATGTGTGTGTTAATTTTATACGTGAGTGGACTCCGACCGACAGATTTTCCTGAGAAACTTTTCATGGCAATTTCAATTTACTCTCAGAGTTTTTGCCATAAATCTGCTGGGAGTAAGTCGCTGAAGAAATATTTGTTTCAGATTTTGTATTGTTGGGAACGTCTGATCTAAGGTTTAAACCATAGCCTCATGTCTATTAAGCCAATACACTACCAACTTGACTACGGCGGCGACTTCATAAAAAAAGTATACGATCTTCAAAAAGTGAAATCTTACTGAGATTATAAATAATATTGGCATTATTATTGGCATTATAATTTTCCAATGTAGTGTTATAAGTATGTAAACTTTAATCGTGCACTGTATATTGCATTTCTTTTGAGAACGGACTTGACTTTACCTTAATATTGTATCGTATTTTGTGTCTAATAGGTTTGAAAAGAAAGTATTTTTTGGTACAATTTCACATTGAATAATTAAAATTTTATTGCGTTTTAAAAAATTGTATACGTACTGTAACATTTTCATTCATATTTTATTATATTATACCATGTACATGTATACGTATATTGCATATGTTTGTAGGTAGGCATATAAATATATAGAGAAAGAAATGGACACAATTTTATTCAAAAATAACAACGAAATTATTTCGTTCTTTTATTTAAATTCGTATATACAAAGATATGATATATAAAAATAAAATAAAATCTATTATTAATAATAATAATAATTCACAATAATTCACAATTGACTCGTGTATAAAATGATAAATTGAAACTAAATCAAAAAAGAAAAAGAAATATCATCAACACCAGTTAATAAAATGAGAACTGACTCAATATATACATATATTGTATGGCGGAGACAAATATTAAAAATACAAAAAAGTTTTTATGAAATAATAAAATAAAATAAAAAAAAACAATTAAAAAATCGATCATTCATTCATGTTGCCTGCCTGCCTGTGCTTGGTTGTTTAATTGTACAAAAGAAGACATTTGCCGACAATCACATAAATTGGCAACTAATCAAAGGCAATAAATTCCAAATATTCAACACATACAATTACATAAATGAAAAGGCTTTCACATACACACACTCAAGCATAATAATGCTATTGAGATGAAGAATGATAATAATCATCATGATGATGATCATCATAATGATAATCGAAAGAAGTGCCAATTTCAATTCCAATTTATATTTTTATTTGATTTTATTTTTTACTTTTTTTTTGTCTTATTTTTATTTAAAAATATACTTTTTTATATATTCTTAGAATTTGGGTTTAACTTTAAATCAAAATGATTTAATCATAAAATGATTTTATGGCCAAACCGCTATGCGATCTCTTGCTTTCTCTCTCTCTCTGTCTCTTTGCTAAAGGCAAAGTTTGGCATGACGTCAGTTATTGTCAATATTGTTTAAGTGTTGCCACTTGAAGAAGGCCAACCACCACAAATAATGCCATTCTTAGTAAAAAAATTCAACTTAATTTGGTAATTCTTCTGTTAAATTTCATCAGCTTAAAATCTTTTAAAACAAAATAAAACTGAAAAGTGAGATTTTAAAGTTTAATTTCGAATTGCAATAAATAAAAAATCCCCTGAGTTTTAAGACATGGGGTACTTAAATTAAGAATTTCCAAATTATTTGGTAGAATAGTTTTAAATTTATTTTTTCCCCCATTTCCTAAAGTTGCAATCATGAATAATTTTCTTGTGAATAACTTTACCTTAAAAAATAAACTTTTCTGCAGCTGACAACCAACATTTAAAAATTTCACTTGTAAATAAAATTTTCGTTACGTTTTTCTACATACTTTGAATTACCAGGTTGGCAATATACATAATAGAAGTTCGGTAGATGCACTAAATAGAGCTGGTCCTCATATTAAATATATTATTGTAGGGTAGAGAATTATTCCGTATATCCAGCATATATAGGATAAGATAGAATAGAGGGGAATAATAGCTTCGTTGCAAGCAATACATACATACAAACCTTCAGGCAGGATTACGGCCTAGCTTCTCACGCCAATTATACTGTATATGTTAATTTATACATGAGTGTGGCAGGGAACCAACTCCGAACGATAGATTTTTGAGAAACTTTTCATGCCAATTTTATTTCCTCTCAGAGTTTTGTCAGAAGTCTGCTGAGAGAAAGTTGCCGAAGATATATATTTTTTTAATTTTTTTATCGTGATGTCTGACCTGGGGTTTGAAATGTGGTCTCAAGTGTAGTAAACCAACACACTATGCCTTGGATTAATCGGCCTGGGCAATTAGCAAATTAAGTGAACGATCCACTATTTTTCTCCCTGGAACGAATTTACAACATCTGGGTATCCCTACGATCTAGTTTAAATAGTTGATTGGTACACTTCCTATTTAATTGAGGCCAGATTGGTCCACCAGTGAAGCAAAATTTCCTCTCAGCTCAAATATTAGTTTACTAGTTCAATGGATTAGACTTTTGTTTCCTTTTATTATTCCACTTGAAGACTGTTAGCCACATATAGTTTCAGATCATTTGTAATACAGTACTTCCAACTTGTTTGTGGGCTTCTCGGATGGCAAAAAATGGATTTCTTTTTACTACATCTACCTTATATGCATACATATGTATGTTGTATATGTTCATATACATATGGACGTATGCAGATATCAATTTAATGTTTCCAAAAGTATGACGCAGAGCATAAGTTCATAAAAACAACAGTTTCTACAAAGGCAAAGCCGCAGTACATTTGCCTACATTGAAATGGACTTTAACCTTAATGCCTCAATAAAACTGACAGAAACTTATTTCAGATGAAACTTACACTTTATAAGAGAAACTTGTTAATGATGATTTAAATTATTTTAACATAAAAAATTAAAACCGTGCATATTTCGTTATTTAAAAAGCTACTTTAAAATCCACTAAAAATGTCAAAAAAAACTGTTTTTTTTTATTTAAGCAGCTTTAAATTTATAGACCTTTTATTAATTTACTTTAACATAAAATGCATACAAAACATATGCATATATGCGTACGTATGTATATTTTTATAATCAATATTTTTGGTTTTTTTTTGTATATTTTTAGATGTGTTCCCGCAACATTAAGATCTCGGTAGTGCTGTTTCTTGTTTTGATACCACTATTCACAGCTTTGCCCCATAATCATAATTTATCCAAAAGAAGTAATTTCTTCGATTTAGAGTGCAAGGGTATTTTCAATAAAACCATGTTCTTCCGCCTGGATCGTATATGTGAAGACTGTTATCAATTATTCCGTGAAACAACCATACATCGATTATGCAAGTAAGTTTTTTTTTTCTTTATTTCTTGCTACACATACCATATTTATGTATTGAGAGTATAGCCGTGCTATACCTATATATGTATATCCTGTTATAGTCACATAAACATTAATAATGAGAGGCAGTTTTTGACTTAAAGATTGGCAATTAAATTTATGTTAATCATTTAAGTGTTGCCATAGTAGTTTGTTTCATGGCTTTAAAGTTCTATTTGAATAAGGAAAATCATTTAATTATAAACTATTTAAATTAAAAGTTCATTTATAAATTTGCTACTCTTATCTATAAAATATTAAACACGGCCTTGTGGAACTTTATTGAAATTCTTACATTTAGAGAGTAATGTTTTGCATTAGTTTTTTGGCTACTTTTTCTTAAAAACATTCTTTTTTATGCACTGCTATCATAAAATTTTATTTTAGAAGACATTTAAATGATTTTTGTACCTGAAAATAATTCTAAAAAAAGTACCAAAAAAGAAAATACAAGCAAATGCATATCAATCAGTATTTTAGCACTAAGTTCCTTAAAGGGAATTAATATTTGGAATCGAAAAGAATACTGGTACCTTTTAAAAATAGCAAACACTGACTCCTTTATGAATTTCCATTCAATGATTGCAAAATATTATTTCCATAATTGATTAAAAGAAAGTGTTTCGTTAAACAAGTACTTTTGTATTCTATTTTTATAAGAATTTGTCCTTAGTTTTTCGAATATGATAGAATAGTAATAGTAAGATAGCAGTACCAGCTTCGTTAAAGTGATAGCTCACTTGAGCATACATACGTAGCGGTCCTTTATGATATCACATAAAGCATTCCTCCAGATATAATTGACAAGTCCTGTTTAGCCATGAATGGCAATCATTATGACTTCCTTGCAGCCAAGCTGAAAACCAGCTTAAAAGTTTAAAGAAACTGGTGATCAAATTGATATGATGAAATTAGGTAGACTGTCGAGAAAGGGTAGGCCAGTAGAGAACTCTGTGACGAGACGGAAACTGATAAACAAAGGGACCAATACTCTCTTCTTAATGAACTGATCGACAAACTTTGTAGAAGTCATTTGCAAGTGTACAACTCTCTCCTCGTACCTTAGCAAACAAAGTGACCAATAATCTCTTCGTAATCAATTGATCGACAACCTTTGTAGAAGAAATTTTTTGATGAGCAACTATCTCCTCCTTGAAAATAGTTTATTGATACGATTCCTATTCGATTTACAGCAAGTGACTTGGGGAAATGAAGAGAGATTCTTCCTGTACCCAGGATTTGTCATTAGCTAAGGGACTTCCTATGTTCATGCGTGGTATATTGGTCTCAGCAGCGTCGAATATGCTAAAGAATGAAAAAGTATGCCTTGGAACTTTTTATCATTACTATGGTAGTCTTTGCTTTGATTACTAAAAAGTAAATCACAGACATAATCTTAATCCAAAGCCTATTAGTTCGACAAACAATTTCTATTTTTGTTTTTTACTAGTAATTTAGTGCCTTAAGATTAAATGAAAAGTACCTAGACAGGAAAAAGACCTCAAATAATATTGTACGATTACTGGGAATAGGCTTTAATTCGAACAGAGCAGGTTTTAAATTGAAAAGCTTTAAACTAAAGCTTACAAACACTGTCAATGATTAAGTAACAATTAAATGTAGGCTAAATTTAACTAATATTTTTTTTTTTTTTTTTTTGTAAAATGTCATTTGATCTTTAAGTCAAAAGCGCCTATAAGTCTTTCATAATTAAAAATAAAAACTCGTTAACTTATAATTAAAATTTAATTTCATTTAACACACTTTCGAGAAAAAAAAGGTTACTGACCGTTAGCACGTTTTTCAAAAATTTAAAAAAAAACACAAAAAAAACGAAAATTTAATTCAATTTATTGGATCAATACACATTGTTTAGTACTTTTTTTACTTAGAATAAATATTTAAAGGGTGTTTCTTTTTAAATGATCACATTTATTTATATTAAAATTAAAATAAAACAAAGAAACATACATATTTCTCAATAATAACTAACCTGTTAACTGTTAACTATTTTTCGTAATGAAAATTAGGCCGATTCCCCGTTTAATAGGTTAATAGGAGTTCTTTTGAAAGGTTTCTTTTTACAGATATGGCTTACCAAAGCCATCTAGTGAAAAATAAATTTTTTAACCTCATTTTTGTTTAAGTAAGATTTTTTTTTTACTGAAACATTGTTGCCAATTTAAAAATGTGAACGTCTAAAAACACCCTTTATATCTGTACTTGTTTTAATTATTTTAAACATATGTATTATATTTATATGTATAAGTATCTGTATTGTATGTATTGTATAAATATGTTTCGATTTTTCAACGCTAAGTTTAATAATGAAATTATACGAGGTATGATTAATAATAAGAATACAATTTTTGAGATTCACAATCTAATAGAATACTAACTAAACCCACAATTGGCAGAGAGAGAATTTGATCCTTTTTAAGCGATATTTTTAGTGTAATCATACAGAGTTTTGCTTTTAAGGAAAATCAAGCAAATGTGCTCTGGTATTATTATTATTCGATATATATTTGTATTCTAATCATATTAAATTATTTGCAAATCAGAAACACTTATATTCGATACATTTTCGGTATTAGTTGTCTGTCTAATCGTATTAAATTTTCAATTTACTCACATATTAGGGATGTGGGGGATCAATCTTTCCGCGGTAGGTATCAAAACCGCTAATTATATTAAATTTTTCTCTGGTGCTTTTATTATTTAGCATGCAGAACTGATTGACATTACGTCTATTCGATATGTTCTCCATGCGATATTGGCAGTCCAATCATATTATGTTTATCACTGCGAACAATCAAACAAGAACGTATTGACATTACGCATATCCGATACGCTTTAGTAGACTAATCATGTTAAATTTTTCACGATGAAAAATCAAGCGAGAACTAATTGACCTTACGTCCTTTGGATACACTTTTAAACGATATTTATAGTCCAGTCGTATTAAATTTTTCTTTGGTGTTATAATGATTTAGCATGCAGGACCCAATGACCTTACGCCTATTAGATAGAATGTTCATTTTCAAGCGGTGCTTATGGTCTAATATTAAATTTGTCTAGGAAAACGAAACAAACAAACAAATCAGTTCCGACATAAAAAACTTATTGACGTTACGCCTATTCAATACATTTTCAAGCGGGTTTTTTGTGGTCTAACTATATTAAAGTTTTCTCCAGGAAAACAAAACAAACAAAGAAATCAGCTCCGGTTTATTATTATGTGACGTAAAGGACTTATTAACGTTACGCCTATTTGATTCGATTGCAAAAATCTAAAGAGAAATTGTATTACAGCCATAATTTTTTGTTGTATTCTATTAGAAATGTTTGCCAATATTCGCAGTAAAGGACTCTCAATATCATTTTTTGGAATTACAATAATTTCATAAAGCTGTCGCAGAAAGAACGATTTAACTTCTCCAAAATTAGGAAAATTTAGAAAGAAAAAAATGCGAAATTTTCATAAAATTTCCAAATGGAAGAACAATTATAATTTAGAGTTTCTTGAATACTGGAGGATGACTAAATCAAAAATTTTAAAAATGTTTGGATTTTTTTTTTTCTCCAAAAGTCTACCATCCATCTATAAATATGTTTTCAAGTACATTTTCCATTTTTTGCCTAACCTCGTGTGTATTTCAAAGCAAAGAACAGGGAAGTGGCACATATACAGTATTTATTTCCTTGTTTATTTTTCAAAACTATTTTCGACATAGTTTTCCTATGAATTTTTTCAATTTGTTTCTATATTTAAAGAAATTTTTAAATAAAATAAAAAGAATTTTAAATTTAATACCCTAGTTCAAGGTATCAATAATTGGATTTTATTAATAACACATCAATTAATGAGTATTTAACATATTATTGAGGTGTTCAAAAAAAATTACGATTTTATTTTCAATTTTCAGCCATGACATAGAAAATTTGTTAAGCAAAGAAAATCTTTTTTTTAATACAAAAAATACAAACCAGAAATAGTTTTTAAAAATTATTATTAAAATATCACATAAATTTATTTTCTTTCTTTTTTTCCTTTTGGAAATTTCAACATTTAAATAAGAAAATTAATGTCTCATAAAAGAAAAAATCTCTTGTTTGAATACATTTTAAATTGAAACGAACACAATATTGTGCAAATTTCCTAAACACGCGCCAGTTCTAATTTAATTTATTGCCAATTTGTTTCAATAAATTTTAAATATTTTGTATGATTTCTTAAATTATTTTGTTTATAAAATGATTCACTACACAACTCACTTCATTTAAATAACATTAATAGAGAGACAGAGAGAGATTTTCATATGAGATTTTTTTTTTTCATTTTGACATGATTTTCTACAGTAGTCGATAAAAGTCAATATATTGGATATTTTTTGCTATGGCTAACATTTTAGTATGGGAATATTAATAATTTATTTAAAATAATTTTAAGACAAATAATACGAATAGAAAATAAAATCCTTATGATACCTATCGAAATATTGTAGTTATTTTTTTTTTAATTTTTCTTTAACTTTCTTTAATTTTCCTAATAATTCTTAACAATTTCGTTTAATATTGTTTCAACAAACAGACAAAAATGTTTTACCCATGAAACCTTTGGCAGTTGTCTTAAAGTTTTATTGATACCCGACGAAGAAGTAACACAACTCCAATACTTTTTAAAAGTTATCAATGGTTCACCTTTATCTTCTTTAGATTTTACTGCATTATTTTAAATTAAATTACAATTAATACCCATAGATTTAATGTAATAAACAAACCATTATATGTTAAATGTAAATTATTTAAAAAAAATATTAAAAAAAGGAAATGCTTTTTAAATTTAATTTTTTAATGCTTTTTAAAAAAATTATTTCTTAATTACTTTCAAAATTCTAATTCTGCAAAGGCAACAGTAATGTGGTATTTATTTTATTTATTTTTATAATAAACAGTTTAAATATTTTTTTTTCGTTATTGATTTCTTTTAAATAATTTATAAGATTTTTATATATATATTTTTTTTTTGTTTAATATCACTTAACCATATTTATTTATTATTATTTAATTATTACACATTTTTATAATTATTATTTTAATTTATTGGTTTCATAATTTATTTTTATTTTTTCGCCCGATTTTATTTAATTTTTTTTTTGTTACATTTTTTATTTTCTTTTTATAGGAAAAACTGTTTTGATTCAAAGTGGTTTGGTGAATGTTTAAAAGTTTTATTAATTCCCCCCGAAGAAGTTTCGCAATTGCAACATTTCATTAAAGTTATTAACGGTGCACCAGTTCCATCTTTCAATATTACGCCGGGCACAACATAATAAATAATTTTTTAGTATTATTTTTTAAATTTTTTTTCTATAAAAAAAACTATTATTGTCTTACCACAAGCAAGCTTATTGTATACATATATAAATATTATGTTTTTTTGTTTTTGTTTTAACTAAACGAAAGTAAAAGAAAAAGTTTATTTTGTACTTATTTATTTTATTTTTATATACGATACATATATTATTTGTATTTCATTTTTTAATTTTAATTATTTTTATTTATTAAAAAAAACAAACCACAACAACAAACTAATTTTAAAAGCAACAAAAAAAAAGATTTGTTTTAAGTTAAAATTAAAAAAAAAACAGAATTATTTGTATATTTATTTAATAAGTATTTTTTTTTAACTATTTAATGATAATTTGCTCAGCAAATTTTTAATTAAAATAAAAAATTTGTTTAAAGTTTCCTTTAAAGTAGTTTGTTGTTTAAATAATTTAATTTTTTTTTTACATTATTTTGCTAAAAACTAAATAAACTAATGCGTTAAATAGAAACTGATAAAGGGACACACTTAAAAATTTATTTAAATTATGTATATTATATGTAATAGAAAAAAAATAATTATTATTTTTTTCTGTAAGTTAAACGAAATCAAAACATTTGAAATGTTTTCTTAAAAAAAATAATAATAAAAAAATTAATTGTTATTCAATTGTAAATGTTTAATTTATACTATATACATACACATAATAATAATTAATTATTATTATATATGTATATGTATATATTACTTTATATATATATAATAATTAATTATTACTATTTTTATTACTAAACTATATTTATATATATATAATATTTAAAAATTTGCTGGCAAATATATTAAATGTATTAATTTACATTATAAAATATATTTATATATATATAGTATATATATATAACATGATACACACAAACAAACAAACAAAAAAAGAAACGAAATGAAAACTAATGAAAATATTGTGATAGAACACGTTAAAAACACTCCTTTATTTACTTCATTATATATTTAAAAATAATAATAATAATATAAAAAAACGCAACAACAAAAAATACATACTACATATGTGAAAAAAATAATAAAAAAATCTTAAAATCGAAAAAAATCGAAAAAAAAACATATTGTTAAATCGTATTTATATATCTATCTATTCATTACAACAAAAAAAGAAAGAAATAAAACAAAACTATTCCACGGCAGCTTTTTTTACCAAGAAAAAAAATAAAAATAAATGAATAAAATCATTAAATAAAAAACAAAAACAACGGATGCTATAAACTCAACAGACTGTGGAGACTTTATTTAATAATATTAAAAATATTTATATATTTAAACAATGTTACACGTTTTATTTTATCATTATAATCATCATCATCATCATCATCATCATGATCTTTTACGAAAATGCGGCATTATTTTACCACTTCTATCTGTGTGCTGTGTTCATACAGTCAAAATATTGAAAGCGAACCAACCAACCAAAGTGTGATGAAACTGCTCATAACAAAAATATTTATTTTCGACGAGCTTTGTTTTATTTTATTAGGTACGTTTTTTTATTTAATTTCATTTTCTTTTCTTATAATTTTTTTTTTTCACCTTATTTACTATGTTTTATTTTTAGTAGATGTAAATACACAAAAAAAGAATTTATTTCCAAAAGAAATTGAAGATTTTTTTTGTCAATTTTTTGGAATTTGTTACGTTTTTTTTTTTTTTAATAAATTTTTTTGATTTCAATTTTCTTTATTGCAGTTATTTTATTAAAATAACTCACAATGATTCACATTTGATTTTTAACAAATTTAATATTTAAAAAAATATATGTTGCGAATATACCAGCGTAGATTTTATTTTTGTTAATCCCCTGCCTGTTGTAAGACAAGTGTTTTCAGGCGATTGAAAACTGATATGAATATCACTTTTTTTACCCAAAATATTTTCTTTTTTATGTTTTCATACCCATTTTAATCGCCTGTAATCGTTTGTTTTGTAATGGTATAGATTAAGACATGTTTTCAAATTAGTTTTTGAATGAAAACATAAATTTTTGTAAATAATTATTATAGTAACCCATGATTACAAAAAAATAACTGTTATAACTTATTCTTTAATTTCAAATGGCTTTTTAGGTTATGTTTACTAAATAATAATTCATTGCAGATACTTCCATGTTCTTTTTGAGAACATACTAAATTAAATACCACCAAATTAATATATTTTTAGGGCTTCATGTACAGTTACATTTCTTTTAATCTATGGAAAATCAATTAATGCTGTCTGATACATAAAATTCTATAATTAATAGAACCGAATTGAAATAAAGAATCTTTTGATTTTTATTTATTGATTTCTGCTCCTTTCGTATTTTTTTTTTAATTTAATTTTATTGTTTTGAAATATGAATTGATAAAATACGCCGAATAATAAACAAATTTAATATTTTTTGTTCCAAAATAAAAATGAAAATTTCAATTTTTGCTTTTGCCTTTTTGTATAAATCTTTTTTGAAGGGTATTAAACATATTTAAATATTAAACAAATCCCTAATAGCACTAATAATAATTTTTGAATTTTGTGTACATTTCTTTAAAGGGTAAAAAAACAATGTTTCTAACATTAAAGAAATCCTTTAAAGCTCTTAATAATAAATTTTGAATTTTGTCTAAACTGAAAACAGTTTATAAACCATACTATTATTACTCTTACTAATAAAAAAATGTGTTTTTTCTTTATTTTTTTTCTATTTCTTTTGATGTGATGTGATATGATGATTGGTTGCACAAATTATAGGCAAGAATGCTTTGGTTCACCATTCTTCAATGCCTGCATCGAGGCACTACAATTGCATGAAGAAATGGATAAATACAATGAATGGCGTGATACCTTGGGCAAAAAGTAAATCGGCACACTTATTAACTAACCAATACACATACGCAGCAGTTCTATAACTATTCAACCCAGTCTGTAACTAATGAACTTCTACAAATAACATAATATTTTAAATTGTAAAAGAAAAACAAAACAAGTATTATAAAATTTCTTAATATACATGATTACATTAGACAAACAAAAACAAGAAAAACAGAAATAGGTACCTAAAAATGTTTGTTTATTAAAAGAAAAAAATTTAAAAAAAACGGATTTGTTTTTAAATTATAAAAATAAAAATTAATTGCTGTACTATTTATTATTTTTGCAAACCATAAAAAATATATAAAAAAAATTTGAATTGAAAACATATATAAAAAAGCATAAATTATTTAATCATTTACTATCGTACATATTACTAATGTAAGTATATCAAAAAAATCTTTATTAATAAAAGGAAAACTACAGTTTTTTGTACAGTTATTATAATTATTATTTTTTTTTAGATATAATTTCTCTTTTATTATTATTTTTTTAATTTTAAATATTATTGAATTTACTACTACGAGTATTTCGCAAGAATTGTCTGATGTAAATAAGATTAATAACTTTTTTATATACAATTTTTTATTATTATTTACTTTTTTATCTGTATAAATTAATTTTATTGTCTTTTTTAAGTTTTACTACTTTTTTTTGTATAATTTAGTAATTTTAATTATTTTAAGTATAATTAAAGATACAACACTATACATATATATTATATTCTGTATTAATAAGGCATTTTGTCTAAATGTTGGTATTAATATCATGTAATGTAATGTAATAATTAATATCTTTAAAAAAATTATTATTGTTTAATTTGAAAATTCTTTGGATCTAGTCGTATAATAAAGATTGTATATTTCAATGAAAATAAAAAATCAAAAATGTTGTTTTCTTTGCTGCACCGGTGAACGCTTTCTGGGTCGGATAATATAATATTGTAGCACTAGTTCTATTTTTCAAATCTTGTTTGTACATTAGCAAAATTTTTCAGTGCCTTATATCATAACTGTATTTCACCACTAAATTAACGCCCAACATCAACTTGTTTCGCACTTTCCAAAATTATAGGTTATGGATAATTAACCATCAACTTGTGAAATATATGTACATAGTCAATAGGTCATATCGATTTCTTCTATTCTATTGATGTCCCTAATACTATTATTACTGTGGTAAAGGAGTCCCTTAGTACTGCGACCGTATAGGCATCCCTATAATAACTTCCCTAAGTCTATTGTCCTCACAAACCTTTAGAAGCTGCTCGGTGTCAACAATTCAATTCCCTTCCCAGCACCTGGTGTTTCATTCTGGGATTCATTAATGCCTCACAAGTTTTAGGAATCTGTTCAGATGATTTATTCTCATTGTGAAAGAATCAAAATGTTGGGCTTGGGGCAACCTCCTGCTGAATAAGTGTACTTTAAGTTTACAGTGCCCTGTGAAAAAGAAGATTATCAACCTCAGGTTATTTCTTTGATGCACGGCTCAGATCTCTCCATATTGTGATTTCCTGACAAAGTTTTGAATACCTCAAACCCCCTGTCTTTATTTTCACTTTTGTTGAGCATATCTTTCCAAGCAGCAGCTTGGAAACTCTCCTCCTCATAAACTCATCTGTTTTCTCATTGTCGAGTATCCCCAAATGACCTAGAAACCATCACAGGGTAACCTTATTTTGTCTACATTGCTGATTCAACTTCTGCAGACAGTCCCATACTATCTTCGATTTAACCCCATAAGAGCCAAATGTTCGAATCGCCACGTGACTGTTAGATTTGACATCAATAGGGTCGCAATAAGGTTATTCCAACACACTCAATCGGATGCTAGGTGCCTTAATTTGTTCTATTGTATGCCATCCTATTTTTTGACTGTCTTGTGGGTTCCATGTGCCGGTAGTCGCTTCACTTGATGTATAAGAGCATAAAAATGCAATGCAATGTTCGCTGAAACTAGCATATTCTTGAAAAGTCGAAAAAATCGATCAAGTGCCTGTCATGTTGCAAAAAATGTTGAACTCCAGTGATCTTTCTAATCACGCTACCTATGTATATCAAGCATACAATTCACATATTTGGGACGATGCTTCAACGTCTATTTTAATATTTCCTTATCGCATACACTATAGCCCGAAAGTGCTCATTCACTGCAGTAGAGTATCCTCTTTTTAGCCATTAGAACAAAGAAGCACTTTTTCTACAAGAAGTTTTCCTGAGAGGGCAATCTGCACAAGAACCATTTGAATTAGTTTGAACCTCATTATACTTTTGCAAAATAATTTGCCATGAGCTGCATCACTGCGGCTAAGCTATTTTTTCAATAATTAGTGCGTTTGAAGGGAGCAATCACCCACAAGCTATGGCTCAGCGGAAAGATATTTTGTTACATTGGAAATACCCCACTCCACTCAATTCCATAATGACTCGACTGAAGGCCGCGGGAGCTTGCTTAGAAATTTTTATGCTTTAAGTTTGCAGTCCTTACATGGTAGCAAGGGATTTATACTATTTACTTTTCCTAGTGAATAATTTTTTGGGTAACAGACTCGTATAAACAAAGAATAGGTTAGGTTAGAGGACGTGTACCTGTCAGTCAAGACAGGTACAGTACCCGGAGGTCAGATTGACCCATTGTACAACGTCCTAAAGGAGGGCAGGATAGTATAGGGGGTAGGATGAAAGGAGGGTATATGGGAAAGGGGGAGTGGGAAGCGGAGGAATCACACAGACCAGGCACAACAGAAGGATGGGAGAGCGCGACTACACCGATGAAGTCCTAGCCTCTCAACCAGCCTAAGCCACTAATGAATCTGTGGAGAGCCTTGATGTCGGCTCTCGACACAGAATTCAAACTCTCAAAGAAGGGCCTACCAAGGGTTCTCAACCTCAATCTACCAAGGGCTGGGCAGTTACAGAGGAGGTGTTCGATAGTCTCCAACTCCTCCTCATCGCAACACGCCCTGCAATAGTCCGGCTGGGATCTTTTCCAGATCCCCGTCAGTGACCTAATCTCGCAGTGCCCCGTGATAAAACCGACAAACAACCTTAAGCTGGCCTTATTCAAGCCCAGCAGCCAACCTGTTCTATTACTGTCCACAGCAGGCCATAGACACCTAGAAACAAAACAACCCGATCCGTTCCCCCAACGCCTCTGCTCTTTCTCCATGACCCATCCATTGATGAGGCCATAGGGGTGACAGACTGGGGGGTCAGGACCAACCATCAAATCGCCTACTGAAAGCGAACCTAGCCTAGCGAAGGCATCCGCCGTCTCATTGCCCGGTATTCCGCTATGTCCCGGAACCCAGCACAGACGGTTACGGTCCGGTCTAAAAATCCTCAACGACTCCTTGCACTCGCGACCAAGCCGTGATTTGCACCAGACCGACGCAATGGCCGTAAGGGCAGCCTGACTGTCAACGAAGATCACGTAAGATTCGGAATCCGAAGCTGGGTCACCAGCTATGGCCCCAATAGCCCTCAAGATTGCGAAAATCTCCGCCTGAAACAAAGAATAACTGAAATATATTTAAGAGACTCTGGTCCGTTAGACCAGTCTGAATAATTTAGATAATAATTATAATTTTTAATTGTATTGTAATTAACAAATAAAAAAAGTACTCAATTTCTCAAAAACAAACAGCTGGCAACTCCCTTATTAACAAAGAATGCCTATTTGATTTCATATAATTTTTGTTTCTATTTCTTTATTCCGTTTTTCAACGTAATCGCTAATATTTTACATACTATGCTAAGGTTCTTATCTGTGATATGGTATAATAATTCCTTTCAAATGTAGGTGCTTCTACGAACGCTGTTATATTTCAATCACTGCCTTCGATGTCTGAACGTCAATATACCTTTTGATAAACACACGAAGAAAACAAACAAAGTGACGTTCGAAGCAATAAGCAAACTCTAGTTTGATAAAAGAAAATTTTATTATTTATTAAATGAAAATTTAATAACCATGTCTCGAAATAATCCAGACGATAGTGACTGTATTATTGAAGACAATAATATAACGTATATAACTTTAGACGATTCGCAAGATTGTGTGGAACTGATTGATGATGCTGTCCACGATGATGTGGAAGAAGGTGAGGTAGCCGACGATGAAAACAATACCATTGAGCAAAAGGAAGCGCTATGTGAGATCAAGTTTCATACAAAAAATCATTTCAAAGAGTTTGGCCATCTCATCATTGACGCCCTCAAAGAAAAATATTCTGTCAACTACCCGGGCAAAATTTTAGATACCACAACTGAGGAAATCGCGGAATGTGTAATTTTAAAAGTGTATATTGAAAACATACCCATGCCGCCACCGCTTACTGAGCAACCAACAACTTGCAGCATTAAGGTCGAGGAAGCTTTTGACAAGGAGGACTCACCAGATTTAAGCGGTTTAAGTGAGTTGTTTACAATCGACACCGAACCGGCGCCCATAATACAAAGTGACAAAGTACCTTCTTATAAACGAGCTATTAAAGACGCTTTACTGGACGAAGAAGCAGCCGCCCGTAAGAAACTGAAAGAGGAACAAAATGCTTTGAAAACAAAAAAGTCAAACTCATGTTTCAACTGTGGCGAAACTGATCACAGTATCAGAGAATGCCCGCGACCGCATAATGCGAAACGCATTAAAATTGCCAAGAAAGCTTGTTTTAAAGCAGAACGCTATCATGTGGACGTAGAGCAAAGGTTTGCCCATTTAAAGCCGGGTTGCATAAGCGATAAATTACGTGAAGCTTTGGGCCTAAGAAAAGGAGAACTACCGTTTTTCTTTTACCGCATGCGTGTTTTAGGTTACCCGCCTGCCTGGCTAGAAGAAGCCAAAGTCGAGCATTCCGGTATAAATTTATTTAATTCAGATGTAAGTTTAAAAGAATTTTCTATAAAAACAATTACGTAATAATTATGGTTAAATATTACAGGGTTCTAAAATGTTGCATTCAGATGAAGATGAAGGGGAAGTTGATCCCGTCAATCATAAGTATAATATAGCAAAAATATATGATTTTCCTGGCTTTAATCAGGATCCAGGAGAGAACTTTTTTGATGTAAATAACACTTTACATACGTTTTTCAGCAGCAGCAACAGATTTATTAATTCAAACATAAACATAATGTTTTGATTTTCTATTATAGGATCACCAATTCCACAATGTACCGCCTTTTAATAAAATGCAAACGAAAGAAGAGTTTATAAAAACTCTAGGAGACAATGTCTTAAAAGCTTACAAACGCAAAAAGTTGAAAGATTTTCCAAATGCCAATTCGGATGACAATACGGCAGAAACATCTATACGAGAGGCAACAGATATGGAAATCGAAGACCCAGATGCAACAAATTTAGAGGATGTACAATTTACAAGACCACCACCGCCACCGGAACAACCACCACCAACGCCGCCACCGCCTGCAACTCCTCCGGCGTGCGAATCTCCAATAAATGCATTTGAAAACGAAAAACGTAACTCAACAACGCAATCACCATCGTTATTAGAATTGGAAAAGCAAAAGCAGAAGCTGTTGCAGGAATTACAAGCCAGCACAAGTGTGGTGGAAATTGAAGACTCTCTTATAGATGAAATAATAGCACTGGACGAGAGCTCAAATAGTGAAGATACTAAATGCACGCAGCCAGAGAAATTGCCATTAACAAATGATAATATTAATAATACTCCAGAGAAGTCTGCCGACTCATCAGCCGTAACTGAAAAGGATACTATTAATCCGGCAAATACTGTTATTAAAGAGTCTTTAATGGGTACACCGGTGCTTAAATTCTCACCCTATGACAATTTGCCAAAAGGCGACAATTTTAAAGTGGGTGTTAGTGATGTTATTAATTTTGAGAATTTGCCTGATTCAACAGGCAAATATGAGCAAATGAAAGAAGTCATTAAAAAAGTACGCACCTGTATAACTAAATTACAAAGTGAGGAATAGTAAACTCTAAGGTTTCTGTATATAAAAGCGGCAAAACTAATTTGTAAGGAATTTTAGATAACAACAAAAAATACATTTTTTTATATAAAAACTTATTAAATCATTTTTATGCATTAGCCTTTGGCCTCCATAATTTCAATTTTAACATTGCGAATATTTTTTTGAGCATATCTGCGGAAGAAAAAAACTAAATAAGAGATTTTAAAATGTAATCACCATTGGAAAAATATTGCCATACTTTAGGGCGTCACATAGTATTCCAATCAGCCGTTATAGTACAAAGTAAGTTATTTACAACCCTAAAGTATGTCTTATACTCCGAAATACCTTGTTCTTACAGTGCTCCAAAAATGCAATTTCTTTTTAACTTAAAAAGTAATTTTTTAATGAAAAAAAATAAATTTTTGCAATATTTTTTTTTGTTTATTTTCTAAATTTTATGTGTCTGTTAATTGTTTAGTAAATATAATTCGAAATTTTTGTGTTTCATTGTACTATCAAACCAATAAAACATAATGAAAATAAATTTATTTTCTATAATAATTGTCTTGTCACTTAGATGACATGATAATATCATACAATATTACATACAAAATAATGCAATAGTATATGATATTGAATTGAAAAAAATTAGTACCAATAGTTAGTAAGTGTAGGTGTATAAAAAAAACTGAAATATGTATGTATATGTTATATTTAGGAATTCTTTAGAAACGTTAAACTAATTAACCGCCGGTGGTGCTGGTGGTGGCGGTTGATTTGAGCCTCCATTACCGTTACTGGGTCCTTGACCACGACCCTTAGTAGTGGTCATTTTTAATACTGATTCCGGCCTTATTAAATACATAACCAAAGCGAATATCAATACCATAGTCATCATTGTAAAATTGCTGTCTTCACCGCCCGGTGTATTTGGTTGGATGCGGTCTGAAACCTGAATTATTAAAAAGTTGTATAATTTAAAGATTTTTATTCGCTAACTACCTATGCAATACGTGTCGGTACACTCTCGCTGATTTTGGCGTATCTAAGTAAAGTTTATAAAAGAAAGTTTTGGTCTTAATTGGTAAAAAATAAACGTCAAAATTTTAACTTACGAAATTCAGAAGCCGTTGCATAGCCATCTCATGGGTCCATATACATTCACAACCATCGAATTCATCGCCCATTTTGAATTTTTCGCTTTTACTTTTATTAACAAAGAAGTCTCAATCTAAAATCCAAAGGGCAAAGAAAAAAATACATGACAATGGGGATTTAGAGTCGCTAGGCATACAAATTACAAAAATAAAGCAAATGTATTGTAAAATGATGATGGGATGAGATAATAAAAAGATGAATTGGTTACCACTGGAAAAAAATTGATCTGAACATAAACAGCATCATCGATAATAAAGATGAAAATCAAAACATTCGATTTGTGGAACAATGTGTGTTACCTGGGATTACATTACATCTACTGACAACAAAGCGGATGACACCGTATTGAATTAATCGAAGAAAACTACGTAGGCTTTAGGCTCCTGTATGATGTGAAGTAAAATTTAAAACAAAAAATTTTGCCCAAAAACGACAAATGCAGAATATTAGTTAGACAGACAGCCAAAGGATTAATAACAATTGTTGGAAGGAAATGGGAATTTACGGAAGCTGGCAAGCAATACTGCAAGATTTGCAGTGAAGTGAAAGGGTCCAAGGATCTCAAGGCCCCAGTCCATCAATGTCTACTTGACTTACGAACCAAACTCAACTTGACAAAACTATTTTAGAATTGAGAGCTACTCCAGTAAGTGCAATACAAATTTAATAATAATTAAATTTATTTAGCATTTAACAATATTAATGTTTTATATACAATATAGTATATATAATAAAAATTCGAGATAAAACTTACATTCTGCGTTCTTTTCCTTTATACTTTTACGATTGGTTTGAAATATTACCGCAAACTTTTAGAAATGTGAAGTTCTTATCAACATTTATTTTATTTCAATGTTTAACAAAAAATATATAAATACTTGTACAAGTATATTTACGTTCTGATTAATTTGCAATACAAAATACTAATAATATGAAACAAATCAATTTTAAGTATGACCTAATCATTTAACAGTATTTTAATTTCAATAAATGGCCTTTAGTTAAATTGTATATAAATTATTGTATTTAAATAGGATTGAAAAAGTTTTAGGCATTTCTTGGTGTGGATGGACTCTCTAAGAGATGTTAAGCACTTAATAATATTGGCACTACAACCGGAATGTTTTATAGCTAAACCATAATGTTTCTCCACAAATCACACTTGTTAAAAAAATATCTTTCGGAAACCACACATTTTTTGACGTCAGCTATGCATAACAGATCTAATGAATCTTTTAAACATTTTTATACATTTGAAAAAGCGGCACATAGGTAACAGGCCCACTTACTATAGATTTCAAATAAGAAATTTTGATAAGGCAGTCGCATAACAACCGATAAGGACGTCCATCGATTTGAACTCAGTTATCGTTAGTTTTTGAAAGTTTCAGGTTTTTAACAAAAATAAAATTGGACAAATAGAACGCAATTAAAATCACTTGAGCATATCACTAAAAGATCCGAACACATATTAGTGTTTTATATTATAATATAGTGGGAGTTTTTTTTTATTTAAAGCAGATAATTAACTGGTTCAAGCAGTTATTTGTATTCATTTAATGTCACACTTATTTGGATACAAATGTAATTAACGAATGATTTTTTTTATTTTTTTTTCAAGCCAATGTTTAAACAAGTCTCACTCTACTGCGAAAGCTGTGAAAAAAAGAAAACAGCACAAAGCGAAAACAACAACTACATATTTGATATTATTTATGTATGATGAAAATAAATAAACAAAAAATCAAATTATGTAATATGAAATATAATAAATATTTTGATTACATATAAATAATAAATAGTTTTATGAAACTAAAGCACAAATTTTAAAAGAAAAGTGCGTACATATTTTGCAATTAAATTTAGTGTATCGGAATAAAAACACGTACTATGTATGTTATTAGAGAATAACTAAATTTTCTTTCGCCATCTCCTCCATTTTCCCTCTCACTCTTCACATACCTATACAGTACTTCGTATTCGTATTATATTTTTTTATATATTACATGTTAAACTTTAATAAAACAAGTTTCCGTTTTGTTTGTTCTTTTTTTCTTCATTTTGTTTTTAAACTGTTTCAAGACAACCACCCCCTCAATCTTCTTACCTGTTTTTTTCTTTTCTTTTCTTTAAGTAATTTAAACTTTTGATGAAGCACTTTTATGCTGTTGCTTAATTCGTCCGAGTAATTTTTCACTTTATCTACTGGTTTTTTGTTAATTAATTTGAAATCCTTATAGGTTTTAAAACAGTTTTTTATCACAAATAATTTTCATTACATGGAATACGTTCAATAACAATATAAAGATTAACAAAATTATCAATTACTCAAATATTAAAGACAATGTTATACCAACAACAATCGACAACAAACTAAAACAAATTTGATGTAGAAAACTATAGTTGTAAAAAATTGAGATGCCAGACTAATTCTTAAAGAAAGTGTTGAAAACGTTCACACTGAAATCGAAATATGTACGTTATGAATAAAATAATTGAAGTATATAATTTAAATAAAATGCTTTGTTGAATAAATTCTAATTACGTTTAGAATTTCGCAAAAAAGCCTTTATATTGTGCATATGATTTCAATTTATTTAATAAAGAGAGTAATTAAGTATTGTTAAACTAAACGTTGTGAAAGCTGAAATAAACCGCGGATTATTGAAGACTTTATTTAATCTGGCATCACTAACTTAATAATAACAAAAGCTTATTTGAAATATTTTAAATAAAATCACCTTTATGGCATGTAGGATTCCTTTTTATGAACGTTAGGTAAACATATATAGAAACAATAAATATGTATGCTGGAATCAAGAATGTTTCGCAACCAATATTACAACATGAGTACGATTTCTTGTCTTGTTTGGTAGGTGACATAAAAATTAAATTGTCCTAATCATTCCAATTGATCTGCCTAACCTCCTGTAGACGCTAACGGTAGCACAACATTGTGATGTATAGCTGGAACATAATTCGTCTCTTATAAATATAGATCCCCAAACAGCTTCCTTGGACAATTTATTCAATATTTAGTTACTGAGGCTCAACGATATTTTTAACAGTGGGTTAGTAAAACTAAATCCACAGCCGGGCTTACGTTTTCAAGTTTTTTTTTAAGAATATCTATTACTTCCTTAATTCTTTTTGAATCCCGCTTAAACTATTTGTACTTAGTCAATCGACTTATGATATGGTTGCTGGTCTTAATCCAGCTTTCTGCTATTCCTATGGAATCATCGAGTTATGGATGCGGAAGTGAAAAAATAGGCATTGGCAGCATAAATCGGGGTGTTACGTAGCTAGAGTCTCTATTTGTCTTTCAACGGTAGTAGAATTAGCTCGCTGCTCAAGCCCAATGTGCGACTGGTAGCAGGGCTTCTTATGGGACATTGTTATATAAGGAATATATAATTTTCTAGGCTATGTGGAAATGAGGAGCAATTGGAAACGATAGAGCATCTCCTTTGTGTTTACCCTGCTCTATGTAATAGGGGGTTTTCTTTGAGACCTTAAACTCTCTGCCAGGAGCCGTAATTCGAACTGTACTGAGGGTTCCAGGGCGCACACAATGTGTCCAATTACTTTCATTTTTATTTGCCACGTCGACAAACCTACTTATGTATCTACCTACTTAGGAAAGCAATGACAAAACTTTCTTAGTACAGCTAATCTTTTTAATGCCATAAACCATGATCCTATCAGTTTTATATAATCTTTTTTGTTGTTTGAATTAAACTTATAAACAATATTTAAGAAAATGAGACTTAAGGATTACAATTGCTTTACAATTTTAGAAAATTTCATTTTTCACTTACTGTTTTTCCGTTTATATTTGAAATATTTTAAAAATGTGTTATTGTTAACAATAGCTATATAACTGAACTGCAATACTTCTTAAACAAAAACATGGAGTTAATTATAGATTAAATGAAACGAAACAGACCAACAAATAATAAAGAGTAACGTGTACACAAATGATTTGAAGTGTATTTTTTTATATATATTCTACTAAACGAACTTTTATATACATATATGTACGTATACTAATATACACATTTATCTAATATGAATGCTTGCTAACATATATATATATTGATACTTTTAAAGCGAATGTTAACAATTAAATGACAATTTTTTAATTATTTTCGGTTTTTTTAAGCATGCTTCTTGTACGTCTTAAACCAGAGGGACGACAATTATGGGTATTATGAGTATCTATAAGAATGGGGGAAATATCTGGTGCTTTTCCATACATTTTTAAACGCCCTATGCGTTCTTTAGCAGTAGGATTAGAAGAATTTAAGGTAATATTTGAAGAAGAGGTTTCAGTAATTCTAGTTGTATGAGTTGATTGCGTTTGTGATTTATTTAGATTGTTCTCATTATCATTGTTGTGAACATTCCATTGTATAGGTTTAAAATCAGAGTCGTTAATGATTTGAGCGGACTTACAAACGTTGTCATCATTCCGTGGAGTTGATGTATCAGGAGCATTTGAAAAAAATTCCCTGAAATTTGGTGTAGCTGGTGTAATGTTCGAATCTATTACTGAACTTATAGTTTTAATGGGTGTAATGATGTTCGAATTTTCCTCGTGCTTTTCTTGATTAAGTTTGGTGGTACCTTCATTTACATTTGATAGGGTACTTGTTTTATTTTTACGCCTTTTTGTTAAAGACAAAAGATTTTTTCTTAATATCACAGAATTAGTGGCTCGAGCTAAAGGAGATTTCAATGATTGCTCGACCAGGGATGATTTTGTACTATGCAAACTTTTCTTTAATATTTTTGTAGGCGGAGGTGAGAAGTCATCAGCTAATGTTGTATCGCTTTTATTTATGGAGTATTTTCTTTTACCATTCTTTACTATAGGTGTTGTATTTAATACAGTATTATTTAAAGGCCATTCACTTAGCACGATATTAGCATATTCATTAATTTCTTGACTATAACTTTGTGTTTCAATACATTTGACGTTATTGTTCAGTTTATTTTTGTTTTGTATATCAATTTTCAGTTTTTCTAAATTACTTTCGTAGGTTTCTGCATCTAAATCTGTTTCAAATCCTTGTAAAAGTTTTTGAACTGCACTTTGAGCATTAGCGGAAATTGAAACACTCTTGCCATTAGCTGTTTTAAAACCTATGTTCTTATTTAAGTTATTTAATTCTGTTGCAATATTATTTTCACTTTTATTGGCGTCCCCGGCATTGTAATTTAAATGTGAGCTTTCATTTGATGTGCCATTGACATTTTTAGGACATGTTTGACCAGTTATATGTTTAGTACTACTGCTTTCCTTCTTTAATTGTTTATTTTTATTAATTAAGTTAACTTTTATCTCCTTTAACTTACTTTCCATTTCTGTAGTATTATTAACATCTAAAATGTTGACCTCTGCGACATCTTGTAGAAGTTTTTTTGCTGCCTGCTGGGCTTTAGCTGATATCGAAACTTTCTTGCCATTAGCCGTTTGAAAGCCAATGTTTACATTTAAGTTGCTATCTGCAGGAGCTCCAATTTTTAGTAAATCTCTTTCTTTTATGTCGTTTTGTAACACATTCGAAATCGGGTTCTCGCAAAGATTCACAAATGGCAATTTACTGAATATTATTTCATCAAAATCATCATTATTTTCTAACATAGGTTTTTCAAGCGAATGGGATGCTTCAACTTGTTCTTTGTTTACATTCTTATTGGCTTCTTGAACACTTTCAATAAAGGGTGTTACTGCATTAGTTACTTTGGTATCCGTATGAAACGCATTTGATTCATTTGTTTCATCTCTCTTTAACGTTGATGATGGATTTAAGCCTTTTAATTCAAGGTTCTTTTTAATAATTCGCTTTTTCATAAACAACAAATCGTTATCCAAATTATCTTGAGCTTCTATAGCAATATTACCTAAAAGCTGCTTTACGCTTTCTTGTGCTTTCGCTGATATTTTTATATTTTTACCATTAGCGGTCTGGAAACCTACGTCTTTTTTCATGCCGTTTTCAATTCGTGTGCTATTCATTAATCGATTATCGTTATAATTCTTTTCAATAATTGCATCATTTATAGAAATATTTGTCTTTTTAATATGCATTTTGTTGTAAATATTGTTTTTCATTTCTCGTAAATCATCACAGTTATAGCTCTCATTAAGCTTGGTATTAAATTCATTCAGTAATTTTTCAACAGACTCCTGAGCTTTTTCAGATATTGAAACATTTTTACCAGAGGCAGTTTTAAAGCCTTGATTACTCACTTTCGAATTACATGGAACATTAGCCTCATGTGACTGTGGATGTTGTAACTGATGCAGAGGAATTAATACTTTCTTAACCCTATCTAAGGGCTCAATAATTGGCTGTTCGTTTACAGGTAATGGTGTTTGGAAATTTAAAAACAAATCACAGTCATCATTCAACTCGCAGCCTTCAAGATTTTCAAAAAGATTTACATCTCCTTAAAAATAAAAGTTTTATAGTTAACGTAGATAAAGAAAAAATTAAAAAGCTTCAATTTACCTTCTATTAAATTTGTATTATCACAGTTGCTAGAAGTTGCCTCTTCTGTTGCAATTGGTATTTCTGGTGGTTTGCTTACAATACCAGGAGTTTTGGAAGTTTTAAAACTAATCTGATTTACTTTATCGCAGTTCTCGGCATGTGATGTTTGCTTAGAAACCAGGTATTTATTATGTTCTTCAATTATTTCCTCTGTATTTATACACGTAAAAATCTCTTCGCCATTCCAATCTTTCAAAAAGTCGATACCTATAGAATTGAAAATATTTAAATTTTACGATTTTATACTTTTGTTTAAAGAAACATAGTATTTGTTGTAATAAATATAACCAATTTTAGAAAAGTTTTAATTACAATTAACAAGAATATTGTATTTTTGATATTAACAAATGCAGAAGTTAGGCCTATACAACAAGTTAGGCCTCCTAATTGATGGAAACAAAATGTTATATAATGCATATTTGAAGTGTGAAGTTTCAGTAAGGCTAAGTATAGTTACCTTCTGAATTTGCTGCTGCACTATACGCTTTGTTCGGACTAAAAGTAATCTCGGAGGGATTACTTACAGTCTGATTTAAATTGCTTCTTGTATTGCTTTGTAAATCCGTCCTATCACTTACAAAATGTGTACAATCAGAAAATCCATAAAAGTCTTCTAAAGAATCGTTCGAGTGTTTAAATCCCCTATAGTTAGCACGTAAATTAAGTATTTCTTGTATTAAATCCCTCACTCTATTTGCGGGTATTAATTCAGCTAAACTACTACTCATTTCGTTTTGTTGCATAGCATCGGTATACATTGTACACTGATCATTTTGTGTAAAATATACACTCAAGTTCAAAAGATTTTCACATATACGTTGTGACGTATCCGAACTTGATACTGGTGCGGTGGATACATTTTCAATCAACCCATTATCTTCTTGTACAGACAAGGAGGAGCAACTGCTGTTGTTGTCGTGTTCTTCATCCGAAACAACAGGAGATTGAGTATCAAATCGTTTACTAAGATCCGTACGTGTTTTATTAAGGAATTGGCGACTGTATGTTTTTAAAGGTTTTCTGCGCAAACGATATTCTGGTGTACATTGCCAGGACATATGATTTGTGATTTGATCTTTGCCCAAGGGAGATTGTGAAAAATCTTCTAATATTGAATTTACTAAAGATATATCATCTCTCGTTGGTGATCTTTCCTTTGTTCTCGAAGGTATATTGCAAAATTTCTTTTCCACTTGATTACAACAAGCAATTAATTCCGTTTCTGTTATAGTGAATGAAGTGTTTTGTGGTGTTGCATTTATTATTGAGGGTTCACTTTCAGTCAGTCTCTGACAGGTTAAAAATCCTTGTGTTTCTTTTTGTATTGACTTTAGTTTTCTGCTTGTATTGGGCGCTACATGATCTGCTATTACGTATGACTTTTCTAATTGAAATGGTTTGTAATTATCTACAATTGATGTAGGATTTGCTATAGAAAAAGTAGAATCCAAAGGCTTACTAGCGATCAGATTCGAGTTTTCCTCAGAATCAAAATAAAACTCTCTGAGTACATTATGCAGATCCAATTGATCGGTTTCACAATCCACTTGTTGTTTACGTTTTGTTCTCCTTAATAATCTGACTTTTTGTATCGATGTTTTATTTTTCGATGGACTAGAAGTTATAGAATCCTCCAACATTTTTAACTTATTATCTATTAAATATTATTCTAAACGATTTAATAAATTTAAGAAAACAATTTTAAAAGATGATCCAAAACAGATCGTTTTTATTAATGAAGTAACAAAAACAATACCAGCTGGAAGAAATAATATTGCCATATGGTTATTTAAAATAGAGATGAGAATGATTCAGGCAAATCGATAACATTCTTCTTTCGTGTATTCTGTGCGTGTGTATTGTTTATTGAAAGGTGGGGTGGAGAGTTTTTTACATTGTTGATTGTTTATGTTTGTGTGTTACTTTTTTCTGATGTTAAATTTAGATCCGGTATGCCGAACAAAGCACGAAAAGTTATAAATATTTCGACAAAGAATTTCTAATTTGTAGCTTTTTTGCAAGCGTATTGGATTAAACATAAAAGCAGAAATTATTCATTCAATTCATCTACAAAATAATTTAAATTTAATTATTTTTTGTATGCAGTTTTCTAATTTTAATTTTTTAGAATTTAAAATAGAATGACACAATGGCAACCCTTCGTTCGTTGAGTGTACTTCCTTTTATTCAGTGTTTGACTAATCGAGATTAATTATCCTTAATCCACACACTGTTGATAATCCAGACATATCGGTGAATGCTTTCCCTAACAGGGGTGCAAATTGCTTATTCGAGACACACACCGTCCATGGATCTATGGTAATACAGTAGAATTTCGAATAACGGCACTTTGGTGAGTTTCGATTTTATTCGCCACATTTTGTATAAACCCACACTGCAAACTCACAACAACAAAATTCACCACACTTCCAAAAAAATGACTTTTTGCTTTGTCAACTCCAACCAACAACAAAGAAGCGGGTGGCAGCGGGCAACACAACCAACCCCCACCAAACCCAAACCCTCCAGCAAACCAGGAGCAGAGGCAATACCAACAACACACACACACGTTTTAATGCTTGTTTTCGTTTTGACGGACCTGGAGTTGAATCGTGGCCTTTGGGCGCCTATATAGGCTACCTACCAACTACCTATTAGACAGACAGACTACATAGTTCATAAACAAACGGGGTTTTATTTTTACTTATATAAATGCGGAAACGGAAAATGTGCGAATTATTAAGTTAAAGAAAGTTTTTTGTTATTGAACGAACAAAAACAAATTTTGGAAAGTTGGTTTGAAAAGCGTAATAAAAAGTACTAAAAAAGTACACAATTTTTCAACACTGGTACATATTTCCAGACCCTTTTTTATGAATGTATGTAAGGATTTTGAACGTGTGTTGCTTGCTTGCATGAAATAATAGGTTAATATAATATATAATTATAATAGATAATTATAAATAGATAATTAGTTGAATAGTGTAATAATAAAAAAGTACTTAATGAAAGCTTAGCGGGTGGTACTGCGGTATTTATGAAATGAAAAAATACTGACAAAAAGTACTGAATTTTTCAACACTGATTCTTCCATATTTCCAGACCTTCTTATATGTATGTATATATAATTAAAAATAACAATTCCATTCACTGTAAATGTGTTCTTGTGTTACATTTCATGTGCATCTACTTACCAGATCGTTTGATACACATTTATCAAAAATATCAAAATAAATATTTTGTGTTTGATTCTGGCAATTCTTTTTTCTGGAAGAATACAAGTTTTTTGTTTTTATAATTAATGTTAGTAAGTTTTTATAATTAAACATTTTTATAAAAAAGGTTTTAAATAGTTTCCGGCTGCAAAAGAATTCTAAAGGTACAGAAAGTATGTATTAAAGTTAGTAAATTGTAGTATTGCCAGTCGAAACATTCTTTAAATGTGTTGTCATACCATTGCAGACCACATATAATGTGTGGCAACTTAATAGAATAGCGAAACAAAGCAGATAAAGGATAACAAAAAATTTTTTTCGTCTGCTGCACTTTTTAACTGCGCTTGTAATTTTTGTGTAAAAAATATATAAAAAATCACAAATTAGTTAATATTTTATATTAATCTATAATAAAACCCATATATATTAGTTTTATAATAAAATTAATACAATAACTATTAATAAAAACAGAAAAAAGAAAATTTTTTTTACATTGCAAAAGTAATATATCTAGAAAAAAAGTGAAAGCCAATTTGTGTGATAATTGGAAAAAATAAAAAGAGCGTTATTAGACGAAGAGAACTGGCAAAGAGAAATAAATATTAAGAGAGCATTCATTTGAACAGAAAAAATTGTTAGTTTCTTTTTTTTTTTTGCTTCCAAACAGGAAACGTAACGAAAGAAAAGAAAAAAACGCAGAAAAGTGCAGCAAACGTTAAATACAGGTGGATTTTTCTTTTTTACACACTCGCCAGCTAAGGAAACTGAGCAAAAAAGAGAAAAATTAAAAATACCTTTAATTTTTTTGTCTTTCTTTAAAAATTAAAACCGTCAAAATTCTCGGCTTAAATAACAACTCAATATATATTAATAAACTTCATCCGAATCATAATATAAATAAATTAACGCGTTCGAATAGTACACACCACCACAGCAACCGAAATCTGCCGATTATGTTTGTCAACTCAATGACGTTCCGTGGCAATCCGGCGGCTGCCAGCCATCATTATCATCAACAGCAATCGGCACTAAATCATCATGCCTCTTTAGCAGCTGCCGCCGGTCATCCATTGGCTGCTGCTCATCATGCTGGCCAGCAGGCTGCCCAATTACATCATGCAGCCGCTCATACTGGGGGTGTAGGTCCTTTGGGACATCATTTGACCGCCCATACTGGCCATCATGGAGCGGCTGGCAATAATAATCATCACTTAGCCGGTAGTCATTTGAATCGTACTCCTCATGCTCCCATGGGTCTGGGAACTGGTAATATTACATCAATATCGCCTCATTTATCTGCTGGCAGCACTTCATCGGGCAGTGCTTCTAGCACTAACTCTCCCGATGGAGGTAAGATCTATATTAAGAACCTGGAAAGGTCTATTGATAACAAAGCCATGTACGAAACCTTTTCGGTATTTGGAAATATACTCAACTGTAATGTCGCCAAGGATGAACACGGTAACTCGCGCGGCTACGGTTTCGTACATTTTGATACGGAGGATGCTGCACGCATTGCCATTGAGAAGGTAAATGGCATGTTGTGCAACAATCAAAAAGTTCACGTTGTCAAGTATATACCAAGGCGCGATCGGGAACAGGAGAAAGCTACACAATTTAGGAATTTGTATGTGAAAAATTTCAACGAAGATTTTTCAGAACAACATATGCGAGAAATGTTTGAACCGTTCGGAAGAATTACCAGTCATAAGGTAAGAAATTTTATTTTAAATTTTTTAGATTTATTTTCTCGTAAACATTGTTTCGATAGAAATATTTTTAGTGCCGGTCCGGTCAAATCTGTGATGTTAAATTTAATACATGCCCCAGAAATACTTAACAAGTTATGTTTAAACAAATAAGGGATAAAAAACTTGTTTTGTTTAGAAAAGGTTAGTTTTAAAGCGTAAGATTCGTATGAATTGTCTTTTGAATCTAAATACACAATAACATCCTGGAAAAAATTGGTTTCGGGTTAATAAAAATAAAAAGTGAGGGTACGAATAATTTTTTCATTTGGTATGAAAGTGACAAAACAAATTTCAAGGCCCTCTTGATGCTGACTGGGGGTTTCCCCTTATTCTATTTTGCATGTATAAGGCTCAAGTTCCTTTTTCATGACAAATAATCGGTTATTTATTAATTGTTTTTAACACTTTGCTGGACTCTATAGCAATCAAAGCAAAGTTCACCAGGTGACATGGTGGCAATGGCGGACAAAAACGAAGCGGTCGTTTTTAAACACTACGGCTATAGTGTGAATTTTCGAACTTTCTACTGTTCATCAATGGGTTAATATATTTTGTCTATGTTTTTACCATTAACCATTTTTCAAATGGGTTCGTTTATCTTGTTTTTTTTTTTATAAACAGCGAAAAATTTAAGAGTATAGGGAAATATCCTGCAAGTAACTGGAAGGATATTCCAAACCATTACTGTTATCACATGCAAGGTTTTTTTCGATTTAAATCGATAGAATCAGATCAATATAATACGAAAAATTGAAAGCCTCTAGTACGATATCATTTTGAAAGAAAAGGAAACAAAAACAAAATACATATGAATATCAAATGAAAGAATTTTCATAAAAAATTTTTCTCTTATCAAGTAAATTTTCTAAAATAGCTACATAAACATGTGTTCAATCACCTCCTTATTTGTCATTTTTCCATTTACATCAATTTCTTTCATACAATCCACATGTTATACAATTCCACTATTTTCATCATTTGAGAAAAAGAAAAAAAGAAGAAGAAAAGGCCCAAAATACAGAACAGAAAATGTATTGTTTCCCTTATTTTACTTGATATTTTTCTCTTTCTCTCAATGCTTGTGCGTAGTTGACGTTTCCTTGTTTCCAACTGCAATTAGCAATTTTTCTATAAAATCCTATAATATTTCTCCAAACAGAATTTTTGTAATACGAGCATAAAAATCTAAAGCTCAATCATACAAAGATGACAAACTGTGAACGGGGGTTGGGGTTGGGGTTGTGGGTTACTTTTTAACTAAATAAATGAGTAAAATAAATGTAACCCCTGCTATACAACAACAATAACAAATAATAGTACTAAACTAACAAACACAATAATAATCACAAAAAAAAAAAGAAAAAAAATTAACTAAACAACCCTCATACAGATATTTTGCTCTTTTTTTGGTTTGCTTTTGGAAACCTGTAAGCGCAAGCAGGGTGATTGTACGTCGTATATGATTTTTTTGTTATTATTATTTAAGCTTTACTAGAAATATTAGATGGGAAATGAAAACCTTGAACTCATATCTATGTAAATAATATTTGACTATAACCAGAAATTTTTTTGTTCTATGATTTTTTGAAGTAATCGGTTCAGATCCTAAACTGTAACGTTCGACTGCACTTGCATTTAGAATTTGTTTATCTAAATTGATAGTGTTGAAACTTAATATGTACTTTTTCCCATTAACACATACATATGTATGTATGTACATAGGTGTGTAATTTGCAGATTAATTTTTAAATCATATTTTCTCAATTTTGTTTCTGTCTTTAAAGTGATTATTCATTAAAGTAGTAATTATGAAAACATTCGGTACAGCAACAATTTTAATTGAGATGATGTATTTCATATACACATAACATTACATGAGGTTTTAAGTTATTTTCTTATCTATAACAATGTCGTTGTTCTTTATTTAGCGAAACATTTAACGTTACATTACAATATTATAAGGAAACGGACAGTACTACTATACATATAAAAACTATATTATTTTGTTGCTTTTATCATATTTTAGATCATGACCGATGAAGAAGGACGCTCTAAACGTTTTGGCTTTGTGGCTTTCGAGAATCCCCAATCTGCTCTTGCAGCCATAATTGCTTTGAATGGCAAACAACTGGGTGACAAGTACCTTTATGTAGCTCGAGCTTTAAGTAAAATTGAGCGTCAACAGGAAATAAATCGCAAGTTAGAAGAACGCAAAAGACCCAAACCAGGTCAAGTATTTTTTTATTAAACAAAAACAAAATATGAAAACAACAACAAAATAAAAGAAAGAAAAAACAAAAATAAAAATAAAAACAAAAAAGAATATTAAAAAAAACATGCATACATTATATGCGAAAATTTAAAATTAATAATAAAAAATCTATTAATATTTATCTTAAAGAAAACATTACTAATTCATTATTATTATACACACACTACGCAAAACCACACTATATACTTAAATGTATTTGTAGAAATTTTTAAAACAAAAACAAAATAAAAATTATAATATCTAAATAAAAAAAAAACCAACAAAAAACAAAAACAAAAAAACATACAAAAAACAAAACAAAAAAGAACAAAAAAAAAATTAATAATAACCATGAATATTTTTGAAATTTAGAATAACGTTTTAAAAAAAGATTAATAAAAAAATATTGCTTAAATGTTAAATAATTGTAATAGTACTACTAAAAAATTAATTGAATAAAAAACCTACACAGCATAAGCTTTTTTTAGACAAAAACAAAAAATAAAAAACGTGAGAAAAAGAAAAAACATAATAGATGAAGCAAATAAAACAAAAAAATTCATTTTAATTGAGAAAAAAATTACAAGGAGTAGATCTTCTTAAATAATAATAAAACAAAACCCAAATATTTTATGCACTTTAATGATAAAACATATTTTCTCAACCACAAACTAAAAGAAAAAACTCAAAATTATAAATTGATTAAAAACAAAAAACAAAAATTAGTTGATAAATTGAAAAAAAACAAAAGTATTAGCAAAAAAAAAAAAAAAATAAACATGTTTTTCTTTTATATTTTGAAACAAAAAAAAATAAATAAATAAATAAAAAACAAATATTAAAGAAAATATAAAAAAGAATTATTTAGTAAAACCTCTAAAATAAAAGAAAAACAGATTTACTAATACATTTGTATGCTTAAATTATAAGTTTTTCCTCTTTTGAAACAAAACTTTCAGAAAAAATATAAAACAAATATTAGTAAAACACACACAAGACACAAAAACTCCCCGTTATGTGTAGATAACAATTTAAATGCTTAAATAATAAAAATAAAAATTCCCTAAAAACAAATTGAATGATGGCAATTTCTTCTTTTTCAACAAACAAAGAATACTTTTTTTTTAAAAGTTATGTGCAAATAATATTGCTTAGCAATCAATGGGTTTTCAAATTTCTTATTCAGCACACAATTTCTTTTTCCTTTCTTTTGCAAGGTTTTAAGATTTTTATCAACATTTACGCATTATATGCTCACCCCAAAAGGTCTAGATAAATGATTTAAAATTTGAGCTGTCGAAAAAAGCCAGATTCTAAAATAAAATCAATTTATCCCGTGTTTCGAAACATTGTCGAATTTCTTTTTTTATAATATCTACTATTGATGTATTTGAAGTGTATTTGACTGCCTTAACATATTAATCTAGATCTTATTACCCTTTAGATTCTCTTTTAGGAATTCCTATACTTCGTTTATCACCTATATTTTTTTATATTTAGCTGTTCCCTTTACTTAATAATATTTTTAAAATCAAATATATAATAATATATTTAATCAATATTAACATTATTATAAGTAATAAATGTATTATTACTAAAACTACACATAATATTACACCACATACTTTACATACACTTATTTACATACATACTTATATATATATATATATATTGAATTTCATTAAATTACTATAATAAAAGAAAAATTTAAAAATAAATACAATTCACAATAAAGATGAATATTGAGTAAAAACAATTATGTAAAATGAAAATGAATCTTAATAATAAAAATGCTTTTGCAAAAAGTGTTTAAACATTTAATAGATTATATGTTTTAATAAAAATTAAAGAAAACAATTAGCAAATGAAGTAAAATTAGTTTTAAACGTTACAAAATTTTACTTGGAACTATTAGTTTGGACTTCTTGTTTGGTCTCACTTAAGTCAATCCTTTAGAACCATTATGCTCTCACAGAAAGATTAGAAATTTCATTCGTTCAAACTATTTTGACTTTTATGTACCGGGCAATATCCTTTAACTTCATTTCCGTTGAGCCTGGAGTTGATAATTGTAAATAAAATATTTTTGTATAAGATAAAGGAAACATGTTAAATACAGAGCATTTGAAAATGCCCCGCAAATCTAATTACATTTTCCAACACCGGTTTGCGATTACTATAGCAAGCAAGGAAGAAGTTGCTAGAAGAACATAATCTGGCAACAATCATGTGTTGCATACTAAATAAAAAAAAGAGGGAACTATAATAGGCTTAGGTCAACTTAAGTAACTACTACTTGTTTATAGTAAAATATTAATAAATTGTGATATTAAACATCATTTTAAGAGAAAAATAGTTTTTGCAAGTGTCCAAATATTTAAAATTAAGAGCAGTTAGCTTTTAAGTTCGACAAATGCCTACATTATATCCCTGTTTATATAAAGTTCAACAAAAAAGGTAGTTGGTGTCCATAAATTGACAACACTAGTGCAATTTATTTGATATGGCAATACTACGTGCAAAAAATGTAAACAAAATACGCGCAATTCATAAACACATTGAAATTGATTTTAGGCATTTTGAATTTGTTTTGTTTTTCTGTGTATTCTGTGTTTTTATATGTTTTAAACCTTTTAAAAAATGAGTAAATTAAAAGCAACACGTTCAACGAAAGCCAAGGAAGAAGTAGATGCCGGTACTAAATCAAAAAACACTACAACTGTTCCAGCGGCTCTGCGTAAAATATTTTACATTTCACAGGACTTGCTGAAAGGCGGTGTAGAAAAATTAAGTTTGGAAAGATTTTTCCACCCGGGAAAAGGAAAGCCCGCCTTGTTTCTAACAAAAGATGATAAATCTATAATGGAGATTTTAGAGTTTGCAGAACCCAGAAGGAGTTGGTTAATCGATAGTGAAGTTTGTTCAAATGGGCAAATATACATGACAACGCCAATAGATGTGACATTTTTGGCACTACACCAGCTGCGAAAATATTGCATGAAGAATGCTTTGGCTCTTGATAGCATTCATGATGAAGAGGATGCAAGCGTAGCGAGAATTTTAAATAAATTTGTAAACCCAGAAACCTTAAGATGTATAGCCGATGTTAAAACAGCCGGTGATATGACATTCTATAAATATAATCACGAAAAGACTATGGCCTGGTTAGCCTTAAAAACGAAACGTGTGGCAAAGGCCCTACATAATTACGGCATATACTGTGGGAATAGTGCTGTATCACTAAATTTTGCACGCAGTGAAAAGGCAGTTGATGAAACGGCCCAGGCTACCGATTATCTACGTGTGGCTTGTGATTATGTGGGATCATATATTGCTATCGATTTACATGACGAACTAACAAAACTTTTGGGTATACCTTCTGAAATACAGGCTATTACGGAAGAGAAGAAAGCAGCAAATGGCAAAAGGAAATCCGGCGATAAACTTAACGCAACAAATAAAAAACAGAAACTGGGAAATGGGACGGCAGCTAAATTAAAAAATTCTAATTTATTGGATGGGTCAACAGATGATGATGATGGCGAAAGCAACAAGAACAATGATGAGGAGGAAGAAAATAAAGTCGATAAATCTATTAATGAAGAAGAAATTGGCTTGAAGTCACCTAACGCCAAGTCTGCAACGCCGCTAAAGGAACGTGCATTAACTGCTAAAGAGAAGTCATTGGCTAAAAGTGCAAAGGGCACAAAGAGCATAGCATCATTTTTTACCAAAAAGACTGTTAAATAATTTAAAAGGAAAATTTCGAAATAAAAGTATTTATTAAATAAAAGTATTCTATTTTTAACACATTTTAATATTTTGACCTCTTGTACTTTTTTCAACAAACAAAGCTCGAGACAAAAAGGAAAAATTAAAAAAAAAATTAATTATTACTGTGCATTTAAATAGAACGCACAATGACATAATTAAATAATGTACTAACGCCACCCAATTTCCGTGTAATTAAACTAAATGCAAATCATTAAACAGTAGCTTATATGAACAAGCAATTACCCTACGCCAGACACAAAATTGAAAATGTTACACATTCAAAACGCATTATTTAATTCATTACTTACTTAATTGATCATTACAAGCCTTTAGTCAGGATTGCGACCTAGCTTCTCACACCATCCATGCTGTGTGGTGGGATGGTGGGAATTTTTGAAAAATTTTTCACGACAGATTTATTTATAAAAATTTCCCCAGAAGACTGCTGAGCCAAGTCGCCATAGAGTTTCGTTGTGTTCGAGATGTCTAACTTGGGGCCTCGCGTCTAATAAGCCAGCACACTGCGTACTATACTACGACGACGGCGACTTCGAATACGATATTGCTTAAATCAATGCCTATTCGAAAATTGACAAACCTATTGGTTCAGAAAGACAATGCAATAATTTTTATTAAAATTATAAATAAGCACTCATAATTTTCTTTACATCGGTTATAAATTTGTTGGGTGCATACAAAAATCCCTTACGGACGTTCTGATGGTTAGCAGTAATAGCAAACACTTCTTACTTTTTTTGTTTTTGCTAAATAATACGATAAAACGAACCTACGTACTTATTTCGTGGTAGCGATTTGAATGTAAAACTTGTAAGTGTTAACGTTTAAGTAGTCCCTTGAAAGGTAGTTTTCATAGACAACATCCTTTGTGTATTTTATAATTACATTATATCTTACAAGTCTTTTAATGGCAATTGGGTATAAAAGGACACACCAAACGTTAAAGTATTTTAGAAAATTTTCAACATTAAAGGCATTTGCATTTCCATTTCCATTCATTCGGTCAAAGTAAAACAATAATATTTTCGTTTACATTTCGAATTTTGAAAAGTTTTCCTAATAAATGTTTGCTAATAGAGATGGGAAAACTGTGCATTTTCCCCAACCGGATCCGGACTTTCTATCTTTACCAAGTCAAAATGAACGCAGTTTAAGTTTAACCTCCCAAGCTTTGAGTGATGTGCCAAGTGATATTATCATAAGGTCGCGTATTAAATACGGCACCCGCTGGTCAGCTTGCAAAGGTTTATTGGCTGAATATTCGAAAAGTACCTCGGTTCATGGCATTCGTTACATATTCGAAGTCCATCGTCCATTTTATGAAAAGTGTGTATTTTTTTCCTGATTGCAGTCTGTATATAGCCGGATGTATTAATTATTTAAACTTTTAAGGCTTTATTGGATTATACTGATGTTAATATCATTTTATTACGCTATGTCTCTAATGTGGGATACCTATCTGAAGTGGTTGGACTCACCAGTTATATTAGGTTTCGATGAAACGCTTGTGCCTGTTCATAAAATACCTTTTCCCACTGTTACCCTGTGTCCGGAAATTAAAATGGAAGCAGAAACATTTGATTTTACAAATATATCACGGCAAATTTGGACGCAAGCTAGAAAAGCGGAAAGTTTCGAAAATTTTGCCAATTTAACCGAAGAGGAGTAAGTGCATAATAAGTATATAAGAAACGAATAAGTGAAACAAAGATACGATGTACGTTTCAGTGAGAAGTTTGAATATGAAGTTGAGATCAAACTTTAGTTAGAGTAGAGTATATTGTAATCGAATGTTGTGAATTCATATTTCATATTTATTTCATATAGAATGCAACGTTTTGCCGCCACATTGCAAATATGCGAAAGTGAGGTAATCAATCGATTCGCTTCCCTTGTGCCGCAAGATATTGATGTTGATGTGGCACAAACTTTAATTGACATGGCTGTGGAAGCCAATACCACGCTGCCATTTTGTAAATGGAATGGACGTTTCTATTTCTGTAACGAAATATTTAAGTTGGTGGTTACCGACGAAGGTGTTTGTTATCAGTTCAATGGTCTAGACACTGGCGATATTTATAGAGATCCACAGTGAGTTAGAAATTTAAACGAAAAATATTTGTTATGATAGGCTCACGGGAATATTTTATAGGTATCTAAGTTATTCGGATGATACAATTATTGATTTCAATGATTATTACGATATAGAGTTGCCTAGATTCAATGAAATCACTGGTAATTGGTCTTTAGATGACGGTTATGTGGGCCAAGGTTTCAATGCATATCCACAGAGATCGGTTTTGTCTTCGGCCCGCAATGGTTTATTTGCAGTTCTGATGGGTTTCGAACATAATTTCGATTATACTTGTCGCAGTTTTAAACAGGGCTACAAGGTATTCGTATCTATAATTCAATTTTATGGTTTTTTAATGTTCCAAAATGTTTAAAGTAGGTGTTTTTGAATTCACCTGATAGTGTACCTTTAACTACGGGCAATTATATTCTAGTGCCTCACGAAGAAGAAGTGATTGTATCAATTATACCACAATATGTCATCTCTACAGAAAATTTACATGATTATGCACCAGAAAAGTAAGACTAATTATTCATTAATTTTTAATAATTTAATATACAGGTATGCTGTTCACTATACGTTGGGGCCTTGAAAGTTGAAAATACTTTTGGGGTTTAAAATTTTATAGAATTTCATAAACATTTTTTCTTCTTGATTTTAGGCGTCAGTGCTATTTTAATGATGAACGTTATTTGCGATTTTTCAAATCGTATTCGCAGAGTAATTGCCAAACCGAATGTTTGGCTAATTTTACAATAAATAAATGTGGTTGTGTTAAATTTTGGATGCCAAGTAAGTTTATATTTGTATTATTTTTCATACAATATTATATGCAGTTGCCACTTTTAATTAAATAGAACCTTTAGATGTGCCGGTCTGCAGCTTGTCCGATGTTGATTGCTATAGTAAAGCTGGCGATGAAATGAATTTAATAATTGCAAATCAAACTAAATCAAAACTTATTGATCCGGATGTTAAAATAATGTGTGATTGTATGCCATCGTGTAATTCCCTGGATTATAATTTTGAAATATCTCGAGCTCATTTTGAATTTGAAAAAACCATTTTGGCCCAAAGAGACGTCTATGAGCATAGCGAGTATGTGTTTATTTAAAAAAGAAAAGAAAAATATGTTTTTTTTTCATTCAATAATTCATTTTCAGTTCTCGAGCTTCACGTTTTACCTTGTACTATAAGGAAACGCAATTTACCGCCATTAAACGTACTGTAATGTTTGGTGTCACCACTCTTATAGCCAATTGTGGTGGCATATTTGGCTTATTTATGGGCATTTCTAGTTTAAGTATTATTGAATTTGCTTATTTCTTTTCGGTACGTTTGTTTAATAATTTAAGAAGGCGGCACAATATTAAAATGAAATTAATGGCAGAGGAATTTGAACAGGTTATTCAATAAGATTTTGTATATTTTTAAATTAAAAAAAATGTTTATTAAATTAACTAAAGCTTTCTCTAAGTATTTATTTTATTTGAAAATGTTTCACACGATAACTTTTAGGTGGTTGGACTCTACAATGTCAAAGACTAAAAGAAGGTTTTAAATAATTTCTTTAGAATTTATTAATGTTCTGTAGAATTTCTTATGTTCAAATATTGTTTTCAAATTAAATAAAAAAATAATAATAAAAACACTTAAATATTTCAAAAAATATTTATATACAAGGATGTTATTTTATTGTTATTATAATTATTATTATTTTTTTGCAATAAATTATATGCAAGCAGATGCAAAACCTTAAACAATTTTAAAGCAAATCATTTAATACATATTATAGTTTTAACACGCATGTTGTTTTTTATTAATAATTATGAATAGATTTTTATGAATAGATCTTTATTATTTTAAAGCATATTTCTTTACTCTTTTTTCTTTTTTTTATAATAAATTTTCAACAATAAATTCATATTTATATTTAATGTATGCATGTTTATTTTACTAATAGTATGTAGTTATGAATATTTTAGAAAAAATTATTATTGTAACTCGATCAATGTAATAACACTTAAAATATTTCTTTATACATAGAAAATATACATATTTTTTCAATAACTGAGGGAGAAAAATAATAAAAAAAAACAATTTAATTATTTTAAACGTTTGCATAAACTATACTGCACGCAAACTATATTTTTCTATGAATTTTTATTCAAAATTTTTTAGGACAATTTGACTTTGTTAAGGTTGTAGCATTGGAATTTAATACATTGGAAATACAAAAACAATTACATGAGCATTTAATACAAATTTATGAAGAAAGAGTAAGTGTTGTAGCCAAATAGATTACAAATAATTTTAAAAATGCTAATTAATTAAAATGTCATTTTGTATTTGTCTGGGCGGTGCCGACATCTATTGTGAAAAGGTTGGCCTTCACATCCCTTGATTTTATACCTCGAATTGAACAATACTTTTCAAGTACAAACATTGAAAGAAGAAACTAGAATAAGAATAAAAATAAAGAAAGATAAAACATCGCTTGATGAAAATCGAATTTTCACGATTTTGCGTTACGACAAAATAATTTCTTTACCACAAAGTAATGAAACTGTAATAAGTGTGCTTTTACGTATGCATATCCGACGTATGCCTGTATATGTGCCAAGTTTATAACAAATTGGACTATATTTGTTTATAATGACAAACACAAATGATTTAATCTAGTTTCCACAAAAAAATGTCCGTATGTCACTATAAAAATTCTCTACAAAAATTTTTGTAGAGAATTGAACATACAAAATAGGCTGTTAGCCACTGTATATGGAATGTGAGACCAATAATAGTGCTGCTGTACTGATTATTATTGAATTTCAATTGCAAAGTATGCCAAGTAAAAAAGGTAATTTAAGGTCTAAAGAAAACTGGTAACTAAGCTGCCCATTTATTTCCGGTGGTACAAGCCACGATTTGAATTACAATTAAAAACCTTATTTGACGTGCCTGCTAAAGCTTTTCAGTGACCTATTATTTAAAGCATTAGGCATACGAGTAGAATTTCGAAAAGAAAACCCAGTAGCACTTTCATGAAACAAACAATAAAAATGATTTTATTTGTGAATAAAATCTCGAAAAGAAAAACCCAGTAGTACCTTCAAGAAACAGATAATAAATCACCTCCCTTAGTTAATTACCAATCACAATTACTTTGTCTTTATACTCAACTAAACATTGTTTTAAAACATTTACAACATTTGTAAGTTTGTTTTTTTTAAAGGTATTTTATTGTAAAATTAAATAGTAATAGTTGTTTTTGTTTTTGTTTAATTTAAAAATATATTAATTCTTTTTGAATATTATTTATTATACACAAAATACTGTTAACAAAAATTGAATTTAATCAAAACATGTATGTAGCACTTCAAAAAAGAGAAGAAAACAAAATTTTTAAAATATGTTTTAAACTTATAAAAGAAAAACAATTATGGAAATACTCAAACACAAAAAGGAAAATTGGAACTTATGTTTAAAGGGCGAAAAAGAAGAAGACGAAAAACTAAAAAGAACAACAAAATAAAACAAGTAAACGTTTTTCGTTTCATTAAATTTAAGTTTGCATATACAGATTAATATTATGATGATAAAATCTAAAGAAATATAATAACAACATTAGAGAAAAGAAACACGCTGATAATAAGAATTTCGATGGTTAAAGAAAGTCGCCGCCACAGCATTTAACATGAAATTTTTTATATTATGTATGTATATATGTTTGTATGTATATATTTATAATTTTATATTAGGATTTAGCTGTTATAAACTGCTATTTTGGTGTGTTTGTATTAATGTAAAGATAGTTGTTTTTCTTATTTTTTTTACAATACATATACATAAAGGATGGTAATTGGTTTCTTTTTCTCTTTCTTTTCGTTTATAATATTACATATACATCTACATATATATATATATATATATATTTATAATTTTTATTTACTTTGTTAAAAATTAAGCTAAACAATTACATACTTAAAGATTTGTTTTTGTGTTTATTGTGTTTGTTTTTGTTTCATTTTTTTCCGTAACGTAAAATTTTTAACTTTTTCTTATTAAGAATGTCTTCTAGAGCAGGTTTGTTCTTAACATACAAATTAAAACGATGTTATGTTTTTTACATTTTGGATGTCTCAATCATATCAATGTTAAGTTTATAAAATACATAAGGATAGTATTCGGATTGACCGAAACCCAAGCCGGGTATATCAACAGTCTGTAAATATAATCATAAAAAATATTCCAATTAAATTCAATATTATGTATAGAGTAAAGGAACTTACATCAACATTGCTGCCTTGGCCAGCTGCCGAAGCGCCATCCAAATGACCGTACAATTGATTTAAAACATCGCGTAAACGTTTCATGCTCTTCTTGTTGGGTTCAATGAGAATGGCTTGGAAATTGACTGGTAAGCCGTATCTGTACAATAAAAGAATATTGAAAAATATACAATTTATTATTCGAATTTCAAAGAAAATGATACATTTTATCAGTTCTCAAAACATAAACTGGATTTAAATTTTCAATAATTATTGAAGGGAACAAGACATTTACACACATTGTCGGTATCTTTAACAAAGTAATACTTTCGGACAGATTAAATAATAAAGATTTCTTATAATATTGCAATCAAATTACGATTTGATTACAGACTCTCAGGCAGAGTATTAAAAGAAATATAATAAGGTGTAGTAAAAATAAATCCTTTAATGTGGTAATTTCGTCGTATAAATACGATTCGATGTAGTTAGGGGAACTTAAAAATATAAGATTTTTTATTAAAAAAATTCGTTGACAATTTTGTGATATCTTATCACCAGACTACACCACCTAAGATGAAATAAGTAATATATTACATATGGGAGTTGGGTGTTACACAAGTAGACGTAAAAAAAATGCATGAGCCCAACTTCTTCCTAAGAGAGGAGATAGATTGGAGCGCTACATAGGTAGTCACCTTTTATCATCTGTCGACGGTAGTAGAACTGATTTGCTACTGCAATTTAATAAGGCTCGTGATTGTTTTCACTGCGAGACATTGTGAAGTTAAGTAGAATACTAGGAATTTAAATCTCAGCCGGGTTTCTACTGCATATGTGTAGTCGCCGTATTCTAGCAGATAGTGCGTTGGCTTATTAGGCGTGAGACCACGATTCAAACCCCAGATCAGACATCCCAACAAATCGAATATTTCTTCGCCGACTGCCTCTCAGCAGATTTCAGGCAAAAACCATACAAAGGTTTCTCAATAAACTGACGTTCGAAGTTGACTTTACACTGTAGTTCCCGACACTTGTGTATAAAATTAATACACAGAACATAAGTGGTGCGAGAAGCTACAAAGGTCCTTATCCTGACTAAAGGGTTGTAATAACCAATTATATATTTATGTATCTATGTGCAGATAAGGAGGAGTTGGAGATGATGGAGCATTTCCTCTATGACTTCTCCGACTCTTTGTAGGAGAAGGTGGTCGCGAGCAGTCTTGAGGTTTATAAAGAGATTGAGTTAGCTGAGGGATGTGCATTCATACTTGCGTACTTAATCTCTCTGCATGGTTTTCTCCACTTTTCTTTTACTCTCCTTATTCCGTATTTTTTATGTCACTTCTTCCTTTTTAAAGGGCGAACACAATTGGTCACATGACCTTTGCGTGTTTTTTCTATTTGCCACTATGATTATACGCGTTCTCAAGGCTATCTACTTTACGACTGAGAATTGCTGTTAAAAACAGACACCGCCCATTTCTGGAAAGAATGATGAATAGTGATGAAAAATTACTGGGACGATTTTGTTGAATGTTTAATGGAATCGAGCTGTGCCTCTATATTTGAACTTTTTTTTCGGGCTTATCTGCCAACAATTGGAGAGTCTGAAGCAATTTAAGGTACACAAGCAGTTAGCCTTAGCTAGTAGTAGAGGATTTGTGTTCCATCGCGACCACGCCGGGCTACATACTTTCCTAGAAACTGGCGTAACACTTTGGAGAAACTATTTGGAACGTTATTGTGAAACTGTTTTATAATCCTTCTTTCTAAGGTGAAAAGTTTTTCTTTTTAGATGAAAATAGTTTGAGCTGTCATCCTAAGTATTTTTAAGAAATCAGTTTTCGTTTTACTAAACCTAAGTCATACTCATATATTATTGCGTTGTGGGAAAGTACACTTTAACTTTTTTTCTGTTACAGTTACATGAGTACTTACCTCAACACAGATTCCACAAATACACGTAAAGCCTTAACGTGTATTAAAGCACAGAAGGCTTCACTGAAGTTAACCTTCAACCATCTAACCAAAGGACCCTTTATGGAGAAATAAATAAATTAATTCTTCAATTTTATGTAAATTTAATTAAAATTATATAAAAAGTGTTGTGTGTGTTGGATAGAGATAGAGAGAGAGAGAGAGATACTTACAAATTGCTTCTTCTTGTCAGTGATTAATTTGGTTCTTTCATTTTTGCCAGCTGCTAACTCTTCTTCATTGTAAACGAAATCACGTACAATGAATTTCTTTTCGCGGGCATGTAATTTAAACTCTTCAACGACCTTTTTAAATAAGGTCACATTGTAGAGACAGTAATCATTGTCTTGGGTAATCAAAGTCGATGAACGGGGCACAATCATATCGGTGATCTTTTCATAATTAGCCATCCATTCATTGGCCATAATTCTTAAGAAAAAAACCGAAAGAAAATAAATTCAATTTAATTCCAAAAAAATGTGACGTTATATTGCTGCTAATTGAAACTTACTTGGGTACAATCACCAATAAAGTGGTTAAATATTCGGAATCCAAAATGAAATGTTCCTTTTTAACTAAATCGGCCAAATTACGGGTTAACAAACTGCCACTAAATATGCGAAAATATAAAAAAATAATTTTAACAATAAATTTTAACAACAAATTTATATCCGACTTACGTTTGTTTCTTTTCCAAATTTTGTAAACTGCCCTTTAAATTGTTGTAGGCATTGGATTTAGTTTTTAAATCCGCATCGATTTGGCCGATTTGTTTGGAAATAATATCGGCAATATTACGCAACGATTGCTTAATTGGATATTTCGCCATGTCCCATTGGAAGCGTGTAATATATACAGATAAATCGGCTAAACAAATACACCAAACATTTCAATTAGTTTGACAATTTTAAAATGAATTTTAGAGTATAAGAATTTAGGTAAACTTAGTTTAGATTTATATTTTTATTATTAATTAAATAGAGTCTAGCGATTTTTATTTGAAATATTAAATAAAGCTGAGTGTTACTCTAAATTTTATATGAATAATAATAAACTAGAGAGCTTAGGTTTAGATTGACTTAGCATATATTTATTTTCATTTTGAATTTTGAAAACGTTTTAACTTTGGCAGAGACACACTCACACGCACATATTGTATATACATATAGGACTTCTATACACATACGTAAATAAATAACTACAGAAATAAAGCAGTAAATAAAAATACAATTAAAAATATGTGCTTAGAAAATACATATATCCCCCAAACGATTTTATTTTCAAATCAAATTAATTATTTTTATTTGTTGCATACATTATTGTAACGTGCTATGCCTATCTCAGATTCAAAAGTAAAATTAATTAAAATTTTTATTTCATTCTAATGCTTGGACTTTGCGACGTATTTATGTACAAAATGCAATGCAAAGGCATTTAAATGACTGCGTCTTGATTTATTGAAATGCTCTGGATTATTTTAAGTTACTTTTCGACCCCAATTTCAAACATTTTAAGCGGTATCTCGTAATACCATGATGAAGGTTGGTTTTTAAACGCTCTCTTTGCGTAGACGCATTCTTTGATGTGGCCAATTCACGTTTAAAAACTTCTGATGCAATAAAACGAAAATTGGTCGTATTGTGTGGCTCCTAATTTTGTCATATTAAAACTATATGGCCTCTACATCACGCTTTGCAATTGTAGGTAAAAAAATAAACTCTGAATTGACAGTAACGCTGCTTCCTACGTCATATTTGAAAAATAGAATCCAATAACACTCGAACATACCCTAAAGCTCTTCCTCAATCACTTATTGTAACGTAGCCACCTGTTGGGGAAAAGAGCAGCATTGCCAAAGAAATTTTTACTTTGAATTGAAAGCCTTTTGGTCTACGGCGTTGTAAATTATCAGTCATCTTTAATTGTTGCATGAGTTGGTCTTTAGAAGTCGCCGTAGTCTAGTAGATAGTGTGTTGGCTTATAAGACGAAAGGCCACGGTTCAAACCCCACGTCAGACATCTCCATCCAAACGAAATATGAGAAAATATTTCTTCGGCGACTTCTTATCAGCAGGTTTCTGGCAAAAACTCTGAGAGTAAAATAAAATTGCTATGAAAAATTGTAGTTCCTGCCACTTATGGATCAAAATTAGTACACACAACATAAGTGGTGTGAGAAGGTAGATCGTAATCCTGACTGAAGGTTTGTAATGGTTAATTATGTATGTATGTAAGTCTACATACAGAGGTGAGATTTTTTTAAATTAAAAAAAGGTATTTTAGCGATGTTTAAGGCAGTCACAATTAAGAATGTTTGAAGACAAAATCGAATATAAAAAAATATAAACTAGAAATTATTAGAAAAAAAAATAAATAAATAAAATAGCGAGAAACAAATCTACATACAACGGTGTATGCAGACTTTTTGCTGTGATTGTTTCAAAGTTGAATGATTCCGGTATTTTCCGCATTTTCCCATTTGCAGGACTGTTTTATAATTGTAAACAAATGAAAATTTTGAACTTCCTTCCCTATACAATGATAGCGTAATATATTCAACTTTATAAAGAAAAATTTTCCACTTTCGGCTTCTATACTTATACTTTTTGTGAATAAAAAAAAAGACTACAATAATTGATAAATTTTAAATATTCTATTTGTCTACACTAAACTATGAGCTACGCTTTTATAAAACAAAAAGCTTTTATAAAATAAAAAATAAAGAACAGCAAATTGATAAATTTCAATAAATTAGAAAAAAAAAACATCGAATGTATATTGTAATTACACATAACACTCTACCACAACAATATATAACAACAACATCGATTACAGATTTGCATTAAAAAAAAAATTACTGAAAATATAGAAAAGAAAAATTAAATGTTAAACAATAGGAAACAACGAAGGAAATAAATATTTTGTGTAAATAGAAAAAGAGCCATCAAGTAGATTGTGTGTAGCTTAAAAAAGTTTACACTGCAAATAAATTAAAAAAATATATTAAAAAAAAGAGGTGAAAAAAGAAAGAAAATTGTTTTAAATTATACTTAAGCAAAGTGGTTTTGTTTTTCACTTAAGATACATCGATATGTATATGTATATGTATGTATGTATGTACTATATCAATATGGTAAATAGAAAAACAAAAAAAGGTGTTTTGAAAGAAAAATTGTTTTTTTTTTGACAAATTGACTTTTTGGACTGGAATAATTTTGTAGTATGTATAGTTAGTTGTAAATATAATAGTTATACGCATATAAATGTATAGACACATAGAGTAGTAAATGACAACCTGCTAACCTGGACTTAAGGGCATAGATGGCGGTTCGCCCATATCGTTGTCCGGACTGGAACGACCATGACTACTACTGCCACAACAACTACTCACTGGCGATGATCTACGAGTTGATGTGAAATTAAATCCAATATTTAAATTTAATTGACTCGTTGATGAGCGATTGCTATTTTGTTTTTTAATTTTTTATTTTTTTATGTTATTTTTTATTTTTATAAATTGTAAATGTTATTTTGTTTTGTATTTATTTCGATCATGAGGAGTATAAAAACAAAAAAACGAAAAAAAAGCACAACAAAAAAAAAAAAAAGATATTCAAATAGTGAGGAAGTTTAGCTTTGTTGTGATAAAAAATATCAAATCAGAAAGCTGTACTCTACAAATAGGGAAAGAGAGAGAGGTTTGTGATTAATGATGGGGGTGGGGTGGTGCATGATGTTGGGAGTTTGGTTTTAGGGAAATTGTAATTCATTTTTAATTTGATTAAACAAAAGTAAAAAGTATACAAAATGGTAATATGAAGTGTAATTGCTGATCTAAATCGTGAGATAATAAAAAATTAATGCATTCGAGCTCAATTAGGTCAATTTTTGTACCAGTCATTCACTGTCTATTATTATTTCTCCTGAAAGCTTATGTTTCTTTCTATTGACACAGTCATAAATTACCATATAGCCGGTAAGAAATGTATATTAATCTTAGATTAGGTTAGGTTTGAGGATGTGTACTTGTCATTGGGACAAGTACAATACCCAGAGGTCAAAATGACCCATTGTAAATACGTCCTAGTGGAGAGAAAGAGAGAGGATAGTGAGGGAGAGAGATAGAAAAGGGAGATTATTTTTAATGAATTATTGTAAAAGTCATAGGTTAACTTAAATTCTTGTATTATTATTTGAAATCTTTGAAAAGGAAATTTTATTCTTAAACCTGCTATTAACTAGTTAATGAGTTTTCATTGACGAAAATAGTCGTTTATTGTCATTGTTTTTGTTATCGAATAGAAATTTTAACTGTACTATGAAGTATGAAAAAAAAACAAATATGATTAGAGAGAGATGAGTGAATGTTTTGCATGAATGAATGACATGTTTTGACAGATTTTCCATTTTGTTTTTTTTTTTTTGTGATTACTTTAATAACAAACAATATATTGTAAGTAGTATTTGTTGTTATTGTCATTGTGTGAATATACCTGCTCTTTTTTGTCGAGTTTCTTTTGTGTCTTTGAAACCACCATTCAAACGTATCACTAACATCTGATAAACTATCGCTATCTTTCAAGGATTTTTTGTGTTGACTATTATCGCAATTATGATGCTGATGATGGTGTTGTTGTTGTTGATGGTGGTGTTGATTAGTAGTAGTTGTATTATGTTGTTGTTGCTTTTGCATATTACGTTGTGGTGACGTTGACATTTCATTTACATCAGTTTTTGATGTCGAACGACTATTGTTGCTAAAAAAGAAACCAGCAAAACCGCTACGCGCCGAACTATTACCAGAATGATGATGATGACGCGTAGTCGATGATGTTGGAGCGGATGGTGGTGGCGGCGATAAAGTTAATGTTTTATCATTAAAATTGCAGAGCGTTGTAGTTGTTGTGGAGGTGGAATTATTATTAATACTACATGTGTTATTATTATGCGTTGTACTTAATAATCTACTAATAGAGTGATGGCGCGTTGAAGCTAAACTATCATTAGCACCCGAAATGGGTGCCGATGTGGAACATAAATATGAACTATTAGCGGTTGCCGGACCAGTGGCACAAACATTAGCAGAGGATAGGGCAGAGCTTAGATTACACGTAGATGTCGATGCATCATAGTTCAACGATGATGAATAGAATAGTGGATGATGACTTTCCTGGTGCAGGAGCTGGGAAGGTCGATTATGATGATTATAGGATGTGACTGAAGTGTGCAGTTTCAGATTGGCAATAGATGGGGAAAAGGAAAAATGATGATGATGATGATTTTCATCTCTTGATGCATTATTGTAGGCAGATCCAGTTGTGGAGGAGGAGGAACAAGCATTTAATGTAGTTAGAGTAGGACTAGTTGTGGCATTCGCCGTTTGTGTGGCACATTCACAATCACAGTTACATAAAGGTGACACAGATGACGATAGCAAATCGTAATCACGTTCCGATTCTTCTGTTGAGGAAAAATTTAAACAACTTCCCGATGGGCATGCCGAACATGTAGTCGTTGTGGTATCACGACTATTTGAAAGATTTGATGATTTTCCTGTTAATTCCGAATGGATGGTTGTTGCATTCGTATTATTTAGCATGGTACTACAGTCATCAGGCGGGCCAGGACCTTGGGAATTAATGTTACCAATTTTTTTGTTTTGTTTGTTGGATTTAATATTAAAAGCATCCAGGAGCACATGAATACAATTTGAATTTTGTAAATTTTAAATGTTTAAAAGTAATAATACCTGACAAGTGTTTAAAGCCTGACAATAATTTCATCGAGTAATAAATAATAATCAATGAGGTTTCAATAAGACAAGATTTATTTCTTTACGTATACAAATTTTTGTAAAAAAATTTATTTTTTTTTAGAATATTTCACCTCAAATATTAAGCAACTTTTAAAGCTTAAATTGAATGCCACAAAGTATTGTCAGCATAGGTATTTAATTTTATTTGATAATTACAAGATAAAAAAAAAATCTCGTTATTGTCACCATCATTGTTTACATAAATTAGCCCTGAGTTTCAAATCTAATTTATTATAAAAAAAAAAACAATAAAAACTAAACTAAAAATTCTTTAAAATTAAAAATTTAATCATAACAACAAAGAGTTAAAAAAAATATTTTTTAAGAAGAAAGAAATAAAAAAAAAATAAAAAAAAGTAGAATTCGCAGTGAAAACTTTTGTGTGTTATTTTGTTGGCTCCTTTTGGATGTATCAACAAAATATTCAACCTCATACACAAAATACTAAAAGCTGTGATTCACGAACACAAATAAAAGAATTAAAAAAAATAAACAAGAAAGGAAAACTTTGTTCAAAGGGCAATAGATGCAGCTAACAAATGTATGCAACTTAAATAAAATAATAAAATTATAATTTTTGTTTGTTTTTTTACATTAATAAATACACGCACACGCACACACACGTACACACATATCGTTGGGTAGGGTATTTTGAAAACATTTTTATTTATTTTCAAAAATTTTTGTTTTTAATCAATAATTTTATAACGTTTTTCAAAATTCAAATAAGAAAATAACATTTAAACACACTTAGATAGTAATAAACACAAACGCATACACATAAATAAATGAATAGAGAGATTTAATGAGTATATACGGATATATATATATATGTATATATAAATATATTTTTGCTCTTGATTGCTGTAATAGTAGTTATAGGTTGGTTGATTGGTATTTAGTTGTTCCAAAACTAAGGAAACAATATATTATACTGACTGACAATAATTAAAACTGAATTGAAGAAGTTTGTTTGATTGATTGACTGATTGACTGATATACATGATTTAAAAACTAATTGCTTTCCAACATATACAGAAAACATTGGAAACTAAATAAGAAAACAAAAATTAAAAAGAATGATTTTAGAGTTTTTATTTGTAGCTTTTTAAAATTGTTATTTTTTTTAGTTGTATTACTATGAAACATAAAACAAAAAAACAAACGTAAGTACCATGAAAAAGAAACGAACGGTTTTGATGGAATATTTATTAACTTTTTTTTGGAATATAAAAAGGACAATATGTAGACAAAAGTGGGATAAGAGGATTTTTTCTTTATCATTTCATACAAAGTGTAATTTGTTGTTGGCAGTAGAGTGTAGAATATTTTATAAACAATGTGTTTTTTTATTTTGTAATTAACTATTTAAATTGTTATTTTGTTTGTTGTTAAAAATGTTAGTTGGTTGTCTATCTGTTATACATATACATATATAAGGGCCTTGAATATATTTAAATTCCAAAACAATTATTTTAGATTTTCTTATGAGAAATATTAACATTTAATACAAATAGTTTAATTATGGTGATGGTAATATAAACACGGTAGACATGTTAAGTTGTTATTGTAAAAAATCTAAACTAGTGTTTACAGCCTAGAGAAATCTTTGGTCAAATGGAAAGTAGTACCATGAACAATTGCATGTACGGTCTTAATAGAATAATATCGTTTTAAGTGCCTTATTAAAAACTTCAGTGAAATAATATTCTTGAAATAAATACCTAAACTTTCTTTATATTTAAAGGATATTAAAAACAGTTTTTGGAATTTATTACTCATATGTGTTCAAATCGTTTATGACTAAAGAAATGAATTTTAATAAAACAATTATAGTCATATTTCTGTAATATCGATTATGGAAACGTAAAAACATTCTATTCCATTCTGAACAATAATCCCTATAGCTTCCGAATATTTTCGAAATATAAAGGGGACTTTTTCTAGGTTGCCTTAATAGAATTTCAACTAGGAACTTCTGATCTAATGGTCCGGAGGTTTCAAATCACATTCTGGAAATTTATACTGATGGCTCAAAGGTGTATGGCAAGGTGGGCTATGGTATATTTATTAAGGGTGGTGATATTAAAATTTCTTATAGGCGATCTGACCAAGTTTTTCCAGCCAAAAGTAATGTCTATTTTAAAAACGCTACAAGGACGAGAATGTTGAGGATTTCTCAGTTCAATTTCGGATCATTCAAAGACAACTCTTATATGAGTACCGGGACAAAAGATAATGCAGGAAATAGCTCTGCTAGTATTTTACAGGATATACGATTGCTTAAGTTAAATTCCATCGTTAAATTATAAGACCATACATCTCACAATAGTGATTCCTTCCTACGGGCCGCATTCCGTCATATGACTTCTGCAGGAGTTGTATGTCTGAGAAGGAGAAAGAGAATGGCTTTCATATCTTATATTACTGCCCTGTTCTTGGCATAAAGTCTTTCTAATATCCTTGACTAAAGTCTCTGATATAGAGCCTTGCAATAGCAAGATTCATTTTAGGGTGATGTTGAATACCATTAGGGAATGTTTGATTTAATTGTGGTATCGCAATAAACCTAAAAGATGGTCTAAGTGAGACCTCTTTCTTCAAGGTTGGCCCTCCACCTAACATAGGTTATCTTACGATATTAAGGAATCCGCCGAATCGCAAATGATACTGAAAAATGGTATATTTATGACAATGTCAAGTGACCAAGGCTATGTTAGGCAATGATTTCCTTTTATTATTAAATGCGAAGTGTCATTTTCAATTGTAACGAAATCTGTCTGAAAAAGGTTGCAAATTTTAATACAATGTTGACACTTTTGTATAGAATTCAATATAGCGCGTTATAGTATCTTGCAAATTTAAAGTTTAAGATAAAATTACCATAAAACAAATTATAATTTACAACCACACAACTAATATTTATAATAATGTTTGATAGTTTTAAATCTTTTAGCAAATAGGCACCCTTTTCAACAATATTTCTAGATTGCAAATGTAGAGAGGGAGTATATGTGTCTGATGTGTGTTGATGTTTGTGGCGTTTTTAATTGTGTATACGTTGTTTGTTTTTTTTTTCTTTGTACGCATAATAGATATTCACATAATATTTAATTTTAGTTTTTTTTCGTTTTTACCAAAAAAAGGAATAGAAAATCTAATTTATACAAAACATAAAAAGAAAAACTGAAAACATTAAATGATATTAAACACATTTAATATTCAATTATATTTGTCACTTTTTTGTTTTTTTTTTATTCAATAAACAGAAAATATATAAAAAGCCACATCTTTCTCTTAATTAGCCATTCTAAATATAGTAGTATGTATGTGCTTAATTGCACTCAACAATACCCTTTTTAAGAGGAGGAGAATTTTCACAATTGGCATTAAGAGAAAAATTGTATGTGATAATGAATGGGGGGTGCTAATGAGATAATAAAAATTATAGGAAAGTAAAATAAATTAAAATATTAAAATAAAATAAAAGCGGAAATAAATAACAGAAAAAAAGTAGAAAAATAAAATTTATAAAATAAGTAAGAATAAAATTAGAAAAAAAAAATATATTAAAAAAATAATAATTTTTTCTTAATAAAACTGAAAAAAACCTAATGTTTTCAAATTGAAAAACTTTTAGTTTTTAAATCTTCTAATAATAATAAAATACAAAGATTTATAGCATCATCATAGCTGTAAGTAAGAGTTCAATTAGTATTAAATAATTCTTTAAGCTACTTTAATTAAATTTCTTGTTCTAATCAGTTAAAAAGTAGAGAATATAATTAAAAAACAGATTTCTAGTAAGACATTATATAATAAAATTTGTTAGTTTCGCTTTAATAATTCATAATACAATATTATGTACTCATTCTCAAAAATTAATTTTATTAACTACTAATAAAGGTTTTTATTTTGTAGAAATAAAATAAAAACTACAAATAAACGTACTCAAGACAATTAAGAGATTAAAATTATTGTATATTAGGATTTTAATAAAATCAAATAAAATAAAAAAAAGTAAACATAGACTTACTGTTATTGGCGAGTAGATTTTCATGTAATTTATCTCTTTGGTCTTCCAAAACTTCACCTAAATAGGAGGCTACCTTGCGGGTAATTTGCTCAACATAAGTATCAAGTTTACCTAAATCATCGGATAGACCCACTAATTGATCGAGAGTACCAACCTATTGTAAGTAACAAATAAAATGTAAGTCTTTTTATGTTTTTCCAATTATTTAAACAATTTTATTTAAAGGAAATAAAATTCATTTTATGCTTACCTTCAAATCGGGTATATGAAATTTATAGTTGTTGCATAAATTATTTTGTTTGCTAGTCAAATTATTCATGGTATCAAAAGTTTGCTGGCAGGTTTTGTCGCCAGGGGCTGAGATAAGCCAGTATTCGGACATCTTGTTGATTTCTAAAACATAAACGAGTAAATATATTTGTTCGATTGCTTGTTCTTCGGATTTTATTAAAAATAAATTTCAAAAAATAATAAAACGGAGATTATCTATTCGATGAGAATATAATTCATAAATTAAAAAGTTGATTAACCGTTTACAATAATATTGGGTATTACGATGCCATGTTTTGTAAAAAAAGTCCCAAAATCTATTACACACAATAGTATACAAAAAAATTTTCTCCCGACAGTACAATATAAATTTTAAATAAGCAACTACAAGGCGGATTGTCTAAAACACAACGTGGAGGTTATTATATTGTTATTAGTGGATAAATGTGCTACAGCCATGATATAGTCATAAATTGTGTAAATATTTATTTTTTTAATACAATAAATAAAATTATTTACAAACAAAAATTGTATGGTATGCCTAAGACTTGAAATCGCGTAAGTATATTAGTAGATACAGTGGGTCAAAATAAAATTAATAAACATTAAATTATTAATTTAATTAGATTCGGAATGCTCTTTTACAGCCACTTAAATTATTAGTTTGTAATTATAACATATTTTTTTTTATTTTAAATGGTGCTAAATAGTGCTAACCGCTCTGTACAAGATATAAAACAACAGTGCACGACAGTCGTTTAACGTAGTAAGGGCAAAGCATTGAAAGAGTTCTAAATGAATCAAATTAGCAATTATGACGGGCTGTTATAAGTAAGGATATGATTATTATGCACTATGAAATGCAATTGTTGCAAGAATTAAAATCAAAGAAACTCTAGGGATTGATTTCAACTGAATACGGTTCTATACGGTACTGAATACGGTTCTATACGGTAGTATAAACAAATAAAAGATCTATTAGGCTTCTACATAATAGGTTTTTAACAATACATTATATTTGGTATACTTTTTTTCTTAAGGGTATTTAATGAAATGTAGGGAAGCGATCCGCTGGAATTACCAATCATATTCTATGCCTCTGTCCTGGTATGCAAAAGTGAACGCTATTGTCCACAATACCATTTGAGAGTTGGTCTTTATCAGGATTTCTAATGTTGAGAATTTCATCTCTAGTATCAGTTGGCTGGTGAGATGATCGCGTTTCTTTTAATTCTCTTCTTTTTTTAACGCTGACCTAATTTATATTAAAATATAGTAGGTAGTTTGTTGGCTTATTAGGAGTGAGGCCACGGTACCAAACCCAAAGTCAGATATCACCAACAAAACGAAATTTGAAAAAGTATTCCTTCGGCGACTTCCTCTCAGCAGATTTCTGGCAAAAAAATCTGTCGTTCGGAGTCGATATTAAACTGAAGACCTCATCACTGATGTGTAAAATTAACACACACAACCTAAAGCGGTGTGAGAAATTAGATCGTAATCCTGACTGAAGGGTTGTAATGACTCATTATGTATGCATTCATATATGATTTCTTTTGTTTTTTCTTCCTTTATTTTTTCTTTTTTTTTAGATTTTTATTTTCCTTATTCTGGGTAACATGTGAAATTCAAGGCTCTCATGATGGGCCCTTTATCTAGTGTCTGGCTGAAGGTATATTTTCGTTCTGGCTGTAATTGTTGGAGGGATTGGCGTGTCATTTCGTCCACGATTTTGAATCGGATCGCTATATTATTTACTATGCACCTAATATAAAGATAAGTTTTACTCAAATATAATTTGACTGATAAAATTCGGTATGATTTTTACAAAAAAGAACCATAAATTATGGGTACTAGGGGATATTTGCCAACAATTATTTATAAATTGTTACCCTTCTAATAGATTAGATTAAAAAACGAGACAAAATTTAATTAAAAATGTAAGTTTATGTTGCTTAAAAAAGAAATTCAAGTTTGAAAGGACAGTATATTCTTAAGGAAAGGCTTTTTAGCATGTATCATATAGCGATCATAATAGATTTTAACAATTGATAGTCAATACGTTTATACATAATAACTTAACAAAGGTAACGGAATTCTAAGAATACGAAAACTACTTACGACCTTTACTAGAAAATGGCTTTAAACATTTCTACGTACAAAGTTAGAGAAAGAATTCCTAGAATTATCATGTTCGTATACCTTTTTGCGCACTGTTTGTAAAAATGTATGGTTAGCTAAAATGCTAAATGGCCAAAGTATAAAAAAATCTCAAAAACTATTTATCTTATAAAAATTTTTAACTAATTTTCAAATCTGTACTTAGTATGTATGTACATGTGTATATGCTAAATGACGTGAATATTTGAAAACATTTCTAATGGTAAGCGGTTTGCATTTTACATGACAATATATAGGAGTAGTTATTGTATGTATAAGGAACAAGTTTACATATATAAAAACTAAAAGAATATGCAAATGTGTATGTATTTATGTACGTACATACATGCACACATACAAAAACAGCAAAAAGTGCAATAAAAATAATCAAAAGTTTTCTAGTTTGTAAGGAATTGAAAAAGCAAACAAGAAAGTGAAAATGTTTCAATAATTCAACTTATTTTACCGCAAAAAAGGAATACACACAACTACTATTAATGCAAAATACAAAACCACAACAGTAAGAATTTGAAAGTCAAGTTTAAAAATTGAATGTTAAATTCTTTTTTTTTTGTTTTTAAATAGCATTTCAAGGGCAATAAAAATCCTTTGGCTTTAATAAATACAGAAAAAAAAACACAAAAAAAAAATTAAGTAAAACATTAAAAAACAAAAACAGCAACAACAATCATTGGTAAATTGATAGTTATTTTTGTTTATTCTATTTTTTATGTCTGTCGGGCAGTAGGGGTTCTTTAGTCACTATAGAACAAATGTAATATAGTAGAGGGAGGCGTATTGCAATAGCTCGAAATCAATAATTAATATTAATTATTTAAAATGACAGCTTAATATTTAATTAAGCACAATACTCAAACTACTTATATACTTTCGAAAAAATAACATATGGAAAATTAAAAAAAAAAAACAAAGTAAAGTTATAAAAATAATTGAAAAAAAGGAAAGTAAAACATACTCTTTTATAAATAACTGTTAAAATTTTATGCTTAAATTGACCGTTATTAACATGTTCAAAATTGACATAAGTTTTTAACATTTTCTTTTAATTGTTGCCACAAAAATATCATGAATTTTTTAAAAATAAAATCAATATTAAATTGACACACTGTTTACACTTTTCTTTTTAAATATTTTAATAAATATTTATTTCAACACTGGAACATATTAATTCATTTTTATAATATTTATTCTGCAAATATATTTTGCTACACGTTAAACGAAACGTTTTTTTTATTTGATGTTTTCATTTGAGCAGCCAAAAACCAACTGAAAATTCATGGTAAACGTTACTTCGCATTTGAGAGTGTGTAAATAGTAGATATGTAGTGGAAATGAATAATGAAAGTTTTCGTGTCGGAAAGATTCTATTTTAGGGTGTGCCGTAAAAGGACAATATTATGAATTTCCTTTAGAAAATCAATTCGCACTTCTGTTTTCCTTTGGTACTGCTCAACCTAACTTGAAATGTTGGTGGTGATGGTTATTGTTGGAAAACATTTACTTCCTAGTTGTTTTATCTGTTCTTTTTTTTTCAAAGCATTTGACATGTCATTTCATTTATTAGAAAAAAAAAAAAAACTTTTAAGTGTTCTTTGTTTACGAGATCGTATACTTAATTGTCAAAACGGTAGATCTATTCATACACAATCTTATTTTCTTAATTCAAAATTATGTACTAGCAAATATAAAATTCATATATTCCAGCGTTATATAATATTTTAACAGCATCCATGAAGTACAAAAAAAAAAAGAAACGATAAATTATAATCCATTTTTCCTCTACTTTTAGCGTTTTGTCATATTCTAGTTTTTAAGTAGATAGACCAAATGGCGCTAAAAGAAAAATAATGCCATAGTTTCACAAAAAATGGAAGAAGATTTTTAAGTTAAAACGCACTCCACCAACATTTATTGGTATTGACACAGATAGTTGTTATCATAGCATGAATTTTAATACAATATGTATATTATACATACATTGTATAAAGAGAAAGTAAAGAAAAAACAATAACAAAATCCCCATTATCTTACCACATAAAATGAAGAAAAGACTCCCTCAGACGGTAATAAAACCAAATTTATTTTGGGACTGAGTAAATTAGGCGCCAACTATTCGATTAGTTTGCATATTAAAACTTTTCAAAAAGGATATTATTGTATTATACTCTACACACCTAACATCAGAAGAGGTCTATATACAGTTTTGTTATGTAATTTTACAATGTTTCAATCGAATAGATTTTCTAAAGAAACTTAAACATTTTGCTTTACTTGCATTTGTACAATTTGCAAAAAAAAAAGTTTTATTTAAAACTTGCTAACGGAAAATTTTATAAAATTATATTTTCAAAATATTTATTTTTTATTAAATGGTCTATCCAGGTCTGTAATACTTTTAAATTTTAAAAATTCATAAAGGGGGGGGGGGGGTGTGTGTGTGTGTAATAATAACTTTTGTTATTAAGTTTTGTAAATAAGTTTAGGTTTTATTGTGATTGTCACCATTTGTTTTTTCCCTTTGCTTATAATTTTTGTCTTTAATCGAAAGAAAGCTTATAAATATATAAATACAATACATTGCACATATGCATGAAATATTTTAATAATTTAAAATATTCATTGAAGTGATAAAAATATCACTTTTAAAATAACAATAAAAAGTATAATATTTTGGTGTATTTCCCAAGACTACTTCAATAAAGTATAAAATATTTCTTAAACTTCTAACATAAAGCATGTTTTGGGAACTTAATTGGAAGCCTATTATAAATCATTAGATAGTATAATATAACCTAACATATTTTATAACGATCGTGAAGGAGGTTATGGAACCCATCGTCCTAGATATGGGAAAGAAGGCAAGGAAAATAAATAAGGCAAATATAGTAAGTATTGCTATCAGCTACACCAGCATAATCTCATTACAAATCTCTGGAGCGCTTGAGGATTGGCTAACGATATTTTAAACACTCAAAGTTAATCAACCTTCACTATACCCAACAACTCTTTCTCATCTCCAAATATTTTATAGAAATCAAGCTGAGATCTGCCTCAGAACCCCTTTAGCAACATTACATCACTTAACCTCGTAAGGAAGCCAGTAACCAGTCTGACGTTGGGCATACTGAGTCACAGTGGCGAGATAGCTTTACTGCCGTCGATAGCTATCTAGGGACTTTTAACAATATAGAAAGTGTCTGCTCGTTTCCAGAAATACCTTTGTGCCCTTTTTACCAACAGATCTGGTCCTAAGGCTCCTATGCAGTGCTTACAGATACAAACTCTCAAGGCTAATTGACAGTTAATAAAAAAATCATGTAAGAATTGCCATTAAAAGAAATGAGATCAGCCATGATCTCATGATTCTTCAAAACGGCGAATATAACCGCGCTGAAATATGATTTCGTTGCCATACAATCTACTCGAGATCCCTACAAAAGATCGCCACACTGGTACCACCATCAAGTTTCTACTCATTAGTGAAAATAGATTTACTATCAAGTACCACAAGGCCCTCCCTATATGGAATGGAAATTTCGGATATTTCAGTTGAAGAAGTGTAAAAAAGCAAACGAATTTTAAGGTGGGTTTTAGACAGTTCTTTTCGATATTTTTGCTGTGTTATTTATAATCGACGTATTTACTACTTGTCGAAGTAGTCTAGTAAGTAGTGTGTTGGCTTATTAGAGGTGAGACCACGGTTCAGGCCAGCCATCTCCATCAAAACCAAATATGAAGAAAATATTTCTTCGGCGACTGCCTCTAAGTAGATTTCCCGCAAAAACTCTCAGAGTAAATATTACTGCCATGAAAAAGTTTCTCAAAAATCTGTCGTTCGGAGCCGACTTTAAACAGTAGGTCTCGCCACTCATGTAAAAAATTAGCGCACACAACTTAGGAGGTGTAAGAAGCTAGGTCGTAATCCTGACTGAAGGGTTGTAATGACCAATTATTGATGTACATACATATGTATGCATTTGCAATCTAATAAAATTTTACTAAAAGTAAAACTAATTACAAAAATATTTCCTAAATTCTAAAATTATTCTTTATTAGAGGCGTCGAACATTAAAAATAATTCCTTTCAGTTTAACACAAAACCCATTTTTAGGCTAGTGATTCATGTAAAATAAAAAAAAGAGTCGAAGAAAAACAAAAAAAGGACATAGACAAAGACTAAATTAATATGGTGAAAATTACACGAGAAATTTTTAGTGCACATGTTTGTTTATACAATAAATTAGTTTATCGTTCTTTGTTGTCTATGGATATGCTTCTCTATTTTTTTCTTTCTTTTCATATTTATATCAATATCCTGTTGTTTATACGATTTTCCCAATGAATGACATGGCCTTTTCATTTCATTTTATTCGTTATTCTTTTTCCTTTTTATTGTACAATTTTTTACTCTTTATTTTTTTGTGAGCTTGTTTTGAACTTTTGGCAGTAAGTTAACGTATTTCTGTTCTAACATCACCAGTGAGACTAAAAATAGTTCTGTATCATGATTAAAAAAAAAGTACCGATAAAGTGAAGAGAAAAAGGATATTTGTATGGATGTGTATATAAAATATTTTCGTATTGTTTTTCTCTTTGTTTTTTTTTTGTTTTTAATGTGTATGTTTATGACTCAACAAGGACAATTTGCAAAGTTTATTGACACTTTTTTATTCTTTCCACATAAACTGGATTTGTTATATAAAGCATGAAATTTTTAGTGGAATATAAAAAAGAGAAATTATAACAAAAGTGAAATGAACAGAAGAACAATTGAAATAATATCGTGGAATAAAGCGGTGTAAAGGGCCATTATTTTGCATTGTTTTAATTTTGAAGGTGTTATTAACCTTTGGATATTAATCATTAGATTTTGAAGGTGGATGTACTGATTTTAAAACATTTTTTATTTATTCATTTTCCTTTCCATTAAAGAAGCAATAGGGCTGTTACAAAACATTGCCCCCTTATTATTTCTTATTTTGTGCTTTATAACAGCTTCGTAAATCAATAGTTTTAACTAGTTTAATTAAAATTTTGAATTTAATTTTTTTCAAAAAATTATTTCTATTTTTATAAGTAAAAACTTATTCATGTAGGGATTTATAAGATTATTATATAATCTTAAGATATTTCCTTAAGCAATGACAATCTTATGACAATAAATAAAAATTTCATATTATATTACATTTTAAATGAAAACTGACATGTCGTATTATTTTTTATCAACTGTCTCATGTCTTATATGAGACACTATGTCATGGATAAACAATATTAAATTAAAATCCATTATGTAGTTACTTAATACTTATACAAATTAAAGTAAAGTAAACTACTATGCTGTTTATTAAGCAATGACAGTATTTGAAAGTCTTATATATTATGATGCTATTTAAACAATATTCTTGTTCTTTAAAGAAAATCGATATAATTATGACATCACGTTTAGTGAAGTTACGTTTAATTAAGGAAAAAAATATGATTAAAAGTACTATTTTTTATAGTTCAGAATAAGAAGCTTTTTTCCTTTAATTCTTTAAATTAATGAAAAGTATTTTAAAGACCCTTCCTTAGACTACCTCAATAAAAATTTCGTTAAAACTTGAATATTATCTTTCATATTCCTTGAACATTTAAATCACGCAACTAATATTAATAATATTTAATACATACAAGGAATTTAATATCCTCCACTTTGTGATAATTCTTAGAAATAAATGCGTAACCGATATAATGCATATTTAATAACCTTAAATTCAAAATTCCCAAACAGTAACAATTTTACAATTAACCTCTACTGCTTAAGGTATTTCAAATTCTTGTTTATCATTTAGAATGTTTCAAGTTTTGTCCGGCCATATGAATATTTGTATGATTATGTGTTAAAATAATAAGAAAACGCAATTTGACCCACATATAAGTAAAACTAGAAGACAAGAACATAATGTTTGCCAAAAAGGGAGTGTTTTTAAAGTAAAATAAATGAAAATCTTACTATAAATAAAATTAAACGCTATATAGAGGCGTAGTCCCTTTATAAACGTAACGTCAAATGCTTAAAATGATAACCGTAAAATAGGAATTTCCCTAAAGAGACATTTCAACGAGGTCAATTAGAAAAAATTTCATGTTTTGGGTAATGACGGGCTTTAATTTAATTGGAAATTCGCATAATTAAAATATTCTTGAAAACATTAACCGTTTACAATTATACAGGAAAAATCTATGACTGTCCATATATTCCTGGAAGAGAAGTCAATAGTTATCATCTATTGACTGAAATAGAACAAACGCTGAGACTTAACTAAAGACTGGCAACTGGATTTCCTACGGGTTATTGTGTTGTCGGGTGGTTGAGGAGAAACTGGGACATATCTCAGTCGCATTTCTACAGGATAAGTGGAGATAAGTATTATTTGGAGACGATAGAGAATCTCTTCTGTGACTGACCAGCTTTCAATATTCAGGTTTGAGATGAGCTTTATAATGGAATTACGCGGGAGTGTGCATTCATCCTCCTGTAGATTAATGTTCTTTTCTTTTCCCATCTCTAAATTTCCAGAACGAACACAGTTGACATCCAGGTGTTTGTATTTACTACTATGGCTGTGCACATTCTTAGCCTGCCTACGCACTTTCAGAACGTCTGCTTTAATGATATTTAAAATAGAGTATAACTTCATAATTCCCTAATCGGAATAATAATAAAACGCTATGGATGTTCGGACAAAAATTGCTACCTCCTTTATAACGCATTTAAATTGAACCTATGGCGCGATAATTGACGGCAACTGAACTTCAGTTGCGTTGTCAAATGTCAAGATTGATATTACTGATGGCATTTGGCAATCAATATTTTTAATTGCCAGCTGACAACTGAACTTTACTGAAGTAGTAACAGAATCCTGGTAATTAAACCTAAATGGATAAACAAAATAATTAAATTAGAAATAAAACATATTTAATTTGAAAAAAAAAAAAGTAAGCAAAGTTAAGAAAGTGGCAACACTAACTAATTATAACAACTCTGTGTTTTGTTATTATTGTGGTAACTTTCGTTGTTATTGTTTTCTCATTGACTAGAGTGGTGAATATCTTTCGCAAGGGTCAGCTGTTTGATGACAAGTCACATGACAGTTTGGATCGATATATTTTTCACTCACGGGTTTTAAACGAAAAACAAAAAATATGTACAAAAAAAACCCACAAATTTTTTAACAGATTTTCTTAAAGGATGCGCATGTTTTAAAGGTTTCCAAACAAACAAACACGCTAAACACATTTCATTTGTAAAAGCTTAAAGGGCAAGCCAAAAAAGTTTATAATTTTATATAGAACGTAAAATCTAAAGCCAAAGTAACACAAATTTATTAAAAACTAATGTATCACGATCTTTTTTTTGCACTAACAGGTGTTTTCTCCCATGGAGTCTTGGCCATAGGGTTCAATTGGTTGCTAAGACAAGTTTCAAACACTGTTATTGAAGCCATTGGGTTTCTAATTGTGACAATTTAATGAAACTTTTCTTATTGAATGTTTGATTATACGGAATACATGAATTTCTTTTTAAATCCGCTGCTGCTACGTCGTCACTATTCAGCACTTTTTTCTTGTTCATTTGTAGGAATTTTTTATCGGTGTTTTTTTTTCTTATTTCTCTAACACTGCACACTTACATTTTTTTTGTAATTGGTAAACTGCAGTTAAATTGTTTTTGAATTTAGTTTTTTTTAATTATTCAATGCCGTACTTTTAACCGAGTTTAATGCCGTAAAAAAGCAAAAAAAATTGCGTTTAAATAATTTTTTTGCTTTAAAATCAATCGACGACGATACTCCCCAAGACCAGAAAACTCAACATACAAAAATTTTATTTTTCTAATATGAGAAATGACAAACGAAAGAGGAATCGGAGAAAGAAAGAGATATTCACGTGATAAACGGCGTTGCCACTCTAATTATTTTCACTGTCAATTTGAATATGTCTGACTGAATATGGTAATGCTTGTGCTTATACGGTAACATTGAATTGTTCTGCCGTTTAGTTTGAATATTTTTATTCTTATTAGAATTGTAATAAAAAAGGATATTGTTATATATCATGTTGATATTAAATATATTTGTTATTATCCTGAAAGCTACTTAGCACCGAAGAAAGGCGAAAGAAAGTCAATCAAGTTTTACAGTTACTCTTCAAACTGCACTGTTTTTAATATAAAAGAAATGTTAAAGTTCTCGAGTGGAGGCCTATTTCATCAACTCTCGTTATTAAAATAAAACTTTAGAAGTATTAAATTAATTATAATAAAATTAATATTTAACTGTTTTATTATTTCGTTGGGAGGCCTATATATTTATTATAATAAAAAATCGGATTTGCATAAAACAATTTAATTATTTTCTCAACGAGAGGCTTATTTATAAATATATTGTACAAACAACAGATATACATATTTTAATTAATCTCTTAATTGTTTATAGACAATGCAATTAATAATTTATCTAATAAAACAATTTATTTAGCTTAAATGCGCTTCCTAGATGTAAGAATAAAGATAAAAAATGGAAAAATCAGATGAAAATACAATTTTACATACATTCATAATTGGTCAGTACAACCCTTCAGTCAGGATTACAACCTAGGTTATGTGGTGTGTGTCAATTTTATACATTAGTGGCGGGACCTATAGCTTAAAGTCGACTCCGAACGACAAATTTTTTTTGCGCTCAGAAATTTTGCCAGAAATCTGCTGAGAAAGTCGCCGAAGAAATCTTTTTCATATTTCGTTTGACCTGGGGTTTGAACCGTCGCCTCACGTCTACTAAGCCAACACACTGCCTACTAGACTACAGCGACTAAATAAAATTTTAGTTAGTTTTTAAGTTAGACCATAAGTTAGGTTAGATTAGGTGGGCGACACTCCCATTTCGGCAATGAGGTTATTAGATTCGTTGTGATACCACAAATCAATATCCAACAAGGGGATCAATTATTCCCTATAGGAAACCACCTCGACTCTATTATTTATTTTTTGAAAAAGCTGACAGAAAATGAGAATTTAATAACTTAACCTCTTCATAGCAAGAGGTTCTGCAGAATCGATTAAAATCCCAATTGGGTAGTAGTGCGTGGTGCGATGGTTAGCCATGCGATTTACTAAAAGAAGACAATCAGTCCACTTCTTATCCATATCGGCCAAACAGAGCAATACGCACATATCACATAAAGTTGAGTCTGCCTGTAAAACGACCGAAGAATACCCAGTTTAACTGAGGCAGTCGGAAAACCTATGAAACAGGTTGGAGATTGTGTGCTCTGTACCAGTCCAAGCCATCATCATCAGCCATGCAATTTCCGACAATGTCCCTATATCCCGGGCAGTATATAAGAGTTCCCTTTGAATAATTCGAAATTTTTTTTAAAAAGTCTTGACAAGGACGGACGTTGAGGTGACGTTTCGTGAGGAACTTGGACACAACTTGGTTGTCCGAGTAAAGTAAGAGTTTCTCTGGCAAGATCCCATCACTCTACAAGATCTCCACCTGCAAAACATTGCGTTTGATCAGCCAGCCTAAATGAAAGGCTAATGGCAGAACCATTAACAAACATCCAGCCTGCTATATTTATTATTTTAGAGACATCGGTATATGTATACATATGTACCTCCACTAGGCACTATCGGGAACTTGCGATTCAGTTGGAAACCAAAAATTAATTATACTATCACGAAAATTATCAAAGGTTCAGTTGCCATCCATAATCGCGCCTTTTAGTTAAATAAATTCGAATTAGATTAGCGAAGCACATTGGGTTTTGGGTACGTTATTCAAAGATAGGTTTTATAATGTTTTTAAAAGGATGTTAGGTTGGAGGACGTATACTTGTCATTAGGACAAGTACAATACCTAATTCGTCCTAAAAGAGAGATAGAGAGGAGATAAGGAAATTGGAAATGAAGAAGAGGTAGAAAAGGAAAGATATAAGAGACGGAGGAAAAAATGATAGACCACAAACACACAAGAGAGCGCGACTACAACCTTGATGCCCTAGCAATTTCTCAACCAGCTCAACCTATTTATGAATCTATGGAGAGCCAAAGCGTCCAAACCTACGAAGAAGCCTCTGTCCCTGCCTATTAAGGGTTGGAGGTTTATCTTTTAGAATTTTTAAAATTTTTCATTTCCTATCAAATTAAAACTGATAATAGGAAATAAAGAATATGTTGTTGATTTTAATTTTCTTATATCACTCTATCCGCTTGTCAGCATTGAGATGATCATGTAATAAAAATTAAATTGTTCCCAACATAATTATCGTTTTTGTTCTTCATATGTACATATGTATGTAAAATTGTTTTTAAATCATATTTTTTTTTTAAATCTATAAACTAATGACCTAATTTAGTTTCATTTTTTAATTTGCCTTGAGTTGACAAAGGTTTTATTTGTATTTTATTTTTTATTCTGTAGTCTCATAAATAGAAATTGTAATTATTGATATCGACTGCAGTCATTCATTCTCTTCTATTGTTTTAAAAATATTTTTAAAAGATACGATTTTTTATGTTTTTTTTTTTAATTTCTAGGCTGTTTTTCATGTTTTACCGCCATGTTGTGCTCGATTGGATCGTTCGATCGTTTGGTTCTCCTATGTTGGTTCGGAATTTTGCACTAATGATGGGTAATTCCGTATGGAGTACATATTTAGAAACGTTTGTTTTGAACTTCATGGCTATGAGTGCAGGGTTTCAATATTAAATATTGATATTAATAGGCATACAAGTAAATATTGAATATGATGACAGTTTCGCAATGCAATTGATAAAAATTGTTTATAAACGAAGGCAAAACAAATTCATCTGCTTTGAACATAACTATAACCATAAAGCACAGTGGGACAATATTAGGAAATTTCAGAATTAATATTTTATTTTTAGATGATATTTTTCTAGTTCCTTTAAAGAGCATGATGCTGTCGCACTCGATTTTCACTCTTATTTCTTTGCTTGGCATACATTAGCAGAATCTAGAATAAAAGAGTTGCCTTCTTTAGTAGAATAGAAGTAAAGACGTTATCGCTTGATTCCTGCTTTTTCTTATTGGCCTTACTGGGTAATGATAACTTGCTTTAACAACTTCAATCGTGCGTTAAAGAAGTGCATCTGGATCACAGTAGGTTGAAAGATACGATTGATTACAAAAGCGATTCTGCCGCTGGTGTATAATTTTCTTGGTGAGAAATTTGCTTCAACAAGAGCGAAAGAAAATGGATTAATCATCCAATTTTTTAACAACAAGAACGTGAGAAAAAGGTGGGCCTAAACAGAGTTTGATATGAGAAGAATCAGAATGAAAAAAGCCTTTCAAGTGGGTAACCGGCCAGAATAAATGGAATCTCCACACTGTAAAGTAGACTTGAAATGGATTAAGTAAGTAAGCAGGATAAAATAGAAGGGACCTGCAGCATTATTAAATCAAAGCTCGTTTGAGCACATGTAACGAATAGCTGCGTTAACATATGTTGCGATGTCTCAGGATTAACTAACAAGTCCTGATTTAATGATCTTGATAATTAGCATTAGGACTTCTGAAAACCAGTCTCAAAGTTTAATGAATTCAGTGATCGATATCTAGTAAAATGCGAGAAATCAGAATTGAGTCAAATACGGACGTTGGGAAATAAGGTAGACACAACTTTCTTCCTCCTTAATCGATCCAGACACTTTGTATAACTTATTCACTGATAAACAAATTCTCTCCACGCGCCTAGCCTAGCCTAGGCAATGACCTGTGGACAATAGAAATGAACGCAAAAACAGAGATGTCCCAGAGCCTCATTTAAATCATTGGTACATTTCCTATCCAATTAAGGTCCGATGAGTCTTGTAATGAAGCAAGTCAGTAACTAAAAATTATCTTTGTATAATGGACAGCCTAGTGGAGGTAAAAGGTATAAGTATGGTATGTAAGTAAATAGTAAGGCATGAAATTTCAATTTTGATAAAAAAAAATAATCTTAACTGGCCCTTACAACATCAAGGAATTTATTAGTTTATCTTGAGATTGAAAACTCACAAGTAAAATAACAAACTCAAGTTTCAATTTCTTTCCATATACACAAGCGTTATCAGCAATCAGCATTTTATTTTGTTTGTGTATTTTTTGTTGTTGTTTAGTTCTCTTGTCCACTTTTTTTCCAATTTCATTTTCAATATACAAAGTCAAAGACGCGGTTCTAGTTCTCAAACAGCTTAGCTTGAAATCAGTTTGATAGCGAGCGTTCTGTAGTAATCATAAACAAATTCTATTGAAACGGGTATTAAATGCGTTTTATATGGAAATTCTTTGTATTTTTATAATAAAATTTTAAAACAAATTAATTAAAAGAATAATGAATGAATGATATGTGCTCAAAATAAAACCTTTGGAAAACTTAAATTTAAAATAGAAAAAAAGTTATAAGAAATTATAAAACCTAGCTTGGGTTGCGTACCCATTTGATTTGATAATTTAAAATAAAAAAGTTTAAAAGAAAGTGTTTAAAAATAAATGAAAAAATTATTTTTTTTTCTCAACATATTGCAACAAATTTAACTACTGTCAACCACTATCATTCATTGTACACTCCCACTGTTATATAACAGTTAGTGGCAATAGCTGTAATTAATGCCAGCCTAGTTGGTTAGCAGTTTTCTTCTACCTTTTTTAATGCTTATCAGTTTGAAAACAGGGATTTTCCTAGTTTGTTAACAAAAAAAAAAAAATATTTCAAAGAAAACAGAGCAAAAGAATTGAATTTTTTTTTGGTATAAATTGCAGGTGCTTTTCATAATTTCCATTCATTAAACGCTCGATTTTCGAAACGAGCAGAAAGTGTTCGAGTTTGAAAAAACAAAAAAAATACAAACAAGAGGAAAATGTTGAACTTCCTATTTAAATTCCTTACCTTGGCTTTAATATTCTCCAATGAAAGCTGGGCTTTGGAGAATGGCCTAGCACGTACACCGCCTATGGGCTGGATGCATTGGGAAAGATTTCGCTGCATTACAGATTGTAAACGATATCCAGATGAGTGCATAAGGTATGTCAATAGTTAATTACAAAAATTTTCTTTCATTACATTACACATTCGTTCCGTCATTCATCATTCTTGCATTCATTCATAATTATGATTATGATTTGTGTTGTGTTGTGCTATTGTGTGCATACGAAGTGATAAGTTCATTAATCTTTCGATTAGTAAATCAAGGTTAAAGTTCTCATACTTCAAGAAGAAGAAACAGAAAATAATAAAAAAAATAGAAATAAGAAATTAATTCTCATTACTAACGATAAGAAAAATGTATATATTTTTATATTTTTCTTTAAAATAAATCACAGTGTACTTGGGGTTATAAGGATATTGAAATGCTAAAGAAAGTAGTGATAACATAGTATTTGCACAGTGTAACAAAGAGAAATTTATTTTATAAGGGTTATTATATCGGATCATAGGAATGACAATACAACACAGAAATATTATCGGAATGAATTTTTTTTTTTATTTTAATCTGGTATATAATATGAATTCTGACAGCTAAAAGTTACCTGATCCATTCAATCAATCCAATATTTGAAAATTTCTTCCATAAATTGCCTTCTAATAAATACTTCAAGAGTTGCTGGTTTGTTGGCATTAATCGATAACTTAACATAGCGAATTTCTAGACATTTAATCAGAAAAGAGCTTCATCACTAAATATAATTCTTTGATAAAACCTCTCTCCTTTAAACAGTTTCAAATGACTCCAATAAGTATCAAATTGCAACATAAACGATGGTCGTTTGGTTTGATTCATATTCGATCTGCATTTTATAGGACCGTCACCTAAGATCCTTACATACTAACAAGTTGAGAAAAACGATATTTCTAATAAATTAGTATATAGGCCGCCTAAGACAAAACTACGTAAGGAACGTAAGTTTTGAGACATACAAGTTTAAAATCGACTCCGAACGACAGATTTTTGAGAAACTTTTCGTGATAGTTTTTATTTACTCTCATAGTTATTGCCAGAAATCTGCTAAGAGGATGTCGCCGAAGAATTATTTTTTAATATTTTGTTTTTTTCGAGATGTCTGAACTGGGTTTTAAACCATGGCCTCACGTCCAATAAGCCAACACACTACTTACTAGACTACGGTGACTTGATCATCTCCTTATATTCTGCACAAATGTAGTTGACATCTGTCTTAGATCCCCTTCAGCGACATGACAACATTGTGTTCCATAAGGAATACAGTTACCAGCCTCACATTGGGCCAGTGATAGGTACCTAGGGGCAGCATATTAGAGTATTAGGGGCAACAATCCTAACAAACGATCGCGTGAGAGCTTTACTGTGATTTAACCAAGATTATTTTAAAATGCTGAATATGCTAGAGTTAGCTGTGGTGTAAAAATAAAACCTTTCATCGTCCTAGACTTTAAATTTGAATGTCTTTTGGCAAAAGTATCTGCTATTTGTCACACTTATTTACAAAGGTTACCATGTTGGCATTCCTGCCAATATTCCGGTAGCTATAAACTTCTGTGAGAGAATATATAAACTGTTCTTCTGAGTGAAGTAATGCTGGACATTATTAAATGACGCTACAGGTTAACGTGGAATACTGACTAACTGACAAAGGCGTCACCCAATTAGCGTAATATGATTGCAATTGGCAATAAATTGGCTTTTTTGGTCTTGTTGGGTGTCTTATTTATTCCGGTTAGGAAGGAGAATAGATTGTGCTCAGAGAATATCAGTGTAAGAAAAATGGGAAAGTCCTTTGAGGACCGTTTATTTGCTTCTATTGTAGCATACAGTGATAATAAGCCCAGAGAAACTTAGCCAATTAAAAACTAACCGTCAATCATAAGCAGCTGAGAAAACTAGTGTTCGTCAGAACATTAAATCTTCTGCAGTGCGTTATTAAAGCATTAGAAACTTTTATAAGTTCACCTCTTTGTACTGAAAAAGTCGTCCGAGTCTAGTGGGGGAGTGTATTGGCTTACTAGACGGCAGCCCTAAAATCTTGAAAGAAAATGAAAATATTTATTTCGATGTCCTCCTCTCAGTTATCTTCTGGCTCAACCTTTGAGAGAACAAATTGCCATTAAAAATCTGTGAAACTGTAATATTTTTCTTTTTAATTTCAGTGAAAAACTTTTCAAACGTACTACCGATCTTTTAGTGGATGAGGGCTATTTGGCTGCTGGCTATGACTATGTTATTATCGATGATTGTTGGCTAGAAAAGAACAGAGATAATGTTACACAAAAACTAGTGGAAGATCGTTATAGGTTTCCTAGCGGCTTGAAGAGCTTGGCAAACTATGTATGTATAATTAAACAAGCAAACAGATGTGTTGAATAATTTTATATTAATTATTATAATTTTCTAGATACACAATAAAGGAGTTAAGTTTGGTTTATATCAAGATTATGGCACTAATACTTGTGCTGGTTATCCTGGTGTTATTAAACATATGGCTTTAGATGCCCAAACATTTGCCGATTGGGACGTAGATTATGTTAAATTAGATGGCTGTTATGCTGATATCAATGATATGGACCAGGGTTATCCCGAATTTGGCAGGTTATTAAATGGCACCGGTAGACCTATGGTGTATTCGTGCAGTTGGCCGGTATATCAGGAGTATGAGGGAAAATTGGTGGGTTATTTTTAGGGCATATAAAGGATAAATGCAGTATAATTAAGATATTTTTGTTATGGTATCCATAGCCCAACTATGAAGCTTTAAAACAACATTGCAATTTATGGCGCAATTGGAATGATATTGATGATTCGTTTGAATCGGTTGCACAAATAATGGATTACTTCTCTAAGAACCAGGACAGAATACAGCCACATGCTGGACCCGGTCACTGGAATGATCCAGATATGGTACGAATTTGAATTTAGTATATGAAACTTAATTTAATTATTTTTTTGATTACAGTTAATATTGGGTAATTATGGTTTATCGTACGACCAAAGTAAATTACAAATGGCTGTTTGGGCAATATTGGCTGCTCCATTAATAATGTCTAACGATTTGGCTGCCGTAAGACCGGAAATTAAAGAAATTTTACAAAATAAGTATGTCGCCAAGAAATATTCCAAAGAAATAGCAATAACCTGCTTAAATCTTATATTCCAGATACATCATAGCTGTGGATCAAGATCCTTTGGGCATACAGGGACGTCGTATATTGTTGAGAAATAAAGTTGAGGTATTATTTTGAGGTTTCCTGTACTCTTAAACACTATTTTGTTATTGCTTAACAATTTGTAGGTTTGGTCCCGCCCCATTACACCTGTTACGGATAATAATGAATACTCTTACGCTGTGGCTTTTGTTAGCCGGCGTACAGATGGCGCTCCCTATGCTATTAAATTTAAATTAAGCGATTTGAACTTAAACAATAAACTGGGCTATACGGTTACGGTAAGTCTATACGAGTAACAGTTGTGATAGCTTTAACTGTACATTTTCTATGTTTTATTCTTATAATTTTAGGATCTGTATGATAATAACAAAATTATAGGACAACTAAAGCCAGGAAGTATATTCCAAACTCGTATCAATCCCAATGGTGAGTATAAGATTATCGAAGTTTGGTTATTTTGTTACAAATCAGGGTATACGTAACCTCACGGTATAAAAAATATTTATAATGTAGGCCTGGCCTCTTAGTTTAAGCCGCTTACACCATCCATGTTATGCGTATCTCCGTATCTCTTGATATAGATTGAAATGGGTCTCTGATCTAGGCTGCTTTAGTGAATTCTATTTTCGTTTAATTTCGCGAACATACCTAACTTCTGAAAATTTTGTATGTATTGATCTGAGAATAGCTATTAGATTGGAATCTACAAAGGAAATAAAAATTTCAAATTGAAAATTGAATACTTTTGCTTGTCACTGTACGTAAAGATTTTAAAAAGAAACATTGTTTACACGATAATCGAAAGTTGTTGATAGGAAACAATGTAAACATAAATACACCAGACTCTTGGTTTACGTAGCGTAATGTCTTTAAATTTTTTAATTTATTTAACATTTTTTTAATTCATTTTAAGATTAAAGACCACCTTTCCTATGGAATTATTTATGAAATGTTAGGAAATTCTAAAAAGATCCTAACCTCGAAATTATTTTATAACCTTAAAATTTAATATTCTTTATTAAATCAAATATTTTTTGAATTTATTTTCAGGTGTGAACTTTTACAAATTTACTGCTTTAAATTAAAATGTTGTTTTGGCAAATAAAATTCTACGATTACTTTTTAGTGTTACTCTTTCAATATTATTAGAAATAAAATGAAAATTATTATCCAAGAAATGGTTTTATTCTTATATCGCATTCTATTCTTATTAACTAAGGACGCGACTTAGACATTCATTCAACAACTGTCTACCTTGCTTTCTTAAAATATTATTGCCAGGAAACATTTGAATTTCCGGTCAAAATCAAACCGAAAAGGAAATTCTATGGTAGAAATGAAAATAAATGTAGTACACTTTGCAATAAACTGATGGCGAAGTACGCAGTTATTAAATGGAATTCATAGGGGATTTAAAAGGCCAGTCCAGACTGGGAGATGATATATGTATGCTATATGTATTGCTTTCGGACAGACATAACTAGAGGCAAATTGATATAATCTTCTGGGAATTGCAAGGGCAACTAATATAGTATATTTTTGTAAAAATTGTAAAAGATATGACTTACACCCTACAATATAAAAAAATAATAATTTAATCTGAATACTTCTTACCTTCTTTCTTCTCTGAAGAACTGTAGATTTTTGCATCCATCCGTTCACCCAACTCCGAGTTCATCTTCAAAGTGAAGATATAAGCCTTAAAAACAGTACTGGATCGAATATATGAAAATTGATATCTTTGTGGACAGCATTCAAGGCGATTAAATTGTCCATAGACAACTGTATTCAGTAATAATATATAGACACAGCCCGGTGTGCAATGTGATATTCTGCCAAAATTGAAATCCAAAAAATTATTACATCGGAAGGCCGTTCAGAGTGCTTTATTCAACTATCAGGCGAAATGCAATTCAGTAGGCTCTACGTATTTATCGTCTTTTTGAAAAATCCGCCTAAACAGCTGTCGCTCAACGTATGTTCTCTCGATTATCCCGAGTCGCAGCAAAACTTGTATTTTAAACAATGCACTGGCATTTCACTTGGCACTCGAATGGCACATTTCGGCAATTAGACTTCCAACATACTTTCTTTGGTGAATCTGTCGCACTTGTAAGTCATATGTTCCGCTATTAAGGGTACACCCCGTCTTTAGGACTATCTATTGGAAGCACACGCCATGACTGAATAGAAATGTGTGAAATAATAATTGTGCTCATCTGCGACCTTCTAAGCCAAATTTTGACACAAGTTGTAAGAATACATTTCCATCTACAGTTGTAAGTTTTTGATTTCCGTTATAAGATCGGCTAGGGATCATAGTATGGATATAAATTACATCTTTCCGGCTATGCATCTGTTTGTGGCACACCGTCTATGAAGCTGCATTATCTGCAGAGCGCAGAATGGAACGGAGCATTACCTGCCGAGCGTAGAATACAACAAAGCCCACAACCATTGGCAAAAGCTATTTTCTTTCATCCCGAGAACCACCAAAATTAAGCCGTGTGCTCGCAATTTGTATCTTCAGGCTTAACACTAACTATTATGAAATGGTCAAACTGCCATCAATCTATGCGTCACGATACTTTATCGCCTCCTGTGAAATTATTACGTGTACACCAACGCACAGTTTAAATTTCTGTTTCCGTCTATGCGCACTTATCAGTGCCGCTACAGTTTTCTGTTCAGCAAATTCGAAACCAGCAGTATCCAGCCCTTTTCCCAGGCTTACTGCAGCATGGTTTTACTTCGCTTTCAGAATATTAAGGCGCAAAAAAGCCAAAGCACCATCATGAAGTATAAGCTTCAATATGGCATCGTACCATAACATGACATTCAAAAATGTTGTTTATGAAGATTAACGTTAGTTTTTTTACATCTGGCAATACCGAAACTCTGATGCAAAAAAAAATTGTAAAATATTCATGAATCGAAATCTTAAAAATATTTGCAATAATTTTGTAAATTAATTTTACTTAACGATAATTATTATTATGTGAATAACAGAGTACATTCATTATTTAGAAATTTGTTTACTTAAGAAATGTGTTTTGTTTGCAAGAGAATTCTTTGAAAGATCTTTGTATTCATTAAAAATGTTTATTTTCTAAAGAAAAAAGTAAATACTTGGTGAGTTAAAACAAAAATTATAAACAAATTCTTCTACGTAAAACAATCAAGATTTCATTAATAATAGCAAGGACTTTTTAACAATGGAAAATGAAACATTTCATTGATATTTGTGACTAAACATAAAGTTTTTGTTTTATTTTATTTTAAATATTTATATTATATGTATATTAACAAAAGAAAATTTGTTGTTTACATTATGTTTTGATTCACTAACATAATTTTATTATTTTCATAAATAGAATCCGTGATATATTAATTTATAGGTATGATAAAAGTTTTAAGGTTGTTTAGTTTTGTAACTTAAATTGAAAAAAAGAAAAATGGTTTATCAATAAAAGAAAATGTTAAAAGTCATTCATTACGTTATGTTATGTTACGTTAATTATGAACATATTGTATATACTTATTTAATAGTTTATTATCATATCTCATATTCAGTTATAAAATTTTTGTATAAAATTTGATTTTACTTTTACAATTTACAAGTAATTATTAAGCTCAAGCAGTGATGAATAGAAAGGACAATGCAATATTTTAATATTATTTTGTTTTTAAAAACAAAACAAAAAAATAATTCTTTATGGTTTTTAGGAAACAATATTTAAGTAGTTCTTCGGAATAAATCGTCAATAGAAATTATTGTCAAAGTTTTATGTTTTTGTTTTATACTTAATAAAGTTTAAAACTTCCTTTATTTCATTTTTAAATGTTTCTTATAGAAAACAAATCCATTATATTTTGAAAATAAATTATATTTATTGTTTATTTTTATATAAAAAAAGAAATTTTCTAACATACAACCGAACAAAATCAATCATAAAAATCTAAACTAAAGTTTTCCTTTTCTTTTCTTTCTTTTTTTTCAAAGAATCTTTAACTAATAAAATTTGTTTATTTTATCCTACAAAACTTTAAGTTTTATATAAAAAACTTGTTTATTTTACTTAAAAAACTATGCTATCGTCTGCAAAAGACATTTGAAAATCGGGAGGCAGCATTAAGAGAAACGCTTTTAAGTTAAGAATATTCGTATATTAAGTACTAGTTTAACTAATAATTCTTTATGTTTTGCCTCGCCTTTCATATCTTTTCAAACGCCTTTTGAAAACAATATTGTTTGCTGTTTACTGTAAAGCTAATTTTAAACGCTTTGTTTGTTTTGTCGTTGGCGATCTTGTCTTCAAGGATCCTTTAGTGTACACCATTTGAAATGGTAGGTGTGCGTTCATAAGTACGTCTATGCATTTCGTCTACACTCTTGAGGTAGTAGGTGCCGGGGAATAAGGCGCTAATGCTACCCGTTGGTGTATAAGGTGCAGCATGATTATTTTTCTCTCTCACCTCCATTAGATCGGAGAAAACTTGTGGTTCCACCTTTTCGCGCGAGTTCAGCAATGGTAATACATAATTTAGTTTTTCGTTAAACTTTTGGAAGACTTCCGCGTTTGAGGTCACTTTAATCGAGTACATGGAGGCGGCTAAGCCGGAGCCATATGAAAAGACACCAATACGTTTGCCCACCAAATTTTCGGGTGTTTCATTGACCAGCAGTGACACTAGGCCCGAATAGACAGAGGGTGTATACATATTACCAACTTGATTGGCCAATAGTAGAGATTTCTTAGTTTTTGTTTCAAAAACATTGGCATATTGTGTCATAAATGCCTTCTCAACGTCGCGATCAAAATAGGTGCCAGCCAAGGTGGCATTGTTGAATTTATCCAAGCCGGGATAATTTTTGGCTCTCTTAGTCTCATCGTTGGTTAACAGGAAATCGTTGAACACTAATCTGGCCACAGATTTTTGTACTAATTTGCAGAAAGGCGTATGGAAAAGTATGGCATCGAAATTTTCCAAACCTTGCTTTTCTGCAGAGGGATTTAGTTTTTCGAATTTCTTGCGATACAATTGATAGCAGGTATCTAAGGCTGATAGGTAGCATTGTATAGATAATTTGCCATCTACTGTGGGATATTCTGAACTCAAATCTGGTTTGTAGAAATCATAAGCATGTTCCATGTGTGTAGCCCGTAGACCACGTTCAAACACTAAAGGAGCATTTGGTCCCACTAACATAGCGATAGCGCCAGCACCACCTGTCGGCCGGGCAGCACCCTTTGCATATACAGCAATATCTCCACAAACGGCTAAGGCTAAACGGCCATCCCAAGAGGAAGATTCAATCCAATTGATTGAATTAAATAAAGCTGCAGTACCACCATAACAGGCATTTGTAGTATCGATACCTTCAATATCGGTATTACCGCTATCGGCAAACAATTGCATCAGTACCGATTTAACTGATTTTGATTTGTCCACAATAGTTTCAGTGCCTACCTCCAGGCGTCCTATATCATTGGCTTTGATCTGATGTCTTTCCATAAGACGTGTTACTACTGTCAGACACAGCGAGTTGATATCTTCACGATCGGAACAGAAACCCATTTTGGCTTGACCCAAACCAATGGTATATTTACCGGCAGAGGCACCATCAAATTGTTCCAATTCTGTTTGATCCACATACTGTGAGGGAAATAAAACCTCAATGGCTAATATACCAACGTTTTCGGGCCACATTTTTAGTATATTATTGATGATGATTGTTTTATTGTTTGTTAAACGTTAAAAAGGTTTTTTTTTAATTAAAGTTGAGGGGGGAGAGGAGGTAGTAAATAAAAAATTTGCTGCAAAGAAATAAAATGTACAAAAATTGTTAAAAACAAAAAAACATTTAAACGGCTGCCAGGTTCATATTTTAACAGAAATTAAATTGAAGAGAAGCCAAATTAAATAAAGAACTGTCAATGTTTATATTTTCAAGCAACAAAAAATGTAACTTGTGGCCAATGTTTAGAAACAATTTTGTGCTACAAGAAAGCCAGGCTTACTTGGTATAGAAACATGTTTTTGTTGTAGTATTAAGTTTATTTTAAACATTTTGTTGTGATACCACGTGATATTACAGAATGTTTAAAGATTGATTTATTATTAAAAGAGGTATATTAAACAATAAATTTAACAGGAAAATAAATTTCGTTACTTTAAAAGATTTTTTAAAGCCGATCAATGTCAAGCAAATCTTTTAAATTTTGAATATTAATGAAACCATATTGTTGGGTTATTTACTGGACAGCTTCTTGATAATAAATAAATCATATAAATACAGGGGTTCGGCTTTCGAACTTTTTTGTTAAAAAATTGTTAGTTTAGGTTTAATTGATGCTAAGCACTTTAGTCACATTTAGCTGAGTCTGTGCGAAATGCTTTACACGTTGCTTAAATATGAGCTGATGCCACTTTGTCTCATTCTTGGTAAAGCAGTATTATTGAAGGGATTTTTTTTTAAATAGTGACGGTGACAGTGGCATACTTTATCGGTTTTTTATTGGATTTAACTGTTGAAAAAATTTACAATTTTCTGAAGGAACTTTTTCACATAAATAATACAAAGTTATTAGCTGCAACTAATCTTTATGGACTCAATGATATTGATTTCTCATCGCTGTAGCTACATACATATATAAACGTCAACATTTTGCTCGTTACGCAGCAAAAGAAGGCCTTAAATACCCTCAAAACGAAACTACTCCCCTAACATACATATGTATGTCTAGTCGAACTCAATGGAGTCATAAAATAAACGAAGATGGTCAGTTCAGTACACCAAAGGTTTTTCAACCGCTCTACCAAATTTGAAGAACAAAGAACAGTACCACAAAAATTCTCTCTAACAAACAAGTATTTCCTTTGGTAAAGCTTAATAGCAATGAATGTAAACTAAAAAAGACCAAATGAACTTGGATAATCTACACATTGAATATAATCACTGAAAAATTTCAGTCAGGCTTATGACCTAGTTTCTCAGACCACCTATGTTGTATGTGTTAATTTGATACATAAGTGGTGGGACCTACAGTTTAAAGTCGACTCAGAACGACAGATTTTTCAGAAACTTTTCATGGCAATTTTATTTACTTGCAGAGTTTTTGCCAGAAATCTGCTGAGAGAAAGTCGCCCGAGTAATATTTTTTCATATTTCGGTTTTGTTGGAGATGTTTGACCTGGGGTTTGAACCCCGTCTAATAAGCCAACACACTAACTACTAGACTACGTCGACTAGTGTAGATACGTCCATTATAAATACCACAGCAAAAATATCGAAATTCCTTAAAAAAAATCTTTTTCATTCTTTCTTAAATCCATTACGAAATTTGTATATAATTCGCCAGCCATCATTGATTGATTGTTTCGGGCGGTTTGTACAAAGCTTTTTACATTAAATTATTTAGTAAACTTTGATTCAAAATGTTGTAACTCTTTTGCCCTTAAGGGACCATCTGTTCATTGTGTAAGAGTTAAACCTTAACACTTTATTTAAATCATATGCAACAAAGCAGTAACTAAGGCTTGAACATTTTGTTTTTATCCGTTTTTTTTAATGCTTCTGCAACGTGTAGTTGCTAAAACTTTGGAGGCCGACTCTTATCCTGAAATTATTTATTAATTATGCAATTTAATTAGCATTTATAAATAAATTATACGTGCTTGTGCACAACAACTATGAAGTATAAATTTTCAGGATAAAACACAAGCCAAGAGCACATTATTAAAAGTTTTAATTTCGAAATATTTGTCTTAATTTTTCCAGTTGCACGTTTCTTTAAATTTCAGCACGTTCCACTTTCTAGATTTCTTTTTCTTTTTATTGACTTTAAATAAAAACTATATTCATACGAATTTCTTTCAAATCTTTGTTCATTTAAAGAAGTCCTTATTTTAATGCAAAAACAAGAAAAATGTTTTTCAAATAAATAAACAATCTTAAAGAGGTTGTAACGCGCTTCAAACTTTTAATTTTTAACACTTTTTGAATAATTATTTATACTTTAAACATTTAACAATTTTTTAAATTTAAAATTTTCTTCTTTTTTTTTGTTTTTAATCAACAACATAATAAAAAAGCTTTCACTTTTTTTTTTGTTAATAAAAGTTGTATTTAAAATTTAGGCCTAATCAATACTAAAAGTGAAAACAAAGAAAAACAACTAAAAAAAGAAAAAATAAATTACCACTGCGGAAACCAAAAAAATAGCGTCCGTTTATAGCGAGTGTTTAAACTGAAATAAAAGAAAATTAACAAAAAAATTTTTGTTTAAAGACGATTTTCGTTTAAACATACGCTCATAACAATCCAAGCAAACAAAGAGAGATGTTCGAATAACGATATTGAAACGAAGGAGATTATAAAACTTGTACGGAATATGGAATTTAAGTTGAGCTACAAGTCTGTCGTTTAATAGATTGAATTTAGGGCTTTAATGATAATAATTTATTTTCATTGATATCTTATAGAATCATAAAAATAAACTTGTTGTTGTCTGATTGTGAACAACAAAAATATATAAAACTACTACACAGTTAAGCAGTGGCGCTTAAATTTTCATTTTCTCTGTACCACCACTAAGAAAATCTTTAAAATATTTATGAATTTAAGTTGAATTTAGAATAACGCTTATTGAGAAACACTGGCTTATATTAAAGCACGAACTAAACATGTTCGAAATCGTATAACGTATGTATGTATGTGTATGAATTAAAAAAAGAAAAAAACTTTCTCCGTTAAACATTGAAGATCATCACTACATGTGGAACGTACAACAAACGTTATGGAGTGGCAATAAAAACAGAGATATAAACAAACAATACATTTAAATATACAAACATACATGTAATATTATTGTTTTTGTTATTATTAATAATAAATACTATCAGCATTAAGGCATTATATTCAAGCTGTTGTCTATATGGGGGCTTGAATGGAATATCAATAGTATGAATCTATAGGTTTAATTGATGCCAACAATTTGATTTCTAATCACTTTTGTTGTTAGTCACTCTAAAGTGAATTAAATTTTTAAAAAAAATTAATTGTAAAATATTTTTCCTGTTGTATTATTGCCGTAACGAAAACTATCGTTGTTTGTTTTAATACGATTAAATATTTCGTTTTGCTTTAATGTAAAGCCAAAGTTTTTTTTTTATTATTACTGAGTGTTAATTGTTTAAACAAAAAATATTTTTTTTCTTTAATAAATTTAGGTCATTGAAATGAAAATTGCATGACAATGTGTCCTCTTCTTGGCTTTGATTAAGAGAGTAAATGTAAGAAACCAGTTTTTAAGAAAAGAAAAAAAAAAAACTGAGTCTGTCACTAAGATGGCTTGGAATTTATGCTGTCAGAAGAAAGAAAGAAAAAAAACACAAAAATCGGGGAGTGTTTCAACGAAGTAAAAAAATATTAGTAATAAATATGAACATATAAATTATGATGATGAAACTTAAGTAGGAAATAAATTTCTAATAAGTTTTTAAAAACATATTTCTCAACTGTCATGGAACCAATTGTGTACGAAACGATATAGAAAGTAATGCAAATAATTAAGCAGAGGGATTAATTAAGAAGTCGCCGTGGTCTAGTAGGTAGTGTGTTGGCTTATTAGACGAAAAGCCAGGGTTCGAGTCCCAGGCCAGACATTAAAATAAAATACAAAAAGTATTTCTTCGGCGACTTCCTCTAAGCAGATTTCTGGCAAAAACTCTGAGAGTAAATAAAATTGCCTTGAAAAGTTTCTCAAAAATCTGTCGTTCGGAGTCGACTTTAAACTGTAGGTCCCGCCACTCATGTATAAAATTAACACACACAACATAAGTGGTGTGAGAAACTAGGTCGTAATCCTGACTGAAGGGTTGTAATGACCAATTATGTATATGATTAATTAAGCTCTCAGTCACACACTATCTCAGGATGGATAGCAGTGCATAAAGAAAACAGAAGGGTTAGTTAAGCGAGGGTAAATATATACCTCTCAGCCAGTTTAATCCCATTATAAACTTGAATATCGACTTCCGATAAAGAGTTTATATCCTCAAAGAAACAATTTCACAATATCGCAATCCTTTATCGTTTCCCATCCTTTCTAACTTTTACACACCCGGCTGAAAACTGTCTAAAATATACTCTAGACCTGACATCACAATTTCCAGTAAGGGATACACTTACTAGTATCACATTGAGCTTACAGAGTCTCAGCAGGAAGTCAGTTCTACCATCGCTGACTAATGACCAAAGACTTCCATCTACGTAGCACCTTGATTTCATCCTACTAACGACTCTACCATTTCCCGATGAGTCCATTAGGAAAGCAGAAACTTCCGTTCCGAATTTTTATGGTAATTATTATAACTGAAAGAATTTTCAATTTATATGCGGGCGAAAGTATTTAGTATGATGACCTTGCTAATCTCTGGAGTATAGTTGGGATACTGTACGAATGTTTGTTTGATAGAATTCCATCCAATTTGTAAACCTTACAGAAATTATGTATGGCCTGTAATCGTTTTTCCTATAGAATATGATTGCAGGCTTAGAATATTCCATTCTTTAATGACTTTCTCAAGTGTTTCAAAAATATCTCACTTATCATTCACTATAAAGTTTCTCTTTTCTTTTTTTTTTATTGCAAAACTTTTAAATTCTTTTGTGCCAAGTTTAATGTTAAAAGTTTATTAACTTTATTAGATTCTATAAACGTTATCAGTAACGTTTTTTCCACGTTTATTGATATAAAAGCAAACCGTTTTAACTAGCTTTATGGTCATTTTGTTTAAGGCACTAAATATAGTGTGTTAAAAATAATACACGTTAGGCACGATTGATATTAGGAAAACAAGTTCTTTGTAAGTGTCTTACAAATATTTAAAAATTTTGAAAAGCATGGCAAATAATCCAGTTTTTTTTTAAATTTCTATAACGGTCAGGATAATTTGTAATTTATTTTAACACCTTGTTGCACAAATTGCTTTTTTTGATATATCTTACCGCTGCTTAAATTTTTTTTTTTCGAATATTTTTCCCAATTAACTTGCGTTCGATGGCCAACCGTTTAGCTACAAATCACTTTAGCTTCTGACAGACAACTAAATATACTTTAATTTCGTCGAATAACAATTTTTTTTAATTTACACTCACTCACAAAAGCAAAGCGCACAATGTATAACAGGTTGAATAAATTAAAAGAAGAATCTCTTCTGGTGTGTGTGTAACTAAACATTATAAATTCAAAAAAAGTCTTCGAATATACGAAATATTGTAAACATTACGCTCACCTATGGAACCATACATATTCGTTTATTTTTCTAGTTTTATTTATTTCTTTGAATTGTTGTTTTTTTCCTTTTTCTAAAAGCCAAACAATATTGCCTCCGTTTAATCTTTTATTATTAAAATTTTTTTACGATTTTTATCGTTCTGCAAGGGTGAAACAGACAGTATTTGTCTAAAATAAGTAATTTTTTTTTTAATAAATTAGAAGTATGTTGCCAACTTTTGTTCAAATTTGTTTTGTAAACAACAGCATTCTCATAAAAATTATGCAAAATATGAAATCTTTAACACTTTTCAGTTGTAAATCAAGTGTTATGATCCCATTTTGCAATTGTTATTACAATAGACTTCCTTATAATTGTCTTTTTAGGTATATTAATAAATAAATTTTAACCCAAATACAATCAATATGTACGTTTGCTACCAAAATGTCTTTAAAAAATTCAGAAGGTCTCCTAAAACTCAATATCTACCTAAGCAGTCATGCATGCAACATACAATCAACAAAAAAACCATCGCTTATCGAATTGCAGAAAAAATATGCTTAAATTCGTACAAGGTTTATCGTTAAATTTAATTAAAAGTCTTTATTTTGTTTTATCAAATGTCACATTTCCGAAATTTCCCTTTTATTAGGTACTTATTTTCAAGATTAAAGTTTATCGTTTTATTACGTTCGTACAAGCTTTTGGACTTCCAAAAAGGTTAATAAAAATACTTCATTCGGTCATTTGATAAGTAAATATGAATATATATAGTTTACAACAGGGCTAAGTTTATAAATTATTTGCATAATTAAAAAAAAAACTTCAACATTATTCAAGTTTTAAATAATTTGTTTAAAGAATAATTTTAATATTGGAAGATTATTGTATAATCTAAGAATATTGATGTGGAACCACAAACATAATGTATATAATTAAAGTATTTTTATAATTTCCACATGGAATGAATTTTTGTTTACTTTTACCATTGGCATTCTACTGCCCAAACTGTAGGCATTTAAAGCTTCTTGGTTGGCTTAACAATCGTTAGAGCAGTTATATTTTCTCATACATCTTCACGTAATGAAATTATTTTTGTTCTCGATTGTATGCTTATTTATCAAGTTAATTTTTTTAAAGAATTTATCGGCTAAAGAGTGTTTAAAGCTTATTTTGAGATTATGTTACACAAGAACCCGATACGTTTATTTTATTTCCTATAATTTTCTATAAAAAAAGGAGTGAGAAAAGAAAAAATTTACCTCTACGCTTATAGTCATCTGCCTAACTAACCGCGTTCAAAGTTACATTTGGAATACAAATTTAGTTCCTTTTTTTTTGAAAATGGGTGTCGGACATGAATCCTCCTATAATTTTCTTTAAAAAAAAGGAGTGCGCAGAAAATATGTTGACATACCTCTGTCTACGTTTATAAACATCTGACGAACTAACCACGCTCAAAGTTACACTTGGAATACAAATTTAGTTCCTTATTTTTGGAAATAAGTGTTCGAACAAGAATTGTGTAAGTAATTATTGAAATTTAAAATAGAAATCTGTTTCAACCGAAATATTATTTCACTAGAGGAAAAAGAAAGATTTTAAATTTCACAGCAAAGAAAGTAAAATAGTAAGGATCTCTTCAAAGACTTCTGAAAATAGTGGCTTGAAAGTGAAATGATTCGAGTTTTTTTTAAATAAAGTAAAAAAGAAGCTGGTCTTAAGACATTTAAATTTGTAGGGTGAAATGTTGGAGAAAAATTCCAAATGCAAAGAAGAAATTTCAGTACTCTATAGCATGCACATTGCAAATTTGGTAAAATAAGCACTTTTTTCCCTACTAACGGTCTCCGCAAAAATTACTGTTACCATTCTTTCTTTTACTACTTTAACCTTCAAATACACAAGAGCCTATTAAATGGTTGTCAATATCGAAGTCGCCATGGTCTAGTAGGTAGTGTGTTGGCTTATTAAACGTAATGCCAGGGTTTGAGCGCCAGACCAGAAATCAAAACAAAATACAAAAAGCATTTCTTCTGCGAATTCCTCTCGGCAGATTTCTAGCAAAAACTCTGAGAGTATATAAAATTGCCATGAATAGCTTCTCAAAAATCTCTTGTTCGGAGTCGACATTGAACTGTAGGTCCCATCACTCATGTATAAAATTTACACACACAACATAAGTGGTGCGAGTAATCCTGACTGAAGGGTTACAATGACCAATTATTTATGTATTTACGGTTGTTTAGTTAAAATGCTGCAAGACAATGCCTAAATATACTGGTACGTAATTTAAAAATTAAGATTTGGTTCCTTAGGATTTCCTGTCAGCATTATTCCTTGGGAAAGAGGTGGACGTAATTAGAGAATTTTGTAATAGAAAATCCGTTGTTTTTAGGCAACGACAGATAGCAATTCTCAATTCTTCACTACACTGAGAAAGTGTCGCACTAATTATTTTATGGTTTCTACACAGATGGGAAGTAGAGATTGATGCTGCCTTGAAATATAAACAAAAATTCTGTTCTCTTAAGTCTTTGAGTATAAGAAGAAACAAACGAATTTTCAAATCAGGCCAGTAATTTAATCAGATATAGTGTTCAAACAATTCTCCTTATTACGAATTATAAGATCATGTTTAAGTTCATAGTAATTTCCTCTTGTAATTAAGGCAGAATTGAGTGACTTTAATGGTTATTGCTTTATATTACACAACATAACATACATAAGTCTTCATCCATCACTACGGATGTCTTTCACTTATTGCAATTACTTAAAGAATTATTCATATTCAATCAGTTCATTGACTGACTGACTGCCTGTGTTAGTCATACAGACTAAAAAACAAAAGCTTACAACCCATAGTTCTGATTTCAAGTGCAAAGTGCACGTTTGTATTTCAACGCGTGTTTGTTTGTATAAGATATGGCGTGCTTTTAGAATACCTCAGCAATTTTATAATAATCTACTCAACTCATTCCATTTCATTTGTATTTGAGGTATAAATTGTTTAATTGTTGTTATTGCAACAGATGGAAACACATAATGATGAATGAAAACAAATGAAATATTCAAAACTATGTGTACCACTAATTAGGAGGGGGGCCAAACCTCTCCATATGCTTAAAAATAAAAAGAACACGCCACTTTCCACGGAGGAAAAGTCTAAAATAAACTGTTTTTTGTTGATAAACACAAAAAAGAAACAAAAACAACTAGAACCACTGCAATACATATTTAAACAAATTTTGTGTGTTTCCCATAATGAAATCACATGTTACGTAGCGCTATGCCTCTGCCCTCTGCATTATGTGTATTACCGGCCTCTTTAATGGCATTTGTTGTGAAAAATCAGAAACACCTTCGCTAATGCTATTGTTGCTTAAAATTACATCATGCCCTTCTTGCTTTCATTTTTATACATTCCTCCTTAAGGTTTCCGTTTAAACAATTGAAATAAACACAAAACTTCTATTAAATAATTAAACTTACCTTTCTTTTTGGTTATAAAAATTTATATTTTTTCTTCTCTTTTTCTAAATTCCAATTGGTCTGCTATACAGGTTTGCTGGAGTCTTCCAAAGATGTTTGTTTAACTACTTTCTTTACTTTTTTGTTGTTGTATAAAACTGGGAAATTAAAACAAAATATAATTTAAAATATCCCTGGTCTTGTTGCTTAATTTCTAAAATGATTTTTCTTTCGTTTTTATTTCTTATTCCGATTTAATTTCAATTCATTTATCTATACGTATGTATGTGCTCTCTGTTATATGCCAATATCAAAAAAAATGTAATTGAATTCGTTCCAATTCAATACAATAAAAGAGAAAAGGAAGAAGCTCTTCTTGCAATGCCTGCTTTGTGGTAAAAACAATACGTGCAGGCTGTTCAGTGCGACGGCGACGTCGCCGTCATTTTATTTGTTTTGCTTTTTGTTGGTAAACGTGCATGGCATCACAGCTGTTTTTGGCATTTTCTTTATTCACCGTCTGTTGATTTCTCTGCCAAGTGGTGAAGTTAGCAAAGCTTTTCTAACAAACAGTGTTTACCTTTTGAAATGTTCCAGAGAGAGCTGAATGTAAAAGTAAAAGGTTTCTGTACAAAATGCTAATGTTTACAAATGTCTGCGGTGTTTATACACATCAAGTTTACTTGATCAATTTTTTCTAATGCTTTCAAAAAGTAACGATACCTATGGTACGAAAAGAGTAATCTGTTGTAATTGGCTTAAAATTTAATAAAAGATGGCGCCATTATAATTAGGATAGGAGTGAATGGCGATTTTTTAAATCTAAGCTCAATTAGGTAGAGTCTAGAGTAATAGCATATGAAACGATTTTCCAGAACTAACCAATTTATAACCTCTGAAAAAGTCATTTGCAGATAAGAAAAGTCTCTCCGTAAACCTAACTATTACAGAATCACACATGGTGTACATAAATGTTATTGGCTGAAAAGATATTAAAGAATTCTTTAGGTTTTACTGAGAATTTTCGGTAGTCCACACTTCATTTCCTTCTTTGCCTAAATTTGCTATAATCTGTTATGTTTAGAAACACCCTTATACGATATGGATGAAGTTGGGGAGTATATGGACGCATAAAAGTCCGTTGATTGATTTGGAGGAACAAAATGAGAAAGAAACATCTTCTAACAGTATTGAGTTTTCAGTTTGATTCAATACGTAACAGATAAATACAACATCTTTGCAAATTGACGGTGAAAAGTAATGCTTTTTACTCCTGTTAATCGATACTCAAACACTCTGGAAATGAAACACTTGTGCTGTTAACTTAACATGCTGCTTATTGTGTTTTTTTTTTATTAAGTTTCTCATTTTGTTTGTGGTGTATATTGCTAACTGTTGTATACGTTCACTCAAGATTTGACTGTTACTAAACAATGAAATTCAAAAATATAAAGCATGCCTTTAGGCTGAAAATCTAAAGTAAATAGGCTTTGAATATTAAACATTCGTTATGTTAATAGAAACTAATTGAAATTTAAATTATTTTAAATGCTATTATGACCTTGGTATCTGCAGATTTAATAAACGTTATATAAAAAAATTAACATTTTTTAAACAAAAGATGACTAGAATTTGCGTACAAAAGACAAAACAGATGTTCATTAAAATATACACAAATTTGTTTGTTTAAAAGGGGTTTTTATTTTACGGTCTTTTGGTTTTTTTTTTAATTTTTTATTAATAATTTGTTGCTTTTTTTTTGGCGAACGTGAATGATGATTGTTGAATTATGATCAGCATAGATGGTTATGGGAAATATTTAAGCATCCGGTATTATTTTTCAATTTTTTTGAAGAATTCGTTATCGGTGATTAGTTGTTCGTTCTTCTTTGTTCTGCAGTATCCAAAAAAGGCAGGCATATTTGATTTTTTAGAAGAATTTGAATATCTGGGGGAATTTTAAGGAGAATTGTTTAAAAAAAATATATTTAGACTTAACGGGTTTGCCTTTTTGAGTGAGGAATCTTAATAAGGCTACCAGTACAGTAGTTCTTTTCAATTAAATCCGTTCTTTTTTTCATATACATACATGCATACATAATTCGTCACTGCAACCCTTTAGTCAGGATTACAACCTAGCTTTTCACACCACCTATGTTGTGTGTGTTAATTTTATACGTGAGTGGCGAGAGCTACAGTTTAAAAACGACTCGGAGCGACAGATTTTAGAGAAACTTTTTCATGGCAAGTTTATTTAATCTCAGGGTTTTTGCCAGAAATCTGCTGAGAGGCAGTCGATGAAGATATATTTTGTTTCGTTGGAGATCTTTGGACAGGGTTTTGTACCGTGGCCTCACATTCAACACCCTATCTACCTACTAGACTACGGCGACTTCTTTTTCCGATATTCCCATGGGAATAAAACTTGATATCTTGAAAATTTAACATTATTTTGTTATAGTAGGTTAGTTGGGTTCTATCAGATCGTGAAGAAGTCTATCTTGCTTTACGGTATTCACGTTTGATAGTCACGCGTCTTGATCACCAATTTACTCCTGATAACTCGAAAACCAAAAACATTATTTGTTTTAAAGGGTTTTAAAATTCCTTTCATACAAACGATACCTATAAAAACGTTTATTTATGGGCTGCTAAGCCAGAAATTAAAAATAAATCTAAGCTGATAACTCAAAAACCATTTAAGGGCTGTTTGCCAGCACACTTGATTTGTCAACTATTAACAGAAATTTATTATTTTTATCATGAAGTTGTCAATAATTTGAAAGCCGATTTAATTTTAAGTGCAATATATGGAAATCTATGCGTGATAACTTGAAAACTTTAACAAAATACCAGAAATAATATATTTTAATACGAATTTTTATTAGCAATATTTTTGGAGGCTATTTAACGAGCTATTAAGTGTATAAGCTTTGAAGCCAAGCTTATAAAATAAATTTTTAGTTGATAACTCAAAAACTATTAAATGGGGTGCTGCCAAAGTATAGAGAAAACGACTGAAATTAATTAATTAAAGTATTTAAAGGCGATTTAAAAACAACGTATTTTCTTTAAGCACTGTATTGAAACAAAAGTGCCTATAACTTGAAAACCTAGCCTAGCTTTATGGCAAAATATTTTCTTCCTACTAAGCTAAAATAAACTAAACTATGCTGAGCAGGTTTTCAGTACATTTCCTAAGCTTAAATGAGAGCTACGAAAACATTACCTCAGCGATAACTCGTAAATGCTATATTAAAAGACTTCAATTAATTTAAATTATTTCAAATAATTGTTTGTGGCACTTGAATGAAACATTAAAACAAAAAAAAAAAAATGTATTAAACAAATATAACAATAAAGACTGATATCTCATAAACAAAATATAATAAAATAATAAAAACAAACACAAACGGATGGAAAGAAAACTACAAAAACAAATTCATAAACTCGCAAGAAAAAACGTGATCAGATTATAAAAAAAAAATTAAAAAAAAACTTTTTTTTGCTTGAAACAACAAAACGTGTAGAAAAGTGTAAATTTAGTAAAATTATAAAATAAAAAACAAAAAACGAAACAAAATAAAAAAGTAAGAAAGAATTCGTTCTAATTTATTTACTGGGCTAAATGTTATATATACACTGAGTGAAATTTTGTTAAGCGCACTAGCGCAATGGTTTTACTTCAGCGATGATTTTACTTCAGTTACTTGATAGTGAGGATAATATAGTCGTATAGAGAAGCTATTCCATTGTCTATAGTTTGCTGCATGATTCAAAATTTTTTCTCATTGTAATTACCCAACCAAAGTTTAGAGTTTTCGCCTCTATCGACCTCCCATTTCGTCGAATATAACTTTCCAAACATCTCTTCCTATTATACAGACAGGGTGCGGCGTCCACATCTGCCCGCGTATTGCCATGAATTCGCAAATGCCCAGGAATCTAGCAGAGGGTGGCAATATTTCTTCTTCTCAGCTGATTGACAATTCCAAAGCCGAGTATGGCCTGTCTGTCAGATAGCATTGTTATATTTTGTCATTTGTATCTCCTATCCAAATTGAATTGAGCACATCTCTCTATGGCATAGACTTCCGCTTAGGTTAGGTTAGGTTAGAGGACGTGTACTTGTCAATTAAGACAAGTACAGTACCCGGAGGTCGAATTGACCCATTGTACAACGTCTTAGTTTCTCACACCACTTATGTTGTGTGTGTTAATTTTTATACATGAGTGGTGGGACCTACAGTTTAAAGTCGACTCCGAACGACAGATTTTTGAGAACCTTTTTTCATGACAATTTTATTTACTCAGAGTTTTTGCCAGAAATCTGCTGAGAGGAAGTTGCCGAACAAATACTTTTTGTATTTTGTCTTGATGTCTGTCCTGGGGCTCGAACCCTGGCTTTTACGTCTAATAAGCCAACACACTACCTACTAGACTACGGCGACTTCCTACGCTTAGACCACACTCACAAATTTTTCCATCGGGTCGCAATATTTCATCTGTACTCGATCCATTCGTATACCATATAAAATGGTTCGTTTCTTAAAAGAGTATTTAGCCACCAAATTGCTTAATTCATTCTCGTTTCGACACATTCCTTAAAATCATTTTTTGTTTCAGTTCCGAAGGCAATTAAGGACAGAGTTGCCAGCCACTCGATTTGTCAGACCACGATGCTCCCTGATTAATCTTATGCTAGCAAGTCTAGCTTGTACCCAATAATCAAAACCAAAGTCTATTATTCTGATCCTACATATGCAACTTCCTAAAATCCAACAAAGCCACCAGCGCCGCTGTAATATGGGTTCTCATTGCCCCTGTTCTAATAAAACATGCCAACCACTGTACCTTAGCCAACTTCATCTGAACTGAATTCGTATTGCCTATGCAAACAATGAACACATACATACATAGCTCTGACCATAAAATGTGCTGCTTGGGAATAAACGGCACGATAAGGACAACGTCTACCGGAAACGATCCTACTGTTCAGCCGTTTAAGATATTGGTTCGATCCCTAATAGCTCTTATGGTCAGTCTTCAGCCTAAACAAGAGTGGAGTAGACTGAGCCACAAAGCGTACCACTGGTATATATGTATGTATATATGAATCTGGAGAGATATATTCGTAATGCTTAATGCATTATCCCCAATTACATTCTTGAAACCTAACATCCGGAGACTGGAGACCGTTTGATACCCGAAAGTTTCTAAGTCATTGACTATGCTTGCTTGTCTCTACCTAATCATAAAACGTTTTTTAAGTGTGTAAGCTGGGCCTGCTATAGTTTGGATCGAATGGATCTTAAAATTTGTATTGACAGACAGTTAGACGGGTAATTAGAGCATCGGCGACTGGGAATACAAAGTGTAGTATTGTTCTGGATTCTGGAAAGTAATAAAATTATTGATTTATCAACATATGGTACGATAAACATTATTTGGGTACCTAGTCATCATGCTTGTACAATGGGTCAAATCGACCTCCGGGTACTGTACTTGTCTAAATTGACAAGTACACGTCCTCTAACCTAGTCATCAGGGAGCGGTAGAAAATGCATTGGAGAATGATCTGATAAAATAGCGGCCAAGATATGAGGAAAGTAAGAGTGAATTAATAAGAAGTCACCGTAGTCTAGCAGTTAGTGTATTGACTTATTAGACGAAAGCTCGTGGTACCAAACTTGGCTCAAGCTTGACGACTTGGTCTGGGCAGACTTCTGTGAAAAATTCTGGAAGTTAAATAAATGTGTCATGAAAAGTTTCTCAAATCTAGCGTTTGGAATCTATATTGAACTGTAGGTTCCGCCCGCTCATGGCTAAAATTAACACACACGATGCAATTGGTGTAGGAAACTAGGTTGAAATCCTGACTAAAGGGTTGTAATGACAAATTAAGCAATTAAGTAAGAGAGAATTAAGCAGGGTATAGAGCCCTCGTAGGGCTATCGACTTTATAGCAGCATTTAGGTGTGTGCCAACAAAGCACGTGAAAACGAAGCATTTTTGACATGGGCGTGGCAATTTTTTTGTTAAGAAAATATTGCTTTAGGTAGTGCCTACACTATGGAAAAGTATTAAAAAGGATTCCGAGTATAGAAACAAAGTTAGAAAAATGAAAAACTTAATTAACGACAACACTGTAATTCAATTTTAAATGCGAATGAAATTGTGGGCGCGGTGTCATTTAATACGTACGTGACATGCATACAAAACTTGACAATTTATGCTGGGAAATGCAATCGCCATGCAATGACAGGCCTCTTAAAACTAATCTATTGGTGGGATACAGAGGTTTGATAAACAATAATTGAAACAATTTTGATCTCATGGCCTGGATGGGATACTTATTTATTCTGACGTTTTTTTTTCCTAATTCCATCTTGATTGAGTTTTTATGGAGGTTACGATGTTATATACATAAGTTTTTCTCGTAGAACATTTTAAAAATTCCAGAACATGCAACTGATGGCGTTATGGCTATTAGAACATCGTTATAGTGCATGACACATACCATTAACCACTCACTTTAAGGAGTCCAATCCATGTGGATGGACTAAACCAATAGACCAATTTTTTTAATCCCTTTAGGACCAAGCAAAATTTGACAAAAAGGTGGTAGCTATTAGTAGCCTTAACTACATACATATATATATACATAAATACATAATTTGGTCATCACAACCATTAAGGCAGGATTAAAACCTAGCTTCTCACACCACTGAAGTCGCCGTAGTCTACTAGGTAGTGTGTTGGTTTATTAGACGTAAAGCCAGGGTTCTAGCCCCAGGCCAGACATCAAGACAAAATACAAAAAGGATTTCTTCGGCGACTTCCTCTCAGCAGATTTCGGGCGAAAACTCTGAGAGCAAATAAAATTGCCATGAAAAGTTTCTCAAAAATATCTGTCGTTCGGAGTCGACTTTAAACTGTAGGGCCACTAATATATAAAATTAACACACACAACATAAGTGGTGTGAGAAACTAGGACGTTGTACAATGGGTCAATTCGACACGTCCTCTAATCTGACCTAACCTAACCTTCTCACACCACTTTTGTTGTGTGTGTTAATTTTATACATGAGTGACAGGACCTACTTAAAATCGACTCCGAGCGTCAGATTTTTGAGACTAGACCATGGTGTCTTAACTAGGGAAAACAAAAGCAGCTATTGCGTAGTCCTTAGTTTGTATTCATACTCGCTGAAACATATCACAAAAACTTACCTAATGATAAACCTATGTATATGAAAGGAAAGATTTTTCCACATGCAGCCCATTTTGGTACCGCAGTCTTGCATTTCCCCTAACACTGAAACCATTCACATCTTTTGATGAAAGCATTTAGAGTCTCAATGGCCATTCTGGCGGGATCAGTGAAATTCCTACTACATACCTAAAGTCCTGCTACATCATAACGCTGGACATGTATCCAAGAGGTAAAGAACAGTTTCTTCTATTTCCTCGTCCCTACAACTTCTGCAGAAGTTATTGGCCGTTTAATCTAGACCAGTGCGTTTCGCGTGAGTACCTAGAAAACAATGTCTAGTTGTGACTCTAATATTTCTTTTAGAGTATGATTTATCGTGAGCCTTTCATATAAATGGTCCGCCAAATAACTTTTTTTTTTGAAAATGCTTAAAAAAAAATCTACTGAATATTTTCTCAAATTTCTTTTTTTTAGTTGAAAGTACAATCCTTCCGGTTAATAATGGAAAATAATTTCATTCAAATTGCTGCCTCGGCTGGCTATGCAGTAGCCTACACCAGAAGATGCCGATTTTGGCAAAAAAAATCATCTTTTCAGATGAAGCTCATTCTGATCTTGGCGGGTATGTAAACAAGCAAAATTGTCGCATTTGGGGCACAGCAAACCCGCACGCATACATTGAAAAGCCGATGCACCCAAAACGAGTCTCTGTTTGGTTCGGATTTTGGTCCAGAAGTATAATTGGGCCATTTTTCTTCGAAAATGAGCAAGGAGTGGCCGTTACAGTCAAAGGCGATCGTTATCGGGCCATGTTGAACGAATTGTTGTTCACAAAAATTGAAGAGGAGTATATCGGCAACATTTGTTTTCAACAGGACGGCGCTACGTGCCACACAGCCAAAGCTACACTCGATGTTTTGCGCCCTGTTTTTGAAGATCGCATTATCAGCCACAGAGCTGATGTCGTTTTGCCACCTCGGAGCATCGATTTGACACCGTTGGACTCTTATTTGAGGGGTGCCGTCAAAGGTAAGTGTTAAGCCGACAAGCCAGAGACAATTGACGCTTTAAAGGACAATATTCGTGAAGCCAGTGGCGAAATACAGCTGCACACAATCTATAATGTGCTTAAAAATTGGACCGATCGTGTAGGCTACTGCATGGCCAGCCGAGGCAGCCATTTGAATGAAATTATATTCCATTATTAACCGGAAGGATTGTACTTTCAAATAAAAAAAGAAACTTGAGAAAATATTCAGTAGTTTTTTTTTAAAGCATTTTCAGAAAAAAAGTTATTTGGCGGACCCTTTAGCTTTGTTGAGATTTACTGTGTTATCTTCCCGGTATCCGATATCAAACACACGTTGACTTTACAACTGACCTGGATTCCTAGCTCAGTTTGTAGAATAAATAAAGAATTCGGACTGCTGGCTTTCGATTAAAACGAAAAGTTCTCTTTATTTATTGAGCCGACATTACTGTAGAAACAACCCATCAGCAAAAAAATTCGATACAGTGTCAAGGATAACGCCGTATACATGTACTATACTTCGCGAGTTGAGACAGTCTGAACTTAAATACATGATAAGGCTCATAAATAATCTGTAAGATGGAGGTGCTTTGTGAGGGTAATATATTCCAAGAGAGATAATGGAAAACGTATTGTTTATGTTTATAATTTTATTTTATTATTTAAATATTTTATAAATGTACAGTACAGTATAATAGTTTTCTCCTTAAGGAATTTATCTTAATTTTAATTTATTTTTTTTTTAAATTTTAATCGGAAATAAAATATTTTTAAACGTAAATGGCACTTAAATATGATTTTTAAATGTATTAAATTTAATTTAACGGTAAATTAAAATAAGTACAAAATAATTATTTTATAATGAAACATACGATTTATATGTATACTTAACACCTAATGTAGGGTATTTTTTTTAATCAGTATTTTCTAAAACCAAATTCATGTTCCATTGGATGTATTGGTTGTTACGTTTCGTTTTAGCGTTACGCCTCTGAAGTGACAGCGTATTTTTATTTTTTTTTATGTTTTGTTGTTATTGTTTTTGTAGTTACACATTTGATTTAGTAACATTTCATTAAATAAGAGTATAAAAAAGAATAAAATAAAAATAATTTAGAAAAAAATAAAAATAAAAATAAAAAATTTATTGCGTAACTTAACACTAAAAAATATATCACAGTTATCTTGTACAGAAAACTATTGATAATTTGTTGTTGTTGTCACCAAACTCTTGACTATGACAGTAACTGGTGTGGTGGTTGTAAGCAATTCGGTTGCGTCGGATTCATGCGAGCAATGATCATGATCGTGATGATCGTGGCCTTCACCTAAAATGGTAAAAAGTAATTGAAATTAATTACGATGTAAAGAATTCTTTTGTTATGTTTTGTTTTAATTTTTTGGAATTTTCGTATTAACCCTTTAATGGCAGGCAATTTTTTTTTGAAATAAAAGTTTTTATTTAGAACTACTAAGGTACCTATTTCTATTTATTGTTGTAAGAGAGTTAGAGGCCTAAATACGGTTGTAAACTTTAAAAATGTATACGGGTTGTATGACTTTTTAATCAAAACCAAGTCAATTCTATGGGACTGGGGCTTATTGGTTGCTTTGGAGAAAAAAAAAGCGTTTTGAACATGTTATGAGGATGGTAACGATCATGAAGAAAAATTAACGCACACAACAGCTACCCATGAAACCATGAGAAACTAAGTTGCAATTCTGACTTAAGTGTTGTAATAACCAATGAAATGAAGTAAGTAAGCGGTCCATAACGTCTGTGAACACATCGTCCAAAATTGTCTAAATATGCCAAGCATCTCTAGAGAATATAGGAAGTTATACGACGCTTCTCCTTATTTTGGTTCCTGGATATGGGAAATCCAGGCCAGACATCAAAACAAAATACAAAAGTATTTCTTTGGAGACTTCCTCTCAGCAGATTTCTGGCAAAAACTCTGGGAGTAAATAAAAATTGCCATGAAATGTTTCTCAAAAAATCTGCCGTTCGGAGCCGACTTTAAACTGTAGGTCCTGTCACTCTTAAGTGGTGTGAGAAACCAGTTCGTAATCCTGACTGAAGGGTTGTAATGACCAATTATGTTATGCATGGATATGGGGAATGACCCCAAGGTATGAATAAAGCTGACAGAAAGCTGACATATATGAGACTGACATTCTGCAGGAGAAGAGTAAACAAATTCCCAAAGGAAAGGTGTGATAATGACACAAATCTGTCTCCCTTGGATATATGCAGAACACAATTTGCGTCAAATCTATGCAGAACCTACCTTATAGCATTTATAACGGAGTACTGACTTCTAGGAACACGCGTCAGGAGTCTGGAAATACTGCACAACCACTTCTGTAGCTTCAGCTTTAACGACGAGGAAGAAGAGGAAACCGCAGAACATTTTCTCTGTCATTTATAACAGGGCGCGGGCTTTAAAAACACGCGTCAGGAGGCAGGGAATACTGCACAACCACTTCTGTAGCTTCAGCTTTAACGACGAGGAAGAAGAGGAAACCACAGGACATTTTCTCTGTCATTTATAACAGGGCGCAGGCCTTTGAAAACACGCGTCAGGAGGCTGGGAATACTGCACAACTACTTCTGTAGCTTTAGCTTTAAGGATGAGGAGGAAAAGGAAACCCTTAGGCCCTTAGGAATCTGAGAAGATGAATTCTTGGGCATCTAGATTGTGTGGGCAGAATATGTCTATTCAAAGGTGACTTATACAGAATCCACGGCTCCATAAGTCTATAGAGATGCTTGAGAACTACCAGCCACCAGTTATAGTTGAATGACGCAATAGGTGCAATCGTTATAGGGACCTTATACGACTAACGTACGATTATCGAGCCCAATTTGAATTAAATTTGTTTTCCTTTAATTATTTCCATTTTCATTTCAGTTTTAAAGCTTAATATCGTTACGTCATTATTGCTTTTTTAGAGCTCTATATGGCGTCATTATTAACTTATCTTTACTATTTTAACTGATAAAAATATGTTTTTGAAATAAATTTTAAAATAGAATCGTTTTTTTAATTAATTCTCCTCGTTCAGTTGTATACAATTTTTTAAGCAGTAAAATTAGTTGCTGTAGAGACGCCATGTTTAAATTAACAAACTATGGTGACGTTTGCTAAAATTCGTTCATACATTTTTTTTTTGCTTAATTGTCAAGATAATTTGTTTTTGCTATTTCGTTCCAATTTCAAATATCGGTTATCGGTTATGACACAAAAAAAAAAAAACAAGTTAAAAGTGAAGTGGATCCATTAAGTTATTAGGTTTTGAATAAATCACAAAAGAAAAAGAAAAATAATTAAAATATTTATACGAGGATTAGTTGTTCTTTCGGAAGATGTTCTTCATTGACATTTTTGAGGTTATATTCCCCTAGAACGTGGAATAATTATTTCAATCACATAGGACTTCAGACTATTACCCACATGCCGTGAACCAAAATTGATCATTAATCGCCAGGTCTTTATAAAGAATTATGGTAAAAGTAATTGCAGATGTTTCCTTACACAGTGCAGACAATATGTTACCAGCTAGCCGTTGAGAAAGATAACCTTTTCATCTCAAAAAGGCACTGATAACACTATTACCCCCTCTCAAAGCTATTGTATGGTTTGGCGTTTACGCTGAGGGATTTATTTTATCGAAAACGCAATTCGTGTCGCTTAATCTCTCGTTTTAGTGATTTGCCCCGACAACATACACAACCCTTCAGTCAGAATAACGACCTAGCTTCTCACACCACTTCTGTTATGTGCGTTAATTTTATACCTGAGTGGCGGGACTTACAGTTTAAAGCCGACTCCGCACGACAGATTTTTTGGAGAAACTTTCCATGGCAATTGTATTTAATCTCAGAGTTTTTTACACAAGACTGCTGAGAGGATGTCGGCGAAACAAATATTTGTTCAAATTCCCTTCTGTTGGAGATGTCATACTACCTACTAGACTACGGCGGCAATAGTGCCCAATAAAACCGGTGGAATTGATTGAAATCACGAACATTTGTTAACAAGCCTAAGGTGCCCTATAAGACTGGTGGAATAGCTTGAAGTGATGACTCTTTGTCAACAAGCCTAAGGCTTTAGAAGTGCAAAATTTGGCAAGTGTGATGGAAAATGAAGAATGAAGTCTTCGTAGTCTGGTAGGTGGTGTATTTTCTTAGTAGACAAGAGCACGGGGGTTAAATCCTATCTCAGCAATATTTCTTTCGACAATTTCCTCGCAGTAGTCTTCTGACATAAGCTATGAGAGTAGAAAATTGCTATGAAAAGCTTTTCAAATCAAACTGTAGGTTCCACCACTTATGGATAATACTAGCACATACAAAATGGGTGGTGTAGGAAGCTAGGTTGTAATCCTGACTAAAGGGTTGTCATGAACAATTAAGTAAGTACGTGTGGGGAGCGAAGAACCCAAAAATAATTGCAATTGCATCCGAAAAAAGTAACTGTCTGCGATGTATTATGGTCTGGAGGTGTCATTGAGGCATATTTCTTCAAGCCATTACCCTCAGTTCAGAGTGTTATGGCGATAAGACGACGTAATTTTTAGGATTGCTCTTGAAAATTATGAACTGGATGGTATGTGGCTATAAGAAGACGGTGCCACCAACCATACAACACGACCGATTTTGTCTTTATTGCAGGAGAAGTTTCCAGAGAGAGTAACTTCACGTTTTGGAGACGCCAATTGGTAACAGGGATATGCGTTTATGTTATGCCAAAGACCGAGTTATAGGTTAGAGGACATGTACTTGTCAATTAAGACAAGTACAGTACCCGGAGGTCGTATTGACCCATTGTACAGACCGAGTTATGAACCAAAACCCTTTTCAGAAAAGTATTTTAAGTTTATAACTCTTTAACCAGACAAATTGTTTATCATGGAGTTTCTTTCAGAAATAATTGATAACCTTAAAATCTGTTATCATTGGCCTAATTGTTGAATAACCCTTTAACCAAAAACGAAATGTGTTGTCATAAAATAATTTGTGTTTATAACTCACTAACCTTGTCTTCAGACAGTTATTTTATATCCTAATACAGCAATTGACCCACTAGTTTTTGGGATGTTGGGTAATAATTAACAATTGATAACTTTACAGTCGTAAAGATATTTCTTTTCGGCGTTTTGCTGCAATCGATATGCTGATAACTCATAAACAATTAAAAAGAAATGAAAAACTTCAAATCGTATGCTATTGCCATATCCGAAATGTGTTGCCATAAAACAGAAACACGTTTTGTTCGTTCAACTAAAGTGCTCATTACGTGATAATAATTATTTAAGTTAAGGGGCTTATCATAAGCTAATTATGAACAATGTAAGGAATGGCTAATAAAAAGCCGCTAATACATATCGGAAAAACACTTGTATGTAATTGCCGTGATTACAATAAAACAATGTAAACTTTTAAGATTTTCAAGTGTTTCACGAGGCATATCTTAATGATAACAGCGTATGTTAAGAACAACTTAAATCACTTTTCAAGTGTTATACATTTATTGTAAATAATTTTTAACTATAAGTTTACCGTTATTTACAAAAGCAAATTCTAATCATACAGCCTGACCTAACTTATTCACGTCACACACGAAAATCAACGTGAAAATGTTCGACAAACTTTAGCGATAAGAAAACTTGTCATTAATCTTCATTTCAAGAGCTATTATTGACAATTTATGACTGTGATAACAGTGTTGCTAACTACCGATTCAACTAGACCAGAAGTCTGTAAATAAATTGATAAAGACTCACATTATCTTGTCTTATTTAAATAGAAATAAAAAATATCGGAACTATTCAGGAAAAGCTATTGAATTTTTGAAATTCTGAAGTATTTACAGAATTTTTTTTGTGCGAGATGCTCCAGGAAGTGATGATAGGTGTACTACAACTTATAATTGCTTATTTTCTACAAAACAAGATAAATAATTGCCTTCAACAATATGGTATCCCATCTTCCTGTATACAGTTTCAAGTGGCAGCTAGGCTTGAAAGTGCTGGCCAATTGCTTGAGATGAGAATGTAGCTGTAATCCTAAAAACATTCATTCGTTATTGTTCTCAACATCTTGACGAATTTCACGTATCACTACTTAGCGGATTTCGACAAAATATCTCCACCTTCATACATACAAAATTCTGCATACACAGAATCACGGAAAGGCAGGCAATTCTTTCAATGGTTAATCGAGGAAAGTAAAACCAATGCCGATATTTTTCCGAAGAAGTTCATTTTGCATAGCCTCCATGCAGACCATGAGAAACCAATGCATCCATTATGAGTAACCGTCTCGTGGCGATCTTTAACATGCGGTGTGAGTGGGAATCAATTACTTACATAATTGGTTGTTACTACTCTTGAGTCAGGCTTACAACCTAGCTTCTCACATTAACCACGTTGTAAGTGTTAATTTTAGTTGTGAGTAGCAGAACCTACGACTTAACGTCGACTTCGAACAACAGATTTGAGCAACTTTTCATGGCAATTTTATTTACTCTTAAGTTTTTTGCCAGAAGACTGATGAAAGTATTATATTTTTACATATTTCGGTTTGTTCGAGATGTCTGAGCTGTGGTTTGAAACCCATAATAATAATAAGGATTTGGGTGTTAATTTGTTGAAAATGAGGTTAGAATTGCATTGACTGTGAACGGTAACTTGATAACGGAGTTCTTGTGGTCTCAACTGGACGACATGTGGTTGCAGCAAGACCAGATGCCACTTGCCACCCCTCGCGGTCGGCAAATAAGCAATCCTTACATTACGAACTGCATTATCATTTATAAAAGTATTCCTATATTATCAGTACTGAACATTTGTTTAATTTCCTTATAGACGGTGTTCAACGAGTTATCAACAGGACGTTTTTTAACACCCAATAAGCAATCTTTACATTATGAACCGTATTATCATTCATAAAAGTATTCCTATGTTATCAGTACTGAACATTTGTTTAATTTTCTTACAGACGGTAATTAATGAGTTATCAACATGACGGTTTTTAATTCCAAATAAACAATCTTTACATTATGAACTGTATTATCATTTATAGAATTATTCCTATGTTATCAGTACTGAACATTTTTTAATTTTCTTTCAGACGGTAATTAAGGAGTTATCAACAACACGGTTTTTAATTCCAAATAAACAATCTTTACATTATGAACTGCATTATCATGTTATCAGTCTTGTGCATTTGTTTAATTTTCTTACAGACGGTATTTAACGAGTTATCAACATGACGGTTTTTACGTCAAATAATCAATCATTACATTATGAACTGTATTATCATTTATAAAAGTATTCCTATGCTATCAGTACTGAACATTTGTTTAATTTTCTTACAGACGGTAATTAACGAGTTAATAACAACACGGTTTTTAATGTTAAATAAACAATATTTACATTTTGAACTGTATTATCATGTTATCAGTACTGAAAATTTGTTTAATTTTCTTACAGACGTTATTTAAAGAGTTATCAACATGACGGTTTTTAACGCCAAATAAGCAATCCTTACATTATGAACTGTATTATCATTCTCATGTTATCAGTACTAAACATTTGTTTAATTTAACAAGTTATCAACATGACAGTTTTTAACGAGTTATCAACATGAATTATATTTTTATTTTTAAAAATTTACTGTAATATCATTTAAAATATTATTAAGTTATCAGTAAAGCAATAGTACGTACAATGACTTTACCATTGATATTGGATTTTTGCAACCCATTCAAGTTAACGAGTTATCAACATGACAAATATTTAAAAAAAGAATAAATTTTTTTTGATAAGATAACTACAGCCGTCAGAATTTTATTGTGAAGTGAAGCAATTTAGAAAATTTTCCTTTAATTTTATTTGACATCTGTCTTTGTTTTAATGATAATTACAGCCCTTGCAGGGTTAAAGCAAATATTGAATGACGGTAATAAAGTTTCAGTTTGAAAAAACAGTTTGTAATACAGAACCAGTAACTATACATTGAGGTTTTTTGTGTTTTTTGCAAAAGCTGTGTCAATAAATAAAATTCAAATGAATTTTTTAATAAATTCAACCACAAAAATTATAAAAATTACTTTGAAATTAAATTAACGTCATCATTATCATCTTCGTTCTTGTGAATTTGTTTGCATAATTCATAAAATATTTTTTTGTTTTATTATTACACGCTGCCTTAGATTTGCAAGGTTTAGGAGAAGCTCCGCAAGAAATTATTCATCTGGACAAACGGGTTTCTTTGTTTACAAATAAATATTTTTAATCAATAAGTTTTTATTAAGAAAAAGGGAAAATAAAGAAAAGAAACGGCCCTTAATCTTTAATTATTAGAATTTAGAAATGTATTCCATTAAGGCATGTCACAGTTTAATGAATCATGATGTGGTGGGGGTGGGGTTTTTTTGCAATAAATTTTGCTTCATGCCATTTAAATATTTTAAGCTTTAGGGGAAATTTATATTGTTTTGTAATAATAGGGGAATTTTTTTTTAATTAATTGTTTTAAAATAATTTTTTAAAGGGTGTCCCAGTAAGAGTGCACTTTATCGTTTTCAAAAAATAAAAACATTGTGAAGAAGACATGTACCGATTAGGTTAGCGGGTAGCTTGCCATACAAAGGCAAGTATACAGGGTGGCCGTACTGCCCATTGGGTGTAATTTAATAGCCGCCACGGGCTCCGATAACAGGACATTACTTTTTTCATGAAATTTTATGCGAAATTTTTTACAGGAATGTGGTCGTATCTCAGTGATATCTTTGTGATTTGAACCCACGAATTATTTCTAGTTTAATCACATAAGAACGAGATTTTGTGGCTGGCGGAGATCTTCGGATCGCAATTGATCAGACGGCATATTGTTATGTGGACTGGCTCATCTAAGAAGCCGCCATCCGGACATAGGTGATGCCAAAAACCCAGAGGAAGCTGGATCTGCATCACTGTGAAGCCGCCGTACACAAACTTCTAACCAGCCTTGTGCTGCCTTGAAGTTGACATTGCGCTTATCCAGGAATTGCTCTTATCCAGGAACTTGGAGTCTTACACACAAGAATCTGGGTGTGAGTGATCCTGATTATAGGTTACTTGTTCCCAATATCAGTGATAAGGCAAGAACCTGTATGATCTTGGTGGCCAGTAGTCATCAGAATTCCTTGAGACAATTTGTTCTGAAAATCGTTACTGCAATAAATCGATTGTTGCAAATGCAGAGTGGCAGACGGTACCATTTTGCTGAAACCACATGTCCTCCAGATCCATGCAGTGCAGTTAGGCTCACGAGAACTGCATTATCATGTCCTTGTAAAGAATGTCTGCCACAAACATTGTATTTTCCGCATAAATTTAAAAAATTTATGACCCCGCCATGCTGCCTTAACAAAATCCGCATCAGACAGTTGCTGGCTGTGGATGCATTTCCCATGGTTTGCATGAGACAAATTTGTGTATTCACTACGACTTATTCAGATGGAAATGTGCTTCATCGCAGAAGATGACATTGCCATTGCCCCACGATTTGCCAACGCTTTCCATGATCTGTTGGCTTAAGAGGCTAAGTTAGCACACTTTTGTGTGCATGAACGTGGAGGAGATCTTTAGCCAAATTTCAAAATTAACACTTGCACGGAACAAAATGACACTAAATGGACCCTGTGGGTCCCCTAAGTATAGATCTTTTTCTTTGAGAAAATATTTGTTTTTGTTTTTTTTTTTAATTTTGATTTTACTTACCGATATTCTGCAAGCCAAACATGAGACCAAAACCAACTAACATGGCAAGGAAGGAGACGAGACCAGCATGATGTTTTGACAGGATCTCAAAGAACACCACATACAGTAGAGTGCCACAGGCTATACCCTGTAAAATCATTGATACTATGCTATCTTCAGAGTCTGCCGAATTATGGCTTACAGCTATGCCAATGGCTATGCCAATGGGGCTAACGATGGCAAAGGTAACGGTATAAACAATAGCCAAAACGGTTTTTGTACGGGCCACAATTAATTCAACGCCTACACAAAAGGCCAAAACCAATTTGTGAGCGGCAACAGCACCAAATAAAAACCATACCGAACTGCTGGAATCCTCTAAGCCAATGGCTAGACCTTCAAAAATTTCATGCAGCGACAAGGCCAAGACAATACCCAAGCCACGTAAAGAAGAAGTCACAACATCATCACTATCTGGCGAGGTAATAGGCAAATGGGAATGACCATGCCCATGATCATGACTGTGATTAACGGAATAATTGTGAGTGTGATCCAAAGAGGGTTTGTGCGTATGTGCCAGCGAATGTTCCAAAGTATAGGAATGGCCATGGCATTTGGGCATATCAGTGCTGGGACATATTTGTTTTTCCAAATCGTTTTGCTTGTTATTAAGATTTATGGCGGACACTTGATAGGCTATGTTATCATAACTGTTGGGCACTTTAGGAGTATCCAAAGCGTCTTCGTTTTCGCTTTCTAAATCATCGGATTTTTTCTTTTGACTACCCCTCACCAAAACACTATGGCGTACACTGTGACCACGTTGGAAGGCTGCTCCTACACCATCATCTTTAACCATTAAAGCCTTTTTATGGCGATGCAAATAGCTGTGTATGCACTCCTCTATCAGATACATTAAAAAGAAACCCACACACATTAAAAGCTCGGCGGCGGCAAACTTGAACTTGGGTATTTGACCGCACGTTTGCAAATGCTCGACTACCTCTTGCACTTCGGGCAGCAAGTGAATGAAAGTGGTCGCCAATAAAACACCACCGCCAAAATACAACAGATATGTTACCACTTTAGCCGAGCGTGCATTTGAATTATTGCTTGTCCACTTGAAATAGTGATTCAATACGAACGGTATGCCACCGAAGAGAGCGGTGGCACAGAACAGACACGCCATAGCGGCACATTTGGCCACCAAAACATCGTGACTGTTATCATCATGTTCGTGGTCGTGCTTGTGATCGTGGTCGTGGTCTTCTGCCATTTTCTTGTTTTCACTTTACTTCACTGCACTATTATGTATACTCTACACTCCACTACACTCACTCTTAAATGTATACCACCACTTTAATGTTTCTGTATATAAATCCAGTTTTTTTTTTGGTTTCTTATTTTTTATTTTTTTTATTTTCAATGGAATTCTTATGGTATTTCTTCTTCTTTTTTTCTTCTGCGAATTTCTTAACAACTTTTTCTCGTAAATAATGTTCGAGATTCGAAATTTTTTCTTCTTGAACTGTTTTCTGTTTAAAGAAAAGTGTTTCGTTTTCTTTGTTTGGATTTTAGATGTTAATTTAATTAATTTTTTCTTTAATTATCATTAATTAATTAATTGTTTATAAATAAGATTTAAAACAAAAATTAAATTTTTTATTGTTTTTAGTTTTTTTTTAACAAACAAAACACAATACAAAGCCAGATCTTTGCCTTAAGACCTGTTGCGTGGTACTAAATTTGTTTGTTTCTGTTGACTGTTATTTAAAAGCCAAGTTTACTTGCTGGTTTGTTGTCGTCGTTTTTAACCGAGTGTTGCAAATGTTTTGAAAGTTTTTTTTTTTATTATTCTTGTCTTATCTGGATTGTTATTATGCTCTCTCTCTCTGCTAGTGAGCGTTTAATATCAATAGCGTTCGTTATATGCTAGTCAATCGCTTGCTCACTGACTCGCTTCAGTCTCTTGGACAGTAAGTTGTCAGTGATCATAAAGAAACTGATTAAAATAAAAATTAAAACAAGACCTAAAAGTAGTTGTTGCACAGTGGGATGATTTTTAGAAAAAGTGAAAATGATGTTGATGAAGGAAAAACAATATAAAGAACTATAAAGATCATACATACATACATAATTGGTCATTACAAACCTTCAGTCAGGATTACGACCTAGTTTCTCACACCACTTATGTTGTGTGTGTTAATTTTATCATGGGACCTATAGTTTAAAATCGACTTCGAACGACAGATTTTTGTGAAAGTTTTCATGGCAATTTTATTTCCTCTCAGAGTTTTTCCCAGAAATCTGCTGAGAGGAAGTCGCCGAATTAATACTTTGTATTTTGTTTTGATGTCTGGACTGGGGCTCGAACCATGGCTTTACGTTTAATAAGCCAACACACTACCTACTAGACTACGGTGGCTACTGAAGTGTTATCTGAAGTGTCATAAATTTTGTGAAAGTCTAGAAATTGTCTGGTGTTTCTAAGCAAAGTTCCTCACCACTATACCCAATACAACAATCCAACACTGATAAAGTTGTTTTCCGGCAATGACGATTGGCAACCCTATCTTTCTAGAACCTGTTGTAATAGATCAATTAGCTGCTTGCAACAGGATAGTGAAGAATATGGAGAACATGCTTAGCAGGAAAAACTTGATTAATGATACTTAATAAAAAGAAAGGGGTGGTAGTCCGTGATAGTTCTATGTTCTTCAAATCAATAAAAAGAAACAATGATTTTAACCTTTGAACAACCTTTTAGTCAAGTTAACAACTTAGCTTCTCATACCACTGATGTTGTGTGCATTAATTTTATATATGAGTGACAGGACCTACAGTTTAAAGTCGACTCAGAAGGACAGATTTTTGAGAAACTTTTCATGGCAATTTTATTTTACCCGCAGGGTTTTTGCCAGAAATCTGCTGAGATGAAGCCGCCGAAGAAAAAATTTTCATATTTTCGTTTTGATGTCTATCCTGGGGTTTGAACCGTGGCCTTATGCCTAATAAGGCAACACACTGCCTACTGGACTATAGCGACTTTGAACCTTAATATTTTCCTTTAATATTAGTAGCCTAGTAGGTAGTGTGGAGGCTAATTAGACGACTGTCTCTCAACAGTTTTTTGGTTAGAAATTAACACATGCAATATGGGTGTTGTGATAAGCTAGGTTGTAATCCTGACTGAAGGCTTATAATGGCCAATTATGTATGTATGTATTGAAAAGTTGCTCACAATTATACCCAATACAACAACTCAAAGTATTTTCACAGAGGTCCTTATTTCTAAGCAACTATAGATGACAATCCTGTAATAACATAACTTGCTAACATACAGCATAGAATTGATAAGACCTTAATCTTATACCACAGAAAACGCCTTAAAAATCGAAATTTATTACAAGAAAAAAAATAGTTTGGAAAGCTGAAAATTTATCTCCACAAAAATTACTAAATTTCCCACAGTGCACTGTTAGACGACGGATACATGTTTGCTAAACACTTCAAAAACAAGTTAAGACCATAAAGTTTCGATATCATTGACTTTGATTGTTGTTCAACGTTGTATATGGTAACATGGTAACTTGGTTAACATGTTGTGGTGCTGGTTGATGTAGTTTTTCTCCTTTCCCTTAAAACTCAATAACAAAATGTCGCTTGATCTTGATTGTTTTTTGTTTTTTTTTTTTTCTAAAAATTGTTTTTTTTAGGTTGCATTAGATTTAATATCTTACGAGCAGGGAATTCCCCGTATGTTTAATGCATCTCGTCCGTTTATCACAAGTTGTTTAGGATTTTATGATGAAAGACTTCATGCTGAATACGAAATTGTTGTGTATTTAAAGGAATCAATTCATTAGAATGAAAAAGATTTTTAAAGTCACTCAAAGGCAGGAATATTCTTAAAGGCAAGAGTATGAAACTGGATTAGAGATTCAATGACACCAGGAAGTTAAGTTAAATGGCGTCGCTTCATATAATCACTTGGGTATTTCCAATTTATTTCGCCCGTAGTACTACAACTTGCGATTTCAATCAAATCAGAACCAAAGCCACCTATACTCTCTTATTATGCTGTTTAATGTCTTTCAACCATCTTCAGACAATTCCGTTAGACACGTCATGATTGGTTTTTCTAGTCTTCTGTCACACATTCGCACAAGTGCTAGGAAGTGACACATTGAGTGACAGAACTCTTTCGAGTCACAACATCTGCAGAAAACCTAGGAGATCACAAAGCAAATTTTTGGTCGGGAGAGAAAAATAAGCTGTTTCATGCTGCCTATGTTAAGAATCAACCAACTCCCATTAGTGTTCGAACAGGGCGCCTTTTCTACCACAAGCCTTAGCAAAGGAGTAAAATTTATTACGAATTTTAGGCCTAACATCCAGCCTAATAGTGGCAAAGGTATTCGGCACTTTCGAGTCTGGTACTCATTCGGGGTAGCAAGTTAGCTACACAGTTTTCGGGACAGAAACACAAATAATGAAGAACTTTGAATAATCCGCCATGTACGTATGATGTTCGAAAGAAATTTTATAACAGTCTGGCTATCTAAGTATGCGAGTATATTCTCAGCAAATATTCTGCAACTGAGCAGCTATTTAATTGGCATGAGATTAGCCATGACTTTTGCATGGGGGACACTGTAATGCATCGAGAGTCATGATATTTAAGTCCTACTCCTACAAATCACATCTCATATTCCCATCCAATTTTAAGTAATCAGTCTATAGTCCTACTGACTTTGGAGAAGGATCTCGTTTCGCGTTCCAGTAGTCTCTATTTGGGATGACGATGTCTCAGCTTCGGTTCAAACCCCCGGTCAGACATGAAACAATATTTCTTCGGCGACTTCGTCTCGGCAGATTTTTGGCAACCAACTCTGAGAGGAATTAAAATTTCCATGAAAACGTTTCTCCAGGATTTGTCGTTCGGAGTTTACTTTAAACTGTAGGTTCCACCACTCTTGTGCAAAATTAGCACACACAACATGGGAGGTGTGATCGTAATCCTGACTGAAGGGTTGTAGTGACCATGAAGCTACTTACACCAGCAGTTTGCTGAGTGCAAGACAGAATACGACTCAATGTATAATGTTTCTTTTCACTACACCCAATACAACTCTCTAACACTGATGTAAGCCATACATATGCTTACGGTTTGGAGGTGTCATTGGGTCATATATTTCCGTCAATTCATAGAGCTACGGCCGAATGATAAAGGACATTTTTTTGGTCTGCTTAAGTATATGACCTGGATGGTATGTGGTTCCAATGAAATGGAGCAACGAGTCACACAAAACAATAGATTTCGGTTATATTGCATGAGACGTTTCCTAAAAGAGTATTTTTGCGGTTTAAATAATTGGTCATTACGTCAGGATTACGACCTAGCTTTTCACACCACTTATTTTATTTAGTCTCAGAGCTTTTGCCAGAAATCTGTAGAGAGGATGTCGTCGAAGAAATATTTTTGAGGTTTGATCCATGGCCTCACGTCTAATAAGCCAACACACTACCTACTACGCTGCGGCAGCTTTAATTCCACGTTTTAGCGAATGAAATTGGCCACCATGATAATGTGATTTAACGACTTTAGATTTTTGTGGGGCTATGGCCAAAGACCGTATCTAGGCTGCACAAAGATATCTCCCAAAATATGCGAAAACGTTTTTGAAAATACTTTATTTTTAATATTTTTTTTAAAAACACTGTGTAGGTCTGATTAAATTCGTCATGACTTCGTATTGTATTCGTGAGTGCTCTTAATGAATTGTGAGCGTAGTACTATTTTAGTTAAAGCATTAAGCGAAACCGTAAATAAAGAGAGAGGAGAGAGAGAGAGCGCTCGAGAGAAATAATTAAACGATCTTGTTGCAATAACGATAATCGCATGTACACGAAATCATATATCGTACAATAGCTTCAGAATATATTACTCAATAGCAGTTTAAAACAATGACTGTCTGTCCGTCCGTTTGTAATATGAAATCATTTAATTAATCAACCGCAAATTCTTACTTCATAACATACATATATTATTATGAGTGTATAAATTATGAAATTAAATAGTTTTCTGCTATAAATATGCCCTACAAATATGAATAATTTTTGTTTTTTTTAATCAAAGATATTTTAAGTTTCTAGAGTTCTAGGAAAGCATGAAATAAAACTGAAATTCCAATTCAATTTTTATAAAATAACCAGAACCATAAACGTGCCAATTTTAATACCCCGTAATATAATTATAAGACCAAGTTTTCCTTATCTTTTCCTTTCATCAAAAAATGTAATCGAATGGCCAGAAAGTTAACGAGTTATAAACCAAAATTATTTAATTGTGTCAACTTAAAATGTATTTCTTTGTTTAAAGTTTAAATATTTTATCGTTATCTTAACATCTCTGTTAGTTAACGAGTTATCAACCTAGTTTTTTATAACCAGTCAGTCAGTCACATGTTTTGCATTTATGAGTTATCAAAAGTGCAAAAGTATAAATTAAACAGAATAAAATTTCTATTAAAATTTAATCTTTTTATATGTTCTTTTATGATGTTATTTTTAACACAAGTTTTCGAGTTATTAACGTGTCAATTTGCAAGAAATTTTTATTTGCTGATTTGGCCACCTTGTAAAGGTTTTTGTTTTCAAAATTTTCGAGTTATTCGATTGACGTTGACCCAATTAAATTCATGTCCAATGTGATATTTTAATTGTTTTGTTTTTAAAATTGGGCTTCCTTTGGTAACCGTTTTCGAGTTATTAGGCCTATTTTGAAATGATATGATGGTTGGTCTTTTCTTGTGATAACAAATTTTTTTTAGGCTGGACTTTGCATATCACCTGATTTATTATTTAGTTAAAGAGTTATCGCCTTTATTAAAAAGAGCACACTGTTTTTTTAATATCTTTAAATATCTTTTACCAAAAAATTTTGCAAGATAACAAAGGAATGTGAAGAGGTTGGCTTATGCAGCAGCTAAAATATACGCAAAGCTGAAAATATGTCTTCTGTTGGTGAAATTGTGGCATATAATCCAAATTTATTGATTGAGCGATTTATGGCATTTAGAAAGTCCAACTCATAGTCCATTCATAGAAAATCCAACTCACCCAACAACTGAAGCTAGCTGACCATTCCTATTGCCGTAGATTTGTTGATTGGCTGCTAGAGCAACAGGTTTTCAATGCTAATTATTCCAATAAAAATATTTTCAGTTAAAATATCTTCAAAGGATAGTGAAAAACTGGCTGTTGGGTACACATTTTAGGCTGAAGGCCTAGTTGTCGAAAATGAGCCTGGAGAAACCGTTATCATTAATGCAGAGCACAATGATCGTAAGCTAACCAAGTTTTATGGCCTGCCATTGAAGATTGTGAAGTTGTCATAGTCTAGTAGGTAATGTGTTGGATTGTGAGAAGTGAGGCCACGGTTCAAATCCAAGGTCAGACATCATCAACAAGCTGAAAAATATTTCTTTCTTCTCTGAGAGTAAAATAAAACTGCCATGAAAAGTTTCTCAAAAAACCTGTCGTTCGCAGTCGACTTTAAGTTGTAGATCCCGCTACTCATGTATAAAATTAACACACACAACATGGGTGGTGTAACAAGCTAGGTCGTAATCCTGAACTGAAGGGTTGTAATGACCAATTATGTATGTATGTATTGAAGGTTATGAACTGTATGATAGATGGTTTAAAACATTTGGTTCTTTTCACCAGCCTTTTGACAATAAATTCAAAATCTGTCGTCCGTAATCGTCTATAAACTGCAGGTACAGTGAATTACTTGTGAATAAAATTACCACACACAACATGGGTGAAGAGGCAAACTAGGTTTTAATCCTGACAAAAGGGTTGCAAAGAATAATTAAGTAAGTAAATAGGCCCCTAATTGTAAACATGGACAAGGAAATTTGAAATTTCTTTGGAATATATTTACGGTATTTAAAGTCAGATGAAAGAAACAATTTTATAAAACGATCTATAACTTTAGAAAAAGGCCTCTATTGCATAAATTAAAGTTTTTCGAAATATATTTTTAGAAAATGGAAAAAAATAATTAGGACTCCTACAGTAAAAGTTAACAAGTTTATTTAGAATCTTGAAAATAATATTGAAATTTTTTTGGTATATGATTGCCTACAACTTTGAAAATAGGCCCCAATATACTAAATATTTAATTAATTGGTTTTGGTGGAAATATTTATGAGAAAATTACTGCATATTCGCCACTTAAAAAATCTGTGTCTTAATGATTGAGTCTCTTTACTTAGCATCCAAAAAAATTTTGTGTTGCGTAAAATGTTCATAAGCCTAGCTTAAAAATAGGTCCTCTCTAAAAACATTTTTGTTACCGTCTGTATAAATATTTCGTGCTGTTGATTGTTACTAACATTTCAAACATTTTTGTTTTATTCCAATAAAAAGATTTCTTTCCACAAGATTTATGTTTTAAAGACATTTTCTAACAGGTTTTCTGGTCCCACGGTACCAAAGAAAGTACACACACGTTTTTGTTTTTTTTTGTTCACATTTTGTTCATATTTTTTTTCTCTACCACAGGTACTCATTATAATTCTTAACCACAGCTTACCTATCTACCAACCGACCATAATTTGTGTCTTTACATGGCAACACTTATTGAAATTACTCTTTGAAAGCAATTTTTTGCTTTTTTTTTAAATAAAAAGTACCTCTGATAGACAACAACTACAATAGCAAAATTGGTAAATTTTAAACGTCATCAGTTTTTATTGTTGTTGTTGTTGTTGTATGGTATGTCTCATATTGTCTACCCATTTATCCAACATGTTTTGAACAGCAGTCACTTTGGAAGTTTTTTTTTGGTTTTTTTCTGTTCAAAAGCGGTTTAAAACAACTATTTTACACGTTTCATAGAAAAATTTTTTAGTAAAAAAGTTTTCAGGAAAAACCCACTGCAATAAGAGTGAATCATCGCATGAGGATTGGCATCCGATTTAAGCTGCATTATGCAAATGTTGTATTTGGTCAGTGTACCGTGAAGTGTAGCTTTACAAAGCTTGTCTTCTGTATGTTTAAGACAATGGCAATGGAGCTGTAAGCTGTAGAATACGGGTTTTTAGTATGAAAGTAGACTGTAACGTTTGTTAAATAAAATTTTTGTTATAAAACTGACTAGTTTTTACATGCAATAGCTGTTTTTGAATATTGTTTTTTTTATTAATTTTTTTTATTTTTCCTTTAGAGGCCTATTTAGCACGGTATAAGCGATTTTTTGAATTTTTTAAAATTAATAAAATTTAAAGCATCCATGTTATTGCTTCATTAAATATAAAAAAGTATTTATTTGTTACATTGGTTTTTTGTTAGAGGCCTATTTCAGTCTACTTGAAACATCTTCATGAAATTTTCAGCTCAAATCAATCAAACCTGGCAGAGGGGTATGGACTGTAATCCCGATTAATTACGTTTTAAATATGAAAGAAATTAAGGAATTGAAAAAAGTTAAAATAATTCATCCCCATTAAGGCCCCAGAATTCTTATCCTTCAGTCCTTTCTAATTTTGCAAGAGGCCATTCGTAAATTAAAATGAAAGCAACAGGCTATGATAGTTAAAATTCTGTGAACTCATATAGAAACCACAGCTGAATATCACATCGGTCTTGGCGGAAAAAGCTTGAGTGCAGGCCTTCAAGCGGGGAAGCAGGCAGTGACTATGCAATCTCGAGGTCTAGTAGATAGTGTGTTGGCTCATTAGACTAGAGGCCTCTGTTCAAACCCCAGATCAGACATAAAAACGAAAATATGAAAAAATATTTCTTCGGCGACTTCCTCTAAGCAGATTTGTGGCAAACACTCTGAGAGTAAAATAAAATTGTCATGAAAAAGTTTCTCAAAAATCTGTCGTTCGGAATCGTCTTTAAACTGTAGGTCCCGCCGCTCATGTATAAAATTAACACACACAACATCAGTGGTGTGAGAAGCTAGGTCGTAATCGTGACTAAAGGGCTGTAATGACCAATTATACATGTATGTATGTATGTAAAATAGTTCAAACCCCTTTCAAGTAATCCAGGAATTCCTATCCTTTTAATCCTTTTTTATCCTGCAAGAGGCCATCGGTAAATTAAGATAACGGCAGCAGGCTATGATAGCTAAAGTTCAGCGAACTCATATAGAAACCACAGCTGATCCTCTACAGCATCACATCACATCAGTCTTGCTGGAAAAAAGATTGCCTTCAACTTGTGAAAGAGTCTCCAAGTTGGACTATTTGGAGTGTACTTGCGAGCAGGCTGGCAAGCCGGTAGGTAGGCAAACGGGCAGTTAGCATGAAATCTATTAAAAGAAATCAAAAAAATACTGCTAACATTGCTAACATATTGCTACAGCCTATAATGGGCGTATGAATATGTAAAAGCTCATAATGTGCTTTATGACGTCATAAACATGTCTTTGCTTGCAAGTTAAATTTTTACAGTCTCTGGTCCTATACCATTCCCATCGTTGTTTGCATAACTGTGCACAATTGTTCAAGATTTCTAGGAGTACAGGCAACACATCCTTTGAGAACTTCCCAAAGGTGTTCGCCCCAAAGGAACAACAACTAATCAAGACCTTCCTAGCGGTTGTCATAGTGCCACTTTTTGGCAAATTTATTGGTATACTTATTATCATTATTATGTTCTTAAATTTTCTGAAAATTAATCCTGAAAATGGAAGACCCTACGATATGCGCCAACTACAGGGGTATAAGCCTTCGCCCTATCGCATATAAGGTTCTTACAGGCGTATTGTGTGAACGACTGAAGCCACTGGGCAAAACACTGATTGGACTTATCAATGAGGCTCCAGACCTGGCGAGTCCGCCATCGACCAGATCTTCACATCTGAAATACTGGATAAGACCCACGAAAAAAAAGTCGACATACATCATCTTTTTGTCGGCTATAAGGCAGCCTTCAATAGCCTAATAAGGGATCGTGTTTTTACCACAATGTCTACGGGGGTCTACTAAGATGGGTCGTGCGACACGTGCGGCATATTGGATCTCAGGTTACGACCGATGACTATACCTTCGATATAGCCAAGGAATTTATTTATCTTGACTCTGCCCTTACCACTAAAAATGAAGTCAGCCTGGAGATCAAGCCCAGCATCTCTCTTACCAACTGGTGCTACTATGGTCTCAATAGGCAATTTAGTAGCAGAGATCTCTGTCGTATAACAAAACTAATACTCTACAAGACGTTCATCCTCACCGTGCTTTTTTATGGCGCAGAGGCATGGACCCTATTAAGAACTGATGTAGCGGCCTTGAGAATATTCGAGAGAAAAAGTCCTGCGTAACATCTTCGGTTGCGCGCGAGTTGGCGATGATTTCCGCATCCGATCCAACAGTGAACTGTATGAGCTCCTCAACGACGTAGACGTTGTGCAGAGTATTAACATCCAGCGGCTAAGCTGGCTCGACCATGTCGTTCGAATGGAGGAGGATGCTCCGGCGAGACTTGTATTTAATGCGGGTATCTGCCGAAGTCGGCGAAGAGGACGACCTTGCTTGCGTTGGAAGGACCAAATCGAGGAAGCCCTGTCATCGATTGATGTGACCAACTGGCGTAGGCGCTTAAGAAGCAGAGGCGCTTGGAAGGATGTGTTAAGACAGGCCGAAATCGGGTTGTTAATGGCCAATTATGTAGGTAAGAAAGTATTCCTACAAAATGTTTTTGTTGTTTTCAATGTGACACAAGTTAAACTACCTATTCAGAGTAGAATCATAAAAATTCCCCTTTCAACCATATATAGAGCAGAGCTGAAATGACATGGCTAGTCATAGAGTTGAATGATTTCTTTATTGAAATAAATCTCCGAAATGAGCACACGCCTTAAATAATTATTTCGCTGTTTGTTTTAATTGAATTACAACATTTAAAAGATTAAATTATTGTTGTTGTTTTTGTTTATATTTCAAAAGAAAAAGAAAAAAACCTGCAAATAAAATAAAACCTCAGGTAGATTTATTAACTGTGTATACACCATGCAACTCATCTCCGGTAGCTCTTTATTATCTTCATGTCATAAGTGTCTGTGTTCTGTGTTCTGTGAAGGGGAATAACAAACAAACTGATGATGAGAAATGAAATGAAAATTCACTACTAGCCGACCAACACTTTAAGTTGAAATGTGAACAAATAAATGCAAAAAAAAAAAGAAAGAAAAAATGGATTTTTTTCTGCCTGTACAATACATTATTAATAAAAGGAATAAATATTAACAATTATTGCACATTTTCTGAAAATATAATTAAAAATGGAGGGGGGGAAGTTTTATTTATCAGTTTTTATTTTTATTTTCCGAGAATTTTTCGAGTAAATACTTCCCCTATGATGATCATCATGACAATGATGTACGAATGAAATGCTTGTGGTTTTTAAGTTCCATGAACAATCAGGCAGGCAGTACTTTCATTATAAACGTTGCTGCATAAAATGATGATTTAATTACTTTTTTTTATATCGTATTTGTATTTGTATTTCAATAATTTTAAATAGAAATCCCCTTTTGTATTGAAAAAAGTATTTATAACAGTCTATTCATACAATAACTTGAGAATGGTTAAATGGGAAAATTTACTCCGTAAATATGTTTTTAATTTGAAAAGAAAAAAACCATATTTTTTCAAATAAACGTTTCATTTTAAGAAAATCAATAAATAGGCCTCTTATTGCATACATAATTGGTCATTACAACCCTTCAGTGAGGATGACGAACTAGTTTCTTATGCCACTTATGTTGTGTGAGCGTTGTCATACAGTTCGTATACCCAAAGATATACACCTAATTCTGTTTTTACACGGTCTTTTTTTACACGGTTTTGATATAACACGGTTTGAAAATAAAATATTTTTAATTTGTGTTACACGATTTTATTCCATTTAGCACGATTTAAAATTTTTTGTGCTTAAATTTTTTTGTCAAATTTAATTTTTGCAAAGTATGTTCATATCACAAATTTAAGGGAATTCCCTTTTTGCGCGACAAGCAAATTTACTGGTCAAAGCAAATGTAAATGGCACAAATTTAGGGGAATTCCCTTTTGTGAATACAAACACAAAGGTCAGAGCAATTGAAATGTGTTAATATTTTGTGTTTGGTAAAGAAATTTTTTATTGGCAAATTTGTTTTTCTATCGTTACATTAAATTTAACGCATTAAGATAAAAGGTAAGCCAAAAAATATTTTATATTTATTAAGTTATTTATATTTTTAATTTTGTAAAATATTTTATGAATCCTAAAAGAAAATGACAAATACAAAACTTCTTAAAAAATTCTTGTTTTTCACTAATTTTAATAGGTTTTAGAGATTAGGAACCAATCACCTATTTTTGCATACGATCAGTGTCTTTTTTTACACGGTTTTTTTTTACACGGTTTTTTCTGGAACCAATCTACCGTGTAAAAACAGAATTAGGTGTATAGAACCTCTGGTTGAGAGTGTGTATGAGAATCCATCAACATCAACTCGTCATCGATCTCAAGAATTGAACACTTCACGCAGCGGTTTACATCGAATTTTGCGAAAATATCTCGTTATGACGATTTACAAAGTTCAATTGACCATCCGCCTCGTTTTAGCTTCGCTAGGTGTGCCAACCTAGTCTAGTAGGTAGTGCGTTGGCTTATTAGAGGCTTATGTGCGGATACGGTTCACACCCCAGGTCAGATAGCTCGATCAAAACCAAATCCGAAAAAATATTTCTTTGGCGACTTCCTCTCCTGGTGATAAGTTGAAAGGCCTTTAGATTGTATTATTTGAAGTGGTCTCCAACACCATTAATTTCCGTAATTCAAAAAACAGAAGTTAAAACAGTTAAAGTGCAGGCCAGAGCTGTTAATTGTCTGCCAAGATCAGGCACCTTGATCCCACTATATGTTGTGGTGATGCCTAAAGTATCACATGTATTGCGTTTTTCGTTAAACAGGGTGAGTGTCCCCGAAATTTGAAAGATCTAATAATGCCATGAAGATCTAATGAAGTCGCCGTAGTCTAGTAGGTAGCGTGTTGGCTTATATAGCTCGATCAAAAGGAAATCTAAAAAACTATTTCTTCGGCGACTTCCTCTCCTGGTGATAAGTTGAAAGGCCTTAGGATTATCTGAAGTGTTCTCCTAGACCAGTAATTTCTGCAATTCAAAAAACAGTAGTTAAAACAGTTAAAGTGCAGGCCAGAGCTATCAATTGTCTGCCAAGATCATGCACCTTGACCCCACAAAATTTAGGGTGATGCCTGGAGTATCACATGTATTGCGTTTTTCGTTAAACAGGATGAGAATGGGAAATCACCGAAATATGAAAGATCAAATGATGCCATGAAGATCTAATGAAGTCGCCATAGTCAAGTAGGTACACGGTTCACAACCCAGGTCAGATAGCTCGATCAAAACCAAATCTGAAGAAATATTTCTACGGCGACTTAAAATTGCAGTTCCCGTCGCTCATGCATAAGATTAACACATAGGACATAAGTGGTATGAGAAACTAGGTCGTGATCCTGGTTAAAAGGTTGTAATATCCTCCTTCAAATATGTCTGCTGATGAGCCAAGAGCATTAGCCATTTTGTTTTCAGGTATACCATTATGTTACGGATTTCAAAACAATGATGATGCAATGCGGTACAAGGGTTCGTATGGAGCCGTCTTAGTTAAGGATCAGCGGGGACTTATACCGGGCCAAACCTATCAACGAAAATCACGTAAGAGCTAGTATTTGAAGAAGGGAGGCCGGGTACGAGCCTTCAAGAGCTTTCAAAATAAGAAATATTTCCATACAAATGGAATATTGTAAGTAAGTAAGATCAAGTTTTTGCAATACTTTCGGGACGTTAACCTATCCTAGACAAATAAGGAATCTTGTTAAATTCCCAGACTCACTTGGCGCATGATGGATAGGAGTTGGTACGTCGTACGTAACTACTTAAACTCGATCGTACGGTCATCTCGATCACAGTGGTCATGCTTACTGTGTTATGGAAAGACATGTGGAAAGACTGCAGCTCCCTTCGAATGGCTACTGCAGAGATTGTGAGTCCGCTGAATAGAAGAAGTGTTACCCACTTCCTTTGCCAATGCCCATCTCTCGCGAGGCGCAGATTCCTTATCAGCTTAACGGAGCTATCATCCATTGATATTAGGGATATAGTTTCGTTCATAAAACTTTCTGGCTGGTTTCCAGCTTAGAGGAGTCGTGTGCAACTCCCGAGCTGACCAATTTCTTCTATGAATTCGGTGGAATTTGGGGACTGTGCATACCCGTGTCATCAGAACGGGCTGATATGTGTGCTCAAATGAGCTTTTGATATCAAAGCTACTACTCCGATCTACCTAGCTAAGATAAAGTGTCTTAAAAAATGATATTTATACGATACAGGGTGCTTAAAAGAAAAAATTATGGAAATTTTTATTCTTCCTCTCAACCTCAAATGCCATAGCATAGGGTAGTACTGTTGCTTTAATTTGATTCCGTGTATTAAACCCTCACTATAACACAACTCATGTGCCTATGTCAGATTGCTATCAATTGATTGATTGATGTTGTCTTGAAATATGAAGAGAATTAAATTGTGACAGAAACCTCAAAAATTTTAACACCCTAGTCTTAGGGGAGATATGTATATAACACATACTGATAAACATAGGCCTGCTTGCTAACTAATTTCGTAGATGTTTTTGATTTTATTACGCCTTACACTAACAGATAATTAGACGTTAAGAGCTTCTGGGCTATAAAATTTATTTCCTATTTAAGAATGTGAATAAAAAATAAAAATAAAAATGCTAATCGATTTATAACGTTAACAGCCAAGTCTATGGCTTGGCTTACTTGACGTTTTTGTGGAGTGCATTAAAAACGTGAATTATACTCATACAATTATACCATAAAAATACCATTTGAAATGCTTACTTATGGGATGATTGTGTTTCCAAATGCCAGGAGATCTTGGAGTGTCTTCGTTGATGATTTTAAGAGTAGGTTGTTAAAGACAGACAGATAGACAGACAGACAAACAGATGATGGCCATGATTTTTATGTTTCCAACCAGTAGTAAAAGTAATAAAAGCAAGTGAGTGTGTGTGTGTATTTTTTACGCATTTTTAAAAGCTCTATTTTGACTTTATCGGATAGACTTTCTAATGCTTTATCAACGGCAACGGCAACATCGACACCATGAGTAATAACGGGTGATTTTTTAGCTATTATCCTTTTGGCAACACTGGTTTAAACAGCGCACGCACGTTTCGTGTTTTTTGTTTCACTGTCAAACATCTTCAGTTTGGTCTATAATTTAACCACGAATCGTCTTACAAACGAACAACGCTTGCAAATCATTGAAATTTATTATCAAAATGCGTGCTCTGTTAAGAAAGTTCATTGCGCGCTTCTTCCATTTTATGGTCAGTTTAATCGACCCACTGAAGCGGCTATTCGGGCTATTGTGTCTAAATTTCGCACCAAATTTACAATGTTGGACATTAAACCACAAACACGCTTACGTAGAGTGCGAACTGAAGAAAATATCGCGGCTGTGTCGGCCAGTGTTAATGATGACCATCAATTATCGATTCGTCGCCGTTCGCAGCATTTGGGCCTCTGTTACTCAACAACGTGGAAAATTTTGCGGAAGGATTTAGGTGTGAAGCCTTTCAAAATACATCTGGTGCAAGAATTGAAGCCGAACGACCTACCGCAACGCAGAATTTTTGGTGAATGGGCTCTTGGAAAGTCGGCCGAAGATCCACTTCTTTATCGAAAAATTGTGTTCAGCGACGAATCTCATTTTTGGCTCAATGAATACGTAAATAAGCAGAATTGTCCATTTTAGAGTGAAGATCAGCCAGAAGCATTGCAAAAGCTACCAATGCATCCAGAAAAAGTCACAGTTTGGTGCGGTTTATGAGCTGGTGGCATCATTGGACCGTACTTCTTCAAAGATGCCGCGAATTGTAACGTAACTGTGAATGGTGAGCGCTACCGTGAGATGATATCCAACTTTTTTTTGCCCAAAATGCAAGAGCTTGATTTGCATGACATGTGGTTTCAACAAGACGGCGCCACATGTCACACAGCACGCGTAACAATGGACTTATTGAGAGGCGAGTTTGGTGAACATTTTATTTCACGTTCGGGACCGGTCAATTGGTCGCTTAGATCGTGCGATTTAACGCCTTTAGACTATTTTTTGTGGGGCTATGTAAAAGTTCATGTCTATACAAACAAGCCCGCTTCAATTGACGCATTGGAAGACAACATTGAAGCATTTATTCGTGAGATATCGGCCGAAATGTTGGAAAGAGTATGCCAAAATTGGACTAAGCGGATGGACCATTTGAGGCGCAGTCGCGGTCAATATTTGGATGAAATAATCTTCAAACATTAAATTATATGGACCGTACTATCGATTCAAATAAAGATTTCATGCATTTTTCTGAATTTTGTGTGTTTTTTCTGAAAAATTTTTCCTATAGCTCTTAAAAAATCACCCATTAGAAACAGCTACAGCAACAGTATCATTATCATCATCATTATCATCATCATCGTCATCAACAACACTATTATCATTATTTTCAATGGCAACACTTCAATCAGAAGGCAACAACAATAATAAAACTAGAATAACGATGTATGTATGTATGTATGACGATGATGATGGCGATGACTGTCTTGGCAGTGATTTTTATTTTTGCCTATATTTCTGTGTTTAACATACCAATTTATGGCCAGGAGAACTATTAAGACACACACATACATATACATATGTACACACAAAACCAGTAAAATTTGTATTTTCCCAGTCAGCTCAGATATCAAACAAAGGCAACAAAATGCAGCAAAAGAAAAACCACAAACACAAGCAACATTAGAATTCAAGATGAAATCAAATACAACAGAAACAGAAATAGAAAAATTATTAAAAGAAGACAGCTGAGAAGGTTAAAAATCAAGCAAGACTGGATTTTATGGGTTTTTCCTTCCAACTATGATAAGCAGCAGCGGAAGCAGCATCAGCACTAGGAGCATCAATAGCCGTTTGAAGAGCGAAACGTATATTCATCCGCTCAAGTATAAACAGAATTTCAATACAGAATTTTCATGACAAAATCAAAATCAACTTCAATAGCAATTGCCTGCCATCAATTGAAGATATGAGTGGACACACAAATGAATCAACCACTTAAACGCCCGTTAAAGTAGGTGCTGCATAGAAAAAAAATAAAACTACGGGGTGAGAGAGCTTAAATTATTGGCATTAAGGGGCTTATGTTTCTATTGGCCGTAAAGTTAGGTTATAAAAGAAGAGATTTGTTATGCTGCTTTTGTATTGTAAATAAAGTTAAACATGCTTAACCTAATAATATGTCGGTAGTGCAGTTCATTCTCAAAAAAACTTTAAAATTTAATCGGAAAAATCTGTTTTGATATAAATTTTGTTGAAAATTTTATGCAATTGTCGTATATGCAAAGTCAGGCCACACTATCTCTTGGGAAAGCTTAAAGGTAGAATTAGCCGAACGTACACGGAACGTAGTATGTGCATTTATGGCATACGAAAATAATTTAAATGCTTACCGAAATTACATTACAGTTCTGTAATATGTTTCCTTGCCTGTTACATGCTAGAAACGGATGTAAGTTCCTTTACATACATACATACATACATAATTGGCCATTACAACCCTTCAGTCAGGATTACGGCCTAGCTTCTCACACCACTCATGTTGTGTGCGTTAATTTTATACGTGAGTGGCGGGACCTACAGTTTAACGTCGACTCCGAACGACAGAATTTTGAGAAACTTTTTCATGGCAGTTTATTTTACTCTCAGAGTTTTTGCCAGAAATCTGCTGAGAGGAAGTCGCCGAAGAAATATTTTTTTTTTTCATATTTCATTTTTGATGTCTGACCTGGGATACGAACCCGGGCTTTACGAATAGTAAGCCAACACACTACCTACGTCTAATTCCATCATAAGACCCAGTAAGCAAGGTTGCACACTTTCCCTTTCCCAATATAACAACCCAATACTTTTTGAAGGTGTTATTTGTGATTTCCATCCTACCTAGGGCTGAACAGCTGCAGAGGAAATTCTCTACAATCTCCAACTTCTTCTCATCGCCAAGTGCCCATAGATCTATTCCAGATATCCTTAGCAGCGACCCAACATCGTAATAAGGATCCATCGTAAGGCAGCAGTTTTTCTCCGAAGATATAAAATCCCAGCAGTAAGCCGATTCTACCATAGTCGGTAGACAGCGAACGGCCCCTAGGCATGTGACATACCGATCTATTGTTTAAGCGGGAAGAGGAAGCAACTTCCCAATTGATTTCCTGATGACTTCAGGGTCCATATCAATGTGTCTGGGCTAACCCAGAAGGGTCACTAATTAATATTATTCAGTTCAGCACATCTATAGTGATCATAAATAGGCCGAATCTGGCATTTCGTAGTATAGACAGGTTCTCTAGGCCATCTGTGGTTGTAGATACTCTGAACCATGTAGCCTGTTGTAACATTTTTACCTCGCAATTAACCCAAACAAACATGATATTAATACCGAAATTGGGAATATAGTGCCCGTCATTACCTTCTCATCCGAGGCTGTCTTGCCTACAACGAACGGTTGTCTATGAGCAGAAGTAAAGAAACCAAAGAAGATGGGAGAGATACCGTGTTGCCCTATAAGTGTTAGAAAGTTTGACTTGCAGGAAACTGTAAACATCACTCTACCAAATGCCTCGACTTTAACCAATCTCTTGATGTGGAAGCCTTCGACTCCAATCTCCCGATTTAGATTTATTAAACGCTTTAATGTGTGCGCATCGGTTGTGGGTCATTATAGATTTAGTCTAAGAAATTTTAACCGAAAGGGGAAATATGAAGATTGCCACTCAATTAGATTCCAACCTTCAAAGTGTCAGAGGCTCTTTGGTACAGCCTTGAGGTCTTTCTATGTCTGTATATCTTTTGGTGTTTCAAATCGTTACAAATATTCGATCTTTCATGGACCCATTTACTTTTGGAAGCAATGCTCGCGATAGTCTAGTAGTTAGTGTGTTGACTTATTAGACGCAAAGCCACGGTTCAAGTCCCCGGTCAGACATCAAAACGAAATATAAAAAATATTTCTTCGGCGACTTCCGCTCAGCAGATTTCTGGCAAAAACTCTGAGAGTAAATAAAATTGCTATGAAAAGTTTCCCAAAAATCTGTCGTCCGGAGTCGACTTTAAACTGTAGGTCCCGCCACTCATGTATAAAAATAAACACACACAACATGAGTGATGTTGAGAAGCTAGGCCGTAATCCTGACTGGTTGTAATGGCTAATTATGTATGTATTAGCCGACAGCCCATGGTTGAACTTCCGTCTCGGACATCCCGATTTGTAAAAAAATATTTTCTCTGGCGACTAGCTCTCAGCAATCTTCGGACAAAAACTCTGAGAGCAAATAAACTTACCATGAAAAGCTTTTCAAATCTAGCTTTCGGAGTCGACATTAAAATGCAGGTTCCTCCACTCATTTATAAATTTAACATTCACAACATGGGTGGTGTGGCAAGCTATGTTGTAATCCTGACTAATGAGTTGTAATAATCAATTAAGTAAGTAAAGTTAGAAGTTTTAGAAGTCGCCGTAGTCTCGTAGGTAGTGTGTTAGACGTAAAGCCAGGGTTCGAGCCCCAGGCCAGACATCAAGACAAAATACAAAAAGTATTTTTTCGGCGACTTCCTCTCAGCAGATTTCTGGCAAAAACTCTGAGGGTAAAATAAAAAATTGCCATGAAAAAGTTTCTCAAAAATCTGTCGTTCGGAGTCGACTTTAAACTGTAGGTCCAACCACTCATGTATAAAATTAACGCACACAGCATAGGTGGTGTGAGAAGCTAGGACGTTGTACAATGGGTCAATTCGACCTGCGGGACCTCCTCTAACCTAACCTAACCTAAGTAAAGTTAAGTAAGTTAAGTCAATTCACTCCGATAGTTTCTCTCTAGAAATCATGCTCAAAATATTTACATATTTTGATAAATCCTGCGCTGTCATTCACAGCTTTACACTGGTTCGGGAAGCCTGCATTAGAAATGGGTAAGGTTGGGGTTAACTATCCTATGTTTACAACCTAATAGAGAAAAGTGTTAATACCCGGCTTATATTAGTCTGGACCAACCTCTAGCAAACATTTTTTATTTCTTGCTTAAATCATGAACGCCCCTAATGTTCTTAAAGTTATGGAAGTGGGCCAAATTTAAAATATACAAACGTTTATGGAAGTAGATTGACTTTAAGCCGATTAGAAAATCATAGAAAGAAGAGTAGAAAGAAAATTTGCTGGAAATTGATTGTTATTGTTAACATAGAGAGAGAGAACGATAGAGAGAGAGAGAATGCTTTAGAAACCGGAAGTAGACACATTCTTAGTACATTTGACTGGCATATGCTATTGAACGTAAGAAGATACCTTAAAGTGGCATAAAAAGATATTTTAAGATACAGCCGGCGAAAAATACAATATAAATCGGCAAACAAGCAAAAGTATGGAAACAAATTTTAATGTTTTTAAATGTTAAGGACTTATTCAAGCAATGAGGCATTAATAGGAAGCAATCCCTTAACTTAAGATTCTCATTTCCGGCATAAACATTTTGCTTAAGCTTCTTTGGTTTCCTATGCATACTGTATGTATCGCCTACAATATTGCTGACACTTAAATATGGAATACGATTTCCGTTAAGGCAGGATAGAGATCGTAACCCATAATGGTTGTGTGTTGATGCCATAAAATCTTTAAAATTTCATTTCTTTTGCAATTTGAAGCATAAAATACTTTGGAAAACTTTAAAGATTTTAAGACCAGTGTGAATGGAAAGTTTTGTTGTTGTTTTCTTTTTTTATTTGCAACATATTTGTTGCAGTTTGTTTTTACATTTTCTGTTTGAGTACCCACCCATTTTCCCACATAAGGAAATGCATAAAGTTTTTCAATGTTTTTCATTCGTTTGATTTCCGTTTCAGATAAAAACACAAAATTTTTTTGCGCAAAGATTTTCACTTTGACGTTTCGCTGGCAAGTGCGAAAGAAAGTTTGTGCTGCGTTAACATGTGTAATGAAATGTTCTTGAAATATGGAAATTGTTTTGAAAAACACTCAAGAATCTTTTGTTGTTGAAATTATTTTCTGTCATGAACACGAAGTTTACACAAGGAGCACATACGACTTGCGATAGGTTATCCAGTATGAAGGTCATTGAGACTAAACTGACAATAGGTAGTAAAGCCAAGCTTTGCTTAATTTCGTCATATTCAAGAATTCTATCGATTAACTATGATTTGATAGAAGCTAAAAATCCTCTTTGAAATCTATCAAGTACTGAAGCTTACATACATACAATCCTTCCTGACCTGGGATTTGAACAGTGGCCTCAAGTCTACCTACTAGACTACGGCGACATCTGTACTGAAGCTTAGTTGAGGGATAAACAAAGTAAAAATGATTACTGTTAAGGGCATTGGGCATGAAAGCTACTGTTATGGTCAACTATATGAAGAGAACTTTGAATAATACAGTCAAGAGCAGCATAATACAGCCCAGAGCAGCAGGAATTATCCCCAATGGATTATAAAAAGGGAAACTCAGATGTTCTGAGATGAAATATAAGCGACGAAAAGGATAAGTCATATGCGAAAATGACAATGAAAGTGAGAAGAATGGGTTTTAGGTAGGGTGGCGGACTCCTTTTCATTAAAGATGTCCACAAGCAATACTTCCTTAGAGAAAACCAATTCAAGCCCAAAATAAATCTTGTTATTCCATCAATCTTTATATTAGAGAATGCGGTGAAGGATGTCAGAAACCTCCATTTCTTTTTGACAAGAGCAGGATACTGACACGTGTGGTGAAAGATAATATCTTTCTCCTCCTCATACCCACAGCTTCAGCAGAAGATATTTGCCGGATGTCAAGTTTTTCGGCATGCCTATCAAAAGGAGAATGGGAGGACAAAAGTGACAAAAGTGGCCCTCTGCTTATCCATATTTGTCCAGCACAGTCTTGAAATATTGTACGTAACCTCCAGCCGACAACGAGATTCAGTCTTCCCATAAAGGGAGAGAAGTGAATGAGGCAATCGGGAGACCTATGCCTTGAATCAGATTTGAAGTCGAAGTTGAGTTGGCTTATTGGACGTGACGCCACGGTTCAAAGCCCAGGTCAGACATCTTCAACTGAAGGAAATATGAAAAAATATTTCTTCGGCTACTTCCGCTCAGCAGGTTTCTGGCAAAAACTCTGAAAGTAAATCAAAATTGCCAGGAACAAGTTTCTCAAAAAATCTGTTGTTCGGAGTCGACCGTAAGCTGTAGGTTCCGCCACTCACGAATAAAATTAAAAGACGCACAACATAAGTGGTGTTGAGAAGTTTGGTCGTAATCCATATTGAAGGGTTGTAATGACCAATTATGTGTGTTTGCTTAGACAATTTTTGTAACTTTTGTATGAAATTAAATTGCGTAGCTGATCTAAGGAGTCCGATTCAATTCCATAACTCCAATGCACTCCAAAAAGTAGCAAGCATTGCCTACTTGTTATTCATTATTATTTCCATGTGATAATTATTTCCCACACTCTTTCCCCTGCTATAGACTAATAAATTCCCATAAATACTGACCTAATTTCCATGTTCAAGCGCCATTTAATCCTTATCTGCTCGTTTTTTCTCATTTTATTTTTATTTGAGTGACTTTATCACATATCCAGCCTCATTTAATTTTCGCTTACAAATGACACCCTGGGTGGCGGCCTATATAGCCGGATATGATTACAAATTAAATACAATTTTCATTGTAACACCACATTATAACCCACACTCGTGTCTATTCCTATACTCCTCTGTTAGATGAGTACATTTAGTGTGTAAAGCTTGGGCACAACACACACGCATCGAAAGATTACAAAAGTTTTCCCCAAAGTTAAACGCCATGCTATAGTCACAGCAATAACGCAGCAGCCAGTGTTGTAAACAATCACTAATAAAGTACAACTAAAACAATATCAACAACATTATCACGTGGCATAAACGGAAGTACACAGACTCATAGTGTCTGTAGCAGTGCCAATTTGTACTGTGATAATACAAAACTACCTATAAAGCCTAAATGGAATAAGGCACACACGCACATACAATTATTGTCGTCATCATCATCATCAGCATCACCGTTTAATATACTTGATATTGCCACCACCAACTCCTTTACTTTATTACGGAGCATAATCATAATTTTTAATAAAAATCCCCCTTTTAGTACCATCACATACGTACTGACCACACTCCCCCCCCACGTATATTTATTCGTGTTTGATAAGTAGAAACGTTACATTGTGTTGAAGCGATTCTATGCCGCAACTTTTCCAAGCGGTTCCATAACGGCTTTCAAAAGATGATTTTATTTACGGCAAATAAACCGACCAGTGTGTCGATTTTTTCGCTTTCGTGTGTAGTCAACCACTTAAAGTGATGTAAAGCGATATTAGTGTCCTTTAATAGGATACTGAAGGCAATGTGCTGTTAGATAACGTTGTTCTGCAGTATTTCAAAAACAAAGTTAATTAAGTTTGGCTAATAATACCCTACAATTGGGTCTTTTCAACCTTTATCGATATGACGGTCTACGTTAACAGTCTTCTAAGCATTATTAATGAAGTTCTGAAAAGAGCAAGATAACACCTCCGTGTTCGTGCATCCGATTTCTACTCCCTATTCCTGGTAATTTGACAGCCAACACATACTCCTCAGGAAACTGCCATAGCATACATAATTACAACCCTTTAGTTAGGTTTACAACCTAGATTCTCACACCACATGAGTGGCGGAACCTACAGTTTAAATTCGTCTACTAACGACAGATTTTTGGGAAAATTTTCATTACAATTTTAATTTACTCTCCGAGTTTTTGCCAGAAATCTGGAAATTTTGCAAATTTGTTAACATTAATGTTCCGATACCTGATAGTAACATATACACTGAGCGCCATAAGTGAGTCAACACTTTTGTTCTTAAGTATAAAACAGTTTTGTTCTTAAGTATAAAAAAAGTTCCTTTATCATGAATTGTTGTTTTTGTTTTAAAATTTTATAAGTAATAAATAAACATTTTTATTTTTGGAAATTTATTCGACTATTCTTATTTATTTTTCTCGCTATCATAAGAAAATGAATTATTTCAGTGGTGTTTACTCACTTTTGGCACTCAGTGTATAACGACCTTTGTTTTGTTCCGCTCGAAAATCCCTTTAGTTTTTGTTGTGTTAATCAGCTCGAGGTTTTGGAATCCTTATCTTCTGTTAAATCGAATGCGGTTGGTTCTGATGACTTGGATCCTTTGTTTTTGAAAGCATTGTCACCCAGACTTTTGCCGTATCTTACCCATTTATTCAAAACGGTTTTAACTATGTCCTCCTTCCTTGATGAATGGATACAGTCGAAAACCATTCCTATCCCTAAATCCAACAACTAATTCAGGCCATTCTTCCATTCCTGTCTAAAGTAATGGAAAATCTCATAGCTAGACAAATTAACAATTATCTCGTGAATAACAATTTCATATCTGATAAACAATCGGGATTTATGCTTTAGTCAATGTAGTTGATGATCTTAGGTTGAAACTGGATGAAAATCTCATAGCCTTTTTAGTTCTTTTGGATCACACCAAGGCTTTCGACACGGTTGATCACAAAATATTATTGAAGAAGCTACATACTCTCGTTCATTTTTCTAATTCAGCTTTCAGTCTTATACGCTCTAACCTTATGAACAGATCACAGCGAGTTTACCTAAACGGCAACATCTCGAATTCACTGAACGTTGGAAGAGGTGTTCCTCAAGGATCAATATTGGGGCCTCTTTTGTTCTGTATATACATTAACGACCTGCCTGATGTTTTGGATAATTGTAGCGTACATATGTACGCTGATGACGTTCAGCTCTATAAAAGCACGCGTATAGAGGATATCCAACTATGTATAGACACCATCAACTATGATATACAAAAAATTGACAACTGGGCTAGGGCCAATGGACTTTGTTTGAATCCCTCTAAGTTAAAAAGTTTACTACTCTCCAGAACTAAGAGAGCATTTTTTGTGCCAGATATTATTATCAGGGGGAATAAAATTGATTTTGTTGAATCTGCATCCAATCTGGGTATTATCTTTAATGGTCGGCTAATGTGGTCTAACCACATTAATGTCATCGTTGGTAAAGTTTACCGTATGCTTAGAAACTTATGGGCTGTTATAGATTCGACTCCCTTTGCCACACGTATGCAAGTGGCTAAAACCTATTTGATTCCTGTTCTCTTATACGGATCTGAAATTTTCACAAACTGTGATACTGATGATAAGCGGAAACTCAACTTGGCTTATAATAATATAGCCAGATATGTATTTATTAAGGGACTTCGAGATCATATATCTCAATTTTCTTACCAGATATTTGGGGTTAATTTTGATAGCCTTTTAAATATTAAATGCCTTATTCTCCTCCATAAGATTATTTCTTTAAAGCAGCCAGTATACTTATTTAGTAGGATTACATTTGCTAGATCCAACCGCGGTATGAAGATTATCCAACATAGACATAGGACTCTTCTGTCACAACGCCAGTTTTTTATATACACCATCAGTCTTTGGAATACTTTACCTAATTATAGGCAATGCAATTATGTTCAAGAAGGAATTATACAATTTATTTAAGTAGTCTTTAACATATTTTAATTATTTTGTACATTTTTACTTTCTATTTTAATTAGCGATTTTTTCAATTTTCTTTTTTCTAATTTAGTCTTTAAATTTTTATTGATTCTCTATTTATATATTTTTCTTTGTTTGTGTATATTTTTTCATTGGTACATACTGTTATTCGTAAAGGGTGTTTTTTATAGAGGTATAGAACTTTAAGTTGGCATTACTTTTCAAAATGGCGACCGATTTAAAAGCTGTCAAGTGATTTATTCTCAGATTGGTTTGGCAATTCATCATGAATAGACTCACGCCTGAACAACGCTTGCAAAGTGCAATTTTATTTCGAAAATAATGGTTCTGTGCGGAAAACGTATCGCGCACTACGTCCATTTTATCGTCGACAAAATCGTCCATCAGAGCAGTTAATCCATGGAACGTTTTCGCACCACGTTTGCTGTTGTTGATAACTCGCATCCCCAGAGACGCTGTACGGTGCGTACAGAAGAAGCTATTGCTGCTGTAGAGCGTAGGATTGAGGAAGACCCGAATGAGTCCATCCGCCATCGAGCACAGGAATTGGATCTGTGTCCATCCACTTTATGGAAGATTTTGCGGAAGGATCTTGGTTTGCGTGCTTACAAAATCCAACTAGTGCAAGATTTGAAGCCAAACGATCATCAAGTAAGGCGTAGATTCGTCGAATGGGCCCAAAACGAGATTACCGTTGTTCCCGATTTTCATAAGCGAATTTTGTTTAGCGATGAAGCGCACTTCTGGTTGAATGGCTACGTCAACATACAAAACTGCCGCATTTGGAGTGAAGGTAATCCTCAAGTGTATGTGGAAACACCGTTACATTCAGAAAAACTGACTGTTTGGTGCGCTTTATGGGCTGGTGGAATCATTGGTCCGTACTTTTTCAAAAACGATGGTGGCCAGAACGTTACAGTCAATGGTGATCGGTATAGAGCCATGATTACTAACTTTTTCATTCCGGAATTGAATAACCATGATGTCCAGGAGATGTGGTTTCAACAAGACGGCGCAACATCTGACACAGCTCGTGCCACAATAGATTTATTGAAAGACACGTTTAGTGGCCGCCTAATTTCACGTTTTGGACCTGTGAATTGGCCTCCAAGATCTTGTGATTTAACACCGCTAGACTACTTTTTGTGGGGCTATGTAAAATCATTGGTCTATGCGGTAAAGCCACAAACGCTTGACCATTTGGAAGACAACATTCGCCGTATTATTACCTATATACGGCCACAAATGTTGGAAAAAGTCATCGAAAATTGGACGTCCAGATTGGACTACATCCGCGCCAGCCGTGGCGGTCATATGCCAGAAATCATATTTAAAATGTAATGCCAAAAGATTATCTTTCGGATAAATAAAATTCATGCCAATCGAATAATCCATCGTTGTTTTATTGCAACTTAAAGTTCTATACCTCTATAAAAACACCCTTTTTTTTCCTACTATATTTTTTAACTTTATTTCCTTTTTTATCCTAAATTTTTCTTCGATGGCTATATTTTCTGATATTATAACATGTTCTAATTCATTTCTAATTCTACATTATTCCTTATATTTTCTTACTTATTTTATCAACGATTTTTTATTACTTTTTTCGTGAATTCCTATAGCACTCTCATTTATGAGATTAATATCTTGTTGTGCTGTGATTAATATTAAATAAATAAATAAAAAATAAATAAAAAAGAGGAAGTCGCCTAGGAAATATTCTTTCATATTTCATTCTGTTGGAGATGTCTGACCTGGGGTTTGAACTGTGGCCTCACATCTAATAAGCCAACAGACTACCTACTAGACTATGACGGCTTCATATGTATAGGAACCATTCTTTATTTCGCCAGTTTATAAGCCACTGTTGCAAATTTTACATCACCTAGCTCGTTCCCAGCGTAGTGCTGGATATTAATCATGACCCATTTGATTCGTACGAAACTATATTTCATATTTCTTCATGCATATTTGGCATGAATTCTACGGAATTGTTGGTAAAACTTTAAATGTGTCTTTAAAATTGGCTCATTTCCGTTTACATCTTTAATACACCAAAAACTTAAATAAATCCCTTAAATTTAAGGCTCCTTATGCAAATGTACACGTATTTAAACAGTGCTATAGTGATACATACAGTGCTAATTATCTTCATAATGATTTGTATGTTTAAATAAAAGAGAAAATTACCATAATAAACTGGAATGAACTGATGGCCTTCATGCAACCTCATTAGGGGCCACTACTATCTCATCGTCTAAATTAAGCGCAAATTGTATTCGTACACAAATAGACACATTTATCAAATGGGCTTAAGACAAAGGCAAGGAATTCTCCTAAACAATACAACGAAATGATAAATTGTGTAGGTAAATGGACTTAGCAATGGTGGTTATAGTCGTGGTGATGATGGTGATGGTGGTGGTGAGCCACATGCTCCTTTAAGTCTATTAAATAATTAACAAGTAAGCAATAACGGGAAATATTCATAATATTTTCTATTTTATTGTCTTCTAAATGGCTAATAAAAGGCTTAAAAACAGCTGAGAATTTTTGTGAAGCAGCAGAAGGACTAGAAAACAGATTTGTGGCTGTTGTAGATAGAGAGCCCTTAAGGTTAGCTTTTTTACCTTTTCTTTGCTATTATTTTCCTTTTTTTATTCCTTTGTTTTGTGTTTTTTTTTTGGTTGGAATGCAATAAAAAGTTTATTTATGATGCCATCTAAAGCGTTTTATTGTTGCCATTATTGGTGAAAAACACATGCAAACAATAACAATAAACATAATTTTATTAAACAATAACAATAATAAAGAAACAAGAAGAATAAGAAGCTGAAAACCGTTAACACATACACTTCCACACACAAAAACACTTAAATACAGACAGGCAGACAGATACACAGCCACTCTAAAGCAAAAATTATGTCTCAAATAGATGTCGACAAAATAGATAACAAATATAGCAGCAACAACAGCAACAACTGAACAATAACAATAACGGTAACTGTAACTGTAACAGCAAACCAATAAAACCAACAACACTTTATCAATACCTAACGACAGCTAAGCATAGACAAGCTAAACTTACACAAGCCAACTTACACCCATACTCGCACACAGACACTTATACAAAGCAGGAGCGAAGAAGATCCGGTAGTAAAATTTACAACCTTGTAAAGGTAAAGTAAATGATGGTCTCCCCATAAAATGTGTTACAAAATGGCAAAACATGACTTTGAAATTATGGCAGCAGGAGGACCATAATGTCAATAAAAAAATTCTAATAAAAACGATTAAATTTTGTGGCTCGTGTTTTTTACAGTTCATAACTGTTCTATAACGAAAACTCATACATATGCAAAAGAGCCGTTTAGCTAAGATAGGAGGGTTGCATGATAAGGCATAAGATCTTTCCATCCTTTAAGAAAATATGGATACCGCACTACTGCACTGACCGAATGTAACCCTCAAGGAAAGTGTATTGTACAATGAGTAAAAGAAACAAATATTGATTGACTCAACACATTAGGGTAACCTTAATCCCATTTTTCTCTTTAATACTTTAGGCAAGTGTCTCGAGAGAATATTATGTGCCAGACAGTTGGGTCCTATTGTCCTTTAGAAGACTAGAGGCTGTACATTTTAAAAATTTATAGTTTTTCTTAGAATAGATGAATGGACCTTAAGAAAGAAGAAACTTAAGTGAACTGTCCTTAGCACTTGCCTAACCTTCAAAACAGCTAAACTCTTGCTGACAAAGCATGGAAAACATTAAAACGTTTAGAACAGATTCGATTAGACTTCTAACGGATGTAATTGCTATACCCTACATTATGCTCATTAGTATGCTCATCGGGTAAGGTTAGCAGGTATCTTGCCGCAAGTTCACTCGATGGCTCATATGGCCCATTGTGTCACCAAGTATGAGGTAAGCCCCCTTGTCATGACTGATTAGTGGTGGATTTGAACCACTTCGAGCTCTGAATAAGACCGGTTAGTTGTCTTAATGCCACGTTCACCACCATGCCCAGAACTTCAAATGTTCTGTCACTAAAAAACCAATGAGGGCTATTTGAAGTGCAGGACACTCGCATAAAAAACGGCAGCTTCTGCAGTAATCCTGTTGCCCAGAACTTCAAACGTTCTGTCACTAAAAAACCAATAAAGGCTGAAGTGCACTCGCATAATACATAATAAATGTTGAACTAATTCCGTTCTCTGCACATCATCGGCAGCTTCTGCAGTAATCCTGTTGGGGCACACCGAGTAGTTTCCTGCCGGAAACTGTACTCATTAGTGTAGTCAGTTTTAAAAGACTCCTGGTGATCGCACCCGGAGTTTCTTTGTAATTTATCTTGCGGTGCCATTGTTCCGTAATTCCGTTTTGGAAGGCATTGGGCTTCTTAAGCCTTTGGTGTTTAATACTCTGGCTTTATTAGCTAAAATATTCGCTCTCTTATTTCAAATCTTTCCTGGATGACTAAGTATTCTTATAATCTACAACGTTTTATATCTGGAGTAATAGTTAATCGCCTTTTTACATTCCAGGATGGTCCTTGATCCCGTATGCCTAGATGTTATTGCAATAATTGTCTTTTAACTTTCAGTGAAAAGATATTTAAATCTCTACATGTCAAGTTTATTACATTTTCATTAACCATTGGTTGCTACTGATATTTAGGACATCCAGTGTCTCAATTATACTCTGGCGATGTGTCGTAAGAGCCGTCTCATATTGAACCCATAAATCTATTGGTTGGCTGAAGAGCATGGCTTCCAATGTACTTGTAGGTAATGTTCGTATCGAACTGTAAATCTATTGCCAATCATTGCTTCCAATGCTCTTATAGGTTATATGTTATTTTTGACCTGTTTATCCCTAAACAACATGTCCTTAGAATCTTCAATATAGCACTATTCAAGTTGGCTTATTAGACGTGAGGCCTTGGCTCAAACTCCAGGTCAGGCATCTCCAACAAAACGAAATACGAAAAAAGTATTCATTCGGCGTCTTCCTCTCATCAGATTTCTGGCAAAAACTCTGAGAATAAATAAAATGGCCATGAAAAGTTTCTCAAAAATCTGTCGTTCGCAGTCGACTTGAAACTGTAGGTGCCGCCACTCAAGTATAAAAATAACACACACAACATAAGTGGTATGAGAAGCTAGGTCGTAATCCTGACAAAAGTGTTGTAATGACCAATTATGTATGTCTGTAGGTTTAAGGACTTGTACTTGTTATTGCGACAAGTACAATACCTAGAGGTCAAGATGACCCATTGTAAATACATCCTAGAGAGAGGGAGTGAGAATATAGTGAAGAAGATAACGAAATGGAAAAAGGAGAAGAGGTGGTAAACAGAGGATGTAGAAAACTAAGGAAAAGAGATGGACTACAAACACACAAGAGAGCGCGGCTATAACCTTGATGCTTTAGCACTTCTTAACCAGCCTAATCTACTTATGAATCTATGGAGAGCCCTAATGGCGGCTCTCGACAGAGAGTTCAAACCTTTAAAGAAGCCACTGCCCAGGATCCTCAACTTCAACCTTAAACTTCTAAGGTCTGGTTACTTGCAGAGGTGATATTCGATAGTCTTTAACTTCTCCTCATCGCAATATACCCCTGCTATTGTTCGGTTGGGATCTGTTTTAGATCCTTGTCCGCGATCTAATATTACAGTGCCCTGCAATAAAACCAATTAATAACCTCAGGCTGGCCTTATCTAAGCCTAGCTACAAACATGTACATGTCCTAGTTATTTAACATCTCAATGCACCTTCAGCGCATTGTCTTCCTTACTGACTCTTCCATTGATTAGCCTGTAGAAATTTCAGTTTGGAAGATCCAGACTATCTAGGAAGTTGCCCCCAGAAAGATCAAGATTAAGTTCACACTGTTATATGGTAGAGAGTTTGGACCGTCATATCAAAGTGTGCCAATTTGATCCAATATTTCATCAATTAATGTGCTTACAAGATATTGGGAATATTTCTTCGTACCTGTGTGCATTGATGCTTTCTGGTGTACTACGTATAAAACTCATTTAATGCTTAAACTACACAACTAAGGGGCATTGGAGCCCTCAAGACAACTAGGATATTACAGAAGACATTCAAATAAAGGACATTCAATGAAAAAAGATTGGAATATGTGAACCATCAAGGCAATGCTCGGCCTTATTTTAAGCTACCAATAATTAGAGAAAATATTTTCAATCACTCAACATGTAGTGCAACTATGGTTCTTAACGTTTCAGTGTACTTTACTTAATGTATTGATAATGGTTTAATGACCTGATTATATGGACAGGAAGATGGAAAATAAAGGATTTATTAAAACAACGTAAATATTCTATGCTTTCTAAAGTGAAATAAACGAGGAAATGGGAAAATATGAAAACATTTCTCAAATTATCCCCAGTAAGCTCAACACTGTACTAACAAACTCGCGCTGTGTCAACCTTGCCATACCTATGCTTTATAGTAAAAAAAAAGTTTCCCTCCTTTTCCCTCATTCGATGCTCATTAAAACTATGATCATAATTTATTTAATAAAAAATAAAACAACAACAATAACAAGAAGAAACAAAAACAAAAACATATAAATTAATTCCCGTTTCTCTGCTAATAAAACGAAGCATAACTACCGCTTTCTATGCAAAAATATACGTTACAGGATATCATTCTAACAGGACACAACATCGCTAAAACACAAGGGTGGCACACTTCTCTTGCCCTTAGCTTAACAACCTTTTGCACAAAATATTTCCGTTAAGGACTGGCACATATTTTTCCTTGTTATTCCAACAGCAAGACAAACACAACTCCTGTTTAATGCATCGTTTGCTTGGCCGACTAGCTGCCTTGGCTCAACGACAACGACTCTGGCAACTGGCCGTTTGTCTAGAAGGTTGAATGGTTGACTGCATATGTATGGCTCGTTGAATGTCCCTTTAACTAAGAGGAGCGGGCATATTCTTCTAAGTTACGGTTCACTTAACAGGTAAAATGAGAAAAATTATTATAAAACAACTTATTTTTTTATAGATTTTGTTATTGTTGCTTTGCGTTGCTTTTCATTGTTGCTGTAGTTATGCCATTGCAATTGGCTTTTGGCTAAAAAGTCATCAAAACTAGTCGTGTTGGAAAATTAAACATTAAATCGAGAAAATGAAAATTATACTCCACTAAATAAAGGCTGAACATTGAACTTGAAAAGGTACAGGCCAACCACAATGTAAGTGGGATTCAAGAAGAAGGAGAACATGTTTGAAAAAAAAAACGGAGTAAAACTTTTAAAAAGCTTAAACTTAAGCACTATAAATATTGATTGTTGTCACCGCTATAAACGCACTCACGTGGTACATGAAAGTGGATATAAAAGGTAGACTGGCTTAAGAACACTTAGCTGAAATTAAAAATTAAAAAAAAGTTTCACGCCACATAATGACGAGCAAAGTTACAGGATGGTTACCCATCATATCTTTCAGTAATATATAGGTAGCTGTCAACCTCAGAGGATGGGATAAACACACTATATGACCCATAGTGCTACCACAGTTGTCTATTACTCCTAATCCTATAAGCATTCAGAGCTTTTAATGAATCCACTTAGACTCGTAATACCTATCTTTGATAGAACACTAAGATCGTCTGTAGAAACGAAAACAAGCTCTTTTTCTGTATCTTCGACATGACTCAATAGGCGAAGAAGTGGTTTGCCATATGGCTAGGATTAATGCAACACACATTAGCAATAAATTTGGAATAAATTTTACATCTTGGCCAACATTTCCTACGTAGACAAGAGCACCTGCTCAACTGCTATGTCCAGTTGGCCAAATTTTAACCCTGGAAGGTCGAAACAGTTTATTTTTCTATCTTCTAATTCTCTATCGGCTAATAAGAGGCAGAGAAGGGATCAGGTCAAACATATGTATGTATATAGAGCGTTATAGATCCCTTTCCATCTTATTCATTCAAAGCTTCGTTTTCTAGGAGTTCTCGGTGTTTTGGTACAACAACTGTACTTCACTTTTAAGTGTTAGCTTCTGTAACATTTCATAGCAACACTCGACAATTTTATATGTCGTACGAGAAGGGCTTGCCTGTCTAGCCAATATCCTTGAGGCTATTGTACAGGTTTATCCCAGCGTATATGCTGACATCAGCTGGGCAGGCTCACCCTCTGCTAGATCCCAAGTCAAGTTGCGATTATGTGGGGTTCATCACCATTAGCAAGCAAATAAGCTGCGAAGTGGAAAGAATAATTTTGGAAAAATATGCTCGACAAATGCAAAGGCTTTTCTAAATCCAAATGGTGTTGAGGCAATCTGAGGTTTTGCTGGGATTCTTCTTTGGAATAGGGATCGATTTGATCCAAATGTGTAGACTCTGCGATAATGAAAGCGAGTCACTAGAAAACTTACATGTAAGTTGTGCATCTGGGTGTAAATGCACCTGAGAAGGGAAAACTTGGGTGCTTCTCATTCTTACTGATAACGAAAGACTTTATTTTCTAATAGCGTTCTATAAGACCCGCCTATATTCTTGCCGATGTACGTTACTTAATTACTCATTACAAGACTTTAGTCAGGATTACGACCTATCATTTCAAACGATTCATATTGCGTGTGTTAATCTTCTTCTTCTCATATATAAAAATGAATGTGTGTTTATGTGTTTGTGGGTTTGTTTGAAGTCTATAGACGGCTAAACGCCTGGACCGATTTTCTTGAAATTTTAACAGTACCTTCCTGTATGTCTGGAAGGTACTTTTTATTTTAAAATTTCAAGTAGGCGAAGTGCCACGCCCACATACCCATATAAATATGAATGTTTGTTTGTATGTACCTTATGGAATCGTAAACTCTGCATTTGATCATGTTATGATCTTTAGCAAAGTTGTCGCACACGAGCCTAAAATGATATGATATGATTAATTTCCGGCGCCACTGAAAATTACTTAAAATCAATTAATTAGTAAACTCTGCATTTAATCATGTTATGATCTTTAGCAAAGTTTTTGCGCATGAGCCGGGGAAGGTTTCTAAGTTGGTATGACTAATTTCCGGCAGGTGGCGCCACTAAAAATTACTCAAAATTAATTAAATCGTAAACTGTGCATTCTTTAACAAAGTTGTTGCGCATGAGTCAACGGAGGATGGTGCGATTAATTTCCGATGGATGGCGTCACTGAAAATTATTCAAAATGAATTACAAGCAAATGGTCGACCTACACCTCAAACACGGAAGAAAAGAGCATTACGAGCCTTAGAATCCGACGGGCATTGGAAAATCTTCGAGTATATGCCGCTGAGGCCCGTTCGTTTGAACCACTTGAACAACGAGAAATGAGATTAGAAACTAATCGAATGCGTACTACTCAGGCCCGTTCATCTGAATCATCAGGACAACGGGAAACAAAATCAATAAAATGATTCAAAATTAATTGGACATTTGTGTAATGTCTTTCCTTCAAATTTATTTTAGTTGGTGGCGCAGCAACACACGCAGTGTGCAGCTAGTTTTATACAAGAGTGGCTTTACGAAGTTGACGAAGTGCGGTTCGTAGTGCTGAAAGATGGCTGTTCTACTGGACTGTGTCTTTCTTTCTGTTCTTAGGCATGTACAAGGCCTCTAATATTGCCCTTTTAACTGAGTTATACTGTTTACGACTTCTTGGTGATTGTTTATGCGTATGATCGTTCAGATCCTATATTTTTCCAATTAATTTTTCTTGGTTTTCTAAATGGCTAGTATAGGCATAAAGATCAAGGGCTGCAGCAAGATTGCAGCACTCCAGTCCTTCCACCATAAAATGATGTTGTCCTCTTTGAAGGGTCTTGCGGTTTTTGCGGCCCCAGCTAACAGTTTAACTTTTATAATTCTAAACAACAATTATGAAAAATTGTTTGCCTGCTGCTGTATACAAGTCTGAGAAGCTTTCACTACCATTACAACCAGTTGTCTCTTTACTTTCTCACACCTTTTATAGCCAAAGTTGTCCACGTCCACAAAAGGTTAAATAGGCATCATAAGGAAGGTGTTTGAATATCGATTTTATTCTAATGCCGTTCTAAAGTTCCTTTTAAAGGTGGTACTGTTTATACCCCTTCACTTGAATTCTTGTGTCCTACTGAACCTCTCTATCTTGAATACTTTTTTTCCAATTGTTAAAGGATATTTATATGTGTGCGTATATTTTCCAGTATAAAAACAACCCTAATGTTAACTGGGTTATAAAGCCCTGAATTTTACAGTGCTTGGCATGGCACCAATACCACCGCTGTATGCGTATATCATCCGCCTACGGGAGGGGTGAACTTATAAAGAAAAGTCCCCTTTTTAATTTGAAAATAGAGAAACTTTTCATATCAAAAATTAAAATCAATTAAGCTGTAGAAAGAGGAAAGCGCAAGGAAATAGGGCAAGAAATAAAAAACGCCGTTTAAATTATTTATTAATACTCGGAATATGGCTGTTTTTTATTATGAAACCTTTTTGAAATTTTATTGAAAAAGTTTGGAACATAAAGTGGCGGCCGTTAATTTTGTTCAGGAATGAATGAAACTTTCATTGACCCTCATAAATAACAACGTACAGCGAAAATAATTACACTCGACATATAAAAAAAAAATTCGACAAAAAATTCGACAAAAAAACTAAAAACATTGATGAACCGCATCAATATGGCTCAAATAAATTGTTGATTGATTGTGCTGCATGTCGAGACGTGTGTATAGTAGGAAGCGCAGCTTGTTCGAAAAAAATTTCCAAAATTCAATTGAAACTAAATGGTTGTGAAAATTGATTCTGTAATGAAACTTTTATTATTGAAAGTTTATGGGTATTTTTCTTTTTGTTACGTTTCAATAACTTTTCTCGTTTTTTGTTTTTGTTTTTTGTTTTTGTAAATTAATTGTTAATTTTTGTTGCATGTACAACGTGTGGTCATGATAAGGGGGTGCATAGTTTGTGCACCCTTCTCTTTTAACCGGCTTAACAAGTAATTTAATTGAAACTTGTGGCATAGAAAAGTTGAAATGGAACTCCAGAAAAAAAGAGAATAAAACGTGAAACAAACTCATCAGTGCAGTTTTAATTGAAAATGTTGGGTTTTGTTTTCTAATTTTTTTGCTTCAGTAAAGTTAACTTAGCTTTTAATGGCATATCGGCTAATAGAATTTGGCATGAACCATAAGGCCTGTTATATCGGGTGGGCAAACAATCGGTTTAAATTTGAACCATCAAATCTGGCAATACTTATGTCATTCTCTCCTGTCACAAAATTCAGTAAAATTATCTCCACTGAACGTAATGAATCGATTTACGCTTAAGCAACATTGGGATTTATTGGGGCAACAAGAAACTACACGATAATGTTGATTTTGCCAAACAAAATTGTCTTTTCGGATGAAGCTCATTTTTATCTTGGTGGGTACGTCAATAAGTAAAATTGCCGTATTTGGGGCTCAGAAAACGGACACGTGATCTAACAAAAACCAATACATCCATTACGAGTGACTCTTTGGTGCGGCCTATCGCACCATGATAGCCAATTTTTTTGTACCCACTTTTCATGGTATTGATATGAACGATGTTTGGTTTCAACAGGATGGTGCAACTTGCCACAATCGATTTATTGCGTCAAACTTTTGATGGCCGTTTAATTAGCCGAAATGGTGATGTCAATTGGCTGCCAAGAAGTAGCTGTTTGACACCGTTCGACTATTTCCTGCGGGGCGCCGTTAAAGAAAAGTGTTATGCTGACAAACCAGTGTGAATAGAGCATGTGAAGGCCGACATTAGTGTTGTCATTGCCGAGATACCACTTCCAAATTAAAATAAAACAAAGTGTGTTTGAGATTGAAATTTTCTTAGTGTAGTAGGTAGTGTGTTGGCTTATTAGAAGTGAGGCCCCCCCAAAGCCGTACATCTCCAACAAAGTGAAACATGAAAAATATTTCTTCGGCTATTTTCTCTCAGTAGATTTCTGGCAAAAACTCTGAGAGTAAATAAAATTGCCATGAAAAGTTTCTGAAAAATTTGTCTTTTGAAATCGACTTTAAATTGTATGTCCTACCGCTGCATAAGTCCATAACCCTACACGGTTGTCTGGGAAAGTCAAATCAGCTATGAAGAGAAAATAGGACCATTCCCTGCGGGATCACATATCATAAGGGAATTTAAACGCAATAAGGAGGTAAAGTACCTTGCGAGAGGGGGTGCTTCAACATTACTAATGTAGCCAGAAATTTTCATTGATGGAGCCAGAAACTTTTCTCTGAAGCATAGAGAGATGTTTGGAGGAATGTATTCAACGGTAAGAAATTCAACGAGAGGCGTAGGCTCTTCGATTGGCAAATTTCAATGGGAAAGAGTATGAATCTTTGTTGAAGTCGCCGTAGTCTGGTAGGTAGTGTGTTAGCTTATTAGACGTAGGGCCACGGTTGGTTCAAACCCCAGTTCAGACATCTCCAATAAAACGAAATAAAAAAGAATATTTCTTCGGCGACGTCCTCACAGTAGTTTTGGGGTAAAAACTCTGAGAGAAAACAAAAAGTTGCTGTGAAAAGTTTCTCAAAAATCTGTCGTTCGAAATCGACTTTAAATTGTAGGTCCTACCACTCATGTATGTACAAAACTAACATCCGCAACATAAGTAGTGTGAGAACTTAGGTTGTAATCCCGACTGAAGTGCTGTAATGACCAATTATGTATGTATGTGTGTGAGATATCATCGAATTTTATTTATTCGTTTAAAAGACCAGTTGATGCTATTGGGCGTGGAATATAACATCGTTCCAATATCTGCAACTGCTTTTCTGCCTAGAGCTCATTCGAAATGTCCAATTTTTCACGATATTGGAGCATTGGTCCATGAGACAGATAATGCTGACTTTAACGACCATACACCCATGACTTAAGAAAACCCCACAAGAAAAAGTCTTATCTTTTCATATCGCACCATCTCGGTGGCTAGTCTACATAGTGTGAGCATGCCATGAAATCGCTGAATATTCAATTTGAGATGTCGCCGTAGTCTAGTAGATAGTGTGTTGGCTTATTAGACGTGAGGAGATTTTTGGCAAAAACTCCACGAGTAAATAAAAATTGTCATGAAAAATTGAAAATTGGAGTCAACTTCAAACTGTAATGCACGCCACTCATGTATAAAATTAACACAAACAACATGGGTGGTGTGAGAAGCTAGGTCGTAATCCTGACTGAAGAGTTGTAATGACCAATTATGGATGTGTGTATGTATATGAGGTGTGTAGCACGTAGCGCCGTTCTGTTGAAACCATATGGCGTTGATGTTTATATTACCGACTTTCGACCAAAAGCAGTTGGTCGTCATCGACCTATAGTGCTCGCCGTTGAGAGTGATGGCCTGGTCATTAATGTTTTCAAAGGAATATGGCCCGATGATGCCACCAGCTCAAAATCCCCACCAAACAGTGATATTATCTTGATGCATTCGACGCTATTGTGTTTCTAGTCTCCATATTTAGATATCATCACAGTTTCACGTTGCCTAACGTTGCCCCTCGGTAATCTCATCACTTATTCAATTTCCCTTTTGAAGAGAACTTTAATGTGTTAATTTTTTTAATCAAATTTTATATTCTTTTTAGTCAAACAGTTTACCCAGTACCGGTACCTGTGTACCTGTACAAATGGAAGCATATGTTTTAATTTAAAATAAAATTAATTTAACCGGGTACTTTACTTTCTGAAAAGAAAAAACAAGAAAAAAATGACTTCAAATGAAGAAACTTTATAAAGGTACGCAGAAGAAAAAAAGTTAACAACGCGAATTTCATTTATTTTCATAAGAAATGTCACTAAAAAAATAAACGACAGACAGTCAGAAATGAAGAACTAACAGGGACAATTTTAATTTAAAAAATACTGTAACGGTAGAAAGCTAAACAAGAGAGAAAATAAAGTACAGTGAAGTGCAGATATTTAAAGGAGTGAATTCTTGAATTCTTGTTTTATCTGACACATTTTGAGGGGATTTGTGATGGCCTAGAAGATAAAAGTTGAACAAAAAATCATTTGGAACCAGTTCAATAAAGAGATATTTGTGGTACAAATTTATAATAATATGGAAACACAGATGAATCACAATTTTCCGATTTGATTAATCGATTTATTTCTAATGCAGATTTTCTTTATTACTTTCTTAATTCCTCCAAAGAGCATCTCAAGGTAGATGGAGACGTGGTTTCCGTTGTTATTATTTATTTTGTGTGGGCGGTTGATATTCCCCAGCATGTTCTAGAATGTCAGGGTTGCCACATTAAAATGTAGTGGATTGTTGTACGGGTTGCAGAGGCAAGAAACATTACTTACTGTGTACTATTCTTCGCCAAGAAGTGAAATTGCCTGACCTGCCTGTTTGGCTGGTGGAAGAGAACAGATTGTCACACGCCTTGTCGAGACCAAGCTAGTAAAGTTATAGGAAGTCTGTATCGTGTACGTATTTTCCCATGCTGTTCCCAATTCAAGGCTCATAGAAGTATGGGTATACATTTATAAGGTATTGGGATATCATGTGTCCAATCTCAACCTTGGAAAATCCAAATATTGGTTTCCAAAAAATAGTTTAGCATTGTCTACGAGCGTGATATCAATTGCTACTAAGTTGGGTGTAAATTATGGCATTAAACAATGCCGAGATTGTTAAGCATTATAAATATACCCCAGTTTAATTGTCGGAAAGAGACAAGTCCATTGAATACGGCAGTCTAATGCTTTTATTGTATCCTGATTCGGTTTTGCTTGTCTTCAGGTGCATTGCCATACCGCAAATTAGCTTGTCGTGTCTTGTGGTTTATTCTGGTAGTTTTTCGATTAATGTATGGTTCAAATTGATCATGTGTTGTCGGCAGCGATCTGTTTTAACGATTTGATCAGGTATTAGGAGCTCGTGGTATGCCACACCTTTCTGGTTCCAACAGACATACAACATGGTCTTTTTTTATGCCGAAATGTAAAATTTTTGTCTCGATATTGGCGCATTAATTAGGCTGAATTTGAACGATGACGTTGGTAATGTGTACTTTGACGACCACTGTTGTTTGTCGTTTATTCCCATACATCTGTAACTTAAGAAAACCCCACAAGAAAAAGTCTTACGGTTTTAAAGCCTACGATCTCTTCTATTACTGAAAACGGAGAGCTTAAGAGAATGGTTACACAAATTCAGGCTTAGGCAGTGCTTGAAATGTCTCCGAGAACTGGAATCTCGAATACTACGGCCATAACAAAATATTTGGTCTACCTTGGTGCTATAATGACCTATTAACTTAAAGCTTCCTTTGGGAAACTTCATCAGTATTTTATCAAGAGATGATAAAGGGCTTGAGTGAGCCATTGCTCAATTAAATCCTAAGGAAAGATCTTGAAATTCATAAAATCAGTAACACGATGATTAAAGAGCGCAATAGAGTCAAACACAAAGCAATATTAAGTCCAAGCAGATGTATTTCAGACCAGAAATTTTGATTTAGAAAGACACGCAGCACTATTAAACAAAATAACAGATTAGTGCCTGTCATAAGAAAGGAATTCGAAGAGAAGAAGAAGAAGAACGGGATATGCCAAGAGGGTTGGATTTATAAACTGAAATTAAATTTTTCTTTCATTAGAGCCATCAGCCTCAAGTTAATTGTCAATGAAAGCATTTTTTAAATACTTTTCAGCCAACTGCTGTGGTTGTATAGCAGTGTAGTAAATTGAGACAGACGCCCTAGTCTAGTAGGTGACTTATTAGATGAAAGGCCACGGTGCAAACCCCCTAGCTATTCGCACCACTTATGTTGGGTGTGTTCATTTCATACATGAGTGGCGGGACTTGCAGTTTAAAATCGAATCCGAACGATAGATTTTTGAGAAACTTTTCCATGGATTTATTTATTGATTCCCAGAGTTTTTGCCAGAAATCTGTTGAGGAGAAATTCCCGTAGAAAAATATTTTCATATTTCGTTTTTTTAAGATGTCCGAGCTGGGGTTTGAACCGAGTACTTCGATCCATTACTTCACTCTTTTAAATTCTGTTCCTCTACGACAAGATAATCATTTGAAAGAAAAAAGCGAAAAATAAAAAGGAAACAAAAAAAACAAACTTTTTAATGAAGATGCCACTTTAAAATACTGTTTACAACAAAAATAACAACAACTACAGCTACAGCAAAGGAAAAAATGAAACAAAAATGGCAAGAAAAATATTCACCTTCCACTCTAGTTAAGTAAACATGAATTCCACTCCCCCAGTCAAACTGAAGGTAATAATGGAAGTCAGACTAACAAAGACGCTGCTTTTGCTGCTGTTAATATTTTTTTGTATTTTTATTTTGTGTGACAAATGAAAAATGAAATAACGGTTACGATTTGACTGCAATGATTTTTTCTTGCTCTCTCCTCTTTCTCTCCCCTGTTCGTTGGCATGCCTTTAACTAAACCGGTATGTTTTTAAAGAAAGATTAAAAGGAAACCCCCTTAATAGTTGGCAGTAAAAGAAATATTCGCTCGTGTTTTTTTTGGAATACATTTGTCACGTTGCCTGGTTGAGAGCGGCGTCATGGAGGAATGTCTGAGTACGATATTAAGAAGTGTGTTGCAATGCATTGGTGTGCTGTGATTTTAGCCAGCAGGCTTATGTCCAAGATTCAAAATGGTTTTCTTAAGTCCTTTTCAGGTTCTATGCACAGGGAGTTTCTTTAAAAGCAACACAACAAAACATACAGCAAAGTTGCGTAAATGAAAGTAAGGAGAAAAGTTCCATGGAAAAGCATAAGGAGGAGGAGGGGAAGAGAATAAGACAAAAACAAAGAATGTCATAAAATTAAAATCCCACTAAAGGTCAGTAAGAATGTTGGAAATGAAAATTTTTGTTTTTCTTCATTTTCTTTTGTAATGTTTTGCTTTGTTTTGTCTTGTCCTGTCTTGTCTCGTTATTATTACTTTTGCTTCCATTTTTTGTTAAAAATTTTCTGTTTTTTTATTCTTTTTGTTGAAAACTTTTTTTGTAAAAGAAGGTTACGAAGAGTCGTTAAGGTTTCTGACAAGAATTTTTTGTCTTCTCTTTTGCCTCCACTTCATATTCAAATTTTCTTCAAGGAGTACAGCAACAGTAAGGTGTATGTGTGTGTGTTTGTGTTTGTGTCATTGGTCTAAAGCCCATCAACTGGATGTAAATTTTTTTTCTCATTTCCCTTTTTCATTTTCCATTCTCAAGAACGTTATTGTTTTAATCAGCAGCAGCAGCAAGAGTTGCCATAAATTTATTACAAATTACGAGAGTCTTTCTTTTTCTTTTTTCTTTTTCTTTGGCATTTTCATTATTTTCCATTTTCCACCTGGTGCAAATGTTTGTAAGATGTTGCCTAAGGCAGGCAGGCAGGCAACATGTCTTGTTAAGAAGGCCTCTAAGTAGAGTTGGAAAGTTTGTGGGTTTTTTTTTGAGTCTTGCCTTTTGGCTGTATTTTTTTTAGAGAGGCAAGTTCACTAATTTGCGTTTTGATTACCAAAGTCCTGCTAAATTATGTTTCAAGTTTTAAAGTTGAAATTGAATGTCATTTAACTTTAGGAAGTTGAAAATTGTCCGTTAATTTGAATTTATATGACAGGAAAAATTAAAAAAAAGTGAGAACGATGAGGGCATAAATGGAAATGAAATGTGAAAAATAGGTGCTCAACTGAAAGGTTACCAAAATTAACTCTCTTCGTTTATAGACTTACTTTTGTTTGCTTCTTTGGATATCTTAGGTTAGGTTAGGTTAGGTTAGGTTAGGTAGGCGGACCCCCTCGTAGGAAGAGGTCCCTCGAAGGATAGCATTTATGCCCATTGTGATACCACAATTACCACAAATACCATAAACCAGAAACCTCCATCTGGATATCATACTTAATTAGACATTACAACACTTTAGTCAGAATTAAAATCTCGCTTCTCACACCAGCCATGTCGTGTGGTAATTTTATACATGAGTAGCAGATCAACGTCGGCTCCGAATGATGGATTTGAAACACTTTTTTTGTCAGAAGACTGCCAAATGAAAAATTCTCTTTTCACATATCATTATGATCCAGATATCTGGAGCTATTGTTGGAACTAGGGGATAGAAAGCAATGCATATTTAGAAAACCACAGTGTGGCATATTTGAAATGGTGGCAAGCAAACTGGAAGGCATCATATGGTCATAGTAAACCGTTTGAGTGCGAATCGTCGCTATAGCGACGAATAGGTAATGCGCCAAAATCGTCGTCGATTTAGCGACGATTGCGCCAGTCAGAGTTTGGCGTTCAGTTAGTGGGGACTGTTATGAATAAAAAAATATTTTTTCTCAATTTCTCATAGCAATTTTCAATTAATTTACCCCAAACCCATATCACTCAAACGGTTAACAACGTGGAACTCGAAATGTTTTGCTTTTTGCTATCCATGGAGTATGTTATATCCAGTACTAATGATTCGCTGTAGCGTGTATATTTCAGTTTTGTTTTTTCACTACCCTCTCGGTGCCATATGGCTGTCAGAAAGTATTTCCATTCTACATGAATTACTGGTTTTACTGATTTTACTTTCTTTATAAGACTCTATGTGTGATCGTGCTGTACTGCATCGTTTCACTCTGCTCTACTTAATCTAGAGCTTCTCACTGATCTTCTATTGAAGCAGAAGACAGAGCTGGGGGCAATAAACTTCAATGTAATTAAATCCTAGCTCAAACTGAACTAATAACATGTTGCGATATTGAGAAACTGTGGACATATAAAGGGTGTTTTTTATAGAGGTATAGAACTTTAAGTTGGTATTACTTTTCAAGATGGCGACCGATTTAACAGCTGTTAAGTGATTTATTCTCAGTTTGGTTTGGCAATTCATCATGAATAGAATCACGCCTGAACAACGCTTGCAAACAGTGCAATTTTATTTCGAAAATAATGGTTCTGTGCGGAAAACGTATCGCGCTTTTCATAAGCGAATTTTGTTTAGCGATGAAGCGCACTTCTGGTTGAATGGCTAAGTCAACAAACAAAACTGCCGCATTTGGAGTGAAGGTAATCCTCAAGTGTATGTAGAAACACCGTTACATCCAGAAAAACTGACTGTTTGGTGCGCTTTATGGGATTAAGACACGTTTGATGACTGCCTAATTTCACGTTTTGGACCTGTGAATTGGCCTCCAAGATCTTGTGATTTAACACCGCTAGACTACTTTCTGTGGGGCTATGTAAATTCATTGGTCTATGCGGTAAAGCCACAAACGCTTGACCATTTGGAAGACAACATGCGCCGTATTATTGCCGATATACGGCCACAAATGTTGGAAAAAGTCATCGAAAATTGGACGTCCAGATTGGACTACATCCGCGCCAGCCGTGGCGGTCATATGCCAGAAATCATATTTAAAATGTAATGCCACAAGATTATCTGTCGGATAAATAAAATTCATGTCAATCGAATAATCCATCGTTGTTTTATTGCAACTTAAAGTTCTATACCTCTATAAAAAACACCCTTTACATTAGAGCGACTCAAGTTGTATGGAAGCGAAATTCGTGCAAGGTGTACCCCCTCAAAATGAACCTTGGACTTTTTTAAGATGACATTTAAAATATTTCGGCTCTAGCTTTGACCTCTGGTGAGCTGGACCATTTTGAAAAAGGGTCTATTTTTTATGTTTTTCAATTGGAGAATCGATTTTCTTACCAACGTATACAATATGGGTATCATAAGAATGGTTTTTTTAAGACGCGTCCAACTGTATTTTTTATGCCAAATGAAGGCAATAAATAAGAAGGACGAAAGGACAAATAAATACTTTTTTATGATCATTTAGGCAGTACGTTTTTATGCCAAATATTGAAAAATCTTATTCTTGAGTTAAAAAATAATTTTTTTGATAGATATCCCACTCGCATCCCATTAAGCGATTATAGAAAGAGCCTTAAAGAAAATTTTATAAACATTTTGAAAATAAAATATTTTTTTTTTAAATTAAAAAAATTATTTTTGGAAAGATTGAAGAAATAGCTATTTAATATCCTTTGGAAAATTTTTGCTAGGACCAATAGGTGAAAAGTTACACACATTTAAAAAAAACCCTGAATGACCAAAATGTCCAACTTTGACCCCATCTAACTCCGGCAGTTCTTGACTGATAGAGCTGAAAATTTGTGTCTGGCCTACTATCCAATAGTACTAACCTTGGTGCAAAATCGGAAGAAATCGAATTTAAAAATTGGTTAACTTGACACGAAATTGCCCATATTCCAGAGCACCGTGTAAAATGCATCTAATTTGCAAAGATCTAAATTATTTACATACAAAGATGATGATACTGGGCATAGAAAAAATTTGATACCCATATTGCCCTATTTAAAGCGAAGAGTTACCTCCCCATTGCATTTTTGTCAAATCGCGAACTAGAGCGAATTTCAAAAAAAAGCTGAGACCCTTATTTAATTAAATCGAATAAAGATTAAAATATGTTAATTTGGCAGTTCTATTACAAACAACCCCACACAAAATTCAAAAACCGTTCTTTTTTACAGAATATCCTAAAAAAAGGACATGGATGATCGTCCTTAGACAAATTGTATCTACAGTTGAACGCGCCTTAAAGAATCGTTCTTATGATACCCATATTGTATATGCTGGTAATTAAACAGATTCTCAAATTGACAAAACATGCAAAAATAGACTCTTTTTCGAAAAGGTCCATCCGAAAGCTGGAGCCGAAATATTTTAAATGTGATCTTAAAAAGTCCAAGGTTCATTTTTAGGAGGGTACATGGAGCACTTCTTTTGGTGAGTCGCCCTAATATACATACGTATTGACTACATGGTTTTTTATAAATTTTTATATGGAACTTATATGGGAACAGACTATAGGGTCTTGTATGGTCTAAAGAGTATTTGTGTGGCCCCTATATGTATTAAGGTTTCTAACATTAAACTTTCGCCTAGACAGTTTGATAATTCCAGAGTTTTTCAGCAGAATTACGGGTATATTGAAAGCGGTGCAATGTTTGTTGGGTGATTGAGTTTTCCCAGAAAATCTTTAATTTACTTAGACAGTCAGACTGTGACTAAATTTCTAATGAAATCCTCGTCCGTTTAATAATTAACGTAGATTTCACAGAGATGTTTCGTATCATTCGATGATAACTCATATATGGATTATAAAATGCAGGAACATGATCAAAAATTGCATTGCAGATAAACTGCTCAACAAACTCCGACATGTTGCAACACACAGGCTTTTCGATTGCCTACGTTAAATTGGACATTCTGGGTTTATTTTAAAGGCAAGCGTAATTTCGGATTTGGCAGGCAGAGGGACATAGATAAGAAGTCTTGTTTCACATGGCAGTTCATTCTATTATTGCAGTTATTACAGTTATCACAGGGCCACTGCATTATTGGAAGGCATGACTTGGCAGGATCTTGCCATGAAGAAGTTGTGTGTTTTCACTGTGTCTTCATGGCAGCTGTAGTATACATCGCAAGATGCAAGCCTTTTGCATCCTTGTCCTGCCCATCGCATTTCCTGTATGGCAGTAATGTCAGTTCTTTACCCTGTAAAGGCTGCGGACGTTCCATGTGCCAATACGTAAATTATAGTCCTTTATACGTTTGTCGTGGTCGTCAACTTTTGAGGGGATCTTTTCATAGGATTCTGTCTTGGTTTTCATTGGATATTTGTTTTTACGTGGTGGGTTCCAAGCCCTACGCACAACCCAAATTTAACGTCCAGGGGATTGGACATTCGCTGCACGCATTAGTTAACATCTAGCGGGTGCTAGAATGCCAGAGATCATGATTAATTCGATAGTAAGAGTTTTTTGGATTCACTACAGTTTAGGTTAGGTCGGAGTGGTGGCTCTGATATCAAAAAGCTCACTTGAGCACGCATAATGGCCCGTTGTGATGCCACGAGGAGACCGCAGTCCACCAAAAAAAAAAAAATAGGGGTAGAGGAGGTCAGCGCAAGGGCTGCACATCAAAAATCAGGATTAATGCGATAGTAAGAGTTTTTTAGATTCAGAACGGTTTCCTATAGGCAATGTTTAATCAACAGATTGGATAATGACTTCTAGTAACACAATAAATCAAACTTTTTGTCTAAGTGAGACCTTACCCTTAAAGGAGGCTGCCTTGTGAACGAAATTTATTGAGGCTTAAATCCTAAGATTAGTTTGTCTGGATATTTGTGAGACTGCAGTAGGCGAAATAGTAGTACACTTGTCACGGATAGACGGATAAAGGGAAAATCACCTGAAAGCAGTTGTCAAATCCATAAAAATCCAAAGCTAAAGTCAAAATCATCGCAAGGGGTCGACCGAACTGGAACCCATAGGTTATATTCTTAATAGGCTTTTGATTGAAAGTGTACTGCATAGGTTAAGAAATTTTCACTAAAATACATTTAAATGCCAATACAGTTTGCTAAATAATTTAAGGAAATCCTTATCGACCTTTGACCTTTATTAGTAGCATAATTTTCTATTTGAATTTTCCTTAATTAGTTGCGATTAATGTTCTGTCAATGGTTAGTAAGCCTCTATTAAATTTAAAATTGTCATACGTAAGCTTCAATTTAAATTCAAACTACACAGGTCAACAGAAAAAGAAAAAAAAAACGAACAAAAAATCAACTGACTTTGCTTCAATACCGCTCACTTAGCTAATCAAAATAACAACAAAAAAAGAGAAAAGACAACAAATAAATAAAAATTCTAATGTTTACCGTGTGTCTATTTGCCAAAAATAAGCACCAGAAAAATAAAATTGTGGCACAAAATTATTCAACAGAGCAATCAATGTTGCAAGAAAAAGGTTGCCAGGGAAAAAACAGAAAAAAATCAAGCGGAAATTGTTGCAACAAAAACAATAACAACGACAGCAATTTATTTAAACTCTTTCGAAATGATGGCAAATATTTTGATTTATAACGTTAGAATGTCTCTAACAACCTGGTAACATGACCCCAAACAGGGCAGCAGGAGGCAAAATGTCAGCCACTGAATTTCTATTTTTTCCCGTTTTGTTACCGCCATTTTGTTTTTATTTCATTTTTAAGGACTAAATTTGTTAAAAAATAATTTCAAACGAAACCGGATACTTTTTTGGCTCCGAAAAAATCTTTTTTTTTAAACGGAGGCAAGCAAAATAATGATGAAAATGGGCTGAAATTAAATTTAACTTGAGTTTCTCATTTCTCTCTCTCCGACCAGGCTCTCGTCTGGGTTTATTTGTAAAGGATAATGGCTGTTTTTTTGTTATTTATTTATAACCCGAACAACAACAACAGCAACAACAACCATGACAACAATTGGTTTAAAAGGCCGTTGAATTAAGGCAAAATTGAAAAAAAACAATGAATGAATGAATGAATGAACGACCGAATTGAATTGAATAAATCAAGCGGAAATTGTTGCGATTTGAAACGTTTCTTGTTTTTTTTTAGTTGGATTTTATTGGGATTTTCTTTCCTTGTTTTTTTTTTTTTGTTATGTTTTTTTTTTTGTTGTAGAAGGGATAACAACGTTTGATGATGATTTTATTGCATGCGATCAGTTAACAAAAATTTTGTTTCCATACACACATACATACATACATATGTATATGACAGAGGTTTTACAAACATTTTTATTTACACTGGTAAACTGTGTGTGTGATTGTTTCTTTCCTGTGGCTTTGAAATTAAGGTAGTTCCTGAAGGATAAAATAAACTGAAGACAAAAATAGCTTGAGAAGGCCACACTATTAAATGTTTCACAAATCAAAAGTGTAGCAGAAGCCAAATGGTCTCAAGACTGCTGTGAAACGCTTCAACAAACAATGTTGGACAGCCAGGACAATATAGAAAATATTTCAAAGAAGTTGACAATCGTATTATTAAACTGCAGCAGGTTGCTAAAGAATATAGTTTTCAGTCTAGTTGCCAGGAATTGGGGGTGAAAAGCGAATAAAAGCTAAAATTCTATGACTTGAGAACAAAGTGGGCAAGTGCATCATTGAACTGCAGCAGGTTGCTTAAGAATATCACGACATTGTTTCCCAGTGTAGATGTGATTAAGTAAGGCATCTGAAAATCAAAGAAATAGGAAATAGGTGAGGGAATAAAATCTAAAGTTCTATGACGATATCTTAACAGCCACACATTCGCAAATAAGACAGGATGTGATTGCATTCCCATATATAGTTTGGGAAATTTAGAAGCTTAAGTTTAAAAATGCAATGAACTTTTGTCAACTTTACTTTTTTTTGTTGTGAAGTACAATTGGTGCGGTTAAAAATGGAATTTGATTTCTTTCATATGGCTGCCGTGGCTGGCTTCACAGTATTTTATTCGATAGAACCAATTTTCCTGCACTTTATCGAGTGTATGTGGTCGTATCTCGGCAATGGCATCATGAATGTTGGCCTTCAAATGCTCAATCGTGTCTGGTTTGTCGGCATAAAACTTTTCTTTAATGGTGCCACACAGAAAATAGTCCAACGATGTCAAATCGTAGCTTTTTGACGGCCAATTGACATCACCATTTCGGCTAATTAAACGGCCATCAAGCGTTTGACGCAATAAATCGATTGCAGCATGAGATGTGTGACAAGTGGCACCATCCTGTTGAAACCATGGTTCGCATGAATACCACTTAAAACGAGTACAAAAAAACGGTTATCGTGGTACGATAGGTGTCTCCATTGACCGTAATGGTTGCGCTGCCCTCATTATCAATGTAATATGGGCGAATGATGCCTCCGATTAACAAGACGCACCAAACAGTCACTCGTAATGGGTGCATTGGCTTCTGTAGGAACACGTGTAATTTTTCTGAGCACCAACTCTTGTTTATTAAAGTATCCACCAAGATAAAAATGAGTTGCATTCGAAAAGATTGTTTTTTTTTTGGCAAAATCGACATCATCGTGCAGTTTCTCGTTGGCCAAATAAATCTCAAGGTTGCTCAAGCGTAAATCGATTCATTACGTTCAGTGGAGATAATTTTACTGAATTTTGTGACAGAATAAAATGACAGAAGTATTGCCAGATTCGAAATAACCGTTGGTTCAAATTTATACCGATTGATGACCCACCCGATATATCGTATATCCATAAGTGGTGCCATATTATCTGGTATTTTCATTACTCTCTCTATATAATGTTAACCTCGACATAGTTTTGGTTATTGATTTCCTGTTATCAGCAGTTGGCATACTACTCAAAGCACTTTAGCGTTTAGTGTTCAGCACGCAGATAGGCTTGTGGGTCTGAAGCTTTTCTTATATTTTACCCGGCTTGTAAGACAAGTATGCTTTCATTCAGACAGTGCATTCGATCTTCTGTTGAGTGCATTCTTAAAAAGTTTTGTAACATGACAACATTGAATATGGTGTACCAGCTGAAATTCTACAGCCTGATATCAGACGTCTCCGTAGATAGTGTGTTGTCTCATTAGATGTGAAGCCATAGTTCAAACCTCAGGTCAGGCATTTCCAACAAAACCAAATCTGAAAAAATATTTCTTTGGCGACTTCTTGTCAGTAGATATCTGGGAAAAACTCGAAGAGTAAATAACATTGCCTTGAAAAAGTTTCTACAAAATCTAGCGTTTGGAGTTGAATTTAAAACTGTACCGCCACTCATGTATAATATTAACACGCACAACATAAGTGGTGTGAGAAGCTAGGTCGCCATCCTGACAGAAGGGTTGTAATAACAAGAAATTCCAAAAGAAACAAGTACTACAACTTATTATTGTTTAAATACTTATTATTCCTCGTTCATACAATTTTGTAACCACCCTCTTAAAAATGCTTTTCTGTTATTGTCATTGTCTTAAACGTTTTTACTAAGCCGCTGTCATATAAATTTGGATTTTATTTCGTCAGTTTCTGTTTGTTTGTCTGAACTCGACATTTTTCTTTAATCAAATAAAATAAAATCCTCTCTCGGTTTTTGTTATTTTTTAATTTTATTGTTGCTGTTGGCTGTGTTGTTGTATACAAATTTGTTTTTGTTTACCATAAAAATCATTTTAAGCCTCTTAATAATATTTTATATTGTGGTACCCTACACCGCATAGCATATATAAAATAATTGATCGTTACGAACCTTTCAGTCAGGCTTGCGACCTAGCTTCTCATACTCACTTATGTTGTGCGTGTGATAATTTTATACACAAGTGGCGAGACCTAAAGTTTAAAGTCGACTCTGAACGACAGAAGTTTTTGGAAAACTTTTTTATGGCAATTTTATTTACTCTCAGATTTTTTGCCAGAAATCTGCTGAGGGAAAGTCACCGAAGAAATATAATATAAGGCGTGTTTTAATTTTATACATGAGCGGCGGAACCTACAGTTTAAAGTCGACTCCGAACGACAGTTTTTTTTGAGAAACTTTTGCATGGCAATTTTGATTTACTCTCAGAGGTTTTGCCCGAAAACTGCTGAGAGGAAATCGCCGAAGAAATTTCGTTTTGTTGGAGACGTCCGACCTGGGGTTTCAACCGCAGCCTCACGTCTAAAAAGCCAACACACTACCTACTTGACTACGGCGACTATAGTGTGTAGCATAGCTGTTAAACAAAAGCTTCTTCATGAACATCCCGCAGGATAAGGCAGATCCAAACGGGTATCAGACTGCGAAACAACTAAGCAATCTCCTTATTAGGGTCTCTTGGTCACAATAAGAGACTGGAAATTACAGATGAATTCTACTCCCTTGCTAACAATTTCTGAATAAAAGAAAGGACCAGTTCGACCGCTTTGTTAAGCTAGTCAAGACAGCTCATTTTTCACTTTCATTTGCACATTTACTCTGTGAATTCTGTTCTCATGGACATTTAACGATTGTTCGTTCGCGTGATTTCAGCAGAAGTTGTGATCCGGAGGAGGGGGAAGAGACCGTCTTTCACTTCATGTCATAAGAACGATTAAAGTCTGTTCTTAATGGTGAACTTCAACGCCCTTTTATTTGAACGACCTGTGCCCATGTGGGTTTTATAGATCGGCCTAAGTGCGGTGCCTTCTAACTCCACTTAAGGGTAACTAAGAATCAATTGCTGTTAATGAAAGTAGGTGGGGTTTGTAATGCAAGTTGGTAGTATTTGAACCAATTTCTTCCAAAGCAAACTTGCTATGTATTACATTCGTATATACATACAGGCATAATTGGTCTTCTCAACCCTTGAGTCAGGATTACAACCTAGCTTCTCATACCACTTATACAGGAGAGGCGAAACCTACAGTTTAAAGTCTTCTCCGAACGACAGATTATTGAGAAACTTTTCATGGCAATTTTTTTATTTACTCTCAGAGTTTTTGCCAGAAATCTGCTGAGAGGAAATCGTCGAAGAAATATTTTTTTCAGATTTCGATTTGTTGGAGTTGTCTGACCTGGGGTTCAAACCCTAGCCTCACGTCTAATAATCCAACAAACTACTGACATTCGTACATAACAAATCAATGATCTCGGGATCAGAATCAATTCAAATTTCAAGCTCATAGTGCTTCACATAGTCACGCTTAGACTGTAGACTGTAACTTGCTTCCTGAGTTTTCCTTTTCGTGTTGCTGTTGTATGAAAATATTGGCATTGAGAGTGTAAAAATATTTCTGTTTCTGCTTCCGTTTGTAGTCGTTTTTATTTGAAGCTTATAAAATAAAACTAGGGAGGGTGAAATATTTGTTTTTATTTTATTATTTGTTGTTGTTATTGTAAATACAGTTAAGTTTGTATGTTAGTGTGAAGGAGTTTTTTTTAGTACGAATTCCTTAATGGATTATGACATACAAAATATTTACGATTTTTGTTTGACAAGATATTTATTATGATGTCGTTGATGTTGATGATGTTACAACTGAATGTACGAGGGTAGTCACAAAATTAGTTAACTTGATATGGAGATGAAAGCAGAGACAAGGACGAGCATGTGTTGTTATAAAAAAAGCGAATGGGAATCTTTTCTACAGAGGCTTTGGAGGCTCTGTTGGATGAGGAGGCTCATTTGTTTATGATAGTTCTAGAGCTTTAGAGACAATGGCTAGGATAATGGCAGACAAATCTAATAAGAGATACAATGTGTGATGCTATTGATAAATCAAGTGACTGCCAGTACCCTCATTAACTGTCTGATCGAGGAATACTATTAAGAGAGGAACTGGAGTTTTTGGACTCAAAGTGAAATACTTGAAGTCCATGTAAATCAAAATTCAAGCACTCTGCTCTTACGAGGGTAACTCTTTTTCTTTCATTTTTTCCTTTATATGTAAGACCAACACTGAGGGGATGGCGCCTACTCATGCACTGATTTGTATTGGAATTAGGAAAATAGGTTATGGGAAGGAGGAGAGAGCACTTGGTTCTTTCTTTTTTCCATGCAATGCATTGTGTTGGAATTAGGAAAATATATTATGGATGGAGGATAGAGGGAGCAGTGTTTCTGGACATAAGATTTGAATCTTTTTATATTATAAGTGGCAGGAAAGACCTCTGCAGTTAGGGAGTTCTACATACGGATAGTCGGGCTAGCGACCAAATTCTGTCTGTAATGCAGTATGTGCTCCACTGTCCAATCGACCACAAATGGATGTGCCCTGCAAGAAAGTCGCGTGCTACGTAAGAATACACGAATTTCGGAAACAAGTCAATAACACTACGCGGTTGTCTGAGGAAGTCAAATCAGCTACGAAGAAGAAATAGGGTCATCTCCTAAACTACGGTGTTGTCTGGCAAAGTCAAATCACCTGTGAAGAGGAAATAGGTTCATCCTCTGCTGGATCTAAGATTATTAGGGAATTTACCCGCTATAAGGAGCCAAAGTACCTTCTGAAGCGTGGTGTTTCCACATCACTGATGGAGCTAGAACTTTTCACTACTGAAGCCTGAACACAATAACCCTTCGCGGTTGTCTGGCAAAGTCAAATCAGTTGTGAAGAGGAAATAGGGTCATCCCCTGCGGGATTTTAGATCAACAGGGAATTTACACGCAATAAGGAGACAAAGTACCTTGCGAGGAGGGCTGCTTCAACATTACTGATGGAGCCAGAATTTTTCTCTGGTATGGAGAGAGATGTTTGGAGGGAAGTATTCAACGAAAAGGGAGAGGTGCTTCCATATCACGGATGGAGCCCGAACTTTTCTCTGTAGTGGAGTGAGATGTAGGTTTTCTCAAGATATTTATTGGCAAATGAGAGAGCGTTTGAGTCTTTGCAAGTTTGACTAATTTCGCTGCCACCCTCGCATGTCTAACTAAATGCCAGTAGCATTATTAAATTGAGTTTATTGCCCCTTTCTATAAAACCGAGAAATACTTGAATAAATTTGTATTTGTTTTGGACTGAGGGGCAGAATACCGATGAAGATGAATATTTACTTCAGGTTGTTTGCATTTCCTTTGAGCAAATATTTTATGATCCTTTTTTAGAAGGATATTTACATAAATTTTGTGTGTATTTATAAGGAAGTAATTTTTATTTAAATTTAAACGATTTGCAAACATTTCAAATAGTTTTTCCAGAAATTCCTTTAAAGCAACACAAAAAAAAATAAAAAAATTAAGTGAATAAAAAACGCGAAATATTTTTCGCACCACTTTAACTTTTAACAGAGAGACCGAGAGGATTAAATGCTTGTATTTAGTTTTCAGATCCTTTTTGATTTTTCAAAATGTTTTTTTTGCGGTTGATAAAAACATCATCCTTTTTTTGCTGTATTTTTTTATTTGTTGTTGTTCTCTTCAAATATTTTATGGTTTTATTACGTGTTTTGTCGTTGCATGTTATAAATTTGAAAAACATTTTTTTTCTCTTCTAATATTTTATAGTGGCAGTTATGGTACCAAAAATAACTTCTGAAATTATTTAATTCCTTCATGGTATGGTTTATGGCCAAACACACATATATACACTTCTGAAAAGTATTTGTTCAAGTGCATGTACGAGTGTAATTCATGCAGATGTAAATTATAGCCAGCAGGGAGTAGGAGTAACAAAAAAAATATGTGAAATATTTTTTACAGTTTATTGTCTAACAAGTGTGGAATAGAAAGAAGTACACTGGTGTGGTAAGAATAAATATAGGAAAAGAGGAAAAATATGGTATATTTTCATACAAGAAGTATTCATAAACTACGTCACTCACAGTCCGAGATCCTCGTCCACATACGACATTGTGTTTTTAGATCAATTTGATCTTAAATTGTGCCAGAGGTACTAAAATAATGCGATCATGCGCTGCCCTCATTGTCTCTATAACGACTTCCTCACTCCTGTTGCCATGACAAACTTCAGGATGTTCTTCGGTGTCAATAAGGTTAAATCCTTGTCTACTACATGATATGCATACATACATACATACATACATACATACATAATTGATAATTACAACCGTTGAGTCAGTATTACAACCTAGCTTCTCCCACCACTTACGTTGTGTGTGTTAATTTTATGCATAAGTGGCGGAACCTACAGTTTAAAGTCGACTCCCAACAACAGATGTTTTTGAAAAACTTTTCATGGCAATTTTTTATTAACACTCAGAGTTTTTGCCAGAAATCTGCTGAAAGAAGGTACGTCCGCAGGTTGTGGTGGAAGCTTTGATTACCAAAGCTCACAAAGGAAGTCGCCGAAGAAATCTTTTTCATATTTCGTCTGATTGGGGATATCTGACCTGGGGTTTGAACCGTGGCCTCACGTCTAATAAGCCAACACACTACCTACTAGACTATAATGACTCCGTCCATCCTTTCAGTATGTTATTCGGTGTCAGTAAGGTTAACTCTCTGTCCACTATATGATATGCATTTAAACATGTCTTTCAAACTTATTTAAAATATGCTGGAAATCTTTTGCTTCAATAGATCCTTAGAGAGTCTATTCATCTCCTCTCTTGCAGACAATATCATGCCAAACTTCTTTTTCTACTCCGCAGAAAGATTCAGTCAGCATCGCAGCTCATCTGCCTGTTCATTGCTGCAAATTCTGAGTTACCTGGGATCGAGCAGAGCAGAGTTCGATTCAGCTTCCTCAGACAGTTTCATTATTACCCTCATATGAGCCGAATACTGATTCAGTTATTGGCTCAGCTTATTTGCTGGTTTTTTGCTGTAAGTTCTGAATTGCCTGGAATCCAGCAAAGATTGATCCTTTGATTCAGCTTGTCCAAACAGGGCCATATTACCCCCATATGAGCCAAGTACTTGGGTAAGGGGCTGACTGCCATATGGCATTGCCTCGTCTTCTGTACCTTCTATCCAAATGGAATTGAGCACACCTTTCGATGGCGTAGACTTCTATTTGGAAAATACCTTCCTTAATCCAGCTTGCCCAGATAGTCCCATATTACCCTCACATAAAGCGACTGCTTGGATAATAGCCTGACTGTCAAATGGTATTGTGCCGCATTTTATACTTCCTGTTTAAGTTGAACTGAGCACACCTTTCGATGGCGTAGACTAGCATTTGGAAGATGCCTGTGAATATTCTGATGGATTCCGAATATTTCATTTTGGGATTGAAAGCCGCTGCTTCTGTCAATGTGTCACTGAGCTGAAGCCTAGTAGGTATTGTCTTGGTTTATTACACATAAGGCCTAGCTTCACATTCCAGGTCAGACTTCTATAACAATACGAAATCTGAAAAGCTATTTCATCGGCGACTTCCTTTCAGTAGATTTAAATAAAATTGCCATGAAAAGTTTCTCAAAAATTTGAAGTTTGGAATCGAATTTAAACTCATGTACAAAATTAATACATACAACACAAGTGGTGTGACTAGTTAGGTTGTAATCCTGACTAAAGGGTTGTAATGATCAATTATGTATGTATGTATGTATGTATTGAATTCCGTTCCGAAGTATTTCTTAAAATAATGGAAACTCCTGGTTAAGAAGACTATTAAGGAGGGAGCTTTCAGCCTTTCAATTTATCAAAGGTACTCTGAATATCGTGTCATACTTGTCTTTCGTAATCCTGACTTTAGTTCTGGTTCTCACTAGCATCTGCAACGGGCTTAAATCCAACAGAGTTTCTAGAACAATTGCAGAATAGATTCTCATTGCGCTGTTATATAACGTATGCCTTTCCTATTCAACTACATTTGAGTTGTTTTTAACCAGGACTTGTCTGCTTATGCAATGGCTCTATAGGTCCTATTATGGTATACATCGAATGCATAATGCTTGGTACACAGTAAGTAACATATTTTGTATCAGTTGCCGCAGTTAAACTGGATATCTTCCGGTCTATTTACAGGAAGGTTGAACTTTTTTTTGGCAACATAAGGGGATGTACAGTGTGGGTATGCTATGCTGGATTGATATGAATAAGCGGAAGCGGAATGACTGTCACTTTTCCTTAATTTCGCCTAATTAAACGGCCATCAAATGTTTGACGCTATAAATCGATTGTGGCAAGAGATGTGTGTCAAGTTGCACGATCCTGTTGAAACCAAACAACATTCACATCAATAGTATGGAGGTGTATCCATTGAACGTAATGGTTGTGTCGTCCTCATTTCGAAGAAATGTGGGCCAATGATGCCTCCGCTACATAAGTTTCACCAAACAGTTACTCGTAATGGGTGCATTGCCTTCTATAGGATCACATGTGGCAATTTTGCCAAGATAAAAATGAGCCTCATCTGAAAAGATGTTTTTTTTATAGCAAACTCGACATTATCGTGCAGTTTCTCGTTGACTCAATAAATCCCAACGTTGCTGAAGCGTAAATCGATTCATTACGTTCAGTCCAGATAATCTACCGAATGTTGTGACAGAATAGAATGACAGCAGTATTGTCAGATTCGAAATAACCGATAGTTCCAATTTATACCGATAGATGGCCAGACACGATATCACAAAGGACCTAAGAAATGTTTCAAAATGGGCACGCCATCCAACCTAACTTAATCTAGCTCGGACTAAAACTAGGTCGCGATTAAATAATTCTGTTAAGTCTCTGCTGGATATCCTTTTCAGTCCTTTGTAAGCTTTTATCGTTTTAGTATGTGTTCTTTGAAAGAAACTAATCGTATTACTTTATTGTCGTCCCTAAAATCCATATTATTATCCTTAAAAGGACAATAAAGAAGAAGACTAAAGCAACAATTTCTTTCTTTTTATTTTTCTTTCATCAGCAAATAATCTTTTCTTATCATTTAAGAATGTCATACAGGATGAAAATGAATTAAAATTATTAGACAAGCTTAAGTGGATGCCCATTTCAATTTATCTTTTACCCAAAAGAGATCAGGCAACGTAAAGCGTTTTTGGGGGAAAAATTTTTTTAAAAATAAAATCCTTATGGAATAGAATTTTTTTGATTTGATTTTTTAATTTCTTTCTTGTTTTCTTTTTTCGTTTTATTCAACGAAATCTGTTTTTAAATTTATATTCTTTTTTATTTTTATTTTACAAACGTATTCAGTTGTTGTGTTTTTATTTATTTTAAGCCCGTCTCTTAACGTGTTTCAGTAGACCGTGTTGCAATAAGTGGAAGACAAATTATTTTTCGTTTTTCCCAAACACGAGCAACACAAATAAATAAAGTTCTGTTGAAAGAAACGAAATAAAAAAGAAGAAAATAAAAAAGATACGCCTTGTGTAACGCGAGTGTAGAAAAAGGAAATTAAAGACGAAAATTGTCGGAATCAGACAGACCAGCATTCCAAACAGACCCGCACACACGCAGTAAATACTGGCAGTGTTTGGTTACCCATACTCATGCTTAACTCCCTCACCACTTGTAATGGATATTTGAACGGAAATTAATGTTTTCAACGCATCGTCATTGAAGGCATATCAATAACTTTTAATCTCTTTCAATAGGCCATCAAAAAAGAAAGAAAAAACCTTAAAGAAGAAAGGAAATAAGAAATACAAAAAACAAAAACAAAATAAATAAAAACACCCTTCCCCACGCAAAAGGAAATGACAAACAAGCACACAATTCAAGGCCTATGCTTTATAGATATTAAAGTGAGTTGGAATCAATCAATTTCAATGATTTTAATTTGATAAATGGGCCCGTAAATGAGAAAATAAATGAATTTTCTTATGTTTCGTTAATCATTGTTTAAGGAAATATTTGTTTAATCAGGGATTTGATGATAAATTGTTTTTGAATTTTTAATTTAATTAAGCATGTAATACGTTAAATAGGCCCCTTTTCCAAAAACTAAGAATACACAAATACAAGATATGTTTAATTTTTATTGAGAATTATTTTTCGCGGCTTAGGTCACAAATATTTCCTTTGCCATTGTCTTCGTATTGGTAAATAGGCCTCTAATTTATAAAATAAAATAATTTCTTTTTAAATCAAACTTTCATACCACAGTCTTTCAGTTGTTACATTCTAACTTAGAGTTTCTATTGGGAACAAGGATTCATGTCATAAAGATGCATCTGTGTGGTCTATTGTACTTTCTTTTAACTTTATAGAGCAGCCCTTTAATGTGTCCTCCAAGCCTAATGCCCCGAAAACTTCAGAATCCTGCTCGCGGTCAACAATGACAACTCCCAGCCTAGTAGCTGGTATTGTTCCACACGTTTCATTCTGGGATGCATTAATGCCCCGCAGGTTCCGCAAATATGTTCTGATCCTCACACATATTTCCTTCTGACATGCATTATTGCTCCACAGATTACAGGAAAATGTTCTGATGATTCATTCTCATCGTCATAGGATTTGCATTTTGGGCTATGAGTCTACAGGGTCCTGTCAGAAGACCGCTTGCAAACCTCAGATTATTCCTCGATAGTCCGAAGCATGACTCAAATCTCCTGTCATTTCCAAACAAAAGTTTCGATTGCCTCAAACATACTTGGTTTGAGAAGAGTCTTTTCCTCTCCTTATCTACTCTTTCGTTATATCTTTTCAGACATTCGATTCCACCCAACAAAATGGTTCTGGAAGCACCCCTCCTCGCAAGCTTGTCTGTATCCATATTGCCGAGAATTTCCGCTTGACCTGGCACCCTTCTGAATGTTATCTTAGTAAGCCTACCTAGCTAGTTCAATTTCGCTAGACAGTCCCATACTATCTTCGATTTAACCTCAAAAAATAGGAGTATTCGAATGGCAGCCTAACTGTCAGATAGTATTGCTATGTCTTCCTATCTTTTGTACCTTCTCTCCATGTTAAATTGAGCAGGTCTTTAGCTGGCATAGACATGCGCTTGGAAAATACTGGAGAGTTTCCACATGGGCTAGGAATATTTCATTCTGCAACCAAAAACTTTTACTCCTGTTCACAGATACGTTGTTGAACCATCTGTATACCCCCAAATACTCTTGATTCTAGCAATAATATTTCGTATTGCATGTTAATGTTGAATAGGGCACCAACAGCCTGCTCAGCCTGAGGCGGCGTGTATAAATCCATCAAAACTAAACCCATAAAACTATTATAGGGGATGTCTCCACTATGGCACAGTCAAATAAGCATTGAATAAATTCGTTTTGGCCCTTTGTTATCAACATGCAGAGTAGTCCTGGGGATATAATCCAGGAATTATGTACTGGATGCATATCATGGTGGGCAGACGAATAGTGACCCATGGAGTAATTGTCTAGTCAGACAGCACAAATTTGAAAACAGCCTAAATGGAGTTAGACAAGCGTATGTTGGTTAAGTTAGGTTAATTGGAGACTAGTCTAGCATGAAATTTAATAGCAGATTTCGGACCTAAGAACTCGATTGGCTTTTTAATTGTCCCCCACTCTGAACTATTAGACTCTATGATTTTGAGAAGTGCTTCGGAAGGAGAGTTACCAACAAATATGAATGGACTAATCAGGAGATTACCGTAGGTAGGATGTCGGCTTATTGGACGTGAGGCAATGGTTCAAATCCCAGTTCAGACATTTCCAACAAATTGAAATGTGAAAAAACCTTATTTTCGGCGACTTCCTCTCAGCAGATTTCTGGTAAACAGTATGAAAGTAAATCAAAATTGCAATGAAAAGTTTCTCAAAAAACTGACATCTGGAGTCGTAAAGGAGTAGGAGTAGGTCTGCAACTCATATTTAAAAAATTAGAACACACAGCATAAATGACGTGAGAAGCTAGGTTTTAATTCTGCCTAGAGGGTTGGAATGACCATGTGTGTATATACAGTGGTGGCCACGAATTTAAGACGCGACATTTTACTTATAAATACATTTGTGATAATTTTTACATCTTATCAAAAATATTTTAGGCCCATGATATTTTTCTTAAGATTTTAGTAATATTAGGAAGAAAAACTAATAATATTTTGCTACCTATATTTAGTTAAGAATTTTTATTTACATATTATATAGATCAAGACAAAATGCTAGTCGGTATTTGATATTTTTTTGACACAAGTGGTTTACGTTGTGCAATACACCCACGCAAGTTTTTCTCATTTAGACATCTTCTTATTGCCCTAGACGACATATCGATACCAAAATCCAATACAATTTTATTCTTTATTTTACTTGAGCTCGTGAAAGGATTATTAGCAGCTACTTTATGGTGTGGTTTTTCGGGCTCTAGGTTGCTGTTTGACATTTTTGATGGTACCATGGTGCTTGATGTGTTCCAGCGCGTTGTAAATTTTGCATCTAGAACATTTAAGCAGCTTGGATATCTCCATTTTTATTTTTCCATCAAATTTTAATTGTTGGATCAGTTTTCGCTCGGCATCGGTATTCCAAGTACCTCTGACCATTTATAATTAAATATTTCTGTGTATTCCAACATAAAATAAAATAAAACATTCGTTGCTCACCGTTTAGCTTCAAAAAACACCAAAAAATCGCTTAAAAACCAGATATTTCTGAAATGTCTTAAATTCGTGGCCAGTTCCAAATAAATGTTTTTACAATAATATGATCAAAAAGCAACAAAATGTAAAAAGAAACAAAATAAAATAATGGCACTTTTTCTTAATATTACAGGGTATATAGAAGAATAAAGAATATCAAATTTGATATTACAGGATTGTAAATATTATCACAACTAAATCAGTCATATGACGTGTCTTAAATTCGTGACCACCACTGTATGTATATATTTCGAGCATAAGGAAGGCTAAGAATTGGCTGACAGTTTCCTTTTTAACTGTCCACTTCACTGAATCTTATCCTCTATGTGCTCTAGTGCTTCGAAACGAGACTTTGTAACTCCGTAATCTGGAGGTTCTCTCAAAAGGAAGGACTTTTTTCTGATGGGTCAAGATGGATCAAAAACGGATCTTGGAATCGAAGCTATTACTCTAGGAGCTATCGTTCTGGACATGCTACAGTAGAAGGATTTGTAGTCGGAAAACCTTGATTATAAACGTTTGACAAATCAAGGAAATAATAAGAAGGTGAAAGACAAGCTTCAAGGCAGAGTTATGGTCCTTAAGAGAACGGAAAGGACCATTCGCATTGTTCTTTGCGATTTTCATACGCTAAATAAAAATTAAAAAGTCCTTGAAGTCCTTAATTTTAACAATTCTTTTACGTTTAAAAATTTTCCATTCTATGCATTTTTTTTATTTGTTTTTGTTTTTTTTTTTGTTGTTTCTTCTTTTTTCCTTTCGATTTTTATTTATTTTCTTGTGTTGAGTTTATTTTCATTGTGTTGTTATTGTTTATTTTGTTATTTTACAAATACTGTTGTTTATTGTTGCTTTGTATTGTATTTATTGTTGTTGCTGTTGTATAGAACAATCTAAAAAGGCCTTAAGGGTCCTTTACAATTGAATAAGTGAGTATGTGTACGACGAGTATAGAATTCTTTAACACAAGAGTGTGAAGAGCATTGAAGTATGGACAGAGATGCAGAGATGTGGAGATAACAGTAGCAGTGGTCATAAGCATAAACATAAACAAACAATATCTTCTTAAATAATTCACCATAAAGAGACTGTTATATGTAAAGAAAGAGAGCCTCTAGCACACACACACATACACGCCCATATAATATCTTTAGGAGACAGCATTAAAGAGACGAACGAACACACATCAGCAGATATGTTTAAACACACAATTGGTGGCATAAAATCAATTTAAAATTTAATGCCATTGTTGTTGTCCTTTTATGTACTCTAGTGTATTTGTTTTCTTAAAGCAATTTTTAAGCAACAAATATTAAAGACTTACTTACACACACATACACATTAACACATAGAGATTGATTTTTATACTCCCTTTTACGACACATACTTAGGAGTTTTTATTTAAGTGAACAATTTTTGGGGATTGTATTCATTATTGTACTGCCTTATAAAAGTATTCGTTCAATTAAATCATTTAATCCAGCATTTCTTTGAATTGTAATTAGTTTTTTATTTCATGCAAAGCATGGAGACCAAGTAAAATGCTCGTAAATCAATTCTAATACACAGGTTGGATTGTGAAAGATGAAAAAAAAATCGCATAATATTTGCAAAGTGAATGAAATTTATTTAATGCGATAAAAAAGGATTATTTCATAAAAATGTTGTCCACAAATGCCTTCGATAAGTGAGCTTGGTCGGTTTCTCAAAAATGCTAGTTGTAATGTACACGATTTTCTAAACAGGGACTTCAGAACTTTGACAATTGATTAAGGTCATCTTGTTGAAGCTACATCTGTCAAGTTACTTACTTCCTTACTAAATTGGTATTTGTAACCCTGTAGTCAGGATTACAACCTAGCATCTCACACCACTTATCTATGTTGTGTGTGTTAATGTTATGCATGAGTGGCGGGACCTACAGTTTATTGTCGACATTGAACGACAAATTTTTGAGAAATGTTTCATGGCAATTTTATTAACTCTAAGCGTTTTTGCCAGAAGACTTTGAGACTTTTGAGAAGTTCTAGCTGGGGGTTGAACCACGGACTCTTTTTGAGAAACTTTTAATGGCTATTTTATTTACTCTCAGCGTTTTTGCCAGAAGACTTTGAGACATTTGAAATGTCTTCGCTGAGGTTTGAACAACGGGCTCATGTCTAATTTGCCAACACACTATCTACTAGACTATGGCTACTTTAAACTGTCAAAGTAACTGAAAATTCAGTATGTTTTGCCAAATCACCATAGACGACCGTGGATAACGACGTGTGTTTACTGAATGAGTTCTGAAGCATTTGACAACTGACCATAATATTCATTGAAGAACACCTTCTCCTCAATGAGGTCCCTTTGTGGATGAATGAGTAGGTTAATTAAAAACAATTGTCAAATTTGCAACACTGAGATCCAAGAGCGACTAATGCACCCTGTAAAGTAATAGTTTGGTGTGAATTTTGGGCTGGAGCGGTAGGCTGTCTATATTTCTCTGAGAACGACGTTGGTCAAGACATCACAGACAACGGTAAGCAGTGTAGGTCGATGATTTTGGCTTGAAATGGATGATCTGGACAGCAACGGCATATAGTTTCAACAGGACTGTGCTAAGTGACACATAGCTTATGCTATATTGAAGATTCAATTTAAGGACATCATCATCTTACGTGGAAGTGATGTGAACTGGCAAACGAGATTGTAAGATTTGATTTCTTTAGACATTTTCTTGTTGGATCGCAGGTGTATGCGATTAAGCCAAAAGCCACAGCGATCCTTAAAGTCAATATAAGTCATGTCATCGACCAAATTATGCCCGATGTATGCGCCAACGTAATGGAATATTGGAAATTTTAGACCGCAAATTTTAAAAATATTGTATTCCCTGCATGGTGGCATCATTAGAACTTTCAAATGAATAAAAAACTTTGGTGATGCTCCACACCTACCCTGTTTAACTTCAGGCATCAAAACAAAAACTAGCGCCGTCAAGGCGCATGATCTTGTCGGATAATTGACAGCTCTGGCCTGCACTTTAACTTGTTTAACTTACGTTTTTCGAATTTTAGAAATTATTCTTGGAGACCACATCAAATAATAAAATCCAACGGCCTTTCAACTTATTTTCTCGCACGGTTATGTCCACAACTCATACTTTCCGTTAGCCAAGCGGCTATCAGGACATTGAATTCCAGTGTAGTAAACTCCAAGACGGTGTACGACTGTCGCATATGTCTCGATGAGGTGGCGAACCGATATGATGTTTGTATCACATGGGTACCGGGACATAATGATATTGCTGGCAACTGCAGAGCGGATGAACTGGCCAGAAGGGGCACGACCATCGAACTCTCCGATGAATTCTCTACGTTGGGGATCCCTTTGGGGACCTGCAAACTTATAATTGACAACAGTAGGTCTCATCAACAGAATTTGGGCAACTTCGGATAAGGGCAGAGCGGCGCATAAGATCTGGCCGAGGCTGGATAGGAGGCGCACGGCGACTCTGCTTAACCTCCAAAGAAGTAGGCTCAGTACTGTTATCGGGGTTATTACGGGGCATTGCATTATAGGAACGCATGCGAGGCGTATTGGTTGTGGACACCTTGCAAATGATTTCTGTAGAAGCTGTGGAGATGAAGAGGAAGATGAGACTATTCCTCACCTATTGTGCACATGTCCGGCACTTAGTCGGAGGAGAAAGAGGTACCTGGGTGCCTACTACATGGAGGATATGGATGAACTGTCGTGTATGGATATTGGCAGTCTGAGTAGCTTCATCGGAAGCTCCGAATGATTCCTGGAATAGGGGGAAATGAGGAACTGTGGTATCAAAATGGGCCCTGTGTGCGGCCTAAGTGTGTCCACTCATGACTCCATCGAGAGGACAGCCACTTCTACCTACCTACCTGCCTATGTCCACAACCATAATTGTCACAGAAGGAGTTCGGAGAACCTAGAAGTGATTGTGGAAACGCCGTTACGTTCGAAGAAGTTGGCTGTTTGGCGTCAGTGATATACAATAGCAAGATACATGCAGTATAATGAAGTAAATAAATTTAAAAGAGAGTAGGGTATCACATAATTCGACTTGATTGACTAGCACTTTCCCTCCGACATTTAAACAGCCAGGCTTTTATGTTCAAATGATGATTCTATGGCTTCTATAAGTGTTTGTCCATAAAAATCCGCTACCATATGTATGTGTGTACTCTCACACACGCACACACACTTGCGTGCGTGTTTTTAACGGTCAATAGATTATTATAGTCAAATACATATACTCTCTCTCTCACATACACTTGAATACGCCGTAATAAACACGCACAGAATTTAATGGTTTTTGATGATAATGACGTCGATGATGTTGATGTCGATTCTGTTGGCTTTCTCTCTCTCTCTCTCTCTCTTCCTGTTTATTAATGCTCACTAATAATAGTGCTCCACTCCATAAACTATATAATGTTTGTTTAAGTAAATATTGTTGTTGTCCTAATCACAGCTTGACTACATGTTGTTGTCCGATGTGTGTGTGAGAGTATAAATATAGAAAAATAAAAATAAAAAGGCGGAGAGAAGAGGGAGAAAATAAATAAAAATAGCCTTGAAATCTCTTTAAAAGAGAAAATCAAATAAATTTTTATTGTTTAAGTTGAGCAAATAATGGCGCGTTTGTATGGTGACTGTAAATAATAACCTCGTACCAATACCTTTACATTTATGGGCTTACATATGTACATATACATGCTTACATGCATACATACACATAGAAATGTGTATAAAATTTTAGTTTATTTGTATTGAAAGAAATTGTTAATAACAAAAAATCACTTAAACTACTAATAAGTGGGAGAGTAATTACACAGTGAAAGAAAACTTGGCAAGTAGTAGTGACGTAAAGGGTTTGCCATGGAATATGATTTTATTCATATGGCTGCCGCGGCTGGCCTCACAGTACCTCATCGATCAGAGTAATTTTCATGCACTTTTTCGAGTGTATGGGGTCGTATCTCGTCAATGACATCACGAATGTTGGCTTCCAAATGCTTAATTGTCTGTGGTTTGTCGACATAGAACTTTTCTTTAACGGCACCCCACAGAAAATAGTTCGACGGTGTCAAATCGCTGCTTCTTGGCGGCCAGTTGACATCCGCATTTGGGTTAATTAAACAGCCATCAAACGTTTGACTTAACAAATCGATTGTGGTATGAGAAGTGTGGCAATTTGCACCATCCTGTTGAAACCAAAAATCGTTCACATCAATACCATGAGGAGCGAGCAAAAAAAAGACGGTTATCATGGTATGATATGTGTCTCCATTTACCGTAATGATTCCGCCGTCTTCATCTACAAAGAAATATGGGCCAATGATGCCTACCTTCCACAAGCCGCACCAAATAATTGCTCGTAATGCGTGCATTGACTTCTGTAAGATTTCACGTGTGGGTTTTCTGAGTCCCAAATACGACAAGTTTGCTTATTAACGTACCCACCTAGATGAAAGTGAGCTTTACTCGAAAAAATGTTTTTTTTTTTGGCAAAGTCGACATCATCGTGCAGCTTCTCGTCCACCCATCTAGCGAAGTGATAACGAAGCGGTTGAACATGCGGCTTCAACTCTTGAACCAATTGAACATTGTAAGGCGTCATAACGAGATCTTTTCGCAAAATTCAACGTAAACTGTTGGCGTGAAATGTTCACTTCTTGAGGAAGATGACGAGTTGATGTTAATGTTTTCTCTCTCGCATACTCTCAGCCACAGCTTCGATATTTTTGGGGGTACGCACTGTACGAGCACGCTTACGTCTTGGCCTACCAGCAATGAAACCAGTTTCATGAATTTTAGCAATAAATTTACGTATACCAGTCACTGTAGGTCCTTCTCTGCGACCAAATTTTGTAGCACATTTTCGTGCAATTTCCGAACAATTGTTTCTGTTTTGGAAATAAATTTCCAATAAATTCCAACGTTGCTCAAGCGTAAATCGATTCGATTACATTCAGTTGATATAATATACTGAATTTTGTGACAGAATAGAACGACAAAAGTATTGCCAGATTCGTAATAACCGATGATTCCAAATTTAAATCGATAGATGGCCCACCCTATAATAAATGAAATAAAAAGTCAAAAACTAAATGATTTCCTGTAAAAAATAAAATTATTCTGAAGGAAATTTGCAAATGTTTGTCCAAAATGTTGGCTTTATGAGGGCATAACCTCAAAGAATATAAAAAGAATTTAAAAAAGAAACAGAACAAGAATACAATTTTCTATTTTCTTATTAATGGGGAGATATCTTCCTAAAATCCTTTTTATAAAAAAGAAAAAAACAAAATCACACCAATTTTAAGGGTTTAATTAACACCGTAAGAGATAATTGAACTCCGATGACATTTTCCTTGTTTCCTAGAAATGAAGTCATAAATTCACCTGCCATTAAACTTTTCTTTTGACTTTTGAACCCTTTTTCGTTATCACAATTACTTTTCAGTCCGTTTCTTGGCCATTTCTTTAGCAAATTTGGTTACCTTTTTTCTACGAAGATCTCATAATTTTGATTATTTTTATGGTTATTGCTACTGAAAACTGGCAACCTAAAATAAGTTTAAAAATCAAGAAAAAGGGGTGCTAAAGATTAAGAACAAAACAGACGAACTGTTTTTCATTATTATTATGGCCAAGACAATTAAGGCAACTGACCGAGACACCGTTTAACGAATACTGAAAAGAAAATTTAAAATCTTTAAAAAGCAACACTTTTCATAGTTAAAATCCCAGCAAGGAATACAAGTTTAATGAAGAAAATAAAAAAGTAGGTAAAGGATGGGATTTGTTTTAAAACAAAACCCGTAAAACACGATACCAACAACAGCACTTAACACTTCTTAATGAACATCGAAGGAAAATAAGAAAAGAAAAGAAAAGAAAAGAAAAAAATTAAAAACCATACGCAAGAAAAGAAAAAAGTGGAGGAGAAAATTGCTACATTTTCCTACAATGAAGTCCATAAAAAGCCAGAAACAAACAGCCAATAAGCAGTTGCATAATAAAAACCGGCAAATGATTGTGTACAACAGAAAAGAACAAGAAAACTGGAATCCAATTTAACTAGGGCGCCAAGAAATTACTTAAAAAAAGAAACAAAATGATTATTAAAATCTAAAGGAATCTAAAGGAATCTGCGGGAAGGGGAAATGAAAAACTGAAAAATAGCACAGCTTTGCTTAACAACGGATCAACGGCAAAAAATCTTCATTCAAACAAACATTCTTCTTAAGACCCACTCAATAAGCGCTAAACACAGAGAAACTACAAGCGTTACAAAAAAACCTCGAAAATGGAAAATGATTAAAACTACCAGAGAGTAATAAAGTGTAGAGCCAATGTCGATTGCAGACAACACCAAAGACTGCACAATGGTACGATGACTATCACACGGATATTGTTTTCATTTTGTTTTCGTGAATAGTACCGCATATTACTTACTTAATTGGTTATTACAACCATTTAGTCAGGATTATAACCAAGCTTCTCACACCACCCATATTGTGTGTGTTAATTTTATTCCTGAGTGGCGGTACCTACATTTTGAAGTCGACTCCGAACGATAGATTTTTGAGAAACTTTTCATTACAACTTTATATATCCTCAGAGTTCTTGGCAGAAGACTGCTGACAGGAAGTCGTCCAAGAAATACTTCAATTTGTTCGAGATGTCTGATCTGGTGTTTGGACAACTGCTGAGAGGAAGTCGTCGAAGAAATACTTCGTTTTGCCTGTCTGAGCTGAGCGCACCACCCGCGTCTTATAAGTCAACATAATACCTACTGGACTACAGAGAGTTCAGTACAGCATAATAACGAAGATAACCTTCAAAATCTTTGTTTACCATGGCGTTAAAATCGTCAGATCTGCCAGAACAGCGTCCGGACTTAGTTCGAGATATTTTGTCCAGGGGGGGATAGAGCCACTATATACCGTAACCTGAACTGTGACCATCAATGAAATATGCCAGTATGTTTAAGTAACGAGAGATCATTGCTGTTGTATCTTCCATTCTCGCATATGACGATGAATACATGTCGTGATATCATGTATGAGATGTATGAGACTTTCAGAACTGCCAGCGTATGTTTTGGCAGATCAATAATGTACAATGGTGACTCGTGTACAGAGCACAATGCAATGGAGGAGATTTCACAGAGTCTAAAACGATCTGAGGACAGCGATTATGTAGGTAAAATTGACCAATGTGGACCACTTAGGAAGGAAACTGCAGTCCTTTCTGCGAATACACGCAATGAACTATGATGTCCCCTGTACGACGCAGAATGCAACGCAAGAGCCTTCAGATAATGTAAAATAACGTAATGTGAACTGTGACTATGTGTTTGAAGGTGAACAGTGTTAACCAATTGACAAGAAAACCAGAATCCTTTATGTAAAGCTACACAATGTGATGCTCTACGGATAATTCTTAATAGCACATCTTCATTCTTATCACATGCGCACATAATTGGCCATTACAACCCTTCAATCAGTATGACAATCTAGCTTCTCACACCACTTATGTTGTGTGTGTTAATTTTATGATTGTGGGACGTACGGTTTATAGTCGCTCATTTTCATCACACCAACACTAATATTCTGCAAGATATTCTCCCTTTCCCTAAATATTCGGAGAGATATTAGAAGCTATTTATAGGACAGCCATGACGTATAGCAATACCCGAGTTCCACAATGCACAACATGAGATTGCTGTGGAAAGCACAATTATTAATTATGGTTTTAACGCTCACGCTTCACAGATTGTTGAATGCAAAGGATAACCCCTAGGGTAGACTAAGGCAGATCTCATTCAGCAAATCCGAGTTCTATGGATTAGGTACGTACACCTATCTAATTGGTTTGATCTTCTAGATGAAGAAATATTTGAATATTGAACTTTCTACAGACTACACAGCTACACCAATCTACCTTTAGTCAATTGGACCTCTTAGTATTACTGTCTGCGAAATATATAGGCGGTGAAGGTCAGATTTGGAGGGAAGAGATCTTCAATCCTCTTTTGAGTCTAACGACGTGATTTCATTGTGTTATTTGTTATGACCTTAACGATAAGTCCACCATTTGTAAAGTGGTTTTGGATTATAGCACTAGCCACAATCAGTTTGTACTGTTCGAACTGAAATATTCAGACGTGTATAGCTCTTGAAGTCGCCGTAGTCTAGTAGGTAGTGTGTTGGCTTATTAGACGTAAAGCCAGGTTTCAAGTCCAGGCCAGACATCAAAACAAAATACAAAAAGTATTTCTTAGGCGACTTTCTCTCAGCAGATTTCTGTCAAAAACTCTTAGAGTAAATAAAAATTGTAGCTGGGAGTCGACTTTAAACTGTAGGTCTCGCCACTCATGTATAAAATTTAACACACAACATAAGTATTGTGAGAAACTAGGTCGTAATCCTGACTGAAGGGTTGTAATGACCAATTACACAGCTCTGCAAATTTGGACTTTTTTGTGCAAATAAGATGGTGTTTCCGAAGGCATTTTAATTTTTAATCAGATTTATTTGAAAATTGTTACTCAGGGGGTTTTTAGGTCGCTGATTACAGATCTTCATTCAGATTTAAAAAATTCAAAATGGCGGATCCAATATGGCGGTCGAGGTTTATAAAAATTAATCAGATTTACTTGACTGCCATATTGAATCCGCCATTTTGAATTTTTTAAATCTGAATGAAGATCTGTAATCAGCGACCCCAAAAACCCCTGAGTAACAATTTTCAAGTAAATCTGATTAATTTTTAAGGACCTACGTAATGTGTTTCCTTTTCTCTTGCACCCATTGACATAAACCCAACAACTACTTTAAGGGTGCATGCAAACAATTCGGCTTTGGGCTCATTTTAAAGAGCAAAGATCAATTGTCAATTTCTGATAATAACGATGGTTCTAACACGTCAGTGTTTAGCTCTACAATGTTTCAAAAATGGCCAAAAACGCTATTTTTAGGGGTTTCAACCTCCTTTTTCTCGAAAACCTAACGTGGTGTAAAGTTTTTGATACCAGATTCGTGTTCAGCGCGCAAAATGCCTTCGGAAACACCTGGAGCCATCTTATTTGCAAAACTCATGCAGGGCTGTGTTATTTATGTATGTATGTATAGCTCTGCATTATCATTCCATACCATATATATAACATACCATAAATATAACAGTAAAAGCTGACATGTTTAAGGCCGAAAGTGCTGTCCATGTCTCATCTACGATGCCAAGAGTATAGCTATACAGTAACCTCTGTGTGTTTGCAGGCATATTTCGATAACGATGAAGGAAGTGGATATTAGCTTCATGCATCTCTATGTCATTATTTTGCTTATAAGACTCGTGATGAAAAAGCTTAGTCTTCACGCATGCTCGTGAAGGCAAATAAAATTTTTATAACAAACATGTTAACACACTTCAGAACAGGAACAACTTTACTTAGGAAAACAATTCAAGTACAAGTAATAAGCTTGTGTTGTCTATTCTGTTAAACACATAACATACCTCTGTTATTACTTACATTGGAGGTTTTGTTAAATTTATCTTCATTCACACACACTCAAACAATTCTATTTTATTTTCTGTTACGATTAATGAGAATGTGAGAATAAAAGAATGCTTCGTTCGGACACATAACAAAACTCCAAACAAATCCAGAAGTAATTCTCATTTAGTTTATTACTATTCAAGAATAAGTAAAATTATATTTTATTTGGAGGGTGGGTGGTGCCGGCAACCTTAACACAATAAGAGTATAAGTAAACGGTCAGCAATTGCCCCAACCATCATATACAGATGGTACCCATAAATTATGGTAAACAAAATCGCTTATGGTAATAGAGTAGTTAGCCTAACTATCAAGTATCCTAGCGCGCAGTCTCTGCTAGCTCCAAATGCTTTTTTTTTACCACCAGAAGAGCTGTTAATACTGTGGCTGTTCCACGTTGTCTGTTGTTTACCCTGAAGAATTCTTTTTGATTGTAATAATCCTAGATGACCGAATAGGGTCCTATGTAGTGTTTTAATTATTTTTACTATTTGGAGGGTGGGCGGTGGCGGCAATTTTAATACAACCAGAATGTGACTGAACGGACAGAAACTACCCTAACTAGCATGTGTAGATGGTATCTATAAATCATGGTAAGCAAAATCGCCTATGATAATAGAAAAGTTAGCCTAGCTATCAATTGCCCTAGCGCGCAGTCTATGCTGGGTCCAAATGTTTTTTTTAATAAAATAGCTGCTAGTGTGGCTGTTCAACGTTGCCTGTTGTTTCCACTGAAGATTTGTTTTGCCTATAAGAATCCTAGAAGTCCTAACAGGGTCCTCTGCAGTGTTTTCATAAATTTTACCACAGCATGGGCCTCCTCTGGTTCAAAAAGCATCCTTAAAATTATAATTTATCCCACCAAACTTTTGTATTGCCTTCAAGGCCATTTCCTAGCTTATTATAATGCTTAGTAATATCATATTTCGTCCTCTACACAGCCCATAGTGCAATTGTTAAATTGAAACAACAGTAACAACAGATAAAACAGTAAATAAATAATAAAATAAGTTGTGTGTGTATAAAAATAAGAGATCCTTCTTAAGGATCTTCCACAGAAATAAATTAAAATTTGTAATTACAAAAAAAACAACAACAACAACTCTATACATACAGCACAGCATACACCAACGACTTAAGAAAAAGAATTTACAACTGAAACTCGAATGTCTTGTACAGTAAAGGCAGTGTTGTGGCTTACATACACACATAGAAGTGTTAGTGGTTCACAATAAGAAGAAGAAGAGGAAAAAGTGTTTGAAAATATTTTAAGACTCCTTGAAGTATACAAAACCCCTGGACTAAGGACATGAAAATAAAATGAAAGAAAACAAAAATACTTAACAGTGGTTGACTGGCAAAAACAGTGTAACAACGGGCAGATGTTCAATAAATTCAGTCTGCTTTACATGTTTTTGGGGTTTAAAGTTAAGAAGAAGAAGAAGCAAAAACTATGTGGCAGCAACAGCAAGCAGTGAGTGGGCAGACACTGTATATTGTTGTTGTGGCAAGTATTTAAGCAACTAAATGGCTTGAATTTCTGTTGCAACATGTCTATCTACACTGCATCATGGTTGTATTGACCACAACAAGGGATACGATAAAAAACAATAGCAAAGTATTGCTCTTAAGGAGGCAATCAAAAAAGCTATAAGGATCAAACACGACTTAGTGGTCTCCTACCTTACAACATCGTCGTACAATGTCTGCTGGATTTTATTTCAAATCATCTCCTACTAATTAAGGTAGCCTTGCTAATGACATCCAATTAGGTGCCAGGACTCTATGTAAGACCAAGCTGGAGTCTTTAAAAATTCTTACCGCCTCATAACAATGTTTTGTCCTTGCAAAGCTTGTTTAAAATGTGCAACAATGCGAACGAGTGTAAATATTCTACCATTTGTCTGACACCAAACAAAAGAAAGAATGAAAAAAAGCAAGAAAATACCAAAAACTCTTGAGTGTTTAAATGAGGAATTGTGCGGTAAGTCTGTGTCCTTTTAAACAAAAGAAAGTGTAACAGCAGATGCAGCAGCAACAACAGCAGTCAGTAGAATATAAACCAAATGAAATAAGTGTGGCAACGATATTTTCACTGTAAGAGTCTCTGTTTAAAGACCCAAAGGAAACTGCATGGGGATATCGTTGAAATGAAAAATATTTAGAATTACGGTTGTAGTGCAAGCAGCAGTAAGTAAGTGCCTTCGGTTATTTCGAATTGACAATACTTATGTCATTCTATTCTGTCACACGATTCAGTAGATTATCTCCGCTGAACATAATGAATCGATCTACGCTTGAGTAACATTGGGATTTATTGGAAATTTATTTCCAAAACAGAAACAATCGGTCGGAAATTGCACGAAAATGTCGTACAAAATTTTGTTCGCAGAGAAGGGCCAACAGTGCCCGGTATACGAAATTTTATTGCTAAAGTTCGTGAAATTGGTTTCACTGTTAATATGACAAGACGTGAGCATGCTCATACAGTGTGTACACCCGGAAATATCGCAGCTGAGGCTAAGAATGTGCGTGAGAAGTCATCAACTCGTCATCGTTCTCAAGAATTGTACATTTCACGCAGCCGTTAACGTCGAAATTTGCGAAAGATCTCGTTATGATGCCTTACAGTGTTCAATTGGTTCAAGAGTTGATGCCGCATGACCATACGCTTTGTTTTCATTTCGCTGGATGGCTTAACGAGAAACAGCACGATGAATGCGATTTTGCCAAAAAGCAAGATCATCTTTTCGGATGAAGCTCATTTTCATGTTGTGGGTACGTTAATAAGCAAAATTGCCTCAGGAAAACTGGACTCAGAAAACCAAAACGTGGTCTTACAGAAGCCCTTTACGTGTGGCTGTTTAGAGCAACTTGTGGAGCGGAGGCATCATTGGCCCATATTCCTTTGGAAATGAGGACCGCGCAACTATTACGGTCAATGAATACACCTATCGCACCATGATAATCGATTTTTTTTTATAGCCGCTCTTCAACTGCTCGATGATGTCGAATTTGCCAAAAAAAATCTTTCTTTCGGATGAAGCTCAATTTCATCGCGGTGGGTGCTCAGAAAATTCACACGTAGCCTCACAGAATCCAATGCGCCCATTACGACTGACTGTTTGTCTTGTTGAGTGGAGGCATCATTGGCCCATATTTCTCTGGAAATGAGGACGGCGCAACCATTTCGTTCAATGGAGACACCTAACGCACCGTGATAACCGATTTCATTGTGCTCAGAAAACACACACGTGGTCTTACAGAAGCCAATGCACCTATTACGAGTGACTGTTTGGTGCGGCTTATGCAGCGGAGCTATCATTGGCTCATATTTCCTTGAAAATGAGGACGGCGCAACCATTACGGTCAATGGAGATACCTATTGCACCATGATAAACGATTCTTTTTAACCGCTCTTTATCTTACTGATGTAAACGATATTTGGTTTCAACAGGATGGTGCAACTTGCCACATATCTCATGCCACAATCGATTTATTGCGTCAAACATTTGATGGCCGTTCAATTAGCCGAAATGCGGATGACAATTGGCCGCCAAGAAGCTGCGTTTTGACATGGTTGGAATATTTTCTGTGGGCCACCGTTAAAAAAAAGTGTTATGCCGACAAAGCAGAGACAATTGAGCATTTGAAGGCCACCATTCGCGATACCATTGCCTAGATACGACCCCATACACTCGAAAAAGTGGAAAAAAATTACTTTGATCGAATGTGGTACTGTGGGGCCAGCCGCTGCAGCCATATGAATGAAATAAATTTCCATTTCTAGCCGGACCCATTGTACATCACAACAAAAAAACAAATTTTATGAAATTCCAAATCGTTTTTGTTTTGTTGCCGTGTTTAAATTTAAACTTTTAAATGGCCCACCCTTTACAATTCAAATTCGTTTAGTTGACGCTGCAAAAGTATTTAACCGTAGATCGAGCTTTGTATTAAAAATTATACATTTAAATTTTTGAGACAATATAACTTTAATTCAGAAAATGTTAGATGCGTGATATTTTTTTTAATTCATGAGTATTTTTATCGCCACTATTTTAAACCAAACAAAAAAAGAAAATTTCAAACAGGGGTAACAAAATTCAATAACGTCATAATTCTGGCTTATGTATCTTTTTTGATACATACGAACTTCCTAGAGATTTTCTGGTGTCGTGTATGTAATTTTTTTAAGATTTCAAAAATTTTGTGAAGTTTTATCGTAAATAATACATTAATTATGGTATTTGAAAAGGAATTGAAAGTTATGTAAGTGTGGGACGAAAGTGAAAAGATTGAATTTTCTATTCTTGATATGTTGTTGATATTGATTGAAGTAGTCGTAGTCTAGTATGTAGCGTGTTACCTTATTAGACGTCAGACCAAGGTTCAAACCTTAGGTCAGACATTTCCGATTTATAACGAAAGGTTGTAATGACCGATTATATATTAATTATAAGTATATATAATACTCCTGCTGCTAAAGACTTTGAAGAAGAAGAAAATAGAAGCTCGTCTTATGAACTGGAGAAAGTATTGGCAGCAACAAACATGACAACAGGATGTTTATCACCAAAGATGGTACTACTTGGAACAGAACAAACTGCCTTTAGTAGTTTGGGATGAAAAAATCTAATAGATTCTTACTGCTCTTCTCACATTTATATCACGTGACAGACAAACGTTAGAAGAATGTGTTTCGTCCCACGTTTTATTATAGATGATATGAGATATCAGAGTTATTCGCTTTGATAATGATATATTTACACCTATTAGGCCTTTTCGAAAAATGGGCTGAAAGTCTTGCAGCCTTTAATAATCATGGTTTAAAGCCTTTTTTTGAATTTCGAATGAAAATGATTTTTTTTCTAACGAAAAAAATAAATTTATCATAATTTTTTGTTAGAAAATTTTAATCATTTTCATAAAATTTTTATCACACAACTTGTAGTTTTATGTAAGAAATATTACTGTATAAATAGTTTGGGATTACGTATCATACTTTCAGAGCAGCCCATATATCCTTTTTTTAAGATTTTTAAAAATTTAATTTTTTGTTCGCCTAAAATGTAAGAAAATATATTTAAATAATGATGCTTATGTTTTTATGTTCCTTTTTAGTATATTTTCATTTCAAATTAAAGTTTTTTAGCAACAGAATTCAAAAACTTTTTAGTTTTATTGTGGAAAATGAAAATTACCTCCAGCGATTTTAATTGAAATTTGATACTTATTAATGGAATACTGTACAGTGATTGTTAGGGAAATTAATTTAAGGATATTTATATAAATCAAGCTTCATAAAGAGATTTACGGAGTAATGCTTGGTATTGATTTATGTTTTCTTTCCTTTCCTTTTGTTTTGTTTTATTACATTTTCAACTCATATTTAATTTTGTCGCTGTAGATTAGTAATTAATTGAATTTGATAATTATACATCATTCTCAGTAACTGTTTGGTACGCAAAGTTTTCAAAAAAATTTAATCAGCTCACACCAACGCCTTAGTGGGAGAGGAACAGAGTGTACTTGTGATTAGGACAGCTGACAGCCTGCACACTATGTCAGTTAGTCCGATGTGATAACCGTAGGTTCTATAATACAGTGTTAGAACCAATATAAGACCCCAAATCTTATACTATGATTGTTATATTCACCTTTAATTTCTGAATTTCCCATTGGGTTCTCATACTGACACAATAACCATTCCAGCATTCCAACATTTTGTGAATGAACTCAAGAGTTTCTTGGCACTTCAAACAATTTTTTCTTTTTAATAGTTTTCCGCACTTTTACTTCTGTTACTGCTGGTGGTACAGTTTCTTTGTTTTCCTTTCTCTTTTTTCATTTTTTTGTTTTGTTGTTGCTGCGTTGTTGGCAATCAATAGTTGCAGCAACTTGCCATTATTTGTATGGGCAAGTGCCCCCCAAAACAAACGTTCTTAACATTCATTGTAAATAAGTTTTACGGTCCTTTTCTTTCCAACAAAGTTGTTTTCGTTGTTGTTGTTGTTTTAAGTGTTTATTTAAACAGAGTGTTGCAAGCCAAAAATGGTTTGCTGAGTACAAAATAAACAAAAAAAAAAAAAAAAACCCTTAAAGCCGAGCCATTTTAAAAGCAGGATATTAAGAATTGAATTAAAAAAATGAGAAACAAGCAATTGGCTTTTATGTACCACCCTATTGCAACATTTTGTTCATTCATTCGTTCGTTTTATTTGCTTAAAATTTATGCTTAAAGTATGGCTATTTAATGTCTTTCTTTAGTATTTTCGATTACAATACAATCCTTTGTACTTTTCTTTATTAATTCCTTCAAGGTTTTTGAACGCTGTGTTGAAACTTGCAAACATTGTTGCAACATCTGTGCTTAGCTGGATGGCTGGTTGCTATCTGTCCTTGCTACCTCTCGTTTTGGGGGTGATTGTAATACAATGATGTTTTAATGATAGTGTTGACTGACACCTTTGTGTACGTATGTACCTAATAATAACCGACTCCATATAAAATGAATAAAAAAAAAAGAATAAATTGTTATGGCAATGCCGGCTTAGTGTGATGCCTTGCCATGCCATAACAAAGCCGTTAATGACAAAATAAGAATGCCACATAGCAGAGATAAATTTGCAAAGACGGCCTTTTTTATGAAGTAATGAAATTGAGAAAGTCAAGACAATGATTTATTAACGTATACAGCTTAAAAATGCTAAGAATGAAACAAAGCAGGCGTTTAGTGGTAGCATATGTAAGCCTTTGAATGCAAAGTTAGGATTATTCAACTGCTACTTCTGGGGTACTGCCTACTGTCCTATCCATATTGGTGGTCCTATACAGAGCAGACGCAGATTAATGATGGCAATAACGGACTCTATTCTGCTTTATGGCAGTGAGATCTGGGCTGAGGCATTGAAGGTTGACTGTAGAAGGAAAATCTTATCATCGGTATAACGAACCGCTGCACTTAGAGTGGCATCGGCGTATAGGACTGTATCTAGGTCAGCAATACTGGTAATCTACAGGCAAGTGAGCGGAAGAGAGTGTAGGAGGCTAAAAACGTGCACGGAAAGATAGTAAATGTCGACGACGCCAGAAAGCGTACCATACAACAGTGGCAAGAGGAATGGAACACTGAGACGAGTGGTAGATGGACGGTAAAACTTCTCCCAGATATTACCCGCTGGATGGAGAGGAAATTTGGTGAGGTTAACTACTATCTGACACAACTGTTATCTGGACACGGTTATTTTTGTAAGTACCTATTTAGAATGAGGAAGATGACACGACCAAATTGCATCTATGATGATGCGTCGATTGTTGATGCGGAACACACTTTCTTTTATTGCGAGAGATGGCGACTGCAAAGAAGGAGTCTTCAGGCCAAAGTCGGCGTCTGTACTGTGGAGAACTTATGCTATGTAATTCTAAACAGTGAGGAGAATTGGAATAGTATAGTCAGATACGCGGAAGACTTACTGAAATCTAAGAAAATTGACTTGGATGAGAGAAGTAGAATGGATGTTTAAACACCTTCTCGGAATTCGTGACGCAATCCGTACGCGGATATGGATATGAAGAGGCCAAATGGCCAGACGGACTCCATTTCGAGGTAATACCACAGTAGTTCCGGAGTGGGCGTAAGGAGTCAAAAGAGGAAGGGAAGATTTAATGGATCATACGGGGGATAGTGACGACTACCCCTATGGTGCGGTTAGGTACATTTACTCCTCCTCAGCGTAAAAAAAAACTGTCCTATCCATAAGTTGTCTACTGAGGTCAGTTACCGCTTTTTCCAAAATCGACAAAGAGAACAGAAGACGGAGATGAAATGTGCACTCTTTTTTCTCCTCAGATTCAAGGCAATGCCAAGTCTAACAGCATGTCTTCCAAAAAAGCAATGCCCTAGATTAGCTGCAATAGTCCGATATATGGCCATGCCAGTTAAGGGAAACATGCAATCAGAAGTCGCCGTAGGTAGTGTGGCCACGGTTCAAACCCCAGATCAGTCATCTCCAACCAAACAAAATATGTATGAAAAAATATTTCTACGGCGACTTCTGCTCAGCAGATTTCTGGTAAAAACTCGGAGAGTAAATTAAAATTGCCATGAAATGTTTCTCAAAAATTTGTTGTTCGGAATCGACTTTAAACTATAGATCCCGCCACTCATATATAAAATTAACACGCACAACAGAAATGGTGTGAGAAGCTAGGTCGTAATCCTACATTGTCAAGTAATACTGCACATACTCTCATGCTGCGAACGAAGTTTCATTCTAACATGGTCAAGTAATACTGAACATACCCTCATGCTGCGAACGAAGTTGAACCTTCAAACGACCGCAAGATGTGCAATTAAACAAAGGCAATCGGAACACCTATACCCTGTAACATATTGGCGATTATTAGCCCTGTACCAGCTCTTACCACTTCATCAGCAATACAATTTTCAAAACACTTAAGAGTTGCCTTTGTGTCATCCGAAATTTCTGTGAGAAATTCTCAACATTAAGAGATGAAACCAACATCTTGGTGTCGTTCGTGAGTGACCTGAACGCAGGCGTTCTGTTTGAACATCCTATCACCCAACAAACCTGCAGATATTTTCAATATGGCCACGCCCGTACCTGACAGCCTATTCTGTCCATCATTTTGCGGTTATCGCTATATAACTCCAAGGCCATAACGGGAAGTTTCAGATTGTCAGATTAGTACCTAGGTACACATACATATACATAAGCGGTAACTACAAACCTTTAGTCAGGATTACAACCTAGCTTCTCATGACGTTTATGTTGTGTGTGTTAATTTCTTTTACATGAGTAAAGGGATCAACAGCTGAGCGACAAATTTTTGAAAAACTTTTTCATGGCAATTTTATTTACTCTCAGAGAGTTTTTGAAAGAAATCTGCTGAGGTAGTCGCCGTAGAAATATTTTTTCATATTTCGTTTCTGTTGGACATGTCTGATCGGGTTTTACTTCTAATAAAACAAAATACTACTTACTAGAGTACGGCAACTTCCCTTTATATGTATTCATTATGTACTTTTAATCCGCCTAACCGCCTATCTTGTCAGTTGATTTCACTTTAAATAAAATTGTAAGATAGTTAAGTTACTTTGTTTTGTGTTTTCATATACAAAATAAAACCCTCAAGGCCATACGTACATTACATGTGTATGATATTTTATTGCTTTACAAACAACCGTTCAAGCGCTTAAGCACTTTATTTCACTTTATTTCCCTCCCTTTGCATCGTTTAAAATCTCTTTCCCGATTACCATTAACAAATAAATATTTTATCACTCATTTAACGCATACAGAGAGGCATTAATAACTGACATTAAATCTCTCGCCTTTTGTGCCATAATGACGGACGTACTGTTGATAAAATTATTACTCCCAGTATCCTGCCTGTGCCACAGTTGTCACATAAAAAAAAAAGAAAAAGCAGCAGACAACTGGCATACACACATAAAATACACGGAATGAATATAATTTTGTATGGAAATTCGCTTGTTTGTTATGGTTATCGCAACGATTTCATATCTTTTTGCATGAAAAAAATGGGAGAGAAAAATTCAATAACAATTCATACGTATAAATTTGTATTATCCTGGCTGATGCCATCATCACCAACATGGGCTCATTATCCGCTTCTGTTGTCCTTCCTCCCGTCAGCAGCGTCATCATCATTACAATCGACATTATCCTCATCATCTGCATCATTATCCGGGAAATGGCATTTAATGAAAATAATGCTGGAAACAGCTTCTTTTTCTTTCTCGCTCTCTCTCTCTCGCACACGCACACATAAATAACGGGTGATTTTTTTGCTTATCGGTTTTATAGTTAACATTTTTGCAGCATAAAAAAAGATTCATGACATGTGAAAATGCCGAAATTCCTCCAGTAAGACTTGACTTAACTATACTTTTGATACGGTCAAGGAATTCATCTATCTTGGCTCCGCCGTTACCACTAGAAATGATGTCTGTCTGGAGATCAAGTGTAGGATCACTCTTGCCAACAGGTGCTACTATGGTCTCAATAGGCAATTGAGTAGCAGAGACCTCTCGTGCGACAAAACTAACACTTTACAAGACACTCGTCCTACCCGTGCTTCTTTATGGCTCAGAGGCATGGACCCTATTAAGTACAAATGCAGCGGCCTTGAGAGTGTTCGAGAGAAAAGTACTACGCAAGATCTTCGGTCCAGTGCGAGTTGGCGATAATTTCCGTATCCGATCAACAGTGAGCTTTATGAGCTCCTCAACGACATAGACGTTGTACAGCGTATTAATATCCAGCGGCTGCGCTGGCTCGGCCATGCCGTTCGAATGGAGGAGGATGCTCCGGCGAGACGGGTATTTGATGCGGGAATCTGCGAAAACCTTGCATCCGTTGGAAGGAACAAATCGAGGAAGCCCTGTCATCGATTGGTGTGACCAACTGGCGTAGGCGCGCACGAAGCAGAGGCGCCTGGAAGGATGTGTTGCGGCAGGCCGAAATCCGTTAAACGAGTTGTTATGGCCAATTAAGTAAGTAAGTAAGTAAGTAAGAGTAGACATAACAAATAATCATCCTTGATTTCTTGTCCTATAACTTATCGCTCAGCATGTTTCTAAGTCTGGGCTTGCAAATTTTCAGTGGGTCCCCGGTATAGCACAGTTCTTTGGTGGTTCCATATCAGAATAATTCATACGCTCTGCATGTTTTTGGAATGCAATCATGTCTCCGTACCTGTTATGTGAACATTTTTCTGCTTTGCGATGCCACTGGAAGCTCCTTAGGGGTCGTTAGGGGTCAGAGATATTGTTAACCATAATTTCATAGCAGCCTGTGTGGTCGACTATTGCGCCTGAAAAATGTTGCATTGATCTGGCAGCTGTACACACCGAATACGAAAAGATTCCTCCACCTCGGTGTCTATGTTTTTCTACTCTGCCATCTCATTGCAAGCGTTCGAGGGGTAATAATTCCATAGCCGTCTATATGGCCGACTATTGCGCCTGAAGAATGTTGCATTGATCCGGTGGCGATACACACCGAATACGAAAAGGTTCCTCCACCTCGGTATCCATGTTATGTGAAAATTTTTCTACTCTGCCATCTCATGGCGAGCATTCGGGGGGTAATAATTCCATAGCCGTCTGTATAGCCGACTAATGCGCCGGAAGAATTTTGTATTGATCCGGAGCTAGGTATACATTACGATTCCGAAAAGCTCTCTTCACCCACAATTCCAAATAGTTGCGAACCAACCCTGTATATTTGTTTTGGAGTCCTTTACGAGGTGCATCACATCATTTTGCCGAAGTTCCCTTAGAAGTCATAGTGTTGTCTTATGTAATCGATATTTCTACAGTTTGCGAGTTTCGTCACGTTTCAGACAGATAATCGATACGTGTCATTGTACAGTCGCCCATAGAAGCTGCTGCCCTCTTTCAGAAGAGTTTAGTATGTAAGGTACTCAATGCACCAGTAATAATAATGCAGGAGGATCTATGTATCTGACTTATAAAGTTGCGGTTAGTGGTCCTGCCAAGGTATTTCCAGTGTGGCAGTATAGATAGAATGCATCATCCTAGGTCCAGGCAGTTTCTGCCCAATACAATTAAAAATATTCAGCTACCAGGATAGTTTCCTATTCAAAAGAAAACATATGAAATGATTTTAACTTCTCAGTGCTCGAGAGTTCGCCTCCAAATAATGTACAACGGATGTAAAACTGATGGCTCTTGAGCTTCTGGTTAAAAGTACCAAAACCGGTTAAAAAATCACCCACTTCGTATATACGCACACAAATTTTCGGAATCAAATTGTCATGTGTTCTTTCACTCTCTCCCCCTTTCTCTCTCTCTTGAATTTCTCATTGGCATGTCATTGTTATTAACGGTTAGAGTTAGAGTGGGTGAAATAACAGCAATGAGAGAGGGAGACAGAAAACAATTCATAGTGAAATGGTGAAAATTGTTTGAAAAATATTTTCCTCCGCCATGGCGTATATTTTTATTTTTTAATTTTGATAAGAATGCTCGAGTTTTTCTTCACGGTTTCCCATTGGCAAATATTTATCTGTCAAATATTTTGAATATTAAATTGTTTATTGCATGACAGAGAGTGGGATAGAAAGAGGGAGAGAGAGTGTGAATAAGTGCGAGTAAACCATTAAGGCAGTGTGAGTGAATGACAGATGAAGTGTTGTTTGATAATAGAAATGTTTTAATGGCAAAATTCAAATCCAAAATCCATGGGATATGTTTTGGAATTTTTGTCTGTTTAGTGTGTGATGAATTGTCTGCGTTATTATAAGAGCGTATAACGATTAGGGTGGTATTTATAGACGAGAAATATTTATGCCTGTTCAGGAATCAGAAATAAATTTAGTTTTCATCCTCAGCTTTGCGAATGAAGCTTATTTTCATCTTGGTGGGTACGTAAATAAGCAAAATTGTCGTATTTGAGGCTCAGAAAACCTACACGTGGTCTTACAGAAGCCAATGCCCCAATTACGAGTGACTGTTTGGTGCAGCTTGTGGAGAGAAGGCATCATTAGCACAAATTTCTTTGAAAATGAGGCTCTTCATGGTGTTGATGTGAACAATGTTTGGTTTCAACAGGATGGTGGAACTTGCTACTCATTATGCCGCAATCGATTTATTGCATCAAAAGTTTGATGGCCGTTTAATTAGCACAAATGGTGACGTCAATTGGCCGCCAAAAAGCTGCGATTTGTCACCATTGGACTATTTTTTGTGGGTCGCCGTTAAAGAAAAGTATTATGCCGACAAACCAAATGCAATTGAACATTTGAAGGCCAACATTCGTGATGCCAGAGCTTTTTACCTATCAATAACGTTAATGAATGCTTAGGCGACGGGCATGCTTCCCTATTAGGCAATATTCCACGATATTTCCGATTGAAATAAAAGAAAAATAAGCTGCTTAATCTAGTGGCCGAACATGGGCTCCTCTATCCATAAAGTTTTGGCACAGTGTGGAATTAATGTGGAACAATGGGATCAAATAGGAGATTTTCCAAACTGGAATCCATTCCCTGTGGGTCCCCGTTGTAAGTACCTGCAACACAATTTCCAGATCATAACACAAGATCCAAATTGTGGAGACTTTTGAATAATTCACCATTAACTCAAGAACAATTATGAACGTCGGAATAACGTTCGAAAGAGACGCTAAGGCAGCTTGGCTGTTCAGGTATATTCTTAGGAAATATTCTGCTACTGAGTAGTCATTTAATCACCATGATTTCTATCTGTAAGACACCGCATTGATTCGGGAGACGACACTCCTTTTTCCCATCCAACTTTGTGACACCGGTGCATGTTTCCAAAAAATTTGGGAGAGGATCTATGGATTCCAGTAGCCTCATTTTGTGATAACGAAGTCTATGCGCTTGTTCCGATAGTTATAGGGAATCAGGGAAAATATCGGTACCGAGAAAAAGTGTCCATAGAGATGTGTAAGCCAGTAGTTCAACAAGTTCTATGTTAATACTGCAGGAAATGCTTGTAGTTTGAAGAGAAATTCAGCAGAAATCCAATTAAGCATGAGGATAAGTGCCTTTATTGTAGGTGGTAGAACTAAGGTAGTTGGGCCTAGCTTATTTGAGTCATATAAGGTCCGGTTGTATCGCAGATATTAATAATTACAACTCCTTGTTGGCTGAAGTCGCTGTAGTCTATAGTAGGTATTGTGTTAGCTTATTAGACGAGACCCTATGGTTCAAATCCCAGCTCAGACAGCAATCTTCTGGCATAAGCAATCAGTGTAAAATAAAATTGACACGAAATGTTTCTCAAAAATCTGTCATTCGGAGTCGACATTAAACTGTAGGTCTTGTTACTCATGAATAAAATGAACACACATAACGTGAAAGGTGCGAGAAGCGTTAAGTATGTTGGTTTGGCATCTCTCAGTCATCCCATGAGCTTCATGTACTTGTCAATTTTATTAAAATCAACTTTAGCTGGATATGTTCAGTCAATAAATATGGGGTTCTCAAGAATTTTCTTCAACGGTTTCTTCAATGAGGCGCAAGTGCTTTGGCTTTGTTGTGTTATCTTCAATGTTCCCGTGTCCAGGAACTTGCTTAAGGGTAACCGAGAGTCTCACTAGCTTCTCTAGAGACAGCCGAGGAGATCATTGAAGAATCATGGATGGGGTGTATATAATCTCTAGGAATTTTTATTGGCAGTAAATATGCGTATATGCGTGCAGTCGCCGTGGTCTAGTAGGAAGTGTGTTAGCTTATTAGGCGAAAAGTCAGGGTTCGAGCCCCAGGCCAGACATCGAAATAAAATACAAAAAGTATTTCTACGGCGACTTCCTCTCAGCAGATTTCTGGCAAAAACTCTAAGAGTAAATAAAATTGCCATGAAAAGTTTCTCAAAAAACTGTCGTTCGGAGTCGACTTTAAAACTGTAGGTCCCACGACTCATGTATAAAATTAACACACACAACACAACAGTCGTAATACTGACTGAATGGCTGTAATGACCAATTATGTTATGTAAATATGCGTATATCAACATGCGCTATATATTCCATTATTTGTATAACGGCAGTCTTTATAATCATAACTTCAGTCTGAACAGTACTACAATAATAGAGTTGCCACGCAGTCTGGATACAACAGTGAATACTTGGATGATGGGCACTTGAATAATAAGCCAACACACTACATACTGCCGTTATTAGTCTGAATTACTAGTGTCCCCCTAATGATACTGCTTATTAGAACTATAATATGCAGAAGTATGTTACGATACTTTGCATCAAATACATGATGATACAAAGCACTTATACACACTTCTACCCTACCTCTCTCACATTTATACTCAAATACAGACACTCGCTCACACTTAAGTAAAGGATATCGCCTGGATTTATTGTAAATTCATGTGCAAAAGAATAGAACTTTACGTTGTCAGTCGATAAGAGCCCCATAAATGTTTTATATAAAATGGAAAAAATTTTATTCCGTTTTATTTTTTTTATTGATAAAAAGAAAGGGAGAGAGACAGAGAAAATGGGGGGAAAGAAAAATATTTAAAATTCATAATTCATATTCGAATGCATGAAACGATAACGTACGTAGCTTCTTCTGTTATTCTTTACTCATCCTTCTTTACGCATGTAAAATAATGGGATAAGGATGAGAATGCTGCTGCTTCTTTTAGTTTCTTTTGAAACGAATTGCTTGAAGTGATACAAGATAGTCTATGAAATGCGATTTAAAGGATTTAAAGGATTCCAAGAATTTTCTTTTTGAAATTATTATGATAGCAAGCAGATATACAAGAGTAGTCCTGCAGGATTATTACGACTTGAATAAAATTGCAATATTTTTTGCATATTGAGAGGAAAAGATAATGCAGTTCTTGAACAGATTACAACTGCAAGGATTGCAAGGAAGTGAAACTTACCTTTCGAATGCTACTTTCATGCCATGATACTCCATGTCATGCATTGCTTTTTTGTCCTCCTTTTGCAAAAATCCCAAAAAAATTTATGCTTGTTTCTCCTTTCGGCCAAAATAATTTCGCTGGCTTTAGTTTATTGCTTAAAAAACAATTTCCTTTAACAGCTTTACCAGCTTCTTTACCACCCAACAAGCAATAATACTCACATAACCTCACATACTCACATAACCTCACATACTTACATAACCTCACATACTGTGTATTTAAAACTTTATTTAATCGTAATAAAAAAAATAACGAATCCATATTTATATTGTATTTGTTGTATTGAGTAGATAAATTGTTTGTTGTTGTTGTTTTTGGTTTTATTTTTACAATATTTTCATTGGTTTATGGTAATGAAAAGACCACATAACAGACACTCCAGTGACAGGATAAGAGCCACAAAATTGTGCACAATGCCACACAATATCATACGATATACAATATCGGCACTGTAAGACAGATAGACACACTGGCTAACAAACACATTGTTAGTGTAACATAATGCAGCAGCTTCAGAAGCAGTAGTGCAACATAGCCTGTGTATCAGCGGCTCAATAACAGACAAAGGAGTTGACAACAAAATCAATATCGTTGTAGTCACATAGTCAGCCGTTGTTGGTTCAGTGATTTTAAACTGTACTTGTATTGACAAAGTTTATGGATAATGCGAGGGTAGGTCAAGTAAACTCTATGCTGAAATCCTGTATTAAGCATTTATTTCAATACACGGTTTAACTAATCTTTAAGACTTCTTTTTCAAATGCCTACTACCTGCATGGGTGGTGGGAAGGGTCTATGACTCTCTACAGCTATAGGTTCTCAAGTGTGGCAACATTGTATGGTGTGAGGTGCTTTTTTTACGCCGAGGAGGGGTAAATGTACCTAACCGCGCCATAGAGAAAGTCGTCACATCCTCCGCGTGTGGGGCCCTCACCCACTAAATCCCCCCTCGTCTCCTGTGGACTTGTTTGTGCCCACTCCGGAACTACGGTGGTATTACTTCGGAGTGGAGTCCTTTTAGCTCTTTGGCCTCTCCATGTCTATATCCGCGTCCGGATTGCGTATCGAAAGTTGAGGAGACATCTCCACCATTCCTTTCGTCTAAATCAGCGTTTCGGTTTCGCCCGGCACGTGTGACAGTATCACCTATGCCGACATGCCTACCTGTTCTGCAGCCTCAAGGTCTCTATTTTTCCGTCTCAGAATGCGCTCTACGTAATTCACCATCGAGGTCCAATTTCCACTACTCGCAATCATGACCCCGACGATGTTAGCGGCTGTGATCGTTCCAAATATTGACGTCAGTACAGAGCGATAGCTCTGCCAGCGTGCACACTAGAAAACAGTGTGCTCTGCGTCATCAATTATCACCCCTTTCTCGTAGAGACAGTAAGGGGAGGCGGTCTTGCCCATTCCGTGCAGATATTTTCTAAAATATCCGTGACCCGATAGCATCTGTGTAACGTAGTAATTTACCTCTCCAAATTTCCGACCAATCCATGGCCTTATGTCCGAAATAAGTCTCGCCGTCCATCTTCCTCTATCTTCCTCGTTCCATCGTTGTTGCCATTTTGAAATGGTGTTTTCCCTGAAATGAGCGGTTATGTGATTTCCAGCCGATTTCGCCCTATAAATCTCCATCCGCTCTGCTGCCAGCAGATCCACAGGGATAATACTTGCTATCACCAGTACGGCTGGAGCGGACACTGTACGATATGCCGACGCAATGCAGCCGTTCTCTGTACCGATACAAGTGAGTTTGCCTGCTTCTTAACATCTAGTGTTTCGGCCCAAATTTCACTCCCATAAAGCATAATGCTGTTTCCATGGTGTGAGGTGTAGGAGACATGTAGCCGAAGGAAGCCCTTGGATCAGGTACAGAAATTTGCTGCTTGGACATGTCAGATGCATTAGCGGTTCTCTTCTGTTTTCATTTGAGGCTATTATCGAGGAGGAGGTGGTGTGATGGTAAATGTATTAAAGGTAAGGAAATTTATGAATTTATTTGAGGGAGAACTTACTTGAATATGGTAGTTTGAACATGCCAGGACTAGCCAGCTAACCAACTTGGGAATGCGGACTCAGAGTCCTGTTGTCACGGACTATATGGTCCGAGTATTAGTACCGTAGTTTAGTAGGTAGGTTGTTGGCTTATTAAATATGAAGCTACGGTTCAAACCCCAGGTCAGGCATGTCCAACAAAACGAAATACGAGAAAATATGTCTACGGCGACTTCCTCTCAACAGATTTCTATTCTATTCTAGGTTGTAGGCTTATTAAATATGAAGCTACGATTCAAACCCCAGGTCAGGCATGTCCAACAGAACGAAATACGGGAACATATGTCTACGGCGACTTCCTATCAGCAGATTTCTGTCAAAAACTCTGCTATGAAAAGGTTTCTCAAAAATCTGTCGTTGGGAATCGACTTTCAAACTGTAGGTCCCGCCACTCATGTATAAAATTGACACACACAACATAAGTGATGTGGGAAACTTGGTCGTAATCCTGACAAAAGACTTGTAATGACCAATTGCGTATGTATATGTGTATGTATTTGGTCCGTGTGTGTGTCAACGGTAAGCCGAACACGCTGACTCTTCCGTACAGGAATCAATGGCATGCAGTAGGCAATCTATTTGGCCTTGATGTGATCTTTAGGGACATTGTGTCATGGTTATGTGGACCACCTTTGGCCTCCCTGATAAGGGCAGTGCATTCCAGGCTGTAGTATTTGCGATTACCAAGGCAGTGATAATCCCCCCTCGCCGAGGAGGGGTAAATGTACCTAACCGCACTATAGAGGAAGTAGTCACATCCTCCTTTTGTGGAGCCCTCACCCACTGAATCCCCCCTCGTCTCTTGTGGACTTGTTTGTGCCCACTCCGGAACTGCGGTGGTATTACTTCGGAGTGGAGTCCTCTTGGGCCTCTCCATGTTTATATCCGCGTCCGGATTGCGTTTCGAAAGTTGAGGAGACATCTAAGCGTCTCCACTATTCCTTTCGTCTAAATCATCGCATTGGAGTTGGCTCAGGAATAGATTGCATTGGGTTATATGATGGTTATCTATATAGACAGTCAACTGGGCACTGACTGGTTATTATGTTACCTCGAGATTGGTTTCAGTCTGCACGAAGATTCCCACAAGAGTCACGGACGGGTACAATGAGAAATTTTAGTCAAAAGGCACAAACCTGTTGACATTTTAAAGGGCTAATGAGTTAAGTGACTAAATAAAGAGCGGACTTTACATGGCGGAATAGGAAAGATTACAGAATTTCTAGGGTCTCTGATCACGTTTTGATTGTTACAGAAGGGAATGTGTCCTTAAACTGATAGAGAAATCCATCTGGATAGGGTTTTTCACAGAGGATTGCGTTTTTAAGGCAAGAAATGGAATGCAAATAGGGCCGCCCCTCCTCTCTGTAGGGAATTACTTATGACCAAAAACCCATATTAAAACGATATCAAACGGGCTCGAAAGTCGATCAAGGCGATCGATGAATATGCCAATCAGTTGAGGCATATAGCGGGCACCCGAAAAAGATCTGTTTGCCTCATGGCTGTTAGCGAAATATGCTAGAAGTTAGAAATTTTTGACTCGGGATCAGTTCCGCTGTGTGATTTATGGCCATTACCAAGGAAATATTCTGCAGTTGTCAAAGAGAAGAAGAGAGGCTACCTTGAGGAAGCAATCCAGTCTGCCTGCGAAGAGAATGGGCCACTAACCATCCCCTTTTGTTCAAGAATCTTGCTTAGTGCTTCTATCACTGCCTACATTGTCACTCCACTTGACAACATTCCTTAGCAATATTAGTACTACATAGTAAAACTGTTTCCTAGCTTTTGTTTCTACTAGCTTTTGCCCAACCCTCGTATTTTACAGTTTGATCCAGCTACTTAATGCCAACTACACAAATTGTTTTTGTTCCTTTTGTTCTTATGGTTTTCTCTATCCTCCTTGTTTTTTTCATACTTTTTCACTTGGTCATATCTCTTGCATTAAAACCCAGACTATTTTAGTTGCTCTTCTTGTTGTTGTTATCGTTGTTGTATGAATGAGTATTGGTTTCACAGGCACTATCGCTATTCCTGTTTTCTCTGCTTTTTTTCTTGTTTTTAATGTTGGCTGTTGCAACATGTTGCGGTTGCAATTGACCTTAAAAATTGTCTTCATTTGGTCAGTCATATTATGAATGAACATCATCGACATGCCATTGAAGAAGATCCAAGTGTTTGTGTAAGTCCTTGATTGGTCTTGGTTGTTGTTATCGTTATTTTGTTGTGTTTGTATGGCTGTTGTGTTGTTATAGTTTTTGTTGTCTTGTTTTTGTATGTTGTTTTCTTTTGTTAATGGATTTTTGGTTTGGCTCGATTTGGTTTGGTTGCATTTGGTCTGGTGTGTGTCTGTCTGCCTCTTTTGGTTGCATTTAAATTATTTCTGGTATGTGTTCAAAGGACATTGCTTGTTCAAGTGTGTGTGTTAGCTTGTGTGGCCATACCTCGTGCCACAACATATGCTGCCTGTGCATTATCCTTTTTTCCCACTGGTTTTCTGTTTCGTTTTTTTCTTCTCTCAATACTTCCACTAGGCTCTTGTCCTTTTTTTGCTTTTGTTTTGCAGACTGTAACATATGGTGGGTTTTGTTTTGTGTTTTTTTTTTATGAGAAATTTTGGTTTAAAAGCGTTACAGACCACAGAAAATACAAAAATTTTATAGTTTTAAAGGGGCTTTACTATAATATTTTTTTTATTATTATTGTTGTTGTCAGTGTTGTTGTTATTATTATAAGTATCATCTCCTTTCTGTTAGCATAAGTAGTCAGTTAAAATTGGTTTATTTATTAGGCAGTTTTAGTTGTTGCCGTGTTCTCTTAACCGTGAAAGTCACAAATTATATGTCCTTGCATGACATTGATGTTCCCATTGAGTTGTTGTTGTTGTTGTTTTTGTTTATTTTATTATTGTTTGCCTATGGATGATGATCTTTTTAACTGATAGCGGCAATTTGGCAACGAGTCCTTAAACAAAATGTTGAAAAAAAATTTGAAAAAAATGTAGAGAGGAAAAAAAAATAATTTAAACCCCGTAATGATATTGAATTGAAGGACTAAATGAATGAAAACGAAAATGAATAATTGTTTTTGTGTGAAAAATTCAAAAAACACTGAGAGAAATACAATCATGGTGCAACCCATTGAATTGATTATATTAAATTGACACATTAAAGGATGTACCAAGAATTTAAATTATAAAGCAGGGTGCTACCCATCAGATTTACCCGAATTGTGTGCAACTATTTCAATCAAGTAAGGGATTTTCAATTAGAAAAAAATCACAAACCAGTTATGTTTCTTTTTGGTTAGTAAAGTTCTATTGAGCTACTTCTTAAGACGAGAATAAAACCTCCTTTGTGGGCACTACATTTTGTCAGAGAATCGTTTGCGAGGTACACCGCCGGGTTGTGTTCTATCATCGCTTCTCTTGAATATCGTAGTCAACTCGCTCTTGAAATAGCTGGAATATTCTTGTATTAACGCCATAGCTTGGCTGCCACCAAAAATGGTGTAAGTCTGGAGACCAAGCGCAGGATCATTCCTGCCAACAGGTGCTACTATGGTCCCAATGGGCTGCTGAGTACCAAAAACCTCTCCCGTACGACAAGACTAATACTTTGCAAGACGCTCTTCTTTCCCGTGCTTCTTTATGGCGCAGAGGAATGGACACTATTAAGTACTGATGCAGCAGCTTTGAGAGTATTAGAGAGAAAACCCTACTCAAGATCTTAGGTCCAACACAGGTCTTTGGTCCGCACGCAGCGAAAACAATGGCCTACATGAGCTCCTCAACGATATGGACATTGTGCAGCGTATTAACATCTAGCGGCTGCGCTGGCTCGGCTATGTCGAACGAATGGAGGAAAATGCTTTGGCATAACGGGTATTTGATGCGGGTGCTTGATGCGGGGCAATGAGGATGACCTTGTTTGCGTTGGATAGACCAGATCATGGACGCCGTGCTATCGATTGGTGTGACCAAATGCCAAAGGCTCGCAAGGATCAGAAGCGCCTGGAAGAATGTGTTAAGGTAGGCCTAAATCCGTTAATAGGGTTATTAATGGCCAATGAAGTAAGAAGAATGTTACGTTGACGACATTGCCATTACTGTGTCGGGAATTTGTCTACTGGCGCTATCGGACAAATTAAATTTCGCGCTTTCAAGTGTATTAAATTAGAATTTGAGCTGCCTGTGAGCCTCTCTAAGACTGAAGCAAACCTGTATGATAAGGCACGTAAAGTGGACTGCGCTTCTACGGTAGAGCAGAAGAGTAGTTGGACCCAGATGGAGCCCCAATATGACCCGCTGGATCTATTCTGCAGTCATCGAACTCAATATCCTATATGGAGTTGTTCTAAACAGACAATATAATATCGGACTTCTTGACAAGGTTAGAGGATCTGCAGGTATTCATATCACCGGTGCTGTACGTACCACTCCTATAAAAGCCTTGTTCGCAATGCTTAGATTAGGTTAGGTTAGGTTAGAAGACGTGTACTTGTCAATTAAGACAAGTACAGTACCCGGAGGTCGAATGGACCCATTGTACAACGTCCTAGTTTCTCACACCACTTATTTTGTGTGTGTTAATTTCATACATGAGTGGTGGGGCCTACAGTTTAAAGTCGACTCCGTACGACAGATTTTTGAGAAACTTTTCATGGCAATTTTGATTTACTCTCAGAGTTTATGCCAGAAATCTGCTGAGAGGAAGTCGCCGCAGAAATACTTTTTGTATTTTGTCTTGATGTCTGGCCTGGGGCTCGAACCCTGTCTTTACGTCTAATAAGCCAACACACTACCGACTAGACTACGGCGACTTCGCAATGCTTAACTGGCTTAACAGTGCGCTACTTGCTAAACAAGCAGCCAAACTCGCCGTGACCACACTCAGGGCCATAATTCGAGCGCGCATCGTACCTTCTGGACATTCCTTTAATTTGTTCCCTTCAAACAAGGATTATCTCCCTACAGAATATTATTTGGCCACTTGTAGCGCTTACGTGTGGCATCACAATGGGCCGATATGCGTGCTCAAGTTCCTTATAAAGGTTTTGACAATTCGAAAGAAAAACAAGCACAGACATGAATGGAAGAGTAAAGATTTCACAATAATGGTGTGCTCGAAATGTTCATGAATACTTGAATTTCCATTGGGTATAGTGCAAGTCTCTCAACATCGTGATACAGGAGATCACACAGCCTGTCAAATAAAATCCTTATAACCTGTTATAGTAGATTGTTGTTTTAAACTAGGCTTCTATGCTAAGCAGATATCCCCAAAGAAGCTTTGTTTTCTTCAGTGTGTTCTTTTGGACACGTTCTTATCGTGCATTGACACACGCTAAACCATTTTTGTGAAAACGATCTACACAGTTACGCTCGAACCTAGGGCAATAACTGTGTTTTCACTGTTATTTATGCCTTTTGTTATTAAGGCAAAGAGCCTCCTAGTCAACTTGGCATAACAGTCATCGGTAGCCAAGAGGGAAAACAAAACAACCCCTCCTGTACTACCTCTGAGTAACACTTCATGCCACAACACCCTCGCCAAAAAAGGACTTTTTTGTTGTTGTAGTTGTTGTTGTTGTTGTTATAATTTAAAGTCTTGATATGTTAATGATGATGACGATGATGATGCCCTGTTTTTAATTTATGCACTTGAGAACAAAAAAAAAAGGAAAAAAGGAACACAAAGAAAGACGATTTGCAACAGACGGTCTACTACAGACAAAGGGAAGTAGTGGCCCAAACCAAATAGTTAATGGTTGTGGCATAAATATTTGCTCTTCTGGCAACATAAGGGGACAATGACCACGAGTCGCATTATAGCAGAGAGAGTGAGACAGACAGATAAAGATAAAGGCAGAGAGAAATGATAGAATATTGTGAGTGATAATAACCATAGATTAGAGCGTTTTAATAAGAGAGAAGAAGTCTCCTTTTTAAAACTGCACTGCAATAAAACTTGTGCCATACACGAGCCTAAATTCAAAGGCAACACATGGTCTCTTTGGCAGAACAGTTGGTCTAATTGTGGACAAAAAAAGAAACGAATTTTTCTTGAACAACTGACGCTTTTTAAATGAAATTCTTTACCAAACGTAAAGTAACACACACACACACACGATAAATGAACATGAAATGAATGAAGTGAGTGAAGAAATTTTTAATCAAAATGATTAGTTTCTCCAAAACCTTTGAATTGTTAAGATCGCTTACAAAAATAAAACACACACATACTCATAGAAAAAAAGGAGAGAAGAATAAAAGTTTAAAACATGAATTTAAGTGAAAGCTATACAGTGTCTTATAAATATTTAAATCCTGCCAATACAATCAACGAATTTATTTACTGCTCCTCCGCAGAAGATGACACCTCCCAGTACATTGGCAGTCCCAATTATAATGCAGGATCATCATTTATAAGCCACAACAGCTATACGGATAATTGGCCTGTTCCTACAACGAATTTAAACTCACCCGCTACCACAGAATACTACCAACCTCAGTATGTATCAACACCCGGTCCTCAAACACCAGAAACACAAACAGAAATTACGCCACCCATGGCAAGTAAAAGTGGAAAAATTAAATCCAAACCAAAGACAAAAATCAAAAACAATAAAAAGCCACAAAAACCTTCAGCCATTAATCACCGGAAAACCTTTGCCTTAAGTCCTCCCGATCCACCCAGTCCCACGGTGCTTAAAAAAAGAAGACAGGCAGCTAATGCTCGTGAACGCAAGCGCATGAACGGTTTGAATGAGGCTTTCGATCGCTTAAGGGAAGTAGTGCCTTCACCCTCACTAGAGCAAAAGCTTTCTAAGTTTGAAACACTGCAAATGGCCCAAACTTATATTATAGCCTTAATGGATATGCTGGAACAGGGTTCGGATTCTTGCGATGTCAGTTACAATAGCCTTTATTCGCCCAGCAGCATGACTTCTTCAGCGTATTCCACGGATATTAGTATGCAGTGAAGTATAATCATTATCAAGTATTTAAGAATGGACTTAAGAGTATACAGCTAGAAAAACCAAAGTAGTTTAAATGGCACTTAAGCTTTATAGGGTTAAGGAAATTACTACGAATTTTTTTTGTATCATACTTCAGTAAAAATTAAAAAATGCTCAACCACTGTAAGCTTTAAAGTTTTGTTGTTTATGTGTAGTGAACAGAAGAGGATAACGCCTTTATCTCGTTTTTTGTACGCCTTAAAGTCTATCTATAAAGTTTATTTAAAAGAGCAGCTAAAAGTATGCAACAACTTTTTAAAAATACATTCCAATTGTTCAACGTTTTGGCTTTTTACAGTCTCTAGAAGTGTAGGTGATGTCTTGAAGGTGAAAGAAATCAGTTAGGATTTCCAAAAGGACTGTACAAGTTCCTAGGTGAAGTAGTAAAGGGTGGGCCATTTAAAGGATTAAATTTAAAAACGGCAATAAAAAACGGTTTGAAATTTTGCTAAATTTATTTTCCTGTTGTGAAGTAGAATTGTTCCCGATTAGAAATGGAATCCTATTTCATGCATATGGCTGCTGTGGTTAGCCTCACAGTACCTCATTCGATCGCAACGATTTGCACGCACTTCTTCGGGTGTATGGGGTCGTATATCTGCAATGGAATCATGAATGTTCGCCTCCAAATGCTTAATTTTCTCTGGTTTGTTGGCATAGCAATTTTCTTTAACGGCGCCCCGCAGAAAATAGTTTAATTGTGCCAAAACGCAGCTTTTTGGCGGCCAATTGACATCACCATTTCGGCTAATTAAACGGCTATCAAACGTTTGATGCTATAAATCGATTATGACATGAGATGTGTGACAAGTTGCATCATCCTGTTGAAACCAAACACTGTTCACAGCAATACCATGAAGAACGGGTAAAAAAAATATCGGTTATCACAGTGCGATAGGTGTCTCCATTGACCGTAATGGTTGTGCTGTGGGTATTTTCAAAGAAATATGGGCCAAGGATGCCTTCGCTCCACAAGCCGCACTAAACAGTCACTCGTAATGGGTGCATTGGCTTCTATAAGATCACGTGTTGAATTTCTGAGCCCCAAATACGGCAATTTTACTTACTCTCCAGGATGAAGATGAGTTTCATTCGAACCCTCGTGCAGTTTCTCGTAGGCCCATCCAGCGAGTGTATTGTCATGCGGCTTCATTTCTTGAACCAATTGAATATTGTAAGAAGTCATACCGAGTTCTTTTCGCAAAATTCGGCGTAAACTGGTGCGTGGAATGTTCAATCCTTGAGAACGATGACGAGTTGATGTTGATGGATACTATCACGCAAACTCTCAGCCGCAGCTTCTATATTTGTTGGGTGTATGCATTGTAAGGGTACGCTCACGTCTTGGCTCACCAACAATGAAACCAGTTTCGCGAGCTTTAGCAATAAACTGCTTATACCAGACACTCTTTGTCCTTCTCTACGACCAAATTTTGTACGACATTTTCGTGGAATTTCCGACCAATTTCGTTTGCCGCAATAGTATCTCTCAAATTAAATTCCTTTTCTTGTGGTATTTTTGTTTTTAATACAATTTTCCATTTCATCCTCGAAGCTCTTTAAATTCTTCGGATTCCACAGCAACAATTTATGATATGCTGCTACTCTGATTGTTTACTTATACAAGAAGAAAAAAACAGAAAAATTCCAAGTCACATATAAAGTTCCTCGCAAACCTCGCTTAGGTTGAACAAATTTGGAAATCATTTTCAAATGCTTTCAATAGTAGTAGGTAGCAACCAACCAACGAACCCACTTGAATATTTTAACGACAAGTTAACTTGCCTTTGCTTTTTCTCTCCTGGTAGAACTTCATGGCATTCCTTTACAAACATTGTGTTGTTGTTTGTGGCCGCAGATTCACAAACACTTGCCACAAACTAATGCCGTGATTTAGCACGTGTTGAACATAAAACTTGATGCGTTTCCAATAGTAAAGGAATGAACGCGCCAGGCACCATCTCGTTAAAATTGTGAAAAATTTAAATCAGAATCACAATATCGAAGAAATCAAAATCAAAATCGTAATACGAGATGCGAAGGTGAAAACGATGCGTACGTACAAAACATGTTTCCGCCACGTTTCAAGTTTTCACTAATTGGGGAAGGCACAAAACAAAAAACAAGAAACAGCAGGAGACCCAGTAGGGAATTTACCGCATTTCATATTAAATTTCTCAGTTGTTTTGCATTTGTTTGGTCATGAACATTAATTATAATGAAACGGTTTTTAGTGTTGCGATAATTAAAAAGGAAGTTTCAAATGCCACACGTACTTAATATGATACCGGATGCATAGATAAGCGTGTGCATGTGTGCTGTACTTGTATTTCCGGCTGCAATTCAGCCGGAATTTCGTTGATAAGTGTTAAGATTTATGGAATTCAAAATGATTAAGGATTGTGTGTAAAAGACGTTGGGGAGAAACAAAATTTTAAGCATTAAACAAGCAATTCGGTTAAAAGCACTAAAAATCCCTTTTTTTGGCTCAGAGTACTTATTTACCTAAAAGTACTATGCTAACAGGAAACTATTGTTTAAACGAATGTGTACATATCAAAGTTTTAAGTATATTTTACAAAATTATATAAAAAGTACGAACAAGTACATTTTAAAGTACTTTTTAAACAAAAATCCCTAAAAGTACCATGTATTAATAGGAAACTATTGCTTAAAAGAATGTGTGCATATCAGAGTTTTAAGTATATTTTACAAAATTTTTCAAAATGTATGACCAAGTACATTTTAAAGTACTTTTCAAACACAAATCCCTAAAAGTACCATGTATTAATAGAAAACTATTGCTTAAAAGAATGTGTACATATCAGAGTTTTAAATATATTTTACAAAATTATACAAAAAGTACGTAAAAGTACTTTTTAAAGTACTTTTTAAACACAAAGCCCTCAGTGACAACCAATTGTTTTATTAAGGTTCTAAAAAAGTACTTTTTTTAAGTGGATTTTCTTTTCCAAATCCCTTCAAATTATTCAAATTCAGCAGCAAGCCTTAAGAAAGTACCATTAAAACTCTATTCAAATGCTTTGAGGCTCAATAATATCCCTCTCCCTAAAATATTTTTCAAACTTAGCATTCTCCTAAGCGTACAATTTTGTAGGAAGTTTGTAAAACACTGTGAAAAGCTATAAAAGTACCTAAGAATTCATTCCACCATGCTACATGGTCCTTGTATGCAAGGCATAGAGACAAGATAATCTTGCTTTACATAGATACATACATTACTTGGTCATTACAACCCTTTAGCTAGGATTAAGACCTAGTTTCTTACACCACTTTTGTTGTGTGTGTTGATTTTATACATGAGTGGCGAGGTGTACAGTTTAAAGTCGACTCCGAAACTTTTTCATGGCACTTTTATTTACTCTGAGTTTTTCCCAGAAATCTGTTGAGAGGATGTCGCCGAAGAAATATTTTTCGTATTTCGTTTTATTATAGCTGTATGACCTGGGGTTTGAACCGTGGCCTCACGTCTAATAAGCCAACACACTACCTACTAAGCTACAGCAACTTCATCTTGATTTAACCCATTAGTGCTCAGTGGCAACTTAAGTAACCGTTAGAAAAAAAGTAATTCGGGCATTAATGGGTTATGATCCACATATTGTGGAGATAATGTGGGGTAATGGTTGAAATACTTGACTATAAAGTCGAACAAGCCAGATTGAAATCTTGCAGAAGATGTAAAAATAAATTGCGTTGATCGTTAGTGCGAGGACTAGTAGACTCCGTGTTAACTGGTTTGTAAGTATTTCAGAAAAATCTTTGAAATTTTCATTAAGAATTTGAGGAATGTGACCAATACAAGCTTTTAGTCCGGATTACAGTCTGAGAACCACTAACATATTTGTTTTCTATTAGAGGAGAGTACGGTACTTTACTTCCTTATCAGTGCCTGAGCCGTGCTTTATCTCTGTACCTTTTCGAAGCCTAACGAAAGCCTTTACAAAGGTATCAAACCTTTTTCTTTGGTAACTTTTTGATAACTTTTTTGATACCCTTTAAAAGCTCATATCTAACCTATGCTTCGTACTACATTTGACCATAAAATGTCATAAAAGTACTCAAAAAAGTGTCCATGAACTGATTTATCCAATGCCAAAACAAAAATTGTAAAACAAAAAGGAAAAGGTTTATTTTGTCCAGTCTTAAGTCGTAATCATTCCTTAAAAATCTGTGGTAAGAAACACCCAATTTATTTGGTACTTTTTTCTTTAAAGATTGTCTCTCTTTTTTGAATTTTTATTTTTAATTCCTTTTCTAAAAAGCAACAAAATTGGGAAGTAGAAATATTTAAAAAAAGTGCTTAAAACAAGAATTTAAAAAAGCACCAAAAAGAGTACCGAAAAAAGAGTGCCGATGAAGTAATTCAAACTCTATCTATAAATTTCCTGGGAATTATAACGGTCCGTTATAAGTATTTTTTTTAATTTTCAACGTCAACTGTAATACATTTAATTTAAAACCAATGCCAAAAAAAATGTACTAGAAGAGTACAAAAAAGTACTAAAAAGTATTGAAAAAAGTAGTAAAAAGTACCAAAAAAGTACCAAAAGGTACATTGAAAATTGCCAAAGAACTGGTTCCTCCAATACTTGCAAATGTTTTAAAAATTGTAAATAAAATTACAGTGTCCTTGGCCGAAAACATTACTCCCTTTCGTTATTTTTTTAGATAAAAAAAAACAAATTTTCCCCCTTTTAAATTTTATTCTACAATTTCTCCTCCAACAAAACAAAATTAGAAAGCACTAATCTAATAAAAAAAATATAAAAGTACTTAAAAAGTATTAAACAAGGTACTAAAACAAAGTACTTACCTAACTACTATAAAAGTACTTAGAAAGTAACCCAAAAAGTACGTAGAACACAATGTAAACACTTTTAAATAAAATCTATGTAATCAGTCCCGAAAATCTTACGCCATTTGGTATCTTTTAAATTTTTTAAATTGAATTTGAAATTTTTTATCGCCAAATTTCCCCACTACTTAAAAAGTACTGAGAAAGTACCCCAAAAAGTACGCAATATAAAGTCATGTGAATTTAGATTTTGAATGTAAATATGGCCCGAGAAAACACTACGCCCTGGTACCTTTTTAAATTTTTTAAATTGAAATTGAAATTTTTCATCGTCAAATTTCCCTATTGGACCTGAAAAAAGCGAAGCACTTGAAATAAAAACTAACGACGTGCTTTAGACATCAATATGAATGGCAAACGAATATTAGACTTTAACTTAAAGCCTCCAACTTTAACCAAGTAAATCTCGCCTTCAATCACTTAAAGTTCTGCCCTAGAATGGAGGCAATATTTGCCAAAGATTTAGCAATTTGTACGCGGTTTAAAGGTGGAACACAATTGTACATACACACACAAAAAAAAGCAGGAGAGGAAGGTTGTAACCGAAAAATTGCGTGACTAAGTGTTGTTTATAGGAACTGTAAAGTAGGAGAGCAACAGCAGCAATAACAACAGCAATAACAACATTTAAAACCGTTTTCATAGCTCGTACCTGTACAAGGTACTTTATGCCAACATAATTCCGGTGTTTATCCCACTACAGGTTCCGTTTTCTGTTTTTTACTCTTTTCCCCAGACTAACACTAACACAGGCTAAACGAGAATGTTTTTCTTCCTTTTTTGTGTTTTTTTTTGGTATGCCAACTAGCAGCAAACGTTTGAAAGCTCTTTAAGTATTACAAACAATTGAGTGGCACCGTTAGAGAGAGAGGCAAACAGCTAAAGAGGGAGAGTGACAGAGAGAGAGAGAGAGAGAGAGAGAGAGTAATGGTTTATTGCTTAAGCATAGTTAAGTATGTTTGTAATTGTGTTTTTGTAACATTTCTTTGTTTTTTTTTTGTAAAAGTGTGCGTGTAAGGGTTTTAAGAGCGTAAGAGTCGAAAAGCGTATGTTTTCCTCTCCCTCGTTCCTTTTTTAATGGTGGTTTCTTTATAGCTTAAGTGTGGCTGCGTGTGGCTGCGTATGTATGCGTGTGGCTTAGTGAAGTTATTGTGATTTTAATTGTAATTGTCTAGGTTTAGGGATATTTTACTGTTACGTTTAAGTTTTTATTTTGTAAATGTAGTGGTAATTGTAGTGGTTTAAGGTATTTCAACCAAAAAATTAAAACCAAAAAATATTTCTCTTCAATGTAAGCCATACCCTTACCCATACCCGTACCAATTTCAATTCCAATTCCAATTGTATTGTATTGTAACCATTATGGTCCTTTTTTAAGTCTTTTTATTACATTTAAGGATATTTTTCTTAAGTATTATTGTATTTGTTTAAGCATTAATATCGTATTAGTTTTATATTAAAAAAGAAAAAGAAAAAAATATTGAAAACGTATTAGAAAAATATAGAAACTCATGCTCAAATAAATGTAAGAAAATTGAAAAATATTTTCGGTTTAATTTTTTTTATTTTTCTTAGGGGGAGCAGGGAAAATTTAATAATTTTCATGGCCAAAGGAAAATGACTTCATGTTTTTAAGGTAAATTTTCTAGGTTAGGTTAGACGGTTTGCTAGTTATGCAGGATATAGCCAGTTTGGATAAAGCGATGGATAGTTCAATGTAGTAGCCACAGACAAAGCCTGAAGAGGGAGGATTCCAAGGACTTCAGAGCAACTTTAAATTCGCAGGCTTGAGGGGCGAAAGCAGGAATATGTTAAAGGGGGTTAAGTTGGCCAATAATTGGATTGGCCAGAAACCGAAATTATGAGAATTTAAAAGCGTAACACGGAAGGCGAAGAGGAGCTCTTGGAGGTCCTCTAGTGAAGGAGTAGAAGAATTCGGAATGGCCTTTGTCCAGAAGGTCGTGTGTTGGCTTATTAGATGTGAGGCCACGGTTCAAATCTCAGGTCAGACATCTCCAACAAAACAAAAAAGGCACATGAAAAAGTATTTCTCCGGGAACATTTTCTCAGCAGGTTGGTGGCAAAATCTTGAAAATTGCAATGAAAAGTTTCTCGAAAATTTGTCATTCGGAAGTTCCGCTTCTCAACAGTAAAATTAAAACGAACAACATGGGTGCTGTGAGAAGTTAGTTAATCCTGACTAAAAGGTTATAATGTAAGGTGTAAGTATTTTGACAAAGACTAACTATAATAGAGGGTGTAATTGGTCGGTTGGGTTGGTTTTCCGGATAATTATGAACTCAGTCGCTACTCCTCTTGCATGCTTCTCATATGTGGAGAGAAAAGAAAGTCGTTTTTATCTTAAAAACAGGTTAACCATCGAAACCTATGGCTCAGATCTATTAGTTTTAACTCATCCGTCCTCAAAATATAAGAAAGCAATCAACGGTTGCCGTAGTCTAGAGTGTTGGCTTATTAGACATGAGGCCACGGTTCAAAACCCAGGTCGGACATCTACAACAAAAGGAAATATGATAAATCTCCTCTCAGCAGATTCCCAGCAAAAGCTCTGATGGTAAATAAAAATTGCCATGGTTCTGAACCCTGCTCAGACATTTCTAAAACGAAATATAAAAAAAAAATTTTCGACTACTTCCTCTCAGCAGTCTTCTGGCAAAAACGTCGAGAGTAAATAAAATTGCCATGATAAGTTTCTCAGTTCTGTCGTTAGGAGTTGACATTAAACAGTATTTCTCGCCGCTAATGGATAAAATTAACACACACACACACAGATGAGCAATGTGAGAAACTAGGTTGTAGTCCTGCAATGCCTCTACCCAATTCCACCACTCTTATTAGAATTTTCGAAGACCTACTATCCTCACAGATATTCTCGTTGGCCGAAAAGCTTTGCGATTTGTAATCGAGATATCATTTTTCTTATTGAGATATACAGCGCTAGTGGAATATACGGGTTTTGTGGGGATATACCCCTTAAGGTAATAGTCTCGGAGAAAAAGTAGGTTTCGATTGCTCTATTATTAGCCCTTTGTAGTTGTTTCTAACCTCCACACTGCTTATCTATGTACACGTTCATTAAGTATTTTATTTCCATGAGTCCAAGTTATTCTCGCTTTAAAATGCGAGATTTAGCGAGCATTATAAATGCCTTTTAACTCATTGTGTTCATTACAATTGTGTTCATGCATTCAGTCGTACAATCATTCTTATATTCAGTCATTCATTCATTCATATCCAAACCAACTTCCAAGTTCCACGCCCACTCTTAAAACCACCTACTTTACGGTTTCTTTTGTTCTCTACGCTGTTTCTGTTACTGCTTATGTGTCTTATCCATTGAATGCTCGTGTCCATTGTTATCTTGTGTTGGAATTTTAAGTTCGTTTTTTTCTTGTTCTTTTTGGAAACCAAACAAGTGCAAACGCCAGTATGTTACCCAACAAAAAAAAAAAAAAAAAAAAAAAAAACAAATAAGTTTCTGTAGGAATATGAAAATGGCTCAGGGTCTGAACATTTATCCTGTGCACCACCACCTCACCACCTATGGAAAGTCATCCGACCATCTGCTGTGGAATGAGACAAAATGTTTAAATCTTTAAAATCCAACAAAATGCTTAAATATGCATAAAGAATGTGTAACAACAATGGCTTAAAGGACTATACACCACTCCATTCCACTGCAGGTATACGTATACATACATATGTACGTCTGAAAAGGACATCTTGGCATGTAAACGAAATCTTAATGGAGCTTATTACTCATATGAGCACATACACCTGATTTTCCTTAATGCTGTGCATGTGTTATTGTTTTCTCTTCTTTTCCATTTATTCATACGAAGCAACAACAACGTCTGTGTGTGTCAGATTAAATTTACAAATTAAGATTGATTTCAGCAAATTACTGTGGCAGGATATTGGAAAGGAATTTTAAATTCATTGTGTTTTATTATTTAATGGATGGAATGAATGGAATTATAAAGAAAATTTAATACAAAAGAGATTATCTGGTTAGCTCTGGTTTTGTAGTCATTGCCGCCCTTGGGAGTATGTCCTCCTTTTTTAATTTAAAATTTCCGCTTCAGGGAGGCAAACATCACAGTGAATCTTAAGAGAGAGTAGAACTCACATAGCAGTGTTGCCCTCTACTATCGGGTCCGCCATCTAACGTTTTTTTTTTCTTCAACTAGTACTTATTTCGTGAATGGTAACACTTAGCTCATGTTTGATTTGACAGATAATTAGTTTTATCCTTCCGCTGAACGAATATGGTTGTGTATACGCTTAAACAACGCTGGGAAATATTGCGACATTACTTTGAAAATCATGGTAATCTTGCAGAATGTGTGCAAAAATTGCGTACGGATTTTGGAAGAAGAGAAGCACCGTCAGCTCCGTATGTTCCTTATCTTGTGAAAAAAAAGAAAGAAACTGGCATCCTCATCGATAAACCAAGGCGTGAGAAGCCAACAACTGTGCGTACACCCGAGAATATTGCTGCTGTGGCAGAAAGTGTGCGTGAAGCGCCATCAACATCAATTCATCGTCGTTCTCAACAATTGAACAGGAATTTTTGCATCAAGACCTTGGTATGACGCCATACAAATTCCAATTGGTTCAGGAGTTGAAGCCAATTAACCACCCAATGCGTTTTCGCTTCGCTAAGTGGGCCTGCGATCGACTTACAGAAGATGCCGATTTTGGCAAAAAAATCATCTTTTCAGATGAATCTCATTTTGATCTTGGCGGGTATGTAAACAAGCAAAATTGTCGCATTTGTGGCACAGAAAACCCCACCCAAAACGAGTCACTGTTTGGTGCGGATTTTGGTCCAGAGGCAAGGAGTGGCCGTTACAGTCAATGGCGATCGTTATCGGGCCATGTTGAACGAATTTTTTTTCACAAAAATTGAAGAGGAGGATATTGGCAACATTTGGTTTCAACAGGACGGCTCTACGTGCCACACAGCCGAAACTACACTCGATGTTTTGCGCCCCGTTTTTGAAGATCGTATTATCAGCCGCAGAGCTAGTGTCGTTTGTCCACCTCGGAGCTGCGATTTGACACCGTTGGACTATTATTTGTGGGGTGCCGACAACACATACATAATTGGCCATTACAACCCTTCAGCCAGGATTACGACCTAGCCAGAGGCAATTGACGCTTTAAAGGAAGCTCGTGAAGCCATTGGTGAAATACTGCTGCACACAATCGATAATGTGCTTAAAAATTGGACCGATCGTGTAGGCTACTGCATGGCCAGCCGAGGCAGCCATTTGAATGAAATTATTTTCCATTATTAACCGGAAGGATTGTACTTTCAAATAAAAAAAGAAATTTGAGAAAATATTCAGTAGTTTTTTTTAAAGCATTTTCAAAAAAAAAGTTATTTGGCGGACCCTTTACAATTAATAAAACCCTGCAACACATTTCTAAAATGGTCGTTGTACCGGTACAAAAGCAAGTCTAATCGTCATATGTCCTGCAATCGGCTTAAATCTTTAAACTTGTTTAACGATTGTTTAACGAATAAAAATCTTTTAGAATTTGCAATCAAGGAGAATTTGCAGAAGGAGGGACTGTATTCCTCAGTTTTTTCAGAAGTCATTCAGAAGTACGTCGAGTCTTTGGGTTCGTCTTTTAATACAGAGAACCGCAATAGTGCAACGAATGTCCTTGCGAGCGCATTAAGGAGCGATAATTCTTATCAAAATCAAACTATTAAGCACGGAATTGGCAAGATTATAAAGAAATTTGAAGTCGTCGTAATGTAGTAGGTAATGTGTTGGCTTATTAGACGTAGGGCCTTGGTACAAACCGCAGGTCAGAAATACTATATGTCCAACAAAACGAGATCAGATTTCTGAGCAGGTTTCTGGCATAAATGCTGAGAGTAAATACTCGTAAATGTGCCATGAAAAGTTTCTGAAAAATCTGTCAAAAGCACACAAAATAAGTGGTGTAATCCTGACTGAAGGGTTGTGATGAACAATTAATATATATATGTGAGTATGTATGTGATGTCTGAGCTGGGTTTTGAACAACAGTTTCTCGTCTAATAAGCCAACATACTACCTCCTCCTGCCTTTCAATTCCCTTAAAACACGAACCATCCGAAGTCCGATTGCTTGTATAGTAGACGTTCAAGTACTTAATTCATCATATTGCTGGGCATATACCCAAGAGTTTTTCCTCTTCATTGTCTCTGCAGCTCCTGAAGAAGACTATGGCCATGTGGCTAATATCAATGAGTCTCTTATGTGTACTCAGAATGCAACATTTTGCAACGACTTCTACCACCCCATTAAATGCTTTTCTTTGGAGTTTGAGCACATTTTCCATGCGTCCTTCATCTAGCTTAAGCTAGATTTGCTGTGCTGTATTGTTCATATCTGAACTCCCATTGACTGGGAATTAATGGAATCCGTTATTGCATTATCAATTCTAAACTTGCAGCTTCTCAATAAGGTACCCAACGAAACTTATATGCTTGGATCATATCGGGGCCAATATATCCACTCTGCAGTATTCCAGAATGCCATCGTAGCACAGCATCCATGTGGTGTCAAAGTTAAAATAATTGATCATCTCGTTGAGAGTCTGAAAGCAGCCATTCTGATCGTTTTGTTGGAATTTAATGCCTTAATAGCTGCCTGGCTATTACAAAGTATGGCAATATCTCTTGAACAAATATCGCCGTCCTTAAAAACCACAAGGGTGCGAAAGCCTTATCAAATGAGCTGTACGTCCACTCCGAAGACATGACTCCAGTCATAGTTACTTCCAGTTTCGAATCACCCTCAAAAATTTGTTTGGAGTTGTTCACGTTGTGCATTCCACCATTTTTCCATCTCCCTATATTTGGAGTGAAAGTTCTAAACGTCCTCGTGAAGGATCAAAAACATTGTATTTTTTAATCCTGCTTTTGCGATGCATTCTCATTTAAATCAACGTTTTGCCATTCACTGTTCAAATCAGAAAAAAAAAAATGTTGTTTTTCAACTGAAATATTTTAAGAAAAAGAAAAAAGCTGGTAAAAGAAAAAAGTATGAAACTATTTAACTACACATGTTTTCTCATGGTTAAATTACAAAATTTAACTGCTCAGACATTAACTCACACAGATACACATACACATGCATATGCATATGCATGTGCACAAAAGGCAAATATGTACGCAATTGCATGGAGAGACATCACTGACATGGCAAATGTACTTAAAAATTATACAATTACGCTCGTAACAATAAAATTTGTAATTGTATTTGTTAGAGACAGACACCTACACACACACATATATACATAGTATACCATAAGTACATACAAAGAGAGTTGCATTAAAACCATACGATTAAAATATACATATACAGGCAGACATGAACGTGCAGACATGAAAACGTAGCCATGCATATGCTCTTTTTTTTTTTTTTTTTTTTTTTTTTTTTTTTTTTTATAGCTTTACGAGCTAAAGGTTGGGAATCTTCGAAAGACATTGGTAGCCCGGCCTACCAATGTGCACGATTCGCCGCAAGACTTACTCTCGGCTTGCTAAACGCATACGTACTAAACCCAACCTAGTTCGTCACACTTCCATTAAGTCGCCCCCCCCGGGACCACAATCAAGTATTACATCGGGGGAGGTAAAGATTCAGCGAGTGCTGCTATCCATTTCTGCTGTTCTTGCTCTCTCTATTATTCTTTGTTGTACTAGAACTTCCTTCGCGAATAAACATACCGCGTTCCAGTTTTCGCGCGATGTTAACATCAGGTTAACCACGTTGTCGGGAGTCACCTGGGAACCGATCGTCCTCTCAAGGAAATTTCGTCGGAATTCGTAGCGCGGGCAAGTAAAGAATATATGCTCCGCTGTTTCACTTGTATCCAGACATGATGGACACGCTTCATCCACGTCATGCCCATACTTGTAAAGGTATGTCCTATAGCATCCGTGGCCCGTTAGGAACTGAGTAAGGTAAAAATTCACCTGGCCGTGCTTCCTTCCAGTCCATTCTTCTATATTCGGTATCAATCTGTAGGTCCATCTTCCCTTTGTGGAAGAAGTCCACTCGTGCTGCCACCTATTCATTACATCATCATTCACCTGGTCAGGGTGCACTAGCCCCGTTCTCCTACTTATTAAACGTTTTCTCCTCTCTATCTCTACCAACATTCGTAGCGGCATCATTCCCGCTATCACCAAGGCTGCATCCGTAGATACTGTGCGAAAGGCAGAAATTACTCGGAGGGCAGATCTCCTGTAGGCCCCATCAACTCCTATTCTATATGTCTTCTTATCCATGGCCTCGGCCCATATAGGGGCTGCATATAGAGCAATCGATCTAACCACTCTCATCAGCAATTGCCTCTTCTCCTGTCTGGGACCTCCCAAGTTGGGCATTATCCGCGCGAGTGCGCCCGTTGCCGCCGCACACTTCCTACTAATATACGTCAGGTGCTCCTTAAATGTGAGTCTGTTGTCAATCATAACTCCTAAGTACTTGATAGACTGCTTCGATGTTATCCTTTGTTCGCCGACAGTTATGGTGATGTATTCCATTTTCTTTCTACTGCTTACTAATACGACATCCGTTTTATGATCAGCAAGTTTCAGACCTATACTCGCGATCCAGCTTCTAACTCTGCTAACTGCCGCATTGGACGTTCGTTCCACATTATCAAGGTGTTTACCCCTCACCACGAGGGCTATATCGTCAGCATATGCTCTCGTTATGGCCTGTGTGTGTGTGAGTAGAAGAAATGGTTGTATTTCGTTTCTCGTTTTTCTGTTGTTATTTGTTGATGTATTTTAAACTTTACTGTCTGTCTGTCTGGCACATATCCTTTGTTTCTTTGAATTTGTTTAAATACCCTACAGTAAGGAGTGATGTTTTGGGGTCCCGTTTGCCATTCCTAATGTATATAAGACGCTCATCCTATCCATGCTTAAGACTATTAAGAACTGATGCATTAGCCTTGAGAGTATTCGAGTGAAAAGTCCTACGCAAGTCCAGTGCGAGTTGACGATAATTTCCGCATCCGATCCAACAATGAGCTGTATGGGCTCCTCTACAATATGGACGTTGTGCAGCATATTAACATCTAGCGGTTGCGTTGGCTCGGCCATGTCTTTCGAATGGAGGAGGATGCTCCGGCGATATTGGTATTCGATGTGGAGATTTGCGGATGTCGGCGAAAAGGACGACCTTGTTTGCGTTGGAAAGACCAGATCGTGAAAGCCCTGCTGTCGATTGGTGTGACCAACTGGCATAGGCGCTTAACAAGCTGAGGTGTGTTAAGGCAGACTAAAATCCATTAATCGAGTTGCTAATGGCCAGTTAAGTAAGTAAGTAAGTTGTAAGTAGTGTGTGCCACCTACCACTGCACTTGAGCAATTAATACTAGATGGGGACTTGAGCCTAGACTTTATCATTAATTCGCCAATGTTTTATAATGACCCAGTCTCTTCGGAGGTTTGATTTTTCTTCAAGAGGTTCTAGGCCCAGCTTCTAGATCCCTCATTAACGGGCTTGCTAAGCCATTTCATTAAGGTTCATACTTGCTAACTCTGAGTCCTTTTTACTTCCCTTTCTTTCTAGTGTGTTTAAGATTCATTCTCTGCCACGCACACTCTCTTTATGACTTGTTTTGTCTTTTTTTAAATGTTTTTAAATGCTTAACAATTTGTTGTTCATTATTTGAGCAGTTGATGTTGCTGATGCTGTTGTTGTTGTTGTTTCTCTTATTGCTGTTGTTTTGCTAACGTTTTATTGCTTTTGTTGTCGTTGTTGTACTTGTTTTAAAACATAACATGATCCAAAAGCACAAAACGATATGACAACACAATATAAAATATACAAAACAACAACTACTACAACCAGTGCTACTAATCCAACAAAAACCATTTTAATAAAAACAACAACAACAGCAACAACAATGAATGTGTAACGCCTCCCTCTTTAACAACATGTAACAACAGCAATTAAATCGGGAGTAAAAAGAAGAAGAAAAAAACAACAAAAACAAGTCAAAACATGTTTATAAACACAAGCACAATCCCTCTATCTCTCTCTCTCTCTCTTTTCAATGTGCCTTGTAAAGGGTTATGCATTTGCCTGTTTTATAGCCCGCATTATGGGCTTTCAATGAACCTTACATTTGAATTGAAATGCTTGGGTCTTTCTTTGCTTGGATAAGATCACTTCAATGGTCGTCTGTGACTAGGTTGCAGCAGCCAATTCTTTCACAGAAGTTTTCGATCACTTTTTCTCACACTTCGGTGGGTATTTCGGTGATAGCTTGATGAATGTGGGGTTTCAAGTGTTCCAACTTTGGGAAATTATACGCGTTAACACGGTCTTCGACGTAGCCTCACAAAAAAGTCTAACGACAGCACATAACATGGTCTAAGTGGCCAATTCACGTCGCTAAAACATTAAATTATTATCATTCTCGTGAAGAGGTGCTTTAGTACAGTGCTCTTCTCAAACTTTATACGTTATCCTTGTAATACCTCTTTCAAGCCCATTGCTCTGACAAATTTCAGGGTGCTGTTCGGCGTCAACAATGACTATTCCTAGGTTTTTTATGGATGCATTAACACCCCACAAGTTGCAAAGAGTATGTTCTGATGATTCATTCTCCTCGTTACAGAATCCACATGTTAGGCTTGAGATAATCTGCATTTCAATTTGAATACCCTGAGTCTACAGTGCCGTGTCCAAAGATATTGCCATCCCTAGTAATCACCAGTAATGACGAAGCCTTATCAAATGAGCTGTATCGTCCACTCGAAAAAATGCCTCTACCCATAGCTCCTTCCGATTTCGAATCATCCGCCAAGTTTGCTATGGCGTTATTCACATGATGCATACCACCACCACCATTTCTCTATAATGGATATTCTAAGCGTCCTCGAGAAGTCATAGTCATTCATGTTAAATACAAAATACAGCGCTCTGTCCAAAGTCAGGTTATTCCTGGATAGTCTGAGTCATGCATCTTCATGATCTTCTTTTATTGCAGATTCCCAACAAAAGTTTCGATTGCCTCATATCCATTTGCTTTGAGAAGAGTCCTTATCTCTCTTTAGTTTCTCTTTCCTTAAGCATTCCTTGACAAACATCTTCTCCCATTACGCAGAAGGGTTCTGGTGTCACAAGCAGCATGGAAGTATTCCTCCTCTCAAGCTCGTTTGCTTGATTATTACCAAGAATTCTCACATGAACTGGGACTCAATAGAAGGTGACCTTATTTTGCCTTACTACGTCTCCAGACAGTCCCATAGTATAAGCGATTTAACCCCATAAGAGCCGAGTGCTCGAAAGATGGCCTAATTGCCATGTTGTGTTGCTATCTCTTGTCTTTTTTGCCTCCTATCCAAGTTGAAATGAGCACATCTGTCGATGGCATAGATTTTCCCTTTGAAGATACCTGTGAGTTCCCCTAGGGGCTCGGAATATATCATTCTGGGACCAAAAACTCTTGTCTTTATGCAACAAAGTAGTCAGTTAAATAGAGATCTGTCAGCCAATCGATTTCTTAGATCCTTAATGAACTACGAGTTAGACCTGCCTCCCATCAATCTAACCTTAGTCTCCAAAACTTTGGTCTTCACTATCATGTCCAGCGGACGTGAAATTACTCTTCCAAGAAATTTCAGAATTCAAAACCTGGCACTCAATTGCGGGCTTTACTTGTTGCATGTCGTGGATTTTGTGTGTTTTTATTGCCAGTTCTGAAACCATTAAATGGATAACCCGTTATAACTGTGTTGTAGAGCAACAATTTACAACAATAATTGCAAACTGCTAAATACTAACAAGAAGATTCACACACACATACACAAACGTAACCATCTGCACATATTTTAAACACTGCTTCAGAATATAGGTGGGAGTGTATGTGTGTGGGTTTTAATGTTTACGAGTATTTATAACAAACTTTAAAATGACAAGAGAAAGAAAGAGAGAGAGAGGCAGAGAAAGAGAGAGCCAAACTCCATACACCAGTCACTCAGTCAGTCAGTCAGTTACTTTTTACTACAAGTTACAGCAACCAACATGCAATTATATCAGCAGTTATAACACTACACACCCACACACTCACACACATACAATATAAATACTCTACAGTATTGCATACTTTCAGGTTTTAAAGTGAAATGCATGTCGTTGTCGTTGCTGTTTATGGCTGAGTGTGTGTGAAAATGTTAAATGGAAACATTTGTGTGCATACCGCTACGTTTATATGTGTGTGTGGATGTTTTTAACTGTAAAAAATAAAACAGGAAGAACGATATGCTGTAATTGTAGACAACATCGAGACGAATTAAAATTACACTGCAATTATCTGCTGCAATAATACTGTGCTACAAAGAACACAGGAATCTTGTACGTTCTGGGATGACTGGGATGTCCCCGGAATCTCTGGATGTATACACGGATAGCTGTAAACTGTATAAAGAGAGTGGTAGTGATGCATACTTTGGGCAGCTCAACCTGAACATTTTCCTCCGATTGCCGGACTACTGCAGCTTGTTTCAGGCGCAGGTGATGGCCATTTACCAAGCCTCTCAGTAGCTCCTCATCAATGATGATTTTTTCACCCATATTTTAATCTTTTCTGATAGACAAGCTGCTATCAAATCCCTCCCGAGTACTACAGTCAACTTTAAACTCGTTAAAGAGTTTACTTCAGTGTCTCACTTGACATTTACCAAGCCTCTCAGTAGCTCCTCATGAACGATGATTTTTTAACCTTTTCTGATAGACAAGCTGCTATCAGATCCCTCTCGAGTGCTACAGTCAATTCTATACACGTTAGAAAGTTTACTTCAGTATCTCACTTGTCTGGGCTCCTGAACACAGGGACATTCCAGGCAACTGGAGGGATGAAGAGCTTGTTGCCAAAGCAGGTGCTCTCTTTCCGCGACCCTCGCCAATCCAATTGAGTATGCCGCTTACTTCGGTTAACTTTGCCATTAGGCTGGCTATGCTGACTCAGTGAGGAGTCTTGATCCACTGCCCGGCTCACTTGGCCCACGATAGATAGCAGGCGCACGAATCAACTAGTCAAACTTGCTCGCAGTATCATCTCGATCACAGTGACTATGCTTACAGATCATTGCGTTGTGGGAAGACACGCGGAGAGAATGCGGCTCCCATTTAACAACTTATGTCGTGGTTCTGGGTCTGTGGAAGAGGAGGAAATCATCTAGTTTGTCAATGCCTAGCTCTTGCGAGGTGCAGATTTAGATTATCTGGCTCTTGATTCCTTGTCAGTTTAACTGAGTCGTCATTAATTGGTATCAAGGCTTGAGCTTCGTTTTTTAAACTTTCTGGCTGGTTTCCAGCACTGGGTAGTCGTGTTGTAACACACAGCCCTTGTGCTGACCTACTTCTTCGATGGGATTGGTGGAATTCGGTCAGTGTAGGGACTGTGCTTACCTGTGGCTTCACAATGGACCACTATGCTTGCTCAAGTGTGCTTTGGTAAACAAAACTATTACTTCGACCTAACCTAACCTAAGAGCCTAGCTGAGGTATTACTGAGTATGCGGTAGAGTAGCTCTAAAATCTTTACACACGATATTCGTCGTGATTACAATGTGTTGGACATCTGTTACTAAGGCGATGGTATGTTACGGTGTTCCTCTGGGTAATGGGTGAATGGTCATGCGGGGTATGAGCCGTTAGTAGACTTGCTGAGGCAGGTATTAGGCTGCCAAATCCCAAGATATTTTGCCAGTAACTGGATGACACCCAGATTGACGGCGAAGGAGAGGAGGACAATAGCATCAATCCAACTATCATTGGATGGAATGGCTTACCCCTTAGTCTCTTTCTTAAGCCTGGTTATCATAAACATGTGCCCCGAAGTTAATTAACCTCCCGTAGGGTATTCAAGTATTAAAAGGTATAAACCAGGGATTCATTCGATGCCATTCGATGTCACTTTGTTACAGTAAAATTGTAACTTTAATTCTCTCTTGTATTTGCTGAGCAATTCGCTGTGGTGGTGGTGGTGGTCGTATACGGCTTAATGTGTCACTTTAAGTTCAAGGTTTTTTTACACAGTGATTACTACAGTACTCGAGGAACTTCACTTTGCAGCTGAGCAGGGCAGAGCAAAGCAAAAAATTCCAAAATACAAGTAAAGATTTCAAACAGTCTTCGTTTAATCTCGTTTAAGCTTTTCAGACAATTGCAGGAGGGAAAAATAAATACAAAAAAAGAAGAGAAAGAGAGCCACAGATCCTTAGTAACACGCTAACAAGGAATTTAAGGGCTTCAGAGCTTTTTTATAAAAGTTTTTTCAAAGAACTTTTTTTCAATTCGAACATGAATGTTGATCTGCACAACATTTGCGACCATGTGTCCAACTTTATTTGTGTGGTATTAAAGTGACAGAATATCCTGTTGGGCAATAAATCCATGTTTATTTGTCACAGTGTCTCGTTGTCACGCCAATAAACTTTAACAAACAACAAAACTATTGGCGTTTAAAGTTAAAGTTTAGTGAATAGAAAATAAAATAAAAAAGCGATAGAAATGAGAGGAGAGAAAAAATATAAAATAAAATAAAAAATATAGGCTAGGCCATTTAAAAGTTTACAATTAAAAATGCAATCAAACAAAAACGAGTTGAAATTTGGTCAAATTTATTGTTTTGTTATGAAGTACAATTGTTCCCGATAGAAATGGAAGATTATTTCATTTATATGGCTGTCGTGGCCACAAAACCTCATGGCCATGCTTACAGGCCACTGTGTTATGGGTAGACACGCGGAAAGAATGCGACTCCCATTTAACGACTTCTGCCGTGGATGCAGATCCGCCGAGGAGGAGGAGACTGTCCAATACCCATCCCTTGCGGGGTGCAGATGTAGGTTATTTGGCTCTCCAACCCTTGTCAGCTTGACGGATCTATCAAGGACATAGACTCGTTTATCAAACTTTCTGGCTGGTTTTCCAGCGTGGGGTAGTCGTGCTTTTTGAAATTGTGCAGCAAATGCGCTGACCAACTCCTTGGATCGGAGGAACTTGCTGTGGCATCACATCAATCGCTTCAATTTTCGTGAACTTTTTCAAGTGTATGGGGTCGTATCTCGGCATTGATATCACGAATGTTGGCCTTCAAATGCTTAATTGTTTCTGGTTTGTCGGTATAACACTTTTTTTAACACCCCCCACAGAAAATAGTCCAACCGTGTCAAATTGCAGCTTCTGAGCGGCATTTCGGCTAATTAAGCGGCCACCAAACGATTGACGCAAGAAATCGATTGTGGCATGTGATGTGTAGCAAGTTGCACCTTCTTGTTGAAGCCTGACATCATTCACATCAATACCATGAAGAGCGGATACAAAAATTGTGGTTATCATGGTGCGATAGGTGTCTACATTTACTGTAATGGTTGCGTCGTCCTCATGGGCATAAGTCGCACCAAACAGTCACTCGTAATGGGTGCATTGGCTTCAGTAAGACCACATGTGGCAATTTTTGCTTGCTTAACGTACCACCAAGATGAATTTCATTCGAAAAGATGATTTTTTTTTTGGCAAAATCGACATCATCTCGCAGTTGCCTCAATAAATCCCAACGCTGCTCAAGCGTAAATCGCTTCATTACGTTCAGTGGAGATAATTTTACTGAATATTGTGACAGAATAGAGAATGACATAAGTATTGTCAGATTTGAAATAATCGATGATTCCAATTTAAACCGATAGATGGCCCACCCTATATACGAAATGGGCATTACAAAGTTTGCCATCTTGTTGTAATTGTTCATAGTGTGTGGTTGCAAATAAAATTATGAAAATAAACGACAACAACAAGTAAAAACTTGTGATTATTTTTCTAAAACACAACCGCAACAACAACAACAGCAACAACGTAAACTTTATAAAACCAGACCACACGCATACAACTTTAGTTCAGGGTAAAGGACGTAGCCTCCTGTTAGTTAAGATAAGTTAAACGATATAAAAAATTCCTATCAACACCCGTTATTGACATGGATTTATTTATGAAGACTTTATCAATACAGTTTCTATCGCTATGGGGCGAGCTTATCATAGAGACACCTTTAAAGGTCAGCACTGATTTCCCTCATATCCATTTGGCTTGAGAACAGTCTTTATCTCTCCTTATCTTCCCTTTTGTTGAGCATTCGTTTCCAAACATTTGCTCCCATTACGCAGGAGGGGATCTGGTGTCATCAGCAGCGTGGAAGTATCTCTCATATCATACGTACATAAGTGGTCATTATAACTCTTCAGTCAGGATTACGACCTAGCTTCTTACACCATTTATGTTGTGTGTGCTAATTTTATACATGAGTGAAGGGACCTACAGTTTAAAGTTGACATCGAGCGACAGATTTTTCTGAGGACTTTTTCATGGCAATTTTAGTTACTCCCAGCGATTTCGCCAGAAATCTGCTGAGAGGAAGTCATCGAAGAATTATTTGTTCATGTTTCGTTTTGATGAAGACATCTGACCTCGGCTTTTAACCGCGGCCTAACGTCTAATAAGCTAACACACTACCTACTAGACTATGGCGACTTGACCACGTTATCGCACGAAAATATTTCTCATACCCAAGTAATCATTCGAAATTAAAACTGCAATGCCATATGCGTTGCCTATGTCTTCCACAGCTGCTCGCATTTTATATCACCAATGGACCAATATTATACCGTGAAATTTTTCAATTCTTTCTGGGTATGGATGCCTTTGCAGGTTAGAAAGTAAATCAGTTTTCTTCCATAGGAATTGGTTATGCAGGGTTCCAGCAGCATTTATCAAGACTAGGATTGGTTCAAGTGATGGTTTTAACCGTAAAATTGAATGACGCAAAAATGTTCACATTTTGATAGACGTTCGGTCATATTAAAACGGAGGGTATTTTATGCCTGTACGTAACACTACTTATAGGTTAAAGTCGCTGTGAGTGAAGCCACGGTTCAAACCCCAGGTCAGACATCGCCAACAAAACGAAACATGAACAAATATTTCTTCGGTGACGTCCTCTCAGCAGATTTCTGGTGGAATCACTGGGAGTAAATAAAATTGTCATGAATCTCTCGTTCGGAATCGACTTTAAATAGTAGCTTGCGCCACTCTTGGGTAAAAATTAACGCACACAACATTGGTGGTGTGCGAAGCTAGGTTTTAATCCCAGCTAAAGGGTTGTAATGACCAAACATGTGTGTATGTATGTGTATTTTATGCCTTAGGTATACAAAATTAATAAAAATCATGCGCAGGATTACTCTTGCTAATGCTACTATGCTACTATGGCCGCAGTAGCAAAACTAATACTCTACAAGACGCTCATCCTCCATGGACTCTATTAAGCCCAGATGCAGCTGCCTTGTCAGTATTTGAGACAAAAATCCTACGTAAGATCTTCGGTCCAGTGCGAGTTGGCGATGATTTTCGCATTCGATCCATCATTGAGCTGTATGAGCTCCTCAACGACATGGACGTTGTGCAGTGTATTAACATCCACAACCATTAACATCTGCGCTGGCTCGGCCATGTCGTTCTAATGGAGGAGGATGCTCCGGCGAGATGGGTATTTTGCTGAGGGGATCTGAAGAAGTCGGCGAAAAGAACGACCTTGTTTGCGTTAAAAGAACCAAATCGAGGAAGGCGTAGGCGCTCAACGAGCAGAGGCGCCTGGAATGATGTGTTAAGGCAGGCCGAAATCCGTTAATCATGTTGTTAAGGGCCAATTTAGTAAGTAAAGTGAGTAAAAATTTTCTGATGAAGGCCTGTTTCTTGTGCTAATTGTCCAACTTGTTTTTGCCCATAAAAAATATTTTTACTACGCTACTGCTCTCTAGCCAGGCACAATATACCACAATATAGCAATTATTCAACAACTTTAACTTTAACAAATGAGAGAGAGAGAGAGAGAGAGCCAGAAAAAGAAGGAAAAACAACAAAGTCATCCAGACATTCTGGCTAGTACTCAGGTGCAAAAAAAAAGTGAAAGTTTTAATCATTTTGAATTGAGAAAAATTAAATTTTAAAAATTAAACCAAAAAATACAAAAAAACAACAAGAAAATAAGGATGAAAAGCAAAAACAATAAAAAATTTAAAAGTGAAAGCGAAAGTCAAAGATTAGAATTCCTGTTTAAACCCATGTTGTTGTTATTTGGAAATCCTGAAAACTTTTCTAACAATCTGTGAACAACAGCAACAGTTTTAATAGGGGGTCTCTCTCTCTCTCTCTCTCTCACTGTGCCAGGATAAAAGTTTATTTGGCCAAAAGTCAATTGTTAATAAAACAATTTACCACAAACATGAATATTTTTAGGGGATGGGGAAGATATTTTCCTTTATTTTTATAAAACACATTTGTACTTCAGCAGCAACAACACTCTTAACTTTGTTTTTCAAAATTTGTTATAATTGAGGCTGTGTTCGGCCAATGTGTACGAGTATGTCCCATTGCCAAAGGCCTATTTCAGCAACATATTGCCAATAAAGATATTCGAAGTATAAATAAAGATTTTTAAAATTTTTGGATTCAATTTCTGCGCCAGCAGGTGCATACATTTCTTTTCGTATGCCTTAGGCAACTTTTTGTTGCAACATTTCATTCAAAATTCATACTTCCTCTTGAGTTCAGCCATAGGCCTTAACTGTGACAGGATTTTTGTGCATTTATTCCAGTTACATGACCTACAGTTCCCTGTTACCATTTGCTTGCTGATGACATTTGTAATTCGCCGCAAGCCGTATTATTGACGGACGATTATGCCAATCAATATTCGCTTTTTTTCATTGCTATTGCAACACTGGAACATTCCCCCTTTGTTTCCATTGCTAATACCATTCGGTTCAAAGTGACTTTTTGACGACAAGTGGTAGGTACACAGGGCCACAAAAGTATACATACGGTTAACAAATTTCAGAAATTTTTTAACCAATCCGTTTTCGTTGAAAATCTTTATAATTGTCTGACAACGTTCCTCGATTTTAAGACGGTCTTTTGCATTGGTTCAGAAATTTGTGAAACTTTTGTGGCTGAGTGTATTTCCAGTATATTGTGTGGTAAGTTTTGTTTTTCTTACATTGAATGAACGGCAAGGAGTTTTAAGAACATTTTTTTTGCCTTTTTTGTAGAGTTTTTAAGTAGCGGTTGTAATCAGCGGTGATAGTAGCCATAGTCTAGTAGGTAGTGTAATGGTTTATTAGAAGTGAGGCCACGGTTCAAATCCCAGGTCAGATATCTTCAACAGCAATGCAATCTCAAAAAAATATGTCTTCGGCGACTTTCTCTCTGCAGATTTCTGGTAAAAACTCTGCGAATAAATAAAATTGCCATGAAAAAGTTTCTCAAAAACCTGTGGCTCGGAGTCGACGTAGGTCGCACCATAAGTGGTGCGAGAAACTTGGTCATAACCCTGCTTGAAGGGTTGTAAGGACCAATTATGTATGTATGTGGTTGTAATACACACCCAACGAACTTTTTTTTCAAAATATGAGAATATCTCACTCAACAAAGACGGAAATTTGGGGTAGTGGCCTGATCTTATTGAGTATGGCCCTTAGGTTTAGGTCGGAGTGGTAGCTCTGATATCACAAAGCTCACTTAAGCACAAGTTCCAAGTTCCACCAAAATCAGGGAAGCGGAAAAGAGGAAGAAGTTGGTCAGCACAAGGGCTGCACACCAAAAGCACGACTACCCTACACTGGAAAACCAGCCAGAAAGTTTGATGAACGAAGCTATATCCTTGATATCAATAGATGATAGCTCCGTCAAGCTGACAAGAAATGTGGAGCCAAATAACCTATGTCTACACCTGGCAAGAGACGGGCACTGACAAAGAAAGTGGATAACAGGCTCCTCTACCTCAGCGGATCTGCATCCACGACAAAAGCCGTTAAAAGGGAGCCTCATTCTTCCCGCGTGTCTACCCATAACGCAATGACCTGTAAACATGGCCACAATGGTTGAGATGACGTCACGACCAAGACCAAGCAACTGGTTCGTACGCCTATTATCCATCAAGGGCCAGGTGAGTCTAGCGGTGGAGCAGGACTCATCATTGACCCAGAACAGAAGAATTTCCGCGCAATATCCAAATTGACCGAGGCATGACCGAGTATGGCACTGCATTTAGCTCTGTTTTTTTGTTTCCCTTTTTTCATTTCACTTTTCAAACACATTTTCGCACATTTCGCGAAGTATCTCGGCAATAATGTGCTGAGTGTTGATTTTCAAATGCTTCAGTGTTAGCAGTTTGTCTGTATAGATACAGCCTTTGACTCAGCCCCATAAAAAAGCTCATCTTAATTGATCATTATAACCTTTTAGTCGAGATTACAATCTAGCTTCCCCTACCACCCATGTTGTGTGTCTTAGTTACAGTTTTAAAAAACTTTTCAAGGCCATTTTATTTACAGTCTCCAAAAGAAGTATTTTTTCCATACCTTATTCTGTTTGAGATATTTGAGGTGGGATTTGTAGCCTAACGGACTCATAATCTTGGTGATGTCGCGAAAATCTAAAATTACTCTTCTAGGAAACTTCGTATGGAATGAAGCCATCATGTTGAAACCACATACCATCCAGTTCATGATCTTCAATTGCTGGTAAAAAAAAATTCGTTTGTTATATGGCCATAAAGCTTTGGACTGACGGTGATTGTCGTTAAAAAATTGTCTCAATGTCATCTTATGACCCCCGGACACTGTAACATTCCGGGAAATTGCAGAGCCGACGAGCTAGCCAGAGCTGGCGCACTACTTCCGGAATCCTCTTCAATCAATTTAGGAATGCCACTTACCTCGTTCAAGCTCGCCATCGAGCGGGTATTCTTCCAAGACGCCAACCTATCCTGAATGGATGAGGAGTCCTGCTCCACCGCTAAGCTCATTTGGCCCTCAATGGATAGTTGGCGCACCAACCAGTTACTTGGACTTGGTTGTAATATCATCTCGATTACAGTGGCCATGCTTACAGGTCACTGTGCCATGGGTAGACACGCGGAAAGAATGCGGCTCTCATTTAACGACTTCTGCCATGGGTGTAGATCCGCTGAGTAAGAGGAGAATGTTATCCACTTTCTTTGTCAATGCCCATCTCTTGCGAGGTGCAGATATAGATTATTTGGCTCTCCAACCCTTGTCAGCTTGATGGAGCTATCGTCTATTGATGTCAAGGATATCAAGCTTTCTGGCTGGTTTTCCAATATGGGATAATCGTGCTTTAAAATGTGCAGCCCTTGCGCTGACCAACTTCTCCTTCCTTGGTTCGGAAGAACATGGTCAGTACAATGACTGAGTTTCACCTGTGGCGTCACAACGAGCCGCTATGCGTGCTCAAGTGAGCTTTTGATATGGAAGCTACCACACTAACCTAACCTAACCTATCCTATCTTCTGACCATAATGCACACCAAACAATCACGGTTTCTTATGCGAATGCTTTGTACTGCACCTCCCGTCGTGGTAATTGACTGACGTGGCCGTTGTCTAGATGGTAATGTGTTGTCTTATTAGACACCAGTGGTTCAAAGTCAGAGTTTTTGACAGAAATCTGTTGAGAGGAAGTCGCCGCAAAAAATGTTTTTATTGAATTCGTTTTGTTGGAGATGACTGACTTAAGGTTTGAACCATGGCCTCACGTCTAATAAGCCAACACAGTACCAGACTTTAGGCGGTCTACACGATAGATTTATGTGAGTAGCCTAAGGAGTCATTAGTACAAACCTCAATAATTCTACTGGGAACCTTCTGATCTTCAGACTAATGGCCTCTAGTTGGTATTCTAAATGTGGCACAAGAATTCATATGACAATATTCGAGAATATTAGAGATGTGACTACCAATTCCAATCCAATTTTGTCACTATAGAGATGACCTATAAAAACGAGTAGTACAGTGCTTAGGTCACATTAAACAGGCCAATCCAAAGCATATTGAATAAGAGTAGCGCGCTACTGATTGATATATTTGGGTTTGGTCTTCAAATTCATGGAGTTCATGCCGTAAGCCAAACAAATAATGAGTTTCCCTTGAAATATTTTCCCTGTATTCAACCAAGATATTCCTTCTGAATTTTTGTTTTCCTTTTTTTTGTTTTCCTTATGTTTTAAGAAATAATTCGAACATATTTTTTCCTCTCATTAAAGTGTAATCGCTATTAGAGATGGCAAAATTGGATGCTGGTTGAAATTGCTTTTCCCAAAAAGGCCTGTGTTACCTTATGTTGTATACTAAATGGTGCTGGTGTTTCTATAATATTTTAAGTATGCCAGTGTGTGTGTATATTAATGAGAGTGTATGTGTGTATATTATAATAATAAATAACATTTTAAGCTAAAATATTATGCTTGTCCAAAGCAAAACTATGGCATGGCATCGTAAAAAACTATTGTTCAGCTGCTTACCTCTGTTACAGGCTACATGTTCTGCCCTTAAGCCCCCCCCCCCAAAGAAAAGGGAAAATAGGGCCAATGCTGCTGTAACCTTAATTTTTAATACACATGACAACAAATTGTAGCAAAATAAGCACAATTTAAGGGTATGTACTGATTTTTTCTTGTCCTTTTTTATGTTTTTTTCTTTGCATTGTTCTTTTTCTCTCGGCAGAAAAAAAGAGAAAAAAGGTCAGGGCCAAGATTATTGCAAGTTTCTTGTTTCTTTCTTTAAAGGAGGACTCCAACAAATTTTACGAATTTTTTTGTTGTTGTTTTTGTAATAAAATGTTAAATGTTTACTCTTTCAGGCGAATTACCTTCGAGATTATTTGTTTTTCGTTTTTACTATTTTTTTACTGTACTTTCCTTCTCTTGTTATTTTGCTAGTCTGTGGTCCCTTTATTAAGGTGTTCGTTCTAAGCAACAATTTTCATTGCCATGCTGTAGCAAAAGTTAACCTTTCCCAATGATGACCTTAAATTAAGCGTAAATAGAAGAAGAAGAAGAAGAATAAGAAGTTTATTTGATTATCAATTCATTTGAAATGATGATCACAATTTAAGTTGGTTTACAGTTACTTAAAATGGTTTTTTGTTTGTTGTTTTTGCACTCAATTTAAGGCTTAAATTTGAACATTTTTTTTCAAAGGAATTTTGCAAAGGACTGAGATGATGGCCTTAATGCTTAATGCAGTTAAATGCTGGCCCAACTTAGTCTCTGGGCATGTTGAAATTTTATGAAGACACTGACATAAGGCATATCTCCCTCAACGGAGATTCCTAACGGAATTGATTCTGAATAAGACGACTTCAATGAGGTTCGGCATAACACGAGGTTCTACTCTAAGTAGAGTTCCTTCACCATTAACTTGGAGTTTGGTTGTGTATGAACTCTTAATAGAATTGTCTGAGGAGTGTCGACTGTAGACGTCTAGTCCTGAAGTCGCCGTAGTCTAGCAGGCTTATTAGACGTGAGGCCCCGGTTCAAACCCCAAGTCTGATATTTCCAGTGAAAACGAAATATGAAGAAAAAATATTTCTTCGCCATCTTCCTCTCAGCAGACTTCTGATTGTAAATAAAAATTGCCATGAGATTCTACTTCAAGTTGAGTTAATTCACCATTAACATGCAGTTTGGTTGTCTATGAACTCTTGATAGAATTGTCTAAGGAGTGCATTAAGTGTCGGTAACTGTAGACGTCCAGTTCTGAAGTCGCCGTAGTCTAGTAGGCTTATTAGACGTGAGGCCGCGGTTCAAATCCCAGATCAGACATTTTCAGCGAAAAGGAAATATGAAGAAAAAATATTTCTTCGGCTACTTTCGCTCAGCAGATTTCTGGCAAAAACTCTGGGAGTAAATAAAAATTGCCATGAAAAGTTTCTCAAATATCTGTCGTTCGGAATCGACTTTAAACTGTAAGCTCCGCCGCTCATGTGTAACATAAGATGGCCATGCGATTTCGAAAACGGAAGAGAAACAGTCCAGCAGAGTCTAGCAAATATTGCATGTATCCTCTTGCTGCCAAGAAGTTGAGACGCTCTGTAAAGCCGAAGAACGGCCACGTTTAACTGAGGTTATCGGAACACCTATGCTCTGTAAAATGTTGGAACTTGTGAATTCTCAGCCATGCAATTTCCAACGAAATCCCTGTGTCCCTGAAACCATATAAAATTTATTTTAGAATCGACATATCAATGAGAAATCCTCAGAATTCATGGATGAAAGCAGAATTTAATCACAGATTGGCTGTCCGAATAAGAAATTTTCATCATCAAGCATTCCATCATCCAACAAGCATTGCGACACCTACACAACAAAGAGGACCTGCGGTTGAAAAACTTTTCAGCGTTCAGGCAGCCTATACAATCCTTCAATCAAGACTACGACTTAGCTTCTCACACCACTTATGCTGTGTCTGTTAATTTTTTTCAATGTCGACTCTGAACGACTGAATTTTGAGAAGCTTTTTCATGGCAATTTTATTTACTCTGAAAGTTTTTGCTAGAAATCATACTAAGAGGCAGTGGTCGAAGATTTAATTTTTTTTTGATTTCATTTTGTTGGAAACTTCTGATCTGGGCTTTGAACCGTGGCCTCACGTGTAATAAGCCAGCACTCTACCTACTAGACTACGGAGACGCATACACCTATTGACCGATAAAACAAAGTCATGAAAACAAAATATTTTCATTCCATCCAACACTTCTGTGTTTTTCAGTTCATAAGCACTTTTCCAATAGAGATTCTATTGGCTTAGCCAACTAGAAACAACTACTGAAGCTACTAAAATCAGTGATTTTTTAATTCTTCTAATTAAACTTAATATTTCTCCTGGAATCATATTTGTTATCCTTCTGTTCTTCCTTTAAATGACATCGTTTGTAGCGTTTTTTTATCAACTATTTTTAGGCTTCTGTTTCTTTATGATTCAATTTCTCAAACTCTTATAAAAATTTAGAAGAAAAAAAAATACTTCATGCCGCAAATGAGATAAAAATTTTTTTTTTGTTTTATAATTTCATTTAAGGCGGCATGAGGCATGAGGCATGAGGCATGTGGTTAAATAAAGTCTAAAAAGTTTTCTGAGAATCTTGTCTTGTGTTTGAGTTTTTCATTTGCTTTTCGTTTTCTTTTCTTTGCTTATTTTTTTTAAAACACTTTTAATTTAAATAATTTTTTGTTGTTCTTCGTCTTCTTGTTAAAATAACTGAAGGCGTTTATCAAATAAAATCATAAAAAAATATGAGAGAAATTCGCACTTCTTTTCTAAATTAAAGAATAAAATTCAAACCCTTTAAGCGATTTTTAGAACTCAAACAGTAGCAATAAAAAGAAATGAAAGAAAAAAATTCACCGCAAATAGTTGACATAGAACTTGTAAAATACGTTATGTAAAGGGACCGCCAAATAACAATTTTTTTTTTGAAAATGCTTTAAAAAAAACTAATGAATATTTTCTCAAATTTCTTTTTTTATTTGAAAGTACAATCCTTCCGGTTAATAATGGAAAATAATTTCATTCAAATGGCTGCCTCGGCTGGCCATGCAGTAACCTACACGATCGGTCCAATTTTTAAGCACATTATCGATTGTGTGCAGCTGTATTTCACCAATGGCTTCACGAATATTGTCCTTTAAAGCGTCAATTGTCTCTGACTTGTCGGCGTAACACTTATCTTTGACGGCACTCCACAAATTATAGTCCAATGGTGTGAAATCGCAGCTCCGAGGTGGCCAAACGACATCAGCTCTGCGGCTGATAATGCGATCTTCAAAAACAGGGCGCAAAACATCGAGTGTAGCTTCGGCTGTGTGGCACGTAGCGCCGTTCTGTTGAAACCAAATGTTGCCAATATAGTCCTCTTCAATTTGTGTGAACAAAAATTCGTTCAACATGGTCCGATAACGATCGCCATTGATTGTAACGGCCACTCCTTGTTCATTTTCGAAGAAAAATGGCCCAATTATGCCTCTGGACCGAAATCAGCACCAAACAGTGACTCGTTTTGGGTGCGTCGGCTTTTCAATGTATGCGTGCGGGTTTTCTATGCCCCAAATGCGACAATTTTGCTTATTTACATACCCGCCAAGATCAAAATGAGCTTCATCTTAAAAGATGATTTTTTTTTTTTTTTTGCCAAAATCGGCATCTTCTGGTGTAGGCTACTGCATGGCCAGCCGAGGCAGCCATTTGAATGAAATTATTTTCCATTATTAATCGGAAGGATTGTACTTTAAAAAACAAAAAAAAAATTTTGAAAATATTCAGTAGTTTTTTTTAAAGCATTTTCAAAAAAAAAAGTTATTTGGCGGACCCTTTATATCAGGTATGAGACAAGGCAAGTATATTAGACATATGCCGTCTAAATTACAAAAATTTCCAAAATTTTTCAGAAAAAATTCCAAAATTAAACTGTTTTAATGATTGTCATGTAGAAGCGCTGGCGTACTGCAACCAGGGTCTTTTTAAAGACCTTCGATGGCCTTTAGGGCCCATTTGCGATCACAAGATAAAGTGGAGTTAGACCTAACGATCACTGTGGCCAATTCACATCGCCAGATGTGTGTAAGATCAACAGGATCACAAATTGCTCGAATGTGGGATGAGTTGTGCGGTACATAATGCCATTCTGTTGAAAGCACATGTCGTTAGTATCCGGATCATCCAATTCAGGCCAAAACAGTTGGTATTCATCGATCTGTAGCATTCACTGTTGACAGGAATGGCCTGCCAAATGCCATTCTCAAAGAAATATGGAACGATGACGCCATCAGCATAAGCTCCTAAAGCTAACAATTCAACAAATTTTTTCTGTTCAGCCATCCATTCATCCAGAAATGAATCTCAGCACTAAAGAAGATTTTACAATAAAATTGCGCCGAAGCCAATTCAACGAACACATGTCGTTGTGTATATCTCTATAACATACTGCCTTCAATCTGTGTAAGGCATACCCGTACATTCTTCTCTCAATCCTGTTATCATGACAGATTTCAGGATGTCCGATGACGATAAGGATAAACCCTACCTACTACATGATAAGTTTGATACATAAACGTTGCATGGATTTCATTTCACTAAAGTGTTCAGTCTAGCAATAGAATATGAAAAACAAACAATAAGAAAAGATAAATAAACTACAACAAAACAACATACACATACACAACCTGCATATAAGATATACTCGTCGTAGAAGAAGACTAACAACAACAATTTAATAATAACGTTCTAGAAGTTGCCCCAGACCGAAAACAAATGAAGTAAAAATTGATCATAGAGGTATAGAACTTTAAGTTGGCATTACTTTTTAAGATGGCGACCGATTTAACAGCTGTCAAGTGATTTATTCTCAGTTTGGTTTGGCAATTCATCATGAATAGACGCACGCCTGAACAACGCTTGCAAATAGTGCAATTTTATTTCGAAAATAATGGTTCTGTGCGGAAAACGTATCGCGCACTACGTCCATTTTATCGTCAACAACATCGTCCATCAGAGCAGTTAATTCGATTAACCATGGAACGTTTTCGCACCACGTTTACTGTTATTGATAACTCGCATCTCCAGAGACGCTGTACGGTGCGTACAGAAGAAGCTATTGCTGTTGTAGAGCGTAGCATTGAGGAAGACCCGAATGAGTCCATCCGCCATCGAGCACAGGAATTGGATCTGTGTCCATCCACTTTATGGAAGATTTTGCGGAAGGATCTTGGTTTGCGTGCTTACAAAATCCAACTCGTGCAAGATTTGAAGCCAAACGATCATCAAGTAAGGCGTAGATTCGTCGAATGGGCCCAAAACGAGATTACCGTTATTCCCGATTTTCATAAGCGAATTTTGTTTAGCGATGAAACGCACTACTGGTTGAATGGCTACGTCAACATACAAAACTGCCGCATTTGGAGTGAAGGTAATCCTCAAGTGTATGTGGAAACACCGTTACATCCAGAAAAACTGACTGTTTGGTGCGCTTTATGGGCTGGTGGAATCATTGGTCCGTACTTTTTCAAAAACGATGGTGGTCAGAACGTTACAGTCAATGGTGATCGGTATAAAGCCATGATTACAAACTTTTTCATTCCTGAATTGAATAACCATGATATCCAGGAGATGTGGTTTCAACAAGACGGCGCAACATGTCACACAGCTCGTGCCACAATACATTTATTGAAAGACACGTTTGGTGACCGCCTAATTTCACGTTTTGGACCTGTGAATTGACCTCCAAGATCTTGTGACTTAACACCGCTAGACTACTTTCTGTGGGGCTATGTAAAGTCATTGGTCTATGCGGTAAAGCCACAAACGCTTGACCATTTGGAAGACAACATTCGCCGTATTATTGCCGATATACGGCCACAAATGTTGGAAAAAGTCATCGAAAATTGGAAGTCCAGATTGGACTACATCCGCGCCAGCCGTGGCGGTCATATGCCAGAAATCATATTTAAAATGTAATGCCACAAGATTATCTTTCGGATAAATAAAATTCATGTCAATCGAATAATCCATCGTTGTTTTATTGCAACTTAAAGTTCTGTATCTCTATAAAAAACACCCTATATAACGCTACCAATCAGTTGCACTTTTTTAACCGTAGATCGAGCTTTGTATCAAAAACGATACATTTAAATTTTTGAGACGATATAACTTTAATTCAGAAAAAGTTAGATGCCTGATATTTTTATAATTCGTTAGTATTGTTATCGCCATTATTATAAACGAAATAAAGAAAGAAAATTTTAAACAGGGGTTACAAAATTCAAAAACTTCATAATTCTGGCTTATGTATCATTTTTGATACATACGACTTTTCTAGAGATTTTTTGGTGTCGTGTATGTAATTTTTTTTAAAGATTTCAAGGACTTTGTGAAGTTTTATCGTAAATAATACATTATTTATGGTATTTGAGAAGGAATTGAAAGTTATGTAAGTGTGGGACGAAAGTGAAAAGATTGAATTTTCTATTCTTGATATGTTCTTGATATTGATTGAAGTAGTCGTAGTCTAGTATGTAGCGTGTTACCTTATTAGACGTCAGACCAAGGTTCAAATCTCAGGTCAGACATTTCTAATTTATAACGAAAGGTTGTAATGACCGATTATATATTAATTATAAGTATATATAATATTCCTGCTGCTAAAGACTTTGAATAAAAAGAAAACAATCGTCTTATGAACTGGAGAAAGTATTGGCAGCAACAAACATGACAACAGGATGTTTATCGCCAAAGATGGTACTACTTGGAACAGAACAAACTGCCTTTAGTAGTTTGCGATGACAAAATCTAGTAGTTTCTTACTGCTCTTCTCACATTTATCTCACGTGACAGACAAACATTAGAAGAATATGTTTCGTCCCATGTTTTATTACACATGATAATATTTCGGTCAACTACGTACGTATGAGATAACAGAATAATTCGCTTTGATAATTATATATTTATACCTATTATGCCTTTTCGAAAAATGAGTCTTGCAGCCTTTAATAATCATGCTTAAAGCCTTTATTTGAAATTCGAATGAAAAGGATTTTTTTCTAAAAAAAAAAAATATATTTGTCTTTTTTGTTAGAAAATTTTAACCATTTTTATAAAACTTTTATCACACAACTTGTAGTTTTATGTAAGAAATTGTACTGTATAAATAGTTTGGGATTAGCTAGCATACTTCCAGAGCAGCCCATATATCCTTTTTTAAGATTTTTAAAAATTTAATTTTTTATTCGCCTAGAAGGTAAGAAAATATATTTAAATAATGATGCTTATGTTTTTATGTTCCTTTTTAGTATATTTTCATCTCAAATTAAAGTTTTTAGCAACAGAATTCCAAAACTTTTTTGTTTTATACCTCCAGTGATTTTAATTGAAAATTGATACTGAATGATGGATTTAAGGAAAATTAATTTAAGGATATTTGTAGAAATCAAGCTTCATAAAGAGATTTACGTAGTAATGCTTGGTATTGATTTATGTTTTCTGTCATAAATTTTGTCATAAAAAAGTGATAATAAACTATAATAAGAGTAAATAAATAGTTTTATTAAAATGAATTAAAATATTAATTCTTTTTTTAAAAATCTATCAATAATCGTGACAATTCCATGTACTACAAGTATGTATCAAAAGTGATACATAAGCTAGAATTATGAAGTTTTTTAAGGCTCGATCTACGGTTAAATGTTGAAAACATAAGTTAGAGTGGAAATTCCATCGCTTGCATTTCCCTGGCGTCAGACCAAGACAGCATCCCAGAACTACAGTTGAAGTATTAAGACAGGAAGTCGTACATAACGCTTTGCTCAAACGCAAAGTTCTCTACAGTTCAGTTGTCTAAGTGCAATTAAATTTCTGTTGCTAAAACGCCTTTTATTGCCTCACGATTAAGCCGAGTCTGAGCAAAACTAGCCTGTGGAACAGTTGTGGAGTTTCTCATTTGAAAGGCGAACTTCGGCAAATAAAATTTCTACGGTTAACCCTCTTACCTAATTTACTAAGTTGGCCACTTCGTTAGGGTTACGACCTAGGTTCTCAGACCACCCATGCTATGTATGACTGGACAGGATCTGTATGATGTAATAATCTGGTTTGTCGTCCAGTCTGGTGATTAAAATTTTGTAATTGACTATAAAAGCATCTACAGTTGTGATGCGTCTTCCAGAAAGGCCCTAAAATATATTGGAAATGTTTTTCTGATTATGACATTGCTTTCCTGCGACATTGCTCCACCTTGCACGTTATAAAGCCTGCTGAGGTCCTTTGTGTGAAGTATTTGTTGGCGTCTTCCACTGTATTACAGCAATTTACTCCACGGGCTCTGTCCAGTATGCGCAGGAGACTCTTATGTCAGAGTGTCTATAAAACTGTGTTATCCTCTGCATAAGATGGCTTTTCCATTTGAATATATTTGTTCAGTGTAGAGCTCGACGGAGGCCTCGGTTCAAACCCCAAGTCAGACATTTCCAACAATCTGAAAAAAATAATATTTCTTCGGCAACTTTCTCGCAGCAGATTTCTGGCAAAAATAAAAATTTCTAAGAAAAGTTAGATTAGGTTAAAGGACGTATACTTGTCAATTAAGACAAGTACAGTACACGGAGGTCGAATTGACTCGCTGTACAACGTCCTAGTTTCTCATACCACTTACGTTGTGTGTTAATTTTATACATGAGTGGTAGGACCTACAGTTTAAAGTCGATTCCGAACGACAGATTTTTGAGAAACTTTTTCATGGCAAGTTTATTTACTCTCAGATTTTTTGCCAGAAATCTGCTGAGAGGAAGTCGCCGAAGAAATTTTTTTTGTATTTTGTCTTGATGTCTAGCCTGGGGCTCGAAGCTTGGCTTTACGTCTAATAAGCCAACACACTACCTACTAGACTACGGCGACTTCAATCCTCTATGAAAAGTTTCTGAAACAAAATATGTCGTTCGGAATCGACTTTAATCTGTAGATCCATCCACTAACACACGCGACATAAGTGGTAAGAGTTGTAATGACCAATTATGTATGTATGTATGTCATCAGCGCAGCAGACTCTGTGCTTCACTGGTACTGATACACCAGTTTGTAATTAAAATTTTTGTAGCAGCCAGCTTGGCCTGTTTATCAACGATGTTTTATTGCCTTACAACACTATGGCTTTGTGGGAAGAGTCTTTTCTATAAAACCAAATAAATTTAACAAATTAAATTAAAAACTTTATTATTTAAATGCTAAATTATCTCTCTTATCCCCCTCACTTGCAAAATTTTATTCTCTTCAAAGTAAGTAACAAAGAGTCTGTAAACAGCGTACTTCATACAATAAAAATCCTTTTAAAAACGAAACTGATTTAAAGAAATTCCCTCTCCTCTCTCTTACCAGCATTATGCTTTAAAGTACAAAAGAACAAGACAAACATTGCGAGAAGAGAAAAATGAAAGAAGAAGCAGAATAAGAAGGACTTGTTAATTTAACATTTTCTTTAAGAAGAACTTTAATGTCCTGGAAAACAAGTATTTGTGCGAATAACTGGAGATAAAGTTTTCACATTTTTGAAGTATTTGCACGAGTATGCAAGTGTTTGTGTGCTTGGGTGTGTGTGTGTGTGGGTTTTTTCTGTTTTCTCTCGTAAATAATAGTCCTTATAAAGGAATTTACTCACTTAAACACACCCACACACACGAGTAAAGTGTAATTCCTTACAGTTGAGTGGTAAAGTAAGTTTGTTTGTATGTATGGACACACATATATAATGTAAGTGTAAGTATAAGTGTGTTACTTAAAGTATGCATGTGTGCGTGCGTTGTATTGTGTTTATTAAGGTGTTAGAGATGAGTGTTCAAGGATTTTTAATATGCCCTCTAGAATTTGAACAATTTCTCCCCCATAAATAATACGCACGAAGAACTCAACCGGTAAGAGCCGTTGTAAAAGTAAGCCCAGCGAGCTTTTCTTTGGGGAACTGAAAGAAAACTTAGAGAAACGATAACAACGTAAAGGAGAAGTTTTGTGAGAAGAACAACCAGACTTTTTTTTGAAAAATTTCAATTCAATTCCATTTTTAAGCCATTGAATGTCATTCCCCTCCTATTCCCCACATCAGGTTTTTAAAGATTCTGTGGAATTTCCATCTCACCAACATGCCCAAAATGATGTCGAATCTGCGGCACTTCTTGAGTCGCTCGATTAACGGTTTCCGGCCTGCCTTAACACATTTTTCCAGGCGCCCCTGCTTCTTGCGTACCTACACCAGTTGGTCACACCAATTGATGACAGGGGTTCCTCGATTTCATCCTTCTAACGCAAACAAAGCCGTCCTCTTCACCAGCTTCCGCAGATCCCCGCATCAAATACCCGTCTCGCTAGAGCATGCTCCTCCATTCGAACAACATGGCCGAGCCAGCGCACAACGTCCATGTCGTTGAGGAGCTCATACAGCTTATTATTCTATCGAATTGGAAAATCATCGTCAACCCGCACTGGACCGAAGATCTTACAAAAAATTTTCACTCGAATACTCTCAAGGCTGCTGCATCAGTGCTTAATAGTGTCCATGCCTCTGTGACCAGACGCTGCGAGAAAAAGGAGTTGATTGAACTCACTTACACCTTATGTGGACTATTGTGTGTGATAGGTGAGTTTTTAAAGTTCCTCTGTTCTCAGAACCATGCGAAGTTTCTGATGTAGCGGCTCGGACTACCAATTTCCATGCCTGACAGTTCGTTTAGATCGTCCATGAGATCGGCACCAGGATGGCCTTTTCTTCTCCGACAGATTGCTGGGCATGTATCCCATCGGTGAAGATGGAGTCTCCTCCTCCTCTTCTGCGTCTCTACTGCTTTTGGAGAGACAGTTTGTTAAGTATCCAAGCTGAACAAACGGTGCATTAGTTTCCAGAATGCAATGCCCTGTAATGGCTTTTGCAATCGCATCGAGCGTTCTACTGTGGAGTTTAAGCAGACTTTTTGTTCGTCTTCTATCTAGTTTTGATCGGATTTTCTGGACCATTATGCCCTAGTGGTACGCATTTCCCCTCTATTGTATTCTCAGTTATAAGCTAACTGGGCCTTATCTGGCCAGTTAATTCACTGCACAGTTATCTGGAGTATAGCTCTGTTTGGTACGAAGACGCCTTAGTTTAGTAGATAGTGCGTTGGCGTATTAGCCGTGGCACCAAGGTTCAAAACCCAAGTCAGATATCTCAAAATATGAAAAATATTTCTTCGGTGACTTCCTTTCAGCAGATTGCTGGCAAAACCTTCTGAGAGTAAATCAAAATTGCCACGAAAGATTTCTTAAAACTCTGTCGTTCAGAGTCGACTTTAAACTGTAGTGCACGCCACTCATGTATTATATTAACACACACAACATTAGTGGTGTGAGAAGCTAGGACGTCATCCTGACTGAAGGGCTGTAATGACCAATTATGTATGTATGTATGTACCTCATGGAGATAATTCCGATAGCTATGCACCGATATCATGTTAGAATTCAGTGATATCTACGGGAATGTCCCCTCTAAGGTTGCCTGCATCTTTAAGGGATGTCTGCAGCCTGTATCGGCAATATTTGCGTCTAAAAGACGCTACAGTGTTCCTAAATTTATTTATTTGTTGTGAAATGCAATTGTTCCAGTTAGAAATGGAAGATTATTTCATTCATATGACTGCCACTCTGGCCTCACAGTACCTCATTCGATCGGACTTATTTTCGTATACTTTTTATGTATGGGGTCGTATGTCGGCAATGGCATCACTAATGTTGGCCTTGAAATGCTTAATTGTCTCTGGTTTGTCGTCATAACACTTCTCTCTAACGGCGCCCTACAGAATATGGTCCCACTGTCAAATTGCAGCTTCTTGGCGGCCAATTGACATCACCATTTCGGCTAATTAAGCGGCCATCAAAAGTTTGACACAATAAATCGATTGTGGCAAGCAATGTGCGGCAAGTTGCACCATCGGGTACAAAAAAATTAGTTATCTTCGGCCTTATAGATCACGCTATTCCAATCGATTTCGAGAATATTCCACCACCCATTTTTTCCAGTGCTAACGTAGGTTCTGCGTGCATGGCACCACTCATGGTTATGAAAGCTGACTGATTACACTGCGAAGTTTAGCAGTTCCGCGATGTTTAATGCTTGCAACAGAGATGGAAGGAAGAATGGAAAAAATTCTTGATTGTCTTAATTTCTGTTCAAACATTCGCTGGGTTATATTCAGCTTAACGCTGTGCTCTCAATGTGCAGGAGGGTTAATATTCGCTTGTTGCGTTGCGTTCGTTGTCGCTTTTGGCTGTCGTTGACTTTTAATGAATGAGTGTGACATTCACTTCACTTTTTTGCTTTTACTGTCGCTGTTGCTGCTATTGTTGTTGTTGTTGTAGACATTGTAAATCGTTTGTTTGTCTCAGATTTATTACCGCCAATAGTGCATAAATAATATAATTTTAGTCAGTCAGTCAGTTAGTCAGTTAGTAGATGAAAACTTTTTTTTTTGGAATTTATTGTGGTTTGAACTTTACTTTCGCGCAAATATTTTAAATATGTATGCGAGTAACGATAGTGTGGGGGTTTATTAGAAATTAAAATATTTTTCGTGGCTAACTTCCTCTCTCCTCTTTTTCTTTGCCTTCAGTTCTAAGGTAACTTGACTTATAAGAGCTCACAAGAAAAGATCATAAACAATGATGATATGGTTGTGTGTGGTAAACACTAATTAATTAATACGGATTATTATCTTGCCACAGATAGTTTTTTATTAAGAAAACTTTCATCTCGAAGGAAAACTTTTACCAAAACATTTTGCTGGAGTTTAGGGGCGGGGGAAAATATTTAAGAAAAGTTTCAAGCCAACTTCCATGAAATCTTATCTAAGTAATCTACAAAACTTAGTGGCAACAAATAAGCGATTACCTTCACAGATTTCTCTTTGTAACACTGTGTTTTATGTCCTTTAACCTATTTTATAAAGGAAGGCATTATTATTTCATTAATAATCGATAAATTTTATGTCGTAAAATAATCTCAAAATGAAAATGAATTAAACGCTGCAGGTCATTGGTTACAGTTAAGCACACAGTTTATATTTGTATTTGTATTATGAAATGTTTATTTCATATTTATTATTGAAACAGGTTAATAATACATTATCACAGGTTAAATAGAAAATGTCACACAATTTGTGTATGTGTGAACAGAACATATTTTTTTGTTATCGAAATAATTATGCGAAAAACTAATGAAATGCCCAAGTGAAAATGGCAGGAAAATGATTAATGGACAGAATATTTGGAATTTAATTTTTTTATAGGGTGGAGCCATTTAAAAGTTTAAATTTAAAAATACAATCCAATAAAAATGGTTTGCAATTTTTTCAAAATTTATGTTTTTTTGTGAAGTACAATAGTTGATGTCGTAGTCTAGTAGGTAGTATGTTGGCTTATTAGACGTAAAGCCAGGGTTCGAGCCCCAGGCCAGACATCAAGACAAGATACAAAAAGTATTTATTCGGCGACTTCCTCTCAGTAGATTTCTGGCAAAAACTCTGAGAGTAAATAAAATTGCCATGAAAAGTTTCTCAAAAAATCTGTCGCTCGGAGTCGAGTTTAAACTGTAGTGCACGCCACTCATGTATAAAAATTAACACACACAACATAAGTGGTGTGAGAAACTAGGTCGTAATCCTGACTGAAGGATTGTAATGACCAATTATGTTATATATATGTATGTATGATGTACAATTGTTCCGATTAGAAATGGAATATCATGTCATTCATATGGCTGCCGCGCCTGGCCTCACAGTACCTCATTCGATCGCAGAAATTTTCATGCACTTTCGCGAGTGTATGGGGTCGTATCTCGGTAATGACATCACGAATGTTGGCCTTCAAATGCTCATATGGAAATTGTCTCTGATTTATTGGCATAACACTTTGCTGTTACGAAGCTCCACAGAAAATAGTCCAACGGTGTCAAATCAGAGCTACTTGGCGGCCAATTGACATCCGCATTTCGGCTAATTAAACCGCCATCAAGCATTTGACTTAACAAATCGATTGTGGCATGACATATGTGTCAAGTTGCACCATCCTGTTGAAACTAAACATCATTCACATCAATACCACGAAGAGCGGGTACAAACAAATCCGTTATTATAATGCGATAGGTGCCTCCATTGACTGTAATTGTTGCGCCGTTCTCATTTTCAAAGGAATATGGGCCAATGATGCCTCCACTCCACAAGCAGGACCAAACAGTCACTCGTAAAAGATGCATTGGCTTCTGTTAGACCACATGTGGGTTTTCTGAGCCCCAAATATGGAAAATTTGCTTATTAACGTACCCACCAAAATGAAAATGAGCTTCATCCGAAAAAATGATTTTTTTTTTGGCAAAATCCACATCATCGTGCAGTTTCTCGTTGGACCAATAAATTCAATCGTTGCTCAAGTGTAAATTTATTCATTTTGTGACAGAATAGAATGGCATAAGTATTGCTAGATAACGAAATAAAATCTACATCATCGCCTTCAACTCCTGAATTTTGCAAGGCACGTATAATGGTGCGTGAAATGTTCAATTCTTGAGATCGATGACGAGTTGCTGTAAGTCACCGTAGTCCAGTAGGTAGTGTGTTGGCTTATCGATTCAAGCCCATATTCAAGGTCAAACATCTCCAACGAAACGAAATATAAAAAATATTTCTACGTTTCTCAAAATCTGTCGACTTTAAACTGTAGGTCACGCCACTCATGTATAAAAATTAACGCACACAACAGAAGTGGTGTGAGAAACTAGGTGGCAGTGTTTTATGTGTGTTTATGTATGCACTTGAAAAGGACAAAGTGTAAGTTGAGAGCTGTTATTTGGTTGGCTCATGTTCACTGCTAGGCTACAGTAGATTGAACGTATCTAGACTGCACTTATTCGGCATCATACCAGCGTTATTGGATTACAGTTTATTGCAGACTATCGAAGTTGGGAGAATGTGTAAGGGGTAAAGACCGAAAAGTAATAAAAAAAATAAGTGGATAAAGCATGAAGTCCCTAAAGCATGGTAATATCAGCAGAATTGATTGTATTGTCTTATCAAACCTTTCTTTTTCTTCTTCGATTTTTTTTCTCATGTTGAGAGAGGCATGAGTGTAGTTGTTTACATTATTCGAATTTTATTTAAATTCCTTAACATCTCTTCAAGGTTCATTTATTTCATATTATTCGGTATCGAATAATACAAACAAAATGAGATAAAATAAACCAAAAAATATTTTCACACTTTCTTTTCTTCCTTAAAAAAAAAAAAACTTAAGAAATCCATCCCTCCATCCATTGATTCATCTACCCACATACGAGTAGTACTTCTTGAGGATTATGCAAATATTTACATTTCAATTGAAGAGAAGCAAATAAACGATGAAAACTAGACTGAAATAAAATGAAATAAAATGAAATAAAATATACGATAAAAGAAAAATTTAATATTTTATTCATACAACAAAATAGAAAAATATTCAAAATGATGTCACATCCTCATCCTCATCATCATAACCAGTGGCACTAAGAACAATTTTTTAAAATATTTGATGTGAGAAAATGAAAAATTAGTTTCTGCCACTTCCTACATGGTTTGAGAAATCTTTGCGACCAGTTACATACTTAGAGGGTGGGTATACCACACCTCGAACTCTTCAAGTATACCGAGACATGGGAACACTGAAGGGCATAACAAAGCTTTCGCTCTTTCAAAAGCTCATGCAACAGGAAATTCAAATGAATTAGTTAACCTCCTGCGAAGGAGCAAATAAATGTTTTCAAGATAATTTTACTCATTTGCCAAGGAATTCCATTGATGTTGAGGCTAAGCAAATTTGATCCGATATGGATATATGCATGTGGATATGGTCAAAAAAACATCTTTACTGACATTGTCTGATATTTTGAAACCTGAAATGAAGTGTTTTTTGGCTGCCAGAATTCATCAAGTCCACATTCTACAGAAAGCACGACATCATTAAATTATTTGAATTTTTAAAATCTGAATGAAGATCTGTGATCAGCGACCCCAAAAACCCCTCGGATAACAATTTTCAAGTAAATCTGATTAAATTTTAAGGACCTCCGTAATGTGTTTCTTTTTCTCTTGCACCCCTTGACATAAACACACCCCCTACTTTAAGGGTGCATGCAAACAATTTGGCTTTGGGCTCATTTTAAAGAGCAAAGCTCAATTGTCAATTTCTGACAATAGCGATGGTTCTAGCACGTCAGTGTTTAGCTCTACAATGTTTCAAAAATGGCCAAAAACGCTATTTTTAGGGGTTTTAACCCCCTTTTTCTCGAAAACCTGACGTGATGGAAAGTTTTTGAAACCAGATTCGTGAAGCCATCTTATTTGCACAAAAAAAGTCCAAATTTGCAGGGTTGTGTTATCGATACGGCTGAGAAATATTAACCAGAATATGAGTATTATCAGTATTACAAGGAGACTTTATAGGAAACATATGGAGCTTGAGGAAAGCTAGGGGTGATTGCGCGAAAAACCATTACATATGTACATATATAATTGGGCATTACAATCCTTCAGTCAGGATTACGACCTAGCTTGTTACACCACTTATGTTGAATGTGTTAATTTTATACATAATTGGTGGGACCTACAGTTTGAAGTCGACTCCGAACGACAGATTTTATTTGAGAAACTTTTCATGGCAATTTTTATTTACTTTCAGAGTTTTTGCCAGAAATCTGCTGAGAGGAAGTCTCCGAAGGACCATAATTCCACTGCAAAACAATATTTTGTTTCTCAATGGGGGATCTATTAAATGAAATGTACCCCGTAAGCTTAGATTTGTTTTCATTTCTAATGAAACTGCCAACCATTTAATTACGTGTCAGTGTCGATTAAGCAGCAGCAGCAGCATCATTATTTTCTAATGATTTCGTTTTTTTTGTTTGTTTTTGGTGGAGTTTTCGATAGAGAGAGAGAAAAAAGAAAGAGAAAGCGAGAGTGAATTGACATTTTGCTTAACAACAACCACAAATGTGTGGCCCTGCAGCCAAAACAAAATTTGTCATTAAAATCTTCGTTTTGTTGTCGTTGTTTTCTGTTTTTCTTTTTTGCATTCATGAATAAGAACAATAACCACAACAAAAATTTCCAAAATAAAATAAAATAAAAGAAAAGAAAAGAAAAGAAAAACAAACGGAAAAAATATAAAATAAACACAGACCGCAACAAGTGTTTTTGCCACTGGAATCATTAAAAGGAAAAAAAATTCAAAAGGACTTCACAGAATTTGGCCATAAATTGTTGGTAATAAAATGAAAATATTTTTAGACGGCCTAACATTGGTACGTCGTTAACATAATAATTTCTTTTGATACTTCTTTGGTTCTTAGGATGGTAGTTTCTTTCCTTCTTATCAAAGAATAGAGACGAATATACAGCATGAGTCTCTTAACAGTTTCATAGGTCTGCAGCATAAGCCAGACAAATCGAGTGTTTCAATATCAATATTATAATCGAGGCAATGAAGTCGCCGTAGCCTAGTAGGTAGTGTACTGGCTTATTAGACGAAAAGCCAGGGTTCGAGCCCCAGGCCAGACATCAAGACAAAATACAAAAAGTATTTCTTCGGCGACTTCCTCTCAGCAGATTTATGGCAAAAACTCTGAGTGTAAATAAAATTGCCATGAAAAGTTTCTCAAAAATCTGTCGTTCGGAGTAGACTTTAAAATGTAGGTCCCACACACAACATAAGTGGTGTGAGAAACTAGGTCGTAATCCTGACTGAAGGGTTGTTATGACCAATTATGTTATGTTATGTTAATCGAGGCAAATACAGAATATTCCGAGGTAAGGTTCTAAGCTGTCCTGAAGATATCGGGTGGGCAATCTATCGGTTTAAATTAAAATAATCGGTTATTTCGTATCTAACAATACTTCTGTCATTCTATTCTGTCACAATATTCAGTAAAATTATCTCCACCAAATGAATCGATTTACACTTGAGCAACGTTGGGATTTATTGGGCCAAGGATAAACTGCACGATGATGTCGATTTTGCCAAAAAAGCCATCTTTTCGGAAGAAGCTCATTTGCATCTTGGTGGGTACGTTAAGCAAACAAAAATAGCTCAGAGGCTCATAAAACCCACATGTAGTCTTTCAGAAGAGAATGCGCCCATTACGAGTATCTGTTCGGCACGGCTTGTGTAGCGGAGGTATCATTGGCACATATTCTTTGATAATGAGGACGACTCAACCATTTCGCTCAATGGAGACACCTAACGCACCGTGATAACAGATTTCATTATGCTCGCTCTTCATAGTATTGATGTGAACGATGTTTGGTTTCATCAGGTTGGTGCAACTTGCCACACATCTCATGCTACAATCGATTTATTGAGTCAAACATTTGATGGGCGTTCAATTAGTCGAATTGTGGATGACAATTGGCCGCCAAAAACCTGCGATTTGACACCGTTGTACTATTTTCTGTGGAGCGCCGTAAATCAGAGACGATTGAGCATTTGAAGGCCAACATTCGTGATGCTGATGTGAACGATGTTTGGTTTCAACAGGATTTTGCAACTTGCCACACATCTCATGCAAAAATCGATTTATTGCGTCAAATGTTCGACGGACGTTTTAGCCCTTAAAGAAGCTACGATTTGGCACCGTTGGACTATTTTCTATGGGGCGTCCTTAAAAGGAAGTGTTATACCGATAAACCAGGGAGGCTAACTTTCGTGATGCCATTGCCGAGATACGATCCCATACACCCGAAAAAGTATACGAATATTGATCTGATCCTGTGAGGTTAGCCACAACAGCCATATGAATGAAATAATCTTCCATTTCTAATGGTAACAATTGTACTTCACAACAACTGACTGAAGGGTTGTAATGACGAATTATGTATGTAAGTATGTATGTGGTCTTGCCAGGGCTTTTGAATTTATTGTATGGTTAACCCAATGTTAAGCGAGGTTTTTTGTGGCATGAAATAAAACGAATGAAGAAGTGGAGTTAAAAACTCCCAAGTTTGATTAATTGACCAAACACTGGTGCTAAGTAAGGCAAAATCATTTTTTTGTTTTAAGTTTTCCACTTAGAATTTTGTAAACCTTTGCATAAACGAAACTCCATTCTAAATTTAATAAAAATGATGACTTCCTATGAACGTTCTTTAGATAACAGAAACCAAAAAAGAAAACAAAAAACAAAAAAAAAAAAAATTCTTTTTATTTTAATAAAGGCGTTGTTTTCTTTGTTGTTGTTGTTTTAGTAACAAAAATATTTACTTTTTGGTTTATTTCTTTACCTTCTATTCCATTTCTTTTTTGAGGAGCATTTCGAACGTTACAAACTGAATTTTTTAAAAAACCATTCCATTCCATGCAACATTTTCATTTTTCGTTACGTTTTCTTCATTTTTTTTTTTGATTGTTTGAGGAAATTTTTTATTTTTTTTTTTGTTTACTTTTCTACCAGCTTTGGAGTCAGTGATGCCAGTGAACCACCATGCCAATGTTGTTAAGCCAGCGAAAAAAAGTAAATCAAAATCCGCTTAATTTTCATGTAATACATGAAGGACAAATAGGGTTTAAGGGGTTTTTGAGGGACTTGATTTGGTTACGACTGGGGATTCCATGGCACGTGATCATTGTTCAGATTGTTGGCAAGAATGTAACGTTTTTAATGGATTCCCTTTCAATTAAAATAAAAATTGATTTGTTGTATTTGTTGTTACAAATATTCTGCAAAAAAAAAATTAAATGAGGGATAAAAGGAAATTTATGTTCAGGAGTTTTTTTTTGTAAGTTTTTTATACAAAAAAATTCTCTTTCCTTCAAAAGGACTGCAAGATGGAAAGCAATGTGCGAGGATGCAGAGCATTCTCTTGAAAACGGGCAGTTATTTGTAATAAAGCTGGAGCAGATCACAAATAAACAGATACTTTCTGGTCAAAAACTCTGAGAGTCAAATAAATAAATAAATGATGTTAATGTCGTCAGTGTACGACATCCTCAGATATCGGTTAGCCAATAAGGAGACCCAAATAAACTATACCCAAGAATTTGGCATGACCATAGCTTCTATACTTCAATGATCTTTTCGTGCTCAGTCTTATTGCTGCGTTCACATCCGCTTTTTTTAGAGAACGTGTCTGGTCTGCGGCGAATTGGTCATCACAACCCTTCAGTCAGGATTACGACCTAGTTTCTCAAAAAACTTATGTTGTGTGCGTTAATTTATTATAAAGGGTGTTTTTTATAGAGGTATAGAACTTTAAGTTGGCATTACTTTTCAAGATGGGGACCGATTTAACAGCTGTCAAGTGATTTATTCTCAGTTTGGTTTGGCAATTCATCATGAATAGACTCACGCCTGAACAACGCTTGCAAATAGTGCAATTTTATTTCGAAAATAATGGTTCTGTGCGGAAAACGTATCGCGCTCTACGTCCATTTTATCGTCGACAAAATCGTCCATCAGAGCAGTTAATTCGATTAACCATGGAACGTTTTCGCACCACGTTTACTCTTATTGATAACTCGCATCCCCAGAGACGCTGTACGGTGCGTACAGAAGAAGCTATTGCTGCTGTAGAGCGTAGCATTGAGGAAGACCCGAATGAGTCCATCCGCCATCGAGCTCAGGAATTGGATCTGTGTCCATCCACTTTATGGAAGATTTTGCGGAAGGATCTTGGTTTGCGTGCTTACAAAATTCAACTCGTGCAAGATTTGAAGCCAAACGATCATCAAGTAAGGTGTAGATTTGTCGAATGGGCCCAAAACGAGATTACCGTTGTTCCCGATTTTCATAAGCGAATTTTTTTTAGCGATGAAGCGCACTTTTGGTTGAATGGCTACGTCAACAAACAAAACTGCCGCATTTGGAGTGAAGGTAATCATCAAGTGTATGTGGAAACACCGTTACATCCAGAAAAACTGACTGTTTGGTGCGCTTTATGGGCTGGTGGAATCATTGGTCCGTACTTTTTCAAAAACGATGGTGGCCAAAACGTTACAGTCAATGGTGATCGGTATAGAGCCATGATTACAAACTTTTTCATTCCTGAATTGAATAACCATGATGTCCAGGAGATGTGGTTTCAACAAGACGGCGCAACATGTCACACAGCTCGTGCCACAATAGATTTATTGAAAGACACGTTTGGTGACCGCCTAATTTCACGTTTTGGACCTGTGAATTGGCCTCCAAGATCTTGTGATTTAACACCGCTAGACTACTTTCTGTGGGGCTATGTAAAGTCATTGGTCTATGCGGTAAAGCCACAAACGCTTGACCATTTGGAAGACAACATTCGCCGTATTATTGCCGATATACGGCCACAAATGTTGGAAAAAGTCATCGAAAATTTGACGTCCAGATTGCACTACATCCGCGCCAGCCGTGGCGGTCATTTGCCAGAAATCATATTTAAAATGTAATGCCACAAGATTATCTTTCGGATAAATAAAATTCATGTCAATCGAATAATCCATCGTTGTTTTATTGCAATTTAAAGTTCTATACCTCTATAAAAAACTACATGAGTAGCGGGCACTACAATTAAAAATCGGCTCCGTACGACAGTTTTTTGAGAAACCTTTCATGGCAAATTTATTTCCTCTTAGAGTTTTTGCCATAAAATCTGCTAAGAGCATATCACCGAAGAAATATTTTCTCGTTCTTCATTTTGTTGGAGATGTCTGAGCTGGGGTTTGAATCGTGGTCTCATGCTTAATAAGCCAACACACTAGACTACGGCGACTTCTATTATCGCCTGTATTTAACAAACATCTAAAAGCTATGGAAAGATTAACTTGTAATGTTGGATTTGAAATAAATATCAAGAAAATCCAAACCATGAGAACAAACAACGTCAGGCACAGAGAAAATTATGTCACAAGGCCAACCAGTCGAATAGCGGCACAAGAACAGAACGGGAAAAAACCATGCTCAACAATGAGAGAACGACATTGCAATCAGTACTGAGGAGATCACAAAAAACCAGATGAGCTTTGTACTTTAGTTCTGACAACTTACAAAAAAGAATGAGACGACCTCTTCGCAGCAATTTTTTACCAAACGCTCAGAGAGTAACTAATTTTCCTAAAAAAATGGACACACTTAACGTAAGCGGTATGAGAATCACAATCATTATATCATAACCGTCCCTAAGGCCTGTGTATAAACTAACTAAAATTTGCGAGTAGCCTAGATTACAGATAACCTAACATAGAATATTCAACTGACGTGTAAAGTATGCTCTCTTGTAAGGAAGCACTACTGTTTAGTATCTCATACAATCGCGAAAAATCTAAAGATAATCTTCAACGAATCCTTCGGAGTCTAACAAAGGATCATATGGCCCAATACCATCAGTGGAATGAATCTCTGGAACTTAATCAGGGGAGAACTCATACTGAAGTAAATTAAACCTAAAAATAGCGATTCTATGAATGACACAAAAGTCGAGCAAACAGTGCGTGCGACCTACATGAGTAGTCATAAGGGGATCCTGTAACGGTATTATAAATGAATGTTGTTGAGGAAAAGTCTTCCTTGCTTAAGAAAACTTTTCTTACTTTTTCTTTAGCACGGGAGATTCAGTAGAATTCTGGTAGTTTTTCTTCCATGGTCTTTTGGTGCTCAGTCTTACTGCTGCGTTCACATCAACTTTTTGATGGAACATGTCTGGTGGAAATCAATTAAGTATAGCAATTAATGTCTCAGATAATGCAGTTCTAGGGTCATAATTGCCACCATCGTCATAATTCGTTTAAACTGAGCTTACATACACACACACACATAATTGGTCATTACAACCAGGATTACGACCAAGCTCCTCACAACACTTATGTTGTGGGTATGTTAATTTTATACATGAGCGGCGGTACCTACAGTTTAAGGTCGATTCCGAACGACAGGTTTTTGCGAAACTTTTCTGCCAGAAATCTACTCAGAGGAAGTCGCCGAAGAAATATTTCTTCATAATTCGTTTTGTTGGAATGTCTGACCTGGAGTTTTAAGCGAGGCCTCTCGTCTAATGAGCCAACACACAACCTACTACGTCTTAAACCGAGTTTGATGCAACCAAACCGCAACACCGGGCATTATACACTTTTAGGGTAGATACCCCTGTTTAGTCAGCTTGATTTCTGGCAGCAATAAAGAAATTCTGTAAAGAAAAACTTGCTTTAAATCAACAAAAAAGTGCGTCTTTGCCACTTTAGTAATATTCTTCAAAGCTATGTCGTAAAGGGAGAAGTCAATAAATTCTATCGGAAACCGATATTAGCAACTTGTGGTCTCAAAATTAATATCCCAAAAACGAAAACCATGAGAATCAACACAACACATACCCGTCAATTCATGCTACAATAACAACTGATCGAAGACGTCCAATCATTCTGTTACCTAGGCAGCATAATAACAACAAGCGGAGGCTCTAGAGAAGACGTTGGAAATCGCATTAACAAGGCCAGGCAAGCTTATGGTCAATTAAAACACATATGGAAGTTCCCCCATATCTCAAAGCGCACCAAAATCAACATCATCAACAGTTGCGTAAAATCAGTTGCGCTTTACGGATGCGAGTCCTGGAACTCAAACCAATGCGATATTAATGCCTTACAAGTATTTATCAATCGTTGTTTACGTCGCATACTAAAAATTTTCTGGCCAAACACCATTACAAACAAACGCTTATGGGCGAGTGCGGACAAACACGAGTTGAAGTAGAAATCCGGAAACGGAAATGGAGGTGGATTGGGCATGCCTTGCGAAGACCTCAAACCGACACCATTAGAAACGCAATAGACTGGAATCCACAAGTCAGCCGCAGGAAAGGTCGGCCGAGTCACACCTGGCGTCGACAATTAGATATCGAAGCAGCCAAAGTCAACAAAACGTGGAACGAGCTGAAGATCGTAGCAGCAGATAAACATGAATGGAACGAAATCGTTAAGGCCCTATTCTCCTTATAGGAACAACAAGAACTTATATATATATATATAAATATATCGGTTATTTTTAATCTGGCAATACTAATTCCGTATATTATCTCAACTGAACGTAATGGATCGATTTACGCTTGAGAAACGTCGGTATTTATTGGAAATTAGGGGCAACAAGAAACTTTTTTTGCCAAAAAGTCATCGTCATCATCGTTGATAAGCAAAATTGTCGCACTTGGGGCTCAGAACACCAATGCTCACATTACGAGTGACTGTTTGGTGCGGCTTGTTGAGCAAAGGCATCATTAGCCCATATTTCTATGAGGACGCCGCAACCATTACCTATTGCACCACGATATTGTTATGAACGATGTTTGGTTTCAACAGGATGATGCAACTTGCCACCCATCTCATGCCACAATCGATTTATTGTGTCAAACGTTTTATGGTCATTTAATTAGCCAGAAGGGTGATGTCAATTGGCTGCCAAGAAGCTGCAATTTGACATCGTTGAACTATTTTCTGTGGGGCGCCGTTAAAGAAAAGTGTTATGCCGACAAACCAGAGACAATTAAGCATTTGAAAGCCAATATTCGTGATACGATACTCGAAAACGTGAACGAAATTTGATCCGATCGGATGAGGTACTGTGAGGCCAGCTGTGGCAGCCATATGAATGAAATAATCTTCCATTTCTAATCGGAAAAATTCTATTTTACAACAAAAAACTAAATTAGACAAAATTTCGAAACGTTATTGTTTTATTGCGGTTTTTAAATTTAAACTTTTAAATGGACCACCCTATAGCTACATTTTTAATATTGTCTAAAATAGAATTTTTCTAAAATTTTGTTCGAAGACCAGTCAATCAACATTATTTTTTGTAATAACCTGTGGATCCATATTTCCACTGTAAGGGGTATCCATTTCGTGGTTTCAAAAGTATGGGACTGGAATTCGACATCTGTTAAACTAAGTTATGAAAATAATTTTTTTCTTTTCAGTTGAAAGTCTGACATTGACGAAAATGGATCGCTTAACTATCACGCACAACGCATAAAAATTATCAAAACCTACTACAAAAATGGTGATTCTGCCACAGCCACGTATCGAAAAAAATTTTCTTCAGCGATGAAGCACATTTCACACTCGGTGGGTATGTTAATAAACAAAATTGTCGTCTTTGGGGGTTCTGAGAATCCTCAAGTAATTGAAGAGAGGCCATTACATCCAGAAAAAGTCACTGTTTGGTGCGCTCTTTGGTCCGAAGGTGTGATTGGACCTTACTTCTTCGAAAACGTCGATGGAACGACTTTCACCGTCAATTCGGAGCGTTGTGGTCATATGATAACCGACTTTTTTTTGCCTGCTATTGCAGAATACGACTTGGATAATATGTGGTTTCAACAAGACGTTGCCACATGGCACACAACTCGAGCGAATATGGCTTTATTGCAAGAGACATTCCTTTACAATAAAAAGGAAATATCATGAAAAAATATTTTATATGTGTTTTGTTAACGTTTACATTTGAAACCACGAAATGGATAACCCTATACTTCTGGTATATCCTATAAGTAGAGGGAGACATGAGATCGGCCTTTAAAACTGTTGTTAAAAAATATTGAAAAATTTTCATTTTGGTGAGACTAAACCACAGGGGTCCTACTATTGTTTTTTAATTTTGCTTTCCTTTTAATGTTTGATTCCTTCTCCTCTCTTTTTGCATTTTCAAATGAAGTTTTAAAAGCGTTTTCCACGTTATTGGATTACCAGCCACTTTTATTGCCATTTGTTTTGAAATATAAAGACTTTAAGATTAAATGGATTTCGCATAAGGAAAAACGCGCGAAACTTCAAACTTTAAAACGCTTTAAATGGATTTCCACTTTCCACTTTACACAGCAACTTCACTGGGGCGATATTATAGGAATTATTATGATTATTAAGCATGAAGTAAAGGTCGATGGTTTTTAATTTTTTTTATTTTATTATTATTTTGTTGTTGTTGGAATACAGCTAAAGGTCAACAACTCTAAGGCTAACAAGAAACAGCAATAAAAACGAAGGAAAAATGGGGAAAAAATTGAAAATAAACAGCAGCTTCTGTCATTATAGCCATGCTAAGCATCATTCAGACAATAAAGTGTAGAAGAAAAAAAATGGGAATAAAACAAGTCATGAATATTTAATAGACATGCCTTAGATTTAAAACAATATGATGTTGAATAAAATTTTATTTTATTTTCACATTTTATTTCGAATTTTTTTTTCTTATTTTGCTTGTAAATGTTGCAGGCTGGCGTCAAGCTCACCACAATAAAATCTTAGAATACCAGCCAGCTGGCCAGGGGGCATCCAAAAACTTTTGTAACAAAAAAATTGTATTCTACAATAACAAGGCATTGTTGGAGTTGAAAAACCTTAAGAAAATTATCACTTTGTAGAGCTGCTGTCCTAAGGGTTTGTCTTTGAATTTTAAGGGTCATATCTGGCCTAAAGGTAGTAAAAAAGGTGTCCAAGCTTAAGACCGTTAAGAGAATTGAAAGAAAATAAAATATTTAATGATTTTTACAAAGAGATTCTCAATAAAATAATTCCTTACAATACAATATTAAATTTTCTTTAATCCCCCTCTTTTTTTGGGAACTAAGAAAGGAAACTTCTTTACATTCCACTGTTTCTGTCTGTCAAAATATTCTTTTACAGACTTTTTTTCTAAACACAAAAAGTATGAAAAGGAAGAAAAGAATTTCCACCTTAAATTGCTAAGGTAAGTTGATCTTTTGTTTTCTTAATTATCAAACGAAAGTTATGCTCACCAATTAATTTGTTTGTTAAGTAAACTTACCACCAAAGCGGTTATGCCATGCAACACAGTTGTCGCACACCCATCTCGCGCTTGGTATTCCTTTGTAATATTGTTTTTCACAATTAATTAATTTTTCGTTACATTAACCCATCCACCACTCGCTTTCTTATCTCGTCCTAGATTTTGTCCCCGACTTTGTTGCTCTCTCCTCCTGCTCCGCTTTGTTTTATTTCTGTTCACTCTCGTGTTGCCATAGTTTTTTTGGTTACTTTTTATGTCCTTTAAATGTTTTGTAATTTTTGGTTGTTGTTGTTGTTGTCATTATTATTATTATTATTATTATTGTTGTTGCTGTTGTTGTATTGTCTTTTGTTGTCGTATTTTTGTTAAACATTTTTCACCACTATTAGCCTTTTGATGTTCATAAAATTTCAATTTAGACCAACCCACGCATTCAAAACATTCTCCATTGAAACTTAACTTACGTTAACCGTATTACCTCTATGAGAACTTAATCAGCACTTTCGAATTATTTTTGCACGCTACACCAGCAGATATAAATCCTTAAAGAATACCAATTGGTGTCGCAAATATACTCCCTTAAAAAAGCGGGCATATTCCGAACCCGTGGGGCAAACCGAGGGTATCTGCCGAATTCAACTCGTATGGGAGGTACAAAATACAAGACATAGGAATATTATGTGAAAGTAAGCCTGCCATTCGAGCAGTTGGCACTTAAGGCTCTTGAGGTTCAATAGAAGATAGTGTGAGACCGTCTGGAGAAACTAAATAGGCTATGTAGGGCAAATAAGGTTACCCTCTGCTAAGCCCCAGGTCCAGGCAATTAGCAAGCAGATGAGCTTGCGAGCTGGTAAACTAACACGCCGTTTATGGAAATAGCAAACCTTAGATGAAATGAGGGCGAATGTTTAATAAGGTACGCACAATGAAATGGAAAATAAAGAGAGTCAAAGACTCTTCTCAAGCCAAGTGAGTTTGAGGCATTAACTTTTAATGGGAGATCACAACAAGAGGAGATCTGAGTTATGCATCAAACTATCCGTCAATAATCTGACATTGTTTACCGGGCTCAGAGAACACTTATATAGAATGGCGATTGTCTCGAGCTTTACATGTAGAATTTGAGACAATGAGAATGATTCATTCGGAACACATTTTTGGAACGTGTTTTTACAGCAATGTCTGAGCTCGATATACCTGCGAAGCTGATAAGGCTATGCAGAATGACGTTGAGCAATTCCTGCAGCTCCGTCAAGGTAGGAATGGACCTCTCCGAACCTTTTGATACCGTGCGAGGTTTCAGACAAGGCGACCCCTTATCTTGCGACCTCTTCAACTTCATCATGGAGAGTGTTCTGCGAAAGGCGGGAGTGCATCGCAGTGGCACTATTTTTCAAAAAAGTATCCAGTTGCTTGCGTACGCTGACGACATTGACATCATAGGGCGTACCAAGCGAGATGTTACTGCTGCCTTTAGCGCTATTGAACGCGAGTCTACTAAGATGGGTTTGGCAGTAAATGAGGGCAAAACAAAGTATATGTTATCGCCAAGTAGAGACTATTAACCGTATTGATTCTCAGATTACGGCCGATAACTATACTTTTGATGCAGTCAAGGAATTTATTTATCTTGGCTCCGCCGTTACCACCACAAATGATGTCAGTCTGGAGATCAAGCGCAGGATCACTCTTGCCAACAGGTGCTACTATGGTCTCAATAGGCAATTGAGTAGCAGATACCTCTCTCGTACGACAAGACTAACACTCTACAAGACGCTCATCCTCCCCGTGCTTCTTTATGGCGCAGAGGCATAGACCCTATTAAGTACTGATGCAGCAGCATTGAGAGTGTTCGAGAGAAAAGTACTGCGTAAGATCTTCGGTCCAGTACGAGTTGGCGATGATTTCCGCATCCGATACAACAGTGAGCTGTATGAGCTCCTCAACGACATTGACGTTGTGCAGCGTATTAATATCCAGCGGATGCGCTGGCTCGGCCATGTCGTTCGAATGGAGGAGGATGCTCCAGCGAGACGGGTATTTGATGCGGGAATCTGCGGAAGTCGGCGAAGAGGACGACCTTGTATCCGTTGGAAGGACCAAATTGAGGAAGCCCTGTCATCGATTGGTGTGACCAACTGGCGTAGGCGCGCTAGAAGCAGAGGCGCCTGGAAGGATATGTTGCGGCAGGTCGAAATCCGTTAATCGGGTTGTTGTGGCCAATTAAGTAAGTAAGTAAGTAAGGTTCGAAGTGGATTACTCTTTTACCTCTTTTTATTCAGTTTCATTCCAAAGAAGTTTCCAAAATTACAAATTGTACTGATTCTCTTCAGAGGGCAGTTCTGGATGGATCTGTCAGCCATTTGATTTAGCTTGTCACGAAACCTCAACGGGCTTAAATTCATTGGAATTTTCTAATTGAGTTGTTTTCAAAACTATTCAGCCTGTTTAAACAATGGCCACAATAGACCACAATGGATTGCATACCCAATATTTGTCTGCTAGCCACCTGCATATTGTTATGGTTGGTTCGGCACACGTTAGAATGATTTCTGTATCCATATAAGTTTAGTGTCTTACCTTATTGCTCTCATTGCAATTCTTTAGTCAGGATTACAGCCTAGCTTCACCAACCATATTGTGTGTTTTAATTTTATACATGAGTGACATGACCTATAGTTTGATGTCGACTACGAACGACAGTTTTGAGGATTTTTTCATGGAAATTTTATTTATACTCACGTTTAAAAGTGTTGAGAAGAAGTCGTTAAGAGAAATATTTGCCTAGACTTGTCTTTATTCGAGATGTCTAAGCTGGGAGTTGAAACATGGTTTGGTTTCCAATAAACAAACACACTATCTAATACACTACGGTGACTCTAGTTTTAATCCCATCCCATATAATTTGCCTCCATTTTCTGTGGTATTATTTATTTCTATCGTGCGTGTTGTTGTGTTCCGATTCCGTATAGACTTACGATCCACTTGAACAAAATTACAAAGAATCTCTAAAAATTTTTCTCTTACCAGCAAAACTATGCAGTTTACGTAGCCTGGGCAGCGAACGTTTTTTTGCAGATATAACTTCAAAACAGTTTGAAATTGAATTCCCCAGCAGATTTAAATTATAGGGTAGTGCGTTGAAGCTTAGTTTCAAACCCTACATACATAATTGACCAATACAACCCATCAGTCAGGATTACGTCCTAGTTTCTCACAGCACTTATGTTGTGTGTGTTAATTTTTATACATGAGTAGTGGGACCTACAGTTTAAAGTCGACTCCGAACGACAGATTTTTGTGAAACTTTTCATGGCAATTTTACGTTACTCTCAGAGCTTTGCCAGAAATCTGCTGAGAGGAAGTCGTTGAAGAAATATTTTTTCATATTTCGTTTTGATGTCTGGCCTGGGGCTCGAACCCTGGCTTTACCTACTAGACTACGGCGACTTAGGTTACATAGGTTTCATTAATTGAGTTCATATACGTGGTGGATTCAATAAATCCATGACCAAATAGTTATTTTTCTTCGAATATAATAACTTCCAGAACCAATTCAAGCTTCTCATTTATATTTGTAGTCTGCCCTTCTATAAGCTACTTATAGGATAGTTTGATGCATCACTAAAATCTCTTTTTCCTGTTGTATTTAGTCAGCAAAAGTTTAGATTGTCTTAAAATCATTCGATTGGAGTACCGATAGGCTTTGAGTCTCTCTACTTTCGATTTCGCCGAATAATCTTTTCCAAACTTCTTTTTCCACTTCATAGATCGATTTTGGTCCTACCAATTGCGTGAAAGCGTGATCATTACCCTAAATTCTTATCTAACCAGCTATCCACCAAAGAGTGACCATATTTCACCTGCTCCTTGCTCAGAGTACTATGCTGCTTTCTGTCTGATAATATTAAAATGTACCGCCGTTTACACTTTCTATCCAAGTTGAATTGAGCTCATGTTTCAACGGCGTAAGCTTCTGTTTCTCCACGGGTTCCAAATATTTCATTTAATTTCATTTCCATTGTCTATACTTCCCAGCCCATCAGAATGCCATAGAATGCTTCCTCTTTGAAAATAGTCTGTAATTAACAAATTATGTATGTATGATACATATATAATGGATCATTACAATCTTTTGCTAAGGCTTACGACCTAGCTTCCCAAACAACTTATGTTGTGTGTGTTAATTGTATAAATGAGTGACGTGCAATACAGTTTAAAGACGACTCCGAACGACTGATTTTTGAGAGACTTTTCATGGCAATTTTATTTTCTCTCAGAATTTTTGCGAGAAATCTGCTGAGAGGAAGTTGCCGCAGAAATATTTTTTTACATTTCCATTCACTTTTATTATTCAGTCTTGTTGCAAAGCATTTTCAAAAATGAGAGAATTTACTGGTTCTATCGAGAGGACAGTGAATGAGGGAGCCATCCAATTGCCGGTGGATTAATTTCGTGTTAGACTTGTCTTCCATTATTCTAACAATAGTATCCCAGCAAAGGCCCCATAGGTCACCATATAATTTTATACACACAATGGACTAGACTTACTACGTCTTGTCATCAGAAGCACGTCGTTTGCATTGCCTTAACAGCCAATACTAGTCTTGGCAGTCAATGTCTCTTGGAGAGATAAATGGAAAATATTTTGGAATCAAAGTCCCAGCGTTTAAAGCTTTTAAATAAATTAAAAATTTTAAAAATTTATGATTGTAACTTGCTTGGGTAGCTTCGTGTAACAAACCTTTAAAACTAAATCTCTAAACGCTTAACATTAATCATTAAAAAGTAAACTCACGGCTGTAGCATCAGTATACTGCTGGTACCCAGGTGTAGTGTACATCTGACAAGGACTTGCTGTCGTTGCTGTTGTTTATCATTTGCCTGTGTTGTTCGTCTCCTGGAAATGGCTTCATTTACGCTATTTTCCAGCATTTACCCGTCACAATATTAATTGAGTTTTAATTGCTCTTCTTCCTCTTCTACTTCGTCTGTATTTTGCCTACGTAGACTTTTGCTGTTACTGTTGCTCTGCTTAAATTATGGCTTGCCTTGCCTGCCTTGTCGTTTTCATCATCATTTCATCAAAATTATGTTGCTTCAGCTAGTATTTCAGTATTTTAGAGTTTTTCATTTAGAAAAAAAACACAAAAAAACCCAACAAGAAAAATACATTTTCGCTCGTTAAGGGAACATAATGAAGAGTTTTGTATGAAAATCTTCAAAAGGCAGCATAAAATTCATGAAACTAATGAGCACACCAGGTTATTTTCTCTCTCTCCTGCTCCTCTTATTATGAGACATCAGGCGTATAGGTGTGGTGTATGCCTCCCGACTTTTGAAATTGTTTTTTTATTGTTTTTGTTGTTGTTGTTGTTATGATTTTCATTACTTTTAATTGCTTTAATGCCGATGCAGTTGCAGTGCCAGCCATTAAAAATCAGTTCTCCCTGTCTCTCATTCAAAGCCTAGTTTGCTAGTCAGCCTCTTGTTTTCTCTGTTTTTTTTCTTTCATGTGAAATTTTTAAATAAAATTGTGTTGAATATTTAATGAAACGAGCATTTAAAGTTTTGTTTTGTATGGAGCCTTGTTCGTTGTCTGTTTAAAAATATTTTCTAATTGTATCTGCATTCCATAGATAAGCAGATTAATTCCAGTGTTTGTCAGTCAGAGTCATATGAGAAGCGAATATTAAAAACAGCAAACAGGACAAGAAATATTTTCGTTTAATTTTTACATACGTTTCGAAGTTTTTCGGGTTTTAATATCATAAGTAAACAAGGCTACTAGATTTGCATAAGTCATTGCAAAACCTTATTCGTTTAATAATTACAGACCGCACTGACTTTCTAAATGTAATGGGTGGGCCCATTTAAAAGTTTAAATTTAAAAATGAAATCAAACAAAAATGGTTTGAAATTATTCAAAATTTATTTCACTGTTGCGAAGTACAATTGTTCCGTTTAGAAATGGAAGATTATTTCATTCATATGGCTGCCGTGGCTGACATCACAGTACCTCATGCGATTGAACAAATTTGCTTGCACTTTATTTATAGTATAAGGTCGTAATTCAGCAATGTGGGTCATCAAATGCGCAATTGTCTCTGGTCTGTCGCCATAACTCTTTTCTTTAACGACGCCCTACAGAAAATAGCCCTACAATGTCAAATGGCTAATTGAACAGCCATCAAACATTTGTCTTAACAAATCGATTGTGACATGAGATGTGTTGCAAGTTGCACCATCTTGTTGAAACCAAACATCGTTCACATTAGCATCACAAATGTTGGCCTTCAAATGCTTAATCGTCTCTGATTTATGGCGCCCCATAGAAAATAGTCCAACGGTGTCAAATCGCAGCTTCCTTACGGCCAACTGACATCGCCATTTCGGCGAATTAAACGTCCATCAAACGTTTGACTCCATAAATCGATTGTGGCTTGAGATGTGTGGCAAGTTGCACCATCTTTTTGAAACCAAATATTGTTCACATCAATGCCATGAAAAGCGGGCACAAAAACCTCGGTTATCATGGTGTGATAGGTGTCTACATTGACTGCAATGGTTGCTCCGTTCTCATTTTTAAAGAAATGTGGTCTAATGATGCCTCGAATCCACAAGCCGGACCAAACAGTCACTTGTAATGAGTGCATTGGCTTCTGTAAGACCACGTGTGGATTTTCTGAGCCTCAAATGCGGCAATTTTGTTCATTCACTTACCCACCAAGATGAAAATGAGCTTCAGCCGCAAGATGTGTGTTTCTTTTGGCAAAATCGACATCATCGTGCAGTTTCTCGTTGGTCCATCTAGCAAATGAAAAAGGAAGCGAATAGCCTTGCGTCATACCGCGATCTTTTCGCAAAATTCGATGTAAACTGGTGCTTGAAATATTTAATTCTTGGGAACGAGGACGAGTATCTGTTGATGGATTCTCTCACGCACACTCTTAGCCACATATTCGATATTTTCAGGAGTACGCACTGTACGACCACGCTACCGTCTTGACGCATCAATTATGAAATCAGTTTCACGAGGTTTAGCAATAAACTTGCTTATACCGGGCACTATTGGTCCTTCTTTGCGACGAAATTTTGTACGACATTTTTGTGAAATTTCCGACCAATTGTCTTTGTTTTGGAAATAATTTTCCAATAAATCTCCGACGTTGCTCAAGCGCAAATCGCTTCATTGCATTTAGTGGAGATAATCTACTGAATATTGTGACAGAATAAAATGACATAAGTATTGTTAGATTCGAAATAACCGCTGCTTGAAATTTAAAGCGATAGATGGCCCACCCGATATAATAGTAAGTAAGGTGTCATTCCATTTAATTTGAAAATTAAAGTACTTTTGTCTAGTTCTGCATCAAATAAGTGAACTTTGTTTTCTTTTTTAATTTTTTTTTTGAACATCTGCCGATGCAGAGGTTTTAAACGCTTTTTTCTTGATTTCTTTTTCAAACAAAATTGTGTTGTAGTAACACTAAAGTCCGTAATTGGTTTTTAGGGTTTAAAATATTCGTTTTTTTAATCTGCCAGTTACTGTTTCCTTCATTTTTATTTGCCAAGCAGTTGTTTTAAAATTAAAAGCTCCATAAGGCTTTGGCCTTAAACCATTTTACAAAACAAATATAAAATTATGGCGCAGTCATTTTAGCCAACACTTTGCTGCCAAAACAAATACTACACGACACATACACACTCACATGTACATATGTACATACATACACACACATACAAATATTTACTGTTATAACACAATTTTTCTCAACACATTGCCACAGTTGAACGAAACTAAAACAGTCAGCAGGCAGTATAGCACTTGTATACATAAATGAGCAGGATATTCATATTTTATGGAATTCTCTCTGAGTGTATGTGTGTGTGTATATATGTACATATGTATAGCTAGGCCTCTGTGTATAAAAGTGTGTTTGTCTTTAACTATTTGACTTCATAATCCCCAATACGTCGTCGTCGTCGTCATCATCATCAGTGACCCTTTGCTTAAACGTTTTATGCCCAGCCATTCGTTATTCCTTTTGACATTCAACAAGTTGATAATTAGAGCAGCTTTCTGCTTTTTTGGCTTTTACAGAATATATTTTGTTGTTGTTGTTGTTGTTTTTTATAAGAATTTTCAAAATTTTCATTTTAATTTTCGTTTTGCTAGTGAATTTTGAAGCCCACACCCACTGCTGCTGATGTCTGCCTGGTGTGGTTATGCGAGATATTTTTAGCCGTTAGTACCGTTTTTCTAATTAATTTCAATGGCATTATGAGCTGCTATTAGAAGCAAAATGCTGATGCAACAAACTACACGGGGCAGAAGACTTTTTTACTAAAATCTGAATGTACATATAAAGATAGACTTTGCATGGTAGATAGACTCTAAATTTGTTAACACAGTTAATTTGAGGTATCGGGTGGGCCATCTATCGCTTTAAATTTGTAGCATCGGTTATTACGCATCTGGCAATACTTCTATCAATCGATTCCGGCACAAAATTTCCTGAAATTATGTCCACTGAACGTAATGAATTGATTTATGTTTAAGCAACTTTGGGATTTATTAAAAATTTATTTCCAAAGCAAAAACAATCGATCGGAATTTGCTCGAAAATGTCGTACAAAATTTTAGTCGCAGAGAAGGACCAACAGTGCCCGGTATACGTAAGTTCGTGAAACTCGTTTCATTGTTGATACGGCAAGACGTGAGCGTGCTCGTACAGTGCATACACCCGAAAATATCGAAACTGTGGCTGAGAGTGTGCGTCAGAATCCATCAACATCACCATCATCGTCGTTCTCAAGTATTGAACATTTCACGCACACAGTTTACATCGAATTGTGCGAAAAGATCTCGGTATGACGTCTTACAACTTTCAATTGGTTCAAGAGTTGAAGTTGCATGACCATCCGCTTCGCAAGATGTGCCAACGAGAAACTGCACGATGATGTCGATTTTGCCAAAAAAAAACATCTTTGCGACTGAAGCTCACTTTCATCCTAGTACATACATACATAATTGGTCCCTTCAGTCAGGATTACGACCTAGTTTCCCACACCACTTATGTCGTGTGTGTTAATTTTATACGTGAGTGCAGGGACCTACAGTTTAAAGTCGACTCCGAACGACAGATTTTTGAGAAACTTTTTCATGGCAATTTTATTTACTCTCAGAGTTTTTGCCAGAAATCTGCTGAGAGGAGGTCGCCTAAGAAATTCTTTTTGTATTTCATTTTGATGTCTGGTCTGGGGCTCGAACCCTGGCTTTTCGTCTAATAAGCCAACACACTACCTACTAGACCACGGCGACTTCTTTCATCCTAGTGGGTACGTTAATAAGCAAAATAGCTGTATTTGGGGCTCAAAAGGCCCGCACATGGTCTTACAGAAGCCAGTGCAACCCTTACGAGTGACTGTTTGATGCGGCTTGTGGAGCGGAGGCATGATTGGCCCATATTTCTTTGAAAATGAGAACGCATTACGGTCATGATAGCATTATCGCACCATTATAGGCGATTTTTTTGTACCCACTCTTCATGGTATTGATATGAACAATGTTTGTTTTCAACAGAATCGTGCAACTTGCCACACATCTCAAGCCACAATCGATTTATTGTGTCAAACGTTTGATGGTCGTTAAATTAGTTGAAATGCGGATGCCAATTTGCCGCCATGAAGCTGCGATTTGACACCGTTGGACTATTTTCTGTGTGGAGTTTCGTTAAAGAAAAGTGTAATGCCTACAAACCAGAGACATTTGAGCATTTGAAGGACAACATTCGTGATGCTATTGCCGAGATACAAGCCCATACACTCGAAAAAGTGAACGAAAATTGATGCAATCGAATGAGGCAAGCCACATGAATGAAATTGTTTTCCATTTCTAACCGGAACAATTGTACTTCACAGCAAGAGTATAAGTTTGTTTGTTGTCAAATCGTTTTTGTTTGATTGTATTTTTAAATTTAAACTTTTAAATGGGCCCACCCTATACAAAAAAAATGAATAATTTCTTCAATTATTTAATCAACAGAAATTAAAATATGCCGGAAATAAGGAGTCAGAAGGAGAAGGAGAAAGTCAGCACAGCACAGAACTATAACGACGAGCCACATTCCCTTGCATTTATGTTTGCCTTCTATTTTACTTTCCATTCCTTACTGCCATAACTCCGCCCCATAAGGAAAAATCCTAAGAAGCAAAATAGTAGTGGAGTAGCATAAGCCAAAAGCCAAGACGTTCGCAGGACTATTAGAAATGCTCAGCATGAATAAAAGAGTCATGAATAATTTACGAGTGATTTAAAAACAAATTGTTTTAATAAATCATATTTAATATCCGCCATTTTCTCATTTCTTTCTCTCTCGCAAAGTGATTAAAATGCATATTTAAGCAGTTGAATGTAGAAATTGTAGAGACGGCACAAATAAATAAAAACGTTTTCCATTTTTCCTCATTTTTTCTAATTTTTTTTATTTCATTGAAATGAGGAGCAGCATCAGTGAAAAGATTAGAAAACAGGAAAAAAGCAAAAATCAAGGATTAAGAGACTTAGTTTTGTTTGGAAACAGGGGAAAGTGTGTTATTTGTTCCCCTCTCTTTTAGATGTGTTTCAATAGAAGGCTTGCTAATACAGGGTTAGCCAGTTTTCAGTTCTAAAAGGAAAATAAAGCAAAACGCACAATTTCGAACACTTTATCGCACATTTTCGATCACTTTATCGCACATTTTCGAACACTTTATCGCACATTTTGAACACTTTATCGCATATTTTCGAACACTTTATATCATATTTTCGAACACTTTATCGCACATTTTCGATCACTTTATCGCACATTTTCGAACACTTTATCGCACATTTTGAACACTTTATCGCATATTTTCGAACACTTTATCGCACATTTTCGAACACTTTATCGCACATTTTCGAACACTTTATCGCTCATTTTCGAACACTTTATCACATATTTTCGAACACTTTATCGCACATTTCTATTGTCCATCTCGACGACACCTGATTAATGTTGGTTTTCAAATGCTTTAACGCAGTGGTATTGTCTGCTTAGATACCATCTTTAAAGCATCTCCACAAGAAAGTCTAAAGGCATTAATTCGTACAATTTTGGTGGCCAATTGATGTCATGAAAATATGAAATTATTCCTTTTGGTAACTTCTGGAACCATCTTGTTGAAATCATATGCTTTCTATTTCACAATCTTCAACCGCATTCTGACATAGTGTTCTGATACACCTCTTCCAGGATTATTTTCCATAAAATACTGTCAAAGGACACTTCTGAACCACCGGGTGAGTTAAGAGCTGCATCAATGAAGAAAATTTTCACTGAACAATCAGCACTGAAATCAGGTTGCTCAGCATCCAATCAGTGTATCTATGGCGTTCTGTAAGGCCTGTCGCAGCTTTAATTGTTAAGTGAGTTGGATTTTATATGCATCGAGGTGCATATCCAAAAGAAAAGTACGTCATAATAAGGTAGAGGTAAGAGTTAAGCTGCCTAGAACGTAATATAGGACAGGGTGTTTCTTTTTGAAATGCATTACGCCTCACAGATTTCAAGAAGATGCTCAAATGATTCATTTTCTTTGTCACAGAAACTTCTTTTTGGATTCGAAAGAAATTCCAGTCTGAATAAGTATACTCTGACCCTAAAGAGCCCTGTCAAAAGATCGGTTATCAACCTCGGGTTATTCTTGTATAGTTTGACATATGACTCAGATCTTCTCTTATTTCCCAACAAAAGATTTGACTCATTTGGTTTGAGAAGAGTCTTTACCTTTCTTTATCTTCCCTTTCGTTGAGTATATCTTTCCAAACATAACCCTTCACAATAGGCTTCTGATTATGTGAAGAAGTGGAGGAAACAAAGGATCATTTTCTATGCCACTGTCTTTGTCCGCAGATGCGTAGACAAAGATAGTTAGACAGTGGATTTGTCAATGCAGTGGAGATTTGGAAGACAACAGGTTTGAGGATCTAATAGGGTTCATAACCGGGATTAACTAACTAGCTAGGGGATATGATAGCCGCACCCATCTGTGGGTGCCATGATTTTTCTTTCTTTTTTTCTTAATTTTGTTTTCCTCTTCTCGTTTTTTCTCGTTTCTTTTCTTCCTTTTACTCATTTCTAATTTCTTATTTGAAGGCTCGCAATGGATACCCAATAGGCAACTGGGTAACAGCAAGGAACTGTGAATATAGTAATGTGCCACCCTTCCCACATAACCTAACCTAAACACTGCCATAGCATCCAATGATTCCGGGGTATTATGCATTGATAAAGGGAACCTTTTTCTGATAAAATCTGTATGAGTTACACATAGCTTCTGGCGGTTCATCAAAAACGGCGTCTAATGATACCACTTGACTTGATAGCAGGAGTGGAAACCAGCCAACCATATCCATAGTAAATTTACATACTTACATACATAACTGGTCATTTCAACCCTTCTGTTGAGAGGAAGTCGCCGATGACATATTTTTTCGTATTTCGTGTTGTTGGAAATGTTTGAGCTGGGGTATGAACCATGGTCTAACGTCTAATAAGCCAACACATTACCTGCTAAACTACGGCGACTTCTAAAGAGACTTGACTTTATGTAAAAGAAACTTACCTTGTAATTTAAGATCGAGCAGTGTAGCTCAACCTATGCTGTAGTATTATTAGCGGCATTGATGTACATACATCCTGCGAACAGCTATTTACTTGGAGAAACCAAGAATATTACTTAGACGGCTGAAACTAAGGCTTGGTTATCATGCCTCTATTAAGAACGTTTTTGTGAATATAGGTTTTCGTATTTAGGTATTCGCCGCAGTCTAGTAAGTAGCGTATTGGCTTCTTAAATGGGAGGTTAGGGTCCAACTCCAGGTCAGACATCTGCAATGAAACGAAATAAAATAAAATAATATTTCTGCGGCGTCTTCCTCTCAGCGGATTTCTAAAAAAACAAGCTGAGAGAAAAATAAATTTGCCATGAAAAGTTTCTCAGAAAAACCTTCAGTGCACGCCAGCCATATATAAAATTAACATGCAGAGCATAAGTAGTGTGAGGAACTAGGTTGTAATCCTGACTAAAGGGTTGTAATAACCAATTATGAATGTATGTATGTTTATTGTATGCCATCCATGTAAAAATTAACACACCGGACATAGGTGGTGTGAGAAGCTAAATCGTAAGGAAGGACTATACAGGCGCTATATTTTTTTAATTTTATTGTTCAAAAGCAAAAAATGTTGGAAATAACATCAAATTTTAGAATCAGTTTAGATTTGTTCGAATTGGCCACCTTTGGTACAAAGCCATCACAGGCTGCACGAATGTGGCTCTGCGGTATTTTGGCCCATTCCTGGCGAAGCGCCGTCTTGATTGAGATCCGGAGATTTTGGTGGTGCGGGCAGAAATGAAGCGAGGAACCTCCTTTTTAAGCCATTCTTGGTTGACGCGTGCTGAGTGCGGTGGAGCTGAGTCCTGTTGGAATGTCCATGGTCTGCGGCCTAAATGTTTGTCTGCCCAGGGCTTCAATACTGTCTTTAAGACATTTTCCCGATAATATTCGGCATTTATTTTGACCCCACGGTCGATGAATACGAGCGGGAAGCGACCATCGGCCGTTACGGCGGCCCACACCTTTACCATCGGCGGCTCTTGAGTTCTGGTGGCCAATCGCAGGTGTAAATTTTCAGCTGACCTCTTTGGCAAGTAAACCCGATCATTTTGTTTGTTCACAAACTGCTCAATTTGGAATGGCTTCTCATCGGAGAAAACCAAATTCGGTAACTGGCCACTTTCGTGCAAGCGAAGTAACTCCTTGGCTCTTTCCAGTCTAACTTTTTTTGTCCATCGGTGAGCTCTTGCACTTTTTGGAACTTCAATGGCCTTAGTCTAAGCTCATTTTTCAATATGTGTTACATCCGTTCTCGCGATATGTTCAGCTCACGAGCAATTTTTTCTACCACTGCGGCGTGGATTTCGATCAAATCTGGCCTTCACTTTTCGTATCATTTCCGGTGTTGTTAGCGTTTTTTTCCGTCCACTTTTTGGACGCGATGCAACCTTGCCGGTATCACGGTAACGAGCAATGGTACGCGAAACAAAAGATTTATTCACATTTAAATGCTGGAGGGCTCTAACGATAGCCACCTGTGGTTGGTTTTCCAGCCAAATATAAAGCAATCACACTATCACGCTTGAATTCCATCACGAATAACTTTTTTCTGAACGCAATAGATCAAAATGCTTTTGTAAGCTTGTAAATAATAAAATGAACTGTCACTGGAATAAATCTGTCAGCTGTCAGACGAGCGGTTTACTAATGATAACAACCTGAAGTTGGTTGCAATACATATCAGCCACCCTGTAGTGCCCAATTGTTTGTGTATGTATTTATATGCCACAGATTGGTGGTTTAATTAAAACTAAGACTGTCTGGTAAAGTACATATTCGGTAGAATTTTTGTGAGTGTATTTCTCTGTAATTTAAGGTTGAACACTGAAGTCATAATGTACTCCAGCTCTGCACACCTTACTTTGATTACAAGTTTTGTAATTATTGCGGAGCTTTAGGGGGTGAATATGAAATGTCGTATTGAGAAATGAGAAAAATTGACATGAAAATCCATAACATTTACGTGTAATTTAAATTAAGTTGAGTTTCTCTTTAATAACCATTACATTACAGACAAGTTTAATTATAATGACAACAAAAAAAAAGAAGGAAATTATGAAACCTGATGATGCCATTTCCATGTCAATTACCATAATTAACCCAAAAAAAGAAGGAAAAAAGACGAAAAAAAGAAAAGAAATGTTTTCCACACTTAAATTATGCAAATAAGTAACGAATACGTAACGTTACGTTAAATATATTTTAAAAAATGAGAGGGAGAATGTACAATAAAACTCGTGAAAATAAAGGGTGTTTTTTATAGAGGTATAGAACTTTAAGTTGTCATCACTTTTCAAGATGGCGACCGATTTAACAGCTGTCAAGTGATTTATTCTCAGTTTGGTTTGGCAATTCATCATGAATAGACTCACACCTGAACAACGCTTGCAAATAGTGCAATTTTATTTCGAAAATAATGGTTCTGTGCGGAAAACGTATCGCGCACTACGTCCATTTTATCCTCGACAAAATCGTCCATCAGAGCAGTTAATTCGATTAACCATGGAACGTTTTCGCACTCGCATCCCCAGAGACGCTGTACGGTGCGTACAGAAGAAGCTATTGCTGCTATAGAGCGTAGCATTGAGGAAGACCCGAATGAGTCCATCCGCCATCGAGCACAGGAATTGGATCGTGTCCATCCACTTTATGGAAGATTTTGCGGAAGGATCTTGGTTTGCGTGCTTACAAAATCCAACTCGTGCAAGATTTGAAGCCAAACGATCATCAAGTAAGGTGTAGATTCGTCGAATGGGCCCAAAACGAGATTACCGTTGTTCCCGATTTTTATAAGCGAATTTTGTTTAGCGATGAAGCGCACTTCTGGTTGAATGGCTACGTCAACAAACAAAACTGCCGCATTTGGAGTGAAGGTAATCCTCAAGTGTATGTGGAAACACCGTTACATCCAGAAAAACTGACTGTTTGGTGCGCTTTATGGGCTGGTGGAACCATTGGTCCGTACTTTTTCAAAAACGATGGTGGCCAGAACGTTACAGTCAATGGTGATCGGTATAGAGCCATGATTACTAACTTTTTCATTCCTGAATTGAATAACCATGATGTCCAGGAGATGTGGTTTCAACAAGACGGCGCAACATGTCACACAGCTCGTGCCACAATAGATTTATTGAAAGACACGTTTGGTGACCGCCTAATTTCACGTTTTGGACCTGCGAATTGGCCTCCAAGATCTTGTGATTTAACACCTCTAGACTACTTTCTGTGGGGTAAATGTAAAGTCATTGGTCTATGTGGTGAAGCCACAAACGCTTGACCATTTGGAAGACGACATTCGCCGCATTATTGCCGATATACGGCCACAAATGTTGGAAAAAGTCATCTAAAATCGGACGTCCAGATTGGACTACATCCGCGCCAGCCGTGGCGGTCATATGCCAGAAATCATATTTAAAATGTAATGCCACAAGATTATCTTTCGGATAAATAAAATTCATGTCAATCGAATAATCCGTCGTTGTTTTATTGCAACTTAAAGTTCTATACCTCTATAAAAAACACCCTTTATAGATGATTTCTCTCTCTCTTCTCACATGTTTTGGTTCTTTACGTTAGCAAAACATCAGATTAAATGACGCATTTCGTCCAAAAAAAAAAAAAAAAAAAAAAAAACGTTGAAATACAACCAAATTCCTGATGTATGGAGTACATGTTGCAATGACTGTATGACATGGTTACGTTAGAGGATGTTATTGAAGCAATTGACTTGTCTAGGGGGGAGAGGGTATTTTAATAGGGGATTTTTTTCGTTCTTTTTTCAAACAATACGAGTATTTGTTAATAATACCTGTGCCATCAACTGAAAATAAATCGTGAATTATTTTCTCTCTTTTTTTTATTAAAAAATTCTTCTCCTTTTTGTTGCATTCCCTGACGTAAAGATGAAAAAAACCGGTTTTTTTTTGAAATGTTAATAAAGATTCACTGAAATTTTTTTTAATAAAGCCTGGCATTTTATTATTTCATTCGTATTTTTTTTTCGATATTCTGCTACTGTTTTTGCTTTGTTTTGTTGCTGTTGTTGATATTAATTTATGCAACCTGAATGGCTGGCGTTTTTTTCTCTGTTCTTCGCTATTTCTCCTGTTCATTCACATCATCAGTCTGCCATTCATTCATTCATTCAGTTGAATTCAATAGATTCCATTTAAATTCCTGGCTCTGGCTCTCGCTCTAGCTCTGGCTATGGCTATGACTTTAACAATGCATATCTATGCACAATAGCAAGATGATCAGGAGGCAAGGAGACATTAAAAATAAGGAGGGGAGGGGTATATAAAATACCAACAACAATAGTTGTATTCATTTCAAAAGTGCAGTATAGAAAGCGTACTACATACATACATAAATAGATGGGCTCAGCTAAAGTGCATCTATTTTGTTAAAGCCTACACAGCATGTTGAGATAGAGCAAGCAGATAGAGTATGCAACAGCGAGAGCAGCTAGAAAAGAATGGACCCCTCCCAAGTAAGAGGAAGCTACTCATAGCATACTCCTCTATGGGTCTGAAATCTGGAAACTCGGATCAGGGCTAGAAAACTACTGTCTGCGCAGAGAATAGCAGCTCTACGAGTGACATCCTTGTATCGCACAGTATCGACACAAGCTGTCCTAGTTATAGCCGGAATGGTTTCCATAGACCTACAAGCATATGAGCGCCGGATGATCTTCAACGCCAGGCAAAGTACGACTCAACCACGGAGCATAGAAGCGATAAGGCACGAAGACTTCTTAAAATGGCAATTTTGCTGGGAAAATGAACAGCATGGAAGGTGGACATACAAACTGATTCCCGAGTTGCAAGTGTGGAAAAACAGAAAAACGGCGAAGTAGACTACTATATAATAAAGATGCTGACCGGTCACGGATATTTCAGAGAGTACCTGCATCGCATGGGGAAATGCCGCTCGCCATTCTGTATCTATGAAGAGAAAGAAACGTTAGATGAATCCGAACACACTTTCTTCAGCTGTTGTCGATGGGCCGAAAGCCGTCAGCGAATCGAAGCTGAAATCGGCGTCACTAGCCCTACAAACGTCGTGCTGAAAATGATAAACAGTAGAGAGAGCTGTAACGCAGTAAGACACTTTGTAGAGCACGTCCTGCGAAGGAAGAAATTTGACCTAGACGCAGCAGAATAAGAATAGAGCGGAGCCTGGACGCAGGCTGACGATGATGGAACTGAACGATGATGCCAGAAAAGGGGTCCACCTCGATGTAATACAACCGAGTTCCGAAGTGGAATGATTCCCCGGGGAGGAGACAGGCGGGTTTTTAGTCGGTATACCTAGTGGGAGAATCCGACATATCATGTCTGGTGACGATCATCATGAATGCATAAAGCATTTTCCCTCCTTCCCGCAAAAAAATCGCAAAACTAATCGACGGTTTGTATACACCAACAGATTTCTATAATAAAATGGAAGTAAAAAAAAACAGATGACAGGCTCTCAACAAATATAGAATATCCCCATAATATCTCCTGCAATGCTGTTAACCCCTGGCAAACTTCACAATGCTGTTCGGCTTCAGTAAAAATCGCTTCCATCTATCTGAGATGCATTTAAGCTCGAAACACAGGTTCCAAGTATGTGTTTCGATAATCCGAAACGAAATTAAGCTTGACTTTAACCCCACAATTTCCGAATAATCTGATGCGAACTTAAACCTGTTTGACTTGGTTCGCTTGCAGGCTTCTCCTCCTACTCAACAGAAATGTTTTAATCTCATTAGAAACTTGAAAGCTAACCTTCTCGCAATTTCATTGCGAGATTGATTGTCAAGTCAATCTCTTACGAGCTAGGTGCTCGGATGGCAGCAGGACTGGCACATAGAATTGCTTTTTTTAATTTCCGTTTTTACTTTCTCCCGTAAACTTTTGCTTGGAAGCAAATTTTCCCGTGGGCTCTGAATATTCCATTCTAAGACCGATTATTACGCTTCTGTCCCACTATATGTCCTTGACCCATTTGTTTACACAGAGTGGACCCTCCCCTAAGAGAGTATGCATACATAATTGATCATTACAACCCTTCAGTCAGGATTACGACCTAGTTTCTCCCACCACTTATGTTGTGTGTGTTAATTTTATACATGAGTGGCGGGACCTACAGTTTAAAGTCGACTCCGAACGACAGATTTTTGAGAAACTTTTCATGGCAATTTTTTTATTTACTCTCAGAGTTTATGCCAGAAATCTGCTAAGAGGAAGTCGCCGAAGAAATACTTTTTGTATTTTATTTTGATGTATGGCCTGGGGCTCGAACCCTGGCTTTTCGTCTAATAAGCCAACACAGTACCTACTAGACCACGGCGACTTCAAGAGAGTATGGGGCAACGAAATTATTCCTTTTATTATTATTACTCACTCTGGTTACGAAGCATTCTGTATAACCATGGAGTACTGGTAGGAACACTGCGGCTGTCCAGACGATAGTTAAGGATGGAACTAACAGCCGTTCGACATAACAGATGACGATGCTCCTTGATTAATCTTTGCTTTAGACTTGTGTCCCCTTAACCCAAACACCGTCTCCATGGCTCTAGTCTTCATTATCGTATTCAACGGGCTTAAATCCAACAGAACCGGCAGCGCAGTAATCTCACAGATTTTTACTGCCATGATTACAGTAACACAAGTCCGTCTCTGTAAGAAAAAAATCCTGTGTAGAACTTAAATCCCCTCCAGAAGGTATCCTGAATCAATATATTTTATCCCGAAGGTGTCGCATATCAACCACTCACCAAAGATCCTATGGTATTAGCTATGAAGGCTAAAGGAGGTAATCAATTGTCTCCTCCTCTTGCACATTGTCCCAGCAACGACAGTAGCCATTAAGATCGGATTGCAATTCAGTCCATTGGAAAGAATCACTAAATAGAAAATACCTGCAAGGTATAAGTACAGTCACCAGCATTTAAATAATGGATGATTTTTTAAGAGCTATAGGAAAATTTTTCAAAAAAACACATAAAATTCAGAAAAATGCATGAAATCTTCATTTGAATCGATTGTACGGTCCATATAATTTAATGTTTGAAGATTATTTCATGCAAATGTTGACCGCGACTGCGCCTCAAATGGTCCATCCGCTTAGTCCAATTTTGTCATATTATTTCCAACATTTCGGCCGGTATCTCACGAATAAATGCTTCAATGTTGCCTTCCAATGCGTCAATTGAAGCGGGCGTGTCTGTATAGACATGAGCTTTAACATAGACCCACAAAAAATAGTCTAAAGGCGTTAAATCGCACGATCTAGGCGGCCAATTGACCGATCCCGAACGTGAAATAAAATGTTCACCGAACTCGCCTCTCAATAAGTCCTTTGTTACGCGTGCTGTGTGGCATGTGGCACCGTCTTGTTGAAACCACATGTCATGCAAGTCAAGCTCTTGCATTTTGGGCAAAAAAAAGTTGGATATCATCTCACGGTAGCGCTCGCCATTCACAGTTACGTTACGATTCGCAGCATCTGTGAAGAAGTACGGTCCAATGATGCCACCAGCCCATATACCGCACCAAACTGTGACTTTTTCTGGATGCATTGGTAGCTTTTGCAATGCTTCTGGCTGATCTTCACTACAAAATCGACAATTCTGCTTATTTACGTATCCATTGAGCCAAAAATGAGCTTCGTCGCTGAACACAATTTTTCGATAAAGGAGCGGATCTTCGGCCAACTTTCCAAGAGACCATTCACCAAAAATTCTACGTTGCGTAGGTCGTTCGGCTTCAATTCTTGCACCAGCTGTATTTTGGAAGGCTTCACACGTTGTTGAGTAACAGAGGCCCAATTGCTGCGAACGGCGACGAATCGATAATTGATGGTCATCATTAACACTAGCCGATACAGCTGCGATATTTTCTTCAGTTCGCACTCTACGTAAGCGTGTTGGTGGTTAAAATTAAATTTGGTGCGAAATTTAGTCACAATAGCCCGAATAGCCGCTTCAGTGGGTCAATTAAACTGACCATAAAATGGAAGAAGCGCGCGATGAACTTTCTTTAACAGAGCACACATTTTGATAATAAAATTCAATGATTTGCAAGCGTTGTTCATTTGTAAGACGATTCATGATTACATTATTGACCAAACTTAAGATGTTTGACAGTGAAACAAAACACGAAACGTGCGTGAGCTGTTTAAACCAGTGTTGTCAAAAAGATAATAGCTAAAAAATCACCCGTTACATTGTCTATAAATAGACCTTAAAATCTGACCTGCAAAATCCTAGTAGTGGTCGATAAGATCTTCTTTAATCGTTCCTACACAGGCGATGTCATCGAGAGCTAATAGCTTTCATACAATGAAGATAATAAAGATATTCTTAAAAAGAGGTTATAATGTCCTTTTAAAGGATAAGATGCTTCACATATGTATTCTTTCCTGACAAAGTGGTGAGCTATTGATCAAAATCATCGCTTGAACACTACATGAGATATCATGAAGAGATTGAGAAATTTATTTTCTAGTCATCCATACAAATATATTCTGATACTGAAGACAAAGTGTGTGCAGAAAAGCAATGGAAACACCCCGAGAGATTAGCTTCCGATGTCTTCTAACCTTTTTGACATAAAAAAAGAACAGTGACCGACAATTTGACATTACTTGCTTATTTAATTGCTCATTACCGCCCTTCAGTCAGGATTAGAATCTAGTTTCTCTCAACACCCTTATTGTGTGCGTTAATTTCAGCCATGAATGGCGGGACCTACAGTTTAAAGTCGATTCCAAACGGCAGATTTCTGAGAAAATTTTTCATAAAATTACACTCGGAGTTTTTGCTGGGAGGCAGTCATCAAAGAAACATTTTTTTTTTCGTTTTGTCAGAGATGTCTAGGCTGGGACTTGTGCTATGGCCTCACGTTTAATAAGCCAACACACTACCTACTTAAGTCTGGGTTTTTTACTTACGTGACATGGCTCACTTAATGAATTTTTGCATAAAAGAGGTCTGTCCGACTCTCCGGAATGCGGGTGTAGGAGGGGACCTGAGACTGTCGAACACATTATTACAATGTGTTCATACTATGATGACATTAGTTACTTGGATAGTATGGGAATAGCCCATACTGGGGCGGGTTGGGATTTTAGTAGGCCTTTAGTGGACAGCTGGACTTTAGGGAAGCTGGGCGATTTTGCGCGTGAAGTATTTGTTAGGAGAAGTAGGAGGTATAGCGAAGGCAACCTCGAAATGTGATCACCCACGTGGTGCGCCCCTTGCTCTTATTACCGCTTTCGTCTGTCCCTGGGCGCAGATAGGCATGCGATCGTTGACAGTTTTGAATTGATTGCTGCTGGTTCTTTTGCTCCGCTTCGCCGTTCCTGTTGCTGCTGCTGCTGTTTATGTGCGGGCCCAGTTCACCCCTCTCCCTCACTGTCATCATCCCCGTCATCCCCGTCATTGCCGTCACCGCCACTTGCAAGCCTGCTGCGTTGTTGTGTGTTCTCCTGTTACGTTTGTTTTGTCCACTCCTGGTGCTACACCATGTGGCCAAAGCCTCGTCCGTGAGGACGCTGTTCAATGTCAATACTGTAAGTGTTGTTCTTTATGTCGATATATGTTTATTGTGTTGCTGTGGGCCACCAGTCCCGAACTGTTTGGAGTTCAACTGGTAGTAATCGATTTGATTACGAGGTCTGACCGGAGATTTAATTCTGGTACCACGGGAGCCAGGAGCCCCTGGAACCTCGGTTCCAGCCTGGCTGTTGGTGTGACCCCTTTTGGGAGCATCGTGGTGGCTGTGGTTTGGACCCAAATCGCGGGAATAGTCTAGTCATTAGTTTCTCGGTGTGGGTGCCGGGTGCCGTGACCCAAAGATCGGAAGAAGTTTTAGATAGGCTCCGCTCCTAACCAAGGGGGAAATCATGTCCAAATACATGGTTTCGAATTGGTACTCAGGTGTAGCAGTCTGCTACATTTGGGGGCGTTGGGAGACGCATTGTATTTCACGATGTGCGAAGAGTTAAGTCCACGCGGACAGGTACCCATGTAAAACCCATCGTCGTTGTCCTCATTGACAGCGTTCTGCACTGTGATTTAATTTGTCATCGTCATCATTCAATGGTCGTAGTCTTCCCGCTGTCCTCATTGATAGCGTTCTGCGCTGTGATTTAACAAATCATCGTCAAAGCATCGTAGTACAGTAGAGAAGTGTTGTCTTTATAACATCAACATCTTTTGAAAATCTGTAACCAAAATTCTGAGCAAAATTCGTGTTGCTCAGAGACATTTGCTTTTAGAATCCTCTTCCGACAATTTATTACGGAACCCTAGTATTTTATTGCATTATGGAAATAATTCAATATGGCAACCATTTTAAAAATTTAAACGGGATTACAAAACAGACAAGAAGAGCACCCTCATACGTAATTAGTCTCTTATGGATGGCACTTACATGCCTTGAAAACAATAAAAAAATTTTAATTTTAAAAATCTCTCTTCAATTTCTTTTATTCTCTCTTCTATTCATCTCTTCAGAGAGAAACTTTTTTTAAACTTTCCATTTAAATAAATTGGGAAAAATATTTCCAATCATTCATTAACAATACGATGCCATTGATTTTTTGCAACAACAACAACAATAATGAAACAAATTTTCAATTGAACAATTCATTATGAAAGTGAGGTTATATTTTCTAATGTCACGCACACGGTTTAAAATCAGTTTTTGAATGAATTCATCATCATCATCATTAAATTGAAGGGGACATGTACATTGTATATGAAAACAATTATTATTTTAATAACTATTTAGTATTTTATAGTATAGTACGAGGGATGGCATGTAATTATTTATTATCGATATTTCACTTTCAAGAGTAAAATGCTTGGAGATTGCTTTGTTGCAGCAATTGATTCTTTTAATGTAGTTTCTGAATGCAAATAATGATCGTAAGGGGATTATCGGAGTTGGTAGATAAGTAAGTTGGAGTGCTAGCTTTGACACGAAAAGCACACTTGAGCACGAATAGAGGCCCGTTGTGAAGCCAGGGGATATGCAGTCCCTGTGCTGCCCGAGTTCCACCAAATTGGGGAAGAATATGGGCAGTGCAAGGGCCGCACATTAGAAGCACGACTATCCTACGCTGGAAAACCAACCCGAAAGTTTGATAAGCGAAGCCGTATCCTTAACATCAGTTGATGATAGCTCCGTCAAGCTGACAAGAATTGAAGAGGCAACTGCTTTTTTAGCAGGAGCCTGTCTAGGGAGTGTTTTGCGTTCACTGGCAAGAGTGGATGCTTTGAGTTTTTCTGTTTTATTCGCATTCATGGCAAAAAAGGGGTCCCCACGCGAAGTTGCCATCCTTGACCACAATGTGTAGTTACCCAAAAACGTCCTGTGGTTGTCTATGCACCGCTGGCACACTGGCGAGAGTGGATGCTTTGAGTTTTTCTGTTTTATTCGCATTCATGGCAAAAAGAGGTCCCCACGCAAAGTTGCCATTCTTGACCACAATGTTTAGTTACCCAAAAACGTCCTGTGGTTGTCTATGCACCGCTGGCACCAGTCCTTATGGGGGCAAGTGCTCAGAGCCAGGCTGGGTACTAATCGGGAGTCTACTCAACCGAACCTACACCACCAACTCAACGCCGACGGGAAGGAACGTACTTTGATGCCTAACAGGGTTTTAACGGGACGGAGGAGGTAGTAGCCCTAGCCTGGAGCCGTTCACACTGCGGGTTTTTTCCCGGTACTACCGTGCGTATGCAACTAGGTCCAGAAAGCTACAGCCACCAGCTCAGGAAATTCAATTCAGAGACTTGGGGGTGGGATGGTCAAGAAAACAATAAAAGAGTCGTACCAACGGAGGGTCGGTATCAGCCATAGTCACCCCCGGTTGATGGGAACGGGTGTTTATTGACTTCCCAGTCTAGATCCGTGGAGTTTGGTTAAGGAGGGCCACCTCTAGCGGGAGGTAAGAGCTAAGACCGTATTCCCTTATCCTGCGGAAACCGCCGCTATCGGAGAAGACATGTGTTAAATCCTTGTGTCTAAACTTGTTGGTTAATTGACGTCCCCAAAGACATAATTTCTTTTTTTCGTATCTTCCCATAGGAACCACACCCTTTCACTCATAATCTCCAATTTCAGGCCCAACAAAGTGATCAGAAAACCCATATAATTATAAACCCACCCTCGTATATATTTATTAGTTATTGCCGTCACATAATTTCTAGTCCGAAAAATAAATATCACGTCAGTAATCCTCTATTATAGTTGCAATAGAAAGCGGCCTCCATGTAAAGTGTACAGCTGACATGAAATAACAAAAGGGATCACCACCTCAATTGCACATGAGTCCTTCATGGGCGGAGGGGAGTAAATAATAGTTTCAGAAACGTAACACACAGATGCACACAATTGTAAACAAATTTCATTTCAAAAAGGCCAAAGCAAATAATGAAAATTTTTGCCCCTTGGCTGACTGACAGCAGTCTGTTAATTTTGAGAATTCATGTGCAACTCCAATGCAGTCCGTCATTTCAAGTTTGCCACACGCGTGATTGCAACATTATCGTTTCGTTTGTGCAATTCGTAGAAAATTAAAATTTGTTTCGTTTAATTTCTCCCATGTTTTACGTTTAATTTGGTAGTCATCATGTCTACTGGGAGGATATTTGATGCATTTAATTCGAGAGAACATGTATAACTATTTGGGCCTCACGGTTAAATAATCGTAAAACCTGTGCATACGATGCAAACTGTCATTAATAAAGCAATTGCCCGAAAGGGGTCAGGTTGGTGTAGCAGGAAAAATTGATAGGGGTCTACTTGATTCTCTGGCAGCCTGATCGGCATTTATCGGTGGTATTAGCGACAGGAATATTAATTATTTTTTAGTAATTCACGTGGGCTTGACACCTCCCAAAGAAGAGTGAATCGATATGTCGAATACGTACCAAACTATAAATGTAGGGAAGTTTGAAGCTTCTTCATACCATTCCACGGACTGAGAAGAAAAGTTTTGAAGACTATAATCGGAAAAACGATGTATGAATATATTCTAGTAAGAGATTTGAGTCCTGCAGCGGATCAGAAAAAGCCATATTTGTGGCCTATGCAGCATTAATACATCTCAGACGTAGGGAAACACGTGGGTGTTTACCCAGCACTAAGCAAGGGGCTATTCGTATTGATATCACGTTAGGATGATAGCACCTCCATCTTTTTATTATTTCTTTGCTTTGTTTCAGTTTCATTAATCAAATAGTTCTAGATATTTAGGTGATTGGTTCTAGAATGATAGGGATACCAAGTGCTGTTTATAATAAATAAAAGAAATAAAAAATAAATGTATGGAGTTTGGTTGTAGTGCTATGGAACTTTGATCATTGACTTCTACTCTTTCTTAGCAATTAGCACTTCTTATAATGCACGGTGTCTTCAAGAAGTATGAGGACTTTTCCAAGTTGTAGTCTTGGCTATCCTCATAACGATGAAATGATTGCTCAGTAGTAGAATTTTCCTTAAAATATACTGGCATAGTCGCATAGTCTGGCCGCTTGACTCTAATTTAGCATCGCTGTTTAAACGTGTTCACGAATGTCGCCTGTGTAGCTCCGTAAAATGGTGGATTATTATGAGGTTTTCGTAAGTAGCCATAGGTACTTAAGGGAACTGTATTGCGGACGTAATATTAAGCATGCGTACCGCACTGGAAGCTCTGTTATGCGAGTAATGCACCAGAAATGATGTCAGTCTGAAGATCAAGCATAGGGTCACTCTTGCCAACAGCTGCTACAATGGTCTCAATAGGCAATTGAGTACCAGAGACCTCTCTCGTACTACAAAACTAATTCTCTACTAGAGGCTCATTGCCCTCGTGCTTCTTTATGGTGCAAAGGTATGGGCACTACTAAGCACTGATGCAGCAGCTTTGAGAGTATTCGAGAGAAAAGTCCTACGTAAGATCTTCAGTTCAGTGCGAGTTGGCAATGATTTCCGCATTCGATGCAACAATGAGCTGTGTGAGCTTTTCAACGATGTGGACATTCAGCGGCTGCGCTGGCTCGGTCATGCCATTCCAATGGATTAGGATGCTCCGGCGAAACGGGTATTTGATGAGGGGATTTTGAGGAAGTCGGCAAAGAGGACGATTCTATTTGCATTGAAAGGACAAAGCCGATGAAGCCTTGACATTGATTGGTGTGACCAAAAAGCGAAGGAGCTCAAGAAGGCAAGAGGCGCCTGGAAGAATGTACTGAAGCAGCCCGGAATTCGATAATCGGTTTGATAATGGGCAATTAAGTAAGTAAGTGATCAATGCATTGAGGTTGCCTAGATTACAATTAAACTGGAAATTAGGAAAGAATCCATATGCTTCGTTGAATCTTACAGGGAAGAGAGGACTTGATGTTTATTACATGATCTCTTTTCTTTCATAGGACATTGCAATCGTGTGATTTCTGCAGAAGTTGCAACTGACTGCCTAGCGCACGTGAAAAAATGTATAGGAGTTCTTAGAATATATGTATGATGGAAGCGATTGCAATTGGTATAAAGGACGTTGCCTGATATATCGGGTGAGCCATCTATCGTTATTAAATTTGAACCATCGGTTATTTCGAGTCTGGCAATACTTATGTCATTCTATTCTGTCACAAAATTCAGTAAAATTATCTCCACTGAACGTAATGAATCGATTTACGCTTCAGCAAAGCTAGGATTTATTGGGCCAACGAGAAACTACACGATAATATCGATTTTGCAAAAAAAGTCATCATTTCGAATGAAACTGATTTTCATTTTGGTGGGTACGTTAATGAAGCAATGCCGTATTTGGGGCTCAGAAAACCCACACGTGGTATTACAGAAGCCAATGCACCCATTATGAGTGACTGTCTGGTGCGACATATTTCTTTGAAAACGAGGACGGTGCTGCTATAAGGGTAAATGGAGACACCTATAGCACCACGATAAACGATGTTTTGTACCCGCTCTTCACGATATTGATGTGAACGATGTTTGGTTTCACCAAGATGGTGCAATTTGCCATACATTTTATGCCACAATCGATTTATTGCGTCAAACGTTTGATGGCCTTTTAATTAGCCGAAAATGGTGATGTTAATTGGCCGCCAAGAAGCTGCAACTTGACACAGTTAGACTATATTCAGTGAGGCTTCGTTAAAGGAAGGTGTTATGCCGACAAACCAGAGACTATTGAGCATTTGAAGGCCAACATTCGTGATGCTATTGCCGAGATACGACTCTAGACACTCTCAAAAGTGCACGAAAATAGTTACGATCGAATAAGGCACTGTGAGGCCAGCTTTGGCAGCCATATGAATGAAATAATCTTCCATTTCTAACCGGAAATTGTACTTCATAACAAAAAAATTAATTTCCAACCGTTTTTGTTTCATTGCGGTTTTTAAATTTAAACTTCTAAATATTTCACCCTATATAAATAGGTCTGGAGGGCTAGGGCTTTCTGATTGGATTTATTGGAAAGGGATTGCATCCTATAAATTTTAACTTTTCACGGAATTGTGCTGTTCATTATCACTATAGCCGTTTCACTTTAATAGCCTCGCATTTCACCATTACAATTTTTTTTGCCACCGACACGTTTGTGAAATTTGATTTGTTTTTTAAAACTGATCCAATTACTCTCATAAAATCTCCTTAAGTTAAATTATTTTAAACATTTTATGTTTGTCTACGAAATAAATTTCTAAAGTACACGACAATTAGTAGGCATTACCAGGCTTTTCATATAACCAAACAACAATCTTCGAATTACAATGAAAATCTTTAGCAATTCTCTTGAGAAAGAAAAAGATGAATAGAGGCTCTAATAACAGAACAATATCAGGAGAATATGAGAGACATAAAATAGCAACAGGCTTACGTACATACATGAAATGTGAGCTTCATTTTGCCAAAGAAACTTATTTAATGCCATCACCACCTCTACCATCACCAGCATCAGGGAATTATTTTAAGGGAGTTTCGAAAATTTCTCTCATTCATCTTCATAATATAATATGAAGAAGAGGACTAATACACAGATGTCTTAAGGCTCTTAGGATGTAAAGCAGAGATTCTCAAATTTATTGTGGTTTAAATACCTTTTTCATGTTGTCATATGAAAGCCTTGGATTTTATTTGAATTTATTTACTGTCAGGATATGTGTTTTGTTTCTCGTTTCTAATACGTTAGTCTCTCTTAAAAATATAATTGTTAGGCTGGAAAGAAATCGTTCTAACATTCATGTGTGTGTGTGTGTGCTCCATATAGTAGGACAAAAGGATTATAAACCTATACATGTAAGCAGTATATCCTGTAACACATGTTCATGTAGTTTCTGTTATAGTATGAGGGCATTTTGTGAAAATATTGGAGGTTTTTTTTGTTTTTATTTAGAAACGCTTGTCATTGTCTATTACACTCTTGCCTTAGCTAAGAGTCTCTATTATTTTCTATACTTTTATTATGTCGAAGGCCTACTATTTCTCTTGTTGCTGTGAGTGCTGCAATTATGCTACACAATATACTATAGTGGTCGAAACAATAGAAGCAGAAGTTATTACATTTTATTGGCTATGCTGTGGCCTATTTACCGTATTATAAGGAGTACCTAAATCTAATCGCTTTGGATGATGGATTTGGGGCCTAGTTAGTGACGTTGTTGACTCGAGGTCGCCGTAGTCTTGTAGGTAGTGTGTTGGCTTATTAGACGTAAAAGCCAGTGTTCGAGCCCCAGGCCAGACATCAATGACAAAATACAAAAAGTATTTCTTCGGCGAATTCCTCTCAGCAGATTTCTGGCAAAAACTCTGAGAGTAAAAAAATTTACTAAGAAAAAGTTTCTCAAAAATCTACCGTTCGGAGTCGACTTTAAACTGTAGGCCCCACCACTCATGTATAAAATTAACACACACAACATAATTGGTGTGAAAAACTAGGACGTTGTACAATGGGTCAATTCGACCTCCGGGTACTGTACTTATCTGAATTGACAAGTACACGTCCTCTTACCTAACCTAACCTAGCGGCGTTAAATTTAAGTAAGGGCCGTTGACAGTTTCAAATGTTTAACCAGTAGAAGGCACAAGGGCTTTTGGGCAATACTTTACTCTCAGAAGTCTTTACTGTGTCTTTAAGTTCATATCTTGTCAAACCACCAGGTTATTTTTATAGTTCTAACACACTGCTCCAAAGAGCCATTTCCTATTCGCTAAATGTAAAGATCTTCCATACAAAAAATTCACTTCTTCAGTGGTAGGCTTTTAAGAACGCTATTGTCAACACTATTCTTTAGTACGGGCCAGGCAAAATAACGTCATTGCCTTTGACTTTCAAGAACAAGAGGAAGACCTTGAGACAGCAGAGAATATTTGCCTGCCTGACCTACATACTTAAATTGGTCATTACAACCCTTCAGTCAGGATTACGACTTAGCTTCTCGCACCACTTATGTTGTGTGCGTTAATTTTATACATGAGTGGCTGCACCCACAGTTTAAAGTCGACTGCGAACGACAGATTTTTGTGAAACTTTTCATGTCAATTATAAATAAATACACCTCAGAGTATTTGTAAAAAATCCGTTGAGAGGAAGTCGCCGAAGAAATAAAGGGTCCTCCAAATAACTTCTTTTCTGAAAATGCTTTAAAAAAAACTACTGAATATTTTCTTAAATTTCTTTTTTTATGTGAAAGTAAAATCCTTCCGGTTAATAATGGAAAATAATTTCATTCAAATCACTGCCTCGGCTGGCCATGCAGTAGCCTACACGATCGGTCCAATTTTTAAGCACATTATCGATTGTGTGCAGCTGTATTTTGCCAATGGCTTCACGAATATTGTCCTTTAAAGCGTCAATTGTCTCTGGCTTGTCGGCGTAACACTTACCTTTGACGACACACCACAAATAATACTCCAACGGTGTCAAATCGTAGCTCCGAGGTGGCCAAACGACATCAGCTCTGCGTCTGATAATGCGTTCTTCAAAAACAGGGCGCAAAACATCGAGTGTAGCTTCGGCTGTGTGGCACGTAGCGCCGTCCTGTTAAAACCAAATGTTGCCAATATCCTCCTCTTCAATTTTTGTGAACAAAAATTCGTTCAACATGGCCCGATAACGATCGCCATTGACTGTAACGGCCACTCCTTGCTCATTTTCGAAGAAAAATGGCCCAATTATGCCTCTGGACCAAAATCCGCAACAAACAGTGACTCGTTTTGGGTGCGTCGGCTTTTCAATGTATGCGTGCGGGTTTTCTGTGCCCCAAATGCGACAATTTTGCTTGTTTACATACCCGCCAAGATCAAAATGAGCTTAATCTGAAAAGATGATTTTTTTTTTGGCTAAAATCGGCATCTTCTGTAAGTCGATCGCAGGCCCACTTTGCGAAGCGAAACCGCATTGAATGGTCAATTGGGTTCAACTCCTGAACCAATTGGACTTTGTATGGCATCATACCAACGTTTTTATGCAAAATTCGTGTCAATGATGTCTCCGAAATGTTCAATTATTGAGAACGACGATGAATTGATGTTGATGGCGCTTCACGCACACTTTCTGCCACAGCAGCAATATTCTCGGGTGTACGCACTGTTTTTGGCTTCTCACGCTTTGGTTTATCGATGAGGATGCCAGTTTCTTTCACTTTTTTTCACAAGATAAGGAACATACGGAGCTGATGGTGCTTCTCTTCTTCCAAAATCCGTACGCAATTTTTGCACACATTCTGCAACATTACCATGATTTTCAAAGTAATGTCGCAATATTTCTCAGCGTTGTACAAGCGTATACACAACCATATTCGTTCAGCGGAAGGATAAAACTAATTATCTGTCAAATCAGACATGAGCTAAGTGTTACCATTCACGAAATAAGCACAAGTGGAAAAAAACGGTAGATGGCGGACCCGATATTTGTTCGTATTTCGTTTAGTTCGAGATGTCTGACTTGAGATTTGAACCGTGGCCTCGCGCCTAATAAGGCAACTCATTACTTACTAGACTGCGGTAACTTCACAGCATAAAGGACAATATTCGTGAAGAAATTGGTGAAATACAGCTGCACACAATCGATAATGTGCTTAAAAATTGGACCGATCGTGTAGGCTACTGCATGGCCAGCCGAGGCAGCCATTTGAATGAAATTATTTTCCATTATTAACCCGAAGGATTGTACTTTTAAATAAAAACAGAAATTTGAAAAAATATTCAGTAGTTTTTTTTTAAAGCATTTTCAAAAAAAAGTTATTTGGCGGACCCTTTATATAACAAGCGTGTATGGGTGCTAGTTGGAGCATTTATTGGCCATTTTATAATAGGGGTCTCAGATTAAATATATTTATGACATATTTTCCGTATTATTGTACCACGTATCCGAGAAGAGGAGGAGACTTCCTCAACTCAAATGGGGTTTATATGAAGAAGTCAATCTAATGTTCGTAATGGTATCCGATATGCAAAAAGGATCACATCTTTGCATTTTCTCTTATCAAGTACACCCTTTTCTTATTAATATTTGATTTGTTTATCTTTTTTAGTTGTAGGGTAGTCAGTAGTCAGGACTCCCTTTCTTTTCTTCGTTTTTTAGTTTTTCTTTTGATTCCATTTTTTATTCCATTTTTATATCGAGTGTTCCTGGTTGTAATATATTTTCTTTTTGTCTCTCTATTAATTGCTACTGGTTTATTTACAGTCCTTTTGAAGCTGTGTTTTATGAACTTTTTCCTTTTTTTTACTTCTTTTTATTGTAGCCTTTGTAAACCATTTTCCCTGTAACAATTGAAATTTATGGTTAGCAATTAAGGCCACAATAAATTTGTTATTAATGGCCTAACATGCCAATAGCAGTGGCATTAGTAAAAGAAGTTAATTGTTGCAAGCAAATGACTAATAACGATGCCTCGCTGCCCCCATAAAATAGAAGTCTAAGATGCGATTGATTAAGTCAAGTGAAATGAAAGAAACATTTTTCTATAAAACATACGTTATTCGTTAATCGAAGACAGTTATTAACGTCACAAGAGAAAAAGATAAACCTACTCTGGTTATCGCATTTGTTCAAAAACTGTTACCATAACGGCATAATGAATCTAACATGGCCGCTTTGTACGATTTTAAATTGGCGTTCGAAGTACACAACCAAGAGGTGTGAGCTTGCTTTTGCTATTGCAAATAATTTTGTACACATTTGCCTGAAATCCATGCAGAAAAGATGCCGTATAGACATCGCTTATGTAGACGCTTTTAAATTACTTACTGAAGTTTAGGAATATGAGCCAAAATTTTTATCTGAATGGTGCTGCGTTTGTTCTGACCACAACAGAATTAATTTTACTAGCCTTGGGGAGATACGTGAACGTAGTACAAAGAAGGTTCACTACCCCTAGGCCAGTGCACACTAATTAGATTGACCAAACAAGCCATTGCGAACGCAGCTCCTGCAGAAATCATTCATGAAAATGCCAAATCTATGGGAACATCTCGCAATAAAAAATTTTGACATGAGAATTGCAATTTTGCCAATGATGTGGGAGTGATTTAAAGGCAGACGATAATCAGTCGTCTTCCATACAATTCCAGCACATTCTAAAGATATTGCAGGCACAACAACGAAGTCGAAACTGCCTGTAAAACGAACGAAGGCAATCGGAACACTCATGCTCTGTAGCATATCGGAGTTTGTAGGCTCTGTACCGGCTCTGGCCAGTTCATCAATGTAATGCAATATTCAACGGCATCCCAATGTCCTGGAACCTATAGACGAGTTATCTTTGAATGATTGAAAATATTCCTATAAAATCAAAGGCAGAATGGACGCTGTTAGATACTTAATCTCATCGCGGTTGTCTGGGCGAATTAACAGAATTTCGGAAAAAATGCCATCATCAACCATAATCTCTGTCTGAAAGTTTAATATCAGAACTCTTAATATATCAGGTACTTTCATTAAGCTTCCTATTCTTCAATGTAAAAACAAAATGCTTGTGAGATATCATCGAACATTTTTATTCCTATTGATGCCATTATGTTGGGAAAACACAATGGACGACAACCTGATGTTAATTTTATACACGTGTGGCGGGATCTCCATATTAAAGTCGACTCTGAACGACAGATTTTTGAGAAACTTTTCATGGCAAACATAACATCGTTCAAATGGCCGCCATGACTTCTTTGGTTGAAGCACATTCGAAATATTTAGTTTGACATAGCCCTGGCACATAAATCCTGCTGATTAATCGATTGCAAAGGGTATGTTGGCTTTTATAATGGTTGTGTTCTGCGGCTTATTCGTGTACAACTGAGACTTAAGAAAACTCCATAAGAAAAAGTCAAACGAGGTAAAATCCCAAGATCTCGATGGCCACCAAGTCAGATGACTGTGCACTCAAATCGCTCGCGCAGAATATGCAATGTTGCATGAACTGTATAGCACCTAACGGCGTCTTGTTGAAACCACATGTCGTTGGTGTCCAGATCATCCAATTCTTATTAAAAAAGAGTTGATAATAATCGATCTATAGTGCTCAATGTTGACAGTGTTGGCCTGGGCGAATCTATAGTGCTCACTGTTGACAGTGCTGGCCTGGGCAACGTACATTGTTCTCATGGAAATATATACCGCTGATGCTAGCAGTCTAAAATCCACACCAAACAATAACTTTTTCGAAATGAATTGGAAGGTCTTTCCAAACTCGAAAACTTCTTTTTGGTACACGTATCCATTTTTTAAGAAACTGGGAGATTATTTTACGAAGAAAATTCGTGACAGTTGGTAAATACAGCAAAGCTTGTTCAGCGAAGAGACAAAGCAATTGGTATAAATGACAGCTACTTTGACAGATGTGGCTTTAAGATAACCGTTGTCCACTGTCACAGTTTAAAAGTCGCTGATGAAAGACTTCTTATATGTACCTCAGCCTACTCTGTCCAGCATTTCGGAGTTATCGTTGTAAACCTCAAGGTTTCCAGTGGAAACCTCACCGGCTATTCGTACCAGAAGGGAATATAATTCTAAATCAAAAGGACTTTGCTTTACATAATTAAAAGCTTTGAAATCGCCGTAGTCTAGTAACGGTTGAAACCCCAGGTCAGACCATCAAACCGAAATATGAAAAAATATTTCATCGGCGACTTCTTCTCAGCAGATTTCTGGCAAAAAACTTTGAGAAAAAACAAAAATTTCCATGAAAAGTTTTTCAAAGTGAGAGATAGGATGATATCATCGAAATTTTCTATTCGTTTGAAAGATCTACTGATCCCGTTATGCATCAAATGTTACAACGTTCAAAAGTCCATCACAGTTTCTCTGGGTGGAGTGCACATGAATCATGAAACAATTTTCCATGATTCTGGCACGAAAATCAGATCGAATTTGATCGTTGGCATAGTTTATATGGGCATTGAAAACCAATGTGGATTAAAAAAATCAAAAAAAAAACTCACTGGGCAATCTTGTACGATCTCAGAGGCCTTTACGAGCCAAAATACTGATCCCCTGTGAATTGAAGGTTTTAAAATTCCTTCTTATTTTGCCGCAAGTCTTGAATTCAATTTTCTCGGGCATTTAATTCTACTTTTCTGGTGTAAGTGTACTTTAACCAAGAAATTTGTTTCATTTTGAAGTAAGATTGCGATTGTGCCATCAAGCTTATCAATCAAGCTTCTCAAGCCTATGCTATCAAGCTTATCAAGCCTATGTTGCACATAATCCGGTAACGATGCTGGTTTGTTGTTTATTGGCATACACTAGCGTTGAAAAAAACAAAAAAAAATCATGGGGCCATGTTGTACGATCTCGGAGGCCTTTACGTGAGATAACCATGCCTAGCTCGCGCTCAGCTATGTGTCAAATACTGATCCCCTGTGAATTGAAGATTTTAAAATTCCTTCTTATTTTGCTGCAAGTCTTGAATTCAATTTTCTTGGGTGTTTAATTCTTCTTTTCCAGGAAATTTGTTTCATTTTGAAGTAAAATTATTGCAATTGTGCCATCAAGCTTATCAATCAAGCCTCTCAAGCCTATGCTATCAAGCGTAGCAAGCCTATGTTGCACATAATCACGGTAACAGATGTTGGTTTGTTGTTTTCTGGATTTCCTTATAACCTTATAAGGATTGTAGTAACCAATTGTGTAAGTATGTATAGGCATTCATTCATAGTAGCACGGCCATAAACCAGTTTGGCTTGAAATTTACTATCAATCGCTTAGTTTAGCTGTCTGTCAAATTAAAAAAACTGTGTTTCATTCAAAAAGCCTTCCGTAAGTGCCTTTCAAATGGTATTCTAACACATGAATGGTCATGATCATCTTTGGTCTTTTGTTGGCGTGCAAATGTCACTGACTCAATAAGTCTCGATTTCAGGTAGTCAGACCGTACAGTAATTGCAATGGTATTCAGAGATGGCATCTGAGAGGACCCATAAGGGCTATGGGAATATAATCTAACTTTATCGTTGTAATGTAAAAAACGAACTTCGAACATATGCTTTAGCGGAAATAAAATAACAGAATCCTTTTTTTTTCTTTCCATTTCCTTTTAATGCTTAGTTGGCATTATTAAAGATTTATTTATTTATTTATTGTTTATTTATTTATTTATTAAATCATCATTTAAATTATGTTTTGTGTTCATTCATTTGTTTAAATTTAAAATTTTTTTTGTTGCAAGTTTCCTCTTTTTAGATGTTTTTTTCCTTGATTTTCTTTCAACTTAAATTAGAATGTTTGTTTGTTTTGCATTAAAAAAATTAAATTTTACAAATTAATTTCGATTACAAAACAATATTTTACATTATCATTCATCATTTTTTTTCGTCCTGTTCGTCCTTTTTTTTTTTTTAGCATTTTTTATATTTTTCTAAAAAAAAATATATTCCAGTTTTTTCTATTTTTTTTATTTATATTTAAATTGTTTGTTTTTTATTTTCTTATTTATTTTTTTTTTCTTTTTTTTATTAATAATTTTTTTTCTTACACTTTCACATTAAATTGTTAATAATTAATTTTATTGTTTTTTATATTGTTGTTGTTGTTGTTAAATTTTATTTAAAATGAATTTCTGTTTTTTCTGTTCTTCTTAATTTTAAATTTTCATTTTTAATTCTAATATAGAAAAATTATTGTTGTTTTTTCTGCTTGGTTGTTGTTGATTTTATTTTATTATTTTTTTGTTTTTTCTAAAAAGCACCTGAAGAAGGTCAATAGGTAGGTAGATTTCTAAAGTATTACACGGTATAGGAATGACCACCATGTCCACCCATTAGCAGTGATTGTTCTGAAAAAAGAAGAAAAACAAGAGAAAAAATTTAATTTTTTTTATAATTTTTACATAAAAAAATATAATGTTTATGTTTAACCCTCAAAAGGTCTTCGCTGCTACCTTTCCATGATAGTTTCTCCTCTTCTAGCACCAAAAAACGATGATATACTCTACTCGTTTTTTAATATTTGTATTTTGTATTCGAAAAATTGTTGAGAGGTAATTCACAATAACAAATTTTTGTTTATACAGCTTTTAGAACTAATTCACAATAAAAAAAAACTTTTACTCCCAATATATTCGTAATACAGATTTTTTTTATTTTTTTATGTGAAAAAAGTTTTCTCCTAGAAGTGCATAGAATCGATGCTTAATTCCAAATTTATGGGGGTATACTTTCTTTTGAATTGTATTTGAAATATATTACTCATACGCATCATATTACATGCACTAGAATAGTTACCCTGAAAAGTATGCAATAAAAAAACTTTGATTTTGTCATGTATGAAACTAATGGAATTAAATATGACTCATACGTCACTAGATTTGCCAGATTCCGATTCGCAAAAAGCTGGACATTGGGTTTGAAAAAGCTGGACAAAACAAAAAAAGCTGGACATAAAAAATACTGAGAAAAAGTTAATTTTGGTTTTGTAAATATTTTTTATTAAAATATCCCTTGTTATCAACATATATACATATGTATTATTATTTAAAAATATTACAATTATATAAATTCATTGTATTCTTTAAAATTTATTTAACTAAACTTCAGTCCGTCACATACATATTCGCATATGCATATGTATGTATGTAAGAATTAAAATTAAATACTAAAAACAAAATATACAATTCAGTATAGTTTGATATTGTTTATAGTAGTTTGTATTTTGGTAAAAAAAAATTTTGTAATAAACTAATGATTTGACAAAGATGACATGAAAATTATTGCCCAAGTTATTGCAGTGTACTAAAAAAATTTCTATTTAGCTGGACAAATTAAATTTTAGCTTGAAACTGGACAAGCACCAAAAAAGCTGGACAATCCAGCCAAGTCCAGCCAGGATGGCAACCCTATACGTCACATATGTATGTTTTCTGCATTATGAATTTTACATATTAAATATGAGCATAATGTGAGCATGTGAGTAAATATAATGAGTTGGCGATCTAAAAGTTTAAATTTAAAAACGGTAATAAAACAAAAATAGTTTGAAATTTTTATAAATTTATTGTTTTGCTGTGAACTACAACTGCTCCGGTTGGAAATGGATTTTTATTTCATTTATATGGCTGCCTCGGTTGGCCTCAGAATCATAGCTCCCAGATTTATGTCCATATTTTGACGATTTTAAAAATGAAAAATTTACATCATATTCTTTACTTTAGTACATAAAAAGCCACTTTAAGCATTGTATTTACTTTGTAATTGTTACTATTGGAAATTTATATTAGTTAGTAAAAACAAGGAGTAAAGTATTATATTTTTAAGTTACTTTAGAATACCTGCGATGATTTTTCTGTATTTTATTCATTTTTAACCCCTTAAAAGCCAAAAAATTACAACTCCTAAATAACCTCGTGGTTGAGAATAATTTATCACTTGTCGCATCACAATTTTAAAAATTCGAGTATAGCTTCTAATATTACCATCAAAAGAACAAACACTCAGGGGATGGATGGCATTGTGTTTGGAACTATGAAAATATGTTATGTGAAGAAGGAAAGAGAGAACAGTGCTTATGGACACTACGCTTGTATATATTTATCCCATAAGTAGCAGGAAAAGCCTCTGCAGGAATTGAGTTCCACACACGAATAGTCCGACTAAAAAACGTATTTTTACTGTAATGGAGTGTGCGATCCACTTGCCAATCGACCACATACGGAAGTAGTGGCCGAATATATGATTTTCGGGAAAGTCCTCTTATTTCGCTCGAGCAAAATCCTTTTGTCGAAGCGATAGAACAGTGAAACACAAACCACATTTCAACGATTTTCCAATGATTAAATGGTCATTAACGAGCTACTATGGCCTATCCTGTAAACGGTCGAGAAACCTTAAAATAGACCGTGAGGCACCAACCTTAGAAATAGTATAAATAAATAGTGTAAATAGTAAGATCAGATGATTAGATCTTAAGAAGGAACTGAAGGAACTGTAAAATGTGTCGGTTGCAGCCAACATTACACTGAATTTTTATGCTCAGAATGTCAAGAGCTTCTGACTCCTTAATATTTACACCACCCATCGATTAGTGCTATTGAACGGGAGTCTATTAAGATGGGTCTGAAATTAAATGAGTGCAAAACGAAGTATATGCTGTCGACAAGTAGGTCAGATTACGGTCGACAACTATACGTTCGATATAGTCAGTGAATTTGTTTATCTTGGCTCCACCGTTACCACCAAAAATCATGTCAGTTTGGAGAACATACGTAGGATGACTCTTGCCAACATCTGTTACTATGGTCTCAATAGGCAATTAAGTAGCAGAGACCTGTCTCGTACAAAAAAACTAATACTCTATAAGACGCTCATCCTCCCCACTGCTATGTCGTTCGAATAAAGTGGGAAATTACGGAATTCGGCGAAGAGGACAACCTTATGTGCGTTGGAAGGACCAATTCGGGGAAGCCTTTTCATCGACTAGAGTGATCAACTGCGCTCAAGAAGCAGAGGAAGGACCAAGTTGGGGAAGCCCTTTCATCGATTAGAGTGACCAACTGGCAAAGACGCTCAAGAAGCAGAGGAAGGACCAAGCTGGTGAAGCCCTTTCATCGATTAGAGTGCCGAACTGGCGAAGTCGCTCAAGAAGCGGAGGCGACTGGAAAGATGTATTAAAGTAGTCCGAAATCCGATAGTCGGGTTGATAATGGGCAATTAATAAGAAGAAGAAGAACTTTGTTTTACCATTTTCACCATAACTAGTGCCAGAATCATTGCCAACGAAGCCTTAGAAATACTATAAATGGCACCCAATATCTCACTCCCCTTGCATTTTCCATCGACTAGCAGCCTCTCCATATAATTCAGTCACTTGTAAGGACCCCTAAAGGAAAAACCCATCTCCTACCTATGACACCCCTGATTGCTTATTAAGTATTGGGCCCATCGCTTGGTCTCTCTACAATGTTTTCTTTTTTCCACAATGTATTCTATCCAGACAGATATCAAGGTCCCTATGTTCCCTCAAAAGAGATCCATCGTAACACCGTTCAACCAGAGCAATACAAAATTCTCCAATTTATTTGGTACTTCCTGGAGAAAAGAAGAAGAGCCTCTTAAGTGAGGTGCTCACTAATAGTCGGAAGAAATTCTGTTTAGCGCGTGGTACGCCGTTGATTATTTTTCTATTGCTATTTTGTAGTTTAGTGTGAGGTCCACAAGCGTGCTAAAAAATGCAGGCGTCGTGACCTTCTTTGCTGATGAAGTGTGTAGGGTGTAGTAGTGGATCTTTGCCTCATCAAGGATAATGAATCGTTTCAAGAAAGGCATGATTTAATTTCTTTTAATTTCTTTTTGTGCAGCCCTCTTATGTAATCGTAATAAAGGCAGATCGACAGATTGTAAAGCCGTTTAAGACATGTTTTCATAAACATATTAATACCCAGCCTGCCTGCCTTAAGGCTCAAAGGAACATATATGACAAGAACTATAAAGAAAAACGAAAAACACACACACAAACAAAGAAAAAAAAATAAGAAAAAACAAGAAAACAAGAAATCCTACTCAATTAGATTTTGTCTGGAGAATACGTATGAAAAAAAAAAATAAAAGAAAATACGCTTAAAGGTGTTGTGTAAGCTTTTTGTTGTCTACTAAAGCCTCATAAATATTATGCAGAGAAGCCTATGAAAATCTCATTTAAATTGGGGATTAATTTGATAAGAATTGAATGCCATACACCGAAAATTTTCAAAATGTTAGTTGAACAGTGGCTGTCTAGTGGTGACATGGTTTCATATTTAAAAACTTAAATTATTTCTCAAAATATGAATTTAAAAATATTTTCCATGCGCTTATCGTATAAGTTGTTTGTAACAGCAAAGCATTTTAAAAGCTTTAAAATAAATTCAGCGTCATTTTTCATTTTCTGTTTTTGTTTTTGGCGGATTTAAAAATGAAATTGAAAAACACAATTTTTGTATTGAGTTGAAGCGAACTGTACACGAGTATATTTGCGGGCGTATGTATATAAACAAATATCCTTGACTTGGCTAACAGCTACACTCAAGAAATTCTTCTTCCAAAGATAGTACTCAGCGATTACGACTATTTCTGGATGCATCAATCCAAATGCGACTCAAGAATGTCCAATGCCTCCCCTCAGAGTCACTGTCTGGTGTGGATTTTTCACTGACGATGTCATCAACGGTCCGTATTCCTTTGAGGACCACATTGAGCAGGCCACCACTGTCTGCACCGAGCACAATATGTTTATGATTGACAACACTTCTTTTGGCTTGAATTTGATAATCTGGACGCCAAAGACATTTGGCTTTAACATGACGGCGTAACGAGCCACACTGCTCATCATGGTCATGGCACATGGGGGCCATCCAATAACCTTCAAACCCTCTTGGCAAATCAAAAGCAATGTTTAACGGATTACAAGGAAATTCAGAAAACAACAAACCAGCATCTGTTACCGTGATTATGTGCAACATAAGGTTGATAAGCTTGATGGTATAGGCTTGAAAAGCTTGATTGATAAGCTTGATGGCACAATTAAAATAATTTTACGTCAGAATGCAACTAATTTCCTGGTTAAAGTACACTTACACCAGAAAAGAAGAATTAAACACCCGAGAAAATTGAATTCAAGACTTGCGGCAAAATAAGAAGGAATTCAATTCACAGGGGATCAGTATTTTGTCTTGAATTTGATGATCTGAACAGCAACGACATGTTGATTGAAACCGGACGACGTTACATGCTACACAACTCATTCCACATAGCTGCGCACGAGCTAGGCATGGTTATCTAACATAAATTCTTCCGAGATCGTACAACTTTGCCCCGTGAGTTTTTTTATTTGATTTTTTTTAACCGCTGGTGTATGCCAACAAACCACAGTGGTTTTCAAAGCCAACATAACCTGTGTAATCGATCAAATTCGATCTGATTTTTGTGCTAGAATCATGGAAAATTGTTTCATGATTCATGTGCGCTCCACCTAGAGAAACTGTGATGGACGCTTGAACGTTGTAACATGTCACGCATAACGGTATCAGTAGATCTTTCAAATTTCGATGATATCATCCTAGTTTCTCACGCCACTAATGTTGTGTGTGTTAATTTTATACATGAGTGGCGGGACCTACAGTTTAAAATCGACACCGAACGACAAATTTTTGAGAAATTTTTCATAGTAATTTTAATTTACTCTCAGAGTTTATGGCAGAAATCTGCTTAGAGGAAGGTATCGCAGAAATATTTTCTCATATTTCGTTTTGTTGGAGATGTCTGACCTGGGGTTTGAACCGTGGCCTCACATCTAATATGTCAATGCACTACCACTAGACTACGCCGAATTTATTTCAATTTAAAGAATGTGAGCGTTTAACGAAAGACCCTATCTAACGATATACTATTCCTGTACAGCTTAATACGTTCGCATTCTCTTCCATAAATTCAATGCAAAATTTTCACAAACATTCTTTCCTTGAGTGTAAGTAAACCTTGTGCAAATTACAAGGTAAGTTGTGTGGTGGTTATAGAAAAGCTGAATCCACAGATATTTTTCCTCTTTTTTTTAGCTTTTGTGAATGTGGAAAGAAAGAAAATTCCTTCATAATACAACAACATTTATTTTCTTCTACTCACTTTCATCTTCATCCTCGTCGTCGTCGTCGTCTTATTCTTAAGCTTAGATTTGCTTGGCAGTGACACACAATAAACCCCCCTCAACATATGAGAAATTCCATAAATATGCGGCACAAATATGTTGGAATTTTCTGATTGATGTAGGTGGGGTAGGCTTTGTTTGATGTGAGCATCAACGAAATGTTTTTCATTTCAGTTTTGATGAAAAAATTGGAACTTATTAACGCAGAGTAGAGGTGGTAACAAGATGGCAAAACAGTTTAGCAATTGGTGAGTGAAATCTTGGTTTATTGCCTTATAATACTCTTGAAACAAAGGCTATTTGTTTGAGTGTGTTTTTTACTTCTTAATAGAATGGACTAATCTGTTGTGGATTGAAGGCTTTAAAAATCTTTTTTATTTTACCACAAGTCTTGAATAAAATTTTCCTGAGTGCATCATTCTTCTTTTCTGTCGTAGGTCTACTTTAACCAGGAAATTTGTTTCATTCTGAAGTAAATTCATTGGAATTGTGCCATCAAGCTTATCAATCAAGCTTCTCAAGCTTATGCCATCAAGCTTATCAAGCTCAAGTTTTAAATAATCACGGTAATAGATGCTGGTTTGTTGTTTACTGGATTTCTTTATAACCCGTTGAACATTTTTTTATTTGTCGTTTGAAGCGTTTGAAGTTATTTGAAATATTGATGAGGCCATCAAGCTCAATGTGAGATGAGCTCGATGGCTCATAGCGCCGTCCATTTGAAACCACATGCCCTTTGTGTCCAGCCCATCAGACTCAAGCCAAGAGACGTTGGTAATCAACGACTTATAGTTTTCGCTGTTGACACTGCTGGCTTGACCAACGTTGTCCTCAAAGAAATATAGACTGATGACACTATCAGCCCAAAATCCCCGCTAGACTTAGTCTTTTTGGGGATGCATTAAACATTCTTGGATCTCATGTGGATTGTTACACTCCACAAATTCGATAATTTTGTTGTTTTGATTCTTCCAGCAATGGGTCTCATCGTTGAAGCTGACTTTTCAACGAAAATTTGAGGCCACTGCTCCAGATCTCAATAAGCGAACACCTGTCGTTTTCTATGATTTTTAGCATTCAGCTCCTGGTTCAATTGAATTTTGTAAGTGTGCAGACTTAAGTCACAACGCAAAATTGACGAAGTTGTTACTTGCAAAAGGCAAAGTTCTTGTGAGCGAAACGCGAAATTGTCCGTCTCGAGTTGTCCTGAACACTCTTACGGACAAGGGCGAAAGATCTTCAGTTTCGTTGATCGTTTACTGAACCATTGGACACTACTTCGTCCACCACATTACGATTACAACCCTTCACTCAGGGTTACAACCTAACTTCTCAGACCACTTATGTTGTTTGTGTTAATTTTATACATGCATGCCGGGACCTACAGTTTAAAGTCGACTCCGAACGACAGATTTGTGAGAAACTTTTCATGGCAATTTTGATTTACTCGCAGATATTTTGCCAGAAATTTGTTTAGAGGCAGCCGTCGAAGAAGTATTTTTTTCCGATTTCGGTTTGCTGGAAATGTCTGGGGTTTGGCCTCACGTCTAAAAATCCAACACACATCCACATATTCTGTAGAAATGTAGCTGACATCTACCTCAGGTCCTCTTCAGCGACATAATAACGCTATGTTTCGTAAGGAACGCAGTTATCAGCCCCACATTGGGCTTATTGAGTGCTAGTGATAGCTATCTAGGGCTACTATATTAGAGGATTAGGGCCAGCAATCGTCAAAAACGATCAGTATAGGTACCTCAATGCAAAAGCTTGTACGCAATCAGTACATAGGGGTTGCGAGGACTGCAATTAACCTGGGAATTATGAAAGAATTCCAGTTACCAGCCTTATATTGGGTTTTATTGGTAGGACGATTATGGCGATTGTAAAATGGGCGAACCATGCGGTACGTTGCCTGTACAGAACCTTCCTTTACAAAAATATTTTCATTATTTTCTTGTGTTGTTGAAGGCTGCATTCATGGTGAGTTGGCAAAACAAACTGAAGAAATGACAACTAATTCGACAGATTTTGCAGTCGCCTAAGGCATAATATTTGAAGAGAAACTTATTATTTGTTTGGTTTACTGCATGAACTCCATAAATTTGTATACCAAAACAAACATATTAATCAGTAGCACGCTACTCTTATTCAATATGCTTTTGAGTGTTTCTTCAATGTGACCTAAGCACTGTATTACTCGTTTTAGTAGGTCAGCATAACATGGGGAAAATCGTAATTAGGCTGACTAAGATCTCATGGTAAACCATGATGTAGTCACATCTCTAATATTCTCTGACATTGTCATAGCAACTCTCAGGCAAGATTTAGAATTGCAACTAGGCTCTACTAGTCAGAAGATCAGGAGATTGATAGTGGCTCGTATAGACAGCCTAAGTAGCGTAGTAGCCTAGTAGATAGTGTGTTGGCTTATTAGACGTGAGGCCTTGGTTCAAACCCCCATGTCTGCCATCTGCTACAAAATGAAATACGAAAACATATTTCTTCGGCGACTTCCTCTCAGCAGTTTTCTAGCAACAATTCTGAGAGTAAAATAAAATTGCAATGAAAAAGTTTCTCAAAAAACTGTCCTTCGGAGTCGAAAGTAAACTGTAGGTCCGAAGACTCGTGTATGAAATTAACAAACACAACATAAATGGTGTTGAGAAACTAGGACGTAATTCTGACTGAAGGGTTGTAATAACCAATTAGGTACGTACGTAATTTGACAGATGTAGCTTCAACAAGATGGCCGTTATCAACTGTCAATATTCGGAGGACCCTGTTGGAAGACACCGCATTAATCTTGTTCTTTTATGTGACATCTAATTGCAATATAGTTGCCATTCATCCCCATTGAACATCTTTTTTTTTCCTTGGAAATAACTTTTATTTTCAACTTTTCAAAATTTAATCTTAGTTTCGTTGCTTTTTTATTTCGTCAAATCATTTTCTATTCACCACAATTGCAAACAATTTCCGAAATTTCATTATTCATTAAAATTCCTTTTTAGCATGTAAAATACAAAGAATTTTGCAAAACATACGACATATGCAAAAATGCTCCTTTCAGTATATACCATAAGTATATAAAATATGCAAAATAAAGTAAAAAAAAAGCCAGGGAAATGCTTGAATTTGTGTTTCTTATGGAATTTCTCATATTTAATGTGATTAAAAGTTTAAAAGTTTAAATTCAGCAAAATGTCTAACAGCTCTAACGGCTCTAACTGCCCGGCTAAGGGTAGACGGATGGTGGATGGCGAATGGCATGTGGCATGACATTTGAGTGTAAAAAGCAGAAGCATGAGAGCTTGAGTATGGTAAAAAAATTTTTACTTCAATTGCTTAACACGCGTGCATATATATGAGTGTGTGTGTTTATGCCTGTTATGTGTAAGTATGTGTGTGTCTTAAATTTATATCTTATTATTCATATTATACGCCACACTATAGTTGACTAACATTTAAAGCATTTACAAGGATATAATATTTACACACAGCCATACACACACCCACATATACAATGATATGTAATTTCATACACACTCGATGCTAAAAATACACACACATTGTTCGTTTACCTTTAAGAATATCTGATTCGTGTGTGTTTTTTCTGCTTCTTTGTCTTCTTTTGCTTACATTTACAATCTACAAATGACACTGATGAGCAGAGTCAACAAATTTATGACGTTTGTATAGAATGTAGACTATGTATGTAAATAATATGTATGTGTGAACATAAGCAAGTGAGTGTGTATTTGTGGAATTAGGGTGCTGAAGTTGTAGTTCGCAATTATCATTTCACGGCTACTTTCCTGATTTCAGTGCTTTAACTTCGTTACAGAGTTTTGCCCACACTTGAGGCTTCAATTTTAAGTTGGCAACACAAGGTATGCAAATGCTTGTCTTGTCTATGAAACGAGGTAATTAGGACTAAGAGCTCGGTGAGATACCCAGGAATAAGACTGGATCCCAGACTGAAATATGGCGTATCGTACAGTATCTGAGCCAGCCGTACTTGTGATTGCAGGTACACTACCCGTAGCTCTGCAGGCCGCGGACGGGGAGACTTATCCTGGATATTGGGCTACACACTACACAGATGCTATCGGGGTATGGGTATTTTAAAAAGTACTTGCATAGAATGGGCAAGAGCGCCACCCCTTATTGCCTTTACGAAGAGGAGGAGGTAATTGATGATGCAGGGCACACTATTTTCGAGTGTGCACGCTGGCAGAGCTATCGCTCTGAACTGACGTCAATAGTTGGAACGATCACGGCCGCTAACATTGCAGGGGTTATGATTGCCAGTAGGGAGAATTGGACTTCAGTGACGAATTACGTGGATCGTATCCTAAGACTGAAGAAGAGAGATCTCGAGGCTGCAGAACATGTAGTCACGCCGGCATAGGTGATACCTGTATACGTGTTAAACGAAATCCGACACAGGGACCTGGACGAAAAGAATAGTGGATACACTTAGATGTCTCCTCAACTTTCGACACGCCATCCGGACGAGAATATGAACACGCAGGGGCCAAAGGGCCAAAAGAACTCCACTCCGATGTAATACCACCGTAGTTCCGGAGTGGGCACGAGTCCACGAGACGAGGGAGGGGGTTTAGTGGGTGAGGGTCCCACACACGGAAGATGTGACGACTTCCTCTATGGTGTGGTTAGGTACATTTACACCTCGGCGTAAAAAAAGAAATGCTTGCAGTCGTAACAGCATTGGGGAAATAATAGGCGAACATTAGTTCTTATAAGTCCTATATTAAACACAGACTTAGGAAAAGTATTTGATACATCAGGTCACAACGTCCTATGTAGTGTTTTAATTGTGGTTTTTCCTTGGCACTGTAATTGAAAAGACTGAAAGAGTCATAAAGACATAGCCTTTCGGTAAGATCATGGATCTACAATCTATGAACGATCTTGTTGATCTATACTGGTATCTTTAGGCTTTCTTTTAGGCTGTCTTTTAGTCACCAAAATTATAAAAAGAAGTCGCTGGAAAATGACTAGACAGTCTTCAAAGATCTGTTTGTCTAAGCATAACTAAAACTATTTGTATGTATTTCTGTAAAGAAATGTGCTATAAAGAATGCTTTGTTAGTATTGTGGGACTATTATTTAAGATTTGAACTCATTTGGAAAGAAGCGTGGTGTCTGAAGGGGTTTGATAAAATGGATCAAAGGCCGGTACAAGTAAGAACGCACCCTTAATGCACCTTTAAACCCAAGAATTCTGACCTTTATGAGCAAGAATTCTATCAATTTCTGGTAAAGATTTTGGCATTTTCTCTCACCACTTATGTATGTTGTGCGTGTTAATTTCATACATGAAAGGCGGGACCTGCAGTTTAAAGTCGACTCCGAACAAGAAATTTCTGAAGAACTTTTTCATGACAATTTTTATTTGCTCTCAGAGTTGTTGCCAGAAATTTGCTGAGAAGAAGTCACCGAAGAATTTTTTTTCATATTTCGTTTAGTTGGAGATGTCTGACCTGGGGTTTGAACCGTGGCCTCACGTTTAATAAGCCAGAACACTACTTACTAGACAATGGCGTGTCACTTATTTAATGAAATCTTTGCCATTCACAGCATGGATTGTTTAACAATCGAAGAACTCGTAAAATTTTTATAAACGTGGCCAAATTTCTAGCATTACGGGCTGAATATGGCCACCGTGAGCGACCCACTGTGTAAGACATTCTCCAAACTTTAAAGAAATTTGAAGAAACAGGCAGCGTTACATGCTGCATGTGGTCATGCTTCTCATTCATCGCAATCCAATCTCTGTCGAAAATATCGCTTCTGTCAGAGAAAGTGTGGCAGATTATTGTGCAAAGTCTTGGCATCAGGTAGAGGAGCCTGCTTGGTGTGCATTGCTAATTGCATGTGTCTAGTTGAGGCGTAATTCTTTGAATGCCTTTAGGCTGTGTGGTATGTCACCTTAGTCCAGTAGGTAGTGTGTTGGCTTATTAGACGTGAGGCCTCGGTTCAAACCCTAGATCAGACATCAAAACGAAAGTTTCAAAAAATATTTCTCGGCGATTTCCTCTCAGCAGATTTCTGACAAAAGGTCTGCCAATAAATAAAATTGCCATGAAAAGTTTCCCAAAAATCCGTCGTTCGGAGTGGACTTTACAGTGTAGGCCCCGCCACTCATGTATAAAATTAACGTACGCAACGTAAGTGATGTGAGAAGGTAGGTCGTAAACCTGACTGAAGGGTTGTACTGCCCAATTATGTTATGTATGTCATGAAGGCCGTATGATCGCTGATTTGTTTTTTGACTGCAATTGAAAATTAGAAATTTCATGGTATGTGCACAATTTAATACCGGAAACTGCATAACTGGGCCCGATTAGGGCTTTGTTGCATGACAAGTTGCCTAATAAAATAACTCCATACTTAAAGCGATGACAATTTGCCTCCAACTTCATGGTTTTTGCTGTAAGTCACGTAAAGGATCACTCAATGCGAGAATTATTGGAAAACCAATATCCGTCAAGTTATCGATAAGATACCTTCCGAAAAAGATGCACGAATGGAGTAATCGACAACTATCTCAAAAGCAATGACTGTTAATCGGGAGGTGGTGAGTATGGTCGAACAGAATATTAGGTTAGGTTAGGTTAGAGGACGTGTACTTGTCAATTAAGACAAGTACAGTACCCGGAGGTCGAATTGACCCATTCTACAACGTCCTAGTTTCTCACACCACTTATGTTGTGTGTGTTAATTTCATACATGAGTGGTGGGGCCTACAGTTTAAAGTCGACTCCGAACGACAGATCTTTGATAAACTTTTCATGGCAATTTTATTTACTCTCAGAGTTTTTGCCAGAAATCTGCTGAGATGAAGTCGCCGACGAAATACTTTTTGTATTTTGTCATTGATGTCTGGCCTGGGTTTCGAACCCTGGCTTTACGTCTAATAAGCCAATTCACTACCTACTAGACTACGGCGACTTCAATGTTATATGGTCCACGCATTATAATGAAATATAATTTTGTGTAACTTTACTTTGAAACCAAAGCATGCACAACATGACCTTTGGAGACTTATTTGAACCTGGAAGGCTGACGTAAATACATATGTACCTCCCTACTATTTGGAAATACAAATATTTCCTTTATTTTCTATTGCAGTTGTTGCTGTTGTGTTGTTATCATCATCATCATTACCAATATAAACACAATTTTTGCCATCATGAATTGCAAAGATAAGCTGTAGATAAGAAGAAAACGAAAAAGAAGAAGAAAATTTAAGAAAAATATTTGCGCCAACGAAATTAGTTTTTCGTTTTCTTCTTTCGCAAAGAATAAATGCCACTGTGGTGCTTAGATCTTGAACAAACGAAATTTAATTTTGAAAGAAAATTATTTCCTAAAGACAATGGCCACAACAAAGCATGGAGATTAGACGAAAAAATTCCTTGAGCTGCTTGGAAGGATAAAAAGGGGATTGAAGGATTTTTATTGAAAAAAAATGAACATTTTTTCTTCTCATACCCACTGTAGTAAATGGCTTGGTGGTGTAAGTATTATTTCCAGGTATGGATGTTAAGCATTTATCTTGATTTTATTTAGATACAGGCGCAGCTTGCCGCCTATCATGCCGGGTTTAGGTGTCTGTGCCATAGCTAATGTCTTATTTCAGTCTGTCTTTAAAACATAAACCATTTTCAGGATTTTTTCTTGGTTTTTTCTGTTTTTGGTGCCTTATTTATGCTTATGATAACGTAAAATTTCTATTTCTTTAGCAACAAATTTTATTTCTTTTCCTTTTTTTTTTGCTTTTCCTGTGTTCAGCTTTTTCAATTCCTTTTCTTTATTTTTTATAATTTAATGCTCGAAAATTTTATTTTATTTTCATAATTTTATGCTCTGCTACCTTTTCTTTTTCAGTACATTCTCATCCAACAATTCATTCACCATTCTTTCCTTGCTTCTTATTAATTCTCATAATGTTTCGTATGGTGGCATAAGGAAAAGAGAAAGGAAAAAAACTGTTTTGTATGTCTGACGTTAATTTAATTTGAAAAGGATTATGAATGGTATGCATGAAATGAACATCAATTTATTTTATTTCAGAATTTAAGGATTAAATCATTACAATTCCCATTGCTACTGTCATTTTTTTTTTGGGAGGAGAGAGTCCTGCAGGAAATAGGTCACGTAAAGTGGTAAGCATTTGTGTTTGGTTTGGGTAGCCAACAAAAGACTTGGCTTTTGTCTACAATTCATATAAGAAATAGAAGATTAAAGGCGATCAATTCATGACCATACACACATGTCCATTACAACCCATCTGTCAAGATAACGACCTAGCTTATCGTATCACTTATGTTGTGTGCATTAATTTTATACATGAGTGGCAGGACCTACTGTTTGAATTCGACTCCAAACGACAGATTTTTAAGAAACTTTTTCATGGCAGGTTTATTTACTCCCAGGTTTTTTTTTTAGAAATTAGAGAGAAAGTCACCAAAGAAATATATTTTCAGATTTCGTTTTGTTCGTGATGTCTAGGCTGGGGACTGAACCATGACCTCACGTGTAAAAAGCCAACACGCGATAATATTTCTTTATTTTTCAGAGTTTTTGCTAGAAATCTGCTGAGAGGAAGTCGCGGAAGAAATATTGTTTCGCATTTCGTTTAGTTGGAGATGTCTGTCGTGAAGTTTGAAACGAGGCCTCACGTCTAATAAACCAACAAACTACCCACTAGGCTACGGCGACTTCTCCTCTTAAAATACTGACATAATAAGGCTAATTCAACACCAAATTGTCCCTGTTTCCCTTCTTAATTGGTCATTACAGCCCTTCCCACAAGATTACGATCTAACTTCTCAACACCACACATGTAATGTGTACTAAATACGCCCATGAGTGGTGGGATCTACAGCTTAAAATCGACACCGAACGATAAGATATTCTTCTCGGAGTTTTTGTCAGAGGGGAGGTTCCTTGTAGTCCAAAGGAACCCTAGAATAGAGACCAATTAGTAAGTTTTTTTGAATCCCGGAAGGTTTCAAGTTGCCATCCCCGACCACCCTCCAAATGCAATATAATATATTTATGTTTACATAGCAATTAACTAAATGAGAATTATTTTTTAATATCATTAGTGGATTTTGTTATTTGTGCGAACGAACGATTTGTCCGAATTAAGTACACAAACGACCACAGCTTGTTGATCGCCGCACTTAAATTGAATTCTATGTGTGCGTGAAGATGTAATCGACACAAACCTCCAATGTTAATATGTACACAGCAATGTTATGGGTTTAACAGAATACACTATCCACATACCGGCGTAAACCAAAGTTGAATCAGTCAGTTGCATGCTTGCCAATGACAAATGCCCATCGGGTAAATTTCTAGAAATTCTGTATCGTGTCTGTATCTGGAAGCTGCTAAGTGTGCTTGTTTATAAGAGGAATCATTTTGTGTATCCAGCCGAAAGGTACAAAGGAGGTGACATTGCAATATTATCTGACAGACAGGCCACCATTCAGCCTGTTCACCACTCATTGCTTATGAGTTATGATTCTTATATTAAATCGAACATAGAATAGGACTGCCTGTTCGAGATTCCTCCAGGTCACACGTCTCAAGCAGAACGCAATATAAAAAAATATTTCTCCAGCGACTTCTTTTCAGCAGATTTCTGGCAAAAACACTGCGAATAAAATAAAAATTGCCATGAAAAGTTTCTCAGAAAAATTTGTCCTGTAGAGTCAACTTTAAACTGTAAATATCGCTAATCATGCATAAAATTAACACATATAGGGTGGACCATTTAAAAGTTTAAATTTAAAAACGGCAATAAAACAAAAATGGTTTCAAATTTCCCAAAATTTTGTTTTTGTTGTGAAGTACAATTGTTCCGTATAGAAATGGAAGATTATTTCATTCATATGGCTGCCGTGGCTGGCCTCACAGTACTTCATTCGCAGCGATTTTCGTGCACCTTTTCGAGTGTATGAGGTCGTATCTCGACAATGGCATTACGAATGTTGGCCTTCAAAAGCTCAATTGTTTCTGGTTTGTCGGCATAACACTTTTCTTGACGGTGCCCCACAGAAATTAAATTGCAGCTTCTTGGCTGCCAATTGACAGCACAATTAAAAGGCCATCAAGCATTTGACTTAACAAATCGATTGTGACATGAGATGTATGGCAAGTTGCACCATCCTGTTGAAACCAAACATTGTTCATATCAATACCATGATGAGCGAGTACAAACAAATCGGTTATCAGGGTGCGTTAGGTATCTTCATTGACTGTAATGGTTGCGCCGTCCTCATTTTCAAAGAAATATGGGCCAATTATGCCTCTGCCCCACAAACCGCATCAAACAGTTACTCGTAATGGCTGCATTGGCTTCTATAAGACCACGTGTGGGTTTTCTGTGTCTTAAATACGGCAATTTTGCTTGCTTAATGTACTCACCGAGATTAAAATGAGTTTTAACCCAAAAAATGATTTTTTTTTTGGCAAAACCGACATTATCGTGCAGTTTCTCGTTGGCCCATCTAGCGAAGAGGATGGTTATACGTCTTCAATTCTAGAACCAATTGAACTTTGTAAGGCGCCATAACGAGATCTTTTCGCAAAATTTGACTTAAACTGGTGAGTGAAATGTTGAATTTTCGAGAACGATGATGATGGTGAGTTTGTAGTGTTCTGACGCACACTCTCAGACACAACTTCGATATTTTCGGATGTGAGCACTGTACAAGCACGCTCTCGTCTTGCCGCATCAAGAATGAAAACAATTTCACTAGCTTTAGCAATAAGCTTGCATATACCGAGCACTGTTGGTCCTTCTCTGCGACCAAATTTTGTGCGATGTTTTCGTACAATTTCCGACCTATTGACTTTGTTTTGGAAATAAATTTCCAATAAATCTCCACGTTGCTCAAGCATAAATTAATTCATTACGTTCAGTGGAGATAATTTTAATGAAATTTTGTGATAGAATCGAATGACATAAGTATTGTCAGATTCGAAATAAACGATGATTTCAATTTAAACGGATAGATTGCCCACCCGATACAACATAAGTGGTGTGAGAACCTAGGTTATAATACAGACTGAAGAGTTGTAATGACCAATTATGGATGTAATTAAGTCACACAGCTTGTAGTGCCATGAAACTATTGCTTCCCGCATTTATGTAGATTCAGTGATTATGTGATTTGTATTTGTCGTAGTCTAGTAGATAGTGTGTTAACGTGAGGTCAGGGTTCAAACCCCAGGCCAGGCATCTCCAGCAAAACGAATAATGAAAAAGTATTCTTTGGACTACCTCTTCTCAGCAGATGTATGGCAAAAAGTCAAAAAGTAAATAAAACTGTCAAGAAAAGTTTCTGAAAAAAATCTGTCATTCATAGTCGACTTTAAACTGTAAGTCCGGCCACTTATGTATAAAATTTAACACACACAACATATATGGCGTGAGAAACTAGGTCATAATCCTGACTAAAGGATTGTAATGATCATTTCTGTATGAATGATTATGTGATTTGGCGGACTCAGTAGCCTATTTTTGTGTGTATACATGAAGTCGCTACTATGCAGCGCAATAGCTGCAAGATTTGACAATTTATCGTCATTTTGACGATTTTGAGGTCCAAAAATATCATATTGACGATTTGACGATTTATACCCTTATTTTGACGATTTTTAGAAATTAAAAATTTACATCATATTCTTTACTTTAATACATTAAAAGCCACTTTAAGCTTTGCATTTACTTTGCAATTGTTACTAATCAAATTTTCCATCAACACATTCAGCAGCTATTTGAATCCTTCTTTGTTTACCCTGTAATATTTCTGGAATTTGTAACGATTTAACGTTAAACATAATTATTTTACTTTATCTCAGGGAGTGATAGTGTATTCAATTCATGTCGAATAGATCTTCGCTGCAACCTTTCCATGGATAGTTTCTCTTCTTCTAGCACCAAAAAACGAAGATATACTCTACTCGTTTTTTAATACGAGTATTTGTATTTTTCTTCGAAACATTGTTGAAAGGTAATTCACAATAACAAATTTTTGTTTATACAGCTTTTAGAACTAATTCACAAATAAAAACTTTTACTCCCAATATATTCGTAATACCGATTTTTTTTTGTTAAGGGAAAAAAAAGTTTACTCCTAGAACTGCATAGAATCGATGCTTAATTCCAAATTCAAGGGGTATTTTAATTTTTAATTTTTAATTGTATTTGAAATATATTACTCATACGCATCATATTACATGTAGTGGAATAGGTACCCTGAAAAGTATGCAATAAAAAAACTTTAATTTTGTCATGTATGAAACTAATGGAATTAAATATAACTCATACGTCACATATACGATATGTTCTCTGCATTATGAATTTTACATATTAAATATGAGCATAATGTTAGTAAATATATGTGTTGGCGATCAAAAAGTTTAAATTTAAAAGCGGTAATAAAACAAAAATAATTTGAAATTTTGATAAATTTATTGTTTTGCTGTGAACTACAACTGCTCCCCGGTTGGAAAGGGATTTATATTTCATTTATTTGGCTGCCGCGGATTTATGCCCCTATTTTGACGATTTTTAAAAATTAAAAATTTACATCATATTCTTAACTTTCGTACATTAAAAGCCACTTTAAGCATTGTATTTACTTTGCAATTGTAACTATTGGAAATTTATGTTAGTAAAAACAAGGAGTAAAGTATTATAATTGTTAAGTTACTTTCGAATACATGTGATGATTTTTCTGTATTTTATTTCTTTTTAACCCCTTAAAAGCCAAAAAATTACAACTCCTAAATAACCTCGTAGTTGAGAATAATTTATCACTTGTCGTTGCAGACTATTTTAAAAATTCGAGTATAGCTTCTAATATTACCATCGGAAGAACAAAGGCAAGTGCCGTTATGTTTTCGTACGACCAACACTCAGGCGATGGATGGCATTGTGTTTGGAACTATGAAAATATGTTATGGAAAGGAGGAAAGAGAGTGTAGTGTTTATGGACACTAGGTTTGAATAAGTAACAGATATATCTATAAATAAATAACAGAAAAGACCTCTGCAGGAATTGAGTTTCAAATACGAATATTCCGACTAAAGAACGAATTTTGGCTGTAATGCCGTGTGTCATTCACTGGCCAATCGACCACATACGGATGTGCTGGCCGAGAAAGAGTTTTACATAGGAATATATGATTATCGGGAACAAGTCCCTTACTTCGCTCGAGCAAAATACGTTGTAGTAGCATTAGAACAGTGAAACACAAGCAATGATGCTCCAATGAATCAATAGAGTTCGATACGTTACCGTCATTAATGACCAACTTCACCCTCTCCGTTCAAGATGTCCCAAAATAGACGTTGTGTCACCGATCCATACATGAGAGTTGTATTATATTCTCGTTCGGATATAAAGGGTGTTTTTTATAGAGGTATAGAACTTTAAGTTGGCATTACTTTTCAAGATGGCGACCGATTTAACAGCTCTCAAGTGATTTATTCTCAGTTTGGGCAATTCATCATGAATAGCCTCACGCCTGAACAACGCTTGCAAATAGTGCAATTTTATTTCGAAAATAATGGTTCTGTGCGGAAAACGTATCGCGCACTACGTCCATTTTATCGTCGACAAAATCGTCCATCAGAGCAGTTAATTCGATTAACCATGGAACGTTTTCGCACCACGTTTACTCTTATTGATAACTCGCATCCCCAGAGACGCTGTACGGTGCGTACAGAAGAAGCTATTGCTGCTGTAGAGCGTAGCATTGAGGAAGACCCGAATGAGTCCATCCGCCATCGAGCACAGGAATTGGATCTGTGTCCATCCACTTTATGGAAGATTTTGCGGAAGGATCTTGGTTTGCGTGCTTACAAAATCCAACTCGTGCAAGATTTGAAGCCAAACGATCATGAAGTAAGGCGTAGATTCGTAGATTCGTCGAATGGGCCCAAAACGAGATTACCGTTGTTCCCGATTTTCATAAGCGAATTTTGTTTAGCGATGAAGCGCACTTCTGGTTGAATGGCTACGTCAACAAACAAAACTGCCGCATTTGGAGTGAAGGTAATCCTCAAGTGTATGTGGAAACACCGTTACATCCAGAAAAACTGACTGTTTGGTGCGCTTTAGGGGCTGGTGGAATCTTTGGTCCGTACTTTTTCAAAAACGATGGTGGTTCATTGGTCTATGCGGTAAAGCCACAAACGCTTGACCATTTGGAAGACAACATGCGCCGTATTATTGCCGATATACGGCCACAAATGTTGGAAAAAGTCATCGAAAAGTGGACGTCCAGATTGGACTACATCCGCGCCAGCCGTGGCGCTCATATGCCAGAAATCATATTTAAAATGTAATGCCACAAGATTATCTTTTGGATAAATAAAATTCATGTCAATCGAATAATCCATCGTTGCTTTATTGCAACTTAAAGTTCTATACCTCTAGAAAAAACACCCTTTATAAGGTGAAGTATTTCTTGCGCCGTCTTAAGAAACGAAGGAACTGAAAAATATGTCGGTTCCAGCCAACATTACACTGAATTTTCATGATCAGAATATCAAAAGCTTCTGACTCCCTAATACCTACATCGCCCATAGATATAGATGGTGTAATATTATTGCTGCCTTTAACAATTTTTTTCTGAACATGATATAAAATTTCTGCATTTTTTGGTAAAAAATTTATAAATAAATAAAGATGAGGGACGCTAGCTTTTAATTTCCAATAAATTCTTTGTTAAATGTTTTATTTTTGAACTCAGATATGTACATACATTGACTTCATATGTTTCACTACAATAGAAATAATTTTGCTTTTCTAAGAATTTTAATTTATTTATTTAGATTTCCTGACGACTTTTTAACGATTTCAATAAACGTCTTTGACGATTTTGACGATTTTTTCTCAAGTATTTGACGATTTGATGTTTCATTTATCTGGCAGCTATGTGCAGGGCCATGTTAGTCTGAACTCCAGCCCTGGAGGCAACATTACAACTGTCACCGACGAGACAGCGAAAAAAAAAGGAAAATCATGCCAGAATTGAAACTTACGGATGATAGGCCATCTGTGGCTTAGCTGCGGGCAATATTCACATGAAATTATCATTTCATTTAACATTTCATATACTTTGTGTATGAATTTTCATCAATTAATCTTTGAATTTCCATTTTTCCTTATTTTTCGTTTTAATTGAAATATGAAAACATATAACGAATATGGAAACTTGCATGTTATGAAATTTCCAAGAATTCTGGGCTTTTAATTTTGGCCCATTAAGACCATGGTGTTGTGCATGGAATGCTTGATATTCTGTGTTAACAGTTGATTGTCAGTGAGTGGTCTATAGTGGTCGATGGATGGGCGGTTTGGAAACATTTTTTAATTAATTTTAATTTAAAATCTGTTGTCTTTCTTAATTTAAAATAGCAGGAACAGTGAATGTGAATGTAAATGTGGATGTATGTACATATATGCACATGAATATGAATAATAATTCATAATAATATTGTGTTGTATTCATAATAATTCATTATGAAATCTTTACATTGTATGTATGTATGTGTGTATAAATGATTTGTATTATAATTTTACTAATGTATGCCTGCCATAACACCCGTAAATAATTTGATTAATAAAATAACAAAAAAAAATAGACAGACAGGCAGTTAGGTGGACAGACAGACAGCCTCCCTTATATAACATTTCTTGCTTTAATCCCTGGCCTATTTAGTTCACATAAAAATTGTTTATTTGTGCATTAATATGGACATTATGACAATAGATTGTGTTACAACCAAGAATATCTCATCCATTTTATCATCATGTTATTATTATACAAGCAAATACAAATATTGTATTATACTCCCTACATACATACATACATACATACATATATACATACCAGTATAAAGAATACAGTGAGCGTTAAAAGAAACTGTACTTTTATTTTAAAATTGTTTCATTGCCAGTTATTTTAGAATTGAAACAAAAAAAATTAAAAAACATTTCGAAATATTGTCAAATTTTTTCGGGCACTCTCCTTAAGTTATAAAAGTCGAGTTTGGTGATTGTTAGAATTTTATCCTTAGTGTACAGTTTCTTTTGACGCTCACTGTATGTATTATTGTTGTTGTTGTATCTTTCAATAATTCATTATTTTCAATAATAAAAGTCAATAAATGTTACATTTAATATAATACAACAACAACAACAACAACAACAATGACACATGCATAAATTTCTAACACATAAACAACACACGAGGGTTGTTATAAAAAGCAAAATTAGAAAAATTTAATATGTTGCATAGGTTTGTGGCATAAGAAAATGCTGATGACCCTGTATCTTACAACACACGATAGGACATGGAAGAAAGGCAGCAAAATATAATTGAACATACATACGATACGTAGAAATGCCTCAGAGCTAATTGTCAGGTCCACATAAGCAGCACAGAAGTTTTGCCTTTAATTAAATGGAGTTTGATAAGAAAGAGAGAAAGAGAGAGGCATGCCTAGCTTGATATTGTATTGGATTTAAGACCGTTGCATACGGTAATAAAAACCAGAACAATGGATGTTAGGTAGGTAGGTAGAGGTGGCTGCCCTTCCAAGAAAAATTTTTGGATGGACACACTTAGGCCGCATTGGGCCCATTGTGCTATCACAGTCATCCGTTATCCCCTTATCGAAACCATTCGGAGCTCCTGATGAAGCGATTCAGGCTGCCAATGTCAATCCCTGACAATTCCTCCAAATCATCCATGTAGTAAGTACCCAAGTACTTCCTTCTCCTTTGGCAAGGAGTCGGGCATGTACCCAGCAGAAGAGGGACAGTCTTCTCTTCCTCCTCATCTCTGCAGCTTCTGCAGAAGTCGTTAGCAAGGTGTCCAAGACCAATGCGCCTCGCATGCGTACCCATAATGCAATGCTCGATGACAGAGCTTCACCGATTTGGTTCTTCCAATGCAAACAAGGTCGCCCTCTTCGCCGATGTCCTACAGACCCCCGCATCAAATACCCTTCTCACCGGAGCATTCTCCTCCATTGGAACGACGTGGCCGAGCCAGCGCAGCCGCCAGATGTTAATACGCTGCAGAACGTTTATGTCGTTAAGGAGCTCATACAGCTCTCTGGTGGATCGGATGCAGATATCGTCGCCAATTCGCACTGGACCAAAGATCTTACGTTGGACTTTTCTCTCAAATACTCTGAAGCCTGCTGTATCAGTGCTTAATAGTGTCCATGCCTGTGCGCTTGTGTGTTGGCTTATTAGGCATGAAGCAACGGTCAGACATCTCAAACAAAACCAAATCTGGAAAAATATTTCTTCGTCGACTTCCTCTCAACAGATTTCTGGCAAAAACTCTGAGCGTAAATCAAAATTGCCTTAAAAAGTTTCTCAGAAAAAAATCTGTAATTTGGAGCCGACTTTAAGCTGTCAAATTAACACACACAACATAAGTGGCGTGAGAAACAAGGTTGTAATCCTGACTGAAATATTGTAATGAACTATTATGTATGTATGTACATATGCAGTATAAAAGTTTTGCTCCTGATGTCGCCGTAGTCTAGTAAGTAGTAAGCTGGCTCATTAGATGTGAGGCCACGATTCAAACCCCAAGTCGGACATCTTCAACAGAACATTATATGGACAAATATTTCTTCGGCGACTTCCGCTCAGCAGAAAAAAAAAAATGTGCAATGAAATGTTTCTCAAATAAATCTGTCGTTCGTTGTCAATTTAAAATTGTGGGTCTCGCTACTCATGCAGAAAAAATTAACACACACAACGGAAGTGATGTTGAGAAGCTAGGTTGTAATCCTGATTAAAGGGTTTTAATGACCAATTATGTATGCATGTATGGGTGGTAAACAAATCTTATTGCCAAATTTGATGTGAAAAGTTGCCAATGGCTGTTGAAGAAGTGCTAATACATCCTGAAGGATGAATTCTTTGGTGTGGTTTGAAGACCGACTACATCTTTAGTCTCTACTTCTTCGTTTATGCTCAATGTTGCAATGTATAGTTTGATTAAATAATGAGTCTTCATCCTCTGCTTTAATCAACAATACTGCCGAGATAGCCAAGACGGTATTCATGCTCATAGGTTGTCACGTTTATTTATTGTTCACGTACCCATACATAACATACATAATTGGTCATTACAAACTTCAGTCAGGATTACAACTTAGCTTCTCCCACCACTTATGTTGCGTGTGTTAATTTTATACATGAATGGTGGGACCTACACTTTAAAGTCGATTCTAAACGGCAGATTTTTGAGAAGCTTATCCATGGGGGAATTTTATTTTACTGTCAGATTTTGTGCCAGAAATCTGCTGAGAGGAAGAGGTCTAAGAAATATTTTTCGTTTTGTTGGAAATATCTGACCTGGCGTTTGAATTGTGGCCTCACGTTTAGTAAGACAACACACTACCTATTAGACTGCGGAGGCTTCAACGTATCCATTGAACAAAAAAAAAAAGAGCTTCGTTGTTGGCGGTTAATTTTGGATTTTTCGATTTACGAATTTTATTATAAAATTGGAGACCATTCCATGCATTGTTCGTTTGTTGGGTCTATTCATGTTGAAATTGCAAATCTTCTGAGCATTTCTCTGATTGTCACTTATCACCAAACATTTTAGTAGAGTTCCTTTATTGTAATGCCTTTAAGCATCCTGTATTTGTATTTAATAACTTCAGACTATTATTGTTTTAAGAAAATAAAATTTTAATACAAAATTCAATTCAATTCGATTCAGTTGCTTAATGTAGCATTTATTCTTCATATTTCTTAAGAATTCCTTTTTGTGTAATACTTTATGCATATTATAACGGTATTAATGCATATTTATTGCTGTGCATATGCACAATTTAGTCAAGAAACTATTAAACACAACAGAACAAAACAGTAGCATTAATTACTTATGCATGGACGTTATATTTAGAATGCCAACTCAAGCTGAATTTGCTTGAGAAACTAAATTTTCTAGAACACAAGAAATGTTTAAAGATTTCGTTTGTTACCAGGATTCAGTCGGTGAGTGTTAGAGGAAGACAGGAAGTAGAAAGTAAAATACGACACCCATGCACTTAAACACACACACACACACACATACTAACACTCTCTTATAATTATATGCTCTCTTATAACGTTTGTTTTAAAGATATGGCAGTAAATTAATACAACCACACCCAGGGAGACAGAGAGAGCGAAGGAGAGAGTGAGAGTTTAAATTACCTGAAATACTATTATTATTCGTACTACTACCACCACCACCACAATAACTACTATTATTTCTTCGCTATGCTATTAATATAACTACTACTACTACTACCACTACTACTACTACAACTCTACTATATATATATGTGTGTAATAGTATGTATATTCTATTATTAGTAATAAAGTAAAGTATACGTTATTATGTTTGTAGACCACAGACTCGAAACCCAACATTTTAATCAAATGTGTTCTCTCTCTCTCACTCACATATACACACACACACTCACCTTTGTTTGTATAAACACACAATCTTAAATATGTGGTGGCATAAAATAACACACTTTAAGGCTGGCAATGAATAATTCATACAAAACAAAACATTTTCCTATGAAAACAATCACATGCCGGGGGCTGATGGTAATAGAAACTTGTTTGTGATAATAATTGTGGTCCAAAAAAAAAAGACTAGGAACGAAGAGAACCAAAAGCTATTCATGGTTCCCTAAAATTTGAACGATATTCAGCAGGCTGTCGCTAAGCAATTTCCCCAATTTACTTTTCATTTCCTTGGTTTGTTTCATTTTCATTAATCAAGATCTTCCAGCTAAAGTATGTCATTGGTTTACAAAATGAAGGTTCTTTTGTCTGGTAGAAGAGAAAATCTTGCATAGGTCCCAGTTGTCAACAGAGATATTGGCGCAACAAGTGACTGTAAAGACGTAAAGGAGCTCTGGACGTGCCAAAACCCTGGGTATACTTAATCAGGATACGACTATTGATCGCACTATATTAGATTACCTTATCTTATTATGAAAACAGTTTGCACCGGCCAAAGAACGTCGTTCATATATTTACTGACGGACCTAGAATCAACTGAACCTTAGATTGTGTCTTATACTCAAAGTATCTTACTTACTTAATTGGTCGTTACAACCATTTCGTCAGAATTGAAACCTAGTTTCTCACACCACTTACATATGTTGTGCGTGCTAATTTTATTTATGAGTGGCGGGACCAACAGTTTAATGTTGACTCTGAACGACAGATTTTTGAGTAACTTTTCAGGGAAATTTACTTTTACTTTCAAATTTCTTTTCAAGAAAACTGCTGAGAGAAAGTCGCCAATTAAATATTTTTTCTTTCATTTCATAGGGGTTCACCACTGGCTTTCGCTAACGCAACACCTACTAGTGTGAGGTGAATTTCATATCAGAGTGTCTGTGTATCATATTTACTGACATCAAAGCGGCTATTAGATCCTTGGGGAGTATACACACCACATAATAAAATTTCCAAGAAAGCAGCGAACGGAGCGGAGGAAGCGAACATGGTTCCTGAACAAGGGGTTATTCAAGGTAACAACACAAAACTTATGTACTCTTTAAAAGTCTGGTACAATAGAAAATTCGAATGAATTCATACGTGAAATTGGCATTGTCTTGAAGAGGATCAAACAAATGATCTTCCAGTAAGTTTAATTGTTGTATGGGATAATGACTCTTTCACATGCAGAGCAAAATTCGTTATAATCCAATCGGGTCTATCTCAGAAGCATCTTAGTTATTATTACAGAACACTGTTCACTGCGTGCTCTTGACTCTAGTTTTAATGACGAGTAAGAACAGAAGACCGCAGAATTTCTTCTTTTTAATTAACCGGTTATTGGATATATGAGTTTCTGTTTCTGTATGTGAATTTATAATCAAAACTTACGTTTTGAGAGTTTTGACTAAATTAGAGAAGATTACATCGAGCTATAGGCGAACAACGCCAAGATTTGTAGACTGAAATTCGGTAGAAGTATACCTGCTCTAGAAAGTTCATCAACTACTCAATTATCCTGAGCAATGCATGTGACATTAGACATTAGACGCAAACAAGACTCTTGCAAAATTTGAACAAAGATGCCGCAGCATATGTCATTCAGTCTAGACATGTAAGTTCCGATCGCCTGGATATCTCTTGCTCAAGCCTAGTTCCGAAGCCTGATTAGGGCTCTTATCTTAGCTTGAAACAAACAAACAAGTACTGATTAACCGGTGTCGATAGTTAGCATCAGAAAGAACGAATTTAGTGATCGATCCAGTTTGAGAGAAGTTTGGCAAAGAACATTCCCTACACCCTCTATCGAAGATATTTGTGGTTTAGTATCTCTGACTTCCTACCTATTACGTAATAACGCATGAGAATAAATACTGCAGCAAAGAAGTTCCACGACGTCCTTCATAAACTCCTTATTTGTCAGCGGCTACTAAATATCTTTGTGTAACAGACAAGCTTAACAGAGGAATGTCCCTATTCATGTATGTATTGGTGTTCGGTGTGCCTACTAGTACTCTCGTACTGCTAAGAAATTCGATTGGCATACGTCGACCAGCTAAGATTAAAAGTTTGCAGACTTAATAGTTGCCACGTTGATACCTTATATTCTAAAAAATAGTAGATCATGATGCTTCCTTATTCAGGACCAAGCCCTCAGTGTGATTTGTCACCAATACCTGAGCCAGAAACACAACAGAGTAGGCAGGGAGGCGAAGAGATATTTTAAGATTAGCCAGGAAGACAGGAAGATATCCTATGTTTAAGTCCTTCGGAGCCTGCAGGCAAACATTCGGCCAGATTTCATTGAAAGTTTGACTCTTTTCAATTCGTTTTTTTTACCAGAAGTGCTTAGATGAATATCAAACGATTTGCTTAATACATTAACCGAGCGGTAGTAAGCAGAGAATAATTACACTCATGTATATACATGCATAACTGCTCAATACAACTTTTTAGTCAAGACTACAACCTGGTTTCTCACACCACTTATGTTGTATGTGTTAATTTTATTCATGACTGGCGAAACGTACAGTTTAAAGACGATTGCGAACGTTAGATTTATGAGAACATTTTCATGGAAAATTTTTTATTTACTCGCAGAATTTTTGCCAGAAGACTGTTGTCGAAGAAATGTTTTTTCTTAGTTTTTATTTTTTTTGGAGATGTTTGACCCGGGGTTTGAACCCTGGTTTCAGGTGTAATAAGCCAATACACTAGCTGCGAGAGACTACGGGGTCATCACTAGTGCAAGAGACTATTATAAAGTAGCTCATGTAACTTCTGTAGTCTCGGAGACAATGCTTCTCTAGAAGTTTCCTTTGAAGATTTTTCCAATCGTTTTCCTTTGAAATTCTCAATATTTTCTTCACTCTGTAGTTGTTGTTTTTAATGTTGTGGTAATTCGTTAAGTTTGGGTGAGTGTGTGTATTTGATTGTGTGTGTTTTTTCGTCTTTAAAAAATTTTCATCATCAAATATTCATCCATTTTCTCTCATCTTTTCTTTGCGTTTTTAATTTTCTTTTTCAATCTGCTTTAATACAAAATTATGAAGAAAAGAAAATTAAAGAAACCGCACAACTACCACTACCACTACTATTACTACTACTACTACTACTACTGCAGGAACATTTACAAACATAAACATTAAAAATAAACATCAGTTCAGGCAGCAGTCAGCCAGTAGCTCTTATTGAGAGTTACCCATTGTATAAGTGTTTGTATGTATATTATAAGAATAAATATTGGATGTATGTATGTATGTGTGTATGCCTTTGTGTGTTGGTTTATTGTGTCTGTGTATTGTGCATAATCATTTATTTAATAAAATATTATGTATGAAATTTTGAAAAGAAATGAATTGGAAAATACAATATATTGTACGACTATATGCATATATATAGACATACATACAGATATATTAACAACAATAACAATAACAATGACAACAACAACAATACTTATTATATTAAATAAATAATAATATTGTGAATCAATAATTTATACAAGAGAATCAGAAATTGTAACCGAATTCCTTCTGGTTTTTTTTATAATTTTTTGTTGTTGTAATTTTTAATTTATTAATGCGTTTACGCACAAATATGTACACATGCTGTAGCTACACACACATACATTACATACACAGACATTGTGTGAAGAATTACTAGGCCTCCCCCATATGCTAAAATATTTTGTAATTTAATACGCAAAACGTAGTACAAAACATTGCAGTCCCGAATCACTTTAATTGTAAAATTATAATGAAATGATATGAAAGGACACATATTTTTGTGTTTGTTCTGTACTGCAGATGAGTAGCTTAAAATTATTTCCCTTACATGCTCAAACTCTGTGGAACTAATGCTGGGTATCGCTTTTTGTAAAACTGGTTAGCTTTACTACTTTTTTTTATTGAATCTACTGTCAATGGCTTGAGAGTTACGTTGAACATTCTATCAGGAAGGCAGTTTCGCTGACAAGCTCGGTCTACCTCAACCATCATTACTGCAGAAGCTGCCATGATGTGGAGGAAACAGAATCCCGGCAACTCCTTTTATTCGAGTGCCCTGCACTTCAGGGCAGACGTCATCGGTTTTTCTGTGACAGAACATTTGAAGATCTGGGCAAGTATGTTTTGATTTATTTGGGAGTAATTCGCTGTTTTTAGATGGTATTCCTCAGGAGCTATTTTACTATATGCAGTAGTTTTGGGCATGGTGGCAAACGTACCGCTAAGGGAACTGGTAGGTTTCATCCTGAGCTGGGGGTAGTTCAAACTCATCACTAATGGGTCATAGCACAGATGCTTATCCCGCATTGGGTAAAACAAAGGACCATGCAGGACAACAAGCGAACTTGTCTGTGAACGGCAAGCTATCCGCTAACCTAACTTTACCTATGTTGAGCCTCAAAGTAGAGCCTTGGCTTTTAACTCAGTTGGATAAGACCATCTAGCTGAAAGTGTTAGTAAAGCAGCCTAGGCCACCTACAGCTGCATAGGGGCAAATGCTCCAAGGTAGCATTTTCCGGGAGTAGTGCGCTGTCTCGTTCGCTGATTGACGAATTTAATCTTTTGTTGGCGCTGTTTTCTGGTGAACTGCCTGAAATAACAAATGCAAGCTGAAGGTCATTGATAAAGTATGGAAAACTATTGCGATACTGATTACAGATGCTATACATACTATCCCTGCACGGATTTAGCCCTTGCGCTGACCAACTTGTTCCCTAGTTTGGTGGAATTTGGTCAGTGCAGGTACTGCGCTTACCTGTGGCGTCACAACGGGCCGCTATGTGCTATCAAGTGAGTTTTGATAATCAAAGCAGCCACTCCGATCTAACCTAACGCAACCCCTACATGGGTCCTCTTATCTACTTACTTAGTTCATTGGTCATTACTCCACTTTAGTCAGGACTAAAACCTAGCTCCTCAAACCACCCCTGTCCTGTGTCCTAATTTTATCGTTGAATGGATGGACTTGCAGTTTAAAGTCAACGCCAAACGACAGATTTTTGAGAAATTTTTCACGGCATATTCATTTACTCTCAGACTTTACTTCTGCAGAACCTTTTGGCAGACTGGCAACACTGAATTGCAATTTTATTTCCTCTCAGAATTTTTACCAGAAGACTGCTGAGAGAAAGGTGCCGTAAGAAATTTTTTTCTCATATTTTGTTTTGTTTTTCATGTCTGAGCTGAGGTTTAAAGCACGGCCTTTCATCTAATAAGCCAACACACTACAAAATGGTTTGCGGCGACTTCGAACGTCGTCTTTTTTTACTCCAAATTGGCTTTCATTAGCATTACATGCCGTTTAATGTCCTGTTACGCTGGTGCTGCGGACTGGCACCATATCTGAGGATCACCAGACTCTAAATGAAATTGACTGTAACTTGTCTGGATACAGTCATGATAGGGGATTTCATACTAGCATTCTCAGATATGGTTTGCTCTAGGTATTCTGCAGAAATCTATACTTGAGTATAGGGTAGGTTGTGGTTTTGTCTTCGTAAGGCATAATCTTAAAATATCTGTCCGCCTCTCTTATTACTGTGTTGTATTGCGTTTCAGGCTCAGGTAATGTCCCCAAATTGCACTAAGGTACTAAGGCATTTGCCTAGCACGTAGTGTGTTGGCTCATTGGTCGTGAGGCTGCGGTTCATAACACGTGTCAGACATTTCTAACAAACCGAAATCTGAAAAAAATATTTCTACGGCGACTTCCTCTCAGCAGACTTTTGGTAAAAACTCTGAGAGTAAAATAAAATTGCCCTGAAATGTTTCTCACAAAATCTGTCGTTCGAAATCGACTTTAAACTTTAGATCCCGCCACTCATGTATAAAATTAACACACAACACAAGTGGTATTGAGAAGCTAGGTTGTAATCTTGACTGATGGGTTGCAATTACCAATTGTGTTCATAGTAAGGAATCGCTACCTAACATATCAGTGCCTTGCTCTCATCATTTGACCTCTCATTCCCTGAGATGCTTGAACGAGCTCTCTAATATCAAGATTGCCTCAATTACAAGATTTTTTTTGAACTCGAATTGGCTACCTCTTGGGAACGTTTTGATCTCTGGGACTTCCTTCAAGGAGTACCTACCACCCTAACTAACCTAAGAAATTTTGCAACTTCTAGCATTTGTATCTTCTCTAAAGGAGAAGCGAGAATCATATGCCTTTAAGGTGCAAACTACAGACCTGCTTGACATATTCGGCAACTTTCTTGATAGATTGAAGCAGTAGTTTTGTGTCAATCTAATATGGCATCCACTACACCCCCTTGCCTCATTCATTGTATATGTCAACCGATTTGAAATAGTTTGAACTGCCTTTTGAACGTCCCTAAGATTAATTTATCCCCCATGTGTGAATGTAAATTGCTTGCGTTTCTGTCTGTTTAAGTCTGCTTATATTGGATTTATTTGTTGTAAATGTTTTGTAAATAATTATTGAAAAATTTATTTGAAATATTAATGACTTTATAATTACTGTGTAAACAGTGCATGCACAGTTACGCCTCTAAATGTGTATGTGTGCCTGTTATTGTGATGATTTAACGTAAATTATATGAAATAATTTAGTTTGTAATGCAAAATTTCTAAAGCTTATGGGATAAATATTAAAGTTTATTAAACCCCAACCACATTCCAAAGCATTGGCTCTCTTTCTTTACGTAAAGCCCTTATGAATGTTACTGCATCCCTATATGGTAAGAAGTATTTGACAACATTTTTATTTAATCTTTGATTAAAATTGCAATGTATTGCATATGCAACAAGTATCCTGGGGGTGTGGGAAATTATTCCTCTCTTGTTTGTAAACATTACATTGCAACCCAATACATTATTTTTAAGGCAGTGAGCCTGAGTCGCTACCAAATGCCAGTCACGAAAGACATTTAAGTACTGAGAAGCCAATATAGATCGTGTACTGTAGCGCTAGCTATCACTAAACAGTTAATGATGAGCGAGATGTTACTGCTGCCTTTAGTGCTATTGAACGGGAGTCTAGTAAGATGGGTCTGGCAGTAAATGAGGCCAAAACAAAGTATATGTTATCGGCGAGTAGAGACGCGCGGCGTATTGATTCTCAGATTACGGCCGATAACTATACTTTTGATACGGTCAAGGAATTCAACTATCTTGGCTCTGCCGTTACCACCAGATATGGAGATCAAGCGCAGGATCACTCTTGCCAACAGGTGCTACTATGGTCTCAATAGGCAATTTAGTAGCAGAAACCTCTCTCGTACGACAAAACTAACACTCTACAAGACACTCATCCTACCCGTGCTTCTTTATGGCGCAGAGGCATGGACCCTATTAAGAACTGATGCAGCGGCCTTGAGAGTGTTCGAGAGAAAATTCCTACGTAAGATCTTCGGTCCTGTACGAGTTGGCGATGATTTCCGTATCCGATCCAACAGTGCGCTGTATGAGCTCCTCAACGACATTGACGTTGTACAGCGTATTAATATCCAGCGGCTGCTCTGGCTCGGCCATGTCGTTCGAATGGAGGAGGATGCTCCGGCGAGACGGGTATTTGATGCGGGAATCTGTGGAAGTCGGCGAAGAAAACGACCTTGTATCCGTTGGAAGGACCAAATCGAGGAAGCCCTGTCATCGATTGGTGTAACCAACTGGCGTAGGCGCACAATAAGCAGAGGCGCCTGGAAGGATATGCTGCGGCAGGCCGAAATCCGTTAAACGGGTTGTTATGGCCAATTAAGTAATTCAATTCATTTTCTAAAGGAGCCAGTCAAGAATATTCCGTTAGCTCCTCGAATTCTTCACAAGCAATTTTTGCTGTCAACTATGAGACACCAACTTTTTTGGGGAAGCAGTGTTTTTTGACTGTCATTTAGGTTTTTTACATGCTGGAAGATTTCGAACGTAAAGTCAATGATGAGGTTAGGTTAAGTAATGTCACCACGTATAAAACACATGTGACAATTTATTAGGAAGCGTATTCTAGCCCAAGCCATCCAAAATGTCTTATATTCCGGGCAATGTTGTTTATTGTAATTTAAAACTGGTCTCTTAAGGGTATCGGTTGTTGTGATTCCAATATTCTCGCAAGCACTTGCGGAAGTACTGCACAAAACAAATAAAGTTACTGACAGCATCTTCTACCTCCTCCTCTTCAGTACCTCTAATTTAGTACTTTTTTTTTATTTTTTAGGCCGAGCAGGGGTAAATGTACCTCACCGCACCACAGAGGAAGTCGTCAAATCCTCCCTCACCCACTAAATCCCACTCGTCTCCTGTGGACTTGTTTCTCATCTTCCTGAGGAGAATATCAAAGCCGTAGTACGAGGCTCACGTATACGCATAATCACAGCAGCAAAACGTTTCGGATTGTATTCAGCGTTACGAGCATGTAAAGCAATTTTTTTTAAATCAAGTTTACAACAAAGATTGACAGTAGAAACTATATTTTGTAGTTGGGGTACAATGCCAGAATCTGCCGAGCCTGGTGTCATGGGTGTTATTGGTGTCGCTGGGCCCATTGTTTGGTGTATATTTCTTAAGTTATCCGTTCGATCACTCATTGGCACCATAAGAGACATTAGACTTTGTGCTGTTTGCGGCTGCATCATTGACTGTGGGTTGGTTCCTGTGGCGGTACCACCACGGCTTTGCGTTCCCATAAGACTAGTGGAATTTGTGGACAAAGAACTTTGATATGAGGGTTGATATGTCGGCATTTGTTTATGTGGTACTGGCAGTGTAGGATTCTGGCCCATAGTTGTGTAATTTGGAGCGGGCGCTGGCGAGTTACCACTGCCCATTATATGACTCAAGTCATGAACATACATGTTCGCTGTTACGTTTGGATTGTCACCATGTGCACCATTACTGTTGACATCATGATTGTTATGCTGCGGCATAACCGAGGGGTGATAAACGGATAAATGATAATTTGCAGCCACTATCTGCTGATCAGCCTCCATTTGATGCAAAGGCGTGCCTATACTGGGTATAGAAAAGCCTGGACTTAACATCTGATTGTTTGTTGTTGGTTTAACGCCGCTATGAAATAATCCAATAGCCTTGAGGATAGCTAAAGTTGTTTACTTTTGGCGGGTTTGTTGCCAATAACCACTCTCAGTTACACACACAGACTTTAACAACCAAACTAAAATATTTTCTGGTTCTAATTCCGAAGGGTAACAACGCGCAGGATGCATCGGGCTACCGCCCGCTCTGTATGATCGACACAGCTGGAAAACTTTTGGAGAGGATAATTTGTAGGAGACTGGAAGCATTCCTGGGGGCAGAAGGCTTGTCGGATCGCCAATTTGGTTTCCGAAAAGCACGTTCCACAATAGATGCAATAGAGATGGTTATGACAATAGCAAAGGATGCTATCAGTGGTGAGCGCTGGCTGGAGGGCGATAAGGAGTACTGCGCTATCATCACCCTGGACGTCAAGAACGCATTCAACTCTGCGGATTGGGATGCCACTTTAACAGCCCTAGATGGAAAGGATGTACCGAACTACTTGATGGAACTTATTAAGGACTACTTTAAGGATAGAGTGCTCTTATATGACACAGATGATGGCAGGAAGACATATGCGGTATCGGCGGGGGTCCCACAAGGTTCCGTGCTGGGCCCAATACTATGGAATGTCATGTATGATGGTGTACTGGGGCTTAGATTCCCTAGAGGTACACAGATCATTGGTTTTGCGGACGATATTGCCCTGGTGATAAGGGGAAAACATTTAGATGAATTAGTGAGAACATGTAACACTGCGGTTGGTATGGTCAGGAACTGGATCACGGGAATAGGTCTCAAACTTGCTGATCACAAGACGGATGTACTACTTGTAAGCAGTAGGAAGAAGATAGAATTTATTACAATAACAGTAGGCGACCAGCGCATAACATCAAAGCAGGCGATTAAATATCTGGGAGTAATGATTGATAACAGGCTCACGTTTAGGGAACACCTGACGTACGTCGGTGGAAAGTGTGCGGGGACATCATGTGCACTTGCCCGATTAATGCCTAACCTTGGGGGCCCAAAACAGGAGAGGAGGCGGTTACTGATGAAGGTAGTGACTTCGATCGCTATATATGCGGCCCCTATATGGGCCGGGGCCATGGATAAGAAGACCTATAGAGCAGGTATAGAAACGGCCTACAGGAGATCAGCTCTCAGGGTGATTTCTGCCTTCCGCACGGTGTCTACTGATGCAGCATTGGTGATTGCGGGGATGATGCCCCTGAGGCTAGTAGTGGATGTAGAGCGGAGGAAACACGACACAAGGAGGGGAATGGATCTCCCCAGTCCTGTTCAGATAGTGGATGACGCTATGCATAGATGGCAGCATGACTGGGTCAATTCAACCAAGGGAAGGTGGACACACAGACTCATACCGAGCATAGGCGAATGGACCAAAAGGAGTCACGGTCAGGTGAACTTCTACCTGACACAGTTACTAACCGGCCATGGATGCTATAGAGCATATCTCTATAAGTATGGTCATGATGTAGACGAGGCATGCCCAGAATGCCCCAATGAAAGGGAGACGGCGGAGCACGTTTTATTTACTTGCCCGCGATATGTTGTTAAACGAAATTGCCTGGAGAAGACAGTAGGATTCCAGGTAACGCCCGATAACATAGTTAACCTGATGTTAACCTCATGTGACAATTGGAACGCAGTATGTGTTTTCGCAAGGAAGGTGTTGACGCAGCAAAAATTGGCTGAGAGAGCAAGGTCAGCAGAATTTGAAGGCAGCACTCGCTGAATCTCCACCCCCCCGAAGTAATACTTGATTGTGGTCCCGGGGGGGGCAAATGGTTGAAAGTGTGACGAACTAGGTTGGGTTTAGTACGTATGCGTTTAGCAAGCCGAGAGTAAGTCTTGCGGCGAATCGTGCACATTGGTAGGCCGGGCTACCAATGTCTTTCGAAGATTCCCAACCTTTAGCTCGTAAAGCTATAAAAAAAAAAAAACTAAAATATTTTGTTTTATTCACAACTAAAGCTTTCAAATATAATTATTGTAAGTATAAACTTTAATTGTAATAATTTTTTATATATTAACAATTGTCGTCAACTAGAAAGTGCCTGCCTGTATAGGCTCAAAGGCCTAATCACGCCAGATCCTTTTGTATGAATCATCATTAATGCAATTAGTATTCCTGCAAGTGGTATCCTTTTAGAATATTTAGATTTAGAGGCCTATTTACAGTGTGTTTAATTATTTAAGAAATGTTTTCCCAGGCCCTTTATAAAATATAAAAAAGTCATCTTGTGTTTAACTCAGTAGCTTTTAAGAATTCTTTTCAAAACGTTCTTTCATTTGCATTTAAGTGTGTTAAATAATGCAAAACGTAAGAAGGCATTCTCAAGAATGTTACAAGAAGAAAACGTAAAACCATGTGAACTTTATGGCTCTTAAGTGTCCAAGAATTGTGGAGTACGTGTGTATGTTTGTTTGTAAGCAGAAAATAAACCGTTATTATATAATAAAATACCGTTTATTAAAAAATTCATGCCTTTAAAGCAGCCACTTGCCACCACAATCTTCTTACGTTGCCACGAAAACAAAAACAGCTGGTTTGTTGCCTTTTCAGACACCTACCACCTCACACTTAAGCAATTGTGTGTGGCAATATTAACCCATTAATGCCCGAACTACCTTTTTTCTAACGGTTGCCGTTTTGTTTTTTACACTCAATTTCCTCTCAGAGCATAAAAACTAAGGCAACTTAAGTTGCCACTGGGCACTAATGGGTTAATATTGAGAAGCATTGCTGAGTGAGAAGAAAAAAGCAAATTCGATTTATATTTGCAATGTACTTGCTGCTGGTGCTGCTGATGCCATTATCGTTGTTGTAAATACAATATGTGTTGCACATGTAACATAACATGCTTTGTATTACATTTCATCTACAAAATGTTGGTGGAGACAAAAAAAGGAAAAAAAGACAGAAAATTCTGACTTAAAAAGTACAAGCGAGAACACTTGTTTAAGGAAATGGCACAAGCTTTTTACATTTTAAATGCTATTTTCGATACAATTTTGCTTTTTTTGTTTTAGTTGTTGTTGTTGTTGTTGTTCTCATTTTTTTAAGCTGCTCATACAGTTCCTTTAGACAGTCATACAGTTCGAAGTACATATATTTTGTTTCTTTAAATGTAACTCATGTCGTCTTTGTCGTCGTCTCGTTGTCGTCATCGTTCATGCAACCTTAATAATACACTCGCATGTTATTCAAGCACGTACACCTACCTTTAGTTTTGTTGTTGTTGTTTTTGTTGTTGTTATTTTGTTGCCATTTTTATTTTATAATTCCACTTACAAGTATCGATTGGTTGCATTAACATCCTTTGAATGTAAACGTCCTGAATACTGAACAGCTTTTTTCACTTATTTGTCGTGTCGTATGTATTGTGTTCGTATGGCAGCACGACACAGCATTAGAGTGACAACTTTACTTGATCAGTTTTTGTTTTTCATTCTATCTTGTTTTTGTTTTTGTTTTTGTTGGCCTTTTAAAAAACAGACTCCTTTTATTTTCATGCTTCCATGCACTGCTTGTAGAGTGATGCACTTACAACCGTTATTAACATTTGTAATGCGATTTATAGCAGCAGCAGCTGACGTCGTAACACAATTCCAAAGAGACTGAGTTGAGTGATACAATTCAGTCTCCCATGAAATGATTGGCAATTGGAAATATGTTATGAAGTGTAGAAATCAGTTTATATAACGCAGACAATCAATTTAAATAGAAATTTATTGCAAAATAATAATAATATTGTTGTGTGGCCTATTTTAAAAGTAATTGCCTACAATTATGAGAAACCACTCCTTAAATTGGCTAAAATGCGAATAAAATACACAAGAAAAATTGGAAGAAAATGTTTGTCAATAAATGTTTATATAAGGAACGGAGGTAATATTTTATCAATTTTTATTATAGGGCCTATTCACTAGCATCCAACCTAGGCGTAATACCATTAATATCACACTTTCTAAATGAAATTTACCATGAATGAGCATTTAAGACACTGGATTGTGTGCTGCAGTTCGTTAAAAGGCTGGAATCCAAGACAAGGATATAAAATTTTCCTTAAGGAAGTCTGCTGAGACTCCTTCAGGGACTTTAACATTAACTACAAACGTATTGGAAAAGTTTACACTCAATGAGCAACACTTCTTTGCCACAACACCCAATATAGCTACTCCATACCCTCTTACAGTGGATGTTGGTTTTAGGAAACCTTATCCTGTAGTTTGGTAATTAGTGAGGTAGACGTGAGGCCACGTTTCAAACCCCAAGACAGACATCTCCAACAAACAAAATAAAATAAAAAAAAAAAAATATTTCTTCGTCGACTTCCTCTCAGCAGATTTCTGTCAAAAACTTTGTTATGACAAGTTTCTCAAAAATCCGTCGTTCGGCGTTGACTTTAAAGGTCCCGCCACTCATATATAAAATTAACACCCACAACATAAGTGGTGTGAGAAACTAGGTCGTAATCCGGACTAAAGGATTGTAGTGAACAATTATGTATGTGAGTTCTATCCTTCGTTTAGCTGGACTTTGAAAAAGTCCTCATGGGAATGCATGTTGAATTCGCGAATATTTGGAAAGTTATGCTGAATTCAGTTTGGATATGAGGTACTGAAAACAAGATATACCAATGCCACCGACAGTACGACAGATATCCTACACTTGTCTCTTGAAGGTTGAGATGAGATTTTTTCAGCAAACTGAATCAGTTAGGCAGCAGTCTGCAGGATCCCAGGTCAGAGGTAAAATTTCATGAAAATCTGGTGGTAATATGCCATTTTACTGGTCATAGTACAATTAGAGAACACTTGCTTAGAATTGGTATTGTCTCACGCCCAATATGTGCATCAATTATTAGCACATTCCTGTCCATTAAATTTAGGAGGAAACACCTGAGTGCGGGGAGTTATCTTTGTTGACATCAAACCGAATATTTCGAAGTTTGTTGTGCAATCTGGATTTGAAGATATATTTGGGATGCTCTGTATAGATTGACGGGTAGTCCCTTAGATTGCAATACTCTTGCGTCTTCACATGACAAGACTTGTGTAACAATTCTCTTCCTCAAATTGACATCTCTTGCAGAAATCATATAAGGAAATGTCGGGCCTTTTTTGTACGCTTTTCTGTTCTTTTAGGAAGTGCAGTAGTGCAATGGGTGGCCATTTGATCCAAGGAAAGGAGATAATTCGTATGTGTCTTCTCGACATCGATCTATAAAAACTTAGAAATGCTACAAGTTCCTTTATGCTGCCAGCAATGTTAAGGTTTTTTATTCTACCGGAGGCCAGTTTAACTGAACTAATCGGAATACTTACGCAAAGTAACTTTTTATAAACTGCAAGCCGTGTGTCCTAACCGGCCGACGATAACTTAAATGAAATTGATCTTGAAATCTTCCTATACTTTCGAGAGAAACAATCTATTTAGAGTCCAGGTGGTGATCATGTTATTAAGGGACTTGCAATCTAACTATCCGAGTAAACCAGATTTTCAGGGAGTAGTTCACTACTATACAAGCATTGCACAGTTTTCTATATGGATATGAACCTCAAATGCCGTAGTCTAGAAGGTAGTGTGTTGTTGGCCACGGTTCAAAATCCAGGCCAGACATCTCGATCAAAACGAAATGTGAACGAATATTTGTTCAGCGACATCCTCTCAGCAGTCATCTGTCAAAAATTCTAACAATAAATAAAAATGCCATGAAAAGTTTCTCAAAAAAATCTGTCGTTCGGAGTCGCCTTAAAACTATAAGTCCCGACACTCATGTATAAAATTAGAACACACAACAAAAGTGATGAGAGAAGCTAGGTTGTAATCCTGGCTAAAGGGTTGTAATTACCAATTATATGTATGCAACCCAAAGGAGATGCATTACAGTCCTTAAACATTCATCTTATAAGTGTCAAGATTTCAAGGTTTAATGTCTATCTTAAGATATTCTTTCACAATTTGCAACATAACCCCTCTCTATGCCCTCCTACTTCTCGAATACCAATATAATTTACACAGAATTTACTATATGAGTGAAGGCCATTTCTGAGGGTAGATATACGTATATAATTGGTGATTACAACCCTTCAGTCAGGATCACAACCTAGTTCCTCACGCCACCTATGTTGTGTGTGTTAATTTTGATACATGAGTGGCGGGACTTAGAGTTTTAAGACGACTCCGAACGACAGATTTTTTTTGAAACTTTTCATGGCAATTTTTATTTACACTCAGAGTTTTTGCCAGAAATTTGCTGAGAGGAAGTCGCCAAAATCAGGTATTCATCTTACATTGGAGGAGAATACTTCTGTATTTAAGAACTCGGGCAACCTAATTTGCAAATCTCAATATAATGCAGAAGAAATTCAATGAGGGCTGGTATCAATTAAGTAGTGGAAGTAGTATTTTGAAGCGTATGCTTAAACAAAATTTCCTTTAATTCTTTTTAGTTAAACTTTCCTTCAGCTTTTATTAACGTTTAAACTTTATATAGCTCATATGCATTTAGAAAGAAGTTTTAACAGTTAAAATGAAACAATTTCTCTTTAACTACCACAATTACAACCAGTATCTCTCTGTATCTCTTTAATTTATTTCACAGTCGCTATTAGCCAAGCCAGATACAACGATACAGAGAATTTCATTTCTATGTTCCCTTTGTCCCTGTTCCCCGTTTGAGTAGAATTTCTAATAGAATTACACGATGTAAATTACTTTTCTACTCTCTATTCTCCTTGTCTATTTTAACCTCATCTACTCTGTTCTGCTCTACTTTACTTTGGGGTATTGTTCGAAAAAGGAATTTCGCATATGAAATTCAGTTTTTTTGTTGTTGCATTTTTAACCATGTTTTTCGTTTTTTCGTTTATTTTTAACGTCTGGTTGATACAGGTAAATATTTAAATACAACGATTGTTGATTGTATGCAGAATGCACACAAAACAAAACTAAAAACGTATCTCACATGACTATTTTACAGAGCAGGGAAATCGTATTGCAGCTGGTGGAGCCACTTCACTCAAAATGTAAAGATAATATAAAGGACTCTAAAGGATTCTCTAGTGGGTTTAGGTTTAGGTCGGTGTGGTAGCTCTGATGTCACAAAGCTCACGTGAGCACGCATAGTGGCCCGTTGTGATGCCGCGGGTGAACGCAGTCCCTGTACTGACCAAGTTCCACCAAAATCAGGGAAGAGGAAGAAGTTTGTCAGTGCAAGGGCTGTACAGTGGGTAGTGTGTTGGCTTATTAGATGTGAGGCCACAGCTGAAACCCTAGGCCACACAGTTCCTACAAAACAAAATTTGAAAAAATATTTCTTCGGCGACTTCTGCGTGGACTATTCACATTGTGTTGGCTGAATACGAGTCCATGTGTTCAGTAAACGAACGACCAATACCCGTATGTTGATGAAAAGCAAAATCTGCTGAAAACATCACTGCTGTTCGTAAGAGTAACTTTGCATCCCTCACCTATACAAAGTACAACTAACCGAGAAGTGAAGGTAAACGACCCTAGACAACTATGAGTGCTTGATCTACGGAGCAGTTGGCAACTTACTCCAGTTTTTATTTAAAAAATTATCATCAGGGATTATTCCTCTTTCTGCATGAATGGCAAAGTGAACAAACTAAATTGTAGAGTGTAGGGCGATACCAATCCACATGAGATCCCAGAAGGTCTAATGCATCTCGAAGAAGCCCCGGTTTGTTAAGAATTTTACGCTGTGTCATTGGTCCATATATTCCATTGAGAACGATATTGGTCAGACAATCACTGTCAATGGTGAGCTCTACGGATCCATGATTGTCAACTTTCTTTGACTTAAATAAGATGATCTGGATACCTACGATACGAAGACGACGCTACGTGCCATACACATACATATATAATTGGTCATTACAACCCTTTAGTCAGGATCACAACCTAGTTCCTCACACCACTTATGTTGTGTATGTTAAATTTTATACATAAGTGATGGGGCCTACAGTTTAAAGTAGACTCCGAACGATAGATTTTTGAGAAACTTTTTTATTATTAACACTCAGAGTTTTTGCCAGAAATCTGCTGAGAGGAAGTCGCCGACAGGAATACTTTTTGTATTTTGTTTTGATGTCTGGCCTGGGACTCGAACCCTGGCTTTACGTCTAATAAGCCAACACACTATATACTAGACTACGTGTCACACAGCTCATGTCATATTGAATATTCGGCACAAGCGATTTGAGAAAATGGTCATCTTATATGGACTTTACCCTGTAGGAAATTGTGTTGTTGTTGCACAGTGGTCCTCAAAGCCAACACAACACATGCCAATAGTCAAACTCAGCCTGATTTATGCGGCAGATTCATGGGAAGTTGAAGACTTTGTATGCTCTCCTCCCAGAGAATCCGTGGAGGGCATTTGAACGATGTTTTATTCTGGTTGTTTGATTTAAGCATCGGAAGTGCTTAAGAAAACCCTGCACAATGGTACCTGCCCATGTAACCCAGGTTGATCGATTTCAGGACGATATCAAGAGGGTTTCCAAAAATGTAGAATGCATGGAGGGGGACAGGGGTACACATACATACATACATAATTGGTCATTACAACCTTTTAGGATTACGATCTAGCTTCAGACACCACTCATGCTGTGTGTGTTAAACATGAGTGGCGTTATCTACAGTTTATAGTCGACTCCGAATGACAGATTTTTTAGAAACTTTTCATGGCAATTTTTGCTCTCAGAGTTTTTGTCAGAAGTCTGCTGAGAGGAAGTCGCCGAAGAAATATTTTGTCACATTTCATTTAGTTGGAGATGCCTGTCCTGGGGTTTGAACCGTGGCCTCACGTCTAATAAGCCAACACACTACCTATTAGACTACGGTGACTTCGGACAGGAGTACACTTGCATATAATTTAAGTCATCAGAGTATAGAACACTCAGTTCTTCATAACGATAACGCCAGCCAATCGTTTAATATCAACGTTGGAGTAAAAGATGTTTGCATGTTATCGTGATTGGGTTGGATGATATCATAAAAGAAGTTCACATTGAAAGAAGACGAATTGCATAGATACTCTCAGAACAACTACTCAAACAACATTAGAAAACCTGGACAGATAAGCACGTTGAAGAAAAGCAAACCATTGTTCATCATTCTTCTTATCCTGGCAGTGATAACACCAGGCGGAGCAAGCAGAAGAGAATACGAGAAGGGCATCTGTCACGCCGCTTATGGGCTCATAACCCTTCTGTAAAGTGGAAGCGGGTGTTTGGATAGGTATGCTTAACGAAAGGCGAGATGAAGAGAAACAAAGGCTCTTCTTAAATCAATTCAGGGGGAAGCACACATATCAGGTGCTAAGCAGGGAATTCCCCTTATTGACAATGTGCATACGTCCTGAAATATAGGACGTCCAGGATAACAGGATTGGAGAAGACGTTATGAGCCTTGCACCTAGTAAAGCTTAAAGGGAATACAGTAGATTATGTGATTGCAGTAACTAAAGCACTTCTTTACGACGTTAATAATTGCTGGTACAAGAAGCCTAGCAGTGGGTGAATGCCTAGCTTGATACCTAAAAAACTAACACTCTGACTCACCTTTTCATATTGTCCACCACTGTCTATCTCGTTGTGTTTTGCATCATCATTTCTTATTTCAATACAAATTGGAATTTTAACTATGTATTGCCCCCTTTGAACACCAACATTCCCTTAAGGGTCAGGACTCGAGTCAGAAATACATTTCAAATAAAACTAAAAATTCAGCTTCATTTGCCAGTAAAATGTAAATGAAAGCGACATAGAGCAGGAGAGAGAGAGATATAGGAAGAGCGAAATTGTGAGTAAAATCTGTATTAAAAATGATGCGAGTCTGGGTTTTGTAATGTTATTCGAGCAAATAATTGTTGTTTATGTTGTTGTTGGTGTGTTGCACTGCTTTAGCAAAAAATTAATGCGAATGTTTATACAGCAACTGCAACAAATGCTTGTTGTTGGCAGCAATATACTGCCTGCCTTTGGTAATTTTTTACATTTTTTTCTTCTAGGCCCTAAAAATGTACATTCGCTCACAAATGCAAATACAAATACGAACACGAATACATGAATAAATACACGAATACAAACGTATGCACACGAGTATACAAACCAGTACAGAGAGTACAGATCAAATGTTATTTGCATGTTACTGATATGGGCCTTAATAAATAGAAACTGAAATGAAATTCAATACAAAATTTCCCCGCATACATAGGCACACAGACTTGTATAGGTATCAGGTACTTATAGATGATATTGTAAAAACTGTTGCCATATCACAATCAATTTTCAAACACCCGGAAACACATGCCAAACAGAACGTACTCGTATACGTGAATAAATAAATAAATTATCCATGGCTGCTATAGATGGAAGACAACGCCAATGACCAAAGGGAGATAGAGGAAGAAAGGATGCTTTCAAAATGGGTATCAAATATTTAAACGAATTTTCTATTCTAATTGGCAGATTTTTTGCAGGTTTATTGCACTATTTTGTTGGATTTTTGTTTTTGTTTTTGTTGGCTTTTTTTTTAGATAAAAACTAATTATCGTTTCCCTAAACAACGTTAAATGGAGTTTAAATTTATAAAAACGGTTGAATTCTGTTAAAGTTTACAGGGCTCTAAAGCAGCAATGATGTCCACTAAAGGATTATGCTGTAAGTGTCGATAAAGCAGTTAATATTTGATGGCATGCATGAATACGAAAAGAAAAGAAAGAAGAATTGAAAGTGTATGAAGACCCTGCCAATTTTAGACGACAGAATAGACACACATTGTTATACCACTATGTATGACGTAGTCGCTTACGTACATACGAACATAATTGATCATTACTACTCTTCAGACAGGATTACGACCTAGCTTCTCACATCACTTACATTGTGTGTGTTAATTTAATAAAGGGTCCGCCAAATAACTTTTTTTTTTTGAAAATGCTTTAAAAAAACTACTGAATATTTTCTCAAATTTTTTTTTTATTTGAAAGTACAATCCTTCCGGTTAATATTGGAACATAATTTCATTCAAATTGCTGCCTCGGCTGGCCATGCAGTAGCCTACACGATCGGTCCAATTTTTAAGCACATTATCGATTGTGTGCAGCTGTATTTCACCAATGGCTTCACGAATATTGTCCTTTAAAGCGTCAATTGTCTCTGGCATGTCGGCATAACACTTATCTTTGGTGGCACCCCACAAATAATAGTCCAACGGTGTCAAATTCCAGCTCCGAGGTGGCCAAACGTCATCAGCTCTGCGGCTGATAATGCAATCTTCAAAAACAGGGCGCAAAACATCGAGTGTAGCTTCGGCTGTGTGGCACGTAGCGCCGTCCTGTTGAAACCAAATGTTGCCAATATCCTCCTCTTCAATTTTTGTGAACAAAAATTCGTTCAACATGGCCCGATAATGATCGCCATTGACTGTAACGGCCACTCCTTGCTCATTTTCGAAGAAAAATAGCCCAATTATGCCTCTGGACCAAAATCTGCACCAAACAGTGACGGGTTTTGGGTGCGTTGGCTTTTCAATGTATGCGTGCGTGTTTTCTGTGCCCCAAATGCGACAATTTTGCCTGTCAAGATCAAAATGAGCTTCATCTGAAAAGCTGATTTTTTTTTTTTGCCAAAATCGGCATCTTTTAGTGTAGGCTACTGCATGGCCAGCCGAGGCAGCTATTTGAATGAAATTATTTTCCATTATTAACCGGAAGGATTGTACTTTCAAATAAAAAAAGAAATTTGAGAAAATATTCAGTAGTTTTTTTTAAAGCATTTTCAACAAAAAAAGTTATTTGGCGGACCCTTTATCTGATAGTCAGTTTGCCATTCGATCACTCGACTCTTATGGCATTAAATAGGAGAGAGTATGGGTGTGCCTGGAAAAAATAAATGAGCTTGGTAAGGAAAATAGAGTTAACATTTATAGTTTCCCAAGTTATATAGCAATTCGCAGCAACGAATCTTTCTTTAGAGTGGCTACAGATGTTTGGAAAGATATACTCAACGAAAGAAAAGATAATGACACTCTTCGAAGTTTGATGAAATCAAAACTTTTGCTGCGGAGTCCCAATAAAAAGAGACTCCTGAAGGTCTAAAGCCAACAACTGACTGGCATGTGCACACTTCTTTCGAGAACTGTAAAGTTTTGTAAGTCAGAGGTGATTTTTTTTCTCGCCGAGGAGGGGTAAATGTACCTAACCGCACCATAGAGGAAGTCGTCACATCCTCCGTGTTTGAGGCCCTCACCCACTAAATCCCCCCCTTGTCTCCTGTGGACTTGTCTTCAACTTGTTTCATATCAAGACATAGGCTGCCAACAATCATGTTTGAATGAAACTATCCTGATCGATTGATTCATTCGCATGCAATTAATATGACTTGTTAGCTAAGTTCCAATGTGACAACGCAGTGACTATACTTATAGGATTCCGGTAAATGATGTATGGAAGTTAAAATAAGGCGACAAAGGGGATTTATAAATTTCTTTTCTAACACAGAATGTCCGTGTAGAAGTCATTCTGTAAGTGGTGGTCTCCATCAAAAATAAAATAAAAACCAGCATTTTTTCTCTCCCTCTTTCACAATTTTTTTTAATACAACAGATAAGTGGTTGAGGGAATATTCCTTTCATATGAAAAACATTTTTTATTTTATTTTAGCTACGGTTTTAAAAAGAATTTAATATTCCTACCGCAGAAGTATTTCTTTTTTTTTTGTTTTTTTTTTGTGATGGATTCCAAACTGTGTTAAAAATAAATCAGAAATAAATTTCTCTTCTTTTTTTACGTGTAAAATGTTATAAAATTTTAATTAATTTTAACCATGAACAGTTTTTTTATTCATAATTTCTGTGGAGTACATTTTTTATTGCAGAATTTATTTTTTTTATTAAAAAAAAATTTATTTTTTTTTGCTGCTGACGCTTATTTAACTTTAAACCGCAAATATGCGTTAAACCGCAGCATAACTTTTCTCTAATTATGTGGAATATTTTATATGAATAATGAATAACGAATAAAATAAATAAAAAAATATTAAATTCTTGTTAATTTTGTGATTTTTAATAATTTTTTATACTACAGCAAGGCCTTAAATATACAGTATGGATCAAAAGTGTACGTTTTATTCTATAGTTTTATTTCGCACGAAGCAAATGTAATCATATTCAATAGGATCATGACCCTAGCATAACCGAGTATGGTAAACTGGATTAACAAATCGATCGTTAGACCGGCCCACGACTATAGGTACTCGGTATAGTGTAATGCTATGAAATTAAGGAGCAATAGGCACATACTGGTACAGGAATGTGTTTCTAACACATCAACAAATGGAACGGAAATATTTCTGATTTCTGTAGGTGAAGAGGCGAAAGAAACATTTTACGTCATTGTGCTTGTCTGCAAGTATGTAATACGAAATGGCTACGTAGTCAATTTGTTGAGGAATTGTTAGATCTGAAGGATTTTTCATTTGAATACCTAATATATCCTCAAAATAGGATTATAGTTTTAGGAGAACGTCTATGTATATCAGCAGAATATTACAACCTTCTTCTTTGCCTTTGTTTTCTTATCTGTCTTCTCTTCTCTTTTCTTCTCTTTTCTTTTCCTTTTTTCCCCTTTTTCTTACTCGGATATTATTTTCATGCTATTTTGATCCTTCGGCCATTTATGTAACTGGCGCTCTGCGCACCACCCCACAAAAGCCTTGTTCGCACTGTGCTTCTCGCTAAGCAGGCGGCTAACTTTGCTGCGACTAGACTTAATGCTCTCTCTCGTTGGCACATTGTACCTTCTGGTCACTCCACTATTCTGGAGGTTGATCCAGTGGCCCCCGTGAACATCGACTATCTCCCTGCTGAATATTGTCTCGATAGAGGTTTCCACTTTCTGATTCCGAGTAGGGACGACTAGAATCCTAACACGGTTGTAGCTCTCTTAAGTCCTGGATATATATACCGTAATTTAACGGGCCGCTCAATGAATCCTCGTCAACGGTGCTCCTTTCACTCGCGTCTCGGTTTTTTCTCTATCGGGTTTCGTGAATAACTCTAGGATCGTTAGGGAATGTCGCGGCTTTCTCGACCTTCTTTCTGGGCGCTTCACCAGTGTCTCACTGGTGTGGGTCCCCGGACACAGTAACATTCCGGGAAACTGTAGGGCCGACGAGCTCGCCAGAGCTGGTGCGCTCCTTACGGAATCCTCTTCAATTGAATTGGGTATGCCACTTGCCGCGGCCAAGTTGGACATTGCGCGGAAATTCTTTCGGGATGCCAACCAATCCTGGGTCAATGAGGAGTTCTGCTCCGCCGCTAGACTTACCTGGCCCTTGATGGATAGAAGGCGTACCAACCAGTTACTTGGACTTGGTCATAACATCATCTCAACCATGGTGGCCATGTTTACAGGTCATTGTGTTAAGGGTAGACACGCGGAAAGGATACGGATTGGTGGCACTTGGTCAGTACAGGGACTGCGTTCACCCGTGGCATCACAACGGGCCGCTATGCGTGCTCAGGTGAGCTTTGTGATATCAGAGCTAACACTCCGACCTAACCTAACCTTGATCCTTCGACTTTCTTTTCTTTTCTGAAAAGCTTTTCACAAGAAAACGACTGGTTCTCTGAGTGACATATTATCCTTCTTAGCCTAACCTAACATAACCTCTCAAATGTTTTCTGATAGAAAACCGTAGAGAAATGTAAATATCACATCAAAGATTATCCAAGAATGCTAGTTGCCTGGGCAGGAGATAGCGTACCGAGTGCGTTTTGGTGAACGGTCGTGAGTTGCAGGGCACGGCTTATCACCTTTTTTTTTAAATAAAAAAATATTCAGCATTATCCTCAAGTGAAATGAACATAGGATATGACAATGTAATTCAAATGAATTCATGCAAACGATTTGGTATTCCTCATATGCACAGACTTTATTTATTCGCAAAGGAAAAGGGCATCGGACAAATCTGGTTATTTATGGATATATGTACGTATAGGGGACATAATTTCCATTAAGGCTATCTTGGAGCCATGTTAGGTTAGGTTAGGTTCGGTTAGAAGACGTGTACTTGTCACTTAAGACAACTACAGTACCCGGAGGTCGAATTGACCCATTGTACAACGTCCTCACACCACTTATGTTGTGTGTGTTAATTCTTTTTTTATACATGAGTAGTGGGACCTACAGTTTAAAGTCGATTCCGAAAGACAGATTTTTGAGAAACTTTTCATGAAAATTTTGCCAGAAATTTGCTTAGAGGAAGTCGTCGAAGAAATACGTTTTGTATTTTATTTTGATGTCTGGCCTGGGGCTCAAACCCTGGCTTTACATCTAATAAGTCAACACACTACCTACTAGACTACGGCGAATTCATAGGAGTCATGTTAGGAAATACAAAGTGGCAATAGCTTAACGTTTTCCCTTCTAGACTTTCATACCCAAACACTGTCAATTTTTCCTAGTAACTTTAAAACGAGACAAAAAAGAAAAAATTACAGGCGAACATATTCTTTTTCCTTGTTCGGCATTTGGAATAATGATTTGGTTTGAATAAAATGAAGAGTTTTGAATAAAATCCATACCATCATAAAACTGATAATATAGCTGCGGAGCAAGTTACAATTGGCACAATGGTATTACAATGTCATCTTTAAAAGGAACTCAGTGAGCTCTGTTTAAGGCGACTATCAATCTTACTTAACCTAACATTGTGAGTGCAGAAGGAGGCATATTGTAAAAGGTGGTGTGTGCTCACTGATTAACTCGTATGTATTAAAGTGGCAACCTTTATATTTTTAAATTTTTTATATGTTCAGGAATATGGGAATGCCACAGTTTATGTTATTATTGCTTTGTTTTCTTTTCACTTCATTATTCAGGTTTTGCCATCTAATAAGGCGTTTGGTTTACTATAACAGGTCTAGAGTGATAGGGTTGCCAACTGTCTTTATATAGAAATAACAATTTCAACGTAAAGGTATTGGCTATAGTGAGGGGAGACTTTGTTTATTAAATCATAGTCTCCTCCAATCAGTACCCCGATCTGCAATTCTTTTGATGTGTGTTGATGATGTTTTCCTCTTTTATCAACATAAGTTGAGGCTTATATTTGTTAAAATTAATTAAAGCTTGTTTCATAAAAAAACGTTTAAAAAAACCACAACAAAAACAAAAATTTACCACAACAACGTTATAGATTTTTTATTTCTGTGTTTTTTTGCTTTGTTTTTAATCTCTTTATGATTTGAAATCTGCAACATTTGCATTTTGTGGCAAATATTTTTGTTATTAATTTTTATGAAATACAGTTTAAATACGATAGCAAATAATTGTTGCAATGTTTATTAAATTTCAAAAATAAAATGAATTCCTGGAAAATTGAAAAACACAAAAAACGATTTAAACAAGAGAGATAGAGTGCCTGCCGGCTTATTTCGTGTAGCTTTAGGATAAAAAAAACCTTGTATGCTTACAGCAATAAAACTGATGATGAAAAATGAATTTTACACTGCAATTCCTGTTTCAAATATTCACATGCATTAGATTTCTAGGGAGTCCTTACATGACATGTTAAATTGTATAAGAATACAGAAAAGAGTTGACGATTACGATTGAAAATTTGATTTTTCATGCGAGGACATTACATACTACAGAGATTGGTCATACAACCCTTCAGTTAGGATTACAACCCAATTTCTCTCATCACTTATGTTGTGTGTGTTAATATTAAGCACGAGTGGCGGGACCTACAGTTTAAAGGGGATTCCGAAAGAAATTTTTTTTTTTTGAGAAATTTTTTTTTTTTGAGAAATTTTTCATTGCAATTTTGCGAATGCACATGCAAACACTGGTGCAATAGAAAATGAAAATAAATTCGCACATGAGGTAAACATTCCAATACGGTGAGTCAAAAAAATGGTGCCACGCAAACTTAACTCAAAGTTAACTGCAAAGGTAAGAGGGGTTAGCGAATCTACTTTTTGAGAGACTAGATCGGCCTGGCTCGGATGTGAATATGCATGGATTACAACCTAGCTTCTCACACCACTTATGTTGTCTGTGTTAATTTTATACATGAGTGTTGGGACCTACAGTTTAAAGACGATTCCGAACGACAGATTTTTGAGAAATTTTTCATTTATTCTCTCAGAGTTTTTGTCAGAAATCTGCTGAGAGGAAGTCGCCGAAGAAATATTTTTTCAGATTTCGTTTTTATTGTAGATGTCTGCCATGGGGTTTGAACCGCGGCCTCACGCCTAATAAGCCAACACACTACCTACTAGACTACGGCGACGATATGAATATACGCAAAACAAAATTTATGTTTAACCTAAGCAAAGTGCGACATTAGAAACTTGACAGTAATTTTAACAAGACTCTGATCCCTAGGTATACATCCCTTCGAGGGTCGGAATTTCCTACAATGAATTTTGATGAATCTTTGTTATGAAGTCGTCGTACTCTAATAGGTAATGTGTTGGCTTATTAGACATGACTCTACGGTTCAAACCCCAGGTCAGACATCTCGTACTGAACATAATATGGAACAATTTCTTCGGCCACTTTCTATCAGCAGATTTCTGGCAAAAAACTCTGATAGAAAATAAAATTGCCATGAAAGATTTCCCAAAAAACTCTGTGGTTCGCAGTCGATTTTAAAAACTGTAGGTCCCGCCTTTTATGGATGAAACTAACACACGTAATATGAGTGGTGAGTGAAGCTATGTTGTAATCCTGACTAAAGGGTTGTAAGGACCAATTATGTTATGTTTGTTATGATAAATAGGAGGTGGGGACGACAGAATATTTTCTCTGTCATCGTTCAGAACTTGAGAACCTGGAACAAGCGATTATTAGGCACCTAGAATTTATGGCAGAACGTGTTGAGCTAATGCTGGTTTGGAAACAGATATCTGGCAGAAACTCTGAGAGTTAATATAATTGCCATGAAGAGTTTTCCAAGAATCGGTTGTTCGAAGTCGAGTTTAAACTGTAGGGTCTATTAGGTTAGGTTAGGTTAGGTTAGAGTACGTGTACTTGTTAATTAAGACAATTACAGTACCAGTAGGTCGAATTGACCCATTGTACAACGTCCTAGTTTCGCACAACACTTATGTTGTGTTTGTTAATTTTATACATGAGTGGTGGAACCTACAGTCATAGCTACCAGATTTGACGATTTATCATCATTTTGACGATTTTGAACTCCAAAGATATCATATTGACGATTTGACGATTTATGCCCTTTTTTGACGATTTTTAAAATTAAAAATTTACATCATATTCTTTACTTTAATACATTAAAAGCCACTTTAAGCTTTGCATTTACTTTGCAATTGTTGCTAATCAAATTTTCCATCAACAAATTTAGCAGGTATTTGAATCCTTCTTTGTTTACCCTGTAATATTTCTGGAATTTGTAACGATTTAACGTCAAACATAAATATTTTAGTATGTATAATTCTTACTTTATCTCAGGGAGTGATAATGGATTCGATTCATGTCGAATAGATCTTCACTGCAACCTTTCCATGAATAGTTTCTCCTCTTCTCGCACCAAAAAAACGAAGATATACGCTACTCGTTTTTTAATACAAGTATTTGTATTTTTCTTCGAAAAATTGTTGACAGGTAATTCACAATAACAAATTTTTGTTTATACAGCTTTTAGAACTAATTTACAATAAAAACTTTTACTCCCAATACATATATTCGTAATGCCGATTTTTTTTTTTTTGTTATAGGAAAAAGTTTACTCCTAGAATTGCATAGAATCGATGCTTAATTCCAAATGTATGGGGTATACTTTCTTTTTAATTGTATTTGAAATATATTACTCATACGCAACATATTACATATAAATACTAGAATAGTTACCCTGAAAAGTATGCAATAAAAAAACTTTGATTTTGTCATATATGAAACTAATCGAATTAAATATAACTCATACGTCACATTATGTATGTTCTTTGCATTATGAATTTTACATATTTAATATGAGCATAATGTGAGTATATATAATGGGTTGGCGATCTAAAAGTTTAAATTTAAAAACGGCAATAAAACAAAAATAGTTTGAAATTTTGATAAATGTATTGTTTTGCTGTGAACTACAACTGGTTCGGGTGGAAATGGATTTTTATTTCATTTATATGGCTGCCGCGGATTTATGCCTTTATTTTGACGATTTTTAAATATTAAAAATTTACATCGTATTCTTTACGTTAGTACACTAAAAGCCACTTTAGTCATTGTATATATTGGAAATTTATGTTAGTAAAAACAAGGAGTAAAGTATTATAATTTTTAAGTTACTTTCGAATACCTGTGATGATTTTTCTGTATTTTATTCCTTTTAAACCCCTTAAAAGCCAAAAAATTACAACTCTTAAATAACCTCGTAGTTGAGAATAATATATCACTTGTCGTTGCAGACTATTTTAAAAAATTCTAGTATGGCTTGTAATATTGCTGTCGGAAGAACAAAGGTTTTCGTACAACCAACACCCAGGGGATGGATGGCATTGAGTTTGGAACTATGTTATGAGAAGAAGGAAAGAGAGAACAGTGTTTATTGGCACTGGGCTTGTATATTTTTATACCATAAGTAACAGGATAGACCTCTGCAGGAATTGAGTTCCACATACCGATACAGTCCGACTAAAAACCGTATTTTTGCTGTAATGCAGTGTGCGATCCACTGGCCAATCGACCACATACGTATGTGTTGGCCGATAAACACGAGCGTTATGTAGGAATATATGATTTTCGGGAAAAAGTCCCCTTATTTCGTTCAAGCAAAACCATTTTATAGTAGCGACAGAACAGTGAAACACAAACCACATTGCAACTATGCTCCAATGATTGAATGGAGTTGGTTACAGTACCGTCATTAACGAGATACTATGGCCTCTCCTGTACACCTGGTCGAGAAACCGCAAAATAGAGGTTGAGGCACCAACCCATACATGAGAGTTGTATACCATTATCTGTCAGTTATAAACGATGTGAATAGTAAGATCAGATGATAAGAAGTTAAAAAGAAACTGAAAAATGTGTCAGCATTACACTAATTTTTCATACTCAGAACATCAAAAGCTTCTGACTCCCTATTTTCTACACCGCCCATAGATATACATGATGATGTAATGTTATTGCTGCGCGTATGTGTCAATAAATAACGCTGAGATAGATTGTTTAAACCTTAAACAATTTTTTTCTGAAAATGATTTCTCCATTTTTGGAAAAAAAAAATATTAAATAAAGATGAGGGACGCTAGCTTTTAATTTCCAAAAAAATTCTTTGTTATATATTTTATTTTTGAACTCAGATAGGTACATACATATATTGACTTTATATATTTTACTACAAAAGAAATAATTTTAGTTTTTAAACACTTTTAATTTATTTATTTATTTTTCCTGACGATTTTTGGACGATTTCAATAAACGTCTTTGACGATTTTGATGATCTGGCAGCTATGCCTGCAGTAGGTTCTATTACTAGGCTAGAAGCTAGGTCGTCATCCTGACTGAAGGGCTGTAATAACCAATATTTTATGTGACCACATGGAGACCATAGAACATTTTCTTCGTCATTGTTCAGAACTTGAAAACCTGAGACAAGCCAGAATTTATAGTAGTTTGGACTTGAACCCTACCTTGAGAAACTTATCGGTATAGCTGAAGAATGCCAGCTATGAGTATCGTCATCGATGTTTTAACTAGGCATTCCAAGCTATGCCCCTGAACGCGGCTGCCAATGTCTTTTAGCATAACCTACGGTCTACTCTTTTCACGAATTTATATTTTTTAATATATTTTCTAGGTGAATTTTGAATGCTTCCTCGCATGTATGTATGTTGATATTGAAATTAATTCTTTTTTTTTTTTAAACAAAACTTTTTTTTTTTTTGTTTCATTTTTTTTTGTTCATTTTCCGATTAAATTTATTTTTTTTTTTTGCCGAAATATTGATTTAAGCTGTGCAAATGCAAATGTTTATGCGAGTATTTCCAAGTAATTTTATCTTCAACAACAAATTATTTTCAAATACCAACCAACACCATTAGTCTGTCGTAATGCTATCAACCAATACGTTTTAAATGGCAAAAAAGCCTAACAAAACTTCTTAATGCTGAAACAATGTAAATTTTGTTGAAACACGGGTATGTGTATTGGGAAAAAGGGCTTAAGTGGGAAAATTTTATATTTTTTATAACCTTAAACAGATCATAATTATTTTTTTAAGTTTAAAGAATTTCATACAAAAATAATTTATTAAAAAAGGCTTTTAAGTCCTTTTTACATCAAACAGTCCTTGGAGAATCGCTCAACTGCTGAAATTCCAGAAATATTTGAAAATTTTATTTTCTAATTCACCTTCAATTTTTTTTTGTAAAAATTTGTCCTTTACGGCCTTTTTCATTTCAACCAGCCATTTAAAAAAAAGTTCCGTTAGTTGCCTTGTTTTGTTTCATTCATTTGTTGGTAATAATGGTAGTGCTGGCTGGGCTTGGCTGTTGAGATTTAGTTGTTGAATGTTGTTGAATACATTCCGTTGCTGTATTGTGCCGTTCTATTGTGCCGTTCTATTGTGTGTTGTATTTATTGTTATTGAGTTTGCTTTTATAATATTTTGTATTGTTGTTGTTGCTGTTGCAAATACTTTTAATACAACACAATATTTTTAAAATCTTCCCTCACTTTCACTAAGTCTCTCTCACTCTCTCTCTCCCTGTAGCCTTGTTGTGCTTGTGTTATTAATGTTGAACGAGAGTTGCTGGGCAACTATAAGTGCCTTGAAAAACTTTTCATCTGCCAATAAATTTTATTATGAACTAAAAATCGTACCAAAAATATACTACAACTATATTGTTGCTTCTGTTGTTGCTGCTCTATTCTTAATAGTTTATTGCTGTTCATTTATATTTTTATTACCAATTGTAGTTGGTGGCAAATTTAATTAGAAAAATTAAACAAAAAAAATATTTTTTTTGGTTTTCCTTCTTTACTTCCATTACTGGGTAGTAAAAGTAGGGATTAGTTTTGCTTGAACATTTAAAAGTTAAAGGAAGAGGAGGTTTTCTGTGATTTGAAGGAAAAAATTAAGTCACACTCTGCTGGCTTACATCTGCTGGTCATGTTGGAATTCATGGCATTCTGGTCAGGCAGATGAAGTTGTGAGGATAGGGTAGATCCACACCCCTGGTAGGTTAGAACCACCAGGAATAGTCTACTTGGCAAAATGGAAGACAAAGGCAGACGAAAACTCTTCTAAAGCCAAAATAGTTTGACACAATTTAAATATTTGAAAGATTATTGCAATGGGAAGATATCTGAGTCATGTATGAAACTATCAAGGACTAACCTGAGAATAGTAATCGTCCTTCGGCTAGGAATTTTAGGTTCATAGAACATTTGTTTAGAATATGCTAGAAATGTGCTAGAAATGTAGGTACAAAGGACATTAATTCAAAATAGGAATCGATTCTAGTCCAAAAAGTAGCGAACACAAATCTCCAGACCACATATCAGATCTTGGTCAACGTATCTCAAAAAGAATTACTAGAGTTTTTAACAAGTTTTAGGCAGGCGAACTCCCTGATACTGAACAACAACAACAACAACAACAACAACAACAACTTCTAAAAGCTTGTCAGAGCAATAGGACTAATTGAGACATTATTGGGGTATCGTATGTAGAGTAGGCATCCTGACAATCACATTTTGGTTTCAATTTTGTTTAAATCCCTTCTGATGAAACAATTTTTGCAGAATTTTTTTTTTTAATCTCAAGATTTTGTCACTTCAGCTACCTAAGTACCAGATAGTAACAGAGGAGTTGTTGGATGTTGTGCACTTCTTCTTCGTTATCCCTACATCTACTTATTTAGGCGCATTTGCCAAGGGGTCAGCATGATCATTATGAGGTTCGTGAGATGAATGAGTACCTTTTCTATAGGTTTACATAACTACCGCCATAATGGCATACCCCACGGTATCTGAAACACCAGTGAAATACAATGCGTCCACCAACGCCCCCACACACAATGATGAAATCACATCACTATATGTGGGTAGCAATTTGAAGCAAATGTTGTGTTGGACATGACTTCCCTCTTGTTTAGGGTCGGAGACCTTCTAAACTCCTTCAATGCGTTAAGAGTGTAACGCCACACTGTAATCATGTACTTCCCGCGATTTGGGTCCAAACCACAGTCACCACGTTGCTCCCACAGGCGGGCCTCACCAATTGCAGGGCAGAGACAAGTCTCTGGGGCTCCCGACATCCGTGGTATCAGATTAAAGACCTCTGGTCAGGCTTCGCAGCCAAGCAAGACCAGACTGCTACCAGTTGAACACCAACTAGTTCAAGACTGGTGACAGTTTTGCAATGTATGAGAACTCAACACATAATACCGAACTCCCAGTACATCACTAACACCCTGTGGTAGTATTCTTTTATCACCCGCTACCACACGGGTATAGAGGAACCTACAGTTTAAAGTCGACTCAGAACGATCGGCTTTTGAGAAACTTTTTCATGGCTCTTAGAGTTTTTTTTTGCCAGAAATCTGCTGACCAATATTTTTTATATGTACATACTTCATTTTGTTGGGATGTCTGACTTGGCCTTTAAATCGTGGCCTAACGTCTAATAAGCCAACACACTGCCTACTAGACTACGGCGAATACAACTGCTCTGTGATATCAAACGCTGCGAGTAAATAAAAGAAAATTGCCAAGGCCAGACATCAAGACAAAATACAAAAAGTATTTCTTCGGCGACTTCCTCTCAGCAGATTTCTGGCAAAAACTCTGAGAGTAAATAAAATTGCTATGAAAAAGTTTCCCAAAAACCTGTCGTTCGGAAGCGACTTTAAACTTTAGGTCCAGCCACTCATGTATGAAATTAATACACACAACATAATTTGGTGTAAGAAGCTGGGTTGTTATCCTGACTAAAGGGTTGGAATGACCAATTATGGGTGTAACTTTTTTAAGAACCCAATAATCTTCATTCAGTGGGCATACCATAGAGCAGAGGAGCTGTAAGAAAATTTTTAATCTTGATCTATTTTGGGATTAATGTCGCATCAATTTAATTTGGTCTTGCCACATTAAATATAAACAATGTTCTCCAGGTGTAGACAAGTCGTCTTTGTTTTCTGCTGACATAAGGAATACAATTAGGAGTCATCATCATGGGGTATCTTCAAATCATGGCCAATGAAAGAAGGAGAATACTTACAGCTTTTTTAAAAAAATATCGTTTCGTGTGTTTCTCAATTGGTAGGCGCCGTTATCTTGTAGGTAGTGTGTTGGCTTATTGGACGGGAGGCTTCTGTTTAAACCCCTGGTCAGACATCTCCAACTAAACAAAATATGAAAGAGCATTTTTTCGGCGATTTCCTCTCAGCAGATTTCTGGCAAAAACTCTGAGAGTAAATAAAATTGCCATGAAAAAGTTTCTCAAAAATCTGTCGTTCGGAGTCGACTTTAAACTGTAGGTCTCACCACTCATGTATAAAATTAACACACATAACATAAGTGGAATGGGTCAATTCGACCTCGGGGTACTGTACTTGTCTTAATTGACAAGTACACGTCCTCTAACCTAACCTAACCTAACCTAAATAAAATTGCCATGAAAAGATTCTAAAAAAATCTAACGCTCGCAGTCCACTTTAAACTGTAGCACCCGCCATTCAATTAATGTTTGAAATTAAGACAAGCAACATATGTGGTGTGAGAAACTAAGACGTAATCCTGATTAGAGGGTTGTAATAACCAATTATGTATATGTTTCTCAGTCGGAATAAGTTTCTGGTTGACAATACTGGCTTACGTTACGTTATGTCGTAATATTTTATTTTTTCTATTGGCTTTGCCCAAACGATAAGTCTAGTTGGGGCTTTCAAAAATCTAAGAAAAACCTGAAAATGATAAGAATTTTATTTTTTTTTAAATCTTCTTACTCTTCTCTTTACAGTAAAAAATATTTTATAAAAAATTGTTTTTTTTTGCTCTTTTTTTAATAACTTTTATGAGCAAAAAATAATTGAATTTTTTTTTTGCCATAAAAATGTTGTGTTCTTTAGAAATTTGATTGAATTTTTTTTTTGTTTTACCAGAACTATTTAAACAAGAATGCAAAAGTTTTATTTCTTTTTTGGTTTTTTTTTATTAAATTATGGAGAAAAGAAATTTTAATATTTGTAATGAAAAGTAAATAAAATAATTCGAACAACAAAAAAAAGAAATCATATTTCATAACAAATATACGAGTATATATGAAACGATGAAATGAAATTCTAATTTATGGAAATCAAATAAAGGAAAAAGTTGTCGAAATATTTTTCTTTCGAAAACCATGAAAGAATGGAAAGAAAAGAAAGAATCTCTAGAGCAATTTTTCAAAAAATTTTTTTAACAGACTTTTAAAAAAATATTCCTTACGCACATGGAGTATTTTGTTTGTAACAATTTTTTATTTTTTTTTTTAAATAAATTTTAAATCATTTAAATAAATAACAGCAACAACAATAACAACAAAACAAAAACAGTTCTAAAGTATGCAAAATGGAAATTGTTTTAAATGAAAATATTTTCATTATTTTTTTTTGTATTCTTTTGTGCTTTTTTTCATCAATTGATTGAGAAATGTTTTCATATTTTTGTTCAATTCTTTTAAGACAGTTGGAAGCTTAGGTTGGCCTGTAGCCTTTAGGCTGTAGCATTTTGTGTTTCCATTGTCATCAATACCAAAGACTTAAAACGTCTGCAAAGTAAAGCAGGCTTATTTTATAATATTTAAAAAGCATTACAAATTTATTCTTAAGTTCTCATATGACTGGTTACATATCGTGCCATGATCAAATCATAATAATGGGTGATTTTTTAAGAGCTATAGGAAAATTTCTCAAAAAAAAAAAAAAAACATAAAATTCAGAAAAATGCATGAAATCTTTATTTGAATCGATAGTACGGTCCATATAATTTAATATTTCAAGATTATTTCAAGCCAATGTTGACCGCGACTGCGCCTCAAATGGTCCATCCGCTTAGTCCAATTTTGTCATACTCTTTCCAACATTTCGGCCAGTATCTCACGAATAAATGCTTCAATGTTGTCTTCCAATGCGTCAATTGAAGCGGGCTTGTCTGTATAGACATGAGCTTTAACATAGCCCCACAAAAAATAGTCTAAATCGCAAGATCTAGGCGGTCAATTGACCGGTCCCGAACGTGAAATAAAATGTTCATCGAACTCGCCTCTCAATAAGTCCATTGTTACGCGTGCTGTGTAGCATGTGGCGTCATCTTGTTGAAACCACATGTCATGCAAGTCAAGCTCTTACATTTTGGGCAAAAAAAAGTAGGATATCATTTCACAGTAGCGCTCACCATTCACAGTTACGTTACGATTCGCAGCATCTTTGAAGAAGTATGGTCCAATGATGCCACCAGCCCATAAACCGCACCAAACTGTGACTTTTTCTGAATGCATTGGTAGCTTTTGCAATGCTTCTGGCTGATCTTCACTCCATAATCGACAATTCTGCTTATTTAAGTATCCATTGAGCCAAAAATGAGCTTCGTCGCTGAACACAATTTTCCGATAAAGAAGTGGATCTTCGGCCAACTTTCCAAGAGCCCATTCACCAAAAATTCTACGTTGCGGTAGGTCGTTTGGCTTCAATTCTTGCACCAGCTGTATTTTGAAAGGTTTCATACCTAAATTCTTCCGCAAAATTTTCCACGTTGTTGAGTAACAGAGGCCCAATTGCTGCGAACGGCGACGAATCTATAATTGATGGTCATCATTAACACTGGCCGATACAGCTGTGATATTTTCTTCAGTTCGCACTCTACGTAAGCGTGTTGGTGGTTTAATGTCCAACAATGTAAATTTGGTGCGAAATTTTTTGTCACAATAGCCCGAATAGCCGCTTCAGTGGGTCGATTAAACTGACCATAAAATGGAAGAAGCGCGCGATGAACTTTCTTAACAGAGCACGCATTTTGATAATAAAATTCAATGATTTGCAAGCGTTGTTCGTTTGTAGGATGATTCATGGTTAAATTATTGACCAAACTGAAGATGTTTGACAGTGACACAAAACACACGAAACGTGCGTGAGCTGTTTAAACCAGTGTTGCCAAAAAAGATAACAGCTAAAAAATCACCCGTTACATGTGGCGTGCACTACCTACCCATTACTTACAGAAATCAAACGCCACCAACTGATATATTCTTAAAACTCTAACTGTAGCGGCACCAAGAAGCGGAAAACGTTACAGAAGGCTTTCAAACATTCTGTTGCCAGGAGTAGACATGAATGCAGGCGTCATTGTCTTCAAACTTACCTAGTCATACTAAAACATATCGCGAGCAACGTTTCGTAAAAAGGGATACCAATGCATGTACTTATATAGGGTTGGCCATCTATCGGCTTAAATTTGAACCATAGTTTATTTCAAATCTGGCAACACTTATGTTATTATATCCTGTCACAAAATTCAGTAGATTATCTCCACTGAACGTAGTAAATCGATTTACGTTTGAGCAACATTGGGATTTATTGGGTCAACGAGAAACTGCTCGAAAAAAACATCTTTTCGGTTGAAGCTCATTTTCATCGTGGTGGATACGTTAAGCAAGCAAAATTAGCCGTATTTGGGGCTCAGAAAACCCTGACGTAATCTTACAGAAGGCAATATACCCATTACAAGTGCCTATTTGGTAGGGCTTGTGGAAAGAAGGAAACATCACTGGCCCATATTTCTTTGAAAATGAGGACGGCGCATTCATGACGGTCAATAGAGTAACCTACAGCACCATGATAACCGATTTTTTTGTACCCGCTCTTCATGGAATTGATGTGAACAATGTTTGGTTTTAACAGGATGTTGCAACTTCCAACACATCTCACGCCACAATCGATTTATTAAGTCAAACGTGTGACGGCTGTTGAATAAGCCAAAATGGTGATGCCAATTGGATGCCAAGAAGCTGCGATTTGACGCTGTTTGAGAATTTTCTGTGGGGCTTCGTTAAAGAAAAGTGTTATGGCGGCAAATCAGAGACATTTGAGCATTTGAAGCCAATATTCATGATGCCATTGCCGAGATATGACTCTAGACACTCGAAAAAGTGCACGCAATTTAGTCTGATCGAATGAGGTATTGGGAGGCCAGTCGCGTCAGCCATATGAATGAAATAATATTCTACATATTTCTATCGGGAACAATTGTACTTTAAGACAAAAACATAAATTTGACAAAATTTTAAATCATTTTTGTTTGATTGCGGTTTAAATTTAAAATGGCCCACCCTTTACTAACAAAGCCCGTCAAATTATATACTCAATGTTAAAGGTATGGTCGTTTATATATTTATTTTATTTAATCTTGCTTGTCCTTTCTGGATAGTATACAGCGTTATTGTGATCATCTGCCCACTTTGTCATCCATATTTTATTGGGTTTATTCTCTCTCTAACAACAGCTGCTGCTGCTGCTGTTGCTGTTACTATATGCGTACTGCATACTTAATGTCGTTGTTGTCAGTATATTGTTTATATTTCTACTTATCTTCGTCTTGCTATATTTTCCACCTGTAGTCTTAGACGATCTCGAATTAAATTTCCATTCGTTGTTCGTAAAATCTTGAGCATTTCAATACTAAAAGGTCCGCCAAATAACTTTTTTTTTGAAAATGCTTTAAAAAAAAACTACTGAATATTTTCTCAAATTTCTTTTTTTATTTGAAAGTACAATCCTTCCGGTTAATAATAGAAAATACTTTCATTCAAATGGCTGCCTCGGCTGGCCATGCAGTAGCCTACACGATCGGTCCAATTTTTAAGCACATTATCGATTGTGTGCAGCAGTATTTCAACAATGGCTTCACGAAAATTGTCCTTTAAAGCGTCAATTGTCTCTGGCTTGTCGGCGTAACACTTATCTTTGACGGCACCCCACAAATAATAGTCCAAATCGCAGCTCCGAGGTGGCCAAACGACATCAGCTCTGCGGCTTTTAATGCGATCTTCAAAAACAGTTCGCAAAACATAGAGTGTAGCTTCGGCTGTGTGGCACGTAGCGCCGTCCTGTTGAAACCAAATGTTGCCAATATACTCCTCTTCAATTTTTGTGAACAAAAATTCGTTCAACATGGCCCGATAACGATCGCCATTGACTGTAACGGACGCTCCTTGCTCATTTTCGAATAAAAATGGCCCAATTATGCCTCTGGACCAAAATCCGAACCAAACAGTGACTCGTTTTGGGTGCGTCGGCTTTTCAATGCATCCGTGCGGGTTTTCTGTGCCCCAAATGCGACAATTTTGCTTGTTTACATACCCGCCAAGATTAAAATGAGCTTCAAAATTAGTTTTTTTTTGCCAAAATCGGCATCTTCTGGTGTAGGCTACTGCATGGCGAGCCGTGGCAGCCATTTGAATGAAATTATTTTCCATTATTAACCGGAAGGATTGTACTTTCAAATAAAAAAAGAAATTTGAGAAAATATTCAGTAGTTTTTTTTTAAAGCATTTTCAAAAAAAAGTTATATGGCGCACTCTTTATTGGGTGCTTATTTTCATCCCTATTTGGGCAGTTAGAACATCTTGGTCAGAACTAAGAACTATCCTGTAGGATAGTTAATTTACCCTAACTTCTATTTATTCACCTTTTAATGTCAATGATTAGTGGTACATAGATCCTGCGAGTGTCAAGACTATTTTCCTATCTCGGTAGCTGTATTCATAGAGATGTTCTTCTTTCTAGTCGTATATTTTGCCTTAGCACATCTAAGATTTTGCTTCGCTAGATGGTGTAATTCGCTCCCCTAATTTCTGCTAGAAAGCTAGCTTATGTTGTATGAGTTAAGTTTATCCAGAAGTGGCGGCACGTACAATTTAAAGTCGTCTCCGAACAACAGATTTTTTTTGATGCTTTTCTTGGCAAATTTTTTAGTCTCAGATGTTTTTTAAAGAAATTTTTCGAGAGGATGTCGCCGAAGAAATATTGTCTTCAGATTTGGTTTTGTTCAAAATGTCTAGAATGGGGATTGAACCACGGCCTTACGTCTAGTAAGCCATCACACTACCTACTAGACTACGGCGACTTTGGCTACAACAATACTACTTTATATTTCATCGTATATAACCAATGCAAGGATACGTATCATGTTTCGTTATTTATTTTTCTATTTTCTGTGTTTTGTTTTTTTTTCTTTCTTCGTCTCAATTTCAATTTCTGTTTTGTAGTCAGCATTGTAGCAAATAAATGTCAAAATATGTCAAAGCATTTACAATCGTGTATCATTTTTTTTTCTGTTTGGGATTTATTTCATCTTCTTCTTCCTCTTCTACATCTTCTTTTCCTTCTTTAGATTACAAGTTTATTATTTTACGATGATTTTCTGTTTGTTTTTCTATTTTTTCATGTCAATTCTGTCTCTCTATTGAGTAGCAGTAAAGGGATGACTGACTGACTGACTATACAAGTTAAAATAATAAAAATGTTTGTTGTTGTTGTTCAATTCTTTAAAAGAATATTTTTTTATTTTTTTGGTACATATTTTGACATGATGTTTTAAGGCATTTAACAAGAAATTTGTTTTTCAAATAAAATTCAGAGACGGAAAGACAGACAGACGGGGAGAGAGAGTCAATTTCAAGGAAATAAAGGAAATTTTTTAAACGAGACTTGCAGCAACAGATGAAAGGTTTAGGAAAGGATATTGAAACGTAATACCGTTTGAAATAGGTCAAGTGACCTTTTCAGTTTGTAGAGAAAATAAAAGAGCTTTACGTGGAATTTTATTTATAAGTCTCTGGTATTAGCCTGCAAGTAGGTTATGAACAATGCCTAGGAAAAAGCCTCCTACAATTGTAGCCAACTGATGAGCCTTTTATAAGACAATTATAGTATGAAGAAGTTAATCGCCTATCTTCTCTAACTAAATATGAGCTTAAAGGACATTGCATAGAAGAAGAATAGGGTCTGTGATATCCGGATAGATGACAGAAGTCCTATAAACTCGATCTGTTTAAACAAATCCTGGAGGCGAAATGATAACAGTCGCCACAAATAGAAACTGCACATAAAAAATGATTTTTTCACTATTAATGGTGAAGCATGACTGTCAATGAACTTTGGGGGATATTATATGGGGAGAATATTGACTACCAAGAATATACAGATGACCTGGTTCTAATGGCCAGTGGCAAATTTGAAGAGACTCTTTGTGATTATCAATCCTATGTGGGGACGTCTTACAGTCTAAAGTCGATTCCGATCGACAGATTTTTGAGAAACTTTTTTCATGGCAATTTTATTTTACTCCCAAAGTTTTTGCCAGAAATCTGCTGAGAGGCTGTAGCCGAAGAAATATTTTTTTATATTTCGTTCCTTGTTGGAGATGTCTGACTTGGGGTTTGAACCGTGGCCTCATGTCTAATAAACCAACACACTACCTACTAGACTGGCGACTTTAATGTCGTCTCTTTTGACATCATATTAAACTTGGATAATACTGTTGTAAGATGCCTATTTCTGCTCATACTCTGCTACATGAGTAGTAGGAACACAACCGCCTCGCGCGTGTTCAATATCTGGCCGCTATGATGCGATCTGTATACTCTTTCCATTCTTTCAGGACTCCTTATGCCTGCTTTGATAGCACAAGCACAAAACTACTCTCTCTTGTTTGGTCTCTTCGATTTACTGAGAATCGGAATTCTAAACCTTTTGGGGTTGAAATTTCACCAGAATCAGGTCGTTTGACTTCGATTATATCAAGAAGTAAGTGGAATACGTTACTAAGGCACACTTGTATGTGCATCGTGTTCCAATTCGCGATCCATGTGTCAGGCTAAAAGCTGTCAACTCTTCTTAGGTATACATACATAAGTACATAATTAGTCATTACAACCCTTCAGTCAGGATTACTACCTAGTTTCTCACACCACTTATGTTGTTTGTGTTAAATTTTATACATGCGTAGCGGGACCTTTTTAAACAAACTTTTTCATGGCAATTTTATTTACTCTCCGAGTTTTTGCCAGAAATCTGCTGAATAAAATCTGCGAAGAAATATTTTTTGTATTTGGTTTTGATGTCTGGTCTGGGGCTCGAACCCTGGCTTTACGTCTAATAACCTAATACACTACCTACTAGACTACGGCGACTTAGGTATATTTCACTTTATTTTCGATTGTATAGGGTGGACCATTTAAAAGTTTAGACTTAAAACAGGCAATAAAACAAAAACGGTTTGAAATTTTCTCAAAATTTTTTTTGTTATCGTGAAATGCAATTGTTCCGGTTAGAAATGCAATATTATTTCATTCATATTGCTGTCGCGGCTTTCCAAAGCTCAATTGGTTCTGGTTTGTTGGCATAACACTTTTCTTTAACGAAGCCCCACAGAAAATACTCCAACGGAATCAAGTCGCAGCTTCTTGGCGGCCAATTGACATCACTATTTCAGCTAATAAGACGGCCATCAAACGTTTGACGTAATAAATCGATTGTGGCATTAGATATGCTGCAAGTTGCAACATCCTGTTGAAACCAAACATCGTTGACATCAATACCATGAAGAGCTGGACGAGAAAATGGGTTAACATGGTACGATAGATGTCTCCATTGACCATAATGGTTGCGCCGTTCTCATTTTCAAAGAAATATGGGCCAATGATGCCTAAGATCCACAAGTCCTACCAAATAGTTACTCGTAATGGGTGTATTGGCTTCTGTAATATTACGTCTGGGTTTTCTGAGCCCCAAATACGGCAAATTTTGCTTCATTAATGTATCCACCAAAATTAAAATCAGCTTCATTCGAAAAGATGTTTTTTTTTTTGGCCAAAAAAGTTTCTCATGCCCAAATTTCCTATAAATCTCAACGTTGCTTAAGCGTAAATCGATTCATTACATTCAGTGGAGATAACTGGCGACAGAATAGAATGCCAGAAGTATTGCCAGATTCGAAATAACGGACGGTTTTTAATCATTGAGATTAGGGCTAGCAAATGCACTGCTGTCAATTCTGGTGCCAGAGCAGCTGACTAAGCATCATGCCATACCGACCGTGGTCCATTGACAAAACCTTGTTTTTTAATGACAAGGAGTACCAAGTATGGGAATACAGTGAGGTTGGCTGTCCCTGGTTTGCTGGAATGCTTATGATTAAATTATCCTAACTGTAGACATTCTTAATCGTTTTCATTTCAAAACTGAAATTTTTATTGCATTTAACGATTTGCGATTAATAATCTTCTCTTGATCAGTTTTAATGTGTTTTTTCATCAGCGAATTTTTGCCATTATAAACATGAGAATATGTTTTGTTGGCTGCTTGCCTGAATGCCGGATTGCATTTGAATTATTTGTTTGCAGGCATGTGGACATTAGGAGAAATTAAGAATATAATCCTCGTATCAATTTTATTTTAATCTCGAAAATTTAGAGAAATTTCTTACTATTCTACATGCCTACACAGACATATGTATGTATATGTAGATACAGATATGGATATGCATGCTAACATACGAGTACATACATAGACATTTAAATCCCTTTTTATGCAAATGTTTGCAAAAGCAAAACGAACAAAAAAAATAATTTCTTCTCTATGACTTGTTTAAGCTGACAAGGATTTTAAGACAGCTTTTTTCTCTCTCCTTTTCTCTCTCTCTCTACGAAGGCATATAAATATAATAATATTTCTCTCTTTCCCTTCGCTCTTCCCCACTCTCTAACACCCCTTCTTTGTCTCTACCACTCTGTCTTTATTGAAGTAAACAAATATTTGCAAATAATTTTACGTCTTACAACATGCAAATCCCAAAAAAAAAAATAAATAAATCCTTTAATCGGTTTAAAAACAAATGAACACATACACGCACACAATCATAAATACTTATGTATGTATGTGTAAAGAATATGTTTGTATTTGTAATACATATGGCCTCTTATTCTTTTTTTTCTGTTGTTGTAAATGTAAAGGAAAGAAATTAAATCCGAAAATCATATTTTATTTGACATTCTAAGGCGTTCTGACAACAACAAAAAAAAAACTCATGCTCATGCAATTTTCCACAAACAAAGTCTTCAATTTTCTCAATTTTCTCAATTTCTTTGATTCTAAAGAATGTTTTTAATCGAATTTTTTCTTTTATTTTTGATTGGGTTTATTCCCAATCCACAAGGCATTTTAATTCTAAATCCTAAGCAGACGTATAAGGTGTCATAGTCTAGATTCAAACAAAAAGAAAAAAAATTACATTGAGTGCCTATAGGAGTATAACTTCATCAACAATTATCACAGAAAGATCAGGCAAATCCACGTATTCAAATAAGCTGAGCTCACATAGGTATTTGGTTCTGTTTAACAGCACACTTAGAAGACAACAACCAAGCACCTCCAATACTAAACAAATCACGAAGCTTCTGATTAGTACTGTTACTGCGTACCACAGGCATAGCTCCCAGATAAATGAGGCACTAAATCGTCAAATATTTGAGAAAAAATCTTCAAAATCGTCGTCTTTATTTAATTTTTTTTTTTTCAAAAATGGAGAAATTGGGGTCATTTTCAGGAAAAAATTGTTTAATGTTTAAACAATCTGTCCCAACGTTGTTTATTGACACATAAGCGCAGCAATAATATTACATCATCATCTATATCTATGGGCGGTGTAGATATTAGGGAGTCAGAAGCTTTTGATGTTCTGAGCATGAAAATTCAGTGTAATGCTGACACATTTTTCAGTTCCGTCTTAAGTTCTTATCATCCGATCTTACTATGTACACCGTTTATAACTGACAGAGAATGGAATACAACTCTCATGGATGTATATCCCTACATAACGCTCGTCTTGTCTTTTTCGGCCAGCACATCAGTATATGGTCGATTGGCATGGGGATCGCACACTGCATTACAGTAAAAATACGGTTTTTAGTCGGACTGTGTCGGTATGTGAAACTCAATACCTGCAGAGGTCTATCCTGTTACTTATTGTATAAAAAAATACAAGCCTAGAGTCCATAAACACTGTTCTCTCTTTCTTTCTTTCCATAACATATATTCATAGTTCCAAACTCAATGCCATCCATCCCCTGAGTGTTGGTCGTACGAAAAAAAAAAAAATAACGGCGCTTTCCGATGGCAATATTAGAAGCTATACTAGAGTTTTTTAAAATAGTCTGCAGCGACAAGTGATAAATTATTCTCAACTACGAGGTTATTTAAGAGTAACTTAAAAATATAATACTTTACTCCTTGTTTTTACTAACATAAATTTCCAATAATAATAATTGCAAAGTAAATACAATGCTTAAAGTGTCTTTTAATGTACTAAAGTAAAGAATATGATGTAAATTTTGAATTTTTAAAAATCGTCAAAATAAGGGCATAAATCCGCGGCAGCCATATACAGTGCTGGAAAAAATAATACAAACGGACCAAAAAACATTGAAAACATCTCCATATCATTATAGACCCGCAACCCTGTTTGACTGTCTTTATTGTGCATTTTAGATTAAACTCTTTATTGGCAGGGCGACGTACAAAACATTTTCCGTCTGATGGAGCACTTTGTTCCAATTTTTCCGACTTTGGTGTTATCTGGCAAATTGTAACCTTTTTTGTATATTTTTGTTTTACTTAAAAGAGGCACTGACATTGGACTTCGAGCCTATTTCTTATAGTAGTGCTTGTTATTGAAGCATCTAGTATATTTTTAAGCCCATTAGATGACTCAAAAAAATTTTTTTTGGAATGACGTACTAAAATTTGATCAGAACGCGTGGACGTTTTCCTCTTTCTTCCTCTAGTTTCGATATTTTTTGTATAGTGAATCACTTAAATACTTTATGTTTAGAACACTTCATTATGTGGGCTATTTTTCCAAGTGATAAGCCATCAGATTTTAACTTACGGATAACATTTCTTTCAGCATCAGTGGTATGAACACCTTGACCCATTTTTTTTGAAAGATTTAACACACACACTCAACCCGAAAATTTTACAAATTGTTAAAAAAAAAGTTATTTTAACTCAATTTTTACCACTTCTAAATATTTCATGTAAAAAGTTTATTTATTTTAAATTTAAACACGGTTTTAGAAAAACGTTTGTATTAATTTTTCAAGCTAAATTACGTATTTTCTTACTTTTTCTTGAAAAATAATAAAATAAAAGAGAAGAAAGCAATAAAGAAAGCAAATAATAAAATCCCGTTACATTAGGAAGAATTTGACAGTAATTTCCAACTATAAAAGTTTGTAACGAAAAAGTATACAACATTTAAATGATGAACTAGTAATCGTTTCTATTATTTTTTCCAACACTGTAAATGAAATAAAAATCCATTTCCACCCGGACAGCAAAACAATAAATTTATCAAAATTTCAAACTATTTTTGTTTTATTAAATTTTTTAAATTTAAACTTTTAGATCGCCAACCCATTATATTTACTTACTCACATTATGCTCATATCTAATATGTGTGTAAAATTCATAATGCAAAGAACATATGTATGTGACGTATGAGTTATATTTAATTCCATTTGTTTCATACATGACAAAATCAAAGTTTTTTATTACATACTTTTCAGGGTAACTATTCTAGTATTTATATGTAATATGATGCGTATGAGTAATATATTTCAAATACAATTAAAAAGAAAGTATACCCCCATAAATTTGGAATTAAGCATCGATTCTATGCAATTCTAGGAGTAAACTTTTTTCCCATAACAAAAAAAAAAAATCGGTATTACGAATATATTGGGAGTAAAAGTTTTTATTGTGAATTAATTTTAAAAGCTGTATAAACAAAAATTTGTTATTGTGAATTACCTCTCAACAATTTTGCGAAGAAAAATACAAATATTAAAAAACGAGTAGGAGAAACTATCTATGGAAAGGTTGCAGCGAAGATCTGTTCGACATGAATCGAATCCACTATCACTCCCCGAGATAAAGTAAGAATTATACATACTAAAATATTTATGTTTGACATTAAATCGTTACAAATTCCAGAAATATTACTGGGTAAACAAAAAAGGATTCAAATACCTGCTGAATGTGTTGATTTAAAATTTGATTAGCGACAATTGCAAAGTAAATGCAAAGCTTAAAGTGGCTTTTAATGTACTAAAGTAAGGAATATGATGTAAATTTTTTAAAATTTCCAAAAATCGTCAAAATAAGGGTATAAATCGTGAAATCGTCAATACGATATTTTTGAAGCTCAAAATCGTCAAAATGACAATAAATCGTCAAATCTGGCAGCTATGACCACAGGTTAAAATGAAGTGACATAATTATAAAATGGGATAACGTAGCTACATATATATATGTATGTATACTCAGGTCAGACATCATAGAAAGCACTGCAGGCATATGACTTGAAGAATTCTACCAGTGGTATCAGGCCAGGCTAATTGTGACCTGTGGGACTATTGTCAGGGCAGGCAATCAAACCGCTCAGCAGTAGTTGAATAAGATACTGATAAGAGACTGGGATGTGCTAATAGAAATTCAGATTTTGAATACTATGATGTCAACTTTTTATTTCAATTAGTGAAAGTCACCGTAGTCTAGTAAGTAGTGTGTTGGATTATAAGACGTGAGGCCACCGCTAAAACTCCAGGTCAAACATGTTGAACAAAACGAAACATGAAAACATATTTCTTCGGCGACTTCCTCTCAACAGCCTTCTGTAGAAAACTCTGCGATTAAATAAAATTTCCATGAAAAAGTTTTTCAAAAAAAAATCTGTCCTTCAAAGTCAACTTTAAGCTGCTGCTGCTACTCATGTATACAATTTACACACCCAACATGGGTAGTGTGAAAAGCTAGGTTGTAGTCCTGACTAAAGGGTTGCACTGACCAATTATATATGTATGTATATATGCAACAGACGACAGTAGGAAGCCAACACACTCACACACACTATTTGGAGCATGGCTTGATGAGGCAGGTTTGACACTTGCTGCACATAAAACGGAGGCCGTTTTGATAAGTGACCGGAAGATAGTGGAGAAGACGGAAGTGACCGTTGGAATTACTAAGATCGAATCTAAGAGGGCGATAAAAAAACTGGGAGTGATTATCGACGACAGGTTGATCTTCAAGGAGCACGTGAAATAAATCGGCGAATAGGCATCTGTAACACAGGGAGCACTGGCGAGGATGATGCCAAATATTTGAGGATAATAATTTTACATGCTTGCCTAATATGGTCGGAGGAACTCCCCGTAGGGACAACAAGGCGAATATAGTCCGCGGTGTATCGTCTAGGCGCGATTAGACAGATAAGTGGCTTCAGGACAGTGTCTGATGAAGCGGTATTGGTATTGGCAAAGGCAATACCAATAGACATATTGGCGGATGAGATGAGGAGGATATACTTTCACCATCTCGAGTTTCCAGGACGAACTGCAGCCATAACGGCGGAGGAACGAATGACTTCCATGCACAAATGGCAGTCACGATGGGAGAACGGTTTAAAGGCGGTGATGGACATTTCACCTTGTCCCTGATGTAACCACTTGGATGGAGAACAAACAGTGCGAGCTGAACTACTACGTGACCCAGTTCCTAACTGGTCGTGGGTGCTGCAGGAAGTACCTGCACAGATTTGGACATGATATTTCCCCTTTATGCCCAAACTGTGTAGATGAGAAGGAGGATGCGGAGCATATTCTAACATGCTGTCCCAGATTTAGATGGCCCGGGGAAACGAGTTTCGGACCAACTCGGCTTATGGAGGAGGTGTTGAATTCTAGGATTATATGGAGCCAATACAGTCAGAGAATGGCTGAAGCTATGATAGAACTCCGAAGGCTGGAAGAACGGAGGCGAGATTTAAATTTAACTTAGTGTGACGAAGCTTTAAAGCTAACCAGCCCTCCGCGAAGTAATACCTTACGGCAGTCCCGCAGAGGGAGAGTGGTTGAAGGATATAGGGATGGGTTTAGTAGGTAGGCACCAGTGATGGTGAATCGTGCACTCTTTTTTTGGAACAAAAGTATCTTTCGAAGATTCTCACCTCCGGCCTAAAACAAAAAAAAAAAAAGAACACTACACACACTACCTACTAGACTAAAGTGACTAAGATACAAATAACTCTGTTCTTACGACCTTATTCAGAGAATGACTGTAGGTTGGATGTGAGAGTTTCATTACCAAATGGCTCAGAGAAAATGAATTGGAAATATTGCTGTAATCTGCAAAAGAATGGATGGGATAAGGAATTAAAGAAAGAAGATTGTTAATGAAAAAAAAGAGGAAGTAAAGTTGGAGATTGAAAAGAACCTTGAACCCCTTGTGTTTCATCTGAACTCGTCTGATGGGATCCCATCTGTAACAATCTCTTTGGGGCAATCCTGCTGTGTGCCACAACTCTGCGGTGTGCCAACTCTGTTTATTGAATATTCAGCCAATAGAATAAGAAAATCATGCTTTAGCCTGCACCATTTTTATCTACGTTCTCTGTCGTAGAAATAAATTTTATTTGCAGACTTGGTTTGTCATCTGAAGTAATGTGGGATGTTGGCATCCTTTTCAGTAATAGAATACCAAACAGAAGAAAGGTTATCAAGTTATTAACCTTTCCCATAAGCCATAAGGTTGTCTTAAATTATTTAAAAATTTTATTCTCTTTAACGATGATGAGACAAAGTAACACGAAATACCCACCCATAGTCATTAAACCATAATTGCAGACACATTTCTTGTTTCGTTTTTGTTTTGTTTTACAAACTTTTGAAAAACAGAGAAAAAATTTAAACAAAAAATCTTTTCAAAATCTTCTTTGGCTGTCTTTGGCTTTGGCTTTAGCTGTTGCATGTTTAAAGTCATTAAACTTGAACGTCTAATCTGATGGCAAATGCAAATGCTATGCTGCGCTGCATTCAACTGTGAGTGGGTATGCAAATTATTTTTTATTTTTCAAAACATTTTCTCTACCAAGAGACTGGTTGGTTGTGTCTAGCAATGCTCAGTCATAATTTGCTTTGTGAAATAAATCTGAAGGAGAGAATATCTTGAAAAACATTTAAAAATTAAAATTAATTGCTTGAAAGATAAAAGACAATAAAAATGAAAAAGAGAACTAGAAATAGAAGAGAAGGAGAATGAGAAAAATTAAATAGAAATTATTGTAATGGACTCTGTCTCTCTCCTACTGTCTTACTCTCTTAAGGGCAATTTTTTAACATTAAAATGTAAATTTTTTCTTTCAGACAAATTTAATTGCACGTGTAAACTTATGCGGCAATTAAGAAATAAAAACCTGATGAAATCGTTAAACAAGCTAAAAGACTTTATTAAAGGATAATATACGGACATCATTTTCTAGTGGCCACAAAATAGATTCACAGAAATACAACTGTTATGCCAAGGTTAAGTTAGATTGCCATTCACAGCCAACTTCACGCGGTGGCTTATATGATCCAGAATGTTACCCAGTGAGAGGTAAGCCCGCTTGTCATTATCCATTAGTGGTGGGTTCGAATCACCCCAAGGTCTAACCTGACAGTGTGGTAGCTTCATACCAAAAGCTCACTTGAGCGCGCATAGCGGCCCGTTGTGATGCCACAGATAAACGCAGTTCCTGTACTGACCAAGTTCCCCCGAACCCAGGAGGGGGAGGTCGGCCAGCACAAGATCTGCATATCCAAAGCTGGAAAACCAGCCAGAAAGTTTGATAAATGAGGCTATTACCTTGATATCAATGGACGATAGCTTCGTCAAGCTGACAAGGGTCGGAGAGGGATGGAAGGATGGATGGATGCATTGGCATTGACAAAGAAAGTGGATAACAGCCTCGTCCTCCTCAGCGGATCTGCACCCACGGCAGAAGTTAAATGGGAGCCACATTCTCTCGGAAATAACCCCAAGCTCCAGATAAAACCGGCCAGTATCCTACCATGCCAAGGCCTTCAAACGTTCCGTCACCCAAAAATCTATGACGTCTGTTCTGAAGTGCAGGGCACTTGCATCAAAGGTGGTAATAGAATATTCTGATTCCGTTTCCTCCACATCATGGCAACATCTGTAGTAATTCTGATGGGGCAGAAGGAGCCTATCAGCGAAACTGCCAAAAGTGTAGTGTCTAGTTAGAATTCCCGTTAGAATGCGAACCGTTATCTTGTCGAACTCAAATAGTTCCCAGGTTCTCCCGTTACCCACTACTGGACACAACAACGTTAGAATGCGAACCGTTATCTTGTCGAACTCAAATACTTCCCAGGTTCTCCTGCTACCCACCGGCTGGACACAGCAACTATCGAACTCAAGTAGTTAAGCGGCTCTCCCACCTTCCACTACTAAACACAACAGTTTTGAGATTTGGCAACCAGGACCATCCACGGTTTGTTGAATTCCATGCTGTTTTTACCAATTTGGAAAAGTATTCTTGTATGAATGGATATATTCCTCCTCCATCGTCTCCTCTTCAAACTTCTCCGACCCCTTCCGTGCCATTAAGCTTGCCGTTTCGTTTCCCTCTATGCTACAGTGGCCCAAAGCCCAGTATAGGAGGATGTTTTGGACGACTTTTATTCCAAAGACACGGGAAAATTATACGACAGGCAGGATGGTACCCTATGGTGTTACTATAATTGAAAACGTTTTGTTACCCATAGGTCAGCTATGAGAAGAAGTCGTAGAGTACAAGAATAAACACTTTTGTTTATATTAGGAAAACTTTGCCAGAAAGTTTTCCAGAGAACAGTGTAATCTTCACTTATAAGCTGGCTGGGGCCTAAATAGAGATCAAACCCAGGAACATTTTGACACTTATCTTGTGTATGTTAATTTTATACATGAATGGCGGCACCTACAGTTTAACGTCGATTGCGAAAGAAAGATTTCTTCAGAAACTTTTCATGGCAATTTTATTTACTCTAAGAGTTTATGGTAGAAATCTGCTGAGAGGAAATATTTTTTCATACTTCGTTCTGTTCGAGATGTCTGACCTGGGGTTTGAACCGTGGCTTCAAGTCTAATAAAACAAGCACACTACCTACAAGACTATGGCGACTTCATGACAAATACTCGTATAATACCCTACAGAAGTGATTTAAGTGAACAAATAATTTTGATCGCATAAATATTGAATTTTAACCTTAAGTGAGTCTGTTTATAATTATGATTGATGATTGGGAAGTAAGTAACACTGTAGCCCACTAAATCAATTTATTTCATGCATTAGCTCTTCACACTCATGTATGTGTATGTAAACGATTCCATTCAACTTCATTCATGAGCATTAATTGCATGACTATGATTTTTTATTATGCCAGCCAGCGTATATTTTCCACATGAATTATGCCAGTGAAACAGTGTCAAGTCAAGCAAGCATTCTGCTGTTAATGATTTAAAAATCAAAATTATTCCAACAACACTTAATTACATGGGTAGACAAAGGCTCTTTTATTTACATTTACTTGGAATGTGGATTTTTATGGCATTTAATTCAAGTAATTGAAGGCATTAAGGCATTAAGTACCAAACATTTCTTATTTGGTAACTGAATAAGCCATGAAAATGCTTTAAACAGTGAAAGAATTTCAGGACATTCTACGGAAATATAAGAGGAGTTAAATAAATTTAAAAAATATGGATTTTAAACGTGATAAGTTAAAAAAAGGTTTTCTGGAAAGGATATGAATTTGTAATGTTCTCGGTAAACAAAACGTATAACCCAGATATACCGCGAGAGTGAGAGGTGGGATATGTGAGGATGGTCATAAGAATACAAACCAATAATTTAAGCCACTGTGTGAATATTCCTGAGTTATGTCGAACTCTTACCAGCTCCGATGAGCTGCTGTATTGCCCGCACTCAACTGAGTTTATCTCTTGGCTTCCTTACATATAACATAGCTTTACAGTTTTCTTTGGTATTTGCAGTGCATTGTTTAATGTTTTAATTAACTTCTCCACCGCATCATACAAGTTCAGTTTTCTGCCAATAGTATTAACTCCATTACATCTCCATTATAGGTTCGCAAATTCCTCCTACAACTTTAGCTCCACTAAGGGACACCTTGTAAAAAGCGACAACCCACTCCTCTGGCTATATTTTTGCCAAGTAAGAGCCAAGAAAAATCCAAATGTACGCACCATAAAAACACACGAATTCCTTAATAAGGGTAGCCGGCACGGTTTTGCTGTCCTGTTCTGCATGTAGCACTCAGTTGATTTTCATCAATTCTGGGGTTATGTTGTCAGGATCAGGTGCTTAATTGGACTTCCTTCTGCCTTCCTCGTATTAGAGCCAAGGCCAGATGCTATCTGTTGATGTTTGAGGTGGCGGTGAGAGAAGTTTCATGTGGTACTCTTTCCATATTTGTTAATTTATTTGTTCTTCGTCGTAGCATCGTTGGCAATTTGTTTGCTTCATAGCCTTGCGCGCTTGTGATTTTCTTTATCATCTTATCCAGTCTGACGTATCCTTGTTTGACTATAGCTTTCGCTGTATTGGTTTTAGCACAGTTAAACCCGTTACGTCCGCTTGCAGGCGTGTTTCTAAGATTCAATGTATTTTCCATGTATTTTTCCCAAAAGTCTAGTAGGTAGTGTGTTGGCTTATTCACAACGAAAACATGAAAACTTCAGTCACTGTGGCAAAGAGGGAAACGAAAAGCGGACGAACATTCACGGAAGGGAAGGAGATGTCTGAAGATGAAACTATAGATGGAATTTATGCGCTCCTACAAAAATACTTTTCCAAATTGGAAAAAGCAACAAACCGTGAGTGGTCCTGGTTGCCGAATTTCAAAACTGCTGTGTCTAGTAATTTACAGCGTGAGGAACAGGAAACTACTTGAGTTCACATTCTAACAGGAATTCTAACCGGACACTACGCCAGTGGCAGTTTCACTGACAGACTTGGTCTGCCGCACCAGAATTACTTCAGGAGAAGCCATGATATGGAGGAAACAGAATCGGTGCAACAGCTTTTATGCAGGTATCCTGCACTTCAAAATAGACGTCATCGATTTTTGGGTGACAGAACGTTTGAAGTGTTTGGCATGGGAGGGAACTGGCTGGTTTCATCTGGAGCATACAAATACATGTGTATGAAGAGGTAATGCGTGAAATGAATTGATTTAGTTGGCTACAGTGTTACTGCTCAATCATTAATCATAATTATAAACAGACTCACTTAAAGTTAAAATTCAATATTTGAGCGGCAAAAATTTTTTGTTCACTTGAATCACTTCTGCAGGGTATTATGCGAGTATTTTACATGATTGAAGTCGCCGAAGTCTAGTAGGTAGTGTGTTGGATTATTACACGTTAAGCCACGGTTCAAACACAAGGTCATACATTTCCAATAAAACGAAATTTGAAAAATATTTCGTAGGCAACTGCCTCTCAGCAGATTACTGGCAAATACTCTGAAAGTAAATAAAAATTGCCATGAAAAGTTTCTCAAAACTCTGTCGTCCTGAAATGACTTTAAACTGAAGGTCCTGCCACTTATGCATAAAATTAACACACACAACATGAGTGGTCTGAGAAGCTAGGTTGTAATCCTGACTAAAGGAATGTAATGCCTAATTATGTATGTATGTAAGTATGTAGTCTAGTTGGTAGGGTGTTGGCTTAGTAAACGAGTTTCCGTACTTCAAACTCCAGCTCAGACATCCCGAACAAAATGAATTATGAAAAGAATATTTAGTTGGGCGACTTCCTCTTAAAAAATTGCCATGCAAAATTTCTTAAATCCGTTGTTCTGAGTCTATGTGAGGTCCGCATGGATCAAATAAACACACAATCATGATCGATGCAACCATCATGTAATGACGAATTAAGTAAGTGTAAGTGTTATGAGAAACTATGTCGTAATCCTGTTGAGGGGTTGTAAATAGCAATTATGTATGTAGGTTTGAACAGAAGCTAGGTTGTAATCCTGACTAAGTTATTGTAATGACCAATTAAGTGAGTATACTTATTTGGCTTTTATTATTAAGCGATTTGTCTCTGGTAGACTTTTTATGGAGTCATATGAAGGATCTTGTCGAGGTAGAAAATTGTCTTTAATATGGCGCCCAAAATAAAAGATAAATTGATTGCTGGTAAAATAAAATAAAATAAAATAAAAATAAATTTATATTTAGTTTTAACCCTTTGCTCTCGGCACCGTTTCTGACTTTACCTACCAGCAACTCGACGCTACTTTTTAACGAAAACGACGCTTCGACGCTTCAGTACGAATTGAGAACTTGTATATTTCTTCTCTCGGTTATCGGATTTCTTTATTATCGCATCAAGTTTCTCACTTCATTGAGCCACACCTATGTAGCTTTGGACGCCTAATCCACTATATCTATAAATTGCTCAACGGATCAGAGAAGTGTACAGTCCGTTGTGGACGCACTTCGCGCGTTCCTTTTCGACGTGTAGAACGGACGATTTATTTATCATGCATCTTGTTAATTTTATCACATTTCGATCAATTTTTTTTTGCCATTTTAACAGAAAACTACAGGAGAACACTTGTTTCTTGCAAAAATGAGGTGGATTAATTTCATTGTCCATCATCAATAACAAACTATCATGTCCCCTCAGAGGGGACAACCGAGTGATATGCTAGACTTACGTTGTCCTTTCAGAGGGGACAGTCGAGTGGAAAGGGTTAATTAAAATCTTTTATTATTCCACAATTCTGTGTGCCACTGTTCACAACTTGACAGATCTTTGTAACGGGGATCTTCAAACCACGATTACTCTCTTCAAACTCACCGCATCTTCACACAAGACTGACTGAACTTTACTAACTCAGTCGCCTGCTTTGCCTTGACTTTTATTTATTGTTGTATTTTTGTTTACTTGTTTACAATTTTTTATGCTGGTGTTTGTTGTTGTATTTTTGTTTCTAAATTTAATGTTAAGCTATGTAAAAGCAAAATAAGAGCATCTAAATGCTTCATTGTAGTAACAATATTTTAAAAGTATTGGCGTATATAGCAACCAATTCAGAGGTGGTGCTAATTGGATAACCATTTTTAAAATTAATTCACTTTTATGATTTTAAATAGTTTATATAAACACAATACAATGAAATATTAATTACCTTGGAATTCGAACATAATTCATGTCACATTATTTTGTAAAATAATCCATCCATTGAGTTTAATATTTAATATTTTTATTTTTATTATTGTTATTGTTTTTTGTTCTTTTTTGATTTATAGAAAAAAAGGGGTTAATTGTTACGCAATTGTTCATTTAATGAATCATAAATTTTATTGGAAAAAATGTAAGCAATAAAGTGACGGTGGCACTTTTAAATATGCAGCGGAAAAGTTTTTAATTTCTCGAGCATTTGATATTGATCCACATTGCGGTGATGGTGGTGATGGTGGTGGTGGTGGTCATTAATACTATTTGCATGCTGATAAATGAAATGATTATGATGATTATGTTGCTGGTGTTGTTGCTGTTGTTGTTTAATTAAAATATTTTGCATTTCACAATAACATTCATTAGTTTTGAATTGCAATGAATTTTCAATATTTATTTGCGTTAAATTTGAATTAAAATCCAGATTTTTATCCAGATTTGTTGACACTAAAGTTGATGTTGATGTCGATGTCGTCGTTGTTGTTGTTGTTTTAAATGCCATATGATGTTGTTTTTTAATTTTATTGTTATTATTGTTGCTGCTACGGCTATTTAAACATTTCAAATAAATAAACATGACGGTGACATCAATGGTGTGATTAATGCTCTGGTTAATGGCCTTTAAAAAATTTTGTAAATTTAACCATTGTGGCACACTCATATACAAACACATGCTGAGTTTTGTTTTTTCTTTCTCTCAATTTTCTCTTTAAAACGGTATTTAAATCACTTTTTATGTAAAACAAGTGGAACATCAAAAAAGAAACAACAATTTCACACACACACTCATTTTTTTGTAATGCCTACAGGCTTAACACTTGAAATGTTTTTTATAATAACACCACTGTAGTTGTAAACATTAATTTTTGTTGTTATTTTAATTTTATTTGTCATTTGTTTGCATTTACTTTAATTTTAAACCATAATTTTGTATTTTTTTACACACACATACACTCTGTCGCGTTTTTTTTAAATTTAACAACAGCACCAGCACTCTCCAAATTATGTTCTCACAGACACCAGTTCTTACACACACACACACTCATAATCATTTATTTACTCACTCTCAGTCTCTTTAGTGTGTCAAGTTCAAGGTTTTTTCTTTTATTGTCGTGTGGTTTTTTTCTCTTTTGTTTTTGCTTTATTTACTGTGTTGCTGTTGTTATTGTTTGTAATGCTCGTTCACTGTACATTATACACTCAATTTGTTTGTTTTTGTCTACTTTACTGTTATTTGTTGTTGTTACTGTTGCTGGCAAATAATATTCCTTTCGGCTTTAATTTATTATTAAACGAATGCGGTTACTGTCGTTTACATTCCTTGTATTCCGTTTTCTAGCACAACTGCTTTGCTTGACGCGTCGTTATAAACTGTTTTGATGTGTTGCTGAAAGGTCTGCTTATAGAGTTCTTTGTATAGAATTGTGTTGTTAAAAATTCTCTTAATTCTCTTTAGATTCTCTTTGTTCAAAATTATAAAGAGTGTTTGCTTATAGAATTTTATATTCTCTTCGTCTCTTTCAATGAATTATTTGTTCTTCACATAAGAGAATAGAAAAACTGCAACAAAATTGCAATTTGTATGGATGGGGCGTATAATTAATATTTTGTATCAAACATACGCCATGTGGCACTTACTTATGAGGCTAGTTTGGAAAGAAAACTTTTATAAATTTATGGTTTGGCAATAAAATATAAAAATTAACAGAGTTTTCCATTAAGAACAGGTAAAAAAAATATTGAATGTGTAGTCTAGTAAATACTAAGCATTTCAGGCTTCCTTTAATAAGATTATCTTCCCTTAAACCTTTTCAATGGGAAGTTTCCTTTATATTGGTTGGTTGAATCGGTCTCAAACAGTCCGCCATAAAATGCGTTTAAGAGCAGGATAATCATCTGAAAGAAAAACTTTTTTAGAACAGGAATATCACGAGACTTTTAAGAAAAAATTTTACCAACTACCAGCTTGACAGCCGTTATTACTGTAGCTTAGAGCTACTAAAACCTGCTACCGATATTGTAGTAATTGTATGTGTAAGGAGATTACAATGCTCTATCTATGCCGTCTACTTAGGCCATGAATTTTTTGAAGTCATATGGAAAGAAGAGGTTGATTTTTGCTTTATATGTATGTTCTTCCATTTGAGGAAAATGCAGGCAATTACCAGCCTAATGTTGCCACACTTATATATTAATTTCATAAGGCGGAGGTTGGTTTCTTGGTAAGGAGGTTGGTCTTTATTATTTGAGGAACTAGGGTATGAGTCACCAAAACAGACACTAAGTTCGTGCGTTTTAGACCACACCAACATGGGTGAACCTTCAAGCTCTGAACTTACACCCAAATACACCCATACAATTGGTGATTACAACTCTTCAATCAGGATTACACCACTTATGTTGTGTGTGTTAATTTTATCCATAAGTGAAGGGAGCCACAGTTTAAAGTCGACTCCGAACAACGGATTTTTGTGAGAAACTTTTTCATGGCAATAGTTTTTGCAGGAAATCTATTGAGAAGAAATCGCCGCCCAAATATTTTGTTCATATTTTGTTTTCTTGGAGATGTCTTCACGTTATATAGATGAGCCAAGAAGGGATCTTGAAATAGGGGCAGAAGCTTTTGGTGCCAGAATTTATTATTCAGAGCCCATGAGTGAACTCGCGGAAGTTATGGCAAGATGTGCTCAATTCAATTTATAAAGGAGATTCAAAAGACAGGGCGTAGCGCTACCATCTGACAGTCAGAGGAATATTCGTGTAATGAGCAAGCAGACGAAATTGAGAGGAGAGGAGCTTTCACACCACCGATGCTGCTAAATTCCTTCTGTGATGTGGGTTTCCGGCATTTAAAGCTTTTGTTAGGAAACTACAATAAAAAGAGACCTGAGTCAGGCATTGAACTATCCAGGACAAATGGCGGTCATATGAATGAAGTAATCCTCCATTTCTAACGAGAACAATTATACTTCACAACAAAGAAATAAATTTTGCAAAAATTTAAGCTGTTTTTATTTTCTTGCATTTTTAAATTTAAACTTTTAAATATCCCACCCTATAGCTGAAGCGGCAACATGATACATATTCATACAGAAGCTGCATACAGGGCAAGCGATTTAATAACTCTTAGATCTGCTGCTTTAGGTCGCCCATTAGCCGCTGGAGTATTAAAGTTGTTTCCAATTGTATGATTGCATATTAAGTATTCAAGCATTTTCTTTTCTTTAAACTTTTCTTTTCCAACCTTTGCCAGCAAAAAGCACGTACGTTTACCACTTCCTTTAAAGCATCTAAGGCGAGAATAAATGATTACAAATTGCCACTCATGCATGCATTGAAAACTTTTTCAATATTTTTTACGACCCAAAGGCTTTATGACTCTAATCAAACTAAAATAAACTGAACTCATGAGTAACAATTTGTCCTCTCATATCAGATGAACTTTGTTATGAACTTTCTTTCTCATTAAAATCTGTTTTTATTTTGGGGGATCCTTTTTGTTATTTTTATGTCAAGACTTTCTGTAATAATTTTCATTGCAACTGATTATCAAACGATACTTAAAATGGACTTTTTATGACTGTGCTCGACTTTGTTTCACTGTTTTTATGGCCAACCATACTTTACTTTACCGACTTCTTACAGTTATGTTAATCAGTTATTCCGGCATTCATTCTGTTTAACATTCCTTGAGTGAGACAGACATTATTTATGCAACACAATCGCTCATTAATTTGATCGTAAATTTTGACATGAAAACGAAACAGTAAAGGTGCCAGCCAAACACGTTCCAGAAGTAAAATATTTAATGGACACTCACGAATAATGGCGAATACTTTTGTTTTATGACTACTAGTGTGATGTTAATTAATAGTGAAGTATGCTGCAGCATATTTTCAAAGTGTATTTAAATTAATTTTTACTTTTCCTAAGCGGCACATCAAAAAGAGTTGCCATGAGGTGGAGAGGAAGGCTTTTCTAAGTAACAACAAGAGAGAAGATTTGTATTCCCAAAGGGAGATTATACGGCATTTATAGCTCATTACAGTTACATTTCACCTTAGATGCGTTAATCACCGACTTATTTAGGATTCCAAATTTCTTTCGCGTTCTCTTAGCTCTTTTCTTATTGAAGATGCTCCAGAAGTCGATAATGCAGTAATAACTACTTTGAATAGTTCAGTTAAAGATGAGAGAAAGTAGAAGGCCAAGAACATCCGCAATTTCATGTGAAGAGCTGGACACTGGCATCAGATAGTTTCCTACAGAACGATAGTTTCCTACTTTTCCTCAGACCCACAGACTCCTAATGGCCTGTGGAAGTTGCAGTTACAGCAGAGTAAAGCAATACTACATTCGCCATCGTGCTATCAACGACCCCTAGGCTCCTACTGAAGAATACATAGCTTAGTGGAGTCAATTGAAACACGTATGCACAGTTCTTAATTCACTCTGACCTGCTTACTAGCAAAGTAATTACAGGCGAAACCTTTATGTTCTAGAGCTTACCTTTGATTAATCCGCAAGTTTCTTCAGAAATTTTCGACATTAAAGGACGAGGATAGACGTTGAGCTCACGTTCGCTCAAATTTTTATTTGCAGTCCTGCTGTCCAAATAAATCATCAGATTGTTATTAGGAAGCTCACGATCTTCTTCCTCTACGGTATTTAAATACAGATTCCTGCCTGTCTAGCATTGCAGCCGCCATTTTAGACCTCAAGGCATTGCCTCTGGAAACTCTCAGCTGTCAAACCAGAACTCTCTGCCGGGTATCCAAAGTTAAATCTCCTCTTTCGCAAATTCTAACGCACTAGGTAGATGAAATAAATGAGTCTATTATGGATTTCCAGTTTGGCTAATAAATAACTGTATTAGGCCTTACCGCCATCAGTTCTCCCCTACCCTTCAATATTAGATCGGAGGTGATCAAATAAGGCCTTTGTAGCAGAGACTTAGTAGACTCTGTAGACTCTGCTACAAAGGCCTTATGTCAACCAGCTTACACTGACCCTGATATTTGCATGCCTTCCACCAACTTCGCGTATGTAAATTAAAGTAGGCTTCGTAACTGCCAGATGATAAACAAATAGGTTATGTGTGCGCACATGTCCTGTACAGGGTTCCCTTAGAGATGATAAAATCGCATAATACTTCTCACTCCCTGCTGGAGTGTTTGGAATCCGGAAAAATCTTTTTCTTTAAAGACAATTGAATCCTGTTGAAATTCCCGTGTCACATATCAGAAAAAAAACAAATAATTTGCTCACCGAAACCTAAGGCTACAACCAAAGACGAGCTTGAAACCATATCATTCGGAGGACTGTTCACACAGTCTCTTCACAACAATGTTTTACAGAACAGCGAGCGAATTCAATTTTCTTTGATATAATGGTGATTTAACAACAATTTTTGTCAAAAGTTGCCTTTCAAACTCCACTACAGAGTCACTAACATTGCTTTGACTATTGCCTCCGGATGGTCCTAACCAGGAGGCAGAAAGTCCATTATTTTGGGAAATGTTCAACAGCGAGATTGGAGCAATTTGGAGACTACATAGCCATTCAAGAGAGGAGTAATCCTGTGGTATACGGAGCGATCAAGTACAGTTGCGAGGGTATTCGATCACAGAGTGAAACTTTTGGAATCCATTGGAATAATCTTGATATTACATATGTTGAGCTCAATTCAACTTGGATTAAAACTTTGAAAAGTAGGGGACCTTGCAATTCAATCTGTCTCCGTGTGTTCCTAACCAGATGTAGTTCTGTCAACCGATCTGAAATGTTTGCAGATGTATTGAGAACTTTTAGGGACTGCAAACACGTGGTACAATTATTTTTCTTTTTTCGCTGAGGAGGGGTAAATATACCTAACCGCACCATAGAGGAAGTCGTCACATTCTCCGTGTGTGGGGCCCTCACCCACTAAATCCCCCCTCGTCTCTTGTGGACTTGTTTGTGCCCACTCCGGAACTACGGTGGTATACTTCGGAGTGGAGTCCTTTTTGGCTCTTTGGCCTCTCCGTGTCTATATCCGCGTCCGGATTGCGTATCGAAAGTTGAGGAGACATCTAAGCGTCTCCACTATTCCTTTCGTCTAAATCATCGTTTGGTTTCGCTTGGCGCGTGTGACAGTATCACCTACGCTTACATTCTTACTTGATCTGCAGCCTCAAGATCCCTCTTTTCCATCCCAGAATGCGCTCTACGTAATTCACCACCGTAATCATAACCCCGACAAACAATTAGCGGCTGTGATCGTTCCGACACGTGGTACCATCGTATTTCATTTTCTAGACCCTTTTCAAGTTTGTTAGAGTTGATGAAGATGCCTAGAAATAATGATATCCACAGTGAGATAAATGAAGTCTACTCTAATGGAACAACAAAGTTAGATTCCCTAATAAATAATTTACTCGGTTTAAAATCCTCTCAAAAATGAGTGTTGTTTCGATAATTCATAGCGAACTTTGCCTTGAATTTTCATTTAAAAATTAATAGCTCCGCCAGGTTGCTGCCGTGCGATAAATATGACACCATAAGGCCGCGGTTCTAACCCCAACTCAGACATCTCCAGCCAAACGAAGTGAAATAAAATATTTCAGCGGTGACTTTCTCTCAGCAGATTTCTGACAAAAACTCTGAGAGTAAAATAAAGTTCACATGAAAAAGTTTCTTAAAAATCTGTCGTTCGGAGTCGACTTTAAACTGTTGTACTACTCATGTACGAGTATAAATTAACACACATAACATAAGTGGTTTGCAAAGCTAGGTCGTAATCCTGACTGATGGGTTGTAATGACCAATTATGTGTGTATGTAATGAACCACTAATGTAATTGATCCTGAATAAGAGAACGGGTTCGCTGGTGCAGTACAGCACTAGGTTTCACTCAAGATTCGGTTCCTTCGCCATTAACATGGAGTTAGGCATGAACTCTTAATAAAATTGTCCGAAGCGTGCATTAACTGTCATTAACTGTAGACGTCATTGTTTTGAAGTCGCTGCAATATAGTAGGTAGTGTGTTGGCTTATTCGACGTGAGGCCAAAGTTCAAACCCCAGGTTAGATATTTCAAACAAAACGAGGTCGTAAAAAAAGATACTTCTGCGGCGACTTCCTCTCAGCAGATTTCTGGCAAAAACTCTGAGAGTAAATCAAAATTACCAACCAAAAGTTCCTTAAAAATCGGTCTTTCGGAATCGACTTCAAACTGTAGATCCACACAACATGGGTGCTAGTGTGAGAAACAAGGTTGTAATCCTGACTGAAGGGATGTAATGACCAAATATGTATGTATGTATTTATGTATTGATTTTCATTCAGGTTAATATTTGCATTCTTAAAAATAACTTCAGTTTATTTCGTGTATTATCATTCAAAAGCCCTTCCTAAGTCAACCTATTTGTCCTTCATCCTTCACATTTTAACGAAATAATTTCAAACCTGGCAACTCTAATTGCTACGCTATTAAATACGATTTAAATACTTTCCTACAAACCACATCAAACCACTCAACACATTTTCAACCTAAACTCTCTCTCTCTCTCTCTCACTCTCTATTTGATACTCTATTTGGTAGTGTCGTAAAAAGTCATGCCAGTAATGGAGAAGATCAGAGAACTTATGAAATATATGTATGCATAAATTAACACCCTCTGTGTGTGTGTATGTATGTGTGTGAGTTTTCGTCTGTTGTTTGTTATCAACCCGATGTTCTTACGCTTGTTGTCGTTTATTTTATGTTGCTGAGTTGAATTTAATTGACATAATCGACAGGCAATAGTTACTTCTCTCTATCTATCTCTCATTAAGTACATGTATGTATGTGTGTGAGTGTGTTTGTTTATGATACATACATAAACCTTAAATTATGCAAAATGTATGCATGCTCTCGCATGTTTACCCATAATATTGTAAATACTGATAATAACAATAAAAACTACAACAGCAACAACAACAACAATGATAACGACAAACATTTTAGGTGTTAATATAAGAAGAGTTGTTTCTGCTGTTGTTGTTGTTGTTATTATTATTGCTTGTGCATATTAATGGCTCATTTGATATTTTTGATCCCTTAAAACACTCACTCTCCGCAACACAAGAGATACTTAAAGTTTAAAACTGAATATGTTTGAAGGCACATACACATACACACACTGAGTTCTCTAGAATACTAACGAATGGGGTGAGTGTTTGATGTTCGATAGTTTCCCTAAGAAGCTTTACTTTTAATGGCAACAAGAAACACTTGCAACTGTGGTGAGCTGAACAATGCACAGCAGAGCAGTGAATTGAACTGGCATAACAATTTATTTATAACGGCATACAGCAGACGATAAAAAGAAATTTTTATTGACTTTCCTTTAAGATTGACTCTCCCTTGAGACTGCCTGTGTGCAAAAGTGTGTGCGTGTGTGTGTGATGAAAAGTGTTCTTGAATTTGTTATTCTTAATGGTGCTGTTGCTATCCATCCTATCAGTAGAAAGATGGACAATTTTAAGCATAAGATCTTAATGGGTTTCGTTAAAGTGTTAAAAATACTGGAATATTGATTGGCTTATGTTTTCTCTTTCAATAATAAATTTAAATAAAATTTTTTTTTTTACCTAACGACCTTATTCACAAAACATTTATTCAAGGATAATAAACAAATTCTTTAGAAAAATGCCATAAATTGTTGAACTCTCTGTTAGTAATGTTATTCGATTACGTATATACAATAAGTGTATGTACTTGTTATTACACCACTTGTTATTACATTGTTGGATAAAACTTAGTATGCTTTTATGAACTTGTATAATAGAAAAATTTATAATAGAAAATTACTTCTCAATAAAACTTCATTTGAACAGGTTATGGTCCCAGACTCGCGTGTTTTATTAAAATCGTTCTTTTTATTTCTGGAAATTAAAAAAAAAATAATAAAAATTTTTTAAGAGAAAAAGGAAAAATGAATACAGCAATTGCACAGTTTCCTAAATTGACGAACAGCAATTATCATGTGTGGAAATTTAACATGGAGTTGTTGTTGCTGGAAAGGGAATTGTGGGATGTAGTTGCTGGTGTGGTTCCTGAAGAACGTGACGCAAAATGGTTGGCGCAAGACGGAAAGGCCAGAGCTGCTATAGGTCTTGCTGTTGAGGAGTCGCAGAAAATTTTGATAAAACATTTGAAAACAGCAAAAGAATATTGGGATACTTTAAAGAAACATCATGAGAAAGCAAATATAACGAATAAGGTGAGTCTTCTTAGATTAATGTCATCGAAAAGGTTGGTTGTTGGCCAGAATATGGAAATTCACATATCGGAATTCTTATCAATTGTTGACCGTTTGCGTGATTTGGGTGAAAATCTAGAAGAACACAAAACTGTTGCATTTTTACTTGGCACATTGCCTGATGACTACAATAACTTGATTTCTTCGTTGGAAATGCGTCCGGAAGCTGATCTCACTATAGATTTTGTGAAAGAGAAGTTGGTGCAGGAGTATAAAAGAAAATCTGGGCAAGAACAGAATAGTGATTCTGCGTTCAAGACACAAAAGAAAAGGAAATTTATACCAAAATGTTATTCATGTGGCAAGCCGGGACATTTGAAAAAGGACTGCAGAAATAGAGAAAGGAACAACAATCGTGTGAACATCATAAGAGATGAAGATAATATCTGTTTTGGCGTAATGCAACAAAGACCAAAATGTGAATGGTATGTAGACTCAGCAGCAACAAATCATATGTGTTGTGAAGAAAAGTGCTTTACTAATTTAAACAAAATGACGGACACTGTATATATGGCAAATGGCTCTGAGGTTAAAGTAATCGGAGTGGGAGATTGCAAATTATTTTGTGAAAATAAAGAGATTTCAGTCCGCAACGTACTTTTCATTCCTGAATTAGACGGGAGTTTATTATCTGTCCGGAGATTAACTGATATTGGTTTTGAGGTAAGATTTGATAATGATGGTTGCAAAATTTCTAAAAATGGAAAAATTTATGCCACTGGTTACCTGAAGAACAATTTATTTATATTAAACCATAAAGATAAAGCCTTGAATATATCTGAATATCAAAATGATTGTGTTCACGTTTGGCATCGTATGCTTGGTCACAAAAATATACAAGCCATAAATATGTCGGTTTCGAAGAATTTAGTTCAAGGTATAAAAATAAGGAAATGCAAATGCTCTTCTGAATGTGAAATTTGTTTAAGAGGAAAGCTCACACGAAATAAATTTCCAAAGTCGTCATCGTCGAGATCTAAAGAAATTTTAGATTTGGTGCACTGTGATTTATGTGGTCCAATGCAAAACACAACACCTAGTGGTAACAGATATTTTTTGACGCTCATTGACGATTATAGTCGTTATTGCACTGTTTTCTTTCTTGCATCGAAGGATATGGCATTTGAAAAAATTAAACAATTTATTGAACAATCGGAGAATCAACTTGGAAAACGTATTAAGATACTCAGAACTGATAGAGGTGGAGAATTTGTAAATAAACAAATGCAACAATACTTCAAGGATAAGGGTATCATTCACCAGTTGACCGCACCCTATACTCCTGAGCAAAATGGAGTGGCAGAACGGAAAAATAGAAGCTTAATGGAGATGGCGAGATGTATGCTATACGGGGCGAACATGAATTTAAAATTTTGGGCTGAAGCTGTTAACAACGCCAATTATATTCAAAATCGTCTTTTGTCTGCTGCTGTAAATGTTACACCATTTGAGTTATGGTATGGAAAACCACCGAATCTGAAACACATTCGTACGTTTGGCTCTGTAGCATATGCTCAAATTAATAAACAAAATCGTAGAAAGTTGGACGAAGTAGCCGTTAAATGCAAATTGGTCGGCTATGCAGACGAATCCAAAGCTTTTCGCTTATTGAATACCGAAACGGGGAAAATAATCATAAGTCGAGATGTAAAATTTTTGGAACCTAAAAATAATATGAGCATAACTAATTTATCTAATTGTGAAAGTGGCGTTTTAAACAATGGTGATGTTGATGACAAAGGTAATTGTAGTCTAGTTAATGTTCTACTAACGAATAAATCTTCTATTGATGGTGCTGTTGATGATCGTGATGTGAATTCTACCCCAAGAAACGTATGTACTGATATTGTATCTTTTGAGTCACCAAACGAAAGTGACGTTGATGTAATGAGTACCGATAACTTTTGTGTTTTTGAATCATCTTCCGAGTCAGAAACAACACAACATGTTACTCCCAGAATGTCTTCGAGAAGCAACAAAGGCGTACCTCCTAAAAAATATGGTTACAAAATTTGCGGTGAAGTAGATCCAGTAAGTTTTGAAGATGCTTTGTCTGGATCGGACAGTAAATATTGGTTGGAAGCTATGAAAGAAGAAATAAGAGCACTAGAAGAAAACAATACATGGGATTTGGTGGAGGTTCCCAAAAATTGTAAACTAATAGACTGAAAATGGGTATACAAAATTAAACATCTGATCAACGGTGAAAAGAAATATAGAGCTAGACTGGTCGCGAAGGGATTTTCTCAGAAATATGGTGAGAATTATGATGAAATATTTGCACCAGTTGTAAAACCAGCTACCTTCCGAAGTTTACTGGCTATTGCGAGCTACAAAAATATGAAAGTACGTCACGTAGATATTAAAACAGCATTTCTTTATGGCGATATAGAAGCGGAAATATATATGAAACAGCCAAAGGGATATACAATATCCGGAAAAGAGCATTTTGTCTGTAAATTGAATCATAGCTTGTACGGTCTAAAACAGTCTGCTCGTTGTTGGAATCTCCGTATTAATAAGGTACTAATTGATTCGGGATTCAGAAGGGGAGAAGCAGAACCTTGTTTGTATGTGAGAGGCAGTGGCGATTCAATTACTTACGTTCTTATCTATGTTGATGATATTGTCATCGCTTCGAAGAATGATGTGGAAATCAATGATATTATAAAAATTTTAAAGTCCCAATTTGAAATCACTGATCTAGGTGATTTGAGGCTTTATTTGGGAATCGAAGTCACACGAGAAAATGGAATGTTTTATTTATCACAAAGAAAATATATTGAAAAAATATTGGATGATTATAATCTTAAAGATGCAAAGATTTCAACTATACCGATGGATCCTGGTTATTTGAAGGTAAATTCTGAAAATATTCTGAATAACAACAATTTATATCGCAAGGCTATTGGCTCGATGTTATATGTTTCAAATAACACACGTCCGGATATCGCTGTGGCCGTATCAATCCTATCTCGAAAAATAAGTAATCCAAACGATAATGATTGGGCAGAATTGAAGCGAGTAATGAAATACCTGAAGGGTACAAAGGACCTAAAGTTGTGCGTGGGTTCTAAATCAGATTTGCAATTAAAAGGGTATGCTGATGCTGACTGGGCAGGTGATATAAAGGACCGAAAATCAACAAGTGGTTTTATTTTTAAGCTTGGTGATGCCGTGATAAGTTATGCCAGCAGAAAACAACAGAACGTAACTTTATCATCAACTGAGGCTGAATTTGTTTCTCTTGCGGAAGCGTCTCAAGAATTCCTGTGGCTTATCCAGTTGCTGAAAGAATTTCAAATTAACATCTGTGATCCCATAATTTTTGAAGACAACCAGAGCTGTTTAAAGATGCTACAAGAGGAGAAAATAACACCAAGAAGCATGCATATAGACGAAAATATTATTTCGTGAGAAATTTAAGAAAGACTGGAAAGGTGCTTTATGAATATTGTCCTACTGATTCCATGTTGGCTGACATTCTAACTAAACCCTTACAGAGGATAAGGATATGTAAAATAAGAGAGTTAATTGGTTTATATTAATAATTATTTTTATTGTATTATTTTTTAATATTCTAACTTGTATTGTATTGTATATACCTGAAGCAATATTTATAATATTGAGAAGGGGTGTTAGTAATGTTATTCGATTACGTATATACAATAAGTGTATGTACTTGTTATTACACCACTTGTTATTACATTGTTGGATAAAACTTAGTATGCTTTTATGAACTTGTATAATAGAAAAATTTATAATAGAAAATTACTTCTCAATAAAACTTCATTTGAACACTCTCCACTTGAGTACAAACATATATTCAAACAATATTTCAAATTCACAAAAAGGCTTGTATAGTAGTGTCCGTGTATTCGGCGACATTAATTCGACTGCATTAAACTAAAAGGATTTAGTTAGGCAGCATTTCTAAGTAAATTTTTAAACAAGGCAGTTTTTTTTGCTCCACAAGCAAACGAGGACATGGCTCTGACGGCGGCACCTTAATGGCGAAGTTCAATTTTTTTCCTAAGGATTTCATACTTTTCGATAATTCAGTAAGAGCCTAATGACCAGCGCTAGTTTAGTTCCTACTGTTGCAATAGATTGCTACGCATTCTTGGGGGCCCAACCAAGATTGTTTTCTTCAAGTGGGCAAACAAAAGTGTCATCTATTATAAAATAATCTCTTAAAATATGCAAGTTATCGATCTAATAATGCAAGTAATCTGCCAAAAAAGTGTATATCATCGGCCAAAAAATGGAAGACATTGACCAAAAAAACGCAAGAAATCTACCAAAAAACGCAAGTCATCCTACAAAAAAATGCAAGTCATCGACAGAAAAATGCCAGTCATTGGTAACAAAAATGCAAGTCAACTACCAAAGAAATGCAACTTGCGAAAAATACGACATTTTGTTGCATTTATATACAATGCATATGAACTCAATGAGAATTATTAAAATTTTTAAGTTACATAGAACAGTTTTTTGTTGCTAATTTGAAGAAGATAATTAGCTTCGTCGCCTATATCTTTGGTCCCAAGTAAGGCTGGATCGTAAGAAAAACTGTTTTGGAGTACTTAATACCATGGCTATCAGGCCCTCCACTGGGTCCATTTTTATCCGATTTTTCCCGATGTTTTTGTTTATGGTAACACAGTGGAACTCAATTATTCTGCATTAAAGATATACCATGATGATCAGGATAATTGTGGTCTGTGGGGCTAAGATTGAGCAGACAAAATGATTTTGGGGGGGGGGGGGGGGGGTAAGATGGAGTTAAGTAAGATATAAACAGACTGATTAGCATTGGTGTAAACGGCGCTAAAAGCTCTTAAGGATTTAAGACCATTTCACGTGGTAGTGAGGTTTAAAAGTGTTTACTAATTATGGCAGACAAGTCTAATGAGAGATTCATCCGAAGTTAACATAAAATTACTAATAGGTAACAATTTCCCACCCTGCCTCCTGGATAGGACTAGAAACTCCACTATTTTGGCAAATGCTTCGCAGCAAGGTTAAAGGAATTTGGAGGATACATTCTTTTCCAAGAGAGAAATTCAATCCAATAAGTATAGATGCGAGGGTGCTGACTTAAACGTGAGGCCTCAGTTCAAACCCCAGGTCAGGCATCTCTAAATAAACGCATGTTTCGTCAAACAAATGATGTCACGCGATGACATCTGTTCATCAATTTAAATTCATTCTCATAGATCACACCACTAAGGGAGGGAAGGCCTACTTTAAGGTCTCTGGATGTGGCTGTTTTGGCTTTTTGTTCTTTGGATGTGAATGTTGGCTTGAAAAAATATTTGATGTGATCCTTCCATTCAACTCTTTTTAAATATTCACTCAAAAATGTATGGGATTTTAAGTTTTATGGCAAAATCGTTAAAAACAAAATTCTTTTAAAACAACTTGCGATTAGTGAAAGGCATACCTCTGTACTGCTTGGACAAAATTGTTAACCAAGCTTTGTTTGTTTGACATTAAATTCGCCTAAGAGTCACTTTTCGCAACCATTGTTTATGTAATTGTGACCTGAAGAACCTTTTTTTATATAAAATCGCATTCATCCAATGGTGGCATGAGTTTCTTTACCTACAGTAACGTGACAATGAATTTTTTTACTACTTTACATGCCCTAGGCTTATAACGAGCTGACGTGTGTAACCTTTTCATAATTTTATAAGCGACTGTAAAGATAATACGGTTTAATTTGTTGTAAATTTACAATAAAAACCCCATAAAAAAATCTCTTCAAAAAGGTTTTTTCTCTTCCTTACAATGCTTACAAAACTGTTGCTATTGCCATGCATGTGAGAGAGATAATAAAACCGTTATAAATGTCTTCTTTACATACATAAAAGATTTACAAAAAAAAAAAAGAAAGGAAACCTCAAGACAAATTTACATGTAAAGTTTACATGGCCACACACACCAACAAAAGTGTAAAAAGTGTACCCGATAAGAATATTTAAAAGGCAGTTTTAGCAAAAAGGAGTAAAGGAGCACAGACACAAAGTCATTTGTATGAAGATTTCACTACATGTGGAATAATTTAAAGTAGAAAAAAATTTTTTAAATTTATTTAAAAAATGAGAATAAAAAAGAATTTAAAATATTCACAACATTTAATATCGCTTCCTCTGTTTTTTTTATCTAAAGCCTGTCACCCAGAACACAGTTACAGTTACACTTACAAACAGATTCAATATTTGCCACAAGATATGAGGAGAAGAATTTTATGAATTTATTTAAAACGTAATAAAGAAATATAATTTCAGCTTTTTAAGAAAACCAAATTTTTTTTTTAATAAAAAGAAAGAAGAAAAACGGAAAACAAAAAACCTCACAAAATATAAAATCAACCTCAGGTGACACACACAGTAAACGTTTACGTATGATCACAGGTAACAACAGGGTGATGCATAAAGTTTTGTAGATTTTAAATAATGGCCTGGCAAGGCTATCAGTTATTAAATATCTATCATATAAAGTGTTATTTATTCGATCAATGGAGCCACCTATTGCACCATAATAACCGATTTTTTTGTACCCGTTCTGCATGGTATTGATGTGAACGATGTTTGGTTTCAGAAATCGCCGTAGTCTAGTAGGTAGTGTGTTGGCTTATTAGACGTAAAGCCAAGGTTCGAGCCCCAGGCCAGACATCAAAACAAAAATACAAAAAGTATTTCTTCGGCGGCTTTCTCTCAGCAGATTTCTGGCAAAAACTCTGAGAGTAAATAAAAATTGCCATGAAAAGTTTCTCAAAAATCTGTTGTTCGGAGTCAACTTTAAACTGTAGGTCCCATGACTCATGTATTGAGTCATGGGTTGTAATGGCCAATTATGTATGATGTTTGGTTTCAACAGAATGTTGTTTCTTATGGCGTTCTGAGCATTTACGGCCTATTTTGGCATATTTTGCATTTGAATTTACATTTCCAAAGAAATAAAATCCAACTCAAGCACTAAAAACAGTCAACTGGCATTCACTTTGCCATTGATATGCTGATTAGGAGCCAAAGCAGGAGGTTCACTTCTATCGGGTGGACCATCTATCGATTTAAATTTAAAACATTGGTTATTTCGACTCTGACAATACTTATGACATTCCCTATTCTGTCACAAAATTCTGTAAAATATCTGCACTGAAAGTAATGAATCGATTTATGCATGAGCAACGTTGTGATTTATTGTTCCAACGAGAAACGGCACGATGATGTCGATTTTGCAAAAAAAAGCCATCTTTTCGGAGGAAGCTCACTTTAATCTTGGTGGGTACGTTAAGCAAGCCGAATTGCCGTATTTGGTGCTCAGAAAATTTCCACACGTGGTCTTAGAAAGCCAATGCACTCATTACGAGTGACTGTTTGGTGCAGCTTGTGGAGCAGAGGCATCATTGGCAGAAATAAAACAAAAACAGAATAATTAACAGGAAGTAGTCAATATGGTACCAAAATACCCTTGGAAAAATCTATACCCCTCTTCCCCCAAATCTATGCCAGTCGAGATACTGAAAAAGCGATATCCCAGCTCAGAGCTGGACAGTCTTAAAAAAGTTGGGGGCATAGTTTCCCCTTTTTGCTGTCACAAAATTCAGTATATTATCCCCACACTTGAGCAACATTGGGATTTATTGGACAAACGGAAAACTGCACGATGATGTTGATTTTGTCAACCAGAAAATCATCTTTTCGGATGAAGCTCATTTTCATTTTGGTGGGCACGTTAATAAGCAAAATTGCCGTATTTGGAGATCATTAAACCTACACGTGGTTTTACAGAAACCCCAGAAAAAGCACCCATTACAAGTGACTGTAAAGTGCGGCTTGTGGAGCGGTACCATCATTTTCCCATAGTTCTTTGAAAATGAAGACAACTATCGCACCATGATAAACGATGTTTTTGTACCCGCTCTTCATGTTATTGATATGAACTATGTTTGGTTTCAACAGGATTGTGCAATTTTCCACGCATCTCATGCCTCAATCGATTTATTGCGTCAAACGTTTGATGGCTGTTTAATTAGCCAAAATGGTGAGGTCAATTGGCCGCCAAGAAGCTGCGATTTGACACTGTTGGACTATTTTCTGTGGGGCTTCGTGAAAGATAAATGTTATGCCATCAAACCAGAGACAATTGAGCTTTTGAAGGTCAACATTCATGATGCCACAGCCCATACACTCGAAAAAGTACACCCAAATTGCTGCGATCGCCTGAGGTACTGTGGAACCAACTGCAGCAGTTATATGAATGAAATAATCTTCCATTTCTAATCGCAACAATTGTATTTTACAACAAAACATTAAATTTGGAAAAATTTCAAACCGTTTTTGTTTGATTGTATTTTTAAATTTAAACTTTTAAATGGCCCCACCCTATATATGTGTTAGTTTTATGCATGATTGACTGAACCTACATTGAACGTCGACTCTGAACGATATATTTTTGAGAAACTTTTCCATGGCAATTTTATTATATCCCAACTGATTGTGTGTTTTATTTGAATTCGTTTTTAAAATTTAAAAAAGGAAACCATTTAGGTTAAGTTTTCAAAGATTTTACGTCAATATACGTACAATTTATTTCACCACCCTTTACGAGTGTAAACGAAGTAACAAATCCTCATTCTGAATCGACAATCTTCTGATGTAAGTACGTACGCATGTTATCACAACAGCCTGCAGAGACTGTAGTCGTAACTTTAATAAAATTTATTTAAACTTTTCTCTTTCGTTTGTTGTTTTTGTTTTTAGTTTAAAAACAAAAAAAGAAAAAGTTTCCACGTTTTTCTTTTGAAATTGCTTGACAAACAAGCCCCAGGCGTATACGCAACATTAATCACTCATACGTCTAAAAGTGCGTTCACATGGCAAATAAAAAAAAGAGTTTAAATTGAAGAGTAAAACGAAAAACAGCCCACAGCAGATAAACGTTTAACAACAGTTTTGCTGTCTCCGAATACAAATGGCGATGAATATTTTTGTTTTTTACATGTAAATCAAGTGCTTTTAAATATTTTTTAAAAGACGACTTAAGACTTTTGATGGATTAAAATCCGTGGTATTTTTTTGTCCTAGAGACCTACTACTTGAATGTAAAATTGGTCGTTTCTTTTGTTACGTACAGCAATTCCTACGTTTTTGAATATCTGCTGGTTAAGAGCGATATACTATAATATACCCTAGGGCCCTATATCCTCAGGTTACATCATAGAAGTCATGCTTTCTAAGCAACGTCTCATTGCTAAAAGGAACCCTCCATATGACACTCTATTACGCCCATTGCGGTAACACATTCCATTTAAATATTAAGGCGCTGATGTGTGCCATTAAGAAAAGTCAACGAACCTAAGCCCCAGACTCATTTATACTAATTTCAGACAGTTCCATTGGAGATGTCAAGAATGGGGTTTCAACACGTATTGACACATTGAGTTAGAGCCTTGAGGAGGCTCTAAGCCAACGGGTATGATACATCTCTAGAAAGCAATATCCCAAGAGATCTGTGACCATATAGTAAACGTCTATGTTATACATTACATACATACATACACACATAATTGGTCATTATAACAACAACAACTTCAGTCAGGATTACAACTTAGCTTCTTACACCACTTATGTTGTGTGAGTTATTTTATACGTGCGGGACCTACAATTTAAATTCGACTCCGAACGACAAATTTTTTGAAAAGCTTTTCATGCTAATTTTTTTTTACTCTCAGAGTTTATGCCAGAAATCTGCTGAGAGGAAGTCGCCGAAGAAATATTCGTTTCAAATTTCGTTTTATTACACATATCACACCTGGGATTTGAACCGTGGCCTCACGTCTAATAATCCAACACACTACCTACTAGACTACGAGATTAATACAATCTGATGAGTGCTTTTTGGATTAATATTAGGATAGATAAGCCTAAGAATGGGACAGGTCATCTCTTTTAACGCGAAAATGTTAGCCAAGGAGTGGAATTTATTTTTACCGTGGCCTATGACATTTCCATATGCTGATTACTTAGGATGTTTTTCATTCCAAGTACCGGAGAAATTGGTCACTTCCATGGATAAATTTGAATGTTTGACTTTTGAAAGAGCCTTTTTGACAGCCTGGCTGTCCGTATGTGTTAGTATGTACTCAAGAAATATTCTGCTACTGATCATCCATTTAATTGCCGTACGGTCAGTCATGACTTGCATATGAAAGATCATTGCTGTGTCTGATATTCAAGTAATCGCGTTTTTCCATTCAATTTCGAATCACAGTTGCATCAATCAGGGTTCGTGTTAATCTATAGGTATCAAGAAATAAAGGCCTTTAAAATGTTCATAAAGCTGCTTGGTTAACTATTCAATAAGTTTAAGCCGATTGCAGCAAAAATTGCCTTCAGGAGAAGCTCAATTGAAAGTAAATTTAGTATCACGTAAATGTTGTTTCCTTTTTCCTATTAAAGAATCTTCACAGGCCTTCTAGAATCTTGCAGTTACTTTGTATCGAGGCTGTTATCCACCAGACGATTGAAATAGGACCTGAACATCAATAGTCAGAAAAGGCTGTCAACCAAAAAGCTGATGTTGACACACATAAGACACAAATCGTCGACTGTTATACCACAGTCGTCCGTTTCCCCTAATATTGTATCCATTAATAGCTTCTGATGAACCCACTTAGACTGGTAATATCCATTTCCGACAGACCATTTAAATCGTCTGCATAGTGCACACCAAAATGATCCCTCTTTTCCCGATGTAGTTCTGATCATGCACTCAGTTGGTAAAAGACAGTTTACTCTCCTCCTCACCCTTACAGCTTCTGCAGAAGTCTTTTTCCATTCATCCAAAAGCAATATGTTTCGCATGAGTGCTCGTAATGTAATGGTAATGACTCCAACCATCTTGTTGAACGTACTTCATAGAGTTAAAGAGGACTTTCCATGTGGCTTCCATTTAACTCTGCTATAGAGGCGCTAATGTGTTAAGATTGGATTTCCAACGTAGACAATTCACCAGAAAGTTCGTTGATTATGTAACATCTGGCGAATTCTTCTGCTGTACGGTATAATTGAATTCTAACGCTTTTAAGTACCCATGTATTTTGAATGTTGTACCGTTCTGCCATCTTTTTGAGAGGCTCGAGTCAGCGGAAAACCATTCTACAGGTCATTATGTTAAAATCCAGAGCTATTAAGAGAACGAGGAATGCCAGAGAAATCATCATCGATGAAAATCGTTACCTCCACCCTCAGATTCATTTAGTATCGAACAATACGTTATGATGTGCATGGAGTTACTTGCTCTATACTGAATTAAATTCTTCATCTAGAAGCCTAGTAGATAATGTGGTGGCTTATTAGACGTAAGGCCGCTGTTCAAACCTCCGGTCAGACATCTCCAACAAAATGAAATCTGAACAAGTATATATTTGGCGACTACTTCTCAGCAGATATTTGGCAAAAACTATAGGAGTAAATAAAATCTGTAATTCGGAGTCGACTTTAAACTGTAGGTCCACCACACTTGGATAAAATTAACACAGACAACATTGGTGGTGTGAGAAGCTAGGTTGTAATCCTTACTGACGAGTTGTAATAACCAATTATGAATGTATGTAGTTAATCGAACATTTCAGATTTGTTTATAATTATTCTGACTACAAAATTCGCTGGAAGTATTTAACTCTGGCAGGTCTGAGTACTTCAGAAGCATTGGCGATAACAATAAACTGCTATCAACCGTTTAATCAAAAATATAAAATCGAGACATCTTAAGCAGTCCAATCGTTCTACAATCTATTTTTTATGCAACGTTTTAAAATATTTTAAACAGCAAATAAAAGAGACAAGATTTTTGTTTTAATTTTATTCAAAATTTATTTTCTAAGGCAACGTATATTATTTCCTAGACAACCTTCAAATCGTTGAAACTACTTTCTATCCACAAACAAAAAAAAAAAAAAAACGATTCCTCTTGAGAAAAACTTTTAAAACAAAAACAAAAACGCAACCAAAAATTAAGTTCAAAAGTAAAAGGAAAAAATTGTGTACAGTAAACCACTGCTTTACACATGCTGCACGTGCTACAAGTACTAGGAAATCTAAAAAATAAGACAGAGAGAGAGCGAGAGAAAGAGAGCGTCATGTTCCTAAATCTCTGGATTTATACACAGAAAACTAAAACTATAACAAGAAAGAAAAAATCGTTGAACTGCCTTAAAAAAAGAATTTTTTTTTTGAGTGAAAACTATTCATCACTTGAACGCCTTTATCTATGGCGTGTGAGTGTGTGTTAGTTGAAGATGGTTGCGTATGGGAAAGCCACACCACAATCATGTCAATAGATATCTTTTATGTTTTCTTTTGCATCTCGTCTTTTCATTTTCTTTTTCATTTTCTAATTCTCAGTTTCTGTTTTGTTGTGCTTCTTCGTAGCGCCGGCATTAATCTCAATTTGTAATTTTCAATCGTCAAACATTTGCATGTCGGTGTTAAATTGTAAGAGTGTTAGTCTATGTTTGTGTGTGAATATGTGGCTCTATGTGTATGCGGCTATATATATGTTTGGGTCTATAAATACCACAAATACTTGGTTAACTGATACTAAAATTACTAACCATGGCAACAACTTAAATATCTGTTGAGTAACTTTTTTATTTCAACTAAGCGTTGGTAGTTGATGGCTGGTATTTCGAACGTAGGCAACCGACGTTTTAAGTGCATTTCTTGGGAACAATGGAACCCAAAATAAGACAAAGACAGTTGCTGTTATGCCTAACGCTACTCGAATCCGTTTTAGTAGACTACTGCCCTCCACTCGCATCTTATACCACTTCGATAGGTTCTTACCACGATGACAGAAATCAGATGAGGTGTTCATATACGAATCAAAATCACAATTGGGGATGGATTTGGCGTTTCTGTATTAGAGGTGTGAAAAAGATGGAACGTATGAAGTATTGTACATGCCGAAGTTTCCGTAATTACAGGCAACTAAACTGTTTGAAGTCGCCTTTAGCTAGTAGGCAGTGTGTTAACTTATTACACATTAGGCCACGGTTCAAACACCAGCCCAGAGATCTCCAACAAAGCAGAATCTTCGACAACTTCCTCTCTGCAGATTTCTGGCATAAACTCTGAGAGTTTCGCAAAATTGGCGTGAAAAGTTTCTTTCAAAAATCTGCTGTTCGAAGTCGACTTTAAACTGTAGCTCCCGCTGTGAGACGCTAGGTCGTAATCCTAACTGAAGGGGTTGTAATGACCAATTAAATATGTCTGTATGTATGTATAAGAGCTGTAAAAAAGAAGGGACGTTAGAAGTACTCTACATGCTAAAGTGTCTGCGATTACAGGGCATGTAAACTGCTTGAGGTATTAGCGAGAGTACGGAAATGATACAGACAGCCAAGCAGATTTCAAGATTTTAGATCGTATTTAGGGAAGCTTAGGTGCCAGACCCCTTTAGAGAAAGAGGTTCTACTTAGACTACCATTTAAGTCTAATGTGATATCACAAGCAATATTCAATCCGTGCATCAAACACTCACCACAAAAAGACCAACCCTAGTCCAAAATAAATTTTGCGATGGCAACAACTTTTATCGGTAAAGAATGCCAGAAACCTACTTCATTTTATGACAAAAGCACTGACACATGAGACTCTTTCCCCTCTTCAGTCCCATAGTTTCTGCAAAAGTCCTTTGCCAAAATGTCAAATCTTTCGGCATGCCTAAAGAAAAGGAACAGCTATTGTGTGATGAATGGCCTGGCGATTTAAGGATAAAAGTGAGTCCCTTCTCTTCTTATCCATACGTGTTCATCAGAGTCCAACAATATTGCACGTGCCCTCGAGATTAAGCTTGTGTCAGTCAGCGAGATTGAGCTTCCCCGTAAAATCACAGAATAATTTCCAATTTAACTGAGACAATTGGAGTATTTATGCCTCTGAAACATGTCGAAGATTGAAAACTTTGTACCGGGTCATCAGCAATGCAATTTCATACTCATAAGTACTCATGAAATTTTGAGTATGAGTGAATCAACAGTATTGAAATTCAACTGCTCTGATTCATTCGTACTCACTCCAACAGTTGAATACAACGTTGACATCTAACTCATACCTTTCGAACTATGTTTGATTCATACTCCTACTCATTCAGATTCATAAATTTAGAAAAATACTTATAATACTCATAAATTATTCGAGTGATTCGAATCAATCATTATAATTTACAGTCTTGGTTGTTGTTGCATTTACAAAAAAGAAGAAGAAAGAAAAAGACGAAGCAAACACACCATCTGCTAGTGAGTATTGTACTGTTCGTACGCGAATCATACTTATTTTGTGATTATTTTAAATGTTGAGTCATGTATATTGTTAAGTATGAGTACGATAAGTACTTCAAACTTTGAATATGAGTTGTATGAGTATGATATTAAAATAAGTATGAATGCGTATAAGTATCAGAAATTATGAGTATGATTCGAATCTACTCATCTTTTTGAATACTCATTGCTGATCTCTGATCCCTATATCTCAAAACGCATATAAGAGTTACCTTTAAATAATACGAAATTTCCTTTAGAATTTCTTGGCACTCATGGACAAGAACGGACGTTCAAATTATGTTTCTTAAGGACTTAATCACAACCTGGTTGTACGGAGTAAATCAAGAGATTTACAGGGGAAATCCTGCCACCCAACAGCATTGTGTAGCTTTCAAAATAGTCATGATACATACATACATAATTGGTCATTACAACCCTGCAGTCAGGATTATGACCTAGTTTCTCACATCACTTAAGTTGTGTGTGTGTTAATTTTATACATGAGTGGCGGGGCCTACAGTTTAAAGTCGACTCCAAACTCCAAAAATCTGCCGAGAGGAAGTCGTCGAATAAATACTTTTTGTATTTTGTTTGATGTCTGGCCTGGGATTTGAACCCTGGCTTTACGTCTAATAAGCCAACACACTACCTACTAGACTACGGGCACTTCGTCGTGATATCTGTTTGGAAAACACTGCTGTGGTCAGGCAGCCTATAAGAGAGTTTAATGTCAGAACCCTAAACATACAACAGCCTATTTAGATCGCCCATATTAGAGCCATCACCCATATATCGGCCATCACCTATTCCCCGGGATCAATAAACTTTTCTCGATAACAAGTCATTACAGTAAAAGAGTTACTGTAGACAGGACTTATTACAAGCATTTCGTATAAAGTCACCCCGTTTGTACAGTGATTTCTACTAAAAATAAAACAATAAAACACGTGTTCTCACCGTTACCAAGTACGTCATTAATTATACGCTGCTAAGAAACTCTTTTTCTTCATTTTCCTTTTGTCCACCATCAATTAAACTGGCAACAGCAGTGTCAGTGGTAATGCAGTGTTATTGTCCTCCTTAATAAATAAGTTCTCTCCATCAATTCTAGGAATTTAACGAAATAACCACAGAAAAAAATTACAATTTTTTTTTAACAATTTCAATTTGTTTGTGGTACTTTTTTCTACAGCGTACTTTATGTTTTTATTTTCTTCTTCCTCCTTTATTTTCTATAGTTTGTGTTTTTTTCTTTTCCTCTCTTTTATTTTCTAACATTCTTTGACTAGGTTTGTAGGGCCAACATTAGAAAAAATTTGTGCTTTTTCCGCCGGCAGTTGGGGTTTTGTTTTGAAACAAATGCAATTGAAAGTGTTGAGCAGCGAACAGTGGGACAAAAGGTAGAAATTAATTTTATCAAGTTTTTATTTTTAAATTGCTTTCGGGTAAAAGCAATAGATTTCATTGCTGGACTAGAAGGCATTTAAATTAAATGTTCCGAATACTTATGGCAAGAGCTAAAATTATTCACCTCCTGTACATGCACTGACTTTTGACGCATACGCGTACCTACAGAATTGTCCGTACATTAGATAAGTACATTGCCTCCAAATGGCTTCATTAACTTCTATTAGTCAATCACCTTTTTGGTCCCCTAACGGCAATTTTGAATAAATCTATTGAACTGGGGTATTTTCCAACCTTGGAAAAAATCGTTCCTAATTCCATTGTTTAAAGCTGGCATTAATTTGGAAGTTTCTAACTACAGAGGTATAGCAAAATTGAATGCAATTTCAAAACTCTTTCAAAAAATTGTGACTGACTCTTTATATCATCAAATATCTTCAATTTTAACCTCATATCAACATGGCTTTCAAAAACTATGTTCAACTTCTACTAATATCTTGGAATTAACAACTAAAGTAAATGAAGGTTTCGTCAACAGGCAACAAACTGATGTTATCTATTCAGACTTCAGTAAAGCATTTGATAGAGTCAACCGTGATCTTTTGCTTTATAAACTATCTTGCATGGGTTTTAGTAACAATGCAGTATGTTGGCTGAAATCTTATCTTTCTAGCAGAACTCAGCAAGTGAAATTTGAAAATGCTCTATCTAAAGTCATAGATGTTCCCTCCGGAGTGCCTCAGGGAAGCCATCTTGGTCCAGTACTATTCACATTATTTATAAACGATTTGCCATCTGTTGTTATTCATTCTAATATACTCATGTATGCTGATGATGTTAAAATTTTTAAGTCGCTTGATAGCATATCTGGTCAATCAACTCTTCAAAAGGATATTGATTATTTTGTCACTGGTGTGAAGTCAACTTGTTGGAGTTAAACTTTAATAAATGCAAACATATGTCATTTCATCGTTCATTTAAACTTGATACCTCTTATCATTTTAAAGACAAAATTTTGGAAAAGGTTTTAAATATAACTGATCTTGGAATCTTGTTAGATCATAAGCTTACGTTTTCTGAACATATATCAATGATGATGAACAAAGCAAACGGTGTTTTAGGATTTATAAAGCATTGGTCAAAGGAATTTACTGATCCCTACGTAACAAAACAATTATATATCTTTGGTGCGCCCTATTCTTGAGTATGGATTTATTATATGGGATCCACATTATCTCATTTACATTAACCTAATTGAATCTGTACAGAAGCGCTTTCTGTTATTTTGCTTGAGAGCACTTGGATGGAACTCGTTTGTTCTCCCTTCGTATGAAAGTAGACTCGCTCTTAAAAAGCTACCTACTCTGAAAAGTCGAAGAATAATGCTAAGTGTCTCTTTTCTTCTGGGTTTAATACGTGGATATGTCTATTCTGATTATTTGTTACGTAAAATTAATTTTAATGTTCCAATCAGACCCTCTCGTAATTTTAATTTATTAAATTTACAATTTCACCGCTCAGTCTACGCCAACAACGACTCTTTTCGTCAAATATGTTTAAAGTTTATTAATCTGTATCATTTAATTGATTTTTCTGAAAGCAATTATTCATTAAAGAGAAAAATTATATTGTATTTAAATCATTAAATATTAGTTATTTATATTGTTTGTAAATTTAAATTTAGTCTGTCAGGAATTACTGTCCATAGACATAAATAAATAAATAAATAAAAAAAAATGTTGCAAAGCATTTCTCTCATCATAAAGCATTCCGGCCTTGTTCAAACAATAATTTGGAGGGAAGCTGTCAAAAACTGCATCTGTTAGGTCATGAGGATCGATTTACGCTTGAGCAACGTTGGAGTTTATCGCACAAACGAGAAAATGCACAATGTTGTCGATTTTTCAAAAAAAAAATCTTTTCGGTTGAAGCTCATTTTTATCTTAGTGGGTATGCTAATGAGCATAATTTTCGTATTCGAGGCTCAGAAAACCCATACGTGATCTTACAGAAGCCAAAGGATCCATTACGATTGACTGTTTGGTGCGAGTTGCGGAGCGGAGGCCAAATATTGGCACATATTCCTTTGAAAATGAGAACGGCACAACCATTACCGTCAATGGAGACACCTATCGCACCATGATAACCGTGTTTTTTTACCCGCTCTTCATGGTATTGATGTGAACGATGTTTGGCTTCAATAGGATGGTGCAACTTGTCACACATCCATATGCTACAATCGATTTATTGCATCAAACGTTTGATGACCGTTTAATTAGCCGAAATGGTGATGTCAATTGGCCGCGAAGAAGCTGCGATTTGACATCGTTGAACTATTTTCTGTGGGGATGGGTTAAAGAAAAGTGTTATGACGACAAACCAGATACAATTGAGCATTTGATGGTCTACATTCGTAATGTCATTGTGGAAATACGACATCCATACACTCGAAAAAGTGCACGAAAATTGTTACGATCGAATGAGCTCGTGTGAGGCCATCCGCGGCAGGCATGGGGATGAAATAATCTTCCATTTCTATACGGAACAATTGTACTTCACAGCAAGAAAATAAATTTGGCAGAATTTTAAAATGTTTTTTGTTTTGTTGCATTTTTAAATTTAAACTTTTTAATGGCCCACCCTATATTATTTTAATATTAACCTCTATGGCTGTGATCCTCACTGCCGTAAGTGATTCTACACAACCCGTTTACATGCAGTAGTGTTTCTTCAACTTTTTTCTCCCTCATTCTCTTGCTCGATGGCCCACTGTATTCTGTTGGTTGTATTTACATTTGCCCGGCCATTATATCACGTAATTATTGTATTTTAATTGAATTTTTATTTTATTCGATTTCTTTTTTTCGTTATTGTTGTTGTTTTTCTATCTCTTTTTTTATATATTTTGATAATAAAAACTATTTTTTCAGATCCTTTTTGTCGCTGTTTTTGTACAAATATTTTCGAGAGCAGGCAGTAGGGACAAAATAATCAAAAAAAAAAAAAATTCGAAATCGAAATAGAGAAACGAAAATAGTTTATCCAGTCCAGTGGCAGTAGTTGGGTGTAGTGGTTATGGTGGTGGAAACATGCCAAACGTAAATGATTTTTTAATCAACTGGTGGATGATTTTCAAATAAAAATAAAAAAAAAACAAAAACAAAGGCATGAAATAGATTTTCTAATAAACTATGTGGAGGAAGAATTAAAAACCAATAGAATTTCGTATTCGAATTTGTAAAAACATTTTTAAAATATTTGCGTTTAAATTGAAAACTATTTTCCACCAAAAAGAAAAAAAAACAAAGAAAAGCTTTTGAGGAGGTACTTTAACACGGTAATATAAGCAGAGTACGAGTGGTTTTAAAATAAATGAAAAATCCTACACAGGACATAAGTAAATAAGGCTTCATTTACTATTTACAGTTCGATTACAATATGGCCATCAAGTTATCCAGAAAAAACAAATTTCTTTGGATATCGATTGCACGATTTGCATTCATATTCACTGATACACATGCTTACCCCAATAACTGCCAGCTTCAATACTAAATTTTAATTTTCAAAGACTGAGTGGTTCAAGAGCTCAAAGGCAATCTCATCTTGTCCTCTATAGGGAGTAAAACCAACGCTGAACATCATGGTAAGGCCAGACTGGGCATCTTCTTGGGATACTTACTTACTTACTTACTTAATTGGCCCTTAACAACCCGATTAACGGATTTCGGCCAGCCTCAACACTTCCTTCCAGGTGCCTCTGCTTCTTGCGCGCCTACGCCCGTTAGTCATAGCAATAGATGACAGGGCTTCCTCCATCTATTCCTTCCAACGCAAACAAGTTCGTCCTCTTCTCCGTCTTTCGCAGATCCCCGCATCAAATACCCGTTTCGCCGGAGCATCCTCCACCATACGAACGACATGGCCGAGATGTTAATAAGCTACACAACGTCAATGTCGTTGAAGAACTCATACAGCTCACTGATGGATCGAATGCGGACATCATCGCCAACTCGCACTGGACCGAAGATCTTACGTAGGACTTTTTTCTCGAATACTCTTAAGGCTGCTGCATCAGTGCTTAATAGTGTCCATTCGCCATTAACAAAACAACAAAACAATTACACAAATGGCGTTCTTGTAAGTTAAGGTTAGTTGGCAACCCTATCATTCTAGAACGTTTAGATGGAAAAGCTTAATTATTAGAACAAGATAAGGATAAGAGAAACCAAAATTATAATGAATGCTGCTTCAAATACTTAGCGGCTGTCCTCCAGTCCTTGTACATTAGAAACTTCAAGTATCTCTACATTAAATAGGCTAGAGTGGTTAAAATACAATGTGAATTGCTCCAAAAGGTAGGATTAATTGATTACAAAATTCATCTCCCAATAATTCGATGGTATTGCGTTCCGTGCAGCGTTTTGGATAAAAAAAAAATAGTTAGTAACTAAACCACGGATCTTTATTTCAGTCTAGCAACGCTGCCAGGCTACAAATTGCACTAAACTGTGTATCCTTCAGGGTGCATTAGTCGGTTCTAAACGGGCACTAGCTGTCCTTTACAACAAATTCAGTAATTTAGTTTGGACTGTTGTGTACAGTTCTGACATTGCCACATGTCACGATTTTTTTTTTGTTGATGTACTGTACTGTATAGTTCTGACATTGTCACATGCCACGAATCTACACTGGGATACCAAAGCGGCAAAAATTCCATCCTTTATTCAGATTTTAAAAGAAAGTCCACAGCATTTTGTGACATTATTTGAGATTAAATCATGCATGGTCATGGAGAAGCTATTCAACACTGAATATAGTAGGAAAGCATAAAAGCAAAGCATAGTCTAAAGACGTTAGGCTATGAGACTCTTTTCTGGATGAATTGTCATCGAAACAAAATAAATTTCTTAATTACGAATCGATGTACGATTCCACTCCGCATGAGTTGCTAAAGCGTCCAATAAATCCAATGTTTGCTAAGCCAATGTGGAGCTTTATATTTATGCAGATGATTGCCAACTATTTTTGGTTTGAATTGTTTGGACACCATCTTCAAAGGGTTTTAAGGACATAGCGTTTTATAGGTTGTCCTGTACGAGCATTGACGGCATGGTCATCTCATGTGGAGGTTAAATGAACTGGGCACCATGATCTTGTAATTTGACTGCGTTAGAATTTTTTTGTGCGATTCTCTAAGATATAAGAATGCGTCTCAAGCAACAGAGATCCCCAAAGCCAACATAATCCATGTAATCGGTCGAATTCAGCCTGATTTACATTTCGTATGTTCTCCAGCCGAAGTCGCCGTAGTCTAGTAGGTAGTGTGTTGGCTTATTAGACGTAAAGCCAGGGTTCGAGGACCAGGCCAGACATCAAAACAAAATACAAAAAGAGCGACTTCCTCTCAGCAGATTTCTTGTAAAAAATCTGAGAGTAAATAAAATTGCAATGAAGAGTTTCTCAAAAATCTGTCGTTCGGAGTCGACTTTAAACTGTAGGTCCCACCACGCATGTATAAAATTAACACACACAACATAAGTGGTGTGAGAAACTATGTCGTAATCCTGATAGGGTTGTAATGACCAATTATGTATGTATGTTCTCCAGCCAGCGTGATGGATATTTGAAGGATGATGTATTCCACACATAATGACATCAATTGTTGTCTCACTCACGCTTGCCTGTGGCATCACAACGGGCCTCTATGCGTACTCTTATGAGCTTCGACAATCAAGCTACCACTCCAAACTACTTACCTACCTACCTCACCCACTCTTTCTAGTTTGATCGCTGACAAGAATCTGGAAAAGATCTCAGTCGGACTATTAGTGGGTATGTTGCGAAAAGGAGGAGGAGACTATCGAACACTTCCTCTGTAACTGTTCAATCCTTAGTAGGCTGAGATTGAGGACCCTGGGTAATGGCTTCTTTGGTAGTCTTTTTGTCGTTTTCTTCTATGTTGTGGTCGTCTTTTTCGCTGCCCCTGTAACTGTCCAGTCCTTAGTAGGATGAGGTTGAGGACCCTGGGTAATGGATTCTTTAGTAGTCTTTGTGTCGTTCTCTTCTATGTTGTGGTCGTCTTTTTCACCTTCTTTGTAACTGTCCAGCCTTTAGTAGATTAGGATTAAGGATCTTGGGTAAGTGCTTCTTTGGTAGTCTTTTTCGCTGCCCCTGTAACTGTCCAGTCCTTAGTAGGATGAGGTTGAGGACCCTGGGTAATGGATTCTTTAGTAGTCTTTGTGTCGTTCTCTTCTATGTTGTGGTCGTCTTTTTCACCTTCTTTGTAACTGTCCAGCCTTTAGTAGATTAGGATTAAGGACCTTGGGTAAGTGCTTCTTTGGTAGTCTTTGTGTCGTTCTCTTGTGTCTTGAGGTCGTCTTTTTCACCTTCTTTGTAACTGTCCAGCCTTTAGTAGGTTTGGATTGGGGACCTTGGGTAAGGGCTCCTGTGGTAGTCTTTTCGTCGTTCGCTTGTGTGTTGTGGTCGCCTTTTTCACCTTCTTTGTAACTGTTCAGCCTTTAGTAGGTTAGGATTGAGGACCTTGGGTAAGTGCTTCTTTGGTAGTCTTTTAGTCGTTCTTTCGTGTGTTGTGGTCGTCTTTTTCGCTTCCCCTGTAACTGTCCAGTCCTTAGTAGGTTAGGATTGAGGACCTTGGGTAAGGGTATCTTTGTTACTGTTGGCGTTGTTGTGTTGTGGTCGTCTTTTCCACATTTTTCTAGAATTCCTGTCTCTTTGTCTCTTTTATTTTTTACTGCCTTTCTACGGCATTTTTTTATCCATTGTAGGACGCATACATTGGGTTGATTTGACCTCTAGGTATTGATGACAAATACGAGAACTCTAACCTAAGCTAACTTAACCTAAAAACCAAATCGACGATCCGTAGTGTTAACAAGATGACTGTTTTCAACTGTTAAATTGCGGAACTCCTTGTTGGAAGACCCGATAGACGTGATCTTTACAAATTATTCACCATTTTTGGTTCCTCATATGATTTCAAAAAAAAAAAAAATATATATATATTCTCTTCATTTAAACGAGTATTCTCTTGTCTACTGTTGGCGCAGAATCCTGGCAAAAAACCATTTCAATGCTCTTAAACAAATGCTTGCCAGCGTGCTCTTAAAACCAAAATCAAACGAAGAAATGTTGCCATTTAAGGCCCAAGTATTCTGTTTGCCATCTCAGTTGCTTGTCAGACTCCATGGAAATACGAATAACAGTCATTCAGGTTTTGGAGATGAAAAGTCTTTCGAAAAAACTGTGTCAATAAAAGAAAATCGTACGTATTATTCTGCAGCGGAAGAGTAAAACCGCGTCTACAACCTTCCAAAAAAAATTTCGAAAAAGGCAGAGATTCCGCAAACATCATGTGTCTGTATATGGGTGTCGCTGAACATTTGGTTGATATTTTAACTTTTTGCGTGTGTCGCATGATTGAAACGTCAATATTTGTATTGATGATGACATGTGGCATTACACCGTTACAAGATCCTGCTGTCGAAGACACAACATCCTCTGCTTCTTCCGCCTCCTCACCATCCTACACAGGCTGACAGCTAAAGTTGCAATGACGACTGATGACTGATGATGATGACGATGATGCTGGTGATGGTGGTGATGAGATTTTGGCGAAATATGACTTTGGGTGCCAGGATTATAATAAAAGCGACTGTTGTTTATATTAAGTTGTATGAGTGTGTGTAAGTGTCTGTGTATTTGTAATACTGCTGATGTTTTCTTTCAATTTAATACTGTTGGATGACGAGCGTATATTAAAATAATGGCCAACAGATTTAGTGATAATACGAGCAGTAAAACGAGACACAAAAGTTTTCAGTCTGGAAAGTATTTTTCAAAATATGGACTTTAACTGCTGCTGCCAGTAATAATGGCATGATGATTGATAATAAATAAAAACAAAATAATTATTATGGTGTAAATACTTAAGAAATTCTTAATAAAAACAAAATAAAAATCAAATGAAAAACTATTCTAAGGAAAGTGCTTTAATTGTGAATTGGAGACATCACAGGGTTTGCCTTGTAGCATGTTTTTAATAAATTTGTGGTTACTTTGGTTACACGGATACCTGGTTAGCTGGAAAGACTTTGTGAACAAAATTGCAATGAAGTAACAGAAACAATAAGAAGAAGAAATATTAAGAAATACATGGTGAAAGTCCTCGCATCCTTAAAGGATATTCTGTGGCTCTTAGTTTAAATAATTTTTTTCGCTATCAGCTACACAAACGTTGTAAGCCACAACGTTTAGAATAGATGCCTCAAAACTGTCCAGGCAATGGCTAAAATTTTTCAGAGCAGCTTTAAAACTAGTTTCCAGTATTATCTTGATGGCCAATTCTAGTAGCAGTTCTGTTTGATTCATTTAAAAACTCCTGTGGTCAGCAAAATTTGGCTACTGGTGACTTAATTTGTCATTGCAACCCCTTTAGCTTGGATGACTTCCTAGCTTTTCACACCACCCATGTTGTTGGTGTTAATTTTAGAAATTTAGTCGTGGAATCTCTCTTCGTTACAATCTTATCTGCCTACTTGCATACATAAATACGTTCATAGTTGATCATTGCAACCCATCAGTCAGGATTTCGGCCTAGCTTTTCACACCACTTGCGTTGTGTGTGTTAATTTTGTAGATGATAAGGCTGTAGCTGCAGTTTAAAGACAATCTTGAACGACAGATTTTTAGAAAACTTTTCATGGCAATTTTATTTTACTCTCAGAGTTTTTGCCAGAAGATTGTGAAATATTTCGTTTTGTTCAAAATGTCTTAGCTGGGCTTTGAACCACCGGCTCGCATCTAATAAACCATCACACTACCTACTAGAATATGATGATTTCATCGAAAGCCTGTTAACTTTAATTCTTTTAGTACCATTCTATGCCATGCCATCTTTGTGAGTCCTTTGTGTCTTTTTATTCGGTTCATACATAGTTGGTCTTACAACCCTTCAGTCAGGATTACGACCTAGTTTCTCACACCACTTATGTCGCGGGTGTATTGATTTTATACCTGAGTGGAGTGTATTACAGTTTAAAGTCGACGAGCGTCAGATTTTTGAGAAACTTCTCATGGCAAATTTTACTTTCTCTCAGAATTTTTGCCAGAAATCAGCTGAGAGGAAGTCACCAACTCGACTACGGCGACTTATTTGATGCTTTGAAGTTCAAAACATAATTTAAAAACAAATTAGTTGGTTGTAGTTTAACCTACAGAGGCGGGTTTGCATTGGAATCACTGTGGCAATAAGGACATATCTTTAACTGCATTAAGCCCATTGCCTAGGTAGCGAGGTCCAGAACCATGCAGACTATAATTATGGTATTTGGTATCAAGACCAACACGATATTAATCAGAGGACATCGTGATCAGACAAACCGAATGATCAGCAGTTCCTTTCTTAACTGTCCCCAAGATAGTATGTACTTGTAAACTCTATGATTTTGGAAAATCAGATCATTCTGTGGTGTTCTGATGGGTCAAGGATATCAAATCGGACACTTTCAGAGTGAAATATTCAAAGCAATTAAAGTTAAACAGGTCATACAGATACCCCATAAGATTAACTCGAGATTAGCATGGAAATCAGTTAGGTAGAGCTAGCTTCTTGGACACATAGGAATTAGAAGCAATGAGAAGGCAGATCAGCTTACGAACACAAACGGACACTCTTTTCAACTCTAATGGATTGGAGACAATTTTCACTTTTGTTTGGTTATTACAATGAGAAGTACGTTCAGTTATTACGTCATATTATTGAGAAATAGCCTGAGGATTGTAACGAGCATTTTATCAGTCATAGTAGATTCAAAGACACTTGTTGCAGATCGATTCATGAGCAATTAGACTTCGACATGAGAAGAACGAAGCACCGAACACAAATAGGGAACATACACTACTTAAATGTATTTCAGAAGGAAATTCATGGGCATTTAACAGGTAATAGGAAATTATTATTATTAACAGCAGACAGCTTTCTGTAGAAGATTGCGTGAGATATGTAGGTTGAGGACATTGCAATAAATAATCTGAATGTGGTGTTCTACTACCTCTTCGCAAAAGATCCTGTTTTTTTTACATCGATTTTGTTAAAAAAAAAAAAATCAGTCGATGTACAGAAAACATCCGTGCTTCTTTATGAAAATTCACAATTTCTCTAGAGTGGACCAGATGGTACTATTTTTCATATTTACCCGTAAAGCACTCTTTTAAAGCTTTACTTTCATGGGGTTTTAGTTCAACTGGCATTGGGCTATAACTGGATGATAGTAGGCCTATATAGTAAGTATCATCAGCATATGCCAGTCTGTATCTCTAGGTGTTGATTAGGCCCAAGCCTTGGTCATTACATATGGATCATTACAACCCATCAGTTAGGATTACGACCAAGCTTCTCACACCACTTATGTTGTGTGTGTTAATGTTATGCATGGTTGGTGGAAACTACAGTTTAAAATCGTCTCCAAGCCACAGACTTTTTTGGAGAAACTTTTCATGGTAATTTCAGTTTACTCTCAGAGTTTTTGCTGGACATCTGCTGAGGGTTAGTCGTAGAAGAAATATTAGTTTTTGTTCGAGATGATTAATATGGGGTTTGAAACGATGCCTTGCGTCTAATAAGCCAATACACTACCTACTAGGTTAGAGGACGTTAGGTTAGAGTACGGGTACTTGTCAAATAAGACAGGTACAGTACTCGGCGGTCGAATTGACCCATTGACCCATTCTACCTACTAGATTACGCCATTATATTTTTGCGTGGTTAAGTAAAACTGTCATGTAACTTGCGTGACAAGTTACGACAAACTTGTCAGCTCCTGTCTTACACGATTATCACCGTCACAGGGTATTTTTTCGTCAGATATTTTACTCATTTCCAAATCTGTATAACTTTTTACACGAGCTAAGAATAAAGCAAGAAATATAGTCTGAAATGTTACCTTTTCAACACGTGTGAATTTGACACAATAAATTTTGCTTGATATGTGGGCATCAACACCATCTGATGTCATTCATATTTGCATTAAAAAATTTCAAAATCTTTTTTCGTTTCTTAGTTACTGAACCCGAGCCTATTAAGCCAACAAAATATTTTATTTTCCTCTTTTATTCCTTTAAACCTTATTTCCTCGTATATAAATTTAAATCTCATCCTTAACAAATTTGTCTGGTTTTTTTTCTTTATTACAGAGCAAGGTGGAGAGATTATTTCATAATTCATAGCCCCCGTGTTTATGATTTCCTTTTTTATGGGAATAATTTTCTTGTATACAAATTTAAATTTAATTTTGTTAATACGTTTCACTTTTACTTTCTCTCACACTTACACTTACTTACACTCTCCTTTTCATTATCATTTTCATTTTTATTGTAATTTTTTGTTTTTTTTTTTTTGTTTTTATATGCAGGCTTATGAAGTTGTAAAATCAGAATTTTTATATCCTTCCATGCTCATGCTCCAAACTGTTAATGCATGTGCACCATTTGCCTGCTGCTGTTAACTTTTCACATTCAGTTACTGTTTCAGTTCCAGTTTCAGTTTCAGTTTCATTTTCATCTGGAATTTAATTTTTTCCTCTCTTTTCTCTCTCTCCCTTTTATCTTCTTCTTTTGTTTTTTCCCCCATTTAAAACACATTTTTTTTCGTTCCTAAATTTTTGGTAAAAAAAGGATGCCAGAAATGAAAATAAAATCATCATGAGAAAAAAAACTTGCTTTTTATTACATTTAATATTTTTTATGCCGTTTTTATTAGTGTTAGAGTGCATATACACATACACTTACGTATATGCACATACGGAAATATATACGTATACACATACGTAGATACATACATATCTACAGTATCTCTATAGATTGTCTGTGGTCTGTGTGGTGCCCTACTTTCGAAAATGAAGTCATTTTCAATTCATTCGTTTCATGCAACCTAAACTGTGCTACTGTTCTATTCATAACATCTACTTACATATGTATGTATGTATATAATAAAGGAATTATACATAGCTAAGATGGTGGCTTTATTGCTTAGCCTTATTGGTCTAGAAGAAGCAAACCCTTGTATCGGGTGGCCCATCTACATACATACATAACATACATAATTGGTCATTACAACCCTTCAGTCAGGATTACGACCTAGCTTCTCACACCACTTATGTTGTGTTTTAATTTTATACATGAGTAGCGGGACATACAGAGAGATTTTTTCAGGAGCTTTGCATGGCAATTTTATTTACTCTCAAAGTTTTTACCAGAAATCTGCTGAGAGGAAATCGCCGTAGAAATATTTTTTATATTTCGTTTTGATGTCTGACCTGGTCTTACGTATAATTAGCCAAAACACTATCTACTAGACTGCGCTGAATACCGGGTTAGCCCTCTATCGGCTGAAACTTAAGCCAACGATTATTTCGAATCTGGCAATACTTTGTATGTCATTCTATTCTTGCACAATATTTAGTAGATTATCTCCTCTAAACGTAATGAAACGATTTACGCTTCAGTAACGTTCAGATTTACTGGGCCAACGAGAAACTGCACGACGATGTCGATTTTGCAAAAAAAATAACCACTTTTTCGGATGAAACTTAACTGGGTACGTTAAGCAAGTAAAAATTGCCTTATTTGGGGCTTAGAAAACTCACACGTGGTCTTACAGAAGCCAATGCACGCATTACGAATGACTGTTTGATGCGGCTTGTGGAGCGGAGGCCAAATATTGGCAAATAAGGACGGCGCAAACCATTACGGTCAGTGGAGACACCTATTGCACCATGCTAACCGATTTTTTTTGATTTTCTTATACGTGCTCTTCATGGTATTGATGTGAACGACGTCTGTTTTCAACAGGATGTTGCAACTTGCCACACATCTCATGCCACAATCGATTTATTGCGTCAAAGGTTTGATGACCGTTTAATTAGCCGCAATGGTGATGTAAATTGGCCACCAAGAAGCTGATATTTGACACTTTTGATCTAGTATATTCTGTCGGGTGCCGTTAAAAAAAGTGTTTTGCCGGAAAACCATAGGCAAGGCAATTGATCATTTGAAGGTCAATATTCACTCGAAATATACACTCGAAAAAGTGCATGCTAATTGCTGTGATCGAATAAGGTACTGTGAGGCCAGCCTTGGCAGCCATATGAATGAAATAATGTTTCATTTCTATCGGGAAATTTGGCAAAATTTTAAACCGTTTTTGTTTGATTGCCGTTTTTAAATTTAAACTTTTAAATGACCCACCCTATATAATGAGACTTTTCGAAAGTGCTCTCCACACGAAGATATAAATTAAAATGACATCTTTACGGCTGGAAAGCAATAGTTGTCTGATGTAAACTATGTTTCTGCGTCAGTAAATTGGACAAGAAGATTAAGTTCAGCAGTATACCTTGACTTCGTGCAACCTAAAGAGCTATCTGCTGGTAATGGAGAAGTACAAGCTGTTATACTCATCACTTCTTATGGGTTATCTTTAAAATGTCCCTACAATCCGGTTGCCTTAAAAAAGTCGAACATGCTGTTTGATGTTAGGAAGGATAACTCCCTGCCTAGTACTTGTTAACTGTTTATAGGTTTCCTTCTGAGATCGTTAAGGCATTCCAGATTTCAAGTATTTTGTTTGGTGATTAGTTTTCGTCATCATAAAGTCTACATATTAGGCTTGAAAGGATTCTAATTCTGAACAAGTTTTCTTCGAATGTTTTAATGCTCGATCTGTGAACCAGGCTGCTACATTTTGGGAATTTTTTGAGAGCCTAGTGCATGACTTCAATTTGTGTAATTACCCTGTAAAAGATTAGATTGTCTAAAACCCATTTGAGTTGTGAATAAATTTCGCCTCTCCCCATCTTTCTTTCCCAATATGCCCTTTGAAAGTTCTGTTCGCTCTCTATATCAGCGGTGAGGAAGCTTCCCTCTTTGCAAGTTCTTTTACCTCCTGATTACCGTGAATAAGCACATGACCTGGAATCCAGCAGATGGTGACCGCGCCTTGCAATAACTCCGCCTTAATTTCCTGTCTGTCTTGGTGTCTAAAATCTATAATCTATTATAATAATGTCAGCTAAAGTTGTTTCCGTTTTAGGACACAACAGGGGTTAACGCGTATTCGGCTATTAAAATATCGTTTGAGGTGGTGTTGGGCCAGAAAATGTTAAGAATACTACTTGAACGACTTTAATGTTGCATTGGTATGAGTTCTATAGCTGTCGCCATGAAAAAACCCTTCTCGATGAAGTGATATCGTCCATCCGCATCACATATCCTAATCAATACCATCCCTGCTGTTTATTACGTTTTTCGATATCAATGTCGATCAATACGGTTCATGCCCCTTCAAACCCTACAAGCATAGCTTCATCAGCTTGTGCAAGAACTCATTTTTGAAAGCCATATAATAAATAGCACAAGCAATATAGGCTTCTTAGGTTATGTTATGTTAGTGTGGTAGCGTTCATACCAAAAGCTCACTTCAGCACACATACATAGCTGCCTGTTGTGATGCAACAAGTGAACGCAGTCTCTGGTCAGCGCAAGGGCTGCACATTTAAAGCACGACTATCCCACGCTGGAGAACTATGAAAATGGACATTGAGAAAGAAAGTGGATCCTCTTCTTCAACGGATCTGCACGCACGGCAGAAGTCGTTAAATGGGAGCCGCATTCTTTACGCGTGTCTACCCATAACACAGTGAATTGTAAGCATGGCCACTATGATCGACAAGATGTTACGACCAAGTCCAAGTAACTGGTTGGTGCACTTTTTTACTACTGAGGGCCAAGTGAGCCTAGCGATGGAGCAGGACTCCTCATTAATCCAGGATAGGTTGGCATCTCGGAAGAATTTCCGCGCGATGGCCAGCTTGAACGAGGTAAATTGCATTCCTATGCTGATTGAAGAGGCTGCTTAGATAGAAGTTTTATTTTTAACTGTCCGTGTGGGCCAAAACTGTATTTGTTTAAAAACTGATGTTAGTAGTTCGAGCCTCGGGCCCTTACTCGCTGTAATGATGCTATCCGAGTAGCAGATAAATTGAACGACTTCAATTAGTGCTGTCATAGTGTTAGTTGCCGCTTTCATGTTCAAACTTGTGATTATTGGAGTGTTTCTTCTGAGACCATAGAGCCAGTCTTTAAGCCACCACGAGTTCTTGGATTGATTTCGGGCTTTCTTAAGCCTTTTCTTATGTTGAGACCATCAATGCTGGTACAATTTTTATTTAGTTTTTGAGAGACAAACTTCTCGAAATCCACTAAGAATACTACATCGCTTATAACGTCATTTGTGAAGCCAGCTTAGTCTACTAAATAGAATGTTGACTTATTAGACGAGAGAGCTTGGTTGAAACCCTAGCTCAGAGGTCTCGAATAAGATAAAATATGAAAGAAAAATATTTCTTTCGTTGACTTCCTCTCTCAGCAGTCTTATGGGAAAAACTCTGAAAGTAAAATAAAATTGCCATGAAAATTTTCACGAAATCGGCATTAAACTGTAGAAGAAATTAATACACACTACAAGGGTGCTGTAAGAAGCTAGGCTGTAATCCTGATTAATGGTTTTTAATGACCAATTACGTAAGTAAGTTATAACGGTTACTGTTATAACTGTTGTTATGTTAAAAATTGTAGGATATTTATTTTGCTGGCTTAACCCTTAAAATTTGTGTCTTTTTTTCTGTTTTTTTTTGTTTTTTTCAGTGAAACCTAACGTTTTATACGTTTCAAAAGAGTTTTTCTCTGTAATTTTACGATTTATTTGCGAATGTTTTTTTTTGTTGTTCCTTCTTTAGATGGATGTGTTGTGTTCTTTTAGTGGCAAAGGATGTTACGCGCTCTCTTTGTTTTGTGGCTGAGCTGTTATATTTCGTTTTCATTATTGCCGCCATTGTTGTTGTCGTTGTTGCTGTTGCTATATAGTTTGTTTATATGTTTTTAACAACAAACAACAACAAAATGAGGTCTTACATGTCCTTCCTTTGAACACAAAAAGTGTGTGTGCACGTGTGTGTATGTGTGTGTGTTTGGTTATGGGTACGGATACGAGTGTGTAACATTTACACGCAAATTCAAACACTTTATTTGCAGTCGTTTGTTTTTGGTTTTGTTTTTCGTTTCTTTTCGGTTGCCTTTACTGTTTCCCAAAGTAATTTAAACATTTCCTTTCATGCCTTAACCTCCCTTCTATTTACCCCATGGCCCCATGTCAGTTTTATTTTTATGAGGCTGCTGCTTGCATTTAAGCCCGGCTATTTGTCTGTCTGTCTGTCTGCTTATAGTTGTTAACGTTGATTTTATGTTTCGTACGGAGTTTTCTTTTTTTTTTTTTGCACGAAAGTTTTTCTCATTTTTTTCCCATTATTTTTCATGATTTTTTTCGCTTATTTTTTCCCCTTTTTTCTTGGTTATAAAATTAATTTTTGTGTGTGTGCGTGTGTGTGCTTTACACTCCTGACATACATTCACATTTATTAACAGCATCATCATGTAGAGTGAAGCCAAGCAGGCGGCAGAGATTGCGACTGCTACTGAGTATGAAGCTTTAATTTTGCGTACTGTTTTTTTTTTTTTTTTTTTTTTTGTTGCAAGAAATATAAAACAGAAGAGGCGGATATGATTGCGCCTAAAATTTCTTTCACAATATTTTTTTTTAATGGTTGTCGTGATTTTTTTTGTGATCCCGGGTAATTTTAGAATGTTTTTTTTTTTTCAGTGCACAAGGGTCTTGGCCAAAGTAAAATTGCAGTATTTGAAACGTATATTTCGCAAGTCGAATCGAATTTTTTGTTGTGGCTTGTATGTTGCAGGCAACATGGGTCGCTATTCCTATTGAAATAAGCAACGAGTGTTATGACGCTATGTTGACTGAAATTATGTTTCTTCAGCTAAACACCAACGCCATTTGGTTCCAACAAAATGGCAAAACTTTTCATAAAATTCGCCCAACAATCGATTTCTAGAAAAATCTATTTTCTTCCGAAAATATTCCTAATATCTGGCAGCTTAGTCCGTTTGATTTAACGTCTCTGGATTATTATCTTATGGGGCATTTCTTTTACTTTTTGAGGTTCACTGACAACAAACCATTAACTCTTGATGAAAACCAAAACACTGCATTCATAGGGGATATCAGTGATATCGATAACAGTGATATCGATAACAGGTGCCGTCGATTATATATCTACAGTCTCCACGAACTGGTACAGAATTATCTTAGATTACTTACTTACTTCCTTGGCCATTTCAATCCTCTAGTCAGGATCACAACCTAGCTTCTCACATCACTTATGTTGTGTGTGTTAATTTTATACATGAGTAGTGGGACCTACAGTTTAAAGTCGACTCCAAACGACAGATTTCTCGGGAAACTTTTCATGACAATTTTGATTTATTCGCAGAGTTTTTGCCAGAAGATTGCTGAGAATAAGTCGCCCAAAAAAATATTTTTTTATTTACTTAAATTCAAGATGAGCTGGGGCTTACATTGTATATCCAGGCAAATTTTGGTCTGCCAGACTGTATTTGTTACTGGTCCAGGAGTTTGATTCAAAGTGAAATATTCAGAGTCCTTAGAGGAATTTATGAGCATCTTTCAAGCAGAAGTTTCAACAGCATAAACTTGATGAACATTTGATTAATTGAACTTGAGCAGGAAGTAAAGAGGACGGGACATAGCCCAACTATGATATAGTCAGGCCGCCATCTGAGCTTTTAGCTTTTAAAGTTGACACGAAATTAGGAGGGAGCCGTCTAGGTAAGCAGTTAATTGGTGCAGAACATTTGTATGGAGTGGGAACAGATGTTAGGAAAGATATTCTCGGGTGAAGAGATATAGAAAAATAGAGTGACAGATAGGATCATTTAAAAATATTCTGCAAAGAAATTATATGTTGAGAGTACTACAATACTGGGGTCCTGAGACCATTGTAACACCCATATAACCTATTAGGTTACATAATTAGAGCTTCCAGTTGAATATTTCAACCATCCCGAGGATTCAATTCAATTCTTTCAATTTCAATTCTCAATTCGCTTTTGACTAGACATGTTTTGTCATTAAATTCTAGGTGTCCACGAATCCTACTTCTCAGGTTCCCAAGAGCCGGACAATAATAGAGAAGATGTTGCAGTCTCTGCAGAAGTCGTTATAAGGTATTCCCACTCTCCTGGCATGAACACAAAGCCCAGTGTTCTGTTATCACTGCCATGGGGGTTTTTAAATGGTATCCTTATAGGTTGAGGTCTGTCTGGTGTCTCCATTGGGTTCAAGTGGCTTCATTATCCCATCTTGCTCTTGTCAACATGAATGGAGGTTTTGTGAGATTATATGTCTACCTCCCTGTAGAGGAGCGCCAATCTCACGTAGGAATTCATTTCAATTTTCTGTATTGCTAGCCATAACAAGTGCGTCGACTTATTTGTGCAGGAACCCAAATTATACCGAATTCGCATGGCAGTAATTTTAACAGCCATTAACTAATGTTCAGGTGTCGTGAAAAGATTCCCCATCTGACTTTGTTGTGCGATCTGTTTACATCGGTGAAAACCTGAAGGACCTGAATTTTTGGGAGATTTAGACCATTGTCGTAAAAGGTTATATCCAGTATCAGAGTCGCAAACCATGATCGAATGCAGGTTTAAGTATCTTGCAGTCGATTGGTGCATTCAGACCAATTATACCCAAGATTTTTTCATGACAATAGCTTCTGTACTTCCACGCTCTTATGGCGACCATGGCCAAAATGTCTGGTGGTAACCAGTTAAGGAGAATAAACAATAGCCTGGATGATGTAGCAGATACGTAGGTAGAAGTGGCTGTCCCCTTGATGGAATTATGAGCGGACACACTTAGGACACACAATTGTTTCTGGTTTGTTGGCATAACACTTTTCTTTAACGAAGCCCCACAGAAAATACTCCAACGGCGTCAAATCGCAGCTTCTTGGCGGCCAATTGAATCGCCATTTCGGCTATAAGACCGCCATCAAATGTTTGATCCAACAAATCGGTTGTGGCATGAGATGTGTGACAAGTTGCATCATCCTGTTGAAACCAAACATCTTTCACATCAATATTATGGAGAGCGGATACAAAAAAATCGGTTATCATAGTGCGATAGGTGTCTCCATTGACCGTAATGGTTGCGCCGTTCTAATTTTCAAAGACGACATCTGCTCCACAAGCCACACCAGTCACTACGTGTGGGTTTTCTGAGTCCCAAATGCGGCAATTTTGTTTATTAAAGTACCCACCAAGATGAAAATGAGCTTCATCCTCAAATATGATTTTTTTTAACAAAATCGACATCATCCTACAGTTTCTCGTTGGCCTAATAAATGCCAACGTTGCACAAACGTAAAGCGATTCATTACGGTCAGGGTTATGACGTAGTCTCTCACACATGAATGGGGGAACCAACAGTTTAAAGTCGACTCTGAACGACATATTTTAGAGAAAGTTTTCATGGCAATTTTATTTTACTATCAGAGTGCGAAAAATCTGCTGAGAAGCAGTTGCCGAAGAAATATTTGTTCGTATTCCGGTTTGTTTGACATGGCTGACCTGGGGGTTTGAACCGAGGTTTCATGTCTAATAGGGCAACACACTACTTACTGGACTATGAAGACTTTTTTATTCGTTTTCAAAGGATTTAATTTCACAAATAGTTCTATGAGTTCTTATTTCCATGATTTCTGTATTAAGAATTCACATTACTTGCCCATTGTGCCTATGCATGCCAGTGCGTTTAAGTAATAAGCAGCGTTTGGCTAGGCTTGTCTGTCATCCTTGTGTCTTCCAGACTGTATGATTTAATAGGCATACAAATGAATAAATTCCCATATTTTTCTTCTTCTGTTTGTTTGTTTGTTTTTATTTCATTTCTATTTAAGGATCATGTTGAATTTAGAAAAAAAAATTCTATTTTCGAATGTTTTTTTTCCTTTTTTTTTCATATGAAAAGTGACTCTAATTAGCGCACGAATTAAAAACACCAGACATGTGTTCATTTCTGCCTTTTGGAAAACCATGTCTTTTCATCTACAATTTCAGCTATGTGTAGCAGCATAGAAGGATTATGTTTCAGTTTTGAAGAGGAAGAAGAAAATATTTTAAAGGCTTAAAATTTCATTTCCATGAATAATTGAAGAAATCAATTCAATTCTTAGGCAAAAATTTTAATTTCATTCAGTTTAATTAAAGAAATTTGAGATTTCAGTATTAAATGAAGGGGAAGAGGCAAAATTGGTTTCTGCTTTACTTTGTGGTTTTTGAAACAAAAAAAATTTAATCTATGCTGCTTAATTAATAAATAAATTAATGGAAATAATTATTAAATAAACCAAGAATGTCTTCTTCTCTCAGCTGTTTAGTTGGGGATTACAATTTACAGGTTGTCTGTAAGCCACTTACTTTACTTGACAGTCTACAAATTTACTTTCAATACTTTACCCTCAACTGTTGGTCTGCAGACAGTATTTGTTACTGATCCAGGAGTTTGATTCAACATGAAATATTCAGAATCCTTAGAGAAACTTATGAGCATCTTGCAAGCAGAAGTTTCAATGGCATAAACTTGATGAATATGTGCTTAATTGAACTTGTGCCGGAAGTAAAGAGGACGGGACGTAGGCCAACTATGCAATAGAAAAGCCACCATCTGAGCTTCTAGCTTCTAAAGTTGACATAAAATTATTATGGAGTCGTCTAGTTATGCAGATTAGCTTGCCAGGATAAGAGTTTCTTTACTATTAATTGGTGCAGAAGATTTGAATGGAGAGGGAAAAGCTGTTATGAAAGATATACTCGGGTGAAGAGATAAAGAAAGATAGAGAGACAGATGGGATGATTCAAACTTAATCTGCAAAGCGATTATATGTTAAGGATACTACAATACTGGGGTCCTGAAATCATTGTAACACCCATATAACCTATTAGGTTACATAATTAGTGCCCCCAGTTGAATATTTCAAACATCCCGAGGGCCTTATAACGTTTTGAATTTTTCTCAAATCGCCTTTGACTAGACATGTTTTGTCTTTAAATTCTAAGTGTCCACGAATCCTACTTCTCAGGTTCTCAAGTGACAGAAAATTACAGAGAAGATGTTGCAGCTTCTGCAGAAGTCGTTATAAGGTATTTCCAGTCTCCTGGCGTGAACACTCAAGGCCCACTGTTCTGTTATTACTGCACTTACTTTACTTGATACTCTACAAATTTACCTTCAATGCTTTTCCCTCCACTGTTGCCTTTAATAGTTCGTACATATGTTTGTTTAACAATTCTTTTTTTGTATTGAATTTTTGGCTTTTAAATCACAGACTATTAAACAAATAAAATGAAAATATTGTCCAAAATATTATTAAATATTTACAACAAATGCCATTAGACAGCTCACAGATATTGTTTACATATATACTTTACATCCATGTATGTATACATACAAACATGTAATGTATAGAATGACTGTAAATAAATCAGAGAAACATTAAGTTAAAGTCGATTGTTTAATAGCCTACACCATCTCAAATATAAATAATATCCTGCTGCTCGTCATATGCTTACATTGTTATACATTACATACCTAAGTACATACACATAACATACATAATTGGTCATTACAACCTTTCAGTCAGGATTACGATCTAGTTTCTCACACCACTTATATTGTGTGTGTTAATTTTACACATGAGTGGTGGGGCCTACAGTTTAAAGTCGACTCCGAACGACAGATTATTGAGAAACTTTTTATTTTACTTTCAGAGTTTTTGCCAGAAATCTGCTGAGAGGAAGTCGCCGAAGAAATACTTTTTGTATTTTGTTCTGATGTCTGGCCTGGGGCTCGAACCCTGGCTTTACGTCTGATAAGCCAACACACTACCTGCTAGACTACGGCGACTTCAATAAGTGGTCATTACAAATCTTACGTCAGGATTACCACCTAACTTCGTATGCATTAGGGCACTGCTAAAGGCATGGTAATCACAGCAAATTGTATTGCGATCTCGAAAATCTATTTAATGCTCCGTACTTGCTTAGCTTTATAAAGTCTGTATATATTCTTCACCGGACGAAAAGAGGTAGGTAGGTACCTAAAAGTAGTAGCCCAGGTACGGTACGTTGTGATACCACAGTCATACACTTCCTCTAGTACGAAGACTAGTACTTTTGATTAATGCACTCAGCTCCTTAATGGTCCATCCTCTATGGCTCAATCATCTATTAAGTGAAAGCCTAGTGCATCCCCTCAACTCCTACAGTAGTCATTGACCATATGATCAAAACTAATGCATCGCACATAGGTACACAGAATACAATGACCAGCGAATGTTCATTACCACTAGATTTCGAGTTTCAAGAAATCCAGAATACACTTTCCTAACTTAAAACGAAGACGGTTTATGGTGCACATGTAAAGGAGACGTAAACTACAACGTTACGCAGATGCTATCGGGTCACGGAAATTTTAGGAAATATCTGCACAGAATGGGCAAGGCCGCCTCCCCCTAACTGTCTTTACGAGGAAGGGGAGGTAATCGATTACGCAGAGCACACTGTTTTCGAGTGTGCACGCTGGCAGAGCTATCGCTCTGTACTGACGTCAATGGTTGGAACGATCACAGCCGCTAATATTGTCAGGGTTATGACTGCGAGTAGTGGAAACTGGACCTCGGTAGTGAATTACGCAGAGCGCATTCTGAGACGGAAGAAGAGAGATCTTGGGGCTGCAGAACGAGTAAGCATGCCGGCATAGGTGATACTGTCACACGTGCCAAGCGTAACCGAGACGATGATTTAGACGAAAGGAATAGTGGAGGCGCTTAGATGTCTCCCCAACTTTCGATTCGCAATCCGGACGCGGTTATAAACATGAAGAGGCCAAAGGGCCAAAAGGACTCCACTCCGAAGTAATACCATCGTAGTTCCGGAGTGGGCACAAACAAGTCCACAGGAGACGAGGGGGGGATTTAGTGGGTGAGGGCCCCACACACGGAGCATGTGACGACTTCCTCTATGGTGCAGTTAGGTACATTTACCCCTCCTCGGCGAAAAAATATAAAAAAAATGGTGCACATGAACAACGGTAATAAGATGTTAATGTTGTTGCTGCTGTTCTGGCCCAATCTGCATCGAAAGATACAATCGACATCGATTGTACCATGGGCTGGATGAGTTGTATGCCTGGCTATCATAAAGTACGTTCATAACTCTTCAAGAAATATTGTCGTCCTTAATAAACTCTAGCATAGTGGTTCCGTAGCCGTAGTCTAGTAGGTAGTATGTTGGCTTATTAGACGTAAAGCCAGGGTTCGAGCCCCAGGCCAGACATCAAAACTAAATACAAAAAGTATTTATTCGGCGACTTCTTCTCAGTAGATTTCTGGCACAAACTCTGAGAGTAAATAAAATTGCCATGAAAAGTTTCTCAAAAATCTGTCGTTCGGAGACATACACAACATAAGTGGTGTGAGAAACTAGGTCCTAATCCGGACTGAAGGGTTGTAATGACCAATTATGTATATGTAGTGATGTTTACCAGTTCTACGTGGAAGATAATGTGATTGTCCTGTAGCCTTATTGAGTGAACTATACCTATCAACTTCGGGAAGATACCATCACCAGCATTTCAGCCAGTTTTTAATTTATCCTGAGGATCTGCAAGGAATAGTCCACAAGGTGCATTACTCAAGTATTTCATCTAAAACCGCAAAAAGCTCTCTGGTCCCCGACAGTGCCTACACGACTGTCGTCTGTGAAATGAAAAAATACATCAAAAACCCTATTTGGTGAAGTCGTAAGCATAGGCTTCCTCGGACAAATTGTGCAGAAGCCCTTCTTAGTACCGAATTGTTAAAGGAGTTACTACTTCCTACTTCCGCTCCTTTTTTCTATCCCCTCTTTTATCCTTCCTTCTTAAGGACATTACGTAAAATGGGTCAAATCGACCTCCGGGTACTGTAATTGTCTAAATTGATAAGTACACGTCCTCTAACATAACCTACTACTGTTGGCAGAGAAAATGGTCAGTCTAAGCTTTGCATTGGATTTGATATGAGGATTCGTACAACGAACATTGTTGTTCCATAATAGGCATCAGGTTTATTTGGCCATTCACATGAGTTTTTGTCTCTATTTGTAGGCAAATAGTGATAAACGAACATGTGCTGGAAAGCAAACATTTTAAGTACACATTCAAGGACCTCAAAATGTCTAGGACCACCTTTGTATGATGCTTTTAGGGATCAATTTTAAAAGCTCTTGGACCTAACTGTTGAATTCTATAATAAATCGGAATGTAAAAGTTCCATTTAATTGGGTAATTAAGTCAACTATAAACCTTAGGCTAATCCCGGCTAAAGAAACAAAAGTTTGACGAACTGTGAGTCAGTAGGGTATAAGAAAAAAACAAACATTGCATGTGTGAATGTATGTTTGGTTAAGCAATGAGTTTTGTGGTCTGGGGTAATGCAAATTTAATTAAATTTACTTTAACGACGTATATAGGTAGACGCGTATGCATTAATGCATTTGCAAATGCAATTAAACAGTGTGTGTTAAAAGTTGAAATACAACATAGAAACAGCCACTGTAAGTGATTAATAACACGAGAATCTCTTTCAATACCGCTTACATTACAATACCGATTACATGAAAATCTGGGAGGTGGAACCTTAAGGACAAAGTGGTTGTCAAATGTCAATGGAAGGCAGACAGAAAACAGGGGGAAATAAAAATATTTTAAATAGGAAATGATTAATTGACCAAAAGAGTGTGAACAAACGTGTGTTGTTTGTTGTTTTTATTTTTTTCTTTTCTATTCAACAGCGGATTTTTTGCAATATACAACACCTGCATGTTGTTTAATTAAATTAATCTTGATGACTGTGATGACGGTGATGGCTATGACGTTGACAGTGACAATATTGGGGTTTGCCATATGGGCCAAAGGAAAAATTTTATTTTTGGAAGGAGGTTGATAGGAGGATTGTATTTTAATCAATCGTATTTCAAGTTGTTTAATTAATTTCTATTAATTGCCGTATGATTAATAGAATTATTTCGGTATTGTTGAGATTTTAATTCCTGTTGGAATATTTTGTTCTGTCAATAACACAACCGAGTGCCGGCTGCCATGGCGTGTTGCTTACAGGCGTAGCAACAATACTTATGAAATACTTAATTAGGCGTTAAAACAATAAACATTTATCGATAACAACACTTTTAAGAATAATATTGAATTTTATTTTACCAAAATATACACGAAAAAACGACAGAATAAAAATTTTTCAATCTTCCCCTATAAGACCGGTTTTTCTATGTGACCGCTTACAACTTTTTACACGATTTGTAATCTTAAAATGCTTGTAATCATCTTTGTAATGCGACATATCGACGGGCACATTGTCGTCTTTATATTTCTCGCATTTGCGCCACTGCAGCAGACCTGTACGTGTGCTATTGCCAAAACCGCGCATATAATCATCGTTTAATTTTTCCTTTTTCGGCATTAGAACATTACAGTTCACATCCTGCTTGGGCATAATGCGATACATAATATCATTTAATGTGGTCAAGTTTTCTACAAATTGATTGCCATTGTTGAAGTAAATATTCGAATTCAAACTCTTCAAACGATTGTGAAAACCATACTGTTTCCACTTAACAAAATCAGCATAATCTTCATCGGGTTGCATGTGAACATGATGTTTGAAATCTGAATGAGACACGGAGACATCTTTCATACAACTACTGCTGCCATATATACCCGGTGTAATCGCTTTCGTATCCTTTTTATCGCTTAAACGATTCTCGTACCAATTACCCACTAAAACTGCACTGCCAAAGATATTATCACCATCACTTCGATTTGAATTACGATTAGGTCGCCTCGGTAATATATAAGGAAAGACTAAATTTCTCAAATGCGTAGATTTTTGTGACATTTTTTTGTCTTTTTTTGGAACAATTCGAAATCAACTGTTTTAGTAAAAAATTTTCTCTGAATTAAAAAAAAAATAAATAAAAAAATTTGACAACTAAAGGGGAGAGCACCCCAGCAATCAGGGTAACCTGTAACAGAAATACAAAACCTTGTTAAAGTTTTGCGGGATGAAAAGTGCTAGAGAACTATAATACAAGTGAGCGTCAATACATCAGCTTTCGAGTCACAAAGAGGACAGTCTAAGCAGTTGAGTATCTTGGTAGGATTCGATTAAGTTTCGCGCCCACAAAATGGGAGTGACGCTAGTATTCGGGCTAACAAACTGATGGCGCACATAAATGGTGCTGCATTGCATTGACTTTTTGTGTAACGCTGCATCCAAAGAGACAATTTATTTCGTGGTGGACAAAAGAAATCGCTGAACTCAGACGGTTCTTCCCCTGCAGCAGAAGAAAATATAGGAGGACCACGAAGTGCACGTGTCCCGAAAAGACAAAATCTGAAATATCCCGCTGGTCATTACAATCCTTCAGTAATTAGGACTTAATTAAATTAATGTTAATTTTTATACATGAGTGGCGGGACTTACAGTTTAAAATGGACTCCGAATGACAGATTTTTGCTGAACTATTCACGGCAATTTTATTTATTCTCAGAGTTATTGCTTCGTGGATAATCATTGAACCCTGATGGACAAAATCGTTATGCAAACACCGCCATACCACACTTGAGCAGTGAAGCCATCGATAACAATGTAAGAAGATTTTTTCCCTCACAACTAGATATCGAAACCCTTCACTGTGAAGGGACTTAAAGCAGATGTCTTAAGGCAACAGACGGAATTCCAGCCCACGTGCTTAAACTACTTGCAGAAAACAGTTCGATGCGCTACATGAAGTGTACAATGTTTACATTAACCAAAGCGGCCAAAGATTCAGAAGCTCACTTTCATCGTAAGGATAAAGGGGGTTATCCAATCAAAAAGTATAATTTTTTTCAAACTAATATTGCCAAGAACGAAGAAAAAATGATGCAAGGGGTAGGATCAAACGAGGACGTGGTAAGCTAAAGGATGAACAAATCCTCTAGTTTTAGCAACAGAACCAATCCAAAACTTCATCGAAACAAAAAATGTTAAGTGTTTCGGATCACTACTCAAGGTGCGTTACCAGAGTTTAGGTTCTCTGGTTCATTTATTCATTCCGGCTATGATAACTAATAACGAAGGAGAGGGTAAGGTATATAAGCTTAATGCAGAATATAAGGTCAAGTAATAATGCCATAATAAATAAATAAATAGGGTGGGCCATTTAAAAGTTTAAATTTAGAAATGCAATCAAACAAAAACGATTTGGATTTTTGCCAAATTTAGTTTTTTTGGTTGTGAAGTACAATTGTTCCCGATAGAAATGGAAAATTATTTGATTCATATTAGCTGCCGCGGCGGGCCTTACAGTATCTTATTCGATCGGACCAATTTTGGTGCTTTTTACTTGATCTAATGGGGTCGTACCCCGGCAATGGCATCACGATTGTTCGCCTTCAAATGCTCAAATGCTCTCTGGTTTGTTGGCCGAACAGTTTTCTTTAACGGTGCCCTTCAGAAAATAGTCCAACGGTGGCAAATCGCAGCTTCTTGGAGGCCAATTGACATCACCATTATGGCTAATTAAATGGCCTTCAAATGTCTGACGCAATAAATCGTCACTCGTAAAGGGTGCAGTAATTTTGTTTGCCTAACGTATCCACCAAATTCTAACGTTGTTCAAGCCTAAATCGATTCATTACGTTCAATGAATTTTGTGACAGAATAGAATGACATAAGTATTGCCAGATTCGAAATAGCCAATTGTTTAAATTTAAACCGATAGATGGCGCAACCGATAGTACCGTGAAAGTTGTCGCTGCAGGACTAATAAATCGCTTAAACCAGCGACTCATTTAGAAGTTCTTTTAAGCGAAATCTGTCGAAAGACGACACCGAGTGTTTAGCTAGTATTAGTAAATTTGGTATTATGGAGGAAAAATCGGCAATCGAACCAATCTCAACTCAAAATTTTCGCTTCCTAAACCCTAGAACTTCTTTAACAAAATGCAAGCAATACACTGAGATTGATTCGATACAAATTAAACGCATTTCTATATACGTTTGACGTACTCTAGAGTTATATGAGGATGGCATCATAGCGCTTCAATAAATAAGATTGACGGGAAATGACGAATCAGGGAATAAAAGCAACTATCAGTGTGTAATAATACACAGTTGCCAAGCGAAAATACATGTATTGTGAGTAGACCTTGCTGTGAGGGATAAAGGTCTGTAACGCTGAGCTTCAGAGCTTGATTTCAAAACATCGCTTCAATTGTAATTCAATCCTTAAGACTGAAGAGATATTCCAGGACAAACTAGAAAGAATTTTTGACACTAACCACGCCTACGATGATATGAATGTAGAAATAGACGGTTTCAACGCTAATGAGACGGAGAAAAACAGCAAACCATTGATCAAGTGTGTTAAGAGATCCTTTACAAGCGATGCGTTGGTCTCCATTTAGCAAAATACATGCATACATACATAATTGGTCATTAGAGCCCTTCAGCCAGGATTACAACCTAGTTTCTCATGTCACTTATGGCGTGTGTGTTAATTTTATATGTGCGGGGCGAGACCTACAATTTAATGTCGACTACGAACGACAAATTTTTAAACTTTTCATTGAAAATTTATTTACTCCCAGGGTTTGCGCCAGAAATCTGCTGAGAGGAAGCTACCGTAGAAATATTATTTTGAATTTTGTTTTGTTGGAGATGTCTGACCTGGGGCTTGAACCGTGGCCTCACAACTAATACGTCCACACTCTACCTAATAGAGTACGGCGACTTCAAGACCAGGCAAGGCTAATCATATATGAACAGGCCAGAGACCAAAAAGCTACAACCGCGGAACTGCTAAAAATCACTTGGTATGCTATTGAAACTCAAAAGTTCTTATTATTCACCCTTATTCTGGTTGTCGTCGTCGACGCAAGACGTTCGGCATCTTGCCCACAAATACCAGGACATGGGTATTTACATTTCTCATTAACACACGGAATCAAACATTCCGGTCGACATCCTTCATAAGGATTGCCAAATTAATCAGGTAAACATTGACAAGATGCGACGCCATTTTGTTGGCGGCCTTGAGCATAGGGTCCACAAGGCAATGGATTGCAAGGTTCGACAACTTCAGGTTGATTTTGTTGTATGGGAGAGCATAGCACGAATGGATTACCAGTATAGCCAGACTCACAATAACACATTGGAGTGTGGCTATTAACACGACAAACTGCACTTTGGCCACAAAGTCCTGAGCAGGGATCCTTACATTTCTGTTTAATGCAATTTTGTCGCGAGGGACATTCAGAGTTTGTAACGCATTCAGGGCGGCAATTAGGTGGTTGTTTTGTATACTCTGGTAAGCAAGTACATGAATCTGTTGTCCCTATATCCTTGTCCCTATTTGGACCACACGGTGAAGGTTGACAAGGATTCGAAGCAACAACATCCTTTTGAGGTTCAACTACAGACATTAAAAATCGTATTAATAGCTAAATTTTCGCAGCAATTGTAATCCTATCAAACTTACTCATTATTTTGCACTGAACAAATGGATTTCCTGTATAGTCTTGAATACAAGTACAGAACGGACTATGGTTTACAACATTGTAAAGCGCAAAACGGCCACATATTCCTGGACGTGGATCAATACATCGCCGATTTTGACAGGCCTGATGATAAAAAAAACTTTTTTTTCTAAATAAACCATAAAATGAATCGGCTGACTTAAATATTAGAGATGTGTGTTTTGTGTTATTACAATTTTCGATAAACAGTCGACTTCGACACAGGACTGTTACAGAATACCACAACAGTGTCGACGTGATGTCAACGGCGATAGAAAACGATGTCGACTCAAAAATGACGACGACGACAACCAGAATAAGGGTGAATACTTACGAAATATTTAATCAAACGTTAATAAAAACAATTTCAATAATTGCTATGTGGAGGCAAAAAGTCTCTAATCATTAAGCCCATTACCACTAACTAATAACAACACTGTTTAAGAGTAAAAAAAAATAAAATTAAAAAAATATATTCTCCTTCAAAATATACATAAAAAAATACAAAACTTTATATGAAAAAAAAAGAACCCCTTCTAGTCCTCGCCAGTAAGACTGGTTTTTCTTTGTGGTCCCTTGCATCGTGTTATCGGCTTATCAATCTTAATGGGCTTGAAATTATTCTTGTAAAGCGACATATCGACCGGGGTATTGTCATCGATGTATTTCTCACATTTTTGCCACTGCAGCAGACCTGTACGTGTGCTATTGCCAAAACTGCGCATATAATCATCGTTAACTTTTTCCTTTTTCGGCATTAGAACATTACAGTTCACATCCTGCTTGGGCATGATACGATACATAATATCCTTTAATGTGGTCAAGTTTTCTACAAATTGATCTCCATTGTTGAAGTCAACATTCGAATTCAAACTATTCAAACGATTGCTAAAACCATATTGTTTCCACTTAACAAAGTCAGCATAATCTTCATCGGGTTGCATGTAAACATGTTGTTTGAAATCTGAATGAGAAACGGAGACATCTTTCATGCAACTGCTGTTGCCATAAATACCAGGCGTAATCGCTTTCGTATCCTTTTTATCGCTTAAACGATTCTCGAACCAATTGCCCACTAAAACTGAATTGTTAAACGAATTTTCACGATATTCAGAAATTAGAATATGGTCAGGATCCTTTGGTAATATGTAAGGAAAGATCGCATTCCTTAAACGCGCAGATTTTTTTGATATTTTTTTGGGAGCAATCGACATTTTGTTAAAAAAACTCGTTTATTTTTATTTTTTTAAATCTGACATGAAAAGACAGTGCACCCTATACACTGGCATGTAAGGGTTTTTAGTATTGATGATACCAGTATAAAGGTTGTTGTGTTTGCTCAAACTATGAAAAAACACAGAAACTTCTGAGCTTCTTTCGCAGAATAGAAAGTTTTAAAGGATTGTCATGCACGATAACATTAATACATCATCTTTCGAATGATGAAACCTCATACCCAACACAAAGCAGAAGATTGCAGTCTGAACAGTAGAGTATTCATGTTAGGATTTGATGATGTCCCACCCCCCAAAGAAGTGACAAAACGATGTTATGAAGTAATGACCAATAAAATGTTGCAGCGCATTATTCCATGGCATCAATGTCTCGTGTAACGCTAAACCCAAGAAGACAATCTGTTTACTAATAAACATTAGCAAAAGAAAATACATCGGAGCTAGGATTGCCACGAAGTACAAGTTTCCGAAGATTTTGGGCGCCTCTGAAAAGCAGTAAAATAGTTAAAAAATTCGAAATCGGTATAGCTCTGGAGAGATTAAAGCAATAACCCCGTGGGACTTGATTATAAAATCATAATGTACACTCGGCCATAGCACAACTGGGCAGCGAAGCTGTTGATAACATGGTAAAAAATGTTTTCCCCTCAAACCTAGCGCTGTTAGGCATTATCTAACGCCACCAAAAATATGGCCAAAAAAAAAAACAAGAACATCTCAAACAACAATTTCGACGATTCTACCAGCAGTTTTTACGGTCTGGTGCAAATCACGGCTCGTTCGCGAGTGCAAGGAGTCGTTGAGGATTTTTGGACTAGACTGTATCCGTCTGTGCTGGGTTCCGGGTCAAAGCGGAATACTGAGCAATGAGACGGCGTATGCCCTCGCTAGATTAGCTTCGCTTTCTGGGGGCGATTTGATAGTTGGTCCTGACCCCCGGTCTGTCACCTCTATCGCCTCATCAATGGATGGGTCAGAGAGGAAGAGCAGAGGCGTTGGGGGAACGAATCGGGTTGTTTTGTCTCTAGATGTCTGTGGCCTGCTGTGGGCAATGGAAGAACAGGTTGGCTGCTGCGCTTGGATAAGGCCAGCTTAAGGTTAGTTGTCGGTTTTATCACAGGTCACTGCAAGATTAGGTCGCTGTTCCAGATCCCAGCCGGACTATTGCAGGGCATGTTGCGATGAGGAGGAGTTGGAGACTATCGAACACCTCCTCTGTAACTTCCCAGCCCTTGGTAGAATGAGGTTGAGGACCCTTATCAGGACCTTCTTTGAGAGTTTGAATTCTGTGTCGAGAGCCAACATCAAGGCTCTCCACAGATTCATTAGTGGCTTAAGCTGGTTGAGAGGCGCTAGGGTTTCATTAGTGTAGTCGCGCCCTGCCCTTTTTATTGTGTCTTATCAGTGTAATTCCTCCACATCCCATTCTCCCCTTTCCTACATCCTCTCCTTTTGAAGCCCTCTATTATCCTTCCCTCTGTAAGGACGTTGTACAATGGGTCAATTCGACCTCCGAGTACAGTACTTGTCTTTATTGACAAGTACACGTCCTCTAACCTAACCTAACCTACCAGCAGTGCGGCAACTGCATCTGCGAAGACGGCTTATTAGGAGATACAGATTCTCTGAGAACTTATTGGGAAACGATTGCCTGAGATGGTGGTCGATTTTGTCTTAGCAAACCCGCGGCCTATAACTACAACAGCAGTCTTCAAACACTGTTCGCTTCTAAAACCCCAGAAGCTGTTTAACGTTCGAATAGTGAATACAAGTCAAAGAAATAAGCAAGGAATTCACTGACATTGACACGGAATTGTAATGGACTGCGATTTAAATTTTTTTAATTTTATAACAGCGCTCTTAAAAATGTATGTGGTCATGAGGTAGGCATTCGAAAACTAAAATTTAAAAGAAAATTAGAGGTCATGCAACAAAGAAGAACAAATTTCCCATGTCTATGATAAGAAAGTATTAACAGAGAAGACTTCCACGCCAAAGAGTGTCAGACGTAAATGCATACATAGTTGATTATTACAAACCTTCACTCAAGATTAGGGCCTAGTTTCCAATACCACTTATGTTGTGTGGTGGAGCCTACAGCTTAAAATCGACTCTGAAGGGCAGATTTTAGAGAAACTTTTCATGACAATTTTAATAACACTCTCGGGCTTGAACCGAGGCCTTACACACTATCTACAAGACTATGGCGACTTGTAACTTCTTTTTTATAAATTTAATGACTAAACGAGGAATATGAAAAGAAATCGTCGAAGAAATATTTTTTCTTCGTATTTCGTTTTGTACAAGATATCTGAGGTGGCGTTTGAACCCTGGCCTCACGTCTATTAAGTCAAAACGCTACCTACTAGACTACGATTACTGGCTAGTTTTAAAAGTCCTTTTACCAGATCGGCAGAAGCATACGTAAAGGTGGCACATGAAACGAACCACTAACTCTATAGGGAAGGATGGCCACATCTCAACAAATCAGGGACCAATAACTACAACCACTGATCTAAAGCCCTAAAAGTCCTTGGAGCGCGCTTAAAAATTTCAAAAAATCAAAGAAATTAAAGGAAAATATGGGCGGGATTTTACAGCTCTTGAGTTTTTGAAATTATTATTGCTTTCAACACAATAAGGCTTGTTGAAGGCATCGAAACAGATTAGTTTGTGCAATGATCTCATCATTAATTTCAAATCGCTCTCCACCAAGATGTTTCTTCAGGTTTGAAAACAAGATATAGTAACCCTGGGCTCCAGAGAATAGCGAGAATGAAGAAGCAATTGTAGGTTAATTCCTATTATTTTCTCCATTCTCATCTCAATTTATGCAATTATCTGCTGGCAGTGACTTAATGAAGCATTTTTCAGTAAAAAGTCAACAAATTCAAAAAAAAAAATTGATCCACTTTCTTACTGTCAATGCTCTTGGGTGCCAACGTTATAAACTCTTGGACCCAATCGTTGAATTCCAATATAAATCTGCACATTAGAGTTCCAATTAATTGGGCAATCAAGTCCGCCAAATATCTTTTTTTTTTTGAAAATGCTTTAAAAAAAACTACTGAATATTTTCTCAAATTTCTGTTTTTATTTGAAAGTACAATCCTTCCGGTTAATAATGGAAAATAATTGCCTCGGCTGGCCATACAGTAGCCTACACGATCGGTTCAATTTTTAAGCACATTATCGATTGTGTGCAACTCGATTTCACCAATGACTTCACGAATATTGTCCTTTAAAGGGTCAATTGTCTCTGGCTTGTCGGCGTAACACTTATCTTTGACGGCACCGCACAAATAATAGTCCAAATCGCAGCTCCTAGGTGGCCAAACGACATCAGCTCTGCGGCTTTTAATGCGATCTTCAAAAACAGGGGGCAAAGCATCGAGTGTAGCTTCGGCTGTGTGGCACGTAGCGCCGTCCTGTTGAAACTAAATGTTGCCAATATCCCCCTCTTCGATTTTTGTAAACAAAAATTCGTTCAACATGGCCCAATAACGATCGCCATTGACTGTAACGGCCACTCCTTGCTCATTTTTGAAGAAAAATGGCCCAATTATGCCTCTGGACCAAAATCCGCACGAAAACAGTGACTCGTTTTGGGTGCGTCAGCTTTTCAATGTATGCGTGCGGGTTTTCTGTGCCCCAAATGCGACAATTTTGTTTGTTTACATACCCGCCAAGATCAAAATGAGCTTCATCTGAAAAGATGATTTTTTGCCAAAATCGGCATCTTCTGCAAGTCGATCGCATGCCCACTTAGCGAAGCGAAAACGGATTGGATGGTCAATTGGCTTCAACTCCTGAACCAATTGGACTTTGTATGGCGTCATACCAAGGTCTTTATGCAAAATTCGTCTCAATGATGTCTCCGAAATGTTCAATTGTTGAGAACGACGGTGAATTGATGTTGATGGCGCTTCACGCACACTTTCTGCCACAGCAGCAATATTCTCGGGTGTACGCATTGTTTTTGGCTTTTCACGCTTTGGTTTCTTTCACTTTTTTCACAAGATAACGAACATACGGAGCTGACGGTGTTTATTTTCTTCCAAAATCCGTACGCAATTTAAGCACACATTCTGCAACATTACCATGATTTTCAAAGTAATGTCGCAATATTTCCCAGCGTTGTTCAAGCGCATACACAACCATATTCGTTCAGCGGAAGGATAAAACTAATTATCTGTCAAATCAGACATGAGCTAAGTGTTACCATTCACGAAATAAGTACTAGTAGAAAAAAAAAACGTTAGATGGCGTACCCGATATATACCTGAGACTAATCCCAGCTGAAGAAACAAATACTTTGACGAGCTGTAGGGTATAAGAAAAAACAAACATTTGTATGTGTGAGTGAGTATGTTTGCGTAAAAGTTTTGAGGCTTAAACAATGAGTTTTGTGGTCTGGGGTAATGCAAATTTAATTAAATTTACTTTAAAGACGTATGTAGGTAGGCGCATATGCATTAATGCATTTGAAAATGCAATTAAACAGTGTGTGCAAAAAATTCAAATACAACATAGAAACAGCCACTGTAAGTAATTAATAACACGAGAATCTCTTTCAATACCGCTTACATTACAATACCGATTACATGAAAATCTGGGAGGTGGAAACTTAAGGCCAAAGTGGTTGTCAAATGTCAATGACGGGCAGACAGATAACAAGGGAAAATAAAAATATTTAATATAGGAAGTGATTAATTGAACAAAAATTGAAACGTGTGTTGTTTGTTGTTTTTATTGTTTCTTTTCTATTCAACAGCTTTTTTTTCCAATATACAACACCTGTATGTTGTTTAATTAAATTAATCTTGATGACTGTGATGACGGTGATGGTTATGACGTTGACAGTGACAATATTGGGGTTTGCCATCAGGCCTAGAGAAAATATTGTAATTTTGGAAGGAGGTTGATAGGAGGATCGTATTTTAATCAATCGTATTTCAAGCTGTTTAATTAATTTCTATTAACTGCCGTATGATTAATAGAATTATTTCGGTATTGTTGAGATTTTAATTCCTGTTGGAATATTTTGTTCTGTCAATAACACAACAGCGTGTCACCTGCCATGGCAAGTCTGTAAGCATAGCAACAATACTTATGAAGTATTTAATTAAACGTTAATAAAACAATTTCAATAACTGCTATGGAGACATAAAAGCTTCCAAACCTTTTACTCATAATCGTAGCTTAATAGCAAACCCCTTTTAAGTATACAAAATAAAATTTTATTCTCCAAAATATACAAGAAAAAAATAAAACTTTATAAAAAGAAGAAAGCTCCCGTTCTAGTCCTCGCCGGTAAGACTGGTTTTTCTTTGTGGGCCCTTGCATCGTGTTATCGGCTTATCAATCTTAATGGGCTTGAAATTATTCTTGTAATGCGACACATCGACCGGGGTATTGTCCTCGACGTATTTCTTACATTTCTGCCACTGCAACAGACCTGTACGTGTGCTATTGCCAAAACTGCGCATATAATCATCGTTAACTTTTTCCTTTTTCGGCATTAAAACATGACAATTCACATCCTGTTCTGGTAATATACGATACATAATATCCTTAAAGCTGGTAAAATTCTTTACAAATTGATCACCATTCCAGAAATCAATATTCGTGGTCATACTATTCAAATAATTACGAAAACCACTTTGTTTCCATTTTAAATACTCTTCATGCTCCTCACCGGGATACCTGGTAATGGGTTGTTTGAAGTCTGCATGATAGACGGAGACATCGTTTATGCAACTACTGTTGCCATAAATACAAGGCGTAATCGCTTTCCTATCCTCTTCATGGGCAAAACGATCCTGGAACCAATTGCCTACTAAAACTGAATTGCTAAACGTATATTCACGATCCTGACGATTTTCATAATGTTCCGGTTTTTTTGGCAATAAGGTTGGAAAGATTACGTTTCTTCGACGTGTCGACATTTCTTTTCACGAAAGAAAATTATATAAAAATTCAGAATGAATTCTTTATTACGTTGTGTTTTATTTTTTTCAAAATGAAATAAAAAACTTCAAATTTTTCAAAGACAATTTCCGAAACAAAAAAACAAAAAAAAAACAACAAAAAAAATTTAAAAATAAGTTAAAGAATGCCCTGCATTATCATAAGAAATTGTGATTACAACGCTGACAAAGAGCACCCTACACTCTTGTGTCAATAGAGGATAGGATTGCTCGCATTGTTGTTTCTGTGACTGACATAAATACCTGGAGTACACGAAAGACATCGGACTACAATCACATACTTTCTTCATTTAATCAGGATTATTGATGAGCTTCTCACCCTAGGCATGTTGTGTGTATTAATTTTATCCGTAGAAGGCGGTATCTATGGTGTAACGTTGACTTTGAACGACAGTTTGTTTTCATGTCAGTAAGTCACTCTCAGAAATTTTGTCCACAGTCTGCTGAAAGGGAATCTTGAAAAGAATTATTTTAATTTTTTTCTTTACATACGTGCTGCGGTTCGAACTTAAAGCTGTCACCGAGTAAGCCTTTTCATTACACACTACACACTGATAACATAACATTCGTGAGCATAATCTCTTGTACATGCAGGGAGGTACATGGAGGTACATGCTGTAAATATTGATAATCGGGGGCATTCTCTTATGTTCCCATGGAAGCAGCATTTTTTCTTGTAACGAAGAAATATTTAAGTGTCCCGATTTCTGAAGACGGTCCTAGAGATACTTTAACTCTCATTAGCCTCTTAGTAAATGGTGTTTTTTATATGGGTATAGAACTTTAAGTTGGCATTACTTTTCAAGATGGCGACCGATTTAACAGCTGTCAAGTGATTTATTCTCAGTTTGGTTTGGCAATTCATCATGAATAGACTCATGCCTGAACAACGCTTGCAAATAGTGCAATTTTATTTCGAAAATAATGGTTCTGTGCGGAAAACGTATCGCGCACTACGTCCATTTTATCGTCGACAAAATCGTCCATCAGAGCAGTTAATACGATTAACCATGGAACGTTTTCGCACCACGTTTACTCTTATTGATAACTCGTATCCCCAGAGACGCTGTACGGTGCGTACAGAAGAAGCTATTGCTGCTGTAGAGCGTAGCATTGAGGAAGACCCGAATGAGTCCATCCGCCATCGAGCACAGGAATTGGATTGGAAGTAGATCCATCCACTTTATGGAAGATTTTGCGGAAGGATCTTGATTTGCGTGCTTACAAAATCCAACTCATGCAAGATTTGAAGCCAAACGATCATCAAGTAAGGCGTAGATTCGTCGAATGGGCCCAAAACGAGATTACCGTTGTTCCCGATTTTCATAAGCGAATTTTGTTTAGCGATGAAGCGCACTTCTGGTTGAATGGCTACGTCAACAAACAAAACTGCCGCATTTGGAGTGAAGGTAATCCTCAAGTGTATGTGGAAACACCGTTACATCCAGAAAAACTGACTGTTTGGTGCGCTTTATGGGCTGGTGGAATCATTGGTCCGTACTTTTTCAAAAACGATGGTGGCCAGAACGTTACAGTCAATGGTGATCGGTGTAGAGCCATGAATACAAATTTTTTCATTCCTGAATTGAATAACCATGATGTCCAGGAGATGTGGTTTCAACAAGACGGCGCAACATGTCACACAGCTCGTGCCAAAATAGATTTATTGAAAGACACGTTTGGTGACTGCCTAATTTCACGTTTTGGACCTGTGAATTGGCCTCCAAGATCTTGTGATTTAACACCGCTAGACTACTTTCTGTGGGGCTATGTAAAGTCATTGGTCTATGCGGTAAAGCCACAAACGCTTGACCATTTGGAAGACAATATTCGCCGTAATATTGCCGATATACGGCCACAAATGTTGGAAAAAGTCATCGAAAATTGGACGTCCAGATTGGACTACATCCGCGCCAGCCGTGGCGGTCATATGCCAGAAATCATATTTAAAATGTAATGCCACAAGATTATCTTTCGGATAAATAAAATTCATGTCAATCGAATAATCCATCGTTGTTTTATTGCAGCTTAAAGTTCTATATCTCTATAAAAAACACCCTTTATATACAATATTAATGTCTGCCGTGCCTGGTAATCTATTTCGAGGCTTCTCGAACGCGTACCTGCTTATTAATGGCAGTCGGCTATCCAACTCTGTTCATGCATAAGAGCAACGTCGCAAAGCGGTGTACAACGTTGTACAAGTTGAACTGTTTTACCATTTATTCAACGAATTGTGCTTGAAGGCCGAGCATGGCATATTTTCATATACTATACGTCTAACACTTACGAGCTAAAATTGGCTGGACATAGCGGGATTAAAATTAAACAAATGACTGGTAATAGAATTAATTTAAAAAAAAATATCATGAAGCCATCGTATTCTACTGAGTAGTATTTTGGCTTATTAGACGCGACCAAGTGGTTCAAACGCCAACTCAGACATCTTGAACAAAACAAAATACCAAAAAAAAACTATTTCCTGGCGATTTTCTCTCTCAGCGATCTTCTCGCAAAAACTCTGAAAAGTTTCTCAAAAATCTGTCGTTAAGAGTCGACGTTAAATTGTAGGTGTCACCCCGCTAACGGATAAAAGCTAGTGCAATAATATGGGCTAGGTTGTAATCCTGACTAAAGGATTGGAATGACCAATTAAGTACTGTATATAAATAAGAAAAATATCATTTTAGGTCGTGCAGTATGCGTTTTCTCATTCTATTTGAGCCATATGTCTCTAAATTCATTCAGTTCAAGTAGATTCAAATCGTTGAGAATAGCTGTGTAGCTCTCACCGTTCAGAGTAGTCGTTTGGGCTGCAATTTCTTTGAAAAAAGGACACGATGATGTCCCTACCAGTTGCAACAGTAACTGTGAAAAATCGCTAATAGGATTTCTCGGTGCTCTAGAAGCGAATTAAAGTCTGTACTCGCGAAAGGCATGCCTTAATTGCCGCCGCCATGTGTTACATCTTCAAGTATTGAGACTCAAAGGAAGAGGAAAATGCTCTCGCAGCCCTTATTAGTGCGAATGCGTGGAAGCATTCTAAAAATACCATTCTTAACATCCCTGACGGAACGGTCTGTACTTAGCATAACTTAGATCTCTCGGTAAATAAATGAGTCTGATCGACTTTGGCGTTTGTTTTGGCTCCATTAAATTTAATGGAATATGGAATACGCAACACCCCAATTATTTTCATGTGTGCTGACGATACCTAACCTACTCTTTAGAAGCTATGCTAGCAAATATCCTAGTTCTGAACCTAAATTCCGAATTTACGGTTTTTTCTTCTTTCTGCAATTTATTTAACATTTTAAATGCCTTCGTTTTTGCTTTAATAAATCCAAAACCTTTACTCCATATTGATTTTATGCTTTTCTTATGGTTTTTCTAAGTAAAAATTTTTCTTCTTCTTCTTTCTTCTTCTATATTTTCTTAACCTAAAAAGAATACCATTTTGTTTTTGGTAAGAAATATTGTTTTTCTTCGTAAAATTTTAATCCACATGACTGAACAAACACAATCTAGAAGTAGAAGTAGAAAATGCTGTGAATATTCTGTGCAAATCTTTTGCAATATTTTTGAGTTTATTTTGCCAGTTTTTCTCTCTACGGGTTTTTTTCTCATTTAAAACATTAATAAACGAAATATTTAAAGTTTTTTCTTTTTTAGTTTTGTTAAGGAAATAGAAAAAATATTTACTTTTCAGATAATAACACTGGCATTCAATGCAATAACAATGGCTTTACGAATAAATGTTTGGAAAAAAAGAAATTGATATTCGAAAGTTTTTTTAAATACCGAAAAACTATTATTTTTCTGTGAAGAAGGTAATTCAAATTAAAGGAAAACTACTTCAGATGTTATAACTAATACGTGTGATATCTATGAAAAGTATCTCAAAAAATCTGTCATTCGTAGTCGTCATCATATTGTATAAAATTAAAGCACACGCCATAAGTGATGCGAGAAACTAGGCTGTAGTCCTGCCTGTAGGGCTCTAATGACCAATTATGTATGTATGCATGTATTTTGCTAAATGGAGGCCAACGCTGTGCTTGTAAAGGATCTCTTAACACACTTGATCGATGGTTTACTGCTATTCTTAGGCTTTCTCTTTGGCGTTGAAACCGTCTATTTCTACTTTCATATCACCGTAGGCCTGGTTAGTGTCAAAAATTCTTTCTAGTTTGTCCTGGAATATCTCTTCAGTCTTAAGGATTGAATTACAATTGTAGCGATGTTTTGAATTCGAGCTCTGAGGCTCAGCGTTACAGATCTTTATCCATCACAGCAAGGTCTACTCACAATACATGTATTTTCGCTTGGCAACTGTGTATTATCACACACTGATAGTTGCTTTTATTCCCTGATTCGTCCTTTCCCGTCAATCTTATTTATTGAAAGGCTATGATGCCATCTTCATATGACTCTAGAGTACGTCAAACGTATATAGAAATGCGTTTAAATTTTAACGAATCAATCTCAGTGTATTGCTTGCGTTTTGTTAAAGAAGTTCTTTGGTTTCGGGCACGAAAATTTCGATTTACGATTGGTTCGATTGGCGATTTTTCTTCCATAATTCTCTAAGGAGCCAGCATGTCCTTTTATGCCAAATTCAGTGATGCAAAGCAAGCACGCTCCACATCATGCTTTTCTTAGCTAAACACTCAGTGTTGTCTTTCGACAGGTTTTGCTTAAAATAACTTCTAAATCAGTCGCTGATTTAAAAGATTGATTTGTCCTGCACTGACAATTATCACGTTACTGTTGGGTGGGCCATCTATCGGTTTAAATTTGAACCATCGGTTATTTCGAATCAGACAGTACTTAAGTCATTCTATTCTGTCACAAAATTCAGTAAAATTGTTTCCACCGAACGTAATTAATCGATTTATGCTTAAGCAACGTTGAGATTTATTCTGCCAATGGGAAACAGCACGATAGATTTTTCCAAAAAAAATCATCTTTTCGGTTGAAGCAAAATTGCTGTATTTGGGGCTCAGAAAAACCACACGGGGTCTTACAGAAGCCAATGCACCCATTACGAGTGACTGTATAGTGAGGTTTGTAGAGAGGAGGCATCATTGGTCCATTCTTCTTTGAAAATGAGGACGGCATAACCATTACGGTCAATGTAGACACCTATCGCACCATAATAACCGATTTTTTTGTACCCGCTTTTCATGCTATTGATGTGAATGACGTCTGGTATCAATAGGATGGTCCAACTTGCCACACATCTCATAACACAATCGATTTATTGCATCAAACGCCATTTAAGGTGAAATGGCTATGTCAATTGGTCGCCAAGAAGCTAAGATTTGACACCGTTGGACTATTTTCTGTGTGGCGCTGTTAAAGTAAAGCGTTATGCCGACAAGCCAGAGGCAATTGAGCATTTGAAGGCGAACATTCGTGACACTATTGCCGAGATGCGACCCAATGCACTCAAAAAAGTGGGTACGATAGAGATACTGTAAGGCCAGCCACGGCAGCCATATGAATCAAATAATATTTCATTTCTACCGGGAACAATTGTACTTCACAACAAAAGAATAAATTTTGCAAAATTTGAAGCAGTTTTTGTTCGCCGTTTTTAAATTGAATCTTTTAAATGGTCCACCCTTTATTTTATTCGTTTTATAAGAAATGGTGGATTATCACGGCTTATTACACTGGGCCACAAAAAAAGTTTCATACAGGATGCTGTGTGGAACAGAGATGTGGTGTTGCCTTTAATTTTTTCTCTCTTCAAAATAAAAATCTCTCGTGGTACAGCTTAAAATCGATTGGAGGCTGCTTATCTCGAAGTTGGAAAGACGCAGAAGACGATATCGCTAAGGAACTTCTTCTGTAATGGCGTATGTAGGTAAGTAGGTTGGAGTGGTAGCTTTGATATCAAAAGCTCACTTGAACACAAATAGTAGCCCGTTGTGAAGCCACGGGTAACCGCAGTTGTCGTACTGATCATATTCCAACGAGGTCATAGAAGAAATTCGTTAGCGTGGGGGCTGCACACTAAAAGTACGACTAACGTAATCTGAAAACCAACCTGAAAGATTTGTAAACGAACTTATACCCTTGATATCAATGGAAGATAACTCTGTTAAGCTGATAAGTAATGGAGAGTCAAATAACATAAATCTGAGCCTCTCGAGAGATGGTCATTATCAAGGAAAGTGAACAACAGTTTCCTCCTCTTCAGCAGACCCACAATCTCGACATTAGTTGTTCGATTGGAGCCGAATTCTTTTCGCGTGTCTTCCCATAACGTAATGACCTGTGCGGATGGCCACTGTGATCGAAATGACCTTCCGATGAAGCTGATGATGATGATAATGAATGACTCATCATTGCTATTGTAGTGCTAACTTATGGCCCTTCTCAATAAGTAGTTCGGATCAAGTAAGCCGGTAAATATAACAACAGTTCGCCGACTTAAATACATACATACATACATACATACATACATAATTGATCAGTACAGCGCTTCAGTCACGATTACGACCGAGCTAACCACACCTTTTATGTTGTGTGCATTAATTTTACACAGGAGTGGCGTGCGCTACACTTTAAAGTCGACTCCGAATGACAGATTTTTGAGAAGCTTTTCATGGCAATTTTGATTATCGGAAGTCTAATGAGAGGCAGACGCCGAAGAAATATTTTTTTAGATTTTTTATTTTGCTGGACATGTCTGACCTAAGGTTTGAACCGTGGCTTCATGTCTAATAAGCCAACACACTAGACCTACTAGACCCATTTAATGTATTTTAATGTTCCGGGTAATAATGGCATAATATTTCCAAACTTCCCTTTACCTTCGATTTCAAAGATTTCCTCGGTTGCTCTAACTTTTCAAATTCGTATGCCTTCCCTTTATATTCCAAGTAACTCTTAGCATTTGAAATATGATTTCCACACACCCACACACTTCACTTCTCTAACACTTTCTCTGTTGTCCGCAATAAAGCTGAGATGCTGAGACGCTGGGATCCTTTAACAAGCTGTTGTCAAATCCGCTATTCATGCGATTCTGTTTCCATGCCTTTGAATGGATGAAAGAAGGCAAACAAGCAGGCAGGCAAAGTAAACAAACAGTCAGCCAAACAACCCCCCCCCCCCCCACAAACATTCAGACAAAGGGAGCATGAAAGCAGAATGAAAGTTTACAAAACAAAGTTGAGCAAATAAAAGCAGGCAAGCAGGCAGCAGTAGCACATGAAATGAATAGGCAGGCAGTGGACAATCGTCTGTCTATACGGGAAGTTGTACAAGGAAGTTGGATATTAAAAGCAGGATTATGTTGGTAGCAATGCATTGCTTTCATTGAATTGGAATTCCATTGGAATTTTTGCTAAGAACTTCAACTCTATGCACATTAGTGTCTGTGTGTCTGTGTCTGTCTGTTTGTTTGTCTGTTTGTGTTATTATCTGCCTCTTTTGTAAGCATTTGTAAGAGATTACGTTGAGAGTTGAGTTGATTTGATCTAAAGAAACTGCAATAAAATGCTTCAACAGTTATGCTCCATGAATATCGTTTGGCATGCAAACAAATCAAAACGAATAAAAGAAGTCTCTTGGCATGAGGCGAGAGGATTGTAATACACCTGCTTGATGCCACAACATTTTTGTCACAAAATATGAGTGCTTTTGTTGTTCTTGTTGTTGTTGAAAACTTTTCGTTGCATTATTTGTAAAGCTTTTGTTTAACAGCGAATTAGAGCATTGGGGCATTTGTTTGTTTTTGTTTTTGTTTCTCAAACTGAATCAAACTTTTGAAATTAGAAAAGACGGATGGTTTTGAGTAGGAATGGAATTCTGAAATAAATTTGAATACTTTTGAACACTCTTTAGTAGGATCTAATAAATGTTTTGTGCTGCGTTTTGATTTGGATGTGAAATAATCTGCTTAATCATACCACAGAAGAAGAAGACGTTGCCCCATAGAACAGTGAACCAATTGTGTTGACGTAGAGCATGATGTATACCAAGCATCCATTTTCTTAATTCAACATAACCAAACTTAGTGCCTATCTATGTTGGAAATTGTGAAGTACCTTCACAACAAAATTTAAACAGAATGAAAAAAAGAAAAAATAACATTTCATTGCTGATGGTACTGCCAATCCATACAAGTATCATGAGTTAAAGATATTCAAATGCAAAAAACAGTTATATTCTGTGCAGAATAGCTGCATCAATCCATTTGAAGAATGTACTCGAATAGCAGAGCAAATAAGGTCAGACTCTGGCGAATTTCTAAACTTATAGGAATTTACGCCAACGAGTAAGCAGATAAGTTTCCCTGCCACTGATAGTGTGACAATCTTTCTGCGGAGTTGAGAAGGTTATAAATAATGAAAGGCCATCAATACAACTGGAATAGACCATATAAAAGATGAACCATATTAAACTATCGGTTGGGCCATCTATCGGTTTAAATTTAAACCATCGGTTATTTCGTATCTGGCAATACTTATGTCATTATATTCTGTCACAAAATTCTGCATATTACCGCCACTGAACATAACGAATTCGTTTACTCTTAAGCAACGTTATGATTTATTGGAAATGTTATTTGCAAAACAAAGACAAGTAATCGATCGGAAATTGCACGAAAATGTCGTTCAAAATTTTTTCGCAAAGAAGGACCGACAGTGCCCGGTATGGGCAAGTTTATTGCTAAATTCGTGAAACTGGTTTCATTGTGGATGAGCCAAGACGTGAGCGTCCTCGTACAGTGCATACACCCGAAAATATCGAAGCTGTGGCTGAGGATGCACGTGAATATCCATCAACATCAAAGATGTCGGTAGGGCATCTTACAAAGTTTAGTTGGTTTCACTTCACTAGAAGGACCAACGAGAAACTATACGATGACATCGATTTTGGCAAAAAGAAAAGAAACACCTTTTCGGATGAAGCTCATTTTCATCTTGGTGGGTACGTTAATAAGCAAAATTGCGTATTTGGGGCTCAGAAAACTCATACGTGATCTTACAGAAGCCAATGCATCCATTACGAGTGAATGTTTGGTGGGACTTGTAGAGCGGAGGCACCAATGGCACATATTTCTTTGAAAATGAGGACGGCGTAACCATTATGATAATGGAGACACCTATCACACCATGATTACCAAGTTTTTTATACCCGCTCTTCATGGTATTGATGTGAACGATGTTTGGTGTCAACAGGACGGTGGAACTTGCTACACTTCTCATGCCACAATCAATTTATTGCGTCAAACGTTTGATGGCCATTTAATTAGCCGTAATGGTGGTGTCAATTGGACGCCAAAATGCTGCCACCCTTTATAAGGGTGACCCTACGCCTTAGTTCTTGTAAGACCGTGCGTCTCCAGGTGTTTTTTGTTCTGCCACGGTTTCTTGAGCCCTGTGGATTCCACTCTAGCGCCATTCTTGTAATACTTCGGGCTTCTTTCACAATGTATGACCGATCCACCCCCAATTTTTTCTTTTTGATCTGCTTCTGTATGGCTTCCTCCTCTGAGAGAGTTCGGAGATCTGCGCTGCTGATGGTGTTGGACGAGAATATTCTATATATGATTTTTAGGCATTTATTGATGAATACCTGAAGTTTTTCCGTAATGGTGTTAGATATAACACAAGTTTCACTACTATATAAAGGGTCCGCCAAATAACTTTTTTTTTGAAAATGCTTTAAAAAAACTACTGAATATTTTCTCAAATTTCGTTTTTTATTTGAAAATTCAATCCTTCCGGTTAATAATGGAAAATAATTTCATTCAAATGGCTGCCTCGGCTGGCCATGCCAATTTTTAAGCACATTATCGATTGTGTGCAGCTGTATTTCACCAATGGCTTCACGAATATTGTCCTTTAAAGCCTCAATTGTCTCTGGCTTGTCGGCGTGTCACTTATCTTTGACGGCACCCTACAAATAATAGTCCAACGGTGTCAAATCGCAGCTCCGAGGTGGCCAGACGACATCAGCTCTGCGGCTGATAATGCGATCTTCAAAAACAGGGCGACACGTAGCGCCGTCCTGTTGAAACCAAATGTTGCCAATATCCTCCTCTTCAGTTTTTGTGAACAAAAATTCGTTCAACATGGCCCAATAACGATCGCCATTGACTGTAACGGCCACTCCTTGCTCATTTTCGAAGAAAAAATGGCCCAATTATGCCTCTGGACCAAAATCTGCACCAAACAGTGACTCGTTTTGTGTGCGTCGGCTTTTCAATGTATGCGTGCGGGTATTCTGTGCCCCAAATGCGACAATTTTGCTTGTTTAAATACCCGCCAAGATCAAAATGAGCTTCATCTGAAAAGATGATTTTTTTTAGCCAAAATCGGCATCTTCTGGTGTAGGCTACTGAATGGCCAGCCGAGACAGCCATTTGAATGAAATTATTTTCCATTATTAAACGGCAGGATTGTACTTTCAAATAAAAAAATAAATTTGGGAAAATATTCAGTAGTTTTTTTCAAAAAAAAAAGTTATTTGGCAGACCCTTTAGTAACATTGACTTTACACAAGCGTTGAATATTCTTAGCTTGGTACGCTTAGATATATGTATATGAGCTTCTCCATAAGGAGTGCAGTCACCCGAATGTTGCTCTCGCTCTATTAAGACTGTCTGTTTCTGCGCCGTCGTTTGTTCTAAATTTCTAAATAGCAGAAGCTATCGACGTACTCGACTATTTGGCCTTGTATCATGTTCATACGTAGCGTTAATACACAGGCCTGATCATATTTGTAACACTACCAAAGTCTTCAAATGGCTTTACAATCTTGCAAACTCGTCGTTGTAGTTGAAATAAATGACACTTTAGATGAGAGATTAATATCTTACTGCCTTGTCAAACTGTCAAAATTTACGTTATGAAAACGTTTTCTTTTTTTTTTTTCTTAAAGAATTTTAAGGCATAGAGTACCATAAAGTCGTTGTGCATTAACCAACCTCAACTTAATGGTTTTTAATTGTTGTAAGTGTTTTCATAAGAATCATTTTAAAAAAGGAAATTAAATTTTAATTGAAATTTTATTTAAATGAACTTCCACTTGTCGTCTTTAAATTATTTTATTTCGATTGTATTCGAGCTTCGAAGTGTAATATCATACGTAATGAATTTGCCATAAAAGCACTTATCGTTTAATGAAATTGTTGTTGTTACTTTTTTTTATTGTTTTTACCAGTAAAATAATCATTTATTATACGTTTCCTTACCTTGCTTTTCTTTTTTCTATCACACACAAGCAATTACATTTAAAATAACAGAGATGGGAGTATTCTCAACCTCATCATCATGGTTATGATAAATGTGTTACAAAAGTATGCCTATTTATATACGTAGTTGAGGGTGTGCTGTGGTTGGGTTTGGTGAGGATGGTGAATGGGGGTGGAGGGTTTAATTAATTATATTGCCTTGCCTTTTGCATTTAATCACCATTTGATGGTCTCCATCAGTGTTAATTGCCTGCAAAAACATACAATCTGGCATTACTCCACCACCACAATCACCAGCTTGGCTGTGCTGGTAAATCAAATTATTTTTCTTTTTCTTGGCCCCAAATCAAAATGTGAAAATGATGCCCAAAATAATCGAAATGAAGAGAAGAATGAGTAGAACAAAAAAAGTTTCTTTCTTTCTGGCTTAAATTTGTAAGTGTTGGTGATGAATGAACATAATGATGATGATGATGAAAAAATCTTTTGTTTTCTTTTCCGGAGTATTACACGAAACCATATGTTATTCTTGGAACGCACTTAAGTACCTGGCATACAATGGTAATTCTAAATAAGATTCGTATCATGCTACACATATCCTGATTTTAATAATGACATGCCTTTTCTTCTATTGGATGGACGATTAAGTCCTTAATTCTAATTGATATGCTGGAATTATTTACCAATTAGCAGGATATACATACGGATACGTATAAAAGAGAACAGGAAATTGGACTCAGTTACCCACAATCAAAATATTTTATATAAAAATAATAAAGAAATCATGGACTGAATGTTTGATGCAAACAGTTGGAGCACCTAAGTGCTGATAGCCGTTGAAGAGGACATGATAAATTTCTTGTATTCCGTACAACTTTTTTGGAGAAAAATATGGTTTTTGCAGCAGATACTTAAGTCGCTTTACATATTAAAATACGAACATCGAATGGTGAGGGGTGCGCCGAAAGGGACTCCCTACAAATTTACACCGATGGCTCCAAGTTGGAGGGAACCGTTTGATGTGGAATTTTTTCGCAATCAATCAGCATATCCCGCCTATACATACATACATAATTGGCCATTACCTTCAGTCAGGATTACGGCATAGCTTCTCACACCACTCATGTTGTGTGTGTTAATTTTATATATGAGTGGCGGGACCTACAATTTAAAGCCGACTTCAAACGACAGATTTCTTTTCATGGCAATTTTATTTACCCTCAGATTTTTTGCCAGAAATCTGCTGAGAGGAAGTCGCCGAAGAAATAGTTTTTCATATTTCGTTTTGATGTCTGACCTAGGGTTAGAACCGTGGCCTTAGGTGGAAGTGTTGGCAATACGGGCTGCGTTGAAAATTATTGTGGACAAAAATAGCCCCAAGCGGAAAATTACCATACTAACCGACAGCCGCCTGGCAGAGCATTGCATTCTAATGTAATAAACTCAATGAGGTAGCGGATCGGTATGATGTTTGCATCACATGGGTACCAGGACCAAGAAATATTTCGTGTAACTGCAGAGCGAATGAACAGTCCAGAAGGGGTACGACCATCGAACTCTCTGATGAATTCTCGACATTTGGCAACTTGAAAGCTTATTGGTTTGTATTCTTCCAAGAAACTTCCCATACCTTTCGTATCTTTCACTAGGCTCATATCGTCGTTTTGATAATGCAATCGTTGATTGGCAGCTTCGGACAAGGGCAGAAAGGCGTAGAACATTTGATAAAGGCTGGAAAGAAGGCTCGCGGAAGCTCTGCTGAAACTCTAGAGAAGTAGTAGTATTACGGGGCATTGCATTATAGGAACACATGCGTGCACATCACTCTTGGATACATTGCAAATGATTTCTCTAGAAGCTGTGGCAATGAGGAGGAGGATGAGACTGTTCTTTAACTACTCTGTACATGCCAGGCACTTTGTCGAAGGAGAAAGAGGCATCTAATATATGGTACGTATGGATGTACTGTCATGTATTGATATTGGCAGTCTGAGTCGCTTCATCGGAACCACTGAGTGGTTCCTTGACTAAGGAAAAATGGAAAACTGTGGTATCACAATAGTCGCTATGTGTGACCTAAGTGTGTTCCCTCGTAACTCCTTGAGTGATAGCCGCTTCTACCTGTGACACTCATTATGATCTAAATCCTGATAACAGACACTTTAATATACGTTATGTAACCGTTCGAGAAGAATGTTTTCCACGCGGTATATGAAGCTCTTCGGATACCATATAAAATCCTCAAGGCTACTCAGAGAACACAATATTGTATTGGTAAAATATTAGGAAATTGTTCTCAAATTAAACGTGATACATTTCGTTCTATCAAACGTAAACACAGTAAAATTTCGACAGACTAACAGGGCATCAGTTACGGGTGAGGAAATACTGAAGTCAGATATGATTGAAGGTTTCATGACAAAATGCTATTGAAATTGTCTTGTCTTCGGTTTGTTTTTCTTTAAAGGCGCCCCACAAAAAATAGTCCAACGGTGTCGAATCAAAACTTCTTGGCGGCCAATTGCTATCACCATTCCGGCTAATTAAACGGTCATCAAACGTTTGACGAAAGAAATCGTTTGTGGCATGAGATGTGTGGCAAGTTGCACTATCCTGTTGAAACCAAACATCGTTCACATCCATGGTATTGATGTGAAGAACGGGTGTAAAAAAATCGGTTACCATGCTGCGATAAGTGTCTCCATTGATTATAATGGTTACGCCGTCCTCATTTTCAAAGAAATATGGGACAATGTTACCTCCACTCCACACGACACACTTTGAAGTCGTCGTATTCTAGTAGGTAGTGTGACGAAAAGCCAGGGTTCGGGCCCCAGGCCAGACATCAAAATAAAATACAAAAAAAGTATTTCTTCGGCGACTTCCTCTCAGCAGATTTCTGGCAAAAAAAACTCTGAGAGTAAATAAAATTGCCATGAAAAAGTTTCTCAAAAATTTGTCGTACGGAGTCGACTTTAAACTTTAAAACACACAACATAAGTGGTGTGAGAAACTAGGACGATTGTACAATGGGTCAATTCGACCTCCGGGTACTGTACTTGTCTTAATTGACAAGTACACGTCCTCTAACCTAACCTAAACTACCTCCACTCCACAAGCCACATCAAACAGTCGCTCGTAATGGCTGCATTGGTTTTTATAAGAGTCTAGCCTAGATGAGTCCCAAATACGGCAATTTTGTTTACAAGCGCACCCACCAAGATGAAATTGAACATCACCTGAAAAGATGTTTTTTTTTTTTTTGGAAGATTGACATAATCGTGCGGTTTCTCGTTGGAAAATCTAGCGATGGTCCTGCGGCTTCAACCCTTCAACCAATTGAACTTTGTAAGGCGTCATACTGTGATCTTGCCGCAAAATTCGGCGTAAACTGGTACGTAAAATGTTCAAATGATGTTGATGGATCCTCTCTCATGCACACTTTCAGACACAGCTTCGATATTTTTGGATCGACGCACTGTACTAGCACGCTCACGTCTTGGCGCGTCAGCAATAAACTTTAGCAATAAACTTACGTATACTTGGGCACTGTTGGTATTCTTTGCGACCAATTGTCTATGCTTGGGAAATAGGTTAGGTTAGGTTAGAGGACGTGTACTTGTCAATTAAGACAAGTACAGTACCCGGAGGCCGAATTGGCCCATTGTACAACGTCTTTAAAGAGGGAAGGATGATAGAGGGAATAGGATACAAAGTCGAGGATGTAGGAAAGGGAATAATGGGAAGCGGAGGAAATGCTTGGGAAATAAATTTCCAATAAATCCCAACGTTGCTCAATCGTAAATCGATTCGTTGCATGCAGCAGAGACAATTTTACTGAATTTTGTGACAGAACAGGGAATAATATAAGCATTACCAGATGCGAAATAACGGATAGTTCAAATATAAACCAATAAATGGCCCACCCGATATCAGATGACATAGCATGATAAGACTTCAATAGAAATATTATTCTGTGAAGCAATTACTATCAAAGTCTCTTTAAATTATTGCGCAAATCATTACGTATTCGATTGATCTTAGTTTTTTTTTATACAATAACAATGAACTTCTTTTTTACTACACCTCAGCTGTATATTATTTGAGTCATAATTTATTAAAGCACACACTCTCTCTCTATCTCTCTCTGTTTCTCTCTTGCAATACATTTCCCAATCCATTGTTGTTATTCTTGAATACATTATCGAACAATTTATCATCATTTAATTTGCATTCCTTACTCCAAACAATTTCGCATTCATCAATTATTAAAATGGCTCTCTGCAGTTTATAGCCACATTTTCTCTTTCTTTCCTATCATAACCACCTTAACTCTCATGTTATACATTTTGTTCAATGTATGTGTGTGTGTGTGTGTGTGTGTATGTAATTAAAAATCATTTTCCTTTTTAAGGATTTATTTTTTTTTCCTTTCTGACATATTTTTATGACACCTTCCATTACCTTTTGCATTACATTTACCTTTAAAGTGTAATTCATTATTTATTTGCTTTCCTTGTTTCTTGTCCTCCTTATTGCTTTAATCCGGCAATTCAGGTCTCATATTCATGGCTTTCCTTTTGTTCTTTTAATTTCGATACTTTGTTTTCATTTCTTTCCAATTTTTTTATATTTTTTGTAGCCTTTTTTCGTGTAAAGAATGGCAAGAAAGCAATTAAAAAATCACGTCTGACCAAGAGAGATTCATTAAATTATACACAGGCAATGAATTGAAGTGCACAAATATGCACTTCTGTTTACCAGCCAAAAAAAACAGGATAATTTTACTCCTGTATGCAGTCCTTCATATGTATATGCCTGTGTTTGTAACTGCGTAAAATGTTTGTACTTTTTTTAAAGTGGATCTGAAGGTAAAAAATTAAGGCATTCCTGGTAATTATGATCAATCGGTAGGCGTTTATATACTTGTACACAAAGCCGTACATACGTGTGGAAGTATACAATTTACATTTACATGCTGTTGACCATATTTGCAAGGCTATGCATTAAGGTGGCCATAAGAAATAAATAAACATTTTAGTTTTATATTTAACCCGAAAAGAAGGCGCCGTAGTCTAGTGGGTAGTGTGTTGGCTTATTAGACGTGAGGCCACGGTTCAAACTGCAGGTCAGGCATCTTCAACAAAACGAAAGTTGAATATAAAGGGTGTTTTTTATAGAGGTATAGAACTTTAAGTTGCAATAAAACAACGATGGATTATTCGATTGACATGAATTTTATTTATCCAAAAGATAATCTTGTGGCATTACATTTTAAATATGATTTCTGGCATATGACCGCCACGGCTGGCGCGGATGTAGTCCAATCTGGACGTCCAATTTTCGATGACTTTTTCCAACATTTGTGGCCGTATATCGGCAATAATACGGCGAATGTTGTCTTCCAAATGGTCAAGCGTTTGTGGCTTTACCGCATAGACCAATGACTTTACATAGCCCCACAGAAAGTAGTCTAGCGGTGTTAAATCACAAGATCTTGGAGGCCAATTCACAGGTCCAAAACGTGAAATTAGGCGGTCACCAAACGTGTCTTTCAACAAATCTATTGTGGCACGAGCTGTGTGACATGTTGCGCCGTCTTGTTGAAACCACATCTCCTGGACATCATGGTTATTCAATTCAGGAATGAAAAAGTTAGTAATCATGGCTCTATACCGATCACCATTGACTGTAACGTTCTGGCCACCATCGTTTTTGAAAAAGTACGGACCAATGATTCCACCAGCCGATAAAGCGCACCAAACAGTCAGTTTTTCTGGATGTAACGGTGTTTCCACATACACTTGAGGATTACCTTCACTCCAAATGCGGCAGTTTTGTTTGTTGACGTAGCCATTCAACCAGAAGTGCGCTTCATCGCTAAACAAAATTCGCTTATGAAAATCGGGAACAACGGTAATCTCGTTTTGGGCCCATTCGACGAATCTACGCCTTACTTGATGATCGTTTGGCTTCAAATCTTGCATGAGTTGGATTTTGTAAGCCCGCAAACCAAGATCCTGCCGCAAAATCTTCCATAAAGTGGATGGACACAGATCCAATTCCTGTGCTCGATGGCGGATGGACTCATTCGGGTCTTCCTCAATGCTACGCTCTACAGCAGCAATAGCTTCTTCTGTACGCACCGTACAGCGTCTCTGGGAATGCGAGTTATCAATAAGAGTAAACGTGGTGCGAAAACGTTCCATGATTAATCGAATTAACAGCCCTGATGGACGATTTTGTCGACGATAAAATGGACGTAGTGCGCGATACGTTTTCCGCACAGAACCATTATTTTCGAAATAAAATTGCACTATTTGCAAGCGTTGTTCAGGCGTAAGTAAATTCATGATGAATTGCCAAACCAAACTGAGAATAAATCACTTGACAGCTGTTAAATCGGTCGCCATCTTGAAAAGTAATGCCATCTTAAAGTTCTATACTTCTATAAAAAACACCCTTTATAAAATTAACACACACACAGCATAAGTGATGTAAGAAGCTTGGTTGTAATCCTGACTACAGGGTTGTAATAACCAATTATGTACGTATGTATATATTCTGCTCCACTCAAACTCACCAGCTTCGTAAACGTTAGTTTTATTCCTTCACTCCTTAACCTTATCTTTACATGGGTATACACGGCTGGTCTCCCTTAAAATGCAAACTTACATACAAAAAGTTTTGCAACACAGTCATATAAAACATTGCATTAAATGAGAGAAAAAGTGATAATTTATTAAATCTTTCAAAGAAAATCCGTCGATATGTTCAGTGTGGAATGTTTCTTAAACTGAGTGTCATAGGCATACGAACATAGGCGTTTAGGGAACATTGAGACCTTAGGCCTGCCATTAAAATCGGTCTGCTTACACCATTTAGTTTAAGGTGGAAGTCCCCGTAGTCTAGTAGGTAGTGTATTGGCTTATTGGACGATAGTCCATGGTTCAAACCTCAGCTCAGACATGTCGAACAATACGAAAATAATATTTCTTTGCATGACTTCCTCTCAGCAATGATCGTGCGTAAACTTTGAGAGTGAATTAAAAATAATTAAAAATAAATTAAATAAAGGGTTGTGATGACAAATTACGTGGCATGGGGAATATCACAATAATTTATTCATATTATTTTTCTTTACTTTTGTTTCAGTTTCATTAATGGAGTTTAAGTTTGGTTTACTACAGCAGGCCTTAAGACAATGGGGTTTCTATCTGTGAAATGTATTGGATAGTTGTCTTGACTAAAATGGTGAGGAGCCTGGCTACGCCACTTAGTATGAGGCTTCTCTTTATCTTCGCTTCTGTTAAGCATACATTTCCAACATTCGCTCCCCCCACTCTCTTCCTTGGATTCCAGTTCACTTATTGTCGAGAATTTTCGCATGAATCGGAACTCAGCAGGGGCTACCATATTTTCCTCAACTAGCCGGTTCAGTTTCTCCAGACAGTTCTATACTATCTGAGACTTAACCTCAAATGGCAATCTGACAGTCCAATAGTGTTGCTATGCCAAGCCTTTTGTACCTCCTATCCATGTTGAATTGAGCAAATCTTTCGGTGAAATAGACTTCAGCTTAGAAGATAGACTCGAGTTACCCCATGGGCTCGGAATATTTTATTTTGGGATCAAAAATCCCAGCTCTTGTTACAAAATCCGTACTCTTCTATTTAGCAGCCGTTTATTGCCATAACTTTCCCCCAAAAACGCATTGCAATGTCCCATGAGTCTGTATAGGTATTTAATATCCATGTCTTCAGTACTCAGAGTGTGCAACACGTTTTCCACTACAGCTTCGATTTATCGTTATACTCTTCACAGAAAATTTAGTGGAGCATCTGTTTTCCCATTCCAGTGGCCTCTACTCTTTAATGAAAGTACCTGCGGTAGCATTTTATCAATCCGTAGAGAGGAATAAGAATATATGGCTCTAGTATGTGCAGGGAGCAGCTTAGGTTATCCGTTCACTGAGTTTAACCTGATTACTGCAAAAATTGCTTGCTACTCCAGGAGAAGATGAGTAGGAAGCCTAGTGAGCATGGTAGAATGTGCCTTGTTTCGTGTTGTCATTAGAGCGTAAGTAACAACGATGACAGAATGCTTCTTTCTTCTTGTGTGAATTATCATCGAAATTTTTTTATTCGTTTGGACGAATATAACGTGGAACAAACCTCAGAGTTTTGGCCAGTAATCTGCTAAGATGCAGTGGCAGAAGAAATACTTTTCATGCTTCGCTTTGTAGAAGATGTCTGGCTAGGGGTGGTGGCCTCACGTCTAATAAGCCAACACACTACCTACTCGACTACGGCGATTATTTACCATGAATTTGGTGCATAAATCAGAATGAATTTTAAGTGGGTTATGTTGGCATTGAGGACCGCTATGGTATGTGAGTTATTCGCACACATCGGCGGCTTAAATAAACCCCAGAAGAAGAAGTATAGCGGGGCCAAATAGCACGATTTCGACCACCATCATGTGAGATGGCTATCCGCTTAAATCGTTCGTGCAGAATGTTCAATGTGGTGTTCAGCAATGTTGCTCTCAGTGCTGGCTTGTTGAAACCACATGTAGTGACTGCCCGGATTATTATTGTCATTGACCTACAGTGCATGTCGTTGACAGTGATGGCCTGGTTAACGTCGTTTTCATAGAAATATGTAGCGCTGACGCCGCTAGCCCAAAATCCATAGCAAACGTTGGCTTTTTTCGGATGCATTGAACACTCTTGGTTCTCATGTGTATATTATTTGTTCACGTACTCATTGTGGAACAATCTCGTTCCTATAGCTCTGTAACCCCGTCCACTGAGCTCAACCTGATTACGGCAAAAGTTGCCTGCTACTCCAGGCGAAGCTGAGTAGGAAGCCTGGTCAGTATTGTGTAATGTGTCTCGATTCGTATTGTCCTTTGAGCGATAGTAACAACGATGGTCAAATGTATACATAAAGGACGTAAGGTATTCGAAATTTCAAAGCCAAAATTAGAAAAAGTATTCATAGAAATACTTGCAAAATATTTAATCTTATGCACTTATGTTCAGGGTTGCTGATATATGTATAATGCAACAAAGTAAAGCGCTATATTTTTTAATTTTTTTTTTAATTTTATTGTTCAAAAGCAAAAAATGTCAGAAATAACATCAAATTTTAGAATCAGTTTAGATTTGTTCGAATTGGCCACCTTTGGTACGAATTATGACCTTCAAACGGCCGACAAAGCCATCACAGGCTGCACGAAAGTGGCTCTGCGGTATTTTGGCCCATTCCCGGGGAAGCGCCGTCTTGAGATGGTCGACACTTTGGTATTTTTTAGTGAGAATCTTACTCTCCAAAATGCCCCAGGCGCAAAAGTCCAACGGATTGAGATCCGGAGATTTTGGTGGCCATTGTGCGGTAGAAATGAAGCGAGGAACCTCCTTTTTAAGCCATTCTTGGTTGACGCATGCTGAGTGGGATGGTGCTGAGTCCTGTTGGAATGTCCATGGTCTGCGGTCGAAATGTTTCTCTGCCCAGGGCTTCAATACTGTCTTTAAGACATTTTCCCGATAATATTCGGCATTTATTTTGATACCACGGTCGATGAATACGAGCGGGGAGCGACCATCGGCCGTTACGGCGGCCCACACCATTACCATCGGCAGCGCTTGAGTTCTGGTGGCCAATCGTAGGTGTACATTTCCAGCTGACCTCTTTGGCAAGTAAACCCGATCATTTTGTTTGCTCACAAACTGCTCAATTTGGAATGGCTTCTCATCGGAGAAAACCAAATTCGGTAACTGGCCACTTTCGTACAAGCGAAGTAACTCCTTGGCTCTTTCCAGTCTAACTTTTTTTTGTCCATCGGTCAGCTCTTGCACTTTTTGGAACTTCAATGGCTTTAGTCCAAGCTCATTTTTCATTATGTGTTGCATCCGTTCTCGCGATATGTTCAGCTCACGATCAATTTTTCTACCACTGCGGCGTGGATTTCTATCAAATCTGACCTTCACTTTTCGGATCATTTCTGGTGTTGTTACCGTTTTTTTTCGTCCACTTTTTGGATGCCGTGCAACACTGCCAGTATCACGGTAACGAGCAATGGTACGAGAAACAAAAGATTTATTCACATTTAAATGCTGGAGGGCTCTAACGATAGCCACCTGTGGTTGGTTTTCCAGCCAAATATAAAGCAATCACACTATCACGCTTGAATTCCATCACGAATAACTTTTTTTCTGAATGCAATAGATCAAAACGCTTTTGTAAGCTTGTAAATAACAAAATGAACTGTCACTGGAATAAATCTGTCAGCTGTCAGACGAGCGGTTTACAAATGATAACAACCTGAAGTTGATTGCAATACATACCCTGTTTGTACGTGGGGACTCTGAGCCTTATTTTCATTAGAGTCCGTCGACAAAGTAAACTTATAGGAAATTTGAAAATAATTTTTGAAGCAGTTCTGTAGTCCCCAAACTGCAATTAATAAAGTGTTGGTATGCTCCCCATCCTCTTTTTAACACCACAAATTATCGCTTTAAGCCCTTTTTCGCTATTGCGCGTATGTACACTCATATACTCATATAAAATACAATATAAATGAAGATAAATTATGGTTTTAATTTCACACACACACACACACACACATACACACAAGAAGGGGTATAAAAATATTAATTATTATTTAGTTTTATACTTGGCAACCCGTACCTCCACAATTACAGCACTATGACACACCCCTTTCTACTATATCCTGTGTCTCGTATGGAATGCAATGGGTGATTTTTTAAGAGCTATAGGAAAAATTTTCAAAAAAACAAATAAAATTCAGAAAAATGCATGAAATCTTTATTTGAATCGATAGTACGGTCCATATAATTTAATGTTTGAAGATTATTTCATGCAAATGTTTACCGCGACTGCGCCTCAAATGGTTCAACCGCTTAGTCCAATTTTGGCATACTCTTTCCAAAATTTCGGCCGGTATCTCACGAATAAATGCTTCAATGTTGTCTTCCAATACGTTAATTGAAGCTGGCTTGTCTGTATAGACATGAGCTTTAACATAGCCCCACAAAAAATAGTCTAAAGGCGTTAAATCGCACGATCTAGGCGGCCAATTGACCGGTCCCGAACGTGAAATAAAATCTTCACCGAACTCGGCTCTCAATAAGTCCATTGTTACGCGTGCTGTGTGGCATGTGGCACCGTCTTGTTGAAACCACAAGCTATTGCATTTTGGGCAAAAAAAAAGTTGGATATCACTTCACGGTAGCGCTCACCATTCACAGTTACGTTACGATTCGCAGCATATTTGAAGAAGTACGGTGCATTGGTAGCTTTTGCAATGCTTCTGGCTGATCTTCACTCCAAAATGGACAATTCTGCTTATTTACGTATCCATTGAGCTAAAAATGAGCTTCGTCGCTGAACACAATTTATCGATAAAGAAGTGGATCTTCGGCCAACTTTCCAAGAGCCCATTCACCAAAAATTCTGCGTTGCGATAGGTCGTTCGGCTTCAATTCTTGCACCAGCTGTATTTTGATAGGCTTCACACCTAAATCCTTCAGCAAAATTTTCCACGTTGTTGAGTAACAGAACGGCGACGAATCGATAATTGATGGTCATCAATAACACTGGCCGATACAGCTGCGATATTTTCTTCAGTTCGAACTCTACATAAGCGTGTTGGTGTTTTAATGTCCAACAATGTAAATTTGGTGCGAAATTTAGTCACAATAGCCCGAATAGCCACTTCAGTGGGTCGATTAAACTGACCATAAAATGGAAGAAGCTCGCGATGAACTTTCTTAACAGAGCACGCACACTTTGATAATAAAATTCAATGATTTGCAAGCGTTCTTCGTTTGTAAGACGATTCATGGTTAAATTATAGACCAAACTGACGATGTTTGACAGTGAAACAAAACACAAGAAACGTGCGTGAGCTGTTTAAACCAGAGTTGCCAAAAAGAATCACCCGTTATATGTAATACCGCCACCACCACCACAGCATTATGTTGATAAAAATTATGTACAAAACTTAAATGGGAATTTAATTTATGCGTTTTGCTTGTGTTTTTTACATTTTAATTTTTATTCTGTTCTGTACTGTTCTGTTTTTGCCGCTTTTATTTCATTTTTTTTGTGTTGCATGAAATCCACTTAAAATATATTTAAATACCGCTCTGTTGGTGTCGCCATAATAAATTTAATTTTTTTTCTTTTTTTTGCTGTTTTTTTGCTCCTGGTCCACAAGGTCACTTTCTTTGTTTCCTCTTTTTCTGTTTTTTTTTGGCCTTTAAAGCTGTTAAAAGCAACTGCAAAAAACGTATCGTAGTTTTGTATTAAAAAAATTTTTTTGTATAATTAAACGTAACATAAGAAAATAAAATAAAAAAAAAAAATTGAATTGAAAAACAGAATTCATTTGAAATTATAATCCAGCGACTTTCATTATGATTTCGTTTTTTCTTTTTCTTTTTTGTTTTAATATTTTCATTGGGGATTTTTTTATTTCAAATTTGAAGCAACTTTTGCCAACAGAATTGTTAAATTTAGTCAGAGCAGGCAGGTAATGTTGATAACAGTAGGAGAGAGAGAGAGATTTTTTATGGGAAATTTAATTAAAAAATCCCAAATTTTTAATGAGGCGGGCATTGTCTACCAAGCATATGCAGATGATATCTGATGATCTTGATGGCTAAAGAAAAATCTGATAAAATTCTCTCTTCGACTATTCGATTCCTATTTGAGATAATATTACAGAAAAGGGAACAAAAATATCTGTTAATAACTGTAGATAATAAATTGCCATAAACAAAGCCAAACGAAGTTACTATTCTATGGCTATTCTGCTCTGCGTACTACTCCTACGATCGCTCTGGAGATAATCGTATACCTTCTGCCGCTTGACCTCTACTGCAGGAGCGTGGTGGCAAAGGTTAGCAGGCGTCTCTGGGCTACCGGACAATGGCATGCATCGGGCATTGGCCATACGAAGATACTGGGAGAATGATTACATGACACCGCGATATGACTTCTCAATGAACTTTGGGACATCCATTCCGGAAAGGGAGGACTGGAAGAGTGGTTCAGAGAACATCCCAAGGGACTCCGCACAAATTTACACCGATTGCTATAAACTGGAAGGAGCCGATAAGGCTACCAGATCATTGCAGCGTCTTTCAGGCGGAGGTGTCAGCAATTCAGGCTGCGGTGAAAATTATTGTGGACAAAAATGTTCACGGACGGAAAATCATCATACTTTCCGAAAGCCAAGCGGCTATCAAGGCATTGGATTCCAGTGTAATAAACTCCAAGACGGTGTACAACTGTCGCAGATATCTCAATGAGGTGGCGAACCGATATGATGTTTGTATCACATGGGTACTGGGACATAATGATATGGCCATAAGGGGCACGACCATCGAACTCCCTGATGAATTCTCTACGTTGGGAATTGCTTTGGGGACCTTATAATTGACAATGCAACCGTAGATCTCGTCAACAGAGTGTGGGCAACTTCGGATAAGGGCAGAGCGGCGCAAAAGATATGGCCGAGGCTGGACAGGAGACGCATGGCGACTCTGCTTAAACTCCAAAGAAGTAGGCTCAGCACTGTTATTGGGGTTATTAAGGGGCATTTCATTATAGGAACGCATGCGAGGCGTATTGGTCTTAGACACCTTGCAAATGATTTCTGCAGAAGCTGTGGAGATGAAGAAGAAGATGAGACTATTCTTCCACCTATTGTGCACATATCCGGCACTTAGTCGGAGGAAAAAGAGGTACCTGGGTACCTACTACATGGAGGATATGGATGAACTGTTATGCATGGATATTGGCAGCCTGAGTCGCTTCACCGGAAGCTCCGAATGGTTCCTGGAATAGGGGAAATGAGTAACTGTGGTATCACAATGGGTCATGTGTGCGGCCTAAGTGTGTCCGCTCATGACTCCATCGAGGGGACAGCCACTTCTACCTACCTACCTACCATGGCCGGAGAAATATTGTAAATTAATAAAAAAAAATCGGACAAAATGACATTCAACCAACTGATTGCCTCGCTAACAAACTTCTGTGGTTTATCGATGGAAAGCTTAATCAACCGAAACTCTTCGGTTAGTCATTTTTGTAATCGAAACTTGTTTCAATCAAATATGGCAACATTACCTCAAGATCTCGCTTGTGGATGCCCTACTGGCAAAACTATCTGAATCGAGCATTGACTGCCAAGGATATGTAAGGATGGTATAGTCCTCATTTTTTTTCGCGGGAAGGACTGAAAATGCATTCATGGAGTTCGTCACCATACATGGTAAGTCGGACTCTCCCACTGGGTATACCGACTAAAAACCCGCCTTGTCTCCTCACCGGGGTATCATTCCACCACGGAAACACGGTTGTATTACTTCAAAGAGGACCCCTTTTTGGCACCTGTGCCAGTTCCATTATTGTCAGCCTTTGTCCGCTCTTTTCTTATTCTACTGCGTCTAGGTCATATTTTTTCCTTCGCAGGACATAGTGCACAAATTTTCAACACGACGTTTGTAGCACTAATAATGCCGATTTCAGCCTCGAGATTCTGACGTCTTTCGGTCCAGCGACTGCAGCCGAAGAAAGTGTGTTCGGCATCGTCTAACATTTCCTCCCCCTCGTAGATGCAGAATGGCGAGCGACATTTCCCCATGCGATGTAGGTACTCTCTGAGGCTAGAGGCAAATCTGAAGAGACTTCCATGTCCCACCATTCAAAGAGGTCTTGAGATTGTATTAAGCGTGCCTGAGAACAATTCCGAGCATAACACATTAGTATCACGTACAAGAAGAGCTAAACTTCCAAAATGAAAGGACATTCGATACCTGGTTGAGATAATAGCACACTAAATGGAGATAAAATTTTTGGCGAAAATACAAGATAATAAATTCACATGGGGCTCATATAGAAAGCTTCTCAGGAAATGTCACGCATGCCATTATGGTATGCAGAAGTCTTGCAGGGAAATGCTGGGAATTCAACCCAGGAATTATGCACTGAATATGTAACATGATGGTTAGACCAATAGCGATCTACGCTGCAATTGTCTAGGCCAATAGAACAAATCTGAAAACAATTCAAATGGAGTTCGACAATATACATAAACTAGAGAGTGTTGTTGTTGTTGTTGTAACAGTTCGGCTGTTGTCTCCGGAAGCTTTTCCCTGTATGTAATATAAAGATAATTTTAGTTTATGTGTTCTATTTGTTGTGTACCGTGTAATTTGATGGGGATGGGAAGGGTTTGAGATGGGATTGTTGTTGTTGGTTGTATGTGCGTGTTGTTAACGTCATGTGGTAGGTAGTCCGAGGAAGTTAGCTGTCATCGTAGGGTTCAGCCATAGGTCTACTGGCCGCAGGGCTGTCGGTTTCGCTGGACAGCTAAAAATGTGCAACGTGTCGTGTGGTGTTTGGTTGCATGATGGGCAGCTATCTTGGGTTTCCGGAATAATTCTAGCCCTGTAGATATTCAGGAAGTTTGACCTGAGAGACTGTTGTGTCGTGTTGTGTTAATTAATCATAACAGTGGCAATGAGAACCTGACCTACAGCGCTGGCGCTGTAAACTCAGTCTCAGCATAAGTCCTCTATATATGGTAAAGAAGAACAAAGTTTTGGAGTCTAGGGTTACGTTGATGGAAGACAAGTCTAACTTGAAATTCACTTAAGGAATTTCGGGACTTAATAAGTCGGCTGATGGAGAGTTTGCTGCTGGTCAGAACCAGTTAAACTTATGATTTTTGGAGTTCTTAGCAACGAGATTTAGTAACAAAAATTAATAGAGTAATCTGGAAACTGCAAACACTTTTAAAAGAGGCACTTTTGGATCTGAAAATAGGAGATGAAGCTGCTGCTGCCGAAATAAATTATATTGGAGTTCTTAAACAAACTGGCATGTATCTTGCAAACAAGAATCGAAAGATTTTCTCAATTGTAATAGAAGGTACAAAAAGAGAAGATATGGCAATACTATCTGACAGCCAAGTCTCGCCTTTCGAGCACTCGTACTTTATGAAGTTAAATCGATGACAGTGAAAGACTGTGTGGGAAATCTGAATTTGGTAAATTAGCACAAGCAGAGTGGTAGCTAGGTCCCAGCTAGTGTTGAAACCCTCAGCAATGACCAACGAACGAGCTTGCAAGCATAGCTTCTGTGGATTGTGATTGCTTACAAAGGTATGCACAACTGAGAATATATAAGAGAGGCAAATATTCTTATCAATCCAAGTGGATTTTAGGCAATCAGAACTTTTGTGGGGAATTTACAATGAGTGGAGACTAGAGTTATGCATGAGTCTATCCCGGAATAAACAGAGGTTGATAATCCATATTTTGACAGGGCACTGTAATGGGAAACTGGACCAAAATATTTCTCTCCATCTGCCGGACTACTGCGATGTGTTTCAGGCGGAGGTGATGGCAATTTACCGGGCCGCTCAATGGATCCTCGTCAACGATGCTCCTTTCACTCGCGTCTCGATCTTTTCTGATAGTCAGGCCGCGATAAGATCTCTATCGGGTTTCGTGATTAACTCTAGGATCGTTAGGGAATGCCGCCGCTGTCTCGACCTTCTGTCGGGGCGCTTCACCAGTGTCTCTCTGGTGTGGGTCCCCGGGCACAGTGAAATTCCGCGAAACTGTAGGGCCGACGAGCTCGCCAGAGCTGGTGCGCTCCTTCCGGAATCCTCTTCTGTTGAATTGGGTATGCCACTTGCCTCGGTCAAGTTGACCATTGCGCGGAGGTTCTTTCGGGACGACAACCTATTCTGGGTCAATGAGGAGTCCTGCTCCACCGCTAGACTCACCTGGCCCAAGATGGATAGAAGGCGTACCAACCAGTTACTTGGACTTTGTCGTGGCATCATCTCAATCACAGTGGCCATGCTTACAGTTCATTATGTTATAGGCAGACACGCGGAAAGAATGAGGCTCCCTTTCAACGACTTCTGCCGCGGATGCAGGTCCACTGAGGAAGAGGAGACTGTTGTTCACTTTCTTTGCCAGTGCCCGTCTCTTGCTAGGTGTAGATATAGGTTATTTGGCTTCCCATTCCTTGTTAACTTAACGGTGCTATCATCTATTGACATCAAGGATATAGCTTCGTTCATCAAACTTTCTGGCTGATTTTCGTGCTTTTGTTGTGCAGCCCTTGCGCTGACCAACTTCTTCCTTTTCCTGATTTGGTGGAACTTGGTTAGTACAGGGACTGCGTTCTCCTGTGTTATCAGAACGAGCCGCTATGCGTGCTTGAGTGAGCTTTGTGATAACAGAGCTACCACTCCGACCTAACCTAACCTAACTGTAATGGGGATTATCTCGTGCTCAATATGTAGATTCTGTGACGATGAGAACGACTCATTGCAACAGCTTCTTAGAAACTGTGGGGGCATTAATGCATTCCAGGAAGAAACAACACTGGGGTGTATATCAAATACTAGGCTGGGTTATGTTGAAATTTGTCAGGGCAGGTTTGGAGGAGACATGACAGGCATACCCTATAAAAATGGATCGTATGGTCACAGTACTAAGACACCTCTTCACGACAATAAAACAAAATTTTTTTTGAAAATTCGAAGAAGAAAAGGGCGTCAGGACAAATTATTTGAAGAGCAATTAGGACTTAAAATTCAAAACTACTACGAGAATATTTTCGAATTTGAACTGCTTGGGTGTATAGTCAATCAGTTTAACGAGTATATTACACTACCATTGACATGCCTAGGAGCAATGAACAGGGTCTGTTAACACCAACAAGCTTCTATTGTGGCAAAACTACTTTCAAGAGTACTTTGCTTTAGTGGTGACAGCAAGTGGTGGGCTCGTGGAGACACTTAGAGCCTATAAGTTGGATGCATTAGATCTTCAAAAAGCCACTTTTCTACTTAAACTTAAATATTGATACCTCCTGTGTAGGGTGCATTAAATTCGCTTAAAATTATGAACGTTAAAGCATGTGAAACAAAAGTATTGGACGCTTGCTGTTGCTACAAACAGTTCCTTACTCAGTAAAAAACATTACATAATGAAATAATTCTCTCTTCTTTTATGTTTTCTCCTCCACAAAGGCAGTACAAAACAGCTTGAAAATAATTTGTTATTGTTGTTGTTGCTATTTGTGGCATTATCAAAGTATATTTGCTGGAGAAAAGGAAAAGCCAGTTCATATCACATATACATACACATGCAACGCACAGTCAGTAAATTAAATTGTGTTCTTATGTGTGGCAGACAACACACACACAAGAGTAGAGAGAATGTTTATGAGTTTCTCAAGAAAATGCAACACAAGGTTGTTGTTTTGTTGCAATAACAACAACAACATATTCAAGGAGAAGCTGAAGGAAAAACCAAAAACTGAAGAGACATGGAAACATAAAATAATTCAATTACATTTTACACACACACACACTCTTCAACATGTTGTTGTCCTTCGTTTGTGGCTTCAGAGAAGTGAAAAAAAAAATTGTTTTTTCTTTTGCAGTTGATTGTCTCTGGAATTTGTACTCATACAAGAGTAGATTTCATATAAAATGTGTTAAAAAAATAAGTTTTTTTTCTCTCTGAATAATTGTGACAACCATTTAGAGATTAAATTTCAATTCAATTAAGTTTTCAATTCCATTGAATCGTATTAAATACTCTGGCAAAAAAAAAATCATTTCTTTCAACAAGTGAATACACTTACTACACACACACACACTTTTATTTCTGCCTGTGAAGCCGCATACTCAGTTGCATGACACATGTCAATTAAGCACACATTTTTCTCTCTCTCCTCCCTATCTCTCTTTCTCCCTCCTCCCTATGTCTCTCTCTCTGTATTTATTAAAATCTCTTGTCATTTGTCTCTTGTCTTTTATTGATTTTATTTCATGAAATTTATAATCCTTGACATTTGAATGTCTATTTAAGGATCAGGTTTTTTCTTTCGTTCTTTTTTATTTTATTTCAATTGTAATCAAATAATATTTCACATTGCATACGTAGGTGAATGTCGACAAAACTGAGTATTGAAAAAAGTTGGTTTATAATTCAATACAACGTAAACTGTTCCTCTTAACTAAATAACGGGTTATCCATTTCGTGGTTTCAAAAGTAAATGTAAATAAAAAACGTATAAAATATTTTTTTCATGATATTTCTTTTTTATTGTAAAGTTTGAACGTTGACATTATGTGTGAAACACTACACCATTTAAATGACCTCCACGCGAAGTGTTGCAAGCATTAATTCTTTTGAGGTAATTTTCGGCCACTTTATGACACATATTGGGCGGTATCTCAGTCATAACTTGACGAATGTTGGTTTTTAAGTGCTCAATAGTTGAAGGTTTATCTGCATAAACACGGTCCACAAAAAAAGTCTAATGGTGTCAAATCGCATGATCTTGGTGGCCAGTTGATATCGCCACGACGAGAAATTATGCGGCCAGGAAATGTCTCTTGCAATAAAGCCATATTCGCACGAGTTGTGTGGCATGTGGCACCGTCTTGTTGAAACCACATATTCTCCAAGTCGTATTCGTCTCAGGCAAAAAAAGTCGGTTATCATATGACCATAACGCTCCGAATTGACGATGACAGTCGTTCCATCGTCGTTTTCGAAGAAGTAAGGTCCAATCACACCTTCGGACCAAAGAACACACCAAATAGTGACTTTTTCGGATGTAATGGCCTCTCTTCAATTACTTGAGAATTCTCAGAAGCCCAAATACGACAATTTTGTTTATTAACATACCCACCGAGTGTGAAATGTGCTTCATCGCTGAAGAAAATTTTGTTCGAAAAATTGTCGTCCACCGGCTGTTGTTCAAGCACCCATTCCACGTATCTACGACGTTGTGAATGGTCAGCGGGCTTCAGTTGTTGCGTGAGCTGGACTTTATATGGATGTAGCTGTAGAGCTAAATGCAAAATAAGCCCTTAATGTGCCGTAAGACAGTCCTAATTCCTGAGAACGACGAGGAATCGACACATTCGGGTCTTCGGCAACACTTTCACTTACAATAGCGATATTTTCAGCGGAACGAGCGGAACGTGATGCACAGGCCTTTCAATATTTGTAACCACTCCAGTCTCTTCAAATTTCTTCACAATTTTGCTAATTGCTTGCGTAGTTGGACGATTATGTAAATCATAATCTCCTCTTAAAGCACGATACGTGACTGTGGCAGAATCACCATTTTTGTAGTAGGTTTTGATAATTTCTATGAAGCGATCCATTTTCGTCAATGTCAGACTTTCAACTGAAAAGAAAAAAATTGGTTTCACAACTTAGTTTGACAGATGTCGAATTCCAGTCCCATAGAATTCCAGATTCGATAGAATTGGAAGCCGAAAAATTTCACAGTAGGATTGTTTCCAATTTCAAAAAAATCAAGGCCTTCTAATCCTTCTTATCCATCCAAAAAGCTTACTGCGCCTTCAAAGGCCATAACGAATATTACTTAAGCACAAGCTATCATGATCCTGACTATGCAGCTGAAACCGTATTCGATGTTTCCTTTTCCTTGAAATTGCGGTCATATAAAGCAGACCTGATTACATATTTGTACAGCCACTGTACGTTTCAAGGGTATGTACTCCCATATAGGCCTACTATTTTCTCCCAAAAATATTTATATTCCAGCTTAGTTTGATATCATGTATGATTCCAACTTGTTTGGCGTTATTTAATGGAGTGTAGCCTACCCCACTGAGACTAGGGGCAAGAAATTTCGGGGTTTTGTTTACTTGTGAATTCAATTTCAAGCTATTTTTTGTAAAGATAAGTGAAAGCTTTCTTGTACAGCGACACTACTCCAGTCCAGTCCAGTCCAGAAGAAAGCAATGTAACTGCCATTGAGACAGCAGTCTAGGTAGGTTGCTTAGCTACCAAGTTAGGCTGAAGGGAAGGAAAGTGTTATGCCTGTCTAAGAAACTATTCTATTCTATAAACTCGGCTATTCGTGCGCTAATCTTTAAGTGGTGCCAACCAATAGTGTCTTGAATAAACTTGCCATAGCATAGCACATACATACATAATTGGTCACTACAACACTTCAGTCGGGATTACGACATATTTTCTCACACCACTTATGATGCGTGCATTAATTTTATACGGGACCTACAGTTTAAAATCGATTCCGAACGACAGATTTTAGAGAAACTTTTCATGGCAATTTTATTTGCTCTCTCAGAGTTTTTGCCAGAAATCTGCTGAGAGGAAGTCACTGAAGATATATTTTTTTAATATTTTCGTTTTGATGTCTGACCTGGAGCTTAAACCCGGGCCTTACTTCTAATAAGCCAGCACATTACCTACTAGACTCCGACGACTTCATAGCATAGTATCATCCTTAAAATATTGAGATCGTAAAGAGTTCCCTCTTGTTAATATCCTCTAAGCTTGTCCTGCATTCATTATAATCTACCATGCCTTTGAGATTCATTTGTGCATGTAAGGCTGAGTGTACCTCCCTTCGCTAATCGATGTACTCTAGTCACCTTTACTTACTCGTAACAGAGTTTTTCTCTTATCAGGATCCCCACAAAGTATATTTTCTTTCTCTGTAACTATTCTAGAATAGCCTATGTGAAGTTTTCGCTTACATTTGTAGCCTGGTTTTCAATGCTCTAAAATACATTAGGTTATCCAGGTTCTGCTAACATCTCAGCACTTTATAAAATGCTAGATTTAGAGCTCATGAACGGATTATATTGGCATCGAATCGATTCTTTGTTGTTTTTATTTAATCGGAAACTATTTTCAGGAAGAGCCTCAATAGCATGTCGAGTGCTTTCGTCTCTAATGAAATATTTCAAGCAAATAGGATAACAGAATTTCTGTCTGTGATATCGAAAGATGTGCTCAATTCAATTTTGTATAGAAGGTACAAAGGACCGGAACAATACAATACAATCATGCAGCCACCCGAATACTAGAAAGAACTTGAGATATATAAACGCGTTTTTCTCAGGACACTGTAGAATCAAAGAATACTTGTTCAGAATGGGGAATATCTCGTACGCAACATGTGATTCCTTTCTTGGAATCTGTAAAGCATTAATGCATGCCAGGTGCTGAACCTGTCTAGCAGTCGCGGAAGCCTAGTATGTACTGTGTTGGCTTATTAGACAGAAGGCCAGGATTCAAAGCACAGGTCAGACATATCCAACAAAACGAAATATGAACAAATATTTCTTTGGTGACTTCCTCACCGCAGATTTCTGGCAAAAACTGTCTGAGAGTAAATAAAATTGCCATGTAAAGTTTCTCAATAATATGTCGTTCAGAGTCGGCTTTAAACTGTACGTCCTGCCACTCATGGATAAAATTAACACACACAACATAAGTAGTGTGAGAAGCTGGGGTTATAATCCTAACTAAAGGGTAGTAATGACCAATTATGTATGTATAGATCAAAACAAATGGGGCTTTTGGAACCATTAACATATGGCGGAAGTCTATAAATTTGGAATTAATAGTAACAAAAACAACACAGAGACTTTGTTAATAAGCTGCACGAAAGCCAAAGAAGCCTTAAAGAAGAAGAAGAAGCGTCATTAGCTCTAAAGAATCTATAAAATATCTGGTGTGCGATAATTGATAATGGTATACCGAACATTAGTGTCAAAAGGCCACCAATGTAGTGAGCTCAGTGGCTAGAGAACTGGCCATTGAAGGTGGATAAAGACAAAAATACGAAAAATACCGCTTCGTGTCTAATAAGCCAACACACTACCTACTAGACTACGGCGATTTCATGCCAGAGTTGCTATTGTTTAAAACAAGGAACCTCACCCCTCACCTCGCCGTGTTCTAGTAGGTAGTATGTTGGCTTATTAGACGAAAAGCCAGGGTTCGAGCCCCTTGACAGACATCAAAATAAAATACAAAAAGTATTTCTTCGGCGTCTTCCTCTCAGAAAATTTCTGGCAAAAACTCTGAGTTTTAATAAAAAAAAAAGCCTTGAAAAGTTTCTCAAAAATTTGTCGTTCGGAGTCGACTTTAAACTGTAGGTCCCGCCACTCATGTACGAAAATTAACACACATAACATAAATGGTGTGAGAAACTAGGTCGTAATCCTGACTGAAGGGTTCTAATGACCAATTATGTATGTATGTATGTAACCTCACCCCAAACAACCCTCGTTTTTACTTGAACATTTTTCTATCGTGTATTGTTTTCATAGGGAGAAAAATATAAAAATAATTGCCAAAATATTCCGTAGTTCAGTTAATTTTAGTACTGCCTACGTGTCATGTTTAACAAATTTTTTTTTTGTTATTTTATTTCGGGTTTTTTCTTTCATTTTACATTATTTTTGTTGTGTTGTTCACATCTTCTTTTTGCAGTTCATTTGTAGTTTTAACTTTCCTTTTCTGTCTGTGTTTTGTTGCTGCTGATTGTTAACAAAATAGTTGCTATTGCCGAACAATTGCACTGCCGCTATGGCAATATAATCAAACCAACAAACTTTCTATCAAATATTTTTTTTTTGAAATGTTTGTGGCTGTTTTATTCCCATAAAATATGCATCTCTGGATGCAACTATCAGTTCAAAAACAGTGTGGGAGTGTGACGCTGGGCCGATACAAAGAGAATTTTGACAACTGACTGGTTGTCATAGTGTTTTTCTTTTTTTGTTTTTGTTTTTGTTTTTCCCTCCCATTTGTTAAAGCATTTATCCCTCTGGTCAGCAAAATAAAAACCAAATTGTTGAGCAACATTTTGTAGCACACACAACAAATGCGTACAACAAAAATGCCTTTTGAATATCCAGAACAGAAATGACAGCAAAATAGTAGAATGAAACTATTTTCCATCAAACTGTTTAAAAATGACATGATTTGGGTTTGTCACCAAATCAAAATCCTCTTAACATCCTTTTTTTTGGTTTTTGTTTTCTGTTCTCTACCCAATGAATGCATTGTGTGAGTGGTTTTTGTTTCCAAAAATTAAATTCATTTTCAATTTATTTGTCTTAGTTTTGTTCTGTTGTTGGTCTGGTTTAAATATTTTAAATAATTTTAGTTTCTCTTTATTGTTAAGCTTTCCTATTTAGTTGGTTGTTGTGTTCTTCCCATTTTTTATAGTTTTTTCTTTAATGACAATTTGTTTTTCGTCCTTTTAAAACTGATGTCCAAACATGCCATTCTACTTACAGTCATTTCCTGTTCCTGTAACTCTTTTATTTTTTTTTTTCTTTTTTAGTTTTTCTTTTTTAAGAAAATTTTTGCTCCAATAATTTTCTACACTCGTAGTTTTTTTTTTGTCCTTTTTTCTTCTTCTTCTTCTTTTTTTCTTAATGGCTCTTACTGGCGTTTTTCATCGTCTTTTTTCCTCCAATGTGGCATTTTAAATTTCCTTCTCTGTTAGTATATTCATTTAATCATGGCTTATGGTACACTGTTCTGGTGAAAAGTTAAATTAAATTGCAGGCCAGTAAGATTCGCTAAACGATACAAGCCTAAGAGTGAGAGGAAGTGTTTATCACAACTCCATCTTACTTTTTCTTATGTTCCCATTGAAATTTTTCCCAGATAATCATTCTATTTTGACAAGTGCTAGAATAACAGTGTTGCCGAGGCATTGAAACGAAGCTGTATATGAAAATATATGTTAAGTAGTTGTATTGATTGTAGCGGTGAGCAATTTTTTTTAATTAAGTCGTAATCCTTCATAAAAAGGTGCTCTGCTTGATCTTCCTCTGATGATTGTAATTTAATTTGTTCCATTTATTGATCAGAAATTCCGGAATCTACTGACCTGCCGAGAAAACAAAAGCAATTTGAGTTCTTAAATTATTTATGTACGATTTCTGAAAGGGATTAAAAGGCAATAATTGGTGAAATTATGGCAGAATTTCTTCAAATATCTTTCTATCATCCATCTTTCCTAGTCCGATTGTGCAGCTAACCACCAACTTGGCTACTTGATTTCCAGCATCTATTGAATTGAGACACATTCGTAAATGGCAAACCATTCTCCTAAATAAGTGAGTAGCACTTGAGTTGAAAGAATACATTACTTGCAAGTGCATTATTCTTACAGTGGGCACCCCACTACGTATTAGCATTTTACCAGTAATTTACCAAAGTATTACTTATACGCCTAAGGCGTACAGAATATCGGGTATGAAACACTAAACGAGTTAAAAAATGTATGACAAAAATAAATATTGTCGCCGTAGTCTTGGAAGTAGTGTGTTGACTTATTAGACGTAAGGCCACGATTCAAACCCCAGCTCAGACATCTCCAACGATACGCGAAACCTGAAAAAATAATTTATTTGGCGACTTCCTTTCAGCAGATTTCTGGCAAAAACTCTGCGCGTAAATATAAATTGCCATGAAAAGCTGCCCAATAATATGTCTTTCAGAGTTGACTTTAAATTGTAGTGCACGCCGCTCATGTATACAATTAATGCACGCAACATAAGTGGTAAGGAAACTAGGCCGTAATCCTAACTGAAGGGTTGTAATAACATATTATGTATGTACATACGTGCGTACAGATATTCAAAGCGATTAAAAGACAATGACAGGCTTTCTGAAATACCTTGGAATTTATACAAGCAATATGGTCATTCCTACTTAGATTGCGCAGATAACCACCAACTTTATTACTTGATTTCCACTATCTACTGAACTGGCACATAACTGTTAACCTTATTCAAACTTTCTATTCACATTCGTAAAAGGCAAACCTTTCGCTAAATAAGTTGAAAGAACACGTTACTTGTAAATGCATTCTTCTTATAGTGCGAACTACAGTACGTATGAGCATTGTATCAGTAAATTATTTACCAGAATATTACTCATACGCCTAAGTCCAATAGAATATCGGGTATGAGACTTAAAATGAGTTTAAAATTTATAGGGAAAAGAGATAAAAACAGTTGATGTGTAGTTAACTATTACGAGGGTCGTTTATTTAATTAGAAATGAAAAAATAAAATAAAAAAATTTTCTTTGAAATTCTTAAATATTCGATACGTAAAGGTAACCAAAAGAAAAGGAAAGAATTTCTAGAACAAATGCAGAAACCTGGAAAATGTGTTTCCATTCAAGCACACTTTAACAAATACTGTCCATATTTGTTTGTTTTCTTTAATACATCTTGACTTACGCTCTTAAGTAGGCTGTATAAGTGATTTAGAAGTGGAAGTATAATCTTGTGAGTGATTTATCTTTGACTTTCCAAATGCAAATCATAGTTAAAGTGAAATGACGAGTAGTGACCATCGTCCGGTAATAATCAAACCTGAAACAGGGTTGTTATAGCACCATGTCTCGGGGCTCTTATCATCCTGAGTATGACATGAAATGCTGTCGAGGAAAAAGCTAAATTCGACCCACATGAGAGTGCTACAATTTCATTGTCTATCATTTGGACCTTCTGTGTTACAGAAAATTTAAACAATAATTTGACTGAGGGCATTACAATAAACATATCAAAAAGGGCCTTAACAACTAGCTTGTCATTGCTCTGACAATGTGTAATCAATGAAGCTAAGGCTCATACAGTTGTTTAAAGATAACAGATTGCATAAGTCCACCAGGAGACCATATAAACCGTGTGTTATTATGGAACAATGTGAATGAGTGGCGTTCATTATTGCATCATACGCTTGGAGAAGACCATCGATAAACTAAAAAATGACTTCTTTTGGAAAATAATGGAAAAAAGTGGGGAAAATTCTTCTGAATGTCATTCAACTCATAGAGGACCTATAGGGCAACACCTCAAAGCAAATTGATAAGTAGGAACGAAGAGAGTTGAGATACGTATCCAGCAGAACTGTGTCTTGCCACCACTTCTGTTTAATGTAGTTGTAGACGCTACCCTTTAAAGAGATCTTGATAACTGCAGGGGAATATTGTAGGGAATCCTTTCGCAGACGATATTTAGAGACCAGCACTAAGGCACGTGGATCTATGACGGCAACGGAATCCGTAGGAAGCTCCATGACCACTGAGAGTAGTGCTACAATAAAATAAAATTCATTACCTACGTATGTGTATTGGCACGTCTCAATACCTATTTACGAAGGGCATGGTTTCTAAGCAATGACTGATGGATACTCTGTTAGAAAAGAACAATTAGCTACTCGTCTCTAAAACCGTATATTTATTTGCAGGAACGAAAAATGCAAAGAGAAATATTCCCAAAACTAATATCCACAGATGTCACCGTGGTCTAGTGGACGTGAGACCTTGGTTCCAACCCCAGGTCAGATATCCCGGAGACTTCTTCTCTGCAGATTTCCGGCAAAATCTCTGTGAATGTATAAAATTACAATGAAAAGTTTCTCAAAAAAATCTGTCGCCTGGAATCGACTTGAAACTATTGATCCAGACACTCATGTATACAAATTAACACACACAACATGGGTGGTATGAGAAGCTAGGTTGTAATCCTGACTAAAAGGGTTGTAATAACCAATTATGTATGTATGTATGTATATAATATCCACAGATAACATACTCTCTTTCCATCTTCTTGCAGCTTATTCTTAACTTTACCTCAAAATTAACAAACATTGTATTCAGCCCTTGAAATGGGCCTTATATGTTGAGGGTTTAGGGCCTTATATGTTAGGTTTACAAAGACGGACGCAAGGATCCCTTAAGCTCATGATTTCTTCATTCAAACAAAGTGCTGAAGTGAAGTCGCCGTAGTCTAGTAGGTAGTGTGTTGGCTTATTAGACGCAAAAGCCTGGGTTCGAGCCCCAGGCCAGGCATCAAAGACAAAATACAAAAAGTATTTTTTCGGCGACTTCCTCTCAGTAGATTTCTGGCAAAAACTCTGTAAATAAAAATTGAGTAAATAAAAATTGCCATGAAAAGTTTCTCAATAAATAAAAATCTGTCGTCCGAAGTCGACTTTAAACTGTAGGTCCCACCATTCATGTATAAAATTAACACACACAACATAAGTGGTGTGAGAAACTAGGACATTGTACAATGGGTCAATTCGACCTCCGGGAACTGTGCTTGTCTTAATTGACAAGTACACGTCCTCTAACCTAACCTTACCTACGTGGTGAAGTAGGAGTATATGTCGCCCTCTTTCTCTCTCGCCTTTAACTGTCTTGACGGCCCGCAGTTTAAAGTGACTTTTTATTAATTAATTAAGGTTTTATACACAGCTTTGGATAGTTTTTCTGCGCTCTTTTCTATTTACTATGGATTCCCAGTTTCCAAATTTACAAATGTTGTCCTCCATCTAATCAAGTCCCTCAATGATTGTTTTCAAACTTAGGTTCCTCAACACTAGGGCAATCGTCCATTTCCGATCAGCAGATTAGTTCGTCATCATCCTCATTACAGCTGGCATTTTGTGAATTGCGATTAGAGCCTTCAGTGACGTCCTTATTCACATCACAGCTGGAATTTTGTGAATTGCGATCAGAGTCCTCTTTGCCGTTCTCCTGCTGTATGCGTTTGTGTTTTGTGAGCCGATTTTGGAACCAAACTTTCACTTGCATTTCGCTGAGATTCAGGGACTGGGCCAAAGCTTTACGTTAGGTGCCATGCCCTTAGTAATGATCCCCTATATATAACAAAATTGCCTTGAATACCAAATTTAAAGCTCCGTAAATCAATGCCTTCATTACACTCATGAACTTAAAGCAACCCCGTCTATATTAACTACGTATGCCATAAATTCGTTGTCTATTCTCATAATAATTGGAAGTCCATTTGAATGCTTCTTCTTTAATATGGCACTCAATACTTAATATTTTTGCCAAATTTTATTTCAATTCTTTTTCTTTTCCTCTCTTCTCTTTCTTTTTTTGTCAACCATTTGTTCTTCTTTTTTTCCTTTTGTGTTGCATTCAAAAACTGCAGTTTTTTTTCTTTCTCTTCTTTTTTCAGTTTGCAATACAATTTGAGGAGCATATTTAAAGCTTGGCTGGGTATTTTGTGTAGCAAAAGTAAATTTAATAGTTTGACTGTAAATTAAGGATATAAAAATGAGCCAGAAAAAAGCAACAAACAGAGAGAGAGAGAGATAGAAAGAGAGACAGAAATAGAATGGAATAAAAGGTAGAATGGCGGAAAGGGAGCTGCAACTGCAACATTAAAAATATTATTTCAATGGCAGTAAATCTTTTGTGAGAGGTGCCAACAAAGTGTCTGTCTATTTAAAATTTAATTTCAATGAATGGTGTTTGAAAAAAAATGTATTTTTTTTAAAGGCATGAGGATTATTATTTTGAAAACTACTTTCTTTGTGCTTGAAGTGATGATTTAAAATAATAGTCAGAGGTCTCATAAAAGGGGGCCTTTTTTATAACAGATGGTCGCAAACTTTGTCTATCGAATGAAGTAAATATGGAATATTTCTTTAAAATTTTCGTTTATCTCATCACAGTTCCTCTCTATGTATACACAGTCCCTTAGTCGCTTCTACATTCATTTTTTTCGCTTCTACAAAAAGCATTGAACATCAAAAAAATGTTTGAAAATATCCCCACTCTCTGCTAATGCCTTCTTCCTTTACCGCAACTCTTATCATCACTGCTTTCTTTGAGTCAATCTGTCTACTACCTGAATGAGCTGGATGTCACCCCCTTGTGTTTCCTTGCGGTTTCCAATCTATGGTGGTTCCAGTGCTGCCGTTATTGTATCTTTTGGGCAATTCAACTCATTAATGTCCTCTTTCGAAGCCCCGTTTGAAGATATAATGCTCCTAAGGTAGTAGAACATGCACGCATGGTTGAAACCGGGAACCTATCGCCTTCCAACTTGATCCTATGTGTGGACAGTCAAGCAGGAATCCTATCTCATCAATTCAAACAGCGTCTAGAGTTGCCCAACGTCGACACAATACTCGTCTCTACTGAGTTCCGGCTCCTACGGAATAAAGGGAAAGAAAAGGTGGACGAACTGGCACGGAAGTCAAGCAGCAATCATATCTCGTCAAATCAAAGGGTGTCTGGAGTTGCGCAACGTCGACACAATACCCGTCTCTTCTACTGGGTTCCGGCCTCTATGGCATAGAAGGAAACGAAAAGGTGGAAGAACTGGCATGGAAGTCAAGCAGCCATCCAATCTAGTCAAATCAAAAGGCTTCAGGTTCAGGTTCAGGTCCCTATGGCATAGAGGGAAGCGAAAAGGTGGACGAACTGGCGCGAAAGTCAAGCAGCAATCCTATCTCGTCATATCAAAAGGCGTCTGGAGTTTCCCAACGTCGACACAATACCCGCCTCTACTAGGTTCCGGCCATAATACATAGACGGAAACGAAAAGGTGGACGAAATGGCACGAAAGCGATCGGTGATGTTTGAGCAGGAGCTGGTAGAGGGGATATGTATGCGCCCTTATAAATATACTTTTTCAAAGTGGAAAAATCTGCATGAAATTCAACAAACCGTGGATGGTACGACATACCTGGTTGCGGAATTGCAAAACTGCTGAGTCCAGCAGTGGAGAAACAAGGAACTATTTTAGTTTGACAGGTATTCTAATGGGACACTGCGCTACTGGCAGTTTCATTGACAAGCTCCATCTACCCCACCAGAATTTGGAGCATATGGCCAGCGTGTGAACCTGCCTATGACCGGCAAGGTACCCGCTGTCTTGTTCCTATACCTAAGGTACAAAATTTTCCACAATATTGTCCTGCAGTTATTAGGAACTATTTATAAGTATAACGTCTACAACTATATTCAATAGAAGTGATGACAGACCACAGCCCTGAAGGGCACCTATATCAACTCTCTTCGTTCCTACTCACCAATTTACTTTGAGGTGTTGCACTATAGGTTCTCTGTGAGTTGAATGAGATTCGGAAGGATTTCCCCACTTTGTTCCAATATTTTCCAAAACAAGTCAGTTTTTAGTTTCTTGGATGTCCGTTCCAAGTGTAGAATGCAGTAATGGGCGCCACTCCATCACATTGTTCCATAATACCACGCTGTTTATATGGTCTCTGGTGGACTTATACAATCTGTTATCTTTTAACAACTGTATGAGCCTTAGCTTCATTAATTACACATTGGCAAAGCAATGACAAGCTAGTTGTTAAGGCGATTTTTTGATATATTTACCGTAATGCCTTCAGTCAACTTATTGCTTAAATTTTCTGTAACACAGAAGGTCCAAATGATAGACAATGAAATTGTAGCACTCTCGTGTGGGTCGAACTTAGCCTCTTCCTCGATAGCATTTCATGCCATACTGAGGATGATAGGAGCCCCTAGACATGGTGCTATAACAACTCTGTTTTAGGTTTGATTATTAACGAGCGATGGTCAGTACTCAATGGAAAGTTGAAGATAAATCACTCACAAGATTCTACTTCCCCTTCCAAATCACTTATATAACCTACTTAAGAGTGTAAGTCAAGATGTATTAAAGAAAACAAACAAATATGGACAGTATTTGTTAAAGTGTGCTTGAATGGAAACACTTTTTCCAGCCGTCTGCATTTGTTCTAGAAGTTCTCTCCTTTTCTTTTGGTTACCTTCACGAATCGAAATGTTTAAGAATTTCAAAGAAAAATTTTTTAGTTTTTTTTTTTTGCTTTTAATTAAAAAAACGACCCTTGTAATCGTTTACAATACATCAACTGCTTTGTATATTTTTCCTATAAATTTTAAACCCGTTTTTGTGCGTGTCACCATATTCTTTTGGCCTTAGGCGTATAAGTAATATTCTGGTAAATAATTTGCTGATAAAATGCTCATACGTAGCCTAGTCCGCACTATAAGAAGAATGCATTTGCATGCAACGTGTTTTTTCAACTCAAGTGTCACTCATTTATTTAGAGAACGATTTGCCATTTACGAATGTGAATTGTATAGAAAGTTAGAATAAGGTTAACATTTATGTCTCAGTTCAGTAAATAGTGGAAATCAAGTAATAAAGTTGGTGGTTAGCTGCGCAAGCGAAGTAGGAATGGCGCCATATTGCTTGTATAGATTCCAAAGTATTTCAAAACTTTAGTCAAAATTTCAACGGTTACTGTTTTTTAATCTCTTTCAGCATTCGTGCATGCACACATAGTTGTTCATTACAACCCTTTAGTTAGGATTACAACCTAGTTTCTCCCATAACTAATGTTGTGTGTGTTTTATACATGAATGGCGGGACCTACATTTTAAAGCCGATTCCGAACGATACATTTTTGATAAACTTTACATTGCAATTTTATTTACTGTCAGAGTTTTTGCCAGAAATCTGCTGAAAGGAAGTCGCCAAAGAAATATTTTTTTCAGATTTGTTGGGGATGTCTAGGCTGGTGTTTGATTCGTGGCCTTACGTCTAATAAGCCAACGTGACGTATGTAAATAAGCCAAGTCTTAAATTTTTTAACTTGTTCTGTGTCTCATACGCGATGTTCTACTTTTCTTAGGCGTATAAGTAATAGTTTGCTGAATAATTTACTGATAAAATGCTCATACGTCGTGTAGTCCGCACTATAAGTAGAATTTATTTGCACTCAACGTGTTCTTTCAACTCAAGTGTCACTCACTTATTTAGAGAAAGGTTTGCCATTTATTAATGTGGATCGTTTAATAATAAGAAATTGTCGCACACTACCCCCTTTCCTTTCCCCTATAAACTATCTTTCCTGCACAATGCACTACCCGAAAAGGCGTCATCTCCTGAGTGGTGGCCTAAAAAAAATTCTTAAAACTGATGCCAAAGTGGTGGTCTTAACGGTGCCGCATTTGACACGGAGTAATTACTATCTTCATAATCCAACTACTGCGCGGGGAATTGTCAAGATTATAAAAAAATTTTACAATGTGGTCAGGCATGAACAAACTTCCTTCTACAGACTACATCGCTTCTGTTAAAAAAAAAAGTGTGGTAAAATATGGCAAACTCCCTTCTGCAGAAAATATCGCTTCTGTTGAAAAAAAGTGTGGTGGATAACACGAATTACCTTATTCCACAGCAATTGGGCCTATCTGAAGGCATATTATGTTGTGCTTTGCTTTTGGATTTGCAGCTCTAACCAACTAAGCAACAATTATCACCATCTGACCATTCCCAACGTAGTGTGCTCTTTGTGGGTGGAGAAACCATGGGTTTTCAATACTAATTTTTCGTAAAAATTTCCTTCAGCAATGAAGCTTACTCTTTACTCTGCTAGGTCCCATGCCACGTGGGTATTCGCGGCATTGAGCAGGTAGGCTAAATTAAGAAGAGGTGGGCTGTTACTTCGTTAATAGAAACAAAACCTTTTTCTAGAGTGACGGCAGTTGCTTGGAAAAATATGGTCGATATAATGAGAGGCAACGACGCTTCACGAATCAAATGCTTTTGAGGCATTCAAAACTTTTACTAGGAAATTATAATGAAAGTATACGAGTCATGCAATAGATTATCCAGGAATAACCTGTGGTTGGGAACCAATCTTTTGGCAGGGCTCTGTAGACTCAAAGTACATTTGTTTAGAATGGGGAATCATTGCGAAACCATCATGCGAAACATACTTGGAAGTTGTAAAGCATTTATTCATTTCAGATGTAAACACCTGAAGGAAGTTTGAGGGTAGTGGAATAGACCATATGGTTGCAGTACTATCTCTTCACAACAATAAGACGCTCATTCTCGCTTAAAAACTGTCAAGTGTGGGTGTCTTAGAATAGATTGAAGAACTTATTGTGGTACAGACATTGCATATGGAATATGTGACTGGTTATCGGCATGAGTTGCCATTTATCAGGTTCTTTTTTCGAAAATCATCTTGAATGAACCATTAACGTCCATTCAGAGTGACATGGGATTTCTTTTTTGCTTGAAATTGAAGATTATATGCTGAGCGGTACCCAGTTTCAATAAGACGGTGCCACTAATCGATTTTGGTTTCATTGCTTGAAAAATGTTCACAAGATCAAACGACTAAATTAGAGGCCGTAACTACTTGAATAGTGCCTGCCGTAGTCTAGTAGATAGTACATGCCAAGCAGCTCACAGCCTCCGTATCTTAGATCAGGCGCTCCCCGGGTACTGGTACTCAGCATCCGCTGGGTACTTGCTAATGTGCGAAAAGAATGCCGGAACACACCGAAATGTTGTATTTGCTATGCGGAGTCAGGAAAATCTCTGGAACACCTCCCGGGATCGCGGGGCTGCGGGACGAGCTTACGAAAGGCAGCATGAGGATATTGCAGCTGAATATGCACAGAGGGAAGGTGGCTTTTTCTTTGCTATCGCAAATAGTCAGGGAGCAGGAAGTTGACGTAGCTGTTATAAGCGAACAGTATGCAGCTAAAAATAGCGGATTCTGGCTGGGTGATGAAACATCTACAGCGGCTATATGGATAACGGATAACCAGGGCCCCCGACCGAGAAGATCTGGTAGGGGGGATTGTTTCACCTGGATACAGTTTGACGATATTACTCTAATGAGTTGTTATCTGACTCCCAATGATGACGTGGGAACCTTTGAGGAGAAATTGGCCAGAATCGAGGATACAATAACGCAGATTGGCGGCAACCTCATAGTGGCAGGCGACTTTAACTCCAGAGCTGTAGAGTGGGGAATGCAGAATACCAACCCAAGAGGCAGACGAATTGTGGAGATGGCAGCTCGAACCGGCCTGATCTTCGCGAATTTGGGGAACGTATCTACCTTTAGACGACCGGGATGCGAGGGAACTATCCCTGATATAACTATGGTCTCGGAGAGCATATGTCACAGAGTCAGGGACTGGAAGGTATTGGAAATATATACGGGTAGTGATCATCAGTACATATCGTACACCTTTGCTTCGAGAAATAGAGGAGAGGAGAACAATTACACTCCGAACAGTAGAGGATGGGATGCACGAAAATTGGATAAAAATCGGCTGATCTTGGAGGTTGACAGATTGTGTGGCAGTATTGAGCTCTCGGACGACGCGAGGACGAGAGTAGAACAAACTATGAAGATAATAGGACGCGGGTGTAGGAAGGCAATGCCCTTGTTGAGACCCCCAAATAACAGGAGGAAGGCTGTGTACTGGTGGGACGAAAATATTGCAGCACTCAGGCGAGAGTGTCTACGACTACGACGGAGGTACACTAGAGCTAGACCCAACGGACCGGCCGTTGACGAAATGCGATTATACAAAGAGGCAAAGAAATCTCTGAAGGAGGCGATATCGCGCAAGAAAAACCAGGCGTTCCAGGAACTACGCGATGACATAAACCTAAACCCTTACGGATTAGGATACAAAATTGTAATGGACAAACTGAACAGGAGGAAACCAGTGGGAATTATGGACGAACGAGTGATGAGAAATATAGTGGATACACTATTCCCCACTCATGAATCGAGGATGGAACAACGGCAGAATACACTCGGTATAGAATTCTTACCATTTACCGAAGAGGAACTGAAAATAGCTGCAGCCGGACTAAAACCCGGCAAAGCACCGGGGCCCGATGGCATCCCGCCTGAGGTAGTGCGGGAAATTGCCGATCAAAGACCGCAACTCTTACTGGGAATGTACAACGCGTGCCTAAGAGAATGTATTTTCCCCGAAATATGGAAGAAACAACGACTGGTCTTAATAAGCAAGGGAAAGGGCGACCCGGAGCACCCATCCGCGTACAGGCCACTGTGCATGCTGGATACGTCAGGAAAGCTGCTCGAGAGGCTTTTGAAGCCACGGCTTACCGCTGCTATTGAGAATAGAGGAGGACTGTCTGCCCGGCAATATGGTTTTCGACCCGGTCGGTCAACAATTGGCGCTTTGAGAGAGGTGACTGAAGCAGCTATGGTCACACAGCGTGGGAGTCACTTTACGAGGCCTGTGGTACTGCTTGCCACTTTGGACGTCAAAAACGCCTTTAACAGCCTTAGATGGAGCGATGTACTGGATGCTTTGGAGAACAATTTCTCTGTGCCACATTACATTCTGGCCATGATAAGTAGTTATTTGAGTAACAGGCAGCTTGTGTATAACACAAGCTCGGGATCAAGAGTGAAACAAGTAACATCTGGAGCGGCACAAGGATCCATCCTCGGCCCCGACCTGTGGAACGTTAGCTATGATGGAATTCTGAGGGAGGATATGCCGGACGGAACTTTCTTGGTTGGATACGCAGACGATATCGCAGCTGTTATCACGGCCAGGAACACGGAAGAGGCACAACGAAAATTGAGACGCGTTATGCTAAGGACAAAAGCATGGTTGAATTCCCACGGCCTAGACCTGGCCATGCATAAAACGGAATTGCTGCTAATCACTGGTCGTCGTATCCCCTTGCATGTGGACATGAGCATTGGAAACGAGACAATTAGAACCGAGAGCTCGGTGAAATACCTAGGAATAAGGCTGGACCCCAGACTGACATTCTCGTATCAGATTCAGTACTCGGCTAACAAGGCCCAGAAGATCGTCGGACAGCTCAGCAGATTAATGGCGAACATTGGAGGACCGCTACCGGCGAGACGGAGACTCCTGATGGATGTTGGAAACAGCATTATGCTTTATGGGAGCGAAATTTGGGCCGAAACACTAGACGTCAAGAAGAGGGCAAACTCACTTGTATCGGTACAGAGAACGGCTGCATTGCGTGTCGCGTCGGCGTACCGTACAGTGTCCGCTCCGGCCGTACTGGTGATAGCGGGTATAATCCCTGTGGATCTGCTGGCGGCAGAGCGGATGGAGATTTATAAGGCGAAATCGGCTGGAAATCATATAACCGGTTACTTCAGGGAAAACACCATTTCAAAATGGCAACAACGATGGAACGAGGAGGATAGAGGAAGATGGACCGCGAGACTTATCCCGGACATAAGGCCATGGATCGGTCGGAAATCTGGAGAGATAAACTACTACGTTACACAGATGCTATCGGGTCACGGATATTTTAGGAAATATCTGCACAGAATGGGCAAGGCCGCCTCCCCTTACTGCCTGTACGAGGAAGGGAGGTAATTGATGACGCAGAGCACACTGTTTTCGAGTGTGCACGCTGGCAGAGCTATCGCTCTGTACTGACGTCAATAGTCGGAACGATCACAGCCGCTAATATTGTCGGCGTTATGACTGCGAGTAGTGAAAATTGGACCTCGGTAGTGAATTACATAGAGCGCATTCTGAGACGGAAGAAGATAGATCTTGAAGCTGCAGAACGAGTAAGCATGGCGGCATAGGTGATGCTGTCACACGTGCCGGGCGTAACCGAGACGATGATCTAGACGAAAGGAATAGTGGAGACGCTTAGATGACTCCTCAACTTTCGATTCGCAATCCGGACGCGGATATGAACATGAAGGGGCCAAAGGGCCAAAAGGACTCCACTCCGAAGTAATACCACCGTAGTTCCGGAGTGGGTACAAACAAGTCCACAGGAGACGAGGGGGGGATGTAGTGGGTGAGGGCCCCACACACGGAGGATGTGACGACTTCCTCTATGGTGCGGTTAGGTACATTTGCCCCTCCTCGGCGAAAAAAAAAAAAAAAAAAAAAGTCTAGTAGATAGTGTGTTAGCTTATTAGACGTGTGGCCTCGGTTCAAAGACATGTCCAACAAAACGGAAGTCGAAAAAAAATATTTCTTCGGCGACCTCCTCTCAGCTGTCTTCTGGCAAAAATTCTGAGAGTAAATAAAAGTGCCATGAAAAGTTTCTCAAACGTCTGACGTTCGGAATCAACTTTAACACGCACAAAATTAGAGGTGTGAGAAGCTAGGTTGTCATATTAGCTAAATGGTTATATGAGCATTTAAGTTAAGTATGTTTGGAAAATTTTCTGAAATAAAATTATCGCTGAGATACCGCTTTACTTATGGGAAGACAACTCATCTACGTTAATCAATGACATGACGCAGGTATCATAATGAAATTGAAGCATCAAAGAAATTTTAGGCTTTATGTGTACTTCAATGAAATTCTCTTTTGAAACCGTTAAAGGTGTAACCCTTTAGAAGCACTTAGAAGTATTGCTTCAATACATTTTATTTATTTACTTACCAATTAGAAAAAAAGAAAAGAAAAGAGTTTTGTTGTAAGATTTTCATCTTGTTCTTGTTCTAATCTACCCTAAGCAATGGTAATACTTTCATGCAAAAATTTACAAGTAATTGACATTAGAAAGACATTCCATTGAATTTATTTTTTATTTTCGATTTTTTTTTAATTTTTTAAGGACACAATTTGTTTTCCTTAACCATTGCTAGCTACACACATACATACATAATGGACTATCAACCCTGTACTTGCATGCAATGCAGAGTACAATGAGTGTGTTTTTTAAAAGGCCTCAGGTGTAAGATACTGATTTGCATACAATTTGCATACAATTTGCATACAATTTGCAACAACTTCAATTGGAAATCTGTCCATAGAGAGTCGTATTTCTTTTTCTTTTTCTTTTTTTCTCTTTGTTACAAATATTTGTAAAATATTTCGTATATCGTTCGTATGCATGGAATGGAAACATCATCTATTGAATGTCAAAGTAAGTAAAAAACTAATAAAAAAATAAAACAAATAAAATATTTACAGAAAATAAATTTAGAGAGAGAGAGAGAGAAAAGAAATAGAAAAACAGAATGAAACGAATTGTATTCATAATTGAAAACTATTTCTAGAAATTATTCTTTCCATTTGAACAGTAACAGAAACAAACAATAAAAGAGGAAAAAATAGAAAAATTATTGATTTATCATTACCGTTTGTCAGTTTGTAGTATGTGACATTCAAGTGACCTTTAACAGTATATTAAATACAATTTTTTTCCCAAATTAAAATTATAAAAACAAAAGGTTAGTAGGGTTAGGTTAGGTTGGTTTATGTCAGAGATGTGGTATTAGCAACTGCAGGAAAATTTACTTGCGGAAGTTTTGCAATTTTCGCTTGTTTACTATCAAAATGATGTATGAATGTCGACTGGAAGTTCAAACAGAGTATTAATGGTGTAGATTCCCCTATATTTACAACATTCTTGCTAAATATCACGTAATCAGTACACTAAACGTAAATGTCAATAAACAATCCAGAAGTACTAAGGCGGTAAATACTATTTATTGTTGTAAAAGAGCAATATGTTTAAACTGGAATATTAGATCTAAAACTGTGTACCGTCTCTATATTCAAACCATACTCTGACTACCAAGACTTTGTAATCAAACATATGTACAGTATCGGACAAAACCTTATTATTGAAAAACACAAATTTAAGGAATTCAGAATTCAACAAAAAAAGTTATGATTCAAAATACATTTTAAGTCGAAAATATAAGCGGACAAAACTAAAGCACCCCCAATTTACAGATAAAAACTATTGAAATTAATATTTCTTTGCGAATCATTTATTCTGGCATCTTTTAGGCATAGAGGAAGTTAAATTATTAATTATTTCAGGTCAAATTGCTTCCCAGGCTATTTTTGCGGCTTCAAATAAATCTTTTTTAGTTTTCTAATTTTCTAGGTTGATTTTTAAGTTAACGATCTCCCACAAGTTCTCGATTGGGTTAAGATCAATTGAGTACAAGATATTCGATCAACTGATCAATTATTTCTAGGCCAATTAAAAAGTTTTTGCCGATTGGTCGCCCATCTCCTACTCATCCTGGAGGAAGACCACGTGAAACCTCGCGAGATGAAGACTCCTTAATTAAAAAGACAATCCAAAATGATCCTACAGCATCTTCTAGTCACATACGAACCCCTTATGAATAATGCGGCCTCTCTGGCTACGACTACTCACCACCACAAAGGTCATGCTTTTCATGCAAACTACAATAAAACTAAATTGTTGCTTTCAAAGAATTAGAAATTCATGTCACTGGGAATCCATATGAACATTCGTAACTGCAACTTCAAAATAATCGCAGAGTTTTTCTACCTTGTTACTGCCATAAGAAAAAATATTGATCATATTTGAAATATAGGACGAAGAATCATACTTCCCGTCTGTGAACAAGCTGTTTAAAAGCAAGACTTCTCCAGAACACTATATACGCGTACAGACTAAGATTGTTTAAGGCTTACACAGTGATATTTATGCTTTCAGACTAAATATAAGAAAATAATACAGCCTCAGCTTTGGATATTATCTATAGCTCTCTTAAAAAATTTATAAGACGCAGAATTTTGGCGACAGCACAAGGATCATTTGCACATCTAATCCCATATACCATAATTGAAGCCCCCATTTTTATTGACCTGATCATAATGGTTATATTTGAAATTGTGTGACAGTAAATTCATACTGTTACGAAAATGGAAAAATCTAGATACTGGTGTTTTGCTTTTACATCGTTTAACACTAACATTTTAAACAAAAGCTACAAAAACTAAAACAATGAATTTGTTTACAAATTATCGCACTGCGTAATAAACAAAAAACACCAGCACAATAAAATGATAAACAAGTAAACAAAAATATACCAACAAACACTGCAAGAATAAATGTAAACAAAATACACAAACAACAATAATGACACAACGATGTTTACATTTATAGAGAACTCAAAAAGGCGAGGCTATTAATTATTATTGTTTATTCAAAGGGTATAAACAAAGCAATTGTTGTTGTTATGAAGTTATGAACAGTGGCACACAGAATTGTGCAAATAATAAAGGATTTTAATTAAAACTAAATACAGAGTTATTTTTATTTTATTTGCAATCTACGAGCTCATATTTGAAACGTTTTTAAAAGGTAAAAAGGTAACAATACGAATGGATTTTATTCAACAACTGAGCTTTGTTGCTTTTGCGTCTCTAAATAGACTTAAAAATATTGACGAAGATCCTAATGATAAAGCATTAGTTTAAACGGCCTTGAAATGAATCTTCATAGCGTTAATCCCTATTTAAAAAATGACAATGATTTAAACAATAGATTTAAATGATTGAAGATAACATTTCATACCATAGTGCAACAGAATTATACCCATTATAATTATAACAGATGCTGATTACTCGGTACAAAAGTCACGTTTAATAGTTTGAATAAGCGAACTGGAGTTATCACAAAACAAAGCTGGTATTATATATATCCAAAGATCAGTGCTCTTTATTAACCGACACCGTCAAGAAATAATTCAAGATTCTTATGCAACAAAACAAGCCAGAATTATTTAATTGGTTACGGCAACACTTAAATTAGGACTGCTACCTAGCTTATCACACCACCCATGTTGGTTGTGTTCATTTTATTCAATTTAACGTCGACTCTGAAAGACATTCAGCAATTTTATTTATTCACAGAGTTCTTGCCAGAAGACTACTGAGAGTAAGTCACCGATGCAAATGTTTTTTTTTCATTTCGTTTTTCTGGACAGGTCTGAGCCGAGGTTAGAACCACGACGTCTCGTCTAAAAAGCCAACATACTACCTATTAAACTGGAGCAACTTCATAGTGCTCAGCAATCTTAATAGCCTCGCTATTGTTTAAAGTCATGACACACATTTCATATTGCTGTCGTTGACAGTGCTCCACTGCTTCTAAGCAAGCGGTATTTGGATTTTTCAAGGTTGGGTTTACTATACTGTCTAGTACATATTTATACAAAAACAGATGAATTCTGTAAGAGAACCCCAATGGGATCATTATTTGCAAGCAAATGTAGAAACGAAAAGTACTATTTAACCATTCTTTGTAACTGCCTGCATAGAGATTTTCAGCAGTTTTCTAGCTTAAAGGGCATAACAATCAAGTACTAGACCATGCTGATGTTATTTGCAGTATCGATAACCGATTACTGCCATCCGCGTATTGTTTCCATTAATATTTCACCACATTTTCTAAGTTCACATACATTTTCAAAGAAAATCATATTTCATTGGGTATACTTCCCCATTCTTTAGTTTTATTTTCAAAACTCATTTGTTCTCGCCAACTACGAGTTTATCGATTTCCTATGCAATCGTTTTGTATGTATAAGTGTCACTTCAATTTCCTACACTCCGTTTACATTGAAAAATATTGTGTTTATGCTCCTGCTAAACAGAAGCGTTTATGTGGTCATTGCCATTAGGACATTGGCCCTTAAGGCTAATAACCAACCAACATTGGTCATTTCGAACACGTTTTCTATATTTACAGTTAGTAAAACAACAACAACAATAGCAGCAGCAGCAGGAGCAGCAATAAAAATTAAAAAGGAACTATTTTTCTTCTTCTTAACCTAGTGGTAGGTTAGGAGGGAGCGAGAGAGGTAGAGAGAGAGAGAGAGACAGAGAGTGAGAGGGAGAGGGAGAAGGAAAGGGAATAACAAATAATTCGTTTTTTTGAGCAGAGCAGAGCAAAGAATTCCAATTGAAATTCAATTGCTGGTGTATCGCATTCACAATTGTATACGAATTTATTTTCTTCGTATTTCGTATTCGCATTGTGTTTTATTCGAGTGTTCAATTCGTTTCGTTTCATTTCTATTTTATGTTGCTGCTGAATTCAATTGAATTGAATTATTGTCATATTTGTTCATAATTTTCGTATTGTTAAAGGACCAGCGGTAGCAGCAACAAAAACAGCAACAACAGCAAGGAGGGCAAAATGACATTAAAAGAGTTGGAAAAAATATATCGACTGCAACCACAATCTTATTTGCTTGAAGAACTCAAGTATTCAAGTGCAAAATTACATTTTTTTCCTATGTTCCACACTTTCTTAATTTCGTTAGAAAAGTTCTTACGAGGATGGGTAAGAAATTTTGGAGAAATTCAGAATTTGTTTGACTTTTTTACGGTATAGTTTCTGCAACTAAGAGTGTACTCTAGTGGGTTGGTAGTGGTTGGCTTATTAGACATGAGGCCATGGTTCAAAACCCAGGTCAAATATCTAAACAGAACGAAATTTGAGATTTTATTTCTACGGCGTCTTCCTCTCAGCAGATTGTGAGTAAATAAAATTGCCATGAAAAGTTTCTCGATCGGAATCAACATTAAAATGTGTACGAGACTAGGTTGTAATCCTGACTAAAGGATTGTAATGACCAAATATGTATGTATGTATATAACATCCACAGCTAAAACACTGTGTTTCGATCTTCTCGCAGCTTATTCTTCTAACTTCAACTCAATACATATTGCACTGCATGATTAGGTGATTTCAACTAAAAAGCATTGTATTCAGCCCTTGAAATGGGCCTTATATGTTGAGGGTTTAGGGCCTTATATGTTAGGATTACAAAGACGGACACAAGGACCCCTTAAGCTCATGATTTCTTCATTCAAACAAAGTGCTGGAGTAGGAGTATATGTAGCTCTTTTTCTCTCTCGCCTGTAAATGTCTTGACGGACCGCAGTTTAAAGTGACTGTTTATTAATCAATTAAGGAACTTGTACTCCGGCTTAGTTTATATACAATTTTGAATTGTTTTTCTCCGATTTTTTCTATTTACAATGGATTCCCAGAATTCAAATTTACAAATGTTCTAATCTAACCAAGTCCTTCAATGATTGTGTTCAAACTCATGTTCCTCATCACTGGGCAATCAGCCATTTCCATGTCGATCAGTTCGTCATCATCCTGGGACCTCAATCTAGGCATAAAGTAAGTGTAGTTTAAATGCCGGAACATTTGGCCATTCAGAGGAATTATGTGAATGGCGTGTATAAAAGAAAGACAGAGGCTTTTCAAGGTGAAGAAGTATAAGATTGTTGTCATCGAAGGTTAATAACATTGTGTTACTGTATAGTTAAATATTATGGGAAGCAGTCCTGAATAGCATGAAAATCTAGGTCGTAATCCTAACTAAAGGGTTGTAATGACCAATTATATATGTACGTATGGAGAACTCATCGAGATATCCTCAATGCTTAAATAAATGCAAAATTGGGGAACAATTCTGTTCAAATATCTGAGATTTGGCTCTCGTTGAGTGAAGAAGGAATCAGACAGATGTCTGATCTTGACAGTAAAAGTAATGCTACTAGAGAAGTTTAGTAATGAAGTCAACCAAATACAGCGAAAGTATTTACTAGGCAGCGAATATGTTTGTGATCTTTCTGGTAATGCGACCGTATTGAGCTCCCTTCGTATGATTGGAGGTAGATAAGGGATGGGATGGTCTCCATTTTCTATTACTAACTGCACATATGTCTCTCAAAACACTCAGTCCAATGCTGACAATACTTTTTCAGATGTACGTATAGAACTAGTTTCAGCGAGCAACTATGCCAGTTTTTTGTTTGACCAGAATACGGTATAAGACTATAATTGATCACAATAGATACGTTTGCTATACTGTCCGATATTTCAGCATATCCTACCATGTTCCCAAACATATATTTGAGGCAAGTTTTGTTCCCATTGTGCCACTTATTACCAGGCCGCAGCATTTTGAAATATTTTAACGTTGCCCTTTCTACTCAATAATGTTCACCTGACTACTGAAGCGAATGTTAGCAAGCAGCTTTTTATTCTTCGAATAAGGTTCCTTTGAGAAGCTAGTCTACATTTGAACCAACATCAAAATATTTGAAATACTTTCGTGCATACATACGTAATTGGTCATTACAACTCTTTACTCAGAATTACAATCTAGCTTCCCACACCACTTATCCGTAAGTGGCGAGACCTACAGCTTTAAAGTCGATTCCGAACAAAAATATTTTTGAGAAACTTTTCATGACAATTTTTGTTTTCGCCAGAAATCTGCTCAGCGGAAGCTACTTCCGCTACGAAAGAAATATTTGTTCATATTTCGTTTGGTTGGGCATGCTTTACCTGGAGTGTGAGCCACGGGCTCACGTCTAATAAGCCAGCACACTACCTCCTAAACTACGGCAACTACATTTTCGACCATGTACTTACTTACTTTACTTAATCGGCCATTACCAACCCGATTAACGGATTTCAGCCTGTCTTAACACATACTTCCAGGCGCCTCTGCTTCTTGCCAGTTGGTCACATCAATCAATGTCAGGGCTTCCTCGATCTGGTCCTTCCAACACAATCAAGGTGAACTTCTGCAGATCCCCACATCGAATACCCGTCGCGTCGCAGTATCCTCTTCCATTTAAACGACATGGCCGAGCCAGTGCAACGGCTGGATGTTAATATGCTGCACAACGTCCATGTCGTTGAGGAATTCATACAGCTCAGTATTGGATTGGATGGGGAAATCATCGCCAACTAGCACTGAAACGAAGATCTCACGTTGGACTTTTCTCTCGAATACTTTTAAGGCTGCTGCATCAGTGCCTAATAGTGTCCATGCCTCTGCGCTATAAAGAAGCACGGGGAGGTTGAGCGCCTTGTAGGGAATTAGTTTTGTCGTACGAGAGAGGTCTCAGCTATTCAGTTGCCTATTGAGACCAATATAGCATCTGTTGGTAAGAGTGAGCCTGCGCTTGACCTCCCGACTGACATCATTTTTGGTGTTAACGGTGGTGCCAAGATTTTCGTCCATATGTTGTCTCCATTTCAGGATTGCTATTAAGAATACGAGCGTTATAATAACTCTCTGCTTTGTTTTCCTTGTAAATAAAAAGTTTTCTGCTTTATTTCGATTCACTTTAAAATCCTTTGAGGTAGGTCCACTTATATACATATTCTGCTTTCCAATTCTTCCTACCAATTCTTCCTTCCTTCTTCTGAAGGCTTTTAAATATCCTGGAAAATATACAATGCTGAAGGAGATTTAAACCAACGAACCTGCTTGTCCATGGCTCGTATTTTAAAATATGAAACAATTTCTTTATAATTTTTCCAATTTTCTTACATAAAATAAGAGAATTTAATGCCCAGGATACAGTAGGAATTTTATTCTTGTTTTTTTTTTTACTTTTTCTATGTTTCTTCGATTGCCTTACAAAACTCTAAAATGTCATTTGTGAACATTGAATCCTTGAATTTGGGAAAATAAATTAAATTTTCTTTGGAATTTAAAGACAACAACACAGCCAGTAAAACAAATGGCCAAGTCACAAAACGAAAGAAATATTTTTGGTTTGAAAAATTTCTTTCATAAATCGAAAGCAAATTAAAACGTCACTACAATGTATTGCTTTTCTGATTTAATTTCTCTACAATTTAATAAGAATTTATCAAAAATAAAATAATATAAAATAAATGCAAGCATATGTATGCATATGTCCGCTCTCCTGGTTGTAAGCAATATTTTTAAACATTTTGTTTCCCCCAGATTTGCAACAATTGCAATACAAAGCAATTCTTGTAATAAGAAGTGTATGTAAACATGTATGCAAGTTTGTTGTACACTTTCCTTGGAACAACAGCAACAACAATTTAATTTTATTTTTATACGAATTCCTTTGCAACAAACCAAACGAAAAGTATTCGAAAATAAATTTAAAAAAATAAAAATAAATCACCAGATGCTCTCAATGATTTCATTTCATTCATATGGAAGCGTTGAACTATAAAAAGCATTTGGACCCCCCTCTCCAACAAAACAATATTGTTTTATTTGTTGTAAAATATTATACAATATAGAGATGCAGATATCTATGTATGACACACATACCTACAATATGTGTACACATACAAACAATGTATCAGGTGGGTCATCTGTCGGTTTAAATTTAAAACATCGGTTATTTTGAATCTGGCAATGCTTATGTCATTCTATTCTGTCACAAAATCCTTTCTCCTTATCTCCACTGAACGTAATGAATCGATTTACGCTTGAACAACATTGGGATTTATTGGGCCAAGGAGAAACTGCATGATGATGTCAATTTGGCCATGAAGCTCATTTTCATATTGGTGAGTACGTTAAGCATGCAAAATTGCTGTATTTGGGGCTTAGAAAACGCGCACGTGATCTTACAGAAGCCAATGCACCCATTATGAGTGCCTGTTTGTTGGGACTTGTAGAGCGGAGGCATCAATTGCCCCACATTTCTTTGAAAATGAGGACGGCGCACCATGCTGAATATTGTCTTGACAGATGTTTCCACTCTCTGATTTCAAGTAGGGATGACTGGAATCCTAATACGGTCGTCGTCCCTGAAGTCCTGGGTATATATACCTACGGCTCTAAACTCGATAATGGGGTTGGAAGCGGTGTCTACTCTGGGAAACTGGACCTAAATATTTCTCTCCGTCTGCCGGACTACTGTAGTGTGTTTCAGACGGAGGTCATGGCAATTTACCGGGCCGCTCAATGGATCCTCGTCAACGATGCTGCTTTCACTCGCGTCTCGATCTTTTCTGATAGTCAGGCCGCGATAAGATCTCTATCGGGTTTCGTGATTAACTCTAGGATCGTTAGGGAATGTCGCTGATGTCTCGACCTTCTCTCGGGGCGCTTCACCAGTGTCTCTCTGGTGTGGGTCCCCGGACACAGTGAAATTCCGGGAAACTGTAGGGCTGACGAGCTCACTAGAGCTGGTGCGCTCCTTCCGGAATCCTCTTCTGTTGAATTGGGTATGCCACTTGCCTCGGTAAAGTTGACTATTGCGCGGAGGTTCTTTCGGGACGCCAACCTATCCTGGGTCAATGAGGAGTCCTGCTCCACCGCTAGACTCACCTGGCCCAAGATGGATAGAAGGCGTACCAACCGATTAGTTGGTCTTGGTCGTGATGTCATCTTGACAACAGTGGCCGTGCTTACAGGTCATTGCGTCATGTGTAGACACGCGGAAAGAATGAGGCTCCCTTTCAACGACTTCTGCCGTGGATGCAGGTCCACTGAGGAAGAGGAAACTGTCGTTCACTTTCTTTGCCAGTGCCCGTCTCTTGCTAGGTGTAGATATAGGTTATTTGGCTCCCCATTCCTTATTAGCTTAACGGAGCTATCATCTATCGACATCAAGGATATAGCTTCGTTCATCAAACTTTCAGGCTGGATTTCCAGTGCGACGTAGTCGTGCTTTTGTTGTGCAGCCCTTGCGCTGACCAACTTCTTTCTTCTTCCTGATTTTGGTGGAACTTGGTTAGTACAGGGACTGCGTTCATCCGTGGCATCACAACGGGCCGCTATGCGTGCTCAAGTGAGCTTTGTGATATCAGAGCTACCACTCCGACCTAACCTAACCTAGGCCGTCGCAACCAATACCATCAATGAAGGCAACTATCGCGCCATGATAACTGATTTTTTTCTACCCGCTCTTCATGGTATTGATGTGAACGATGTTTGGTTGTAACAGAATGGTGGCACACATCTCATTTCTCAACCGATTTATTGCGTCAAACGTTTGACGGCCGTTTAATTAGCCGAAGTGGTGATAACAATTGGCCGCCATGGAGGTGCGATTTGACACTGTTTGCCTATTTTTTGTGGGGAGCCCTTAAAGAAAATTGTTATGCCGACAAACCAGAGACAACTGATCATTCGAAAAAGTATACGAAAATTGCTTCGATCGAATCAGGTACTGTATTCCATTTCTATACGGAACAATTGTACTTCACAACAAAACATCAAATTTGACAAAATTTTTAATCGTTTTTGTTTGATTCCTTTTTGAAATTTAAACTTTTAAATGGTCCACCCTATACATACTTGTGTAAACATTATTTAATATTTAAAAGAATAATTTTTACAAATTGCAAGAATGTGTTGAGTGCAAAAGAGAGGAGAAAGGTTGAGCAGTAAAGATTTGTTGTGCCAATAGATGTATAAATAATTGTACAGATTACTTATTCCTTTTCCTTTCCTTTTCTTCTTATACGCTTTAGTTGTTGTTGTTGTTTGTGTATGTTTTATAGTCTTGTCTTGTGTTGTTAGCCAATTACTTAAGTCCTGTTGCATTTATAGTCGTATCTTACCAGGCAGGCATTGACAGCATTGTAAATAATTTAACATTTCTTTCAGAACTTTCATTAAAAGTCTACAAGTATTGTAGCGTGGAAGGAACGGTAGAAATTGGACAAGGACACAAAAATACAAAAAGTGTAGGCAGTCATGAAACAAATAAATTTTGTAAGTGATTTTAATTATCATATTTCATCACAAATTCTATTCCACTCATAGATGAGCCTCTACATACTTTTTTCTGTGAATATTGAAAGCTTGAATGGATGAAAAAAGTGCAGCTCGAAGATATATGGCAACAGAATCCCCTGAAAATGAAATCAAACTGGTTGTGAAGACACAAAGAAGAAATTTCCTTATGTTCCAACAACATAGGTAGCTTAAAAGGCCTGTTTTTCTGAGTTCCTTTACGGAACTCCGATAATAGTTGAGTAAGAAATGATTACGAGAATGGTAGTTTCCATTAGCCGGTAATAGTGAAGAAGCTTTTCAACGAATGTCATATACAGGGTCCGCCAAATAACTTTTTTTTTGAAAATGCGTTAAAAAAAAACTACTGAATATTTTCACAAATTTCTTTTTTTATTTGAAAGTATAATCCTTCCGGTTAATAATGGAAAATAATTTCATTCAAATTGCTGCCTCGTCTGGCCATGCAGTAGCCTACACGATCGGTCCAATTTTTAAGCACATTATCGATTGTGTGCAGCTGTATTTCACTAATGGCTTCACGAATATTGTCCTTTAAAGCGTCAATTGTCTCTGGCTTGTCGGCGTGACACTTATCTTTGACGGCACCCCACAAATAATAGTCCAACAGTGTCAAATCGCAGCTCCGAGGTGGCCAAACGACATCAGCTCTCCGGCTGATAATGCGATCTTCAAAAACAGGGCGCAAAACATCGAGTGTAGCTTCGGCTGTGTGGCACGCAGCGCCGTCCTGTTGAAACCAAATGTTGCCAATATCCTCCTCTTCAATTTTTGTGAACAAAAATTCGTTCAACATTTCGAAGCAAAATGGCCCAATTATGCCTCTGGACCAAAATCCGCACCAAACAGTGACTCGTTTTGGGTGCGTTGGCTTTTCAATGTATACGTGCGGGTATTCTGTGCCCCAAATGCGATAATTTTGCTTGTTTACATACCCGCCAAGATCAAAATGAACTTAATCTGAAAAGATGATTTTTTTTTTGCCAAAAATAGCATCTTCTGTAAGTCGATCGCAGGCCCACTTAGCCAAGCGAAAACGCATTGGACGGTCAATTGGCTTCAACTCCTGAACCAATTGGACTTTGTATAGCGTCATACCAAGGTCTTTATGCAAAATTCGTCTCAATGATGTCTCCGAAATGTTCTATTGTGGAGAACGATGGTGAATTGATGTTGATGGCGCTTCATGCACACTTTCTGCCACAGCAGCAATATTCTCGGGTGTACGCACTGTTTTTGGCTTTTCACGTTTTGGTTTATCGATGAGGATGCCAGTTTCTTTCACTTTTTTTCACAAGATAACGAACATACGGAGCTGACGATGCTTCTCTTCTTACAAAATCCGTACGCAGTTTTCGCACACATTCTGCAACATTACCATGATTTTCAAAGTAATGTCGCAATATTTCCCAGCGTTGTTCAAGCGTATACACAACCATATTCGTTCAGCGAATGAACTTGGTACTGAATTGAAATGGTAAAAAGAACAATAAGGCGTACAAGACGAAAATGTCTCTACCTATTGTACAATAAGTATAGAATATCGAAACTAAGAAAACTCGTATTATGAATTCACTGTAACATATAATAGATTGGCACAATAAACACTGGGTGTAGCGCAACTCCTAAGAAGTTGGCATCCTCTTAGTCCTCCTAGTCCTCCTAGTAAATAAAGCAGGTAGAGCAACAAACGCTAATTACGAAATTATTAAACGCCTGCTGCTGAAGCAAACAATCAGCGTATCTGAGGCGTTGTTAATGGTCATCAGGTCTTAATTACTGCGTGAGTTGGACTTTTTATTGATGCAAATGTAAATTCATATGCAAAATGCATTATAATGATCCGCAAGATAAGCTGAATTGCTGAGAACTCCGTGTTATCAATTCATATTGGTTACCTACCCTACTTCCGCTAACAATAGCAATTTCTTCGACAGTGTCTTAATTGTGTTGGTGCACGGGTTTGACTTCATCTGTGATGGTTACTGTCTCTGGCTGGCATTCTCGACCAGCGCACAGGTTCCAAAGATCTGTCCCGATGATTCATTCTCATCGTCACAGAATCTAATGTTTGGCTAAAAACAATCTCCATTCGGAATAAATGTGCCCTGAGTCTAATGTTATTTCTAGTTTTGATTGCCTGAAATCCACTTAGTTTGGAAAGAGTCTTTGCCTCTCTTTATTTTCACTTTCGTTGAACATAACGGTAGAAACATCCACTCCCAATCAACAAAGGTTTGTCTCCATCAATGGCGTGCAAGCTCCCCTCCATTGCAAACTCGTCTTAAAAAAACCTTTCATAGCAAATTTGAACTTTTTGCCAGAAATCCAGTGAGAGGAAATCGCCGAAGAAATATTCTTTCATATTTCGCGTTTTGTTGGAGATGTTTATCTGTTATTGAATACCACCAGGCACGTTCACTAGAAAAAAGTGGATGTGAACGCAACAGTAAGATTAAGTACCACAAGACCATTTAAGTATGGAATCTATGGTCTTGTCAAATTCTTGGGTATAGTTTATCTGGGTGTGCCTACTGGTTAACCGTTATCTGATCTCAATTTCCGTTTTTATAAAGAGGGTTTCGTAAGCTAACGACTTCGTCATAATAGGGCGCACCAAGCGTGAAGTTATTGCTGCCTTTAGTGATATTAAACGAGAGTCTATTAAGATGGGCAATTGGATCCCAGATTACTATACTTCCTCTCAGCGTTGCCGGTAATTTTTTTTTTAAACTTTTTATTTCTGGGAAAAAACCTTTTTTTTACAAAAAAAACCTGTTTTCTACAAAAAAAACTTGTTTCCTACAAAAGTAACAACATTTTTAAAGGAAACACTGGAGACCGGTGTCCTCTATTGGTGTTTCTTCAACGCTGCTTTCGCTATACTCAGTGAATTTTTTTATCTTGGCTCCACCACCAAAAATGATGCCAGTCTAGATACCAAGCGTAGGCTCACTCTTGCCAACAGGTGCTACTATGGTGTCAATAGGCAATTGAGTAGCTGAGACCTCTCTCGTACGATAAAACTAATACTCTGTTAGACGCTCATTCTTCCCGTGCTTCTCTATGGTACTGAAGCATGGACACTAGTAAGCACTGATGCAGCAGCCTTAAAAGTATTCGAGAGAAAAGTCCAACGTAAGATCTACGATCCAGTGCGAGTTAACGATGATTTCCGCATTCGATCCAACAATGACCTGTATGGGCTCTTCGACGATGTATGTAGGTGTTGTAAAGCGCAATAACATCCAGCGGCTACGCCGGCTTGACCATGTTGTACGAATGGAAGAGGTTGCTCCTGCGAGACGGGTTTTTGATGCGGGGATTTGCGAAAGTTGGCGAAGAGAATGACCTTGTTTGCCGTATAAGAACCATGTAAGAGAAAGCCCTGTCATCGATTACTTACATACATACATAATTTCGATCATTACAACCCTTCAGTCAGGATTACGACGTAGTTTCTCACACCACTTATGTTGTGTGTTAATTTTATACATGAGTGGCGGGACCTACAGTTTAAAGTCGACTCCGAACGACAGATTTTTATTTATTGAGAAACTTTTCATGGCTAATTTGTATTTACTCTCAGAGATTTTGCCTCTGCTGAGAGGAAGTCGCCGAAGAAATACGTTTTGTATTTTGTTTTGATGTTTGGCCTGTGGCTCGAAACCTGGCCGTCTAATAAGACAACACACTACCTACTAGACCACGGCGACCTGTCATCGATTGGTGTGAGCAAATGCCAAAGGCGCGCAAGAAGCAGAGGCGCCTGGAAGGATGCGTTAAAGCAGGCCGAAATCCAATAAGCGGATTGTTAATGGGCAATTAAGTAAGTAAGTAAGAAAACCTTTGTATTAAATGTGTTGTGGCCCTGTGCTTCTCTTTTATTTGGAATATTTTTTAATTAATTTAATAACAACCACAATAATATTGTATTAAAGCCTTGAATTTCTTCCCTTCTGCTTTTTCTCTCAAACTTGTCCCAAAAAAATAGTCCTTAATTTTGTTAATTACAATATCTGAATATTCATCGGGTTTTTCTATTTTCTCCAACTTTTTTTTTGTTGTTTGCTTTTGTGGAAATTTCCATTTTCTGTGCAGATTTATAACATTTTTAACGTTTGGTTATCATTTACAAAAGTTTCCTGTTCTTTTGTTCTCCTCTATTTATTGTTATAAAAACTCTTTTCATTCTGTTTCTGTATTAAACAGAAAGGGAGAGATAGAAAGCGAGAAAAAAAAGAGAGAGAGAGAGAGAGAGAGAGGAAAAATAACAAAGTTTTTTAGTAATGCTTTGATTATCTTACACATACACATACACCCACACACATATTTCATATTTATTATGTTATTTGCTTTTGTATATGTAAACTCATATGTTTGTCTGAATGTATTCCAGTTTAATACATTAACCACTGACACACATACATACATACCCACGGAGAGAAAGTTTTTTTTACTACGAATTTATGTTTAGCGTTACTGTGCTGTAGTTGTTTTAACAAAAGTCTGCTTGTGTGTGTGTCAGTCTGTGTTTGATTGTATGAAAAAGGATTTTTTCATCGAGAAAAAACGTTCATTGTTTTGTCTGAAAAATATAAAGAGAATAAGAGAGTAGGGGGGATAGAGAGAGAAGGATACAAACAAAACATACCCAAAGTCATCGTCATCATCATCATCATCACCATCATGATAATTATTGTTATTATAGTCAGTCAGTCGTATGGAAAGATACTCGCGCTTATAAAAAAAATGAGGCGAAAAACTAAGCAAGTATTTAACAATAGTGGGTTGCATATCCTTTATGATAGAGAGTTAGAGAAAAAGGCTTAACATATACGAGGGTGGTTATAAAAATATGTGTTAATAAAATTCAAGAAATAATTGCTGAACATTTAAGGCATATAGTCTGGTATACTTATTCTGATGAACACCAATAACACAGCCCTGCATGGGTTTTACAAATAAGATGGCTCCAGGTGTTTCCGAAGACATTTTGCGGTCAATATGGCGGTCAAGTAATTCTGATAAATTTTTATAAACCTCGACTGCCATATTGGATCCGCCATTTTGAATTTTTTTAAATCTGAATGAAGGTCTGTAATCAGCGACCCGAAAAACCCCTGAATAACAATTTTCAAGCAAATCTGATTAATTTTTAAGGACCTCCGTAATGTGTTTCTTTTTCTCTTGCACCCCTCGACATAAACCCAACCCCTACTTTAAGGGTGCATGCAAACAATTTGGCTTTGGGCTCATTTTAAAGAGAAAAAGATCAATTGTCAATTTCTGACAATAGCGATGGTTCTAGCACGTCAGTGTTTAGCTCTACAATGTTTCAAAAATGGCCAAAAACGTTATTTTTAGGGGTTTCAACCCCCTTTTTCTCGAAAACCTTACGTGATGGAAAGTTTTTGAAACCAGATTCGTGTTCAGAGCGCAGTGCCTTGATTTGCACGGCTGTGTAATTCATACTGTTTTCTGTAGGTCGTAATGGTTGATTGAAACTCATCCAATCGCTATTCAGGCACTCTAACTATTATGACCGGTTATCTAGCAAATGTTTTATCAATCTTAGACTCTTGTCTTTAATTCAACCTGAAGACCTTTGTAAGGATGCTTTGGTGCTTCAAATTTATTTTCAGTCGCCTTAAAAACTAATAAGCTGAGGATGTTTCAAGGCATCTGTTGGGAGGGAAGGGTATCCCTATAATTTTCCTAGTAAGAATGGTACATGTCCTTTGTAAAGACAATACTACTGGTTATGTGCCAAAAAATTATCGTCCACTTCATTACACAGTTGTTCCGAGCGATTTCAATTCACACAACTTGGGTAAGCTTCATAAGCTTGCCAGAAGCCAAATACCATTACGATTAAAGTGCTAGCCTCTTTAGGTTATCTCCGTATCAGTGCTCTTTTAAAGCACTTCTTATGAGGGGAACTGCTAATTAGCCAGACTATGTGCTTCCGAACAGAACAAATAGTAATTGGATGGCGGAATATTTATGGGAACATAGCAGGCTGGGTAGGACTACTTTTTCAATCTTTGCTTGCACTGTGTTTCGCTTTTCGCGCAGTCAGTTCAATCCTCAGTAGCACCAGTATAACTTTAGTAGTCCCCCGTATCAATCAAAGAAGTCATCGTAGTCTAGTGGGTAGTGTATTGGCTTATTAAACGTGAGACCTCGGTTCAAACCCTAGGTCAGACATCTCCAACGAAACGAAATCTGAAAAATTATTTCTTCTTTGTCGTTCTGAGTCGACTTTAAGCTATAGGCCCCACCACTCATGTATAAAATTAACACACACAACATCAGTGATGTAAGAAGCTTATTCGTAATCCTGTATAAAGGATTTTAATGATCAATCATGTTTGTATGTATGTCTAATGCCCCACTATATGACCCATTTATGCTTTATTGGCATGAAAAATTTTCAGTAGGAGTCCTTTTTGAGAAAATCAATCAATCTTTTGTACGTATTTAGAACTTTTTTGAGGGGCTACTTTATAGACCATGTATATGTGGATAACCCTCTAATCAAATATCATTTGAAAGCCAACATTCTTCACATTGCGGTACATAACATAGCCAGAAATGTAGGACACATTAGGATCGACTGCTGCCAGAAATGATAATTTAAAGCACATTGTATCTAACACAACTACAAGACGCTCATCCTACCCGTGCTTCTTTATGGCGCAGAGGCATGGAGCCTATTAAGTACTGATGCAGCAGCCTTGAGAATTTTCGAGAGAAAAGTACTACGCAAGATCTTCGGTCCAGTACGAGTTGGCGATGATTTCCGTATCCGATCCAACAGTGAGCTGTATGAGATCCTCAACGACATTGATGTTGTACAGCGTATTAATATCCAGCGGCTGCGCTGGCTCGGCCATGTTGTTCGAATGGAGAAGGATGCTACAGCGAGACGGGTATTTGATGCGGCGATCTGCGGAAATCGGCGAAGAGAACGACCTTGTATCCGTGGGAAGGAAAAAATCGAGGAAGTCCTGTCATCGATTGGTGTGACCAACTGGCGTAGGTACGCAAGAAGGATGTGTTGCTTACTTACTTACTTACTTAATTGGCCATAAAAACCCGTTTATCGGATTTCGGCCTGCCGCAACACATCCTTCCAGGCGCCTCTGCTTCGTGCGCGCCTACGCCAGTTGGCGCGCCTGCGGCAGGCCGAAATCCGTTAATCGGGTTGTTATAGCCAATTAAGTAAGTAAGTACGTAAGTACATTGTATCTCGTACATAATGTCAGAAGGTCCAAGCAATATATTAGCATCATAGCTTTGTGTGTGTTTTACATAAATTTACTTTTGAAATACCAATATGGATAACCCTTTATATGAAGACAAATGAAAATGACTAACAAGGTAAAGCCATATGATATTCATACGTATAAGCTAGGCTTGTAACAAGTTCTAACTGCTGTACATAGTTGCTAATGAAGACAAAAACTATTGTAGGTTACACGCTAGATGATTAGAAACTAATTTAAAGGGTGGGCCATTAAAAGGTTTAAATAGAAAAATGACAATGAAACAAAAATTGTTTCAAATATTGTCAAATTTATTTTTTGTTGTGAAGTTCAATTATTCCGGTTAGAAATGGAAAATTATTTCATTCATATGGCTGGTGTTGCTGGCCTCATAGTACCTCTTTCAATCGAACAAATTTTCGTGCACTATTTCGACCTTCAAATGCTTAATTGTTTCTGGTTTGTCGACAGAACACTTTTCTTTAAGGGAGTCCCTCAGAAAATAGTCCAACGATACCATATCGCAACTTCTTGGCGGCCAATTACTATCACCATTTCGGCTAATTAAACGGCCATCAAATGTTTGACGCAATAAATCGGTTGTGGCATGAGATGTGCAGCAAGCTGCACCATCCTGTTGAAGCCAAACATCGTTTACAAAAATACCATGAAGAGTGGGTGCAAAAAAATCGGGTAACATGCTGCGATAGATTTCTCAACTGGCAGTACTGGTTAGGTTAGGCTAAGTTAGAGGACGTGCACTTGTCAATTAAGACAACTACAGTACCTGGAGGTCGAATTGACCCATTGTACAACGTCATGGCAATTTTATTTACTCTCAGAGTTTTTGCCAGAAATCTGCTGAGAGTAAGTCACCGAAGAAATACTTTTTGTATTTTGTTTGGTTAAACCGTCCTCGTTTTCAAAGAAATATGGGCAATGATGTCTCCTTTCCACAATCCGCACCAAAGATTCACTCGTAATGGGTACATTGGCTTCTGTAAGACCACGTGTGGGAGTTTGCTGAGTCCCAAATACGGGAAATTTGCTTATTAACGTACCCACCAAAAGGAAAATGAGCTTCTTCCGAAAAGATGGCTTTTTTTGGCAAAATCGACATCAGCGTGTGAATTCTCGTTGGCCCAATAAATCCCAATGTTGCTCAAACGTAAATCGATTTATTACATTTAGTGGAGATAATCTACTAAATTATGTGACAGAATAGAATGATAGAAGTATTGCCAGATTCGAAATAACCAAGGTTTTAAATTTAAACGGATAGATGGTCCACCCAATATAATTGTGAGTTGATTTTGACTTTTTCTACCAACCAATAGTAAAAATATGTATACATTTCTCCTTCAATATATGAATACATTTAATACACTTACACACAAAAGTAAATTCACATATGTATATGCACAGATACATTACAAAAAACTAACAACAACAAAATAAAGAATGGAAATGAATGAATGAATGAATGAATGGCTGGATAAATAAATGAACCATAAATGAATTGTATTTGGATAGACAGACAGTGAGAAGGGCTGCTGTTTGTAATGATGGATGCATATGATGTATTTCTGAACAGAATTTTTATTTTTTTTTTTTGTTTACCTCCTATGGATGGAAATCAGGGAATGCGGAATAAAATACGGAAAGTAAAGTAATGAGAGAAAGTTATTTTTTGTTGTTGTTTTCTTGCATACAACATATGTAAGTGAAATAGTAGATCCCTCTTGATGTTTTCAAATGAATGGAAATATTGAATTACAATGTTGTAATGGAATGCTTTTCATTTTGCTTACCCTCCCCCTATTTTGATGACAGTTAAAAAAGAAAATCTTAAAAAAACGTAACAAAAATTATTAAAAATAATAAATTGAAGGGGGAGTCACTTTGCAATCAAAGCCACAAAAGGATAACGTCTGGATGACTGAGACTGACTGAACTCTTTGAACTGATAACTGCGTTTGAAAGCGATCAAAAGGAAACCACAAGCATTTCTTCTTGTTTAAAATAAAAGACCAAACGATTAAAGGAAATAAAACAAAAGAATGCAAATTTTTATTCTCTCAATATGGATAATAGTTGTGGTTCTTCTCTTCTTCTTTTATACTTTAGAAGAAATCATAATTTTCCTTGAAGATGACAGTATAAAAAATAAAATTCTGTTTAAAACCATATTTTAATACATATTTCTGTATAGTATACCCAGGATATTTGAAAGAAATCCTGTGGCTTTTCTACAGAAACTTTTATGATTTGTTTGAGATTTTTATTGCATTTCTTTATACGACAGCAAAATTTGATGATTATCCTTTATTATCCTTAATAATTCATTCATGATATGAAATTTATTGAAGTTATGTTATATACAACTGGTAAAGAAGAATGGTTTTTGTAGTTAGGCGATCTTAAAATTAGCCGCACTGTCATACAAGGTAGGTGTCAGCAGCATTTCGAAGTAGTTTTAGTCTCCATATAAATAAAACATTAGGGTACGATTTAATATCGTTTATATTGAATTAGTATGGCATTCGAGGAAGCGACAATCTTATGAAATCAAAGTTCACTTGAGCACTTTAATATCGTATGAATCGATGTACGAGTAACGAATAGACAAATCCTGATTAAATGGTCTTGAGCTTCGCATTTATAGTAAAGGGTCGGCCAAATAACGTTTTTTTTTGAAAATGCTTTAAAAAAAACTACTAAATATTTGTTCAAATTTCTTTTTTTATTTGAAAGTACAATCCTTCCGGTTAATAATGGAAAATAATTTCATTGAAATGGCTGCCTCGGCTGGCCATGCAGTAGCATACACGATCGGTCCAATTTGTAAGCACATTATCGATTGTGTGCAGCTGTATTTCACAAATGGCTTCACGAATATTGTCCTTTAAAGCGTCAATTGTCTCTGGCTTGTCGGCGTAACACTCACCTTTGACGGTACCCCACAAATAATAATCCAACGGTGTCAAATCGCAGCTCCAAGGTGGCCAAACGACATCAGCTCTGCGACTAATAATGCGATCTTCAAAAACAGGGCGCAAAACATCGAATTTAGCTTCGGCTGTGTGGCACGTAGCGCCGTCCTGTTGAAACCAAATGTTGCCAATATCCTCCTCTTCAATTTTTGTGAACAAAAATTCGTTCAACATGGCCCGATAACGATCGCCATTGACTGTAACGGCCACTCCTTGCTCATTTTCGAAGAAAAATGGCCCAATTATGCCTCCGGACCAAAATCCGCACCAAACTCGTTTTGGGTGCGTCGGCTTTTTAATGTATGCGTGCGGGTTTTCTGTGCCCTAAATGCGACAATTTTGCTTGTTTACATACCCACCAAGATCAAAATGAACTTCATCTGAAAAGACAATTTTTTTTGCCAAAATCGGCATCTTCTGGTGTAGGCTACTGCATGGCCAGCCGAGGCAGCCATTTGAATGAAATTATTTTCCATTATTAACCGGAAGGATTGTACTTTCAAATAAAAAAGAAATTTGAGAAAATATTCAGTAGTTTTTTTTAGTGATCGATTCGATTTGCTTAACCGAACTTCCATCTTTCAGAAATCACTTGAAATCAATAGAAATCTCTCTCTGTATATGCCCATCCAATATCGTGGAAATAAATACAGTGGCAGCCACATCCTTATGATCTAATTTTAATACTTCCGCCGAATAGACTGCCTGCCTAACAGAGGTAGGAAGTAAGCGTATATTCTTATGCCGCTTGGCATTCGGTGAGAGTGTGCATGTTCTAGGCAGTTCATCATTTCCGCAATTACCTGGGATGTCCTTGAACGCTGGAAGCCTTATTGAGTTGACACAAAACTGTCGCAAGAATCAATCAATGGCAATCAATATGCGAACTAATTTAGACTTGAAAATGCACCCGAAAAAGATCTGATTGCCAAGTAACTATCACAGAGGATACAAATGCTTTGAAGATGCCACATTAAGGATCAGTTTCGCAAAGAGATTCATCGAAATTACCTCTGCCTGCAGTGGACATAGTAGAGATATATCGTAAGCTTAAGCCGTTCTCACAAGAGTCATCACCGTTCTCACACAGTCATCTTTCTTACAAGTTTGTAAACGCTCCTGTACGCTTCCACAGTTTATGTTAAAGGACCAGTTTTTCCTTCTTTGGAATTCTTCCATTAAGACTGCGAGCAGACGAGGCTATAATCAATTTCAACTAGAGACTGGGGATCCTCAGGAAGTACCCAGAGGAGTTCCTTCCTGTGAGATAAGTTCACGAAATGCTGTCTGCACCTATCTACACCTGGAGAGTAGGTGTGAAGACAAGCCGGCCAGTATAGATTACAAAACGGGAGATTAGGCGGCGTGGAACTACCTCCCTCAGAATTTCGTTTGTAAGACGTACAGTATGCGTGGCAGTTCCAACCTGTTGAAACCATATCTTTTTCAGAGCCAATTCCAATAAGTAAGGTAGTAAAAACTCATTGCGCTTCACTGCCCACCCGTCGTTTACACTAGTCGTTTGGCACGCGGTATTTTCGTAAAAATAAGTACCCATAACGACACCCTCGTAAGCACCGCACTATACTGTAACCTTAAGCGGTTAGACTATCTTAACGTGTATTATATGCGGACTCTCTACTGCCCATAAGCAATAATTCTGCTTGCCAAGATGCAAAGATGGAACTGCACCATGATCATCCATGATCATGACCATTTCGTAGTCCGACTGTAAGAGAATATTTGGAAGATATAAACATATTCAAGTACCTTATAAGTTACTCGGAAGATGGTTCAATTTTAGGATTCTAAATATAAAATAGTAGGTAGCGTGTTGACTTATTAGACAGACATCAAAACGAAATTTTAAAAAATATTTCTTCGGCGACTTCCTCTCAGCAGATTTCTGGCACAAACTCTGAGAGTAAATCGGAAGTGCCATGAAAAGTTTCTCAAAAATTTGTCGTTCGGAATCGACTTTAAACAGTAGGTCCCGCCAAACATGTATAAAATTAACGCACACAATATAAGTGGTGTGAGAAGCTAGGTCGTAATCCCGACTGAAGGGTTGTACAGATCAATTATGTATGTATGTAAATACAATACGTTGGCTTCAAAATACTATACAGAGTAGGCTATGTGTATAGGCCACCTCTATTGTAGTGTTTTCCTGGCAAAAGCCATAACCATATTGAAAACAGAACAAAGCTTTTTGGTGATAAAATTTCCCCAGAAAATCTTTTAACATACTGGGAAAGCCTGAGTGGAAACATGTGCTTCTTCAATGTCCTTTCTCATCAATGACTGTGTTCCGATTCCCTCAAATTAACTGGATACCCTATGGTCGTCTGACAGGCGTTCACTACTATGTTTACAGCCTGAGCAGAGTGCTTTCTCAATATCCATTCTCGTCTATGATTGTGTTTCGATTGCCTCAATCAAACTGTCAAACAACCTACGCTTGCCTAACAGAGGGTCACTGCTTTGTTTGCAGCTTGAACGCAAGTTCTTCCTCATGACTGTGTTTCCATTGCCTCAATTAAGTGGGGTATCATATGGTTCTCTGACAGAGGGTCACTATTTTGTTTACAGCCTGAGCAGAGTGCATTCTCAATATCCATTCCCGTTCATGATTGTATTTCGATTGCCTCAATCAAACTGTCAAGCAACCGTTCGTTGGTCTCTCCTTTGTTTGCAGCTTGAACGCCTGTGTGGTATTGATAGGATTGTTGGGAAGAGTGATTGTGTTTTTATTTTAAATTCTAAGGCTACCAAACGCAGCAATTTGTTTCTAACAAGCCACTTTCCTATGCAGATGTGGGTCGAAAGAGGAGTAAGAGATTATTTTCATAGTATCCAGGACTTGCTATGCTTTTTTATATTCTGTCACTGAGCTTGATTTATGATTAACGCAATAGCGAGATTTATTGGAAACGTTTCCTATAGGGAATGATCATATATGGGTATAGCCCATATTAATTATTGATTTATAATATCATAATAAACCTAACCTCTGGCTCTCCTTCCGAAATTCTCTTCAGTAGATTTTGGCATGTCATTCGCCTCGGTCAAGCTGGTCATTACGCGGTAACTCTTTCTAGACGCCAACCTATCATGTGTCAATGAGGAGTCCTGCTCCACTGCTAATCTCACTTGGCCCCTGATGGATAGAAGGCGTACCCACCAGTTACTTGGACTTGGTCGTGGCATTATCTCAATCACAGTGGTCATGCTTACAGGTCATTGTGTTATGGGTAGACACGCGGAAAGGATGCAGCTTCCATTTAACGACTTCTGCCGTGGATGCAGATCCGCACAGGAAGAGGAGGCTGTTATCCACTTTCTTTGTCAGTGCTCATCTCTTGCGAGGTGCAGATATAGGTTATTTGACTCTCCATTTCTTGTCAGCTTGACGGAGCTATCATCTATTGATGTCAAGGATATAGCTACATTCATCAAACTTTCTGGCTGATTTTCCAGTGTAGGATAGTCGTGCTTTTGATGTGCAGCCCTTGCGCTGACCAACTTCTTCCTCTTCCCTAACTTTTTTGGTGGAACTTGATCAGTACAGGGACTGCGTTCACCTCGTGGCATCACAACGGGCCGCTATGCGTGCTTAAGTGAGTTTTTCGATATCAGAGCTACCACTCCGACCTAACCTAACCTAACCTCTGGCTTAAATAGCATGCTACCTTTTTAGTAGGGTTCGATACCTTAACTAAACTAACTTAATGGTATAATGGCCATACAGTACTTAAATATTTTTTTTTATTCTAATCTTACCACAAAATATTTTTATTAAATATTATATTTACAACAAATTTAATGTTTTAAAATACATTAAATTTTTTTAACTCTTTTTTCTCTCATGCAATAAAAAAAAACAATAAATTATATTTTTTCTCTCATGCAATAAAAATAAAAAAACCGATATATATATGCTGCACTACTCTTTCGTTATTTACTGAATATTAAAAAGAAATAATTTTTATGTTTCATTGTTTAACTAATAATTGTTTAACTAATAATACAATAGATTGTTTAAATCTTTTTTTCTTTTTTTGATTTGTTTTATACATTATATGTACACAAACAAACCAACAAAAAAAAACCAAATCAAAATAATAATTTATTTACAATGTGAACAAAAAGAGAAATTTAAAGCTTTAAATACTAAATACAATACGAAAAATACAACACAATTATTTAAAAAAATAAAAGAAAAAAAGGCAAAAAAAATAAAAACAATTTCTATGATTTATTTAAAATTGTAGAATCAGAAGTTATGAATTTATTTTTAATTTAAAAGCCATGATAATATTATAGAAAAGCAATATATTTTAATTGAACTAAATTAACTATACGAGTGCCGTATGAAAATTAAAGTAAATTATATAAATGTATGAAGTAAATGAAAATGATTTTTTTTTATTTTAAAAATTCGTAAGAAACATATTTTTCAAGTTTCCGCAACCATATGGTTTTTTAAGTGGAAAATAGAGTAGCCAGTAGTAGTATAATGTAACGAGCACCCGAAGTCGCTACAGTAGAAGCTGAATCTCAAACTTCGAATTTTAAATATAAATTGTAAATAGGATTTCCCTGTTGCTGGAGAGAAATATTTCATTGGACATCCATTTATTATACAAGTAGATATGCATTCTAGTAAAGTGACTGCGCTTACCTGTGGAGTCATAAGGAGCCGCTGTGCGCGCTCATGTGTGTTTTGGTAATCAAAGCTACCACTTCGGCTTAACCTAACATGGCTTTGCATTCACAGAATATTCTTGCGTTATTCTGTAAGTTTTTGAAAAGGTTTTTTGACAACAGTATAAGGGAGTTTCACAATTCTGCTCGCGTTTTTTCTTGCTACGCTCCTCATTACTTCATAAGCTTCAGCTTCTACTACAACTACTTGATCCTGTTCCAAGCCTTATAGTCTTTTGAAGCCATCCAAAGTAACTATTTGCGAGAATTTTTAAACCAAGACAAAAAATTATGACCAAAGCAACATACTGTTCAAACAAGCCCCGCTGTGGGTGAGCTTTTTTATGTAAATGTTTTCGGCTTTTCGGCTGTAGTCGCCGTGGTCTAGTAGGTAGTGTGTTGGCTTATTAGACGTAAAGACAGGGTTCGAGCCCCAGGCCAGGCATCAAAGACAAAACACAAAAAGTATTTCTTCGGCGACTTCCTCTCAGCAGATTTCTGGCAAAAACTCTGTGAAGTTTCTCAATAATATGTGGTTCGGAGTCGACTGCAACCCACCACTCATGTATAAAATTAACACACACAATATAAGTGGTGTGAGAAACTAGGACGTTGTACAATGGGTCAATTCGACCTCCGGGTACTGTACTTGTCTTAATTGACAAGTACACGTTCTCTAACCTAACCTATCCTTTCATGACAATTTTATTTTGCTTTCAGAGTTTTTTTCAGATATCTGCAGAGAAGAAGTCTAACCTGGGTTTGGAACCGTGACCTCACGTCTAATTAGCCAACATCCAACCTACCCAACTACAGCGACTTCGACAAAACGGTCAACGCTTGCAACCTAATTTCTTGTACCAACCATGATTCGCGTGTTTGTTGTATCCATGTAAGCGAAACCTACGGTTTAACATAGACTCTGAACAACAAATTTGAGAATCTTTTCGTGGCAATTTTATTTTACTCTCAGAAAAAATTGTCGAAATAAATCTTCGTTTCATATTTCCTTGTGTGTGTGATATCTGAGCTGGGGTATGGAGCCCGGGCATTCGTTACTTAAGCCAACACACTACCAACTAGACTACATACAATACATAATTGGTCATTACAACCCTTTAGTTAGGATTACAACGGCTGCCTTCCAGAATGTTAGTTGCTTTGTGTTTGAACAAAGTATCGCTGTTTCATAATGCCGCTGTACAAAATATATACAATGTATTCTATATAAAAACGTCGTCAATAGGTATTTTTAACGCAGTCAAAAAGCAATCAGGCATCGGATTTATAGTTGATGCATTGTTTGGTTACTTTGCATATCTACATAGTTTATATACAGTAGTAGAACTGCATACAAACTTTGTATTGATACATTTTGGAAGGCAGCCAACCTATCTTCTTGCAACCACCATGATTCATTGCCTTATTTTATCCATGAGTGATGGAACCTACAGTTTAGTGGAGACTCTGAACATTAGATTTTAGATGTTTTACATGGCAATTTGATTTTACTCTCAGAGTTTTGGCAGAAATTTGCTGAGAGGCTATCATCGAAGAAATTCGTGTTATTCGCGATGTCCAAGTTGGGATTTAAACCCCGGGAACTCGTTTCCTAAGCCATACACTCTAAATCATTGAAGTTTAAATTCAAAGCTCGTGTTTCTATCTTCAAAAACGACGTTCATTTTAGGCGAACTCTTTGGGTAGACGCAGTTCAAGAACTGTCAGTAAGATGAGATGATGCCCTGTAAGATGCCCAGTTTAAAGCTGCTTGTTTATGAGCCGTCGGCTTCTTTTTATGGTGATTCCTTAGAAATGAAAAAAATTTAAATCGAAAAACATACAGCAGAACAACTAACGACGTTTAAGGCTCATGCTCAGAATAGAAGAGTTAAACTGGTTAGGCATGCGGTTACAACAAGACGATGCAGCATTTAAATTGGTCATTACAACCCTTCAGTCAGGATTACAACACCACTTATGTTGTTTGTGTTAATTTTATACATGAGTGGCGGAACCTACAGTTTAATGTCGAAAACGAACGACAGATTTTTTGAGGAACTTTTCATGGCAATTTTTATTTTGCCCTCAGAATTTTTGCCAGATGACTACTGATAGGAAGTCGCCGAAGAATTATTTTCATGGCAATTTTATTTAGTCTGAGAGTTTCTGGCAGAAGGCTGTAGAGTCACCAAGAAATTTTTTTGTCTTTCGTTTCGTTGGAGATGTCTGACATGGGGTTTGAACCGTGGCCTCAGGTCTTATAAGCCGACCCAATACCTGCTAGACTGCGGAGACTTCTAATCGGCATACAATAGTATGAAAAAGTTATTAATCGTACATTTTAGAGAAGTAAAGTAGCTGCCAATATCAAATTTAACCCCCCTTTGGAATATTTTTTGTAGATATATGTGTAGAGGAAAGGCATCCCTGCTCATGAACCGCATGTGGGCGATTTTAGCTTCCAAAGATTATTTTTCCAAGATTTGCCAACAAGAAAGGTTTACAGCCTACTATTGGCAGCTATTTTAAGGAGCTCCACAGACTCTTCTTACTCTTAACAGTAAATCACAGCAATTTTATGTCCGTGAGAAAATTGTACCGAATTCAAAAGTAATTTTAATGAGAAATAAAGAAGCCTGGTAATTCTGGAACTAGTCTCGCATATAAAATGATTCCGAAAATAATAAAAAAATAAATAAATAAACAAATAATAAAACAATAGAAAAACATAGACAATCGATAGATAATTAAAGAAATCAAATAAAATTAATAACACAAGCAAACGTGATTAACAATATCGATTCCAATCGATATTGGTGAACAAATTTTTTTATGTGTCCAATAAATAAAACAGAACATATTCAAACAAATTGGTTTTTTTCCCCAATAATAGAAGTCAATCGAAATATTATGTTACATGGCAACAATGTGTACAATAACTACTCGTAAGGACGAAAATAGTTGTCCCACAAATGCTTTATTTTTGCTTTACAACGAGGAATAACTAAACTCTTTACATAAATACGTACATAATTGGCCATCACAACACTCTAGTCAGGATTACATCCTAGCTTCTCACACCACTTTTGTTGTGTGTGCTAACTTTATACATGAGTTGCGCGCACCTACAGTTTAAAGTCGACTCCGAAATACAGATTTTTTTGGAGAAATTTTTCATGAAAATATTTTATTTACTTTCAAAGTTTTTAACAGAAATCTGCTGAGAGGAAGTAGTATTTCGTTTAGTTGGAACCGTGGCCTCACACCTAATAAGCCAACACAGTATCTACTAGACTACGGCGACTTCAAACCCTCCTTCACAAAGCATTCTTAAAATACGAGAAACGTTCCTTCGTTAATAATGGTAATGAGGGCACAATTTTATAATTCTTACCACTGTACCTTTTATTATAAAAAGGCTCAGTAGTTAATGCTAGTCAATGTCTATACGAGTAGATGACTGGCCAATTGCAGGGATTAAATACTAGTCATTGGGGGATACTAAGAGAATTAGATTTGGTTAGGTTAGGCTAGGCTAGGCTAGGATTTGTTAAATTAGGTTAAGTTAGATAAGGTAAGTTTAGGTTAAGTAAGGTTAGGTTAGGTTAGATTAAGTGGTAGCTTTGATGGCAAAGCTCACTTGAGTACGCTTAGCAGCCCACTGTAACGCCAGGTAAACATAGTCGTTGCCCTGATCGAATTTCAGCAAACTTATCGATGAAGTTGGTCAGTGCAGGGGCTGCTCATTAAAGCTTGACTCCCCTATGCTGGAAACAACCCTGAAAATTTAATAAACGATACCGTATCCTTGATAGCAATGGATGATAGCTTCGCTAAGCTGACAAGAACTTAAGGAAGCATTTTCCGATGTCGGCAAGTAAAGTTTACTTAATGATACCAATAAAACACTGCGGCGTTTTCGAAGTACCGGATTTTATGGGTTGCCTGATGATTACTTAGACAATATGCCTGTTAAAGCTGCATGCTTTTTATAGCCACATAGCTGAGGTACTGGGTTCTATGTTGTATCTTCCGCGACTTTTTCAACGAAACAATAGACCCATGCAATATTTATATCCTACAGGTACCAAGGCATACATGAACTGATGACGTGTGACACAACCATCTAAATTTTTAAGTGTATTTTCATATTCACCTTCAACCCTTAGATTAGGTTAGGTTAGAGGACGTGTACTTGTCAATTATGTCAAGTACAGTACCCGAAGGTCGAATTGACCCATTGTACAACGTCCTAGTTTCTCACACCACTTATGTTGTGTGTGTTAATTTTTTACACATGTGTGGTGGGACCTATAGTTTAAAGTCGACTCCGAACGACAGATTGTTGAGGAACTTTTCATGGCAATTGTATTTACTCTCAGAGAGTTTTGATCAAAAATCTGCTGAGAAGAAGTCGCCGATAGGAATACTTTTTGTATTTTGTCTTGATGTCTGGCCTGGGGCTCGAACCCTGGCTTTACGTCTAATAAGCCAACACTCTACCTACTACACTACGGCGACTTCATCTTCAACCTTCAACCCTTACCCTTGAAATAATACGTTTCGTCAACTCCGAGTGAATATCTTCGGTTACAAGCAAGATAACACAACAAATCTGCTAAAATGCCACAGGAGAGTACTCAGTGTCAGTTGTGACAGTCAATACAGGGTATTCGTATGAGATGCATAGATCTTGACCACACGGTCAATGGCTTCTGCAGAGGGTTGCAGAGGCTAGAAAGAGAAAGAAACTGTACGACTTTTGGATCTCCTGTGCAAATAATCTCGTTGATCTATCGAAGGTGGCCATCAACAGTGATCATATTACAAATAGACGCCTTGGGCATGATCTCAAGCCGGAACATGCTGACATTAAAAGTCAGGTGAATGGTAGCGGTTTCTTGTCATGCTTTATCTGTGATTGATAAGGAGTTGCGTAATATATTTGCATTAATTGTAGGACCAAAATGTTTTTACATTTTTACTGCATAAATTTAAAACAATTTATTTAAAATATTTTGTTTTTGTTTTCGTTTTTGTGCTTCTGATAAAAGGAATGCCCATTAAATTTTATCATTTGACATCCCTTAGCGAATGTACAATAATTTGTGTTGTATTCATAACTGCATTAGCCGGTACATTGTAATTAAAAATTAATTACGACAACAGAACAACAACAACAGCAACAACAACAAAAAAGAACTCATTTGTAAATGCAAATTAAAACATTATTATTTAGAAAAATAAAAAAAACGAAACAAAAAAATGTTTCTCCGTGTAGTTCTTTTTTTTATACTCCCACAGCACACTTTGTGAAAATCGATTAGAAGCAGTGAAGAAATTTTCATTATAAAAGCCGTACACTAGAGCAGATAGCGTGTCGCCTTATAGGACCCCAAATCAGACATCTTGAATAAAACGGTGTCAACTATAAACTGTAGGTCCCGACACTTATGCATCAAATTAACACACAACCAAACATTGGTAATATAATAAACTAGGTTGTGGTTATGGAAGTTTACAGCAGTGAAAATGTGTTCTCCATTTTATTCCAATCTGGCAATACTGGTTTACAGTGAAATGAACTATTCGGAGTTATAAAACCATTTGACATCCATTTTAAGTTCATTAAATTCTGCGCTTTTGGATGTATCTGAAAATATACGACATGAACTGGATGAAGGTAAGTTCAATTTCTTGGTCCTTCTTGATCATTCAAAAGCTTTCGACACGGTTGATCACGGCATGCTTTCTATGAAGCTTGTGCACTTTTTTAACTTTTCTGGAGCTTCGACACGGCTTTTATCATCATATCTTTCAAATCGTTCACAATTTGTACATTCGGTAAATGCCCAATCTTCTGCCTTGAACTTATCTAGAGGCGTGCCTCAAGGTTCAGTTCTTGGACCACTTCTTTTTGTATATCAACGATTTGCCAAGCCAACTTCAGCACTGCAGAATGCCAAGGCGAATGGCCTTCGTTTAAACCCTCATAAGTCTAAGTGCATGGTTATTCGTAGGAGGACGCTTGATTCCAATATCGGTCTCGATATTTTGATGAACGGGGAGAAGATTAAGATTGTGGGTTGACTTTTAATGACAATCTTGCATGGACAAATCATGTTAACACACTCGTGGGGCAAACTTATATGAAGTTGAGGTGTCTTTGGTCGACACAACACTTTACGCCTTTGAATATAAGACAGTTGATTGCAAAATGTTATCTTCTTCCTGGTTTAATGTACGGTTGTGAACTTTTTGCAAGTTGTGATTCCGTTAGCAAGGAGAAGCTCAACGTCTTATTTAATAATATTGTGAGATATGTCTATTATTTAAAGAGATATGACCATGTGTCCCGTTTTTCTTTAAAGCTTTATGGTGTATCATTTGACAATCTTTTGAGCATCCGTGTATTATTACTTCTGCTTAAGATCATTTATTCAGAATCTCCATGATATCTTAGCGATAAAATAAGATTTGCTAGATCACTTAGAGATAAAAGGATCACAATTCCCCTACATCGTTACCTTGCATCTGAATGGCACTTTTTTATTCATGCTGCACGGCTTTGGAATTGTCTTCCACATACTCAGCAATTTAATAGCAACGCAATTAGTTTTCGGAAATTTTTATTTAACTTTTTTGCACCGTAGTGGATTACAATTTTTATAATTTATGATTTATTACTATTGTTATTATTATTATTATTTTTTTTTCTCTTTTACTTTATTCATTAGAAAAGTTTGATATCCAAATGTTGTTTATGAACACTTCTTTCTTGTACTTTAAATATAAGATTAAATCTTGTTGTACAGGATTTGAATAAACAAATAAATAAATAAATAAATAAAATAAACTCTGCCCCATTGGTTTGAGCAATAGTGGTAGGTATGCAAGATGACTGTGTCAGAGGTTTCTGTCAAGGGGGTGGATTGTTAAGGTACATTTTTAAGATATTAAATAACATGGGGTCCTGTTAAGAAAATAATTTTTTTGCGTTCTGAAACAACAACAAAATATCATCATACAGTGCTTCAGTGTTCTAGATCGTGTGCTATAATCATTCATTGATACTTACATACATAATTGATCATTACAACCCTTCAGTCAGGATTACGACCTAGCTTCTCGCACCAATTGCGGTGCCGGGCGGGACCTACAGTTTCAAGTCGCCTCCGAACGACAGACTTTTGAGAAACTTTTCATGGCAATTTTGATTTACCGGTAGATTTTTTGTCTGAAATCTGCTGAAAGGACAGCGCTGAAGAAATATTCCTTTTTTATTTCGTTTTGTTGGAGATGTCTGACCTGCTATTTGAACCGTGGCCTCACGTCTAATGAGCCAACGTACTACCTAATAGACTATGACGATCTCAATCAGGAGCTAGAAAATATATACCAACGCACAGATATTGAGCAAAATGATCTGAAGCATTTGCAATAGGCGGGTTACTTGCATCAAATTGAGCCCAAAAAGGGGGTATTTACACAGAAGCACTGGTCCCTTAAAAAGTTAAATCGGGACAGGAAAAGAATGACACAGAGCTGCAAAAGTACATATAGAGGAGGTACTTAAGAATATCTATCTTGAGCGCGATACTTAAGCTTAATTGTTACAAAAGCTTTTAATTTAATTTCGCACAGTGTAATTAGCAATTTGTTTAGCAATTTTGAATACTGTTTTTCATTTACCAATTATACTAATTAATACAAAAATTATTCCTGTTGTTTTCATTAAAAAGAAAAAAATTTGAAAAAAAAACAAATTTTTTATGGTCCTCCCATTAAACTTTACCTGTGTGAGAGTATACGTGTGCGTTTATGTGAGTAAGGATGCATGCGTATGTGTGTGTAATAAAGTTATTTGAATATAAAATAAATAAAAACATTATCAATGATTTCGTAATAAATAAATTAGGGTGTTCAAGCGTTACTCGAAGCAGGGTTCTGTCAAATGGTCACGCCATTATTTGGTTCTGTGCTATCATTAAGAGTGGTATAGCAACGGGCTGCTTTGTATGGTCAAGTAAGTCTTGGGACAGAGGTTACCACTTCCTCCTATTTTAAGCGCTTTCTAAAATACATTTTTTTACTATGAGTTGACTTATTAGACGTAAGACCACGATTCAAAACCCAGGTTAGAGATCAAAACAAAAAAATATGAAAAAATATTTCTTCTATTATTTCTACTCTCTGAGAGTAAATAAAATTGCAATGAAAAAATTTCTCAGGAAATCTGTCGTTCGAAAAAAACTTGAAACCGTAGGTTCCGCCACGCATGTATAAAATTAACACACACAACATAAATGGTGTGAGAAGCTAGGTCATATATTTTTCTGAAGGGGTTTAATGACCAATTATATGTGTATGTTTGTATGTATTGTTACGCAAATCGAAACGACCTAATATCGTTTAAAAACAAAAACGATAAACAAAAGCCACACGATACAAATACACACTAACACTAAAAATACAATGAACGTGTTGATTATCTAAAGCTGCACACATTTGTACGACGAACCTGGTTGCGCCTGGTACCAACAACAACATGTATGTGATAAAAAGGGATAGACAACATAAGCAAAGTACACAAACAACAATGTATTAGCAATAGAGCTCTCGAACCTTCCACTTCAAGAATGTTCGTTAGACTGGTTTTGTCGGACTATAAAAGGCTGGAGGCAGCAGTCAGTAAGAATTCAGTCAGCCTTGTGTGAAGTTACGTGTGAACAGAATAAGCCATGGTTGTAAAGATCCAGTGAATACTTGTGTGAACTAGTAAAGTGAATAAACAGATTATTATTGTTGTATCGTTAAGTTGTATACGGTGGCACACAAAAGTAGTGTAAAGAATAAAGAGTTTAACTGAAATTGAATTAAACACGTTTGTTTTTACTTTGTTTGCAATTAGCGAACTAATATTTAAACGTTTTTAAAAAGGTAAAAACGTAACAGTATGTATTGTGTTGGAATTAGGAAAACAGATTATGGGAAGAAGGAAAGTGAGAGAAGTTTTTATAGATATTTTGCAGAAAGAAAAAATATTTCATCACTGTAGTACTGCTAAGACACTAATGCTTTCTGTAATGCATTGGACTCGAATTTGAATGGAACACAATGCTCTGATAGACCACCAGCCACAAAAATACATGCAATTGAGAGAATTTTAAAATCTACTTATTATTTAAGCAGTTTCTTGATTGTCTAAAACTGTTTGAAATCATCTGAATCAAATGATCTGTTACCGAACGAGCAAATAGTGCCCAAATCTTGTTAGCTTAGGTTGGGTTGAAGTGGTAGGTTTGATTGCAAAAGCATACTTGAGCACTCAGAGCGGCCCATTGTGATGCCACACGTAAGCATAGAAATTGGTCAACGCAAGGGCTGATTGCTTAGATCTCGTGATACCGAAATATATCTTCCAAGTTGAGTTAAAAAAAAAAACACGAAGAAACTTGAAAACTTCTTTTGATGCTCGGAATATGTTGTGGTTCATGAGAAACTACCGACATAATACACCAAAAAAAAATTATTTTTATTCGATAACCATTTTTTAAAAAATTCCATTTTATTGAATACCCTAATCGGTATAAAAAAAAAATTTTTTTTGTTTAAATTTAAAACAGCTTCTAACACATTTTATTCCAATGATTGCCACATATTAGAGTGGTACGAACTTATTTTGGACATTTATTAGGAGACCTGGTAATGAATTTTAACTCTCAATCAAGGTTTTTTATTGGCCATGCCTGTTGTCTAAGTCTCTACACGCTTTATGACAAATCTAAAGTTATTTGTGTCCTCTTTTTTGCCCTTTTTTTGAGATCCTGCCTATTATGATTCATAGGTTTTGATTACTTAAGGGTTACGCTATGTTTGCTGCGAATGGATATGTGACTGAATCTTAATACCGTCTTTAGTTTGTCGAATGACTCCTTATTCGATTCATGATTTATTCGTGAGAAGTTTATTTTTGGAATTATATTCCTTAGGTAGCACCCCACCTTGTCAAGTTTTCCGTATTAACGTACAGTAATCCTTCGATTTACGTCGCCTCGTTTAACGTTGTTTCGATTTACGTCGTCAAATTTGTTGTACCCTCTAACTTCAATTTGCGTCGTCATTTGATTTACGTCGCCTTTTTTGGAACCAACTGCGATGTAAATCGAGGGATTACTGTAACTTTTTAAGTTCCTTGCTAAAAACATACTACTTTGTAGTATGAGCAATATGCAATTCGATTTACGTCGTTTCGATTTACGTCGGCTTTTTTTGGAACCAACTGCGACGTAAATCGAGGTATTAGTGTATATCCATTGGACACTGACCTCAAAAGCGGCCTACAATTTTCACAACATTCTCAGAAGGATGCCAATACTGTACATTTTTTATACCACTTAGATACATGTGACATTCCAGAAAACTACAGACCGGATACGGCCAAATAAGGTGTAGTCATCGAACTTCTGAATGAGTTCTCTGCTTTGAGAAGCCCACCTGCAAGCTCAAGATTGATGGCTTCGTATACATGTAAGATTGAGTAAAAAGTCTCGTCTAGGCTTGATGATGGACTTACGGAAAAACTGCTCAAACTCCAAAGAAACTCACTTAGCGTGATTATCGGACATTGCACCATCATTGGCATATTGCCAATGATTAATGCAGAAACTATAAAGACAAGGACATACACTCTTGGCATGTAATCAAGAGAGGCACCATTCTGTATGGATGGGTAAAGGGCAGGTGACAAGGCTGTTTGATTCCAGAGTGAAATATTCGGCAAACTTGCGAATGCTTCGCAAGCGGAAATCATTGCCAAAGTCGAAAGATGTGCTCAATTCAACTTGTACAGGAAGTACAAAACGCTATCCGGGCACTCTGATTCTATAAAGTTGATTCGAGCATACATACAGTGGTGACCTTATAATTAGAAACGACTTAGCAACATGTATGTTTGTTAATTTGTTTTACAGTTTTCACTGTCAAAGGCTTTGTTTGGAGGACGTCTTACATATGTTTTTCCATCAGATTGGAACAAATTAAACTCAGAGAACTCTGTTCCAGAAACATCGTTTCTAATTATAACATCATCATCATCAACATCAATTCACCGTCGTTCTCAACAATTGAACATTTCGGAGACATCATTGAGACGAATTTTGCATAAAGACCTTGGTATGACGCCATGCAAAATCCAATTGGTTCAGGAGTTGAAGCCAATTGACCATCCAATGCGTTTTCGCTTCGCTAAGTGGGTCTGCGATCGACTTACAGAAGATGCCGATTTTGGCAAAAAAATCATCTTTTCAGATGATGCTCATTTTGATCTTGGCGGGTATGTAAACAAGCAAAATTGTCGCATTTGGGGCACAGAAAACCCGCACGCATACATTGAAAAGCCGACGCACCCAAAACGAGTCACTGTTTGGTGCAGATTTTGGTCCAGAGGCATAATTGGGCAACTTTTCTTCGAAAATGAGCAAGGAGTGGCCGTTACAGTGAATGGCGATCGTTATCGGGCCATGTTGAACGAATTTTTGTTCACTAAAATTGAAGACGAGAATATTGGCAACATTTGGTTTCAACAGGACGGCGCTACGTGCGACACAGCCGAAGCTACACTCGATGTTTTGCGCCTTGTTTTTGAAAATCGCATTATCAGCCGCAGAGGCCACCTCGGACACCGTTGGACTATTATTTGTGGGGTGCCGTCAAAGATAAGTGTTACGCCGACAAGCCAGAGACAATTGACGCTTTAAAGGACAATATTCGTGAAGCCATTGGTGAAATACAGCTGCACACAATCGATAATGTGCTTAAAAATTCGACCGATCGTGTAGGCTACTGCATGGCCAGCCGAGGCAGCCATTTCAATGAAATTATTTTCCATTATTAACCGGAAGGATTGTACTTTCAAATAAAAAAAGAAATTTAAGAAAATATTCAGTAGTTTTTTTTTAAAGCATTTTCAAAAAAAAAGTTATTTGGCGAACCCTTTACTACATTATCTAGTCCTACGTATATAGATAGAGGGAAGTATAACAAATCATATTATTATGGCCACAGCACTCCAAAAGGCCCTTAAAAAATGTTTCTTGTGAACACCCCTAATGTTCCATTAAACATTACAATTTCGTTTAAAGTTTTAAAAAGTTTCCCTTTTTTAGTTTAAATTTTATTTTCAAATTATTTTCTACTGTGGTAGTATTTTCTATAAATTATAGCCAGTATACTACATACTAGTAATACAAATAATTTTATAATAAATTTTTATTTTATTTTCATTTCTTTTTTTTTTCTATAAAATTGTTTCCATTTTTATTTTTATTTTTTAAGTTTCTTTTCATGTATAAAATTTGTTGCATCAAAATTTTTCTAAAAGTTGTGTGTTCTTCAATATATTTTTTGTTTTAAAGTTTCTTTTCATTTTTTTTGGTTTCTTTTTAAATTTAATTTTTAGTTTCCTTTTATTTTCTTTTTTCACTTGAGCTTGTAAGTCCTTTATTTAAATAAATTTTCTTTTTCATTTTCTTTCACCTTTTTTAGTCCGGTTTTTGGTAATTTTCTTGGATGATTTTTCTTGTTCACAATTCTCATGATTTTTTTACCATTCACTATGGGTACCCTTGCTTTTGTTTCTAGAACTTGTTATTTTTGTCATGCTTTTCTAGTCCATATTTTTAGTGTCCGGTAATGATGATGATGACCATGTATGTTGTTTAGGTTTTTTGTCCAGTTTTTTTAGACATTTTTCAGGAGAATAAAATTAAATTCCTTTAAAAAAATATTAAATTTTTACATGATTTTGCTATTTTTTCATTCTGTGGCTAAAAAATATGTTTCTTTTTTTGTTGTTTTAAACTTTATGCATGATCACCCATTAAATTTAGCTCATTATAGCGTATCGGATATGTGAGTGAATTTCCTCGGTCCCATGAATATAATTCCTGCAAAAAAGAAACAAAAAAAACAAAACAAGAAAAAATAAATTCAATTAAAATTTTAAACGGCATTATTATTATGAAACAAAGAACAGAGAAATAAAATAAAATTAATTGTGATTGATTCGTTTGGAAATCGCAATTTTAATTAATACTCTCCCTCCTCCCATTCATTCATTCATTCCTCACATGGGTGCTTTATTTTCAACCCTCCAAAGACAATACAGGAATAAAAGTTTGCAATCTGTGTACACGCAAAAAAATTGACCTGCTAAAACACTAATTTTTCTTCTAAAATCTGGGCTGGTTACCATCTCCGTTTGAGATTTACAGTGCGAGAGGAATCCTGTAAACTTTTTTTGCGAATGCTGTTCGCATCGCCATTACAGCGTCGATCCTATACGACAAACTCAATATTTCCTTGAGCATTTTATACAGTTGATGAAATAAATCTGGACTTATGTTATTCCTAGCAAAACTGATAAAATTCTAGGGACTTCTTTCTGACATGGGTCGCAGGGTTTATTCAGAGGTTATCGAACCTCAATTTAAAAAAAAAAATTGCTATGTAAAGCTCCTTGATAGAGTGAGCAGTTTTGGTACGATACAGATTACGGCTGCTTTACGCACTACCCTTAGTCCCTTTATGCTTAGACGGTGCCTTCCTTTTGCAAAATTATACTTGGACTCAATGCCCAACTACGGTTTAAATCTGATAATGTAAAGTAAAAGTAATGTCAGGGTTCGAGCCCGAGGCCAGACATCAAAACAAAAAACAAAAAGTATTTCTTCGGCGACTTCCTCTCAGCAGATTTCCGGCAATAACTCTGAGTGTAAATAAAATAGCCATGAAAAGTTTCTCAAAAATCTGTAGTTCGGAGTCGACTTTAAACTGTAGGTCCCACCACTCATGTATAAAAATTAACACACACAACATAAGTGGTGTGAGAAACAAGGTCGTAATCCTGACTGAAGGATTGTAATGACCAATTATGTATGTATGTATGTTATCCCTATTCTGAAATACAGTACTCAGAAATTACAGAGGCCATTTACTGATTACTTACTTACTAATTTCACTACAAACATTTAATTGTGTTTACAACCTAGCTTCTCACATCCTTTATGTGGTGGGTGTTACTTTTATGACTGAGTGACGGTACCTACAGTTTAATGTCGACTCTGAATAATAAATTTAAAAAGCATTTCCTGGCAATTTTTTTTTATCAGAATACTGCTGAGAGGAAATCGCCAAAAGAATTTTGAGTTTGTTCGAGATGTCTGAGCTAGAATTTGAACCATAAGCTCTCGGCTAACAAACCAACACACTACTTACCAGCCTATAGCGAGTTCATAGTCTGATGCATATCTCAACATTGTTTCATTGCAATATATTCGATCTTCTTCCTTGCTAAGTACATCCTGCGCAAAATTGTTTCTGCTTCCTACAGCAAGTGCAGCCCTTACGCTGACCAACTTCTTCCTCTTCCCTGATTTTGGTGGAACTTGGTTAGTGCAGGGACTGCGTTCACCCGTGGCATCAAAACGGGCCGCTATGCGTGCTCAAGCGAGATTTATGATATCGGAGCTACCACTCCGACCTAAACCTAAACCTACAGCAAGATTGTAACCCTACCAAAGGCATAGAATCTGTCTTCGTTGCAATCTTATCTACCTACTGACATACAGATATGTATACATAATTGGTCATTACAACCCTTCAGTCAGGATTATAACCTAGTTTCTGTAACCACACTTTAATACTTGTGTGTGTTAATTTTATACACGAGTGCCGGGACCTTCAGCTTAAAGTCGACTCTGAACGACAGATTTTTTTGAGAAACTTTTCATGACAATTTTATTTTACCTTTCAGAGTTTTTGGCAGCAATCTGCTGAAAGAAGTATTGCCGAAGAAATATTTTTTCAAATTTCTTTTTGATGTCTGGCCTGGGGTTTGGATCGTGACCTTACGTCTGATAAGCCATCAAACTACCTACAATACCACTTGCTGAGCACATCCTACACTAAATTCTTTGTGCTTTCCACAGTGGGATTGTGACTGTGCTATTGTGGCTATACTATTGTGGTGTTACAATATTGTTTGCCTACCTATTGCCGCAAATTTTTAAATGAGCTGAAAATCAGCAGAGTGTAATCCTATTTACCCTGCCCAGTTGTTTCTATTTGCCCAGACGGTGCGATACTATCCTCGAATTAATCTCATATGAATTGAGTGTTTGGATGACTACTTGGACGACTGCTTGGATGGCTGTTCGGATGGCTGTCATCCTGCCTGTATGTTAGATAGTATTGCTATGTCCTCTCCAAGTTTAATTGAATACATCTACCGATAGCGTCTACCTCGGCTTGGTGATTACCTTTCCCTTTGTACAATAAAAAGAAGCGTTCCATTGCTTTAAAATAAAAACAAATCCCTCAATCATCTCTTAACTTCCATGCCTATGAAACCAAGCAGATATCCTTCGAAAAAAAGAACAGATTTTCATAACAGAATAGCTTGCTTCTAAATTGTGCCTATGACAGCCTATAACTTCCTTCATTTGTCCCATTTTTTCCGCCATTTTTTTTCTTTTATTTAATATGGCTGCCAAACATTTATTTTGTTTATCGAAAATGATAATGCTTTTCAAGACTAATTTTATAGCCTGAACACAAGCCTTATTGTCCCCTTTAACAATGTGTATGTAAATATTTGAATAATTTTTTATGCTTCTCGTTACAGTACCGGCTCTAAGGTTATCGTAAAGCTTAAATTTATCATCGTCTACAGAGGAAAATCGTTCAACATTTCATCGGATATTATCACAAGCACAAGCATACTGACTGACTGATTTAACACTGAAGCCATCTATCAACATCAATCGTTAACAAGGAAATGTTGGGACTATTAAAAGAAAATTTCCCAAAGAAAAAAAAGGAAGAAAAAATTGATTTATTTGCAAAGGAAATACAACAACAACAACAAGAAGAAAGAATAGTAACAAAAAAATAAATGTCCTTAGCAAAGGGATTAAACCATTTCTTATGTATGCTTAAGTGTATGGTACAGCAGGAGGCAATTTGATATGGTGTTCAGGATAATAGTTGGTTGGCAATGGCAAATAATAAATATTTGTCATTGACATTCTCATTCTCCCCCCCCCCTCGTTATAACACCACAAAACCAATAAAAATGATGGCGGTGGGTACAAGCATCATTTGATATGTTATCCTTGAATCCTTTTTTCATTTTTTTTTGTTTTTTTCTTGCTAACAAAACTAAATATTTGTTAAGCACCATAATGTGCACAAGGATATACAATACACAACTATTAATTTACTTTCTCTGTCTCCCTAGCTCTCATTCTCTCTTTCTCTCCCTTAAAATATCAAACCAATACACATACACTTACACTTCAACCTCTTATAACTTAAGAGATACGAAACAAAATGTTTGTGTTCATATTATGTTGTCTACTACTTACCACTGTATATGGATTATAGCCGACGGTTGTCGTACGACTGAAGGGATTCGTAAATGGCAAGTTGACAGTCCTTAAATTGCCCTGATACAAGTCAACGGCGTAACGTATTTGTGAATTCTTCGCCGTACACGAATCGATGGCATACAGATGACCGCAAACAATAAACATTTCACCGAATTTCGTATGATCCAACGTGATATTGAAATTGTATTGGACTTTCAGATTTTCGGCATCCAACTGTAATGACATACAAAACACAATACAAAGTAAATTACAATTTGAGTTACATTGGCAGGAAGATGTAGGGTTTTAAGCATATTCCTGGAAAAGAGAAAACCACGGCGCTGATGCAGTCTATTAAATCACTTTAAAATGGACAAATGGATTACAAGGGTTATATGGCGTTCAATTTGTAATTACAACGGCTGGGAAACTTATTTCAAGGACGATACACTTAAAAAAAATTATTTTTTATGCAACCAAGTCTTTTAACAGGGACTTCCAAACTTTTTGAAGCTACATCCCTCAACTTTGTTTTCATTCATTCAGTTTGTTTTGCCAAATGAAACATGAACGTTCACAGCCCACTCATGGACTCGAGTAGGTCTATTTCTCAAAGAATGGATAAGTCAGCATATAAAACTGTCGAATTTGGCAGGATAACAATCCATTCAAATTTAGTGTCCAATGCAGCCCGAAAATGTTGATGTTGGAAGTGAATTTTGGACTGGTGGCGTCATATTCTTTGAGAATGACGTTACTTAGGACATCACTCCTAACAGTAAGCATTATAGCTCGATTATTATCAATTCCATTTGGCCTAAACAAAATGTGGTCTCAATAGAACGGCGCTACATACATAATTGGTCATTACAACCCTTCATTCAGGGGGTTACAGCCTAGCTTCTCAACACCACTTATGTTATGAGTGTTAATTTTATACACGAGTGGAGTGCACTACAGCTTAAAGTTGACTCCGAATGACAGAGTTTTTGAGAAACTTTTTCATGGCAATCTTATTTACTCGCAAAACTTTTGTCAGAAATCTGCTGAGAGAAAGTCACCGAAGAAATATTTTTTTCCTGTTTCGTGTTGATGGAGATATCTGACCTAGAGTTTGAAACGTGGGCTTGCGTCTAATAAGCCAACGCACTACCAACCTCAATTTAATTGGGTATTGTCCGCACGTTTTACCAGGAAACTCAATCTAGTTAGCAGCAAAATGGTACGTGCAATAAGACTAGACTGTGCTGGATACGTATGGTTAGGAGGAGGACTGACTCCCATATATTCTTACAACAGAACGCAATTCAAAAAATATTTCTTGGGCGACTTCCCCTCAGCAGATTTCTGGCAAAAACTCTGCGAGTAAATAAAATCGCCTCAAAAATCTGTAGTTCGGAGTCGACTTTAAACTGTAGGTCCCACTACTCATGTATAAAATTAACACACACAACATAAGTGGTGTGAGGAACTAGATTGTAATCCTTTCTGAAGGGTTGTAATGACCAATGATGTATGTATGTATGTATGTATGTATGACAGAAATTCAAAAGATGTTTGTTAGTGACTTAATTGTAGCCTGGCTGCCCGAGTAAATGAAGAGATCTTCAAGGAAATTTCCGTCGTCCAACAAACATTGCGCCGCTATCAAAATGGCCAACACTGCAGTGATCTTTTGAACAAAATTTTTCACAAGAAGGCTTGAAAAGAAAAAAATTCAACGAAAATTCGTTTCGTTTTTAAAAAAGATGAAGTTCGTCTTGATTTTTTTTTCTTCTTCTTTATTAAAAATTTTTGTTGTTTTTCCAATTCCTGCTGCAAGCCCAAGTGAATCCGATTAAATTTCACTTAAAAAATGCCTCTCTTAAACATGTATTCAGCAGGTGGCATCCAAAACCCTATAAAACTCATTAGGAAAGTCCCTTAATGTCTTTGTGGTTTTGTTGCAGCAGCATTTGCAACTACACACAAAGGGAACAAAAAGAAGAAGAACGAGAAGAAACAGAAGCAGGATACAACTTGTCATTCCTTTACAAAAATGCTGAATGCTGATGAACAAATGAATAGAAGATGAACGTGGTTGTGGGATGGGATAGCGGTGGGATGGTGGAGAAAGACGAAAATAGTATTTTAAGTCAGCATTATCGTATAAATTTTAAAGTAGAAATGCCCCAGGAGTATTAAATTTACAAAAGCAGACATATGTACTAGGAGGCTGCCTGTATGGAGAAAAAAGTTTTCAAAGTGAAATATTAAAACACACACACAGTAAGGATGAGGAAAGGAAAGAAGGAGGGTAAAGGAATGTAAATAAAATAAGCGTTGCTAGTCAACGACATGAACATGTATGTACGTGTACAATAAATATTATTGAACATCCTTCTTTTTTCTCTCTCTCTCTCTTCTGCTCTCTATCTCTCTCCTGTTCTCTTCATATGGGTAATAAAGATGTAAAGAGTTTGTCTGTATGCTGTTAGAGTTTTAAGTAATTGTTCTTGTTGGTTTGTTTATTTTTGTTTTTTATTTTTATCCTTTTTTGGTGTAAGTACACTAAACATGTATGCATGTAACAGGTTGGCCATCTATAGGTTTAAATTTGCACAATCGGTTACTTCGAATCTGGCCATACTTATGTCATTCTATTTTCTGTCACAAAATTCAGTAGATTATCTCCACTAATAAAATGGCTCCAGGTGTTTACGAAGGAATTTTGCACGCTGAACACAGATCTCCACTCAGATTTAAAAAATTCAAAATGGCGGATCCAATATGGTGGTCGAAGTTTATAAAAATTAATCAGATTTCCTTGACCACCATATTGGATCCGACATTTTGAATTTTTTAAATCTGAATGAAGATCTATAATCAGCGACCCCAAAAACCCCTGAGTAACAATTTTCACGTAAATCTGATTAATTTTTAAGGACCTCCGTAATGTGTTTCCTTTTCTCTTGCACCCCTTGACATAAACCCAACCCCTACTTTAAGGGTACATGCAAACAGTTTGGCTTTGGGCTGATTTTAAAGAGCAAAGATCAATTGTCAATTTTGGACAATAGCGATGCTTCTAGCACATCAGTGTTTAACTCTACAATTTTCCAAAAATGGCCAAAAACGCTATTTTTAGGGGTTTCAACCTCCTTTTTCTCGAAAACCTGACGTGATGGAAAGTTTTTGATTCGTGTTCAGCGTGCAAAATGCCTTCGGAAACTTCTGGAGCCATCTTATTTGCAAAACTCATGCAGGGCTATGTAATTGGTCAGAAATTGCACGAAAATATCGTACAAAATTGGGTAGCAGAGAAGGACCAACAGTGCCCGGTATACGTAAGTTTATTGCTAAAGTTCGTGAAACTGGTTTTATTGTTAATGCGCGAAGACCTGCTCATATAGTGCGTACACCAATTGAGAGTATACGTGAGAATCCATCAACATCAACTCGTCATCATTCTCAAGCATTGAACATTTCACACACCAGTCTACGTAGAATTTTGCCAACGAGGAACTGCAGGATGATGTCGATTTGCCAAAAAAAAAAAAAAAATCGACTCCATGCACTCGAAAAAGTGCACCAAAATTGGTCAGATCGAATAAGGTACTGTGAGGCCAGCCACGGCAGCCATATGAATGAAATAATCTTCCATTTCTAAACGAGAACAATTGTACTTCACAACAAAAAATATAATTTAAGAAAATTTTAAACCGTTTTTAAATTTAAACTTTAAAATGGCCCACCCTTTATGTATGTATGTATGTGTTTGTGTATCTGCGGTAAAACAGTTTTAGTCTTCTTACCTTTGCCACGAGAGTATTGTTGGAATCGTAAGTGCTGTAAATTACCCACAAACCAACCTCATCCACATTAAAATCCATGTAATTGTAGCCTGTCGAGTACAATTTATTGCCAGATGCAATGCCAGCACTCGGCAATTGTGTTGCTGCAATTAATGAAGAAGAATTTTTATTTAGTTTTTCATATCTGACTCTGACTCTCACTCAGACTCTGAGTTAGTAAGTACGGTCTGTCTGTCTGTGTGTCTTGTTTTTATTCATTCAACTTCTATTTTCGTTGGAAAATCAAAAAAGTTTTTTTTTGTTGCCTGCAGTGGCTAAACAGTGGTTTCTGTTGAAATGACTTTTTTGATGTTGTTTTAAGGAATTTTTTGTTAAATGAAAACTTTTGATTTAATTTCATGTAGTTTGTTATTGTTTTTGTAATTCTACATTCAACATAATTTAGGTCAGGTTTTAAAGGTATTATGGGTAATGCTGTTGCCTTGGTAAAGAGGTTTACAATTCTATGGAGAGTTTTTTTATCGTTAAAACTCTTTAAATTGTTAGTTTCAAGGAATAAAAGTTAAATTTGCTGAATCTCTCTCAACCAAATACTAATGAGGATGGAAATCTGACACTATATTTGAACACTGCAAAGTATTTGGGTATCCCTCTTGAACTAAGGCTGAATTAGCTACGTAGGCAGAATAAGGTTGTCTTCTACTGGGTCACCGTATTTGTAAAGATAAGCTCAACGAAAGGGAAAATGAAGAGACACACAAAGACAATGGATTTGAAGAATCAAAACTTTTTCAAAAAATAACATGAGGTCGATAACCGATATTTCGACAAAGTACATTCAGAATACATTTATGATGATAGGTGGGTCAACGTGGAGTGATTTAACATGGGTACCCGTCCGCGTGGACCCTATCCCACGCTGCTCTTCGCACTGGGTGAAATACAATGCGTCCACCAACGCCCCCAAATGTAGCAGACTGCTACACCTGAATACCAATTTGATACCATGTATTTGGACATGATTTCCCCCTTGGTTAGGAGCGGAGTCTATCTAAAACTCCTTCTGATCTTTGGGTCACGGCACCCGGTTGAGAATGCAACTCCACACTGAGCCCAACTAGACTCTTCCCGCGATTTGGGTCTAAACCACAGCCACCACGATACTCCCAAAAGGGGCCGCACCAACAGCTAGGCTGGAACGGAGGTTCCAGGGGCTCCTGACTCCCGTGGTACCAGAATTAAGTCTCCGGTCAGACCTCGTAATCAAATCGATTACTACCAGTTGAACGCCAAACAGTTCGGGACTGGTGGCCCACAGCGACACAATAAACATACATCGACATAAAAACAACAGTTACAGTACTAACATTGAACAGCGTCTTCACGGACGAGGCTTTGGCCACATGGGATGACTGGGATGACGGAGATGATGACAGCAAGGGAGAGGGGCAAATTGGGCCCTCACATAAACAGCAGCAGCAGCAACAGAATCGCCGAAGTGGAGCAAAATAACCAGCAGCAATCCATTCAATACTGTCAACGATCGGATGCCTATCTGCACCCAGGGGGCAGGGGCAAAGGGCGCACGACACGGATTACACCACGTGGGTGATCACATTTCGGGGTTACATCTGCCATACCTCCTATTTCTCCTAACAAATACTTCACAGGCAAAATCACCCAACTTCCATAAAGTCCGGCTGTCCACTATAATCCCTACTATAATCCCAACCCGCCTTAGTATCGGCTATTCCCATACTGATAGGTGGGTCAGTAGGTAGAGGTGACTGTCCACCTAAGAGAGTTGAATGAAAACACTTAGACCACATAGGGCCCATTGGGTTACCGCAGTTTTCCGCTATCCGTCTCGGAAGCACTTGTAGCTCCTTATGAAGCAACACATCCATATAGAAAGCGCCTAAGTACTTTTTGTCCTTTGACAAAGTGTCGTGCATATATCCAGCAGATGAAGGACAGTCTCCTCCTCTTCTTCATTCCTGCAGCTTTTGCAGAAATCATTAGCAAGGTGTCCCAGACCAATGCGCCTCTTATGCGTACCCATAATGCAATGCTTTGTAATGACCCGGACAACTATGCTATGCGCGCCCCTGCCTGGAGTTTAAGAAAATATCGTGCGCCCTTCATCCAGCCTTGTCCAGATTGACTGCGCTGATCTGCCCGTGTCCGAGGCCGCCCAACTGTCAATTAATTTATGGTGCTAAGAATGCGAACTCTGAGTAAACCCAATCAAAACTAAGTTACTTCGGTATAAACAGAGTAGCCCATACATACTCCAAATGGATGCAGCCCATACATCCATTAACGCCAAATATCTTGGAATCGTATTGCATAGCAAACTAAATTGGAAAATAACAACACAACGCAGTACAGAACACGGCTGATCATTACTAAACGATATTCGTCCACGTTATAAACGTCATAGTATTTATGACGAGGCACCGATCCCAGGGTACACAAGCACGGAAGATTATCCGGCACTTAGGAATGTTAAAAGAAGGATTCTTGAGCATCCAGAATTTATTGACAGGCTAAGGTGATTTGGATAATCTGATGAAAGTTATTAAGGATTACCTAAAGAATAGAGAGCTGATATATGATACAAGCCAAGGGCCAAAAAGAATGCAGGTCACTTTCGGAGCGGCACAGGGATCCATATTGGAACCAGACCTCTAGAATACAACTTATGACGAAATCCTGAGAATCAAAATGCCGGAGGATACATTCCTAGTCAGATACGCAGACGACATTGCGGCAGTCATTAGAGGTAGAAACACAGAAGTAGTTCAACGCAGACTACGACAAGTCATGATGCGCACTAAAAACTGGCTGGAATCTCACGGCCTGCAGTTAGCCATGCATAAAACGCGGCTGCTGTTACTAACAAGACGACATATTCCGACCGAGAACGAAATAAATATAGGCGACTTGGTTATCCCTATGAAGAGATCTATTAAATACCTTGGGATTAGGCTGGACTCGAAACTGACCTACTCAGAGCAGATAGAGTATGCAACAGCGAAAGCAGCTAGAATAACAACACAGCTGAGTAGACTGATGGCAAATACTGGAGAACCACTCACAAGTAGGAGGAAATTAGTCATGGAGGCTGGAAATATTATACTCCTTTATGGCTCTGAAATCTGGGCTTCTACTTTGAAAACTCGAACCAGAGCTAAAAAATACTACGGTATAAACACAAGCTGTCTTAATAATAGCTGGAATGGTTCCCATAGACCTTCAAGCAATTGAGCGCTAGAAAGAGCACGACTCAGTCGCAGAGCATAGAAACGATACAGTCTTCTTAAAATGGCAATATCGCTGGGAAAATGAACGGCATGGTTGGTGGACATATAAACTGATTCCAGAATTGCAAGTGTGGAAAAACAGAAAAAACGGCGAAGTAGACTACTACATAACTCAGGTGCTAACCGGTCATGGATATTTCAGAGAATACCTGCATTGCATGGCGATATGTCGCTCGCCATTCTGCATCTACGAGGAGGAGGAAGAAATGTTAGACGATGACGAACACACTTTCTTCGGCTGCAGTCGCTGGGCCGAAAGACATCAGGGTCACGAGGCTGAAATCGGCATTATTAGTGCTACAAACGTCGTGCTGAAAATGACAACCAGCAGAGAAAACTGGAACGCAGTAAAACAATTTGTGCACTATGCCGTGCGAAGGAAAAAATATGGCCTAGACGCAGTAGAATAAGGGAAAAGCGGAGCCTGGACGCAGGCTGACAATGATGGAACTGGCACAGGTGCCAAAAAGGCGTCCACCTCGAAGTAATACAACCGTGGTTTCGAGGTGGAATGATATCCCGGTGAGGAGACAAGGCGGGTTTTTAGACGGTATACCCAGAGGGAGAGTCCGACATACCATGTATGGTGACGACCTTCATGAATGCATAAAGCATTTTCCCTCCTTCCCGCGAACAAAAAAAGGTGATTTGGATAAACAAACAATAAAACAATCAGGGTAGTTGAGAATGCCAGCCTGATATAGTAAGCGCCACAACTGTCGTCAAAGCTGAGCAGTAATACAATGAACGTACTGCACTTCTACTGATAGTGGAAGTATAGTGAATAACTAAAACGTATACATTACACCACCATGGACGCTATTAAGTACTGATGCGACAGCTTTGACAATCTTTGGTCCAGTGCGAGTTGGCGGTGATATTAGCAGTATGAGCTCCTCCACGTAATAAACGTTGTGCAGCCTACTAAAATCCAGCTGCTGCGCTTGCTGAGCCATGTCGTTCGAATGGATGGGGATGCTACGGCAAGACGGGTACTTGATATGGGGATTTGCGGAATTCGAGGAAGAGGACGATCTTGTTTGCGTGGAAGCCCCGTCATCGATTGATGTGACCAACTGGTAAAGGTATGCAAGAAGCAGATATTCCTGCAAGAATGTGCTGAAGCAGGTCGAAATCCAATAATCGGGTTATTAGTGGTTAATAAAGTAAGTATAGATTACACGGCGTTCCCAACAATTGAGCCTATCTTACGGATCATTACCAAGCATTTTGCATATGTATTTACATCTGCAATAACATAAAGTCTAGACTAGGTTAGGTTAGGTTAGAGGACGTGTACTTGTCAATTAAGACAAGTACAGTACCCGGAGGTCGAATTGACCCAATGTACAAAGTTCTAGTTTCTCACACCACTTATGTTGTGTGTGTTAATTTTATACATGAGTGGTGGGACCTACAGTTTAAAGTCGACTCCGAACATAGATTTTTGAGGAACTTTTTCATGGCAATTTTATTTAATCTCTGAGAAATCTGCTGAGAGGAAATCGCCGAAGAAATACTTTTTGTATTTTGTCTTGATGTCTGACCTGGGGCTCGAACACTGGCTTTACATCAAATAAGCCAACACACTACCTACTAGACTAGGGCGACATAAAGTCTAACTTACATAGCAATTAAAACCAGTTGACTAAAAAAAAATATTTAAAAAACCACCGCAATAGCCACTATTTGAACCACTGTCTTTAGTTTCAGCACAAACCTAACGTGCTGTATAGAATTATAATTCATTTTGGGCCATAATTTACTCACTGATTTTTTTGCCGGTAGACAAATCTAATTTCACAATTAAATCCGAATTGTATTGATTGTAATAGAATGAGCCATTATACACCACATGAGCATTGCCCTGGAAAATACATTGTGAGAGAAGAGAAGAAAAGAAAACAAATTTTAAATTAATATTCCAAACAACAATTTCGAGGAATTTTACTTAAAATACAGCAAAAAAAAATTAAATTATTTGCGATTAAAACTCACTTGAAAACCAACACCCAAATCATATTGTTTGCGTGGCACATCATTCATGCGATAGGCCACCTTCGAGGTGTATTCGTACAGCAGTTTGTTGTCTTTCTCCTTTGTTATGTAGGTTTTCTCACGGTCGATGTCCTTGGCGGCAGGATCCTTAAGCCATGAACCATGCAACTCATCAACGTATTTATGGAAAACGGGTTTACCGACCGCATATAAGCTACAGCCTAAAAACAAAGTCACAAATAAACAAGAGAAAAAAATTTGAAATTATGATTACAAATGTAGGTACATACGTACACTCTCTCTCACTTCATCTCTCCATACTTAATAGCTACACCCCCATATTTATTCTTATAAAACGGAAAACAAGCATCTTTGTTTTGTTTGCAACAACAACAACAATGCAACAATGTGTGTGTTTATGTATGAGTTATAATCACCAAATCTAATTAGTGGGGTTATACGGTTTTTCATTCGAAGACTGAGAATGTATTTGTATAATTTTTGTTGTTGTTGTTGAGTTTTTGTTGTTATATTTACAATAGACTTACGATTCAATTAAAACTTGTCTGGTTTTTATGACATCACAGCATGCTCTCAGCATTGTAAGCAAACCAAACTCACACACATTCTGGCAGACATGCACTCATAAATCGACAATGAACTTTGCCATCAGAGTTTTAAAACAATGAATTCTTTTTTTATTTTATGATACGTACAAAATAGGTCTTGAGATTTTAAGTCATTGGTGCCTGACAGTTAACCTGAGAATAAACTTGTGCAAGACCACAGTACTATCTTTTACAAGAAGAAGAATGCTTTCGAAATGGAAGAAAATTCGTCTCCTGGGTAAGAAAATATCGCAGAAAATGGAGGTAAAATATCTGATAACATCATTGGTTATTAAATGTCATTAAGGGCTCATATAGAGAGTATTTTGAAGTCGCCGTAGTCTAGTAGGTAGTGTGTTGCCTTATTAGACGTAAAGCCAGGGTTCAAGCCCCAGGCCAGACATCAAGATAAAATACAAAAAGTATTTCTTCGGCGACTTCCTCTCAGCAGATTTCTGGCAAAAACTCTGAGAGTAACGTAAAATTGCCATGAAAAGTTTCTCAAAAATCTGTCGTTCGGAGTTGACTTTAAACTGTAGGTCCCACCACTCATGTATAAAATTAACACACACAATATAAGTGGTGTGAGAAACTAGGACGTTGTATAATGGGTCAATTCGATCTCCGGGTACTGTTCTTGTCTTAATTGACAAGTACACGTCCTCTAACCTAACCTAACCTAGAGAGTATCTGTGGAACGGCAAGACAAGCCATTATGATATGTAGAAGGCTTGCTGGGCAATTCTGGGAATGTAACTGTTTGTTTACCGTGATGGCCAGATAAATAGTGATTTATAGGGGCATTGTCTGGGCAGACAAAATAAATTTGAAAATAGCTCGAATGGAGTTGAGCGCTTGTCATTATAACCGGGGCAATGAAAACCTACAGTCGCAGTGCAGTCACCACCATTATATGTAGACTTCTTTTTTTGACTGTATTTTACAGATGTGTTGCAAGCTCTGTTGGATTTAAGTTCGCTGCATTGGAGTCTTTAGATTGTAACATAAAATTCATTAGAAAATCTCATGACTTGATGAATGGAGGGCTTTCTCCTTAACCGTCCCCAGTAGACTTTTTGATTTTGGCAAATACTTGCCATCGAGACTAATTAATGAAGGTGAATGGAGTCTAGATTGTGCTACTACGTACTTATTTAAATGAGGGCCCATTCGGTGACATCTGGAAGAGTCAAGAACGGACCGTGAGACAGGAGCGGGATCTTTTGGTTTCAAAATGAAAAATTTTCTGAAACTCATGGTGAACTCGAGGATATTTTCCAATTGGAGTCCCATGCCCTCCAAAGATGTGCTCAATTCAATTTGGATAGAATATATAAAGGACAGGACAGCCTTCATACGAGCACTAGGTTCTTATGAGATTAAATCGAATATAGTATGGGACAGGCTGGGGAAGCTGATTAGTGTAAATATAGTCATCGTCTGCGCAGGTCTTATGTGAATTCTCGACAATGAGAGGAGGAGAATTGAAAACCAAAAAGGGCCAGAACCTTTTTGTGGAGTGGGACTAAATACTTGGAAAGTTATAGTCAGCGAAAGAGAAGCTAAAGAGAGACAAGGTAGGTAGGTAGGTACGAAGAAGGGGTTGTCTCCTCATTGGAGTTATGAGCGAACACACTTAGGCCACCCACTGGGCTCATTGTGATACCACAGTTTCACATTTTCTCCTAGTTCAGGAACCACTCGGAGCTTCCGATGAAGCGACTTAGACTGCCAATATCAATGCAGGACAATTCATCCAGATCCTCCATATAATAGGCACCCAGGTGCATTTTTCTCCTCCAACCAATTGCCGGGTATGTATACAGTAGGTGAAGAACAGTCTCATCCTCCTCGTCATCTTCAAAGCTTCTGCAGAAATCATTAGCAAGGTGTCCAAGACCAATAAGCCTCCCAAGCGTTCCTATAATGCAATGCCCCCTAATAACTCCCACAACAGTGCTGAACATACTTCTCTGGAGTTTAAGCAGAGCTGCCACACGCCTTCTATCCAGCCTTGGCCAGATTTTCTGCGGCGTTCTGCCCGTGTCCGAAGCAACCCATCTACTGTTGACAAGGTCCACGATTGCATTGTCAATTATAAGCTTGCATGTACCCAAATTGATCCCCAATAACGAAAATTCATCACAGAATTTGATGGTCATGCCCCTTTTGGCCAGTTCACCTGTTCTACAGTTACCCGGAATATCTCTATGTCCCGCGATCCATGTGATACAAACATCATATCGATAAAGAGAGGCAAAGACTGTTTACAATTCAAATTGGTTTGAGGCAATCAAAAGTTTTGTTTAGAAAATTGCAATAAAAGGAGATTACAGTTACGTATCAATATATCCAGGAATATCCTGAAGTCTGAGGTTACCGATCTTATTCCAAGTGGGGCTTGTTTTAAGCCCTACATGTAGATTCTGTAATGATGAGAATGAATCATAAGAACACATTCTGAGAACCTGTAAGGCACGAATGCATCTCGGGAGAAAACGCTTGGGTGCATAAGAAGTGCTGATGTTTGTCAGGACAATAGGCTTAGAAGAGACATTATATGCTACGAAGATTGAGGGGAATACAAAAGATCGTATGGTAACAGTACTGTGATACCTCTTCAAGATAATAATCAGCACGTATTGACAATACACGAACTAATAAGCCACAGTAGGCACGTCCTGTTGTATATCATCATGACTTTGTTCCAGTAAACGATATAAATATCATTGAACTCCTTTATATGCTTTGCCTTTCTAAGGAAATCCTTTTAATGTTAAAACTTTTCAAAAATATTCTTCCATTGTACTTAAGAAGTCAAAACAGGACTATAATTCTAAAAGGATATTGAATGGCTACTGCTTTTATTGCAAGCATTTCAATGTATACGAGGGATTATGTAAGTGAGTGAGTGTTGCTTCTATTTTTGTTATTGAATTGAATGAATTTTTTTTTTTTTGAAACAAGAGAGACGACGAGAGAGAGAGGGAGAGAGCATATTGAATAGAAGAGTTGAATATACAAAAAAATACTTACTCTTTTTGCGTTTTGGTAAGCCAGGATAACTATGATTTCCGGTTGGTTGAATTTCGAAATTGGAATTAATCGAATCCTTACACTGATACAAACTAATGAAAATGAATTCACAAAACATTACAACAAAAACAGAAAAAAAATAGAAAAACAACATCAGGAAAAATTAATTCTCATTGAACAATAAACAATAGAAACGAAAAATAATAAACGAAAACAAAACGAACGTAAATGTTGGTTTCTAAGGATTGTGCAAAGCAGCACAAAATTGGCAAAAATGTTTAAAGAAATTAACCAGAATTTGTTTCTGTTTAGGCCACAAGAATTTTGGGAATAAAAATGTTTAGAAAAATATAAAAACCTTGCATCTGGACATGTTTCACACACAGGACACTCCTGTTCGGGTGGCCTTTGGCCGTAAACTTTTATCTCCTTGCCCACATAAGGTGTTTCGCTATTGGGATCTTGTGCTAGAATTAATGAAAAAGAAATTGAAAGGAAATATTTTCATTAAAAGGCTTTAGGGAAGCACATATTTGTTGTAAAAATCATGATGAATACAAGATGAATACACATTACACTTCATCGAAACATGCATTACATTCAATCATGTCAATGCAGTTCATGGCATCATTCATTATTAATGCTACTGACTGATTGCATTGTTAATGTCAAACTGTCAAAACGGAGGGAAAACTTACGTGCAATTTCAAAATTAACCATCGTTGCATTCAATTCATTACGGGCCACACAATGATAATAACCGAAATCATCTTTTCGCAAATTATTGATGGTTAAACGCATTGTGGTCTTGTATCTATGAAATGGAAAAATTCAAAACGACAATTAAATTCCAATAAATTTTCGCTCTTACCTATCGGGATACGTTTCAATGCGATATTTTTCACCAGGATCTAAAATTTTGCCATCATAAGCTCGTTCCCAGTAACGTATTGCCTCTGGGAATGCCTCAACGATACACTCTAAAGTAGCTGTACGTCCATATTCAGCGTAAATCATTTGACGATAGACCGAAATCATGGGAGCAACTAGAAATAAAAAACACAGCATCTTTAACTTCGAGTAAAAAAAAGAAATTTATTGTAACGGGTGTGACATTATTGTTAATTATTTTTTTTTTTTTTTTTTAATATGAAAATTATGCAACGAGTATGACCGTATTTAATTGCAACAGAGTCAAACGCACAGTCAAGCAACCGCTAATTTAAAGAAATTTTGTTTGCAACGGGTGTGACAAGAATACTAAATTCTCTATTTATTGGCAATAGACTGACATCATGGGAGCAACTGAAAATAAAATCTCAGCGTTTTTAACTTCGAGGGAAAAAATTTTCTTGTAACGGGTGTGACATTATTGTTCATTTTCAAGATTGTAAAACATCAGAATTATGTAATGAGCATGACTTAAATTATTTGCAATAGAATAGACAGTAAAATAACTGCTAATTTAAAGGGATTATATATAAAAACAAGAATTTTTTTGTAACGGGTGTGGCAAGAATATTAAATTTTCTGTATGTTAGCCTGAATTCCCAAAAAGTACGGCTTTCAGTTTAGGAGCTACGATATATGACAGAAAATATGTCCCTACTTTAGCAGAGAGTGGTTCATTTCCCCCTTTTATGTAATTACGGTTCCATGCGAATCTATAGCAATCGCTTTTCGGTGTGTTCGCACCATAACGATAAAAATTTAAACTAAGGTCCTCACGAATGGATTTAAATGAAAATTTGCTTCAGGATAATAGAAGAATGCAGTGTTATTCACTCCAAAGTTTCAGTGGCTTGTAACACTTTTCACTGGCTGCGGAATTGTTGAGTATACGGTAAGGCTATTGGGTTCCTTATGGATGGCCAACCATCTTTAAAAGCTTTATATGACGTGAACACGACATTCGCGTTAATATGGAGATCACGAATATCTCATAACTAGACGGTGGGACACTTCTCTAGGTGAACGATTAGACTGACACCTAGAGAAGTGGAAACTTAATCTTTAATAGTCTTACTAAGGGAGATAGCTCATGATCTATGAATGGTGGCATTGGCTATATGTGAATAGACTTCAGATGCGCTGTAAACGTAGTAGCTGGTGCTCAAGGTAGAAGCTATGATGTCTACAATGACGTGAAGGACGATAAGACTATCACCCATCTTATCTGCAATTGTTCATTGTCGTTTAGGAAATTTTCTTAAGAATGTATCTCTCCTTTATCTCTTTTCCTTTCGCCACTTATACACCTCCAAAATTATATGCCAATTCCAAGTACAGGCCCTATCAACGGCATGTAAATTCCTCTTCTCGCGAGCTCATCAGCCTGCCTAATGCCATCAATTTTCATGTTGCTTAGAATACAACGGAGTGTAAACCTATTTTTCCTGTGTAACTGATTCAGCTTGCTCAGCGAGTTCCATACTATTTTCGACTCAACGTCTTTTGGGGCGATTGCTCGGCTGATGCTCTGACTGTCAGATAGTGTTGCTATGTCCTGCGCTTTATACGTATTGTCCACATTGAATTGAGCATAGCTTTTGATGGCGTAGGCTTCCGAGTAGAAGATTTCCGCGTGTTGTTATTTCACTCTGAAACTGAACACTCCTGCGTCAGCCACACTATGCAGTCTCAAAACTGTTCTATTAATTCTTATAGAGTTTATAAGGAGCTGCCGTATACTCGATTTATTAGATCACGATGAACGGTGATGAATCTTATGTCAAATGGGCACCGATTATACCAACAAATGTCAGTCTCTATCATCTTGAAAAATTCAGTCTTTAGCACCGTTTAGCCAAACATCCACGGAACGTACGTTCGTTTTCTTAAAAATGAAAAGCAATGAGAACGCTTGCCGAACCGTAATGTGATTTCGGTAAGCATTTACATTACATTCTTCATATGCTAAAAACGAACGTACGTTCAGTCGACGTCGGACTAAACGGGGCTTTCACGTTCTGTTACGTTCTGCATCCGCAGAAGTTTTTCTATACCATTCCATACGTGTTTTAAGTACAAACAAATTTTTTTAACAAAAGTACCATTTGTACTGCAAAAAAGTACATTTTCAGTTATAGTTCAGTACAATTTCCAAATTTCAATTTTACAATACTGGTCTCTATATCCTATCAAACTACACCCGAGTTCTTTTCAATTTATTCTGACTGCCTAAACACTGATCCTATAGGTTATAATTGACCTGACCTAATTTCTAGCTTGCACTCCAAGCAAGCATTATTTACATCATAATGGCATGCTTGACGCGCCTTGAAATGTTAGCGTCCATGTCAGTTTACTGTCCTGTATTGTTCGCAAATATTTTGACCCCATTTTCTGTAATATTGTCTCACTTAGGACCCGAATGTTATTCCATGTAATTGATGTTTCATTCTTCTCGTTAACAGTACTACTATGGCTTTGCTTGGACTTACTTTCAATCTCACTAACATGCATCATCGACAATCTCTTTGAATGATGTCGCATAGAGTTTCTCCATCAGAACTAAATATGTCGCCTACATAACCTTGACAGTCAATGCCCTCTTAGGGCATTTCATTAATAATTTATTTATACAATTAAGCTCCACTTTAAAGAGGAAAGTACTCTTTCTTGTGGATAACCTCTGTTTGTACCGACCTTTACTATTTTGTTCGTATAGCTTGCAACATAAACTTCATTTTTTTTTGAGGTTTGAACACCACTGGCACTCAGTGCTTTCGGGTTTAAGTTTTAAAGCGTTATTGTTTTCAATTATATCTCAACTGCATCACAATACTTACATACATACATACATACATACATACATACATACATACATACATACATACATACATACATACATACATACATAATAAAATAAAAACATACTTACAATGTACCTCCAGCAGGAAAGTAGCATTTGCCACGGGTGCCAAACCATTGTCCGCATAACAGGTATACGCTGCCATTTGATTACGCGTGATATTCGTAAATTTTAAATACTGGCCACTCACAGAGGACACTATTTTTTATATTGAAAAAGAAGAAAAGAAGAGAGAGAGAGAAAAAAAGGTATGAATAAATAATTGAACCAAAAAAAGAAGGAAGGACTCTTAGTTTTTAAATGTCCGCCCGGCCATTTAAAAAATTTAAATATTTCGCACTGGCCTGCAATCAAACGTTTTTTGCTACAGAAACAGTGTTTGAGGTGCATGTTGGTGCGGATGCATTGGTTGGTTGGTTGGCTTACTTTCAACGCCGTGTATGGTAATGGTACGACCGTCATCTCGACGCCATTCAACATGGGGCACAGGATTACCGGTGGCGGCACAGCTTAAATTTAAAGTTTTTCCTTCTTCCACAATTAAACTGCGCTGGATGTATGGAGCATTTATGTCTACAATGGAACAAAAGGGGAGGAAAAAGAAATATTTCATAATAAAAATACCGTTTTTTTTTTTCATTAAAAAAGAACAAAAACAACAAAATAAAAATTAAACTGCTTGCCTGCGTGCCTGCCTGCCTACGTAACGAATTTTATTAATTTTAATTTATGATTCAGGAATGATTTCCCTGTTGTTTTTTTTTTCATCCAAAAAACAATAACTCTGCAGCCATATTTCTTCCTCGTACACTTGGCCTTACAAATCTATATTCATACGCTTGCATATGCACATGCATGCACGTAAGCGATTCAATTGAATTGCATGCCATGCCATTCAATATCCCAGAAATCCAATGACAAGGCCATGACTTTGTTTACACCAAAGTAATCGTAATCGTACTTTTATACCAGAATTACACGATTTATTGCTTCATGGAAACAGTGTATAATGCATGCTGCTGGTGTTAATTATTTAAAAACCGTTATTTTTCTTAATGCTTGGGAGAGTAAGTACTCAGTAAATATTTAATTATTCACAAGACTCTCTCTCGGTCTCTTATTTAAATTATTGCATGGAGATTTTATGGGCATTTAATTCAGGTACATTAAAGTACAACAAAAATAAGTATTTTATTGGCAAATTAAGACATAAAGAGCCATTTTTTATTTATAACTGTATAGGGATTAATAGTGTATTAAACGCTGCAAGGATATTCAGGAACTTTTTTCTGAAATTTTAATTTTACTCTTAAAGAAAATTGATTCTTGGAAAAGGGAAACGTGAAGGCCATCTATCGGTATAAATTTGAAGCAACGGTTATTTTGAATCTAGCAACACTTATGCCATTCTATTCTGTCCACTGAACGCAATTAATAGATTTACACTTGAGCGACGTTGGGATTTATTAGGCCAACGAGAAACTGCACGAAGTTGTCGATTTTGCCAAAAAAAAAAATCTTTTCGGATGAAGCTCATTTTCATCTTGGTCGATACGCAAAGCAAGCAAAATTTGGAGCTCAGAAAAATAACACGTGATCTTACAGAATGCAATGCAGCCATAACGAGAGACTCTTTGGTGCGGCTTGTGCAGCGGAGGCATCATTGGCCCATATTTCTTTGAAAATGAGGACGGCGAAACCATTCAATGGTAACCATAAGTTTTGTACCCGCCCTTCGTGGTATTGACGTGAACGGTATTTGGTTTCAACAGAATGATCCAGCTTGCCACACATCTCATGCCACAATCAATTTATTGCACCAAACGTTTAGTGGCCGTTTAACAAGCCGAAATGGCGATGTCAATTGGCCACCAAGAAGCTGCAATTTGACAACGTTCGACTATTTTCTGTGGGGCGCCGTTAAAGAAAAGTGCTATGACGACAAACCAGAGACAATTGAGAATTTGAAGGCTAATATTCGTAATGCCATTGCCTAGATACGACCCCATACGCTAGAAAAAGTACACGAAAATTGGTCATTTCTAACGGAATAAATTAAATTCACAACAAGAAAATAAGTTTGCAAATATTTCAAATCCTTTTTTGCTTTATTGCATTTTTAAATGACCCACCATATATAAGAACTATCAATATCGATAACTATAGAATGTCACACTATGTTGACATTTCTGTTCAGTGAAGTTTGATCAAAAAATTCGTGCAGGTATTGACAGTTTTCGAATAAAAATTCTTAACAACGCAAAAAAATGTGCGTACCGAAGAGAATATTGCTGCTAAAGCACGCAGTCTTGAAGAAATCGTCGAAATGTGGATTCCACAACTTTTCACCAATTACTGGCATTTGTCCTTAGCCGACGACGTGAAAAATTTAACGAAGGGATCGAAACGTACGTGCCTATCAAAAGTATTGTAGCTGACACAAGAATTTAAGGCAAATGACCATCGCTTATATTGCATATTTGCTGCATTCAGTCTCTGAAATTGTTCTTACATGAGCGCTTTTACCAATGAATTGAAGCTCATTTCAGTGTAAAGAGCTACCGCTTTAAAGAAGCGAATACAAACCTTATGTAATCAGCATTACAGCTTTTAAAATTGACTGCTTGACGCTGTTAAAAGTGACTGCTTGATGCAATTAAAATTGACTGCTTAATGCAGTTAAAATCGTCTGCTTGATGCAGTCAAAATTGTGTGCTTGATGCAGTCAAAATTGTGAGCTTGATGCAGTTATAATTGACAGCTTGAACCTCTGACGGCATCAGAAGTTCTTATTTCTTTTTGAAATGAGCAAGAAGCGGCCGTTACTGTGAATGGCGAGTGGCAATACTCATTGAATTATTGTGTCCAAAAAAATCTGAAAAAAAGGCCAAAACGAAGTATATGTTGTCGACAAATAAGGACATGCGGCTTAACGGATTTCAGATTACGGCCGATAACTTTAGTTTCGATTTTATCAGTGAATTTATTTATCTTGGCTTCGTCGTCACCAGCAAAAATGATGTCATTCTGGAGATCAAGCATAGGACCACACTTGCCAACAGGTGCTGCTAAAGTCTCAACAGAGACGTCCCTCGTACCACGAAACTAATACTGTACAAGTCGTTATGGTACTTTCGTATGAATCAGAAGCACAGAGCTGCATACCGATGCAGCAGAATTGACAGTATTCGAGAGAAAAGGCGTACGTAAGGTCTTTGGTCCAGTGCGCATTGGAGATAATTTCCGCATTTAATGCAATAATGAGCTGTATAAGCTACTGGCTGTGCTGACTCAGCTATGTCGTTTGGTTGAAAGAAAATGTTCCGATGTAGCCGTAATCTAGGAGGTAGGATGCTAGCTTATTAGACATAAGACCGTGGTTCAAACCCCAGTCCAGACATAACCGAAATATGAAAAAATATTTGTTCGGTGTCTTCCTCTCAGCATATTTCTGGCAAAACCTCTGAGAGTAAATCGAATTGTCATGAAAAAGATTCTTAAAAATAATCCGTGGGTTGAAGTCCACTTTAAACTGTAGGTCCCGCCTCTCATGGATATAATTAACACACACAACATAAGTAGTATGAGAAACTAGGTCGTAATCCTGTATGTACGTATGTCTTAGTGAAAGTCATTAATCCAGTTGGTTTCGAGAAAAGACCATGGATGACGACGTGTGTTTGCTAAATGGGCCCTAATTGACCCTCGAATAAGGTAGGATATCAAACACGTCCAATGCATCTCAAAACAGTCACTGTTTGGTTTATATTTCTGGCTAGCAGCGTCATGCGAACGAAGCTGTCTGGAGCTCCAACATTCATCGAAAAATGATGAGGCAATGAGGCCTATTTAAATGGATCCAAAAAGTTGGTGTGGCTTTTGGGATTGCGGCGTCACTTGTCCATATTTCTATGAGAATGGCATTGGCTAAGATAGCAATGTCAACGGCGAGCACTATAAACCAAAAAGTATCAACTTCTTTCTTGAATGATGTGGACACCAACGCCATGAGATACCAGTATGTTCTCTACAGCTCAGGCCACTTGATACTTTACACGAGCGATTTGAGAACATGATCATCTCATGTACAAATGATGTACACCAGCCACCGATATCGTGCGATCTGAACCCCGTTTGAATTTTTCTTGTGGGGTTTTCATACATAATTAGTCATTACAACCCTTCAGTCATGATTACGACCTAGTTTCTCACACCACTTATGTTGTGTGTGTTATCAATGAGTGACGAAACCTACAGTTTAAAGTCGACTCCGAACGACAGATTTTTGAGAAACTTTTCATGGCAATTTTATTCACTCTCAGAGTTTTTGCCAGAAATCTGCTGAGAGCAAGTCGCCGATGAAATACTTTTTGTATTTTGTTTTGATGTCTGGCCTGGGTTTCGAACCCTGGCTTTACGTCTAATAAGCCAACACACTACCTACTAGACTACGGCGACTACAACCGCAAACCACAACTGCCCTTAAAGCCGATCAAATTCAACCTGATTTATGCGCCCTGAGATGCCCTGATTGACATGTGAACGATATTACACTTTCATATGGTTTTTGAATAATAAAAAATAATAATTCATTCAAGAAACCTCCTCCTGACCAACCAAAGACAACAACCACATCATAGAGTGGTTAGGCAGCATCAACTTTTAAGCAGTAACTCTCATCAATTAAGACTTAATAAGCAAAATGTCTGTTAGGCTTTTCTTTGAGGTACAGCTGCGGGCTTAGCGAGATTTTAATTCAACTGAATGAATAAAACTAAATCAACATCTCATTGTAGTTTTATTTTCATTTGAGTTGAAGTTTTACTTACCAGCTATTGATGGTGGTATTAAGAGGTCACTTAAGAACGTGCCATTTTTCGCCTGCACTTTATAGGCATTAACGCCTGGTATGCCTGGTATACCATTTGTGCCAGCCTTGCCAGGTCTGCCACGAGGACCTGCTATGCCTATGAAATAAAAAAGGACAAGAAAAGTTTTATTATTTAACAATTTAAACACTTTCATACAATCTTTACTGTTATTTTCTACAATTTATTGTAAAAAAACTTTTGTACGCCAATTTCTTAGCGAACTTAACCATTAAATGACCATAAATATGGTGTGCAATTCATTTATAATGTTAACCTCATTGCCGTGTATCCATTAATCATGTCACATCAAATTTAAAAACAACAACAGCAACAACAGCAACAATAACAACGGGAATAACATCCTTTAAGAAAACGGAAAGAATTTCTTTTTAATTTTGCAATGCCAGCTGTAATGCTGGTGTTGTAATGTTTTAAAAGAAGATTTAAAAGAAAACCCGAGAAATTTTTATTTCTTTTTCTTTATTTTCTTTCTTTTTCCTTTATGCTTCCCTTTATTGTATTTCACAGCAAATTTTGTTTTGTGTGGGTGTATGAGTGTATTGTTGAAACAGCGTTTTGCTAGGCAATGCGCATGTTAAACGCTGCTTTGTTTTCTTTTCTTTTCTCATTCATGTCGTACTTTTTATTCTGTTTTAGATTTTCTATTCCATTTTTTGTGTTTTTTTTTTCTTTAATTTCCTTCTCAGTCAAATGTTTACTTAATAAACTATTGCAAGAATACGACATAAATAGGATGGGAAGTATTCCCACTTTTTTATAATCAGAAATCAATTCGTATTGAATTGAACACTCAGGGGATGGCCCCTACTCAAGCAACGCATTGTGTTGGAATTAGAAAAAAAGGTTTTAAGAAGGAGGACAGAGGGAGTAGTAGACATTGTGGACATTAGGATGTCCCCTTTTCATAATCAGAAATAAATTCGTGTTGAACTTTGTTTTTTATATTTTTTTACAAGAGCAACACTCAGGGGATGGGTCCTACTGATGTAACGTATTGTGTTGGAATTAAAAAAGTGGTTTTAGGAAGGAGGACATAGGTCGTAGTGGACATTGAGGATATTAGATTTGAATCTTTTTATATTTTAAGCGGCAGGACTGCCCTCTGCAGTTTGAATAGTCCGGCATAAGAATGAATTCTGTCTGTAGACCAATAATGGATGTGCCATGTGAGAAAAATGGGTAACACCCAAGCATATACAATTTTCGGAAACTAGTCCCTCTACCTCTGTAGAGTAATATCCATAGTACCGAAACCAACCCTCAGGGGATGGCCCCTATTCATGCAGTGCACTGTGTTGCAATTAAGAAAATAAGTTATGGGAAGGTGAATAGAGGAAGTATTGTTGGTGGACATTAGATTTGAACTTTTTCATATTATATGCGGCAGGAATGATTACTGCAAGTAGGGAGTTTCACATATGGATAGTTCGGTTAAAAAACGAACTCTGCCTGTAATCGACTATGACCTCGACTGGCCAATCGACCACAAACGGATGTGCCCTGTGAGAAAGACGATTGTTAGGGAATAATATGCGATTTTAGGGAACAGGTCATTTTATTTCGCTAGAGTACAATCCGTTGTAGTAGCGATAGAACAGTGAAATACAAGCTACATTGTGACTACGCTATAATGAATAAATAGAGTTCGATACCCTACCGACATAAAAGCCTTCGCACTGTCATGTATGCGGCTGAGAAGCCTTTAAATAGACTTTGAGTTACCGGCCCATACAAGCGAGTTGTATTCCCTTCTCGATTGGATATAAATGGTGTAAATAGTAAGGAGATCATCTGAAGTGAAACACTTGAATGCTTCTTTCGATACTTGACAAGTGAGCTGGTTCCAGCGAACATCACACAGAATTTTCATGCCCAGAACATTAAGAGCATCTGGCTCACTAATCTTAACATCACTGATAACTACAGCTGACGCAACAATATTGCTGCGCTTGTGTGTCAATAAACAGCACTGGGTTTTGCGCGCGTTAAAAGCAACTCTTTTCATACGATCCCATTCGGTTTTATTTATGTTAAGCTTTTCGGCCCAATCTACCAAGGGCTCGGCCTACTATTAAAAGAATATGAATGTCAAGTATTGCTATCATCTGCAAAAGAGTAGATAGGATTAGAAGTTAATGAAAGAATAGCGTTCATGAGAGAACGAATTCGTTTTTACCATAGAAAAAAAAGAAGATACCATCACGAATGGTAGTCAACTGATGTAGGGTCCATGGAGTACCATGCGTATAGCTCAGCGACTGCAATGGACTTTTAAAGTGTTTTCAAAAATTTTTGTGATGCAACACAATACTCACTTCTTGTTGCCTGTTAGAGCTCCTCCTAATTGTTTCATTTAAGAGATCGAATAGTATGTAATCGGATGAAAGGTATGTGACAGCAGTAAGCGACTGAAGCCTGTCATCAGTATAAAGACCAAACCGTACACTGAATACTAAAGGAAAACTACTTGAGGAACTTATAAAAAAAAGTACAAAGGCGATCAATACTCAATACTTTGCATGCAGAAGCTTTATGGAATCGGATGTTATGTTCCGTGGAAAATAATGAAGGCCAACCGTTTTTGGTACTTTTTTTGCTTGTATAGCCACTAATGTACATATATATATATACATAATTGGTCAGGATTAAAACTTAGCTTTTCATATCACTGATGCTGTGTGTGTTACTTTTATTCATGAGTGGTTGTACCTACAGTTTAAAGTCGACTCCAAACCACAGACTTTTTCTGAGAAACTTTTCATTGAAATTTTATTTACTCTCAGTGTTTTTGCCGAAAATCTGCTGAGAGAAAGGCGCCGAAGAAATATTTTTTCGTATTTCATTTAGAAACGTCTGTCCTGGGGTTTGAACCGTGGCCTCACGTTTAATAAGCCAACACACTACCTACTAAACTACGGCGACTTCATTCCCACTAATGTTATCCCAGAATTTTTAATAGTAAAACAGTTACTCTCTTAAGAAAGATAACTTCTCAGAGTCGTAAAATTGGAGAGAGAGAGACCCTGACGTACCTTGACATGCCCTGACGTGTTGGACAATAACTGAATATATGGATTTAGAGAAGTGTGACATTATATATACGGCGTTAAAATGCAAAGGAGTGCCAAATGAAATTATTCGTTTAACCAAAGTATGATAAAACGTTTCCAAATGTTATGTTCAACATGCGGATATATGCGGATAACAGGGTTGCGTTATATCCCAAAAATTTCCAAAGTTGTCCTCGTTGCCTTGACTTGACATGTTTTCAAACAGAACTAGTAGATATACTGCTGACTTATCCACACTCTCGTTCAAAGCATTCACACATAATTCTTGAAGGATATTCACAAATTTATCGCCCTAACCAAAATTATCCATCAACATTCCTAAAACCAAAGGCATGCGCCTCAAATCTTTTAACCCACACCTGGCAGTATCATTACATCTACAGTTGGCTCATCTGAAGACATACAGACACGTGGCTAAAAAGGTTATGCAGCTCGGTATTCATTCAAAATAGTTACGAACTTCAAGTCGGTTGTTATGTGCGGACTCATCGTGCAATGAGCATGAAAAAATTTTAAAAACCGCAATAAACCGCGTGGGGTCAACACACAAATCTTCCAATAAAATCTGCGGCAACCTATTATCCGAAAAGTCTAACTTTGCAAATGGCAGTGGATTGGCCATACCATGGAAAAACTACAGAATGAGTTCACGCGAGTGGTCCTCGGTTGCAACCCAGAGGGAAGCGGCAAAAGAGGAAGAATAGTATATACAAGGAGACACATAGAAAAGATTATGCATCAAGTGAAATAACTCAGAGAATGTTCAAGTTTTGACTTCAGGATCGACGATTTTAGAATGCGTATTACAGTTCGGCCATACTAATAGAAAAAATACTGATAATATAACAAGAATGACACTTGAGTGGAAACCTCAGTGCTCAAGAAGTCTTGGACGGTCAAAGAACGCCTGGAGACGTTCCCAACTGCAAAATCTAGAATAGTACAGTGACAAAACTCAACCGAATAAAATGAAAATGCTTTGTGGAAGCTGTTAAGAAGAGAGTTAATAGAGAAAAAATTACAGAACTTCCGAATCGAATTCTGTGATAAAAAGAGTTTACTTCCCTTACAAGAAGTAACGCTTGCACTTACACTCAGAGCCTTATGAAGTGGGAAAAAAAACTAATCGCCTTATCCAGGTAAAAATGTTAAAAAGGTTACCTTCCCCTCTTACACTGGTAACACACAAGCACACACATATTTTTCTTCGGAGAAAAAATACGAATAAATAGACGAGAAGTTGGTCTTTGTAGTCCGGACACTAGTTTGAATTTAATATTGAACTTTGAAGCATTTGAACAGTATTATTAGCCTTGCTATGGAAACAAAAGAAAAGAGAAAGAGAGAGAGAGAGAGAAAAAGAGAAACTTAATAAAGTTCCTTTATTTTTTCAACATGTGGCACAAGCTGACTATGACACCGTACCATGCAGTAAAAAGTCATAAATCTTAGCGTTTAAAATTAACATTTTATTAAAGAATCCAAGGAAAATAACAAAAACAATCAGATTCGTTAAATAAGGATTTAAATCCTTGAAACAAAAGGTAAATAAGGGTCATTATTTAAATCCATAAAATTCTTATTCAAAAAACAATTTAAATTTTCAAAAACTTACCCTTTAGTCCCCGTTCACCTGGCGGTCCTTGTGAACCCTTGGGTCCTGATGCACCATCTCTGCCATCTTTACCATTCAAACCATCTTTGCCATCCCTGCCAGGCAAACCATCTTTGCCGGGTATACCATCAGCGCCGGCACGACCAGGTACACCATCCAAACCCGGTTCACCCGGTACACCATCTCTACCATCTAAACCAGGTCTGCCGGGTATGCCAACATCTCCTTTCGGACCTCTAGGCCCGGGTGGCCCTACAGCACCATCTACTCCGGGTGGCCCGGGTAAACCAACATCTCCTCTATTGCCCTTGGGACCCGGTATACCCGGCAAACCTGGTGGCCCAGTAGGGCCTTTAGGTCCCTGAGGACCTGGTGGTCCTTGTGGACTGGCTGGGCAATAGTCTTTAGTACTTTCACAGAAACCGGTAATCATTTTTTCGGGTACTCTACAATAGGTATTAAGATAAACCCATTCGTCTCCGCCAGGGGCGGCACCCTTAAGACCAGTTCTTTTGCGTATTTCCTTATCCTGCTCTTCAAGGACTTTACGATGATTGGGAGCAAAGAATTCAATAAAAGAATCTGAAAAAGAGAAGAATATTTATAGGAATTCAATACAGTACTCAATATATAGAACAGATAGTCGAGTCCGATCTTAGAGTTCTATTTTATACAAGAAGTTATCATTACATGGGTCGCAGGAGTTTGAAGTCATAGCCGACTAATACTACACTTTCTCTATATTTTTGCAAAGCTAGTTTAGATCTATACTAAAGGATTTCTTATTAGTTTGTCATGCTACTTGTAGAGATCTGGCGAGAGTTTGCAAGCAACTGGTGCGTCTAAAATCTGAGAACCCTCTGCAGAGAGGAAGCCTCCGGCAATCATATAATGCTTGAAAACAGCCTACATTTGAACCACTTTTTATACATTTTTCGGCAGTTTAACGATCCCATGTCAGTTTAGATGAAAGATATTTAACAGCTTGACAGCCTTGCCAGACTTGTGGTTTTGAAGCCACTGAATGGATAACCTTATACAATCATACATACATACATACATAATTGGCCATTACAACCCTTCAGTCAGGATTACGGCCTAGCTTCTCACACCACTCATGTTGTGTGCGTTAATTTTTATACGTGAGTGGCGGGACCTACAGTTTAACGTCGACTCCGAACGACAGAATTTTGAGAAACTTTTTCATGGCAAATTATTTTACTCTCAGAGTTTTTGCCAGAAATCTGCTAAGAGGAAGTCGCCGAAGAAATATTTTTTTTTTCATATTTCATTTTTGATGTCTGACCTGGGATACGAACCCGGGCTTTACGAATAGTAAGCCAACACACTACCTACTACACCACGGCGACTTCTTATACAATCATAGGCTGTTTTAATTTACATCACAATTGTGAACTGCATTATCATTATAATAATTTTTATAAGACATAAATACAAATCTTTAGCTCGGGTTAAATTAATTATAAGGAACTGTATTATCATTTATGTGGAACTGCATTATCATAAAATTTAAAAACTCTTTATTTCACTTTTGACAAACTATATTATCGTTATAATGATTTTTAGAGATCATAACTATATATCTTTACCTTGGATTAAATTATTTCAAATTATACTGCATTATCATTTATATGGAACTGTATTATCATAAAATTTTAAAGCTCATCATTTATAATAATGTTTAGAGAGCATAACTACATAGCTTTACCTTGGATTACTTGTATTAAATTATTTACAAATACACTGCGTTATCAGTTATATGGAACTGTATTATTATAAAATTTTAAAACTCGTCATTTCACATTTTTAATGTTTTTTGTTTTATACTTTTTATCTTTCGTATTACATTTTCAATATTTTCTTATGACACTTTCTTATGTCTCCTACTTTATAGAGAAGAATGAGGATACGTTTGTCTTGATTTGAAAAGTTTTGTACAGTTTTTGTTCGTTGTCTTGTTTAACTGAATCTTGGACTTGGCCATGATGATGATGCTGATGATGTCTTTTGCAAACTCAACAATTATTGCCGCCACTTGGAAATCTAATGCCAAGTTTTTCAAACAATTTCATGGCTTTGGCTTTGGCTTTAGCTTTGAATGAGGCTATGTTTGTTGATTGTCTTGCATTTATTAGCTTTTTTTCTGCTTCTGTCTTGTTCTTCTCGTTCAAGTTATTGAAATTATTTTGTTTTTATCAGTTTCTTAAACTCTTAAAACAACTGCAAATAAAAGAAACTAAAAACTGCTCGTGAGACAGAGTGTAATACACTGGCTTTTTCTATTTATTTTCTGCTGTTCATTAGAATTTCAAATTGTTTTCAATTCATATTTGAAAAGTTTGTTTTTCTTCTTCTTTTCTGACTTCTTCTTCTGTCTTCTTCCTTGTTTTTCTACTATTTTTATGAATTTTCTTTTCTAGCTTTTGTTTTAAGCCAAAAAAACTCTGCTGAAGTTGTTGATGTTGGTGTTAAAGTCCGTATATTTTCTAATCTTTTATTTAAATTGTATACACAGCTACACAACACACACTTATTGCACTGCTACTACTACCACCACTACCACTACCAATACAATACCTAAGTATTATTATTATGACTCTGAGTACTATTTGTCTTTGCATTTGTTTTACTGTCCCTCCATTTGTGTCTCAGTCTGTCTTTCGTATTTGTTTGTTTACTTGTGCAAATAGTTGACAACCACTTACCATGCATTGAAGTTGATGGCGATGATGCGATATCTCGTCGTATTCTTCTCGAGTGCCGTCTTAACAGTTCTTCCATTGTTTGTGGCTCCTTGGCCAAGTCATTGTTGGAGTGGTTGTAGCCATTCGATGATTTTCTTTCCACACTTCTAGACCCGCTCCCATCATACTCTATGGTTTCTTTAGCTCTTGCACTTGTTATGCTTCTTCGTTGACGATTGCCGCCAATACCAGCCTCATCCCCATCATCATTACTGTCACCGGCTTTTGATTTTATGGTTGTTGTACTATCACCATCATTATCTGCTAAAGTTGTTGTGGGACTTGTTGTGGAGTAGCTGTGTGTATGTGCGGTTAGAAATGCATTTGAAAAATTCATAAAATAGAGAAGAAAAGAAAAGAAAACAAAAATTCATGAATAATATTGAAAAAATTTACTCATAAATGTTTAGAAAGTTTAATCAAAAGAAATTTAAAATTACACATACACACACACATTTAAATATAAAAAAATTGTTGCAAATGTATGACCAGAGTATCATGGTATGGTAATCAAAAAAAAAATCGGAAAAAATGGCATCCAAACAACTGTTTCCCTTGCCTACAAAGTTCTGTGGTTTATCGATGGAAAACTTAATCAACAAAATTCAGAAGCTCTTCAGTTAGTCACTTTTATGATCGAAATTTGTTTCAATCAAATGTATTTGCATCAATCAAATGTATTTGCATCAATCAAATGTATTTACATCAATCAAATGTATTTACATCAATCAAATGTATTTACATCAATCAATTGTATTTGCATCAATCAATTGTATTTGCATCAATCAAATATATTTGCATCAATCAAATGTGGCAACGTTATCTCAAGATCCTGCTTGTGGATGTACTACTGATAAAACAATCTGAGGCCAGCAATGACTGCCAAGGATATGCAGATAATATAGTCCTCATAGGTAAAGGCAAGTTCGAAAATACTTCCTGCAACATCATTCAAAGAAAACTTATGATTATAAGTCGTTTGTGCACGGCAGCGAGCCTGCGAACAAACCCGAGCAGAGCCACAATAGTACCACCTTCAGGAAGAAGAAAACTTCCGAAAAGAAAGCCTATTCGATACCTGGATGAGATAATATCGTAGAAAATGGTGGTCAAATATCAGGGATAACACTGGATATTAAATTGACATTAAGGGCCTATATAAAGAGCATCTCAGGAAAGGCCACATATGCCATAATGATATGTATAAGGTTTGCAGAGAAATCCTCACGATGTAGCACAGACATTCTGCACTGGATGCATACCATGATAATCAGATTAATAGTGACCTCGGTGGTAACAGACTATGCAGGCGAAATGAATTTCAAAACAGTTCAATTGGAGTAAGACAAGATAGAGAGACTAGCGTGTGTTGGTATAACATGAGTATTAGACCATGTCGGCACACCCCACGGTGCTCTAAGCACGGATGGAAACTATGCGTCTACCAACGCCACCACGAATAATGATGCAGTCTCATGGTAAAACAACCATAAATTGCATTACATGACTTCATATAGCGACAGAGAACCCACGACAAACGGCGCTGAAAGGGTAATCTACCATCAACCCACCCTCATTCTTCTCCTAAAAACGACAAGACGAGCGAACTCATTAAGTGTTTGCCGATCCGGTCCGTAGCTAAGGCCCTACTATACCCAGGTATAATAAGAGAAATAAAATCCTGCCCTAGAAACTCTATTAAATTTAAGTTCGCTGCACATAATTTTAAAGACCAAAGCTTTAGAAATAATGGTTAGGCTGATAGGATATGAAATTCATTAGAAGATATCGTAACCTAAGGAATATATTGCGTAACGTCTCCCTCCTTAACTGTTCCTTGGACAGAACCAGAAACTCTATAATTTTAGGAAATGCTTTGCAGCGAAAATTAGTCACAAAAATAAGTGGAGTAAAATGGAGACTGTATACTCTCTTAAAACAGGGACTATTTTATAGTATACAAATGGGTCAAGAATCTTGGAATCTTTTTGGTCCCAGAATGAAAACCATGAGAAAATTCACGGGTATTTTCCAATCTGAATTTATGCCTTCGAGAGATGTGCCAAATTCAACTGCACAATTCAACAACAATAGAGCACTACTCTCTGACAGTTAGGCCGCCATTCAGGCTCTTGGCTCATATGGAGCTCATATAGAAGTAAGTATAGGACTAGCTCAAGAAAATGAATCCGCTACGAATACAGAATTAGGTTACCCTCTGCTGTGTACAGGGTCTTATAAGAATTCTCTGCCTGGAGCAAGCAGAAGAGCTTGCGAGGAGGGAAGCTACTACGTAGTTGATGGGACCAGAACTCTTCTGTTGTGTGAAAGCGAATGTTTAAAAAAGTATGCTCTTTCAAGGGCAGATAAAGGGAATCAAAGAAGAAGTACGTAGCTTAAGGAAATTAAAACTTTACTTCAAAATTAGAGGAGATCAGACTCTCAAGAAATAACCTGAATTTGATAACCAAACCTTTAGCAGAACATTTTACATTCATACATACATAGATACATAATTGGTTATTATAGACCTTCGGTCAGGATTACGTCCTAGCTTGCCGCACCACTTATGTTGGTAGTCTTACTTATAATAAGCCAACACACTGCCTACGAGATTACGGTCAATAGGGATTGTCTCGAGGTCAACATATAGATGTTGTGACGAAGAGAATGAATTATTGGAATACTTTTTTGGAACCTTACAAACGAACAACGCTTGCAAATCATTGAATTTTATTATCAAAATGCGTGCTCTGTTAAGAAAGCTTATCGCGCGCTTCTTCCATTTTATGGTGAGTTTAATCGACCCACTGAAGCGGCTATTCGGGCTATTGTGACTAAATTTCGCACCAAATTTACATTGTTGGACATTAAACCACCAACACTCTTACGTGGAGTGCGAACTGAAGAAAATATCGCAGCTGTATCGGCCAGTGTTAATGATGACCATCAACTATCGATTCGTTGCCGTTCGCAGCAATTGGGCCTCTGTTACTCAACAACTTGGAAAATTTTGTGGAAGGATTTAGTTGTGAAGCAGAATTTTTGATGAATGGACTCTTGGAAAGTTGGCCGAAGATCCACTTCTTTGTCGAAAAATTGTGTTCAGCGCCGAAGCTCATTTTTGGCTCAACGGATACGTAAATAAGCAGAATTGTCGATTTTGGAGTGAAGATCAGCCAGAAGTATTGCAAAAGCTACCAATGCATCCAGAAAAAGTCATAGTTTGGTGCGGTTTATGGGCTGGTGGCATCATTGGACCGTATTTCTTCAAAGATGCTGCGAATCATAACGTAACTGTGAATGGTGAGCACTACTGTGAGATGATGTCCAACTTTTTTTGCCCAAAATGCAAAAGCTTGACTTGCATGACATGTGGTTTCAACAAGACGGTGCCACATGCCACACAGCACGCATAACAATGGACTTATTGAGAGGCGAGTTCGGTGAACATTTTATTTCACGTTCGGACCGGTCAATTGGCCGCCTAGATCGTGTGATTTAACGCCTTTAAACTATTTTTTTCATGTCTAAACAGACAAGCCCGCTTCAATTGACGCATTGTAAGACAACATTGAAGCATTTATTCGTGAGATACCGGCCGAAATGTTGGAAAGAGTATGCCAAAATTGGACTAAGCGGTTGAACCATTTGAGGCGCAGTCGCGGTCAACATTTGCATGAAATAATCTTCAAACATTAAATTATATGGACCGTACTATCGCTTCAAATAAAGATTTCATGCATTTTTCTAAATTTTATGTGTTTTTTTTAAGTTCTTATAGCTCTTAAACAATCGCCCATTATAAAGACTAAAGTTTTGGAAGGTGATTCTAAGTCGAGTTTTTTACGCCTCTGTTTGTTTTTATAGGGGCTATCACCGTGTCTTCCTAACCATTCGTACTCTACTCTTAAAAGCCAAGTCATAAGTTACAGTTTTTTTCCTTTGCTTCTATTTCTTCTCCAGTAGTTTTTTATGCTTGTAATTTATTAATATTGTTGTTGTTGTTTTAGTTTTGTTTTATATTTTATATTCCTTTTCCTTATACCCTCTCCCTCTTCTTCCTCTTAATGTTTACTAAACACACAACGAAAGGAGGGAAAAACTCTTCAATTTATGGTTTCCATTCCAGTTTTTTTTTTCTTTTTTGCTTTTTGCCATCAATTTTGTGTTCATTTTATAACTTTTGTTTTCTCTCTCTCTTGGTTTTATTTTGTTTTTTAAAGAAAAACAACGAGAACAACAACAATGCAAACTTTAACAATATTTATTGACCTTCTTTTTTGTATATTTTGTTTTCGTATCGAACAGGTAAAACTCCAGGTAAAAACTACTGATTGCCACCTTTAACATTTTGTATGTTTTTCTTCACTCCACTCCTCTCCTCGCCACAATCTTTTTTTATCGTTTTCTACTTTTGTTTTGCTTCCTTTTATAGTTTGTGCAATTGCATATGGAATATCCACAGGTTGTTGGTCGACTTTTTTTAACACACTGGCTGCCATTGATAAACTCTCTGGAACTACACACATATACTTGCATACACAGATATTTAACAGCACAATTGGCCCATTAACCCGAAATTGAAAATTTTTGCTCTTTAAGAGGAAAACAAAAAAAATTATTTTCATTGAGTTCATGATGGGTCGGTAATCATCAGAACATCAGAGAAACAGATTGAATGGGAGAGAGTAAGCTGGTAAGTGTGCCATTAAAAGTGTGCTGCTGATTAAATGCAAGTCAATAAACGTACATACGTTTATTGAATGCCGCCAATAAAACCAATAAAAATGAGTGATTGCGTTTAAGGAAAGTGTATGAATTAATGAAAAATGATGAGAGTCATTCATTATGTATACATTGTTTCCCATTTCGGAGAATTAAAGTATAAAAGAAAATCGGTTTTTGGAATAAATGTTTCAAAGGAAGAGAGAAATTTTATTTACTCCCTTGTAGGTGGTCTGGTAATGCAGTGTCCAAATGCTTTCAAGTCAATAAATACGAGAGTAATTGGGAAACAATGTGTAGTATTGCTGCTTCATTAGAAGATGTAATATTTCTAGGATCGCGGTCTTTGTCACTCAATTAGCAGAAAAGAAATTCCCATACTTTACTCAAGGACTTTAGACCCATAAGTATTTCTTACTACGTGCTGAAGACCATGGAGACATCATTGATGTGTTGAATGGTAATATCCTAGCCGAGGGCACTGGGGGAAAGTGTGTGAAACCACCCTGCACAGCCTCACATGTACGATAGAAAAATCGCTGGTACAAAAGAGTATAATCTGGCTGCCAGCCTAGGTATTTTGGGATCCTGAAAAAGTGTGGAGCTAAGCTTTATATCCAGAGAACTGACAGTATTGAGTGTAAATTTCACTACAGTAAGCTAGGTATCGAAACTAATTTATAGAAGAATAAACTATCCTTCGCTAAGGAGTTTCACACATTACTTACGTACATACCCTTCCGTCACGATTACGACCTAGCTTCTTACACCACTTATGTTGTGTGTGTTAATTTTATCCATAAGTGGCGGGACCTACAGTTTAAAATCGACTTCGAACGGCAGATTCTTTTTTGAGAAACGTTTTCTTGGCAATTTTATTTCTATTCCCAGAGTTTTTGTCAGAAATCTAGTGAGAGGAGAGTCGCCGAAGAAATATTTTTTCATCATATTTCGATTTGTTAGAGATGTCTGATCTAGCGTTTGACCCGTGGCCTCACGTCTAATAAGCCAATACACTACCCACTAGATTACGGCACACACATTACCAGGGCTATAGATAGGGAATCTATACAGGGTAAGATGCTCTATTCCTTCTTATGAAATCTTGTTATGAACGATCTGCTAAGAATGATAGAGTAGGTGTTTGTGTGTGGCTACCGCTAATGTGGATGTCTTGGTTCTAATAAATTCAAGTAAATTTGTGAAGCTCGCTTTGAGGATATCTCTTCTTAGTTTGGGTGTTAATCATGAAAAATTAAGATGGAAATGTCCACTGATATTGTTTTGGAGGGAACTTAAACTCATGAATCCATGCCTTAGAACTTAGGTTAGGTTAGGTTAGAGGACGTGTACTTGTCAATTAAGAAAAGTACAGTACACGGAGGTCGAATTGACCCATTGTACAACGTCCTAGTTTCTCACACCACTTATGTAGTGTGTATTAATTTTTATACATGAGTGGTGGGACCTACAGTTTAAAGTCGCCTCCGAACGACAGATTATTGAGAAACTTTTTCATGGCAATTTTTATTTACTCTCAGAGTTTTTTTTGCCAGAAATCTGCTGAGTGGAAGTCGCCGACGAAATACTTTTTGTATTTTGTCTTTGATGTCTGGCCTGGTGCTCGAACCCTGGCTTTACGTCTAATAAGCCAACACACTACCTACTAGACTACGGCGACTTCTTCCTTAGAACTTCTTCTGGACAAAAAGCCAAACAACGTTAACAGGATAAAAAAGAGCATTATTGTCCTCTATGCTTGCAAGAGAGTGTTGGCAAAAAAGGGAGTCTGGTACCTAAGACGATTCCTTACGAATGCCTAGTATGGTGGAAATCTCTTCACAAAACAACTTACTTGAACCAGATAGGGTGGATACAAAAACCTCTGCGCATCATTATTAGTAGTACCTTGCGTACTACAACATCGTTGTGGCTGGAGATTATTTATGCCTCTTTCGGTGACATGCAGCAAATACAGGTCACGTGAATACCCTGAAGGAATTTGGAACTATTGGAAGCATTTGGTATAAAATATCGCAATGTGACTATTCTATGAAGTTGAGAACATCAACTCTGGTAACAGGGCTTTGGAAAAGCGCTGCAATATATCTCGTTCAGGCTTTTACTGATGATTCCAAGCTAAGTGGAATTTTCGGCGACTGCGGTGATGTTCTAGGCAGATTTCAGGTTTGTTGTCACCCTACGGTTGGTATTGGTCTATCGTTTATATATATATATATATATATGTTCCTCTTACTCCTCTAGGGAGCATAGGGCCGCATCGTTTACTGAACTAGAATTTATCCACCATATTGGAAATTGCCCTCTCCGCAGTACGATTCTGGCTATTGTAAAATAAGTGAAATGCTCCAAACATTGCTTGAATAGAACACCATTTTGACAACTTTATTGTTTACACGTGTTGGTGAATGATTTATCTGTTCATGATTACTATATTCTTTCATGGTTATTTGACTAAACAGACTGAATAAATGACAACCATTTTGACAGATGCAGCTTAACAAGATGGTTCGGCAGGCCCTGCTGGAGTGCACAAGGAAATCCTGCTGAAACTCCATACAATTACGTTCAATATGGTTGTTGGAGTCAGAATTGGGCATTGCATTATGTACACTCATGCAAAGCAAATATATGTTGGCAATTTAGAAATAACTTCTGCAGGATTTGCGTAAGAAGGAAGAGTGACGAGGATAGCAAATGCCCAGCAGTATGTTAAAGGTTATCTTGGTATCTGCTATAGAGACTAGAGATTTGAGCGAACTGCCAGTAACGGACATTAGCAGTCTAAGTAGCTGCAACATAAATCGCAATGACGATGAGAAAATGTATAACTGTGGCATCACAATGGGCCTACCACCTAGTATGTAATTTGAGTCAAAAAAATGGACGTTTGTATCTCTGAAACCAAAAATAAATTGTTTTTCTTTACGACTCAGTAAATAGGCCTCAACTGACAAAAGCTAGGCAAGCTTTCATTTGATAACAGCCCTTTTTTTTCAATATATTCTGAAACCTAACCAGTTGTTTGTTTAAAATTGTTGGAAAATTTTCACCGAAAACACTGAATCTTGTATCGGGTGGGCCATCTATCAGTTTAAATTTAAACATTTGCTTATTTCGAGTCTAGCAATACTGATGTCATCCTGTTCAGTCACAAAATTCAGTTAAATTATCTCCACTGAATGTAATGAAACAATTTACGCTGGAGCAACGTTGGGATTTATTGGGCTAATGAGAAATTGCACGATGATGTTGATTTTGCCAAAAAAATATGTTTTCGGATGCAACTCATTTTCATTTTTGTGGGTACGTTAAGCAAGCAAATTTTTCCGTATTTGGGGCTCAGAAAACCCACCATACGTTGTCTTACAGAAGCCAATGCACTCAGTACGAGCGGCTGTTTGGTGCGTCATGTGGAGAGGAGGATTTATTGGCCCATATTTCTTTGGAAATGAGGACGGCGTAAACATTACAGTCAAGGAAGACACCTATCGCACCATGATTACCAAGTTTTTTATACCCGCTCCTCAGGGTATTAAAGTGAACGATGTTTGGTTTCAACAGAACGTTGCAACTTGCCACACATCTTATACCACAATCGATTTGTTGCCTTTAACGTTTGATGGCCGTAAGGGAGACACCAATTGCACCATGATTACCAAGTTTTTTATACCCGCTCTTCAGGGTATTGAAGTGAACGATGTTTGTTTTCAACACGATGATGCAACTTGTCGCACAACTCATGCTACAATCGATTTATAGCGTCAAACGTTTGATGGCCATTTAATTAGACGAAATGGTGATATCAATTGGCCGCCAAGAAGCTGCGGTTTAACACCGTTAGACTATTTTCTAAGGGGCTTTGTTAAAGAAAACTGTTATGCCGACAAATCAGAGATAATTGAGCATTTGAAGAACAACATACGTGATGCCATACACCCGAAAAAGTGCATTAAAATTGCTCTCATCGAATGAGGTCGTGTGATGCCAGCCGTGGCAGTCATATGAATGAAATAATATTCCATTTCTAACGGGAACAATTGTACTTCACAACAAAAAATTTAATTTGAGAAAATTTCAAACGGTTTTTAAATTTAAACTTTTAAAGGGTCCGCCAAATAACTTTTTTTTTAAATGCTTTAAAAAAACTACTGAATATTTTCTGAAATTTCTTTTTTATTTGAAAGTACAATCCTTCCGGTTAATAATGGGAAATAATTTCATTCAAATGGCTGCCTCGGCTGGCCATGTAGTAGCCTACACCAGAAAAATCCTCTTTTCAGATGAAGCTCATTTTGATCTTGGCGGGTATGTAAACAAGCAAAATTGTCGCATTTGGGGCACAGAATACTCGCACGCATACATTGAAAAGCCGACGCACCCAAAACGAGTCACTGTTTGGTGCGGATTTTGGTCCAGAGACATAATTGGGCCATTTTTCTTCGAAAATGAGCAAGTAGTGGCCGTTACAGTCAATGGCGATCGTTATCGGGCCATGTTGAACGAATTTTTGTTCACAAAAATTGAAGAGGAGAATATTGGCAACATTTGGTTTCAACAGGACGGCGCTATGTGCCAGACAGCCGAAGCTACACTCGATGTTTTGCGCCCTGTTTTTGAAGATCGCATTATCAGCCGCAGTGCTGATGTCGTTTGGCCACCTCGGAGCTGCGACTTGACACCGTTGGACTATTATTTGTGGGGTGCCGTCAAAGATAAGTGTTACGCCGACAAGCCAGAGACAATTGACGCTTTAAAGGGCAATATTCGTGAAGCCATTGGTGAAATACAGCTGCACACAATCGATAATGTGCTTAAAAATTGGACCGATCGTGTAGGCTACTGCATGGCCAGCCGAGGCAGCCATTTGAATGAAATTATTTTCCATTATTAACCGGAAGGATTGTACTTTCAAATAAAAAAATAAATTTGAGAAAATATTCAGTAGATTTTTTTAAAGCATTTTCAAAAAAAAAAAATTATTTGGCGGACCCTTAAAATGGCCCACTCTATATATATTTGACATCCTTTAAAATCCTAAAAATTCACTAAAAAACAGCCGTCACTGTCTCTGGCTTAAAAAGAAATTTTTTTAAATTTTCTTACGCTGCCATATCGCTGTCAACAAAGGAACGCTATCCTATGGAAACTTGTGTCATCTCAAAGGCATTCCCGCTTGTTATTTATATCCATTCCCCAAGCCATGCTAACAAATTTTACATTCTTGGCAATTGCTTGCGGAGTGAGGCGAGGGGCGAGAGGAGAAGGGTACCCAAATAAATAATAAAATTGTTGTTGAAAAGTAATAAATTGCAATTGATTTTTATCTCTCTTCTATGTGTTGCCATTGTGCCACGTTATTAAAATGAATATAAGAAGGAAGCAAAAAAACAAAAACAAAAACGAAAAAACGTGAAATAAAGCTGTTGCCAAAAATATATACGAATTTGGAAACAAATTTGTTTCATTTTTAACCAACCAACCAACCCCCCTTCCTTCTGCTACGTTTCGTTACACCCTTGGCACAATACTTATATTGAAATATAGAAAGAGAGAGAGAGAGAGAGAGAGAGAGTAACTTACCTTTGATCATCATCGCTATTCCCTAAAGAAAGTTGTTTTTCATTTATTATTGGCTGCTGTTGCAGATGTTGCTGATGTTGCTGGTGTTGTTGCTGTTGTTGTTGCTTATCTTGTGCTTGTTTATGTTGCAAGTCCCCAGATGTTTGTTCTTGTTTTTGTTGCTGTTGTTGTTGTTGTAATAAGAATTTTTCTATCATTGAACGCAGCACATGTTCCGAATCAAGTAATTCCTGTTGAAATTGCTCACGAAACATTATTATCGCAGGCGAGGATGATGATGATAAAGATTCTGATGAGGACGAGGAAGGGGACGGGGAGGCAGGAGACGATGTTGTGCTATACAAAGTATTCCTTGTAGAATTTTGGCAGGTTGTTAATGTTGTTGTTGAGCAGGCAACAGAGGAAGAGTTGATTGCAGAGGCGGAGGAGACATGTGAATAAAATAACACAGCTAGGGTGGCCAAAGCCATTGTCAATATGCCCAGACAAATATATACCGTGGCTAAGGATGTTATAACATGAGGCGGTGGTTCATAGCTACTCAGGCAGGTTGCAGTAGGCTGATGATGCTGATGCTGATGATTTTCTTTTAAATGTTGATCGTTTTGTAAATTTTTGCACTGACATGCTGCTGCTGGTGTTTTATTACCAGCCACTATTCTTTCTGCACTGGCACAACAACAAGCAATCCTTTTCGTTGTTGTCTCCGTTGTATTGTCGGCATCTGCTGTTGGCTCACCTTCCAATCCGTGTTTTTGATTATTATCGGCATTATTCTGTTGTTCCATAGCCAACTGCATTAACAATTCCTGTTCCTTTTTACGTTTCTTGGCACTGTAATTCATTTGATTTATGGCCACAAACATTTTCTAAGGAAGGATAGATAGATTCTCTCTTTCACCAGCCAGCTACCGTCCAAGACATTTAGTTTAAATATGGTCGTTTTTTTATTCTTCTTCTTCTTCGTTCTCTTGTTCTTGTTCGTGTTGTATTTCCTTTTATTTTACAAAATGCTTTGAGGAAATGAAATAATCAACGCCAAGGCAAATAAATTCAATTCATTTCGTATCATAAACTAAAATATGCATTTAAAGCAAGCTTGTCAGTCTAAGATATGCTGCATATTACCATGAAACGAAAAATCTGTAAATAAAGAAAAGAATTTATTCGTGAGAAAATAATTTAATAAACGATGTTAAAAAAGAGAAAATAAAATGTTTGGGATTTTTTCCGAATAAAAAGAAAAAAGTTCTTATTGAACTCACAGCCTAAAGACTGGGAATTTTCAAAAGACATTGGTAGCATAATGTGCATGAGTTCTTGCAAGACTTACTCTAGTATGCACCTACATACTAAACCTAACCTCGTTCGTCACACGCTCAACCAGTCGCTCCCCACCCCCCTCCGGAATCACAATCAAGTACTTCACGGGGTTGAGATTCAGCGAGTTCTGCCTTCCAATTCGGCTGACCTTGCTCTCTCAGCCAATCTTTGCTTCATCAATGCCATTCCTTCGAAAACACACACATACTTCGTTCCAATTGCCATATGAGGTTAACATCAGGTTAACTACATTATCGGGCGTTACCTGATATCCTATTGTCTTCTCCAGGCAATTTCGTTGATTATCGTATCGGGGGCAAGTAAAAAAACATGCTTCGCCGTCTCCCCTTCATTCCGGAAGGACATGCTTCATCTGACCATACTTATAGAAATATGCTCTACAACGTCCATTAGCCTATACTCGGTAGGAGTTTGTAGGTCCATCTACCTCGGCCCATATAGGGGCTGCATATAGAGGGATCGATGTCACTACGTTCATATGTAAGCGTTTCTTCTCCCGTTTTGGGCCCCTAGGTTAGGTTAGGTTAGCATGGCAGCTTTAATTTGCCAAAAAGCTCACTTGAGCACGGATAGGGGCCCGCGGTGATGCCACAGGTGGATGCAGCCTCTGTACTGACCAAGTTCCTCGAATCCAAGGAGGGGGAAGTTGGTCAGCGCAAGGCTGTGTGTAGGTCAGGTGTTCCCTAAATGTGAGTCTGTTGTCAATCATTACTCCCAGATATTTATTCTTCTCCTTTTATGTTTTGCACTGGTCCTCCACCGTTATGGTAATAACCATTCCACTGCTCACAAGTAGAACATCCGTTTTGTTGTCATCAGGTTTGAGACCTACTCATACCATAATACATGACGTTCCATATTATGGGACCCAGTAGGGAACCCTGCGCGACCGTTGCCGTTACCGCATGCGAATTTCTCCCATCATTTGTGTCATATAAGAGCACTCTATCTTCAAAGTAGACCTTAATGAGTTCCATTAAGTACATAGTTCGGTACGCCCATCGCGCATTTGAGGTACCACGAATCGTTAATCCAAAAAAAAATGCGCAAAACCTTAGTCTTTTTATTGTGATATTTCAGGTTACGTCTGAAAGTCAGCAAATAGTTTCTAAAAGTTCCTAACCGATAACTACGCCCAATATTTTAAATAAATTTTTAAACGATTAATCGTTCACCATTTTATCTTTGTTATACGATGACTACAAACCCGAGCAACCCTGCAGGTTCCTCAACTCAAATAGATAGCAAGTATCGTGCAAACCTTCGTAACACTAATATGGACCAATAGGTGACAGATAATATCGAGCCTATCAACAGAGACCCCAGAGCTACATCCGTCAAATCATAAGAAATTTTATTCACTCTCATGTAGATGGTTTGGTTATACATTGCCCAAATGCTACAAAGCATTTATTTTTAGTTATACAAAGTCCATAACTACGACACTAATTGAGAAGGAAAGCGTAGTATTGCCATTTCATGAGAAGATGTAATAATTCTATGATCGCGCGTTTTGTCACTCAATCAGCAGGAAAGAAATTCCCATACTTTACTCAAGGACTATAGACCCATAAGTAGTTCATCCTACGTTCTGAAGACAATGCAGAGATCATTAATGTATTGGATGGTAATATCCTAGCCGAGGGCACTGGTACATGTACGATAGAAAAGTCGATGGCACAAAAGAGTATACGCTGGCTGCCTTCCTGAATATTGTGGAATCCGGAAAAAGTATAGAACTAGGAGCTCTATCCAGTGAACTGACAGTATTGAGTGTAAAGGATACTATAGTGAGCTGGATATCGAAAATAGGCTAAGGAGTTTCACCCCTTACTTACATACATACATAATTGTAGATTACAACCCTAGGTTCTCACACCACTTCTGTTGTGTGTCTGTTAATTTTATACATGAGTGGCGGTACCTACAATTTGAAGTCGATTCCGAACGTCAGATTTTTTTGAGAAACTTTTTCATGGCAATTTGATTTTTAGTCTCAGAATTTTTGCCACAAATCTGCTGAGGGGAAGTTGCCGAAGAAAAATTTTTTCATACTTCGTTTCAATCTCTGACCTGGGGTTTGAACCGTGGCCATACGTCTAAAACATTACCTACTAGACTACGGCTACTTGACATCCGTCAAATCAGCTATTATTTATTCAGTTTGTTTTGTTAAATCATCTTGGACGTACAAATAATAAAAGGCTTACTTCCAAAATGTTAGTTGCTTTGTGTTTGAACAAAGTATAGTGTTTCATAAAGCCGCTGTACAAAATGTTTACAATATATACTCTTTCAAGACGTCGTCAATGTGTATTTTTAACGCAGTCAAAAAGCAATCAGACATCGGATTTATTGTTGATGCATTGTTTGGTAACTTTGCATACATAATTTATATACAGTAGTAAAACTGCATACAAACTTTCTATTGACACATTTTGAAAGTCAACCAAATTGTCAAAATGTTCCATAATCCGTTTGATGAAAGGACAATTCTGAATTTTGTTAATAAATTTGAGTCGATTGGTTCAGTTCACAATTACATCGACGAAATGCAAAATTCAACGAAAACATGCCTCATATAGCGTATACGTAATATTTAATTCATGAAAGTAAATGATTATCACTCATACGCACCGTATAAACAAATTTCAAGCAAAAGTTCGTGAAGAAAACCTGTTAAATTTTGAAATAAAAACCAAGTTTTAAGGAAATAATCTCTTGAAAGAAAATCGCTTTGCATAAATCGCTTTCCCGCTGTATTATTTTATTTTTTTAATTTTTGTTCTCCCTTCTGGCAAAAATCTTAAACCAGTCATGTATCATGCGAGCGAACGTACAACAATAAAACATGCAATCTTGTCACAGCAGCAACAGACAACAGCCGCAAAAGGAAATTCCGCAAAACAAAATAGTGCCGGCCATAACCATGAAAAATATGAGTGAATGGCCAATGAAATGTACAAAAGAAAATGAAGGACTTTTTATGTCTGCTCGAAACAAAAATGGAAAGAGAAGAGCATGGAAATAACCAGAAAAAAGGAAATGAAATATCACACTAAAAATAGACGAGACAATATTTCTTAAAAAAAGGAAGAAGAAAAGAAAAAGAAAAATGTGCTGCATGTGCCACAAATATGAGCAAAATTTTAACCAAAATTTTCCGTTTTTTAAGAAACAAAGTTTTTTACGTTTTTTATTTGGTTAATCTAACGAAAATAGAAACAAAAAAGAAATAAAAAGTAAAAGAAACCATTAGCTCTGCATAAATTAAAAAAAGAACTCTTAATGGTTATTAGATCATCAATCATTTCATTAGTTTTTCTTACATGAGTGGATAGAAAAGAATAATTTTAGCAGGCAATCTTATTTTCTATTTTTTTTATAAAAAAATCTTTCAAAGTTTATTGGAACAATAGCAAGGCAGTGATGTGTAGAAAATACAAAGAATTCTTGTAAAAACTTGAAACAATATTTGTTGAAATGCAAAAAAAAACTCTCTCAAGAGACATCTTCTTCACTGTCATTAATAAGGACGCCTTATTCAGTGAAAGGAACGTACCGAGAGAGATCACGAACGAAGAAAAATAAAGAAATAGGAATTTTCAATTCTTAACCTCTTGATTCATATCCCCCTTAAATTACAAAATTATACAGCCCTGCAAATAAGATGGGGGTGGGTTTATGTCAAGGAGTACAAGAGAAAAAGAAACACATTACATCAGCGACCCCAAAAACTCCTGAGTAACAATTTTCAGGTAAATCTGATTAATTTTAAGGACCTCCGTAATGTGTTCTTTTTCTCTTGCACCCCTTGACATAAATCCACCCCCTACTTTAAGGGTAAATGCAAACAATTTGGCTTTGGGCTCATTTTAATGAGCAAAGATCAATTGTCAATTTCTGACAATAGCGATGGTTCTAGCACATCAGTGTTTAGCTCTACAATGTTTCTATTTTTAAGGGTTTCAACAACTTTTTCTCGAAAATTCGTGTTCAGCGCGCAAAATGCCTTCGGAAACAGCTGGAGCCATCTTATTTGCACAAAAAAAGTCCAAGTTTGCAGGGCTGTGTTATTAATTTGGTATCGATAGAATTAAATAAAACACACGCATAGTTATGATTTTGATGAAGCTTACATTACAACAAAATAATGCTTGGATCATATGACATTCTGCAAGAAATAATTTGCCATTTAAATGAACGCCTCTCCTTTAGTTGCAGCACTCCTCTCGTAACAGATAGTTTGTTACCACTTTTTCACATATTTTTAGAATTTCAAGGTAAAACAATTTTTTGTTGGATCAATCAATTAACGTCGACCTACTGCTTTGACTCCTAATCAGCTTATTTAGGATATGGTAAATGTGTAATTGACTGTTGTAGGCGCTTGAGAAACTTTTTCATGGCAATTTGTATTTACTGTCAGAATTTTTGCCAGAAATCTGCTGAGCGGAAGTCGCCGAAGAAATATTTTTTCATACTTCATTTCGATGTGTCCAGGTTGATTTAACAAAATAAACTGAATAAATAACAGCTGATTTGACGGATGTCAAGTAGCCGTAGTCTAGTAGGTAGTGTGTTGGCTTATTAGACGTAAAGCCAGGATTCGAGCCCCAGGCCACACATCAAGACAAAATACAAAAAGCATTTCTTCGGTGATTTCCTCTCAGCAAATTTCTGGCAAAAACTCCCTGAGAGTAAATAAAATTTCCATGAAAAAGTTTCTCAAAAATCTGTCATTCGGAGTCGACTTTAAACTGTAGGTCGCAACACTCATGTATAAAATTAACAGACACACAATAGAAGTGGTGTGAGAAACTAGGACGTTGTACAATGGGTCAATTCGACCTCCGGGTACTGTACTTGTCTTAATTGACAAGTACACGTCCTCTAACCTAACCTAACCTACATACTTAATCGGTCATTAAAACCCTTACGTCAGGAGTACGACCACATATGCTGTGGGTGTTCATTTTATACATGAGTGATGGGACCTACAGCTTAAAGTCGACTCCAAGCGACGTAAATCGAAGTTAAAGGGAACAACAAATTTGACGACGTAAATAGAAACATCGAGGCTACGTAAATCGAAGGATCCATATAGTAGCCTCCATGTATCCATGTAGTAGCCTCCAAGATATATTTTTATCCTTTCACATAGCACTGGACATGTACTGCGGATAGGAAGAATATTTTCCTTCTCTTTTCCATCCATTCAGCTTTTGCAGAAGTTATTTGTCAAGACTGTCCAAGCCCAATACACCTTTTACAAGTGCTCACAACGCAATGCCCAGTAATGTTTGCAACAACCTTCTTTGCTCTCCTTTCTTCTCTTTCTAAATTTGATAAGATTTTCTGCATCGTTTTACTCGTATGCGAAGCAAACCATCTGGCGTTAAATAAATCCAATCTTGTATTGTCAATTGTGAGCCCGTAGGTCTTTAAAGGCATTGCCCATATAGGAAGTTCTTTGGCGAGTTCAATGATTGTGCTGCATCTGGCTAAGTTTATCTGCGCTACAGTTACCCGGATAAATGACTTTTTTTTTGAAATGGAATCCATACGTTTTCTAAACAAAATAAGGATTGTCATTAAGCTAGGAATTCTTCAATTTTAAGTGAATTCTGTGAAAAAAAATCAAATCAATGAATTCCTTGCAATCACATACTGCCTACTATGCCTAGAGTAGAGTATATTTTAACCTTTAAAATAAATATAAATTTTCATGATATTTTTCCTGATTCCCACAACACTTTATCATCACATCACACAGAAACCAAAATATTTAAACAAACCAAGCCACAAAAAAATATTTTCTAACCACCATAATGAGTGAAGAGGCGTGTATATTTCATTTCATTTCATTTCAATTTATGAAAATTAATTATTTTTAAATAAAACTTTTGACAGTTGCATTTACACGGAATTATACGTATATTTCGTGGTCAATAATATTATGGCAATGAAACGAATTCTATTTTTTTTTTTTTTTGGTTTTCAAAACCATGAATATGAAATCCGTTTGATAAATCGAAACGAAAGCCAAAAATACTGACCAATTTATGACCAAATAAATAAGTTGTTGTTCTCCTGCTGCTGCATTTTGTTTGTATTGAATTGTAAAATTATTTTATTTTGGAAAACGATTTAAAATGTACAATTCCGGTTAATAACACTCGCAATAGAAGGCAATAGAAAAAGTAATTTCGTTGCTTCAGGGATTGTTAAGGAAGCAGAAATTTATTCCTCATCTTTTCTTCGCTTCACACCCTGAAGTCTTCGTAGTGCAGGTTCTTGAGTTTCTAAAAAACTCATCAGCCAACACTATTTTTATCTTTCTTTCGTTCTCCTTTTCCAATTTCACACACTAAATGGCTTTTTGGCCTGATTCATACAGCTTTTATCAACCATTCGACTGGAATCTTTGCTTTCACGGCTACAAAATAGTTGAACATCAGGTAAAGTAGGGACCTCCCTTCCGATTGGAGATGTTTGGAAGAGTAAAGCAGCGCACATCATGAACACTTCCAATCTCATTTATACTGATAGCTCCACATAAACTGCAACTGGGTACAGGTAACTCCATAGGGCTACCGGATCAATGCAGCGTCTTCCAGGCGTCTTCCTGCTACAATTCGGGTTACAGCGTGAATTATAAAACACGGTAATATTTTTGCAGCAGATTTCTGGCAAAAATTCTGGATCAAATTCAAATAAAATCTCCATGAAAAGTTTCTCAAAAATCTGTCGTTCGGAGTCGACTTTAAACTGTAGGTCCCGCCACTGTAAAATACACATACACGCCATAAGTGATGTGAGAAGCTAGGATGTACACCTGACTGAAGGGTTATGTATGTATGGCAATATCTGTGGAAAAAAAATATTAGCGTACTCTATGACAACCAGGCGGTTGTCCTGGTATTGTACTCCGTGGTAGAGAGTTGCAATAGGCGAGCGAATCTCGCAACGTTGTTACGGATTACTATGAAGTACTAATCCTGAGGATACCGGGGCATGACGATATTTCGAGTAACTATAGAGCAGATAAACTAGCCAGATCACTATCGAACTCACCGAAAAGATTTCTAAAGGGTCCGCCAAATAACTTTTTTTTTAAATGCTTTAAAAAAGTGCATGGCCTCGGCTGGTCATGCAGTAGCCTACACCAGAAGATGCCGATTTTGGCAAAAATCATCTTTTCAGATGAAGCTCATTTTGATCTTGGCGGGTATGTAAACAAGCAAAATTGTCGCATTTGGGGCACAGAAAACCCGCACGCATACATTGAAAAGCCGACGCACCCAAGACGAGTCACTGTTTGGTGCGGATTTTGGTCCAGAGGCATAATTGGGCCATTTTTTCTTCGAAAATGAGCAACGAGTGGCCGTTACAGTCAATGGCGATCGTTATCGGACTATGTTGAACGAATTTTAGTTCACAAAAAGAGGAGGATATTGGCAACATTTGGTTTCAACAGGACGGCGCTACGTGCCACACAGCCGAAACTACACTCGATGTTTTGCGCCCTGTTTTTGAAGATCGCCTTATCAGCCGCAGAGCTGATGTCGTTTGGCCACCTCGGAGCTGCGATTTGACACCGTTGGACAATTATTTGTGGGGTGCCGTCAAAGATAAGTGTTACGCCGACAAGCCTGAGACAATTGACGCTTTAAAGGACAATATTCGTGAAGCCATTGGTGTAGGCAGCCGAGGCAGCCATTTGAATGAAATTATTTTCCATTATTAACCGGAACGATTGTACTTTCAAATAAAAACAGAAATTTGAGAAAATATTCAGTAGTTTTTTTTTTAAAGCATTTTCAAAAAAAAAAGTTATTTGGCGGACCCTTTACTTAGGGAATGATTTTAAAGACCTGCGAGATCTGACAACTGTCAACTCAGTTATGGATTCCGTTAACGTCAAATGGTCGATTTCGTATATGTTCAAAACGACGCCGAAAATCTGGCCAAAGCTAGTAAGAGAGGGCGCGAAAAGTATGCTTAAACTCAATACAAGGACAAGTGGCATGGTGTTTACTGGGCCTTGCTTTATGGATACTTGTAAAAAGAGCATCGGTCTTGGACAGTCTTGACAAAGGACATCTGCAGGAGCTGAAGTAATAGGAAAGAGAAGGAAACTGTTTTTCCTCTCCTCAGTACATGCCCAACACTATGTGAGAGGAGAATACGACATCTAAGCTACTTTATCAGAAGCTTGGAATGCTTTACAGATGAGGGGAAATGGTAAACTGTGGTATCACAATAAGACTTATGTGGCCTGGGTTTGTCTATTCAAAACCTTTATGCGGACAACCACCTACATCTTCTGTTCTACCTACCTAGCTAGAGATTATAACAAGCAATACTTTGAAGAAACCAAAATGAAATTCGATTCCCGTACCTTAGCATTAAAAAAATAAATTCCTTTAGGAATATGAAAGCCAACATACTGCCCACGACATCCTGTTGTCACCCAAGTATTGCAGTTGGAACTTGGAATTTTTGGAACAGCCTTTGCACAGATTCCTTAGCTATATCTGGCAATAGAAACACAGATTCAAATCTTATGGCCTTCAAAGTTTTTCTCCTTCACAACCAATTTTTTGTTTTCAAGGCAAGGAACCATATTAGAAGGTACCATTTGCTGAGTAGTAATCATATATACAAACAAAAAATGCTATCCTCCTCATCATCCCCTATCATTAGTTCGCTTTAAACTCCTTTCTATCAGAAAACCCTACAACTCCCATCTCTGTAATCAATCAATGCATTCAATTGCTGGTATGCCATTCACTCAGTGTATTCAATACAATATGAGTCCGTAATTGAAAATGAAATTTCATTTGCAACACAATATTAATTACAAATTAGCCGTTAATCCCCATAACCAATATTTAGTTGTGGAAAATATGTTTAAACAACTCACACACACACACACAGGCAATCAGGCAATCATGCAACACAGTCGTATACAAATTGTTCATATTTATTGTGTGTTGCATTTAATTTAAACAACAATTGCTTAAATATGTATGTAAACCTTCTCTATGGCCACAAATTATTTTATATTTAAACAAATAAATGCACACACCCACACGCACACATACACATGTTGGCCAATTAATAATTTAAAATTTTCCTATGTTCTGTTTGGCCAGAATAAAAACATTCTTTTGAAATGATTATATTCCCCTCATGGCAACCAAATAAATTCAGTTGGCCACACTCTCATAAAGAGCGGCATAGACAGACACGCGCGAGAAATAATTGTAAAAGAGATGTAATTAACTTAATTTGTAGTTAATTATTTTTCTTCTTTTTGTTGTTGTTACTTTGTTGTTTTTTTTTGTTTTTCAATTTGAAATAATTTTTGAATAAATGTTAGGGTGACCCATGAACCAGAATTACCAAAAAAAAATATCAGAAAGGACTTTTGGTCTTATAAAGAGTTATCCACCTCTCACTTGAATGAGCTCTCTAACATAAAGATTGTTGCAATACATACATACATACATACATACATGTGTGTTAATTTTATGCATGAGTGGCGGGACCTACAGTTTAAAGTCGACTCCGAACGACAGATTTTTGAGAAACTTTTCATGGCAATTTTTTTTCTCTTATAGTTTTTGCCAGAAATCTGCTGAGAGGAAGTCGCCGAAGAAATACTTTCTGTATTTTATTTTGATGTCTGCCCTGGGGCTCGAACCCTGGCTTTACGTCTAATAAGCCAACACACTACCTACTGACTAGGGCGACTTCAAATGTTCATTCTTGCAATAGCAAGATTTATTTTGGACTCGGTTTCTTTTAGGGAATGTTTGATTCCCGGGCCGGTTATTAATTTTGGTGTCGTAGTGGGCCTAATTCCTGGAATAAGGAACAAAGACATCTGCCTTCAAGAAGGGTCCGCCACCTTGCCCAATCTAAACTAAAACAACCTAAGCTAATCTAACCTAACGTAACCTAACATAACCTAACCTAACCTAACCTAGCCTAACATAACCTAACTTATCCTAACCTAACCTAAATTAAGCTGACCTAACATAACCTAACACAACCTTACCTAACCCAACCTAACCTAACCTAACTTAACTTAACCTAATTTAACCTAACCTAACGTACCGCTCATTTCAGGGAAAACACCATTTCAAAATGGCAACAACGATGGAACGAAGAAGATAGAGGAAAATGGACGGCGAGACTTATTCCAGACATAAGGCCATGGATTGGTCGGAAATTTGGAGAGATAAATTACTACGTTACACAGATATTATCGGGTCACGGATATTTTAGGAAATATCTGCACAGAATGGGAAAGACCGCCTCACCTTACTGTCTTTACGAGGAAGGGGAGATAATTGATGACGCAGAGCACACCGTTTTCGAGTGTGCACGCTGGCAGAGCTATCGCTCTGCACTGACGTCGATAGTTGGGATGATCACGCCCTTTTGTCGGGGTTATGACCGCGAGTAGGGAAAATTGGACCTCAGTGGCGAATTACGTGGAGAGGATTCTAAAACTGAAGAAGAGGGACCTTGAGGCTGCAGAACATGTGGGCACGCCGGAATAGATGAAACTGGCACACGTGTCAAGCAAAATTCGAAGCAAGGATCTGGAGGAAAGGAATAGTGGAGGCACTTAGATGTCTCTTCAACTTTCAACACGCAATCCGAAGTAATACCACCGTAGTTCCGGAGTGGGCACAACAAGTCCATGAGACGAGGGGGGATTTAGTGGGTGAGGGCCCCACACACGGAGGATGTGACGACGTCCTCTATGGTGCCATTAGGTACATTTACCCCTCCTCGGCGTGAAAAAAAAAAAAATAAAAAAAAATACCTAACCTAACGTAACCTAATCTAACGTAACCTAATCTAACGTAACCTAATCTAACCTAACTTCTACATTCTGGCCATGATAAGCAGTTATTTGAATAACAGGCAGCTGGTGTATAACACAAGCTCGGGATCAAGGGTAAAACAAGTAACATCAGGAGCGGCACAAGGACCTATCCTCGGCCCTGACCTGTGGAACGTTGGCTATGATGGAAATCTGAGGGAGGATATGCCGGACGAACTTTCTTGGTTGGATACGCAGACGATATCGCAGCTGTTATCACGGCCAGGAACATGGAAGAAGAGACTTATTCCAGACATAAGGCCATGGATTGGTCAAAAATTTGGAGAGGTAAACTACTACGTTACACAGATGCTATCGGGTCACGGATATTTTAGGAAATATCTGCACAGAATGGGCAAGGCCGTCTTCCCTTACTGTCTTTACGAGGAAGGGGAGATAATTGATGACGCAGAGCACACTGTACTGACGACAATAGTTAGAACGATCACAGCCGCTAACGTTGTCGGGGTCATGATTGTGAGTAGTGGAAATTGGACATCGGTGGTGAATTACGTAGAGCGCAATTCCGGACGCGGATATGAACATGAAGAGGCCAAAGGGCCAAAAGGACTCCACTCCGAAGTAATACCACCGCAATTTCGGAGTGGGCACAAACAAGTACACAGGAGACGAGGGGGGATTTAGTGGGTGAGGGCCGCACACACGGAGGATGTGATGACTTCCTCTAGGGTGCGGTTAGGTACATTTATCCCTCCTCGGCGAAAAAAACCTAACCTAACCTAATCTAACCTAACCTAACCTAACCTAACCTAACCTAACCTAACCTAACTTAACCTAACCTAACCTAAATTTATTGTAAATTCATTTGAACGGAACTTTTTTAAGGGTCACCCTAAATTGCTTTCATACAAATGACTACAAAATAATGCATCTATGCGTGCACATGGTTTTAAACTCAAAACTACTGCTTTTATTCACCGTTTATATGCTGCTGATGTACTGGCTTTAGTTTATACAACTGATCCTGAATACATTTCCTTTTGCATTGTAATTAAAACCCAATTAAAAATGTGTGGCATTTGTTCTCATTTACATGAGTAGCTATCATCTGCCAGCCAGGATTTTGTTGCAAAAGTGTTGGAAAAACATACAAAAGTTGTTTGAATTTAAAAGTCTGCCTTTGAACAATGGTTACGAATGGATCCTTGGCCATTGAATTTAAAACTGAAATGTTTTATCTAAAATGTGATACATGTATTCAAGGAAAGAGTTGAGATACTTAATCATCACATATATTTTTTTTTGGATGTTCATGGTAGGAGATTAGGAGACTGGGAGAAGACTACATCATAACGACTTCGGTAGAAGCTGTAAGAAGAGGAGACCACAGAACATCTTCTCTATCATTGTCCGGTGCTTGGGAACTTAGAAGAAGAATTCTTAGATAAACAGACAAAACTTTCTGGATGATTGAGAGCTACCAGCTAGGATCTATTATTACATGGTGAAATAGGTAATATTGGTGTTACAACGGGATCTTATAGGACGCAGCTTGCTTGTGTGCCCGGTGACGCAACTACCAGGTTAACCTAACCTAACCTGAATCAGCATTTACAAGTATTTTTAGTGTCATATGCCATTTAGAGGCATTAGCGCTTGGAGTGTCTCTCGCAAACGGAATAACAAAAAAGTTTTTCAAAATGAAAATAAAATTTTAAAGAGCCTTGCCTATTTAAAAATTCTACTTGGACCACTCATAGCCGAAAATGTAAAAGATAAAATGGGAAGCAAACTAGTTGAAGTGGCACCACGTGTAAAAGAATACGGTGAACGAATGGAAAGTTTAAATGACAGCTTTTGTAGGCATGTTTCTAGAAGCAGCTCAATATAGCACTCTGACGGCTTTCTACTATGAAAAGAAACAAAAGAGAGAAACAATAAGTGGCCTATTTTTTTATTTTAGTTGGTCCACTAAAGAAAACCTGCTCATAAGAAAGCTAATGAAGAAATGCTCAAAATTAACTTAAAATTTTGAAAAAAAAAATTTTTAACAAATTTTTTAATTTTTCATTATTTTTATTTTTAAATTTGTCTGAAGATTAGTAAAGGGTGTTTTTTATAGAGATATAGAACTTTAAGTTGGCATTACTTTTCAAGATGGCGACCGATTTAACAGTTGTCAAGTGATTTATTCTCAGTTTGGTTTGGCAATTCATCATGAATAGACTCACGCCTGAGCAACGCTTGCAAATAGTGCAATTTTATTTCGAAAATAATGGTTCTGTGCGGAAAACGTATCGCGCACTACGTCCATTTTATCGTCGACAAAATCGTCCATCAGAGCAATTAATTCGATTAACCATGGAACTCGCATCCCCAGAGACGATGTACGGTGCGTACAGAAGAAGCTATTGCTGCTGTAGAGCGTAGCATTAAGGAAGACCCGAATGAGTCCATCCGCCATCGAGCACAGGAATTGGATCTGTGTCCATCCACTTTATGGAAGATTTTGCGGAAGGATCTTGGTTTGCGTGCTTACAAAATCCAACTCGTGCAAGATTTGAAGCCAAACGATCATCAAGTAAGGCGTAGATTCGAAAACGAGATTACCGTTGTTCCCGATTTTCATAAGCGAATTTTGTTTAGCGATGAAGCGCACATCTGGTTGAATGGCTACGTCAACAAACAAAACTGCCGCATTTGGAGTGAAGGAAACACCGTTACATCCAGAAAAACTGACTGTTTGATGCGCTTTATGGCCTGGTGGAATCATTGGTCCGTACTTTTTCAAAAACGATGGTGGCCAGAATGTTACAGTCAATGGTGATCGGTATAGAGTCATGATTACAAACTTTTTCATTCCTGAATTGAATAACCATGATGTCCAGGAGATGTGGTTTCAACAAGACTGCGCAACATGTCACACAGCTCGTGCCACAATAGATTTATTGAAAGACACGTTTGCTGACCGCCTAATTTCACGTTTTGGAGCTGTGAATTGGCCTAAAAGATCTTGTGATTTAACACCGCTAGACTACTTTCTGTGGGACTATGTAAAGTCATTGGTCTATCCGTTAAAGCCACAATCACTTGACCATTTGGAAGACAACATTCGCCGTATTATTGCCGATATACGGCCACAAATGTTGGAAAAAGTCATCGAAAATTGGACGTCCAGATTGGACTACATCCGCGCCAGCCGTGGCGGTCATATGCCAGAAATCATATTTAAAATGTAATGCCACAAGATTATCTTTCGGATAAATAAAATTCATGTCAATCGAATAATCCATCGTTGTTTCATTGCAACTTAATGTTGTATACCTCTATAAAAAACACCCTTTAAAACAAAAGTGTTTATGATTTAAAAAATATATACACCTTATACTATAAAAAACCACTAATCTAAGATCTAACCATGTCATGTGTTCTACTCCATGTTTTTTTTTTTTTTGTTTTTTTGGCCTCATAATTTCCCTGAATCCTGGCGGAATTGTACCCAAAGTTCTCCCGACAACCGGATGGAAGTTACACTTGTATTTTATATTCGACATTCTACATTTTTTTTCGTTTTTATCGCCAACTCTTGTATACATTTTTCTCTTTTTATTTTTTTCTTTCTACTCACGTTTTCCTTTTTTTTGTAATATTTTTTTCCGGTTTCTAGCGTGTTTATGTTCTTGTTACCGTTTCTATGCTTACTTTCGTACCCTACTTCCATTAAACTACTTTGGAAACAGCTCCAGAAACATTTCCATCCATAACTTCTATGAGTACAAAACTTCTATGACTTCGGTCAGAATCGTTCTGTGATTTCGTGTAACTTGCATACAAAAATGTAAATGAAAATGTGGCATTCAATGTTCTAACGTCCAAAATGTGGGAATATAGAGAATCAAGAAGCGCAATGAACTCGCCAGTAAGGAATCTTCTACGGCACATGGAGACCCAGTGCACTTCTGTGGAATTTGGAAGGGAAAGCTCAGATAAAGGGATAATACATCTTCCAATTAGGAGATGGCAAGACCTTTCCCAAGTCAGCTGGGTGCTTGTCTAGTATAAAGCGACCTTATATTTATGTTTAAAGAACACATGATTGTTGGTCTCTAGTGGAGGATCCCTTTCCTGTGAGCTGTGTTGTAGCATGTTTATAAAATTTCTGATTACTTTTGAATTTCAATTCTGTACACTTTTCACACTCGTTTTTCTTCCTTTTGCTTTACTTTTCATTTTGTTTTTTTGATAAATGCGAACATAATTGTAACATGTCATATCATAAATCTTGTTTCTGAAACATTTTTCACTTAAAAAGAAAAACACAAAAGTTGTTGCAAAAGTTACACACACACACACACTGGCAATTTTTGGACACACTTTTCTGTCCTTTCTTTATTGGGTTTTGGTTTTCGAGTTCATTTCATACAATGGAAACAGCAACACAAACACAAATGCAGTCGTCTTGTGCGGAAGGAGACACTCGCACACAAAGAGAGGCAGTGAATAAGAGTCTGTAATATCCTGCAGCGAATTTATCATATTTTTTTTGGGGACACCAAAAAAAAAATAAAAAAAAAATTTTTTGTTGTTGTTGCTTTCAAAATAATAAACCAAATAAAACACTCATAGAGCAATGACTGTCATTAATTCACTTTTTTTTCTTTTTCACTTTTTTTTGTACTTTTTTATCGCTCTTTTTGGTGTGAATTAATGGCAACACATTACAATAATCAATTTTTATTAATTTCCCGGAATAGAAGAAATTTTTTTATTTCAAATTTTCTTTTTTAAACTTTAATTCATGTCATGAGCACACTAACTGGGCTAATTTTTCAAAAAAAAATTAAAAAATAAATTTTCTAAAATTTCTGCCACAAAAGGGGGCCTTACAGCAATTGTTTTTTATTTTTTTTTTATTATTTTTTTCATATATTTTTTAGCTGATAAATAAAATGTATTTTCATTTTTATTATAAACGGCAGACAATAAACAATTTTCACACACCGCTGCGCTGGGCAACTTTTCACAAACTGTTCGTTCGTACGTTTTTTCCATTTTTTTTTCATGAAGTTTTTCTCTTTTTTTTCAAAATAAATATGAATTCTTTTTTTTTTGTTTATTTTATATTTTATTTCAATTTGTTTTTTATCATATTTTATGGAGATTATGGTTTGAAAGTGTACATCAGCATCAGACAAAACAAAAAAAAAAAACACAAAAAAAAAATTGAAAATTTATTGCCCACAAGTGCTTCGATAGGAAAATAACGCATTTGTCTGATTGTTGGCAGTTTTGATTATTTTTAAATAATTTTCAATTTATCTTCCCCTTCTCTTTCTTTCTCTTTTTCTTCTTTTAAATATGTTTAGTTTCACCCTACTCTAGGAAGGCACTGTTGATCTTTACATCTGAAATTAAGAAGGCAGATGCTCCTTCAAATTACCTATGTACGTTAACCTCAAAATTGTTGAAAAATGTATAAATAGAAAAAGATAGTGAAAAAAGGGGAAAAGAACACAAAAGAAGAGATCAAAGATAGGTCTGTATCGGGCTCAAGGTAGAGAAAATAGAACATTGAAAAAGGTGAAAAGATAATGAAGAAAAATAGGAAATGGACAGATCTCAACGGCCAATTGATACCACAGTTAAAACTCTCAACATCATAGATCATACTAGACGTCGACTCTGCAATGTCATTGCAATACTTTTGGTATATAATCTGAAGTCTTCGGTTGTGCACTCAAAAGCAGAGACTCAGACTGTGCTCGTTGGTTTCTGACTCTCCGCCTTAGCGCAAACTCTTTAAAAAGAAGAGATCCTATGGCACAAAAACTTTACCTTACGCTCAATGCACAATTAACTTAAAGCTCTACACACATACATACATAATTGGGGATTACAACGCTTCAGCCAGGGAGTTATGACCTAACTTCTCACACCACTTACGATGAGTGTGCTAATTTTTATACTTGAAAGGCGGGACCTACAGTTTAATGTCGACTCCGAACGACAGACTTTTCTGAGAAACTTTTCATGGCAATTTTATTTACTCTCAGAGTTTTTGCCAGAACTCAGCTGAGAGGAAATCGCCGAATAAATATTTTACTTTCATTTGGTTGGAGATGTCTGACCTCGGGTTTTAACCATGGCCTCACGTTTAATAACCCATCACACTATCAACAAGACTACGAGGACTTCTGGACACCATCCATTTCATAAGCTTCTATTAATCTTCGATCAGCATATACCCTGTACGGCGTTGAGAATAGTCAGCCGGCAATCATGGATGCGTTTGACGAACATTATGGAGGTTCTAAGCGAAATTCAAAATACATCACACTGTGGTAGTGCCTAATTCGGATTGTCGAACATACTTTCTGTGGCAGAAGATTCCGAACGACAGAGTTTTGCTTTCCAAGCAATTTACTCGCAGAGTTTTTGCGAGAAATCTGCCAAGAGGAAGTCACCGGAAAAATATTTTTTTCCTTTCGCTTTTGTTGGAGATGTCTGACCTGGGGTTTGAACCGTGGCCTCACGTCTAATAAGCTAACACATTACCTACTAGACTATGACGACTAGTATAGCTCTATGCCATAACAATATGAAGGTTTTACAACATACTACATACATACATACATACTGGGGCCATACTGGTCCCAGGGAAGAATAATCAAGCGCTCCACCAAGTGCAAGCTCTTCGCCGATCTATTCCTTGCCAGCTCTTCTGCAATCTCGCTAAACCAACACTACAAAGCTCATGAACGCAGCATAGTACAATCCCAAACCCTTCCTTTTCAGGACGTATTTTCATCTCAATTGCGAAGCGGATAACTGCCAGCATGGACTGAGGATGACTTGCTACTGTGTTGTGTTACATAATATTGAATGATGTCTCATAATTTGTTGTGTACGTCGGAGCCTAGGAAGCCCTTAATCTGGTGTCATTTAAGACTCAATTTCTAGTTGTATTTATACAACGAAATCTGAAATGCCAAACCACCATTTATACAGTGGAAGGCTGAACCCAGCCACGTTACCGCGCTCTCTACTTAGTCTATGCTTTACAAATGTTAAAATAGTCTTCCACAAATTGTAGCAGGATGTGATGTGCAATGCAGGAGCATGCAAACAAATTCCTTATAAACTCATTCATCACAACAAAAGTTTACTCGTAATGGTACTTTCAGGGGTACACTTGGCAAACTGTTGAGTAGAATGATAGACGGCTGCCTTCTACATTAGGATAGCAAATCTGGCTGAAGAAGCTAGTCTCTGCGAATGATATTTCTTCTCCTCTAGGCATGTTTTAAGATAAACGTCACAAAGGCTAACACACATACATAATTGGTCATTACATTCCTTTAGTCAGGATTACGACCTAGCTTCTCATACCACTTATGTTGTGTGTGTTAATTTTATATATATTAGTTTCGGGATCTACAGCTTTAAGTCGGCTCTGAACGATAAATTCTTGAAATTTACTCTCGGAATTTATGCAAAGATCTGCTGAAAGGAAGTTGCCGAAGAAATATTTTTTGTATTCCGTTTGGATATTTGACCTGAGGTTTGAACCATGGCCTCACGTCTAATAAACCAATACAATACCTACTAGACTAAGGCGACTTTACGAAGACTAACAATGTCCACATTAAAGTAACATCACAGGATTTTTTTTAATTATTTTCAATGACGAAATCAGGGATTTTTGTAAATTTTTCTTCCTTGCGAGTGTGACACATGCAAATAAGAAATATTGAAAATCATATTCTGGAGTAAACACTTAGCATTTGTTGTGTTCTCTCAAGAATATTTATTTAATTCAAAGACCCTTAAATGTTATTTGTTTGCTTATGATTCATTAACCAAAATTTTCTCCTCCTGCTTATAAAGTTGTATCAATTTGTAATTTGCTTTATACCTGAATTGTTTATTTAATAAATTTTATTTTATTTTGTAATGAACAAAATAAATTTGCATGAATCGTTTTAACACTTGAAAATTGTTTGTTTTTGTGAATTCAGTTCATTTAAATTTTATAATAAAAATTATATTTTATTTATTTAGCATTTAAATTTATTAAAACGTTGCAATTATGAAATTAACAAATAAATAATAAAATTTTATTAAAAAAAGGGGGGCTTTACAGACAGACACTATACATCAATAAAATCAAGATGTAAACGAGAGAATTGAAAAAGATTTTTTTTTATTTTTTTCAATGATAATTTAAAAAGTAAACAAAAAAAAGAAAACATTTAAATATTATGGCGAACGTACCTTTTATCACATTTATAATGGCAAACAAATAAACGCATACAGGCAGGCAGGCAGCTTGTCATGTCAGCCAAACAACAGCCGCAGCACTGAGAGGATAAATAAAGCAACGCCACTGCTATGAAAATTTAATCATGTACAGAATTAAACACACTTTTATTTCTCAATCAAATGTTTGATTGTGTTTGTGTTTGTTTTTTGTTTTCTTTTCTTTTTTCCTTTTTTCTTGTTATTTAAACACACAAACGCGTGTGGTGGCTGTTATTAAAACCGTAAGTACAACTGCGAATGTGTATGTATGTATGTGTAAAGATTTTTAATTCAATATGACTCCCACAGCGCATAAGAAAGAGCGAGGGTATGGTTGTTATAATTCATTTGTTTCGTTTATTATTGTGGTTGTTGTTGTTAATATTTTTATTATTTTTTTTTAATTTTTAATTAATCTTATATTCGCTGCTGCTTTTACTACTCTTTTTAAAAGAATTTTTTTTAATTTTTTACTCTCTCAACATTTGCTCACTATTTTGAAGAATTTTTATTAAAAAAAAAACTATTTTTATTTGTCGTATATAAACAGAGCACTTTGAATTTAATTTCTTTCTTTCATTTTTAATTAATTTTACAAACAATTTTCCACATTATTTACACACTTTTTGAATTTTATTTGAATTTTTCTTTTCAGTTTAAAACACCGGCATAATAATACGAATGCTTAAGTAATTATTTCTGCTCTTATTAGTACAGCAGTCCGTTATTAAATGAATTTGTTTTTGTTTTTATCTTCTTCTCCACAATAGATAGAGAGCAAGAGCTCTAAGGCCCTATTAGTAGCTGTTAAGTTTTGTTGTTGCAATTGTATTTACATTTATTATTTGTTGTCTTTGCTTTAATTGTTTACATTCATGAAGTGTAGCTGATGCTGTTGCTGTTGCTGCTGCTGCTGCTGCTGCCGATTGTGCAGCTGCTGTGGCCGCGGCTGCTGATGTTTTACATTGAAAGAGAAATACAATCAAGGCAGAGGCATCAAAGAGTTGTGTGGCTGTAGTTGTTATGGCTGTTTTAAAATGATCCACATTTATCCAAAGGGGTACATTCATATATAAACACATGCTGTGATTTTTATTTACAGTTTTATTTTACTCTTGCTCGCTCTCTCACACACTCCCAGATTATTTTTATTTGTTTAGTTTCATCTAATTTTTTAGTTTATAGCTGTTGCTGCTGCTATTTCAGTTGTTTTTTTTTTTGTTTACTTTGAAAATTAACAGAAAAAATTTGTTGGAATTTGTTGTTTTATAACAGAAAAATGTCGTTTATTTAGACAGAAACAACACAAATAATAGAATTTTTTCCTGTAGAATTTTATCAGCATCACAGAATGTTTCGTATTATAAAATAAAAAAAAAACATTACAAAACTAATTTAATTGAAATCATTTGCCATCTAGAAACTCTTTAATTTGATTAAATCTTTGTGTTATGACTGCAAATAATGTCAGAAAATAAATAAAAAATTAAAAAACGAAAATATTTACAGCGAACCAATTAGCATATTAAAAAGACAAAATAGACCTTTAATTAAAAACTGTATACCAGATAGCATGATCTGGCTACAATGTGACAAACTTAATTGACAAAAAGACTTGAAGCAGCAGCTGAAACATGATGCACCAAATAATAGAATTCTTCAGTTGGAAAACATTTAAGGATTAAATCTGGAGATACTAACTCCGTCGTAATACTCTAACATGCTGTGAACGACAAAATACTAACGAAAGGTCGCGATATAGCAGACTTCATAGTCAATTCAAGGGCACATAAGCCTTCTGGCATGGAGATTACCGTTCACAAGCAAGTTCACTTGGTAGTCCGTAGGTGGTGTGTTTGAACCACCCCATGAAAAAAGTGTTGTACCGATTCCGTTTTCTCTATCACATCATGGCAGCTTCTGCAGTAATCCTGGTGGGGCAGACCGAGCTTGTCAGCGAAGTGTCCTGTTTAAATTCCTGTTAGAATGCAAATCGTTCTCTTGTCGAACACATTAGGAATGTAACGGCTTAAGCACAAAATCAAACCATCTTTACATGGCATTTCTTACATGAAAATCTGCTGCTCTACTGTTTAACTGTGTGCATGATGAAGCTCTATATAAAGCTGCCACACACAGGAGAGGAATTATGTTATGCTTCAGCTTCAATTGAAGGACGTGGACGGTGCACATGTTTGTGTTCGGTGTATTTGTCGTTAAGGCATATATTCTTCGAAAACAAAATACATTTCTTATGCCAACAGCCTACTATACTAGACGTATGACATAACACACAGTCGCGAGACCTGTTCAGCCCGAAAAATGAATCTCTAAGAGTAAATCCGTAGTGTTATCACTGCTAGTACCCCAAGACTTATCGCTAAGAATCTTTGGATCTCAGAATCCTTCCTTGATTGCTACCGTTTCTAATCGGAACTGCAGTGAAAAGTCGTTTTAAGATGCAAGGTGAATGCATAACAGCTACTCAGCCTTGTGGAAAAAACTTTTAGAAGGTCATTAATACACTGTATTGGTTGAATATAATGAATCTGACTTCAAATACTTCATCCCTTCCAAGTAATATATCCAGAAGGTCACAGACGTCGAGAAAAGAAAAATCCAACAATAACAACAACGTGGTAAACTTAGAAATTGCTAGACTTCAACAATATATTCATGTCCTCTGAAGGAACAGAAGGAACACATAGTCTCATCCCAGAGCAAAGCATGTTTTTATAAATTTAATGTCTACATTCGATAAACTCTTGGCAAACAAAATATAATAAATTCACTGTCTAATTCACTTTATGGACTGTAGAGATAGGTTAAATAACATGCCCATATATGTTCGAACTTCGTAAAGAGCACAATGTTACAGCGTTAGGAGTATTTATTTTATTTTATTTATTTTTTTTTTGATTTATAATGATCTACATAGCACAACAAGATACTAAATCTTATAAGTGACAGTGCTATGTTTACAATCAATAAGGTATAAAAAATTAACATTAATTAAATATAAAAAATTAGAGAAAGTTAATTTATGTATATAAATATTAAATTAAATTAAGAAGGTAAAGTATAAAAATAATAATAATAATAATAATAAGAATAATAATAATAATTATAATGATAATAATAACAATAATAATGATGACCTAAAAAATTAAATCACAAAATTTACAAATATGAGAGTAAAATTTTAATTATGAAAATAATTTAAATAACTCCTTTTTGAACGCGTTTGCATTGCCCAGATTTTGGATGTTATTTGGTAAGGAATTCCAAAGACTAATGGTGTGTATAAAGAACTGTCGCTGAGACAGAAGAGTCCTGAATCGTTGCTGTATAATCCCCACACCCCGGTGGGATCTAGCAAACTTAATTTTACAATATAGATACTTCGGCTGTTTCGTGTAAATTATTTTATGAAGTAGAAGGAGGCATCTAATTTTCAGGAGATTATCAAATTTGATACCAAGAATCAGGTAAGCTAAATGAGAAATGTGATCCCGACGCCCCTTAAGGAAAACATACCTGGCTATGTTATTGTACGCCAGGTTAAGTTTCTGGTTGTCATCATAACTGCAATTTGCGTATATCTCACATCCATATAAAAGTACCGGAATCAAGTAAGTTTTAGCAAGTTGCATGCGAATGACAAAAGGAGTTGAATCAATGACAGCCCACAAATTTCGAAGCATGCCATAAATTCTGCCAACAATGACACTTATATGGGTAGACCACGATAATTTGTCATTAAAGACAATACCCAGATTAGTAGCCGACCTGACAAATTCAATTTTATTTCCCCTGATACTCAATTCAGGTATGACAAATGATCCGTTTGTTCTCGAAAGTGTAATACATTTAGACTTAGAAGGATTGATACATAGTCCATTGGCTGAGGCCCATCCGTCAATCCTTGCTAAGTCACGATTAATGTAGTCCAAACAAGAATAAATATTCTCCCTTGGAGTATATGTGTAAAGCTGCACATCGTCAGCATACATGTGAACATTACAGTTAACCAAAACATCAAGTAGATCATTTATGTACATGCAAAACAGCAAAGGTCCAAGTATAGACCCCTGGGGAACACCTCTACTAATAGTAAGTGGATCCGAAACATTGCCATTGAAATGAACCTTCTGAAATCTGTTCGTCAAATAAGAATAAATTAGATTACAGGCAGTTTCGGAGAAATAAAACAGTTTTCGGAGCTTTTTCAATAGAACCGCATGATCGACTGTATCAAAAGCCTTAGAGTAATCAAGCAGAACCAAGAACGCCACACTATTCCCATCAAGTTCCGACCTAAGTTCCTCAACTACATTTACCAGAGCGGTAGTACAACTCCTACCTTTCATGAAGCCCGACTGATTAACCGTTAAGAAATTGTGGCCCCTCAGATATTCATCGATTTGTCTGGCCATGATATTCTCCAATACCTTGGATAAAAAAGAAAGGATTGCAATTGGCCTGAACTCACAATTAGTTTTGGGAATGGGAAGGATTTTAGCCAGTTTCCAACTTTCAGGAAAAGAAGACTTAGTCAGAACTGTATTGAACAAGTAAGTGTAGTAAGGCAAAAGTTTAGGAGTCAGAGCCTTCAAGAATAAAGGATGCAAATCATCAGAACCAACTGCATTTGATTTTACCTCTGAAATACATTCCAAAACCTCAAACTGATTTACGCAACGAAAGCTAAAGGAATACTGTGGTGGAACACAACAGAGGTCATCATACAAGTCACCATTAGACCTTGGGACCCTATTGAGCTCTGATCCAAAAATGATGATATCAGTAACAACGTCATTGGAAGCCCAGGCAGCAACCTCTTTTGAGAAAGTGTAGGGTACATTAATCAAAGTTCCTCTATAGTACCACGGATGTAACAACAACTAAAATAGATTTTAATATCGACCTTTCTAGCATACATAGAACTGATATATGGCATCCCTGTCATTCTAGAAACTACTGGAATAAGGAAATTGAAACTATAGCATAGAAATAAATAGAAAGCAGGGGAGATACTTTTTAACTGCAGTTTAGTAGTCTAGTAGGTAGTGTATTGGCTTATTTGACTTAAGGCCAGGGATTATATACCAGGTCAAAATGATCAGCAAAACGAAATATAAAAAAAATTTCCGAAAAAAAGTGACGAAGTGGTGGTCTTTAAAAAAATTGTCGCACGCTACCCCCTCTTTCCTTTCTTCTATAAACTAGCATTCCTGTATTCCAACACAATGCACTGCATGAATAGGGGTCATCTGCTGTGTGTTGGTCTCAAAAAATGGGGCCAGAAGGTGTCACACAATCAGCAGGATATGTTAGGTTAGGTTAGAGGACGTGTACCTGTCAGTCAAGACAAGTACAGTACCCGGAGGTCGGATTGACCCATTGTACAACGTCCTAAAGGAGGGAAGGATAGTATAGGGGATAGGATGAAAAGAGGGTATATGGGAAAGGGGGAATGGGAAGCGGAGGTATCACACAGACCAGACACAACAAAAGGGTGGGAGAGCGCGACTACACCGATGAAGTCCTAGCACCTCTCAACCAGCCTAAGCCATTAATGAATCTGTGGAAAGCCTTGATGTCGGCTCTCGACACTGAATTCAAGCTCCCAAAGAAGGCCCTGCCAAGGGTCCTCAATCTCAATCTACCAAGGGCTGGGCAGTTACAGAAGAGGTGTTCGATAGTCTCCAACTCCTCCTCAACGCAACACGCCCTGCAATAGTCCGGCTGGGATCTGTTCCAGATCCCCGTCAGCAACCTAATCTCGCAGTGCCCCGTGATAAAAACCGACAAACAACCTTAAGCCCAGCAACCAACATGTTCTCTTACTGTCTACAGCAGGCCTTAGACACCTAGAAACAAAACAACCCGATCCGTTCCCCCAACGCCTCTGCTCTTTCTCCATTACCCATCTATTGATGAGGCCATAGAGGTGGCAGACTGGGGGGTCAGGACCAACTATCAAATCGCCCCCTGAAAGCGAACCTAGCCTAGCGAAGGGCATCCGCCATCTCATTGCCCAGTATTCCGCTATGTCCCGGAATCCAGCATAGACGGATACGGTCCGATCCAAAAGAAGACTTCCTCGCAGCAAATTACTGGCAAAAACTCTGAGTGAAAATAAAATTCTCATGAAAATTCTCTCAAAAATTTGTCGTTCGGTGTCGACTTAAAACACTGCAGGTCCCGCCATTCACGTATAAAAATTAATCGTAACTAAAGAATTCTAATGACCGATTATGTATGTTAATTAGATAGTTTCAATGAAATTTCCTTCTCTACAGGCCACTTTATTCATGCAAATTATTCACTGTTTGCCCCAAACTTGATTTAAAACACAGAAAAGTGTTACAAAATATTTTTAAAAATAAAAAAACAAAGACTGTAGCTCTAGCAAAAGTTTGTTATTGTTGTTGTTTCGCTTTTTATTTTGCTTATCTTTACTTTAATAATAGATTTGATTTTGTAGATAATTTGCCAAACACTTATCGTACACACATATAAATTTAAACACACTTTATTTTCGATTTTTTTTTCTTTTATTGCACTTTTTATCAGACTTTATTTTCGATTTTTATTTGTTATTTTCTTTTTATTTCTTCACTTCTTTATTTTCCTTTTGATTTGATAAGCAAACATTTTTGATTTCTCTTTTATGCCATTCGGTTACGCCATATTTTGTAAATTCATTCATAAATTTGCTGTTTATTTCACGCTTTTTTTGGTCAATGTGTTGAATATTTTTTATTACAACAGAATGTGTATTAGTAAAAGCACAGTTACAGTTACCGTTATTTTATGTTTGATTTGTTATTTTTAAATTAAGTAAGCAATGCCATGCCATGCCATGCTTATGCTGAGCATATGCTGTGTTACGTTTTTTTGTTTATTTACATGAATAAGCTACGGCTTATGGGTATGAGTGTGTGTGTAAAAAGAAGAATACGTTTGTTAAGTTACCGTTTCTTTACGTATTTCTGATGTGTTCGTTAGCACTAAAGAAAAACCCGGCGTAATAATATAGCAACGACGACGAGAGCTTTTAACTCAAACGTAGAATAACAACTAAACTGTCACAAGAAAATTTCTTACAATTTATACACACGGTGACAAAGAGAAACAAATGAAAAGAAAAACACAAACAACAAAAGCAATATATAAACAAAACAAATACTTACGGAAGAGTTAACGAAAAACAAAATTCTCTTTTCAAAAATATAACCAAGAAATATAAGAAAATTTATTTCTCTTGAATCAGCAAAAAAAAACTCTCTTATTTTTTTCTCTTTCATTTTCAATGCATTTTCCAGTTACCTTAACTCTTAAGGTTCCATTGTTTCTTCAACTGAATTCACTACTTTAAAGCCATTTTAATACCAAAAAGTTGTGATTAAATCCTTTGCTTGCCTGTTTTTTATATTATTTTTATTGTATTTTAAATGTATATTTAAAACGGTAAAATGTTTAAAAAGCAACATTGGCAACATGGCAACACCCATAGTGTTTAAACGTGCGGATATTCTCAAAGGAAATTAAGTTTCCTGTTCGTGTGTCAAGTTGTAATTTTATATGTTTTTTTCTATCTCTCTCTCTCCCTCTTATCATTTGTTATTGTTTGCATTGTTTTATCAGCATCCTTTTCGAAGCAACAAAACAAAAGGCATTAAGAAAAATGAAAGGAATTTAAAAACAAAGCATATCAGTTTGGTAAGGCTTTTTGACAGGCATTGTTAATTCAAAAAACGGTTATTGAAACATTTAAAAATGTCAAAAAATAACTGTACATAAGAAAGAAAGAAAAAGAAAAGAAAATTCCTTCACAACATTTTATTTGTATTACAAGGTATCATAGAACAGATTTAAATTTTCTGCCCAAAATTGATTTAAAACTTTGCTTTTGTAAATGGTGAACAACTTATAACAGACAATAACGAGTGCAAAGCTTAAGAAAACAGTTCGAAGCAACTAGGCACCTGATCTCTACTAACAAAAGATTCGTCAACTTCTACTAAAGCTGACCATGTGTTAACGTAAATATATATGCTTAAGGCACACATACACATACATAATTGGTCATTACAACCCTTCAGTCAGGATTACGACCTAGCTTCTCCCACCACTTATGTTGTGTGTGTTAATTTTATCCATGAGTGGCGGAACCTACACTTTAAAGTCGACTCCGAATGACAGATTTTTGAGAAACTTTTCATGGCAATTTCACGTTACTCTCAGAGTTTTTGCCAGAAAATTTGCTTTGATGTCTGGCCTGGGGCTCGAACACTGGCTTTACGTCTAATAAGAAAACACACTGCCTACTAGTGCTCCGATGCATGTTAATTGGTGCGTTTATAAGCCCCATCACAACTACCTTAACAAGTGGTTACATGAGTAAGTTTTTTAAAAACAAGAAGCACAAGAAACTGCATGCAAATCAAATACATTTTGTCAGGCCGAGATTCAGACACGATACATGATACCCTGGGGATATTGCATCAGTAAAAAGAACACACTGCAGTGGTTTTTTTTAGTTAGTTAGCACCACAAAAGAAGGGACCAACTATCTCCATGAGACATGGCCACTTAAGAGCCAGTGCAGCCAACTGTGTGTGTATATCCTCTGAATCTCCAATTGAGTTCCAAGAGATAGCTACAACACCTGATATCATACATACATATATACATAATTAGTCATTACAACCCATCACTGAGGATTACGACCTAGCTTCTCACACCATTTATGTTGTGTGTATTAGTTTTATGTAAAAATGAGTGGCAGGACCTACAGTTTATAGTCGACTCCGAACAACAGATTTTTGAGAAACTTTTCATGGCAATTTTATTACCTATCAGAGATCTGCCTGTATTATCATTAGTGGTGCCTTGCGCACTACACCTACGTCGACGCTGGAGATAATTTTCGACTCTTCCGCTTGACCTTTTCTGTAGGGGAGTAGCTGCTAAAATAAGCAAACGTCTCTGGGCGACTGGACAGTGGCATGACTCGGATATCGGCCACGCAAGGATCCTGAGGGAGGTTGGAGCTGTCGGGAGCACTGACTACATGACACCGCGGTACGACTTCACGAGGAGATTCAAGACATCGGTTCCAGACAACGGGGCCTGGAAGGGTGGTGTGACCCACCTATTAAGAGACTCCGTATAAATCTACACCGACGGTTCTAAGCTGAACGGAGCTGTTGGCAGTGGAATGTTTTCGGAACCGGTTGGAGTAGCTCAGTCTATAAGACTGCCAGACCACTGCAGTGTCTTTCAGGCGGAGGTGGTGGCCATACAGGCTGCGGCGAGTATTATTGGGGACGGAAGGGTCTCCAAGCGGAACGTCACCATACTTTCTGATAGCCAGGTGGCTATCAAGGCTCTGAGTTCTAATGTGACGAACTCCAAGAGGGTGTACGGCTGTCGCAGATATCTCGACGAGATAGCGGAACGATATGATATCCATATCGTATGGGTACCGGGGCACTGTTGAACGAACTTGCCAGGCGGGGCACGACCATCGAACTTTCCGATGAGTTCTCGAATCTGGGCATACCTATGAGGACCTGCAAGTTCATTATTGATAATGCGATCGTCGATTCCGTCAACGACAGGTGGGCGGCCTCGGCCTCGGGTAGAACGGCTCGTAAAATCTGGCCAAGGCTGGATGAGGGGCGCACAATGAGTCTACATAAACTCCAAAGGGGCGCGCTCAGTGTAGTTGTCGGTGTCATTACGGGGCATTGCATTATAAGTACGCATGCGAGGCGCATTGGTCTTGGACACCTTGCTAACGACTTCTGCAGAAGCTACAGAGATGAGGAGGAAGAGGAGACTGTCCCTCATCTGCTGGGTACATGCCCGGCTCTTTGCCAAAGGAGAAGGAAGTACTTGGGACTTACTACATGGATGATCTGGAGGAACTGTCAAGGATTGACATTGGCAGCCTGAATCGCTTCATCAGGAGCTCCGAGTGGTTTCGAGACTAGGGGATAACGGATGATGTGGTAGCATAATGAGCCCAATACGGCCTTAGTGAGTCCATCCAAAAATTTTTCTTGGATGGGCAGCCACCTCTACCTACCTACCTATTGCCTATCAGAGCTTTTGCCAGAAGACTGCTGAGAGGATGTCGCCGAAGAAATATTTTTTTCATATTTCATGTGAACTGGCGTTTGTAACACGGATTCGTGTCTACTAAGATATGCCGGATAATTAAACGAACCAGAAGATAAAAAAAATTGTATTATGGTTGGCCATGAAACTGAAAAAGTCACATTGAAACAGAGTCCTCCTTAAGGTGCTTCTAGAACCCATCCTTCATTATTTTTGTCAATTAATATTCATTAATTTACTAGCCCCATTAAACAGGGCTTAAGTGTAATTACTCTTCATATTGAGTTAAACTCTCTTAAGTACTCAGAGCTAGCAACACGACGAAACAATATTTAAAGGTTTTCTGTGTCATGCTCTTTGCCATGCTCTTTGAACATTTCTTTTTGCTTCTCCTATGCACTCTCTTAAAATCTGTGTTGTTCCGTTATGCTCGAAATATTGAAAATGTTTGTAAACAAAAACCCCCTCACTCCTACGCAGTAAATGAAAGAATCAAAACAAAGTTCGTAAATGAAAGACAGAAAATGAAACACAAGAAATGAAAAAACACGTGCATATTTCAAACGTTTACTCTGCCATATTTCCACTCCTCGCACTCTCACTCACGCTCTCTCTCTGACCACTAAACATAATACTCTCTTCATAACCCTCTCGACTGTTACTGTTATGCTTGGGGGTTTTTTATTGTTTTTAAATGTTATTTCTCGAACAGACTTAATTGTGTGAGAACATAAATTCGAAATGATGACAGTAGCTGAAGTATTTGTATGTATGTGTGTATGTGTGTGTGAGTTTTATTTTTAGAGAAAAGCAACAGGATATCTGGTAAAATACAATAAGTCTGTCTACTCGTTTGTAACAGACAAACATTTGGAGACTGTGTGTCACCATTTTAAAAGAATAACTGGGATTTTCTTTTTGTCAACATGTGTCATGCAAAAGATGATAGAGTATCATCAGCATCATAATCATTGTCATCATTATTATATAAACACACACTGATAAAGAGAGAGAGAGAGAGAAAGGGGACAGCATAAAATAACAATACAATCCCATACAAATATAACTTTGTGCATGTACTATGTGTGTGTGTGTGAGTGTTTCAAAGCAGAGGTATTTGGCAAAACATGTGTTGGTTGGTATGCCTTGATTTATAATGAAAGAAACCAACTGTGTGTGACTGACTATTTACATGAGGCAATTTTTTATTTTCTTTTTGGTGTCTCTTTCAGTTTTTCACACTCACTTTTTCACTCTCTCTCTCTCTCCCTCACTCTTTCTCACTCTGTGTTTCCTTTTTTATTTCTTTGTTTTGTTTGCCATACAAAGCTTCTGTATTTGATGACACAATTTTTTTGAAATGTTATGGGAAATTTATCCCAGTAACACAGTAACTTATTAGTTTATGTGTGTATGAATGTGTTGTCTTTGGTGTTCTAGTATATGTGTATGCATGTGTTGTTGAAATGTGAAAAACAATTGTTACCGGTTTGTTGTATCATTTTTCTTTTGCAATTCGAAAGATTTTCAGCAGCAAACAAAACAAATTCAATAAAAATGTAACACACACTACGACATACGTTGTCGTTTCAAGGATTAAAGACAACATATGATAATTAAATGCGTCTTGTATTCATTTCAAAGAAAATTACGGCCATAAGACGGATCACAATGCGGTAAAATACTATAAAAAGTCAGGATACTGATGAATTCATACTGGTTATCCATTGAAACTGCCTGTCTAATGAGGCTGTCACATGTTAAATATCTTTCATCTGAAGTTTACAATATTTTAACAATCACAGAACGCAGAGAAATAATTCAAACTGCGTGCAAAAGTGTTGCTTCAACCGTGGCCACATCTTGAGCCGTACGGGGTAATGGTAAGGTCGCTCTAAACAATCTACTGGCAAAGGAATTGTGAAAATTGTAAAGAAAGCTCAAAAAAATGAGAGCTGTAATCAGGTATGTGTATCATTGTAATGTACGAGCACCCGAAAATATATCTTCTGCTACATAAAGTATGTCCGACAATTCGAATATGGCGATTCCTCAGTGTTCTAAGCACTTACGATGAGTCATTAACATGAACTTTGCATTTCGATTCATACATACTAGGTCATTACGAAACTTCAGTCACGATTACGGCCTAGCATCTCGCACCAATTGTGTTGTGTGTGTTAATTTTATACCAGAGTGGCTGAACCTTCTGCTCTACGTCGGCTTCGAACGACACATGTTTGAGAAACTTTTTAGTGGCAATTTTGTTTCCTTTCAGAGTTTTTGTCAGAAATCTGGCGAGATTCAAAAAACCATAATGGTTGTTACACGCATCCATGATTGCCGGTAGGCCATTCACAACGCTATATATTGTAAATGCTGATCAAAGATTGAATTGAAGCTTATGAAATGGATGGTGTCCAGAAGTCCTCGTAGTCTAGTAGGTAGTGTGTTGGCTTATTAGGCGTAAGACCAAGGTTCAAAGCCCAGGTCAAACATCTCCAACCATATGAAATTGAAATATTTGTTCGGCGATTTCCTCTCAGCGCAGTTCTGGCAAAAACTCTGACACTAAATATAATTGCCATGTAAAGTCTCTCAGAGAAATCAGTTGATTGGAGTCGACTTTAAACTGTAGGTCCCGCCTTTAAGGTATAAAAATTAGCACACACAACATAAGTGGTGTGAGAAGCTAGGTCGCAATCCTGACTACAGGGTTGTAATGACCAATTATGTATGTATGTATGTATGTTTGGCTTTATTACATGAGAGGTCTACAGAAAGATTATTTTCACATTTTAACCACAGTAGTCAGCTACAGAGACCAAGTAACACGGCGACGGTGGAATTTTCTTGTGGGGGATACGTTAGTGGTTTGAACTACGAGCGCACTAGCCTAATAAGCCAATCTACTGCATATTAGACTACAGCGACCTCTAATCAGCAGCCATTACTTTACCCAAAAAATACAGATAATTGAACGAGAATCAGATGAAAAGAAACGTCCCTAATACTTCAACAACCTTGTAACGTTCCTTATTGTCTGTTATAAGTACATTCCATGTCAATGCGCCCTTGGGGTAAAAGCGTACGACATTTAAAAACTGTGGTGTACCATTGAACACGCATAGAACGTGAAGAACTTTTGATTTCCCAAGTCACAAGCGACATATTTTTAATGCCGGAATTATGGACACGGCATTAAAATCCATTCGGGTTGCTCAACCACAAACGACCATTCATCTTTCAAGAGCTATATAGTACTGACATCTGCCAAAGAGTATATAAGATGGCCTGACAAGGCGACTATCAGGGAACTGGGTTCCATCACAACGAACTACGAACGGTAAACAGATGTCGCAATCATCTCAGCAAGTTAGAAGACGTGCATGACGTACATAGCATAGAGGTAAAGGGGCATTATGATATTTTCGATTGGATTTGGAGTGGATTAATAGGCCAGATATGGCCAGATATCGCCATTTAGTCGACAGGTTAGCGGACGTGTACTTGTAAATTAAGACAAGTACAGTACCCAGAGGTCGAATTGACCCATTGTACAACAGACTTTTAGTCGAACTCTCTGAAGAATTCTTTTCTTTGGGATTCCCTTTAAAGACCTGCGGTCTCGTAATCGACGGTATAGTTACAGATCTCTTAAACGTTAAAATGACTTTTCGGAAACAGGCAGAACGGCATAGATAATCTAGCCAAGGTTAAACTGAAGGCATACGAACTTTCTGCTTACACTCCAAAGAAACACGCTCTGTGTGGTTATTGAATTTATTACTGGGCATTGTATTATGGGCACTCATGTAAGACACTTCGGTCTGGGATACATAGGGAATGACCGAAGGAGCTGCAAAGATGTGGAAAAGGAGGAAACTGTTCTTCATCACTGTACTGTGCATTATTCCGAGAAAAAAGGCAGTTTGGTGGCTATTCTATTAGCGCTTTAGTAGAAACTCCGAATGCTTCAGAGAATAGGGGAAATGTTTAAACGTGGTATCACAATGGACCTTTTGAGGCGCACCTACCTACATATCTCTCATTTCTTTAACGTTTATTTACATGTCTACCAGATTTTGTCTGTTCCTCTGTCTGTATTTACATTTCCAAAATGTAAATAATTTTGTACAGCATTTAAGGCTTTAAGTTGGAATTAATTACGATATTATTTTAGTATTTAATAATAATAATACACGGAATAATAATATCAAAACAATATAAGGAGTATAATAGTGTCTCATTATAAGTGAAGACATGTCTTACTTATTCATTAAATACTCCACCCAGTTAGTCAGTCAGTTAGTATTATAAAGGCTCAGGCAAATACCGCATACAACACATGCAAATGTAAATGACACGCACAAAAGTATGCTACAAAAAACATGACATTTTAACATTGTTTCTGGCTATGTTACTCATACACTAATACACTTGTATACACACTCTCTCTCGCTCTCTCTTTCTTACTGTCTAGCTGTCTAATAAAATTATATTTTATTAGTAAGACAGACAGACATACAGACAGACACACTCGCAATTACAATTCCATTGATAGACACGTACAAGAAAACATGTACGAGAACATTTAGCAACACTAACACTAACACGAACACATTCAAATAAAATGTCTACATGCACATTAGATTGCTTGCTCACTCACACTCACATAAATATTTCATACATCATACATTCATTCATTATACAATAATAATATGAGTAGTATGTGTATAATAAATATGTATTATGTATGTGTATACGTGTGTATATGTATGTGTTTTATATTTTTTGTGAAAGTTTGTGTGTCTGGTTACTAGTATACGTACACATGGGTACATGCTTTCTTCATTTGTCTGTTAGAAAATTAGTTTTTATTCATATTTCCTCTCCAGTTAAGTTTCAGTTAATAGTCAGTGAGCCAGCGAGGCACAGAAGTCTGTATCATCATCAATTAATAAAGGGTGCACCATTGTTTGGTCTCAAAAGTCAGCACACATATAAAGTTATGATCAAAATTTAGTGTGTAGATTGATTGCAGTAAACAATCCTTTTGAAGTACTTCTCGACCCTCTTTTCGTCCATTTGGGACGGTATCTCAACAATAACGTAAAGAGTTTTGGGCTTAGGGGACCATCCTAACGTTAGTGGACTATCAGCTCTCTGTGGAAAAAATCTGTGCACGGCTAGTGGGCGATGGGGAAATATTTGTGGCACTTCAGATTGATAGATTATTCTCATCAACAGAGCACTACATTTCAATCCTCCTCAAGCACAATTTGCTGTACTCAGTGGCGCACTGTAGATTGATAGATTGTTCTGATCACCAGTGCACTACATTTCAATACTCTTCAAGCATAATATACTGTATTCGGTGACACTACAGGCTAGTAGATTGTTCTGATCACCCTTGGCACTATATTTCAATCCTCTTCAAGCACAATTTGCTGTACTCAGTGTCACTGCAGATTGACAAATTATTCTGATCACCCGTCGCACTACACTTCAATCCTCTTCAAGCATAATTTGCTATGCTCAGTGGCACTGTAGATAGATATATTGTCGTGATCACCGGCGCACTACATTTCAATCCCCCTCAAGCATAATTTGCTGTACTCAGTGCCACTGCAGATTAATAGATTTTTCTGATCACCCGTGGCTCTACATTTCAATACTCTTCAAGCATAATTTGCTGTTCTTAGTTGGTAGCACTGCAGATTGATAGATTGTTTTGATCACCAGTGCACTACATTTCAATCCTCCTCAAGCATAATTTTCTATACTCAGTGTTACTACAGATTGATAGATTGTCTGATCACAAGTGCACTATAGATTGATAGATTGTTCTGATCAATCAATCAATCAATCAATACTCCTCGAGCATAATTTACTGTACTCAATGGGCTCTATTCTGGCCTTCTATTACAGAGGAGAGCTGAGCTATTAGCAATAAGGCTTTATCAACTGACCTAAGAAGGTCTATGGACATGGAATTCTGCAATTCTGGGGAAGCCGTAGGTACCTTAGGGACCTCTATTTAGTTTTAGACAATATTCTGGATAGGAGATATGTATTATTTTGCGATTTCTACCAGGGACCTTATGTGAGAATCTTCAAGGTAGAAGTATAGTTTCACATTGCCAGATAGAGCTAGCCGTGTGATATATAATAAGGGTTCGGATGTTATGCTACTGAAATGAACTGTTTTCCAGTTGGATAGCAACTCATTGCTTGTGGGTTGAGGGGATTTTTCTCGGACAGCCAGTCCGCGATCAAAACCCTCACGAACGTCCGCCTTTACGTCCGACTTGTGAATGCCAGGGATTTCGCAGTGAAATGTCAAGACATTTAAAGGCGCCTCTTATATAGTTTCCAGAACACAGAAATACCAACTGAAATTGCATTGCTAATGAACTGGAAAACAGAGCTGGTTGGCAGGAAGAAGACTGGCGGAGATTAGTCTTGCTTGAACTGATGTGTATAAAACTAGCGCTGAGTTTCTTAATTCATTTAATCGCAAGACCATCCATTATTGCGGTTCTCATATGCAACTGCCATATAAAAAGGCACGCTGATGGACTTGGTATTCTCTCGAATAACTTCTGAAGGTACTGTGGGGTTGAGAATTCATGCAGTCGCAGGATTTATTTTGGAGTCGTGATGGTTTTCTAAAAGGACTGTTTGATCCTCGAATTGGGTATCAATTTGTGGTGTCATAATGGACGTATACTATGGCCTAAGTGAGAGCTTACCCTTCAGGGAAGGTACTCCAATTAACCTAAGGTAAGGGATTATTCGAGGAGACATGGTCCTTGCCAAACTACTGCTTGTGAAACTTTATTGAAACAATCATCTCCAAAAGCATCTTGCTCTAGCACTCTATCAGCTTATCTACCTCCTTGTGAATCAGACTTTAATTCCTTGCACAATAAGTAAATCAGGTTCTGCCATTTCAACGCAGTCTTTGTTCCTCAAAAGATCTTGAACTGCTGTTCCCTTTACCAGACCGATTGTTTTGAAACCAATAAATTGATAACCCTGTGGTATCATTTAGACTTGGCTTTCATATATTTTGCAATTTATTCATGCAACACAGCTGTTCCCTCTTTAGACACGTTCTACGCATTTAAACTCGATAACTTTTTCAATAAAATACAATTCTCTTCTGTCTTTCTGTCTTTATTTCTTTTGCCTGCTCTCTTCCCTCCTTCTTTTTAATATATTTGTCTACGTATTTTCAACGTTATTTATTCTGTTTCTCTTTTTTTTCTCTTTCTTGTCTTGAATTTCTCTCAATTTCATTACAGTTTCAGCACCGGCAGCCAACGAAGAATTTTAATAGAGATGCTGGCGTTGGGAAAATTCAATTTTAATGACAAAAACTTCAGAGTGTTTTTATGCAGTTTTTCAGACTTATGGTCTCCAGAGGCAAAAGTTTCAAATTATATTGATTTGATGGACTTAAAAAACAAACATATTTTATTAGAAAATAAAGCATTTCACTGAAAACTCATGACATTTATGTATGTCCTTTGACACATAGATTGTTAGTCTTCTATGACTGTGCAACTCCACTCCACTTCAATACTCTTTCACCATAGCAGCAGTCGAGTACATAGTGACCGGCCGATTTGGATATTTGAAAATTGGTGGATCATGTCAGAACATCAACGTTTACTTAAATGGTAATTACAAACCTTTAGTCAGGATTACAACCTATCATCTCACACCACTCATGTTGCGTGTGTTAATTTTAACTTCGAATGACAGGCTTGAGTTTTTGGCAAAAGACTGCTGAGAGAAACTCACCGAAAGAAATATTTTCTGTTGCCTATTTTGCTTTTGCGCAAAGTTTGAGCTAGGTTTTGAATCACGTATAATTATCTAATAAGCCAAGACAACAAACTAGTAGATAACGTCGACTTCATCGCCTCTTATTGTAGCTTCCCAACAAAAGTTTTGTTTGCTTGGTTTGAGAATAGTCTTTACTTACTTACGTAATTGACCATTAATAACCCGATTAACGAATTTCGGCCCGCCTTAATACATCTTTCCAGGCGCTTCTGCTTGATGACAGTGATTCCCCGATTTGGTGCTTCCAACGCAATCAAGGTCGTCCTCTTCGCCGACTTCCGCAAATTCCCGCATTAAATAGCCGTCTTGCCGGAGCATCCTCCTCCATTCGAACGACATGGCCGACCCAGCGCAACGGCTGGATGTTAATACACTGCACAACGTCCATGTCGTTGAGGAGCTCGTACAGCTCACTGTTGGACCGGATAAGGAAATCATCGCCAATTCGCACTGGAGCGAAGATCTTACGTAGGACTTTTCTCTCGAATACTATCAAGGCTGATGCATTAGTGCTTAATAGTGTCCATGCCTCTACGCCATAAAGGAATACGAGGAGGATGAAAAGAGTCTTAGCCTCTCTTTATCTTCTCTGTTGATTCCAATCCACAGGAGGGTTTTCGTCCCATTAGCGGCAAGCTTATGTGCTGTCCTACTGCCGAGAAGCTCCACATGACCTGGGAACCAGCAGAGTGTAACATAACTTTCCCTACTTAACCGATTCGTGCAACCAAGCAGATTATCTGCAATTTAACCCGACGGCTCTAAACTCGATAATGAAGCGGTGTCTACTCTGGGAAACTGGACCTAAATATTTCTCTCCGTCTGCCGGACTACTGCAGTGTGTTTCAGGCGGAGGTGATGGCAATTTACCGGACCGCTCAATGGATCCTCGTCAACGATGCTCCTTTCACTCGCGTCTCGATCTTTTCTGATAGTCAGGCCGCGATAAGATCTCTATCGTGTTCCGTGAATAACTCTAGGATCGTTAGGGAATGTCGCCGCTGTCTCGACCTTCTTTCTAGGCGCTTCACCAGTATCTGACTGGTGTGGGTCGACGAGCACGCCATAGCTGGTGTGCTCCTTCCGGAATCGTTTTCAATTGAATTGAGTATGCCACTTGCCTTTGTCACGTTGGACATTGAGCGGAAATTCTTTCGGGACGCCAACCTATCCTGGGTCAATGAGGAGTCCTGCTCCACCGCTAGACTCACCTGGCCCTTGATGTATAGAAGACGTACCAACTAATTACTTGGTCTTGGTCGTGACATCATCTCAACCACAGTGGCCGTGATCACAGGTCATTGCGTCATGGGTAGACACGCGGAAAGAATGAGGCTCCCTTTCAACGACTTCTGCCGTGGATGCAGGTCCACTGAGGAAGAGGAGACTGTTGTTCACTTTCTTTGCCAGTGCCCGTCTCTTGCTAGGTGTAGATATAGGTTATTTGGCTCCCCATTCCTTGTTAGCCTAGCGGAGCTATCATCTATTGACATCAAGGATATAGCTTCGTTCATCAAACTTTCTGGCTGGTTTTCCAGTGCGGAGTAGTCGTGCTTTTGTTGTGCAGCCCTTGCGCTGACCAACTTCTTCCATTTCCCTGATTTTGGTGGAACTTGGTTAGTACAGGGACTACGTTCACCCGTGGCATCACAACGGGCCGCTATGCGTGCTCAAGTAAGCTTTGTGATATCAGAGCTACCACTCGGACCTAACATAACCTAACCTAACCCTAAACGAGTAGATTACTCGAATGACGGTTTGACTGTCAGATAGGATTGAATTGAGCACATCTTTCGATGTCAGAAACATCTGCTTGGAATATACTCAGAAATTTTCTCATGGCTTTGGAATACTTCATTATTTTTAAAGCGTGTGCAGCTTCCAGATCACTCCGTTCATTTTTGCTACTAAGTCTCGTTGCAAATTATTTCCCAATTCTACTGGTTCTGTCCAGGATATACTAAAGAATGTAGCCAATCGATCGCTCCTGAAGTCTCCAATTGAATTTCATGTTAGACACTTAGACTCTAGAGCCTTTGGTCTTCACTACAATGTGCAATGGATTTAAATTCATTAGAGCCTCCAGGTCGGCTGTCGGACAGGTTCTCATTACTCCACGGTGGCAAGGACAGTTTCAATCGATTCCTTAGGTCCTGAAATCTCTAAAAGAAATTTCATATTAAACTTGTCTCCCATCGATCTAACCATAGACTCCTGAGTTTTTCTCTACAACGTGCAATGGACTTAAGTCCATCAGAGCCTATAGTGTCGCTGTACGACTGGTTCTCATTGCTCCATGGTGGCAACAGTCGATCGTTTTAAGGTAGTTTCTAAACACTTTTTCGAACATTTTGGGTGTCTTGCAAATGCTGCAATGTTAGAGAATTATCCGCCCAGACACCATTTGTAAAACGGCATCAAATTAATCATCTTTCTACCCAATAGCCGTTGCTAAACTATATTATGTGGCTTGCGGCGCCATAATAAGTACAAATATAATTTGCGAAATACGCTGTAATGAACCGTGAGAAGGGCCTAACTGTGGAGAATGCCGTGTCATCTACAAATTTGGATTACAGACCACAAATTATGAACTGAAAAATCCATAATTTTGCAGCAATTTATGAAATAATGAGGAATGTAAAGTCTCATAAAAGGGGTTGTCCTTATTGATGTTTACTGAGATAGCGAGATTCATCAGGGGAAGCAGGTTTCACAATGGATCGCATGAGTGCCCTATTTTTCTGAATAAAATCATATGGTATTTGGTATTTTATTATACACTGCATTATCATTAATTATGAATTTTCTGTTTTCAATTGTACAATGAATTTCCATTTAAATTTATATTGTAAAAGGGCATTGTTTTGCTAAATAAAAGCATGAGGTATTTGGTATTTTATTCTCCATTGCATTATCATGAATTATGAAACCGTATATGAATACGGAATTGTGTAGAGAATTTGCCCAATTTTCTGTTCTTAATTGTACAATGAATTTCCATTTAAATTTAGATCGTAAAAGGGCATTATTTTGTTAAATAAAAGCATGAGGTATTTGGTATTTTATTCAACACTGCATTATCATTAATTTTGGAACTATGCCTGAACACGGAATTGCGAAGAGAATTTGCATAATTTTCTGTTCTCAATTATATAATAAAATTCCACTTAAATTTAGATCACATGAAGGCACTATTTTATTATACACTGCATTATCATTAATTTTGAAATCATATCTGAATACAGAATTTCATAGAGAATTTGCCTAATTTTCTGTTTTAAATTGTACAATAAATTTCCATTTAAAGTCTCCACATTCTCGAAAAGCTTCCCCCTGTACCAAATAAACGCATAAGTTATACGAGAGTTCATATTAACAGTCAGAATATATCAATTTCCCTTATATTGTGCTCTGTTACATAACCTGGCAAATGCCAAATAAACAAAAATCATAACGTTTTTGTCTATTTCCCTTTAATATTTCAAATGTAGGGAAATCGTGAAACAATTTCAAATGACATGTGCCGTATTTAAATATGCACAGCAACACAAATAATATTTTCTATGCTTACCACGGAGAATTTTTCATTTTTTTTTAATTTTTTTATTTCATTTTCTTTTATTTCATTCATACCCCTCATAACCGGGTTGAATTGTTAACAAATAGAAATTATATTTTATGTAACGCTCACGTTTTTCACACACGCATTCGAAAGGAACAGGGTTTTGACACAAATTCATATGGTGTTGCCACCAACACCAGATAAATCGCACAATTTTCTTTTGAGTTTTCAAAAGCATTTTCTAGGTTTTTCTTTCTCCTTTTTCTATTTTTATAGTAAAAGAAGAAGAGAAAAGGAAACGTAGGATGGCTGTTGCTGGCAAATGCCACCAGGTTGCCTACTTTGTTTGGTTTGGCACAGTTGAACAATTTCCAATGAAAAACGTTCAAAAAATTCCTTGTAAAATCAACAAATCGTAAAGAATTTTAATGAAATTTGCAGAAAGGAAGGCTCAAAGTGTATGCTATAATTAAGCAAAAGTTCATTTAAATAGGATTAATTTTACAAAAGTTCCACGAATATCCTTTTTTTGAGCTGAGGAAAAAATTTTTCAAAAATTTAATTTTTCTTTAATTTTCAATATCGTTTCACTGTATATTGCAAATTATTATACCGCTTCTCTATTCAAAATACTCATATGAGTTGTGAACGCCATAAAATTGAGGGGATGGGGGAATTTGTTGTCATATTTTATTATTTTTTTCCAACCCCTTCTTATAAAATTCACATGATTCCCCTTATATCAGCAGTGTCAATAAGAAATATCAAACCCCAGCCATTGCATTCGAATGAAAAGTTTCAAAGGCTTACCCCCTCCGTTCTTCTGCATCATGCTTGTCGTTAAAGTATTTGCACTTACATTGAGGTTAAAACCTGTAATAAATATTTCAAAATAAAACAGAAAAAAGCACAATAAATTGTGTGGTGAAAAGTAATGGAATAAAAAGTACAAAAAAAATACCTGAACTCTAACACGCAGTCATAAAGCAAAGCAATGCAACGGAAGAAAAGAAAAAAATGAAAATTTTATGGCAGACTTCAGAATTAAAAGAAGCAAATCAAATGAAAAGGATTTCTGTCTTAAGCTAACATTACATAGAATTTTTCCACGTTGCATTTTATTATTGACAACTTTGCGTTACTATTGCTTGTAGAACATGAAGAAGGTGGAGGGGTTTTTGTGCAAAATTTTTTATAGACGAGGAAAACTGCAAAAACAGGAGCTCGTAGAGGATGACAGCAGCGTAGATCCATGCAACACAACATTAAAGTCACATACCATGTACACAATATGCTTCAACTGTTATAAAAATCTTATTTTTTACTGCACAAATGCATCTTTAAAGACATTTAATTCAGGGAAACTGTATTTTAATTTATAATAACATTATTGTATATACGCACCCACACACGCATACCCAAACACAGTCACATATATTTTTCCATTTCCCTTATGTGGCCATAAACTTGCTTTTCTGCAGCCGTTTTTCTTTTTTTATTTCCATGGCATCATGTGTAAATTTTATTGTCATGAAGTCAGTTTAGTTTCAGCATCTTAATGTGCAATTTCAAATAAATATTGCTCTCCCTCTCTCTCTCTCTATCTCTCTTTTTTAGTTTCCTCAGCAATTTTACAGTTATTTTATGTTTTCTTTTACTGCTTTACACTCAACTAACTTATGCTGTAAGACTGAATACTTTAAACAGTCCACTAAGCACACACGCAACAAGGACGCCGCCACTGTTCTCTCTCTGGCAGCCGTTTAAACTTTTTCAAAACGTATGCGCTTTAACACCCAGGGGCACAATATCAGCTTTTTTTCCACATTCAACAAATGCACACGCATGCTGACACACACACGCACACACACATAAATGCTTTCACTTATAAGCTCATACAATAGGTTCCAGTAAAAATACTTTCTTAGTTGTGATTATAACACAGTGTGAGAGAGGTTTTTAAAAGCGTACACTGAACACAGGTGATATTTTTGTACAACCAAACATTCAGACACACAAACAACAACAACAACAACAACAACAACAATTACAACATTCCCTTGTTATTTTCAAAAAGTTAAATTGAAGTTGTAGGTTTTGTTGTTATTGTTTCTGTTGCAGTTTCTATTTCTCTTTCTGCTTTCTCGGTTTGTGTTTTTGTTTTAATTTTTTTGTTTTACTCTTTAGCACACACGTTATTAAAGTTTTTTTTTAGTTTTAAATGGAAATGCATTCCACTTACAGTGGGCTTAAATGCTTGAAATGTTAGACAGGATTTAAGGAAAAAACAAAAATTTGGCTAACAAAGTGAGGCAAGAATATTGTATTCAAAGGGAGCCACATTTTAAGTCCAAACTATTCGGCATACTCCTCAACCCTTGCGATAGTTTTGTGCCAAACAAATGTGGCTTTCTGGTTAATATACAGTGGGTATAAAAAAATTATCCGCCAAACAACTTTTTTTTTGAAAATGCTTTCAAAAAAAACTACTGAATATTTTCTCAAATTTCTTTTTTTTATTTGAAAGTACAATCCTTCCGGTTAATAATGGAAAATAATTTCATTCAAATGGCTGACTCGGCTGGCCATGCAGTAGCCTACACGATCGGTCCAATTTTTAAGCACATTATCGATTGTGTGCAGCTGTATTTAACCAATGGCTTCACGAATATTGTCCTTTAAAGCGTCAATTGTCTCTGGCTTGTCGGCGTAACACTTATCTTTGACGGCAACCCACAAATAATAGTCCAACGGTGTCAAATCACAGCTCCGAGGTGGCCAAACGACATCAGTTCTGCGGCTGATAATGCGATCTTCAAAAACAGGGAGCAAAACATCGAGTGTAGCTTCGGCTGTGTGGCACGTAGCGCCGTCCTGTTGAAACGAAATGTTGCCAATATCCTCCTCTTCAATTTTTGTGAACAAAAAATTCATTCAACATGGCTCGATAACGATCGCCATTGACTGTAACGGCCACTCCTTGCTCATTTTCGAAGAAAAATGGCCCAATTATGCCTCTGGATCAAAATTCGCACCAAACAGTGACTCGTTTTGGGTGCGTCGGCTTTTCAATTTACGGATTTTCTGTGCCCCAAATGCGACAATTTTGCTTGTTTACATACCCGCCAAGATCCAAATCAGTTTCATCTGAAAAGATGCATTTTTTTGCCAAAATCGGCATCTTCTGTAAGTCGATCGCAGGCCCACTTAGCGAAGCGAAAACGCATTGGATGGTCAATTGGCTTCAACTCCTAAACCAATTGGACTTTGTATGGCATCGTACCAAGGTCTTTATGCAAAATTCTTCTCAATGATGTCTCCGAAATGTTCAATTGTTGAGAACAACGGTGAATTGATGTTGATGGCGCTTCACGCACACTTTCTGCCACAGCAGCAATATTCTCGGGTGTACGCACTGGTTTTGACTTTTCACGCTTTGGTTTATCGATGAGGATGCCAGTTTCTTTCACTTTTTTTCACAAGATAACGAACATACGGAGCTGACGGTGCTTCTCTTCTTCCAAAATCCGTAAGCAATTTTCGCACACATTCTGCAACATTACCATGATTTTCAAAGTAATGTCGCAATATTTCCCAGCGTTGTTCAAGCGTATACACAACCATATTCGTTCAGCGGAAGGATAAAACTAATTATCTGTCAAATCGGACATGAGCTAAGTGTTACCATTCACGAAATAAGCACTAGTTGAAAAAAGAAAACGTTAAATGGCGGACCCGATACATGAACGGCAGGCAATACAGTTTAAAGACCACTCCGGCACAGTTTTTAAGAAAGTTTTCATGGCAGTTTTATTTTTTCTGAAATATTTTTTCATATTTCGTTGGAAATGTCTGAGATGGGGATAGAATGACGGCCTCACGTCTAATAAGCCAACACACTACCTACTAACCTACAGCGACTTCAAACAGTGGATTCAAATGATTTTAATTTTAAGAAAACAAAAAATGAAGCTAACAAATGGAAGCGAGGTAAAGGCTGAGATGTCTGAGCTGGATGCTGTACTACAACCTCATCTCTAATAAGCCAACATAATACCTACTAAACTACAGCGACTTCAAACAGTGCAATTAAATGATTTAAGTTTTCCTAAAACAAAAATTAGACTAGCAAAGGAAGGTGAGGTAAAGGGTGAAATATATGCGGGAGATGTTTGAGCTGGAGGTTTTACCGCGACCTAACATCTAATAAGCCAACATAATACCTACTAAACTACAGCGACTTCAAAAAGTGGGCTCGAATGATATAAATTCTAGGAAAACATGAATTAAACTAACAAAGGGAGGCGAGGTAAAGGACGCAATGTCTAGGGGAGATGTCTGAGCTGGGGGCTTATACTACGGCCTCACTTCTAATAAGCCAATACAATACGTCCTAGACTACGGGCACATTATATCCCGAAGCTCAAAAAATTTTGGGTAAGGTACTACCAAGCAATCGGATAAATAAAAAATCTGAATAGCCACGGCGTCAAGGCCATTAGCTGACCTTGTACAGATAAAAGGGATTCCACTACTACCATGAACTGCTAAAAACAGACCACTGGCGGATACAGGTTCTAAAAATCAGCATACTTGAAACCATAAATTTCTATCATAGAATTGCTCTGCAACTTGTTACGAGACCAGCTAATCTCATTTTCTCTAACTTATCCTTTCGGATAGGTTCATATCTAACTGTCGTCTGGCAGAATAGAGGCTGTAATTGTCATCATCAATCTACGTCTGCTTTGTACAGGGCCACCAATATTGGCCATAAGCTTATTGAGTAAACCGGTGACCTTCGCTGCTTTGGAAAGTGTTCAGTCTGAGCCCAGAACGTCAGTCTAAGGTTCAATCGAATGTCAAGGAAATTGACTAATTTCTGAGTCGCCAAAATGGTGTCGCATATCTTGGCAGTGCGTATAAATGGATGGGCAAATCTATCTGCAAAACATGCTATATTGCGCCATAAGATAGGCTTAGTTGCTGAGAATAAATTTGATTTGATTACGAAAGCCAATTTGGATCTTTGCCTGTGCTTGCTGCTGCAGTTACGTGTGCATAAGCGGTAATCACGCATGTGATTCTCTCTGCTCAGGGGTTGTAGTAGAGTGTTAACGTTGAGGTTCCATGGCAAAAGCCATAATACACGTTCTTATGGTGTTCCCTGACTATATAAAGTAGAGTCAATAAGCCTGTATTCCAGCAGTTTGTCGACAAAAGCAATAATCTCAGGACCAAATGTTTCATAACGTTAATAACCGACTCTAGTTTAACGCTGTAAAAGCACGCAGTAAAGCAGTCAGAGCACATTTTCGAGAAACTGCACGATGATGTCGATTTTGCCAAATAAATCATCTTTTCGGCTAAAGCTCATTTTCATCTTAGTTGGGTGCGTTAATAAGCAAAATTGCCTTATTTGGGGTTCAGAAAATCCACACGTGGTCTTACAGAAGCCAATGCACCTCATACGACCAACTGCTTGGTGCGGCTTGTGGAGCGGAGGCATCTTTGTAAATTTATAAATCCCTTTATACGTACTGTCAAGAATATCCTTTCGATTGGAGAAGGTGTGGCAAATAATCCGAATTTGTTGATTTCACGACATTCTCAGCAATTGAGCCTGTCTTATGGTTCATTATGGTATATTTTGCTCTTGGATTTGCCTTTTCATTTATATGCACTGCCAAGAATATCATTTCGGTTATAGAAAGTGTGACAAGTAATCCGAGTTTATTGATCTCGCGACATTCTACGCAATTGAGCCTTTCTCGTGGCTCATTATGGCATATTTTGCACTTAGATTTGTACTTCCATTTATAAGTACTGCAAGAATATCCTTTCGGTTAGAGAAACTGTGGCAAATAATCCGAATTAGTGATCTCACGACATTCTCAGCCACTAAGCCTATCTTATGGCTCATTATAGCATATTTTGCAGATGGATTTGCACATCTTTGGCCCATATTTCTGAGAAAATGAGAACGGCGCAACCATTACGGTCAATGATAACCAATTTTTTTATACCCGCTCTTCAGAGTATTGATGTGAACGATGTTTGGTTTCAATAGGATGGTGCAACTTGCCACATATCTCATGCCACAATCGATTTATTACGTCAAACGTTTGATGGCCGTTTAATTAGGCGAAATGGTAATGTTAATTGGCCGCCAAGAAGCTGCAATTTGACACCGTTGGGCTAATTTCTATGGAGCTTCGTTGAAGAAAAGTGTTATGCCAACAAACCAGAGACAATTGAGTGTTTGAAGGCTAACAGTCGTGATGTCATTTGCCGAGATACGAATCCATACACTCGAAAAATTGTACGGAAATTACTGCGATCGAATGAGGTACTGTGAAGCCATGCGCGGCAGTCATGTGAATGACATGATATTCCATTTCTAACGGCGACAAAAGTCGCCGTAGTCTAGTAGGTAGTGTGTTGGCTTATTAGACGTAAAGCCAGGGTTCGAGCCCCAGGCCAGACATCAAGACAAAATACAAAAAGTATTTTTCGAACTCTGAGAATAAATAAAAATTGCAATGAAAAAGTTTCTCAAAAATCTGTCGTTCGGAGTCGACTTTAAACTGTAGGTTCCACCACTCATATATAAAATTAACACACACAACATAAGTGGTGTGAGAAACTAGGACGTTGTACAATGGGTCAATTCGACCTCCGGGTACTGTACTTATCTTAATTGACAAGTACACGTCCTCTAACCTAACCTAACAATTGCACTTCACAACAAAAAAATAAATTTGACAAAATTTCAAACCGTTTTTTTGTTTAATTGCCGTTTTTAAATTTAAACTTTTAAATGGCCCACCCCTTTATAAAATTTCTCCCGCAACCCACTTGCCATAAATAATTCATTGCCATTTAACCACGGTTCTAATGCTCTCTTATGTTTTGAATAAATAAACGCGAGTATTTAAATTTTAAATGCAAATGCATGCTCTGTCTCTGCCTTATATGTATGTACGTTCACTGAATGAATGTATGTGAACGTGCATAAGCAAGTAAAGGGTCCGCCAAATAACTTTTTTTTTGAAAATGCTTTAAAAAAAAACCATTGAATATTTTCTCAAATTTCTTTTTTTATTTGAAAGTACAATCCATCCGGTTAATAATGGAAAATAATTTCATTCAAATGGCTGCCTCCGCTGGCCATGCAGTAGCCTATACCAGAAGATGTCGATTTTGGCAAAAAAAACTCATCTTTTCAGATGAAGCTCATTTTGATCTTGGCGGATATGTAAACAAACAAAATTGTCGCATTTGGAGCACAGAAAACTCGCACGCATACATTGAAAAGCCGACGCACCCAAAACGAGTCACTGTTTGGTGCGGATTTTGGTCCAGAGGCATAATTGGGCCATTTTTTCTTCGAAAATGAGCAACGAGTGGCCGTTACAGTCAATGGCGATCGTTATTGGGCCATGTTGAACGAATTTTTGTTCACAAAAATTGAAGAGGAGGATATTGGCAACATTTGGTTTCAACAGGACGGCGCTACGTGCCACACAGCCGAAGCTACACTCATTGTTTTGCGCCCTGTTTTTGAAGATCGCATTATCAGCCGCAGAGCTGATCTCGTTTGGCAAGCTCGGAGCTGCGATTTGACACCGTTAGACTATTATTTGTAGGGTGTCGTCAAAGATAAGTGTTACGCTGACAAGCCAGAGACAATTGACGCTTTAAAGGACAATATTCGTGAAGCCATTGGTGAAATAAAGCTGCACGCAATGGATAATGTTCTTAAAAATTGGACCAATCGTGTAGGCTACTGCATGGCCAGCCGAGGCAACCATTTGAATGAAATTATTTTCCATTATTAACCGGAAGGATTGTACTTTCAAATAAAAAAAGAAATTTGAGAAAATATTCAGTAGTTTTTTTTTAAAGCATTTAAAAAAAAAAAAAAGTTATTTGGCGGACCCTATATATTTGTGTGCATATATGTAAGTGTTTGTGTGTGTTCGTAAAAGTTTATGTGTAATTTTCTCAAAGTTTTAAGTGCATATACCTGAGTTTTTCTATGTAAATAAACGTTTGATTCTCTAAGTATGTACAACATGTGTATAGGTTAGCATAAGTGAGTGTTTCTGTTTAAGACCGAGAAAGTTAGAAGGAAATACGGACTGAGAACACAAAGAGCAAGAGCATAGTAACATAAAAGTATGATTTTGTTGTTGTTGTTGTTGTTGTTGTTGTTATTGTTATTATGAATTATTGTTTGTGGCTACAATTAGAAAGTTGTTACAACATTTTTGAGTAAGAAAAACGCAAATAAAATGGCGGCATATTTAAATTCATATTGAGAATCAGATCACCATCATCATCACCGAGAACACCAATACCAACACCAACACCACACTGTTGCCATTATAATATAACGGTTATGGTAACCATTCTTTTTTTGCCATCAAATCGTTAACAGCGAAAAACAAAAGCGTTGCTTGGAACAGCAGGATGGAAAAAGAGAGTAAGCAAGCGAGTGAGAGAGAGAAAGAGAGATAGAAGAGAGAAACCCACAGTAATAAAAACGAAAACAATCAAGCATATGTGTGTTGGAGGGGGAGCATTTTATTTAATGGTGGTGCCTGTTACATTTACTACTGCTGAGTTGTTTCCTGTTGCGGTTATTTTTTTTTGTAAAAGTTTACGGTAATTAAAATAAATTCACTGCCATACACACACATATACGCACAGGCACTCAACTATATGCATGCATGCTTGGCTTCATGCATGAGAAGTTCATGTAAATGTTTATGATAACCACGTAGGTTTGAGTGTTCCATATAAAATTTATCTATTTGAGCATAAAATTTTGTTCGTTACGGGCTTTGCTGTGGCAATTAAATGAAATTTTTCAATATTTTTGGCATAATTTTACACTTGAATGAATTGGTAAAAGTTTGTGATTTTCTAAACATACACAAAAACAAGGTAAGAGTAACGTAAAAAGGATAAAGGACTGGGTAGTTGTAGAACTTAGAAGGCCATACAGTTCTTGACATATTTCTATGGATCTCGTATTCTTTTAGTTTCCTTAGGATTTTTAATATTTTTTTGTCTTTAATTACTTTGTTTTTGATTTTAATTATTTTTTGGTCTTTCGTTGTCTTCTTTCGGTTCATTGGGTTCCCGTGATATCCAGCAAAACACCTTTAGGAAAATAAAGTGTCTTCGTTTGAATTATACAGAATGCTAGTGCCTTTGTTATCCATTTCTTCAAACTTGGTGGAATCAAACGAAGACACTTTTTGTGCATTAGCGTAGATTATGACAGGTGAATGGATGAAAATGTTCCCAAGCGGAAAATTACCTTACTTTGCGATTGGCAGGCGGCTATCAGAGCATTGGATTCTAATGTAATGAACTCTAGGACTATATATGACTGTCGCAGATGTCTCAACGAGATAATGAATCGGTGTGATGTTTGTATCACATAAGTAGTAGCACATTCTCGAAAACTGTAGAGCGGATGAACTGGCCAGATGGGCACGACCATGGAACTCTCTGATGAATTCTCTACATTGGGGATCCCTTTTTGATATTCTTCGCAACTGAGCCTTTCTTATGGCTCACTATGGCATATATTTCACTTGGATTTGCATTTCCACCTATACACACTGCCAGGAATTAGACAAACTGTGGCAAATAATCCCAATTTGTTGATTTCACGATATTCTTCGCAATTGAGCCGATTTTATGGCTCATTATAGCATATATTTCATTTGGATTTGCTTTCCCATTTATGTATACTCACTGTAAAGAATATACTTTCGGTTAGAAGAAACGTGGCAGATTATCCCAATTTTCTGATTTCACGACATTCTCAGCAATTGAGCCAATCTTATGGCTCATTAAGGCATATTTTGCATTTGGATTTGTACTTAATTTTATACGTACTGTCAAGAATATCCTTTTCGTTATGGAAAGTGTGGTCCGTAACCCGAGTTTATTGATCTCGCGACATTCTCAGCAATTGAGCCTGTCATATGGCTCATTATGTCATATTTTGCATTTGGATTTCCACTTTCATTTATACACACTGCCAAGAATATCCTTTTGGTTAGAGAAAGTGTGGCAGATAATCCAAATTTGTTGATTTCACAGCATTCTCAATAATTGAGCCTATCTTATAGCTCATTAAGGAATAATTTGCACTTGGATTTGCATTTCCAATTATATGCACTGCCAAGAATATCATTTCGGTTATAGAAAGTGTGTCAAATAATCCGAATTTGTTGATTTCATGAACTTCCCAATAATTGAGCCTATCTTATAGCTCATTATGGTATAATTTGTACTTGGATTTGCACTTCCATTTATACGTACGGCCTTCTTAATCCTTTCGGTTATAGAAAGTGTGGCCAGTAATCCGAGTTTATTGATCTCGCGACATTCTCCGCTATTGAGCCTTTCTCGTGGCTCATTGTGGCATATTTTGCACTTGGATTTGTATTTCCATTTATACGTACTGCCAAGAATATCCTCTCGGTTAGTGAAAGTGTAGCAAATAATTCGAATTTGTTGACTTCACGATATTCCCAGCAATTGAGCCAATTTTATGGCTCATTATGGCATATTTTGCATTTGGATTTACACATCCATTTATACGCACTGCCAAGATATGCGACACCACTTTGATGACGCAGAAAGTAGTCCATTACCTTGGCATTCGTTGGGCCCTAGACTGACATTCTAGGCTCAGATTCAACACTTTGCATCCAAAGCCGCTAAAGTCACTGATTTGCTCAGTAAGCTTATGGCCAATATTGGTGGTCCTGTACAAAGCAGACGCCGGTTGATGATGACAATTACAGGCTCTATTCTGTTCTACGGCAGTGAGACCTGAGCCTATTTGAAAGCATAGGTAAGAGAAAATGAGATTAGCTGGTCTCGTAATAAGTTGCAAAGCAATTCTATGAGGGAAATTTATGTTTTCAGATATGTTGATTGTTAAGAACTGTATCTCCGAGATCCTTTGGTCTGTTTTTAGCAGTTCATAGTAGTCGTGGGATCCATTTTATCTGCACAGGCTCAGCTAATGGCCTTGACGCCGTGGCTATTCAGATTTTTTATTGATCCGACTGCTTGGTCGTGATTTACCAAAAATTTTTTGAGCTTTGGGACATAATGTCGCCATAGTCTAGGAGGTAGTGTATTGGCTTATTAGACGTGAGGCCACGGTTCAAAGCCTAGAGCAGACAACTCCAACAAATCGAAATATGAAAAAATATTTTTGCGATGACATCCTCTCAGTAGATTTCTGCCAAAAACTTTTAGAAGAAATCAAAATTGCCATGAAAAGTTTCTTAAAAATCAGAGATTGGGAGTCGACTTTAAACTGAGGTGCCGTCACTCATGTGTATAATTAACACAGACAACATAAGCGGTGTGAGAAGCTAGGTCGTAACCCTCTGACTGAAGGTTTGTAACGACCAATCATGTCTGTACATGTTGCCTGGGTTGAACTTCGCTTTTAGGTTTCATGTTGCGCTGTTGAGCTCAATAACCATAAAAACTTTAATTAGCAAATGCGCTTCACTTGACATCAATTTTCGATTTATTTATTCAATTCATTTCCAATTCAACTCAATTCAAAACATTTCAATGACGAAAAAGTTTTGCCTTTCTTTTCAAGTAGTTTTGTTTGTGGTGCCCCTTCCAGCGCAGTAATGAAAGTGTGTGGCATTTGAAAAAAGTGAAGGAAAAAACCGAACTGCTGTAAATGAAAGTGACTCACACTGAATATATGTATGTATGTACACAGGCTTTTAAGCAATCACTTTCATTTATTATCAATAAAATCAAAACAAAATAAAAACTCTTGTGGCTTTACTTTAGAAAACACGGACAATTTTTTTTTAAAAAAATCTGGCAAAAGAAAAAAAAACATTCGAATTGTGGTTCGTATAAACAACACAAACAAGATTTTCGTTGTCAAAACAAGCCCCCTTTTTTCTATTAAGAACAGTGACATGTTTTTTGTTTGTACGTTTGTATCATATTTGTAGGGCAAGTTATACAGATTACATCGAAACTAATTTTAAGTATTTTTTCCTGTGGATTTTAAATAAAATTCACGTCTATTCGTTAGAAAAAATTGTCAATATTTGTGAATAAAAAAAGAACAACAAAAAAATTTTCTTTTGTGCCCAAGTTAAGCAGACCATTACGAGGACGCCAAAAAACAAAACAACACATACTATGTGGCTTAATAAAAATGACGGTGATTATGATGGTGATGTCAGTTATTTTAACTTTTTAACTGATTTAAATATATGAAACAGTCTTTTTTTCGATTACCTACAACCAATTTAAGGCATGTTTTTGTTGCAATGTTTTTATAAAATTTTAATAAAAAAAATATTTAATTAAACTTCTGTCCTTAAATAAATAAATAGATTAACAGTAAAAAAAAGTAAAACGTTCATCATTTGTCAATTTCAAAAGTAAAGTGCATTGCAGCACACAAACAGTGAGCTTCAAAAGTAACTGTACATTAAAAAAAAAAAAGAATTTCCAAATATTTTTACGAAAATGAAAAATCTAAATGCTGGTGCTTTTACATCGCTTAACATTAAAAATATAAGCAAAAGCTACAAAAACAAAACAATGTAGCGAACAAGCCTGTTTACAAATTATTGTACAGCTTAATATAACAACAAACACCAGCTTAAAAATGGTAAACAAGTAAAGAAAAATACAACAACAACACCACAATAATAAACGTAAACAACGATGTTTACTTTTATAGAGATTTCGTGGAGGCGAAGTCAAGAACGTTCGCCTTCAAGAACATTCATCAGACTGTTTACTTTGCCATACAAAAGGCAAGGCAAAGCAGGCGAGTGAGTTAATGAAGTTCAGTCAGTCTGGTGTGAAGACGCGGTACGTTTGAAGAAAGTAATCGCGATTTGAAGATCACCGTTATAAAGATCTGTCGTTTAGTGATTATAAACAGAGGCATAGCAAACAAAGCAATTGTTGTTGTTTACATCAAGCTGTGAACAGTGGCACACAGAATTGTGCGAATAATAAAGAATTTTAATTAAAAAACTTTGAAAGTCGCCGTGGTCTAGTAGGTAGTGTGTTGGCTTATTAGACGTAAAGCCAGGGTTCGAGCCCCAGGCCAGACATCAAAATAAAATACAAAAAATATTTCTTCGGTGACTTCCTCTCAGCAGATTTCTGGCAAAAACTCTGAGAGTAAATAAAAAATTGCCATGAAAAGTTTTTCAAAAATCTGTCGTTCGGAGTCGATTTTAAACTGTAGGTCCCATCACTCATGCATATAATTAACACGCACAACATACGTGGTGTAAGAAACTAGGCCGTAATCCTGACTGAAGGGTTGTAATGGCCAATTATGTTATGTATGTAATTAAAACTAAACACAAATTTATTTTTATTTTATTTTCGATCTACGAGTTCATATTTTGAATGCTTTTAAAAGTTAAAAACTTAACAATATTGTCAAATTTTTTCGGGCACACTCTTTAAGTGGTAAAAGTTGAGTTTGATGAATATGTTTGTTAGAATTTTATCCTTAGCGTACAGGTTCTTTTGGCACTTACTGTATGTAAAGCATTGGATTTCGATGACACCTTTGTTTCATTACAAAGCCTTGGGCCCTATGGCATTATTGATCAAATACAATAACATTTAAGCGATCGCTCATGAATTCAGAGCAGCATTGCTTAATTATTTAACCAACTGTAAAACACTGAGAAATAATCCTAAACAGGATGGATGGAACATACTTACAGAGTCTCAGAAAAATTGAACTTGTTTTACTAACAAATGATGAAAGCATGCTTAAAAATTTTTCTCAGAGGGGAACAAGCTGGCTTCCGTTCCAACAAATCTTGCGGCGACCAGGTCAATAGCCTCAAGATTATTGTGGAACAGTCAGCTGAATGGAGATCGCCTCTTTATCTCGTATTTATTGACTTTGAAAAGGCTTTTGTTACGCTCAACCACATGGCCATATGGGACGCACTGGCTTGCAAGGGTGTCCCTACTAAAATAATAAACTTGATAAAGACACTGGACAATAACGCAACATGCTACGTACTACATGAGAAACAACTAGGAAAGAGCATCAAATTAAAAACCGGAGTCCGTTAAGGCTGTGTGCTGTCACCACTCCTCTTTAACTGCGTCCTCGATGTAGTGATGCAAAAGTCGACAAATCATAGGAGAGGGATTACATGGGGTCTACAAGACAGATAAGAAGACCTGGACTATGCGGATGACATATGCTTATTAAGCCATTCTTTCTCCGACATGCAGTCGAAACTGGATCTAGTTAGCGAAACCGCAAAGTTAGCTGGATTAAAGATGAGTATCCACAAAACCAAATCACTCAGAATGAATGCTAACGCAACGGGGAAATTCCTTATATACGGCAAGGAAATTGATGAAGTGGAGTCCTTCTGCTATCTAGGCAGTATAATCGATAAATCCGGCGGTTCAACAGCAGATATTGCCAGCCGCATTAATAAGGCACGCAAAACTTTTGCCCAACTTAACCCCGTTTGGAAATCATCTAATATATTGAGACGCACCAAAATTAAAATTTGAACTCCAACGTCAAATCCACATTACTTTACGGTTGCGAAACGTGGAATATGGCACCCCGAGATTCCCAGTCTATTCAAGTATTTGTTAACAAATGCCTGCGTAGAATCATGCGTGTTTACTGGCCCTCCATAATATTCAATGCCCAACTCTGGTCAGATACAAACCAGCAACCAATAGAGATGAAAATAAGAAGACGCAAGTGGGACTGGCTTAGGCACACTCTTCGCAAGCCATTAGATGGCACCACAAGGAAAGCCATAGATTGGAATCCCCAGGGAAGCAGGGGCATCGGACGACCATCACACACCTGGAAACGCCAAATCACAATCGAATTATTCAAACTACGTCTACAGTGGAACGAAGTCAAACACCGCGCTGACGATCGAGTTCATTGGAAACAACTTGTTGCGGCCCTATGCTCCCTAGAGGAGTAAGAGGAACATATATATATAAGAGGAACATATATATATATATATATATATGCTTAAAAATGATGTAAGTGTGCTGGACAGCGTATGTATAACCCCTAGTATTCCAAAAAAATTATGGACAAAATATTTAAAATTAGTTACACCGAGCTTTTCCAGAGCTAGACAGAGTCAAAAAGGTAGCTGGACAGTCTTATGTCTTTCTTTATTCAGGCAGTTGCTTTAAAACACAATACGTTTAAGCTTGAGTACTCAATCATTTAGCCAACTATTTAACGCTGAGCAATAATCCTACAGGGTATATACATATACATTTACAGAGCCTCAGTATAATTGAAGTTGTTTTACGATTCACTGCTGAAACCAGACAAAATCAAACAATGAATGAGACGAGTGATGCGAGCGTTGAAATACGACAATTATGTGCTTAAAAGATCCCAGACGAAGCTAGATAAAGCTTCGCAAACGGTGGCAAAACTAGAAGTGCTAAGCTAAGAAAGATAATGCTGTGTAGCTATTAGGATTGAAAAGGGTCTCTTTATTATGAATTTCTACTTCTAAGACAAACGGATCTCTACTATCAACAGTCAACTCGATCGATGCAATCAAAATTTAAAAACGACATGAATTAAAAAAGAATTGAACGGAAATGGTTTTGTATACCACTATGAACTCGCCGTAATCTAGTACGTAGTGTGTTGGCTTATTCGACTTGAAACCACGCTTCAAACCCCAGGTCAGACATTGCCAGTAGAACGAAATATGAAAAATATTTCTTCGGTGAATTCCTTTTCGCAGATTTCTGGCAAAAATTCTGAAAGTAAATAAAAAAACTGTAGCTCCTGCCACTCATGTATAAAATTAACAACACAACACAACAAAGATGGTATCAGAAGCTAAATTGTAATCCTGACTGAAAGATTGTAAAGATTATGTATGTGTATAACAAGTTTAATATCAGAATCCTTAATATACTATATACCACAGCCCACTCTGTCACGCATCTGACAGCCATCGGTATAAACAAGAGTCCCATTGGGAATCCTGTCTAAATGGCTTCATCAGAATCTCTGAATGATTCTAAGAATCGTTCGTTAAAGACTTTGATATTACAATGGTCTATACCGGCACCAATCTATCAATCCTTGTTGTATTATGGAGGCCATCGTATTTTCCAATCAGAGGTCATGGCTATTCTGAAAGCGGCACAATGTTTGCTGGTTTCCAATTGTTTCCCTGTAAAATCTCTCAATTTACTCGCACAGCTAGGCAGCGATTATGTCGATAATGTAGTTATTTTCAACCTCCATCCTTGTCCGAGGATTTCTTAGTGAAAATCAGGAGCAATCAAAGATAACTCTTATATATTATTTGCGAGACATTGGAAATGACATGGCTGATGAGCTGACCCGAGCCGGTATAGAACTCGCAATCTCCAACATACTGCAGAGCATAGGCACTCCGATTACCTAAATTAAATTGGAAATTATAGTCTCAGTTCAATGAGATCATCTGCCTCGTGGTTTGAAGCTTTCTTATCCTTCTGCATAACACTGAATATGTACCCAAGAGGTGAAGAGTGTGTTTTCTCTTGTTCCTAGTCACTGCAGCTTCTGCTGAAGTATTATCCAAACGGCCAGCCCAAATGTGTCTCACATAAGTATCCAGAATTCAATGTCCAGTAAATTTGTGGTTTTTGCAGATTAGCATTTCGCTCACGCGGTTTTAATTTAATGTACCCAAGAGATGAATAATGGGTTTTCTCCTGTCCTTCGTCAGTGCAGCTTCTGACTTACATGAGTATTCAGAATACAAACTCCAGTACCCTGTGCGTGGTTTTAGCAGATTTTCCTTGCTCTGCAACATTTACGTGGGGACTAATACATGCAACATTTACGTGGGGACTAATACATGCAACATTTACGTGGGGACTAATACTTGCAACATTTACGTGGGTACTAATACTTGCAACATTTACGTGGGTACTAATACTTGCAACATTTACGTGGGTACTAATACTTGCAACATTTACGTGGGTACTAATACTTGCAACATTTACGTGGGTACTAATACTTGTAACATTTACGTGGGTACTAATACTTGCAACATTTACGTGGGGAGTAATACTTGCAACATTTACGTGGGTACTAATACTTGCAACATTTACGTGGGTTCTAATACTTGGAACATTTACGTGGGTACTAATACTTGCAACATTTACGTGGGTACTAATACTTGCAACATTTACGTGGGTACTAATACTTGCAACATTTACGTAAGTACTAATACTTGCAACATTTACGTGGGGTCTCATGCTTGCAACATTTACGTGGGTACTTATACTTGCAACATTAACGTGGGGTACTCATACTTGCAACATTTACGTGGGTACTTATACTTGCAACATTTACGTGGGTACTTATACTTGCAACATTTACGTGGGGACTTATACTTTACTTATACCCCTTTAAAGATCCTTCAATTTAAACTGTTTACCTTTCAATAAAATAGTACGAGTAACTTCAATACTTACACTTACTCGTGCGGCATGGTGATTTTCTTCAGTTCAATTCTTCTTTTATCTAATAAGTACAAGAATTCATTTTTTTTCCTCATTCGTTTTTTCTCTCTCTCCATAATAAGAGTGATGCGAGTAATACGAGTGTCTTTTCTAAGTGGAGCATATGATTCTATTGCACGTGTATAAAGGCATAGGTTTCTTATACATACATATATGTATGAATTGGTGTGTACGTGTTATAATGTTGTTGTTGTTGTATGTATTTGTATTATTGATTGCTAATAAAGCCATATTGGAATGTTATTAGAATAGCCAACCAACCACTTAAGGCCATTATCATCATTATACGACTATTCATACAAGCTAAGCAAATACACGTGCATTCTATAAGCATACATGTATACATACATACATATATACACATGTTTGTACATATGTATGTATGTTGATAGACATGGAGATAAAAAAATTTGTTGTTGAATATTAAAGTGCGTGTGTTTATTATAAATGAAATTGGAATACGAATTACAACTACAAATACAAGCACAAATGCAACTCCAATAATACTTTTTTCTTTACTACCATGTGACGTGAACTTAAATCCAATAGAGCCTCCTTAGAATTTTTTTTGCGGGAAGGAGGGATAATGCTTTTTGCATTCATGATGGTCGTCACCAGACATGATATGTCAGACTCTCCCACTGGGTATATCGACTAAAAATTCGCCTTGTCTCCTCACCGGGGAATCATTAAACCTCGGAACCACGGTTGTATTACTTCGAGGTGGACCCCTTTTCTGGCATATGTTCCAGTTCGATCATCGTCAGCCTGCATCCAGGCTCCACTCTATTCTCATTCTACTGCGTCTAGGTCAAATTTTTTCCTTCACAGGACGTGCTCTACACAGTGTTTAACTGCGTTCAAGCTCTCTCGACTGTTTATCATTTTCAGCACGACGTTTGTAGGGCTAATGACGCCGATTTCAGCTTCGAGTCACTGACGGTTTTCGGTTCGTCGACGACAGCTAAAGAAAGTGTGTTCGGAATCATCTAACGTTTCTTTCTCTTCATAGATTCAGAATGGCGAGCGGCATTTCCCCATGCAATGCAGGTACTCTCTGAAATATCCATGACCGGTCAGCATCTGCGTTATGTAGTAGTCTACTTCGCCGTTTTTTCTGTTTTTCACACTTGCAACTCGGGAATCGGTTTATATGACCACCTTCCATGCTGTTCATTTTCCCAGCGAGATTGCCATTTTAGGAAGACTTCGTGCTTTATCGCTTCTATGCTCTGTGGTTGAGTCGCACTTTGCCTGGCGTTGAAGATCATCCGGCGCTCATATGCTTGTAGGTCTATGGGAACCATTCCGGCTATAACTAGGACAGCTTGTGTCGATACCGTGCAATACGAGGATGTCACTCGTAGAGCAGCTATTCTCTGCGCAGACAGTAGTTTTCAAGCCCTGATCCGGGTTTCCAAAGTAGAAGCCCAGATTTCAGATCCATAGAGGGGTATGCTATTTCCAGCTTCCATGAGTAGCTTCCTCTTACTTGTGAGGGGTCCACGAATGTTTGCCATCAGTCTACTTAGTTGAGTTGTTATTCTAGCTGCTCTGAGTAGGTCAGTTTCAAGTCCAGTCTAACCCCAAGGTATTTAAACGATTTCTTCGTGGGAATAACCAAGTCGCCTATGTTGATTTCGATCTCGATGTGTCGTCTGGTTAGTAGAAGTAGCTCCGCTTTATGCATTTTGGGAACAAGAGGGTATTGTGTCATCAAGACAAGGCACTCCCTCACACGTCTAGCAATTGCGAAGGCCGACATCAGTGAATTAAACATAGAAATGTAGCATTATGGTTTGGATAAACCTTGGTTATCAGTCGGATTTTTTTTTATTTCCAAACGTAAAGAAATGGTTCGATTGCAAACAATGAAGATTGGAATTGACGATTGTAAAGCGAATGCCGTTAGGAAAAGTGATGTGTGCTGATATTAGGAAACAAAGAAATGTTTTCCTCTGTAGGTCATCACATTGTGGAATTGACTTCGTATATATGTACATATTTAGTGTAAGACTTCTATGTGTATATTGACTTAATTGGGTTTCAATAGGGTCTTAAGGTGAAAATATAAGACTTATCCATTTGGTGGACTGGAATTCGACATCTGTCAAACTAAGTTGTGGAAGCAATTTTTTTCTTTTGAAAACCTACTACAAAAATGGTGATTCTGCCACAGCCACGTATCGAGTAAAATTTTCTTCAGCGATGACGCACATTTCACACTCGGTCGGTATGTTAATAAACAAAATTGTCGTATTTGGGGTTCTGAGAATCCTCAAGTAATTGAAGAGAGGCCATTACATCCAGAAAAAGTCACTGTTTGGTGCGCTCTTTGATCCAATGACACCTGGACCTTACTTCTTCGAAAACAACGATCACCGTCAATTCGGAGCGTTGTGGTCATATGATAACCGACTTTTTTTGCCTGCTATTGAAGAATACGACTTGGAGAATATGTGGTTTCAACAAGACGGTGTCACATGCCACACAACTCGAGCGAATATGGCTTTATTGCAAGAGACATTTCCTGGCCGCGTAATTTCTCGTCGTGGCGATATCAACTGGCCACCAAGATCATGCGATTTGCCACCATTAGACTTTTTATGGGGCTACGCGAAATACCGCGTTTATGCAGATAAACCTTCAACTCTTGAGCATTTAAAAACCAACATTCGTCAAGTTATGGCTGAGATACCGCCCAATATGTGCCAAAAAGTGGTCGAAAATTACTTCAAAAGAATCAATGCTTGCAACACTTCGCGTGGAGGTCATTTACATGATGTAGTGTTTCAGACATAATGTCAAAGTTCAAACCCTACAATAAAAAAGAAATATCATGAAAAAAATATTTTATATGTGTTTTATTTACGTTTACTTTTGAAACCACGAAATGGATAACCCTATATTTTTAATTGAACTTATGACCTCACATTCTAACATTAATATACAGACGTAAATGGACTTATTATACATTCTTTCCTTCCTCAATAGACATGGCTTAACTATTGATCAATAAGAGATCCTTTGATTGACACTAGAAATCACGGATCTAACATAATTTCATATCCATATCTACACAGGATGAAAATTCTGACCAGATCAACTAGATGCTTAAGGAAGGAAGCTTAAGAGCGTATAGTGGATATTGTACTTTACCTTCGAAATTAGATAGTTTTGTATTAGGAATTATACCTACAGATACATACATACATAATTGGCCATTATAATCCTTTAGTCAGAATTACAACCTAGCTTCTCTTACCACCCATAATGTGTGTGTTAATTTGATCCATGAGTGGCAGGATCTACAGTTTAAAGTCTACTCCGAATGACAAATTTTTGAGAAACTTTTCAAGGCAATTTTATGAGAGGAAGTCGCCGAAAAATGTTTTTTCATATTTTGTTATGTTAGAGACGTCTGACATGGGGTTTGAATCCAGGATATAGGGGCAAAAGAACAAAAGTGCGATGGCGAATTGGGGTTTCTAATAAACTCGCAATCGTTTACGAAAGTGCTACACACAGTGATACATTAAGTGAAAGACAATATCAAACAAAGAGCTAGCTTACCGATGGACATATCTCCATATTAGAAAAAGACCCGAGATCGTTGAAAACTAATCAGTATACGTATCAGCTCATATACTGAGAGAATATTCTGAAAAGCCATTGAGTCACTATGAGGTGATCTATGTATCTCTCTTAAAAGAAGGGCTATTTTGTGGCATACTGTTCTTGACCCGTACAGATCTTTAAACAAGACCAGAAAGAAATATTTCGGGCCCCATGGGGAAATCTAAACTTTCGAAAGATGTGCTCAATTCAACATGAATAGGAAGTACAAAAGGCATAGGAATAGTATCCGATAGTCAGGCCACCTTTTGAGCGCTCGTCTCTTATGAATTAAAATCGAAAATATTTTGGTATTGTCAGGATCAGTTTAATCGGCCAATAACGAGAAAGCAAGGTAACCCTCTGCTAAGTCCGAGGTCATGTGGAAATTCTTAGCAATGAACAAAGCTGATGGTACCAAAAACCTCTGTTGGTGGTAGTGGTAGAGAGGATGTTTGTAAAGGGATGCTGAACAAAAGGGATGATAAAATCAGGCACATACGTTTGCGTTGGAGGCAATCATAATTTTTTTTTGGGAAACGACAGTAAGAGGAGAATTGAGTCTGATCGTGGTGTTTTCACAGTGGACTGTAGACTCAGAATGGAGAATGAAGCATCGGAACACATTCTTCGAACCTTTGGGACATCTTAACAAGAAAAACCTGGTTTTAGGCAGGAAATTTTTAATTGTTGACTCTGAGTAGCATTTTGAAATTTGTCAGTGTAATAAACTTGGAGGAGACATTATGGGGATACCATATAGAGTATGAGAGTAATACAATTGATCGTGTGGTTGCAGTGCCAAGGCACCATAACTTCTGTCTGGAAGAACCTGTAATGATCAGGCAGTTTATATGAATTTCTGATATTCAAAATCCCTATATACACACACTACCCGCCGTTCTCCCATAGAAATGCGAGCCATTGGTGTATATTTCCAGGAAATTTGGAGGAGAATCGATGCAACGGAGAACCGGAATTCTGAAGGAATAATGGGAACTATCTCTATCCTGTTAGATATATTAGCTTATCAGGCTGATCCCAATGCCCAGATAAAGATGACCAACAGGCAAACACATATGGTGTTCTATAGTATAGTCGTACTCCAGTTGGTAGTGTGTCGGCTTATTAAACGAGAGGCCAAGGTTCAAACCCCAGGTCAGACATCCCAAACAAAACGAAACATGAAAAAATATTTCTTTGACGACTTCCTCTCAGCAGATTGCTAGCAAAAGCTCGGAGAGTAAATAAAATTTGTTATGAAAAGTTCGTTAAAAATCTGTCATTCGGAGTTGTGTTTAATCTGTAGATTCCGCCACTCATGTATAAAATTAACACACACAACTTGGGTGGTATGAGAAACTAGGTTGTAATCCTGACTAAAAAGTGGTAATGACCAATTATGTATGTATGTATTGTATGTATATTGCGTGTATATTCCAAAGAGTTTGCTGTGCTGTAGGGTATCTACTGAAAATTTAAATTTATTTCGTTTTGTTTCAAAATCAATTTCAAAAATTCATTCATTCATTCGATTATGAATTTTCAAATACAATAAAACACATTCAAAAAGTTTTTGAATGCCAACAATCACTTATCAATTCTAAACAAATTATCAGGATTTGTATATCAAAGTTATGTTCGTTTTTTTTCTTCTTTCCTCCATAAAATAGAATTTATTTCTATTGTTGTTGTTGTTGTTGTAAATATTTATTTCTATTATATTTTTTTTTAAATAATTGTTGTTGTTGCTGTTATTGTTGATTTTATTTGGAATTTAATATAAAATTATACAATTAAGTGGGCGGCCGTAATTTTTCCACTGAAAAACTCATGCAAAAGTTGAAATAATTTTTGTGTGGATTTGTAATGATAATTGGCCTTTTAAAGGATGCCGGTATTTAAAAGCGAATGAAACATTGTTTTGTTTTTTTTGCTGTTTTTGTTTTTAAATACCAATTAAAATTATAGGCCACATACATATATTGAAAGAGTTTCCTTAGCATGGGGTTTACTAACCATTGGTGAGTAAAAATTGTGCACGGTGGAATAGAAAATTAAAAATTTGTTGAAAACATATCATAACATACCATAACATAGCCAGGATTATAGCCTAGCTTTTCATACCATCCATGGTGTGTGTTTTAATTTTATACATATTGTTACGTTTTTACCTTTTTAAAAACGTTTAAATATGAGTTCGTTAATTGCAACAAAGTAAAAACAAATATGTCTTCAGTTTTTCTTAAACTCTCTTTATTATTTACACTACTTTTGTGTACCACCGTATAGAACTTAACGATACAACAATAATAATCTGTTTATTCACTGTACTAGTTCACACAAGTATTCGCTAGATCTTTACAACCACGACTTATTTTGTTCACACGCAACTTCACACAAGGCTGACTAAATTAACTCTGACTGCTGCTTGCTTTGTCCAGCCCTTTTATAGTCCGCACACACGCGTATCAATCAGTACGATGAACGTTCTCGATGTGGAAGGTTCTCGCTCGCGCCTTCTCGAGAACTCTAGTGCTAGTACATTGTTGTTTGTGTACTTGCTTATGTTATGTACCAGTCGCTACCAGGTTCGATACATATTTGTCGTACACTGTTGCCAGATTTGCCGATTTATCGGCATTTTGCCGATTTTTGACTTTAAAAATGACAAAGTGCGATTTGCCGATTTTTGCTCTTAAAATGCCGATTTAATTAAAAGTATATGTTTGCACCACTGTTTTCATATAATTGTGTCAATATGACTTTGTTAAGAATAGAATACTTCGTATCTGAAGAAGATATGCAAAACATTGATACAGAATTTCGAGAACTTAAATTATTAGATTTCAATAGTATAATCAATAAAAGTGAAAAGGATTTCTTAAGTTTTTGGAAACAAATTTGTGGAATGAAAACTATTAATACAAACTTTTTATTTCCAAAATTGTAAATTTTTATCCAAACAATTTTTATTCTACCACATTCGTCCCACAGATGTGCAGCCCTTGCGCTGACCAACTTCTTCCTCTTCCCTGATTTTGGTGGAACTTGGTCAGTACAAGGACTGCGTTCACCCGTGGCATCACTACGGGCCGCTATGCATGCTCAAGAGAGCTTTGTGATATCAGAGCTACCACTCCGACCTGACCTGACATTCGTCCGGCAATGTGGAAAAGATATATAGTCAGGTAAATATCAATAACACTAAACATAAAAGTCGTATAGACAATATCACAATTGAACGAATTCTGTATACCAGACTACTTAAAATTAAATAAAACAAATTGTTTTAATACATTAATAAAACCTGATGTATTGTGGCAATTAAATTCCGGTATATAAGTTAACGCTAGATATGTTTAAACATCAAACGCAAATTCACAAATTCTTTTCCCACCAAAAATGCTGACACCATGTCTGGCTATTTCAACAGTGGGAAAATGCTGACAACATGTCTAGCGGAAGTGGCGTGATCATACAAAACTACAGGTAGAATGCTAGGGTAGAAGTTAAGAAATATTTTACTGTTGTTTTGACTTTTAATAAATAAAGGCGTGTTGTGTGCTCTAAAAAACACACAACACAAAATAATTTTTTTAAGAAAAATAATTTAAAATTATTTAATTTATATAAATAAATGTTTTATTATATTTAATAGAACAAAGTGTAAACATAATTAATGTATAAATATATATTTAACTTTTGTACAAAAATTATTAAATGATATGAATTATTTACTTATGTATATTATATAATTATGTATACATAGAATAAATTTCTTCGAATAAAACAGACATTTTACCAAAAAGAAAGATATTTTTAATTTTCCGATTTTTTTACGATTTCGAAATTATTTTGCCGATTTTGCCGATTTTTTCATCTAGTTTTGACGATTTTATGCCAAATTTATTTGGCAACAGTGTTGTCGTAGCTGGTTTACTTCATTCCATGTTGTTGTTGCTACCTGGTTCGTTGTACACATGTGTGTGTGCAGCTTTAGATAATCAGCACGTTCATTGTATTCTTAGTGTTAGTGTGTATTTGTATTGTGTGGTTTTTGTTTATCGTTTTTATTGTTAAACGATATTAGGTCGTTTCGCTTTGCGTAACACTGCCGCCCACTTAAGCCTGTTCGTCCCGAATAGGCTCATTATCTCCTTTCCCATATTTTGCCAGTCGCTCTATGTGTACGACCTTCATTTTTGCTCGGGGGCTGCTAGCTTTCTGTATCCTGTACACGACATCGTTTAACCGTTTAATTATTTTATACGGTCCATCCCAGCTGGTTTGTAGCTTGGGAGATAATCCCTTCTTCCGCTTTGGGTTGTATAGCAGAACCATTTGTCCCTCATGGAAGCCCTCTGTGTTTGCTGCTCTATCATATCTGGCTTTCATTCTATCACTGACCATTTTTATACGGGTGCGTACAAACTCATGAAGTTCATTCAGGCTTTCTTCTTTTCCAGTGTATGTTTCGTTCCTCTCTGTGGCGGGCTTAACACCAAATTCTAAGTCACCGGGCAGTTTTATCTCAGTCCCAAAGATAACCTTGGCGGGTGATCTAGATGTTGAATCATGGACCGCCGATCGGTACGCCAGTAAAAACCTCGGAATGTGTTCGTCCCAGTCTTTCTGTTGCTCGCTCACTACTTTTCGCAAGTATTCCTCCAGGGTTCGGTTAAATCGCTCTACCATTCCGTCTGACTGTGGGTGAAGAGGCGTCGTTCGAGTCTTCTTAATGCCATATACTTCGCACATTTCCTTGAATACAGCTGACTCAAAATTTCTGCCTTGATCGGAATGTAGTTCTATTGGAACCCCGTAGCGGCATACCCAGTTGTTCACAAAGACGTTAACTATTGTGTTCGCCTCTTGATTGGGTATGGCATATACTTCCGGCCATTTGCTGAAGTAGTCCATCACAACGAGAACATATCGGTTTCCGGTATTGCTGACTGGAAAAGGGCCTGCAACGTCCATGGCTATCCGCTCGAAAGGTGCGCCTGAGTTGTACTGCTGCATCTGACCTCGACTTCTTCTTGTTGGACCTTTAGCTTCAATACACTGGGTGCAGTTTGCTATCCAATCCGCCACTGCTTGTTGACATCCAACCCAATAAAAACGTTGTTTTAGCCTTTCCAGTGTCTTTGTCACTCCAAGATGTCCTCCGCTGGCACCATTATGGAACTCCTTTAGCACTTCTTTCATTTTGGAGGAAGGCACTATCAATAGGTTGGATGAGGTCTTGCCGTCAGCGCTTTCCCAATGTCTATATAAGCAGCCGTTTATCAACCTTAGACTGTCCCATAGTGCCCAATATGCTTTTGTAAGAGGACCTTCTGCGGATATCTCATTTCTTGTGGGTCGTTTGTCCTCCTCCTTCGCTGCTCTTACCTTCGCCAATATTGGGTCACTCCTTTGAGCTTGGGACCAGTCTTCGTTGGCTTCAATCCGCGTTAGCCGGATATCGACGATGGATTCCTTTTTCTCAGCTTTCACGCAATGTTTACACTCCAAATTACAAGGTCGGCGTGAAAGAGCGTCAGCATTTCCATGTTTTATGCCCCTGTGGTGTTCAATGCTGAAGTCGTAAGTCTGGAGGCGTTCAATCCAACGCGCTAACTGTCCTTCGGGGTTCTTGAATTGTAACAGCCATCTCAAGGCGGAGTGATCAGTCCTTAGCAGAAAATTTTGGCCATACAGGTATTTATGGTAATGTTTGACGCACTCCAGAACTGCCAGTAGCTCTCGTCGGGTCACACAATAATTCCGTTCAGGCTTTGACAATGTGCGACTATAGTAGCCTACGACTTTCTCTGTTCCATTGACCACTTGGGAAAGTACACCACCAATACCATATCCGCTAGCATCACTATCTAAGATGAATTTTTCTCCTGGGACTGGATACGCCAAAACTGGTGCAGCACACAATAGGTCTTTTAGTGTCTGGAACGCCTTCTCCTGTGGCTCACCCCATTGATAGATTTTTGACTTCTTGGTGAGCTCATGTAAACTTGCAGCCACGCTGGCAAAGTTAGGCACAAAGCGTCTGTAGTATGTGCATAGTCCCAAAAAGCTGCGTAGTTCATGAAGATTCTGGGGACGAGGCCAGTCCTTTACTGCTCGTATTTTATCTTCATCGGTGGATATGCCATCTGCTGTGACAAGATGCCCCAAATATTTCACCTGCTTTTGGAAAAATGCACATTTCTTTACGCTTAGTTTTAGTCCAGCCGTTGTTATTCGTTGCAGAACTTCTTCCAGGTTCTTGAGGTGTTCGTCGAAAGTTCTGCCCATCACTATTATGTCGTCGAGATACACCAGGCAAGTCTTCCAATGCAGTCCCTTTAACACACGTTCCATAAGCCGCTCGAATGTGGCCGGAGCGTTGCAGAGTCCAAATGGCATGACCTTAAACTACCATAAGCCGCCGTTCGCACTGAATGCGGTTTTCTCTTTGTCCTTGTCTGCAATCTCCACCTGCCAATACCCGCTTTGTAGATCCAATGTGGAGAACCATTTTGTTCCGGCTAGCGTGTCGAGTGTGTCGTCAATTCTTGGTAGCGGGTAACTATCCTTTTTGGTGACATCATTCAGCTTCCTGTAGTCTACGCAGAATCTTGTACTGCCATCTTTCTTCTTTACTAAGACTACAGGTGAGCTCCACGGACCCGAAGATGGTTCGATTACACCGCTCTTCTTCATTTCGTCGACTAACTCCTTGACCTCATTACGCTTCGCCAGCGGTATGCTTCTGGGTGCCTGCTTTATCGGTCTCGCTTCACCAGTATCAATTTCATGTTTGACCATGGCTGTTCTTCCTTGCCTTTTGCTGTTCGTGGCGAAAGCGAAAGCATACCTCTTTAGCAGCTTTTTGGCTTTATTTTTCTCTGCTGCTGCTAAACCTGCAATCCATTTCTCCACATTTTCGCCAAATTCCTTTTGATCCTTGGCTGACATATCGGCAGGTTGCGGCGTTTGTTCGCTGTTTATTACCGCCTCTACTGGAACACATTGGCCCACCTCTGAGTTTTTACAGACGACTCTTTCATGGCCTGATAGATTTAGCACTCTCATCGGGACTATTCTTTGTTCTGTGGATTTGACGAGGGCCTTTGCTGATATTAAATCCGTCTGTATTTCTGCTGGTTCAACAACCCACAAGCGGTTTTCCACACAATCTCCCTCCATACGCGCCCATATCAGTGATTCACTCTGAGGTGGCAATTTAAGTTGTTCGACCGCAACTATCCTTCTGGCGTGCACTTGGTGCTTGTACCCCACGTCTAGAGGTGTCTCTACATTTCGCCAACTCATAATCTGTTGCCCCATATTCAAATTGATGCCATGAGCTATCATAAAATCGGCACCAATGATAACCTCGTCCACAATATCGGCAACAATAAAGATGTGACTTACACTAATGTTGGCTATAGTCACCTTCGCCTCTGTTTTTCCGTGGACGGTGGCAGACTCTCCAGTAGCTGTCCGTAGTCTTACATTGCTAAGTGCCTCACATTTTCCCTTCACTACATCTGGTCTGATGATAGACTGCGTCGCCCGGTGTCTATTGTGAAGGTATGTGGTCTGCCATTTACGTATCCGCACGCCGTAAGATTGTTGTTGTTCTGTTGCATCACTGATATTGAGATTGTGGGGCCCGCACTTGTGGGAGCCAGCACTTGCCCCTCAGTGCTAGCTCGTTTTAGTTTAACGGGGACTCTTGTGAAGATGGTTGGTAGTTCGCCCGTTTCTTGTTCCTTGATGGTGAGGCGGATCTTGATCTCTTGCGTGGCGCTTTGCAATTTCTTTGGAAATGGCCACCCTTTCCACAATTGAAGCATTTAAGTTTAGTCCTTTGTCCGTTTTCTTCCATAGCTTGCTTCACCATCTCCTTAACTTTAGTTAAAAGGCATTCATCTTCCTCCACGACTTCCATTCTTCGCACTTTGCCTACTTGTGGTCTGGAAATAGCTCGAGCGGTCTCCTGGGCTAGTGCGAAGGCCACGGTCTCTGCAAAGGTTACCTTCTGCGTGGAACATACCGCCAGTTTAATGTCAGGATCTCGTATACCATTGACAAACGCCTCGGTCTTAATGTTGTCTATCAGCGGATGGTTTTCTCCTGGGTATGTGAGCTGCACTAATCTCTCAACCTCCATTGCAAAGGCTTGTAATGACTCATTTGCCTTTTGCGCCCGGCATCTCAACTCCATACGGTATAGTTTCCGTTTGTGCTCATCGCCAAATTTACGCTGCAACGCCACCATTAAGTCGTTGTAGTTGTTTCTGCTGCTGGCTGACATGGTTTCTAGAACCTCGGCTGCGACACCTTTTAACGCCAGAATTAGTTCTAGAGCCTTCTCTCCATCGTCCCATCCGTTTCTGCTGGCTACTGTCTCAAATTGGAATTTGAATACGGATAGGGGTGAGCTACCATCAAAGGAAGGTGGTTTTATCCTGCCAGTACTTTCTGATACTACTCGCACTGGTTCCGGTCGCTGGCTTTGGAGGTTGTTGATCTTCTCCTCCATTATGACTAGTTTGCCGTCAACGGACTGTTCTAAGTCTGACACCTTCTCTTCGACACTGGTAATTCTTTTGCTGACTGACTTATGTATTTCGTGCAGCTTCTCTGTGGTCGCTTCAAGTTTATTCTCGATTTTTGACAAAAAATTTTGTTCTCTATGCTCCATTTGTTCCATAATTACTGATTGCATTCTTTCCATTCTTCTTTCACTATCTTGTCGCGACTCAGAAAGAAGTTTCTGATTTTCGGCTCTAGAAGCTTCTTGTACTTCAGCCAGAAGTTTTTGATTTTCGGTTCTAGAAGCTTCGAATAGCTTCTGGTTTGCTACTTCCATTTTCTCCATCATAGCAGCTAGCAACAAATTTATGTCAACACCGCTAGGGGTTGCAATGGCCTTTACCTCTCGTTCCTCTTCATCCTCGAACTCGTAGGAATCGATGTCAATGTCTTGAAGCTGAAGGTGTTCCCTTAACCGCTTCTGCAATTCATTCTTCGTGCCCATTGTTGAGAGTTTGAGTTTATCCAACTCTCGTTTAAGCCGTTCCACTTTTAACTCGGAGAGTTTCATTTTGATTTTGATTTTCTCTTTCTTAATTATTTATTTATTTTTACTTTTGGATTTTGCAATCCCACTTCTGACACCAATTGTTACATTTTTACCTTTTTAAAAACGTTTAAATATGAGTTCGTTAATTGCAACAAAGTAAAAACAAATATGTCTTTAGTTTTTCTTAAACTCTCTTTATTATTTACACTACTTTTGTGTACCACCGTATAGAACTTAACGATACAACAATAATAATCTGTTTATTCACTGTACTAGTTCACACAAGTATTCGCTAGATCTTTACAACCACGACTTATTTTGTTCACACGCAACTTCACACAAGGCTGACTAAATTAACTCTGACTGCTGCTTGCTTTGTCCAGCCCTTTTATAGTCCGCACACACGCGTATCAATCAGTACGATGAACGTTCTCGATGTGGAAGGTTCTCGCTCGCGCCTTCTCGAGAACTCTAGTGCTAGTACATTGTTGTTTGTGTACTTGCTTATGTTATGTACCAGTCGCTACCAGGTTCGATACATATTTGTCGTAGCTGGTTTACTTCATTCCATGTTGTTGTTGCTACCTGGTTCGTTGTACACATGTGTGTGTGCAGCTTTAGATAATCAGCACGTTCATTGTATTCTTAGTGTTAGTGTGTATTTGTATTGTGTGGTTTTTGTTTATCGTTTTTATTGTTAAACGATATTAGGTCGTTTCGCTTTGCGTAACAATATGTACCATATATGAGTGGCGGAACCTAAAGTTTAACATCGACTTCGCATTACAGATTTTTGGGAAGACTTTTCATGGCAATTTCATTTTATTCACATTTACGTGGGGACTTGATTGACTGGACTTCACTAACGAACTCACCTGCTTTGCCTTGCCTTTTATATGGCAGAGTAAACAGTCTGATGAATGCTCTTGAAGGTGAATGTTCATGGCTTCGCCTTCTCGAAATCTCTATAAATGTAAACATCGTTGTTTCATTATTGTTGTTTGTGTATTTTGTTTACATTTATTCTTGTAGTGTATGTTGTTGTATTTTTGTTTATAATTTTAATGTTAAGCGATGTAAAAGCAAAACACTAGCATTTAGATTCTTCATTTTCGTAACAATATATTCCCAGTCAAATTAAGAAATTTATCATCATTGAATAGGAATATAAAAAAAACACTTCTTAACACTTATTAGAGCACGTATTAAAAGCATAAGTTAAGAGTCATCTTCTGTTGTTTTAGCAAAAATTCTAAAAAAAACAACGAAGAAAAAAACGTGTTACAAACAACCAACAACTCTATTCCTTTATGTTTTCTGATTTTTGTTTGCACTTTACTTATCTTGCAACAATACTTAGTGAATATTGCAAAAGCAAACAATACAAAAGAGACTTCTTCGATTTTATCACTACAAACACAACTACAGCAGCTATGTTCACTATTTCCACGAGTTTCTTCCTTTAAAAATCAGCTTTCCACTCCCACATGCCTCATGCTCTTCACTCAATCTAGTCCCGATGATTTGAGTGGTTGGTTCGCATCCTTTGCATTCAGTTTTACTTTGTTTTTCTGCTTTTGTTGTTGGCGTGATGTAAAGCGATAACTGCACTTTAACTGTGTTGCATAAAGTCATATATGTGTGTGTATAAGTGCCTGTGTATGCAAAAAGCAAACAAAGTTCAGTGAAAATATTTTCTTTGTTTAGAAAAGAAAAAAAAATTTCCTTTCTTTCACTCGAAAAAGGAAAATATTGTTGTAGTTGTGTAAATTCGATTAAAAAGTGAATATGTACGCGTAGGAGAGTGTGTGTGTGTATATGTAAATCAATGGAATACAAGTGTATATGTGTATAAGTGAAAGTGAGTACAACACAAAAGTTGTTTGGATTTCCGTTAAGAACTATGGGAATCACTTGAAGATATTTGGCTTTCTTTGTAGAGAAGAAACATCTTAATGGCTTTGTTGTTATTGCTGTTATTGTTGTTGTTGCTTTGCTTAGACAAACAACAGGACATATAAACAAGCAAAGAAAGAAAACTATTTCGCAGGACAATGAAAAAGGGCTTATCAAACATTTTAATAAAATTGTTGGCTCTACAAAGGAAACAATGAACATATGCCACAGACTAAGGCCACGATGGACGCCGTATATTCCAATATATCCAATAAAATTACTACACCTTCTATACAAACCTGCACAAAATTTTTGAAATTAGTTACACAGAATTCTTCTAGAGCTAGACAGAGCCAAAAAGGAAGCCGGACAGTCTCATGTCTTTCTTTATCCAGAGAGTTTCTTTAAAAACCCACTTATGTTGGGTTTGCTAATTTTATCAATGAGTGGCTGGGCCTACAGTTTAAAGTCAACTCCGAAGGACAATTTTTTTTGAGAAATTTTTCATGGCAATTTTTATTTATTCGCAGAGTTTTTACCAGTAAACAGCTGAGAAGAAGTCACTGAAGAAATATTTCTTCGTATTTCGTTTTGTTGGAAATGTCTGACCTGGAACCAACAATACATTGCATTTTATTTCTGAATTTACAGTTCCATAGAATCCACCATACATACATACATAATTGGTCATTACAACCCTTTAGTCAGGACTACGACCTAGTTTCTCACACCACTTATGTTGTGTGTGTTCATTTTATACATGAGTGGTGGGGCCTACAGTTTAAAATCGACTCCGAACGACAGATTTTTGAGAAACTTTTTTTTCATGGCAATTTTATTTACTCTCAGAGTTTTTGCCAGAAATCTGCTGAGAGGAAGTCACCGAAGAAATATTTTTGTATTTTGTTTTGATGTCTGGCCTGGGGCACGAACCTTGGCTTTACGTCTAATAAGCCAACACACTACTTACTAGACTACGGCGACTGAGAATCCACCATAAAAGTTTACATATAAAATCCGCCTCACACAACAACTTTTTTTTTTTTTTTTGATTTTTCCAACAAAATATTCTCCAGCAATGAAACCCAATTCTCACTGGCTAGTTACATCTGCAATTAAAATTTGTGTCATATGGTGCTCAGAGGACCCATAATTGATTGTGGAAAAGCCATTCTATCCACAGAAAGTGAATGTTTGATGTGCATTACGCACTGGAAGTATATTGCGGAATATTTTTTCGAAAATGTCCCTGGGAGAAAAGTCAATTAACAACGATATAGCATAAAGATAACAGGCTTATTTGACCTACAATTGAAGATTAAGAACTGGACAAAAAGAACAAAAGTGCGATGGCGAATTGGGGTTTCTAATCAACTCGCAATCGTTTACGAAAGTGCTACACACAGTGATACATTAAGTGAAAGACAATATCAAACAAAGAGTTAACTTACCGATGGACATATCTCCATATTAGAAAAAGACCCGAGATCGTTGAAAACTAATCAGTATACGTATCAGCTCATATACTGAGAGAATATTCTGAAAAGCCATTGAGTCACTATGAGGTGATCTATGTATCTCTCTTAAAAGAAGGACTATTTTGTGGCATACTGTTCTTGACCCGTACAGATCTTGAAACAAGACCAGAAAGAAATATTTCGGGCCCCATGGGGAAATCTAAACTTTCGAAAGATGTGCTCAATTCAACATGAATAGGAAGTACAAAAGGCATAGGAATAGTATCCGATAGTCAGGCCACCTTTTGAGCGCTCGTCTCTTATGAATTAAAATCGAAAATATTTTGGTATTGTCAGGATCAGTTTAATCGGCCAATAACGAGAAAGCAAGGTAACCCTCTGCTAAGTCCGAGGTCATGTGGAAATTCTTAGCAATGAACAAAGCTGATGGTACCAAAAACCTCTGTTGGTGGTAGTGGTAGAGGATGTTTGTAAAGGCATGCTGAACAAAAGGATGATAAAATCAGGCACATACGTTTGCGTTGGAGGCAATCATAATTTTTTTTTTTGGGAAACGACAGTAAGAGGAGAATTGAGTCTGATCGTGGTGTTTTCACAGTGGACTGTAGACTCAGAATGGAGATTGTCTTGAATTCCACATATAGATTTCGCGGCAATGAATCATCGGAACACATTCTTCGAACCTTTGGGACATCTTAACAAGAAAAACCTGGTTTTAGGCAGGAAATTTTTAATTGTTGACTCTGAGTAGCATTTTGAAATTTGTCAGTGTAATAAACTTGGAGGAGACATTATGGGGATACCATATAGAGTACGAGAGTAATACAATTGATCGTGTGGTTGCAGTGCCAAGGCACCATATATGTATATGGTATTAACAAGACGTTGCCAGAAATTTCACTTTTTTTTATTACTTGCCTCTTAAGCCGTTTTATACTCTTTCCATTGTTATCTTCTATCAACAGATTATTAAGGCTTTGGTTGCCTGCGTTTATTTTCAAGCATTTGTTTGGTTTTAAGCTTCTTTAACAACAAAAATAATAACAAATTAACCTGCCTATCGAAATCGAGGGGAAGAGGGAAAATAGCCGAAGTCGTAAAGGAAGGAAAAAGCAGCACATTAACTCAGGATAATATTTTTTATAATCAATGATAATATTCCACGAATATCGAAAGGCCTAACAATTCTTGGAATTTTAAATTAAATTAGCATCCTTCCAGTATAATTGAAAGTCCTACGACAACGCTGTGACATACAGAAAAGCCTCAAAGGCTACTGCTTCAGGGCTGGAATGCTAACCACAACATGCAAAGAAAAGGGAAAATGGAAGGAACAGAAAGAGGTATACAGAGTCATCTATACTATCCGAGTAAGCCACAAATATTTGGCTCTTAATGTCAGAAATCCTAGCTAACTCTCCAAAATCATTAAAAAAAAACCCAAGTGCAACTCAGCAGTCAAACAGAATATACTGAATAGATTCTGGTTCCCATACATAACCATAACTCGCTCAGTCTCCCACAGAAATCCTTGGTCTTAAGGTACAAAAACATATAAAAAAATCAATCCCTAATACGGATTCACGCAGCGCTCCGGCCTTAAAGGGACAAGCCTGAGCTACAGCAAAATGGAGTTTCTTCAATTGCCTGTATTCCTTTACTCTCTACATTATTACTTACTTACTTCCTTAATTGGCCATAACAACCCCTTTAACGGATTTCGGCCTGCCGCAACACATCCTTCCAGGCGCTTCTGCTTCTTGCGCGCCAATGCCAGTTGGTCACACCAATCAATGACAGTGATTCCCCGATTTGGTCCTTCCAACGGATACAAGGTCGTCCTCTTCGCCGACTTCCGCAGATTCCCGCATCAAATACCCGTCTCGCCGGAGCATCCTCCTCCATTCGAACGACATGGCCGAGCCAGCGCAGCTGCTGGATATTAATACGCTGTACAACGCCTATGTCGTTGAGGAGCTCATACAGCTCACTGTTGATCGGATACGGAAATCATCGCAAACTCGTACAGGACCGAAGATCTTACGTAGGACTTTTCTCTCGAACACTCTCAACCGCTGCATCAGTCCTTAATAGGGTCCATGCCTCTGCGCCATAAGGAAGCACGGGTAGGATGATTGTCTTGTAGAGTGTCAGTTTTGTCGCACGAGAGAGGTCTCTGCTAATCAATTGCCTATTGAGACCATAGTAGCACCTGTAGGCAAGAGTGATCCTTCCTTGACTGTTTCAAAAGTATAGTTATAGGCCGTAATCTGTCAAATCAATACGCCGCACGTCTCTACTTGTCGATAACATATACTTTGTTTAGCCCTCATTTACTGCCAGACCCATCTTACTAGACTCCCGTTCAATAGCACTAAAGGCAGCAGTAGCATCTCGCTTGGTATGCCCTATGATGTCAATGTCGTCAGCGTACGCAAGCAACTGGAGACTTTTTTGAAAAATAATGCCATTGCGATGCTCTCCCGCCTTTCGCAGCAAACTCTACATGACGAAGTTGAAGAGGTCGCATGATAAGGGGTCGCCTTGTCTGAAACCTCGCACGGTATCAAAAGGCTCGGAGAGATCCATTCCTACCTTAACGGAGCTGCAGGAATTGCTCAACGTCATTCTGCATAGCCTTACCAGCTTCGCAGGTATACCGAGCTCAGACATTGCGGCAAAAACACGATCCCTTATGGGGCTATCGAAGGCTGGCTTATAGTCGACAAAAAGATGGTGTGTGTCGACTTGTTGTTCGTGGGTCTTTTCCAGGATTTGGCGTAGTGTGAAGATCTGGTCGATGGTGGACTTGCCAGGTCTGAAGCCGCACTAAGGTCCAATCAGTGTTTTGACGAGTAGCTTCAGTCGTTCACACAATACGCCTGTAAGAATCTCTCTACATTATGATTGACTGTAATTATTAAAGTTTAATACAATCCTGCAAATACAAAAATTTAAAAGTATGTGTGCGTGTGCGTATAGTGTAGGTATCAGTGTAGGTATCAATGTAGGTATCAGTATAGGTTTCAGTATCGATAACAAAATGTGCAAAGCATTCAATGTCAATCAGTATGCGATACTCAATATCGATTTATGTAAGTGCGTATGTGTAAATTGTAAGTGTATGTGTGTGTGTAAATATTTGACGTTTAAACACAACAATTTTTCTCTGCATCAATGCTGCAATAAATTCGATATATTCTTGGAGTTTTTTTTTGCCATAAAACTGGTCAAATGGTGTTCATACACTTAAGTTTCTTCACTTATTTTAGAAGAATGTTTGTCCTTAATTTTCCGAGAAATTTTCCACAATTTTTTTTTTGCTCTTGCACTGCACAGCCAACCTTATGTTATTGATGGTGATGATGATGATGAAAGTACAATTGCCACCAACAAGTATATACGGAACAGTATAAAAAGAGTGTAGAGGGTGTGTGTGTGAGTGTGTGTTTTGGTCGAGTGTGAGAGAGAGTGTTCAGCACATATGGAACACATTGATTTTCCTTTACCACCACTATTGGTGTATAGGAGTACGACAAAACCAATCATAAATTCATTGAATCGAATCGGTGTCAATTTGAGTATCCTGTTATTTTCTGCCATAAAAAGCATAAGAATGAAAGGGAAAAAAAACGAAACAAAAAATCAAAAACGAATGCAAAAAACACACAGAGAGAGAGAGAGAGAGAGGGAGAGAAAACACGAGCCGGAAAATGCTTGAAATAACTGATGACAGTTAATGCAACACCAACATGTGTTGCATGTGATAAGTGAACTACAGTTAAATGTGATTATTGTCAAAGAGCCAATACTTATACAACCACACACAGGCTTACACAAACATACGTACGTATGTACTATTGCCCTGGATAGCTGACTGGGTGAATATATTTGGCATACATTTACCGGCACAAGCGTTTACACCACAACTACTACTGCTACTACTACTACCCTCAACTGTAACTCAATTGTAACAAAATTTGTTCAGCTGCATGAATGCTTGTGTATATGTATGTATATACACACGTGTGAGTGTATTCTTGCCTTTAGTCGGTACGTGTTGGCGAATTAATTTCGAAAAAATATGTAAAATTGATGAAAAATATTTAAAATTCGTTTCTGTTTTACACTCTACGTTTCTCTTCCTTGCTTGTTTTTTTTTCTAATTTTCCAAACATGCCGCAAAAGAACAAGAAAATGTTTGCAAAACGAAATCAAATTAGAATAGAAGGCTGATAAGATTAATGAAGAAATGCCGTAACAATAGCACAATGGCTGCATGAGGCAGAGACAGACAGAGAGAGCAAATGAAAAGAGAGAAGAAAAGTTTTCAATTTATTTAATGCCAGCTGATTGGAAAATTTTTTGGCAAAATGGAAATCATTAAAGAAAATTGAAAAAAATTAAAATTATAACGAGATTCTGCTTTCCAGCAACACAGGAAAATGCAAATTTTTATCGGAAACAGTCAATAACAAAGCATGTTTCGTCTAGGACAAGCAATGTTAATGCATTTTTTTATTTAAATTGAAGACAACAGCTTAAAACTTCATCAAAACATAAGGCTTTAAAGACTTTTATTTAATTGACTGATTTCTTAAACGTTTAGGTTTTGAAATCATGAAAAAAATAATTCAAAAAACAATAACGAAAATTAGTTAGTGAATGAAAGAGTGTATTGGCTTCTTGTACTTGAGACCACGACGGCTCAAACGCCAGCTCAAACATCTCCAACAAAATTTAATCTGAAAAAAATATTTCTTCGTCAGCTTCCTCTCAGCAGATTTCTGGCAAAACCCGTGAGAGTAAATAAAATTGCCATGAAAAATTTCTCAGCGAGTGCTGCCCTCTAGTTCTGTTGAACTTGCTCTCTCTGTTAATTTTTGATGCACTAACGCCTTCCTTGAGAAAACACATACTGCATTCCGATTCGCATATGATGTTAACATGTTAACGAACGTTATCTGGGATCCTATTGTCCTTTCCAGGCAAATTCGGTGGTTATCTTATCGCGGTCAAGTAGAGAAAACATGCTCTGCAGTCTCCCTTTCATTCTGACATTCTGGACATGCTTCATCTGCATCGTGGCCATACTTACACCGATATACTCTATAATATCCATGGCCGGTTAGCTACTATTTCAGATGAAAGTTCATCTGGCTGTGTTTCCGCATGGTTCATACGACTATACTCGCTATGAGTCTAAATGTCCATATTCCCTTGGTGGAATTGGATCAGTCTTGCTTTCATTTATCCATAGCATCATCAACCAATTGAATGGGGTTCGATAGACCTGTTTTCCTCCTTGTAACATGTTTCCTCCTCTCTATGTCCACTACCAGCTGCATCCGCAATCACCAATGCTGCATCAGTAGATACCGTGCGGAAGGCAGAAATTGGCCTAAGAGCGGATTTTCTGTAGGCTGCTTCTATTCCTGTTCTATACATCTTCTTATCCACAGCCTCAACCCTTATAGGGGTTGCACAGGTTAGGTTAGGTTAGAGGACGTGTACTTGTCAATTAAGACAAGTATAGTACGCAGAGGTCGAATTGCCCCATTGTACAACGTCCTAGTTTCTCACACCACTTACGCTGTGTGTGTTAATTTTATACATGAGTGGTGGGACCTACAGTTTAAAGTCGACTCCGAACGACAGATTTTGTTTTTGAGAAACTTTTTCATGGCAATTTTATTTACTGTCAGAGTTTTTGCCAGAAATCTGCTGAGAGGAAGTCGCCGAAGAAAATACTTTTTGTATTTGGTCTTGGTGTCTGGCCCTGGCTTTACGTCTAATAAGCCAACACACTACCTACTAGACTACGGCGACTACATAGGGGCTGTATATATAGCAATCGAACTCACTACTTCCATCAGCAACTGTCTTTTCTTCTGCTTTTGGTCTCTTTGGATGCTTGTTGACGCCGCACATTTTCCACCGATGTACGTACCAAATTATGTATGTAATAGGCATCAATCTGAGCCTTTGTGACATTATCCGTTGATCCAGTGGGCTTGTTCGTTTCTAAACCTAAAATTCACTAGGAATTCAAGTGAAGCCACAACAATGTCACTTAAGAAGTAAAGCTTCAGTATCTTGTTACCAAGAACGTTTACATAACCGACAGAGTCTCCATAGACAATGGCTGTTTGAAGGCTTAAATTTGTCCTACTAAGTGAAAGCAGATTTTCTGAGTTTCCCCCGCTGGGGTGTAGTGGTAGCTGGTGTAAGTATGCTAGTAAACAGCAATTTTCCTGTTTATACAGTTCCTAAGCCTTTTGTAAGTTCACAAAGGGGAAGACGCCTTCTCATGCTACTTATATTGTGTGTGTTGACGTTATACACGAGTGCCGCGATCTACAGTTTAAAGTCGATTGCGAACGACAGATTTTTGAGAAAGTTTTCATGGCTCTTTTATTCATTCACAGAATTTTTTGCCAGAAATCTGCAGACGGGAAGTCACCAAAAAAATATTCGTTTTATGCTTCGTTTGGGTCGAGATTTCTGGCATCGGGTTTGAACCACAGCCTCACGTCTAATAAACCAACACACTATCTACTATACTACGGTTGCTGCCTATTAACAACCTTCACTAAAGCAACAGATATTTGTAAACAAGGGGGTACACAAAGATTGTGCTCTGCTTGGGTGTTCAGCCATGCAGCCAATTAAGCAGTGACCTGTAATAACTCTCTCCTTTGTAACATCTTTATTGCCAATTATTACGCACTCCCCTTTGGTATCCCTTTAATGTTTTATGAATTTTTCTTTCTTTTCTTTTCTGTTTGTATATTTCTTTATGAAAAAAAGAAATGTTTGTTGCTGTCACATTGACATTTTCATATTTTTTCCAGTTGTTACGCTTTTTTTTAAAAAACTCGACTCAAGTGCACTTTTCATGTCATTTCCGGTTAGTTTGATCATATGATGGCCCACAGCCAATTACAATTACTTTATGGTTGTCTTATTGCTTTTACCATGTTTTCTGTGCACACTTTTCAAACATATTTATGGTTAACGATACCCAGGCAATGTAACAGACAGACTTACAAGTGTTATATGATACACACACTCACACACACTATAAGTGGAGGCACACACATGATACTGGCGCTACCACTTGAGAAACATTTTAAAAGAAACACTCTCTGGCAACAGTAAACACTCTTTAGAAGAGCTGAGATGATATTCTTTTATTTTATATATGTATGTCCTTACATGTATGTCCTTGTCTTGTCTTGTCTTGTTCGACTAATGGAAAGAAAAACAACAAGTTTATTTTCCTTTTTCACAATTTCTAATTTTCTCTTCACATCTTTAACTTGTGTGTTAACTTGTTTTTGTTCATACTTTTTAATTGCGTTTTTCTTTTTTTCTTTTCTTTATTTTTCTTTTAATTTTCCAACCTCTTGAAGTGTTCCTTCAAGTGTTTAAATTTTCTTTTTAAAGAACCTCAAGAAATAAATGAAAAAAAAGAAAAACTTCTGGAAAACTTGTGTTTAAAACGTACGAATAAGTGGTTTTTATGTTCTACATGACCTGGCGTATGGCCGGCTCCCCTTTCAAATATTTATCGAATTTCTCTCAAGTTAAATTGAATTTCATTGTAATTTCATTTCGTTTTAATTTTCACTTGAAAGTTTCTCTTTTTTCTTTCACCACTTCACTTACAAAACACTCAATAGCTCATCAGGTTGTTTGTCTGTTGAATTAAGAATTTTTTTTCCAGGTGGTGGGTACTCAATCACTGTTTGCCACTGCTTTAAAGCCAAGTGAGTTAAATTTTTAATTAATTTAAGGAACCATAAAGACAATCGAATAGAATTGGAATGTTGCGACTGCCTCCTCTCTTTTCATCACGCGTTTAAGAAATACTAAAGAGGCAACATTTGAATACACAGTGTTACACTCTGCTTGTGACTCACTATACCACATCTGAACCTATTGTTGATAGCAGATTAAACACTAGAACTTCTGCAGCAGACTACTTGGATGGTTCTAAACATACGTATAAAGCAGGCTGTGGAAGTTCTCCAAAGAACCTTAGGATAGGTCTTCCCTTACAACATTTTATACGCCAAAGCATTTCAGTAACAAAATATTCCTTTAAACGTAGCCACCGCCATAGAAAAAGCAGTGTTACACTCTGCTTGTAACTCACTATACCAAGCAGATTGCACACTGGAACTTTAAGCAGGCGTGGTCCTCTTAGATGTTCATCTCCAAGAATTCTGGGGAAGTCTACTTGGACGGTTGTAAACATACGTACACAGAAGGCTGTGGATGTTTTCCAAAGAATCTTAGGTAGCTCTTCGCTTTCAATACTTTATAAGCCAAGGCATATTAGTAACAAAGCATTCCTTTAAACGCATCTACCGCCATCGAGAATTCAGTGTTACACTCTGCTTGTGACTCACTATACCATGTCTGAACCTATCCTTGACAACAGATTGCAAATTTAAGCAGGCGTGGTCCTCTTACATGTTTACCTCCAAGAATTCTGGGGAAGTCTACTTGCACGGTTGTAAGCAAACGTATACAGAAGGCTGTGGATGTTTTCCAATGAATCTTAGTCTAGCTCTTCGTTTTCAACATTTTATAAGCCAAGGCATATTAGCAACAAAACATTCCTTTATACGCATCTACTGCCATCGAGAATGCAGTGTTAGACTCTGCTTGCGACTCACCATACCATGTCTGAACCTATTCTTGATAGCAGATTGCACACTGGAACTTTAAGCAGGCGTGGTCCTCTTAGATGTTTATCTCCAAGAATTCTGGAGAAGTTTACTTGAACGGTGCTAAACATACGAATAACGTCGGCTGTGGATGTTTTCCAAAGAATCTTAGTCTAGCTCTTCGTTTACAAAATTTTTTAGGCCACTGCACTTCAGTAACAAAACATCCCTTTAAACGTAGCCACCGCCATAGAAGATACAATGTTACACTCTGCTTGTGGCCCACTATACCCCATTTGAACCTATTCTTAATAGCAGATTGTTGATTTCCAAGCAAGAAAGCCTGGTCCGCTGGCATGTACCTCTCCGAGGGTTCTGTGGAATTCTACTTGCACGGTTCTAAGCATACAAATAAAGTAGGATGTGTAAGTTCTCCAAAGAATCTTAGGATAGCACTTCGCCTTCCCTACAACTGTAGTGTATTTCAGTTCGAGATAATGGCCCTAAAATTCGATGCAGAACTGATCGAATTGAACTGAAGGATATATAACTGCCTAGCGACATTAGTGCAGGACTTAAAGTGATTTTCGCCATGAAGGCATTTCCCACGGTTATCAAAGCACGGTAGAAACAATGCGTCTACCAGTGCCCCCAAGCACAATGATGCAAAACCATACGGTATGCATAAGCATATCATTGATTGTATAAGCATATCATTGATTGCATCACCATACGTGAGTAAGAATTCAAAGCCATGCGTAGTATATTTTTTCTAGCCTCGTTCCTCAATGCATCACGTTCCTCGTTTAACTCTTTCATGAAAATGTCATCTAATAAAAGATTTATATCAGGATTGTCGTTATTCCTCATGTTCAGTTCAGTCAGTATCTTAAACGGTTCGATACCAGTACTCCGTGGTGCGGTACTGTTAATAGTCGTGTGTACACGGTCAACATATTTGTACCAATGGTCTGATTTCTCTACACAGAGCTTGGTCAACATAGGAATAATTATCCTATGTATCATTTCAACTTGGCCGTTCCCTCTTGGCACTCCAGTTGCATTCATAAGATGCTGAAGATTTTCGGATTCACAAAACCCTTGAAACTTGTTTGATGTAAACACCAAACCTCTGTCTATAATAATTTTCTCCGGGTTTCCGAACACTGCAGCTTGTCTTCTGAGTCGTTCTATTATATCTTCAGTCCCTCTGGATACAACCACACAAACTTAGAAAAAGCATCGACTACTACTAAAATATGATTGTATTTCTTATGCGTTGCTTCCATTGGTCCTACGTGAGCCCGATGGTATGTTGCTAAAGGTCTATCATTCTTAACTATCATTCTAACAAATGTCCGTCATTATAACCTCTCTTAGCCTCCGATACTATACATTCAACACAACTCTTCACTATCCTCTCTACTTTTGGCCTCAATTCAGGCATATAAAAGATTTCTCCACTTTGGACATGACTTCCCTCATGGTTAGGGGTCAAAGACTATCTAAACTCCTTTGTAAAAGTGGTTAAGAGTGTAAGGCCACACCAAGCTTGCGCTCTCCCCGCGATTTGGGTGTAAACCACAGCCACAAGGGGGCCGCACCATTGTCGGGCAGAGACAAGTATATGGGGGAGGCTACCTAGCGGCAGATCTCAATCGGGTGCAAACTGGTTGGAATATGCCTCTACTACCCTGATCGATTTTTGCTGGAGTTCGCTGACACTCTAATATGGGATTCTGGTCACAGAGATGCATACATGCGTGCATAGATTGTTACAACCCTTTAGTCAGGATTACGACCTAGTTTCTCACACCACTTATATTGTGTAGATTAATTTTATACAGGACGTACAGTTTAAAGTCAACTCCAAACGACAGATTTTTGGGAAGTTTTTCATGATAATTTTTTTATTCTCAGTGTTTTTGCCAGAAATCTGCTGAGAGGAAGTCGTCGAAGAAATATTTGTTCATAAATTCGTTTTGATGTCTGACCTGGGACTTGAACCCTGGCCTTAGGTATAATAGGCGACACACTGCCTACTAGACTACGGCAACGGCTTTATTACGTCAAGTAACCTTTGTATAAACTACTCCTTGTAAAACCGTTATTTTACTTTACACACTGCTTGGTAAACTTGTTGCCACGTGTATTATTTTCTCATTCTCTCAATGATCTTAAAAGGCCTTTTTTGTTTGCTTCCTTAAACCCTTAAAAGAAATTAAACAAACAGATTTCAATTATTCTTGGTTTCATTTGGGTTTTTTTTTATTTATTTTTGGTGCTTTTTATTATTGTTTTATTAACAATGTTTTTAAGCTTAAACTCAACATAATTGTTTTTAATTGTTTTTAATTTTTTTCTCGCCCCGTGTTTTTTATTCGTTTTTCCTGGAACTCATTAAACGTCTGGGTAAATGTTGTTTTAGCGGTTGTAATATGGCACGTAATAAGTGTATAAACAAATTAATTTAAAAAACATTCAACGAAAAACAATAATAAAATAAAGCAATTTTAATTAATTTATTTCACTTAAAAAATGGTTTTTAAAAAAAACGAAATGAAATTAAATTTAAAAATCAAAACACTTTTTTTTATCACAAACAAGCAAACAGCAACAACGAGAACAGATTTTCACTCGCTTTTAAAAATTTCTAATTATTGATGGAAAATTTTCATTTAATAGAAGCTAAAGTTTTCATCACCAGATAACAACATCATCATCATATTTTTCAATTAATTTTAAGCCACTAAAAATTTTGCCACTGCATTCAAGTACTGTTTTTATTAAATTATAAAATAAACACACCACTGACAGTGATGGTCATAGAATTAGCAACGATTTTTTAATGGAACACACATAGCATACAGCTAACACTGAAGAAAGTCTCACAAGCAAATGTCTAAATGAGTTGCATCGCACAATCTCGGTGGCCGGTTATATCACTTAAATGTGAAATGATCATAACCTCAAATCGCTTGTGCCGAATATCCAATGCGATATGAGCTGTGTGCCACATAACGTCGTCCTATTAAAACCACATGTTTTCGGTGTCCAGATCACACAATTCAGGCTAAAAGACACTCAGAGTGATGTCTTAGACAATGTTCTCAAAAAAATATAGACCCATGGCATTGCCAGCGTAAAATCCACACCAAAGAGTGACTTTTTCGGGATACAATGGAAGGTCTTGGATCTAATGTGGATTGGTGTCATTCGCTAATTTTATTTGCTCACGTACTTACATACGTTGGAAGTTGCCGTAGTCTAGTAGGTATTGTGTTAGCTTATTAGACGTAAAAGCCAGGGTTCGAGCCCGATGCCCGACATCAAGACAAAATATAAAAAGTATTTCTTCGGCGACTTCCTCTCAGCAGATTTCTGGCAAAAACTCTGAGAGTAAATAAAATTGCCATGAAAAAGTTTCTCAAAAATCTGTCGTTCGGAGTCGACTTTAAACTGTAGGTCCCACCACTCATGTATAAAAATTAACACACGCAACATAAGTGGTGAAAGAAACTAGGACGTTGTACAATGGGTTAATTCGACCTCCGGGTACTGTACTTGTCTTGATCGACAAGTATACGTCCTCTAACCTAACCTAATCTAACCTGCATACACACATACATAATTGGTCACTATATTCCTTAAGTCAGAATTAGAACCCAACCTCTTACACCACTTATGCTGTGTATGTTAATTTTATACATGACTGGTGAGACCTACAGTTTAAAGTCAATATCGAACGACAAATTTTTGCGGAGCTTTTCATGGCAATTTTTTACAATTCATTGGTCGGAAATTGCACAAAAATATCGTACCGAGAAGGATTAACAGTGCCCGGTATAAGCAAGTTTATTGCTAAAGATCGTGAAACTGGTTTCATAGTTGATGCGCCAACACATGAGCGTGCTCGTACACTGCATACCAGAGATCAGCAATGAGTATTCAAAACGATGAGTAGTTTCGAATCATACTCATAATTTCTGATCCTTATACGCATTCATACTTATTTTAATTTCATACTCATACTACTCATATTCACAGTTTGATGTACTCATCGTACTCATACTTAACAATACGTATGATGTTGTTGATTTCGACTAGCCATGACTAAACATTTACAAGAATCACAAAATAAGTATGATTCGCCTGCGAACACTACAATACTCACTAGAAGGTTGTGTGTTTGCTTTGCTTGCTGTATTTGTCTTTTTCTTTCGACATCTTTTGTAAATGCAACAACAATTAAGACTGTAAATTTTGATAAATAATTCGAATCACTCGATTCATTTATGAGTATTATAAGTATTTTTCTAAATTTATGAATCTGCATGAGTAGGCGTATGAATCAAACATATTTCGAATGTTATAAGTTTGATATGAAGGTTGTACTCATACTGATTGCAACCTGTACTTATAAATTAATGTTGTAGTGAGTATGAATGAATCAGAGTAATTAAATATCAATACTGTTGACTCACTTATATTCAAAATTTCATGAGTACTTATGAGTAGCGAAAAAACGATTCATTGCTGATCTCTGTGGTGCGTACACCCGTAACACAAGCTGTGCCTGAGAGTGTGCACGAGAATTCAACATTTCACGCACCAGTTTACGTCGACTTTTACGAAAAGATCTCGGTAGGACGTCTTACAAAGTTCAATTGGTTCAAGGGTAGAAGCCGATTATCTTCTGCTTCGTTTTCGTTTCGCTAGAAAGGCCAACGACAAACTGCGCGATGATGTCGATTTTGCCAAAAAAAAATCTGTTCGGATGAAGCTTATTTTCATTCTGGTGGGTAAGTGTAGCAAGCAAAGGTGCCGTATTTGGGGCTCAGAAAATCCACCTAGATGTTCTTACAGAAGCCAATACACCCATTACGAGTGACGGTTTAATGCGGCTTGTGGAGCGGAGGCATCATTGGCCCATATTTCTTCAGAAATGAGGACGGTGCAACCATTACGGCCAATGGAGGCACCTATCGCACCATGATAACCGATCGTTTTGTACCCGCTCTTCGTGGTATTGATGTGAACAGTGTTTGGTTTCAACAGGATGATGCGACTTTCAACACATCTCATGCCACAACAGATTTATTGTGTCAAACATTTGATGTCCGTTTAATTTGCCGAAATGGTAATGTCAATTGGACGCCACGAAGCTGCGATTTGACACCGTTAGACTATTTCTTCGTTAAAGAAAAGTGTTATGTCGACAAACCAGAGACAATTGAGCATTTAAAGGCCAACATTCGTGATGCCATTGCCGAGATACGACACCTTACACTCGATAAAGTGCCGGAAAATTAGTTAAGGTACTGTGAGGCCAGTCACGGCAGCCATATAAGTGAAAAAATATTCCATTTCTAACGGGAACAATTGTATTTCACAACAAAAAATTATAAATTTGGCAAAATTTCAAATCGTTTTTGTTTTATTGACGTTTTTAAATTTAGACATTTAAAAGGCCCATCCTTTAAAAGGATTTACATTGAGTTCCATCAGTTCCAACATACAAATTCTTGTGCATATTGTACCTATTATTCCTTCCAATACTGTTTATATTAATAAATATATGCTGAAAAGTCATTGATAATTATAAAGCCACCACTGTACACTACAAACACCTTTTAATTATAACCTTCTCACCTGTGTATGTATGTATATGGAGCATCTAAAACACTGGTTTAGTCGTGCTGCATTAAAATGTTTGTTTTTATTCTGTTTTGTTTTGTTATGTTTTCATTTCATTTAATTTTAAGTGAACTTTACAGTTACGCCTAATTACATGCTGTACTCTTTGTTTTTTGTTCGTCCTTTTCGACATTTTCAAAATGTTTGTAAATATTTATCCTGAAAATATAAAAAAAAATTCAAATTATTTTTAAAATAAACACTCTCTTTAAAACACACAGACACAGACATATACACACATAGTTACATTTTAATACACATTTACCCCACAATACAATTTTATCATGGTTGTTGCTGTTAAAAATAATATCATCATCCTATTTTTATAAACAACAATAAACAGAGAGCAAGAGAGCGAGAGAGCGGAGTGAGAGGAAGAGTAAGAGATTTACAACAAAAGAGAAAAAAGGTAGAGCCAGTGAAAGCATTCGTTTTAGAGCAATTGCATGGAGACTAGTGCACTTATACACGCGCAAAAAGCATTGCATGAGACACGAGGCTTAGCTTATAGCCTTTACAACAACTTATTTAGTATATATGTGTGTGTAATTGTTGCTTTTCTATTATTATTATTGTTAATCCCAAAACATACGGATGTCTATGGAAAATGTTGCATAAACATTTCTAATATATTTTCCTTTCTCTCTTTCAGCATAAGCAACAATAGTTAGCTAAGCGAGAGAGAGAAAGAGACAGAGAGGCCGAGCGAGCAAAGGGCAGTAGTGGTATAATTATAACGATACTTAAACAGGAAATTAAACTGTATACACTCTCGTAATTTTTTACTGTTTGTTGCCATTGTATTTTGTCGGCCATGATAAGGCATTAGCAATGACTGGCCTTGATGTATGAACAACACTATGGGTCCATAACACAATACAAGAGAAATTTAAAACCAAAACTATACATTCATTCAATTTGCATTTTATTTGGGAACTTCTAATTGGGCTCACAAAAACAAGCACTTTATTACGTTGTTTAAACAAAAAAAACTTTCGGATTCCTAAATATAGGACAGAACAGGGCCTAGTAGAAGGATCGTATCCAAATTAGTGGCTACTTTAAATGGGCTCTGACTGATTGGCGATGTTGCCAACTGGATGGAAATACTGCATAATGATCATTATTGTAACTGTGTTGATGGGGAAGAGGGGAAAACGGTTGAACAATTTCTGTGCATTTGCTCGACGCTACTTAGTCACATTCATAGAGCCTTTGATAGCTGGAACGTGCAGGATTTCGCAAAGAACAAGTGTACGATCCGAATATAAAGGATTAAGGAATATTACGTAGTCGCCGTAGTCTAGCTTATTAGACGAAAAGCCAGGGCCAGCAATCAAAACAAAATACAAAAAGTATTTTTTCGGCACCTTTCTCTCAACAGATTTCTGGCAAAAATTCTGAGTGTAAATAAAATTGCCATGAAAAGTTTGTCAAAAATCTGTCCTTCGGAGTCGACTTTAAACTGTAGGTCCCGCCACTCATGTACAAAATTAACACACACAACATAAGTGGTGTGAGAAACTAAGTGACTGAAGGGTTGTAATGACCAATTATGTATGTATGTATGTATGCGTAAATCGATTCATTACGTTCAGCGGAGATAATCTACTGAATTAAGTGACAGAAAATGTTTACTGATTAATGGCTCACCCGATAGAGAAACGCAGTTCAGAGTAGTTTTTTAATGTGCTTCGTTAATTTTTAACTTCTTATACTGAGATTTCTATTTATTTCGGTAAACTGTTAGCCTCGCAAATAGAGTTCTAGACTGTTATTGGTAGCCATTAGGATTCTATTCTAACTCAAGTTTCTAGTCTGCTGCATTGCATCGGAAAGCAGATTCTAATTGGTTCTCTCGTTATAATTGTAATCAGTTTCGTAATTGTATTGTATTGTAATGCCCTCTAAATAAATACCAAAGATTTCTGTTCTTTTTGAATTATTTTCAGGCCATAGTGCTCTAATTTAAACTTACGAACCATCATCTATGGGTCATAGACTGCCATAGGAATCAGTTTAAATTTTTTTTTATTGCATGAACACAGTTTAAATTTTATGCGGAAAAAGGAAAACAACAAAAAATAATTTTTTTTATGGAGAAATAAAATTTAAAAACAAAAAAAGAAAAAAAAATCAGGTATTAGCAGTAAACGGCAAAAACGACTATACTGTGCACTAAATAACTGAAGGACTTGGAAACGAAAATGGCAATTATTTTTAACAAGAAAAAAAGAACAAGCAAAGATTTTTTTATACGGCACTTGAAATACAAAAACTTTTCAATGACAAAATCTACTAGAAATTTATTGTTATCGAAAAAACATAATAGTTATCGAAAATTTCAAATTAAACTTAAATATATATAAGGAACGTCTTTAAAGTACATACTAGAAAATGTTTTAACAATTGATGTGTAATAAGAAGAAGTAAAACCCTGTCGAAAAGCAAATATCCACTCGAGTAGCTACGGCAACAGTAGCTTAAAAAATCAGAAGAAGAAGAAGAAGAAGAAGAAATTTGAAAGGGTAATTGAATCCTACACATGCGAGTGCATACACATGCTAGTTGAACATGTACCTTTTTTATATAATAACAGGAAAATCCTTAAAATATTTTAGAAAACAGAAAAGAAAAAAACGAGGAAAATCTAAAAGAAAAACATGAGAAAAATCAACAATTTTAGCAATTTTTACAATGTTGTTACACTAGAATACCTGCAATAATACCCTTAACAGTTGCATGTTTTAATATTGTAAGTGAGGAAAGAAAAAAAAAATAATCGAAAAACAGCAACAACAAAAACAAACTGAAAGTAAAATATATTCTGTACACTATGTTGTTAAGGAAAAATTTAGTTTAGTTTTTAACAAAAGCTACAGCAGCAGCAGCAACAACGTTATAAAACATTTCCTTAAGCTTTTTACAATGTATGGAAAACGTAGTTTAAAAAAAAAATATTGGAATAAGGGAGGCAAACTACACAGGAAATAAAAAAACAAATGTTTCTTTAAGGAAATCGGTTTAAATATTGTTGTTGTAGTTTAGAAAAACAACAAATTTGTATAAAATAATAAATATTACAACACATTTTCAAAAGATTTCAAATTTAAAACAAATAAAAAGTTTTAACATCCAACATGCATTACATGTGTGCGCGTACGAGACGTATACGTAATATTGTGCTCATTGCATTTGCAAATTAATATTACGTATACGTTTTGATGTTTTTAAACGAAATGTTGGGGTCGCAAATTTGCCTAATAATAGGTGATTTTTTAAGAGCTATAGGAAAATTTTTCAAAAAAAAAAAAACATCAAATTCAGAAAAATGCATGAAATCTTTATTTGAATCGATAGTACGGTCCATACAATTTAATGTTTGAAGATTGTTTCATGCAAATGTTGACCGAAACTGCGCCTTAAATGGTCCATCCGCTTAGTCCAATTTTGGCATACTCTTTCCAACATTTCGGCCGGTATCTCACGAATAAATGCTTCAATGTTGTCTTACAATGCGTCAATTGAAGTGGGCTTGTCTGTATCGACATGAGCTTTAACATAGCCCCACAAAAAATAGTCTAAAGGCATTAAATCACACGATCTAGGCGGCCAATTGACCGGTCCCGAACGTGAAATAAAATGTTCACCGAAATCTCCTCTCAATAAGTCCATTGTTACGCTTGCTGTGTGGCATGTGGCACCGTCTTGTTGAAACCACATGTCATGCAAGTCAAGCTCTTGCATTTTGGGCAAAAAAAAGTTGGATATCATCTCACGATAGCACGATAACCATTCACTGTTAAGTTACGATTCGCAGCATCTTTGAAGCAGTACGGTCCATTGATGCCACCAGTCCATAAACCGCACCAAACTGTGACTTTTTCCGGATGGATTGGTAGCTTTTGCAATGTTTCTGGCTGATCTTCACTCCAAAATCGACAATTCTGCTTATTTACGTATTCATTGAGCCAAAAATGAGCTTCGTCGCTGAACACAATTTTTCGATAAAGAAGTGGATCTTCGGCCAACTTTTCAAGAGCCCATTCACCAAAAATTCTGCGTTGCGGTAGGTCGTTCGGCTTCAATTCTTGCACCAGGTGTATTTTGAAAGGCTTCTAAATCCTTTCGCAAAATTTTCCACGTTGTTGAGTAACAGAGGCCCAATTGCTGCGAACGGCGACGAATCGATAATCGATGATCATCATTAACACTGGCTGATACAGCTGCGATATTTTCTTCAGTTCGCACTCTACGTAAGCGTGTTGGTGATTTAATGTCCAACAATGTAAATTTGTTGCGAAATTTAGTCACAATAGCCCGAATAGCCGCTTCAGTGGGTCGATTAAACTCACCATAAAATGGAAGAAGCGCGCGATGAACTTTCTTAACAGAGCACGCATTTTGATAATAAAATTCAATAATTTGCAAGCGTTGTTCGTTTGTAAGACGATTCATGGTTAAATTATAGACCAAACTGAAGATATTGAACAGTGAAACAAAACACGAAACGTGCGTGAGCTGTTGAAACCAGTGTTGCCAAAAAAATAATAGCTAAAAAATCACCCGTTAGTTTAACAATTTCCTTTATATTTAAACACTTTATATACCGTGTGAAGACGCCGTTGAAGTAAGCCAACACACTATCTACCTGACTACGGTTACTGCTAGACTACAGCATCGTTCAAATGTCCGCCTCGGTATTTCCAGGTGAAATTCATTCAAAAGGTCCCTGGTATAAAAATCAGGCTGATTTGACCAACGACATGCGTTATGTTGGCTGTGAGGATCGCTATGATTTGTGGCTTATTCGCTTACAACTGTGGCTTAAGAAAACTTACGTATTTGGTCACTACGACCCATTGGGACCAATTGCAATTAGAAGTTGTATGTTTATTTATGAGCGGCGGGACCTACAGCTTAACGCCGACACCGAACAACAGCTATAACATAGCAAAAATACTTTACTCGCAGACTTTTTGTCAGACATGAAGTCATCGAAAAAATATTTTTTCAAATTTCGCGTCTCGTGCAATAAGTCAACATATCAGCATTCATCATCCAATACATGCCAAAATGAGTTGGCTATCTCCGATAACAATATAGTGACTGCCCATATGGAACCAAAATCCAACCCCCTAAACAGTGACTTTTTCGGAATGCAATGTAAGCTCTAGGCTATCATGTGAATTGGTATCGTTCAAAAATTTGGCTTGTTCACATACCCATTCATCCCGAAATGGGTCTCAGCGCTGGAGATGATTTTTCAATGAAAGTTAGAGTCACTTGCCAATTGCTTCAGAGCCTATTCAGCAAAAATACATCGTTATCTGTGATCTATCTCTGTCCGCCCATGGTGATTTAGGCGACTAATTTAACAGATGTAACCATCTTGGCCGTTATCAAATGTTTAAGTTCGAAAGTCCACGGTTGGTATACGCTTTGCTATCAGTATGAAACTTCACAGTTTTGTAAGCGAAAAGTTTTTTTTGATTGTATTTCGCAGATCTTTAAGGACTGTCATTACATTGTCGTGCGTTGCGATGAAATTAGAAAATAATTTGCAATGGGTCCGCCATCTAACGTTTTTTTTTTCAACTAATGCTTATTTCGTGAACATAGGTAACACTTAGCTCATGTCTGATTTAATAGATAATTAGATTTATCCTTCCGCTGAACGAATATGGTTGTGTATACGCTTGAACAACGCTGGAAAATATTGCGACATTATTTTGGTAATGTTGCAGAATGTGTGTGAAAATTGCGTACGGATTTTGGAAGAAGAGAAGCACCGTCAGCTCCGTATGTTCGTTATCTTGTGAAAAAAGTGAAAGAAACTGGTATCCTCATCGATAAACCAAAGCGTGAAAAGCCAAAAACAGTGCGAACACCCGAGAATATTGCTGCTGTGGCAGAAAGTGTGTGTGAAGCGCCATCAACACCAATTCATCGTCGTTCTCAACAATTGAACATTTCAGAGACATCATTGAGACGAATTTTGCATAAAGACCTTGGTATGACGGTATACAAAGTCCAATTGGTTCAGGAGTTGAAGCCAATTGACTATCCAATGCGTTTTCGCTTCGCTAAGTGGGCATGCGATCGACTTACAGAAGATGCCGATTTTGGCAAAAAAAAATCATCTTTTCAGATGAAGCTCATTTTGATCTTGGCGGGTATGTAAACAAGCAAAATTGTCGCATTTGGGGCACAGAAAACCCGCACGTATACATTGAAAAGCCGACGCACCCAAAACGAGTCACTGTTTGGTGCGGTTTTTTTTCCAGAGGCATAATTGGGCAATTTTTTCTTCAAAAATAAGCAAGGAGCGATAGTTATAGTAGTTATAGTATAGATAGTTATATAAAAAAAGTTATTTGGCGGACCCTTTAGAAGAAAAGAAAGTCACCGTGGTCTAGTAGGTAGTGTGTAGACTTATTAGACATGAAGCCTTGAGTTATGTATAAACATACATATGTACGCCACTCTAACATTATAATGCTATATCAATTGTAATTCATTAACATAATTTATTCTTCTTTTAACATTTCTCTTTAATTTTCATTTTTATCAAATATTTTCTTAAATATCATTTATTATGTAATACTCTTTATTTTTAATATTATCAACTATTTTCCTAATTACTAATTATCTCTTTTTACTCTTTACTTATAAATTATCAAATATTCCCTTATTGTTAATCCTGTTAATCCCGTTAAATCATACGATTTTTGTAAAGTATAAATAAGCTTTCGTTTTTTAAAGATTGTTAATTAAGAAGAATTCGTTGAAGTGACAACATTAAATAAATATTGATTCTAAATAAAGATCATTCTTTTACTCTTGGTTCAAACCCCAGATCAGACATCTCCAATAAAAACGAAATATGAACAAATATTTCTTCGGTGACTTCCTGTCAGCAGATTTCTGGCAAAAACTCTGAGAGTAAATAAAATTGCATCGAGAAGTTTGTCAAAACTCTGTCGTTCGGAGTTGATTGTAAACTGTAGTTGCCGCCATTCATGTATAAAATCAACGCACATAGTATAAGTGGTGGGAGAAACTAGGTCATAATCCTGACTGAAGGGTTGCAATGACCAATTATGTATGTTATGCTGAAAGAAAAGCGGTTGTAGTGTTTATGGATATTAGATTCGAGTCTATTTCTATTATAAGGAACAGGAAAACTTCTGCATGGAAAGAGTACGGATAAGGTAGGTATAGTATACGTATAGGTAGATGTGAGCATCTAAACTAAGAAATTAAATAGACAGACTTAGACCATATAAAGTGCATTGTGAATTTGACATTTTCTGCTGTCAAACCATGGTTATCGATAACAATAGTTCTCATGCAACAAAAATAACCACCAATACACGATAATACTGTATAACTTAGCTTTTTATTAGGATTTAATTGGAAAACATGGTTCGTATCTCTGTTAAATACTGAAGAAAAGTCCTTGAAATGGACAGAAAAGTATTTCTCCTCTAGTCTTCCTAGTATTCATGACAATGTATGCTGTTGTTTTCTAAATTTAAATTGATGATGCTGAAGTATTTTTAGTGGCTTTTAAAATGTTTACTTTAGTTGTGGTTTTAAAAATATTTCTTTTTTTCTATTGTTTATTAGTGCCTGAAAAATATTTTTCTAATTGAAATGATTTAAAATGTGTATTTTTATCTCTCTTTCGCTCTCTCTCTCGCTCTCTCTCTCTCTCTCTCTCTCTCTCTCTTTGTTTCAGTGGAAACTGTATATGTTTGCGCATTTATTTAAAACAAATACAAAAAAATTTAGTTTTTTGCCATGATTTTTCATATCATTTCCACAATTAGTTGTACGTGAACATTAGAAGTTTTCAATTGATTGTTTACAAACAATATGGGTTATTCCTTCATACGTTCTTCTTTACCTATTGAAAGTCAATGTAGTTATTCGTCCTCTAGCTATAGAAAATTAATTTCAAAAACTTTTGAAATGACCCATAAAATCTAACAAAATGGACACATTTTTCCCTTTACAAACAAGCACTAATACGAGTATTTTAACAAATATTTTGAAAATAATGCCTTTCGGTCTGTATCACTCTCCCTCTCTCTAGCTCTCTCTGCTTGTCTGCCTCTGATAATTTTACAATAAATAATTACTGCATAGGAAATATTAGAAAAAAAATAACACTGGAGGACATAAAATATAAATAAATCACTGATTATTGTATACAAAAGCAACAACTAAAGTAAACGATTTTTTTATTTCAAAATTTTGTGATAAATTAAAAAGTACACACACACACCCAACTATTAAGAGTATTATTTAATTTTACAATTTTATAAAATAAAACAAATACAAATACAAACAAATACTAACTGATATGAAAAGAATACGTTGCATATTACAATGTAGATATTGTATTACACCCACACTCGCACACACATTACAGTGGTTAACAAAAGATTCATTGTAAAAATTGTAATTGAAGTTAAAGTGTCATTGCTTACAAGATCAGTCAATTAAAAAAGTCTACATACAGCGATGTAATCGCAAAATTGAATATAAAAAATGTAACTTAGAAATTATTGGAAAGAAATAAAAAAATACAGGGAATATAATCCACATACAACGGCGAATGTAGACTTTTTCTGCGACTGTACATACATACATAATTATTCATTACAACAACTTAGCTTCTCACACCACTTATGTTGGGTGTGTTAATGTTATACGTGAGTGGCGGGAATTACAGTTTGAAGTCGCCTCCGAACGACAGATTTTTGAGAAACTTTTTCATGACAATTTTATTTTCTCTCTGAGTTCTTGCCAGAAATCTGCTGAGAGGCAGTCGCTGAAGAAATATTTTTTCTTATTTCGTCGCAGTGGTGTAGTACGTAGTGTGTTGGCTTATTAGACGTGCGGCCTCAGTTCAAACCCCAAGTCAGACATTACCAACTAAGCGAAATATGAAAAAAAATATTTCTTCGGCGAACTCCACTCAACAGATTTTTGGCAAAAACTTTGAGAGTAAATGAATTGGAAGTGAAAAGTTCCACAAAAATCTATCGTTCGGAGTCGACTTTAAACTGTTGGTCCCGCCGTTCATGTATAAAAATTAACGCACACAACATAAGTGGTGTGAGAAACTACGTCAGGATTGTAATGACTAAAGGATTGTAATGACTAATTATGTATGTATGTATGTGTATTTCGTGGGACCTACATGATAAAGTTCACTCCTAATGACAGTTTTGTGAGTCTTCTTCACGCCAATTCTAATTTACTCTCAGAGATTTTGCCAAAAATCTGTTGAGAAAAGGTCGTCGTAGAAATATTTTTTCATGTTTCGTTTTGTTGAAGACGTCTGACCTCGGGTTTGAACCTTTTCCTCATGTCTAATAAGCAAACACACTACCTACTACACTACGGTGACTTCATTTACAAGATCTGTACTGTAACCTCCATGTGTATTGTACTAACAAACCTCAGAATGCTGTTGGGTATCAACAAAGACAATTCCCTGCTCAGCAGTTGATATACACCCTGGTGTTACTTCCTGAGATGCATTAATGCCCCACAGGTTAAAAGAATGTGTTCTGAGTGATTCATTCTCATTGTCATAGAATCTACATGTTGGGCTAGAAACAAACACACATAATTCATTCAGACTTACCATCTAGCTCCTCACACCACTAATGTTGTATGTGTTAATTTTATACGTGAGTGTCGGGACCTACAGTTTAAAGTCGACTCTGAGTGACAATTTTATTTTGCTTTTAGAATTTTTGCCAGAAGACTGCTGAGAGGAAGTCGTCGAAGAAATATTTGTCTCACATATCGTTCTTGTTGGAGATGTCTGACCTGGGATTTGAACCTTGGCCTCATCTCTAATAAGCCAACATACTACCTACTAGACTACGGCGACTTCATTAACAAGATCTTTAAAGTATTTTCCAAGTTTATTGCCCTAACAAACCTCAAGATGATGTTGGGTATCAACAAAGACAAATCCCTGCTCAGCAGTTAATATACACCCTGGTGTTACTTCCTAAGATGCATTAACGCCCCACAGGTTGAAAGAATGTGTTCTGATGATTCATTCTCATCGTCATGTTGGGCTCGTAGCAAAAGTTTTGGTTGCCTCGAACCCATTTGATTTGAGAAAAGTGTTTGAAGAGCCTGTTTATCTTCCCTTTCGTTGAGTGTAGGGGTTGAAGCCTCATATGCTAGGAAGTATGCTGAAGGCACCACTAGCCAAGCATGTATTTAAGGGCCAAGCAATTCGCTCTATAACTGAATGATCTTGAAGATGCTCTACCTACTGGTGTTGTAGTTGAGAACTTTTTCGTGAAATAACGAAGATATGCTAGTGCCATATCCTTCTGTCAGCAGTAAGCATAATTAATATTAAATTTTTTGCTCACCAGACATAGTTACAGTTGATACATTATTAATGTTGAGCTCATGAATCATTTAGCAACTTCGGCTCTTGTCAGCATTCAAATCGATTATATTCGCTTGACACAAGGTAGTTTGCGAGTGTGAAATAAAGAAATACAAATTGACAACCTTGTAATGCTACCTCAAAGGCCGGATAATTATATATCGTTGTGAAAACCAGGTTATAGTCGAGATATTGTTCGAAATATAAACAAAAATTTCAAAAGTAAGTATAACAAATACCCTTTTAGTCATGTTTGCCTTATGTTTTCAACGTGATATTAAAAATTCCGCCATTTCTTTTTCACTTTTTAAATTTTCTTTCATTTTGTAATCGTTTTGCTAAAAAAAAAATTCATTTTCATTTGATTTAAAATATTTTGGAAAGTGAAAAGTTATGAAAATATGGTTTCCGTTGAAACATTTTAAATGCGAAAGTCACACACATGCACTCAACTGAACCTTTTAACACTTAACACTGGCACACATACTGGTACACTTACATTGGGATATTTTTGTATACAATAACCACAAAATACCATATGAATACGAATACAAATGCACATGAAAATAAAATTTACAACATTGAATAGAAGAGAATATAACACCACAGCATAGAATAGAATGAATTGCTGTGGCATGGAATGGGAAAAAAACATAAATATTTATAAATATGATGACACAAATTCTATTTGAAATAATAATTATGCACAGACAACTGAAATACATATGCAAGGAAAGAGAGAGAGAGAGAGAAAGGGAAAGAGAAAGTGTTAGACAGGGACGGTAGTAAAACAGCAGGAGGTAGTGGTACATGAATATTTTTAAAAGGGCAGACAGTTTCAAAACAGTAAATATACGAGGGGAGTTATAAAATTAGTCGACCTAATAAGAAGCAATAATTTTTGGAAAAGTTATTTTTCTTACCCAATATTATCTACTTTTAGTTGGACATACTTTCCTCAGCTATATGTACACTTTTCCTCCCAAAACGAAAACCTATTTTTTAAGTTTTTTAAAAAGATGCCAACAACCGCATACTCTAAAACTTCATTATGGGCGAATCCTTTACTATCGAACATATCTTTTCCTTTGCAGATGGTAGTAATACTTGTCATTTACATACATACCAGAGGTCAGCAATGAGTATTCAAAACGATGAGTAGATTCGAAGCATACTTATAATTTCTGATACTTATACGCATTCATACTTATTTCAATGTCATACTCATACTACTCATATTCAAAGTTCGAAATACTCATGGTACTCGTACTTAACAATACACATGATGTTATTGATTTCGACTCTCCATGACTCATCGTATACACGAATCACAAAATAAGTATGATTCGCGTACGAACACTACAATACTCACAAGAAGGTTATGTGTTTGCTCTGCTTGCTGCCTTTGTATTTTTTGTTTATGCGTCTTTCTTCTTTCTTTGTAAATGCAACAACAACTACGACTGTAAATTTTGACGAATGATTCGAATCACTCGAATCATTTATAAGTATTGTTACGCAAATCGAAACGACCTAATAAACGATAAACAAAAGCCACACGATACAAATAAATACTAACACAAGGAATACAATGAACGTGTTGATTATCTAAAGCTCCACACACACATATGTATGACGAACCTGGTTGCGGCTAGTACCAACAACAACATAAAGTAAAACAGCTACGACAAATATGTAACGGACAACATAAGCAAAGTACACAAACAACAATGTACTAGCAATAGAGTTCTCGAGAAGGCGCGAGCGAGAACCTTCCACATCGAGAACGTTCATCATACTGATTACGTGCGTGCGGACTATAAATGGGCTGGACAAAGCAAGCAGCAGTCAGTGTTAATTCAGTCAGCCTTGTGTGAAGTTGCGTGTGAACAAAATAAGTCGTGGTTGTAGAGATCCAGTGAATACTTGTGTGAACTAGTAAAGTGAATAAACAGATTATTATTGTTGTATCGTTAAGTTGTATACGGTGGCACACAAAAGTAGTGTAAAGAATAAAGAGAGTTAACTGAAATTAAACCCATTTTTTTTTACTTTGGTTGTAATTAACGAACTCATATTTAAACGTTTTTAAAAAGGTAAAAACGTAACAGTATTATAAGTATTTTTCTAAATTTATGAATCTGAATGAATAGGCACATGAATCAAACATAGTTCGAATGTTATCAGTTTGATGTTAACGTTGTACTCATACTCATTGAAACTTCTACTTATAAATCAATGTTGTACTGAGTACGAATGAATCAGAGTAGAGTTCAATACTGGTGACTCATTCATACTCAAAATTTCATGAGTACTTATGAGTAGCGAAAAAGCGATTCATTGTTGATCTCTGATACATCCATATGTACATAATTGGTCATTGCAACCCTTCAGTCAGGATTACGACTAAGCCCCTCACTACCACTTATGTAGTGTGCGTTAATTTTATACATGAGTAGTTGGGCCTACAATTTAAAGTCTACTTCGAACGACAAATTTGTGGGAAACATTTCATAGGAATTTTATTTACTCTCAGATTTCGCTTTGTTGGAGATGTCTAACCTAAGGTTTCACAGGTCTAATAAGTTAACACACTAGCTACTACAATACGGCGACTACCATCTGGTGAAGGAAAAACTGAAAGTCCTAACATGTACAGCTAACAGAAAATCAATTTTAAAATGGTAAGAAAAGTGCAAGCGACTTAGTCCTTTAATTGATAGGGTAGTTATAGAATAAGTAAACACGATATCTTACTGAAATATTTCAAAGCCTTAGTGCGGATTGATCTACGTAACATGTTGCGAATCCGAACATCGGATGGGAATGCAATGCGAATGCAGTTCTTGTCCAAGGTAAAGCAGCTCAATTATACCCTACGAATAGCAAACGATTTCTGTAATGTCTTTAATGCCCGTATAATGAATCGAATAATAGCCAGAAGGCTAGCCAAACCTTAAAATAACATTGTATAACAGTTTCGTGTAGTATAATGCTTTATCCTTTTATACCTAAATTCGAATCAAATTTAATTGATGAATTTTAATTCTAAATCACATTAAAATGTTTTAATTTATTACCACATGATGTTTTTATTTATAGAACGGCATTATCATAAAATTTTCTTATCTGAGAGAGAGACATAGAGAGAGAGACAGAAAAAAATTAAGAAACATACAAATGCTGAATGCTTTAAATTAAAAACTTTCAATGATAAAATGAACTTAATTTCACAATAATATCCCCCCAGGATAACTGCTCTATAAATACTATTCACACTTGAATATGTATGTGTGTGTTTGTAAGAGTGTGTATGCATGTGGATTTATATATTTATTTGCATGCATATGGCCTCAGGAAGAATTTTATCGTATAAGCCATGTAACCCAGTAAACATTGTTGAAGTAATTCATTCATTTATTGATTTGCTTTAAAGGCCAATACAATTTAAGGGCAATAAATCTCGATATGATTAAAGGACTTTAACCGACTTAAAGGGCTCCACCGTAATGAAACTGAGCGCGGCAAGAGCATAAAAGCATAGAAGGTACGGTTATGTCAAAATCTCAAATATAGTTGATCTTCATATTTCCATGATACCTGAATATGTTTTTGATTCTGGCTTTATAACGAAAATTCCTGATATTTATTGACCGTAAGGCATCCGCAAAGTCAATATGAAATATGTCAGTTGGAGTCGACTTTAAACTGCAGGTCCCGCCAATTAAGAATAAAATTAACACCCGCAACATAAGTGATGTGAAAAGCTAGGTCGTAATCCTTACTGAAGGATTGTAATGATCAATTATGTATGTATGTAAGGCATCCACTAGATCAGTAGATAGTGTGCACATCATATCTAAAATTCTCCAAGAATGCCGTGGGCCTCAAGAGGAAATAGCGAGCTTTCTAACATGACCCTCACATGGGCTCCGGAACATGGGGACGTTGAAAATAACAACAAAACTGACAACAGAAAATTCGATTGAATTCTTTTATGAAATTGGTATTCCTCTGACTAGGGCCAAAGAACTGATGTTACGCGAACTGTGTTATAATTAATCCAAAAAAAAAAATCGGGCCAGCTATGAATACAGGCAGAAAAAAATTTGCTTTAACCCTAACCAGAGTCTATTCAACCTTTTTTCTGTGACGCTTGTGCCTATATAGCAGCTTAAAGTGATCTGGAGTGCAGGATCCAAAATGATAAAATCTAGAACTAGAACGTCAATACGGTGTTGGAATGAATATACCATAAATCGTTAACCCAATCCAGTTAACATTGTTAGTAACTCAAAATAAGTTGCTGAAATATTATTCCAGGTTAGGCTAAACTGGTCAGGTAAGATGACGGACTCTTCTTGAAGGAAAGCGCCCATTCCATCTTTATATTCGAGAGCTCGGCCAAGGGTGTAAGAAAGTAAGAGGTCACAAACAACCATATTTTTATAACAAAAACAGGCACAGTTGAAAGCCGGTCTCTTCCTCCTCATCAGACACTCAATTGCTACAGAAGTCTTTTACCTGAATGTCGAGTCTTCCAATATGCCTACCAAAAAGACAATGGCCCATAAGAATCGCTACTGTGCGATGAATAGTCATACGATTTAAAGACAGAAGCGATTTGCTCTTCTTTTTATTAATATGTGTATTGAAAGACGATCTCTCCCTCCTCATCAAACCCTCAGTTCTTGCAGAGCCATTTACCTGAATGTCGAGTCTTCCAATATGCCTACCAAAAAATGCAATGGCCCATAAGAATCGCTGATGTGCGATGAATAGCCATACGCTTTAACGACAGAAGGAGTTGCTCCTCTTTTTATTAATATGTGTGTTGAAAGATTATCTCGCCCTCCTCATCAGACCTACAGTTCCTGCAGAAGTCATTTAACCGAATGCCGAGTCTTTCAACATGCTTACCAAAAGGACATTGGCCCATAAGAATCGCTGTTGTGCGATGAACAGTCATACGATTTAAAAACAGTAGGGAATCTATCATCTTCTTATTCATATGTGTGTTGAAAGATGATATCTTCCTCCTTCTCAGACCCACAGTTCCTCCAAAGGTCATTTACACGAATGCCGAGTTTTTCAGCATGCCTACCAAAAGAACGTTTTCAAGACAGAAGCGAGTCTGTCCTCCTCTTATCCACATGTGTCCAGCAATGTTGCACATACCCTTTTGAGGCCAACGATATTGAGCCTGCCTATGGAATGCAGGCAATAAAATCATGAATAGAAATCAAGAACTGTAAGTAGCCGGGAATTATTTTCTTCTGAAGACTATTTTCTGCACTGGGTTATTATTATACTCTTACGTTCATATATATAATAGTTGTAAAGCCAAAGCAGTTGTTACATAAACACATATAAATAAATAAACTAACACACATACACACATGCACACAATACATACATATATACAAATGAAATACAGAATGTATCCCATGGTGTTTATAAATATTTATGAATTCACTTTTGCAAAAACGAACTCAACATAAACTATAAACAAATACGGATAAATACGTATAAATTTATAAATAAATAAATGAAAACAGACAGAGAGAGAAAAACAGAAAGAGAATGAGATAGAAAGAGAAGTAACTCAAATCAAATATTGATAACAAATGTCTACAATATCATGTTGTTGCACTGTTTACTTACTTATTCACTTACTGTTGTTAAATGGAAATTAAAATTCAAACTGGAAGAAGAAAAAAACAACAGAAATTGAACAGCGTGAGATGTTTTTAAGGATAATTAAGTTGTTTAACTCAACTCAATAATCTCTCAGTCATTGGCAAGACAACAATAACAAAAGCAAGGCATTAAGTTAGGTTGCAAAGGCAAGAGCAAAAATACTTTTCCACTCATACGAGTACATTAAAAAAGTTCGCTGTGGGTGGAAGCAAATGGAAAGGATATGGGGAATATAAGGGTATTACAACCCTTTTTAGTGAGTGTTACAGCCTCGCTTATCACATCACTCATGTTGTGTGTGTTAATGACGGGACTTACAGTTTAATATCGACTTCGAACTGCAGATTTATGAGAAACTTTTCGTGGCAATTTTATATTTTACTCTCAGAGCTTTTGCCAGAAGCCTATAGAGAGGAAGGCACCGAAAGAATTATTTTTTTTTTTCTTGTTTTTCATGTTCGAGATGTCGGAGCCAGGGGTTGAACCACTGCCACTAGTCTAATAAGTCAAAACGCCTATAGAGACATAAAAAAATAAGGAATAGAAGGACAGGAAGGAAAAATAAGAAGGGGTAATAGCAGTAATAAAGAGTAAAATAGGGAAGAGAGAGAAGTGACAGAATTATCTCATCAGATAACTAAGGCCAGAAGTCCCAACAGACTAACACTATGTTCAGACATGTACTTTTATTGAATTAATATTCGATTTATTGATAACAATATTTTTAGTGTTCAGACACATAATATACGCAAAACAGCTGATTGCTTCAACAACATTGCTTTTAATTTAATCGCGAAAATTAATGCAAAAAAAATTTGAGAAAAATGGAAAACAATTTAACATTGGAAAAGGTCTTACTAATGTTTAACCGAAACGCCGAGCTGTTGTACTATCCTTATATTCCCCATATCCTTTGCATTTGCTTGCACCCACAGCGAACTTTTTTAATGTACAGACAGCTCGGCGTAGGTAATATTTCTGACTCCAAAGTGGCTTCTCTCAGAAGGATGAGAAAGAAAAATTTGATAATACTGCATAGCTTGCAGAAAATAAAGCTTTTGCTTATGGCACTGTTAGAGGAAAATGAAACTCAAAGGTCTTTATTTGTTAACTGCTGAATACGTCGTATTTTCAAAATATACCGGTCAGTTAACATATTCTGCATAAACCCGAGGATGAAATTACGAGAACTGTAATAGATTACCAGTCAAGACTGTCAGCCGTACTTGGAGCAGACAGCTAGAAACAGAAGCTGCTTTCTTCAGAGCAGGAACTGGATTCCCAATAATATCCCAGTTCAGGGTATTTTAAATAACTTTTCGAAATAAATTAGAAATTATCATCAAACAACATTGGGATCGAAAGAGTTAAAAATTAAATATGACATCACAAGACTGTGATGTTATAAAAATTCTTTTTTATATGACATCAGTTGGACATATTTTCTAATCCCTTTCTGCTGAACTTCCATTTTTTGTTTGTTGTTGACATTTGAGTTGTCAAATATCAATAGAAAGTGTTCGGAAAATAGTAATATGCTTACTGAACGTAATTATGACAGTGCTGTATTTGAAGTTTTAATCAATATTATAACAATTTATGAATTTATTGAGCAATAATTAATTGACATTTTATATGAAATATTGAGATCAATAATGCCGTTTATTCCGATTTTCTTAATAGAAGTGCATGTCTGAACATAGTATAAGTCAGGTTCAGAATCCTGATTATTCTATTGCACGCCAGGATACAAACACATAATGTGGTCGACAATTTTTTCCAGAGAGTTTCATATCCCTCAGAAGTCCTTAAAGTCCCAATTAAAAAATCTATAAACATTTCCTATGTAGATTTAATATCCATTCCATTCTAGAATAGAGGTTGGTGGAGACCCACCATTCCTTCATGAAGTATCTACCTTTCGACTGATAATACGTTGGAGTATCCCAAGAAAAGTGTTTTAGAGGCGCCTTAACTGATGAATCCACCATGCCAACGCATTTATCGTACCAGCTCATTTAGAAGCAGAGTTCCATAAATATGCAAGAGATCTGCAGAATAAAAACAATCTTCACTACACTTATCAGATACTGTAAATACTATGGCCATAAGACAGCCGCAATACGCATTTGGTGTCACAGTATATCGAGTGGTAGTCGCTGTAGTCTAGCAGGTATTGTGTTGGCTTATTAGACATGAGGCCACCGTTCAAACCCCAGGTCATACATCTCCAACAAAACGAAAATATATTTTCGGCAACTTCCTCTCAGCAGATTTCTGGCAAAAACTCTCTGAGAGTTAATAAAATCGCTACAACACACACACCAGAGGTCAGCAATGAGTATGCAAAACGATGAGTAGATTCAAATCATACATAATTTCTGGTACTTATACGCATTCATACTTATTTTAATGTCATACTCATACTACTCATATTCAAAGTTTGAAATACTCATGGTACTCGTACTTAACAATACGCATGATGTTATTGATTTCGCCTCTCCATGACTCGTTGTATACACGAATCACAAAATAAGTACGATTCGCGTACGAACACTACAATACTCACAAGAAGGTTGTGTGTTTGCTCTGCTTGCTGTCTTTGTCTTTTTTGTTTATGTGTCTTTCTTCTCTCTTTGTAAATGCAACAACAACTAAGACTGTAAATTATGATGAATGATTCGAATCAATCGAATCATTTATAAGTATTCTTCTAAATGTATGAATCTGAATGAGTAGGCGTATGAATCAAACATATTTCGAATGTTATGAGTTTGATGTCAACGTTGTACTCATACTCATTGCAACTTGTACTCATAAATCAATGTTGTACTGAGTACGAATGCATCAGAGTAGTTGGATTTCAATACTGTTGACTCACTCATACTCAAAATTTCATGAGTACTTATGAGTAAAAAGCGATTCATTGCTGATCTCTGACACACACCATAAGTGCTGTGAGAAACTAAGTTGTTAACGTGACTGCAGGGTTGAAAGAACCAATTATGTATGTATGTATGTATGTATGTACATCGAGTAGAGAGTACTGGCACTAAGGCTTCAATTAAATCGCTAAATAGAGTATAAATAACATCTGAGATTACACAAGTGTGCCGTGTGGCATTAGAGGAGATAGCACGCCATTCGCTAGTTACCACCCTCATATGTGTTTCTATAGGTAACAACGAAACTGAAGCACTTCAAAGGCTTGAGCTATAAACAATTCATACATGAGATTAATATTCCGCTACAGAGAGGAAAACTGTATTCATTTGGAAAGGAATAAGTCCTTCAGGCAGGATTACGACCTAGCTTCTCACAGCACTTATGTTATGTGTGCTTATTTTTTACATGAGAGGCGGGCCCTACAGTTTAAAGTCGATTCCGAACGACAGATTTTTCAGGAATTTTTCATGGCAATTTTTAGTTTTTGCCAGAAATCTGCTGAAAAGAAACATTTTGTTTCGTTGGAGATGTATTACCAGGGCTTTGAATCAAGGCCTCATATCTAATAAGTTAACACACTACATACATACATACAATACACAACTACGGCGACTTCGGAAGGATGTAACATACACGCATACATACATAATTGGTCATTACAACCCTTCAGTCCGGATTACGACCTAGTTTCTCATACCACTTATATTGTGTGTGTTAATTTTATACATGAATGGCGGGACCTACTGTTTAAAGTCGACTCCGAACGACAGATTTTTGCGAAACTTTTCACGGCAATTTTATTTACACTCGTGAGTTTTAGCCAGAAATCTGCTGAGAGGCAGTCGCCGAAGAAATACTTTTTGTATTTTGTTTTGATGTCTGATCTGGGGCTCGACCCCTGGCTTTACGTCTAATAAGCCAACACACTACCTACTAGACTACGGCGACTTCTAGGATATAACAGCCCAGACAAAGAGCAGAGCAGTCTATAGACAAATGGAGTATAAAATTTTGCGTTGAATATAATCCCAGTCCATCTTAGAAATTTTAGCAGCAGTTTTAAGGTGACACTGCCCCATGGGTACACTTACGCCCGGAGGCTGATAATCGTGACTTCTCCAGAAGTTGTAATAGCAAGGAAGGAAAGTGGGTCACAAAACATGGGGAGAGTAAATAGGATTTCAAACTAACAGCTTAAATATGGAACAGATCGGTAGTCTAAGACTGATTATGAACACACGTTAACATTATACCTTCCACTTATCAATTTTGAAAAGGTTTTTGATAAGATAAACCGTAAAACCATATGGTAAGTGAAACAGCATCACCGTAATCAAACTAACTTCTGTATCAGAGATCAGCAATGAATCGTTTTTTCTCTGCTCATAAGCTCTCATGAAATTCGAGTGACTCGAATCATTCATCAAAATTTACTGTCTTAGTTGTTGTTGCATTTACAAAAAAAGAGAAAGACAAAGACAGCAAGCAAAGCAAACACACAACCTTCTAGTGAGTATTGTAGTGTTCGTACGTGATTCATACTTATTTTGTGATTCTTCTAAATGTTGAGTCATGGAGAGTCGAAATCAATAACATCATGCGTATTGTTAAGTATGAGTATGATGAGTACTTCAAACTTTGAATATGAATAATATGAGTATAATATAAAAATAAGTATGAATCTGTATAAGTATCAGAAATTATGAATATGATTCGATTCCACTCATCTTTTTGAATACTCATTGCTGATTTCTGTTGTGTATCCAACTTTCCTGAAATAGTTAAGAAGTATTTGGTGATGAATGCCTAAACCGTACCAAAGGTTGAGCAGCGTATATCTGCAAGACTCTTAATTTTCTTTCATAATTTCACAGACTTTTTATTAAATGATCAACCAGAGTGTGGTGCAACTTTAACATGTCATAACTTCAACGATGGCAACTTGCTCAATAGGAGGAAGGAACTGAAAAAAATATTTTTTTTTTTTTCGAAAATATTTTATAAACAAAATTTTTTTTCTTATTTTTAGATATGTAAACATCCTTTATAACTCATAAGTATGGATAATAATGGTGTCGTTTTGTTTAAAACACCATGAGTGTAATAAAATTTCCATTAAGAGAGAGGAAAAAAATATATTCGAAACCCAAAAAACTTTTCCTTAAAAGCTTTATTAAGGCTTCCATTAGCAACAAAACAAAATAATTTTTAGGCAATAAAAACAACAACAACAATAACAATAACCACAACAATTTATGACTTTCTAATCTTTTCTAACAATTTTTGGCATTCAATATACTCTTTGTCTTCTCCATTAAGCTGGTAAATCAAAATAAAATTTTGGAAACGAAGGAAGAAAAATATTCTAAAACTCCTGCAGTGTCTTTAGGAAAAGGAAATCAAACAAAAAAAAATTAATTTCTTCTACTCAAGTGCTGCTGAAAAGTAAAAGTTATTGTTGTATGCAAGGCAGGGTAAGGTAGGGGGGAATGGAGTCCTTAAATATAATTTTCTTTTCAAAAATTTATCGAAAATAAATGCAATTTGGCAAAAACGATTTGTCAGCTGCGTAAAATACTTGCTGCTTCTTCATTTACAAAGTTTTCAAGTTTATTACTGTTTTAGGGTAGGCAGGGGCAGGGGTAGTAAAACTTACAATTTGTATGCAAAGAATTTCATGTTATCCTCCACAATTAATCATTTGTCTGCAACAGCAGTTACTTTGGCAGCAATTGTAGCATGGCAGCAGCAATAGCATGAGAAAGTAATTCTCCTTTGAAAGGCAAAAGAATATATTTTTCCAAAAAATTTGATAAGAAATGTGTGTGTGCATTGAGAAGATTTCATAACAAAACTTAGTGTTTCTATGTGAGATCTGTAAAGTAAAATGAGTTTTTAATTAAATTGTAACAGATTTTGTGTGATTCAAGTGAAGGATATTTTACTTTAAAGTGCAATTACTTCAAGGACTTTGTGTAAAATAAGACACAGAAATGTTTGATTATAAATGGAGATAAGAAAACTTTTCGTTTGATAAACGCTTTAAGAGTTTTTGACCTTCTTTAATGCTTATAAGGGTGTCGGTATGAGTTTTCCATAAATCATTAACCTAGTCCAATAGCTAACACAGTCAGTACCTCGAAACAAGGAACCTCCTTGAAGAAAGGAGACTGTCTTTATATACAGGGTGGCTGATATGTACAACTTCAGGTTGTTATCATTTGTAAACCGCTTGTCTGACAGCTGAAAGATTTATTCCAGTGACAGTTCATTTTATTATTTACAAGCTTACAAAAGCATTTTGATCTATTGCATTCAGAAAAAAAGTTATTCGTGATGGAATTCAAGCGTGATAGTGTGATTGCTTTATATTTGGCTGGAAAACCAATCACAGGTGGCTATCGTTAGAGCCCTCCAGCATTTAAATGTGAATAAATCTTTTGTTTCTCGTACCATTGCTCGTTACCGTGATACTGGCAGTGTTGTATCGCGTCCAAAAAGTGGACGAAAAAAAACGGTAACAACACCAGAAATGATCCGAAAAGTGAAGGCCAGATTTGATCGAAATCCACGCCGCAGTGGTAGAAAAATTGCTCGTGAGCTTAACATATCGCGAGAACGGATGCAACACATATTGAAAAATGAGCTTGGACTAAAGCCATTGAAGTTCCAAAAAGTGCAAGAGCTCACTGATGGACAAAAAAAGTTAGACTGGAAAGAGCCAAGGAGTTACTTCACTTGCACGAAAGTGGCCAGTTACCGAATTTGGTTTTCTCCGATGAGAAGCCATTCCAAATTGAGCAGTTTGTGAACAAACAAAATAGGGTTTACTTGCAAAAGAGGTCAGCTGAAAATTTACACCTGCGATTGGCCACCAGAACTGAAGCGCCGCCGATGGTAATGGTGTGGCCCGCCGTAACGGCCGATGATCGCTCCCCGCTCGTATTCATCGACCGTGGGGTCAAAATAAATGCTGAATATTATCGGGAAAATGTCTTAAAGACAGTATTGAAGCCCTGGGCAGACAAACATTTCGGCCGCAGACCATGGACATTCCAACAGGACTCAGCACCACCGCAGTCAGCACGCGTCAATCAAGAATGGTTTAAAAAGGAGGTTCCTCGCTTCATTTCTACCGCACAATGGCCACCAAAATCTCCGGATCTCAATCCGTTGGACTTTTGCGTCGATCATCTCAAGACGGCGCTTCGCCTGGAATGGGCCAAAATACCGCAGAGCCACTTTCGTGCAGCCTGTGATGGCTTTGTCGGCCGTTTGAAGGCCATAATTCGTACCAAAGGTGGCCAATTCGAACAAATCTAAACTGATTCTAAAATTTGATGTTATTTTCAACATTTTTTGCTTTTGAACAATAAAATTAAAAAAAAATTAAAAAAATTAAAAAAATATAGCGCTTTACTTTGTTGCATTATATATCAGCCACCCTGTATGTATGAGAACTCGGCTAAGGAAGACAGAATGTGAGAGGTCAGAAACGTCCATCTTTTTAAGACATATTTATGTGGTGAAAGACAGTCTCTTCCTTCAGAACCACAATTCCTGCACAAGTCATTTACCCATCCAATCTTTATATTCCAGAGCTCGGCCAAGGCTGTCAGAAAGTAAGAGGTCAGAAACCTCCATTCTCTCCTTGAAAGAACGTGTCCATCCAAACTTTATATTCCAGAGCTCGGTCAAGGGTGTCAGAAAGTGAGAGGTCAGAAACTACCGTCTTTTTAAGACAAGAATAGGTGACTTAAAGTCGCCGTAGTCTAGTAGGTAGTGTGTTGGCTTATTAGAAGTAAAGCCAGGGTTTAAACCCCAGGCCAGACATCAAAACATAATACAAAAACTATTTCTTCGGCGACTTCCTCTCAGCAGATTTCTGGCAAAAACTCTGAGAGTAAATAAAATTACCATGAAAAGTTTCTCAAAAACCTGTCGTTCGAAGTCGACTTTAAACTGTAGGTTCCGCCACTCATGTATGAAATCAACGCACACAACATAAGTGGTGTGAGAAACTAGGTCGTAATCCTGACTGAAGGGTTGTAATGACCAATTATGTACAGTATAGGCACTAACACGTGTGTTGAAAGACGGTCTCTTCATCCTCCTCAAAACCACAGTTCCTGCAGAAGACATTTACCCGAATGCCGAGCCTTTCCTCATGCCTACTAAAAGGACAGTGGCCCATAAGAATCGCTGTTGTGCGACGAAAAACCATGCGATTTAAAGACAGAAGCGAGCCGGTCCCCTTCTTATTCAAATATATTCAGCATAGTCTAGCAACTCTTGATGCCAACGAAATTGTGCCTGCTTGTAGAACGCAGTGGCAATAAAATTATGAGATTAAGCGTGCCTGTAGAACGTCTGGACAATATCCAATTTAGTTAAAGCTACTACCACTGTAGTCTAGTAGGTTGTGTGTTGTCTCATTGGAAGACACCCCGTAATTCGACCCCTAGCTCAGGCATCACGAAAACCGAAAAAAATTTCTTTCAACGACTTTCTCTCAGCAGTCTTCTGGCAAAAACTCTAAGAGTGAAGCAAATTGCCCTTTAAAGCTGCAGAAGATATTTACCCGAATGCCGGGTCTTACGAAATACCTACCAAAAGAACAGTGGCCCATAAGAATCGCTGTTGTGTGATGAATAACCATAGGATTTCAAGATTTCTGTCCTCTTCTTATCCAAATATGTTCAGCAGAGTCTAGCAATACTGCATGTTGCCTCTTGATGCTAACGAGATTGAGCCTGCCTTTAGTACGCAGGCAATTTAATTGACGCAATCGCAATAAAATCATGAGATTAAGCGTGCTTGTAGAACGTATGGACAATTTAGCTGAAGAAATCAGAATACCACCACTGTAGTCTAATAGGTAGTGTGTTGGCTTATTAGAAGATACTCCGTAATTCGTCCCCTAGCACGGATATTTCCAAAAACGAAAAGAAATTTCTTTCAACGACTTTCTCTCAGCAATCTTCTGGCAAAAAGTCTGAAAGTGAAGTAAATTGCCTGTTAAAGTTTCTCAAATCTGCAGTTCGCAGACGACATTAAATAGTAGGTCCCGCTTCTCATGGATAAAATTAAAACACACACACAACGTAAGTGGTGTGAGAAGGTAGGTTGTAATCCTGACTGAAGGGTTATAATGACTGTGTCTGTATGTATGGAGTGTAGATTTTATTATCCGTAAAATCAGTCATTTTACTGCTCTAGGTGCTGCATAGCTCCAGTAGAAGCAATTGCGCTTATTTCGTCTTGGATTTTTAACACTTTTTTGATTTCTTTCTGGCTTTTATTTTGTTTTCTGCCAATTTGTAGTTTGCTGTCTGCCAGTTTCAGTTAATGGCTAGAATGGATTCATGTGCTTAGATCTGTTCCTTATTTACGTTCTTGTGAAGTCTACAATTATCATCTGTTCCGATGCTTTGATCATGAACACACCCTCATAGCATAACACAACATACAGTCACACAGATAATTATACGTACCCCCCTCTAAAAATCATTTTTTTAAAAAGTAATGAACTTCTATTCTAAAATTTCTTTACATTAGCGTCTGTAACGACACATTTACTTAAAAAAGAAGAAAGATTCCCAAAATCTATGAATTTGTGACTACAGTTTGCATAAAACCAATATGGCACCACAGAAAATTATACGTACGACGTATATTTCGTATAAAATTTCTCTATGGGTAGCCCGGTGTATGAAAGGTATTGTGAATAAAAATCCTAGGACTACAGCCGTAGAAATACGAAATACCTCACGTCCAATAAGCCAACACACTACCTAGTAGACTACGGTGACTTGAACACAACATCATTAATAATCTTCCACATTAGTGGACCTACGCCCACGTCTTCCCCTACTCCTGTTATAGCATTACTGAACATAAAGCCACTATATCCTTTATCCTGTTTAAAACACCTGCTTAATTATCCTTTTCTTTTAATCTTCAGAATTTTCTCTGTGAACAAATAAAAAGGTTCTCTAAATATGGCTTCCATTGACTTCAGTAATATTTCACAGGCATTAAAATGTGGAAGAAAAAAATTGAAAAAAGAGAGAGAAGGAAAAACTTGCAACAACTTTATCCTTTACACTCATTTAATTGTCCAGACAACAACAACAACAAATGGCAGGAATGAACAATTCTTTGTCCAATTAAATTTGTGAAAATAACCACTAAATCACTTACAAACCATTTAATCTAGAAAACGAAAAAAAAAATAATGGGTACCCTTCGAGGTAAAAATAAAATTGTTGATGGCAGAAAAAAAGAAATTTAAAAAAAAATTTGTTGTTCTTGTTTTGAAAGGACTGGTTAATAAAACCTTAAATATTTCTTGTAACTAAACACCCTGTTTTAATAAATAAATTTAAAACTATACTTTCACTATTCACTGGTCTACCCTCATGCTCTTTATTACTTGGGCCCATGAGTTACTTTTTTTTTTGTTTTTTTCTTTCCAAAGCTTAACGTTGTAGTAGATTTTCCAGGCAATATATTAATGGTGCTTAGGACCATTATTTTCTTCTAGAAAAATTCACACATATTTTCTGTACTGCAGCCCATTCTCTTCATTTTTTTCTGTCTACATTACTTTTTGCTGCCTGAAATGACTTGAAAGCAGTTGTTAAATAACAAGAAGCTGTGGAATTAAAAATGTTTGATTGCAGCTGCAGCATCAGTTTTTTTTTTTCTTTTTTTTTCAACCATTAGTTGAGATGTTTCTTTTTTTTAATAAAAGAAGAAAAATATTTTTTTTTCGTTTCCCATTTTGCTGTTTGCGGCTTAACCGCAGAGACAAAGTACTTCTCATGCATTGTTATCGTGTAGAACATAAATTTCTTTTAACTTTTAATTGAATTGCAACGCTATGACTTTATTTTGCTTCATTTTCATTCACAATCTAAAAATAAAAACTATACCGCAAATATTTATATCAAAGGGAACGATAGCCAATAGAGATTTACGGAGGTGACATTTACTTAATTAAACTGCTGTTGATCTTATCATGTAGAACAAATATGTTTCAATCTCAATAGCTAAGTAACTAAGAGTTCTCTCAGGGACAGACGCTTAGTTAGACTGAGGGCTGCCTTCAGTCTGAGCCTAGTTTCTCATACCGCCCATATTGCGTGTGCTAACTTTATTTATGAGTGACGAAACCAACAGTTTAATGTCGACTTCTAAAGACAGTTATGTGAAGCTTTTCATGGCAAATTTATTTTACTCTCAGAGTTTCTGTCAGAAGACTGTTTTATTCGAGATGCCTGCCTTAGCTGGGTTTTGAACCCAAATAATCACGTCGGTAAAAGAGCCTTGTGAAAAGCAATACGAATTCAACAAAAGCCCACAGGCTCTGCCCCTGTAGACCACGAAACATTGAAAGAAAAAGAAAGAAAATAATCTTGCAGGTACAATCCGCAATTAAATTTGCAAACCGAATGGAGCATGAGCTCTGTGATGAGCAACAAGATTATGATAGTAGAAGGCACACGCTGGCCAACCAACGAAGACGATTGCAAAACAGACCAACTAGAAATTCATAAAAAAAGAGATATAACAGGAGCATGAACTCCATCAATAATAACAGAGGCAACTGCTAGTGTGAGAAAAAAAGTAGAACTGGATGATGGAACATATTTAGACACGAAGACCATCATCATCTAGAAAGCAATTAAAAATCGACAACCATCGGTAACTTAAAATATCACCTAATGTGGAGCAAATGATAGAAAACTAAAAAAAGCCAAAGAGGAAACAAAGTTTCTTAAACAGACAAAAGAAATTAAAGAATTTATTTTTTTAATAAAAAAAAATAAAGAATCTGGATGCGTTCCATATAAAGAACTGCGAGCAAGAACAACGCGAATGTTTCAAAAACGATCAAAATAGCATTACCGTTGATGGAATATTCTGAAGTCAACAATCACACCTTTGAAACGAACTGTATTTAAGAAGGCAATAATTTTTGAGATGTCAAATTGGTGAAACTAGGTTAGAAGTACTCATCAGAATTGATGACTGAGTTTACACATCATTTAAACCTGAGACGACTATGGCCTCATATCGCTTGTACAGAATATCCAATATGGCATATGTTTTGTGGCACGTAAAGCCATCCTATTACAGCCACATGTCGTTGACGTCCAGATCATTGAATTCAGTCCAAAAAAAATTAGGTAATCGTCGATCTATAGTGTTCGCTGTTCGCTGACAGGGTCTACGACATTCCCAAAGAAATATGCACCACGCCAGTCCAAAATCCACAAAAAACAGTGACTTCTTCAAGATGCATTGACCGCTCTTGCATCTCATGTGAATTGGCAACGTCCCAAATTCAATTTTTCCAATTCAGTTTTGTTTGTTCACATAGCCATTCATATAGGAATTGGTGTCATCACTGAAGATAATTTAACGAGGAAAATTGAGGTGAGTTGTCAAAAGCTGCAGAACTGATTCAGAGAAAATATATGGTTGCCAATAGTCATTTTGCTTCAACGCGCGAGTCAGTTGAATTTTGTGTGGATGCATGCCCAAATCATGACGCAAAATTCGGCAAGTTGTGATGTGCGACAGATCAAGTTCTTGTGAGCGATGCGAAATCGACTATCTCGGATTGTCTTGTACGCTCTCACGGACAGCAGATCTTGCGTTTTGTCGAGATACGGATGTTGGTATATCGTTTACTAAACCAGTGGACTCAAATTTTTCTAATATATTGCGAATAGTCCTTTCCCTATGACCCAATGGGTGAAGCACGCAGTAAAACAGAAAATCCATCGGGTTTTGGTCTATCGTTTACTGAACCGGTGGACTCAAATTTCTCTACCATTTTACTAATAGTCCTCTCCGTAGAAAGAAATGGGTGAAACACGCGGTACGTTTCCCTAACAGAACACCCATTTTGATAGAACGATTTTGTTATTTGCACGTACTGTTGAATGCTAATCCGTCCAAAACAGATTGAAAACCAATTTGACAATTATTTTAGCAGATGTGGCTTCAACAGGATAGCCATTACAAACTGTCAAATTTCGAAATTGCCGGTTGAAAAACCCGATATATTTAAAATAATTCTGCTCCAAAAAATTTTCAAATACCTTCCAGCTGAAGTATTTCATTCCAATAAAGAAAAAAGGAATTAACAATACTGCCTTACCACGCCATAAAGAAATATATTCCTTTAGCCCAGTGTAAAGCCTTTACTAATTCGTTAAGACCATATTGCTTGGAATCTATCCTCCTTGTCAAATACCCATATATGTAGGATTTTCTCTTTACTTTCCATTTTCTTTTATTATTTTTCTGTTTCCAGTTAAATTTCTTTCTGCTGCTGTATACGAGTATAATCCTTTGAAATTTTTTCTTTCTCTTTTTTTATTTTCCTATTCATAGAATATTTTATGCAATTGTAACGATTAAGTTTTTATAGAAAAACAATATTTCCCATAAACTATAGTTTTTTGCCAAAGTTATTACTTAAACTCGTTTAGCAAAAAAAAAGAATATAAAAGGAACAGAGAAGAGAACAAGGACGTATGGTTGAGAGAGAAAAAAGAAAAAAAATAGAATTCCAATTTATGGATTTCATTTGAAACCCTTTTTAGTTTGTATTAAAATAAGCATATTAAATAACTAAAAAGGATTACACACACACATACAATGTAATGTGTATGTGTATGTGTACATATGTCCTTAAATGGATATGTGAATGAAAAGAACGAAAAGAAAAATAAGTTTTTGTTTTCATTTTTTTCTACTTTTTATGATAAATTTATGCAAATAACTTTGTAAATAATATGTTTGTTTGTTTGTCTATTTGTTTATGGTAGTCTTTTGTTATTGTTATTGTTTGTCTTATATAATGCATATTAAAATAATTATTCTGAATTTATATGCACAAAACAACAACAACAAAAACAACAACAGAAATATTTATCAAACGCATTACTTATGCGTATGAGTAATATTGCTTTTACAAGCAGAAGAAAATATTATTCATCATACGCACAGTGTGGCATAAATAATGGGTATTAAGTCGTAGAGGAGAATGGATTCACATGAATATCTTAAGCAAGCTGCTAAGCAGGGAAGTAGTACCAAACAACATGTTCTATGGAATTTTGTGTAAACGAATGACATTGCATACATATGTACATACATAATTGGTCATTACAACCCTTTAGTTAAGATTACTAGCTTCTCACACCATTTACGTCGGGTGTTTTAATTTTATATTTAAGTGGCTGTACCTACAACTTAAAGTCGACTCCGAACGACAGATTTTTGAAAAACTTTTCATGGTAATTTTATTAACTCTGAGAGTTTTTGCCAAAAATCTGCTGAGAGGAAGTCGCCGGAGAAATTTTTTTTCTTATTTCGTTTTTTTTTTTTTGGAAATGCGTGATCTGGGCTTTAAACCGTGGCCTTAGATCTAAAAAGCCACCACACTATCTACTAGACTACATACATAACATAATTCGTCATTACAACCCTTCAGTCAGGATTACGACCTAGTTTCTCACACCACTAACACACACAACATAGTGTTAATTTTATACATGAGTGGTGGGAACTACAGTTTGAAGTCGACTCCGAACGACAGTTTTTGAGAAACTTTACATGGCAATTTTATTTACTCTCAGAGTTTTTGCTAGCAATCTGCCGAGAGAAATACTTTTTGTATGTCTCTAGATGTCTATGGCCTGCTGTGGACAATAGGAGAACAGGTTGGCTGCTGGGCTTGGATAAGGCCAGCTTTAGGTTGGTTGTTGGTTTTTTCACGGGGCACTGCGAGATTAGGTTGCTGACGGGGATCTAGAACAGATCCCAGCCGGACTATTGCAGTGTATGTTGCGATTAGGAGGACTTGGAGACTATCGAACACCTCCTCTGTAACTGCCCAGCCCTTGGTATATTGAGGTTGAGTACCCTTGGCAAGGCCTTCTTTGAAAGTTTAAATTCTGCCAACATCAAGGCTCTCCACAGATTCATTAGTGGCTTAGGCTGGTTGAGAGGCGCTAGGGCTTCATAAGTGTAGTCGCGCCCTCCCTTTGTTTTTTATTGTGTCTTATCTGTGTAATTCTTCCACTTCCCATTCTCCCCTTTCCTACATCCTCTCATTTTTATCCCTCTATTATCCTTCCCTCTGTAAGGACATTGTACAATGGGTCAATTCGACCTCCGGGTACTGTACTTGTCTTTATTGACAAGTACACGTCCTCTAACCTAACCTAACCTAATACTTTTTGTATTTTGTTTGATGTCTGGCCTGCGGTTTGAACCCTGGCTTTACGTCTAATAAGCCAACACACTACCTACAACACTACGGCGACTTAATCTACTAGAACACGGCTTTTCCAAATTTCTTCGAAGAAAAAAGTGCTTAGACTAACTCTTTGCATTGCCTGCTACTAATTCAGTGCTGAATTTGGTTCGTATTACACATGCTTAAGTATTTTTCACTGTAATTATTTGTCCCTATTGGATCATTTTTAATTCATTTTAAAATTAAAATTTTATACACCGTTTACATCATTAAATATCGTTCAGAAATCGTTAGTTGCAGATAATTCCCAGAAAAAAAAAACACTGAAATTTCAAGGGACTTACAATACAAGAGCCATTTACAAAACATTTACTGTTTTACGTGATAATTCCTGTTGGCCATTCAAATAAATTATTAAAGATCGCATTTAATAATAAAAATCCCTGACATTTACATGTACAAACAACAACAACAGCAAAAACAAACAAAAGCTTTAATAATATAATAAAACGTTGTAAATAGTTATAAACAATATAACATACATACATAACATATTAAATAGCAACAAAAAAAAACGAAGTATAATTTAATAAAAAAAAATACCAAGAAAAAATTGCTTCACATGAAGAAAAAAAAAATAAAAATTTTTATCTGCAACATATGGAGTCATCATTTGGTTAGTGAAACAACAATAACAACAGCAACAATAGTGGCAGCAACAAAAATTTATAAAAAAAACAACAGCAACAAGAATATAAAAACGAAATGAATGTTTTAAGTCAAAAACAAGCAACCGGCAATAAATTATATGAAAACTACGTGACAATACAAATGAACTCCAATGCTCTCTCCCTCTCACTTTACTCACTTGCTCCAATCAAACATACAAAACATATGTACAGTGAGAACACTTATGCACACACAGGTATTTAAATAATAAAAATACTTTCGCTCTATGAGTTCGGGTATGGCTATAGTATGGTTATCGTATGGTGATAAAACATTCTCGTTGTTCTCTTTTTCATTTACGGTGTCGGTGTGTGCGCGTGTGTACTCATGAGCATGCAAGCAAGCATATGAGTGTTAGTGATGTGTATTTTTTAGTAAATATTCAACATGAATTGGTATTGAGTATATGTGCAGTGTGTATAGTGTGGCTATCAAAGTGTGGGTTTTGTTTATAAACAATACCAGGCACCACAAACGACATTTGAGAGTTTATTTACCATGTGCTGCCATGCTGCCTACAAAAATATGGCTGCTGTTGTATGTGTTTATGGAAAGTATGCAATGAAATTTAATTTTTTTTTTGCCATTTTAATAACAAACTGTTGGAGAATTTTTATTAAAAAATAAAAAATGTTATTAAACTTTAAAGACTTTTTTCAATTTCACAATATTTATTAAAAAGCATTTTCAACAATTTTATTAACAATAATTCAACATATTTGAGGTTGATTTTTTTTCTTTTATTTTTTGTGTATTTAAATGCATGTACGAAGCATTTTTATAGAGTGTGCAACTCGTTTTAATAGTGTATAAAACATAAATACTCAATGAAAAGTATTTAAATGACGCATAAGACACACATACCAAACATCGAAAATTTAAGGAAAAACTGATTTTTATTTCTCTACTTTAAGAAGAAACCCATGGATGCATAATATATACGAGTACATAATTGGTCATTACAATCCTGCAGTCAGGATTACAACCTAGCTTCTCACACCAACCACGTTGTGTGTATTAATTTTATCCATGAGGGGCGAGACCTACAGTTTAAAGGCGATTCAGAACGACAGATTTTTTAGAAGCCTTGTCAAGGCAAGTCGCCGTAGTATAGTAGGTAGTGTGTTGGCTTATTAGACGTAAAGCCAGGGTTCGAGCCCCAAACCAGACATCAAAAAAAAATACAAAAAGTATTTCTTCGGCGACTTCCTCTCAGCAGATTTCTGGCAAAAACTCTGAGAGTAAATAAAAATATCCATGAAAAGTTTCTCAAAAATTTGTCGTTCGGAGTCGACTTCAAACTGTAGGTCCCGCCACTCATGTATAAAATTAACACACACAACATAAGTGGTGTGAGAAACTAGGTTGTAATCCTGACTGAAGGGTTGTAATGACCAATTATGAATGTTTGTATGTCGGCAATTTTTTGCCATAAATCTGCTGAGAGGAAGTCGCCAAAGAAATATTTGTTCATATTTCGTTTTGTTAGAGATGTCTGACCTGGAGTATGAACCGTGGTCTCTACCTGCTAAACTACGGCGACTTCGTCGGGTACAGAATACTTAGTACTTTATAATAGATGCCGCAACCTCGCCAAAGATCTAAACAAATCAAAACAAAGATGCCCTTAACAGTTCGGTATCGGGCAGAATGATGTTACAAAACAAGCGTCTTGAGACAACAAATATGAAGACAGGCAAATGGTGATGAAAAACGAAATGATGTGAAATCAAACAGATTTCAGACAATCTAAACTTTTGAATAGTAATTTTATTTTTTGGGACATCTGAAGAGACATTCAAGGGCTAACTTTCAAGTAAGTTCCTGGCCGCAGGGACAAACGGCCTGCATAGGATAGAGGCTATACAAATCTGGCCCTCTGTGGAAATATCCAGAACAAAATTTTCGTTAAGCCCTTCCAGAGTTCATGTAATAGCAGGCATAACGTGACCCCGGGAGCTTAAAAATACATTACATAGACATTAGAAGACTTTGTAATGACCAGAAGAAGAGTCTGCCAGAATGAGAATGTCTTAGAATTTATTGACAGAACTGAGCTAGTCAGTGTGTAGTCAGTGAAATCGTTTTAGCAAACGTGAGGCCCCAGTTCGTGCATCTCGAATAAAACAAAATACGAAAAAACATTTCTTCGGAGACTTCCTCTCAGGAGATTTCAGGCAAAATCTCTGAGAGTAAATAAAATTGCCTTGAAAAATTTTTCAAAAATTGTTCGAAGTCGACTTTAAACACACACAACATAAATGGTATGTGAAGCTAGGTCGTGATCCTGACTAAAAGGTTGTAATGACCAATTTATGCATGTATATGTATGTATGTATGTAAGATCAGATGGCACCTCATCTTGAGATGGAGTAGGACACAATGATTAAATTTTCTCTTCGTGATTTTATCACAGAGTGTGTTGTCTCTGCAGATCGATAAAAGACAGCCTTTTTTTAATCTTCAGCCCTTCTACAGTAGGCCAATCAACTGCTCGAGATACTCCATTAATTAAACTGAAGCCAAGCTTGAAAATAATATAAAGATGGAGGAGACGATTTGTGACAATCCTATATTCCCTGATTGCAACGGAAAGTATAAATAATTATTATTCCCTGTGCCTTCTATCGGTTAGGCAATCTATCGGTTTAAATTTAAACCATCGGTTATTTCGCATCTGGCAATATTTGTGTCATTCTATTCCGTATATCTCCACTGAACGTAATGAATCGATTTACGTTTGAGCAACGTTGGGATTTATTAAAAATTTATTTCCTAAATAAAGACAATTGGTCGGAAATTTCGCGAAAATGTTGTACAAAATTCAAGAGCTTCCGCTTCGCTAGATGGGCCAATGAGAAACTGCACGATGATGAAAAAAAAAACATCTTTTCGGATGAAGCTAATTTCCATCTTGGTGGATACGTAAATAAGCAGAATTGCCGTATTTGGGGCTCAGAAAACCCACACGTAGTCTTACGGAAGCCAACGCACTCACTACGAGTGAATGTTTGGTACGGCTTGTGAAGCGGAGATCCCATATTGGCCCATATTTCTTTGAAAATGAGGACGACGCAACCATTACGGTCGCACCATGATAACCGATTTTTTTGTACCCACCCTTCATGGTATTGATGTGAACAATGTCTGGTTTCAACAGTATGGTGCAACTTGCCACACACCTCAAGTCACAATCGATTTATTGCGTCAAACGTTTTATTTGCGTTCAATTAGCTGAAATATTGATGTAAATTGGACGCCAGGAAACTGCGATTTGACACCGTTGTGTGACGCCGTTAAACAAAAATGTTAAGCCAACAAACCAAAGACTATTGAGCATTTGAAGGCCAACATTCATGATGGCATTGCCGAGATACAACCCCATACACTCGAAAAACTGCAAGAAAATTAGTACGATCGGTTGAGGTACTGTGAGGCTAGCCACGGCAGCCATATTAATGATTAATTGTATTCCATTTCTAATCGGAACAATTGTACTTCACAACAAAAGAAATAAATTTGGCAAAAATTCAAGCTGTTTTGTTTTTTAAATGGCCCACCCTTTATATCCTTAATAACGTTCTGATAGGCAGTCTTATTAAAAAGTTCACAATTAAGATACCAAGTCGTGGTCATTTAACTTATAAAACATATGTAAACACCTGTACTGCCTTACTATTCGAAATGGGATTTAATTTAAGGCCAGGGGGCCAGAGCAAATAATATTCATATGAAGCAATTCAGTGGTCCATATTTTTTTATGGTGCAATCGCTTCGAATATTATGGCTCTCGTTGCTAATATGTTTTGACGTACAATATGTTATAAATCCATATAAAAACATAATGTTTTCGAGTTTAACATAACTTTCTAGTCGTATTTTCCCTCCTATAAAATTAATATTTTTCATTAAAATTTATGAGCCTTAAGGAAAACTTCTACCAAATTTAAGTCATAAATTGTGTAAATATATGTGCATGCGTATGTGTGTGTGTGTAGAACGTTTTCCTTTTCAATTTTATAGTTTTAGTGAATTACCGTTTTACCAGAGGAGTTTGTTTTTTATGGTCGAGGACCTTTGAAAAACAAAAAACTACGAAAACTCTTTCACTCGTCCAAGCATAAATAACAGAAAAACACGTTTAAATTACCAAAAACTGTGGAAAGCAAAAAAAAAATAAATAAAAAAACGGCATAAAAAGGAGAAGAAAAAGGAGAAGAAAAATTCCCAAAAAATTTTTACTCGAAATGACTATTTTTCTGGCAATTTTCCGCATCAATACATTTTATTAAAGAGAGACAACAAAAAAAAATACAAGGAAAAGCGAACACATCTCATATATAATGGAGACTGATTCGAAAAGCATTATGAATGCATTAGAAAATATGTTACACCAACACTAAACCAAATTGAGTCTGTCATAAAATTATTCCGGCCTTCCCTATCATGCCCAATACCTTTGGCACAGCCATACAGGCATAAGGAAAAACAGTTTGTGTTTCAAGGCAAAAAGATTACCACAAATGCTGTTGATAGTTTGTCCTTATCTTCTTTGGGGGGGTTTTTTCGTTTTGAAAAATTTTTGACAAAAAAAAAAACTATAAAGAATGACAGAAAGAGAGAGAGAGAGGAGAGCCTATTTAATATAACTATGCATGCGGTACGTACATTCGATAAAGCAAAGGAAAATTTATTTTTTAAGAGATATACAGCCCTCTTTGTAAGTCGTAAATGGCAGGAAATTGCCGTAAAATATGGTCAAGATAATATAAAATGCAGCACGGAAATTCTGCTTAAAAGGATTAACACTAAAACAGAGATTTTTTTCTCTAAAGTCCTTCTTACATGGCCTTAAATTCCCATGTGTAAGAAGCTTAAATTAAACAATTTCTATGGTAGTATATGTAGCAAAACAGCTTAAGTCCAATTTACAAGTTTAAGGGCTACACAACCCTGCATGCACCATGGCTCTAGATGTTTCCGAAGGTAACACGAATCTGGGTTTTGGGGTTTTTCAGATTTAAAAAATTCAAAATGGCGGATCCAATATGGAGGTCAAGTAAATCTGATTATTTTTTATAAACCTCGACCGCCATATTGGATTCGCCAAAAACCCCTGAGTAACAATGTTTAAGTAAATCTGATTAATTTTTAAGGACCTGCGTAATGTGTTTCTTTTTCTCTTGCACCCCTTGACATAAACCCACCCCCTACTTTAAGGGTGCATGCAAACAATTTGGCTTTGGGCTCATTTTAAAGAGCAAGGATCAATTGTCAATTTCTTGTCAATAGCGATGGTTCTAGAACGTCAGTGTTTAGTTCTACAATTTTTCAAAAATGGCCAAAACGCTATTTTTGGGGGTTTCAAGGGGGTTGATTTTATTTTTACGGGCAGAAAGATTGTTTTTCATTATTATAAATGAACGTTAAGCTAAAGGAAGGATCATTCTGCCGGTAACTTTTAAAGTTAAGTTTGTGTTTGAACTTGCCATATTATATATTATTTTCAATATGGCAACTTTAAATATAATCAAAGTGAGTGAATACTACTGGACAAAGAAGCCCGTCGTTGCCACTGCATTGAAATAATTGACCGGTGTTATCGACATTACTCCGCCACTGCCATATTTTTGAAAATGTTAACTTTATTTTATCTGTAAGTTGTAATAACGAAAATAAGTTTAAAGGTGACTTTAAAGTTCACTTTAGCTAAAGTTATCTTTAACTAAACCCAAGTTTAACGGGAAGCTGTAATAATGGCCCCAAATCGCTTAACAGCTAAACTGCAAGCATTATGGGGTAATTACGGTCCTCATAATCAGCCTACATTTAATTCAAGGAATTGTCAAAATTTAAAAGAAATTTTAAGAGACTTGATGCACATCTGTTGAAGTCGCCATGGTCTAATATGAAAGAAAGAAAAAATACATCACAAAAAGAAAAGAAATTAAATTTTTAAAGTTTTAAAAGGTAGAACTTTAGGACGTTGTACAATGGGTCAAATCTGGTACTGTACCTGTCTTGACTGACAGCTACACGTCCTCTAACATAACCTAACCTAAAGGTAGAAGAGTTATTATAAAATGAAACTAAAATGTTGCCATTATTTTGTTTTATTAACGGGCGCTGGATCTAGGGAAGTTAGAGTAACATAATGTGCAAGTATTTCTAAATTCTTAAACGACTTTCAGGAGAAGACGTGATTGACAAGTTGCCGTATGCAAGACAGATTTCGATACCGAACTGATATATGGAAAGTCCGATATCTTAATGTAGCAGATGTAATCTCGTCGCCGTAGTCTACTCAGTAGTGTGTTGGCTTATTAGACGTGCAGCCTCGGTTTAAAAAACCCCAGGTCCGACATCAAAGCGAAATATGAAAAATTATTTCCAATTTCCTCTCAGCAGATTTCTGGAAAAAACTCCGAGAGTAAATAAAATTGCCATGAAAGAGTTTCTCACAAAAATCTGTCATTCTGAGTCGACTTTAAACTGTAGGTCCCTCCACTCATATATAAAAATGAACGCACACAACATAAGTGGTGCGAGAAACTAGGTCGTAATTCTGACTAAAGGGTTGTAATGACCAATTATGTATGTATGTATGATGCATATCTGTTATGTCCTCTGGCCTGTGGATCATTACATTGTACACACTGCAGAAAACATCACTTCTATTAGAAAAAAAGTGTGGAGTATAATTCGATTCCTTGGATTTGATTGTGGTTGTGGCATGTTTTGTATGCCTCCATTCATATAAAACCCAATCCCCTTAACAATTAAAGCTGACTGACCACTCACAACGCTGTAGTTATGTTTATTGGATGAAAGTTGGAAAGTTGGTAGTCAGAACTACAATATAGCTTCTCACACCACCCCAGTTGTGTGTGTGTTAATTTTATCCATGAGTGGCTGCATCTACAGTTTAAAGTCGACTCCGAACGTCTGGTTTTTGTAATTTTATTTACTCTCAAAGTATTTGCCAAAAAAAACTGGTGAAAGGAAGTTGCCGAAGAAATTTTTTTTTTCAGATTTCATTTTGTTTGAAATGTCTGCCTCAGCTTTGAACCACGGCTACTAGACTATGATAACTTCAAACACTTAAATATATGCTCCATTCGGATACCATAGGTTTTTAATTCCCCTAGTCCTGTAATCATCAAGAGCTTCTGGTGAAGCCGCTTAGACTCCTAATTTTCATTCTCGGCTCATCGTTAAATATCATTAAACTTAAAGAACAACTTCCTCCTCTCACTCATTTCTACAACTTCTGTAGAAATCGTTTACTTCGTGTCCAAGACCAATACGACTCACATGAGTACCCATAATACCATAGTGCGCATAGTGCTTCTATTACGCTGTTTATCTAGCCCTGATCATATTTTCTGGGTAATCTTGCCCGTAACCCGAGCGATAGAATCCGTTATTGAATTATAAACTGAAAGCTTTTAAGTCTTCTAAGGAGTTTCCAATGTAGAAGACTCACCGTAGAATACGACGGTTGCTCCACGTTGGCCAATTCGTCGGCTCTACAGTTTCTTGGAATGCTACTATATGTATGGTATAAATGTCATACCACTTCGTCCTTGGGTGATACGCGAAAGATTCATAAACCATGTTAGAGGTCTTCACGATAGGGAAAATAAAGTTACTCTCTGCTGGGTCCCAGGTCATGTGGGAATTCTTAGCAAAGAGCAGACAGACTTACTTGTGAGGAAGAAACATTTTAGCCAGAAAATGGACATTGTTAACACCACCGAACTGTATACGGAAATTTATGAGAGCATTAGGCTTAGAAGAGAAAATGTAGGAATACCTTATGAAATTGAAGATCATATAATTTCTTCGCGTTAGATTTCAGCGTACTGAAAACCACTTGGCTGTCAGAAGTTAAGGCAAAATAATGCCTGGAGACACATTCGCTTGAAAGACGCTACAGTGATCAGGCAATCCATACGAAGGTTTGTGTCAGAACCAATTATATACACTCAGCCACAAAAGTATACATACGGTTAACAAATTTCATAAATTTTTAACCAATCCGTTTTCGTTGCAAATCTTTATAATTGTCTGACAACTTTCCTCGATTTTAAGACGGTCTTTTGCATTGGTTCAGAAATTTGTGAAATTTGTTAATCGTATGTATGTATACTTTTGTGGCCCCATGTATATCCTGCAGCCTGCTCTGTTCAACATTTTGTAGTGATCGCTGTATACTTCAAGTTCTCTGCATGGAAACCATAACCATACATAACATACATAATTGGTCATTATAACCCTTCAATCAGGATTACGATCTAGATTTTCACTGCACTTATGCTGTGTGTGTTAATTGTATAAACTTTTTTTTAGAAATTTTATTTACTCTCAGAGTTTTTGCCAGAAATCTGTTGAGAGGAAGTCGCCCAAGACTAATTTTTCATTTTCCATTATGTTGGAGATGTCTGACCTTGGGTTTGAACCGAGATCTTTTGTCCAATAAGAAAACATACTACCTACTAGACTACGGCGACTTCTAAGGAACTACATACATACAATCCGATTATGCTGATGGCTTTCCAGTTGTACAACATGTCGATAATCCAGGTTGGGCCTTATAGCCTCCACCTCTGCACTCTGCTTCAATGGAAAATCAGAAGAGATCCAATTTTTTTTAGTATTTTCTTTAGAAAACAAACAATTTATGACAATGAAGTTTATTACAGTGTGTACCAAAATATATTCGTTTTGTTTGAATTGAACAAAGTTTTATGCCTGCCCTCGCCCTTTCTCTTTCTCTTTTGCTTTTTGCATTTTGAATTTCGAAATTAATTTTCATTTTAATATTCACTCATATCCGGTTTTCATTGCAAAAATTAAGTTGATAATGGCGGAAGAAGTATTATTTTCATGCAAATTTCAGTTTTCCATTTTGAAGATAATCATTATCTTTGATAATTAATCTGCAACATAAACTTGTTTCGTAAACTTTTGTAAAGTTTTAAAAAAAAAACTTTTCCTCTTACGACTGCTTGTGTGTGTGTGTGCGTATGGTAAAGTTTTTCAGACAACTTGGCTGAAACTCGTTAACATGAAATTTGATTACCAAAGGAAAAACGATGCTAAAGTTGAAAAATTATGCAACAAACAATTGTACAAGAAAAAAAAAACAAAAAAAAAAAATCCTTTTCCTCTGAGTGCAATGCAAGTGTCTAGTCGCTGGTTACGACAGCCAAAGCAAAAAAAAAAGTTTCAAACTTTTTTGCTTTTTCAAGGAGAGTGTCATGAGCTTTTGTTTATGGCAACACATAAAAGTGATTAAATTTCATTTAAAGATTTATTATTTTCATACAGACATACTACGAAGACAGTGTTTTTTTTTATGATTTAAAAACCATCATGAAGAAGTTTTTAAGCGCATGACTTAATAACAAATACGGGAAGTGCTGAGAAAGTAAAATAAATTTTGTAAAAAAAGTTTGAAGGTCATACTATTCTTGATTGTATCAAGTTGGTTTGGTTTGAACATTTCTATCAAACTTAAGGCTTAAAATGAACTGACCATTGCATTTATACGGCAATTGTCCAATCGGTTATAAAATTATGTTGTTTGGTGTAATAATCTGTATAGGAGGTTTCAGTGTGAGGTCTGGTATAAGGTGCAGTCGTTTGTTTGCTTGAGTCTTAGCGAAGTTAGGAGGTGCTATCCTCAGGCTGCTCTAGGTGCTATTCTTTACCCAACTGCACTTGATTTATACGTTAAGTATTGTACATGTACATGCATGTCTTTTCATGAAGAGTCTTCCAATACATACATACATACATACATACATACATACATACATACATACATACATACATACATACATACATACATACATACATACATACACACATACATACATACATACATACATACATCATGGCTGAAGTTATGATAGTACTCCGAGGACTGTAGGAACGGAGGCGAAATTTAAATTAATGTGATAAAGCTTTCAAGCTAACCAGCCTTCCGCGAAGTAATACCTTACGGCAGTCCCGCGGCGGAGAGTGTTTGAAGTGTGTAGGGGGTGGGTTTAGTACGTAGGCACCAGTGATGGTGAATCGTGCACTCTTTTGTTGGAACAAAAGTGTCTTTCGAAGATTCCCACCTCCGGCTCAAGACAAAAAAACATACATACATACATACATACATACATACATACATACATACATACATACATACATACATGCATACATGCATACATACATACATACATACATACATACATACATACATACATACATACATACATACATACATACGTACATACATACATACATACATACATACATACATACATACATACATACATACATATGTACATACATACATACATACATACATACATATGTACATACATACATATGTACATACATACATACATACATACATACATACATACATACATACATACATACATACATACATACATACATACATACATACATACATACATACATACATACATACATACATACATACATACATACATACATACATACATACATACATACATACATACATACATAATTGGTCATTACAACCCTTTAGTCAGGATTACGACCTAGCTTCTCACACCACTTATGTTGTGTGCGTTAATTTTATACATGAGAGAGGGGACCTACAATTTAAAGTCGACTCCGAACGACAGATTTTTTTTAAAGCATTTCTTGGCAGGTTGCCCTGGTAGTCTAGTGGGTAGTGGGCTAGACTATTAGCGTGAGGGTCGTGGGTTCGATTCCCACCAGAGGCTCTGCTCTGTGACACTACACCGAGCATATGGTCAAAGTTACTTAGCTCGTATATAATTAAAATATAATTTGTAATTGTATTGTAATTAATAAATAAATAAAAACTTTTCATGGCAATTTTTTATTTACTCTGCTGAAAGGAAGTCAACGAAGAAATATTTTTTCATATTTTCGTTTTTCTGTGTGACCTAGGATTTTAACCGCGCCCTCACGTCTAATAAGCTGGTGAATCACTTCGATAGTCTGCATGTCTTTTATCTGTTAGTTGGCCAATACGGCCTGGTAAACTCATTTTCGTTTTTATAATCGAATAGAGGGTCATTTGTGTGGATCTCACGCTGAAGCTTCATTATAGGCTCCTTGACACAACTACAGAGTTTGCAGACAGAGATACATACATACATACATAATTGTTCATTACAACCCTACAGTCAGGATTTTGAATCAGTTTCTCACACCACTTATGTTATGTGTGTTAATTTTGCATATGACTAGCGTGGGACCTACAGTTTAAAGTCGACTCAAACAACAGATTTTTGAGAAACTTTGTTAAAGATGTCTGCCCTGGGTTTTTAAACGTGGCCTCACATCAAATCAGCCAACACACTACCTTCTAGACTACGGCGATTGCAGTTAGAGACACTTGCAGTTTTATCTTGAAGTCAATCGGCCCTGATGGGTCTGATGTAAGTCGCAAGTGATGGGTAAGTCTAAGGGCTCTATAAGCACTTTTGAACACGATCGAAAAAGCTTTCGATGGATTCTGAAGGAGAACAACAAAAAGAATGACGCACTTGTCAGTGTACTCAGTTACTTGTTTGCCCTAATTCCCAAACCTGTAGAGGTATAGGGAGACTAAATCGAGGATTTAACTAGCAAGGACCTTTTGTTTTTCTGAAGTTGATGATAAGCCTCCTCGCTGCTGGGAATATTACCGGAATTAGAAGATAGTTTAAGATGCCGACATTAAGAACCTCTTTTCTCTGCTAATGTGGTACATACTAATGGTTTCCGAATCTATGAATTCTCGTAATGTGTGCTGTCATATTCATTTTCACTGAGCGATTGGAATGGGATAGGCTCACTTCATTCATTAAAGACTCTGCTGCACCGTTTTCGAACGGAGACATTTGAAGGGTTTTTTGGAGAATTCTTTTGAAGGGTTTTGAGACATTATCTTACGTCACTTCGCCTAATTCTAACGTGATTTTTGCTCACAGTCAAGCGGCTCGAACACGATAGCATAGGTCTGTTGTAATTAATGAATATTTCGTAACTATAAGAACTCCATTGGAGCGTATTGATCGAATCGTATCAGTCTTCGCTGGATTCCGAGGCATAAGGATATTCGTGGTAACCAAAAGGAGGATACACTTGCTAGATTGAATTCTCACTTTGGATTGGCTTCTATTCACTCATCGGGGGGTGTAACCGGGATGTGGAGCAAAAGGATGTGTAGATTATGATGAGAGATCCCTGGCAGAGATACAGATTTCTGCACGATATGTGGAGAAGAAGTGGAATTGGAGATTATAGCACACAGCCTTTGTAACTGCCCGGCTCCTTGAGGTTTTGTACTTCCTATCAGAAGTAGATATCGTAGCTATTGTTCAATTTATAGTGGGATTACGCAGCCTAAGGGATAAGCATTCGCGTAACTGATTTCTCTGTTTTATATTTTGTTCACACATGGAGAAATGAACTGCATTATCATTGATTATAAATTTGTAACAATACTTTAAAGGAATTTGAAATTGGAGGAGCTTACAAAACACTTTACAATTCGTTCAGGAATTATTTTCAAATATTTAAACTAACGGCATAGTGCTCAATATTGAGTATCATGTTACTCTCTCTCTGCATGTGCATAAATTTAACCTTAACAGAAGTGATAAAATCCTATAGACTCCCATGCATACATAGTGTTCATAGTGATTGTCACACATGTTGTTCAAAACTAGAATTGCACACTAAAACAGAAGTAAAAATGTGTTGCAAAAAAATATGAAAAATTCAAATAAAATTGTACAACACTTGTGTTACAAGTTAATAAAAATGTTATTTGGTTAGTCGACAGTATTTGGTAATAAAAACCAATAGCCAACAGATGTTAATGCAGACAAGAAAAAATACAATCACCAAAAAGAAAAAAGAAATTAAGTTTTTAAAATTTTTAAAAGGTAGAGGAGTTATTACAAAATGAAACTAAAATGTTGGCATTATTTTCTTTTATAAATGGGTGCTGGATCTAGGGAAGTTAGAGTAACGTCTGTGCAAATATTTCTAAAGTCTTAAACGACTTTCAGGAGAAGACGTTCCCGTTTTTAAGACAGATTTCGATACCGTCAGACGAACTGATATATAGAAAGTCTGATATTTTAATACAGCAGATGTAATTTCGTCGCCGTATTCTAGTAGGTAGTGTATTGGTTTATGAGATGTGAGGCCTCGGTTCAAATCCAAGGTCAGACATCTATAACAAAACGAAATATCAGAAAATATTTCTTCGGTCACTTCCTCTCAGCAGATTTTTGGCAAAATCTCTGGGAGTAATGAAAAAGTTTTTCATAAATCTGTCGTTCAGAATCCACTTTACCCCGTATGTCCTGGCACTCATGTATAAAATTAACACACCCAACATAAGTGATGTGAAAAGCTAGGTCGTAAGCCTGACTAAAAGGTTGTAGTGTACAATTATGTATTATGTATGTGACAGACTAACGACGACAAAAGTGAATTGGTATTGGGTACGAGCGTACCTAGTAGGCAGACTGTTTAAGTAAGTCCGGATGTGCCTACGACCAGGAACCCATATTAGATTGAAATAAAGTCATGACAGTCGATTAAGTGAGTCAAGACTTATGCCAACCATTTTAGGCCTAAAGTTTCATCACATAAGATCTATCTTCACTGACAGCCAAACAGTGAGGTTAAGTACGCCAATCAGTGAGGTTAGGTATGCCAAACAATTAGGTTAAGTATGCTAAAGTTGTACAAAGCTTGTAGAAACAGAAGCATGCTTGTATAATAACTAAAAAAAATATTTGAAAAACAAATTCTTTCCATACAAATGGTTGGTAAGAGTGGCCATAAATAGGCCTGCTATTGGCTTTTATGAATTGAAGAAGAAAAACCATTCTTCGCCATAGCATCCCATCTGATTTATCTTCACTAACATCCAAACAGTGTGGTTAGGTATCCCTCACGACGTGTGAGGGAGGGACGGTGTGAGGGACGGTGTGAGGGACGGTGTGAGGGACGTGGTGTGAGGGACGGTGTGAGGGACGGTGTGAGGGACGGTGTGAGGGACGGTGTGAGGGACGGTGTAAGGGACGGTGTGAGGGACGGTGTGTGGGACGGTGTGTGGGACGGTGTGAGGGACGGTGTGAGGGACGGTGTGAGGGACGGTGTGAGGGACGGTGTGAGGGACGGTGTGAGGGACGGTGTGAGGGACGGTGTGAGGGACGGTGTGAGGGACGGTGTGCGGGACGGTGTGAGGGACGGTGTGCGGGACGGTGTGCGGGACGGTGTGTGGGACGGTGTGAGGGACGGTGTGTGGGACGGTGTGAGGGACGGTGTGAGGGACGGAGTGAGGGACGGTGTGAGGGACGGTGTGAGGGACGGTGTGAGGGACGGTGTGAGGGACGGTGTGAGGGACGGTGTGAGGGACGGTGTGAGGGACGGTGTGTGGGACGGTGTGTGGGACGGTGTGAGGGACGGTGTGAGGGACGGTGTGAGGGACGGTGTGAGGGACGGAGTGAGGGACGGAGTGAGGGACGGAGTGAGGGACGGTGTGAGGGACGGTGTGAGGGACGGTGTGAGGGACGGTGTGTGGGACGTGGTGTAAGGGACGTGGTGTGAGGGACACATGGTGTGAAGGACACGTGGTGTGAGGGTTGTGGTGTGAGGGACGTGGTGTGAGGGACACGTGGTGTAAGTGACACCAAGAAAGTGTTGTGAGGGACGTGGTGTGAGGGACACATGGTGTGAGGGCCACCCTCCCCCTTTAAGAGATACCTATAACTCGGCTAATTCAATGGTTTATAACTAAGTATGGACATATATAACATGTATGTCTGTTAGTTTTTGTTTTGGAGTGAGTACAACAACTACAACTTCGTCAGCGCTACCCATGATTCGGACCTCTTATTGTTATTCTCTGTATGCCTCACCTAAATAACGTACCGACTTCGATTAAATTTTAAACTAGGTAGATGTAGGTACCGTAGAACATATATAGTTTACGTTTGTCTTTTTAAGAAGTATTTATTTCTTATAGTGGGGAATAACACTATCAAACCAATTTTGATTAATTTTTTTGGCGTCTTTGATTATTATTACATTTACCATTCACAATGTTGTCCTTTTTTCCCACAAAAGGACTTACAGTGGATTTTAAAATCTGAAATCTCAGAAAATTTCAAAATCTGATATGAAAACACGCTCTGTTAAGGATTCTGGCGATTGGGTTAGTTAAAGGGACGTACAATGCTTTAAAAACAATTTACTTTGTCCGCCCACTCAGTCCTGTTTTCCCACAATATTGATTTATTTATCGAATTACAATAACTTTCGGAAATGTGTGATTATCTATTTATTGTAATTCTTATTATGCAATATTTTGTAACAGTGGATAACTAAAGGACTTATTTTATCAATTTTTGCTATTTTTTTCTTATTTTACCCAGGAATTTAATTAATTTTTCCTGTTTTTCTTCCCCAGTCTTAAATTAATTATTTAACAGAGTTCCTGTTAATAACATAACAGAGTTCTGTTAGCTAACATGAGAGATAGATTTTAAAATCTATCTTCACACACATAGAGTGAGATAAGGTTGTACATAGCTTGTAGAAACAGAAGCATGCTTCTAAAATAACTGAAAAAAAAATTGAAAAGCAAATTCTCTCCCCACGTATGGTTTGTACGAATGGCCATAAATAGGCCTGTTATTGGATTATAAGAATTGAAGAAGAAAAACCACTGCTCACCATAGCATCCCATTTGATCTATCTTCACTGACAGCCAAGCAGTGAGGTTAGGTATACCAAGCAGTTAGGTTAGGTATGCCAAGCAGTGAGGTTAGATATGCTAAGGTTGTACAAAGCTTGTAGAAACAGGAGGATGCTTGTGTAATAACTACTAAAATATTTGAAAAACAAATTCTCTCCAAACATATGGTTTGTAAGAGTGGCCAAAAATAGGCCCATTATTGGCTTATAAGAATTGAAGAAGAAAAACCACTCTTCACCATAGCAACCCATATGATCTATCTTCACTGACAGCCAAATAGTGAGGTTAGGTATGACAAGCATTGAGGTTACGTATGCCAAAAAGTGCGGTTAGGTATACCAAGCAGTGAGGTTAAGTAAGCTTAGGCTGAACGTTCCATCTATAAACAAAAGGATTCTTTCATCTGATTGTCTTCATACATATGCTTTGCAAGAACGACCATAAACAGGCGTTGCATTGGCTTATAAGAATTAAAGAAGAAAATACGCATATTTTCGCAAATTTTCTATTAAATTCTAAATTTCCATGTGAGTATAAAAAAGTGCGTGCCTTCAGGCTACTTTAGATAATTTTATTTATTATACTTAAAAACATATTTAATTTAAAAGTTTTCCCATTTTATTCTGTTCTCCTCTTTTGGCGTTACGCAAATGTCATTCTTATAAGGCTATAAATGCTTTTAGAAAAGTTCAAAAGGAAGCCATTATTAATTCTCACAAAATTTTATTATGGCCAGAGCATAGCAAAACAAGAATGAAAATAAGAATAAGAGACGAACTTTTTTTTATTTTTTATTTGATTTTAAAACACATGTTCAGTTTCCTATATACTAGCTTTTGACCTCATGAAACGCATTAACATTTTACAACCGACAAAATGACAGAAGGAAGACGACACTGAGAACTGTTACAGAATGAATGAAAAAAACGTTTGCTTGTAAATGCTAAAACCTTTAATCTGATATTCAAAGAATAATAAAATAAAAACACATACAAAAAGACATACTAAATGCATTAATACAGAGATACAGGGCTTACACTCTCACACACATGCACTTATGTATGTACACCATACGAGTATACCCTTAGAAATACTGATACTGTTGTTATTAAGTTAAGAGAGAGATACACACAGTGAAAGAAACATTCCATTTGATTTGTATGTATAGCAGGCGAATACATACATTTGTATGAGTATTTGTGTGTTTAAATGAAACCTGATTTGAAAATTAAATATTTTTAAACATTAGAAAAGTAAACAACATTGCAAACAGGCAACAGAAACTACAGAGAGAGAGAGAGAGGGAGGACAGCACGTATCCACCCACACATATAAGCTGGGCTGGCTGATACTCGTATCATGAATAACAATTATTCGGTGTCATAAATGTGAAATCCTTTGGATGGCAATATCAAATAAAATATAACAAAATAAGAATAGAATATGAAACGGATACGGATGTGGCATAGAATGCCAAAAATATATTCATTCTAACACGCACGCACACACACACACATTCATACAAACCGAACAACAGTTGTCCCATTCGAAACACTACGTATGTATACACGCAGACAGATGATTGTCCCATATGCATGTGGACAAACGCACATTTAATACAAAAATATCATTCGTATTAATTATATTAAAAGGGTAACGCATTAAGGGGTGTAATTTTAAAGCTAAGCCACGTAAGGCAAATCAAACAAAGCCAAGGAAATAGGTTGTACAACAGCAGATACTATGACCTGAAAAATCTTTTGTGATAATGGTGGTCAATCCTACACGATTTTTAATGAGATCATTACACCAGATGATGCCTAGTTTACTGTCCCTCAGCAATATTCCACTCAATTGTTTTCCAAACAGACAATTTATTAGCCCCATTAAGTTGTTGAGTTGCTCAAAGCGCTTCCCGACAAGCCACGAATATATTGAACATGAAGCCAGCATTGCAAATGTGGTTTGACTTTTCGAAAATATAATTCCGTATAATCATCTGATACCCCTCTGTATATTTATTCCAGCACACGCTATAATTGTGTGAATCTTAGCTTGGAAGATACTTGGCCATTTGTTCAGAGGTACATAGACCCTTATATAAGACCCCAAGGTCTGCTGCACCTAAACCTGTATCACGTATAAATCCTTAAACCACTTCAGGTCCCTAGTATCAACACAAAGCTAATTCGAAATATATTCCTCCGCAATCAGGGAATAAGATGATTCATTTTTGGTTGAAAACTAATCGAATACCCCATCATAGATCTGACTTGTATCTCCACAAAAGCGTACAAGTAAGAAAAGGTATATTATGGCCCTAGTAAGCTACGCATCGCTTCATAGGTGAGCAATCTTCGGGCAAACACTCTGAAATTTAATAAAGTTACCATGAAAAGTTGCTCAAATCTGTCGTTCGAAGCCGACCATAAACTGTAGGTCCGGCTACTCACATATAACACACTCAACGTGGATGGTGTGAAAAGCTAGGTTGTAATCCTGACTAAAGGGTTGTTATGGATAATGCCACATGACCTTCCCTATCCACCTTCCTGGCAGTCAGTTCTGTTGGCTGTTATTCGACTCTTTTTTATAAATCTTACGGAGTACAATAATTTCTTACTGACTAAAACCACTGCCATCTCCAGCATGACGTTCAGCAGATAACATAAACAGACCGATAGTGTGCGTTCATCATACTGGACATCCTTTCATTGGTCGCGTTAACACACATGTTCTGTTTCGCCGTAATGGCCTGGTATACTTCCTCTAATATTCGCATTGCTTAACTTTTTTGCTTTAATGAAACTCTGTAGCGTATCCCAGTTGTTAGCGGATAGTATTATCACCTCAGCTGGTTTGGTTACCATCAGAAGCTGGCCGATCATGGATTACAGTTCCATTCGACATTCGTCAAATCTCCTGGATTTAAACATAACACGCTGCATGCTTTCGTCTTCTTTTGAGCGATGGAGATATCTTGGTGGTATATAGCGTCTGAAGCGATATAACCATCTTGTGTTATCACGACTAATAGTTGACCTCCACATAAGTTGTTTTGGTAGATCATTCGATAACCGATCTTTACAATTTTCAGTTGACGCTATCGTGGTTTAGGAACAGTTCGACTCAACGATTTTTATTATTTGGGAGACATTTTCAGAGATTGCCCTTCCACAGGATGGTGCATCTTTGACGTCAAAATTGTAAAGACGGAATAGCTAAGGTGCAAAGATTGCAGTAAATGATATGGCGCTCACATGAAGCATAGCAAGATTTTCAAGTAAAGGGTCCGCCAAATAACTTTCTTTTTTTGAAAATGCTTTAAAAAAAACTACTGAATATTTTCTAAAATTTCTTCTTTTATTTGAAAGTACAATCTTTCCGGTTAATAATGGAAAATAATTTCATTCAACTGGCTGCCTCGGCTGGCCATGCAGTAGCCTACACGATCGGTCCAATTTTTAAGCACATTATCGATTGTGTGCAGCTGTATTTCACCAATGGCTTCACGAATATTGTCCTTTGAAGCGTCAATTGTCTCTGGCTTGTCGGCGTAACACTTATCTTTGACGGTACCCCACAAATAATAGTCCAACGGTGTCAAATCGCAGCACCAAACGACATCAGCTCTGCGGCTGATAATGCGATCTTCAAAAACAGGGCGCAAAACATCAAGTGTAGCTTCGGCTGTGTGTCCTGTTGAAACCAAATGTTGCCAATAACCTCCTCTTCAATTTTTGTGAAAAAAAATTCGTTCAACATGGCCCGATAACGATCGCCATTGACTGTAACGGCCACTCCTTGCTCATTTTCGAAGAAAAATAGCCCAATTATGCCTCTGGACCAAAATCCGCACCAAACAGTGACTCGTTTTGGGTGCGTCGGCTTTTCAATGTATGCGTGTGAGTTTTCTGTGCCCCAAGTGCGACAATTTTGCTTGTTTACATACCCGCCAAGATCAAAATAAGCTTCATCTGAAAAGATGATTTTTTTGCCAAAATCGGCATCTTCTGTAAGTCGATCGCAGGCCCACTTAGCGAAGCGAAAATGCATTGGATGCTCAATTGGCTTCAACTCTTGAACCAATTGGACTTTGTATGGCGTCACACCAAGGTCATTATGCAAAATTCGTCGCAATGATGTCTCCGAAATGTTCAATTGTTGAGGACGACGGTGGATTGATGTTGATGGCGCTTCACACACACTTTCTGCCACAGCAGCAATATTCTCGGGTGTACGCACTGTTTTTGCCTTTTCACGCTTTGGTTTATCGATGAGGATGCCGGTTTCTTTCACTTTTTTCACAAGATAACGAACATACGGAGCTGACGGTGCTTCTCTTCTTCCAAAATCCGTACGCAATTTTCGCACACATTCTGCAACATTAGCATGATTTTCAAAGTAATGACGCATTATTTCCCAGCGTTGTTCAAGCGTATACACAACCATATTCGTTCAGCGGAAGGATAAAACTAATTATCTGACAAATCGGACATGAGCTAAGTGTTACCATTCACGAAATAAGCACTAGTTGAAAAAAACGTTAGGTGGCGGACCCATTATATGTTCGAATGTGGAAGAGGCAGGTAGACTAGGTAGAAAGATAGACCCAAACTGCGCTGGAGAACTCCATTGTAAAGGGCAATTATTGTAGCCTAGTGATCAGCAGCTACGGATAAAGAGATTAGAAAAAGAATTGTTATTTAGGCCAAAAGCAGTAAAAGCCAATAGCGCTAGTCAAAGTAAAGCAAGTTGAGATTTGATATTGGGTTTAGGTTACATCTCATGTACTCGGAAGTCAAAATGACCCACTGTAAAAGTCCTAAAGGACAGAGGGCTGATAATAAAGGAGATAGGGAAAAGGAAAGGAAGTAGGAAAGAGACGATATAAAGACGAAGAAAAACAAATGGACCACAAACACACAAAATCGCCCTCAGAAAGTGTACATGATCTAGCGAGAGCATCCGCCGTCTCATTGCCAAGTTACCGCTATGGCCCGGAACCTAATATAGACGGATTCGATCAGGTCCAAAGGTCCTTAAAGACTCTTTGCACTCACGAACAAGCCGTGATTTACACCAGACCGACGCAATGGCCCTTGGGGTAGCCTGATTGTCAACGAAGAACACATAAAATTCCGAATCTGAAGTGAGCCTACTAACCACGGCCGCAAAAGCCTGACTTTTGATATTATTGAGCCGTATTTTTTCGAATGTGATCCTAGATGCACTTTTATCGTCTATTCCGAGATCTATGGCTGTATGAGCTGCAATTAAAGTTTATGAACTAAATGGTATGTACATTCAACAAGAGCTAAACAACACGGACAAACTTTACTTTCTTGCCTCCGGAGTTTGTTGAAAGAATAACTTCACGTTTTGCCGATGTCAATCGACCACCAAGCTTAAGCAGTTTGTATCCTTCACTTTGCTTTTGTAACCGTTAAATACATAGATTATCCTGTAGAATACAGAAGTATTCCTTCCCCAAATGTAACACTCTATAACAAAAAACCCTTTTCCTATCTATGGAATGTGCTGCTCATAACATGCTTGAATGGCAACGGCAATAGCAAAGGCAAAGGCAACGAAGACATTGCTGCCAAATTGAATTTGAGTATTGAACTGCTGTTTAAAGATGCTGAAGCCATTATTGGAATTGTTGCTTATAATCAATTGGCAATAGGCAGCAGGCAATAAACAATAAGCAATGGAAAGCCAATGAATAAGAACGGTAAGGCATATAATAATCTAATGGAAGCATTAAAATGAATATGGAGGAAAGACGACATAGAGTGTGCTGTAATAGAAAATCAGCATTTGTTGAGGCAATATCGATTACAATAATCGATAGCAATATCGATTTAATTCAATAAAATTCATAACAATCATTTGCCCGTAGAATAACGAAAATGTTGAATAATTATTACGAACACAATACATATGCAAGCCAAGCAGGCATATGGAATTCCTTAAGACCAGACACTTAAAATGCATTAAAATACCACAACACACACAAACACCTACAAAACATACATTATAACATATTTACCGTACAAAGCTGGTAATTTCGATAATTTCAATAAATTTTCTAATCGCCCCTCTCACTCCCATAGCAATTCAATACCAGGGTACAGTAGTAGCAGCTCTTCCAGGCTTATAAGCATGCTGTTAACGCTCTTGTTGTTAGACTTTAATCATATTAAAGGAATTTAATTATATTGTGTATGTAGAGACAATGGGGTAGGAAGAGGGGGAGATGGCTATTTGAAATCAATATTGTTTTTGTTTTTGTAAATTTGTTAATACCTCAACGAGCATCCCATTTAAGCACAGCATCAAATACGGGCGGACAGCAATTTAAATGCGGAGCGAGTAAGTAGGCCAATACAATTAACAACCGATTTAATGTGACCATTAATTACCGTAACAACTGTTGGCTCAGATGCAGACAGAGGCAGAGATGGGAGATGGGGGGAGTGCCTAGAAGAGGGAGTAATAAATTGTTTAATAATACTGTTGCTGTTCAATTGTATAACAATATAATGATGGGGGCAGCAATTATAAATTGAACAAAATGTTCATTCCCTAAATTTTTTTTGTTTTTTATTTGATTACAATACGTTACCGTTTATTGCCTCTTGCGTTAAAGAAATTGTTTTAATGTTATGCCTAAAGGTATGCAACATTATGTTTCTGGCATTACATGCCCCATATTTAGTTCAGGCACAATTTTAAAATACAAAAATTCATTCATTTATTCCTTCAATTTGATGGTGATGCCAGATGTATTATTAAAAATGGAAAAATGTTGGCACATATGATTGTATACAAGGGGTAAAACAAAATTTCATGTTTTAACAAGTTATGTTAGGTTAGCGGGTAGCTTGCCGGTTACAGGCAAGTTCACTCGGTAAGCCCCCTAGTCATGATGGGTTTCAAGTCCCCTCTGGATGGAACCCGGACAGTTCTCTCAGTTGCACGTTCTGCCACCTGAAAACCGATGACGTCTGTCCTGAAGCGCAGGACACTCGCATAACAAGATATTGCATCGATTCTGTTCCCCCAAAATCATGCCAGCTTCTGCAGTAATCCTGGTGAGTCAGAACGAGCCTGTCGTCGAAACTTCCAATAGCGCAGTGTCTGGTTATAACTCTTACTCAAGTAGTTATCCGCTTCTTCCTCTGTCCACTGCTGCCCACAGCAGTTTTGAAATTCGGTCATTAGGTATGTTAAACTAACCACTGTTTGTCGAATTTCATTTTAACAAGTATGCAGGTATATTGCGATGGTGCACAGTGCTAGCCAATCTCTTCAAAGCGCATCTGAAAATAAATATTGTCGTGTAGACTTTGCAGTTTAAGATATGTTAACCATATTCGGCCGAAGGATTGGTGGATGTTGGGTAATTTTGTTATCTCAGAAGTATAATATCCAAAACTAGTGGATTAGGTTAGGCTTTACATAGATAACCGTATCGGAAAAGGCACAACAAATATCGATCAATTAAAACTTTAACGGAATTCAACATCACTTCCGCAACGATGAACCTTAACCTCATTAGCTCATCATCCTACTTTATGAGTGCGTATCATCGAATGCTACCTCCCGAGGCATTCTGATGATGTAAGTTTTTATAAAACAATGTCTCCGCAGAATTCTATCCATATTGTGGTCAAGGGATATATGTTTCCAACGTCAGATTGTGCGCCTATCTAACCATAGCCAGTTAGACTACAAACACAATACATAATTGGTGATTACAACCCTTTAGTCAGGGTTACGACCCAGTTTCTCACACCACATATGCCGTGTGTGCTAATTTTACGCATGAGTGGCGGGACCTACAGTTTAAAGTAGACTCCGAACGACAGATTTTTGAGAAACTTTTTCATGGGAATTTTATTCATTCACAGAGTTTTGCCAGAAATCTGCTGAGAGGAGGTTGCCGAAGAAATTTTTCTTCATATTTCGTTTTGGTGGAGATGTGTGACCTGGGGTTTAAGCTGAAGCCTCATGGCTAATAAGCTAACACACTATCTACTAGACTACGGCGATGCAAGCCAAGCCACTTGGATTAGGAAACGAAAATTTGCGGTAACTGTCGTAGAATGGAATCCACAGCCTAGTCACGGAAGGAGACGGCCAACACATACTTGGAAAAAGCAAATTGAAATAAAGAGGTGAGGTCAGTACAAGATAATGTTTACACGATTTATTGAACATAGCATATAGGTTATAGAATTTATGCGCCAAGCGAACAATAATGGGTTAATGAGTTTGGGGTAAGCAAAGACACAAACCAAAACATGTATATTTTTAATATTTAACAGGGTGTTCCGTATACAATAAAATATTGTTAATGCGTGGTTAAACACATTAATAAATATGTATGTATGTTAATTAATAATTTAAGAATACACATACAAACATATGTATATACATACATACGTACATACGTACGTATTGAATACTTTAATAAGAATAATATTTTTTCTTTGAATAAGTCAAACAAACCAAGTCCCTTTCAAATAGTTGCTGTTGTTCTTGTTGCTGTTGTTGCCATTGTTTTATAAATACAATATGTACAATATATATGTATGTAGGTCTGTATAACGTTATTTTATGTTTCCAAAAAGCAAAAAAAAAACTTTTTTTAAATTCTCCAAATCTGTTATTTAATATGCAATAAACAATAAATGCCTGGTGGCATGAGTGCCATTTGTGTGTGGCAATACTTTTATTTTATTGTTGTTGTCATAATTCCATATTTTAATCTTTTATTGTTAATGTTTTGTATTGTTGTTGTTGTTATTGTTTTATTTTATGCAAAATATATGAACATATTTGCTGTTTTAACAATACATTTGTGAATACAATACGTATGTACATATTCGCACAAATTGACCAGATTTATGGTTAACGAGGACTGTGTTGCATGTTCAACGAAACATTCGTTGTAAAGTATGATATTTTGTGTGGCACAATGACTCTGTTATGTGATTTTTATGATATTTTTATGTTTTTTTTTTGTTGCTCTTTTGCTTTAATTTGTTAAAAACAACAACAAAAAAACTATTTTTGATACTCTACAGATTGTTTTTTGAAATGTTGACACCACCTTCCATTGACAAAGTCAGTTAGACTGACACATGCAACATAAAAATATATTTTTGCAACAACAATTTTTGAATAAAATTTATTTCACTAACAAATAGCTTTCCCACAATATGCAACAACAACAACAACAATCTGAACAACAACAATAATAATCATTCATAAACACGTGAACACTTACTCTTTCAACACCATACCGGCTAGTTTTGAATTGTTAATAAATGGAAACAACAAAAACAACAACAACAACAAAACAATACAATAGAATTTTTGTGTTATTAAATATGCATGTATGCAGTGAGAATATGCATAACAAAACTGCTTATGTGTGGTCCTTTTTGTTTAGAATTTTGATTGAAAATTTATTTAAAAAAAAAAACAAACAAAAAATTGTTTTTATTTTTCAAAAATTATTACGTCCCCCCCAGCTGGGTCAATTTGTGTCATTCAATACCCTTTGAAAGCTTATTTCGATGTCTGAAATATTTTATAAAAATTTGAAATAAGAATTCTTTCATAAGCTTAAACTATTCCGTATTAAAGCCAAATGAAAAGCTAATGGAAGAAACTTCAAAATAAAGACAAAAAAATAAATTCATTGAGAAGCTTATTTAACAACTATTTTGGACCACAGATTAAATTAGCAACGAATTAAAAGAGGAACTTAGTGGTGCAAGACACCACTCTCCTTTATATGGTGCACAATGTAATTGCATTAAATTGTTAACACAGCAAAGAATTGGAAGACCTCTCTAGCCAACAATTTTCTTAATGATAACGCTGACTATCACCTCAGCAAGTCTGGCATTGATCACATCAACAATCTACCCATACAGCTGTAGGGTAATACCAGAGCAAATTACGTCACTGATGGTATCTATCGGAGGTGCAAGACACCACTCTCCTTTATATGGTGCACAATGTAATTGCATTAAATTGTTAACACAGCAAAGAATTGGAAGACCTCTCTAGCCAACAATTTTCTTAATGATAACGCTGACTATCACCTCAGCAAGTCTGGCATTGATCACATCAACAATCTACCCATACAGCTGTAGGGTAATACCAGAGCAAATTACTTCACTGATGGTATCTATCAGAGGTCAGCAATGAGTATTCAATATCAACCTTGTACTCATGCTCATTGCAACTTGTACTTATAAATCAATGTTGTAGTGAGTACGAATGAATCAGAGTAGTTGGATTTCAATACTGTTGACTCATTCATACTCAAAATTTCATGAGTACTTATGAGTAGCGAAAAAGCGATTCATTGCTGATCTCTGGTATCAGTGTAGAGGAATGTAACTTGGCGTATTACATACGTGAATAAGTCAAGCAATCCCATAGTGTGAATCTCGAAGTCTACCGAATATATTCATTATCGGTTTTGCTCTTCAATGCTGTCAGTTACAGGATTATGTCATTTAAATACATTGACTATGCGAACGAAATATATTTGCAATCGTACGACTTTACTGATATGCAATCCGAAGCAATCGAATGAGAGGCTGAAATGGCACGTTACGACTTCAGGGTAAATATACACGAAATCAAGGCCATGATATTTCACATGAGAAAAAGAAAAATCGAGATTTGGAAATGGATCAAATATGGTCTACGCAGGCCACTGTTCGATACAACAAAGACTGTAATCGATTGAACTCCTTAGACCAGCCATGATAAATTTTTTTGAAATAAAATTTTTTTAATATTCCAGTTTAATTTCCTTTTACGTCGATGCTCCAGGGATATTCAAAAGCTTTGATGCTTCATTAAAAGAAAGAACTATTTATCCAGCTAAATAGGTATCAACAGCAAATTTTAGCTCCTCATTTACCATTGCTTCTTGAGCTATCATTTTTATACTCTCAGAATTCTTGTTGTGCTATTAAAGGTTGCTCATTAGAAAAGCTCCAGAGATTCATGTTGCAGCCATTATAAGGCAAGATGTCTTGCATATGTTTCTGATACCGAGTTTAATGAATACTTGGAGTTTCTATATGGTGGCATTCAAAACTATCCCAGTATCACCTAGTAGAGTAGAGTAGATTTTACACAAGCGTTTATTTTTTTTTCGTACTGACTTAAATCATGATAATTATTATCTTGATTTATTGTGCCTATTTTTGTTTCTGGACCATCATTCGTTGTTATTGTAGGATTTAGATACAAAATAATAAAAGCCATTCACATCCTCGACTAATTAGCCTTTTAGCCAGACGTTATCGGTACTAACGTTATTAATTCTCATGGTTTTGGTTGTCTTAATATTTAGCTTAAGCTACACTTTGAGCGCAAATCTTTCCAGATCTTCTAATTTTGTCTGAATATTAGAGTTTTTGTGTAGGATTAGTCAAATACCATACGCAGAATCAGAATCCTCTAGTTGTTGTAAGAGAAACTACGTAATTCCTCTTATCTCTGAACGGACATTGATAATGATATCTCATCCAGCATGATGGAAACTAGCTGAGGTGATTGGGGGCACACTTGTATTACACCAGCGTTTCTGTGAAATGTTTGACTGATATTTCATACATACATACATACATAAGTGGTCATTACAACCCTTCAGTCAGGATTACGACCTAGCTCTCACGATACGTATGTTGTGTGGATTCCGAACGACAGATTTTTCTGAGAAATTTTTCATGGCAATTTTAATTAACTCTCAGAGTTTTTGCCAGAAATCTGCCGAAAGGAAGCCATCGAAGAAATATTTTTTCATAATTCGTTTTGTTGGAGATGTCTGACCTAGGGATTGAACCGTGGCCTCACTTTTCATAAGCTACCTACTAGACAAAGGCTACTTCTAACTAGACTACAGCGAATGACTGATATTACCTCCTGTAAAGGATTGAAAGTTTTGCATCCTCGTACATATCACTGATAATTCGAATTATTTACTAGAGTTCGTCTAATGCGAAAAGTGTTGTCCTGCTGTACGCAGTTTCTGTTTGGCCAGAAACCTGTTCTTTTTCATTCTGCCCACATAGCAGTTCGTCTAATACGAAAAGTTTTAACCTGCTCTAAGCAGCTTCTGTTTGACCAGAAACCTGCCTGCTCGTGTTGAAAATTGTTCTGCTTTATCTTACTTGAATGAGTTATCAATTAAAGATAGGAGTCACTTAATTGGAAAAATTCGAAAACTGTGATGAAAATTATTTCATGCAACATCTGGGATAACCACTTTAACCACCTTAGTTGGGGTAACTTTACCAAAAAGTTACACCAAAATTGGGAAATAAGTCATAGTCAGTCCTGTTTGTAATCCTCTGGGTTAAATAAATATTATTTTTAAATTAAATCAATGACTCGAATAAAAAATAATTATTGAGTTTTTATTCGATTAAAATAATATTAAAACTCGAATAATTTACAACTCAATTAGAAAGAATAACACATTCTCTTACGGTAACTTGCTCTATGGCTCCCGCACTCTTTTAGTCCTTATGAATGAAAGCAATTTTATTAAATTCATGTTGGAACAGAATGTGACTGCAACTTCAGGAAAAAAAACGCTTTGTAATTAAAACATATGACATGCAATTTAAGCTAATGGCGCATAAATTAAAATTCAAAATGCAACAATTTTAATGAACAAAGGCTAACATCGTTAGAAGAATGTGAATATTTAAGAGGAAGCATAAAATAAAATCAATGGGCAATCACAGACGAGAACAATTATGCTGGCACAAAATGGCAGCTTGTAGGCAAGAGAGTGGTTTTTTGCCGGCATAATTTTTCAACCCCGCACAAACCAATACATAAACAATACATAACCAATACATATACATTTACAAAATAGCAGGTTCAGAAAAATAAGTACAAAAAAACGAATACACACAAAGCAGAGTACATGTATACAATTTTATGCCAGATGAAATAGTCTCGTGTGTGACTGAAAGAACAAAATTTGTGCGGCTTAAAAAATAGACTCGTGTGTGATAGCAGAATTTCAACGATTTTAAACAATTTGTCTGAAAACGCGTTACGCCGTTATTCTGTTTTCTCTTATTTGTATTGACATACTTGACCATATTTTCCCAATTAAAAATTCTTTTATACTCTACTCTCTACTGGCTGGCCTTATCTCAAAAATGCGTCGTTCTCTATGTACTCAAAAAAAAAATAACAAAACAAACAACAGAAGAGCGAAATAATTTCTAAAAACAAAGGCGATTCTAGTGAAATGATCATCACTTTTTTAACAAACAGTTGGCGTTTATAGTTTGTGCGGCAAACTTCTGCAGTATTTTTAAACAAAAAATATTTTTTAGAATAAATTATTAAAAGAAAACAACAACAAAAACAACAAACACCATGTCATTTGCAAAAGACGATGAAATTAAGTGGCTTCAAACGGAACTTGTGCCGGCAATATTAAAAAATCAAAAACTGATTGAAAATTTTAGTGAAACGGATGTAAAAGATTTTCAAATACTTGATATTGATATACAATTAATCGGAACCGATGAGGCATTCATGTTGACCACTTGCTATAAGGCCAAGTTGAAATATGAATTTAAGGGTATTAAAAATCAAGTGAATTTATTTGTAAAGGTAGGTGGCAGGTACACAAAGATATTTTTTTAAGCTTGTTTAACATATCGTGACAAAATGTGATTCTAAAGTCTATATATTAAGGGGTTTATCTTTAATCTGTAATTAACGTAACCTCCGTCTATTTATCTTTTGATTTTATTGTGAAATTTTTTTCCAGAATTTTTTTTTTTCAATTTCAATTTTGTTGTCGAATAATAGTTAGAGTCTACAGTATTATCATTAGCAGTGAAAGAAAATTACTTGTAAAAAAAATAAAAAAAAACGATAGAAATAATAATAAATTAAATAAAAACATACATACAATATTTGTGTAAAATTAAATTGTTTGTATTGCTTTCATGGCTAATGTAAATTGCCATGCATTTGTTTGTTTGTGTTTGACTTTTTTCTAATGCCAGCGTCACTTTTTTATTTAAAAAACGCCACTTTATTTGTACTTGTCTACGTTGGATTTTATTTGTAGCTGTTGCTGGTCTTATAGAACTCTGCTGCAGCTACACAATGTAGATTTCTGGCAAGAACACTGAGAATAAATAAAAAATTTAAAAATCCGCTGTTCAGTATCGACTTTAAGTTGTAGGTCCCGCCACTCATTTGTAAAATAAAAACACTCCAGTGGTGTGAAAAGCTAGGCCATAATCGGGTTGACCGTCATAATTATTTGAGACCGCCGACGGTAGTGTCCCATAAAAGTCTTTGGTCTGTTACATTTTGTTCAAATTTATTTATTATTTAAAAAAATATAAGCTGAATAAGATATGGAACAGGTTATCCAAAAATATTCCAGTCGAATTTGCCGATTTCCCCTGCCACTACAATCAATTTGAAGAAGTCCAACACAATGCATTGCATGTGAAGTGGCCACCTCCGACTCTTTGTTTCAATTCCAATAAATGTTTGATTTGTTACGAACAAAAATATTTTCCACAGGCAGGCACAAGTACATTGGTCCTAACTATATACAAGGACACCTTTCTTGTTACGCCGGCTGAGCTTGAGACGCATTACTATTGGTACACGATATGAAATTCAATCCATAAAAAAAATTTATTTTTTCTTAACTGAAATCGAGGAAGTACACTCAGCCACAAAAGTATACATACGGTTAACAAATTTCAGAAATTTTTTAACCAATCCGTTTTCGTGGAAAATCTTTATAATTGTCTGACAACTTTCCTCGATTTTAAGACGGTCGTGGTTAAAAAATTTCTGAAATTTGTTTATAATTGTCTGACATCTTTCTTCGATTTTAAGACGGTCTTTTGCATTGATTCAGAAATTTGTGAAATTTGTTAATCGGATGTATATTTTTGTAGGCCTGTGCGGGGCCACAATTCAGATCAATTACAGAAATTTTTTTAAGCAATGCAAAAGACCGTCTTAAAATCGAGGAAACTATAAAGATTTTCAATTTGTTAACCATATGTATACTTTAGTAACTATGTGTACTTAAGCCCGAACATGGTCTAATTCCACAAGTATATCGGTCCAAACCATAATGTGGCTGTACACACAAAGCCATCCTTGTGACGCTGGCTGAGCTTGAGACTTATTACTACTGGCTCACAATATGAAACTCAACCCATTCCTTTTTTTTTGTAGCTGAAATCGACGAATTGGCAATTAAGCCTTCGAATCAGGTCGAATCCTTGAAAGCAATGGAAACTGCTCATCATAATTTTCATTTTAATAAAATTAAGAGGCTTTAATTCTCTAAAATTCATTCAGAAAGCCATCTGATCCCTGTCCATGAGAGACAATGACACCAAGACCGAAGATTTAGAATTGCCACGCCTTTTAAATAGGAGTCTTAGTTAACAAAATTTTCTTCTCCCCTACACCTAATACAGGACGGAACAAAAAGATGTAATAAACTGCTGTGGACTTTACAAATAATTCAACGTAAATTTCGCTCGCTCGCAAAGGGTAGGAAAGAAAATAAACCGATTAGTATAGAGGCCTGAAAAACTGGTCTATTGTGGATACATGCAGGATTATATTTGCGATAGATCTACCTAGAATCTAACTTAGAAACAATATAGGCGTCATAATGGGACACTGTAGTGGCCGAAGTCTAATAGGTAGTGTGTTGTCTTATTAGACGTATGGCCACGGTTCAAACACCCCAAGTCAGACTTTTCCAACAAAACGAAATATGAAAAAATATTTCTTCGGCGAGTTCCGGACACTGGCCTCTAGACATACATACACGTTGATAGGCTAAAAATTCCTTTCAGCGAATTCTGCTGAAGTTTTACCGGCAAGAATGAAGAGCAGGCTACTGAGCATCTACAACTTTATTGGCTAATACGTAGGAACCTATGAGCATAGATATTTGCACATCCAGAACATCCCTAGCTTGAGGTAATATGACTAAAATCCATGCTTTAATGAAAAATTCCAGACAGAGGTTGGTTGTAGCCATACAATAAAATAGGCACAACGACGATAGGTTTTACGTGGGTACCTGTCCGCGTGGACCTAATCCCACGGTGCTCTTCGCACAGGGTGAAAAACAATGCGTCTACCAACGCCCACATATGTAGTAGACTGCTACACCTGAGTACCAATTCGAAACCCTGTATTTGGACATGATTTCCCCCTTGGTTAGGAGCGGAGCTTTTCTAAAACTCCTTCCGATCTTTGGGTCACGGCACCCGGTTGAAAATGCAATTCCACACCGAGCCATACTGACTAGAATCTTCCCGCGACTTGGGTCCAAACCACAGCCACCACGATGCTCCCAAAAGGGGCCACACCAACAGCCAGGCTGGAACCGAAAAAAATAGGCACAATGGGGGCCGATAAGACAATCATTAGTTTACCAACAGAAATCTTTAGAAATATTACCCAGCATTGTATAAGCCAGAATTGACCACAACGCTGTGTGAAGTTTAGTAGATCAGGACCTGTATGAAGAAGAGGGTTTTATGATTAATTGACTTCGTATTATTTAATTGGGGGCCAGAAATGAATATTTTTCTTCAATTCAAACAAAAAGGCAAATCAAATGGATGCTTCTGTGAATAGGATTAATAGGCATAACAATAGCAGCAAATTTTGAGTCGATTCTATTCCAGTAACTTTAACACGGACACTCCGTCTGGAAGCCCAACTGCTGCAAACTTCCATGCAATCAGCGAACAATCTTCCGTCTAAAAAATCTTCTCTAAATAAAGGATACAATACGATTAAACATGCATGGTGTAGGGTATTTAATGCCTTGCAGACAATAATTTCATAATATATGATTAAATATTGAACAACCATTTGAACAAAACACAAGTATTTCCCTAAAAAAAATTCGATTAAAAAATTTTCAAATCAACAGCATTATCTGAAAGTGGCCACTTTTACTGGGCATTTGCAAAAGTGAAGAGTCATCGTTAACATTTCACAATCAAAAAAAGGCCCCCACTATCCCCTTTTTTAATGTTTAAATACTACGCACCGTCATGTTAAGTGTCTAGCGTTGTTAGCTACTCGATTATCATAAAAATACAGCGCGATACTTGAAATACTAAAAATAAATGATAAAAAAAATTTAATCTGAAGATAATAAAACCAAAACGAAATAAATATGTATTCTTGTTGGTTAATGGGTTTTTGTAAAGCAAAACAAATTTTAAAAAAATATTTAAAAAAAAGACAAATAAAAACCCCTCTGCAAATAAATTTAATTTCAACTTGAAAAAAATAAGTCGTTTATGATGCCTAGCTATGTGACAAACCATACACCACCTAATGAAAGCATAAGTGGTCCATAGTCCACGGAAATCTTGATCGTACTTAAGCGAATACTAAACATACACACATATTTGGTCATTACAACCCTTCAGTCAGGATTACGTCCTAGCTTCTCGCAACACCCATGTTGTGTGTGTTATTTTTATACATGAGTGGCGGGACCTACAGTTTAAAGTCGACGTCGAACGACAAATTTTTTGCGAAACTTTTTCATGGCAATTTTATTCACTCACAGAGTTTTTGCCAGAAATCTGCTGAGAGGAAGCCGCCTTTGTAGTGCATCTCCCACCTTTGCTGCCATGCTCTAACAGATGGTGGGCGTTCCTTTAAATTATTTTCCTGCAACGATGCTTCACCTTCCATGTTATACAATTTACTTTAGCCTTTGGCGTGGTTATCTATCGACATCTTTCCGGGTATTACAACAATGGTCACTTCAAATACTGTAGGACATTGTGTGATGAAATCCACATCTATTAATAGAAGGCGCCTAAAGGGACACCAATGCTCGGCATAAAATACGATTTATAATTCCATGCTTTACTGTTTAAAAGTCAATCCTATCAGTCACTTTTCCTATGAACATTTCACGTGGTTGCTAACCCTTTGACGGACACCAAAATTTTAGAAGGCCTTCTCGTGGGACACTTGCTGTATCTCCGATTTTATGAAGGAAACAATTTATGACGTGTATACACGTCATGTCCCCCCAGAAACCAATGTTATGACGTCTATAGACGTCAGTATCCGTCAAAGGGTTAAAACATAATCCCATGGGCCTCCTTCATATACATATGTGTTCTTATTGCATTATGTAGTGCATTGACTTATTAGACGAGAGCCTGTAGTTCAAAACTCAGCTGACGAAAATTAAATTTCTTCTGGCAATTTTTTTCAGCAGTTTTTTGGCAAAAAATTTCCAATGAAAAGCTTCTCAAATCTATCACACAGAACCGATGTGTATAATATTAACAAACACGACATGGGTGGTGTGAGAAGATAGGTTGTAATCCTGACTAAAGGGTTGTAATGGTCACTTAATTAAGTAAGTATTGCTTCCGTTTTGTGTGCAGCTAATTCGAAGATAGCATTATCCAGGCATCTCCTCATTCTCGCTGCAGCATGATTACATTTCGCGTCCAGAATGTTTGACCACAAGAAGCAACGGATGTGGAAGTGATATTTCACGAGCTTAACCCTACTTATACTGCACCTCATATGATTTTAAACACAAACATTCTAAAGGATATTCTGTTTTTGTGTGATCGGGTACAGACATGTTCGTTGTGGAAGTTTTATTAAGACCACATGAAGCTTTCTAAGCTTCTGCTGTTTTTGTTCGATCGGGTACAGACATGTTCTCAGCTTTATTAAGACCACATCGAACATGTCTGTACCCGATCACAACTTTATCAAAGCTTCTCAGCTTTATTAACACCACATGAAGCTTTCTGAAGTAGTTGAACATTAATTTGATCAACTTAAATAGGCCTCAAATCGATATTTAATAAAAATTTTCTTATTTTCTTTTTTATCTTTCAGAAAACCCCACAATTGCCACAAGAAATCTACGACAGTATTAATTTCAAAGCCCTCTTCAATAATGAGATCTTGGCCTATGAAAAAATCATGCCTGCCATGGAAGAGTTTGGCAAAGTCAATCTTAAGCTGGCCAAATATTATTACGGAAAATTGGAAAAAAATTCCGCCATTGTGGTAACCGAAGACTTTTCCTGTGATGGATGGACGGTGGCCAAGGATATGGTGAATATTTCATTGGAGCATATACTCTTGGGTGTGAAATATTTGGCACAATTTCATGCGGTTGGTTTTGCAATGCGTCAACAGAAACCACACCTCTTTGAAGAGCTTACCAAAGAACTTAAAGAGCCACGCTATGCTTCCGATTTACATCCAGATTGGGCCATAACCTTAAGGCAAAGTATACAAAGAGTAGCCAAAGCCGCTAGGGAATATGAAGGCTCAGTGGATGATAAATTTATTGAGGACTTTGTGCAATTATTGGGTGACAACTACAGCTATGGCAAGAAGAGAGTACAACCCAGAGAGCCTTTGGTTACCTTGTGTCACGGTGATTACTTGCGTAATAATGTGGCCTTTAAGTATAATGATAAGGGCGAGCCTTATGACAGTTCTATGTTTGATTTACAAACTTTGAGATTATCATCGCCCATGGTGGACTTGACAGTATTCTTGGCACTGTCAACATTTGCTGAGGTGCGTTATAAGCATTTTGGTAGGATTTTTAAAACTTATTGTGATTGCTTACGAGAGACTTATGAGAAGTTGGTGGCATCAAAAATACCCGATTATTTAAGGTGAGTTTAGATACAATTTTATTGGCGTTAAGTTTCCTAATTGCTGTTGCTATTTCCAGCTACAATTACTTGCTTGAGGAATATGCAAAATTCCAACCCTACAGTATTGGCGTTTGTGCCTCATTCCTGATGAGCCTGGTGGAGCCCAAGGCCATAACCTCACAAGAAATGCTAATGGCCACGCCAACTGCAGAGGAAATGATTGAAGAGACAATGACCAGAGGTGGCGCAGTGGTAGATCGTGAATTGGCCCATCAACTGAAGGAATTGTATGAATTTAATAGTGAAACCAATGCCAACATTTTTAAAGCATTTTAACTGAAATAAAAGAAAAACCAAAATACCATGTATTTTTAATTAAAATACCAACACGCATGTTTGCCTAGTTTTTTTTTCTTTCATTTTTTTTGAATGCAAATAAAGCCAATCATTGCCATCATCAGCTTCAGCATCATCTTTGCCATCATCATCAGTGTTATTTGGCAAATCGTTGTTAAAACATTATGGCCACGAGTGTGAGAGATGCTTCTGCAAATAGCATTCTGCTCTTAAATTGCAAGCTGCATGCAATATTAGTACGAATGGTTGGTTGGTTGTTGCATGTGGCAAGTAATTTGCATATTTTGTAAATGTTTTTTCCATGTTGCAAGAAAACTTTTACGGATTTGCGTGACAAATGCGGTTTTGTACCAGTTTTTACATTTGCCAACAGTTTACTAGAACAAACGTAGAAGTCATCCTTCCTTTTTCACAATTTTTTAGGGCGTTGTGGCATGTAATGAACTGCTTTAATTAAAATTTTGTTTTTTTTTATACTCTAACCAAGTGACACTTACAAATAGTTGGTGTCAATAGCAGGCAGCTTCTTTAACGGAAAGATATAGACTGGCAAGTTGCAACATATCACTTCAAACATGTTGCATTGTTGTAATCAAACTTTCACCACTAAGCTGAATAAGTTGCAAGTGGCTTGAAACAAACTCTTATACCATCAAGTGGATTTCATACAAGTTTGAGGCAAAGTTTTTAGGCGAAAATTATACGTTTTAATGTTTCAAAAGGAAATTTGCATAACTGCCCATTAAAAGCTAGTTTAAATGGGCATAATATAATCAAAAAGAAAAAAAATGCATTAAAATTTTATTACTGGTTGTAAATTTCAATGTTATTTGAATTATTAACAGAAAATTAATGTCAAAATATTTTTATTTTCTTTGAAATTATGACAACTATGAAATGTCAAAATTTAAAATGAATGAATGAATGAATTGAAAGCAAGACAGAAATTACTGCTTCTGTGCTGGATGAGATAATGGTGGCAAAAAATATCTGCGTAGTAAATTAACATGGAGGGCTTGTAGAGAGAGCATTCGAGGAATGTTCCGACATGCCATAATAGTATGCAAAAGGCTTGTAGTGAAATTCTGGACATGTAAGCCAGGAATTATACACCGAATATATCTCATGATGCTTATGCTAGTGCTCATGTATAAAACGAGCAACATAAGTGGTGTGAGAAGCTATGTCGTAATCCTGATTGAAGAGTTGTAATGACCACATGATGTATGTCTGTATGTGTATGCCATGACGTCGAAACAAATAGTGACCTATGTACATATGTAGCCATTGTTTGGGCAGATAGAACAAATCTGAAAACAGATCAAATGGAGTTGGACTAGATACAGAGACTAGCGTATGTATTTAAATCTAACATTTGAAATAAACAAATCATACCACAATCATATCAAAATCACATCAAAATCACGTCCAAGATTATAAAAATTGGAAGTTTTCTTTCACGGGATTCCATTGGTTTATTCTCTTTATCCCAGTAAAACATTCAGAGTTTGCAATCACCGTGGTAGTCTGGAGACTTGTCTAAGATAAGTTGTGATCATAACTGCAACAAATTTCAATATTTTTTAGATCTGAATTCGAGCCGTTATATAACCAGATAAAAACCATTCTGAACGAAATTATCATTAAGAAATGTACAAAATAACTCACAGAGTGGGTTCTGTACTAGACTATTAGCATTAGGGTTGTGGGTTCGAATCCCACCAGAGACTCTGATCTGTTAATTTTTAATTGTATAATAAATAATAAATAAAAATCACAGAACTTATAGAATACCAAAGGACATCAGTCACTTAATATTTAGGAGGTCTTGAAGTTCAAATCTTTTTCGTACAATCATAGAAGGAGGTGAACGTTATGGACGTCCAGTGAAGAAAACTTTCACAACTATGGCATTAGCCTTTCGGAGGTTGAAAGTGCAAAACTGGCTTCAATTTTGAATTCTCACTTGGCTACACATTTTCGTTTGCTCACTACCGATCTTCAACGCAAACGATTGACAACTTCAAAAAAAAATTTTGAGTTATTTAACCGCAATAAAGGCAAGCTTTTTTACTGTTTCAAAAGCGTTTATGAAATTTGGTTTCACCGCTACACATCAGACACCAAATTGCAGTAAAAATGGTAGGTTTTTTGGGAGAGAATTAACGCCCCCGCCTCGTCAGAAAATGGTTTGATTTCAACAATGAAATCATTTCGCGAACAATTTTTATTTTTTTTTTTTGTTTTATTTTGGGAAGTGATTAAAAAAATTGCAGAAAATTCAGATATAGAGATCACAGGAACACCGGCTTTATTTAGTGTGTAAAGAGCAAAAAAAGAAAAAAAATTACAAATTTTTAATCGTAGAGATGGAATGTTTAGTATCTAAACTACTGGACTGTAAATCCAAACAGTTCAAAATTAAAACAAAAAATATTCTTCATAGTTTTCAAATTTTAGAAATCAAGATCATCCATTCAGGATATCTCCGACCATCATTCTCCATTAGGGAAAGATCAGACAACATCTCTAGCGACAGTGTGAAAAAGTGAGTGAGTTTCTCACCACTAACCCAACAACATACAACACAAAGCACGATGAGGCTAGGCAATACAACTTGTCAACTTTGTCATCCCAGGGTCTGCTAAAGTAGAACAAAACAAGTAGTTGTCAACTCTAAAACCTATATTAATTAACCTAAAACAAGGCATAGAAAATTGGACATCAAATGAGAAAGTGGAGGAACCTTTATTCGTAAAGAAACGACAAAGAAATTGAACATCCCGTAACACGAATCCGGTTTTGTTAAACAATAATAATAGTAGTAGTAAATAGTATGAGAGTGAATAGACTGTAATTGAATGATAGTGAATTGTCTGTAAATTTCTATACTTTACAGATTACAGATGATTAAAAGTCAATTGATTTTGGGAATGCGGTACCTACCCGTCTGTAGCCTAATATAACAAAGAAAAAAATGTTTTGTCTTAATATTTAAACTTTTTTTAATTGAAAAGAAATTTTTGTACATTATAAGTTATTATGTTAGTCGTTTCCAAAGGGCCGTGTCAATACCTGTAAATAAATGTTACGGAATGTCAATTATTTTCTTAGTTTATGTAAGGAGTGGTACGAGTATAATAAAGGATAAAAAAATTAAATGAAGGAATACAAATTATTGGATGAAGTAAAGGGTGCAATTATGTGAAATACAAAATATTGTGACGATTTTTGAATGACGATTTATGACACTTTATGAGTTTTCTAGTCTTGCGGTCTAGAACTTACTAGGGAGTTATGGATCGGAAATTAAATAATTCTACAGTTTTAGAAAAATTAATTAAAAAAAAATTGTTAATATTACTTGAGATTACGAAAATGTGATAAATATTACGCAATGATGATGACATTTTTATAGCAACACATAATTGAAAACTTTAAAGGGGTTACAGATTTAATAAAATAATCCCCTTTTGTGTTACTGGTTTTCATACGGCATTAGACGACCTAACCGTCAGCTAGTCTGTATTTTGCCTCAAAAAAATTGAAATTCTCACGTACGCAAAATCGCATTTAACATTAAAGACCGCTGGATGTCGTAGTCCATTAAGAAAAGTTATTCACAGGACAAACTTCAAAAAGATAAGAACCCCTCTTTAGCATCAACAAATGTTAAACTCTCACGAACGCACAATCGCGTCTAACATTAAAGATCTCTGGATTTGGTAGTCCATTATTGATTCTGAATACAGGACTTTACCACCCGAGCAGTATGGAGTGGTGCATTATCATGCTGAAGAATGAAGAACTTAAAGCGGCTCAAATTAAAAAAGAAATCACCCCCAAACAAAGTCCCCAAAGATGTACGCTTGGAGTTTTCCGAACTCCTGTAACTTGGAATAACGAAATTCTCCGCGTCCTTTTTCTCAGAGGAATAAAAATTTAATTTAGAGGGACTAGATGGATTTAAATATTAGCTTCACGAACTTCGTAAATAGGACTTAATGTCGCTTACATGGTTTATTGGATGTCTAATAGTCTTCAGCGCAATCCCCTATTTTAAGTCAACGTATTATTAGACGTGAGGCCACAGTTTAAACCCCAGCTCAGACATCTCCAACAAAACGCGAAATATGAAAAAATATTTCTTCGGCGACTTCTTCTGGGAGTAAATACAAATTCTTTGAAATATTTCTCAAAAAAATCTGTCCTTTAAACTGTAGGTCCCAACACTCATGTATAAAAATATCATACACAATATAAGTAAGTGGTGTGAGAAGCTAGGTTGTAATCCTGACTGAAAGGTTTTAATGACCAATTATGTATGTATGCATATACTCAAGCGACGACCCCTACTACCGAATTGCATTGTGTTGATGTTAGGAGTATAGATTATGGTAGGGAGGAAAATAGCCATAGAAAAGTCTACGATCCACTGCGGCAATCGACCACAAACGGAAGTGCTGTACATCACAGACGTAGGGTACGTTAAAACATTCATAACAGGAACAGCGTTTTTGTTTTGAAAATGAAGTCATCATAAGACTTTAATGCGCGTAAGCTGTCAAAATGCCCAGAATTGCGTGAAATAATCCATCCATCTTTAATATGAGGTCGTTACGAGACTACCGTTAGGTGAAGTACCTTCACAGGGTGCGGACAGTTTAACAGATGACATTCCAATTATGCCTAGATTGCCATTATATGTACAGTCAACCCTCCTACAACGCGGTGAGTGCGTATCGCGTTGTATGGAAACCGCGCTATAAGAAACTCGGATCTAACTATACAAACGAGGCTAATTCGTAGCGCGTTCTATAGAAATCATCTACCGCGTTGTATGGAAACCGCGCTATAAGAAACTCGGAATTAGTACAAATCACATCATTCGTACCGCGTTATATGGAGACCAAGACAAGATAAATTATAAATTATTTTTATTGAATTATGTACTGTGAAAGAGCTGTGTGATGACTGAAATCGATGTTATAGACGGCTATGGTATAAGTTGGCATGTTTATATAAACATGTTGTTTATATATCTCGGCTGTGCTTTTGCGTCGAAAATAAAACTGATATTAAGCCCTCTTACAATATCTAGTTACTGGCGTCATTCACAGGCTGTGCGGAAGGAACTTATGGGATGTTGTTGAAGAGAAATCGCGCAGTAAGAGTACCGCATTATAGGAGGACTGTCGCAATTTCAGTTCCGCGTTATGTGGAAACCGCGTTATGTGGAAACCGCGTTATATGGAAACCGCGTTATGTGGAAACCACGTTATATGGAAACCGCGTTATATGGAAACCACGTTCTCAGAGTACCGCGTTAAAGGAGGGTTGTCGCAATTTCAGCCCCGCGTTATATGGAAACCGCTAAGAGTACCGCGTTATAGGAGGGTTGACAGAACATAGGCTAAATGGTAGATCATAGGGTACCCCTAAATGCCTGCTAACCTGTTCCAAAAGACAAAAAATTCTTATAAATCATTAAGACATCTTCAATTAAATGCGATTCAAACGATTTAAACTCTAATAATGATTGATCAGTTAAAATCATTTTTTTCGTTTTTTTGTGAATACAAACTGCTTTATAAGGAACTGGTAAACGCTGGTGAATAAAAAAAAAAACGCTGATGAATCAAGTGGCAAATGATAGCAATAATCAACAAAACAACGTTATCAGTATCTTTTGACCACAGGTACATAACACACGTATTGGATGTGCTATAAAGCAGTAGCAGCAGCTACTACAAAGTACCCAAGCTCAAGGTAACATTTGGAGGTTTTATCTTACGATTGCAACGGCGGCAGCAGAAATAAAAACAAAATTGAAGGTAGAGAGACAACGACAACAACATTAAAAATAAGAAGTTAAAAAGTCAACAAGCCATAAAATGATAAATAGAAGATAATGCCAAAATAGTCACACAGCCACAGATCGATCTCATCGTGAAAAAAAGGAGTAGCCGTAGAAGCAACAGGAAATTACAGAAAATTTACCGCCTGGTAGTGGAACAAAATCAATTGAAAGAAAAAAAGAAGAAAAAAAACATCATCGATCATTAGGAAGCATTGCATATATGGTTGTAGACGCTATAGGAGTCAATATGAGTTTTACCAAATTGATATCGTCAGCTACCATGACAAAAAAAAACAGAAACCAAGAGTAACAATCGTTAGTTTTGGCCAGGAGCAGAAATCAAACAAAAAAAGCAACAAAAAAAGAGAAACAAAAAATTGTAGAAGAGAAGTTCCAATTAAGAACCGTGTTGTAATTGATAGATAGCGATCACCCATCATGGTTGGCAATACAAAAAACAAAACAAAAAAGAAGACAAATACAATTGGACAGAATCTCCAAACCAACTCCAATAAATCTGGTTGCTTACATTCAGAGCAAAGCTTAGAGCGTTTGTTGTGTATGAAAAACCTGAGCTAATCATCATTTTAATGAGCGTAATCATTTGAAACTATTTTATGTCCATTTACTAATTGTGGTAATTAATATCAAATGGTTGGCTGCCGGGCCAAGTCATGCCAAGCCAAGCCAAGTGTATGTGGTGGCTTTAAAGCGGCACGTTTTTGTATTCATTCAGAGAAGAAAAAAAACAAAAGCCACACAATTCCTCTGGTATGTGTTAATGATACTTATTTGCACAGATTTTTATTTGAGGTTAGAAAAGAAAAACAACAGCAACAACAACAAAAAAAACAATGTTACCACAAGTAAATAAAGCCGGGTATCAGTAGAGCAACATTCTAAGGCGTACCGTACGCAATAAAAAAATTGCCTCTTTTCGTTATGCTTCATTGGATGGTTTATTTTCATTTTAATTGTCAAGCCATTAAATGAAGTCAATTATTTAATTACTTTGTATGCGCGCTTACAAGCCAAATATTGTAATGGATACGGTGACTCTAATCGTTTGACATTGTTTTAATGGCAGTTTTTTCTGAAAAATTATGGCCACCGTCAGGGGAAATTTTTTAAATGTCCTCTGTTCTTCATTGTAATTTTATGTTTCTGCATTCGCAGGATAACCCAATGAGCCATTGTCTTGTGGTTTAAGACAAACAATATTTGTTGGGTTCACCTCACACAATATTTTAAAGTGCAACGACATGCATAAGTATTTCAGTCGTTTACTTGAAAATATAATAAAATTGACTATCTTGACTCAGGAGGCACTTTTTCTTTATTGGTCTTCATCTCTTTCTATCCTTCTATACATCACTCTATCTCTCTGTCTCGCTCCAGCTATTTCTCTTTCTCTCCGGACTACAGATTACAATCACCCTACAAACCAATACAGTTGGCAACTCTATTATTCTAGAATTTACTACAACAGACCAATCGACTGCTTAACTCAAAGAACAAAGTTTAAGGCAAATCTATAATGAGCCGGATTTGTCTTTCTGTTCTAAATAAGTGAAGTTTTACTCCTCAGGCTAAGCGTTGAATGTCTCCAGTGATATCCGCCATTCTTGACTAATCTTCAATGTGGAGTACATAAATTCTAGGGTATTAGTTGTTGCCATTAAATATTTACGTGGATATCCGTACTCAATATATGTAACCTTAATACTGTTTTTTTGTGGCTTTCTTTGTACTCATTATTGTTAGGTTAAGTTCGGTGGCGTTACTAGACATAAAATTTCGAGGGTTTTCTTTGAGGTTTACTTTTAGCTCAATTGTGCTATCACTATACATTAAAAAGACTTACATGTACGCCATTGGGAACAGCCCTATAGCCTAGGTATCCAAAATTCCAAAAATGGCGTTCATCTTAGTCCTAGACAGTGACACATTAAGTTTCCGACGATATATTCCTACTCCTTAGATATACGACTTCGGCAAAAGTCACATGAGTAGACGCCTAGCCGATAGACGGTGCCTCTCTATTAGGCAATATGCCATGAAATCAGAGACCTTATACAAAATTCCAAAAATGGCGTTCGCCTTAGTACTGGACAGTGACGCATTAAGTTGCCGACGATTTCTTCCTACTCCTTAGAGACACTACTTAAGCAAAAGCCATATGAGGAGACGCCTAGCTGACAGATGGTGCCTCCCTATTAGGCAATAGCCGTGAACTCAGAGGCAAAAAGAACAGTCTCATTCTCTCTCAGTTAAACGATCAACCAAGTACTCTCTACTAGCCAGGAAACATTATCCAAGGAGTAAAAGTTTGTGACGAATTTTCAACCTTTTCGTGGCCGATCATTATGGGGTTTTCTAGTGTGGCACCCGTTCTGGGTAGTACGTCTGCAACACAGTTTTTGGGTATGCCCTATGGGGACCCATAGGGTATAGGCCGAGGCTCGCAAATAAAAGATATCTTGAATTAATCCGCACTTGCATTTCAAGCCGAAATAGAAGACATTCATAGACAAACTTGAACGTTGCATGGACAATATGACGTTCGTCCTTAAGGCAGCCTGGCTGTCTTAATATATCAATGCATTTCAAGAGAATATTTTATACTGACACATACATACAAACATAATTGGTCATTACAACCCTTCAGTCAGGATTACGACCTAGTTTCTTACGCCACTTATGTTGGGTGTGTTAATTGTTATACATGAGTGGCAGGACCTACAGTTTAAAGTCGATTCCGAATGACAGATTTTTGAGATTTTCATGGCAATTTTTATTTACTTTCAAAGTTTTTGCCAGCAATCTGCTGAGAGGAAGTCACCAAAGAAATACTTTTTGTATTTTGTTTTTTTGTCTGGCCTGGGGCTCGAACTGGCTTTTCGTCTAATAAGCCAACACACTACCTACTAGACCACGGCGACTTCTGAGCGCTGAATGTCTCGTTATTTATTTTGCTGTGGTTCTCTTTATATTGAGTATTGATTGTAAGTTTGGTGGCATCATTCCACATAAAAATAAGTGTGGTTTTCATGACAAAGGTGTCATAACCATTAGGATGTCTTCTAGCCTAAGCCACGAATAATCGCTTATATATACGCGGGCCGCTGTTCCCTATCCTTAAATCTAGAATTCCATCACGTATGTCCTGAATGGTTTTCTCACATGTTCTGGGCATTGGAATACATTAAGCTCCAGACGTTTTCTTCCTATTCCTCAAAGTTGCAATATTGGCTGAAATCATCAGAGACGGTACTTATCCGATAGACATGCCCCGAATTTCCAGCCTAATCTTATGTGGTTAGATTACGTATGGGGGTTTGTAGTGTTATACCCGTTCTGGCCAGTATGTCTGCAACCCAGCTGCCAGGTATATCCCTATGCGCAAGGAATGCAAATAAGGGAGAGCTTAAAATAAATGACAGTTTATTACCCGAAGAAATAAGCAATAGCTGTGGACAAGCTTCGAGGTCGCCCTTATGGCAACCTAGCTGTTCGAGTATATCAGTGAATATTTCCAGTGAATATTACGCTACTAGGCAAACCATTAAATCAACATGACTTCCGCCTTGAAGATGGAACTTAATCTAAGAGCCTGTATAAGTTGCTGATGTTCAAGTTCTCTTTACACGTATTATTCCTCAATTTCCCAGCCAACTTCGAAAAATCGGGGTATATTTGCAGTGAATTTGACACGTTGTTTTCTAAGGACTCGGTAGTTGAAGGGGACTATACAATCACTACTGAGAAATAAGGATATATGTTCATAGAGCTGCGTAGGCTAGAATTTATCGCGAGTTCAACATAATTACAGCAATAGTTGCCTACTACTATGGGAGAAGATCGGTAAGAAAAGTCACGTGGTAGGACTCATTCTGAAGGGCACTGGTAATAAGGATTGCAGATTGCCTTCTAACGTTGTCCAGAAGCTTGCAGTTGCATTGTTTTTTAGCTGTTACTTGCCAGACGATCGATACACACAACATTTCCGGTTCAACTGTCGCCCTGCCTAGGCAGGATGTGGTGAAGGGTTTGAGCCTCCCCTTGGATGGGAGCCACACAAGCTTTCGTTTGATAATTTTCTGCCTCCATAGAATCTGGAATCGAGAAGAATTCTAAAGTTCTATTTCCACTAGTCTTGGAAGAGGATTCTTGAAATCTTATCGACTTTAAGTATATTTTTTGAAGAGCCCTTCGCTTTATGATTGTGAATTCGATTTAATTCAACTGAAACCGCATTGAAGTCGCCGTAGTCTAGTAGGTAGTGTGTTGGCTTATTAGACGAAAAGCCGGGGTTCGAGCCCCAGGCCAGACAAAAAAACAAAATACAAAAAGTATTTCTTCGCCGACCGACTTCCTCTCTCAGCAGATATCTGGCAAAAACTCTGAGAGTAAATAAAAATTGCCATGAAAAGTTTCTCAAAAATCTGTCTTTCGGAGTCGACTTTAAACTGTAGGTCCCGTCACTCATGTATAAAATTAACACACACAACATAAGTGGATTGAGAAACTAGGTCGTAATACTGACTGAAGGGTTGTAATGACCAATTATGTATGTTATGTATGAAACCGCATATTTGAGTCAAACCCTGAAACAACCAACTTTTCTGTCCACTATTTTAAAAACTTTAAAAACGCCGCCTGATGATTTATGGTCTTGGACTTTTTCTCCTTAAAAACGTAGACAACCTCTATTAGTGACCTAAAACCTTTGACTTTTAATAGGTATTACCAAGAACAGAAATCATTTTCCTATTTTTCATAACCATTCTAATCTTTCGTACTAAAAATCATAAGAAATATTTGTTTGCTTATGTTTTAATTTTTCCCAGACTGCCTTTCATTTTCACATGGGGTTTAATCCTCATCACAGCTGTTTTGAAACAACATTTTAAAATTAAAATTACGTGTCATGACTCATTGAGTCATTTTTTCGATTATGAAAATATATGCCCCCCCCCTCTCAATATTATAATTATTACGTGTACAATTACTTTCCAAATTCAAATCCAATATGCATACTTATATGCCCTCAGAGTATAAATATTTGTGTGTTTGGCTAGCTGCAGCCAGTGTAGTGAATGGAGGGGAGGGGAGAGGGCGAGGGGCAATATTTAAGGCTTAAAACACAGATTAAAAATTAAAATTTCAACTCTTTAGCGCACACAAATCATTTTTATTTAGAAAAAACTGAATCGAATATGATAAATTGAACATTAAATACTTCACCTTAGGAAAATCCCGCCTACTGTTCTATAAAACTAATCTACAACAACAACAGCAGCAGCAACAACAACAACAGCAATGACAACAAAATCAAGTGGTAAGAAATGTTGCACGCAAAAAAAAGAAACAAAAACTGCGTTTGCACTTGTTTTTGTTGTTGTTTTTCAACAAAATTTTTAGATTGTATTTTCAGTTTTTTATTTTTCTTCTCCTTTTTCTCTCTAAACCAGCAGGGGAAGCAGTGAAACGTGAAACGCGAAACGCGTAGAAAAAAATAAAACGTTTGAACGTATTGCCTCGCATTAGAAAAACTTAAACAGAAATCAAGCTTTAGCACCACGATAATTTCCATGATACAATACACATTACGGCGACGACGACGACGACCATACGAGTGAGTAAATAAATTCAAAACGCGTGCTTAACGTGTTTTTTCCATTTTTTTTTTTCTATTAAAATAGGATTTACCATTAAGGGGTTTCAATTTGAAGAGACGTTAATTACTAGGAAAGATTGTACGATGCTTTTATTTGCGACTGTTTGTAATTATAACACAGTAAACAGGCCTCAAATCGTAAAAGGAAGCAAAATTCAGGATCGTTAATGAAGTGAATAAAGTGTTGAAATGGGTGATGCAACATGTGTGGTTCCTATTTAGGTCAATTAGGCTAACATAAGACACATTCAATAAGATTTTTTTTGTACGACCAACACTGTACGAAAATGCTAAGTGCCGCATCCTACTCGAGGACACAATCAGCTGTCCAATAGACATCAAAGTGGGTGCACGGCAGGGATGCCCACTATCCCCCCTGCTCTTCAATGTAGTAATCGGCAGCATCATGGAAAAGGTCACAGCAACACCAAGAGACATCACCTGGCGACTAAACGGCCGCCTCGAAGATTTAGATTACGCAGACGACATTTGTTTGCTCCAAATAGATTCGACGATATGCAGTCAAAGCTTAATAACATCGAAGCCGAATCAGCAACTTGTGGTCTCAAAACTAACATCCCAAAAACGAAAACCATGAGAATCAACCCAACAAATACCCGACAATTCATGCTACAACAACAACTGATCGAAGAGGTCCAATCATTCTGTTACCTATGCAGCATAATAACAACAAGCGGAGGCTTTAGAGAGGACGTTGGAAATCGCATTAACAAGGCCAGGCAAGCTTACGGTCAATTAAAACACATATGGAAGTCCCCCCCCCCATATCACAAAGCGCACGAAAATCAACATCTTCAACAGTTGCGTAAAATCAGTTGCGCTTTACGGATGCGAGTCCTGGAACTCAAACCAATGCGATATTAATGCCTTACAAGTATTCATCAACCGTTGTTTACGTCGCATACTAAAAATTTTCTGGCCAAACACCATCACAAACGAACGCTTATGGGCCGAGTGCGGACAAACGCGAGTTGAGGTAGAAATACGGAAACGGAAATGGAGGTGGATTGGGCATGCCTTGCGAAGACCTCAAACCGACACCACCATAAACGCAATAGACTGGAATCCACAAGTCAGCCGCAGGAAAGGTCGGCCGAGTCACACCTGGATTAGATATCGAAGCAGCCAAAGTCAACAAAACGTGGAACGAGCCGAATATCGTAGCAGCAGATAAACATGAATGGAACGAAATCGTTAAGGCCCTATGCTCCTTATAGGAGCAACAGGAACTTATATATATATAACACTCAGGGGATGGCCCCTACTACATTGTGTTGGAACTACGAAAATAAATTATGGGAAGAAGGAAAGTGGGCGTATTGTTTGTGGACACTAGTTTTCAATCTCTTTATATCGTAAGTGACAGAATAGACTTCTGCAGGATGGGAATTCCACATATGCATAATTCGGCAAAAGAACAGATATTGTCTGTAATGCAGTGTGCGGTCCACTAGCCAATTAACCGCTAACGGATGTGCTCGTCGAGAAAGACGAGTGTTACGTAGGAATACATGATTCTCGGAAACCCCTTATTGCGATTGAGCAAAATCCATTGTAGTAACGATAGAACAGTGAAACACAAGCCTCATTGCGACGATGGTCCAATAAATCAATAGAGTTGGATGCTCTACCATCATTAATGAGCACCTTCGCTCTCTTATGTAGAGAGACTTCGAGACATCGGCCCATACATCAGAGTTGTATTCTATTCTCCGTCGGATCATATTAAGTGCAATATTTCTTGCACCGCCTTGAGAAAGCGATGCACTTGAATGCTTTTTTCAGCACTTGAGTAATGTGCTGGTTCCAGCGAACATCATACTGAATTTTAATACCCAAGACATTAAGAGCTTCTGACTCCCTAAAATTTATACCAATCATAGATATAGATGAAATCGACCCTATTCATCTGACCCCATTCGGAGTTTGACTATGTGTCGGATGTGAGTGTTGGCTCATGTTTGTAATTAAGCACTTCAACTACTATATTACGTCACCCGAGTACAAAACCTATTACTATTAGGAATATTTTCTTAGATGAGTGAACGAAGAGCAAATAGAAAGACCTAGGGTTTGAATTAAAACGACACGGACAAGGTGCACTTTACGAAATTCAGAATCTTTGTGGTTAGATCTAGCCTGGAGTATAACACCAAATTGACTCGATAGCCTGGCAAACCAAAGGTTATATGGCACAAGATCATACTCAATCTATTGAACTAGTTCAGAGGATTTTTGAAAATCCACTGTCTTAGTTGCTTACCAATAGGTTCTAACTGGTATCTGTCCTATGAATAAAACCATCCAGCCTAACCACTCGACTTCAATTCTGGTGTAAGGCAGATATACTTCCGTATGTATTGTATCACATACTGAAGATTTATGAACAAAGGAGGAACCCTAGGAACCAGGCTTGTTGAATGCCTGGAAGGGTTTGACTCTTGAACTAACATCATCGTATGCCATCGTAGCAGATTCAGAACATATTAGATTCTTTGAAGAAATACCCAAACTCAGAACATGAATTTTGAGTTAAGGAAGATGAAATATGGCTGGAACAGTAGTGAAAACCTGGATCATATCAGTTATACAAGAGAACACAGAAATCCTCGGGCCATGGCTTTTTATCACGCTGACGGTTATATCATGTTCCTTTGAACGCGGAGCAAGGGAAGTGAAGGAGATCAAAACAAAGATGGAGATTTTAGGCCCATCAGCCTATCCTCATTTCTACTTAAAATGCTTTAAGAAATCGTTGACGTCTATATTAGATCGGTCCTCGAGCTACTCAACACATCTTCATAAAGGGAAAATCCACCGAAACTGCACTCATTAGGTATTGCTGGTATACACTCTGGGTGCTGTTAAACGGGGTGTTAAACGTTGAACTGAAGTCGGTTTTTGATATTCCTCTGCAGAGGAATAAACAAATGATTTCAAACAAACATTTGCAAAGGAAAGATGGAATAATGAATGAACCTTGAAGGCAGACAAATCTGGCCCGCTATGGATGCATACAGGATAAAAGTTGTATTAAGCCTAACCAAACTTAATTTTAGAAACTTCATAGCAGCTGGAAATATTACACTGGGTTCTGGATGCACACGCTCGAAGGCTGGGAACATATTACAACGACTTCTGAGAATCGGTAATGACAAGGAAGTGTCATTATCCGACGTTTTGAATCTGATACACAAGATACTTGGACACCCAAGAACGTGCCTGCCCAAAAGATAGAATCCACAGCTTCATAAAGTTATCGGCCTGCTTGAGAAATTTTCAGCCAAAATTTATAGTTGAATGAGGAAATAGGACCGAAGTAGCCTATGCTATGCTTTTTTCAGTCACCTGGTAACCTTAAACTCCTAACATGGCGTATGGATTAGAATTTAATAAGAAACCTCTAAAAGGGTTCACTCTTATGCGTTTTTTTCAAACATTTTATTTATGTTGTTGTTATTAACATTATTATTATTGTTGTTGCTGTTGTTGTCATTGTTGTTTTAAGTATTTTATGCGTTCACCAAAATTCTATTTGTTTAGAGTGTAAAGACGGCAATATTAGTTGTGGCCTAAAAGACCTGCAACACCTGTTTGAAGTTGCTGCAGCAATAACACTAACAACAACAACAATAGTAAATACAACAAATTTAAATTAAAAACAGCGTAATGCGTTGTTTTGTTTTTTTTTCACTTCATTTTTTTACTCTTTTTTGTTTTTGTTTTTATGTTGCGTTAAATAAATGTAATTTAAGGTGATTTTCTTATTGTTGTTGTTGTTTTGTTTAAGCTGTCTAAAGCGGATTGGCTAAAGCCACAAATGAAAATCAACTTTTCAAAAAAAAAAGAATAAACAACGAAAAAAAAGGTGAACAAAAATTTAATGTTTCAGTACATACGAGTAGTATTACGCACTGCCACACGTTTTTCAATACAAAAATTGAATTTTTTTTTTGTTTTTTCGATTTGAAACTCTAGTATGAGAGTATAAATAAGACTGTGCATAGGCCAGTTATGTCCAACTTGACTTGACTGCCTGCCTGCCTATCTATCTCTCTATAGCGCATATAATTTCCATAGAAAAATTTAAAAAATTGAAAAACATGGTGAATGTCGTTTAAATCTCATAGTCATAGCCACATAGTCATAGTAGAGTCGTTAAATAATCATGAAAATAGCACAAGTACGACTATATCAACTAGTCATAGAGGTAGTGGTTGGTAGTGGTGGTAGTAGTTGTTACCAACAACCATTTATTATAACGCCATTTTGAGTTTTCCACTTTTACAAAAACCAAAAACAACAACAACAACAAAAAATCTCTGATATATTTAAGAAAAATATTGAATATCGAAAATTGAAAATGAACACACCGATTAGAATTTCGAAAAACAAAAAAAAAACCAGAATCAAAATCAGAATTAGAAACGTTGACATTTCAATAAATTTTTTTTGTTTTGTTTTTTCCGTTCAAAACTATAACATTTTGCTGGTAATAATAAATCAATGTCATATTTTAACTCAGGTTTATTCGATTTTAATTTTTTTTATTTCATTATCCCCCCTATAAAAAGCTTAAAATCTTAATATTAAGTGAGCTTAAGTGAATGTTTTTTCTCTACTGATTTGAATTTTATATTTCAAACTACGGGAATTGATAAAAAAAAATACAACAACATCAAACAACAAATTAATAGAACAACACGTTTGACTATTGAAAAATAATTGGAAAATTTTATTTCAAATTGATTAAGAGTGGTGGCTGCTGACTACCATTTATCGGCTATTTGAAGGACATGTAAGCGATAGAGTTGTAATTGAAAACTTCACTTTTTATAAAGATACGTGCATTGGCATACACCACATACGCTTCTCATACACACACACATACACAATTTCAATTAAACACAAAACCGTATGCATTCATTTTCTCTAAATCGTTGTCAACATACATAACTGAAGGCATTGTGGTGTTCAGATCGGAATTTCTACAACTAACTGGGCTAGAAACTTGTTAAGGTATTAACAAGTAGAGATATTTGGATACCCACAGATACTCACAGATAGTGCTGTAGCCCTAAAAGCTTTGGAAATGATGTTACATCGTTTAACATTAAAATGATAAACAAAAGCTACAAAAACAAAAACTATGGACTTGTTTACATGATCAACAAATAAACAATAATATAGCAGTAACAGCAGGTCGCCGTAGTCTAGTGGTAGTGTGTTGGCTTATTAGACGTAAAGTCAGGGTTCGAGCCCCAGGCCAGACATCAAAACAAAAATACAAAGTATTTCTTCTGCGACTTCCTCTCAGTAGATTTCTGGCAAAAACTCTGAGCGTAAATAAAATTGCCATGAAAAGTTTCTCAAAAGTCTGTCGTTCGGAGTCGATTTTAAACTGTAGGTCCCGCCACTCATGTATAAAATTAACACACACAACATAAATGGTGTGAGAAACTAGGTCGTAATCCTGACTGAAGGGTTGTAATGACCAATTATTATTATGTATGTGTATGTATAGCAACAACATCAGTATAAAAAAGGGATAAACAAGTGTACAAACAGGCAACAAAAACACTGCAATGGCAAACGTAAACCAAATACACAAACAACAATAACGTAACAACATGTTTACATTTATAGACATTTCGCGAAGGCAAAATTATTCTCCTTCAAAAGCATTCATCAGACTGTTTACCCTGCGATATAAAAGGCAAGACAAAGTAGGCAACGGGGTTCAGTAAAAATTCAGTCAGTCTTGTGTGAATACGCGTTGCATGTAAAGGGAATAGTCGTGGTTTGAAGATCTCCGTTGTAAAGATCTAACGAACAATTGTTTGTGTTGACGCAGAAGAGTGTAAAGAAGAATAACAAACAAAGCAAATTGCTGTTGTTTACATCAAGTTGTCAACAGTGGCTCACGGAATTGTGCGAACAATAAAGAATTTATCTAAAACTAAACACAAGTTTATTTTTATTTCATTTGCAATCTATGAACTCATAATCTAAACGTTTTTAAAAGGGTAAAAACGCAACAGCATTTATACTGTATCCTGATTAATATCGGGTAGCCCATTTATCGGTTTATATTTGAATCATTGGTTATTTCCAATCTGACAATTCTTATGTCATTCTATTCTGTTACAAAATTCCGTATATTATCTCCTCTAAATGTAAGCAATCGATTTACGCTTGAACAACGTTGGGATTTATGGGAAATTTATTTCCAAAACAAAAAGGTCGGAAATTTTTTTTCTCAAAAAAATCATATTCACGGACGAAACTCATTTTTATCTTGGTGGGTACGTTAATAAGCAAAATTGCCGTATTTAGGGATCAGAAATTTATTGAGCCAACGACACGTTGTCTTACAGAAGCCAATGCAACCATTACGAGTGACTGTTTGGTGCGGCTTGTTGTGCGGCAGCATCATTGGCCCATATTTCTTTGAAGATGAGGACAGCGCAACCATTACGGTCAATGGAGGCACCTATCGATGCATGATTAACGATTTCTTTGTACTCGCTCTTCATGATATTGATGGAAACGATGTTCGGTTTCAACAGGATGTTGCAACTTGTCACACATCTCTTGCCACAATCGATTTATTGTGTCAAGCGTTTGATGGCCATTTAATTAGCCGAAATGGTGATGTCAATTGGCCGCCAATAAGCTACGATTTGACACGATTGGGCTATTTTCTGTGGGGTTACGTTAAAGAAAAATGTTATGCCGACAAACCAGAGATAATTGAGCATTTGAAGGCCAACATTCGTGATGCCATTGCCGAGATTGGACCGCATACACTCAAATACACGGTCATTAGATCCCCAGGGAGTGCATATACTTAATCTAAAATTGTTTCAGAATTCGTGCCTTTGAAGGAAATACCGCGATATTCGGCAGTTACCCTTATATGGGTTTACATGCACAATGGCATTGAAGGTAACAACGTAGCTAACTCAATCTACTTTAATTTGTATAGATACCAGACAAATTTAACCTGATAGCAGTTATAATAGGGCACTTGCCCCCAGGTACGTGATATCCTAAATGACCTAATTCCAGAGATGAGAATGTTTGTTGCCCTTTTCTATTCATGTTAAACTGAAGTGATGTAGGTTAGATATGGGGCAGGGTCCCTAACCGTGCTATAACGTGTCAGATCTGACAGATTTATTACCAAAAGGGATCATATGCATTACAATTGTCAGTAGACGATGTGACTACTTATCAAAGCCTCAGCGATGATCATGCAAGAAGACTAGATACAAAGACATCGAGAAGATGTCTATTATGCCTTTGCGTTATATGTTAGTTAGATATTCTATGAATAGGTTAGCAGATCTGACGTGTATGCATGTCCAAAGTTGACAAAACATCCATGTTATAGGCTAACATTGGTGGATTTTGAAGCCAAGTTACTAAAAGAAATTCGTAACCTAACTTGATACACAAAATACAGGGTATCCGTAAATCTTTATTTTTTAAATAAATAAACTGTTCGAAACCAAGAAAGATTTGTTTTGTTTGTTTGATTTAGACGACGACGTAGTCCAATCCGACTACGATTGGTTTCAATTTGCAAACGATTTTCTAATGATTTTATAACAATATAAAAAAATCGCTTAATTACGCGATTAAGGGACTAATTTAACAAGTTAGGTTCACTTGAATAAATATTTTTCAAATTAACTGCTATATAACAGTTTGAAAGTCATTGCTGCAATATATTTACCCTTAACTACAACCCTGAGAACAACAGCTGAACAGAAGAAAATAAAGTAAATAGAAAACAGCTGTCTAAAGAAACTCATCTGCGGCAGCAGCACACAATGCGGTGATTTCGTAAACATTTTCTGTATAAAACATTGAGTTTAGCTAAGAAAACAACTTTTATAAATAAAATTCAATAAAATATTAATTAAAAATAATAAAATTAAACAATTAAAGTATGCTACCACCTTCCAAACAACAAGTGTTGCGTCTGTACAAACATTTAATACGTTACGGCAATCAATTGCAGTTAACGGACAAATCGTATTTTTTGGGACGGGTTAGAAGAGAATTCCGTGAGAATAGCAAAGAAACTGAAGTGCAACAAATTCAATTTAGTTTTAAGGTAAGCAAACAACAATAAAAATAATTTATCATTACAACGTACATATAAACTTTTGTTGTCAATATCTTAACAGAGAGGAGAAACCTTATTACGCAAAGGTCGCATCTTATAAACAAACTAACATCAGCTGACATTATGATTTCCCTACTGAAAAGAATTCTAATCCAACATAAGGCCTTTGCAACAACTGTTTTAAAACCTATTCCTACGCTAACCACCTTCCCTCAATTATGTTTGCGTTTTAAACACCAACATTTGGATTATTCTCGCTATCCCAAACTAAACGAAGACGAACTGGAAGAGCAATTTACCAGAGGCAGTGGTCCAGGTGGTCAGGCGGTTAATAAAACCTCCAATTGTGTGCTCTTAAGACACATACCCACCAACATTGTGGTAAAATGTCATATACATCGCGTTGCGTCACGCAACCGCCTAGAGGCCCGAAAAATCCTGCTAGAAAAACTTGACAACCTTTACAATGGTGAACATTCAATACAGGCCCAACTAAAGGCTTTGGAAAATAAAAAATCAAACGAACGCAAAAGAAGACAAAATAAATTGCAGACAATGAAACAAAAATGGAAGGAAAGGGAAGAACAAGATAGTGAAACAGAAACAAAAAATAAAGAATAAAATTTAAATTTTAAAAACGTGTGGTTTTACTTACCTTTACCAAGCAGAAAAATCGTTAAATCCTGCCTTAGATGAAGCTTTCTTCCTGATGGGACCACCTATTAAGGAGTTGGTGTTAGGTGTGTCCTCTTTTATGGTTTGTTTTAAAGCTTGTAAATTTAAATATTTTCCCACGCCTTCACGATATACTCTAAGGGGTTCCTTTAAACGTTTTTGTTTCGTTACTTCATTTATTTCCTGCTGTTGTTTGCTAGCTTCTTCAGCCCTTTGTTTGATTAGTTCTTCTTCGGCTTCTTTGAAAGGATCTACAAACACCTGAACGGATTCAATTATGATGTCTTCAATGGGTCGGTCCTTATTATCGACCTCAATTTGTTCCATTTTTTGTAAAGTTTCCATGCCGCCCACCAATTTGCCAAAGACGGAGTGTTTGCCATCCAAATGTTTGCAGGAACGATAGGTAATGAAGCTGTAAAGAAATGAAAGGAATTTTAACAAAGTGGCAAAAATGTTTGTAAAGACTTAAGTGCCAAATGTGTTCATGTGGCAAAGTCTATCTGTCCGTTCGAGTATTTTTTTCACTCTTTTGCTACTTAATGCTTTTATAATTATTTACTAACAAAAGCTCGCTAATATTTCAACGCCTGCTAGCAACTTACAACTGCGATCCATTGGTATTAGGTCCTGAATTAGCCATAGACAGCATACCTCGACCCGTATGACTAAGATTTGGTTTGAATTCATCTTCAAATTTCTTGCCCCAAACCGATTGGCCACCAGTACCAGTGCCGGTAGGATCACCACCTTGTATCTACAAGTACAACAAAAAATTAATCACTCTCCCTTAGCCTTGTATGCCTTAAAATTACCATAAAATTCTTTATAGAACGATGGAATTTCGTGTCTGTATAATAACCACTGGTGCAAAGCCTTAGAAAATTATCACAGGTTTTGGGCACTTGATCACAATACAATTCAAAATTTAAAGGACCCAAATTGGTGGTCAAGCGTACATAGCCCTTCTTCTTAACGCGTTCATATTTCACCAAATCTTCCTCTATTATGGCAGCCTCATGATTAAATACCGGCGCCAAAGCAGTGGAAGTAAAACTGGCCGCTACTGCTCCTGTGGAGTAGTGAGCTGCATTGAATTTATCTGCCATTTGCCTCGAAGTTGTAGGTTTCTCTTCGGCTGGCTTATAATCCCTTTCGAGTTGAGCCAACGTTTCCTTGGTCTCTAAATTCATGGTCTTAATTTTCTTGGTGGGATCTTTCATTTCTAATTCCTCTTCCTCTGTCAGCACTCTCAAATTCTTTTTTATGTAATAGAATTTCGAAATATCAAACTTTTCCAATTTCTGAGGATCTTGTATGGTTATAATATCCTTTCTTTGAAAGGGTGTATCATCTACCAAATCTTTCCAGTTTTTAGCTTTAATGTTCAACTGTTCTATGGCCTCCCAGCAAAATACATTGCCAGTTTTGGCCACTGCCACTATATGGGAGTTCTTAGTAAACGGTTTAAACAAGGCTGGACAGTGATATTCATCTTCATTGTTTTTAAAGAAATTCAATTTGATTAACTTCTTTGCATCCAAAGGTTTACCGGTAACTGGATTCACTTTGAATTTCTTAAGGAAATTGTGTATGGCTTCCAATTCAAACACATTTCCCTCCAAATCGGCATAGGGCACCTCAAAAGGCACCAAAGTAATACAACAACAATCGTATGGTAAACGTTTAAATTTGATGTGTTCGTTTTCGGCCGACTCATATTTCTTGCCGCCATACAATTCCGACCACTCGGTATAGGTCAAGTACCTGGAATTTATTTCGTTAAATTAATGCAAATCGAGAGTTTAGATTCAATTCAACTCACATTTTATCTTTCTGATGCTGGCGTTTACCCATTTTGTGTAGATTTTTTTTTTTAAAGATTTAAAAGTAAATCTTATCAAACGCTGTAAAATACTGGCGGAATTCTGAAAAATTTGTTTTGTTTAGAGTTGCTTCTTCTTATAGTTATGTACATAAGATTGATAACACATACTGCATACTGCAGGGTTGGACTTTTTAGTATTATTTAATATAAACAATGGCTCTTCAACTGTTTAAATAATTTAAAAGAATATAATTGGAATTAATTAAACTCAATTTTAATTCATAGGAGGGAAAATGACTGTGGTGCTTTAGCATTTCTCAATCAGTTCAACATATTTATAAATCTATGGAGAGCCCTAATATCGGCTCTCGACAAAGAGTCCAAGCCTTCGAAGAAGACCCTGCCCAGTCCGGCCCCGATCTCTTCTAGATCCTTGTCTACGATCTAATCTCGCAGTGACCTGTAATGAAACCAATAATTGACCTTACGTAAGCCCAGCAGCAAACCTGTTCTATCACTGTCTATAACAGGCCATAGGCGTCTAGATTCATAACATCCGGATCCACTCCCTGCTCGCCTCTGCTCTTCCCCCCTTCAAGCAGTGATGAGGACGTAGAAGTGGCGGATTGAGGGATCAGGACCAACCATCAAATCGCCCTCAGAAAGTGAACTTAATTTAGCGCAAGTATCGTCTCATAACCGATATGTTCGATTATGTCCTGGAACCCAGCATAGACGGATTCGCTTTGTTCCAAATTCGTTACGTACTCTTCGCATTCTCGAACAAGCCGTATTTACACCAGAGCGACGCAATGGCCCTTAGGATAGCCTAACTGTCACGAAGATCATAAAAGATTCCGAATCTGAAGATTCCGGTCTCAATAGCCTTCAAGATGGCTATCCCCTGGACCTGTACCTACCTACACCTAACTTCGACACATCTATGAAGATGGGTATACCTCTCTGCCCATGGAGTACCACACCATTCCATAGTACCCTGTCCGGTATGAGTATCCTCGAATCAGGCACAATATAGTCGTCAAAAGGTACATACTTCCCCTCAGGAAAGACGACGTTCAGAATTCCAGAATGTCCTATCGAGCGCTGTTTCCAGTAACCCGATTCCCTCAGTCGTATGGCACTAGGCGCTGCACACCGCTTGACATACAAATCAAGGCAGTCAATCAAGGCATAGTATCAAGAGCTGCAGGATACTTCCTCACTCCAGTGATATTCAATGTGGCAATCCGCTGAACCTTATCCAAAATGTTCTGTTGGAAAGTCTTACCCAAGGCATTCCACGAAGCAACACAAGCATAAGTAATAACCAGTCTAACTATCGCCTGGTATATCCAGCGAATTGTCCTAGCCGAAAAACTCCTGCTCTTACCAATGGAGTTCCTATACTGACAAAGAGCATTCAGTCCCTTTTTCACTCTTTCCTCGATGTTCCTTTTCCAGTTCAGCTTGCTGTCTACAATAACTCTAAGGTAATTGACTTCAGAAAGGTTTCTATCTTGTACCTACGCGAGAACAAAACAAGGTCTGTCTTTTTGGGATTTATATCTAGACCACAGTTCGCAGCTCAAGAGGGTAAAATCTCAAGCGCAGACTTCATAAGTTTCCCCAGCGTTGACAAAAATTTGCCATCTACCAGAATAACCACATCATCGGCATATGCTACAACCTTAAAGCCTCTACTTTCTAGACACCTTAAACCTACATTAGACAGCAGGAGCCGTAAGAGAGGGGAAAGTGCCTTGCACGCTTAACGATAGAACATCCACACAGATTCGATCGGATTAGTCTATTAGCCAGCAAGTGAGTGATAAACCGTACCAGAAAATTTGGAGCACGTATATCCCTAAGTGAATCCTCAATTGCAGTAGTGATAACATTGTTAAATATCTAAGAAGGCCAAATTCGTCTCAACATAGCCTGTCACATCGTGAAGAGCGCTCTCAATCGACTCATCCCTAGCAAGTTTCGACGACCAGTCCATGTTTAACCGCAAATATAGATCGAAAAGTCTCTCCAAAGCTCTCAAAAGAAAGGATGAGCGCAAAACCTTGGAGGCAAACGTGCCACTAAGGGGACTGACCGGTTTCATCCGAAGCTCGGGGTGATTCAAATCCATCACTAACGGATCACGGGTGACACAATGGGCCTTATGGGCCAACGAGTGAATTGGCCTGTGAACGGCAAGCTATTCGCTAATCTAATCTAACTTAACTAATATCTTTGTTGGAAGTGTCTAAACCTCCACTATCGTTTCCCTTTTTGCTGACAACAATTTTCCGCGAATTTTCTATGGCTTGTGTTCGCCATAAATTGTTAACCATGTCCGGAGATAAAAATCTTTTTTGTTTCTATTTGTTGTTGTTGTTGTTGTTGTTGCTGTTATATTTTGTTGTCGCAAACAACATTCAAAGATCGAAGTCATAAATTATGAAAATACGAGGTGCCATTTAATTTGCTCATGTTGTTAAAGATGAAATGATAGGCCACGACGCTATGCTTGGCTGCAGAAAGATGTGAAACAATTTTCTTTCTTTGCTATTGATGTTGTTGTTGGATTTGTTGTTCTTGGTGTTCTTGTTGTTCTCTACTGGTAAATGACCCAAAATGATCGGTAAAACAGTCGGATAGAATGAAAGCAGGCAGGGAGGCTGGGAGGCATTCAACCAGACAACAGTGAAAAATCCTATAAAAAAACATGATGTAGGCATTCCATATTTTATTTTGTCTATGGGACACAACAGGGATAACCATCGCTTCCTTGTAGCCAACATACATATGTGATCACTGGTTGGTTGGTTGGGCTGGTTGCAACGATTTGTTACAAAAATATTGTCTCAGCAATTCAGATGATCATTTATTACGATTGGATTTTATCTCAATTCCTAAAGCATATTAAAGATCGGCCTGCCATCGTCGTTAGTTGGCCGTTGAAGATTTTAAAGGCCAGCGTATATGATGAGTACAATTGTGGTCACACCAGGTGACTGTGTGACCAAAGGAAACGAAAGCAAAGCAAACAAACCATCAGATATCTCAACATAATCAATGATTTACACAAAAAAAAAACAACAAAAAAAACGTTACGCATGCTTAAGAAAACACACATACACACACGCACACACACTTAAACAGGACACAATTATTTATGATGGAACAGTTTAGAGTGCAAAAACATAAAAGTTCCGTGGTGAACATTTTTCATTTCACAACTCCTTTGAAAATGTTTTTCACAGGAGTATCTTGATCGGTAAATCATTTTCCTCTGCCATGCCATGCCATTCCATGCCATGCATGGACCATGAAAAATGACTTTTTAAAAGAAAATGTTACAAAAACAAAGAAATATTTTCTTTTCTCTTTTGAGATTTTTTTCCCAGCATGTTTGTTTGCCTTACAAAATAAGCAAGAAAAAGTACGCGATCATATGATCTCGGCTGTGATATCTAAGACCTCACAATAGGCCACCATGCTCCACATGCCAACAATTAACCAATCCATCATCGTAAAACTGTATGTGCATGTGTGTGTGTGTAAGTGTATGTATTTGTTTATTTTCAAAACCAATAAAATAGAAAAAAATTACGGTTCTTATATAGGGGGCCCCCCTCTTAATAGTACGCGCGTATAGGCTACTGTTTGTCTATGTAAAAACCATTAAATTTCGCAATAAATGCGCCTTCAAAATGAACACCCAGAACAAATTTTCCCATTTTTGTTTGCTTTTGTTGCATGTAACTCAGAACTCCAACAAACATTTTGCACAGTGGGGCGAATAGGGCAAAAATGTGAACAAAAAAAATATTTTTTAAATATTCTTGGCTCTTTTTCGCTATAAATTGACAAAGTATCCTGGTGCAGTCTGTTCGCTCTAATTAAGGCATTATTTGCTACACTCAACTGTCTACCCTCTGCAACTTAAGTTCAATTTCCGGAAGCCATAGCCACATTTAGGTGGTCTCTGTGATCCTTAAAATTTTCTGAATAGAATTCCCACTAAGAACTTCTGGTCTGATAATCCGTAGGTTTCCGATTCTAACATTAAACTTTCGCTTAGGTTATCTGACCACAGCAGTGTGTTCTAATTTCAGGCGGAGATCATGGTCAACGTTTGTTCGGTTATCTTATAAACCGTGAAAATTACTTAATTTACTCAGACTGCCAGATATCTGCGAACAAGTTCCAAACGTCCAATTTCGTTCATTAATGCCGGGAATTTTCAGAGAAACTTTGCATTATTCAAAGGTAATTCTTATATGGGTTGCAAGACATGGTAATATCGTCGGAAATTGAGTTGATAAACTAGCCAGGGTCGTTACGGAGATTACAATCTTCAACATGGTACATTTAATGGACCACAAACACATAAGAGAGCGTGGCTACAACCTTGATTCCCTGGCATTCCTCAACCGGCTCAACCTATCTATACGAATATACAGAGAGCATAAATATCGGCTCTCGGCAAAGAGTCCAAACTTTCGAAGAAGCGCTTGTCCATGGTCCTCAACCTACTAAGGGCTGGATTATTGCAGAAGAGTTCGATAGTTTCCAACTCCTCCTCGTAGCAACAATAGTCCGGCTGGGATCTGTTTCGAATCCTTGTCAGCGATCTAATCTCGCAGTGCCTTGTGCAATAGATTTGTCTTTCTTTAAATCGCACGGTCATCCACTGCACTATTCTCATAGGCTAGTGACCCATTGGAGGTCGTGCTGATAGACTTAGTATTCCCTTAAATGACTCCTACATGAGCTGTGGGCTTAAGGAAGAGACCATGTCTTGCTTCATGTGTCAGTGCCAAGCTCTTGCAGAACATACTGCGATTCCTGACTTCTCATTCCCTGTCATATTTGTCTGACATACCCAAAGATTTATTATGGAGTCGTGAAAGTTTCCTATAAGGACTGTTTGAGCTCAGTGTTTGGTATTGATTCGTGGTATCAAAATTGACTTAACCTTTAGCCCATGGGGGGCCTTACTCCCCAAGGATAGTCAGCAACCTAACATAATCTAAAGGAAGGACAAAGAAATTGGATAATTTAGTTAGCACTTGTTGGTGGTGTGATGTAGTAGGGGAAGTGATTGTAAATTAAGCCCTAAAAGAGCATAGTCGAGGTATTATAAGCTGAAGTTCTCTATTTGAGAACCAGTACCTGGTGAATTGCTGCTGTTATCCTTATGGACAGCATATCATAAGAGGGGGTAGTAACTTTGATATATCAAAACTTACTAAAGTGAACATAGCAATCCGTTCTAAATTGTTGCCACAGAACGAACCGGCAAGTCCTGATTAACTTGTCTTAACAGTTCATATTAGGCCAAGTGAATTGGGTGAATAGCAGGACTTAGCAGCAGCAGGTTTCATTGCAGAGCACTGTTAGATTAGATCGCTAACAAAGATCTGTAACAGATCCCAGCCGGACTATTGTATGACAGGGTTTGTTGGGATGAGGAGGAGTTGGAAACTATCGGACACCTCCTCTGCAACTGTTCAGTTCTCAGTAGGTTGAGGTTGAGGTCCCTGGGCAGGGGATTCTTCGAAATTTGAACTCTTTGACTCATAGATTTATAAATCGGTTGAGCTGGTTGGGAAGTGCTAGGGCATCAAGGTTGTAGTCGCGGTCTCTTGTGTGTTTGTGGTCTATCTTTTTTCTCTGCTTTTTTCTCCCTTTCCTACCTCTTCTTCTTTTCCAATTTCGCTATCTCCTTCACTATCCGCTCTCTCTCTCTCTTCTAGGATGAATTTACATTGGGTTATTTTGACCTCTGGGTATTGTACTTGTCCCCATGACAAGTACATGTACTCAAACCTAACCTCACTTATCAGCAGCCAATTAATAACTTTACCTAATCGACTGACTAGCAAAGGTATGCATCACAATTACTCACACCGTGGATTGACTCATGATTAGTTTCATAACTGTTAGTCATTCCAAAGTATAGCTCCCCACTGTATTGCCATTCCTACTTTGTTCAGCATGTAAAATATGTTGCCCGGTGATGGTGAATAATATTGCCGGCAACCATAACAAAACCTCACTCCAAAAGCTCCATCATCACACCAGCCAGCATTTGTTACAGTTTTTATGGTTCGCTTTGATTGTGAGTGACTGCCTATAACAACTGACAAATTGCTGAGACCATTAAGACAACAACACACCACATACAACAGCAGCAACAACATTGGTCGTGTTTTGTTTTCCATGTGTGGCCATTTGTGCGAGTGCCACATTGAGTCCAATTTGAAAACATTTTCAAATGCTGCGTAAAAGTTCTTGCAACATTCTTAACCCGACACACAATGTTAAAATAAAAATTCCTGCTACTGTCAGGAACGTTTATATTTGACAAACCGCTGTTGTTGTTCTCTTTGTTGTGTTCTTGTTGCTGTTGCCGTTGCAGTTGTTTATTGTTTTATTTATCTTCCAGGCTGGTTACACCAATGCCATGGGCTAAACTGCATAAAATTTCCAGACAATTTGTTTTTTTTTCTTCTTTTTTTTTTTGTTGCTTTTCGAGGGAAAAACATGTACAACAACAAACTTTGAAAACAACAAATGGTTACCCATGAAACGCTCAGAAACAATTTGAATTTGAATTCGTATACAATTTTCATTGGGGGAGTGAATATTGAAAACCGAAGCCAAAAAAATTGTTTTTGGGTCCCCTTTAGGTCTCTTTTTTTGTGTTGTTTGGACTGTAATGGATTCAGATCACGAAGTCGTTTTTACAAACGATATTCATGTGATATTTGAAAGGCAACAAATGGAGCAACACGACTGCAGTTGAAGGAAAATGTTTCATTATTTTAATTGAAAAATTATTTCAACTGACAGCTGAGCAGAAATAAAACAAAAACAGAATAATTAACAGGAAGTAGTCAATATGGTACCAAAATACCCTTGGAAAGATCTGTACCCCTCTTCCCCAAATCAATGCCACGTTTTTAATACAGTCGAGATACTGAAAAAGCGATATCTCAGCTCAGAGCTGGACAGTCTTAAAAAAGTTGGGGCATAGTTTCCTCTTTTTGCTGTCACAAAATTCAGTATATTATCCTCACACTTGAGCAACGGTGGGATTTATTGGACAAACGGGAAACTGCACGATGATGTTGATTTTGCCAACAAGAAAATCATCTTTTCGGATGAAACTCATTTTCATTTTGGTGGGCACGTTAATAAGCAAAATTGCCTTATTTGGGGATCATAAAACCCACACGTGGTTTTACAGAATCCAAAGCACCCATTATAAGTGACTGTAAAGTATGGCTTGTGGAGCGGTGGCATCATTGCCCCATAGTTCTTTGAACATTAGGACGGCGCAACCATTACGGTCAGTGGAGACACCTATCGCACCATAAACCAACTTATTTGTACCCGCTCTTCACGGTATTGATGTGTACGATGTTTGATTTCAACAGATTGATGCAACTTGCCACACATCTCATGCCACAATCTATTCATTGCATCAAATGTTTGATGGTCGCTTAATTAGCCGAAATGGTGATGTCAATTGGCCGCCAAGAAGCTGCAATTTGAAATCTTTGGACTATTTTCTGTAGGGCGCCGTTAAAGAAAAGTGTTATGCCGTCAAACTAGAGACAATTGAGCATTTGAAGGCTAACATTCGTGATGCCATTGCCGAGATACGAACCCATACACTCGAAAAAGTGCACGAAAATTGGTGAGATGGAATGAGTTACTGTGAGGCCAGCCACGGCAGCCATATGAATAAAATAATATTCCATTTCTATCGGGAACAATTGTACTTTACAACAACAAAATAAATTTGGCAAAATCCCACCAGAGACTCTGGTCTGTGACACTACACTGAGCACATAGTCAAGTTACTTCGCTCGTATATAATTAGGATATAATTTGTAATTGTATTGTAATTAATAAATAAATAAAAAAATAATTTGGCAAAATTTCAAACCGTTTTTATTTTATTGCGTTTTTAAATTTAAACTTTTAAATGGCTCACCCTTTACAAACAAAATACGAGATTTGCTCAAAGTAAACTTTTAGTGTGCAAAAGCGGAACAAAGTTTGAAAGAAAATTTAAGAGTTTGCCAAAATAGAAATCTGCTGAGAGGAAGTCGCCGGAGAAATATTGTTTCATATTTCGTTCTGCTTGAGTTGTCTGACCTGGGGTTTGAACCGTGGCCTTACTTCTAATAAACCAACACACTACCTACTAGACTACGCGACTTTGGAGGCTACGTGCTCTTTTAAAGTAGGAACTATCCTATGGCATACAGATTGGTTAGGGACAGACAGTGAGATGGAGCGGGGGTTTTCGATGCCAGAGTGAAAAACTCGAAATCCATGGGTATCTTTCAAACAGAGGGTTACGCCATCCAAAGATGTTCTAAATTCATTTTGGATAGCACGGGACTTGTTGGCAAACAGGCCGCAAACAGAGAACAGGGTTCATATGATACCATCTTAGAAGGAGGAAGAGGCCGTCTTTCACCTCATGTGTCAGTGTCCTGCTCTTTCCATGAGGAGACAGAAATTTCTGACCTCTAATTTTCTGACCTCGTTGACCGAGCTCTCATGCAAAAGCAAGGTTTATTTTGGACTCAGAAGGTTTTTCCCTTGGGCATGTTTGACCTCAGATAGAATTAATTTTAGTACTGCAATGGTCCTAAAAGCTGCCCTAAGTGGGACCTCCTCCTTCGAGAGGATCCCCCACCTAACCTAACCCAACCTACGCTACCATCTAGGCAATATGAATCAGCTGGACAAGAAAAATGACGCCACCTCCTGCTGGATCCCGGGCTTTGAGGAATTCATGATAACGTACAGTCTGATATAAGTTTCTGAGGAATGCCTACGAGGCTAATAAAACCAAAACCTTACTATGGAGGGGGATGGAAGATGGAGAGAGCAAAGACTCTTCTCTTTGAGAGAATTCACGACAACATACAGGCTGATAAGGAATTTGGGGAATTTCTACGCAACTGATTGAACCAAAACCTTACTGTGGAGTGGGAAGAATAGGTACACTGGGCGGAAAGGAAGATGGAGAGAGCTTAAAACTCTTCTCTTTGAGGGAATTCACGACAACATACAGGCTGATAAGGAATTTGGAGAATTTCTAAGCAACTGATTGAACCAAAACCTTACTGTGGAGTGGGAAGAATAGGTACACTGGGCGGAAAGGAATTCACAACAACATACAGGCTAATAAGTTTCTGAGGAATTTCTATGCAGCTAATAAAACCAAAACCTTACTATGGATCGGGAAGAATAGGGAAAGAAAGGGAAGATGGAGAGTGCCACCAAATGGGTTTAAGGCAATCCAAAGATTTGTTCGGTAATTACAAGGGGAACATATTTGAATTGTTATGTATCAGACAGGATTTGGCCAACATTATTGAGACGACCAACCAGATTGTGTTGTTCTTGTGTTTTGTTTTACAATTATTAGCTGAGGCTTCCAATGTTTTTAATCTCTTACTTTTCTGTTCATTTCTTTTCATTTCATTCCTTTTCTTTTCACTTGTTTTTTCGCCTTTTTTCATTTGAAATATGCTGATAACATGACAGGCTTATATATTGAACTGTTTTATTCAATTAACAATAATTACACTCTCTTTTGTACAACAACAAAAACAAAAACAACAATAACATAGCATAAGGCAACATGAAGTTGCATTAACATTTTAATAGGCCTTATAAATCACTACAAAAAGGCGACTGGGAGTTGAAAGCCAATTAACACAACCCCAAGGCAAGAGGTTACAAGGGGCAGGAAACGGCAGCTAGAAAGTGGTATCATAAGTACTGGGACTGAGAGAAAGAGCAATGAAAACAAAAAAAATGGTCATCATTATGCAAAACATATCATTAAGAAGCACTTACTTACGGCCTGCATGAGAAGATGCAAATGCGCGTACGGAAGACAGCAAAAGCCACTTACCAAGTTAAGAATTTTTTTGTGATTTTTTTTTTGATTTTTTTGAGAAATTGAAAAGCAAATGGACTTGGCTGTTATACCGAAGACGATTAAAAATTGTTTGTTTAATAAAGCAAGCAACTGAGATTTTGTTGTTTTAAACGGAAATTGCATAGGCTAGGGAAAGCCAGCCAGCTTGGCTGGCTAGCTAGATGGCATGTTTATCAGTGCGTTTCTACACCAAACTATGAATATTAAATTCACCATTAGCCAGTTGAATAGACAAATGCAATGCAAACACACACACAGAGAGATCTGTACTGTTCATATGCAATTAAAATTAAAGAAAATTTCTACGAGTCTTTTTCTTTTTTTTTTGTTTGGTTTTTCTCCCATGCACTCCATGCAATGGCCAAATAGTTTTGCCCCATATGCCAAAAGAACCTTACATCCTTTTTAGCCTTAATTGGAGTATAAGTATAAGCATATGTACGCATGCATTTGTGCAACATCGTTTGCATACAGTAGACATGATGTTCGGGTAATAAAAACTTAATTAAAATGAAAAAAATTCATTTCATTTCAGTTCAATTCAATTCATTACGTTTGAAAATTCAAAATGACCAAATCATATGCCGGCATATGCATAATTGCTTATATGTATGTGTGTCGGCATAAATTTCTCACGGGAAAAACGTCTCATAATTCACAAAAAAAAAGAAACGAAAAAATTATTCCCAATTGTAAGAAAGACGCAAACATTTTTTAAGTCTTGTTAACTTTAGCTAACAGAACGACTGACTGACTATCAGGCTGACTAGCTGACTGCCTGGCTAACTGGCTAGCAATTCATTTATTAGCTGGCTTTCTGCCTCAACTCACTGTTGTGTGTTTGCTTGACTGGTTAAAGATCAATATGGTCAATATATGCTGGCCAGCACTAATTGCAAATTGATTTCAATAAATTTCAACAAACTTTGACTGTGCCACACTGACAAACGACAACAAATTTATTGCCTTCCTTACAAGCCTTTTCATTCCCTCCTTCTCCTTACCTCGTTACCATATCAATACCTTGGCAACTCAGTACACTCTCTCTCTATTTGTGTCTCTTCAAAAACATTGGCTTCACTAACGCTAACGAATTCGTACAAATAATCTGTTAAAGATGAAATGTGAATGTAAAATGACATTTAAAGCATTTATGCTTTCGGCATATGTACATGCATATATGCGTACATATGCGTACATATGCATACATATATGCAATTATAAAAGCAACAGAATTTTATGGGCCATACATTGACAATTTGACTTATTTAAAGTGTGGTTGTTGTTTACGCACTCGTATAATTCTTGTCTATGGCTAGGAAGTTATTGTTTTTAGGCAACTTAAATTGCAACGAATTTATAATACACTTCCTCCTTTGTTTGAGGAATATGCAGACGGGCAGAAGAGCCTATTAAACCTATTTTATAGACACATTTAGGCCACATATGGCCCATTGTGATATCACTTACTTACTAACTTAATTGGTCATTACAACCCTTTAGTCAGTATTACAACCTAGCTTCTCATACCACTTAGCTTCTCACACACACAGTATGTTCATTTAATCCTTGAGACGGCGTGGCGAACATTCAACATAACATAATCGATCATTACAACCCTTTAGTCAGGATTACAACCTGGGTTCTCACACCACCTATGTTGTGTGGGTTCATTTTATTCATAAGTGGTGGCCCCTACAGTTTAAAGTCTACTCTGAACGCTAGATTTTTGAGAAACTTTTCATGGCAATTTTATTTACTCTCAGAATTTTTGCCAGAAATCTACTGAGAGGAAGTCGCCGAAGAAATACTTTTTGTATTTTGTTTTGATGTCTGGCCTGGGGTTTGAACCCTGGCTTTACATATAATAAGCCAACACACTACCTACTAGACTACGGCGAAATTTAAATTTTTTGTTTGAGATGTTTGAGCCAATGCTCTTGTCTAACATTACCTACTAGATTGCGACGATCACAGTTTTTTACTTTTTCCTAGTCCTGCAGCCATACGAAGTGTCTGATGAAGTTACTTAGACTCCCAAAGTCTATGCTCGAAAGATCAGTAAGGTCATCCACGTAGTCTAGTAGGTTGTGTATAGGCTTGTTTGACATAAGGCCAAGGTTGAAACCCTAGTTCAGACATCTTCCTCTTCGTCAACTTTCTCTCAGCAGATTTCTGGCAAATAGTCTGAGAGTAAACAAAAATTGCCATGAAAAGTTTCTCAAAAGAATCTATCGTTCGAAGTCGACTCTAAACCGCAGGTCCTGTCACTCATATATAAAATTAACACATAAGTAGCGTGAGAAGCTAGGTCGTAATCCTGACTAAATGGTTGTAATGACCAATTATGTTATGTTAAATTTCCGCCACGACGTCTATGAGTGATGTGCATTCGAAATATCTAAATCTCCATGACCTTTGCACAGACTGAATTTGATCGGTGGCATAAGTTATGTTGGCTTTGAGGACCATGGTGGTTTGTATCTCATTTACATACACCTGCGATTTAAGAAAACCCCACAAGGAAAAACCTAACACGATCAAAACGTACGAGCTCGTTTTACATCACCTCCAGGCAAGATGACCATGCCCTCATATCGCTCATGTTCAATATCCAATGTCACATAATCTGTGTGGACGTAGTATCCTCCTCGACATATGGTTTGTTGGTGCCCAGATCATATCATTCGGGTTTAAAGTTGTTGGTAATCATCGACCTGTACAGCTCGCCTTTGATAGTGATGGCATGACCAGCATCGTTCTTAAAGAAATAGGGACCGATAACGCCGCCAGACCAAAAATCACACCAAACTGTGACTTTTTCTTGAATCTCATGTGGATTGATGTCCTACCAAATTGGACAACTTTGTTAGTTCATGTAGCCATTCGTTCAGAAATGGGTCTCATCGTTGTTGGTGCTTTATCGATGAAAGTTTGGGCCAGTTTCTAAAGTCCATTCAGCGAACACACGTTGTTGTCTATGGCCATTTACCTTCAGCTCCTAGGTCAATTGAATTCTGAACGAGTACAGGGCCAAGTCACAATGCAAAAATCGGATGTGATCTGTGCAAGGCTGAGTTTTTGTGAGTGACGCGAAATTGACTGCCTCGGATTCTCCAGAACCCTGTCAAGGACAGTGGCGGTATTTTCAGCAGATCTTACATTTTGTTGACGTACGGGTATTGATCAATTGTTTATTGAACTAGTAGGCTCGAATTTATCCACCACATTACCACATTGGGTAGAATGATTATTGCGATCGTAAGATGGACAAAGCGCGTGATAGGTTGTAAGATTAGAACAACTATTTTGATAAAAAAAAAATTCCTTTATTTGCTCGTGTTGTTCAATTCTAAATCCGTCCATGGCGATTTAACAAGTCAGCCTAAATAAATGGCGACTAATTTCACAGATAGATAGCTTCAACAAAATGGCGGTTATCAACCGTTAAAATTCGGAACACCCTGTTAGAAGGCCCGATACAAAACTGGATGAATTAAAACTTGTTTGATAATGAAACGTACAAAAATTCTTAGTGGGTAGGTCTAGAAATTAAAATGTATGGTACTTTTCTGTATTTCAAAAGTACTTTTTTATAGACTAATATGAATAAAACTGTACCATATTCGCAATTATTGAGCGTAGGGTCTCAATTTATAAATTTCAAAATATAACCACGACAGTGCAATTTAATAATTCTGAACTTTTATTTGTCATTATTATTCTCTCCGTTTTGTGTAATTTGTTTAGGCTTCTAAAAATTTATGCGCACTTTACATGACAGTGACTGGTACTTGTGGTACTTGCTTGGGCGCAAGCGCGCGTGATCGTCTACATTTTTATGTTTCTAACTTTTTTGTTGTTGCCCGTGACAATCGAATATTTTCGCGTAACTTTTTGAAGCGGCAGTAGCAGCATCAGACATCAGGCAGCAGCACCAGTAGTACTTGTAGTTGTAGTTTACCATGTTTTGTTACGCCAAGGCATGTGTTGTATGCAACAATGAATAAAAATTAATGCAACATGAGAGACATAGAAACAAAACTAATTTTTTTTTATTTTTATTTTATAACTGTGGGCTAATACAACAAGTACACACACAAATCAGAAAAAAATTGAAATAGAAACAGAAATAGGTAGCGTTGCGGATTTCATTCAGTCTCTGTTTGCCTTTCAGAGTTGTAAGATTTTTAACAATTTCCCATAAATCACTTCGGTTAGGCAACAAACGAGCGTAACGTGACTCCAGCACATTAGCAAAGACATACAAACGAAATTAATTAAAATGGTTTTGATTTGTTTTAAATTTTTTTTTAGTTTTCTTTTAATCAAATAGCCAAGTCGTGCTGTCAGACGATGTTGTGAAAAATCACAGGATTTAGGGATTCTTATTAGGTTGCCACAACTAACATGGAATTTTGAAAAATGCTGGACTTACCATGTATTAGCAAAGGCAGCGCAACGTCTTGGAAAAGAGGTGGACTTAATGAGCAAGGTTTCTCGCCACTGCAGCCAAAACATTAATAAATTTTCAAAAAGGACATTATTTTCACAACAAAGACAGATGAAACCACTGTCATTCTATCGGGTCTTTAAACACGGACTTGCCTACTTTGACAGTTGATAACGCCCATCTAATTGGAGTTACATCTGTCAATTTAGTTGTCACTTATTGAGTCTGTTTCACCAAATCACCATGAGCGGATGTAGTATTCAACAACACGTACAAATTATAAAATTGTTCCATCAAATTCGGTGTTCTGTTTGGACAAAAGGCCCGCGCGCTTTATTCATTTTGCGATCAACATAATCCTTCTACCGAGCAGATTATACGCAACACCAGTACATCGTCGAAACGCGAGATTTATTGAAAATTTCGCCGCTATCCGTGACAGTGTGCAGTTTAATCCAAGGCAGTCGATTTTCACAGAGTACAACATGTCGAATTTCCGTCATGACTTGGGCCTGCACTCTTACAAAATTCATTGAAATTCATATGACCCAGGGTCTAAAGCTAAACGACCATAGACAATAACCATAACAATGGGTTTTGGAGTCGATTACAACTGTCACTAATTTTCATTCAACAATAATCTTCAGTGAGTTCCATTTTTGAATAAAACAATCCCAAAAGCATCCTATGCAACCCAAAAATGTCACTGGGTGGTGTGGATTTTGTTTGCGTCATTGTGCAGGCGTACAGACGAGCTTAATTTGAACACCAATGACATTGGATTTCAACTGGACGTCACTACGTGGTTTTTGCGCTTCATTGACTATTCTGCATGAGCGATATGATGGAGCATAGTTATCTCACGTCAAGGTAATGTAAACTGGCCTGCAACATCGTGCGCTGTGACCCGTCAGACTTTTTCTTGTAAGGTTTTATTAAGTCGCAAGTATATGCGAATAACCAGCGGTCCTCAACCAAGCTCGATCTTGCGGGATACACTGAAACAAACCAAAGAAATAATAAGAATGAGTCATATCCCGCTAATAGTGTGACTCCTTCTGGCCCCATTTTTTAAGACCAACACACAGCAGATAACCCCTATTCATGCAGTGCCTTGTGTTGGAATACAGGAAAGCTAGTTTATAGAAGAAAGGAAAGAGGGGGTAGTGTGCGACAATTTTTTTTAAAGACCAGCACTTCGTGACTTTTTAATAATTCTCACTTTCTTTGTTATATTCCGAGTAATCAGATTGAAGTCACCGTAGTCTAGTGGGTAGTGTGTTGGCTTATTAGACGTGAGGCCACGGTTCAAACCCCAGGTCAGGCAACTCCAACAAAACGAAATCCGAAAAAATATTTCCCCGGCGACTTCCTCTGGCAAAAACTCTGAGAGTAAATAATTTAGCCATGAAGGGTTTCTCAAACAAATCTTTCGTTCGGAGTCGACTTTAAACTGTAGGTTCCAGTACTCATGAAAAAAAATCAACACCAACAACAAAAGTGGTGTAAGAAACTTGGTCGTAATCCTGGCTGAAGGGTTTTAATGACCAATAATGTATGTATGTAATCATATATAATGTCAGACAAACAACCAGACAATCACAAACACCCAGAGTCTCTGGTAAGAATTGACACCACGGCCTCGGCACTTAAAGTATAGCCATCGGGGCACCCTATTTTGTCATGAAGGAAATCAAAGTTGTTCTAGAAACCAAGTAGTTTATAAACAATTTCATATCGTCACTAATTTCGATTTGAAAAGGTCTATAAAGTAATTCTAATGACATTTGGGCATAGATTCCTATTTATCAGACAATAACTTATAGTATGGTAAATAGGCCTTCTGTTAGAAAAATAAAAAAGTCTTTTCAGTTCGAAAAAAAAACAAAAATTATTCGTTATTCTAACAAGACACTTAGGCCTTCAAGATAGAAAATAAAAGAATAAGACTCTAGTCTTTCTTCTATGTCCACAACGTGAGCTGCCGCTAAAAGATTTCTTTACTTTTTCTCAGCATATGGTAGGCCCTCTTCCCCTCTTCCCCTGTTAATTTCTTTCTATTTTTCTAATTAAAAAAATGTCATGGCATGTTTTCTTTTGCAACTGCTACAAATTATACGAAAAACATACATGCTTTCATTTAAGAAAAAAAAATTACCACCGCCTGCTGCCTGGCTGTCATTTGATGGCAAACATTTCATGATGCCGTTCGCGGTAATCTTATCGCATTTAAGTGCGAATAGAGGAAACTGTCTTAAGAAATATTTCCAACTTAAATTAACATTTTCATTATCTTTGTTGGCTCTAAAATATGAAATAAAGCAACAACAAAAACAAAAATCGAATATTTATTATTACCAAGTTAATAACGCTCTACTCTGTTCTGTTCTGCTCTGGCGAAAAACTTCCTTTAAAAGCTTTAATAATTCTTATGCCAAAGCGATTGAAAAAACCCCATAAAATTTTGATGGTTTTATAACGCTGACACGCTCATCTACAGCAAAAAAAACGAAAAAGGAAGACTATACCACAAGAAAAAGGTGTCGAATTAAAATAGATTGCTATGAAGGCATGAAGACATGGCAAAAAGATAATTGCTCGCCATTCCCTGTCATACTTTAAAATCTTTATTACTATGCCCTCTGCCCCTCCGCTTAAAGCACGACTGACTGACTTAATGTCTAGAGAAAGAAAATTCCTTACAAATGTTATTGACGACAATGAACCATAAAAATCTGCAATTTATGGTTGAAATTCAAAAGAAAACAATTTTCCTTACAAATTGCAAGTTATGATGTAAACAGTAAACAGTGGGACATGCGATAATGTAAACAAAAGTGATCAAATCAAATTCTTCTTCACTTATTAATTAAAACTCTCCGGTAGAATTTAATTTTCTTTTGGGTTGATTTGGAGCTTCAAAACTAACTGAGTTCAACCAAGGATTTAATATTCTCAGTTGACAATTCCCATAAAGGATTACAATGGTCCTTCGCGGTTTAGACCAACACAAGTCAAATCATCTTTAGAAAGAGTTTATAGACCGGGATTGATCCCTATCAGTGTCGGCCTGGAATGAACCATGGTCTAAAGATCTATGGTGGATACATCTGTTTTTGACAATTGTTTCACCCTAAAAAAAATCAGAAAATGCCAGTCAAATCAAAAAAAAACTGATTTATTTAAACTGTTCATGTCAGAAGTATTACCTCAGGGGCAAGAATGTATACCGTGAGATGGTAGCAACGCAGCTATTGGGAACCGAATACATACATACATACATAATGGGTCTTTACAACCCTTTAGTCAGGATTACGACCTAGTTGCTTACACCACTTATGTTGTGGATGTTAATTTTATATGAGTTCCGGGACCTACAGTTTAAAGTCGATTCCAAACCAAGGCCTCAGGTCTAATAAGCTAACACACTACCTACTAGACTACGGCTTCTGTAAAGTCTATAAGTCTACGAAAAACTGACTTATTAAAGTCCTTAATGTCCAAAAGTATTACTCCAGGGCACCATAAACACGTTTCTTCATTAAATCTAAAAATATTTTGAATACTGTTGCCTGATTCTGATACCATTGCACTCTGTTCTGCATCACTTAAGGCACTATTTCGTATAACCAGTTGGCTTCCTTCTAACTTTTTATTGACTCAAACTAGACCATGGACCTGCTAGATAGATGACTATATTCGGATCGATTACTTCGTTCCTCGATAGTAGATTTGAGTGACTTTAACTAGGGACTTCGGTTTGACGATTCGGAGACTCCTAAATTCTGGGCGGAGTATATATTTTAATGGTTATGACATTATACTTCCCTATAGGCTCTCTATTCACTGCAGAAGATCCAATTATGCGCATATTGCAAGCGACCTAATGCTTTTTGGGTGATGGGACTTCCGTTAAATCTTCTCTTCTCAGTTAAATTTTAGATTTTTCGAAAGTAGCTCTTGTTCGTTGTCTAGGACCTAGGAATATCGTGGAAGTTGTATTGCTGGTGGACTGGCTAGGACTGATACAGTGCTCACAGTTTTCTATGTGTTACAGAGTATAGGAGTTCATGTTGCTTCGGATAAACCGCGGGGAAATTCAGCTTCCTTGGCAAGTACAGTATGGCTAGGCTCAGCTGGACTGATATAGAAAATATGAGGACTGATTGTCTTCTTTCATTGAATCGCATTACCATTCCCCACTGCCATACTGGAAGACATGAAAAATGCCTCGGCAATCCCTCGAAAAATATTGAGGAGCTTTGCACCTGACCTCATGTGTCATTGCCCGGGTATTGCTATGCAGAGACAGAGGTACTTGTTCTATCATTTTCTGTCATCTTTGACTGAACTCTTCAAAGTAAGATTTATCGCAATAGTGAGATTTATTTTGTAGTTGGGATGGTTTCCTATTGCGGATGGATTTCATATTAATTTGTGCTATCGCAATGGGTGTAACCTCTGGGCTGAGGGTGACCTTACTATTTCAAGAGTGTGCGCCATATAACGTAGCATACCAATAGAAAACTGCCAATAAATAGTTTCGATTAAGAGCCGAACTTCAGTTGCATTGTCATCTAACAATTCACATTTTTTTTTGCAAATAAAATTTTATAATTAAATTTTTATCAGTTCCCGTAGTGGCCGAAGTCTAGTAGGTAGTGTGTGGGCTTATTAGACATGGGGCCTAGGTTCAATCCCCAGGTCAGACATCTCTAACATAACAAAATATGAAGAAAATATTTCTTCTCCGACTTCCTCTCAGCAGATTTCTGGCTTAAACTCTGAGAGTAGATAAAAGTGCCATGACAAAGTTTCTCAAAAATTTGTCGTTCCGAATCCACTTTAAACTATAGGTCCCACACCACTCATTAGCGCACACAACATGTGTGGTATGAGAAGCTGGATTGTAATCCTGACTGAAGGCTTGTTATGACCAATTATGTATGTAAGTATGTATGCATGGTTATCAGTTGCCATCTGTACTATATTTTTGGGCAACTGGCAACTCAACTGAAGTTCGGTTGCTATTCATAATTCATTCCATTAATCTGGGGAGATCTGTGTATAACTTTTAGAAATCACTTCGATATGTAAATGCTTAGGAAACATCCAGCGGAAACCCGAAGACATATTACTGGAGGTCGTTTTATTTTTCGGTAAGCAACAGGACAAGAAACTTTGCGTGGAGATATTGAAGAGGAGCGTTTTGGAAGCTACTAGTGGTAAGCCAAAGAATAATTATTCTACAGATGAGGTTCAAAATGGTCTTAATTTGTTGTCGATCTTGCTATTTATTCGCCATTAGTATGCGCTTTTCCGAACTCTGATCCTTGAAATCGTTTACAGGCGCTTAAAGATCCGTTATGATCGCAAACTTGTGTTTCATGAATTGCAAGTTACGCTGTATGGTTGCATCAGGAAAGGAAAATACCACAACGTAACAATAATAAACTAAGCGGCCTGGAATCTATTGAAAATTAATATCCAGAGCAACTAAACGCCTACACTGCAAACGTTCATTCATGATACATACACAGCCTGTGCCAATAGAAAGGCAATGCAACGCAGACCTGTAATATATTGAAACTCGTAAGAGATTAACAATGTAGCCGATACAAGATACGCATTAGTTTATACATTCGTTTTATTTTTTATTCTGAATGCCACATGGACTAAGGGGTCTCAAAAAAAAAAGATCACCAGAAGAAGAAGAATAAGAAAATGGAAGGTATGGAAAATATTGAAGACTGCGAAGGCTAGAGTATATGTTTAAAGATTTTTTTGGGTGTGTATGTGTTGCCTGTGGCATACGGCTGCATATTGAGCCATTGGCTTTATAAAGGCATACAATTTCACTTGAGGTGCGACAACATGACGCGTGTTCGCAAAATACCAAAAGGAATCTCAAACAAAGATATGAACCGCTTTTTTTCACTCTCTTAATTCTTCGTTTTTTCTTTTTTTTTTCTCTGGGTTTTATTTTCCATATGCCGTAGACGAGACATTCGGCCGTTTTAATCATACACTTGGATATGACATGCTACGCAACTTTATAATGCGAGTATGTCAGTTCGATGCAGCTTTAGTTTCTTAACATTTTAACGTACATTTCTAGTCGTAGTACGTAGGCTGTTGTCTTCGTTAAGACTGGCCAGTTTTTTTTTTCTATTTTTTTTTTCTTTTGTGATGGGCATCTTATTTTCCTGATGTCCACAACATTTTTCCATATTATTAGTTTTTCTTGTTATATTTTTCGTTTTTTTTTGTCTTTCGTTTGTTTTTTTATTGTTGTTAAAACGTATTTTAAAGTAATTTTTATCGTTCGCCACTATAACCTGAAGTGGTCCATATGGCGCAATTTTTCAAGTGGATATTAATGGATAGTCACTTAAGCTAGACCCTATAGTGAACGCGAATTTTCTTTTCAAATAAAACTTTTGCATTTTGAAAGGTCCCTCTGCTGCCAACACAAAAATAATCCTACAATGAACTCAAAAGAATCGTGAAAATGAGCCTTTCGCCTCTGCAACCAGAAGCGGATTGTGATGAACTTGGTAGAAAACGACTTTTTCCCATTCGAGTCAAACACAAGCGCACACAAGTCTAACACTTCAAATAACCGATAATGAAGTTAGCCCAGGATTGTCTGGTTTTATCTGAGGTTAGGTTGGTTGGCGGACCTTACTTGAAGGGCAAAAAACTCGTGTTTCGTTTTGTTTAAGGTGCCTAAGCCATTGGTTTGAATCGTGACATCACGTCTAGTAAGCCAACACCCTTCCTACTAGACTACGACGGCTTCATACCTCTTGTGATACCACAATTGATATTCAAACCTGGAATCAAACATTCCCAATAGCAATCCAATCCAACTCCAAAATAATTCTTGCTTTAATTTAAGAACCTCCGTCTTTTCATGACAAGAAAAGAAGTCCTTTCCTCCTTCTCAAACCCACAGCTCCTGCAAAAGTTATTTGAAGGAATACCAAGTCTATCGGCCCGTGAGAATAATAATTTACGATGAATGGCCATGTGATTGAAGGCCTGAAGACAACCAGTCTTCTGCTCATCCATACAAATACAGCAGAGTCTTGCAATAATTCGCGTACCTTCCTGCTAACGAAGCTGAAAAAATCGAGTCCAACGAGCTGTTTAACTGCGACAATCAGAGCACCTATGCCATGTAACATGTAGAAGACTGTGAGCCCTTCCTCGCCGGCCAATTAGCAGCAATGCAATTATCGACGATCTCCCTATGTCTTGAAATCCATATTATAGTTGCCCTTGAATGGTCCAAAGTTTGCTTGAAAAACTCCCGGCATTCATAAACGAGAGCAGAAGTCCTGTAGGCATTTAATCGCTGCCTGACTATCCGAATAAATTCAGAGATTTTCAGCCAAAATCCCTTCAAAATGGCCATTACCTTGGCATGGAAAACACCGAAACACACAAAAGAGAACCTTCTCTGCGGAGCGTCTGACGTCCGTATCTTTAGACCATAAGTCCCTAATTGGGATTCTCAAATCCAATGTCCGATTTAGAAGCTTATAAGCAACCCGAATGTTTTTATGTCTTCCCAGAATTGCAGGTTAAGCCAAGATTTAACTGCATTGAGCTTTACTGACACCAGCCTCGTCCACTGCTTCAATGGTGATAGGTCGGAGAAATTGACTGTTTGTCAGCCTGGAGTGACATTTTTGTTTGCACATCGTCCACTACTATCTTGAGTACAGTGAAACAGGATTGGTTTTACCGCGGGCCGATAGAGCCAGTAGGTGATGTCCGATTCTTCCCAAATTTAGTCACGAACCTTTTAGCGATGTAAAGCGCTATGAGAAGGATCATATCGTCTGTATACAGAACGGGGTTCAGAATAACCCGCAGATATCTTACCCAGTAACCTCTATCAGAAAACTAAAGAAATAGTAAGAAAGTTGGGGATAGACGTATAAGGTCCTCCTATCCTTGTTGTAAAATCCGTTCTCTTTGAAAGCGCTTTTTTTTTTAGATAAACTTGTGCAATATGCGTAGGGTACTTAAAAGCATAAGTGTATGCATCAAACGATGAAATAAAAAAAAGAAGTGAATGGAATCAGAATCTTAGCTGGACGAATATTTATTTAATGGTTTTGGCATTTTCAACAAGAAGCAAGAAAACGACATGATACAAATGTTGTAATGCATGTGGTAAAACATTTTTCATGACACAAGGTGTTAAGATCAAAATTTTCAACATCAGGCCAGAGAAAGCCAGATACTGATACAACAGAACATATATACATACATGAACGAAACAAAAACAACAAAAGATTTATAATTGTTATAGCAAAACAACAATAACAACAACAAGAGCATAAATTAAGTTTATACAGTAAAATAATAACAAAGAAATGTAAAGCGAAGGGCAAAACGAGATGCGATTGTAAAGTAACTACTCCAGTATACATATGTACATGCATACAGGCTTTGTGGTTAGAAAGAGGAATTAAAATTTGGTTGACCATTCCTTTTTTATAAAGAGGTGTTAAGATAGAAAATAGTGAGGGAAGAGGTTTAGAATTGATGAACAAGGTAAACGAGATCAATTCAAAGAGTTTCGAAAACGATCGGTTTGAGTTGATTGTAAATATGTATGTGATCAGTTATTCGCATGTTTAGGAATGTTGTCTGCCCCGATGGCTTAGTTGATAGTGTGCTCAACTTCAAGTACCGAGGTAGTGAGTTCAATTCCCACCAGAGACTCTGGGTGTTTTTTACCTGATATTATATGTGATCCTCATAATAGAAAAAAGAAAGTGAGAATTATCACCAAAAAGCAATTCACAAAAAAAGTCATCAAAAAAATTGTCTCACTCTCACACTCCTTTTTCCTATAAAATATATTTCTTTTGCTCCAACACAATGCACTGTATGAATAGCGATCATCTCCTGAGTGCTGGTCTAAAAGAATGGTTTTCAAATGCTTCAACGTTAAAGGATATCATCGTAGATAAGATCTCACGTTGTGAATGGTCAGCCTGTTGCGAGATAAGGACTTTATAATATTGGAAAAGTAAACTGTAAGATTAACTCAGCTACTGAGAACTCTCTGCATTCGACAAGTTTGTATTATCCGATATATTAGAAGTTGCCGTAGTTTAGTAGGTAGTCACGGTTCAAACCCTAGGTAGGACATGCCCGACAGAACGAAATATGAACGAATATTTCTTCGCCGAATTCCTCTCAGCAAATTTCTATCAAAAACTATCAAAACAAAAAAGGAATTAAAATTGTGATGAAAAGTTTCTCAAAAAAATCTGTCCTTCGAAGTCGACTTTAAACTGTAGATCCCGCCACTCATGTATAAAAATAACACACACAACCTAAGTAGTGTGAGAAGAAGAAGAAGCGCAAGAGTACGAGATTTTTGGTTTAACTTCTTCATCCATTATCCAACACTGTTTCCACTAAGGAAAGGTGAAAGGAAATGAACTAACTAATCACTCTCTATGGGTTTGTAAGAAATGCAGAAGATTGTTTACCTTCTTTTTCCATTATCCAGCATTGTCTAGAATAAAAGAAAGGTTTCTGAGTAAAACCGCCTTTGAAGAACTAACAGACCTAGCTTCTCCTGACGTTAATTAGCTCTATGGATTTGTGAGAATTACTGATGGTTTCCTTTGTAGGTTCCCTACAGTTCGACAACGAGCTACAGATTTCTTTCAGAAACTTTTCCTGCTATGTCGAAGAAATATTTTTGTATATTTCATTTTGTTTGAAATGCCTGAGCCAGGGGTTGAGCCGTGGCCTCACATCTAGTATGCCAACACACTACCTACTAAACTATGACGACTTCACCTACGCACGATTATAACACAAAAATCGGCATAATCGTATGAGTTCCACTTACACAATGACTACCAGCAGTGAATATATAACAATTGCCCATATTTCCGAGTGACGAGTGCCTTCACTAAAATCGCAACTACTTTTCCATAATCTGAATCCTGTGTTATTACCGGGAAAACTAATGGATGTGAAGAAGCCACACAATGCAAATTCCCATTATTTTCTGTGCCGACCAAAGGCATCTGGCGTGTAGTGTGGCCCACCCGAAACTCTAAACGTCTCCCTATAAGACAACCATATTCCGAAAGGATCCATCTTCGATTCTACTTAGTCCTACTACCATTTTTACTCCCATTCTCTTTTTTTACATCTAAAATTACCGCTTCTACTTCTCTGTACATCTTTGATTCGACATTCAAAAGCCTTGTTTTAATCAAATCCAGAATTAGTGAAAAAAAAATTAGCCTTCGTTACTCTGTAAATGTTGGTTTCTTCTTCTAATACCGTTAAAATATCATCATCATTCCCATATTCTTTGGTGGCCTGTTTAAATGCTCCCATAAAACCCACCAGTTAGTGAGAATGAAAAACAGAAACCAATTTCCTTTATGTGATGTACGGCGCCAGGATAATTTTGTATATGGAAAACGCCTTTGTTTCGTTGCAACCTGTGTAATTCTGTTTATCTGGAGGTTGTTGAAGAAAATTGTTTCAACCACAAACTAATTGTCACATAAAATCTGCCACATGTGTCATGTTAAAGTGGTTTCCACAGGATGTACAACATGGCTTAATAAACTACAAGTCAGTGGCTTATTAAACCGAAAAAAATAACAACAAGAACAACAAAATGTAAATAAATAAGAAGAGGAAAATGTGAAAAAACAAGAATTTGGCAGCCAAGTAATTAATCATTAATTACATGACAATAATAAGAGGCATTAGAGATGCAAGATTTAAGGCAATGGCAACACTACAATACATATGCACTCGTTAATAAGTAAACAAAACAAAACAAAACAAAAACATGAGAGGAAAACAAGATGTCTAAAGCTTTGAAAACTAGGCTTAAACAGTTAATTAGACAAAGAGAGTGAGAGGGTAAGAGAGAGAGAGAGGATAATGCTTAAATGAAAACAAATAAATTTGTAAACAAAATAAAACAAAAACACAAACACAAAGGAAACATGCTCACTTGTTGCATTTAATCAGTTAATTAAACAGAAAGACAGAAGGAGAGAGAGAGAGAGAGAGGTAGAGAGAGGTTTAAATTAAAACAAATAAATTCGTTAAAATATACGAAATAAACAAAACAAAAAACAAAAGAAATACAAGAAATAAATTGAACAGCCAGTGTTGATGGGTGACTTGATGACAAACTGTTGTAAGTGATGTGTAACGATGTGAATATGAAGGTGATGGTATAGTGTGTTCACATGCACACATAAATGGTGATCAAGTGTCAATCAAAATCGCAACAATTAAGCTTCACACTTCCAGACACAAACTAGACAAGACAATGTACAGCAAAAATGGTCAAATGACTACAACAAATGCAACAACAACAACATAAAAACTTATAAACAAGCAACAACAGAATAAAAAGAGGAAAGTAAAGTCTGATACAACTATTGCGAGGTAGTAAGTAAGTATTGAACATTTAAGAAGAAAAAAAGACTGACTAGACCAAAGGATTTATAAACTGAACAATTTAGTTTAATGCCACATACTTATGCCAATGCCTCCTCTACTTGCCACAGCCACCATCACAACCATAGCCACAGTTACTACCACCGCAATTGTTGCTGGCAAACTGCGCTCTCGTTTTAATGGATGAAAAATAAATTCACCAGCAGCAGGGGGGCCGTAAAAGAAGAAGAAGAAGAAATTGGAAAAATTAAATTGATCATGATATCCGGCTGAAGTCTATACCTGGCTATTAATATCTATTACCAGCTACCACTAATACCTGTATAACAACAGCTCTTCAGCACTTGTTATGCTGCTGCCATTGGTGTTGTTACCGTGTTTAAGTTTCATTCACAGCTGCCTTTTAACTAGAAATCTGCTCAAAAAAAGAAAAACAAATAAAAACCACGAAGCAATTCTTGAGAAATCTAATTTCGTAACATAAAAAAGAACTCCATTATTTTTCCTTGTTTTTTTTTTTTTAATGGCAAATCATCACCATCTTTAGTTTCATCAGATCAATTACAAAGCTTCTGCAGTTTTGTTTCAACTCAAGGAGCAGGTCACTTGTGTTGCAGCCTACATTGAATGTTAATCGTGGAGAAATTGAAAAAAAACGATAAACTTTACTTAAGTGAAAAGCTGCCACACGCGTAGAAGACAACAGTGTTTTTGGCTTACTCGTATAGGTAAAATAGTTAATCGCCTTAAGCATAGCTCAGTGGGCTTCTATCACGGGTCCTGTTTGATCATATTTTCATAATTTTTGGCTATAGAGGCGCATTGAATAATGAGAATTTGGAGCCATAATGGACACACTCCTATGATGGGCTATGCAGGACGCAATGGTCGTCAGGATACTTTTTACTTCGCAAAAGAGTAATTTTCCTGACGCTAGAGAGCTCCCCAATTACAAAGAGTATAAGAAGGGGAACCACACAGAGTAGAGTGCTCTCTCTCCTCTCCTATAAACAACCTACTAGTGAGGTTGCAACATTACACTTGAGCGACAGTTTTCTATGCTGATGACATAGTTGTGGAATTGGACCATTATTTAATGCACTGACATGATGGGCTATGCAGGACACAATGGTGGTCTGGATATCGAAATTACTTCGCGGTGGAACAATCTTCCCAACTAATCACAAGGACAACAGGAAATGGAGTGCTCTCCCCTCTCCTATAAATGACCTGCTAGTGGCGTTGCAACAGTTACTTGAGCTACAGTTATCTATGCGGATGACGTAATTCGTAGATATGTGAATCCTATTAGGGATTGTAATCGCCGTAGTCTAGTAAGTAGTGTTTTGGCTTATTAGATGGTAGGCCACGGTTCGAACTCCAGGTCAGACATCTCCAACAAAACGAAATATGAAGAAATATTTCTTTGGCTACTTTCTCTCAGCAGATTTCTAGCAAAAGCTATGAGAGTAAAAAAAGTTCCATGAAAAGTTTCTCAAAAAAACTGTCGTTCGGAGTAGACATTATACAATAGGTCCCGCCACTCTTGTATAAAATTAACACTCACAACATTAGTCGTACGAGAAACTAGGTCGTAATCCTGACTAAAGGATTGTAAGGACCAACAGTTGTCACTGCGGATGATGTAGTTCTTAGAATTGTGTATCCTATTAAGAACAGGAAGCAACTTGCTTTAGGGAAGGTTAGCCTACGAGCATCTGGTTCCGGAAAAGAGGAAATGGTACTCCTCCTCAAACCTCGTTCATACTGGCTATTGTGCGGAAATTCTCCCGGGATGCCAACCGGTTCTGGGTCAATGAGGCGTCCTGCTCCATCGCTAGGCTCACTTCGCCCACAATGGATAGGAGGCGTACCAACCAGCTACTTGGATTTGGCCGTAATAGCATCTCGATCACAGTGGCCATACTTACAGGCCACTGTGATATGGGTAGACACGCGGATGGGATGCGACTCCCATTTAACGACTTCTGCCGTGGATGCAGATCCGCCGAGGAGAAGGAGACTGTCATCCACTTCCTTTGCCAATGCGGAATGCAGATATAGGTTATTTGGCTCTCCGACCCTTGTCAGCTTGACGGAGCTATCGTCCATTGATATCAAGGACATAGCCTCGTTCTGGCTGGTTTTCCAGCGTGGAGTAGTCGTGCTTTTTGGAAAATGTGCAGCCCTTGCGCTGACCAACTTCCCCCTCCTTGGATCGGAGGAACTTGTTCAGTGCAGAGGCTGCGTTCACCTGTGGCATCACAACGGGCCGCTATGCGTGCTCAAGTGAGCTTTTTGGTAAATTAAAGCTACCACGCTAACCTAACCTAACCTAACTTCTCCTCAAAATTTAGAAGCCACCACGTTTCATCCATTAAAGTTTCATGCGATGAATGTTTTAGTTGGGAAGAAGGCTGTCTTTGCAGTCCTTATTTAGGTTTGGAAACTATGCGAGTAGCAGAATATATAGTGAACAAATGGGCATATGCCTTATGTTATGTCGTAGAGGAAGAAAGAAAAACTATGCAGATAATCTCACGGATTTATCAAAAATGGACATTGTGGGTCTAAATGAATTCATCGGAAGCAACGGATGGCTTAAGTCTTAGGAAATGTTAGGCGAAATGAAAAACTGTGGTATCACAATGGATCACATGTGGGCTCTTGGGTTAATTACCTATCTGCCTATAATTCTGGAAGACATTTCTCAGCTATTCTGTTAACTTTATGAAAGTAAATATGGATTATACCTGAAATTTTTTGATCAAACAATTGCTGTCCTCAAAAGCTTCCCAAGTGCAGCCCGTGAATAATAATACGTCTAGGGATCTTCTCTTTTTCTTCTTTTTCTTTAGCTGCAAAAGTGTCAGTCCTTAGAAGACCAGCGAATGCCGTTTAAACCGTTATCGTGTTCTTAATATGCCTTCTAAGAAGACTTCTAAGCAGACTTAAGGAACTTTTCCAAAGACTTCCGCCACCACCACTTTTCAAGCAAAAATAACACTAAATGAGTAAAGTTCCTCACAACATCTAACACATTTTAACACAGAGATCTGATTTCTAAAAAATAAAAGATGGCAACCCTATAATTTTAGAACATGCTATAAATGATTTAAATTTTTAATGACCAATTATGTATGTATGTAAGTTCCTTTTAAAATCCAGGCAATTGCCTTTTACAACAAGCCAGTGTTGCTGTATAGGGCATGTGGACTTTGAACTCCTACGTGTAGGGAATAAATGTAGTAAAATGTCAGGATAATTGTTATATTTTAGTCGGTGTGCTGGCTATATATGATTCTTAATTCCTTTTAAGCAGCCTTGATATTCCTTTCAACACTTGCTGTCAACCTAATAAGTACCAATTGAATGACATTTACTTAAAAAAGGTACTCCGTTTTTAAGTAAAAAAAGAACAACAATTTCCATTACAGAGTACCTGCAAGTTGCATTTGCACAACCAATATTTTTTTTTACTTCTGTTGCACCTGTTCATCGATTAATGTTTGTTGGCATCCTTTGAATATTTCCTTTTTCACTTAAAATCTTGTTGTAATACCAGTTGTTTTTGTAATGTTTTCCAATGTTTGCCTGTGATTTGAGTTCTTCTTCTTCTAAATTTAATTGATCATCTAAATACCATTTTGAGCACAACAATTCAACAAATGTAGGTATGCTGCACTCGTATGTGAATGGATGGATGCATGGGCATCATCATGCAAATCTCGGCATATTCAATTTATCAATTCCTAAATAGTTGTGTCCTGTTCGGTTGCTCTCATACGATTACAAACAAACTAGTTGCACGTCGTCTTCCAATAATTGACAAGACATTCCGGGTGGTCTGACATTCAACATTTAAATGTTGTTACAATCGAAAAAACACACAAATCCAACAACAAAGTAACAACACAGAGTGCCAAGTGCAACTACTAGCGTTGTTTTCATGGTCATAATGATGATACTGCAACTGAGGCTGCAACTGTGGCTGTGGCTGTTGCTGTTGCTGTTGCTGTTACTTGGTGTATTTTTAATTCAACTCAAGATTTAATGTTAAATTACCGATGACTATGTGTTGATTATGAAACGAATGCCCGCAACATTGCAGAGGGGCAAGTTGTAATGCCCGTTGCATCAAAATTGCATTTGACATCAAAGAATTTTTTAAAGTAAATCCATAGCGATAGCAGACAAAACGAATTTTTTATAAAAAAAATTAAATTTTCAAACAATGGTTGGCATGATTTAATGGTTTTCGATTTCTTAAACTCATAATTGTTTACAAACAATAGAAAAAAATCGTGATCAATTTAAAAATGTGAATGAATTTTCAATTGAAAGATAATCTGTTTCATTTGAAAAAAAAACAATTGAATTTAAAATTTAAATTAAGGGCATAAGATTGATTAAAATTATCACAATTTTGTGGATAGATTCGCCTTTAACTGCTATATGAACGCGGAAGACTAAACTCCAAGTCGCCGTAGTCTAGTCTTATAATACGTGAGGCCGCGGTTCAAATCTCAGACCAGACATCTAGATCAAATCGAAATATGAAAGAATATTTCTCCGGCGACTTCCTTTCAGTAGATTTCTGGCAACAACTCTGAGAGTAAATAAAAATTGCCATAAAAAGTTTCTCACAAAAATCTGTCACTAGAAGTCGACTTTAAACTGTAGGTCCTGACACTTATGGATAAAATTAACACACACAACATAAGTGGTGTGAGAAGCTATGTCGTAATCCTGTCTAAAGGGTTGCTGAAAACTTTTCTACTTTTTCATTCCATCATTACAACTTTTCTGTAAGTTATCTACAAGTACCACAGAGTCCTATGCATGATAGGCTCGATCAACACTATCAGCAACATGGATCGCTGGAACCTAACGAAAGTGGAGCCCATATTAAAAAAAATTTAAGGGGTTCAGCCATACCAGCAGAAGGAAACCCGACAATATTACAAAGCTGAATACTAAGAAATAATAGCACACATCGCCACAAGTTGTGGCATCAAATGAATATCCGGTGTTGACAATTAGTATCAGGGCTGCACATTTAAATTAAAAACCAGCCTGAAAGTTTAAAGATTTTTTTTGCCAAAACACCTTAAACGACAACGCAGTGTGTACGCTAACTGGGCGCTGTTACAGTTGGCTACTAACGCTAGGTTAAGTTAAGTTACCGAGTAGCATGCCGTTCACCGTCATGACACCATGATGTCCAGATCTTCAAACAATCTGTCACCCGAAAATCAATGACGTCTGCAGGGCACTCTTATAAAATGTGTTGCATCGATTGCATTTCCTCCATCACATCATGACAGTTTCTGCAGTAATCCTGGTGGGGCAAAGCGATCTATCAGCGAAATTGCTAATAGCGCAGTTTCCGGTTAGAATTCCTGTCAGAATGTAAACCATTCTCTTGTCGGACTCAAGCAGTTCCCTGGTTCTCCTGCTGTCCACTGCTGGACATAGCAGTTTTGGAATTGGGCAATAGGGTGTGTATGTATGTATTGTTGAACTTCAATTTGCAAAAGTATTCCCTTAGAGGCGAATATATTCCCTCTAACGTCTCCTCCTCAGACATCTCCGATCCCTCCCGTGCCAGTTCGTTCGCCTTTTTGTTTCCCTCTGTAAAGCAGTGGCCCGGAATCTACTGGATTCCGGCCGATGTTGTGTTGACGTATTGGGTGTAGAGACACCCTTTGATTTGACAAGATGGGATCCCAGCGTTTTGATAGCTGCTTGACTGTTCAGGCATATGATCAAGTTCGAAGGAGATAGGTCTCCTGCATGCAGCACGTTCAATAGCAAAAATCTCCGCCTGAAATACGCTAGCCTGGTTAGGTAATCTGTATAACCCGTTCAGTGCCAGTTTATCTGAATAGACCGCAGATCCAATTCCACATTCGGTGAAGATCGTATATCGCCCTCACCGATGACAACATTTTCTTCAATAAACCCAAATGTTTCCCAAACAAACAGAAAAATTCTAAAAATGTTCTTCGAAAAATTTCTATTCTTTTGGGAAGTTTAATCAAGGCATGTTTAACTGAAATTAATAGCCTCATAGCCGCTAATAAATCATAAAAATTTGTTGTTGTTTTTTCCTTTTAAAAAGTAATGGAATATGCTTCTCATACACCTGCATTGAAAACCACCACAGAAGCTTTCAACATTTCTTACGTTTTTTTTTTTTTTTGTAATTCTTTTCTGTGACCAACTCTTGTTTTCATACATCAATTTTGAAATTTGAGCTGAAAAAATTCATTCTTAATATCGACAACAACAGTAAGCAGCAGCAGCTGGAATTTTTGCATTAAAAAATATTCCGAAAAAAAACTCCACGCAATTTATGAAATCAATAGAAGACGCTTAACAAGTTGGCTTGATTATGGCTGAGTAGCAGTTGGTAGGTAGGCTGTTTGGCTAGGTTCAAAGCAGCTATGCAGTAGTAGTGGAACATGTTATCAATTATGCAAAGATCATATTTATTAACAACAACAATCGCAGCAACAACTTGATATAATAAAATTCATTTTTTTATTGATATTGCTGCTGTTGCTCTTTAAATATGTAATGCGGCGGCTGTTGTTGCCACTGCTCAAGTTGTCTCGCTTGTTGTAATTCTAGATTAATATTTGTGGCAATAACAACAGCAACAACAGCATCAATGCACTTGCTACATATACCTATACTTGTAGTTGCTCTTTAGCATACAGATGCCAAAGGAAAAAAACGTTTTTTTTTTTTGTTGTTCGAAGTGTGGGTCATCGTTGCAACAAAACAGCCACGGAAACATACATCGACCATGTTTATGTTCCTTTTTTTGGGTTTTGTTTTTAATGATACAGTTACATTTTGAACAGCAACAATATCTTGATGATCTGATATGAATATACCCTACACTCCCGTCACTCAATAGAGACAAGCTGAACGTTAAGCCAGATTCTCCTTCAAATACTCCAGAAATATTAGAAGTGTACACCGATGACTCAATTACAGATGGATCGACGAAGTATGATGTGATGTATATATCAAGAATTTGAATATCAGGAACTCATACAGACTTCCGAATTACTGTAGTTGGTTCCAGGTAGCAGTTGTGACTGTCCTCATGACAATATTACATCTTCTCAATAGCAAAATATCACTGAGAATGTACTGAATGATCGGGTAGCAAGACTGCCCTAAATTACCGTCGTATCGACCTCTAAGCTTGTCCGTGAACGATTCTTATTTCTCCTCTATACGATCCCATATACGTACTATGTACATACATAATTAGTCATTACAATCCTTCCGTCAGGATTACGACCTAGTTTCTCACACCACTTATGTTGTGTGTGTTAATTTTATACATGAGCGACAGGACCTACAGTTTAAAGACGACTCCGAACGACATATTTTTGAGAAACTTTTCGTTGCAATTTTATTTACTTTCAGAGTTTTGCCACAGATCTCCAGGGTAGTAGTCGCCGAAGAAATATTTTTCGTATTTCGTTTTGGTGGAGATGTCTGAACTGGGGTTTGAACCTGGGCTCTAATAAGACAATACACTATCTACTAGACTAGGAGGATCCCCTATACATTGGGAAGAATTCTACTCATTTTCCCTTCACCACTTAACATTTATTATGTGGTCTGTGTTCGCAGGGGACAATGCCTAATAAGAATGCTGTCCGTCCACTAAGCACCACTTCTGCAGAAGTTGCAACTCAGAACAGGAGGAACAGATCGTCTGTGACTTAATGTACGACTTCACAGCAATCGCGGCACACGTGCAAAAATGCTGAGAACCTCTTCACACTATATACATATATCGGATATAGGCGGCTTAGATTAAAGGGTTCTTCCTAATGGATTCTTTTCATTGAAATGTGTTGCCACAATGGCCCTAATTAATTGGCGCAAAACGTACGTAACTTTAAAAATTCAACACTTTCATATGAAACGTTTCAATCCAACCAATATTAGAGGCCTCTTGCTGCTCTGAAAGAGTCCGTTCCTTTGCTTACTATTATGAAATATTGGGCGGCCATAAGGTCGTAAAGACTGCTACAACGATCATCTTAGTGACATATTCACAGCACGACTGTGGTTAAATAGTCCCCGATTTATTCATAAAAGACCAAATCCAGAGTTTAAGATATTTCATTACAGTGGTTGTCGCTACTTAACCGCAATATAAGCAAAGAGGAAACAAAAGTCCACCACTTCACACCAGAGACGAAAAATGAACTACTGTAGGAAAATCGCTATGACAATTTTTTCAGATAACATGTGGTTCACATACCTTCCACATAAGATTTCTTTTTTTCTGTAAGTACCTTAGTTTAGTAGATTAGGTCATGTACTTACTCTTATGCCAGATGTAGCTCGCTGCCTATTATAATCGGAGTTAACCGACAATAAGTTTTTTACTTGTTTTAGATTTTAAAACATGTTACCAATTCGTTAAGATATAACACTACCATCTTACTCTACCAAACAGAGTTGCAAAGGAATTAAATGATGAACGAAATGTTTTAAATTTAAACGGCAGATATGATCTTTAAAGAGACGAACTAAAGTCTCTTGATCGACTTGCAACAACAGAACTGTTTCACTAATCAACTACAACGACAGAAGTCGATGAAGCGGTTAACAGCAGCCTCTCTATTCTGCCCTCAATGCGAAGCATCTTCACATAAGCGGTGCAGACACAGGTTGGTAAGCTTCCCTTCAAATTTAATTCCGATGAGTATGATAAGTAAAGAATTTTCTTCCTTAGCCCAGAATTTCTCAGCGTTCAATAAATACCTCTGCATAATAGGCAACCTAACAAAGCTATGAGGCTAACTCATGATACCTGCACATTTACCTGAAATATTCGGGTGGCTAGGAAACCATAATAAATTGATAAACTGTCTCGAGACTGGATGGAAGGAGTTGCTGCACCTCTCCACTAGCTTAGACCGGAAAGTTGAACCCCAGAGAGATCTGATTATCGCTTGACTGTCAGAAAGGATCGACCGCTTTCTCAGGACTAGTTTCGTAATGCGATTTATGGTCAATACCAGAGTCTGTGATGGGAATTGAACCCACGACCTTAACGCTAATCCTCTAACACACTACCCACCAGACTACCAGGGTACTCAAACGGTAGAAGTTTGTAAAAACCATATGCTTCCAAGAGGAGTATTGAAAGGAAAATAGAACTGATGGAAAACTGTTTCATTTGAGGTTTTACTTTCAACACAATTATTAAAGGGGGTTGGTTTTGAGAGAGTTTAAAGACTTTGATATTAATTCTTAAACTTTAAACCGGGAAAATAATTCGCAATAAGTAATTAATTTTTGAGCAGAGTAAAGTGTGGAATGATTTAATTCCTTTACATCACATCTTAGGCATTTGCATAGTTGGTCGGCATATGAAATGAAAAAAAAAAACTTGCAAAAATTTGTTGGTTCATCTTCGTTTGTTGTAGTTGCATGTTTTGCGATAATCTTAAATGTAGAAATATTTAAATAAATTGTTAAAGATTATTATCGGATAAGGAGAAACGGATCAGAAAAATAAGCGCAATGGACACATGTGTACAACATAAGATATGGACCAAGGAATCAAACCAAAAAAGGAGAAAAAAGAATTGAATAAAACTGTGAAAAGAAAAATTTAAAGAAAAGGAGCTTTAGTTCGTTATGTTGGTTATCAAAAGACAAGATACGAAAGTGTTCGATATGAAGGCATTTTTTTTCCTTTTTTTTTTTGGAATTTAAATAAAACGAAGGCGAAAAATATTTCATTTTTTTTCAGCAAAGAACAGCTGCATTAAAAGACCCCAAATTAAACATTTTTTTTATCTTCAAGATTTGTTTTTTCTTTTTTTTGTATTTTGTAGGTTTAGTGTGTCTGTAAATTAGAATTGCAAATACTTTTGAATGTTTCTTGAAAAAAAAAACCAAAAAAAAGCTGAAAATCGTTTGTGGTATTTGACTTTTTAACTCATATACCGAGTATTACAAGCATAGGAGTACTTGAAGTTGTTGGCAAATAAATTTATAAACGATTTGAATGATTTTTATGCAGATAAGCCAACACATTTTAAATTAGTTGCATAGGGATTAAGTGTTTGTAAAACGAAATAAAAATAAAACCAAAAAGAGTGTTACAGCATAAGGAAGTGAAGGGAATTTAAAATCAAATTGTAGAAGGAAGTCGCCGTAGTCTAGTAGGTAGTGGTTAGCTTATTAAACATGAGTACTCGTTCAAACAAAATATTTGGGCGGCGATTTTCTCTCAATAGATTTCCTGCAAAAAATTTTCTCAAAAAAATCTGTTGTTCGGAATCAACTTTGAACTGTAGGTCCCACAACTCATATATGAAAATTAACACACAAAACATAAGTGGTGTAAGAAACTAGGTCGTAATCCTGACTGATGGGTTGTAATGACCAATTATATATGTACATACATGTGTGTGTATAGACGGAATACGTGTATAGGGTAACTGACAAGGCTAAGGAGAGAGAAAATAGTATTGAAACCAGTTTTAACCAGTTTGCGTCTTCCAATCTGACGTGCATCTCTTCTGAATTCTTAGAAGGAATATTTTGTGAGCGTGGCGCATTAAGTTAATCAATCTTATTACTTCTGTATTAATACCTCAACACCAAAATGTCCTTCCTTTCCATTCCTTTCCTATAGTCACAGACAGTACGGTCCGCCAATTTGGTGAGAGCAAGGTTGAACCTCCAGTTTTTTCCAAAGCATTTTACAGGGTATAGCATGCTGCATTTCGATTGAAATTTATTGCTTTTGGTGTTGGTAGTCAGATCTCTCGCTTTATATCGAGCTTTCTCAGGGATCACACTATAGGGGTTGTTATAGATGAGGCAAGTTCAGGTTAAACTCAGTGATAGCGAAAAGAGCTGTTTAAATCCAACATTATTTCTTTTTGTCATTAACAATCTTCTTTCTTTAATTTCTAATCCTATCTACTCGTTTGCAGATGATAGAAATATTTGCCATTCATATTCTCTTAATGGTAGGTCGAACCCTTTGGAGATTGAGGCGAAGAGGCTAGCAGTTAATCTCCAAATGGGGCGTGATTTTAACGCGCGCAATACTGTTTATTGACACACAATCGCAGTAACAATATTGCCTCATCTGGTGTAATATTAGGGAGTCTTGATGTTCTGGGCTTGAAAATTCAGGGTGATATTCGCTGCAACCAGCACATATTTCAAGTGTCGAAAGAAGCATTCAAGTGCCCCGGCAAATTGTTTAGCACAATCATAATTCCCAAGTAAATATATTTTTATTGTCGAAATAATTTCTCATCAGTATTTTCATTAAAAATTGCAACAGCTTCTTCTCCCAGTGCATTAAATTAATTTCGTATGACAAAGTCATCTACAGACTCCAGCAGCAGCAACACAGTGAAACGGTGTTAATTTGGATGGTGGTGGTATTAAAGTATCAGATTACAAAATGTTGCTCATGTTTTACCATGAATTTGTTACACTTGCCCGAATACAAAAATTAATCGTTGTCCAGAGAATATAAGCGATTTTTCACGCTTGGGTCTTAACAGTTTTCTGAAATGTTTTCAACATTTTTTTTCTTTAATTTCTTGCCTTCTTAGTGTAAAAGAAACAGCAGCAACAGCAACAGCGGCAGCAGCAGTGATAACATCATAAACATTTAAAACAATATTCACTTGTTACTTGTGTTAATATTTTGTTATTGTGTTGCTGTTACACTATATTGCAACATGTTGTTGCTTGTGTTATGTTGCATGGCTTAAACTAATAAGCTTAACATTTTATTACATTTAAAGACAAAAATAACACAACACAACAAAACAACAAAACAACAAATTCTTCTTTAAGGCTCTTAAATTAACACAAAAACAAAAAACGAAAAGAAAGAAACGAAATCGTAAAACAAACAAAACGACACTTCACATGGCGGCTTAACTGCGGATTTAACAAGCGTAGTTGTTGATGTTGTATGCTAAAAATGATTATTTATCTGATGTTTTTCTTTTTTTTTTTGTAATGCTTGTACATCCGCATTTTTGTTTTAATAGCGTACATAACATACCGCAACCTAAACCGTTAAAAAATCGCACAGCTGGTGGTGTCAAGGTATGTTTGTTTACATACACTTCCACCAGTTTGATCACACTAAGCGAATTTAATTTTATTGTACGATGATCTCTACCATACGATGCGTGATTTACTCTGTAGCGTTAAATTTACTGTTTGTAAAACCTCTACCATAAACTGGATGGAACAGGATGGGTGGTATGTTATTACGATAGCTTGACGGCTGTCAAGGCATTAGGTCCTATCGCAAGGTTTTCAAATATGGTTCTTGGCTGCCGGAAGGCTCTCAGAAACGATGCAGAGCGATATAATTTGCACATCACTTGGATACAAAGACGTAATGGCATTGCGGGAAACTGCTGAGTAATTTGAGAATGGCATTGAGAAACTGTAAGCTAAGAATTTATAACACTGTAGAAGATTCCGTTAATTAAGCGTGGGGGATTACAGTAAAATAGCACACAAAATCTGACCAATCCTAGATGGAGGACACACAGAAAATTTGCCCAAATTCCAATAAAGTACACTTAGCACAGTTGCCGGAGACTTTGCATTCCAGATACTCGTTCGTTAGGCATTGACCTTTGTCGCATACCCTATGACTTCTGCAGTCATTATAGGGACGAGAAGGCAACTGTTCTTTGTTTCTTGGGGTATATACCCAGCATTATGTCGTAGAAGAAGGACACACTGGGGCTTTTAACAGGCAAATAATCTCAGATGTCAGAGATGGGCATTGAGAGTCTAAGTGGCTTCTTTAGAAGCTCCGGATTGTTCCAGTGTTAGGTGAAAGGGAAGACTGGGGCATCACAATGAGCCATACGTGAGTTTATTTATCTACTTTAGAACTCCACCAAAGAAGTCATATGGGCTGTATTTTAACAGCATATTATACCACCGAATGAGTTCAGGATTGCCTAAATGAAGATTAATAAGTTCGGGAGATTGTTTGTAGAGAATCAATTTTATGTTTAGGCAGTAATGAGTAAGTGGAGTCCATGAGTGCATTCCATAAGTGGCTGTACCTACTGTTTACGCAGAACAACAGATATGAGTAGAAAAGGGCGATGGGTCTTCTTAAAGAATTTAAGCTTTTACTTGACAACTGTAAATGGAAAAGATTTGAGTTTTGCATCAGGAGAGAAAAGCCTAAGGATAGTAATCGACATTCTTACTAGACGGTGTAAACTAAAAACCAATAGCAATACAATGAAAAGCAGAAAATTCTTATGGAGTACAGGGAAAGAGAGTAAAGGAGCAGAGTACGCTGCGATGCATAACACATGATCACGAATACATGACCGCTTTTCACAAGCTCCAAGATATATAGAAACGAAATTATGTCGGTATACATACTATTGGGAGCTATAGGAGAAAACAGATATCGCAGTTTAGTGACTCAAGGGCTTATCTGCTAACGCGATCAATCCTGATTTAAAATTTTCATAACGAGTTTCCACTTATAAAGAAAACAGGCTTCAATCCTTCTAAAAGTAATCCTTCCAGTAAGCCCTTTAGTTCTTTATCGCTCACAGAAGATAACATTACATACAGGCATACATAATTGGTCATTACAACCCTTCAGTCAGGATTACGACCTAGCTTCTCACACCACTTAAGCTGTGTGTGTTAATTTTATACATGAGTAAATTTTTGAGAAACTTTTTCATGGCAATTTTATTTACTCTCCGAGGAAAATGTTTTCATATTTCATTATGTTGGAGATGTCTGAGCTGGGGTTGGAACCGTGGCGGCTATACGCTAATAAGCGTACACACTAGCTACTAGACTACTTCAAAATAACATTACCAACAAATACGCCAGGAAGGTCAGTTAGAGCCACCTCTTGAAAACATTAGGACTTGATGCTGAAAGTTCCACCAAGTTTTTTATGGATTTCGTTGTTTTTAGGCAACGATAGATGTCACTTCTACCAACCGAGGACTTATAAAAGCTATATCATTAGCGGGATAAATGGCAAAGAAACCAAACAAAGAAATGTTAAGAAGACAGTGGATAATTTCTATGGAAGCCCTACATTCTTTAAAAGAAAAATATTAAGAAAATATATTTTTATAAAGTATTTGCTGTCTCCACCCTTACTGAATCGTTACCCATAAAAATATGAAGATTTCGTGATATCAACAGTGCTACCACTACGAACGAAATAAAGACTAGCTAAGCGTCTGAACACAGTACAAAACAATAACACAAGTCGCTCCACAGAATGAGCTGCTAATAATGAATTAAAGTGCACCAGACATCTATAAAAGCTTTTCATATCCTTTACTAAACAGAATAAAAGCCATTCTACTTTAGAAAGTCAATGTAGACACGCTTAAAACTATTTTCTAATTAAACATGCACGATCTAGGATTCCTTAATTATTTTATTAGAAAAGTATGTTCGAAAACCATTTAAATTAATTAGTTGAACATAAAATTAAACAATAAAAAAATTTATTTCCCGTATTTTTTAATGTCTTTTTAGCTGAAACACAACACTACACTACACTACACTACGCTGCAGAACACAACACTGCCACTACTGCTTAATAAATTATCGTTTACGATTTTCTTAAGGAATGCAATAAAATTAACAACAAGAACAAAAATATAAAATTTCTTATCATCTTAATACCACAACTTACTGTAAATTTTTGTTCAAAAAGTTTATTTGAAATTGATTTTTAACACGCATTTCTTTCTATTCTACGTGGCATGCATTCACGCTTCTCTCCCATTTGCATCAAATGCATCGTGTATTGGCAATGGAATTGAAATTTGTTGCATGAATGCCTTGTAATCGCTTGAGGGCTAATGGAAAAAATGACAGAATATCTAGGAAAACAATTTATAATAACAAAAAAAAAAAAAGATTGCAAAAAACAAAAAACAAATTTTTTGAAAATAAAAATCAAAGAAACGGAACAGAAATTCATATGATAAATGTCAATGGAGTTGAGTTTTACGATTTTAAAGTTTTAAAACTATTTGTGCAGTTGTTGTTGCTATTTTTTTAAATTTATTTTCTTGAAATCATGAATTCAAATGGCTGGAAAAACTGCCACAAAGATAATGAAAAAGATACGAACGGTGTTTTTATAACCCAACGAAGAATTTTTCGAGTTTCACGGAACGCGATGACGTTTTCTTTTGAGATAATTAAGCGCTTGTTTCTGTAAGACAAGCGATTTTAAATGTTCGAGAACTTATGTATGTATGTATATATAAAAGCACTAAGTTTCTTGAATATTATTCAATAGTGATTGAAGGAAGGATATGAAAGGTCTTCTTATACCTGAGAAACTTTATTTGCTGATTTAATATAGAACGACTTCCAGGTCCTGACACAATTTTATTTCTTGTTATCAGAACAATGCTATCTTTCTCACATTTTTCTTCGCGAATATTTAAGAACCTGCCACAACTTCCTATTTAATTTCTAATAAAGAAAAAGTCTCTCCCGGAAAAAGGAGGGTCAGGCAACACCAGCTTCAGACCAATACTATATCCATTCTAATGTAGCCACCTAAAAGTGGTATACTCTGCTGTGTCTACAGTTATTTGACATCCAGAATGCTCTCATTACTATTAAGCCAACTGCCACATTGAAAGGAATAAGGAGTTTCTCACAAAATAATTCCTCATCCGACTTTAGTAAAGGTACCCTCTATCTCCTCAAATGTTTACAATCACAATAAATGATACAATGAGCGAAATCTATTCAGAGAGAAGAGAAATTATTTGGTTTCTGACTTTAAACTCAAGGATTTGGATTTCCAATGCAAGAAAAACTTAAATACTAGAACATTTGGCGATTGTAGTTGTACTTCAGATAAATATTGGCGCTGAAAACACTATGCTCCAAGACCAACCAGACTGATAACATCTGCTATTTAAATAGCATAACCAACCAGATTGATAACATCTGCTATTTAAATAGCATAACGACAACGAAAACATCAATCTCAACAGAGCGATGTCAATCATACGATCTGAAGGCACACTATACTCCTAGTCCCAGAGCTGTGTGTCTTTGTGTGATAACTTGATAACTGCAGGACTAAAGCCATCTTCTTGTCGACTATAAAGCCCTATAAGGAATCCCGATTTTGTCGCACTGTTTTTGTAATCCTGCGAAGCTGATAAAGCTGTGCAGAACCTTTGCAGCTTCTTTTGGGTAGGAAATCAAAATTGCGAACCTTCTAATATCGTGAGGGGCTTCAGGCGAGGTCCCTGTTCATTGCAAAGCGGGAGTTTATCGCAATGACACTATTTTCTACAAAATTTTCCAATTTCCAGAGTTTCGGTCTTCCTTCATGTGCTCCCCTAAAGCGCGGAATTATGGATCCTCTTACACTCAATGTAGTTGCCTTGGGGTATTTGAAAGAAAAGTTATATGTAAGATATTCGGTTCAGTGCGAGGTGGCAACGACTTTCACTTTCATACCAACAACAAACTGCATGACCTCTATAAAGATGCGAACGTTGTTCAGCGCATTTACTTCCAGCGGCTACCCTTGTCATATTGGTCGGACAGAACAGATTAGTTCGGTCAAACGGGCATTTGACGACAGGATAAGCCTTGTCTGCTTTTCATACAAAACATTATCATCACTACCCCTTTAGTCAGGATTACGACCTAGCTTCTCACACTGCCCGTGTTGTGTGTGTTAATTTTATACACGTGTGGCGGGACCTACAGTTTAAAGTCGACTCCGAATGACAGATTTCTGAGAAACTTTTCATGGCAATTTTATTTACTCTCAGAGAGTTTTTGAAGTCGCCGCATTCTAGTAGGTAGTATGTTGGCTTATTAGACGTGAGGCCACGGTTCAAACCCCAGGTCAGACATAAAAACGAAAATATGAAAAAAATATTTCTTCGGCGGCTTCCTCTCAGCAGATTTCTGGCAAAAACTCTGAGAAGTAAATAAAATTGCCATGAAAAGTTTCTCAAAAATCTGTCGTTCAGAGTCGAGTTTAAACCGTAGGTCCCGCCACTCATGTATAAAATTAACACACACAAGTGGTGGATAAACTAGGTTCATAATTCTAACTGAAGGGTTGTTATGACCAAATTATGTTATGTTATGTATGAATTTTTGCCAGAAATCTGCTGAGAGATAGTCGCCGAAGAAATATTTTTTTGTATTTCGTTTTGTTGGAGTTGTTTGAACCGTAGTCTCACGTCTACTAGACTACGGCGACTACAACCTACCTTGTTTATATTGCACGGAATAAATAGAGGAATCTATCATGCGAAGCAGATGTGCATAAAAGGAAGTACAAACAAAAATCCTACAATCAGACTGTTAAGGGTAAGTCAAAGGAGTACAATCTTTACTCTCCGCAATAATATAAACGTTAACATAAATTTTCATAAATTAAATAGAAATTGTCGCTGGGGTTTCTTTTGCATTTGCCTGGGCTGTCAATGTTTATTTTGATAAATTTGTTGCCTGAAACCAAAAAGGCGTTTTTCTCGATTATTATTTCATTTTCCAAAGGGTATAATTATAAATCAAATTCTATTATCGTTTAGACAGAATTGTAACAAAATAAATCATTTCCATTGAATGTTGAAGGTCCTTTGAAAAACGAAATAAAAATTATATTCAAGAAAAAAAAAATAATTTAAATGTTTTTATGGCAACATTTTAGGGAACATTTTTAATTGAAATGTTGAGTTGAAAAGCCTTTTTGGTAATATTTGCAATTAATAGCTTACAAGGCACGTAAAATATTTGGTTTTTTTTTAAGAAAAATTTTTTAATTTTTGCTTGAAGCCTGGTTTGGAAAATTGACAACATCATTTAAAGCTCAAACAGCACTACTGGTCGAAGGTGCAACAAAAAATTTGTTATCGTTTTAATATAAAACAAACAACTTTCGTCTATATATAGAGAGTTACAACAACAACAACAACAACAACAACAAATAATCTATAAAAATTATGATTTTTTTTAGAACAACAAATACAACAGCAACAGCAACAGCAACAAAAACTGACATTAAAAATAAGGCAGTCAAGCATCATTAGTAGCGAAAATATACAGAAAAAAAATCAACCAAAAATATGAACTGAACTCTAAATCGAGCAGAAAAAATTAGAAAAAAAATTGAAAATAAAGGAATGATCTGCAACCAAAAATGGAATGGTGTCTCCCATACAGACAACACAGTGATCATCGTCATCATCTATACAACGTGTACCAGTCGTCGTCGTTCAAATGTTGCTGTTGCGCATGCCTAAGCGCATAAAACATTCGTAACGTCAGACTGGGTTGTATTGTATTGCATACGACACAATCAACAATTTTTCTAGCGGAAAATATTTTAACACATTCGATGCCAATGCTTCCAATTGCCATGCCAATACAACAAACACTACAAGTACGACTGACTGGTTGATAGTGTGCGTCCAGCTGGCCAGTATGTTGAACCGTGCTTATATACAAATATACTCATACTCTAATGGCAAGATTCTCACGCGACATGATCATAATTCATAATTTATTTTTTTAAGCCCTCTTTCCCTCCTTCCCTCGTGGCACACTACATGGACGGTACAAACGTTTATTTCTGTTTATAATTTAACCAAAGAAGGCTTTTCTTGCTACTTTTTTTCTGCTTTTTATAGGCCAATTTAAGAGAGGGTCTATGCGCAATAGGGTGGTCTATTAAGGGATTTTTTTTTTTTTAAGATTCGAAAACATACATACATATATACATACATAATTGGTAATTAAAACCCTTCAGTCAGGATTATAACCTAGTTTCTCACACCACTTATGTTCTGTGCGTTAATTTTATACATGAGTAGCAGGGCCTATAGTTTAAAGTCGACTTCGAACAACAGATTTTTGAGAAACTTTTCATGGCAATTTTTATTTACTCTCAGACATTTTGCCAGCAATCTGCTGAGAGGTAGTCGCCGAAGAAATATTCATTTTTTATTTCATTGTGTTTGAGATGTCTGACCTGGAGTTTGAACTATGGCCTCACGTCTAATAAGCCAACACGCTATCTACTAGATTACGGCGAAGATTCTTCCTTTAAAGATTCAAAAATCTTTCTGCAATCCAAAAAAAAAATGTCGGAACATGCCCAGTAGAGGTCATAGACTACTGTGAGCAGATGGTCTATTTCAGAGCCCTCAATTTATCCTAAAAACCTGTTCAGGATGATGTTCGTATGAGTATTAGTGAGTCCTTTCCCTCATCCATATTGGTCTTAACAAGTGCTTACTAAGTTTACAATGCCCTATCAGCAGGCCGGTTACTCTGGATAGACTGATGATTCCTTTTCCATTACTCCTCTTGGGAGCATATGGCTTTCACAAAGCATTTTCATCTCATGCAATTGGTTGCAGTTATTTTAGCGTCTTTCTTTGTAAGATTGCATTGTCTTAGGTCTTGGAGTATCGCACGATTCCAGGCATTTCTTAGCCGGCCACTGCTTATTGAGCCTTGAGGATTCCATTGATGTGTCTTTCTTGTTATACTATCAGTATGGCAGATCCATCTCCATTTCCTATGTTTTATTTGCGTTATAATGCGTTCCTTATTAGCAAGGTTCCAGAGATCCATGTTGCTGATGTTATTAGACCACAATATCTTGCATATGATGAAGAGGCATTTTTTGACTAGTACCTGTAGTTTTTACGTGATGTTGGTTGATACTAATCAGGTTGTACTTCCGTACAATAGACTTGATTTTACACATGCGTTGAATATTCCGAGCTTGGATCGTCTGGATATTTGTAAGCTTCTCCGTATTGACTATAGTCGTCCGAATGCTGTTCTCGCTTTAGTAAGCCTGTTGGTTCTGTCTGTTTCTGCGCCGCAATTTGTATTCACTATGTTGCTTTATCACTAGATAGCTGAAGCTATCTACGTCTGCGACTGATTGGCCTTTTAGCATGATGTTGTCGATGCTTACATGGTTAATTCCTATGGCATTGGTTTTCTTGGTATTTATCTCAAGTTCAACATTGCGAGCTAGTCTTTCCAAGCTTTGTTTGCATGGTGGACACTGTGTGCGAGAATAGACAAATATCATCCGCATACTCCAAATCCCCGAGTTGGCCTGAAAGACTGCATGTTAATCCTCTTCTCTCAGAACAGACTTCGCTCATGATATCATCCAACACGATGATGAATACCTGAAGTGATAGGTGGTATCCATGTTTTATTCCCGCATTTGTGCGAAGTGGTTAACTTACATTGCCGTTGTGAAGAACTGAGAGTTCTGCATCTTTGTACCCACCTCTATTGATTAAAATTAACTTCTGGGGTATTCCTTTTCTGCTCAATGCTTTCGTTACGGCAGTTCGTGTAATGTTATCGAAGGCTTCCATCAAATCTACGGACAGTAAGTACTGAGGAGTTCGCATTTTAAGAGTTTGTGCTATTATAATGCGTAGAGGGTTGACTTGGCTTAAGCAGCTTCTTTTTGGCCGGAAACGCGACTCTAAATATCGTAAACTTTTCTCTATCTTGCTATAAAGCCTTCGCTGTATTACCAGCATCTTGTATACGGTGTTAAGCAGAGTAATTCCTCTCCAATTGTTGCAATCTATTGTCTTAAAATCATTTTGATTGAGGGAAGTCTCTGCCCATCATCATCTTCACTTTCTCCGAATAGGCAACTCTAAACTTTGCTTGTCGCTCCATAGAAAAGTTCTGGACCTGTCAGCAGTGACATTTGCCTATTGATTGTAGTGCTCGCACCTAATTGAACGTCGTATCTAATTGAGCTTGCCCTGGCAGTAAACAGCTTCGATGAAGAAGGCAGAAGAAAACCGTGAATATCCAAGCAGCCACGTCCCATGAATATAATCTGATTCTTAGCTTTCCTCATGAAAGAAACCTAGAGGTATTAATGTAACGAGGAGAAATTTCTGTCGAAGAAAAACGGAAGTTCCTATTGAGGGAGGCTGTTTAGCATTGTAATTTTATTTTTCCGCAAAACCATTTTTCCTATCATGAAACTTGATTCGTATATTTAAGATTTTTGTTTTTTAATTCACAAAACTCCCTCTTTGACACACCCTTTCATTGGACATTAAGGTATTGCTTATTGTCTATGCAGCAGCTACAGTTTGGAAAAATATTTTCCAACACAATATTTTGTTTTTTTATAAACTTTTTTTTAGTTCGTACAACCATAACGAAATGTTGTTGAACATGACAAGGAGATCATGTTTATTTTAACAAATGTTTTTCTCCAAAAATACACAACAACAACAGAAAAAAAAGTAAAAATTTATTTAAAAAAAGAAAAGCAAAAATTATGAAAAAAAACACTAAACATTGTTGTTGCATTTTTGTATTCAGAAAGAAAATAAAAACGTAGAAAATATTGGCAAAAATATGATAAATTATTGACTTTCCATAGAATGTCTCCGCTGGTCTGGTTAACAAATACAAGTCATTAAATCAATAGAATGGCTTAAAATGTGTTTAAGACATGTTAATGAAGATGGAGGAAAAGCTTATTAAGGAATATTTGTGGGAATCAAAAATGTATGCACACCTAATCCAGGGGTTAATTTTTTAGAAGGATTTTCAACATTTCAAGAGTTCGTAACATAGGGCCTACATATACACACTTCAGGCAGTTCTCAATGACACAAAAAAGACATGAAGTAATGTCAAAACAAGGTCCGAAATTTAAGAGAATACTTTAGTAATTTGTATGGAAAATATTTTAATCGCTCGTTATAATAAGGAATGGAAAATGACTCGAACATTCTGATATGATTACCTTACTATTCACTAAATTTAGAAAGCATTCGAATGTGATGTTTAAAGATGTGTGTTTTGCTATACCACTGTCTTCTGGTGAACTGCCGCAATAAAAATTTAAATAAATAAGTCTTAGATGAATTGAAGAAATCTGTTACAATGTGCGACACCTACAACAACCCTCTTTGTTTAATTGTCAGGATAACATGCGGCATATTGTTCCCTCTGGTATCTCCTCTACCCCATCTGAGAATAGCCAAATTTTGTGTGATGATAACTAAGCTGAGCTTAAATTTAAGAGGAGATTTCACACTGGAATTCCAAGCAGAAAACCTGTCTTCTGACATGATCAGAGTATCAGTCTTCTGACATGATCAACATTTACGGCAGAACTGGTTCTGAGTAAACGATCTCCAACTTTTGTCGTATACACACAGTTACTAAATTATACGTACGGTTAAAAAATTGCCGAAATTTTTTTACTAATCCGCTTTCGTTGAAAATCCTTATAGTTTCCTTGATCTTAAGACGGTCTTTTGCATTGGTTAAAAAATTTCTGAAATTGAACTGAATTGTGGCCCTGCACAGGCCCACAAAGGTATGCATCCGATTTACAAATTTCACAAATTTCTGAACCAAAGCAAAAGACCGTCTTAAAATCGAAGAAAGACGTCAAACAATTACAAAGATTTTCAACGAAAACGGATTAGTTGAAAAAATTTCTGAAATTTGTTATCCGTATGTATACTTTTGTGGCTATGTGTATATCCGTTCTGGCAGCCAAGCTGTAATTATACATACTTTGGATACAACCAATAGATCTACCATAATTTGGTTCAAATATAGCGCTACCACTTTGATTGACGTTACTGAAGACCTTGCTAGACCAGGCACGCACCTATTAGAAAGCAATTCGCACACGAATATCACGAATATCCGGAATCACAACCACAGTTTCCAGCAATTAATCATGCAGTCACTGACTAACAAAATCGAAGCAGAGTTTCTAAGATTTATTGAAAACTAAGCACTATTTTCCAAACACTATCTTCACACAGATCCAAGCAATCACCGACACCGGTTTAAGTGTAGTATGAGGATGATGACGATCATGATAACAGGTGGTCTAGGAACTACTTCGTCTAATGCATTGTGTTTAGAATGCTTAAAGGAATGCCACAGCAATAAAACCAAACTCCAGAAAAGGATAGACGGCATAATTCGCTTTTAGTCCCGATTTTAAAGCATAAATAAAGGAAATAGTTTATAACGGTAAGGGACTTCAGCTCCCAGAGAACATATTTAAGTACACACTAATGGATCGAAATTTCACTATTGGTTCCGAAGTCACCACTCTGATGATTGCTCTTCAAATTAACCATTATTTACACCGAAATAATGGCCATAAAGACATTCCTAAATACATAAATGGGCATTAAAACCTAGCTTCTCACACCACTCATGTTGTGTGTGTATCAATTCAGTATCAACATATTTCCTCATAGCAACACAGCCATAGAGAGTGCAACACACATCGGCAATTGTTCAACAATGCTGAATGACTCTGGAGGTAATAGCGAGGTCACCCATGATGGGTTCCTTGAAATAGGTTTAAGCAGGTACATATAGCTCACGCAATTCTAAAAGTTGGCACAACATTGCATTCAAACGATATCTGACATTTTATTGGCATTCCTTGTCTGAAGGAGCTTCCGTTAAATGATGTCACACAGGCATTACTTATATGCTAAGAACCCACTTGTATAAGGACTAAGCAAATGTAGAATTAGAGAGGACAGAATTTGCGATAAATCTAATTAGAATCGATATTATTAACTTTATAGCGGCCCTAAACGCGCATTGATATGTAGGCATACACGTTAAATGGTGAAATTGTGCTTCAACAACTGCAAGGTTAACGAAGAAGAGGAAAGGGAACATCTCCCCTGTCATTATTCAGCATTTAGGGCCCTAAAAACACAGATTTTAAAAAATTCAGAATTAATCGATAAAATTTATCCACCCAAAGATAATATGAAAAAAATCCATTCCTTCCATTAACAGAATGTCTGAGGAGTAGTATTTATGAACTCCTTGATTAATGGCATTACAAGAAGAGGACCTCATCTAAATGCTTTTATATGCCAGTGTTATTAATACTCGCACATGTATCCTTCACATCGATTAATTTTACAATCTGCTTAATTTCTCTCAATGTAGCCATCAAAAACTATCGATTCCATATTCTTGAATAACTTTTTCTTTGCTCATGTTCGGTAAATCATTTCGAAAATAAAGTTTGTCTTTAAGCGTTAATGACAAGTGATATGCGTCGCATATGCATTTAAAGCATTTTAACAATATTGCCATTTTCCAAGCCAGCAACCAACCAAGCGGCTATTCAGCCGGCTAGCTGGCTATCAAGCTATCAAGCGTTCATTATTACAATCAACCATACAAAGTAGAAGCGGTAATAGATGCCTATGGATGGCATCATCCTTCTAACCATTCGGCTGCTAAAAGTGGATGAGCGAGCGTGCTTGTTTAATGGAAACCTGTTGCTAATTTGCATACCTGATGAGATGAGAGAAATGAGGCAACTTGTGTGTTGGGTGAGTATGAGTGTGAGTATGTATTACGAAAATTGCCGCCTATAAAAAGACTTCTTTGAAGTGATTGCTGAACGTATGTATGCATATTGGCTGTAAAAATGTTTGGTGATGATGCTGATGCACAAATGGCTGATGATGTCTACAGTCGAAGAGTTATGGTTTTATTATTTATTTATTTTCAACAGTGATGGCCGCCTGGCTTGTACGGCTCTTGGACAATTTGCCTAAAAAGTCTTGGATTATTAGCGCGGCCAACAGTAACAACAACAGTTGCCTGCAAGTAACGCATAAAATAAATGCCAACTCATCTTGATTGTAATTTATGTGAGCGTAACTTCTTCTTTCATCCATTTGTTGCACGTGGCAATTTTTCTTCTTCTTACACTTTTTTGTCTGGTGTTCTAGGCCATTAGAAAATGTGCATCCAGTTCTGCCCCATCATCATCTAATAATTCAATTTCATATCGCTTTTGGTAAAAGGAAGAAAAAAAAACTGTTGCGGAAAATAAATAATTAAAGTTTTTAACAGTCAAGTCATCATCAACAGCAGCAGCAGCAGCTGCATCATTGCTTTGGAGTGCTTGAAGTGGAATATTGTTATTATGGCTGTTGTTGCTGTTGCTATTCCCCAAAAAACCGCTACCACTTATTGGTAATTGAAATATTTTGGCTAAAAACAAACATGTTATCATCGTTTTAAAAAAAACATGGTTGTTGTTATAGTTGTTAAAACCATAAACAGTCATCAGCGTTGCAGTAAAAACTCTTGGAGTGCGTGTGTATATGTGTATGGCAATTGACAAGGAACTCTAGAGACTGACTACTCACTGAGTTCGTCTGTCTGTTCAGTTTTTAGTACCAGACAAATGCAATTGATCCTAGTGTTGAAAGTTGTTATGAGTATAAGTTTAAGTTTAGGAAATGGAAAATAATTTTTGGGCAATTAAATTATTGTGATGCAATATATCGATAATTTATGTAACAAATTAGGGATCAACCAGGCAAACATTTCCTTTAATCTAGACGCTAAAAATTCCACATACCAAGTACTTATCAAATCATTTAAAAGCAGAAAAAGGATTCCACCCTGCAGACGAATACACAGATGGATAACAAGATTTGCTATATTCGATTTTGAAAGTGAAAATTGCCTTCTCTATGAAACCTACAGTGACAGTGAGTTTTAATGAATTATTAATTATCTTCATCGGGACACTCTTGTTTCTAGAGCACGTCATGTTTTTGCTTTAAGTATAGCATCGAAAGCCCCTAAACGATTATAAATTTCGATTACACAAAACTTATGTTCAAGCAAACATAAATCATATTTATATTTCAAACAGTATGGTTAGCGATAACAAATTTTTAATTATCGTTTTTTTTTTATACCAATAACGCTAGAAAAAAATTTAATTGTAATGATATTACTTGCTTTCAAACAATATTATTGTTTTAAAAATTTTGTTATCGATAACATATTTTATCAATAAGTTTGAAATGATTTTCTGAAACTGAAATTTATTCATTGTATAGTAGATAAATAAGCTTTAAAGAAAATATTTCCAATAACTATGTTACGATAACCAAATTTCTCTTATCGATAATGATTTGTTATTGATAAGTTTTATAGTTCTTTTGCTACATATTAAGCGTTTTACTTTAGAACAGTTAGTATCTTTCTCATCTTGCACATTAATTCGAAAAAATATGTTTAGGAAATAGTTATCGAAATGAAATTTTATATTGCTATCGATAAGTTTAATTTAAAAAAGTTTGTTCTAATAACTTAATTAACAGTTAAATAGTAAATAAGTTCGAAAAATTTTAATTTTTCAATAGCTGAATTATCGATAAGTCGCAGCTATCGAATAGTTTTTTTCTGGTTATTGTTAATATTAAAGCAACATTATTCGACAGCAAATTTCTAATAAAAATAAATTATTTGTTAGGAAGTGCCATAAATTTAGTTCGATAAATCTAGTTATCGCTTATTAGCTGTAAATAGTTTGTTTTGTTAAGTTGTTATGATCTATTTAAGACAGTTAAATATATTTATAATAGAAATTTTATATTAAAAATATGCGATATTTTTCGATAACATTTGTGGTCGCTGTTATCGATAAGTACAATTTATTTTATGATTTATTATATAGCAAAACGCAACTGTACTTAAAAAGATGTATACAAAGTGTTTATCGATAACATAAAAATTTCGATAACAAAAATTTTTCGATTACAAAAATAGTAATCGATTACAGAAAATGAAATCGAGATTTCTGTTAAAAACAATAGAACTAAAAACTTAGTTAATAGTATACAAAGTTGTTATCGATAACAAAAAATTTATCGATTACAAAATATGTTATCGATTGCAGAAAACGAAATTGAGCAAGCTTAATTAATAAATGCTATACAGTGCATTTTTCTCTGTGCTACGTTTCAATTTTTGTAATTCTTTGTTGTTGTTGTTATTTTCTATCGTTAGATGAAATTTGCAACGCATTAGAAATAGAAAAAAAAACAACGACGGCGTAAAAACAATTCTTGCGTATGACAACTACGAGTACACTTGTGGCATGTAATAGTTCTTGTGAGACTTACACACGTAAGTCACTCACTCACTCACTCACTATGTCCACACGCATAAGCTTACATTACGCATTTCTTTACAAACAATGTCTGTCTGTTTACCAGACATGGTACCTTTGAATACGATATTCTATGTTTTTTGTTGCTATTGTTGTTATAGAGTCATAGAGTCAGTCAGTCCATGACAATCGGAGATGTGTAAAGTCAAGACATTTATGAATATGAAATTGTATATATTATGAGTAACAACAACAAGAAGAAAAAGAAGAATAAGAAAATCAAAGACGTACTTACTGTAACAAAGATGAGACAACATTGTTCAGCTTTCTGCTGCTAAAGTCACGATCAAATACACTGCGATACAATGGTAAATGCACGATGATGATGATGATAGGCCTGTAGAAAATAAAGAATAATAATGCCAATTAAATTTCGAAAAAAAAAAACAGAAAACGAAGTAAAAGACAAAATTGTTAGCAAAAGAATAATTTAAAGTTTAAAATCATTTTTTGTGTCACTTAAATTATGGGAATATTAACGATTAACTTGCCTGAAGTAAAGTGCAAAGAAAAGTAAAAAAAGCAGAGAGGGGAAGAAAAATTGATTCCATAAATAAAAGTAATCAGTGTTTAAAATACTTTACTAATGGGATTTATAAATGTCACTTGAGATTTTTATTTAATTAAAATTTTACTTCTTATAAATCTTATTTATTTTTTCTTTTTTAAATGTATTATTTTTCTTTTATTAAATGAACACTTCAAAATGTCTTTATAAAAAATAGTTACAAGCGAAATCTTATGCTTATGACAGTTGGTTGTCGAATGACATCCATAAGTATTCGATAATTAATATAAGAATGCTATTAAATCCCACATTTTTATGGATTTAAACATAAAGAAATTGAAATGAGAAGACATAAATTTTTTATGTTATAAAGAGGATTGAAATATGATTGAAAATCTTTTAAAAATAAAATAAATTTGTCCACAAGTAAATTTTATTAATATAGGGTGGGTCATCTATCGCTTTAAATTTGAACCATCGTTTATTTCGAATCTGGCAATACTTAGTTATTCTATTCTGTCACAAAATTCAGTATGTTATCTCCAAAGAAGTCGCCGTGGTCTAGTTGGTAGTGTGTTGGCTTATTAGACGAAAATTGCCATGAAAAGTTTCTCATAAATCTGTCGTTCGGAGTCGACTTCAAACTGTAGATCCCGCCACTCATGTATAAAATTAACACACACAACATAAGTGGTGTGATAAACTAGGTCGTAATTCTGACTGAAGGGTTGTAATGACCAATTATGTATGCATGTATCTCCATTGAACGTAATGAATCGATTTACGCTCGATTAACGTTGGAATTTATTGGGCCAACAAGACCTGCACGATGATATCGATTTTGCCACAAAAGTCATATTTTCGAATGAAGCTCATTTTCATCTTGGTGGGTCCGTTAATGATCGTCAATGAATTGCCGTATTTGGGGATCAGATAATCAACACATGATTGTACAGAAGCCAATGCATCCATTACGAGGGACTGTTTGGTGCGTGCTTGGGGAGTGGAGGCGTCATTGGCCCACATTTCTTTGAAAATGGAGATGGCGCAACCATTACAGTCAATGGAGACACCTATCACACCATGATAACCGATTCAAACGTTCGATGACCGTTTAATTAGCCGAAATGATGGCGTCAATTGGCCTCCAAGAAGCTGCGATTTGACACCGTTGGACTATTTTCTGTGAGGCGCCGTTAAACAAAAATGTTATGCCGACAAACTAGAGAAAATTGCCAATATAGCCGAGATACGATACCATACACTCGATAAAGTGCACGAAGTGAGTTTACAGAAGCATGAAAGACATGGTTATAGGTTTACAGGGTTACAGGCTTTTTCTGGATAGTCTAATGCAAGACTCTAATTTTCCGTTTAACTTAATTGGCCATTACAACTTTAATCAAGATTACAACTTAGTTTCTCACAGCATCCATGAAGTGGCGGAAGCTACAGTTTAATATCGATTCGGTATCATTGATATGAGAAGCTTGGAATGGCAATTTTATTTACTCTCACAATTTTTGCAAGAAGACTGCTGAGGTAAAGCCGTCATAAGAATTCTTTTTTTGCATTTTGCTCGAGATTCTGAGCTGATGTTTGAATCACGGGCTCTCGTATTATAAGCCAACATACTACCTACTAGACGAGGGCAACTTCCAGAAAAGTTTTAAGTTGTCAAAAACATATTTGGCGCCTCTACCTCTATTTCACTTTTCGGCGAGGTTATCTTTTCAAACGTGTCTTCCCACTCCACGGTTAGATTCGGGCCCCATGAGAACCATGACCAGCTCATCTGCTATCTTATTGTCTAGAGTCCCCAAATGACCTGGGTTTCAGCAAGGTGTGTGTCTATTAGTTCTATATTAAGCTCGAATCATCTTCTTGGTAGCTAACCGCTCGAATGGCGGCGAGGCTGTCAGATAATACTAGTGGTCCAATCCTATGTACGACATTTCCAAGTGGAACTGAGCACATTTTTCAGTGGCATAAACTCGTGCTTGGAAAATGCCCAAGAGTTTATTCAAGTTTTCCGAAAGGTTCTAATCTTAAAAAGCTATGAAGCTACAGGATTGGTGTCTTCATTTCTTTTTTTTCTATTTTTTTCATTTGTTGCTCGTGGCAAAGCATTTCTTAAAATATTGGAGTTTTCTGGTTCTGTCCAGAGGGCAGTTAAGGACAATCCACTGTTGGATCCCACGGGAAATGGAAGGCAACAAGAAATATAATCTTGATGATTCAATACTAATTCTTTTTCGCTTAAGTTAATCAAGGACTCCTTTGATTTATTTTTTATTGTAATATTGAAGTCATTGTAGTCTAGAAGGTAGTGTGTTGCCTAATTAGATGTGAGGTCACGGTTCCAACTCTAGGTCAGACATCAGCAACAAAACGAAATAGGAAAAAATAGTTTTCGGCGTTTACTTCTCAGCAGATTTCTGGCAAAAACTCTACGAATAAAATAAAATTGCCAAAAATCTGTCCTTCGGAATCGATATAATCGATTTTAAACTGTACTCATGTATAAAGTGGTGTGAGAAGCTATTTCGTTCCGGCTTAAGGGTTGTAATAACCATTTATGTATGAATGTACACATGTATTGTAAGATAATTCCTTATTTCATTTCCTTACTTCTTTAATTTTCATTATTTCTTTCACTATAAAGCGTGTATTCACTGTTGTTTGGTGTTCTTACTCCATGATTTATGGTGTCTAATGAGGGTTAGCATGGCATTTAGCAGCTCTCTTCATTTTTTTCTCTCTTTGAATCGTCCAATTAATAACGAAATCATAAATCTTTTCACAACGTATCCATTTCGCCCTCCAGACAGGTGAAACAAATGAAAAACATGATCTTTTACTTGCAATCATAAATATTAACAGTGAATAACATAATTAGCGCCGTTTTAGTTAAGTGCCACAATTAATTTTTTCCCCATTTTTTTACGATTTTTTTTTTCTTAACTCCTTAACATCGATAACATACCAGTAAATACCATTCGTGTCCGTCTGTGGCATTTATGTATTTATTGTATGTATGTAACAATGTAGCTGAGAGAAAAACAAAATCGGCATTAACAATTAATAATAAAACACGTACAATTGTGTTTCTCGTTACAAATTATACTTTATAATTGGTAGTAAAAAAAATCTCAACACAGAAATTAAAGGAATTCTCGTTTTTTTTATTTTTTTAATAAAAAATTTAAAATTTTTTTTGCTCCTTTACAAACTCAAACCATGTTCAATTAAGTCACAAACAGCTAAAGTGTATAGTGCCGCCCCTTGTAAGATGTGGATCTTACTTTACCGATAATAATTGCATTAAAAATGTCTACGGCGTACCATGGAAAGATTTTCAGATGCCATAGCATCTAATCAGCTCATCTAATGCCATAGCAAACATACACCAGATATACGATTGGCTACATTCGCGAAATATAATTTGAAGAAAAAAGAAAGAAACACCACCGCTTTCAAATCAATTCAATTCTTTACATTGTCAGTGTTTAAAATGAAGTTCCTTGCTAGGCGTTGTTGGCTGGTGGCTTTAAAATAAACAGAAAAATTAAATGACACCAAAATCTAATTTGAAAGAGTTTAAGTGTCGTCTGGTGGTGTCTACATACATACATATACATAATTGGTCATTACAACCCTTCAGTCACGATTACGACCTAGATTCTCACACCACTTATGTTGTGTGTGTTAATTTTATACATGAGTGGTGAGACCCACAGATTAAAGTCGACTCCGAACGACAGATTTTTTGAGAAACTTTTCATGGCAATTTTATTTACTCTCAGAGTTTTTGCCAGAAATCTCCTGAGAGCCAACACACTACCTACTAGACTACGGAGACTTCATATTCATACGGTGTCTACATATTGGAAATTATAACCAACCGAATACATACATACATACATACATTACAACCTTTTAGCCAGGATCGCGACCTAGCTTTTCGTACCATTGATATTGTGTCTGTAAATTTTATGAATTAGTGGCGCCATCTACTTTCATGGCAATTTTATTTAGTCTTAGAGTTTTGCCAGAAATCTGCTGAGAGGAAGTCGCCGAAGAGATTATTTTTCATATTTCGTTTCGTTGAAGATGTCTGACCCGGAGCTTGAACCGTGGCCTCGCATCCAATAAGCCAACACTCTACCTGCTAGACTATGGCGATCGCGCTAGTGACGGAAACTAAAATTCAACAGATTTGAAGCCATGAGTTAATCTCAGAGTTAATTCCAGATAACTGATAAGAGAGTGTCATCGGATCGAATATCTTTTTCCAAGGTATTACAGCTAATGTATAAGCTAGGAGCTCTCGTATAGGAAGTTATCATACTACCCATTGGACTAAGGCGACCCCGAAAAAGTCACCTTATTATCTTTACATCTCCTATATTTCGACATCTTTTTCGCGAGGCACTAATTTTCAAATCCAGAAAATGTTAGAAATTTCTATAATGTTTTGGAGGTGGTTACCGGTACTATTTTTCTGTTATCGGAAGAGGAGGTAGCTGAAAAGAGAGGGGCAGCACCCCTTGATTCAAAAAGTCACCCATAAAAACCCCCAAAAGTTTAAGACTGCGTCCGCGGCCCTTTTCCTAAGGAAGACTTGAAGCTTGTACTTGTTCAAAAAAAATTTGAATAGCCAGTGACAAGCTTTATGGACTTAATCGGCCACTGTACATCGTTTATAGATGATAAATGTAATCCAAAGGCTTGTATTACCCTCAATTGTATTATCCTCAATTAATTATTTTCTCCTCGACAGTTTTAACAACAAAAACACCACGACAATGGTAATCAACGCCAAATCAATTTGGTCTCCCACAAATGGTCGTAGACACGACCATGGTACTAGTCTTCCACAACTGGTCGTATAGCGATTCCTTTATGGCTCAGAAGTAGTTATTGCCTGATAAGCACAAGCACATCATGTAATGTGATGAGTGCCTCTTTGATTTTTGAAGATGAAACAAACTTCCTCACTTCCAACCAAGGAGGTTTTGGGCAACACTTTCGTCTCGTCTGAATCTGGTCTGTATCTGGAGAATGTTCCGTTAAAGTGTTCAACCATAAAGGTATAAAATGAACTTTTCTTTCAAACTGGGTGCCATGTTGACACCTCTTGCTCTTTTATTCTCCAATTTTTTTTTCTCTTTCTTTCAATACTTAGCAACGTGATCTTGTTACTGATCTGGCTAACAAAAAAAAAAAATAAAAAAGAAAACAAAGGAGAAAAAAAGTTCTCGTTAAACTCATGTAATCCATCATTGTGGTGCTTTTGACAATTGTTTGTGATTTTATGTCTATTCTGGTCTTTTATAAAATGTTTTAGCCAAATGTGACTACATTATCGATGTGTGTGATTGGTGTTATTGTTGGTGCTGTTGCTGTTGTTATTGTTGGTGTCTATAAACGTTCAGGTATGTGTTGGGCATGGTATACTTTAAGCCATTTAACTTAAGAATTCTAACTTAACAAGCCAGTCTTGAGCATTTATCTGGCTTGACTTTAAGCCGGGCGTTATTAATGCCATTGTTTAAGTGTCATTGCAGAAAAATACAAGCCAAAAAAAGGAAATAAATTCTATTTATTTTGGTACTTAACAGATCCATTTAAAGATAAGTTGATGACGAACAAAAAAAAATGTAGCAGAACTTTAAGAAAAAAATATTTCAGGTATTGTTAGTAAAACTCCAGCCACATTAAGATTTTGTGATGAAGAAAAATAGGAATTTAAATTGTGAATATGAAGCGTATCGAGCCGTCAAGTACTTTAGAACTTAAACACTTATTAAAAGAATTATTCTATCATTTGTTTACTTTTATGGAAAATATTTCGAAAGCCGTATTGATTTTGTAAGAACGCAGTCGATTGAAAAATCTTCTTCGATCGTTTAAATATCGGAAAAAATTTGAACGAAATCGTTAACGATGTGACAACGTAAACTGTGCTATGACTGCCATCTACATATATCCTACCTGCTTCAAAAGCTCTCTAAGGCAGGGCTATCAAACTTCTGAAGATGCTCCGCCACTGTATTTTCAAATGCCCACTGCACATGGGACACTAGGCAGAAGCTATAGTGCCACTTCAGAGAGTCAGAATATTTCCAGATCTAATGCGATGAAAGTTCTTTGAATTTCCTTTTTTCAATGACATTTAATAATCTTATAAATAAGCTTAGGGTGACTGTAATTCCTCTGCTGTCCTTCTATTTGAGTAATTCATCATCAATGGTCTTGACATGTTTTCAAAAGAGCAGTCTGATTAATACTCTATTAATACTTAATCTTTTCAGTTAACTAGCCGACTAACATAATGGCATAGGATTACCAACTGCTGTAACGTGCACTATTTTATTGTATTAAGCGCATAACAACGAAGGCTTATGTTATACTGAAAGATCAATTTTTCCAGAATCTGAAGTCGATTGCCTAGCTCGGTAGAATAATATATAATGATAGTGACTCTCTAGGTGACATAACTGACATAATTAATTAAAACCGTTGGCACTTTGTTTTTTGCTTAGGTTATCGAAGATGGCTCCTTAACATCATATGCTTAAGCACCGAGCTTCGTATTTTTAAATGCTACACATAGCACCCGTATGCTACACATAGCACCCGTATGCTACACATAGCACCCGTATGCTACACATAGCACCCGTATGAAAATCTGCCGAATTTACAGCCTCAGTGGGTTATAAATAATTTACTTTAGTGGCTGACAGATACCCAGTAGAAAGAGGAATTCAGTGGGAAAAATTAACCTGGAAAAATTAACATGAAGAATCATGTTATCAAAAAGCCTGCAGAGGATATTGCAAGAGCTACGTATGAATGGAACCCAAAGGGACATTGGTGTTCCGGCAAACCCGGAACACTAGTATTTGTATGATGCTAGTGAGTGTTAAAGGAAGGTGTTGGTATCAGATAAAACTTGTTGCTAGAAAGAAAAGGAGTCGATGATGCCCTATGTTATACATAAACATTTACAAGAGTGAACGAAGTTGTAAGATTTTTTGCTTTTTAATATAAATAAAGGGTTAGATTGAGTCGCCGTAATCTGGTAGGTAGTGCGTTGGCTTGTTAGACGTGAGGTCAAACATCTCCAACAAAATAAAATATGAAAGAAATATTTCTTCGGCGACTTTCTCTCAGCAGATTTCTGGAAAAAACTCTGAGGATAAATAAAATTGACGTGAAAAGTTTCGCAAAAATTTGTTGCTCGGAGTTGACATTAAAATGTAGGTTCTGTCTCTCATGTATAAAATTAACACATACAGTATAAGCGATGTGGGAAGCCAGGTCGTTTCCGGGCTGAAAGGGTTGTAATAACCAATTGTTTATGTATGTATGTATGCAAAGGCTTAGATTATTGGGTGTAGTATTGGAGAAAGTTCTTCACTGAGTCTTTATTTTTTCTCATGATGCTTTATGATCTTTCTATCACGTTCGCTGTCGATGTTATTCTCTCTCTAGAGCTTAGACATCATGGAGCTTCCTTGATGGAAACCAAAATAAATACTTTTTTGTCATCCCTCGTATTCGAACCCAAGATTTCACGTGTTTGAAGGCAGGCAATTTAAAAACTGTACCCACTCTACTACTTCTTTTCTAAGCATACCTTGTGATTAACTATTGAAGCAATTACAGCTTATATAGCGTGTGGTAAGCTATTATGGAATTATCATTTTTGGTTTAAAATATTTTCGAATTTTTTCTTTTTATTTTTATTTAGGCATTCTATGAAATGCCATTAAACAAATTGTAACAAATAATATTTAATTTTATTATTATTTTTTGTTTAACAAGTTGACTTTAACCATTTTAATTTTGAAAACACTTTAATCTGGCTAATTGTCACCAAAAAAATTTTGATATTATTTTTTAAAGGTATTTTTGGAAAAAAATTGCTTAATTTCCCACGTCCACTGATTGCTCTACTAGTCGAGAGCTCGAAAAGAAAAAACAAAAATTTAACTGTCATAAATTCATTCGATAATTAATCAAGATTTTTTTCAATTGCATTTAAGCTTTCCATAATGATTTTAAATTTAAAAAAAATCTTTTTTTTTTGTTGGTTTCAATAAATAAATTTGGCTTAAAAATAATGAAGTAGTCGTCTACTGTTTGTGGTAAGCGTTATTAAGAAACTATTAAATAATCGATCACCTTTTGGATTTATTTCAGCGCTTTTTTGTATGCTCATAGAGAGAACAAAAAAAATGGAAAACAAAAGACAGATGGACAGTTGGAAGTGGTCATACGGTCATACATATTCACCTGTGCTAGGTTGTTGTTGTTGAGTTACGTTTCACTACCATTAACTAATTGTCACACGTAATTATATTAATTGACGCTCTAAAATTGCTTATAACATCCATACTTTACCACTCTACTAGACTAAAACGTTAACCGAAAAACGAAATAAAAAACAAACTTTTTAAATGTCATTGTCTGTTGACTGTCATCGAAATATTTTTCAGAAAATCACTTTGAAAAAAAAAAACGAAAAAACTGTTTCTGTTATTTTAAAAGGAAAACAAAATCCGATTTTGGTAAATCCAACTACTCAGTTAGCCAGGCAGCTTAAATATTTTTAAATACCTGCAGCTAATTAAACTAAAACCGCAATTGATTAACACCCCCATACCTCCATCCGTACCTCTTAATTGTGTTGTGGCTTTAAAGCCTTAAATGTTGTTCGTTCAATCTAGACTTTTAAATTGTTTCACTTGTTTGCCACAATTTGTTTAAACTGTTTGTTGTGTGGCACGTTATGTGTTGTTGCTGTGATTGTGTTTTCAATCTCAACGTAATTATTATGATCAGAAGTGCGAAATATTCACTTTTTTTCTACGATTTTTCCATGATTAATCTGAAACAGAGAATAGCTTTTGATGTTTTCGCAAAACATGTACAATTGATCTGAAATTAACGTAAATGGCTTACAATTTTTGAAAGCAAGTTGACCAGAATGCCAACAAAATTCCGAAGTGTTGGAAAAAAAACAAGAAAAAGTAAACGAATCTTGTTTACCCTACTTTCTAAGACACTTAATTATATGCACACATTATGGCTATATTACCAACCATATTAAGTTCTTGAGACTAGCCAGTCATAGGAACGCTTCAGTACAGTAATGTGCCTACTGGCCACTTCAACCCTTTAGTTAGGATTAGGACTTAGCTCTCACCTCTTCCAATATGAAAACAACATTTCTTTAGGAACCTGTCTTCCAACGCCTAAAAAACAAAGGTGATTTATCGCAAAGGACTACGCAAATAAAAGGAAAAGTAAGGGATTAATGCCAATTGAGTGGAATGAACATTAAACTTAAACGTTTGATTAGACTAGACATTCTGTCTTGCTCTCAGAAGTATTCCTACAGCCTTTAAGACCTTTTTTCATGTACGTCCGAATTGTTTCCGACCCGTGACAACGACAATAGGTTTCGAGGTAGAGTGGAGGGTGATTTTCGGATTTTTAAATGCCTTGCCTTGACATATCATCAATCTGACTTTACTTTTGCAGTACTAAGCCTTCAGGCATATTCCGCATATTTTTATTTAAACCAATGCACAGAGAATTGTCCCTATCATGCAGTGCATTGTGTTGGAACTAAGAAAACAGACTACAGGACGGAGGAAAGAAAGCATGAAAAAAGTCAACTTCTACCCATCAACCTACAGCGCACGCCATTGAAAGTTTCAAAAAAAAATGTGAACCGATAACACCAACACAAAATCCACACAAAGCAATGAACTTTCTCGAATGCATTGTAGGATCTTCGATCTCTTGTGGATTGGTATAGTCCTGAATTGAAAGATTTTATTTGTTCACGTACAAATTCTTCCTGTAATACATTGTGCGACCTTTCAGTAGCCAATCAGCCACTTACAGATGATATGTTCTTCTATGGGATAGGCCGGTGTTGTGTAAAAAACGCGAATTTCGGGAACAATTTTCTTTATTTCCCCCGAACACATTGCGTTGAAGTAGCGTTAAAACAGAGGAATACAAGCCGCATAGCGACGGTACACCAATAAATTATTAGAGTTGGATACCAGACTGTTATTAATAAACAACTTAACTCTCTCTTGTACGCGGTCGTATAAACCTAGAGGCGCAAGGCCATAAATGAAAATTTTATTCCATTTTCGAATGGATACAAGTGCACCTTCTAAAGAAAGCAGGATACTTGTGTTCTTCTTTCAACACTTGAAAACTATACTGGTTGCACGGATTAAATCGTATTAAATTTTCATGTTCAGAACATGTCTCAGATGCCTATTCTCACGACCCTAACAAAGATTGATTAGAGTTTGAATGAAACCTTTACGCCTCAATCTCCTCAAAAGTGATCGGTCTACGCGCAAAAGCATGTGAATATCAAATACGACTGTCATTTGCAAAAGGATAAGAAATTGAAAAGAAAAGATCGTTTAAGTCATCTCTGTTCTGTCCTCCCTTTTCTCAGTTACGTATTCTTAGTTTTCTTGCATCAACTACCTGTCGGGCAATGAAATCTTGTGTCACCATTTCAATGAGAACACTTTTTTCAAGCATATTGGTCTCAATTTTTTGAATGAATCTGCTGGATAGGCAACCAGATGGCTCCCCAGAGTATGTATGTAAATATGTATGTCACTCAGTATAGTTTTGAGTAACATACTTACATACATAAATACATTCATAATTGGTCATTTACAACCCTTATGTTAGGATTACGACGTAGCTTCTCACACCACTTATGTTGTGTGTGTTCATTTTTTACATTAGTGGCGGTAATTACAGTTTAAAGTCGACTCCGAACGAACAATTTTTGAAAAATATTTTTACCAGAAATCTGCTGAGAGGAAGTCGTCGAAGAAATATTTTTTCATATTTCGTTGTGTTGGACCTGACATGGGGTTTGAACCGTGAACTCACGTCTAATAAACCGACAAACTAGCTACTAGACAATGGTGACTTCGAGCTTAGAGTAACAGGTAAGAAATTTCGCGCAACCAATATAAGCTGCCAGTTCTTCAAATTATCCTGCAGATTTCAGCAGGCAATGGCATTATCTTCCTTCAGAGTATGATTCCTGGCGATATTCGCATTATGAGTGAATTGATATTTTTACGAAATTACTAAAACTTAAACTGGCATATTTTTCCTTGCCTTTAGCTTCTCCTCTGACTCCTGTTATCCTCTTTGTCAAAGGATAATAACGAAAACTGTAATAAAAATTTTTTTGAAAAATTAAACAATTTAAGTACGGCTTTAAAATCGTTAAAAACAATTAAAATTTTCAAATTCTTTAGTGTGAACGGCTTCATCAAAAGCGTTGCCACATATTTAACCACTTTACGTAAAACCGCTATTAAAGCTTTGCTTATAAGTGTTGCGGTATACAAGTGTATATATATGTGTATGTATGTATGTATGTTGCGGTCATAAATAAAACATTAAAATTCTATGTTTCTATTTCTGTTAATTCCCAATTGCAATTTTTACAATTTTTTTTAACAAAGTAAACAGAGTCATAAATTCCAACATAGCGAAGCAACAAGATTAAAACAACACTAGCGTTACAGCAACAGCAATAGCAACAACAACAACATTGATATTAACAACAGAATTGGTGCATGTCACATTGCAACATTTACGAAGCAATTAATTTTGGAACTTAATTAAATAAAACCACATGAGACAAGTGTATGTTTATACATATGTATGCGTTTGTGTTTGTGTGTTTAGTATGTACGCCACCACAAGCCGCAGAACGGAGGACTCTCTAGAGACCAGAAAATGCTGGGACAGACGGACTAGACGGAGCAAAGTTTAAGCAAGACCAACCATTAAGACTGAAATGACAATTGTAAACATTCCAGACTATAATAGAGACCAGCCAGGCCTATCTCTAAACACCACCACCAGCAACAGCAGCAGCAGCAGCAATAAGCCACACAACATCACACCACGCCACATATTAGGATCACATGCTGTGTGACAACTAAGCAACCAAAAACAGAAAAAATTGTGTTCCACAGCACTAGGTAGAGTCTTTAATCTATGAAAACATTTCTTTTGGTACAGAATGGACAACATTTTGGAGGACACACGCTAAAAGTGATCAACAAAAGTAATGTTTTCCATAATTAAGTAATGCTGACCAGAAGCCGAAAAATTGTAAGCCAACAACAACAACAACAACAACAAACAACATATACAACACAGATACCACAAGTGAAAAACAGTAGCAACATGATCTTTTTCTCTTTACGGCAGGCTTACGGTCGAACACCACAACAACACTACTACTACAACTGCATTTGTGTTTGCTACTACTTTCGAGGCTAATCTGTGTAATTCCTTTAAGATTATCACCAGGCCAACAGCGGACAAACGTAGACTAAGAAGTATAGCACATGAGGCGACATCAGTGGACATCTTCCTGTTAAAATTTTCTGATCAAAAGAAGAGAAAACAAAAAAACAGTGACAAGAATTACATCATTGAGCCACTAAATACGGTAGCCAGTAATTTTTGAAATGTTTATTCAAGATTGTAACGCAATTCTTTGGACAATTTGAATAACATGGATGGACACAAAAAAAATAAAAACAACGAAAGGAACAACTACAAGCAACACAGAACATTCCTTTAACAAGTGACAAACACGATGCCTCACTAACGGCAAGGCAACAAACAAAACATGTTAATTTGATGATGATGTTGTCGTTAGCAGGGTTCCAAGATAATCGAACGGTTTTGTTCGAAGACAGCGAATACCCACTGGTAGGAAAGTAAAGAAAAAATTTTCAAAAAATAATTAAAGAAAGGAAGTGATATTCAACTTAAATGTCACTTTAGAGTTCGTTTGATGCAGTTCTTAGGTTTCATTATAGAACACTACGAGATTAGATCGCTGACAAGGATCTTGAACAGATCCCAGCCGTAGTATTACATGCTATGTTGCGATGAGGAGGAGTTGGAAACTATCAAACATCACTCTACAACTGTCCAGTCCTTAGTAGGTTAAGGTTGAGGACCCTGGACAGAGGCTTCTTTGAAGGTTTGGACTCTTTGTCGAGAGCCGACATTAAGGCTCTCCATAGATTTATAAAAAGGTTAAGCTGGTTGGGAAGTGCTAGGGCTTCAAGGTTGTAACCGCACTCTCTTGTGAGTTTGTGGTCCATCTGTTTTTCCTCCTATCGTACCTCTTCTTCATTTCCAATTTCCCTATCTCTTTTACTATCCTCTCTCTCTCTCCTGTAGGAGGTATTACAATGACCTCTAGGTATTGCATTTGTCCCAATGGCAAGTACATGTTCTCAAAACTAACCTAACCTTAGTACTAGCTAGGCTTTTATTGTTAACATTAGGAAACATTCAAAAATTTAATCAAAATGGACTCAAAATCGTAATGAGAAACCAAGAATATAACAGTTTTAGCAGCTCTCATCAATGCCGGTATTATTTCCTTAATCACTGCAGATCTCAGGTCATTTCATGAATATGAGGCCTAAAGCTTGTTTGTAATACTCATTTCAGTTCATAATTTCAATGAACATTATTTGCGTCCAGTAAGAGTCACAATTCTAGCATGTGATTACACGAATTTATAATAAAATCTTCTGAGGAACAACGCCCCTCTTAAACCTCATTCTTGGCGATCTGCAACGAAAGATTTTCTAGCGAGGACACGCAAAGGATTTTCTAAGTCGCAATTGCTGTCACGGGCGATTCTACTGGAGAATAATGATGTCATCGAATCAGGGGTCATTCGGGTAAAATCGAATTCTTGTTAATTTCTTTGTTTCTTTAAGGAAAACATGACTGTCACTAGACATGTTCCTTCCTCTTGTCATTATTTATTTGCCTTGTTTCAGTTTAATTAAGTTTCTCAACTGTAATAAGTTCTAGAATGACAGGGTTGCCATCTAAAGTTTTTTAAAGCAATATCCTTTATGAGGTATAGAACTTTAAGTTGGCATTACTTTTCAAGATGGCGACCGATTTAACAGCTGTCAAGTGATTTATTCTCAGTTTGGTTTGGCAATTCATCATGAATAGACTCACGCCTGAACAACGCTTGCAAATAGTGCAATTTTATTTCGAAAATAATGGTTCTGTGCGGAAAACGTATCGCGCACTACGTCCATTTTATCGTCGACAAAATCGTCCATCAGAGCAGTTAATTCGATTAACCATGGAACGTTTTCGCACCACGTTTACTCTTATTGATAACTCGCGTCCCCAGAGACGCTGTACGGTGCGTACAGAAGAAGCTATTGCTGCTGTAGAGCGTAGCATTGAGGAAGACCCGAATGAGTCCATCCGCCATCGAGCACAGGAATTGGATCTGTGTCCATCCACTTTATGGAAGATTTTGCGGAAGGATTTTGGTTTGCGTGCTTATAAAATCCAACTCGTGCAAGATTTGAAGCCAAACGATCATCAAGTAAGGCGTAGATTCGTCGAATGGGCCCAAAACGAGATTACCGTTGTTCCCGATTTTCATAAGCGAATTTTGTTTAGCGATGAAACGCACTTCTGGTTGAATGGCTACGTCAACAAACCAAACTGCCGCATTTGGAGTGAAGGTAATCCTCAAGTGTATGTGGAAACACCGTTACATCCAGAAAAACTGACTGTTTGGTGCGCTTTATGGGCTGGTGGAATCATTGGTCCGTACTTTTTCAAAAACGATGGTGGCCAGAACGTTACAGTCAATGGTGATCGGTATAGAGCCATGATTACTAACTTTTTCATTCCTGAATTGAATAACCATGATGTCCAGGAGATGTGGTTTCAACAAGACGGCGCAACATGTCACACAGCTCGTGCCACAATAGATTTATTGAAAGACACATTTGGTGACCGCCTAATTTCACGTTTTGGACCTGTGAATTGGCCTCCAAGATCTTGTGATTTAACACCGCTAGACTACTTTCTGTGGGGCTATGTAAAGTCATTGGTCTATGCGGGAAAGCCACAAACGCTTGACCATTTGGAAGACAACATTCGCCGTATTATTGCCGATATACGGCCACAAATGTTGGAAAAAGTCATCGAAAATTGGACGTCCAGATTGGACTACATCCGCGCCAGCCGTGGCGGTCATATGCCAGAAATCATATTTAAAATGTAATGCCACAAGATTATCTTTCGGATAAATAAAATTCATGTCAATCGAATAATCCATCGTTGTTTTATTGCAACTTAAAGTTCTATACCTGTATAAAAAACACCCTTTATATTGGATTTATGTAATCAGGATACAGTAGCTGGGAACTTTCCTCATTGAGAGGAAGCTTTTTAATTTTTTAAAATCCATTGCTCCAGAGACTTGCCAAGTTGAGAAATTAAAAATATGTTAGAGGTAAAGCAGGCTCTGTAGTTTTATGCTTAATGTGATTACCAATTCAACCTAGGGTGTTGGCTTATTGGACATGAGGCCTCGGGACAAACTCATGGTCAGACATCTCCCTACAAATCAAAATACGATTAAAATATTTCGTCGGCGACTTCCTCTCAGCAGATTTCCGGCAAAAGCTCTGAGAGTAAATAAAAAAATTGACATGAAAAGTTTCTCAAAAATCTGTCATACGGAGTCGACTTTAACCTGTAGGTCCCTCCACTCATGCATAAAATTAATACACACAACATAAGTGGTGTCGAGAAACTGGGCCGTAATCCTAACTGAAGGGTTGTAACGACCAATTACGTATGTATGTATGTAACCTAAAAAATCAACGATTGAACTTTGCCTCGTGTCTTCAAGTTACATATAATTATACACAGTCCACGGTTTTTCAAAGATTTCTTGCATTCCTTCAAGATTTTCTTTCGTTTTCTTGGATGTGCAAGTTTTATCATGATATCAGTCAGTTCGACATTGCACCGCCCTAAGTTGGTATTTTTCCCAGGAATATAAAGATCGAGTTTGATAGATGGACCTTTCGAGCATAACAATACCTAAATAAAAAACCAAATAGAAATGAATACTTTAATCGAATAATCGATTTAGTATTTAAATTTTGTCACAGATATTCTTATTTAAGATTTTGGTGACAAAATCACAACAACAACAACGAAAAAATAGAGAAAAACAAAAACATACACTCAACAATTGCTACTGCAGACTGTGCTAGTTGCAGCACCTAAAGAAGAAAGCATCATCAGTTCAGAACTATAAAAATAACACGACGACGACGAAATACTACATCAGTTGACACTGACATTTGTGCTGACATTACACATGACGCTGGCTTTCTTTTCTATTGAACATTACATGACATTTGACAATATCACGCGTGTTTGTAAACTGCGATATATACAGAGAAAGAGTAGAGAAAACATGTTGCCACACTAGCAACTCTAGAGTGTACAGATCTATGTATGTGTGTGTGAGTGTGTCACGCAGTAATCAGACTCTAGAGAAAAAGGAGTTGTCACAGTATTGCGATAGGAAAGCGTTACGCTAGATGTTGTTGATATTTTTTTTCTTTTCTTTTTATTTTTCGAAAATATTCATTCATTTTCTATTTAAATGACGATTTAGCCGATTTCTTGTCATCGATTACCACTTTGACATGACCATTCGTGTTTTAGGCCAATGCAAGCCTTTTCTTTTCTTTCTTTATTTTGTTTCTCCCGGCAGCAATCAATAAACAGTAGCTACTGGAATAAGCAACATAAGCAGGAATCATAAGAAAATCGTTGCATTCGAAAAGATGGCGAACGAACGCAAGTGTCCATCAATAAAATTGTAATTCAATTGAGAATGACAACTGCCTTTGGGTGGAATCGTGCGAGTGTTATGCGGGAAATTAAAGACAAAATTTTAAATGCAAATAACCCACTAAAAATTCAAATTAAGAACAATAAATTTATTTTAAAAGAATGGATAACCTGGAGACCACATAAATTCAAATGGAAAGAAATGATGTTTCTTGAAATCTTTATTACGAGGTATTTTTCTGCTCTTTTGGTTTTCCAAATTTTTCGGAGTAAAAAACAGACATGTGACATGCCGAAAATAAAACAATGCTTGCAAATCTTTGAATTTTATTATCAAAATTCGTGTCGTGTGAGAAATGTGTTTCTACCGAACAGTTATTTTCAGGAACGAAACTCATTTATTGCCCAATTTGGTGTGAAGAGCAGCTAGTGGCAGATGCCGATGGCATCATTAGACTGTACTTCCTGGAGAACAACAAAAATTCCAACGTAACAGTAAATTAAATAAGGTCCCGAGTGATAATTACTGACGTTTTGTGTCACAAATGGTATATTTGAGATTGCTAAACATGTTCTTTTACAAGTCAGTACCACACATATGTATGTCACACGTTACTCTATACTAAGATTTCACTGAGAAAAGTTTTGGAACAGATCATAAGCCACTAAGATCATGTGATTTCACTCCAATAGACATTTTTGTGGGGGATCACAGCTGTTATTGGTTAAATACCGACCAAATTTCTGGAAAAAGTATGGCAACATTAGAGCTCTCGAAATCAAAAAAACCTTGTTAACAACAAATGCGCGATAAATGTAAATTTATACTTAAAATCGAACCATAGAGTGTTTAATGGGATCATAAAAAAATTTAACTGTAAAGATTAAAAGAAGAAAGTGCTGATGGATCGTATGTTATTATCTCTATGGCTCATGTCTTCACTACCATTATTAAATCCAATATTAAATATATAAATTAAAATCCAACAAAGCCTCTAAAGCCGCGATAGAACACCCACATTTGTACTGTTTTTAAATTCGGCACAAACAATAGATCACATTGGCATTACCATCCTTGTACACACCCAATTTATCGCTCACGTTACACTTCCAATATCTTCCTCCAAGCCTAACTCATATTATTGTGGCTTGCTTAGCAAGCAATGCTCGCTATATAATCCCTCCACATGTGTGTACTGCCCAATCCTGTTTTCAGATATTTTTGAATGATACCACACTTTTCAAACTTGCCCCTTGATATTTGGAATACATTGTTTGAACTGCCTTGGTAATCAAAGCCCTCCTCAGACAATTTTATTAAGGTTTTCCTCACAAGAACACTCCACATTAGTGGTGAAAGAAAACTCTTATTTCCTACCCTGCGTTTGTCACCGCAGATTGTGTGTACAAACCCCTAGCTATCCATGCTAATATAGTCGAAACTATATCCATTATTTTCAATTTCTATCCATTCTATCCATCTCCTGAGGAAACTATGGTTATCTAATGCCTCATTTATGTCCAAAAAATTGCAACATTCTTGTCACCTTAAGAGTCCTTAACATCTGCTATTATATCCTTTAGAATTAGCTCCGCATATTCGCCATGTATACGTGTTGCTTAGGATGCATTGACATCCATTTTAATACTCCACAGTTATTTGTTTAATAGACTTTGAATGCGTTGTGTCCTTTTTCCCCTCCTTTGGAATAAACACCATCCAGAACCAAATGACTGATTTGAGAAACCTTTTCATGTCATTTAGTTACTCTCAAACATTGTTGCCAGAGAATGAATTTCAAAATATGCTAAAACATGAAAAACATAATGCTAAAATGTTCTACGGAATAAAAAAAAAATGCTAAATTTTTTAAATGTAACAAAACTATTTATTGCATATACATATGTATGTTTTTGTTTTATTCCGAAAATAAAACTTTTTTACATCAGTATATTACATTTGAGTTAACAATATGTTCATAAAATTATTGTTCTTCTTTAATCAATTACAATTTATGTATATATTAATTCATAAAAATTTCTGAAAATGAATGGGAATTAAAATTCCCAATTGCAAGGGCATTATAAGCTTCGTGGCAGCGATGGTTGCCGTTGCTTATTTTGTATATGCAATTGGTTGACAAATCCCAAGTAGATATTGGCCGCGATGGTGACCGCATATACTTGGAATTTTTGCGACTATCTCTACTTCTTTTCTATTGTTGCAGTTATTACTTGTGAGTATTGTCAATAAAGAAAACGTTATATATTTTGTTTTCGAATTTTAATCCTTCTCGAATTTGTATTATTAAACATAACTCAGGTTTTCGAATTTTATTTTTAATTAAAGCCATTAAACTGAAAAGCCTTTCAACTTCAGCATTAGAAAATGGTAAAACGAGTAATGACAATACTTTAAATGTATTTAGTTAATTAAAAAAAATTTTTTTTTACTCCAAAAAATTTTTTTTATCAAGCAAATTATGCTAAAAAGCATTTAGCATAATTTACAAAAAAATAAATGCATTTTAATGAAGCGTAATGCTAAATCTAGCACCGAAAGTGCTAAAATGGCAACACTGCTCTCAAAGCTTTTACCAGAAGACTGCTTGCTTTTATTCCTTTTTTCGAGATGTCTGAACTGAGACTTAAACTCCGCAGAGTTCTCGTCTAATATATCACACCCGCTATCTGCCCAACGATGACAATCACATCTTTTAGATTTTTTAAAAACACCCTTTTTGTAGCAAATAAAGTTTTTGAATAAAACAACAGTTTTTTATCTACACACTTATCTAACCACCCTCGCTTTCAAAATAAATTACTATAATCAACACAACAACCACAATTAATTTATTTTTACGATATCAAATGATTTTATCTTCCAACGTCACTCTAATAAAACTTTTGATTTGTCAGGTAAAATATTCAAAAACAGAATAAATCGTGAGAAGTTGGCTACAGTTCAAGGTGGCAAGTCTCAAAAGCGTTTAAATCATTAATTCATATGAGCTGAGCTGAGCTGAGCTAAAGCGGACAAAAGGGTGTTTAAGAAACTTTTGCAAAACCTTTCAAAATCTGTCAAAATAATTTAGAAAAAGTATTTATTTTGTGTTATTCTGTGTTATTTTTTTTTAATATATTTTTAACACTTCAGTCCTAAGATTATTTCATTCAAATGATGAGAGTGTTTGAATCTTTTTATATTAAAAAAAAGAAAGAAATCTTTTGTTATATTTTGTTAAGTCATTTTATATAAAAAATATTGTTTTTTCTATTGTTTCTTGTATTTGTTATTGTGTTTCTTTAAAGTTTCAAGTATTTTTTCTTAATTTATTAATACTAAAATATTTTTTTTTTCATTTTGATCTATCAGGCAAATTTATTACCTTTTCATAATTTTTATGTGATTTGTTTGATTTGAAATATTAAACTAGAGTTCAATGAATCTCAAACATCTGCTGTTAAAAAAATTAAATTTTTGTTTGATGATCTTCTTTTATTTACTTAATTTTCAGATTAAATAAAACGTTCATAAGTGTTCATATTTCCAAAGCTAAAAAATTGTTATTTAGGATTAACACCAGGAGTTATTTCAGCGTTCGTAACTCATTGTTACGGGTGATTTTTTGCTTGGTTTTGGTTTTACAAGTTAATTTTTTTTAGTAAAAAATATTCGGGACATGTGACAATACCAAAAGGCTGCCTTCCAAAATGTAAGTTGCTTTATGTTTGAACAAAGTATCGTGTTTCATAATGCCGCTATACAAAATATATACAATGTATTCTATTTCAAAACTTCGTCAACGTGTATTTTTAACGCAGTTAAAAAGCAATCAGGCATCGGATTTATAGTTGATGCATTGTTTGGTTACTACATAGTTTATATACAGTCGTAGAACTGCATACAAACTCTGTATTGATACATTTTGGAAGACAGCCACACTGTTTGGTGCGGTTCAAATACACCCCTTTAGTGAGGATTGCGACCTAGCTATTCACACCACTCATGTTGTGAGTGTTAATTTTATCCATACGTGGCGGGACCTGCAGTTTAAAGTCGACTCCGAACGACAGATTTTGTTTTTCAGAAACTTTTCATGGTAATTTGTATTTACTCTCACAGTTTTTGACAGAAATCTGTTGTGACGAAGTCGCCAAAGAAAATTTTTTAAAATTTTGTTTTTTTTTCTGATATCTGAGCTGGGGTTTGACCCAGACTACGGCGACAGTGCAGCACAAATGATCTTTAAAAATAAAATCACAACGTTACAAACAATGTCAAAAGGGGTGGCGCGATAATTACTGACTTATTTTGACGAAAATGGAAAAATTGGATTTGGTAGACATGTGGTTTAAAAAAGGCAATGCTACATGAGAGAAAGCAAGCACCTTTTTGCAGGAGAGTTGGGCGATTAATTAGTCTTACATTTTGTCGCCAAGATCAGTGGATTTGACACCACTGCATTCGTTTTGTGAGTATACGTTCAGCACAAGGATAAGCCAGTTACAATTCCAGCTACTGAAAACAACATTTCAGCTGCCATTGAACGCCGATTGACCGTGAGATTGTTTACTAAACGAAATCATATCTTAAAAGTTCATCATTTCGTAGCTGTTGCCATATAATTTGAACCTCCCTATAAAGCAAGCGGAGAAAAGAAGAGGTCCCACTTAGGCAATTAATTCTATCCAGGGTTCAACCATTCCTTAAAGAAAACTATCCTGACTACAAAGTAAATCTTGCTATTGCACTATCTATCCCGCACTGCTAAGACGAGTATACTCGTCCTTGGCAGCGAATGGGCTAATATACAGATTGCTGCAATAGCAAGATTTAGCAGTGCGGGATACCCTGTCAAAGACGAGTATACTCGTCCTACTTTAAATATATTATAATATGCAGGCTTTTGAATTAGCAATTTTTTTTGCCACAATTTCACGCAAAAATCAACTTCAATTTTATAGCAACTCGTCTTTGGTTTTCTGCTTGTAAATGATTATGTATGATAATATATGTGCTCTTGCCAAGAAGTAACAGGGTAAACAATAACACTCAAAATATAAATGGCAATGAGAAGGACTTCATATAATTTAGGCTTGGCAGCGAATGGGTTAGAGAGCTCGGTCAACGATGACAGAAAATGAGACCATCTCTTCATCACTAACACATGAGGTGAAAGACAGTCGCCTTCTCCTCCTCAGGTCCACTACTCCTGCAGAAGTCATCAGTTGGAATGCCGAATCTTTCGGCTTGCCTACCAACAGGACAGTGGCCCCTAAGAATAAGTATACGTCAGGCCTGCAAAATATCGGGCATTGTTAGCCCCATACTGAGCCTGGGCAATTCATCTGGAAAGTAATTTCCAACAATATTCCTATGTTCTCGAACTATTTTTACCTTTTAATGGTCGAAAATATTCATGAGAAATTCTCGGCATTTGTAGAGAAGGTGGTCATTAGTATATTAATCACGGCCTTGCTGTCCGAGTAGGTTAGGTTAGGTTAGAGGACGTGTACTTGTCAATTAAGACAAGTACAGTACCCGGAGGTCGAATTGATCCATTGTACACCGTCCTAGTTTCACACACCACTTATGTTGTGTGTGTTAATTTTATACATGAGTGGTGGGACCTACAGTTTAAAGTCGACTCCGAACGACAGATTTTTGAGAAACTTTTTCATGGCAATTTTATTTACTCTTAGAGTTCTTGCCAGAAATCTGCTGAGAGGAAGTCGCCAAAGAAAATACTTTCTTGATGTCTGGCCTGGGGCTCGAAACCTGGCTTTACGTCTAATAAGCCAAAACATTACCTACTAGACTACGGCGACTTCTTGCTGTCCGAGTAAATAAAGGGATTTCAGGAAATACTCTGGTTTCAATATGTCCATGACCTCCGCTTGGAAAACACTGAATGGATCAAGTAGTGTAAACGAGAGTTTAATATCAAAAACCTTGATAAATACTTAGCACAGTCCACTCCGTTCAGCACATTGGAGTGATCGTCCAGATTTTCAAACCATCAGCTCATAGTTTGAATTTTAAGGTTAAATATCCTAATCAAAGTTATAACGAGCCATATCATCGACTTGAGGATGTCTTCATAGATTTTCAGTATATCCATTGTCTAAATTGGGCCAGAATTTAACTGCATTAAGCCTTACTCAGCCCTCAACTCAGCAAAAGGTCACAGATATTGCACAACTCAATATATGTATACGAAACAGCTGACCAACTGAGGAATAATGTGGGTAGCGAGGCATACCATTTCTTGGCTAATAATGAAGTATTTATCAACTGCTTTGAAAGCTATTGTTTATGAATTATTTATTTTTTATACTTAATTAATTAAGCAATTCAGAAATAATTTATGAAGTTATTAACAACTCATTTCATTTCTTTTTTCCTTTGTATTTCTTATAATGACTGGCTTTTAAGTCTTTAATTTCAATTTCAATTATTTTCTTACTTCCTCTTAAAGTTCTCCTTCATCATCAATCATAATGTTGAAAAAGTACTTTTTGAAAAAACAAAAGAAAAAAATTACGAAAACAAAAGTGCTAAAAACTATTAACCATGGCTGGCTGTCTAAAAACCAAATCAAACAGTAGGGAATACAAAGTAATACGCTGCCATGCCAATAAAACCGATAATCAATCTTGCAATCAATAGCTGCTTAGTGTGGTGAAACAAAAGCCAAAGTTCAATGACTTTCGAAAGTAACAGTGACCCTGTTAAGGTGAAGTCTTTTTGATTTAATGATGCTGATACAGATACCGATACTGATACTGATACAATAACGAACTGGATATTGAAAACTGGATACCCACAAAAAAGAAAAAATATGAAAATGAATCAGAAATTATTTCAAATAATTTATTTACTTTATATTGTCTTGTTTTCGGAAATTATTTTCTGTTTGTTTTTAAATATTTCACAAAGAAAAAAAACAATTGAAACGAAAAAAAATATAAATTAAAGGGATTTGAATTAATTACCGGAAGTTGAAGTTGTTGTAGTTTTTTGCATACACTTGTGTATTGCAAATGAATCATTAAGTGTGTTGCCAACTTTTTTTTTGTTTTCTTCTCCATTCCAATCTAAATTATTATGCGTGTTTTCATAATAATTTATTTGTTTCACTTGTTTTTGTTGTTGTCAATTGCAAAATTTATTACAATTTATTTACGAAATGATTTCATATTAATTTTCCAATTGTTTCTACGTTTGATCTGACGTATCATACTGTGGGGGCATTTGAGTTGTGTGGGCTCAACAATCTATTTTAATGTTCTTTTAAATGATTCTTCCATACATAAATCTTCGATAATTCATGATAATTAGAATCTTTTAACACTCTTCAGACAAAATTAAGAAGAAAAAAATCCCCTTTGTAAAGCAAAAGTTTAAATAAAATTTATTAAAAAAAAGCATTTTAGTCGGGCAAATAAGATTTTCAATACTAAACATGGAATGCTTTAATGCTCCCAAAAAATGGTGATAAATTCTAGTTCTTGTAGTCACGCGTGACAAGTATGGATGCCAGATATCTAGCTGTTTAGATTTGTTATTTATAAGGGAAGCCAAGCATTATTTAATTGGCGGGGTTTCGATTTCCAATCCGTAATGCTTGGACGTTTCAAAAAATGGTGATAAATTCCAGTTCTTGTACTCATGCGTGACAAGTATGGATGCCAAAAATCTAGCGGTTTAGATTTCTTATTTATAAGGGAAGCCCAGAATGGTTTAATTGGCGGGGTTTCGATTTTCAATCCGTAATGCTTTACGTTTCAAAAAATTTTGATAAGTTCCAGTTCTTATACTCACGCGTGACTAGTATGATCTTGATATAGAAATCTTGCGGTTCAGATTTCTTATTTATAAGGGAAGCCAAGCAGGATTTTATTGGCTGGGTTTCGATTTTCAATACGTAATATTTTGATGTTTCAAAAATTGGTGATAAGTTCCAGTTCTTATACTCACGCATAGCAGAAGTCGTCGTAGTCTAGTATGTAGGGTGTTGGCTTATAAGACATAAAGCCAGGGTTCGAGCCCCAGGCCAGACATCAAGACACTTCCTCTCAGCAGATTTCTGGCAAAAACTCTGAGAGTAAATAAAATTGCCAAGAAAAAGTTTCTCAAAAATCTGTCGTTCGGAGTCGACTTTAAACTGTAGGTCCCACCACTCAACATAAGTGGTGTGAGAAACTAGGACGTTGTACGATCTCCGGGTAGTGTACTTGTCTTAATTGACAAGTACACGTCCTCTAACCTAACCTAACTCATGCATAGCAAGTATGGATGCCAGGAATCTACCGGTTTAGGCCACTTAACCAAGCATGCTTTAATTAACGGAAAATACCGTACGCTTAAAGTTATCGCCACATGCAAGTTATGTATACTCTGCATTCAGTGTTAAACTCGCTACTTAGTTTCCGACCTCACGGACCGACTTCACACGAAGACTGTGTTTCTCACGATCTCCGAGAAATCGAAAAATATGCGACATTCATGGATAAACTGGATACTATTCTTAAGGGACTGTAGAGAAATAAAGTTGTTCACTCTGGGACTACTCTGCTGCTGAGCAGCCATTTAATCTGACAATGGCTGTTACTTGCTCCTGAAATCTAATACAGTAATCATGGAGTCTATACGAGTGTTTGACTTCCTAATAGTCAATGTGAACACCACAATACGTTTTTCCAAATTTAAGATATGGGAGTCTATCTCCATATGATTTGGAGAAGAATCTGACTTCCTATTCCAATAGGCTCTGTGAAATCGAATTCTATATATGGATTCGGTTTTTCCGCTTGTGGATTTTTTCCCCATGTTTGCTTGGCAAATAGATGGAGTCTAAGTGCGATCATTTATTTGCTCTTCGCCTTAGCACTTCTGCCTCCCAATTCATTTGAATTATTTGGTGTTCCAGCTTTTGTAAGGGCATTAGCTATGTTGTCACCGTTTATGAATGAACCTCCTCCAAAGAAATCCAGAATATTTGGAAAACATTTGGTATTTTTTGCACTTTCTCTCTGAGAAATCAAACCTGGTGGCCTGTTTGCTATCAATAATTTTTGATACTGAATTTTTTTCATGATTATTAATACCCAGACTGAATGATATCATAAAAAGCATGTAGTTCTTCAAATAATTTGTCTAGGAAGCTTCTACGTAGACGCTGACTTTCTTAGAGATCACGTACCGCCATTTCTGGAGAAATTTTCTAACTTAATAAGGAAGTTTTTCACTGCTACACCTAATTTACAGAATTTCTTCTTCCCAGGTGACGACGAATGGCAACCCTACCATTCTAGGGCCTGTTACAATAAACTAGCCAGTTGTCTAGCTAAAAAAAATTTGATTAAAGAAACTGAATCGCATACACAACTGGGCATTACAACCCTTCCGTCAGGATTACAACTTAGCCTCTCACATCACTTATGTTGTCGTTTTTAATTTTATCCATAAGTGGCAGGGCCTACAATTTAAAGTCGACTCCGAACAATAGATTTTTGAGACACTATTCATGGTAATTTTATTTTACTCTCAGAATTTTTGCCAGAAATCTGCTGAAAGGAAGTTGCCGAAAAAATATTTTGTTGCATTTCGTTTTGTCTGACCTGAGGTTTGAATCGAGGCCTCACTTTGATTAAGCCACTATTTTAGTTCGAAACTATATTAGTACTATACTCGTAATGTTGCTAGCGATGCTTAGTAACCTTCTAAAGCTCGAATATTCGAATTTGCCGGCACTACCAATTCATATGCATACACATGCATACACAACAATCTACAACAATTTTAATTTTTTAATTTAAATTCTAATCAAATTATTATAATTTTTTTCTTCTTTACAACAACAACAACCATTCGGCCATCCCACTCAAAAATCAATCATTTTTCTGCAGAACTAACTTATAATCATGATGATGATCATCATGCAATTCCCTCGATGATTTCAACTCAAGCTGCCTTCACGTATGTATATTTTGCGTTTGGCAAACAATTTAGATTAATTGATTGGCGATAGCAAAGTACAACACAAACAATAACTTATTGAACATGAAATACCAGCAAATATTTTCAGTCAGTTCAAAGCTATGAATACCAACAACAACATTAACAGCAACTACGGCAACTACAGCAACAGCGGTGTTAATATCTATGAATTGCAATTCAAAATCGATGGAAAATTAAATGAATTGCAAAAGAAACGTCAGCTAAGCAAACAAAACGTCAGTACGGCAAACGAAAGACAAAAACATTCCAAAATAAAGCATCATCGGCTATGGAATGCGATTAAGAAGAGAAGCCTACAGCGTCGGCCTTTTACAGAAAAAAAGAATGGAAACATTGACTTAAAAATGGTAGAACCTGCAAAGAACTCTGATGATGATCTCATGGATACAATTAATCGAGTAATGATTGTAAGTAGAGAGAGAGGGTACATTGAGGAATGAGAACAAACAATTAAAAAAGTGCACTCAACTTGATTTATCAGGTACCTTTTTACTCGCCTTATTTCAAGGGCAAAAAGTTTGCAACCAGGGTTTAACAACAAAATTTAATTTAAATTTTTTAGGGCACATTCCTCCCAGACGTAGTAGTATTGGATTATTTATCTGTTGCTTACAGACCCATGTAATCATTTCCTATATTAGGAAATGCTTTCAAGAATTTACTTTAAATTTTGTGTAACAAATTAAGTAACGTGTGTTGAATCTTTCCGATAGTGGAACGGATCCTCAAGCTTTACAATCCACCATTAGACCTTTTCTATACATTAAGGATCTTTACCACTTTACATTCCCACACACACATCGACAATTGTTCAGCAATGCTGAATGACTCTGGAGGTAATAGAGACACGACACCCTCATATTGGTTCCTAGACGTAGAGTCATAGCAGGTAAAAACATAGCTGACGCAATTTCAAAATCCGGCACTGCATTATATTCCAACGATATCCTGCCCTGAAAGAGCGCCCACTAAATGATGGCACAGAGAGCTCACATATTCGCTGAGAACCCAGTTGTGTAATGAATACATAATTGGTCTTTACAACCTTTCAGTCTGGACCATAACCTAGCTTCTTACACCACTTCTGCTGTGTGTGTTAATTTTTTACATAAATGACGGGACCTACAGCCGATTCTGAACGACAGATTTTTGTGAAACTTTCCATGGCAATTTTGTTTTACTCTCAGAGTTTCGGCCTGAAATCTGCTGAGAGACGCCGAAGAAATATTTTTTCATATTTCATTTTGATGTCTGAGCGGGAACCCGGTAACCAACACGCAACGTAATATTTACTGTTTCTAGACCTTGGGTTCTAGAATTTGTTAAAATAAATTCGTCTAAAATTTTGTATATCAAACGAGATGACCCTTCAACAACATTAGAAGTTTGTTTCATGATAATGCGATTGAAGTCTTTTTTTCCGCTGTTTCATATTTCGTTTTGCTCGAGATGGCTGACCTGGGGTTTGAACCGCAAGCTCACGCCTAATAAGCCACTACACTATCTTCTAGACTATGGCAACAACATAACATTGCTTTCTTAAAGGACTTCCATTTTTTACAGAATTTTTAATGCGTAAACCATTTCCGTCTTTGCAGCTGCAACGTTCTCTCATGGAATTGAGTAGAAGTATAGCCGACAGTCGTCGCTTACAGATGATTTGGATATTTTTACAGTGTGGCTTATCCATTATATTTAATACCTACAATTTGATGGTGTTTCTCTTGAAAATGGTCTATCATACCGGCGATGTTCCATTATCATTGGCCAAGTTGTTACTTTTCTATGGTTATCATATCATTACGCCTTTAATGGATACAATTTTAAGTATTTTAGCCTATAATAGCGTATATACAACGGTAAGTTCTTAATGTTTTAACAATAAATTTCAAGAATTTAATTAAATTTCTATGTTTTTAACGCAGCTATTTCAAACGGCCAGTATAGTGGATGAAATTAACATGTATGTTTTGGATGTGGCAATAAATAACAGGGTAATGACTGAACTTATTACAGAATTTGTGGTGCTATAAGAAATGTTTCAATTGCAATTAAAACTCGAATTGCCTCTAGGCTGTATTACAAACAGAACTTCAGGAAATACAAAAACAAAATGAAATACGAAAAAAATATTTCAGCGATTTCTACTCAGCAGATTTATAGCAAAAACGTCAGGATTACGATCTAGCTTCTAACACCACTTATATTGTGTATCTTTTATTTTATACATGAGTGGCGGGACCTATAGCTTAAAGTCGATTCCGAAAGATGGATTTTTTGAGAAACTTTTCATGGCAGTTTTACTTACTCTCAGAGTTTTTTGCCAGAAATCTGCTAAGAGGAAGTCGCCGAAGAAATATTTTTACAGATTTCGTTTTTCTTGGATATGTCTGACCTGGGGTTTGAACCATGGCGTCATGTGTAATAAGCCAACACACTACCTTTTAGACTACGAGCGGAAGAGGGTGTGGGAGACTAAAAACGTGCACGGAGAGACAGTAAATGTCGACGACGCCAGAAAGCGAACCATGCAACACTGGCAAGAGCAATGGAGCACTAAAACAAGTAGTAGACAGACGGAAAAACTTCTCCCAGATATTACCCGTTGGATTGAGAGGAAATTTGGTGAGGTTATCTACTACTCAACACAGTTGTTATCCGGACATGGTTACTTTTGTAAATATCTGTTTAAAAGGGGGAAGATGACACGACCAAATTGCATTTATGATGACGCGGAACATAGTTTCTTTCATTGTGAGAGATGGTATTTAAAAAGAACGAATCTTGAGGCCAAAGTCGGCGTCTGTACTGTCGAAAACTTCTGCGATATATTTCTGAACAGAAAGAAAATTGGAATAGCATAGCCAGATACAATGAAGCCTTGCTGAAATCTAAGAAACTTGAGTTGGATGAGAGAATTAGAATGGATGTCTCAGATTTTGTTGCGTAACCCGAACGCGGATATGGACATAAAGTGGCCGAAAGACCAGAGGGACTCCACTTTGAAGTAATACCACAGTAGTTCCGGAGTGGGCATAAAGAGTCCAAAAAAGTAGGGGAAGATTTAGTGGATGAGGGCCCCACACACGGGGGACACGGTGACAACTTCCACTATGGTGCGGTTAGGTACATTTACTCCTCCTCAGCAGGAAAAAAAACCTATTAGACTACGGCGACTTCAATCGCATTATCATGAAACAAAATTCTGATGTTGTTGAAGGGTGATCTCGCTTGATATACAAAATTGTACATGAATTTATTTTAGCAAATCCTAGAACCCAGTCTAGAAACAATAAATATTAAGCTGCGCTATGGTTTCAGGGACCCCTGTCAGACATCAAAACAAAATATGAAAAAATATTTCTTCGGCGACTTCCTCTCGGCAGATTTCCGGAAAAAACCCTGAGCGTAAGTAAAACTGCCATGAAAATTTTGTCAAAAAATCTGTCGTTTGGAGTCGATTTCAAAATGTAGATCCCGCCACTCATGTATAAAAATTAACACACACAACATAAGTGGTGTGAGAAGCTAGGTCGTAAACCTAACTGAAGGGTTGTAATGTTATGTATGTATGTATGGTTACTGGGTAATAAGTAACCGAGTAACGTATTTTAATATATCGAATAATTTTAGCAAATGTTAGAACCAGTATTCTCGAACTTACTTAGAAAGGTTTTCTAAAGTAATTTTTATTTTCCAAATTTTAGATTTCCCAATTTTCTGCGTATGTCTATAATAATTTGAAAGTCTTTACATTATATGGCCTTTGTAGCTTGGATGGTTCTTTACTAACCGCTGTAAGTAATGCAACGATAAAAAATCCAAATTTTGTAAGACTAATTCTATATCTTCCTTTAGATCATATCGGGCACCACAACCTATATTATAATCCTTATACAATACAGTGGTGATGGTGAAATATGCTCAATGCCAGACAATATGAATAAAACCACCAAAATTAAGACTTAAAACGTTTCATTACTCGAAAATAGACAAAAAAAAAAGGAAGAAAAAATATTCAGAATATTATGTCCATTTTTTTATTTATGAACTCCCCAGCATGATCAATAAATCTTTTCTTTTTCTATAAAATGCAAATGCCGTCGTACAATTATCCATAATAATGGTTATAAAATTTAATAAAAAAGAGAAAAATGGAAGGAAAAAAACCCGAAATTGATTAGGAGACAATAAATCATTTTCATTTGATTTTCAAATATTTACGCTTAAAAATAATACCAAAAATAAAAAGCCACCATATGACCAAAGACACCCTACTGTGGCAACAGACAGTTGGCCATTGTAATGTTGCGTAATTGAAGGTGGGTTTTTTTCTGCTCTCGGCCAGCTAACATGTGTTAGAATAATAGCTTAAGAAGGCTATGAACAAATTTAATTTTCTGTTTATCAAAAGTGAGGAATGAAAAAGGGGGAAAACGGGCGGGAGGGTGTATATAAATTTTGCAAAAGTAATTGTGTGGGACGCAGCATGAATTCGCTTTAATAACACAGTGTATGCGTAAACTAAAGTTAAGCTATTGGCTGTTTCAATTTTTAGTACGCAGTTTAAATGTTTGCGAGGGTCGCTGTTAGAAGTATAGTTAAAAGTATTTGTTTCAATTTTGCGAATTATTAAAATTGATTCGAAAACATAACACTGTTTAACTCATTTAATATGTTTTTAAAAGCTAAGAACTAACGAGGGTCGGTATTTTAATTTTAGATAAGGTCTACAGAACTATAAACCAATTTTTGAGATTTTAGGTCAGGTTAGGTTAGAGGACGTGTACTTGTCAATTAAGACAAGTACAGTACCCGGAGGTCGAATTGGCCCATTGTAAAACGTCCTAGTTTCTCACACCACTTATGTTGTGTGTGTTAATTTTATACATGAGTGGTGAGACCTACAGTTTAAAGTCGACTCCGCACGTCAGATTTTTGAGAAGCTTTTCATGGCAATTTTTATTTACTCTCAGAGTTTCTGCCAGAGATCTGCTGTGAGGAAGTCGCCGAAGAAATACTTTTTGTATTTTGTCTTGATGACTGGCCTGGGGCTCGAACCCGGGCTTTTCGTCTAATAAGCCAACAGACTACCTACTAAGCTACGGCGACTTCTTGAGATTTTAATATCTACACTTACGTCAATAGGTGCAAGGTCTGAAATGGTAGAATCGACGTCCGTATAAATTTCAGATTTTCTCCCCTTTTCGGGGGTCAAAGCGTTAAGAGTAAACTAATTGGCTTTAAAAGTCGGTCTATTGAATTCGACATTAAATTGTAGGTTCCGCCACTCATGGATTAAATTAACACACATATCGTGGTTGGTGTGAAAAGCCTGATTAAATAGGTTAAATGACGAATAATGTACGTATACCTTAGGCTACGTACTCTTGAGTCAGAAAAGTACACAGTATGACCTAAACTGCTGACAAGCTGTTGTTATATTACCACCTCCGGGAGCAGTCCGAAGGCATTCAAGAAATTTTATTGCGCCCTGAAAATGACAGCTTAAGGAAGCTCTCTGTAAGAAGCTCCCTATAAGAGAAATTGCATGAAATTGCTAACTACAACACGAAAATTGTGTCCACTATTGTACGAGGTTTCCAACATGCAACAGCAAAACTGGATCTGTAACAATTACTTCTTAATGTCGGACTTGAGAATAAGCAACGGGTTCACAGAGGATATCATAGGAGAAGGCCAACCAGAATGCACTTTTGGAACCTTTGCGCCATTAATGTATGTCAGAAGATAACATTTAGGTCGATAAAGGGTAGAGAGTTATACTTAGGTGGGTAGGTTGGAGTGGTGGCTTTGATACCCAAGCTTACTTGAGCACGATAGCGGTCCGTTGTGATGCCGCCCCTGTACTGACCGAATTCCACCGAACTTATAGAGGAATTTGATCAGCGCAGGAGCTGCTCTAGAGTTATATTTACTCTACTAACTGACAATAACACTAACATACTGTAGGTCATCAAGGCAAGAGGATGGGAAGCAACATTACTGGAAAACTCTTTGCTATCTAACCCAGTACAATAACAACAGCAAGCTCAACAGAACGAAGATGCCATTCGGACGATAGCTGCTGCAATGGAGAAAACCCGAATTATGCAAAAACTTCTGGTATTCTTCAACAAGTGCCTTATAGTCATTCACATGAAGAATATTATGGCCCAACACTATCAGCAACATACAGTCAAAGATAAAAGTCTACATACACCGGGGTATGGAGAACTTTTTCTCTGAATTTAGGTTTCTGACACAAAAAATATACTGAAGTAAATTAAACTTAAGAAATAGAGCTGGGTAACCCATACCATCAGGAAGGCAGTGTTACAATAATGACACTAAAGTGAAATACTCACGGTTAAAGAAGCCATGGTCAGCAAAATAACAACACCTAGTGACACAAGACAAGCTAAAAAAAATCTTTTTTTATAGAACTAGCTCTAATGGACAGATCGATCTATCACCGATTAACTCTGGACGGCTCAATGGCTTAGTGCCTTATAAGCTAGGGTTAGTTTCATCTCACATGGGCTAGTGTCCCTTTTGCAATCGAAGAAGGATCATTACTTAGTCCCAAGTTGATTACTTGCCGGTTTGCTGTCTATCTTACCGAACTTAACCTACCACCCAGGAGATATTTAGGTATTTATTTCATTTCCCTACAACCCTCGTTATTTAATTTCACAAAAGTAAAACTACATGATTTTTATTATCATATCCATACAAGTATGTATTTTCATTCTCTTTTTTTTCTTTGCTTCTCTGTTCTTATGGTTTTTTTCTAATATTTTAGTTGGCCAGCAGGCGTGCAATAATTGGCAATTACATATCATACGCAGTGGTGCTGTTCCAAGAAATTAAAAATAAAAATAAAAAACAAGAAAAAATAATATCGTCGAATACAATCCAGTACCAAAAGCAACCAAATTAAATAGAGTCTACGCAGCAAGCGAAAATATGCCCACCGGACGTGACAATACGTTAACGCCGCCAATATTCTAGAGCAAGCAGTGGCAGGCAGGGCATTGTTAAATGGTAACCGTAGCCATGCAGCCAATGTGCAAGTGGTGGTTACAAGTGGCCTTAAGATTGGCCTGGCAAGTAATGGATGACTGTGTTGTAACACAGTTTTTTTGTTTTGTTTCTCAATACCTTATTTGGCCCATTTGGAGTAAGAAATTGTTTCAATGAATAATTTCTGGCTTTTAGTTGAAGATATGAAAAGTATTTGGTTTACAAGTAGAGAACATTTTTACAGGCGTTTTTTAAATTCTTAACAACGATTTGTGTTGGAAAATCGTGAAGGAATAAAAAATGCCAAGAGTAGCAAAAAAATCGCCTTAAAAACTTGAAGAGTGTAAAACGCTATTGAATGGCGTATACATTTGGCAAAATCTCCATTTTATTATTGGTCAGTATTAAAGTTATTAGGACTAAGCTTTCAAACTGAAACTGTATTTAAAGAAATGTCATCCTTATCCTCCTTTTGCCAAAAGAAAACTTCGTGAAAACGTATATTCCATCAGCCGCAATTGAGTCCTGTAACTTACTGCTGACTGACTTTGAGTTGAGGAGACTTTATTGGCCTCAGAGAGAATTCAGGCTTCGCGGTTCATTGGGTAATTTTTTTTTTAATATTTAAACTTCGATAAATAGGCCTCTAACGGCAAAAATATGAGATTTGTTGAATTATCTGAAACAATAATATGATAATAGTGTTTTAGAAGTCATCGTGGCCTAGTAGGCAGTGCGTTGGCTTATTAGACATGAGGCCTCAGTTCAAACCCTAGGTCAGACATCAGAACGAAAATATGAAAACATATTTCTTCGGCGACTTCCCCCTCAGCAGATTTCTGGCAAAAACGCTGAGAGTAAATAAAATTGCCATGAAAATATTTCACAAAAAAATCTATCGTTCGGAGCCGACTTTAAACTGTAGGTCCCGCCAAACAGCTTCTCACCCACTTAATTTGTGCGTGTTAATTTCATACATGAGTCGCGGGACCTAGAATTTAAAGTCGACTCCGAAGGACTGATTTTTGAGAAACTTGTTTATGGTTATTTTATTTACTCTAACAGTTATTGCCAGAAATCTGGCAAGATTACACAAAAGCTGCTATATAAACGGTCCGCCAAATAAAGTTTTTTTTTAAATGCTTTAAAACAAAACTACTGAATATTTTCTCAAATTTCTTTTTTTATTTGAAAGTACAATCCTTCCGGTTAATAATGGAAAATAATTTCATTTAAGTGGCTGCCTCGGCTGGCCATGCAGTAGCCTACACCGGAAGATGCCGATTTTGGCAAAAAAAAATCATCTTTTCAGATGAAGCTCATTTTGATCGTGGCGGGTATGTAAACAAGCAAAATTGTCGCATTTGGGGCACAGAAAACCCGCACGCATACATTGAAAAGCCGACGCACCCAAAACGAGTAACTGTTTGGTGCGAATTTTGGTGCAGAGGCATAATTGGGCCATTTTTATTCGAAAATGAGCAAGGAGTGGCCGTTACAGTCAATGGCGATCGTTATCGAGCCATGTTGAATGAATTTTTGTTCACAAAAATTGAAGAGGAGGATATTGGCAACATTTGGTTTCAACAGGACGGCGCTACGTGCCACACAGCCGAAGCTACACTCGATGTTTTGCGCCCTGTTTTTGAAGATCGCATTATCAGCCGCAGAGCTGATGTCGTTTGGCCACCTCGGAGCTGCGATTTTACACCGTTGGACTATTGACAGAGACAATTGACGCTTTAAAGGACAATATTCGTGAAGCCATTGGTGAAATACAGCTGCACACAATCGATAATGTGCTTAAAAATTGGACCGATCGTGTAGGCTACTGCATGGCCAGCCGAGGCAGCCATAGCAGCCTACGCCTAAGTATTTGATCTTCTTCGAAATATTCACCTAATTTTGGTTGCCTGAGTATGAAGTTTTGTAGTTTCTTTGCCAAAAAGCAAACTAATCAAACATTTTTAATGTGTAATCGATAATTGCCTACAATACTTTCATGAGGTCAAACTTCAGTTTGTCTAACATATGCCATATGCTCGTAGGTACACCATATACTTGACTTATATAAAAAAATTTACATAACGACAGACAAAGCAAAATTTTAATTTCGATAAGTTATCGATATCAATTTACTAAAAATGCAAATTTTGCAAAAAAAAAAATTAAATTTCGCTCTGGCAACTTTCTTGATTGATCGCATTAACTATAATGAGTAGCAGTGTATTAATAATAAGCATATATTTATCGATAACAATCGATTTCTGTATAAATCAATTTTTTAACTTTATTTAGCCCCTTTACAGTAGTGCTGCTCTTAATCATAATGTTGCCATTAAAATGAAATTTTATATTCAATAGCTGTACACCATATTAGTCGATAATGAATACAACAGTGCGTTCAAATAGTTTTTTTTTCGATGATTTTTCAATTTCAAAATGTTGATTAAAAACTCCCATTAGAGTAACTGTCACTTCGAATTCATTAAATGTAACATTTTTTGGTGGCTTTTTTTTCTGTTTTTGTTTTTATTTCGCCCATTTAGTATTTTTTAAAAGCCCTGTCACATTTGATTTAATCAATGATGTGTGGTATCGTTTTAAGAAATTGCAGGCACGATTTGCTACCAACCATAGGAAAAGGCCAATAATTTTTGCCATCTAATCATTATATGGCCAGAAAGCAAGCCAAAACAAAAAAAAAGAAACGCAATTTAAACTGACAACAGGGGGAAATATACAAGTCAAGTGAAGGCGATAACATTTCCAGGCAGTGATTTTATTTATTTATTTTTTTTTTTTTGTAAACAAAAAGTTTTCCTTTCAATTATTGCACAGGTGGGTGGATTTATTGTTGACACCGTTAAAGGCTTCTGGTCGTAAAATGTTAAGAATTAATAGTGCCCGTAAAACAAACGAACATTTGAGCGAACCAATCAAACCTGCCACTGCCAGCCCCAAAACCAACCAGTCAGCCCAGGCAGCACCATCTATAGCCAACTGGGTTCTTATTTTAATGATCTTTGAAAGATAATAAACTGAAATTTTTTGACATTTTTAAAAGCTCTACTCTACACTCTACACTACAATGCTCTGCTTCGCTCTGTTCTGTTCTGTTTCTGCTTATACGTTGATCTGCACTTTGGAATAAATAACACGATCACAACACACCACACCACACCACACCAAACCAACACACGTCTACGATGACGATGTGTACAGGCATAGGCCTTTGGCAATAAAGGCTGAGACAAAAAGGCTCAGAGAACTTCAAAATCTATTACAAAGTAAGCATGTGTATGTGAGTGTAAGTGAAATAAATAAATTCCAAAGTGAATGAAATGAATGACGTACCAGACAGTCAAAACGAAATGAATAAATAGATGTTGAAGAAAATTTATTATGCCGGCTTTTCTTCGGTTTCTTTTTTAAGTTTTTCCCCCAAAATCAACAACAACAACAACAACAGCAACAACAACAATAATAAAAACTAGAAACATTGAAAAGCAAACTTTATTCCTTCGTCCATTACTGTGGGCCTCAGATTAATGCTGATTAAGGCTGGCGATTAAAATGACGTTTCGTAAAATATTGTAATGGCTTCATTAGGGTAACAAATCAAACCCACTAGTTCGCCATTAAACAAACAAGCCATTGTAGGGTATGGATTATAAAATCATTCTTACTGTATTTTCCCATTCATTTTGCATAATTTAAAGGAGTGCAGAACAACATCGAAACTGGTGACTTAAAGTGTGTTTGTTGTTAATCAAAGCCGACGCATATAATCTCTTAAAGTCATAAAAATAAACTTATTTTTTATATGAGCGCCATTTAATGATGTAGAAAAACTTGAGCAAAAAAAATTTTTGAGCAAAAAATTTTTGAGCTAAAATTTTTTTTTTTTTAAAGGATTGCATTGCCATAGTGAGGAGACTCAGCTAAGAATCTCTCCCTACTAGGAATGATTCAATAGAATACGATTTTAGTTCAGTAACCTTGCATTTAACCGAATTGAGAAGTTCACTCTCTGTAGAAGTCACTGCAAGTCTTGTAGGTGGTGTTGGCTTATTAGACGAGAGCCCATGGTTCAAACCCCAGCCTAGATATCTTAAACAAAACGAAATTTGAAAACATATATCTTTCGGCGGCTGCCTCTCAGCAGTTTTCTGGTAAAAACTATGAAAGTAAATAATTTGTCATGAAAATTTTCTCAAATCTGTCATTCGGAAGCGACGTTAAGCTGTAGCTCCCGGCCGCTTGTGAATAAAATTAACACACACAATATAGGTGATGTAAGAAGCTTGGTTACAATCTTGACTGAAGAGTTGTAATAACAAATTAAGTAAGTACTCTGATATAGCTTACGCTCTTCCAATCCTTGGATGGTCTAATGAAATCTTTTTAAAAAGTACCGAAGATATTTCAGTTTAATGGTGCTTTTTCGGGTTTTAGAGTTTTAGCAGAGAGGAAAACACCTACACGGTATAAAGCTTTATAAAAGTTAGTTAAGCGACGATCTACTGCAGGCTTAACATTTTGATTTTTGACTGATTGACACATTTGTTCGCTTCAGATTTCAATCCAAAACCTAAGTAAATAATATCCACCTTCTCGTTTTTCTAGAATACCTTAAAGCCTACTGAAGATAGCATGGCTTTCCTATCCCTTTGCAAAATATTGTTTACCTCTAACGGTATACACTCAAATCTTTACAAACGTCACCCCGACTTCTGCTCTCAGGCATAAATGCCGAAGGTTTCTCAAGAAAATTTCGAACCATTTGGAAGTAACTTCTCCTTGAGTTCTAGGTAGGATGAAGGCTCATGTAGTATTGCTAGGATTTGCTGGATCATCGTACACTGCTGCGATTATCACTGACCTTAGTCCCATTGGACGAAATATGAAAAAATACTTCTTCGGCGACTGCCTCTCAGCAGATTTCTGGCAAAAACACTGAGAGTAAATACGAATTGCCATGAAAACAATTTCTCAAACTGTCGTTCGGAATTGACTTTAAAATTAACACACACAACATAAGTGGTGTGAGAAGCTAGGTCGTAATCCTGACTGAAAGGTTTTAAGGACCAATTATGTTATGTATGTATTGTCCCATTGAAAAGAATGCTGAGATTAGGTATTCGGTTCGTTGCATTTGGTAGTGAGGACTACAACTATGGAGACTGTGTTTAATATAATAAGAGGTAAGTTTTACACGAGGTTCACCTGGCAAATAGAGTGACTGACAGTTCCTTTCTTAACCATCTCCTGGGCAGAAGCAGTAATTTCTGTGATTTTGGGAAATAAAAGGAATCAAAGGAAGGAATGAAAAGAAATATTCTGCAGTATATGTATAGATCAAGAATAATGGGATGGAAGAGAGTATTTGGCTGAAATATGCGAAACCCACTGGGAAACTCACGGTTACCTCCCAGGCTTTCTATGGCATCCGGACATGCAGCTTATATGATAATATACATAAGTACCATATAGTACTGTCTGAGCAAGATTAAGCTGCTGGAACACAAGTAATGGATTGCAATTGATAACTATGAGGAGACATTTGAGTGTACGAAGAGGAAGATTTCCATGCCACTGAAAGGACTTCCAGGCCACTAACAGGGGCAGATAAGTTTGCGAAAAGAGAAATGCCACTGAAAGGGCCATAACCTTTCTAGTTATGAAAACCGGAAAAGCACAATCTACCAAGGGGAATATATCAATCCATATGCTCTTGATATAATCTAATCAATGTAGGCTAATTACAACAATAAGAAGATTTTTGAGTTGTACATCAAACTATCCAAATGTAGTCAGAGCAAAATAACTGACCGTCTGACAGGGCTCTCTAGTTACATATCTATATTCATATTTGTTCAGAATAGCTTTTGAATCAAGATCAAAATGTCTGTGATGAGGAGAGTGAATCTGAAAAGGAAACAACTGCGTGCTTATCAAGTACTGGGCAAAGAGTTATCCTTACTGGAACTGTACATTATTGGGACAAAATACTAATACTCACATAAGTACATACATACATAATTGGTCATTACATTGGTCATTAAGTGTTGTGTGTGTTAATTTTATACATGAGTAGCGGGGGACCTACAGTTTAAAGTCGTCTCCGAACGACGGATTTTTGAGGAATTTTTCATGGCAATTTTTCTTTTTTATTTTCAGAATTTTTGCCAGAAATCTGCTTAGAGGAAGTCGCCGAAGAAATATTCAAATTTCGCTTCATTCGAGATGTCTGACCTGGGGTTTGAATCGTGGCCTCACGTCTAAGAAACCAACACACTACCCATTAGACTACGGCGACTTCAGATCGTCAGAAAGGAATAATCTTTGGCCTAAGTGGGCCTTTATGCTGCAGAGAGTTCCCGTTTTAACGTATTGAAGTATTGTGTGCTAGTGATCTATGATTTCACGTCTGGAAAAGCCATATCATTGTACATATGGTATATGTATACGTATGTGTATCTATACACGTGTTACTGCTGTAGGCATTTGAAAAATGCAACAACCTTTTATCGTGAAAGAATTTATGGAACCCACCATGTAATTTGAACCCTTGAAGCTAGGTGGCCAGACAATTTCAATTTTATTGCGAATAAAATTTCAATGAAAAGAATTAAAAAAGAGAAAAACAAATAAAAATTTGGCACAATTACGTCCGGCAATAAACTGGACAGTTTTTTGTTTTTGATTGTTTGTTTATAAACGAACACCAAATGGAAATTTAAACAAAAAAAATCCGCTGCTATTTGTTTTAGCTGAAAATTATATTGAAATTTCAAAATTTAATATATTTTTCTGCTCATGAAAATTGTACAATAAACGGTGAAAGAAAGAAAACAAACAAAAGCTATAAGAAAGAAATAAAAGGTGAAGAATTTATTAAAAGAACACGTAGAGACATTTGATTAAAAAACAGCAAAATTAACCACAACAAAAATAAAAACTATATTAAAGAAATTATTATTCACTGTTCTTTAATTACAATTACAACAACAACAATAGTAAAACTATAAAGAAAACTTCAATGTGATGAATAAATTGAATCGCAAAACTTTTGTATGTAAAACCAACGAACAAATTGTGGTGATGTCGAGCAGAGAAGTTCTCAAAAGAAATGCTTATCAATGAAATTATTGTGCTGGTATTCAATCTACACCATACAAGAGAACTCATTAATATTGAAACAAAATTAATTTCATTTATCTTATGGTAATGCCTGCTTGTCATGTCATTCATAAGAAGTTTTATAGAAACACAGAACAAACCGCGAGAGGTGTTATAAACTATTCAGCCGCGATATTTTATTTTCTTCTTTCTTTCTTTATATTGAATACATAATATAATTGGTCATTACAACCTTTAGTCAGGATTACGACATAGTTTCTCACACCACTTAGGTTGGGTGTGTGAATTTTATATATGAGTGGCAGGACCTACATTTAAAAGTCAAATACGCACGACAGAGTTTTGAGAAACTTTTCAGAGTTTTTGCCAGAAATCCGTTGAGAGGAAGTCGCCGAAGAAATATTTTTTCATATTTCGTTTTGTTCGAGGCGTCTAATAAGCCACAATATATTACAAACTAGACTACGGTGACCTCAATGGGCACGTTAGCAAACAAAATTGTGGAATTTGGAACGATAACAATCCACATAGGATTCAAGAGTGTAAAATACGGACTGTTTGGTGTAGATTTTGGACTAACGACCTCATCGGTTTATATTTCTTTGAAAACGACATTGGCCAAACCATTACTAACAGACGTTGGCACCAATGTCCCCCAGGGGAAGAACGTCTTCGGCTTTTTACACACATGGGACACGAACATCGGCAATGTTCGCTAAAATGAGCGTAAAAATGCATTCAGTTGCTTGTCAGCTGCTAAAGAAGAAGGTTCATGTCGCTTTTTTTCAGACTTCAATTTTGCACCCAAAGAAATATTACAGTAGGATTCACTAATATTAATGAGAAATGATTTCGATTTTTGGAAGAAGACTTGTCAAATTAAATACGGTGTCTTTAGGGATTTAGCGCAGTACAATTTTTCTAAACTTTTCGGTCACATATACATATTATTGGGTTAATAAGTAGACTTTCCTAGACTTTTCACCAACGAGATGTGGTTTCAATAGGATGGCGCTACGTGGCATACAGCTCATGCCATATTGGATATTATAAGCGACCGTTTTGATCATCGTGCTCTTTGACTCGTTAGATTTCTTCTTGAAGGGTTATCTTCGGTCACAGGTGTATGCTAATAAACCACGAACCATAGAGGTCCTCATGCCATTGATCAAATTTCTGATTTTAACGCCAGAGTCGCCGGATTCTAGTACATAGTGTGTTGGGTTATTAGACGTGAAGCCACGGTTCAAACCCCAGGACAAACATCTCGAACAAAACGAATGCCCCTCAGCAGATCTCTGGCAAAAACTCTGAGAGTAAATAAAAAATTGCCATGAAGCAGTTTCTCAAAAATCTATCGTAGGTCTCGCCACTCATGTATAAAATAGGTTGTGTGAGAAGGCTTGGTCGTAATCCTGACTGAAGGGTTGTGTTATGAAAAATTGGGCACTTCGGATGCGCGGCACTCAGAGCATTCGTGGCGAACATTAGAACGATGTTATATTTCACAAATAGTGGCATCAATAGGTCTTTCAAGCAAATAAAAAACTTCAATGATGTCGCACATGAACTTTGTTTCATTTAAATTTAAAGATGGGAAATGCTTAACAAAAGACCCGTTGGCTAGACAAAGCGATTCGATTCCTTAATTTAATTCCCAAAACGTCATGACTTCGTCCATAACACAACGTTTAGTAAATAAAATTCTGATCTCTTTGCACAATTGGAAGGAAAGTACCTTGTAGAAGGCAAACTAAATTTAAAAAAATTTAAAAAATTTTTTTTAAAAATTTTAAATAAATTTTAAAAAATATATTTGAAACTAACCTAATGAAAAATAATTGTTTAACTTTTTTTAACTTTGAAATCCTAAAAATTACCCCAAATTAGATGCACTGCCAATATTTCTAAAAAAAAAAGTGTAGCACACATAAGATTTAAATTTTATTGAAATAAAGTTCACTCGTTTCTAATTCCATAAAATCTTTTTGAACCTGACCTTTTACTGTCTAATTCTTAAAAATATTTTTAATTACGTTGTGTTATAAACAATTGAAAAAAATTAAATAAAAAAAAAAAACACTTAAATAAACTCACATGATGATCAGTTTAAGTATTGAAGACACAGCAAAATCTGCATATGAAATCCGTTTTGGAGCCACATTGAATTCGATTTCGATTTTTTTATTTTGTTTTTAATTTTAACCGCTTAAACAAGTAATAATTATTGGTATTGATTTACAATAATATAAATTAATTTTAAAATTTCTTACTCTCCTAAAACGCAAATTAAAGTGAATTAAAAAAATTTCGTTAAAAAAAATAAAAAAAATTTTTTTAAGTTCAATTTAAGCAGGAGGGCTCTTTTGATTTCTTTGTTTTGTTTGTATTTCTTTATTTTTATTGGTTTTTGTTTTTAATTTCATTTATATGGTGTTTTATTAAAACAACAACACTAACAACAACATTATTATTAGCAAGCATAACATATTTAGCCAGGTTGAAACAATTGTTATTAACTAAACGTGTTCAGTGTGTATTTATTACTTGACCGCAGTGCATCACGGTTTCGTAGATCTTTTTTCATGTTTTTAAAACATTTCGTTTCGTTTCTTGTGTTTCTTAAGTAAACAAAATAAATTTCAAAAAAAAAAACGAAAATAAAATTTTTGAGTAATAAATAAACCAGTATACAAATATCTTGTGGGTTATTCTGCTTTAATAAATTAATTTATTCAATAAAATGCCAAAGTAATGTGTGAAAAATAAATATAAAAGAAAACAAATTAAAATATTTAAAATCCCATCTTCACATCAATTTATGGTTTAATGTAAAAGAAACAACAACAACAACAACTACAACGAAATATATCGTGTTTAAAAGTATTCTATTCAACTCTTTTTCTATTGGCCCCGTTTAGTCTAACGATGATCGTTTGAAATATGCAACTAATCGTAGAAAAGCCTTTAACGACACACGCATTATCAAACCAACGAACCATCGTTTCAAACTCAAAACATTGCTGCACACGCAGCATGCAACATTTTGTAAGCAATTGGCAAAACATGCAACATTTGTTTACAATTTCGCCTCACACTCATACTTGAAAAAGTAAAACGTTTTATAATTCTCTAAAAACGAAGGTACTTTTTTGTTACATCATTACAAAAAAAGTACTTTTTTTATTATATCATTACACCTCAAAAAGTAATATTTTGAACATGAAACTATAAACGAATAAAGTTATGTTAAGTCTGTTTATAAGTGCTAAACAGTAAAAAAATTCTTTTAAACCACGTTAAACTAACGACACTTTTCAATTAAGGTTCTTTAGTGCTATATCATTACAGCCTAAAAAGTACTATTTTGAATATGAAAATTTTTAGAAAATAATGCGAATAAAGTTGTGTTAAGTGTGTTAAACAGTAAAATTCTTTAAAATCACGTTAAACTAACAGCACTTTTTAATTAAAGTACTTTTTTGTTATATCATTACACCAAAAAAGTATTTTTTTGAATATGAAAATATGTATTGCAAGAATAATGCGAAATTCATATTCTAATACAGTTGTGTTGACTTTGTTAAACACTTAAAACTCTTTAAAAATCTCTTTAAAAAACGGAACTTTTTATTTAAAAAAAATCTCAAAAAGGACTTTTTTTATAAATAAAATTAATTGAAAAAGTTTGGAAATAAAATTTTTGAATCTGTGAACAAGGCTTTAATATGCTTTTAAAGTTAAGGTACTATTTTATTATATAAAAAGTACCTTTTTAATGAAATTGAAATTTCATGAAAAGTTATACAAAATAAAACATTGAAACCATTACGTTAGTTAAGATACTTTATTGGTATGCAACGATCTAAAAAGTACTTTTTTATAACGTAAAGTTGACGTACTTTTTATTTACGTTGAAGAAGATATTACATAAAAAGTTATACGACCTAAAACATCCTTTAATACGTATATTTCCTAAAAATATAAACTATGATAGCCTATTGTGTTGTAATTAATAAATAAGTAAATAATCTACCCGAACCCCAAAGGCTAGTTTATTGCATCCGATTGGGAATAGTATAACAAAATACACAACTAAAAATACTTTTTAATAAAAAGTACCACCTTCAAACATAAGCCAACAACAAAAAATATGATCGTTATGTTGCGTGTATTTGCTGGGTATATTGGCCAAGTATAAGTATTTGTATGGAATGTAAGAAATTTAAAATCCACAGCGTTTTACTGCCACCAAGTACGGGTATAAGAGAATTTAAAAAATTTTGTTGGGATATTTTTTTTTTAAATTCAACTTTCTGTTTTAACTATTGTGTAACAATTCTTAAAATTTCCCTTTCAGTTGTTCATTTGCTGCTGAATACGTTCGTTGAACAAAAATTCGATTTCGCTTTTCAAACATCGTCTAATAAACGTCGGCTGTTTAATACTTTTTTTGTTTCTTATTATTTACTAGTGGTGTAAAACAGAATTTTTGTTTGCTACGATAACGGCAAATAATTTGAAAATTTTCAACGGCGGTTAATTTAAAAAATAAAAAATTTACAAGTAATTAATTAAAAATTTTAAAAGAATAAGAAATATTTTTTTAAATTTTAAATTGAAATTAAGTTTAAAAACATTTTTTTAAATGAAAATTACCAAAAAGAAAGTATAACGAATAAATAAAATTGGAAAACAAATTCATATTAATTGGAAAAAGTAAGAATTTCTCCAAGACTGAAAAAACTTAAATTGAAAAAAATTCTATAAATTTATATACTCCAACAAAAATTCAAAAAAGAACTTTAAAAAATATTTAAAGCAATAAATTATTTTCTTACCTGGTATTTATGAATGTGAGATGTGCAGGAGTTCCTAAAAATATAAAATAAATAAATTAATAAATAATATAAACAAAATAATAAATAAAAATTAAAGGTACAATTATTAAAATGTTGAAAAATAAACTGGTGTGTCTTTGTTTTCACAATAAAATCTTATATTTGTAAAATAAAAAAAAAACAAAAAAATTTCAATAATAATAATAAATATAAAATAATAAAAAAAATTATTATAGTTTACATACAGAATATAAAATTAAATTAAAAGATTATGTAAAATATTTTTCAAATTTTTAATTTTAAATAAAAATAAAACCAAATAATAAAAAGTGTTAATAACTTTCTATAAAACCGTTTAAATAACTATAAAATAAATATTTTATATCTCTTGCATTAATACTATAAACAAATAAAATAAAATAAAGTTCGGGAATAAAAAAAAAATAATAAATTAAATTAAAAGGTTTTGTAAAATATTTTAAAATTATTAATTTTAAATAAAAATAAAAACAAATAATAAAAATTAAATAATAATAAAATAATTAAAATTTTTAAACATAAAAATAAAGAAATTAAAATATAATTAATAATAGTTAGAACATAAATAAATAAAGTTATATTTAAAAAGTAAGCAGATGCATATACATACATATATATATAAAATAAAATAAAATAAATTATAAAAACTAAAATAAACCAATAAAAAAATTAAACAAAAAAACCAAATAAATTAATAAAACTAAAATAAACAAATAAAAATAATATAAATAAATGAAATAATAATAAATAGGAAAAAATATATATAAATAATATAAAAAATATATAATATATAAGTAAAAAATTTTAAAAAATTATATAAAAAAGTTTTAAAAAAATAAAAATGCTTTTAAATAAAATTTTAAGGGTTTTCAAAAACAAAACATAAATGTGACGTTTATGGAAAAAACTATGTTTAAAGGAATTATTAATTTTTTTCCTGGCAAATACTTTTTAAACAAAACCAAAAAACAGTTTATTTGTTTTCATAAATTTAATTTTATAATCTAGAATTTTGAGTTCATAAATTTTTTTAATAAAAATATAAAAAGTTTTAAGATATTTTAACAGTGATATGATTAAACTAAATAAAATAAAATTAAATGCCTATTCAAAATTAAAATAAGTTAAATAAAAATTTAAAAAAAATATAAACATATTCGTATATGTATATGAGTTAAAGATTTAAAAAAGCAATTTTAAATTTGAAAATGCAAAAGCAAATAAACTATAATATAATAAAAATAAATGTCTGTTAAAAATTAAAATAATTTAAATAAAATTTAAAAAAAATAATAAAATAATTGCAAAAATAATTAAAATAATAATATAAAATATAAAAAAAAGAACCTTAAACAATTTATAAAGATTTGGAAAACTAAAACGTAAAAGAAATTAATTTAAAATAAAATATGTTCTTACCCTTCAGCTGTATATGTTGAGCATTCTCGGCAGAATAAAGCTGATTTTTTTTTAATAATGTGGAGTATACTCGTCCTAAAAATATAAAGATTTAGTTTAATATTATTACTAATAAAATACAAATCGCTTTTTATTTTGATAAAAAAAACTCCTTTTAAGAAATGTATGTATATTTTAGAATGTTTTGGTAACTTAATTTATTTTAAATCTGTTTTTCAATCAGGATAACAACCTAACTTCTCACATCACTTATATTGTGTGTGTTAATTTTATACATGCGTGGTGGAACATACAGTTTAAAGTTGACTTCGGACAACAGATTTTTGAGATACTTTTCACGGCAATTTTATTTTCTCTTAGAGTTTTTGCCAGAAATCTGCTGAGAGGAAATCGCCGAAGAAATTTTATATTTCGTTCTGTTAGATATTGTCTGATCTGGGGTTTGAGCTGAGGCCCCACGTCTAATAAAACACTTCCTACAAGACTACATTTTATTATATTGCACTAAGAAAGAAATTTACTGCTTATTGGATGAGTATACTCGTCCTTATTGAACAATAATTCGAATGGCAGAATAAATGGTTCAAAACAAAATGAACAGTTAAAAAGTAAATAGCTATTACAATTATTAAAACATACATATTTACAACAAAATAAAATTCTATACTACAGTGAATTTTAAAGAAACTTTTAAAAATAAACGAAATCGTTTTTAAAATAAAAAAACGCCATGAAATTAATTTAAAGAAAAATAAATAAATAAAAAAAGAAAATATTTAGGAAAAGAAATAAAAACATTACAAAACTACAACAACAACATTACTATAAACTGGGAGTTTATTAAAAAATATATAAATTGTTTTCTATAATAAAATTTAAAAGTTTATATGAGTTTAAAAACAAAAACAAAACAATTATAAAACGTGCTAAAAACAAACCATTAAATTGTTTAACAATAATTAAATAAAAAAAAATATAATAAAAATTAATTTATTAAAATAGAAAAACACACCAAACAAACGGAAGTGGATTAAATAACTAAAAAAAAATAATTTTAATGTTAAAGAATGTGAAAAATAATTTCTTTTTCTCTCTCTCTTTTGTTTTTAATAGTTTCTACATAAATGCTAAAACAATAATAATATTTGTATACAAATACAAAAACAAACAAACAATGTTACATTAACCCATAAATAAACAATAAAAACAAGCAAAAACTCAAGCTAAAATGGAGAATAACCACAACTTAAGCATTAATATTAATACAGAAAATCATCGTGGTTCTGTAACATCCACAAATTCTCTAGAGGTGCCAGCTACACCCACAAGATCACCTAAGAAAGTATCATTTTCCGATGATTTACCGTTTACCACCACAATTACCACAACCACCACAGCTACAAAAACTGCTACAACGCCAACAGCTTCATCGGCTGCAGCATTGCCAGCACTACCTACCGCTAAACACAATGATCAAACTACCTCGGCTACAGGGAAACTGAATACCTCCTCAATAAATGATCAACAATTAGAAGAAACAAATCCAGTTGGTTTTATGCTTTATCAAGCATCTCAGTATTTAGAAAAATTACATGGTAACCACCCTAAAGAAACACCTCAAAATGGCAACAACAGTTTCAACTCTTCCAATACACTCAATAATTCAAATAGTAAATATAAAAGTAGTTTAAATATTAACTTAAATGCAAATGAAACGCTTAAGGATAAACCAAGTCTTTCCAAGACATCACCCTCTAATACACCCGCTATAATAAGTATAAACAATGCGGATGCAAATTCAACAACAAAATATTTCCCACAAACACGATCTCAATCGCCATATAACGGCTCAACGGCTTCCACTTTACAGGCTCATTCCTCAACGGACTCATCAAATATGTCTTCCATGACATCACACACTTCTCATGAACCTCCCTACAAACCACCACGTACAGCCTTAACTGTCGTGAATCAAACAACATTGCCATCGCCTTCATCTGCAACACCTCCAGCTGTCAACACTTCAAATATGCAAGAAATTAGCGAAGAACAAGCAAATTCACATGCTCTGAAGTACATGGAACGTTACAATATTAATTTAGATAAGAACAATTGTAGTTCCATGGAATTGGAAGCGAAACGTGATAAAATTCGTTGGTTATTGATTTCTGAATGCAGTGCGTTGCTGGGTGAGGGCAAACATACGAGAGAGGGTTTTCGAAAACTATTTCTGGAAGAGGTGAGTAATAATCGTTTTAATTAAATTTCTGTTTTAAACATTAAATGTGTAATAACGGTAATTTTTAAAACGAAAATTAATTAAATTATGTAATCGATATCAAAGGTACTACTTGAGAAAAAAAAAGTACCTTTGATTCTAAAATTATTTTTTATTTTATCTTTTTGCTTGTATTGTCTGAAAGAATCTTTGCAAATATTAGGTTTGCAAATCACTTACAAATTGCTGGTCAACTTTCTAAAATTCCACTGCATTATATCGCTTATAGACTCCTTTCCTCATTGGACATATGGCTAAGACCAATGCGTCACGCAAAAGCAGACTTTACCTCTAGCCCAGCCTTGGGTAAATTTGCTGCGCTATCGTGCCTGAAAGTACGAAAGCCACATGGTTAATTCTAAAGTCCACCCGAAAGTTCCAAGAGTTGTACACTATCTGACCAATTCATTCGCTTTGAATTTTCCCCTAATAACCCTATGTCTCGCCATCCATGTGATTTGTGGTATTAGGTAGGGTACCCCTACTATTTCACTGAAAGCCTTGCGCTAACTGATAAAACGTCCCACAGTTCAATATGTGAGAACCTAGTGCCCCATCAGAAATTATGTTACTATCCTGCCCAGTGATTCGCATCATACTACGTATCCGTAGGTCAAGTTGGTTCTAACTACTGTGAGTTATGCTAGGTACGAAATCCGTTTTTTCTCTCTGCAATTTATTACAAGCATGGGGAGCAATGACCGGACATCAAAACAAAATACAAAAAATATTTTGTCGGCGACTTCCTCTCAGTAGATTTCTGGCAAAAACTCTGAGAGTAAATAAAATTACCATGAAAAGTTTCTCAAAAATCTGTCGTTTGGAGTCGACTTTAAACTGTAGGTCCCGCCACTCATGTATAAAATTAACACACACAACATAAGTGGTGTGAGAAACTAGGTCGTAATCCTGACTGTTTGGTTGTAATGACAAATTATGTATATGTATGTATGGAGAGCAATGGAGACCTCTTTCATCCAGTACAGCATATTCGCCAGGTTCATATATAAGACAGATTCATTTCCAAAGTGTGACACATCTCAGACTACAAGATTCGCTTTATACAACCCAACAAACGAGCAGGTACTGTTCGTAGTATTTCAGGACTTACATCCAAGATGTGACCATATGCCTTAACTTTATCCTTATCTTTAATAGGATCTACAAAACAACACGAAATTGTAAGAACTACTTCAAAGCAAAGCAAATGCCTCATAGCTGACCTGTTTCAAATCACCCCACTTGTTTTTTACAAGAGTAGGAGGATGGAGACCATCCCTTGTGGTTTTCCCTTTAATATTCTCTTAGTGATTCGCCAGTAAATTGTTCTTCCATGAAGTCCACCACTAGTACAGGTAATCTCGTCAGTAACTTTGATATTTCCACCAATTCCACATAATTGAAGGCCCTCAAGAAGGTAGCCAGGAATAGGACCTCCTTGCTAACAAACCCATTATTCTACACTTTAGGGTATTGTCAGATGAGCTCGTGCCCAGTCACGAATACAATGAAAGTATAAGTCAGATGGTCTATGGAACTAATATGTTCCACAACAAATCCTCTTATGGATAAAATTAACTCACACACAACATAAGTGATGTGAGAAGCTAGGTTGTAATCCTGACTAAAGGGTTGTATTGACCAATATTGCATGTACCCTTGGTTGCATGAATGATTATGATCATCTGAATGAGAATGAAAGTATAGAACCAGTATGTACCACGATTTGAGCATTTTGTGTTTGCAAAAGATCCTCTACTCGATCCAGTATTTATAGAACCTACCTACTAGTCAAACTAGTCTAACAGCGACTTTAGAGATTTTCTGTAGATTTTGTATTGATGTAGAAAAGTTCAGAGCAGGATATTGATCGTTTTTCACAACTCTGTACTGCTTGTATAGGACAAGGAAAAATTTATCCGACCTACGGTTAATAGATGTTAGAACTCTTATAAGTTTGTTAAAAGCTCTATCTGATGCTAGCAAAATAGAATTTAATAGTTGATTGCCTCTTTGCAAGCTAGTATATGTGTTCTTGATAGCAAGAAATTGATTCTTATACTCACAGTGATCTACGGCTTATACCAACATCACAGTGAGATCATTTCCCAAATGAAAAAGTAAGATAATATCGTACCTTAGCTTATCATTTGCTTGTGTTAAAAGTTTTAGTTTTCAAAACCATTAATTATCACATACAAATGGATATTCAGTTACATTGTCTGTCGTAAATGACACTCGTTATAAATGAATCTATGGAATACGTACATATAGGATCGTTTTTTTTGTCATGATTATCAAGACGTGCTTCAACCGATTATCACCTGATTAGACACAGAGACAACACACTTCATTAATATTTAATGAATGAGAAAAACAATTAAAAAAAAAAACAGAAAAAGAAAAAATCTTCAAAAGGAAATAAAGATGACAGAATTAAGATTTCCCATAACGAAAATGCATTCATGCACTTGCATAATAAAAAAAAACAATTATTTCGAAAATAGCCATGGTATGGTGCTGGCCAAAATGTTCAGTTTTAGAATTTTTTTTTTTTGTTAAAAATTAATTAAATTTTTAGCTTATAAATCATATGATTGGTTTTCCATTCAAGTATACAACACATAACGTCTAGTCGAATAAAAATACTCGTAAATATTTTTTACAAAATTTAAAATATTACCTCGTGGTTGTTATTAAGGCACAAAATTTATCACAAATTTCCTGTGATCAAGTGAAAACTGGTATTGGCATCTTCGTTTAAGTTGATTGGCTTTAATTTTACGTTTTTCTTGTTTTTTTTCTTCCAATACTTTTTATAAAACGTAAAGGGTTTATTGTTTATTCAATAGCCCCAACAACAATAACAACAACAACAGCAATTAAATTGTGAATTTCTGCCCCAAAAAAAAAGAGTAAAAGTTGTTTCAAAAACGCACGTACGCTTATGATTTTCTGCTGCACTTTATACGTAAAATTAACTGGTTTTTCTTAACGCTTTATTTGGAGAAGAAACAAAAGGTTTTTTCCAGCTCTGACAGATGAGAGCGATGCTTTTAAAGCTACTTATTGCATGATATTTTGAAAATCAGCGGAAAGCTGCTTACAAATATACACAAGCAAATACGATGATGGAAGAGATTTAAGAAAATATTCAACAAAAATCTGGACCTTACTCTCTTTTGGGTAATGCTAGGTTACATGGATTACATATATGCATAATTGGTCATTACAACCCTTTAGCCAATACCTAGCTTCTCACACTACTTATGCTGTGTGGGTTAATTTTATATATGAGTGGCGAGACCGGCAGCTTTAATATCGACTGATTTGAGAAACTTTTCAAGGCAATTTTATTTACTCTCAGATTTTTTTTTGCCAGTACCCTACTGAGAGGAAGTCTCCGAAGAAATATTTTTTTCGTATTTCTTTTTGTTCGAGAACAAAGGATTGAACCTTCTTCTTTGGCGTTTCTTTTAAGCAATGTTGTGCTAAAAAATTTATTTTATTTTTCCCTAGAGCTGCTATCAAATACATTCCATAACCTTGATAAACAAAAAAAATATGTCATGTTTCCTACAGATTGAACTTGAATGAACACTTGTGGCTGCAATGAATTATGCATGTAAATGACCTTCACATATTTTCAATGATGATTCCTGTTCCAAGAAATATAAACAAAGCCAGAGAGAGAGACAGACAGACAGACAGATTTGCAGATGATTACCTATAAACATGTTTCTTATATTTTTTGTTTTAAATTTTATTTTTTTTTTTTTGTTTTCTTTTTACAATAAATTTTTGCATTAATTATTAACAAAAGCAGCAACAACAATCAGAGGTAAACAATTTATTTTAATAATACACACTCGTTGAAAATTAACATATAAAAACGTTAATTAATGATTAAAACGAGTACTGACTGTATATGGGGTTCTGTTGTATTGTTTTCTTCACCCGATCGATTACAATAAATCCCAAAACAGTTTATTAGGCAGCAATGATGATCATCTTCATGATGGTTTGCCTTAAGCATCTAATTGCTCATGACCATTTCAAATGTTTTCTTTTACGTCAAATGGGAATTGGGAAAAACAAAGAAGTATTTATGAATTTAAACAGTTTGATTCAAAGGTGCTGAAAACCCCCAAAACATACGATGTCTAAAAACATCATTAAAGTCATCGTAGTCTAGTAGGTAGTGTGTTAATTTATTAGACGTGAGGCCACGGTTCAATCCCCAGGTCAGACATCTCCTACAAAACGAAATATGAAAAAATATTTTTTCGACGACTTCCTCTCAGCAGATTTCTGGCAAAAACTCTCAAAAATCTATCATTCGGAGTCGACTTTAAACTGTAGGTCCCGGCATAAGTGGTATGAGAAGCTATGTAGATCGTATTCCTAACTGATGGGTTATAGTGACCAATTATGTATGTATATATGTAAGGGCACTTATGTAGGTTGTTGGTTAAAGTCCATTTCAGTTTTTGGAATTTTAAAAATTAAGAGTCTGATATGCAAATATTGCCTCCAGGAAGGCCTATAACGCCCCATAACGAAAATCATTCGAAGACACGTTGGCAATAGCTCTATAGAAAGAGTCGAACTCAATGAGCAAGTTTTATCACAACTACATCCAATACAACAACCCAATCCTATCATTCTAGAACCTGCTGCAGTAGAGCATTGATTAAGCTGAAACAAAATAAAGATACAACGACGATGGGTTTTACATGGGTACCTGTCCGCGTGGACTTAATCCCATAATGCTCTTCGCACAGGGTGAAATACAATGCGTCTACCAATGCCCCCAAATGTAGCAGACTGCTACACCTGAGTACCAATTCGAAACCATGTATTTGGACATGATTTCCCCTTGGTTAGGAGCGGAGCCTATCTAAAACTCCCTCCGATCTTTGGGTCACGGCACCCGGTTGAAAATGCAACCCCACACCGAGCCTACTGACTAGACCCTTTCCGCGATTTGGGTCCAAACCACAGCCACCACGATGCTCCCAAAAGGGGCCACACCAACAGCCAGGCTGGAACCGAGGTTCCAGGAGCTCCTGGCTCACGTGGTACCAGAATTAAGTCTGCGGTCAGGAAATAAAGAAGGTTTGAAAGATACCTTACAAGAAATTTAATAAAAACGAGGACAATCATAAATTAATTCCAGACTGGCCATTACCTCCCAATGCATAAAGTATTGAGTGTGTTGGAATTTTCTTAATTTCTTACGAAAATTGTAATTCAATACCTTTAAAAAATATTTCAAATATTTATTAAACAATAAATAGACCCACCCACTGACGTCTCTGTTGCTGTTGTTTGTTGTTTTATTTCTTAGTCACATAGTGATGAAAGTATTCCATCACTTTGCGTGATTTATTTTTATAGTTGAGGGATCATTTGAAAATATGTGGTATGAAATTCCAAAAGGCTAAATCATTTATAATGAAAGTGAGAGCAACAAGAATAATGGCTAATAGTGAAGAAAAATGTATAAAACAAACTTTTTTTAATTTAAATACGTGACTAGAAACTAAAAAGTAAAGAAAAAGAAAACCAAACATATTATGGGCCAGCAGTAATGAATGCATTAACTTACTTAAATGACCTGAATTTGGGGATACATAACCTTTAACGCAACAGTGTATACTAGTAGTCTAGTAGGTTGTGTACTACACTATTAGAGTGAGGGTCGTGGGTTCGATTCCCACCTGCGACTCTGGTCTGTTACAGTATACCGAGCATATGGTTAAGTTACTCTGCTTGTATATAATTAGAATATAATTTGTAATTGTATTGTAATTAATAAATAAATAAATAAATAAATAAATAAATAAATAAATAAATAAATAAACAAATAAATAAATAAATAAATAAATAAGTAAATAAATAAATAAATAAATAAATAAATAAATAAATAAATAAATAAATAAATAAATAAATAAATAAACAAATAAATAAATAAATAAATAAATAAATAAATAAATAAATAAATAAATAAATAAATAAATAAATAAATAAATAAATAAATAAGTAAATAAATAAATAAATAAATAAATAAATAAATAAATAAATAAATAAATAAATAAATAAATAAATAAATAAATAAATAAATAAATAAATAAATAAATAAATAAATAAATAAATAAATAAATAAATAAATAAATAAATAAATAAATAAATAAATAAATAAATAAATAAATAAATAAATAAATAAATAAATAAATAAATAAATAAATAAATAAATAAATAAATAAATAAATAAAAATAAACAAAATTATAAAATTAAAATTAAAATAAAATAATTTTCAAAAGGAGACTTTACAAAAGTAAAAACTTCTTTTACAATTGAAAGCCTATTTACAAGTAATTTTAAAAGTATTTTGCAATAAAAACTTAAATTAATGATTAAGAATAATATTTAGTAATTCTGAATTCATTCTCTCTCTATCTCTTTTAACAGGAATTCCTACAAAAGTTCTTTCATTTATTCGATTTAGACGGCAATGGCTATTTGGTTCAAGATCGTTGGATTGAACATTTAAAAGGACGTTTAACGTAAGTTTTCACATAGAAAAAAAATTTAATTCTCTTCCAGCTATTTAAACAATCTGGTTAAACATTAATTTGTAGTTGATATTGTACAAGACCTAAGAGATTTTCAGGTACCCTACATTGGCAACTGCATACGTTACGAACAGCTTAAGTTTTATGTAAAAAAGTTTTTTTATTATGATTGTTAGGTTATGACCGGAAAGAAGTGTAAATAGTTCTCCAATTTAGATTCAAAACACGAGATCCTATCCTGCAGTAGAGATATTATGAAACAGCATTATCCAGCACGATAATATAGGTTAGGTTAGGTTAGCGTGGTAACTTTAATTTGCCAAAAAGCTCACTTGAGCGCGCATAGCGGCCCCTTGTGATGTCACAGGTGAACGCAGCCTCTGTACTGACCAAGTTCCTCCGATCCAAGGAGGGGGAAGTTGGTCAGCGCAAGAGCAGCACAGCACGATACTACGCTAACTGCAACATCTCGGAAGCAATCAGCCTACAAACTACAAACCGTCGTCTGAGAGCGGATGCTATCCCAGACAATTTCTTATTCAAGCCATAAAATAATAGATATGAAGTAACTGTACCAACTTTCTGTTGATGGGTCAATTCGTATTTGGATAAGGGAGATAGAGAAAGCAACTGCTTCTCTTCGGATGCACTGCGGTCATGAAAAATCGCTGGCTTTGAAAAAACATAATTAGAGGCACTTTTTTATAGCCCTATGACTCTCAATGGATCGGAAGTAATAAAAATAACAGCAGTAGACGGGAGGACTGCTGTCCAAAGAGTACCTATCGAGGAACACTTTTCTGTTATTGTAACATTTAAAAAAGTTATAAAGCGGAAGACATGGTATTCTCGCATGAGCGCTAATGAGGCAATGATTTTTATGATTCATAGTCTCGGTACTTTTCTTACAAAATCATAACAATTAGAACTAAATAAAAATAAGTATGTACTAAAAAGTACTAAAAAAGTACTAAAAATTACTAAAATTTTAATTAAGTACTAATAAAGTACTTTTTTATCAACAAAGTATGCATTTTTTCATATTCATTGTTATAAGAAATATAGAACTGGCATGGAGCATTTCACTCCTCATCTCATTATTTATTTGCTTTGCCTTATTTCATAAATCATGATTTATCCAGCCAAACAGGTGATTGGCATGCTGTGGAAAGTCCTAGAATAATAGAGTTGCCATTTCTTATTGCCTAGAAACAACATTAACTGAGAAAATCTATTGAATTGTTGTATCAGGTATTGGCGAGGAGTCGGTGGAATTACGGAATGAATTAGGATAGCATAGGAGGGAGTGGAACCTTTGTTAAATCACACCACACTTGAGCACACATAGTGGCTTGTTATGATACCATATAAAGCGATGCTGCAGAACTAACTAACAAGAGCTGATTAACTGTTCCAGACAAGCAGAATGAGAGCATAACTTACTTAGAATCAAACCTAAACGATTAACGAACTTAGAGATGGATTTGATATCTATTAACGACAGCTGTGTTAGACTATCGAGAAGAAATGAACCAAATAAGAAAAATTTGGAGCGAACCAGCAAATAAAGTAGTTAAGGATACTCTCTTCTCCCTTAACAAACCTACAACCTCTGCAGGAGTCATTTGAAAGTAAGCAAAGTCTCTACGCATGCCTACCTATTTGCATTGACTAGACCTTCAAACCCTGCACTTTATATAGTTGATTGACATGCCTTCTATCAAACTTAAATCAGGTGAATCTGGCAAGAAAGCAAGATTCTTTCTCAACCCAAGGTTCATCAATGGCCAGTCTATGCCATTTGCCTAGCAGACAGCCTAACAGAGGTACATAATAGGCGTACCTTTATACATGTGTGGATTGAATTCATACAGATACACAATTACCAGGGATGTACCTAAGACCACGAATCCATATTAGATTGACATAAAACTGCGGCAAGAGTTAATGAATCCTGGATGGAAACCTCTCAAAATTTGTGCCTTCTCTCGGACTCGAACCTAGATTGCTTGTATTTATAGTCAAGTACTTTAACCACTACACTACGCCAATTTATCAAATTGGGACATTAATTCCACTCTTATGTTTTATACTTGAATAGGGTATTAACAGCTTCGCTGCTTCTCTATAAAAATTAAGCTGGGCGCTATTAAATTTCTTTATCTTGAATGTAAATTCTCTACTTTTCGGTTGAAAAAATTTTAAAGACAGAAATATAAACGAACAGAATCGTTGCAACAATGTTGTTCAACGACATTTATCTACTAAAGCAACACCACTCCAGCTGAGCAGAATGTTGCAGACAAAAAAAAAAAAACAAACAGCAAATGACTCTGCTGCTATGCCGGGTACCCTGTCTGCAGCCTCTTGAGAGGAGTGTAAGTGTTGGCGTTGTCAATTGAATATTTTTTAATGCATGTCGGGATGTTATTACAATGTCATAGACTTTCTTAGTTTATTTCTGTCTTCCTTTTTTCTTGAGGTGTGTTGTCGATGTTGTTGGTCTTTAGCTAATAAAACACTGTTGCTAAATGCTTTTTTTATTTTCTTTTCTTCAGTTAAATCTTTAAAAGCCAAGGCCATACACTAAAATCTGTTGTAAATCTCATATTTTGTTAAATTATACACGCAATTTTAAATTCAATTTATGTACGTATGTATGTACGTATGTATGTACGTATGTACTACGTACCATTTTAAAGCTTAAATACATTGTAAGCAAAAATGTTTTTAAAAATAAAAAAAGTCCAGGAATATGTTTACACAGAGGATTAAGAAATCAACAATTCCTGCTTATTTGTGTGTTGAGAAGTTTGGCTTAGAAGGCATAACTTAAACGATCGTTTATCTTTCTAATTCAATTAAATATTGGAATGTTTCCTCTTCTTTTCTCTTAATTAAATAAGATCAAGCTGTGAGAAGAGGAAAATTCCTTAGTCTTAACGATGGTCGACATATTTCTGTGGTGATAAGAAAATCAGCAAAATCTTCTTAGGAATATTGAGTTGTTTTGTCTGAGAACTCACAGTAGTCTAGTAGGTCGTGTGTAGAGCTTATTAGACGTGAGGCTACGGTTCAAACTAAACAAAATATGAAAAAATATTTTTTCGGCGACATCCTCTTAACAGATTTGTGCCAAAAACTCTGAGAGTAAATAAAAATTGCCAAGAAAAACTTCTTCAAAAATCTGTCATTTAGAATCGACTTAAAACTTTAATCCTGACTTAAGGGTTGTAATGATGTATTTATGTAAAGAGCGTTTTTTATAGAGGTATAGAACTTTAAGTTGCAATAAAACAACGATGGATTATTCGATTGACATGAATCTTATTTATCCGAAAGATAAACTTGTGGCATTACATTTTAAATATGATTTCTGTCATATGACCGCCACGGCTGGCGCGGATTTAGTCCAATCTGGACGTCAAATTTTCGATGAACTTTTCCAACATTTGTGGCCGTATATCGGCAATAATACGGCGAAATGGTCAAGCGTTTGTGACTTTACCGCATAGACCAATGACTTTACATAGCCCCACAGAAAGTAGTCTAGCGGTGTTAAATCACAAGATCTTGGAGACCAATTCACAGGTCCAAAACGTGAAATTAGGCGGTCACCAAACGTGTCTTTCAATAAATCTATTGTGGCACGAGCTGTGTGACATGTTGCGCCGTCTTGTTGAAACCACATCTCCTGGACATCATGGTTATTCAATTCAGGAATGAAAAAGTTAGTAATCATGGCTCTATACCGATCACCATTGACTGTAACGTTCTGGCCACCATCGTTTTTGAAAAAGTACGGACCAATGATTCCACCAGCCCATAAAGCGCAGCAAACAGTCAGTTTTTCTGGATGTAACGGTGTTTCCACATACACTTGAGGATTACCTTCACTCCAAATGCGGCAGTTTTGTTTGTTGACGTAGCCATTCAACCAGAAGTGCGCTTCATCGCTAAACAAAATTCGCTTATGAAAATCGGGAACAACGGTAATCCCTTTTTGGGCCCATTCGACGAATCTACGCCTTACTTGATGATCGTTTGGCTGCAAATCTTGCACGAGTTGGATTTTGTAAGCACGCAAACCAAGATCCTTCCGCAAATTCTTCCTGTGCTCGATGGCGGATGGGCTCATTCGGGTCTTCCTCAATGCTCTACAGCAGCAATAGCTTCTTCTGTACGCACCGTACAGCGTCTCTGGGGATGCGAGTTATCAATAAGAGTAAACGTGGTGCGAAAACGTTCCATGGTTAATCGAATTAACTGCTCTGATGGACGATTTTGTCGACGATAAAATGGACGTAGTGCGCGATACGTTTTCCGCAAAGAACCATTATTTTCGAAATAAAATTGCACTATTTGCAAGCGTTGTTCAGGCGTGAGTCTATTCATGATGAATTGCCAAACCAAACTGAGAATAAATCACTTGACAGCTGTTAAATCGGTCGCCATCTTGAAAAGTAATGCCAACTTAAAGTTCTATACCTCAATAAAAAACACCCTTTATTTGTCTTGGAGGTAATGGCTCCTATTCATAAAGTACATTAAAAAGTATAATCATGTTCCAAGCTTACATGTGGAACTAATAGAGCCTTAATTGAAGGGTTAGTTCAGCCAGTTATGGGACTCAGTTATGCCTGAACCAATTTGAAATTTTAAAAAAACCAGAAAGCGTTCTAACATCAGTAGATTCTAGATTAACTAGATCATTGAGAATGATTTTCCCCAGGAAAGAAACCAGAAAGCATTTCAACATCAGTAGAACCTAGATCAACCAGATCATCAAAAATGATTTTTCCCATGAGTGTAGTAACACAAAACAAAGGTAGCTCATTCAATAAATGTATGTATGTATAAAAATTATGTGTTCAATTTTGAAAAAATTTTCATTTAATAAAGCTAGATTACCCTAAAGGGAGCAACCCTGGCAATCTGGATTCAAACCGCTAAAAAATCTTCGAGGTATTTATAGTTTCTTGGTTATATGTTAAGATTGGAATGCCTATACCCTAAACTCCAAAAAACACTAAAGCTTTAGGGCTTGTTTTTGTAAGACGAACGGTTTCAAAAACACTAAATTTGATTGTGTATTCAAAACAAATAGAAAAACGTGTGAAATCGTTCGTGTTATAAAAACAGGGGATTAATAGCTTTATAAATTGCTAATTTGGGATGCAGACTAATGCAACCGTCCTCACAGCACTTATTATGTGTGTTTTAATTTTATACATGAATGGCCAGTTTTAAGTCGACTCCGAACGACAGATTTTTGAGACATTTTTTGAGGAAGCCGCGACAGAAATATTTTTTTCACATTTCGTTTTGTTGGATATGTCTGATCAGAGGCTGGACCGTGGCCTCACGTTTAATAAGCCAACACACTACCTACTAGATACTAGGGATTTTCTACGGTTCTAGAGTATTCAGCATGACCAAGGCTTAAATTGGGCTATTAATCAACTACATTAAGTCTTACTGCCACAAGCTCGTTTCTCTGCTTTAATAATATGTCAAAGGAGAGCCACAATAAAATACCAAATAATGCCTTAATTGGAATGGAACATTGTGCATTCATGTTCAGGACAGCTGGCTGCCTACACATAGTGTCCATTAGTCTACAATAGCACTGATGTTTGCTCAACGTCCACCAAAGCATCTAAGCCTCTAAATTTTGAGTGCGGCCCTCTTGATTAACAAAAAGCCTCGTACTAAATACCAACAACCAATCCATTGCTTCGTGATGGGGAGCAATATATTGAAAAATTCTTGTTTTAGATGAATTCAATTTCTTTTCTTTTTGTTTAAATGTTTACGTATTTTGTTTTAGGAATACAATAAATAAATTACGAAAATTAAGTGAATAAAAAATCATTTCATACTCCAATTTCATTTTGATTAATTTCAGTGATGACAGACAAATGGATTATGCCGAACAGTTGGAATCAGTGGCGTATGTTATTTGTGGCGAAAATAGTAAAATAACATTTAAAAATTTCGGTGAAATATGGCAAGCACGGGGGGTAAGTATTCACAAGCTGTTTAATAATGCATATTCTACACACAAAATTCGGTCACAGTGCAAACAAACATTTAAGATTTGCTTTCTTTTCTAAGTATAATTGTGGTTATTCTGAACAATTATTTAATGTCCGAATACTTCTCCGCCTACCTCTATTACTATTCTACTACGACTGTACTTTCTGGTTGAGGCAACGACCATAAATACTTGATACTGAGTAAGGAATCTTCCGTCAGCTTTTAGAATTATCATCTTCTCTAATAGCCAAGCGGCATTTAGATCTTTTTCGGATACAACCATTAAGTCTAAACTAATTGGTGTATGACCAACTATTTGTCATACCAGGGTTATACCCGGTAATTGTGTATCCTATCGGATATGAATTCACTCACAAGTAATTCTAACTCTTACCTTCATTAGTCTCTCCATTAGGCAAAGATATTTACTGGTTGCTGACAAATAAATCCTGGACTAGGAAGTAATAGTTAGCCAGGCTCACAAAACTCGCTGAAAGAGTACATACTTCGCTCATTTGCCTTACTTCCTCTCGATTCACTCATTAAACTTTAGGATTAGTTTTCTGGACTGCAACCAAATATCCAAATGATACTGAAGAAATAAAAACAATAAATGATCACGTATTCTTAATAATAAAGTCTTAACAAATTTCAATACCTGCCTCATTATGGTTAATTCTAGACAACGTCAAATGACAACCCAATCTTGAAATCACTTCTAAGGTGTCCCTTATTCTTTGATATCAGATTCTTAATAATAAAGTCTTAACAAATTTCAATACCTGCCTCATTATGGTTAATTCTAGATGACGACAAATGACAACCCAATCTTGAAATCACTTCTAAGGTGTCCCTTATTCTTTGATATCAGAAAGAATATCCTATAAATTGGTGGGGATTCACAATCCCAGAAATTTTCGAAACCCATAGGGAAACTCGTGAGTATTTTCCTGGCAGGGAAAATACGGTTACACTCTGCTGAACTCTATATTATGTAGGACATTACGGCAATGAGTTTGCGAGGATGAGAGCATCTATGACAGTGATGAAGTGAGAATCTTTCTTTAGAAAGTTCCCCTCAAGCTCAATATGAAAATACTGTGATGAGGGGAATAAATCATCAGAACACATACTTGGAACATGTGCATCGTTTACATACATACATAATTGGTCATTACAACCCTTCAGTTAGGTTTACGACCTAGCTTCTCACACCACTTATGTTGTGTGTTTTAAATGTATGCATGAGTGCAGGAAGCAACAGTTTAAAGACGACTTTGAACGACAGATTTTTAAGAAACTTTTCATGGAGTTTTTGCTAGAAATCTGCTGAGAAGAAGTCGCCAAAAAAGTATTCAATATTCGGTTTGTTAGAGATGTCTGACCTGGGATTTGAACCGTGGCCTCATGTCTAATAAGCCAACACACTACCTACTAGACTACGGCGACTTTATCGCTGCATCGTTTATGCAACTCAAGAGGAAACTCTTGTGTAGGAATCAAGGCTGGAAATTATTCAAACAATATCCTGCATTTGGTCAGGGCAAACGAATCGGGACGACTTTATATAGATTGAGGGCAGTAGAATAGATCATATGGTTGCAGTATTCTAACATCTCCACACAAACAACAGTAATGACATCGTATTGAAGACCTCCAAGGCTTTTATTGCGATGTGCCTGTTGCGAATACCATATAATTCCTTAATACGATAACAGCCATTTGGATGTGAAAAAAACTATAATTATCCAATTCTTAATACAGATTCACCTGTTTAAATCTCAGTCCGAAAAATCTCGTTGTAAGACTGTATATATGGACCGAGAACTTACTCTCAAAAAAGGGAGAAAGATTCGACTCCAAATGGGAAGGTTAGAGAACGTGTACTTGTCAATTAAGACAAGTACAGTACCCGGAGATCGAATTGACCCATTGTACTTGTACCCAAATGGGAATCTAAATTTGAAAATTTTTTATTCTTTTAACAAAAAAAAACTTTAAATATTGAATAAAAACACGATTATTAAATTATTTAAAATATTCTTTAATGTTTTTGCTCTTCTTCATTTAGATTTTAGATAAACTATATCGTCTCATTGATGCTGATGGTACAAATTTAATTTCGACCAATCAAATAATGGAATTTATATCGCATTTAACAAATTCAAGGTACGTAACAAAAATACTGTGTAAAATAGGTATTTGTGGCCAAAAGAAAATTTATGACCGTGTTAACAATTTACAATTTGTAAAACAAATTGATTTTTTTTCCTTATTTTAACGTATTAAAGTATTAAAAAACAAAAACAAAAATCAACAAGAAAAAAAAAATAGAAAGAAAAGCTCTCTTGTATTGTATAATACGTTAAGATAAACAAGTTAAAAGAATTCGTAAGAAAACTCTTCAAATACATACACTCGAAAAATTCTGCTGGTAATTTAATTGATTTCAATAAAGAACAAAATGTTCATATAAATATCACGCTTTATGTTATAACACATACCCAAAAAGGGACACATCAAGTCATAGTTTTATTCCATTAAGTTTTTTTATAAGGGTCATGGGGTCATCCTTCCACAGTATCTTGCTTTGCTGTGTTACAGTTTCGTTAAGATAGTTTTTATAGGGATTTGTCTAAAGTACCCAGTCTTGGAATGATGGAGTTGATAGCTGTCGTTTCATAAAAATAACAGCCTCTGTGAAAACATATTTATTTGCTGTTTGGTTGTGTGGTGAAAAGGAATTTTCTTCATTTACTCCCAGTCTTTCTCATGACCTTACCATACGCCGCTAGGATGTAACAAAGGCACTTCTTAGTAAAGCCTCTTAACATGTAACAAACTCTATGAACAATTGTACGTTTTCTCTCAGATTAGAACCTCAATGGCAAGGTTCTATACTCAAGCACTTTAACCAGTAACGCATGCCACATCATATTAAAGGAAGTATCCGCGAATTATATGATCCGAATGTCCTTGTTTTCTTAAACGATTTAATATATGGTCACCGTAAGCATAAATTGTTTGGTCCGCGTTAAAGCAACCCATTCGTTATCTAATATGTACATACATGGCTTTAGTAGAATCTATCTTGCGAGATGTATTAAATCACGCTAGGTGGCATTAGGTTTCAATTTCGTTGTTATCATTTCGGTAATTTTGATATATCAGAGCTTCTTATCTGAGCACTATTTCGCTTCACCAAGTGTTAACATATATTAAATCATATGACATGACCCTACTTGGACACTTGTATCCTTCTTAAGCCATCAGTATTATCACGTATCACTTTATTATGCGATAGACTTTACATGATGTAATCGAGGCCTCCTCGTTTTATGCTCCAGTCAATATCAAACTCCAAAACATGGCCCATTCAACTATACTTTCTTTCTGAGATCAAGTTACATGTATGGGTGTGGTGATATGCCGATTATTTCCACAGTCCTCTATTGAAAGCTGCTTTCTTCTTCGCAAACAATGGTCAATAAATGGGTTAAAATACCATGAATATAAGAAGACGTTCGAAGAATGGATCTCCGAAGGAGAACCGCGTAACCACAATAAAAACGATTTATTCTAACAATTGACGACGAGTGGTGGAACTCAACGCCAAAGGAAAACGGTCTCGGTCGAATTGCGATATGGGAGAGGGTCAGGTTAGATTTGTTAGGAATAATCTGTGAAGACCTGCTTCCCAAAAACCATTCACATATTCGAACCCCCACAGACAACAGCCAGGGTGTCTACAAAAATGGTTAATGGACATCAAGACAATATAAAGTCACACGCACCGATAGACACTTAGTCAATCATTTACTATGCAAAACCTACCACGAAGCCATACTGCCAACGTTTGGACAGTCTAAATGAAACAATCGCTTACAAGTGGTCATTCAACAGAATATACCAATAGAGTGGCCATAACACTCATAGAGTGGCCCCTGCTAATGCAGTAAATTGTATTGAAACTAGAAAAATAGGTTATGTAGGGGAGTAGGCCTTATGGCTATTAAATTTGAACCTTTTTTTTTATAAGTGAAAGGAAGGGAAGAGAGAGCCATAAACGGATAGTGCGGCTAAAGAACAAATTCTTTTTGTAATGCATTACTCGATCCATCGGCTAATCGGCCATGAACGGATGTGCTTCACGAAAAGATAATTTTTGGGAACAGAGGTCCGTATTTCCATCGATGAGATAGGCTCAGCGAAAATACTATCAAATTAGCAAACAAAATTAAGCAGTTTGATCTGAATAGTTGTACACAAGATATTTAAAAGATTTATTGTTACAACATCTTGTTATAAGAGCATCCATATCTTGAGCCTATTAAACAACAATACAGGATTTAAAAATGAACTTTTCATTATTGTTTACCATTACATTCTTCTGAGTGTATTTATGAAAACGTGAAGACGAAAAGAAAACAGTCTATGGCCTGCAACAGGATTCTCTTAAAATGTTCGATATAAAAACCTCTTTACAAGACTGACAGGAAACATGAAAAAGCAGCAATTAATCAAATCTATCGTTATACCATAGCCATTGCCATTGCCATAGCCTTAGCCTTAGCCTTAGCCACAGCATTGCATTTAAGTATACACGTAATACACGTGAATAGCTACACTGTCCGTCCCACTGGTCCCTGGGGCTTAGTCTTACAGAGAGTACCATAGCAAGAGATGTTTTTCTCTGTTTCTTCTTCTTTTTAGATGTTTTGTTTTGTGATAATTGTTGCTGGTGTTGTAATCTTTTAATTAATCTTTAATTTATTACTAAACCTTGACTACAACTTGTAATAGTTTTCAGTTTTGTTGTATAAAAAATTCCAAAATATTTCTTTTTCTGTTGTAAATCGATAAAGTTCCTTAAGCATAAAAGAAAAAGAAACACTTTATAAATCATGTTTATTGTGGCTTATTTGTTTGTTTTTTTGTTGGCATAAATTATTATATTTTTTTATTGTTTATTTCTTTTTATTTTTCCATTAATTCAATATAGAGCACGCACTGGCTTTGATAAGAGCTCTTTGGCCCGTTTGGAGCAACTATTTCGCAATACTGTGGGAAATGAACAGGAGATACGTCGTGAGGAATTTCAAAAAATTGTCATATCGAAAAATGTATGTTTTCATCCTTTCTTTTCTCCTCCTCTTCGTCTTGTTAATTGTAATGATTTTCCCAAGAAAAATGCTTTAATTTTTTATTTGCCCTTAATTTTTAGCCATTTTTTACGGAACGTGTTTTTCAAATCTTTGACAAGGATAACTCCGGCTCAATATCGTTACAGGAATTTATTGATGCCATTCATCAATTCTCAGGACAATCGGCTGATGATAAAATACGTTTTCTATTTAAGGTTTATGATATTGATGGTAAGTTTTTTCGAAAAGAAAACAAGGCAAGTATGGCTATCCCTTCCTTTAAAATTATCACAGAAAAAGATTTTGCAATAACCTCCTCTGAATATTGTTAAATCATTTTCTTATTGATATTCAGTTTTTTTCTTTTCTTGTTTAACTACGTTTCAGTTGAATTAATCAAATTTTAGCAGCTAAGCAGACGACTGTATTAGGTTTTAGAATGATAGGGTTGCCATCTGTCATTTCCTAGAAACAACATTCTCTGTGAAGCTGCATTGAAAGCAGCGGCAAAGAACTTTTCTCATTGAATCATACAGTTTCTCAAGAAATGGCTCTTTTCCAACCTTTATCGTAAGGCTACCGTAATCGTTTTTGATGTTATCCTCTCTTTGGGTACCATAACTATTCACTTCCACTTTAATTCACTTATTTATTGAAGTCTAATCTGGTTCCACTTCTTTTTTAAACCAGTCTATCATTTTTTAAATCAGCTTACCATAGTCTACCCAAGAATACAATGACTCTTGATGAAATTTCAGTTACATTTTCTGCAGAATTTACTGTCAATCCTGGACCAGAGCTCTCTCTATGATGATAGATTTAAGAAACATTCGGGACTTTAGTAATATCCTAGAAACCCAGCTATTTTCGATATTGTTGCGGTTTACTACTCGAAGTCGAAGTGGTAGCTATGATTACCAAAGCCAACTTGAGAACACATAGCGGCCCGTTGTGGTTTACGACACTGATGAATACACTCCCATGTAGCTTGTCAGCCATCCAGCATGCACCACAAATTCAATTCAGTTCAAGACAACATTAAAAGAGTTAGCCTATCAGCAACTGATAAATAAATCCTGGAAGTGCAATGCCAACCATCTTAGATAATGCACCACTAGAAGAAATGATAGAGTTTACAACATATATTGACATCAATCAAGCTGAACAAGCATTTAGCGCTTTGGACGATATACCTGGAAATCATTTCGTGTTATCACTCGGAAGAAATGATTGGGAAATTTTTTTTGCTTCTCCTACGTTCCACTTAAGAATTTGGATATTGGTTTGAACAAAGCTTTTGTACAGTTGCTACAGCATACTTCTCAGTAGTAGAGATTGAATGGGAAGATTGACAACAATCATCCAGAAGTAAGGCTTCAATCATATCCTTAAAACTTATTCGGCCAGTTATAATTATAATTTACGGACCTCTTGCACGTTAAGAGCTGTAAAACATATTCAAAATATACTTCATTAAGTAACTGGCGTGTTTTAGCCGTTTTTTCCAAATCTTCAATCCTTATAGGTTATCACAGACATAAACCATATTCCGCATTTTTAGTTTTATCCACCCAACATGGGAAAAAATGTTTCCATTGTCCTTGACTAATTTTACTTTCACTTTTTCGAAACAAAAAAATATTTTATTCTTCCTCCTCCTTCAGTCCTTAGCTGCTAACTTCCTTCCTTGAATAGTACTTTTTGCTCCGCTTTTTGGTTTTTGTTTTCTTATTTTTCTTTTTATTGTAGTTTTTATGCATTTTCTACTATGAATTACCGCCGTTTTATTTATTGGCCAAAGACGATTAACCATTATTATTGATTTATTACTCAAGGTGATGGTCTCATACAGCACAAGGAATTGCATGATGTCATACGTGCCTGCATGGAAGAAAACGGCATGGAATTCTCTGAAGATCAAGTAAGTATTGCACATACACATACACATATACATGAATTAAAAAAAAACACACACGCAACATATTGAACAATTGCCCCATAGCCAATAATAATGATTTATTGGTAATAAAATAGCCGTGGAAGAAAAAAATATTAAAAAATAAAATAAACGCTGGCACAGGGAGAAACAGACAGACCAAGCGTTGGTAAATCATTCTTTTTAATAAAGAACAAAAAAATTATAAGAAAAGTGACAGTAAGACAAACGAATAAAAACGAATTGTCGGCAAATTGAAAGGATTTGGAAGTTAAAATAAAAAAAATTAATTTTTGAATACAGATTCTGATTGTCATTGCACTCATTGAGTTAGTACTTCATAACAGACTTGATATTTCCCCCTAAAGGTAATCTAATAGGACCACTGTATTACCATTAGGTAGAGTCCTTTAACCCAAGTCACCCGGTATCTCTTATATAACGGTAAATATCCTTCATGCTAGCCTCAGACAGTTCTGTCAGAGACGACAAGACTGCACAAATGGCAGACGGTACCTTCCTCCTCCTCCTTCGAATCATAACTTCTGCAGGAATCACGTGATGAATCGCCATGCTGACTAATATGCTCTCTGTTAGACAATCTCGCGGGATGACAGATACCACATAGTAAGTGTTTACTCCAGTGAGAAAAATAAGCTGCTGCGATCTTTCCCAGTTAAGATTCTGTCAGTTCAACATAGCAGTCCAACAGATCTTCTCTTCTGCTCGGGAAAAGTTTGACAAGGAGTGGAATTTATCCGTAATTTCTAACGCAATTGTGGTCGAGGTTACCTCTGTACTCGTATCACATAGGAGGTTCTCGGCCTAGGTTCCGCGATTTCCCGGTGAAATAGGAGATATTCATGGGCAAGCCTTGAACATGGATATAAAATTGTACAGGGATTTTATGACAGCCTGGATATTCGAACATTTCAAAGTATTTTAAGAGGAAATTTAATCGCAATGAGGATAGCCTATAACTGCCATCTGGAAGGCATTGTAGTGATCCGGGCGTCTATATACATAAGTTCCTGATATCCGAAATCCTTGATATACGCAAAACAACGTTTTCCCATCCAACTCCGAGTCAGCGATGTAACTGCCGAAATACTTCTTATCAATTTAGCTCTAAGCCATTAGACATATCCGGATTTCGGTTTGTATCATTAGGGAATACACGAATGGCTGGAAGATGAATGTCTGAAGGCTGTTTGAGTATGCACGTAGACAGTGCAATCCGTTCCCAGCTCAGTTGCACTCACTTGGTGCTCATACACTCCTCAGCCCGAAGAACGCTATATTCATCAGATAATATATAGGATAGCTTCACACCATCTCAGTTGAAGCGTGTATTTTCGAGCCACCTGAATGGATTACATAACCATTCGGTAAACTGTCTACACCTTGCTACTTCTCTTTGTCCGGGAATATCACCGAGGGCAGCTTAACGAAATTACAGCCTGACAGGTTTAGGATCCATATGTCCAATTGGGCACTCTTCAGAATCTGTATGTAACCGAACTTCCCTATCCTAGCAAGATTCCTTTACTTGCCGCCAGCCTGGAAATCATATGCAACGAAGTCCGAGGAACACTCCTGAATAGGGCCGATATGCTTAAAGACATACATCTTTGCATACATCTTACCCAACACCTTTCTTCTAATCATCGTCTCTAAGGTCTCCGTCTCCTGCCACTCTATGCTGCCATACGTAAGAACCGGTAGTACCAGACTAATATATACCCATTCAAGCATACATAGGACGCCATTTCCTACCTAAGGCACTTCCAATTGCAAACTAAACTTTGAGGACCTTCTTCATCCTTTTTAAGGTGTTCTCCTTCAAGTGTTCCTTTCTATTCAGAAAGACACGAAACTGCCGTCTACCACGAAGTGTTTCAGAAAACTTTCTGCTACTAGATTTCATAGCAGACGCGATAACACATTCTTGCCGGAGAGGGCCCCGAGACATCGATTACTTCAGGCACGTCCCGCCTAGTTCTAAGCTGATAATCCTATGCTTCAGCACGTTCTATATTCATTCGATCAAAGACTCTTGACAGACTCGTTCTCGGCGTTATTGAGGGCCCCTTTAATATACAAAAAGGCCGAAATGTAGGCCTTTCTCAATGTGATCAATGACTAAGTCGAATGAAGCCTCCGCGGATCTACTTCACTGTGCACAATTGATAGGCTGTAACTTCAGGAAGAAAACTTTGTTGTGGTTTATTAAAGACACAAACCAGGGACAAAAAGAAAGTTTTTGGAACCGGATTTAATAAATCTCGTGTTTTACGCAATAATACGATACAATACAATTTGATGCTTTTATTTAAACTAATTTCAGATCGAAGACTTAACCACTGCCATGTTTGAAGATGCCGATCCCTACAACCGTGGTGAAATAACGTATGAGGCTTTAAAAAATCAATTACACAAGCATGGTGGTTTACTGGAGAATTTAAGTATAACGTAAGTTTTGAAACAGATTTTTTACTTTAACCCTTGACCTTTACATTATAAAGCATTTAATTTTTTTGCTTAGCATTGATCGTTGGTTGGTGCCCTTGGCCAAGGAGAATCCGGTAAATAAATCGAAAACTTCATTTTGGCATCGTATAATACCACATCAATTGACACCAGCCTATATGAAAAATAACCACGTTTTTGTAACATACCTGTTCATATATATAGCGATAAATGTATGTCTATTCGTTTCGAGAGCAATACAATATCGGGCCAGTAATATTTATGTTATATTTGCCAGAGCATGTGGTGAGTTTTACATCATGGGTTTAACACTTTGAAACGCTTTATAAAGTAAAGCCCACGATACTATATTTAGGGTTAAGGTTATAGAATTCGCTATTCACTTTTGATTGCGTTATCAATTTAATGGTGTCAAAGTCGACGGTCTATCAAGGCCGACATTTATTATTTATTTATTATACTGTACAAGCAATTGGCAGTATTGTACAGAAATTTGTAGAAACTGGAAGCATTACAAATGTAGTGAGGCCATCGCAATGCTGGCACATCTGAAAATATCGGTTCTGTTAAAGGGGTTATCTTGCGACTCAGCACGGCGTATTTTGAATTGCAGATCGCTACCTGTGAGGTCAAACTCATTCAGGTCTTTATTAGGTCGAAGTGGTAGATCTGATTAGCAAAACTGATTTGACCGCGCATAGCTGCCCGTTGTAATGCCACAGGTAAGTGCAGTCCCTGTACTGACTGAGATCCACCAAACTAGCAAGAAAAGTTGGTTAGCGCAAGCGCAGTATTTTAAAAACACGACTACCCTACGCTGGAAAGCAGCCTAATATCCTTGATAACTCCGTTAAGTTGACAAGGAATGGAGAGCCAAATAACCGAAATCTACAACTCGCAAGAGATATGCATTCATAAAGGAAGTGTATAACAGTTTCCTTCTATTCAGCAGACCCACACCCACGGCAGAAGTCGATTGGAGCTGCAGTCTCTCAGCGTGCCCTTCTATAACGCAAGACCTATAAGGATGGCTACTATGATCGAGATGACATTACGATCAAGTCCGAGTAGTTGGTTGGTGCACCTTCTATCCGTCGTGGGCTAAGTGAGTCTGACAGTGGAGCAAGATTCCACATTAACCCAGGATAGGTTGGCGTCCCGAATGAATTTTTACCCAATGGCCAATTTAACCGAAGTAAGTGGCTTATTCAAATCTATCGACAAGGGTTCTGGAAGGAGTGCACCAGCTCTGGCGAACAGTTGCCTGGAATGTTTCTGTGCCCAGGAACCCAAACAAGTGAGACACTGAAGTGCCCATAGAGAACATCGAGACAGAGGCGACACTCCCTAACGAGCCTAGAGCTAACCACAACGCTCGATAGAGATCTTATAGCAGCTTGGCTATCAGAGAAGATTGAGATGCGAATGAAGGAAGCACCATTGATGAGGACCCATTAGCAACCCGGTAAATGGCCACTAGAACACTTAACATGTTAACGAAAAAAATTACTTGCGATCGTGACAATGAGACTAAACTCCACAAGCGCATGGGAGTTTAAAAGCTATGGTCATGCCAAAATCTTGGGTAAAGTTGATCCTATCGACTAAACGATACCTGAACCCGTTTTCGGTTCTGGTTTTACAAAAAAGAAATCGAATATAGCCGTTTACATCTCCCTAAGAACCTCATTCCAGTATTCACAGGCGGATCCAGAATGCGCGACAAAGTCGGATGTGTAGTCCTAGACAATTCCTTGCAGTACCCGATTTCTGTAGCATAATTAGGCTGAAATAGTGACTACAAATGTTACCGCTGAGCCAATCATAGATTTGCGTGCTTCTATTTAGTTTTACTTTTGCAACCGAAAAATAATTTAAACAAGATCCATTTGTTTTACTTCCCTTTCTTTTCATTTTTCAGGCCAATGTTTAAACTTTAACTGTGCCTGGATTCTGGTTCTGATGTTAAGACATTCTCTTACCTATTTACGTTCTCGAGGCATTGCTACCTACTTGCCAGTGGACAATCATATCTATTTACACAAATTGACGGGCATTGTGGTCTCAATATTAAGTCTGGTACACACTATTATGCATTTGTTTAACTTCTCTTTGATTGTGGTCAATGATCCGGTGATAAATAAAGATAACTACACCATAGCCGAGTGGTTGTTAACCGATAAGCCGGGTTTATTTGGTCTCGTGCCTGGTTGTGCCAATCCCACTGGCGTAGCACTGTTTATCATACTTTTAATCATGTTTATATGCTCCCAGCCATTTGTAAGGCGTAAAGGTTCATTTGAGGTATTCTATTGGACCCATTTACTGTATATACCCTTCTGGATACTGGTATTGTTTCATGGACCGAATTTTTGGAAATGGTTTCTCATACCGGGCATTGTGTATATTATAGAGCGTATACTACGCTATGTTTGGATGCGTGGCGAGCATGGTAAAACTTATATAAGTTCGGGTCTACTGCTACCTTCGAAGGTAATCCATTTGGTGATTAAAAGGCCTTTTAATTTCAATTTTCGTCCGGGCGATTATGTGTTTGTGAATATACCCGCCATAGCGAATTATGAATGGCATCCATTTACCATTAGTTCGGCACCCGAACAGGAAGACTATATGTGGCTGCATATACGCACTGTAGGCGAATGGACGAATCGTTTGTATCAGTATTTCGAAAGAGAACAGCAGAGACTGCATAATGGTGAGATTATAGCCCATAAGCAGGCTATACCCACCTCTAGTCTATTGCAAATAAGCAATGAATCGCTTAACAACAAAAAGCCTTCTCCTACACCACAAACGGATTTTTTGGCACAAAATCTTGCCAAAATGCAACACAGTTCCAGTTTTGACTCGGCCATGGTTAACAAAACTCTACAAGAAATCCAAAGTATTGGACCAACTAGACCACCACGCCATAATTTTGCGCCCTCACGTTTGGCCACGGAGTCGCTAAGTGCCAGTGAAGCCCAATCATCCTCGGATACGCCCGGTATCGATCGCATACGCAGCATTAAAAAGAGTTTACAGCGCACGTTCTCACGCAAAGATAACCATGAGTCAAGGGATAAGAAAAAACGCAACTCAGGTCATTCAAATGATGGTTATGTATCCGATGAATATGACTTGGAAGGACATCGGGAGCCAAGTAGACGTCAGAAAATGCAAAAGTTATTACTGAATAAGCCACCTTTAGAGAAAAGTATTTCATTGCCCGATATGGCGGTCAAAACGAAGAAAAGAGAAAGACTAAAGGCGTAAGTAGTGCAAAAAACAAAATGGAAAAGCAAATTTAGCATTTTTTCTTTTAGTTTACATGCCTTAGGACGCTCCGAATCGGAAAGATCTTTCGATGATGCTCGTATAAGGCGTGCCAGATTGCAAAATCTAGGCTCTGCCTATTTGAGTCCACAAAATAAATCATTGGCACAAAGTTTTCGTTATATGCGCAATAAACCCACCATAATAGCATTTAAAACACCCAGTATGGAAGATAGCGAACAACAGTTAGGCAACGCTAACAATGGCTCAGCTGCTGTGGAAGTCTATACAATAATACAAGCCGAAGAAGGCAAAATACCAAAAGGTTGTTGTATGAAAAAACCACTTTTTCTTGTATATAGGTTTTAATTTTAGCTGTTTAAGGTGTAGTAAAAAGAAATCTTGAAATCTTCATTTCTGCTGTCAACAACTAACTAACTGGCAGAAATATTATCAAAGATTTGGCAATTGTAAGTACAGCTTTTAAGACAACCCAGTGTGATACTATAATGGCATGGCTAATGGATTTCTTTCAACTACACCTTGTATATTTGTTTCATTTCTGTTATAAAATTTTTTTAATTTTTTGTTTATTTTTTTCTTAAAGAAAAATCCAAAATAAACGGTTGCGACAATAAAGAAAACAAAACCGATTTTACGGTTTCAAAACCTTTAGAAGTGAGTAGAGTTTTTTAAATAAAATTTTTATTCACCCTAACCTCTTTAAATTATTCCCTTCCATATCATCCCCCACCACCCCTACCTCCTTACACACAACATATTTATTAAATACCCCCACTAAAAAAGAAACAACACTAACACAAGCCTTAAATTGAAAGAAAAAAAATTGTTTTAAACGAAAAACTCAAACTCAACACTTTTCACACTCTTTAGGAGCACATGCATACGACTGTTACCGCTACTACTACAGCTAGCAACAATCGTGTAGGACGTTTTAGACGTCCTACATTTTTGCGTTCATTATCGACTTCTATTAAAAATCGGGGCAGTAATGGCAGCTGTCCCACCACAAATGGTACAACTAACTCTGGTGGCAAGGTTACACTTGATGCAGGAGTATTAGAGGTTTGGGCTCATTTTTAATCAAAAAGCATTACATTTCTAAAAAAAAAAAAAACTTTGTTGTTGTAATTTTCATTTTTTTGCTAATCGTTTTTAATATTTTAAAACATTCTTAATTTAAATTCCTTTTTTAAATAGATCTTCATTGATGGTCCTTATGGTGCCCCGTCTTCGCATATATTTATGGCTCAACATGCTGTACTCATTGGCACCGGCATAGGTGTTACCCCGTTTGCCTCGATTTTACAATCGATTATGCATCGCTATTGGAAGGCACGCCATACCTGTCCACGCTGTCAATTCGAATGGGCTAGTGATATACCGAAAACCGTTATGAATTTACGTAAAGTCGATTTCTTTTGGATCAATCGTAATCAGCGTTCATTTGAGTGGTTTGTGAATTTACTATCACAACTGGAAATCGAACAGGCTGAATTGGGTGGCGCTATGGAAAGGTACGTGTGGTACACAAATTAATTTTAAAAACAAATTAATTGCTTTGCTTTTAGATTTTTGGACATGCATATGTATATAACCAGTGCCTTACAACGTACGGATATGAAAGCCGTGGGTCTACAATTGGCTTTGGATTTACTGCACGAAAAGGTAAAGACAATCAAAATCACTACGGGTTTTTGTAAGACGATCGATTTCACATGCTTAAGCAGTTGAATGCTTTTTCATACAAACAGACTTCCGTTTGAGCCCTGATTGCCTTTGCAAAAACAGGGGTTTTATCTGCCTTTTTCTCTACTTTTGAAATGTTCAAAGTTTCGAAGTATTTTTAATACTCCAATCAGTAGTTGAGCGGTTTTTCATACAAATAGACTTTCGTCTGAAGCCGTTTGTCTTTGCAGAAACAGTGATTATATCTGACTATTTCTCTACTTTTGAAATTTTCGAAGTTTCGAAGAATTTTTAATACTCTAATCAACAAAACAATTCCTTTTCCTGTGTTAATTTAATTCCAGGGCAAACGAGATTTGATAACGGGCTTAAAAACACGCACCAATGCTGGACGACCAAACTGGGATAAAGTATTCAAACAGTTACAGGCCCAGAAGAAAGGCAAAGTAACAGTATTCTATTGCGGACCACCACAGCTGGCGAAAACGTTGCGCTATAAATGCGATCAATATGGTTTTGCATTCCGTAAAGAATGTTTTTAATTTTAAGTGACAACACAAGCACGATAATTATTAAAAAAAAAAATTGGTTAAGTGGTCAGGGCAAAATTCTGCAAACAATGTTTAATTATTTAAAAATGTTTATTTTATCTTGTTTTACTTAATTTGTATAATTTATTAAGCTTGTATTTATTTTATTATATTGTATAAATTAATTGTTGATTATTAAATATTTTACTTTTACTTTTACTTTTTTTTTGTTGTTAACTTGCCTCTCTTTTGTTAATAGAAATAATTATAAATAAATATTAAGTTTAAAGTGATTACAAAAATTGTCAAAACTTTTTAATGTTTTAAAAAGAAAATATTCTTAAATAAAGTGAAACAAACTAAAAAAACGAATCAAACACAAGTAGAAAAGAAAAAACTCTTTTCGAATTTAGTTTCTCTGCCAAATGGCAAAATTCATGGTAGCTGGCAAAGATATTCTTTGTATGGTTATAACCTCATCGGTTACATTGTCAACATTGTAAAATTCCCTTAACTCAGCTATGGCCTGCTCTTCGATTTGTGTTAAAGCCAATGACTTGTGCTTAGTACGTTCGTAGTATTCACGTTGACGTTTCTCTTCGGCCAAAATCTGACTAAAACTGTTACTGCTGTTAGCGTTAGGGTTAGCTGATGAGCTGCTGGCAGTATTTGATTTAATATTCGCCTTCATCATATTAGCAAACGATGAGGGATCAGCTAAGCTACCGGTAGCCGGTAAATCGAATTCAATATTAGCAGGTGGCGTTTGTTTTACAATGCCCCAAGCATTAGGTGTTTGTGGCATTGTTATGGGTTTAGTTTCCACTAAATTGGTTTGCCGCCAATTTGTTATGGCACTTGATGACTCGGAGGATAAACGTTTCCTTTGCTTCTGGGACATTTTCTCTCGTGGTGTTGTAGTTAAATCGGCCAGATTAATGTTATATAGCTTAGGCGTTGTTGGGCTGGCAATTTCCTCCATTTCCTTTTCAGGTGTCTTAGCTTTTCCCATTGCTATGGGTTCAGTAGTTTTATTTAAAGTCACAAAGCTAGTTGAGGCTCCTAAAGCCTCTTCTTTTATGATTTCATTTGTTTTCACAGCCAAATCCAATGAAACTTTTTTCTTATGCTCCTTTTTATCCACCACCTTCATCCAAGATTTCGCTTCATTTTGCAATTTCTGAGCCACTTCTTCGGCTTCCTGTATAGCTTTTGATTTTTCCGAAATCCTACGTATTTTTTCCGTGCTTTCGGACACATTTAATGTTTCCATCATGCTGGTAATAGCTTCCCTTTCATATTTTTGACTGGACAATTTCGTTTTGTTTTCCTTGGCTTTACTCTTCTGAGCCGTACGATAAATCATTTGTTGTTCCTCATCCATGCGATAATTTAAATCAATTTGAAAATCTTCCACAAAACTCAGCAAGCAATCATCATCCACCGCCTCTGAATCAGGTGTAATCATGCGATAATCGAAAACCTCTTTAAATATTTGCCGATAATATTGATTTAGACATTTCAAAGCCTCTGGATCACAGTTATGCAGACTTTTTTGTAATAAAACTCGTGATAAGTTTTGACAAATAAAATCCATACAACCCTTTTTCATTAGCTCACAATTATACATGTGGGCAAAATCCAACATATCGCCACATTTCCTTATGGAAATTTTATCTAAAAGTAGGATTTCACATACTTTCCTTAGGCGTTCCATAAAGAATTGATCACAGAAGACAATCATATTATAAAGGAACGTTTCGCGATACTGTTGTTTACGAAAGTGCTCAACATCTAAGCTGTAAAGAAATTCGACAATGGCCTCCATATACTCATGGGGTACGGTGGTTAAATTAATGGTGTTCTGTTCGGACCAGGTGTGTGTAAACATCATTTCAAAGTATTCCAAGCGAGCGACTAACACGCATTTGTGGGCCTGCAACTCTACGTTATTCTCACATAAGATGCGAACATCATAAAATTGAGGGTAATCGCTACGTTTTAAGCGGTTAAAACGATATTTCGATTTGTCAACCATATGAGGCAAATAGAAAGGATTTTGTTGCAAGTAACTACACAATTGATACACAAAATGTAAGACTACTGAACAAACAAACTACATGAGCTTACTTACTACTTTAAATAATTCGCCAGGCTAGTGATATGAAATTGTTCCACAAAGTTTAAGAATATTTGACAAACATCTTGCAGTTCTGCAGGACTATTGGTATGCAAACTACTTTGAATATCCTCCAAATCTAAAAAGCAGAATAAAATGTAAAATAATTGGCCTTATAAAAGAGATTTTAATTTTGTTAACCTTCTCCATTCGGCAAGTAATTGCAATAAATAAATTTCAAGATTAATTCAAACATTTTACTTGTCAAAAGTTCGAAATTCAAATGCACCGACTTGTCCTCATTTGCTGCTAACAGGAATTCTCTTAAACCGGGCGCTCGAGCATATACAATGAATTTATGAGCTGGAAATTTTTCACCATCCACATGAAATAAAACATCATGTACGGCATCATAGTCACAAACATCATTGTAAAGCTTTTTAAAAGTGTATTCCTCCGGACTTAAGGTGGGTAATTTAAAATATTTAACATGTGACTCCTGCAGAACGGCAAACGAAGCAAAATCATCATCACAAAATACATCAACGGCACGATCAATTTGTATAATACGTTGCAAATCAATGCGTATCATAAAGTCTTTAGCCATTTCGGCTGAACGATGATCACTACGGGACCAGATATTGCCTAAATCCTTGGAACTACCCGATTCACTGTTATCGTAGTAGGGTGGTAATGGTACTTGCTGGCATTTGCCCTTGTAGACATCGCCCTGGGATAAAATCAATACCTTATTGCCTCTATAAAGTATTTTGTCAATTTGATTTAAGCGTATATCCGAAAATGAGCATCTGAAAAACATTTTTAAGTAAGTTTATCGTTCGAATCGTTGGAAATAAAATGGAATACCTGTAAAAATTTTGTGTCATTTGATACCACAAAAATACTACATTGGTTTGAGTTAATATCAACAATTTCAAAGCACTTGCCGAACCCTTCTCCGATTTGGCATTGTCGCCGCCTACAACAGCAACGCTTTTCAACGATTCATAGCTAAAGAAAATTTAAATATGGATTACATTTTTTAGTTTAAACATGATTAATTAATCAAATGAACTTTACTTGGGTGCCTTTATGATTTTCATTTTATAATTATGATACAAGAGTATCGTATTTTCCTTTGTAAGCACTACGGTGGCAGTGTTATTGGATTCAACAAATTGTATACAGGTTTTGGGTGGTAATTTCATCTGAAATTAATACAAAATAGAATTAAATAGAATTTAAGTTTATGTTTTAAGGTTATTTTACCATTTTAGGCAGTTGTATATATTTCGTATTGTTATCGAAACCCATTTGACCCATATTACAGCCCCACACGTACAGGCATGTCTCTGAGTAGGCCAATGAATGGCAATCCTTAGCGATAACTTTCTGTAAGTTTTCCACATTACAATTCCTTAAAGTTGAGACTTCTTTAAAATGTAGACACTTTTCGCCAGCATCTCGAATGCCTAACTGTTGGCTGTCATTGAGACCGCAAGCAAAGACCAAAGAATAATTGGTCAAGACCAATGAATGTTTGCGCGAAACACTTATGCATATAATATCTTCGCCGGTATTTTTCAAAGGCAATTTCACCTTTTTCGGTGTACTTAAACTGTTTTCATTATTGGAGCCTGTTTGCATTAAAGTTTTATATTAAATGCGTACGTTTCCTATTAGACACACGTTTGAACTTACCCAAACGACCGCCTTTACCATGGCCCACTGCATATAAATTCGATTTTTTATCTAAAAATAAACTGTGATAGGCGCCTAAGGCCACCGATTGCATGGAAATTTGTTCTTTGCGAAAATAGTCCAACATTTGGGGCAAATGATCTGTGCCTTGATCATTGTTAACACCCAAATTGTAATTTTTATTCGAACCCCACACGAGCAATTCATTGTTGGGTGCACTAAATTAAAGCAAATTAAATAGAATTTTAACTTTCCTAACAAATTTAACAACAAACACTCACATCTTTTTACATTTGGCAGTATAGTCACATAGCCGACATACCTGCTGCAAAGGTGAACGACTGTCTTCATCCAAAATATCAATGCTGGCACCATAACGCAACAGTAAAACGGCACAATCAATGCAGCCATAAAATATGGCGCGGTGCAAAGGACTGCTACCGGACTCATAATCACGACCACTTATTATCGCACCCTTGTGGAAAAAAATATCTTTAAGCTGTATTTCATGCATTGGAGATTAGAAACCTACCTGATTAAGCAGCCATTCCAATATGTCATAGCGATTCACCGAAGCCGCCAAATGTACCGCCGAACGTCCCTATTAGAAATTTTATAATAATATAAAGGCATTTTTATTTTTTTTTAATATACCCACTAAATCATCAACAATATCGGCATAGTTGCAACAGGTTTTGGCCACATATGCCGCGAGCTTTTCATCCTCTATAGACCGCTTAGTCAAAGCAGACGTTATAGCATTTCCATGTGCTCTCAGGCGACACTTACGTGTACAATCGTGCTCATAGGTTTTAGGATTGAACATCACTTTTGCACAACAAATTAATTCCACAAATAATTGTTAAAAATAAAATTAAATTTTTACGAAATTCTAAAAAGAAAAATGCCAGCGTCTGGGTTTAGAAGTTTTGGTGCGAATATATTTTTTTATCTTGACGTTTACTTTTTACACTTGTTCGTCAGCTGTCATTGTTGTTTGCAGTCAATATTACGGTAAATAACACAGCTGAGTAACTAAAAAGCTCATCTCTAATTTCTAATGTTATGAAATAAAAATTGTTTTACTAGTAATTTTATTTTTTTTTTTAATACTACATATTTTTATCTTTTATGAGCAGCTTGTGGCTGACGTTGCTAATCATCATGTTTAAATAAAAATAGTTATATTGTTTAACTTAAAATTCAATATAACCTGCAAAATCAAATTTCCAAAACGGTCAACAATGGCAACGCCGTTTATTTTTTGCGTATGGATTTGTTGCTATTTCTCGTAAATCACCGATTAAGAAAAAATAAAAAATTTAATTTCAGTGTGTGAAATAAAATAAAAAAAGCGGACCAAACAAAACATAGAGCACTCTGCGAAATATATAAACAAAATAGCTTTAGAAAATGATGAACGATCATTCAAATAAGCCCCATTGTAATAGCATACACATTACAACTGGCATGGGCATAAGTGTACGGCCACCCAAAGGAGAACTTCCCTTTCCAGATATTAAAAAGCCACAACCTATTGGGTTTTACAGCATAAATGCTAATCGCGATTTCGAGCCCAATGACCACCAGTTGCGCTATTTCAAATTGCCAAATAAGAAAGAACTGCCTCTGGATTTGAATGCCGGTTTAGAGATAGCCATTAAGAAACCCGAATCAGCTCATGATGAAACACTGGACAGTATTTTAAAATTCATTTACGATCATCATCAAAAAATATTTGGCCCAGCAGGCTGCCCAGTACCTCCACCTGAATTTGTCACTTGGCGCGGCATTTTACGGCTAATTATGTGCACACCCTACGAATATCGTCAGGATTGGTGTTTACATGTGACACGATTTAATAACACATTTTATCTGTTGCAAAGAGAAACGACTAACGATAAACATCGTCGTCAGAATGAAACTGAACAGCAAAAAACCTTTATGGCTTATGGTTTCAAATTTGAGCAATATTGCTTATCCGAATCGCCCTTCAAAGAGCCGGATACTTCGGCACCTGTAAATGAAAATGAAGAGTTTACCATGGTCTTTCAAACGCGTCTGGCCGGTTTGAGTCTTTTGTATGGAGCCGAAATGGACGGCATTATCAGTGAACAGCCGGTGCAATTGTAAGTTATAAAAAAAATCTAAATAATATTCTATTCTTTAATGTTTTTTTTGTATTCTATTAGAAATTATGATAAGCCACATAATTTAGAGGCATTAAAATGTGTCGAATTGAAAGTGCGTCAAGGAAAATTAAATCCTTACCAGTTTAAATCATTTTTACAACACAAAACCCGCAATTGGTGGTGTCAATCATTTTTGGTGGGCATACAAGATTTATATGTGGGCATGAGAAATGAAAAGGGCCTTGTTGAAGATATCGAACATATAGAAATGCGTTCTCTGCCCAAACTAGGAGCGGTAAGTTTGTATACTTATTTGTACTTTTTTTTTTTATTCACTAACCTATTACTCTTACTGTTTTAGCAAACTTATTGGGCTCCTTGGGTATGCGCCAATTTTTTACTACAATTTCTATTGCGTTTGCGTTCTCTTATGTCTAATGAAAATTGTCCTCACACAGTATATGAATTTTATTTTAATGCCCGAACAGGACACATCACCTATGATTGTTATAGAGGTAAAACTGTTCACTCATTTATACCTGACTGGTATATAAATTTAATAAATCGCTTACCGAAGAACTAAGTTATCGTATTCTTAAGTTTTCGAAATTTTTTATTATTTTTATACTTCTATCATATTGTCGAATGAATTTGTAAAAGAATGCCTTTAATAAACGATTTTTATGAATTTAATTTAATTATATTTAAGCATTCATCTCAAGCCACAAAATAAAATTCTAGAACCGTAAAATAAAACATTTTTTGTTAACAAATTCAACATTTTTATTTTCCTTGTATTATTCCGTTCTCGTATTTGCTATTTTCTATTTTTTCTATATGGTTCGATAAAATTTGTTGCATTTCCGCCATAGCCTTTGTAGCCGATACCAAAGGAAGAACTGATAACTGTAATTCAACAGACTTGGCAAAACTAGAAAATATTGTAACATTTTCATTAACTTTATCTAGGCCATAGGATTGGTTATGGTTTATTTCCATTTTAATACGTTTCATTGTATTTGAATTTGTTGATGTTTCTTCATGTTGAAAGGACCTTTCTGACTCTGGCTCTTCCTGGCTATTTTCATCATTGAAACTGCAAAGACCAGCATCGGCATTAATAGCAACCATATTGTTTTCAGTTGAGTCCTGAAAAATTTCATATTTTTATTTTAAACTAAAACTTCAATTACGACTGACTTACTTGTGATACTCTATGCTTAATTGAAATTTCATTTTCTGTGAATGAATCCTAAAACAAAAGTAAAAATCTTTTTTAATTGTTCCTCTATGCAAATTTAGAGTAATTACCTACTTGTGTGAAATTATCTATCGGTTTCCGTAAAATCACAATGCTGTCTAGAAAACGCATCTTGTCATAATAAAATAAATGAGGTCTATGCACATCCAGCGGACTTAGCGCTGTCTTTCCGGACTCGTCCACTTTTTTCTTTTCTAATAAATAGGCACTTCTTAAATTTTTTACTTTCCTCTTTACTTCGTCCACGGGTATGTCCATTTCTTTAGAAATTTCATCCCAAGCATTATTCTTTAAATGGCTATTTTTATAACGTCGATTTCTACGATCCCAAAGACAAGAATATTTCTTGTAAAGTCCAATAACTTTGAAAACTTCCTCTATATCCCATTCCATCTTAAAATAGCATTAAAAATATAAAATACAGTGTTTACAAAACAATATTAGCAATATCGTATTTCCTATGGCTTTGCAATAAAAAGCATATCTTGTCATTCGTAAAAAACTAAACATGCATTTTATTTATGATTAACTTTAATTTTTTAATAAAACTTTGCGTATTTTAATAACTTATAAACACGATAACAACTAAAATATGTTTTCTTATAACATAAATTTATCAACACTTTAGAATTATGCTTTCATATACTAATCCAAATAAAAATATTTTTAGCGGCGTCATTATGAATATCCATCAGCTATGGAGTCTGCAATCAATGTTAACGAATGTCTGAAATAGGCAATAATTATGTTAATGGCTTATGGCAATTTTTTTTATTATAAAATAAAGTTTCTAATTTTATTATAATCATTATTAATTTAAAATTTTACTAATATATACACGCAGCACTAATATTTTAAAAAGAAGGGAAAAAATTTCAGTGTAAAGAGAAAGTGGGTAAGAACTTGGCAACTCTGTCGTTTTGAAGTGCAGTGGTGTAAAATTAACAATTAAAGAAACATAAGGCATTGTCGAATATTTTAAATATGAGTTAACGATCTCTATGCATTGTAAATATGCTATGCAATTTGTGTTTAGGAAGTCGGTCATACTTTGATTATATATATACTTTCAAATTTAAAAGCGCAAAATTGACAACACTGTTCTTATTTGACATTTTTTATATTTTTGTTGCTGTTTTTTAGCTATTTTCCCATTTCCATATTCATTCTTTAAATTCTCTTTTTATTGTCATTTTCGTTTCAACTTTTGTCTGCAAAGTTTTGGGACGCGTTGTCAAAGTGAAATCGTGTTTTGCGCTGTTTATTTGTTAAAAAAACGTCGGTGTGCTTGTGTGTTTGTCTCAAAAAAATATTTTGTGAAAACAAAATATTAAGCTTCGAATTTATTGCAATATTTTTTATTGCCAAAAAATAATTTTATATTAAAAACAGTAACATATTAAAGCAAATTTTACGTAAAAAAGTCTAAGCGACTAACGGACGACTTCTTCAAAGTCAGACGCGTGTGCTGAAAAAGGCGTTTTCCCCTCCGTCGTAATAGAAATAAGAAAAGTTGTCTCAAAGAAAAAAAAAAATCAAAAGAAGGCAACAAACTAAGAATTTTATAATAAATCATAAAAATAAATACGCAATAAATAAGAATTAAACTTTTTTTTATTGTTTTAATGTGATGTCAGTGTTTCTTGTTTGCCATATTTAAGTAAAAACGTAATAAAGAAAATTTTAACATAAAAACAACAATTACGGCTAAATATAGATATGTAACTGTTTTAGACCTAATTATTGTTTTTATGTTAAAATTTTCTATGTATATAAAAAGAGTACCGTTTACCTGCAATTTTGTGACCGAAAATAAAAACAGTTATCTTCAGTAAACCAACGAAATAAAATTAAAAACTAAACGAGCATCTATAAGCATAAAATATAATTTTTGTACTTTGCATAAATAAATAGTAAATGCATCGTCGTCGCAATGTCCACAACAACCGAAGTGACGCAGAAGGATTTGCACGATTTGTTAGAAATTTTCGAAAGAAAACCATTCGATGCTGGCTCATGTGAGGAAGGGTCACTGGTAAGTTGTCTTTTTTTTCTTTGCAAAAAGCCGCTATAATAAAAGCAACAAACACCATGAACTCTGATAGGTCTAATTGGAGTTCACATATAGCTTTTTTTGGCAATTCTTAAATATTTTTTTGTTTGTTTATGCATTGTTGCCAAGTTTGTATACTTATAGCCATTGCAAGGTATAATAATTTCTTGGGAATTAAATTGAAATGATATAAAAATAATTAGTAAATAGAATTCTAATTAGTTTTGTTTGTGTATTAATATTCCTTAAGTGCACGTGAATATTAAAGTATATTAAAACTAATGGTATGTGAGCTAATGATCGAACAAAAACAATTCCATGATCCTGCTAACGGTTAAAACCAGTATGGAACTGCAATTTAACCTTGAACCATGTACAGTTAAAATTCCCGTTTTGTTTTAAGCTGCCAAGCTAACGGTATTTGCGGTAGATTTTTACGGTTGTTTTACTTCTAAGATGAGGACATATAGTGATAAAATAAAGCACGTGTTTCGTTTCTTTTTTAATTAATTTAATTAAATACAATTCTTTTTCTGCTGATCGCTCATAGACGAAATTAAAGTTTAACTGTAAAGAAAGGACTCTATGCATATCCCAATCGATAAACAAAATCTTCTATAACCTTAAACCTGGTTTGACAAACATTCTCGCTTGCTTCTGGCAAATTGCCGTTAGTTAGTATTCTTGTGAAGGGAGTGGAACTTGAATTTGGATCCTGTATTTCATGCATGCCATGCTCTTTGGCAAACAAAGCATTGCTTATAGCATAGACGGAAGGTTGCATGCATTCTAGGAATTGATTCATTTTTTGTTTTTTATGACAAAATCTTGTCGTTCTAGGTGACCTCTAAATAACTGTTTACTTGAGTCATCTGCCTCCAAATACATAGGTATATATGCTTAATTTCATATCGAAACTTCCCATACAAGTTCACAGACTAAAATATATAAGATTCTAACCTCAATATTAATATTTTTTAATTTTTTGTCGACATTGACAGGGAACGACTGCTTCTAGATTTTCTGAACACTCTAAAAAGATTAGAAATAATTAATTTTCTTTAGCTGGATTTTATAGTGCATATTATAATTATTGTTTATGCATATTTATGTTCAACAACAGATATACAAATTACTTCCGCATACATATTGTGTGTGTCTGTATATTTGTTAATGTACAATGATTACTTTTCTGTCATGTTAATCATTCTTATAATTTATTTTCATTTGTTACAGACGTTCAATTACCTCATAATAGAGATTTATGACCACAAAGATATTATTTCTATAAATTTCTCATTAAGAACTTGGATTTGGAGTTAAATTTATATATATAAGAAGGCAGGCGTTTAGAGATATTTTCGTATCAAATGCATAAATAGAATTTCCAATAACTGCGACCAGGCTTTAGAAAATCGACATTTTAAACAAATAGTTCACGTTACTAAATTCTAAAGTAATAGTATTGAAATCTTGTCTTTATCTTAATTAAATGTATCATGTTGTCTTTAATCTTAATTAATGTATGTATTTATGTACATATGTACATAAAAATATAGTTGAAATATTTTAATAACTAAAATAAGACGAGGAGGAACAAAACCATCTACAGTTCTATTTCAGAAATGCTAAATCTTTACAAATGCTATTACGATATATTGTAATGATATGATATGATAACGTTTTTTTATTTGTAACCTCCATCGACTTGATAATATTTCCCTCAAACATTTCTGTCGTCAGGCATATAGTACAAATATATGTTAGGCCCTGTTAAACAGCATGCCTTCGATATATGAACAGTTACAAAAAACAGCTTTTCTAATCAAATAACTTTCAAATAACAAAACTCTCTGTTACATTGTTGCCTTACACTTGTTTTATTTTTATTTTTTGTTTTTGTTTCTGTTGTTGTATTTTCATGTGGCTTTTTTGAAATGCAAGCAAAAGATAAGCGAGAATAAGTATATAATATAGACAGACATTCAAGAAAAGAGCTTCCGTGGAAAACTTGTAATACTTTTTTCATTACATTTAACAGAAAAGATTGTTGTCAACAGGTTGCTAAAAAAAAGTCCAAGTTTGTATTTATTGAATTTGCTTTTCCTAGTGTTTATAAATTCATTTGTTTGAAATAATAGCTTTTTTGCATTTCAAGGTGCAAGTGTCAGGTGTTAATTGCAAAATTCATTTTTTTTCTCGCAAATTTTATTCTTTACTTAAGCTTTTCAAACTTAAACGTCATTTCTTTTCAGTGAACACATTTATGGCGCCTTTTGTATGGTTTAGCCATCTCCGCATGCTTTACTAAAAGAACATTAAAAATGTTCTGAATTTCAGAATTTTCAATAAATAAACGACTTTTTTTAGTTCATGTTATGGGGGTTATCCGTTCATAGAAGAATACGTACAAGGAAAAGGATATAGATTCGGTGCTACAGAAAATTATCATTGTATTGTTAATAAAAAAGAAAAAACGCTTAATAACATTTACTTTTGAAGCACTTTGTTTAAGAAAGTAATTTTGAACAAATAGGTTATCAGCGTGTCAACTGAAACACAAAATGTTTCTGACATTAACCCTTTTTTTACTCTTTAAAAACCAAAATAAAAAAGAGAAAAAGAGTACGAAAAATGAAATAAAAATGGTAATAACATTTTAAATTATTTAAACCATAGCAATTGAAGTATGTTAAGGGTATATATATATAGGTTATTATCGCATTTTTTATTATTTTAATTATTATTGATAAGGAGAATAGAAAACAGAAAATTGTCAATAGCGCGCAACTATTTAAAAATATAAAACACTTGTATATACAAGTGTATATACATACCTATGAACAGAGACGTAAAAATAATATTAAAAATTAAAAGAAATATGTATATAAAAACAAACACAAACTACGTCATTTTCATGCTAATTGGAATAATTTTATTTTATTTTCTAATAAAGGGTTATCCCATATTCGGTTTCAAATGTAAACTTAAATAATAGACACACTTAAGGCTTTAGTTTGGACAAAACTTTTATTTCATTGTAATGCTTGGACTTTGTCCAGGTTTACGAAATACATTTTTATTTATATGACTACCTCCGGACTGGTTGGAAGAAATGTTCGATCACTTTTTGGTCTTCAAGAGATCCAACGTAAACATAGTCTTTGCCTTGGCCGCACAGAAAAGTATCTGACGATATCAAACAATGACCGTGATCTTTGTGGCCTATTGAGACTACTCATGCGAAATAAAACCAAAATCATTTGCCTTCCCGTTATCACACGGCTATTGTGCTCTGAATGAGATATAGCGGGGTTTTCCCAGGGCTTTTTTCCGAAAAAAAAAAAAAAATATGGAGCAAAACATCTCCAGACCAGATCACTTTCTCCTGAAGAAATGGGCTGGGTTCTCCGATGACAATTTTATTTAATAACCTAACATCCGGGTGAGAATCTTGAAACTTAGGCGTTGTGGGTGATGAACCGACTTTAATTGTTGCACGATTTTCACTTTATACGGATATAGGTTAAAATCCAAATATAAAATACGAAATAATGTGTCATAAGATAATAGGCCCAATTGCTGAGAACCTCGTAGAACAAGCCAATTCCGATTATCGGCTACACTTTTCCTAACAGGAACGATTTAAAACCAATAAATGGACAACTTGCTATGAATTGTATTTCTTTAAAGAGCAGCGGGTGGGACCTGAATTTCGAAGAATTCGAAGTATTCTCAATAAATGTAATAAAAATAAATCAATTATCTTTCTAATAATTGTATAATTGTGATTGAGTGAATAAAATGGCTGGCCATCACTACCGTAAAAATATTCAAATAATTTTGATTTGAAACTAATTTCAATTTAAAAAATAAGAAAGTAAGAAAAAGTACAGCAAAGGAAAGTTACCCAATGTTAAAGAAATGTTTGCAGAAAATAAAAACATTTCTAGAATTTTTACTAACTGCCTCAATTAACCCCCTATACATTTATAAAATAATTACCATTGTTGTACGGTAGAAATACATTTTTTATTTAAGAATTAATACATTTTTATTAATTTTGTTGTATAAAAATCTTTATTTGCCTGCCTTAACATATTTAACATTCTTCTGAGTTTTTAAAAATGTCTTCACTTGAAGAAGCAATAACAACAACATTCATTCACGTGTTTTTTCCCCTGTCATTACAACTATAATGAGTTCGTTTGTACTATACTAGGTAAATGCCCAGCATTTTATTTAAAAATTTACGCTGCATTCCTTAAGATATTAAAAAAAAAATTATTATAAATACATACATATGTATATGCATATAAAGAAACTCATTTAAATAAACCGCACTCAATTGGCTTTGTGCTTGCCTTATCGAACCTGATTTCAAGCGTTTTATTAATTGATTAAAATAAAAATAAAAAATAAATAACATTCAAGTGAAAAAGAAATTTGTTTCAAACATGTTTCTCTTGCCCATTTTTATTTTATTTACATTTTATTTTTATTTAATTGATGTTGAAAATATTTTACTGAAAGTACAAGGTTTATATCATTACAATATGTATATAGATAGATATGCATGTAAATATTTTGTATGGTTTACCTTAGTTAAGGTTGATTACTTCTTGGTTCAGTCGGCTTTCGGGGAATGTTTAGGTGTATGCGTAAATGAATTTAAAAAAAATAATGCATTTTAGGAAAAAGACAAAAAATTAGAAATTTTAATTGTGATGACCTTGTCACTTGCCATCAAATTATTTGGTTATGGCGGCTCTAAGAAAGTCAGTCCATCAGTATTGGTGGAACCTTTACTTTATTCACCTTTTGTTTTGGCTTCTTCTAAATTAGTAGATGAAGAAATGATCAATATCGTCGTAATGTAATATAGAAAGGGAAAGATTTACCTGCTTTAGGAACTGTTCGGGCAAAACTTAATGTTCTCGGGAGCATTTTCCATACAAATACTGCAAATTCTACTGTAAGGAAGGAAAAAGCAATGATGGCAAACTGTGTAGCACTGACACTTGTGTATGGGTCTTTTACTACTATACGATGGGAAAAGGTTATGCAAATATCTCATAGAAATAGCTGGTTAGGTTCCTTGAGAAAATAAGTCTGTGATTGAGCGTTAACTTCATAGTTTGTTCAATCATTAATCAAGCTTTAAATCTCTCGATTATTCTGTATAGTCTTTGCAAAGCGCATTTTTTTGTAGCATTAGGTTTGAGAACGTGTATAGTGTGGGAAATATAAGGTTATGTAAGATAATTAATTTTCGAATGAAATCAATATGAACATATTATTATTTCAAGCACTGTTTTGTCTGCCCAACCCTACAAGATTTGATTTAATTAACGTGAACTACTCATATAAGATCACTTTATTAGAGCTATGTACACAAAATTCCATAGATCACATGAGTAGAGAGGAAAACGACAAAAAAAAATTCCTTGAATAAAATATGGAAATGATGCTAAACGACGCTCTTGGTGAAATGTGGGTGGTTATTTATTAACATTGTTGTTGTTGTTGTTGTTGTTGTTGTTGTTGTTGTTGCTGTTGTTGTTGTTGTTGTTGTGGTTCAATTTTTCTGTCTAGATAGTAAAGTGAATGTAAAAGCCATTCATTTATTAGCATTTTTTTCATTATTTTTAAACATTAAAAGATACTTTAATGACGTACAACTTTTTACTCTTTCAACTCCTTATCTATTGTCTGTTTTGAGGGGTTCGTACGTACGGTCTAACTGTCTGTGCGTCTGTTGCATTCTTTTGCAATCACCGGTGAAAATATTAACTGAACTCACCAATTTGATAGTAAATGCCGGTTTTATGTGTTTTCATCAGAGATTATTATTTTCTTTATTTTTCTTAATCTAAAAAGCTTTTAGAAATTAACCCTTTAACTGTGTATGATGAGAGTAAGAGTCGAAACGAAATCAGATTAGAAATATGTACAAGTATATTTGTGTTCTTGTAAACGATGTTTACTGTTCATTATGTACAAGCCTTGACCCAGTGTAAGTAAAACCTGGAAAATTAAAACAGTTAAAGGGTTAAAAATGAAAAAATTTATAAAAAAAGAAAAAAAACAATTATTTAAAACTTAAGAAAGTTGTATGGTATGTACCATCACCGGTCCTCATGCAGCCATCCATTCCATTGTATCAGCCACAAGTATTTATAAATAACAGCAGTTTTGTTGTTGATTATTTTATTTCTTCTTGCAGTCAATTCAGTTTAGAAATTCAAAAGTAGTCCAACTACCAACTAGATTTTCTGTTTGCCTGTTATTTATAAAGACATTGTGATCCGGGTTACCAACAAGACTTTACAACACTTATTTTTGAGATATTTTTTTTGTCTTCTCATACTGAAGCCGCTGCTGTTGTGCTATTACTCTGTGTTGTCACTATTGGTTACTGATGTTTATACTGAATCCAAGCCATTCAAAAGGCAAACATTTTTAAAAAAGATACTTTGTTGTGTAGTGCAGTGTACGTGGTATATTTAAACAAAAGCTGAAATGAAATGAAATTTAGAAAAAAAAAAAGTAAACACACTAACTATAAAACTATTTACCACTATTATTTGTAAACTTTAGTATAATGTTGTTGTTTTCCATCAGACTATTCCTCCGCCTTGGAAACAGGCAAACAGACTTTACAGCAACTTGTTTTTCTTGGTTTTGGTCTGCCTGTAAGCAAAATATTTAAAATAAGAAAACAAAGTCACACAATTGCAGTTTAAATCAAGTTGTATTATTTTTATTATTGTTTTCTTTACACACTCACACTTGAATTGTTATTGCAGCTTATTGTGTTTTTCCTTTTTTTTTTTGCTTTGCTTTTTAACAGTGATAGCCAAAACTGGAATTTTATATTAAATGCCAATAAATAAAGCAATGTTTTTAATTTTTGCGCATATTACTTACAAGGTGACACATAAATCGTCAACCTATTATTTGTTATTGTTAGAGATGCTAGAGGACTGCGACGACCAGACAATCTATGGTACTGCCCCTAAATCTATGCAGGGTATTCCAGTGATAATTTTCCCATTGCGTACTGACAGCATACTGTTCGGTGTCAGTAGAGATAATTCACTGGCCGGTATTCCTGAACCATCCAGATGTTTTCTTCTGGGATTAGTTACGCTCAGATGCTAAGTATGTGTTGTTGCGATTTTCGTTCGTCTATGGCGGAATCTACAGGCGTCAGTGCTCGATCGATTACTATCTCCACACTATTTTCGTAAAGTGTGATTTAATATCCAAATGTATATCCACTGTAATTACATAGAAAAAGCTTAGATTATCTCAAACTCATTTGGCATGACAATAGTCTCCGTCTCTCCTTATCTTCTATTTCGCCTAAAATTTGTCCTTCTAAACTGCTCTTCCTATATTCTACAGATAGTAGTTTGTTGCACCAAGAGTTTCCGCTTCTCGCAAGCTCATTTGTTTGCTTATTACAGTGAATTCCCTTATGGTTTGGGATGCAGTGGATGGTGAACCCAATTCCCCTGCCTACATGATTCACACTATTCAGTCAATCATATACTATTGTCGAGTCAACCTCAGAACATATCTAAGTGCTTGAATGACAGTCTGTTTGTCAGATAGTGTTGTTATGTCTGGTGCACTATACTTCCTTTTGAAGTTAAATTTTAAACACATCTTTTGCACTGATGCCCGGCATCAACTGGACAGACACTACGGTGTTTAACTGCTGGCAGAGAAGTACATATACAGGAAAAGAAGAAAAAATTCCCAGCTGATGGCAGGCATGTCAAACAACTTGACATCTATCCGGTGGTGTTTACAAAGAATTTAGAACCTGAAGTTGTTTCCCCACTAGGAGCTACGCGCAAAGAAGTGCTTCAAGTAGTATTTAATATTGCCGACGAGAATGACTATGCGTTACCGAAGGGCTATTACGCCTGACCAAAGTAATTGCGTGGTGTTTACGCTGACTATAGAGTTGTAATGGCCAATAATCTTTGCATGTATATTCACGTTTTCACGTATTTCTTCAGGAATATGGAAACCTTTCGTCACAAGTTCTGGCAAGACTATCATTTTGTCCAAGATGAGATTTAAAGAGTTGGAAAACTATGACACCGAACTCTAAACAATAACGTAGACCTAGTTTGCCAAAAGTTTCATCTGTTGAAAGGGTTATTCTCTGTAACTAAATACGTACATTGTGAAAAAAGGAGATTAACTTTTTCGAATTTAATAAATTCGTCCGGTGGTTTAAAACTGAAATATAAAATGTAGCAACTAATGATCCTCACTGTTGCTTGTTATTGTTGTTTTCTTTTTCTTCCTTTTGTTGCTTATTACGGTTCTCCAATGTAAAATAAAGTAAGGAAAAAAGCAATAAATAACAAAATATAAATAAATATTTAATATTCAATGCATTTTGTCTGTCTGTCGTCTTTGTACAGTATGATGGTGGTTGTAGTTGTATTTGTATTTGTTGTTATTAATATTGTTATTGTCTTTATTGTGCATTACGTTATTGTTGTAAGATATGACGTTCATTTCTTTATCAATTCCTTTTTTATTTTTGTTTTTATTTAATTTTGTTGTGCTCTGGCATTGTTGTTTTGTTTATACTTTTACATGTGTTGCGTTGTCGTTGACTTTTTTTCTCTAGTAAAGGCGGTTAATAATAATATTTTTGCACGCCTACACTTTGTTTTCTTTTTTAAAAATACATTTATTTCTGCTAAAATTATGCGATAAATATGAGTTAATGACAATCATGCTTTTATCTTCGAACCTGACTGCTGGCTGATATCTATTAAAGACCACTTAAGTTGTCATTTTGTCACAAATAGACTCGAAAAATTATTCAGGAAGTTGTAAGGATATCTTATTAAATTCGGAATTCTTTCATTGTTGCAATCAAATTTTTTCGAATTCGAAGATTAAGCGCAAGGTACTGATGGACATACTTAGTATATTGGCACAATTGATCATCATCCGATTCAAACTCCTTCTATCAAGAGTCGGATAACCACAGAGGAAATGCTTTTTCGTTTACAAATCCTTCTCATCTCCTTATACACTGTCAGTAAACTGGCACCATTCACTATGTGAATTTATAAGAATGGCTTAAGAATGTCTTCTAGAGCTGTAATGTTGTCCTGATGGAATAGTGGTTCCTTATAGATGATTGCTTTGATAGTATAGATCTGGCTTAGCCACTGTCTGTTGCAATAGGCTCCAGAAAGGAGTCGTTCTTGTTTTGAGTTCAATTTTATATAATCTTCTAGGCAATCAATTAAACCAAATGAAAATATTTAGAAATGTTTGGGCATTCTTCTTCTTCTAATATTAATCTCGTCTGTTTTTTTTATTTGCAGGAAGAAGACATAACGAATAGATGTGAACTCCTATTTAAGCAAGACTATACACTAATCGAACTCGATAATAGCAATGGTGTCTTAAGTCCACGTTATCCAGGTCGAATTTTTATACCCGAATACGAACATGGCCATATGACATCGACCATAACGGCCAACAATACAAATTTAGGAACCCAAGTGACAAACCCTGCATCTCCCCAGAGTAGTAATAATGCGAACGGTTTACCTCACAACCCGCCATCACCATCGAATTCAACAGAGTCTGATAGTACAACACCATCAACTAGTAGTGGTATACAATCATTTGTGACATTCGCCAATTCGGCAACAAATGAACAACAAACTAACTATCCATTCTATTATCAACATCATTTTCCATCACTAAGTTCCGCAATGCAACAACCCATAGCATCGACATCAAATAGTATCAGCAATAATACAGCAAACAATACCATTTATGAAGACCTCTATGATGTTAACAAAGTACGAGAACTCATCACAATGGCCAAATATGCGAGATGTCGGCAACGTTTCGCTGTTCCTGTTATTATGTATCGTGGCAAATACATTTGCCGCTCGGCCACCATATCCATCAATGCTGAAACGTATGGTCGCAAAGCAGTTGATTATGCCTACGATTGCATTAATGGTACAAACTACAGCGAACGGGCAAATCATGTTGCTGACGATGAGAATAATGACAACAATGAAGATTCATTAATGAATCCATCCTTAAACGGGCAATCACCGTTCTCATACGAAGAAGTTATCAAAAGTGATATACAACTGTTGAACTCCCTAAACGTTACTACAATTATCGATCTAATGGTGGAGAAACGAAAGATTAAATATTTTATGGCGTAAGTATAGTCGTGTGAATAGCTTTTAAAAATTTTAAATTATTGTAATTTTCGTTCTGTTTGTCTAGTGTTTCGTCATCTGAGAAAGCCGATCCCGAAAATCATTATGAAAGTTTTAATCTGCTATCACTACCCTATCCTGGCTGTGAATTTTTTAAGAAATTTCGTGACAATAATTATATGGCAGAGGGATTACATTATAATTGGAAACAATCATTTAACGATGCACCTCTGAGTGTACCCGAAGCTGGCCCCGCAAGAGAATTGAATATCGATTGGAGTGATTATAAGAATTGGGATTTAGTGTGCATAACGCAAAACTATGTAAAGGCATGCCTTAAGTATATAAAAGATGAGAAATCAGGTCTATTGATTCACTGTATCAGTGGCTGGGATCGTACGCCATTATTTATATCACTTATACGCTTATCTTTGTGGGCTGATGGTCTCATACATCAATCGTTAAATCCTTTCCAAATAGCATATTTTACTGTAGCATACGATTGGTATTTATTTGGTCATCAGTTGCCAGATCGTTTAAAAAGAGGAGAAGATATTATGTTCTTTTGTTTTCATGTGCTTAAATATATTACCGGCGTAGAATTTTCCATTGCAGAACAAAGGTTTGTGTGTTAAACTTGTTTGTAATTAATTGTCGATTGCCTTACTAATGGGAGCATTAATGTTTTGTATTTTTGGATTTACAGAAAGCGTACTAAAACATCGAGTAGTAGTGGGAGTAGTATTGTTGTCCTGAAGTGTGATTCCGGTGATGAATCAGCTTCGCTCAAAGAATCCATGCTATTCGATCAAGACAGCAATGAAAGTTTTTCCAATGGTTCTAACTGTGATAATTTATCCGTAACGGATGGTTACTATGCGCCTGTGTCCGCGCCCTCAACGTCAACGACAGCAGCAGCAACAGCACAAGGTAGTAGTGTAGCGGGAAATAATCCTTTAACGAATCGATCACCCAACCTAAAAAGGTAAATACATAACATTTTTTGGACAATTATTCTTCATTGTTAATCCATTGTTATACTTTCTCTACATAGATCGAAAACTAGTCCCATTTCTGTGCCAGGTGCTAGTGCCACACGTCAGAGGCACGAATCGTATACATCGAATGGTGGTAGTTGGCAAGTGGTTACTGTAACGGGTTCAATTGATTCCATGCCGAATGGTAGTTTAACAAAGCGTATGGCAGAACAGCGAGAAAATAGTGATAATAGAGACAATAGTGGTAATAGTGAAAACAGTGGTAACAGTTGCTCAAATACTGCCAGTATCAGTAAAGAAGAGGCGTCCTCATCAAAACCACCAGAAACACCGTAAGTGTAACAAACATATGCGTATTTGTAGTATTATAGAATTAAAATAAAAAATAATTAAAGTTTATTTCGCAGGCGTTTGCAACGTTTAAATGCTGTTCGAGCCATATTTATACAGGCTTATGGAAAACAAATTGGCCTAAAATTTAAAGAAGGCTCTTCCACTAATTTAGCCTCATTTATTGGTACTATATCTGATCAATTCTTTTAAATGTTTTAGTTTGAGTATTTTTTGTTGTGTGTACCTCCCACTAACTACCGTTCCTGCTTTATTTAATACATTTTAATTATTATTTTTAATCTTTTTTTTAGTTTGTTTGTGTTATTTTCCTTATCTTTCTATGTTAGTTGTCTTTATTCTATTTTGATTTATTTTTAAAACATCAAATTTTTGTCACTTGTTTTTTTTTTTTTTTTTTAATACATATGTTTATTTAGGTTTAAGGTAAAACAAAGAGTGAAAGAGAGAGAAAGGAGAGAGAGACGACAAAAAAATTACAAACCTATTTAAGGAAACAGTTTTTATAAATTTTATTGTTAAATTAAGTTCCATTAAATAAATTCTGATGATGTTCTCTTGAAATACTTTTAAACTTTGCGTTGAAAACTGAAACGAAAATATTAATTTTTAATTCGCTATATACACCAATTTTCGAATAGATCGATCATTAAATGATTATGTACAATAAGTAATATTATTTGTTTTTATTTTTCTCTATAATTATTGTATTTTCTTTTAAGACTTCAAACTATACATATACATACTACCCCCCTCCTCCCTATATGCCATTAGTTATACAAATTGTTGCAAGTTGAAACTATTATTGTAGTAAATGCGAAACATTTTTCTTTTTGTATTTATTTTATTCAATCGCAAAACCCGTAAATTTAATTATGATTTGTAATCACATTAATGGATTAATTGATTATTGGACTGTGTGACTGTATGTTTGTTTTATCAATATCAAGTGTCGCATAAAATTTGTTGTTTTTTTTCGTCTATTTATAAATTATTGTCATTCCATTAGTGTGAATTGAACTTAATGTTTTCTTTATTAATTTAAATTATTCTTAGATATTGGTGTATTATGAATTTTATTTTAATTTTGCTTTTACTAAAGCTTATTTTTTTATTATTATTTACATTAAAACATTTATAAATCAGATTTTAGGACATATACTTTACATAGTTTTCTTTCTTTAATATTATATTTTGAAAACAATGCAATATTATGTACTCCACTTTCTTTTCGAAAATAAATAAAATATAGCATTTTCAGTTTAAATTAAACCTTTTTCAAAATGAACGAAACCTTTTTCAGATTAAACGAAACTCTTTTCAAATTAAACGAAACCTTTTTCAAAATGAATGAAGCTCTTTTTAGAATAAATTAAACTTTATTCAAATTCAATTAAACATTTTTCAAATTAAATTAAACCAGTTATAGAATTTGTAGGTGTTGTGTAATAATTAAAGTTATATTTACAATCATATTATTTACATAGAACATGAACTAACCACTTGTTATTATTAGCTTTTAAGTTAGATCAGTAAGCTTTGTAATTATTCTTTATATTGAATAAATAAAATAAATTTACTTTTCGAATACATAACAGTAATTCATATTTTGTTGTAATGTTGGATTAATTTCTCTATTTGATAATTGCACATTCAAAGTCAAAAGTTGAAAATGTGTGATTTAGAAGAAACAGAAGTTAGTGGAACAATAAGAAGTAGAGGAAAATATGCCAACATTTCAAAAAACGTGAAACTAATGAGTATAAAACTGTATGAGGAGGGGAATACCATCTCGGCAGTATCTCGTATAACATCAATAAATATAAACACCACTAAAACTATTATTTCGCGATACAAAAAAAAAATGACTGCAAACTAGTGGAACTTCCTCGTGGAAAAAATAGGCAAAAAAATTAATTCCCCAAATCTTGGAAAAAATTGAGACGATTGTGGAGAGTGAGCCGGGAATAACTTTGAGAAATATTCGCAAAAAGTTATTTAAACAATTTAATGTAACGCTTGTCTACAATTTTCAACGGATTAAAAGAACTAAAAATAACGCTGAAATTCCATCGAAATGGACCGTATGAATAGCGCATTGACTATTGGAAACCGTCGACAGTATGCCTCAGAATTTGATATTTTGTCTCCTCAACAAAAAGAAAAAATGATTTTTATAGATGAGTGCAAGTTTAACTTACATTTACGGCGTTCACAAGCACGTGCTAAGGTAGATGAAAGAGCTCATGTTGTGCCAACCGTAAGGGGAAGGAACATTACTTTAATTGCTGCGATAAATAATGCTGGTGTTGTTTACCATAAAGTTTTTTCCCTTTCCACTGTAAATTCAGCCCGTTTCCAAATATTTCTTAGGGAGCTCCTGGATAAAATTGAAAGTAGTCCAGAGTTACAAAATTCATTTTTAATTATGAATAATGCCAGAATCCTTAAAACCCAGGAAATTCGAGATATGGTGGATAATAGTGACTGTACACTTAAATTTTTACCACCTTATTCTCCTATCTTAAACCCGATAGAGAAAACTTTTTCTAAGATAAAATTTCACGCCCGACCATTATTAGGTGGCATTACCACAGAGCATAACATAGTAAGTGTAATTGAGCAAAGTGTCGCACAAATTAATCAAAATGATTGTGAGAACTATGTTATGGATATGATAATGACAATTCCTAAAGCGGTCAGTGGACAAATTCTGCATTCATTTTAACAAGTATTATATAAAAATGAATATGTTTGTTTTCATTTAAATTCTATAACTGGTTTAATTTAATTTGAAAAATGTTTAATTGAATTTGAATAAAGTTTAATTTATTCTGAAAAGAGTTTCATTTATTTTGAAAAAAGTTTCATACATAACATACATAATTGGCCATTACAACCCTTCAGTCAGGATTACGGCCTAGCTTCTCACACCCCTAATGTTGTGTATGTTAATTTTATACATGAGTGGCGATTCCGAGTGACAGATTTTTGAGGAAATTTTTCATGGCATTTTTATTTACTCTCAGAGTTTTTGCCAGAAATCTGCTGAGAGGAAGTCGCCGAAGAAATATTATTTTTCATATTTCATTTTTGATGTCTGACCTGGGATACGAAGAACCCGGGCTTTACGAATAGTAAGCCAACACACTACCTACTACACCACGGCGACTTCAAAAAAGTTTCGTTTAATTTAAAAATAGTTTCGTTTAATCTGAAAAACGTTTCGTTCATTTTGAAAAAGGTTTCATTCAATTAATTTATTTTGAAAAAGGTTTAATTTAAACTGAATATGCTATAAAAAACTGTTTAAAAAATCTAAGCAGACAGTCAGTTTACTATTACTATTGAAAACTAACAAACAAACAATCCATTTAATAATGTACATAAGTAACAACAAACAACTAAAAAAATTAAAATAATAAAAATTGCTGCCGTTGTATAATGAAAATAAAGATAAATTAAGTGTTTTGTTCAAGAAACCAAAGATTTGTAAGACGATATTGATTTATTGATTTATGACTCGATAATGGTTGGCAGCTGAACTTGAGTTGCATTGCCAGCTGCCAACAAATGGTATTCCAAATGGCAAATAATTAACAAATCAATCAACATTTAAAAAAAATTTTGATAAATAAAAGTTCTGGTTGCCAGCTGGGTGCAATGCGTCTGAAGTTCGGTTGCTATTCATAATAGAACCATTACAGCTTTTTAGATTGTAAACAATAAGCTATTATGTTTATGCAACTTGAACAAACAGTTCTAAGGCACATACAGTTGCTATAATACTGTGGTTCTATACAGATTTTCTACCTGTTTTTGTCTTATTAGATAAACAAAAAATTCCTCAGAAATTCTTTTTATCGTCACAATTCTGAGCGGTTCAAGTTCCATAGATTCATTCGGTAATGGAAACCAATTCCAAATTAGATTCCATACCCGTGACGGTAAGCGTAATGGTGCAATAACAATCTTTTAGTCACACCGTTAACATCTTATAATATTTTGTATTACAGATTGGTATAATTGGCGGTGCGGGATTGAGTAGTCCTGATATTTTACAACAACGCAACGAAACCGTGGTAACAACACCTTACGGCGATCCTTCAGATGTTTTAGTTGAAGGTAAAATAAATGGCGTAAGCTGCGTGCTATTGGCTCGCCATGGCCGTAAGCATAACATTATACCTACAAATGTTAACTACCGAGCAAACCTTTGGGCTTTGCGTCAAGTGGGTTGTACTCATATCTTAGTTTCCACTGCATGTGGTTCTTTACGTGAAGATATTAAGCCCGGCGATTTAATAGTGCCACATGATTTTATTGACCGCACCACCAAGAGAACTCAGACATTTTTTGACGGCTGTACTCATAGTCCCCAAGGTATTTGTCATATGCCCATATATCCCGCTTTTAACGAAAGGATGAGACAAATTCTAATATCGAGTGCCAATGAATTAGGCAACAGTGTCCATGAAATAGGTTGTTTAGTAACGATTGAAGGTCCCCGTTTTTCTTCACGTTCCGAAAGTAATATGTTTAGACAGTGGGGTGGTGACCTAATCAATATGACCACCTGTCCAGAAGTTGTTTTGGCAAAAGAGGCTGGTTTGCTGTATGGCATCGTTGCTATTGCTACCGATTATGATTGTTGGCGTACGGAACATGAGAGTGTATCTATACAAAAGGTATTACAAACATATTCCGAGAATGTAGACAAACTTAAGAATACCTTGATTAAAGCTGTCGGGAATATAGCTAAAGAAGATTGGACTGATACTGTATTAGCTGCTAAGGTATGATTTCTTTCCGAAACGGTATCGATTACTTAGAACGCTTTAGCAAATCTGCAAAATTTTTCATTTAAATTTTATTTGTTCATCCTACAGCAATGCGTTATCGACAATACTATGTCATTAAAAGTGTGACGCTTTTTAAAGACCTGCCAAGATGTAACCGATGTCTATTTAACCCATTGAATTGAGCCATTTTTCTTATTTAACTTTTATTTTGAGATTTGTTGCACCTTGAATTTTATTTTAATAGTGCTTAATATTTACTTTAAAACATTATAAATTAGTTTTTAGAACATACATTTGAAAACAATATATAATATATATAAATATAAACAAAAAACTGATTGAGAAACATTGGTCATAATCTGTTTACTATTACCATTAAAAACTGCCATGCAATGCGTTAATTAGCTTAATTAGTTAACTAAAAAGTTCAATTACAGCACTTAAGAATATTAATTGATTTAATACATGAATTATATTAGAGATTATCTTCAATATTGTTTAATAAAAATAATGTGATATTATAAACAGCAAACAAATAGTAAGAAATTTTAAAAACTTTGCCTATTTTTTCTCTTTTGATAGCCATTATTTTCGCCAGCGGTAAATAATCTTCTATATTTATACGTTGTATACGAACACGGCATGGTTTTATATACTTTTTAGCATCCTTAAGCTTCACCCACTTGTTTTTCTAAGTTTTAAGTTAAATTAAGTTCCATTAAATAAATTCTGATGATGTTCTCTTGAAATACTTTTAAACTTTGCGTTGAAAACTGAAACGAAAATATTAATTTTTAATTCGCTATATACACCAATTTTCGAATAGATCGATCATTAAATGATTATGTACAATAAGTAATATTATTTGTTTTTATTTTTCTCTATAATTATTGTATTTTCTTTTAAGACTTCAAACTATACATATACATACTACCCCCCTCCTCCCTATATGCTATTAGTTATACAAATTGTTGCACGTTGAAACTATTATTGTAGTAAATGCGAAACATTTTTCTTTTTGTATTTATTTTATTCAATCGCAAAACCCGTAAATTTAATTATGATTTGTAATCACATTAATGGATTAATTGATTATTGGACTGTGTGACTGTATGTTTGTTTGATCAATATCAAGTGTCGCATAAAATTTGTTGTTTTTTTCGTCTATTTATAAATTATTGTCATTCCATTAGTGTGAATTGAACTTAATGTTTTCTTTATTAATTTAAATTATTCTTAGATATTGGTGTATTATGAATTTTATTTTAATTTTGCTTTTACTAAAGCTTATTTTTTATTATTATTTACATTAAAACATTTATAAATCAGATTTTAGGATATATACTTTACATAGTTTTCTTTCTTTAATATTATATTTTGAAAACAATGCAATATTATATACTCCACTTTCTTTTCGAAAATAAATAAAATAAAAAAAATGTTTGAAAAATCTAAGCAGACAGTCAGTTTACTATTACTATTGAAAACTAACTAACAAATAATCCATTTAATAATGTACATAAGTAACAACAAACAAATAAAAAAATTAAAATAATAAAAATTGCTGCCGTTGTATAATGAAAATAAAGATAAATTAAGTGTTTTGTTCAAGAAACCAAAGATTTGTAAGACGATATTGATTTATGACTCGATAATGGTTGGCAGCTGAACTTGAGTTGCATTGCCAGCTGCCAACAAATGGTATTCCAAATGGCAAATAATTAACAAATCAATCAACATTTAAAAAAAATTTTGATAAATAAAAGTTCTAGTTGCCAGCTGGGTGCAATGCGTCTGAAGTTCGGTTGCTATTCATAATAGAACCATTACAGCTTTTTAGATTGTTAACAATAAGCTATTATGTTTATGCAACTTGAACAAACAGTTCTAAGGCACATACAGTTGCTATAATACTGTGGTTCTATACAGATTTTCTTCCTGTTTTTGTCTTATTAGATAAACAAAAAAATTCCTCAGAAATTCTTTTTATCGTCACAATTCTGAGCGGTTCAAGTTCCATAGATTCATTCGGTAATGGAAACCAATTCCAAATTCAATTCCATATTCGTGAAGGTAAGTTTAATGGTGCAATAACAATCTTTTAATCACACCGTTAACATCTTATAATATTTTGTATTACAGATTGGTATAATTAGCGGTACGGGATTGAGGAGTAGTCCTCATATTTTAGAACAACGCAACGAAACCGTGGTAACAACACCTTACGGCGATCCTTCAGATGTTTTAATTGAAGGTAAAATAAATGGCGTAAGCTGCGTGCTATTGGCTCGCCATGGCCGTAAGCATAACATTATGCCCACAAATGTTAACTACCGAGCAAATATTTGGGCTTTACGTTACGTGGGCTGTACTCATATCTTAGTTTCCACTGCATGTGGTTCTTTACGTGAAGATATTAAGCCCGGAAATTTAGTAGTGCCCAACGATTTTATTGACTGCACCACCAAGAGAACTCAGACATTTTATGACGGCGCTGACACTAGTCCCCAAGGTGTTTGTCATTTACCCATGTATCCAGCTTTCAGCGAAAGATTCAGACAAATCCTAATAGCGAGTGCTAAGGAATTGGACATCGATGTTCACGATAAGGCTTGTATTGTAACGATTGAAGGTCCCCGTAATTCTTCACGTTCCGAAAGTAATATGTTTAGACAGTGGGGTGGTGACCTAATCAATATGACCACCTGTCCAGAAGTTGTTTTGGCGAAAGAGGCTGGTTTGCTTTATGGCTCAGTTGCTATTGCCACCGATTATGATTGCTGGCGCATGGATCATGAGAGTGTAAACGTGCAGTATGTTTTAAAGACTTTTGCCGAAAATGTAGACAAACTTAAGAATATCTTGGTTAAAGCTGTCGGGAATATAGCTAAAGAAGATTGGACTGATACTGTATTAGCTGCTAAGGTATGATTTCTTTCCGAAACGGTCTCGATTACTTAGAACGCTTTAACAAATCTGCAAAATTTTTCATTTAAATTTTATTTGTTCATCCTACAGCATTGCGTTATCGACAATACTATGTCATTAAAATTGTGACGCTTTTTAAAGACCTGCCAAGATGTAACCGATGTCTATTTAACCCATTGAATTGAGCCATTTTTCTTATTTAACTTTTATTTTGAGATTTGTTGCACTTTGAATTTTATTTTAATACTGCTTAATATTTACTTTAAAACATTATAAATTAGTTTTTAGAAAATACATTTGAAAACAATGCAATATTACGTATTCCACTTTCTTTTCGAAAATAAATATAAACAAAAAACTGATTGAGAAACATTGGTCATAATCTGTTTACTATTACCATTAAAAACTGCCATGCAATGCGTTAATTAGCTTAATTAGTTAACTAAAAAGTTCAATTACAGCACTTAAGAATATTAATTGATTTAATACATGAATTATATTAGAGATTATCTTCAATATTGTTTAATAAAAATAATGTGATATTATAAACAGCAAACAAATAGTAAGAAATTTTAAAAACTTTGCCTATTTTTTCTCTTTTGATAGCCATTATTTTCGCCAGCGGTAAATAATCTTCTATATTTATACGTTGTATACGAACACGGCATGGTTTTATATACTTTTTAGCATCCGTAAGCTTCACCCACTTGTTTTTTTCATAGGGTTTGTATTGCTTCCACTGATTGTTAAAGAATATATTTTTGTTCTTATTTGCGGAGAATTCTAAAACCAATATTATCTAGGAAGTTTTCAGTCTCTTGGTTTATATCTTTCCAAGCAGCTTCATCTAATTTTATATTTTGTTTGGCCTCCAACTCACTGGAGAGTATTACATCGATAATATCCTTTTCCAATGCTAATTTCTTTTCCATATTGCTTAAATATATTACCGGCGTAGAATTTTCCATTGCAGAACAAAGGTTTGTGTGTTAAACTTGTTTGTAATTAATTGTCGATTGCCTTACTAATGGGAGCATTAATGTTTTGTATTTTTGGATTTACAGAAAGCGTACTAAAACATCGAGTAGTAGTGGGAGTAGTATTGTTGTCCTGAAGTGTGATTCCGGTGATGAATCAGCATCGCTCAAAGAATCCATGCTATTCGATCAAGACAGCAATGAAAGTTTTTCCAATGGTTCCAACTGTGATAATTTATCCGTAACGGATGGTTACTATGCGCCTGTGTCCGCGCCCTCAACGTCAACGACAGCAGCAGCAACAGCACAAGGTAGTAGTGTAGCGGGAAATAATCCTTTAACGAATCGATCACCCAACCTAAAAAGGTGAATACATAACATTTTTTTGCACAATTATTCTTCATTGTTAAATCCATTGTTTTACTTTTTCTACATAGATCGAAAACTAGTCCCATTTCTGTGCCAGGTGCTAGTGCCACACGTCAGAGGCACGAATCGTATACATCGAATGGAGGTAGTTGGCAAGTGGTTACCGTAACGGGTTCAATTGATTCCATGCCGAATGGTAGTTTAACAAAGCGTATGGCAGAACAGCGAGAAAATAGTGATAATAGAGACAATAGTGGTAATAGTGAAAACAGTGATAACAGTTGCTCAAATACTGCCAGTACCAGTAAAGAAGAGGCGTCCTCATCAAAACCACCAGAAACACCGTAAGTGTAACAAACATATGCGTATTTGTAGTATTATAGAATTAAAATAAAAAATAATTAAAGTTTATTTCGCAGGCGTTTGCAACGTTTAAATGCTGTTCGAGCCATATTTATACAGGCTTATGGAAAACAAATTGGCCTAAAATTTAAAGAAGGCTCTTCCACTAATTTAGCCTCATTTATTGGTACTATATCTGATCAATTCTTTTAAATGTTTTAGTTTGAGTATTTTTTGTTGTGTGTACCTCCCACTAACTACCGTTCCTGCTTTATTTAATACATTTTAATTATTATTTTTAATCTTTTTTTTAGTTTGTTTGTGTTTTTTTCCTTATCTTTCTATGTTAGTTGTCTTTATTCTATTTTGATTTATTTTTAAAACATCAAATTTTTGTCACTTGTTTTTTTTTTTTTTTTTTTAATACATATGTTTATTTAGGTTTAAGGTAAAACAAAGAGTGAAAGAGAGAGAAAGGAGAGAGAGACGACAAAAAAATTACAAACCTATTTAAGGAAACAGTTTTTATAAATTTTATTGTTAAATTAAGTTCCATTAAATAAATTCTGATGATGTTCTCTTGAAATACTTTTAAACTTTGCGTTGAAAACTGAAACGAAAATATTATTTTTTAATTCGCTATATACACCAATTTTCGAATAGATCGATCATTAAATGATTATGTACAATAAGTAATATTATTTGTTTTTATTTTTCTCTATAATTATTGTATTTTCTTTTAAGACTTCAAACTATACATATACATACTACCCCCCTCCTCCCTATATGCCATTAGTTATACAAATTGTTGCAAGTTGAAACTATTATTGTAGTAAATGCGAAACATTTTTCTTTTTGTATTTATTTTATTCAATCGCAAAACCCGTAAATTTAATTATGATTTGTAATCACATTAATGGATTGATTGATTATTGGACTGTGTGACTGTATGTTTGTTTTATCAATATCAAGTGTCGCATAAAATTTGTTGTTTTTTTTCGTCTATTTATAAATTATTGTCATTCCATTAGTGTGAATTGAACTTAATGTTTTCTTTATTAATTTAAATTATTCTTAGATATTGGTGTATTATGAATTTTATTTTAATTTTGCTTTTACTAAAGCTTATTTTTTTATTATTATTTACATTAAAACATTTATAAATCAGATTTTAGGACATATACTTTACATAGTTTTCTTTCTTTAATATTATATTTTGAAAAGAATGCAATATTATGTACTCCACTTTCTTTTCGAAAATAAATAAAATATAGCATTTTCAGTTTAAATTAAACCTTTTTCAAAATGAACGAAACCTTTTTCAGATTAAACGAAACTCTTTTCAAATTAAACGAAACCTTTTTCAAAATGAATGAAGCTCTTTTTAGAATAAATTAAACTTTATTCAAATTCAATTAAACATTTTTCAAATTAAATTAAACCAGTTATAGAATTTGTAGGTGTTGTGTAATAATTAAAGTTATATTTACAATCATATTATTTACATAGAACATGAACTAACCACTTGTTATTATTAGCTTTTAAGTTAGATCAGTAAGCTTTGTAATTATTCTTTATATTGAATAAATAAAATAAATTTACTTTTCGAATACATAACAGTAATTCATATTTTGTTGTAATGTTGGATTAATTTCTCTATTTGATAATTGCACATTCAAAGTCAAAAGTTGAAAATGTGTGATTTAGAAGAAACAGAAGTTAGTGGAACAATAAGAAGTAGAGGAAAATATGCCAACATTTCAAAAAACGTGAAACTAATGAGTATAAAACTGTATGAGGAGGGGAATACCATCTCGGCAGTATCTCGTATAACATCAATAAATATAAACACCACTAAAACTATTATTTCGCGATACAAAAAAAAAATGACTGCAAACTAGTGGAACTTCCTCGTGGAAAAAATAGGCAAAAAAATTAATTCCCCAAATCTTGGAAAAAATTGAGACGATTGTGGAGAGTGAGCCGGGAATAACTTTGAGAAATATTCGCAAAAAGTTATTTAAACAATTTAATGTAACGCTTGTCTACAATTTTCAACGGATTAAAAGAACTAAAAATAACGCTGAAATTCCATCGAAATGGACCGTATGAATAGCGCATTGACTATTGGAAACCGTCGACAGTATGCCTCAGAATTTGATATTTTGTCTCCTCAACAAAAAGAAAAAATGATTTTTATAGATGAGTGCAAGTTTAACTTACATTTACGGCGTTCACAAGCACGTGCTAAGGTAGATGAAAGAGCTCATGTTGTGCCAACCGTAAGGGGAAGGAACATTACTTTAATTGCTGCGATAAATAATGCTGGTGTTGTTTACCATAAAGTTTTTTCCCTTTCCACTGTAAATTCAGCCCGTTTCCAAATATTTCTTAGGGAGCTCCTGGATAAAATTGAGAGTAGTCCAGAGTTACAAAATTCATTTTTAATTATGAATAATGCCAGAATCCTTAAAACCCAGGAAATTCGAGATATGGTGGATAATAGTGACTGTACACTTAAATTTTTACCACCTTATTCTCCTATCTTAAACCCGATAGAGAAAACTTTTTCTAAGATAAAATTTCACGCCCGACCATTATTAGGTGGCATTACCACAGAGCATAACATAGTAAGTGTAATTGAGCAAAGTGTCGCACAAATTAATCAAAATGATTGTGAGAACTATGTTATGGATATGATAATGACAATTCCTAAAGCGGTCAGTGGACAAATTCTGCATTCATTTTAACAAGTATTATATAAAAATGAATATGTTTGTTTTCATTTAAATTCTATAACTGGTTTAATTTAATTTGAAAAATGTTTAATTGAATTTGAATAAAGTTTAATTTATTCTGAAAAGAGTTTCATTTATTTTGAAAAAAGTTTCATACATAACATACATAATTGGCCATTACAACCCTTCAGTCAGGATTACGGCCTAGCTTCTCACACCCCTAATGTTGTGTATGTTAATTTTATACATGAGTGGCGATTCCGAGTGACAGATTTTTGAGGAAATTTTTCATGGCATTTTTATTTACTCTCAGAGTTTTTGCCAGAAATCTGCTGAGAGGAAGTCGCCGAAGAAATATTATTTTTCATATTTCATTTTTGATGTCTGACCTGGGATACGAAGAACCCGGGCTTTACGAATAGTAAGCCAACACACTACCTACTACACCACGGCGACTTCAAAAAAGTTTCGTTTAATTTAAAAATAGTTTCGTTTAATCTGAAAAACGTTTCGTTCATTTTGAAAAAGGTTTCATTCAATTAATTTATTTTGAAAAAGGTTTAATTTAAACTGAATATGCTATAAAAAACTGTTTAAAAAATCTAAGCAGACAGTCAGTTTACTATTACTATTGAAAACTAACAAACAAACAATCCATTTAATAATGTACATAAGTAACAACAAACAACTAAAAAAATTAAAATAATAAAAATTGCTGCCGTTGTATAATGAAAATAAAGATAAATTAAGTGTTTTGTTCAAGAAACCAAAGATTTGTAAGACGATATTGATTTATTGATTTATGACTCGATAATGGTTGGCAGCTGAACTTGAGTTGCATTGCCAGCTGCCAACAAATGGTATTCCAAATGGCAAATAATTAACAAATCAATCAACATTTAAAAAAAATTTTGATAAATAAAAGTTCTGGTTGCCAGCTGGGTGCAATGCGTCTGAAGTTCGGTTGCTATTCATAATAGAACCATTACAGCTTTTTAGATTGTAAACAATAAGCTATTATGTTTATGCAACTTGAACAAACAGTTCTAAGGCACATACAGTTGCTATAATACTGTGGTTCTATACAGATTTTCTACCTGTTTTTGTCTTATTAGATAAACAAAAAATTCCTCAGAAATTCTTTTTATCGTCACAATTCTGAGCGGTTCAAGTTCCATAGATTCATTCGGTAATGGAAACCAATTCCAAATTAGATTCCATACCCGTGACGGTAAGCGTAATGGTGCAATAACAATCTTTTAGTCACACCGTTAACATCTTATAATATTTTGTATTACAGATTGGTATAATTGGCGGTGCGGGATTGAGTAGTCCTGATATTTTACAACAACGCAACGAAACCGTGGTAACAACACCTTACGGCGATCCTTCAGATGTTTTAGTTGAAGGTAAAATAAATGGCGTAAGCTGCGTGCTATTGGCTCGCCATGGCCGTAAGCATAACATTATACCTACAAATGTTAACTACCGAGCAAACCTTTGGGCTTTGCGTCAAGTGGGTTGTACTCATATCTTAGTTTCCACTGCATGTGGTTCTTTACGTGAAGATATTAAGCCCGGCGATTTAATAGTGCCACATGATTTTATTGACCGCACCACCAAGAGAACTCAGACATTTTTTGACGGCTGTACTCATAGTCCCCAAGGTATTTGTCATATGCCCATATATCCCGCTTTTAACGAAAGGATGAGACAAATTCTAATATCGAGTGCCAATGAATTAGGCAACAGTGTCCATGAAATAGGTTGTTTAGTAACGATTGAAGGTCCCCGTTTTTCTTCACGTTCCGAAAGTAATATGTTTAGACAGTGGGGTGGTGACCTAATCAATATGACCACCTGTCCAGAAGTTGTTTTGGCAAAAGAGGCTGGTTTGCTGTATGGCATCGTTGCTATTGCTACCGATTATGATTGTTGGCGTACGGAACATGAGAGTGTATCTATACAAAAGGTATTACAAACATATTCCGAGAATGTAGACAAACTTAAGAATACCTTGATTAAAGCTGTCGGGAATATAGCTAAAGAAGATTGGACTGATACTGTATTAGCTGCTAAGGTATGATTTCTTTCCGAAACGGTATCGATTACTTAGAACGCTTTAGCAAATCTGCAAAATTTTTCATTTAAATTTTATTTGTTCATCCTACAGCAATGCGTTATCGACAATACTATGTCATTAAAAGTGTGACGCTTTTTAAAGACCTGCCAAGATGTAACCGATGTCTATTTAACCCATTGAATTGAGCAATTTTTCTTATTTAACTTTTATTTTGAGATTTGTTGCACTTTGAATTTTATTTTAATACTGCTTAATATTTACTTTAAAACATTATAAATTAGTTTTTAGAATATACATTTGAAAACAATGCAATATTACGTATTCCACTTTCTTTTCGAAAATAAATAGAAACAAATAACTGATTGAGAAACATTAAAAACTGCCATGCAATGCGTTAATTAGCTTAATTAGTTAACTAAAAAGTTCAATTACAGCACTTAAGAATATTAATTGATTTAATACATGAATTATATTAGAGATTATCTTCAATATTGTTTAATAAAAATAATGTGATATTATAAACAGCAAACAAATAGTAAGAAATTTTAAAAACTTTGCCTATTTTTTTTCTCTTTTGATAGCCATTATTTTCGCCAGCGGTAAATAATCTTCTATATTTATACGTTGTATACGAACACGGCATGGTTTTATATACTTTTTAGCATCCTTAAGCTTCACCCACTTGTTTTTTTCATAGGGTTTGTATTGCTTCCACTGATTGTTAAAGAATATATTTTTGTTCTTATTTGCGGAGAATTCTAAAACCTGTTTAAAGCCAATATTATCTAGGAAGTTTTCAGTCTCTTGGTTTATATCTTTCCAAGCAGCTTCATCTAATTTTATATTTTGTTTGGCCTCCAACTCACTGGAGAGTATTACATCGATAATATCCTTTTCCAACGCTAATTTCTTTTCCATGGGTAGTTCTGCTATATCAGCCATATGATCCCGTAGGCAGTTTTGTAAAGCATTCGTTTTGGGCAACGAAACGGTATTTTGATTTTCCAATTCTGTACTAATAGAGACCACAGACTGTCTTAATGGGATAGGTATGGCTTCCAGATCGTATGCCTTGCTGAGACATTGTATAAGCGGCTTGAGAATCTGCCATCTGTTCATGAGATCTTGTGTCGAGAATGCAGCGGTTGGATCATTCGCATATGATCGATTAAATGCGCCATTGATATTTTTCCAAGCCCACATACGGTAGTCGTTATCATTGTAGGCCTTAACGCGCGGATTATACAGGAATGGGTATTTTTGTATTAACTCTAGTAATTTGCCATCGTTCAATACTGTCTTGCCTTGAGCATTAACATTTGAAATGTTGAGCACTTGTATGCTGCGGTTAGGGTCTGCAAACATGTTGTCGTTTCTTTTATACTTTAAAAATGTTTTTTCTCTTTATTTTTGAATACTTTTCTTGATATTTATTTAAAATAATTATAATTTAAGTGAATTATATTCTTTAAGAATTGTTTTCCCATTTGTTTTGTTTCTCATTCACTTTGAAATAATAACACAGTTTATAGCATGAATACACGAGTTGCCAAATTGTTACTTATAATTTAGAATCGCATGTGGCATCACTAAACAGAGGTTATCACTAAATACGAACTCTTATTTTATTGGCCCTGGATGATACCGATACAGCCCTTTCATTAAATATTCTGGTTCAGTGGCATTACAATTATTTTTTTATTTCCGCTCAGTGATACAAAGTCTATAGATTAATTTGAAAATGTTACATATTGAGTGTGAAAATTCTAATTTAGACCCCCTACCCATAAAGGTAAGTTTAGTGGTTCATATGTTATAAAATTCTCTTAAGCACACCCTTATCACATTATAACATTTTATATTGTAGATTGGTATAATTGGCGGTTCTGGTTTGGATGATCCTGATATTTTGGAAAAACGTAAAGAAACCGTGGTAACAACACCTTACGGCGATCCTTCAGATGCTTTAATCGAAGGCGAAATTAATGGGGTAAAATGTGTCCTTTTGGCTCGCCATGGCCGCAAGCATAATATTATGCCCACAAATGTTAACTACCGAGCAAATATTTGGGCTTTACGTCACGTGGGCTGTACTCATCTCATAGTTTCTACTGCATGTGGTTCTTTACGCGAAGAAATTAAGCCCGGAAATTTAGTGGTGCCCAACGATTTTATTGACCGCACCTCCAAGAGAACTCAGACATTTTATGACGGCGCTGATACTAGTCCCCAGGGTGTTTGTCATTTACCCATGTATCCAGCTTTCAGCGAAAGATGCAGACAAATCCTAATAGCGAGTGCTAAGGAATTGGACATCGATGTTCACGATAAGGCTTGTATTATAACGATTGAAGGTCCCCGTTTTTCTTCACGTTCCGAAAGTATTATGTTTAGACAGTGGGGTGGTGACCTAATCAATATGACCACTTGTCCAGAAGTTGTTTTGGCGAAAGAGGCTGGTTTGCTTTATGGCTCAGTTGCTATTGCCACCGATTATGATTGCTGGCGCATGGGTTGTGAGGGTGTAAACGTGCAGGATGTTTTAAAGACTTTTGCCGAAAATGTAGCCAAAGTTAAAAAGATTTTGGTGAAGGCAGTAGGTAATATAGCCAAAGAAGATTGGACCGAGGCCATATTAGACGCCAAGGTAAGATTTCTTTACGAGACAGTAACAAAAACCTAAAACCATTTTAATTTGGCTTTAGAAAATCTATTTTTTAATTCAAACATTTACTTTGTGGTTATTTTACAGAAATGCGTTTGCAACAATACTATGTCCGGCAAAATGTGACGCTTTTTAAAGCTTTGCCACGATGTAACAGAAGAGTCTCTACAGTATAAGAAACCTATACAACGCACAAATAAATGGGGTTTTATGCCGGTACATAGTGAATTGGAACCGAAAATTCATTCCATTTCCATAATATACGAACTAGCGGCCAAATCCCATAATATTTCAGCTAAAAAACATTACAAAACCAATATACAGATTAAAAATTTTAATGTTTAAGTGTCTAATAACCGTCATATACATACAGCTTTTAAGAATTAAAGCATTTAATTATCTCTACATGTTCAAAAACAATTAAATAAAAACTATTTCTTCAATTAAAAGTACATTAACCTTTCGTCATAGTTATATTTAAGGGAGTCATATTTTGAATTAATTTTATATATAAATCTGTAGTTTTATAATAAAGTTTAGGGTAATTAACTTAAGGACATTTACGTTCTACTTGACTTTTACCAGATTCTTCATACTCTTGAGATGATATCCACATTTGTTGGAATGTACCAATTGATGCCAATATTGAACCACCAATCCAAGCACCAAATCTTCTTTCCACACTGCCATTGGCCGATATCATTTTCAGACGCGTATTTGATGGAGCCCGTAATTGTAAGTCCCGATTTAGACGTTCAGGAAATCCTTGCAGTAAGGTATTACCACCTAAATAATAAATCACGTTATATAAATAGAGACGAGGTAATCTAATAGCTACAATTCTTATTTACCTGTTACTACTACAGAACCATATAATGACAGCCGTACATCAGCATCGCACATGCCCACACTTGTTGATGCCAACTGACCTGCGCCTAAGGGAGCGTGATCAAAAAGACTTTCAGCCAATTTAAAACGTTCTGAACCAAATTCTTGATGATAACCAGTTGGAAATTCATAATGCACCATGGGAATCTGGGATGCTACTCTCTCGTCAAAAGGATTTTCCAACACCTGTAGTATATTCATTTGGAAGTCTTGCAAAAGAGATTTCATCATATAATTTTGCCAGGATTGGGTTAAATTTTCTGGCAATTTACGCGTAGTAAAACGTGGTGGATCTCTTTCCTTAACCACATCTTTGGTAGCTATATTATAGGCTGGTAAGAGTTCAATGCCAGCCTTTTCCAAGTGCTGACGACACTGCATGGACAAATAGTCACCTCCTAAAGGTGATTTTACCACAGCCTGGGATAAAACATAACCCTCATGCACAGGTACTGCTGAGGTGTGAGTAGCACCACTATCTACCACTAAGGCTGTGGCTCGCCCACTAGCAAAAGAAGCCAAGACGGCATTTTTCACCAAAAAGAAAGCGGGAACGTTGTATTTTTCAAACATTAATTCTGTTAGTTTTTCGCGATTGTTACGCACATTCCAAGAGGCTTCCGAAAACAGAACTGGATGATATTCTGGTTCCGATTGTATTACCTTAGCATAAGCATAATCTATAACCTTTTCGAAGAGGTCCCAATTGTCAATCATGCCATCTTTCATATACGTCTGGATTTCCATATGAGAACGGGGTACATTTATGTATGTGGTGTCAACATAATATTTATGTGTATCAGCATCTGTTAATGAATTTTAAATACCAATTAAACTTTATTTAATATTCAGAGTTAAACTTAATACTTTGTGTTATATTATTATCGGTTTTAGTTTCCAAATCCATATTTGTGTCGGGTGATTGGGGTCCCACTCCCACCACCGAGGGTATTTCAGCTTTTGGTGTGTCCTCTTGAGCATAACCTACCCTTAACGAATGGTGACCAGGATCAAACACTAAAGCGCCGATTTCATCGCCACCATATAACATGTTACCGGCACTCATATTTTCAGCAAAATATTTCACAAATTTATCATAAAACGAAAGACGAGAAATGTTTTGCTTTTCATATAAACGCCGCTTGCGTAAACAGTGTTGGAAAATGTTGAAATATATTAAACGAAAAGAGTTGTGTTTTTATGGTATGTTCAGTGCTGAAAGAAAAATAAACCCGGGTGTTGCATTTAAATGTCTGTTCGAAATTACTCTTTTTTAGTAAATAATGTTTATTTATTCGATTTAATTATGGTTTTCTTTTTAATTCAAATTTTATTTAATTTTAAACTCCATCATTAGATTCTATACTTTCATTAAGAGCTACAATTTGATCGCTGAAATATTGATAACCTACAATCAGAGCAATTATTGTAATCGTCCAACCTTGAAACTATAAAAACGAGAGCAAATAATTGAAAATTGTTTTTAGAAATAATGTTTCTTTTAAATTAATAAATTAAACTTACTGTTATAAAATTCCACGTATTGAATTCCACTAAGCCGAAGAGTTTTAATTTAAAATTTGCTTTTAATTCATGATTAAGGCATTTCAAGATTTTCCTTATTTCTTTAGAAATTAACCTGTCACCGTATAATTGTTTAGAAATTATCTGAAGCAAATTTTGTTGCTAACGAAATGAAATAAAATATTAAAAGAGTGGTAACAATAAAAACACATCATTTTCACTTACTGCTTTACAGAAACACCAACGGCTAAATAATAAAACTCCATAATCCACTAAGATACAAGCGTAGATAGCACTGTTGGCTGCATAAAATATACGGCGATTGCGGTTTGTAAACAGAACATGCCAAGAAGTTTCAAAATATATACGACTATAAAAACCAGCTAAAAGGCAATTAAAGTTAAGGCTTATCAATATGCTCAATTGTCTTTGTAAAACAGAATCGAAAGTTTGTAAATAATTCGCTATTAAAGCTACACGTTGCGACAACATGGCGTAAAATCCCAACAATCTATTGCTATTGTGTGCTGTGCTATCAAAAGCAGGATTTGAGATTTCGATAACAGTTAAATCTGTTTCTTTTGCAGCACCGTTCATCATATCTTTTAACGTCTGTTTTATTTTTAATAATTCCCTGTTTAACAACCATAAGCTCAGTGAATGAAATCGGAGACAACCTGCTATAATAAAATGAGGCAAAAATAATGCCATATTGATCATTATGTGATCTATGGGAGGCAGCTTAAAATTTAGTTCTACCGCAATATATAAACCAAATCCACAAAACACTATAAATGTGGAGAAAAACATTGCATAGGCTAATAATTCCTGCTGATCAAAATTTCCTTTGTTTTTTAAAGCCTCGTCCAGTATACCCACAAAGCCGTTGACAATCTTATTGCGATGTTTCCATTCACTTATAAAAAATATAATTGCTTTTAGACTTAGTAAGACATGGAAACGTACTAAATTCCTTAAAAATGGCGATATATCCGAAATAATTTTTAACAGAGCAGAATTTTCAAAATGATGTGCAAAACAGATGAGGTATATAATGGAGAGCACAAGAAAATATATGAAACACCATAGCGTAAGATTATAACGTAAGGTTTTACGATTAAACCAATGTATTTGATAACCCGTCAATAAATAATAAAAACTGGTAATTCGTAAAATTCGTTCGAGGTTCATGTTAAAAGTTCAAAATTAAACTAAAATATTTTGCATTACTTCCGAAGCATTTTAAAGAGTAACCATAAACGACAATCATTTGTTCATTGACCGTGAAATTGCTCATCGTATTGATTAAATAGCGATTGAATGTTAGATTAAAATCCATTTAAATTAAGGTAGTATCAAGTATAGTTTTATGAACTGTATTTTTCAATTTATAAATTGTATTCGCAACGATTAGGGGCTGCATAATGGTTCATTACGGAGTTGTCATAATGAAATTTGCTTTCCACTATTTTAATAATACTACTTACATACATAACATACATAATTGGTCATTACAACCCTTCAATAACGATTACGACCTAATTTCTCACACAACTTATGTTGTGTGCGTGTTAATTTTTATAACAACAGAACGACAGATTTTTGAGAATCTTTTCATGGCAATTTTATTTGCTCTCAGAGTTTTTGCCAGAAATCTGCTGAGAGGAAGTCGCCGAAGAAATATTCCATCATATTTCGTTTAGTTGGAGATGCCTGAGCAGGGGTTTGAACCGAGGCCGAACGTCTAATAAGCCAACACACTACCTACAAGACCACGGCGACTTCTAATAATACTACAATATGCTTTAATGAGATAAGGAAGTAGGTCTTACCATTCTTATACACTTACGCAGTATACGTTTTTCTCATAACCACTTGGCCCGTTAACAGCGAATGATATTACGGGGTGTGGTAATAATAATAAAAGAAACGTAAATTCCACAACTAACAACACTATTTAAATCATAGTGTTGTCTGCATTGCTTAACGAATAGTATGGCAACATTATTCAACAAATTTTGTTTATAAAATCATCTGCTTTTGTTGTGAAGCTAAACAAGAAGAGAGAACGCCGATTAATAAAATCATTTTTATTAAAAAATTTTTGTTTGTATTAGATTTGATGACTCTTACTACAAATCTATAAAAACTTCTGTGAAAAAATACCAATATCGTTCGTTTGAAAAAGGGATAAGGGAGAATTCGTTTGATTGCCCCATTAGTGTACTGGCTACATAGAAGATTACAAGTTTAAAATTCTGTATTAACAAACCACATTGCCAAATGCCTCGGCCAAAAAATAACGTACTACATAATTTATTCCTTACTAATGGAGAAAATGAAGTGTATTGCAACAACGACAACTGTCAAAATAAAACTCTAACGAAGCACACAGGAAATCTGGAAAGGCATTTAAAGATATATCATCCCATATTATATGCTGACTATATCCAGAAAAAGTTGAAAACTTTTGATATGCGGCAAAGAAAAATGTGAGTTTCAGGGATGTAGAAAATTATATATGAATTATATCCTGTACCCTTTGATGCCACTATTGAGGACCGAATTAAATTAGGTGGGCTTCCAGCTCGTATAGGGATTACAGCCTTATAACTAAGAGAGTATCAGTAAGCATCCGAACTTTTGTGCCATATACCTTGACTGGTTTACGTCTGTATGTATTGCAAATATTTCGTTCTGAAGAACACTGCAACCATTTACAGTTTGATTTAAAAACTATCAACATTAGTATTCTACTTAGAATGATATGTATTAACCTGAATCCAATCCATTTCGTTGTACTGTGCATTAGTAATGAATTGGGACGGTAAATTTATTGTCAAAAGAGGGCGTAGGAAGCCTATAGGCACTATTCTCGGAAAGATATTCTCGGCTAGCTGTTATGGAATTGCGGCCGTATTTTTACAAATGCCTTTTCAGAAGGAAAGTAACTTATATAAGCAATTTATTCAATATTTTGTGATATTTTTGACTTGTTCAAATAATTGTAGCAAAGAATCCTCGTTATTCTATTTTGAAATCGTTATGGCATTCAAACTTATGGTTTTTGATTTGAAACGTTGTATCCCTTTGCAGTTTCTTAACCTTTCTTTTCTTTTAAAACACAGTGCATGTGTTTTAATTGTTTACATACATATGTAGTTTGATTGCAAAATATGTTTTGTTTTTTCACAAAAGGAACCCATATAATATATCGGAAAGTTCTGTCGATAGAACAAGTGAATCATGCAGTGATCAGGAACTGGAATATTTTCCGTTGACAAAACTAAGTAAAATAAAAGTGGAAAACGTCGAAGAATTTTTAACACAATGTATGGATGCACCTACAACAGAAGATACAAGCAAATCAGAGTTTATGGATGCTCCTTCATCTTCAACGTATGTAGGTGCAGCGGAGGATCTGATAAGAACGAATGATGAACATACCTACGTACCATCATCCTCTATTAGAGTACTGGATAATTCAGCAAACTCAATTGCCAAAGCTAGTATAACAGAGGAGTTATTTGGATGCTTGGCTAAAAAAGTTAATGAAGCAAATTTAACCCCACAGCAAATAAATGATATTGAACATTCTGTTTGTTTGCTGGTTTACTCAAGATTGGCTAAGTACAACAAAGATTGTTATAACTCAGTTAATAATTAAACAGAAAGGATTTAAATCTTAATATATAGTTATAGTTTTAAATTGTTATAAAGTTAATATTAAAATAGTATTACAGGCTAAGAAAAAAAAATATAAAAATATGAAAAATTCATTTTATATTATTTATGTATTGATAGAGAAAAAAAATCTATTCTGCCTGTGTCTTATAAGAAGAAAAAAGGACAAGATGCAAGTTATTTTTTATCGCGATTTAATATGTATGTATGTTTTTGTATTAAATATTATTTTACGGTGTATTAATTTATATTAATTTGCCATTCCTTTTATTAATATTAGACAAGGCGGAAATTAAAAGTATAATTCAAATTTGAAAATCTTGTAAAAAGTGTTTTGCCATTATCTATGTTTCACTGTGTCTAAAAATTGCTTTACCACAAAACAGACGAAAGAACAAAGAGAATCAAAACAAAGTGTTATATATTTGTATTAAGGTACCGTGAAGTGCATGGCATATTTATATCAGGTAAGAGCAATTCAACAGCTGACGAGTCTTAGAATGTCAAAATTTTGTTGTTTTTTTAGTGTTTTGTAACCATTTTTATAAATTTTTTTAACATTTCTCTTTCTACTGTTATTTGTCAGTCAGTTATGAAGCTGTTTTTGACATTCCATGTACTCTTTAACAAAAACAAAATGCCTGTTGTTTTTGCATTGTTGTACTTGTTGTATTCTTGCGGTTACCTCTTATGAATATGCCATGGTGAAGTGTATGCAAACACAGATACATATGTACATACCTATGTTTTTATTTAGAATTTAAACATATTTATTATGTACAAATTTAAGACCATTATTTATCCATTATCATATATACAGAGATGGGAATTTAATATTAATAAAAAACTGTGAATAAAAAAGAAATACATGAATTTTGTCTGCCTTTTCTACCAACAATTTTGAATGTGATTTCATTTGTAAACACTCATTTGAATTTTTTTATCAATATACCTATTATCAATAGACAGGAACATTTGGTAATCACTTGCACTATAGGAATCAATAATACTCCCGAAGATGTAAGCGAGTCACTATACTTATAGATGTGTATGACATGGCGTTGGCTTAGTGCAACATATTTCCTTTCCTTTTGTCAGAAAATGGCGCTAGTGAGCGATTATTGAAAAACTCTTCATCTCTTTGTGACAGTATTTATTCAAATTAATAGTTAGGCCACAGAGGAAATAACAGAATAACAGTCAATCGCAATTTGAAAAATATTCGACTTTTAATCACTAATAAACATCAGCGTTACACATGGGTCGACTTTGTTCCGATTCAAAAGACTGATTCACGTTTTTGCTGACATAGCACTTTAATAATTAGTAGGTATGCGATTTATAACCTCAAAGACTGAATTACGTTTTTGTTTACCATTTTAGCAAGTGATACACTTTTAATAATTAGTAGATATGCGAGTTGTACGGGTCGATTCAGAAAAGAAAATTTGGTTCACACTTTAACTTATTTAGAAACCTTACACCGAACTCCGTTTTGTATTATTCAAGTATGTAATGTTTAGTTGTTTAGCTTGGTATCACTCCACTTTCAAGCAAAGGACAAGTCAAAAGAATTTTTATCATTTTATTTTATGGTTTTCGATTTTTAAGTGTAACATTTCCCTCAAATCCATCGCAGAAGTCCTCTGATTACTGGTCAACCAGAATAACAACGAAGGAAGCTCAGACAGCACCATCTCCGGAGTAGAATAAGGATTCAATAAGCAAAAATTCTTCACCACTACAGCCAGAAGTCCCTTGATTACTGGTCACCCAAACTAAAAACGAAGGAAGCTCAGGCAGCACATCTCCGGAGAAAAATAAGGATTCAGTAAACAAAAAATTTTCACCACAACAGCCATGTCCGCAGTGAGCTTTATTTTTGGGTAAAGAAATATTGCAACTCCATCATCCTAGAGCCTTCCACACTAGCCCATCATGGTTTTTGAATACTTATAAGAGACTGTAATATCCTTAAATAATCCATACAAGGAACCTCTTGAACTTTGACCCCAGGACGACAACGAAAATAGAACAGAGCTAAGGCCGCACTCCCCCTATTCTGTTGCTCTGACGAACTTTGACGAAGCACGGGTTTCAAGTATCTGTTCAGTGTTCTTGAAGTAAAAGTCGTCTATTGGAGAAATCCTATATTTCTCTTTACTAAGCCTTGTATTCTTAAAACTTCTTTAAAAAGCAGTTTTAAAGCGACTTTAGATTTAGGAAAAACGAATTCCTAAGACTTTTAAATACTTTAGAACAAATAGTATATGAAAGTTTATTACGTTTTCCAACCCTGATTGGAATACATACACACATATTGATTTAACTCAATGACATTGTATAGTATGAGTGCGTGTATGCATATATAGTGTATGTGGTATATACCAGCGGTATGGTAAATTTATAGCTCAAATATAAAAAACTGTAAATAAACAACAATCAGTTTGATCAGAGACGCCAGAAGAGACGATCGTGTTTGAATTTCCTTTATTATTTTCAAGTTGTTGAAATTTTTTTTTACGATATTTATTAAAATAAAAATACCTATTGGTATACGTACAATAAAAAATTAATAAAATTGAAAAGAGTGGAACAAGTTTGGGTCTTTTACAAATCTATTGAGACTATTATTAACAAATTTACAAAAAAAAAATTGTACTTTAATTACAAGGTACCTCAAAAGCAAAAACAAAAACAAAAAATAAAAATATAATATAAGAAATCTATTTGTTTTATAATATTATAATATGCGCGTGCACCATATACCATTTTGTAATATTATGGTGCAAAGTTCAAAAAACTTTAATCGTCATAAATGTAATTGTAATGCGTCGTAGTCGTTATTTGCACAATTGATAAAAAATAAAAAAAAAATAAATAATGTACTTGAAACAAATGCCTGATAATAATTGAAAATACTGTATATTGACAAATTTTTAAAAATATATCCGATAAGTACAGTTTAACTTTTGGACGTATTTTAATAACTTGAATAATTAAAAAAAAACGTTTTAAAAAAACGTTTAACATACAATCTTTTAAATGCAAATTTAAAATAAAAAAAAAACAAAAAAAAATTAAAAAAACGAAACAAACTTAGTGACATAAAAACGTTATGGTATATGAAAACAAGTTCTCTGTTTTGTTTACTTATTTTAGAGTGTATGCGACCAAAGAATTTCAAACCGGTAATATCAAGCTTTTCATTAAATACAACCGAATTCTACAAGCCCGCCAAATAATATCGTACATTGTACTTGAAATTGTTTTAAAAATAATATTCCGTATGCAAAATAAAACGCATGCAGATTACAATACCGTATTTGAAATATAAGTCACTATCAATATAGCAGAGATTTCATTCTATGGGTGAATTGTTGATCTTAAATTTTTAACAAGAAATTTTCAGTCTAATCAGCAATTGCAATCAATAGACTAGCTACTGACAATTGCGATAATTTTTGAACTGAATCACATGGCTCAGGCTGGAATAAAATAAGTTGTTTTCACTTGGCTCTTGTCACTTGGCTACAGCCACAGTATTAGTACCAATGTGAGGACTGGAAAGAAAAGTTATTGTGCGGTTAGTAAATGTATCAACCTACATACATAATTGGTCACTACAACTCTTCAGTCAGGATTACGACCTAGCTTCTCAAACCACTTATGTTGTGTGTGTTCATTTTATACATGAGTGGCGGAATCTACAGTTTAAACTCCTAACGACAGATTTTTGAGAATCTATTCATGGCAATTTATTTACTTTTTAAGACTTATTGCCAGAAAACTGCTGAAGAGATGTCGCCAAAAGAAGTATTTTCTTTAAAAATTCGTTATGTCCGAGATGTCTAACTTAGGGTTTGAAGCAAGACCTAACGTCTAATAAGCCAACACACTAACTACTACTAGGTATACACTGTAGTAGCTTCTCAAACCACTTATCTTGTGTGTGTTAATTTTATATATGAGTGGCACAACCTACAGTTTCAAGTCGACTCCGAACGACAGATTTTTTGAGAACCTTTACAAGGCAATTTTGTTTACTCTCAGAGTTTTTGCTAGAAATCTGCTGGGAGGAATAAATATTTTTTCATATTATCGTTTATAGCCATATATAGCTTCAGCCATTATCATATAAGGCAATGCAATTGAGTTGTTATCAGTTTTAGTTGGGAAAACTTTGGATCTATGTTAACAGTGGTAAATACCTGGATATTCCGCTTCCGAATGCTGGGACACCTCTAGATTATCAATAAAAATGGAATAAAAGTGCATACATATGCTACATTTCCTTTATCCCCCATTTCTATAAGCACAGTTCGAGTTAAAGAACGTGCCTTTTCAAGAATCGTGAAGACGTTAATGAATTTTCATGCGTACTAAGAAAAGCTGCATTGCCCGAAAGGACATGATCTGAAGTTGGCATATTCAAATAATAAGACATTTATAGAATTGGTACGGGAACATTTCCCTGGGGGGCTCCAGCTTTAATAGTCTGGGCCTATCATAATAATACTCAATTAAAACATAGATTGGCTTTAAATTTATGCATAAATTTGCTTGAAACTATTTATTGAAATCCTGTGAGAAGTCGTTGGAAGAGCACACAGTAGTATTTTTTGCCTCCAAACGATTTTCTGACGCTTAAACGATCATTTGAGTCTGTTCGATAGTACTGTTTTATTTTGAAACCAAACCGATAACGGTATATATTAGTGTTCATAACGTATGGGGTTTAAATTAATTCATAAAGGTTAGGTTATGTTCGCGGGTAGTTTGCCGTTCGCAGGCAAGTTCACTCGGTGGCATAAATGGTTCATTGTGTCAACCCAGTGCGGCCAGTTTCCTTAGTTTCTTGAAAAGTCTAAACACAAAACTTTCGTCAAGTTTTTACCCGATGATTCGCACATGATGATTAGATGGGACTTCTGGTCCAATCACTGTTCAAAGTTCACAGTGGCTACTTAGACTACGTCAATGATATTTATTTACTCTCTAATAACTATTCTGATATTCTGTTTTTTAAATAGGCATTCACAGCACACAATAGACGTCTATTAATTAAAATGTATTCAAATAATAGTATAATGAATGGGGCCATTGTATTGTAAACATTAATTAAACAATTCATTGCCAATTAATTGCATGTGTTCGTTGTTTTAAATGAAAGCAAGCATGAAAAATAAACAAATTTAAAAATTCCAAAATTTTAATCTTTTTCTAAACGATTACAACGCATTAAAATTTTTTTTAAATTTCATATTGTTTTTCTTTTGTAAATTTGAAAATTCTTTTGAAAATTGCTATTTAATTTAATTAAATATTAATGATATTTCCATTATTTGAATTCCGTGCAATTTATTTTTCCAATCCAGTTTCCATTTCAGTTGTATGCTGGTCTTTTTTAGGTTGGTTTTACAATTTGAACAATTTTTTTCTATAATTTTTTAATATTTTGTCTAAACAAATCAATTAACAAATATTTTTTTGTATACAACAATATTATACATAAATGCTACGCTAATTGATTTATTATTTACGGTTTGACGTCTAAATTGCGTTTCGTATAATTCCCTGCGTTGAGACTTAATTTTTTTTTCATTGAATTTAAATGAATTCTTTATAGCGCAACGGTTCCATTCATTTTTCTTTATATTCATTGTTTTATGTATTGAATAGATTATGGAGTATGTGCATATTTTATATATATACATATATATGTTTGCTTAAATAATAAAATAAGAAGTGTCTCAGGTATTGCAAAGATAACAACGACCACCACCAAGCTGCTTGATGCCGAAATATTAAGAGGCGTGTGTGTAGACTAAATAATAAATACAGTGCATTCCATAAAAAGAAGAACGTCTTTTGTAAATTGAAATAATTCTTTCTGATATGCATTCTGCAGTGTATTAGAAAAGTCAAAGAATACAAATATTTTGTTCTCCCGGAATACGTTTTTAAAATCTTTTTCAATATTTTGTCTGCTTTCAAGGAACAAAAACTTTTTAGGAAACTTTTGGGAAAAACGATTTGTGGGCATCTCTAAACGAAATAGCCTGCTTTTCCACTTTGAATCTGGTCTAAACATTAGGCCAGGCGGAGTTTACCAATTTTCCTATTAACGAAGTAAATAAACTTGGCTTGTCTTGTATAATGCCAAGGTTGAAAGTGATAGTATAAGCCTGAATGATGAATATCTGTAGGCGAATACTGGAGAGGAATAACAATGCAGAGTATAGCATCCTGAATTTAAAACTTGGCGCATAGTTATGCGACTAGCAAGATCATACGTCGACTACGTCAATAATCTAATAATAGAAGAATCTGAACTTTGAGAAGGCTTTGCTATCTGAATGGAACTGAGTGATATTGTTTTCTTTAAAAGAGAATGTCAAGTAAGGCTAATATCCTCTTATTCTTTAATAGACTTTGAGAAGGCTTTGCTGTTTGGATAGCACTGAGTGATATTGTTTTCTTTGAAAAAGAATATCAAGTAATTCTAATATTGTCCATATTATTTAATATCGTTTTATGATTGCTTGAAAGATATGTATTCTGCAGATGAAATGTGTTTATTCTTTGATATCCAGAAAAAACTACGCTAAGCTAATCAAGGCGACCGTAGAATTGAGAATAAACGAAGAATTCTTATTCACTTAAGCTGTCCGACGGTCTCCTTGAAAAATTACATTTACTCGGCTCTGTCAATTCGAAATCAAATGGTACCTCTCATAATATCAAGAACAAAATTGAAAAGACAAAGTATGTAACTGTTTGGAATGCCTAACTCAGTATGGAGTTAGCATCAACTCCCTACCAGGACTAAGATCTGAATATTCAATAGGAACGTCAAGCCCCTATAGCTAAGTGGAAGTGAGAAATAGAATGTTGCACGAAAGGATATCAGCACGATCTAGTGAGGTAATGATTAACCTCTGCGTAAAATATGAAGCGCAGTAACGAAACACTATGAATTGCTATGCACCAAACTATTTTGAAAGTTTAAATGTACACACGTAAGAGCATTGCATGGGAATCTCCCTAAAAAAGTTAAAAATTATAAGAACTGTCCTAGATTTACATCTCCAAGGGCAATTGCTGTGCACAAAACTACTTCGGCATTGGATAGGAATGTTCTTAAAAAAGTGAAAAATTATATGAACTGTCCTAGATATAAATCTCCATGTCCAAAGACGTAATATAAATAGGAAAGATGAGATAATCAGCCCACTTGTTTAGATACCAGACTAATCTAGTCCGCTATGAAGATATGCAGAGCAACAATTGTTTTAAACCTAAACAGAGTTCATCTCGGGAACCTTATAGCGGTTATAATGGGACACTTGAGCTTATATATGCCCGGAATACTTTATAAAGGCTTCTGGAGAAGCTGTAATGATGAAATAGATAAAGATATCACATAACGTCTTCCCCGGCTTTTGGGAAACTTAAGCTAAGGATATTTAGGCATCAAGTATTTATTGAAAAAACATCTACCCAAAGGTGATTTGGATAAAATCTATTACTTTATAAAACTAACAGAATGGTTGAGAAATGAATATAGGTGCGGAACCTTTTTTGGACTTAAAAAAGCGAAGCTTTTGAGGTGGCTACCAATTTAACACAGATTAGGTTCTTATAGAAATTTCGGGAATAAAATTTAACACATTATGTCGTATATAGTTTAATATTATCTTAAGTTAACATATTTTGATAAATCTTATCAGCCGAAAAAAATGATTTCAGCCTTGACTTAGGCCAAATAAAATAACAAAACAATTTATGTACATGTGCTATATACAATAGAACACATAAAGTATATAATAGATAACCAGTAAATAAATATTTAATTTATAAATAATTTTTATTTACTTTAGTGAAGCGAAAATTGTTGCACCATTTTACGTCTTATTTATCAATGTATCAATAAATTGTTTATTTGTCTTGAACTTTTTGTATTAAAATATAATTAATTTTTGTTGTTAAATTTTCTATTTTCAGTTAAGGTGCAAAAATGGATAAAACTTTGCGTTTCTTTTCGTCTGGACAAACAAAGGAGAACTCTGCCATGGCCCAAAATAATACGAATAAAGTTATAGGGCCGACAAATGGCTATCAAGATACCTCGTCTAATAATGATAAACATCTACAGACGCATGCAATCGATAGGAAGAGAAAAGACAGTGACAGTTTCTTTTATATATTGTAAGTACACATAAGTTTAGAATTACTTTTGGTTTAACATGCATATACATACGTACACATGTAGCCGATATCATCATTTATATTAAATCCATTTCAATTTTTGCTATTCAAAATATTGGACTTCAGAAGCAGCGACTTTTGTCCTTATTTTCTTCAGTTTATAAACCACCTTTGTAATCCATTTCAAACTCTCTTCTAACCTCTGTAAGCCCTTAACGCCGCAAGGAAATTTTTGATATTTTTTTTAAGTGAAATGATTAGAAAAACATGTATATTCAGGTTAAACAGCTACTGATTCCACACAATGGCTGTCCATGTTCGATCATCAGCGAGTTTGCATAGTAAGTATCCTATCCAATTTCACTTGCACCTTAGAATTTCTGTTCTTAGTGGACCTTGATTTGTAGCTAACAACGGTATTGGCTGCCAGATTTGCGCTTGTATCGCTAAATTCCAAGTCTCAGCACACATACAATACGATCGCCTTGATGTTGATGTCGAATATATTAATTTTTGTCCTTCTAGATATATGGACAGCTATCCGAACTAGTTTCAGAAGACCTAAGCAACGCTTGGCTCAGTTGATTCAATTTACAGTATCAACATTTTACCTCCTATAGTGCCGATAATACTTCCGTTAAAGCAAAAGATGTCAATGGCATCGTACACATGCAGAGTTTGACTGTCTTTCAGAAGTTTATTTTAATATTATTCTTAATACCTTTATGTTTAAGAAGTGCAGCTTTTGAGACACGTCGCTGAACATGTGTTTCAGGAGGCAGATTTCTTTGGCAGTCGCCTCATCCCATTGTGCTGGAGTTTTCTAAAGTGTTCTCCTACACAACATCAAGGTCGATGTTAAACGATTTCTACTCCTTGCAATTTCCCCTTCTACTCTATAGAAGAGCTTGCTGAGGTACAGGAGTATACCTGAGGAACAATAAAAGTATTCAGTAAATATGTATTCATAATGTATACATTATTTTATAGTCCAAATAGCACCTAGCACCCACTGTTTATAGCAAACTTGGTGTTTCGTTTGAATGTTTCATCGTTGAAGTCAAATCTCTTTCCATCGAACCATTTATTGAAGCTTGGAAATAAGAAACAGCCTCTAGGGTCTAAATCTGGAGAATGTCACAGATAAGGGAGCAATTCGTAACTTAATTCTTAGATGTTTTCTATGGAAACTGCACATGAGTGCATCTATGCATTGTTCTTGTAAAAAAGTAATCCTTTTTTCCTTTAATCCATCTTAAATCGATTAAATAAGTTGGATTGTTTGCTCAATCCGATGATTGCTGCTTGACTTCTGGTAAGATGTGATAAATCCGCGCTTTTTCCACGGTTATGAAAAGGCGGAATGCGAAACAATCCTTTAAACTTGTTACACGATTGCGTGTCTGGTAGTTTGTGAATAATCTCCGATCGATGAACCCCCTATTGTGAATTTTTCAACTATTTCGTGTGGTCGAACAATTATACTTTTGCGCACAAGGCCTGTCTTTCTTCCATTTTCTTCTTAAACCGCTCCATTGATTACATACATACATACATAATTGGCCATTACAACCCTTCAGTCAGGATTACGACCTAGCTTCTCACACCATTTATTTTGTGCGCATTAATTTTATACATGAGTGGCGGGACCTACATTTTAAAGTCGACTCCAAACGACAAATTTTTAATAAACTCTTCATGGCAATTCTATTTACTCTCAGAGTTTTTGTCAGAAATCTGCTGAGAAGAAGTCGCAGAAGAAATATTTTTTCATATTTTCGTTTTGGTGTCTGATCAGGGGTTTGAACCGAGGCACCCCGTCTAATAAGCCAACACACTACACATTGATTGCTATTTATAATTAGATTCAAATTATGATAGGAGTCCACTGCCAGATGACAGCTGACAGGGAATTTTCGTTTTTTTTAAGTGAAATCTTGAAATGGACTTCTTTTTGACAGCGAATATGTTAGATTCCTGTCGACTAAAACCATCTCCATTTTCAAAATACACTCTTCGGAACTGTCATTTGGTATTACCTCGTGAAATGATCAGCTCACTTTGCTAATCTAACTTTTCTTACTGTCTTCGTGATCGTGGTTATCTAAGCTTCTTTTGCAGCAGCATTCGTACTGCTTCGGTTTTTGAACATCTGCTGACGTTCGTCCGTTATTATCATGATCTCTTTAATATTTTCTGTAACTTTAAACTTGTGCACGTCTCCTCACATAGGTTTATTGTACTGGTTTGGACAGGTCTGGACTCAGGAGATTCCAAAAGTGAAGGATTTATTCACCTTCCTTTGAATACTGCTCCTAACTATGAGCAGAACACAAATTCTACTGATGTTTTTAATTATTAATCATAACTTTTTCTTTATATAGCCCACTGTATTCAACTTTAGTTAATTTAGATTTTAAAGCCTAAGTCTGCTTGGTTTGTGACACAGATTACAATCGGAAGTATTTGATGTTGAAAACATTAATACACAGACGTATATTTGTTTTTTTTATTTAAAAACAAAGTTTTGAATGTTTTATTACATTAACTACGTTACTATTCACACGTACCGACTACATATCATATTATTGTTTAAAAAATATTTCAGATTAATTCAACATTTTATTTAATTAAAACATTTCAGCAACTAAAATAAAAAACCCCCCGTGTAAATAGCATTAAATTTTGTATGGCAGTAGAACAAACGCTCATTAGTGCCAAATGTTCATAGTAAATATTGTATTTTCAAGGTTAAGATTGAACATAAATAAAGTATTTGGCTTTAAAATCTAGCTAGAGACACTGACTGGTTTGTTTACATTGACTCATTGACAAACATTGATATTCACACAATTAATTATCCGAATAAAGAGGTTAATGTCTGATTTCGAACAAGAGGCTGGCGATTGTTAACAATTCATTACATTTTGTTTTTCCAAAGCTAAACTTGGATACAACACTTGTATGCCTATAAGAGGGAACTTAACAAGAAGTTGTGTAAAATAGTTTTAAGAATAATATCGGGTTATTCATTAAGTGGTTTCAAAAATGCTGGGCTGGAGGGCGCTCTGGAGTCTTTAATCTGGGGTGTCAGTTTGACACTTATCGGGTTAAAATAATTTGAACTTAGCCACCATTCTGACTCTACAGGGTGATTATGATCGTCATAATCGGACCTATTGTGTAAGGAATTGTAAAGAAAAAGATTCAAAAAATATAAAAAGAGACATGAAGTATTACAGATGTGATCAGACCTGTATCCATTATAATTTACATGCTGCCAAGCCTCTATTATTCATATTATTTCACGTCGTTTTGATCAATTGGGTCTATGTGACAGCTCATTATGAAGTATGTTGCATTTGACTTCACATCTTCGTTCAGATAAAGGCCCTTCTGACGCAATAATTAAATCCCAGAACCCAAAAGTGATTTTAGAAAAGTCAGAAAAAGTGACAGTTTGATGAGCATTATGGGCTGGAGCTGTAATTGACGCTAAAAGAACCGTTACCGTTAATGGCTGCAGGATTACCGATTTTTTTTGGGTCTTGGCAGTTGTAATTACATAATGTGGTAAAAGTTTCATCGTAATCGTAACTTTACTGTGTATTTTATTTGACTTTATTTTTGAAATCGAGCAATGGATAACCCTTTAATATTCTTTTAATCTTGACTTTCGAAAAAAACCAATTTAGGTTCTTGCTGAGCTTAAGACACTGGTGTTTAAGGTCTTGTTGTTCTTATTAACCACAAAATTAATTGATATAAGTACCTTGAAAATCGATAACGAGTACATTGTTACACAAATTTTAAGAAAAATTATCTTAAAATAGGGTGTCTTGGTAGTCTAGTTAGAAGTGTGGTACTCTACTAATGTGTGAGTGGCGTGTATGTTACTCAGCTGGTAGTAATTATAGCATAATTTGTAATTGTATTTTTATAAATAAATAAATAAGATCCTAAAAAATATGAAAATTTCTGTCTCTTAAGTAATGTTTCTAAGTGAAACTAGACAAAACCTGCTGCTCTGCTATTCTTGAACGCAAAACCTAAACGTATTCTTTGCATAAACCTGATAAGAACAGATATGTACATGCAGTGTTACTTACTTATCAAAAATGAACAACAAAACTGCACAGTAGAAATTTAATATTCTTTAAACCATATATTTCGAATGTGTATTTAAGCTTTTGTCTTTGACTGTACATATGTACATATATGTATATCTAGATTTTTGAATTGTTGTTTCCAATTTAACTAAATATGTAGGTGAATTGTTTATTATATAATCGAGACAAAGGTCTCTATTATCATTATAAACAGAATATTTTGATAATTTTATATTTTTAATATTTAAAAATAATTTTCCAAACATTCTTATCTCAAGTGAGGTTTAGAATTCTAAAAAAAGGTTGTCTAATTGACAACAATAGTGTGAATTTAGCTACATGTACATATGATTGTATTTATGTACGTATTTATGTATATTGTATTTGTATAATTTGCATTTATAAAGTCCCATATAGCGTGATAATTTGGCGAGATTTCTTTACAATTTTTTTATCTTCTATTGTTATGCTCAAACCAAATATATACATATTTCTGTATAGTTTTTACTGTAGTAGCAGTATTATGTAGAAGATACATATACAGTATACTTAGCCTATGAGACCAATGAACTTCGGTCTTTGGCGACAAACTTAGTATGGGATGTATTGTCAACTGCATGCATACATACTCGTACGTAATTGGTCATTCAGTCAGGATAACGCCCTAGCTTCTCACACCCCTAATGTTGTGTATGTTAATTTTATACATGAGTGGCGATTCCGAGTGACAGATTTTTGGGAAAATTTTTCATGGCATTTTTATTTACTCTCAGAGTTTTTGCCAGAAATCTGTTGAGAGAAAGTTGCCGAAGAAATACTTTTTCATATTTCGTTTTTTCGAAATGTCTGACCTGGGGTTTGAACCGAGTCCTCACGTCTAATAAGCCAACACACTCCCTACTAGACTCTGACAACTTCTAGATAAAGAATGCATGGCTGAATTAATTCAAGGTTATCCAATAAATCTGAAGAAACTTGTTATAAAAGCATGTATGGATTTGCAACTGTTGAGAAGATAAAGATTGCATGGCTGCAATAATTCAAGGTTATGCTGGTGCTTATCAGTGGCCTTTTAAGAATTGGAATAATTATTGCTTATATATTTTCTTTCCACATTTTCAAGTGGGATTTAAATAAAAATAATATTGGAATGACTTTCTCGGCATTATACATACATTACTAAATTGATTTTTAAAACAAATATCTGTCTTTATAATTATTTGCTAAAGTGTAGCATTTAAAAATTCATTTCAAACAGGTGTTATAAATTATTTTTTTTTTTAATATGTTTCAGGCTTTTTATAAATAAGATTTGCTTTGTTTCACTTGTTGATTTACTTGTATCATACGGGAAATAATATAAAAATGCGGATAATAATATAAACGGGAAAATTAATGTATTTTTATTATATGTATTAGCCATTGTTATTATAAATCGCATATATGTAAGGCATTCATTTTAATTTTTTGAACAAAAAAATAAAAACAAAATAAAATAGTTAAATATACACAAATCTTTGAAATAAATTGAATTGAATTGTTCTGAATTGTTTGGTATTTTCATATATTATCATATAAATGTTATTTTTTATTTATTTTTTTTTTCAAATAAAAAAATAAAATAAATTCCTTCTTAATAACAATTCCGTTCTTAATCATTTCCCCTTTTTAATAATAAAATATTTTCCTTTGTTAAAAGCGTTTGAACATTTCTTAAAGTTTTATGATATCATAAATACGTATTTTTATGTACAAATATAACGTCATTTTTATGGCATATTTTTGTATTTTTAGTTTTTAACTCAAGCATATGGTTTTAAAATAAACATACACATGAGTTTTATATGAGTTTTATAATGTAAATTTATAACAATAAAAACCATTAATTTTAAAAGATCTGAATCATGCAATAAAAAATCTGAATTATTCACATGCCATACAGTAATACCTGATTAGTTTGGTTATAAGCAGCTTAAATTCATAAAAATTCAAACAAATATTTGTAAAACTTTACTAAACTATTTAGAAAGAGTGAGCTAGAGAGAGCAAGAGAAGTTCTGACAAATAATAATAAAACACACCTAAAGTTGACATTTCGATGGAACTAGAACCACGCCATTATGTGCGAAACACAGGGATTGACTATGGATTGGGTATAGAATTCGATTCTTTTGAGGTAGTATTCGATAATTTTTCATAAATTTCAGGCGTCATTTCGCCAATAATTTTACGAAAAACGGTTTTTAAATTCTCCAACTTCAAAACCAAAAGCTATCTCGTTAAAGTCAAGTAACGCCTAGTCCACAATTCTCAATTGTAAACCAAAATAGTTATCATACGATTAAACCGTTCTAATCTTCCAGATGTAATGTCTTCACAAAAGCTTATATTTTGTTTGAAAAGTCAGCATTGGAAGCTTGTTGCGCTAGCACCCAAATAGCATATCTACGACGTTCTGAATGATCAGCCGGCTTTAATTGTTTTGTTAATTTGACTTTATATGGATAATGGTGCAAATACAACACCATAATGATGCGTAAAATAGGCCAAGTTGCTAAGAATGTGGTGAATTTTATAAATTCGGATTATTCGCCACATTTTCTCTAACAGAAGCGATATTTTCGGTGATAATACACAGGTCTGATCCTAAATATTACAAATCCATTAAAATTTCTTTATAAAATTTGCAATTACTTGCACGATTGATCGATTAAGACGACCCTCATAAACTCCTCAATGCTTGAAAAGTGGCTATGTTTGGTAGACAAGCAAAGTCAAAAATAAATGCTCTTTGATCCGTCTTTAATGTGGGGAGAACAGACGCTTGATGTTCTTGCAGGTGCTACTTACTATCTCTCCTACCGCTTATATTTCTGTCTGGGCGTGTCCTAAGGGGTTCCTCAAGGCACTATTGTTTTTCGTTCGTCGTAAATTTTTTTATCTGGTTTTTTAATACTTAATAATAATTGATATACGAAAAGATTTAGTTATTAGGCCTTTATATAACCCAGAATTTCACTGACACTAAGCGAATCGCTTACTCCTTTGCGTCTGAAAGTTTTTCGATAGTAAAATCGATGTAGTGAAACCATTATATTTGTAAACTTAAAAATCTCTTCACATATATAAAAAAAAAAATGGCACAATGCATTATCGTTTTTTAAATTTTGTGCGACATAATCCGCGCGCAAGCCATGATAAAAATAATCTTTTGTGCAGAGGGTGTGTTTATAACTGACACACTTGACCTGATAACTGCCAAAGCGATTAAAAACAAAAACAAACAAAAAATATTACAAGTTAAACAAACAATCAGCGAAAGTACCAAAAATCAATTTCAAATTATTTTTGTTTTTGAGTGTTGATTGCAATTTGCATATAAGAATGGCGCAAAGTTCGAAATTATTGCCATACGATACAATCTTGTGTGGAAGAATTTTTATTCAATCATAATTTATTTTTTGCAAGTTCTTAGCATTCATCTGTAAGTACAATTAGCCTTTTAAAACAAACTTTAACTGTAACAAAATAAACGGTAAGTGTGACAAAATCGTCAACGAATACATACATACATAACTGGCCATTACAACCCTTTAGTCAGGATTACGACCTAGCTTCTCACATCAGCTATGTTGTATGTATTAATTTTATACGTGAGTGGCAAGACAGACCTACAGTTCAAAGCCTACTCGGAACGTCAGATATGTAAGAAACTTTTAATGGCAATTTTATTTACTCTCAAAGTTTTTAAATTTAATGGCGCAGAGTTTTTATATTTTGTGCTTTCGTAAAGAAAATCTCTAGAATATGGAATATTTAGTGTGGATTTCGAACAATAGCGATTCAAACAATCGCAAAATTGTTAAAGAATTTCTTTTTTTAACACAAAATCCAACGTGTGATCTAATCGTACTTAAACAAAAGCTGTTGGCGTCAGCTTATTTAATGGAAATATTTTTGCCTGAGGCTTTTATTCTTGTTAATTATATATTGGGTGAGCGAGCAAGATTCTAAATGAATTTGGGTTCTACTGTAGAAGTTATTGATATTATCGTTTAATATTGTTTTAGCTCGTTCCATGCAACTTTTTTTTGTTGTTTTGTTTTATCAATTTGCCTTTTTAAAAATTTCTCAATTTGTTTTTGTTGTTGTTGTCGCGTTTTTTTTTGTTTCGATTTATTTGTTCTTTACCCTTGGCGTACGTACACTATATATACTATACAGTGATTTAGGAGTAGTAAGTATAACGAATGAATGAATGAATGAATATTGAACGTATGGACAATACAAATACATGGAAAGAAATGAAAATACCCCAACCAGTATGTAAAAATATGGGCTGAAAACAACAGAATGTTTGGTTTTCATTGTTAATATCACTTCACTTAACAGAAATGTTGCTTTCAAACCAACAATCAGTATGAGCCAGAACTTGGCATAGAGAGGAGTGTGCAAGTACTTAGTGGAACGCGATACAACGAATCAAGTACACCATCACAACTGAAACCGAAAATAAATTCAAAATAAAACCGTTCTTTTGATTGAAACAAAACAAACAAAGAATAAAATAATAAAAATAAATAAAAAAATTAAAAAAAAAACAAAACAAAAGTGAAAATATTGTTCAATTATTTAAATACAATTTTATTGTTGTTTGTGTAGGTTCTTAATAATTTTTTTTATAAAAAAAATAAAATAAAATATAAAAACCTTGTATAAGTTTTAGAAGAGAAAAGCATAGTTTTTTTAAAACAATTTTATATAAGAATTAAAACAAGTTTTTATTCTAATTTCCATAATAATTTATTTTGTAATTGTTTTAATTGTTAATTTGTTTTTACCCTTTCTCTCTTTTCGTTACAGATGGCATTCATAGACTATAACAATTAAATAAGTTCCGGATTTCTTGGATTTGTTATTGGACCTAATGAACGTTGTAAAATAGTTTTCTGAAACGGTGTATTTTGTTACTTTTTTTGGAATTTTGTGTACTAAAGTTACCTGCTGCTATTGTGAAAAGAATTTTGTTTAAAAAAAATTATAAACAAAATTAGTAGTTTTTCTTTTATTTTTTTTTTTTATATTTCTTTTTTAAGTGATATTAGTGCATAAGTTAAAATCAAATCAAAACATATTAACACGTCTCTGTAGTTGGTTGCATCATTTGTTTAACATATTGGCTTTTAGTTGTACATACAAACATACATACATGGATGCATTAACAATATTTACTTTAATCTATTGGTTTGTATTTATGTTGATTTTTGGACCCATGTTGTATTTTGTATGCATTTATTTGCCAGAATTGCCAGTACGTTATTTCAAAAGTCTAAGACGAGACGACAATTCAATTACTAGCTATTAAATGTTAATATTTTATATTATTTTATCATTATTATTATAATATTGTCATTATATCTGTAGATACTAAGTTTAATTATTTTTTTTATACAATTACCATTTAAGCATATGCAAATTTTTACAATAAAATGTATTATTGAATGCAAATATTATTGTTTGTTTTGATTAATAACATACAGGTAACCCTTCTACAATGCGGTGTATAAATTTCCAAAAAATGACATGTTCTTACAACATTTTTGGATTTATTTATTGAGTCATAACAACTCAATTTGATAGCTAAGGTTAGTTGGCGTCACATACATACATAGTTGGTCATTACAAACTTTCAGTCAGGATTACAACCTAGCTTCTCACACCACTTATGTTGTGAGCGCTAATTTTATACGTAAGTGGCGGGACCTACAATTTAAAGTCGACACCGAACAACAGATTTTTGAAAATATTTTCATGGCATCCATTGTACTCGCACATTCCATTAGAAAGAATACTCTGGCATCACTCACTCATCACATCACTCTTATCCAGAATGCAAACAGTTTCGTCAGAAGTGTGGTTCCCAATATATAAGCACGAAGGGCCAAAGAGGCCCTATGCGGTGTGTTCGTAACACAGTATCGGATATGTGTGCACAAAGTTTTTTTCGGGCTCATGCTCAGCTTAAACTGGAGCTGGAACCACGTTCAGTTTCAGATACCATTTCGAAAATTAATGTGTTTGAAACATCCTTTTATTAAAGTCTGTACACTCTTATTGTAAATTTTTATAAATTTGTTGATAGGTAGATAGACTAGATGGAGCCACTTTTGGTGGGATCTTCTTATGTGACTGAAAGGATTCCCTAAGAGCTGTTGGATCGGATAGGTCTAGCTTCTGTTGAGTTCTAGGTCATATTGATATTTCGGGGAACGAGAGATCAGATGTACTTGCGTGAACAGGAGCTCACTCGATTGGTGATATGTTTGTTGATCTTAATTGGTCAATCTAATGCTCCTATGGACTCATCGGGGTATGGTATCCAAAAATGGAGTAAAGTTGTTGGGGGATAGATCAAGGTGCTACCGATTCGATTCAAACACAATCTAGAGAAGTTGGTAGCACTGATTCACTTTTGCGACTCAGTAAGTTCAACATGAGACTGATGACTGAATTCCATACAGGATATTGTAATGTCAGTTCGCTGATTCGAGGTCTGGGGTAGATCTCAGTTTGATTTCCGCAAGGTATGTTAGATTGGAGGTTGTCTGGGTGAAGAACCATACCGCAGCCGTTACTCAGGCTCTCCTAAGGTTTAATGATATTAAGCTAATGATATTAAGTTTAATGATATTAGCTAACTTTTTTATACGGCCAAACAATATGCTCTATATAAATTGTGAAAAATTCGATAAAATTTAAAAAGGTGCGGTTTTCTGACCTATTGGGCTGGATAGCTATTGGATTATTTATTGGAGCATTTTGTTTGCCCGTATAAAAAGTTAGCTTCGTCGGCTATATCTCCGATCCCTGTTCTGGAATCCTTGATCCAATAGCTATCCAGCCCAACAGGTCGGAAAACCGCACCTTTTTAAATTTTATCGAATTTTTCGCGATTCATCGAGGGCATATTTGGTAAAAATACTTGATTTTTCAACTTTATTATCTCCAATAAGCAAATTGTTATTTTCATACATTTTAGTTTTTGTAAAGTTCAAAAGTTTAGCTTCGTCTTCCCTTCATTTTTCTCTCTAATTTATCCCTATTTTTGCGATTTTTAAGCGATTTTCTTTCCTCCCTTTCCCAATTTTTAATTATGTTAAGTTAACAGTGTCTGTTAACATAACATTCACTGTAAAAAAAGAATATAAAAAAGTATTTAACTTCACAGACATCTCTGTCTCTGTATCGATTTGAAAAGTTTTATTTTTATTTTTATTTACGTGTTTAAATTCGATAATAAAAATTTATTTTAAATTCGCGTGTGTAGAAAAATTTCAAATGGAACGAACATCCATTGACAATTCGAATAGAATTCTTACTTATTTTCTTATCTTCACTTTCATTTCTGCCTCCTGTTTACAATGGTTTTTAATAAAGGCAGTGTAAGTTTGTATTGTTCTTAGAGCTTTTCTGGTCAAATATTTTCAACTAAGCATGTGCATTTCCTTTTTAGGGATTACTATGTTTCATTAATTGGCTGGTTATTTATTGTAGCCGGTATAATATGCTCTATAATGATTATCATATACTGTGTTGTATGTTTGTCGAAAAATTTTTTACCAACACCATTGAAATGGCTGTTTGCAATTTTCTTTGTAAGTCGTAAGCTTGTTTCAGATGGCAATGACCATGAAATTTGATTTCTATTTACATGTGTACAGATCGAAATTATGGTCATTATATTAACTCCAGTGGTTAAACCAGTGAATGTTCTAATGCTTTGTATAACAATGCTCGTAATTGCAATATGCATGACCATTATGCTACTAGGTGCACGCATACCAAATGAATGGGTTAGTTTTTGATAGACCTTAACAGTCGTTTTTGTAATTACTTTCTGTATTTTTTAGGAAATTTTACCCATTTTTAGAAAGTTAATATATTTGAGCATCACGGTTTTCTTTCTATTGATACTCGTCTTAATGTTGGTGGTGCGTGTTTTTCCCATAATATTTTTTATAGTGCTAGCCATAGACGTGCCCATACTTATAATGGTAATTACCCTCACCCATTTGATTCTGCGCATCAAGCGGTTTCAGTCGATTGAAAATTGTTGATTAAAGCTGTGATAAAAAGATCCAAGCTAACAAGCGTTTCCAATTATACTTAGACCATTCAAGATGTATTAGAAAAATTCATACACTTTTTCGATCTTTTGAAGCCGCTTATCGTTCAAAAGAAAATTTTTTATTTCGAATTGTTTTCATAATAAATTTTTTTCCCATTTATAGAATATCGTATTTGGTTGCATACTTATTGGTAATAAAGATTTTCAGCCAAAAACCCTAACAGACTGTTTGGGACCTGCTCTACACATACATTTCATATTTATAGTCTTGATGTGGCTTTGTTTAAATTTGGAAATTCTATTGTTATTGCCAGCAAAGTAATAAAGATAATAAAAATAACAATAAAATTAAATAATTTATGAATTTTACTTATTAATTTTAATCTTATACTTCTTATTGAAAATCATTACGATTGTAATGTGATATGAAAATCTTATATCAAGAAACTTGTGTGCCAAGCTCACCTCCACCAACGGCAGTGGAACTATTTTTACAACGTCTTATGAACAGTGTTTACTCTGAATGGGGAACTTCAAGTCAACATTTTAAATCTAACGAAGACGAACTTTTAAAGAAGGTATACTAGTAGGAAAGTAATCGCCGTAGTCTAGTAGATAGTGTGTTGGCTTATTTGACGTGAGGTCACGGTTCAAACCCCAGGTCAGACATACAAACGAAATATGAAAAAATATTTCTTCGGCGACTGCTTCTCACCAGATTTCTGACAAAAACTCTGAGAGTAAATAAAATTTGCCATGAAAAGTTTCTTAAAAATCTCTCGTTCAGAGTCGACCTTAAACTGTGGATCCCACCACTAATGTATACAATTAATACACAGAACATAAGTCGTGTGAGAAACTGGGTCGTAATCCAGACTGAAGGATTCTAAAGATTGTAACAACTACCGTGGTGTAATGCTAATTCCAATACCATACAAGATAGTAAGGCGTATAGTATTGGGCGGAATATGGAACACACTCTGAAAGAATCAGTTTAAGATCAGAGGGCCCACTTCTGTAAGAGTATTCTTAATGTTAAGAATGCCGTATTCCGTATTCCTATTTAATTAGTTTTTATTGCATTTATGAAACCCATAGAAAATGTTTTTAAATAGTAATACAGAGGCGTAGAGTGTCACTAAAAATTCGTGATTTAATCCAGACCATGTCCGTTAATATCAAATCCTATAAAACGTTATATTACCAGACTCTTTTGGGCTTATCACTGGTAACGCAGTATCCAGTAGGCACTCTTCTGGATCATGTTCCAAGATATCTACAGTAGAATATTGATTCCATTAGATTTCAGTATTGTGCAGTTGGATTGGAAGTCAATATTTCCAAAATTAAACGCACATCAATGTGGCTAGTGACGTCGTTGATTGGGGAGGGATCTTCAACGATCTAGGCATACGATAACTACAAATGATGGTGCTGACGAGGACATTGAAGTTCATATAAACAGGCACAAGCTGCATTGGATTATTACTAAACGTTTAACATATGCTAAGCTAAGTATATATAATACGAATTTTAAGTCTATCTAGGTTTATGTAGGTGTAAAGATTAATTCGAATTTTACAAGGAAAGATAAAAATCAAAAGTTTTAACATAGCCAATGTTAATGTTAATAAAACACTGTTAAGTGTTTAACAGAATAAAAAAAAGAAGAGTAAACAAATCTATTAAGGGACGATAATAAAACACCGAATTAAATTGATCAACTAGATCACAGACGCATCACATTTCATTAATCTATAGGATCTCTAGTGAAATAAGAGCTATAAATCGATTTTTATCGCCCCTTTAAACTGTCTCTGTCTCTGTATCGATTTGAAAAGTTTTATTTTTATTTACGTGTTTAAATTCGATAATAAAAATTTATTTTAAATTCGCGTGTGTAGAAAAATTTCAAATGGAACAAACATCCATTGACAATTCGAATAGAATTCGGGACACTTATATTCTTGTCTTCAATTTCATTTTTACCTCCTGTATAGAATGGTTTTTAATAAAGGCAGCGTAAGTTTGTATTGTTCTTAGAGCTTTTCTGGTCAAATATTTTCAACTAAGCATGTGCATTTCCTTTTTAGGGATTACTATGTTTTATTAATTGGCTGGTTATTTATTGTAGCCGGTATAATATGCTCTATAATGATTATCATATACTGTGTTGTATGTTTGTCGAAAAATTTTTTACCAACACCATTGAAATGGCTGTTTGCAATTTTCTTTGTAAGTCGTAAGCTTGTTTCAGATGGCAATCACCATGAAATTTGATTTCTATTTACATTGTGTACAGATGGAAATTATGGTCATTATATTAAGTCCAGTGGTTAAAGCAGTGAATGTTCTAATGCTTTGTATAACAATGCTCGTAATTGCAATATGCATGACCATTATGCTACTAGGTGCCCGCAGACCAAATGAATGGGTTAGTTTTTGATAGACCTTAACAGTCGTTTTTGTAATTACTTTCTGTATTTTTTAGGAAATTTTACCCATTTTTAGAAAGTTAATATATTTTAGCATCACGGTTTTCTTTCTATTGATACTCGTCTTAATGTTGGTGGTGCATGTTTTTCCCATAATATTTTTTATAGTGCTAGCCATAGACGTGCCCATACTTATAATGGTAATTACCCTCACCCATTTGATTCTGCGCATCAAGCGGTTTCAGTCGATTGAAAATTGTTGATTAAAGCTGTGATAAAAAGATCCAAGCTAACAAGCGTTTCCAATTATACTTAGATCATTCAAGATGTATTAGAAAAATTCATACACTTTTTCGATCTTTTGAAGCCGCTTATCGTTCAAAAGAAATTTTTTTATTTCGATTTGTTTTCATAATAAATTTTTTTTCCCATTTATAGAATATCGTATTTGGTTGCATACTTGTTGGTAATAAAGATTTTCAGCCAAAAACCATAACAGACTGTTTGGGACCTGCTCTACACATACATTTCATATTTGGAGTCTTGATGTGGCTTTGTTTAAATTTGGAAATTCTATTGTTATTGCCAGCAAAGTAATAAAGATAATAAAAATAACAATAAAATTAAATAATTTATGAATTTTACTTATTAATTTTAATCTTATACTTCTTATTGAAAATCATTACGATTGTAATGTGATATGAAAATCTTATATCAAGAAACTTGTGTGCCAAGCTCACCTCCACCAACGGCAGTGGAACTATTTTTACAACGTCTTATGAACAGTGTTTACTCTGAATGGGGAACTTCAAGTCAACATTTTAAATCTAACGAAGACGAACTTTTAAAGAAGGTATACTAGTAGGAAAGTAATCGCCGTAGTCTAGTAGATAGTGTGTTGGCTTATTTGACGTGAGGTCACGGTTCAAACCCCAGGTCAGACATACAAACGAAATATGAAAAAATATTTCTTCGGCGACTGCTTCTCACCAGATTTCTGACAAAAACTCTGAGAGTAAATAAAATTTGCCATGAAAAGTTTCTTAAAAATCTCTCGTTCAGAGTCGACTTTAAACTGTGGATCCCACCACTAATGTATACAATTAATACGCAGAACATAAGTCGTGTGAGAAACTGGGTCGTAATCCAGACTGAAGGATTCTAAAGATTGTAACAACTACCGTGGTGTAATGCTAATTCCAATACCATACAAGATAGTAAGGCGTATAGTATTGGGCGGAATATGGAACACACTCTGAAAGAATCAGTTTAAGATCAGAGGGCCCACTTCTGTAAGAGTATTCTTAATGTTAAGAATGCCGTATTCCGTATTCCTATTTAATTAGTTTTTATTGCATTTATGAAACCCATAGAAAATGTTTTTAAATAGTAATACAGAGGCGTAGAGTGTCACTAAAAATTCGTGATTTAATCCAGACCATGTCCGTTAATATCAAATCCTATAAAACGTTATATTACCAGACTCTTTTGGGCTTATCACTGGTAACGCAGTATCCAGTAGGCACACTTCTGGATCATGTTCCAAGATATCTACAGTAGAATATTGATTCCATTAGATTTCAGTATCGTGCAGTTGGATTGGAAGTCAATATTTCCAAAACTAAACGCACATCATGTGGCTAGTGACGTCGTTGATTGGGGAGGGATCTTCAACGATCTAGGCATACGATAACTAAAAATGATGGTGCTAACGAGGACATTGAAGATCATATAAACAGGCACAAGCTGCATTGGATTATTACTAAACGTTTAACATATGCTAAGCTAAGTATATATAATACGAATTTTAAGTCTATCTAGGTTTATGTAGGTGTAAAGATTAATTCGAATTTTACAAGGAAAGATAAAAATCAAAAGTTTTAACATAGCCAATGTTAATGTTAATAAAACACTGTTAAGTGTTTAACAGAATAAAAAAAGAAGAGTAAACAAATCTATTAAGGGACGATAATAAAACACCGAATTAAATTGATCAACTAGATAACAGACGCATCACATTTCATTAATCTATAGGATCTCTAGTGAAATAAGAGCTATAAATCGATTTTTATCGCCCCTTTAAACTGTCTCTGTCTCTGTATCGATTTGAAAAGTTTTATTTTTATTTACGTGTTTAAATTCGATAATAAAAATTTATTTTAAATTTGCGTGTGTAGAAAAATTTCAAATGCAAAGAACATCCATTGACAATTCGAATAGAATTCGGGAGACTTATTCTTTGGTCATCATTTTCCTTTCTGCCTCCTGTTTACAATGGTTTTTAATAAAGGCAGTGTAAGTTTGTATTGTTCTTAGAGTTTTTCTGGTCAAATATTTTCAACTAAGCATGTGCATTTCCTTTTTAGGGATTCCTGTGATTTTTTATTAAATCGCTGGTTATTGCTTGCAGCCGTTATAACATTCTTTTTAATCATTACCATATCCTTTGCTGTAAGTTTGTCGAAAAAAAATTTTCCAAGTCCATTGGAATGGTTGTTTGCAATTTTACTTGTAAGTCGTAAGCTTGTTTCAGAGGGGCAAGCAACATGAAATTTTTATTTCTATTTACATGTGTACAGATCGAAATTATGGTCATTATATTAAGTCCAGTGGTTAAACATGTGCATGGTCTAATGCTTTATATAACATTACCCGTAATTACAACATGCATGGCCATTATGCTAATATTTGGCCGCAGATCAACTGAATGGGTTAGTTTTTGATCGACTTTAACAGTCGTTTTTGTAATTACTTTCTGTATTTTTAGGAATTTTTACCCATTTTTGGTATGTTAATATATTTTAGCAACTTGCTTTTGTTTCTATTGATACTAATCTTAATGGTGGTGGCGCAATTTTATGAAAATTATTATCACATAATATTTTTTATAGTGTTAGCCATAGTCGTGCCCATACTTTTAATGGTAATTACCCTCATCCACTTGATTCTGCGCATCAAGCGGTTTCAGTCGATTAAAAATTGTTGATTAAAGCTGTGATAAAAAGATCCAAGCTAACAAGCGTTTCCAATTATACTTAGACCATTCAAGATGTATTAGAAAAATTCATACACTTTTTCGATCTTTTGAAGCCGCTTATCGTTCAAAAGAAAATTTTTTTATTTTGAATTGTTTTCATAATAAATTTTATTTTCCATTTATAGAATACCGTATTTGGTTCCTTACTTATTGGTAATGAACATTTTCAGCCAAAATCCTTCACAGACTGTTTGAAACCTGCTCTATACATACATTTTATATTTGTAGCCTTGGTGTGGTTTTGTTTAGCTTTGGAAGTTGAATTGTCAAAGCCAACAAAGTAATAAAGATAATAAAAATAACAATAAAATTAAATAATTTATGGATTTTACTTATTAACGTTAATATTCTTCTTCTCATTGAAAATCATTACGACTGTAAGGTGATATGAAAACCTTATATCAAGAAACTTGTGTGGTAAGTTTATCTCCAGCAACAGCAGTGGAACTGTCTTTTCAACGTCTTATGAATAGCTTTTACTCTGGATGGTGAATTTCAAGTCAACATTTTAAATCTAACGAATAGGAACTTTTAAAGATAGTATACTAAGAGGAAAGTAATCACCGTAGTCTAGTAGATAGTGTGTTGGCTTATTAGACATGAGGTCACGGTTCAAACTCCAGGTCAGACATCAAAACGAAATATGGAAAAATATTCCTTCGGCGACTGCCTCGCAGCAGATTTCTGACAAAAACTCTGAGAGTAAATAAAATTTGCCATGAAAAGTTTCTTAAAAATCTCTCGTTCAGAGTCGACTTTAAACTGTGGATCCCACCACTCATGTATAAAATTAACACACACAACATAAATCGTGTGAGACACTAGGTCGTAATCCAGACTGAGGGATTCTAAAGACTGTAACAACTACAGTGGTGTTAAACTAATTCCAACACCGTACAAGATAGTAAGGCGTATAGTATGGGGCGGAATATAGAACACACTATGAGAGAATCACTTTAAGATCAGAGGGCCCACTTCTGTAAGAGTATTCTTAATGTTAAGAATACCGTATTCCGTATTCCTATTTAGTTAGTTTTTATTGGATTTATGAAACCCATCGAAAATGTTTTTAAATAGTAATACAGAGGCGTAGAGTGGCACTAAAAATTCGTGATTTAATCCAGACCATGTCCGGGAATATCAAATCCTATAAAACGTTATATTACCAGACTCTTTTGGGCTTATCACTGGTAACGCAGTATCCAGTAGGAACTATTCTGGATCATGTTCCAAGATATCTATAGTAGAATATTGATTCCATTAGATTTCAGTATTGTGCAGTTGGATTGGAAGTCAATATTTCCAAAATTAAACGCACATCAATGTGGCTAGTGACGTCGTTGATTGGGGAGGGATCTTCAACGATCTAGGCATACGATAACTACAAATGATGGTGCTGACGAGGACATTGAAGTTCATATAAACAGGCACAAGCTGCATTGGATTATTACTAAACGTTTAACATATGCTAAGCTAAGCATATATAATACGAACGTTAAGTCTATCTAGCTTTATGTAGGTGTAAAGAAAGACAAAAATCAAAAGTTTTAACATAGCCAATGTTAATGTTAACAGAACACTATTAAGTGATTAACAGAATTAAAAAGGGTCATGGAAGTAATCACGCAAATACACGAAATGAGAGCCTTGAATTTGTATCTTACCCCTTGAAAATTGTACTCCTCGTGTTATTGAGTGGAACAGTTTCACTGATACTCCTCAAATGGTGTTGAATAGCATATCACAAAACGGGCTTGATGAAATTCTTTATATAAAAATAGCCTTTAGAGGATGATATATATTATGGCAAAATCGGACAAATATATCTGCTCTATTAATCGATTATTTGTATCATCTTTAGTTGAAACACCAATTTTATTATTTTTTTATTTATTTGAAATATAAACAAGAGAAAATATTAAATAAAATCAATTTGAAATGGAGGAGGAAGTAGTGAATGTAACCATTGAATATCCCGTACATGCCAACACTTATGCCCTACCCAATGAGCCAGTTATATGGCGGGAACATGAAGTCTATAAGCCTTCTGGTCATACAATAAATTTAGCAAGCGAGAAGGGTCGTACGGTGTATCCGGAGTTATTTATAGAGAATTATAGGCTCGGCACGTTAGTGAATTTATCTGTAGGAGCCTTAGCGCGTCACTTTGGAGCCAAGCCATTGCCTATAGTCGCCAGCAACTCAAGTCTATTAGATGTACATTATGATGCCTTAGATATTGAAATGCCTTTGGCTGAGTGCTATTTTGTTAGCGCAGAGCGCTTTTGGAAAAGAGTAGTATTGGCTAAACATCATAACAAATCTTTAATACTTCAATCGGATGTCAAATGGAAAAGCTTGGGTATCGCTTTGAAATTTGTGGAATTGGTGGAAGCGTGTCCGGCAGAATATTGGCCAGAAGATGAAATGAAAGATTTGGCCTTAAAAATCAAAGACGATGTTGAGGAATTGCATATAAAGCGTTTGCAATCTCTAAGGGAACGCTCGTTTGAGAAATACTTTCATTCAGAATCAGAGTCCAGTTCAGAAGAGAGCGAAGAGGAAAGTGAAGAAGAAGAAAGCGATTCGTCAGTGCCCACATCAGTAGATGAAGAGCAAGGTGAAGAGGAAGAGGAGGAAGAAATGGAAAAAACAGAATCCCAGTTAGAGTTCGAAAGAGAACAGGCCCGTAAGAAAGCGCATCGCAAAAGAATACGCCAGGAAATACGAGAAGCTAAAGCGAAAGAAAAAGCTTTAAGAGAAGCCAAGCGTCAGAAAAGAGCAGCTAGGCGTGCCAAAAAGCGTGTTAACGTAGAAACGGTTATTAAGAAAATACCCAAAAATCCGAAAGATATTTTCAAAATACCGATTGTAGAAAGCGAAGACGATGGAGAAGATCAAATTGTTGATAAACGCAATAAGGCTTTGTACTTGGCCCACTTAAAAAAGTACACTTATCCGGCAGAAGATTGTCATCATATAGACTTGAGATTCGTACAATATTTCACCAACTTGGAAACGTTTATAATAGAATTTTGGGGACCCATTCAGCAACGTGAGTACCATGTACGACATAGAAACTTTTCCTTGCAGGATATCAAGCATTTGGCAACGTAAGTTTTTCTGAAAGATAGAGCAAGTGAAGTAATTAATATAAAGTATCGTCGTTTTTGTTGTTAGGGGTTTAAGCTTTTTGCACCGTCTGAAAACATTCCGTTTACGTAATAGCCGCATGGATGAGGAAAAACTATTAATTCTCTGTCGTGCCTTGGCCGAATTGGAATGCCTGCAGACCGTAGACTTTGGCAATGATCGGCTTAACGAGCATTGTGGTTACGCTTTCCAAGAGCTTTTCGAAATTTCAAATTCTGTGTGTAATCTAGAATTGGAATCCAATGATTTTAACATTGAAGTCCTAACTACTTTGGGCACATCTTTAAAAATCTGCAAACACAATACACTTGAATACTTAGGCTTGGCACGTAATCCCATAAACGATGACGCCTTGCATGCTTTAATCAGCGCCATTGTGGGCACAAAACATGTCAGCCATTTGAATCTTAAAGGTTGCCGAAATATAAGTGAAGTCGGTATGTCTTGTTCCTTAGCCAGAGAACTGATAAGTAATCATGAGCCTCTATTGAAACTTGATATATCTGGAATACCCCTTACTTCTGCGGCAGCTGATGAGATCATTATCGCCTTAACAAAGAATCAAAAAATTATCGAATTTAATTGCTGTGGCTGTGAACTGGATGAGGAAACGGATATTGATGTAAATGTACTCATGCAGCGTAATAAGTATTGTGCGGAAAATTATTTTGTAGGCAATGAGTCCATACCGAATGAAGAAATCGAACAGTGGCTGAACAGAATGAAGTAAGTACTGTGCGGTATTTCTTTAGTAGATAGAAAATCAAATTTCTTTCTTTGTTAATTTTAATTATCGAGAAAGTGGTAATTACTTTAAGTAATCTGCCATTAAGTCACCGTGGGCGCGGTTCAAACCCCAGGTCTGACATCTCGAACATAACGAAATATAAAAAAATATTTTTTTTTGGCGACTTCCACTCAGAGGTTTCTGAAAAAAACTCTGAGAAAAAAAAACATTGTTACGAAAAGATTCTTAAAAATCTGCCATATAAGTTAAGGGATCTAGAAATCGAACTGGAGGGGCATATGAAGGTTGCGACTAGAGTCGGGGTAGGATAGGATAGGAGATAGCGACCGCATGATATTTAACGCCACGTTGTGGTACTAGATGAAGTGATGCTTCAGATCTACTACCTGAAAAATTCTGATTAGCCAGTCTTGACAATCAGCATCAAATCTTCGCATTTAGAATAGAATTTAGTTGAAAATCAGCTTGAAAGTTTATTGAATTTAGTAATCGAGTCATAATCTATTAACGAAAACTGCGTTAAACAATCGAGAAAGCCTGAACCATATAGGAGAAGTTTGCATCGGGCCAGAGACGGACATTGGCAAATAAAATGAATCTCTCTCTCTCTCTCTTCCTTCTTAACTACGTTTGCCGAAATAATTTTCATTTAAGAAAAGTCTCTCCACAAAATAAATCTCAGATACGGAATTTCGAATAGTAAATGGATAAGAAAAATGAGAAAATTAAGTGAAAATCATTGGGCTCTACTGCAAGTGAGCCGCTGTCAATGGTGGCTAAGAACAAATAGATCACAAGGGATGTTTGTCTGGGGGTTTGGTAGGATTGTTAGGGGTTCAACTACTATGGCGTGCTTTTCTACGTATTACCAACAACAACACTGTCTGAGCAATTTAAACGCCAACAAACTGACCGCTTTGGTTAAAAGGGGAGGAGAATAGATGCATTGCAGTAAAGCTACTCTTTTTTGTGAGGTACTCACATCCTCAGGGCGCTATATGGTTCCTAACATGGATTCTGGTTTAATTTAGCATAAATTTTGTTCTGTGTATAAATTTGTCTGGTTTCTACACCATTGGGTTCTTTTTCCCATCTTTCTTTTGCAAACGACTAAAGACTGTATGATCTTTACAGAGAAATGCCAATCTCATGCAGGAGTTTGTTAGTGTTTTGCTTTGTACCAACCTTTATAAGAGCATCAGCTTTATTGTTGGCTTCAGTGTTCAGGAAACCACTTGAGGTTAACCGTCTAATGTCTCGCTATCCGGCATTTGATATGTGATATGAACATTCTTCGGGAATATTTTGGTCGCCTTATGCATATATCACTACACTATATTTCTAAAGTGCTCTGATACCGGATTTGTAAAGCGTCGGTTTTATAGCCCATTAGTGCACTACAGTAATAGAATAGAGCAACGGGAAATCTTAGGTTTCATATACGTTCTATTGGTTTTACAACGGAATCTTGTTAGACTCCAGTCCTGCTATGCTTTTTTTTCGTTTTTAAGTTTCCCACTTTTAAATTATTCACCAAGTTGAAGGCGTTCTGCCAATTTAATCTCACCTAACCTACATGTCGTTTTGTAAAGTAATAAAAATCACCAGTCTACCATTCATTTTCTTTTAGAAACCCGGCTTTAATAAAAGTTTTAGCTGAAAGACAAAAACGTAGTGATTGTATAAGCGAACGACCACCACAATTTATACCATCACCTGCACCATCTGTGGCTTCAGTGGCCACCAGTCAACGTTCCTTGGATCTTGTAGCACAGATGTATGAAAGACCACATGGGGATTATATACGCAAGCCGGCCAAAAGCGAAATAGAAAAATTCGATTATCCAGCCAATGATTTTGATGAGATGGAATTTCTTATGCATGTAGCACAGCCTGGACCCGAAGAACGTTACTATTATTTTCAGAATCACAAAAAATTGTACAGCATAAGAGAAAATGCAAAAAATGTTTCGATGATTTAAACAGAAACCACAACTAATGAGGGGTGCTAGTAATGGGCCAAAAAAAACGGAATATTCGTATAATCGATAACAAAATTTAAATCGAAATTTCTATAGTAACTTGCAACGTAGTGATGATAATAAATAAAAAAAAACTTTGGAAAAAAGAAAAAGGAAACAGAAGAATGTCAAAATATATTTTGATATTTAATTATTGTGTCTAAATTTTATATTTTTTTTTAAAGGAAACTTTAATAATTTTGCATTTATTTTGATAGTTATTATTAATTTTATTTTTTTCTGGTTGTTGTTAAATAAAAACTACCGATTGCAATTAAATTAAATCAAATAAAAGAAGAACAACAACATCTGTGTGTGCGTTTACATATGATTGTTTTTCGTGTACATATTTAAATATATTTTTCTAAAATAGAATTTTGCATTGAGTAATTAAAAATTGAAAATTGTTGTTAAAAATCTAAAAAGAAAAAAATGAATTCTGCTAACAAAAAGAAAAGTACGGCTTCAGGAGCATCTGGAGATAAAGCTGGAGGAAAGAAACAGAAACAGCAGGTTTGTAACAATAAAGTTCAAATAGTTAATTGAAAATGTATATTGAAAAGCTGTACTACAATTAAACTTTGTTAAATATGTATGTATGATCTCAATTGAGAAGGAATTGGTGCCTAATTAGTTGAGTTGCTATACAACAATTTCTGTAGAAAAAGATTTTAAAACCGTTAAATCTTACACACAAACAGACAGTTGTTCAAATGAAATTAAATTCCTCACCAGCTTATGTGAATGTGAAAAATAATCAAAGGTTTTGTACCATCACTCCTTAAACAATGTCTTTAAATCCGTATTCGTTTGCGATTAGCCATAATTTTAATTTGTACTTAATGTTTGCTAATGTAAAATCAATATATTCTGTCCTGTCAAAAGTTATGTTAAGTACTTGGAGCACAGATAGCGGACCATTATGATGCCACATGATACGTTGCCTTAGAATTAACAAGACCTTTGCATTTGAAGCATGACATAGAATCAAGCTGAAAACCAGACCGAAAGATTAAGGCTTAGTGATTCATCCACTATCTAGTAATAGCAGTAGCACACAGAAGTCTGCGTAGAGCCAGAGACAGACATTGAAAGGAGTGATTACAGTGAACTGTCTAAAAAAAAAAAGAAAAAGAGGGAATCCATGGTGGAAAGGTGTTTTAAAAATCCTTAAACAAACCCACGTTTTCCTCGTTCGTACCGGCTGTTTATTGATCTTAGTACACGGCTTTGAATTTAGAAATAGTGTGGTGGCGGATCTCTAGAAGTTCCAGTGTAGTGTTCTTGTCATACAGAGGCTAAAAAAAGCTTTAAATTGTATGTTAGGAGTTGGAATTCCACCTATTCTACGTCCTTCCTACAGCCAAAAGTGGAAATTCACATATAGTGGCAATCATCCATCGAGGCCGAAGATTAAAAACCAAACCTTTCAGCTTCTCACACCACGTAGCTTCTCACACCAGTTATTTTTTATTTTCGATTTACTCTTAGAGTTTTTGCCAGAAATCTGCTGAGAGAAAGTCACCGAAGATATATTTTTTTAATATTTCGTTTTTGTTCGAGATGTCTGACCTGGGGTTTGAACCGTGGCCTCATGTCTAATAAGCCTACACACTATCCACCTGACTACGGCGACTTCAGTTAGTTTACCTTTGTAAAATTATTAATTTTTTCGGAGAAGTCTCTGCATTGTGGAGCAATCCAGATTGCATTGCGAAGTAAATTTCCGAATGTTATGTGGAAATCAATGCATATTGAGTACAAAAGAAATCGATATTCAACACAGTATTATTTGGGTGTTATGCGAAGAAAGTTGGTATAGTTTCATTGATTGTTCTTTTAATGAAATATTTTTTTTCCTGGAAAGGAAATGTATATCATGATCGATTAAAGCGAGGTCTCTACATATGTATATATATAGAGACTAGTAGAGGATATCAGTTTTAATTTAATAATTGATGAATTCGCCGTAGTCTAGTAGGTAATGTGTTGGCTTAGTAGACGTGAGGCCATCAATGGTTTCTCAAATGTATTTCGTTCATGGATAAAATTAATACACATCATAAGTGGTGTGAGAAGCTAGGTCGTAATCCTGATTGATCTGATGGTTATTAGATAAAATTTATATCGTTGTTTTTGTTGTTTTTCTTTTAGAAAATTTCTCATAACAGGAGATAAATGTAATCTATACACCATGCAATCTTGTGTGCAGAGTTTTAGTTTTTAATTTATCACCGTTTTATTTAGATTTTTAAAATGTTTTCTGTACCACATATTTGTTAATTTTGTTTTCTTTTCTAAAATTTATTGTTCCTTAAAAATATTTATTTAAATATCACATATCATTGGTTAATGTATTGAACAAATTGTATTTAAAACTTTAATTATATTAAACTTTTTAAATTTTTTTTATATTCTTTTGCTTATAATTGAACCTATTACCATGGTCGATGCCTTAAGTGATACTGCCGCGATAAGTTTTAAAAAATATTTTTTTATTCGTTTTTAATGAGACCAGTTTAAAAAAAACTTTTGTTACCATTACCTGATACCTGAGTTTATTAGTTTTTTTCTTTTAATTTTGCTTTTTGTTTTCTTATTTTTAATATTTAATTCTGTCACGCCATCGAAAGAGAAAAAACCAAACCTACTCATATACCAGTTTTTTTATTTAAATGAGTTGCATAAACTGCATACGTACAAACCTCCTTTGAAATTATGTACAGTTAATAATGAAAAGGTGTTGTTTGTTATTTGCTTGGAATGGGGTATTTTTCTTAACGCCAGAGGTGTTGCAGTGCAAAAGTGCCTGCCTTTATATACGAAGTACAATGTAATTTAGAAGACAACCTCGGGATTTAGAAGACTTAAAAGCAAATAATGCTTTTAAGTTAGTTATCGACCGCTTTTTCGCATATTTTGTGTGCTGTCCCGGCGGTAGCTCAACGAATGTTGGTGTTTGTTCTTTGAAGGAGATTATTCAAGTAGACACTGTCTTTGTACTTACATACATACATACTACATAATTGGCCATTACAACCCTTTAGTCAGGATTACGAGTTAGTTTCTCACACCACTTAAGTTGTGTGTGTTATTTTTATACATGAGTGGTGGAACCTACAGTTTAAAGTTGACTTCGAACGACAGTTTTTTTTTGAGAAACTTTTCATGGCAATTATTTTATTTACTCTCAGAGCATTTGTCTGAAACCTGCTGATAGGAAGTCGCCGAATAAGATTTCTTTCATATTTCGTTCTGTTGGAGATGTCTGACCTGGGGTTTGAACCTTGGCCTCACGTCTAATAAACTATCAATACTAACTACTTGACTACGGCGACTTCTTTGTACTTAACCTCACATAAAAGATGTAATGGGTTTATGGTAAATGACATTATCTTGACAGTCAAACCCAAAACGTAAAATTAGTCTTTCTGGAAACACCTTACATATAAAAATCACAATCCTGAGAGTAGTATAGCTCGTGGCATTGCCTTTTTGAAACGGTATACAGCTCAGTTCATAATCTTTATCTGGAGGCCAAACAGTCGGTTATTATGTGACCATAGCGCTCTAAGTAAAGGAAATAGACGTTGACGTCTCCATTGTCTCCATCGTGATTCATTGCTGAAGAAAATTTTGTTTTAATAATCGACGTTGTTCTAGCACCCAATCAGCATACCTCTATCCACTCTATTCCATCTATGTCGTCATTGTCGACATTACGTTAGCCAATGCAATTCAATGTATATCCAATGTCAGTCCATTTTTTGATTTCAACAAAACATTTGTGACTTGCTTGTGGCCATTATATATTGTTTGAAGTTGTGTTGACCCAGAATATTTGCAGGAGTCTCCATAAGCATCGAATAGGGAATACCTATACATCCTTAAGCCTTTCAAAAACTATTTTCTTGACGTTTAAGTTGAAAATTCTGATTTCGAAAATGAATGCAGTTTTCAAGTGTCCTGAGCGTTCACACACACGCTCTTCGTTCTTGTTTAAGAGTTTTTCTTGGGAATAATTTTCAAAATAATGTTGAAGAACAATGAAAGCAGGAATTGTGCAGGATTCGACAGAATTATAAAGAGGCCTTCAGGGAATAAGATTTTCTTCCACATGCATAAGGGTTAAAAACGAAAACTGTTCGTTCTTAAATAAGTATTTCCACAAGACAAATTATACTTTTATTTGTGCCTCTACCTACCCCTTCTGTCATAATATGAGCGTAATGGCATACGTTAAGAGGGTTATCGTGTTTTTATTATTACAATATAATTTGTTGTGCCAATTAAATTGGTCTGGAAGCGGCGTTGAAATTAAAATGGTAGGAAACGATTTTATTTGTTAGAACATAACAAATATTGAAACAATATATTGCATGTCGAAACCTATATACATATATACATACCTTTAATCAACTTGAAACATAATTAAAGAATTGTTCACATAAAATTCGAACACACTTCAGAAGTATTTGAGAAAAATCATGAGAGAACACAGAATTTATTTTTTCATCGCTATTCTGAAAAATTTTCATTACGTCATCGCAATGCACGCGCTGCCGAGAATATCGATTCTTTTAGCGACAGTGTCGCGAATAATCCAAATTTGTCAATTTCAAGGCATTCTCAACAATTGGCCCCAACTTATGGCTTATTTTGGGCTATTTTGCATCTGGGTTTTTATCTACATCTGTGTAAGTCCAATTTACGCAACAATTAAAATCGGCTTAGCATTCACAACCCCGTAGACATGCTTATTGGATACTAGAGCCATAAATTTTCAATGCTGAATTGGAATTCAATATTTTTATCGGCGATGAAACTCATTTCCCACTTGGTGGATACGTCAACAAGCAAAATGGGGCCATAAGGAACTAGATTAACCCTGAAGTGGCTATGGTCAAGAGATTCCATCTCTGCAAAGTTACTGTTACTATGCTCTTTGTTTTAAAGGTTTCATTTGTCCAAATTTTAAAATGGCTCTGGAAGTACAGATACTCGTTTTTTTAGGGTTTGCACTTAAGGACCGATGAAGTCGCCATAGTCTAGTCAGAAATCTGGAAATCTCAAAACTCTGTCATTCGGAGTCGATTTTAAGCTGTAGGTTCCGCCGCTTATGGATGGTATGAGAAGCTAGGTTCTGACTGAAAGGTTGTAATGACCAATTATGTATGGATATATGTAGGTGAGGATCGATTATGGCTGCATTGCATAAGAAGTTTTCAGACAGCTAACACCTTTTCGTCACCATAGCAAGATATCGACCTAAATGTGCAACTAAATCAAACATAATCAAGGTCCAACCATCGTTATGAACTAAATTGTCATCAACAATTTTTAACTTTACTTTTGAAACTGAAAAACATAACAAAATATTTATTCAACCGGATTTTAAGTGAACAATACATAATAGAATGTTATAAATTATATTTGCATATGCCTGAATGTTGATTTAGCAACTAGTGGTTGGAGTTCGTGTATTTTTCTTTTCTTAAGACCTTAATTTAGTTATTACACTGTGAACATTTCCATTTCCACCCTTTCGATAAAAATACGCAAAATATCCTAGAAATACATACAAACTATGGCTAAAGCAGTTTTTATAGATACCCTCTGTATATAAGACAAAACTTATAAACAAAATTATGGTAGAAAAAAATACTTTTTTTGAAATAATTAAAGCTCATGATAAAGGTGATGAAGCGGTATGTTTATTTGTTTTGTTATTGGCAGACAATTCAAGAAAAATTGTATAAAGTATGACTGAAACGAAATTGCAATGCACGCCATTTTGATGACTTTCGACATTTTATGTAAAGTTTTAAAACTGAACAGTGGGCCTAAACGATAGTTTTGCAATAGACTTTCAAGCAAAAAACTAATTTACAGAGTAGGAACAATTTATACTCATTTTATATAGAAATCACATCACTCTGTATCCCTTTTATGAGTTTATTGTCCAACTTTCTGATTTAATGTAAAAACAGAATACGACCGCAAAGATTATTTCCAAAAGCCATGCGAAATCAATTTGCTTTTCTGTCACTTAAGTACTGACAACCTTCGAACAATGTTACCATAATTTCATGAAGTTTGATGGAATTTTCCATATTGTGGTATAAATAATAATTTTGTGCCACTGTACCTTCTGCCGTGGTTTTAATATTGAATGATTTTTGTTTTCATTTGTATTATTTTGAATCCTTTTTTGTTTTATTTTATTTTTGTTAAGGCCTCACATAATGTTGACGAAATATCGACTTTAATGAATGAAACTTTAGAGTTTCCTTGAATTTGAATAAAAAATTAGGGGGGAAAAAATGAAAAAAAATTGAATACAGGAACTTTAGTACTGCTTATGTTCAACATTAACAAACCGAAATTTTAGTTCATTTTTCACCACAGACTTAAGCAAACAATTCCTTGAAAGACACAAGGCAATAAAAAAATCTGAATTCAAAGGAAACGGAAAAGAAAAAAAATAAATAAAAACGAAATTCGAAAACATAAAATAATGTGGAAAATTGCAAATAAGGCCGTGGTGGTACAATACTTATAATATATTTGATTTATATTTTCTACAACTAAATTATTGGAAAACTAATAAACTTAATTAAACACAAAAGTAGTTATTTAATTAAAAAGAGAACAACAATAACATTAAACAATTAAACAATTGTAAATACAAATTAGATGTAATTTTCATTAAATTATTTTATTTTTTAATAATTATTTACACTTTTCTATTGGCCTTTAACTGTATATAATTCTGGAAATTTATTAATATTATTTAAAATATATTTAGTTTATGTATTTTAGTTAATAAATTACTTGTAAAATAATTAAAATTTTTTGCGAAACTTAATGGCTTGTGCTGCAAACGATACAGAGGCCCTAGAGGCAATTAGTAATAATTCAAATACAGGTTCGGGATTAGAAGATAATGACAATGACGATCAGGTAAAAATGTCAAATACTAATAAACAATTTTGACCATTTTACTCTGATAATTATTGCATGGTATACCGCATGTCTATATAATAATTATTTTTTAACTTTATTCTGATGATAATCGGTTTATATTGGGATATCCATTTAGTGGTTTCAAAACTGCCGATCTGCTAAGGCCGTCAGTTGTTAAATATCTTTTATCTGAAGTGTCATTAAGTTAGTGAAAGGTTTGGATCGCTTGATAACCGAATAACGCTTAAAAACATGATGTAATTATGGTTGTCAAAATCGAACTGCTCTGCAAGGAATTTCCAGGATTATAAGGGAATTTATAGAGAGCTTGATAGATCTGATCAGGACTGTGCATCATCACAATGTATGCACTGATGAAAACTTAAAAGAGTAAATAAATTGCCATTAAAAGATTCTCAAAAATCTGTCGTTCGGAATCGACTTTAAACTGTAGGTCCCGTAGAGTAGTGTATAAAATTAGCACAAACAACGTGAGTGTTGTGAGAAGCCAGGTTGTAATCCTGACTAAAGTGTTGTAACGATCAATTAAATAAGTAAGTAATTGAATATTATAAACACGAAGTTATGTAGTTTCAACAAGACGACACCACGAGCCGCACAATAGTACTCATTTCGGCTTTGTTGCAGAAAGCGAAAAGCTATTGTGCGTCATGTTAATTAGACGGCGTTAGACTTTCTTGCTTAATCGGGTAATCGGTATTTGAAAACCAACATTTGTCAAGTTATCTTGGAGATATCTCCCGAAATGTTTAAAAAAAAATTCGACAACTACCTTAAAAAGATCGACTTTTGAAACCGAAAAATGGGTAATCCTTTAAAATTTGTAAAAAATTTTAATATTTTTTAATTAGTTTAGCTTTTGATAATTATTAATTAAACAAATGGTAAGTTTTACAAATATTTTATGCACTTTAAAAGTATTTACTAGTTGCACTATTGCTCTTAATTAAACTTTTATTTTCCCATTAATTTATTTTTCTCTTATAACCGTTTCAATCTCTTATATACTCGCATTTAGTTAAGTCGCAACTCTAAGCAACCGAAACCAACTGCCGGTGATGCTGGCGGTGGTGATGCCGATGATTTGGACGCTTGGGTTAGATCACGTCAACTTTTAAAGCCAGATGAGCAACTGGAATTAACAGAAGCTGAATTGGGTGAAGAAATAACGAAAGTCTTAACGCCCACCAACACTAATGTCATACACAATTTGGTGGTGTATAGCTTTAAAGATGAGGCTTTTAAAACGGTAAGGTTCCAATTGCACTTAAATAATATTCGAAGCCAATTTTGTGCTCATATATATGTACAGATTCCACCAGCCGGTAATACCGTTACTTTGCTTAAATTTGATGGCACTTCATTGCTTATCGACTCAGATGAGGCTAAAGCGCAAATGGAAGAGAGTGGCGAGATTGGTGAGTTGTCTTACATTCTAACAGCAGTAGTAACACTTAATCGTTATTGCCTGAAGTTTGATTAGATAGGTTGATCTAGTTAACTTGGCGTTCATTGTGAAATCTCTAGAACCTCGTTATGCACAACTAGCGGCATAACATTATTTCTTCAATAACTGCAGTAAGTGGATAAAAAGCCTCCAAATAAATGGAATAATAAGCTGGTCGCTTCCTTAGATACTAAGACCTATGGACGAAATTATGCATAACAATTATTGCATTATCTCTTTTCTACCCAAAAATCGAGAATGGAGACGACAAAACCTCTGTTTCCGATTGTTTCTTCTTTTTAGTGTGAGCCTTGCAATTTCTTTAAAACGGGATTTTATTTTTATCTTTAGGCTATCCCTTACCACCGCCAAGATATTCTTTAGTTGAAATTGATCCAATACGGAAATCCGAAGCTAAAGCCGATAAAGAAGAACCAGAACCAGAACCAGAACCCGATGAGGACAAACCCGAAGAAGATGAGGGTGAAGAAGAAATTGGCGAAGAAGAGGAAGAGGGACGTGAGGAGGTCGATGAAGGTGAAGCAGGAGATAAGGAAGGCGAAGGCGAAGTAACAGAAGCCGCCCAAGCGCCGACAACCGGTAAAAAACGTAAACTAATCAATCAATTTAATTTTTGTGAAAGAGCCGCACTCACCTTCACCAATCCGAAAAGGGTATTTTAATAATTAATTTCTGTTGTTATTGTTTTATTTTAAATATTTTTCCGAACTTAACCTAATCGACAGAGTGTTGACACACAAACTATACCGCCACCCCGTTCCCAATATGGCGCTAATGTCTTGCAATGGAATATCTACGATAGTTATACGGAGGATTTTGAAAAGCAAAAGGAAAGAGACAAAAAAGAGGACAAAAGGGCTCATCATAAGAGTGATAGTAAAGGAGCGAAACAGAATTATCGAAATTTTAAAGCAGCTGAAATGAATAGAAAATATCTGAAATGTTGGCAAATATTGGAGCGTATGATTAATCAGAATATTTATAGAGACATTGCACACGATTATCGCTATTGGGAAGATCCAGCTGATGAATATCGTGATGCCGAAGGCACCTTATTGCCTTTATGGAAATTTCAGTATGATAAAACGAAGAAAATGAGCGTAACCGATATTTTGTTTAATCCTCATTACTATGATCTATTTGCTGTGTGTTTTGGTTCACGTAGGTTTTCTTTTAAAGCATTCAAGATGATCTTTATAGTTAAGGGAATCATTCACTCATACATTCTATTTCCAGATGATTTTATGAAACAACCTAATGAGGGTGCTTTATGTTTATTTACTTGTAAAAATCCCTCATATCCAGACTATATCAGTAAGTATTCAATACATTTTGAAGTCATAATAAAAACGTGTGGTTTTTTCCTAATATAACTCCTAGTCATGACTGAGTGTGGTGTAATGAGTTGCGATATTCATCCCAAGTATCCATTTTTAATAGCCATTGGTCTTTACGATGGCAATGTTGCTGTATACAATCTCAAGGATAATTACAAAGAACCTTTGTATTACTCCGATGGTGCTGATAATAAGCATTTGGAATGTGTATGGGAGGTAATATAATATATGTGCTAGTTAATACCTCTTATTTAGTAAAATATTAATAAAAATATTTGTTTTTAATTTTCAGATCAAATGGGGTCCCGATATGGCTGATGGTGAAATTAATTTCTATTCGGTATCATCGGGTGGCAGAGCTTTAAATTGGATTCTTATGCAAAATAAACTAATGGTCACCACAATTTTAACGTTACTACTCGACAAGGGTCTAATAGAAGGACCTGATGGCAGCGAATTACGTTTAAAAAGTTGTGGTTCTTGCATGAAATTCCATCCTACGGATAAGGAAATCTTTCTAATCGGTACCGAGGAGGGTCACATATACAAATGCAGTATAGCCTATAATTCCAAATACTTAATGACCTATCGCGCCCATAATCTATCAGTTTATCGTATTGATTTTAATCGTTTCAATTCGAATATTTTTATAACATGTAGTGCTGATTGGCGTGTAAAAATTTGGGAAGATATGCGACCCGATCCATTGTTTGTATTTGATTTGGGTTCAGCTGTCGGTGATGTCAAGTGGTCACCGTATTCCAGTACGGTTTTTGCGGCCGTAACGAATGAAGGCAAAGTATTTGTATTCGATATCAACGTTAATAAATATCGTGCGATCTGTATACAAGCTGTGGTACCGAAACGTAAAAACAAACTCACTCGTTTGGCTTTTAATGAAAAGTTGCCCTTTATTATTGTGGGAGATGATAAGTAAGTCGTGTTATTTATTAATTAAATAATTTTCTTTTAATATAAATGAATATCATCGTTTACAGAGGTACTGTCACTTCTTTGAAATTATCACCCAATCTACGCTTAATGGTGAAACCTCCGAAAAAACAATTGTATTTGGATCAGAATACTTTACAAATTCAAAAATTGGAAAAATTATTATCGTTGGTTCGCGAATTACCTGAAGGAGAAATTGTCAAGGAAACAACAACAACAGTACAGAGTTAAATATTTAAGAAGACATACGGCCATATAAGTATATACACGTTCGTCACTGGAGGTCATTATTTAATTTAAGAATTTTGTATGTAAATATGGAATATTTGTTGACACAAATTTAGTTTAGAAATAAAACTCCAAAAACTATCAAAATATTGTAGGTAAAGAGTTGAACTTATTATTTTTTTCGATTGACTATATTACAAAGTAATAAGAAGTAAAACTGTTATTTGGTTAAAAACTTAAAAAAATCTTTTACGGAGAGATTTGTTTTCAATCAAAAGTTTTGTATTTTCTTCATTGCATATATACATATGTATGTAGCTTGATACTAACACATTTACACACAATAAATTTTATATTCTTACATGGTAAAGACAAAACTTACCCCTTACATTTCTGCACACTGCTCTAGCATTATAAGACTCCCTGGCAAATGTGAGGTTAAGCAGCAAAAAACATTCCGTGTGTAAAAGACGTATTTGGGCCAAGTTGCAAAAGAAATTTCTTTATTTTAATTCTATATTTCACTCTAAATGGTTATTTTATTTTATATTAAATTAAAGTATTCCAAACAAGGCAATAAGTATGTACTTATATATATATAGGCATACATATGTACGTTTGCGGCATTTAACACTGAAGAACTTTCTTGCTTAATAATTATTTTACTCCCCACAACATTTTCAATATAAACACAAACACAAAACCTTTATTCACCTTCACTTAATTGTTTAAATCGCACATTTTTGTTTAAATAATATCACAATTAAATAAATAAAACAATTTGTTTTAGGAAACATTAATTTCGGACGGCACGCACTCGCAAAGCTTAATTACCGCGTTATTATTTTCTGTGGAAAACAAAAAGTAAAATATAAAAAGAAGAAAAAAGTTTCCAGTACTGGAACAGAAATATCTCTTTTACTCTCACAACAACAACAGTAGTTAAGACTGCATGTAAAGAAAACAGTGGCGAGATTGACTGTTTCCTCTTATAATAATAGAATTCAATCAATATGGCGCTCAAATTGAGGAAACAATAACAGTGTCCGTTTGTAAACAAAACATTCAAGCAATGTTTGTATAATACATTACATTACAATTGAAGTCTGTTAACTGAACAGAGCAAACAAAAACATTTATTACTGTACGGCATACATGGTATCTTCTGTTAACATTAAAACTCACTGTCCAGCTGGAAATCTATTCCAAAATATTACAACAAACATTTCTTGAAAATCTTGTCTACAGGCGGATATTGTTATTCTTTATTCTATTTGAGTGCCATATTGATTGAATTCTCTTGTATGAGAGAGAAACTTCATCCGCCAGCATTATTTTATTAACATAAGACCTTAATTACTATTGTTTGTTCCCTATTGTTTGTTTCCAGCCTACAAATATTGTCTGTGTTTGTTTTCCATTTCATGTTTTTTTCTTTTCTTTTCTTTGCGTTTATGTTTTGTTTTTTAGTTTCTTCAGAATATATTAACGCGCGAATTAAGTTTTGCGAGTGCGTGCCGTCCAAAATTAATGTTTCCTAAAACAAATACAATTATTTATTTAATTGCGATATTATTTAAACAAAAATGTGTCTTGTAAATGAAGGTTAATAAAGATTTCGTGTATGTGCTGATTTTGAAAATGTAATAAAAAGAAATAATTAGTAAGCAAGAAATTTCCTTCAGTGCTAAGTGGCCTATACGTACATATGTATATGTACGTGCATTTGTGTTGTTACAGTGTTTAGAATAATATAATTTAATATAAAATAAAATAACCATTTAAAGTAAAATAAATAATTAAGGAATTTCTTTGTCAAGATTGCCTTAATACCTCTTTTACACACGGAATGTATTTTATTGCATAACCTCACATTTGCCTGTTACTGTTGAGACCGGTGCTGTAAAGACAGAGCACTCTGTAGAAATGTATGTAAATGGTAAGTTTTATAATTTTTTTAATACATATCAATAAGTAATTTCGTTCATAAAGGAAACAATTAATTCAATAGAGAAAACACAAGCATTGGAAAACTATTTGTTTTTATACATAAAGTCGGACCACCTTGGGTGTAAATTGTAGCCTGTAGAAGATGAGACCTTAAAATAGTGTGTGTTATTTCCTGCCAAGCTCGTTCTAGTGTATTTTTTACGATTCACCACTCGGTATATGTATCATACTTTCGCACCAATTTTCCAAAAATATTCCAAATATGGAGGCTGGTGATGCATACTGGAAAACAAAACTGTTTCTGTTGATCAATTTTGGCAGTCTCAATTGTATTGCTTGCTTCAGCTTCGTTAAATGTTAACAGCAGAGGTCAGAATCATTTGTTTAGTCAAACATACAATTAATTCCTTACAAACTTTACTCAGAACTGAGAATCTCATAGCAGTTATATCGCGACACTTTCCTAGGGGTGCCTGGAGGTTAAATATATCTCACAATGAGGTCATTATCCGGTACTTGGGAACCTAAAAAAAATGATTCTTAGAATCCCAGAATTTATCCACAGAACGCATCTAGTCAAAGGAGATTTAAATTAAGTCAATACCTACATAAAATGTCCTTATGACCGAGAAATCGTAGCAATCTGCTACAGAGTATGACGGCATAAGTATTGTACGATTGATATTACATCGGAATTTTATTGTATCCAAGAAAGCTTTGCTCTTTAAGGCGGTTACCAATTTAACCAAACTAACCGACAAGTCCTATACCACAAGCAATCTTTGGTCCTATTTAAAACTAGTGTTTAAAACAATTTGTAAACAAAAGTTTTTGGAACAGAATGTATTGCAAGAACTGGTCTGTGTAACGCGGCTGTCAATTTAAGCTGCGCTCTTTTGTACTTATAAATGAAACAATACTGCGTTTTTAAAGTTGATTTTGTTTTTATTTTTCCATTTTATTTGTGATTATTTTTTGTTTTTATTTTTTGGAAGTTATTAAATTAACTAAAAAGCAATTCCAGAAATTCAAATCAATCGTTTAATTGTGTTCATTCATATCATATAGGAATAGTTACAATAGGTATATAAGTATGTATGTATGTAGGTAGTTACGTGAATATTTCTCAAGCAGTTTAATAAAATAAAATCTTATCGTATCAACAAAACAATAACAAAAACAAAATGAATCACACCAGTTAACAAAATAATTAATCATCTTTTTTTATATTAATTCCTAATTTCCTTTACTAATCTATGGTATACTCTTAAATTCTAAATAATCTTTCACATTATTGGGACACATGATATTTTTACCCAAAAATAGCACCGTGGACATAGGATGCAAGAAATCTGCCGAAAAAGATTTCGCCTTCCAGCCAAAGAAACCATTCGGTTTCACTTCATTGCCCGTTATCTCAAAGGGCAAAAGATTAATTCCGATTTGATTGATTTTCGAAAATTGTACCTTAAAGTAATGACCATCGGTGGCTTTGATCCAATAAAAGCCTTCATTATCCACATATGGTTTGGTTTGGGACTTTTTCAGTGAATTCGAACGTTCCAAATCGTTGACATTAAAACTGATGTCAATGTCATAGGCATCCGGTGATAATTGATTCGTTTCAATGGCTGTCCTTAAGGCCTGATTATCCAACCAGTAACGTATTCCAACATTTTCGAACTCCTCGAGTACATGATTAAACGTGGACTTTAGTTTATCCAAACAACAGGGTGGTGTATGTTTGCCCAAATACACATAAAACGGTTTCTGATTATACACGGTACCCACACAAGATTTTGTATTTCTTTCGCAACCGATCAAATCAATATCGGTTACTAGCGGCAAAGAAAAATTCGACGAAGAAAATTGTGTGTCCAAGACAAGATTGTGCTGGGAACTGTAGGATGAAGAGTCTTTGGTATCCGTTTTTATGGGTACCTTATGCGAACGTCGTACAATACGTTTTATCTGTAATTTTTTATACATTTCCCGGAATTGGCGTCGTTTCATATCGGTGCGTCTCTGTTTAGTATGATAGGCAGCGAAAAGTCTACGGCCATCCTGGAATGATTGCGGATAAACGAATTTCTGCAAAGATAGAAGGTAAAAAGGCACTTTAAGAGATTTTCTTAACTTTTTAAATAGTTACTCAATGAATAGATCCTTAATCGGTTTACTACCTATCCCCTCCCTATCAGTGTGAATGTCGGAGTCTGTCAATAACCCTTTGCAAGGGATATAGCCTGGCCATTAAATAGCGCTATCGAAGTCTAACGCGTAACTTAGCACAACTTTCTAACGTGAGATTTAATATGGGAAAGTACCCAAAACTTTACATTGAAAAACATCAGATTGAAGACGTCCGATTGTTTTGCCATCTGGGAAACTCTATTACAACAGCTCTAGAGAGGACATTATGCACCGACTAACTGGGCTCGAAATGCCTAAGCATGGGCATCTAGAAATAGAAGTAGCTGAAGCCACTTACAGCGGATAGAAGGAAATGGAGATTAATTGTGCGGAAGGAGGATGTTTTCCTCATTTTCCTTGATTACTCCCAAAATAGATAAAAGGGTTTTTAGAGCTATTAAGAGTCATTGTCAACGCTACTTACTGTTATATTATTTAACTTGGCCTGTATGTAAAACATTTCCGGAAATGGCGATGCTAATGGTTCTGGCATTTCTTTCAAAACGGCCACATCCACCAAAATGCCGTGTTTCTGCAAAAACTGTTAAATAAATGGAAAAAAAGAAAAAATTAAAAAACAACACTACTTTACAAGGAAAGGCTACAAACTTACCAAATCACATTTATCGCTGGTACTATTCACAGCCACATACTGTATCGTCCAATTAGGTAAATCCAAGACGATTTGTAAACAACCGACAAACGATTTAAGATTTCCTGCAAATGGCACTATAATCATGCGCCGCACAGTTTCTTCAATAGGTGGCGCTAATTTAGCTTTCTGAACTAAACTCTGACCTTGCTGAGAAGCACCATCTTTGCCCCATTGATTTGTATTGATTTCACGTAGAATTTTTTGCAAAAGACTTTTACTACTCAGACGTACACTGTCGGGCATAAAGAGAGCATATTTGGTGTGGATGGTAGATAAAGGATTCAATTCCTGTATGGGTTTCAATACATCAAATCCTAAGTTAACAAAACGCACACTATTCTCCTCAGTTTTCGAGGATGAAGAATTGCGTTGATACATTAAAGGTGGGTAGGCTATGCCTTCCTGCAATACCACTATAGGCATATTGGGTATAACATCCAATATACTATCGATTGAGTCCTTGATGTCATTTTCGAAAGTATAAAAATTACGAAAAACTATGGTTATCGACTTGCGTATGTGTTTAAAGGCATTGCGGGCTTTCTCTTTGGGCGACTTTTCCGCATGCTTTTGCTGCTGTTGTTGATGTTGATGTTGTGAGGGGGTTTTGAGCAAATCATAAGACTCCAGGCTAGGCAGGGTTAAAGAGGCGGCTATATTCTTCCATAAAGTTGATTTCCATGAATAATAGAATAAAATTAAGTTGGCAATAACAATTAACAGAACAATAAGCTTAGCATGCCTTAAGCGCATTATTTTCATGGCTGTAGTGTACCCAAACAAAAGGTTTCCGTACGGCTAGTTATAATGCCAATGGCGTGGTGGTGGTAGTGGTGTTGGTGTCAATTACAACTTCCGGCTTTGACTATAGGTTAACTAATTATCGAACAAACTATTTACATACACATTTAAAGTGAATTTAATATTTAGTTTTCATTTTTAAAAACGTATACTTTTTAGTTCTGCTTTCTTTTCACCGTGCCACACCAAAATATTTTCTTAATTTTTTTATTTATAAAGGACTTAACCTTTCCTTTAATTTTTTTTTATTGGAACATGATTTGCTTTATTTTTATTATTAATATTTTTCTCCTTTTTTGTTATGATTGCTTACAGTATTTTATTTAATTAATTAAAGTTTTCTACAAAATTTCCTTCAATCTTCGATTCCTTTTTTACATTTTGACAGTCAAAGTCATAGTAAGGATATGGATAACAAAAATACTCACTTCTCTCTGCCGCAGAGAGTTATTTGAAGCCGTCAAAAAACAGCTTCGTAACAGCTGTTTGGTTTAAAGCTTTTTCTTGTGCTCAAGTAGAATTGTTCACAACTTTTCAAAGCTTAAAGGTTCGTTAACTATAAGCTTTTTTAGTTCATAAGCTTTAAAGGTTATTAAACCATTTGCAATATATTTCAAAAACTTTATCAAGGCATTGGATTTGTGTATAATACGTTATATTTTAACCGTTTGGGTTTTAAGACTTTATAAAAAAATACGAAAAGTTTGTAAAAGTTAATGAAATATTTATTTTTTCTTGTAATCTCTAGGTTATATTTTTAATATTCGTTCAAACATTCTTTATAGTAAGTGCCTTAAACACCGCTGTAACACCATTTTCAATTTGTTAAAAATCCATTGGAAAAAGTCTACTTACAGCGGTGTACATAGACTTTTTTCTTTGACTGTAAATGTCTGTCATATAGGTTAGGTAGGTGGCGTCATTCCACATAAAATCGCATGATTGTACTACCACATTTCATTAAAATTTACTTTACGTAGATTTCTCTAGCCTATGCCACACACAAGAATATAAAGACATAATCCATAACCTAATTTCAGACATTTCAGATAGTCAAGTTTTTTACTCCGCAGAGGTAGTGGAATGCTGTGACTTTGTTTCCTTCTGAAATTAATTTCCCGTTCTATACTTGTCAAGTAAGTATTCTGTGATTCGTTTTTTTTATCACAGAGCCTGCATACTAGTTTTGAATCGATATCTAGTCTAAAACAAGCTATGCCCGTTAAAATGTCGGTTACAATCTACTACTCCTCTCTGTAGTAGTCTGATGCATGGCTTAAATCACTTATCATCGTAAATACCCAACAAAAGTTATGATTTTCTGAAACACGAAGTTCGTCTCTTCTTTCGCCGAGCATATCCCTTCCAAACTACTCTTTCCGCCCAAGTGGTTTGCGAACGATTTGTCTGCTTATTGTCGTGAATTCCTACGTGACTGGGGCTTCAGAGCTGATTAAGCTTGATTAATTGCAATGTCGAATCAACCTCGTAGGAGCTGAGCATGACTGTCACATAGTATTGCTACATCCCGTGCTCTGTACTTCCTGTCCAAGTTACAATGAGCGCATTTTCAGATAGTGTTAACTTTCGCTTGGAACTTGTGTATTATTATTCCAAGCATTTCGGATGTATCTCACCAGTGGCACCTGGAATATTGGCTTTAGGGGCTGGAATTGTAATCGCCTTCGTCTAATAGGTAGTGTGTTGACTTATTAAACGTAAGGCCAGGTCAGAACGAAATATTTATTTGCTTTTCTGTCAAAAACTCTGGGAGTAAAAAAAATTCCCATGAAAAAGTTTCTCAAAAATCTGTCGTTCGGAGTCGAGTTTAAATTGTAGGCCCCCACTCATGTATAAAATTAAAACATACAACATAAGTGGTGTGGGAAGCTAGGTCGTAATCCTGACGAACGGGTTGTAATGGCCAATAAGCTAAGTATGTAGGGCTGGTTGGTTCCTATACACCAGAAGCTTCACTCCTAGTGGAAACAAATTGAAAGTTCTTAGCGGCTAATGTGTGCACACCGAACTCTTCTCCCAATAGGTTCACGGTATTGCGTTCCATATGGCATGTGACACTGCCTTATAGATCCCACATATTAATCAATTCCAGGTTTTTGTCTCTTTGATAAAAAAACATATTATTCTACCTCGTTGCATTGACAATAGCCTTGCGGTTTTCAACGTGGTCGAAGATATATGGTGACATAACATAACATGCTTACTTACGAATCACATAGCATTAAATTCCAATGATTAGCAAGCGTTGTTCGTTTATAAGTTTACTCTTGGTGAAATGGCAATGCCACGTGTCATACACTAGAAAACCAAATTGTAGAAAAATCACCCTTTCAGTTTGAACATGTTTTTGAAGTTTTAAAACGAAAATTTTAAAAGCTGACAGACATCCACCAACATTTTAAAACTCTAAGGGTACTTAGTAGCAGGATTAGTAATTTTAAAAAAGCATTTTAGTACCTATACTTCCCACTTCTCTTCTGTAGATTTGAATAAAAACGTTTTTGCAGTACCGTATCTAAAAATAAAACTGTTGTTAACAAGGTGCTTATGGGTTCAAATTAATTCTCAATATTTATACTTAATGAAAAAGTTTTTAAGTTTGCTAAAGGGGTTTAAGGGTAGTTATATCATGTAAAACATTACGAAATTAAAGTCTTTCTTTTTATTCGTATATTATAAACATTAAACATATAGATTTATTTAAAAATAAATTAATTTTACATAAAATATATAAACAAATATTATTATAACATAATACAAGGAATGAATAACAAAATACTTCTACTGAAACAATGCTAAAATTCTTCTTTTCAACAAAATATTTTTGTTAAAGCCTGAAATTGATTAAAAAATTAATGAAAATAAATATGACATCTATTCCTTTATATGAACGCAGTATACGCAGTATATACCAAGATATAGTTAGCGAAAATTATAGACTGAGGAAGGCTTGAGAAGTTTTATTATTTCAATGCAAAAGATCTTCCCATATCATTATCTTATTCGAGAAGCATGCGAGATGTGTAGATCTTTCACATAATGTGTTCCGAAACTGAGATCTTGTAGATTGTGAAATTGGAAAAGATTTTTGTATAGGAATTCTCTGATCCATCTTCAATTAAAGTTAGTGAATTTTAACTAGAGTTCCACCCAATTACTACACAGAATGCCAAATACATTACATTGTAATAAGCTAGAATTAGCGTGGAATTAGAGTCATAGAGCAGCACTAGTTGTGTGAGCAATTTGCTTGGAAGGTCATGAGTTCGAACATACCCCCCAAAATATATGTATTTATACAGATAGTAGCAGTATAACAACAACTCATTTCATTTTGAATTTGTGCCCAAAACAACATGTATTTGTTGCTTTTCACAAGGCCATATTTTGTCAAATCAGATAATAACACTACCTGTAACGCTACCCTATATCTTGATATCCTCTTTAAGGCGTCGCGAATCACAATTTTTGTCATAAAAAAATTGAAGTCTGCCCATGCACGAGAAGATAACGTTAAGTCTTGGAAGATCTGAAGATCTACTGAAATATAATATTGGGCAATAGAATGTATTATAAAACTCTATATTTGGTACGTAATAACGTCTGACGGCGATCTCTGGCAGACAACGGGCGAAACTAAATTACAAAAAGAAATTGCCGTTCCGTTGGCTGTGTTTGAATCGCCAAGGTAGCCGAAGGCAAAACTCACATGCCTAGATCTGACTTATTGCCAAAGAAAGAAATACGAGTTTTCGGAAATTATTCGAACTTAACAGTTCTACTCTATTTTTAATAGAGAGCAGAAGGCCAAGATCACATGCCTAGATCTGCCTTATTGCCAAAGAAAGAAACCCGCATTTTCGAAAATTATTCGAACTTAACAGCTGCTCAGTAGAGAAATTCTTTAATAATATTTAAATATATTTACTAAATATTAATACAGGCAGAGCAGCTATTAGAAAATATGTCTGTATATCCCTATATACATATACATATATGTATATATATAACTCACAACAAATCTTGAGTTGCTAAAGAGAATTTTTTAATGGCAATTATCGGCGGTCATTTTTAATACATTCTATGCAGACTCGTGAAGCAATTAAAATTTAGTTGCCATCCACAATCGATCCTTCAATATGTGTTTGCAAAAATTAAATTATAATGTTATAAATATTAAAAGATTATTAAGTACCAGTAAAGGTACTTTTTCTTAATTATCATCTCTTAACGAAAAGAGGAGTTAAATAAATACTTACACGATTTTATGTAATATAATTAAAGCTTAATAATAATTTCTATATATAATAATATAAATATATCTGTATATATGTATGTATGTATATTGATTAAAATTTCTTTAAAAATCTGGTACATTATCACTCCTAGTTTATTCTGTATAACAATTTTCAATTTTATTTATAATAACATAGGGGGCCCCCTCTACTACCAATTGGTCTTATTTAATAAAAAGTATTTAAACGCGCTGTCTTAAAAATTCGAAGTCCATAGGTTTTATAATTAAAATAATTGATGGTACTTTTTTTTTTAAATAAGTACATATTTGGTAATGTCAGAAATTCTTATTTATCTCGAAAATATCTATATTTTGACTTTTAAAACTATCACGGGTGATTTATAAAAAATATTAAGATATTTGGCAGGCGTTTATTATTGTTAAGAAATCCTTGTTTATATGGTTTTGAAAAAAATCTGTGGTACTTTGTTTGGACAATGCTTTGTAAATGTAATGTTCTACACAACGACAAGCTAAGCAAACCATTTATGTCTACGTTTTGTGTAAGGTATGGATGCCTGTTTCATCTTTGCCGTTCATCATGTAATGTATCGTGTACTGGAGACCTTTGATACCAGTTCCAACAAACAAGAGATCCCTTAGAGTCTCAATAAAAACCTTGAAAAGCTACAGTACTTTAATGGTGTTGTTTCACTGTGGTAATCGCATCAGAATCGTACAATTGGATTTAGACTACAACAGAAACTACAGCAGAAATCGCTAAACGACAGAATTATTTCGTTTCTAATATTCCTACATATCACGGACTTGTCAGTAAATGGCGAGAACATAGCGGACACTGTGTATACAATACATAAGATACATAAGAGCGGAACTAAAACAACATTTTAGATTTTATACCCCAGGCGCGTTTGGCCTTCGCCTAGCTACGAAATTTCAGACCAGACATCTATGCTTTTCGTCAAGGTTGAGATAAGTAGCAGAAAATATAGCTTGATTAGGTAGATTTTTCGACAATCCTACGATAATCCTTCCTGCTACTACTCCGGACCACAGAGTGTGCGGTATTGTGGAAGACTCCACACAAAATTGTGCCAAATTAGCCTTTGTAAAATCAGCAAATCGTTTGATGATCGAAAATTAGTAGCATATAACGGACATATTTTCGGGCATAGTTGCCCAAGTAGCATTCAAGTAGCGGGCTACTTATTATTATTAAATAAAATTGAAAATTGTACAGATTAAGGTAAATTAATTGAACTACAGTGGGGTATTTCTCTACTTTGTCTTCCAGTTTCAAATATAATTTTTAAAAATTTTACATTTAACACATAGACTTAGAGCACAATAGAAGATGGGAAGGTAACCCATTCATTATTGTATACAATTACTTGCCAATGGCTGGAAATAATATAGGAAATGGTACATCATCATTGTTATTTTTATGTGGCGTTGGTGGCCTAGGATCTGGTTCAGTGCAGCCCACCAGCCAATAGGTAGTTACAGTGCCTTTGCCCTTTAGCTCAACTTCGCCACGTAACTCCATTTCAAAAGTGCCAAATTTATCGAAAATCATCTTGGCCGCTGAGGAGACATGTATGCGCAAGGCTGTAAAATTAAATGAAAATTGTAAGAAATTCTTTATTTGAGAATTATTTTAAACTTACGCATGCCGGTAGACTCCATGCGTGAGGCCGTATTGACAGTATCACCAAACAAACAATAGTGTGGCATTTTCTGGCCCACCACACCAGCACATACAGGACCCGAATGTATGCCGATGCGTATTTTCAATTGATATTCCGGTTTATGTTTTATGCTGAAACTTTTAACAGCATCCAGAATGGCCAAAGCCATGAGGCCAATTTCTCGTGCATGATTATCAGCATTACGTTCGGGTAAACCCGAGACCACCATATAAGCATCACCTATGGTTTCTACTTTGTAGACATCATAGAAACCAATTATACGATCAAAGGTACTATAGAGATCATTTAGAAAATCCACCACTTCCATGGGACCACTTTGAGCACATAGGGCGGTAAAACCGACAATATCGCTGAAATAAATCGTAACACATTCGAATTGTTCGGGTTGTACCATTTCGCCGGCCAACAGCTGGGTAGCCACAGGTCTGGGTAAGACCTGATACAATAACTCTTCAGTGCGTTTCTTTTCAATACTCAACTGTTCGGTTTTTTCTTCGACTAGACTTTCCAAATTATTGGCATACTGTTCCATGCGACGCAATAAATCGTCCATAAGATTTTCGCAGAAGCCTCTGGAGGAAGAAAACTTTAATTGCTTAGCTTTAATTATGGAACCGCAATACTTACTTCATTATTAGCCTCACGGTAGAACGTATGGCTGCAAAGGCTGGCCTATCATCGGGATTATCGGCCCAGCATTTTTCCATTAAATCCAAGACATCAGGTGGACAATCACGTTGTCCCACAAATGGTCGAAAAGGTGGACACTCGTGCGACTCAACGCGATTTAATATTGTTTGTACATCCATAAATTGGCGTGCCGTTTCATAGGGACCACCTCGTACAACAATTTCTTCCAATATAATGGCAAAAGAATACACATCTGCCTTTTGGGTGGCTGGATTGCCAGGAAAAACCGTTAAGGGCAATAGTTCTGGAGCAATCCATAAAAATTCTTTAAATACAACAAACCAATTAAAAAAGTGTCTTTTAAATATTTTATATTGCAGACAGACTCACTATTAAAATAGTTTTGATCCTTAACAAATTCCGATGGTGTGGTTAAAATCCTTAAACCAAAATCGGATATTTTCAAAACAAAACGTCCATCTATTAAGCAATTACACGAACGTAATTTACCATGGACTTGTACATCGCTATTATGCAAATAGGCCATGCCCTTGACAATGTCGTGTATCAGCGACATACGAAAATTCCAATCCAATTGTATGGCCTCATTTTCCAAAACATCTTTTAAACTTCCCTTAGGACAATATTCGGTTAGAATCAGCACAGTGGGCCTAGGCAAATCGATGCAGGCGCCTACAAAACGCACAGTGTTCTCATGACTAACATCGCGAGCCTGTTTTATTTCCCACAACAAAGTTGAGGTTATATCGACTTTTTTCTTGTGTATCTTCTTAATGGCTACACGTTCGCCTTTAAAAATGCCTATGGTCGTGAACACTTGGGTTAGGGGCAGTGAGGTGCAACTGGCTATAGATGCTCGTCCGGAATGTATGCCGTATTGTTGAAGGGAAAAATTCTGCAATAAAAAGGAGAATTAGCCAATTTTTTAATAACGTTATCCTTAGTTTTACGTAAGACCCTTACCTCAGCATTAAGTTTTTGCAGGCCAACTTTACTGCCATATAAACGTCCCACTTCCAATAAGACATCATCTGGCCTTACGCGCCAAGACATGTTGTTCAGTTCGTTATTTAGCTTCATTTGCCTAAAATTCATTTGGGTAATAAAAATCTTTACATTTTAAATAATTATGACACCATTTCCAATTGTATTACACAGGGTTTTTAAAAAATCTAGTGATGACTGTGGTTACCAAAATCATGGTAATTCAAACGTAACCACTTTTCGAGCTTTACGGGGTAATTGTGGTGCCCAAGATATTGGCAAGATTGTACCGAAATGTAAGGAAATTAGAGGCGTTACAGATGTGGTCAGGACTGAGCTTCATCGCAATAAGTTTACTTCCAAAAGTATCGCATCTGCTACTGAAAGTGTAACTGGTAAACCGAATTTATCGGTTCCACGGCGTTCTTAACATTTGATCCTATCTTACAGCTCAGCAAAGCCGCCGTAGTCTAGTAGGTAGTGTGTTGGCTTATTAAACGTTCAAACCCCACGCCATACATCAAAACAAAATACAAAAAATATTTATTCGCCGTCTTGAGAGCAAATAAAATTGCCATGAAAAGTGCCTCCAAAAATCTGTCGTTCGGAGTCGACTTTAAACTGTATGTCCCGCCACTCATGTATAAAATTAACACACACAACATGAGTGGTGTGAGAAACTAGGTGTCGTAATCCTAACTGAATGGTTGTAATGACCAATTATGTATGTACAGCTCAGTATATCGTATAATGTACATGGATTTGCACAGCCTTCCGTATAAGCTCCAACTCGCGCAACAATTAAAGCTGGCTGACCTTTTATAACGCGGTAGATATGCTGATTGTGGGCTAAAGCAATAGATTTTCAATGCCGATTATTTACAAGCACAGGTCTCGCTCGATGTTTACATAAACAAGCATTATTATCTTGTATACAGCTTGGAGAAAATCCTAGTGTTTGTGAAAATCCAGTGATGATCAAACTGATGTGAAGGTGTCATTGGGGTGTATATTTTTTCGAAAACGACACTGAAAGAACAATTAAAGAATTTGAAGTGGACGGTGTTCAACAAAACACTGCCACGAACTACCTCGCCAGATCAATTTTTGGCATTCCGAAAATTTATTTTCAAGTAAGTGAATTACAGTTTTTCAGGACGACAATTGTCTACCAAAATGATGTATTTTGAAGCCGTTAGGGGTTTTATTCTTTTAGCGAACAATCTCTGAACGTTGGAGCATTTGGAAGCCAACTTTCGCCAACTGTTAGCCGAAATACCAACCGAAATACGTGCAAATTATGATACAAAAAGCGACTAGATGAACTGTTGTTGGGCCATCCAAACCCATGAAACACTTAAAATATTTGCACCCAATCTATGACGAATTCTATTTGGAAATAGTATTCTAAAAAAAGTTTCACTTTTATGTTTCCATTTTTTATAAACGAACTATAAAACTGATGTAAAAACAACCTTCAAATACAATTGGAAATGGTGTTAAATAAGCTTTAAGCTTACTTGCACATTAGATACACCACAAGAAAAGTAAACCCCAGAAATATGGCAAAAGCGAACATGGCATACATGATGATTAATTCTAAGGAAAGGGAAAATATTTCTTTTCCTTATAAATTAGATAAAAAAAATTAGGTCGTAATAAAAATTACCATTGCCATGACACTCAGGAGAATTGCCTAAGAAACCACATTTTGGTATATCTGGAGGAGGACCCTCACGACCGCCAGGCCAATGTATCTTTTTGCCATGAACTGCAGAATAGTTTCTAGAAAGAAAGTGTATACAGTGCTGGTATTAAAAAGTTTATTTTTTGCATTTTTTTTAATCAATATTTACCTATGCAAACCATAATAATGGGCCACTACGGCAAATTTCCCATTTATTGGATCCAAATCTAGTATCGAATAATCAGCATCGCGATCACCATTATCATCTATGCGCACATGACCGGTAATACCATGAAAGTCACGATTCCACATGCGTCTGGTTATGGCCATGCCATCACGTATATCTTCACCTTCTGTTAGAGTTTCATTTAAAGCCATGCCCAATAGATATACGCCATCATAAAAGGCGCCAATAAAAAAGTTAACCTAAAAGATATTTGTCTTCTAGATCATAGGTTTTATTATTAATAGCAGTGGACCTACTTCTTCGCCTTCGCTAAACGTGTAATTGTAATTTGTTAAAGCCATTTCTCTAACATTTTCAGCAAAGCCCTGATATTTGGGACTCGATGGTTGCAAAAGTGACACGCGCAATAAAGCTTCGTAAGCCTTGCGGGCACGACTATCATCCGGATCGCCCATTTCCCAGTCATGATCACCCCAATAAGAACTCTAAAAATGTTAAATAATAAGTAAAGTAATATTATTGACTGACCATCACTGTATCATAATTATTTAAAGCTTTAAACCGTTTTTATTTGTTTGGTTTTGTATCATTAACTCACCTGAAATATTTCCACATCCAAAAACACCCAATCGCCATTAGTCATGCCTAAAGCATAAGCCGCCAACATAAATTTTCGCACTAAAGTACCACGTACAGACAAAATAACAACTAAAAAATTATTGAAAAAAATAAGAAATAAAGAAAATGAATCATGGATTAATAAACTTATCATTATCTATTAACCCTTAAAAGACGCAATGAACAAGAAATGTCTTCAAAGAAAGGAAAAAGACTAAATTTTTACCACAGCTTTACAATTCAGCATACAAATCGAGGTCTCAAATTTAATATTCGATCTGGAGAGGTGGAACTGATGTATACTGATTTAGCAAGCCAACAGATCTTCGTGTATTCCGGTACTAATGTTTTTGTACTATTATTAGAAATGATGCTCAATTAATAACCCTCTTTAGAAACGATGATTTTAAATGCCTTATTGCAATTACCAAGTCCAACTTTTTAACTGTACAGTTTATACATCGTAATTAAAATGGTATCAGGAACTTCCTGTAGTAAATCTCTTCGGACTTATGTGGTAAAATGCAAATATGCCTACCGAGTCGGTGGAAGTCGCCGTGGTCTAGTAGGTAGTGTGTTGGCTTATTAGACGAAAAGCCAGAGTTCAAGCCCCAGACCAGACATCAAAATAAAATACAAAAAGTATTTCTTCGGCGACTACCGGTAAAAACTCTGAGAGTAAATAAAATTGCCATGAAAAGTCTCTCAAAAATCTGTCGTTCGGAATCGACTTTAAACTGTAGGTCCCGCCACTCATGTGTAAAAGTAACACACACAACATAAGTGATGTGAGAAACTAAGTCGTAATCCTGACTGAAGGGTTGTAATAATGCACTAAAGCAGTGCTCTTCTACTATTGTTCTTCTACCAGTCAATCTTTTCAGAGTGTTGTGTCATGCAGTTATTATTCTGTTGCTTACGATGTTTACTACAACATACAGACAATTCCTAAAGAACACTGAGTTCTAAAGCCCTATGAAATATGTCTCGATAGCAATTCACTATGAACGTTCCAGGCTTATGAAAACCACCTTCATACAATACGGTATTCAAAAAATTCTCTCTTTTGAGTTTTACATATCAGTTTGATGAGAGTAAAGTGAGGTTTCTAGAAGTAGCCAAAGTCTAAAATTTGGCACAGTGAACTTGTATCCACGAATTACTATCGGTAAGGGTTATGTCTTCTTTAGAATTGTAACAAATTGTCTTAGAGATGCTACTATACGAATTGTGATAGGCGTGATACTAATTACACTAATTACTACTGATCAAGACTACAGTATTAGTAATTGACTAAAAGAACGCAGTTCTGATGGCTGGTCTCACAACGTAATATGCAGCGTAAAAATATCGAAGAAGTGAATTATGTGAACGATTGAAAACAAAAGTTTACGAAATAATTGAGGCTAATCAGAGAGGCTTTAGACCTGGTAATTTGACTATCGATCAGGTAATCACATCGCGATAAATCTTGTGGACTAAGAAAAGAAAATTTGACATTTATTCACTAATTGTCTGACGCTAACTCCTTTACTATCCTCTCTTTCTCTCCTCTAGTAAGTATTACAATGTGTAATTTTGACCTCATGGTATTGTACTTGTCCCAATGACAAGTACACGTTCTCAAACCTAACCTAACCTAATTGTCGACTTCACAGTTCAAAACGCATTGAAGTGTTCAAAGCCACAACGGAATTTACCACGCTGATACGGATATGCGTAACTTGTAGAATTGGGGAAAACTTCTGAGAAACTTTTAATATCAACTGAGGTTTCAGACAGTGTGATAATCTATCTTGTGACTTCTTTAACATCCTGTTGGAAACATGTTGCAGGCGATTTACCCCGGGAAACTCATGGCGCAGATGATATTGGTTGTTTCGTGAAATAACTGCCGCTTTCTTTCGAAAAAAATTGATTAAGAGAGTTGGTAGTCACTGAGTCTAAGCAACGCCGTGTTTCGAACTTACAACGCTTAAGCCTAATCTAAGTACAGTTTGGTACTCTGAATTTTTAAATAAATTTTTACCTTTTTTAAGCAAATTTAAGTTTAAAAAAAATTTAAAACATCCTAAGACCTCTTAACTGTTTAATTCTTAACTGTTTTCACTTACCTCTTGCATACATGCTGGCATCTCTTAAATATATTTCATATGGTTCCTGTTCATTACCATTCAGTTCACGTACAAAACTCAATAAGCCCTCTTGCCGCAAACCGTACTCCAAATTCTTACCCACTGTTAGCGAAAATAAATCCGAACGATCAACCAGTAAAGCAACATGTTTCCAATTAAATTGACGAAATACACTGGCAAAAACCAATTTCAAGCGACACTGACAGTAAGACATGCGTGTTAATGTTGGATATTTTGTTTTATCCTTAAACATGCCCTGGAAGTACAATAAATAAAAATTCATTTTCAATTCTATTATGCGTGTGAGTGTACATATTAAGACATTTTTCACACAGATTGTGTTAATTTCTCTCGCTCTCTCTCACTTGCTCTCGTTTTTTTGTTTGTATGTGTGTGATAGATTAACAGCAGGTTTGATGGTGTAATTATTGCTGCTCTCTTACTTAAGATATGTTTTACAGTAAAATTTACAATGATTTTCTGTTATTTAAGTATTGAAATCCCTTGGGATTTAAATTTCATGTGTTTATAGCACATATAGATTCACTAGTGGCTTAGAGTGATAGGCCATTAATTCCCATATACTTGATATTTATTAGTTTTTATATCAAACAGTTACTTGTCATGAAATATATTTGAAATAACAAAAACTATGGAAAGAATTAAAAGAATTTCTCGAGTAATACTCTCAGTCCCAATGACTAGGAGGTTATACACACGTTGCACATTAAACGTCGCACTCAGTGTATTAACGTTTAACCATGAGATGTTGCGTTTCTGGCCGATTTAAATAACACTATAAGATAATGTTTGGCTGTGTAATTCTTTATTATGATCCTCCTTTAAATAGACCAGAAACCCGGAAGGGACAAAGGAGGATATAATCCAGTCATTGCCTTGTGTCATCTACAACTGCAGTAGAACAATTTGTAGAAGATGAAGACTTCGTTTTGGTTTTCTTCTCTTTTACTCCTCTTGGGAACATATGGCTTCCACAAAGAATTTTCTATTTTACCCGGTTGGCTGCTGTTGTTGCCATAAGTTCCGCTTGGTTGTTATTCAGCCTTGTTAACCGTTTTGTTAATCTGTTGTTGGTCCAGCTAAGCAGGTGTTTGGTCGTTGCCAAAAAACAAGGCCCTTCGAGTATGTGCTGTCGTGGTGATAAATCTTGCTAACCCTTGATTCCTAATTTGTCCACGCTAGGTGGCTGCACTGCCTGACCTACCTGCTATGTTATCCTTTTTCCATTTCCATGGAGTAACGGGGCTTCTAAGTTTTTTTTTCTTTTCGTTCCAGCTCTCTTTACTGTTTATCATTTTCAGCACGACGTTTGTAGGGCTAATGACGCCGATTTCAGCTTCGAGTTGCCCATCGACAACAGCTGAAGAAAGTATGTTCGGAATCATCTAACGTTTCTTCCTCTTCATAGATACAGAATGGCGAGCGGCATTTCCCCATGCGATGCAGATATATCCGTCACCGGTCAGCATCTGGGTTATGTAGTAGTCTATTTCGCCATTTTTTCTGTTTTTCCTCACTTGCAACTCGGGAATCAGTTTATATGTCCACCTTCCATGCTGTTCATTTTCCCAGCGGAATTACCATTTTAGGAAGACTTCGTGCTTTATCGCTTCTATGCTCTGTGGTTGAGTCGTACTTTGCCTGGCGTTGAAGATCATCCGGCGCTCATATGCTTGTAGGTCTATGGGAACCATTCCGGCTATAACTAGGACAGCTTGTGTCAATACTGTGCGATACGAGGATGTCACTCGTAGAGCAGCTATTCTCTGCGCAGACAGTAGTTTTCTAGCCCTGATCCGGGTTTCCAAAGTAGTAGCCCAGATTTCAGACCCATAGAGGAGTATGCTATTTCCAGCCTCCATGAGTAGCTTCCTCTTACTTGGGAGGGGTCCACCAATGTTTGCCATCAGTCTACTTAGTTGAGTTGTTATTCTAGCTGCTCTCGCTGTTGCATACTCTATCTGCTCTGAGAAGGTCAGTTTCGAGTCCAGTCTAACCCCAAGGTATTTAATCGATTTCTTCGTGGGAATAACTAAGTCGCCTATGTTGATTTCGATCTCGATCGGAATGTAGCGTCTGGTTAGCAGAAGCAGCTCGGTTTTATGCATGGCCAGCTGTAGGCCGTGAGATTATAACCAGTGCTTAGTCCGCATCATGACTTGTCGTAATCTGCGTTGGACTTCGTCTGTGTTTCTGCCCCTAATGACTGCTGCGATGTCGTCTGCGTATCCGACTAGGCAAGTGTCCTCCGGCATCTCTATTCTTAGGATTTCATCGTAAGTCGCGTTCCAGAGATCTGGTCCCAATATGGACCCCTGCGCCGCTCCGGAACTGACCTGCCTTCTTCTTGGCCCTTGGTTTGTGTCGTATATCAGCACTCTATTCCTTAGGTAGTCCTTAATAACTCTCATCAAATGCGCTGGAACATTGAAAGTTGTCTCCAAGGCCTCGATCACATCTGTCCGCCTCAGACAGGCTTCTTAGATGGATTGTATTGGAATGGGTGAAGCCACTTAGTTTGAAATTCATTGGGATTCGAATACGGGCTTCTCAACTTATAGACAAGCTGTTCTGGTTTTATTTGCTGGAATTATGTGAAGTTTTCTTCTAGTGGACTACCTCTGTAAAAATTGCCACGTGACATTCTATGATAAAGTGAGAAGTTCTGTTGCGATACAAATGAGGGATGTGTTGTACACTACCCCAGCAACAGATCTGCTTGTTATTTTAGGCTTAATTGTCTTCCATATACATTATCTGCAAAACAACAAGCAGCACTTGTTGCAATGCGACTTTCTATGTTCTATCACTCTAATATAATATTCTCACTGGGCACTCCTTCATCCTATTTAAGGATTCTGAGGCTCTGAGTGTGTTCACTATAGTTCGTCCGAACCTAGGTTTGTTAAAGCCTAAAGTCCTGATCCTCCCAAAGCGATTGATTCACTAAAACGGCAACAGGCTTTTCGGTATGCTACCGTTTGCAATGCTTGATAATGTATGTAACAGCCTATTAAACATTGTTCCACCACACTTGTTTCCAAGTTCCAATTTTAGTATATGTTCTGCCGCAGCAAGTGTCATCCTTGTGCAGGGCCTTATGGGAGAGAATAGCAATTGGGTGGCCAATAATTTAATGTCGGTCTCTAATTTCCAACGTTTTCGATGTCTGGCTATACTAATAATCAGTAATAATAAAATATCCAATGATGAGTTACAGCAAAGAAAATAAAGTATAAAGAATGTGCATTTTAACATATTTTGGAATATTTTTCAAAAATATTTCAGGACGCGGGGGGAAAGATAGAAGGGAAGGTTACAGAAACCCAGAGCGTAACAATGCGTTGTTCTCATCATGCGTTGTTCTCATCGTGCGTTTTTGTTGTTTGACCAACAACAGACGTCGGCACCAATGACCCTCAGGGTAAGAACATCTTCGGCTTTTTACACACATAGGACACGAACATCAAGAATGTTCGTTAAAAAGAGCGTAAAAATCTTGTCAGTTTTTAAAGAAGAAGGTTCATGTCGCTTTTTTCAGACTTCAATGATACACCCAAAGAAATATCACAGTAGTATTCACTAATATCAATGAGAAATGATTTCGATTTTTGGAAGAATACTTGCCAAATTAAATACGGTGTCTTAGTGTTTTAGTGCAGTACAATTTTTCTATATTTTCCGATCATATATACATATCATTGGGTTAATAAGTAGACTTGACATTATTACTAACAATTTTCCTCTAGGTGAACATATGCCTATGGTTATGGATTAGTGAGTGAGAGAGAGAAAATAACTTGAGAGAATTTATTTATTTACAGCCATATAAAAGTGTTAGTAATATACTCTATTTTTATTTTCATTTCATCAACATACATATGTAAAGCTGTCTATCTTTGGCTTAATAATTTTGGATAAATAAAAATAAAATAAAACATCGATTTTATTATTAAAAGAACATAAAGCTATCCATCTTTTTCTTAAAAATTAGGCCATGTTTTTTAGATAAATAAAAATAAAAAGAAAAACAACCATTTTTTATTAAAAGAAAAAAAAAACGAGCATTCCAAAGCATTTAAAAAAAATATACTATGGGACAAAATAAAAAATAAAATACGCCCAGCTAATGACATAGAACATTATTAACACAAAATATTCTTCGAGTGTTATTCTGAAATAAAATGATAAAGCATCCGTAGCACATGTATTATTGTCGCAGTCTGATCGATAACTAAATCAAAATACAAGAATACATGCACATGTACATACGTACGATGAGAGCAACACATTGTTACGCTCTTTGTTTGTGTTCATTTTCCTTCTGGCTTCCTCTCCCCTTACCCAGAAATGATTTTTAAAAAAAAATTTGGTGAGAGCGGGTCGTGATGTTACGACCCGCCATAAGAAATTTTACTTTTACATGATGCGCATTCTTTATATCCATATTCTTTGGTTACAGGTAATTGAATATTTTTTACGTTTTCATTCCTATTTTATCCGTTCCAGAATTTGCGTTTTTATGTATTACGTAAAACCCTACAGAACCCTACAATTGCATTTAATTTATTCAACTTCCCAAATATCGTTTAAATTGGATAAAATATAAGAAGTTTTTTCATTTAAAATATAAAATGATATTGGTTTTGACCTTCGTTAAGAATAAAGTCTTTTAAAATTATTTCAGTTTAATAAGAAACAATTTGTAGTTCTGTCAGTTTTATCTGTTCTATCGATGTAATATGTATGTATGTATGTATGTATTGCTGGCCAATAATTGTGCTGTAAGTATCAAATTGTGTCCATGTGCCTTTATAACCATAACAAATTATCATATGTACTCTCCTACCATGCTACTCTTACTTAAAACGGTTTTTCTTATAGCCATACATACTATGAGTTTATGTGTGTGTCGGTAACCATTGTCCTTGTGGCTGTGTTAAACTTATTCAATGTCAATGTCATGAAACATCAAATCAAGTAAGAGCACGTACTCAACAAGAGATAAACGAAGCCAACAATACTCAATAGAGATACTAACACACATGTACAGATGGTATAGATTGTATGTAAACACATAAAGAGTATGGATTTCAATTGGATATGTGTGGCAAAAGATGTGTACCGAAGCATAATTATTTTAAAATAACAAAATACCAATACATTCACACATTCATTCATTGGTTACTAACACACACTTGTTACATGCTTTTAGTATTTTTACACTAGTACTCTTGAAACAATCAATTCATCTCCTCAGTGTATAAGAGAAAGTTGACCATTTTGCATTGAATTACAAAAATACCCACAGCAATAGAACAGAAAGTGATAGAGAGTAAGTGACAGCTGAGTGTTAACTTTTAATTTGAAAATTGTTGAAAACAATTTAAAGTCCTTTTTATTAAATTTTTTATTGAGAATTTTATTTTCAATTTGTTTTTATTTTCTATATATGTATGTATACAAAAACTTTATTAATCCCCTAAGAGTTTGTACAATATTTTGTACGGCATATAATATTTTTATTTAAAAGGCGTTTGACCTCATGACATATTTATTTGATAGGCAATAATGATGAATTGCTCTAAAGTTTTTTTTTCAAAATATTCCACACATACACTCACATATTGTATTTTCTAATTAATGAGTTACAAGTTTAAGCGTTTATTTGCAATACCTACCGTACTTTCGTTTTTCCATTTGTGTATACGACCCAAAATACCAGATGTTACCGTCAATTCCCCCTCAGAGGGTGGCTGGAGAGGCAATAGAGAAATAGGAAAATATCAAATAAAGAATTTAGTACTCGATAGTAAAAACTAAAATAATTATATTTTAAATAATTTTTTCACATGTTATACATGAGCGGGTAAATAAGGCCGTTAAGTTTTTAAATGGGTCGGCTATATTTCCTCAAAGAGAAAATGCAAAAATTGTAATGATGCACAAGCCTCACTATATCTCTACCGTTTCCAGTCTTTTCAATTCTTTACTAGAAGTACTAGAAGTGCTCAAAGTGTTCCATATTTAAATCATCAGTTTTTTGTGAGTTTTAACTACTTTTACGCGTTCTTCGATTGTAACAGGCAAGTCTTTCACTAAACAGCACTGTCAGACGGGCGATATTGAATAAATAAATAAATAGATAACTCATTACACAGACTACATTATTGGCCATGGGAATTTTCTACCGCGGATTTCATCCTTCGTATTCAACCTGTGTTGTAATTTTATCCAGGTTTACAAAACGATGCAAAAACTTGTTCACACTGCAGTTGGACAGTACCAAACACTCCTGCGAAGTTATCACGTGATGACAGCACTCTCAGACGGATGTTTTTGAAACCATAGTCGTTACATAGACTACATTATTTTCCTTGGGAATATTTAACCACGGATTACAGCCTAGCTTCGTACACCACCCGTGTTGTAAACGTACATTTTACCCAGGTTTGTAAAACGACACAAAAACTCGTACACATTGCGGTTGGAAAGTATTAAACACTCCTGCGAAGTTATCACATGATTGCGTTTATGATTGGTTTGGGAATAAACGCAGCATCCAGCTTTGTCATACACAGATAATCGTTGAAAATTTAGACCATAAAAGGCGTCTATGACATCCCCAATTCCTCATACCCTCAATTTCCGATTAGCTAGAACTGTATCTTGAATTTTTTTTCAGTTATTGTGAGTCCAGAACGTTTGTAAGCACACAACGAAATTCAGTAATCCACCCCTTAACGATTGAAATGCTTTTTCTGTAAAAAAAAACATATGCAGTGGAATCAGAGACGCCTTGAAGGCAGATAAGCTTGCTTCCAATTAGCTGACCAGGCCAAAATCTATACTCAATTTTGCGTCAGACGAATGTTCTGAATGGGGCTCTTCTGCAGTATATGGATCACTTCGAGCCCAATAACAGGTTCTATGGAGAATCACTGGAACATACACTTGGAACGAAAGCGTGGTTTATGCATACTAGACAGAGAGTAACCCTTACTGACACTGGAAAACATTCTAAATTTGGTCAGAGCAGCAGGATCGGAGAAAACGTAGGCATACCTTGCACAGATTGAGGACCGTATAATTGATCATATGATCGCAGTACTCTAACACACTTACGATGATAGGGCATCTACCGATGCGCAATGCATTATATTGGCTCAACAAAAACCTGTCGTTGAAACGAAGGAGAAAAAATTCTTCATGTTTTAATGCCCTAAGCTTTTGTTAAGAATTTTTTTTTTATATATTTTGTTTTTATTTAAAGGAAATCATGCCTTTTTTCCATTTCCTTACCCCCATACAATTTTCAGATGCCATTAATCTATTCCATTCACGTGCTACAAATGCTGTAAATAAGATTTAATTGCCTTCAAGCATGCAAAGTAAATAAAAGACATAGTTACGAGCATTCCCCACTCCATCTTGCCACCCCATCTAAAGCCAATTAATTTCAAATTTAATTTCATCAACAACATAATACCACTGTATCAGCTTCATTGCCACCTTTGTTGGTTTAAAGAAATCCTTAAAATATACAAACAAACAGAAAAAAAACGCCATGAAGCACATACCTGATCACCCATACCGGTTATAATGGGTGAATTCCAATAGGCAGCTAGACGAGCCACAGGTTCCAAAGCAAAGGCACATGCTGGTCCTATAAAAGCAATAACATCATCCTTAAAGTGCATATCAGCAGCTAAACCAGGAGCTTTGGCACCCGAACATGAGGGATAACTAAACAAATGAAAAAAAAAACAACAGCAACAACAACAAAAAATAAGAAAAGAATTCATTTTAGAAATTAGAATATTTTCTTAGAAAACCAACAACAAAAAGAAAACAAAAACATTAATTTCGTATAATCTATCGTGTTTCTTTTCTTTTCCAATTTTCTTCATTTGTATCTTACAGCTTAAACTGTAGAGCATTGTATCTTCCGTTTTAATTTCTTATAAGACATACAATTAAATACGAACCATTAATTTTATAAACCTTTTATAGCCTCTTCAAAGCATTACAGTTTTTAGTGGATGATTGGTGGATGACTGGATTAGTAAGGGGTGGGTTGGGGGTTTGTATGACACTATAAAAATTATAGAAATTATTGGATTTTCAAATGAAAGCAACAAGTTTTTTTCCATTTTTTGCATTTAATATGGCACACGATTTGACAAAATGTCAATAACTGGATACAAAGGGATGAATATATTCGAAACGAACAATTGAAGGAACAGTTGTGACAAACTGTCTAGCAACAATACAGTCACAACCCTATCACTCTCTAAAATACTAAACAAACTAACGAATTTTAAAAACCTAAGACCACAAAGTCATTAAAACATGGTGGGTAGCAAATTATGGAAGTTTTAACACTCACAATAAGGAGGGTGTGATGACAAGAGTCCATTCCGTCTTCGTGGAAGAAGAGCGTGATGGTTATGATACCAAAAAGGGAAACCTTCGGCTATGTAATGACCTAAGGGGTACAGCCGTACTAAATGAACTTAATACACTCTTATCTATCGTAATACATACATACATAATTGGTCATTACAACCTTTTGGTCAGGACTAAGACCTAGCTTCACACACCACTTATGTTGTGTGTGTTAATTTTTTGTACATGAGTGGCTGAAGCTACAGTTTAATGTCGACTCCGAACGACAGAGTTTTAAGAAACCTTTTCATGGCAATTTTATTTATTCTCAAAGTTTTTTTTTACCAGAAAAATGCTAAGAGAAAGGCGCCAAAAGGAATATTTTTTCATATGTCGTTTTGTTTCAGATATCCGAGCTGGGGTTTGAACCATGGCCTCACGTCTAATAAGCCAACACACCACCTCTTGGACTACGGCGACTTCAGCATAATACTAATATATTTCTATCACAATACTAAATCATATATCTCCGACAGCGGAAACCGTCATGCGAAAAGAACTTGTAAATACTGTGAGAAGTCCAGTTCTGTTCAGTCTATTGAATACAACTTTCTCAATTTGAAAGGTTTGTTCTAAGGGCGCGATGAGACGCGCTTAATATCAAGGGGATACAACAGAGCTCTTCTAACAAGCAATAACGTTTCATGAGAGAAAATATTCGATGCACTCCTCAAAAAGAATAATCCAAACCGGTTGATAGTTTTCTAGCATATCCTTCTGCCTTTGTGTGACGCATTTAACAATAAACAGACGCGAATATATGGTAGAGATAGGTTAGATTATATTACGTATTGTCACCTCACATAGCCACGCGTTGTCAGTTCATTAGACCCTTTATACTACCACATTTCATGAGAGGAAACATTCGATGCACTCCTCAAAAAGAATAATCCGAACCGGTTGCTAGTTTTCTAGCATATCCTTCTGCCTTTATGTGACGCATTTAACAATAAACAGACGGGAAGATATGGTAGAGATAGGTTAGGTTATATTACGTAATGTCACCTCACATAGCCACGCGTTGTCCTCAACTAAGTCATTTCATTAGAGTCTTTATGATACAACTCCTCCAACATAACATTCCGAACGAATTCGTTTTGATTGCCTTGTGTAAAAGACAATGTTTTTCAATTTCATTTCCGCCGATTGCATTAAGGAAACGCATTCCCAGAATTCTTAGACCACTTAGCGTCAATGTTAGACAGTGGCTCATTAAGTGAATAATGATTTCTTCTTCTGTCGCCGACTCGTAATTCCTTTAGAGTTTGTGTAAAAGGTGCCAACATGAATACCACCTAGAGATGTATAAGTGTATTGTCCTCTTTGTATTAGTAGCTCGTAATATCTAAGGGGATCCCTATTGGCGAATTATAGTTGTATAGAGTAAGACCCCGCTTAACGCTGTTTCAGTATTACGCGGTAGTATTGCGATTCCCTTAAATAGCACACTGTATTGATACTTGTTGTATATGAGAGCAAATGAAACGGCCATGCACCAACGAAAAGCAGTGCACTATATAGCGACGGTGTATACAATGTGTCTGTTTCAACGCTCTTTTGCTAGTCTGTCCAGAATAAAGATTCCAACCGTATTTTCTGAAGTCGCAATCACAGTACGAACGTTGTTTCGTTTAACGCTGTTTCGTTTAGCGCTGGAACTTATTTCAACGTATACCTCGCGCTAAGCGGGGTCTTACTTAGTCTTTAAGTGCCTAAATCATCTGCAGCACATTTTTCGGTTACCTTTCCATGCCCGATTTTTCAACTGATGTAGACCTTAAAAAAATCTGCCATTTCTCAAAGAAAAATTATTCTGTTATATAGTCTACCACTCTCTCCTTCGCTGCACAACACTTCAGTGCTATCATAGAAAAATAATTGTTTGACGTTTAGTCTTCTTTTATATGAAATTAACAAATTAATGACATTCATGCAGCAGTTGAAATGAATGAAGCTGTTATAAAACAGTTACAAAAATAGATAAAAGAAATGCTAACGGACTTATACATGAAAGATCAATTAATTCTGCTGCTGGAAATGTGAAAATAAAAATAAAAACTTTTATACGAATAAAGTGAACAACGCATAGAAAAAGGTCACTATAGTACAAGTAAAATACTTTTAATGTTATTTTACTATAAAGAAATATGAAGAAATTATTTGGTGGGAATGAGAATGTCGGCTCTTGTTGCAGAAATTTCAAAGTCAAAGATGTACCTCGATTTGGTTGGCCAAGCAGTAACAAAGGCAAGGAACTTTATCAATTAATAGAGCAAAAGTGGCACTCATGCAGACATAAGAAATACTAAAGATCAACAATATCTACCATTTAAAAGAGGCTGATTACTTATAAGTGCTTGACTTTTGTGTGATACCGGAATGGTGGCAGTTTTGCTAAAACAAAGTTCGTTGGAGAACACATAGGTGACCGTTGTGAGTTCACATGAAGTAATGACCCAAAACTAAAGTCCTGATTAAACGATCTTTACAATCAGCATCAAAGCTTTCCATTTAAAGCGTGTCTTTTATAGAGTCAAGCTGAAAACCGGACAGAAAATTATCTAGCGCCGACTATCGAGAAAGGGTAAGCCAGCACGGATCTGCAACCTCTACAGAACTCATTTACAGTAAAGCGAAGCCTCTTCACTTTCCTATCCATTACTCAATAAGAATAAAGTGAATGAGACATATGTTCCTACGTTCAAATTGAAGTAGGTGAAGTAATTGATTGTAGGTTGAGAACTAGTCTTTTCTGTTTAGAATTTCATTGCGAAATCTCCTATTAAGACTATATTCAGATGGGATATAATCACTTTCACTCAGAGTTTACGGAGAGGGAATAATGTGCCAGCGTGACAGAATATTAAATAGCATTGAATCAAGTGTTGCAAATTGTCTGGCCGGTGACCTAGATGGATGTCAATTAAATATAACAAAGTGGAGCTTTTTAGGCTTAATCTTTGTGAAGGCAAGCTGTATGGCAAAAGATCTCATCCCAGAAGATAGTTGCGACCGAAAAAAGTCACATCAAACCCGTTAATATTGAGTATAAAATTAACCATTGTGAACTACAAATTCTTAATTCTAATCGCTACTGTCCATAACTCTATTAATAAATAAAAACATCTGTATTGTTATCATACAAAAGTCTCGAATAGATATACCCTACACTAAGGCATTAGCACACTAAAGTTGCTACAAGAACTACACAATCTGATGTCCTTACTATTTACATCACTTATCCGTCCAATGGATGATCGCTGTAGGTAGGATTTTAACTTAGATGAAAAAAAAGGAAAGAACAATAAAAAAATATTAATTTTACGCCCTCCTCTCAGCTGTCTTCCGGCAAAAAAAAGACTAAAAGCACGTAATTGCCATGAAAAGCTTCTTAAAACTGTCGTTCGAAGTCGACTTTATTCATAAATAAAATTAAAACACACAACATAGGTGGTGTGAGAAACTAGTCGATAATCCTGACCGAATGGCCAATAAATTAAATTAAGTTTAACTGACTGAGAATGGAATACAACCGTCAAGTATCAATGGCGATCGATATTCATTTTGAGTGTTCATACAGGAGACGGCGATGATGTTTATTAAAGACAGCAGAATATTCAACTCTATTCATTCATTAGAGCACCGTTGCTCTGTAACTCGTGTTTCGATGTATTAGCTCTACTTGAACGTAATATACTCGAGAGCAATGAAGAAACAGGTTTACGTAGAGCTCATCCTTTTCTGGACCAGTAAATCGCACAATGCTTTATAAAAATAATTCGCACTTTAGATGCACAATATGTGTACGTAACTCGATTACTACAGAAGTTTTTCCTGTCACACTATAAATACTACTCCCTCTTTCTTTGTTGCAACACAATACAATGCATGAGTAGTGGCATCCCCTAAGTGTTGTAGATCTCCTACGCAGGACAGATGACTTTTTGAACATACTTACATACGTTTTACAAAACCATAATAATTTGATAATTGATAATGATAATTTGTTTCAATCACCTACAACTTGAAGTCGCCGTAGTCTAGTAGGTAGTGTGTTGGCTTATTAGACGTAAAGCCCGGGTTCGTATCCCAGGTCAGACTTCAAAACGAAATACAAAAAGTATTTCTTCGGCGACTTCCTCTCAGCAAATTTCTGGTAAAAACTCTGAGAGTAAATAAACCTGCAGTTTTCCTCGAATGTTTTGCTGTTAGAAAGTTTTAATTTTTTTTATACAAATTCTTTAAAATAATTTTACTAATGTATGTATCTGCGGGTGTATTAGTATGTAAATGTGTAATAAAAGACCCCCTTGATACTGTACTCAACTTACCTAGCTTGAACCTTGCGTAATGTTATATTATGTGGACTTAAAAATTCCTTATTAATGACATCTAAAGCTAAATCCACAGCCGGACCGCAACGTTCCAAGTCAAAAGGTGAATCTAAAACAAAATGAAAAAAACAAAAAACAGTAAGAAAAAGAAAAAGAAAAGATAAAAACGGCAAATTAAAAACAAAAGAAAATATTAACAAACGTATTTTGTTTACTTATTAACACTTATATACATACATAAGTGTGTGTGTGTGTGATATTTATACTTAGACGCTTACTCTTGCATATGGACGTGTCACTATTTAAATGTTTATTAATTTTGTATCATATTGCAATAAATACCAGCTCAAACGAACACACACTCACACATATATGTACGTCTTACTTGTAATAATACAATAATAATAATAATGACAACAAAAACAACAACAACAGTATATATTTTTGCCTGTACTTACCTAAGTGGGATGCCATTAGAACACCCACATTATAAACACGATTACCCATATTGTCATATTCGATTATTTCACGTTTCTTACGATGTTTGATTTTATAAAATGCTTCATACCAATTACTTGTATATAGTTGATGTTGTTGTTCTTGTTGTTGTTGTTGTTGTAAACTATCATTTGTTGTTAGAAAATAGCCAGTCGCTAAAGTCTGTAAATCATGAGCCAAATTTCTTAAATTCAAATGATAATTATCGTCATTGTTGTTGTTGTTGTTGTTGTTGTTATTGATATCGTTTTCCATAATAATGCTGTCATCATTATCGTTATTCGTCTCCGTGCTTTCGTCCCAATAATTATTGTTTAACAATATTATACGTTTTGTTTCATAAACAATAGCCAAAGTGGTAATTATGATTAAGAAACAACAGCCGCTTATGAAAAGAAGACTGTTGTGCATTTTGTCTGTCTATTTATGTTACACACTTATTTAGTGTTGTTACTGTTGTTGTTGTAGTGTTTGCTTTATGGCAAAAGGGAGTTTATTTTGAGGTTATGTTTTTCCTATTTTTTTTATCTTAATTTAATGAGCAAATTTAACTTTCATTTTATAACACAATTTTTAAATTTAAATTATACGAACTGATATTACATGTTTTTGGTATTTGTTTTTAATTATTTTCGTTTTGTTTATACAAATCTTATATTTTATACAAATATTTCATATTTATTCACATTTCCTGTAATAGAAATTTAATATAAGAAAATTAACAACTAAAGGCATAACGTTAGGATGATTTAAGCGCAGCTTAGTTATTTAAATTTAAATTAAGTTATACTTTCAGGCAGTTTAAGTTGAATACTTTAATTTTTAAAACATATTACTGTCATTGAATATTAATGTATGTATTAAATAATTATTTAAACCAACAGCAAATCAATTTAGTGGCACCGAACCGCCCTTTTATTTAACGAATGTTATACATGTAAGTTGAGTTGAATTCGTCGTAGTCTAGTAGGTAATATGTTGGCTTACTAGACATGAGGTCATGGTTCAGATCCTAGATTTCAGACATCTCCAACAAAACGAAATATGAAAAAATAAATCTTCGGCACCTTTCTCTCAAACTCTCTTTCTGGCAAAAACTCTGAGTGTAAACAAAATTGCCATGAAACAGTTTCTGAAAAATCTATCGTTCGGAATCGACTTTAAACTGTATGTCCCGCCGCTCACATATAAAAATAACAGGCACTACATAAATGGTGTGAGAAATAGATCGTAATCCTGGCTGAATGACTGTAATAACCAATTATGTATGCATGTATATCTGTATACATTTAATTTGACAACCAAACAAGGCGTAAATATATTAAACGTGGCCACTTTTCAATATAATTACCCCATAGTGCTCATGGTCATGATAATCAACCTATTTTTCAAGAAATTGGCAAGATTTTAAAGAAGTTTGTATACACCAAAAGCGTTACATACGTGATCAGACCTCTGCATCACTGTAATGGACACATTTCTGAAAACATAACTTCTGTTAGAGAAAGTGTGGCGGATAATCGGTATTTACGGATTTCGCAGCGCTCTCCCTAACTGGGCTTATATTATGACTTATTGGAGCATATTTTGCATTTAGATTTACACCAACATCCTTTTAAAACCCGACGTACTTGTTGACTTAATTGGTCATCACAATCTTTTAGTTAGGATTACAACCTAGCTTCTCATACACTCGTGTTGTGAGACCTACCGTTCGGCGTCGTCTCTGAAAGAAGGATTTGAAAAGCTTTTCATCACAATTTTTTTTAGATTTTTTTTCAGATGATTGAAGGCAGTAATTTTTTTTCAATATTTCGTTAAGTTCGAGATGTCTGAGCCGAGAATTGAACCACAGGCTCTCGTCTAATAAGCCTACACACTACCTACTAGAGTACGGCGACTTCAACCCAGCTTACGCAGCAATTAAAGCCAATTTTCCATTTCGTAGATATGACGATTGGATGCTGGGGCAATAAGATTTTAATGTTGAATTTTTGGTTGAACTTCGGTGTACTCAGAAATGATTGTGAAAAGCCAGTGTATATGATAAAATGATTGTTTGGGGCACATTAAAGCCTGGATTTGCGATTGGGCCATATTTTTTCGAATATTATTCTGGAAGAACCTTTACCCTCAATTCAATATATGTATATATGTTCCTCTTACTCCTCTAGGGAGCATAGGGTCGCTTGGTTTCGGTAATAATAGTTATTTAAGACGTACAGCTTATTAGGCTATAGCGTCCGATCCTGGTGTTGGGACTACCAACATCGAATCCAGGCATGCAAATTGTCCCTGGTCGGTCGTCAGCTCGCTTTACTTTCCCATTAGTCCCCCAATTCAATTCAGATATGATAATCAACCATTTTTGTGTCCTGCAATTAAATATTTCGAGCTGTGCGGCATGTGCTTTCAACAAGAAGGTGCCACGAACCACACAACTCGACCAATTTTCGCTGCACAGTAAGAGAAGTTTCCAGAAAGAGTAGGTTCACCCATAATGTCCAGGTCCAAGTATTATAATGGAATAAAAGTTTCATGGAAATCATGGATTTGTGTGATCTGATTTAGTCTTCCTTTTAAAACAGAAAAGTAGGTTACGGACTGGTATCCATTTAATTTTGCAAGCAGTTAAAAATCGCATTTCCAACAGCTCACATACGTACATTCTGATACTGAAATATTATCGCCCGTATGGCGTATAAGCAATATTTTGGTCAATTCAATATAATATAACGTATACGTCAACATGTAGCTTTTAACTTGTAGGAATGAACAAAAACTCGTAAAACGTTTAAGTGTGCTGCAGGTATTCCTACATTGCTGATCATTACATTTTGCTACGGTCATAGGCTTTTTCTCCTCTTATGAACAGCATGATTACCTAGTAGAGAAATTCAGGAAAAAAGGAAAAGAAATAATCAAAAGGCAGTCTGGCCCATCGCTCTAACACGCACTTTTCCGCCCCATCCTTTGAGAGTTATCTGTACAATCTCTATCTCGTACCCCATATGATACAATGCCCTGGAACCCAGCATAGTATTCCTTTATATGTCAGGCACTTGGCTCTTATGAGGCTAAATCGAAGATAGTATGGGACGATATGAAGAAAGCTGGATCAGCTAAATAAACAGAATAAAGTTACGCTGACTCCCAGATCATGTGAACGTTTCTAAAGGGATGCTCAACAAAAGATAATATAAAGAGAGGCAAAAACTCCTCTAAAACCAAGTGGGTTTGAGGGAATCAAAAATTCCTGGAAAATTACAACTAAAGGAGATATGGATAGGGATCATGCATCAGAACATCGAAAAATAACTTGAGATTGATAACCGATCTTTTGACAGAGCCACTGTACACTTAAAGTACATGTGTTTAGAAGGGGATTATCTCGAGCACAACATATAGATTCTGTGGCAATGAGAATGAATCATCGGAGCATATTCTTGCATTAGCATTATTCTTGAATTAGCATTATTGACGCCGAGCAGCATCCTGGGGTTTGTCAGGCCAAAAGGCTTGGAGGAAACATTGTAGGAATATCTTATAAAGTATGATGGTCTTACCATGCGATATTATGGATATTTTAGTCCATCTTTGACAGAGCAATGATAACATGTATAAGGCTAACTGTGTATACGAAACCCTGCTATTTATCGCTTACTTTAGTTTGAAACCCAAATACATTACATAATGGCAAGCCATATTGCTATTTGGGCTTTTGACTTTTACAACTGATAGAATTTTCATTTTATGTGCGTTTACTCCTTTTGTTAAAAACCTAAAAGCCTGTGTTTTTGTTTCCAAGACAAAAGTGTTGTAAAATTAATTCCCTTGATAAAGCCTTAAAACATCTCGATAAACAAAACCACTCATGTTAAACAATAACTGAACATAGGAAGGCAAAACACATGGTCTAAAAGCAAACATTTTTAGAAGCACCATTTTAAAGGCCATTAAACGGGACCGGTTATGAAAAGTAAGCCTTTAAAACAATTTCATTATTAAACTTTTAATTTTAAAATGTTCTTATTGTCCACAGATATGAGACAATCTCCTACAATTAATAGGAATATTTTAGCAATTAAAGTCAATTACCGAAAACTTAAGATGAGTGTTTGTGTTAATCATGGAATAAAAAATCCATTAAAAGATCTTTTATCAAAACTCAATTTCATAAAAGGAAATTAAAATCATAGATAATTAGCATATCATAACAGAGTTAAAGTCCATTAATAAATAATTAATAGGAAATACCATTATTTTAACACTCATTTATCAGTTTCTAGATTCTCAAGAGACATTTGTGTCAAGCAAAAGTTTAAAAGATTAACGAAGGAAATTTTCAATAATTTTTCGCGAAATTATTTATTATTTTTGGAAGGAATATAATAAAGAGTTATCCATTTTTCGGTTTCAAAAAACACATAAAGCTGTGATTTCTATGGAACTTCGCCTGAACCTCGCGAAATACAATTTTATTAAACTTTGCACTGGTTGCAGCACTTGCCATGCCAGGATCAATACTTTAATAGTATTTTTATTGTATTTTTACATATTCTTCGGTTGTTTAGGAATCCATATTCTTAAATAACAAACACATAAAGACATCATTGTTAATTACAACCATTCAGTCAGGATTACGACCTAGCTTCTCACACCATTCATGTTGTGTGTGCTAATTTTATTCATGACGGGACCTACAGTTTGAAGACGATTCCTAACGACAGATTTTTGGGAAGCCATTCATGGCAACTTTATTAACTCTCAGAGTTTTGCCTGAAATCTGCTGAGAGGAAGCTGCCGGAGAAATATTTTCCTCATATTTCCAAGTACTGGTTACTACACTACGGTGACTGTAAATGGCAAACCTTTCACTAAATATTTGATATTTATTTTTGAGATGTAATAGTTGACAGTCTTGACAGAACGGTGGTTTTGAAACCACTTAGTAGATAACCCGATGTAAGTGATACCCAAACATCGATGCCCTATTTTCTGTACCTTTAAGTACATATATGGATCAGAATTTCTTCCTATTCTATTAAAAACAATCCAACACATTTTTCAAATAAAATGGGCATGGAAATTTCGCAACCACCAACACTTCACATCATTTAACTTTATTGACATTTAGACCAACTGCAAACTACATAAAGTGGGATATAGCTCTCCTCTATGAGATGGTTAATCGAAGTCCGGTTTCTTCTTTTGAGCTATAAGTGGACTTAAAAGCAGAAATCTTCTAGACAGCCTATTCCAACTATTGAATTAGCTTGTAACCTTGGGGTAAAGAGCGAGATATTAATATTCACTTTATTTCTTTTTTAATTTTATCTTTTTAACTCTTTCAGACATTTGTCCAATATATTGGACGTTTAAGTTTTTATCTCCTTTTTTCCTTTAATGCACAAAAAACGTATTTTATTCGATATATTCATATATACATATATCAAATAAAAAACAAACGCTTTCAAATATTAAAAAAAATTTAGTAAAATAATTATTTAAGAAAACACCCAATTTAAAGCTTAAATACTCTTAACAAAAAGGCACCCATAATTTTTAGTTTTTTATATTTTCCTCTCATTATAATTTATCATTTTGTTATTTATTGTATTTTTACAGTTTTTTAATTCATTTTTTTTTTTAATTATATAGAACAACTACTATTTTTTTAATTAATAATTTTTTCTTATTTCTTATTCAATTTTTATTCTTATTTATTATATTAATTTAATTTATTTACGGTCACAACAAAATTTTATTTAAAGTTATTTATTGATTTTATAAATTAAATTTTATTAGTAGAATTTAAAAGTCGCTTATTTTTTATATTTCATTCATTTCTATTGTATTTCTTTTTTTTTTCAATTATAAAGTTTAGTTTTTTTCTTTTACTTTTTTTACTATTTTTATCAAAAAAAAAAATAATAATAAGTCTAAAAAAATTAACTTAAAGTCTATTTATTTTATAAGAGCATTTATTTATTCATTATAGAGGTTTATTGAACTTATTGTATTATTTTTAATTTTATAGTTTAGTTTCTTTTTCTTTTCATTCTTTTAATAATTATTTTTATTCAAAAAAATTAAGTCTAATTTTTTAATAATATTTTTTATTTATTTTTATATTTTATTTGGATATAACAATTATTTATTTTATTGCGAAATATTTCAAAAAATGTTCGGTATTTTATTTTTAATTTTATTTATATTTTTATATATTATATATATAGAAATATATATATATATTTCTTATTTATTTATTATTTTTTGAAACTAAGTTTTTTAAAAATTTTTAATGCATTTTTTATATTTTATTTTATTTTAATATTTAAATTTTTCAAGAAAATCTTTTTAATTATTTCTTTTCTTTTTTATCATATTTTATTATTTTACTTTTATTTTTCATATTTTTAATATTATCAATTTTTTCGACAAATAAAAAGTTTTCTCGTAGCAATATGAAACTAAAAATTCCGTTAAGATCAAATTTTTATTAGTTTATTTTTTAATTAATATATTCTTGATTTATTAACTTTTTCGCTTTATCATGATTTTTTCATATTCAAATCAAAATAAAATCGATATTTTGTATTTATATTATTTGTTATTAATTTTTATTTTATATTTTTATTTAGCTTTGATTTTGTATTATTATCATTTTTTAATAGAAAACTGGGCTTTAATACGAATTTTTTTATTTAAATTTATTCAATACATATTTTAAACAAACATCTTTCGATTAATATCTGTATATCCATACATTTTATATTTTCTTTTCTTATTTGCAATTTGCCATTTTTACTAGTTTCATATTTTTAAAAATATGTATTTCTAAATATTTAATTTTATCATAATACTGCTTTGCATTTTAATAATAAAAACTAAGTTGTTCTATTTATTATTCCAACATATTTCTTTTATTTTAGCAAAAAGAAATTAAAGTAGATATTTACACTCCATTTAATATTTAAAACACTTGTTGCTTTCAAATGAAATCCGTATAAAAAGAAATTCATTCATTCATAATTTTTTCAGCATTTTACAAGATGTTCTCTTATAACATCAACAAAAATAAAAAATAAAACACAACACACTGCTTTATTTATTTCAAAAATATATTCCAAATTAAACACACACACAAACACAATTTAAATTCTTATTTTTTTTATTCCTTTAGATTCCTTTATAATAATCCAAAAATTTTGTTTTGTTTTATTTTAATCCAAGAGACTGAGAGCACCGATATTAAGCCGTTGAAACTAGTAGCGTTGTTATTAAACGAATGAAATTGTTGCATATCCTGCTACGGCTTTTATACGCAAAAATTTCTTACACAATTATACAGGATCTTTTGGTTTTTGTCAATGTGTATAAGTGTTTGAACAAGTGTATGTGTAATGATAAACCATCAACGAACGATGATAGCTTGTCTGTGTTTGTTTAAGCATGTTGGCAATTACAATTATGCAAAACAGTAAAAAGTCACACTTTCGCATACACATTCCTTTATTTTTCTTACTTAAAAACAATCACTTACACACAGACACACACAGGCACACACACAAATGTAAATATAAGTTTCTCTTACTTTAAAAAAAGAGCACATCGTATTAATATTTTTGTTTTTCTTTTATTTCTTCTTAATCTGCTTCAAAAGGTATTTTCTTGAAGCAATAATAATACGAAGTTGATACCACCACTCAAACAAAGTTTTGTAACATGTCAACATGTTTTTCTTTTTTATTTTTAATCTCACTTGCTGTTGTTGTCTCTTTACTCTTCTGAATGTATTTACATATGTACATACGTATGAATCTACGTCGGGTATGAGGGCGTATAAGCCACATGAGTATTGTTTTCATTTCCAACTGTTGCTTGTTATTGTTGGAAGTTTTCTCTTTTCTGGTTGTGTTTGCCATTTTTGCCGCGTTATTTGATCATCAAATTTTGTTATTGTTATCGTTTTTGTTTTCTTTTTTTTTTGTAGCAACAATAGATTCATGCCATCTGATTCGGTATTATTCTCTGATGCTCTGTTGTAAACGTTTTGTATGAGTACGTAGAGCATAAGCATGTGTGCCCATGTTTTGTAAACATTTACTTAAAACGGATGTTTATTATTATCAATGTATGAGTGCGTGAGTAAGAGAGCACATTTGTAAATAAGAGATTAAATGAAAGTGCGTGTTGTAAGGTTTTTTTTTGCATTTTTATCTGTGTTTGTGTGTGTGTGTCTGAGTTGATATAATCATTATGCTATTATGACTTTGTCGCTGCTATTAAATGATACTGCAGCTTCAATGGATGATAATGATGTTTTGTTTTCTTAATTAGAAAAATCTTTTGCATTTATTTTGTTTATTCTATGATTAATTTGTAATTGTTTTTGTTTTATTATTTGCATTTGTAATTTTGTTGGGTTAAAGTAGCTTATTTTAGTAAAAGAAATATCTATTAAGCAGGGGTTAACATTTATTTTTACAATAAGGGGTTCTTTCATCATCATTTCAGACTGGTTTACTTCGGTCATTAAGTGTTGTTAAAAATACTGGACAGAGGAGTCTGTGGTATATACATATATTAAGGCTTCTGATATTAAACAATTTCGCATAGATTGCCTAACCGCAGATGTCAGTCATTTTGAAAGTGTTGCACTGTGTGTGGGATGGTGGGATTTTGCCTGAATATCTCTTAATGTTAGCAGACAGCCAGGCTGCGATTAGACAGCAAAGGAATATCGGCTTGCGTCCATGAATGCTGACAACTTTCCAGTGAAATTTCGAATTATTCCAGGACATAGCTAGGATATCAAGCAATCTCTAATACGTTGAGGGTCATAGAAGTTCCGATTGCTTCAGTCAGACTAAGTATTCTCTGTGCGTTTCTCTGAAACTCTATTGTTCTTGTATGAATAAGAAGAGATCTGCCATTCTCTCGTACGACATCTGCAGGAACTGAGGAAGAAGAAGAGACTGTCTTTGTTACTTCGTTTGTCAATGCTCTGATTTTGGTATGAGGAGACAAAAGTTCTTTACTTCTCAACGTCTGTGATTCTTGGCTGAACTCTTCAATATAAAGATTGCTCAGTAGAAAGATTTATTTGTTTAGTCTGGAAATGTTTGTTTCCTGGCCGTGTGGTATTGGACCCAAACGTCAGACCGAACGTTAAATGAAGTTGAGAGCTTCCTGCAGCCTCAGCAAGCTAGGAAAGGACGTCACATCATGCGACCTCTTCAACTTCGTAATGGAGAGTGCTTTGCGGAAGGCAAAATTCATCGTAATGGAACTATTTTCTACAAAATTGTTCAGTTTCTTGAGACCGCCAACGACATGAACACCTATAGGCGCAGAAAACGAGATGTTACAGCGGCTTTTAGCGCTATTGAATTAGAATCTACCAAGATGGCTGTGGCTTTGGTAAATGAACCAAAACGAACTATATACAGATGCGTTGTAAGAATTCGAGAGAAAATTTCAATGCAAGATCTAAGGTCCAATGCAATGGACCGTACGATGATATTCGCATTCGAAGCAATAATGAGCTGAATATGGACGTTGTTCATTACATGGCTGGCTTGGGTATGGAAGAGAACGTTTCAAATTAAAGAAATCATACCAGCTATTATTACAACAAACAGGCGAGGTTAAAGGTAAATAAGTCATAATATCATGATGATGGTTTCCAAGACGCCAATGGTTTACAAAATCCGAAAGACAACACCCAAACGTATTACAAAGACAGAAAAAGATGCAAGCAATCGACTCGATTCCCGGTAACAAATACTTCTATGAAAATTAAAATTTTTGTTTGTATGTACTCAGATAGACGATAGCCTCTTAAGCAGAAACAATATTAAAACAAACCAACACAGATTTTTCTTATAATTCTTACGCCTTTTCGCTTCACATAATCGAAAATATATCATGCGAGCACATGTGCTTTATTATTATATTCTCAATCATATGAATACTTTGATGTTTGTCCTGCCTTTTTATGAATGAATACCTTGGAGATATTCCCTTTCAATTTTATTAAAAAAGAAGACCTAAGATTTACAAATACAACAGAAGACATACACATGTATTGAACTTATTTACTAGTTATTTTATATTTCAATTTATTTTTTTAGATTAAATTAAAGCTTAATTTTAACATCACATAACAAAAAAAAAGGATAAAGAATGAAGGAAAAGAAAACACTACTAAAAGGAGCGAAATATACACACAAAGAAAACCAAGAATACTTTTTATTTTTGGAAGAGTAATTTCGAACGAAAAAAATGATTAGAAATTGCACAGCAAACAAATAGAAGCAAAATCATTTACGTATAATGCCACCCAATACCTTAATGCCTGTCATTTGAGAGGCTGCTTTTTTGGCTTCCTGTATGGCATATACAACACGGCGTGGTTCGGTGAGAAACCAGATCCAGAGCAATTGCGTATAACGCCAAAGTTTATCTTGTTCCTTTTTGAAGAAAAGAGAAAAACTTCAATTATCTGCTTACAAAAAACAAAACAATATTAAATCGTAAACTTACCAGTCTTTCCGATATATTTTCTCTAAATTGTGTACGCAACTGTCTTAAGTGCTTTTCTATACGCTGCTGTTGATTTTTAGCATTAAAGATGGGCCGCAAATAGTCCACATTTTCAAACATCGGCGTATTAACTGGACTATCATAAACCAAAGGCCTTAAAATAGCTTCCAAATGTTTACTACAGAAAATATAAGAGAAACATGAAATTGAATCTTATCTAGTAATTCCAATAAAATAAATATTTCACTTACATTTCATTTAACTTATCCAAAGCTAACTTATAGGGTTTACGCTTAAGTAAACCCTGTAAGGCATAGTTCAACAGACGTTTAAACTTTTCATATTCAAACAAGCAAGGCTTTGCATCACACCGTATTTGCTGCTGTAAATGCTGACTTAATAGTTGTACTACTCGTGTAATTAAATCGTTACTCGCAGATGTTATACAATGTTGAGTGGCCGCCTGTTTCATTAGCTGTATACGTTGCAAACAGTGTCGCGTTGCGGCCATTAACTGTGGTGTATTATTGAAACGATTGCGTTTCTTTTCCAAATCCATTTGTATAATAATCCATATAAGTTCGGCATTGGAAAGAGCATCCGAGACAATTTTCGTTAAACGCTTATCATTCTCATGACGACGCAAAGCTCTTTCCAATTTTTGTTTGGTATTCTCGTACAGTACCAACTCCATTTTATGTTGAGATTGTACTTTTATTTGATTTTTTAAATCAAGCAGTAATGTGTCTTTAGCTATACATTGATGCGTATTTACTACAGACATTTCATGTGTCTCACGCTCCATGTCGTTCAAACTTAATACATGCATTTGAGTTAGCGTTAAGGAATCAATAACGGATTGTGTGGCATGACATTTAGCCTTTTCTGCTACGTAAGCCAAGCTAAAGTCTTCAATGCTAAATTAATAAAAATCGTTGTTTAAACTTTAATTGGAAATATATTCACATGTACTTACGATTTTTGTAATTTCTTTAGTTTATCAGCTCTTTCACGATTTTCCGTTAGGCTGTTATCCAGATCGGTGTGTTCTAATATTTTGAAATTCTCTTTCATATACAAAGAAAAATATTGTGTAAAGGAATCACATTTCAAAAAATACTGATCCAATGGCAGCTGATGCACAAATAAAGGTGGAGATTGCTGGAATTTACCATAAACATATTGAAGTTCAACTAAAATAGAGAATATTTTAAACAAACTTACTAATTTCGAATAAATTTTTACAACTTCATCGCATTTTTCATGATTTTGCAATTCCAATTCCTCCAACTGCTTTGCTTTGCTTTGGCAAAGTGTTACCAGTTCATTTTCCTTATTCGTTAGCATATTGTAACGTTCTTCTTGCTTGCTAAATTGAGTATTCACAGAAATTCGAGTTTCCCTGAAAGAAAACGCAATTTTTATTAAATAAAGCTTCAAATGAAAATTACAGTTTATTTATATGGTAATGTGAGTGGCGGTGCGTGCAGATAAGCAATCAAGAGAATGACTGGCGAAGGGCACAAACCAAATGGATCGATACGGGTGACTTTCTCTGATACACAAATACGGGCCGATCGATCAGATGGTGAGATTGTAAATTTTTTTAAGGCTTTATGAGCCAGGTAGGACTGTTCTAGACCATAATGGTTGCTGAAACTGTGCAGGAAATCTATTATAATTAAAATCTGGCTAGTCGAATAACTTTTTATGACTTCCTGTCTCCCTTTCTTTTTTTTCCTATCCTTTTTACGTTCAAATAACTCCGTTTCAATTTCTTCCCTCTTTTCCTGCCTATTTAAGTTTTTGATTAGCGCCTATGAAGACAACTATAATGGACCACTTCTGATCTGCAAGTAGCTCGAGAACCTAACTAATCATGGTATTCAAAATGCTTTGAATATGATGAGAAGCTGAACATGGTGCCGGAAGTAATCCTCTTAAGCTAGCTATTGAGAATCCTTGACCAGCCATATATAAAAATCCGCTTTGAAGCGACGAATATCCTGCCAGATTCAAAGAGAACGATGATTTTCCAGTACAATGTGAGTGGGCAGATGACATGTTATTAGGGATTGTTGTTCAGTCTTTAGTACTTTATATCGTCTGACAGATAATATTTTGATCTCCTTGAGCAGGTGATTAACACAATCTGCCTCTATTAGCAAAGCATAGCTTTGTGTTGCCTATGGCATTTGTCATTTTGTTCAGATACGGGCAGCATCGTTGAAAAGGGAGCATCCAATAGCCTGTAAGTTGTTACGAAAGGCTTTTTGTCCCTGCCTCATGATATACCTGCGAGAGCATTAAGTATACACATCCGAGTTTACACTTTCCGATTAATATATGCCGCGTGCAAGGAGAAATGAAGGACGTTCTCGAAAACTGTCGTTGTGGAGCTGTAGTGTTCAGCTACTTAGTAACTATCTTTACAATATCAAGTTAATTGAAACAAGAGCATTACTAATGCGGTTATTGCCCGACCTAATCAAAAGTCAACCCCACTTATAATTTCTTTCATTTGTGTCCTTATTATATTTTTTTTTTATATAGAAAACGAAAAAATATGTACTTGGCACACACATATGTATATGCTTCTTACAGGATCGATAGGTAAATACCTATATGTATATCACTTACCGCATTTGTTCAACCAATCGTGTATGTTCCTCCAAAGACTTTTGCTCTATCAGCAACTGTTGTGTTAACTCCTCTACATCCGTTTGGGAATCTTTCATGAGACCAGGATAATCTTTTTTCAATTCTGCCAGACGCAACTTCCTCTCTTCCTTATCCAAATACTCTTGACGTTTTTTCAATTCCTGCACTTCCATTACTTCAGTCTCCTCTAACACATTATCATCGGTAATATTATTCGCAAAGAAATCAAAAAATTTATGGAAACGTTCATCATAGAATATCCACTGATTTGAGGTGTCAAAATTAAGTTTTTTAAAGATGTCCTTATTCTATAAGAAATTAATAAATATTTACTTTGTTTATAAACATTTCCATTAAAATTCAACTTACATTGATCAGATCACCCATTTTAGGCGTAAATTTTTATTAAAATTCCAATATGAATTAATTTTTGAACTAAAAAAAGAAATTCTTAAATAAACTGAGGCGGTTCAATTTGAATGGCAACAACAAAACTTGACATTATTCATAATGAAACAACAATATAAAAGAAAAAATGCCATCTATTTGAAAAAAGTATTACCAACTTAAAAAAAATTGAAGAAAAAGAACTGCCCAATTATTTTTAACAAAAGCGCTTAAATAAAAACCGTTTGAAACATAAAAAAATAAGATTAAAGCATCAAAAGATAATGAAAAATTTGAAAGTCTAATCAAAAAGGAATTGCAAGATATTACTGCAACAAATGCAATTAGTTTGCAATTTTATGTTGTAGAGAACCAATTTGAACTGAATTTTTTTATGTAAATTAATTAAATTTTATCTAAATCTACATTGAAATAACATTTTAATTACAGTGGCATCACCTTCTCAGTAAATTCCCTTCCAATAGTTGCATGTTTACAGCACTACAATTGAATGCCATAAAATACAACACTGTGTACTCTTAAACAACAATTTGTCGAGCAATGACAAGTGAGTTTGCATTTTGATTGGCATACAATTAATATTTTTTGCAATTTGCTTTGAATTTTTTAAAGAATTATTCAATAAATAGAAAAATAAAACAAAATGGTAAGTGTTCAAAGGAAACTTAGGTTTTAATTACAAAGTGTAAGCTTAATATATTATTGCTTCTGCACAGGCACGTCGTTATGATTCCCGTACCACAATTTTCTCGCCTGAGGGTCGTCTTTACCAAGTAGAATATGCTATGGAAGCCATTTCACATGCCGGTACATGTTTGGGTATATTGGCCGAAGATGGTATTCTGTTGGCCGCCGAATGCCGCAACACCAACAAATTGCTGGACAGCAGCATCTTCTCGGAAAAGATCTACAAATTAAATGACAACATGGTTTGTTCAGTGGCTGGTATCACCGCAGATGCCAATGTTTTGACCAACGAATTGCGCGTCATTGCTCAACGTTATCAGTTCAGCTATGGCGAGTCCATGCCTTGTGAACAATTGGTTTCATATTTGTGTGACATTAAGCAGGCCTACACTCAATACGGTGGCAAGCGTCCTTTCGGTGTCTCTATACTCTACATGGGTTGGGACAAACACTACGGTTATCAATTGTATCAGTCGGATCCCAGTGGTAATTATGGCGGTTGGAAAGCTACCTGCATCGGCAATAACTTTGGTGCAGCAATTTCCATGTTAAAACAGGAGTTAAGTGAAAATGAAAAAATTACTCTTTCCCAAGCCAAGGATTTAGCTGTTAAAGTTTTAAGTAAAACTTTAGATACCACCAAATTGACCTCGGAAAAGGTTGAAATGGCTACATTGCAAAGAGTAGACGACAAAACGGTTATTAAAATATTAAACAAATCCGACGTGGAACAATTGATTGAAAAGTACACAAAATTGGAAGCTGAGGCAGAGGCTGCCAAAAAGGAAAAACAAGCTGCCCAAAAGCCTTAAATTACGAATTGAGGAACAGGGGAGTTTTATAGTTTTTCTTCTATTTTACACCTTTTTAACTATAGGAATACTTTTCTAAAGGAAATAAAATTGAAAATAAAAATAATTTAATTTAAAAGGGAGATTAATCTGAAGAAAAATTAGTTAATGAACTGCAATGAGATGTTTGAAAATGCTATAAGCGTGGTGACTTTGATAATCACCCAACGGACAATTTGGAGTATTAAACGTAAAAATTATTTGACACTTCAAAGGCGAAAATATCGTTTAAAACAAATGTTAACTATATTTTAAAAACTTCGAACAAAAGAACGAATTCTTTTAATGGAACGTGTAAAAGGTGATTTAAAAAATGTAGAGAATGAGCCAAAACATTATGTAGTACCTCTCATAAGGTCCTCAGCTGTTTATATATATAGACTGTGCAGCATGCTGCCATCTATTTCTTTTATGATTTAAGTATATAATGCAATCTCACGATATGTGGCACTAGAATGGTAAAATACTTTTTTGGCAAATCTGTTATGCCTTGAAACAGTTTGCTTAAACGTACAGGAAAATTGTAATTAATTAATGACAGTATGAGACAAATTGCTGTTTATCTGCGAATCACAACATAATCGACTTTCTCCTTCAGCGGACGATAATTGGTGTCGAACAGTAGATGACTAACAACAATGGTTGTAATATAAATGTGTCGAGTTAATGTTTTCATATGTGTTGGAAGGATTAGCAGGAAATCTGCTAATATGAACTATTCTTAACTTGGATGAACCAAACTGTTAACAATTGGGTAGTTGGAGAAGGCAGTTGTACACAAGCATGTAATTTAGGGCAACATGAACGAAATTCTATTTGTCAGACAGTAGCCCTGACTTCCTTCTATAGCGAATAACTTTATTGATTAAATATTCGTTTTAATGGAGCCTTATAGAAATCGATTGTCATAGGTTTGCCTCAATGTGGTGATGTTTTCTTTATAAGAAACTTTTACTAATTATTGAAAGAAACTATGCATATTTTATTTGAATGGACAAATTAGAATCCAAATTCTTTAATCTAAATAGTACGATACCAAATCACACTAGTAAAACCCTTATTTTAACTTAGGGGACTTAGGTTTCTAAATCGGAGGTTATGTCCTCAGAACCAGCATTATTTCTAAGAGCATTTTTAGTTTTTGTTTAAGTAATAAAATTATTTACCTACTTCAAATTGCCTACACCATTTTAAATAACAACAATGTTTCGGAACTTGTAAAATCGGCGTTCATTCTCAATTAAAATTTCAAGTGTAATCACATAATATCTATTTTACACTCTATATTCTTTTGAAACACAAATCATTCCATTTTTTAATACTGTGCAATAAATAAAATTAAGAATAATAAAAAAAAATACTTCTTTTATATACTTTTTAAATATCCAAACGGAATTAACGTAATATTCCCTTGTCCACATCACCAATTCAATAGTGTGGCAACTCTTTACAAAATTGTAAGAGATTAGCTTAAGAAGGAGCACAGAGAAAAAAATCGCCATTATATTTGAACAACGAATAAGGGAACAAAAGTAAATGAGAAAAAATCTCTAAATTCCGTCGTGCAGCGCCATTAAAGCGCGTAAAATTGCTAAAAACAACGTTTATCACCGATTTTTTAATTAAATAAAACAAATTTTAACAAAATCTAACTAAAAATCTCCTCAAATAATATGAAATTCATACAAAAACGCCTCAATTTCTATTAATAAAACGAATAAAGTTCATAAACGCGACGTCGGCTGCAAAACACGACAAAAAAGTGTAAAAAAAAACTCAATCGAATGAACGTTGTCGTTTTCGGATGGCTGCTGCTGGTCTTTTTTAAATAAGAGTAGTTGCCACAGGAGGTGGCAAGAGAATTATAATAAAGTGAAATAAAATTGAAATAATTTCGCGTGTGAAATAAACGAAATTAAACGGAGAAAATGAAAAAGATCAAGAAATTGCATAAAAAATTGTAAAAAAAATTTTCCCAAAAAAAGAAATTTAAAAAGTAAAGCTTGAAAAGTGGATAAAATGTAAGAAAAAAAAAGTTGGATAAAGAAAATTAAAAATCATTGATTGCGCTGGGTTCTTTTACTTCTTCCTTTTTCTTTTTTTTGTTAATAATGTGTATACAATCATAGTGGTCTTCTTTAAAAGTTAAGAATCATTAATTTTAATAATTATGTCGTTGTGAACAACAGAATTTAATTTCGAAATTAGAATTTTTAAATGCAAGAAATTTAAGCTAAAAGAGAAAATCCAAGATAAACGTATAAGAAAAACACATAATTCATAAGAAAAGTCAATAACAAGAAAATACACATTAAAACACACATGAAAAAAGAATGAAAGAAAGCACAAAAAAAGAAATATACGAATTGAAAAATATTGTATTAAAAAGTAACAGAGAAGAATAACGTAGACGTCTTTTTCATTATTACGGCAGAGCTGTCATCACATAACCTCAATACAATACCACCACTACTATGAGTATCATTACTACTGCATAACCAACTACTACTACACAACTGTGTAAAAGAGCGCGCGTAATACTACATTTTTTACGCTGTTAACGTCAATAACCGTGTGCGGCGACGTTGACGTCGTCGCCGCTAATATTTTAAATTAAGGCAAAACAACAACAACGGCAATAACAAAAAAAATTACACTCATAAAATAATGAAACGAAAATTAAAATAAAACAATGTTCAGAAAAAGAAAAAATGAAAAAAGAAGAATCATACAAAAGGCAAATAGTGGAAATTAAAAAATAGAAGAAAAAAGCAAACAAGCTCGTTCGCTAGCTAAACAGCTACAGTAACGAGTAATCGTGTAAAAAGTGTTTTTTTTATCGTATCGTATCGTATCAAAATGTATGTGCGAGTGTGTATGTTTACATAAAAGAGTGGTGTACAAAAAAGAAATACGAAATATAAACATAATAAAATACAATAACAACAAATCAACCATCCAAACAACGGCAAATAAAATACAACAACAGTAACGGCAGAGGCAATAAAATAAAGAAAGGAAAAAAATCAAATACAAATAGAAAACAAAAAAAAAAAAAGAATTGAAAACCAAAATAAAATATTTTTATTTATACAGAAAGAAAAAAACAAAAAGGAAATTAAGCCAAATGCAGAATATGAAAAAGAAATTAACAGAAGAGCAACAAAATGGATACGAAAACTACACAAATGGATTTTAAAATACTGGTAATTACAATAAACTAAAATATATAATTAATTTACTAGTTTAAACAATTTCGTTTGCTGTATTACCTTCTGCTCATCTGTTTGTACAGATTTGTACATTTCTTTTATGTAATTTTAAAAACACCAAACCAACAACCTTTTAATTAAACATAATTAAGCAGCAAGTAAATGTTAAATGCAATATCATTTAGATTTAATAGAAAGAGAGCATGAGAGTTATACTGAGAGCAAGAACAAGAACAAGAGAGTTTAGTTTAAATTCTTCTTGTTTTTTTTCTTGCATATAATTTACTTTTATTTACATTATTTTTGCTCTTGTTCAATGTGTTTTTATTTATCTCGTTGTTGTTGTTGTTGTTGGCAATTATTTTATGTGTATGGTAATGTACATAACAGTGATGCCAATTACTGTTCATAAAGCAATTTAAGCGAAATTACTTTTAAAGGCAAGGGTTTGTAAATATCACAGTTTAAATTGGTTAAAATAAATTTATTTGTATATTTATGTTAAACGGAAAACTTTCAGTTGACTGCATTTTAAACATATTACACTTTCTTAAAAATTGGAGAAAGGCTAGTCTTTTGCCAAGATGTAAGATCTGTGAAATAAATTTATTTTAACAAATTTTAGATACGTCTATGTAATTATTCTTTTCATAACATTTAGAAATCTGTCCTTCGGGGTCGACGTTAAACTGTAGCTTCCGCCACTAAAATTAACGCACAAAACATGAGTGGTGTGAGAAGCTAGACCATAATCCTGACCGAAGGGTTGTAATAGCCAATTATGTATGTATGCAACATTCAAAATGTGGTTTTTGTGTTATTGCTCTATATCTGAATTCAATTCTATATTTGTAGGAAAACCAAAAAAGATTCCTTTAAAAATAAAACCTTACGAACACTAGATGGCAACCAAACATAAGTTGAGTTGGAAGTTGTTCAAAAGAATATTATAGATGGGAAATGGCAAATATTAGTTTAGTATAGGTACATAAGAACAGGTCGAAACTGAGTTTTAGGGCCTGACGAATAAAATAGGATAACATCTTAAATATGCATACATAAATACATAATTGGTCATTACAACCATTCCGGGTACGGCATAGCTTCTCACACCATTTATGTGGTTTTGTTTTTAATTTTATACATGAGAGATTGGGACTACAGTTTAAAGTTAACTTCAAACGACAGATATTTGTGAGACCTTTAATGGTAGTTTTATTTATTCTCAGAGTCTTTGTCAGAAATTCGATTTAGCCTAGTTGGAGTTGTCTGACTTGGGGTTTGACCCCTGGCATCAAGTCCAATAAGCCAGCACTCTACCTATTAGTCTAATGCGGCTTGCATTATGTACACTGAAATCATAAATTAGCATTCTATATGGTTTAGAAACGGACTGTCGATAGCGATGACAACAGGGTCGGAACTAAAGCCTAGTTTTTCAAATATATCCACTACCAACGATTTTTTGTCGAATATTGAATAAAAAATGGAAAATTAAACTTTTTTTGAAATTGATATTGAAAAGAAAAGCTTGGCTGGAGAACCTCTAACTCTATCCCTCCTAAGGATGATTGTTGTACTGTGTAATAAAATTACTGTCTTAATTTTTCTTTTAATAATCTTATCCTCAAAGGGTTACCAAGTAAATGGACCTTAGAAGCATTTCATTTCCAATGATTATACTGATTTTATTTAGAGCACCTTTTAGTCATTTTTATACTATAAACGGCCAAAAAATAAAATAAAAACGAAATAACAGCTCAACGTCGTAAAAAACCCCAGCGTTTCTGATACCAATTCAATTGAAAGCAATAACCGCCAAAACAGTTTTAGTTTTAGTTGTTAAAAACATTTGCTTACCAACACTGTTGTTGTGAGAGAATGAGCAAAAGCAAGTCGAAGGAGAAGACGTGTAAGAGCATAATATGCTTGCTGGTTGCTATATATGTGTATGGTTATGTGTTTCATCGTTGTGCTATTGGTAGAAGAGTACAGTTAAAAGGTAAATTGGAAAATTTAATTAAAATAAATTCTTTGTTCTAAACACAGTGGCACAACAACGAAGAATGGATGAGAAGAGAAATAAAGGGTGGTTGGTTGTGCAGAAGAAAAAGAAGAAGAAGAAGTAATGGTTGAAAGCAGATCTATCTCATTAATTTTAGCGGAAAACAACAAGAAGACCTACATTTATACTATTTATCGTACATCTTGTTTTTTTGTTTTTGTGGTAGTGTGTTTTATTTATTATTTTTTTTTTACAAAAACTATTATTTATATTTGTTTTCCTTTAAACGAAAGAATTTTCTTTACAACAATAGTTTTTAAATTTTATTAAAAACAAAAATGTGTAGTTTTTGGAAGGAGGAACTGTTTGTTGTAAAATTTTGTGAATTAAAATTAATTTTTAACACTCTTAAAAATTTAATAGGAGCACAGTTAAGTACAATTCAGACGGTTTGATTTAGTTTAGAATGAGTCTTTTCAAATCAAGGTTTTGTTGGACAACTTGTTGCTATTTTAGTAACTTTTTAATTTCATTATAATGCTTAGAACGCTGGCATTCCGGATGAAATGAAATACCAATGGATTTCCAGGCGGTATCTCTGCGATAACCGAATGATCTGACCGAATTGGTTTTCAAATGCTCGAACATTAGAACACTATCCGCATAGATAAGGTTCACGCAAAAAAGTTTAATGGCGTCAATTGAAGTCGTCAAAATGTAAAATTACCGCGTCTGTAACATTTTATTTAAGTCACGTGCCTTTTAGCTTATAGTTTTGAATTGCAGGCGACAATAAGTTTGCTACCATACGACCATAGCACTCAGAATTTACGGTAACGGGGCGAATTCGTAAAACTCGACCACCGCCAGTATATTAATTGCTTACCGAAGGTTGTCTTTCTAAGTTAGATATATTTTAGCTTTCGATAGATGGTATATTTCGTTCAGGAGTAGTGATCAAAACTGGGAATTTCAAAGCAAACCATGGTAATTAAGTAGAATACGATATAATGGAACCATATTGTACCTGTATTTAACACATTGATTCGTTTAAAGCTAAAATAAGACGATAAATGGTCGAAATATACGAGTGGACATGTTCCGTTATATTCCAAAAAGTATACGCGCGATTGCATATTCAAAGACCTGTCAAAACTTATAAGAAAATTGTGGTTATGAAGTCAAGATCTTGTAGCGTACTATTGCGGAAAGTTTTTACACCGAAGTTGTTAGCTTACTATGTTCCTGGTCCCATATACTATAATTTTAAGTAAAAACCTACAAAACGTGTTATACTTATTCCACCGTACCATGGAGATATCTCCTAATAATGCTAAACAAAAAAAAAAACATTTTACTTCCCTTCCTAATCTCCTTAAATGAAAATACTTATCTATTTCAATTTAAGCTCCTTTTTTCATTTAAGCTTTAAAATTCTTTATTCTTTCATTTAAAATATGTTTATTTTTTATTTAATATAACAGACAGACAGGTTTTTGTTGTTCCTGGCTTAAATTGTACATTTTTTTTTTTGTAAATATTAAATCAACTTCCCTTACGTATTCCTTCTTTTTTTTTTAATAAGACTTTCCTTAAACAAATATAAACAGCACAGCAAAAGCAAAAAAAATAATAATAAAAAAGATAAAAATACAAAATTAAAGCCTTTCGAAATCCAATTTTTCTACATCAATTTACTCAACCCACTGTACTGCTCTGCTGCCCACTTTATAACCTTTTTCTATTTCTATTCTATGTTCTGTTCTCTCTTCCACATGTACGCAGAAATAAATCTAAATAAGCAGAGAGAGAGAGAAAGACCCCCTTTCCTTTGCTTATTTTCTTTCTCTTTTATTTCGTTCTTTGGGTTTTGCATAAAATGTAATATGCATATTTGCCGCACCCTCTCACCTCACATACTCTCTCACACTCACTCTCTGTTTGTGTGTGTATGTGAACAAGCAAAACCCCTACAATATGGTATATCCATTCACTCGCTTACACACACACTTACACCAAACCAGGCACATTACCTTACTTCCGTTAAATAAATGAATGGTTAGTTAGGTGGGTTGCTTGTTAGACTCTCTCCACCGCTATCGTCGCCCCCCAAATAAGGGTTTTAAATTTGTTTTTTTTTTTTAATGTTTTCTTAGTGTTTTTTATTTTGTTTTTGTTTTGCTTTTTTGTTTTTGTGTTTTTGCATAGACTTTAAATTTCCCATCAGTCTACGTCTACGTTTTCTGCTCTTATTTACCCTAAAAAGAATTTTCTAAAACTCATACACTTTTTTGCTCTCACAAAAATGCGCTCACTTTCCCATTCTCTCTAAATTTGCTTTGAATTTTGAATTTTTCTATTAAAAAATCCTAGTGAAAGAGTCAGTCATCATACCAAGCAACGAAACAGCCAACCAACCAACCAACCAACCAGACGGCCAGACAGTCAGTTATTAAGTTAGTCAGTGTTTATGTGTATGTATGTGTGTTTTGTGTTTTCCTACGTCATATTGTTAGTGTCGTGTCGGTGAGTGATTTAGTCGAAACAATTTTCTATTATTTCCCCCAACTCTTCTTTTTGTTTTCTTCTGTTAAACACAAACTGGTTGGCAGGCTGCAATAGTGTTGGGTTGAGCGAAAGAGAGAGGGTAAGTGTTGCTGTTATATTTTGTCGTTAACGTTGTCGTTATTGTTGTAATTTAACGTTTTATTGTTTTTATTTTTATTTATATATTTTGTTTTTGTTTTTGTTTTTTCTTTTAATTTTTTTTTCTCTTTTCTTGTGTCTTACTTTATTATGTTTATGTTTAGTTGTTGCTATTGTTGATTTTTTAGTTAGAATGTATTTTTAGTTTTTGTGTTTGTTTTTTATGTTGTTGTTTTAAAAGCAAAAAAAAAAGAAAAATAAAAACAATGATGGCAACTTGGTAGCACAGTGGATAAGGCTATGCTAAAATGTTAAACGAATTTTTTATACGAAAAGATGGAAATATAAAAGCCATAGGACAAACGGCTATATGTTTGATGTGACTCGGTGATTCATTGGCCCATTGTGTTAATAAAATCATTCAGAAAACGAAAAATTAACAAATTGGAATCACAAAATAGAGTTAAACATTGATTCAGGGAGAAGGAAGGAGGGAAGGCAGAAAAGTAATCAAAGGAAAGGAAAAATGCAGAAAGAAAAGATAGAAGAGAAGGAACCGATATGATATAATGTTCCTCGCTTAAGATAACTCTCTATCCACTCTATCACTCCCGTTTACAAACCGTATTAGATCCTCAAGCTTACAGTTTTTCAGATCTTTTGGTTTTTCAACGAATTGAGTATGTAGCCATATGTCTACGTACCAGCAAACTGGGATAATGGCGTAAAATTTGATCCATTTGTTCTGCCTCTTCATAAAGGCTACAAAAATCAATGCTCTCCCTGTCCCGTCTGTTGATCCTGTGCCGAAGATTGCCGTGTCTAGTTGAAACTCCTAGTAAAAGCACTAATCTTTCACCTACTCATACTTAGGACAAGTTTCTCATCAGCAGAATTGATCTTTGGACATTAGACTCCTGGAATCCTACACATTACGTGCATACATAATTGATCATTACAAACCTTCAGTCAGGATTACTACCTAGCTTCGGTGTGTTGATTTTATACATGTACATACAGTGGTGGCCACGAATTTAATACACGACATATGACTGACTTAGTTGTGATAATATTTACAATCATGTAGTATCAAAATTGATATTCTTTATACTTCTATGTACCCTGTAATATTAAGAAAAAATACCATTATTTTATTTTGTTTCTATTTACATTTTGTTGCTTTTTGATCATATTATTGTAAAAACGTTTATTTGAAATTGGCCACGAATTTAAGACATTTCAGAAATATCTGGTTTTTAAGTGATTTTTTGGTGTTTTTTGAAGCTAAACGTTGAGCAACGAATGTGTTATTTTATTTTATGTTGGAATACATAGAAATATTTAATTATAAATGGTCAGAGGTACTTGGAATACCGATGCCGAGCGAAAACTGATCCAACAACTAAAATTTGATGGAAAAATAATAATGGAGATATCCAAGCTGCTTAAATGTTCTAAATGCAAGATTTACAACGCGCTGGAACACATCAAGCAACATGGTACCACCAAAAATGTCAAACAGCAACCTAGAGCCCGAAAAACTACACCCTAAAGTAGCTGTTATAATCCTTTCACGACCTCAAGTAAAATAAAAAATAAAATTGCATTGGATTTTGGTATTGATATGTCGTCTAGGGCAATAAGTAGATGTCTAAATGAAAAAAAACTTGCGTGGGTGTATTGCACAACGTAAACCACTTGTGTCAAAAAAATATCAAATACCGACTAGCATTTTGTCTTGATCTATATAATATGTAAATAAAAATTCTCAACCCAATATAGGTGGCAAAATATTATTACTTTTTCTTCCTAATATTACTAAAATCTTAAGAAAAATATCATGGACCTAAAATATTTTTGATAAGATGTAAAAATTATCACAAATGTAGAAATAAAATGTCGTGTCTTAAATTCGTGGCCACCACTGTATGTATGTATACATGGTACCTGCAGTTTAAAGTCGAGTTTAAACAGTTTAGATACTGGCAAGGATACATTTAAGCCAACACTATTGATGGAGGAGTTACAACCTACAGAACATTTCTAGAACTATCCAGCCCTTTGTACAAAGTTATTGAAAATACTCAAACTATGCATTCAGCCTTATCTGAAGTCTACAAAATAAAGACTATTGCATTAGGAATATCTTTTTTAGAGTCGAGATAGTATATGGCTATAGGGACTTTGTAATCTCGGTGTTCTATATTGATTTGTATGAACTAACCTAACCTAACCTAATGGAGAAGAAGTTTGTGTCTTAAACATGATGAATTTTTGTTTATTGGGTATTTGACACTCCTTCGATTCTTCATGCGCAAGTGTTGCTTTATTTCTTTTAAATTCTTGTAGTTTTTTATTGTTATTATTTCAACTTAATTAATTTCCCCCGATCATTTATATCTTGTTTTAGTTTTTATTGTTGTTAGTTTTTTAATGTTGGGCAATTTAAATTTTTATCACTTTTAATTGAGTTTATCATGAAAATTTTGTTGCCTTTGTTTTGTTTCCATCTCTGGCTTTTCAGCTGTATTTTATGTTTGTTATTGTTGTTGTGGTTTAATTTCATTTTTATTGTGTCAATAAAAACAGGGAAGGTAATCACACAACATACATGCGCTCTCATACACATGCACAGGCACAGTTAAATAACTTTACATGAGAGGCTTAGTTGGTGTTTGTTATATATGAGCGACCGAACGACCGACCGACCGGCTAATCATATGAAATAAAATTTATGTTTAAGGAAATAACTTTTTTTTTTTTGTTTTCCTCTTCTGTTTCTTCTTCTTCTTATTATTAAACGTATTCCTAGAAATGTTGTATTATTTCTTGTTTTTTTTTTTTTTACAAACGCAATGAATGAGTGACATTAAATTTAAAAGAAGGGTATTTAATTTGAGATTAATTAATTTGAAGATGAAGAAAATAAAACAAAAATCTATTGCAAAAACAATGGAGAATATAATCTTAAATTGTTTTATAATGTAGAGAAGGAAACACAGATGCTTTCAGTTCAAAATACCGCTTTAGATGCTAGGGTAGGGTAGCCATGTTAAGGATGTCTTTTTATGCCAAAAACAGGGGAACTACTTCTCAGTGGTTTCTTGCTTCTCCATTTAATAGTCTCGAAAAGCAGATCTTGCAATCGGGGGTTACCTCAAAATTGTCTCATATGGGGCTCGAAGAACGCAGAAATTATTGTGGGAAAACTCATTGCAAACGGAAAAATAATAGCTTGGTGTGCATTTCGGAAATGACCTTGGAAGAGTCGTTACCAACAATTTAAAGTCAAATATCCGTATGATAACTGACTATTTTTGGCCTGCAATTTAAGTGTTGGGCGGTATTTGGTACAACGAATCGCACAATACAACTGATTTTGACTTTATGGCATTATTACCTACCTTCACGTACTGGGATAAACCTTACCTCTAAGCATGTTCTAAAAGCATCCACTAATCCCAATAAATTAAGCTCCATAATGCATAATTGTGAATCAAATCAGATTCAGAATCTCTTTTAGCTCTTTTCCCAAGGACTATCAAATTCTGGTGTTTCTAAAAATTTATATCCTTTCTCGTATCAATAATCTAAAACGATAGGTTCATAATTATAAGGACTCTTCAAAAGCTTTTTGAACGAAATCAAACTCTGGTTAATGAGATCGCTAAATTAGCTTGCCCTTCTGAGAACGACTTGATGGTTGTTCGTTACTGAATTTCTTACTGAACAGTGCGAGATTAGATCGCTAACAAGGATGTGAAATAGATCTGGACTATAGCGGGTATGTAGCGATGAGGAAACTAAAGAGCACCTATTCTCTAAGTGATCAGCCTAAGTACGATGCGATTGAAAACCCAGGGAAGGGGATTCTTTCATGGTTTAAAACCTCTGTCGAATGCCACTATTCGGTTTCTTCAAAGGTTTGTAATGGGTTTTTTAGATTCCTAAGGGTTCATTGCCGCGCATTTGTTCCGTGCACTTTTTGTTCTTTTTGTCTCCCTCATTTCTTTTTCTTTTCTAACTTTAGGACGATCACACAATTTTTACAATCCACATGACATTGTGTCCCTCAAATCTATCTATCTATCAATAACCAAAGCTGTAATTTAACAGATGATCTTTCCAATTAGAAATACATTTTGACTGTGTATCGTTTTTGTACTACGATTTACCTTTTCAAAACGGCGCTATTTTTATTACAAATTGATTGGCAACACAGCATTTGCCCTTTGCTAATAAACAATTTGATTTATTCCTTTAAAAACACATTAATTTCAATAAAAAAATAATAATAAAACACATACAGACGCAACAACAACAATAATAAAAAAAACTACATTATGCTTGATTAATTTATTTTTATAAGATGATATATTACGCTTTAAAAAATTTGTTTTTGTTTTCTAGTTTTTTTTTTGTGTCTAAAAAATTTTATTTTACAACGTTGCCATATTATAAAAAATACATGCTGGCATTCAGCTTTGCTCTAGTACATACATATTTGTAATGTTAAATGCATAGAAAATATTTATTACAGCATAAGCGTGTATGTGTGTTTGTGTGTGTTAGAGAAATATCTATATACATACATACATACATAATAAATAAATAAAAATAAATTCTTCTACTACAACAACAACAACAACAATAACGACAACGACAAAGACGAGCGTAAGTAAAATAAATTGCTAAAATATGTATTTGCACTAGATTTTTGTTGTTTTTGCCAAATAGTAGTATGACAGCTTCTAAAAATGCATTTGTCCCACTTCCCACTCATAGAAGAGAATCGTCATTACAATAACAAATAACAACAACAATCTGCGTACATGTGCATGAATGTTTAGCTATTGTCTGTATGTGTATGTGTGAACGTAGTATAGCTGTTTGTGTGTGTGTTTGATATTCTTTATGTACAAAAATATACAAACAAATAAACAAAATAACAATTACAAAAATAATAACAACATTGATGAAAATATAATATTAATAAATAACGAGAAAACAAAATAAATAAAACGAAAAAACTAAAAAAAAAACAAAAACAAAAAAATAGCAACGAATAATAATACATTTTCTATTTGAGTGCTTTCTCTTCTTGATAAGCAAGTTTTCTCTTCTCCCTCCTCTATTTTTAATTCAGTACTTTTTTTCATCTTCTTCTTCTGTTATTTTTTGTCTTGTTTTTTGCCTCTGCTTTTAATGCTGCTGAAGAGTGTAAATGCAGCGCTGTCTACCACAGCATATCTGTTTTCTTTCTTTTTTGTTTTTTATTTTTGTTTTCCACCAACTTCATTGCACACACACACAAATACATATTCTCTACATTTACTCAGTTTCTTGTATTTTGTTTTCTTGTTCTGTTATTTCCTGCAAATAGCTCCAATCCCCACTCCTTATTATAACTGCTATACAACAAGCTCTCTTTATTTCTTCTCTAACTCTCGCTCTAGCTCTCTCTTTCTCTTTTTACTTCCTTTTTACTTCATGCATTCAACCATCTCCATTCCTTTAGCAACGACAGTGTTGTTTACCATCCATCCAACCAACCGACCAACCATTCATTTTAATATGTACAGCTGCTGTGTTTTTACTTTTCCTCTTTATTCTTAAGCTTCTTTATATCTCTCCTCTACTAGTTTTCCCCCACCAAGCGTTTTACCATTCTTTCGCTGCCACGGGTATATTGTTTTTTTTATTTTGTTTTTGTGTTTTATTTTTTTTTTTTATTATTTTGTTTTTTCTCTTTGTTTTTTCATCATTACAACTCTGAGCGCACACATAAGCCCGCAGCAATAAATTTAATTTGCTTTAATATAAATATACAAAAACGAAAAAAATGTAAGAATGAAAACAAAAAAATTAAATAAAATATTATCGTATTTTTAAATCCCCAAATGTAGGCATTAACGATTTTAAAAAGCGCTATTTTAAGATATTTCATATATTACACGTTGTACAACACTGTTACGATTAACATTAAATTGTAAACAGAACATTTTGAGGAGAAAGATTTGTTTTTCTAGGTGGAAGGGGGAAATATTCTTTACAATTAAAATGGAATTTTATTTAACAATTAATAAACAAAAAGTGTAATTTATTAAATGTTTTATTTTTATTTATAAAAAGAATTTCAAGTAAAACTTCCTCTTAAAGACTTTTCTATATTAAAAGGTCTTCGAACCCAATTGGGTTTGTTTGTTTGCCATGTTCGCAATATATCGTTACATTTAAAGTAGGGTATTTAAAATATATGAATGTTTGTATTATTGTATATACATTTCTATTATTGTGTATAGTATTTATTTATGTATATCCACATTCACATACACAGACCCGTTTACTATACAGCTATACTGCATGTGTTTTGTGTATTTATGTATGCTTATACTAGTATTTGACATCAGACACACATGTATACACATGAATGTATGTACATATGTACATAAAATAAATGTTTAATGAAAATATAAATAAGAAATTAATTATATTTATTTATAATATACAGCTTATAATTAAACAAACAAACAAACAAACAACAACAACTCCAACACCAACACCGTTTCAACAAAAACCGTTTTTTTCTTTTCAATGAAATTATAAACAAACATTGAAATGAGATAAAAAAGAAAAAAAAAAACAACAACAATAAATAATAAAATTATAGTACCGGGAATGTTCTTACATTTGTATTTTTTTTTTTTAATTTATTCAATACCTAATTCAAAGATATTTAAAATAGCATTTTAATGCTAATAACTGTCTAAAATTGAATTATTGCTTTAAACTTATTTATTGATTTTAATTAAAATAAATATTCTTTCGGTTTCTTTTAATACCTGTTATAAAAATTAGGTTTTTAATTACAAATTTAAATTTTTTTTTATTTTTTAATTATTAACGTTTTTTTTTATAAAGGGTGTTTTTTACAGAGGTATAGAACTTTAAGTTGCAATAAAACAACGATGGATTATTCGATTGGCATGAATTTTATTTATCCGAAAGATAATCTTGTGGCATTACATTTTAAATATGATTTCTGGCATATGACCGCCACGGCTGGCGCGGATGTAGTCCAATCTGGACGTCCAATTTTCGATGACTTTTTCCAACATTTGTGGCCGTATATCGGCAATAATACGGCGAATATTGTCTTCCAAATGGTCAAGCGTTTGTGGCTTTACCGCATAGACGAATGACTTTACATAGCCCCACAGAAAGTAGTCTAGCGGTGATAAATCACAAGATCCTGGAGGCCAATTCACAGGTCCAAAACGTGAAATTAGGCGGTCACCAAATGTGTCTTTCAATAAATCTATTGTGGCACGAGCTGTGTGACATGTTGCGCCGTCTTGTTGAAACCACATCTCCTGGACATCATGGTTATTCAATTCAGGAATAAAAAAGTTAGTAATCATGGCTCTATACCGATTACCATTGACTGTAACGTTCTGGCCACCATTGTTTTTGAAAAAGTACGGACCAATGATTCCACCAGCCCATAAAGCGCACCAAACAGTCAGTTTTTCTGGATGTAACGGTGTTTCCACATACACTTGAGGATTACCTTCACTCCAAATGCGGCAGTTTTGTTTGTTGACGTAGCCATTCAACCAGAAGTGCGCTTCATCGCTAAACAAAATTCGCTTATGAAAATCGGGAACAACGGTAATCTCTTTTTGGGCCCATTCGACGAATCTACGCCTTACTTGATGATCGTTTGGCTTCAAATCTTGCACGAGTTGGATTTTGTAAGCACGCAAACCAAGATCCTTCCGCAAAATCTTCCATAAAGTGGATGGACACAGATCCAATTCCTGTGCTCGATGGCGGATGGACTCATTCGGGTCTTCCTCAATGCTACGCTCTACAGCAGCAATAGCTTCTTCTGTACGCACCGTACAGCGTCTCTGGGGATGCGAGTTATCAATAAGAGTAAACGTGGTGCGAAAACGTTCCATGGTTAATCGAATTAACTGCTGTGATGGACGATTTTGTCGAAGATAAAATGGACGTAGTGCGCGATACGTTTTCCGCACAGAACCATTATTTTCGAAAGGCGTGAGTCTATTCATGATGAACTGCCAAACCAAACTGAGAATAAATCACTTGACAGCTGTTAAATCGGTCGCCATCTTGAAAAGTAATGCCAACTTAAATTTTTATACCTCTATAAAAAACACCCTTTAGTAGACCGACCATGTTAAATTAAATACAACGAACTTTTAATAGCATTTGCCGTTAGAATTTGAAAGATAATTAAAATAAATTAACATTTCAATTTGTTCACTTTTTTTATTTTCTCATTTAAAATAATAAAAATTTACTCCTAAGATCTCTCCGTAACTACAGTTTGTCAAAAAAATCTTTGCACATAGAGAAAAATAAAAAAAACTTCGAAAAATTCATTGATTTCTAATATAAATAACCAACTTTTTCATTTTTTTCAAATAGGATTTTATAAATATATGTTTTGTTAATATAATAAATAAAAAACTTTTATAACAATGAAAATATTCTAATGTAAAATATTAAAAAACAAAAACAATTCAATTCTACTGCTGTAAAAAAATGTTTACACACTTGATAAAATATTAAGACATGCAATTTTTTTAAAATTATAGTGCTAATATTTTGTGTGTCCACCTTGAGCATCAATCACCGATTGTAGACACCTTCTCATGGATTGAATTAGCTTCGGAATGTCATATTCTAATGGTATTTTTTCCCATTCTTCTTTGATGAACTTTATCAATTCGTTTTTATTTGTGGGTGATCTTTTTCCTACCTTTTTGCTTTAGATGAACCCACAAGTTTTCGATAAGGTTAATATCACGACTTTGGGCAGGAGTATCAATAACTTTGGAGCAGTTGTAAAGTAACCTGGACTTACATAAATAAGATTTATGTTTTGAATCATTATCTTGATAGTACTTGTAATTAAATTTATTCGGATTAACCGGGTCAATAAAACCAAATTTCTTAATGCTGGCGGTCAGTTCATTTTTTAAAATATCAAGATATACTTCCTTAATCATTATTTCATCCAAAATCCTGATTACACCAACCCCCTTGCTGGATGTACAGCCCCATACCATTACAGACAGTTTTCCATACTTTACTGTAGGAATAAGATTTTAATTTTCTAGTGCTGTCAGAGGCTTACGCCAAACTCTTTGTGGTCCGTCATGATAATAAAGCATTATTTTCATCTCATCTGAGAAAATAATAGAGTCCCAGTACTCCGGAGGAAGTGAAATGTATTCGGTGGCAAATCTTAATCTCTTTTCGACATTTTGTGCTGACAGCAGGGGTTTTTTCCTAGCCACTCTTGAAGAATATTTGTGTTTTTGAAGAACATTTCTGATGGTTTCTTGGGAAACACGTAACCCAAAGTCTTTTTCCACTTGAAGAGCTAATCATCTCGTATTGGATTGTGGGCTACCATACACGATTCTAATAATTTTTCTTTCAACTCGCTGCGTCACCTTTTTTGGCCTGCCTGTAAATCCTTTTAAGTCTAGTCCTCCTTCTTTTTCAGCACGGTTTATAATATTATATACAGTCCTGATGTTCAAGGAGAACATATCGGCGATTTACTTGGCAGATTTGCCTTTGTAGTAGTTGAAATAGACCGATTGTATAATATTTTTTGAAACTCGTTATCCTGGCATTTTTTGTATTCAAATATAAGGACACCTGTTACAATAAAAAACGATCACTTCATTAATAAAACGTTGTTTACCCCTTTCACATTCCATCTCATTTGTAAAAAAAACCCAAAATTCACAACATTCTTGGGAAATAACGGCATTTTTGGTCATTTTTTTATTATCTTCATTCAATATGCAAAGATTTTTTTGACACCCTTTATATTGTGTAAAGTTCTTTTATTGTTGTTATTATCGTAATGTGTGTGACTATTAGAAAACTCTTGGCGCCTTATGGTCGTAAACAAGTACAGTTATAGAATGTGTGCAAAAATAAAAAAGTATGTAAAGATTTTGTTGTTGGAATTCTTGAATGAAGATCACATTTTATATTTTTTTGATCTGTGCAAAGATTTTTTTGACAAACTGTAAATGAAGCCCCAGAAATTTCATTAAAAAATCATTTTTAGCTCCTAATTAGATCCTAAATCATCTGAGTTTTTTCAGATTGGTTCTGTTAAACAGTTAACAGTAATTAATGTTTGTTAAATCCAAATTAGGCTCTGCTAACGCCAAAAGTGGAGCTGCTAAAAATGATGGTACGCTTCTTTGGGTTTTAAATTTGAATTTATTTTCACACACATTTATGTTCCATGACTCTGACATAAATCGATCGGTGGCATAGCTTATGTTGAGTTCGGAAACGGAAGAGAGAGTTGTGGCTTATCGTCAAACCGCACGACCTGGATGGCTAGTTCACTTTACTTCCAACTGAGATGATCATGCCTTCAAATTGTTTGTGCAGAATATTAGGAAATGTGTGCCATGTAGTGCCGTCCTGTTGAAATCACATCAACTCAGGCCATTGAACTATAGTGCTTTCTGTTGATAGTGATAGTCTGGCCAACGATGCCTCCAACCTAAAATCCATACCAAACATATTACTGTTAGAAAAAGTGTTATGGATAAACTTAATTTGTGGATTTCTTTAAGTTATCAGCAATTAAGCCTATCTTACGGCTGGTAATGGGATATTGCACTACCATTCATGCTCGAATATACAATAAGACTCCTTTTGTACTTTACAAAGTACTTTGACAAACTCTTCTACATTTTCTTTTAAACTTTTTACACTTTTTTTTACTGAGAATGTTGACTTTTGAACATTCGAAAGAAGAACTCACTCGGTGATAAAATTAAATATAAAATTAAAGCTTATTTAGCCAGGAGAGTTCAGAATTGATTGGAAAACTAGTATCGTCGACAGCTGAAACTGCTCTAGAGGCAAACATAATCGCAAAGTCCCAACATTATAATGATTTAACTTTACTTTTGAATCCGAAATGGATAAAAATGTAATTTTTTGAAATTTTCACAGGTCAAAGGATAAATAGAATGGTACTGGGATTTTCTTCTAATGGAAAACCTCATAGCTAGACAAATGAACGATTATCTCACGAGTAATAATTTTTTATCTGATAAACAGTCGGGATTTATGAAAGCTAGGAGCTGCACTACTGCTTTAGGCAAAGTAGTTGATGACCTTAGGTTGAAGCTGGATGAAAATTACATAGCGTTTTTGGTTCTTTTGGATCACACTAAGGCTTTTGATACAGTTGATCACAGAATATTATTGAGAAAGCTACAGACCCTATTTCATTTTTCTAATTCAGCTTGCAGCCTTATACGTTCTTATCTCATTAACAGATCTCAACGAGTTTACCTAAACGGCAACATCTCGAATTCGATACACGTTGGAAGAGGTATTCCTCAGGGATCAATTCTAGGGCCCCTTTTGTTCTGTATATACATTAACGACCTACCTGATGTTTTGGATAATTGTAGCGTACATATGTACGCTGATGACGTTCAGCTCTATAGGAGCGCTTGTATTGATAATATCCGACTATGTGTAGATACGATTAACGATGATTTACGGAAAATTGACAACTGGGCTAGTGCTAATGGACTTTGTATTAATCCCTCTAAATTGAAATGTTTATTGCTCTCCAGGTCTAAGAGAGCGTTTGACGTGCCGGAAATTATTATCAGGGGGAATAAAATTGACTTTGTTGAATCGGCATCTAATCTGGGTGTAATCTTTAATGGTCGGCTAACGTGGTCTAGCCACATTAATGTCATCGTTGGTAAAGTTTATGGTATGCTTAGGAACTTATGGGCTGTTATAGATTCGACTCCTTTTGCTATACGCCTGCAACTGGCAAAAACGTTTTTGATTCCTGTTCTTTTATATGGATCGGAAATTTTCGCAAACTGTGATGCGGATGATAGGCGGAAACTCAACTTGGCTTATAATAACATAGCCAGATATGTATTTATTAAGGGACGTCGGGACCATATATCACAATTTTCTTACCAGATATGTGGTATTCATTTTGATAATCTATTGAATATTAAGTGCCATAAGATCATTACTTTGGAACAGCCAGTATACTTATTTAGTAGGATTAGATTTGCTAGATCCAACCGCGGTAGGAAAATTATCCAATTAAGGCATAGGACTCTTTTGTCGAAACGACAGTTCTTTATATACACCATCAGTCTTTGGAATACACTACCTAATTATATTCAGAACATAGGCAATGCAACTAAGTTCAAAAAGGAGTTATACAATCTGTTTAAGTAGTTTATAACATATTTTGATTGTTTTATACATTTTTACTCTTCATTTTTATTAGTGATTAATTATTTTCATTTTTCTAATTTATTATTTAAGTTTCATCGTATCTCATTATATGTATATATATTTCTTTGTTTGTATTTTTCTTTATATTTGTATCTTTCCTAATTTAGTTTTTTACATATACTCATTTTCTTATCCTAATTTTGTTGTATCGATTGCTATTTCCTGAGGTTAAAACATGTTCTTATTCTTATTCATTTTTATTTCTACTGTACTTCAGACATTTCATTACTCATATAATCAATGATTTGTTATTACTTTTTCCTCTTTGATGTACTCCCATAGCACTTTCATTTATAAGATTATTATCTTGTTGTGCTATGATTAATAATAAATAAATAAATAAATAAAAAACATTTTGAATTATTTGGGGCCTTAATTATGTCGCGGATAAACTCCATTTGCTATCTCAAAATTACTAGCAGGTTCCATACTAGACCAGGACCTCTGGCAACTTTTTTTGTTTTTATTTATTTTCTCTTTTTTTTTTTTTTTTTTTTTGTTCAAAACAGGATTAAGTTTTAATTTCTTTGTTTTTGTCCTTAACTTCGTTTGGTTCATTGTGGTTTTATTGTACAAGTTTTGTTTGTTTTTTAATTAAATTTTAAATTAATAAAATTCTAGAAATCTGGCAACATTTATGCTCTACAATTTGTTTTTGCCGTTTGCGTTAGCTTCTTCTTATTCTTTCTTATACATTTACGTTGTACTAACGTTCTACAAAAATAGCAACAACAACAACAACAACAACAACAACGAAAGTAATAACAATGACGATGATATTAAACTTACACATGCACGTACCTACAAACAACACGAACTTGTATAGTTGTTTATTTACGTAGTACTTACAATATGTACGTATGTTTGTATATACAATATAAATTAATGTATAATATAATATGTATGTACGTATATGTACCATTAAATACACACACATACATATTCACATACATACATGCATATTTATATTCATTTTGTAAATGTATGTAGGTATGTAAGCTAAAATGCATAGGTACTACTTGTTATTGCTGTTGTCTGCTTGCTGCATCCCTTGATCCCCCTCCTCCCCATTGCAGACCAATTGCAAGTGTTATTCTTAATACACATACATACAACATGAACATACAAAAAATGTACACACACATACACATTTTTATTTGTAAAATAAGCAATAATAACAGCACAATGCAACAGAAATATATACACAAGTAAACAAGAAAGAAAAAAACAAACGAACAAAATTGAAAAAAAAAAAACAAGTACAACAACTTGCTACAATAATAAAAACAAGTACACCATTTTTACATGTGTACTTGTACTCTTCTTGTGTATATTTTTTGTAGTAAAAAGTAAAACAACACGACGACGACGAACAGCGAACAAACAATCAACGTCCCCAACGTAAATTCGCTTATAACCAGGCACGATCTGCTGCTACAACGAGTACACAACGTGTTGTTAGGGGGAGTTGTGGAGCACACACAGAGAAACAGAGAGAGAGAGAGAGAGAGAGAATAACTAGTAGAGAGTGTAAATAGGAGAGGCATTATTATACTACATACATTGCATAGGAGTTGGTTGAATGGCTGGGAAAATAAGGGGGTGGAAATAATAATAATGACAGAAGAAAAAAAAAAAACGAAAACAATAAAAGAAACGTTATTTATGAGGAACAAAACAAGCACATTGCACAGTGGTACTTAATACAGTATTGCATAGTAAATAATCTCAATTTATGTACTTGCAGTTAAGGAAGAAACTCTACATATCTACCACCCACACATTTTGATCGTTTCTAAATATTCCAAAGACATTTTAAAAGGAATTTTCTTAGGCGCTAAGGTAATGACATTACGAAATATTTCATAGAAGCGGGTGTTCTTTTTTCCATGCCCGATCAAGTGCAAGGGATTACTTTCGCATCAATTTTTTAAAAAAATCTCAAATATATTCGGTAGGGAGATGTCGCCGTTGTCTAGCAGGTAGTGTATTGGCTTATTAAACACGACCCCAATTCAGACATCTCGAACAAAACGAAAATTGAAAAAAATCTTGCTTCGCTGACTTCCTCTCAGCAGTCTGCTAGCAAACACTTAGATTAAAAAAATTGTCATGAAAAGTTCCTATTTTTCACAAAATTCACTTCAATTTTCCTTCAGAAACTAAGCCAACCACCACTGTATGCATTTTACACTGCGAGAAAAATAAACAATAACAAGTAGGAGGAAAACAAAACAAGAAATAACATGATATTGAAAAAGATAACAAAATACACTATAATAGCACAAGAAGCGCTTTCAATAAATCCACAGTGGGTGGGTGGTGCATAGTTTAAAGCGCATATTATTCTCTTGTTTTCTATTTTTTTTTCCTTCTCTTTCTCTCTCTTATTTTTCCAGCGATTGTTGTTATTGCTAAAGTACTATTAAAGCTTATTTTCTGTTTTCAACTGTATTTGTATGTATATATATATATGTGTTCTGTATGTTGGGTGTGTGTGTGTGTATTCTTGTTTGTCAGTATTAGATGGAATTATTTTCGTAAGAAGTATTGTAGTTTTGTAGAGTATTAGTGTGGTATGCCTGAAGCGGAACTAGATAAAACCAAGCAGAGCCTCTTAACGTTATTGTAGACGACCAACTCTCTCTGTCTGTCCACTATTATTATCATCATTATCATCGTCGCCATCATCATCATCATCGTCATTATTGCCATCAACTCATAAACATTCATTTAAAACTGAGCTGCTTGAAACAAATTTTTGCTGCTTTCGTATTACACACACACACTTACACATAGTTGTGTATGTTTACGAAGCTAGACTTCAATGATAGTAACGTTTTTCAAACAACAACAATAACAACAGCAACTATAAAAACAACATAAACATTAAAAAAAAACAGTTTTAATAGATTGATATATGGGGAAAAAGTGGCACAAATTAAATTTCAGTTTATTTTAACGTCGTTGTTGTTGTTGTTGTTGCAGCTGTAGTTGTTTTTTTTTTTGTTTTTTCGCTCTCTATCCATTAAATACAGTCATGATGAAAATATTATACAACATATCCAATTACTTTCGGTTTGTTGTAATAGGCAATTTAGGTTTGGGTATTTGCACAAATTTTATTATTTATTAGAATTTTAATGTTATTTCATTAGAATTTCATTGATTTCAAAAGAATTTTTTCTGTGTAAAATTTAAATTAATTTTTAATGAATAAGTTTGTATAAAATACTTTGGTCAGGATTAAGACCTAGCTTCTCACGCCACACATGTAGTGTGTATTAATTTTACCCATGAGTAACGAGACCTACAGTTTAAAGCCGTTCTTGTTCGAAATATTTAATCTGGTGTTTTGAACCACGGACTCGCGTTTAATAAGCCAATACATTAACTTCTAGACCCTTTAGACAAATATTAGATGTTCGAAAAAGGTGCATTTTCTGAACGAAAACCAGACACAATTGCATTCTGCGGATCCCTGTGGAATTTAAGTTCATTCCATTAAGAGAGTTATGCAAAGATCGAAACAAATGTTAAGCTTAAGGTTCAAACTCGGGGCTATACAAAACATCAAAACATTTCCCAGTCTTGTTTGGCGTTCTGTTTCTGTGTTTTAATTTAGTTACTAGTTTAGTTTTTCGTTAATTAATCGTTTGAATAGGCTGTAGAAGCTTATAATGAGCAATTTCCTTCCAGTCCTACTTTCTGGGTATAAATTCTGGCTTTACCACCCGTTTCGAGCTTTTTTTGTGTATCTAGGTTGCTTTAAATGGCTGGTAAACGTTCAAAGATGAATGTCTAGTATCCCAGCAATGTCCATGCTTACTTTTGTAATCGTGACAAACTAATAAACAGTTTTGTTACTGTTTTTGCAGGTAAAAAAAAGTGGGTTATCATAAACTGTTATTCATAACTGTTCTTCTTCACATCTGTATTGCATTAGTCTTTAGAATTCTATTCTAAAGCTATATTTGTTACATATATTTCCCTACTTCTGGACAGGACGATATAATAACAGAGGAGTCTCGCCCTATAAGATTTCTCTTTTTATATTTATTTTTGTTCCTTTAGAGAACGTAAGGCTGTCACAAAAAATCTTCTCCTTAAGATTTCTTTGGTTTGTTCAGTTTTATTAATCAACGGGAAACTTCCTGTTAAGTAATGAATAGTAATTCAACAATAGGACAAATTTAGGGGCCTCTGTCTTGCTATTTACGGGCCCAAACTCAGTTTATTAGGTCAGGACTTTGTTAATAGTCCTAGAGAGTTAGCGACAATTAGAATTTCTCATCCGGAGAGATTCATTTCGAACATTGGATGGCTGCTTACATGATTCTCTATTTTTGTTTCTCGGTTGTTTGTTTCTTTCCTTTCCCCATTCTTTCTCTATATTAGATTCCTTTTTATTTTTTTATTTGTTGTGTTATTTTGTCCATCACTGTATGTTATTTATTTTATTATATTTTTATTTATTTATTTTATTTTCTGCTGCTGCCTTTTTTTACAAAAAATATTTTTGTCTTCATGTTGTTGTTTCTTTTGTTTTTTGTTTTAATTTTTAAAATAGTTTTTCTGCAGCAGCTTCTTTGTAAAAAACAACAACACAACAGTTGAGCGAGATAAAGAAAAGAAGGAAAGAAGCTTTCGTACGATTTATTTTAGTCCGATTTCGGTGTGTTTTATTTTATTTTTTCTTTAATAATTAACGCAAGAGATTTTCTTTAAAAAAAAGAAAAAAAGAAAAACAACAAGAACAGCGAATTTTCATTAACACACTTAAAAAAGAAAAGAAAGAGAAACACAGTTAAAAATTTAATTGAAATTTTAATTAAATTTAAAGAAGAACCAAAAAAAAAGAAATACGGTACCAATTAAAGTGAAATAAATACATAGGTATTCAAATGTGATAGAATTAGAAATTTATTGTGCGCCAAAAACTATTTAAAGTGTATTAAAACTTGTTTTCATTTTTTTAAATAAACATTTGTGAAATACATATTTATTAAATTAAGCAGGTAAAATAATAGCAATAGATCCATAGATCCGTATTATGAGTAAAAACTAATTTATTAAGTTCTCATAAACAGTTTAAATATGAGTTATTTTCCCCTAAATATTTCATCATATTGTGAAATGTTAAGTCAATTATTGATTAATAAAACAGCAAATATGACCAGCCGCATAAATAAATTCCAACAGGGACAGATATATACAGGTGCTATCTTTACTTTCGTTGAATAGCAAGAGCCTACCAAGAATTCTACACGATTTTCTTAGATCTGGTCCAGGATCATATATCTGGACCGCCAGCTTTGACTCAGAAAATTAGCAGCAAAAAATTCTCCAAGAAATTCATGAACATAAATGGAGTTGAATATTTCACACTCTAAGAAAGTCGAAAGCTAAAGAATTATAAATTTTTCAATTTCGAAAGTTAAATCCAACACACATAAAGCCATAATTATCACGAAACTTTTTTATTCCATAAACCTGCTATTGGCTGGCCTTGGCATAATATATGAAATCCAATGTCGTTTAAATAACTGCCTCTAGATTGATTGCAGCAGATGAACTATTAGGGGGTTATCTGCGTAGACAGACATATTTCAAGAAAAATTCGTAAAACTTGGAACTACTCGCTCTAAAAACTTTTCAGCTACTCAATTCGTAATCATAATTACTCACCTCATTGACAATTGCCACTCTTCCAAGGTCATTTGCGACACCTTCAGACCATAATTTACACCAAACAGGGTATTTTTCTGAATGCAAAAACTTATCTACAATCATTTCTGAATTTTCTTAGGTCCATTAGCGACAATTTTCACTTTCTCACTTTTTATCGTAGGAAATTGTGTTCTAAAAATCTAATTTGAAAGCGCTAGCGCACCCAATAAGCAAATCTACAGTGCTGTGAACTGTTAGCCGTCTTTAATCGTTTCGTAAGTTGGGTTATATATGGATAGGGTTGGTCATCCAAGTGCAGAATACACTATAATAAGTCGAACTACTAATTGATTATTCGGACTAAATGACTTATTCGGATCATAAGGCGTACTTTCTTCAACGCAAATGATCCCCAGTACATTCATATTGTGATGATGTATTGGTCTGATCGTACCTAAAGCGCTTCCATTCTTACTTCACAGTAGGTCGATTATGCCGATCATTTCGTAATGCTTGAAAAGCGGCAATGTTTAAACGAGTTTTAATCTTTCGTTGCTTGTTAAACGATCCGTATTTGTAAATGGCAAATAAATGATAATTTACATGAAAGATATGTAACAGCTAATAGTCTTGCAACATCGGCGGACCACTAATGCGATGGATAAACCTATATTATAGTGAAAGCTGAAAACCTTCTCAGTGTGTGACCTTTCCTTCTCCATTTACAATATGGTAAAGCTATTTTGGATTGTAAATCATTATCGAATCCTTAAAATAGTGAAAGCTATAGTGCCTAGGAAGGTTTTTCAACAGTTGTATTGAACTCATATGAAGATAACTATTAAGCTGCAAATAGTTAATGAAGCAAAACATATTAATTGCCAATTAATTTTCATTTTAATACTTTAATTACACTTAATTTCCATTTTTAAACTTTATTTATTGCTTGTAAAAAACCAAAACAAACTCAAATTTCATTTTTTATTTTTATTTTCATACTTTCAGGCGGACCAAACTCTGGCCGCTTTGGAGAAGTTCGATGCTGTATCTCGTTGCGATGCTTTACACTATCTGCTAAGGAATCTCAAATATAAATATCCTCAGGCGTGTGAACAGGTTATTCCCAACATATTTGGCCAGTCGTTGGCAATAGATTCTAAAAAACAATTGCAACTACTGTTGACACCGAAGAATGAGGATGAGAGCGCTTCAACGGATTTGAATCAGAATTTCGAAAAAATCCTCTGTAAAGAGGAGTTTATGTGCCTCGATGAAGACGATGTCTATGCTGATGATGCCGATAATGAAAATTCATCGTCGCTGATCAAACGTATGCGCTATGATACAACAACGGGTAGTAGTGTAGCGAGTAAAACTAGAATTAACACCGGAGTAAATATACAACAACAATCTACTGGGGATCCATTGGATTTAATACCTTCATCGGTTATACATGCTCGGCGTCTGGGTAGAATAGCTACAGCGGATGCTGATGCCGACGAAAGTAATAGTTTAGATGCTTTGGCACACAATATTTCCAGTAAACGTTCGCGTAGACGAGCTTTTGGTCTACATCATGCGAATCGCAGCAATAGTAGCGCTGGAAAATTAAGTCTACAATCGTCCTCCCGTTTATTGTTAAGCGATAAATTAAACCAGCGTGTTTCACGTTTGGGAGAAGGTTATGTCTTCCATCCGGATGGTGAGTTTACGGTGCGCTTTCATTACAGTTCCGAGGAATTGAGTATACGAGTGTTCAAAGAACAGTTTCGCTTACATTTAAAAACGGCTCTTAAATTGCACGATAAAAAATTCTTAAAGGAATTCCAACGAGAATTTGTATTTAACGGTCGCCTATTAGGCACAACGCCGCCCAAACATGTTTTGAAGAAATTACGTGCCGAACGTTTGGAAGAATGGCAGCAACAAAAATTACGCAAACAACAGCAACAAGAATTGTTAATGCAACAACAACAGCAGCAGCAGCAACAACAACAACAACAACAACAACATAATCAAATGATGTTAATGCAACAGAGAAGACGACTGCTGGCGGGTAATATCCATAATACCACCCCGGTATCGGCATCTGGTAATGCTTATGATTCCGAAATGGAATTCGAATTGGAAACAGAATCTCAATTGTCTTCGGCCTCTCAAGAGATAATGAAATTTGAAGAGATTTTAGATGAAGGTGTCGGTCCCGGACGACTAATCGACGGCCTGGTTATGGAACCAGAAATGGATGATGTTATTGGCGGTGGCAGCGGTGCTAGTGTTAGTGGAGGTAGCGGCAGCAGTAATAGTTCGGCGGCCAATGCTATGGACACAACGCCAAATGATGTTGGTACCAATGACAGTGCTTCTACCCTGAATTCTTCATCTTTTGCTGGCGACGCTGTTAGTGGCGGAGTTGGAGCATCATTTAAAAATCACTTATCGCAACAACATCAACAACTGCAGCAGCATGGGTAAGTTTATATAATTTTTTTTGGTCTTTTGTTTTTCAAAATTCCACTGTTTTTGTATTTTTTTTCACTGATTAATGTTAATGCCGATATTTAATATTATTATTGTTATTTCAGACCAAATAATGCTCTCCTGATGAATGGCCTTACAACAGCCACCACAAATAATGTGATTCCTAATAATATTAATCAACAACAACTGCAACAGCAGCAGCATGCGAAATCCCAACAACAGCAAATGGGTCAAGGCAATAGCCTAACGAATGTGGCCGCCACCAAGGATCAACAGCAACAACGGCCTCCACTCTCAACACATCAACTGCATTATCAGCCACAAATTATATCGAATGAACAGATAACACAACCCCATTCGCTCCATAAGTTGGGAGGTCTGTTAAATGATAAACAACAGCAGCAGCAGCCACCGCTACATGTGAATAATTTAATGAACAACAATATGGGACAACCACCGTCGTCACACTTCCAACATCAAGGTCCACAGCAGCCGCAGCATCCTAATCAACAAAGATTTATGATGCAGCAACAACAAAATCACTTTAATTCCCATATGCAAGCACAAGCGCATCCACTAGCCATGATCGGTGGTATGATGGAAACGGCTAATCAACAGCATCAGCAGCAGATGCAGGCCCAACAGCAACGTATGCAACTGAATGCTTCGAACAATATGATAAACAGTATCGACAATATATTGGGCTCAGGAACAACGGTCAGTAAACCAACACCGCCGCCCCTTGGTACACCAGAACACTTGAAATTCTTGCAGCAGCAACAGCAACAACAGCAAATGCCACCTCATATGCAAAATATGTCAATGCAACAGCAGCAACATCTGCTAATGCAACAACAACAAGGTTTACTAAGTGGTTCTACCACTCCAACTTCAAATATGGGTCTAATACCCAACTCAGCTACCACTCCCACTGGAAATTCATCGGCAAATGCTTCTTTCGAACATGATGATGAAGGTCTCTCTCACGATGAGGACGATGAGGATCATGAAAATGATACAAATGATGGCATGGAAACCAAACCGCAATTAATTGATGGCGGTAGCAGTAGTAGTACATCACTGCAGGCACCTTCGGGTGGTGCGTCTGCCGGTACACCAGGCACGAAGAAAGAGAAACCCAGTTACAATTGTCTACTGTGTCCCAAATCATATCGTAAACGTAAATCCTTACTGGATCACTATAAAATACATCCAGGCTATTGTCACGACTGTGGCAAACCCAATGGTACCTCTCTAGAGGTAAGCTGTTATTCAATTTTAATAAACTTCATCAGGACTAATTCTGTTTTGCTTTCTGTTTTTAGGAAATCATACATCACAACCGTACAGTTCATGCTAAAGAATTTCCCTTTGTATGTGAAACTTGCGGTGAATCGTATTCGCGGCGCCAACAATTCCATGCCCATGTTGAGTCCCACAATAAGAAGGAATTCAAAAGTGAGTTTGTGTCAAGAATCGTTACCGATGTTGTTTAACATGAAGTGAACAGTAAATTTCAAATATCGTCACAACATATTTCACATCGATAAACAACATACACCTACAACATCCCTCAATAAATACTACCATAAAAAATTTTTACATTCTCTTTTTTTTAATGAAACGTAATATTTACAATTCTTCCTTCTTTCTTATTTCTTTCTGTAGCCTATTCCTGTATTGAATGTGGCCAAAAGTTTCCGCACAAAAAGTTACATCAACAGCATTTAGACGATACGGGCCACAAGGCTGACGGTGCTATATGTGAAGTCTGTGGCGATGAGTTTCCTTCAAAGAATGCCTTGTATCAGCATATCATACGTGTTCACAAAAAGGACAACTTTTTCGAGTGTCACATATGCCAGAACCGTTTCACACTCAAGGCAAACTTGGAACGTCATGTCCAATTGCATACGGAAATTAAGAGAACATATGTTTGTGATTTATGCGGTTCTTCCTATTTTACATATCCAGCTTTAAAAGATCACTACAGCAATGCTCATACAGATGCCTCTGAATGCAAATGTACGTTATGCGGTAAACGTTTCGGTTCGGTTAAGTCACTACAGCGTCACTTGCCTTCACACTCGGAAGAGAGGCCACATTGTTGTTGCTATTGTGATCAGGTAAGTTAATGTTAACACAATTAAATAGCGTTCCCAAAAATTGTAATCGATAACCCCTTATTTTAGACCTTCAAATGGAAAACCCATTTGGTGCGACATAAGCAAACCGTACATGGTAATCAACCGTCGCCCAAGAAAGTTAAACGTTTCTCAAAGGAAGGAGATGGTAAGTCACCTTACAAAGCAATTTTTGATATATTGTGGATCCGTAGTAACAGAAATACATATGTTTTTATTTTTCTACCTTAGAACTGGTACCCATGGCTGATGAGCCAGGTCCACCGCCAGCTAAAGTTGCTAAAAAATCGAATGCTAGTAAACCAAAACAGCAAGCGAATCAGACGCCTCAAATACAGCAGCAACAACAACAACAGCAACAGAAATTGGGTGCTATAGCCACACCACCTCCCCTTTCAACTACGCCGGGTACTTCGTCGTCATCACAACAAGATCCCTTTAACGCTGCCATCATATCGAACAATAGTTCTCAATCGTCGACTGCATCAACATCACAACACTCACTGCAGTCAAGTGAATCTCAACCAAATTCCATGTACAGTCAAAATTTCAGTGCTGAGAAATTACTTGGACAACATACACCACAACAGCAACAGCAACAACAACAACAACAGCAAATTTTACCCACACATAATGCACAACAAACACAGCCACATCAAATTCCGCAACAACAGCAGCAACAACAACAACAACAACAACAAAGACCAACACCTCCACCCCATACGCATTCACATACGCCACAACAACATACGCCACAGCAACAGCAGCAGGCTCAGCTTGCGCAACAACAACAACCACCACTACCACTACCACAACCACCCCAAAGCCAACAGCCACACCATCGTCATACACCCAATAGTCATACTCCCGATAACAATTTGCCACGCATCAATAGTTTCGGTGGTGGTGGCCCAGCACAACCTGAGACCCAGTTTCATTTTGAACAAAGTGCCGCTGGCGGCCAAACTTCTAATATTACAAATCCAGGTGCTTATCCACAACATCAAATTATCAATCAGTATCAGCAGCAACACCACCAGCAACAACAACAACAATTGCAACAGCAAGCTGCCCAACAGCATATGCGAAGTCATACGCCACAAAGTCCTCATCATCATGTGCAACAACATCAGCAACATTTTCCTTCACCACATCAGCAACATTTGCAAAGTGCCCAGCAGCATCAACAGCAAATGCACCACCACCAGCAAATGATGCATCAGCAACAGTTGGCACAACAACAACATCAGCAACAGCAACCCCTACAAAGGCAACACAGTCAACAGCGTTCGCCACATCCACACCAGACACCCACACAGCAATTGCAGCAGCAACATCAGCAACCAATGCACTCGCCACAGCATGTACGTTTGCAGTCTCCAGCCCCACAGTCTCATACGCCACAACCCCATACACCACAACCTCCTACTCCGCAACAACAACCTCAGCAGCAACAGCAACAGCCAAATTCAGTGGCCGCGAATCACCAACAGCAACAGTATACAACAGATGCTTGGGGTAATATTAATTTTGTTGGCGGTGGCCATCCATCAAATGCCACAAATCATCAACAGCAACAACAACAACAACAGCAGCAGCAGCAACAACAACAACAACAACAAAATAATGCTGCTACATTACCTGGTGATAAAGATAATCCCAATAAATTCTATATTGTTGATTCTTCCGAGTTTCTGGGTCTTCCAATGAATGTCGCTGGCGGCAATACAACACAGGTGGCAGAAACTAATAATCAATTAACAAATGTCCAACAACAACAACAGCAACAACAACAGCAGCAACAACAACAAGCGACGATGATGGCTACGAAGCCACCAAGCCAACAGCCCCAACAGCAGGAGGCGAATCTTGGTGCCGATCTTATGAGTTTTCAGGTAAATTTTTACAAGTGATGTGAGAGGAAAGAGTCGTTCTATTTAATTCAAAATGTTTGCGATTCTTTTTTTCTTTTTAGAATATATGGCCACAGGCGAATCAATCGCCAAATCAAATGGTGGGCTATGGTGCCAATGGTCCCCAACAGCAACAGCAGCAACAACAACAACAACAGCCTCAGACTCCACAACAGCAAGGTGCTTCCCAACAAACCGCTGCGGGAGTTGTCAGCAGTGCGGCTGCAGATCCCCATAACTATAATAACATTGGCAGTATTTTAACGAATCTTATTGATAACAATCCTAATCCTATGGAATATAATTTCGAATTAATGCAACAACAACAGCAGCAGGGATCTGGGGGCAGTGGCACTGCAACACCGGTTGGAGCACAACAAACTCCACAACAGCAAGCCCAAACGCCTTTGGGTGTTCATCAGCAACATCAGCAACAACAGCAGCATCAGCATCAAACATCGGCTGCCGTTGCCGCCTATGGACTACAGCCAACACCAGGAGCAGGTGGTTTAATACGTCATGCCGGCGTATATGGAGCTCCTTCTTCGTTGTATGATCCACATCATCATCCAGCTCATCATCCCTCTAGTTTGGCCGAAATGAGTGAACAGCAAAAGAACAGCTTCCAGCCGTACCACCCTCATGCGGCCCTACAGCCACATGCCCATGCTTTAAGTGGCCATCCACTAGCGCCTACCGCCCATCATCCATTGGCGGCTGCTTCTCATCTCTTGCCCCCACCTCCACCACATGCCGGACATCATGTCTACGATCGTGGTGGCTATCCCGTCTTGACAGGTGGTGACGATGGCAAGGCTGTTCTTCCGCCCATAAGCGATTATATGCATCACATGCAGCAACAGCATGTTCAACAGCCCGATTTATTGTACTATCCCGTCAAGAATGACTGACATTTAAAATAGGTCATGCCACCGGGTGGGGCTGGAAATCAAAGTGCGCCAACCACGACGAGAGGACAAGTCTATCATCATGGGTTAACAACGCCGCCAAACTCGTCACACCAACACCATTCGCACCATCAATACGCCACACAGGCAATGCACCAATTTCCATACCACCACCACCACCATCCACACCATTTGCAACAGCAACAGTATCAACGGGGAAAGCCATCTGCACATCATCCACATCCAGCACATCCCCTACATCCAGCTCACCACCACGGTCATGGCCCTGCACCTCAACACACACAATCCGAATTATTGCATTGGTGGCCGCCACCACACTCCTCTGCTGCCCCAGTGCTTCACTCAATGTCAACATCACAACCTGCTACTGCTACAGCAGTAGCATCTACTGCATCGTCTGCTACATCATCAACAACGTTATCCACATCATCATCTTCATCATCATCATCAAATTCACCATCTGTAGCAGCAGCAACAACAGCAACAAAATCTAAGAGAGGCGATGTTTTATTTTAAATTATTCGTAAGTTAATTATATTGTTTTATTTTTTATTATTTTATATTTATTTTCTTTATATTTTATTATTTCTCTTTTTCGTTTTTATTTTCTTCCCCCATAGTTTAAAGTAGTTTTAAGCGAATATCTCTGAAAGACTCCGGTAAAGAGAAGAAATAGAAGAAGGATACGATTGTAAATTATTAAAAAACATAAGAGAAAAGAAAAAAAGAGTATCCTTCAAGAATTGTACACTTTTTAAAAACATTTTTATGTTTTAATGTGAGAAATTATAAAAAAAAAATTACAAAATTTAAGAGAAAAAAAACGAACGCTTAAGGTTTCAAAAAGTCGAATTTTGTATAAAAAAAGAAGAAGAAAGTCTAACTTATGTCTGCTATAGGAAAAGTTTAACATGAAACGATTTAGAATTTTTTTGTCCTTAAAATTTATAACTTTAGATAGAAATCTTAGATTTTTAAATATTTTTGTTTAAGAATCTGATGTTTTTATGTGTACATATTTAAATATCGAAATATTTTATTTGTTTCTGGTGCTAATTTTACAGGAAAAAATATTTCAAGCTAAAGGATTACAATTTTTAATTCAAATTCAAATTCTTTGGTGCTTGAAGATCTAGACGGTGGTGAAAATTGATTCGCTTTTGTTATAAGCTGAGGTCAATTAATTTTTCATCTTAATGAGTTCAAGAGCTAAGGAGAACATTAACTCTTAGATTTTCGTGGAAAGTGGTCCATAATTGTTCTTTGCTGGCCTGCAAGGTTTTGTCTTATACTTATAAAGAACTCATCAATGTCGCGACGTTAAATGAAATTAAATTAACAAGAAAATCAATATTGAGTTCAATAATCGGATTAAGACAAGCTAAGATGAATAAATTGCTTGGCATTAACAATCCAAACGAGATCTTGATAGAGGCGATGTCCTTAGCGTTCGAAAGATGCTGCATATATTTCTTTTATTTCTTGTTAAAGCGCATTCTACCTGCATATGCAAATTACCAGAAATATGCAACCAGACATATGACCAATCATATTGTGAGACTCCCTCAAGTAGTGCCATATCCTGCTTATAAAAATTTCGAAGCTTATTCGTTCTCTTACGATCCAGTCTTGTAGATTCTACATGTGTAATGATTGGTAAATCAATTTGAAATCCATTTATCGATCATATTCGAGATTTACAAAAGAGAGTTGGTTATAACCTCCTTTTCCATCGTTAGCACATTCTGTCATAATTTTTTTTTATCCACTCGCATCTAGTCACTCTATCTTGATATCTATTGGTTCTAAGGTTGTATTTGCTGCCAGTAATTTTGAATTGGTTGCGTTTGGTATCAAATGGAGCAGACAATTTGTCTTGTAGTGCATAGACTTCGAAATTCGAAACACTCTCAGGGGTTTGAGTCAAATATGTAAGCTTAGTTGCAAATGCTTAAGAATTTTTCTCTTTTGATAAAGGCTTCATTCAAATGCTGCGAGTATGTTCTTAAGAAATGTTGCTGTGACATCTATTACATACTTTACCGTTTTTGTCGCGTAGTGCTATGTGCAGGCAGCAGAACAATAGTTGGATTATTGTTTGCAACAGAATTTGGCGGACAGTTAGAAAAAACGAGACTTGGTGTCATTTCAAAAACCATATTCCAACCGTTTGAAAAAACATAATAGATGTCATATTTTATTTGATATCACTTCAATCTAAACTATGCAGAACAAATCCGTCATGTCTTTTAACATCGAGGACCGAAAAGATGTGTTTTACAGATTCCATGAATTTGATAATGACACTATTTAACTTCCAACATATTATTAAAGCTTCTGTTATAGCACGATTACAACAGAGGTTAGGAAGAGGTTAGGTTGGTTATCAAACACTAAATCAGTCAGCCTTATTCCTTTAATTTTGTAATAGTTTAATTGCCTTTGTTTGTAAGACGAATGATTTTAGACGATTTTCAATTTGTAAATATTTAGAAAAAAAAATTCAAAATATTTTTGATAAATTGAGGATTTTTCATATAAATTTTCAATCGTATGAAATCACTTAAAAACAGGGTATTAAAGAAAAACACGACAACGATTTGATAACTGGAATAAGACCGAATGTCTTATAAATAGTGGAGCTAATTTTCTCTATTTAGCCTCAGTTGAATTCTTTCCAATAAAATGCTTGAACCCAGCACTTTGGGAACCTGTCTGGCTACTCATTTAAATTTTTGAGTTTTTTTTTTTAAATTAAAAAATGTCTTTGAATGTTGGACTTTTATGTCCAAGATTCCGATACATTTTTAAAAAATTTAAATGAAATCAAATTTAATTTGAATCGTTTCAATTTGCTTGCTTTTCCTATACCACACATATGACCAATTTCAAGAAACCGTTTTTTAAAAAAGAAATTCAAGTGAAAAGAAATTAATTATGCTTTAAAAATAATAGACATGTGTTTTAATAGTAACACAAATAAACAAGTAAATGAAGAAATAAAAAATAATCACATAAAATTTGAAATAAATTTAAAAAAAAATTCATACAAATAAAAATACATCAACAACTACTACAACTACGTACTATACTACATACTTATAAAACATATACATGAAAAAAATTATGCATAAATGCTTTAGATGTTTAAAAAAAAAACAAAAATTATTGAAAAAACAAAACAAATGATAAAGAAAAATTAATTAAGAATTAATTAAAAATTAATTTAAAAATATAAAACTTATTATTAAGCTGCAAAATGTTATAAATATTACTGTTTCTTATAAATGCTTTCATAAATTATGTTTAAAAGATATTTAATTATGTAATATGACAATGATAATGATTTTATTTATATTAAAAGTTATATATTATATTATATATAAAGAAAATAATGACTTGATGATTAATTTGTTTAAATTTGTTTTAAATTTTTTTATTTGTTTCTTTTGAAAATTTTAAATATTCAATTTAAAAATAATAAAGAACAAATTTTATTGTAGATTATAGCGCTTTATATTTTCTAACAAAATGGTAAAAACAAAAACACACTCCACACACCATACATATACATATACAATATACATACAAACCATACATATATAAATAATACATACACATTTTAATATACCGTATATATGTATATATACATACAAAACACACACACATACATATATATATTCAGCCAGTTTTATACGATACATTATATATAAATATTTTTAAATTAATTAATTTTATTTATAATTAAATTTTAAATCATTATACTTCAAGTAAACATACAAAAACAAAAAAACATCATTTATTTACCACGTAAATTATAATAAATAAACAAAAAAAAAATAAAAAAAATATAATTAAACCTAAATAAACATAAAAGAAAAACTTTTCGAAATTCAAAAAGTAAACAAAAAAATCATCCTTAAAAACTAAGCAATATATTAAGTAGGTCTTAAAATATTAATGTATAATAATAATAATGATAATAAACAATTAGTGTGTTTTATTATGTTTTACAACAGTTAAAACAGCAACAACAACAACAAAAAAAACGAAAATAATTTTTAATATATTTAATTTAAAAAAAAACTTTATCTTAATGACAATTTAAAAGAAACAAAAAAAAAAAAGAAAACATCATTGAAATTTGTTAACAAAAAAACAAAAAACATAATTATTTTAGTACAAGTATTTTTTTTTAATACAATACTACTCTACCACACAATTATTACCTTTTCCTTAACTGTAAACTCAATTTATTTTCTGTAATAAATTTAAACCTATCTTCTTACCTTACCTTCCTTTCTTCCTTTCCTCTCATACTAAATGTATACTCGTATTAACGTAAAACGAAAAGAAAAAAAATTAAATTTTAAACCTAAATTTCTGTTTTTTGTGAAATTTTTTTTATAGATTGTTTTTATTATTTAAGACATTTTTTATTATTATTATTATTTATAAAATAAATGCAGATTTTAAATTTATCAAATTATAAATTACAATAAAAACGTATGTTAAACAAATAAAAAAAAAAAAATTAAAAAAAAAATTAAAATTAAAAACAAAACAAATTATATCTTAATATACAAGTGAATAACGGATATAAAACATTTTAATATTAAAAATAAAATTAAAAAAAAAACAAATTCAACCCTAAATTGTAATTTAAAAAATATGATAAATATAAAAAGAAAACGTTTGTATATTAAATAAAAAAGAAAAATTATAAAAAAAACATTTTAATTGTTAATCGTATTGAATCTAGTTAAGCCGTAACCTTATTTTGTTTATACATATATTGTTGAATAGGCCTCAGATCAAAAAAATATAAAAAATGTGCCCTTTTTCTTTTATAGAATCCATGAATCGCTACAGATAGTGTCTAACCTGTGCTTCATCACAATGTACGCTCTGTTGAAAATATATCCTGTTAGTTTAAAAATGGTGGATTATCCAAACTTGGTGATTCCAAAGCAATTGGACCTATCTTAAGACTCATTTGAATTTGCTTTTCCATCCATATACAGTAAAGCTCATGCATCAATTAAAATCGGTTGACAATTCAGAGTGGCGTACACATATATGGTGATTGGATGCTACAGCTACAAAGTTTTAATCCTGATTTGCTAAACAAAATTTTCTTCAGTGATGAAGATCATATCTGTCACTAGTCCATAGGCAGAATTGTTGAATATGGGGCTTGGAGTACACATACCCATTGCATATTCAAAAAATTGCTGTTTGGATCGATTATTCGAAAATGATCCTCAAAGAATTGTAATCACCATATCAGAACTCTATGGCTGTACGTTAACCGATTTTTTTTGCCTTTCATTGAAAACTTAGAACTGAACGGTATGTGGTCTCAACACGGAGATGCTCCAAGCCACACATTACCATCGATTTTGAGTTTATTGCCTAAGAAATTTTCAGAAAGAGTACTTTCACGTTTTGAATTATGAGATTTGGTGTCGATAGACAGTTTCTTCGAAAAATGTCTTAAAAACATCGTCTGCAATCAGTCCAGAAGCGATCATTTAAATGTTTAAAATTTCAACAAAAATAATGGCAAATTTATACTTTTAAATGGAAGCTAAATACGGCTCGTTTCAGCTGTACGCACACGCTAAATTTAGGAAGCATTAGAAAGCGTAAATCCGAACTCACAGAAGAGTGAAGCAAATACTAATTGAAAGGGAAATAAATATCTTGCAAAAGTGAAAAAACGCAAAAACACAGTGATCTTCCAGTAATATACCTAAAAACTTTTATTCGTTATTAAAAAAAAAAAAAGAAAAACAATCGTTTAACAAAACTCCATTGATCACATATATGTATATAATTAACTGCCAACACCGCCCAATAAATTTACGATACGATTCTTATAGCGTTTTGATATATCCAACTCTATCTGCTTTTGCAATTTATTTGTTTGAGCTACTAATTCCTCAAGAACGGGTATTAAAGCCAAACGTTGTTCTTTTAATTCGGCGGCACGATCTTTCAACACTCGCCTGGTGGTGCGTATTTTCTCTACAGCGTTTAGCATTTGTTTTAATTTAGAGGCCAATAAATCGGCATATTTCGGGGAATGCTTTAGTTGGAATAAATGCCTAGTGTTTTCACTACTTATTTCCTTAAGGATTAATTCAACTTGATTAAGCATTTTACGTAAAGACTCTTCATCGTGTGTAGAAAAGGATTCCATTAAGGAAAACATAATATTACTGGAGGCAGCATTAACTTGGCGTAATTCATATAGGCGCATGCGTAAAAAGGCTTCCAATTCGTATAGTTCGTCGGTAAATCTTTCGCGATAATTGGGCGAATCTAAAAGCGTAAAGGCTTGGTCACCCTTAGCTATGCCACCGTCCATGCCGGCGCCCTCTACCACAATGCCATACTCTTCAATTGGTATATCAAAATTAATTTCCACTGCCTCGGCCGGTGAACTTTCAATACTCCAATCTATGGCGCCTGTTTCAACACCATCGCCAAAATCTATAGCACCAGCTGAGTTAGTGTCAAGGCTTAATTCACCAAAATCTATCATTTCTCCCGAAATGGTAGAAGAAGCACCGTTATCATCACCAAAATCAATTTCATTATTGTCGGCTACTTTAGCATTGTGCTCCTCACTAAGATTAAGCTTAAGGGCAGGTTCTTCTACCGTTAAGGGAGCTTCTTTGTGTATATGTTGATAGACAGTGGTATTGCCAAACTCAATTAAATGCCGGGTTATGGGTAGGCACTGTTGTTTATTTTGCTCTGTTGTAGAGGCATACAAATCTAAGGCTTCCTTCAAAGAGCCTATATTTTTAATAGAATTGGCATAAATGTCCGGCAATCCAGCCAACACCTGGGTAAATTCTTCCCTTAGGTTGTCGCCTTTAACACCCAATTGCTGTAACAAGGCCGTATGATCTGCCAACAATTGACTCTCAGGTTTACTAAGATCTTGACTACGTTTTAAACTTTCCTCGCTTTGTTGTTCCAACTTGGCCATTTGTTTGCGCATACTGGGCACCTCATAGTTGACATTACGCACATACAGTTGGGCAGTTTCGGCCAGATAAACATTATCCTTTTCATATAAACGTATAATTTCTAACCAATCCTTCATGCGTTGACTGCCATAGCTGCCGAATATGCTCTTAGTATCCTTTTCGGTTTGCTTCAAAATTTCCACAATCTCCTTGCAGTGAAAGTAATTGATATCTGGAAGAAAACTTATTTAGTTAAGGCATGCCAAGCGAAATTCTTATTCACAGTTATACTTGAACCCTTTAACAATTTAATGAGCTCATCATTGGAGGGCATATCCTGCAAAGCATTTGTTATTTTGCTTCGTATATCCTTTAGAGCTGCTTGAATATTTTTAGGCACAATACGTCTGCTAATAAGCCAATCCTGCAGCTTGAGGGTATGTATATCAATGGGTATTTCAGCTTCCTATGGGTTAAATTACAATAAATTATACTATTTGTCAGTACTTAAATAAATCTTACATTCATTTTGCTTAAAAATTTAACTTTGTCCACGCAAACAAAATATTATTATTAAATACTGTATGCTTCTTCCTTTTTGTAAGCATTCACTGCAGAATAATAACATGACAATTTGGTGAAATGCATATAAATAAAAAACAATAAAATATGTAAAGAGAACAATCTAAATTAATTAAATCCATGGTTAACATAATTAGTTAAAGGAATAAATAAATTAATTACATAAATACACGTTATTTCTATTTAAGTTTACAAAACTATTGTCATGTTGTAGACTATTAGTCTGGCATCACAGACAATATGATAAAAACGGTTGTTTACAGTTTTCTTTACAAAAACAAAAAAAAATTAATATGGATTTGCATGATCAAGACCAACATTATTTAAAATTAAAAACCAAGGGCAAAGCAAGTAAGTAAAAAAAAAAAATAAAATTACTCAGGCAAATGTTAATAATCCTCTTAACCTTTCAGAAACTTATTTACCTAAATTGGAGTATTTAGAGCTGAAACCCAGGACACGCCGTCAAGGTAAATGTGTTGGTGCTGCCTTAGAATTTTTCGATTCATCAGAGAACAATGCATCGGTTGGCACTCAGAAAGAACCTATCGCATACAACTATATTAGCAATGATATATGGTTCCATTTGGCGAATTATATTGCTCCTGAAGATGTACAACGTTATGCTTTGATCTGCCGACAGAGTGCCAATAGTATAAACTCCTGTCGATTTTGGCTACAATTGTATCGCCAATATTGCAAAAAAACCAACAGAAGAGAATGGGTTCTACAATTACCTGCCAATTTGCAATACGACCAATTAAAAGGCTGTGATAGAAAAATTCTAAAGCAACGTGTTATACAGGCTCTTTATTACTGTTATGAACCTTTAAAGGAGCGTCTACAAACGAACTATAAATTATCATCACTACAGGGCAATATTTACGTATCATCTTGGCATAAGCAAGTGCGTTGTGTTTGGATAATGTGTTATAAATTTAAACAAAACTTTCCTTTAAATGAAATCACCGTACAAGACCAACCAATTGCAAGTTCTCTAAATACAGAAGTGGAAACAAAGGACACTGTTGTCCATGATTGGGAATCTTTGGCCGAAGAAGAAAATAATAATTTAACCGTATTTAAGCCTACTACTGCCATTACTAATGACCTCAATGGCATTAGTATTTTAATAATTTGCTGCGACCGTTTTATACCATTTCCTTCGGATATTGTTTATAATCATGCCACAAGTCCATTTCTTTTGGCCGATAGTCGCGAACTTTTATCCACCGATATGAGATCAACGAATCTTGAATTGGACTTTGTTTCGACTACCAGAGATCAAACAATTACAGTGAAATATGCAAGCATTCAAAAGTTTAAAGTGTTACCTTGGTGGCATCCAGATTTTAGAATATTTAATCAGTGCGCATAAAATCATAGCAAATTAGAGTTACTTTAATACACAATTCATACATACCAATGTAAGTACATGAATATTTTAAATACAAAGTAGAATTGTTGCTATTATTTCAAATAGGTAAAATTTATTTGTAAAATCTTGATAAAATCCTTCATAAAACCATAGTGCAGAATCCTTATCAGCATTTTTTGAGTGTAACTTCTTTCAAAAGAATTTCTATGTGATTTGTTGTGGAGCCCATTTAAATATAAACTGATGAGTCAATTATGGATTACAATCTAACTTTAAATTTCTTATCACCTGGCTTGGGGATTTCACTAGCCCTTGAATACATTTTTATGCAACTGGCAAGGGAATTTTGGCTCTAGGATGGCTATTCAGGCTATTGTGATTTTAAATAAAAAATCCTTTTGACAGTCCTTATTGCACGGAGTCTAAACGAATTATTATATATTTTGAATCCTGTGGTTGCAGGGTGGAACAAAGGATCATAACGAACACTCCATAAAATGGACTTTGGTGAGCAACCGGCTTTATCAACTCCTTCCTGCCAATTTTGCTTTGTCCAAGTGCTTGTCCAAGTGCTGGTGGACCGTTCCTACTTTTATTTTACTTGAATCTTCATTCAATAGCCGTCTTAGTTGTAGCATAATTTGGTTTCTTAAAAATATAATTGTAACCAATCCCACTCCCTTCGACTATTTCTATTCTAAAGGACATTTATCCTGGTCTTTCCCAAACGTCGTCTCTGTTGATTTGTAGTGATTTTATTTTATACAGCTATACATGCTTGTTAAACTTTTCTGGATCGATTTTCTTCTGATTTGTGAATAAACCGAGGAAAATGGTTTTTAGTTTGTTGCTGGACTTTTGAGCTATTAAGATGGGCGTCTTTGTCTTCAACAGCATTAAGTTACAGGAATACGGCAGTCTCTATTGGTCTTGTTCAGAGGTCCACTAGTAACAGGAGAGTTGCTCTCTCTGGAATAAGTGTACTGTGGCGTTAGGTTTTTATCTGTATGTTGGTCATTGGTCTGGGGCATCAGTAATTATTCTCGCCCTATATACATTGAGCATCTCATAGAATCCTGACCTGAGCTGGAAGAGTGTCACTCTAGTGATACTAAGGAGCAATTTCCCGGTCTGCAATCGCGGAGGGATGTGAATTAAGGACTATATAGACTTGTCATTTTTACGCATCCTGTCGCCGTTCTCAGTGCACTATTCTGTGTTTTCTGTAGACCGCTCCATTGAGTGTCAATGAGAAAGGAAGGTCATACTGGGGCGGCATAATTAAGTATGGAGCTTTCTATTGCCTCTTTTGATTTGCCCCAACATGTCCCTGCTAGTGCTTTCAAGACCTTATTTCTGGACTTTACTTTCGCCTGGATATACATAGTTGGCGTGTTTGGAGAAATACATCATACCATCGAAGACAACCTCCAATATTTTGGGATACCGGAATGTTGGTATTATCCGTCCTTCTATAGTAGTGTTCAGACTTAACTGACTACTTTGATCCACGAAGTGAATAAGGTCACTGTCGACTTCTCCGGTGAGAGTGTGAGGTTATGCATCGCCAGTTGGTATGCAATAGTGTTCGGGTATATATTCTGTGCTATTCCATCAATCTCTTCTCACCAGATGTAAACACTGTAATATCATCAGCGAATGATACCATGTGGATAGCCTGTGGGGGTTGTGGTAGTGAGGATGGGTACAGGTGAAATAATATTGAAGAGAGAACTCCACCCTTGGGATCACCCATATTAATTTTCCTGTACTTTGAATTTTGCTCTCTGTATTCGAAATATGCTTGCCTACCACTTACATAGTTCCCTAGCCATCTCTTTGTATCAGGCAGAGTCTTTTCCATGATTTCTTATATAAGTACAGCATAGTCCACCCTATCAGAAGCTGCCACAATTGTTTGGTCACAAGGTTTCCGTCCATTCAGTCCCTTGGTTTGATATGATTGGCAACTTCCATGATCGCAGCGGTGGTACTGTATGCTTTTCTGAAACCGTGTGGGTGTGTGGTCAGCCTGATGCCTCGTTTCAGAGATGGAAGGGGGACAGCTTCTACATTTTTAGGCAATGGAGACAAGGGATATTGGGTGATATGACTTCCCCATTTCCACTGCTTTATCTGGTTTTAGTACCGGGATAATTGTGGTCACCTTCAATAATGTTAAGGGTAGCCGTTAGGTATTCCAGCGATAAGGTTTCCAACTTCTTCAGCATAAGCATCAAGATGCCAACTGGGTTTGGCTCTGGCTATTGTCATTTCAAAGTCAGAGACCGAGAATGCAGAAGTTGGAGTGTCTCAGTTTAAGCCCCCTTTGTCACGAAGTGTGGCTCTTCCCGCATTGTTTTGCTGCTTAGGGTGTTCAATAAACTGTCTGGTGAAATACACCGAACATTTCCTAGCGTCTGTGGTTCGACAATTCTTAAACTCTATGGACGTTAGGTTCCTACTTCTTTTTGTGCCCAATTGTTTGTGATTTATTGTTGACCATGGTTTCTTAGAGCCATTTGTCTATCGGTGTTCATTGACTATCTTGCTAATTTCTCTTGATAATTGTTCTATTCTGACGTCCGATGGTTGGATGGCTCGTAGCCTATATCGTTCGTCCGCAAGATGGAAAGTTGGAACTAAGGTTGGGCTCGTGTGTTCCATTTAGCCACTCTCTCAATTATATTTCTCAGGATCTTTTCTCCTCTTCAGGCACATTGTGGTAGTGACCCCAGCCGTAGGGCTTCCTCTATACTATTCTTAAAGTTGTGCCAATTTGCTTTTCGAATGTTGGATCTTCCTGTTCAATGAAATCGTCTGGCTTCTCTATAGTCAACACTATTGGCATGTGATTCGAGGTCAGGGCAACAATGGTTCTCCGGCTGGTATATGCAAGCAGTGAAGTTGAAACTATGATGACGTCTGGCGAGCTGCTACATGTTCCTGTCATTCTTGCAGGGATGGTTTCGTTTTGCTCCAAACTTGGTGGGGCTAATGTATGGATTTCTTCTGACAATATACGACATGGGGCCACATTTTTAAACCTAAGACGAATTGAATCAGCGTGTTTAAGTATTCCATAGTCTTTTCTAACGTCCTCTTTTAATTCTATGCTGCTTTTTTTTTACTTCTCTTCCGACGGAAGAGTAAGACCACCAACCTCCTATGGAAGAAAGAGAAATAGAAACACTCTGTGAAGATAGTGTACAATTGAGCACGTCCAGAGGGTCTGAACGTTAACCCGGAAATAACTGAAATATGCTTATTTGCATAAAAAACGTAGATAGCTTTATGATTGTACTCACTTTTCTGTCAAGGTGATCAGAATATCCAACTAGGTGCGATACTTCGGTGTTATTCTGAATAGGAAGCTGAAATGGAGGTCAGATCTGAAGGATAGGGCACCAAAAGTCCTTATGCAAGGTAGCCATACCATTCCGAGAATGTCACACTGTCGCTACAGAAGCATAATTATACTCCAGTAGTGTGGTGGTCATCGATTAGAATTTTTCAGAAAGTTAAAAGAATATGTTGCGTAGGGAAGATGAACTGATTGAAATTGAGTTCCATCGTCTCCAGCAATGGATCAAATAGAACCCTAAATTGTAATACCAGAGTGCAATTAGGTCACTGGACGTATAGTCATTATCCCGGAGTTATCCCACAGAATGTCTAACGTACTTATATAGCGATAGTTGTAATAGTTCGGATAGTAGGTTAGGTTAGGTTAGCGGATAGTTCGCCGTTCACAGGCAAATTCACTCGGTGGCCATATGGCACGTCGTGTTACCCAGTCTGAGGTAAGCCTCCTTGTTATGATCCGTTAGTGGTGGGTATGAACCACCCCGAGCTTGGAATGAAACCCCCAGTTCCTGGCCTACGCCAGATCTGAAGTACAGGGCACTCGAAGAAAATGTGTTGCTCCGATTCCGTTTCCTCTGCATCATGACAGCTCCTTCAGTAATCCTGGTGGGACAGACCGAGCTTGTCAGCGAAATTGCCAATAGCACAATGTCCCTTTATAATTCCTGTTAGATTGCGAACCGTTCTCTTGTCGAGCTCAAGTAATTCTTTGGTTTTCTTGCTGGACACAGAAGTTTTTAAATTCGGCAAACAGGTAAAATTCCGTGCTGTTATTTCCAATTTGGAAAAGTATTCCATTAGAGGCGCATATATCCCCCCTATTGTCCCTCTATTCCTTTATTGTCTACTACTCAGATATCTCCGATTCCTTCCGTGACAGTTTCTCCGCCTTTCCGTTCTCTTCTATGCCGCAGTGGCCCTGAACCCAGTAGAGGCAGATGTTATGTCAACGTATGCGATGCATTGAGTCCATGAAACTTCTTACGCCCTTTGATTTGACGAGATGAGAGCCCAACGCATTGTTTTCTGCTTGGCTGTCCACACATATAATCAAGTTCGAAGGTGGCAAGTCCCCCAACTTCGTGCAGCTTGTACGATACAAAAATCTCCGCTTGAAATATGCTGGCCTGGTTAGGTAATTTGTATGACCCCTTTTGTGGCAGTTTATCGGAATAGATGCCAGATCCAGTTCCGCATTCCATTTTTAAGCCATCGGTGAAAATCGTTATAGCAATCCATTTTTCCCGTGTCGGAGGGTGAGTCTTGTATGTTTGTCCGAAAAAAGTCTCCGGAACCATGTAGTTACGTCTAAAACCTGGGTGACTTGGATCTACTTAATGCAGTATTAAAGCGTGGTCCACCATACATGGCCTAAAAACTTAAATATCAGTGTAGTTCTAGCAGCCACGTTTCGGAGAAAGATGTTCAACGGTTGTAGAGACAAGATCACCTCGAGGACAGCCTGCTGCGTTGACTTCAGTTCACCGGTTATGCCCAAGCATGCCAACCACTGTACCTTGTTCAGCGTAGCGAGATAGGTCTTCTTTCGTATAAACTGCCACCATGCTAATGCCTCGAAGGGGAGTATATATCCAGTGGATGATACAAGGCTGCAGGGCCCACCTGCTCTTGCTTTCTTCATCCTTTCATCCGTGTTACTTTTCCAATACAGTTTAGAGTCCAGAGTGATACCCAGGTATTTTGTCTCCTTTGAGCCGTTCCGTTAATTTTCGGAATGGTGAAGCTCGGGATCTTGTATTTTCCAAGTGAACAAGACAAGATCAGCCTTGCCTGGGTTCACACCCAAGCCGTTCTACTCCACCCACACATGTACCTTTGCCAGTGCCGACTCCATAAGATCGCTGGTCGTTGAAAGATGCTTTCCCGAGATCAGTATCACCACATCGTCTGCATATGAAGCCTCATATTGAAGCCTCCGCTCTTCGTTTCCATCACGATTTGATTAATATCTAGGTTCCACAGCATTGGTGATATTATCCCCTGCGGTGTGCCCCTAGTTACTCGTTTCCTGACGGAGCATAACCCCAATGAAGATTGGATGCTCCTAAATAATAACATAATTTAAGCCATCTGTTTATCATGCCACTCTAGCCAATGTTCACCAGACCGGTGTGTATTGCCGCTGTACTTACAGCGCCCTTCTATATCTAAAAAGGAGGCCAATATTCCAGTATTCATTAAAGCCAAGAGCTTTCTCTAGTAGTGCTGTGCTGTGTCCACAAACATACCTTTACGGTAGGCGTCCTGTGCACTACTGAAGTTGTTGCCTCCGAGTTTGTTCCAAACGTATACGTATATATAACAATGAGCCTCTCCTCGTTTTTACTGAAAACCTTAATTCTTCGTTGTTATGTGGGTTGCTTTTCCCGCCTTGGGAATGAAATCTTCCCTCACCTCTTTCCACTCTTCAAATATGTAACCCGAAAGGATACATCCCCTGAAAATTCACTCGATGTAAGGCATGATTTTATCACCCGCTTGTTGTAACACTATAGGGTAAATACCATCCCTTCCAACAGATTTGATTTCTTTTCCCTCGTTATTATGTTATCAACGAGTCTCATTTCCGCTCTGCTGTGGGTCTGGTTTGGTTCCACAACTTCGTATGCTGTTCTTTCTAAATCTACACAAACTGGGAAGTGTGTGTCCATTAGTAACTTAAGCGATTTCCGACTGTTTTCTGTATGCTTACCATTAGGCCCGATTAACAGGCCTGGTAGAACAGGATTCTTTACAAGTACTTTTCGAAGCCTCCAGCAGCTTCGCTAGAACAGGCAATATCCTCACAGAATTTAGCCCAGAACACTTGTTTTATCTTTAACAATTTGTCCTTTGTAGGAATTGAAACACAGCTTTTATATTCCCTATTCTCCCTAGTCCGATTGACCGTATTGAAAAGTCTTCCCGTTTAATTCTTAAGATACCCTACCTTCGATAACCAACACGGTGTCGTGTATGTTCGCTGGTGTTTTCAGTTTTTGCCATAGGATTCACCATCACTTAATAATTTGACAATTAGCTTTCGGACAAGGCTGATATTTTTTCCACTATCTTTTTAATTCTGATAATAATGGACAGTGTACACATTATTTATTTAATAAATTTGAATCAACATTCTTAAAAAGCAAACAGTAACCAAAAGTAATGAATGAAAATGCAATCTATCTGGGGATCGAGTGAATTGAATTAGAAAAGCCTTGCATATACAATGGCTCAAACGTATAATTGGACACTAGGTATGAGATTATTTAAATGCCTGTTTTTCCACTTTAATTGAAATATTTCAGAAAAAATTTGATGCGGATTTATAGCATTTTTTTATTTAAAAATATTTTTAAAATCCAAAAAATAAACAATATTAACAATTTCATGTCAAACGCATAATTCGACAGTCAACTAAAAGGTACTGTTTTAACACTTGGAACCAAAACCTTTTGCTTTTATTTGCTGCTTCCAAAAGTCGAGAGATTGACGTAAAATTGTGGGGTTCTGCCGTCTAATTCCTTGTTTGAACTGCTTCATTGTGCAGATACTGGATTTTTAGATCTTACAGGCGAGTTTTTCCCAAAACATGCTCAATAATATTGAAATCAGGAAGTACTAAAGTCTACATACGGTTAAACAATTTCAGAAATTTTTTAACTTATCCGTTTTCGTTGAAAATCTTTATAGTTTCCTTGATGTTAAGACGGTCTTTTGCATTGGTTAAAAATTTTCTGAAATTGAACTGAATTGTGGCCCTGCACAGGCCCACAAAGGTATGCATCCGATTTACAAATTTCACAAATTTCTGAACCAAAGCAAAAGACCGTCTTAAAATCGAAGAAAGATGTCAGACAATTATAAATATTTTCAACGAAAACGGATTGGTTAAAAAATTTCTGAAATTTGGTAACTTTTGTGGGCCTGTCGTACATGTATGTCTACTTTTGTGGCTGAGTGTAGTTTTGAACAATTATGGATAAGCTATAGCTTCTCAACGTACTTCGGATTGTTGTCCTGGTAGAAACTAATGTGTCAAATATATTTAATTTATTGGCACTTTGCTTCACATTTTATTTTAAAATGCCCAAATATTGGAATGGATCCATTTTACTGTCTATATAATGAAAATATATTTCTGCTGCACTGGAAATACATCCCCACCCCAGTATCGACACTCCTCCGTGCTTAAAAATAGCCTGAATGTTGTTAGGCAAAAATTCAGTATTTGGCTTACGCCACACATTTAGGTTAAATTTACTCTCATATTAAGGACTACCTGCATTGTACCTACATATATATTCTATACCTACACTGACTCAAACAATTGCACGTACACTAAACTATTGAAAATATAATTTAATGTAGTTCGGAAAATATACAGTCAAACAGATAATTATACGTACCCCCCTAAAAATCATTTTTTTTTTAAATGATAATATATGGACTAGTCAACTGATTTTTGCGCCAAATTTTTTGTTTTCCGTCACAGCCGAATAAATTATATTTGTTCTCATCACTAAATATTACATTCGCCCAAAAATCAGTTGACTTGTCCATATATTATTGGGTGAATTCCAATCGTGGCTTTTTTCTCGGCACTCGGCTGCGGAAACCGTTCTTTCTCAAAATACTTCGAACTGTTTCGGAATGCACAATAACACTGTGATCACTTTCCGAGGTATTTCGTATTTCTACGGCTGTAGTGTTATGATTTTTATCCACAATACCTTTTATATACCAGGCTACCCTTGGAGAAATTTTATACGAAATATACGTCGTACGTACAATTTTCTGTGGTGCCATATTAGTTTTAAGCAAACTGCAGCCACAAATTCATAGATTTTGGGAATCTTTTTTCTTTATTTAAGTAAATGTGTCGTTGCAGACGCTAATGTAAAGAAATTTTAGATTAGAAGTTCATAACTTTTTAAAAAAATGATTTTTAGTGAGGGAGGGGGGGGGGGGGTACGTATAACTATCTGTGTGACTGTATATCCAATGAAAATGAGTTGTTGATTTTTAAAAAGTGCAACAGGCATAGTACACAAATACAAACATATAAAGGTTAAAACAGAAATAAATTTTATTGAACTAACAAAACTTAAAAAACACTTCAGAAACCAAACTCAAAAAATTATCCGTACAGAATAATATTTATACCTTAAAACTAATTAATGTGGTTTTAATAACGGGTTTGATATCCTTTGGCTTTTATAACCTCCTTTAAACGGTTCTTGATTGATAATACTAATTTACTAGTAATTTCTTGACCAATATTCTGTCATTCTTCGGTAATAACGTTTTTGAGCATTTCCTTCCCAGTGATTGTATGCTGACGGATTTTTTTCTCCAAAATTCTCCATAGATGTTCTATGGGGTTAAGGTCTGGACTCTGAGGAGGATGAGAAAGCACTTCTTTTACGTTTTAACTTAACCATTTACTTAACATTTTGGCCTTATGTTTTGGGTCATTATCGCGAACGTGTCGAAAATCCCCTAGCATTCCTAATTTCGTTGCACTAGCTTCCAAATTTTCTTTTAAAATATTCAAATAGTGGTGTTTGTCCATTGTAGTTTCAACAAAAACGAGATTTCCGACACCTGCTGCTGACTTGGAACCCCAAACCATCACATTACCACCACCATGTTTTAAAGTTGGCTTTAGATTTTTCAAGAGCTGTATATTCTCTACGCCACACAAATCTCCTGCCGTCAGCCAAAAATATTAAACTTACTTTCGTCCGTAAATATCAGAAGTCTTCTGATTTATTAACATAGTTTTTGGCTTACTTAGACGGCAGGCTTGAGTTGAAAAATCCGTCAACCTACAATCACTGGCAAGGAAATGCTCAAAAACGTTATTACCGAGGAATGGCTGAATATTGGTCAAGATATTACTAGTACATTAGTATTATCAATGAAGAACCGTTTAAATGAGGTTATAAAATATCAGACCCGTTATTAAAACCACATTAATTAGTTTTAAGGTATAAATATTATTCTGTACGGATAATTTCTTGAGTTTGGTTTCTGGAGTATTTTTTTAATTTTGTTAGTTCAATAAAATTTATTTCTGTTTTAATCTTTATGTGTTTGTATTTGTATTTGTGTAATATGCCTGTTGCACTTTTTAAAAATCAAGAACTCATTTTTATTGGATATATATTTTCCGAACTACATTAAATTATATTTTCAATAGTTTAGTGTACGGGCAATTGTTTGAGTCAGTGTATATAGCCCAGTCCCAATCCTACCTAGTACGCTTCTTCTCTTGAAAAATCCTCTCGTAGTAGGGAGTAGACTTTGCCAAACATAAATTTTTTACAGTTTTTCCATAGTCTTCGCCGTCATTTGATAATTTGATGATTAGCTTTCGGCCATCGGCATATCGTTTTTTCCACTATTTTTTCTTAACTTTAATAATAATAATAAGCAGTGTACGCGGAATTTATTTAATAAATATGATATATTTATTAATATACGTTCTTAAAAAGTAAACAGTAACTAACAGTAATGAATGAAAATACGACTACTTTTATGTATATGTGGATCAAGGGAATTAAAAAAAAGCCTTGCATATAATTGGTCCTTACAACCTTTCAGACAGGATTACGACCTGGTTTCTCACACCACTTATGTTGTGTGTGTTAATTTTATACATGAGTGGTGGGACCTACAGTTTAAAGTCGACTCCGAACAACGGAGCAATTGTACTTCGCAACGAAATAATAATATGGCAAAATTTCTAACTGTTTTTATGCTATTGCATTTTTAAATTTGAATTTTTAAATGGGCCACCCTTTTCATATTTCTTTATGTGTATACCATACTTACAATTTAACAAAATTTTCCAATAACAATAATTTTAAACATATTCCATCAACATTTTGCTATATGAAGTTGTTTTTATTTATTTTTGTTTTTTTTTATTTAATATTTATTATATATGATAATAAATCACTTTATATAAACGATTGTTGTATTGTAGTTGTTGTTGTTTTTCTTTTTCTTTTTTCCTTCTGTTGATTACAGTATTTTATAAATTCTTATATAATTTACTAAATAATTTGAATTAAATTTAAAAATTAAACAATTTCATTTAGTTTTTAGTTGTAAGATTTTCTTATTTTTTTTAAAATCCACATTTTTTAAATATTAGTTTTTATAAGGCGCATTCCAAAAACAGTACACTTTTTATTGAAACAAAATATTGTATACGTTTGATTGTTAAAAATGATTTTCAATCTAAAATCTTAAAATAGAGAAAAAGAGAGAAATATTGATAAAAAAAATAAGTATAATTAATTAAAATTTTTGTGAATTATTTTTTAGTAATAACGTTAAAAAAAAACCAGTAATATTTACAAAAACATTAAACGTAAACAAAAAGGCATAAACAAAAAAAAGAGGAGCAAACAATAAGCGTATCATCTGCATATAAATAAAATCCTAATGTTAAATTAAAAACAATTTTTTTTCAAAATAAAGGCCACAAGACAAGTCAATTTGCAGAGAATTATAGATTTTAAATATAAAAAGAAGTCAAAGAACTACAAAATTGTTTTTATTTTATTTTCTTTTGTTTTTAAACAAATTTAATGAAAAAAAGTACATAAAAAAACGAAAATTATATTAAAAAAAACACATTTAATTAAAAATATAAATTAATATCTAACCAGAGTCCAGCAACCTGTAGTTTCATCGCGTCTATAGTAGCGAGGTCTATTATCGCGAAATATCGTTATAGCAGGAAATTGATTTTCTTGTATGAATTTTATAGTGGCTCTTACCTAAAATAAGAAACAGAAAAAGAAGAATTTATTAAATAGTATCATTTTAGTTACTAACTTTAGTTTATAAGGCGTAGTAAAAAGAAAACAATTATTTTTGCATGTAATTTAAGGCAATTTTCAATAATTTCCATTACTTCTCTCTTATAGAAATCAACGAACTTTGTTGGGGCCAGCCGAGTATTTAAGGGGCTTCAACAAGCGTTGAACAGGAGTCGATAGGCAGTCGAGGCATACGCAGCGTCGTCCGGGGTGAGGTTCAGCTTCGTACCACCTCGGGCTTCGCACTTCGGAGGACTGTGGCAAGCCGCTGTCAAGCAAGTGAAGTTCCTACTTCTGCGAGCTGTGGGCAGCTTAGCGGCGCTCACACAAGAATAGATGGCCACAATGCTCGCAGAAGTAGAGGCGGTGTTCAACGCTCGGCCCATCACATAGCTATCTCCGGACTCCAATGACGGAGAACAACTAACTCCAGCCCATCTCTTAGTAGGAGCAGACGTTGTGGAGGAGTTGGCGACTGCTATGTGCTCGCAAGCAGACATTTTGGCAAGCTTGGTCACGAGTCTACAGTCTGCGTGTGCAACGAAGCGCCTAACCTGAAGCTATGTCAGGTCGTAATCATGCACAAGAACAATTGCCTGCCGCAACGTTGGCTCACCAGGAGAGTTTTGGCCGTAATCAAGGGAAAAGACGGCCAGGCCAGAGTGCCGCAGTTCGCAACGCTCAACGGCGTTTATAAGCACCTTTTGCCATTCGATGGAAAACTTCCAGTCCTTCAATGGGGCCGAAATGTTAGGCCATTGCATTCTATTATTTATTATTATTGTTTGTATATCCATATTATATTTAATGAATTCAATCAACATTACCAACTAAAATATGAATAATCCTAATATTAAGTAGATTTAAGGTGAATGAACATATAATAAGTAGATTAAGTTAGGATTAAGTAGATATAAATTATAGGATTAAGTAAAAACATACGATTTCTACAAGCTGCCAGATCCGGCCTACAAGACGAAAGCCTAACAACTTATCAACCAAAATTTTGCAACTTACGGCGACTCACATTCCATGTGTGAAATATCATCAAATTTCTCTCATGCTGTTTAAATCATCAAATTTCTCTCATGCTGTTTAAATCAAGACGCTTGTAGTCAATGCCTTACTTCAAATTTATGGTTCCGAAGGCAAAACCCAATACAGTCGGCGAACAGGCATCATCTTCAACGAAGACTTCGAGGCGACTAGGCGGTGTGCTAAAAACCTCAAAAGGTGTGGCAAGCAAGGCCAATGGCGATCAGCTCCGAAGGGGATCTACCACCAGCCTCAGCGGCGGCGGTGGTGAACGCAAGGACTGGCGGTCCGGAACCTCGTGTTGCAGAGGCTAAATTGACGACGTCGAAAGGCGCATCGCCTAAAACGCCAAAGCTACTAGTCACCTGAGGCCCAGCATAATGACCAGCTGAACAAACAAACAGTAATTGGCTCATTTTGGAAGAGAGAATCATGCGAGTGCTACTGGACGCCATGAATCTTGCAATCGGCCAGTTTGATGGCGCCAAGCGGCAGAAATGATTGAAGGTAGTAGACTGCAGCAACCGAGAAGAGGACAAACTGCGTCTGCAACCAAGGAGAGTTGTGGGCGGGTATTCAGCCCGACGTGGTGCCACTAAAGGAGGAAGCCCAAGTCAGAACGGTGGCGAAAGTGTGGTTTCCCTCTCCAAAGTTGGAGGACGACGCCATAGTCTTCCTGATCAAACTACGGGGCCGAAAACGTCCGATGTGATCTTTCAGCGCGCCCGTGCAAGGGGCAAAGATGCTAGAAAGGATCCCTGGATCAAAATTCATCGTCCAGAAGAACGTGGATGTAAGCCTTATCCAGGAGCTCTGTTTTTTACGAGCCAGAGCTCATGGATTAGTATTTAACTTCTACTCATTTCTCACGCCACCAGCAAACGGTAAGTTAAGGACGTGCATACTTGTCAGTAAAGTAATTAATGTTGTTCTCTTACCACAGATCTGCGATCCTGCTCTAACCGTGGCAATATACGAGCGTGCTGGGAGCAGTAGCATGCGCATATCTGCCATACGAAGACGAATAGCCGCTACCACCTGCCTTCAAGAATATGGTGTATTGGACATAGAGGAACAGGCAGGAGGCCTTGTTAGGATGTAAAGTCAATGCCCACCACACCGCAGAATTGGAACAGAATTTCGCTAACAACCTCGGCCTGGCCGATTAGGATTATTGCAGAAGCTGCCATCATGTAGAGGAAACGGAACCGGTGCAACACCTTTTATGCCCTGCACTTCAGAACAGCTGCCATCTAGGTAACACAATGGGCCATATGACCACCGAGTGCACTTGCCATTAAATGTCGTCGTTATAGAGTATATTTTCTATCAGGATCGAAAAAGAGTCGATGTGTGACCATAGCTTTTACATTTCCAATATATATATATATATCCTCTCTCTCTCTCTATATATATATATATATATATATCTTCTATATATATATATATATCCTCTATATATATATATATCCTCTATATATATATATATATATCCTCTCTCTATATATATATCCTCTCTATATATATATATATCCTCTATATATATATATATCCTCTCTCTCTCTATATATATATATATATATATCTCTTCTATATATATATATATATATATATATATATATATCTTCTATATATATATATATATCTTCTATATATATATATATATATATATCTCTTCTATATATATATATCCTCTATATATATATATATCCTCTATATATATATATATCCTCTCTCTCTATATATATCCTCTCTCTCTATATATATATATATATCCTCTCTCTATATATATATATCCTCTCTCTCTATATATATATATCCTCTCTCTATATATACATATATATCCTCTCTCTATATATATATATATCCTCTCTCTATATATATATATCCTCTATATATATATATATCCTCTATATATATATATCCTCTCTATATATATATATATCCTCTCTATATATATATATATCCTCTCTCTCTATATATATATATATCCTCTCTCTCTATATATATATATATATCCTCTCTCTCTATATATATATCCTCTATATATATATATATTCTCTCTCTATATATATATCCTCTCTATATATATATATATATATATCCTCTCTCTCTATATATATATATATATATCCTCTCTCTATATATATATATCCTCTCTCTATATATATATCGTCTCTCTCTATATATATATCGTCTCTCTCTATATATATATCGTCTCTCTCTCTATATATATATATCCTCTCTCTCTATATATATATATATCCTCTCTCTCTATATATATATCGTCTCTCTCTCTATATATATCGTCTCTCTCTCTATATATATATCCTCTCTCTCTCTCTATATATATATATATACATCCTCTTTCTATATATACATATATATCGTCTCTCTATATATACATATATATCCTCTCTCTCTCTATATATATATACATTTATATCCTCTCTCTCTATATATACATATATATCCTCTCTCTCTATATATATATATACATTTATATCCTCTCTCTCTATATATACATATATATCCTCTCTCTCTCTATATATATATACATTTATATCCTCTCTCTCTCTCTATATATATACATATATATCCTCTCTATATACATTTATATCCTCTCTCTCTCTATATATATATATATATTCGGGTGTTTGGTTTCGCGATTATTTGGCACAATGTCTTAGACGGAGTAGTTTTATGTGATATGTTTACTCTTTGGGCCAATGAGACGATGCTTTCGTGATGCACTTAATAATATCTAATTTTTTTTATAGACGTTATTAGACATCTAAATTACCGAAACGATAAAAACAATTAGGCGCGAATGGCTAGATAAGAGCATAAGCACTATTCGTCTTCACTTTCACTCACAAGGAACACGTTCACGCCGGCGCTTTAATTCATGCTTGTCGCCTACTGGCGGCGACATCTGGCATCGTGTTAGGTTTTAGTTTTTCTTCGTGAATTCGTTTCATCCTCATTAAATCTTTTATTATGGTATTACGTATCGTCTAATAACATGAGCAATTGCGTACCACCGGTGGTACACGCCGCCCGATGTGGCAGTCTAGTACGCGTCGACCGATAAGGCAGCCTAGTGCGGGCCGCCGGTGGTACACGCCGGCGTGAACGTGTTAAATTACGGTGATTTTCTCGTTCTGATACACTTTTTAAAATTTCACAATTTCACACAAAAATAAAGTACTGATCAATCACAAAAGACTTAAAAAATAATTTTAGCTTAAAATCTAATCTTTCTAATGCAATCCAGATTGATCTGAAGGCACTTATGTACCCTGGGTTCCAGACTACTGAAGCCATTAATTGCAAAAATGTTGCGGAATTTTTCACTACACCTTAATAAAACATTACGGCTTACATTTAGAGCAAAATGTGGCGGTTCCACATCGGGACTGGTTGACAAATGCTGCAATAGAAATTCATCTGTTTGGGCCAACCATAAATCAGCGCCACGTAAAGGATCATAATTGAATGGGCCAATACGTAATAGACCCAATGAAGCATCATAGATATCTAAGACCTAAAATTAATATAAATTTTAATATGAAATAAAATAAATTTAAGAAGATTTATTTGTTTACCGTTTGTGAACCCATAAAATTGCGAGCATCGCGTAGTTCTCGATCGGGGCCTCTTTCGGGAAATGTGGCTGGAAATATTTCACCAGTTTTAATATTCACGCCAATGCCATAAATAATTGGACAATTGATGTCGCCACGTAATATTGTGTTTAATTCACCAACGCAGGCTTGTGTTAAATCAATCTCAAGATGATGTTTGTGGAATGATTCTAAAGAAGGTGCAAAGTAGAGAAAATTTTGAAAAGAAAAAAACTACGTATACGTATGCATGTATGGGTACTTACGCATAATATTAAAGAAAACTTCTTCGCCATAACTTTGGGGATCACGATAGCCGCCAATTAATTGCAATTCAATACGTCCCTCTGGATAACCTAAAGCCAGCTCTTGAACACGGGCAACCATGGTGCAGACAGCCTCATCAATGCCAGTGCCATCGAAATGTGCCAAAGCCACAGCACCAGAACCTTTAATACAAAACAATTTAAATATGAGATCAAGAAAAAAAGGAAATGATTAAAGCACACTTATACACACACACATACACACTTAATGTGGTATGTAAAATGAAGCCAATTTAAAGAAAGGCATCCTTAAGAGAATAGTTTTCTTTAAGAAAACCTTACTTTATTACAAAGTTATTATAACAAAAAGGACATCCAGTATCCTTTTAAGCAGGCATATATATAAGTGTGTGTGTGTGTGTGTGTGTATGTATGTGTAGTATCCATTATAAATAATAGTTTAGACTGACCTGAATGTCTTACAACGACAATAATACAGGTGGTGGCATCATCTGTACCAATTATGTTGATATTCTTATCATGTGGTGCGGCTGCTGCCATTTCACGTTGACCTACGTAAAGAAGACCCACTGGACCAACAGATTTAGTTGGTATCGATAACAATTGCTGTGCATAATCTCTGTATACAGGATGTTGCATAAATAGACTTGTTGTGTCCATGGGACAATCATCCTGTAGAACACCATTCAATACTAAAACCATTTTGAATGGAAAGCGTTTTTTTCTTTTTCCTTTTTTTGAGTTCCTTTTTAATCCTTTTCGTCTGTCTTCTTGTATTTTTCTTAACTCTTAAATGTAATACAATATCTAGGAAAAGGCTTCGTTTGGCTAAAAGAAAAATAAAAAGTAATAAAATTTTCTTAATTAAACTGCAAGAGATGGCATAAACAGAGGAGCACAGGGGAGCGTATGTAAATAATTTTAAAAAATAATTTTTTGAATTCTTTTTAATTGAATTTTATTTTTTAATTTATTTCAGCTTCAAAAAAATAATAAAAAGGAATATAAACATCCAGTAAATCTTATAAACTCTTCTTTATTTTGTGGTTGTAATAATTGCTTTTACCTTCATACATTGTTCTTGGCTTAAACTTAATCAATTGGGGTCCTGTTTAACAGAAATTGCTTCGTAGAAAACATATACAAATACGAGCAAAATTCAAGCACTATTAGAGGTACACCATATAGAACTATATCTAGATATGAGTTACTAAATAGACCACGAGCTTACTGAAGCCCTATAGGTAGGTAGGTAGGTAGAAGTGGCTGTCCTCTCGATGGAGTCATGAGCGGACACATTTAGGCCGCACACAAGGCCCATTGTGATACCACAGGAGGCTTATAGCTAAGAAGTGATTTTTTATCCTAAATAAGGCAGTCAGCTAAAGACAACTGTGTAAATAACACAACAAAGATAATTGAGAAGTAATGTATCAGGGGGAAGTAGCCTAGTTACTACTCAAGTAAATAACAGACTCTAATTGAGGAGATAGGAAAACATAGAATTAAAAAAATATTTAAAGAGGTGATCTCAGATACATACAACTGCCGCTCCAAGATTACGACCTAGCTTTTCACATCACTTATGTTGTGTGTGTTCATTTTAAACATGAGTGGCGAGACCTCTAGGTTAAAGTCTACTCCAATCGACAGATTTTTGAGAAACTTTTCATGGCAATTTTATTTTCTCTCAAAGTTTTTGCTAGAAATCTGCTGAGAGGAAGTCACCGAAGAAATATTTTTTCATATTTCGTTTCCTTGGACTGTGGTCTCACGTATAATAAGCCAACAAACTACGGCGGCTCCTTACAACGTCTGACCTGGGGTTAGGACCGCGGTCTCACATCTAATAAGTTAACGCACTACCTGCTATACTACCGCGGCTCCTTACAACGTTTGACCTGGGGTTTGGACCGCGGCCTCACGTCTAATAAACCAACACACTTCCTGCAAGACTACGGCGACTCCTTACAACGTCTGACCTGGGGTTTGGACCGTGGTCTCACGTCTAATAAACCAACACACTTCCTGCAAGACAACGGTGGCTCCTTACAACGTCTGTCCGTTACATCATACCCTGCAGAAAACAAAGAGAGCTCTAGTTCCACATAGTGGGTAGTTCTTGCCCTCAAGGCGAATTGCCCCATCAAACAATTGCTTAAGACAGTAATATATTCCTTTCACAGTTTTATTACCCACGATCCACCTTAGACCATGGACCTAGAAATTCTGCAATTTTCATTTGATTTGCCATTAAGCGCTTACTCTCCATGTCATCACCATTTAATCTATCAGTTCGTTGAGGTTAGTTATTTATATGTATGGTGGCGGACCTTCCTTGAAAAAACGATCCCATTTATGCCGTTGTAATACAACAATCAATATTCAACCCTAGGATCAGACATTCCCCAGAGAAAGCTAAAGCGAGTCCATAATAAATCCTGCAATTGCACATACATACATACATAATTGGTCATTACAACCCTTCAGTCAGGATTACGACCTAGTTTCTCACACCACTTATGTCAGTGCGTTATTTTTTATACATGAGTGGCGGGACCTACAGTTTAAAGTCGACTCCGAACGACAGATTTTTGAGAAACTTTTCATGGCAATTTTTATTTACTCTCAGAGTTTTTACCAGAAATCTGTTGAGAGGAAATCGCCGAAGAAATACTTTTTTTGGATGTCTGGCCTGGGGCTCGAACCCTGGCTTTACGTCTAATAAGCCAACACACTCCCTACTAGACTACGGTTGCAATTGCAACAATCATTATATTCGAGAGCTCGGTCACGGATGTCAGCAAATGAGAGGTCTCTGTCTTTTTATAACAAGAGCAATACACTGAGGCATGAGGTAAAAGAAATTTCCTCCTTCGACCGACACTTTCGGGATGTCATCCAAAAGGATTCCAGCAGACTCTAGGAATATTGATATATGTCTGCCTCGTATAATGGCCAGTGGATTGCGTTCCTTTTGAGTCCTTGAACATCTTTCCTGTCACTTAAAGTACAAAAGAGTAATTTTTGCATTTCAGCCAGCCCTAAAACCTAAAATCTCTGCTATAATTTTGCTCATCATCTGTGCAAAATTCTTAAAAACAATTTAAACGAGAGTTTTCCCCCCTCGCTTTGAAATATTTCACACTATGCATGCAATTGATGTGTGTTGCTGTTGTTGTTGTTGTGTTGTTGTATTGTTTGAATGGTTGCCAGGCAGCAGCCTTAGTGGCAGGATACAATGGTGCGATGCGAAAAGCCAATTCAACACATAAAAATAAACATGAAGAATCGGAATTTAGAGACTGAATTTTTGTAGGTGTTCGCTGTTGAGGCCATAAAGAACATTAAATGACAAATTTTTAATATGAAGACATTACAAATTTATGATTCGAACATGGAACGAACGGCCGACCATTAACAAAATGGGAAAAAATATGTAAAAATTAAATAAAATGCCAAATGGATGAATTTAAATGCAGCTATAGGGACTTTCAGATGAGCTGCATAAAGTGATTTAGTGTTTTGTATAATATGTGACCCTATAGGTGTCAGTATTTCGATTAGGTTGGGTTAGGCTTTTAGGTATATTGTAACAGCCATAGGAAATATGTTCATGGACATTTGCTTAGACTTTCTACGTTATCCATTTAATACTTTAGAGATAAATGGAGATGTCTAAAGAAATTGTCTTCCAAGTATGTTTCCGTGCCTTCATTCACAGCCATAAATTGCATAGAAGTTACTGCATAGTTTTCTTCCTTTTCTTTAAGTAAAGACAGCTCCAGTAGGACGTTTCAGAAAATTGTAAGGACTCAGACGTACATGTGCCTTCTCTAGAAGTTACGCGCATGTACTGCTATTCTTTAAGGTTTTCTTCTTCAAGTTCCAAGAGTTCAGATATATGTATGTCCTGCCTGTTATATAACGCGCTGTATTTCATTACTCCCTTCAATCTTGAATGGTGGCCACAATCATTTGGAGATTTTTCAAGTGGTAAACACAAAGTCACAACGTACGGTCCTCACCACTAGGGCTTCATCAGTGTAGTCGCGCTCTCCCCCTTTTTGTTGTGTCTCATCTGTGTAATTCCTCCACTTCCCATCATCCCCTCCTTTTTATCCCTTTATTATCCTTCCCTCTTTGTACAATGGGTCAATTCGACCTCCGAGTACTGTACATGTCTTAATTGACAAGTACACGTCCTCTAACCTAACCTAACCTAACACAAAGTCACATTCTATATGTGCGGTCAGGTATTTGTTTTTCATAGCTGACCCCTTCTGGGGGCAAATTGTGTTGATATTAGACAATAACCGTGAAACTATTTAGAGTGAAATTGTATATCTGATTCGCTGTCTTATTTAGGGCGTATATTCCTTTTGAAGCGTAACCTTTATGCCAAGATTGCGATGAGATTTTGCTTTCGAAAAACCCCACAAACCAGTTACCTTTCCATTGCAAATCTATTTGAAATGGGTTACTAAAGACCACAATCAATTACAAAAGAATACGCGAGGAGGCTCAGCCCTATCTCAGCCAAGACCACTAATGGATCCTTGATTAAAACGATGTTCCAACAGCTTACTTGCATTTTGACTCCCACTATCGAGGTTCACAAATGTAATGAACCAATAATGAGATGATCTTGTTTATTATTAGGATATTACAGGGGAAATAGGGGAGGGGGTCATGTTATTATTTCTTTGTTTTATTGCTTCAGTTTAATTAACCAAATTTTTTTTTAGCAAAACAGCTGACTGGTCTATTGTAGCAAATCCTAGAATTATAGAGTTGCCATCTTACGTCACCTAGGAAAAGATATTGGAGTATTGAAGACGACGGTTGCTAATTAAGTCTTATTCTTTGTCACGAAGTGGTAATGCCAGAATTTTTATCAAATTATGCTCTCTGAGGATTTCTGATTGAATTATTTAGAGAGGAGTAAAGTTCTTGATTTTTCTCTTTCCACCGGATTCGTACCTGGATTGCTCGAATTTGATAGTAAAGCACTTTAACCTACACAATGTCTTCATGCAGACATTTACAGAATTAGCCATTGCAACCATACAGTCAGTTAGTCGCCGTAGTCTAGTAGGTAGTGGCTTTATTAGACATAAGGCCACGGTTCAAATCCCAGGTCAGACATCAAAATGGAAATATGAAAAAATAATATTTCTTCGGCGACTGCCTCATCAGATTTCTGGCAAAAACTCTGGGAGTAAATAAAATTGCCATGAAAAATCTGTCGTTTGGAGTCGACTTTAAACTGTAGGTCCCGCCACTCATGTATAAAATTAATGCACACAATATATGTAAGTGGTGTGAGAAGCTAGGTCATAATCCTGACTGAAGGGTTGTAATGACCAATTATGTACGTACAAACCATTCAGTCAGGATTACGAGACCTAGCTTCTCACATCACCTATGTTGTGTGTGTTAATTTTATATAAGAGCAGCGGGACCTACCGTTTAAAGGTGACTCGGAATGACAGATTTTTGAGAAACTTTTCATGGCCATTTTTATTTACTGAAAGAGTTTTTGTCAGAAATCTTCTGAGAGGAAATTGTCGTTTTGTTCAAGATGTCTGACCTGGGGTTTGAACTGTGGCCTTACATTTAATAGGTCAACACACTACCTACTAGACATATGCATTTACTGCAGGAGCAGCCCAGTACATAATTTCTTTAACTCGGCTATACCACACAGAAAGTCTTTGTTGAATTCACTGCAATACCCGCCTAATCATACGATAAATTTAAGCTACTTCGTATGACAAAGTAGTTCAGTTTGAACATGAAAATGATTTTCTTTACAACTCATCTAAATTGCATATGAGTACAGAGAGAGGGAGAGAGAGTGAGGCCATACTTACAGTTGTACAAGTATGCAAACGTGTATTGGACTGCAATCTTTAATTCTTGTGCATAAAAAGCGATAAAATACAACAAATCAGAAGACAAAAAACGACAAGAAAAAAAAAACAGGAAGAAGCAGAACAACAACTGTTGGCTTCCAAACTCATAATGTGTTTTGGTTAATATTTTATCTTGTTTTGTATTTTTATTTCATCTTTTTTCTTCACTCTCTTAATTTTGTTGTTTTTTTTTCTTCTGGCATTTTTTGGTACCGGGAAATATATGTTTAACAGCAGTGCCATTGTGGAGGCTGCTACCAATTTGCACGAAAATTATGATGACGCGTATGAAGGAGAAAAAAAAGGAACTGAACGACGACATTACATGTTGGAGGTGGACAAAAATGAATAAAAAAAAAGAAAAGGATACGATACGTATTGGAGAGTATAATAATAATAATAATGATAAAACGATAAAAACGAAGTGTATTATGGTTGAAATAAATAAAATAAAAACGAAATCATGTGTCGCTGAATAATGATTATCGCATATTTAAAATCTATGCACAATGGGTAGTAGTTTGTTAAAAACAGAAATTCAAATTCTTTTTTCTTTCTTGAGTAAATATTAAAAAAGAACATTCGCATCAAATTTTTATTACAATAAGGGAATGGCCCCTATTCATGCAGGGCATTGTGTTGGTGGGTACGTTAATAAAGAAAATTGCCGTATTTGGGGTTCAGAAAACCCACACGTGGTCTTACAGGAGCCAAAGCACTCAATACGATTGGCTGTTTGGTGCGGCTTGTAGAGCGGAAGCATCATTGTTCCATATTTCTTTGAAAATCAGGGCGGCACAACCATTACGGTCAATGGAGACACCTATCGCACCATGATAACCGATGTAGGCGCCGTAATCTAGTAGGTAGTATGTTGGCTTATTAGACGTAAAGCCAGGGTTCGAGCCCCAGGCCAGACATCAAGACAAAATACAAAAAGTATTTCTTCGAGGACTTCCTCTCAGCAGATTTCTGACAAAAAATCTGAGAATAAATAAAATTGCCATGAAAAAGTTTCTCAAAAATCTGTCGTTCGGAGTCGACTTTAAACTGTAGGTCCCACCACCCATGTATAAAATTAACACACAAAACATAAGTGGTGTGAGAAACTAGGACGTTATACAATGGTTCAATTCGACCTCCGGGTACTGTACTTGTCTTAATTGACAAGTACAGGTGCTCTAACCTAACCTAACCATGATAACCCATTTTTATTGATTATTTGGTTTCAACAGGATGGTGGAACTTGCCACACATCTCATGCCACAATCGATTTATTGCGCTAAATGTTTGATGGCCGTTTAATTAGCCGAAATGGTGATGTCAATTTACCTCCAAGAATTGGCTGCGATTTGACACCGTTGGACTATATTCTGTCGGTAGCCGTTAAATAAAAGTGTTATGCCGACAAATCATAGACAGTTTAGCATTTGAAGGCTAAGATTCGGTATAAGAGGTGTAAATATTAAAGAAATCAGAAGAAAAAAAGTATTTTTTGACCAGAACCCTTGAATTCTTTTTTCGACTCTTAAAAATAGTTCCTGTTCCACCCAATATTTCCATGAATGCCGAGAATATCAAGAGTTCGACCAGAGTTACACCACAATTATGTATGACGTAATATTTATGATGCGCTTATCAGTCAGTAAACAACATTGAGCCCGTTGCTTATGGAAATCGCCCATTGGAATATTGCCTGTAAGTCGGATAGGTTAGGTCGAAGTGGTAGCTCTGATATCAAAGAGCTCATTTGAGCGTGATGCCACGAGTGAACGCAGTCTCTGTACTGACCAAGTTCCACCAAAATCGGGGAAGAGAAGGAAGTTGGTCAGCGCAGGGGCTGCACAAGTCGGATAGTAGAAGTTCAACTTTTTTCGCCATTGTATACGATCAAAGGAATATGAATGACAAATACTACTACGAAAACTAAGAAATGTAGTTGGAGATAAAATTGTATCTCGTGGTACCTGAATTTAGTCTGAATTTATATGATGGTTTCCCTGCTATAATAGTTCGTATAGTGCTATCGCTATGAAAGCTGCATTTTAATCGGGAAAAGCTATTACCGACCAAAAGAAAAAGGCGTCGATTAAAGCGCACCGTGCAACACTCTGTTAAATCCTTTAGAAACTAAACCGTTGAATGGACTGTGGAATTTCGAATTGTAATGACAACAGGCCACCGTACTGTTCCGTAACCTGTACTATAGCACAACAGATCTTAATTTGAGCCCTTGCAAAACTGAACACGAGGTTGGGTAACAAGTCCGTAACTGTTTGAATTTCCCTCCTGATAACTGGAAGAGTAACACTGCTCCTGTCATTGTCTTTCAGTTGACTTCAAATTTAAATAAGTTGCTTTGTTTAGTTTGTATTTGACAGCAATTGCCAGCGGATTGCCGCATGATTTAAAGAGAACTTCATGGAAAAATGCTGCAATTTCATGAATTGGGATGAAAATTGCTTCTCTATCGGCGCTATTCGCTGGATTTAGTAACCGAGTAACAATTCATTGTTATTCTTCATTCACTGAAGAAGCCACACACAAACAAATCTATGCGGTTGACTTCGGCAAATATTATATTTTGAACTTGAAAAACGTTGAAGAAAGTGTATTTAGTTAAGACTAGATTACATTGAAAAATAAACTGATTTTTTATATGAAGACCTGTGTGTCATGGATTTATTGACCAGGCCCCGTCTCATGCTTTTAATTAGATGGGGTCTGTTGTAAGAAAAAAATTCCCACAAGTGATCATCTTTGCTTCTCACACCACTTACGTTGTGTGTGTTAATTTTATACATAAGTGCTGGGACCTGCAGTTCAAAGTCATGCAGGGTTGTGATATTCACATGATTCACAGTGTTGGTATAGAATTGGGAGGAATTTATAACGCCTTAAATATCCCATTTGCCGTAATGTCTTTTGGATTCTGTTCTTGTCCTAAGAACAGCCACATGTTTTCGAAATGACAGAACGTCTAGGTATATGAAAGTAAAAACATCTTAAGGAAACCAGCGAACAGCATGAGTGGTTGGCTGCTCTTCGTATTTGTTCTTTGGTTTCAGTAGAGTTTATCTCAATCCGAACTGTAAGATCGTCAACTTAGTTTTTGCTGCAGGTTCGTGAAGTTATGCACAATAAACAGGCGCTTAATTCAAATCTGCATCTAAGCAGCCATGAAAAAAATATTTTTTTTCTTCATTTAAACAAAAAAAACATAAGAATCTCATGTCAATTAATTAATTAAAGCGTCAGAAAATTCTTTCTCTCGCTTTCTATTAAATTAACTTCTGGTATTTGGTTTGGGTCGTGCTCAGCTCAGCGGTCATTTCTTTTAACAAATTAAATTAAAAACAACAACATCGGCTTCAATTTCAATTGTTTTCAACATGTAGTTGCCTCAGCGTAAATTAACGATACACCATCAGTCAGAAGTTAATGAAATATTGGAAACTAAACAGCAGCTTGAATAGAACTCTTTCGTATGAAATGAAATTACAGCAACTGACAACAACTGAATGAATGAGTGAATGAATGGGTTTTGTATTGTGTGTAGAGACGAGAAAATATTAGTTTTTCTTAATTGAAGAATAACAAATTGATGGGCATAAATTGAAACAGAAAAGATCACATCAAGAGTCAATTGGTAAATTTAATTATAAAAAAATATATTTTCGCTGTCATTCTACAACTAAATTTGTCACCATTAAAGCCATTTGATGACACACTCCACAACCTACATATTCATTGTCATATGTGTGTAAAGATAGATTTTTAAATCTATCTCCCCAGGCGCAAACCAAGTCAGTTAACAGAGCTCTGTTATGATACTAACATAACTCTGTAAAACACTTAACTTAAGGCTGGGAAAGGAAAACCGGAAAAATTAATTAAACTCCTTCCCATGTTGTCCTGTTTTCCCACGAAAGGACATACAGTGGATTTTAAAATCTGAAATCTCGGAAAATTTCAAAATCTACTAAGAAAACTCGCTCTGTTAAGGATTTTGGCAATTGATTTAATTAAAGGGACGTAAAATGCTTTAAAAACAATTCACTTTGTCCGCCCATGTTGTCCTGTTTTGGAACGACTTCAATCCAATGCCAATGCATTGATTTGGCTTTAAGTTGGTGCCATCATCAGTTCATATTTCTATGTGCTACACAGCTGTACTACATGGTATATTTCGTACGAGCGATTTGAGTTCATGGTCACCTCACGTGGAGGTGATGTAAATTGGCCAGCAGAATCGCACGAATTGACACAGTCGGACTTTTTTGTTAAGTCTGCTTAAGTCGCGAACAATCTACAAACTACAGCAAATTTGAAAGCAAATTTAGCTTGATCTAGTGCCACTCTCATGGCCGCCGCAGTCTAGTAGGTAGTGTGTTAGCTTATTAGATGTAAGGTTGAGATTCAAACCCCAGCCCAGACATCGTGAACATCAAAAGACTGCTGAGAGGAAGCCGCCGAAAAAAAATTTTCATATTTCGTTTGAACCGAGGAATCACTTCTAATAAGCCATCACACTACCTACTAGACTAAGGCGACTTTAAACACACTTTGTTTCATTTAAATTTAAAGATAGAAAGCTTTTTTATGAAGGACCTGATATAAGGTCGTATGTAGGAGGCCACATGGTATGTAACCTTCTTTATCACAACAAAACTGCAGGTTTTTGTAAGCAAAAGTGTGAGAAATATAAGACGAATATTCTTATTAGACGTAAAGCCAGGGTTCGAGCCCTAGGCCAGACATTAAAACAAAATACAAAAAGTATTTCTTCGGCGACTTCCTCTCAGCAGATTTCTGACAAAAATTCTGAGAGTAAAATAAAAATTGCCATGCAGAAGTTTCTCAAAAATCTGTCATTTGGAGTCGACTTTAAAACAGTAGGTCCCGCCACTCATGTATAAAATTTAACACACACAATATAAGTGGTGTGGGAAACTAGGTCGTAATCCTGACTGAAGGGTTGTAATGACCAATTATGTATGTATGTATGTATGTAATCCGCTTATCTAATAGCGACCAAAGACCAATTTCGAAAGAAATTTGTTAAAGAAAGTAGAGATGGGTTGGTCAAAAGAAAAATCTAAGGGGGGACATTGATGAAAAGTATTGAAAGAACTATTTGAAGTAGGTTAGGTTAGGTTAGGTTGAAGTGGTAGATTTGAATGCCAAAGCACACTTGAGCATGCATAGCGGCCTGTTGTAACACAGTCTCTGTACTGAACGAATTTCACCAATCCCATTGCAGAAGTTGATCAGCACAGGGGCAGCACCTAACTTAAGTAAACCAGAAGAAATAATTCATATGGTATAGCACTGCGGCTGCTTAAGATTGTATTTGAATTGTGTGTTATTAGAAGTTCTACATCTGGTGGAGCACGTATGCATATATGAACTCTATTCTTACAACAAACACAACAACAGCAACAAAAACAATCATAGTAATAAAGAAATTAAATCAATTTTGAATTGTTGTCATGTAATGGAATTTACAATTCATTTGTAGAGTAGTTTAACGAAAAAAAAACAAGAATAAAAAGGACTGGATATTGAAAATTCAGTTTTTAAGGCATTCATGCATGCAATCGTTGTTGGCACACGTAGTTTTTTTATACGATTACAAACAAATAAAAAAACTTCAACAATTACATGAATAATGCAAGGAAAAACGATTTTTTTCCTTTTTTTTGGCAATAACGTCATAACCAAAATGTTTAACAACAATTTCACTATGAAAACAATAAAAACAACAAAAAGAAAAAAATGCAGAAAAATCATGTTTTACTTTGCAATTGTTGCTGTTGCCAGTGGAAAAACATTTGTGATAAAAAAATATAAAAAAATTCCTTTTTATTTTAACTTCAATTCTTCAACTCTTTTTTATTTATTTTTTGTTTATAATTTTTTACTTCGATTTTATTTTTAAAAAAGAAAAAATCGAAGAAGAAAAAAACGATTCATGGTTACAATTTACCACAGGATCATGCATGAATCTCGATTAGATATTCTACGAGAAATAATTTGAAAATGATGACAGTTAACGATATAAAGACGACAAAAAGAGAGAAAAAAGTAGAAAAAGAAAAAAATTCGAAATCTAAAAAATTGCTCCCAAAACCAAAAAAGAAAGCCAAGCAGACAGGCCGTTTTTATTTTCTATGTCAGCTTAAAAGGGCGTAGGCAGTATTTTAATTAAGAGAGGAGAGGCTTAGTTTAATCACGTTTCTAGGAATAGTTTTTAATATAAATAAACGTCTTTTGGAATCAATTTATTTGCACGATGTTGACTAGAATAGAGAAGATCAGACAAATTTGGACTGCTATGTATAGGGACTTCATAGTAATCATAATGAGATACATACAAATATATGTACATAATTGGTCATTACAAACCTTGAGTCAGGAGTACGCCCTAACTTCTCTCACTATTTATGATTTGTGTGTTAATTTTATACAGGAGTGCCAGGACATACAGTTTAAAGTCACCTTCGAACGACAGATTATGGAGAAACTTTTCATGGCAATTTTATTTACTCTTAGAGTTTTTGCCAGAAATCTGCTGAGAAGCGAAGAATACCTCACAATAACTTTTTCCGAAGTGGTAATGACCAGGAAGAGGCCATAGAACATCTTCTTAGCAATTATGCGTTACTTCCGAAAGTTTGACGAATGCCCACAGAGTTTATTCACAGAATATGTCTAATCTAGGTTACTGGAATAAAATCTACATCGTCATAAAACTATCACGCTGGTTGAGAAATGCAAACCAGATGTTACAGACAAATATAGCAACTCTAGAGATTTGATTCACAACAGAATCTTATATGTCCCAAGTTAGCTGTGCTTTTTATGGCGGCTGCCAACATAACCTAACATTGTTTTCAATCGCTCGTTCTGTTTCTAGTATTTCCCAAAGATATCTTCTTTCTAACTTTCAATGTTATCTAGCCTTTACCTAACAGTTATGTAAGTATAGTTTCGATTGATTATTAAGATGGGACACAAGAACCGAAGCAAATAATTTCGTGGTCCGAACTTTACCAGCAGTCTTCTGGCAAAAACTCCGAGTGTAACGAATTACCATGACCACCTGGCCTGCGTGTGAGAAGCTATTCCGTAAGTTGTTTAATGGGTTATAATAGCCATGTCTGTTTGTTATTTTCTCTGGGGGCTGAGCTCAAGAGACTAAATCAATGGGGCCTGAATATTTTTTCGACTTCTTCGGGATCGAAACTAGGATTGTTCGGATCTGGATAGATGTGGAGTTATATGCCAGTGACAGATTAGAATCCATATTAAATGATGTTAATGTTGCTTGTTGTTGTTACCATTAGACGTTACCTAAAGACGTAATAACACTTCTTTTTAGCTATTTTCACTGATTCGAATAGGCTTCTTAAGATTTTTTTTCGGCGATCTCCTACCAGTAGTCTTCGGGCAAAGTCTCTGAGAGTACATAATTGCCATGAAAAAGCTTCTCAAATCTGTAATTTGGAGTCGACTTTAAGCTGTAGGTCTAGCCACTCGTGGATAAATTTAAGATACCCAACTTGGGAGGCGTGAAAATCTAGGTTGTAATTCGGATAAAGGGTTGTTGTTGACTTTAACCTGTTAACCGGGGCATAAGTTTTTGCTCAACAGCGTAAAAGTGTAAACGTTCACGGTAAATTTCCATAACGAAAAATTTTGTCATCTCCATTGCAGAAATACTTTGTGTATGACGAGATATTTGGTCATACACATCCCCATTGCTTAAATACTTTGTGTATGACGATATATTTCGCCGTAGTATAGTAGGTAATGTGTTGGCTTGTTAGACAGAGGCATTGTTTTAAACCCCAGGTCAGACATCTCCAACAAAACGAAATACAAAAAAATATTTCTTCGGCGACTTCTGCTCAATAGGTGTCTGGCAAAAGCTCTGAAAGTAAATAAAATTGCCTTGCAAAAGTTTCTCAAGAATCTGTGGTTCAGAGTCGACTTTAAACTGTAGGCCTCGCCACTTATATATAAAATTAGCACACACAACATGCGCGGTGTGAGAAATCTTGGCTGAAGGGTTGGAATGACCAATTATGTATGTATACGAGAAAGCAGTAGAGATGGTCCATGATTTATAAGAAAGCTGTACGTAAGCCAAAAATCTTTTATTAGAATTGACTGAGGATCGTACTTGGGATATCTAAAATAAAGAAGTTTTGGTTTAAAATTTGAAAGTGAGAACAGGTTGGAGAGTCACATATAGAAACAACCATGAATTTTTTTGGGCAATTGACTTGCTATTGCTAACGATCGCCTAAATTCATAAACCTTTTCCTTGAAGTATGGAATTTAAGAGAAATTGCAGCGCCTCTGATGTTGAAATTTAATTGGTTTAGAACACCATATAACGACAATTAGAAGATTTTAATGAATATGACTTAAAGGTATCCTTAATTCCGGCAGTGTGTTTTCTTTGATTTTGGCCTTAAATTTTTTTATTGAAATCCCGATTATAAGTACTTCTTGATACCTTTTTTTATTGCCGCCCTTTATTTGAAATTATTGTGTTTAATTTCTCATTGCATTCAACTGTTTGTATTGTATATGCAACATTGGCTGTGTTCTGTTGTTGTTGTACGAGTATATTGAAGATTGAAGTGATGTCGTAGCGAAAAAAATTAAAAAAAAAAAATAGAAAAAAATAAAAGCCTGGTTGGAATAAATTTGGTAGGTACTAGTTTTATGGTAAGTCGTGCATTTTATTTGCCAGCAAACCAGCAACCGAAATCAATAAGAAAACCAACCATAAAAAATATATTTGAGTAACAAAAATAAAAACAAAAAAAAAAACCCAAAAAGGTTGGCAATACAAACGAAGAGATGCAATACGTTTGATATTGCAGTAGTAACTACAATCGGAAATCTATATAATACGGCTATTTTTCTATACATACATACATATGTACATACATACATACATATACAGACAACTAGGTTTCGTTTGCTTATTCCATATTGTATTGTGGTAAGAAACAATTTTTCTTGATTTTTTGTTTGATTTTTTTTGGCTAAGAAAACATTCCCTCATTGCTGATGTTGCACAAAGTCGTTGGTTTGTAAAACGAAGGTAGGATTTGAAATTGTTCGGTTTGTTAATGTAAATGTTAGAGTGGCTTGCCGCCATTCTAATGATCATTAAGGCAATGAAACGACAGCAACAACTTCGTCATTGTTGTTAGCATTTGCAGCCGGATTAGCAGCAGCAGCCAACTAGCAACAACAGCATTTACATGCAGTATCATGCACCATATAAATCGCTGAAATATTAACTGATCATCATACTTCGCATACTATGTATATCGCCATCGGTTTTAACAGAGATATTTTAATAGTCAATTTCTTTGTTTTCTTTGTTGTTGTTTCTTTCTCTCTCTTTCTATTTCATTTCAGTTCATCTTTTTTTAACTGATTCCCAAAAAAGAAGGCACAGAGAAAAAGAAAAACTCTTTTTCATGACAATGATTAATTGATCAGGGGATAAAGGAAAAGTTTTGCCCCTTTTTTCTTTCTTTTTAAACAAACGAATTTTCAAAGAAAATATCTTATTTATATAAGCTTCCCCACCATATATAAAGTACTTTTTAAAGTACCCAAGTTAAGGTACTTTTTATACCAGCTTTTGTATTTAAAAAGAAAAACTTTGTACCTAAAAGGTAGAAGTATTAAAATAAGATAAAAAAGAGGACTTATATTTCTAAAAAATATATAAACGATATGTAATGTTAGGTGGGGGCATCACTAAATGGGTCAAAACAAAATAAAATTTTGGTACTTTTTTTAAAAATTGTTTTTTCTTTTACAAATTCCAATACATGCGGCAGCTAAACTATATTAGACAGTTTACCACGAATCTTTAATACATAAAGGATGTCGACAATATCGTTCTCGATTTTGTATCACTAATCTACGATATCAGCGAGTTGCAGTTTGGTTGCATTCGCTCGATGGTGATAATGGCCTCAGTCAAGGCCGATAGTGTGAGAATACAGATATTTGCTTATGATAATGCATACATAATTGATCATCACAACCCCTTAGTTAGGATTACGACCGACCTTCTCACACCACCTATGTTGTATGTGTTTATTTATACATGAGTGGTGGGACCCTACAGTTTAAAGTCGACCCCGAACGACAGATTTTTGAGAAACTTTTCATGTCTGTTTTATTAACTCTCTGCCAGAAATCTGCTGAGAGGAAATTGCCGAAGAAATGTTTTTCATATTTCGTTTAGTTCGAGATGTATGACCTGGGGTTTGAACCATGGCCTTACGGTTAATAAGCCGACACACTACCTACGAGATTAAGGCATCATTTGACGTAAATACTAACCACAAATATTCTTGCAAACATTTTGGCTGAAGAGCCACAGCGATTACTTTTATCATTTACTTTGTAATCGACTTATACAGCAGATCTGAAAATATCGGGTCTTCCAACAGGGGTTTCCAAGGTTTAATAGCTGATAACGGCCATCTTGTTGAAGCTACAGTTGTGAAATTAGTTGTTATTTATTCAGTTTATTTTGTCAAACCACTATGAACTGCAGATAATCGAACATAAACTACTGCGTGTGTTCGCTGAATAGGCTTTGGATCAGTTCGGCAACTAACCCTAAATAAATATGGACCTGGAACAAACAAAATTGTTGGATTTGAGACAATACCAATGCACACAATATCCCAGAGAATTCAATTCACCCATAAAAAGTCACTGTTTGACATGGATTCTGGACTGCCGACGTCATTCCTTTGAAACCGATATTGCCCAGGCAATCACTGTCATGGCTAGCACTATAGGTCAATGATTACCAAATTATTTTGGTATGAATTAGACGATCTGGAAACCAACAACATGTGGTCGCAACAGAACGAAGCTACGTGCCACACAGCTTATGACACATTGGATATACTTTACGACAGATTTGATGGAGTGATTAATGCACATGGAGATGATGTGGACTGCCATCGAGATTGTGCGATTTAACCTTGTTAGACTTTTTCTTGAGGGGCTTTTTAAAGTCGCAGGTGTATGTCTGTACAGTCCTTTATGACTTAAAGATGTCAAGTGCCATTAAAAAAAGGTGCCACCAAACTTGAAACCAAACCTAACGAGACGATATTCAAAGATTTCATCGGATATACAAATAGAATTTGCTAACGGTTACATAACACACATACATAATTGGTCATCACAACCCTTCAGTCAGGATTACGACTTAGTTTCTCACACTACTAATGCTGTATGTGTTAATTTTTAATACATGAGTGGCGGGACCTACAGTTTAAAGTCGATTCCGATCGACAGATTTTTGAGAAACTTTTCATGGCAATTTTATTTACTCTCAGAGTTTTTGCCAGAAATCTGCTGAGGGGAAGTCTCCGACGAAATATTTTTTCACATTCCATATTTTTGTTGATGTCTGACCTGGAGTTTGAACCGTGGTCTCACTATGGCGTCTACACGCTCAGTTATTACGGAGTTACTATATAGAGTTTACGATATAGATATTATTAGGAGCTCTATAGAACGTCAAACATGTATTGGTTTCAAAATCGCCGGCAGCTATTAAATACCTTCCATCTGAAGTGTGTTTTGTTTAATGAATGGTTTGCCATTTACGAACCATATTCATAATAACCGAAGAACAATTAAAAATAGTTTAAACATGACCACTTTTTACACATTTCCTGGTGATAATGATCGCCATAATTTACCTACTGTGTAAAGAATTGATAAGACTATAAAGACATTTGAAGATGCTGAAAGCATAACATTTGTAGTTAGTTCTGTGCATTATCGCAATGTACGGCGGATAATCGGAATGCAATTATTAGCAATTGGGTCTATGGCAACTCTGGTGTCTTTTGCAGACTTTTTTTGGCCTGCACTTGATGATTGAGAATGGAACAGAATGTCGTCGTTCTCTACCCAGAGAAGCGCATCATTGGCTCTGTCACGTAAATCAGGTTGAATTTGACTCATGACTGGGATTACATTGGTTTTGAGGACTGTTGTGATTGGCGGCTTATGCGCATACAACTGCTACTTAAGAAAACCCCAGTTCAGTGGTTAGTTGACAACACCTCCACATGAGATGGCCATGCTCTCAATTCGCTCGTGCAGAATATTCAACGTGACATGTGCTGTGTGGCACGCAGTGCAGTTCTATTGAAACTATCGTTAGTGTCCAGATATAGAAACTAATGTTAGTGTCCAGATCATCTTAATCTGATTAAAAGAAGTTGGTAATCATTGATCTTTAGTATTCACCGTCGATGGTGAGGGACTGATTAACATTGTTGTCAAAGAAATATGAATGAATGACGCCATTAGCCTAAAATCCACACCAACCATTGGCTTCTTCGGAATACATTGGACGCTCTTGGATCTCATGTGAACTGATATCGTCCGAAATTCAACAATTTTGTTTGTTCATGTACTCATTCATACATAAATGGGCCTTAACGCGGAAGATTTTTACTTTACCCGAACGCAACACCCATTTTGAAACAATGATTTTTTATTTGAACATCTTGTTGAATGCTATAACTGTTCATGATGATTTGATAAAAACATATTGAATAAATGACAATGAATTTGACAGATGTTGCTTCAACCAGATAACCGTTGGCAACTGGCAAGGTAGGGGAGGCTCTTTCGTAAGGAATGTATAGTATTAACAGCTTCTTCAACTTGGCTAAGAAATTGAGGTTAGAATTGATGTAAAAATTTCTTCTAATTTAAAAGTTTTTTTTTATTACTTTTCTTACAATGTTATTAATACTTTCATCGGTACTTTATTAGATTTAATTTGTTGCAATACTTTATTAATGACAATGAGTATAAAAACTTTTTAATTTTTTAAATTGTTTTACAATTGAATCAAAATGAATATACATTTTTTACTTAAAGGCCTATCAAGAGGATTCTAAGAATATACAATTATTCACGATTGTGACTGTAAAATACAATTTAATTTTATGAAAATAATAACAATTCTAAACCCGTTCCACATGTAATCATCTCCAAAGATTTTTATTAATTGAAATCAAATTAAAATTTTTTTGCAACATTTTTTTTATATTAATGTTCTTAACGATTAAGTAGTCAATTAATTAATAACTTTATTGCAAAAAAAAAAAGAGAAAAATCACCATCTGTAAGCTGATATAATTGGCGGCTTACAAATGTGCTTCATTCAGTCTCAATGAATTGTTTGTATTTTCACTCAATCATCGCCATTCATTTCTGGTCTTTAACTCTTTTTGCAATTACTTTAGAATTTCATTCAATTTATTTTATTTATTTATTTGCGAATAAATTACTGTGGAAATAGAATAATTAAACATTACAATTGGCGCTTGGCCATTTGTATACTTCAACGCTTTTGTTAATTTCACTACCATGCAATAAAAATACGACTCAAATAATGGCCAATTCCATGTAACAAGACAAGTTACACCGGCTGTCATTAGTGATCTTATTTAAAAATTTCAAATTGCTTAGGGGTTATGAAGAGGGTCGTAAAAAAATGTATATGATTTCGTAAATTACTATACTATGTGTATACACACGGTACAATTTGTTTACAATATTACATACAATATTATCTCAACTTCATTAAATCATACATTGTGTGTTGAAGCATTGTATCGATCGATAATATCTTGTGTTGATTTAAGTTATGATAACTCAGAGAGGAAGTAAAATTGCTCATTACAAGCAGCATCGCAATAGAAAATCAAGTTTCATTAGTAAAAGGGGGGGGAGGGGGGAAATAATAGTAAAAGGGGAAAAAGGTATTGTATGGAATTTGTTAAATATTCTAAACAAGATTGCATTTCATCAAGGGGATTTTATTTTTTTTTTTGTTATGAGAGACACTGTATGTGTGTATGTGTAAGATGATCAATGTTTTATTGTCAATGTCATTTTTCAATGGAAATTTATCATACCAGGATGATTCGGTAAAGGCAACAACAATATGTCTGTTTTGAATAAGTTGCGTCAGATAGTTTGGAGTTGATAGCCATTGACAATAGATTTGATTTCGGAAACTGATTTCAGTACAAAAACCCCATACATACATACATAATTGGTCATTACAACCGCTTTAGTTAGGATTACGACTAAAACCTCATAACTAAATTACATTCGGAGAATAGTGCATACGAGAGACCTATTTGTAGCCTAATCTACGATATTTTTTTATCATCATTTTCCTTTACACACGCATACATACATAACTGTTCATTACAGCCCTTCAGTCAGTATTACTACCTAAGTTTCTCATGCTGAGTATGGTAAGTTTTATACATGAGTGGCGGGACCTACAGTTTAAAGTCAACTCCGAACGACGGATGTTTGAGAAACTATTCATGATAATTTCAAATACTCTCTTATTTTTGCCAGAAATCTGCTGAGAAGAAGTTGTCGAAGAAATATTTTTTCATATTTAATTTTTATGTCTGATCTTTGGAGTTTGGCTTCACGTCTAATAAGCCAACGCACACACACACTTGATTACGGCGACTTCACTTTCCCCTATCCTATCAATTAATGTCAAACAGAAATTAAAGAGTAAAGCCTGTTCAAATTTTAATTACAAACACAAGCTTCCCAGATTCGAATCCAGGCAAAGCAAAAAATATTCTCCATTTCTTTGCCTAACAATTCCACAGAGAAGTTAACATCAACAATGAATACCACCTGTTGAAAAACAATAGAACTTGTTAAGAAAAGGTCTTCAGCACTTTACCCAAAAATTTCACAGATTGCGTCGTTTTTAGAGAAAGACAGTTGGCAACTCTATCGTCCTAGAAGCCAAAAATGGCTATCAAACCAAGTGATGATTTTAATAGGAATCAACTCTTAGAATGAGTGAATGAGGAACTGTGTTGTATTTTGCGTTAAAAAGCGAAAAACTCAAAAAGTCACGGCCCAACGTCCCCCCTTAAATGTTTGTGGACAATTTATCCTTATTGAGTTTGTGATTATACTGGTAGGTTGGCAAAGTGTTCCATTATACAACTGTAGTAGTAGTGCGTCCGCTATACAACTGGAGTAGTAGTAGCAGATAGCTTTTACAGATAGCCAGACAGCCCTAGATAGGAATGGAGTGGCAGCTTTATTAAAATAAAGCTGATTTAAGCTCGCAAAGTAACCCGCAAAGTAATACCACCCGCGGCGTTACTCTGGCACTGACTGAGAAGACTTGGTTAACGGATTGGCAGCTTTGCTAACTCAAAGCTCATTTGAGCATACATAGTAACCCATTTTGGTACCAATTAAAGCCATGTCCCAGAACTAACTGGCAAGTTCTAATTAATCGGTCTTGACAATCAGCAACAGCACTTCTTATATAAAGCATGTCGCCCTTAGAATCAAGCTGAAAGTCATATTGCAAGTATAACGAATTAAATGATTGATCCGATATTTGGTAACAATAGCTAACAATAGCGTTAAACTATAGGGAAAGGGTGAACTATATAAGAGAATTTTGTGTCGAGCTAGAAACGGTCATTAGCCAATAAAGTGGCTCTTCGTCCTTAAGTGATCAACAACCTCTAAAAAAATTCATTCTGAATGTCTTCCCCTTGTGCAGACAGGTTAGGCGACAAAAATAGGTTAGTCTGGCAATAAAACAGTACTCTTACTTAGCCCAAGATTTTTCAGCAGGCTGTCTTAATGAAATGAAGTCGCCGTAGTCTAGTAGGTAGTGTGCTTAATAGACGTAAATCCAGGATTCAAACCCCCAGGCCAGACATCAAAATAAAATACAAAAAGCATTTCTTCGGCGACTTCCTCTCAGCAGATTTCTGGCAAAAACTCTGAGAGTAAATAAAATTGCAATAAAAAGTTTCTCGAAAATCTGTCGTTCAGAGTCTACTTTAAACTGTAGGTCCCATCACTCATGTATAAAATGAACACACATAACATGAGTGGTGTGAGAAGCTAGGCCGTAATCCTGACTGAAGGGTTGTAATGGCCAATTATTTATGTCTTAATGAAATAGCAAGGCATTCTAATGGTTCGCTTGCTGTCTTAGCGCTCCTAGCCGTTGATGGATTTAAAACTTTTTTCTCCTTATTTAAAGCCAAGATAGGTAACAAATTGCGGAAGTTGACGCAGGTTACACGGAATAGGGACGCGCTGAAGCTGGCTGTTCTAGATCAAAAGAGATCCTTTGCTTTGTGGTTAAGGTGATTACTGCTTACTAGCGCGTTTTTGCTATAGTAATGGTCTTGCAGAGAATTTTAACACTTCAAATTGTTATACCCTGTACCTGGCTGTCGGATATGTTTGCAGAACTGCCATTAGCGCAAGAGTAGGTAACAACATTGTAACAATCTAATCGAAAAATTTTAGATAAAGAAAGAAAGAAAGAAAGAAAAAAATTGATGGTGAGAGAAACATAAATGCGGATAGACAAACATTACTACCAGCATGATTTTGACCAATAAACAGTGGAGAGAAATGATAAGTTTTTCGAGTGAAAATTCATAAATATTTGTATAGAAAGCTCTAATATCGAGTCCGCTTATTTCATGAATGGTGACACTTAGCTCAAGTCTGATTTGACAGATAATTAGTTTTATCCTTCCGCTGAACGAATATGGTTGCGTATACGCTTAAACAACGCTGGGAAATATTGCGACATTACTTTGAAAATCATGGTAATGTTGCAGAATGTGTGCGAAAATTGCGTACGGATTTTGGAAGAAGAGAAGCACCGTCAGTGAAAGAAACTCATCGATAAACCAAAGCGTGAAAAGCCATAAACAGTGCGTACACCCGATAATATTGCTGCTGTGGCTGAAAGTGTGCGTGAAGCGCCATCAACATCAAATTGGTTCAGGAGTTGAAGCCAATTGACCATCCAATGCGTTTCCGCTTCGCTAAGTGGGCCTGCGATCGACTTACAGAAGATGCCGATTTTGGCAAAAAAATCATCTTTTCAGATGAAGTTCATTTTGATCTTGGCGGGTATGTAAACAAGCAAAATTGTCGCATTTTGGGTACAGAAAACCTGCACGCATACATTGAAAAGCCGACGTACCAAAAACGAGTCACTGTTTGGTGCGGATTTTGGTCCATTGGGCCATTTTTCTTCGAAAATGAGCAAGGAGTGGCCGTTACAGTCAATGGCGATCGTTATCGGGCCATGTTGAACGAATTTTTGTTCACAAAAATTGAAGAGGAGGATATTGGCAACATTTGGTTTCAACAGGACGGCGCTACGTGCCACACAGCCGAAGCTACACTCGATGTTTTGCGCCCAGTTTTTGAAGATCGCATTATCAGCCGCAGAGCTGATGTCGTTTGGCCACCTCGGAACTGCGATTTGACACCGTTGGACTATTATTAGTGGGGTGCCGTCACAGACAAGTGTTACGCCGACAAGCCAGAGACAATTGACGCTTTAAATTTTTTTTTAATATTCGTGAAGCCATTGGTGAAATACAGCTGCACACAATCGATAATATGCTTAAAACTTGGACCGATCGTGTAGGCTACTGCATAGCCAGCCGAGGCAGCTATTTGAATGAAATTATTTTCCATTATTAACCGGAAGGATTGTACTTTCAAATAAAAAAAGAGAATTTGAGAAAATATTCAGTAGTTTTTTTAAATCATTTTAAAAAAAAGCTTGTGAAATTACTTGCATACATTCATGCAAGTAATTTAAAATCCATTAAAAAATAAAAAAAAACATTTTTTATATGCTTTCGGCCCACTGTGCACATTAAGGCTGGTATAAATAGCAACAGTTGTTTAAAAATAATGATCTTTATTTTACAACAATTGTAAATGCTAACAACAACTTAAGAACAACAACAACCATAACAACAATAAGAACATAAACAAAGACTGCAGCAACAATAGCAACAATACAATACAAAACAATATCTGTCTGTTAAGTGAATACCACTTAATTTTTAACCACATCATCGAACTAAAAACATGATCATCTATTTCATCTCACAATGGCTAGTCAAGTTACTGGCAATAGTAGCCCAAGACGGACAGTAAAATAATGATTCTTACTGATGTTTTTCTTTTTGGTTTTTTTTGGTCGTACAGAATATTATCGCATCCTTCAGATAAAAAATAGACAATCTAAGTTGCTGCCGTTGCTGTGTTGCTGTCGTTGTTGGTTGCTGATTGTTATTGCCATTGGTACTGTTTGTTGTGTCTTTCAGTTGTAAAACATCACAATGTTACCAACAGAACAGAACAGAAACATTATGATTGATTGCCGATGGCATTTGACAAATGACGAGTATCTCAGGTTGATGTATTCACACACACACAATATGAGTATTCTTGTTGTTGGCCCCTTTACCCTCTTTATAGCTTTACGTTTTTCTTTTTTGCTTTAAAGTTTTTCCTTCTTACTTTCAAGCCAGTATGGATATCCATTGAGTTGGTTTATAAACATCAAGCCTGTGAGACTGCGCGTACTAAAGTAGGAGGTGTTATGGCTGGCGGACGTTTGTCTTGTTGTAATTTACACCAACAAAAGAAAAGAAAGAAAAGCCTAGTAAATAGGCTCTCAAACAAAAGAGAAAACCTTTAGAAAATTAAGGAAATTTATTTTCATGAGTAACAAAAGCATGTTTTGATTTTGATAAGTGAAGTGACAGCTTTTTTTAGACGAAGTCTGTTTAATAACTCCTTTATAATATGAAATGCAATCAATTGCCTTTAACAAGTATTATTAACACATGTATTTTGCTAAGACATGTTGCATGTTGCTTATGTTGCATGTTCAAATGGCGTATTAGGAATGTTAAAAAAGATACAACAAATAGACACGAATTATTAAAAATTGGCATATGAACTGCTGACTTAATCTCATACGCTACTACAAATTATTTAAAATTTGTTTTAGGCCTAAAGAACCGCTCTCCATATTATTAATTTCAAATGATTAAAACGATGTTTTTTCAGCAACTATTTTTTAATTTCAAATTTAAAATCAGCCGAGTACTGCATGTACGAAAGTTAATGAGCATTAGGATTATCGATTAGAACTACCGCTGTTAGTTAACATTGCGTTAGACTCGGTTATCCAGCAATACTTTAATCCCATGAGGCTTATTTGCAGATCTAGTCGCCCATAACTTTTTCGATCAACGAATTATATCAAAAACATTCTATTGCTTTCCGGAATCCTCTTCATTCGGCTAGGGGATGCCCCTTATCTCGGTCAAGCTGGCTATCGCGCGGAAATTCTTTCGAGACGCCAACCTATCCTGGCTCAATGAGGAGTCCTGTTCCACCGCTAGGCTCACTTGGCCCTCGATGGCAAGAAAGCGCACCAACCAGTTACTTGAACTTGATCGTGACATCATCTCAATCACTGTGGCCGTGCTTACAGGTCATTGTATTATAGGAACATACGCGGAGAGAATGCAGCTCCCATTTAACGACTTCTGCCGTGGCTGCAGATCTGCTGAGGACGAGGAAACTGTTGTCCACTTTCTTTGTCAATGCCCATCTCTTGCGAGGTGCAGATATAGCTTATTTGGTTCCCCAAACCTTGTCAGCTTGACGGAGCTATCGCTCATTGATGTCAAGGGAATAGATTCGTTTATCAAATCTTCAGGCTGGTTTTCCAGCGAAGAATAGTTGTGCTTTAGAATTTGCAGCCTTTGCGCTGACCAATTTCAGAGACTGCGTTCACCTGTGGCGTCATAACGGGCCGCTATGCGTGCTAAATTGAGCTTTTGGCATCAAGGTTACCACTCTAACCTAATCTATCGCATTGCTTCCGGATTTCAGCAGAAACAATAGTTCTACTTATTACACACATATATACATACATACATACATAATTGATCATTGCAACCCTTCAGTCAGAATTGCGACCTAGATTCTCCCACCACTTATGCTGTGTGTCTTAATTTCATACATGATGGGCGGCACCTACAGCTTAAAGTCAATTCCGGATAACAGAATTTTGAGAAACTTTCTCACGGTAATTTTATTTTCTCTAAAGAGTTTTTGCCAGAAGTCTGCTGGGGGGAAGTCACCGCAGAAATATTTTTTTTATATTTCGTTTTGTTGGAGATGCCTGACATGGAGTTTGAACCGTGGCCACACGTCTAATAAGCTAACGCACTACCTACTAGACAACGTCGACTACAGATCTATTCGCCCATAATTTTTTCGACCGACAAATTAAATTAAAAACATTCTATTGCTGCCTTAGGATCCGGCAAAACCAAAAGTTCTAGTTATTAAGACTGGCAATGCTTTTAAGTTTACCCATCAACTACTTGAAAAACAAAGATTTTCAGTATTTTGTGTATCTAAAGAGGGTCATAAAACGGATCTCAAGGTAAACAAAAGTTTCTAAGGCGAATTATTTTCCAGCGTTCTTCGAAGCCCATTCGACGTAATAATCCATAACCTCCTTAACATAATCTATTTTCCTATTTCCAAAACAATTCACTGCATCCATCGACATTATACGCTCGTCAGAGTAATAGAAAACGTTACAAATTGTAGAAAAGTTATCACTTGAGTATTACCGGGTAGACAGCAGGATTTAGGATGTACGGACGAACTATATCTCCTCAAGTATACGCTTCCAGATAGGAAAACTGAAAATAGCAAATTAAAGTCGTATTGTATACCAATATTAAAAAAAAAAAACTAAGTCGATGCTTATAAAGGCGGTAAATACAAAATTGTAATTGACCAAGGCATCGAAGAAATTTACTTATTTCTCTACTTGCTTAGCATACTTGAGGGTCAGGAAGGGACATATGGCCAATTGAAATCTGAGTGGAAATCGAACACTATGTAACGGAAAACCAAACTGAGTTTATGCAGCTCTAGAGGAATAACAGTCCTTCTTTATGGTTGTCAGTGTTAGAATGCAGTAAAAAATCAATTCCAGCATTCTTGAAAGAATTTAGAGACTAATTCAAGGAAACTAGTGCTAGAAAGCCTAATGATGGTTTTGCATGACGACAGATATGCTCCACACTCTATATGATTCTCCACCTAAGAGTAAAAGGAATAAATACGTCATATATAACGGATGATTTTTTAACCGTTAGGGTTTTAAAAATTAAAAACAAAATTTGCAAAATTGGGGGCTAATTCTGGCAGTCGTATACGAACGAATTTTTACTCGAACGTGCGAGTTTTTTTAGTTTTGGGATTCTCTTATTCGTTATCGAGTAAAGTGTATCGAAATTTCTAATGATGGCATTCGATAACGTGTGATCATTCGAATGCCACCTTGCGAGTTTTTACTTGTAAGCACTAAAGCTTTCGGATTAACGTTTTTCTGCTGTAAAGAACAATATAAAAAAATGCAAGTAACAAATTCATAATAATTTATGAATAAAATACTAATTGCAGTATTTGTAGGTCAAAACTTTTAAAAATTAATTACACCCAGAAGGAAATTCTTGGAAATTTCATGGTTAAGCATTCAGAATTGGCAAAGAGTATTATACCAAATACTTCTCAGGGAAAGGCGAGAGCTAATCAGCTATGGGAGCAGCTCACAGCTAAGCTTAATGCTTCCGGCCCACCAATCAAAGATGCAAAAATTTGGCGCAAGGTAGTTTAACGAACTCTTGTTTAGTTTAAAATTCTGTTGGGGGTCTAAAAAATGTCCAAACTTTTGGTTCTTCAAAAACATCAGAAGGCAGCTCAAATTTCAGAATTGCGACAAAGAAAATGTTATCCCAACAACTTCACCAAAAAATAGTATTCCTGACGTATCTCCCTGCTGTTTATCGGATTATGAAGAAGACAAAATGGAACCTACCATGCCTTCTTTTATAGAATTTGAAGATGATACTGCAGAAGAAACTTCAGCCCCAGCTAATAATAAAGAAAAACCAAAATATATTATCCATTATACGAAATATTACAATTTTAATAAAACTTTTCTTCCTTGGATTAATTAAATTTCTTTTATTTTTGTAAGCAAACATATGTTTTTTGTTTACAATTTTTGCATTTTAGTCTGTGCTGTAAAACGAAATAATTAACTCGTTTCACAACACCTAAGCAACAAATCGATTCGTTTGGTATCGAGTAACATCATCAGGAAATTTCTCGCCATCGAAATTATTTTCTATTCGAACGCAATTTCGATCACGACTGCGAGAATTAGACCCCTGAATAAATACATAGCTATCTGTCATTTACGTTTTAAAGATTATTTCATGGTATTTGGTATCTAACTGTTGCCAGAACTAAGCTGCAAGCGTTCGAATAGGCTTAGCGTTGTATACACTGTACTTCACGTATCCCCACAAAATCTGGTGTTCGTAAATCGCATGATTCGGCGATCACCGGACTGCTTTAAAACATGACATGAATTGCTTGTCAAATTAGCCGCGCTCGATAGGTTTTTGATATCACGTGCCATGTGAAATGTGAAGCGATTCCCTAATTTTGTTAGTAACATTATCAGTGACACTGTACGTGAAGAAGTATGGTTTAATGCTGTCTCAGGCCTACAAACCGTATAAAACAGTGTATCTCTCTGGGTACATTGACAGTTTTCCTGGTTGGTTGATGTTTGCCTTGAATTTCGATAATAAAATTTAATAATTTGCAAGCATTGTCTACATTGTTGATGTATTTATGAAGAAATGGCAAACTTTACTGAACATTTGGTTCTTTTGTACCCTCGCAACAGATAATACAGTGGGAACATATTATTGAGTGGTGGTTTGACATCACTTTGTATTCTTTTTTTCTGCCCAAACCAGGCAAGAGTCCTTATGTAATTATGAAAATAATTCATATCAGAAACCATACTCGCTTCGAACAATATAATGAATATAATAATTCAATCTATAAAAAGAATTAATCATTAGAGTCAAGTGGACATGATCAAAACAAGATGATAAAATGAACATAAAATCGATTTAAAATAATTTCATACTCAGGAAAGGTGATGATTAAAGTCTATCGCATGCATTTAAACAAAAATTCTGTAGGCTCTATCTAGTCTGTCTCACTCATATCGATCAATTTTTATGATCTAAAATCACTTGAATTAATTGAAAAACATTTTACATTAAAAATCAACACAGGACATAAAGACAGATACGATAACAGTTGAGGCGTTGTTAAAAACTCAATTTAACTCAAGGCAACACTGTGCTGGACTAGTCTCTATTAAATCATTACAGTAATGTTGCCATTTATGCACAGATTAAAGAGAAAAAGAGCTCCGTCCGTCTGTCTGTCTGCCTGTGTATATTGTATGTATTTAATGTATCCTTTAGCACTTGTTGCAACACTGGTTTTAACTATTATAACCGCGCCTGTCCTCTTGCAACAGCCATCACACCATCTCACTTTACTACATAATAATGCTTGCTTGCTTGCAACAGATAGCCGAGTGTTTGTGTGTAAAGTTTTTTTTTTCTTAATACCGTGACTATCTCGAAAGTGAAATATTATCGATAATCATTACCTTTAAAACGTTTATGTATGACGACAAGCATTTTGCCATGATTAATGTTTTAAATATACAAACAATATCTCCTTCTCTCTCTCCCTGTCACACTACCTCTGTTGTCTATCTATTTATCTATCTATGTATACCTTTACTTACTCGTATAATATGATATTAGTTTGTCTTATTTTTTCCTTTTTGCGATTTATTTCGCCGTATCAACCAGATCTCTTAGAGGCGGTGGATGGACAAAATGTTTTTCTACCTTTTTTTATTTTTTTTTATTTTTGTAATGGCCACTAGTAATACTGATTTTGGAATGAAGTGTATAGGTAGGTATGTATGTTGTATACGAATGGAAATGGAATATGATCTCATAAATTTTATTACAATATATTGTCATTATTAATAGAAATTAAACATAATATCTGACATAAATGGTCAATAAAAGTGTCGACCATAAATAATTTCCTTTAAAAGTTTTACTCTTAGAAAACTGCTGCAAAACAAGAAACCCGGTGTGCTTTGCTACACCCATAACATTAAATTTGAATGTAAGAAAAGTGTTGCAACAACTTTTCAAATTCTTCAATTTTGAGAGCTTTTACCAAACAACCTGAGCTTTGTCGAGAATTGCTGTGGAGAGCAGTAATTTATACAAATTTTGGATGTTCTTTTAACTTTATGAGAACTATCGATATCGATAACTATGATTTGACAGTTGACAATGCCAAACAGCATTGATATTTCTGTTCAGTAAAGTTTAGTATGGCTTTATGAATCGTTTAACGCCAGAATTGAAGAATCTACGAAGTCCATTAAGCACTTTATTCCTTCATTTTAGGTCAATTGACCATTTTTGCACTAATTTGAATCTTCTCGATTAAAACCCATCAACAGGATAAAGACTTACTTAATTGAACATTACTTTAGTCAAAAATAGGACCTAGTTTCTCACAAAACCCTTGCTGTGTGTGTGTGTTAATTTTATACATGAAAGGCGGGACTAAAAGTCGAACTACGGACGACAGAATTTTGAGAAACTTTTCATGGCAATTTTATGTACTCTCACAGTTTTTGCCAGAAGGAAATATTTTTGTGTATTTCGTTCTGTTCGATATGTCTTGGCTGGGGTTTGAATCGTGGCTAATAAGCCACTACGGCGATCATGACTCTGGCGCTAAATCAAGCTGAATTTGACTTTAAATTTGCTGTAGTTTGTAGCTGGTTCGCATACACCCGAGATTTAAAAAATTCCACAAGAAAAAAATCTAATCCGTCACATCGTACGAAATCGGTGGCTAGGAGATGTCTGAGCTAGAATTTGAACTACGGACTAATAAACCAATATATACACTATTTACTACTTAGACTACGACGGAGCAAAGAAGCGAACATAATCTTGCTGCTGTATCGAGAAGCTTTAAAGAAGACGTCGAAATGTAAATTCCTCATCCTTTTCAACTTGTTGGCCTTTATCCTATGGCTTTCTTATAGAGGATTGGGCATAGAAAATATGCATTAAATATGTCCAAAATTCGTCTTATAATACCTCATTAGGTGCCTTTATACACAAGTTGCTATCGAGAAGCCAACATGTGTTTTAAACCTAACCTATTATTATCTAAGCACTTTGTAAATTTTTAATTCGTTTACAACGAAGATAACGAAGGTAACAATTATATAAAAATACAAAAACTTAAACAAACAAATTTTAAAGTTGGTTTTAACAACATTAAAGCAACGCACCCAGTGGGACGCCACAAGCGAGGGCTGCGGACAGAATCTTTTCTCGGGAGATTTTAAGATAATTTGTCGGTCGAAAAAATTATGGGCAAATAGATCTGTAGTCGCCGTAGTTTAGTAGGTATTGTGTTGTCTTATTAAACGTAAAGCCAGGGTTCGAGCCACAGGCCAGACATCAAAATAAAATACAAAAAGTATTTCTTCGGCGACTTCCTCTCAGCAGATTTCTGGCAAAAACTCTGAGAGTAAATAAAATTGCCATGAAAAGTTTCTCCAAAATCTGTCGTTCGGAGTCGACTTTAAACTGCAAGTCCCACCACTCATGTATAAAATTAACAAACACAACATAAGTGATGTGAGAAACTATGTCGTAAAGCTGACTGAAGAGTTGTAATGACCAATTATGCCAATGACTTGGCAAGTTAAGTATGGGATTATTACCTTCAAAAGTCATGAAATACTTTCAGGCAATTAAGTTACTTAGCAACAGATAGATGTGTGTGAAGATAAGCTCGAATTTAGCTAGCAAAGACAAAAATTAAAAATTTAATAATGGAGCTTATGTTAAACTTAACAGTTAAACTTAGCAGTGTTAAGTGGTTAACAGAAAATACAAAAAACGGTCAAATAAGAAATCATCCAAATAGTATATGATGTCGGAGAATGAATCTCTAATCCATACCTGACAGGAGTAGCTTATCTTATCTGGTAATTCGGATGTTATTTTGAAAATTTAAAAACATATACAAAAAAATATTTATTTTCTTAATAGTATTTGGGTGGGATGATCAATATTGTGGAAAAATGGGATTTGCTCACTATATACAAATTGTAGCCTCCCCAGAGAGGATACTATTAATAACGAACGCCATAGTGAAGTAAGGCAAAGCCACACTTTGAGAAAGAGAAGGACAAAATCAGCCAGCAATATACATTACCAAATAACCAAATAGTGAAACGAAAACATGGCAGAGGAATAACATATAAAGGGAGATCATTTGTGATAGTATTCTCAAAAAAGAAACGAAAAGGATTATAAAAAATATTATAGGTATACAGCTATCCAAACTATACTAGGCACAAACACAGTCTGTCCGGACCAAGTTGGAAACTCATAATGCAGATTATTTGTATAACCAATTCGTTATCTTCAAATATATTTATCTGTTAGTGCCATTTGTAGACGTGTACTTCCACAAGTCGTCTCAGACACAAACCATACATACAAACATAATTGGTCATTACATCCATTCAGTCAGATTACAACCTAGCTTCTCACACCACTTATGTTGTGTGTTTTATTTTTATACATATATGAGTGGCGGGACCTACAGTTTAAAGCCGACTCCGAACGATTGACTGTTTTTTTTTTTTTTTTTTTTTTTTTTTTTTTTTTTTTTTTTTTTTTTTTGGGAAATTTTCCTTGGCAATTTTTATTTACTCTCAGAGTTTTTGCCAGAAATCTGCTGCCGGGAAGTCGCCGAAGAAATATTTTGTTGTATTTCATTTGGCTGGAGATGTCCGACCTGGGATTTAAGCCGTAATAAGCCAGCACACTAATCACTAGACTACGGCGCCTTTACAAACCACATACTATAAATTACGAAGTCATTTGGCCACAATTTTCTTAAAATCCGAGTAAAGTAAGGTTTTACAAAAATGATATTTTTATGCAAAAATCTCTCTGTATTTAATTATTTTAAATTATATTTTAAATCTAATTTGTGATGTTAAAATCCAAGATTTTAAACCATGTTTTGTCGATACAGACGACTGAGAGAGGTGAAACGCAGGAACTGATGCTGATGCTGGCTTTTTAGTTTCACATGAAGTTACCCAAAAAAAAAAAAAATCTTTTCCCAAGATGAAATGATGAGAGCCGTAATTAAATTTAAATTGTAACTTAAAAATTAAAAAAAAAAGAAACATAATGTCGCCAATATTTGTGCAACATATACGAAGTAAACATACTTTACCATTAAAGCTAACCAAGAGGCAACATAAAAAGGTTGCTGCTGTTGTTAATTTTTTTTGTTTTGTTTTGGTGTTGTTGGCTTATAAAAACAGTGTAGAATTTAATTGCCGACATCTTCTATTCGTTGTTTTTTCTTTCTTTTTTTGCCAAACAAAAAAAAATTATCTGCTCATTCATTAGACAATAAAACGTGATTGTGTTTTTAAAGGAGACGAAGAAACAAAAAAGGGAGAAAAATGTTTGAAAAATTTCTATTCGAAATTGTAGACGAGGGTAACGGGAGAAGCTTCTTTTTGGCCAACAATGAACCAAAAGAGTTTTTCTATAATGTCTACAATACATATAAAGAAATTATTCCTTTCATTTGAGATCAAATTTTATTTTACAATTTTTGTCCATTTTCACGAAGTGAATGGAAATGGTGTGCTTCTGAATATATAAGAAACAGATCTTTAATTATATAAAATGGATTTTTTTCGTAAAATTATACTTTTTCAAAAGTTTGGAGTTCAAAAAGTCTTCGAAAACATCAAAAGTTACGGAATTATTCAAATTAGAAGAAATTCACCTTTCCGTACAGGAGTTTGAAATCAAAGTTCAACACTAAAATACTAACTCAACACTCTTCTCAATAATCCACCACGGAAAGGTCCTGACCTCTAATGAACCCGACAGAGTAAAACGTTACGTTTAGAATAAAAAAAAACTAACTCAAGACTTATTATAATAAACTACCACGGCAAGACCTTTTCTCTGATGTTCCAGAAAAAGTGTAAAACGTTACAAAAGGCTAGGTATCGCTATCTACTAAGAAAAAGTAAGATTTAAAGAGTAATCTTGCTTACGAAAACACCCACTATAATAATCTAATGCTTGATCACAGAAGACATTGTTTTTAGGTAACAACAGCTGGCAACACTATCATCCTGCGACCTGCTACCGTGGATCCATTACTTGCTTAGCTAGAAAGGCATTACAAATGAAACTGGAAATAAAGCAAAAACCAAGGGAGATGCCTTGTGGCATCCAAACGCATATTAAAGAAAATCATTGCGATCATTTTTTAATCTAATCTTCACATTTAAACCCCATCTGCAACCTGTACGTCACCTATAGCCTGCATCTCAACTTTCACGAGTTTCTCAAACGCACTACCCAGAGGAGTCCTAGACTCTACAAAAGTTATACGGATGTAAAGAAGAGAGATAGAGAGCTGAATTTCATGTTCGGTAGGATACAATTCGGAGTATACATACATAATTGGTCATTACAAACCTTCAGTCAGGATTACGACCTACCTTTCCTCACCACTTATGCAGTGTGTGTTAATTTTATCCATACGCGGCGGGACCTACAGTTTAAAGGCGACTTCGAAGTACAAACTTTTGAGAAACTTTTCATAGTAATTTTATCTACTCCCAGAGTTTTTGCCAGCAAAGAAAAACAGAAGAGTCAGTCAACAAGGAAATATAAATTATTTGACGTCTAATAAGCCAACACACTACCTACTAAATTAAAGCCCCGATTAGTCACACGTTTACAGAATGTACGTTCGTTTTTAGAATATGGAAAGCAATAAGAGTGATTACCGAACCGTAATGTAATTTCGGTAAGTATTTACATTGCTCTTCATATGCTAAAAACAAACGTACACTCAGCCACAAAAGTATACATACGGATAACAAATTTCAGAAATTTTTTAACTAATCCGTTTTCGTTGAAAATCTTTGTAATTGTCTGATAACTTTCCTCTATTTGAAAACGGTCTTGGTTAAAAATATTTTAAAAAAATTTGTTAACTTTTGTGGGCCTGATGTACACTTTTGTGGGCCTGCACAGGCCCACTAAAGTTAACAAATTTCAGAAATTTTTTAACCAATCCGTTTTCGTTGAAAATATTTATAATTGTCTGACATCTTTTTTCGATTTTAAGACGGTATTTTGCATTGGTTCAGAAATTTGTGAAATTTGTAAATCGGATGCATACCTTTGTGGGCCAGTGCAGGGCCACAATTCAGTTCAATTTCTGAAATTTTTTAACCAATACAAAATACCGTCTTAACGTCAAGGAAACTATAAAGATTTTCAACGAAAATGGAAAAATTTCAGAAATTTTTTAACCGTATGTATAATACTGTGTGTACGTCCTGTTATGTTCGGCGGACGTTTGGCTAACCGGGGCTTAAAGGGACTTGGTTCACATTACATACATGTTTTAAAGCAATGATTGTTTTATTAGACTGTACTCTTTACTTGTGTGATTGGTTACCTAATCTAATCAATTACACAGAAAATAAGCAAAGTCATAGAGAACGAATCCTCCCTGAAGGACATGATTCCACTTGGTCTAGAGATTATACCCATTTTAATACCATAGTTAATAATAATGAAGCTGCACGTAAGCCAGACATTACTTACAACTTTATTAATCACTAAATGGATTTCAGATGGAATTCCAATAGAAAAATATTTACAAAAAATTTGCAATTTTTTCATTCAATAAACAATTTCAAGATTTTCTCACAAAAATTAAAAATTTAAATCAGAAATTCCGATTTCTAGGAAACAAAACCTCAATCGAACACTGCGAAAAGAAAACGAAAAAAAAAAAAATAACTGAGACTGTGTGCATAAATTTAGCTCTTTACGTGTGTATTGGAGGAACGTCTCTATTAAAATTTTATTTATTTTTCAATTGTATGTACCTCAAGTAACAACAAAGAAAAATCAAGATTTCTCAAGATCTGTTCGAAAGATACAGACAAAGACAAAAATCTATGAATGGCCAGTAAAAATCATCATTTATATGCGTCACAATTATTGTTAAACGAGAGTACCGTACCGTACCGCTAGCTCTTGCTCTTACGCTCGCTAACTATTATTTGCTGGTAGTGGAACTACTGTGAAGTCTTCATTCGTTTATGAATGCCAGCCATTGTTCGAATATGAATAATTTTTTTTGTATCTTAATTGTGAATTGCTAAAGAACGAACGAAATTCTTCTTCTTCTTTTTTTTCATTGTGCCGAGTTTGTTTTTTTTGTCTCTTTTATGGTGAATTTTTTTTCCTTCATTTCAGCCTGTATGTAGCTGAGGCTGAAGCTTACAAGTGATCTTTTCAATGTCAACAGTTGCTACTGATCGTCATTAATCATTCAGTCGTTCCGTGTTCATTCATTCAGCCAACCATCCATACTTCCTTCGAAATGAAATTGAACGATTCAAATCATATTTTTCTGTTGTTATTGTTGTTGTTGTATTCAAATGAACTATTTTTCGAATATGACTGAATAATAGGAAATTAAGGAAATTGAACAGAATCGAAATAGAATGAGAAAAAAGAATTGTAATGAATTGAGTTCATTAGTATCGTACAATAGATATGCAATATCGATAATAAATTAAAATAAATTCAAGACGCCTGAGACGTAAAGCAGTTACATTTTTTGGAAGTATAATGAACCCATATTTTAGCAAATTATGGTGAATAAAAAACAAATTAATGCTGGTTTACTTAGCGGGAAAAAAAGTAGGAATCATCAATGGCTAGCAAGGTACTCCATCACTTCAGCACATACAAGGAGTGCGTTGTTTCTAGGGAACGATAGATGCTAACATCATTATCCTAGGGCCTGCTATAGCATGCTAATCACCTGCAAAAATAGATTAACGAAATGGAAACAAGGCAGTATGATAAGATGGAAAATGCTTTGTGAAAGCCATATGTTCCCAAGCGAGGTAATGGATATAATCCCTGTGGATCTGCTGGCGGCAGAACGGATGGAGATTATAGGGCGAAATCGGTTGGGAATCACATAACCAGTCACTTCAGGGAAAACACCATTTCAAAATGGCAACGACGATGGAACGATTAAGATAGAGGAAGATAGACGGCGAGACTTATTCCGGACATAAGGCTATGGATTGGTCGGAAATTTGGAGAGGTAAATTACTACGCTACACAGATGCTATCGGGTCACGGATATTTTAGAAAATATCTGCACAGAATGGGCAAGACCGCCTCCCCTTACTGTCTTTAAGAGGAAGGGGAAGTAATTGATGATGCAGAGCACGCTATCTTCGAATGTGCACTATGGCACGCCAGGTAACATTGTCGGGGTTATGATCGCGAGTAGAGAAAATTGGACCTCAGTGGCGAATTACGTGGAGAGCATTCTAAGACTGAAAAAGAGGGATCTTGAGGCTGCGGAACATGTGGGCACGCCGGCATAGATGAAACTGGCACACGTGTCAAGCGAAATTCGAATCAGGGACCTGGACGAAAGGAATAGTGGAGACACTTAGATGTCTCTTCAAATTTCGACACGCAATCCGGACGCGGATATGAACACGCAGGGGCCAAAGGGCCAAAGGGACTCCACTCCGAAGTAATACCACCGTAGTTCCGGAGTGGGCACAACAAGTCCACGAGACGAGGGGGGGATTTAGCGGGTGAGGGCCCACACACGGAGAATGTAACGACTTCCTCTATGATGCGGTTAGCTACATTTACCCCTCCTCGGCGTAAAAAAAGCGGGGTAATAGAAAAAATGTCATGTTTTGTATCAGTCCGTTGATCGCCGAATCATTTGATTTAATAATTGTAAGGATACGTAAAGTACAGCGTGCTAAGCCAACCATTATTCAAGCCGCTCCCAAGAGAGGTAATGGAAAAATACCATGCAATTTCATTTGGATTGCAAAAGAATTATTTTACACAAAATAATAGACTCGGTACGTTTAGGTGGCAGAGCTTCATTGAAGACTGAGGCTTCGCTTAGGGCTGAGGTTAGTCACATGATAAAAAAGTATTCCAGTTTTTTAGGTACATTAAAAAAGGGCCTTGTTTCTAGCTGCTGAACTGGAAAAACTGGACTGAAGAAATCCGAAACCAAAACAGAGAAATAATAAGAACTTGGGGAATGAATAGAAATAAAAATCGATGGGTCTTGTAGGTAATCTAGCCTTGGTCTAGTAGGTAGTGTGTTGATTTATGAGGCACATACCCATGGTTCAAACCACAGCTCAAACATCTCCAAAAGAAACGAGATTAATTAAAATTGCCATGAAAAGATTCTCTAAAATCACACGCCCGTAATCGACTTAAAACTGTAGGTTCCGCCACTCATACATAAAACTAACTCACATAATGTGAGTGGTATGAGAAGCTGGGTTGCAATCCTAACTAAAGAGTTGTAATGACCAATTAAGTAAATAAATTTGACTTTGAGTCGATAGACTGGTTCAAAAATACTGTTACGACGAATTGTAGCAGTTCATAACGAATATTTCTATTACAATCGCATAAACAGTCGTTTGCAGTTGATTCAGACTTTGAGATCGTTAGTGAACGGTTATCGTGCTTTGACTGCCAATTTTCGGCAGAGTGGAATTAAATTTTTTTTAACAAAACTGAATACCTGGGTATCATTTATTAACGCAATAGATTTAACAGAGGGTGTTTTTTCCTCGCAAGAACCTTACCTTCGAAGCTGGAAAATCTTGATAAATGAATCTGAAACAAAGCAAATAATAAAGAAAATGGCAATCACATAAAGAAGATGGAGGAGATGTTTTCTGACAACCCTATGCTAATTATATTGAAGTGAAGGAAAGATAATAAAAGAGAACGCTACCATCACAGACAACAGAAAATATACTTTTTAAAATTCATAAGGTTTAGGATCCGATATACTCGTAATGTTCTTAAAAAAAAAAAAAAAAAAATTTCGCCCTTATGATCGGGGGAGGGCGCCTACTCATCGTTGTGGGAGTGGTGTTTATGCTCGCTCTTACAGCGAAATACTCTGTAGGAGGTGTGTTGTAGTGGTTAAGATGCTGGACAAATCCATGCGATCTAGGAATGAAAATCTAGGAAAAGACGTCACAAACGCTAAAGAGAGATTGACAATAAACAAATAACGAACATCATTGTAAGGCCAGGCAACGCAACCTCTTGAAAAAGAGTAGAGGTAAATGATCGAACTTTAGCAATACTACTATAGAAGAGGTGTCACATTTTCTGCGATTGCCCCTACATACATAATTGATCATTACAACCCTTAAGTCAGGATTACGACCTAGCTTCTCAACACCACTTATGTTGTGCTTGTTAATTTTTTATACATGAAAGGTGGGACCTATAGTTTAAAGTCGGCTCCGAACTACAGATTTTTGAGAAATTTTTCATGGCAATTTTATTTACTTTCAGAGTTTTTGCCAGAAATCTGCTGAAAGGAAGTCGTCTCAAAAGTATTTTTTGTATTTCGTTTAGTGGGAGATGTCTGTCCTGGGGTTTGAACCTGGGGCTCCCACATCTAATAAGCCAACACACTGCCTACTATATTAGGGTGATTGCCCCTAGTTTTCTTAAAGGAAGGAAAAAGAATAAAAGAAATAATATATTATAATTCTGGAAGCAGTAGTTTAAATTGTTTTAATTGCAAACTAATTTTGTTGAAACATCTCCCAACAGCTTTCCCATTTCAGCACGAAACTTTTCCAATGAAAACTATGTATGTGTGAATGTTATCAAAACCAATTTAAATTTCTTTTTAAGCGACAGATATCTAAGGATCTCCATTTCTAATCCATTTAAACTTTACCATAACGGCACCTGCTTAGCTTACAAAAACGGTATTTAAATTAAAAAACCAAAAAACGAAAAAAGAAATCAAATCAAGGTGGTAAAATAGGTTCAAACTATTCTACTCCTATTGTCATTGGCTTCATAATAATTCAAATGATGATATTTTGTATACAATCACACACAACAAGTACATACATTACCGCCATAGAGCGGTACAGAGCTAGAAGGAGCACACCTTTTTTAAGATTATCGATCTCGTCGTCTCTTGGCTTTAGAGAGACTTTGCTTTCCTTTGAATACCTTAAACACAACGTTAATATTCCGTCACTCGCTTTAGTAGACGGCTCGTTATAATGGTACATCAATTATATTCATTTTATTGTAATTTACAACGCCTACCAACTTTCAACGCGATTATTTCGTTATGTATTCTAGTGATAGCCATGCCAGGCAATAACAACAATAACAACAAATGGCAATTGCAACGGCAACGGAAAGAATTATAAATCCTTTGCTTGGCATAGATGATGTCGACAAAGAGGCAGGCAGAAGACAAACTTTGAATTCCACTGAAAACTTAAATACAAAGTTTCTCTTGGAAAAAACCGCTGTTCCATACAGGCAACAACAACGGCAATAATGCCAGTCAAATAGACACTTCATCGCACCGATCAATCTCTAGTTTTCTTTATATTTCAAGCTTTTTTTCTTCTTCTGCTGTTTTTCTGGGCTTCCAAAAACTGTAAAAAAAAAAGATTTCTTCTCTCTATTCTTTATATATTCTGTGTTCATTTTTGATTTGCTTTTCATTGCATATCAACTTTGAATGTCGGGGCTTGTGCATAAATTGCAAATGTTTAAAAGAATTGAATCATTAGCCTAGAGGCTATTGCACGAGAGTCCGTGGTTCATACCCTGGCTTTTCGAACAAAACAAAATATTTCTCTCAGCAGACTTCTGGCAAAAACCCTGGCAGAAAAATAAAATTGCCATGAAAAGATTCGCAAAAATTTAGCGTTCGGAAACGACTTTAAACTGTAGGCTCCGTCACTCATGGGTAAAACTATAACACACAACATGGGTGATATGAGAAGCTAGGTTGTAATCCTGACTAAAGTGTTGAAATGACCAATTAAGTACGAAAATTCGATTTTCAGTCGTATTTTCTTGACAATACTGTTGCGACGATTTGCAGCAGTTCCTAACGAATATTTCTATTACAATCGCGTAAGCCGTCGTTTGCGGTTAATCCGGCCTTTGAGGTTGCTTGTCAAAGGTTTTTCGTGCCCGTTTTCGGCAGAATTGAATGAAAATCGTTTAACAAAACTCAGTATCTGGGCATCATACAATAGCGCAATTCGATAACGCAACAGAATTAACAGAAGGTGTTTTTTCTGGCAACGAAAGATGGCAACCCTATTACCCTAGAACCGTGCCTAGAAGCTGGAAAATCTTGATAAATGCAACTGAAACAAAACAAATAATAAAGGAAATGACAACCAAATAAAGATGATGGAGGAGTTGAATAGTGACAGCCCTATGCCAAGTATATAGTACGGTGAAGATTTGGTATCGTGCTTACAGAAGCTGTAAATCGTTTTCTGGAATGCACCTTGTGTCCACAATTCCCGGTCAGAATGTCGGTTAGTATTCTTAGGCTATTATAGTTGCTTAGCAAAAGTATAAACCGTCGCAAATTCTGGTTTGATAAAAGGTTCGTCTCTTTTTAACTTTCTTATGAAGAGCAAGTAATCTAACTTCTATCCATTTGAGTAAAAGGCATTTAAAAGAAGCACATTTCAGAAAAAATTTAAGGATGCCAATGACAACCGGTGGGTTCATTTAAAACTAAATAATTTCGAGGGGAAAAGTTAATGCACAAACAATGCTAAGGGGAGTATAACATACATAATTGGTCTTTACAACCCTTTAGTCAGGATTACGATCTAGTTTCTCACACCACTTATGTTGTGTGTGTTAATTTTATACATGAGTGGTGGGTGGGACCTACAGTTTAAAGTCGACTCCGAACGACAAATTTTTGAGAAAGTTTTCATGGCAATTTTTATTTACTCTCAGAGTTTTTGCCAGAAATCTGCTGAGAGGAAGTCGCCGAAGAAATACTTTTTGTAACGGGTGATTTTTTAGCTATTATCTTTTTGGCAACACTGGTTTAAAAAGCTCACGCACGTTTAGTGTTTTGTTTCACAGTCAAACATCTTCTTCAATTTGGTCTATAATTTAACCATGAATCGTCTTACAAACGAACAACGCTTGCAAATCATTGAATTTTATTATCAAAATGCGTGCTCTGTTAAGAAAGTTCATCGCGCGCTTCTTCCATTTTATGGTCAGTTTAATCGACCCACTGAAGCGGCTATTCGGGCTATTGTGACCAAATTTCGCTCCAAATTTACATTTACATGGACATTAAACCACCAACACGCTTACGTAGAGTGCGAACTGAAGACAATATCGCAGCTGTATCGGCCAGTGTTAATGATGACCATCAATTATCGATTCGTCGCCGTTCGCAGCAATTGGGCCTCTGTTACTCAACAACGTGGACAATTTTACGGAAGGATTTAGGTGTGCGCCTTTCAAAATACATCTGGTGCAAGAATTGAAGCCGAACGACCTACCGCAACGCGGAATTTTTGGTGAATGGACTTTTTGAAAGTTGGCCGAAGATCCACTTGTTTATCGAAAAATTGTGTTCAGCGACGAAGCTCATTTTTGGCTCAATGGATACGTAAATAAGCAGAATTGCCGATTTTGGAGTAAAGATCAGCCAGAAGCATTACAAAAGCTACCAATGCATCCAGAAAAAGACATAGTTTTGTGCGGTTTATGGGCTGGTGGCATCATTGGACCGTACTTCTTCAAAGATGTTGCGAATCGTAACGGAACTGTGAATGGTGAGCGCTACCGTGAGATGATATCCAACTTATTTTGCCCAAAATGCAAGAGCTTGACTTGCATGACATGTGGTTTCAACAAGACGGTGCCACATGCCACACAGCACGCGTAACAATGGACTTATTCAGAGGCAAGTTCGGTGAACATTTTATTTCACGTTCGGGACTGGTCAATTGGTCACCTAGATCGTGCGCTTTAACGCCTTTAGACTATTTTTGTAGGGCTATGTTTGAGCTCATGTCTATACAGAGAAGCCCGCTTCAATTGACGTATTGGAAGACAATGCGAAAGATACCGGCCGAAATGTTGGAAAGAGTATGCCAAAATTGGACTAAGCGGATGGACCATTTGAGGTGCAGTCGCGGTCAACATTTGCATGAAATAATATTCAAACATTAAATTATATGGACCATACTATCGATTCAAATAAAGATTTCATGCATTTTTCTGAATTTTATGTTTTTTTTTTGAAAAATTTTCCTATAGCTCTTAAAAAATTTATGTTGTATTGATGTCTGGCCTGGGGCTCGATTCCTGGCTTTACGTCTAATAAGCCAACACACTACCTACTAGACTACGGCGACTTACAAAGGGGAGTATAAATTACTTCTAAAATTAACACTAAAATGAAATCAACAAAATTTCGTGAAAATCAATAGAATCGATTCATTTAAAGTTCTGCCTCTATGCCTTTAAACTGCAAACAATTATGCGGCTGTAGAAGCTGCATTCAGTCTTTCTTTGTTGCTGTTATTTGTGCGATTTAAAGGAAAAAAAAAACCAAAAAAAGTAAGAAAAAAAATATTTCAAGCCGTTAAACTAGATCGCACACTAGAGATAGAGGCGTGCCTCCTAGCGAAGAAATCTTAACATGTACGTGTTGGTATTACGTCCAATAAAAATTCCCAAAAAAAAAAACGAAAAGAAGCACAACCAAATTTGAAATCAAAGCTTAAACAAAAATAATATGAATAGAGTGAGGTATTGCAGCTAGAGATGCTTTCTTTTCTTTAGCGAACGCAAACTGACTAACTGACTGACTGACTTTCTGTTCGCCAAATTATTTTCCTACAGAAAATTTTTCTTTCTCAGTGGATTTCATTTTAGGTTTGTATTTGTGGCTTGAATATTACTTGAGTATTATGCTCGTATTGTAGGTTGGGATGAATGCTGATTTTTGTTTTTCTTATAAATTATAGTGTAGCGGCCCCTAAGAGTGATGCAATTTTTGTCTAAATTTTATGAACGGACAGCCTACAAAAATTATTTTTCTATTGTTGCTTACAAACAACATAACATAACACAACAACACAATCAAATTCAATTTTATAATGATTAAATTTTTTAAATGTTACACAATCGTTATTGTTATCGACGATGACATAATTATCGATTATTTTTATTTTCTCTATAAAGATAAAATGCATGCACATGCCTGACCAATTGGATACTTATTTACACAAAAGTAATCATAAAAAATTCATACTTCATCAATGAGTGTTTCAATAACTTTTTTTAAACTTTTTTAGCAATAAAGTTTTACGTTCAGTTTAAAGATCGTAAAGGCATTTACTGTTGCTTTCCCAAAGTGTTACCAAGTGACGTTTCGATGGACACTACAAAGAGATGTACTGCCGCCTTAGCTATGGATAGGTTAGGTTAGGTTGGGTTAGCGTGGGTTTAATTTGCCAAAAAGCTCACTTGAGCACGCACAGCGGCCCGTTGTGATACAACAGGTACTGACCAAGTTCCTCTGATCTAAGGGGGGGGGGGGGGGGGGGGGGGGTAAGTTGGTCAGCGCAAGGGCTGCACATTTTCAAAAAGCACGACTACCCCACGCTGGAAAACCAGCCAGAAAGTTTGATAAACGAGGCTATGCCCTTGACATCAATGGACGATAGCTCCGTCAAGCTGACAAGGGTTGGAGAGCCAAATAACCTATATCTGCACCCCGCAAGGGATGGGCCTTGGCAGAGGAAGTGGATGACAGTCTCCTCCTCCTCGGCGGATCTGCATCCACGACAGAAGTCGTTAAATGGGAGTCAAATTCTTTCCGCGTGTCTATCCATAACACAGTGGCCTGTAAGCATGGCCACTGTGATCGAGATGATATTACGGCCAAGTCCAAGGGATGGGCCTTGGCAGAGGAAGTGGATAACAGTCTCCTCCTCCTCGGCGGATCTGCATTCACGGTAGAAATCGTTAAATGGGAATCGCATTCTTTCCGCGTGTCTACCCATAACACAGTGGCCTGTAAGCATGGCCACCGTGATCGAGATGATATTACGGCCAAGTCCAAGTAGATGGTTGGTACGCCTTTTATCCATTGTGGGCCAAGTGAGCCTAGCGATGGAGCAGGACTTTTCATTGGTCCAGGACCGGTTGGCCAGTTTGAACGAGGTGAGTGGCATTCCCAAGTTGATTGAGGAAGATTCCGGAAGTAGTGCGCCAGCTGTGGCCAGCTCATCGGCCCTGCAGTTTCCCGGAATGTCGCAGTGTCCGGGAACCCAGACAAGTGAGACGCTGAAGCGCCCAGAAAGAAGATTGAGGCAGCGGCAGCATTCTCTGACGATCCTGGAATTATCCGCAACGTTCGACAGAGACTTTATCGCAGCCTGGCTATCGGAGTAGATCGAGATACGGGTGAAAGGAATAAAAGAACACCATAGGCGAGGATCCACTGTGCGGCTTGCTAGATGGCCATTACTTCCGCCTGGAACACGCTTAGCTAAGGAACCTTAACCTTAAAACTCTACAAACAGCCATGAAAAGAAAATGTTGCATGAGAACCGCTTGTGCAGACGATAAGGCAGCAGTAGCCATTACAGGACAAGATCGAAAATAACTTTCAGAAATTCTGGCTTCTGCGCAAACATTACTTCTGAAATTGCACCATCAATGTGATTTGAGACTTAACTCAAGCAATACAGAATTTGTAGTTGCCGTAGTCTAGCAGCCAATGTGTTGGCTTATTAGACATGACCCCTGGTCAGTTATCTTCAACTAAACGAAATATGAAAAGCTACATTTCTTCAGCGACTTCCTCTCAGCAGATTTCTGGCAAAAACTTGGAAAGTAAATAAAAATTGCAATGAAATGTTTCTCAAAAAATCTGTCGTTCGGAATCGACTTTAATTTGTAGGGTACCACCATTCAAATAAAATTAAATCACACTAAATAAATGGTGTGAGAAGCTAGGTCGTAACCCTAGGGTTGTAATAACCAACTATGTATGCCAAATAAGCATAAGTAATGTATTTAATTTGAAATATGCAAAAATATGCTATAAAAATGGATGCTAAAGTTTCGAAAAGTAGAGATAATATTCACGCCATAATAAAGTTATAAAAATATTAAGAAATAGGTTTTTAAAATGTTCTTATCCAGGCTGTATTGGGAAGTATGGAAATATATTTTACAAAATATTTCGTTTGTAAAATAGGCAAAAAAAAATATGATAAAATTAAATATGCTGCATCAAATTATAAATAAGGTTTCTTAAAGATTTTAAAATGCTCAAAGAACAATATTATAGCCATTATTATGTAAAAATAAGCTTTTAAAAGATGATATGCTTCAAACTTATTGTGTATTAGAAAAATATGTCAAAATATGCATTAAAATATTGCCTCAAAATTATTTGTAATGTGGGAATATATTTCGAATGATCTTTCCATGTATAAAGGCATTATATGCATGATCTATTGCTAACTGGTTTTAAATACATATGACTCATTAAGTAAGCCCCAAAGCTTAATAACTTTTCTTGGTGTTAAGAAATAATGTAAGAATAAATGTTTTTGCTTTTAATGCATATGCATTTATTTATGTTAAATTTTTAAATACTTTTTAAAGCGTAATAGGCTTGCAATTACAAAACCATGCAAAATTTCCATAATGCCTTTGGCATTTTATCACCGACTAATTGGGAATTTTCATAATGTAATGGCCAATTATGGTTATAAGTCTTTAAATACGTATACAAAATAAATATGAATTATTATTTGAAATGTTGCTGTTTGTATATGCATATGTATTTTAAGCAGCATAGTTTATTAATTATTATTTTTATTGAAAGTGTTTAAAAGAATACTTTTTTCCTGCATTTTACACACATTATGTATTGGTCTACGAATTATGATTTTTATGAGAGTGTTTTAAAAAGAATATGCTCTTTGGTTTAAAATAAAGCTGTCTTCAGGCATTGTTATGCATGATCTACAAATTATTATTTTTATGAGAGTGATGTGATCTTTTCATAAATATGCACTTAATATCCAGTTAATCAGCAAGTTTTTCTAAATGGAGAATAAATAAGCATTTAAATGCTAAAACAACTGGTAGAGCTTTATTGCGTTTAAGTAGTGTGAGAAAAATTGTGCCTTTTGTCAATTCATATGCATTTTTTGCACTCGCCGCAGTCTAGTAGGTAGTGCGGCGGTTCCAAACCCATGTCAGACATCTCGATCAAAACGAGATATGAAAAAATATTGCTTCGGCAACTTCCTCTCAGCAGATTTCTGGCAAAAACTCTGAGAGTAAATAAAATTGCCATGAAAAAGTTTCTCAAAAATCTGTCGTTCGAAATCGACTTTAAACTGTACGATCCGCCACTCATATATAAAATTAACACACACAATCTTAAGTGGTTGAGAAGCTAGGTTGTAGTCGTGACTGAAGGGTTGTAATGGCCAATTATATACGTATGTATGTATGTATGTCGCTATGAAGAATGCATTTCCAGATACAGGTATAAGCTAACATTGCATAGGATTGTAGTCCTTAGGACTTTTGACACCCGAATAGTTATACCATCATTTGATACAGATCGGTTGCTAAAGGGGCCGCCAAATATTTTTTTTTTTGAAAATGCTTCAAAAAAAAAAAAAACTACTGAATATTTTCTCAAATTTCTTTTTTTATTTGAAAGTACAATCCTTCCGGTTAATAATGGAAAATAATAATAAAATCGCAGCTCCGAGATGGCCAAACGACATCAGCTCTGCGGCTGATAGTGAGATATTCAAAAACAGGGCGCAAAACATCGAGTGTAGCTTCGGCTGTGTGGCACGTAGCGCCGTCCTGTTGAAACCAAATGTTGCCAATATCCTCCTCTTCAATTTTTGTGAACAAAAATTCGTTCAACATGGCCCGATAACGATCGCCATTGACTGTAACGGCCACTCCTTGCTCATTTTCGAATAAAAATGGCCCAATTATGCCTCTGGACCAAAATCCGCACCAAACAGTGACTCGTTTTGGGTGCGCCGGCTTTTCAATGTATGCGTGCGGGTTTTCTGTGCCCCAAATACGACAATTTTGCTTGCTTACATACCCGCCAAGACCAAAATGAACTTCATCTGAAAAGAAGATTTTTTTTTGCCAAAATCGGCATCTTCTGTAAGTCGATCGCAGGCCTACTTAGCGAAGCGAAAACGCATTGGATGGTCAATTGGCTTCAACTCCTGAACCAATTGGACTTTGTATGGCGTCATACCAAGGTCTTTATGCAAAATTCGTCTCAATGATGTCTCCGAAATGTTCAATTGTTGAGAACGACGGTGAATTGATGTTGATGGCGCTTCACGCACACTTTCTGCCACAGCAGCAATATTCTCGGGTGTACGCACTGTTTTTGGCTTTTCACGCTTTGTTTTATCGATGAGAATGCCAGTTTCTTTCACTTTTTTCACAAGATAACGAACATACGGAGCTGACGGTGCTTCTCTTCTTCCAAAATCCGTACGCAATTTTTGCACAAATTCTGCAACATTACCATGATTTTCAAAGTAATCTCGCAATATTTCCCAGTGTTGTTCAAGCGTATACGCAACCATATTCGTTCAGCGGAAGGATAAAACTAATTATCTGTCAAATCAGATGTGAGCTAAGTATTACCATTAATATAAGCACTAAACGTTACATGGCGGACCCTATATGTCGTTATGAAGAATGCGTTTCCTGACGCAGGTTTAAGCTAACATTGCCTAGGATTGTAATCCTTAGGACTTTTAACATCCGAATACTAACACCATCATTAGTTACAGATCGGACACAATATGAGTGGCGCATTAACATACGAATGTTTGTGTCAGAAGTGACCCTTCAATTCACTTAAATGTCAAAAAATATGTCGTTTGGAGTCGACTTTAAACTGTAGGTCCCGCCACTCATGTATAAAATTTAACATACACAACATAAGTGGTGTGAGAAACTAGGTCGCAATCCTGACTGAAGGGTTGTAATGACCAATTATGTATGTATGTATGTATATCAAAAGAGCTTAGCCTATGGCCAACTGTAAATAAATGATAAATGTTGATAACTTCCGCAAAAGAGCATTTACCATTGACGGGACGATTCGATAGCAATGTATAGCAAAATAGCAATCCCATAAAAAAATATTTACGAATTAAAATTTTTTTTAAGTAAAACTTAAAAGACCAAAGAAACGAAAATAAGAAACATTACATAAGGATTTACGATTTGTAAAGAATACGAAATATTTCCGGAAACACCTTTTTTTGCAATTTGCCTTCCCATAGACAAACCTACGACGCACTGTTCTGTTTTTCAAAACTGTATTCTGACCAAAAAAAAAAGAAGAAAAAATAGAAAAATGTGGCAGAGAACAAAAAAAAAATTGGGAAAAAACTGCCACAAACTCTTTTAAGTTCAATCATAATTTTGGAATCAATGTTCTCTGTGGCATAAATTCGAAAATGAAACGAAACGTATGTGCAGCAGTATCTGATATACTGTTGAACACATGTTGTACAAATATATTTAAAGCTTTTTGGTCTAGTATAACTGCAACATGTAGCAGAGAACACTGCAGCTCAAAACAATATCAATGAAGTCAAACGAAATAAAAATAAAAGAAAGAAAAGGAGGCCACTCCCCGAAATGAAAAAATGAGGAAAAGAAAGAAAAAAACAAAAACTGTTTATTTATGCGCTTGCGCACATACCGCTATTGCTATTGCTGTTGCTATTGCTCTGCCAAAGATTCAGTACAAATGGTTAAATATATGGACTCATTCGTACGTATGTATGTATGTATTACGAGTATTCACAGTCGATCTACAGTTGTTGTATGAGCCGTGTTATATGGGGCCTCAGTAATGTAAACAGCAATTATTTAAGTGTTGTCGATTTGTTTGTTTGTTTTGTTGTTTGTTGCATGCCACATAAAGCAACAACAGCAGCAACAGCAACAACAACAACATTAAGGTATAATCTTTAACTGTGTTTGAGCAGTTGTAATGGGTTCGCAAGTATAGTGTTTGAAAACGCATTTACATTAAGGCTACGATGGCTATATGATCGTAATTTTCTTTGTTACAATAGTTGTTGCAATTGTTGTTAGTGGCATTCAACAATAGCAGAGATAATCGTGTTGCAAAAAAAAAAACGACATCTTAACGGCATATTTCAAATATTTTTTGTTCTTTTTTTCTTATTTTTTTTTTTTGGAGTTTATAAGTATCGCGTAAATAACGGTTAAACAACATTTATATGATGGTGGTCGGTCATAGGGTTTCTAAGGTTCTGATAAAATTTATGGCAATTGCAGAATGAGGCCAAATAATGTATTTTCAACCAACATTTTTTAATTAAGAATTATTATTTAAAATACCAGATCTAAAGCTTTAAAAGCTTTTATCTTTTATGGCCAATAAAGTAAAGATAGAGATGAGTTAACTTTTAATTTAATTACAACGAGTACTAATCGTTTGAAGAATTCTGGATTAGATTGATACAATGACTTGCCCTTAACACCACCAAGTCAGTTAGTAATGATTTGATAAGATCGTGTTAAACATTAAAACAGTGTTAGATACAGTGAGTTGAGTTAAAACTTTTAGGTTAGGTTAGGTCCATTGTAATACCACGAAACACCAATTAAACAAAGGCTCGGTTGTAGAATCCAGCTGTGCTGGTTTAAACGCTTAAATTATCTCCAGTTTTGGAATCTATATCTGACAGATTCCTTAAAAACAATGTAGGACAGTGACTTAGTGTACTGTTAGTTTGTTTTACCCAAGAGAGACAAAATTGTTGGCCAAATTAAAATACACAGCATGATTATTTATTCTTTATTGTTAAGTTAGGTTAGGAAGAAATGCTTATGAGTGACATCTTTTTGAAAGTGCATAACATGGACTTGTTATGCACTTGTTAAGTAGGCTGAGACCCAACTCTACAGCACCGTTTATTATTATTTTCAATCTATTCACCGATAAATTAACAAATACTTGGAACACTGCAACGCTCAAAGCGGTCTTAGGCAAGCAAAGACGGTCAACAGTTTTGAGTTTGAGAGTCGCTTGGACATTCTTAAGTATATGAATCGGAAAATATTGCTTCTACAAATTTCCTACGGATCAACAGTTAACGCCTGCAGATATTCTGATGGAAATATGTAGGTGAATACAGTATCTTGGATTTGCTAAAGTCCATTAGGAAATCGCCAGGTAAACACACGAGTTATTATAGGTTACGCTTATTTTTTGGGTCTGCCGACAAGGACTTCCGAACTATGACTTGAAGCTATATCTGTCAAACCAGTTGTTATTTATTCAATCTGTTTTGCAAATCATCATGAACGACAATACACAACAACGTCTGTTCGCTCAATGGGCTCTGGTGTAGTTGACAATTGCTCCTAGGTTGGGTTAGCGTGTAGCTTGCTGTTCACATGCAAGTTCTTTCGGTGAAAATATGGCCCATTGTGTGCCCCTAATTTATATCGAAAAATCAACTTCTTTTTATATGAATCGGTACGTGGACAAACAAAATTTTCGCATTTGGGACCATACTAATCCAGAGAATCTGACTGTTAGGTTTGAATTTTGCGCTGGCGATGTCATCGGTCCATATTTCATTGAGAACGACGTTGGGCATTTGTTACCTACATCTTTTAGGTTGAATTATATAATCTGGGCACCTATGACATGTGTTATCAACAGGACGGTGTTATGTACCACACAGCTTATGCCACCTTGGATATCCCGTACCAACGATTTGAGGGCAAGGTCGTCTCACACGAATGTGATTTGAACTTGCCACTGAGACCAAACGATTTGGCACCGATAGACTTTTTCATTTGTGAGAAAAAAGACTACAGCTAACCTCAAAGCCGCCATAACCCATGTAATCGGGCAAATTAGATCTGATTACGGTTGCGCGCCATTCAGGGGACCGGTGACGAACATTTGATGTTATGTTCCACATATAATGACACATGAATGGAACTTTCAAAATAATAAAAAATTTCAATGATATATCACACTCACTTTACATACATACATACATAATTGACCATTATAACCCTTCAGTCAGGATTACGACCTAGCTTCTCACACACCACTTATGTTGTGTGTGCTACTTTTATACATACATAAGTGGTGGCACCCTACTGTTTAAAGTTGTCTCCGAACGACACTTTTAATGACAATTTTTATTTACTGACTGAGTTTTTGCCAGAAATCTGTCGAGAGGAAGTCGTCGAAGAACTATTTTTTTTAAAATTTTTTTCTTTGTGTGGGAGATGTTTGATCTGGGGTTTGAACTGTCGCCTCACGTCTAATAAGCCTCCTAGACAACGGTGACTTCACACACACTTCGTTTTATTGAGATTTACAGATAGGAAGCGTTTCATGAAAGACCCGATATATTTAGAAGAATAGAAATGTGCTTAGTAAAGTATCTCAAGGTTTGACAATAAGACAAAGCCCCTTTAATAAGCTAGGCTTTAATTAAGTCTCCAGAAGGATGTATACATTTGGCATGAATGCTTTCAAAAACTGCAGAAGGATAATGGGGTAATTGCAGTGCCATTGGAATGAACTTAATTACTATCATTTGGTTTAGAGCTACACTCAAGCATAACGTGGGCAATGATATCGACCTACGGATATAGAAATGTACCTTGCAAGACCTTAAACTCTTTGTATTTAAGTTTCAGGAACAATTTACAACAACTTATGAACATAGAACATAATAAATCATGTGAATTTTTTATTAAAAATATTAAAATTGATTAAAATTGACCATCCAATAATGAATGCCACCATAGATAATATGTTCCTGATAATATTAAACAATAGAAAAAAAAACTTACCTGTTTAGTTTTAGTTGAATGATGAAGAGTAGTTTCTGGAGTATTGCAAATTTCCTAGTTTCTATGCAAACTGATTTAAATTTTAATTTCCATCAATAGATTTCGCTTATAAATTCACATTCACATGTCCATTGAACTGAAGAAGCAGCTCCCTAGAGTTCTTTTGTTATTTGATGTTTTGCTCCACAAAATAAAAATCACACTGAATCACTCACTCACACTATTAACTTCTACCACCTGCTGCTATTAACTGGTCGGTCAATGCTAGAAAAGAAAAAAAAAAAAAAGAAAAAAAATTGGATTAAAAAATATGATAAAAAGAGATTAAATTTATAAATTTATACAATATATAGAGGAGTATTAAACAAAAAATAAAATAAAATAAAAACATAATCATTGCCAAAGTTAAATCAGCTTAAAAACTTTGTTAATCAATCTATAAACAAAAACAAACAAAAAATAAATGAAGAATAAAAATATTTGTTGGTAACTACTTAGTATGGTCCTTTTTTTTCTTGAAAAAGGTTTGTGTTTCTATCAATGGAACGGAAATGTAAAATGTTTAGTTAGGAAATTGAATTTGTGATGTTAGAAGTGTATGGGAACAGCGTTCTTCTTAATTAAAAATTTATTTTGCACGCTGAAAAATACGACAAAAACATACAATAAGTTTTCAGAAAAACACAACCAGAAGTTTTCTCTTCTTTTATATTCACATACATACATACATAATTGATCATTATAACCCTTCAGTCAGGATTACGACCTAGTTTCTTACAACACTTATGTTGTGTGTGTTAATTTTATACATGAGTGGCGAAACCTACAGTTTAAAGTCGACTCCAAACGACAAATTTTTAAGAATTTAAATTTTATTACTTTCAGAGTTTTTGCCAGAAATATGCAGAGAGGAAGTCGCCGAAGAAATACTTTTTGTATTTTGTTCTGATGTCTTGGCTGGGGCTCGAACCCTGGCTTTACGTCTAATAAGACAACACACTACCTACTAGACTACGGCGACTTTTTTATATTCATGTTTCATTAAAGTAGGTATGTGGTCGCCGTAGTCCCATAGGTAGTGAGCCCACATGTCAAAACCCAGGTCAGACATCGAAAAAAATATTTCTTCGGCGACTTCCCCCTCAACAGTCAAAAACTCTCTGAGAGTAAAATAAAATCGCCATGAAAAGTTTCTCACAAATCTGTCGTTCGGCCAGACTTTAAACTGCAGGTCCCGCCGCGAATGTATAAAATTAACACACACACAACTTAAGTGGTGTTAGAAGCTAAGTCTTAATTATGACTGAAGGGTTGTGATGATTTTTTGAGAAACTTTTTCTAGGCACTTTTATTTACTTTCAGAGTTTGCTGCTGAGAGGAGGTTAGGTTAGGTTAGGTTAGGTTAGAGGACGTGTACTTGTCAATTAAGACAAGTACAGTACCCGGAGGTCGAATTGACCCATTGTACAACGTCCTTAGTTTCTCACACCACTTATGTTGTGTGTGTTAATTTTATACATGAGTGGTGGGACCTATAGTTTAAAGTCGACTCCGAACGACAGATTTTTTTTTTTTAAAAACTCTTTCATGGCAATTTTATTTACTCTCAGAGTTTTTGCCAGAAATCTGCTGAGAGGAAGTCGCCGAAGAAATACTTTTTGTATTTTGTCTTGATGCCTGGCCTGGGGCTCGAATCCTGGATTTACGTCTAATAAGCTAACACACTACCTACTAGACTACGGCGATTTCAAAATCAGAAGCTATGTAGTAATCCTGACTAAAGGGTTGTAATGAGTTTTTGAGGAACTTTTACTTGGCACTTTTATTTACTTACAGAGTTTTTGGCAGAAGATTGCTAAAGAAATATTTTTTTCATATTTCGTTTTGTTGGAGATGTCTGACCTGGGATTGGAACTGTGGCCTTACGTCTAACAAGGCAACACACTACCTACTACACTATGGCGAATTCATGATGGCATCCAGTGCTTGTGTTGCATTCCCAAGATTTTCGTTCTATATTAGACCCCATGATGACACTATAGTTCTTCAATTTCAGTTTCAGTTTGTGAGAAAATCACTTATCCTCCCAATGTTCATCCCTAATAAATCTGTTTAGTGAAAGCCCTAGTTCCTCCTTCTCCTCCGGCAAAATGTTGAGTATACGCCTTGTAGGTGAAATAAAAAAAATCTTTACTCTTCTTCATCTCTGCAACACCTGCAAAGATCATTGAGTATCCAGGAGGCAATATCCCTTAATGACTTCAACATCTAAACTAGCCGTGCTTATTCGAAGTTTAAACAGACTTTCTGTAAGCGCTTTCTATCTAACCTTGGCCAGATTTGCAGCACAATCTTGTCTCATGGGTTGGTGGCGTTAATGGAATCATTTCCGGCATTATTAATTCAGTCTCGAATGAAGAGAAATCAGTTGAAACTTTAATAGTTGTAACACCTCTGACCAATTCATTCGCTCTATAGTTTCCTAGTATACAACTGCCATCAGATATTCTAATTTCCATACAACAAAAACAAAATTATAAAAATGATTTTGTTATAGTACCCCTTTCAAGTTAATGATGATGATATTTATGAATTTAATAACCTGCAAAATGAATTTCATTTAAAAAAAGTGAAATTTTCCGTTTCTCTTCTAAGCCACAGCGAAATATTCTCAAATTTACATGGCTCAGGTAAATAGTAATTAAAAAATAAAAAATAAGTTGTCTTTACACAACTAGCAATTAAATAAAGCTGACTGACGGACTAACTGCCATTACGACTAGTTAGTTTGCTATAATAACTTGATTTTGATTGGCTTAAATGAAAAACATACAGTGTAAAGTGTACAGTGTCTTAGCAGCATGGCCAATAAGCAGAACTGAATAGTTTTTTATTAAAAATAATAAAAAAATTACTCATTATCAAAGCGTTTTTTATTTGTCAATAAAAAAGAAAATAATTGTAAACGTACGAGGGCTGTCCCTAAATTAGCTGAAATGACGTAGAGATAGTGAAAAATAGCTTGAAGTTGGGTTTTTTATGGCTACTAAATCAAACAGAAGTCGCCATAATTTAGTAGCTAATGTGTTGGCTTATTAGAACGTGAGGCCTGGGTTCAAACCCCAGGTCAGACATCTTTAACGAAACGTAATACGAAAAATATTTATTCGGCGGCTTCCTCTCACCAGATTTCTGGCAGAGTTACAACCTAGTTTTTCACACCACTTATGTTGTGTGTGTGTGGCGGGACCTACAGTTTAAAGTCGACTCCGAACGAGAGATTTTTGAGAAACTTTTCATGGCAATTTTTTACATTCGCAGTTTTTGGAAGAATCCTACTGAGAGGAAGTCGCCGAAGAAATAACTTATTATATTTTATTATGTTCGAGATGTCTGATCTTGAGTTTGAAACGAGGCCTCATGTCTAATAAATCAATACACTACCTATTAGACTACGGCAACAACCAGTAATCAGTGGGACAGTATTTCAATTAATATCTGAGAGCTTGACTTTCGTTTTCTCGGGCCAAAGCGGATTTTTACGTGATTCCTGTTTGATAGCAATTTTCAAAAGAACTATTTCGTTTACTGAGACAGACCGTTAACAAAACCAAACTGCTGTTAGTTAGTTTCTTCAATTATAGTAAAGGATGAACAGAATAAGTCGCCGTGATCTGGTAGGTAGTGTGTTGGCTTATTAGACGAAAAGTCAGGGTTCGAGCCCCAGGCCAGACATCAAAATAAAATACAAAAAGTATTTCTTCGGCGACTTCCTATCAGCAGATTTCTGGCGAAAACTCTGAGAGTAAATAAAATTGCCATTTCTCAAACTGTAGGTCCTGCCACTCATGTATAAAATTAACACACACAACATAAGTGGTGTGAGAAACTAGGTCGTAATCCTGACTGAAGGGTTGTAATGACCAATTATGTATGCATGTTATGTATGAACAGAATATACTGGAAATGATGTTTTGCTTTCACATCGTTTAAATTGTAAACAAAACAAAAAACAAATACAATGAACTTGTTTACATGATAAACAAGTAAACAAAAATATATCAACAAAACAGCAGTATAAAAGAAAGTGATAAACAAGAAAGTGATGCAACAACAACAAAATAACAAAGAATAAATACAACAAGAAGCATGTAAACATGTTTACATTTATAGAGATTTCGAGAAGACAAAGACATTTGCCTTCAAGAGCTTTCATCAGACTGTTTACCCTGCGATATAAAAGGCAAGACAGAGCAGGCAAATGAGTCAGTAAAAATTCAGTCAGTCTTATGTGAAGATGCGGTGTTTCAAGGGAATAAACGTGGTTTGAAGATCTCCGTTATAAAGATTTGTCGAACAATTGTTACTGTTTACGCAAAAGAGTGTAAAGTGGAATAACAAACACAAACAATTGTTGTTTACATCAATTTGTGAACAGTGGCACACAGAATTGTGCGAACAATAAAGAATTTAATTAAAACTAAACATAAATTAATTTTTATTTTATTTGCAATCTACGAGCTCATATTTTAAACGTTTTTTAAAAGGTAAAAACGTAACAATATATTTAAGTTTGTTCATGTGCACTCTCCTTATTTGCAGATTAAATTTGAATTTAATTTAAATGTTTATTTCTTCTTATCATTCTTTGAATTCTTTAAAATTTCTAATTCTTCTCATAAGTACCAACAGCTCCTTTGCGAACGTCGAACCCTCCCTTTTGAAGTTGCATGTCAAATCTATTGATCATTATTATTAGTCATGTAATCTTTTCAAATTAATTAAATTTAAACACACAATATCCCAAATCCTTTTACAATTGGAAACTTTTTTTTTATTTTGTTCTTGTCTATTTTGTAAGCAAGATTGACTAACCAAAATCACAGATTATCAATAAGAAATTTAACTCCACACAACCATTTAAAATAAAAAGAAAGAAATTTAAAAATTTTTCAAATTCCAATTCAAATTTATCGTATTAAGTTGTCTTTTATAAAAATACACATACACACTCACCTGCAAATACATATGTGCACTCACTAACTTACTTCCCCAAATGACCAGTAATTTAAATGAAAATTCCTATGCATGCTACACAGAATACAACAGCCTACACTCTACTCTTCTACTGTCTCTGGGTTTTCTTTGCGTCCGCCTTTAAGTGCGTCTATCTGTCATACTTCAGTTTCCGTGTCCTTTGTGTATACTTACAGGGGAACATGGCACATGGGACGTGGGACATTAACAAACATTTTAAACAAACAAAATCTAAATGGGTGGAGTTTTTATTTGGACATATTGATGACCAAAAACATTTATTTGGCTTTTCTTTAATCAAGATATTTTAACTTGTCTTTTACATGTATTACCATAACGTTAACGATACATACACGAACACATTTAATTGCACACACACACGGGTATACTCTTGCGTACACACTTTAAATTTGTAGTTTTAAGGCTGCCTGACATGTTTGATTGTATAAATTACGTACATTTTTTACAAGGATTATAAATATTTTTTAGAATAGAGAATATAAATGTAATTTCTATATGTAATTCGATGAGTCAATATCTAGGCAATAGGATTTACAGTCTAAGAAAAAAGGCTACATACACCGGTGCATGTAGAATTTTTACAACACACATGTGCTTTCTGTATTAGAAATCAGCTAAAAACTACTTGCAAACTAATAGAGTGGCATGTACAGTCAAAGAAAAAAGTCTACATACACCGATGGGTGTATAATTTTTACACGGTGTATGTCGACTTTTTTACAGTCAAAAAGAGTTTACATACACCGGTGCATGTATAATTTTTACACGGTGTATGTAGACTTTTTTCTTTGACTGTATATGTCCCTTTATTAGTTTACAAGCAGTTTTTAGATCATTTCTAATTTAGGAAGCACAGAATGACAGATTGCTGTTGATTGTAAGTCCAGAATATATGTTGAGCAGCAGTGCTCAAAAAAACACACGATTTGCCAGTGATCCTTAAAAAGACAGGGGCATATAATTGTCTTCTATCAATATGAAATGGCAAGCCAGGCCCAATAAGTCACCGTAGTCTAGTAGGTAGTGTGTTGGCTTATTAGACTCGAGACCTCGGTTCAAAACCCAGTTCACACATCTCTAACAAAACGAAATATGAACAAATATTTCCTCGGTGACTTCCTCTCTGTAGATTTCTGACAAGAACTCTGAGAGTAAATAAGACTACCAAGAAAAGTTTCTCAAAAATCTGTCTAGGTCCCTGCCACTCATTTATAAAATTAAACACACACGACATAAGTTATATGAGAAGCTAGGTCGTAATCCTGATTGAAGGGTTGTAATAATAAATTATGTATGTATAAATGTATTATTCGGAATTTTGCGTTCCGTAACAAAGCGCGTGCAAACACTGTCACTAAGGACCTGAAGTCTCAGTCTCAGTTCCTAGAATCAAAAAAGATAGGCATGGGATATAACCTTACCAATCCAATGCTAATTGAAACGAGTGTGGTATTCATGGACAAAACTGAAGAGATTAATAACAGCAGCAGACTGTAGTAAATTTTTACTAAAAATCCGGGATCTACTGGTGAATTGCTGTAGAGGTAGCAGTTATAAAAGGGAAAAAGATATTCTGACGACTTATCTGAACATAACGTGTGCTTTTATTAACCCGTGGTGCACGCTACCAGAGGCTGGAAAAACTTCACAAGGAATTTTTCAGAAGCTGTAATATGAGGACAATTGGTTGATTCAGACGAAGGATTCCTGGAAGTTCACAATTTTTTGACAGAACGGAGAGTATAGTGATTTGGATTGAATTCACACCATCATCAGGGCGATGGATTCTTGACACCTACAATATATTGACAGAAAGGAGTCAGGATGGCTGAGAGATGTCAGTCTCAGGAGCCAAAGTTATATCATCGGTATCACAATGAGAGCTTATAGGTTATGTTCTTTGTGGCGGCTGCCCATTTACTATAATCTAGGTTTAGGTTTAGGTCGGAGTGGTAGCTCTGATATCACAAAACTCACTTGAGCACGCATAGCGGCCCGTTGTGATGCCACGGGTGAACGCAGTCCCTATACTGACCAAGTTCCACCAAAATCAGTGAAAAGGAAGAAGTTGGTCAGCGCAAGGGCTGCACTGCTATAATGTAACCTTCAATAACTTATGTCACATCTCCTTGACATATCATCTCTTTGAAATAAATGCTTCATAGGAGTCAGATACTCTATAAAACGGTGACGATAACGGCCTTCTATAATGCTGCAATAAAGGTATGAAATTGATACTTTTAATAGAAGACAGACCCTCCTCTAAGGTGTAAATGGCTCTCATATTTATGTGATTTAATAGGGTTGGCATATGTCAACTCATGAAAGGACTAACTTCTCCTGATAAAGCAAAAATGTAGAAATCGAACCTACAACATTATTTTACAAAATTGTGTTTTCATCCCCTTGGATACCTACGTCGTTTAACTCATAACCTAAGTTTAGCGGGTTTCTTGGTTTGCCGTCCACTTTAGTGATTTTACGTGTACTACGCTTAATTCAATTGTCAAATAAATTCAATTAAAACAACAACAAACAGTTCGTTAAGAGTCTTACAAAGTGCACAACACGTATATATTTTTTTATTATATTTTTTAGCATTTGCTTTTAAAAATCACTGCAGGTTTTTTTACGACAATAATTTTATGACTGAATGCGATCATCATTTAAGAAAATCAAGAATTTAATTTTTTTTTATTATTTAAAAATAATAATCTTTTATGTTGGCTAATGAATACTAAAATAAGAATTAAAAAACATAAAGCGGTTTATAAGACGACAAAGTCTAGATTTCCTACGTATTTTTTTTTTATAAATTATATGAGGAGGTAATTTCGTTTATGATTATTAGACACAAACACTTAAAAAATATTCTTTTAATGAAATAAAATGAATTTTTAAATAAAATAAAATATTTAAGTAATGAAAATCTAAAATTTTTAAGATGAGAAGTGCATTCGTAAAAATGTATATGAGGATTTGTAAATATTTTTCTTAAAATGGAGGATCGTGTAAAAATAGTTAAAATGTATTAAAAATGTGGGGGATTCAAACATGGTCGAGCTATGATTAAGCCCATCTTAATATGGTGCAAGAAATTGCTAAGATTATAAAGAACAAATTTGGAAGCCTGCTGAAAATATCGCTTTTGTTAGAAAAAGTGTGATGGATAATCCAATTTTGACAATTTCACGGCGTCCTCCACAATTGTCCCTATCTCACATACATACATAATTGGTCATTACAGCCCATCAGTCAGGATTGCGACGTGTCGTCTCACACCATTTATGTTGTATGTGTTAATTTTATCCATAAGTGGCGGACCAATAGTTTAAAGCCGACTTCAAACGACAGACGAAACTTTTTCATGGCAATATGGCCATAAAAAATAGAATTAAAAAAATCAAGGCATGCCTCTCAATGCTTAATGCGCTACGAAGTTCTTCTTAACCGTTATTAAGATTCGAATATTTAATAAAAGCGTCTACATTGCTATATGAAAGTGAAAAACATGAAACGATGTCGGTACCAGAGATCAGCAATGAATCGTTTTTTCGCTACTCAATAAGCACTCTTAAAATTTTGAATATACAGTGGTGGCCTTACAATTAGAAACGATGTTTCTGGAACACAGTTCACTGGAGTAACGAATCTAAGTTTAATTTGTCCCAATCTGATGGAAAAAACGTATGTAAGACGTCCTCCAAACAAAGCCTTTGATCCCAGGTACACAGTGAAAACTGTAAAACAAATTAACAAACATACATGTTGCTAAGTCGTTTCCAATTATGAGGCCACCACTGTATGTGAGTCAACAATATTGAAATTTAACTACTCTGATTCATTCGTACTCACTACAACGTTGTTTTATAAGTACAGGTTGCAATAAGTATGAGTCAAACTCATACCATTCGAAATAAGTTCGATTCATAAACCTACTCGCTCAGATTCATAACTTTAGAAAAATACTTATTATACTTATAAATGATTCGAGTGACTCTACTCACACTTATTTTGTGATCTTTGTAAATGTTGAACCATGGTGAGTCAAATCAACAACACCATACGTATTGTTAAGTACGAGTACCATGAGTATTTCAAACTTTGAATATAAGTAGTATTAGTATGATATTAAAATAAGTATGAATGCGTGTAAGTATCAGAAATTATGAGTATGATTCGATTCTACTCATCTTTTTGAATACTCATTGCTGATCTCTAGTCGGTACTAACCAATCATTTATGAACGGATGTTTTCACAATAAGATGCTCTTAGTAGTGCAGACTTGAATGACATTAAATAGCATACATACATAACGTAATGGGTCATTACAACCCTTCATTCAGGGTTACGACCTTGCTTCTCACACCACTTATGTGGTGTGTGTTAATTTTATATACGAGTGGCGGGACCTACAGTTTAAAGTCGACCCCAAACGACAGATTTTAGAAAAACTTTTTCATGGCAAATGAGTTTTTGCCAGAAATCTGCTGAATTTTTTTATATTTCGTTTGTTCGAAATGTCTGAACTGGTGTTTGAACTATGGCCTCACGTTTAATAGGCCAACACCCTACCTACTAGACTAGGGCGACTTTAGGAACATACAGCAACTGCTCTAGATTAAGAACCTCAAGGTTAAAGACGTGATGGAAGATCCGTGCATACATGAAGAAGGCACTTTGAGAAGAAGATTAAACTGACTGAACACAGTTGGTTCGAAATCAAACAAATGCATGGGGATAGGATTCTTTAAAAATATTTTGTAATGTATCAGGGTTGCTTCTAGGAATTTCGGGGATAAATATGTGGATATAATGGTGGGAAATATGAAAAGAATGCAATTTATCGATAACACTTTTTCTATTTATTCACATTTTTGTTAAACAATATTTTGCTTCTAGAAATTTCGGGTATACATATTTGAATATAATGGAGGTAACATGATCGTGTGGAGGGGTGGGAGGGGTGCACTATTTTCTAATAAAGAATGCAATTTATCGATAACACTTTTTCTATTTATTCACATTTTTGTTAAACAATATTGTGCCGGATATTTGTTTATTATTGTGGAAATTATAAATGCATACACAAAGAAGTCACCTCAAAAGTGTAATTAATCTGACTAGATGTGGTTGATTCGATATCAAACAAATGGCTGATGACAGGATTATTTAATGTAGCCGGGTTACTTCTAGAAATTTCGGGGATAAATACGTGAATATAATGGTCGGTAACATAAACGCGTGGAGGAGGGTAACTATTTTCTAATAAAGAATGCAATTTATTGATAACACTTTTTCTATCCATTCACATTTTTGTTAAACAATATTGTGCCGGATATTTGTTTTTTATTGTGGAAATTATAAATGCATACATGAATAAGTCACCTCGAAAATGTGATTAATCTGACTGGATGTAGTTGATTCGATATCAAATAAATGGCTGATGACAGGATTATTTAATGTAGCCGTGTTACTTCTAGGAATTTCGGGGATAACTATATGAATATAATGGTGGGTAACATGAACGTGTGGGGGGTGCACTATTTTGTAATAAAGAATGCAATTTATCGATAACACTTTTTCTATTTATTCACATATTTGTTAAACGATATTGTGCCGGATATTTGTTTATTATTATGGAAATTATTTTTTGTGTTTTGTAGGTTTTTTATTTACTGTATTTATAAATATTATGTATGTTTGTCTGTATGTAGCAATAATATTTTTATTAAATTTCTTATTAATATTCTTATTAAATATTCTTTATTTATTAATAACAATTGATAAGACAGACAGTGTTTTGTATTTAAATTTTTGTTTTGTTTTGTTTATTTTGTATTTTTTTTAATAAATTATTGAATAATAAATTAAGACTCACACTTTAAAACGGTGATAATCGCACAATATTAATTTAATTTTTTTGTTTTGTTTTAATTTTATTTTAGATTAAAGTCCTCTTTGGTAGTCTCTATATGCTTGGAAATAATATTTAAAATGAAATTAAAAAAAAAAATAAAAACTTTTTATTCATTTCGATTGCAATTGATAGACGCTTAATTAAGTCGATGAAATAGCAAAGTATAGAATAAAAGAAATAAAAATATAAAAACAAAATTAAAAATAATTTCAATAAATTAAATATGTTTTGTTTTTTCTGGATTTATTTTTTTCAGCAATAGAATATCATGTTTTATGTCATAACATATTATGGACAATCATTTAATTAATGAATGTTATCTCAAGCTAATATGGTATCCCACAGAGTTTGTAGAAATAATAAAAAAATTCTTTAAAACAGGTGCCGGAACTCAGACTTGAATTAAGGAATTCATAGTCTTTTATCAATCTAAGGATGTCTACTGTAAAGGCAGGGCTTGAACGAAACTAATACTCAAGTGCAGTACCGAAGGTGATTTAAATTCTGGGTCATTCTTATATGGAAATCGCTGTAGTCTAGTAGGTAGTGTGATGGCTTATTAGATGTGGGGTCACGTTGCAAACCCCAAGTCAGACATCTCAAACAAAACGAAACATGAAACAATATCTTTCCAGATTTCTGGCAAAAACTCTGAGAGTAAATAAAATTGCCCTGAAAATTTCTCGAAAATCGGTCGTACGGTATCGATTTTAACTGTAGGTTCCTTCACTCAAGTATGAAATTAACACACACAACATAAATGGTATGAGAAACTAGGTCGTAATCCTCACTGAAGCGTTGTAATGACCAACTATGTATGTATGTAAGCAAAGCCTAAATGAATACTTGTAGCTCTCTGATCTGAAATCAAGGCAAGTGAATAATTCTGTATGAGTTGAACAGTCTAGTAGGCAGTGTATTGGCTTATTAGATGCGAGGCCGAGATTCAAACCTTAGGTCAGACATCTTCAACAACTCGAATTATGAAAAATATTTCTAAGGCGACTTCCTCTCAGCAGATTTCTGACGAAAACTCTGAGAGTAAATAAAATTCCCAAGAAAATTTTTCTCAAAAATCTATCGTTTGGAATCGACTTAGAACTGTAGGTCCCGCCATTCATGTATAAAATTGACACGTGAAAAACTAGGTCGTAATCTTGACATGCAGTAGCAACACAATGTGACATACATGCAGTGTGAACCTCAAGTACAGCTTTTACAGAATTTTCCAGCAAGTACATTATAGTTAGATGACGAGTGTTTTCTTTTAGCATTTAAGTTAGTCCAGAGGTTTAAGCAATGACAGTTTATTGTAAACAAAGCTTGGCGATGTCTAAACACACTTTGAGCGGTAGTTTATATGATTCGCGTGGAGTTAACCCATGTGCGTCTAGTGGGAGAGAATACATAGTGTTCCGAATCGATATTAGCCCCTTGAATAAAATGTGCGTCTGATTCCGATATGAGCTAATAGTAGCTCTACGAACCAAACGTACTTCTGCCGACGCTTTCCGTTTACTGGTTAATTGGACTTTTCCTGCATTGAACAGGTGACACCAATATTAAGGCTACCTACTCGACTCCCTCTTAATTACTACACCCATTGCTAGGGTGATGCATCATTAAATCAATGCTTATGGCCCAACACTAAAATATATGTCGCGTGAGTTTTTTGACTGCAGATCATAAAAGAGAAATTTATGAAAATTTTGACCTACAATGCGGATGAAGTTAAAGGATTAGAATTTAAAGCAAAAGTGACTACAAAAGATAGGAAGTATGGAAATGAGGAAAACATGCCTGATTTTTATTCCTAACAATTCTCAAAAATAAAGAAAGTTACAGTCCAGTATTTGTATTCATCAAATAGTCCTTTAAACTGAAAATTTTGAAATACTCTTCTGATAGAATTTTCAATTAAAACCTTTGTAGCAATTCTTGATATTGTATATGAATTGCGTTTTCAACAACTTGTTCCCTTTTTATAAATTATATACAAGGCAATTTGAAACGCTCCATTAGTAGATACACTTCAGAATAACAAATCAATTATCTTCTTACACAAGAATTGGTAAGAGAAGCAGAAGAAAAGCAAAAAAAAAAATAGATAAAGGATGACAGTAATTGCGGTTGTTGTCTGGTATTAAAGTAATCAAAAGCCTTTTAATTTAACGTGTCTGTATGATTTAGCAGGCAGGGAAACGAAGTAAAAGAATATCGAGAAACAATTCATTCATAAGGTAGTAGTGACTGGCTGAGTGAATGACTGAACGAGTGTAAGCGAGTGAATGAATATAAAACATTAGCAATTCGATTCGAATCGCATCGCATCACATCACTTCACATCACATCGTATCACATTCACTGTAATCATATTAAGTTGAGTAAATTATAATGTTCCGACTACCATGGATTGGTTGGTTGGTTGGTTGCTTGGCTATTCCGTGTGAGTGAATAAGTCTTTTGAGAAGATTAACAACAAAAAAGACAAAGACGACGGCAACTAAGTTGAAACGACAATATTAAATTATCCAAACGATAAGTTCACGTTTTAATAAAAAAAATTTAAAAAGAAAAACAAAAAAAAAATAAAGGAACAGAAAACAAAACCCTCTTAAGCATGCGCCACCAAAGCATTGCTATCAACTGTCAGTGATCGCAATGTGGTCACCAGGTTTACAAGAAAAATAAAGAAAAAAAAAAAAAAAGAAAACCAACCAAACCATCCATCCATCTATCCATTTAAAGATCGATCGATCGTTGTTTTCGGTTCTTCTCCCTCTCGTGTCAGCAGCAGAAGCTTTAGGAATCTATGTTGTACACATGTCGTACCACAGCAAAAAACAGTGTCAGTGTCCAGTTGACTTGTAAGGTGCAAGCATACATCTGTATATACATTCATGCTTAAGCTTTAATAACAAATGTTACTCCATAGCTTCGTCACAGCTATCCTACTATACTGTGTGTGTACATTTGTGTGATCCGATCAAATTGATTGATCGTCATGGATAATGTTATGGATGGTAACGCATTATTGCTGGCATGATCAGTAATTTCTTGTTGAAAAATTTTTTGTTTCTTGTTGCAATGTAATGTCGTTTTATTTAATTTTGTGGAAAGGTGAGCCATACTTTCAGCAATTTGTTGAATCTCTCGATTAAAAATAACAAAATTTCGAGATCACAATAAACTCCTGGTTGATTAACTGATTGGTACTCCAATAGGAACTAAACTATCAAGGCATTCGGTAGTATTATATTTCATCCCGACCGCTTTGAAGTTGAACAAATCCTAGCAGGATAGATTTATTTGATTTGAATAGTTCGAAACAATTTTTGAAGTGGTAACGAATCTGATAATACCAATGCGCCATATGGACAAGAGTTTACATTGACCATTACAGGGTAATACTATGTTCGGACATGCACTTTTATTGAGTCAATATTCGGTTTATTGATTACAATATTTTAAGTGTTTAGACATAACAATATACGCAGTTCAGTTGCTTATTCAATATTATTTTTTTTTGTTTGTCGTTGTTGATATTTGAGTTCTCAAATATCAATAGAAAGTGTTCGGAAATTTGTAATATGCTCACTGAACGTACTAATGACAGTTGCTGTATTTCAAGTTTTAATCAATATTATAACAATTTATGAATTTATTGAGCAATAATTAATTGACATTTTATATGAAATATTGAGATCAATAATACCATTTACTGCGATTTACTCAATATAAGTGCATGTCTGAACATAGTATAATATTAAGAAATTGACTTGAGTTAAGAGTACAGAAAAAGATAAACGTAATGAATTTACAAAATTCAAACAAAACTATTATGCCCAGAGTCCATGAACCATGAATGTAGTTCATGTAGTCTTTGCACCCATGAAAACAACTCAAATAAACCCTTAAGCAACTAACGCCGTTAAACTAACTAAGATATTCTCTTGACACACTATACTGCCGCGGATTTGTTGCTATTGTCCCAGTATTTATACGCTGTACTGTTTACTACAGCTCCTAGTAACATAACCTGGTGTGACAACTTCTATAACTTATTGCTGATTTGTTATTCACCTTATCTATCTTTCATTGTCTCTTTACAAAGGTTTGTTATTGTAATTTGATGTTTAATGAGTATTTGTTTTCCATTTTGTGAGTTTTCAAAGATCGTGTGACCACCGTCCGAAGTCATCTCATATAAAAGTTACGTACAAAGTGGTACTGAAGATAAATACTGGCCGTGTATTGTTTGTTCTCCTGGTTGAATATACTAAAGCCCTTTGGAAATTGTGAATTTACCGCAATAACACCATCACACTTAGCAGAGAATGAGTATGTTAAAAAATGTATGCGAAAAATATATTTCAAATGCGTAAACACGCTATTCTAACTGTCATGCCGGGAGGTGTCCTTAACGAGTATCATTTTTCTTATTGAAACGATAAAGATATGAAATTAAAGACTATAAAGTTCGCATAGCTACAAGATCTAATATGGCTTTTTCAAAAGCAATTCAATTCGCCCCTCAAAAGGCTTCAAAAAGCACCCTGATGCCCCATACCTCCAGAGAGATCATAACATTAGCAACAAACATCACGCGAAGTAGTGCAGTAGCACCGAATAAGCAAAGTTATTCACCTCTAAATACATGCAGTACGATACACATTTTGTTTTTAGCCAGCAATAGACGGGGTAACCCTATCATTCCAGAAACTGTTATAGTTGAACCAAAAAAACACGCTTAAATAGCAGAAAACTAGTTGAATAAAACTGAAACAAGGAAACGGCATATTATAAAGATGTGTAGCTTTGTCGAATGTCAATGTTTGTTGTCAATGCTTCTCATATGAACGAAACAGATAAAAAGCAGAATAAAAAATTCCAGAGGTTGAAGCAGTTTCAACTACAGAGTCTACAGTGACCGGTTTAAGTCCGGCTACTAACTTCAGGTTGTTTCTGTATATCCCGTTACATGAGACAAATGACCTCCTATTGTAAGTAGCCAACAAAAGTTTAGATTGCCAAAAAACCGATTTGGTTTGATAAGAGTCTTCTCATCATTCCATCATACCTTGAGCTGAGCATACGTAGAACAGAACTCAAGTTTTGTGGCTCAACTGTAGAGTGCTGGCTGGTGGTTATTGCTGGCTTAAAATCTTATAAAAAATAAATTGTTGTTACACGCATACGACATGCTTGTAATGCAAGACCAAATCGTTCAGGAATCAATGATGATGACGACGACGATCAACTCGTATAAGATAGACAACGTTGATCATTTTTATATAAGAAAAGAAAGGAAAGAAAAAAATTATTGAAAAATATTTTGAAAAACTAAATACGTGATGCTAAGCTTTAGCAAAAACACAAGGATGGTAAGAAAAACTATCCCCCTTGCCTAGTGCTAGCTGATATCTTCACATTGATATTCTTCAAATTGAGTTTGAATTGAATGAAACTCTTGGAATCTTTGTCAGCATAAAGTGATCACATGAGAAGGCCTGTTGCTGTTACCAGAGAAGAGACAACGTTGGGGTATGTTGTGTGTAAGGCATATCCTAAGAAAGTGTTGTATTTTCTTTAATATCCCACTAGACAACACATCTACTAGCTATCGACACAAAGAGCATGGAGCATATGCTCTATGTCAGATCATTAATTATCTGCATAAATCCAAAGTGAATTGTATGGTGAGCGCTCTGTTCGTACGAGTGGTGTACGTACAATTTACGTTGTAAGCTTAGCTTAGTGAGTAAGGCGTCCATAATACTCAGCCGGTATTTTTTTCTTTATTTTCGTTGTAAAACTTTATGATTTAATTTGATTACAGAAATTTATTTAAACGTTTTACTTTTATTTGATTCTTTGCTGGCTAAATTAAATTGAAATATCAATTGAATTCAAGTCAAATTAGACCGTACATGAGCAGAATGCCATACCGGTGATGAAGAATTTCAAAAATATGATAATTTGTGGCAAAAACACTTCAAATAGCCGGCAATTTATAACAAAAAGTTTTTAAAAATTTTATTTTTTGTTTAAAAAATTAAAACAAAGCGCACGCCAAGGTCTTTATGCAAATCGCCTGAGGTTTAAAGTCTGCTTCAAAAAAAAAAAATTCTTATCAATCAGTTTCAGACAACAACGAAATGAATGTGGTGCGCGTTAATGTATCGGATAATGGATAAATAATTACAGTCGCCAACAATTTGTATCAAAGCATTTCAAATTGTTTTTAACCCATAATGTGGGGTTTACTGCAATATCTCTGGCAATACTGATTGTATCAGGCAGCACTAGAGGTTGTTTGAAAGGTAATATTTGAAGCCTCACTTTGTTAGAAAACATAACTACTGGTGATTACAACCCTCTAGTCAGGATTACGAACTAGCTTCTCACACCACTTATGCTGTGCTTGATCATTTTACATATGAGTGGCGGGCCCTACAGTTTAAAGTCGACTCCGAACGACAGATTATTGAGAAACTTTTTCATGGCAATTTTATTTACTCTCAGAGTTTTTGCCAGAAATCTGCTGAGAGGAAGTCGCCGAAGAAATATTTTTTGTATTTTGTGTCTGGCCTGGGGGCTCGAACTCTGGCTTCACGTCTAATAAGTTAACACACTACCTACTAGACTAGGACGATTTCATCGAAAACATAACTAAATTCACAGTATTTTGTAATAGAATAAGGAATTTTAAAAACCTAATGGGAATGGACAAACCTGTGTTTCCGAATATTTGATAAAGCTGAACAAAATGGAATTATTTTCGAAATGAAACGACAGCGTTAAGTGAACCGAATCAATGTGAGCAGCCATGCAGTAACATTTTGATGATATCTTGCGTTTAAACCCTTAATTCTGATTTGTATTGTTTGAAGAAAGCAATCGGCTCTAACCACTCAGTTGTGATTGGTAGGAAAATAATTGAGTTCAAAGACTAATGAAAATGTCAAGTGAAAACGAAACATGTTCGAAAGAAGTTAGTTAGTATGAGAGCCTAGTTCCTCACACTTCTCACGTTGTGTGCTAATTTTATCTAAGAGTGGCTGTAGTTCCCAGCTTAACATCGACTCCGAAGGACAGATTTGAGAAGTTTCTCATGATAATTTTATTAATCGTTAGAGTTTTTTGAAGGGGGCAGCAGCGAGGAAGTCCTCGGAAGAAATATTTGAACTACGGACTCTCATCTAATAGAGTCAACCCGTGGATATAGACCAGTTAGGCCACGAATTGCTCGCGGTCTGATACCACTGTTTTGCGTTTCAACCTAGTCCTGGAACCATTCGGAACCAGTATGTCTTTTTTCCTACGACATAATGTAGAAAAATAGCTAAAGAACAGTTTCCTCAACTTCCTCCTTCCTCGTCACTGCAACTAAATCATTGGCCTTACTACAAAGACCATTGTGTGATGCATGAATACAGTAATGAATGCAATATCTAGTAATGACTCCCACGATTTCGTTTAACGTGCTCCTTTGGGCGCACTCTTCTGAAAGTTTGATGATTGCGCCCTGTGTGGGCAATTCATCTGCTTAGTAGTTTCCCGGAATGCCACTACGTCTTGGTATCTAAATGATGTGAATACTGTGTCGATCTATAATGTTGATAGGAGCCTCGCGGCAATCGATGTAACTATGGAAGTACTTATCTGGCTGTCAGAAAGTATGATAATTATTTTCCAGAGATGTTGTCTTTCCTAATTATCAGATGTCATGGCTGCCACTTCCATCAGCAAGGCACTGCATTGGATCGGTAGCCGTGTCGAATGAGCTATACCCTGTGACTACGAAAAGCTGCCTCTACTTGCTGATCCATTTAGTTTAAGATGTAAGAATGTTAGGATATAGAATGTTAAAATTTGCAGGAATTTGTCACATCATTTTTCAATTAACCTCTATCCAGAATGAAAGTACTAAAGTTTCTCGAGAGCTCATTATGTATTATCCTGTAATCTATCTTCCTAAACACTTATAATTCCGTACTATTGTTCAGTCGCCTATAGTCGCTTATTAGTATTAGCCGCTGAGCCCCTATAGTAAGGGTCCACGGGAAAGAGTTATAAATTTGTTTACAGTGCTAAGGTATCTCTAATAATCAGCGTATCTCTTATAATTCTATTCGCAAATATGTAGTCTAAGTAGTTTAGTAGGTAGTGTGGCGGTTTTTTGACGAGAGTTTGTGAGTTCAAAACTCGGATTTGACATGTCAAACAGAATGAAATATGAAAAAAAAAAATATTTCTTTAGGCGAATTCCGCGCAACTGTCTTTGACAAAATATCTGAGAGTAAATAAAATTGCCGATGTTGAAACTGTAGGGTTCGCAACTCGTGGATACAATTTAACACAAACAACATACGGGGTGTGAGGAGCTAGGTGGTAATTTTGACTAAAAGGTTGTAACATCAAATTAAGCACGGTAAACATATAGGCTGCCTTCCAAAATGTATCAATACAAAGTTTGTATGCAGTTATACTACTGTATATAAGCTATGTAGATATGCAAAGTAACCAAACAATGCATCAACTATAAAGCCGATGCCTGATTGCTTTTTGATTGCGTTAAAAATACACATTGACGACGTTTTGAAATAGAATACATTGTATATATTTTGTACAGCGACATTATGAAACACGATACTTTGTTCAAACACAAAGCAACTAACATTTTGGAAGGCAGCCATAATGCAGAGCTTAACTGCAGACATTAGTCGAACGTTTTTGTTTTCATTTCTTTAGGTCAAAATGCTTTTCTCCATTCATTTAATACACCTCCAGGTTGTTTGCTGAACAGCTGGGTATTGATTTCGCCAACACATTTCTTCTGTCTGACATTCAGAGATTGTTACTATGGCTGACTCTCTCAATTGGTGGCAGGGTACAATTAGTACTTGATGCAGTTTTGGTGCCATAAATTGTCGTAGTGTAGTAGGTAGTGTGTAGGCTTATTAGACGTGAGGCCATGGTTCAAACTCCAGGTCTCAGACATCTCCAACATAAATGAAATTTGAAAAAATATGTCTTCGGCTACTTGCCACTCAGCAGATTTCTGACAAAAACTCTGAGAGTAAATAAAAATTGCCATGAAAAAGTTTCCCAAAAAATTTGTCTTTTGGAGTCGACTTTAAACTGTAGGTCCTGCCAATGATGTAAAAAATTAACACACACAACATACGGAGTGTGAGAAGCTAGGTAGTATTTCTGGCTAAAGGTTTGTAACGTCTAATTAACTAAAGTAAACAATGTACCTGAATTCTTAGTAACATTCTATAATGGGTTAATTTTCATGGTAATAAACAATTTAAAATTGGCATTTTTCTTAATAATTACAGTCCCAACAATTATATTTGAGAGCTTGAAATGAAATGAAAAAACATAGAAGAAATTGCGTTATTTATTGTGGCATAATTATTTATAAAAAAAATATTCGTTTTTTTTCATTCAAAGGAATTACCACACTTGCATAATAATGAAAATAAAAACAAACATATTGACAAAATCAAATCAAATATTTCTTAATACATACATACAAGAGATACATAGAGAGAGAAATAGAATGTGATTGTGTTGAAAATATGAACAAAAAAAAATAAAACAAAAGTGGAAAGAATTAACTGATAAAGCTAGTAGTTGAGACAGAAGAAAATCTTCAACTCAGAAGAAATTCACTGATAAGCGAACGAAATAGCAGAAGAACATCATCATTTCCAAAGGCATTCATAATGATAGTGGTGGAATTGAAGACAATTTTCAAATGAATCGATCATGAACAGGGACTTTCTCAACGAAGGCGTTGCGTTGTATGGTTGCGTAGCAAGAAACTATTGAAATTCCGAAAAATATGTTAAAAGTGATAAGGAGGCAATGATTGTTGTTGCTTATGAATTAAACAAGAAAAGAAAGATAATTTCTGTCATAATGATGAATAAAAAAAGAATGAAAATAAAATGAAATTTGAACCATAAAACAACAATAATGAAGAGCCATTGTAATAGCGAGTACCACAGCTACTTATTAAAGACGATCCATGTGATGCATACTACAAGGTTTCTTCACTAAAGACGGCGTTATTCAAGACATAGCTAAAATCTTTGGATGAGGCTGGAAATTTATGCGTTTAATGAACTTGTATTGGTAATTCCCAGGCCTGTTTGTTGATGTGTCGTTAATGATAAACGATGTATAAACAAATCGTAAAAGAATCCAAATAAAACTGCTTCATTACCCGGGCTCAGTGTATGCCAAAATATGTCGGGGATATGCATTTTTATGTTTTTCTTTTTTTTTAAATAAGAAAGAGAGACAGGCTTCGTCAACAATGCAAAACAGCACTGAAAGGCTTGTAATAAAATGAAAAAAAAATCAGTTTTAATTTAAATATGGTAATAAACAGAACAACTATTTTCTAAAACTCGCTTGTCAGTTCTTTGAACGCATTAAAATAAATAAGGAGCACGATAAGCAACATTAGCGCAGTCAACAGTCAGCATTTTGTCGTAACCGTGTTAAATATTGTGGTCAAAAGAAAAACATCAAAATTATAGCATAAGGTTAATCACAGTTTCTGCAAATGTTGCCACATGGCACCTGATTAAGGTTAGGTTAGGTTAGAGGACGTGTACTTGTCAATTAAGACCAGTACAGTAACCGGAGGTCGAATTGACCCATTGTACAACGTCCTAGTTTCTCACACCGCTTATATTGAGTTCGGTGTCGACTTTAAACTGTAGGTCCCGCCACTCATGTATAAAATTAACACACACAACATAAGTGGTGTGAGAAACTAGGATGTTGTACAATGGGTCAATTCGACCTCCGGGTGCTGTACTTGTCCTAATTGACAAGTACACGTCCTCTAACCTAACCTAACCTAATGCATTATGCTATGCACTAGGCAATTGAATGTAAAGGGATGTGTTCCACGGGACAGACTTGCACTGCATAAAAAAATTTCGATTTTCGCAAACAAGTTACTTTTTTCCCCTGAATACGTTCAATGAAGCATAAGTCACTTTGCGACGATGGTCTAATGAATCAATAGCATTGGATATTACATTTAGAATCAATTGGTCCATTGCCTGACCTTCCCATATGCTTATTGTTAATGTTCTGCTCTCTGGGCGATCAAGAGACATTCTGAATGAATATTTGAAAGGGGAAGTAAGCCTCTTAATGCAGCCCTAATCGTCATTAGAGAAGATCTCAGACACCGTTCCCATGCACTTCTTTCAGCTGTTTATAAAGACTGTAGCGGTACTCAACCTGACTAAAGTCCAGTAACTCTCTTGAATTTTGAGATCTTGCCCCTCTCATGTGGTTTGGAGCAAATACTTTCATCTTTGAGTGGGAAATAGAAGACGCAGAGGAAACAACAAAGATAGTTACAGATGAGAGTATCATTGTATTTGTCGACAATTAATCGGCGTAATATGCTTTCATATCAGTCAGGTTAATCTCGCCTATAGCCATGCTTTGCAATAAGCAATTGGTGTGTTTAGAATCAAGTGGTGAAGTTATACTGGACGAATATGGCTTTAGTTTTAAAGAGTAACTCCAAGGACTCAACACTGTGCTCTGAGCAGTGGACAAATTAAACTGGCATAAGCAAAAAGAAAAAGAAAGGAAAGCATGGAAGAAGCGATCGCGCATCCTTGACTAGGAAATAATATACAATTTATGGGCTCACCATACAATAAATAGCATAACAGACAGCAAATCGAAGAAAACCAATGGTTTGTAATCATATTAGTACGGTTCTTCCGATTTTGGGCCACGCAAACTACAACAGTTGCGGCGAGATAACATACATATATAATTGATCATTACAACCCAACAGTCAGGATTACAACCTAACTTCTCATACCACTTATATTGTGTGTGTTAATTTTATACATGAGTGGCGGGACCTACAGTTTAAAGCCGACTCCGAACGACAGAATTTTGAGACAATCTCAGCGTTTTTGCTAGAAATCTGCTGGGAGGCAGTCGCCGAATAAATATTCTCCTCATATTTCGTTTTATTGGAGATGTTTGCCAGGGGATTTGAACAATGGCCTCAGGTCTAATAAGTCAACACACTACCTACTAGACTGCGACGACTTGTGGCACCAAAACTATGTAAAGTACTAATTGTACCTGCCAGCCACTGGGAAAGTCAAAGCCGACGTAACCATCTCTGAATGTCAAACAGAAGGAATTTGGTGGCGAAATCAATACCGAACTGTTCAGCAAACAACCTGGACAAAGTGGATTACATGAATGGAGAAACAAAATGAACAGAGGAGGAGGCGATCGACCACTGCCTCCAGTTAAGCGCTACACTATGTACATGCTCTTAAGCAGAAAATTAAAAGAATTTTTCTATGACAGAAATATAAAGAGAAACTGAATTTATAACTCTTAAAGCCCATAACTCATTAAAAAGGCCTACAAAAAATAGAAAAGATGGAGTAGTAAAATCCAATCGCTTAATTATTAATTCGAATTATGTGAGTGGCCCTAATGTTTTAGTCACGCTCAAATCATATTATTTTCGGATACGTATATATGAAGTTCATTATGCTTTTTTGCTACAACAATAATAAAAACAAATATGAAAAAGAGAAAAAATAGGCACGTAAATGAAAAATTATAAAAAAAATATTTGTATGTATGTATGTATGTATGTACGTATGCGAACAAATGACATTATAAATGTTAACTGATTATCTTTAAAAGGAATATTTTGAAAAATTAAAACATTTTCTCTCACAATAGGATATAAAAATATGCATAAGAGACTGTAAAAAAAACGAAGAAGACGACAAAATACAAGCAACAATAACAACATTAACAACGGCAACAAAACAAAATTAAAAATTATGCAAATAAAAATTCAATTACAAATTACAGTGTAGAGCAAAACAATGGGAGAATACATTGGTCCTAGGCGAAATGAAAAAAAAAAAATTCGGAATATTAAGAGGAAACGGAATAAATGTATGTGCGACCGTTACTCTCAGAGTTTTTCCCAGAAACCTGCTGAGAGGAACACGCCGAAGAAATATTTTTTCATATTTCGATTCGTTGGGGATGTTCGATTTGGGGTTTGAACCGTGGGTCTTATGTCTAATAAGCCAACACCCTGTCTACTAGATTACGGCCTCTTCTAGTAGTATAGCTTTTTTATATTAAATCAGGGGTATGGGGGTTAATGATTGAAGGTCTGCCTTAACTTCAAGAGTCACAAAGGCTATGCTAGCAAAAAAGCAAAAAAAGATTAAAATTATCTCCAAATACATGATTTCTACAGGAGTGTCTTTTCTTATTTTAGCAGTCAAATCCCAATGTTTTAATAGAAGCGTGAGTGAATTCCAATCAAGCCTAATTTTTGAAAAATTTAGAAATGAATGATACAGTGAGGGCTAAACTGTGGAGCGCATTAGTTCTAATGCTATTGCTTTGGAATCGGAATCCACGGTCAACGTTAAAAAATGACGGAGAAGTAAACGCTGACAACAAGTTGTTAAAATTTTACGGCAATCTTCTGCTTGTCTTTACTGTAAAAGTGTAATACAGCCAGAAATTGTAGATAAAATGGCAAAATGGTACTTTAGCTTCATCGCCGTTAGACTATTTAGCACATGACAAGTGCCATTTTAACCAACCTTCAACTTTATCCTGTAGAAGCCGTTCATGGGAGTTCTCATCGTATGCCAACACAGGCTAAAAAATCTGACGCATTTAACATCATCAAGAGGATTTGGAATCTTTACGCCTTCAATATATAACATGAAACTCTCGTATATGTTGTCTGGCTAGTGCACTGTAATGCCGGTGTCGTTTATGGGCATTCATGGATTTTTACCAGAAATCTTTTTGTAAAGCTACAAGTCCCTTCAAGTCCCTTACGAACGCGTTACAGGCCTAATTTGTTGTCCGCAAATCTTAAACCAATCAAATATAACTCTTTTAAGGGTTTCAGTACATGGGTATATCACTCGTAATTGCGTTGGTGATGCATTATTGGCCGTTACAACCCTTTACTCAGGATTACAACCTTACATCATTTATCCATGAATGATGCGAACTACAGTTTAAGGTCGAATCCGGTTAACAGATTTGAGAAGCTTTTTCAGGACAATTGGTTTACTTTCAGAGCATTTGCCAGGCTAATGCTGAGATGGGATCAATTAAAGAAATATTTTTTTTAGACATCAGAGTTGACATTAAAACTCTTGAGCCTAGTAGACCACCACACTACTCAATAGACTACATAAACTAGAGAGCGGTTACAAAGCTCGCATTTTGCGAACTGCATAGGTGTTCCCACTGCTTCGGTTAAACTTGAGTAATTTCCGATTGGTTTGCAAAGAATTAAATTTTTTTCCAAGCTTAAGTGTACCTGAAACGGCCTACAAAAGAAAATATTTCCTTCCCTTAAATAGCATAGACATCCACCGACTATTGCAGGTTTCACATGCTGGAATGCAATTTGATAGATACGGCATTTGCTTGCAAGACTTTTCGAGGAGTTGAGGGTTTAAGTAGAAACTGATAGAGACTAATGAGAAAATGGTTCTTGTCCGCTCATTTGTTGTCATTTGTGACTAAACTCTCCAAAGTCAAGGCGAGATTTATTTTGGAGCCGGCATTGATTGATTTTCGAGGTGGACCTTAGTTTGTGGTATCAAAATGCTCCTAAACTTTGATCTTATACCTCAAGCAGGATCCACCACCCTACCTAACCTAACCAGTATAAGAAAAAGGCCTTTGGAAATTAACATTCATAGCTAATTGTAATGGAATTATTATGGACCCAGAAGTTCTTGATAATCTTTGAAAGAGAATGCATGCGAACACTTTTGTTGGACATTGTATAATTTATAAACTTTGTCATTTACAAAATACAACATGAAACATGGCAAATTCTTCTTCAATTTTTTTCTACTGATGTTGTCGTTCTTTTTTCTGTGTTTCGTTTTTTTTTTTGTATGTTTTCTACAAAGAACGTGCTCTGAAGGAATACACCGACGAATTAAAAGAAGCGAAAGCTAAAAACATTTGAGGGTTTTGCAGTTATAAAAAAAATAAGGAAAAATAAAAACATTTTTTATTTGCATTTGAGTCCAAGACCATTCGCGTACTAGGTTTAGAAGAGAAGATGCAAACAAAAATATATGAATTCAACAGCAGCAACAGAAAAACATGACAATGACAGAGAAAATTACAAACAAACGTAAGAAATAAAGGAAATAAACACCACCAACCACAACCCACAAGAATGTATGCAAAAAAAACAGGAGGAAAAAACCGAAAAAAGTGGCAGAAAAAGAGGAATCCAACACAACAACTCACTGCTGCTCTCTACTGCTGACAAAAATCCACGAAGAAATTCTTATTTTTTTTGTGTGTTTTTGCTGTTGTTGTTGCTGTTTTATTATTATTCTGGTTGTTATTCGTGGTCGGTTGTTGTTTCATTTTTTTTCTGTTGCATTTTGGCGGAGCTGCTAAGAAATAACATCAACAGCAGCAACAACAAAAACAAAAACAATGATACATATGTGCAACACGTAGTAAAGAACCGAAAAAGGAACTTTAACAACAAAAAAAAAAAAAAAAACAGGCCCAAACAGATGAAGAAGAAGAAAAAAAAGCTTAAAAAGAAATGAAACGTTCCACAGAAAACAGCAGCAACACAAGGAACGACATAAAGAAATTACGCAAAAGCGCAGGCGCAACATGTTGCCTGCCACATACACATATACACACACCTAAGCATTCATATCAAATACAACTTAGGAATTGCAGCAGCTACGACAACAACGAAATTAAGAGAAGAAAAAAAAACTGAACGACAATAATGAAAATTGCTGCTGATGTTGCTTCTTGTTAAGTCAAACAAAATGTTAGAGAAGATATACGGCAGTGTTGTAAAAGAATGAACTCTTTTTATATACGTGTGAAATTTTGATTGTTGTATTGGTTTTTGATAAAAAAAATTGGTTTTTTTTGGTTTCAGCACGCTTTAAAGTGCTCCACAAATTTTGCTATTCCCTCCAAAAAATATGATTTGACAATATCGTTGAAATAGGGTTGTTTGTCAGAGGATTTCATTGTTGGTGTCACATCATTACTCTCCAAAGCATTAGGTTAAATAATGAGGTAGAGCTTGTAACTTACTTCATGGATTTTTGAAATTTTTAAACGAAATTCAATTTTTTTTATTTAAATTTTCAATTTTAGTTTACTAGCGCTGTAGCAGCTTATTCAAATTTTAACAAGAGTTAACTGACAGAGCTGTTTGACAGAAGCCGTGTTGGCTTTTTAGTTATGAGGTGGGAAATATCTTATTGAGCCATTATCTTATTGAGCCCAATCCACTGTTCTTTCAGAAAAATGTAAATAATGGAACTCTGACTCACCAGAGTTATTGACAACATCAATAAGGAAGATTATAGGAGTCGCAGACAGCGTTATCTCTTGAGAAAGATAGCAGAGTTTCTCACCATTAAACCCAATAGGCATTGTTTTTAGGTAACGTTAGAAGGAAACCTATCATTTTAGGATCTTCTAAACTTGATCAATTACCTAGAAAAACTTGATTAATGAAAACAGTGAATACCAAAGAAGATGGATAAAATGCTCTGTAATAGTCTCCTTAAATGGATGCAAAGGAATAAAACTATTGAAGTCAAAGTTCATAGACAGGAATTTGTCAAAGCTATGTTCCCGGACCATTATTGTGGAATGACAAACGTGACTGTTTGTTTGTCCTTAATATACAGACTGAGAGAACAACTGTGCAATGATATGATAATATTGTGGAAAGTGTATAAGCATCGTAGCCTAGTAGGTAGCGTTTTGGTCTGTCAGAAGAGCGCCTGTAGTTCAAATACCAGCTAAGACATCTCGAACAAAACAAATTATGAAAAATATATATTTTTTTCAGCGACTTCCTCTCAGCAATTTTTTTGAAAAAAACTCTGAGCATAAATAAAATTGCCATGAAAAGTTTCTCAAAAAAATTTCTCGTTTGGAATCGTCTTTAAACCGGACCCGTCACTCATGTATAAAATTAACACACACAACATAAGTCTTGTCAGAAGTGAGGTCGTAATCCTGGTTGAAGGTTTGTAATGTATGTATGTATGTATGTAAGCAGAGTATAAAATTATTACACACAACGGACTCAACGGCATTATAGAATCCACTAGTATAAGAAACATTTCTGAAAAATAAAGCCACGAGTAACTTTTTTGAATCAGCTGCATAAGGGTATCAGTGTGTTTATCGAGTGAAAGCTGCACTGAAATTGAATCATGGCAGTAGGCGACGAAAGAGGGCGAAACGAAGAAAGAGATGATGTGAAATCCACGAAATTTTTTCGTATGTCTTTAGACATTTGTTAGTAAAATTTGTTTCATCAAAACATAACCAAATCGTCGCAGAGGAAGAAACCCACAAAACGATGACCAATTGCCAAAGTTTTCTTCACTGTTTACTGTGATTATCAGTCGGTTGCGCATTAAGCCTTTTTACATCAAGACTTTTCCATCACTATGATGATTTTTTGAATACAAACAACTTTAAATACAGTTACAATATATTCAAACATCATCCAAGTATTCATCATTCACTGATAGATCAAGATCAAACGGCAAACGTTAGATGTGGAAACTTTCCTTCAAACCACCCGATTGAGAATAAATTAATACCTACAACTGCAAATACAAAGGGTATTTATTGGCAGCAAAGCAGCCATTAGATTCGTAAAGAGTTTGTGCACCCCTGGATGAGATAGCAAGAAATTCACCTGGACTTCTAGACGTCGGGACATAGAAGATAACAACGTAGCTTTAGAGAAGTTTTCAGCAGATTTCTGGCAAAAACTCAGAGTTTAAATTAAAAGTGCCATGATAACTTTATCAAGAATCTGTCGTTTAGAGTCGACTTTAAACTGTAGGTCCCAGCACTCATGTATAAAATTAACACACACAACATAAGTGGTTTTGAGAAGCTAGGTCGTAATCCTGTCAAAAGGGTTGTAACAATCAATTATGTATGTATGTATGTATGTATGTATGTATGTATGTAGGAATACATTTCAAATAGAAATTTTTTTCTCCACCTACAATTCATTCCTTTACAAGCCTGTATTCCTTGGTAATTCCTTTTGTTTATGCTTAAAATGTTTGTTCTGGTTGTTGATTTCTTTTTTTTAGTTTTTTTGTGCCCACTGTTGATGACTTGTAGTTATTTTCAAAATCTGTTTCAACTTTTTTATGCGGTTAACAAACAATGAAGAAAAAAAATCGTTTTTTTTTTCTCAAAAATAATTTTATTGTTCGTTAAAAAAAATCTAAAACTAATGCTGTTTTACAAACGGCTTAAGAAAACTAAATCAAATTAACTATTCAACAAATTAATACACTGAGAAAATATGTTAGGAAATCTAACACAATTAATGGATCGAAAAAACAATGAAAAATTCCCCGAATAAAAATAATATTTTAAAATGTTAAACAATGTTATTGCCATACAGTGTATTTGAATTCTCTAATGTAAGTGTCATAATTTTCTTTCAGTGTATCAAATAACGAATTGGTATTTCGTTTGGTTTTTGTAGGTCATCTACAATTTTCGTAATTTTCTTAATCCAATACGATGAAATTCCAGGCAATTTAATCTATGCAAAGAATTTTTAAAATAACTCGCGGTATTTTAATTTCTTTATCACAAAAATTTCTTTTCAAAAATACTGCTGCTACTGCTCAAAAGGAGGACATTTAGTTGTTGACATGGTATGCAAATAAACAACTGAGCGACTAAATAAATGAATTTGGGTTGAATTCTTCTAAGGACCCTGAATGATTTATGATGGGAAATCTAATTTGTGATGGAATTTTAAAAAAGTTATTTCAATGGAAAGAGGAAATAAATGCACACGTAATTAATAAATTTTAAATTAAAATAAAATTCTTAAGGGTCTGTGAGGCATTAATGCAACTGTGAGGAGACATTAATGCATCATAGAAAGAAACACCAGGGAATTGTCATTTTTGACTCCATGATTTACTGAAATTTATCTGAGCTTGAAGTAGACATTACAGGAATAACCCTTAAAGGAAATAATAATAACATGAAACTGGTTTCAGTGAACATAGTTTGTCAAGGCTACACTCTGTACATCCACTCAATACATTTTTATTATTAACGCCATCGTCCTAGGATCTACTACAGTAGACTTATAATGTGCTTGGATTGACAAATTTGAACCACGGTTTCCTAACTTATTTAATTGGACATTACAACCCTTTAGTCGGTATTACACCCTAGCTTCTCCCACCTCCTACGTTGTGTGTGTTAAATTTTATACATTGGTGGCAGCACCTGTAGTTTGTAGTCGCCTTCGTACGACAATTTTCGGAAAGTTTTGATGGCAATGTTTTTTTTTTTTGCCAGAAATCTGCTGAAAGGAAGTCGCCGTAAGAAATATTTCTTCATATTTCGTTTTGTTGCGAGATGTGTAAGCTGGGTTATGAGCCCCGGACTGTCATCTAATAAGGCAACACATAACCTACTAGACTACGACGACATCGGTCTGAATATCTTAAGGAATTCGCTGCATGATATTTTTTTACTGCTCAAAAATAAAATTTTCGCATCTGAATTTCATTATCGAAAACGTACTTCCTATTGAAAAAGGCGATGAAATTTAGCAGTTTTTTGGAGTAAGTCGTCTAAAGATAGCTCAGACATTTGAAACGAACACATGATAGTGTGCATTAAAACTATAGTGATATTTGGATGCCAATTTAATTAATACATAAAACTTTGATTGGCCGAATTACAATCATAGAAGGGCTGCTAAAAGGCAACAAAATGGAAATATTTTCGACAAGCAGAAAATCATAATCAAAAACCGTAACGGTTTTCGATTGGCAGCACACAAGGTTATGTTAAGTATTTGGTAGCGTTGAAAGGAGGAGTATCCATCAACTTAGCAAAATGATCAGTTCTGACGTGCGATACCCACAACTCGACAATTTAAACACTCTGAAAATTAAAAAAATAAAAGGAAATGCTAGACGTAGTCAACTAAAAGAAATTTTACTTGAAATAAAACAAATCCACACCAAATTTCTATTTTTCTCATTACTTTTCTTATATAAAGCGTCACAATGGACCAATGGATCTATGCGTGAAGGCGTGTAACTGTGAACAAAGTGATGCGCCACCCTTTCAACCTGAACCTAAATAAACTACAATCTGCTGAATGTAAGAAAACAACTTATTCCAACTTAGGCTGGAATACGTACTCAGCAATTGTAATGTATGAGAAGGACTGGAGTTTGCCAAGCAATACCTGTGTTGTAAGAATTGGAATAACATACTATACACTAACAAAATGAAGATTAATTTCATTCGATCAGAATAAACTAAATCGAATGAGCCTAAACACATAAAACACGCAAGTAAGCGGTAATGTTGTTGGTAGTGTTTTTGCTCGTTTGGTCTAAATACGTAGATTCAGGTGCAATTGACCAACACTGACACGTCCTTTGGTGGGGATAACGTATGTAAGGATTCAAAACATTTCTCTGGAACTGTAAAATCGATATTAGAGGATCAAGTACAAGTAATGAAATGTATTTTTTCGCAACGATTCTGTTCAACTCTGTACAGTTAGTCCTCAAGAATAAATAGACTCTTCTCAGTCTAAAAATAAGCTCTGAATGCGAAATAAAATTGAGGAAACTTTAGTATTTTGCTAGGCTAATGTAACGCTAAGCGTTTTTATTAGAAAAAAGTCTAGGGTTCTTTTTGAAACAACATTTATTACGTAATTATTCGAATAGATTTATTTGGTATTCGCAAAAAAAATTTTTCGTGATGAAAAAAGTGTGAAGCGGCCAAATTTGCAACAGTAGGTAACCCCGAAAAGTTGTGAATAGATTTTTTTGTGACAAAACATTTCTTCATTCCCTACTTTTGCCTTAGTTTTATTTCAACTTCATTAACCAAAATTTTTTCAGTTAAATAAGTGATTGGTCTACTGTAACAGGTCCTAGGACGATAGGGTTGCCACCATTTGTTGCCTAGATATGACAACCGGTCTAAAAATGTGTTGAATTGTCGTTTTTAGTGTAATGCTGAAGAACTATTCTCAGTCTTTCCCGAAATGTGTCGGAGCCTTAAATTTCTATTATGTTATTTACTCTGAATGCTCAGATGCTACCTATCTAGTGCATATAGAGAGGGAGATTGAGGCGTTTTGCTAATTTACCTTACAACCTAGCTTCTCACATCAACCATGTTGTGTGTGTTAATTTTACCTATGAATGGTGGGACCTGCAATTTAAAGTGAGAAGCAGAATAGTCGCTGTAGTACAACGTAACGAGTAGCGCTACAAGCTGTCAAAAGTTACAAACAGCAATTCAAATTAGTGTCAACAAAATACGTAGTCGTAGTGGCCGCTTTATTAGAAGTTAAAGTGCTAAATTCTAATTTCTAAAATTTGTCGCGTGGCATGGCGTGTCGCATGATTTTGAATATATTCAACACCGAATATGTGAAACATAAAATTTAATATTGCTGGAGGGAAATATATCTTTTCATTAATTATACAATTTTATACACATTCACATAATATTCTTGCATTATTCTGTAAGTTTTTGAAAAGACATTATAAGAGAGCTTTACTATTCTATTTTTATTTTTTCTTACTACGCTACTCGTTACGTCGTAAGCTTCAGCTTCTATTACAATTACTTTATTCTGTGCCAGGTTTAAAGTCGACATCGAACGAACGATTTTTGAGAAACTTTACCCGGCAATTTTATTTGTCCTCCTGAGTTTTTGTCAGAAGATTGTTGAGAGGAAGAAAGGTTTTTTTTTTTTGTTGAAGATGTCTGATCTGGGCTTCTGTCTGATAAGTTAACATACTAACTACTGGATTTCGACTTCAACTTCAAGCCTCTTAATAAAATGCGAAAATCGTGATAAAAATTTTACGCCTTTAAAGGGAATCGAATTATTCAGGTTTTTAGTCAAGCGGTTTGATCACTGCTCATGACGCCTGATATTGCAATGGAATTATGAAGGTTTCAGAATATGTACAAAAAAAAGGTCTGACTTTAGTAAAATAATAGGTCCTCAATTGAACCAATATTAGGGTTTACTTTAATTACCAAGAGTGGTACTTGGCTGCAAAGCCGGAGCCGAGGATTTACTAAAAATTAAAAACCCTTCCAAAAATAAAATTAAAAATTAAATCCAAATAAATATTTCATGTTTAAAATTAAATAAAGCGTGCTATTCTTACTTGCTTTTTATAAAAATTACTTCGTATTGCGAAATAAATTTATTTTTTAAAAAAATATTTATTTTTAATCGAGTCGCTCACTTAAAACCTTTGTTTTGTTTGATCAACACTTTTGTTTTTATTTTGGAAAAAAAAAACTTTCCTTGCTTTTCAATATTTTCTAATTATTTATGCATAAATACACACACTTAGCATATTTTTTTTAAATTATTTATTTATTATTCATTATTTTCCAAAATTTATGCACATTTTCAATCTTTTTTTTTGTATTTTTCTTTTATTGATTTTTACAAAACAAATATCGGGGGAACTTGGAAACAACAATTACCGCCGGCGAACTGCAATGCACACATAGAGAGGCAAACGCAACAAATATTATCCAGCCAATGAAGTACAACAGCAACAATAACAATTTACATAAAATACAACAACACTGGAGAAAAGTTAAGTTTTTAAGAAAATAACGTTACGTTAAGTTGCGTTTTATTTTCACTTCGTTATTAACATTGACAGACAACAGCGTGCACTGTGTGACAATTGGCGATACAGAATAGAAGAGGAGCCTTAAGAAAAAAGCGTTTTTGCAAGTCCACGAAAAATGAATTTTTATTCTGTGTTTCTGTTTTTATTTTTATTTCGTTTAATTTTTTGTCTTCTTGATACCATTCAGGTTGCGCTCAACGACAAATTCAAAACCGGACTGAAAATGAGTAGCGGGCGCACGTCTAGCAAACCGATATTGCGGGTCGTACACATGAACGTAAAAAACGACACAATTGGGGATTTTTGTTGGCTGCTTCGCACACAGCCAGCCAGCCGGCTTGCTATTGTGGTCGTGTCTTGTGTTGTCTTGTATTCTGTTGTTTGTGGCATGTAAATGTAGTGGTGGTGGTGGTTGTTGTGTGTGTGCATAGAGAGACACACAATCACAATTGCCATACACAATGGGAGAGTTGTGGTTGGATGTGATTATCGTTTGCTTAGCTTTAAAGGAAAATATATATTTTTTTGTTGTGGTTCAAGAGGAGCTCGCTCTCCTGTCCATACCGGTAAATCTTCAGTTTCATTTACTTATTCTCAGTGTGTATTGAAGAGAAATCGTTTAACACAGGCATATTATGCAAGTGTTAGTGCAAAAGAGAGAAATTAAGCTTAACAATTACGCGCATTCGTTTAAAAAACGAACAAAAGAAACGCCAATAAAATATAAATTAAGAGAGCAGTAACAGTATTAGCTGGAGCTGGAGCAATACTACTACTCAACTCTACTTACAATAGGAAAAAAATTAACAAAATCAACAACAATTGCAACAACTAATATTGGTGCAGAAAATAAAAGTGTTGCCAGACATAAATACATAAGTAGCAAAGTAATACGAAAAATTTTCACTTTTATTAAAACGTTAGATCTGATCATAAAATTGTTCGATTCAATAAATTTCTTTTATTATTTAGGCTTTCGTTTGCAGAAATCGATCTGTGATAGCCAACCTTATGGGCGCGACATAGTTCTATCAGCAATGGGAACGCCTACAGAAGGCTAAGGTGCTCATACGGTAGGGTAGCATCGTTGCAATGTGGCCAGTATTTCAACGTTCTATCGCTACTACTACGGATTTTACTCCAACAGATAAAGGGACTTATTTGCGAAAATCCTGTATTCTTACGTAGCACTCGTCTTTCTCGCAGGTCACAATGGATTGTGGCCGATTGGCCAATGGATCGCACACTGTATTATAGACAGAATTCGTTCTTTAGCCCGACTATCCGTAAGTGGAACACCCTATTTATAGAGGTTTTTTCTGTCACTTATAATATAAAAAATTCAAAATCGAATGTCCACAAGCACTACTCCCTCTGTCCTCCTTCCCATAACCATACATACACATAATTGGTCGTTACAACCATTCAGTCATACCACTTATGTTGTGTATGTTAAACTTTATACATGAGTGGCGGGACATACAGTTTAAAGTCGACTTCGAACAACATATTTTTGAGAAACTTGATATCTGGCCTGGGGCTCGAACCCTGGCTTTACGTCTAATAAGCCAACACACTACCTACTAGACTGCGGCGACGTAACCTATCTTCCTAATTCCAACACAATGCACTGCAAGGGTAGGGGCCATCCTCTGAGTGTTGGTCTTATAAAAAAAAGATCTATTGCAACACTATTCAAAGGAGTAGTATTTAAAAAGTGTGAAGTAATAGCACAGAAAATGGAGGCGATATGTCTGATAAGAATACTGGGCCATGTATGAACTATGCATGCTTTTCTCAATTTCTACGCCTACCTTAATTGCCCTGAAGGGCTCTTATACAGAGCAGTTCAATGTGGACCAAGTATGCTATACTGATATACAGAATATTTGCAGGAAAATTTTGGGAAGGAACAACCTAGCCATTATTTGGGCTGGCAGAACGAGAACATCAGGGCAATAAAAGCATGTCCTACAGCGGCGAAAGAAGCTCTAAAGTCCGATAAGTCCATTTAATAAGATAGCGAAGACCAGAACTATAGAGACTATGTTTACGATAATGTATGATACGTCGCACATGAACTTATGTTGATCTGTTAGATCGAGTAGCCATGTTGTCTCCGTTAATTTTATACTTGAGTGGCAGGACCTACAGCTTAAAAACGACTATGAACGACAGATTTTTTAAGAAACTTTTTCAGGACAATTTTTTTTCATTCTCAGCGTTTTTGCAGAAATCTGCTGAGAGGAAGTCGCCGAGGAAATATTTTTCGTATTTTGTTTTGTTCCAGATGTTTGACCCGGAGTTTGAATCACGGTCTCACGTCTTATAAGTCAACACTTTACTTGCGAGACTACGGCGACATAAGGTTTATAAACATGCATTTTTAATTCCCATGAAAACAATCCAACTCATATGGCAACACCAATTACTTGTATTATAATAGTATAAAAAAGATTATTTAAACACAATATAAAAATAAACTCAGGCTATAAATGAGATAAATTGCATGCTTACAAATACACAAACAAGTTTACCATATGTGTATGTGTGTGAAGAGATAGAAATAAACAAGGACGGGCTTAAATTTCTTTCGTCGTTTAACTAATGCTTTGTGTTCGTATCGTATCAGAGAAGAAAACCTTATCAGCAGTGGTTGTCGTTTGAGATATTAAATATTGAGTGAGTGAATGAGTTAAATTGTTGATAAAGTCAAGACAATTGAGTGATTTGTGGCAAGAGATAAGAAAAACAAAGGAGAGGGAACGAGCATTGAGTTTGATTTGATATTACAATTGCTACTCGTTGTAACTTAATAAATAACAGTTTATACTGTAATTGTTGTTGTTTTGATATGGTAAATTTTTCCAAGTGGGTTTATTTTTACTATTTAACTGACCATCATCATCATCGGCACCGTATGAGTAGTATTGCTACTGACAATATGTTGTGCTTAGATTTATAACATTTTATATTAGTATGGGTGTGTCTGTAATGGTGTGTAGTAGTAGTAGTAGTAATAGTGCATGTGAGTGCCTGTTTACTATATTGTTGTATTGGAGGATATTGACTGACGTCTGTAAAGGGTTGTTTATATTGGTTACTTTATTTATTTAATTAATATGTGCCTGTGTACATGTATTTGTATTTGTTATTGTTTTTTCGAACGGTATTTATTTCTAATTGGTCAGCTAACAATATATTGTATATTTTTCCTATGTATGTATGTACGTTTGTATGTATGCAATGCAATAATTATTTTACTGGTTTAAATTTGTTGTTATTGTAAATTTTATTAATTAATATTTGCAATTTAGCTACATACATACATACATACTTACATGCAATAAAGTACAATTGAAATAAGAAAAGAAAAATCAAATTTCATATTTCGTTATAAAGTCCAATTAATATTTCAATAGACAAGCGTAGAACCAGCATCTCCGGCAGCGACATTTTTAATTTAGAATTATATGGCAAAGTCAGTGTACAAAAAAAGGAGCACACTTTTGGGAAATAAGTAAAGCAATTAAAACAAGTAAAATTAGCTAACCTTAGAGAAAGGAAGCCAAGACTGATACGAGAATGGGTCAATAAATCCATTACTGTTTGTTTATCGATTACTTTTACTAACGGTAACTTCCAAGAGATCATAATACAAAATTTTTTCGAATGATGCCGATCTAATCAGACAGAAGAGGTTGGCAACGATGCCACTTAGAAAAAAAAGAAAAAACTAAATGCTTCCTTGAATTTAATAAAGCAGTCTTTCCTGAAGGATCAGTTGGTGAAACCACAACTTTAACAAAATGGTTTCTGGGCAGAGACGATCTGGTGAAACCGTCTTTAGTCTAATTCCAATTTAATTAACAAAGTCAAGAACCAAAACATTTTAACGGAACAAATTTTAAAGCTAATAGAGCAATGTTAAGTGTTTAACAGAGGATATAAAAAATGGTCATGAAAGAAATCAACCAAATACGATATCGGAGAATGGAGTCTTTATTCCATTTCTGAGTGCAACAGATTCTGTTGTAGATACCAAATTTTTTTCAAAATTAAATAAAAATGAGACTAGCCGCCGGCGTCTACTGTATATCCATGGTATCAAGGAATTCAAAACCTATTTCTTTACGCTCGAGCGATACTTGAGACTGCAGATATATGGGACGAAGCTAAGTGTTTTCTTCAAATGAGCATAAAAAAGTGCTCTCTATTAATGGGGCAAAATAGCATAAAAAATGGACTTGTGGAGGAAGATAGCTATGTTATCAAGGTTTCTAAAACAGGTCTCCTCACGGCGTTACGTGATACGGGTGGGTAGAAATGACGCAAAATCGCATTAAAAATGGACTTGTGGTGGAAGATAGCCATGGTATCAAGGATTCCAAAACAGGTCTCCTCACCACGTTAATTGGTACGGGGGATATAAACGACGAAGTTAATTGTTTTCTTCAAATAAGCAACAAAAAATTTTCTACATAAATGGGACAAAATTGTCCCAATGCAGTCATTATGTCGATGATTTGCTTTTTGTGAATAGCTACCATTTCTTGTGTGAATGACTTGGAATTTTGTGGTCTATGATTTGCATATTTTGGTCGATGACTTAAATTTTTTTGGTCGATAATTTGCATTTTTTTTTTTGCAGATGACTTGCACTTTTTTGACCGATTACTTGCACTTTTTTGGTTGATTACTTGCACTTTTTGGTCGATTACTTGCATTTTTTTGGTCGATGGCTGGCATTTTTGGTCGATGGCTGGCATTTTTGGTCGATTGCTGGTATTTTTTTTTGCCGATGAGTTGTAGTCCGACCGTAAGGAAATCTGTTTTGGAATCCTTGGTACCATGGATATATAGTAGGATATCTGCCTCAAGTCCCAAATTCCCATCCTAACCAGACCATAAAAACACGATGGACTCATCGACTACGGTGAACAACGCTCACTACAGAGCTAAGTTTTACGGCTTTGTTTTACCTCAACTGGACAGGAAATTGGCAATGGAGAACACATGGATTACAGAGAACAGTTGCCATGATTGCCCAATTTAATCGTTTCAGGCTTCTTCTGGTGGAGTTTCTTAATGTTATCTGCATATGACCTATAGGAGAACATCCTCCAGGAATACTAGAATAACCAATTGTTTCTTCAAATATTTCACACATTTTCAAATCAAAGAATTTTGCTTTTGACAAACTCAAATTAGTTGTGGTCTGCCTAACATATGTGGGCATCAACACCTCCGTGAATTTATAGCTCAATACTTACTTTATTTATTGTTTTACGTTTAAAAAACTTTAGTTCCCAAGTATTAGGGTTTATTAGCAAAAACCCTAGGACACCAGAGTCATATTAAAATTAAATTAATATTAATTAAGAAAGCCTTTAATCCTCCTCTCTCTCTCTCTCCTATCCTCCAATCTATTTGCCAAACATAAATGTGTATGAAATAAAATTGACAGCAATTTTCAAAATACAACTCACGATTGTTGAGGAAAAACACACAATGTCTGTTGCGAATAAAATTCAGAAAAACAGGGGGAACAACAAAAAAAAAGAAAAAAAAACGAAGTTTGTTTATGAACACATTTTACGACAAAACAGTGACATCTTTTTGTGTAAGTAAGTAAGTACGTATATATGAAGTCAATTGTTAATTGTTTGTATCGTTTTACTTGTTTTTGGGTCATTTAACTTTTTCAGAAACAACCAACGAAAAACAAAAACAAAAAACCCCCAACCAACACTATACGCTGTGTATTCCAAAACCTAAAAGACCGAAACTAAACCAAAATTAAATTAAATTAAAAGGGCAAAACATACAACAACAATAACATACAACAGCAATATCAACTTGCGAGTTTATGTGCAACAACACAACAACATTTTATCTAAACACATAATTGTGGTGATAATTGCCACATTAAGAGTGACATCGTTTTGTAACGAAAAAAAAATTTTTTTTAAAAAGAAAACAAAAATAGAGGCTGAGTTTGTAGCAGTGAAGCTGTAAGAAAATATAGGAAAATAAAGATCAGATTTTTGTTGCTAAAAAACACAAAAACAAAAACAACAACAACGAATGCTGACAAAAAGTCTCATGTGAAAACCAAGCTAAAAACATTGCGATGGATGGTGCTAACAGACAAAGAAATGAGTGCTACAATAAAAACTCTCGAGTGCTAGAATATATAGGAACACAGGATCTTTCCTGTCCCATTTTCTAACTAGATTCTAAAGTTCTAAGCAATATACTAAAATTAAGGTAAATTCCCTACAAAAAAGCCAGCCTTAGTGCCAGCCAAGTGAGGCAAATCTTCGATCTTACACGGCTTTCCATTAAAAAAAGCAGCTGAGCCGTTGATGAGTAAGCAAGGACCCTTACGGTTTACTTTTTATATTACATACATACATAATTGGCCATTACAACCCTTCAGTCAGGATTACGGCCTAGCTTCTCACACCACTCATGTTGTGTGCGTTAATTTTATACGTGAGTGGCGGGACCTACAGTTTAACGTCGACTCCGAACGACAGAATTTTGAGAAACTTTTTCATGGCAGTTTATTTTACTCTCAGAATTTTTGCCAGAAATCTGCTGAGAGGAAGTCGCCGAAGAAATATTTTTTTTTCATATTTCATTTTTGATGTCTGACCTGGGATACGAACCCGGGCTTTACGAATAGTAAGCCAACACACTACCTACTACACCACGGCGACAAACATAGTCAATGTGTATTATTAACGCAGTCAAAAATCAATCAGGCATCGGATTTATAGTTGATGCATTGTCTGGTTGCTTTGCATCTGAGTCCAAACACGATATTTGATCGTTCTAAAGGGTGTTTTTTATAGAGGTATAGAACTTTAAGTTGGCATTACTTTTCAATATGGCGACCGATTTAACAGCTGTCAAGTGATTTATTCTCAGTTTGGTTTGGCAATTCATCATGAATAGACTCACGCCTGAACAACGCTTGCAAATAGTGCAATTTTATTTCGAAAATAATGGTTCTGTGAGGAAAACGTATCGCGCACTACGTCCATTTTATCGTCGACAAAATCGTCCATCAGAGCAGTTAATTCGATTAACCATGGAATGTTTTCGCACCACGTTTACTCTTATTGATAACTCGCATCCCCAGAGACGCTGTACGGTGCGTACAGAAGAAGCTATTGCTGCTGTAGAGCGTAGCATTGAGGAAGACCCGAATTAGTCCATCCGCCATCGAGCACAGGAATTAGATCTGTGTCCATCCACTTTATGGAAGATTTTGCGGAAGGATCTTGGTTTGTGTGCTTACAAAATCCAACTCGTGCAAGATTTGAAGCCAAACGATCATCAAGTAAGGCGTAGATTCGTCGAATGGGCCCAAAACGAGATTACCGTTGTTCCCGATTTTCATAAGCGAATTTTGTTTAGCGGTGAAGCGCACTTCTGGTTGAATGGCTACGTCAACAAACAAAACTGCCGCATTTGGAGTGAAGGTAATCCTCAAGTGTATGTGGAAACACCGTTACATCCAGAAAAACTGACTGTTTGGTGCGCTTTATGGGCTGGTGGAATCATTGGTCCGTACTTTTTCAAAAACGATGGTGGCCAGAACCTTACAGTCAATGGTGATCGGTATAGAGCCATGATTACTAACTTTTTCATTCCTGAATTGAATAACCATGATGTCCAGGAGATGTGGTTTCAACAAGACGGCGCAACGTGTCAGACAGCTCGTGCCACAATAGATTTATTGAAAGACACGTTTGGTGACCGCCTAATTTCACGTTTTGGACCTGTGAATTGGCCTCCAAGATCTTGTGATTTAACACCGCTAGACTACTTTCTGTGGGGCTATGTAAAGTCATTGGTCTATGCGGTAAAGCCACAAACGCTTGACCATTTGGAAGACAACATTCGCCGTATTATTGCCGATATACGGCCACAAACGTTGGAAAAAGTCATCGAAAATTGGACGCCCAGATTGGACTACATCTGCCAGAATTCATATTTAAAATGTAATGCCACAAGATTATCTTTCGGATAAATAAAATGTCAATCGAATAATCCATCGTTTTTTTATTGCAACTTAAAGTTCTATACCTCTATAAAAAAACCCTTTACTTACTGTTTTCAGTATGAACCGTTGCTTTATAATGCAACACGGATACAGTAAGACCCCGCCTAACGCTGCCCCGCTTAACACTGTTTGGCTCTTTCTGTTCAACGCTCTTTTGTTAGTCTGTCTAGAATAAAGATTTCAACTGTATTTTCCAAATTTTTATTTACGGACCAAACAGACCTGTATACATGCAGAACATAATTTGCCTTGAACCTAATCAGAATCTATTTTGGAAATCTTATACCAATTATTACTGACCCCTTATAGCAATTATTAACTCACAACAATTTCTGCAGAAACTGTAGTGACGAGAGAGAATCCACAACAGATTTCTTTGTCCTTGTTCTTCACTAGGAAATCTGTGGTAAAGGTGATTTGGATAAAATCAATCCATAGCTTTATAGGGCTTTTAGGATGTTTGAGAGAAAGATTGAGTGAAAAATTATAGATAAACCATGCTTATAAAGGATACTGCATTTATAGGCTGCCTTCCAAAATGTTAGTTGCTTTGTGTTTAAACAAAGTATCGTGTGTATGCCGCTGTACAAAATATATACAATGTATTCTATTTCAAAACGTTGTCAATGTGTATTTTTAAAGCAGTCAAAACGCAACCAGGCATCGGATTTATAGTTGATGCATTGTTTGGTTACTTTGCATATCTACATAGTTTGTATACAGTAGTAGAACTGCATACAAACTTTGTATTGATACATTTTGGAAGGCATCCATACATACATAACTGGTAATTACAGCTCTTTAGTCAGGATTACGTCTTAGCTTCCCACACCACCCATGTTGTGTGTGTTAATTTTATACATGAGTGGCGTTGCCTAGAGTTTAAAGTCGATTTCGAACGACAGATTTTTGAAAACCTTTTTCATGGCAATTTTATTTACTATCTGAGTTTTTGCCAGAAATCTTCTGATAGGAAATCGCCGAAGAAATATTTCGTTTTGTTCGAGATGTTTCTTCTGGGGTTTGAATCGTGGTCTTACGGTCTAACAAGCTAACACACTGCCTACTACCCTACGGAGGGAGACTGCCAATTTAATATAACCTACACGATCTTAGCATTTGTGTGGATGATAAGTTTTTAATTTTTGCTTGAACTAACCACACCATCCAAGTGCAAATAGAGGTGCCCCTCATCTCGAATTACATGAAAAACTTTAAAAACACATAAACTGCGAAATAAGTACTTAAAAAAAAAGAGAGAGAAAAAAGGCTAAAAAAACTAAAAAAAGAGTTTTTGTAAGTCATGAAACTTCATTTAAAGATTTTCAACGCAATTGTCGAATGTTGGCATTTTGAGGTGTAAAAAGATCATAAAAATATAGACTCGTAAAAAATCATTAAAGATGGTCCGAAAAAAAAAGTAAAGAAATACAAAATAAGAACAGTTTAAGAGAAGAAAAAAAAAGAATTCAAAATACTTTAAAAGAAAAGTGTGTAGAAATGCAGATGATGGCCATAGAGAGAGAGAGAGAGAGAGACGCTGGCTAGGTTATTAAAAATCGCTTATTACTGCGTTTGTTAAAGGAATTTTCTTTTTCTTTAAAATGAAATGCAGCGATAAAAAGCTTTTAAAATTTTAAACGTTTTCATCATTTTACAACAATTAATTAACACTAATGAACTTTTGGGAAACACAAATGAATGCCCATTAAAATAAATGAAAAATAAAAAATAAAAAACAATTCAAAGTAATCGTCAAACAAAAAAAGAAGAAGGGCTTGCAGTACCCCTTTTGCCCTAACTTCAGCGTTTAATAAATCCATTTCCTTCTTTGTTTTTTTTTTAGTGACAATTTTAGTTTTGAATTATGGAAACAACCAAAGTTTTTAAATTGCAAGTAATTTAATGAAAACTTCCGGTCGTGTTGGTCGTAGTCAGTCTTGGCCAAAGCATATTCATAAAAATCCTGGCATCAATTATACAAAAGCAAAATTTTTGAACGCATTACGACGACTTTATGCATTTAAGGGAATCATTCTAAAAGCAAGACAAATTTAAATGAGAAATAAAAAATTAAAAAGAAAAGAAAAAAACAATCAGAATTAAGAGTTTACAATTGCAGTGGACTATAGAGTTTCCTTGTAAAGCAAAAAAACGAAACGATTGCATGAATTATTTTTAAACGAAATGTAATGACAAGTAGCAGAAGTCTTTTTACCAGATAGACATGGAAATAAATCATACACTTGGAGAAATTAAGAAAATAATAAAAAAAATTTTTGGGGGCCGACACTCAGGGTATGATCCCTATCTGATAATCGCAAACACCCAAAGTCTCTGGTGGAAATCGAAGCCTCAGCCTCGACATTTGAAGTTTAGCACACTACTAACTAAGCCATCAGGGCATACCATTGCATTCAATGCTAGATCAACAGGAGTCGTTCAAATTTAAAGTAAATTCGCTTCAAAAATTCACGTTCAAAAAAGTCACACACAAATATAGTAGACTCACGAGAGGTTGAAAAACGCACAGATTGAGTGAGCGCCCTACCATCCAATTGCATTCAATTCCAGATTACCATGCGTGTTTTACAATTTAAAGCAAATTCTCTTCCCTACGGTCGTAGAAGTCACACAAATAGACTCACGAGAGGTTGAAAAAAGCACAGAGTGAGTGAGCGCCCTACCAACTAAGCCGTCGGGGCATACAATTGCATTCAATACCAGATCACCAGGAGTCGTTAAAATTTAAAGCAAATTCTCTTCCCTGCGGTCGTAGAAGTCACACACAAATAGCCTCATGAGAGGTTGAAAAAAGCACAGATTGAGTGAGTGCCCTACCAACTAAGCCGTCGGGGCATCCAATTGCATTCAATGCTAGGTTACCATGCGAGCTCAAAATTTAAAACAAATTCACTTCCCTCCGTTCAAAAAAGTCACATACAAATAGACTCACGAGATGTTCAAAAACGCACAAAGTGAGTGAGCGCCCTACGAACTAAGTCATCGAGCCATCCAATTGCATTCAATGCCAGATCACCAGGAGTCGTTCAAATTTAAAGTAAATTCACTTTCCTAAGTTCAAAAAAGTCACACACAAATAGACTCACGAGATGTTGAAAAACGCACAGAGTGACTGAGCGCTCTGACAACTCACCTATCGGAGTATCCCATTACATCCAATGCTAGATTACTAGGAGTGTTTTAAATTTAATTTAAATTCACTTACCTACGGTCGAAGAAGCTACCACACACGAATAGACATAGTATGTGACGCTGAAAAAAAAGCACATAGTGAGTCTATACTGTGGAAAAATAAAAATTTTTAAGTCTGAGCAAAAGACCAAGAAGGACACCCAACTCTGAAACTTTCAAAGAAGCATTTGAGTAGATATTTGGGAGCTACTTATGTTTTCTTCGTAATCAAATCAAGTGTACAAAGGGCAAATAGATTTTCGGATATTATGGAGGCATAAAATGACATTTGCATACCCCTGATCCCCTGATCGTTATGGTAGACTTTTTAAAGTGGGCAATTCAGGCTCGAAGCATGGAGAGAATGAAACAATTCATTATGGTTCTCGAATTTTAAAAGCTAAAAAGACACAATACCTCGCTCTAAGCATAATCAGAACTGCATTGCAACTAACACCCAATAGTACGGGTAGGAGAGTTTAATCTCTTCTGTGCCTTCATATTTATCTTGATTGCGACAGTTTACTGTGTGGCGTGGTTTTACTTTAAAGTTAAGTGCTGTTTGTGAAAGCCATTTACATACATAATTGGCCATTACAACTCTTTAGTCAGTATTACGACCTAGTTTCTCACACCACTTATGTCATGTGTGTTAATTTTTTATACATGAATGGTGGGACCCTACAGTTTAAAGTCCATTCCGAACGAAAGCGACAGATTTTTGAGTAACTTTTCATGGCAATTTTATTTACTCTCAGAGTTTTTGCCAGAAATCTGCTGAGAGAAAGTTGACGAAGCGATATCTGACCTGGGGTTTGAATCAAGACCTAACAAGACAACACACTGCCTACTAGACAACGCCGACTCATATAGGCTTCTCAGTTCTACATTATTAGCATTAGAAAACACTTTTGTTTCCATATCAAGGCTATAGATGATGAATTACCCAAGTGAAAGGAGGAGAAGAATGACCACAACCAAGAGCTGTTTATACAGAGGACAAGATCGAGACGACCCCGATTTATGTACTGCAAAGGTATACAAAAAACGTTAAAACGTTTGGCCGCTAGACTCGGCCATCTATTGAGAAAATGTATTCCTGCCGCTCTATCGGAAGTGTTCCTGCAACTTTTGAATACCGAAGATATTCATAGGATAGCAAACTTCTGAAAGTAGAAGGTGACAGATTCTACATCCATTTCGGAATGTGGAAAGTTCAATAGTTCTCTCATTTTTAACAATGTGTCGGTATTTCGGAAGGTTGATTAAAGAAATAATATGAACAGAAATGAGAAGCTTCTTCTCATCTTTACATCAAAGCACAAAGGAAGAGTTGCTACAATATCAAGCTTCTAATAGTAGCTTGACTATTCTAATCGAAACTTTTCCAATTGCAGTGATAATTATAGCGGAGTGAGATTTTCACCAAGGTCCACACCTATTAGGCTCATTATCTTGCCACAACTTCATTCAATTAAAGAGACGGTGATGTGTACCATTAGGAAAATTCTAATTCCTAGACAAGAACACCGATGCCTCATCATAGCTTTCGGTTGCAATGGCTTACGCTCATACTGTTACTTTAACTGCTATGTTTATGATTTTTTTTTGCCGAAACCTATGTGAGAATCATTTCTCAGTCACCTTAGTTTTTGAGTGTTGTCTCTTGAGCGCTTTTTTGTTTCCAAAACTGCAGAAAGCATGAAAGGAAAGAAATTTGCAAAAATTGCGGAAGTGAAGTCTGCATTGCTAAAAGGGCCTACAGTTGCTACTGTGCAATTTTACTTACTTAAAGTAAACGCTATAATGTATTTATCACATCAAACTTGACCTCTATTATGAAAACAGAAGACATTGAGAACATAATGGATATTTGGAGGCTGTAGGTACCCATGAACGAATGAAGACTTGAAAACAATTGTTGAGATTTACACACACATATGTATGTGTCCGAACTATAGATACATACAACCCTTTAGCTAGGCTTATAACCCTAGCCTCTCACACCACTGGTGCTGAAAATGTTTAATCTGGGGTTTGAACTGAGGGCTCGTGCCTAATAAGACTACACACTACCTACTAGACTACGACGAACATACTTATTTTATTTACTTAAAAGAAAAACATCAGATTTGGACTGCCACACGAAAACATAAGGCATTCAGGACATAATGGGGACTTGGAAGCTGCAGCTACCCATGGACAATTGAAGAATTGAAAGCAATTGATTGTGTGTAAATCTCATATGTATGTATGTGTCTGAACTATATCTGAGGAGGATTTCTCTAAAAATAATCTAAAAAGGAGCACAATATGCGGAACAGACTTGTAAATCCAATAAAAAAAAACTGTCCAATAAAGAAAACTCATTAAAACCCTTGGTATTGAGGCATTGATTTCTTTCTGTGTTATTTTAAACAATTAGACTCACATCATAAATGAAAATAAACATACATGCGGTACTCAGCCATTCTTCATACAACATTTCTAGATTAAAACAAATAATCTGAGACAGCACCACTGGGCTGGGCTGTTAAAGGAATACATTTTCAAGACCATTTTAATGGAAATAGAAGAGAGAAGACCTCCACAGTCAAGTCGGATGACACAAGCATGAAATGCGAAATTTAGCCCTTGCTTGACTAATTGACTTTATTTAAGGGATTTGCAATAAAAAAATAAAAAGAAACAAAAAGAAAACAAATCTTAACAACAATTTTTTTAATAGTTCAAGAGACTTAAGAAACAATTGAAAGAGAAACGTAGTGATGGTAGTAGAAGTGATGGAAGTGAATAGAAGTGTAAGAGGTGTAGTTAATAAAAATTAACACATGAGTGCAAATGATTAATTAAAAATCTTGAGCATAAATTAAGCGGAAATTGTGACTGACATGTACTTCCGCAGGCAGGAATAACAGAAAAATTGGTTTGGAATTGGAATTGAATACGAATTGAATTGTTCGGCTGCGCTGTATAAAAGGGTGGCGAATTTATGTTATTTTTTTTTCTTTTCTTTTTAAAACAAAAAGGAAGAAATTATTAAAAATGGCAAAAAGATGTGACCATAAATTATAATTGTTTTCAATTAATTAATGATTGAACAACAGTGTTTTGACTTCCAGCAGATAACATGAATTAACAGCACTATTCGAGTGTGTGTGTGTGTGCTGTTGCAAAAAGTCTAAAGAATCTCTGTGAACAGCTTGAGTGAAGTTAAGAAATCCCAACTCAGTAATGCCATTTGAAACATTGCCTCATTTGCCTTGAGGATTAATTTAACAAAACGTTGGGGTTTTCTTTACCTCTTCAGTTGTTTTACTAGCTAAAGACAAGATAAATTAATTTAACTAAAGTTACGATAAATTTGGCCAATCAATATAAAATTTACCGAAAACTAACATGGGCAAGTGAAATAAACGCAGGCATATTAAGTTTGTTAGAACGTTGGTTGTGTTGTAATATTAGAAAAATCTTGAGTTTCTTTAGCGAAATAGTCTTTACTTTCTCTAAAGGGGTCCTAGGCACTTCTTACGTAGACAGTCATAAGTAATCATCCCACCTTTTCAACTTCCAATCAATGACCCCGACTTGGAGTTTTTATGATGAAAAAATTTTTTTTCTCTTGACTAGAGTAGCCCTTTTGTGGGTAATTACTTCCCGTTGACGATCCAATTGTTGATAATATAGATTCACATTGGATATGAGAAATCTGATAAAATTTGTTGGACGGTTGCAATTAATTTGGACTTTGTCGCCTCTTGCACTGATATCTGCTATTCTAAAATGGAGGTCAAGAGGGAGAAATCTTCAGGTTTCTCAGTGGAAGGAGTTCCTTCTCTTCATGTGCTATTTCAATCGCCATTTGACCTCAGGATACTGAACCTTCAGAAGATCGCCCGAGACTTTATTTATAAACTCATAATGGTATACAGATATCACCAAACAATCGGCATGAATGCGTAAAAAATGGAAAGGGGAAAGAATAATTCAATAACTCCACGAAGGTCTGGGGATATTTGACCTCAAGACACTGATCCTTCTGATGATCCCCCGAGATATTTATAAACTCATAATGGTGTACCCGTATTATCAAACAATCGGTATGAACGCGCAAAAAATGGAAGAGAGAGCCGATTATTCACTATGTTCGTGAAGCTCCAGTCCTAATAGTCAAACGATTAAGGTTCTGTGGAGTACAATTATCGGGCAGCAGGTCTTAAGAGGGACTGAACTTGAAACAGGCATTTGAGTCCAATAAATATGTACATAATTGGCCATTACAACCCTTCAGGATTACGACCTAGCTTCTTATACCACTTTTGTTGTGTGTGTTAATTTTTTATACATGAGAGGCGAGACCTACAGTTGAAAGTCAACTCCGAACGACTGATATTTGAAAAACTTTTCTAAACAATTTTATTTCCGATCAGAGTTTTTTCAAGATATCTGGTGAGAGGCAGTCGCCGAAGAAATATTTTTTAATACTTTGTTTAATCGAGATGTCTGACCCGGGGTTTGAACCGTAACCTCCCGTCTAATAAGCCAAAATACTACGACTCAATGCTCATAGATGCAGCAAAAAACAGAGAATACACTTCATATGAAGAGAACAATGAAACGATATCTTGCCCATCTTTTCTTTGCATGAGATTCCAATATTTTGTGATGATAATTTATCAGACCAGTCGCCGTGGTCTAGTAGGTAGTGTGTTGGCTTATTAGACGAAAAACCAGGGTTCGAGCCCCAGGCCAGACATCAAAATAAAATACATAAAGTATTTTTTCGGCGTCTTCTTCTCAGCAGATTTCTGGCAAAAACTCTGAAAATAAAATTGCCATGAAAAGTTTCTCAAAAATCTGTCGTTCGGAGTCGACTTTAAACTGTAGGTCCCGCCACTCATGTATAAAATTAACACACACAACATAAGTGGTGTGAAAAACTAGGTCGTAATCCTGACTGAAGGGCTGTAATGACCAATTATGTTATGTATGTAATTTATCAGACCTTACTCTCCAAGCGATGTCGATTAAAGGAACTAAAGAAAGTCGTGTACGATAAAGAGTATCTTACCCTTTACTGGTTTCCAGGTCATGTGAGAATTCAAGGCAATGTACTTGCCACAAGAGGAACTTACATGCCATTGTTAGGATTAGAAACTTTCTGCGGAATGAAAGAAGTAGATTGAAGGCTAAACTTGACGAAAGGAAACTGTTATCAAACCAAACGAGGTTAAGACAATTGAAATTCTCTCAGAAACTCTTCTCAATCTAAACGACATTGAGAAAATGGAAGTTCTCCCAATTGCAGCGATAACTGTAAAGGAGAAAAATTTGACGTCAGCACAGATAATGAATTCCTACTTGGACCATTCTATTAGGCCCATTATGTTACCACACTTAATTAAAAAGGAGTTGATATGTACCATTAGGAACAGTATTTTAGCCCAAGGGAGACTAGTTCTCTTATATACACGGTAGTGTTATATTGCACGCGTCCGCGCAAAAAGAGAGTGAGACCTTACGTGATAGACTATCTCTTCCACCACCGTGCCACAATTTCTGCAGAAATCGGGAAAGAAGGCAATGTCCCGTTAGGACAGAGACCACATAGTAAAATTTATAGTCGAAATGAAAAAATAAACTGTTTGGTAGGATGGTTTGAGAAATGATTGACTAAGGAGTGGAAAGTATCCCTAATTTCCAGCATGTTCGCGGACAAAGCGACTGCTAAGCGGATCATATTGAGGGTTTTCCAGTTCTTAACGATTTCTGGCGGGTATGTTCGAGTATGTGCCAATTCCAGGGACCCAAATAAAAGAAGTCAAGAAATATTCTGCTAGTGAACAGCCAATAAATCGCCATCAGGCTGCAGATCCTGAAAGACACTGCAGTTAATTGGGGAGTTTGTAGGAGATCCTGACGCCCAAATTCTTGATACATACATAACACCAAAGGATTTGGGATGATGGGGTCTAAGTTCAGATATGGATCGAGAAATAAGAATCTATAGCACAAGCATGTCCATGGAGCTAGAAGAGTTGCATGCTGTTCCAGGAAAAGCTAATTAGGAAGCCATTTAAAAGTGATCAGCTTAGTGTAATGAAGATAACAGACTTCCTTTTTAAGCCCTCGAGAAAGTGTTAGGTATATCGCATTGCGGCTGCTACTTAGCGGGTCAACGTATTGATTCACTTATTTCCCTGTAATGAGGTGTTTAAGCCCCTATGTTTTACCAATTGATTGTCTACAAGTAAATTTATGCCGATAAGGCTTGAGACATTTCATTTCGATGATGTTCTCCTTTTTTCAAACTACCTCTCTGCCTTTAAAACAAGAAACTACTTCTAATTTAGTTTTTTTTTGTGATTTGCAGTTAGTGATGCTTTATATTCGACTTATTCTCATGCAATGTGTAAGGACTATGCTTCTTTGGTAACAATTTCTGCTAACATTAGCAGCATTGACATAATAATAGCAGACAAATGAATTTTCTAAAACCTTCTGAGGATGTGATGTGATGTGTGTACACTGTACACTGTAAACGATGTAACAAAACGCAGACTATTTATTTGCATTTTGTCTCTCAACATGTGTCCTATTAGGATTGTGCTGGTAAATATGGTAATGTAATGACCAGTGGTCATAGAATCTAATTTGTTGTAAAACGAAGACGACGACTTAACAAATGTTTTCTTGACAAAATGAGTAAAAAAAGGTGGAAAAAAAGGAAAAAAGAAATACGAACTCTTGCTGGAAATGAGACATTATTGAAGGTATAAAAGGAAGGAAACCGGTAAGTAAGGAAGATTGATATTAGGGTGGTACATAGAAAGCAAGGTAAAGTATTCAGAATGCAACAAAGAAAATGTTACCAGCTTAGTTGTTGTTTTGTTTGTAATAAAAAGGAATAAAAACTGTTTTCTTTTTTGTTTTATTTTTCTAATATTGTGTAGCATTAGATGTCTAACAACAAACTATTAAACGAGTATTATAATAGCATGTGCAGGTATTTGTAGCCCAGCCAAGGCAGGAATTTGAAAAATGATGCTACAAATTGCACGCATTTGTCAAATTATACCCGAAACCCCTTGGACAACTAAACCAGCTGAACGATCCATACCAAGCGCAAGCCACCACACGTACTTATACTACAAACGCATTCTAATGGCAATGATGCCAATGATGATAATAATTGTGATTGTAATAAAAACAAAAAACAAAAACAAAAAAGATGCCAGAACAGAAGATTATTGGTAACAGAATTGTGCAAATGTTTTTAAAGCAGGTTATAATGATAGTTTTACAACAAAACAGCACATATAGCCACCGGCCACTAGCCACCACACCATGATTATCAATAAAATTTTATGTTGTGTTAGGAATATTTGATAACCGGTATTATAAAAACAGCCAACTTATGATCATTGAATAGACCAACTGAATGCATGAATGATTAAATGACACTTTTTTCTTCCTTCACGTATACGAAATAATGTTCAGTTTTGTTTAAACAAATTTATAATAGGCTTGAGGTATGTAAACAAATATTTATAAGAATTAAAGTTTTCTTTCCTTTTTTTTCTGAAAACGATAATACCAGATTGATGGGGCAATATCACGTACATATGAACTCACTAGCTTTCTCCAGACTTCTACACTTCTGGTACCATCAGACGAATGGAAACGCGAGTCTTAGAATATAATTTCGATCAACAGATGAAGTCCTCATAGTAGATAGTGTGTTGGCTTTTTGAACTGTTCAGATGGTTAAGAGCATCTTATTTCACTTCAACTTTGCTACGAAATGATTGATAATTGATTGATGACAGAAGATTTACATTTCGTATCTTATTTCACCTCAGCTTTGATACGAAGTGATTGATAACTGATTGATGACAGAACATTTATCAATCATTCGCTTTGATACGAAATGATTCATAACTGATTGATGACAGATCATTTATCAATCATTTGCTTTGATATACGAAACGATTGATAACATTCGCTTCAAACGAAATGATTGACAATTGATTGATGACAGAACATTTATCAATTGATTGATGACAGAACATTTATCAATCATTTCGTATCAACACTGAAGTTAAAAATGCATGCCCTCATTTGTACCAGGCAATATTTGAAAGCGCTTATCTGAAGTTTGAAGAAAGCTAGTGAGTTAATAATTGATTGATGACAGAACATTTATGAATCATTTCGTAACAAAGCTGAAGTTAAACAAGACTGCCTTCAGTCATCTCAACTGTTCACCAACGCTAAATCTGTACAGAGAGAAGAGAAATTGAAAAGATTATCTCACATACACTCAAGGAGTTGGATTATGCCGCTGATATTTATCAAATTTTGTACAAGTTTTCTAACATGCAAGCAAGCAATACAGCGGATAATATCCAGTTAGCCATAAGCGTCCACCGGTACTATACCACTAAAGTGTTCCCTCAAGAGACAGAGGCAGTTCTTCAACCATATTGTAGTAAAACAAGCATCTTCTCAATCACTTTACCTTGTCACTATCGTGTTATCGAAGCTAAAAAATTAAATTTCATTGAATCCCTTCTGTCTTACACAAGGATTTGGATAATGCGGATAATATTTATCAGCTCGAGCACAAAATTTGAATCATGAAAGTAAAATCACAAATTCAGAAAATATTAGCATCTAAAGTTGAACTGTAGTTACAAGGAGGCGAACAATAAGTCCTCGGTTTTTAGTACATCTTACTTCTTACTTAATCCTTTTGTCAGGATTACAACATATTTTCTCAAACCATCCATGTTGCGGGCACCAATTTCATTCACTCAATGTTTCTGTCAGAAGACTGCTGAGAGGAAGTCGCCAAGAGAAATATTTTTTCATATTTTGGTTTATTTGAGATATCCGAGCTGGGATTTGCACCACGGACTCCCATATAGTAAGTCATCACACACATACATAATTGGTTATCACAACCCTTCAGTCAGGATTACGACCTAGCTTCTCACACCATTTATGTTGTGTGTTATTTTTATACATGAGTGGCGGGACCTACAATTTAAAGTCGACTTCGAAAGACAGATTTTTGAGAAACTTTTCAGAATTTTTGCCAGCAATCTGTTGAAACGTAGGCGCCGAAGAAATATTTTTTTATAATTCGTTTTGTTGGAGATGTCTGACCTATGGTATGAACAGTGGCACACACGCCTAATAAGCCAAAACACTACCTCCTGGACAACGACGACATCGTATTAAGGGAGACCAAAGTGAACAGTTCTGTATGAAATCAAACTTAGAGTGGGTAATGGGTTTCCCTAGTTCTATCTTTGATGCTAAACGATTTCAATTCTAATTTAGTTTTGCCACATCTTGAATACGACACTTAAGAAGACTAAGATTGTATTTTTGTATCATCAAGAAATCCTAGAAGTCTTCTTAATGCTCTTGTACCCCACCTTTATGCAAATTCCTTGAATGGAATACAAATGGACGCATTAAACGGTTTCGTGCTTATGCTACATGTATGCACTCGTATGTTTCATGGTGTTGTGGTGCATGTTCTTCAATCGCATTTAAAAATTATCGCCTTTTAATTCTATTAAATGCAATTCGGTTGTTGTTGTTGTTGTCGGTCACCGTAGTGGTTGTGGCATTTAATTATTGCTTAAGATGTTGATTTTGGTTAGGTTTGGTTGCCACAAAATACGAATATTTATACAGGCAATTAGTGAAACATCAACAACAACATTGAATTGAACAAACAACGACAACAGCAACGACAACAACGACAACAACGGCAACAACAGAAAATCAAACAACGATTAACGATTAGACGACAATATTTGACAAGAAAATGTACTTGAAATCGAGAGATCTGTTGCCAAATCGATACGAAATAACATTGCGAAAGACAAAGCAACAAGAAACTTGTTTTGTTGTTGTTGTTGTTCTTGGTGTTTTGTTTTTGTTTTCGGTTTTATTCAATTACACAAAACACCCTGTATTAGAGGAGTGTAGTTCTGTATTTTTTTTTTGTTTGTTTTTGTCTGAATATTGTCGCCGTCTTTAATTCTAGTATACGAGCATTTATTTTGCATTTTTATTTCGGCCTGCAATAACTGCAATAGTGCAACACACAATTGCCAAGCAACCGCACCGCAACCATTGTCATCAATTTGTTGCAATTTTTTCTTATGCCAGGCTTTTGTTTTTGTTTTCATTTTCAATTTCGGCTTTAAATGACAATTTTTGCTTCTGTGTTTTTTTAGATTGTGTTGTTGTTGTTGTTGGTTTTTTTCCCTACACGCTAATACTATAATTAGCAGCGAGAACAAATTGTTCATCGCACTTTCAACTTGCCTTGAATGCTTGCCTGCCTGCCTTGTATTATCAGAAGTTTAAGTTAGATTTGTGGCAGTTTGATTTCAATTACCACAACAACAACAACAACTATTTCTTGTGTGTGGCAAATGCAATGCAACATTTCATTAAGGGTTTTCATATACGCACATACAAGCACACACAAATGCATAGGCCCTCTTTTAACATTTTTAAATATTTCGAATTTATGATCATATGACACGCAAAGTTTGTTCACGGCTATGTTTGTTAATTTGTTTGGATTATGATGGGCGTGCTGCTTGCTGCATTTGCCAGAGAGATGACAGTAGAGATGGATTGGCTTGGTTATGGAGGGGTTGATTATGATCTGAGTTATGATTATTGACAATTTGTTAATGAGTGTTGAATATTTTGTTCATTTTATTGTTGTCAAATTAATAATTTTTTCTTGTTGAATAATTGTCTTTGACTGACTGTTACAAACAAATGTAAACGACTCTGTCAATTTAAATACAATCCATATTGCATTCATAACTGTTGACTGCTAAAAAAAGGGCTGAGTAAGGATAGTGCTGTAATTTTTAACAATTTTAAACGATATGAATAATGCAACCAAATAGGCTTTCTAGTATAAAATTTATATCCTATATTGCTTCTTCCACACTAAATATAGTACCTACCTACCTACCCAGTAAACCATTAGGTTAATAGCTTATCAACGTCGCTTGATCCTTCAATTGCCAGATAATGATAATTTATGTCTATGAAGTTAGCTACAAATCTTAGTCATTTTTATAGTGAATGTTGGGTTAACAGAGACTGTTAAGTTAACATAGTGAAAAAATTTGGAAAAGTGAAAAGAGAAAATCTTAAATATTCACGAAAATAGAGACAAATTGGAGAAAAAGTGCAACCTTTTGAATTAAAAAAAAAACAATTGGAAAATAACAATTTGCTTATTGGAGATAATACAGTTGAAAACCCTTTGGGACCGGAGATATACCCGACGAAGCTAATTGATTTCTCCAAATGAGCAAAGGAAGTGCTCTATATAAATAGGGCAAAATCGAGACATCCTTTGTTTTGGTAGATGACTTGCATTTTTTGTTGACGACTTTAATTTTTTTGTCGATGATTTGCATATTTTGCTCGGTGGCTTGCATTTTTTCGACAACTGGCTATTTTGGTTCGATGACTTGCATTTTTTTGTCGATTAATTGCATTTTTTTTTTTGTCGATTACTTGTATTTTTTGTCGATGACTTGGATTTTTTGATCCATGGCCTGCATTTTTTTAAAAATGCCTTGAGTTTTTTCCTATGACTTGTATTTTTTTTTTTTTAATTTTGTTGAATTTTATCCGTTTTGAAATCCTTTACCCAATACCAATCCAATCCATTAGGTTCGAAAATCGCACCATTTTTAATTTTTTCGAATTTTGCCCCATTTATGGACGTATTTACATAACACGTGTAAATAACAAAATTATTTTATCAAAATATTTGTTCAGCTCGGAGAAAATACTGCTTGTTTCGCCAATTTTACGATCGCTATAATCATACTGTCGAAATGTGATAGATTCATTTAATTCCATTGCTTCAGTAAACGATCGAACAACATTCGTAGGTTGACAAAACGCAAGATCTTCCGAAAACTTCGCCGCTGTCCGTGAGAGTATGGAGGAGGATTCAATAAAGCAGATTTCACATCGCTCACGAGAACTCGGCCTTTTGCAGACCACAACTAGAGCGAATTTTGCATCGTGAGACTCGTTTTGCACCCGTACAAAATCCTCCTGATCCACGAACTCAAGGTAGACGATCATAGACAACGACGTGTGCCTGGCAACGGGCCTTAATTTTCATCCTTACATCATATTCAACAATGAGGCTCATTTCTGTGAGAATAGGGTACGTGAACAAACAAAATTGTTGCAATTTTCTTAAGCACTATGCTCATCAAGCCATCACTGTGAACGGTGAGCACTATAGTTCGATGATTACCAACTTGTTTTGATCTGAATTAGATGATCTGGACACCATCGCTATTTTGTTGAATTAGGACGGCGCTACACAGCTCATGTCGTATTGGAAATTCTACATGAGCGATTTGTGGAGCTTAATTAGCTCACGTGTGGATGTTGTGAACTGGCTACCGAGATCGTGCGTTTTCTTAAGTCGCAGCGATCGTTAAAGTGAACTAACACATGGCAACGATCAAATTCAGCCTGTTTGATGCGCCAGTGTGATAGAAAATTTAACATTTCGGATACGCTCTACTCACAGGAGCTGTGGCAGACATTTAAACGATGTTATATTTGACACATAATACCTCATACATAATTTGTTTGATTTAAATATAAATATAGGAAGCGGATGATTGAGATTGAGAAGTTTGGAGCGAAATTTGGTTCAGTAAACGATTGAACAACTCCCGTACGTCGACAAAACGGAAGATGTGCTGGAAACTTTGCCGCTTCAATGGGAATGTGCAGAAGATTCCGATTCTAGTTTTCATCGAAAACTTAACTTCAGTGAAGTGGTTCATTCTAGGATGAATGGGTTCGTGTACAAATAAAATTTTCGAATTTAGATCGATAACAATCCCCATGAAATCCAATAGCATTCAATGCATACGGAGCAATCGCTGTTTGGTGTGGATTTTGTGCTGACAGCATCATTGGTCCAAATTTCTTTGAAAACGAAGTTGATTAGGCCATTGTCAATATCTTTTGACCTGAATTGGATGATTTGGACACCAACGGCATGCTGTTTCTGCAGTATGGCATTATGTGGCACATAGTTCATGCCAAAATGTATATGCTGCACGAGTGATTAGATGACGAGGTTTTCTCACGTGGGGGTAATGTGAACTGGCGATATAAGAAGGATTGAGAAATAGCAACCAGGAAGTTAATGATAGAGTGTATTACAATGAATCATAATGGACCATTTTTAGTGAAGAGATATCATTACACGCATAAATGACCTCTTTTTTATGATCATATCAACCTTTATTAAAAATATTTCAAATTTCAATCGATTTCCCAAAAAGGGAATTAACTTGTTTGATCTGCAATTGCAAGATAATTGTCAGTAGAATGGAAAAATAAGAAACGGCCATGCGAAAAGTATTTTATCGTTGTGGGCCAAAAACTTACTTAAAACCTTAACATTTATGTGGCAAAAAAAAAAGGTTTAAAGAAATAAATCTTGAAAATGTGGCAAAGTCAAGTTGAGATTAAAATGAACTTTTTAGGCAACAGAAAACAGTAATGTTGGCAATAGGGGATCGGGACAGGATCATAATATCACATGAAATGCGAAATGAACTAAAATATCAGACAATTTAACTTTGAAATGGAATGGAATGGAAATGTGTTTAAAGAAATACTCTGACTGACTGACAGAAAGATCAAGATTTGCAAACAAAACTTGATGAAATTGAAGGCTATAAAGATCACAACATTGATGGCGGTAAATTGAAGTTGGCGTTGGTGATGATGATGACGATGGTAATGGTGATGGTGATGGCTTTATGCCAATATAAGATGAAGAACAAAAAAAAAAAAATTGGAAGGCTTTTAAAGTGTTTGCATATTGAATTTCAAAACAAAACAAAAACAAAACAAAAGACTACAAATGATTTGGTAATTTGTTTTCTTACCGCATTATCTGGAAGTAAGTTGAAGAAGAAAAAGAAAAAAAACGAATATAAAATAAAGAAACGAAACGATTACCCAGGTAATTTGCTGTAAAAAAGTAACGATGATTTGTTTTTGTGGTGTATTGGTTTTTTTTTTGCTCTCCTACTCCTGCAAAGCAGTTGCAAGAAGATTGCATTTGATTGACTGACTGACTCCATTGACTGATTGATGGAGCCTAATGCAGCCAACAGCAGTGATTTATAATATAATAAAGTCTTGAACAGAGAAAGAAAAAGTAGCTGCTTGCTCACAAAACAGTGTACAAGTGTCAATAGTTGAGAAGGAGGTGTTAAAATCAACATCAATTGAAACGTGTAGAGCGCCCTGTGTTATAACCTTTGCTCAGCAATTGTACACAAAGTTTTAAGGCCTCCATCATCATCATGCGATGATAGTATGTTTTTGCTGGCCTAACTATAAAGTAACCAAAATTATTGCGTGATAAACGTGTTGGGGCGTTAAAGGCACACCATCCTGTTTAAATTCTTTCTCAAAAGACAACGAATGAAAGAAAAAAAATGAATTTTTTTATAATTTGCATGACCATATCAGTGAAACATAAAATGAAGGGTTTATAATCGTAACAAACGAAACAAACGAAAACAAAAGAAAAGAAAATAAAACCACAATCACTTGGTTGGTATTCTTTTATTTTTCCTATTTTTTTTCAATAATTTATCGGCGGAAATGCAAATCACAGAGAGTTTTTGTTTGTGTTGAAATAGTCATCGATAGATTGTTGTTGTAGTAGTTCAATCAACAAAAGGGGAGCACATGAATTTAATGAAATTAATGAATAATTTTGCATAAACTATACAATCATTCGTATGATCGTATGAACCATTAAATAGGCTCATAACGCTTCAGACGGACAGAGGTACAAAGCACATTAGTGTAAGGAAATGACTACAAAGTGTCCCGGACGCAAGTAGGCTGTGTATGTTTAATGCTGGCTTTGAGTGTACATATGGGTCTGGGAAAATTTAAAAACAAAATCTTTAAATTTCTTTATTAAACTACAAGCCTACAGACAGACACAAGCAGACAGACAGACATTAATTCTTATGGCTTACAGTTTAAAAGATTTCTTATAATTTTTATATGTACTTAAAATTCTTTAAGTAGCAGCCACTAAATTCCATTTAAATGACCGACATGAAGATAAAGATTTAATAAAAAACACAAATAAAAACGTTTAAAAAGTCCCCTTAAAATAGAAAAGTTATGTTGTGCAGGCAAATAGAAAAACACAAACAAATATTTGGCGGCGGATTAAAATTTTATTTTTCACTCAAAATGTCGTTAAAATATCTAAGAAGACTTGAAAGTAAATTAGAAAACAATCTGGAAAATAAACAGGAAGCTTTACGGTTAAATACAAGCACTCTTCACATTATAATTTAGTAGTCCTTAGAGGGGCGGGCATTTCCCCTTGTAACTATTGTTAATAGATTTCAAGAAAATGTTCGATATCATTAAACAGACTGTCGTACATGCATACACACCCACATACATACATAATTAGTCATTACAACCCTTCAGTTATGATTGCGGCCTAGCTTCGCTAGAGTGGCAGGACCTACAGTTTATAGTCGATTAAGAACAACAGATTTTTGAGAAACTTTTTCATTTCAATTTTATTAATCTCTCAGAGTTTTTACCAGAAATCTGCTGAGAAGAAGTCGCCGTTGAAGATGTCTGACCTGCGGTTTGAATGGGGGCCTCATGTCTAATAAGGCAAGACGCACTACCTACTAGACTACGACGATTTGCATCCATTAGAGAGGCCGTCACAGACAAGAATTCGATACATTACAGAAATCTCAGTTCCACACATCGGAAGCATTAGTCTATCATTTCATATCAAAACTGTAGTGGAACAAAGACGCTCACTATGACCTCAACTGTTTATCATAGTCGTGTTGAATCAAGTTGTGAAGAAAATCTATTCATAAGGAAAATAAATTACATGGAGTCTCCCACGCAAACTCTAAGATTATGTTCCATATCGCACAAGATCTTCACATGCTTTAAGGGCAACCAGAGAAAAATGTAAATTGCTAAAGCTTCTGAGAGACAACTGTAACTGATCATAATTTTCGTCGGAAACTAATATTTCGTGATGAGGCCCATTATTATATGAATGGGTTCGTGAACAAATGAAATTGTCGAATTTGGAATGATCCAAGAGGATCTAATGTATCGCGAAACATTACTGTTGGTGTGGATTTTGTGCTGGCAGCATCATTGGTTCATATTTCCTTGAAAACGACGTTGATTAGGCCATTAAAGTTAACGATGAGCATTATATGTTGACCTGAATCCACCCATGACATGTGTTTTCAACAGGTACCACATACAGGGTGGCTGATATGTATTGGAACCAACTTCAGGTTGTTATCATTTGTAAACCGCTCGTCTGACAGCTGACAGATTTATTCCAGTGACAGCTCATTTTATTATTTACAAGATTACAAAATCATTTTGATCTATTGCTGGAAAACCACAAATAGCTATCGTTAGAGCCCTCCAGCATTTAAATGTGAACAAATCTTTTGTTTCTCGTACCATCGCTCGTTACCGTGATACTGGCAGTGTTGCATCGTGTCCAAAAAGTGGACGAAAAAAAAACGGTAACAACACCAGAAATGATCCGAAAAGTGGAGGCCAGATTTGATCTAAATCCACGCCGCAATGGTAGAAAAATTGCTCGTGAGCCGAACATATCGCGAGAACGGATGCAACACATATTGCAAAATGAGCTTGGACTAAAGCCATTGAAGTTCCAAAAAGTGCAAGAGCTCACCGATGGACAAAAAAAGTTAGACTGGAATGAGCCAAGGAGTTACTTCGCTTGCACGAAAGTGGCCAGTTACCGAATTTGGTTTTCTCCGATGAGCAGCCATTCCAAATTGAGCAGTTTGTGAACAAACAAAATGATCGGGTTTACTTGCCAAAGAGGTCAGCTGAAAATTTACACCTGCGATTGGCCACCAGAACTCAAGCGCCGCCGATCGTAATGGTGTGGGCCGCCGTAACGGCCGATGGTCGCTCCCCGCTCGTATTCATCGACCGTGGACCATTCCAACAGGACTCAGCACAACCGCACTCAGCACGCGTCAACCAAGAATGGCTTAAAAAGGAGGTTCCTCGCTTCATTTCTACCGCACAATGGCCGCCAAAATCTCCGGATCTCAATCCGTTGGACTTTTGCGCCTGGGGCATTTTGGAGAGTAAGGTTCTCACTAAAAAATACCAAAATGTCGATCATCTCAAGACGGCGCTTCGCCGGGAATGGGCCAAAATACCGCAGAGCCACTTTCGTGCAGCCTGTGATGGCTTTGTCGGCCATAATTCGTACCAAAGGTGGCCAATTCGAACAAATCTAAACTGATTCTAAAATTTGATGTTATTTCCAACATTTTTTGCTTTCGAACAGTAAAATTAAAAAAAAAAATAAAAAAATATAGCGCTTTACTTTGTTGCATTATATATCAGCCACCCTGTAGCTCATGCCACATTGTATATTCTGCGCGAGCGATTTGACCACATGGTCTTCTCACGTGGGGGTGATGTGAAAAGGTCGCCAAGATCGTTCGAGTATAAGCACAAAACACAGCGACTGATTTATGCGAAAGAGTAATGGAAAATTGGATGTGGATTTTAGGTGTGTTCCACCCAGTGAAGCCGTTGCTGATACTTACACGATGTTATATTGCGCACATAGTGGCATCAATAGGTCGTTTTAATTGGATACAAAATTTCGAAGTTATCTCACACACAGTTTCTTTTATTAAAATTTAACGAAAGTAAGCGCTTAATTGACAGACCCGATAGATATAGTGAGTTTTAAAAGGGATTAAAAAGGCGGCTTTGCAATACAGTATAAATTACCTTGAAGGTACATTGAAGAATAAGATCCTGACGAACTGCTATGACGTACACAAACTGTCTGCTATAGGGTTTTCATATTGGCAGGCAATAAGAAGTGCACTTACACTTAAAGTTGACAGTTTAAAGTCGACTCCGAACGACAGATTTTTTCGTAGCAATTTTATTTACTCTCAGGGCCATTATTATAGGATTTTAACGGGCAGATAAATTGTGTTACATTATTATGAGTACCCAATAAGATAGAAGTGATCGTTAAGCTAAAGAGAGGATCATCCTACCTTTAACATTTAAAGGTAATTTTATGTTTGAAGTTGCCACATTATATATTATTTTCATTACGGCAACTTCAAATTTTAACAAAATGAGCATATACAACAAAGAAACGAAGCCCGCGGTTGCCACTGCGTTAAAAAATTGTATAATTGAGCAGTTTTATCGACATTGCTCCGGCACTGGCATATTTTTGAAAATTTTTATCTGTAATAACGAAAATAAGTTAAAGTTAACTTTACAGTTCCCTTTAGCTAAAGGCACCCTTAATTAACCCCAAGTTTAACGACAAGTTCTAATAACGGCCCTCAGAATTTTTGCCAGAAATCTCCTGAAAGGAACTGGCCGAAGAAATATTTTTTCCTATTTCGATTTGTTGGAGATATCTGATCTGGGGTTTGAACTGTGGTCTTACGTCTAGTAAGCCAACACTTGAAATACTACACTCTTCTTCCAACAGAGTCTAATTGAGACAGGTTATTAACGAGTTAGAGAAGACTAGATCATCATCATCATCATGATAGTTCCAATACTAGTTTAAGAATTTTCTTCAATGTTTAGGTATTTGTCTTGGCAACTCAGGCGACCACCTTTACTTGATTCTAACCTAACCTTAATATTGGTAAGACTGTAAGAATGCTATCAAATAAAAGTCTTGAATGTTTACTTTTTCTGATTACTTTCCTAACCAATAATATGGTTTGGTGGTAACATAAATAAGAAGTTAATTCCATTGGCTTGATAGTGTATGGTTAACTATTGATTATCATGGCCATTTAAAATAATAACAATTTCATCAAAATTTGTTATTGTTTGTAATTTAATATTTATATTGTTTTATATTAGAAAATAATTATTTTGTTGTTGTTATTTTTGTTTGATTTTGTTATTAGAGAGAGAGAATTTATTTTTATTATATGAACACGTTTTGGTTTTTCGGGCCACAAAAATAAACTCTAAAATAAATATTAGATTCTGTTACAAATTATTATTATTACTTGTATTACCTAGCAGCGCCAACGACGATGAAGTTAAAAATCCCCAAAGACACTAAAACTAAGTAATCTTTATAAATCTTTTCAAATACAAAAATCTAAAAAAAAGAGGAAAAAGTAAATAAAAATAGTCACCGAGTGTAAGAGGAGGAGGAGAAGGAGATAGATGGAGGTGGAGGATGGACAATCATTGTCCAAGTCTCAGGTTTCCTTTGCTTTGGTCCATTGCTATGGAAACAATAACAATAATAATGAATAAACAAACAAAATAACAACGATGGGAGAGAGATGATCATCGAAGTCTAACACCAAAATAGCAAACACATAGCGAAATAGCAAATATTTAATGAATTTTCTTCATACCCCTTCTTACCGTACCTAACCTTACATTTTTCTATCTTACCTTACCTTACCTTACTGCAAACGCAAAACGTTATCTTAAAAAATTGCTACTCCAGGTAATTGGTTGGCTTAAATTCTAACCTAAAACTGCAGACAGAGTCTTGCATGTAGACAAACTTTAAAGTTTTAAGAATTTCACCACACATTACTGTAAACCTTTGGCATTATTTGATACCTTCTCGGAGCTGGCTTTGTTTTGTTATTTGGCCTGAATCTTGAGTTTGAGTTAAGAGGCCCAACCAACAAACAACGTGTTGTATGGATTACTATTTGAAAAAGCCACCACTACAATGTGCGTGAGATATGCATTATTTATCTTTTTGAAATTTTCTTCTCATTTTAGACAATTTTCTTTCGATTTTCTTTTTTATTTCTTTATATCTTGCTTGGCTGTTTTTCTATTCGCTTAAATGCAACCAACATGGCATTATGGTTGCTGGCTGCTTACTTCTTCTTCCTGGTTTTCTTCTTCTCTTCTCTTTAAACATTTGATCACACAAAATATCAGTTTTTTCGATTATTTTTTAAAGAAATCTTTGCTTATGGCAATTTAAAATTGTTTAAATCTCGTAATGTTTTTACTAACTAATGTGGGGGAGAGAAGAAATCGAGTTAAAAAGCTTTACGTTTAAACATACACGTAAAATATTTGAAATTTATGGAATTTTCTCCAACTTTTTTGTACAACTAAACAAATAAAGGAAATCTGCCATTGAAATAAAACAAAATTTGTTTAAAATTTCTATACGATCAATGCAACAAAGTACTACAAGGCAATTACTGATCTTTTTAGGCCAATAGGAAAAAGTTGGACTAGGTTAACATTTGATTTCAATGTTAAAACGAGATTTGTAGTGATGTTTTTCGAAGTGGACCCTGTTGTCCTTGGTTATAAAATGGAATGGAATTTTTCAAGTGTATCTCAGAATAGAGTCATGTATACCATGCATTCCACGCCCTAGGCTAGTGGGCAGTGTGCAAGCTTACATATTACACGTGAGGCCATTGGTCACGAATTGACGACATTGGAACTGAAACATATGCCAGAAAAGGGGTCCATCTCGAAGTAATACAACCGTGGTTCCGAAGTGGAATGATTCCCCGGTGAGGAGACAAGGCGGGGTTTTAGTCGGTATACCCAGTGGGAGAGTCCGACATATCATGTCTGCTAACGACCATCATGAATGCATAAAGCATTTTCCCTCTTTCCCGCAAAAAAAATTGGCCATGGATAGCATCGTGAAAAAGTATAGCAAGGAAATTGACTTATAAAATGATCCCATTGCTGTATTCCAGGCCAATTTAAGACCCACCAACTATTTTGGTAATTCAACGAATATTATCGTTGAACGATGTATACAAAGCGATGGTAGTCAGTTGGCATAATTTGAGGTGAGATATTTAGAATCGTAGTCGCCGTAGTCTAGTAGATAGTGTGTAGGCTTATTAAACGTGTGGCTACTTTTCAAACCCGAGGTCAGATATCTCCAAAAAAGGTTAGGTTAGGTTAGGTTAGAGGACGTTTACTTGTCAATTAAGACAAGTACAGTACCTGGAGGTCGAATTGACCCATTCTACATCGTCCTAGTTTCTCACACCACTTATGTTGTGTGTGTGTTAATTTTATACATGAGTGGTGGGACCTACAGTTTAAAGTCGACTACGAACGACAGATTTTTGAGAAACTTTTCATGGCAATTTTATTTACTCTCCGAGTTTTTGCCAGAAATCTGCTGAGAGGAAGTCGCCGAAGAAATACATTTTGTTTTTGTCTTGATGCCTGGCCTGGGTCTCGAACCCTGACTTTTTGTCTAATAAGCCAACACACTACCTACTAGACTACGGCGACTTCATCTCCAACTAAACGAAATATAAAAATAATATTTCTTCGGCTTCTGCCTCTCAGCAGATATCTGGCAAAAACTTTCTAAGAGAAAATGAAATTGTCACGAAAAACTTTCTCAAAAATCCGTAGTTCGGAGACGACTTTAAACTGTAGCTCCTGCCACTCATGTATAAACATGACACAGGCAAAATAAGTGTTGTGTGAAACTAGGTCGTAATTCTGATTGAATGGTTGTAATGACCAATTATGTATGCATGTATGTGTATACCATTAGGGCATTTTGATTTCAGAAATAAATTATACATTAAGAGTGTTCAGTTAAGTCTCAAGCACAAGTTTCTATCAATGTTTTCCCAACAATTTCAATTTTATTTGACAGTCTATAAAAATTAAGATTCTTTAGAGATCAATGGCAGAATTGTCGTGTTGTGAAGACAGAAACTTGGATGAAAAATAAGATACGTAAACAATAAGAAAGCCACAAAAGATTGACACACGACTTGAGAAATCATGAAACTTTACAGGTGTGAGTTCGGTGAGCTAAAAATCCCATGCTTTGTAGACGACTATTGGTAGCCATGTGCTTTGACCCCACCAGACCATAAGCTTTGGATTAATCACTATTTAGTTCATTGCGATTTGAAGGCTATAGTCTTGGCTTGATATTGACGTAATGAATACACTCTTCTTCCACACTTAAAAAAGAAAAAAATTTTTTTTTTTTTAACATCAGTTTGTGGAAATCCGAGGACTCTGTTTGCACTATCGACTATACTTAAAGGTGATAAAAGAGGAACAAGTGCTTAGGGAGATAAAAGGATTATAATTTAGCGGCTTCAAAGCCGCCAGACTGTGAAAAGTTTTAACTTTCATCTGAAGTATCAAAACTCTTCAACGAAAGACTTGCCAATTGCAAATATGGATCATTTCACAACTAAAAAACGCATAACAATTGTTAAAACGTGACCATTTAAAGTGTACAACGCGTAATTATGATTGTTATAATCGTCTTACAAAAAAGAAAATTTATAAGACTTAAGTTGTTACAGATCATCGCAATGTACACACTCCCAAAAGTATCACTCCTTGCATCTTCAACCATATAAAGTCCAACTCAGGCAATAAGCAATAACGGCAGATCATTCACAACGTTGTAGATATGCTGATTAGATGCTAGAGCATCAGACTTTTAATGCGCCTTTTTTGCGAACAAAAGTCTCTTCAGCAATGAAGCTCTTTTTTCTCTCGGATGGATTGTTCAAGAATCAAAATTGTCACATATGAGGATCAGAAAAACCAGAAATGGAAAAACCATTGCAACCGGAAAAAAAAAGTTGCAGTTGCTAGCGAATTCTGGCATGGATTTGTCAATGCATCAGACTGGCCGCAATTGAAGATTACTAAATTGATGACATGTGGTTGCAACAAAACGAGCTACACAGTACGACTCGGTTATATTGCAGGGGAAGTTTCCAGGAAGTGAAATTTCAAGTTTTGATGCCAACAAGATTTGATCATACCTGTGCAAGTAATAATCTAACCTTTAACGATTTGAAAACCAATGTTCGTTAAGGTATTGCAATTATAAGTCATTTCCCTAGCCTTAGATATTAGTCGCCGTAGTCGAGTAGGTAATGTGTTGGCTTATTATACATGAGGCCATGGTTAAAACCCCAGGTCAGACATTAAAACGAAAATATGAAAAAATATTTCTTCGGCGAGAGTAAATAAAATTGTCATGGAAAGTTTCTCAGAAACTCTGTCGTTCGGAATCGACTCTAATCGACACTCACGTATAAAATTAACACACAAACATCAGTGGTGTGAGAAGCTAGGTCGTAATCCTGACTAAGGGGTTGTAATGACTAATTATGTATGTATGTATGTAATCACTCTTGATTAGCTTGCACTGGGTAACACAATGTGCCATATGGGCCACCGAGTGAACTCAACTAACCGAACCTAACTTAATCACTTCTGAATATTTCTTTCCAAACCTAATAATATGGTGGTTGCAACCTAAAAATCATTAGATCTTCATTCTCACAATATAAAGGACTTCTTAACTTCTTAATATTGAATCTACCCATAGTTATATATGATACGCCATTAATGAGATCGTATTCAGATATGTACATATATATAGAGAGTATAGCATGTATGTATATAAGTATGTATGTATAAACTAGTATAAATAGAATTGGCAACAGAATACATACAGTCTAGTTTTGTGGGGTAAAAACCTATTTTTCTAAGCCATATGCCATTGTTTTAAAATTTCTTACCATCCTACCATCATAAAATGAGCACTTTTAAAGAATTTCTCTGTAATCCATTATCATTGACGACAACGTTTACACTTACTTAACCATTGATTTGTGGTTAAACATTAACAAACGAAGAATACACGTTTTGTAGAGGAAAAAAGGGGTCACTTTCAACTGGACATTATTCATTTCAACTTTAATTAGAATTGCATGAGGGTGCCATAACGCCCATTATTACTGGTTTTAAAAGAACAATTCCGTTAATTATGACAGCAGAACAAACGTTGAATTGGAAAATTAATACGAGAACATAAAATATCTTGTTAATGAAGTAACATTTGTGAACAATACAATACGAATTGTATTAACACTCTCACTTGGAAGACAATCAATTACTAAATTTACTATTTCAAATGGTGGTTAAGTTTTTGAAATGTTTTTTTTTTGGAAAAATATCATAAAATTAAATAGGGGATGGTTTTAAAAGTATCTAACAAAAATAACAGCAAATTATTATGGATATCTAACCAATAAATAAAATTTAGATCGTCTTTTAAAGGCCATCGTAGTAGCAATTTTAACATAAAAACATTTTGATTTGGATTGCTACACTGTTTTCGTTTAATTTTTCTTGTTTTGATTTTTATAGGAGTTCTATATCTTATGAAAATTAAAAAATTTCCATACCCTTTAACGCTGAAGAAACATCATAGGAAGGTCCGGTAGTGTTACCTCTTGAGAAACAATAGGAATCAATGAGAAAAGTTGATCGCCACTTATTTCAATGCTTTTTCCTAGAATGAGTTGTTTCCAGGCAATGGAAGGTGACAACCCTATCATTCTAGGACCTACTCTAGTAGACCAACTATGTAGTTGAGGATCATGAGCGCCACATTGATTTTATGTCATTTATGCAATGCTTAGATTAAATATTTTTATAAAACGAAAGAATCAAAAGTATTGTTTTGGTATTAAGAAACTTGGTTGTAGAAAAAGAAAAAGGGAGCACTGTGCGTTTTTCAAAGAACAATTTAAAGGACTGTGGAACTATGTCTAGATATGATATAGATTACCTGAGCAAAAGCAATGTCGAGACCATACCAATGGAAATGAATACTCTCTCAGGGTAGCAATTTATAGGACTAGGGCAGGCCAAAGAATTAGCAGCGCCTGTTTCCTATGGGGACGGGCTGTATAAATTACGGAAGGCGAGCGTTAGTAGGTTTTCTATTGTGTCGCTAGTACCAGAGACAGTGTTTTAATATATTACCGCCTCTGCCTGAAGCTGTACAAAGCCACAGGATACATTTGTGCAATAGCATGGAGGGAGAATCCTTTCTACTCGCATGTGAGCACACTACCCCCTAAACTACAGGGGCAGTTCTAGTTCTGGATGTTAGAACGCAATGCTATGTTAAATTGGAATATTTTTTAAATGCCGAAAGCAGAATTCGAATGCCATGGTTTATCACATTATTACCTAAATCCAACCGGAATTAATTACAAAACTCAGGCATTAGAATACAGTTACAATGTGGTTTGTAAATGAAAATGTAGTAGTAAATGCTCTGGTAAAATTAGGGATGCACTAGCGAAAACAGTATACTTCTACTAAATATTCGTTTTTCTTCATTCGTAGTAAGCAAATTGCTCGTTATTACAAATAATTGGTCATTACAGAGAGAATTGTTTCTTTAATGAGACTATCCGTAAGAGGAACAATCTACCTGAAAAAGTATTTCTTATCTCATCCAATGGCGACTTTCTGCTCTTAGGTTAACAACTTAGGTAAAGTACGACAAACAGGAGAGGAGTATGAATTGGCCTCTCATTCACAATTGGATTCAATGACATGGCCACTGTATTACTTGTATGACTATATAAAATTAATCTTCAATCAAATACTCGGCAAACTATAGAATACAAGGAGTTAATTTTACAGAAATGTTAACGGAAAAGAGCTGAGCCATTAAACCAAGAATCTTAGTTCAACTTGTGCATGAGTTGAGTGTCTAAAGAAACAGTAGGGCCTGCTAACTTCCATAGACGTAAGGTCAGCTAAGCTATTCAAGCAATGACGGTGCAATGAGGCTGTATGAAATAAGGTGACAGGCTCTGTAGATATTTACGTACTATCGCAAAAAACATTCTGCTGTAAGAGTAAACTGTTGAATATTGGTTTTTTTTGGTCAGCACTCTAAGACCACGAAATCATTATGTCAGCCATTTAAATTCTTTCCCTCCAAAAAGTTTGCAAATGGTTTGCATTACAATTTGCAATATGGGAATATACTAAGTAATAAAATAATTTAAGTCGTGGATTTGGAACGTTAGGATCACAATTACAATAAATTAAGAATTTCCTATAGTCTAGATAAAGGATGGCCATAAGCAGTGACCCGGAAAATATCTTTAAGCGGCGAAATGTATGGCATGGTAAAACACTTAGTAATAGCATAAGATTCTATTCTAAAAATTAAAAAGATAAATAGGAAAGAAAACATACCACTTATTTATATTCCAATTGGAAGTCTTCTGCAACTTGGATGATTGATTATAAATTTTGCACAATAATTTCTTTTAATTTAATGAATAAAAACCGAATGAATAACACAATAAACCGCATCCACCATTTTTTTTTATTTAATACCGTATTCTTTTTCACTTACTAACACTACTTTCTAGAAATTTCTTTGTAACACTTTGCAAAAGAGAGCAATAATATGTTTAGTTTTCCTTTAAATAATTAACAACAATTCTTATAAACTTCTCTTAATTTTAATTTTTTAGTTCAATAAACAAAAACACAACAAATATTTTAAGGCAGAACAAACAAACAAATTCATGCTGAAAACTGCCAAACTAAAAGGAAAAAGAAGAAAACAAAAACAAAACAAATGTTTTATTGGACAAACAGCTGTTTTTAGGTAAGTTGACACATAATAACACAGGGTTGTTATAAACAGTGTTGCCGTTTTGATTATTTATTTCTAACAACCAAAATTGGTTATTTTTTAGGTTCAATTTAATATGATTATTGTGTAAGCTTTAATGGTTTTGCTTTTTGGGTTTAAAAAACCGTATTAAATAATTGTTGTAAACTAAATAAACGAACATAATTTAATTTTGAGAAAATAGAAAAAAACTATGACTTAAAATTATTATATTCGTGTCCGATCTGTATAAATAAAAATAAACCAATCGTCGTCGTTTAAGAAAAAAATTGAAGGCATGCGTTTTGTGGTGGTTTTTTCTCGTTTTTCTGCTGGTGTGTGTCGTCGGGTGAGAACTGGGTTATTGTTGTGGTTGGTTTGCACCGTTTGTTGGAGTTTATCGTATTTGACGGGCGGGTGGACCACAAAATGAACTACTTTTTAGTGTGGTTTGTTTGTAACGTGGTGAGTTTTTGCAAAGTGTGGTGAATTTGTCCGTTATAGTGAATAAAATGATATTCACCAAAGTGTCGTTATTCGAAATTGATACCGTATTATCATACATCACTGTGTTGAATTAGCAGGTGTATGTCTAGGATAATTAATTTTCACCCCATTGGGTTAAACCAAACACACCATTCATAAATTGGGTTGTGAAACAGGGATGAATGGTGTCGCATAGTGTTGCCTAATTAAAAATTTAAAAACATAATATAATATATTATATTATTTAGAAGAGAAACTGTTTAAAAAAAAAAACTGTGTTGTAGAGTGCAAAAATAAAGTTTTAGGTTGCTGACTTTGGTAAGCACCAGGAAATCTATTGTGAGTGAATTGTCTTTAATCGTTATTTTAAACGTAATTTTTAAAAATTTTACTTTAAAAGAGATTCATCCATTTCGATGTATTCAAGTAAATGGTAATAGGCCCTCAAAATTCGAAAATTTAAAAATGTTCTTTGTATTTAACACGAAAAAAAGTGCGTTTTCTGTTCGATTGGCGATTTATTAGCAGCAAATTTTTTAATAACTTAGCAGGATAGGATAGAATAGAGTGAATAAAATACCGAAATAGGTACTTTTTTCAGTTTACAAACAACGCTGAACAGTGACAGATAAATTGGGGATGATCTCATCCTTTTCCTCTTCATAATAGCAACTAAAAAAATGAATAAACAAAAAAATATCTCGTATAGTCACTAATAAGTTACTCATCAATTATATATTTGTTCATATTTCATATTGTTGCAGATGTCTGACCTCGGGTTTGAACCCTGACCCCACGTCTAATAAGCCAACATACTACCTACTAGACTACGGCGACTACATCGGCGAGCAATAATGCAAATATTTTGTTCAATAACAATCCGATTAATAGCCTTTTTCAGAGGCACTCTTCAAACTAATTCTGAGTGCTTTACTATGGGGCTTAGATTTGCGGTAAAAATTGCACTTTAGGCTAATTTGGAATGTAGAATGACACGTATTAGGCAAATTAGGACTTGCTTTGTACTCTCAGATGTAAAGTGCCAGTCTTTCTCGGCTGCATTTAAAAGCTAACTATGCTTTTCACATATCAACAGGAAATAGATCTTCAAATAGGTCTTTCAATAGTTTATTATCATCTGCTGGTAGCGTAGCAGAATTTTATTATAATTTTTTCAAACAAAGTTACAAAAAATTAAACATTTTTAAAGATTTTGTTTAATTGACTGTGAATTATTACCGTGATTATTAAATACAATAGGCCTCTTCGATAATAGCAATGATTTTATGGAATACCTCTTATTGAATACAATAATTAAGCCCTACTCTGGCCATGACCTATATTAAGAATTTCATTTTCATTATATGAGTAACAACAATTAAACTAAGCTTAACCAGTGGATAACATTTCAAAAGTAAAACTTATGCAAGCATTTGTTTGTCATGTTATTGCTGCTCATTTTCCAAATTTAATACGCCATCAACCCACAGAATCAGTGAACTGTGCAATGAAACTTCGAAAAAAGAATTTAGATAAACACAATAACAACTAATCTATGTACATATGAAAGCATTGACCAATAATAGCCAAGTTCATGACACAAACGAACAAAATATAAAAATTGTCAACCTGAACTTTTGACAGAAAACCTAGAAAACAAAACACAACAACAGCTGTAACAGCTCTTCAAAAACTTGCACGCAAATCGAGAAAAAAAATGAAAACAGAGAAACTAAATGTTGGAAAAAGTTTTAATAGCTTTAAATATCTATTCGACTATGATTATGTGTGTGTGTGTGTGTGTGTGTCTTTGGTACTGATGATGGCAACGACATCCATGCGTGGCCATATGAAATCAAAGTTAAAGCAATTAAATGGTCAGTTAGTTTTTCTCTGTCATATAGAAAATGGCTTTCCCCCTAAAAAATATGGTATTCAGGTGAAAATATAATGAAATGCTCTGTTGGCGATGCTGTGTTTTTGCTGTTTTCTCATTAATTTCACTCATTAAAGACTCTATTGAAAATTTTTCCCTGTGTTTTCGTTTTTTCTTTTGTTGTACGTTAACAAAATTCAGTATAAATTCATAAAATTATTGTAAAATAAAATTATTTGTTAAAAAGTTATTTTACGAAACAGTTGTTCGCATTAAAAGAATAGAAAAAAAATATTGAAAAAATGATAAGAACTGCATTATCCGTATTATTGTTATGTGTAATTGTAATAGTGAGTGTGAAAAAGGAAAACAATACAAAAATTACAAAAATTTTAATAAAATCCCGTTTTTTAATATAGCGCAGCACTATGGCAGCGGCTGTAATTGATTGTCAAAGGCCACCTCAACTAGTGGTGAGTTTTTAAATGCAGTCTTCTAAATTTCTAAAAGACTTAAGACCTAAACTTCTTTGCAATGATCTCACAAAATAAACAAACCATAGAAAAAAGGTTTGTTGCTTAAGTCGTTTATATTGTCCTCCACAATGTATTCTAAAGAGTGGTGAGTTTATTCAAGACTTAAGACACATGCTGTAAATGATCATAAAGTAAACAATGTCTTGTAAAAAAGTTTGTCACTTCAGTCTTTCGTATTCTTTTAGAAGGAATTTCGTCGAAAAACATAATCACACCAAATATTTTCGATTTGTTCGTTAAAAATCTGGATAATTTAAAAATAAAAAATCGTTTATTGTAAAAAATAAAAACTAATAAAAGATATTATATTCACGCGAAGAAAGTTCTTTTTTAAACATTTTACCAAAAAATCGATAATAGTTTGACATTTTTAAAGAAAATTTATTTATCGAAATTTTTTATATAAAATAATTACTGTCGATATTTTCTACATAAAAAAATTGTCGAAATTTTAGAAAATGTTAGTGAAATTTGTTACTGAAAAATTTTTTATGTGAAAGATTTGTTATCGTATTTTTCCATATAAATTTTTTTTAACGAAATTTTCTACACTCAGCCACAAAAGTATACATACGGTTAACGAATTTCAGAAATATTTTAACCAATCCATTTTCGTTGAAAATCTTTATAATTGTCTGACATCTTTCTTCGATTTTAAGACGGTCTTTTGCATTGGTTCAGAAATTTGTGAAATTTGTTAATCGGATGTATACTTTTGTGGGCCTGTGCAGGGCCACAATTCAGTTCAATTTAAAAAATTTTTTAACCAATGCAAAATACTGTCTTAAAATCGAGGTTACTATTTATAAAGATTTTCAACGAAAACGGATTGGTTAAAAAAATTTCTGAAATTTATGTAGACTTTAGCAACTGTGAAATTTTTTATATAAAAAATTTTGTATCTAAATTTTCTACATAAAAAATTTGTTATCATAATTTTCTATATAAAAAATTTGTATTGAAATTTTCTATATAAAAAATTTGTTATCGAAATTTTTTGTATACAAAAATTGGGATCGAAATTTTCTATATAAAAAATTTGTTATCGAAATTTTCTATATAAAAAAATTGGAATCGAAAAAATCTGTTATCGAAAATTTCTACATAAAACATTTGATATAGAAAATTTCTATATAAAAAAATTGTTATGGAAATTTTTTGTATAAAAAAATTGGAATCGAAATTTTCTATATAAAAAATCTGTTATTGAAAATTTCTACTTAAAAAATTTGGTACTGAAATTTTTTATATAAAAAATTTGTTATCGAAATTTTCCATACAAAAAATTTTTTATCGAAATTTTTTGTATAAAAAATTGGAATCGAAATTTTCTATATTTAAAATTTTTCATCGAAATTTCCTATATAAAAAATTGGAATTAAAAAAACCTGTTATCGAAAATTTGGTATCGAAATTTTCTATATTAAAAATATGGTATCGAAATTTTCTGTATAAAAAAATTGTTTTTAAATTTTTTACATAAAAAATTTGGTATCAAAAGTTTCTGTATAAAGAAATTGGTATCGAAATTTTCTATATAAAGGATTTGTTATCGAAATTTTCTATATTCAAATTTTGTTATCGAAATTTTCTATATAAAAAACAGTTATCGAAATTTTCTAATAACAAAATTGTTATCGAAATTTGCTGCTACTGGGCCTCGATGAACGTCATATCTGTGATCTTCTAATCGCACATTTGCTTTCCTATAACTGCCTGCTGATTTCTCTATGAGAGGAGTTCCATCTTCTCCTTTGTTATTCCGAAAATCATCTGGTTTCTGTATGGCAGGGGTTTCACTTACATTCTTTTTCCAAATGTGGAATAAATGGATTTACCCCTTACCAATACCACACAAGCTGTGGGGACACGTTTGAGAGGGAAATAATTATTCATTTTCTTTGTGAATGCTAAAGTCTAGCAGCTGGATGACTTACAGATCTTTTTCTGGGGGCTAAGTGCCGCCTGGATTACCTCGAATTTCGCCACAGTTCGAGGCGCCTACAATACTTCTTTTTCTACTTGGGTGATTTATTAGTTGTGGATTTGAATTGTAGACAATACTCTTATGCTAATCTATATACACACATACAAATAAAATGGTAAATAGGCCTTTTATTTAGAAAATAAGTCATACCATCCATTTCAGAATTTGATATGAAAATTCATGTGTTTCTCAGACATTTGAAAAATTAAAGTTTTCCCTTATAGAGCCCCAAGTAAATAGGCCTTTTAGTTAATATAAATTTGTAAACCATTCTTTTAGGATCCTTCCAGATGCTGTACGGATGGTGGCCGAGATGATGTTACCGAAACCTGTGCCCATCGCATGGGCATAACTGGAAAATCTAGCGATGAGCCACCCACAGTAGAAAAAGCAACGGTAAGTACAAATGAATTTCTGAAGTTACGAAAGAATATGAAATTTTTTCAACAGTGCCTGGCTGAATGTATTCTAAGCGAATCCAAATATATGATTAAGCCGGAGACATTGGATATGTCCAATATTAAAGCCGATTTATATGATAAATTTTCAAACGATACCATTTATGCGGAAACCATGTCCGAGGCTTTTCGCCGATGCCAACCCACAGCTCAAAGAAAAATGGAGGCTTTAAAACAAATACCCCTGGGTAATGCGGCTTTGCAAAGAACGTGTAGTCCTTTTGCCGGTATGGTATTGGGCTGTGCGTATATGGAATATTTTAAAAATTGTCCACCACATCGTTGGACAGAAAATGCTGAGTGTGCATTGGCTAAACAATTTGTAACGCAGTGTGCCTTGGGGGCCTAAATCAGAAGAAATTATTTATTTCGTTTTATTATTGTTTTGTATTTCATTTTATTTAATTGTTTTAAAAGAAAAATGAAAAAAAACATATCGATTGCAAAATAAAGAAATAAAAATTAAATATCATTTATTAAATTTGGTTTTGGCAATACTTGATGGGAAATCTTCGTGCAAGGCAAGCTGTGCAACAAAATCATCACGATGTGCACGGAAAAAGTCCACTACAGCGTATTCAACCATTTTAGTTATTCCTCTCTCATCACATTTAGCCATCATTTCTTTGAGTCTCATATCACGACTGATATTCTGTCGGATGTATAAAAAAAAGGTTCTAAATTTCTCTGTTTCTTAGGAAAAATATTTCCGTACCTCTTTCAAAACATCTTCAGCAGATTTCGTTACCAACACTTTAGTTAGTAATGACAACTCCTCGTACTTTTCATGCATTAGCAGTTCGACCCAAGGTTCTTTGAAAAAGTCCAAAAAATTTACGATATCCCTGAGATACCAACGTGATTTAAGATTATTCAACATTAACTCATGGCGGCCGCAAAAGAATTTCAGGTAATCATAATTCATTTTCTGAAATTGTAGAGATTTAACACTGTTTAGGGGAGGGGGACAAAAGAAAAACATTCTATTGTGGATCCTCTATTCTGGAATTATTTCTGGAAAATCAATGAAAATCAAATATTGAAATAAAGCTCTGTTACATCTTTGTTATGACAAGGAGACACTGTAGACCGTATTCTGAGCCTCGCGAGAAATTCAAATTCATCCAGGTCCATAACCTCTCTGACCTCCAGTTAGAATAACATTATCAAACCAAGATCATAAAAATGCCAGGGGTAACTTCATTTCTTTAGAAGGAATTGAACTCAATTATCAAAGTTCCTCACCACTGTACTCACATAGCATAATTGGTCATTATAACCCTTTAGTCAGGATTACAACCTAGTTTCTCGCACCACTTATGCTATGTGTGTTAATTTAATACATGAGTGGCGGAACCTACAGCTTAAAGTAGATTTCGAACGAAAGATTTTTGAGAAAGTTGTCATTGCAATATTGTTTGTGAGAATACTGACTGAAGGGTTGTAATGACCAACTATGTATGTATGCATGTATTAAGCCTTTAGTCAGGCTTACAACCTAGCTTCTCGCAGCGCCCGGGTTATAAATTTTAATTTTGTTTGAGCGGCGTGATCTCCAATTCAACGTCGGATTCGGAGACCAGATTTGAGAAACTTTTCCTGGCAATTTGATTTACTCTCAGAGCTTTTGCTAGAAGACTGCTGAGAGGCAGTCACTGAATCAAATCTGGACTTCCGGGCTTGTAGACAAGCTCTTTAACCACTACACCAAGCCGCCACAATCCTCTCGACTGTAGAGGACTCTTACTCTGCTAAGGTCTTCCCACATTCGACATCATTTGAGTCTGTTGTTGTCTTGTTTCTTAAATTAAGAAAACTTCAAGCTTCAGGACTTTGTAGAAGAGGCCATGATGCCGTACGTATATTATTTTCGTATATTGTTTCAAAACACACTTCCAAATTGCCTCACTTTTATCGGCTTAGAATCAGTGAAGCCTTATAGAGTATTGAATCTGACTGTTATGTTCATCTTACTTACCTTTTGAGTTACGACCACAATTTCCTCGACTATGCCGTGTTGATTTAAGCGAACTCTACAAAAATCACCATCATCGTAAGTGACCAAGGGGTACTCATACTCATTACCCAAATGATTGGCCAAGTAACGCTTAGGGGTGGTGACTTTTACGAAAAAATGATCCAGGGGTAGATGAGCTTGAAAGTAATGCGGTTTGGAAAATTTTTCTTCAGGCTTTGGAAAAGTTTTAGTGTTTTCGATAAGATTCAAAGTGTTGATGATCTGAAATAAAATAATGTGGATATTTTTTGCATGGTTCATGAACGAACTAATGAAAAGCTTTACTGTAGGCTATTCACTTGGTTCTGGAGCGATTAAAGCGATCAAATGAACTAAAAGATCTTCTTTTATTGTTTCACTTACCTTCTCAGCCGACTCTTGGGCGCTTACAAAACGATATTGATGATTTGGTTCTTGTCTATGCTTAATATGATTGCCTATAGCATATACATCGAATTGTGTGGTACGATAGTTCTCATTCACCTTAACCAAATTCTGTTCGGTTGCTATAAAAGCCACATCGAGAACTATATTTTTCAATAAATTAACAGAAAATTTTCTTTTAAGAACATATCTCAACTCAATGCTATGCATACTTACTGTTCACCATATTGGCTTCGAGATAAACTTCATAGTAACTGATGAATAAATCAACATTTATGGTCAGCTTTTCGTCCGTTACATGTTTAACGAAGGTAACATCCTTTAAGTTGCCATTACTTTCATGTAGGGTATATGAGATCCAACGCATTTCATCGTGTACATGTACACCTAAATCTTCTACCATTTCACGGCAAATTTCCTCTACACGTGCATCCGCCGCGGAGTTGTTTAATTTTATGGCCGACTTTTGTTTATAGGGAATAAAGAAATGGATGTCCGAACTTTTGACGCCATGTTTCAATAGGAAATTTATAAATTCATAGGCTCTTATGTGAGTGCCATAGACTACAATGGATTTCTGTATGGTGTCCGGATAATCCGATAGAATAACGTCCAATTTATGAAAAAACAACAGCTTATCGAAACGATTATTAATGTGACTATAGTTAGCCGGTGTTTTAATGTTTTTGAATAGGTTATCCGGTACACCAAAGTCAGTGCTACACATTAGCAGCAGAACATCATAAACAATTTCACATTCAGTTTCCATTGTAATGACACGATTACGTCTGTAATAAAGATTTATTTATTTTCATATAAACCGTTAGAGGTCAAAGTTCAAAGTTCAATTAGATAAAACGTTACTTACGTATCTATAGCGATTACTTCACCGCTTATAAAATTAATCCAAGTACGCACATCCATACGCTTCCAGACATCCCTTAGAAAATCATCATCATTTTCGAAATTTACCCAACACTGGGACTGTTTATCCTGTGCACAAAAATGACACTTAAAGCTATGCTCGCTATAAGCCTCCAAAACACCGGGTTTACAGATAACGGTAATATTTAATAGAGGCAAACAATTCATGGTGCATTGAAGATCGACACTGTAAAGCAAAATTTAAAGAATTTTTTCTCAATTTATAAAAGAGTACGGCTTATTAGACGTGAGGCCGTGGTACAAAACCCAACTCAGACACCTTAAAGATCGCCATTACGCGACAAAAACGGTTGTGTATTCTTTTCAAAACCGATTGGACCGATCACTGCTTTACGAAAAAAATACTGGCTATACTGCCGTTGTGAAAATCCCGTATCAGATTATATGAAGTGACAGTAAAGCGGTCACAATTTCAAATTGTGCAAGAATAACGGACATCTCTTGAATAAACAGAGAGCGACAAACGGCTGTTTCCCCTTATATCGACTCCTGGACACGAGGATGTTGATTCTAACAACAATAATCAGAATTTATTGACAAGCTTTTAATGCCATAGGAATATCTCGTGAATACTGGGACTGGACTTTAAGAATACTTTACAACATCTTCTGCAGGGGCTGCAATGACAAGGAAGAAGAATAAAACAAAAAAACATCTTCTTTCAAGCATTTAGAAATCTGAGACAAAGGCTTGTTAGGCACCTTGATTTGGATATAATTCACAGCTTCATTAAACTACCGGGATGATAGGCGACTTCCTCTCAGCAGATTTCTGGAAAAAAATCTTGAAAGTAAATAAAAATTTGCAATGAAAAGTGTCTCCAAAATCTGTCGGGTCCAGCCATCAATCACACAACACATAAGTTGTGTCCGAAACTAGGTCGTAATCCTAACTGAAGGGTTTTAATGGCCAATTGCATATGTACGTACGTGCGCCAGTGAACTTATTGCTCACTTGGCTAAGAATTATTTACACGATCATCTTACTTTTACTTTGCTTTGTTTGCAACATAACTGGATATTTATTTGCAATGGTAAGTTCCAGACTGACAGAGTTGCCAACTGTTTTTGGCTAGAAACAACATTATTTGTGAACAGGTTTTGTGTGAGGGTAGTGCTTTTACTCAAGAGGTGCGAGCAATACTGGATGGTATTCTTATTTGTTATGCTTTCCAAAAAACTTAGGGATTCTAAGTCTTCGTAAATGGCTTTTTTAAAGAAGACAGGTAGGCTCTTTATTTAATAGATTCGAATACATTTTCTTTTCACTTTATGGCCTGGGTTAACAACTACAATTGCTGTTGGTGTTTGAACCGTAGCCTCACGCCTATCTTTTCGTCTACGGCAACAACGATGCTAAATATCTTACCTTAAATTATGCCAACCGAATACCATCAATCTTAAAAATGCATTGCATACATCATTCAAGCCCAAAACGATAATATTCGTTGAATTACCAAAATAGTTGGTGGGCCTTAAATTGGCCTGGAATACAGCAATGGGATCGTTTTGTAAGTCAATTGTCTTGCTATACTTTTTCGCGATGCTATCCGTGACCAATAAATTTTTGAAAAATGTTTTATACGTATGTGTAGCTTCTAAGGCCTGTTGAGGTATGGTTTTGCATATATTGGACCAACATTTTTTAATACGTCTGGGCTCAACCGGTTGCATAGTGGTGATCAGGTCATTGGGTAAAAGTTCTTGGTTCTGCAAATAAAATGAAATGATAAAGATGATTTGCTGTTTTGGTGCAGCATGCTGCAACAGCTTACAGTGGGCATAAAATAATAATAATGATAGAAATTTGTTATTCTGGCCAATTCGCGAAAGACTAAATCGGACTGAAAGTGAAAAAATGGATGCAGACGCAAGGCCACCACTTCGGCTATATTGAATTGCATTAGTTCCTCTTCTTTGGTAATGTGATAATGTCTCTTCAGGGCTCTATTGTTGTGAAAAGGTCTACGGAATAAAGATATGTATGTATGTAGACATTAAAGAAAAACTTCTTCCAAACTGGGCCTACTTTATCAAAACGAAACCCACAATGGTGTTCTCATCAATTGTTCTGGTTGAATCGCCACATCTTATGGTAAAACATTGATACTCAGTCTCTAGATCGTCCAAAAGCTCCTGCAATAAATTTAGAATCTGTTGCTTGTGATCAGTGTCGATTTCATCCGGGACATCTTGACCGTGAGCTTCACAATACAAAGACTGATGGGACAGTAGAGCCAAACGATCGGCTATGCTTGAAATACGATTTCTAATCAGCTTTGTAGGCATGGGCGCATTTTTAGTAGCATCATCGATTATAAGTTCTTTAACTTCTGGCATATCTTCTTGTCTTAATTCATACAAACTAATTTCACCAAAAACAGCACCACGATGCGCTATGTAAAGACCTTCTTCTAAAGCACAACCGGGACGTGGTATTACACGCTGTATATTAAACAAAAGCAGTCATTACTATTATGTGTGTGTGTGTGTGTATTCGGGTGTGTTTGTGTTAACTTACAATAAAAAATTTCAGTATCTCCATTATGTACAGCGATTGTTGATCGGAAGATTTTAAGCACATCAAACAATAATCTTTGTTTGGATAGGCAGCAAATGCTGTTGTCAGGAAACGAAAAACACGACGCGAATCGTTGTCATTCTTTAGACCGAAAAGTTGAATGGCAAATGCATTCAATTTCTCATCATAGGGTGCATCATTTGCACCATCCGGTATGTTGTAGTAGAAACCAAACGACTTGCGTCGTATTTTAATATAATAATCGAATGATCTTAATTCTGTATGAAGAAAAAAAAAAAAATTTACGACATATTGTTGGGCAAAGTTATTTCGATTGCCTTAGTTGTACATGGCTGTTCGAGTTCGATGGCTGCAGTGTTTGCTGGGTTCAGCTGGACAGAGAACTATTGCTCACCTATTATCATAGGTTATTATCTTATGGTTCCTCTCGTGATTTCTGCAGGACCTGTGGGTCTGAGTATCGCCCTACACATATATTTCGTTTCATATGTTAGTGCTCAAGTCTAGTTTAAGGCTCTTGGGCTATTGACCCCGCTATCTTTGACTGAACTCTTTGAAACAAAAATTACAACCATAGCTGTATCCTAATTTAAAACAATCGTAGATAAGTTATTTTTTAAACGCTGCCATTCACGCATACATACATACATACAACCATTCAGTCAGGCTTGCAACCTACCTTATGTTGTGTGCGTTAATTTTATAAATGAGTGGCGGGAACTATAGTTTATAGTCGATTCCGAAAGATAGATTTCTGAGAAACTTATCATGGCAATTTTATTTTACTTTCAGAGTTTTTCCCCGAAATCTGCTGAGAGGAAGTCGCCGCAGGAATATTTTATTTATATCGTTCGAAATGTCTGACCTGGGGTCAGAGAAGCCAACACACTACCTACTAGACTACGGCTGAGAGAAAATAATTGCCATAAAAAGCTTCTCAAAGTTGTACTGCCACATAAAATTAACACACCAACATTTGGGGGGTGACAATCTCAATGATTTATTAAAAATCCTAAAGTCCAGATTTATTTTGAAGTCGTTTTGGTGTCCTATAGGGAATGTTTAATGCTGTGGTTGGAAAGCTAGATTTAGTTTGAAGTCGTTTTGGTGTCCTATAGGAAATGTTTGATGCTGTGGTTGGAAAGCTAAATTGAGTTTGAAGTCATGTTGGTGTCATACAGAGAATGTTTGAACCTGTGGTTGGTTATCATTTGTGGTATCACAATGACCCTAAACTCTGGCCTGAGAGGGGTCTTATCTTTCAGGACAAGTCAACTAACTTAAGCTAACATAACCGCAAATTAAGTGAGATTGGTTGGCAAAGAGCATTGCGGTGGATTTCATTGCTTCAGTGAAGCATATGCATGCAAACCTACAGATAAACGAAGCTTATTTAGTTTTTCCCCACCATACTACAGCACCTTAGAATAACGCCATTTCGTGACAACGTATATTATGGAAATGGAAATAAATAGGCCCTTCGAGAATAAAATAAATTTAATAAGTCTCTTTTCAATATTTTTACACAAACTTAACACCTGTTTAGCTTTATAAATAGGCCTGCAATTGAAAAATTTTATAATTCTTTTGTTTTATGTCACTGAAAGAAAATAGGCCTCCAAAAAACAAATTTATTAGATAAAAATTTTTTCTTGTATTCTTTTTCAAAAAGCTTACCTTTATCAAGTTCCAAGACTTTTCGACCAACATAACTGTCAATAAAATCTCTTTCAGTTATTGGCATTATAAATCCACTGATCGATTCAACATTGTGCGAGCATAAACTACTAGACATTAAGCGTGGAAAGAAAACAAAGACAACTTATTTAAAAACTTTCCCTTCTCACTTACCTTATATTAGAGGCTGCATTAATAAATGCCACATCACCAAAGCGATTATACATATCGTTTATCTGTTCTATGGTAAATAGTTTATCCAACGGACGTCTCTTAACATGACTTAAGAAATCAAAGGAAAATTAAAACGTTTGTCGTAAGAATATTAAAAATATCGTATCGAAACGTAACGTACGTGATTTCAATAATTTTCTCTTTGAATCGTTCTTTGGTATTGAATTTTAATAAATGACCAAAGGATTCCAGGATATAATTCTCCAACAGGAACAACAAATCGATGTGTTCGTTTAGCCATATGAAACCAGCTGTTACATGATCAATCTGTAGATGAACGTTCAATTGAACTTAAAAGGTTTTTATATTGGGGGGAAGGGGCATAGAAAAAGTACATACCTCGGATACAATGAGTAAACTTCGAGTGGTCGATGATAAAAGCTCTTCGGCAATATAGAAATCACCCAATTCGCTCTTCATATTTGGATGATCTTCTTCAACAATCTCCACAATGTCATCGTTATCTTCAGGTCTGCCAAAGAACATTTCAATTTAGAAACTCTACGCACTAACAGAATAACTTATTTTGTTTGATTGTCATACACAATTAGTAGTCATTACAACCAACAACTCAGTCAGGATTACAACCTAGCTTCTCACTAGCTTAAAGTCAACTCCGAGCAACAAATTTTTAAAAAACTTTTTCAGAGGAATTTTATTTATTCCCAAAGTTTTTGCCAGAAATCTGCTGAGGGAAAGTCGCCGATGAAATTTGTTTTCATATTTCGTTTTGGTGGAGATGTCTGAACTGGGGTTTGAACCATGGCCTCATGTATAATAAGACAACACACTACCTATTAGCCTACACCGGCTACAGAGCGTGGCTATACAGATTTGTTGTCGAACAAAAATGTTGGCGGGCAATTTTGAAAGCTTCTTTGCTAAGTCAATACTGGGAGTTACAGAAGCAAAACATTTTCTTAAATTGCAACCAACACTTACAGGAGAAGGAAAAGATGATGCAGGACAAATTTGAGTTATTTTTTTATTTTATACTTTTGATGACTAGTGTTATAACTACGTCATCATTTTTTTTTTGTTATAAAAGTGAAACAGATCATGTGGTCTCTGAAGGGAATGATGACCATGAGGGCTCTCAATAGCAAACAACTGGAATACAAGAAAAATATTGACATCCTCTGGAAGTATGTGTTCATTTTCCCAGAACAGTGTGTGTATATAGGACTTGAAGAGATTCCTATTCTTTACAAATGCTTTTTAAATCTACAATGTTGGGCATGTTGTTTCTGGATAGTCTAATGCCAGACTCATACCTACTGCCACTAGAGAAAAGTCTAAGCCTTCCCTAGCTTTGCTTTTTCCAAGTATACCTTCCCTAACTCATCTTACCAACTTTTATCTACAATTTCTGGCCCCATCGCCGATGTATAAACTAACCATACTCCAGTCAACATAGTAGGAATTAAGAGTTTGTATGGCCGATAAAATTGCTGTAGTCTAGAAGATAGTGTATTGGCTTGTTAGATCTAAGGCTACGGTTCAAACCCCAGGTCGTACATCTTCAATAAAATGAAAAAAAAAGAAAAATATTTCATCGGCGACTTCCTCTCAGTAGGTTTTTGGCAAAAACTCTGACGGTAAATACAATTGCCGTGAAGTTTCTCAAAAATCTGTCGTTCGGATTCGACTCTCATGTATAAAATTAACACACACAAGATAAGTGGTGTGAGAAGCTAAGCCGTAATACTGACTGAAGGGTTGGAACGTCCAAATAGTTTTCAATCAACCGGCTCTGACAAGAGACCTCATGAACCAGCTTCATTCGCGGTCGTATAAGTGATGTTAGGAAACCAAATTACTCGAAGCAGTGAACCGGCTTTATTTGCGGTCGTATAAGCGATCTTAAGAAACCAAATCACTGCAAAGATATGTTGATTCAATTCAACATTCCATTAAATTTTGAAGTTCAATTCGGAGTTGACCTCTAAATCAGATGAGAGTGAGTCTTCGTTCATCAAACTTTCTGGCTGGTTTTCCAGTGTAGGGTAGTCGTGCTTTTGACATGCAGTCCTTGCGCTGACCAACTTCTTCCTCTTCCCTGATTTTGGTGGAACTTAGTCAGTGCGTTCACCCGTGGCATCATAACGGGCCGCTATGCGTGCTCAAGTGAGCTTTGTGATATCAGAGCTACCACTCCGACCTAAACCTAACCTGAGTCATTCATTTTAAATCTTTTCACCTCAATCTCCAAAGCATACGTTTTATATTCGAAGGGATATGAATGTCGATAAATCGCACTTTATATGTCGGTTTGTAGATCGAGAGGGCAACTATCTGAAGATATCGTATTACAATGATTTAAGAAGGAGCCTCTTATAGATACAGAGAAATGTGAGACATTCAGTTGTTATGCAGTCATAGCAAACTATGTGAGGAAAATGTGTGCTTAACCTTCATTGAACGCTTGAAGACGGATGCCCCTAATCAGGGGTATCACTGTAATGTGATGTATAATGACGTAGGAAAGCTTTTTCCCTTTCTCTTCACTGTCCCTTTCTTGAGACTTCTAACAAAATATTTTCACATATTTTTGTTATTGCCATTCGTACTTACAAGGCTTTCCTGTATCTCATTTCCGATAAAATATCCTCTCGTCGTATCACATGCATTTTTTGTGTATTGGGACAAGTAACGGCACAGTAGCATTTCGGATAAAATATTAGCGAGAAATCATGTAAACTTGAATAGTTTTGACGTTCTTCATTAAAAAAGAAGAAAAGAAAAAAAATATAAAAGAAGAAGAAAAACGTCTTCATTTCCACTAACTTACTTATAAAATCGTAGGCAATATAATCGGGAGTCTCAAATGTCACAATGAATTTCAATTTACTGTCACGTTGAAATATTTCACTGAACAGTTGATGCAACATGGCCTTGGTATTATCGTGCACGTAGAAGAAACTATTGAAAAATATCGTATTCGTTGGACTCATACGCAATGGACAGCAATAGTGAAGATTTACAAACTCCGGCCAATAGGATGGCAATAATGCTGACATAGCAGGATAATTTGATATTTCCGCATAGCCACTGATCTCCTCAAATGTTGCACATTCGCGTATAAGTAAACGATGTGTAATGTATGAGGTGAAGAACAACGCTCTTAACAGTTTGCCCTTACGAAATCGACCAAAGAATTTGAGCAGCGGCGATTTGAAGAAAACTTTCATCCCAAAGTATTCTTTTGGCGTTGCATTGGCAACATAAAATATATCCCGTTTAATTGAACTCATATTTTTTGTTATTTTTTCGCCCTTTTAATAATTATTTTTTAATATTAAAAATAATAATAAAAAAATATTCTGATTGTTAATGAAAGAATACTTAAAGAAAATTTATTGAAGTTTTCCATTTGTCTACTCAAACCAAAGGGAAGAAAATTTGTGTTTTCTATTCAGTTTAACCCTCTATTCGGTTTAATATAAAATTTGGGAGACACGAGCCTATTTGATGCAATGAAAAAAGGGTGCTTGATGGACAGGGTCCCACTTAAACTAACGCTTATAATATCTAATAGTCCCTCAAGAAAACCAATCGTACTACATAATAAATTTTGCTAATAAGGTGTTCACGTATGCACCTTTATTGCGTAAATCGCAATAAACGCCATTATTGAGCTCAATATTTCATATAAAGTTTCAATTAATTATTGCGCAATAAATACGCAAATTGTTATAATATTGAGTGAAACTTAAAATGCAGCACTGTCAAAAGTATGTTCAGTGCGAATATTACAATTATTCAAACACTTTCGTTTGATATTTGACAATTCAAATGTCAACAACGACAAACAAAAAATGGCGACCAAAATAAAAACAATGTTGTTGAAATAACCAGCTGTTTTGTTTACCAACTGTCAAATGAATATTGAAGAAGCAGCTGAACTGCGTATATTATTATGTCTGAACACTTAAAATATTGTACTCAATAAACCGAATATTGACTCAATAACAGTGCATATCTGAACATAGTATTAGGCAGCTATCTTTGTACCAGAGAGTTCAGTCAAGGAGTACAAAATTCCACTTCTTTCTGGAAATGATAGGGCACCTCCTCCTTTTCGAACCCATGGCTTCAGCAAAAGTCAGTTGAAGGAATGCCAAGTCTATCGACATGCCTTCCACTAACCCAATGGTGCGTGAAAATCGAAATTGTGCAATGGATTGTATCAACGAGGAATACGTATATAATTGGCCCTTTAGTCAGGATTACGACCTAATTTCTCATCCCACTTATGTTGTGTGTGTTAATTTCATGCAAGTTTAAAGTCGACTCTGAACGATAGATTTTTTAGAAACTTATCATTGCAATTTTTATTTTACTCTCAGAATTTTTGCCAGAAATCTGCTGAGAGGAAGTCGCCGCAGAAATATTTTTTCTGCTTGAACCGATGCCTCACGTTTAATAAGCCAACACACTACCTACTAGACTACGGCGACTACAACAACGTAGAATATCTAGTCTAACTCTGGCAATTGCAACAGCTTTGCCCTGCAAAATGTTGGTGATTGAGAGCTCAGTGCCTTTGAATGACTTGAAAATTTCTTGAAAAATTTCCAGCATTCGGACGAAGATTGATATTGAGGTCGCAATCAGGCTATCCGTGTAAATTTAAAGATTTTTAAGCATTGCTTCACTTTCAAAACGACCGTGCCCTCTAACAGGCGAATCAGTCCAGCATTTTGAAGGCATGAATATAAACTTTAAAGTTCCGACTGACAAGCTCCTTCCTTAGAGGAATTCGGAACGTCAAACGTTCTATTCAGAAGATTATAAGGAACTATACAGTCGACATGGATGTCTTCCTAGAGCAGTAGAAATCCTCTAATCCACGACTATAGTAAATAATGCCTTGATGGAAGCGGTATAAAGTGTACTAGTATACGAACTCGGCAGTGAAAACTATCAACTAAACGTGAGCACAGTAAAGCAAGTTTGGTTTCACCATGGTCCAGGAAAATGCAATCATGGGAGGTGGTCTAATTTTACAGCTTTTACCAGAAGCCCACTGAGAGAGATCGCCGAAATAAAGGTTTTTTCCAAGATCTCAGAACCAAGGATTAAAAGCGGAACATAGTATTTATTGGACTATGGCGACTCCGGTTACCTGTCAAAAGTTAAATTCATTTGGTTGGGAAGTATAGCCAAGAGACTCTCTTAATATAAGAATCGGTAAGAAAATGAAATTGGCCTGCTAAAGGAGCATCTGAAATTTATTTGCCCAAGTTTTTCATCTACAAACCATAAAATCTCTAAAGTAATGTAAATGGATTGAAGTCGCCGTGGTCTAGGGGGTAGTGTGTTGGCTTATTAGACGTGAGGCCTCGGTTCACACCCCAGTTCAGGTATCTCCAAACTGAACGAAATTTTAAAAAAATTTTTCTTCGGCGACTTCCTCTCAGTAGATTTCTGGCAAAAACTCTGAGAGTAAATAAAATTGCCATGAAAAGTTTCTCAAAAATCTGTCATTCGGAGGCGACTTTAAATTGTAGGTCCCGCTACTCATGTATACAAATTAACGCACACAACATAAGTGGTGTTAGAAACTAGGTTGTAATCCTGACTAAAGGGTTGTACTGACCAATTATGGATGTATGTAATGGAAATGGAACATGACTTCATCACAAAGTATGTCCTTCTTCTTCTTATTAAATTTTGACATCGTTTTAAAATGTATTTGATCTACAGTAACAGGTTCTAGAATGATAGGGTTACCATATGCTGTTATTTAGAGACAGTACTATTGAAAATAGCTCGCACGCTTTTGGATTAGAACATGAATAGCTTCCGTTTGTTGTCCTTCTCCTTTTAACACTAGACAATGTCGTCTCATGCCAATACGATGTTCCTGTATTCAACAGTCTTTCAAGAAAATTTTGTCCTACATGTAGCGTTCCTATGCAATTTACCTTGAACAAGAACGCGCTTTCTTTAAAACATTTTTTTCTTCTGTTTTTTTTTGGTAATTCTTTCTAGACACAATAAATAACGGGAATATATCTCTTCTCTCCTTGAATTCTAGAAAAAACAAGGAAAATTTTGTTATACAGACAGACACACACCCCCACAAACGCTCTTATTAAGACTAGAACACACAAATACTTGTGATGCTGATATGGGAACCAATACAATCTCCGTTGGGTAAATAGTTTACTCTCCTCCCTTAAACTCTCTCTCTCTTTCACTGTGTGAGAAGACAAAAAATCGTTGAGCAATTTTTCTTTAAAATAAAATAAAGAATTTACGGAAATTTACTTGAGTTTCAGTTTATATTCGTTGGTTTGTTTTTGTTCGCTTTTCATGTATTTTTCTTTTATCAATTCGTTGTTGCCTCCAATTTATTTTGTTTGTTTTTCTATCGCTTGTAGTATTTCGGCAATATATTTTATGAGCTGCAACATCCAAAAAAACGGAAAGAAAATATTGCTGCTGGTGTTGTTATTGTCATCATGATAAATATCGCTAACATGTGTGATAGAAAAAATAGCACATAAATAAACATTTTTTTTCTCAATTCTTTTTTTTTTAAGGAAATAAATTTTATTTATTTTATAAAATGCACATACAATATAAAAATACTAGCTGTACTCTGCGCGTGTTGCTGAGCCACCAACTAAAATAAATTTTTTTTTTTTGATTTTGTTTCCCGTTGTTCTGATGATTCAGATGAACGGGCCTGAGTAATACGCATTCGAACAGTTTCTTATCTCACTTTTCGTTGTTCAAGCGAACGGGTCTCAGCGGCATATACTCGAAGATTTTCCAGTCTCAATGCTCGTCTAATTCTGAGGCTCGTAATGCTCTTTTCTTCCGTGCTTGAGGTGTAGGTCGACCAATTGCTTGTCATTTATTTTGAATAATTTTCAGTGACGCCATCCATCTGAAATCGCACCAACCTCTGTCGGCGCATGCGCAACAACTTTGTTAAAGAAAGCACAGTTTACGATTTAATTCATTTCGAGTAATTTTCAGTGACGCCACCTGTCGGAAATTGATCATACTAACTTAGAAACCTTCCCCGGCTCATGCGCAACATCTTTGCTAAAGATCATAACATGATCAAATGCATTGTCTACGGTTCTATAAGGTACATACAAACAAACATTAATTTTTATATATGCATACTATGGGAGGTGACACGCCCACTATAGCCAATCACCCATTTTGTCCATACAAAATTTGAGGACTCTAGCTGTTGCAGTTTATGAGATATGCGACATTTCAATACTTATTGGGTATGTGGGCGTGGCACCTCGCCTACATGAAATTTTAAAATAAAAAGTAGCCTATAGTTCCTTCCAGACATACAGGAAGGTACTGTTAAAATTTCTAGAAAATCGGTTCAGCCGTTTAGTCGTCTATAGACTTCAAACAAACAAATGCACACACTCACATTTTTATATATAAGATGTGTTATAAAGTGTATCATTAAGGGCATTGACAGCAAACGTTATGTCTGATATGTTGGCGTACGGGGAAAGAGCAGATTCGTTTGTGGTCAATTGCCTTTTAATGCATTACAAAGAGAATTCCTTTTTGGAGACACACTATTCGATGACTTCTGTCATTTATAGTATAAACATACATGCATGCATACAGAATCGTTCATTACAACCCTTTAGTCAGGATTACAATCTAGCTTTTCACATCACTTATGCTGTGTGTGTTAATTTTATACAAGAGTGTCGGGTCAAACAGTTTTAAAGTCGACTGCAAACGACAGATTTTTGAGAAACTTTTATTTATTCGCAGAGTTTTTGCCAGAAATCTGTTGAGAGCAAGGTCGAAAGTGGCGAAAGAGGAAGTATGATTTTTAAGAATGTGAAAATTGGGAAAGCATCACTCCATTCAATACTGTCTACAAAGCTCAACAGTTATAATTCTGAATTCTGGAAAACATTCATTCTTCCCTATTATATATCAAGTTCATTATCTGATCTAAATGGTCTTAATATCTAACAGGAGCAATGAGAACCTGTCCAAAAAAGGCGCTGGAAGCTTTGTAAGTGAAGACTAAAGTTTTTGAGACTCTGGTTAGATTGATGTAAGGCAAACAATTCATCTGAGGATTTCGGGACCTAAGGAATTCATTGGCTGACAGTTTCCTCCTTAACCAGAAGCAGCAGTTCCTCTATGATTTTGGGAAATGCTTCGCAATGACATTTGGTAACAAAAATTAATGAAGTAATTTGAAAGCTGTATACTCACTTAAAAAGGGACTACAGAAGGATTAAGAACGGATCTTGAAACAGGAGCAGTAGTTTTTGGTCACCAAATGATATATTTCGAGCTCATGGCAAAATTCGCGGGTCTCTTTCAAACGGAATTCTATGCGAGCAAAGAGATGTACTAAACTGAACTTGGATCCAAAGTATAAAAGACAGGCAGCCATTCAAGCACTAGGGATTAAGGTTGAGGTTAAACCAATGTTAAACCAATTAGTATGGGTCCTTTGAAGGGAGTTGTGGGCTCAGGTTAGGTTAGAGGACGTGTACTTGTCAATGAAGACAAGTACAGTACCCGGAGGTCGAATTGACTCATTGTACATCGTCCTAGTTTCTCACACCACTTATGTTGTGTGTGTTAATTTTATACATGAGTGGTGGGACCTACAGTTTAAAGTCGACTCCAAACGACAGATTTTTGAGAAACTTTTCATGGCAATTTTTTATTTACTTTCAGAGTTTTGCCAGAAATCTTCTGAGAGAAAGTCGCCGAAGAAATACCTTTTGTATTTTGTCTTGATGTCTGGCCTGGGGCTTGAACCCTGGTTTTACGTCTAATAAGCCAACACACTACCTACTAGATTATTGAAAGCTGTATACTTACTTAAAAAGAGACTACAGAACGGTTAAGAATGGATCTTGAAACAGGAGCAGAAGTTTTTGATCACCGAATGAAATATTTCGAGCTCATGGCAAAATTCGCGGGTGTCTTCCAAACGGAATTCTATGCCAGCGAAGAGATGTACAAATTACAAAAGACAGGACATAAGCATACTATCTAACAATCAGGCAGCCATTCAAGCACCAAAATTACCAAAATTAATATGGGTCCTTTGAAGGACGTTGTGGGCTCAAAGTACATCCCTTCAGAATGGAGGTTATCTCGAGCCCAACATATATATTCTGTGATAATGAGGATGAGTCTTTGAAGCACATTCTTGAAACGTGTGTGGTATTATTAATGCATTCCAGAAGGAAACATTTGAGTGTATATCGTGGGCAGGGAAGAAAATGGGCATTGGCAGAAGCGAACAGCATCTTGAGGCTTGTCAGGGCAATAGGCGATATAGCGGTGGCCTATACTATATGAAGGTTGCCGTACTAAGGCACCTCTTCATCACAATAATATTCTTTGTTATTTTATATATTTTCTGTTAATAAATATTAGTCGTCGTCTAGTAGGTAGTGTGTTGGTTTATTATATGCGGGACCACGGTTCAAACTACAGGACCGATATCAAAATGAAAACATGAAAAATTTGTGTGTGTTAATTTTATACATGAGTGGCGGGCCCTACAGTTTAAAGTCGACCCCGAACGATTAATTTTTTGAGAAACTTTTTCGTGGCAATTTTTATTTACTCTCAGAGTTTTTTTTTGCCAGGAATCTACTGAGAGGAAGTCGCCGAAGAAATACTTTTTGTACTTTATTTTGATGTCTGGCCTGGGGCTCGAAACCTGGCTTTTCGTCTAATAAGCCAACACACTTCCTACTAGACCACGGCGACTTCATAGTGCTGTAAGAATCCAGGTAGTAATTTTGACTGAAGAAGCAAATCAAATAAATAAAGTAGCCAGTGAAAGGGTTAACATAAAACCATTAAGGGCCTTTATTACAACTTGCCGTTATATAAAGCGAGGATTTTAACCGGCAGATAAATTGTTTTTTATTATTATGAGTACCCAATAAGATAGAAGTGAGCGTTAAGCTAAAGAGAAGATCATCCTACTGGTAACTTTTAAAGTTAAGTTTATGTTTGAACTTGCCATATTATACATATATTATTTTCAATATGGCAACTTCAAATAAATGTCAAATAAAGTGAGCAAATACAACAAAAAAAGGAAGCCCGTCGTTGCCACTGCGTTTAAATAAAACTTGTTTAATTTGAGCAGTGTCGATAACAGCCACATTTTTGAAAAATTTTGTCTGTAAGTTGTAATAACGAAAATAAGTTAAAGATAACTTTATAGTTCCCTTTAGCTAAAGATACCTTTAACTAAACCCAAGTTTAACGGCAAGTTGTAATAATGGCCCTAAGTGTTAATAGTACTTTCGAAAACTTTTACTTTCACCCTCTTATTAAAAATGTAATTAAAATTTTTGAATTTTCATTGTTGTTTTCATTTATAAAAAAAAAATTATAATTCTATTGTTAACAATTCCCTCTAACAATAGTTGTATTTGTAAACTCATTTACTCGATTGTGTAATTTTAAAAATCTCTTTTGATTTTTAAGTGACACTTTAAATTGCTTGATTTGCGTTAAATTGACCAAAACAACTAAAATTTCAGCATGTAAATGCGATAATATTACTGGCAGTGGGCAACCAATTGGAACCACACAAAACTGAAGTAAAGAGAGTAGGAATAGTGAATACTGACGTATTTTTAAAAAGGTCGTTAACATGTTTTAAAAGCTTCAAGTGGAGAGAGAAAAATTGTATAGTTTTGCAACATTTCAATTATGCTGGCCCAGCATTTGATAAGATTCGTGTTTCACAAGATCCAGAGAACTATTATTCAACTAAATCTAGATAAAGCTTCTTGCATTAATGAATTCAACAACTACATTCTTATAGAGAGTGCTGTGGAGATTATTGATTTTATCTTCAATGGAGTATTACGAGAAGAGTTCGAGCACAAATCCTAAATTTTCCTTTTAATATCGCGGTATTGTTGAAAGATCGGGACAAATTTGTTATTACTGAAGTCGCCGTGGTCTAGTTGGTAGTGTGTTGGCTTATTAGAAGAACAGCCAGGGTTCGAGCCCCAGGCCAGACATCAAGACAAAATACAAAAAATATTTCTTTGGCGACTTCCTCTCAGCAGATTTCTGCCAAAAACTCTGACAGTAAATGAGAATTGCCATGAAAACTTTCACAAAAATCTGTCGTTCGGAGTCGACTTTAAACTGTAGCTCCTGCCACTCATGTATAAAATTAACACACACAACATAAGTGGTGTGAGGAACTAGGTCGTAATCCTGACTGAAGGGTTGTAATGACCAATTATGTTATGTATGAAGACGATGATTGAAAGAAGAAGCCTTCTTTACTTGACTTATGTTAGACTGATGTGCTGTTTGATCTTTACACCGGTTTCGATATTCGTATGCTTGGCGGGCTTTCTTCAATGCGTCTCGGTAATATCACTTTTTTACCTTCCTAACTTATCGAATATACCATTCAAGTAGCACAAACTCCTTTGACGACTTCATCTAGTATCCGTAAAATACTTACTTACGTTACTTCTGGCATATTTGAAAATATGTATCTGATGAGCAGAGACCTCTCCTCTGAAACTTATACTCTACAAGTCGCTCATCTTCTCCGTGCTTTTATACAGCGTAAAAGCTTGGAGACTATTAAGTATCGATACAGCAGCCTTGAGAGTATTCGAGAGAAAAGTCCTACGTAAGATCTTCGGTCCAGTGCGACTTGACGATGATTTCTGCATTCGATCTAATAATGAGGTGCATGAGCATTAATATCCAGCAGCTACACTGGCGGGACCATTCGTTCGAATGGTAGAAGATCTTCCGCCTAGACGTGTATTCAATGTAGCGATTAGCGAAAGTCGGTGAAGAGAAGGATCTTGTCTACGTTGGATGGAATAAATTGAAGAAGCCAAGTCATCGATCAATTAGCGAAGACGCACAAGAAGCAGAGGCACCTAGAAGGGTGTGTTAAAGCAGATTGAAATTAAATGAACGGGTTGTTTATGGCAAATTAAAACGAAAAGTGTATCTGAGAAGACAGCTGTCGTTTGCGTACACTAATGCGGTGTTAAGATATGCACTTTTATTGCGTAAATAGCAATAAACGCCATTATTGAGCTCAATATTTCATATAAAGTTTCAATTAATTATTGCGCAATAAATACGCAAATTGTTATAATATTGAGTAAAACTTAAAATGCAGCACTGTCATAAGTATGTTCAGTGCGCATATTACAATTATTCGAACACTTTCGTTTGATATTTGAAAACTCAAATGTCAAAAACGACAAAAAAAGAAATAAAACAAAATAAAAACAATGTTGTTAAACCAACCAGCTGTTTTGTTTACCAGCTGTCAAATGAATATTGAATAAGCTCATATATATATAATATATGATATAATATTGCTCATATTATTATGTCTGAACACTTCAAATATTGTACTCAATAAACCGAATATTGACTCAATAACAGTGCGTAACTGAACATAGTATAAATCTTTACGCGTACCCTGGCATACTTTAGTCCTTCAGCCAGAATAACAACCTAGTTTCTCACATAGCATGTGTTGTGTGTGTTAGTGAGAGGACCTACAGTTTAAACTCGACTTTGAACGACAGATTTGTGAGAAACTTTTCATGACAATGTTATTTACTCCCAGAGTTTTTGCTAGAAATCTGGTGAGAGTAAGTCGCCGAATAAATATTTTCTTCAAATTTCGTTTTGTTGGAGATATCTGGCCTGGGGTTTTAGCCGTGGCTTCACTGGACTACAGTGACTTCTGTTCACACAATTAAATAAAAATTCTTATAATTTTTCTCATTTCGTTTCTTAATTTCTATCACTTACATATTTATCGTTTGTTTTTCTTGAACTTTATCTCCAATATTTTTACCGGCTAGTATTTGTTACGCGATTATTAACAAACCAATAAAGCCGTCAACATTAAAGGCTATTAATTTCAATGTTCCTTTGGGCGCTACACGGCTACAGGAGATGTTATGAATTTGTTACATGCATTTGGTTACGTCGCATTATTGTGGCAATCTTTTGTGATTACGTTACGGGTGTTCAAAATTCGTTTCGTATTTAATTTAAAAAAATTTCGCCAAGAATTTCTTTTATTAGAACAACATTACGTAGACATCAGCTTAATCTATAAATTAGTGGAGAAAGAGCGAGTATGTATGAGAGTATGTTTGCATTACTAAGGTGGCCAAAAAAGAAAGAAAAAAGGAATTTATTACCCAACCTTTAGCTAAAGTATTAAGCACTAGTCGTAGTTGAGACTATAAAAGCCATTAAAAACTGTAAAATAACAAAGTTTTTACGCTTTTTTAAGCGAACCAACATTTCGCAGACACCCACCCCTATCCCCATTAATTCAATGAATGGCTCTGGTAACGATATCTTTGAGGAGGATTTGAAAACTACTTTTTGTTTTTGGGGGGTATAAGGCTACGAAAGTTGCTGCTGCTGCTCCTGCTACTAGTGCTCTACTGCTGTTATTAATGGTAATATTGTTGTTTTTGCTATTGTTGTTGTTGCTGTTGTTGAAATGGCTTCAAATCCTTATAAAATACTATTGTTTTATACTTTCCTAGCGAGCAAATGAACGCAAAAAAAGCAGGAGTCTTAATGCCTGCAAACAGGCTGTTAGAAATGCTGAGGTACGTTCTTATACTTCTAAAAATGGTAGCCGTACGGTTTGTAGGTGTACCTGTGTATCTTGTGTGTATGTGTGCTTGTAGGTGTAGGTGTAAACGTGTGTTGTCTTTATTGAGCATAATCATTGTAGATCTCTCTCTCTTTTTTAGTGAAGACATGTGAGTGTGTATGGAGGCATACGTAATTGCCTTCCGAGCACTAATGTTAGGCGTATAAAAAGTATCGGCTGTTTTATGTCACTGGATCCTCTGTTAAAGCCCGGTATATGGGCACTAGCAATGGTGTAATGAGGATATTCAAGTAAAAGTTAGACCTAGAGATGGTTTGCTTAAGTCTGTTCCAGAAATTTTAATTTTCACCTTTGAACGGCAGTCTATAAAGATGGGTCCGGCAGTAAATGAGGCAAAATGAAGTTGTTGTCGTATGTTGTCGAAAAGTAGGGACATGAGGCGTATTAGGTCCCAGATTACGGCCGATAACTATACGTTCTATATAGTCAAAGAATTTAATTATTATGGCTCCGCCATTACCACCAAAAATGATGTTAGTCTGGAGATCAAGCGCCGCAGGATCACTCTTGCCAACAGGAGCTACTATGGGCTCAATAGGCAATTGAGTAGCAGAGAGCTCTGTCGTACGATAAAACTAATACTCTACAAGACGCTCATTCTTCCCGTGCTTCTTTGTGGCATGGATACTAACAGTCTTGAGAGTATTCGACAGAAAAGTCCTACGTAAGATTTTCAATCCAGTGCGAGTTGGCAATGATTTCTGCATTCGATCCAACAATGAGGTGTATGAGCTTCTCGAAGACATGGACTTTGTGCAGCGTATTAACATTCAGCGGCTGTGCTGGCTGAGACTATGGTCTCAATAGGCAATTGAGTAGCAGAGACCTCTCTGGCACGACAAAACTAACACTCTACGCAGAGGCATTGACACTATTAAGTACTGATCTAGCAACCTTGAGGATATTCGAGAGAAAAGTGCGTGTTGCCGACGATTGCCGCATTCGATCCAACATTGAGGTGTATGAGCTTCGAATGGAGGAGGATATTCCGGCAAGATGGGTATTTGATGCGGGTATGAGCAGAAGTCGGCAAAGAGAACGACCTTGTTTGCGTTGGACGGACCAAATCGAGGAAGCCTTTTCATCGATTGCTGTGACCAACTGGCGAAGGCGCACACCCCGGCGAGAGGGGTATTCGATGCGAGAATTAGCGAAAGGCGGCGAAGAGGACGACCTTGCTTGCGTTGGATGGACCAAATCGAGGAAGCCTTGTCATCGATTGCTGTGACCAACTGGCGCAGACGCGCAAGAAGCAGAGGAAGGATAGATGTGTTAAGGCAGGCCGAAATCCATTAAGCGGGTTGTTAATGGTCAATTAAGTGAGCAAGTAAAAAGGGAGTGGCGGATTTGTTGAAAGCAAAGCTTATTTGAGCCCGGCTAGCAGCCAATTATAATGTCAACTAAAGCGATGCTTCTAATCTCTTTCACAAGTCCTGATAAATCAATCTCGTTACCCCAAATTATTTAATCTCTCGTTATAACCCTCTAGTCAGGATTAAAACCAAGCTTCATACACCACCCATGTTGTGTGAGTTAATTTTATTCATAAGAGACTCTTCTTTGGACTTTTATTTACTTTCAGAGTGTTAAAAATATGAAAACAAATAAAAATTTATATTTTAAAAAATTTGCCCAAAATAAAAAACCGCAAGTATCTTTTCTATGACCCAATATTAATAGCAATTGGTGGCATTGTGAGCATCATCAACATCAACATCAGCTTTAACATTATCTCTCCTATACTATCGTTTGAGTTTTTATTGCCTGCAACAAACAAAGAATTACTTCAGTGAAAGAGTAACTCCAGTTCATTATGGGGGTATTACAGTTTTCGCACACAATTCCCTGCACAATGTCTAGGCGAGGGGGAGGGGGGATGAAGGGCACAGTATTCTCTAGTATTCTCAACAGTGGTAATCATCAGTTACGCTTGCACCATCCCATACACCATACACAATTGCCATTATCATTGTCTTTATTTCTGTTGTTTTTTTCTATTCTTTTCTTTTTGCTTTGGTTTGGTTGTTGTTGTTGGTGTTGTTTTTTTTTATTACATTTTCTCATTCTAATCCGTTTATATGCAACTTAACAATCAAACAAAATACCAACGTTTTAAACGAGAAACGAAAAGTTTTCCTTGGTTTTTGCTGAAACACTTCTTAACAGCCATTACACCTTCCACCACCGTAGCATAGTGGCAGGCAAAAGTTTTCTGCTCCTGCTTCTCTTTCATTTCTCTCATTTCGTTTCTTTTCTTTTCTTCTGTGAAATGCAATTGTATTTGAAGTGAAATTCATTTAATTTCCTTAATGCACACAATAAAAAGTAGGATTTTTACGAGTAACTTGAAATATTTTTTGAAACATCATACCAATGGGACCAATTTAGTACTCTCATGGCATAATGTCAGGGAAGGGAATGTATATATGTATGTGGACTGCTTAAGTTTCAAACTAATCATAAATTATAACCTTAAATATATTTGTTAGTGCCTGGTGTTGGGGGGTTTTGTCTAAAAAAAGTCTACTAAAACTCTACTTGGATTTGCAAAGTTTTTCTCTGAAATATTTGAAATAACTTGCCACACAGATTAGTTTTGTTTGTGTGAAAAGAAATGTGCATTGAATGAAGTTTGATGCGGGAAATAAAGAAAAATATTAGACTCTGGCTATTTGATTATAAATTATGGTTGGACTATTAAAATAAGTTTTTGATTTTAAAACTGAATGAAATGTCTTCGAATTGAAAGCATAATTTAGCAGATTAACAGGGTGTAAGAGAGAGAGGTAGAAGAGGGCAGGATGTGAAGGAGGCCACATGGGGTTTTAAATCATTACAATCAACTTTAAGGTTTTTCTGTGCAACACTAGTAAATTACCGCAATATTTTCCCCAATGGATCTAAAACACTAGGATGCTTACTGGCACACGGTTCTATTAGGTTAGAACAGGTCATTCTTTGCTCATAATGTCCATTATAACACTCAGCTACAAAGTGCTCATTAGTTACCTTTCTTTATATTTTAGTGATCTTGTCTGACTATCCAGTATGATATCCATGAAGACTGGATAGCTTTAAAGCCGGAAAGTTGCAGACAATATGTCGTGTACTGTAGTTTTCTTTTTCAAGTCAGTTTCTCCTTGTTTTTTTTTCTGGAATTGATGTCTGAAATCAAAATTTTTTAGCGGGTTAATTTACCATTAAATGTAAATATCGGGTGGGCCATCTATAGGTTTACATTTGAAACATCGATTATTTCGAATTTGGCGATACATATGTGTGCCATTCTATTCTGTCATAAAATTCTCCACTGAACGTAATGAATCGACTTAAGCTTCAGAAACGTTGGGATTTATTGGAAATTTATTTCCAAAACAAAGGCAATTGATCGGAAATTTTTTTTTGGAAATAAAAATCATGTTTTCGAATGGAAAATTGCCGTATTTGGGGCTCAGAAAACCCATACGTGGTCTTACAGAAGCCAATGCATACATTACGAGTGACTGTTTGGTGCGGCTTGTGAAGCGAAGTCATCACGGCGCAGCCATTACAGTCAATGCGGACACCTATCACACCATGATAACCGATTTTTTTTGTATCCGTTCTCCATGGTATTGATGTGACCGAAGTTTAGTCTCAACAGGAAGCGTACAACTTGCCACACATCTAATGCCGCAATCGATTTATTGCGTTAAACGTTTGAGGGCAGTTTAATTAGCCGAAATGGTAATGCCAATGAAATCGCCCTGGTCTGGTAGGTAGTGTGTTGGCTTATTAGACGTGAGGCCTCGGTTCAAATCCCAGGTTAGGTATTTCGAACTAAACGAAATAAGAAAAAATATTTTATTGGCCACTTCCTCTCAGCAGATTTCTGGCAAAAAATCTAAGAGCAAATAAAATTGCCATGAAAATCTGTTGTTCGGAGTCAATTTTAAACTGTAGGTCCTGACACTCATGTATACAAATTAACGCAGACAACATAAGTGTCCTGACTAAAGGGTTGTAACGACCAATTATGCTTGTATGTACTTATGTATTACGTGGAACATCAATTCTTTTGGGTAATGAAGGGCTGATATCCTTATCAGGATGTCATTCACTGTGCTGGTTAATACGAACGATGTTTTAAAATCACATTTGCTCGTTGCGAGAAACATGCACTTTATCGATCTGGTCTGAGTCCTTATGAGACTATGGAGTCTCAGTCCATCCGCAGCAAAAGTGATGCAGGGAGATGTCCAGCGCATGTTAAACAAAGACATGATACTTCTTTTTTCCTGTTCACTGCCTTGTTTATATTCGCAATAAAACTATATTTCGCCTTTACCCTAAAGTCTATTTACTTTTTATGCTTCTTTCCTAAAAACCTCATTTAAACTCCATTCGAGAAAACTTCAATTTTATGTACCTCGTTCAACAGAGTTCATAATCAAAAGAGCCTCTTATAAAGGGTGTTTTTTTTATAGAGGTATAGAACTTTAAGTTGCAGTAAAACAGCGATGGATTATTCGATTGACATGAATTTTATTTATCCGAAAGATAATCTTGTGGCATTACATTTTAAATATGATTTCTGGCATATGACCGCCACGGCTGGCGCGGATGTAGTCCAATCTGGACGTCCAATTTTCGATGACTTTTTCCAACATTTGTGGCCGTATATCGGCAATAATACGGCGAATGTTGTCTTCCAAATGGTCAAGCGTTTGTGGCTTTACCGCATAGAGCAATGGCTTCACATAGCCCCACAGAAAGTAGTCTAGCGGTGTCAAATCACAAGATCTTGGAGGCCAATTCACAGGTCCAAAACGTGAAATTAGGCGGTCACCAAACGTGTCTTTCAATAAATCTATTGTGGCACGAGCTGTGTGACATGTTGCGCCGTCTTGTTGAAACCACATCTCCTGGACATCAGGGTTATTCAATTCAGGAATGAAAAAGTTAGTAATCATGGCTCTATACCGATTACCATTGACTGTAACGTTCTGGCCACCATCGTTTTTGAAAAAGTACGGACCAATAATTCCACCAGCCCATAAAGCGCACCAAACAGTCAGTTTTTCTGGATATAACGGTGTTTCCACATACACTTGAGGATTACCTTCACTCCAAATGCGGCAGCTTTGTTTGTTGACGCAGCCATTCAACCAGAAGTGCGCTTCATCGCTAAACAAAATTCGCTTATGAAAATCGGGAACAACGGTAATCCTTTTTGGGCCCATTCGACGAATCTACGCCTTACTTGATGATCGTTTGGCTTCAATTCTTGCACGAGTTGGATTTTGTAAGCACGCAAACCAAGATCCTTCCGCAAAATCTTCCATAAAGTGGATGGACACAGATCCAATTCCTGTGCTCAATGGCGGATGAACTCATTCGGGTCTTCCTCAATGCTACGCTTTACAGCAGCAATAGCTTCTTCTGTACGCACCGTACAGCGTCTCTGGGGATGCGAGTTATCAATAAGAGTAAACGTGGTGCGAAAACGTTTCATGGTTAATCGAATTAACTGCTCTGATGGACGATTTTGTCGACGATAAAATGGACGTAGTGCGCGATACGTTTTCCTCACAGAACCATTATTTTCGAAATAAAATTGCACTATTTGCAAGCGTTGTTCAGGCGTGAGTCTATTCACGATGAATTGCCAAACCAAACTGAGAATAAATCACTTGACAGCTGTTAAATCGGTCGCCATCTTGAAAAGTAATGCCAACTTAAAGTTCTATACCTCTATAAAAAACACCCTTTACTATGTTCAGATATGCACTGTTATTGAGTCAATATTCGGTATATTGAGTGCAATATTTTAAGTGTTCGGACATAATAATATACGCAGTTCAGCTGCTTATTCAATATTCATTTGACAGTTGGTAAACAAAACAGCTGGTTGTTTCAACAACATTATTTTTATTTTGGTCGCCATTTTTTGTTTGTCGTTGTTGACATTTGAATTGTCAAATATCAAACGAAAGTGTTCGAATAATTGTAATATTCGCATTGAACATACTTATGACAGTGCTGCATTTTAAGTTTTACTCAATATTATAACAATTTGCGTATTTATTGCGCAATAATTAATTGAAACTTTATATGTAATATTGAGCTCAATACGCAACAAAGGGTTACACTGACACAATAAAGGCCTACAAATATGGTGTAGCTGCTTTTGGCAAGAATGTAAGAGAGAGGTTAAAGATATATTGCTGGGCACAAAAAACAAGGCTTCTGGCTAAGCTGTAAATCTGAAGATACCGAACGTTCTGCACACTCTTTTGAGGGGTCTATCAACGATAGAATTAAAAAATTCCCAAAATGATGTTGATCAAATTGAAATCACTCTCGAAGATAGTTTGAGCATGAGGTGTTTTCAGCAAGTTAGGTGACATGTTTGCCAACAATCTGGTATAAACGGTATTGTGTGGCACCTTTGTAATAGCGATGGGCGTTGATCAACATATGTAGACGAGTTTATGCTCCGTGAACGAAAGATAAAGTTACCGCAATACACCAGGCGCCAAAGAGCAATCAAAACCATTGGTATCTGAATACAGCAAAGAATGCCAAAGGGGATTTGACAGGCAATAAAGGCTTGGAGACCATTTTTTGGTGTACTGCATGCAGTACAATCCCCACTGGCAATCTTTAAAAAGTAAAAGAATCAATGGCGTATTATTAAGTTATTTTAATGAGGATTTGAAAAATTAAATACAGTCACCGTATCGCGATAGGCAGTGTGCTGGCTTATTAGACGAGAGCCGGTGGTTACAGCACGAACAAAACGAAATGGACTTCCTCTCTGCAATATTCTGGCGCAAGTAAAATTGGACCTGCAAAGTTTTTTAAATCTGTCGGTCGATGTGAAAGTCATGGATAAAATTAACACACACAATATGGGTGTTGTGAGAAGCTAGGTTACGATCCTGACTAAATGATTTTAAATTCCTATTAAGTAAGTAACTATATGTCCACTTTTGACCGCGGAAAAAGTTGGCTTGCATCAGGAAAATGCAGGAGTGTTGACTTGTGCAGTTTTTTTTTTTTAACAAAAATCCATTAGGCTTCGAATTGCTTCATCATCAGCTGGTCTAAGGCTCGAATGACTACTTTATGTTTCTAAATTTGAAGAAATCCTTGAGTGAATAGAAATTCGATTCCAATCTATTTCTACGATCCTCAATTCAAATTTTAATTCGGAATCCTCTCCCAGCCATGGATTTGTATGTCGCCCTTCGATTTCATTCTAAACCATGCAGAAAATCCTTGAACTTAAATTTCAAAACACATTCAAGTTGTATTATCGACAATTAACTATGTTATCAACAGATTTCATTTAGAAAATCCTGCAATTTTTAAATTCTTCAATACAAATTCAATTGCCTTTTAAACGAAACCTGTGACACTATTATGTGGCTGGAGCGAGGGGGGGGGGCTATAATTTAACAACAAATAGTTCTCAATCACTTTAACACTGTAATCGATAATCAAATGTTCTTATAAGATAGAATACAAAAACAACAACAACTACAACTACAGCTCCAATAATCAAACCAAAGTGATAAAGAAAATTACTCCGTACGCATTTTAATGGAGAAAATCTGGCAAAAAAAGAAATCAAAAAAGGAAAACTACGTACCACACTCCACTACCAAGCCAACAAGCCAGAAGACAATTGAAACTGAAGCTGCTGGTTGATGTTTCACCATATTTCTTAGCTGTGACTCTGATGTCGATTTGAATCTTGTATCATGACTGCCTGTCACATGGGGTATTGCTGTTTGGAAATCATCAACACAATGAGAACAAAAAGGAGAAGCAAAAAAGCAAAAAGGAAAATGAAATAAAACTGATAAAAAAAGAGAAAAACCAGAACGCAGTTGCTATAAACAGTTGCCATGTTTTGCACATTTTTACTTGACTTGACTTGGCTTCGTTCCTTGCTGTCTTAGGAACAACACACTTTCCTAAGGATTCTTAACATCATATCGATATTCAATTCAAGGAGTCAAGCAACAGCCTTAAGAGATAGAAAAAGACAAATTGTTAAAACGTATGTGTGTGTGAGTATGTTTGTGTGTGGATCATGGGGACTGGTGTATGAATAAGTGAAATGAGAGTGAATAAGAGTGACTGAGTGAGTATTCGGTTGATGTGGTCGTGTATGATTGTCAAATGTTGTCAAGTTTATTGTCAGTTTCGTTTCGTTTTCCAATTTCTTTTTTGTTCTTCAAATAGTCATACTTTTGGGAATGGTGTTGTGGGGAAACAATTTTTTCTAAAAACGATTTAATGTGCGTGATTAAAAACAGAGAAGGAAATGTATGCAGTTTTCAAGGTTTATCACTGTAGTGTATTGTTTACCAACAAATTTAACTCAAAAGTCAGCCAACAAATTTATAAGCGTTTTGCCTTTATCTAGGATCAGAGAATAGCTATTGAACTTATAACATTAGGAGATGTGACGTAGCCTAACACCAAAAAGTTTTACGACGTTAAATTTCTTGGTCTTGTTGCCATAACCTAGGGATGACTGGAATCCTAATACGGTCGTCCCCCCGGAAGTCCTGGATATATATACCGACGGCTCTAAACTCGATAATGGGGTTGGAAGCGGTGTCTACTCTGGGAAACTGGACCTAAATATTTCTCTCCGTCCGCCGGACTACTGCAGTGTGTTTCAGGCGGAGGTGATGGCAATTTACCGGGCCGCTCAGTGGATCCTCGTCAACGATGCTCCTTTCACTCGCGTCTGGATCTTTTCTGATAGTCAGGCCGCGATAAGATCTCTATCGAGTTTCGTGATTAGCTCTAGGATCGTTAGGGAATGTCGCCGCTGTCTCGACCCCCTCTCGGGGCGCTCCACCAGTGTCTCTCTGGTGTGGGTCCCCGGGCAAGTGAAATTCCGGGAAACTGTAGGGCCGACGAGCTCGCCAGAGCTGGTGTGCTCCTTCCGGAATCCTCTTCTGTTGAATTGGGTATGCCACTTGCCTCGGTCAAGTTGACCATTGCGCGGAGGTTCTTTCGGGACGCCAACCTATCCTGGGTCAATGAGGAGTCCTGCTCCACTGCTAGACTCACCTGGCCCAAGATCGATATAAGGCGTTCCAACCGATTACTTGGTCTTGGTCGTGATGTCATCTCTACTACAGTGGCCGTGCTTACATGTCATTGCATCATGGGTAGACACGCGGAAAGAATGAGGCTCCCTTTCAACGACTTCTGCCATGGATGCAGGTCCACTGAGGAAGAGGAGACTGTTGTTCACTTTCTTTGCCAGTGCCCGTCTCTTGCTAGGTGTAGATATAGGTTATTTGGCTCCCCATTCCTTGTTAGCCTAACGGAGCTATCATCTATTGACATCAAGGATATAGCTTCGTTTATCAATTTTTCTGGCTGGTTTTCCAGTGCGGGGTAGTCGTGCTTTCGTTGTGCAGCCCTTGCGCTGACGAACTTCTTCCTTTTCCCTGATTTTGGTGGAACTTGGTTAGTACAGGGACTGCGTTCACCCGTGGCATCACAACGGGCCACTATGCGTGCTCAAGTGAGCTTTGTGATAACAGAGCTACCAGTCCGACCTAACCTAACCTGCCATAACCTAAACGTGATATTGTTCGTCTCATGCCCTAAAGCCTAAATCGTTGGGGTTGTGTGACTCGTCGCTGAAACCACTTGCCGTCCGGTTTAAAATATGAAATTTCAGACAAAAATAATTGACCCTCATACGGCTATTCCTCTTTCAATTGCCGGTAACGGTTCTTCCAGCATCATTTTCTAAAATAATATCATCAAAAGACACCTTCAGACTATAACGATCAATAAAGAGTATTTTTTTCCAATTCAATGGCTTATTAACAATCCATTCTAGGGCCTCTAAGCTTCATATACGACAATTTTGTTTATCGATGAAAACGCCGCTTAAAGAAATTCGGCAAAAGAATCGATATTAAAAGGCTGCTGCTTAGCACATCGTTGTGAATGGTCGGCTTTAATTATTGCGTGAGTAGAACTGAAAGCTTTTCCAAGCAAAATTTGGGTTTCGAAGGAACCAGGAAGCTTCTGGAAATCTCCTTTAAAGGATAACGACAACGAATATCAAATAAGATGGTCGGTCACCTCCAAAAAGAAAAATAGATACTCAATGAACACAATTCCTCATTACTACAACCAATAATAAAATTAGCCAACAAAGCGAAAATATAAGAAACTGGAGGAGATCGTTAGATTACAACCTTCCTACTCCGTGCCGTTTTTAAGCTTTTCGTTCCTTTAAGGAATACACGACTTTACAAACACATCGTTCAAAATCGTCATTAAACTGTAGGTCCTGCTACTCTTGAATAAATTGAACACCCGATAGGTTGTAATCCTGACTAAAGGGTTGTAATAGCTTATCACACCACCCTTCTCACGTGTGTTAGCTTCATTCTCGTGTAGCAGGCATAGAGGGAAACGAAAAGGCGGATGAACTGATACCGAAGGGATTGGGGGAGGATACATGCACCCCTACAAAAATACTTTTCCAAATTGGAAAAGCAGCATGCATTTCAATAAATCGTGGGTGGTCCGACATACCTGGTTGCTGAATTACAAAACTGCTGTGTCCAGCAGTTAACAACGGGAAAACGAGGGAGCTTCTTGAGTTCGACAAGAGAATGGGTTCGTATTCTAACAAGAATTATAATGGAACACTGCGCTATCTGCAGTTTTGCTGACAGGCTCGCTGTGCCCCACCAGGATTACTGCAGAAGCAGTAATTCCTCCAAGATGTGGAGGAAACTGAATCGGTACAACAGCTTTGATGGGATTGCCTTGCACTTCAGAATAGACGTCATTGGTTTTTGCGAGACAGAACGTTTGAAGATCTGGTCATGGTGGCGAACGTGCTACTAAGGGAAATGACGGGTTTCATCCGGAGCTCGGGGTGGTTTAAACCCACCAGCAACCGATCATGACAAGGGGGCTAACCTCAGCTTGTGTAATACAATGGGCCATATGGGCCGCCGAGTGAACTTGCCTAAGAACGGCAAGCTAACCTCTAACCTAACATAACCTAAGTGCCTTAAGAAATATTTCTTTGCCATCTCTGCTTTAGTTAAACTGTCTCACTAACAAATACACACACACACACACAGTTTTACTTTCCAGCTAAACTACAGCTGAGGGACTAAAATCTCATCTTGTCGTGGTGCAATTGCAAAGTTCTGTGTGTGTGCCTGTGTATGCTGATACTCTTTTATTCTCTCTGCCATATTATTTTGTTTTTGTTGTTTTTTTTGTTGTAGCCAAATAGAATTAGTGTAATAAATAAAATTGAATTGGTAGTTTGTGCTGTTGTTGTTGTTGTTATTGTTTTATATCCTGACAAAATTCTGTGTGTGTCTGTCGGAAATGAAATTTACTGTCCTTTATTGTGTTTTTTTTTTTTTTTTTTTTTCCTTTATTGTGTGTGCCTGTGTGTGTGTGTGTATGTATGAGTGAGTGTTTTTGAAATGATTGAAAACAAATTTTTTTTTTTATTTTTATTTTAAATTTCGACTAATTTGTGGTTGAATTCTAAATCGAATATTTTTTTTGCTGTGACAGTAAATTTAGTGTCAGAGGCATAACGTTGCCATAAAATCATTTACAATTATGGCTGGCCTGTGCTTACTTTACATTGCATTGTGCCGTACAATACATATAACGAACGAATGGGTGTCATGAATATTTGGTTTTTTTTTTGTGTTAAATTTATTACACACAATGGCATATAGACAAACAGATGTACATACATCGAAACACATTGATATAAACCTTTAAAAATATTTGTAAAATTTTTGTAAAATGTCATTAAAATATTTAAATTTTATCCAGAGATTGAAGCATTGGCTTGTATTATAAATGTTCGCAATCAGCAAATACATGATTATATACATACATACATATATAGTCAAACATGCATATTTAATTCCTTTTATTATGATTGTTGTTGTTGCCGTTGTTGTTTTAATTTATTATTCAAATCAAGAAAATGTCTCTGTTTAGTAAAATGCATTCATTTTTCGAAAATAATAAATAAATGTCATGATCATCTACCAAACAAAATGTTGAGAAATGTCAAAAATTTCTAAAATTTTATATGTATGTAAATATGTACACATTATTGGTTGTAATTACTAATGAATGTAACTGGCAGATAAAAATTTCAATTTGAAAGTTTGCGTTTATAAATTGGGAATTTTTAAAAAAGCTTATTACGTTCTAAGCAGACATACATACATACGTACATAATTGATCATTACAACCCATAAGTCTGGATAACGACCTAGCTTGTCAGACCACCTGTGTTAAGTGTGTTAATTTCTTATACATGAGTGGCGGGACCTACAGTTTAAAATTGCAGTTTAAAATGCAAACGCAATTTTGCTTTTGCAAACGCAATTTTGCTTTTACAAACACAATTTTGCTTTTGGAAACACAATTTTGCTTTTGCAAACACAATTTTGCTTTTGCAAACACAATTTTGCATTTGCAAACACAATTTTGCTTTTGCAAACACAAACACAATTTTGCTTTTGCAAACACAATTTTGCTTTTGCAAACACAAACACAATTTTGCTTTTGCAAACACAATTTTGCTTTTGCAAACACAATTTTGCTTTTGCAAACACAATTTTGCTTTTGCAAACACAATTTTGCTTTTGCAAACACAATTTTGCTTTTGCAAACACAATTTTGCTTTTGCAAACACAATTTTGCTTTTGCAAACACAATTTTGCTTTTGCAAACGCAATTTTGCTTTTGCAAACACAATTTTGCTTTTGCAAACACAATTTTGCTTTTGCAAACACAATTTTGCTTTTGCAAACACAATTTTGCTTTTGCAAACACAAACACAATTTTGCTTTTGCAAACACAATTTTGCTTTTGCAAACACAATTTTGCTTTTGCAAACACAATTTTGCTTTTGCAAACACAATTTTGCTTTTGCAAACACAATTTTGCTTTTGCAAACACAATTTTGCTTTTGCAAACACAATTTTGCTTTTGCAAACACAATTTTGCTTTTGCAAGCACAATTTTGCTTTTGCAAGCACAATTTTGCTTTTGCAAGCACAATTTTGCTTTTGCAAACACAATTTTGCTTTTGCAAACACAATTTTGCTTTTGCAAACACAATTTTGCTTTTGCAAACACAATTTTGCTTTTGCAAACGCAATTTTGCTTTTGCAAATACAATTTTGCTTTTGCAAATACAATTTTGCTTTTGCAAACGCAATTTTGCTTTTGCAAACACAATTTTGCTTTTGCAAACACAATTTTGCTTTTGCAAACACAATTTTGCTTTTGTAAACACAATTTTGCTTTTGCAAACACAATTTTGCTTTTGCAAACACAATTTTGCTTTTGCAAACACAATTTTGCTTTTGCAAACACAATTTTGCTTTTGCAAACACAATTTTGCTTTTGTAAACACAATTTTGCTTTTGTAAACAAAATTTTGCTTTTGCAAACACAATTTTGCTTTTGCAAACACAATTTTGCTTTTGCAAACACAATTTTGCTTTTGCAAACACAATTTTGCTTTTGCAAACACAATTTTGCTTTTGGAAACACAATTTTGCTTTTGCAAACACAATTTTGCTTTTGCAAACACAATTTTGCTTTTGTAAACACAATTTTGCTTTTGCAAACACAATTTTGCTTTTGCAAACACAATTTTCTTTTGCAAACACAATTTTGCTTTTGCAAACACAATTTTGCTTTTGCAAACACAATTTTGCTTTTGCAAACACAATTTTGCTTTTGCAAACACAATTTTGCTTTTGTAAACACAATTTTGCTTTTGCAAACACAATTTTGCTTTTGCAAACACAATTTTGCTTTTGCAAACACAATTTTCTTTTGCAAACACAATTTTGCTTTTGCAAACACAATTTTGCTTTTGCAAACACAATTTTGCTTCTGCAAACACAATTTTGCTTTTGCAAACACAATTTTGCTTTTGCAAACACAATTTTGCTATTGCAAACACAATTTTGCTATTGCAAACACAATTTTGCTATTGCAAACACAATTTTGCTTTTGCAAACACAATTTTGCTTTTGCAAACACAATTTTGCTTTTGCAAACACAATTTTGCTTTTGCAAACACAATTTTCTTTTGCAAACACAATTTTGCTTTTGCAAACACAATTTTGCTTTTGCAAACACAATTTTCTTTTGCAAACACAATTTTCTTTTGCAAACACAATTTTGCTTTTGCAAACACAATTTTGCTTTTGCAAACACAATTTTGCTTTTGCAAACACAATTTTGCTTTTGCAAACACAATTTTGCTTTTGCAAACACAATTTTGCTTTTGCAAACACAATTTTCTTTTGCAAACACAATTTTGCTTTTGCAAACACAATTTTGCTTTTGCAAACACAATTTTGCTTTTGCAAACACAATTTTGCTTTTGCAAACACAATTTTGCTTTTGCAAACACAATTTTGCTTTTGTAAACACAATTTTGCTTTTGCAAACACAATTTTGCTTTTGCAAACACAATTTTGCTTTTGCAAACACAATTTTGCTTTTGCAAACACAATTTTCTTTTGCAAATACAATTTTGCTTTTGCAAACACAATTTTGCTTTTGCAAACACAATTTTGCTTCTGCAAACACAATTTTGCTTTTGCAAACACAATTTTGCTTTTGCAAACACAATTTTGCTATTGCAAACACAATTTTGCTTTTGCAAACACAATTTTGCTTTTGCAAACACAATTTTGCTTTTGCAAACACAATTTTGCTTTTGCAAACACAATTTTGCTTTTGCAAACACAATTTTGCTTTTGCAAACACAATTTTGCTTTTGCAAACACAATTTTGCTTTTGCAAACACAAACACAATTTTGCTTTTGCAAACACAATTTTGCTTTTGCAAACACAATTTTGCTTTTGCAAACACAATTTTGCTTTTGCAAACACAATTTTGCTTTTGCAAACACAATTTTGCTTTTGCAAACACAATTTTGCTTTTGCAAACACAATTTTGCTTTTGCAAACACAATTTTGCTTTTGCAAACACAATTTTGCTTTTGCAAACACAATTTTGCTTTTGCAAACACAATTTTGCTTTTGCAAACACAATTTTGCTTTTGCAAACACAATTTTGCTTTTGCAAACACAATTTTGCTTTTGCAAACACAATTTTGCTTTTGCAAACACAATTTTGCTTTTGCAAACACAATTTTGCTTTTGCAAACACAATTTTGCTTTTGCAAACACAATTTTGCTTTTGCAAACGCAATTTTGCTTTTGCAAACACAATTTTGCTTTTGCAAACACAATTTTGCTTTTGCAAACACAATTTTGCTTTTGCAAACACAATTTTGCTTTTGCAAACACAATTTTGCTTTTGCAAACGCAATTTTGCTTTTGCAAACGCAATTTTGCTTTTGCAAACGCAATTTTGCTTTTGCAAACGCAATTTTGCTTTTGCAAACGCAATTTTGCTTTTGCAAACACAATTTTGCTTTTGCAAACACAATTTTGCTTTTACAAACACAATTTTGCTTTTGCAAACACAATTTTGCTTTTGCAAACACAATTTTGCTTTTGCAAACACAATTTTTCTTTTGCAAACACAATTTTGCTTTTGCAAAAACAATTTTACTTTTGCAAAAACAATTTGGCTTTTGCAAACACAAACACAATTTTGCTTTTGCAAACACAATTTTGCTTTTGCAAACACAATTTTGCTTTTGCAAATACAATTTTGCTTTTGCAAACACAATTTTGCTTTTGCAAACACAAACACAATTTTGCTTTTGCAAACACAATTTTGCTTTTGCAAACACAATTTTGCTTTTGCAAACACAATTTTGCTTTTGCAAACAAAATTTTGCTTTTGCAAACACAATTTTGCTTTTGCAAACACAATTTTGCTTTTGCAAACACAATTTTGCTTTTGCAAACACAATTTTGCTTTTGCAACCACAATTTTGCTTTTGCAACCACAATTTTGCTTTTGCAAACACAATTTTGCTTTTGCAAACACAATTTTGCTTTTGCAAACGTAATTTTGCTTTTGCAAACACAATTTTGCTTTTGCAAACACAATTTTGCTTTTGCAAACACAATTTTGCTTTTGCAAACACAATTTTGCTTTTGCAAACACAATTTTGCTTTTGCAAACCCAAACACAATTTTTCTTTTGCAAACACAATTTTGCTTTTGCAAACACAATTTTGCTTTTGCAAACACAATTTTGCTTTTGCAAACACAATTTTGCTATTGCAAACACAATTTTGCTTTTGCAAACACAATTTTGCTTTTGCAAACACAATTTTGCTTTTGCAAACACAATTTTGCTTTTGCAAACACAATTTTGCTTTTGCAAACACAATTTTGCTTTTGCAAACACAATTTTGCTTTTGCAAACACAATTTTGCTTTTGCAAACACAATTTTGCTTTTGCAAACACAATTTTGCTTTTGCAAACACAATTTTGCTTTTGCAAACACAATTTTGCTTTTGCAAACACAATTTTGCTTTTGCAAACACAATTTTGCTTTTGCAAACGCAATTTTGCTTTTGCAAACACAAACACAATTTTGCTTTTGCAAACACAATTTTGCTTTTGCAAACACAATTTTGCTTTTGCAAACACAATTTTGCTTTTGCAAACACAATTTTGCTTTTGCAAACACAATTTTGCTTTTGCAAACACAATTTTGCTTTTGGAAACACAATTTTGGTTTTGCAAACACAATTTTGCTTTTGCAAACGCAATTTTGCTTTTGCAAACACAATTTTGCTATTGCAAACACAATTTTGCTTTTGCAAACACAATTTTGCTTTTGCAAACACAATTTTGCTTTTGCAAACACAATTTTGCTTTTACAAACACAATTTTGCTTTTGCAAACACAATTTTGCTTTTGCAAACACAATTTTGCTTTTGCAAACACAATTTTGCTTTTGCAAACACAATTTTGCTTTTGCAAACACAATTTTGCTTTTGCAAACACAATTTTGCTTTTGCAAACACAATTTTGCTTTTGCAAACGCAATTTTGCTTTTGCAAACGCAATTTTGCTTTTGCAAACGCACTTTTGCTTTTGCAAACACAATTTTGCTTTTGCAAACACAATTTTGCTTTTGCAAACACAATTTTGCTTTTGCAAACACAATTTTGCTTTTACAAACACAATTTTGCTTTTGCAAACACAATTTTGCTTTTGCAAACACAATTTTGCTTTTGCAAACATAAACGCAATTTTGCTTTTGCAAACACAATTTTGCTTTTGCAAACACAATTTTGCTTTTGCAAACACAATTTTGCTTTTGCAAACACAAACACAATTTTGCTTTTGCAAACACAAACACAATTTTGCTTTTGCAAACACAATTTTGCTTTTGCAAACACAATTTTGTTTTTGCAAACACAATTTTGCTTTTGCAAACACAATTTTGCTTTTGCAAACACAATTTTGCTTTTGCAAACACAATTTTGCTTTTGCAAACACAATTGTGCTTTTGCAAACACAATTTTGCTTTTGCAAACACAATTTTGATTTTGCTAACACAATTTTGCTTTTGCAAACACAAACACAATTTTGCTTTTGCAAACACAATTTTGCTTTTGCAAACGCAATTTTGCTTTTGCAAACACAATTTTGCTTTTGCAAACACAATTTTGCTTTTGCAAACATAATTTTGCTTTTGCAAACACAATTTTGCTTTTGCAAACACAATTTTTCTTTTGCAAACGCAATTTTGCTTTTGCAAACGTAATTTTGCTTTTGCAAACACAATTTTGCTTTTGCAATCACAATTTTGCTTTTGCAAACACAATTTTGCTTTTGCAAACACAATTTTGCTTTTGCAAACACAATTTTGCTTTTGCAATTGCAATTTTGCTTTTGCAATTGCAATTTTGCTTTTGCAAACACAATTTTGCTTTTGCAAACACAATTTTGCTTTTGCAAACGCAATTTTGCTTTCGCAAACGCAATTTTGCTTTCGCAAACACAATTTTGCTTTTGCAAACACAATTTTGCTTTTGCAAACACAATTTTGCTTTTGCATACACAATTTTCCTTTTGCAAACGCAATTTTGCTTTTGCAAACACAATTTTGCTTTTGCAAACACAATTTTGCTTTTGCAAACACAATTTTGCTTTTGCAAACGCAATTTTGCTTTTGCAAACACAATTTTGCTTTTGCAAACACAATTTTGCTTTTGCAAACACAATTTTGCTTTTACAAACACAATTTTGCTTTTGCAAACACAATTTTGCTTTTGCAAACACAATTTTGCTTTTGCAAACACAATTTTGCTTTTGCAAACACAATTTTGTTTTTGCATGAGATATTACTTTCCTTTCAATGAGATATTACTTTCCTTTCGATGAGATATTACTTTCCTTTCGAAGAGATATTACTTTAATTTCGAAGAGATATTACTTTCCTTTCGAAGAGATATTACTTTCCTTTCGATGAGATATTACTTTCCTTTCGATGAGATATTATTTTCCTTTCGAAGAGATATTACTTTCCTTTCGATGAGATATTACTTTCCTTTCGATGTGATATTACTTTCCTTTCGATGAGATATTATTTTCCTTTCGAAGAGATATTACTTTCCTTTCGATGAGATATTACTTTCCTTTCGATGTGATATTACTTTCCTTTCGATGAGATATTACTTTCCTTTCGAAGAGATATTACTTTCCTTTCGGTGAGATATTACTTTCCTTTCGATGAGATATTACTTTCCTTTCGATGAGATATTATTTTCCTTTCGAAGAGATATTACTTTCCTTTCGATGAGATATTACTTTCCTTTCGATGTGATATTACTTTCCTTTCGATGAGATATTATTTTCCTTTCGAAGAGATATTACTTTCCTTTCGATGAGATATTATTTTCCTTTCGATGTGATATTACTTTCCTTTCGATGAGATATTACTTTCCTTTCGATGAGATATTATTTTCCTTTCGAAGAGATATTACTTTCCTTTCGATGAGATATTACTTTCCTTTCGATGAGATATTATTTTCCTTTCGAAGAGATATTACTTTCCTTTCGATGAGATATTACTTTCCTTTCGATGAGATATTACTTTCCTTTCGATGTGATATTACCTTCCTTTCGATGAGATATTACTTTCCTTTCGATGTGATATTACTCTCCTTTCGATGAGATATTACTTTCCTTTCGAAGAGATATTACTTTCCTTTCGATGAGATATTACTTTCCTTTCGAAGAGATATTACTTTCCTTTCGCTGAGATATTACTTTCCTTTCGATGAGATATTATTTTCCTTTCGAAGAGATATTACTTTCCTTTCGATGAGATATTACTTTCCTTTCGATGTGATATTACTTTCCTTTCGATGAGATATTACTTTCCTTTCGATGTGATATTACTTTCCTTTCGATGTGATATTACTTTCCTTTCGATGAGATATTACTTTCCTTTCGCTGAGATATTATTTTCCTTTCGAAGAGATATTACTTTCCTTTCGATGAGATATTACTTTCCTTTCGATGTGATATTACCTTCCTTTCGATGAGATATTACTTTCCTTTCGATGTGATATTACTCTCCTTTCGAAGAGATATTACTTTCCTTTCGATGTGATATTACTTTCCTTTCGATGAGATATTACTTTCCTTTCGATGAGATATTATTTTCCTTTCGAAGAGATATTATTTTCCTTTCGAAGAGATATTACTTTCCTTTCGATGAGATATTACTTTCCTTTCGAAGAGATATTACTTTCCTTTCGATGTGATATTACTTTCCTTTCGATGAGATATTACTTTCCTTTCGATGAGATATTATTTTCCTTTCGAAGAGATATTACTTTCCTTTCGATGAGATATTACTTTCCTTTCGATGTGATATTACCTTCCTTTCGATGAGATATTACTTTCCTTTCGATGTGATATTACTCTCCTTTCGATGAGATATTACTTTCCTTTCGAAGAGATATTACTTTCCTTTCGATGAGATATTACTTTCCTTTCGAAGAGATATTACTTTCCTTTCGCTGAGATATTACTTTCCTTTCGATGAGATATTATTTTCCTTTCGAAGAGATATTACTTTCCTTTCAATGAGATATTACTTTCCTTTTGATGTGATATTACTTTCCTTTCGAAGAGATATTACTTTCCTTTCGATGAGATATTACTTTCCTTTCGATGTGATATTACTTTCCTTTCGATGAGATATTACTTTCCTTTCGATGAGATATTACTTTCCTTTCGATGTGATATTACTTTCCTTTCGAAGAGATATTACTTTCCTTTCGATGAGATATTACTTTCCTTTCGAAGAGATATTACTTTCCTTTCGATGAGATATTACTTTCCTTTCGATGAGATATTATTTTCCTTTCGAAGAGATATTACTTTCCTTTCGATGAGATATTACTTTCCATTCGATGTGATATTACTTCCTTTCGAAGAGATATTACTTTCCTTTCGAAGAGATATTACTTTCCTTTCGATGTGATATTACTTTCCTTTCGAAGAGATATTACTTTCCTTTCGGTGAGATATTACTTTCCTTTCGATGAGATATTACTTTCCTTTCGATGTGATATTACTTTCCTTTCGATGTGATATTACTTTCCTTTCGATGAGATATTACTTTCCTTTCGATGTGATATTACTTTCCTTTCGATGAGATATTACTTTCCTTTCGATGTGATATTACTTTCCTTTCGAAGAGATATTACTTTCCTTTCGATGAGATATTATTTTCCTTTCGAAGAGATATTACTTTCCTTTCGAAGAGATATTACTTTCCTTTCGAAGAGATATTACTTTCCTTTCGATGTGATATTACTTTCCTTTCGATGAGATATTACTTTCCTTTCGATGAGATATTATTTTCCTTTCGAAGAGATATTACTTTCCTTTCGATGAGATATTACTTTCCTTTCGATGTGATATTACCTTCCTTTCGATGAGATATTACTTTCCTTTCGATGTGATATTACTCTCCTTTCGATGAGATATTACTTTCCTTTCGAAGAGATATTACTTTCCTTTCGATGAGATATTACTTTCCTTTCGAAGAGATATTACTTTCCTTTCGGTGAGATATTACTTTCCTTTCGATGAGATATTACTTTCCTTTCGATGTGATATTACTTTCCTTTCGATGTGATATTACTTTCCTTTCGATGAGATATTACTTTCCTTTCGATGTGATATTACTTTCCTTTCGATGAGATATTACTTTCCTTTCGATGTGATATTACTTTCCTTTCGAAGAGATATTACTTTCCTTTCGATGAGATATTATTTTCCTTTCGAAGAGATATTACTTTCCTTTCGATGAGATATTACTTTCCTTTCGAAGAGATATTACTTTCCTTTCGATGTGATATTACTTTCCTTTCGATGAGATATTACTTTCCTTTCGATGAGATATTATTTTCCTTTCGAAGAGATATTACTTTCCTTTCGATGAGATATTACTTTCCTTTCGATGTGATATTACCTTCCTTTCGATGAGATATTACTTTCCTTTCGATGTGATATTACTCTCCTTTCGATGAGATATTACTTTCCTTTCGAAGAGATATTACTTTCCTTTCGATGAGATATTACTTTCCTTTCGAAGAGATATTACTTTCCTTTCGCTGAGATATTACTTTCCTTTCGATGAGATATTATTTTCCTTTCGAAGAGATATTACTTTCCTTTCAATGAGATATTACTTTCCTTTTGATGTGATATTACTTTCCTTTCGAAGAGATATTACTTTCCTTTCGATGAGATATTACTTTCCTTTCGATGTGATATTACTTTCCTTTCGATGAGATATTACTTTCCTTTCGATGAGATATTACTTTCCTTTCGATGTGATATTACTTTCCTTTCGAAGAGATATTACTTTCCTTTCGATGAGATATTACTTTCCTTTCGAAGAGATATTACTTTCCTTTCGCTGAGATATTACTTTCCTTTCGATGAGATATTATTTTCCTTTCGAAGAGATATTACTTTCCTTTCGATGAGATATTACTTTCCATTCGATGTGATATTACTTCCTTTCGAAGAGATATTACTTTCCTTTCGAAGAGATATTACTTTCCTTTCGATGTGATATTACTTTCCTTTCGAAGAGATATTACTTTCCTTTCGGTGAGATATTACTTTCCTTTCGATGAGATATTACTTTCCTTTCGATGTGATATTACTTTCCTTTCGATGTGATATTACTTTCCTTTCGATGAGATATTACTTTCCTTTCGATGTGATATTACTTTCCTTTCGATGAGATATTACTTTCCTTTCGATGTGATATTACTTTCCTTTCGAAGAGATATTACTTTCCTTTCGATGAGATATTACTTTCCTTTCGATGAGATATTACTTTCCTTTCGATGTGATATTACTTTCCTTTCGATGAGATATTACTTTCCTTTCGAAGAGATATTACTTTCCTTTCGATGAGATATTACTTTCCTTTCGATGAGATATTATTTTCCTTTCGATGAGATATTACTTTCCTTTCCATGTGATATTACTTTCCTTTCGATGAGATATTATTTTCCTTTCGAAGAGATATTACTTTCCTTTCGATGAGATATTATTTTCCTTTCGAAGAGATATTACTTTCCTTTCGAAGAGATATTACTTTCCTTTCGATGAGATATTACTTTCCTTTCGAAGAGATATTACTTTCCTTTCGATGAGATATTACTTTCCTTTCGAAGAGATATTACTTTCCTTTCGATGAGATATTATTTTCCTTTCGAAGAGATATTACTTTCCTTTCGAAGAGATATTACTTTCCTTTCGATGAGATATTACTTTCCTTTCGATGAGATATTACTTTCCTTTCGAAGAGATATTACTTTCCTTTCGATGAGATATTACTTTCCTTTCGATGAGATATTACTTTCCTTTCGAAGAGATATTACTTTCCTTTCGAAGAGATATTACTTTCCTTTCGATGAGATATTACTTTCCTTTCGATGAGATATTACTTTCCTTTCGATGAGATATTATTTTCCTTTCGAAGAGATATTACTTTCCTTTCGAAGAGATATTACTTTCCTTTCGATGAGATATTACTTTCCTTTCGATGTGATATTACTTTCCTTTCGATGAGATATTATTTTCCTTTCGAAGAGATATTACTTTCCTTTCGAAGAGATATTACTTTCCTTTCGATGAGATATTACTTTCCTTTCGATGTGATATTACTTTCCTTTCGATGAGATATTACTTTCCTTTCGATGAGATATTACTTTCCCTTCGATGTGATATTACTTTCCTTTCGATGAGATATTACTTTCCTTTCGATGTGATATTACTTTCCTTTCGATGAGATATTACTTTCCTTTCGATGAGATATTACTTTCCTTTCGATGAGATATTACTTTCCTTTCGATGTGATATTACTTTCCTTTCGAAGAGATATTACTTTCCTTTCGATGAGATATTACTTTCCTTTCGATGAGATATTACTTTCCTTGCGATGTGATATTACTTTCCTTTCGATGAGATATTACTTTCCCTTCGATGAGATATTACTTTCCTTTCGATGAGATATTACTTTCCTTGCGATGTGATATTACTTTCCTTTCGATGAGATATTACTTTCCTTTCGATGAGATATTACTTTCCTTTCGATGAGATATTACTTTCCTTTCGATGTGATATTACTTTCCTTTCGATGAGATATTACTTTCCTTTCGAAGAGATATTACTTTCCTTTCGATGAGATATTACTTTCCTTTCGATGAGATATTACTTTCCTTTCGATGTGATATTACTTTCCTTTCGAAGAGATATTACTTTCCTTTCGATGAGATATTACTTTCCTTTCGATGAGATATTACTTTCCTTGCGATGTGATATTACTTTCCTTTCGATGAGATATTACTTTCCTTTCGATGAGATATTACTTTCCTTTCGATGAGATATTACTTTCCTTGCGATGTGATATTACTTTCCTTTCGATGAGATATTACTTTCCTTTCGATGAGATATTACTTTCCTTTCGATGAGATATTACTTTCCTTTCGATGAGATATTACTTTCCTTTCGATGAGATATTACTTTCCTTTCGAAGAGATATTACTTTCCTTTCGATGAGATATTACTTTCCTTTCGATGAGATATTACTTTCCTTTCGATGTGATATTACTTTCCTTTCGATGAGATATTACTTTCCTTTCGATGAGATATTACTTTCCTTGCGATGTGATATTACTTTCCTTTCGATGAGATATTACTTTCCTTTCGATGAGATATTACTTTCCTTTCGATGAGATATTACTTTCCTTGCGATGTGATATTACTTTCCTTTCGATGAGATATTACTTTCCTTTCGATGAGATATTACTTTCCTTTCGATGAGATATTACTTTCCTTTCGATGTGATATTACTTTCCTTTCGATGAGATATTACTTTGCTTTCGAAGAGATATTACTTTCCTTTCGATGAGATATTACTTTCCTTTCGATGAGATATTACTTTCCTTTCGATGTGATATTACTTTCCTTTCGATGAGATATTACTTTCCTTTCGATGAGATATTACTTTCCTTTCGATGAGATATTACTTTCCTTGCGATGTGATATTACTTTCCTTTCGATGAGATATTACTTTCCTTTCGATGAGATATTACTTTCCTTTCGATGAGATATTACTTTCCTTGCGATGTGATATTACTTTCCTTTCGATGAGATATTACTTTCCTTTCGATGAGATATTACTTTCCTTTCGATGAGATATTACTTTCCTTTCGATGAGATATTACTTTCCTTTCGATGAGATATTACTTTCCTTTCGAAGAGACATTACTTTCCTTTCGATGAGATATTACTTTCCTTTCGATGAGATATTACTTTCCTTTCGATGTGATATTACTTTCCTTTCGAAGAGATATTACTTTCCTTTCGATGAGATATTACTTTCCTTTCGATGAGATATTACTTTCCTTGCGATGTGATATTACTTTCCTTTCGATGAGATATTACTTTCCTTTCGATGAGATATTACTTTCCTTTCGATGAGATATTACTTTCCTTTCGATGTGATATTACTTTCCTTTCGATGAGATATTATTTTCCTTTCGAAGAGATATTACTTTCCTTTCGAAGAGATATTACTTTCCTTTCGATGAGATATTACTTTCCTTTCGATGAGATATTACTTTCCTTTCGATGTGATATTACTTTCTTTTCGATGTGATATTACTTTCCTTTCGATGAGATATTACTTTCCTTTCGATGTGATATTACTTTCCTTTCGATGAGATATTACTTTCCTTTCGATGAAATATTACTTTCCTTTCGATGTGATATTACTTTCCTTTCGATGAGATATTACTTTCCTTTCGACGTGATATTACTTTCCTTTCGATGAGATATTACTTTCCTTTCGATGTGAAATTACTTTTCTTTCGATGAGATATTACTTTCCTTTCGATGAGATATTACTTTCCCTTCGATGTGATATTACTTTCCTTTCGATGTGATATTACTTTCCTTTCGATGAGATATTACTTTCCTTTCGATGAGATATTACTTTCCTTTCGATGAGATATTACTTTCCTTTCGATGTGTTATTACTTTCCTTTCGAAGAGATATTACTTTCCTTTCGATGAGATATTACTTTCCTTTCGATGAGATATTACTTTCCTTTCGATGTGATATTACTTTCCTTTCGATGAGATATTACTTTCCTTTCGAAGAGATATTACTTTCCTTTCGATGAGATATTACTTTCCTTTCGATGAGATATTATTTTCCTTTCGAAGAGATATTACTTTCCTTTCGATGAGATATTACTTTCCTTTCCATGTGATATTACTTTCCTTTCGATGGGATATTATTTTCTTTTCGAAGAGATATTACTTTCCTTTCGAAGAGATATTACTTTCCTTTCGATGAGATATTACTTTCCTTTCGAAGAGATATTACTTTCCTTTCGATGAGATATTACTTTCCTTTCGATGAGATATTATTTTCCTTTCGAAGAGATATTACTTTCCTTTCGAAGAGATATTACTTTCCTTTCGATGAGATATTACTCTCCTTTCGATGTGATATTACTTTCTTTTCGATGTGATATTACTTTCCTTTCGATGAGATATTACTTTCCTTTCGATGTGATATTACTCTCCTTTCGATGAGATATTACTTTCCTTTCGATGAGATATTACTTTCCTTTCGATGTGATATTACTTTCCTTTCGATGTGATATTACTTTCCTTTCGATGTGATATTACTTTCCTTTCGATGAGATATTACTTTCCTTTCGATGTGATATTACTTTCCTTTCGATGAGATATTACTTTCCTTTCGATGAGATATTACTTTCCTTTCGATGTGATATTACTTTCCTTTCGAAGAGATATTACTTTCCTTTCGATGTGATATTACTTTCCTTTCGATGTGATATTACTTTCCTTTCGATGTGATATTACTTTCCTTTCGATGAGATATTACTTTCCTTTCGATGTGATATTACTTTCCTTTCGATGAGATATTACTTTCCTTTCGATGAGATATTACTTTCCTTTCGATGTGATATTACTTTCCTTTCGAAGAGATATTACTTTCCTTTCGATGTGATATTACTTTCCTTTCGATGAGATATTACTTTCCTTTCGATGAGATATTACTTTCCTTTCGATGTGATATTACTTTCCTTTCGATGAGATATTACTTTCCTTTCGAAGAGATATTACTTTCCTTTCGAAGAGATATTACTTTCCTTTCGAAGAGATATTACTTTCTTTTCAATGAGATATTACTTTACTTTCGAAGAGATATTACTTTCTTTTCAATGAGATATTACTTTCCTTTCGAAGAGATATTACTTTCCTTTCGAAGAGATATTACTTTCTTTTCAATGAGATATTACTTTCCTTTCGAAGAGATATTACTTTCCTTTCGAAGAGATATTACTTTCCTTTCGATGAGATATTACTTTCCTTTCGAAGAGATATTACTTCTTTTCAATGAGATATTACTTTCCTTTCGAAGAGATATTACTTTCCTTTCGAAGAGATATTACTTTCCTTTCGATGAGATATTACTTTCCTTTCGAAGAGATATTACTTTCTTTTCAATGAGATATTTCTTTCCTTTCGATGAGATATTACTTTCTTTTCAATGAGATATTACTTTCCTTTCGATGAGATATTACTTTCTTTTCAATGAGATATTACTTTCCTTTCGATGAGATATTACTTTCCTTTCGAAGAGATATTACTTTCCTTTCGAAGAGATATTACTTTCCTTTCGAAGAGATATTACTTTCCTTTCGATGAGATATTACTTTCCTTTCGAAGAGATATTACTTTCTTTTCAATGAGATATTACTTTCCTTTCGATGAGATATTATTTTCCTTTCGAAGAGATATTACTTTCCTTTCGATGAGATATTACTTTCCTTTCGAAGAGATATTACTTTCCTTTCGAAGAGATATTACTTTCCTTTCGAAGAGATATTACTTTCCTTTCGATGAGATATTACTTTCCTTTCGAAGAGATATTACTTTCTTTTCAATGAGATATTACTTTCCTTTCGATGAGATATTATTTTCCTTTCGAAGAGATATTACTTTCCTTTCGATGAGATATTACTTTCCTTTCGAAGAGATATTACTTTCCTTTCGATGAGATATTACTTTCCTTTCGAAGAGATATTACTTTCCTTTCGAAGAGATATTACTTTCCTTTCGATGAGATATTACTTTCCTTTCGATGAGATATTACTTTTCTTTCGATGAGATATTACTTTCCTTTCGATGAGATATTACTTTCCTTTCGATGAGATATTACTTTCCTTTCGAAGAGATATTACTTTCCTTTCGATGAGATATTACTTTCCTTTCGAAGAGATATTACTTTCCTTTCGATGAGATATTATTTTCCTTTCGAAGAGATATTACTTTCCTTTCGATGAGATATTACTTTCCTTTCGAAGAGATATTACTTTCCTTTCGATGAGATATTACTTTCCTTTCGATGAGATATTCCTTTCCTTTCGAAGAGATATTACTTTCCTTTCGATGAGATATTATTTTCCTTTCGAAGAGATATTACTTTCCTTTCGAAGAGATATTACTTTCCTTTCGATGAGATATTACTTTCCTTTCGATGAGATATTACTTTCCTTTCGAAGAGATATTACTTTCCTTTCGATGAGATATTACTTTCCTTTCGAAGAGATATTGCTTTCCTTTCGATGAGATATTACTTTCCTTTCGATGAGATATTATTTTCCTTTCGAAGAGATATTACTTTCCTTTCGATGAGATATTACTTTCCTTTCGATGAGATATTATTTTCCTTTCGAAGAGATATTACTTTCCTTTCGATGAGATATTACTTTCCTTTCGATGTGATATTACTTTCCTTTCGATGAGATATTATTTTCCTTTCGAAGAGATATTACTTTCCTTTCGATGAGATATTACTTTCCTTTCGATGAGATATTACTTTCCTTTCGAAGAGATATTACTTTCCTTTCGATGAGATATTACTTTCCTTTCGATGAGATATTATTTTCCTTTCGAAGAGATATTACTTTACTTTCGATGAGATATTACTTTCCTTTCGATGTGATATTACTTTCCTTTCGATGAGATATTATTTTCCTTTCGAAGAGATATTACTTTCCTTTCGAAGAGATATTACTTTCCTTTCGATGAGATATTACTTTCCTTTCGATGAGATATTACTTTCCTTTCGAAGAGATATTACTTTCCTTTCGAAGAGATATTACTTTCCTTTCGATGAGATATTACTCACCTTTCGATGTGATATTACTTTCTTTTCGATGTGATATTACTTTCCTTTCGATGAGATATTACTTTCCTTTCGATGTGATATTACTTTCCTTTCGATGAGATATTACTTTCCTTTCGATGAGATATTACTTTCCTTTCGATGTGATATTACTTTCCTTTCGATGTGATATTACTTTCCTTTCGATGTGATATTACTTTCCTTTCGATGAGATATTACTTTCCTTTCGATGTGATATTACTTTCCTTTCGATGAGATATTACTTTCCTTTCGATGAGATATTACTTTCCTTTCGATGTGATATTACTTTCCTTTCGAAGAGATATTACTTTCCTTTCGATGTGATATTACTTTCCTTTCGATGTGATATTACTTTCCGTTCGATGTGATATTACTTTCCTTTCGATGAGATATTACTTTCCTTTCGATGTGATATTACTTTCCTTTCGATGAGATATTACTTTCCTTTCGATGAGATATTACTTTCCTTTCGATGTGATATTACTTTCCTTTCGAAGAGATATTACTTTCCTTTCGATGTGATATTACTTTCCTTTCGATGAGATATTACTTTCCTTTCGATGAGATATTACTTTCCTTTCGATGAGATATTATTTTCCTTTCGAAGAGATATTACTTTCCTTTCGATGAGATATTACTTTCCTTTCAATGTGATATTACTTTCCTTTCGATGAGATATTACTTTCCTTTCGAAGAGATATTACTTTCCTTTCGAAGAGATATTACTTTCCTTTCGAAGAGATATTACTTTCTTTTCAATGAGATATTACTTTCCTTTCGAAGAGATATTACTTTCCTTTCGAAGAGATATTACTTTCCTTTCGAGAGATATTACTTTCCTTTGGAAGAGATATTACTTTCCTTTCGATGAGATATTACTTTCCTTTCGAAGAGATATTACTTTCTTTTCAATGAGATATTACTTTCCTTTCGATGAGATATTACTTTCTTTTCAATGAGATATTACTTTCCTTTCGATGAGATATTACTTTCTTTTCAATGAGATATTACTTTCTTCTCAATGAGATATTACTTTCCTTTCGATGAGATATTACTTTCTTTTCAATGAGATATTACTTTCCTTTCGATGAGATATTACTTTCTTTTCAATGAGATATTACTTTCCTTTCGAAGAGATATTACTTTCCTTTCGAAGAGATATTACTTTCCTTTCGATGAGATATTAATTTCCTTTCGAAGAGATATTACTTTCTTTTCAATGAGATATTACTTTCCTTTCGATGAGATATTATTTTCCTTTCGAAGAGATATTACTTTCCTTTCGATGAGATATTACTTTCCTTTCGAAGAGATATTACTTTCCTTTCGAAGAGATATTACTTTCCTTTCGAAGAGATATTACTTTCCTTTCGATGAGATATTACTTTCCTTTCGAAGAGATATTACTTTCTTTTCAATGAGATATTACTTTCCTTTCGATGAGATATTACTTTCCTTTCGAAGAGATATTACTTTCCTTTCGATGAGATATTACTTTCCTTTCGAAGAGATATTACTTTCCTTTCGATGTGATATTACTTTCCTTTCGAAGAGATATTACTTTCCTTTCGAAGAGATATTACTTTCCTTTCGATGAGATATTACTTTCCTTTCGATGAGATATTACTTTCCTTTCGATGAGATATTACTTTCCTTTCGATGAGATATTACTTTCCTTTCGATGAGATATTACTTTCCTTTCGAAGAGATATTACTTTCCTTTCGATGAGATATTACTTTCCTTTCGAAGAGATATTACTTTCCTTTCGATGAGATATTATTTTCCTTTCGAAGAGATATTACATTCCTTTCGATGAGATATTACTTTCCTTTCGAAGAGATATTACTTTCCTTTCGATGAGATATTACTTTCCTTTCGAAGAGATATTACTTTCCTTTCGAAGAGATATTACTTTCCTTTCGAAGAGATATTACTTTCCTTTCGATGAGATATTCCTTTCCTTTCGATGAGATATTACTTTCCTTTCGATAAGATATTACTTTCCTTTCGATGAGATATTACTTTCCTTTCGAAGAGATATTACTTTCCTTTCGAAGAGATATTACTTTCCTTTCGAAGAGATATTACTTTCCTTTCGATGAGATATTACTTTCCTTTCGATGAGATATTACTTTCCTTTCGATGAGATATTACTTTCCTTTCGATGAGATATTACTTTCCTTTCGATGAGATATTACTTTCCTTTCGAAGAGATATTACTTTCCTTTCGAAGAGATATTACTTTCTTTTCAATGAGATATTACTTTCCTTTCGAAGAGATATTACTTTCCTTTCGAAGAGATATTACTTTCCTTTCGATGAGATATTACTTTCCTTTCGAAGAGATATTACTTTCCTTTCGAAGAGATATTACTTTCCTTGCGAAGAAATATTACTTTCCTTTCGATGAGATATTCCTTTCCTTTCGATGAGATATTACTTTCCTTTCGATAAGATATTACTTTCCTTTCGATGAGATATTACTTTCCTTTCGATGAGATATTACTTTCCTTTCGAAGAGATATTACTTTCCTTTCGATGAGATATTACTTTCCTTTCGAAGAGATATTACTTTCCTTTCTAAGAGATATTACTTTCCTTTCGAAGAGATATTACTTTCTTTTCAATGAGATATTACTTTCCTTTCGATGAGATATTACTTTCCTTTCGATGAGATATTACTTTCCTTTCGATGAGATATTACTTTCCTTTCGATGAGATATTACTTTCCTTTCGAAGAGATATTACTTTCCTTTCGATGAGATATTACTTTCCTTTCGATGAGATATTACTTTCCTTTCGATGAGATATTACTTTCCTTTCGATGAGATATTACTTTCCTTTCGATAAGATATTACTTTCCTTTCGATGAGATATTACTTTCCTTTCGAAGAGATATTACTTTCCTTTCGATGAGATATTACTTTCCTTTTGATGAGATATTACTTTCCTTTCGAAGAGATATTACTTTCCTTTCGATGAGATATTCCTTTCCTTTCGATGAGATATTACTTTCCTTTCGATAAGATATTACTTTCCTTTCGATGAGATATTACTTTCCTTTCGAAGAGATATTACTTTCCTTTCGAAGAGATATTACTTTCCTTTCGAAGAGATATTACTTTCCTTTCGATGAGATATTCCTTTCCTTTCGATGAGATATTACTTTCCTTTCGATGAGATATTACTTTCCTTTCGATGAGATATTACTTTCCTTTCGAAGAGATATTACTTTCCTTTCGAAGAGATATTACTTTCCTTTCGAAGAGATATTACTTTCTTTTCAATGAGATATTACTTTCCTTTCGAAGAGATATTACTTTCCTTTCGAAGAGATATTACTTTCCTTTCGATGAGATATTACTTTCCTTTCGAAGAGATATTACTTTCCTTTCGAAGAGATATTACTTTCCTTGCGAAGAAATATTACTTTCCTTTCGATGAGATATTCCTTTCCTTTCGATGAGATATTACTTTCCTTTCGATAAGATATTACTTTCCTTTCGATGAGATATTACTTTCCTTTCGATGAGATATTACTTTCCTTTCGAAGAGATATTACTTTCCTTTCGATGAGATATTACTTTCCTTTCGAAGAGATATTACTTTCCTTTCTAAGAGATATTACTTTCCTTTCGAAGAGATATTACTTTCTTTTCAATGAGATATTACTTTCCTTTCGATGAGATATTACTTTCCTTTCGATGAGATATTACTTTCCTTTCGATGAGATATTACTTTCCTTTCGATGAGATATTACTTTCCTTTCGAAGAGATATTACTTTCCTTTCGATGAGATATTACTTTCCTTTCGATGAGATATTACTTTCCTTTCGATGAGATATTACTTTCCTTTCGATGAGATATTACTTTCCTTTCGATAAGATATTACTTTCCTTTCGATGAGATATTACTTTCCTTTCGAAGAGATATTACTTTCCTTTCGATGAGATATTACTTTCCTTTCGATGAGATATTACTTTCCTTTCGATGAGATATTACTTTCCTTTCGAAGAGATATTACTTTCCTTTCGATGAGATATTACTTTCCTTTCGATCAGATATTCCTTTCCTTTCGATGAGATATTACTTTCCTTTCGATGAGATATTACTTTCCTTTCGAAGAGATATTACTTTCCTTTCGATGAGATATTACTTTCCTTTCGATCAGATATTACTTTCCTTTCGATGAGATATTACTTTCCTTTTGATCAGATATTACTTTCCTTTCGATGAGATATTACTTTCCTTTCGAAGAGATATTACTTTCCTTTCGATGAGATATTACTTTCCTTTCGATCAGCTATTCCTTTCCTTTCGATGAGATATTACTTTCCTTTCGATGAGATATTACTTTCCTTTCGATGAGATATTACTTTCCTTTCGATCAGATATTCCTTTCCTTTCGATGAGATATTACTTTCCTTTCGAAGAGATATTACTTTCCTTTCGATGAGATATTACTTTCCTTTCGATCAGATATTACTTTCCTTTCGATGAGATATTACTTTCCTTTCGAAGAGATATTACTTTCCTTTCGAAGAGATATTACTTTCCTTTCGAGAGATATTACTTTCCTTTCGAAGAGATATTACTTTCCTTTCAATGAGATATTACTTTCCTTTCGAAGAGATATTACTTTCCTTTCGAAGAGATATTACTTTCCTTTCGATGAGATATTACTTTCCTTTCGAAGAGATATTACTTTCTTTTCAATGAGATATTACTTTCCTTTCGATGAGATATTATTTTCCTTTCGAAGAGATATTACTTTCCTTTCGATGAGATATTACTTTCCTTTCGAAGAGATATTACTTTCCTTTCGAAGAGATATTACTTTCCTTTCGAAGAGATATTACTTTCCTTTCGATGAGATATTACTTTCCTTTCGAAGAGATATTACTTTCTTTTCAATGAGATATTACTTTCCTTTCGATGAGATATTATTTTCCTTTCGAAGAGATATTACTTTCGTTTCGATGAGATATTACTTTCCTTTCGAAGAGATATTACTTTCCTTTCGATGTGACATTACTTTCCTTTCGAAGAGATATTACTTTCCTTTCGAAGAGATATTACTTTCCTTTCGATGAGATATTACTTTCCTTTCGATGAGATATTACTTTTCTTTCGATGAGATATTACTTTCCTTTCGAAGAGATATTACTTTCCTTTCGATGAGATATTACTTTCCTTTCGAAGAGATATTACTTTCCTTTCGATGAGATATTATTTTCCTTTCGAAGAGATATTACTTTCCTTTCGATGAGATATTACTTTCCTTTCGAAGAGATATTACTTTCCTTTCGATGAGATATTACTTTCCTTTCGAAGAGATATTACTTTCCTTTCGAAGAGATATTACTTTCCTTTCGAAGAGATATTACTTTCCTTTCGATGAGATATTCCTTTCCTTTCGATGAGATATTACTTTCCTTTCGATAAGATATTACTTTCCTTTCGATGAGATATTACTTTCCTTTCGAAGAGATATTACTTTCCTTTCGATGAGATATTACTTTCCTTTCGAAGAGATATTACTTTCCTTTCGAAGAGATATTACTTTCCTTTCGAAGAGATATTACTTTCCTTTCGATGAGATATTCCTTTCCTTTCGATGAGATATTACTTTCCTTTCGATGAGATATTACTTTCCTTTCGATGAGATATTACTTTCCTTTCGAAGAGATATTACTTTCCTTTCGAAGAGATATTACTTTCCTTTCGAAGAGATATTACTTTCTTTTCAATGAGATATTACTTTCCTTTCGAAGAGATATTACTTTCCTTTCGAAGAGATATTACTTTCCTTTCGATGAGATATTACTTTCCTTTCGAAGAGATAATACTTTCCTTTCGAAGAGATATTACTTTCCTTGCGAAGAAATATTACTTTCCTTTCGATGAGATATTCCTTTCCTTTCGATGAGATATTACTTTCCTTTCGATAAGATATTACTTTCCTTTCGATGAGATATTACTTTCCTTTCGATGAGATATTACTTTCCTTTCGAAGAGATATTACTTTCCTTTCGATGAGATATTACTTTCCTTTCGAAGAGATATTACTTTCCTTTCTAAGAGATATTACTTTCCTTTCGAAGAGATATTACTTTCTTTTCAATGAGATATTACTTTCCTTTCGATGAGATATTACTTTCCTTTCGATGAGATATTACTTTCCTTTCGATGAGATATTACTTTCCTTTCGATGAGATATTACTTTCCTTTCGAAGAGATATTACTTTCCTTTCGATGAGATATTACTTTCCTTTCGATGAGATATTACTTTCCTTTCGATGAGATATTACTTTCCTTTCGATGAGATATTACTTTCCTTTCGATAAGATATTACTTTCCTTTCGATGAGATATTACTTTCCTTTCGAAGAGATATTACTTTCCTTTCGATGAGATATTACTTTCCTTTTGATGAGATATTACTTTCCTTTCGATGAGATATTACTTTCCTTTCGAAGAGATATTACTTTCCTTTCGATGAGATATTACTTTCCTTTCGATCAGATATTCCTTTCCTTTCGATGAGATATTACTTTCCTTTCGATGAGATATTACTTTCCTTTCGAAGAGATATTACTTTCCTTTCGATGAGATATTACTTTCCTTTCGATCAGATATTACTTTCCTTTCGATGAGATATTACTTTCCTTTCGATCAGATATTACTTTCCTTTCGATGAGATATTACTTTCCTTTCGAAGAGATATTACTTTCCTTTCGATGAGATATTACTTTCCTTTCGATCAGATATTCCTTTCCTTTCGATGAGATATTACTTTCCTTTCGATGAGATATTACTTTCCTTTCGATGAGATATTACTTTCCTTTCGATCAGATATTCCTTTCCTTTCGATGAGATATTACTTTCCTTTCGAAGAGATATTACTTTCCTTTCGATGAGATATTACTTTCCTTTCGATCAGATATTACTTTCCTTTCGATGAGATATTACTTTCCTTTCGATGAGATATTACTTTCCTTTCGATGAGATATTACTTTCCTTTCGATGAGATATTACTTTCCTTTCGCTGAGATATTACTTTCCTTTCGCTGAGATATTACTTTCCTTTCGATGAGATATTACTTTCCTTTCGAAGAGATATTACTTTCCTTTCGCTGAGATATTACTCTCCTTTCGAAGAGATATTACTTTCCTTTCAATGAGATATTACTTTCCTTTCGATGAGATATTACTTTCCTTTCGATGAGATATTACTTTCCTTTCGATCAGATATTACTTTCCTTTCGCTGAGATATTACTTTCCTTTCGATGAGATATTACTTTCCTTTCGATGAGATATTACTATCCTTTCGAAGAGATATTACTTTCCTTTCGCTGAGATATTACTTTCCTTTCGATGAGATATTACTTTCCTTTCGATGAGATATTACTTTCCTTTCGATGAGATATTACTATCCTTTCGAAGAGATATTACTTTCCTTTCGCTGAGATATTACTTTCCTTTCGATGAGATATTACTTTCCTTTCGATGAGATATTACTTTCCTTTCAATGAGATATTACTATCCTTTCGAAGAGATATTACTTTCCTTTCGCTGAGATATTACTTTCCTTTCGAAGAGATATTACTTTCCTTTCGATGAGATATTACTTTCCTTTCGAAGAGATATTACTTTCCTTTCGATGAGATATTACTTTCCTTTCGATGTGAAATTACTTTCCTATCGATGTGAAATTACTTTGCTATCGATGTGAAATTACTTTCCTTTCGATGTGAAATTACTTTCCTATCGATGTGAAATTACTTTCCTTTCGATGTGAAATTACTTTCCTATCGATGTGAAATTATTTTCCTTTCGATGTGAAATTACTTTCCTATCGATGTGAAATTATTTTCCTTTCGCTGAGATATTACTTTCCTTTCGATGAGATATTACTTTCCTTTCGATGAGATATTACTTTCCTTTCGAAGAGATATTACTTTCCTTTCGATGAGATATTACTTTCCTTTCGATGAGATATTACTTTCCTTTCGATGAGATATTACTTTCCTTTCGATGAGATATTACTTTCCTTTCGATGAGATATTACTTTCCTTTCGATGTGATATTACTTTCCTTTCGATGAGATATTACTTTCCTTTCGAAGAGATATTACTTTCCTTTCAATGAGATATTACTTTCCTTTCGATGAGATATTACTTTCCTTTCGATGAGATATTACTTTCCTTTCGATGAGATATTACTTTCCTTTCGATGAGATATTACTTTCCTTTCGATGAGATATTACTTTCCTTTCGATGAGATATTACTTTCCTTTCGATGTGATATTACTTTCCTTTCGATGAGATATTACTTTCCTTTCGATGAGATATTACTTTCCTTTCGATGTGATATTACTTTCCTTTCGAAGAGATATTACTTTCCTTTCGATGTGATATTACTTTCCTTTCGATGAGATATTACTTTCCTTTCGATGAGATATTACTTTCCTTACGATGAGATATTACTTTCCTTTCGATGAGATATTACTTTCCTTTCGATGAGATATTACTTTCCTTTCGATGAGATATTACTTTCCTTTCGATGAGATATTACTTTCCTTTCGATGTGATATTACTTTCCTTTCGATGAGATATTACTTTCCTTTCGATGAGATATTACTTTCCTTTCGATGTGATATTACTTTCCTTTCGAAGAGATATTACTTTCCTTTCGATGAGATATTACTTTCCTTTCGATGAGATATTACTTTCCTTTCGATGAGATATTACTTTCCTTTCGATGAGATATTATTTTCCTTTCGAAGAGATATTACTTTCCTTTCGATGAGATATTACTTTCCTTTCGATGTGATATTACTTTCCTTTCGATGAGATATTACTTTCCTTTCGAAGAGATATTACTTTCCTTTCGATGAGATATTACTTTCCTTTCGAAGAGATATTACTTTCTTTTCAATGAGATATTACTTTCCTTTCGAAGAGATATTACTTTCCTTTCGAAGAGATATTACTTTCCTTTCGAAGAGATATTACTTTCCTTTCGAAGAGATATTACTTTCCTTTCGATGAGATATTACTTTCCTTTCGAAGAGATATTACTTTCTTTTCAATGAGATATTACTTTCCTTTCGATGAGATATTACTTTCTTTTCAATGAGATATTACTTTCCTTTCGATGAGATATTACTTTCTTTTCAATGCGATATTACTTTCCTTTCGATGAGATATTACTTTCCTTTCGAAGAGATATTACTTTCTTTTCAATGAGATATTACTTTCCTTTCGATGAGATATTACTTTCTTTTCAATAAGATATTACTTTCCTTTCGAAGAGATATTACTTTCTTTTCAATGAGATATTACTTTCCTTTCGATGAGATATTACTTTCCTTTCGAAGAGATATTACTTTCCTTTCGAAGAGATATTACTTTCCTTTCGAAGAGATATTACTTTCCTTTCGATGAGATATTACTTTCCTTTCGAAGAGATATTACATTCTTTTCAATGAGATATTACTTTCCTTTCGATGAGATATTATTTTCCTATCGAAGAGATATTACTTTCCTTTCGATGAGATATTACTTTCCTTTCGAAGAGATATTACTTTCCTTTCGATGAGATATTACTTTCCTTTCGAAGAGATATTACTTTCCTTTCGATGAGATATTACTTTCCTTTCGATCAGATATTCCTTTCCTTTCGATGAGATATTACCTTCCTTTCGATGAGATATTACTTTCCTTTCGAAGAGATATTACTTTCCTTTCGATGAGATATTACTTTCCTTTCGATCAGATATTACTTTCCTTTCGATGAGATATTACTTTCCTTTCGATCAGATATTACTTTCCTTTCGATGAGATATTACTTTCCTTTCGAAGAGATATTACTTTCCTTTCGATGAGATATTACTTTCCTTTCGATCAGATATTCCTTTCCTTTCGATGAGATATTACTTTCCTTTCGATGAGATATTACTTTCCTTTCGATGAGATATTACTTTCCTTTCGATCAGATATTCCTTTCCTTTCGATGAGATATTACTTTCCTTTCGAAGAGATATTACTTTCCTTTCGATGAGATATTACTTTCCTTTCGATCAGATATTACTTTCCTTTCGATGAGATATTACTTTCCTTTCGATGAGATATTACTTTCCTTTCGATGAGATATTACTTTCCTTTCGATGAGATATTACTTTCCTTTCGCTGAGATATTACTTTCCTTTCGCTGAGATATTACTTTCCTTTCGATGAGATATTACTTTCCTTTCGAAGAGATATTACTTTCCTTACGCTGAGATATTACTCTCCTTTCGAAGAGATATTACTTTCCTTTCAATGAGATATTACTTTCCTTTCGATGAGATATTACTTTCCTTTCGATGAGATATTACTTTCCTTTCGATCAGATATTACTTTCCTTTCGCTGAGATATTACTTTCCTTTCGATGAGATATTACTTTCCTTTCGATGAGATATTACTATCCTTTCGAAGAGATATTACTTTCCTTTCGCTGAGATATTACTTTCCTTTCGATGAGATATTACTTTCCTTTCGATGAGATATTACTTTCCTTTCGATGAGATATTACTATCCTTTCGAAGAGATATTACTTTCCTTTCGCTGAGATATTACTTTCCTTTCGATGAGATATTACTTTCCTTTCGAAGAGATATTACTTTCCTTTCAATGAGATATTACTATCCTTTCGAAGAGATATTACTTTCCTTTCGCTGAGATATTACTTTCCTTTCGAAGAGATATTACTTTCCTTTCGATGAGATATTACTTTCCTTTCGATGAGATATTACTTTCCTTTCGATGAGATATTACTTTCCTTTCGATGTGAAATTACTTTCCTTTCGATGTGAAATTACTTTGCTATCGATGTGAAATTACTTTCCTTTCGATGTGAAATTACTTTCCTATCGATGTGAAATTACTTTCCTTTCGATGTGAAATTACTTTCCTATCGATGTGAAATTATTTTCCTTTCGATGTGAAATTACTTTCCTATCGATGTGAAATTATTTTCCTTTCGCTGAGATATTACTTTCCTTTCGATGAGATATTACTTTCCTTTCGATGAGATATTACTTTCCTTTCGAAGAGATATTACTTTCCTTTCGATGAGATATTACTTTCCTTTCGATGAGATATTACTTTCCTTTCGATGAGATATTACTTTCCTTTCGATGAGATATTACTTTCCTTTCGATGAGATATTACTTTCCTTTCGATGTGATATTACTTTCCTTTCGATGAGATATTACTTTCCTTTCGAAGAGATATTACTTTCCTTTCAATGAGATATTACTTTCCTTTCGATGAGATATTACTTTCCTTTCGATGAGATATTACTTTCCTTTCGATGAGATATTACTTTCCTTTCGATGAGATATTACTTTCCTTTCGATGAGATATTACTTTCCTTTCGATGAGATATTACTTTCCTTTCGATGTGATATTACTTTCCTTTCGATGAGATATTACTTTCCTTTCGATGAGATATTACTTTCCTTTCGATGTGATATTACTTTCCTTTCGAAGAGATATTACTTTCCTTTCGATGTGATATTACTTTCCTTTCGATGAGATATTACTTTCCTTTCGATGAGATATTACTTTCCTTACGATGAGATATTACTTTCCTTTCGATGAGATATTACTTTCCTTTCGATGAGATATTACTTTCCTTTCGATGAGATATTACTTTCCTTTCGATGAGATATTACTTTCCTTTCGATGTGATATTACTTTCCTTTCGATGAGATATTACTTTCCTTTCGATGAGATATTACTTTCCTTTCGATGAGATATTACTTTCCTTTCGAAGAGATATTACTTTCCTTTCGATGTGATATTACTTTCCTTTCGATGAGATATTACTTTCCTTTCGATGAGATATTACTTTCCTTTCGATGAGATATTATTTTCCTTTCGAAGAGATATTACTTTCCTTTCGATGAGATATTACTTTCCTTTCGATGAGATATTACTTTCCTTTCGATGAGATATTACTTTCCTTTCGAAGAGATATTACTTTCCTTTCGAAGAGATATTACTTTCCTTTCGAAGAGATATTACTTTCTTTTCAATGAGATATTACTTTCCTTTCGAAGAGATATTACTTTCCTTTCGAAGAGATATTACTTTCCTTTCGATGAGATATTACTTTCCTTTCGAAGAGATATTACTTTCCTTTCGATGAGATATTACTTTCCTTTCGAAGAGATATTACTTTCTTTTCAATGAGATATTACTTTCCTTTCGATGAGATATTACTTTCTTTTCAATGAGATATTACTTTCCTTTCGATGAGATATTACTTTCTTTTCAATGCGATATTACTTTCCTTTCGATGAGATATTACTTTCCTTTCGAAGAGATATTACTTTCTTTTCAATGAGATATTACTTTCCTTTCGATGAGATATTACTTTCTTTTCAATAAGATATTACTTTCCTTTCGAAGAGATATTACTTTCTTTTCAATGAGATATTACTTTCCTTTCGATGAGATATTACTTTCCTTTCGAAGAGATATTACTTTCCTTTCGAAGAGATATTACTTTCCTTTCGAAGAGATATTACTTTCCTTTCGATGAGATATTACTTTCCTTTCGAAGAGATATTACATTCTTTTCAATGAGATATTACTTTCCTTTCGATGAGATATTATTTTCCTATCGAAGAGATATTACTTTCCTTTCGATGAGATATTACTTTCCTTTCGAAGAGATATTACTTTCCTTTCGATGAGATATTACTTTCCTTTCGAAGAGATATTACTTTCCTTTCGATGAGATATTACTTTCCTTTCGATCAGATATTCCTTTCCTTTCGATGAGATATTACCTTCCTTTCGATGAGATATTACTTTCCTTTCGAAGAGATATTACTTTCCTTTCGATGAGATATTACTTTCCTTTCGATCAGATATTACTTTCCTTTCGATGAGATATTACTTTCCTTTCGATCAGATATTACTTTCCTTTCGATGAGATATTACTTTCCTTTCGAAGAGATATTACTTTCCTTTCGATCAGATATTCCTTTCCTTTCGATGAGATATTACTTTCCTTTCGATGAGATATTACTTTCCTTTCGATGAGATATTACTTTCCTTTCGATCAGATATTCCTTTCCTTTCGATGAGATATTACTTTCCTTTCGAAGAGATATTACTTTCCTTTCGATGAGATATTACTTTCCTTTCGATCAGATATTACTTTCCTTTCGATGAGATATTACTTTCCTTTCGATGAGATATTACTTTCCTTTCGATGAGATATTACTTTCCTTTCGATGAGATATTACTTTCCTTTCGCTGAGATATTACTTTCCTTTCGCTGAGATATTACTTTCCTTTCGATGAGATATTACTTTCCTTTCGAAGAGATATTACTTTCCTTTCGCTGAGATATTACTCTCCTTTCGAAGAGATATTACTTTCCTTTCAATGAGATATTACTTTCCTTTCGATGAGATATTACTTTCCTTTCGATGAGATATTACTTTCCTTTCGATCAGATATTACTTTCCTTTCGCTGAGATATTACTTTCCTTTCGATGAGATATTACTTTCCTTTCGATGAGATATTACTATCCTTTCGAAGAGATATTACTTTCCTTTCGCTGAGATATTACTTTCCTTTCGATGAGATATTACTTTCCTTTCAATGAGATATTACTTTCCTTTCGATGAGATATTACTATCCTTTCGAAGAGATATTACTTTCCTTTCGCTGAGATATTACTTTCCTTTCGATGAGATATTACTTTCCTTTCGATGAGATATTACTTTCCTTTCAATGAGATATTACTATCCTTTCGAAGAGATATTACTTTCCTTTCGCTGAGATATTACTTTCCTTTCGATGAGATATTACTTTCCTTTCGATGAGATATTACTTTCCTTTCGATGAGATATTACTTTCCTTTCGATGAGATATTACTTTCCTTTCGATGTGAAATTACTTTCCTTTCGATGTGAAATTACTTTGCTATCGATGTGAAATTACTTTCCTTTCGATGTGAAATTACTTTCCTATCGATGTGAAATTACTTTCCTTTCGATGTGAAATTACTTTCCTATCGATGTGAAATTACTTTCCTATCGATGTGAAATTATTTTCCTTTCGCTGAGATATTACTTTCCTTTCGATGAGATATTACTTTCCTTTCGATGAGATATTACTTTCCTTTCGAAGAGATATTACTTTCCTTTCGATGAGATATTACTTTCCTTTCGATGAGATATTACTTTCCTTTCGATGAGATATTACTTTCCTTTCGATGAGATATTACTTTCCTTTCGATGAGATATTACTTTCCTTTCGATGTGATATTACTTTCCTTTCGATGAGATATTACTTTCCTTTCGAAGAGATATTACTTTCCTTTCAATGAGATATTACTTTCCTTTCGATGAGATATTACTTTCCTTTCGATGAGATATTACTTTCCTTTCGATGAGATATTACTTTCCTTTCGATGAGATATTACTTTCCTTTCGATGAGATATTACTTTCCTTTCGATGAGATATTACTTTCCTTTCGATGTGATATTACTTTCCTTTCGATGAGATATTACTTTCCTTTCGATGAGATATTACTTTCCTTTCGATGTGATATTACTTTCCTTTCGAAGAGATATTACTTTCCTTTCGATGTGATATTACTTTCCTTTCGATGAGATATTGCTTTCCTTTCGATGAGATATTACTTTCCTTTCGATGAGATATTACTTTCCTTTCGATGAGATATTACTTTCCTTTCGATGAGATATTACTTTCCTTTCGATGAGATATTACTTTCCTTTCGATGAGATATTACTTTCCTTTCGATGTGATATTACTTTCCTTTCGATGAGATATTACTTTCCTTTCGATGAGATATTACTTTCCTTTCGATGAGATATTACTTTCCTTTCGAAGAGATATTACTTTCCTTTCGATGTGATATTACTTTCCTTTCGATGAGATATTACTTTCCTTTCGATGAGATATTACTTTCCTTTCGATGAGATATTACTTTCCTTTCGAAGAGATATTACTTTCCTTTCGATGAGATATTACTTTCCTTTCGATGTGATATTACTTTCCTTTCGATGAGATATTACTTTCCTTTCGAAGAGATATTACTTTCCTTTCGAAGAGATATTACTTTCCTTTCGAAGAGATATTACTTTCTTTTCAATGAGATATTACTTTCCTTTCGAAGAGATATTACTTTCCTTTCGAAGAGATATTACTTTCCTTTCGAAGAGATATTACTTTCCTTTCGAAGAGATATTACTTTCCTTTCGATGAGATATTACTTTCCTTTCGAAGAGATATTACTTTCTTTTCAATGAGATATTACTTTCCTTTCGATGAGATATTACTTTCTTTTCAATGAGATATTACTTTCCTTTCGATGAGATATTACTTTCTTTTCAATGCGATATTACTTTCCTTTCGATGAGATATTACTTTCCTTTCGAAGAGATATTACTTTCTTTTCAATGAGATATTACTTTCCTTTCGATGAGATATTACTATCCTTTCGAAGAGATATTACTTTCCTTTCGCTGAGATATTACTTTCCTTTCGATGAGATATTACTTTCCTTTCGATGAGATATTACTTTCCTTTCAATGAGATATTACTATCCTTTCGAAGAGATATTACTTTCCTTTCGCTGAGATATTACTTTCCTTTCGAAGAGATATTACTTTCCTTTCGATGAGATATTACTTTCCTTTCGATGAGATATTACTTTCCTTTCGATGAGATATTACTTTCCTTTCGATGTGAAATTACTTTCCTTTCGATGTGAAATTACTTTGCTATCGATGTGAAATTACTTTCCTTTCGATGTGAAATTACTTTCCTATCGATGTGAAATTACTTTCCTTTCGATGTGAAATTACTTTCCTATCGATGTGAAATTACTTTCCTTTCGATGTGAAATTACTTTCCTTTCGATGTGAAATTACTTTCCTTTCGATGTGAAATTACTTTCCTATCGATGTGAAATTATTTTCCTTTCGCTGAGATATTACTTTCCTTTCGATGAGATATTACTTTCCTTTCGATGAGATATTACTTTCCTTTCGAAGAGATATTACTTTCCTTTCGATGATATATTACTTTCCTTTCGATGAGATATTACTTTCCTTTCGATGAGATATTACTTTCCTTTCGATGAGATATTACTTTCCTTTCGATGAGATATTACTTTCCTTTCGATGTGATATTACTTTCCTTTCGATGAGATATTACTTTCCTTTCGAAGAGATATTACTTTCCTTTCAATGAGATATTACTTTCCTTTCGATGAGATATTACTTTCCTTTCGATGAGATATTACTTTCCTTTCGATGAGATATTACTTTCCTTTCGATGAGATATTACTTTCCTTTCGATGAGATATTACTTTCCTTTCGATGAGATATTACTTTCCTTTCGATGTGATATTACTTTCCTTTCGATGAGATATTACTTTCCTTTCGATGAGATATTACTTTCCTTTCGATGTGATATTACTTTCCTTTCGAAGAGATATTACTTTCCTTTCGATGTGATATTACTTTCCTTTCGATGAGATATTACTTTCCTTTCGATGAGATATTACTTTCCTTTCGATGAGATATTACTTTCCTTTCGATGAGATATTACTTTCCGTTCGATGAGATATTACTTTCCTTTCGATGAGATATTACTTTCCTTTCGATGAGATATTACTTTCCTTTCGATGTGATATTACTTTCCTTTCGATGAGATATTACTTTCCTTTCGATGAGATATTACTTTTCTTTCGATGTGATATTACTTTCCTTTCGAAGAGATATTACTTTCCTTTCGATGTGATATTACTTTCCTTTCGATGAGATATTACTTTCCTTTCGATGAGATATTACTTTCCTTTCGATGAGATATTATTTTCCTTTCGAAGAGATATTACTTTCCTTTCGTTGAGATATTACTTTCCTTTCGATGTGATATTACTTTCCTTTCGATGAGATATTACTTTCCTTTCGAAGAGATATTACTTTCCTTTCGAAGAGATATTACTTTCCTTTCGAAGAGATATTACTTTCTTTTCAATGAGATATTACTTTCCTTTCGAAGAGATATTACTTTCCTTTCGAAGAGATATTACTTTCCTTTCGAAGAGATATTACTTTCCTTTCGAAGAGATATTACTTTCCTTTCGATGAGATATTACTTTCCTTTCGAAGAGATATTACTTTCCTTTCGAAGAGATATTACTTTCTTTTCAATGAGATATTACTTTCCTTTCGATGAGATATTACTTTCTTTTCAATGAGATATTACTTTCCTTTCGATGAGATATTACTTTCTTTTCAATGCGATATTACTTTCCTTTCGATGAGATATTACTTTCCTTTCGAAGAGATATTACTTTCTTTTCAATGAGATATTACTTTCCTTTCGATGAGATATTACTTTCTTTTCAATGAGATATTACTTTCCTTTCGAAGAGATATTACTTTCTTTTCAATGAGATATTACTTTCCTTTCGATGAGATATTACTTTCCTTTCGAAGAGATATTACTTTCCTTTCGAAGAGATATTACTTTCCTTTCGAAGAGATATTACTTTCCTTTCGATGAGATATTACTTTCCTTTCGAAGAGATATTACTTTCTTTTCAATGAGATATTACTTTCCTTTCGATGAGATATTATTTTACTATCGAAGAGATATTACTTTCCTTTCGATGAGATATTACTTTCCTTTCGAAGAGATATTACTTTCCTTTCGAAGAGATATTACTTTCCTTTCGAAGAGATATTACTTTCCTTTCGATGAGATATTACTTTCCTTTCGAAGAGATATTACTTTCTTTTCAATGAGATATTACTTTCCTTTCGATGAGATATTATTTTCCTTTCGAAGAGATATTACTTTCCTTTCGATGAGATATTACTTTCCTTTCGAAGAGATATTACTTTCCTTTCGATGTGATATTACTTTCCTTTCGAAGAGATATTACTTTCCTTTCGAAGAGATATTACTTTCCTTTCGATGAGATATTACTTTCCTTTCGATGAGATATTACTTTTCTTTCGATGAGATATTACTTTCCTTTCGATGAGATATTACTTTCCTTTCGATGAGATATTACTTTCCTTTCGAAGAGATATTACTTTCCTTTCGATGAGATATTATTTTCCTTTCGAAGAGATATTACTTTCCTTTCGATGAGATATTACTTTCCTTTCGAAGAGGTATTACTTTCCTTTCGATGAGATATTACTTTCCTTTCGAAGAGATATTACTTTCCTTTCGAAGAGATATTACTTTCCTTTCGAAGAGATATTACTTTCCTTTCGATGAGATATTCCTTTCCTTTCGATGAGATATTACTTTCCTTTCGATGAGATATTCCTTTCCTTTCGATGAGATATTACTTTCCTTTCGAAGAGATATTACTTTCCTTTCGAAGAGATATTACTTTCCTTTCGAAGAGATATTACTTTCTTTTCGAAGAGATATTACTTTCTTTTCAATGAGATATTACTTTCCTTTCGATGAGATATTACTTTCTTTTCAATGAGATATTACTTTCCTTTCGATGAGATATTACTTTCTTTTCAATGCGATATTACTTTCCTTTCGATGAGATATTACTTTCCTTTCGAAGAGATATTACTTTCTTTTCAATGAGATATTACTTTCCTTTCGATGAGATATTACTTTCTTTTCAATGAGATATTACTTTCCTTTCGAAGAGATATTACTTTCTTTTCAATGAGATATTACTTTCCTTTCGATGAGATATTACTTTCCTTTTGAAGAGATATTACTTTCCTTTCGAAGAGATATTACTTTCCTTTCGAAGAGATATTACTTTCCTTTCGATGAGATATTACTTTCCTTTCGAAGAGATATTACTTTCTTTTCAATGAGATATTACTTTCCTTTCGATGAGATATTATTTTACTATCGAAGAGATATTACTTTCCTTTCGATGAGATATTACTTTCCTTTCGAAGAGATATTACTTTCCTTTCGAAGAGATATTACTTTCCTTTCGAAGAGATATTACTTTCCTTTCGATGAGATATTACTTTCCTTTCGAAGAGATATTACTTTCTTTTCAATGAGATATTACTTTCCTTTCGATGAGATATTATTTTCCTTTCGAAGAGATATTACTTTCCTTTCGATGAGATATTACTTTCCTTTCGAAGAGATATTACTTTCCTTTCGATGTGATATTACTTTCCTTTCGAAGAGATATTACTTTCCTTTCGAAGAGATATTACTTTCCTTTCGATGAGATATTACTTTCCTTTCGATGAGATATTACTTTTCTTTCGATGAGATATTACTTTCCTTTCGATGAGATATTACTTTCCTTTCGATGAGATATTACTTTCCTTTCGAAGAGATATTACTTTCCTTTCGATGAGATATTATTTTCCTTTCGAAGAGATATTACTTTCCTTTCGATGAGATATTACTTTCCTTTCGAAGAGGTATTACTTTCCTTTCGATGAGATATTACTTTCCTTTCGAAGAGATATTACTTTCCTTTCGAAGAGATATTACTTTCCTTTCGAAGAGATATTACTTTCCTTTCGATGAGATATTCCTTTCCTTTCGATGAGATATTACTTTCCTTTCGATGAGATATTCCTTTCCTTTCGATGAGATATTACTTTCCTTTCGAAGAGATATTACTTTCCTTTCGAAGAGATATTACTTTCCTTTCGAAGAGATATTACTTTCTTTTCGATGAGATATTCCTTTCCTTTCGATGAGATATTACTTTCCTTTCGATGAGATATTACTTTCCTTTCGAAGAGATATTACTTTCCTTTCGAAGAGATATTACTTTCCTTTCGATAAGATATTACTTTCCTTTCGATGAGATATTACTTTCCTTTCGATGAGATATTACTTTCCTTTCGAAGAGATATTACTTTCCTTTCGAAGAGATATTACTTTCCTTTCGAAGAGATATTACTTTCTTTTCAATGAGATATTACTTTCCTTTCGAAGAGATATTACTTTCCTTTCGAAGAGATATTACTTTCCTTTCGATGAGATATTCCTTTCCTTTCGATGAGATATTACTTTCCTTTCGATAAGATATTACTTTCCTTTCGATGAGATATTACTTTCCTTTCGATAAGATATTACTTTCCTTTCGAAGAGATATTACTTTCCTTTCGATGAGATATTACTTTCCTTTCGAAGAGATACTACTTTCCTTTCGAAGAGATATTACTTTCCTTTCGAAGAGATATTACTTTCTTTTCAATGAGATATTACTTTCCTTTCGATGAGATATTACTTTCCTTTCGATGAGATATTACTTTCCTTTCGATGAGATATTACTTTCCTTTCGATGAGATATTACTTTCCTTTCGAAGAGATATTACTTTCCTTTCGATGAGATATTACTTTCCTTTCGATGAGATATTACTTTCCTTTCGATGAGATATTACTTTCCTTTCGATGAGATATTACTTTCCTTTCGATAAGATATTACTTTCCTTTCGATGAGATATTACTTTCCTTTCGAAGAGATATTACTTTCCTTTCGATGAGATATTACTTTCCTTTTGATGAGATATTACTTTCCTTTCGATGAGATATTACTTTCCTTTCGAAGAGATATTACTTTCCTTTCGATGAGATATTACTTTCCTTTCGATCAGATATTCCTTTCCTTTCGATGAGATATTACTTTCCTTTCGATGAGATATTACTTTCCTTTCGAAGAGATATTACTTTCCTTTCGATGAGATATTACTTTCCTTTCGATCAGATATTACTTTCCTTTCGATGAGATATTACTTTCCTTTCGATGAGATATTACTTTCCTTTCGAAGAGATATTACTTTCCTTTCGATGAGATATTACTTTCCTTTCGATGAGATATTACTTTCCTTTCGATGAGATATTACTTTCCTTTCGATGAGATATTACTTTCCTTTCGATCAGATATTCCTTTCCTTTCGATGAGATATTACTTTCTTTTCGATGAGATATTACTTTCCTTTCGAAGAGATATTACTTTACTTTCGATGAGATATTACTTTCCTTTCGATGAGATATTACTTTCCTTTCGCTGAGATATTACTTTCCTTTCGCTGAGATATTACTTTCCTTTCGAAGAGATATTACTTTCCTTTCGATGAGATATTACTTTCCTTTCGATCAGATATTACTTTCCTTTCGATCAGATATTCCTTTCCTTTCGATGAGATATTACTTTACTTTCGATGAGATATTACTTTCCTTTCGATCAGATATTCCTTTCCTTTCGATGAGATATTACTTTCCTTTCGATGAGATATTACTTTCCTTTCGAAGAGATATTACTTTCCTTTCGATGAGATATTACTTTCCTTTCGATCAGATATTACTTTCCTTTCGATGAGATATTACTTTCCTTTCGCAGAGATATTACTTTCCTTTCGCTGAGATATTACTTTCCTTTCGATGAGATATTACTTTCCTTTCGAAGAGATATTACTTTCCTTTCGCTGAGATATTACTCTCCTTTCGAAGAGATATTACTTTCCTTTCAATGAGATATTACTTTCCTTTCGATGAGATATTACTTTCCTTCGATGAGATATTACTTTCCTTTCGATCAGATATTACTTTCCTTTCGCTGAGATATTACTTTCCTTTCGATGAGATATTACTTTCCTTTCGATGAGATATTACTATCCTTTCGAAGAGATATTACTTTCCTTTCGATGAGATATTACTTTCCTTTCGATGAGATATTACTTTCCTTTCGATGAGATATTACTTTCCTTTCGATGTGAAATTACTTTCCTTTCGACGTGAAATTACTTTGCTATCGATGTGAAATTACTTTCCTTTCGCTGAGATATTACTTTCCTTTCGCTGAGATATTACTTTCCTTTCGATGAGATATTACTTTCCTTTCGAAGAGATATTACTTTCCTTTCGCTGAGATATTACTCTCCTTTCGAAGAGATATTACTTTCCTTTCGATGAGATATTACTTTCCTTTCGAAGAGATATTACTTTCCTTTCGAAGAGATATTACTTTCCTTTCGATGAGATATTACTTTCCTTTCGATGATATATTACTTTCCTTTCGATGAGATATTACTTTCCTATCGATGAGATATTACTTTCCTTTCGATGTGAAATTACTTTCCTATCGATGTGAAATTACTTTCCTTTCGATGAGATATTACTTTCCTTTCGCTGAGATATTGCTTTCCTTTCGATGAGATATTACTTTCCTTTCGATGAGATATTACTCTCCTTTCGAAGAGATATTACTTTCCTTTCAATGAGATATTACTTTCCTTTCGATGAGATATTACTTTCCTTTCGAAGAGATATTACTTTCCTTTCGATGAGATATTACTTTCCTTTCGAAGAGATATTACTTTCCTTTCGAAGAGATATTACTGTCCTTTCAATGAGATATTACTTTCCTTTCGATGAGATATTACTTTCCTTTCGAAGAGATATTACTTTCCTTTCGATGAGATATTACTTTCCTTTCGATGAGATATTACTTTCCTTTCACTGAGATATTACTTTCCTTTCGATGAGATATTACTTTCCTTTCGATGAGATATTACTTTCCTTTCGATGAGATATTACTTTCCTTTCGCTGAGATATTACTTTCCTTTCGATGAGATATTACTTTCCTTTCGATCAGATATTACTTTCCTTTCGCTGAGATATTACTTTCCTTTCGATGAGATATTACTTTCCTTTCGATGAGATATTACTTTCCTTTCGAAGAGATATTACTTTCCTTTCGAAGAGATATTACTTTCCTTTCAATGAGATATTACTTTCTTTTCGAAGAGATATTACTTTCCTTTCGAAGAGATATTACTTTCCTTTAGAAGAGATATTACTTTCCTTTCGATGAGATATTAGTTTCCTTTCGAAGAGATATTACTTTCCTTTCGAAGAGATATTACTTTCCTTTCGAAGAGATATTACTTTCCTTTCGATGAGATATTACTTTCCTTTCGATGAGATATTAGTTTCCTTTCGAAGAGATATTACTTTCCTTTCGAAGAGATATTACTTTCCTTTCGAAGAGATATTACTTTCCTTTCGAAGAGATATTACTCTCCTTACGAAGAGATATTACTTTCCTTTCGATGAGATATTACTTTCCTTTCGAAGAGATATTACTTTCCTTTCGAAGAGATATTACTTTCCTTTCAATGAGATATTACTTTCTTTTCGAAGAGATATTACTTTCCTTTCGAAGAGATATTACTTTCCTTTAGAAGAGATATTACTTTCCTTTCGATGAGATATTAGTTTCCTTTCGAAGAGATATTACTTTCCTTTCGATGAGATATTACTTTCCTTTCGAAGAGATATTACTTTCCTTTCGATGAGATATTACTTTCCTTTCGATGAGATATTAGTTTCCTTTCGAAGAGATATTACTTTCCTTTCGAAGAGATATTACTTTCCTTTCGAAGAGATATTACTTTCCTTTCGATGAGATATTACTTTCCTTTCGAAGAGATATTACTTTCCTTTCGAAGAGATATTACTTTCCTTTCAATGAGATATTACTTTCTTTTCGAAGAGATATTACTTTCCTTTCGAAGAGATATTACTTTCCTTTAGAAGAGATATTACTTTCCTTTCGATGAGATATTAGTTTCCTTTCGAAGAGATATTACTTTCCTTTCGAAGAGATATTACTTTCCTTTCGAAGAGATATTACTTTCCTTTCGATGAGATATTACTTTCCTTTCGATGAGATATTAGTTTCCTTTCGAAGAGATATTACTTTCCTTTCGAAGAGATATTACTTTCCTTTCGAAGAGATATTACTTTCCTTTCGAAGAGATATTACTCTCCTTTCGAAGAGATATTACTTTCCTTTCGATGAGATATTACTTTCCTTTCGCTGAGATATTACTTTCCTTTCGATGAGATATTACTTTCCTTTCGATGAGATATTACTTTCCTTTCGCTGAGATATTACTTTCCTTTCGATGAGATATTACTTTCCTTTCAATGAGATATTACTTTCCTTTCGATGAGATATTACTTTCCTTTCGAAGAGATATTACTTTCCTTTCGATGAGATATTACTTTCCTTTCGAAGAGATATTACTTTCCTTTCGAAGAGATATTACTTTCCTTTCGATGAGATATTACTTTCCTTTAGAAGAGATATTACTTTCCTTTCGATGAGATATTAGTTTCCTTTCGAAGAGATATTACTTTCCTTTCGAAGAGATATTACTTTCCTTTCGAAGAGATATTACTTTCCTTTCGATGAGATATTACTTTCCTTTCGATGAGATATTAGTTTCCTTTCGAAGAGATATTACTTTCCTTTCGATGAGATATTACTTTCCTTTAGAAGAGATATTACTTTCCTTTCGAAGAGATATTACTTTCCTTTCGAAGAGATATTACTTTCCTTTCGATGAGATATTACTTTCCTTTCGATGAGATATTACTTTCCTTTAGAAGAGATATTACTTTCCTTTCGATGAGATATTAGTTTCCTTTCGAAGAGATATTACTTTCCTTTCGAAGAGATATTACTTTCCTTTCGAAGAGATATTACTTTCCTTTCGATGAGATATTACTTTCCTTTCGATGAGATATTAGTTTCCTTTCGAAGAGATATTACTTTCCTTTCGAAGAGATATTACTTTCCTTTCGAAGAGATATTACTTTCCTTTCGAAGAGATATTACTTTCCTTTCGATGAGATATTACTTTCCTTTCGATGAGATATTACTTTCCTTTAGAAGAGATATTACTTTCCTTTCGATGAGATATTAGTTTCCTTTCGAAGAGATATTACTTTCCTTTCGAAGAGATATTACTTTCCTTTCGATGAGATATTACTTTCCTTTAGAAGAGATATTACTTTCCTTTCGATGAGATATTAGTTTCCTTTCGAAGAGATATTACTTTCCTTTCGAAGAGATATTACTTTCCTTTCGAAGAGATATTACTTTCCTTTCGAAGAGATATTACTTTCCTTTCAATGAGATATTACTTTCCTTTCGAAGAGATATTACTTTCCTTTCGATGAGATATTACTTTCCTTTCGAAGAGATATTACTTTCCTTTCAATGAGATATTACTTTCCTTTCGATGAGATATTACTTTCCTTTCGATGAGATATTACTTTCCTTTCGCTGAGATATTACTTTCCTTTCGATGAGATATTACTTTCCTTTCAATGAGATATTACTTTCCTTTCGATGAGATATTACTTTCCTTTCGAAGAGATATTACTTTCCTTTCGATGAGATATTACTTTCCTTTCGAAGAGATATTACTTTCCTTTCGAAGAGATATTACTTTCCTTTCAATGAGATATTACTTTCCTTTCGATGAGATATTACTTTCCTTTCGAAGAGATATTACTTTCCTTTAGAAGAGATATTACTTTCCTTTCGATGAGATATTAGTTTCCTTTCGAAGAGATATTACTTTCCTTTCGAAGAGATATTACTTTCCTTTCGAAGAGATATTACTTTCCTTTCAATGAGATATTACTTTCCTTTCGAAGAGATATTACTTTCCTTTCGAAGAGATATTACTTTCCTTTCGATGAGATATTACTTTCCTTTCGAAGAGATATTACTTTCCTTTCGAAGAGATATTACTTTCCTTTTAATGAGATATTACTTTCCTTTCGAAGAGATATTACTTTCCTTTCGATGAGATATTACTTTCCTTTCGATGAGATATTACTTTCCTTTCGCTGAGATATTACTTTCCTTTCGATGAGATATTACTTTCCTTTCGATGAGATATTACTCTCCTTTCGAAGAGATATTACTTTCCTTTCAATGAGATATTACTTTCCTTTCGATGAGATATTACTTTCCTTTCGAAGAGATATTACTTTCCTTTCGATGAGATATTACTTTCCTTTCGAAGAGATATTACTTTCTTTTCGAAGAGATATTACTTTCCTTTCGATGAGATATTACTCTCCTTTCGAAGAGATATTACTTTCCTTTCAATGAGATATTACTTTCCTTTCGATGAGATATTACTTTCCTTTCGAAGAGATATTACTTTCCTTTCGATGAGATATTACTTTCCTTTCGAAGAGATATTACTTTCCTTTCGAAGAGATATTACTTTCCTTTCAATGAGATATTACTTTCCTTTCGATGAGATATTACTTTCCTTTCGAAGAGATATTACTTTCCTTTCGATGAGATATTACTTTCCTTTCGAAGAGATATTACTTTCTTTTCGAAGAGATATTACTTTCCTTTCGATGAGATATTACTTTCCTTTCGAAGAGATATTACTTTCCTTTCAATGAGATATTACTTTCCTTTCGATGAGATATTACTTTCCTTTCGATGAGATATTACTTTCCTTTCAATGAGATATTACTTTCCTTTCGATGAGATATTACTTTCCTTTCGAAGAGATATTACTTTCCTTTCGAAGAGATATTACTTTCCTTTCAATGAGATATTACTTTCTTTTCGAAGAGATATTACTTTCCTTTCGATGAGATATTACTTTCCTTTCGATGAGATATTACTTTCCTTTCGCTGAGATATTACTTTCCTTTCGATGAGATATTACTTTCCTTTCAATGAGATATTACTTTCCTTTCGATGAGATATTACTTTCCTTTCGATGAGATATTACTTTCCTTTCAATGAGATATTACTTTCCTTTCGATGAGATATTACTTTCCTTTCGAAGAGATATTACTTTCCTTTCGAAGAGATATTACTTTCCTTTCAATGAGATATTACTTTCTTTTCGAAGAGATATTACTTTCTTTTCGATGAGATATTACTTTCCTTTCGATGAGATATTACTTTCCTTTCGATGAGATATTACTTTCCTTTCGAAGAGATATTACTTTCCTTTCAATGAGATATTACTTTCCTTTCGATGAGATATTACTTTCCTTTCGAAGAGATATTACTTTCCTTTCGAAGAGATATTACTTTCCTTCCGATGAGATATTACTTTCCTTTCGAAGAGATATTACTTTCCTTTCGAAGAGATATTACTTTCCTTTCGATGAGATATTACTTTCCTTTCGAAGAGATATTACTTTCTTTTCGATGAGATATTACTTTCCTTTCGATGAGATATTACTTTCCTTTCGATGAGATATTACTTTCCTTTCGAAGAGATATTACTTTCCTTTCGAAGAGATATTACTTTCTTTTCGATGAGATATTACTTTCCTTTCGATGAGATATTACTTTCCTTTCGATGAGATATTACTTTCCTTTCGATGAGATATTACTTTCCTTTCAATGAGATATTACTTTCCTTTCGATGAGATATTACTTTCCTTTCGATGAGATATTACTTTCTTTTCGATGAGATATTACTTTCCTTTCAATGAGATATTACTTTCCTTTCGATGAGATATTACTTTCCTTTCGAAGAGATATTACTTTCCTTTCGAAGAGATATTACTTTCCTTTCAATGAGATATTACTTTCTTTTCGAAGAGATATTACTTTCCTTTCGATGAGATATTACTTTCCTTTCGATGAGATATTACTTTCCTTTCGATGAGATATTACTTTCCTTTCGATGAGATATTACTTTCCTTTCGATGAGATATTACTTTCCTTTCGAAGAGATATTACTTTCCTTTCGATGAGATATTACTTTCCTTTCGAAGAGATATTACTTTCCTTTCGAAGAGATATTACTTTCCTTTCAATGAGATATTACTTTCTTTTCGAAGAGATATTACTTTCCTTTCGAAGAGATATTACTTTCCTTTAGAAGAGATATTACTTTCCTTTCGATGAGATATTAGTTTCCTTTCGAAGAGATATTACTTTCCTTTCGAAGAGATATTACTTTCCTTTCGAAGAGATATTACTTTCCTTTCGAAGAGATATTACTTTCCTTTCGAAGAGATATTAGTTTCCTTTCGAAGAGATATTACTTTCCTTTCGAAGAGATATTACTTTCCTTTCGAAGAGATATTACTTTCCTTTCGATGAGATATTAGTTTCCTTTCGAAGAGATATTACTTTCCTTTCGAAGAGATATTACTTTCCTTTCGAAGAGATATTACTTTCCTTTCGAAGAGATATTACTTTCCTTTCGATGAGATATTACTTTCCTTTCGAAGAGATATTACTTTCCTTTCGAAGAGATATTACTTTCCTTTCAATGAGATATTACTTTCCTTTCGAAGAGATATTACTTTCCTTTCGATGAGATATTACTTTCCTTTCGAAGAGATATTACTTTCCTTTCAATGAGATATTACTTTCCTTTCGAAGAGATATTACTTTCCTTTCGATGAGATATTACTTTCCTTTCGAAGAGATATTACTTTCCTTTCGAAGAGATATTACTTTCCTTTCGATGAGATATTACTTTCCTTTCGAAGAGATATTACTTTCTTTTCGATGAGATATTACTTTCCTTTCGATGAGATATTACTTTCCTTTCGATGAGATATTACTTTCCTTTCGATGAGATATTACTTTCCTTTCGATGAGATATTAATTACTTTCCTTTCGATGTGAAATTACTTTCCTTTCGATGTGAAATTACTTTCCTATCGATGTGAAATTACTTTCCTTTCGGTGTGAAATTACTTTCCTTTCGATGTGAAATTACTTTCCTTTCGATGTGAAATTACTTTCCTATCGATGTGAAATTATTTTCCTTTCGCTGAGATATTACTTTCCTTTCGATGAGATATTACTTTCCTTTCGATGAGATATTACTTTCCTTTCGAAGAGATATTACTTTCCTTTCGAAGAGATATTACTTTCCTTTCAATGAGATATTACTTTCCTTTCGAAGAGATATTACTTTCTTTTCGAAGAGATATTACTTTCCTTTCGATGAGATATTACTTTCCTTTCGAAGAGATATTACTTTCCTTTCGATGAGATATTACTTTCCTTTCGATGAGATATTACTTTCCTTTCGATGAGATATTACTTTCCTTTCGATGTGAAATTACTTTCCTTTCGATGTGAAATTACTTTCCTATCGATGTGAAATTACTTTCCTTTCGATGTGAAATTACTTTCCTATCGATGTGAAATTACTTTCCTTTCGATGTGAAATTACTTTCCTATCGATGTGAAATTACTTTCCTTTCGATGTGAAATTACTTTCCTTTCGATGTGAAATTACTTTCCTTTCGATGTGAAATTACTTTCCTATCGATGTGAAATTATTTTCCTTTCGCTGAGATATTACTTTCCTTTCGATGAGATATTACTTTCCTTTCGATGAGATATTACTTTCCTTTCGAAGAGATATTACTTTCCTTTCAATGAGATATTACTTTCCTTTCGATGAGATATTACTTTCCTTTCGATGAGATATTACTTTCCTTTCGATGAGATATTACTTTCCTTTTGATGAGATATTACTTTCCTTTCGATGAGATATTACTTTCCTTTCGATGAGATATTACTTTCCTTTCGATGAGATATTACTTTCCTTTCGATGAGATATTACTTTCCTTTCGATGAGATATTACTTTCCTTTTGATGAGATATTACTTTCCTTTCGATGAGATATTACTTTCCTTTCGATGAGATATTACTTTCCTTTCGATGAGATATTACTTTCCTTTCGATGAGATATTACTTTCCTTTCGATGAGATATTACTTTCCTTTCGATGAGATATTACTTTCCTTTTGATGAGATATTACTTTCCTTTCGATGAGATATTACTTTCCTTTCGATGAGATATTACTTTCCTTTCGATGAGATATTACTTTCCTTTCGATGAGATATTACTTTCCTTTCGATGAGATATTACTTTCCTTTCGATGAGATATTACTTTCCTTTTGATGAGATATTACTTTCCTTTCGATGAGATATTACTTTCCTTTCGATGAGATATTACTTTCCTTTCGATGAGATATTACTTTCCTTTCGATGAGATATTACTTTCCTTTCGATCAGATAATACTTTCCTTTCGATGAGATATTACTTTCCTTTCGATGAGATATTACTTTCCTTTCGATGAGATATTACTTTCCTTTCGATGAGATATTACTTTCCTTTCGATGAGATATTACTTTCCTTTCGATGAGATATTACTTTCCTTTTGATGAGATATTACTTTCCTTTCGATGAGATATTACTTTCCTTTCGATGAGATATTACTTTCCTTTCGATGTGAAATTACTTTCCTTTCGATGTGAAATTACTTTGCTATCGATGTGAAATTACTTTCCTTTCGATGTGAAATTACTTTCCTATCGATGTGAAATTACTTTCCTTTCGATGTGAAATTACTTTCCTATCGATGTGAAATTACTTTCCTTTCGATGTGAAATTACTTTCCTTTCGATGTGAAATTACTTTCCTTTCGATGTGAAATTACTTTCCTATCGATGTGAAATTACTTTCCTTTCGCTGAGATATTACTTTCCTTTCGATGAGATATTACTTTCCTTTCGATGAGATATTACTTTCCTTTCAATGAGATATTACTTTCCTTTCGATGAGATATTACTTTCCTTTCGATGAGATATTACTTTCCTTTCGATGAGATATTACTTTCCTTTCGATGTGAAATTACTTTCCTTTCGATGTGAAATTACTTTCCTATCGATGTGAAATTACTTTCCTTTCGATGTGAAATTACTTTCCTATCGATGTGAAATTACTTTCCTTTCGATGTGAAATTACTTTCCTATCGATGTGAAATTACTTTCCTTTCGATGTGAAATTACTTTCCTTTCGATGTGAAATTACTTTCCTTTCGATGTGAAATTACTTTCCTATCGATGTGAAATTATTTTCCTTTCGCTGAGATATTACTTTCCTTTCGATGAGATATTACTTTCCTTTCGATGAGATATTACTTTCCTTTCGAAGAGATATTACTTTCCTTTCAATGAGATATTACTTTCCTTTCGATGAGATATTACTTTCCTTTCGAAGAGATATTACTTTCCTTTCGATGAGATATTACTTTCCTTTCGATGAGATATTACTTTCCTTTCGATGAGATATTACTTTCCTTTCGATGTGAAATTACTTTCCTTTCGATGTGAAATTACTTTCCTATCGATGTGAAATTACTTTCCTTTCGATGTGAAATTACTTTCCTATCGATGTGAAATTACTTTCCTTTCGATGTGAAATTACTTTCCTATCGATGTGAAATTACTTTCCTTTCGATGTGAAATTACTTTCCTTTCGATGTGAAATTACTTTCCTTTCGATGTGAAATTACTTTCCTATCGATGTGAAATTATTTTCCTTTCGCTGAGATATTACTTTCCTTTCGATGAGATATTACTTTCCTTTCGATGAGATATTACTTTCCTTTCGAAGAGATATTACTTTCCTTTCAATGAGATATTACTTTCCTTTCGATGAGATATTACTTTCCTTTCGATGAGATATTACTTTCCTTTCGATGAGATATTACTTTCCTTTTGATGAGATATTACTTTCCTTTCGATGAGATATTACTTTCCTTTCGATGAGATATTACTTTCCTTTCGATGAGATATTACTTTCCTTTCGATGAGATATTACTTTCCTTTTGATGAGATATTACTTTCCTTTCGATGAGATATTACTTTCCTTTCGATGAGATATTACTTTCCTTTCGATGAGATATTACTTTCCTTTCGATGAGATATTACTTTCCTTTCGATGAGATATTACTTTCCTTTTGATGAGATATTACTTTCCTTTCGATGAGATATTACTTTCCTTTTGATGAGATATTACTTTCCTTTCGATGAGATATTACTTTCCTTTCGATGAGATATTACTTTCCTTTCGATGTGAAATTACTTTCCTTTCGATGTGAAATTACTTTGCTATCGATGTGAAATTACTTTCCTTTCGATGTGAAATTACTTTCCTATCGATGTGAAATTACTTTCCTTTCGATGTGAAATTACTTTCCTATCGATGTGAAATTACTTTCCTTTCGATGTGAAATTACTTTCCTTTCGATGTGAAATTACTTTCCTTTCGATGTGAAATTACTTTCCTATCGATGTGAAATTATTTTCCTTTCGCTGAGATATTACTTTCCTTTCGATGAGATATTACTTTCCTTTCGATGAGATATTACTTTCCTTTCAATGAGATATTACTTTCCTTTCGATGAGATATTACTTTCCTTTCGAAGAGATATTACTTTCCTTTCGAAGAGATATTACTTTCCTTTCGCTGAGATATTACTTTCCTTTCGATGAGATATTACTTTCCTTTCGATGAGATATTACTTTCCTTTCGATGAGATATTACTTTCCTTTCGATGAGATATTACTTTCCTTTCAATGAGATATTACTTTCTTTTCGAAGAGATATTACTTTCCTTTCGATGAGATATTACTTTCCTTTCGATGAGATATTACTTTCCTTTCGATGAGATATTACTTTCCTTTCGATGAGATATTACTTTCCTTTCGAAGAGATATTACTTTCCTTTCGATGAGATATTACTTTCCTTTCGAAGAGATATTACTTTCCTTTCGAAGAGATATTACTTTCCTTTCAATGAGATATTACTTTCTTTTCGAAGAGATATTACTTTCCTTTCGAAGAGATATTACTTTCCTTTAGAAGAGATATTACTTTCCTTTCGATGAGATATTAGTTTCCTTTCGAAGAGATATTACTTTCCTTTCGAAGAGATATTACTTTCCTTTCGATGAGATATTACTTTCCTTTCGATGAGATATTACTTTCCTTTCGATGAGATATTAGTTTCCTTTCGAAGAGATATTACTTTCCTTTCGAAGAGATATTACTTTCCTTTCGATGAGATATTACTTTCCTTTCAATGAGATATTACTTTCCTTTCGAAGAGATATTACTTTCCTTTCAATGAGATATTACTTTCCTTTCGAAGAGATATTACTTTCCTTTCGATGAGATATTACTTTCCTTTCGAAGAGATATTACTTTCCTTTCAATGAGATATTACTTTCCTTTCGAAGAGATATTACTTTCCTTTCGATGAGATATTACTTTCCTTTCGATGAGATATTACTTTCCTTTCGAAGAGATATTACTTTCCTTTCGATGAGATATTACTTTCCTTTCGATGTGAAATTACTTTCCTTTCGATGTGAAATTACTTTCCTATCGATGTGAAATTACTTTCCTTTCGATGTGAAATTACTTTCCTTTCGATGTGAAATTACTTTCCTATCGATGTGAAATTACTTTCCTTTCGGTGTGAAATTACTTTCCTTTCAATGTGAAATTACTTTCCTTTCGATGTGAAATTACTTTCCTATCGATGTGAAATTATTTTCCTTTCGCTGAGATATTACTTTCCTTTCGATGAGATATTACTTTCCTTTCGATGAGATATTACTTTCTTTTCGATGAGATATTACTTTCCTTTCGATGAGATATTACTTTCCTTTCGATGAGATATTACTTTCCTTTCGATGAGATATTACTTTCCTTTCGATGAGATATTACTTTCCTTTTGATGAGATATTACTTTCCTTTCGATGAGATATTACTTTCCTTTCGATGAGATATTACTTTCCTTTCGATGAGATATTACTTTCCTTTCGATGAGATATTACTTTCCTTTTGATGAGCTATTACTTTCCTTTCGATGAGATATTACTTTCCTTTCGATGAGATATTACTTTCCTTTCGATGAGATATTACTTTCCTTTCGATGAGATATTACTTTCCTTTCGATGAGATATTACTTTCCTTTTGATGAGATATTACTTTCCTTTCGATGAGATATTACTTTCCTTTTGATGAGATATTACTTTCCTTTCGATGAGATATTACTTTCCTTTCGATGTGAAATTACTTTCCTTTCGATGTGAAATTACTTTGCTATCGATGTGAAATTACTTTCCTTTCGATGTGAAATTACTTTCCTATCGATGTGAAATTACTTTCCTTTCGATGTGAAATTACTTTCCTATCGATGTGAAATTACTTTCCTTTCGATGTGAAATTACTTTCCTTTCGATGTGAAATTACTTTCCTTTCGATGTGAAATTACTTTCCTATCGATGTGAAATTATTTTCCTTTCGCTGAGATATTACTTTCCTTTCGATGAGATATTACTTTCCTTTCGATGAGATATTACTTTCCTTTCAATGAGATATTACTTTCCTTTCGATGAGATATTACTTTCCTTTCGAAGAGATATTACTTTCCTTTCGAAGAGATATTACTTTCCTTTCGCTGAGATATTACTTTCCTTTCGATGAGATATTACTTTCCTTTCAATGAGATATTACTTTCCTTTCGATGAGATATTACTTTCCTTTCGATGAGATATTACTTTCCTTTCAATGAGATATTACTTTCTTTTCGAAGAGATATTACTTTCCTTTCGATGAGATATTACTTTCCTTTCGATGAGATATTACTTTCCTTTCGATGAGATATTACTTTCCTTTCGATGAGATATTACTTTCCTTTCGAAGAGATATTACTTTCCTTTCGATGAGATATTACTTTCCTTTCGAAGAGATATTACTTTCCTTTCGAAGAGATATTACTTTCCTTTCAATGAGATATTACTTTCTTTTCGAAGAGATATTACTTTCCTTTCGAAGAGATATTACTTTCCTTTAGAAGAGATATTACTTTCCTTTCGATGAGATATTAGTTTCCTTTCGAAGAGATATTACTTTCCTTTCGAAGAGATATTACTTTCCTTTCGAAGAGATATTACTTTCCTTTCGATGAGATATTACTTTCCTTTCGATGAGATATTAGTTTCCTTTCGAAGAGATATTACTTTCCTTTCGAAGAGATATTACTTTCCTTTCGATGAGATATTACTTTCCTTTCGAAGAGATATTACTTTCCTTTCGAAGAGATATTACTTTCCTTTCAATGAGATATTACTTTCCTTTCGAAGAGATATTACTTTCCTTTCGATGAGATATTACTTTCCTTTCGAAGAGATATTACTTTCCTTTCAATGAGATATTACTTTCCTTTCGAAGAGATATTACTTTCCTTTCGATGAGATATTACTTTCCTTTCGAAGAGATATTACTTTCCTTTCGAAGAGATATTACTTTCCTTTCGATGAGATATTACTTTCCTTTCGATGTGAAATTACTTTCCTTTCGATGTGAAATTACTTTCCTTTCGATGTGAAATTACTTTCCTTTCGATGTGAAATTACTTTCCTATCGATGTGAAATTACTTTCCTTTCGGTGTGAAATTACTTTCCTTTCAATGTGAAATTACTTTCCTTTCGATGTGAAATTACTTTCCTATCGATGTGAAATTATTTTCCTTTCGCTGAGATATTACTTTCCTTTCGATCAGATATTAATTTCCTTTCGATGAGATATTACTTTCTTTTCGATGAGATATTACTTTCCTTTCGATGAGATATTACTTTCCTTTCGATGAGATATTACTTTCCTTTCGATGAGATATTACTTTCCTTTCGATGAGATATTACTTTCCTTTCGATGTGAAATTACTTTCCTTTCGATGTGAAATTACTTTCCTATCGATGTGAAATTACTTTCCTTTCGGTGTGAAATTACTTTCCTTTCGGTGTGAAATTACTTTCCTTTCAATGTGAAATTACTTTCCTTTCGATGTGAAATTACTTTCCTATCGATGTGAAATTATTTTCCTTTCGCTGAGATATTACTTTCCTTTCGATGAGATATTACTTTCCTTTCGATGAGATATTACTTTCTTTTCGATGAGATATTACTTTCCTTTCGATGAGATATTACTTTCCTTTCGATGAGATATTACTTTCCTTTCGATGAGATATTACTTTCCTTTCGATGAGATATTACTTTCCTTTCGATGTGAAATTACTTTCCTTTCGATGTGAAATTACTTTCCTATCGATGTGAAATTATTTTCCTTTCGCTGAGATATTACTTTCCTTTCGATGAGATATTACTTTCTTTTCGATGAGATATTACTTTCCTTTCGATGAGATATTACTTTCCTTTCGATGAGATATTACTTTCCTTTCGATGAGATATTACTTTCCTTTCGATGAGATATTACTTTCCTTTCGATGTGAAATTACTTTCCTTTCGATGTGAAATTACTTTCCTATCGATGTGAAATTACTTTCCTTTCGGTGTGAAATTACTTTCCTTTCAATGTGAAATTACTTTCCTTTCGATGTGAAATTACTTTCCTATCGATGTGAAATTATTTTCCTTTCGCTGAGATATTACTTTCCTTTCGATGAGATATTACTTTCCTTTCGATGAGATATTACTTTCCTTTCGATGTGAAATTACTTTCCTTTCGATGAGATATTACTTTCCTTTCGAAGAGATATTACTTTCGTTTCGAAGAGATATTACTTTCCTTTCGATGAGATATTACTTTCCTTTCGAAGAGATATTACTTTCTTTTCGATGAGATATTACTTTCCTTTCGATGAGATATTACTTTCCTTTCGATGAGATATTACTTTCCTTTCGATGAGATATTACTTTCCTTTCGATGAGATATTACTTTCCTTTCGATGTGAAATTACTTTCCTTTCGATGTGAAATTACTTTCCTATCGATGTGAAATTACTTTGCTATCGATGTGAAATTACTTTCCTTTCGATGTGAAATTACTTTCCTATCGATGTGAAATTACTTTCCTTTCGATGTGAAATTACTTTCCTATCGATGTGAAATTACTTTCCTTTCGATGTGAAATTACTTTCCTTTCGATGTGAAATTACTTTCCTTTCGATGTGAAATTACTTTCCTATCGATGTGAAATTATTTTCCTTTCGCTGAGATATTACTTTCCTTTCGATGAGATATTACTTTCCTTTCGATGAGATATTACTTTCCTTTCAATGAGATATTACTTTCCTTTCGATGAGATATTACTTTCCTTTCGAAGAGATATTACTTTCCTTTCGAAGAGATATTACTTTCCTTTCGCTGAGATATTACTTTCCTTTCGATGAGATATTACTTTCCTTTCAATGAGATATTACTTTCCTTTCGATGAGATATTACTTTCCTTTCGATGAGATATTACTTTCCTTTCAATGAGATATTACTTTCCTTTCGAAGAGATATTACTTTCCTTTCGAAGAGATATTACTTTCCTTTCAATGAGATATTACTTTCTTTTCGAAGAGATATTACTTTCCTTTCGATGAGATATTACTTTCCTTTCGATGAGATATTACTTTCCTTTCGATGAGATATTACTTTCCTTTCGAAGAGATATTACTTTCCTTTCAATGAGATATTACTTTCTTTTCGAAGAGATATTACTTTCCTTTCGAAGAGATATTACTTTCCTTTAGAAGAGATATTACTTTCCTTTCGATGAGATATTAGTTTCCTTTCGAAGAGATATTACTTTCCTTTCGAAGAGATATTACTTTCCTTTCGAAGAGATATTACTTTCCTTTCGATGAGATATTACTTTCCTTTCGATGAGATATTAGTTTCCTTTCGAAGAGATATTACTTTCCTTTCGATGAGATATTACTTTCCTTTCGATGAGATATTACTTTCCTTTCGATGAGATATTACTTTCCTTTCGATGAGATATTACTTTCCTTTTGATGAGATATTACTTTCCTTTCGATGAGATATTACTTTCCTTTTGATGAGATATTACTTTCCTTTCGATGAGATATTACTTTCCTTTCGATGAGATATTACTTTCCTTTCGATGTGAAATTACTTTCCTTTCGATGTGAAATTACTTTGCTATCGATGTGAAATTACTTTCCTTTCGATGTGAAATTACTTTCCTATCGATGTGAAATTACTTTCCTTTCGATGTGAAATTACTTTCCTATCGATGTGAAATTACTTTCCTTTCGATGTGAAATTACTTTCCTTTCGATGTGAAATTACTTTCCTTTCGATGTGAAATTACTTTCCTATCGATGTGAAATTATTTTCCTTTCGCTGAGATATTACTTTCCTTTCGATGAGATATTACTTTCCTTTCGATGAGATATTACTTTCCTTTCAATGAGATATTACTTTCCTTTCGAAGAGATATTACTTTCCTTTCGAAGAGATATTACTTTCCTTTCGAAGAGATATTACTTTCCTTTCGCTGAGATATTACTTTCCTTTCGATGAGATATTACTTTCCTTTCAATGAGATATTACTTTCCTTTCGATGAGATATTACTTTCCTTTCGATGAGATATTACTTTCCTTTCAATGAGATATTACTTTCCTTTCGAAGAGATATTACTTTCCTTTCGAAGAGATATTACTTTCCTTTCAATGAGATATTACTTTCTTTTCGAAGAGATATTACTTTCCTTTCGATGAGATATTACTTTCCTTTCGATGAGATATTACTTTCCTTTCGATGAGATATTACTTTCCTTTCGATGAGATATTACTTTCCTTTCGAAGAGATATTACTTTCCTTTCGATGAGATATTACTTTCCTTTCGAAGAGATATTACTTTCCTTTCGAAGAGATATTACTTTCCTTTCAATGAGATATTACTTTCTTTTCGAAGAGATATTACTTTCCTTTCGAAGAGATATTACTTTCCTTTAGAAGAGATATTACTTTCCTTTCGATGAGATATTAGTTTCCTTTCGATGAGATATTACTTTCCTTTCGAAGAGATATTACTTTCCTTTCGAAGAGATATTACTTTCCTTTCGATGAGATATTACTTTCCTTTCGATGAGATATTAGTTTCCTTTCGAAGAGATATTACTTTCCTTTCGAAGAGATATTACTTTCCTTTCGATGAGATATTACTTTCCTTTCGAAGAGATATTACTTTCCTTTCGAAGAGATATTACTTTCCTTTCAATGAGATATTACTTTCCTTTCGAAGAGATATTACTTTCCTTTCGATGAGATATTACTTTCCTTTCGAAGAGATATTACTTTCCTTTCAATGAGATATTACTTTCCTTTCGAAGAGATATTACTTTCCTTTCGATGAGATATTACTTTCCTTTCGAAGAGATATTACTTTCCTTTCGAAGAGATATTACTTTCCTTTCGATGAGATATTACTTTCCTTTCGAAGAGATATTACTTTCTTTTCGATGAGATATTACTTTCCTTTCGATGAGATATTACTTTCCTTTCGATGAGATATTACTTTCCTTTCGATGAGATATTACTTTCCTTTCGATGAGATATTACTTTCCTTTCGATGTGAAATTACTTTCCTTTCGATGTGAAATTACTTTCCTATCGATGTGAAATTACTTTCCTTTCGGTGTGAAATTACTTTCCTTTCAATGTGAAATTACTTTCCTTTCGATGTGAAATTACTTTCCTATCGATGTGAAATTATTTTCCTTTCGCTGAGATATTACTTTCCTTTCGATGAGATATTACTTTCCTTTCGATGAGATATTACTTTCCTTTCGAAGAGATATTACTTTCCTTTCGAAGAGATATTACTTTCCTTTCAATGAGATATTACTTTCCTTTCGATGAGATATTACTTTCCTTTCGATGTGAAATTACTTTCCTTTCGATGAGATATTACTTTCCTTTCGAAGAGATATTACTTTCCTTTCGAAGAGATATTACTTTCCTTTCGATGAGATATTACTTTCCTTTCGAAGAGATATTACTTTCTTTTCGATGAGATATTACTTTCCTTTCGATGAGATATTACTTTCCTTTCGATGAGATATTACTTTCCTTTCGATGAGATATTACTTTCCTTTCGATGAGATATTACTTTCCTTTCGATGTGAAATTACTTTCCTTTCGATGTGAAATTACTTTCCTATCGATGTGAAATTACTTTCCTTTCGGTGTGAAATTACTTTCCTTTCGATGTGAAATTACTTTCCTTTCGATGTGAAATTACTTTCCTATCGATGTGAAATTATTTTCCTTTCGCTGAGATATTACTTTCCTTTCGATGAGATATTACTTTCCTTTCGATGAGATATTACTTTCCTTTCGAAGAGATATTACTTTCCTTTCGAAGAGATATTACTTTCCTTTCAATGAGATATTACTTTCCTTTCGAAGAGATATTACTTTCCTTTCAATGAGATATTACTTTCCTTTCGATGAGATATTACTTTCCTTTCGAAGAGATATTACTTTCCTTTCGATGAGATATTACTTTTCTTTCGATGAGATATTACTTTCCTTTCGATGAGATATTACTTTCCTTTCGATGTGAAATTACTTTCCTTTCGATGTGAAATTACTTTCCTATCGATGTGAAATTACTTTCCTTTCGATGTGAAATTACTTTCCTTTCGATGTGAAATTACTTTCCTTTCGATGTGAAATTACTTTCCTATCGATGTGAAATTATTTTCCTTTCGCTGAGATGTTACTTTCCTTTCGATGAGATATTACTTTCCTTTCGATGAGATATTACTTTCCTTTCGAAGAGATATTACTTTCCTTTCAATGAGATATTACTTTCCTTTCGATGAGATATTACTTTCCTTTCGATGAGATATTACTTTCCTTTCGATGAGATATTACTTTCCTTTCGAAGAGATATTACTTTCCTTTCAATGAGATATTACTTTCCTTTCGATGAGATATTACTTTCCTTTCGAAGAGATATTACTTTCCTTTCAATGAGATATTACTTTCCTTTCGATGAGATATTACTTTCCTTTCGAAGAGATATTACTTTCCCTTCGAAGAGATATTACTTTCCTTTCAATGAGATATTACTTTCTTTTCGAAGAGATATTACTTTCCTTTCGATGAGATATTACTTTCCTTTCGATGTGAAATTACTTTCCTTTCGATGTGAAATTACTTTCCTATCGATGTGAAATTACTTTCCTTTCGATGTGAAATTACTTTCCTATCGATGTGAAATTACTTTCCTTTCGATGTGAAATTACTTTCCTTTCGATGTGAAATTACTTTCCTTTCGATGTGAAATTACTTTCCTATCGATGTGAAATTATTTTCCTTTCGCTGAGATATTACTTTCCTTTCAATGAGATATTACTTTCCTTTCGATGAGATATTACTTTCCTTTCGAAGAGATATTACTTTCCTTTCAATGAGATATTACTTTCCTTTCGATGAGATATTACTTTCCTTTCGATGAGATATTACTTTCCTTTCGATGAGATATTACTTTCCTTTCGATGAGATATTACTTTCCTTTCGATGAGATATTACTTTCTTTTCGAAGAGATATTACTTTCCTTTCGATGAGATATTACTTTCCTTTCGATGTGAAATTACTTTCCTTTCGATGTGAAATTACTTTCCTATCGATGTGAAATTACTTTCCTTTCGATGTGAAATTACTTTCCTATCGATGTGATATTACTTTCCTTTCGATGTGAAATTACTTTCCTATCGATGTGAAATTACTTTCCTTTCGATGTGAAATTACTTTCATTTCGATGTGAAATTACTTTCCTTTCGATGTGAAATTACTTTCCTATCGATGTGAAATTATTTTCCTTTCGCTGAGATATTACTTTCCTTTCGATGAGATATTACTTTCCTTTCAATGAGATATAACTTTCCTTTCGATGAGATATTACTTTCCTTTCGATGAGATATTACTTTCCTTTCGATGAGATATTACTTTCCTTTCGATGAGATATTACTTTCCTTTCGCTGAGATATTACTTTCCTTTCGATGAGATATTACTTTCCTTTCGAAAAGATATTACTTTCCTTTCGCTGAGATATTACTTTCCTTTCGATGAGATATTACTTTCCTTTCGATGAGATATTACTTTCCTTTCGCTGAGATATTACTTTCCTTTCGATGAGATATTACTTTCCTTTCGATAAGATATTACTTTCCTTTCACTCAGTTATTACTTTCCTTTCGATCAGATATTACTTTCCTTTCGATCAGATATTAATTTCCTTTCACTCAGATATTACTTTCCTTTCGCTGAGATATTACTTTCCTTTCGATAGGATATTACTTTCCTTTCGATGAGATATTACTTTCCTTTCGATCAGATATTACTTTCCTTTCGATAAGATATTACTTTCCTTTCACTCAGTTATTACTTTCCTTTCGATCAGATATTACTTTCCTTTCGATAAGATATTACTTTCCTTTCACTCAGATATTACTTTCCTTTCGATGAGATATTATTTTCCTTTCGATGAGATATTACTTTCCTTTCGATGAGATATTACTTTCCTTTCGATAAGATATTACTTTCCTTTCGATCAGATATTAATTTCCTTTCACTCAGATATTACTTTCCTTTCGATGAGATATTACTTTCCTTTCGATAAGATATTACTTTACTTTCGATCAGATATTAATTTCCTTTCACTCAGATATTACTTTCCTTTCGCTGAGATATTACTTTCCTTTCGATAGGATATTACTTTCCTTTCGATGAGATATTACTTTCCTTTCGATCAGATATTACTTTCCTTTCGATAAGATATTACTTTCCTTTCACTCAGTTATTACTTTCCTTTCGATCAGAGATTACTTTCCTTTCGATAAGATATTACTTTCCTTTCACTCAGATATTACTTTCCTTTCGATGAGATATTACTTTCCTTTCGATGAGATATTACTTTCCTTTCGATGAGATATTACTTTCCTTTCGATAAGATATTACTTTCCTTTCGATCAGATATTAATTTCCTTTCACTCAGATATTACTTTCCTTTCACTCAGATATTACTTTCCTTTCGATGAGATATTATTTTCCTTTCGATGAGATATTACTATCCTTTCGATCAGATATTACTTTCCTTTCGATAAGATATTACTTTCCTTTCGATCAGATATTAATTTCCTTTCACTCAGATATTACTTTCCTTTCGCTGAGATATTACTTTCCTTTCGATGAGATATTACTTTCCTTTCGATGAGATATTACTTTCCTTTCGATGAGATATTATTTTCCTTTCGATCAGATATTACTTTCCTTTCGATGAGATATTACTTTCCTTTCGATGAGATATTACTTTCCTTTCGATGAGATATTACTTTCCTTTCGATCAGATATTACTTTCCTTTCGATGAGATATTACTTTCCTTTCGATAGGATATTACTTTCCTTTCGATGAGATATTACTTTCCTTTCGATCAGATATTACTTTCCTTTCGATGAGATATTACTTTCCTTTCGATGAGATATTACTTTCCTTTCGATGAGATATTACTTTCCTTTCGATGAGATATTACTTTCCTTTCGATGAGATATTACTTTCCTTTCGATGAGATATTACTTTCCTTTCGATGAGATATTACTTTCCTATCGCTGAGATATTACTTTCCTTTCGATGAGATATTACTTTCCTTTCGATGAGATATTACTTTCCTTTCGATGAGATATAACTTTCCTTTCGATCAGATATTACTTTCCTTTCGATGAGATATTACTTTCCTTTCGATCAGATATTACTTTACTTTCGATAAGATATTACTTTCCTTTCACTCAGATATTACTTTCCTTTCGCTGAGATATTACTTTCCTTTCGATCAGATATTACTTTCCTTTCGATGAGATATTACTTTCCTTTCGATGAGATATTACTTTCCTTTCGCTGAGATATTACTTTCCTTTCACTCAGATATTACTTTCCTTTCGCTGAGATATTACTTTCCTTTCGCTGAGATATTACTTTCCTTTCGATGAGATATTACTTTCCTTTCGATGAGATATTACTTTCCTTTCGCTGAGATATTACTTTCCTTTCGCTGAGATATTACCTTCCTTTCGCTGAGATATTACCTTCCTTTCGATGAGATATTACTTTCCTTTCGCTGAGATATTACTTTCCTTTCGATGAGATATTACTTTCCTTTCGATGAGATATTACTTTCCTTTCGATGAGATATTACTTTCCTTTCGATGAGATATTACTTTCCTTTCGCTGAGATATTACCTTCCTTTCGATGAGATATTACTTTCCTTTCGCTGAGATATTACTTTCCTTTCGCTGAGATATTACTTTCCTTTCGCTGAGATATTACTTTCCTTTCGATGAGATATTACTTTCCTTTCGATGAGATATTACTTTCCTTTCGATGAGATATTACTTTCCTTTCGATGAGATATTACTTTCCTTTTGATGAGATATTACTTTCCTTTCGATGAGATATTACTTTCCTTTCGATGAGATATTACTTTCCTTTCGATGAGATATTACTTTCCTTTTGATGAGATATTACTTTCCTTTCGATGAGATATTACTTTCCTTTTGATGAGATATTACTTTCCTTTCGATGAGATATTACTTTCCTTTCGATGAGATATTACTTTCCTTTCGATGTGAAATTACTTTCCTTTCGATGTGAAATTACTTTGCTATCGATGTGAAATTACTTTCCTTTCGATGTGAAATTACTTTCCTATCGATGTGAAATTACTTTCCTTTCGATGTGAAATTACTTTCCTATCGATGTGAAATTACTTTCCTTTCGATGTGAAATTACTTTCCTTTCGATGTGAAATTACTTTCCTTTCGATGTGAAATTACTTTCCTATCGATGTGAAATTATTTTCCTTTCGCTGAGATATTACTTTCCTTTCGATGAGATATTACTTTCCTTTCGATGAGATATTACTTTCCTTTCAATGAGATATTACTTTCCTTTCGATGAGATATTACTTTCCTTTCGAAGAGATATTACTTTCCTTTCGAAGAGATATTACTTTCCTTTCGCTGAGATATTACTTTCCTTTCGATGAGATATTACTTTCCTTTCAATGAGATATTACTTTCCTTTCGATGAGATATTACTTTCCTTTCGATGAGATATTACTTTCCTTTCAATGAGATATTACTTTCTTTTCGAAGAGATATTACTTTCCTTTCGATGAGATATTACTTTCCTTTCGATGAGATATTACTTTCCTTTCGATGAGATATTACTTTCCTTTCGATGAGATATTACTTTCCTTTCGAAGAGATATTACTTTCCTTTCGATGAGATATTACTTTCCTTTCGAAGAGATATTACTTTCCTTTCGAAGAGATATTACTTTCCTTTCAATGAGATATTACTTTCTTTTCGAAGAGATATTACTTTCCTTTCGAAGAGATATTACTTTCCTTTAGAAGAGATATTACTTTCCTTTCGATGAGATATTAGTTTCCTTTCGAAGAGATATTACTTTCCTTTCGAAGAGATATTACTTTCCTTTCGAAGAGATATTACTTTCCTTTCGATGAGATATTACTTTCCTTTCGATGAGATATTAGTTTCCTTTCGAAGAGATATTACTTTCCTTTCGAAGAGATATTACTTTCCTTTCGATGAGATATTACTTTCCTTTCGAAGAGATATTACTTTCCTTTCGAATAGATATTACTTTCCTTTCAATGAGATATTACTTTCCTTTCGAAGAGATATTACTTTCCTTTCGATGAGATATTACTTTCCTTTCGAAGAGATATTACTTTCCTTTCAATGAGATATTACTTTCCTTTCGAAGAGATATTACTTTCCTTTCGATGAGATATTACTTTCCTTTCGAAGAGATATTACTTTCCTTTCGAAGAGATATTACTTTCCTTTCGATGAGATATTACTTTCCTTTCGATGTGAAATTACTTTCCTTTCGATGTGAAATTACTTTCCTATCGATGTGAAATTACTTTCCTTTCGATGTGAAATTACTTTCCTTTCGATGTGAAATTACTTTCCTATCGATGTGAAATTACTTTCCTTTCGGTGTGAAATTACTTTCCTTTCAATGTGAAATTACTTTCCTTTCGATGTGAAATTACTTTCCTATCGATGTGAAATTATTTTCCTTTCGCTGAGATATTACTTTCCTTTCGATGAGATATTACTTTCCTTTCGATGAGATATTACTTTCCTTTCGATGAGATATTACTTTCCTTTCGATGAGATATTACTTTCCTTTCGATGAGATATTACTTTCCTTTCGATGAGATATTACTTTCCTTTCGATGAGATATTACTTTCCTTTCGATGTGAAATTACTTTCCTTTCGATGTGAAATTACTTTCCTATCGATGTGAAATTACTTTCCTTTCGGTGTGAAATTACTTTCCTTTCGGTGTGAAATTACTTTCCTTTCAATGTGAAATTACTTTCCTTTCGATGTGAAATTACTTTCCTATCGATGTGAAATTATTTTCCTTTCGCTGAGATATTACTTTCCTTTCGATGAGATATTACTTTCCTTTCGATGAGATATTACTTTCTTTTCGATGAGATATTACTTTCCTTTCGATGAGATATTACTTTCCTTTCGATGAGATATTACTTTCCTTTCGATGAGATATTACTTTCCTTTCGATGAGATATTACTTTCCTTTCGATGAGATATTACTTTCCTTTCGATGTGAAATTACTTTCCTATCGATGTGAAATTATTTTCCTTTCGCTGAGATATTACTTTCCTTTCGATGAGATATTACTTTCTTTTCGATGAGATATTACTTTCCTTTCGATGAGATATTACTTTCCTTTCGATGAGATATTACTTTCCTTTCGATGAGATATTACTTTCCTTTCGATGAGATATTACTTTCCTTTCGATGTGAAATTACTTTCCTTTCGATGTGAAATTACTTTCCTATCGATGTGAAATTACTTTCCTTTCGGTGTGAAATTACTTTCCTTTCAATGTGAAATTACTTTCCTTTCGATGTGAAATTACTTTCCTATCGATGTGAAATTATTTTCCTTTCGCTGAGATATTACTTTCCTTTCGATGAGATATTACTTTCCTTTCGATGAGATATTACTTTCCTTTCGAAGAGATATTACTTTCCTTTCGAAGAGATATTACTTTCCTTTCAATGAGATATTACTTTCCTTTCGATGAGATATTACTTTCCTTTCGATGTGAAATTACTTTCCTTTCGATGAGATATTACTTTCCTTTCGAAGAGATATTACTTTCCTTTCGAAGAGATATTACTTTCCTTTCGATGAGATATTACTTTCCTTTCGAAGAGATATTACTTTCTTTTCGATGAGATATTACTTTCCTTTCGATGAGATATTACTTTCCTTTTGATGAGATATTACTTTCCTTTCGATGAGATATTACTTTCCTTTCGATGAGATATTACTTTCCTTTCGATGTGAAATTACTTTCCTTTCGATGTGAAATTACTTTCCTATCGATGTGAAATTACTTTGCTATCGATGTGAAATTACTTTCCTTTCGATGTGAAATTACTTTCCTATCGATGTGAAATTACTTTCCTTTCGATGTGAAATTACTTTCCTATCGATGAGAAATTACTTTCCTTTCGATGTGAAATTACTTTCCTTTCGATGTGAAATTACTTTCCTTTCGATGTGAAATTACTTTCCTATCGATGTGAAATTATTTTCCTTTCGCTGAGATATTACTTTCCTTTCGATGAGATATTACTTTCCTTTCGATGAGATATTACTTTCCTTTCAATGAGATATTACTTTCCTTTCAATGAGATATTACTTTCCTTTCGAAGAGATATTACTTTCCTTTCGAAGAGATATTACTTTCCTTTCAATGAGATATTACTTTCTTTTCGAAGAGATATTACTTTCCTTTCGATGAGATATTACTTTCCTTTCGATGAGATATTACTTTCCTTTCGATGAGATATTACTTTCCTTTCGAAGAGATATTACTTTCCTTTCAATGAGATATTACTTTCTTTTCGAAGAGATATTACTTTCCTTTCGAAGAGATATTACTTTCCTTTAGAAGAGATATTACTTTCCTTTCGATGAGATATTAGTTTCCTTTCGAAGAGATATTACTTTCCTTTCGAAGAGATATTACTTTCCTTTCGAAGAGATATTACTTTCCTTTCGATGAGATATTACTTTCCTTTCGATGAGATATTAGTTTCCTTTCGAAGAGATATTACTTTCCTTTCGATGAGATATTACTTTCCTTTCGATGAGATATTACTTTCCTTTCGATGAGATATTACTTTCCTTTCGATGAGATATTACTTTCCTTTTGATGAGATATTACTTTCCTTTCGATGAGATATTACTTTCCTTTTGATGAGATATTACTTTCCTTTCGATGAGATATTACTTTCCTTTCGATGAGATATTACTTTCCTTTCGATGTGAAATTACTTTCCTTTCGATGTGAAATTACTTTGCTATCGATGTGAAATTACTTTCCTATCGATGTGAAATTACTTTCCTTTCGATGTGAAATTACTTTCCTATCGATGTGAAATTACTTTCCTTTCGATGTGAAATTACTTTCCTTTCGATGTGAAATTACTTTCCTTTCGATGTGAAATTACTTTCCTATCGATGTGAAATTATTTTCCTTTCGCTGAGATATTACTTTCCTTTCGATGAGATATTACTTTCCTTTCGATGAGATATTACTTTCCTTTCAATGAGATATTACTTTCCTTTCGATGAGATATTACTTTCCTTTCGATGAGATATTACTTTCCTTTCAATGAGATATTACTTTCCTTTCGAAGAGATATTACTTTCCTTTCGCTGAGATATTACTTTCCTTTCGATGAGATATTACTTTCCTTTCAATGAGATATTACTTTCCTTTCGATGAGATATTACTTTCCTTTCGAAGAGATATTACTTTCCTTTCAATGAGATATTACTTTCCTTTCGAAGAGATATTACTTTCCTTTCAATGAGATATTACTTTCCTTTCGATGAGATATTACTTTCCTTTCGAAGAGATATTACTTTCCTTTCGATGAGATATTACTTTTCTTTCGATGAGATATTACTTTCCTTTCGATGAGATATTACTTTCCTTTCGATGAGATATTACTTTCCTTTCGAAGAGATATTACTTTCCTTTCGATGAGATATTACTTTCCTTTCGAAGAGATATTACTTTCCTTTCGAAGAGATATTACTTTCCTTTCAATGAGATATTACTTTCTTTTCGAAGAGATATTACTTTCCTTTCGAAGAGATATTACTTTCCTTTAGAAGAGATATTACTTTCCTTTCGATGAGATATTAGTTTCCTTTCGAAGAGATATTACTTTCCTTTCAATGAGATATTACTTTCCTTTCGAAGAGATATTACTTTCCTTTCGATGAGATATTACTTTCCTTTCGATGAGATATTAGTTTCCTTTCGAAGAGATATTACTTTCCTTTCGAAGAGATATTACTTTCCTTTCGATGAGATATTACTTTCCTTTCGAAGAGATATTACTTTCCTTTCGAAGAGATATTACTTTCCTTTCAATGAGATATTACTTTCCTTTCGAAGAGATATTACTTTCCTTTCGATGAGATATTACTTTCCTTTCGAAGAGATATTACTTTCCTTTCAATGAGATATTACTTTCCTTTCGAAGAGATATTACTTTCCTTTCGATGAGATATTACTTTCCTTTCGAAGAGATATTACTTTCCTTTCGAAGAGATATTACTTTCCTTTCGAAGAGATATTACTTTCCTTTCGATGAGATATTACTTTCCTTTCGAAGAGATATTACTTTCTTTTCGATGAGATATTACTTTCCTTTCGATGAGATATTACTTTCCTTTCGATGAGATATTACTTTCCTTTCGATGAGATATTACTTTCCTTTCGATGAGATATTACTTTCCTTTCGATGTGAAATTACTTTCCTTTCGATGTGAAATTACTTTCCTATCGATGTGAAATTACTTTCCTTTCGGCGTGAAATTACTTTCCTTTCAATGTGAAATTACTTTCCTTTCGATGTGAAATTACTTTCCTATCGATGTGAAATTATTTTCCTTTCGCTGAGATATTACTTTCCTTTCGAAGAGATATTACTTTCCTTTCGAAGAGATATTACTTTCTTTTCGATGAGATATTACTTTCCTTTCGATGAGATATTACTTTCCTTTCGATGAGATATTACTTTCCTTTCGATGAGATATTACTTTCCTTTCGATGAGATATTACTTTCCTTTCGATGTGAAATTACTTTCCTTTCGATGTGAAATTACTTTCCTATCGATGTGAAATTACTTTTCTTTCGGCGTGAAATTACTTTCCTTTCAATGTGAAATTACTTTCCTTTCGATGTGAAATTACTTTCCTATCGATGTGAAATTATTTTCCTTTCGCTGAGATATTACTTTCCTTTCGAAGAGATATTACTTTCCTTTCGAAGAGATATTACTTTCTTTTCGATGAGATATTACTTTCCTTTCGATGAGATATTACTTTCCTTTCGATGAGATATTACTTTCCTTTCGATGAGATATTACTTTCCTTTCGATGAGATATTACTTTCCTTTCGATGAGATATTACTTTCCTTTCGAAGAGATATTACTTTCTTTTCGATGAGATATTACTTTCCTTTCGATGAGATATTACTTTCCTTTCGATGAGATATTACTTTCCTTTCGATGAGATATTACTTTCCTTTCGATGAGATATTACTTTCCTTTCGATGTGAAATTACTTTCCTTTCGATGTGAAATTACTTTCCTATCGATGTGAAATTACTTTCCTTTCGGCGTGAAATTACTTTCCTTTCAATGTGAAATTACTTTCCTTTCGATGTGAAATTACTTTCCTATCGATGTGAAATTATTTTCCTTTCGCTGAGATATTACTTTCCTTTCGAAGAGATATTACTTTCCTTTCGATGAGATATTACTTTCCTTTCGAAGAGATATTACTTTCCTTTCGAAGAGATATTACTTTCCTTTCAATGAGATATTACTTTCCTTTCGATGAGATATTACTTTCCTTTCGATGTGAAATTACTTTCCTTTCGATGAGATATTACTTTCCTTTCGAAGAGATATTACTTTCCTTTCGAAGAGATATTACTTTCCTTTCGATGAGATATTACTTTCCTTTCGAAGAGATATTACTTTCTTTTCGATGAGATATTACTTTCCTTTCGATGAGATATTACTTTCCTTTCGATGAGATATTACTTTCCTTTCGATGAGATATTACTTTCCTTTCGATGAGATATTACTTTCCTTTCGATGTGAAATTACTTTCCTTTCGATGTGAAATTACTTTCCTATCGATGTGAAATTACTTTCCTTTCGGTGTGAAATTACTTTCCTTTCGATGTGAAATTACTTTCCTTTCGATGTGAAATTACTTTCCTATCGATGTGAAATTATTTTCCTTTCGCTGAGATATTACTTTCCTTTCGATGAGATATTACTTTCCTTTCGATGAGATATTACTTTCCTTTCGAAGAGATATTACTTTCCTTTCGAAGAGATATTACTTTCCTTTCAATGAGATATTACTTTCCTTTCGAAGAGATATTACTTTCCTTTCAATGAGATATTACTTTCCTTTCGATGAGATATTACTTTCCTTTCGAAGAGATATTACTTTCCTTTCGATGAGATATTACTTTTCTTTCGATGAGATATTACTTTCCTTTCGAAGAGATATTACTTTCCTTTCGATGTGAAATTACTTTCCTTTCGATGTGAAATTACTTTCCTATCGATGTGAAATTACTTTCCTTTCGATGTGAAATTACTTTCCTTTCGATGTGAAATTACTTTCCTTTCGATGTGAAATTACTTTCCTATCGATGTGAAATTATTTTCCTTTCGCTGAGATGTTACTTTCCTTTCGATGAGATATTACTTTCCTTTCGATGAGATATTACTTTCCTTTCGAAGAGATATTACTTTCCTTTCAATGAGATATTACTTTCCTTTCGATGAGATATTACTTTCCTTTCGAAGAGATATTACTTTCCTTTCAATGAGATATTACTTTCCTTTCGATGAGATATTACTTTCCTTTCGAAGAGATATTACTTTCCCTTCGAAGAGATATTACTTTCCTTTCAATGAGATATTACTTTCTTTTCGAAGAGATATTACTTTCCTTTCGATGAGATATTACTTTCCTTTCGATGTGAAATTACTTTCCTTTCGATGTGAAATTACTTTCCTATCGATGTGAAATTACTTTCCTTTCGATGTGAAATTACTTTCCTTTCGATGTGAAATTACTTTCCTTTCGATGTGAAATTACTTTCCTTTCGATGTGAAATTACTTTCCTTTCGATGTGAAATTACTTTCCTATCGATGTGAAATTATTTTCCTTTCGCTGAGATATTACTTTCCTTTCAATGAGATATTACTTTCCTTTCGATGAGATATTACTTTCCTTTCGAAGAGATATTACTTTCCTTTCAATGAGATATTACTTTCCTTTCGATGAGATATTACTTTCCTTTCGATGAGATATTACTTTCCTTTCGATGAGATATTACTTTCCTTTCGATGAGATATTACTTTCCTTTCGATGAGATATTACTTTCTTTTCGAAGAGATATTACTTTCCTTTCGATGAGATATTACTTTCCTTTCGATGTGAAATTACTTTCCTTTCGATGTGAAATTACTTTCCTATCGATGTGAAATTACTTTCCTTTCGATGTGAAATTACTTTCCTATCGATGTGATATTACTTTCCTTTCGATGTGAAATTACTTTCCTATCGATGTGAAATTACTTTCCTTTCGATGTGAAATTACTTTCCTTTCGATGTGAAATTACTTTCCTTTCGATGTGAAATTACTTTCCTATCGATGTGAAATTATTTTCCTTTCGCTGAGATATTACTTTCCTTTCGATGAGATATTACTTTCCTTTCGATGAGATATTACTTTCCTTTCGATGAGATATTACTTTCCTTTCGATGAGATATTACTTTCCTTTCGATGAGATATTACTTTCCTTTCGATGAGATATTACTTTCCTTTCGATGAGATATTACTTTCCTTTCGCTGAGATATTACTTTCCTTTCGATGAGATATTACTTTCCTTTCGAAAAGATATTACTTTCCTTTCGCTGAGATATTACTTTCCTTTCGATGAGATATTACTTTCCTTTCGATGAGATATTACTTTCCTTTCGCTGAGATATTACTTTCCTTTCGATAAGATATTACTTTCCTTTCACTCAGTTATTACTTTCCTTTCGATCAGATATTACTTTCCTTTCGATCAGATATTAATTTCCTTTCACTCAGATATTACTTTCCTTTCGCTGAGATATTACTTTCCTTTCGATAGGATATTACTTTCCTTTCGATGAGATATTACTTTCCTTTCGATCAGATATTACTTTCCTTTCGATAAGATATTACTTTCCTTTCACTCAGTTATTACTTTCCTTTCGATCAGATATTACTTTCCTTTCGATAAGATATTACTTTCCTTTCACTCAGATATTACTTTCCTTTCGATGAGATATTATTTTCCTTTCGATGAGATATTACTTTCCTTTCGATGAGATATTACTTTCCTTTCGATAAGATATTACTTTCCTTTCGATCAGATATTAATTTCCTTTCACTCAGATATTACTTTCCTTTCGATGAGATATTACTTTCCTTTCGATAAGATATTACTTTCCTTTCGATCAGATATTAATTTCCTTTCACTCAGATATTACTTTCCTTTCGCTGAGATATTACTTTCCTTTCGATAGGATATTACTTTCCTTTCGATGAGATATTACTTTCCTTTCGATCAGATATTACTTTCCTTTCGATAAGATATTACTTTCCTTTCACTCAGTTATTACTTTCCTTTCGATCAGAGATTACTTTCCTTTCGATAAGATATTACTTTCCTTTCACTCAGATATTACTTTCCTTTCGATGAGATATTATTTTCCTTTCGATGAGATATTACTTTCCTTTCGATGAGATATTACTTTCCTTTCGATAAGATATTACTTTCCTTTCGATCAGATATTAATTTCCTTTCACTCAGATATTACTTTCCTTTCACTCAGATATTACTTTCCTTTCGATGAGATATTATTTTCCTTTCGATGAGATATTACTATCCTTTCGATCAGATATTACTTTCCTTTCGATAAGATATTACTTTCCTTTCGATCAGATATTAATTTCCTTTCACTCAGATATTACTTTCCTTTCGCTGAGATATTACTTTCTTTTCGATCAGATATTACTTTCCTTTCGATGAGATATTACTTTCCTTTCGATGAGATATTATTTTCCTTTCGATCAGATATTACTTTCCTTTCGATGAGATATTACTTTCCTTTCGATGAGATATTATTTTCCTTTCGATGAGATATTACTTTCCTTTCGATCAGATATTACTTTCCTTTCGATGAGATATTACTTTCCTTTCGATAGGATATTACTTTCCTTTCGATGAGATATTACTTTCCTTTCGATCAGATATTACTTTCCTTTCGATGAGATATTACTTTCCTTTCGATGAGATATTATTTTCCTTTCGATGAAATAATACTTTCCTTTCGATGAGATATTACTTTCCTTTCGATGAGATATTACTTTCCTTTCGATGAGATATTACTTTCCTTTCGATGAGATATTACTTTCCTATCGCTGAGATATTACTTTCCTTTCGATGAGATATTACTTTCCTTTCGATGAGATATTACTTTCCTTTCGATGAGATATAACTTTCCTTTCGATCAGATATTACTTTCCTTTCGATGAGATATTACTTTCCTTTCGATCAGATATTACTTTACTTTCGATAAGATATTACTTTCCTTTCACTCAGATATTACTTTCCTTTCGCTGAGATATTACTTTCCTTTCGATCAGATATTACTTTCCTTTCGATGAGATATTACTTTCCTTTCGATGAGATATTACTTTCCTTTCGCTGAGATATTACTTTCCTTTCACTCAGATATTACTTTCCTTTCGCTGAGATATTACTTTCCTTTCGCTGAGATATTACTTTCCTTTCGATGAGATATTACTTTCCTTTCGATGAGATATTACTTTCCTTTCGCTGAGATATTACTTTCCTTTCGCTGAGACATTACCTTCCTTTCGCTGAGATATTACCTTCCTTTCGATGAGATATTACTTTCCTTTCGCTGAGATATTACTTTCCTTTCGATGAGATATTACTTTCCTTTCGATGAGATATTACTTTCCTTTCGATGAGATATTACTTTCCTTTCGATGAGATATTACTTTCCTTTCGCTGAGATATTACCTTCCTTTCGATGAGATATTACTTTCCTTTCGCTGAGATATTACTTTCCTTTCGCTGAGATATTACTTTCCTTTCGCTGAGATATTACTTTCCTTTCGATGAGATATTACTTTCCTTTCGATGAGATATTACTTTCCTTTCGATGAGATATTACTTTCCTTTCGCTGAGATATTACTTTCCTTTCGATGAGATATTACTTTCCTTTCGAAGAGATATTACTTTCCTTTAGATGAGATATTACTTCCCTTTCGATGAGATATTACTTTCCTTTCGATGAGATTTTACTTTCCTTTCAATGAGATATTACTTTCCTTTCGATGAGATATTACTTTCCTTTCGAAGAGATATTACTTTCCCTTCGATGAGATATTACTTTCCTTTCGCTGAGATATTACTTTCCTTTCGCTGAGATATTACTTTCCTTTCGCTGAGATATTACCTTCCTTTCGATGAGATATTACTTTCCTTTCGATGAGATATTACTTTCCTTTCGCTGAGATATTACTTTCCTTTCGATGAGATATTACTTTCCTTTCGATGAGATATTACTTTCCTTTCGATGAGATATTACCTTCCTTTCGCTGAGATATTACTTTCCTTTCGATGAGATATTACTTTCCTTTCGATGAGATATTACTTTCCTTTCGCTGAGATATTACTTTCCTTTCGCTGAGATATTACTTTCCTTTCGATGAGATATTACTTTCCTTTCGATGAGATATTACTTTCCTTTCGAAGAGATATTACAGTCCTTTCGATGAGATATTACTTTCCTTTCGATGAGATATTACTTTCCTTTCAATGAGATATTACTTTCCTTTCAATGAGATATTACTTTCCTTTCGATGAGATATTACTTTCCTTTCGAAGAGATTTTACTTTCCTTTCGATGGGATATTACTTTCCTTTCGCTGAGATATTACTTTCCTTTCGATGAGATATTACTTTCCTTTCGATGAGATATTACTTTCCTTTCGATGAGATATTACTTTCCTTTCGATGAGATATTACTTTCCTTTCAATGAGATATTACTTTCCTTTCAATGAGATATTACTTTCCTTTCGATGAGATATTACTTTCCTTTCAATGAGATATTACTTTCCTTTCGAAGAGATTTTACTTTCCTTTCGATGAGATATTATTTTCCTTTCGAAGAGATATTACTTTCCTTTCGATGAGATATTACTTTCCTTTCGATGAGATATTACTTTCCTTTCGAAGAGATTTTACTTTCCTTTCGATGAGATATTACTTTCCTTTCGCTGAGATATTACTTTCCTTTCGATGAGATATTACTTTCCTTTCGAAGAGATTTTACTTTCCTTTCGATGAGATATTACTTTCCTTTCGATGAGATATTACTTTCCTTTCGATGAGATATTACTTTCCTTTCAATGAGATATTACTTTCCTTTCAATGAGATATTACTTTCCTTTCGAAGAGATTTTACTTTCCTTTCGATGAGATATTACTTTCCTTTCGAAGAGATATTACTTTCCTTTCGATGAGATATTACTTTCCTTTCGATGAGATATTACTTTCCTTTCGAAGAGATTTTACTTTCCTTTCGATGAGATATTACTTTCCTTTCGATGAGATATTACTTTCCTTTCGATGAGATATTACTTTCCTTTCGAAGAGATTTTACTTTCCTTTCGATGAGATATTACTTTCCTTTCGATGAGATATTACTTTCCTTTCGATGAGATATTACTTTCCTTTCGATGAGATATTACTTTCCTTTCGATGAGATATTACTTTCCTTTCGATGAGATATTACTTTCCTTTCAATGAGATATTACTTTCCTTTCAATGAGATATTACTTTCCTTTCGAAGAGATTTTACTTTCCTTTCGATGAGATATTACTTTCCTTTCGAAGAGATATTACTTTCCTTTCGATGAGATATTACTTTCCTTTCGATGAGATATTACTTTCCTTTCGAAGAGATTTTACTTTCCTTTCGATGAGATATTACTTTCCTTTCGAAGAGATTTTACTTTCCTTTCGATGAGATATTACTTTCCTTTCGATGAGATATTACTTTCCTTTCGATGAGATATTACTTTCCTTTCAATGAGATATTACTCTCCTTTCGAAGAGATTTTACTTTCCTTTCGATGAGATATTACTTTCCTTTCGAAGAGATATTACTTTCCTTTCGATGAGATATTACTTTCCTTTCGATGAGATATTACTTTCCTTTCGAAGAGATTTTACTTTCCTTTCGATGAGATATTACTTTCCTTTCGATGAGATATTACTTTCCTTTCGATGAGATATTACTTTCCTTTCGAAGAGATTTTACTTTCCTTTCGATGAGATATTACTTTCCTTTCGCTGAGATATTACTTTCCTTTCGATGAGATATTACTTTCCTTTCGATGAGATATTACTTTCCTTTCGATGAGATATTACTTTCCTTTCGATGAGATATTACTTTCCTTTCAATGAGATATTACTTTCCTTTCAATGAGATATTACTTTCCTTTCGATGAGATATTACTTTCCTTTCAATGAGATATTACTTTCCTTTCGATGAGATATTACTTTCCTTTCGATGAGATATTACTTTCCTTTCAATGAGATATTACTTTCCTTTCAATGAGATATTGCTTTCCTTTCGAAGAGATATTACTTTCCTTTCGATGAGATATTACTTTCCTTTCGATGAGATATTACTTTCCTTTCAATGAGATATTACTTTCCTTTCGATGAGATATTACTTTCCTTTCGAAGAGATATTACTTTCCTTTCGATGAGATATTACTTTCCTTTCGAAGAGATATTACTTTCCTTTCGATGTGAAATTACTTTCCTTACGATGTGAAATTACTTTCCTTTCGATGTGAAATTACTTTCCTATCGATGTGAAATTATTTTCCTTTCGCTGAGATATTACTTTCCTTTCGATGAGATATTACTTTCCTTTCGATGAGATATTACTTTCCTTTCGATGAGATATTACTTTCCTTTCGATGAGATATTATTTTCCTTTCGATGAGATATTACTTTCCTTTCGATGAGATATTACTTTCCTATCGCTGAGATATTACTTTCCTTTCGCTGAGATATTACTTTCCTTTCGATGAGATATTACTTTCCTTTCGATGAGATATTACTTTCCTTTCGATCAGATATTACTTTCCTTTCGATGAGATATTACTATCCTTTCGATGAGATATTACTTTCCTTTCGATGAGATATTACTTTCCTTTCGCTGAGATATTACTTTCCTTTCGATGAGATATTACTTTCGTATCGCTGAGATATTACTTTCCTTTCGCTGAGATATTACTTTCCTTTCGATGAGATATTACTTTCCTTTCGATGAGATATTACTTTCCTTTCGATGAGATATTACTTTCCTTTCGATCAGATAATACTTTCCTTTCGATGAGATATTACTTTCCTTTCGATGAGATATTACTTTCCTTTCGATGAGATATTACTTTCCTTTCGATGAGATATTATTTTCCTTTCGATGAGATATTACTTTCCTTTCGATGAGATATTACTTTCCTTTCGATGAGATATTACTTTCCTATCGCTGAGATATTACTTTCTTTTCGCTGAGATATTACTTTCCTTTCGATGAGATATTACTTTCCTTTCGATGAGATATTACTTTCCTTTCGATGAGATATTACTTTCCTTTCGATGAGATATTACTTTCCTTTCAATGAGATATTACTTTCCTTTCAATGAGATATTACTTTCCTTTCGATGAGATATTACTTTCCTTTCAATGAGATATTACTTTCCTTTCGATGAGATATTACTTTCCTTTCGATGAGATATTACTTTCCTTTCAATGAGATATTACTTTCCTTTCGATGAGATATTACTTTCCTTTCGAAGAGATATTACTTTCCTTTCGATGAGATATTACTTTCCTTTCGATGAGATATTACTTTCCTTTCAATGAGATATTACTTTCCTTTCGATGAGATATTACTTTCCTTTCGAAGAGATATTACTTTCCTTTCGATGAGATATTACTTTCCTTTCGATGAGATATTACTTTCCTTTCGATGTGAAATTACTTTCCTTTCGATGTGAAATTACTTTCCTTTCGATGTGAAATTACTTTCCTATCGATGTGAAATTATTTTCCTTTCGCTGAGATATTACTTTCCTTTCGATGAGATATTACTTTCCTTTCGATGAGATATTACTTTCCTTTCGATGAGATATTACTTTCCTTTCGATGAGATATTATTTTCCTTTCGATGAGATATTACTTTCCTTTCGATGAGATATTACTTTCCTATCGCTGAGATATTACTTTCCTTTCGCTGAGATATTACTTTCCTTTCGATGAGATATTACTTTCCTTTCGATGAGATATTACTTTCCTTTCGATCAGATATTACTTTCCTTTCGATGAGATATTACTTTCCTTTCGATGAGATATTACTTTCCTTTCGATGAGATATTACTTTCCTTTCGCTGAGATATTACTTTCCTTTCGATGAGATATTACTTTCCTATCGCTGAGATATTACTTTCCTTTCGCTGAGATATTACTTTCCTTTCGATGAGATATTACTTTCCTTTCGATGAGATATTACTTTCCTTTCGATGAGATATTACTTTCCTTTCGATCAGATAATACTTTCCTTTCGATGAGATATTACTTTCCTTTCGATGAGATATTACTTTCCTTTCGATGAGATATTACTTTCCTTTCGATGAGATATTATTTTCCTTTCGATGAGATATTACTTTCCTTTCGATGAGATATTACTTTCCTTTCGATGAGATATTACTTTCCTATCGCTGAGATATTACTTTCCTTTCGCTGAGATATTACTTTCCTTTCGATGAGATATTACTTTCCTTTCGATGAGATATTACTTTCCTTTCGATGAGATATTACTTTCCTTTCGATCAGATATTACTTTCCTTTCGATGAGATATTACTTTCCTTTCGATCAGATATTACTTTCCTTTCGATAAGATATTACTTTCCTTTCACTCAGATATTACTTTCCTTTCGCTGAGATATTACTTTCCTTTCGATCAGATATTACTTTCCTTTCGATGAGATATTACTTTCCTTTCGATCAGATATTACTTTCCTTTCGATAAGATATTACTTTCCTTTCACTCAGTTATTACTTTCCTTTCGATCAGATATTACTTTCCTTTCGATAAGATATTACTTTCCTTTCACTCAGATATTACTTTCCTTTCGATGAGATATTATTTTCCTTTCGATGAGATATTACTTTCCTTTCGATGAGATATTATTTTCCTTTCGATGAGATATTACTTTCCTTTCGATAAGATATTACTTTCCTTTCGATCAGATATTAATTTCCTTTCACTCAGATATTACTTTCCTTTCGATGAGATATTATTTTCCTTTCGATGAGATATTACTTTCCTTTCACTCAGATATTACTTTCCTTTCGATGAGATATTATTTTCCTTTCGATGAGATATTACTTTCCTTTCACTCAGATATTACTTTCCTTTCGATAAGATATTACTTTCCTTTCGATCAGATATTAATTTCCTTTCACTCAGATATTACTTTCCTTTCGCTGAGATATTACTTTCCTTTCGATAGGATATTACTTTCCTTTCAATGAGATATTACTTTCCTTTCACTCAGTTATTACTTGCCTTTCGATCAGATATTACTTTCCTTTCGATAGGATATTACTTTCCTTTCGATAAGATATTACTTTCCTTTCACTCAGTTATTACTTGCCTTTCGATCAGATATTACTTTCCTTTCGATAAGATATTACTTTCCTTTCACTCAGATATTACTTTCCTTTCGATGAGATATTATTTTCCTTTCGATGAGATATTACTTTCCTTTCGATGAGATATTACTTTCCTTTCACTCAGATATTACTTTCCTTTCGCTGAGATATTACTTTCCTTTCGATAGGATATTACTTTCCTTTCAATGAGATATTACTTTCCTTTCACTCAGATATTACTTTCCTTTCGATGAGATATTATTTTCCTTTCGATGAGATATTACTATCCTTTCGATCAGATATTACTTTCCTTTCGATAAGATATTACTTTCCTTTCACTCAGATATTACTTTCCTTTCGCTGAGATATTACTTTCCTTTCGATAGGATATTACTTTCCTTTCAATGAGATATTACTATCCTTTCGATCAGATATTACTTTCCTTTCGATAAGATATTACTTTCCTTTCACTCAGATATTACTTTCCTTTCGCTGAGATATTACTTTCCTTTCGATAGGATATTACTTTCCTTTCAATGAGATATTACTTTCCTTTCACTCAGATATTACTTTCCTTTCGATGAGATATTATTTTCCTTTCGATGAGATATTACTATCCTTTCGATCAGATATTACTTTCCTTTCGATGAGATATTACTATCCTTTCGATCAGATATTACTTTCCTTTCACTCAGATATTATTTTCCTTTCGATGAGATATTATTTTCCTTTCGATAGGATATTACTTTCCTTTCGATGAGATATTATTTTCCTTTCGATGAGATATTACTTTCCTTTCGCTGAGATATTACTTTCCTTTCGATAGGATATTACTTTCCTTTCAATGAGATATTACTTTCCTTTCACTCAGATATTACTTTCCTTTCGATGAGATATTATTTTCCTTTCGATGAGATATTACTATCCTTTCGATCAGATATTACTTTCTTTTCGATGAGATATTACTTTCCTTTCACTCAGATATTTCTTTCCTTTCGCTGAGATATTACTTTCCTTTCGATAGGATATTACTTTCCTTTCAATGAGATATTACTTTCCTTTCACTCAGATATTACTTTCCTTTCGATGAGATATTATTTTCCTTTCGATGAGATATTACTATCCTTTCGATCAGATATTACTTTCCTTTCGATGAGATATTACTATCCTTTCGATCAGATATTACTTTCCTTTCACTCAGATATTATTTTCCTTTCGATGAGATATTATTTTCCTTTCGATAGGATATTACTTTCCTTTCAATGAGATATTACTTTCCTTTCACTCAGATATTACTTTCCTTTCGCTGAGATATTACTTTCCTTTCGATAGGATATTACTTTCCTTTCAATGAGATATTACTTTCCTTTCACTCAGATATTACTTTCCTTTCGCTGAGATATTACTTTCCTTTCGATAGGATATTACTTTCCTTTCGATAAGATATTACTTTCCTTTCACTCAGTCATTACTTGCCTTTCGATCAGATATTACTTTCCTTTCGATAAGATATTACTTTCCTTTCACTCAGATATTACTTTCCTTTCGATGAGATATTATTTTCCTTTCGATGAGATATTACTTTCCTTTCGATGAGATATTACTTTCCTTTCGATAAGATATTACTTTCCTTTCGATCAGATATTAATTTCCTTTCACTCAGATATTACTTTCCTTTCGATGAGATATTATTTTCCTTTCGATGAGATATTACTTTCCTTTCACTCAGATATTACTTTCCTTTCGATGAGATATTATTTTCCTTTCGATGAGATATTACTATCCTTTCGATCAGATATTACTTTCCTTTCGATAAGATATTACTTTCCTTTCGATCAGATATTAATTTCCTTTCACTCAGATATTACTTTCCTTTCGCTGAGATATTACTTTCCTTTCGATCAGATATTACTTTCCTTTCGATGAGATATTACTTTCCTTTCGATGAGATATTATTTTCCTTTCGATCAGATATTACTTTCCTTTCAATGAGATATTACTTTCCTTTCGATGAGATATTATTTTCCTTTCGATGAGATATTACTATCCTTTCGATCAGATATTACTTTCCTTTCGATAAGATATTACTTTCCTTTCGATAGGATATTACTTTCCTTTCGATGAGATATTACTTTCCTTTCGATCAGATATTACTTTCCTTTCGATGAGATATTACTTTCCTTTCGATGAGATATTATTTTCCTTTCGATGAAATAATACTTTCCTTTCGATGAGATATTACTTTCCTTTCGATGAGATATTACTTTCCTTTCGATGAGATATTACTTTCCTTTCGATGAGATATTACTTTCCTATCGCTGAGATATTACTTTCCTTTCGATGAGATATTACTTTCCTTTCGATGAGATATTACTTTCCTTTCGATGAGATATTACTTTCCTTTCGATCAGATATTACTTTCCTTTCGATAAGATATTACTTTCCTTTCGATGAGATATTACTTTCCTTTCGATCAGATATTACTTTCCTTTCGATAAGATATTACTTTCCTTTCACTCAGATATTACTTTCCTTTCGCTGAGATATTACTTTCCTTTCGATGAGATATTACTTTCCTTTCGATCAGATATTACTTTCCTTTCGATAAGATATTACTTTCCTTTCACTCAGATATTACTTTCCTTTCGCTGAGATATTACTTTCCTTTTGATCAGATATTACTTTCCTTTCGATGAGATATTACTTTCCTTTCGATGAGATATTACTTTCCTTTCGCTGAGATATTACTTTCCTTTCACTCAGATATTACTTTCCTTTCGCTGAGATATTACTTTCCTTTCGCTGAGATATTACTTTCCTTTCGATGAGATATTACTTTCCTTTCGATGAGATATTACTTTCCTTTCGATGAGATATTACTTTCCTTTCGCTGAGATATTACTTTCCTTTCGCTGAGATATTACTTTCCTTTCGCTGAGATATTACCTTCCTTTCGATGAGATATTACTTTCCTTTCGCTGAGATATTACTTTCCTTTCGATGAGATATTACTTTCCTTTCGATGAGATATTACTTTCCTTTCGATGAGATATTACTTTCCTTTCGATGAGATATTACTTTCCTTTCGCTGAGATATTACCTTCCTTTCGATGAGATATTACTTTCCTTTCGCTGAGATATTACTTTCCTTTCGCTGAGATATTACTTTCCTTTCGCTGAGATATTACTTTCCTTTCGATGAGATATTACTTTCCTTTCGATGAGATATTACTTTCCTTTCGATGAGATATTACTTTCCTTTCGCTGAGATATTACTTTCCTTTCGATGAGATATTACTTTCCTTTCGCTGAGATATTACTTTCCTTTCGATGAGATATTACTTTCCTTTCGAAGAGATATTACTTTCCTTTCGATGAGATATTACTTTCCTTTCGATGAGATATTACTTTCCTTTCGATGAGATATTACTTTCCTTTCAATGAGATATTACTTTCCTTTCGATGAGATATTACTTTCCTTTCGAAGAGATATTACTTTCCTTTCGATGAGATATTACTTTCCTTTCGCTGAGATATTACTTTCCTTTCGCTGAGATATTACTTTCCTTTCGCTGAGATATTACCTTCCTTTCGATGAGATATTACTTTCCTTTCGATGAGATATTACTTTCCTTTCGCTGAGATATTACTTTCCTTTCGATGAGATATTACTTTCCTTTCGATGAGATATTACTTTCCTTTCGATGAGATATTACTTTCCTTTCGCTGAGATATTACTTTCCTTTCGATGAGATATTACTTTCCTTTCGATGAGATATTACTTTCCTTTCGCTGAGATATTACTTTCCTTTCGCTGAGATATTACTTTCCTTTCGATGAGATATTACTTTCCTTTCGATGAGATATTACTTTCCTTTCGAAGAGATATTACAGTCCTTTCGATGAGATATTACTTTCCTTTCGATGAGATATTACTTTCCTTTCAATGAGATATTACTTTCCTTTCAATGAGATATTACTTTCCTTTCGATGAGATATTACTTTCCTTTCGAAGAGATTTTACTTTCCTTTCGATGAGATATTACTTTCCTTTCGCTGAGATATTACTTTCCTTTCGATGAGATATTACTTTCCTTTCGATGAGATATTACTTTCCTTTCGATGAGATATTACTTTCCTTTCGATGAGATATTACTTTCCTTTCAATGAGATATTACTTTCCTTTCAATGAGATATTACTTTCCTTTCGATGAGATATTACTTTCCTTTCAATGAGATATTACTTTCCTTTCGAAGAGATTTTACTTTCCTTTCGATGAGATATTACTTTCCTTTCGAAGAGATATTACTTTCCTTTCGATGAGATATTACTTTCCTTTCGATGAGATATTACTTTCCTTTCAATGAGATATTACTTTCCTTTCGATGAGATATTACTTTCCTTTCGAAGAGATTTTACTTTCCTTTCGATGAGATATTCCTTTCCTTTCGCTGAGATATTACTTTCCTTTCGATGAGATATTACTTTCCTTTCGATGAGATATTACTTTCCTTTCGATGAGATATTACTTTCCTTTCGATGAGATATTACTTTCCTTTCAATGAGATATTACTTTCCTTTCAATGAGATATTACTTTCCTTTCGATGAGATATTACTTTCCTTTCAATGAGATATTACTTTCCTTTCGATGAGATATTACTTTCCTTTCGATGAGATATTACTTTCCTTTCAATGAGATATTACTTTCCTTTCAATGAGATATTGCTTTCCTTTCGAAGAGATATTACTTTCCTTTCGATGAGATATTACTTTCCTTTCGATGAGATATTACTTTCCTTTCAATGAGATATTACTTTCCTTTCAATGAGATATTGCTTTCCTTTCGAAGAGATATTACTTTCCTTTCGATGAGATATTACTTTCCTTTCGATGAGATATTACTTTCCTTTCAATGAGATATTACTTTCCTTTCGATGAGATATTACTTTCCTTTCGAAGAGATATTACTTTCCTTTCGATGAGATATTACTTTCCTTTCGATGAGATATTACTTTCCTTTCGATGAGATATTACTTTCCTTTCAATGAGATATTACTTTCCTTTCAATGAGATATTGCTTTCCTTTCGAAGAGATATTACTTTCCTTTCGATGAGATATTACTTTCCTTTCGATGAGATATTACTTTCCTTTCGATGAGATATTACTTTCCTTTCAATGAGATATTACTTTCCTTTCAATGAGATATTGCTTTCCTTTCGAAGAGATATTACTTTCCTTTCAATGAGATATTACTTTCCTTTCGATGAGATATTACTTTCCTTTCGAAGAGATATTACTTTCCTTTCGATGAGATATTACTTTCCTTTCGATGAGATATTACTTTCCTTTCGATGTGAAATTACTTTCCTTTCGATGTGAAATTACTTTCCTTTCGATGTGAAATTACTTTCCTATCGATGTGAAATTATTTTCCTTTCGCTGAGATATTACTTTCCTTTCGATGAGATATTACTTTCCTTTCGATAAGATATTACTTTCCTTTCGATGAGATATTACTTTCCTTTCAATGAGATATTACTTTCCTTTCGATGAGATATTACTTTCCTTTCGAAGAGATATTACTTTCCTTTCGATGAGATATTACTTTCCTTTCAATGAGATATTACTTTCCTTTCGAATAGATATTACTTTCCTTTCGATGAGATATTACTTTCCTTTCGCTGAGATATTACTTTCCTTTCGCTGAGATATTACCTTCCTTTCGATGAGATATTACTTTCCTTTCGATGAGATATTACTTTCCTTTCGATGAGATATTACTTTCCTTTCGATGTGATATTACTTTCCTTTCGATGTGAAATTACTTTCCTTTCAATGAGATATTACTTTCCTTTCGATGAGATATTACTTTCCTTTCGATGAGATATTACTTTCCTTTCGATGAGATATTACTTTCCTTTCGCTGAGATATTACTTTCCTTTCGATGAGATATTACTTTCCTTTCGAAGAGATATTACTTTCCTTTCGATGAGATATTACTTTTCTTTCGATGAGATATTACTTTCCTTTCAATGAGATATTACTTTCCTTTCGAAGAGATATTACTTTCCTTTCGATGAGATATTACTTTCCTTTCGATGAGATATTACTTTCCTTTCAATGAGATATTACTTTCCTTTCGAAGAGATATTACTTTCCTTTCGATGAGATATTACTTTCCTTTCAATGAGATATTACTTTCCTTTCGAAGAGATATTACTTTCCTTTCGATGAGATATTACTTTCCTTTCGATGAGATATTACTTTCATTTCGATGAGATATTACTTTCCTTTCGATGTGAAATTACTTTCCTTTCGATGTGAAATTACTTTCCTTTCGATGTGAAATTACTTTCCTATCGATGTGAAATTATTTTCCTTTCGCTGAGATATTACTTTCCTTTCGATGAGATATTACTTTCCTTTCGATGAGATATTACTTTCCTTTCGATGAGATATTACTTTCCTTTCGACGAGATATTACTTTCCTTTCGATGAGATATTGCTTTCCTTTCGATGAGATATTACTTTCCTTTCGATGAGATATTACTTTCCTTTCGCTGAGATATTACTTTCCTTTCGATGAGATATTACTTTCCTTTCGATGAGATATTACTTTCCTTTCGATGAGATATTACTTTCCTTTCGCTGAGATATTACTTTCCTTTCGATGAGATATTACTTTCCTTTCGCTGAGATACTACTTTCCTTTCGATGAGATATTACTTTCCTTTCGAAGAGATATTACTTTCCTTTCGATGAGATATTACTTTCCTTTCGATGAGATATTACTTTCCTTTCAATGAGATATTACTTTCCTTTCGAAGAGATATTACTTTCCTTTCTATGAGATATTACTTTCCTTTCGATGAGATATTACTTTCCTTTCAATGAGATATTACTTTCCTTTCGATGAGATATTACTTTCCTTTCGATGAGATATTACTTTCCTTTCGATGTGAAATTACTTTCCTTTCGATGTGAAATTACTTTCCTTTCGATGTGAAATTACTTTCCTATCGATGTGAAATTATTTTCCTTTCGCTGAGATATTACTTTCCTTTCGATGAGATATTACTTTCCTTTCGATGAGATATTACTTTCCTTTCGATGTGAAATTACTTTCCTTTCGATGTGAAATTACTTTCCTTTCGATGTGAAATTACTTTCCTTTCGCTGAGATATTACTTTCCTTTCGATGAGATATTACTTTCCTTTCGATGAGATATTACTTTCCTTTCGATGAGATATTACTTTCCTTTCGATGAGAGAATCTCAGCGATGAGAGAATCTCAGCGAAAGGAAAGTAATACCTGATCAAAAGGAAAGTAATATCTCATCGAAAGGAAAGTAATATCTGATCGAAAGGAAAGTAATATCTCATCGAAAGGAAAGTGATATCTCATCGAAAGGAAAGTAATATCTCATCGAAAGGAAAGTAATATCTCTTCGAAAGGAAAGTAATATCTCATCGAAAGGAAAGTAATATCTCATCGAAAGGAAAGTAATATCTCATCGAAAGGAAAGTAATATCTATTCGAAAGGAAAGTAATATCTCATTGAAAGGAAAGTAATATCTCATCGAAAGGAAAGTAATATCTCTTCGAAAGGAAAGTAATATCTCAGCGAAAGGAAAGTAATATCTCATCGAAAGGAAAGTAATATCTCATCGAAAGGAAAGTAATATCTCATTGAAAGGAAAGTAATATCTCATCGAAAGGAAAGTAATATCTCATCGAAAGGAAAGTAATATCTCATCGAAAGGAAAGTAATATCTCAGCGAAAGGAAAATAATTTCACATCGATAGGAAAGTAATTTCACATCGAAAGGAAAGTAATTTCACATCGAAAGGAAAGTAATATCACATCGAAAGGAAAGTAATATCTCATCGAAAGGAAAGTAATATCTCATCGAAAGGAAAGTAATATCTCTTCGAAAGGAAAGTAATATCTCATCGAAAGGAAAGTAATATCTCATTGAAAGGAAAGTAATATCTCATCGAAAGGAAAGTAATATCTCATCGAAAGGAAAGTAATATCTCTTCGAAAGGAAAGCAATATCTCATTGAAAGGAAAGTAATATCTCATCGAAAGGAAAGTAATATCTCATCGAAAGGAAAGTAATATCTCTTCGAAAGGAAAGTAATACTTCATCGAAAGGAAAGTAATATCTCATCGAAAGGAAAGTAATATCTCATCGAAAGGAAAGTAATATCTCAGCGAAAGGAAAATAATTTCACATCGATAGGAAAGTAATTTCACATCGAAAGGAAAGTAATTTCACATCGAAAAGAAAGTAATATCTCATCGAAAGGAAAGTAAAATCTCTTCGAAAGGAAAGTAATATCTCATTGAAAGGAAAGTAATATCTCATCGAAAGGAAAGTAATATCTCATCGAAAGGAAAGTAATATCTCATTGAAAGGAAAGTAATATCTCATCGAAAGGAAAGTAATATCTCATTGAAAGGAAAGTAATATCTCATTGAAAGGAAAGTAATATCTCATCGAAAGGAAAGTAATATCTCATCGAAAGGAAAGTAATATCTCATCGAAAGGAAAGTAATATCTCATCGAAAGGAAAGTAATATCTCAGCGAAAGGAAAGTAATATCTCATCGAAGGAAAGTAAAATCTCATCGAAAGGAAAGTAATATCTCATCGAAAGGAAAGTAATATCTCATTGAAAGGAAAGTAATATCTCATCGAAAGGAAAGTAATATCTCATCGAAAGGAAAGTAATATATCTTCGAAAGGAAAGTAATATCTCATCGAAAGGAAAGTAATATCTCATCGAAAGGAAAGTAATATCCCATTGAAAGGAAAGTAATATCTCTTCGAAAGGAAAGTAATATCTCATCGAAAGGAAAGTAATATCTCATCGAAAGGAAAGTAATATCTCATCGAAAGGAAAGTAATATCTATTCGAAAGGAAAGTAATATCTCATTGAAAGGAAAGTAATATCTCATCGAAAGGAAAGTAATATCTCTTCGAAAGGAAAGTAATATCTCATCGAAAGGAAAGTAATATCTCATTGAAAGGAAAGTAATATCTCATCGAAAGGAAAGTAATATCTCATCGAAAGGAAAGTAATATCTCATCGAAAGGAAAGTAATATCTCAGCGAAAGGAAAATAATTTCACATCGATAGGAAAGTAATTTCACATCGAAAGGAAAGTAATTTCACATCGAAAGGAAAGTAATTTCACATCGAAAGGAAAGTAATATCTCATCGAAAGGAAAGTAATATCTCATCGAAAGGAAAGTAATATCTCTTCGAAAGGAAAGTAATATCTCATCGAAAGGAAAGTAATATCTCATTGAAAGGAAAGTAATATCTCATCGAAAGGAAAGTAATATCTCATCGAAAGGAAAGTAATATCTCTTCGAAAGGAAAGCAATATCTCATTGAAAGGAAAGTAATATCTCATCGAAAGGAAAGTAATATCTCATCGAAAGGAAAGTAATATCTCTTCGAAAGGAAAGTAATACTTCATCGAAAGGAAAGTAATATCTCATCGAAAGGAAAGTAATATCTCATCGAAAGGAAAGTAATATCTCAGCGAAAGCAAAATAATTTCACATCGATAGGAAAGTAATTTCACATCGAAAGGAAAGTAATTTCACATCGAAAAGAAAGTAATATCTCATCGAAAGGAAAGTAAAATCTCTTCGAAAGGAAAGTAATATCTCATTGAAAGGAAAGTAATATCTCATCGAAAGGAAAGTAATATCTCATCGAAAGGAAAGTAATATCTCATTGAAAGGAAAGTAATATCTCATCGAAAGGAAAGTAATATCTCATTGAAAGGAAAGTAATATCTCAGTGAAAGGAAAGTAATATCTCATCGAAAGGAAAGTAATATCTCATCGAAAGGAAAGTAATGACTGAGTGAAAGGAAAGTAATATCTCATCGAAAGGAAAGTAATATCTCAGCGAAAGGAAAGTAATATCTCATCGAAAGGAAAGTAAAATCTCTTCGAAAGGAAAGTAATATCTCATCGAAAGGAAAGTAATATCTCATTGAAAGGAAAGTAATATCTCATCGAAAGGAAAGTAATATCTCATCGAAAGGAAAGTAATATATCTTCGAAAGGAAAGTAATATCTCATTGAAAGGAAAGTAATATCTCATCGAAAGGAAAGTAATATCTCATTGAAAGGAAAGTAATATCTCATTGAAAGGAAAGTAATATCTCATCGAAAGGAAAGTAATATCTCATCGAAAGGAAAGTAATATCTCATCGAAAGGAAAGTAATATCTCATCGAAAGGAAAGTAATATCGCAGCGAAAGGAAAGTAATATCTCATCGAAAGGAAAGTAAAATCTCTTCGAAAGGAAGGTAATATCTCATCGAAAGGAAAGTAATATCTCATTGAAAGGAAAGTAATATCTCATTGAAAGGAAAGTAATATCTCATCGAAAGGAAAGTAATATCTCATCGAAAGGAAAGTAATATCTCTTCGAAAGGAAAGTAATATCTCATCGAAAGGAAAGTAATATCTCATCGAAAGGAAAGTAATATCTCAGCGAAAGGAAAGTAATATCTCAGCGAAAGGAAAGTAATATCTCATCGAAAGGAAAGTAATATCTCATCGAAAGGAAAGTAATATCTCAGCGAAAGGAAAGTAATATCTCAGCGAAAGGAAAGTAATATCTCAGCGAAAGGAAAGTAATATCTCATCGAAAGGAAGGTAATATCTCAGCGAAAGGAAAGTAATATCTCAGCGAAAGGAAAGTAATATCTCAGCGAAAGGAAAGTAATATCTCATCGAAAGGAAAGTAATATCTCTTCGAAAGGAAAGTAATATCTCATCGAAAGGAAAGTAATATCTCATTGAAAGGAAAGTAATATCTCATCGAAAGGAAAGTAATATCTCATCGAAAGGAAAGTAATATCTCATCGAAAGGTAAGTAATATCTCTTCGAAAGGAAAGTAATATCTCATCGAAAGGAAAGTAATATCTCAGCGAAAGGAAAGTAATATCTCAGCGAAAGGAAAGTAATATCTCATCGAAAGGAAAGTAATATCTCATCGAAAGGAAAGTAATATCTCATCGAAAGGAAAGTAATATCCCATTGAAAGGAAAGTAATATCTCATTGAAAGGAAAGTAATATCTCATCGAAAGGAAAGTAATATCTCATCGAAAGGAAAGTAATATCTCTTCGAAAGGAAAGTAATATCTCATTGAAAGGAAAGTAATATCTCATCGAAAGGAAAGTAATATCTCATTGAAAGGAAAGTAATATCTCATTGAAAGGAAAGTAATATCTCATCGAAAGGAAAGTAATATCTCATCGAAAGGAAAGTAATATCTCATCGAAAGGAAAGTAATATCTCATCGAAAGGAAAGTAATATCTCAGCGAAAGGAAAGTAATATCTCATCGAAAGGAAAGTAAAATCTCTTCGAAAGGAAGGTAATATCTCATCGAAAGGAAAGTAATATCTCATTGAAAGGAAAGTAATATCTCATTGAAAGGAAAGTAATATCTCATCGAAAGGAAAGTAATATCTCATCGAAAGGAAAGTAATATCTCTTCGAAAGGAAAGTAATATCTCATCGAAAGGAAAGTAATATCTCATCGAAAGGAAAGTAATATCTCAGCGAAACGAAAGTAATATCTCATCGAAAGGAAAGTAATATCTCAGCGAAAGGAAAGTAATATCTCATCGAAAGGAAAGTAATATCTCATCGAAAGGAAAGTAATATCTCTTCGAAAGAAAAGTAATATCTCATCGAAAGGAAAGTAAAATCTCTTCGAAAGGAAAGTAATATCTCATTGAAAGGAAAGTAATATCTCATCGAAAGGAAAGTAATATCCCATCGAAAGGAAAGTAATATCTCATCGAAAGGAAAGTAATATCTCATCGAAAGGAAAGTAATATCTCAGCGAAAGGAAAGTAATATCTCATCGAAAGGAAAGTAAAATCTCTTCGAAAGGAAGGTAATATCTCATCGAAAGGAAAGTAATATCTCATTGAAAGGAAAGTAATATCTCATTGAAAGGAAAGTAATATCTCATCGAAAGGAAAGTAATATCTCATCGAAAGGAAAGTAATATCTCTTCGAAAGGAAAGTAATATCTCATCGAAAGGAAAGTAATATCTCATCGAAAGGAAAGTAATATCTCAGCGAAAGGAAAGTAATATCTCAGCGAAAGGAAAGTAATATCTCATCGAAAGGAAAGTAATATCTCATCGAAAGGAAAGTAATATCTCAGCGAAAGGAAAGTAATATCTCATCGAAAGGAAAGTAATATCTCATCGAAAGGAAAGTAATATCTCATCGAAAGGAAAGTAATATCTCAGCGAAAGGAAAGTAATATCTCATCGAAAGGAAAGTAATATCTCATCGAAAGGAAGGTAATATCTCAGCGAAAGGAAAGTAATATCTCAGCGAAAGGAAAGTAATATCTCAGCGAAAGGAAAGTAATATCTCATCGAAAGGAAAGTAATATCTCTTCGAAAGGAAAGTAATATCTCAACGAAAGGAAAGTAATATCTCATTGAAAGGAAAGTAATATCTCATCGAAAGGAAAGTAATATCTCATCGAAAGGAAAGTAATATCTCATCGAAAGGTAAGTAATATCTCTTCGAAAGGAAAGTAATATCTCATCGAAAGGAAAGTAATATCTCAGCGAAAGGAAAGTAATATCTCATCGAAAGGAAAGTAATATCTCAGCGAAAGGAAAGTAATATCTCATCGAAAGGAAAGTAATATCTCATCGAAAGGAAAGTAATATCTCATCGAAAGGAAAGTAATATCTCAGCGAAAGGAAAGTAATATCTCAGCGAAAGGAAAGTAATATCTCATCGAAAGGAAAGTAATATCTCATCGAAAGGAAGGTAATATCTCAGCGAAAGGAAAGTAATATCTCATCGAAAGGAAAGTAATATCTCATCGAAAGGAAAGTAATATCTCATCGAAAGGAAAGTAATATCTCATCGAAAGGAAAGTAATATCTCAGCGAAAGGAAAGTAATATCTCATCGAAAGGAAGGTAATATCTCAGCGAAAGGAAAGTAATATCTCAGCGAAAGGAAAGTAATATCTCAGCGAAAGGAAAGTAATATCTCATCGAAAGGAAAGTAATATCTCATCGAAAGGAAAGTAATATCTCATCGAAAGGAAAGTAATATCTCAGCGAAAGGAAAGTAATATCTCAGCGAAAGGAAAGTAATATCTGAGTGAAAGGAAAGTAATATCTCAGCGAAAGGAAAGTAATATCTCATCGAAAGGAAAGTAATATCTCATCTAAAGGAAAGTAATATCTGATCGAAAGGAAAGTAATATCTCAGCGAAAGGAAAGTAATATCTGAGTGAAAGGAAAGTAATATCTTATCGAAAGGAAAGTAATATCTGATCGAAAGGAAAGTAATATCTCATCGAAAGGAAAGTAATATCTGATCGAAAGGAAAGTTATATCTCATCGAAAGGAAAGTAATATCTCATCGAAAGGAAAGTAATATCTCATCGAAAGGAAAGTAATATCTCAGCGATAGGAAAGTAATATCTCATCGAAAGGAAAGTAATATCTCATCGAAAGGAAAGTAATATCTCATCGAAAGGAAAGTATTATTTCATCGAAAGGAAAATAATATCTCACCGAAAGGAAAGTAATATCTCATCGAAAGGAAAGTAATATCTGATCGAAAGGAAAGTAATATCTCATCGAAAGGAAAGTAATATCCTATCGAAAGGAAAGTAATATCTCATCGAAAGGAAAGTAATATCTGATCGAAAGGAAAGTAATATCTCATCGAAAGGAAAATAATATCTCATCGAAAGGAAAGTAATATCTCATCGAAAGGAAAGTAATATCTGATCGAAAGGAAAATAATATCTCATCGAAAGGAAAGTAATATCTCATCGAAAGGAAAGTAATATCTGATCGAAAGGAAAGTAATATCTCAGCGAAAGGAAAGTAATATCTGAGTGAAAGGAAATTAATATCTGATCGAAAGGAAAGTAATATCTTATCGAAAGGAAAGTAATATCTGATCGAAAGGATAGTAATATCTCATCGAAAGGAAAATAATATCTCATCGAAAGGAAAGTAATATCTGAGTGAAAGGAAAGTAATATCTCATCGAAAGGAAAATAATATCTCATCGAAAGGAAAGTAATATCTGAGTGAAAGGAAATTAATATCTGATCGAAAGGATAGTAATATCTCATCGAAAGGAAAATAATATCTCATCGAAAGGAAAGTAATATCTCATCGAAAGGAAAGTAATATCTCATCGAAAGGAAAATAATATCTCATCGAAAGGAAAGTAATATCTGAGTGAAAGGAAAGTAATATCTTATCGAAAGGAAAGTAATATCTGATCGAAAGGAAAGTAATAACTGAGTGAAAGGAAAGTAATATCTTATCGAAAGGAAAGTAATATCTGATCGAAAGGAAAGTAATATCTCATCGAAAGGAAAGTAATATCCTATCGAAAGGAAAGTAATATCTCAGCGAAAGGAAAGTAATATCTGAGTGAAAGGAAATTAATATCTGATCGAAAGGAAAGTAATATCTTATCGAAAGGAAAGTAATATCTGATCGAAAGGAAAGTAATATCTCATCGAAAGGAAAATAATATCTCATCGAAAGGAAAGTAATATCTGAGTGAAAGGAAAGTAATATCTCATCGAAAGGAAAATAATATCTCATCGAAAGGAAAGTAATATCTGAGTGAAAGGAAATTAATATCTGATCGAAAGGAAAGTAATATCTTATCGAAAGGAAAGTAATATCTCATCGAAAGGAAAATAATATCTCATCGAAAGGAAAGTAATATCTCATCGAAAGGAAAATAATATCTCATCGAAAGGAAAGTAATATCTGAGTGAAAGGAAAGTAATATCTTATCGAAAGGAAAGTAATATCTGATCGAAAGGAAAGTAATAACTGAGTGAAAGGAAAGTAATATCTTATCGAAAGGAAAGTAATATCTGATCGAAAGGAAAGTAATATCTCATCGAAAGGAAAGTAATATCTGATCGAAAGGAAAGTAATATCTCAGCGAAAGGAAAGTAATATCTGAGTGAAAGGAAAGTAATATCTTATCGAAAGGAAAGTAATATCTGATCGAAAGGAAAGTAATATCTCATCGAAAGGAAAGTAATATCTGATCGAAAGGAAAGTAATATCTCATCGAAAGGAAAGTAATATCTCATCGAAAGGAAAGTAATATCTCATCGAAAGGAGAGTAATATCTCAGCGAAAGGAAAGTAATATCTCAGCGATAGGAAAATAATATCTCATCGAAAGGAAAGTAATATCTCATCGAAAGGAAAGTAATATCTCATCGAAGGGAAAATAATATCTCACCGAAAGGAAAGTAATATCTCATCGAAAGGAAAGTAATATCTGATCGAAAGGAAAGTAATATCTCATCGAAAGGAAAGTAATATCCTATAGAAAGGAAAGTAATATCTCATTGAAAGGAAAGTAATATCTGATCGAAAGGAAAGTAATATCTGATCGAAAGGAAAGTAATATCTCAGCGAAAGGAAAGTAATATCTCAGCGAAAGGAAAGTAATATCTCATCGAAAGGAAAGTAATATCTCATCGAAAGGAAAGTAATATCTCAGCGAAAGGAAAGTAATATCTCATCGAAAGGAAAGTAATATCTCATCGAAAGGAAAGTAATATCTCATCGAAAGGAAAGTAATATCTCAGCGAAAGGAAAGTAATATCTCATCGAAAGGAAAGTAATATCTCATCGAAAGGAAGGTAATATCTCAGCGAAAGGAAAGTAATATCTCAGCGAAAGGAAAGTAATATCTCAGCGAAAGGAAAGTAATATCTCATCGAAAGGAAAGTAATATCTCTTCGAAAGGAAAGTAATATCTCATCGAAAGGAAAGTAATATCTCATTGAAAGGAAAGTAATATCTCATCGAAAGGAAAGTAATATCTCATCGAAAGGAAAGTAATATCTCATCGAAAGGTAAGTAATATCTCTTCGAAAGGAAAGTAATATCTCATCGAAAGGAAAGTAATATCTCAGCGAAAGGAAAGTAATATCTCATCGAAAGGAAAGTAATATCTCAGCGAAAGGAAAGTAATATCTCATCGAAAGGAAAGTAATATCTCATCGAAAGGAAAGTAATATCTCATCGAAAGGAAAGTAATATCTCAGCGAAAGGAAAGTAATATCTCAGCGAAAGGAAAGTAATATCTCAGCGAAAGGAAAGTAATATCTCATCGAAAGGAAGGTAATATCTCAGCGAAAGGAAAGTAATATCTCATCGAAAGGAAAGTAATATCTCATCGAAAGGAAAGTAATATCTCATCGAAAGGAAAGTAATATCTCATCGAAAGGAAAGTAATATCTCAGCGAAAGGAAAGTAATATCTCATCGAAAGGAAAGTAATATCTCATCGAAAGGAAAGTAATATCTCATCGAAAGGAAAGTAATATCTCAGCGAAAGGAAAGTAATATCTCAGCGAAAGGAAAGTAATATCTGAGTGAAAGGAAAGTAATATCTCAGCGAAAGGAAAGTAATATCTCATCGAAAGGAAAGTAATATCTCATCGAAAGGAAAGTAATATCTGATCGAAAGGAAAGTAATATCTCAGCGAAAGGAAAGTAATATCTGAGTGAAAGGAAAGTAATATCTTATCGAAAGGAAAGTAATATCTGATCGAAAGGAAAGTAATATCACATCGAAAGGAAAGTAATATCTGATCGAAAGGAAAGTTATATCTCATCGAAAGGAAAGTAATATCTCATCGAAAGGAAAGTAATATCTCATCGAAAGGAAAGTAATATCTCAGCGATAGGAAAGTAATATCTCATCGAAAGGAAAGTAATATCTGATCGAAAGGAAAGTAATATCTCATCGAAAGGAAAGTAATATCTCATCGAAAGGAAAGTATTATTTCATCGAAAGGAAAATAATATCTCATCGAAAGGAAAGTAATATCTCATCGAAAGGAAAGTAATATCTGATCGAAAGGAAAGTAATATCTCATCGAAAGGAAAGTAATATTCTATCGAAAGGAAAGTAATATCTCATCGAAAGGAAAGTAATATCTGATCGAAAGGAAAGTAATATCTCATCGAAAGGAAAATAATATCTCATCGAAAGGAAAGTAATATCTCATCGAAAGGAAAGTAATATCTGAGTGAAAGGAAATTAATATCTGATCGAAAGGAAAGTAATATCTTATCGAAAGGAAAGTAATATCTGATCGAAAGGATAGTAATATCTGAGTGAAAGGAGAGTAATATCTCATCGAAAGGAAAATAATATCTCATCGAAAGGAAAATAATATCTCATCGAAAGGAAAGTAATATCTCATCGAAAGGAAAGTAATATCTCATCGAAAGGAAAATAATATCTCATCGAAAGGAAAGTAATATCTGAGTGAAAGGAAAGTAATATCTTATCGAAAGGAAAATAATATCTGATCGAAAGGAAAGTAATAACTGAGTGAAAGGAAAGTAATATCTTATCGAAAGGAAAGTAATATCTGATCGAAAGGAAAGTAATATCTCATCGAAAGGAAAGTAATATCCTATCGAAAGGAAAGTAATATCTCAGCGAAAGGAAAGTAATATCTGAGTGAAAGGAAATTAATATCTGATCGAAAGGAAAGTAATATCTTATCGAAAGGAAAGTAATATCTGATCGAAAGGAAAGTAATATCTCATCGAAAGGAAAATAATATCTCATCGAAAGGAAAGTAATATCTGAGTGAAAGGAAAGTAATATCTCATCGAAAGGAAAATAATATCTCATCGAAAGGAAAGTAATATCTGAGTGAAAGGAAATTAATATCTGATCGCAAGGAAAGTAATATCTTATCGAAAGGAAAGTAATATCTCATCGAAAGGAAAATAATATCTCATCGAAAGGAAAGTAATATCTCATCGAAAGGAAAATAATATCTCATCGAAAAGAAAGTAATATCTGAGTGAAAGGAAAGTAATATCTTATCGAAAGGAAAGTAATATCTGATCGAAAGGAAAGTAATAACTGAGTGAAAGGAAAGTAATATCTTATCGAAAGGAAAGTAATATCTGATCGAAAGGAAAGTAATATCTCATCGAAAGGAAAGTAATATCTGATCGAAAGGAAAGTAATATCTCAGCGAAAGGAAAGTAATATCTGAGTGAAAGGAAAGTAATATCTTATCGAAAGGAAAGTAATATCTGATCGAAAGGAAAGTAATATCTCATCGAAAGGAAAGTAATATCTGATCGAAAGGAAAGTAATATCTCATCGAAAGGAAAGTAATATCTCATCGAAAGGAAAGTAATATCTCATCGAAAGGAAAGTAATATCTCAGCGAAAGGAAAGTAATATCTCAGCGATAGGAAAGTAATATCTCATCGAAAGGAAAGTAATATCTCATCGAAAGGAAAGTAATATCTCATCGAAAGGAAAATAATATCTCATCGAAAGGAAAGTAATATCTCATCGAAAGGAAAGTAATATCTGATCGAAAGGAAAGTAATATCTCATCGAAAGGAAAGTAATATCCTATAGAAAGGAAAGTAATATCTGAGTGAAAGGAAAGTAATATCTCAGCGAAAGGAAAGTACTAGCTCAGCGAAAGGAAAGTAATATCTCAGCGAAAGTAAAGTAATATCTGAGTGAAAGGAAAGTAATATCTTATCGAAAGGAAAGTAATATCTGATCGAAGGGAAAGTAATATCTCAGCGAAAGGAAAGTAATATCTTATCGAAAGGAAAGTAATATCTGATCGAAAGGAAAGTAATATCTCAGCGAAAGGAAAGTAATATCTCAGCGAAAGGAAAGTAATATCTGAGTGAAAGGAAAGTTATATCTCATCGAAAGGAAAATAATATCTCATCGAAAGGAAAGTAATATCTCATCGAAAGGAAAGTAATATCTGATCGAAAGGAAAGTAATATCTCATCGAAAGGAAAGTAATATCTTATCGAAAGGAAAGTAATATCTGAGTGAAAGGAAAGTAATATCTCAGCGAAAGGAAAGTACTAGCTCAGCGAAAGGAAAGTAATATCTCAGCGAAAGGAAAGTAATATCTGAGTGAAAGGAAAGTAATATCTTATCGAAAGGAAAGTAATATCTGATCGAAAGGAAAGTAATATCTCAGCGAAAGGAAAGTAATATCTTATCGAAAGGAAAGTAATATCTGATCGAAAGGAAAGTAATATCTCAGCGAAAGGAAAGTAATATCTCAGCGAAAGGAAAGTAATATCTGAGTGAAAGGAAATTAATATCTGATCGAAAGGAAAGTAATATCTTATCGAAAGGAAAGTAATATCTGATCGAAAGGAAAGTAATATCTCATCGAAAGGAAAATAATATCTCATCGAAAGGAAAGTAATATCTGAGTGAAAGGAAATTAATATCTGATCGAAAGGAAAGTAATATCTTATCGAAAGGAAAGTAATATCTCATCGAAAGGAAAATAATATCTCATCGAAAGGAAAGTAATATCTGATTGAAAGGAAAGTAATATCTCATCGAAAGGAAAATAATATCTCATCGAAAGGAAAGTAATATCTGAGAGAAAGGAAATTAATATCTGATCGAAAGGAAAGTAATATCTTATCGAAAGGAAAGTAATATCTCATCGAAAGGAAAGTAATATCTCATCGAAAGGAAAATAATATCTCATCGAAAGGAAAGTAATATCTGAGTGAAAGGAAAGTAATATCTTATCGAAAGGAAAGTAATATCTGATCGAAAGGAAAGTAATATCTGAGTGAAAGGAAAGTAATATCTTATCGAAAGGAAAGTAATATCTGATCGAAAGGAAAGTAATATTTCAGCGAAAGGAAAGTAATATCTGAGTGAAAGGAAAGTAATATCTTATCGAAAGGAAAGTAATATCTGATCGAAAGGAAAGTAATATCTCATCAAAAGGAAAGTAATATCTGATCGAAAGGAAAGTAATATCTCATCGAAAGGAAAGTAATATCTCATCGAAAGGAAAGTAATATCTCATCGAAAGGAACGTAATATCTCAGCGAAAGGAAAGTAATATCTCAGCGATAGGAAAGTAATATCTCATCGAAAGGAAAGTAATATCTCATCGAAAGGAAAGTAATATCTCATCGAAAGGAAAGTAATATCTCATCGAAAGGAAAATAAAATCTCATCGAAAGGAAAGTAATATCTCATCGAAAGGAAAGTAATATCTGATCGAAAGGAAAGTAATATCTCATCGAAAGGAAAGTAATATCCTATCGAAAGGAAAGTAATATCTCATCGAAAGGAAAGTAATATCTGATCGAAAGGAAAGTAATATCTGATCGAAAGGAAAGTAATATCTCAGCGAAAGGAAAGTAATATCTCAGCGAAAGGAAAGTAATATCTGAGTGAAAGGAAAGTAATATCTCATCGAAAGGAAAGTAATATCTCATCGAAAGGAAAGTAATATCTCATCGAAAGGAAAGTAATATCTCATCGAAAGGAAAGTAATATCTCAGCGAAAGGAAAGTAATATCTCAGCGAAAGGAAAGTAATATCTGAGTGAAAGGAAAGTAATATCTCAGCGAAAGGAAAGTAATATCTCAGCGAAAGGAAAGTAATATCTCAGCGAAAGGAAAGTAATATCTCAGCGAAAGGAAAGTAATATCTCATCGAAAGGAAAGTAATATCTTATCGAAAGGAAAGTAATATCTGATCGAAAGGAAAGTAATATCTCAGCGAAAGGAAAGTAATATCTCAGCGAAAGGAAAGTAATATCTGAGTGAAAGGAAAGTAATATCTCAGCGAAAGGAAAGTAATATCTCAGCGAAAGGAAAGTAATATCTCAGCGAAAGGAAAGTAATATCTGAGTGAAAGGAAAGTAATATCTTATCGAAAGGAAAGTAATATCTCATCGAAAGGAAAGTAATATCTCATCGAAAGGAAAATAATATCGCATCGAAAGGAAAGTAATATCTCAGCGAAAGGAAAGTAATATCTCATAGAAAGGAAAGTAATATCTGATCGAAAGGAAAGTAATATCTCATCGAAAGGAAAGTAATATCTCATCGAAAGGAAAGTAATATCTTATCGAAAGGAAAGTGATATCTCATCGAAAGGAAAGTAATATCTCATCGAAAGGAAAGTAATATCTCATCAAAAGGAAAGTAATATCTCATCGAAAGGAAAGTAATATCTCATCGAAAGGAAAGTAATATCTCATAGAAAGGAAAGTAATATCTCATCGAAAGGAAAGTAATATCTCATCGAAAGGAAAGTAATATCTCATCGAAAGGAAAGTGATATCTCATCGAAAGGAAAGTAATATCTCATCGAAAGGAAAGTAATATCTCATCGAAAGGAAAGTAATATCTCATCGAAAGGAAAGTGATATCTCATCGAAAGGAAAGTAATATCTCATCGAAAGGAAAGTAATATCTCATCGAAAGGAAAGTAATATCTCATCGAAAGGAAAGTAATATCTCATCGAAAGGAAAGTAATATCTGATCGAAAGGAAAGTAATATATCATCGAAAGGAAAGTAATATCTCATGGAAAGAAAGTAATATCTCATCGAAAGGAAAGTGATATCTCATCGAAAGGAAAGTAATATCTCAGCGAAAGGAAAGTAATATCTCATCGAAAGGAAAGTAATATCTCATCGAAAGGAAAGTAATATCTCATCGAAAGGAAAGTAATATCTGATCGAAAGGAAAGTAATATCTCATCGAAAGGAAAGTAATATCTCAGCGAAAGGAAAGTAATATCTCATCGAAAGGAAAGTAATATCTCATCGAAAGGAAAGTAATATCTGATCGAAAGGAAAGTAATATCTCATCGAAAGGAAAGTAATATCTCATCGAAAGGAAAGCAATATCTCAGCGAAAGGAAAGTAATATCTCATCGAAGGGAAAGTAATATCTGATCGAAAGGAAAGTAATATCTGATCGAAAGGAACGTAATATCTCATCGAAAGGAAAGTAATATCTCATCGAAAAGAAAGTAATATCTCATCGAAAGGAAAGTAATATCTCATCGAAAGGAAAGTAATATCTGATCGAAAGGAAACTAATATCTCATCGAAAGGAAAGTAATATCTCATCGAAAGGAAAGTAATATCTCAGCGAAAGGAAAGTAATATCTCAGCGAAAGGAAAGTAATATCTCATCGAAAGGAAAGTAATATCTCATCGAAAGGAAAGTAATATCTCAGCGATAGGAAAGTAATATCTCATCGAAAGGAAAGTAATATCTCATCGAAAGGAAAGTAATATCTGATCGAAAGGAAAGTAATATCTCATCGAAATGAAAGTAATATCTGATCGAAAGGAAAGTAATATCTCAGCGAAAAGAAAGTAATATCTCATTGAAAGGAAAGTAATATCTCATCGAAAGGAAAGTAATATCTCATCGAAAGGAAAATAATATCTCATCGAAAGGAAAGTAATATCTCAGCGAAAGGAAAGTAATATCTCATCGAAAGGAAAGTAATATCTCATCGAAAGGAAAGTAATATCTCATCGAAAGGAAAGTAATATCTCATCGATAGGAAAGTAATATCTCATCGAAAGGAAAGTAATATCTCATCGAAAGGAAAGTAATATCTGATCGAAAGGAAAGTAATATCTCATCGAAAGGAAAGTAATATCTGATCGAAAGGAAAGTAATATCTCAGCGAAAGGAAAGTAATATCTCAGCGAAAGGAAAGTAATATCTCATCGAAAGGAAAGTAATATCTCATCGAAAGGAAAGTGATATCTCATCGCAAGGAAAGTAATATCTCATCGAAAGAAAAGTAATATCTGATCGAAAGGAAAGTAATATCTCATCGAAAGGAAAGTAATATCTCATAGAAAGGAAAGTAATATCTGATCGAAAGGAAAGTAATATCTCATCGAAAGGAAAGTGATATCTCATCGAAAGGAAAGTAATATCTCATCGAAAGGAAAGTAATATCTCATCGAAAGGAAAGTAATATCTCATCGAAAGGAAAGTAATATCTCATCGAAAGGAAAGTGATATCTCATCGAAAGGAAAGTAATATCTCATCGAAAGGAAAATAATATCTCATCGAAAGGAAAGTAATATCTCATCGAAAGGAAAGTAATATCTGATCGAAAGGAAAGTAATATCTCATCGAAAGGAAAGTAATATCTCATCGAAAGGAAAGTAATATCTCATAGAAAGGAAAGTAATATCTGATCGAAAGGAAAGTAATATCTGATCGAAAGGAAAGTAATATCTCATCGAAAGGAAAGTAATATCTCATCGAAAGGAAAGTAATATCTCATCGAAAGGAAAGTAATATCTCATCGAAAGGAAAGTAATATCTGATCGAAAGGAAAGTAATATCTCATCGAAAGGAAATTAATATCTCATCGAAAGGAAAGTAATATCTCATCGAAAGGAAAGTGATATCTCATCGAAAGGAAAGTAATATCTCATCGAAAGGAAAGTAATATCTCATCGAAAGGAAAGTAATATCTCATCGAAAGGAAAGTAATATCTCTGCGAAAGGAAAGTAATATCTCAGCGAAAGGAAAGTAATATCTCAGCGAAAGGAAAGTAATATCTCATCGAAAGGAAAGTAATATCTCATCGAAAGGAAAGTAATATCTCTGCGAAAGGAAAGTAATATCTCATCGAAAGGAAAGTAATATCTCAGCGAAAGGAAAGTAATATCTCATCGAAAGGAAAGTAATATCTCATCGAAAGGAAAGTAATATCTCATCGAAAGGAAAGTAATATCTCTGCGAAAGGAAAGTAATATCTCATCGAAAGGAAAGTAATATCTCAGCGAAAGGAAAGCAATATCTCAGCGATAGGAAAGTAATATCTCATCGAAAGGAAAGTAATATCTCATCGAAAGGAAAGTAATATCTGATCGAAAGGAAAGTAATATCTCATCGAAAGGAAAGTAATATCTGATCGAAAGGAAAGTAATATCTCAGCGAAAGGAAAGTAATATCTCAGCGAAAGGAAAGTAATATCTCATCGAAAGGAAAGTAATATCTCATCGAAAGGAAAGTAATATCTCATCGAAAGGAAAATAATATCTCATCGAAAGGAAAGTAATATCTCATCGAAAGGAAAGTAATATCTGATCGAAAGGAAAGTAATATCTCATCGAAAGGAAAGTAATATCTGATCGAAAGGAAAGTAATATCTCATCGAAAGGAAAGTAATATCTCATCGAAAGGAAAGTAATATCTCATCGAAAGGAAAGTGATATCTCATCGAAAGGAAAGTAATATCTCATCGAAAGGAAAGTAATATCTCATCGAAAGGAAAGTAATATCTCATCGAAAGGAAAGTAATATCTGATCGAAAGGAAAGTAATATCTGATCGAAAGGAAAGTAATATCTCATCGAAAGGAAAGTAATATCTCATAGAAAGGAAAGTAATATCTGATCGAAAGGAAAGTGATATCTCATCGAAAGGAAAGTGATATCTCATCGAAAGGAAAGTAATATCTCATCGAAAGGAAAGTAATATCTGATCGAAAGGGAAGTAATATCTCATCGAAAGGAAAGTGATATCTCATCGAAAGGAAAGTAATATCTCATCGAAAGGAAAGTAATATCTGATCGAAAGGAAAGTAATATCTCATCGAAAGGAAAGTAATATCTCATCGAAAGGAAAGTAATATCTGATCGAAAGGAAAGTAATATCTCATCGAAAGGAAAGTGATATCTCATCGAAACGAAAGTAATATCTCATCGAAAGGAAAGTAATATCTGATCGAAAGGAAAGTAATATCTCATCGAAAGGAAAGTAATATCTCATCGAAAGGAAAGTAATATCTGATCGAAAGGAAAGTAATATCTCAGCGAAAGGAAAGTAATATCTCATCGAAAGGAAAGTAATATCTCATCGAAAGGAAAGTAATATCTCATCGAAAGGAAAGTAATATCTCATCGAAAGGAAAGTAATATCTCATCGAAAGGAAAGTAATATCTCATCGAAAGGAAAGTAATATCTCATCGCAAGGAAAGTAATATCTCTTCGAAAGGAAAGTAATATCTCATCGAAAGGAAAGTAATATCTCAGCGAAAGGAAAGTAATATCTCATCGAAAGGAAAGTAATATCTCATCGAAAGGAAAGTAATATCTCATCGAAAGGAAAGTAATATCTCATCGAAAGGAAAGTAATATCTCATCGAAAGGAAAGTAATATCTCAGCGAAAGGAATGTAATATCTGATCGAAAGGAAAGTAATATCTCATCGAAAGGAAAGTAATATCTCATCGAAAGGAAAGTGATATCTCATCGAAAGGAAAGTAATATCTCATCGAAAGGAAAGTAATATCTCATCGAAAGGAAAGTAATATCTCATCGAAAGGAAAGTAATATCTCATCGAAAGGAAAGTAATATCTCATCGAAAGGAAAGTAATATCTCATCGAAAGGAAAGTAATATCTCATCGAAAGGAAAGTAATATCTGATCGAAAGGAAAGTAATATCTCATCGAAAGGAAAGTAATATCTCATCGAAAGGAAAGTAATATCTCATAGAAAGGAAAGTAATATCTGATCGAAAGGAAAGTAATATCTCATCGAAAGGAAAGTAATATCTCATCGAAAGGAAAGTAATATCTCATCGAAAGGAAAGTGATATCTCATCGAAAGGAAAGTAATATCTCATCGAAAGGAAAGAAATATCTCATCGAAAGGAAAGTAATATCTCATCGAAAGGAAAGTGATATCTCGTCGAAAGGAAAGTAATATCTCATCGAAAGGAAAGTAATATCTCATCGAAAGGAAAGTAATATCTCATCGAAAGGAAAGTGATATCTCATCGAAAGGAAAGTAATATCTCATCGAAAGGAAAGTAATATCTCATCGAAAGCAAAGTAATATCTCATCGAAAGGAAAGTAATTTCTGATCGAAAGGAAAGTAATATCTGATCGAAAGGAAAGTAATATCTCATCGAAAGGAAAGTAATATCTCATCGAAAGGAAAGTAATATCTCATCGAAAGGAAAGTAATATTTGATCGAAAGGAAAGTAATATCTCAGCGAAAGGAAAGTAATATCTCAGCGAAAGGAAAGTAATATCTCAGCGAAAGGAAAGTAATATCTCATCGAAAGGAAAGTAATATCTCATCGAAAGGAAAGTAATATCTCATCGAAAGGAAAGTAATATCTCATCGAAAGGAAAGTAATATCTCATCGAAAGGAAAGTAATATCTCATCGAAAGGAAAGTAATATCTCATCGAAAGGAAAGTAATATCTGATCGAAAGGAAAGTAATATCTCATCGAAAGCAAAGTAATATCTCATCGAAAGGAAAGTAATATCTCATAGAAAGGAAAGTAATATCTGATCGAAAGGAAAGTAATATCTCATCGAATGGAAAGTAATATCTCATCGAAAGGAAAGTAATATCTCATCGAAAGGAAAGTAATATCTGATCGAAAGGAAAGTAATATCTCAGCGAAAGGAAAGTAATATCTCAGCGAAAGGAAAGTAATATCTCATCGAAAGGAAAGTAATATCTCATCGAAAGGAAAGTAATATCTCATCGAAAGGAAAGTAATATCTCATCGAAAGGAAAGTAATATCTCATCGAAAGGAAAGTAATATCACATCGAAAGGAAAGTAATATCTCATCGAAAGGAAAGTAATATCTCATCGAAAGGAAAGTAATATCTCATCGAAAGGAAAGTAATATCTCATCGAAAGGAAAGTAATATCTCATCGAAAGAAAAGTAATATCTCAGCGAAAGGAAAGTAATATCTCAGCGAAAGGAAAGTAATATCTGATCGAAAGGAAAGTAATAACTCATCGAAAGGAAAGTAATATCTCATCGAAAGGAAAGTAATATCTCATCGAAAGGAAAGTAATATCTCATCGAAAGGAAAGTACTATCTCATCGAAAGGCAAGTAATATCTCATCGAAAGGAAAGTAATATCTCATCGAAAGGAAAGTAATATCTCATCGAAAGGAAAGTAATATCTCATCGAAAGGAAAGTAATATCTCATCGAAAGGAAAGTAATATCTCATCGAAAGGAAAGTAATATCTCAGCGAAAGGAAAGTAATATCTCATCGAAAGGCAAGTAATATCTCATCGAAAGGAAAGTAATATCTCATCGAAAGGAAAGTAATATCTCATCGAAAGGAAAGTAATATCTCATCGAAAGGAAAGTAATATCTCATCGAAAGGAAAGTAATATCTCATCGAAAGGAAAGTAATATCTCATCGAAAGGAAAGTAATATCTCAGCGAAAGGAAAGTAATATCTCATCGAAAGGCAAGTAATATCTCATCGAAAGGAAAGTAATATCTCATCGAAAGGAAAGTAATATCTCATCGAAAGGAAAGTAATATCTCATCGAAAGGAAAGTAATATCTCATCGAAAGGAAAGTAATATCTCATCGAAAGGAAAGTAATATCTCATCGAAAGGAAAGTAATATCTCATCGAAAGGAAAGTAATATCTCATCGAAAGGAAAGTAATATCTCATCGAAAGGAAAGTAATATCTCTTCGAAAGGAAAGTAATATCTCATCGAAAGGAAAGTAATATCTCATCGAAAGGAAAGTAATATCTCATCGAAAGGAAAGTAATATCTCATCGAAAGGAAAGTAATATCTCATCGAAAGGAAAGTAATATCTCATCGAAAGGAAAGTAATATCTCATCGAAAGGCAAGTAATATCTCATCGAAAGGAAAGTAATATCTCATCGAAAGGAAAGTAATATCTCATCGAAAGGAAAGTAATATCTCATCGAAAGGAAAGTAATATCTCATCGAAAGGAAAGTAATATCTCAGCGAAAGGAAAGTAATATCTCATCGAAAGGAAAGTAATATCTCTTCGAAAGGAAAGTAATATCTCATCGAAAGGAAAGTAATATCTCATCGAAAGGAAAGTAATATCTCATCGAAAGGAAAGTAATATCTCATCGAAAGGAAAGTACTATCTCATCGAAAGGCAAGTAATATCTCATCGAAAGGAAAGTAATATCTCATCGAAAGGAAAGTAATATCTCATCGAAAGGAAAGTAATATCTCTTCGAAAGGAAAGTAATATCTCATCGAAAGGAAAGTAATATCTCAGCGAAAGGAAAGTAATATCTCATCGAAAGGAAAGTAATATCTCATCGAAAGGAAAGTAATATCTCATCGAAAGGAAAGTAATATCTCATCGAAAGGAAAGTAATATCTCATCGAAAGGAAAGTAATATCTCATCGAAAGGAAAGTAATATCTCATCGAAAGGAAAGTAATATCTCAGCGAAAGGAAAGTAATATCTGATCGAAAGGAAAGTAATATCTCATCGAAAGGAAAGTAATATCTCATCGAAAGGAAAGTGATATCTCATCGAAAGGAAAGTAATATCTCATCGAAAGGAAAGTAATATCTCATCGAAAGGAAAGTAATATCTCATCGAAAGGAAAGTAATATCTCATCGAAAGGAAAGTAATATCTCATCGAAAGGAAAGTAATATCTGATCGAAAGGAAAGTAATATCTCATCGAAAGGAAAGTAATATCTCATCGAAAGGAAAGTAATATCTCATAGAAAGGAAAGTAATATCTGATCGAAAGGAAAGTAATATCTCATCGAAAGGAAAGTAATATCTCATCGAAAGGAAAGTAATAACTCATCGAAAGGAAAGTGATATCTCATCGAAAGGAAAGTAATATCTCATCGAAAGGAAAGAAATATCTCATCGAAAGGAAAGTAATATCTCATCGAAAGGAAAGTGATATCTCATCGAAAGGAAAGTAATATCTCAGCGAAAGGAAAGTAATATCTGATCGAAAGGAAAGTAATATCTCATCGAAAGGAAAGTAATATCTCATCGAAAGGAAAGTAATATCTCATCGAAAGGAAAGAAATATCTCATCGAAAGGAAAGTAATATATCATCGAAAGGAAAGTGATATCTCATCGAAAGGAAAGTAATATCTCATCGAAAGGAAAGTAATATCTCATCGAAAGGAAAGTAATATCTCATCGAAAGGAAAGTGATATCTCAGCGATAGGAAAGTAATATCTGATCGAAAGGAAAGTAATATCTCATCGAAAGGAAAGTAATATCTCAGCGAAAGGAAAGTAATATCTGATCGAAAGGAAAGTAATATCTCATCGAAAGGAAAGTAATATCTCATCGAAAGGAAAGAAATATCTCATCGAAAGGAAAGTAATATATCATCGAAAGGAAAGTGATATCTCATCGAAAGGAAAGTAATATCTCATCGAAAGGAAAGTAATATCTCATCGAAAGGAAAGTAATATCTCATCGAAAGGAAAGTAATTTCTGATCGAAAGGAAAGTAATATCTCATCGAAAGGAAAGTGATATCTCAGCGAAAGGAAAGTAATATCTGATCGAAAGGAAAGTAATATCTCAGCGAAAGGAAAGTAATATCTGATCGAAAGGAAAGTAATATCTCATCGAAAGGAAAGTAATATCTCATCGAAAGGAAAGTAATATCTCATCGAAAGGAAAGAAATATCTCATCGAAAGGAAAGTAATATCTCATCGAAAGGAAAGAAATATCTCATCGAAAGGAAAGTAATATATCATCGAAAGGAAAGTGATATCTCATCGAAAGGAAAGTAATATCTCATCGAAAGGAAAGTAATATCTCATCGAAAGGAAAGTAATTTCTGATCGAAAGGAAAGTAATATCTGATCGAAAGGAAAGTAATATCTCATCGAAAGGAAAGTAATATCTCATCGAAAGGAAAGTAATATCTCATCGAAAGGAAAGTAATATCTGATCGAAAGGAAAGTAATATCTCAGCAAAAGGAAAGTAATATCTCAACGAAAGGAAAGTAATATCTCATCGAAAGGAAAGTAATATCTCATCGAAAGGAAAGTAATATCTCATCGAAAGGAAAGTAATATCTCAGCGAAAGGAAAGTAATATCTCAGCGAAAGGAAAGTAATATCTGATCGAAAGGAAAGTAATATCTCATCGAAAGGAAAGTAATATCTCATCGAAAGGAAAGTAATATCTCATCGAAAGGAAAGTAATATCTCATCGAAAGGAAAGTAATATCTCATCGAAAGGAAAGTAATATCTCATCGAAAGGAAAGTGATATCTGATCGAAAGGAAAGTAATATCTCATCGAAAGGAAAGTAATATCTCATCGAAAGGAAAGTGATATCTCATCGAAAGGAAAGTAATATCTCATCGAAAGGAAAGTAATATCTGATCGAAAGGAAAGTAATATCTCAGCGAAAGCAAAGTAATATCTCAGCGAAAGGAAAGTAATATCTCATCGAAAGGAAAGTAATATCTCATCGAAAGGAAAGTAATATCTGATCGAAAGGAAAGTGATATCTCATCGAAAGGAAAGTAATATCTCATCGAAAGGAAAGTAATATCTCATCGAAAGGAAAGTAATATCTCATCGAAAGGAAAGTAATATCTCATCGAAAGGAAAGTAATATCTCAGCGAAAGGAAAGTAATATCTCAGCGAAAGGAAAGTAATATCTGATCGAAAGGAAAGTAATATCTCATCGAAAGGAAAGTAATATCTCATCGAAAGGAAAGTAATATCTCATCGAAAGGAAAGTACTATCTCATCGAAAGGAAAGTAATATCTCATCGAAAGGAAAGTAATATCTCATCGAAAGGAAAGTAATATCTCATCGAAAGGAAAGTAATATCTCATCGAAAGGAAAGTAATATCTCATCGAAAGGAATGTAATACCTCATCGAAAGGAAAGTAATATCTCATCGAAAGGAAAGTAATATCTCAGCGAAAGGAAAGTAATATCTCATCGAAAGGAAAGTAATATCTCATCGAAAGGAAAGTAATATCTCATCGAAAGGAAAGTAATATCTCTTCGAAAGGAAAGTAATATCTCATCGAAAGGAAAGTAATATCTCAGCGAAAGGAAAGTAATATCTCATCGAAAGGAAAGTAATATCTCATCGAAAGGAAAGTAATATCTGATCTAAAGGAAAGTAATATCTCATCGAAAGGAAAGTAATATCTCATCGAAAGGAAAGTAATATCTCATCGAAAGGAAAGTAATATCTCATCGAAAGGAAAGTAATATCTCATCGAAAGGAAAGTAATATCTCAGCGAAAGGAAAGTAATATCTCATAGAAAGGAAAGTGATATCTCATCGAAAGGAAAGTAATATCTCATCGAAAGGAAAGTAATATCTCATCGAAAGCAAAGTAATATCTCATCGAAAGGAAAGTAATTTCTGATCGAAAGGAAAGTAATATCTCATCGAAAGGAAAGTAATATCTCATCGAAAGGAAAGTAAAATCTCATCGAAAGGAAAGTGATATCTCATCGAAAGGAAAGTAATATCTCATCGATAGGAAAGTAATATCTCATCGAAAGGAAAGTAATATCTCATCGAAAGGAAAGTAATATCTCATCGAAAGGAAATTGATATCTCATCGAAAGGAAAGTAATATCTCATCGAAAGGAAAGTAATATCTCATCGAAAGGAAAGTAATATCTCATCGAAAGGAAAGTAATATCTGATCGAAAGGAAAGTAATATCTCATCGAAAGCAAAGTAATATCTCATCGAAAGGAAAGTAATATCTCATAGAAAGGAAAGTAATATCTGATCGAAAGGAAAGTAATATCTCATCGAAAGGAAAGTAATATCTCAGCGAAAGGAAAGTAATATCTCATCGAAAGGAAAGTAATATCTCATCGAAAGGAAAGTAATATCTCATCGAAAGGAAAGTAATATCTCAGCGAAAGGAAAGTAATATCTCATCGAAAGGAAAGTAATATCTCATCGAAAGGAAAGTAATATCTCATAGAAAGGTAAGTAATGTCTGATCGAAAGGAAAGTAATATCTCATCGAAAGGAAAGTAATATCTCATCGAAAGGAAAGTAATATCTCATCGAAAGGAAAGTGAGATCTCATCGAAAGGAAAGTAATATCTCATCGAAAGGAAAGAAATATCTCATCGAAAGGAAAGTAATATCTCATCGAAAGGAAAGTGATATCTCATCGAAAGGAAAGTAATATCTCATCGAAAGGAAAGTAATATCTCATCGAAAGGAAAGTAATATCTCATCGAAAGGAAAGTGATATCTCATCGAAAGGAAAGTAATATCTCATCGAAAGGAAAGTAATATCTCATCGAAAGCAAAGTAATATCTCATCGAAAGGAAAGTAATTTCTGATCGAAAGGAAAGTAATATCTGATCGAACGGAAAGTAATATCTCATCGAAAGGAAAGTAATATCTCATCGAAAGGAAAGTGATATCTCATCGAAAGGAAAGTAATATCTCATCGAAAGGAAAGTAATATCTCATCGAAAGGAAAGTAATATCTCATCGAAAGGAAAGTAATATCTCATCGAAAGGAAATTGATGCCTCATCGAAAGGAAAGTAATATCTCATCGAAAGGAAAGTAATATCTCATCGAAAGGAAAGTAATATCTCATCGAAAGGAAAGTAATATCTGATCGAAAGGAAAGTAATATCTCATCGAAAGGAAAGTAATATCTCATCGAAAGGAAAGTAATATCTCATAGAAAGGAAAGTAATATCTGATCGAAAGGAAAGTAATATCTCATCGAAAGGAAAGTAATATCTCATCGAAAGGAAAGTAATATCTCATCGAAAGGAAAGTGATATCTCATCGAAAGGAAATTGATGCCTCATCGAAAGGAAAGAAATATCTCATCGAAAGGAAAGTAATATCTCATCGAAAGGAAATTGATGCCTCATCGAAAGGAAAGTAATATCTCATCGAAAGGAAAGTAATATCTGATCGAAAGGAAAGTGATATCTCATCGAAAGGAAAGTAATATCTCATCGAAAGGAAAGTAATATCTCATCGAAAGGAAAGTAATATCTCATCGAAAGGAAAGTAATATCTCATCGAAAGGAAAGTAATATCTCAGCGAAAGGAAAGTAATATCTCAGCGAAAGGAAAGTAATATCTGATCGAAAGGAAAGTAATATCTCATCGAAAGGAAAGTAATATCTCATCGAAAGGAAAGTAATATCTCATCGAAAGGAAAGTACTATCTCATCGAAAGGAAAGTAATATCTCATCGAAAGGAAAGTAATATCTCATCGAAAGGAAAGTAATATCTCATCGAAAGGAAAGTAATATCTCATCGAAAGGAAAGTAATATCTCATCGAAAGGAATGTAATACCTCATCGAAAGGAAAGTAATATCTCATCGAAAGGAAAGTAATATCTCAGCGAAAGGAAAGTAATATCTCATCGAAAGGAAAGTAATATCTCATCGAAAGGAAAGTAATATCTCATCGAAAGGAAAGTAATATCTCTTCGAAAGGAAAGTAATATCTCATCGAAAGGAAAGTAATATCTCAGCGAAAGGAAAGTAATATCTCATCGAAAGGAAAGTAATATCTCATCGAAAGGAAAGTAATATCTGATCTAAAGGAAAGTAATATCTCATCGAAAGGAAAGTAATATCTCATCGAAAGGAAAGTAATATCTCATCGAAAGGAAAGTAATATCTCATCGAAAGGAAAGTAATATCTCATCGAAAGGAAAGTAATATCTCAGCGAAAGGAAAGTAATATCTCATAGAAAGGAAAGTGATATCTCATCGAAAGGAAAGTAATATCTCATCGAAAGGAAAGTAATATCTCATCGAAAGCAAAGTAATATCTCATCGAAAGGAAAGTAATTTCTGATCGAAAGGAAAGTAATATCTCATCGAAAGGAAAGTAATATCTCATCGAAAGGAAAGTAAAATCTCATCGAAAGGAAAGTGATATCTCATCGAAAGGAAAGTAATATCTCATCGATAGGAAAGTAATATCTCATCGAAAGGAAAGTAATATCTCATCGAAAGGAAAGTAATATCTCATCGAAAGGAAATTGATATCTCATCGAAAGGAAAGTAATATCTCATCGAAAGGAAAGTAATATCTCATCGAAAGGAAAGTAATATCTCATCGAAAGGAAAGTAATATCTGATCGAAAGGAAAGTAATATCTCATCGAAAGCAAAGTAATATCTCATCGAAAGGAAAGTAATATCTCATAGAAAGGAAAGTAATATCTGATCGAAAGGAAAGTAATATCTCATCGAATGGAAAGTAATATCTCATCGAAAGGAAAGTAATATCTCATCGAAAGGAAAGTAATATCTGATCGAAAGGAAAGTAATATCTCAGCGAAAGGAAAGTAATATCTCAGCGAAAGGAAAGTAATATCTCATCGAAAGGAAAGTAATATCTCATCGAAAGGAAAGTAATATCTCATCGAAAGGAAAGTAATATCTCAGCGAAAGGAAAGTAATATCTCATCGAAAGGAAAGTAATATCTCATCGAAAGGAAAGTAATATCTCATTAAAGGTAAGTAATGTCTGATCGAAAGGAAAGTAATATCTCATCGAAAGGAAAGTAATATCTCATCGAAAGGAAAGTAATATCTCATCGAAAGGAAAGTGAGATCTCATCGAAAGGAAAGTAATATCTCATCGAAAGGAAAGAAATATCTCATCGAAAGGAAAGTAATATCTCATCGAAAGGAAAGTGATATCTCATCGAAAGGAAAGTAATATCTCATCGAAAGGAAAGTAATATCTCATCGAAAGGAAAGTAATATCTCATCGAAAGGAAAGTGATATCTCATCGAAAGGAAAGTAATATCTCATCGAAAGGAAAGTAATATCTCATCGAAAGCAAAGTAATATCTCATCGAAAGGAAAGTAATTTCTGATCGAAAGGAAAGTAATATCTGATCGAACGGAAAGTAATATCTCATCGAAAGGAAAGTAATATCTCATCGAAAGGAAAGTAATATCTCATCGAAAGGAAAGTAATATCTCATCGAAAGGAAAGTAATATCTCATCGAAAGGAAAGTAATATCTCATCGAAAGGAAAGTAATATCTCATCGAAAGGAAATTGATGCCTCATCGAAAGGAAAGTAATATCTCATCGAAAGGAAAGTAATATCTCATCGAAAGGAAAGTAATATCTCATCGAAAGGAAAGTAATATCTGATCGAAAGGAAAGTAATATCTCATCGAAAGGAAAGTAATATCTCATCGAAAGGAAAGTAATATCTCATAGAAAGGAAAGTAATATCTGATCGAAAGGAAAGTAATATCTCATCGAAAGGAAAGTAATATCTCATCGAAAGGAAAGTAATATCTCATCGAAAGGAAAGTGATATCTCATCGAAAGGAAATTGATGCCTCATCGAAAGGAAAGAAATATCTCATCGAAAGGAAAGTAATATCTCATCGAAAGGAAATTGATGCCTCATCGAAAGGAAAGAAATATCTCATCGAAAGGAAAGTAATATCTCATCGAAAGGAAAGTGATATCTCATCGAAAGGAAAGTAATATCTCATCGAAAGGAAAGTAATATCTCATCGAAAGGAAAGTAATATCTCATCGAAAGGAAAGTGATATCTCATCGAAAGGAAAGTAATATCTCATCGAAAGGAAAGTAATATCTCATCGAAAGGAAATTGATGCCTCATCGAAAGGAAAGAAATATCTCATCGAAATGAAAGTAATATCTCATCGAAAGGAAAGTGATATCTCATCGAAAGGAAAGTAATATCTCATCGAAAGGAAAGTAATATCTCATCGAAAGGAAAGTAATATCTCATCGAAAGGAAAGTGATATCTCATCGAAAGGAAAGTAATATCTCATCGAAAGGAAAGTAATATCTCATCGAAAGCAAAGTAATATCTCATCGAAAGGAAAGTAATTTCTGATCGAAAGGAAAGTAATATCTGATCAAAAGGAAAGTAATATCTCATCGAAAGGAAAGTAATATCTGATCGAAAGGAAAGTAATATCTCAGCGAAAGGAAAGTAATATCTCAGCGAAAGGAAAGTAATATCTCAGCGAAAGGAAAGTAATATCTCATCGAAAGGAAAGTAATATCTCATCGAAAGGAAAGTAATATCTCATCGAAAGGAAAGTAATATCTCATCGAAAGGAAAGTAATATCTCTGCGAAAGGAAAGTAATGTGTCATCGAAAGGAAAGTAATATCTCATCGAAAGCAAAGTAATATCTCATCGAAAGGAAAGTAATTTCTGATCGAAAGGAAAGTAATATCTGATCGAAAGGAAAGTAATATCTCAGCGAAAGGAAAGTAATATCTGATCGAAAGGAAAGTAATATCTGATCGAAAGGAAAGTAATATCTCATCGAAAGGAAAGTAATATCTCAGCGAAAGGAAAGTAATATCTCATCGAAAGGAAAGTAATATCTCATCGAAAGGAAAGTAATATCTCATCGAAAGGAAAGTAATATCTCATCGAAAGGAAAGTAATATCTCTGCGAAAGGAAAGTAATATCTCATCGAAAGGAAAGTAATATCTCATCGAAAGGAAAGTAATATCTCATCGAAAGGAAAGTAATATCTCTGCGAAAGGAAAGTAATATCTCATCGAAAGGAAAGTAATATCTCAGCGAAAGGAAAGTAATATCTCAGCGAAAGGAAAGTAATATCTGATCGAAAGGAAAGTAATATCTCATCGAAAGGAAAGTAATATCTCATCGAAAGGAAAGTAATATCTCATCGAAAGGAAAGTAATATCTCATCGAAAGGAAAGTAATATCTCATCGAAAGGAAAGTAATATCTCATCGAAAGGAAAGTAATATCTCATCGAAAGGAAAGTAATATCTCAGCGAAAGGAAAGTTATATCTCATCGAAAGGAAAGTAATATCTCAGCGAAAGCAAAGTAATATCTCAGCGAAAGGAAAGTAATATCTCATCGAAAGGAAAGTAATATCTCATCGAAAGGAAAGTAATATCTCATCGAAAGGAAAGTGATATCTCATCGAAAGGAAAGTAATATCTCATCGAAAGGAAAGTAATATCTGATCGAAAGGAAAGTAATATCTCAGCGAAAGCAAAGTAATATCTCAGCGAAAGGAAAGTAATATCTCATCGAAAGGAAAGTAATATCTCATCGAAAGGAAAGTAATATCTGATCGAAAGGAAAGTAATATCTCATCGAAAGGAAAGTAATATCTCATCGAAAGGAAAGTAATATCTCATCGAAAGGAAAGTACTATCTCATCGAAAGGAAAGTAATATCTCATCGAAAGGAAAGTAATATCTCATCGAAAGGAAAGTAATATCTCATCGAAAGGAAAGTAATATCTCATCGAAAGGAAAGTAATATCTCATCGAAAGGAAAGTAATATCTCATCGAAAGGAAAGTAGTATCTCATCGAAAGGAAAGTAATATCTCAGCGAAAGGAAAGTAATATCTCATCGAAAGGAAAGTAATATCTCTTCGAAAGGAAAGTAATATCTCATCGAAAGGAAAGTAATATCTCATCGAAAGGAAAGTAATATCTCATCGAAAGGAAAGTAATATCTCATCGAAAGGAAAGTAATATCTCATCGAAAGGAAAGTAATATCTCATCGAAAGGAAAGTAATATCTCAGCGAAAGGAAAGTAATATCTCATCGAAAGGAAAGTAATATCTCATCGAAAGGAAAGTAATATCTCAGCGAAAGGAAAGCAATATCTGATCGAAAGGAAAGTAATATCTCATCGAAAGGAAAGTAATATCTCATCGAAAGGAAAGTGATATCTCATCGAAAGGAAAGTAATATCTCATCGAAAGGAAAGTAATATCTCATCGAAAGGAAAGTAATATCTCATCGAAAGGAAAGTAATATCTCATCGAAAGGAAAGTGATATCTCATCGAAAGGAAAATAATATCTCATCGAAAGGAAAGTAATATCTTTTCGAAAGGAAAGTAATATCTCAGCGAAAGGAAAGTAATATCTTATCGAAAGGAAAGTAATATCTGATCGAAAGGAAAGTAATATCTCATCGAAAGGAAATTAATATCTGATCGAAAGGAAAGTAATATCTCAGCGAAAGGAAAGTAATATCTCAGCGAAAGGAAAGTAATATCTCATCGAAAGGAAAGTAATATCTCATCGAAAGGAAAGTAATATCTCATCGAAAGGAAAGTAATATCTCTGCGAAAGGAAAGTAATATCTCAGCGAAAGGAAAGTAATATCTCAGCGAAAGGAAAGTAATATCTCATCGAAAGGAATGTAATATCTCATCGAAAGGAAAGTAATATCTCTGTGAAAGGAAAGTAATATCTCATCGAAAGGAAAGTAATATCTCAGCGAAAGGAAAGTAATATCTCATCGAAAGGAAAGTAATATCTCATCGAAAGGAAAGTAATATCTCATCGAAAGGAAAGTAATATCTCATCGAAAGGAAAGTAATATCTGATCGAAAGGAAAGTAATATCTCAACGAAAGGAAAGTAATATCTGATCGAAAGGAAAGTAATATCTCAGCGAAAGGAAAGTAATATCTCATCGAAAGGAAAGTAATATCTCATCGAAAGGAAAGTAATATCTCACCGAAAGGAAAGTAATATCTCATCGAAAGGAAAGTAATATCTCATCGAAAGGAAAATAATATCTCATCGAAAGGAAAGTAATATCTCAGCGAAAGGAAAGTAATATCTCAGCGAAAGGAAAGTAATATCTCATCGAAAGGAAAGTAATATCTCATCGAAAGGAAAGTAATATCTCATCGAAAGGAAAATAATATCTCATCGAAAGGAAAGTAATATCTCATCGAAAGGAAAGTAATATCTCATCGAAAGGAAAGTAATATCTCATCGAAAGGAAAGTAATATCTCAGCGAAAGGAAAGTAATATCTCATCGAAAGGAAAGTAATATCTCATCGAAAGGAAAGTAATATCTCATCGAAAGGAAAGTAATATCTCATCGAAAGGAAAGTAATATCTCATCGAAAGGAAAGTAATATCTCATCGAAAGGAAAGTAATATCTCATCGAAAGGAAAGTAATATCTCATCGAAAGGAAAGTAATATCTCATCGAAAGGAAAGTAATATCTGATCGAAAGGAAAGTAATATCTCATCGAAAGGAAAGTAATATCTCATCGAAAGGAAAGTAATATGTGATCGAAAGGAAAGTAATATCTCTCTCATCGAAAGGAAATTAATATCTCATCGCAAGGAAGGTAATATCTCATCGAAAGGAAAGTGATATCTCATCGAAAGGAAAGTAATATCTCATCGAAAGGAAAGCAATATCTCATCGAAAGGAAAGTAATATCTCATCGAAAGGAAAGTAATATCTCTGCGAAAGGAAAGTAATATCTCAGCGAAAGGAAAGTAATATCTGATCGAAAGGAAAGTAATATCTCATCGAAAGGAATGTAATATCTCATCGAAAGGAAAGTAATATCTCTGTGAAAGGAAAGTAATATCTCATCGAAAGGAAAGTAATATCTCAGCGAAAGGAAAGTAATATCTCATCGAAAGGAAAGTAATATCTCAGCGAAAGGAAAGTAATATCTCATCGAAAGGAATGTAATATCTCATCGAAAGGAAAGTAATATCTCTGTGAAAGGAAAGTAATATCTCAGCGAAAGGAAAGTAATATCTCAGCGAAAGGAAAGTAATATCTGATCGAAAGGAAAGTAATATCTCTGTGAAAGGAAAGTAATATCTCATCGAAAGGAAAGTAATATCTCTGTGAAAGGAAAGTAATATCTCATCGAAAGGAATGTAATATCTCATCGAAAGGAAAGTAATATCTCTGTGAAAGGAAAGTAATATCTCATCGAAAGGAATGTAATATCTCATCGAAAGGAAAGTAATATCTCTGTGAAAGGAAAGTAATATCTCAGCGAAAGGAAAGTAATATCTCATCGAAAGGAATGTAATATCTCATCGAAAGGAAAGTAATATCTCAGCGAAAGGAAAGTAATATCTCTGTGAAAGGAAAGTAATATCTCAGCGAAAGGAAAGTAATATCTCATCGAAAGGAATGTAATATCTCATCGAAAGGAAAGTAATATCTCTGTGAAAGGAAAGTAATATCTCATCGAAAGGAAAGTAATATCTCTGTGAAAGGAAAGTAATATCTCATCGAAAGGAAAGTAATATCTCAGCGAAAGGAAAGTAATATCTCATCGAAAGGAATGTAATATCTCATCGAAAGGAAAGTAATATCTCTGTGAAAGGAAAGTAATATCTCAGCGAAAGGAAAGTAATATCTTTTCGAAAGGAAAGTAATATCTCAGCGAAAGGAAAGTAATATCTTATCGAAAGGAAAGTAATATCTGATCGAAAGGAAAGTAATATCTCATCGAAAGGAAATTAATATCTGATCGAAAGGAAAGTAATATCTCAGCGAAAGGAAAGTAATATCTCAGCGAAAGGAAAGTAATATCTCATCGAAAGGAAAGTAATATCTCATCGAAAGGAAAGTAATATCTCATCGAAAGGAAAGTAATATCTCTGCGAAAGGAAAGTAATATCTCAGCGAAAGGAAAGTAATATCTCAGCGAAAGGAAAGTAATATCTCATCGAAAGGAATGTAATATCTCATCGAAAGGAAAGTAATATCTCTGTGAAAGGAAAGTAATATCTCATCGAAAGGAAAGTAATATCTCAGCGAAAGGAAAGTAATATCTCATCGAAAGGAAAGTAATATCTCATCGAAAGGAAAGTAATATCTCATCGAAAGGAAAGTAATATCTCATCGAAAGGAAAGTAATATCTGATCGAAAGGAAAGTAATATCTCAACGAAAGGAAAGTAATATCTGATCGAAAGGAAAGTAATATCTCAGCGAAAGGAAAGTAATATCTCAGCAAAAGCAAAGTAATATCTCAGCGAAAGGAAAGTAATATCTGATCGAAAGGAAAGTAATATCTCATCGAAAGGAAAGTAATATCTCATCGAAAGGAAAGTGATATCTCATCGAAAGGAAAGTAATATCTCATCGAAAGGAAAGTAATATCTCATCGAAAGGAAAGTAATATCTCATCGAAAGGAAAGTAATATCTGATCGAAAGGAAAGTAATATCTCATCGAAAGGAAAGTAATATCTCATCGAAAGGAAAGAAATATCTCATCGAAAGGAAAGTAATATCTCATCGAAAGGAAAGTAATATCTCATCGAAAGGAAAGTAATATCTGATCGAAAGGAAAGTAATATCTCTTCGAAAGGAAAGTGATATCTAATGGAAAGGAAAGTAATATCTCATCGAAAGGAAAGTAATATCTCTGCGAAAGGAAAGTAATATCTTATCGAAAGGAAAGTAATATCTCATCGAAAGGAAAGTAATATCTCAGCGAAAGGAAAGTAATATCTCTTCGAAAGGAAAGTAATATCTGATCGAAAGGAAAGTAATATCTCTTCGAAAGGAAAGTGATATCTCATGGAAAGGAAAGTAATATCTCATCGAAAGGAAAGTAATATCTCTGCGAAAGGAAAGTAATATCTTATCGAAAGGAAAGTAATATCTCATCGAAAGGAAAGTAATATCTCAGCGAAAGGAAAGTAATATCTCTTCGAAAGGAAAGTAATATCTCATCGAAAGGAAAGTAATATCTCATCGAATGGAAAGTAATATCTCAGCGAAAGGAAAGTAATATCTCAGCGAAAGGAAAGTAATATCTGATCGAAAGGAAAGTAATAACTTATCGAAAGGAAAGTAATATCTCATCGAAAAGAAAGTAATATCTCATCGAAAGGAAAGTAATATCTCATCGAAAGGAAAGTAATATCTCAGCGAAAGGAAAGTAATATCTCATCGAAAGGAAACTAATATCTCATCGAAACGAAAGTAATATCTCATCGAAAGGAAAGTAATATCTCATTGAAAAGAAAGTAATATCTCTTCGAAAGGAAAGTAATATCTCAGCGAAAGGAAAGTAATATCTCTTCGAAAGGAAAGTGATATCTCATCGAAAGGAAAGTAATATCTCATCGAAAGGAAAGTAATATCTCATCGAAAGGAAAGTAATATCTCATCGAAAGGAAAGTAATATCTCAGCGAAAGGAAAGTAATATCTCTTCGAAAGGAAAGTGATATCTCATCGAAAGGAAAGTAATATCTCATCGAAAGGAAAGTAATATCTCAGCGAAAGGAAAGTAATATCTCATCGAAAGGAAAGTAATATCTCATCGAAAGGAAAGTAATATCTCATCGAAAGGAAAGTAATATCTCATCGAAAGGAAAGTAATATCTCAGCGAAAGGAAAGTAATATCTCATCGAAAGGAAAGTAATATCTCATCGAAAGGAAAGTAATATCTCAGCGAAAGGAAAGTAATATCTCATCGAAAGGAAAGTAATATCTCATCGAAAGGAAAGTAATATCTCATCGAAAGGAAAGTAATATCTCAGCGAAAGGAAAGTAATATCTCTTCGAAAGGAAAGTGATATCTCATCGAAAGGAAAGTAATATCTCATCGAAAGGAAAGTAATATCTCATCGAAAGGAAAGTAATATCTCATCGAAAGGAAAGTAATATCTCATCGAAAGGAAAGTAATATCTCATCGAAAGGAAAGTAATATCTCAGCGAAAGGAAAGTAATATCTCAGCGAAAGGAAAGTAATATCTGATCGAAAGGAAAGTAATAACTCATCGAAAGGAAAGTAATATCTCATCGAAAGGAAAGTAATATCTCATCGAAAGGAAAGTAATATCTCATCGAAAGGAAAGTAATATCTCAGCGAAAGGAAAGTAATATCTGATCGAAAGGAAAGAAATATCTCATCGAAAGGAAAGTAATATCTCATCGAAAGGAAAGTAATATCTCATCGAAAGGAAAGTAATATCTCATCGAAAGGAAAGTAATATCTCAGCGAAAGGAAAGTAATATCTCAGCGAAAGGAAAGTAATATCTGATCGAAAGGAAAGTAATAACTCATCGAAAGGAAAGTAATATCTCATCGAAAGGAAAGTAATATCTCATCGAAAGGAAAGTAATATCTCATCGAAAGGAAAGTAATATCTCAGCGAAAGGAAAGTAATATCTGATCGAAAGGAAAGTAATATCTCATCGAAAGGAAAGTAATATCTCATCGAAAGGAAAGTAATATCTCATCGAAAGGAAAGTAATATCTCATCGAAAGGAAAGTAATATCTCATCGAAAGGAAAGTAATATCTCAGCGGAAGGAAAGTAATATCTGATCGAAAGGAAAGTAATAACTCATCGAAAGGAAAGTAATATCTCATCGAAAGGAAAGTAATATCTCATCGAAAGGAAAGTAATATCTCAGCGAAAGGAAAGTAATATCTCAGCGAAAGGAAAGTAATATCTGATCGAAAGGAAAGTAATAACTCATCGAAAGGAAAGTAATATCTCATCGAAAGGAAAGTAATATCTCATCGAAAGGAAAGTAATATCTGATCGAAAGGAAAGTAATATCTCATCGAAAGGAAAGTAATATCTCATCGAAAGGAAAGTAATATCTCATCGAAAGGAAAGTAATATCTCTTCGAAAGGAAAGTAATATCTCATCGAAAGGAAAGTAATATCTCATCGAAAGGAAAGTAATATCTCAGCGAAAGGAAAGTAATATCTCAGCGAAAGGAAAGTAATATCTGATCGAAGGGAAAGTAATAACTCATCGAAAGGAAAGTAATATCTCACCGAAAGGAAAGTAATATCTCAGCGAAAGGAAAGTAATATCTCAGCGAAAGGAAAGTAATATCTCATCGAAAGGAAAGTAATATCTCATCGAAAGGAAAGTAATATCTCACCGAAAGGAAAGTAATATCTCAGCGAAAGGAAAGTAATATCTGATCGAAAGGAAAGTAATATCTCATCGAAAGGATAGTAATATCTCAGCGAAAGGAAAGTAATATCTCATCGAAAGGAAAGTAATATCTCATCGAAAGGAAAGTAATATCTCATCGAAAGGAAATTAATATCTCATCGAAAGGAAAGTAATATCTCATCGAAAGGAAAGTAATATCTCATCGAAAGGAAAGTAATATCTCATCGAAAGGAAAGTAATATCTCATCGAAAGGAAAGTAATATCTCATCGAAAGGAAAGTAATATCTCATCGAAAGGAAAGTAATATCTCAGCGAAAGGAAAGTAATATCTGATCGAAAGGAAAGTAATATCTCATCGAAAGGAAAGTAATATCTCATCGAAAGGAAATTAATATCTCATCGAAAGGAAAGTTATATCTCATCGAAAGGAAAGTAATATCTTATCGAAAGGAAAGTAATATCTCAGCGAAAGGAAAGTAATATCTTATCGAAAGGAAAGTAATATCTGATCGAAAGGAAAGTAATATCTCATCGAAAGGAAATTAATATCTGATCGAAAGGAAAGTAATATCTCAGCGAAAGGAAAGTAATATCTCAGCGAAAGGAAAGTAATATCTCATCGAAAGGAAAGTAATATCTCATCGAAAGGAAAGTAATATCTCATCGAAAGGAAAGTAATATCTCATCGAAAGGAAAGTAATATCTCATCGAAAGGAAAATAATATCTCATCGAAAGGAAAGTAATATCTCATCGAAAGGAAAGTAATATCTCATCGAAAGGAAAGTAATATCTCATCGAAAGGAAAGTAATATCTCATCGAAAGGAAACTAATATCTCATCGAAAGGAAAGTAATATCTCATCGAAAGGAAAGTAATATCTCATCGAAACGAAAGTAATATCTCATCGAAAGGAAAGTAATATCTCATCCAAAGGAAAGTAATATCTCATCGAAAGGAAAGTAATATCTCAGCGAAAGGAAAGTAATATCTCAGCGAAAGGAAAGTAATATCTCATCGAAAGGAAAGTAATATCTCATCGAAAGGAAAGTAATATCTCATCGAAAGGAAAGTAATATCTCATCGAAAGGAAAGTAATATCTCATCGAAAGGAAATTAATATCTCATCGAAAGGAAAGTAATATCTCATCGAAAGGAAAGTAATATCTTATCGAAAGGAAAGTAATATCTCAGCGAAAGGAAAGTAATATCTTATCGAAAGGAAAGTAATATCTGATCGAAAGGAAAGTAATATCTCATCGAAAGGAAATTAATATCTGATCGAAAGGAAAGTAATATCTCAGCGAAAGGAAAGTAATATCTCAGCGAAAGGAAAGTAATATCTCATCGAAAGGAAAGTAATATCTCATCGAAAGGAAAGTAATATCTCATCGAAAGGAAAGTAATATCTCATCGAAAGGAAAGTAATATCTCATCGAAAGGAAAATAATATCTCATCGAAAGGAAAGTAATATCTCATCGAAAGGAAAGTAATATCTCATCGAAAGGAAAGTAATATCTCATCGAAAGGAAAGTAATATCTCATCGAAAGGAAACTAATATCTCATCGAAAGGAAAGTAATATCTCATCGAAAGGAAAGTAATATCTCATCGAAAGGAAAGTAATATCTCATCGAAAGGAAAGTAATATCTCATCCAAAGGAAAGTAATATCTCATCGAAAGGAAAGTAATATCTCAGCGAAAGGAAAGTAATATCTCAGCGAAAGGAAAGTAATATCTCATCGAAAGGAAAGTAATATCTCATCGAAAGGAAAGTAATATCTCATCGAAAGGAAAGTAATATCTCATCGAAAGGAAAGTAATATCTCATCGAAAGGAAAGTAATATCTCATCGAAAGGAAATTAATATCTCATCGAAAGGAAAGTAATATCTCATCGAAAGGAAAGTAATATCTCATCGAAAGGAAAGTAATATCTCATCGAAAGGAAAGTAATATCTCATCGAAAGGAAAGTAATATCTCATCGAAAGGAAAGTAATATCTCATCGAAAGGAAAGTAATATCTCAGCGAAAGGAAAGTAATATCTGATCGAAAGGAAAGTAATATCTCATCGAAAGGAAAGTAATATCTCATCGAAAGGAAATTAATATCTCATCGAAAGGAAAGTAATATCTCATCGAAAGGAAAGTAATATCTTATCGAAAGGAAAGTAATATCTCAGCGAAAGGAAAGTAATATCTTATCGAAAGGAAAGTAATATCTGATCGAAAGGAAAGTAATATCTCATCGAAACGAAATTAATATCTGATCGAAAGGAAAGTAATATCTCAGGGAAAGGAAAGTAATATCTCAGCGAAAGGAAAGTAATATCTCATCGAAAGGAAAGTAATATCTCATCGAAAGGAAAGTAATATCTCATCGAAAGGAAAGTAATATCTCATCGAAAGGAAAGTAATATCTCATCGAAAGGAAAATAATATCTCATCGAAAGGAAAGTAATATCTCATCGAAAGGAAAGTAATATCTCATCGAAAGGAAAGTAATATATCATCGAAAGGAAAGTAATATCTCATCGAAAGGAAACTAATATCTCATCGAAAGGAAAGTAATATCTCATCGAAAGGAAAGTAATATCTCATCGAAAGGAAAGTAATATCTCATCGAAAGGAAAGTAATATCTCAGCGAAAGGAAAGTAATATCTCAGCGAAAGGAAAGTAATATCTCATCGAAAGGAAAGTAATATCTCATCGAAAGGAAAGTAATATCTCATCGAAAGGAAAGTAATATCTCAGCGAAAGGAAAGTAATATCTCATCGAAAGGAAAGTAATATCTCAGCGAAAGGAAAGTAATATCTCAGCGAAAGGAAAGTAATATCTCATCGAAAGGAAAGTAATATCTCATCGAAAGGAAAGTAATATCTGATCGAAAGGAAAGTAATATCTCATCGAAAGGAAAGTAATATCTCATCGAAAGGAAAGTAACATCTCATCGAAAGGAAAGTAATATCTCATCGAAAGGAAAGTAATATCTCATCGAAAGGAAAGTAAAATCTGATCGAAAGGAAAGTAATATCTCAGCGAAAGGAAAGTAATATCTCAGCGAAAGGAAAGTAATATCTCAGCGAAAGGAAAGTAATATCTCATCGAAAGGAAAGTAATATCTCATCGAAAGGAAAGTAATATCTCATCGAAAGGAAAGTAATATCTCATCGAAAGGAAAGTAATATCTCATCGAAAGGAAAGTAATATCTCATCGAAAGGAAAGTAATATCTCATCGAAAGGAAAGTAATATCTGATCGAAAGGAAAGTAATATCTTAGCGAAAGGAAAGTAATATCTCAGCGAAAGGAAAGTAATATCTCAGCGAAAGGAAAGTAATATCTCATCGAAAGGAAAGTAATATCTCATCGAAAGGAAACTAATATCTCATCGAAAGGAAAGTAATATCTCATCGAAAGGAAAGTAATATCTCAGCGAAAGGAAAGTAATATCTCATCGAAAGGAAAGTAATATCTCATCGAAAGGAAAGTAATATCTCATCGAAAGGAAAGTAATATCTCATCGAAAGGAAAGTAATATCTGATCGAAAGGAAAGTAATATCTCATCGAAAGGAAAGTAATATCTCATCGAAAGGAAAGTAAAATCTGATCGAAAGGAAAGTAATATCTCAGCGAAAGGAAAGTAATACCTCAGCGAAAGGAAAGTAATATCTCAGCGAAAGGAAAGTAATATCTCATCGAAAGGAAAGTAATATCTCATCGAAAGGAAAGTAATATCTCATCGAAAGGAAAGTAATATCTCATCGAAAGGAAAGTAATATCTGATCGAAAGGAAAGTAATATCTGATCGAAAGGAAAGTAATATCTCAGCGAAAGGAAAGTAATATCTCAGCGAAAGGAAAGTAATATCTCATCGAAAGGAAAGTTATATCTCATCGAAAGGAAAGTAATATCTCATCGAAAGGAAAGTAATATCTCATCGAAAGGAAAGTAATATCTCATCGAAAGGAAAGTAATATCTCATCGAAAGGAAAGTAATATCTCATCGAAAGGAAAGTAATATCTCATCGAAAGGAAAGTAATATCTCATCGAAAGAAAAGTAATATCTCATCGAAAGGAAAGTAATATCTGATCGAAAGGAAAGTTATATCTGATCGCAAGGAAAGTAATATCTCAGCGAAAGGAAAGTAATATCTCAGCGAAAGGAAAGTAATATCTCATCGAAAGGAAAGTTATATCTCATCGAAAGGAAAGTAATATCTCATCGAAAGGAAAGTAATATCTCATCGAAAGGAAAGTAATATCTCATCGAAAGGAAAGTAATATCTCATCGAAAGGAAAGTAATATCTCATCGAAAGGAAAGTAATATCTCAGCGAAAGGAAAGTAATATCTGATCGAAAGGAAAGTAATATCTCATCGAAAGGAAAGTAATATCTCATCGAAAGGAAAATGATATCTCATCGAAAGGAAAGTAATATCTCATCGAAAGGAAAGTAATATCTCATCGAAAGGAAAGTAATATCTCATCGAAAGGAAAGTAATATCTCATCGAAAGGAAAGTGATATCTCATCGAAAGGAAAATAATATCTCATCGAAAGGAAAGTAATATCTTATCGAAAGGAAAGTAATATCTCAGCGAAAGGAAAGTAATATCTTATCGAAAGGAAAGTAATATCTGATGGAAAGGAAAGTAATATCTCATCGAAAGGAAATTAATATCTGATCGAAAGGAAAGTAATATCTCAGCGAAAGGAAAGTAATATCTCAGCGAAAGGAAAGTAATATCTTATCGAAAGGAAAGTAATATCTGATCGAAAGGAAAGTAATATCTCATCGAAAGGAAAGTAATATCTCAGCGAAAGGAAAGTAATATCCCATCGAAAGGAAAATAATATCTCATCGAAAGGAAAGTAATATCTCAGCGAAAGGAAAGCAATATCTCAGCGAAAGGAAAGTAATATCTCAGCGAAAGGAAAGTAATATCTCAGCGAAAGGAAAGTAATATCCCATCGAAAGGAAAATAATATCTCATCGAAAGGAAAGTAATATCTCATCGAAAGGAAAGTAATATCTCATCGAAAAGAAAGTAATATCTCAGCGAAAGGAAAGCAATATCTCATCGAAAAGAAAGTAATATCTCAGCGAAAGGAAAGTAATATCTCAGCGAAAGGAAAGTAATATCCCATCGAAAGGAAAATAATATCTCATCGAAAGGAAAGTAATATCTCATCGAAAGGAAAGTAATATCTCATCGAAAGGAAAGTAATATCCCATCGAAAGGAAAATAATATCTCAGCGAAAGGAAAGTAATATCTCAGCGAAAGGAAAGTAATATCCCATCGAAAGGAAAGTAATATCTCAGCGAAAGGAAAGTAATATCTCAGCGAAAGGAAAGCAATATCTCATCGAAAGGAAAGTAATATCTCAGCGAAAGGAAAGTAATATCTCAGCGAAAGGAAAGTAATATCCCATCGAAAGGAAAATAATATCTCATCGAAAGGAAAGTAATATCTCATCGAAAGGAAAGTAATATCTCATCGAAAGGAAAGTAATATCCCATCGAAAGGAAAATAATATCTCATCGAAAGGAAAGTAATATCTCATCGAAAGGAAAGTAATATCCCATCGAAAGGAAAATAATATCTCAGCGAAAGGAAAGTAATATCTCAGCGAAAGGAAAGTAATATCCCATCGAAAGGAAAATAATATCTCATCGAAAGGAAAGTAATATCTCAGCGAAAGGAAAGTAATATCTCAGCGAAAGGAAAGCAATATCTCATCGAAAGGAAAGTAATATCTCAGCGAAAGGAAAGTAATATCTCAGCGAAAGGAAAGTAATATCCCATCGAAAGGAAAATAATATCTCATCGAAAGGAAAGTAATATCTCATCGAAAGGAAAGTAATATCTCATCGAAAGGAAAGTAATATCCCATCGAAAGGAAAATAATATCTCATCGAAAGGAAAGTAATATCTCATCGAAAGGAAAGTAATATATCATCGAAAGGAAAGTAATATCTCATCGAAAGGAAAGTAATATCTCATCGAAAGGAAAGTAATATCTCATCGAAAGGAAAGTAATATCTCATCGAAAGGAAAATAATATCTCATCGAAAGGAAAGTAATATCTCAGCGAAAGGAAAGTAATATCTCATCGAAAGGAAAGTAATATCTGATCGAAAGGAAAGTAATATCTCATCGAAAGGAAAGTAATATCTCATCGAAAGGAAAATAATATCTCATCGAAAGGAAAGTAATATCTCATCGAAAGGAAAGTAATATCTCATCGAAAGGAAAGTAATATCTGATCGAAAGGAAAGTAATATCTCAGCGAAAGGAAAGTAATATCTTATCGAAAGGAAAGTAATATCTGATCGAAAGGAAAGTAATATCTCATCGAAAGGAAAGTAATATCTCATCGAAAGGAAAGTAATATCTGAACGAAAGGAAAGTAATATCTCAGCGAAAGGAAAGTAATATCTGATCGAAAGGAAAGTAATATCTCATCGAAAGGAAAATAATATCTCATCGAAAGGAAAGTAATATCTCATCGAAAGGAAAGTAATATCTCATCGAAAGGAAAGTAATATCTGATCGAAAGGAAAGTAATATCTCAGCGAAAGGAAAGTAATATCTTATCGAAAGGAAAGTAATATCTGATCGAAAGGAAAGTAATATCTCAGCGAAAGGAAAGTAATATCTTATCGAATGGAAAGTAATATCTGATCGAAAGGAAAGTAATATCTGATCGAAAGGAAAGTAATATCTCAGCGAAAGGAAAGTAATATCTTATCGAAAGGAAAGTAATATCTGATCGAAAGGAAAGTAATATCTCAGCGAAAGGAAAGTAATATCTCAGCGAAAGGAAAGTAATATCTCATCGAAAGGAAAGTAATATCTCATCGAAAGGAAAGTAATATCTCATCGAAAGGAAAATAATATCTCATCGAAAGGAAAGTAATATCTCATCGAAAGGAAAGTAATATCTCATCGAAAGGAAAGTAATATCTGATCGAAAGGAAAGTAATATCTCAGCGAAAGGAAATTAATATCTTATCGAAAGGAAAGTAATATCTGATCGCAAGGAAAGTAATATCTCATCGAAAGAAAAGTAATATCTGATCGAAAGGAAAGTAATATCTCAGCGAAAGGAAAGTAATATCTCAGCGAAAGGAAAGTAATATCTCATCGAAAGGAAAATAATATCTCATCGAAAGGAAAGTAATATCTCATCGAAAGGAAAGTAATATCTCATCGAAAGGAAAGTAATATCTCATCGAAAGGAAAGTAATATCTCAGCGAAAGGAAAGTAATATCTTATCGAAAGGAAAGTAATATCTGATCGGAAGGAAAGTAATATCTCATCGAAAGGAAAGTAATATCTGATCGAAAGGAAAGTAATATCTCAGCGAAAGGAAAGTAATATCTCAGCGAAAGGAAAGTAATATCTCATCGAAAGGAAAGTAATATCTCAGCGAAAGGAAAGTAATATCTCATCGAAAGGAAAGTAATATCTCATCGAAAGGAAAGTAATATCTCATCGAAAGGAAAGTAATATCTCATCGAAAGGAAAGTAATATCTGATCGAAAGGAAAGTAATATCTCAGCGAAAGGAAAGTAATATCTCAGCGAAAGGAAAGTAATATCTCATCGAAAGGAAAGTTATATCTCATCGAAAGGAAAGTAATATCTCATCGGAAGGAAAGTAATATCTCATCGAAAGGAAAGTAATATCTCATCGAAAGGAAAGTAATATCTCATCGAAAGAAAAGTAATATCTCATCGAAAGGAAAGTAATATCTCATCGAAAGGAAAGTAATATCTCAGCGAAAGGAAAGTAATATCTGATCGAAAGGAAAGTAATATCTCATCGAAAGGAAAGTAATATCTCATCGAAAGGAAAATGATATCTCATCGAAAGGAAAGTAATATCTCATCGAAAGGAAAGTGATATCTCATCGAAAGGAAAATAATATCTCATCGAAAGGAAAGTAATATCTTATCGAAAGGAAAGTAATATCTCAGCGAAAGGAAAGTAATATCTCATCGAAAGGAAAGTAATATCTCATCGAAAGGAAAGTGATATCTCATCGAAAGGAAAATAATATCTCATCGAAAGGAAAGTAATATCTTATCGAAAGGAAAGTAATATCTCAGCGAAAGGAAAGTAATATCTTATCGAAAGGAAAGTAATATCTGATCGAAAGGAAAGTAATATCTCATCGAAAGGAAATTAATATCTGATCGAAAGGAAAGTAATATCTCAGCGAAAGGAAAGTAATATCTCAGCGAAAGGAAAGTAATATCTTATCGAAAGGAAAGTAATATCTGATCGAAAGGAAAGTAATATCTCATCGAAAGGAAAGTAATATCTGATCGAAAGGAAAGTAATATCTCAGCGAAAGGAAAGTAATATTTCAGCGAAAGGAAAGTAATATCTCATCGAAAGGAAAGTAATATCTCATCGAAAGGAAAGTAATATCTCATCGAAAGGAAAGTAATATCTCATCGAAAGGAAAGTAATATCTCAGCGAAAGGAAAGTAATATCTCAGCGATAGGAAAGTAATATCTCATCGAAAGGAAAGTAATATCTCATCGAAAGGAAAATAATATCTCATCGAAAGGAAAGTAATATCTGATCGAAAGGAAAGTAATATCTCATCGAAAGGAAAATAATATCTCATCGAAAGGAAAGTAATATCTCATCGAAAGGAAAGTAATATCTCATCGAAAGGGAAATAATATCTCATCGAAAGGAAAGTAATATCTCAGCGAAAGGAAAGTAATATCTCAGCGAAAGGAAAGCAATATCTCATCGAAAGGAAAGTAATATCTCATCGAAAGGAAAATAATATCTCATCGAAAGGAAAGTAATATCTCAGCGAAAGGAAAGTAATATCTCAGCGAAAGGAAAGTAATATCTCATCGAAAGGAAAGTAATATCTCATCGAAAGGAAAGTAATATCCCATCGAAAGGAAAATAATATCTCATCGAAAGGAAAGTAATATCTCATCGAAAGGAAAGTAATATCTCATCGAAAGGAAAGTAATATCTGATCGAAAGGAACGTAATATCTCAGCGAAAGGAAAGTAATATCTCAGCGAAAGGAAAGTAATATCTCATCGAAAGGAAAGTAATATCTCATCGAAAGGAAAGTAATATCTCATCGAAAGGAAAGTAATATCTCATCGAAAGGAAAGTAATATCTGATCGAAAGGAAGGTAATATCTCATCGAAAGGAAAGTAATATCTCATCGAAAGGAAAATAATATCTCATCGAAAGGAAAGTAATATCTCATCGAAAGGAAAGTAATATCTCATCGAAAGGAAAGTAATATCTGATCGAAAGGAAAGTTATATCTCAGCGAAAGGAAAGTAATATCTTATCGAAAGGAAAGTAATATCTGATCGAAAGGAAAGTAATATCTAATCGAAAGGAAAGTAATATCTGATCGAAAGGAAAGTAATATCTCAGCGAAAGGAAAGTAATATCTCAGCGAAAGGAAAGTAATATCTGATCGAAAGGAAAGTAATATCTCATCGAAAGGAAAATAATATCTCATCGAAAGGAAAGTAATATCTCATCGAAAGGAAAGTAATATCTCAGCGAAAGGAAAGTAATATCTCAGCGAAAGGAAAGTAATATCTCATCGAAAGGAAAGTAATATCTCATCGAAAGGAAAGTAATATCCCATCGAAAGGAAAATAATATCTCATCGAAAGGAAAGTAATATCTCATCGAAAGGAAAGTAATATCTCATCGAAAGGAAAGTAATATCTGATCGAAAGGAAAGTAATATCTCAGCGAAAGGAAGGTAATATCTCAGCGAAAGGAAAGTAATATCTCATCGAAAGGAAAGTAATATCTCATCGAAAGGAAAGTAATATCTCATCGAAAGGAAAATAATATCTCATCGAAAGGAAAGTAATATCTCATCGAAAGGAAAGTAATATCTCATCGAAAGGAAAGTAATATCTCATCGAAAGGAAAGTAATATCTCATCGAAAGGAAAATAATATCTCATCGAAAGGAAAGTAATATCTGATCGAAAGGAAAGTAATATCTCAGCGAAAGGAAAGTAATATCTCATCGAAAGGAAAGTAATATCTGATCGAAAGGAAAGTAATATCTCATCGAAAGGAAAGTAATATCTCATCGAAAGGAAAATAATATCTCATCGAAAGGAAAGTAATATCTCAGCGAAAGGAAGGTAATATCTCAGCGAAAGGAAAGTAATATCTCATCGAAAGGAAAGTAATATCTAATCGAAAGGAAAGTAATATCTCAGCGAAAGGAAAGTAATATCTCATCGAAAGGAAAGTAATATCTCAGCGAAAGGAAGGTAATATCTCAGCGAAAGGAAAGTAATATCTCATCGAAAGGAAAGTAATATCTCAGCGAAAGGAAGGTAATATCTCAGCGAAAGGAAAGTAATATCTCATCGAAAGGAAAGTAATATCTGATCGAAAGGAAAGTAATATCTCAGCGAAAGGAAAGTAATATCTCATCGAAAGGAAAGTAATATATCAGCGAAAGGAAGGTAATATCTCAGCGAAAGGAAAATAATATCTCATCGAAAGGAAAGTAATATCTCAGCGAAAGGAAGGTAATATCTCATCGAAAGGAAAGTAATATCTGATCGAAAGGAAAGTAATATCTCATCGAAAGGAAAGTAATATCTCATCGAAAGGAAAGTAATATCTCATCGAAAGGAAAGTAATATCTGATCGAAAGGAAAGTAATATCTCATCGAAAGGAAAGTAATATCTCATCGAAAGGAAAGTAATATCTGATCGAAAGGAAAGTAATATCTCATCGAAAGGAAAGTAATATCTGATCGAAAGGAAAGTAATATCTCAGCGAAAGGAAAGTAATATCTCATCGAAAGGAAAGTAATATATCAGCGAAAGGAAGGTAATATCTCAGCGAAAGGAAAATAATATCTCATCGAAAGGAAAGTAATATCTCAGCGAAAGGAAGGTAATATCTCATCGAAAGGAAAGTAATATCTGATCGAAAGGAAAGTAATATCTCATCGAAAGGAAAGTAATATCTCATCGAAAGGAAAGTAATATCTCATCGAAAGGAAAGTAATATCTGATCGAAAGGAAAGTAATATCTCATCGAAAGGAAAGTAATATCTCATCGAAAGGAAAGTAATATCTGATCGAAAGGAAAGTAATATCTCAGCGAAAGGAAAGTAATATCTCATCGAAAGGAAAGTAATATATCAGCGAAAGGAAGGTAATATCTCAGCGAAAGGAAAATAATATCTCATCGAAAGGAAAGTAATATCTCAGCGAAAGGAAGGTAATATCTCATCGAAAGGAAAGTAATATCTGATCGAAAGGAAAGTAATATCTGATCGAAAGGAAAGTAATATCTCAGCGAAAGGAAAGTAATATCTCATCGAAAGGAAAGTAATATCTGATCGAAAGGAAAGTAATATCTCATCGAAAGGAAAGTAATATCTCATCGAAAGGAAAGTAATATCTGATCGAAAGGAAAGTAATATCTCAGCGAAAGGAAAGTAATATCTTATCGGAAGGAAAGTAATATCTTATCGAAAGGAAAGTAATATCTGATCGAAAGGAAAGTAATATCTCAGCGAAAGGAAAGTAATATTTTATCGAAAGGAAAGTAATATCTGCTCGAAAGGAAAGTAATATCTCAGCGAAAGGAAAGTAATATCTCAGCGAAAGGAAAGTAATATCTTATCGAAAGGAAAGTAATATCAGATCGAAAGGAAAGTAATATCTGATCGAAAGGAAAGTAATATCTCAGCGAAAGGGAAGTAATATCTTATCGAAAGGAAAGTAATATCTGATCGAAAGGAAAGTAATATCTCGGCGAAAGGAAAGTAATATCTGATCGAAAGGAAAGTAATATCTCAGCGAAAGGAAAGTAATATCTCAGCGAAAGGAAAGTAATATCTCATCGAAAGGAAAGTAATATCTCATCGAAAGGAAAGTAATATCTCATCGAAAGGAAAATAATATCTCATCGAAAGGAAAGTAATATCTCATCGAAAGGAAAGTAATATCTCATCGAAAGGAAAGTAATATCTGATCGAAAGGAAAGTAATATCTCAGCGAAAGGAAAGTAATATCTTATCGAAAGAAAAGTAATATCTGATCGAAAGGAAAGTAATATCTCAGCGAAAGGAAAGTAATATCTCAGCGAAAGGAAAGTAATATCTCATCGAAAGGAAAATAATATCTCATCGAAAGGAAAGTAATATCTCATCGAAAGGAAAGTAATATCTCATCGAAAGGAAAGTAATATCTGATCGAAAGGAAAGTAATATCTCAGCGAAAGGAAAGTAATATCTTATCGAAAGGAAAGTAATATCTGATCGGAAGGAAAGTAATATCTCATCGAAAGGAAAGTAATATCTGATCGAAAGGAAAGTAATATCTCAGCGAAAGGAAAGTAATATCTCAGCGAAAGGAAAGTAATATCTCATCGAAAGGAAAGTAATATCTCAGCGAAAGGAAAGTAATATCTCATCGAAAGGAAAGTAATATCTCATCGAAAGGAAAGTAATATCTCAGCGAAAGGAAAGTAATATCTCAGCGATAGGAAAGTAATATCTCATCGAAAGGAAAGTAATATCTCATCGAAAGGAAAGTAATATCTCAGCGAAAGGAAAGTAATATCTCATCGAAAGGAAAGTAATATCTCAGCGAAAGGAAAGTAATATCTCATCGAAAGGAAAGTAATATCTCAGCGAAAGCAAAGTAATTTCACATCGAAAGGAAAGTAATTTCACATCGAAAGGAAAGTAATTTCACATCGAAAGGAAAGTAATTTCACATCGAAAGGAAAGTAATTTTACATCGAAAGGAAAGTAATTTCACATCGAAAGGAAAGTAATATCTCATCGAAAGGAAAGTAATATCTCTCTTTTGCAAACACAATTTTGCTTTTGCAAAAACAATATTGCTTTTGCAAATACAATTTTGCTTTTGCAAACACAATTTTGCTTTGCAAACACAATTTTTCGTTTGCAAACACAATTTTGCTTTTGCAAATACAATTTTGCTTTTGCAAACACAATTTTGCTTTTGCAAACACAATTTTGCTTTTGCAAACACAATTTTGCTTTTGCAAATACAATTTTGCTTTTGCAAAAACAATATTGCTTTTGCAAAAACAATTTTGCTTTTCCAAATGCAAAATTGTAGAGAATAATAAGCTAGTAGACATGGGGTATATTATCCATTTCCGAAGATGTGAGACAATTGATGATTGATCGCCAATAGATAAGGGAATAGCTTTTAGTTCGTGGCGATCGTGTTGGTTGTGTTGCCTCTTTGCATTTTTGCACGTAAGGTTTATGGAATGCAATGTTATAAAGATTTCTGAAGCACTCTGTTGTAAAATGAATCCATAAAAATGAAAGAATTTTAACAAAACTCTTTATTAGCATGCGGGGATTTTATTTAAAACAACGTTCGTGATCATAGATATCGTAGAATATCATGGAGACGTTATAAAAATAGCGTCTCAACTATGATGATTTCAATGATTTCATTGATGACATATATTTAAATGATGTCATAGATGGTATGTATATGCTTTGCGGTTCCATAACAAATAGATTCACAAAAAATCACTTATTGAAAAAAAAGAATTTAGTTTCAACTTATGAAGCAGACTTTCGTGCCATATTCTGACAAATGCATGAGAAACGTTGTTAAAAATAGGGCAGGCTTAAGTAATCTGCCAGACTGAACACGGTGATGTTCAAGCACTCCTCATGGTTATACAAGGGACCCTATATGTATCTTCGTGATAGTTTTATCAGTTCCAGCTGATTTATTACGATTCAGATTCTCTAATCTTAGAGAGCACCAACCCATACAGTTAATTGCGGCTTAAATATCCACGCGTTAATGCACGCTTTGAAATTAATACAAGAGATGATGCATTCGTACATTAGTAGGAAAAATTAATTTCTTGGTGCATTATTCATTCATATTATGGTCTTTGAGTCACTAGAACCATGGCTTTCTTAAATGTATAGATAGACATGTCTCGTTCGCTTACTCAGGGAATAGTAATGACGAAATTCTAGTGATAAACCATTCAATAAATTGTATTGCGAAATGCCACGAAAATTAGCATTCATCTCTTTTATTTGGACACCTTTTCTGTCCACCCACTCACTGGTAACATATCGTATTGATTTGAGTTGAAATTTGTGTATTCTCTCGTGATTTTAAACTCAAATTCATCTCATCAATCTAGACAACAACGTGTTGTTGTTGGTTAAACTACCGATTCTCTCAGTACTTACCCACTACGTGTTAATAGTTTCCACGGCAGAAATTTTAAGTAAAACGATGCATATTTATCATATGAAGTCGCCGTAGCCTAGTAGGTAGTGTGTTGGCTTATTAGGCATAAAGCCAGTTTTCGAGCCCCAGGCCAAACATCAAAACTATATACAAAAAGTATTTCTTCGCGACTTCCTCTCTCTCAGCAGATATCTGACAAAAAGTCTGAGACTAAATAAAATTGTCAGTTCTTAATTACTCTCGATCGTTTTCATAAATCCTTTCCTTTTGTTGCTTAAAAATGTTAAATAAACTCGACGACATTTGCGTAAATAACAAGGAGCATTACATTTACCGTTACTGTTACATTTTCTTGAGCCTTCGTCGAATTTATTGTTGAGACACTTTTTACGAAACGTATGACCACATTCAAGTGAACCATAAACGATGTAATCACTTTGGAAATATTGTGAACAAGTTCCACAATTTACTTGGCTGAATGTAGACATTTTTGATTGAGAATACGATTTATTTCTTTATCTTATGAAATCTTTTATCGAACTGATGATAGTATAAGATCAAAATGAGGTTTTTATATCGCACGGATAGAGAAGTTTATAAAGCTTGCGTGTTTTATTTTTAGGAAATTATTCTGGTTAGTCTGTTCACTCATCATTTCACCACTTCGTTGTGTAATACAAAGAGAAGTTGTCTGTTCTTATAATGCAATCCTTATTATATAAAAATGTGTGCGTAAAGATAGATACGAATTTAAAAATCAAAAGACTCAAGCCCACACTTTTAGCTGTAGCACCTTTTGGCATTAAGAGGACAAAATACAAGTTATTTGGATAAGAAAACACTTGATCTCCATAGTTTTCTGCTCAAACTATACACTTTGTCTAATGACTCTTAAATTTTTTTTATCCTTCCGTACGTATTCAATTATATTTGCCAAAGTAATCAAAAATAGGCATTTCATCGTTGACATTATATATCTTTTTGCCGTGTCATGTCTTTAGGTGTGTAAACCAGAAATAGTCACGCAAAGCAAAATCCAGAAAATGGAGCGAATTCAAACGTAATCCTTAACCTAAATCATGGCTTTTTGCCATTTTAACTTCGAAACTAAAATATAATTCTTAAAAGCGCTTGAATATAAAAATTTATGTAGCAACACTGAACAATTAATGTTCATTCAAGCCCCCACCTACATATTGTTGTATAATTCGCATATGCATTTTACGATCTTTGATACAGCATTCACAGTATGATTGCCGTGTTTCAATCAATTATACATTTGGACACTTGTTCTTAGACCAGAGAACTTTATTCTTATTTACTTAAAAAACATGCAAAACCTCTTCATCCACAATCTGTTGCGTTGTACAAGAGATAAATAATTTACGATGATTTATTTTTGTCAAGAGAATTGTGTACCATAGAATTATATTTCAAAATAGGAATTGCCACTTACCTCGGCAAAATTGCCCATTAGGCAACAATTCTTTCGGGACACCACCTATTCGGGACAAAACAGTTTTGTGCATGGAACTTTCAGCTTAGGGTAGTGATGCCTTTAGTGCGCAGCTCCCGAGTTAATCAATTTCCTCTATGAGTTCGGCGGAGAAGTCCATTTGACGAAAATAATTAGTCTGTGGTCTTAAATGACGCTAGACTGTAAGGAAAATTGTTTCGGAATGGCTAGGTACCAAGGCTATACAGCGTACTAGGTCCATTTTCCAAAGAAGTCCATTTTTATCCGATTTAGTCCCATTATCATTTTGTTTAAGAGGTCCTCCACTTTAAATGTTAACTAATTTTACTCGATTTATGGAGGTCATATCTGGTAAGAATACTTAAGTATTATAATGTTATCTCCAAATAATTATTGTAATCTTTTATTTGTTTTTAAATTATAAACGTATGTCTTTTTAACTTTTTCTCCAATCTATATATTTTTTTTAATTTGGCGATTTTGATGATTTTCTATAGATAGTATGACGCACAACATGGCAACCGTGTTTCCCTCGCATATTAAAGTGTACCTACACACATTCCTAATATGATCGTCTGTACTGAAAAATTCTCCAATCGCTTATTATAATTCGCATTTTCTTTTTACGTTGTTTGTAGTTATAAAGGAGAAATTTAATTAAGGTTTCAGCGCCGAATGGATTGTGCCGTGTTTATGGATGAAGCATTGATGTACGCATTGATGTACGCATTGATGTACGCATTGATGTACGCACTGATGTACGCACTGATGTACTCGCTGATGTACTCGCTGATGTAATCGCAGAAGAAGAAGAAGAAGCAAGAAGAAGAAGCAAGAAGAAGAAGCAAGAAGAAGAAGCAAGAAGAAGAAGCAAGAAGAAGAAGCAAGAAGAAGAAGCAAGAAGAAGAAGCAAGAAGAAGAAGCAAGAAGAAGAAGCAAGAAGAAGAAGCAAGAAGAAGAAGCAAGAAGAAGAAGCAAGAAGAAGAAGCAAGAAGAAGAAGCAAGAAGAAGAAGAAGCAAGAAGAAGAAGAAGCAAGAAGAAGAAGAAGCAAGAAGAAGAAGCAAGAGTTTCGGTTAGAAATGGAACATCATTTCATTCATATGGCTGTCGCGGCTGGTCTCACAGTACTTCATTCGATTGGGACAATTTGCGTTGCACTTTGTCGAGTGTATGGGGTCGTACCTTATCAATGGCATCACGAATGAAATGAAATACTCAATTGTCTCTGGTTTGTCGGCATAACGGTTTTCTTTAACGGTGCCATACAGAAAACATTCCAATGGGGACAAAACGCAGCTTCTTGGCGGTCAATTGATATCACAATTTTGGCTAATTAAACGGCCATCAAAAGTTTGACGTAATAAATCGATTGTGGCATGCGGTATGTGGCAAGTTGCACCATCTGGTTGAAGCCAAACATCGTTCACATCAAAACTATGAAGAACGGGTACAAAACAATCGGTTATCATGCTGCAATAGGTATTTCCATGGACCGTAATGGTTAGTCCGTAATCATTTTCAAATAAATATGGGCAAATGATGATGCCTTCGCTCCACAAGCCGAACCAAACAGCGACTAGTAATGCGTACATTGGCTTCTGTAAGAGAGCGTGTGGGTTTTCTGAGCTCCAATTATGGAAACTTTACTTACTAACGTACCCACGGAGATGGAAATGCGCTTTATCCGAAAAGATGATCAACATCATCGTGCAAAGCGTAAGTCGATTTCTTACTTTCAGTAGCGGTAATATTCTGAATTTTGTGACAGAATAGAATGAGATAAGTATTGCCCGATTCGATTGGTTTCGATGGTTCAAATTTAAAACGATAGATAAGCCCACCCGTTATGAAGCAATAAAAGGAAACGGATTTGCTTGTATCGTCTTTTTTTGTTTTTTTTGTGGAAAATTACCTCCTGCCCTCTATTTAGAATCGTTGCCATGCATGACGTACATACATACATACATGTGTGTGTATATTAGTTTCTATATCGATTTTAATAGTGAATATTATTGTTGTTGTTGTTGTTTTACTTTTTATATGATTTGTTGACTTTTATTGTTTTTATTTGCTTGTTAAAACCCATTATGGTATAACATAAATAACAACAACAACAACAACAACAACAGTAGCAGCAAAAATAAAATTTTTTTTATTTTGAATGACAAAAATTCAATTTGAGAATAAAAACAATCCTGCCAGCCTATTTTGTTGTTTTCACAAAATGAAATAAAACTCAACACATACGACACATCTATATACATGCACACATGTATACATTTGATGTATATATGTATGTATATCTGTGTATGTGTACGAGTATATTCTCAGAGAGTTTCAATAATAGAGAGTTTACAGTGTAACCTTAATACAAGTCTACATATTTGCTTTTGTTGTTGTTTTGTAATATTTTATAACAAGCACATGCAAAATGTTTGTGTATCTATAGGACTTTGTATATGTCATTTGCATTTAATGTTTTTAATGTAAATACAGTATCGAAGGAAATAATAAGGACACACAGAAATTTCAATTTTCTGATTAAAGTTCTGATTGGAGTTGCCGCAGTCTAGTAGATAGTGTTTACGCTCAATTAGACACAAGGCCGCTGTTCAGACTCCAAGTCAGATATCTCCAACAAAACGAAATATAAAAGAAAATACTTCTTCGGCAACTTCATCTCAGCAGATTTCTGGCAAATACTCTGAAAGTAAATAAAATATTGTCATGAAATTTTTCTTATAAAAATCTGTCCCTTGAAATCAACTTTACACTGTAGTGTCCCGCCATTCATGTATAACATAAACATACACAAGATATGTGGTGTGAGAAGCTAGGTTGTAATCCTGACTGAACAAGGGTTGTAATGATGTTCTGATTTAAAAATTTTCATATTTTTATGCCCAAGGTTTTCCCTGTTTTTTTTTTGAAGGTGAAGTTAATGAAAACTCCCACAAAGCCTGAATTCCATGACAATGCTTGGGTCTTGCTATCCTGTACGATATAGAATGTCATTTAAAAAACCACCTCTGGATTGGTCAGGAGTCTATCCATTTGGAGAAAATTTGATAACAGATGGTTTTGAAATGCTCCAATGACAGCAGATTATGCTTTCGGATATGGTATTTAGCGTGGCTAAACAGAAAAATCTAACTGTCCTTAATAGATGGCTAATTGACCCTGTCAAGACGAGTAATTTTACATTTTCTAGAACCTCTTCATGTCTCATGCCATATTCTTGTTACACTGTCTACTTCATAATATTTAATTGCGAATGGCGGGACTCTGAACGACCGATTTTTGAGAAACTTTACATGACAATTTGAAGTCGCCGTAGTCTAGTAGGTAGTGTATTGGCTTATTAGACGTAAAGCCAGGGTTCGAGCCCCAGGCCAGATATCAAAACAAAATACAAAAAGTATTTCTTCGGCGACTTCCTCTCAGCAGATTTCTGGCAAAAATTCTGAGAGTAAATAAGATTGCCATGAAAAAGTTTCTCAAAAATCTGTCGTTCGGAGTCGACTTTAAACTGTAGGTCCCACCCCTCATGCATAAAAATTAACATACACAACATAAGTGGTGTGAGAAACAAGAACGTTGTACAATGGGTTGTACTCCGGGTGCTGTACTTGTCTTAATTAACAAGTACACGTCCTCTAACCTAACCTAACCTAACCTACATGACAATTTTATTTACTCTCAGAGTTCTTGCCAGAAATCTGCTGAGAGGAAGTCGCCGAAGAAATATTTCTTAATATTTAGTATTTATTGGAAATGGCTGGCTTGGGGTTTGAACCGTGGCCTCACGTCTAATAAGCCAACACTCTAGACTGCTAGACGACGACAGCTACCTAAATGGGACATTGTTTCCATAAAATGGAAACAAATTACCAAATCAGCAGCGATAATTTCTTTTCTGAATCCAGAATGTTGGAGCATTCCCAGACGAGCAAAGGGCGCCATTTTCGATAATTTCGAGTGATACTATGGCTTGAAACAAAAGCACTGAGTATTTTTTAAGACTTTTTCAGGTCGTGAATTTCGAGTTTATCAAACATGGTTGGCTGATCCACGCCTTCTAGTCGGTAGTGTCTTCTAGTGCCATAGTCTAGTAAGTAGTGTGTTGGCTTATTAGACGTAAAGCCAGGGTTCGAGCCCCAGGCTTCGGCGACTTCCTCTCAGCAGATTTCTGGCAAAAACTCTGAGAGAAAATAAAAATTGCCATGAAAAGTTTCTCAAAAATCTGTCGTTCGGAGTCGACTTTAAACAGTAGGTGCCGCGACTCATGTATAAAATTAACACACACAACATAAGTAGTGTGAGAAACTAGGACGTAATCCTGACTGAAGGGTTTTAATGACCAATTATGTATGTATATATGTGAATAATATTAAACATTACTTTTGGAGCACTTCGCAGGTCGTTGCAGCCTTCGCAGACCACTTCTAGATAATTATGAAAAACGATCTTCACTTCTCTTGAAAATTGTTTTAATCCCTTAACAAATTGTACTTTTTTACTATTTTGAAATATTGTTTGTTTAAAACATTATTAATAAAAGTGTCCTTATTATTTTCTCCAACACTGTATATGTGACAGACAGAGTACATTTTTTAGTTCTCCATTGTTGGTTTGTCTCTCTCTCTCTCAACCAAAAAAAAAAAAAAGACAAATGAAACCTAGTTCGAAACATCAATGAATCATTTTAATCAATGACTAATAAATTATTGACAGAATTGCTGTTGTTGTTCTTTGTTTTCAATTACATACACACATAATATTTTGGTTTATTGGCATACACCACTACACATTAAAAGTAATTGAAAATTTTTATTTGTAGAGAAAATAAGTTTTGATTGGAAAAAATCAGGAGTTTTCGAAATGAATGAAAAATTATTTCCAAGGTTAAGTATTGTACATCAATATTCTCTTCTGATGAAAGACAAACATTGATTTTCGTTCGCAGTTATCATGGTATTCGTGGTGAGAACAGATTTCATCAGAGGGTCTCAGTCATATTTATGGCGGTTCTTCAGCAAGTAAATGCACAGTGTTAATTTTTACAGCCAGTTTTTCAGCCTGAGATTGAGAAAAAATTCATAACATTCATAACAGTCGCTGCAGTCCTCACTAACTGAACGCCAAACTCTGACTGACGCAATCATTGCTAAATCGACGAACCGCGATTTTGGCGCATTACCTATTTGTCGCTATAGCGACGATTCGCACTCAAACCTGTAGGGAAATTGCACAACATAAGTGGTGCGAGGAACTAGATCGTAATCCTAACTGAATAATTCTATTTAGTTTAGTATTTTCTTTTTTATGCTGAGGAGGAGTAAATGTAACTAACCGCACCATAGGGGTAGTCGTCACTATCCCCCGTGTGTGGGGCCCTCACCCACTAAATCTCCCCCTCCTCTTCTGGACTCCTTATGACCACTCCGGAACTACTGTGGTATTACTTCGAAGTTGAGTTCGTCTGGCTATTTGGCCCCTTCATATCCGGATTGCGTAACGAATTCCGAGAAGGTGTTCAAACATCCATTCTACTTCTCTCATCCAAGTCAATTTTCTTAGATTTTAGTAAGACTTCAGCGTATTTAACTATACTATTCCAATTCTCCTCACTGTTCAGAATTACATAGCAGAAGTTCTCGACAGTACAGACGCCGACTTTGGCCTCAAGGTTCCTTCTTTCCAGTCTCCATCTCTCACAATGAAAGAAAGTGTGTGGCATCATCAATCGACGCATCATCATAAAGGGTGCGCCAACTAACTTTTTTTTAATGCTTAAAAAAAACTGGTGAATATTTTCTCAAATTTCTTTTTTTATTTGAAAGTACAATCCTTCCGGTTAATAATGTATAATAATTTCATTCAAATGGCTTTCTCGACTGGGCATGCAGTAGCCTACACGATCGGTCCAATTTTTAAGCGCATTATCGATTGTGTGCAGCTGTATTTCACCAATGGCTTCACGAATATTGTCCTTTAAAGCGTCAATTGTCTCTGGCTTGTCGGCGTAACACTTATCTTTGACGGCACAGCACAAATAATAGTCCAACGGTGTCAAATCGCAGCTCCGAGGTGGCCAAACTACATCAGCTCTGCTCAACAGGGCGCAAAACATCGAGTGTAGCTTCGGCTGTGTGGCACGTAGCGCCGTCCTGTTGAAACCAAATGTTGCCAATATGCTCCTCTTCAATTTTTTTGAACAAAAATTCGTTCAACATGGCCCGATAACGGTCGCCGTTGACTGTAACGGCCACACCTTGCTCATTTTCGAAGAAAAATGGCCCAATTATGCCTCTGGACCAAAATCCGCACCAAACAGTGACTCGTTTTGGGTGCGGGTTTTCTGTGCCCCAAATGCTACAATTTTGCTTGTTTACATACCCGCCAATATCAAAATGAGCTTCATCTGAAAAGATGATTTTTTTCCAAAATCGGCATCTTCTGGTGCAGGCTACTGCATGGCCAGCCGAGGCAGCTATTTGAATGAAATTATTTTCCATTATTAACCGAAAGGATTGTACTTTCAAATAAAAAAAGAAATTTGAGAAAATATTCAGTAGTTTTTTTTAAAGCATTTTCAAAAAAAAAAGAAGTTATTTGGCGGACCCTTTAGATGCAATTTGGTCATGTCATCTTCCCCATTTTAAATAGGTACTTACAAAAATAATCGGGTCCAGATCTTACTGCCATAAAGCAGAATAGAGTCCGTTATTGCCATCATCAATTTGCTTCTGTACGGTATAGGACCACAAATATTGGCCATAAGCCCGAAAAATTAGGAGGTAACCTTAGCTGCCTTGGTTGCAGCGTCTTGTATCTGAGCCCAGAACGTCAGTTTAGGGTCCAGTCGAATGTCAAGGTAGTTGACCATCTTCCGCGTCGTCAGAGTGGTCTCGCATGTCGTGATGTCGATTTCCAGCGGTATACACTTCCTCGTAAGAAGTATCAACTCCGTTTTCTCCGTTGCGAGTTTGAGTCCTCTGTCCGCGAGCCATGACTTCGTTCTTATTATCAACTGGTAGTCTAGTATTGGAGTTGTAAACCCAGTAGTCAATACGAATTTAGGTATACAGATCAACTATAACCACAGTTTTGCCATGACCATAGCTTTTATTCTTCCATGCTCTCGTGACACAATCTCATACGCACGTTTACAGCCACTTGTTTCGTTCACATGTCTGGTGGTGGCCTCTTTTGGTGGGACTATACAAATAATAATGAAAAACTGCATAGAAAAACTCATATAACTGCTCAAATGATGAGATAACGTGGTTAATAGAACATTTAGAAGTCTCAATCGCACTTACGTACATACATAAATGGTCATTACAAACCTTCAGTCAGGATTACGACCTAGTTTCTCACACCGCTTATGTTGTGTGTGTTAATTTTATACATGAGTGGCGGGAACTACAGTTTAAAGTCGACTCCGAGCGATACATTTTTGAGAAACTTTTCATGGCAATTTTATTTACTCTCAGAGTTTTTGCCAGAAATCTGCTGTCGCCGAAGAAATACTTTTTGAATTTTGTTTTGATGTCTGGCTTGGGGTTTGAACCCTGGCTTTGCGTCTAATAACCCAACACACTACTTACTAGATTACGGCGGCTTCGATGATGGAGCATACCAGATTAAACATACCAGATTAAAGCACAGAAAAATTTTGTATTGGCCACAAAGTAAAGTTAGGTAAGAAACTAAGATCATGAAATTAAAGCTCCCAATTAGGTTCAACACCCCTTAACTGATTAAATTTGTTTTAAGCTTTCCTTAAACAGCTTAACTACATCTCTAATGAATTAATGAAATGCAATGCCACAAAAATATGTCATATTTGTATTGCATGCGACGAAAATGTTAAACTAAGCAAGTGTCAAATTTTGTCACTTGACATGACGTGACATCTTAAGAATGTCACTACAAAAATGCTATAAAACCTTTGTGTTTTCAAAAAAACTTGGCAGTTTAATTAAAAAAGATTTCTCAATTGCAACATGAGAAGTGCAACAAGCTATTTTATAATTTTTACGAAGCTTGTAATCCTTGGAGCAGTAATAAACACAGCTTATGGCTTAAGATGCCGTAGCGATGATGGTCCTTCGGAAGCTGAGCTAAAACGTGTGATACGTTCGTGTATGCGTAAATTTGGTGATGCTAACTTTGCTCAAAATAATCAACAACAGCAGCAGCAGCAGCAGAATCAACAGCAGCATACGCAACATAATAGACAAAAATCGAGAGCAGGAAATAGAGACAATTATGGTTACAGTGGCTATGAGGATAGTGATGAAATGAATGATGGAGACATGCAGGATTATAGTCAGTATAACGGCGGGAATTTTAATAATAATCGCCAACAAAATGGTTACAATAGAAATGGCGGAGGTGGCAGTTATTCCTCCTCTTCCTCCTCTTCATCTTCCTATGATTCCTATGATGAACGTCGCCATAATCGTGGCCGTTATGCGGGTTCTTATAATAACAGGACTAATAATTATGGTGGTAGTGGTGGTCAAAATCAAAATAATAATTGGCCGTTTAATCAGAATAATAATCAAAGAAATTATCCGAATAGTAGGGGTTATAATAATAATAATTACAACAACAATAATAATAACAACAACAACAACAAATCCAGAAATAATAACAACAATGGAAACAACAATCAGAATAATTTTTCAAATGATTCCGCTTGCATTGTGCACTGTTTCTTTGAGGAAATGCATATGGTAAGTACCTTAAGTAGCCTAAAGGCAGGATTAGCCAAACGTTAACGTAACGTAACGGAACGTAAGGTTCGTTTTTGGCATATAAAAAACAATGACAGCGATTTTGATTTTCATATGCATTGCTTTTCATATGCCAAAAACTAAGGTACGTTCCTTTACGTTCCATGAACGTTTGACTAATTCTACCTTAAGGTTCGTTTGTTACACGTGTTTAATTTGTTATGTATTGCAGCTCAATAACAACAACTATCCCGATCGCCATAAGGTCATGTATATTTTAACCAAAGATATGAGAGATCGAGAATTGCGTAATTTCTATACGGATACCATACAAGAGTGTTTTCAGTATTTGGAGACCCAGCGTAGACGTGATCAATGCCAATTCTCACGTGACTTGATTAACTGTATGACAGAGTATGCCAAGGGAAATTGCGATGATTGGAATGAATTCAATATGGTGTTTAATTAATTTGTTGGGTTTCTCTTTATAAAATGGTAGTGCTAGAGGTAATGGGTTAAAGTTGTTAGTAGCATAGCTTAGTTGGCTTAGCTAGTATAATTAGATTATTAAAGGTGGGGGTTACTGATATACGATATTTTTTTGTAAAATTAATTAATTGTTTTTGGATTCTCAAAAAAAAAAAAAAAAAAATATGTTCGAGACATACTCTAATAATTAATATTTAAATGAGTTAAACGCATACATATTTAATATTCATTATTAATAGAACGTAATTAACCGCACAATATACACAAAAATACACAAGTATTGTTAATAACAAGCAAAAATTCATGAATATTTATGAAGGAAAATATTGAAGAAATAAACGAAAACTTCAAGGTACCCTACCCCTGAACCCTAATTCAGAAAGAAGGAATTGTAACTCATACTGATCCTTAAATTGGTTCATGCCCATTTGCCTTGTTGAAAAGCTCGTAGACTAGACCACAGTGACGATGCTACCGGGTTTAAATCCATATAATTTTTAGTTAATCCTTAGTTGTCCTTCAAAAGACAGGTAAACAAATTTTATAGTTATTGGACTTAGAGTTCGAGGGACAGAGCACCTTAAGCGGAGCCACTTTTGTTAGTTTGAAGAAAATGGAGAAAAAGAAATTTTCTGGTTTATTAAGGCATTCCTTAGCATCTAAAAAAATACTGTTGTAGCTAAGGCTTGGCTTGATAAATATTATATGGAATTTGCATCAAGAAAATCAAGCGTTTAGATGTGCTATAACATTTCTAAACGAAGTAAAATTAGCTCCGAGAACGCCTCTCGTATAGCATCAAACCAAGGAAAATAATTTTAGATAAGGACAGGATAGAATTCGCCGTAGTCTAGTAGGTAGTGTGTTGGCTTATTAGACGTAAAGCCAGGGTTCGGGTCCCAGGCCAGACATCAAGACAAAATACAAAAAGTATTTCTTCGGCGACTTCCTCTCAGCAGATTTCTGGCAAAAACTCTGAGAGTAAATAAAATTGCCATGAAAAGTTTCTCAGTCGACTTTAAACTGTAAGTCCCACCACTCATGTATAAAATTAACACACACAACATAAGTGGTGTGAGAAACTAGGACGTTGTACAATGGGTCAATTCGACCTCCGGGTACTGTACTTGTCTTAATTGACAAGTACACGTCCTCTAACCTAACTTAATCTATACTCCACCTTCAACATACATAATTGTTCATTACAACCCTTCCCTGCACAGAAAACATGTTTAAAGATAGTGTTGTTTCTAGCCAATGAAAGTTGGCAACTCTATTATTCCGGAACTTGCCATAGTAAATCGAACACCATTTATGTTGCAAAAAAAGCAAAGTAAAAATAACATGATCGTGTAAATAATTTCCAACCATGTGATCAATAAGTTCACTTTCTCTTGTTCTGTTCATTAAACAAGTAAACGGCTAACTGCAGGGATACATTACATTACTACACACATACATATATACATCATTACATAGATTTTTGAGAAACTTTTCATGGACATTTTTATTTACTTTCAGAGTTTTTGCCAGAAATCTGCTGAGAGAAAGTCGCCGAAGAAATATTTTTGTTTCGTATTCAGTTTTGTTGGACATGTCTGACCTGGGGTTCGAACTGTTAGCCTAATAGACTACGGCGACTCGGAGTACCCTTATGTATTTAGAATGAAAGTTGCCTCGAGGACAACATGTAGACTCTATGAGGATGATAATAAATAGTTGGAACAAACACAGGCGGAGAATTACCATTGATTTTGTCATTGAGCAATATCCTGTAGTTTATCTGGGTTTGAAGGATATGAGCGGACTACAATAACACATAGCAATAAGGTTCCTCTTTACGGCAATAGTGATAAGGAGAAGAAAACATAGAAACAATTTCTTCGAGGCCTATGTACTATGATAAGAGTAATTGAAGTTAAAGAGCTATTGCATGCCATGTATTCCTCTTTATATTAACCGTGGTCTCACGTCCAATGAGCCTAGCACACGGCCTACTAGACTACTGCGACAGAGTCACCCTTATATATGCAATAATTTGAATTAAATTTTGGGGAAAAGAAGAAAAATTTATCGGAAACAGTATGTGGCCTCATGTCTAATAAGCCCATACACGGTTTGTTAGATTACGGCCACTTCAATCAGTAGGTAATAGCCAGTTGAAAACACATCGAGAGTATTTTTAAGAGGTACTCTTTAGAACATTTTAGTACATTTAGTGATAAGAAAAGCAGATGATATCATCACTTTATTAAAGATAAAATTTTCCAAGCTGTCACATAGCATGTCTAGGAGTAAATCAAATGCAATGGTACTGTATTAAGCTTGGGAAGTTTAAAGTTGAAGTCGCCGAAGTCTAGTAGGTAGTGTGTTGGCTTATTAGACTTAAAGCCAGGGTTCGAGCCCCAGGCCTGACATCAAAACAAAATATAAAAAGTATTTCTTCGGCGACTTTCTCTCAGCAGATTTCTGGCAAAAACTCTGAGAGGAAATAAAATTGCCATGAAAAGTTTTTCAAAAATCTGTCGTTCGAAGTCGACTTTAAACTGTAGGTCTCACCACTCATGTATAAAATTAACACGCACAACGGCTGCCTTCCAAAATGTATCAATACAAAGTTTGTATGCAGTTCTACTACTGTATATAAACTATATAGATATGCAAAGTAACCAAACAATGTATCAACTATAAACCCGATGCCCGATTGCTTTTTGACTGCGTTAAAAATACACATTGACGACGTTTTGAAATAGAATACATTGTATATATTTTGTACAGCGGCATTATGAAACGCGATACTTTGTTCAAACATAAAGCAACTAACATTTTGGAAGGTAGCCAACATAAGTGGTGTGAGAAACTAGGTCGTAATCCTGACTGAATTATTTATGTATGTATGTTATGTAGTTTAAAGTTACGGAAGTAAAGTTTATATTCTTGTTAAGGGCACAAACACATTCCCACTATCTTGGGAAACTTATTTAGTTGTAGCATGTTGGTTGTAATATTTTAAATCTAGCAAGTTAAACAGCCTTAAAACCAGTGTAGAGTGTCGATACTAAATTGTAAATGCCCTCCCTCGCCCCATATGCTTGTTTTAGGTCGATTAATGGCTGATGTCTATAAAATAAATATTTATGGATGCGAGTTCCTTTTTTTGGTACTAAAATACGGCTTCTGGCAACATGTTTTTGCATCATTATTATGAAAAAAAATGCTTAATAAATAAAAAAAAAAATATAATAAAATGAAATTAAAATAATACGGTTTTAATTAAAATATTAACAAGAGTAACGTAATAATGTTTATATGTATGCGTAATTCAAATCAAAAACAAGGGGGAGAGGAAAAGTACTTTCATCATTAATATTGTTAAGGAATAGTGGGTAAGGGAAACAGGCAGGATATTGAAAGTGAAAAACCATTGCAAATGTTTAATATTTTTAAAATCTATAATAATGATGATGATGATTATATTTTTAGATATTCTTCTTCTTCCTTTTAGATAATGATTTTCATTTTTCAAGGATATTTTTTTCCAATTTTTTCCATTTTTTTCTTTTTTTTTGGGGAATGTAAATTTCCTTAAATTGCTTTTGGTTTTGGTTTCCTTATTTCCTTGGCAGAACATACTTTTTTTTTGCCAAATCTTAAGACAGATGAAATGAAATGTATTGTGCCTTGGTTTTTTTATCAATGAATTATGACCGTAAATAAATGACGTTCTGTTAAATCATTATTTTTTTCTTATTCTTTCCTTTTTTTCTTTTTTTGCTGCTGATGATTTTCTTTTCCATCAACTTTTTTATTTTATTTTGTAAATAAACATTAGTAGCACCACCAACAAATAGCAACAACCCTGATTAAATAGAGATTGAAGTGCTTCGATAACAGAAATAAATTGTTTGTTTATCAAGTTGTTACTGTAAACCAAATATGGGAGACGAAGATAAAATATTTTTAAATTCTCAACATAACCGTTATCTTCCAGTTTTCGTGATGTTCCTTAAAATATGTTGCAATTTATTTTGTAAATTTTTCTTCTAAAACCGAAATACTTGATAAATTATACCCGCAGCATTGCCTAGTTTCTTTAAATGAATGCATGATGAACAAAACTTGGCATTACTTTTGCACAGTATTAAGCGGGGATTTAAAAATTGAATGATTATATGCACACGAACTAGCATCACCAAACTTACGCATACACGAACGTATTACACGTTTAAGCTCAGCATCCGAAGGACCATCATCACTACGGCATCTTAAGCTACAGTAATCCCTCGATTTACGTCGCAGATGGTTCCAAAAAAAGGCGACGTAAATCGAATTTCATATTGCTCATACTACAAAGTAGTATGTTTTTAACAAAGGACTAAAAAGTTACAGTAATCCTTCGATTTACGTAGCAGTTGGTTCCAAAAAAAGGCAACGGAAATCGAATGACGACGCAAATTGAAGATAGAGGGAACGACGTATATCGAACGACGTAAATCGAAACAACGTCAATTGAGGCGACGTAAATCGGAGGATTACTGTATAAGCAGCCTTTATCGCTCCTTCTAGAAATACAAGCTTCTTAAAAATTATAAAAAAATTTGTTGCACTTCTCATGTTGCAACTGAAAAATCTTTTTTAATTAAACTGCTAAGCTTTTTTGAAAATACTAAGGTTTTATAGCAGTTTTGTAATGACATTCTTAAGATGTCATGTCATGTCAAGTGACAAAATTTGGCACTTGCTTACTTGCTTTGTCGCATGCAATACAAATGTGACATATTTTTGTGGCGTTGCATTTCATTAATTTATTAGAGATATTGTTAAAGTATTGTGGAAGAAGTAAAAATAGATTTAATCAGCTGAATAGTGTTGTTACTGATCGGGAGCTTAAATTTCAAGATTTTTGTTTTTGCCTAACTTTACTTGCTTTTATCTGTTACTAGGTTAAGATTAACTAGTGTTCCTTAGAATGAGAATAAGATCTCTAAATGTCCTTAATTTTATTGTAGTTTTCTTTATAAATAATGGGTGATTTTTTAAGAGCTATAGGAAATTTTTTCAAAAAAAACACATAAAATTCAGAAAAATTCATAAAATCTTTATTTGAATCGATAGTACGGTCCATATAATTTAATGTTTGAAGATTATTTCATGCAAATTTTGACCCCTTAGTCCAATTTTGGCATACTCTTTCCAACATTTCGGCCGGTATCTCACGAATAAATGCTTCAATGTTGTCTTCCAATGCGTCAATTGAATCGGGCTTGTCTGAGCTTTAACATAGCCCCACAAAAAATAGTCTAAAGGCGTTAAATCGCACGATCTAGGCGGCCAATTGACCGGTCCCAAACGTGAAATAAAATGTTCACCGAACTCGCCTCTCCATAAGTTGGATATTATCTCACTGCAGCGCTCACCATTCACAGTTACATTACGATTCGCAGCATCTTTGAAGAAGTACGGTCCAATGATGCCACCAGCCCATAAACCGCACTAAACTGTGACTTTTTCTGGTTGCATTGGTAGCTTTTGCAATGCTTCTGGCTGATCTTTACTCCAAAATTGACAATTCTGCTTATTTACGTATCCATTGAGCCAAAAATGAGCTTCGTCGCTGAACACAATTTTTCAATAAAGAAGTGGATCTTCGGCCAACTTTCCAATAGCCCATTCACCAAAAATTCTGCGTTGCGGTAGGTCGTTCGGCTTCAATTCTTCCACCAGCTGTATTTTGAAACGCTTCACACCTAAATCCTTCTGCAAAATTTTCCACGTTGTTGAGTAACAGAGGCCCAATTGCTGCAAACGGCGACGAATCGATAATTGATGGTCATCATTAACACTGGCCGATACAGCTGCGATATTTTCTTCAGTTAGCACTCTACGTAAGCGTGTTGGTGGTTTAATGTCCAACAATGTAAATTTGGAGCGAAATTTAGTCACAATAGCCCGAATAGCCGCTTCAGTGGGTCGATTAAACTGACCATAAAATGGAAGAAGCACGCGATGAACTTTCTTAACAGAGCACGCATTTTGATAATAAAATTCAATGATTTGCAAGCGTTGTTCGTTTGTTAGACGTTTCGTGGTTAAATTATAAACCAATCTGAAGATGTTTGACATTGAAACAAACCACAAAACGTGCGTGAGCTGTTTAAACCAGTGCTGCCAAAAGGATAATAGCTAAAAAATCACCCGTTATTTGCAAGCACTTACTTTTGTAGTTAAGCTACACTAAGTAGGTTAGGTATCACCACCGCACATAATCACAAAAGGTCGCCACTAATATACACACAGAATTGGATTACGACCTAGCTTCTCACACCACTTATGTTGTGTGTGCTAATTTTATACGGTTTTTCTGAGAAACTTTTTCATGACAATTTTAATTTACTGTCAGAGTTTTTATCGGAAATCGGTGTTAAGTGATATGCGGTATCTTCGGTATGCTTTTTTTATTAGGCAATATCCACATAGGAAATATTCGGTCCAAAAAAAATTTTTACTGTTTGGTCCACCCTGAGTTTAGATATGCTTTGTTCGACATAGCGTTCCATAAAAAAGTTTCTCAAAAATCTGTCGTTCGGAGTCGACTTTAAACTGTAGGTCCCACCACTCATATATAAAATTAACACACACAACTTAAGTGGTGTGAGAAACTAGAACGCTGTACAATTGGTCAATTCGACCTCCGGGTACTGTACTTGTCTTAATTGATAAGTACACGTCCTCTAACCTAACCTAACCTAATCTAGCGTTCGTTTAGATCCTCTTTTCTACTTAGAAAATATCAACCAAAATGAGTAGAATTCCTCTCTTATTTGTAACTTAATCGTGGTCCAGACAGTTAAACTATGACTCCTTATAATAGTGCCGCATATACAAATGCTAGGGAATTTTCATTTCAACAATTCCTAGGTATATCGATCAATTCTATCAAAAAAATGCTGAAAAACTATGCAGACACGATGATTAAAGTATTTTAGAATTTTTCCTCTTTTTTTGACATTGCCACACATTCATTTTGTAGGCCAATAGAGAGAAACAACAACTTGCAACATAATAATATTTCAACAGTGTAACGAAAATTGTGGAAATGTATGGCCTAAGGGAAGTGTTTAAACAAAATCCAACAATACAACAACAACAACTAGAAATAGCCAAACAAAATTGTATACTTATACTTGTGTTCATGCAACACATTAAAACGTATCTGGAAACAATGGAAATTGAAAGAAAAACAAAAAAATTTCCCTCCTCACCCCCTCAATTAGAAATGGTCACACATTCATATTCATTTGCCTTTATTGGAATTTTTCATTTCTTACTGTGAAGAAATTTCGTCAAGATCGTTTTTTAGTTGCAACACCGACAACAGCAACAACAGAAAGAAAACAAAAAATTAACGGCAGCTGCAAGCGCGAAATTTAAATGAAAAAATCCAAACAAAAAAATTTTTAGTTTGAAAATGTTTTTTTTTGCAGTTTTTTGTTGGCGATAAGAATCAAAAAAATTTTGAGTTTTTGTTTTGGTCTCTTTGGGGAGGAGGCAAGTTTTGTAGCATAAAAGAAAAATCTGAATGAAGATCAGGTGGAATTTTAAATGCCCTATAAATTAGGGGAGAGAAAAAGAACGTTGACGACATTGACATCATAGGGCGTACCAAGAGAGAGGTTCCTGCTGCCTTTAGTAGTATTGAACGAGAGTCTATCAAGATGGGTCTGGCAGACAATGAGGGCAAAACGAAGTATATGTTGTTGACAAGTAGGGCGTATCGGATGCCAGATTACGGCAGATAAATATACGTTCGATATAGTCAAGGGATTTATTTATATTGCTTTCGCCGTTACTAGTAAAATTGATGTCAGTCTGGAGATCAAGCGTAGGATCACTCTTGCCACTACAGCTACTACTATGGTCTCAATAGGCAATTGAGTAGCAGAGACCTCTCTCGTATGACGAAACTTATGCTCTACAACAAGCTTATTCTCCCCATGCTTCTTTACGGCGCAGAAACATGGACACTATTAAGGACTGTTGGATTAGCTTTGAGAGTATTCAAGAGAAAAATTTTTAGTAAGATTTTGGGTCCAGTTTGTTTTGGTGTTGATATCCGCATTCGAGCCAACAGTGCTACAACGAGCTATTCACCGACATGGACGTTGTGCAGCGCATTAACATTCAGCGGCTGAGTTGGCTTGGACATGTCGTTAGGATAGGTTAGGTTAGGTTAGGTTAGAGGACGTTGTCAATTAAGACAAGTACAGTACCCGGAGGTTCAATTGACCCATTGTACAACGTCCTTGTTTCTCACACCACTTATGTTGTGTGTGTTAATTTTTATACATGAGTGTTGGGACCTACAGTTTAAAGTCGACTCCGAACGACAGATTTTTGAGAAACTTTTCATGGCAATTTTTATTTACTCTCAGAGTCTTTGCCAGAAATCTGCTGAGAAGAAGTCGCCGAAGAAATACTCTTTGTATTTTGTTTTGATGTCTGGCCTGGGGCTCGAACACTGGCTTTACGTGTAATAAGCCAGACTACTAGACTACGGCGACTTCATGTCGTTCGGATGGAAGATAATGTTTCGGCGAGACGTGTATTTGATCCATAAAGGTCTATGGGGAAACTCGAGCCTTCCGAACTTCCCAATGGGAAAACTGGCAGGTATACATCAAGCGAAAGATGTGCTCAGTTCAACTTGGATAGCCCGTACTAAGGACGGGACATAGCAATGCTATCTGATTGTCACATCGCCATTCGATCAAATGGCTGCTATAAGTTTAATTCGAAAATAGTATGTCAATGTCCTTATTTACATACTTACATAATTCGTCATTACAACCCATCAGTCTGGTTTACAACTTAGCTTCACACACCATTCATATTATATGTTAATTTATGTACATGAGAGGCAGGTTTTTTATTTTCGATTTGTTAGAAATGTCTGAGACACGTCTAATAAGTGAACACACAACCTACTGAACTATGTCCCAGATCATAGAGGAAGTCACAATAATGAGAGTGAAAGATGAACTTAAGAGTAGGGCAGTTTCCACTACTAGCCAATTTATTAAAATCGCTGCAGTCTAAGAGGAGATCTGAGGAGTCATGACTATACTGGAATAACCTGAGGTTGGCGCAGGACACTATAGACCCATAGCGAAGGTTGTCTCGAAGCCAAGGAGGATAATGAAAGATAATAAATAGTTGGAACAAATTCATGGAATTTATGAGGCATTAATGTATGCATATCAGTTGCTATGCAAGGAATTGCCATTTTTGTTACTGAGCAACATCCTAAAGCTTATATGGGTTTTAAGGACAAATAATCTAGTAGCTGGTGTATTAGCTTAATAGATGTGAGGCCAGGTTTCAAAACCCAGGTTAGACATCTCCAAAGAAAACGAAATACGAAACAAATATTTCTTCGATGACTTTCTTCCAGCAGATTTCTATCAAACACTCTGAGAGCAAAATAAAAACTGCCATGAAATGTTTCTCAAAAATCTGTTAGGTAAGGTTAGTGTGGTAGCTTCATACCAAAAGCTCACTTGAGCACGCACAGCGGCCCGTTGTGATGCCACAGTAGAACGCAGTTCCTGTACTGACCAAGTTCCCCCGAACCCAGGAAGAGGAGGTCAGTCAGCGCAAGATCTGCATATCCAAAGCACGACTACCCCGCGCTAGAAAACAAGTTTGATAAACGATAATATATCCTTGACATCAATGGACGATAGCTCCGTCAAACTGACAAGCGTCGGAGAGCTAAATAACCATTATCTGCACCTCGCAAGAGATGGGCATTGACAAAAAAGTGGATAACAGTCTCGTCCTCCTCAGCGGATCTGCACCCACGGCAGAAGTCATTAAATGGGAGCCGCATTCTCTCCGCGTGTCTACCTACAACACAGTAACCTGTAAGCATGGCCACTGTGATTGAGATGATGCCGCGACCAAGTCCAAGTAACTGGTTGGTACGCCTTCTATCCATCCGGGGACAGGTGAGTCTAGCGGTAGAGCAGAACTCCTCGTTGATCCAGGATAGGTTGACGTCTCGGAAAAATATCCGGGCGATGGCCTGCTTGATCGAGGCAAGTGGCATTCCTAAAAATCTGTTGCTCGGAGTCGATTTTAAACTGAAGGTCCCGCCGGCACTCAAGTATAAAATTAACACACACAACAAATGAGTGATGTGAGACTATAGGTCGTCATCCTGACTGAAGGGTTGTAATGATCAATTATATATGTATGTATGGATGTATGTATGTATGTAAGTATGTATGTATATATATATATGTATGTATGTATTTCTTGAGAAAATCAATTGTACCTGAAAATTCTAGTTTGATTGGAGTTATTTTAAGAATTTTCTTGAGAAGGAAGATGTGAAAACAGTGAAGTAACTTTTGAGCGGTTGTCTGATGATAATCACTACTTGAGAGATTATTTCCTAGAGGATGCCCTAGCTATCTCAGAAGTATTAATGAGTTAAGTGTTAAACATGCTTTTCAAATATCTGAAGAGTAATTGATAGATTAGGTTAGCTGGTAGCTTGGGTTCACAGATTAGTTCATTTGGTGGCCCATGTGGTCCATTTTGTCAGTCAGTGTGAGGTAAGTTGCATTGTCTTGATCCTTTAGTGTTGAGTTTGAATTACCCTGAGCTCCGGATGAAACCGGTCAGTTCCCTTAGTAACACATTCGCCTAGATCTTCAAGCGTTCTGCGATGAAGTTTGTTTTGAAGTGCAGGGCACTTGCATGGAAGGTCATCTAATGAATCTACTAATAAAGGTCTAAGCATTTAATGTATCCTATCTGAAGTGTCACTGTCACTGTAACTATCCCAGTGAAAGAATTCAATATTCTATAGAGTACTCATAGAAAACTCGATCCTTAAAACTAAAAAAAAGAATCCTTTTTTATACCCCCGGCTGGCTGGTTGCTTGCTTGGTGAATTGTGCAAAAACAAAATTGTTAGAAAACACAATACAGAAACGGAATGCATAAATAAAAGAAGGAATTGTATTGGCAACATATAATTGTTACAATTGGTAATAGTTTCTCCTGGTGTCCATATAGCCAAAGACGCCTCTCAATATTTTTGGGCTTTTTTTTGTTTAACTGTTATTCTTGTATGGTTTTATTGCATTTTTGTTTCTATTAACCAAAAAAAAAAAGAAAACAAAAAGAAAATGTTCATCATATCAAATGATCTAAAAGCGTTTTACCACAAACGATATGGACAATAATGAAATGGGAAGTACATTATCCTCAGGCTTAATCGTTCAGCTACAGTCGCTTTAACTACTCGTACATCGTACATAAACATGTGCCTGTATTTTCCTGTATTGGAAGTGAGTGTTTTTGTTTTTTTTTTTGGTTTTGCCATTTCGTTCAACAATTTTTTGGTTAGCAAGTGAAGTGAATTGTTGTTTTAGCCATTCTCTATGGCCGGCCAGGCTATATGAGAGCCATAGAAAGGTGGCACTAACAAGTGCGATTTGAATTTTACAGTCAAACGTTTGTTTCTTTCTTTCTTTCGAGTCGTTTTTGTTTTTCGTTTTACATTTCGAAATAAAATAAAACGTGAGACACGAATTGCAAAGCAATTGTTTCTTAAAGGTCCTCTCTTTTCCTCTCTCTTTGCTGCATCTTTTTTATCATTTCTTCTTAACAAAAATCATCGAAGAATCAAATTAGTTTTGCTGGAGTATGCAAAAACCATAACCATTGCAGAGGAGCAGGCATTCTACTACCCGTGGAAAAAAAGAGACACGAAGAAGACTAGAATTATGCTGGTGATGTATGCATGTGTGTTTATGCGAAAGTATGTATGTGAGTATGGGAGTAGAACCCATATTTAGCTCCAATTTAAAGATAATAATAGAAGAGCATAGGCATGAGTACATATGCTAGTTATAGTTGGTGTTCACTTGGAATGTTAATTTATGTTGGCAAAACGAATTAGTCGCCTTGCAAGCCAAAATAAAATTGGTTTCCCTTTGGTAACGAATTCAATACAAAATTGTACTCGTACATGAACTTTCAATTCAAAGAATTAAAAATTAAGATTAAAAGAGGACAAAGAAAAGCATTTTAAAGGCACATACGATAGCAAATCAAACATTCCAACCAGTGTTGTAAATGGTTAAAGCAGAAGGTACCTTTCAAGATCGGCATATATCGGATTCCACATTTGTTAACTGAATCCTAGAACCAGTTTTACTACGGTTTCAACATTGTTAGTATACAGAGTGCACGCTCTATGAAATGTACAACGATTTTCGTGTTTCCAAAATAATGATTTCGACACCACAGACCAAAGACATTCCGAACAGTCAAAAATCGCTTAAATATCATAAATTCAAAACTTTACAGGAACTAGATTACTGTCAGACGAAGACAAGCTTGCATAGCCATTAGGACTGACTCAAGCAACCATTTCAAAGCGCTTGAAAGCAACAGGATTTATTCTAAAGCATGGAAATAGTACGACACATGAACTGATGCTGAAAGACTTTGAAGACCAATTTTATATGACTGAAATCCTCTTCCATCGCTTTAATAAGAAATTATTTTTTGCATCATATTATCTCCGGCAACTAAACATAGATTCATTACGACAATTCCAAAAGCAAGAAATCATATGTGAAGCGCAGCCAAGTGGAATATCTATTCTGCTTGGATTATATTTTAAATTTGGTGGCATCAGAAGGGTGTGATCCATTATGAGCTGCTAAAATCGGACGTGACTATCACGGGAGACCTTTGTACAGAACAATTAATTCGTTTGAAGCAAGTATTAGCGAGAAAACGCTGTGAATATGTAACCAGACATAACATACATGGTTGGTCGTAACAAACTTTCAGTCAGGATTACAACCCAGCTCCTCACACCACTTGTGTTGTGTGGGTTAGTTTTACAGTTAGTTAGTTAGTTAGTTTGAGGGGATCTTTTTCGAGGGTATTGTTTCGGTTTTTATTGGAGAATATTTTTTATGTGGTAGGTTCCAAGCCCTACGCACAACTCAAATTTAACGTCCAGGGGATAGGACTTCGCTGCACGCATTAGTTAACATCTAGCGGGTGCTAGAATGCCATCCAGGAGGGGCCACGAGGAGGCTGCGTGTCAACTTGAATACAGCAAGCCAAGGATCGTCCTGGTGGTCGTCACGTTGACCGCAGTCAGAAACTTTACCTTGTTTGCATGCATTGCATCCCTCCCTACAACATGGATGTTGTACAGCGTATTAATATCCTGCCTCTGCGCTGGCTCGGCCATGTCGTTCGAATGGAGGAGGATGCTCCAGAGAGACGGGAATTTGATGCGGGGATCTGCGGAAGTCGGCGAAGAGGACGACCTTGTATCCGTTGGAAGGACCAAATCGAGGAAGCCCAGTCATCGATTGGTGTGACCAACCGGCGTAGGCGCGCAAGAAGCAGAGGCGCCTGGAAGAATGTGTTGCGGCAGGCCGAAATCCGTTAATCGGGTTGTTATGGCCAATTAAGTAAGTAAGTAAGTAGTTACTTAGTTTTACATGCGTAGTTTAAAGTTGACTCGGAACGACAGATTTTTCATGACAATTTTATTTATCCTCAGAGTTTTTGTTTTGAAGATCACTGACCCGGAGATCAGTGGTGCGTTGCGCACTACTCCTACGATCGCTCTGGAGATAATCTTATACCTTCTGACGCTTGACCTCTACTGCAGGAGCATGGCGGCAAAGGTTGGCAGGCGCCTGTGGGCTACTGGACAATGGCATACATCGGGCATTGGCCATACAGAGATACTGGGAGTAATTCATATTGTCGGAAGCAATGATTACATGACACCGCGATATGACTTCTCAATGAACTTTGGGACATCCATTCCGAAAAGAAAGGACTGGAGGAGTGGTTTAGTGAACCTCCCAAGGGACTCCGCAATTTATTTACACCGATGACTCCAAACTGGAAGGAGCCGTTGGAATTGGTATCTATTCGCTACAAGATCATTGCAGCGTCTTTCAGGCGGAGCTGTCAGCAATTCAGGCTGCGGTGAAAATTATTGTGGAAAATCATCATACTTTCCGATAGCCCAGCGGCTATCAAGGCATTGGTTTCCAGTGTAATAAACTCCAAGACGGTGTACAGATATCTCAATGAGGTGGCGAACCGATATGATGTTTGTATTATATGGATACCGTGACATAATGATATTCCTGGCAACTGCAGAGCGGATGAACTGGCCAAAAGGGGCACGACTATCGAACTCTCTGATGAATTCTCCACGTTAGGAATCCCTTTGGGGACCTGCAAACTTATAATTGACAACGCAACCGTAGATCTCGTCAACGGAATGGGGGCAACTTCGAATAAGGGCAGAGCGGCGCAAAAGATCTGGCCGAGGCTAGATAGGAGGCACACGGCGACTCTTCTTAAACTCCAAAGAAGTAGGCTCAGCATTGTTATCGGGGTCAATACGGGGAATTGCATTATAAGAGCGCATGCGAGGCGTATAAGTCTTGGATACATTGCAAATGATTTCTGCAGAAGCTATGAAGATGAAGAGGAAGACGAGGCTATCCTTCACCTATTGTGCACATGTCCGGCACTTAGTTGGATGAGAAAGAGGTACCTGGGTGCCTACTACATGGAGGATATGGATGAACTGTCATGTATGGATATTGGCAGCCTGAGTCGCTCCGAGCTCCGAATGGTTCCTGAAATAGGGGAAATGAGGAACTGTGGCATCACAATGGGCCCTGTGTGCGGCCTAAGTGTGTCCGCTCATGACTCCATCGAGGGGACGGCCACTTCTACCTACCTACCTGATCTGGAGTTTGAACTGAGACCGCACGTCTAATAAGCCAACACATTACCTACTAGACTACTACGGCGACTATTAGTCCATTGGTCGGAAAACGGAGTATGCAACCAGATACGAGACTGTAACTTTTCGTCATGACAACGCTCGGCCAGATATTTTGTTGCCGTTCAAGCGCTATTTGAGAAACAATGGATGGAAAATTTTACATCAACCAAATTATAGTCCTGACCTTGCTTCATCTGACTTCCATTTGTTTCGATCGATGCAAAACGCTCTCACTGGAATACGTATGTTCTTTACGAGGAGGACCATATAACCAACATTCACTGGAGAATGTTTCTTTCCCATAGATTACCGTTTGTAACAAACTGCACGAACAAGATAACATAACGTTCAAATATTTATTTTCTTTTCTTTTTTTATTTTAATTTCCGAGCTATGATTCGTATATAAAATAGGGCCCAATTGCATAGAGCAAATCTGTGTTACGGATGCATTTTAATGTTTATAATTTGAGGGATTCGTTTCTTTTAGTTTATAAATATCGTGTATATAATGTGTGTTTAAAGTTATTAAAGTTTGTGACAATGAAATCTATGGAAATATATCTTCTTCAGGCTTCTTCCTGGCATCGGGAACAACACCGTTTTCTTCATTAGCAGCATTGTTATCGCTTTCGACGCCATTATTTGAATCGACAACAGAGTTATCGTCAGGATTAATATCTGATCCACCATTTTCATCCAAACCAGCTTCACCACCCTCAGAACCAGCTTCATTACCATCAGAACCACCTTCATTGCCATCGGCACCACCTTCACCACCATCAGAACCACCTTCACCACCATCAGAACCGCCTTCACCACCATCAGAACCACCTTCACCGCCATCAGAACCACTTTCACCGCCATCAGAACCACCATCACCACCTTCGGAACCACCATCCAAACCACCATCATCAAGACCATTCATTAGGCAATTCTGTAGAGCAGCCAATAGCTCATCGCTTGCAGATTTCGACTTGGCAATCACATTCTTAATGCAGGAATCTTCTGTTGCATCGATGTTCTTATACGATATTGATAAATTATCCGCTAATGTCGTAGAGGCTTTGCCCACTTCATTTATGGTCGTTTGCAAATTGGCAGACTAAAAATTATTTTCAAAAAATTAAAAAAAAAAAAAAATACTTTCAACCCCTGCCATGTAGAGGCACACTTACATTCTCTTTCAAACACTTGAGATATTCCAAATCATCGGATTTGTTCAGACATGCCGTCAAAGTGTTCTCCACATTTTGTACTTGCAAGTTGAGATTTTCACGTTCCTGTTTCACTTTATTGAGCTCATCTTCACGGCGTGAAGCAGCCCTTTGTATACAGGCCTCGGTATCGGTTTTAGAATTCTCCGTGGCGGCCGTAATAAGGGGTAAATATTTATCGTAACATTTAATGCCACCACCAGCCCTGGCTATGCCTGGTATCGAGAGCAGGCTAAAGATTTGCGATTTCACATGGCCATCAATAGCTTCTTCAACCTGTTGTGGTGTTTCAAAGGCTAAAGAAACCTGTTTAACGGGGAAAAGTAGAAAATATTTTCAAATTTGTTTCCTTTTTTCTTAATTTTATTTTTTATTTTTTTTACACTCACACTAAACAGTTGCACTAACGCTAAAGCCACATATAATTTCATTTTAATTTTTTCTTACTTTACTATTCCGCTTACAAAGCTTATATGTTGTCTTGCAATTCGTATTGCTCACCTTTATATACCAGAGTAAAGGAAGATGTTTTGCTTAATATTTGCTTAGATATTGTAGATAGTGACTAGTCCCCTCCCCAATCGCTATCTAATTTTCTTGCTTTGATTTGCTTTGATTATTGTGTGTTCTGATAATATTTTCCTACAAATTGTTTATAATGAGAATATCAAGTGGTCTGTATTACAGAAAACGCCAGTTCCAAGTGTTTTATTGTTTATTAATAAATTGAAAAATTTTATTTTCATTTTACGCAAGTAAAAGTACTTGAGGTGCATGTGATGACTTTGTCGTCAACAATTGTGACTCACTGTCCTAAATATAGGTCAATTGCATTTAACTTTATAAGTTTTCCGGGAATTTAATTTAAAATTAATAAGTTTAGTAAATTGATTAGAAATTATGGACTAAGACTTTGATCATATGACCCCCCCTTGTTTGATTTATAAACGTCGTAGTCCGAATACAGCATTCTCACATATGTAGTTTTCAATCGTATTTATATTTATTTATGAATTCACTTGGTTTGGATTTATCTACACACATATATGCATATTTGGTCATTATTACCCTTCTTCAGTCAGGATTACAACCTAGCTTCTCAAACCACTTATGTTGTGTGAGTTAATTTTATACAGGAGTGGAGAGATCTACAGTTCAAAGTCGACTTCGAACGACAAAATTTTGAGAAACTTTTCATGGCATATTAGGTTTACTTTCTGAGGGCGATGTGATAGTTGGCTCTGATCCCCCAATCTGCCACCTCTATGGCCTCGTGGTCACCGGTGAGACACCTATCGACTGGCTGGCATTCGAGCGCAAAAGATTATGGAAAGCGAAAAGGGAAAACCTCGCCATTAGTACCGCAGATGTCAGATCTCAAACTATACGGCGATGGCAAAGTAGATGGAGCGATGCAACAAGTGGAAGGATGGACTGCTGGACTTATTCCATCTATAGAAGCATGGGCACAGAGAAATTTTGGGGAAATTAACTACTTCCTGACCCAGTTTCTTGCGGGTCATGGTTATTACCGACAATATCTACACCGCATGGGCAAGGTGAATGATCCTGGCCGCATTTATTGCGAGGAAATTAGTGACGACGCTGAACACACATTCTTCCATTGCATCAAATAGCAAGACGAGAAGAATGTGTTGATGGAACAGATTGGCGAATTCACACCGGAAAACATTGTTGACGCAATGCTCAAAAGCGAGACGAAGTGGAACGCTGTGAGAATATACGTGGAATTTGTACTCCGCTTGAAGAAGGTCGCCCTTGATACAGTACGACAGAATGATACATAAGAAGACGAGCCAATAGCATGAAGCTGCCTTCGAATATGGCGTACCCAGAAGTGGGAGAGTAGACAACGGTCCTTAACAGGACGTCGTTCTGGGCCCTTCCCGAAGTAATGCAGATAGCCGTCCCGGGAAGAGAGTATCCCCAAAAGAGGATGATAAATTGTTTTAGTGGAAGGCCCACTCTACGCAGCTGACGACGGTCACTGTAAGTGCGAAGGCATTTTGAACCCTACCTAACACGCCAAAAAGAAAAAAATGGCATCATCAATGGATTGGTCAGGGGGGGGGGGAGAGCAGAGGCGTTGAGAGAATGGATCGGATTGTTATGTTTCTGCGTGTATATGGCCTGCTATAAACAGTGTAAGTACAGTTTGGTTGCTGGGTTTGGATAAGGCCAGCTTAAGGTTAATTATTGGATTTATTACAGGGAACTGAGAGATTAGATCGCAGACTAGGTTGCGGAACAGATCCCAGCCGGACTATTGCAGGGTACGTTGCGATGAGCAGGAGCTGGAGATTATCGAACACATCCTCTGTAACTGTCTGAAGTTGAAGACCCTTGGAAGGGGCTTCTTTGAGGGTTTAAATTCTGTGTCGAAAGCCGGCATAAATTCTCTCTATAGATTCATTATTAGTTCGGGGTTTATTAAGAGGTACTGAGAGATTAGATCGCTGACAAGGATCTGGAACAGATTCCAGCCGGACTATTGCCGGGTACGTTGCGATGAGGAGAAGTTGGAGACTATCGAACACCCCCTCTGTAACTGTCCAGCTCTTAGGAGGTTGAGGTTGAAGACACTTGGCAGGGACTTCTTTGAGGGTTTGAATACTGTGTTGAGAGCCGACATAAAGGCTCTCCATAGATTCATTATTAGCTCGAGCTGGTTGAGAAGTGCTAGGGCTTCAATAGTGTAGTTGCGCTCTCTTGTGTCTTTTGTTAGTCTAATTCCTCTAATTCCTTAGTCTAATTCCTCTGTACTTATCTCAATTGCCAAGTACGCGTCCTCTAACCTAACCTAACTTTTCATGGCATATTAATAAATTCTCCGAGTTTTTGCCAGAAATCTGCTGAGAGGAAGTCGCCGAAGAGATATTTTTTCAATGTTTGTTTTGTTGGAAATGTCTGACCTGGTGTTTGAACCGTGGGGTAATTAGCCAACACACAACCTACAAAACTATGGCTGCTTCATTCAGATCGGTTATGTATTGCCCGAAACAAACCAGCACCTTTTAATTTGACTTTAAAGTTGCCTTGCAGTTATCGAGTTATCCTCTATACACAAATTCTATTTTGTGTTCGTTCTAATCACCATGGGAATTCCCTACAGTAACAATAGGAGACAAGTAAGCTGTCAAAGAAACTTCAAAATGTTTGCATTTATTTTTCTACTAATTGTTGTGATGTCATCATTATAAAAAACAAACTTTTCATGTAAACACTTGAACATTTTGATTTTCTTTATCTTTTTAGAAATTTGAAAATATTTTATTTCCGCTACTGAAGTATTTAAAAAAACACGAATTCATTTTAATTTAACAGAGATAAACCGATTATAACTGAAATATTAGGCAGAGATGAAGTTTAAGTACCCTAACCTATGCAGAAAGTGAAATAAGCTCAGAACATCTAAAGCGACTGCAGAAAGTTGAAAGAGTAAGATAAAAAACTTCACACCAACAACAACATTTTCTCCACTTTGTAAAGAGCAAGACTACCTATAGAAAGGAGTGTTTAAAAAGTTCCGTTAGAATTGTTCCGGTTAGAAATGGAATACAATTTCATTTATATGGCTGGCGAGGCGGTCCTCACAGTACCTCACACGATCGCATCAATTTTCGTACACTTTTCCGAGTGTATGGGGTTATGTCTAGGCAATAACATCACGAATGTTGGCCTCTATATGGTCAACACTTTTCTTTAACGGTCCACCACATAATATAGTCCAACAGTGTCAAATCACAACTTTTTGGCGGCCATTTCGACTAATTAAACGGCCATCAAACGTTTGACGCAATAAATCGATTGTGTCATGAGATGTATGGCCAGTTGCACTATGCTGGTGAAACCAAAAATCGCTCACATCAATACCTTGAAGAGCGGGTACAAAAAATCAGCGATATGTGTCTCCATTGACCATCCTCAATTTCAAAGAAATATGGGCCAATAATGAAGTTAGTCATTACAACTCTTCAGTCAGTATTACGACCTCGCTTCTTACATCACTTATGTGGTGTGTGTTAATTTTAATACATGAGTGGCGGGACTTACAATTTTAAAGTCTATTCCGAACGACATATTTTTAAGAAACTTTTCATGGCTATTTTATTTATTCGCAGAGTTTTTGCCAGAAATCTGTTGAGAGAAAATCGCTAAAGAAATATTTTTTCATATTTTCGTTTCTTACGTCTGACCTGGGATTTGAACCGTGGCCTTACGTCTAATAAGCCAACACACTCCCAACTAGACTAAGGCGACTACAAGTGGCACTAAATAGTCACTCGTAATGGGTGCTTCGGCTACAGTAAGAGCACGTGTGGGTTTTCTGAGCTTCAAATAGGGCAGTTTAGCTTATGAACGTATCCACCGAGATGAAAATTAGCTTAGTTTAGTTTCTCGTTGGCCCAATAAATGCAAACGTGGCTCAACCATAAATCGATTCATTATGTTCCGATATGGAGATATGATACTGAAAAAGGATTACAACCTAGCTTCTCACACCACAATGTGTTGTGTATTAATTTTATACATGAGTGGCGCCGCCAACAGTTTAAAGTTGACATCGAACGACAGATTATTTGAGAAACTTTTCATGGCAATTTTATGTACTCCCAGAATTTTTGCCAGAAATCTACTAAGAGGAAGTCGCAGAATCTGAATCTTGTGTCAGAATAGAACGACATAAGTATTGCCAGATTCGAAATGACCGATCATCAAATATAGGACCAGAGGGAAGGCCATCTTGTCGACAGAGAGAAAACATTTGATCCAACATTGGAGTTTATCCTGACCCTAATCGATTAAACCTTAATGTCACATCCATGAAAGAATCACACCGCCTCGAATTAGTCCAATAGTTGGCTGAAGATCCACTTCTTTATCGAAAAATTGTGTTCAGCTACGAAGCTCATTTTTCGCTCAATGGATACGTAAATAAGCAGAATTGTCGATTTTGGAGTGAAGATCAGCCAGAAGCATTGCAAAAGCTACCAATGCATCCAGAAAAAGTCACAGTTTGGTGCGGTTTATGGGCTGGTGGCATCATTGGACCGTACTTCTTCAAAGATGCTGCGAATCGTAACGTAACTGTGAATGGTGAGCGCTACCGTGAGATGATATCCAACTATTTTTTTTTACCAAAAATGCAAGAGCTTGACTTGCATGACATGTGGTTGCAACAAGACGGTGCCACATGCCACACAGCACGCGTAACAATGGACTTATTGAGAGACGAGTTCGGTGAACATTTCATTTCACGTTCGGGACCTGTCAATTGGCCGCCAAGATCGTGCGATTTAACGCCTTTAGACTATTTTTCGTGGGGCTATGTTAAAGCTCATGTCTATACAGACAATTGACCCATTGGAAGACAACATTGAAGCATTTATTCGTGAGATACCTGCCGAAACGTTGGAAAGAGTATGCCAAAATTAGACTTAGCGGATGGACCATTTCAGACGCAGTCGCGGTCAACATTTGCATGAACTAATCTTCAAACATTAAATTATATGGACCGTACTATCGATTCAAATAAAGATTTCATGCATTTTTCTGAATTTTATGTGTTTTTTTTGAAAATTTTTTCTATAGCTCTTAAAAAATCACCCATTACTATAACCTAGTAGGGATCTCACCTTGAATTGACTAACGGCCAGTGCATCGATATGCTCCAGGCCTCCATACCCCTGAACATGTCAGCCTGAGTTAGAGTTAAGCAAGAAAAAAGTTGAGCACTATTGCGGTCTAACTTTACATGCCACATAGTAGAGGCGGGAAATTGAAAATATCATGGACTTATTGGTTAGCCCTCACGCATTTAATATGTAATTTTTTAAAAATTTTGTTGAAAACATTACAAACATTTAAGAGTTTGGTGGTGAAACACACAGAAAAATTATAATTTTGTACCATTTGAGGCCTCAGCTGTAAAATAATTTCAAAATAATTTTCTTTAATTTGTTTAAATTAAATCCCGTTGTTTTTTTTTTGATTCCATATTTAATTCCTTTTGAATACTTTATGAGAATTATGTGAACATTAAAATAATCTTTTGTTTTTCACTAAATTAAGCAGCAACAGCCAACCATTCATTCATTGCGAAAAGGATTCGCAACATTCTTTAATGTCTGCATAATTTTCTAGACTGTTTTTGTTGCCCGATTTGTCTTCATCTCCTTATTTTTTTTTTGTGTTGTTGCTACTGATGTTTCCATCAGACTGAGTGCGTTTTTAATATTTCAATGAGATTTTGTACATGAACTCCTCGTTTTGTTTGTATTTCATTTGCAACAATGAAATGATAAGACTGGAATATGAATTTCAGTTTGAATTTGATTTTGAGTTTCAGTTATTAAGACAGACACTGGAGACATACTACGCAGTAAATGCTTGCTTGTGTTGGTAAGAAAACAAGACAAATGAAGAGATGTTCAGAAATTTTTTTCTTTTAACTTTTGCTTGTTTTGCACCATGAGAAGAATGGAAGGAAGGAAGGAGTTGTCATTAGCAGCAATTAATTTAAGTGAAGATTTTTTGTTAAATTAATTCATTACTTTGAAAATTTATTAGAGAATTTCTTTTACTTAAAGTGTTTAAAACGAATACAAAAAAGGGGTTTTTGTTATTTAAAGGGCAGCATTTCGTAAGTAACGCATTGCCTAGAGAACTTGTTAATTTTTTACTGGCAGTTCCAGTTCCAATCTTCCCTCTCAAAACATATTTTATTTTTTTAATTGATTCTCTGTCCGAGAACATTTCTTTCAATTTTTTAATTTCGAAAAGTCTTCGTTTGCATCTTCATAACATTACATTTGCAATAAAAGTAAATGAAACATGTAAATATGTCCATGCAATTGAAAGAAGTTGCATGTAAACTTTGAACAGAAACTTGTAACATTTTTGTTGAAAATTGCCAGTGATAAGCGTTGTAATATGCAAGACAGGACAAGACAAAGAAGAAGAGATTGAAAACATGCAACAAAATTTGCTAATCAGTTAGGAAAGGAATTCTGGAAACATGTAAAGATTCTCAAAGAAATAAAGAAATGAAACTTTAAGGAACACAGTGAGTAAATTAAAGAAAATTATTGACGAAATTTTTTAAGAATCGGTCAGTCTTTGATATATGACATCTATTCTGAATTCCTATATAAACACATACCTACAGAATTCGTCATCACAACCCTTCAGTCAGGATTACAACCTAGATTCTTACAGCACTTATGTTTTGTGTGTTAATTTCTTTTACATGACTGGTGGGACCTACAGTTTAAAGTCGACTCCGAACAACAGATTTTTAAAAAACTTTTCATGGCAACTTCCTACACATATGTACATATGTATATATGTATAATTGGTCATTACAACCCTTCAGTCAGGATTAAGATATAGCTTCTCATGTAGTCTAGTAGGTAGTGTGTTGGCTTATTAGGCGTAAAGTCCGGGTTCGTATCCCAGGTCAGACATCCAAATGAAATATGAAAAGAAAAATATTTCTTCGGCGACTTCCTCTCCTCTGGTGTGAGAAGCTAGGTTGTAATCCTGAATGAAGGGTTGTAATGGTTAATTATGTATGTATGTATGTCCTCATGTTGTGTGTTCTCATGTATTGTGTGTGCTCATTATATATATGAGGCTGGTACCCCACAGTTTAAAGTCAACTCCTAACGACAGATTTTTTGAGAAACTTTTTCATGATAATTTTATTCCCTCTCGGAATTTTTGCCAGAAATCTGCAGAGAGGAAGTCGCCGAAGTTGTTAGACCTGGGATTTGAACCGTGGCCTCTCGTCTTATAAGCCAACACACTACTAAGTTACAACGAATTCGAATTCCTATAGTACATGCATAACATTTATTGATTACTTTACATAGGGCTTTCACAAAATGTTTTATTTTATACGGTTGTCATATTTTCAGGACCCGGTTTCATGAATTAACTACTTGTTGCAGCTAAGCGGATAATTGGATCACTACACTAGGATGTAAATTCTTAGAACTGTCAGTTGGCGTTTGGAAAATGCCTGGGGATGTTGTATTGCCTGTTGGGGGAGGAACTTTGCTAATTGGACTTTAACCTTTCCACAGAGGTGACGCTTCCTAATATTCTTATAGTGTTTGATGCCGATATTATATAATCTATGCGGGATTACGAGGCTTCACCATGGGTTAATTCTCCAACATTAATATTATTTTTCAAGACCAGGAAGCATAGCGAGGACTTACCTTTTTGTGTAAATTTTTTGAGTTTAAAAACAAAAGATTCGTGACATGTTAGAAACCTAAAAAAGCTCTATGAGGTTTTCTATTTCATCATAAATATACAAAGGAATGAATAACGCTTCACAATCAGTTGCAATTCACTACCAAATTCGTGCTGTTTAATTAATGAGTTCCTATCGAAATGCTATCTCCACCTATGAAACTAATTACTGGCTCATTAAGTACGCCAACACAGCAGACAAACACCATACCATACTTCTTCTAAACCGATCAAAATTATAAAGTTACCATGCCATATCATGCCATGACAACTTATTTCTTTTCGTCCAAAATGGGAGAATTCAACCTGATTTCAACAAGCCGATGCGGGCCGCTATACCACAAATTTATTAATAGATGACTTTGATGAGCATTTAATCTCACATTCAGTGGAGCACTCAATTGGCTGCAATGATTAAGCGCGTTTACTACTTATATTATGTGTGATAATTTTATACATGAGTGGCGCGATCTACTGTTTAAAGTCAACTCCGAACGCTAAATTTTTGAGAAACTATTCATGGCAATTTTATTTTGTTCTCAGATTTTTTGTCAGAGGAAGTCGCCGTAGAAATATTTTCTTCATATTTCAGTTTGTTGGCGATATCAGACCTGGGGTTTGTACCGCAGCCTCATATTTAATAAGCCAATACGCTACCTACTAGACTACTGTTACTTCTAACTTCTCCTCTTTTAAGTCCTCAGAGTTATTCGAATATAGCACTTCCTCCTCATTGTTGTACACCACATTATTCAATCATAAGAATAGGCCTGGCTTCAGTTGAGCCAATGTATCATTCTCGGAGTGACACGCATTTAGAATCTATGGTTCTGCTATATATCGACCAACACTTGTGGACCCTATCTTGCAGATGCAGTCTCTATTTCAAAACCCTATCAGTTTGATTTCCTTAAAAACAAATTTTTCCTGGTGGGATATCTTATTTCCTTTGGACTATCATAATGAGCGATCTTTGTCCTTCTTGTAAATGTATATATTTCAGTTTTTTCCGGGTTCACATTTGTATCCAATTGTATGCTATGTTCAGAGCCTTTTTGGCTATTGATCAGTGATAAAAGTAAATCCCTCTGTGGTATTCCCATTTTCACATTGACCTTTCTGGATATATAGCCAATCCAGTCAAATAACGCCTGGTACATATAAACGAACTTAAAACACTTCTTTTCTAAAGAGATCGGTTAATAAAAGTTCGAAGGTTATATATCAAATATTCCAATATTTCGGCCCACTGTTTAGAAACTTCAATAGGCGTTTTTATTACACTGTTTATGCAGTCTAACATGTCATAGACTCTCTCTCTTTCATCGTTATCATTTTAAAACACAATTGCCAACAATTGTTTTCCTAATGAAAGTTTTTTTATTGTTCCTGTTTTATACTCTTTTTTTCTGATTTTCTTTTTTTTTTTTTGTAATAAAAAAGGATTTGCAGGCTAGAAAAACATGCAAAACAAATTGTATTTTAATGTTTTACTAAATTGCTCTTGTTTAGGGAGAACGAAAATAGAAATTAAATTTTAACATGTGCCTGTCAATCCATATATGCTATGGCATTAGAAAAGGATTATGTCCAGGTATGACAAACTAAAAAGAAAACACATTTTAAAGTTGGTTATGGAAATGTGTTGAAAGCAAACATTTTTTCCAATTACCGGTAATCAATTTAATAAAACGTTGATTAATTTGAGAGCATACTCTCCATTTTTCAATAAATAAAGTATACTTTTAGGTTTTTAAACAATGTTTGCAAGTGCAAGCATAATATTAGGAGAATTTTTAAAACAGTACGTACTGAAATAGTTTATAGCCTTGGAATGGATGTTGTTTGAGGGAAATTTTAATCCCAGAAGGAATAAATATGGAAAATATGATTAGAATAGTGAAGGATTAGAATCAACAAACATATAACCAACCTAGTGAGAAGTCTTTCTCGTTCCCAGGAATACTACTTTGTCTTGGAACCCGATGAAGACTGATCCTGACAGTCCATATGCTTCTAGGGAGTACATGCTTTTACGAACATTTATTTATTTACTTTCAGCAGACTGCTACTATCGACCTGAGGTCCGCTTTACTGTCAAGGAAAATTACATAAGAGTCCACATTAGAAAATTCGAGGACCGTAACGGCCTCAAAAGCTATTAAAACAGTAACTATTTCCGTTAGAAAGTAACTTCAACGAAGATTTTTTAAACACTCTGTGGAACTGAATTATGTTTCATCTTCAATATCCTTGTCTGCTTGAGTATATTGTTAGGTTTTTACCTTTTAAAAACGTTTAAAATATGAGCTCGTAGATTGAAAATAAAATAAAAATAAATTTGTGTTTAGTTTTAGGTCGGAGTGGTAGCTGTGATATCACAAAGCCCACTTGAGCACGCACAGCGGCCCGTTGTGATGCCACAGGTGAACGCAGTCCCTGTACTGACCAAGTTGCACCAAAATCAGGGAAGAGGAAGAAGTTGGTCAGCGCAAAGGCTGCACATCAAAAGCACGACTACCCTACACTGGAAAACCAGCCAGAAAGTTTGATGAACGAAGCTATATCCTTGATATCAATAGATGATAGCTCCGTTAAGCTGACAAGAAATGGAAAGCCAAATAACCTATATCTACACCTAGCAAGAGATGGGCACTGACAAAGAAAGTGGATAACAGTCTCCCCTTCCTCAGCGGATCTGCATTCACGGCAAAAGTCGTTAAATGGGAGCCTCATTCTCTCCGCGTGTCTACCCATAACGCAATGACATGTAAGCACGGACACTTTGGTTGAGATGACGTCACGACCAAGTAATTGGTTTGTGCGCCTTCTATCCATCAAGGACCAGATGAGTCTTGCGGTGGAGCAGGACTCATTGACCCAGGATAGGTTGGCGTCCCGAGGGAATTTCCGCGCAATGTCAAACTTGACCGAGGCAAGTGACATACCCAGTTGAAGAGGATTCCGGAAGGAACGCACCAGCTCTGGCGAGCTCGTCGGCCCTACAGTTTCCCGGAATGTTACTGTGCCCGGGGACCCACACCAGTGAGACACTGGTGAAGCACCCAGAAAAAAGGTCGAGACAGCGATCCTAGAGTTATTCACGAAACCCGATAAAGATCTTATCGCGGCTTGACTATCAGAAAAGACCGATACGCGAGTAAAAGGAGCACCGTTGACGAGAATCCATTGAGCGGTCCGGTAAATTGCTCTCACCTCCGCCTGAAACACGCTGCAGTAGTCCGGCAGACGGAGAGAAATGTTCAGGTCCAGTTTCCCAGAGTAGACACCGCTTCCAACCCCATTATCTAGTTTAAAGCCGTCGGTATATATATCCAGGACTTCCGGGGGGACAACATCGTTAGAGTTCCAGTCGTCTCTACTCGGAGTCAGAAAGTGGAAACCCCTGTCGAGACAATATTCAGCAGGGAGATAGTCGATGTTCACGGAGTCCACTGGATCAACCTCTAGAATAGTGGAGTGACCAGAAGGTACAATGTGCCAACGAGACAGGGCATTAAGTCTAGTCGCAGCAAGCTTAGCCGCCTGCTTAGCGAGAAGCACAGTAGGAAGCCAGTTGAGCATTGCGAATAAGGCTTTCGTTGGGGTTGGGTTCGATGACCGTAGAATATATCCAACTCATGATCCTTGGGCGAAGACTCCATTTAGTTCTGACCGCTCTATTACAGCAGTAAGCAGTAGCCAGCTTGGGATCGAGGATCATGCTCAGATATTGAACCTCGGGACTCAACGTGAGTCTGGTCCCGCATATGCTGGGAAGGGAGAAGGTCGGAATTTTATATCTCCTCGTGAAAAATCGTATCGGTCTTAGAGGGGTTAATAGACAGTCCAAAATCCCTACACCAATCCAATACAATTGACAGCGCCAAGTTTAACTTATCCGACAGTGTCTGCGGACAAATTCCCGACGCGGCAATGGCAATGTCGTCAGCGTAAGCTAAGGCGTCATTATCAGAGTGTTCCAGCCCCCTCAAGAGTGAGTTGACTGCAGGGTTCCAGAGAAGTGGTGATAGAACAGTCTTGCGGTGTGCCTTTACAGACCATTCTCTGACAATTTGTGGCCGCCACTGTGGAGGTTGTGTTTAGTTTTAATTAAATTCTTTATTCTTCACACAATTCTGCCACTGTTTACAACTTGATGGAAACAACAACAATTTCTTTGTTTGTTATTCTTCTTTACACTTTTTTGTGTAAAAAATAACAATTGTTCGACAGATCTTTATTATGGAAAACTTCAAACCACGATTATTCTCTTCACTATAAGACTTCACATAAGACTGACTGAATTTTTATATGCCAGTCTGCTGAAAGATCTTGCAGTCGAATGTTCGTGGCTTTGCCTTCCCGAGATCCCCATAAATGTGAACATCGTTGTTTCATTGTTGTTTGTGTATTTTGTTTACATTGTTTGTTGTTGTATTTTTGTTTACTTGTTTATCCCCTTTTTATACTGACGTTGTCGATAAATTTTTGCTTATTTGTTTATCATGTAAACAAGTTCATTGTTTTTGTTTTTGTAGCTTTTGTTTATCATTTTAATGTTAAACGACGTAACAACATTTTCATTTTCGTAGTAATATGAAGCTATTTTTTTTTCTTTAAAAATGTACAATAAAATCTGACACTTACAATAGGACCCCCATTCCTTTTACAAAAAAGATTCAAAGATTACATCAAATGAGGCAATATTGCATATCCTTTTGAAGGCATACTAACACAGGATATTATTCTGTTAATTCATAATTGCCTCAATTTTCTTTTTATCTTTGGCTATCTTAGATTCAAATATTTATTCTTGCCTTCTGATGTTTTCTTTGTTGTTTCCTTTTCTAATATTTTTCTCTTTTTGAAACAAATCCTGGATATTTCTTATTAGGGAAGACATTAAATGATAAGCAAACAGCAAAACAGCAACAATTCACAAAACAAGTGCGTCTTCATTTGAGCAGGCAAAATATTAGGCGAATGTCATCTGGCAAAAGTGAAATTACAGAGCGAAAGAGAAAACGGAAAATTTGTTTTCCGGCAAAACACATATACACACCCACACGGAACACATACAAAGGCAATAATTATCTTAAGCTTCTGCATTCAAATCTATATTCAGAGCAGCTGGATGTACTTGTACGCCAAAATTAATGATTTACGTTACGAGATGTTGGTGATGATAAATGGCAGAACGCTTGTTTGCCATTCATTGTATTTGTAGTAGAGAGGAGCTCCTCAAAGTATGCTTGTATTTAACTGAATGAAAAAGGAAGAGAGCACGAGAGAGAGGGAAAGCGAGAGAGCAAGAGATAAAGTCAAGTAAATCCTTTTAAAAGACAAGTGCTAAACCAACATTTCGAAACATCATTAGACATGCTTTACAGACACTCACACATACACATTCACTGAAAGATATTATACACAGCAAAGCAAACAAATACACCTGAGGCATTTGAAAAAGGATGCGACTTAAGAATCTGTAACAGTGCTATTGTTTTAGTTACTTCATGTGTTTCTGTTTCTGTTTCTGTTTGTGTTTGTGCTGCTTTTGATTGTTTTCCCTGCCAGAGTGTTTAAGAAAAATGCGATGGAAATTGTTTTATGCTGTTGAACACCAAATTATGCAGCCATTCAGAATCGTTATTCTGATACCGAAAAGGAAAAACGATTACATTTCAAGCGATAATTTAATGGAGGGCGAAATGGTGGCAACGAATTGTAAAACAATGAAAAATGTCTGCAGAAATAATAGAATTTCTAAACTTTGAAATCACATGTTTAAACTCCATTTAAAAAGAGGCAAAGAGAAGAAGAAACCTCAAGAGGAAGAAAATAAAGGTGGTAACCTCTAAAGAGATTAGTTGAGGTCCTTTCACACTTGGTTTCAAGAAGTGATCTCGCTTAAGTCGATGCTAACTGGCACGATTAGAACTACAGGCTGGGAAACAGATAAATCACAATATTGTTGTAGCATACGCACAAAATCTGGTGATCAGATACTCGAGTTAAAGTAAAATTATGAGAAATAGTATGTAACGTGTGCAGTCGCCGTAGTGTAGTAGGTGGGGTTTGAGCCCCAGGCCAGATATCAAAACAAAATACAAAAAGTATTTCTTCGGCGACTTCCTCTCATAGACTTCTGGCAAAAACTCTGAGAGTAAATTAAATTGCCATGAAAAGTTCCTCAAAAATCTGTCGTTCGGAGTCGACTTTAAGCTGTAGGTCCCACCACGCATGTATAAAATTAACACACACAACATAAGTGTTGTGGGAGACTAGGTCGCAATCCTGACTGAAGGGTTGTAATGACCAATTATGTATGTAAGTAGGTTATGTAATGTACGTTAAACAAATTACTGTAGCAGGAAAGATTTCAGGTCTGGATATAGGGTTCAGTTCTTGTCCAATTTCCACAACCTTTGCAATATTCTTTAGATCACCAACGCTAAACCTAACCGGTATTAGTCTTATTGTCTGTCTATAATCAATAATTGAGGCTTTGTCAAGCATTGAGCTCCTTAACAGATTTCTTTTGTATCCAGAGATGTCAGCATGAATACTTCTCCGGCGACTTTCCCTCTCAACAGATTTCTGGCTAAAACTCTGAGAGTGAAATAAAATTGCCATGAAAAAGTTTCTCAAATATCTGTCGTTTGAAATCAACTTTAAACTGTAGGTCCCGGCACGCATGTATACAAATTAGCACACACAACACAACATAAGTGCTATGAGAAACTAGGTTGTTATCCTGACTAAAGGGTTGTAATGGCTAACTATGTATGTATGTGTGCATGTAGATGGTAGAGAGAATCTATCTGTATTCTAAACGGCAAATCGGAACATTTTATGATCTTAGAAAATCATTTGCTTTGGTGGAAAGCTCTCAGGTACAATGTACAGCCGATAGTAGGTTAGGTTACTGATCACTGTCGGCTCATGTGAGAGGACAATATGCATTACGGTTTTCTTAGGAGCTGCAATGAGTTAGAAGAGAATAAGCACCCACTTTCTCAGTTTTTGTGCGACGTTATCTGTAAACATAAAAAGTTTGTAAATGTGTACTTCTTCTCTACCATATGGATATTGGTTTTAGGGGTATACCATATTTCCGTGTTTTAGTTTTCATTGGATAAAGTTTTTACGTGGTGGGTTCCAAGCCCTACGCATAACCCAAATTTAATGTCCAGGGGATTGGACTTCGCTGCACGCATTAGTTAACATCTAGCGGGTGCTAGAATGCCATCCAGGAGGGGCCACGGGGAGGCTGCGTGTCAACTTGAATACAGCAAGACAAGGATCGTCCTGGAGGTCGCCACGTTGACCACAATCAGAGACTTTACCTTGTTTGCATGCATTCCATCCCCCCCCCTCTATCTTGGCGCTGCCGTTACTACCAAAAATGAGTCTGAAGATCAAGCGCAGGATCACTCCTGCCAACAGGTGCTACTATGGTCTCAATAGGCAATTGAGTAGCAGAGACCTCTCTCGTGCGACAAAACTAACACTCTACAAGACGCTCATCCTACCCGTGATTCTTTATGGCGCAGAGGCATGGACCCTATTAAGCACCTATGCAGCAGCCTTGAGAGTATTTGAGAGAAAAGTACAGCGTAAGATATTCGGTCCAGTACGATTGATTTCCGCATCCAATCCAACAATGAGCTGTATGATCTCCTCAACGACATAGACGTTGTGCAGCGTATTAATATCCAGCGGCTATGCTGGCTCGGCTATGTCGTTCGAATGGAGGAGGATGCTCCGGCGAGAGGTGCATTTGATGCGGGGATCTGCGAAAGTCGGCGAAGAGGACGACCTTGTATCCGTTAGAAGGACCAAATCGAGGAAGCCTTGCCATCGATTGGTGTGGCCAACTGGCGTAGGCGCGCAAGAAGCAGAGGCGCCTGGAAGGATGTGTTGCGGCAGGCCGAAATCCGTTAATTGGGTTGTTATGGCCAAGCATTCAAACGCATTCAAACGTTCGTCTTTTTGAATAGAGAACGCAAACAAATTTGAGTGTTTTTTTATGTAAACAGACGTACGTGTGAAATTACAACAAAATCAAGAAACAAAACAGTGAGCATCAAAGAAACTTATTTTTAAATTGTTTCATTGCATGTTTTCAAAATTGAAATAAAAAAAAAAAATTCAAAAAATTTCGAAATATTGTCAAATTTTTTCGGGCACTCTCCTTAAGTGGTAATAGTTTAGTTTGGTGATTGTTAGAATTTTATGCATAGTGTACAGTTTCTTTTGACACTCACTGTATGTTGTGTAGGTAGTTTATACGTATTTTTTATAGTCTAGAAAACGATTAGGTTGTCGTTGAATGTATTGCTGGGGATCTAGCCCCATGGACGCAGTGCTACCACCAATATCGATTCATATTATATATATACGTCTTGTATTGAACAGTGCTGTTATATTACACAGGGGCTGCTTTCCAAAATGTTAGTTGCTTTGTGTTTGAACAAAGTATCGTGTTTCATAATGACGCTGTACCAAATATATACAATGTATTCTATTTCAAAACGTCATCAATGTGTATTTTTAACACAGTTAAAAAGCAATTAGACATCGGATTAATAGTTGATGCATTGTTTGGTTACTTTGCATATCTGCATAGTTTATATACAGTAGTAGAATTGCATACAAACTTTGTATTGATACATTTTGGAAGGCAGCCAGGCTTTTGTGACGGTAAGTTACTTTACAGGGCGTAACACAATGAATACTTTGGACCCCAGTAGAAATTGTACTTTTTTATTCACTTCTCCTGTCTTTCGTAGCTGTAACTGGAATTGGAATAGAATAGTAAATGAAAGTTAAAGAAAAAAGTGTACTTTTGTTGCTCTCAGGTTTAACAGGCTTCCAAAAATAAAGGGTCCGCCAAATAACTTTTTTTTTTTATTTTGAAAATACTTAAAAAAAAACTATTGTATATTTTCTCAAATTTCTTTTTTTATTTGAAAGTACAATCCTTCCGGTTAATAACGGAAAATAATTTCATACATATGGCTGCCTCGGCTGGCCATGCAGTAGCCTACACGATCGGTCTAATTTGTAAGCACATTATCGATTGTGTGCAGCTGTATTTCACCAATGGCTTCACGAATATTGTCCTTTAAAGCGTCAATTGTTTCTGGCTTGTCGGCGTAACACTTACCTTTGACGGCACCCCACAAATAATAGTCCAACGGTGTCAAATCGCAGCTCCGAGGTGGCCAAACGACATCAGCTCTGCGGCTGATAATGCGATCTTCAAAAACAGGACGCAAAACATCGAGCGTAGCTTCGGCTGTGTCGCACGTAGCGCCGTCCTGTTGAAACCAAATGTTGCCAATATCCTCTTCTTCAATTTTTGTGAACAAAAATTCGTTCAATATGGCCTGATAACGATCGCTATTGACTGTAACGGCCACTCCTTGCTCATTTTCAAAGAAAAATGGGCCAATTATGCCTCTGGACCAAAATCCGCACCAAACAGTGACTCGTTTTGGGTACGTCGGCTTTTCAATGTATGCGTGCGGGTTTTCTGTGCCCCAAATGCGACAATTTTGCTTGTTTACATACCCGCCAAGATCAAAATGAGCTTCATCTGAAAAGATGATTTTTTTTGCCAAAATCGGCATCTTCTGGTGTAGGCTACTGCATGGCCAGCCGAGGCAGCCATTTGAATGAAATTATTTTCCATTATTAACCGGAAGGATTATACTTTCAAATAAAAAAAGAAATTTGAGAAAATATTCAGTAGTTTTTTTTAAAGCATTTTCAAAAAAAAAGTTATTTGGCGGACTCTTTATAATTTTAAAGTAAAGTTTAGTAATTGAAAATTTTTTTTTCCAAATTTATTCATTAGCCCTGTGTAACCCACATATCATTTACTATAAAGATGATCAACTTTCTTATAAATTTCTTAATTAAGTTCCATTCTATTATTGTAAACCAAATTTTTTTTTAAAGAAAAACCAAACTAGAAGATGGAGAGAGAGAAAGAGAAAGAAACACCACAGAATTTGGCTTAAGAAAATTTATATTAATAATTTTATGGTTTGGCTTTTAGGCAAAAATAACAAGAAAAACAAAAAAGAAATAGAAAACTGCTTAAGAAATCAGGCAAAAAACACTTTAAAAAGAAAAAAATCATTAAAAATATTTCCAAAAAATATATTCTGTAGTAAAACCAGGCACCAGGCAACAGGCGCATTGCTCATCTGCTCTAATCCTGTTTCTTCTTTCCTTTTACAGCCAGAGCCTAAGCAGCCAATATTTACTCGAGAGCTTTAGAAAACTATTCATTGCGGTTTTATGAAGACGTTGTTGTTTGTTTTATCGTATCGTATACTTCAGCCTTTTTAACTGGAATTATTTTGGGGAGTCTTTTTGTCCTCTTGATTTTGATTCACCAGCTAATAAAACCTTAAGAAAAATGTTTTCAAAGAAAGAATTTTTCGAAAGAAGAAGAGATGAAGAAATAATCGCTACGAAGAATATGAATATTTTGTTGGTTCATGAATAGTTATAAGAGATGTTGGAATAGAATCTTTTTTTCTTTTTGCTTTCCTTTCGAATTTTAAGGATAAATTGAGGTTAGAATTATGGGAAGAATAACTTAAACAAAGTAAAAGGAGAAAAAAAAAGAGAAACGAAAAATGGTAAGAGAAAAATGTATGCATAAACATAACATAAATTTTTAATAATCATACAGAGAGTCTGCATGGCACCAACTATGGATGCCAAGTAGCAGAGAGTTCTCTGAATAAGATCTCAGTCCGCTTTCTGCAGGATATGTGGAGTTCAAGAAGTGTGGCATATCTTTGTAGAAGAAGACGGAGTACCTTAGGATACGATTTCTTTGAGGTTTTAAACTTTCTGTCGGAAGCTAATGTTTAGGCTGTTGTACTACGGTAACTATGATGTGATGCTAAGTAGCTGATAGTGCTTGGGATAGGATCTCAGTCGGGATTCTGCAGAATATGTGGAGTTGAAGAAGAGTTGCGACTCTTTGTTGAGGAAGACTAAGTACCTTGTCATAGGTTTTCTTTGAGGGAAGCTAATGTTCAGGCTACCCTAGGATTTATAATGACATTACACGCTGGTTCAAGAGTGTCTTTTCATTCTCACGCGTTCCTACTTCTTTTTAGAACGAACCGATTAGGATGGGACTGAGATCTTTACAGATAAAATACTTATTGAGAATACTTTCGTCAGGCAGAAGGTTTTGCAATCTATAGAGTTGCCAACTACTTAAAATATTATCGACCACGGCTATGATTGAGATACATATTGAGATTTTCTTCAATATTACTTTTAAAATAAATATCCTGATTAGAAGACGCCTGCTGTGACGCCTTTGCCTAGGGTGAATGGTTATGTGAGAGAGTCTACATCGGACCAAGTATAGAAATTAATGCACTGGTTTTTATTTCTTTTTATTTGAATTCAATATTTCGTACGAATTATTCTTTTAGCACTCAAATAGGAAATACGGTTCCATACTCTCTTAAAATTCTCAAAGTATTCACTCACTTCACCAGTTAGATGACTACGATAAAAAATATTTAACACAAGTTGCATGCACTTAAAAAGTCCGTATCCGGTCTTTTTATAAAAATCTTTTTTAAGCGCTTCCTATTCTTAAATGACAATAAAACAAAACGTGCATGAGATATCATACAATATTGAAAGCCGTAGTCTAGCCCTGAAATCGAAGCTTCAAAATCGACAACTTCGGATGATCTGCAACCTCTTCTTTAATTAAAACGATGTTTGAATCGCCATAGTCCAGTAGATAGTGCGTCGACTTACTAGACGAGAGGCTACGGTTCAAATCCCAGGTCTGACATATTCAACTACACGAAATTTTAATACCTCTTCGGCTACTTTCTCTCAGCAGATTTCTGGCAAAACCTCTGAGAGTAAAATAAAATTGCCATTAAAGAGTTTCTCAAAAAAAATCTGCCGTTCGGAGTCGACTTTAAACTGTAGGTTCCGCCACTCATGCACAATACATAAGTGATGTGAGAAGCTAGGTTGTAAGCTTGACTACAGGGTTACAATGACCAATTATGTATGTATGTAGGTGAGTTTGTGTAACATCGTTTAAATGTTTGCCACATTTTTTCAATTTTCCATGATCGCAGCACAGAGGACAGCTATGGTTTATAGCTTATTCGCAACATTTTTCGACTTAAGAACACCCTACAATGAAAAGTCTAACGGTATTAACTCGCACAATTTCTATGGCCAGATCACATTACCTTAGGATGACCATGCCAACTAATCACCCGTGCAGAATATCCAATGTGGCATTAGCTGTGTGGCATGTAGCGTCATTCTAGTGAAACCACATATCTGTCGTTCAGGTTCAGATCATCCAATTGAGGCAAAAAAAAGTTGATATTCATTAAACTATAGTACTCACCATTGCCAGTCATAGCCTGGCTAAAGTCGTTCTTAAAGGAAATATTGATCACGCTGCCAGTACAAAGTCCACACCGGTGACTTCTTTGGGATGCGTTCGACACCCTTGGGATCCTACATATGTGACTGGTGTCGTCCCACATTCAACAATTTTGTGTGTTAACGTACTCATTCATTCAGAATTAGGCCTCATCACTGAAGATCACGCCAATTGTTTCAGAGCCCTTTCAGCAAACATATGCATTTTCCTATGGTCATCCATTGTGATTGGAAAAAAACAAACTGAATATATGACAACTAATTTGACAGATGTGGCTTCAAAAAGATGGCCTTTGTCCTATTGGAAGACCCTATACAAATGAACTAGATAATCATATTGGTATGACCGAAGTATCTACATTTTCCGTGTGTAATTTGTGTTTGAAATCAATGCCTTGTTGGCTTCGTTCTAGAGATCAGTGTTGGCAATGGTGTACGATTAGATTGTCGTGACTGACAAGTGATTGTGTTCGACACTAAACACTTCGCACTACGGAAAACACTTGCGTTTGTTATCCTAGATTTAGATCGCCTGGATATTTGTTAATTTCTTCATATCAATTGCAATTGTCTGAATAACGCTTTCGCTCCGTTTAGAGACTATTCTTCGACAGTTTCTGTGACTTTATTCCATGGCCCCATAATTTCAAGATAACTGAAGCTATCTATTGGACCAAATGTCGATTTGCTGGACCACATGTAAAACCAAATACACCCTCAAAATATATTCTGGGGATTCGTAAGTATGTTTGTGTATGATCCTGTTCGATATTCAATATTTAGTTGCCTCGTTATTCCCTAAAGCAACCGAAATTTTGTGAAATATTTTCCATGGCAGCGTTAAAGTTTAATTTTCCTCATATAAACGAAGTTATGATGGAAGCGGTTGATTTGCGAGGTGGAGGTGTATGGGTGTGCGATGCAAGAGAAACTTTTTTTTTGCTTAACTTCCTGTTAAACTAATAATTTCGTATTTATTTTAAAAATAATAATAATAATCAGATTAATAATGATGATGAAAGTAATACAAAAAGTATGGGCCTGGGTGTATATGTGTGTGTGCTGGAAGAAAACTTATTCTCTGGATGGTTAAAAAAGTTTTAAAATCAAAAACTTAAAATGCAAAAGAGGAGGAAACTTAAATGCTTTTTTGCCTTTTTTGTTGTTGTTGTTTTTTGGCAAACTATTTAATAAAGTTATGAAATTGAATATTAATTATTTAAAAGTAATGTTATTGCAAATATGTACTTATGTATATATAAACTGCATACATCGAAGACAGACAGATATGACTTCACAATGAATACAATTAGTAGTATAAGCTACCAAAAAAGAGTACTTGGAAGTCCTAATGAGGTAGTGCTGAGGAATTCGTACATATATAAAAAATTGTTCGTTACAAACCTTCAGTTAGTATTACAATCTAGCTTATCACACCACCCATGTTGTGTGTGTTAAGTTTATACATGAGTGGCGGTACCTACAGTTTAAAGTCGACTTTGAACGACAGATTTTTTTGAGAAACTTTTCATGGCAATTTTCTATTTACTCTCAAAGTTTATGCCAGAAATGTGAAGAGACTTAGTCGCCGAAGAAATATTTTCTTCATATTTCGTTTTGCTGGAGATGTCTGATCTGGGGGTTGGGTTAATAAGCCAACACACTGCCTGCTACACTATGACGACTTCAAGTATCACTTTAATCAAAGAAAGGGGGCGGTTTATCCGGAATTTGTTAATTTCACGGCATATTCGACGTTTGAATTTCCACCTCCATCCTTATAAAATCAAACTCGTGGAAGGACTAAGCCCGACAGACCATTTACAACTCCGTAATTATGCTGTTTGGGTGCTAGAGCAAAATGTTCTCAATTCTGATTATTTTCTTCAGCATTGAAGATTATTTCTTACACGGTGCTTACGTCAAAGTACATGGTGTTCAAAGAACCCAAAAGTGATTTTTAGAATGTCATTGCATGCTGAAAAAGTGACTATTTGGTTTAAAATTACTATTTGGATCCAGAATAACCCAGAGATATTATATTTGCCACTTGGATAAGAATAGATGAAGTCCATTAAGGATCGTCATACTACATGTATCGTCTTGAGACAAACATTAATCCTGTACCTCGCGATGTGCACAGTTTTTTTTATAACCTTTAAGGCCGGACTGTACCTTTAAAGACCTTAAAACCATAACCAAATACGCTTAGACTTCTTTCTGAGGTGAATATATTCAGCTTACAGGGTCTAAGTTAGGGAAACCTAGTTGGACACAGCCTTCTATGTACTGTCTGGACGTAATGAAATCCAGAATTGGATAATAACGTTGCAATACAAAAGACATAAAAGGAAACATTTCGGGTTACGATGGCCTCTTCGAAGACTCCAATCTCTCTTCACAAACAAAATTCGCCGGAATAACGCTTTATTGCTGCCCTAACTGTATAATCTTATCAAAATTTCTACAATTTTTCTGTCATAGTTTCGCTTTAGCACAACCAAATATGGAGCAGCAATAACAACAGCACATCAGCGCAGAAAACGGAAACGGATGTAAAGCAACATTGAATTGTTAAAACAAATACACCCACAAGCGATTTTTGTGTAAACATTGTATCGAATTGTTGTTTAAGTTTAGCTGGCTGAGGGGAGGAAGATGGGGATGTTTGCATTTGAAAATATTGTTTAAACCAAACAAAATTGTTTAGATTGTACATGTACACGTTAGAAACAAAAGGATGTTACACATATACATACACATCTATTGCCATATAAACTGGAACACTTATACTAATGTCCTTGTATGTAGCTCTATATACATATGCATTCTATAGACACATACAAATACTATTTGAAATCATAAATATTAAACAAGGATATCATTTACTCATTCAGTCAATCATTCATTCTTTCAATCATTTCATTCATTCAGTCAATCTTTCTCTTGTTTGCTCACCAATACATACGAATCAAAGCCTTGTTGTATGTGAAATACGGTATCTTTGTGTGCTTTTATTACATTTGTATTGTATTTGTATATTTCTATAGGTGTGTATGACACATACGTATGTAGATGTGTGTGTATGTAGAGTTTATGTCCTTGTAAGGCTCTTTTTTATGTTGCAGGAGTCTTTCCGTTTTCACTTCCTCTAACAATGCAAAATCAACAAAAAAATGAAAGAAAAAAAACATATTTTTTTTAAGTTTTACTACGATGATCTGTTTATGTTTGTCAGTTAATGATACTCCTTAAAAAAGGAAATTTTGAAAACATTAAGGGAATAATGTTCCATGCCAAACGTAGTCACTTTGAATAGATATTTTCAAAAAAAAGCGGTCTTTATTGAAGAAATTTTAAAAATTTAAGACTGATGAAGAATAATTCTACCCCTAGAGCTTCAAAATACTTAAAAGTGTTCAAAATTAAAAGCTAAAGAGCTGAACCCAAAGGACTGAAATGACAAAGCGGAACCATATAACGTCCAATTCATAATATTTGATAAAAATAGGTTAAAAAATCAAAAATCTTACATACTACATACAGCAATACTATCGCAAAAATTTTATCCGAAGGCAGTTCCATATTTTTATACACACCAAATAATCACTGTTTCGGAATGCAATGACATTATCAAAATCACTTTTGGGTTCTTTGAGGCCCATGTATTTGTCGGCGTAATTACCAAGTGAGATATAAGTTTCAATGCTGAAGAAAATATTCAAAGTCTTTAATTAAAGTAATATTTGAAGCCGTCCTTATCTAGTAGGTACTGTGTTGGCTTATTAGACGTGAGGCAACAATTCAAACCCCAGGTCAGACATTTTCAACAAAACGGAAGAATAAACAAATATACCTTCGGCGACTTAATCTCAGCAGTCTCCGGCAAAAAATCTGAGAGTTTAATAAAATTTCCATGAAAAGTTTTTAAAAAAATCGTGCCGTTCGGAGTCGCATGTTCGGACCATGGGTGGTGGGCGAAGCTAGGTTGTAATCCTGACTGAAGGGTTGTAATGACCAACTATGTATAGGACGTCTGTCTGCAATTTCCTGCAGTGTTTTTCAAGCGAAGGTCATGGCCATATTGAAAGTGGCGCAATATTTGTTGGGTGGAGATGAAATTCTCAACAATCGTCACTTTGCTGTCCATAGTCGAGCATGAATGCCTATTATGTGGGTTCCAGAACGTAGGAATAAAGTGGATTGCTGATGAACTGGTTATGGTCGATACGAATCTCGCAATATAGGATACACAATTGAATTGACTCCGTTAAACTGGCTGAACTTTGTTTGTATACATCGCACAGTTCTATTGTTAGGCATACATACATACATACATAATTTGTCAATACAACTCTGCAGTTAGGATTCTGACCTAGCTTCTTACACTATTTCTGATGTGTGTGTTAATTTTATACATGAGTGGAGGGACCTACAGTTATAAAGTCGACTGCGAGCGCCGGATTTTTGAGAAACTTTTCATGACAAATTTATTTACTCTCAGAGTTTTTGTCAGAAATCTGCTGATAGGATGTCGCCGAATAAATATTCAAATTTCGTCTGGTTGAATATGTCTGATCTGGGGTTTGAACCGTGGCTTCACATCTAATAAGACAACTCTCTACCTACTAGACTACGGTGACATTATAGGGGTGTTGATTTCTTAAAGGAATTATTTGATTTGCTTGTAGATCGATGCTAGAGTACCAAAGTTTTCCTCTACCCCTAAAAAAATTTCTTTCTTTTTAAATTTTTGGAATATCCACTGAATGTATTTATGGCCGAAGTGGTGATAACACCCCAAAGGTATGAAAAGCATAACAGAGGTCTTGTCTTTACCTAATCTAATAATTTCCTTTTACTTACATTATCTTAAAATGCTTATTCTTTCATACTTTTTAAACATATGTATGTATTATAAATGTCTTCACTTAATCTTAACTACGCTGTGTACATTAACATGAGAAATAATTTTAAGTTCATTTCAAAACGTTGCATTATCTTATCGTATCTCATCGCATCTTATTTTATCGCATCATATCAATAATATCCGCGTAAAGGAAGTACTGAAAGCGTAATTTGTGTCAAAGAATTTTGTAATAAATTTAAAAAAAAAACTTTTTTCAAATAAGTTTTCAATAGCGAAACTTACAGTTTGAATTTGAGTTTGCGTTGTCGACAACGTTGAGCTTTAGTTGCAGTTGCAGTTTCACTATGATTCTGCAAAAAAAAATTTCATTTTTTCTGTCGTATTTTAGTTGCAAATGTCTCAATTATATTTATGAAATGAAATGTTTAAGACAAAATGTAAATATTATTTGTATATAACAGACATTTATGCACACGTATATACATACATACATTCATACGTAACATACTCATACAGTTATTTGTGCATAAATAAGTCATAAATAAGCATTTTCATCGTAAAAAAAGGAAATTGTGCAGCAAACAACATAGAAGGCACAGTGGAACAGAAACAATATGAATGATGAAAGAAAGTTCGCAAAAGATATAGGCTTCCTATAAAAAGTATGGTTCGTAACCCTTTAATGCTGAGCGCTTAACAACCGATTTGATGGCTTACGTAAGTGCCACTAGGCATGAGACATTGGTACCCTATATTTGGTATTGTTGTATCCCATCGATAGCCGTTCATCAGGGCTAAAGATCTTTATGGATTTCAGGGGACAAAATTCCTCTCAGCAGATTTCTGGCAAAAACTCTGAGAGTAAAATAAAATTGCCATGAAAAAAGTTTCTCAAAAATCTGTCGTTCGGAGTCGACTTTAAACTTAGGTCCCACCATTCATGTATAAAATTTGCACGTACAACATAAGTGGTGTGAGAAACTAGGACATTGTACAATTGGGTCAATTCGACCTCCGGGTACTGAACTTATCTTAATTGACAAGTACACGTCCTCTAACCTAACCTAACCTAACCTTGGGGCGACTTCTTTTGCCAACATGCCTGCTGGAAAATGTAGTTCTAAAAGCGACCGGGTTTGATGATTCACTCTAATAAGTAATCGAAGAAACCTATTAAAGAATCTGTGAACATTTTTAATATTTTATTGTTTTATTTCGTTAGAGTCCACTGTATCTTCATGCTCAATAACGCATCCTCAAAAAAAAAAAAAAATAATAAAAATGAGCACACACTCATACATTTTTGTTTAGAAATAATACACGCCATGTACAACTGGCAGCACAAAATGCATTTGCAACATACAAGTAGCATGCAACGCTATTAAATATATTCATTCTTCATAAGCATGTATTTAAAACTGTCTAAGCATGTGTGTAGGACTGTGTGTGCATATGAGAGAGTACCAAACGACAAATACACAGGACTACAATGTAATCATATATGAGGAGTATATGAGTCCCTAGAATAATAGACTTGTAGTACCAGGAAAAATAAGAAACATTTTTTGTAAATAAATAGTTGCAGCAGAAGAGGAAAAAAAATTAAAAATAAAAATACTTAGAACAGGCAGACATATATACATATGTATGTATAAACATATATATTATGGATATGCATAACTACATATGTAGACAGTAACAAATACTTTTGAAATATATTACAAGTACTTTAAATGAAAAACGAAGAAAAATTCTTTTTGAAGTTGTTGATAGTAGTACTCCACCCCACTTATTGTGTGGGCAAAGAAAAGGGTAATCCCAAGAGGGATTTATACGAAGCAATACGAAAATTACCACAGTTTTCTATACTAAATTATATGGTGGAACTATGTTTAGAAAACTTGGATAAATAATAAAAAATATTCCAACATTATGGTCCACCCTATGAGTTGTTATGCCTGCCTTATTTGTATGAAATATTAGGAAAATAAAGCAAAGCATCTTAAGCAAGTTATGAAAATTGTTAAAAAGCAATAGATTCCATTTATTCTTGCAGTATTTTTTAACATAATTTCAACAGAAAAGTCCTTTTTTTTATTGTGGAAAATAATTTTTTCCAGCCACATTAAATGGCAACATAAATAGTGGACATGTGGCCAAAGTCCCAAGTGTTCATGCATTTGAATTAAAAAAATATGCAGAAAATAAGTTTATAGTAATTGCACTCTCATCAGGTTTTCCAAAAAGTTTTAAAGAATTTTAAATTTTGATAAAAATTTTAAAGGAAACTTGTAAAAATGCATGATTGTGGTTTTTATATATGGTTTGTGTCTATACTACATTTTGGAAAATTAACTTTTTACTTTAAATGGCGTTACAAGGTATTACAGCCCCTGGTCTCAATAGCAAATATCAGCAAACAGCTGAACTTCATGTAAGGCGTCCTTTCAACGCACTTTAGGTCGAACTTTTGCCTTGATCCCCTCTGCCTGACTTTCCAATATACTTTTACTCATCCCCCTAGCCACAGTAGTCTTGTAGATAGTGTGTTAGCTTATTAGCCGTGAGGTAACGGCACAACCTCAAGTCAGATATCTCAAAGATAACGAAATAAGAAGAAAATATTTCTTTGGTGGCAGATTTCAGGCAAAGAGTTTTGAAAAGTTAAGAAATTAACACACACAATATAGGTTAGTTTAGGTTAGAGGACGTGTACTTGTCAATTGAGACAATTACAGTACCCGGAGGTCGAATTGACCCATTGTACAACGTCCTAGTTTCTCACACCACTTATGTTGTGTTTGTTAATTTTATACATGAGTGGTGAGACCTACAGTTTAAAGTCGACTCCGAACGACAGATTTTTGAGAAACTTTTTCATGGCAATTTGTATTTACTCTCAGAGTTTTTGCCAGAAATCTGCTGAGAGGAAGTCGCCGAAGAAATACTTTTTGTATTTTGGCTTGATGTCTGGCCTGGGGCTCGAACTCTGGCTTTACGTCTAATAAGCCAATACACTACCTACTAGACTACGGCGACTTCAACACACAACATAAGTGGTCCGAGAAGTTATGCCTTAATCCTGACTGAAGGGTTGTAATGACCGATTGTGTATGTATATGGTTTGTGTCTGTACTACATTTTCGAGAGTTAACGAGTGTAATTTATTTCTACTTATTTTACTTTAAATGGCTCCATAAACGGTTGCAGCCCCTGGTGGCAATAGCAACAGCAATTAGCACATCAGCTGAACTTCATGTAACATTCACTTCAGCTAAGAAGACGTTATTCCACCCCATCATTAGGGAGAAATTTTTGTTTTGTTTGTTTTTGTTGTTACTTTTATTGATCCCGCTATTCTCAAGGCGGACAACTAGGACGAGCTTCTGCCAAAATCTTTGCGTGAGGTGCCCTTTGCCCTTTGCCCTTTGACTTGACGGTATGAGATCCCAGAGCATTGATTGCCGCTTGACTGTCTACACGTATGATCAAGTTCAAGGCAGGTTTCAACCCCTGTTTTAACCATAAGTGAAGCTTGTAGTGAAAATCTCCGACTGAAATACGCTGGCCTGGTTAGGTAGGTAATCTGTAGGAACCGTTCGATGACAGTTTATCGGAATAGACCCCAGATCTAGTTCCACATTCTATTTTCGAGTCATCGGAAAATATTGGTGTATCACCGTCACCGTTGACAGCTACAGCAACCCATTCTTCCTGTGTGGGAGTCTGAGTTTTTTTGTATGTTCTTCCGAAAATTGTCTGTGGTACTGTGTAGTCACATCGAAAAACCCGGATGATTGGATTCTACTTCATGCAGTATTGAAGCATGGCCCAGCGGACATGGGCTAATTATATTTGAGAACTCTTAAGCCTCACTGCAGTCTTAGCATCCAGGTTTTGGACGTAAATATAAGATGAGCTCGAGGCCAGTCTGCGGCGTGGACTGCAGAGCTTCCGTAATGCCCAAGCATGCTAACCACTGTACCTTGTTGAGCGTAGCGAAATAGGTCCTCTTTCCATTTTATAATGTGAGAGCTGCGAGCGCTGGTATTACGCTAATGAAAATTTATACTAAAGCTGCTTAAGAAATTACACAGCTAAAGCTAGTGTGGCCAGATAATCTGCGACGCTGATATGCTCACGTATCGCCGGGCTGTGGCTCGCCGTATGGGGTGGTTCTTGCCGATTATCTGTACCAAAAAGTGCACTCACCTATAAAAAAATCTATACCAGCTTTAGACCCGAACAATCTTCGAAAATAAAACACATGATAAGGGACCCGAAAGTGAAACGTATAACAACGGAAACTGAAACTAAACGGGGGACAGATACCTACTCGAGTTACACAAACGTAATGAGGACAGCTTACAGATGTTGTTGAAGCTCTACTCCCTCCCACAGGAATTCAAAGGATTCTTCCATAATAGCTTTAGATTTTTGGAGCTATCCCTAATACTAATGCCCCGTAGGAGAGTATAGGCCGCACAACCGCTGTATACATCCAGTAGATGATATGAGGCTGCACGCATCTAATGTACTTTTATAGACTCCGTATTCCTTCACCAAGGCAGTTTGCTGTCCAGAATGATTGAACTCGGATTACTCGTGCATTTTTTTCAAGAGTTGCCTTAAGTTGAACAGCTGATCAAACGCAAAGGACGAGGGCCACTTTGCGTGCTCAAGTGTGCTGTGGTAACTAAAGCTACCACTTCGGTCTATCCATGTGCGGTTAGAATCACTCACACATTCTGATGGAATTTATTTTACGGTCGGTGTTAAGGATGTTTATGCGCCTATGAATTCCACATTCCCTAGCCGCAGTTTTAAAGCCAATAACACTGTTATGACCCTCAGTACAATATTAATATTTGCTGTTGCCTTATACTATCTGCCTTTTGATGAGAATTGTTATTAAATTTATCGATTACAAGGCAAACAGACTAACCATCACCATAACCCTCTAAATGTTGCTTTAATAACTACTACTTGCCACTGTTTGTTGAACAAAAAAAACCCAAGATGTTGAAATTAAAAATCCTAAATATGTTTGAACATGCAAAACGTGCTATCAGGGCATATGGACAAATATTTCAAAAAAATTTGCTGGAAAATTAACCCCTTCAAAGCCAATTGGGAAACAAATTACTTTATATGGTTGCTGCAATTCAAAATGGTTTAATTTTCTTGTGACATTTTTTTGTTTGTTTTTTGTTGTTTATAAACTAAACAACATTGCATGCTTTAACAAATTCTATTGCTTGCTACTCACAAACATTATGCAGTAAATCAAACTCTAACTTCATTCATTCCATCAGATTCAAACATTCAAACCTTCATTCAAGCCCTCATTCATAGCAGGGAGAGTTCATGACTTAATATTGCATATTGCCATGCGCTTTTCTGTAAATATTTGCATATGCATGCCATTTTAATAAATTTTTATTTTCATTATTTCTATTTTTTGTTAATGTTTTTGTTGTTGTATTTTTTTATTTTAAAGTCCAGCATAAGATTATAAAAAAAATGAGCAGCAACTTCAACTAAAATTATAGGAGGAGAAAACCTTCCACCATCCTTACTTATTATCTCCCTTAAGTGAACCATGCTTGTGTTGAAAATATGCCAAAATAAGATCCATTGTAGGGTAAACATAGGAACTCCGTTTGAAATTAAAAGTTGGGAAAAAAGCCCTGAAATTCGAATATTGCCTCCCTTAACTAAACCATGCATGTGTTGAAAATATGCTAAAATAAGCTCCGTAGTAGGGAAAACATAGCAACTCCGTTTGAACTTAAAAGCTGAGGAAAAAAACCCTGAAATTCGAATATTTTTCCAGAAATATTTTCACTCGCATTTAAACATTACAAAGCATTTTCTGCATTTTGCATTGGTAGAAATTGTTTGAATTTTTGCCTCTTTTTTTGGTTTATTTAAGGCCCAGTTAAATTGGCATGAAAATACTGTTTAAAAAAGCATAGTTTTGCATAAAAATGCCATCATCGTCTAACATTAAATTGTCATATAAATATGGCTTGAAATATAAGACATGCAGAAAAAACTGCAGGAAATACCTATACACTTAAGGTATAACCCAGTACACCGAAAAGTTTTCGAAAATAGAACTACTTTCGATCTAGTTCTCACACATTTCCAAAGGTTTTTCGGTGACAATTTGAAGCATGTTGATAATAAAGTTCTCCAACGTAAGGGTAAACAAACGCGAAATTACTCATTCTTGAAACTGCTTATAAAATAAAGTCAAATTCATTCGTAATGAGTGGCTCGTAGCATCGTCTTGTTGAAACCACATGCTGTCCCGTTCATAATCTTCTGTTGCGAATTAAAAAAGTTGCTTATAATATGGCCATAGGGCTCAGACTTGACGAGAAGAAAAAATAAAAACACTGGGTTCAATGACGCCTCCAGACTAAAACACGCTCGAAACAATTACTTTCCCGGATGCAATTACACTTTTCTTTAACCACTACTGAGTTCTTCCAGTTGCAAATGCTACACTTTTGCTAATTTGAATAACCACGGAGTGAGAAGAGAGCCTTATCATTGCCACATATTTACTTCAAAAAACCTGCATTGTAAGCCTGTTGCTCTAGCATCCAATGATCATATCTGTACAAAAGGAAGTATAATATTTGTGGGTTTTCCTTACAGGGTAAATGTCAACAGAGCATGGACACTCTTATTGTTTCAACAAGGAATTACGTTACATCTGGTGTACTGATGAATAATAAATCAGGATTTACTAGAGCCCCAGGTCACAACTTATCGCAAAGTGGGTTCACACTCCCAAGCAGTCACTATCACTTAAGTGAACTTAGTTTTCCTACCAGAATCACAGAATAAAAAATTGAAATTTGAAATATTCGATATAACGAGTAATTTTTTTATTGAGTTTCGTAGTGTAAGTTTTGCACTAAAAAATAAAGGGTGCGCCATTTAAAAGTTTAAATTTAAAACATAAAATTTTGACAAATTTATTTTTTTGTTGTGAAGTACAATTGTTCTGATTAGAAATGGAATATAATCAGTGGTGTTGTGCTAATTTTTTTTTTAACGGAACGCGTATATATAATTATATAGACAGGGCCGATCCAGGGTAGGCGGTCGCTCTGTGCGGTCTCATGTCCCAAATTTAACGACGGGGGTGATTTTCCATGATAATCCTTTTTAATTTTTTTTCTTCTATTTTTTTTTTTAATTTTTTTTTTTCAAAACGTCGGCCAATTCTCTTTATCAGAAATCATCTTTAGTTCCAGAACGCGTTCCTGTCCAAAAACGAAGTACCGGAACGACGTCACGGAGCGTTCCGGCTCGACAACACCACTGAATATAATTTCTATCATATGGCTGTATCAGATTGCCTTACCTCCTTCGATTGGACCAATTTTCGTGCATTTTTTGAGTGTATGTGGTCGTATTTTGACAATGCCCGCATGTTGGCCTTCAAATGCTCAATTGTGTATTGTATGTTGTATGGCATAACACTTATCTTTAAAGGCGCCCCACAGAAAATAGTCCTATAGAGTCAAATCGCATCTTCTTGACGGCCAATTGACGTCACCAATTCAGCTAATTAAACGGCAAACAAATGTTTGAAGCAATAAATCAATTGTGGCAGGAGATGTGTGGCAAGTTGCACTATACTTGTGAAACCAAACGTCGTTCACATCAATAGCATGAAGAGCAGGTAGAAAAAAATAGGTTATCAACGTGCGATACGTATCTCCATTGATCGTAATGGATACCCCGTCCTCATTTTCAAAGAAATATGAGCTAATGATGCCTTCGCTCCACAAGCTGCACCAAACAGTCAGTCGTAATGGATGCTTTTGCTTCTGTAAGACCACGTGTGGGTTTTCTGGGTCCCAAATACGGTAATTTTGCTAAATAACCTACCCATCAAGATGAAAATGAGCCTCATTCGAAAAGATGATTTTTTTTCAAATCATCATCGTACTGCAGTTTCTCATTGGCCCATCTTGCGAAGTGAAAACGAAGCGGATTATCATGCGGCTTCAACTCTTGAACCAATTGAACTTTGTAAGGCGTTATACCGGGATCTTTTCGCAAAATTCGACCTAAACTGGTGCGTGAAATGTTCAATTCTTGAGAACAATTGCGAGTTTGAGGTATTCTACGCACTCTCTCAGCCACAGCTTCATTATTTTCGAGTGTACGCACTGTACGAGCACGGTTATGTCTTGGCGCATCAACCATGAAACCAGTTGCACGAACTTTAGCAAAAAACTTGAGTATACCGGGCACTGCTGGTCCTTCTCCGCGATCAAATTTTGTACAACATTTTCATGCAATTACCGACCACTTGTCTCCCAACGTTGCTCAAGTGTAAATTTATTACGTACAGTGAAGATAATATACTGAGTTTTGTGACAGAATGACAGAAAGTATTGCCAGATTCGGAATGGTTTCGATGGTTCAAATTTAAGCCGTTAGATGGCCCACTCGATAGATTCTTGACATGTCACAAAGCTAAAATCGCTTAGGCATTAAAGCTGTCATTGTTGAGTTTGGCATGCAATTAGTTATCGCCTCGGCTTATCCATCAGTTTCTTCTTGGGCTAAATTTTGTTGATAAAATTAAATGGATGGACCGTAGTACCAGACCGCTAAGTTATTGAATTATTTACAAACTACAGTTTCCCCCTTGGCATTTATAACTGCTTCAGCATCATTCCATTTGTAGTTTTGCATTTAGACTTCATGACGAATCTATTTTATGGTTTACAAGCTTATGGAATTTTTCAATTATTATTAAAAAATTAGCAACATTTCTTAAAAATCAAATGAAATTCAATCCACCTAAACTGGCAACACTTCCATGACAATCCATCTGTCCAAACAGCCTGCCAGCCAGTCTCTTAACATTTTCCGTCTTCTACTCAGTTATGATTTTTCCTTCGATTTCGATGGCAGGCGCTGTCATAGTTATGTTGTGCTGGTGATTTATTACTTAAAACCAGTCTCATAGTAAAATTCTATTCAATTTAATTAAAAATTTTTGTTAAAAATTTGTTTTTTAAAAACGAACGAACGAAAATGATTCTGTGGCGCCAATGATTTCTTTTTTTTTATTGAATTTGCCATAGAAAACCAAGTGAATGTACATGTGAATTTGAATTTCAACAATTTAATGACGACTTTAAGTCAACATTTTGTTGTTGTTTTTATGTTTTGAAGAATAAAAAGAAAAACAGTCATAAAATTATGTGTTGCTTGCATATAAGCTGCAGCGTGTGGGCATTTAAGACTGAAAATTAAAAAATTGAAATGATTTTTGCACATTCGTTGAAATATATTGAACAGCTTGGATGCATAAATGTTTACCAGTGAGTGCCCCTTTGCAACCTGTAATCCAAGTTGATGATGAAGAAAAAAGAAAAAGATAAAATGAAAAAACGGAGCCCACTATTTACATTTAAAATTTGGCTTAAAGTTTTAAGCCTTTAAGAGCTATTGCGGTTGGTAATTTTCAATTATTTTTTGTGACGAATATATGTACGTACATATGTACGTTGAAGTATTGAAAATTTATTTTTAATTTCCATTGCATACGGCGGCTAATGTTACATGTGCAGCAGCAGATGATTTGTTTGGCGTTTGTTTGTTGGCGTTTTAAATTATTAAAACCACCAGCAAATAATTTCAGTAATTATTGAATACCCGCCAATTGTTATTGAAAGAAAATATATTGAGTTACCAGCAATCTACATGAGGGTATAGTTTCTGGAGGGTAGAGGAGGCATCAAATAGCCATACGGAAGGCCTTAAATTTAAAAATTTACACAAAATGGTATTTAATTTTGAAAAATTTAAAAAATTTGTGGATTGTTATACACCGCCGTTTGAATATAATTCGCTTAGAAAAAAATCCTGAATCATCCAGAAGAATAGGCATGCTGTGCTTGGCTACAACCCCCACAATTTAATTCGAATACATACTTACATAATTGGTCATTGCAACCTTTCAGTCAGGATTACGGCCTAAATTCTCATACCACACTTGTTGTGTGTGTTAAATAAAAGAGTGTGGCGACCTACAGTTTAAAGTCGTTTCCGAAGGACAGATTTTTTTGAGAAAGTTTTCATGGCAGTTTTATTTACTCCCAGAATTTTTGCCCGAACTCTGTCTAGTTGAAGTCACCTAAGAAATATTTGTTCACATTTCATTTTGTTGGAGATGTGTCTGACCTGGAGTTTGAATCGCTGCCTCTCGCCTAATAACCCAACACATTACCTATTAGACTTTGGTTCGAATGCAATAGAAAAAAGCAATTCTTCTTCAAGGTCTGCTGTTTTTATCTATTAAATCTTGAAGCTCACAGAAAAAAATTCGGTTACTTCTCATCAAATTCATTGCGTCCCAGAAGCACAATTTATCCTCACTTGCAGCAATAGAGACAACATTACCAGCATATTCTTTGTAAATTCGATATATTTGAGTCCACATGTTCACTAAACGATCGAACAGCACCCGTACATCGACAAACGCCAAAATTTGATGAAAACATGGCCGCTGTCGGTAAGAATGAGCTGAAGAACCCGAGTTCATTCACGTCTTTCACAAGAATTTCGTACAACACAAACTTCTGGAATTTTACATGGTGACTTGTGCCTGTCATTATAACCCTTCAGCCAGGATTACAACCTAGCTTCTCACACCACTCATGTTATTTGTGTTAATTTTATCCTTGAGCGCCGGGACCTACAGATTTTTGAGAAACTTTTCACGGTAATATTAATTACTCACAGAGTTTTTGCCAGAAATCTGACAAAGAAGAAATATATTTTTCATATTTCGTTTTGATAGAGATGTCTGAGACCTGGGGTTTGAAGCGTGGCCCTACGTCTAATTAGTCATCACTCTATCTACTAGACCAAGGCGATTTCAACTTGTGCCTGTTAGCCTTACATAATTTATGTGACTCAGGAACTGAAGGCATAGACAAGGAATGAATGGATTCGAAGCAGTGAGCAACTTTTCATGGAAAATTCATCTTCAGCCATGAGGCCCACTTCTAATGGGTACGTGTACAAACAAAATTTGGGCCGATACACCATCCCCACGAGACATAAGAGCGTTCAGTGCATCTACAAAAACTAACTGTTTGATGTGAATTTCGAGAACAACATTGATGAGGCCATCACTGTCAAAGACGAGAAATATGGGTCAATGTTTGGCAACTTCATTTGCCATGATTTGGAAGATTTGAACCACAACGATATGTATTTTCAACAGGATGATGCTACGTGCCAAGCAGCTTATGCCACATTGGATCTTCTGCATAAAAGATTTGGAGGGCATTGTTTTCTTACTTGGAGGTGACAGATCTTGCAATTTGTCTCTGTTAGACTTAATATAGTACAAGTTCCTAAGACACAAACCAGAGAGGTAATCCCAGCCAAAATAATTCTTGCCATCAGTCAAATTCAGATCGATTTATACTCGAGACTCATGGAAAATTGATCTTTGTGATGCGGTCCCACATTTGCCATACATAATGCCATCAATTGGTCCTGCAAACCGCTACATAATTTCGGTGATATCTCACGCTCAGACTTTACATACATACATTGGTCATTACAGCCCTTTAGTCAGGATTACGCCCTAGCTTCTCACACCACTTATGTTGTGTGTGTTAATTTATATACATGAGTGGCGGGACTTACAGTTTAAAGTCGACTCCGAACGGCAGATTTTTGATAAATTTTTTCATGGCAATTTTTATTTTACTCTCAGAGTTTTTGCCAAAAATGTGCTGAGAGGAAGTCGCCGAAGAAATTTTTTCGTATTTCATTTCGCTTGAGATGTCTGACCTGGAGTTTGAACCGTGGGCTCACGTCTAAGAAGCCATCACACTATTATTTTATTTATATTTAAAGAAAGCAGCGCTTGATGAATGATACGATATAAAAAGATCTCTTTTAGACTTCATTAATACTATGTTCAGACATGTACTTTTATTGAATTAATATTCGATTTATTGATAACAATATTTTTAGTGTTCAGACACAAAATTTATTTGACAGCTAGTAAAGAAAACAGATGATTGCTTCAACAATAAAAAAATTGAGAAAAAATGGAAAACAATTTAACATTGGAAAAGGTCTTACTAATGATTGACCGAAACGACGAGCTGTTGCGGTTAGTAGGGAATATTTCTGACTCCAAAGTAGCTTCTCTCAGAAGGATGAGAAAGAAAAATTTGATAATATGAATTATAAAAAATAAATTTTTTTGTTTGTCGTTGTATTGTTTTTTGTTGTTGAAATTTGAGTTGTCAAATATCAATAGAAAGTGTTCGGAAAATAGTAATATGCTCACTGAACGTACTTATGACAGTGCTGTACTTGAAGTTTTAATCAATATTATAACAATTTATGAATTTATTGAGCAATAATTAATTGACATTTTATATGAAATATTGAGATCAATAATGCCGTTTATTGCGATTTACTCAATATACGTGCATGTCTGAACATAGTATAAGACTTCTTTCATTAGGATTACAGCACAGAAGGCGTGTTAATTTCATATGCTACTTACATAGGTTTTCCAAAGGCCTAACAAACTGAAGGCCCTGCTATTTATCCTAATGTGTAAATGGAATAATTACATGCCTATGGGTGTATGAGTGTGTATAATTTTCTTCATGTATTTGTTTGTTACCCCGATTTTGATTCAATGGAACGCTATTTATGTTTGATCTCAATTTAATGTTTGATTTTACAAAATTTGTATTTACTTTACTTGGTATGGGTGTATGTCAATAGTAAAATCGATGTAAAGGTGGTACGAGGGTCAGACAGAAAATCATGGTATTTTTAGAAGGTTTGTTCATTTATTCATAATTCTAAATATCCATCGGAGTAACATTGGAACGTAATAGACCAGGGCCTTTGGTTGGAATCAATTTCAAAATCCTCAGACTAATTGACTGTAAATTAGACTACCAATGCACATTCACTACAAACTTCTTTAAAACTATGGAGCACTTACTTCACATAAATATTCCTCACAGAGATTTAAACAATTAGAAACCTTTTCCAATCGACCATCGTTATTTTTTCACTGTTCATGCATCATGTTAACTTAATTATAAGTTTTGTTTTCGTTGAATTGTATTGTTTTACTGGCAGTATTTGTTTTTGTTTTGGCTGTATAACATTGCAACGACGCATCGTTTATAAATCATTTTGCCTGGCGTTGTGCTCCAAATTCAATTGTAATATGAATAGATGTTGCATGAACGTACATGCATACATATGCCCTCTGTTGCTTTTGTTGTTTTTGTTATCGTTGTTGATTCAATTGAATTTAAATATTTCGGCAATACTAACGGCAATATTTGAAATTCTATTGAAATTTTAATAGGGATCAGGTGTTTAACCACAAGGTGAAATAAGAGAAATTTTTCAAAAAAAAACAAAAAAAAAGAGAAAAAATTACGGAAAAACTTCCACTGCAGTTGCATATTATACGTTGTGGCGAATAATATGTGTGAAGCATGCAGCACTAGCAATTTTAGTGTAAGGTTACCTAAATATTTGATTTCAAAAGAAATGAAAATATTTGGTACAGAGTTTGGCCAATTCAACTTACAACAGCTTCAGCAAGTGTATGTCTTTAGTAAAGGTCTCCTTACAGACTCAGAGGGTTATTATAATTATCATTGGCGTGCAGATGGTCCATAGTAATTCCACAATGCAATCTATTGTACTGTCCTCCATCTATATAGACAATCCTTATAATGTCTTCTCCTAACCTACTTCCGTGACACATTCTGTTGCCTTTCTGTTGATATTTACTCAGGTTTGTATTTCCTTCAAAGTTGTATTAATGCCTCACAGGTTATAAAATTTATGTTCTGATGATTTATTCTCATCATCCCAGAATATTCGCATTAAGTTCGAGACAATCCTCCCTCCTGAAAAACATTTTTTGAGCCTAAATTGCCCTGTCAAATATAGGCCATTAATGGATAGTGTGATTCCAACTTCTCCTATTGTCAGGATTACGACCTTCAGTCAGGATTACGACCTTCAGTCATGATTACGACCTAGTTTCTCACACCACTTATGTTGTGTGTGTTAATTTTATACATGAGTGGCGGGACCTACAGTTTAAAGTCGACTCCGAACGACAGATGTTTGAGAAACTTTTCATGGCAATTTTATTTACCCTCAGAGTTTTTGTCAGAAATCTGCTGAGAGGAAGTCGCCGAAGAAATACTTTTTGTATTTCGTTTTGATCTCTGGCTTGGGGCTCGAACCCTGGCTTTAGACTGCTTCAAACTTATACACTATCAAACATCTCCTTCCATTGCATAAACAAATTTTGACACTATCAACGGCATAGTAGCTCCTTTCATTGTCTTCTCATCTACAAGCACGTAACCACGTCTGTCAATATGATCTGGAAGCCAGTTGAAGTTTCCCCTAGTTCCTCTACCTAACTTGTACTATCAACGCCGTGATAGCTTCCTTCATGAGCATCTCATCTAAAACCATAAAACCCCAAATTTCAACATGATCTGGAATCCAATAATGGTTTCTCTTAGTTCCTCTACATATTATATTCAGATTTCTCAGAAGGTCCCATACTATTTTCGAGTTTTACTTATAGAAACGAAAGTCCAAATGGCGGCTAGATAGTTAGAATTGCCTGTTTCGGCCTGCCCTTTGTACCTCCTATGCGAAATAAATTGAGCACATCCTTCGACGGAATAGACTCCTACTTGGAAGATATTCGCAAGTCTCTTCATGGGCTCAGTATATTTAACTATGAGACCAAAATCTCAAGCTTCTGTTCACAAACCGCAATCCATATTATCATAGAATGGTTTCTCTCTTCAAATGATAAGTAGGGCCAGGTTATTTCGTCCCTTTTGGAACTTAGTCTCATTGCGCAGCGTTTCCCATAGTCACATAGTATATTGGTTCCATAGAGTATATTTAGAAGTCGCCATAGTCTAGTAGGTATGGTCTTGGCTTATTAGACGAGAAGCCCCAACTCAGACATCTCGCACAAAACAAAATATGAAACGACATCCTCTCAGCAGTCTTCCGGCAAAAACTTTAAGAGTGAAATAAAATTGCCATGTAAAGTTTCTCAAACGAATCCTTCATCAACTCGGTAAGACAGATTCCTCTTGTCCCGGTTATGTCAACAAACCAAAATTGCATGAAAGAGGTCCTTTGAATGTCTATTGAAATTAGGTCTAGGAATACTTTAAGAGAGGTACTCCTTACCACTTTCTGTGCTAATTATGCACACTGATTATCACATGACTCAACCCGTTTTATAGTCAAAATAGGCAATTCGTCAGAAAAATTCCTACACAGCAATATCTTCCCAAACCGGGGATCTACCTCCTTCGAACTTGATCATATGTGTGGACAGTCAAGCAGCAATCAAAAGTCTGTGATGCCCACTTGTCAAATCAAAGGGCGTCATGATTTGCATGGACTCTCAACATCCGCCCCTACTGCGATCCGGGCCACTGTGACATAGAGGGAAACAAAAAAGCGGACGAATTGACACGGAAGGGATCAGAGATGTCTGAGGAAGAGGATATATGCGCCTCTACAAGAATACTTTTCCAAATTGGGAAAAGCAACCTGAAATTCAACAAACCTTTATGTGGTCTGACATACCAGGTTGCTGAATTTCAAAATTGCTGTGCCCAGTAGTGGACAGCGGGGGAATCAGGGAACTACTTGAGATCGACAAGAGAACGGTTCGTATTCAAACAGGCATTCTAACGGGACACTGTGCTATTGGTAGTTTCGCTGACTAGCTCGGTCTGCCCCATCAGAATTACTACTGCAACTGCCACGATGTGGAGGAAATGGAGTCGGTGCAATACCTTTTATGCGAGTGTTCTGCACTTCAGGACAGACGTCATTGGTTTTTGGTTGACAGAACGTTTGAAGATCTGGACATGGTGGCTAAGGGAACTGGCCGGTTTCTTCCGGAGCTCGGGGTGGTTTAAACTGACCGCTCATGACAAAAGCACTTACCCTACACTGGGTAATACAATGGACCATATGGCCATCGAATATACTTGCCTATGAATATCTTCTTATATTTCCACAATACATCTGAACCGTATTGGCGTGGTGAAAAATGATAAATGCAGTGCGTGTTGTAAAGCCTAGGAAACGATGGAACTCTTTTCATGTCATTGCCAAGCTTTCGGAAGCTTGAAATCTCAATATAATTGGTGGGGGGGGGGGGGGGTAGGGGTGATACTATACCATATATCTCAGAGAAGTGTACTGGAAGAAGTTTGTTAAAGTACCGACTTTCTATAGTAAGTAGGGTTGGTATTCCTATAGTAAGTAAGGTAGTGATTGTCCAAAAAGACTACTTGATGTGGGTTAGGTATATGCCTATAGGCAAGTGATCTCTGGTTGGTATACTCTCGTTCAACCTAACCTAACATAATCTAACATAACCAATATTTCCATAAAGCAATCCAATGTTATAAGAAGACAGTAACAGTTTTATGCTATGGATACCCAATCATTTGGAATCCATTACTTTAAGCAGTTATGTTGAGCAACGTTTTGCCCTTTCATTTAAGATGCTAAGAAGCAGCATGCATATCTGTTCCAATCCTGACATTGCTGTTATAATAATATGACGCTAATGTCATGGATGGCTTTATGTTTACGAAACCATACTCTACGGAAGGCCTAATCAATGAATTTGAAAAAAGAAAACATTTGACAAGTAAATCATTTAAAGCACAATCACTCAAATTGAAATGTTTGCAAAAAGAAATGCATTTTTAAAGGCCAATAAACTACTGTACTTAACAGCGACGCACTGTTTTAAGCAGACGCTGAAGAAGTTCTTGTTAAATAAATTTCTTTGCCGTTCTCAAAACGAGCCAAGAAAAATGTTGAAAAACGTATTTCACTGGCGCATGAATTATGTTTGAAACTAAAAGCAGAGTTTTTCCATGCTTTTTAAGTTTATTTTTGTTTTTTTTTTGTGCAACAGTGACATATGACCATAAATTATGTTGCCAAAAATGCCTACCAGCTGTAAAGTTGTTCGCCATACAGCCAACACCAATGTGCCCGTAGGCCAGGAAATAGAAGGAAGCTAAACTAGACGCAACATAAGAAGAAACAGAAGAAGACGAAGATGAACACCCACGTGCTTTAGTCACATGAGTGGCAACAACATACTCGTATTATATTGGCCCTATGATTGTACAAAACCAACTCCAAAACCAAAAATACAAAGTGAAACCCAAAACAGTGAAACATATGCAGCAACAACCAACCCATTTACTGAAAAACATTGAAACGTTGGTAGTTCTTGTTGTTTTTGTTTTTTTTTCCTTTTATCCCGGCTAAGTTTTCGCAAGGTGTTGAAGTACAAGTTGTAGAGTTTTTTCTCTGTTTAGTTGGTTGTTTTTATTTTTTAGAGTTCCTTGTGGCTGCCATACGAGTGAGTAACTTTAAAGATGTGATTTGTTAGAACCCACGCACTTTGGATAGTGTATGTCGTTGAAACATTTTTTTGTAGGATCGCCTGCGTTTTTTTTTTCTTTTTTTTTAGTAGTAGTTAGGATTTGCATACGAGGAGTTTGTCTTAAGTGATGTGTGCAATGGTTGAACTATAAAACAAATCAAGCAAAATACTAACTTTTTTCTAGGGGAAGGTATACCTTATACCAGTTTTAAGTTTTTTTTTAGTAGAATAGATAAATAAGTACGGATGTATTTTCTTCTTTCTTGTCAGTATTTAAGTAAAGAACGTTAGAGGCACAGAGGATATATTTTTTTGAACTTTTGCCTCCAATTTCGTAAGGTTCAGGTGTAAGTAATAGACTGGGGCAGTCAAAGTAATGGATATGAATCGCTATTTATCTGATCTGATAATAATACAGGGGACAAGACTTCTACTAAATAACAGTTCTGTTATTAAGTGCTTCCAATCTCTAAATGAGTTTTGTGGCCCATTCGCTTACAATGATGACTTAAGAAAGCCTCACAAGGAAAAATTTAACGCAGTCAAAATGCACGATGGCTTGATGGCTAGTTTACAACAGCTCTACCTGAGATAAAATAACTCATGTAGAATTTCCAACGCAGTACGCAGAATCGTACTGCTGAGACAACATGTTGTTGGTGTCCAGATCATCTAATCAGGAGAAAAGAATTGCTAATCGTCGTTGATTGTGATGGCCAGACCAAAATTCACACTAACAGTGATTTTTTCAGAATGCATTGAACAGTGTAGGATATCATGTGAATGGGGCATTGGCTCAAACACGACAATTTTGATTCTTTCAGAAATGCGCCTCATCGCTGAAGATAGTTTTTTGATGAAAATTATGGTCAGTTGCCATTTATGCAGCAAAAGCCCATTCAGCGAACATATGTCTATGTCCGATTAACTTAATTTTTCTGGTCCGTTCGACCTTTACGGTTGTGGGCTGTGAAGTGTTGAAGTCTCGTGTGGAACGCGAAATTGGCTGAATCGGAATGCAGCGACTTCTGGACATCTTTTAATAAAACAATTTTATTACTAGCCTGTGTTGTTGACTGCTATAACCGTCCGTGGTATATTGGACAAACGTACTGAATAAATAATAATTAATGTCTAGTAGGAAGTATGTTGGTTTATTCGACGTGAAGTCACGGGTTTGGTCAAACATCTGCAACAGAACGAAATATGAAAAAATTTTCTTCAACGACTTCCTCTCAGTAGATTTCTGCCAAGAACTCTGAAAGTAAAGAAAAAATTTGTCATTTGTAGTCGACTTTAAACTGTAGGACCCGTCACTCATGTATAAAATTAAAACACACAATATGGGCGGTGTGAGAAGCTAGGTCGTAATCCTGATTGAAAGGTTGTAATGACCAACTATATATGTATGTGTAAACAAATCTCTTAGAGTGCCTCTTGCACTTCCTGATTACTGTAGTATTTTAGGATGAAATAATGTTTATAAATATTGCCGCTCTGAGAATCCGGTATGTATGTATGTATGCAGAAGCAAGATTACTATTGAAAAACAATAATAATATTGAAACTAGATTTAGAACACTGTCGCCGTTACTGCAATTGTTGCAATTTTAGTCCTATTTTTGTTGCAATACTACTGCTACTATTGATATAATACAATTACAATTTTTGCAGTTATGTTATTGGAAACTATGGATGCAATTGCTCCAAATGATGTCTTAGCAGCTACTGCTACTTTAGCAATTATCACTATAAAGTGTGAACTATTGCTGTTATTGCTACTATTGTAGCAAATCAACTACTACAGGCATTTCAAACAGTGATGCTTTTCTTCATTACTACTACTGCTCCATTACTCTTATTGCTATTGCTACTATTCTTACTACTACTAGTATGGCTGTAATTTCTGCTATTTCTTCTGTTACTAGTACGGCCGTTATTGCTACTCTCAATACTATTGCTTGGACTGCGATAAGGCAAATTCTACTATCTCTATGGTTATTATGCTACCATCGGTACTATGCTGCAATTGCTAAAATTGTATTGCTACTACTATCTTTATAATAACTGTTGTTATTATTATTGTTTCGATTGCTACTCAATAATGAGTGATACGGAAGAAATAGAATCATGCTCTTATATGCTATTTTCTGTCAGTAAATCCTACAATTACTTGAGAAATAAAATTAAAAAAATCCAATAAATGATTAACTTCGTTTTACTCGAAGTAACCTTTCTAATGCCGCTTACTTTACTTCTCTTCGTTCCCCAATGAGCGCTGACATTTGTTGCTGAAGCATAAAAATATTATGCAATTTTCTTTGTTGTTGTTGTTGTTGTTTTCCTACTTTGCATGTCAGTTACAAAATATGGCAACATTTAGCAAATTTGTCGTAATTCTTTGGTGTTCATGTGTCAAGTTACAACACGTAGAAATCGTCATTACAAGACGATGGAGTACGAAAAAACGAAAACAAAAATAATGAAAAACAGCATCGAAATACATCAGGGTGCAACACTTGTTTATGAAAAAAAAAAAAATTGCTGAGAAAATGAAAAATATTCCTGAAAAAAGAAAAAAAAACACATGAATATGATGGAACACTTAGTTTTAGAAGGATGGCATGGAATTCTTTTCCATTTTTTGTTTGTATTTTTTTCAGTTCTGAAAAGGCTAACTTATCTGGTGCTTATGAATGGTAGGTAGAGTTTGTTAAATTTTTAAGATTTAAACTGATTTACGCACAATGGATATGATTTCATAGAATATTATAATTTTATCAATTTTCTAAGAATTTTTCTAAAATATTCTGTGGTCTCCTCCTGTATATCCTATCGCCTCCTTTAAAGCTTGTAGGACTCAGCTATCTTTGTGTAGTTCCCGTGCTGAACAATTTCTTCTATGAATTCGGTGGAATTTGGTCAGTACGGAGACTACGCTTACCCTACCTATCTAGGACTCAGCTCAGACTACTACGTGAATTTGCAGGTGGCTGATAGAAAGTAGCCTACTTTACTTTCTTGACTTCCTCACTGTAATAACACATTTGTCCAATATTCATAAACCCTTCTCCTCCAATTTCTTTGGTTTAATTTAGTTTCATTAAACAAGTTTATTTTAGTCGAACAGCTATTTGACGTACTGTACTTCACATTCTAGAATGCTAGGGTTGCCATATAACGTTTCGAAGAATCAACGCTCTCAGTAAAAATGAATTAAATTGTTGTATTCGAACTGAGGAAATATGTTCATTAAGTTCCACTTATTCTCTCCCTTTGCGATCTAGCCGGCCCGTCGTTCCTTTAAGAAACATAAGGCATCAAAGGCTTCTTTAATAATTAGTTTGCAGTTAAGCAGCCGATTAACCTGATTTACTTTATGCTGATGATTGGACTGCCATTTAAGAAAACAGATTGACCGAGTATGTATCACGTGTATTTTAGAGCGGACTGCCTGATATAAGAATAAACACCCGCTCCCCTTTCTAAACTCGACTATGCTTTACATGTGTCAAGTATACCCCATTTACCATTACGCGAAAGCTTGTGAGACGACACGTAATGTAGTGGATTAGGATCATCCTAAATGAATCAAGTTGAACCGATCAAAAAACCCTGTGACTTTGACCTGGTTTGAAATCTCTTAATCTTTTAATATATACATGCGTCCTTTGAAGGTTACGATTGATTAAAAATTATATGAATTCAATACTAGTAACGCCACCTATTTGTTAGCCTATGAACTTTTTAATTGAAACGTTTTCTTTTCTTCTGCTTTTCATTTAAAGATCTATTGATGCCATTATGTGTGGAATATCACAACGATTAAATGTCCGCTACGGCTTCCCTGGGAGGAGAGCATACGAAATGTCCAATCAAGCACTGTGGACATTCTGTCTCTATTACCAAATCTAAGCTTGCGGGTTGTTAATAAGTTACTCAACGTAGAATACTTAACCGAAAGTTCAATGGTTACATCAAACTTCGCCAATTCATTCTCTTTTCAGTTTCCGAGTTTGCCACTATATCCCATTAGCAACATGATATGGAAATTATACCGCTCTGCCATCTCATTGAGAGACTCAATGCAGCCGTAATTTGTCCTAGAGGTCGTTCTCTAAAAGCCGTTTGACAGCTATTGCATACCTTTGGCTGAATTGGTCATGGTTTATGTTGACTTTGAAGCTCACTGTAGTTTGTAGCTTAGTCTTATAACGGGTGATTTTTTTATCTTTTTGGCAACACTGGTTTAAACAGCTCAGGCACGTTTCGTGTTTTGTTTCACTGTCAGACATCTTCAGTTTGGTATACAAATTAACCATGAATCGTCTTACAAACAAACAACGCTTGCAAATCATTGAATTTTATTATCAAAATGCGTTCTCTGTTAAGAACGTTCATCGTGCGCTTCTTCCATTTTATGGTCAGTTTAATCGACCCACTGAAGCGACTATTCGGGCTATTGTGACTAAATTTCGCGCCAAATTTACATTGTTGGACCTCCAACACGCTTACGTAGAGTACGAACTGAAGAAAATATCGCAGCTGTATTGGCCAGTGTTAATGATGACCATCAATTATCGATTCGTCGCCGTTCGCAGCAATTGGGCCTCTGTTACTCAACAACGTGGAAAATTTTGCGGAAGGATTTAGCCCTTCAAAATACAGCTGGTGCAAGAATTCAAGCCGAACGACCTACCGCAACGCAGAATTTTTGGTGAATGGGCTCTTGGAAAGTTGGCCGAAGATCCACTTCTTTATCGAAAAATTGTGTTCAGCGACGAAGCTCATTTTTGGCTCAATGGATACGTAAATAAGCAGAATTGTCGATTTTGGAGTGAAGATCAGCCAGAAGCATTGCAGAAGCTACCAATGCATCCAGAAAAAGTCACAGTTTCTTGCGGTTTATGGACTGGTGGCATTTATTCGTGAGATAGCGGCCGAAATGTTGGAAAGAGTATGCCAAAATTGGACTAAGCGGATGCACCATTTGAGGCGCAGTCGCGGTCAACATTTGCGTGAAATAATCTTCAAACATTAAATTATATGGACCGTACTATCGATTCAAATAAAGGTTTCATGCATTTTTTTGAATTTTATGTGTTTTTTTTTTTAAATTTTCCTATAGCTCTTAAAAAACCACCCATTACAACTGCAACTTAAGAACATCCTGCAAGAAAAATTTTAACGGGGTTAAAACACACGATCTTGGTAGTTCATTTCTCCTACCTGAGGTATGACCATGCCTAAAAATCGCTTGTACAGAATATCAAATGTGGCGTGAGCTATGTTGCACGTAGAGCCGTTCTATTGAAATCGGATGTCGTTGGCGTCAAAGTTATGCAATTCAAGTCGTAAGAGGTTGATACTCATCGACCTATAACGATGGTCATTGGAAATGATCGTTTGACCAACATTGTTCTCAAATAAATATGGACTGATGACGTTGCCTGCTCAAAATTCACATCAAACGGTGACTTTTTCGGAATGAATTTGACGCTCTTGGTTTTTATGTGGATTGATACCTCAGCTTAGTTTTATAACAGAGGAGGATTATGATTGAAATTCTGTGGACGCACACCATGGGAAATGTTTCAAATGATACATGATATGCGGAAGATAATTACATTCGACTGATGGCGCTTAGAATACAAGCTAGGAGTTGTGTATTCGAGGGAAGTTTCCTATTTGTTATGTAATCCAGACATACAAACATAATTGGTCATTACAACCTTTCAATTAGGATTACAAACAATTAGGATCAAAAACAACTTATGTTGGGTGTGTTAATTTTATACATGAGTGGCGGGGCCTACAGTTTAAAGAAGACTTTGAACGACCGAAGTTGTCATGTCATTTTTTATGATCAGAATTGTTTGCTGGGTATATTCAATTAGTGTTACTGTCCATATGAAACTGTTCAATACAAATCGTTGAACCATTTAAAAGTCAATTGTTCAGTGATTTTTCTTCTCACAGCAACATAATTTGTTTTTTCTGATTTGTTTTTCATTTTATTTTTCATTTACAAACGAATAAAATATTTTAAAAAGATTGCGTGTCTTGCTGTTACAATGACTGAAATGCGTGGTTTTTTATTCGTTTCGTTTTCGATATAAATTGTCGTTGCTATGAGAGAGACACCGCCAATAAAAAGGCATTTTCTTAAGCGGCTTATAACTTTTTGGTAATTTGCAAAAAAAAAGAAAAAATTGTAACGTATCTCCCTCTATTAAAAAAAGTCCCAGCATCCCACCACCCTCCACATACCAGGTTGACCAAAAAAAAACCAAAAAAAGTGAAAGAAATCGTCGATACAGTATGAAATATAAAAGCTAACCGCCCGCATATCGTCAATAGGGATGAGGGCGACGGGTAAGTGGAATAAACAAAGTGGTAATAAACAACTCACGTTTAAAACAGCCTCCTTCTTTTTTTTTCTTATGCTGTGGCGATTAAAAACCAGGGAAATTGTTTGAATATCAGAAACAGAAACAGAAACTGAGGGCTTCAAGCAAAACGTGCATTAAATGGCTAACACGCAAGTGTTTAAATGCTACAATTAACAAGTGGGTGGTAACAGCGGCTATAACATCATCCATAAGTATGCTTTTTTGGCCATAAAAATGTATTACAACATCACAGTTCTTTTTCGTCTTTTTCCTCTTTTTCCCAAACCTAGCCAAAAAAAAAAGAGGAAAAAAGGCAACAAATGTTGACAGTTTTTTTTTCTATCATTTTTTAAATTTTAAATTTAATTGTTTTTATAAAAATTTCCATTCTAAGGCATATATTTTCTTGACTGTCTTTCTTTATGACTTATTTCGCAGTATTTTATAAATCCAACCATAGCAACAGCCCACGCTAATGATGCCCTACGTGCTATAGCTAAAGATTACGATTGTTGTGAAGAAATGATGGAAAAGCCTAACCATGTACGTTTAGAGCACATAAGGTTTCCAAAGTCCTACAATTAAACAAATGAAGCTAGTGTTTTGGCTTTTTAGACATGAGGACTCGATTGAAACCCCAGGTCAACTTTATTTACTTATTTAATTGGCCATAACAACCCCGGATTTCGGCCTGCTGCAACACATCCTTCCAGGCGCCTCTGCTTCTTGCGCGCCTACGCCAATTGGTTACACCAATCGATGACAGGGCTTCCTCGATTTGGTCCTTCCAACGGATGCAAGGTCATCCTTTTCGCCGACTTCTGCAGATTCCCGCATTAAATACCCCGTCTCGCCGGAGCATCCTCTTCCATTCGAACGACATGGCTGAGCCAGCGCACAGCTGGATATTAATACGCTGTACAACGTGTATGTCGTTGAGGAGCTCATACAGCTCACTGTTGGATCCTGCGCTTGATCCCCAGACTGACATCATTTCTGGTGGTAACGGCGGAGTCAAGATATATGAATTCCTTGACCGTATCAAAAATATAGTTACCGGTCGTAATCTTAGAATCAATACGGCGCGCGTCTCTACATGTCGATAACATATACTTTGTTTTGCCCTCATTTACTGCCAAACCCATCTTAGTAGACTCGCGTTCAGTAGCACTAAAGGCAGCAGTAACATCTCGCTTAGTACGCACTATGATGTCAATGTCGTCAGCGTACGCAAGCAACTGGAAACTTTTTTGAAAAATGGTGCCATTGCGATGCACTCCCGCCTGCCGCAGAACACTCTCCATGGTGAAGTTGAAGAGGTCGCATGATAAGGAGTCGCGCTATCTGAAACCTCGGAATCGGAAAATGAAAAAATATTTCTTCGGCTACTTCCTCTCAGCAGTCTTCTGGCAAAAACTCTGAGAGTAAATAAAATTGTCTTGAAAAATTTTCTCAAAAAATCTGTCGTTCGTAGTCGACTTTAAACCGTATGTTGAAGCTAGGTCGTAATCCTAACTGAATGGTTGTTGTCTGCATTCCATCTTGTGGACTTAATTATCAATTCTAAGCTTGCAGGTTGTTAATAAGTTACCCAACGTAGAATACTTAACCGAAAGCTCGATGGTTACATCAAACCTCTACAATTCATTCGCTTTACAGTTTTCCAGTTTGTCATATCACGGTAAGTGCCGCTCTATCATCTCGTTAAGAGTATCGATGCAGCCGTAGACCGTCCTAGAGGCCGTAGCCTAAAAGCGTCTAACTTCTACATACAACAGATACACCGATACGCCTGAAAGGCATTGCAATGATCCGATTGCCTTAGCGAATAAGCTTACTCTGCCGAGTCCAATATGACACTTGCAACAACAACTCAATCTACATTCGAACCATCGTTGAAGACTTGTGTGGAGTTGTTTAGTTTTCCCTCTTTCCGGAATTTGTTCTGAACTATCTCGTAGAATCATGTAATTTGTACTCTTAAAGGTTCAATCTTTCACTAATATTGGTCACTGCTGTTGTCTAGTCCCCCAAAGACTCTAAATAATGTTAGCTACAGCGTCTTTACAATATGAATCCAATTGGAAGACACAGAAAATTATCTTCAGCGCCAACAAGGGTGTTATACGCAATATACTTGAGGACTGTTTATCTGCCAACAGATCCTCACCGTACTAGGCAGTAGCAGGTCTAAATAGATTCGACTTATGCTGTATAGATACCATTGCTAGATCCTTATTTACTCCCCAATAATTATTTCAAATAAACAGGGCAATGGAGATATTTTTTAGCCTGTTTAGTACATTCGTTTTCCAGGACAGTTTTATGTCGAAAAAAGGCATAACAAGGGCGCCTCACTCCTAAGTCCTATAAGCGCCCTACGCATCCCATGCACGCTATTTTCTAGTATGTTTAGTAGATTCGACTTCCACGACAGTTTTAAATCGAAAAAAAGGCCTAACGAGTGCGACTCACCCCTGAGTCCTATAAGCGTCCTATGTGCCCTAGTACACTATTTTATAGACTGCTTAGCATATTCGAATTACAGGACAGTTTCATATCGTAAAAAGGACTAGCGAGTCTAAGTCCCATCTGCGCCCTGTGCATCCTACGCACTCTATTTTTTTAGCCTGCTTAGTACATTCGACTTCCAGGACAGTTTTGTATCGAAACGAGTGCGGCTCATCCCAAGACCTATATGCGCCCTATGCACCACTCTCAGAGTTTTTGCCAGAAATCTGCTGAGAGGAAGCCACCGAAAAAATACTTTTTGTATTTTGTCTTGATGCCTGGTCTGGGGCTCGAACCCTGGCTTTACGTCTAATAAGCCAACACACTACCTACTAGACTACGGCGACTTCTTTCTGTCCCTAAAAGGAACCATAAATCTACTCCAAGCTGTCATTCTGTCTTCCACGTAGGACATTATCCTGCAGCTCAATTATTACAACATCATTCTTACCTCCTTTGTGCTGATGTTTTACGAAAGGGGAACAGCTCCCCCTTTTCCTATCCTCTTAATGATGTGCAAGCTCCTTAGACTTGTGTAGATTACTCTTCCATGAGTCCTATTCCTGTGCAGCCCTTGCGCTTCCCTAATTTAGTGGAACTCAGTAAATACGGCAACTGCGCTTACCTGAGGCGTTACAACGGGCCGCTATGCGTGCTCAAGTGAGCTTTGGTAATCAAAGCTACAACTTCGACCCAACCTAACCTAACATATCCCAATGGAATGTAACTGCCCAGAAGAAGAGGGTGCTGAATGCTAACATTTCCCTGTAGTATTCCAAGTAGTTCTCGTATTACCATTTAAAAATAAATAAATTTGTTGTATTTATTCCAACAAAAACAATAACAAAAAAACTATTAAGCTTTATGAGTTATTGTAAATCTTTCAAATCTGGAAATGGTTTTCAAAACCTTCAGATGATAGACAAACGCAAACGCAAATGCAATTACAAACAAAATATCCCTTTTAACTGTAGGTGTTGGCTGGTGAACTGACAACAACAATAACAACAACGACGTTAAGACATTGACTGCAACAACAGCAGGCTTGTTGTTTAACTAACTGCTGTTGGTTGCAAGCAGCGGAGGGAAACATTTTTCCAACAACTTTTGTAAGATTTGCCGCCTATTTTACAATTTTATTAGCGCCTCTGATTTGTTTAACGAGCCACAACAACTGACTCAAGAAATAGAATGAATAGGAGGAAGAAAGAAAACAAGATCTGGTAATCAGACTTGCAATACAGAGGAGTTAGTTGACATGCAACATGCAAGCTTTGCAACAGTAACAGCAACAGCAACAGCAACAAAACTGTAAACTTGTGTACATTTCTTTTAAATTTGTAGCAAAAGGGTTCATTTGTTGTTGTTTTTTTTTTTTGGTAAAATGTTGCCATAATTGACATGGCACGATCAACAGTTTAGCCTTTTGCTTTAAGTACCACATTATCATTTGCAACATGCTACAACAGTTGCCCACAATGCAGGAGACAACACTTAAACCATGCATAACAATATGATTTAAATACCATTGAGGCATTTGAATATGCATGTGAATCTGTAAGGGGGGGAGGGAGGTGAGAAACGTAATTTAAATTTCCTTAAGAATCATTCGTTCTTTTGTGGTCTAGTCTGGCTTGGCTTGGCTTGGCCTGGCCTGGTTTGTAATTGTAATTTGTGTCGCTTGTAACGTTTAATGGATTCAAGCGTAACTGCATAGCTCTGGTAATAGTTTGTTAAGGTGGGTGTTGCAAGTTTATTTGGCTGCAGTTTACTATTGATTACGCAGAAATAATGTCAACGCTTCTCTTAACTTGTTGGCCAGCCATAGACAATTTTTAATTTATTTCTTGCATCCAATTAATATGCAGGCATTTAAGGCATTTAAAGCAGCCAATTATCCAAACAGTGTAGTTAACGTTTTAAAGCTGACTTTCAAACTGATGACGGGTTTTAAATGAAGGCAAGCAGCACAAGGTTTGTAAAGAAAACTCCATTTAATAATGTCATGGCTTGGTCGACATTAAACGGGTTACTTAAGGAACGCATATTTTACTAGCAAAGGAAAGCAAATGTTTTTTGAAAACCTTTTGCTTGTTCACAATGGACACAAAAGTGATTCAACAAAAATTCCAATTCCCTACATAACTTGTGTACCAGGTTTCCCCCAGTAGTTTTAAGTCCCAGAATGAATTAATTTTCCTAACAAGGACTTCCTGAATTTAACGCTCATCCTGTTGAAGCTACATGTGCCAAAGTAGTTGTCATTTATTTAGTATAATTTGCCTAATCATCATGGCTGACCATAGACAACGATGTGTGTTCGCTGAATGGGCTTGGAGCATTTGACCTTAGTTTTTATAGAAAAATCATTTTCAGCGAACAGAACCATTGCAGGTTGAGTAGGTACGTGGCCAGACTAAGTTCGAATTGTGGACGATATCAACCCACATGATATAAAGGGTGTTTTTTATAGAGGTATAGAACTTTAAGTTGCAATAAAACAACGATGGATTATTCGATTGACATAAATTTTATTTATCCGAAAGATAATCTTGTGGCATTACATTTTAAATATGATTTCTGGCATATGACCGCCACGGCTGGCGCGGATGTAGTCCAATCTGGATGTCCAATTTTCGATGACTTTTTCCAACATTTGTGGCCGTATATCGGCAATAATACGGCGAATGTTGTCTTCCAAATGGTCAAGCGTTTGTGGCTTTACCGCATAGACCAATGACTTCACATAGCCCCACAGAAAGTAGTCTAGCGGTGTTAAATCACAAGATCTTGGAGGCCAATTCACAGGTCCAAAACGTGAAATTAGGCGGTCACCAAACGTGTCTTTCAATAAATCTATTGTGGAACGAGCTGTGTGACATGTTGCGCCGTCTTGTTGAAACCACATCTCCTGGACATCATGGTTATTAAATTCAGGAATGAAAAAGTTAGGAATCATGGCTCTATACCGATCACCATTGACTGTAACGTTCTGGCCACCACCGTTTTTGAAAAAGTACGGACCAATGATTCCACCAGCCCATAAAGCGCGCCAAACAGTCAGTTTTTCTGGATGTAACGGTGTTTCCACATACACTTGAGGATTACCTTCACTCCAAATGCGGCAGTTTTGTTTGTTGACGTAGCCATTCAACCAGAAGTGCGCTTCATCGCTCAACAAAATTCGCTTATGAAAATCGGGAACAACGGTAATCTCGTTTTGGGCCCATTCGACGAATCTACGCCTTACTTGATGATCGTTTGGTTGCTCTGATGGACGATTTTGTCGACGATAAAATGAACGTAGTGCACGATACGTTTTCCGCACAGAACCATTATTTTCGAAATAAAATTGCACTATTTGCAAGCGTTGTTCAGGCGTGAGTCTATTCATGATGAATTGCCAATCCAAACTGAGAATAAATCACTTGACAGCTGTTAAATCGGTCGCCATCTTGAAAAGTAATGCCAACTTAAAGTTCTATACCTCTATAAAAACACCCTTTACAAAAGCGCCCAATTAATCCCTAAGAAGCCACTGTTCGATGTCATCGGTGCATATTTCTTTGAGAACAAATAGTCTAACTTATTTTGCCTTGAATTGTCAGACTGCACTGGGTGTCACACAGCACATGCCACATTGGATATTCTTCACGAGTGATTTGATCTCCGTTGGACTTTTTCTTGTGTGCTTTTCTTAAATCGCCAATAAGCTACAAAATAAAGTGGAACACAAAGCCAACACAACCCATGCCAACGGTCAAATTCAGCTTGTATTATGCGCCAGAGTCATGGTCATCCAAAAGAGTCGTTGCAGACGTTTGAATGATGTTTTATTCCACAAACATTGGAATCAATAGGTCTTTTAAACGAATAAAAATTTTCGATGATGCCCCATACACATTTTGTTTTATTTAAATGTAAATAAAGGGAACGCTTCACAAAGAGCCTATATACTATAAATTGAAAATTAAAAATCACCTTTAGCTAGACATGTTCTTCCACTACATTTTAGTTTACGTTACGTCGAAATGGTAGCTTTGATTAACAAAGCTCACTTGAGCACGCATAGCAGCCCTGTACTAACAGAATTCCACCAAAATAGGGAAGAAGTTAGCCAGCGCAAGGGCTGTACATCATAATAAACAAGTGCTATAAAATTAATTCCGTGCGTTCTGCTTTACCTGTTTACTAGACTTTTTTTAATTTTTAAAATCGTCCTTAAGGCAGTGAAGGCAGGTAATAAATTAATTGAAAATGTTAACACAGATTAGCAAGAAAATTAACGTGACTTATTTTTGTATATAAACCTGATCGCATTAAGAGCGTAAACTCTAGTTTTAATTTAAATTTCCCACACTTCTTACACACGAGTGTAAGAATTTTTAAAATGCCCACACGTCATGTCTCACGTGAAAAATATTCAGACAATGATTTGGCTTTATTTGTCGTCGGCATTGAACAAATTTCACGCAGGGATACTTTGAAAAGCAAACAGAAACAGAAACCCTGTGCTTTTTACGTCGAGGATAATATAAGTTACTGGCAGCCAGAAGAAATGTATTTAACCAGCCACACATTCTCAAGTACCCATGAGCCTGAAGATAACATAAGTTATTGCGACCCAGAAGAAATTGCTTCAACCAGCCACACTATGGCAAGCATTCATGAGGCTAAAGATGAATTTAAACAAGAGAAGGAGGAATTTAAACAAGAAAACTCAACTGATTTGGAAACAAAACCGGCATATTTTATAAACGAACTGTATCGTTATGCTTCTGCTCCAGAACTCGGTGCAATTGAATATGGCGAGCCCATTGCAGACCTCGATTCATTTGAATATATCGATCCCACCGAAGAAATTGATTCTATGGAAAGGTCCATTAGTGATCTCCGTGTCATAGAATATGAGGATATTTTATCTTGTCAAACCAACATTAGTTACAGTTTGCCTTTGGATTGGTTAACCCCTACAAATTTGGTACATATTAAACCTGAAGAGGATGACAGCCATATTTATATGGAGCCTTACGAAACATTGATTGAGAGAAGCAAACGCAAACTGGCCAAATTAAAATTGAATTTCATTAAGAAGTGTAAAAAATATTTGCCAAGTAAAACGTATAAACGTAACGCATGAACTAACAGAATAGTTTCAAATGAAGATTGAAGGCCTAAAAATGCTGCGAAGTATTGTAAGGCTAACCGGAAAAGAATTACTGGAATGAAATTGAATGAAATCTGACGTATATTTTAATTGTAGAAAATATGAAATTAATCTAAAATCAATAAAATTTATATTAAATTAATAAAAATCAAAAAAAAGTTTTAAAAAGAGTTCAATTTTTATGTAAATTTTGCTCTTCTCTTACAGAATCACTTCAAATGCCTCATCAAGACAATTTAACAGAACTTTGTATTCAAAAAAACTTTTACAAATATGGGTCTAAGTTCTGATACAAAAACTCAAGTCATATGTCCTTAAATTCTAAGACCAACATTCAGGGGATATCACCTATTTCTGCACAGCATTGTTTTCAAATTAGCAAAATAGTTAGGTTAGGTTGGAGTGGTAGCTCTGATGCCAAAAGCTCACTTGAGCACGCATAGCAGTCAGTTGTGAGCCCACGAGTAAGCACAGTCCCCGTACTGACCAAATTCCACCGAACTCATAGAAGAAATTAGTCACGCACAAGAACTTCACACTAAAAGCACGACTTCCCTAAGCTGGAAACCAATCTGAAATTTTTATGAACGAATTTGTATCCTCGATATCAATGGATATCCATTCAGCTGACAAGGAATGGAGAGCCAAATACACTAAAACTGCATCTCGCAAGAGATGAGCATTGGTAAAGAAAGTGGATGACAGTTTTCTCCGCTTCAGCAGACCCACAAGGTTAGGTTAGGTTAGGTTAGAGGACGTGTACTTGTCAATTAAGACAAGTACAGTACCCGGAGGTCGAATTGACCCATTGTACAACGTCCTCGTTTCTCACACCACTTATGTTGTGTGTGTTAATTTTATACATGAGTGGTGGCACCTACAGTTTAAAGTCGACTCCGAACGACAGATTTTTATTTATTGAGAAACTTTTCATGGCAATTTTTATTTACTCTCAAAGTTTTTGCCAGAAATCTACTGAGAGGAAGTCGCCGAAAAAATTCTTTTTGTATTTTGTCTTTGATGCCTGGCCTGGGGCTCGAACCCAGGCTTTTGCTTGTAATAAGCCAACACACTACCTACTAGACTACGGCAGACCCACAACCTTGGCAGTAATCGCTCGAAGGGCGATGCAGTCTTTCCGCATGTCTTCCCATAACGCAGTGGCCTGTGAGCATGACCACTGTGATAGAGATGATCTTACGATCGAGTTGTGTAGTTAGTTGGTAGAAGGCATACCAATCCATCATGGACCAAGTGAGTCTGGCAATTGAGGATTCCTCATTTGTCCAGGATAGGTTGACGTGCTGAAAGAATTGTTGCCTAATGGCCAATTTAACCGTGGTGAGTGGCATACCCAATTCGAATGGCGAGGGTTTCACAAGAAGTGCACAGTTGTCAAGAACGCACCTGTGCCTGGGGACCCAGACGAGCGAAACCCTGAATCGTTCAGAGAGGACGTCGAGACAACGCCGACATTCCCTGACAAGTAGCAATATAGTTATAAAAGGGAGAAAAGAGCGAGTAGTGTTTGTGGATGTAAGATTTGAATATAATTATATCGTAAGAGAAAGTAAAGTCTTCAGAATCAGAGTGCGATTAAAGAACGAATTCTTTTTCTAATGTAGTGTGCGATCCACTGGGCAATCGACGCATGTGCTCTAAGGACAAACGTGTATTATTTAAAAATATGCGACCTTCAGAAACAAGTCTTCTTATTTCCCTCCAGCCCATTCCGCTGCTTGCGATGCTTTAAGAAGTGGTGGTTTGCCGGCAGACACCATTGACCTGAAATATGCTCATAAGTCACGCAATCGAATACGATAAGGGACCACTTCTGGAAAGAAAATTATCATCTAACACTTGCTTACTTAATTGGCCATTAATAACTTGATTGTCGGGTTTCGGTCTGTTTCAGCATATCCTTACAGGCGCCTCTACTTCTTGCTCGTCTTCGCCAGTTGGTTTCATCAATCGATGAAATGGCTTCACACGTCTTGATCTTTCTAACGTAAATAAGGTCGTCCCCTCATCATATATCCGTCTCGCCGGAGCATCCATTCGAACGACATGGCCAAGCCAGAACAGCTGCATCGTTGAGGAAGTCATAGAGCTCATTGATGGCTCGAATGCGGCAATCATCGCCAATTCCCACTGAACCAAAGATCTTACGTAGGACTTTTCTCTCGAATACTCTCAAGGCTACTGCATCAGTGATTAATAATGTCCATGCTCCTGCGCCATAAATAAGCACGGAAAGGATGAGCATCTTGTAGAGTATAAGGTCTGTCCTACGAGAGAGGGCTTTGCTGCTCAATTACCGATTGAGACCATAGTAGTATTGATTCTACGCCTAATCTCCAGACGGGTTATCGGCCGTATTCTGGTATCTAATACGTCGCCAACATATACTTCGTTTTGCCCTCATTTACTGACAGACCCATCCTAATAGACTCCCGTTTAATTTAGCAATAAGTATGCTGTATTGCAAGTTGTGCGACTTGGTTGAATGAAATGCCTTTTGATGTGATATGAAGAAAGTTAAAGTTAAAAGTCGATCAATCAAGAGGTTAAAAATGCTATTTCAACAGAAAACTACCTGCAAACTATTTGCGTTACGTCTTACAAACGCCTTTAATCTTGAATGCAATTCATATGCTCAGACGTACATACCTCTTAAGGTTGTAAATAACATATGTAAAGAACATGAGTTTAACACGAACAGAGTTTGGGCACAACATTTCTATGCTCTTTTATTGCTACACAGAATCTGTCCACAAGTTTAAACTAATATTGCAGCAAGAAAAACTTAAATGAAACTGTTAACAGTGCCAGACTCATATTGCCTCATTCTTTCATTGTTCATTGTTGAATTTGGCGACTTTCAAAGTAGCCTCCTGGCAAAAATTCTAAAGCTCCGGTTAGACAAACGTTCACGGAATGTACGTTCGTTTTCATAATACGAAAAGTAATTGGAGATATTACCGAAATAAATCGCCGCGATCTAGTAGGTAGTGTGTTGGCTTATTAGACGAAACGCCAGGGTTCGAGCTCCAGGCCAGAAATCAAAATAAAATACAAAAAGGATTTCTTCGGCGACTTCCTCTCAGCAGATTTCTGGCAAAAAACTCTGAGAGTAAATAAAAATTGCCATGAAAAAGTTTCTCAAAAATCTGTCGTTCGGGGTCGACTTTAAACTGTAGATCCCGCCACTCATGTATAAAATTAACACACACAACATAAGTGGTGTGAGAAACTAGGTTGTAATCCTGGATGAAGTGTTGTAATAACCAATTATGTATGTATGTATGATATTACCGAACGCTAATGTAATTTCGGTGACCATTTACATTGCTCTTGATTTGCTAAAAAAACGAATATACATTCGGTTACGCTGCGTGTTCGTTTGGCTAACCAGGGCTTAAGAGTAAATAAAATTACATGAAAGGTTTCTCCAAAATGTTGAGCGACGATCAACAACAGGTACCGCTGAACATGTAGAAAATTAACACACACAACATGAGTGGAGTGAGAAGCTATGTTGTAACCCTAACTAAAGGGTTATCAAGACTCATAAAATAAAATAATAGAACTCTTTAAATAATATGCCCGCATACATAAATTAGTTAGAATTTTATGAGCCTTTGGCTGAATGTAAAAAGATTGCCTGGGTTATAAAAATGGTTCCATGATCATGTTCAAGACATCTCTTAATTATTTTCGATTTACTTGAGATGGAAAGGACTCTTCCAATATAAGGCTCAAGACTATGTAGCAGTGTTATTAATTAGGTGTAATAAAAACAGGTAACACTTTACTAATCTATAGCGCTACCTGTTGAAGTATATAAACTTGAGAAAATCTGACAACAGTTGTCAATATTAATCGAGATTTCCAACGTTGAACAGCTGCGAACATAAAAACTGTTCGAAATGCCAAAATGTCGTATATCATGTGATAAATTCTCAGCCAGTGATTTGAATTTATTTGTTGACAGCATCGAAGAAATTTCCCGTTTAGAGAGTATGAAACACAAATTTAAACAGGATATGGCCTCCCTTAACATAGAAGACACCGTTAGCTATTGGGAACCAGAAGAAACGTTTTCAAACAATCAAACACTGTCATCTATACATGAATCTTACGATGAAGTGGTGAAGGAAAATTGTGAAGAGGAAAATATTGGCCGAAATTCTACATGCTTAGCAACAAATCAGCGTTATTGTGTAAATTATCCGAGTGGGTATCCATCAGATCCAGAACTTGATGCGGATGATTATGCTGTTCGCAACAGTGAATTTGCCGATGTTGAAAATGCTTTGGATTCCGCTCTAGAACTTGTTGATGATGACTACACTGTTCGCAACAGTGAATTTGACGATATTGAAAATGCTATAAATTCCGCTTTAGAACTTGTTGATGATGACTACACTGTTCGCAACTGTGAATTTGGTGCTGCTGACAATCCTATAAAGACCGCTCCAGAACTTGCTGCTGATAACTATACTGTTCGCAACACTGAATTTGATGCTGCTGATAATCCTACAAATTCCGCAGAACTTGATGCCGTTGCGTATGCCGTACACAACATTGAATTTGACGATGTTGGATATGTTTTGGATTCCGAAGACATTGATTCTAGCGGATGTGTTGCACACAACATTGAATTTGACGACGTTGGTAATGCTCTGGAATCGGAATACATTAATTGTAGTGGATGTGCCGTACACAACATTCAGTTCGATGCTGCAGAAAATGTTACGTATTCCGTACACAGCCTTGAAGTTGACGCTGTTGAAAATGCTATAAATTCCGCTCTAGAACTTGTTGCTGATGACTATGCTGTTCGTAACATTGAACATGATGCTGTTGAAAATGCTATAAATTCCGCTTCAGAACTTGATGCGGTTGCATATGCCGTACACAGCATTGAATTTGATGCTTTGGCTTCCAATCAAATTGATTGTACTGGCTGTGCTGTATCCTCCACAGAAATTACATCAGTTAGACGCGCTACACCTCATACAGATCTTGATGCGATCGAATATGCCGATAACTTATCATTCCATAATAATATCACACGTTGTTTGCCTTTTGATTGTACAGTTCTTGAACAGGAGGAAGAGTATGAGACGTTGCATGCTAAACCCGAAGGGGATGGTAGTCACATCTATCAGGAACTTTACGGACCATTGGTTAAGAAGAAAAAAGGGAGCAAATTATCAAAATTGAATATCTTCGGATTGGTGCGCAAGAAATACAAGAAATGTTTTCCACCGAAAACCTATGGGTGGGTTAAAAGCACTTCATGGACTGAAATAACTGTAGTTTAAGGGAAATATGAAATATTTACAATGTTTTTGCACTCCAGACAACAGAGGTTGCGAATGGTTTTTAATTTTTAAGTAGATTGTAAGGCTGATATAATATTAGAATGTTAATTGATAAGTTTTGTTAATTCTAAGAATCAATATTTAATTAAAATTTGAAAAAGAGAAATATATGTTTTTATGATATTGAAATAAGAATTTAGTGTTGGCATTTGAATAAGAAAAAAGGGTCTTGGTTAAGTAAAAAATTTTAAATTTAAAGTTTCCTATACATTATATCTATTCCTACTAGAATTTTCTTTCTTTGAGGAAAATGGGCCCGTCACAATATCTTTATTATTTCCAGGTTTTGTTCCAAGTTTTTCCCGCCTGGTATAATATTGGTTTTCTACTGCAGCAGGTTCTAGGATCATAGGATTGCCAACTGTCGTCAACTGGAAACAACTTTTTCTAAGGAAATGGCCGTAGTCAAGCAGGTAGTATATTGGCTTACTAGACGTGAGGTCACAGTTCAATCTCAAGATCCAAGTGGCACCAGGACTAGGGGATAAAGGACAACTGTGGTATCATAAAGATGTAGCCGAAGACTAGTAGGTAGTTTGTTGGTTTATTAGGTGTGAGACATCTCAAACAAAACGAAATATGAAGAAACTATTTCTTCGGCCACTTCCACTCATCAGATTTCTGGCAAAAACTCTGAGAGTGTAATAAAATTGCCATGAAATGGCTCTCTGAAATCTTTCGTTCAAAATCGACATTAAGCTGTAGCCGTCATTTATAGAAAAAATTAACAAACACAGTGTTGTGAGAAGATAGGTTGTAGTCCTAACTAAACGGTTGTAATGGCAAATTAAGTAAGTAAGTTATATGGGGTTGTTCGTTAAGCGTTTCCTATTTTTAAATTCAATGAAACAAAAAAGTGTGTGAAATATCATCGAAATGTTAAATTCTTTTTGGAAGACCTATCGATGCCATTATATCGACGCCTCCGTTCTACAACATTCTAAGTCGAAAAAGTGTGTTTTGAGTTATGAGCTCTCAAAGTTTTCGCGCGACATACGACCATATGTGTATTCTAAGGAGATTTTTCCCTATAACTTCGGATCGGATCGGCGCTTCTTAACCAAATTTTTACAGTATTTAAGTTAGAGAACGTAGAATTTAAAAATGCAAGAACATTAAAAACATTCTAAGTACACTCAGAACGTTATAGAATGGAGGCGTCGATATATGGAATATAATATCGTTCGGAGTCGAATTAGCATGAGTGGTGTGAGAAGGTAGGTAGTAATCCTGGCTATGTAATGTGTGATGTAATTAAAAATTAAGTAAGAACTCAAATGTTTGTCACGTTTTCTATGAAAAGAGCGCATCTGAAATGTCAAATTTTCAATGACTCTGGCATTTAAATCAAGCTGAATTTGACAGATGTCAAGGCATATATTGGCTACCGCATACATCTGCGACTTCTGAAATCCCTCAAGAAAAAGTTGAATGGATTGAAACGCACTAACTCGGTGGCCAGCTTACATTACCTCCATAAGAGATGACCATGCCCTATATTTTTTGACAATAAAAGCGATGATCTGACCAATGTAGTCCTCAAGGAAATTGGACCAATAGCGTCGCTAGCGTAGAATCCTCATCAAAGATCGACTTTTTCGGTATGCTTTGGGCACTCTTGGATTTTATGTGGTTTGGTGACATCCCAAATTCAATGAATTTGTTTATTCACGCAACCATTCATTCAGAAATGGGCCTATTCGCTGAAAATTATTCTTCAAATAATATTACGATCAATTGGCAACTGCTCCAGAGCTCATTCAGTAAATATACGTCTTTGTCTATGATCGTTTACCTTTAGTTCCTCGTTCTGTAAGCGTATAGGCACGATGCAGATTTTGCCAAGTTGTGTTGTTCGAAAGGCCGGATTCTTGTGAGCGATGATAACTCGACTAAGTCGAATTCTTCTGCATAGTCGAACAAATGGCGTTTATATTGTCTGCGGATCTTGTTCTTCGTCGGGTATTACTCGATCGTTTATTGAACTACTGGACTTGAATTTAGCCACCAGATCGCTATTGAAGTCGCCGTAGTCTAGTAGATAGTGTCGAGTGTTTGAAGGGTTGTAATGACCAATTATTTCTGTATGTAAGGCTAATAGTCCTGTCGGTAGGACAATTATAAATGAGCGCAGCGCGCGTTCCGTTGCTGGAATTTAATTAATTTTGATATTTTGTTGTACAGTGCTATATATATATATAGTCCATGGTGATTTCGAAAAATAGTATGCATACATGACAGCTAATTTGACAGATTTAGCTTCAACAAGTTGGCCGTCGTCAACTGTTAAAAGTGCGGATGTGCCTTTTGTTTTGATAGAAATTATTTTGTATGCTGTGGATAGGAGTCATATCACACTGTAGTGAAGCAAATGGTTTTAAAATCCCTTTAGTGGAGTCACACATATTCCATCAATAGCATCAATATTACATTTGAGTCCTATGCAGCTATTCAGTTACGGTTTTGTTGTTCCTAATTCAGAATATTGCTACATATTTACGCCTCTGTTTGAGGACCATCAGGAGCATGCATTCGAACGATATGGCCGAGCCAGCACAGGCGTTGGATGTTCATACGCTGCATAACGTCCACATCGTTGAAGAGCTTATACTTTTCTCTCGAATACTCTCAAGGTTGCTGCATCAGTGCTTAATAGTATCCGCGATTCTGCGCCATAAAGAAGCACCGGAAGGATGACCGTTTTGTAGAGTATTAGTTTTCTCGTACGAAAGAGGTCTTTGTTATTCAATTGCCTATTGAGACACAGTAGCACCAGTTTGTAAGAGTGATTCTGCGTTTAACCTCCAGACTGACATCATTTTGATAGTAATGGCGAGGACTTTGACACGAAGTCGTGCTTAAATTTAAAAGGGCGATAGTATTTTCTCGCTTTCTTTATTTGCAATGAAGATTTTGTTCAGCCTTTCGAAACTTAATTCCTTACCCAGCTGCGAGCGTTCCTTTCTATTTTAAATACGTTCTTAACTTCTGAACGGTTGGTTTCTTTCCCATTGCTTTCACCAACAAATTTTTTTGTCCTCGACTTTTATCACACAGTTTTGTCTATGTTGCGTTTGAGTGCAAATAAAATTTTTCATGCTCGCTTTGCGATATCAAGATTACTCATGTCTCAATTGCAATGAATTATTGGCTGTAAAACAGGCAGTAATTTCCACAGAAAAAGTGCGAATCTAAGACACCCTTATTCTGTGAACTGCATTACAAGACTACTGAGTCACTTGCACTGAAAAAGATTTCAAATATTTGCAGGTCAGGTAATTAATCTGCTACTGAAAGACTAATGATTGCTGATGATTCTGTATACCTAGACTCCTTTATAACCGTTATAAAAGACTGAAAATTTTGCAAACGTTGTGGGAAGTATAGCCAAAGCATAACAAGCTAATGAGATCGTTGCACCGAAATAGATTTCAAACACTTGCGGTGCAGGTAATTAATCTGCTACTGAAAGATAGTACCTAAACTCTTTTATAACCGTTATAAAACAATGAAAATTTTTCAAACGTTATGGGAAGTATAGCTCAAGCACAACAAACAATTAAAAACTGTTAAATAAACTGTTTTAATAAAAAAGGATAGCTTCCCTTTTCTGTGTAATTAATAAATCATCAATATTTAGTTGACAACCCGATTCACTAGTGATTTAAATTCTAAGGAAAAAAATTCAGAAAGAGACATTAAGGGGGTTTTCCCCAGGCTGATAGCTACAGAGTCAGGTATAAATTTTAGGAATTTTAATTCTGCCTATCGATTAGCAACTGAATTAACTTACCTTTGTTGCTACCTGCTTTGGTATATAAACTAGACCATGTTAAGAACATTAACGTCACTATTAATTAGGATTTCAAACGCTTAAAATCTACTCGACTACACTAAAACTTTCCAGAATGTCAACAAATCAAGTGCGCTGTAATAAATTCATAGTCAATGATTTGGATTTATTTGTTGATAACATCAAAGGGATTTCCGGCAAGGATGGTTTGAGAAGCCAACGAAAGGAAATACCCAGTGCCCCTGATGCAGAGGACGATGTAAGCTATTGCGTGCCATTCGATATGCCATCAACCAGCCACATTCTGTCGTATAAATGTGAGCCTCAAAAAATGTTGAACAACTTGGAGTACAAGAACGTTGGCCACAACTCAGCACACTTGGAAACAAATCTGAATCCGTGCAGTTTTGCCAATTACATTGATGGTTATCCATCTGCTCCAGAACTTGATTCTGATGAATGTGCCATAACCGTTTATCAATTTGATGCTATGCAATGTGCTACACCCCTTGTAAAAATTAATTCGGCGGAATATGCCGAGCCCATATGTGATCTTGATGCTGATGAATATGCCATGACATTCGATCAAATTGATGCTACGCCCCTTGTAAAAATTAATTCGGCGGAATATGCCGAGCCCATATGTGATCTTGATGGAATAGAATATACAGATGATTCAACTTGCCACACTAATAACTCTTACAAAGCAGCTTTTGACAGTACAGCCCCTGTACAAGACAAAGGTTTTGAGTCGTTGTATGTTAAACCCAAAGGAAAGGAGAGGCACATGTATCGGCAGACTTGTGCCAAATGCATTGGCCACAATATAACAAGCTTGGATCCGGGCAATGTTGCCAATTACACTGATGGTAATCCATCTGCTCCAGAACTTGATGCTGATGAATGTGCCATGGCCGTTTATCAATCTGATGCTATGCAATATGCTAAGCCCACTGTAAAAATTAATTGTGCTAGATATGCTAAGTCCATATGTGATCTTGATGCAATCGAATATGCAAATGATTTATCCTGCCACACTGATATCTCTTGCATGTCGGCTTTTGACAGTACAGCCTGTGTAGAAGACAAAGGTTTTAAGACGTTGTATATGAAACCTGAAGGACAGGAGGGCCACGTGTATCGGAAATCCGGTGAACCAGTTGCTAAGAAGAAAAAGGGCAGTTTATCGAAATTAAAATCGAATATTTTCGGTTTGGTGCGCAAGAAATACAAAAAATGTTTTCCAAGTAAAAATTATGGTTGGGATCGTAGTGATTCATGGATTAAAATAGCTTTAGTTTAAGTTAAACTTTAGGAAATATTAATATGTCTTAAATATTAAGTTAAAAAAATTAAAAATAAATTGTGTAAGAAAAATTCATCCTAAGAAAAAAATTTAAAAATTCTAAGAAAAACATGGCTTCACTGACAGGCATGTTAAAAACTTTAATCAAATTTCCCAGAAAAAGTAATAAAAGCAGCATTTTTCTGCCCTTAGAAGTTCCAATCGCAGATATCATGCCAGCAGATTCTTTGTTTGTAAATTTTTATTGCCAGGTAGTCCTTACTATCGATTCTAGGTACCTGACTCATACCGCCGCCATATGCGATACAGGACTTCATTACATTAACCTTTTTTAGGTATAAATACTCCACGAAAAATCTTTTTCAGTATTTGTTCCTTCACTTCTTGACGACATATAACGTTTATACAACAGCACAGAAAAATATTTTTTAAAAAAATGTTCCTGGTTGACACCGATATGTTTACCGCCAAGGATTTGAAACTTTTCATCGAAAGTGTTGAACAAATTAAACGCCTGGAAGATTTTAGAAAACAACGCCGGCAAAGACATCGCGCCTTATATTTGATAAAAACTTTACGATATTTGGATCAAACATATCCCATTGGCAGTAGCTGTACACTGCCGTCTATCGATAGACCCGTAGAAATGCAACAATTTGAGATTTTAGAAGAAACGCCTTTAAGGCTGTATCTGATACAAAACGTAAGTGATGGACACAAAAAAAATCGAATTTTTAAAGCGAAATCTGAAGAGTTAATAAGAAGAGAACAATATATTACAAAGCCTTCGTGTAGTATCCATACAAGATCCAAGCAAGCTGAAGGTAATTCGGAAAACAATCAATCTAGCATTGGTAAGAAGCGAAGACAAAAATTCAAACTTGCAAGGTATCTTCATGCTTTGATGCTTAGGAAATGTTTTGGCATCAAAGGCAAGGAAACGAGTTTCTAAAAAGCAACTTCTTGGATCGGAGTAACAGAGAGTGCAAGAAAATGCCATAACAATAGACACTAGAAAATAATGAATGAAAGTATATGAAGCTTGAAGGAAGACTATTTACTGCCTGGTTGCAACATGTGATAATTTTAGATTTAAGCAAAATGAATTGATTTTATGAAAATAAACTGAAAATATTAAAAAATAAATGAATGAAAACTTTTAAACAATTTTATAACTTTTCATCATCATATCTTAATCGCTAAAGTGTACACTAGAGATCAGCAATGAAGCTTTTTCGTTGCTCATAAGTACTCATGAAATTTTGAGTATGAGTGAGTCAATAGTATTGAAATTCAACTACTCTGATTCATTCGTACTCACTACAACATTGATTTATAAGTACAAGTTGCAGTGAGTATGAGTACAACGTTGACATCGAACTCATATTCGAAATATGTTTGATGCATCCGCCTACTCATTCAGATTCACAAATTTAGAAAAATACTTATAATACTCATAAATGATTCGAGTGTTTCGAATCATTCATCAAAATTTTTAATCTTAGTTGTTGTTGCATTTACAAAGAAAGAAGAAAGACACATAAACAAAAAAGACAAATACAGCAAGCAGAGCAAACATACAACCTTCTTGTGAGTATTGTAGTATTCGTATGCGAATCATACTTATTTTGTGATTCGTGTATACGATGAGTCATGGAGAGTTGAAATCAATAACATCATGCATTTTGTTAAGTATGAGTACCATGAGTATTTCAAATTTTGAGTATGAGTATGACATTAAAATAAGTATGAATGCGTATAAGTATAAGAAATTATAAGTATGATTCGAATCTACTCATCGTTTTGAATACTCATTGCTGATCTCTGGTGTACACTTAAATCAATGATTGACAAGCAATGCAATCTGATCAAATTTTGAAAAGATTCAACTGAAAGATGCCAGGTGAGGGAGATTTAGACAGTCGCATAAATATTTCGACATGTCAAGTCTTTGTGTAAAGGGAGCGGATAGTATCTTGTGTACTCAATATGTGGTGGCACTGCATGACATTGAGTGAAGATATGAACGGGGAATTTATTAGTCCTTCGGTTTTTATAAATTTTTCTAATACCATCACACTGCATTAGATCAGAGGAGCATATATTTTACTTTGTTTTGGCATTGTTTACGTACGTAAATCCTTACGTGTAAATTGGCCTTTGATAGCAGCAGTGTTACCTTTTAATGTACCTACCCTAATGTACATAACATTTTTCGTTACTTACCTTAGTTCTACAGCTTTGAACTTCCAAGAGGCTTCTGTTTTGTAGAGAAATATTCTCACGTCTATTTTGGTATCGATACGTTGTTTTTCAGTTAAGTGTTCTTAGTTTTCTCTGATTCTCTTCAATCGATTTAAGCAGAGGCATCTAAAAACATGAGGACTAGGGCTATGTTAAGCTGTAAGGTTTCGATTTCTATTTTCGCTTGATATTTTTTAGATGCAGAATGTAAGTCTCACAACTCATGATTGAAATTAACAGAAACAACATGGTTGGCGTGAGAAAAAAGGGTTGTAATCTTGGCTAAAGGATTGTAAAGGCCAAGCAATAACAATCTACTGCCAAGAACTGTGAAGGGCTCAGCTGTGTAGAATCTGTGGCGCATCTAATGAAGTGCTTTTAATTTCTGATTTCACTTTACTTTCATACATCGAAGACATCAAAACGGAGTACATTATTGTCTTTGTAAAAGCAATGGTTTGGCATAAAAGGTTTCAAACCTGACTGAAGTAACTAAAAGCTAGTTATTGACAAAGAAAAATGTCCATGGCTTCAATGACTTTTAATGTATCTGTTGAGACCAGGGCACCGAAACGCCGCTATGCATTTGCGTTACTCCAAATTGTCGTAGTAATGTTCCCAACTGTATAGCGGTTCCATAGCATTGTAATTGTCATTTTGGCACACTCCTCGAAAACGGTTTCAAGGCCCCAATTATTTTTAGATATTCCTAGTCTTTCAAGTTTCATTCACGTCTTCATTTCAAACATACAGAATTGTTCACTACAACACTCCAGTCAGTATAACGACCTAGCTTCTCACGCCACTTATGTTGAGTGCGTTCAATTTTATACACGAGTGGCGGGACCTACAGTTTAAATGCGACTCCGAACGACAGCTATTTTCTCTTCATTTCAGCCTACCAAAATTAAATTGAAGACAAGGTACTCAATAGCATGAAGTCGCCGTAGCTTATTAGACGTAAAGCCAGGGTTCGAGCCCCATCAGGACAAAATAGAAAAAGGATTTTTTCGGCGACTTCCTCTCAGCTGTTTTATGGCAAAAACTCTGAGAGTAAATAAAATTGCCATGAAAAAGATTCTCAAAAATCTGTCGTTCGGAGTCGACTTTAAACTGTAGGTCCCACCACTCATGTGTAAACTTAACACACACAACATACGTGGTGTGAGAGACTAGGACGTTGTACAATTGACAAGTACACGTCCTCTAACCTAACCTAACCTAACATATCAGCTATCAATCAGTGTCAAAATGGCACCGAGTGGTGATTGTAACACCCAAGTGAGGGAAGATTTGTAGTCACCGTAGTCTAGTAGGTAGGCTGTTGGTTTATTAGACGTGAGGGTACGATTCAAACGCGTGAGATCTTCTGCAAAAGGAAATATGAAGAAAATAGTATTTCGGTGACTGCCTGTCAGCTGATTTCTGACAAAAACTCTGAGTGTAAAATAAATTGCCATGAAAAAATTTTTGAAAAAATCTGTCTTTCGGAGTCGACTTTAAACTATAGCTCCCGCCACTCGTATATAAAATTAACACGCACAGCGTAAGTAGTGCTAGGAAGCTAGGCCGTAATTCTAACTGAAGGGTTGTTATAACCAATTGTGTATGTATGTATGTAACCGAGGGATCTGTCCAAACAAACCAACTAGGCTTGAACACTTCTTGATTTAATTTAGTTGTCTACTCATTATTTTAATTTTTTTCTTTCTTTTAAATCTACAGAGATTATCTGTGTTCGTTTGAACGCCATGAGCGCCCCTAATTTATTTTAAACAAACAACGCATTTTATTGATTGTCTCGGTCATTGCAATGACACTTTTATGATTTGAGTCCAATGGCAACAGGGTCATCATTCAACCATAAATCATAAATTGTGTGGCGCTTAGAACCAAGCCGCTAACAAAAACACTGTCTTGAAGACGCAAAGTGTTGGATAAATTATGTTTAAAATAGAAGAAGAAAAATAAAATTTATTATGCAGTTACAAAAATATTCCTCTTGAAAAAGTTTAAATAAATTCTTCTTCTTCATCTTCTTCTTTACATAAAACTTTGATTCAATTAAATGCTTTTCCGAATTTGATTTAAATTCTAAGATTTTCTTTTAAAAGCCTTGGTTTTTGATTTTGATTTGCTTGAAAGGGTCAAACATTTCTTTTTCTTGTTTTTTTTTTGGGGTAAAGACTTGAAACAATATGAGTTCATTAGCAGCCGTTATGTTGGATGTTCTTTGCGAAATAAAAGGCGTAGACATTCGCAACTCCTCTGTCTGTAACATGCTCTTGCCATTACAGAGAGTAACAGAGACTGAGACAGTGATAGAGATAGAGAAAGAGGAATAGATTGTGGCAAGTAAAGCCAAGGCATTGGCAATAATTCTTTGGCAACAAATAAATCTTAATCCTTTTCCACACGAACACACACATTAACTTGAGGCCACAAAGATAATACGATATTACCCGAATATATGTATAAAAGAAACATGAAAACTACGAACGAAAAAAAACCCCGAAAACTTGGTTGGACATATGAGAGTCGGTATGTGAATTAAAGGTCATAAGAAGTTGTTTTATTGTTATTGAGGAAAAGATTGGAGAATGAAAATGAAATGGAGAAATCAAGACGAACAAATGTTCATCACAATTCAAAGAAACATCAAACCCCGTCAAAATAATTCACTCAAAAATCCCCTAGGACCCAGCAGCATAATATTGACCATCATCATAATAAAATCCAAGGCTGCTTTATTCTAGAGAAAGAATAACAGTCAATGAGCATAGTTTTTTAGCGCTACACCCAATAAACAAGCCAACATATTTCCACAGAAAGTATTGTTTCCCAACGACGATATATGAAAAGCAGTAGCTTCATGATACTTTTATTTCATTATAATACTTGCCACTGTGCAGGAAATACAATCTCATCTAGAGGACCACCTCTAGATTCGTTGCAGAAGTCGATCCTTTTATGGTAGTTTACACCTTTCGAGCAGAATTTCGAAGATACCTTAACAAAGGAGTATCCGGGCGCAATCAGTCTTTAGCGTTCATCCAAACGTACCCCTCTAGATTGCTTGCATAAGTCGATCCTTTTAAGTTAGCTCTCACGAATTGATATTTTAATAATAAAGTATTATCCGAGTGGAAATAGTCTTCAACGTAGCTCCAAAGAAATGAATTTGGTGCCCAATTAACGTTCCCAATACATGCATTCATACATACATAATTGGTCATTACAACTCTTCAGCCAGTATTACAACCTAGCTGCTTACGCAACTATGTTGTGTCTTCATTTTTTGTATATAAGTGAAGGGACATACAATTTAAAGTCGACTACGAAGAACAGATTTTTGAGAAACATTTCATCGTAATTTTTTTTACTCTCAGAAATGAGACAGGAGATGTCTGACCCGGGGATTGAACGGTTGAATCAAGTTAAATAAGCAAACAAGCTACCTACTAAAAAATTCATCTTTTCATATGAAGCCCATTTTCATTTTGGTGGCTACGATAATAAGCCAAATTGCCCTATTTGAAGCTCAGAAAATCCACATTTAGTCTCACAGAAGCCTATGCACCCATTACGAGCAACTGTTTAGCGCGAATTGTGAAGCGGAGGCATCATTGGCCCACATTTCTTTGAAAATGAGGACTGCACAACCATCTCCATTGACCGCAGATACCTATCGCACAATGATAACTTATTTTTTGTACCCGCTCTTCATGGTATTGATCTGAGCGTTGTTTGATTTCAACAGGATGGTGCAACTTGCCACACATTCCATTCCACAATAAATTTATTGCGTCATACGTTTGATGGCCGTTTAATTAGCCAAAATAGTGATGTCAATTGGCCGTCAAGAAGCTGCGATTTGATACCGTTGGACTATTTTCTGTGGGGCGCCATTAAAGATAAGTGCTATGCTGACAAACGAGAGATAATTGAGCATTTGAAGGCCAACACTCGTGATGCTATTGCCGAGATCCGATCCCACACTCTCGAAAAGGTGCAAGAAAATTGGTTCGATCGAATGAAGTACTGTGAGGCCAGTCGCGGCAGTCACACGTATAAAATAATATTTCATTTTTAACCGCAACAATTGTACTTCACGAAAAAAAAATAAGTTTTGTGTGAAAAAATTAGCGTTGAAATCCTTTTTCTCCGAATTTGCTACTGAAAATGTCTTATAACTAAAAGGAGTGATATGTTTGCCAGTGCTATGATGCACAGGCATGACCACATACATATGTACGGCAGTAATTCGTCGATTATCTTTAAACTTCTTTATCATCCTGCCAATTCCTTCCACAGTAGGTCGATTATAATGATCGTAAATGCTTGGAAAGTGGCCACACTTGATTCCACACTGATTTAATATTTTTGTAGTAATGTTTGTCAGCTTTGATGTGCTCTTCGGTTATTAAACAATCCATTTTCCTAAGTGGTAAATACTTCAAATGGGCTTACAGCTTCGCCAGACTTTGGAAAAGTTATATTACGAGGTAAGAGTTCTGTTTTTACTGGAGCTCTATTGACATTGAGATTCGACTTTTTTTCTCTCAAAAATTGTAGATTTTCGCCACGGTTGTTAACATCCTATGTCCTTTGCTCGATTATAGTCCTGTTTACTTAATATGTATAAAAGTTTCGTTATGGAAGTTAAAAGTCCTACAAGTTTAACGAAAACAGTCCTTAAAGACTAAATAGATCCCAAGTCTTCATTAGCATATAGTCTGCCTTGAATGCTGGATTCGATAGGACAGCCAATATTACGGAGACTCCTAAAGCCATGTCTAATTAAAGGCGTAAATATCAGAGGAGAGACCATAAAGGCTCTTAAGGAGTTGTGGAAACATTACAAGGACATTTAGTTTGTGGTTCCTATTTGCTACAGCAGATGTGATGTACTATTAATTTTTAACTATTTTGGGTGAATAGCAAAGCACGTTTCTGTATTCTAAGGTATTTGCTTCAAATTATTGAAGTTAAGATAGGGAGCTCATATACAGCAGAGCTTAAGGTCAAACGAGACAGCATCTCTCTGGATTCTTTAACGAAGACGGGCACAATAAGTCTTCTTTCTTCGTTATTCATTCATTCCATCTTGATTGCAAGGAATGGCTGGATTTCATGTTTCGGTAGGTCCAGCCACTCATGCATAAAAGTAAGACACACAACATAAATGGTGTGCAAAGCTAGGTTGTAATCCTTATTGAAGTGTTGTAATAACCAATTATGTATGTATCAGAGATCAGCAATGAGTATTCAAAAAGATAAGTAGATTCGAATCATACTCATATTTTCTGATACTTATACGCATTCATACTTATTATGTTATTGATTTCGACTCTCCATAACTCAACAAAAAAAATTCAGAAAAATGCATGAAATCTTTATTTGAATCGATAGTACGGTCCATATAATTTAATGTTTGAATATTATTTCATGCAAATGTTGACCGCGACTGCGCCTCAAATGGTCCATCCGCTTAGTCCAATTTTGGCATACTCTTTCCAACATTTCGTCCGGTATCTCACGAATAAATGCTTCAGTGTTGTCTTCCAATGCGTCAATTGAGGCGGGCTTATCTGTATAGTCATGAGCTTTAACATAGCCCCACACAAAATAGTCAAAGGCGTTAAATGGCACGATCTAGGCGGCCAATTGACCGGTCCCGAACGTTAAATAAAATGTTCACCGTACTCGCCTCTCAATAAGTCCATTGTTACGCGTGCTGTGTGGCATGTGACATCGTCTTGCTGATCTCTGGTGTGTATGTATGTATGTATTAATTATAAAGGAAAATAAAGGTTCTTGTATTTGCTTATTGAATCCTATTATTTACCAAGAGACTACGATATCTGATTGTCTTTTATCAAGCTCGTTGTTGATATTATTCTCTTTGAGGATCAGAGGTCAGTTGAGATAAAATTGTTCGTCTCCTCCCGAATTCAAGCACTTTAACAACACTACGTGAAAAAAACGCCACATCCATTTGAAATATAAAATAGTTTTACAGCCTATTATACCTTCTAACAAAACAAACAAACATTTTCTGTAATTTTTTTTTAATTTTCTTTCAACCCTCGTATACTATTTAACTTTGTTTAAATTGTACTGCTTAGTGAGTGCTATTGTTGCTGTTCAAGTATTTATCTTGGAAGAAACTTTTTGGTGTTCGTTAAAACCAGACTAGAGCAGCATTTATAGTATTTGATAAGCTTACAACAACAATGGCAACAACAACATTACAAGGTTAAATAATACTTCAATGAGTTGTAAGCCAAATGTAAAGCTGAAATCTCAATATTTATTTATGGGCTAAACAAAGTACCCAACCATACCAATCAACTCCAACTCCACCAGCATACAGCGCACACACACATGTGTCGAAGGGTTTTAAACGTTACGATATGTACGATACGTAACGTAATGTATTGTTTAAATAAACGAGCGTGAATTGGCAGAGTGTACATATAACAAACGATTGATACGTGTGGACTGATAAATTTTGAAGGAAAAAGTTTTCGAAAAATTAAGTTTGAAAGCTTTTGCATTGAATGTCAGCAGACGGTTAAGGAATTATGTGTAGCCACCACCCGTTAAATGAAAAGTGGAAAGTGTTGCCAATGTTACTAAATAAATAAAGGACAATCGTAACCATGGCCATGGAATAATAAAAAATTGAAATAATTTGTAAGACATTTTAGTAAAAAGAAGACTAGGCTCTTAAACGGAAAGGCTTGACTGATAAAGATTTCTTTTACGAAAGAAAATTTTGTATAAAATTTTAAGAATTTAAAAAAGTTTTCTGGTGTTAAAAAATTCTTCGTAAAATCCTGCAAACATGGGCAAAAAGGGTAAAGGAAACAAATTGGCTAAAATGTCCGAAGAGGAAAGAGCCCGCTACTTACAGCTTAGGGCCGATATAGAAGAAGAAACCCGTCGACGTAAAATGCAATTGATCTCCATGTATATGAGGGTACTTTAAAGCTACTGGACCTAGTATTTAAACATCATTAACCTTTCTTCCCCTTTCCACTGCCTTCAGAACAAACTCAAACGAGAAGAGGCATTTTGTCGCCTTAATATGGCCAAAATCAATCAGGAATGGCGTTCCATCCTGCGTCAAATTAAATGCCAGGAACAACGTCAGGAAATCATTGAAATGGCAAAATATTGCAAAGACATGATGGATCATAAGGATAATGTTATACGCCGCCTAATAAATGATTTGGAAGTGGCTCATGGTCAACATGACACCATGTCTCAAACGCATATGGAAATGGTGCAACATTTCATAAGTAAATAGGCTTTCTAGACTAAGGAATATAAAATTGAGTACAATTTTCTTTTTGTAGATATACAACAACAACGTTTGGAATTCTTTCGCGAAAATTATGATTCGGAAAAGCAATTAATGTTACAACAATTCCACAAGGATCATCAGGCCATGAATGAGTTAAGAGACAAGGCTCAAGAGCAACTGGAATGTGTGCACTATCAGCTGGAGGAGAAGAATGACAAGGAGAAGAATGAGGAATATGAAAAGTTTCTGGAGAAGTTGGATGATATAAAGGCCACGGTAAGAATTATTTTTTTTAATACGTAGATTAGGTTAAGTTAGGCTAGAGGACGTGTACAATACTCTAAGGTCAAACTGACCTATTATAATACTTCCTAAGGGAGAGAGGATAATAAAGCAGATAGGGAAAAAGGAGAGGAGGTAGGAAAGGGAATATAAGAAGACGGAGGAATAACACAGACCACAAACACACAAGAGAGCGCAACTATACCATTGATGAGCTAGCACTCCTTAACCAGCTCAAACTATTAATGAGTCTATGGAGAGCCACTCGAATAAAAGTTCAAACCCTCGATGAAGCCTCTGCACAGGGTTCTGAACCTACTAAGGGCTGGACAGTTACAGAGCAGGTGTTCGATAGTTTCCAACTCCTCCTCGTCGCAGAATGCCCTGCAATAGTTCGGTGGGTGTTCCAGATTAGGTAGGGTTAGGTTGGAGTCGAATTGACTCATTGTACAACGTCCTAGTTTCTCACACCACTTATGTTGTGTGTGTTAATTTTTATACATGAGTGGTGGGACTTACAGTTTAATGTCGACTCTGAACGACAGATTTTCATGAAACTTTTCATGGCAATTTTATTTTTAATCTCAGAGTTTTCGCCAGAAATCTGCTGAGAGGAAGTCGCTGAAGAAATACTTTTTGTATTTTGTTTTTAAGTTTGGCCTGGGGCTCGAACCCTGGCTTTACGTCTAATAAGCCAACACGCTGCCTACTAGACTACGGCGTCAGCGTCAGATCCTTGTCAGCGATTTAATCTTGCAATATCCTGTAATAACCTCAGACTGACCTTATCTAAGCCCTGCACAAACCTGTTCTATCACTGTCTATAACAGTCATAGACACCTAGACACATAACTTCCCGATCCATTCCTCCAACGCCTCTGCTCTTCCCCCTTGACCCCTTCAGTGATAAGGCCGTAGAGGTCGCAGATTAGGTTATCAGGACCAAACATCAAATCGGCCTCAGAAGGTGAACCTATCCTAGCGAGAGCATGCGCTGTCCCATTGTCGAGTATATCGCTATGACCCGGAACCCTGTATACAAGGATTCGGTCTGTTCCAAAGATCCTTAAATACTCTTTGCACTCACGAACAAGGCGTGATTTACAAAAAAACCGATGCAATGGCCCTTAGGACAGCCAGAATGTCAACGAAGATCATATACGATTTCGAGTCCGAAGTGGGCCTGCTATCAACGGCCTCAATAGCCTTCAAAATGCAAAAATCTCTGCCTGAGACACGCTTAAATTATCCTTTAACCATTTTTGATAGGTAGATTGCAAACCTTTCATAAAATAAATGCCATTTCAGATGTATTAGGATAGCTTTCAAAGCATTCGTTCGCACTCCACAGAAGGGTAATGATACTATTAACCGTAGATCGAGCCTTAAATAAACTTCATAATTCTAGCTTATGTTTCACTTTTGATACATACTTGTAGTACATGGAATTGTCACGATTATTGATAGAAATTTTAAAAAATTTTAATATTTTAATTCATTTTAATAAAACTATTTATTTACTACATATTATTACATTTTATTATCACTTTTATGAAATTTACGCCAAAATTTTTGACATGATGTACATTGCAGCATGGTTTTTTACATAAAAATCAAGCACTTTATGTCAGCTTGGTTTTATTTCTTTTTAAATGGTAATAATTTGACGTCTAGGACCCTGCTTTGTGGCGATTTATAAGTTTCCAATTGCTTAGATGGGACAGTTTATTGTCACTCGCATCAGTAACACTCTCAGTTGAGGGCTGGCTGAAACCTGATGGTACAAACCATTCTTGTGATTCGTTAGAAATATTTGTTGTCAACGTCATGTGAGGTAAAAATGTTCCCCGATGCAATAGAACATCGTTTATGTCAATAACAATGCTCTCTCCTTGATTCCTCTCTGGTTTCTCGGATACGGGTTTCCCCAAGTATTTGAATCTAAAACTGCCTATTCGACTTCGGTGGACCACGAAATTTATAACGACCATCAAATTCAATTAGTTACTAATCTACAGCGACAAAATTAAATATGAGTTGAAAAGGTAATAAAACCAAACAAAAGGAAATAAAACATATATCAATACCAAGCATTACTCCGTAAATCTCTTTATGAAGTTTGATTTATACAAATATCCTTAAATTAATTTCCATAACAATCACTGTACAATATTCCATCATTAAGTATCAAATTTCAATTAAAATCGCTGGAGGTAATTTTCATTTTTCACAATAAAACCAAAAACTTTTTGAATTCTATTGCTAAAAAACTTTAATTCGAAATGAAAATGTACCAAAAAGCAACATAAAAACATAAGCATCATTATTTAAATATATTTTCTTTAACTTTCTTACCTTTTAGGCGAACAAAAAATTAAATTTTTAAAAATCTTAAAAAAAGGATATATGGGCTGCTCTGAAAGTATAATAGCTAAGCCAAACTATTTATAGAGTATTATTTCCTACATAAAACTACAAGTTGTGTGATAAAAGTTTTATGAAAATGGTTAAAATTTTCGAACAAAAAATTACGGTAAATATATTTTTTTTTTTAGAAAAAAAAAATCCTTTTCATTCGAATTTCAAAAAAAGGCTTTGAACATCAGCTTTCAGCTCATTTTTCGAAAAGGCGTAATAGGTGTAGGTTAGATGACGTGTACTTGTCAATTAAGACAAGTACAGTACCCGGAGGTCGAATTGACCCATTGTACAATAGGTGTAAATATATCATTATCAAAGCGAATGATTCTGTTATTTCATACGTACGTAGTTGAGCGAAATATTATTATCTGTAATAAAACATGGGACTAAACACATTTTTCTAATGTTTGTCTGTAACGTGAGTGAAATATGAGAAGAGCAGTAAGAAAGACTCTACAACATTTCAGGAAACAGCTGCTAGCAATCTGCGTGAAAATTGGTAATATTTTTTCATCCCAAACTACTAAAGGCAGTTTGTTCTGTTCCAAGTAGTACCATCTTTGGCGATAAACATCCTGTTGTCATGTTTGTTGCTGCCAACACTTTCTTCAGTTCATAAGACGAGCTTCTATTTTCTTTTTCTTCAAAGTCTTTAGCAGCAGGAATATTACATAAATAATCGGTCATTACAACCTTTCGTTATAAATTGGAAATGTCTGACCTAAGGTTCAAACCTTGGTCTGACGTCTAATAAGGTAACACGCTACATACTAGACTACGACTACTTCAATCAATATCAAGAACATATCACGAATAGAAAATTCAACATTTTCACTTTCATCCAACACTTAACTTTCAATTCTTTCTCAAAAACCATAAATATTGTATGATGTATGATAAAACTTCGCAAATCTTTGAAATCTTAAAAAAGTTACATACACGACACCAACAAATTTCTAGAAAAGTAATTTCTATCAAAAATGATACATAAGCCAGAATTATGAAGTTTTTGAATTTTTTAAGTCCTATTTGAAAATTTCTTTTTTATTTGGTTTCAAATGGCGATAACAATACTAACGAATTATAAAAATATCAGGCATCTAACTTTTTCTGAATTAAAGTTATATCGTCTCAAAAATTGAAATGTATAATTTTTTATACAAAGCTCGATCTACGGTTAACGGAGTAGCAGCTTTCCTTTTCGTAAGCCCGTCAGCTTGCTCACTGCCACACAAGATCTGAAAAAATCTGCCGGCAGTATAAACTTTCGTTTGAAAAATATCCTTGAACCTGTCTTGACCCACGAAATAGGTCCTCTTTCCAAAGACTATGTAGGTACTGGATTATGACATTCCCTTCTTTTATTAAGTTTCGTTGCATATGCACTCTACTGGTTCTGTTTAAGGGGCAGTTAAAGCTGGAGCTGTCAGCCAAGCAATTCCTTAGCTCATGAAATTTTCTAATGAACCCAATGTTGGAGTTGTCTTCCATTTATCATACTATAGTCTTCAAAACTTTGTTCCTCACGGGACTTAAGCCCAACAGAGCTTTGAGGGGCACTGTAGGACAGGTTCTCATTGCCCCCTGGTCTGTATCTTGTTCAACTTTATTTGAGCAGTGTTTAGATTTGTTTCATCTGTCCAGACAATTGCCCTGATAGGTCACTATTGGTCTGACGAACATGATATACATCCAGTCCACAGATCCAGGATTATCCTACAAGCCTTTTGTCCACCATTGTAGCATGTCTGACCTTACCTAAGATACACTCTCTATGTGGTCTCCATGTCAATATACTCGTACAGTGTTGTTACTTGATATTTGACCTCCATTTTCTATGATATTATCTCAGCCATGAGTTGAATATTCCTCCATATCGGACGTTTTCTTCTTCTATTCTATGGCAGTATTGTGGTCTTGCCTGGATTTACCTTCAGGTGCACAATAATGCACCAACGATTTACAATCCAGAAACCTCTTCGAATTTTTAAAAATTTTTCATTGGACATGCAGTCGTTGACTGTTAGGTGGTGAACCAAATTCGATATGATATACCGCCACCGTTTGGACATACCTTAGATATGGCAACCTTTGTTATCTCGTACCGTACGTGTGTTTCTTTGCCTCTGCCGTTCCTCTGGATGCTTTATTTATGACCTTGTGAGGAGGGTTGAAGTCGCCGTAGTTTAGAAGGTAATGTGTTGGCTTATTAGACATAAGGCTCCAGCTCAGACATCTCGAACAAAACGAAATCAGAAAAATATTTCCGGCGACTACTTCCTCTCAGCAGATTTCTCGCAAAAATTCTGGGAGCAAATTGCTATGAAAAGTTTTTCAAAAAATTTTTCGTTCGGAAATGACTTTAAATTGTAGGTCCCGCCACATAACATAAGTGGTGTGGGAAGCTATGTCGTAAGCCTGACTGAAGGGTTGTAATGACCGATTGTGTATGTATGTACGTATGAAGAGGGTTATCAATATCCTCCTTCACATTCAAGGACTATTTTATGCATTAAAGCTACTTTTTTTAATATTGTTGCCTTCCAGATGCAATTAAGCATTGAAACCATTACCCAAAAGGGTGAAGAGAAACTTGAACAACTTTGGCGCGACTATCAGCAGGCCTTAACCGATTATGTAAGCCATACCGAGGGTTTCTATGCCGACTACATGGATCTCAAGGAAAGGGACGATGAGTATACCACACAAACGCGAGAATATTGTTACGAAATCGAAAAGTGCAGCAACCAACTGGCGAACCTCAAGTTGACCGTAGCAGATGCTGAAGATAAAAGTGAGGTTAAATTGAAGCATTTGAAGTTACTCAAGGAACATTTGACACAAAAGCTAAATGAACTCAAGAAAAAGGTGGCTCATGAAATGCAAGAAAATAAAGAGAAATTTAAATTGGTCAGTGTGGAGAGTTATAAGGCGGTAAAGGTAAGTAAGAAAACGGGTTTGAAAGATTACAAGAAAATTTTCTGGAATTATATGTTGGCCTTGCAGTATTTTAAGACTTTAAACGATAAGGGCCAGACTATCTTGCAATTGGCCAATGTTTGCCGTAAGTTTGTAACAGAAAAAGAGAAAATATTACCATTGGGCTTGCCACCTCTCACGAGACCAATGTTTGAAGATGTACAGCCGGATGAGCAACAATGTCGGGAGGTGTTTGAAAACCAAGAAAAGGTAAGATTGGCTAGAGTTAAACAAATACACGGAATTGTGAATGATTTCGTTCAAATTCTAGGCGGGCTTTGCTAACTGGTTTCTAATGGAGAATTTCTGGAAACGTGTTAACAACGTTAAAATCGATGTGGTTTGCTTGACCCAACGCAAAAAGTCATTGGAACAGGAAAACCTACGTTTAAAGAGGGAATTACAAGAACGTTTAATTAATTTGAATATTAGCCATGGCATCAATACCCACATCAATGACTATTTGGCCAAAAGGCCCAGCAGCATGCGTGTAGAGCGTGTGGAACGTATTGATTTGGACTCTCGACCCCCTAAATGTCAAAGTGCTGATGTCAACATAGGCAGACGTTTTCTACGACCATATTCTTGCATTACAGAAGCAAATCTCAGCAATGCTGTACGTTCTCGCCTAATAGCCAAAGGAAAACCGAAATTGGCCAAAATTGTTGCCATAAAACATTGAATGGAAAGGAAAAGTAATTTTAAATTTATGTTTCCTTATGTTATGAGAAAGGAAGGAGGATAGGAAGGAAGGCAGGAAATACAGGAAGGAACAAGCAAAGACATTAAAAAAATATGCTTCAGGTTTTCCTTTTTTTTATGGCACAAGGGCGGTGTGTCATTGTGGCTGATCTAAGGCTTAAAATCCATCAAAAGTGAAAGCCATAAATAATAAAAACAACATCAACAACAAAAGACAACGTTTTTTTTTTTTTTTTGGAAATTTAATAAATTTTCTTTGCATAGGGTGTGCCAAGTTCGAGTTTATGTTTGAATTAAACAGAGATTTGGTATCGGATTGGATCGTAATACAGAAACAATTGTATTCTTTTGTTGTTGGTTTGAATTTTGCTGAAGATAGGTTAGGTTAGGTTAGCGAGTAACTTGCCGTTCACAGGCAAGTTCACTCGGTGGCCCATACGGCCTCTTGTGTTACCCAATATGAGGTAAGCTTTTGCGGAAGTTCGTTTTTTAAAATAATTTTTCACGTCAAAGCTTGTACAGATTTCTTACTGTAAAAAACCCTGTGAAAATATGTATGCCTGTGGATATAGATCTCCGTCTGAGGTACATGATACCTGATCTAAATTTACAATCTGATTTCATAACAGTATCCTCCAGTGAGTAAATAAAATTGCCTTGAAAAGTTTCTCAAAAAAATCTGTCGTGCGGAGTCGACTTTAAACTGTAGGTCCCGCCACTCACGGATAAAAAAAATTAATACACACAACATAAGTGATGTGAGAAGCTAGGTTGTAATCCTAACTAAAGAGTTGTAATGTCCAATTAGGTAGGTATGTATGTATCGACCAGAGAATGTCATATTCATTTACGGATTCAGATTACATTTAAAAGACGGATGTGGAATATTTTCGCACGAGTTTAATCTCCAATAGTCTCTAAAACTAACTGATTATTTTTGTATTATTGAGGCTGAAGTAATACCTATGAAGAAGAAGAAATTCAGAGTATATGGCATGCAGATATGAACATAATTCTTGATGACTAAGTGGCATATGAACATAATTCTTGATGGCTAAGTGGCCATTAAATCTCTTGAGAGTGTGCGCTTTAAATGGATGATTCTTTAAGAGTCCCGAGTGTTTCTGGAGGATATGAAGGACGTTAATGGTTAACATCGCGTGGGATGTGACTGTCTCTTTTGTTAGGCACGGGTGTCGGGAGCCGCAGAGATTCGTCTCTCTCTGCTCGACAATGGTGAGCCTACTTTGGTGGTGGCTGTGATTTAAACTCAAATCGTGGGAAGAGTCCTAGCTCGGTATGGCGTTGCACTCTCAACCACTGTAAAAAGCGGAGTTTAGATAGTCTCCCACCCCTAACCAAGAGGGAAGTCTTGTCCAAATGCAAGGCTTCCAATTGGTACTCACGTATGGTGATATGACCAATGGTATGCTCATGCATGTCATGTGATTGCATCACTGTGCTTGGTGGCGCTGGTAGACGTATTGTTTCCACCCGTGCTTTGAGCACCGTGGGGTATGCCGTCATGGCGAAACTCACGTTAAACTCTCGACTAATGTCTCTTTTGGTAGGAAAAAACTAGAATTGTGAAGTTCCATGAATATCGGGTATATAGCAGGGATATCAAGCCCTTCGCCTTAGTTAGAAATTTTCAGGAGTTTGTTCCAGTCGACGCCGGATTACTCTGGTAACATAATTTCATGGACGATACGTGCTTGGGGTCAGACCCTGTCTGCCCTCTATCAAACGAAGACGGTGATAGCACTATCAGCGAAAGTCTTCCTGGTAGCAATGAGGAGGCGACTTCTCCATCTAGAATTTCTCTCGTCAGAGAGGATACTCCCAACGCAATAGTGCAATCAGCTACTGATTCGGGTTGCATGGGTAAAAGCATCCCGTCTGACACGGGAATGATAGGTTTTGCTGGTAATCTAATCGTTGGTAGTGAGGAAAGGTATGCGTTGGATTTTCTGTTTTTATATACCACTTTGGTTGCTTAAAGTTTAGGTTTATGGTTCGCTAAGAGTAATGGCCACGATCACTTGATTTGAAGTAATTTTTTGAGCTCCAAGACCGCAAAGAGAGAGCCAGTTATTGCAGGAGGTATACATTCCAGATAATTGGATAAATTACTGGACATTGTGTAATAAGGGCACATGCTAGAAAACCTTTTCGTCCATTCAATGGCTCTTACAGACTCTGCATTGTTATTAAGGACAATGGAGCCATTAATCACTTTGCCTTCTACCAATGCCCTGAGAGAGAAAGATCTAGGGAAAGATAATTGCGTAGAAACTTTCTCAACGGATTACCACATCTGACTTCAATTAACTTGTGGGCTTCCCAGAACTTATAAATTGTTTGGTGATGGGAGAGGCCACATCCTGGCATCTTCTCCTGGAAAATTAGAGAATAACCCGGATAAGCTGATCTGGCAACAACTAAAGTTAGGGAATCCATTTAATAAATGATTCAACAATAATTGTGCAATATCAAACCGCTCTGACTGTTGCACTTGCTGTAGTGTAGTGTAGTAGATAGTGCTAGACGTGAGGCCACCGTTCAAACCCCAGGTCAGAGATCAAAATGAAATATGAAAAAATATTTGTTCAACGACTGCTTCTCAGCAAAGACTCTAGGAGTAAATAAATTTTGTTTTGAAAAGTTTCTCAAAAAATTTGTTGTTCGAAGTCGCCTTTAAACTGCAGGTTCCGCCAGAACTCAATGGTTCTGTATCTACACGTTTGACAGGCGGTATGGGCTTACAAAGTGGAGCTATCTTCCTCATTCCCATGGTATTTAATTATCTTTTAGTCCATTGAGAACAAGGCTGCAAATAAGAACGGAGACTTCACAACAAATATTGCTGAAGGCTAAAAAGAATAGCAAAGATACTATGGGGCGTTAGGTTAGGTTAGGTTAGAGGACGCGTACTTGTCAATTAAGACAAGTACAGTACCCGGAGGTCGATTTGACCCATTGTACAACATCCACACACCACTTATGTTGTGCGTATTAATTTTTATGCATGAGTGGTGCGGCCTACAGTTTAAAGTCGACTCCGAACGACAGATTTTTGATAAACTTTTTCATGGCAACTTTATTTTACTCTCAGAGTTTTTGCCAGAAATCTGCTGAGAGGAGAAGTAGACGAAGAAATACTTTTTGTATTTTGAGTTGATGCCTGGCCTGGGGCTCGAACCCCGGCTTTACGTCTAATAAGCCAACACACTACCTACTAGACTACGGCGACTTCCACTCTGGGGCGTTCCTTATAGAAGGAAAACCATGTGCATTTAGGGACTGAATAAAGCCGACTTGAGTACACTAATGAGTGTCCTTAAGAGATAGTTAGCCTTACACGTTCATCTAAACCAGATAGGATAATACCGGATAAACACAGTGCATTTGTTCAAGACATCAAAAGGATTTTTATGGCATTGTCCAGGTATTCTTATCTCGGGAAGATGCAGTGCCAGACATTACTCATCCCTGAGGAGTGGAGTGGAGTGGATGTACTCGACCTTACACAATCATGTAGGCTTACAGGATAAATACAGGGTATATGGTGAAGATATTAGAACGGTTTTTATATCATTGTCAAGCTTTCGTAAGCTCCGGAAGACTCTGTACCAGACATAACCCTTTTCAGGGGAGTGGAGTGGAAGAAAATAAAGAATGTTTGTAAAAAAATAAATTCTTCCTATAGAAAGTATGATTTTTAGCCCTAACTGTGAATGCCGCTAGGCAAGAGGCTCTTAGATGGTCTCCGTTCTCTTCAAACTGCCTGTTTCCTGGCAAAATAAATTTCCTTTAAAAATAAACTCTACCTCTATTCAAAAGAAACTTGCTTCCTGAACACCCTATAATAAACCTCCTTTTCTTGAGGGCCAAAACACCTTGAAATTTATCACTTTTAATGCTAGACGGGAGTGGAATATGAAGTGGTAGTACTCGGTGAAATTCTTAAATAATCTTTAAGCTTAGCAATGTTAAATTTTTTTTCTTCTTTTGGTTTTATAACTTTATTGTTCCTTTCCGGTGTTTTGTTTATAATTCATTGCCTAAGCCAACTTTCCTCTCTAACTCCGATTGATTTGAGCACCGTTGGATTTCGGTTGTTTTTGGTTTTTATTTGCCACAATAAATCAATCACCGCCAGTACAACATATTTTTCTTTTCACTTCAGTTGTGCATGTTTTTTGTGTGTTGTTTTTCTACTTCATTTTTAATACCGAATGACAAATTTAAGAAACGCCAAAATAATGTTCTAAGAAAGTTGATTTCATTTTGGTTTTCTTTGAGGGGAAGAAACGCAGAAATAATAAAAAACAAGCGAACGAATGCGTAGCAAGAATAATTTTTTATTTTTATTTCCCCCCTCAAGTATTCATCCATGAAAGGAACACCATTTTTAACTGCTGGCTTTAGCTAACAAACAAACAAATACACTTGCATACGCACAACGTAGAGAAGTCTTGGTTTTATAAGTCAAAAAACCTGTGAGAAATATGGCCATTAAAAGGACACCGCCATTGGATACGTATGTACCTTGAATTTTATTTATTGCGGATATTAAAAGACATCTTAGGTTTCTGTTGTGGTTAAAAAACATTAAAAAAATTTGTTTGCCCAACTTAAAGCGTTATTTGATAGACAATATTTCTTAAAAAAAATGGTCAAATAGCTTAAGGCCTGTTTCTTGATACGTACTTCACGATATGTTTGGAATTAGACAGCACTTTCGAGATAAATTTAAAGTTTTCGATTGCAAGACTTTCAAGATTTTGAAGGCCACAATCAGCCAAGAATTTCTCTCTGCATTCCTTTTTTTTTTTGCGGGAAGTAGGGAAAATGTTTTATGCATTCGTGGTGGTCGTCACCAGACATGATATGTCGAACTCTCCCACTGGGTATACCGGCTAAAAACCCGCCTTGTCTCCTCACCGGGGAATCAGTCCATCTCGGAACCACGGTTGTATTACTTCGAGGTGGACTCCTTTTCTGGCATATGTTCCAGTTCCATCATCGTCAGCCTGCGTCCAGGCTCCGCTCTATTCTCATTCTGCCGCGTCTAGGTCAAATTTCTTCCTTCACAGGACGTGCTCTACAAATTGTTTTACTGTGTTCCAGCTCTCTCTACTGTTTATCATTTTCACAACGACGTTGGTAGGGCTTCGAGTCGCTGACGGCTTTCGGCCCATCGACGATAGCTGAAGAAAGTGTGTTCGGAATCATCTAACGTTTCTTTCTCTTCTGCGAGCGGCTTGCAATGCAGGTACTCTCTGAAATATCCTTGACCGGTCAGCATCTGGGTTATGTAGTAGTCTACTTCACCGTTTTTTCTGTTTTTCCACACTTGCAACTCGGGAATCAGTTTAAATGGCCACCTTCCATGCTATCCATTTTCCCAGCGAATTTGCCGTTTTAGGAAGACTTCGTGCTTTATCGCTTCTATGCTCTGTGGTTGAGTCGTACTTTGCCTGGCGTTGAAGTTCATCCGGCGTTCATGTGCTTTCATCTGCATTCCTTTAGAACTCTTTGATCGCACAGAAGCTGCTTTGTAGTATACTCCTTATCTTAGATTAGTCTGGCAAATAACATTGTTTAACGCATAGAAAATACTCCTTATAATTATCGGTTGCGCCATCTATCGTTTAAAATTTGAACCATCGGTACCATTTTGAATCTAGCAATACTTTTGTCATTCTATTCTGTAACAAAATTTAGCATATTATTGCCACTGAATCTCCATGTAATGAATCGATTTATGCTCGAGCAACGTTGGGATTTATTGGGCCAAAGAGAATCTGCGCGAAGATGGCGATTTTGCCAAAAAAAATCATCTCTTTGGATGAAGTTCATTTTCATTTTGGTGGGTACGTTAATAAGCAAAATTGCTATATTTGGGGCTGAGAAATCCCACATGTGGCCACGCAAGCCAATGCACACATTACGAGTGACTGTTTGGTGCGGCTTGTAGTCCGGAGGACTTATTGGCTTATATTTCTTTGAAAATGAGGACGGCGCAACCATTACGGACCATGGAGAGACATCTATCGCACCATGATAGCGGATTTTTTTTGTACCAGCTCTTCATGGTATTGATGTGAACGATGTTTGGTTTCAACAGGATGGTGCAATTAGCCACACATCTCATGCCGCAATCGATTTATTGCGTCAAAAGTTTGATGGCCGTTTAATTAATCGAAATGGTCATGTCATTTGGCCGCCAAGAAGTTGCGATTTGAAACCGTTGCACTATTTTCGTGGGGCACCATTAAAGAACAGTGTTTTGCCAACAAACCGGAGACAATTGAGCATTGAAGGCCAACATTCATGATACCACTGCCGCGATAAGACCCCTCGAAAAAGTGCGTGAAAATTGATTCGATCGAATGAGGTACTGTGAGGCCAGCTGAGGCAGCCATATGAATGAAATAATATTCCATTTTCAAACGAAACAATTGTACGTCACAACAAAAAAAAAAAAAAATAAATAATTTGGGAAAATTTCAAACCGTTTTTGTTTTATCGCATTTTCAAACTTTAAATGGCCCACCCTATATTAAAAGCAGCCGTTACGGCTAATAAACGACCCCATTTTTGAACAGAAGACCGATTATGCTTTGACTAGAAAGATATGTATTTATTTACTAAGTGACTAAGACCATATGGCTTGTTGTAATGTAACAGACCAGAGCCTCTGGTGAGTATTAAAGCAATAATCCTCACACCAATAGCCTACCAGACCACCTTTTCTTTATTAAGGTGTAGAGCAGTTGAAAGCCTTTAATCAATTAAAATCCCTTCGATATCTGGTGGTGCAATTTTTTCTACCACCGATTAAGTATTATGCCTGGAGGCTTTCCAGAGCATTATACTCAAACGTCATGTTCGTTACAGTTCCGTTGTCTGTGTTGATAGTGTTTCTGAAATTCTCGCCTAACCAGCCTTTCATTTTAGCTACATTTACTGCAGTCCTCTGTGTTCCCTCTAAATTGTGCTAACTGTGCACAAAACTCATTGGTAAATAGGTGTCACTCGATTGGAACATCTTAGTAATTAGATTATCAAGCAGTTCATCAAATTGATCTAATTTGTGACATCCAGTACATACAGAATTTTATCATCGTATGACTAACGTTACATGCTTCCTGTGTTAGCGTTTTCACTTTTCCTATAGCGTCGACCGCAAGTCGGGGTGAATGAAATTCAAATAGTTTTCTGAGAAAATTTTCAAGCCTTCAAAGTATTCAAGGAGGTGGTTATATATTATCCGCTCAAACACTTTACCAACTGCGCAAAGTATACGTAGTGCGTGGTATGATTAGGGTTAGTCTCGCAGCTTACCCGACTTAAAAAGTAGCTCTAAGCGATGCAACTCCCTTCTCTTTGGAAAAATTGCTTCTGCCTGGCAACAAATGTTGTACATTTGCACGAACATATTTGGTTATGTCCATAGAGCGAAGAAGCGAATTTCGATACACCGTGCGGCCCAAAGTCCTGTTGTCGCGTAAGCGAATTATTCAGTGCAACACCTTCTCCGTTTATTTCCGGTACTTTCACCAATCCACTTCATGTATTCCTGTTTTACCTATTTTTTCTGATCTGTAGTAGCATAGGCCACATCGGTTGTAGAGCTCGTGGCTCTGCCATTTTTCCCAAAAGACTGTGCGATACTTTTCTATGGAGTATCAGGAGACTTTGTGCATTGAATTACTAAGAGGCTAAAGCTTTGAATTTCGAAAACCATAATGAACACGATAATGTTTAAATACTAGGACTTTCTGTGACCCCGGTCAATTGGGAATTCTCGGCAATGAGCAAGCACATGAGTTTGAGGCGAAGTAACTTTCATATCGTTGATGGGTCAGAAACTTTTTGTGAAGTAAAGGCGGATGTTTTTAAAGATATACGCAATGAAAGGGAAGATAAAAAGGCGATGCAATCATAACTCTTGTTGGGAAATTATAATAAGAGGAGAGCTGAGTCATGTATCAGATTATCAAGAAATATCCAGAGGTGGATAACCAGTTTTTTGACAGAGCACTGTATAATCAGCGTACACTTATTTAGAATGACTGCTGCCTCGGGTCCAACATGTAAGTTCTATAACGATGATAATGAATTAGCGGAGCATATACATGGAACTGCGGGGTGTATATCAGATGCTAGGCAGGAAACTGGTATTGTTGATATGGATGATCGATATTGTTTGGAGCAGACATAATGGGGATAACTTACAAAGTTTCAGGGGAGTACAATGTATCATATGGTCGTAGTACTAATGCACTTTTTTACCACGATAATAATTACCACCATGAATCCTTGCACCGCCTCACCTAAGAGGGTGAAAACTTTAATTTTGGTCTCGAAATTTTGTCCACTCTTCAGAAGCCGTTGGTGAATATAAGAAAATAAAAACGTATGCCATAAACCCCTAGTAGGTAGGTGGCTTATTAGATGTGAAGCCAGTGTTTAAACCCCGCCCAGAAGATCGTTGGACAGCTCAGCAGATTAATGGTGAATATTGGAAGCCCGCTACCGGCGAGACGGAGACTCCTGATGGAGGTTGGAAACAGCATTATGCTTTATGGGAGCGAAATTTGGGCCGAAACACTGGATGTTAAGAAGCGGGCAAACTCACTTGTATCGGTACAGAGAACGGCTGAATTGCGTATCGCGTCGGCATACCGTACAATGTCCGCTCCAGCTGAGCTGGTGATAGCGGGTATAATCCCTATGAATCTGCTGGCAGCAGATCGGATGGAGATTTATAAGGCTAAATCGGCTGGAGATCACATAACCGGTTACTTCAGGGAAAACACCAACAACGATGGAACGAGGAAGATAGAGGAAAATGGACGTCGAGACTTATTCCGGACACAAGGTCATGGATTGGACGGAAATTTGGAGAGGTAAACTACTACGTTACACAGATGCTATCGGGTGACGGATATTTTAGAAAATATCTGCACAGAATGGGCAAGACGGCCTCCCCTTACTGTCTTAACGAGGAAGGGGGTAATTGATGACGCAGAGCAGACTGTTTTCGAGTGTGCGCGCTGGCAGAGTTATCGCTCTGTACTGACGTCAATAGTTGGAACGATCACAGCCGCCAACATTGTCGGGGACATGATTGCGAGTAGTGGAAATTGGACCTCGGTGGTGAATTACGTAGAGCACATTCTAAGGCGGAAAAAGAGAGATCTTGAGGCTGCAGAACGAGTAAGCATGTCGGCTTAGGTGATACTGTCACACGTGCCAAGCGGAACAGAAATAATGATTTAGACGAAGGGAATAGTAGAGACGCTTAGATGTCTCCTCAACTTTCGATACGCAATCCGGACGCGGATATGAAAAAAAAAAGAAAAACTGTTTAAACTCCAAGACTTAAGAAAATTATTAAATAAACAAAGTTTCCATATTCAATTAATCGATTTTCTTAATTTATTTGCTGTACCACAATGCTATTCTCTTTCAAAAAAATTTATTAAAATTGAATTTAAATTTTACGCAACCTCTTCTTATGACCATAAAATATGTTTTTTTTTTCTTTTTTTTTTTGGGTAAAGTTATCGTAAAATTTCATAACTTGACCATGCACCAGAGGTTATGCGAAAGACTTTTGGTGGAGCTGGCTGGCTGGCAAGTTGGTCAGTTGTTTGGTTGTTTGTTTATTTTCTTCGCCCGTCTCGTATATTATTTGCGTTGGTTCTTTATCTCTTATGTAGCAAACAACTTGAATTTTCACTTAAGATTTATGGGCACACTCCTTCCTGTGCGTAATTTTATGTAAATGGACACTCTGCATTAGGCTTAAAAGTCAGACTAGATAGGAGGGTAGACAAATAACATTAAATGAAGAAATAAAAACAAAATACTCCATTAATTTTTGGTTCGATTGGTATTTTTTAATGTCCAATGTATTCCAAAAAAGTCACCATTTGGTATGAATTTTGGGTCCATATTTCTTAAAGAATGACATTGACGTTCTGTATGGTATAGCATATCATTAGGTCGGCCTATATCGTTCATAGCTTTTTTACTTGATTTCTATCTCTTCTTTTTTATTACACTACAGTGTGAGACTTGCGTTTTGCAATAAAAAAACTCTGCAATTTGTATTAAAGAAAACGTTTTTATGCTTAAAAAAATCAAAATGTTATGACTTCTGAAATGTCTTCTCCTGCTGCTGCTACACCCATTTTTTGGAAGAATAATTTTTGCTTAGATTTGCAATAAAATTTCAAATAAAATGACAGACCTTGTAGAAAACTTTCGGTTTTTTACAATCAATTTGTTTTTTTTTTTGTTTTTCCAACTAAATATGTAAATTGCAGGAAAAAAGCAAAGGGGGAGGCACAAGTCGATAAAGTTTCCGAATAGTATAGACGACCAGTGGCTTTTTCGAAATATTTGTAGTCAATATTTGATCATTTATTTGACGAAAGTCAAAAGGACAAAACAAAGTATATGTTATCAACAAGTAGAGACGTGCTGAGTATTGATTCACAGATTACGGCCGATAACTATACTTTTGAAACAGTCAAGGAATTTATTTATCTTGGCTCCGCCGTTACCACCAAAAATGATGTCAGTCTGGAGTTCAAGCGAAGGATCACTCTTGCCAACAAGAGCTACAATAGTCTCAATAGGCAATTGAGTAGCAGAAACCTCTCTAGTGCGACAAAACTAACACTCTACAAGACCCTTATCCTACTCGTGCTTCTTTATGGCGCAGAGCGTCCATTATTAAGTATTGATGCAGCGACCTTGTGAGTGTTCGAGAGAAAAGTCCTACGTAAGATCTTCGGTACTTTGTGAGTTGGTGATGAGTTCCGATACAACAGTGAGCTGTATGAGTTCTTCAACGGCATAGACGTTGTACAGCGTATTAATATCCAGCGGCTTTGCTGGCTCGGCCATGTCGTTCGAATGGAGGAGGATGTTCCGGCGAGACGGGTATTTGAATCTGCTGAAGTCGGCGAAGAGGACGACCTTGTATCCGTTGGAAGGACCAAATCGAGGAAGCCCTGTAATAGATTGGTGTGACCAACTGGCGTAGGTGCGCGAGAAGCATAGGCGCCTGGAAGGATGTGTTGCGGCAGGCCGAAATCCGTTAAACGGGTTGTTATGGCGAATTAAGTAAGTAAGTAGTATTTGATGAAAGTCAAGGAAATAAGTTACAAATTTTCGCCGCAGTCTAGTAGATAGTGTGTTGGCTTAAGACTCAGGTCAGACATCTCCAACAAAACAAAACATGAACAATTTTTTTCGGCGTCTTCCTGTCAGCCGATTTCTCAGATTTCCTGTCAAACATTTAGGTCGTAAATAAAATTGTCTTGAAAATTTTCTCAAAATTTTGTACTTCCTTTAAACTGTAGGTTTCGCCACTCATGTATAAAATTAACACATACAACGTAAGTGCTATGGGAAGCTAGGTAGTAAACCTGATTGGAGGATTGTGACGTTATGATATCCATGTTTGGAAGTTAGTGGTGTGGGAAGCTACGTCGTAGTCCTGACTGGAGGTTATGATTCGCATGTTTGGAAGTCACGATGTCGGAATAGTAGTTAAACTAGTCAAGTAGCAGAATTCGTAAGCCTTTTCGATTAACGTAACATACATTTATCACCAGATGTCTCCTCGAGAAAAACATAAGAATTCAATGCTTGAATAGCCCGGGGAGTCTTAGGTGGGTACTGGTGGTTGTCCACCGAATTCACAGTTTCTGATTAAGCGACTCAAACTGATAATGCGTGACAGTTCGCCCACGCACTAAGGTTTGTTTTTATTCTCCGACATAGTGCTGGACATATTTCCAATAGCTTAAGAACAGTCTCGTCTTCTCTCCAATTCCTACAGATTCTGTAGAAATAGTTTGTTAGTTGTCCAAACCAATGCGCATCACTTATGTATGTACTCATAATGTCATTCCCCGCAATGATCCCGACAACCGTACTGTGTGTGGTTCTTTGGAGTTTATGTAGACTTTTTGCAAGCTTCTTATCCTGTATCGATTAGATTTTATGCGTTGTATCTGAAATCACCTATACTGTGTTGTTGGAGTCCATTATCAATTATAAACTCCAAGGTTTTTAGAGAAATTCGTAAAGTTGAGCATTCATCGGAATTTTTGTTTTCCAGGGACCACAGATGCCTACTCATTGGCCTTCTTCAGAGTTACTAGCATTCTGTCCACAAAGAACCACGTCACCCACGTAGGCTCCACATGCAACATGTTCCAACATGACTAGCAGCTGGTTAATCACAAGATTCCCCTTCCTATCTTCTTGGCGATGTGCGAACTACCAATCGTCGGGTAGATCGTGCTTCTATAAAGTCGTTTTGATATCTAAATCACTATAATTTCCTGTGTACCGAATCTTGTCAGTTTGTAGGAAATAGCGCCTAGTTTCAGTCCTTCTCTATCCATGAAGTCAGCTGGAATATACTTCTTCTGTTCGAAAGACTTCTCTGTCCTGCACGGTAGAATATGTAGTACAAGGGAATATGAATATGTAGACTTCATTCTATATAAAATAGATTCAAAAAGATAAGACGTATAAAAATTCAGTCTTAACGCCTTCCGAAGAGCAATTAATTTTCATATAAAAATTTATTTAACCAGCATTAATACCACTTTTGCCAAGAGGCCTATTTTTGACTTGTCGTTGGTTTAGGTTTAGGTTTAGGTCGGAGCTCTGATATCACAAATCTCACTTGAGCACGCATAGCGGCCCGTACTGACCAAGTTCCACCAAAATCAGGGAAGAGGAAGACGTTGGTCAGCGCAAGGGCTACACATCAAAAGCACGACTACCCTATACTGGAAAACCAGCCAGAAAGTTTGATGAACGAAGCTATATCCTTGATATCAATAGATGATAGCTCCGTCAAGCTGACAAGAAATAGGGAGTCAAATAACCTATATGTACACCTTGCAAGAGGCGGGCAATGACAAAGAAAGTGGATAACATTCTTCTCTTTCTCAGCGGATCTGCATCCACGGCAGAAGTCGTTAAATGGGAGCCTCATTCTCTCCGCGTGTCTACCCTTAACGCAATGACCTCTAAGCACAGCCACTGTGGTTGAGATGACGTCACGATCAAAACCAAGTAATTGGTTGGTACGCCTTCTATCCATCAAGCGCCAGGTGAGTCTAGCGGTGGAGTAGAACTCTTCATTGACCCAGGATAGGTTGGCGTTCCGAGAGAATTTCCGCGCAATGTCCAACTTAACCGAGGCAAGTGGTATACCCAGTTCAATTAAAGAGGATTCCGGAAGGAACGCACCAGCTCTGGCGAGCTCGTCGGCCCTACAGTTTCCCGGAATGTTACTTTGCCCGGGACCCACACCAGTGAGACACTGATAAAGCACCCAGAAAGAAGGTCGAGACAGCGGCGACATTCCCTAACGATCCTAGAGTTATTCACGAAACACGATAGAGATCTTATCGCGGCCTGACTATCTTATCGTTGGTAAGACTGTCCAAAAAATTAAAATGAGTTTATAAGAAACAAAAATTACCTATTTTCTGCCCCCTTTTATAAAGAGGTATCGACAACATAAAAATGAATATTTATTGGAAGTTATAGAAGACCTTCCCCATGAGGAATGCTTCCCTCAACATTACCAATCGTAATGAATATAAAATCTTGATTTCTTTATCAATTCTCTTCATTTATCCTGGTGACATTTTAACCAAGTGACAAACAATATTTGGGCTGTAAATGACATGGTTTATTGCCTTACCATCTTAATATTGTTCTTCTTCTTCTTATTCTTCTTGCTTTAACACTTCAAACCAAAATCTTGTTCATACAAATTGTGTCTGAATCAGACCAAAATTGCAGCAACTCTTAGACTGACTGACTGAATGACTGAGTGACTGCCTGATGCTCAAGTCGTAAACATGAATGAATAAAAATTTCTTATTGAAGAATGTCTTGCCAATGTTCATCAAGTGCTAGAAATGAATGTATAACTGAATGAATGACTAAATGAATGAGTGAATGAGTGACTGAATGAATTTATTTTTCTTGTATTGGTAGACATTGTCATGGTGTTTCATCTTAATAGATTTGCCGTAAAATATCAGAACGTAATTGTGTCTGTGTGTGTCTTTATATGCCACAGAATGCATTTCCAGGAATATAAATTTCAAAACGTTTGTATTTGTGTGTGTGTGTGTTTGGCAATTTTATGTTTTGTACACTTTAAAAAGCCATAAATCTCTCACAGTTTAAACCAGAAGATTTCAAATCAGCCTAGAGTCACAACTTTTTATTGAAGTGAAATGGAAAAACAGAAAGAAAATATCTTCAAATTGTAGAAGAGAGTCGAGTTTATTAAATGACGTAAGGAAAGAAAAAGAAAAACTACTTGAAAATTAATTGAAATGTCCTTTGCAGCAATTAATCCCTCTTTGTGTCGGTATTTAACTTGTCATACATCTTATTGCCAGCATTGCAATTCTCTTTCATCTTAATCAGCATTTGCTTCTTCCTCATTGGCGTTATAGTTTTTGATTTTGCTCTTTACGTTCTGTCTTTTGAAAAGACTTTCTTAGGAATTCTTTAAAAAAAATTCATTTGAAATACTTCTTCAAGTTTATCCTCATATTTCTTGGAAATAAAAAAAATCAAAACAGAACTTGGTTTTGTTTTTGGCTTAAGAGCCTATTTATGGAGTTAAAAGCATTTTCTTTTATTTTTATGAACCTGCATACTGTGCTGTGGATACCTTTTTTCCAATTAAGGGACGATTTTCTTGGTACTGAAAAATACTACTTACGTTACTTAATCTGAACTTTCAAGCTGTGGCTTGTATGCTCTATTCTATTCTATTATGATTGTCATAATCGTTCTGCCAAGAGGACTATTCGCAATACGTACGTACATAATTGGTCATTACAACCCTTTAATCAGGATTACGACCTAGTTTCTCACACCACTTATGTTGTGTGCGTTAATTTTTATACATGACTGGTACAGTTTAAAGTCGACTCCGAACGACAGATTTTTTGAGAAAACTTTTCATAGCAATTTTTATTCACTCTAAGAGTTTTTGCCAGAAATCCGCCGAGAGGAAGTCGCCGAAGAAATATTTTGTCATATTTCGTTTAGTTGGAGAGCCCTGGCTTGGGGTTTGAACCGAGGCCTGACGTTTAATAAGCCAACACACTACCTACTAGACCACGGCGACTATTCGCATTTAGGAGGATAAATTCAAGTCCATACTGAAAGTGTGCGGAAGAAGCGAATTTTGTGTCGTGACCTACTCGTGCACACAATTTCACTGACTTAAGAACTTAAGCTAAACTAAACTACAGTAGACAACGACGTGTATTCAACTAATAGGCTTTGAAGCAATTGGCAACTGGCCCTTATTTTCATCGAAAAGTTAATTTGAGCGATGTGGCCAATTGTCGAATTTGGGACGATAGCAATCCACATGATATCCAAGAGCATCAACTTACTTAATTGGCTAATAACAACCCGATTAAAGGATTTCGGCCTGCCTTAACATACGTATACTTCCAGGTGCCTCTGCTTCCTGCGCTCCTACGCCAGTTGGTCACACCAATCGATAACAGGGCTTCCTCGATTTCGTCCTTCCAACGCAAACAAGATCGTTCTCTTCATCGCCTTGCGCAAATCTCCGCGTCAAATACCCATCTCGCCGGAGCGTCCTCCTTCACTTGAACGACATGGCCGAGCCAGCGCAGCCGCTAGATGTTAATACGCTGCACAACGTCCATATTGTTGAGGATCTCATACAGCTCACTGTTGGATCGAATGCGGAAATCAACGCCAACTCGCATTGGACTAAAGTTCTTACGTAGGACTTTTCCTTCGAATCTAATAAATCCTGAAAAAGTCAGCGTTTGGCGAGGATTTTGGGTTGGCGGCGTCATCGACCAGGCCATCACTGACTCTGCTTTAAGCAGATTATTACCAAATTTTCATGTCCTGAATTGGATGACACCAGCGACATGTGATTAGAACAGGCCGGTGGTATGTGCTACTCAGCTCATTCAACATGGGACATTCTGCATGAGCTATTGGATCATCTCAGGTGGAGAGAATGTGAACTCTGGGGTTTTCGAAAGTCGGTATGCAAATAAACCACAACAGTCCTCAGAGCTATCTTAGTCCATGCCGTCGGTCAAATTCCCCTAAAGAAGCCTTGGCGGACATTTAATCGATGTTATATTGCACTCATAGCGGCATCAATATGTCTTCTTTCAAATAAGAATCGAGCAGGTTAAGGGAGCGACGTTTTGTTTATTTAAGCGGCATATCACAGCTTTGTGTCCTATTCTCCCAGGGTTGTAGTTTTGCTACATTTTAATTCATACGTTGTACCGCGGTTATTATCCTGTTCTTGACCGCTGTACTTAAACTAATCTCAGCTGTTTGTAAAGCTTAAAATTTTTTATTTGTATTAAGCTAAATGCCTAGTGGGTAGGCAAATAAACTGTGATTATTAATCAACGCCTCCAGATATACTCACTTTTTTGTGAGAGTGGGAAAACTAATATTAAATTTATAATACTCTGAGTAACAAAAATAGTCGTGTTTATTGCAATAAAAACTATTCTGGTTGTTATCCCTTTCCATAAAATCATTCCCTCATATATATGTATGTACATATATGGCATGTATGTAAATAAATAATTTTTTTTTAAAATTTTTTTGTAGTCCTGTGTATTTTAGCTAATAATAGTACAAAATTAACAAATTAATATCAAATCAAACTGCGTTCGAAAAAACCACAGAACCATGAAAATATTTTATTGGTTTTTGACAGTTTCTGACATTAAATTACAAATAGATATAGAAAAACACAGTCAAACAAACGAATAAACAAATCGAACATAAAATTCCTGTTGCGATAATAAATTTGATTTTGAATTTTCAACCAAATAATGACAATAAATTAGTTTTTCAGTATCAAATTAACAGTAATTCATACGAAAGAGCCACATTTTCACATGGTTTTGAATGCAAAAAATAGAGATGTGAGTAATACAATTATTTTTACAAACAAAATATCGCCTACATTTAGGCAAATAACAACTAAATTTACAAATGTAATCATTTAAATGAAACATTGTGAATCTGTAGATATATTGAGTCATAACGAATGAGCTACACATCGTTACTATTTTTGTTAAGCATATGAAAACGAAGATTTTAAAAGAAATATTCAATTGGTGCCTTAAAATATGCTATAAATATTACTTCATTATTTCGCCCTAAAATTGACATCACTACTGTGACAAACCTTTCAAAAACTCTAGTATGTCGAGCAATTTTATAAAATAAATTCTTAAAGGGTGATCAGCTAAAGGCATTATAAAACAAACTAAGAGATTTAAATTAAGTGTGGCTGAAAGACTCTCAAGTCCTTATGTCATTAAATAGCCCTACAAACTATGCGAATATAAAAAGTTATTGAGTTCGCCATGAGAATGGTGCGGCAGAGAATATGGCTGGGTATCCAGAACTTTTTGTTTTACATACATACATTCATAATTTGTCATTACAATCCTTCAGTCAGGATGACGACCTAAGTTCTCTCATTACTTACGTTGTGTTTGTTAATTTTATACATGAGTGGTGGGACCTACAGTTTAAAGTCGATTCCGAACAATAGAATCTCGAGAAACATTTTCATGGCAATTTTATTCATTCTTAATCTGTGCTAGAAATCTGATGAGAGGAAGTTGCCGTACAAATATTTTTTGTTTTAAGGTTTGAATCGCCTCACGTCTAATAAGTCAACACACTTCCCACTGGACTACGGCAACTTTTTTGTATTTTCATATGAAAATCAGCCGTCATAAACAAAAAAGAAGAAGAAGCTTTTCTGCACGATTATCCACCTTCGGGAAAAATATAGCAATTTTAACTGGAAGACGTTTTGCGAATGTAAGCTTCGTTAGCTGTTATGATCATCTCAAAAGAGCTGCGTAGATTCTTTTCAATAGTGTCTGTGGACTTACTAATCTCTGAAGGAAAGAAGCTGACTAAAAGTCCGAGTCCATCCAGATTCGAAAAAGATTTCTTTATGGTTTTCGAATTTTGAAGGTTTAAAAACAAAGTTAGAGCAAGAAGTAGTCCAAGGTGTAGAAGGTAAAGGAGTCATTGTAGGTTAGTTGGTAGTGTGTTGGTTTATGAGAAAGGCAGCCCGTGGCTTAAACCCCAGCTCAGATATTTTAAAAATAACATTTCGTTCGGAGACTTCCTCTCAGCAGCACCACTTATTATGTGTGTGTTAACTTTATATATGAGTGTCGCGACCTACACTTTAAAGTCTACACCGATCGATAGATTTTTGTGAAATTTTTCATGGCAATTTCTTCAATTACTCTCAGAGTTTTTACCAGAAATATTCTGAGAGGAAGTCGCCGTAAAAATATTTTCTCACAGTTCGTTTTGTTGGATAAGTCTGACCTGGGGTTTGAATCGTGGTCTCACGTCCAATAAGTAAACACACTACCTACTAGAATACGGCGACTGCTTGGTTGTAACCTTTGCTTACAATTAAGTAAGCAAGCAAGTACAGATCCGACTAATTCGATGATTTGGCTTCACTGGAAGCCATAGTGCCTCTAGTACTCTTTGAGAGAATAACATTAACAATGAACATCTTGGGAAGATCAAATAGTGCGACCTTTTGAAAAGGATTAGGGCTTCACGAGGACCAAAGAGCGACAATGTAATACATTTTTAAGGAAGCAATTGCTTTAAGTAACGCCACATACAGCATAAAAATCAGTAAAATCTCGTATTTAAAATGATACGATAAAAATGGGAGAGATTTTGTTGCGATAGTCCTATGCTCTTTAAGGGAACGAATAACAATTAAAGAACTATGAGCTCCGGGGTAAACCGACTATTCCCAGAAACCCCATCGGTTAGCTTAAATTAATGCACTCAACTTTATTCAATTGGTTACTCCGTTCACTCGCAATTGGCTTAGCCAGCTTTATAACCTAACATATCTCACCATCCGTGTTATGTGTGGCGGGACCACACAGTTAAACATCGGCTCCGAACGACAGATTTTTTAAAAACCTTTCATGGCAATTTGATTTACTCTCTCAGAGTTTATCCCACAATGCTGCAGAGAAGAAGTGGCCGTAGCTATTTAATAAGTAGACATGCTACGTACTATACTACAGAGACTGGTCACCCGTTATGTTTATGCTTAGTTTATGGAAATTTTTCATATTTTTTTTTCTTTCGTAATTCCCATTTAAAGTATCACAATATGAAATAATTATTGAGAATTTGTGTAAATTTTAATAGAAATCATACGATTTTGCAATAATTGGCATATTTAGACTACAACAACAATAAAAAATAATAAAATTTATTATTTTGAAAATTATTTGTGTATTTACATGCATATCTGTGGTATTTGTTGGCATCATTGAATATTAAATTGCTTTTGAAATATTTACACGCCGTACTTAAAACCTAAAAATTTACCGAAAATCCATTTTTAGTCCGCGTGGTTTTTAATGTCATTTAAATACATACGTTTTCTATATTCGCAGGTAAATGTGTTGAAGAAATTTCGTGTTTTTTTCTGATATTATTTTGTGTAAATAGTATGTATGTGTGTAGATTACGTACATATGTTTAGAAATTTATTATAAATTGGAGTAAATTATCATTTGACCAGTTATTGTGGTAAAGGGATGAGATGAGGGATTACTACAGGGAATTTAAATGTTTTGAAGGACATCAAGAGTACAAACAGTACTGGTTACAGTGAAATATTACACGGGAATTAAATCGAAAGAATGTAAAAAAGTCAGAATTATTTATGAATTGTCGAATGTAAATAATTTATAAAAAAAATTTCATTTAAACATACGATAATTCATTCATTGGCCATTAATATTTTAATTTAATTTTAATCAATCGCCGCTTTTCGATTCTTTAAGAGGTATTGGGCTGTCAAGTAGTGTCTCTATTTTATTATTCGCTCTCAATTTGTCCTTTGGCCTGTTTCAGTGTCTCATACCAAGCGTTTCCAGCTAAACAGGTCCATTGATTGTCTATCGTTAGTTATCGAAGAAAGTATGTGAGCATGTATTAGTTTTTCTTATGACCCATACTCATGCAGTTCATTTAGTTTGTTATGGGAAAATAGTTTGAGGGAGAGACGAAAGAGGGAGTAGTTTTAAAGGATTTTAATCTATCTATGATGTAAGAAACAGCTACACCTTCCGTATAGTGCAACTGAAGAATAATTCTTGTCGGTAATGGATAGTGAATTCCGCTAACCAAACGACCACAAACGATTAAACTCTGCGAGAAAGACGAATACTATGTAAAAAGAAGTCCGTTTATTTCGCTAGAGGCGAACCCATTGAAGTCGTCGTAGCTTAGTCGGTAGTGTGGCGGCCTATTAAACGTGAGGCCACGGTTCAAACCTGAGGTCAGACATGTCCAACAATACGAAATTTGAATTTTTTTTGCGGCGACTTCCTTTCAGCAGAGTGTAAATAAATTTGCCATGAAAAGTTCCACAGAAATCTGTCGTTTGGAGTCGATTTTAAACTGCAGATTCCGCCACTCATAACGGGTGATTTTTTAGCTATTATCTTTTTGGCAACACTGGATTAAACAGCTCACGCACGTTTCGTGTTTTGTTTCACTGTCAACATCTTCACTTTGGTTTATAATTTAACCATGAATTGTCTTACAAACGAACAACGCTTGCAAATCATTGAATTTTATTATCAAAATGCGTGCTCTGTTAAGAAAGTTCATCGCGCGCTTCTTCCATTTTATGCTCAGTTTAATCGACCCACTGAAGCGGCTATTCGGGCTATTGTGACTAAATTTCGCACCGAATTTACATTGTTGGACATTAAACCACCAACAAGCTTACGTAGAGTGCGAACTGAAGAAAATATCGCAGCTGTATCGGCCAGTGTTAATGATGACCATCAATTATCGATTCGACGCCGTTCGCAGCAATTGGGCCTCTGTTACTAAACAACAAGCAAGAATTGAAGCCGAACGATCCACTTCTTTATCGAAAAATTGTGTTCAGCGACGAAGCTCATTTTTGGCTCAATGGATACGTAAATAAGCAGAATTGTTGATTTTGGATTGAAGATCAGCCAGAAGTATTGCAAAAGCTACCAATGCATCCAGAAAAAGTCACAGTTTGGTGCGGTTTATGGGCTGGTGGCATTATTGGACCGTACTTTTTCAAAGATGCTGCGAATCGTAACGTAACTGTGAATGGTGAGCGCTACCGTGAGACGATATCCAACTTTTTTTTGCCCAAAATGCAAGAGCTTGACTTGCATGACATTTGGTTTCAACAAGACGGTGCCACATGCCACACAGCACGCGTAACAATGGACTTATTGAGAGGAGAGTTCGGTGAACATTTTATTTCACGTTCGGGACCGGTCAATTGGCCGCCTAGATCATGCGATTTAACGCCTTTAGACTATTTTTTGTGGTCCTATGTTAAAGCTCATGTCTATACAGACAAGCCCGCTTCAATTGACGCATTGGAAGACAACATTGAAGCATTTATTCGTGGGATACCGGCCGAAATTTTGGAAAGAGTATGCCAAAATTGGACTAAGCGGATGGACCATTTAAGGCGCAGTCGCGGTCAACATTTGCATGAAATAATCTTCAAACATTAAATTATATGGACCTTACTATCGATCCAAGTAAAGATTTCATGCATTTTTCTGAATTTTATGTTTTTTTTAAATTTTTCCTATATCTCTTAAAAAATCACCCATTATATAAAATTAACGCACACAACATAAGTGTTGTGAGAAGCTAAGTCATAATCCTGACTGGAGGGTTGTAATGGTTAATTGTGTATGTGTGTGTGTAAAAGAAAAATAATTTTCTATGAAAAGTTTTATTGATCCGCCTTCGAAAATTTGCCATCTTCTAAAACACGTTTATAAAGACGATTTCGTGAATGCTAACCGCCGATGTGAGCAATTTTTTGTTTCTTACAATTGTGGTGATGAGTTTCATAAAAGTAAAGAGTAGAAAATAATCATTGGACTGTGAATTGAATTTTTTCAGAAGGTCTTAGAGATTACCTAAAAAGACCAGTTTAGTGAAAGTCTTAAGACTTTTAACGCTGGTGATGGTAGTGTCTTGGCTTCTAAACCGTTTGAGTGTGAATCGTCGCTATAGCGACGAATAGGTTAGGTTAGGTTACGTTAGAGGACGGGTACTTGTCAATTAAGACAAGTACGGTACCCGGAGATCGAAATGACCCATTGTACAACGTCCTTAAAGAGGGAAGAATAATAGAGGGATAAAAAGGAGAGGATGTAGGAAAGGGGGGAATGGGAAGTGGAGGAATTACACATATAAGACACAACAAAAATACAGATAAGACACAACAAAAAGGGAGAGAGCGCGACTACACTGATGAAGCCCTAGCGCCTCTCAACCAGCCTAAGCCACTAATGAATCTGTGGAGAGCCTTGATGTCGGCTCTCGACACACAATTCAAACTTTCAAAGAAGGCCCCGCCAAAGGTCCTCAACCAACCTACCAAGTCCTGGGCAGTTACAGAGGAGGTGTTCGATTGTCTCCTCCTCATCGCAACATGCCCTGCAACAGTCCGGCTGGGATCTGTTCCAGATCCCCGTCAGCGACCTAATCTCGCAGTGTCCCGTGATAAAACCGACAACCAACCTTAAGCTGGCCTTATCCAAGCCCAGCAGCCAACCTGTTCTCCTATTGTCCACAGCAGGCCATAGGCTTCGAGAAATTAAACAACCCGAGCCGTTGCCCCAACCCCACTGCTCCTCCTCCCTGACCCATGCATTGATGAGGCCGTAGAGGTGACAGACTAGGGGGTCAGGACCAACTACCAAATCGCCCCCAGAAAGCGAACCTAACCTAGCGAGGGCATCCGCCGTCTCATTGCCCAGTATTCCGCTATGACCCGGAACCCAGCACAGACGGATACGGTCTAGTCCAAAAGTCTTCAACGACTCCTTGCACCCGCGAACGAGCCGTGATTTGTACCACACCGTCGATTTAGCGATGATTGCTTCAGTCAGAGTTTAGCGTTCAGTTAGTGAGGACTGCTGCGACTGTTATGGATAAAAAAAAATATTTTTTCTCAATTACTCATAGCAATTTTCAATTAATTTACCCCAAACCCATAGCACTCAAACTGTTAAACATGAGCCCGTGGTTTCGATCTTAGCTAAGACATATCGGACAAAATTGAAAAAAAACATTTCTTTCGGCGACTTCCTCTCAGCAGATTTCTGAAAAAAAAATCCTGAAAGTAAATAAAATTGCCTCGAAAGCTTATCAAATCTGACGTTCGGAGTCGACTTTAACCTGTAGGTCCTGCCACTACGTGGGTGGTGTGAAAAGCTAAGCTATAATCCCGACTAAAGGATTGTAATGAAAAATTAAGTAAAGCTGCTTAAGCAGTAATTTTTCTTTTAAGTTTCGCTTGAATTAAGCAAAAAAAAGGAAAATATTTTGATTTAATTTCGTCCTTACAATACATATTGATGACTGCTACCAATAAATAATTCATTTTAATTCTGAAAAATAAAAACAGCACTCAACATGATTACCTTTTACAGATTAGAGGTTATAACAATGCTTTCCTACACTTAATATATTTAATGCCTGGGCTTAAATTTATCACAATAGGCCTTCTCCTTCCACTTCACAGTTTCTTAAGGCAGTCCTTATTAATTACCGAATTTTTTTCCTTTTTTCCCCGATTGATTTTTATAAGCGTCATCTATAAATATTTATCGATAACAAATACAAATGAAAACAAAAAGAAAAACAGAAAATGAAAGAAAAACAGAAAAACATTCTTAATTAATTAGAAACCACAAATAATTACAACATACGATACAACAATAGCACACAGTGGTTACATGAAAGGCATGAAGAATATGTTCATGCCACAAAGCCAGCCAACCAACCAGCCAGCCGATATCGTTTCTTTTATACTTTTTCGTTTCCTTTAATTATAGGAAAAACGGAGTACAAAAGAAACAAAACGTCTTGTCTTGTCTTGTCTTGTCGAAATCATTTTATCTGTCATGTTGATTTTAAATGTTTTACATAAAAAAATACACACAATAAGACATAAGGACAGACAGACAAACAGACAGACAGACAGTTAAACAAATACTTGTTGTCAATATTATTGTCATAGACAGGTTTTACCTCCTTGATACTTGACATATGTACGAATACATACATATGTACATACATATGTACATGTATGTATGGTAAAATTTACATATTTGACATGTGTATGTAAAATATAACCTATTAGGAATTTTGTTGCTGTTATTGTTGTTGCTTTTTGTGTAAAGTTAAATTGAGAGGAATCATGTAGTGGTTGTTAATAGTGTGGTTGGCGGGAATGGGGGGTACTAAAGGCTATATGTGGGAGTTATAAAGAGTAGACAGGGAACAAGTTGGAAACTATAGACATCATGCAACGTGACACTAAGACCACAAATTAATGTTCATCATCATCATCATACACATCATATACAAATTTATTTTGCTGTTCTATAGGCGAACAGGGTCGTGAACAGAAGAGTTGTTAAATTTTGAAGGCTTTAAAGGCCTGTTTTAGGAATCGTAAAATACCTCTAACTTTAGTTTGCAGTGAAGACTGGTGTGAGATCATTTAAGGAGTACCAATAACACATCTGAATTTGTTAGAATTAGGTATTGTACTAGCTACCTCATGTGCATCAGCTATAATGTTAGGTTAGACGACGTGTACTTGTAAATTAAGACAAGTACAGTACCCGGAGGTCGAATTGACCCATTGTGGTTAGGATATCTATGGCTCCATGCCTAGGAAACCACATGAGGGCAAATGTTGAATGTCACGCAATCTCGACAAACAAGGTGTTGTAATTGTGAAAACTTAAGTCCAAAATTTGGAAAGTTATGCTAGAACCGCTCGTCAACTAAAGGGTCCGCCAAATAACTTTGTTTTTGAAAATGCTTTAAAAAAAAACTACTCAATATTTTCTCAAATTTCTTTTTTTATTTGAAAGTACAATCCTTCCGGTTAATAATGGAAAATAATTTCATTCAAATAGCTGACTCGGCTGGCCATGCAGTAGGCTACACCGGAAGATGCCGATTTTGGCAAAAAATCATCTTTTCAGATGAAGCTTATTTTGATCTTGGCGGGTATGTAAACAAGTAAAAAAAATTGGGGCACAGAAAACCCGCACGCATACGTTGAAAAGCCGACGCACCTAAAACGAGTCACTGTTTGGTGCGGATTTTGGTCCAGAGGCACAATTGGGCCATTTTTCTTCGAAAATGAGCAAGGAGTGGCCGTTACAGTCAATGGCGATCGTTATCGTATATATCGGGCCATGGTGAACGAATTTTTGTTCACAAAAATCGAAGAGAAGGATATTAGCAACATTTGGTTTCAACAGAACGGCGCTACGTGCCACACAGCCGAAGCTACACTCAATGTTTTGCGCCCTGTTTTTGAAGATCGCGTTATCAGCCGCAGAGCTGATGTCGTTTGGCCACCTCGGAGCTGCGATTTGATACCGTTGGACTATTATTTGTGGGGTGCCGTCAAAGTTAAGTGTTACGCCGACAAGCCAGAGACAATTGACGCTTTAAAGGACAATATTCGTGAAGCCATTGGTGAAATACAGCTGCACACAATCGATAATGTGCTTAAAAATTGGACCGATCGTGTAGGCTACTGCATGGCCAGCCCTTTAAAAAGAATTTTCAGCCGAGAAAGTGCTTATAATGTATACATAATTGGAAGATTGTGGTCAAAAAGCTTTTTAAAAAACCGTATTGGTTATGGGCAATACGGCTAATGTGGACAGTCTCTTGAAAACATTGCTACTCTAAACGAGAATATCGAAGAAAACCCCTTGAAAACACAAATCGGCATCGTCCTCAACAAATTCAAATTTCTTGAAACGTTACGCAGCGAAAGACATTCCCATTTATGTCCACAAAACTCACCTTACTCAGCATAATTAACCAGCAGGCCATGGAAAGCATAGGCAACTCATTCAATAGGTAATGAAGGAAAGTACCACAATTTGGTTATTACAACCCTTCAGTCAGGATTACAACCTAGCTTCTCACACCACTTATGTTGTGTGTGTTGATTTTATACATGGGTAAAGGTACCTGTAGTTCAAAGTCTTTTCCTAACGACAGGTTTTTGAAAAACTTTTCACGGCAATTTTTAATTACACTCAGAGTTTTTGCCAAAAATCTGCTGGGACGATGTTGACGAAAGAAAGATGTGCAATTAATTGTCATTTTATTCACATCGTTTTGCTGAATCACCAGAAACGAGCATAGGCAACGCCATGTGTCGGCCGAATGGGCTCTGGAGTCGTAGACAACTGACCCTAGCTTTTACTGAAAAATCATCTTCAGCGATGAGGCCCATTTCTGTATAAATAGGTATTTAAGAGCCCCGAATGCATCGCCAAAAAATACTATTTGCTGTGGATTTAGGGCTGGTAGCGTGCTCAAGTGAGCTTTTTGGTAAATTAAAGCTACCACGCTAACCTGACCTAAGCATCATCGGTCTAAATTCCTTTGAAAAAGACGTTGACCAGACCGTCACTGTCAACTAATAAAGGTCGATGATTACCAGCTTCTTTTGGCCTAAGTTAGATGGTTTGGTTATGAAGTCACCGTAGTCTAGTAGGCAGTGAGTTGGCTTGCTAGACGTGAGTCCGTGGTTCCATCCCTGGTTCAGACATCTCGGCTACTTCTTCTCAGCACTCTTCTGCCAAAAAAGCAACTGACAGTCAAATAAGATCACCATGAAAAGATTCTAAAAAAAAATGTGTCGTTCGAAGTCGACTATAAGCTGCAGGTCCTGCTACTCGTGGATAAAGAATTAACAAGCTCAACATGGCTGGTGTGAGAAACTAAGTTGTAATTCTGACTAAAGGGTTGTAATGACTTATAAGTGGATGGTCTGACACCAAAAACACGTGGTTGAAACAAGGCGATGGTACGTTTCGTACTGATGCCACATTAGATATCCTGCACTAGTGATTTGAAGGTTGTCTTTAAGTTTCTTTAAGTCGCAAGTGAATGCGAATAAGTAAAAAATCACAAAGATGCTCAAAGCTAACATAAGCCATGTCATCGGTTAAATTCACCCTGATTTGTGCACCAGAGTTATCGATCAATTAATCATCAATTATCAAACAATCATCAGTCAATCATCAAATAATCAAATCAATATGCATGTCCATTCAACCAGGCAAGGTTAGCATGGATATCCCTTCGGATGTGCTATATATCATGTAAACAACTTTCAAGGCTTTTTACAAAATTATGGCTGCCTGCACATTCTGTAATATCGTAGCCTGTTGACAGGTCTGTAGATTGTAAGAAACTTTGCCTTGAAGAACACCACATGCATCCATTAAACTGAAGTTAATCTTTTGGTCCATTCTGTTGATATAAAAACCCCAATCACATTGGACATCATTAGTATTCTTTATAGAAACCATCGGTAATCCTGCTCCTAAGGTATTTAATTTTTATTCCAAAAATTATAAATACATACATAAGTGGTCACTACAACGCTTCAGTCAGGATTACAACCTAGATTCTCTCACCACTTATGTTGTGTGTGTTAACTATATACATGAGTGGTGGGAATTACAGTTTAAAATCGATTCCGAACGACAGATTTTTAAGGAGCTTTTCATGGCAATTTTATTTTACTCTTAGGTGTGTTGCCAGAAGACTGTTGACAGGAAGTCATCGATAGGAATATTGTTTCATACTTCGCTTTGTTTAAGATGCCTTAGCTGGGGTTTGAACCACAGGCTCTCGTCTAATAAGCCAACATACTACCTACTGCAAAAAAAAGTGAAACAAATCTTTATTATTTCCTCTTTACAACACCCCTTTTTGAACGACCATTTACTGGTACATAAATAATTTTATAATAATAATAAATCTCACATATATTTATGCTACTCGAGTAAGTACACTCACTCATATCTACATACATATGGACATACATACATAATTAACATGTATGTAGAGACGTATATGAGCCAGTATGTGGTTTATTATAATAAATATGGTCTATCAAAATCGTCTATAAATAAATTTATACTCATACTCTTACACTCTTACTTCTTCTCTTTTTGCTCCATTGTATGTATGGATGTACGTATATACATATGTATGTTCCATAACTTAATATGTGGTTGATTATAAAATAAATTTTATTGTGGTCTGTAGTAAATTGTCTTTAATGAGTGAAAAAAATATAAAAAGCAACAACGATAATAAAATTACAAGTATAACAACAACAAAACATAACAACATCATGTTAAACATAACAAAAATTAACAATAAAATTATTTAATATTTTTATGATGGTGTTGTTTTTGTTGTTGTTGTTGCTATTAAATGTTAAATAAATTTTCGTCAATAATTTGTCTCTGTAGCATGAGCATAATAAGCATGAGCTTGAGTTTGAGCACAAATATTGTGAGGGATAGTGTTAATGTCTGAGTGACTGATGTATGCCATTGTAACCCACTGTACACCTACTTACTACCACTGCCTATATTATCTATGCAGGCTTTGTAACTGGCTCTGGTGGTGGTAAGTTAAGCATGAAATTTGTTTAATTGATAGCAGGGGGAGTCAATACATTAAATAGAGATTAATGCACAGGCCAGTAATTGAAGCAAATTTAGTTGAATTGCAAAGAGCTTGAAGGAATTGAAATAAGAATACTTTTTGGAATAAAAATTTAATATCTCAGGAACGGGTTTACTAATGTCTGCAATCCACAAGTATGGAAATCGAATAAGGAGCTCTATAAAGGAAACTAATGATGTCAAAGGTGATTAAGGTTTCTTTATAAGGACAATGAGGCAAAAGATTAACTTCAGGCTAATGGATGAATGTAGTGTTCTTCAAGCAAAAATTTCTGCAGTCTATAGACCTGTAAACTGGCTAAGGTATTACAGGATGTGCAGACAGCTATGATGTACTAAAAAGCCTTGAAAGTTGTTTACATGACATATATCCTAAGAGATATCCATCCTAATGCTAACCTTGCCTGGTTGAATGGCTATGCATATTGATTTGATTGATTGATGATTAATTGATGATTAATTATCATTAATGATTGATTGATGATTATTTGATTGATTGATGATTAATTGATGATTCATTAATGATTGATTGATGATTATTTGATTGATTGATGATTAATTGATGATTCATTAATGTTTGATTGCTGATTAATTGATTGATTGTGTTTAATTGATTGATTGATGATTAATTGATTGATTGATGATTGATAGCTCATTGATTGATGTCGCGTGCTTCTAAGTTCTTATTAGCCAAAGTTTCATGGATTTAATAACGCGGTAGATCTTTGAATTTATGGTCACAACAGGCCAAAGTATGGTGACTGGACCGACATTCACAGAGTCGGCTAGCCAAGAGTAGTTAGTGTGGTTACTTATCACTGCCTAAAAATTTCCATGACTCTAGTGCATAAATCAGGGTAAATTTAAACGATGGAGTGGATTATGTTAGCTTTGAGCACCATTGTTGGATTATTCGCATTCAATTGAGACTTCAAGAAATCGCTAATACAGGATATCTCAGATGGCATCAATTGTATGAAACGGAGCGTCGCATTGTTGAAACGACAAGTCTTTGATTTCCAGACCATCTAACTTAACAGTTGAAAGTGATGGTCTGATCAATATCTTTTTCAAAGTGATTTAGACCGATGAAGCTTTCAGCCCGAAATCCACACCAAATAATGATTTTTTCGGATGCATTGGAGGCTTTTATATCTTATAAGGAGATTGATATCGCCCTCAATTCGAAAAATTTTATTTGTTCACGTACCTATCTAGCCTCATCGCTGAGGATAATTTTTCAGTAAAAATTAGAGAAAGTTGTCAATGACTCCAGAGTCCATTTGGCGGACCCACATAGGTGTCTATGCTCGTTTATGCTGATTTGACAAAACAGTCACATCTTTCTTTCGTTGACTTTGTCTCAGCAGATTTCTGGCAAACACTCTGAGATTAAATACAATTGCCATGAAAAGTTTCCCAAAAATCTATTGCTTGGAAATCGATTTGGTTTGCATATATTCTTAAACCATTCAACCTTAAACGAAACCTTCAAGGATAGGATTCATATCAGACATCATTTTTAAACTTTCATCTCTTTACAATACTACAACTGTTGCCACTACGTTTGTGTTTAGCGCCATTGGACAAATAATACTTGGTATCGATAATTTGTCTACATTCCAAAACCACTTGTGGCCTATTTCACATACCCTAATAATTGTTAACCCCCCCTCTCTATTGATTACTTTTCCATTTCCTTAGGTTATCAGTTTATCTCTGTCACTGTAGGGAATAATTTTTATTATTCTCTCCGTGTATTGCAGATTACTTATGCCAGTATTTGTCATCATTATTGATTACAGCAAACTTATCGGTCGGTCTCTCTGTGATAAAAGATAATAAATGTTGTTTTTTGTTTTGTTATTGTTGTTGTTTATTTATTATTCAACAAATTAATAAAATGTTATTAATGTAACACAAGATAACCCTCCATTAAGAAGTGTGTACAATTAGTAGCGTTTTTAATATTAAATTAAAAGAGCGACGGAGAGGGAGAGAGATGGAACTGAAAGAGATAAGGATAGTATAACGCCACTACTGTACACAGTATGAAATGGGAAATATTAACGAAATGTACTGAAAACCGTTAAGGGTACAATGTTGTATGGAACTGTAACCAGGCCGGTATCAAATATCACACATATCACACAGAAGCTACAGGTCTTTAGCAACAAGTGTTTCAGGTTAATCGTCCGCAACGCATATCTCTGGAACTTAAACAGCAAGGAACCCATACATACATACATAATTGGTCATTACAACCCTGCAGTCAGGATTAGAACCTAGCTTCTCACACTACTTTTGCTTGTGTGTGTTAATTTTATATATGAATGCCAGGACCTACAGATGAAAATCGACTCTGAACTATAGATTTTTCAGAAACTTTTCATGGCAATTCTGTTTACCCTCAGAATTTTTGCCAGAAGTCTGCTGAGAGGAAGTCGCCGAAGAAGTATTTTCTTAGATTTGGTTTTGTGGGTGTCTGAGCTGTGGTTTGATTCGTGGCCTCACGTCTAATAAGCCAACACACTACCTTATAGACTGCTATTGGACGGTGTGAGGAATGTAGCAACGTTTAAATATCGTCCTCGGCTTCTCGCATAAAACAAGCTGAATTTGAGCGATGGCATGGGTTATGTTGGCCTTGATAACCACTTGTGGCTTATTCGCCTATACCTGCGACTTTAGAAAAACCTCACAAGAAAAACTCCGACGGAGTCAAATCACATTATACGGTGGTCAATTCCCATCATGTCAACGTGATAAAATATCTAATATGGCATGAGCTGTGAATCGAAGACGTCGCCCGCATAAAATCCACACCAAACAATGTCCGTCTCGGGATGTATTAGATACTCTTGGATTGGAATCGTAACAATGTGGAATGTTATCGTTAGGTTAGGTTAGGTTAGAGGACGTGTACTTGTCAATTAAGACAAGTACACTACCCGGAGGTCGAATTGACCAATTGTACAACGTCCTAGTTTCTCACACCACTTATGTTGTGTGTGTTAATTTTATACATGAGTGGCGGGACCTACAGTTTAAAGTCGAATCGGAACGACAGATTTTTGAGGAACTTTTCATGGCAATTTTCTATTTACTCTCAGAGTTTTTGCCAGAAATCTGCTGAGAGGAAGTCGTCGAAGAAATACTTTTGGTATTTTGTTTGATGTCTGGCCTGGAGCTCGAACCCTGGCTTTACGTCTAATAAGCCAACACACTACCTACTAGACTACGGCGACTTCATTCTTACCTTTCCAAATTCGACAATTTTTTAGCCTCGTCCTGTTAAAATTACATTTTGTTGGTGTTCAGATCATTTATCCCAGGCCAAAAGAAGTTGGTAATCTTCGACCTACTGGCTTGACTAATGTCGTTTTCAAACAACTATGAACTGAAGAAGTTTACCAGCACAAAATCCACACCACACAGTGTCCGTTTCGGGTTGGAATCGTAACAATGTGGATTGTTATCGTTCCAAATCTCTCATCACTGGAGATTATTTTTTGCTGAAAATTAGAGTCAGCAGTCAACTACTCCTGACATTATTAGCACTGATGCAGCAGCCTTGAGAGTATTCGAGAAAAAAGTCCTACGTTAGATCTTCTGTTCAGTATGAGTTGGCGATGATTACCGCATCCGATACCATAGTGAGCTGTACGAGCTCTTCAACGACATGCACGTTGTGCAGCGTATTAACATCCAGCGGCTGCGCTGGCTCGGCCATGTCGTTCGTATGGAGGAGAATGCTCCGGCGAGACGGGTATTTGATGCAGGGATCTGCGGAAGTCGGCGAAGAGGACGACCTTGTATCCGTTGGAAGGACCAAATCGAGGAAACCCTGTCATCGATTGGGGTGACCAACTAGCGTAGGCGCGCAAAAAGCGGAGGCGCCTGGAAGGATGCGTTGCGACAGACCGAAATCCGTTAATCGGGTTGTTAGTGGCCATTTACGTAAGTAAGTAAGTCAACTACTCCAGGGCCCATTCAGAGAACAAATCGCGTTGCCTATGGCTGCCCATTGTAATTTCGAAAAAAACTGACTGAATAAGTGGCAACAAATTTGACCGGAGTACCTGCTACAAGAAGATGAATGTTATCAAGTCACAAAGTTTACATGTTGTCATCGTGTTCTATTAGGTAGTATGTTGGCTTATTAGACCTGAGATCACGGTTTGAAAACCCAGGTTAGGCGTGTCCAACAAAACGAAATACGAAAAAAACATTTCTTCGGCGACTTCTTCTCAGCAGATTTCTGGCAAAAATTCTGAGAGTAAATAAAACTGCCATAAAAAGTTCTCAAAAATTTGTCGTTCAGAATCGATTTAAAACTTTAGGTCCCGCCACACATGTATAAAATTAATACACACACAGCATAAGTGACGTAAGAGGTTAGGTTGTAATCCTGACTGAAGGGTTGCAAAGATCTACTAAACCAACACACAACCTACATGACCACGGCGATTTCTACTGTACTGTGCTGTACTGTAGTAATTGAGTCAAATTTAGTTAAATTGCAAAGTGTTAAAAAGTGCTTGAAAGCGTTAAAATAAGTAAACTTTTTGGAATAAAAATTTAATATCTTAGGAGCAGGCTTACGGATATCTTTAATCCACATGTGTGGAAATCAAATAAGGAGCTCTATAAAGGATACTGATGATGACGAAGGCGATTGGGGGTTTCTTTATCAGGAGAATGAAGCAAAAGATTGACTCCAGGCTAGTTGATGAATATGGTGTTCTTCAAGCAAACATTTCTGCAGTCTATAGACCTGTCAACTGGTTAAGATATTACAGAATGTGCAGACAGCTATGATGTTCTAAAGAGCCTTGTAAGTTGTTGACATGACATATATCCTAAGAGATATCTATCCTAATGCTAACCTTGCCTGGATGAATGGACATGGATATTGCTTGATGATTGATTGATAATTTATTGATGAATGATTGATGACTAATTGATTTGTTGATGATTAATTGATGATTGATTGATGATAGATTATGGTTTATTGATGATTCATTAATGATTAATTGATGATTATTTGATTGATTGATCATTAATTGATTGATTGATGATTGATTGATGATTGATTGATGTCGTTTGCTCCTTACTTAATTTCTTATTAGCCAAAGTTCCATGGAATTCATAACGCGTCAGATATGTTGAATTTATGGTCACAACTGTCCAAAGTATGGTCACTGGACCAAAATTCACTGAGGTGGTCAGTTAAAGTAGTTAGTGTGATTACTTAAAGCACTGCATGCACACTTATATTATTTTCAACTCTATTAAATGAAATCTCTTACTCTTCCTATGACTTTATAATAGGCCCTTAAGTGAGAAAATAGCCTCTCTTATATAAAATCTTATTTTAGAAGACGTTCATTCTTAAATTTTTAAAATTTTTAATTTCCAGCCAAACGGATCCATCACTAGTTGCAAGCAGCACATACACACACACACACATATTTAATTTAAAACCTTTTTCAAATCCTTTAATTCGTGTATAATTATGACAAAATGCTCTTTTGTATGCAATTAAATAATTAATGAAGTATTTGTTCTTTTCTTAATAAGCGACTGACTGCACTGCACTGTATGTACATATGTAATTCAGTTACATTCAGTTTAATTCGTTTCAATTTTGCCTGGCCATTGCCTGCGCTGTATGAAAAATTTTTGCTCGTTTTCCCCACATGACATATAATTCTTATTGAGCCTGTCAAAAGTGCAACATTTTGAATTAAATGAACCTTTTTTCTTCCCCCCTTTGTTTGTAATGGTTTCATACGAATGAAGGAATTTGAGAATGAAACAAGAGAGAGAAAATGCCAAAGTATGTCATGTCGTTTCTTTTGTGCTGCAAAACAGTAAGGATACTCTCGGTAGAATTTTTAAATTCAAATCATTTTTGCAAAACCTCCAATATACTGGGGAAATAAAAAACTTCATTCAAAATTTTTCATAAAACTTGTATTCTTTTTTTTTAACAGAATTTCTAACGAACAGCCCTATTATTTTAACACAATGACAAGAAAAAAAGAGAGCAAAGAAAGAGACAGAAAAATAATATCAAAATAATTGTGCAACCAAAAGATATTGACAAACCGTCCAACTGTCTGTCATTCATTTTATAAGAGATCGGTGTGATAATGTCAAAGTATTTAAATCGAAAGGATAAATGCAACAAAAACGTTAAAGGAAATTAATTCACTACAAAATTGTGAGTATGTGTGTATAATTATTTGAACAACAACAACAACAACAATAACAATAACTTACATTCCCCATTAATTAAGAAAAATTCTTTATTTGTCAATTGTATGTGTGCATGAGTACTCAAAGTATAAAACGGTGAGAGAAAGAGAGAGTGGGAAATGCTTACGTACTTGTTTATACAATATGATGCATTACACACGATAATTTGTAGCATAATTACAGGCATATGTTAAGACATTGTAAATGTGTGTGTAAAGCACACAGAGGTAAGGGAAAGCAATTACTTGTATGAAGGCATATTTGAGGTAAGCAAGCAATATTTAGCAGGGCTCTCGATTGGTAAAATGGATATGGGGTTGTGTCAATAGGTCAAAGACTTTTTAAAATAAAACACAAGTTTTTACATAAAACACTTGTTTTACTTCTCAACATAGTTTTCTTTTGCTCCCTCACAGTTAGTGCAACGTTTCTTTAATTTTTTATGGCTTCAAAAATATAAAAATACGATTTGTTGGAGCCATCACATCCATCACAAGTTGACTGTAAAGTTGATTCTATTCAACCATACTTCGGATTATCGTGGATCATCAAGTATTATTTGGTCGACCTTGGTGTCTTAAGAATTGAGTCTTCCCATCTAGCGTCGCCCTTGTAATACGTTTCGGTTTTCTTCCGGTATTATATCGGGTCCCCCATCTAACGTTTTCTTTTCAACTAGTACTTATTTCGTGAATGGTAACACTTAGCTCATGTCTGATTTGACAGTACTGAACGAATATGGTTGTGTATACGCTTGAACAACGCTGGGCAATATTGCGACATTACTTTGAAAATCATGGTAATGTTGTAGAATGTGTGCGAAAATTGCGCACGGATTTTGGAAGAAGAGAAGCACCTTCAGCTCCGTATGTTCGTTATTTTGTGAAAAAAGTGAAAAAACTGGCATCCTCATGGATAAACCAAACCGTGAAAAGCCAAAAACAGTGCGTCCACCCGAGAACATTGCTGCTGTGGCAGAAAGTGTGCGTGAAGCGCCATCAACATCAATTCACCGTGGTTCTCAACAATTGAACATTTCGGAGACATCATTGAGACAAATTTCGCATAAAGACCTTGGTATGACGCCATACAAAGTCAAATTGGTTCAGGAGTTGAAGACAATTGACCATCCAATGCGTTTTCGCTTCGCTAAGTGGGTCTGCGATCGACTTACAGAAGATGCCGATTTTGGAAAAAAATTCATCTTTTCATATGAAGCTCATTTTGATCTTGGCGGGTATGTAAACAAGCAAAATTGTTGCATTTGGGGCACAGAAAACCCGCACGCATACATTGAAAAGCCGACGCACCCAAAACGAGTCACTGTTTGGTGCGGATTTTGGTCCAGAAGCATAGTTGGGCCATTTTTCTTCGAAAATGAGCAAGGAGTGGCCGTTGCAGTCAATGCCGATCGTTATCGGGCCATGTTGAATGAATTTTTGTTCACAAAAATTGAAGAGGAGGATATTGGCAACATTTGGTTTCAACAGGACGGCGCTACGTGCCACACAGCCGAAGCTACACTCGATGTTTTGCGCCCTGTTTTTGAAGATCGCATTATCAGCCGCAGAGCTGATGTTATTTGGCCACCTCGGAGCTGCGATTTGACACCGTTGGACTATTATTTGTGGGGTGCCGTCAAAGATAAGTGTTACGCCGACAAGCCAGAGACAATTGACGCTTTAAATGACAATATTCGTGAAGACAAAGGTGAAATACAGCTGCACACAATCGATAATGTGCTTAAAAATTGGAGCGACCGTGTAGGCTACTGCATGGCCAGCCGAGGCAGCCATTTGAATGAAATTATTTTCCATTATTAACCGGAAGGATTGTGTTTTCAAATAAAAAAAGAAATTTGAGAAAATATTCGGTAGTTTTTTTTAAAGCATTTTCAAGAAAAAAAGGTATTTTGCGGACCCTCGGAGAGTAAATGAAATTGCCATGAAATGTCTTCAAAAAAAAAAAAAATCTGTCATTCGTCCACTTTAAACTGTAGGTCCCTCTACTCATGTTTAAAATGAACACACACAACATAAGTGGTCCCTGAAGCTTGATCGTAATCCTGACTGAAGGGTTGTAATGATCCATTACGTACGTGTAGGTTTTTGCATAAAAAATTGTCTTAGTTCTCAATACAGTTTCCTTTCAGTCCTTCACAGTTAGTGCAACGTTTCCTTCATCGCTTCAAAAAGAAAGAAAAATACGATTTGTCCCAGCCATCAAAATTTATGTATTTGTGGGCTGGTTTTAGAGTCAAAAATGTCTTCGTCGAGTCTCATCTTCACTTTTGGAAACAAGAAATAACCACTTGAGATAATGTCCGCAGAATAGGGCAGATGAGTAAGCAATTCTTGACTTAATTGGTGGATTTTCGCCATGGAATCTGCAAACGTAGGTGAACTTATATATATATATGTTCCTCTTACTGTTCTAGGGAGCACTTGCATTGTTCCTATTCAAAAAATCGACTTCAGTCTTTTTTCTCTAAATTCTTATTAAATCAGCCCTAGGAGTTGGCATAAAGCCTCTTCGCCGTTAACTGTTTTACTATTTTGTAGGTAGATAACATGAATTATACTGTATACTCTACTTGATTGTATGACAAACCACTTTCGACCTCCTTTTTCTTTCCGTGATTTGCCAGCGGTTGTGAAATGATGCAAAAAATCGTTCACATTGCTTCTTTCAGGTGGAAGTTTTGGTAGTACAGCTTGCGGTGAGGATTTTTCTCGGAGCGGTACAGAATATAATAATATACTAGGAAACTGCCTAAATCAATACACAACCATTGAGCTCTGCTGCTGTGAGTCCTCTACATTAGGCAAGAAAGCACAGCGAATCTGGCCACAGCTGGATAGAAAGTGCATAAAATGTCTGATCAAACGTCGGTCTACATTGGACATTCCATTATGCGCACTCCCGCGAGGTGCATTGGTCTTCGATGGATTACAAACGAATTCTTTAGGGACCATAGAGAAGAGTAAGACTAGCAGATTTTCTTAATGATCTATCGGAAATTGATGTTAGTATCTTAAATGAATCAGAAGCTCTGCAGAGTTTTAAGACTAGAAGAAAGGCTATTATAGGGTGGGCCATCTATAAATTTGAACAATCGGTTATTTCGAATCTGGCAGTACTTATGCCATTCAATGCTGTCATAAAATTCAGTATATTATATCCACTTAACGTAATGAACTGATTTACGCTTGAGCAACATTAGGATTTATTGGGCCACCGAAAAACGAAAACGAATTAAATTATCTTTTCGGAACAAACTCATATTCATCTTGGCGGGTGCTTTAATAAGCAAAATTGTCATATTTGAGGGTCAGAAACCCCGCATGTGGTATTACAGAAGCCAATAAGGCACCCATTACGAGTGACTGTTTGTTGCGGCTTGTGGAGCGGAGGCATCATTGGCTCCTATTTATTTGAAAACTAAAGGACGACGCAACCATTACTGTCAATCATCTCAATTTATTGCGTCAAACGTTTGATGGCCGTTTAATTAGCCGAAATTGTGATGTCAATTGGCTGCCAAGAAGCTGCGATTTGACAACGTTGGACTAATTTCTGTAGGGCTCCGTTTAAGAAAGCTGAGCTGAAGTCCATTTGCGATTGCCAAAAAACGCATTGCGATGTCTCTTATCAGCTGTAGTTTTTTAATGAATTGTGGGAAATAAAGTCGACGTAGACTAGTAGGTAGTGTGTTGGCTTATTAGACGTAAAGCCAGGGTTCAAACACCAGGCCAGACATCAAAACAAAATACAAAAAGTATTGCTTCGGCAACTGCCTCTCAGCAGATTTCTGGCAAAAACTCTGAGAGTAAAACAAAATTGCCATGAAAAGTTTCTCAAAAATCTGTCGTTTGGAGTCGACTTTAAACTATAGGTCCCCCACTCATGTGTACAACTAACACACAGAAATAAGTAGTGTGAGAAACTAGGTCGTAATCCTGACTGAAGGGTTGTAATGACCAATTATGTATGTATGTATGCATGTGGGAAATAATTCTTTTAAAACCTTCAGATTAAAATTCTTCAGAATTCGAAATAAAAAAAAATAAATAATTCGTTGCTTTCGTTTAAAATTTAATTTTGCATGTAAAGCTCACCTACATTAGGGCCTTGTCTCCAATTCTGTTTTGTTCTCCCCACATAACGTTACATTATTATCGGCAAGCATTGCGTTGTATTTGCGCCACGACATTTGTATGCTGTGTGTGCGAGTGGCGCAACAGCATTACAACAATTGGACGCATATTGAAATGAAAATTGTAAACGAACAGTTTTGCCCTGAGGCATAAAATTAATTAAATTCCACATTATGACTGGATTTAAAAAAAAAACAACAAAAAAAGAGGAAAACAACAAATAAATGAATTCAAAAGACAAGAAACCAATAAATTGAAATTAAAAGCAGAAAACAAAAACAAAAAAACGTTATTCAATACGTTAAATTGTAAAAAAACAAACAAAAAACAACAACAGGAACAACAAAGAAACAAATTAAATATTTATCTACTCGGAGTGCATACATAAGGGGGATGGAATGTGGGGGTGAATTACTTTAAAACTCGATGTTTAAAGGTAATGTTAAGCATGGCCAAATATTTCAAAGTCTGGCTGATGGTATTTTAATGCCGAAATTGTATCGTTGTATTCGTAATATTTGGCATGTTTAGTACATGGATTTTGTATAAATTTCAAGGTTAAAGTTTTCATTGCAAATGTTTGAAATGCCTTGAACACTTTCAATTGTTTTGTTTTTAAAGCGAATTCGAAACATCATGTTGAGCTTTCATGCTTAAAAAGCGTTAAGAAAACTTCATTTGTTTGTGTGTTAATTTTAAACAGGAGTGGCTGGACGTACAGTTTAAAGCTGACTTCGTGCGACAGAATTTTGAGAAAGTTTTCATGACAATTTTATTTTTTCTCAGAGTTTATAGCAGAAATCTGCTGAGAGGAAGTCGCCGAAGAAATATTTTTTATTACTGTTTTATTAGAGATGTCTGATCTAGGGTTTGAACCGTGGCCTCACGTCAACAAACTACCCACTAGACTACGGCGATCCATTCTGATATCACAATCAATTCTACCCGGAGGATCAAGCTTTTCGGAGAGAAATCCAACCCGACGGCAAAATAAATCGTGCTGTTGCAGCAATCCTTAGATTAGAGAGCTCGGTCGGTGTCGCTGCGACAAGAGCAAGTCAAGTTAGAGGACATGTACTTGTCAATTAAGACAAGTACAGAACCGGAGGTCGAATTGATCCATTGTACAGAGCAGGTCACTGACATATGAGGAGAAAGACAGTCTCTTCCTTCTACTCAGATCCTCAGATCCTGCCATAAGTCTTTTGACAGAATGCCGTACCTTTCGACAAGCCTACCATGCCTAAAGTAACGATCGCTATTGTACGATGAATGGCCCGTCGGTTTAAGAACAGAAGTGAGTCGGTCCTCGGTCGATATTCTCCATATGTGTCCAGCAGAGTTTAGCGATATTGCACGTAACTTTCCGCTGCCAACGAGATTGAGCTTCCCTGTAGAACGAGGTGAAAACATCCAAGTTAACTGAGGCAATCGGAATGGCTATGCCTTGTAATATGTCTGTACCAGTGCTGGTAAGCTCATCAGAAATACAATTTCTAAGGATATGCGTATGTCCCGCAACCACCCATATAAGAGTTATATTTCACGAAACTACGTACGTTCAATCCACTGATACTGTGGCTTAGAACGAAGAGTGTACATAATTGCATCGCTGTCACTTGAATAACTACAGGGATATTGAGAGCCAAAAGCGCTTTCCCATTGGCACACATAATATTGTTCGAATTGTTTTCCAGTCTTTGAACAAAACGGTTGTTGAGAAGTTTAACAAACAGATTCAAATTTGTGGTCAGTGCAACTGCGATAACTATGTTGAGCATACCGCCACGCTTTGGAGATTTGTTATCTCCAAAATTCTTGAGCATTATCTGTATTATTTTAGAAGGAGACATTTAAACAATACCAGTAATTGAAAAAATTTCTCGCAGGCAATTAAAGTGAAACCAGTATAAGCACACAGCTGGTGATAGCTCCTTAATAAGTCGATTGAGAATCTAATGGCTTTAACAATAACCTCAACCATACAGACATACATAATTGGTCATTATAAGTCCTCAGTCAGTATTAAGATTAAGCTTCACACACCACTGTGTGTGTTAAGTTTATACATGAGTGGCGGAAGCTACAGTTTGAAGTTGCCTCCGAACGACAAATGTTTGAGAAACTTTTTCATGGCAATTTTATTTTCTCTCCGAGTTTTTGTCAGAAATCTGCTGGAGGAAGTCGCAGAAGAAATATTTTTTCATATTTCGCTCTGTTGGAGATGTCTGACCTGGAGTTTGAACCGAGGCCTCACGTCAACACACTACCTAAAGTAAGGATCGCTATTGTACGATGAATAGCCAATCGGTTTAAGGACAGAATTGAGTTGGAGGTTCTAGCAATATTTCACGTACCTTCTTCCTGCACATACTTTCCTGCTTCCTTATGAAACGTGCGGATAACAGCAAAATTAACTGAGGCAATCGGAATACCTATGTCCTGTAACAAGTCACATATTGCGAGCTACGTTCTTTATCTGGCCAGCCCATCAGCAATGCAATTTTGAACCATATATACGATATCCCAGTACCCATACCATTACCTTTGGATGATCCAAAATTTATATGCGATTTCCTCGGCTATCGTGAACAATGACGGACGTTGAAACTATGTTGTATTTTAGTCACTTCAACAACTTCAGAAATTTTGTGAGCGAAAGCCTAAAGTGTTGCCCTTCGAATTTTCTCTGACCCAACCATTTGCCAGAAATAATATTTTTCGAATTGTATTTTGTTCCCTCGAACAAAAGATTAATCGGGAAGATTAATGAATAAACCCGGGACTGTGACCAGTACACCTGCTACAACTAAGCTGACGATATCGCACTGGTTTGGAGATTTGCTATCGTAAATTATGATGCATTACCTATGTTATCTTAAATGCAGTCATTCATACAACACCAGTGATTGAAAAAACCTCTCAGGGGCAACCATATTGAAAACCAGAATAATCACAGAGCTGGAGGAGCTCCTTAATAAGTCAGTTGGCTTTAATAATAACCTCAACCATACTGTCCTCAATACTAATCTTACCCAATAGGATCATACCCTCATGTACCATCATCCAATAAATTTCATGACTATAGAAGTGTGTAAACTTCCAGATCGCAAAAATTTCAGTCTTAACTGGTAGACATAACTTTCTGTCGCTACATCTAAACTCATTATAAGGTTTTACGAAAGACTAATAAAGATGACATAAATATCCTTATGCGCTACAAGAATGTATATCTAATGCTAATCCACATCATGGCTATTCGTTGGTCACGTTTTCATTAAATGAAATGCAAACACTCTATCTCCTTAAGTAGACACATCCTTAAAACATTATTTTGCATTACATTACCATTCCACCCATGTTGTATGCAAAAATTATGTCCATAATTAGCGGAGCTTACAGTTGAATGTAGACTCCGAACAATACAGTTGCCAGAAGACTGGTGATATGAGGTCAACCAAAAGAACCATACATAATGGGTCATTACAACCCTTTAGTCAGGACTGCGACCTAACTCCTTACGCCATTTATGTATATCTAACGGTAATCCACATCATGTGTATTTGTGGTCGCTTTTACATGGAATGTAAACATTCTCTGATGAAGATACAATGCGATATTATTTAAACATCTTTAAGTAAGCATGCATACATACATTATTGGGCATTGCAATTTTTTAGTCAAGACCACAACCTAGCTTATCACACCAGCTCCCATATTGTGTGCATTATTTTTGTCTATAAGTGGCGGGATCTTCAAATAAATGTTGACCCCGAACACTTTATCGCCAGAAGACTGCTGATATGAAGGCCCTCAAATAAATTATGGCTCATATTTCCTTTTTTCTAGATATCTGTAGCTGAATTATGACCTCCATGTTAATCTTGTCTGTATTCCTTTCCATACTAATGCAATTTTCAAAAAGTATAAGTAGGCTACCCTCTACTGTAACAGTGTGTCATTGTGCTTAGATCCGCGCATACCTGCGGAACACTTAAAGTTTTTAAAGTCGCCGTAGGTAGTGTGTTGGCTTATTAGACGTAAAGCCAGGGTTCGAGCCCCAGGCCAGACATCAAGACAAAATACAAAAAGTACTTCTTCGGCGACTTGCTCTCAGCAGATTTCTGGCAAAAACTCTGAGAGTAAATAAAATTGCCATGAAAAAGTTTCTCAAAAATCTGTCGTTCGGAGTCGACTTTAAACTGTAGGTCCCACCACTCGTGTATAAAATTAACAAACACACAACATAAGTGGTGTGAGAAACTAGGACGTTGTACAATGGGTCAATTCGACCTCCGGGTACTGTACTTGTTCTAATTGACAAGTACACGTCCTCTAACCTAACCTAACCTAAAGCTTTCTTTACTTTATTTGTCCTCTGCGCTATTATTAAATTAAAACGATCATCAAATTTAATGCCCAAATATTTGATTAAGTCTTAATAACCTGTTAACATGTTATGTTCGGCTTAATGTCTGATTGTATGCTCTCCGTATCAATTTTCCTTAACAAAAACTTTTTTAATTTAACAAAAGAAAAATTAAATTTTTATTCCACCATAAAAATTTAGACAAAATCACTCCCCTTTGTTGTCATTTCTAAACACACAACGAAAACAAATTGAATTGGAGTTCATGACTCAATGTCACGCATAACGTACATAAAAATTGTTCAATTGCAGTTGAAAATTTAAAATCATTTGCTCGATATTGGAACAGAAAAAGCACATGTACTTGTACATGGTACATGCATTAAACATTGTTCCCCTGAAAGAAGTTTTCTAACCTTATGAACTCCAATGACGAACTTGAACAAATTTGTTGCAAAAAAAAAAAGAAAAAAATTCATTCAAATCGAGAGCGTCTCCTTTTGTTTCTTTCCCTCCTCTTTGTTTGTCTAATAAACTTTATAATTCCCCATCAAACCATTTATTTCAAAATGTGTCAAGAATGAATGAATGAACGTATGAATGACTGAACAAGTGAGTGAATGAGTGTGTGGATAAGATACAAACAATATTGGTGCGTCCTTTTAAGCATTAGAGTACCAGTATGAGACAAGCGTGTTAGTTTTGGTTTATCATGCATTTATTGACTTTTTGCCAAACAAACAATAACAAAAACAGAAAAAAAGAATGAAAACACAGGAAAAAGAATTGAAAAAGTCAAATGTTGTCAAAAATGTCAAATAAATGAATACCAACAATAAAAATAGGGGAGAACACATTACCAACTCTATAGAAATTTCTACTCTTTCCCTCAAGTGTTGAAGTTTTCACAGAAACATCTTACAGCCGTTATTAAATGATTAGAAAGAAAGACAGTCTTAAATGACAGTAATACATACATCTAGAATTGGTCATTAAAACCCTTCAGTCAGGATTGCAACCTAGCTTCTAACAACACTTATATTGTGTGTTAGTTTTGTACGTGAGTGGCAGGACCTGCGGCTTAAAGTCGACTAAGAACGAAAAATTGTGGTGAAACTTTTCATGACAATTGTTACTAACACTCTCAGAGTTATTGCCAGAAAGTCGCCGAAGAAATATTATTAATTATAATATTTCATACTTCGTTTTGTTGGAGCGTCTGAGCTGGGGTTCAAACCGTGGCCTCACGTCCTATAAGCTAATCGAATATCGAACACCAAAAATCCACAAGAAATAGCAGTCTTTCAGGAATATAAATTGCATGAAGTCGCCGTAGTCTAGTAGGTAATGTGTTGGCTTATAAGACGTAAGGCCGAGGTTCAAACTCGAGATCAAACATCAAAACAAAATATGAAAAAATATTTCTTCGGCGACTTTCTCTCTGCAGATTTCTGACAAAAAATCTGAGAGTAAATAAAAATTGCCATGAAAAGTTTCTCTGAAATCTGTCGTTTGGAATCGTCTTTAAACTGTAGGTCCCTCCACTCATGTATAAAATTAACACATACAACATGAGTTGTGTGAGAAGCTAGGCCGTAATCCTGACTGAAGGATTGTAATGGCCAGCTATGTATGTATGATACCACACTATTGCTTCTCGAGGAAGTTTTGAATGTAGAAGGAAAACGGGAAATTGTGTGGTGAACTTGGTGAAACCCTCCATACAAATCTTCATGTATAGTTTTCAACTGCAACTCTTTGTAAAGGCATGTTTGCGAAAGCGACAAGTATTGCAGCATCTTTCAGGTATGATGGGCATATGATTAACATTATGATTATGATTGTAAGCTTACGGGGATCAAACATAACGCGTCTAAGATGGTCTGCCGCTGTAAAGAGATGGCAGAGCAGTACAAGCTTCACATGTCTGCGAAACATAAACGTATTCGAATGAATATATATTAGCCAGATATAGTACAACCATCGAACTTTCGAATTTCGACTTCTCTACATTCTTAAACCCATTGGAATCTTGTAACCACAGTAGTGGAGTAAGAATAAGAGCAAGATAGAGCAACAAACTGTGCAAAATATATCAAAGAGCGCGCTTTGCGTAATTGTCGCAGAACATAAAACCAATGACTTCTACAGGAGCTGCATCGACAGAAGAGAGAAGAAAACTATACTTCAAATTTTGGAAATGTGTCTAGCGTTTTAGGAAAAGAAGCAGCTGAGCTTTTAGTCCACAAATAATCTCACTGAATAATAAAGGATTGGATATGTAAATTATTTCATTGGAATCTCCAAGTTGAAAGATTAGAAAAAAATTAAAGACGGCCTGAGCTCAACCACACTCTTGGGTGACAACCACTGCTGCCTAGCTATTGAAGAACAATAGGAGGTAAGTGATGAATCATATTGAGAGTAAGATAAGCATTAGACGGAATGGAAAACAGTGGAGGTTCCAGGCTAGCAAATCTTCTTATAATGGAATTTTCGAAATTTGCAGCTATATGCTAGTCTACAATACAGTACGTACTTTACCATAATATCATAGGCAAATCGTTACTGGAATTCAAGATGACAGTTGGGAAGTAACGTAATTGTTACCACTGATAAGCTGTTTTCATTCTCTAGAGAATACTGGTTGGCGATCTGTGTAATGGAAAATCAGTAAATTTTTGTGACTATTTTGGTGTACGAATCTATGGTAAAAGAAAACAGGAGCGTGTGATCCACTTATCAGCTATTGTCGGAAATAATTTTCTGTCATTTGAACATTCATTGTGGATTTCCTGATTTAAATAGTGTGTCCACAAAATTTGCTGTCTTCAAGGCAAGAATCTAAGCTGTAAAACTGGCATTGATTCTGTTATATATGAAACTTTGTCTAAGAAGCAATCAAGATTAACCGTAGATCGAGCCTTAAAAAAACTTCATAACTCCAGCTTATGTATCACTTTTGATACATGTTTGTAGTACATGGAATTGTCACGATTGTTGATAGATTTTGTTACAAAATTTAAATGTTTTTATTTATTTTAATTCATTTTAATATAACGATATCGCAGCTGTTATCATGACCAGGAATACGGAAGAGGCACAACGAAAATTGAGACGCGTTATGTTAAGGACAAAAGCATGGTTGGATTCCCACGGCCTAGACCTGGCCATGCATAAAACGGAATTGCTGCTAATCACTGGTCGTCGTATTCCCTTGCATGTGGACATGAACATTGGAAACGAGACAATTAGGACCGAGAGCTCGGTGAAATACCTGGGAATAAAGCTGGATCCCAGACTGACATTCTCGTATCAGATTCAGTACTCGGCTAACAAGGCCCAGAAGATAGTCGGACAGCTCAGCAGATTAATGGCGAATATTGGAGGACCGCTACCGGCGAGACGGAGACTCCTGATGGATGTTGGAAACAGCATTGTGCTTTATGGGAGCGAAATTTGGGCCGAAACACTGGATGTTAAGAAGAGGGCAAACTCACTTGTATCGGTACAGAGAATGGCTGCATTGCGTGTCGCGTCGGCGTACCGTACAGTGTCCGCTCCGGCCGTACTGGTGATAGCGGGTATAATACCTGTGGATCTGCTGGCGGCAGAGCGGATGGAGATTTATAAGGCGAAATCGGCTGGAAATCATATAACCGGTTACTTCAGGGAAAACACCATTTCAAAATGGCAACAACGATGGAACGAGGAGGATAGAGGAAGATGGACCGCGAGACTTATCCCGGACATAAGGCCATGGATCGGTCGGAAATTTGGAGAGACAAACTACTACGTTACACAGATGCTATCGGGTCAAGGATATTTTAGGAAATATCTGCACAGAATGGGCAAGATCGCCTCCCCTTACTGTCTATATATATGAAACTTTGTCTAGGAAGCAATCAAGATTAACCGTAGATTGAGCCTTAAAAAACCTCATAACTCCAGCTTATGGATCACTTTTGATACAAGTTTGTAGTACATGGAATTGTCACGATTGTTGATAGATTTTGTTACAAAATTTAAATGTTTTTATTTATTTTAATTCATTTTAATATAACTATTTATTAATGCATTTTATTATCACTTTTATGTAATTTGCGCCAAAATTTTTGACATGATGTACATTGCAGCATGTTTTTTTAAGTAAAAATTAAGCACTTCATGTCAGCTTGGTTTTATTTTTTTCTAAATGGTAACACTTTGACATCTAGCGCCCTTGCTTTGTGGCGATTTATAAGTTTCCAAACGTTTAGATGGGGCAGCTTATTGTCACTCCCATCAGTAACACTCTCAGTTGAGGGCTGGCTGAAACCTGATGGCGCATATCATTCTTCTGATTCATTAGAAATATTTGTTGTCAACGTCATGTGAGATAAAAAAGTTTCCCGTTGCAATAGGACATCGATTTAACAATAACAATAACAATTTTCTCTCTTCTCTCTTTGATTCCTCTCTGGTTTCCCGGATACGGGTTTCCCCAAATACTGCTGTAAGTAGTTGCTACGCACGTAGCATGTACTTGAATCTAAAACTGCCAATTCGTCTTTGGTGGACCACGAAATTTGTAGCGACCATCAAATTCAATTAGTTACTAATCTACAGCGACAAAATTAAATATGAGTTGAAAAGGTAATAAAACAAAACAAAAGGTTAGGAAAGGAAAGAAACATAAATCAATACCAAGCATTACTCCGTAAATCTCTTTATTAACCATGATGTATATAAATATCTATAAATTAATTTCCATAACAATCACTGACAGTATTCCATTATTAAGTATCAAATTTCAATTAAAATCGCTGCGGGTAATTTTTATTTTCCACAATAAAACTAAAAAGTTTTTGAATTCTGTTGCTAAAAAATTTAATTTGAAATGAAAATATACCAAAAAGGAACATAAAAACATAAGCATCATTATTTAATTATATTTTCTTTAATTTTCTTACCTTTTAGGCGAACAAAAAATTAAATTTTTAAAAATCTTAAAAAAGGATATATGGGCTGCTCTGAAAGTATGATAGCTAATCCCAAACTATTTATACAGTATTATTTCTTACATAAAACTACAAGTTGTGTGATAAAAGTTTTATGAAAATGGTTAAAATTTTCGAAAAAAAAAATTACGATAAATATATTAAAAAAAAAAAAAAATCTTTTCATTCGAATTAAAAAAAAATAAAACTTTAAGCATGATTATTAATGGCTGCAAGACTTTCAGCTTATTTTTCGAAAAGGCGTAATAAGTGTAAATATATCATTATCAAAGCGAATGATTCTGTTATCTCATACGTACGTAGTTGACCGAAATATTATCATCTGTAATAAAACATGGAACATGCGACGAAAGACATTTTTCTAATGTTTGTGTGTCACGTGAGCTAAATATGAGTAGAGCAGTAAGAAACTACTAGATTTTTTCATCCCAAACTACTAAAGGCAATTTGTTTTATTTGAAGTAGTAGCATTTTTGGCGATAAACATCCTGTTGTCATGTTTGTTGCTGCCAACACTTTCTTCAGTTCATAAGACGAGCTTCTATTTTCTTCTTCTCCAAGGTCTTTAGCAGCAGGAATATTACATATATAATTAATATATAATCGGTCATTACAACCTTTCGTTATAAATTGCAAATGTCTAACCTGAGTTTTGAACCTTGGTCTGACGTTTAATAAGGTAACACGCTACATGCTAGACTACGACTACTTCAATCAATATCAAGAACATATCAAGAATATAAAATTCCATCTTTTCACTTTAGTCCCACACTTAACTTTCAATTCTTTCTCAAAAATCATAAATAATGTACTATTTACGATAAAACTTCACAAAATCTTCACAAACGACACTAAAAAATTTTTTAGGAAAGTCGTATGTATCAAAAATGATACATAAGCCAGAATTATGAAGTTTTTGAATTTTTTAAGTCCTGCTCAAAATTTTCTTTTTTTATTTGATTTAAAATAATGGCGATAACAGTACTAACGAATTCAAAAAATATCAGGCATCTAACATCCTCTGAATTAAAGTTATATCGTCTCAAAAATTGAAATGTATCATTTTTGATACAAAGCTCGATCTACGGTTAACATTCTTTACTTCATCTCACATCTACTGTGGCTTTCAACGCATTGTCATAATGGTCGACATGCAATTGAACTCGTCTAGCATCCAATGACTTAGCATATCATAGGTAGGTAGAAGTGGCTGTCGATGGAGTCATGAGCGAACACACTTAGGCCGCACACAGGGCCCATTGTGAAACCACAGTTTATCATTTCCCCTATTCCAGGAACCATTCGGAGCTTCCGATGAAACGACTTAGGCTGCCAATATCCATACATAACAGTTCATCCATATCCTCCATGTAGTAGGCACCCAGGTACCGCTTTCTCCTCCGACTATGTGCTGGACATGTGCAAAATAGGTGAAGAATAGTCTTATCTTCCTCTTAATGTTCACAGCTTCTGCAGAAATTATTTGCATTGTGTCCAAGATCTATACGCCTCGCATGCGCTCTTATAATGCAATGCCCCGTGTTGACCCCGATAACAGTGCTGAGCCTACTTCCTTGGAGTTTAAGCAGATTCGCTGTGTGCCTCCTATCCAGCCTTGGCCAGATCTTTTGCGCCGCTCTGCTCTTATCCGAAGTTGGCCACGTTCTGTTGATGAGATCTATGGTTGCATTGTTAATTATAAGTTTGCAGCTCCCCAAAGGGATCCCCAACGTAGAGAATTCATCAGAGAGTTCGATGGTCGTGCCCTCTTCTGGCCAGTTTATCCGCTTTGCAGTTGCCAGGAATATCATTATGCCCCGGTACCCATGTGATACAAACATCACATCGGTTCGCCACCTCATTGAGATATCTGCGACAGTTGTACACCGCCTAGCATACCATAGTGGGGCGTACACAATAATGGAATGGCATACAAAGTGACATTATATAGTTGATACAGTGCTCGGCTATAAATCCAAGCAAACCAGGTTCGTATCAGGAGGAAGACAAACAAATTTCCTTAATGGTTTCAATTCTCTTACAATTAATTTGGGTTTAAGAATGCTGCATCGAGAAAGCACCTCGACTTTATAAAAAAGTACCATCAACAAAGAACATTATAGGAAGGTCCAGCCCTCCACTATGAATTCGATGCCGACAAAACGGTTGTAGTCACCATTGTACGAAATGTACTGCAAGTGGAACCCGATGTAATGCCAAGTTCATTATAGCGTAGACAAAACATTAAAAAAATAACTTGAATTTCTTCGAGTTGTTGTTAAAAGTCGTAGTTGGACTGGGTATATGTATGTCTAAACTACCAGAAATTTACACTTGGAATAACTGCCTTGAACAGAAGAAAACAAGGGAAACTATAATATCTTATGTACGACCTTTTATAGAAAATTTGACATTTTGGATGGGCTCCACCCGAAGAAGACGTGGTGGGCATTTGAACGATGTTATATTCCATACATAAAAAAATCAGAAGAGCTTTTGAATGAACAAAGAAATTTCAATGTTCTCACATATTTTATTATATTTAACAAGATACCTATTTTTTTTGTTTTTTTTTGCTGAGGAGGAGTAGGGGTAGTCGTCACTATCACCCGTGTGTGGGGCCCTCATCCACTAAATCTCCCCCTCCTCTTTTGGACTCCTTATGCCCACTCCGGAACTACTGTGGTATTACTTCGAAGTGGAGTCCGTCTGGCCATTAGTCCCCTTCATATCCATATTCGCCTCCGGATTGCGTAATGAATTCTGAGAAGGTGTTTAAACGTCCATTCTACTTCTGTCATCCAAGTCAATTTTCTTAGATTTTAGTAAGTCTTCCGCGTATCTGACTATACTATTCCAATTCTCCTCACTGTTCAGAATTACATCGCAGAAGTTCTCAACAGTACAGCCGCCTCCTTTTGCCTCAAGATTCCTTCTTTGCAGTCTCCATCTCTCACAATGAAAGAAAGTGTGTTCCGCATCATAAATCGACGCATCATCATAGATGCAATTTGGTCGTGTCATCTTCCTCCCCATTTTAAATAGGTACTTACAAAAATAAACGTGTTCAGATAACAGTTATGTCAGATAGTAGTTAACCTCACCAAATTTCCTCTCCATCCAGCGGGTAATATCTGGGAGAAGTTTTGCCGTCCATCTACCACTCGTCTCAGTGTTCCATTCCTCTTGCATTGTTGTATGGTTCGCTTTCTGGCGTCGTCGACATTTACTGTCTCTCCGTGCACGTTTTTAGCGTCCCACACTCTCTTCCGCTCACTTGCCTGTAGACCTATAGGTATTACACCACTGATTACCAGTATTGCTGACCTAGATAGAATCTTAGACGCTGATGCCACTTTAAGTGCAGCGGTTCGCTGTACCAATGATAAGATTTTCCTTCTACGGTCGACTTTCAATGCCTCCGCCAAGATCTCATTGCCGTAAAGCAGAATAGGGTCCGTTATTGCCATCATTAATCTGCATCTGCTCTGTATAGGACCACCAAAATTGGCCATAAGCCCGTTAAGTAAGGAGGTAACCTTAGCCGCTTTGGTTGCAGCGTGTTGTATCTGAGCACAGTACGTCAGTTTAGGGTCCAGTCGAATGCCAAGGTAGTTGACCACTTTCCGCGTCGTCAGAGTGGTGTTGCATGTCGTGATGTCGATTTCCATCGGTATACACTTCCTCGTAAGAAGTATCAACTCCGTTTTCTCCGTTGCGAGTTTGAGCCCTATGTCCTCGAGCCATGACTTCGTTCTTATTATCACCTGGTTGACCTTCCTTTTAGCCTCTTCGACATTCCGATACACAATTATGACCGCAACGTCATCGGCATAAAAGATACCTATTAAGTCCTCACTACTACTCATTAGTTGACCTCTGCTGTTTTACGAAAGTATGTGCATTGCATGCCTTTTTATTTGCACATGTTTTTGAACTTGTGGTAGTTGTCCTATGACATCACATAAGGGTTGCATACACTTTTTCCTATTTGGTTCACTAGAGTCACTTGTACCCTGGCTACGTAAGAAAAAAAAAAAAGAAACTTTGTGTTGTTAATAGCAATTTTTATTCTCCTTTTTTTTGCACGTTTTCCGTTATGATGATTTTAAAGTAAATGTTGTTTGTTGTTGCAATTGTTGGTACTAAACTTTATTGTCACGTACTTTCGACAGTTGGTTGGTTAATTTATGATTTTTTGATTGTTTGCAGCTTCGTTTGGAACAAATGATCTGATCTGGCGTTCAAAGGCAAAGAGTTTCAAACGGAAATTATATAGCAAAAAATGAAGGATAAGGTGGGGGTAAGTTTTGCTTAAAACATTAACAAAATATTTATATGAACATAAATAATGTTTGCATAGAGGTTATAAAAAGAAAAATAGTGTTACTGGAAGAAGTTTGCGTGCATTATTTGGGATCTATTGAGCTAGGATTTGTGGGGCAATAAGAATGTAAATTGAAAATGAAAGTAAAAGAAGTAATTTTTTGTTTCCTGGACTGACTAACTTACTTGATTGGCTTTCACAACTCCTTCGTCGGATTTCTGCTTGCGTTAACGTTCCCTTTGGTGACCTTATCAAGGTTCTTATAGGCTGCCTGATGACTGCAGTGTTTTCTAAGCAGAGGTCATGGGAATTGGTGGCGGCACAATGTTTGTCAAGTGGCGGGATTTTCTCTAAAAATATACGCATTTACTCAGATAGCCAGACTGCGTCTAAGTCCTGAGCGAACGTAGTTTTAACGTTTGTCCTTGTCCATGAATGGTTTCTTCGAGAAATTTCGGATCATTCGACGGTTACACTTATATGGGTTCCGGGACATAGGGATAGCGTTAGAAATTGCATTGCTGATGAGCAAGCCAGGGCCTGTACAGAGCTGGCAATCTCTAACATATTACACGACAACTATGTGTGGGCTTTACGTGGGTACCTGTCCATGTGGACCTAATCCCACGGTGCTCTTCGCACTGGGTGAAATACAATACGTCTACCAACGCCACCAAATTTAATAGACTGCAACACCTGAGTACCAATTCGAAGCAATGTATTTGGACATGACTTCCCCCTTGGTTAGGAGCAGAGCCTATCTAAAACTCCTTCCGATCTTTGGGTCACGGCACCCGGTTGAAAATGCAACTCCACACCGAGCCTACTGACTAGACTCTTCCCGCGATTTGGGTCCAAACCACAGCCACCACGATGCTCCCAAAAGGGGCACACCAACAGCCAGGCTGGAACCGAGGTTCCAGGGGCTCCTGGCTCCCGTGGTATCAGAATTAAGTCTCCAGTCAGACCTCGTAATCAAATCAATTACTACCAATTGAACTCCAAACAGTTCGGGACTGGTGGCCCACAGCAACACAGTAAACATACATCGACATAAAGAAAAATACTTACAGTACTAACATTGAACAGCGTCATAACGGACGAGGCTTTGGCCACATGGTGTGGTACCAGGAGTGGACAAAACGAACGTGACAGGAGTACATACAACAACGCAGCTGGCTTGGCAGCGGCGGTGACGTTAATGACGGGGATGACTGAGATGACGGGGATGATAACTACAAGGGAGAGGGCGAAATTGGCCCCGCACATAAACAGCAGCAGCAGCTACAGGAACGGCGAAGCGGAAATATTACATGACAATGGTATTCCCATTGCTTCGATTAATTTAGATATTGGCTCAATCTCGTTGCCAGCGGAAGGGTACGTGCAATATTGCCAAATTCTGCTGAACACGTTTGGACAGGACGAGGACCTATTCACTTCTGTGCTGAAATCGAACAATGGCGATCCTTAAGGGATATTGTCCTTTTGCTAGGCAAGCCGAAAGATTTGGCATTCCAACTAATAACTTCTGCAAGAGCTGTAGATATGAGGAGGAGTAAGAGACTGTCTTTCACCTTATGTATCAGTACCCTGCTTTTCCAATGGACAGGTTCTTGACTTCTAATTTTCTGGCATCGTTGATCGAGCTCTCTAATATAAAGGTTGTTGCAGTACCAAGATTTATTTTGGATTCGGGTTTGGTTTTTTCTAGGGAATGGTTGACCGCGAGTAGGACTAATTGCGGTATCACGATGGGCATAAATGCTGGCCTGAGTGGCACCTCTTCCTTCGAGGGGGTATGCACATTTCCTTTCAGACATATCTGCTTAGTTACGCTCCATCGCTAGTTGATCACACCAATCGGTGTTAAGACGTTCTCATTTTTTATTTCTGACGCATACAAGGTTGTCTACTGATTTCTACATCAAGTACTCATAACGTCGGACATCCTTTTACACTTGCCGCTCTAAACAAAGCATTTATCGTTTAGAAGCTCATACAGCACATTGTTAATTTGGATGCGGAAATTATCCAGCTCGTACTGGACCGATGATATTGTGTAGAAGTTATATCTCGAATATTGCGTTGTAGTGTAAAAGCGCCTATGCTTCCGCGCCATTTAGAAGCAGGAGATAGATGAGAGGCTTGTAGAGCATAAGTCTCGTGTGGACGGCTAGAATACACATGGAGGAGACCACATAGAACTACATGAGCTGGAGTGAAATTAAGCGCCGAAGTTCAAATAAAAGACACATTTTTTGAGAATCAATACTCTTTGAAGAAACATACATACATACATAATTATTCATTGCCACCCTTTAGCAAGGATTACAACCTGGCCTCTCATACCACTTATGTTGAGTTTGTTAATTTTTATACATGAGTCCCGGTGCCTACAGTTAAAACGTTTAGAATATGAGTTCGTTGATTGCAAACAAAAATAAAAACAAATTTGAGTTTAGTTTCAATTAAACTCTTTATTGTTCGCACTACTTTTGTATGCCACCGTATACAACTTGACGATACAACAACAACTTGTTTATTCGCTATAATCCTTTGCTTACAACGCAGATCTTTTCAACGACGATCTTTAAACCACGACTGTTCTTCGCACGCAATGTGTCTTCACACAAGACTAACTGAATTCTTACTGACTAGTTGTCTGCTTAGTCTTGCCTTTTTATAAAGGGTCCGCCAAATAACTTTTTTTTTTTAAATGCTTTAAAAAAATCTACTGAATATTTTCTCAAATTTCTTTTTTTATTTGAAAGTACAATCCTTCCGCTTAATAATGGAAAACAATTTCATTCAAATGGCTGCCTCGGCTGACCATGCTGTAGCCTACACGATCGGTCGAATTTTTAAGCACATTACCGATTGTGTGCAGCTGTATTTCACCAATGGCTTCACGAATATTGTCCTTTAAAGCGTCAATTGTCTCTGGCTTGTCGGCGTAACACTTATCTTTGACGGCAGCCCACAAATAATAGTCCAAAGGTGTCAAATCGCAGCTCCGAGGTGGCCAAACGACATCAGCTCTGCGGCTGATAATGCGATCTTCAAAAACAGGGCGCAAAACATCGAGTGTAGCTTCGGCTGTGTGGCATGTAGCGCCATCCTGTTGAAACCAAATGTTGCCAATATCCTCCTCTTCAATTTTTGTAAACAAAAATTGGTTCAACAAGACCCGATAACGATCGCCATTGACTGTAACGGCCACTCCTTGCTCATTTTCGAAGAAAAATGGCCCAATTATGCCTCTGGACCAAAATCCGCACCAAACAGTGACTCGTTTTGGGTGCGGGTTTTCTGTGCCCCAAATGCGACAATTTTGCTTGTTTACATACCCGTCAAGATCAAAATGAGCTTCATCTGAAAAGATGATTTTCTTCATGCTTTCATTCTGCAACATTACCATGATTTTCAAAGTAATGTCGCAATATTTCATAGCGTTGTTCAAGCGTATACACAACCATATTCGTTCAGCGGAAGGATAAAACTAATTATCTGTCAAATCAGACATGAGCTAAGTGTTACCATTCACGAAATAAGCACTAGTTGAAAAGAAAAACGTTAGATGGCGGACCCGTTATGTCCACAAAATCAGTCTGATGAACATTCTTGAAGCAGAAGGTTCTTGTTTTCGCCTTCTCGAGAATTTTATAGCGACTGCATTGTTGTTTGTGTAGTTTGCTTACGTTGTTTGCTGTTGCTTTCGTTTAGTTGTCTATCTCTTTTTCTCATACTGATGTTGTTGTTGGTTTACTTATAACAAGCTCGATGTATGCGTTAGTGTAGCTTTGGTTTATCGTTTTGAATGTTAAACGATACTACACTGTTTTCATTTTCGTAACAATATGTATCCTTCTTAACGATAAAATATAAAATTTTCCATTTACTTAGGAGGTTGCCCTCACAAATAACGTAAAAAAACTTTAATAATCAGCGAACAATTTTTATTTTGCTGTAAAGGATCTGTAAGGATTTTCTTAAGGGCATTAACACATGCTTCTGTAAATCGTCTTCAATTTTCGCAAAAAAAAACAGCAGAAAAAAACAAAAATTAAACCAAAAATGTCTTCAATGATGATAGGCTTTCAAGCCGCAAAGCGTATTTAATTTCAATTGATGGCAATTGAATAACAAGAGACAAAAGCAGACGCAAAAAAAAACGTATGTATGTACCACATGATCCTTTAATATGATTAGAGATTTTGCTGTGCATGTAGGCATGTGTGCATGTGTATGTATATTTTTTAAAGCATCTCAAAGATATTAAGGATGCTTTAAAGATGCTTAACTTCTGTTTTAAACATAGGCAATACCATGTGGCACACATAAGTATGGCTGTGCCACATAATAAACATGAACAAATTGATTTGCCATCAAATAATTGTTGATTTGAACATTGAACTGCTATTGCTGCCACTGATGCCATAACAATATCGTCTACAACGGCAAATTGTTTTACAGGATTAAAGCAGATGAGTCCTGTGTGTATTAAAAGCTCCTACTCCTCTGCCTTAAAGTAGAAGAAGATTTTCTTTTATCTTTGGAGACAAAAAAAAATTATTTTTTTCTTTTCTTTTAAGTTACATGAGAATATTGTTTTAAAAGATTTTCGTTAATGCAGAACGTGTTTAAAATGTTAACGAAAAAAAAAACGGAGAGACAATTATGAGATCCTTTTTGCCAAAATAAATCGGCTTTTTTCCAAATGTGGGGAAGGGAAGTTTAAATTTATGGAACTTCAAAGTTTGGTAAATAATTTTAAAACGTTCTCTTGTGCAGCTTAAAAATCAATTTTTATTAATTTATGCATTGGAAAATCAAAATGTTCGATGTCTTTTATTTTCGTACATGAGTTTGAAGAAATAAAAGGAAATTTTAGATTTTTTTTTCGATTGAATTATTAATTTTTCATATTTGTTGCCGCCTGTCTTTTTGGTTTCCATTATTTCAAAGACCCTGAAGTATTAAATGGTTTTAGGTAATTGGACTGAAATATATCACAATAAGCAGTGTGGCATAAACTGATTAGGAAAAGGGACAGAAGTGCAATAATTCATTATAAAAGAGCGAAAATTGTCAACGCCAGTTTTCAGTCAAACAACATAAAAACAGTTCAAAAATTGTGAAATAAAAAATATAAAAACTCCACAGTTAGATTTGAGTGGCATGAAATTTTTAAGGTAACGATTTGCTTAGAAAAGTAATTCTTTTTCGTTTTTTTTAAAGATACATCTTTGTTTTTCGAATCAAGAATTATCCAGCTAAGGAGGTGTTTCTCTTACTGTAGCAGGTTTTAAATCATATGGTTGCCAAATGTTCACATGTAGAAACAACGACAGCTATGAAAATGTATTCCTTTCTTATATTGGTGTGAAGCCGCCGTTTTTATTATGTATGTAGTGTGTTGGCTTATTATATATGAGGCCACGGACAATTACAGAAGTTTAAGCCACTGTCTTTTAATAAACTGAAAATCAATTTGCAAAAACGGACTTAAAATGCCATAAGGAATACTAATGACATAATGATAGATCAGGGATAATGAAGAGACTCTGGGACAATATGGGGAGGATCACAGTCTCCAATTTTTACTACTATTGATTCGCATTTAAGTTTTTAGATGAATTTGAAGAGCATATGTGCTGAGCAACAAATACAGGATGTGTGCAGAATATTGGTGAAAAGTAAAACTCTGGCCAGCTTTTGGCCGAATAAGAGGCCAATATTTATTTAATGGATGATGTTCTACCAGGCAGTACATATCAGAAGAGAAATAAATTGGAAGAAGTTTAGGGTACTCGTAAGCAATACACCGATTTCTTTTGGATTTTAACCGCTGGTATATTTCAATTGGAGAACGCTTAATAAGTCAACGCGATAACTTAGGCATAAGAAATTTAATTACCTGAAAACAGTCGTTCATATTATGTTCATTGCTGATGCTGGGGATCAGAGGACTTCTATAGGGCCTTTTTTAAGTGCTAACTACATTTAAATTTAAACAAAACAAAGTGTATGCGAGATATTATGGACATTTTTTATTTGCCTAAAAGACCTATTGAGTCTATTATATAACATCGTCCAAAGGTCCGCGATGGCTTCTTTGGGTGGAGCGGATATTTAAATTTGAGGCCAAGGTTATGATGGCTTTGAAGGCAGCTGCAGCTAGCGGGATACGGCTTAAGAAAAACCCTGACGGGAACAAATTGTCAAAAAAATGTAGGTGACCATCGAATCATAGTTGACGGTGGTGGTTTGGCAAATGTCGTTCTTAAAGAAATATGTACCAATCACGCAGCCAGCCCAAAATCCTCGGCAAACAGTCGAAAAAAGAAACAAAATAAAGACCGCACATACTACTCAAAACAAAATTGCAAAATGGCGTAAAAAATAAAGATTTAAAAATAAAATGTCACCCCCTGAACGTATGAGTGATATTAATTTGTTTAAATAATCATACGCCTTAGTGTACCGCATTTTTAGGAAAAAAACCTAACCTTAAGAATATTTTTTTAGTTTTGAAATCTACTGAAGAATTTGAAAAATTCTTTACTATAGGGTGATGACATGAAAAAGATTTTCTACTCTGACCTGACTGACTGTAGAGCATATTTATAGAAAAAGTGCACAAATCAACATACAAATCACTCTCCTAAGCAAAATCCAAAACAAAAACACGTTCTTTAAAAGAACAACAAAATGTGAAAATAGAAAAAGAACCATGTCCCTTTTATGTTTCATGTCTGTTTTGATTTTATCCTCCAATTACTCTATAATTTTCAAAAAATCCATTGAGAAATTCCTTTCGTTGTATTTTAAGTAACACTTTTATATAAAAGATTTGTTCAGAAACATTTTACAAAGACGCAAACAGTAAATAAATGTTCATGAATTTGAAATTCCTTTTCATTGTTTATAAAAAATAAGAACACTTAACCCTTTATCTTCTAATTTAAATTAGAAAAGAATTCCCAGAGCTTCGATTGTAAGAGCCCTTTCACTCAATTCTTATGTCAAGTTTCAAAAGACCATCTTCAACCAGATCCTTCCTCGGCTTCCAACTCTCGGCTTTTCTGTTAAGGAGTTGGTGGAATTCAGTCATCATAATAGTCCGCTATGCATGCTCAAGTGTACTTTGGTAATCAAAACTACCACTTCAAACTAACCTAACCCAACCTAAGTATATCCTAATATATACCACGAACTATGTACGCATTGGTTGTTCACATTATGAAATTTTGCAGAAAGGAGTTTTAAACCTTACGGCCTTTTGAGGTCATGCAATTTTGAAGGTGTATGCAGTTTTGTCGAGAATATCTTGTCTACAGGGAGCTTGTCGTGGTTGAGTGGATTATCAACATGAAGGAGTACAAAATAATCAACTCCAAACTAAGAGGGACTTTTCTGAACATATTGGTGTTTCAGGGTACACTACAGAGGGTATGTACATATTAACGTGTCTGTTATGGAATCTTGTTGTAGATATCATCGTTCGGTTATTTAAGGCTAAAGGAAGGAGTGTTATTTCCCATTCAGATGATGTAGTCATTATGGGTTAGGTTAGATTAGAGAACGTGTACTTGGCAATTAAGACAAGTACAGTACCCGGAGGTCGAATTGACCCATTGTACACCGTCCTAGTTTCTCACACCACTTATGTTGTGTGTGTTAATTTTTATACATGAGTGGTGGGACCTACAGATTAAAGTCGACTCCGAACAACAGATTTTTGAGAAACTTTTTCATTGCAATTTTTTATTTACTCTCAGAGTTTTTGCCAGAAATCTGTTGAAAGGAATTCGCCGAAGAAATACTTTTTGTATTTCGTTTTGATGTCTGGCCTGGGGCTCGAACCCTGGCTTTACCTCTAATAAACCAACACACTACCTACTAGACTACGGGGACTTCATGTAGTCATTATACTCACGGCGAAATCCCCACAGACCTTCTCTTCTTAGCTGTCTTCTTTTCATAGCTGACAGACGAAGTTGTTATTGGCTATTCAGATGACTTGGTCAGCATACTCATGGGGAAATTCCTACAGGTCTTTAAACCACTCTTCGGTTTGTAGGAGGTATGAAGAGGACAATTTTGTAAATCCAATAAACGGGGTTAGGTTGAGACTAAATATCCTGGTGTCCTTGCTGAAAGAAAACTGTCCTGGAAGGATAACACCTTGAGCAACACCAGGCTCAATGTATATTTTACAGTCGTAGGCGTAGTAGGTAGAAGATGGGTATTCGTCCAGGGATGGTGATGTTGGTGTCTGACTTGCCGAAATCTAGTAGGTAGTGCGTTGGATTATTACACGTGAGACCACAATACAAACCCCATGTCACACATCTCGAACAAAACGAAATATGAAAAAATATTTCTTCGGCGACTGTCTCTCAGCAGATTTCTGGCAAAAACTCTGTCGTTCGGTGTCGATTTTTAACTGTAGGTCCCGCCACTCATTTATAGAATTAACACACACAACGTAAATGGTGTGGGAAGTTAGGTTGTAATCCTAGCTGAAGGGTTGTAATGACTAGTTAGGTACATATGTGTGTGTATGACTTTGTAGTCCCACCGACCTTGCTAAGGTTTGGAGATGCCAGGATTGCCGATTTGCGTTTTTTTCTCAGACAGAGAAATGACAGTCTACTTACAGATGGTTCGGTGGAGAAAGGAGTTGGAGGCTGCCACTGGGTTTAGGGTGATATTAAGATGAGGTGTTTACGTATTACTTGCGCTGGGATTTGCGTTTTCTATTGTACCTTGAAGGCATTAACTTGATACTACGTTATCTCGACATCGGTTTCAAGCTAAAATAAGTCATTTACGAAGCTTTTCAATAGGAAGAGAATAGTACTGTATTGCATTCCGTGATATGGCGATGTGTGGTGTAATGAGCGCGAATCCTGAGATATTTCTTCAGGCTTATCAATCAGGCGGAATATCGGTGAAGGCAGAATCTCCAGCTTTCCATGATCCTAGGAACGGTTTTTAAACTAAAGAACGAATTTACTAGAATCTGGATTGGCTTTTTAAGTGAAAGGACTACTGCGTCTGCTGTGTTTGTGGTAGTGTGGAAGACCCTTGGTGTGTTATATATATTCTCTGTCTCTGCTTTGGTGTACCGAGGTGAAGGCTGAAGCTCATTATTCGAGATCTCTTCAACGCCCTTAACGAGGTGTCTTCTGTTAGGACTGTTAGGACTGTCATTGAGGAGTCTATCTCTGGCAATAACTGCATAAAGAGGTGACTCTGTTTTACTCTCTCTTTTTCTCTTTTATTATTTTCTTCCCTTATTCCTGTGGCATATAATTTTCATTGCCACTGTATTAGGTTTCAACTCATTGGAGCCATTAGAACTTCAGGGAAGGTTCCTGCAACTGGAGTACAGTCATTGTAAATTTTTCTATGAGGTGGGGTTTCTTGAATCGAAATATCAGAGACACTGAACCAAAGTTCTAGACTGAAAGCTGACCTTTTTTCGTCATGGATAAACTTATTATTCGCCACTGTGTTTAATTAATATCCTTCACTACTTCGCACCTTCCATAATGCCAACCTTTTTACAGAGGTTTTGCTTATTTTCAATCAGAATGATTCTTAAAATCACAGAAACATTGAAATCAACACACACGCACATGCATCAATGTCAAATTTTTACAAAATCAACAAACAGAAAAGAAAGAGTGAAAGGAGAAGAGGAAGATGAAGAGAAAAAGGTTAAAGAAAACTTTGCTGTCAACAACAGATCTTTACATGACTTGACATGCAATTTTTAGGCTTCATTTGATTTCTTCGTTAGGAATACTTGCGTTTGGCAACTACAACTACAAACAACAAAAATAACAACAAAAACTATATTAATAATGATGAAACAAAAGCAAAAACACAGAACTGTTACAGACAGGCTCGATTATTACAGTTTTTTGTAACAGAAAATGAGAGAGAAAGGGCCACTCTGACATCACACACACAAACATACAGGTACTTAGTTCTGTGAAAGCATACATGTGTGTTTGAAGTTTGGCAATGTTTGCCAGCAAAATACTCGTGCACCAGTAACCATTTACGCTCCAATTTCAAAGGAACTTGGGAACACAAAACCACATTTCGTCATCCATCAAAACACAACAAAAACAATTGATATCGTTTTTTTCATTTGCCAAAAACAAGAACCTTTTTTACCTAAAGAAAACGTGTTTGTGTTGAAATTGAGTACCTACGACTCAAAACTAAAGTCTCTCATGAAGGCAGAGAATCAAAATTAAAGTCAGTGTTTAGCACGGTTGGGAATAAGAAATTAACTCAAGTTTTCAATGAAGTGGTAATAAATTGCTAATAGCCGAGGAACAGAGAATACCATCGGATTTGTTTTAGTTTGCGGAAAATCGACAATCAGCGGTTTCTGGTTTAGAATGTTAGAAGGTTTCCATATTGCACCGTTTTCCACTTCATTGTTAAAGAATCTTTCTTGAATAATTGAATCAAATCAAATCAAATCATTGATAGCTACCGAGAATTTGCTCTAGATTTGTAAAATTCTTGATGATATCCGGCCCAACAGTACCTCATTCGATCAGACTAATTTTTGTGCACTTTTTCGAATGTATGGGATCGTATCTCAGCAATGGCATCATAAATGTTGGCCTTCAAATGCTCAATTATCTCTGGTTGGCATAACACTTTCCTTTAACGGCACTCCACAGAAAATTGTGTAACGGTATCAAATCGCAGCTTCTTGACGGCCAATTGTTATCACCATTTCGGCTAATTAAACGGCCATCAAACGTTTGACGCTATAAATAAATTCTGGTATGAGATATGTTGCAATTTGCACAATCCTGTTGAAACTAAACATCGTTCACATCAATACCATTAAGATCGGGAACAAAAAATTGGTTATCATGCTACGATAAGTGTCTCGATTAAGAGTAATGGTTGCGCCGTCCTTATTTTCAAAGATTAATGGGCCAATGATCCGTCGGTTTCACAAACTTTTTGAACTTTTTCGGCCAGCTTCCTCACTGGTGACTCTTGATTTTTTAGTAGAGAGTCAACGTATTATATGGTGTAGTTTCCTTCTATTTGACAAGACGCTTCAGATGTTGGTATTGAATTGTGAAAACGTAGCCAACTTGTTCCTGCACGCGAGTGACTTCCTCTCAGAATATTTCTGGCAAAAATTCTGAGAGTGAAATAAAATCGCCATGAAAAAGTTTCTCTAAAAATTTGTCGTTCGGAGTCGACTTTAAACTGTAGATCCCGTATCGCATGTATAAAATTAAGACACACAACATAAGTGGTGTGGGAAACTAGGTCGCAATCCTGACTAAAGCATCGTAATGATCAATTATGTAACCATTGACTAAAAATGAGCCACGCTGCTGAAGATAATTCCGCACAAATTCCGATAGTAAACTGCCATGCATTATGCATTTATCAGTCTATTTACATAGGAATTGTTATTTCAGGTTAGTAAGTGGTATGTTGGCTTATTAGCTAAGATTCAAACCACAGCTCAGACATTTTGATCAAAACGAAATATGAAGAAATATTTGGTCAATTCACACAAGCCGTTGTATCGTTGTATTCATTGTATTGTTGGAAGAACATACAACAGTGTATGATTGTTGTTGATATTTTTCATATAAAAATCCGATACACTTATACACATTTTTTCCATATGTTTTTAAAAGTTGTATTGGTTTCGTGCTTTCAAATTGTGTGAAAGAAAAAAATGTGTATATGTTTTCATATGTTTTTAAAAAGTTGTGTTGGTTTCGGGCTATCAAATTGTTTGAATGCCATGAGATACACAATACAGCATAGCATTGAGCGTTCACAACCAAATAAATGTATTCAATACAACATACACGATACAAAGTCGTGTGAATTGCCCAATTTTTTTTCGGTCACTTCCTCTCAGCAGCCTTCTGTCAAAAACTGTGAGAATAAATAAAATTGTCATGATAAGTTTCTCAAACCGGTCGTTCGAAATTGATTTTAAACTCTATGTTTCACCACTCATAATTACGTACACAATGTGGGTGGCGTGAGAAGCTAGATCGTAATTCTGACTAAAAGGCAGATAAGTTATTGAGAAATGGCAAGTATTTGTAGTATTGCCTTATGCCGCGAATCCTTTTTTGATACTGAAATATTTATATTGACAAACCAAATAGCGAAAAAATGTTTTCTCTATGCTTGAAACGAAGCGTCCTTACATGATAATTTTTTACAAGCCGTAAAGAGAAAAGCTCTCTACCAAGGATGTGGCCTGATATGTCGTCTTTACAACAAGTGATTATATGCATCCATACAGGCAGGACTTGTAGTTTAAAGTCGACTTCGAACCACAGGTTCTTGGGAAACTTTTTCATGGCAATTTTATTTACTCTGAGAGTTTTTACCAGAAATCTGCTGAGAGGTAGTCGTCGAAGAGATATTTTCTTTATATTTCGTTTTGTTCGAGATGGCCGAACTAGGCTTTTAATCGTGGGCTCATGTCTAATAAGCCAACACAGTACCTACTAGACTAGGGCGCCTTCTATGCTGTATACAATTCACGATTTCACTCTTATGCGAGGCAGCTCTAGCTGTGATAAAGAAATTTACTACAGTATTATAAATTCTAAGCTTGTAGGTTATTAGTGGTGTTCGCCGTCGAAAGTTCGAAGGTTGTACCATATCTTCTCAATTCATTCGCTCTGAAATTTCCCCGAATGCCAATCTATCCCTGTTTTATATATGAGTGGCAGGACCTACAATTTAAAGTCGACCCCGAAAAACAAATTCTTGAAAAATTTTTTCATGGCAATTTTATTTCCTCACCAAAGGAATATTTTTTTCATATTCGACCTACGGTTTGAACCGTGGCCTCATGTTTATTAAGCCAACACCCTACCTACAAGACCAAGGCGACTACAGTTATTCCATAACACAATAAAATTAAAGTTACCCGAGATACGAGTACCAACATAAATCCAGTAAGCGTAACTGTGGTTACCTTTTCTAATATTTTGTATTAAAAAACAATTCATGTCTCCCATCCCTAACTATAAGTTACCACATAATTTTCAAAGAGTATGCCTTTGCCCAACAATTGTTTACACAGTGAAGAACAATTTCCTGTATTTCTTGTTGTTTTTTGTTGCTTATAACCTTAATGGTGAAATAGCATGTCTATGACTATGCTAGCTAAGCCTCTATTAATAAGCTATGAAGCAAGGCATTGTTTTTATTTTTTAACGAGTCAATAATTTTAAATCATCCTCCGTTTTTCCATTGATTTTACTAAAAGCCTAGTGAAATGGCTTTGTTCTTTGCTTTTGTTGTTTAAATTGGGTGTTTATTTGTGGTGTTTTTGTAATAGTTTGGCTAGGGTTTTATAACGAAATGAAAAGAGATTTTCTTGTGTTCTTATATGCGTGCAAAAGTGTTATAAAATAGAAAAAAAAAAACATTAAGAGAGATACGCTAAGATAAGCTAAGCCTATAGCCCCTAATGAATTACGGGGTAAATGTTATAAAAACTAAGATTTAAAGATTGATTGTGATTATATTAGGGGTATAAATTAAGGTCGTATTAAATGTACACATTCTCATTATTGTTCCGCACATAAAGGCTAATTGTGTGTAAAATTTATAGGAGTTTAGTTCTAACAAGCTATTCAAGTCTTATGATTTCCTCTTCAATTATGTGTTTTAAATAAGTTTTCCTTATTTGCAGCTTTTTTATGTGGTCATCATTATTATTTTTATTTGTAATTATTGTTGTAATCATTATTAGAAAATCTGTCCATAAACAAAATTTTTATTTGATTCCATTTTTCCCCGCAGCAGTGCTTAACAAAATTGTCGTATCCTTTTGGCCTGATTTTATAGTTGCGACAACTTGTTACAGCTCGAAATACAGTTGCTGCTGCTGGCGTTTGAGCTGAGCACACAGGGGCTACCGTGGCAACTTACTGCTCTGCTGCTGCTGTAAGTTGCATGTTGCTTCACTCCGACCGGATGATTTTTATGTTGCCAAACTTCCCATTCCCATTTTTTTTTGTATTTCTTTGCATTCATCTTATTTTTATGGCGCTGACAAAATTGTGATTTTATTGCCAGTCAAACTTTAAGTGTTTGCCCGGAGGGGTGGCAAGCGAAGGAATAACTTGTTGGGTATGTTTTGCCATTAAACCGGAGTTATTAAAAAAATATTAAAAAAAAATATAAGAGATGTTCTTGTATCGCTCAATTGTGTACATAAAAATTGTTTATGAAATAATTACTTTTGTAAACAGCGCACACACACACGCACACTAAACTGTTGGGGTCATTTGGGCCAAAATCTGGAGGCAGCTTAATTACTACAGCCATAATGTTTGAACGTAAAAGCTGTAAACGTGATAACGCAGATTCTAACAAATTCGTTTTTGGCGGCGTTAGCTTATTGGAAAACTTAGATTTGGTTTTCACATAAAATTTGGTACAAAAAAAATAGCGCATCTCCTCAAAAGGGCACATTTTACAACCTCACAAAAATCGTTAAAATATTTTTTAAAAATTAAAGGAGTAGTAATTTAGCATCATAAACATTTAAAACATCGTAAAGAATACTACATTATAGGTTAAATCATACAACAAATACCATAAAGTACCAAAAAGAGGTACCAAATTATGTAAAGGTACTGTGCTAAATAAATTTATTATCGTCGAGCGTGTGTGGCCTTTTGAGTGTGTGGCCATTGGCGGTGTTGATTATTCGTTTTTATCATAAAATTTTGTACAAAAGTACCTTATCTCCTCAAAAGGGGAAATTTCACAAACCCGCAAAAGTCTTAAAATGTTTTTAAAATTTAGAGAAGTAGTATTTAAGTACCATAAACACTTAAAGCATCGTAAAGAATATTATATTACAGATTAAGTAATAAAACAAATACAAAAAGGTACCAAAAAAGAGTACCAAGGTAAAGTAAATGCTAAATATGAGGCTAACATACTGTACACCTTTAGTTAGGATTACGACCTAGATTCTCACACCACTCATGTTCTTAGGCCTAAGGTTGGAGCGGTAGCTTTGATTACCAAAGCTCACTTGAGCATGCATAGCGGCCCTTTGTGACGCCACGGGTAAGCGCAGCTCCTGTACTGACCTAATTCCACTAAACTGGGGAAGAAGTTGGTCAGCACAATGGCTGCACATTAAAAGTACGACTACCCTACGCTGCAGAACCAGCCTGAAAGTATAATAAACTAAGCTGTATCCTTCACATCAATGGATGATAACTCCATTAAGCTGACAAGGAATGGAGAGGCAAATAACCTGTATCTGCACCCAGCAAGAGATGGGCATTGACAAAGAAAGCGGATAATAGCCTCCTCCTCTTCAGCAGAGGTAGGAATGGACCTCTCCGAACCTTTTGATACCGTGCGAGGTTTCAGACAAGGCGACCCCTTATCATGCGACCTCTTCAACTTCGTCATTGAAAGTGTTCTGCGAAAGGCGGGAGTACATCGCAGTGGCACTATTTTTCAAAAAAGTGTCCAGTTACTTGCGTACGCTGACGACATTGACATCATAGGGCATACCAAGCGATATGTTACTGCTGCCTTTAGTGCTATTCAACCGGAGTCTACTAAGATGGGTCTGGCAGTAAATGAGGGCAAAACAAAGTATATGTTATCGACAAGTAGAAACGTGCGGCGTATTGATTCTCAGATTACGGCCGATAACTATATTTTTGATACGGTCAAGGAATTCATCTATATTGGCTCCGCCGTTACCACCAGAAATGATGTCAGTCTGGAGATCAAGCGCAGGATCACTCTTACCAACAGGTGCTGCTATGGTCTCAATAGGCAATTGAGTAGCAGATACCTCTCTCATGCGACAAAACTAACACTTTACAAGACACTCATCCTACCCGTACTTCTTTATAACGCGGAGGCACGGACCCTATTAAACACTGATGCAGCAGCAGTCTTGACAGTATTCGAGAGGAAAGTCCTACGTTAGATCTTCGGTTCAGTGCAGGTTGGCAATGATTTCCGCACTCAATTCAACAATGAGCTGTATGATTTCCTCAACGACATAGACGTTGTGCAGCGTATTAACATCCAGCGGCTGCGTTGGCTCGGCCATGTCGTTCGAATGGAGGAGGATGCTCCAGCGAGGCGGGTATTTGATGCGGGGATCTGCGGAAGTCGGTGAAGAGGACGACCTTGCATCCGTTGGAAGGACCAAATCCAGGAAGCCCTATCATCGATTGGTGTGACCAACTGTATAGGCGCGCAAGAAGCAGAGGCGCCTGGAAGGATATGTTGCGGCAGGCCGAAATCCTTAATTGGGTTGTTCGGCAGAAGTCGTGAGATGGAAGCCGTATTCTTTCTGCGCGTCTTCCCATAACACAGTGAACTGTAAGCATGGCCACTGGGATCGAGATGTCACTACGTTCAAGTCCGAGTAGTTGGTTTGTGCGCCTTCTATCCATCGAGGGTGCAGTGAGTCCGACAGTGGAGCAAGATTCTTCATTACCCCAGGATAGGTTGGCATCCCGAAAAAATTTCCGCTCAATGGCCAAACTAACCGAGAGTTCCGAAAGGAGTGCACCAGCTCTGGCAAGCTGGTCGGCCCTTCAGTTGCTCGGAATGTGGCTGTGCTCAGGAACCCAGCCAAGTGAGACACTGAAGTGCCCAAAGGGAACATCGAGTCAGAGACGACACTTCCTAACGAGCATAGAGTTAATTACAACACCCGATAGAGATCTTATATCAGCCAGACTATCAGAGAAGATTGATATGCGGTTGAAAGAAGCATCATTGATGAAGATCCACACAAAACACTCTATAGTAATCCAGCAGCCGAAGGGTAATGTGCAGATATAGTCATATAGATATAGACATCGATACTAACCGCTTTATCGGGTTTGGACCCATCAGTGTTTACATCCAGGAGTTCTGGGGGAATAATCATGTCAGTGACCCAATCGTCCCTGCTCGGAATCAAAAAATGAAAAATTTTGTCAAAATAATATTCCACAGGGAGGTAGTCGATGTTCAGTGGGGTCGTAGGATTAACCTCCAAACTAGAGTAATGCCCAGAAGAGATGATGCACTAGCGAGACAAGGCATTGAGTCTAGTTGCAGCAAATTTGACTGCCCGTTTAGCAAGAAGCACAGTAGGAAGCTAGTTAAGCATTGCAAACAAGGCTTTTATAAGGGTGGTATGCAGAGTAACGGTGATATGAATAGCTGCCAGGCCTTCCGAACTTGTCAAAAAATCTGACAATATGTAGAGCAGCAGATTTCTGGCAAAAACTCTGAGAATAAGTAAAAGTGCCATGAAAAGTTTCTCAAAAATCTGTCCTTCCTAGTCTACTTTAAACTGTAGGCCCAGCTACTCATGTGTAAAACTAACACCCAGCAACATATGTGGTGTGACAAGCTAGGTCGTAATCCTCACTGAAGAGTTATATGTGTACATATCCAGTATAGAAGGAGGAAGCATCTGAGCTTGCATTACGCAAATGATGTGACATTGAGAACTTAAAAAACTTCATCAGAAATACTGAATGGTTGAATTAATATTGGCATCGCCGTAGTTGTTGTACCGATTCTGTTTCTTCCACATCCTGTCAGTTTATGCATTAATCCTGGTGGGGCAGAGCAAGCTTGTCAGCGAAACTGCCAATAGCGTATTGCACTTTTAGAAAGCAAACCATTCTCTTGTCGAACTCAAGTAGATTCTTTGTTTTCCTGCTGTCCACAGCAGATTTCAATCGGTAACGTTGAACCACCTACGGTTTGTTGTATTCCATGCTGCTTTTTCCAATTTGAAAAAGTATTCTTGAAGTCGCCGAAGTCTAGTAGGTAGTGTGTTGGGTTACTAGACATAAAGCAAGGGTTCATATCCCAGGTCAGACGTCAAAACGAAATATGAAAAAAAATATTTGTTCGGCGCCTTCCTCTCAGCAGATTTCTGGCAAAAACTCTGAGAGTAAATAAACCTGCCATGAAAAAAGTTTCTCAAAAATCTGTCGTTCGGAGTCGGCGTTAAACTGTAGGTCCTGCCACTCACGTATAAAATTAATGCACACAACATAAGTGGTGTGAGGAGGCCGTAATCCTGACTGAAGGGATGTGATAGCCAATTATGTATGTATGTATGTAAGGAAAGAATACGATTCAGAATGAGCCGAATGTAGCTTAAGCGTGTCTATTTTCTGGAACTAACAACCAATTTTGCTTATTTATCTACTGTGTAGGGTTCAATCTTCTGTTTAAATTCCTTACCTTAACACAACATTCGTTGCCAAAAATTTTCCAAGAGGTTTTAGGAAATTTATTGCAACATTAACTGGCGCTAATTAAACTCACACGAGTAAATTTTAATTTAAAATTTCGACTAATTAAACTATTTTATGTAGAATAGCTTACACACACAGCTTGTATACATAAACAAAACCTACTAACACATACAGATACATGTATTATTTACAACAAACCAAATAATTTTATATTTCGACTATAAAATGTATATGTAATGTGGCTGTCTGTATGCCTGCCTTTCGGTTTGTCTCGCTTGATGACAAAATATTGGAATTTATGTTACAGGGGAGGAAATCGTAAGCATTTATAATTATATTAACACCAGAATTTATAAAATGAAATGTAAGTATGCTGTAAATACAGTGAATGGCAATATATATGGGGACATTACATTAAAATACTAAGGTTATTTAATAAAATGAATGGTCTTTTGATTTTAGCTGAAAGGACATGATTTTCAAAGCGAATATTTTAATAAGGACTCGTCCTTATATTCTAGCCACCACTGTGTTCCTATATTCCATTATGTATACGATCAATAATTCTCATTTATGGCCAATAAACTAGTGTGTTTGTATTTAAAGAAACAAAATAAAACAGAAAAACTTGAAAACAAAAATTTGTATTTTAAGGACAATTGGCCTGGACACGAGTGTATTTTGTAAGTGGCAGTGGCAGTGGTACATGTAATACCTCCCAACGCGAGATGAAGCCTATAAAGAGTGAGGAAGTGTGGTGGCTTACAAACATTATTTAATAACAACATCAGCTGAATTTTAAAATAAACATGCAACAACAGCAGCAGCAACGTTAAATACCAGTGTAGTAATAATGCCAGGAAAATTACAACAACTTGGGTATGTATTGCAAATGAACACATACTGATGCAAATACATGTTGCATACAAATAAGTACATGATTATTTTCTGTGAATATAATTGTTTATACCAGTACTTGTACTCGTATACCGTTATAACTGTGTATTTGCTTTTTAAATGTACTCTCACAGTTACACAATACATGGGTATGTGCAGGCTTTTACACGCGACAAACGTTTTGTTGCATGATGTAAACAGTTGCCTGCGCTGTATGTTTCAATTTAATTGATTTATTGTTAACGCGTTAGCATGTGATAAGAATTCCATGGAGGCCTATTTAAACGTTGAAATTATAAAAGAAAAATTCGTAAAATGAAAATAAAATTTTCAGACGTATACTCACAGAGCAATAAGATATTTACTGTGTACTTAACAGGACTGTTGTAATTATTTTGAAGTTTAGGCGCTCTCGGTGTCAATAAAAATTTTTAATAAAATTGAACTTGAAAGAGATAAATATTTTGGCATTTTCATTAACAGCCCAGAGCTGTGTTCTTTATAGTTGAGATAACTGCCCCCTTAACTAGATCACGTTAGTGAAAGATGACGTGAATGACCACAAAACTCAAGCTTTCCATGCTTAAATACATCAGAAGGCCATACATTTTTCTCCATGGGCGCTTCGGCAGTCTTACTTAATTAGTAATTACAACCCTTTAGTCAGGATTACGACTTAGTTTCTCACACCAATTATGTTGTGTGCTTTAAAATTCTGCGTTTCGGAAGTTTTCATATTAAAAAAGAGAAAATTATAGAGCTTTATTGTCAGTGGTGTTGTGCTAATTTTTTTTACCGGAACGTGTTCCGGACTCCCGTTCACGGTTCGGAAAAACAAGCCGGTTCTTTCTGTTTTTTGTGCCGGTTCGGGTTCGATTCAAACCCTTGTTTATAAAAATACATATAAAAATTCGTCAAAAATTAGAAAAAAATCAGCAATTCTTTTTAATTCTTTTTTCAAAACGTCAGCCAATTCTCGTTATCAGAAATTATCTTTAATTCCGGAACGCGTTCCTGTTCTAAAGGGAAGTACCGGAACGACGTTCCGGAGCGTTTCGACTCGACAACACCACTGTTTATTGGCCAATTGACCAGGCAGACTACACAAAACTTTAATATCAGAATCTTTAATACATATATTGCAGTGTAATTCAGCATTTTGTAGACGTCCATGTAAACTTCAAAGCCCAGTCGGAAATATTCGAATGTTTACACTAAAAGTTCGTTGTTGGAATTCTTAAATAAGATGTCGTATCTACATACATACATACAAATTTTTAGCAACGCATGTGTTAACGTTGAGAATTTAAACAGAAGACGTAGGAAAAAAATGGTCACTCTATTTCAACTAATTTAAACCTACACAGTGGGATAATACGGTTGTCAACCCCAGAGATAAACACACTTAACCCATTCTTAACCACAAATGTTCATGTTTTCCAGTCTTGGAACCATTCGGAACTTCCGATGAAGTCATTTAAGTTCCCAATATAACATCATTTCTTTAATGGAAGCTCAGATGCTCTCATCTCCTATATCCTATTGCTGTAGCCAAGAGATAAAGAGCAGTTTCATTGTTAATACTACTGAAGCTGTTGGCCACATAACCAAGAGACTAAAGCGTCTCACATGAGTACTCAGAATTTAAGGACTCCTATAACTATGCTAAGCGTAATGGTTTGGAGTGTTAGCAAATTTTTCTTGCACCCTTCATCTAGTCTGTGCTGTATACATACATAATTGTTCATTAAAAGCCCTCAGTCAGGATTACGACCTAGTTTCTGACATCACTTATGTTGTGTGTGTTAGTTTTATACATGAGTGTCGGGACCTACAGTCTAAGTCGAACGACAGATTTTTGAGAAACTTTTCATAGCAAGTTTATTAACTCTCAGAGATTTTGCTAGAAATCTGATGAGAGCAAGTCGCCGAAGAAATATTTTTCATATTTCGATTAGATCGAGATGTCTGACCTGGGGCTTGAACCGTTGCCTCATTTCTAATAAGCCAACACACTACCCACTAGACAACGTCGACTTCCAATCAAGATGTCGTATCTCGAAATTTATAATCGACCCATATGAGCTTTTGTTTTCGCTGAATTACTGCAAAATTGGTAGCCTTATTGCTACAAACTTAAATATAAGGTTAGATTGGGGCTAAGTAAGCGTAGCAATCTAAACCTTATTTTGAGCGACGCATAGTGGATTGTGGATGATCAAGATAGTTGACAGCGTGTATACTAAAGGGTCCGCCAAATAACTTTTTTTTTTAAATTGCTTTAAAAAAAACTGCTGAATATTTCCTCCAATTTCTTTTTTTATTTGAAAGTAGAATCCTTCCGGTTAATAATGGAAAATAATTGCATTCAAATGGCTGCCGCGGCTGGCCATGTAGTAGCCTACACCGGAAGATTGGCAAAAAAAAATCATCTTTTCAGATGAAGTTCTTTTTGATCTTGGCGAGTACGTAAACAAGCAAAATTGTCGCATTTGGGGCACAGAAAACCTGCACGCATACATTGAAAAGCCGACGCACCCAAAACGAGTCACTGTTTGGTGCGGATTTTGGTCCAGAGGCATAATTTGGCCATTTACTTCGAAAATGAGCAAGGAGTGGTCGTTATAGTCAATGGCGATCGTTATCGGGCCATGTTGAACGAATTTTTGTTTACAAAAATTTAAGAGGAGGATATTGCAACATTTAGTTTCAACAGGACGGCGCTACGTGCCACACAGCCGAAGCTAAACTCGATGTTTTTTTGAAGATCGCATTATCAGCCTCAGAGCTGATGTCGTTTAGCCACCTCGGAGCTGCGATTTGACACCGTTGGACTATTATTTGTGGGGTGCCGTCAAAGATAAGTGTTACGCCGACAAGCCAGAGACAATTGACGCTTTAAAGGACAATATTCGTGAAGCCATTGGTGAAATACAGCTGCACACAATCGATAATGTGCTTAAAACTTGGACCGATCGTGGAGACTATTGCATGGCCTGCCGAGGCCATTTGAATGAAATTATTTTCCATTATTAACCGGAAGAATTGTTCTTTCAAATAAAAAAAGAAATTTGGGAAAATATTCAGTAGTTTTTTTAAAGCATTTATAAAAAAAGTTATTTGGCGGACCCTTTATCTCTATTAGTCGGTAGTGATATTGGTATTGCACAGCGGCCACCACACCTAAGCACCTTAAAACAAGGTTGGTTTCACCACAGCCCCGACAGGGCGGGTCTAAGGCCACGAAAATTTTCCCACCGTCTTTTTGGAAGAGCAAGTATTATAATTTACTCTCTTTACTCTCTCCATGAGATACCAGATACTTCTTATAAAAAGCTTCTCCTTTATTATTTGCTTTATTATATTTTATTTATGTTCTTTAAACAAAAGAGGTGATGGCCGAGGTGACTCAGAAGCAATGTCTTATAGTTGTTTAGTTGCGCTCAGCGATAAATAACTTTGCTTTAACATCTTTGGTGGAATTTAAATTCAGCATTTATGATGGATGGATGGAATGAACCACCACGTTGGAGATCGCCGTAGTCTAAAAGTAGTGAGGCCAACATTCTAGATGTGAGGCCATGGTTCAACAAAACGAAATATGAAAGGAATATTTCTACGGCGACTTCCTCTCAGCAGATTTCTGTCAAAAATCCTAAGAGTAAGTAAAATTGGCCTAAAAACTTTTCAGATTTTAAGGTTCCGCTACTTATGGATGTAATTAACACACAACTTGGACCAGGTTTCCTTCCATTTGGATTCAGTACCATTTGCTTGATTTGCTAAACTGCCTTAGATTTACTTACATGTTCTTAACGGCCGTAATATAGGACTTTGGTGTATTATATTATCATGTAGATTCTTGTAAATATTTGGAACATAATTAAGGGTATAATATTTCTAACCAAATTTCATAAATAGTTTATAGAATTCCAATGTTGTTACTCAAAATTAGCAAAATTATCAATTTTCAATAAGTTTCCCTCCTCCACCTTTATTCCAAATTTATGTAAATATATTCAATAGAAAAATTTACCACGCAACAGTATATGAACTCCTGCAACAAATTCATTCATTCATTCAGGAAGATGAATATCCGTTTTGAGAACGATTGATATGGAAAAATAAATTTTATTTTTCGAGGGTTTCGGTGGCCATTTAAATGGGGAATTTTCAGGCAACACCGCTTTGGTATTTAGTGGTATAAAAATCCTTTTAGTCAAACGGAAATTATATTTTAAAACCCCAAAATGACGTGGTATTTTATGTCCCAACTTCCCTTGCGTTATCTTAACGCATATGCAGGCATGCACTGGCATTCCATAGAGATTAAATGGTGTTGCAATATTTGTCGTTTATTTTTGCTTTTTTTATTTTTTTTTTAATGAATAACAATTCATTTTGTGAATTACAATAATAGATTGGGTCTATTACTGGCCAATATGCAGTGCTCACACCTTTTCCATTTTTATGGTTGAGTTGTTGTTGCATCATTTTAACTGAATTTCATTGGAATTTTTTTCTTCCATAAGGGCTTACGCCCCATAATAATAATGTTTTATTGTTAATGTTGTGTCCTGGGTTTTAAACAAATTAAATGAAATTTAAAAAATTACAAAAAAAATTGTTTTTAACCACAATTATGGCCAAACAAACAACTCTGTTGTGCCTATACAGACAGTTGTTGGCTGTTGGGCTATTTATCAGACTGTCTGGATGTATTCAAAATTAAAAAAAAAAACAATAAAAAATTAAATGAAATAAAAAATAAATAAAAAGTTAATAAAACAAATAAATTGTAATGGTATTTATAAAATTAAGAAGTAAATACTTTGAATATTGAATTTAAAAAATAATTCATACGCTAACAAGTTGTATGGGTATGCAAGGACTTGTTGAACACTCTAATTTAATAAAGCATTTACAAAAAGTGTCTACCTGTCACCTTAAAGGCACTTAGAACTGTTGAGATAGTCATAGCCCGACATCTATGCCTCAAACCAACTGTTGTATGACTCATTTAAAAGCAACCAGAATACTTTAAAAACTGAGTTTTTAAATTACAGAGTGGACGATTTAGGGCCATTATTACAACTTAAAGTTACCTTCAACATATTTTCATTATTACAACTTACAGATAAAAATTTCCAAAAATATGGCAGTGCCGGAGCAATGTCGATAAAACTGCTCAATTATACAAGTTTTTTTTTAACGCAGCGGCAATCGCGGGCTTCGTTTTTTGTTGTATATGCTCATTTTGTTTAAATTTGAAGTTGCCATATTGAAAATAATATATAATATGGCAAGTTCAAACATAAAGTGACCTTTAAATGTTGAAGGTAGGATGATCCTCCCTTTAGCTTAACGATCACTTCTATCTTATTGGGTACTCATGATAATGAAAAACAATTTATCTGCCCGTTAAAATCCGTAGTTAACGGCAAGTTGTAATAATGGCTCTTAAAAGTTTAAATTTTTATTACATTAAACAGAAACGATTTGAAATTCTGGTAATTTTTTTCTGTTGCGAAGTACAATTGTTCCATTTAGAAATGGAATATTATTTCATTCATATGGCTGCCGCGGCTGGCATCACAGTACCTCATTCGATCAAACCAATTTTCATGCAATTTTTCGAGTGTATGGGGTCGCATCTTGGTAATTACATCACGAATGTTGGCCTTCAAAGGCTCAATTGTCTTTGGTTTGTCGGCATATACCTGTCCTTTGCAGACGTCCCACAGAAGATAGCCAAACGATGTCAAGTTGCAACTTCTTGGCGACCAATTCACATCTCCATTTCCGCCTAATTAAACGGCCATCAAACGTTTGGCGCAATAAATCGATTGTGGCATGGGATGTGTGGAAAGTTGCATCGTCGTGTTGAAACCAAAAAATTCTTTTATATTGGTGCGATAGGTGTCTCCACTGATCGTAATGGTTGTGCTGTCCTCATTTTCAAAGAAATATGGGCTAATGATGCCTCCGCTCCACAATCCGCACCTAACAGTCACTCATAATGGTTGCATTGGCTTCTGTAAGACCACATGTAGATTTTCTGAGCCCCAAATACGGCATTTTTGCTTATTAACATAACCACCAAGATAAAAATGAGCTTCAGCCGAAAAGATGATTATTTTTTTTTTTTTTTGCAAAATCGACATCATCGTGCAGTTTCTCGTTGGCCCAATAAATCCCAACGTTGCTCAAACTTAAATCCATTCATTACGTTCATTGGCGTTTTTGTACTGAATTTTGTGACAGAATAGAATGACATAAGTACTGCCAGATTCGAAATATCAGGGTTACTACAAAAAATCAACATTCAATTTTGCGGCAATTTAATGCACTCTGCGTTTTGAACAACAGTGTTCTCCATACGGGAAGGATATAGGGGTTAAAAAGACACCCTTTTTCAAAACTCTCTTAACTACATTGTTCAACAGGACAATTATTCATATGTAATTTCTCTGCGAATTCGTCGTAGTCCAGTAGCTAGTGTGTTGATTTATTTGACGGGAGGCCACGGTTCAAATCCCAGGTTAGACATCTGCAGCAAAACGAAATTTGAAGGAAATATTTCTTCGGCGACTTCCTCTCAACAGATTTCTGGCAAGGACTTTGAGGATAAATAAAATTGCTATGAAAAATTTCTCAAAAAATCTGTCGTTCGGAGTCGATTTTAAACTGTAGGTCCGGCCACTCAAATTAGCAAGACTGAAGGGTTGCAATCACCAATCATGTATGATGTTATGCAGAAGGTAAAAAAGACAGCACGTAGTAAAAATATCTGCCAATAAGGCCACTATTCCAGTACTCAGGTCTTATGAGTTTAAATCGAATATAGTACTGTTTGGGGAATCTAAATTGGCTTAGGTATTGGAAGCTTTCACAGCGTTGATATGACCAGAACCTGTGTAGTGGAAACAGTTGTTTGAAAAGGTAGTCTCAACGAAACAGAAGATAACGAGAGCAAAGTGTTATACAAAACAAAGGAGGCAATGAAATAGTAAAAGGAGATCTGAGTCGTACATTAGACTATCCAGAAATAGTTCGATGATGGTAACCGAACTTTTGACAGGGTACTGTAGGCTCAGAGTACACTTATTTAGAATAAGAATTGTATCAAACCCAACATGTAGATGCTGTAACGATGAAAACGAATTATCGAAACACATTCTTGGCAACAATGGGCATCAGGTGCTAGGCAGAGAATTGTCATTGTTTACATCGACACTGTACCCTGTCAGAGCTATAGGCTTGAAAAAGATATTATATGGGTGTATAAGAATAGCTTATAAAGTTTGAGGGGATCGAATGGTTGCCGTACTTTTGTACCACAATAATAACACAGCCCCGCATATTTGGACTTTTTTTGTGCAAATAAGATGGCTCCAGGTGTTTCCGAAGGCATTTGCGCGAATAAACACGAATCTGGGTTCAAAAACTTTCCATCACGTCACGTTTTCGAGAATACGGGGATTGAAACCCATAAAAATAGCGTTTTTGGCCATTATTGAAACATTGTAGAGCTAAACACTGACGTGCTACAACCATCGCTATTGTCAGAAATTGACAATTGATCTTTTCTCTTTAAAATGAGCCCAAAGCCAAATTGTTTGCATGCACCCTTAAAGTAGGAGGTGGATTTATGTCAAGGGGTGCAAGAGAAAGAGAAACACATTACAGAGGTCCTTAAAAATTAATCAGATTTTCTGAAAAATTGTTACTCAGGGGTTTTTGGGGTCGCTGATTACAGATATTCATTCAGATTTAAAAAATTCAAAATGGCGGATCCAATATGGCGGTTGAGGTTTATAAAAATTAATCAAACCATATTGGATCCGCCAGATTCGTGTTTAGCACGCAAAATGCCTTCGGAAACACCTGGAGCCATCTTATTTGCAAAACCCATGCAGGGCTGTGTAATGAAACAGTTGCAACAGAGAGAATGCAAATAACAAATCTGCTTGAGATGTATCTTAGTTTCCAGACAGAGTTCCCATAAGCTGCCTCTAACTTAGTAGGAAGAAAATATTTATCGGAATCAAATTGGAACAAATAGAGAAAAATTATTCTGCTTTACTTCAGATACATGTTGCGGGAAGCCTTAATACAGGAAAGACATCGAAGTAGGTTAGATTAGTTGGTCATTACAACCCTTCAGTCAGGACTACGACCTAGTTTCTCACACCACTTATGTTGCGTGTGTGTTTTATACATGAGTTTAAAGTCGACTCCGAACTACAGATTTTTGAGAAACTTTTTCATGGCAATTTCTATTTTACTGCCAGAGTTTTTGCCAGAAATCTGCTGAGAGGAAGTCGCCGAAGAAATACTTTTTGTATTTTGTTTTGATGTCGTATCTGGGGCTCGAACCCTGGCTTTACGTCTAATAAGCCAACACACTACCTATTAGACTACGGCGACTTCAGTTGGAGTCACCGCATATAAAAAACGACAGGGGCTCCTGACTGTGGGGTTGTAAAGGCCAATTATATACGTATGTAATTAAGCTAAGTAAGCTTTCACGTGTAGAAGACTTATTAAGGCTGAAAGGAACAGAAACGGAAGGAGTCGAAATAAAGTATGCACGTTGGCACAGTGGCTACAGTTTAAGAAGGCTATGGAGATATTATCACAAGACACTGGACGATGCAAGGTAACCGAAGTCGTGTGTGCCCAACGTAAATATATGGAGAAAGCAATAAAAGTGAAGCCAGGAATACAGTAGAATACAGGGTATCAATTGTCCATTCCAAAAAAAATATTAAAACAAAACGACATGGTACTAATGCATATTAAAAAGTTAATTATCCATCAATAACACTGTTTATTTTCAATATCATTTTTGTTGTTGTTGTTGTTGTGGCTGTAAGCAAACACCCATCATACACACACACATTGTCTAGTTCAGGCCTGACCTGGCTTAATCACAGTAATCACTGCATTTAAATCAAATGAAAAATAAACGATTGACTGCAATTGTACAGGACTTGGACTTGGACTGGGCAAAAAATTGTTATTGAAATTTCCTAAGGCAATGAAGGCAATAAAATTGAAATTAAAAATGAAAAGAAGACACATGAAACTTTCATTCCAGGCCAACACCATCAACAACATCATTATAAAACAATAATAACAACAACACAATAACACAATAGTAAATAAAATGATAAAGTTGTTGCCTCGGATGATAATGATTTTCCCCAAAATGAAATGAAATTTTTTTTCTTTCCCTTGCCGCCTTTTATACTTTTAGGCCTGGTGGCTGGCTGGCCTCATTAAATTTTCATCAGTTTATGGAAGAAATTATTGGCATTTCATTTGTTTTATATGCGTGTTCACTTACAATAGCCAGCCAGGCGAACTTGTTAGCCAGGACAGGACATGGCTGAACAGTCCGGCTGTCGGAGTCTATCATCTGCAGCCTTTGCCTCTTTCGTTGTTGTTGTTGTTTTTTTTATTTATTTTGGGCTGTTTAAATTGCAATTGAAATGCCACATCATTTGATTGTGATTTCTTTTTCTGTTTGTTTGTTTTTGCATTCCAATAAATACGTTTCCATATGCCGTTTTTGTATGATTGCCGTCTGTATCCTTGGGAAATTCAATTGGTTTCTGTGGCCTTAAACAGGTTGCATGGCGTACGATGACTGAGGAGATTGTGTATCTCTTTCATGTATTTAAACGACGGCGTTTATTTCTCTCGTGTTAAACTCACATTTGTATAGAAATTCTTTGGCCATGTGATTAAGATTTTTTGTGTGTTTGTTTGCTTATTTGCCATGCTTGATAGGGAAATAAATGACCTCATAAATCGAATTTCAAAGTGAAATTGAAATATTTTAGCGACGTCTACAGTTTTTAAACGGGGCGAGTAGTAATTTGCTTTAAAATCGTTTATTAATGTTGGAGAGAATTAAAGAAAAAGTAATTGTTTTATATGCAGATGGCAATTTTTTTGAATGCTGAATAGGCTCTTAGATAAAAAACTCAGAAAGCTATGCCTTCAAAAATTTTGCTCACAGGTTTGGTTTGGTCATGATCCTTGGAGTAATAGACTACCATAAATTTTATTCATTTTACATGGTTTGCCAATTCAAACACACTCAATTGTAGTACTTGAAGTGTTACTCAAGTATTTTTCGGTTAACCTTGACGTCCTCAGCTTATAGTATTTCCTTACAGAGCCATTTTTGTAACATTGTCGGGCGTCATACGGATGATGTAGCGATTTTACCTAAATTTTGTACACAGTATTTCTTTTAGCATGTGTTTCTTAAACTTTGCCATGAAAAGTTTCTAACAAAATCTGTCCTTCGAAGTCGACATTAAACTGTAGGTCCCCCACCGCACTCACGTATAAAATTGAAACACACAACATAGGTCTTTATGTTGGGCTTGATGCAATTCATATTCAAAATAAGTATACTCTGAGTCTATAATACTCTGTCAAAAGATGGATAATCTAGAACAAATTATATCAACAACATAGGTCTTTATGTTGGGCTTGATGCAATTCATATTCAAAGTAAGTATACTCTGAGTCTATAATACTCTGTCAAAAGATGGATAATCTAGATCAAATTATATCTGGATAGTCTAAGGCATGACTCAGATCTCTTTTTATTATTTGATTGTCTCAAACCAACCTTGTTTGAGCAGAGTCTTTGCGTCTCTTTATCTTGCCTTTCGTTAGGCATATCTTTTCAAACAACCGCTTCCACTCTGCAGGTCCTGGTCACATCAACACCGTGAAATCTTTAAATGCCCAAGATAACTCAGATTCCATAGACAGTACTATCTTCGATTTAACCTAATAAGAGCCGAGTGCTCGAATAGTGGCCTGACTGTCAGATAGTATTCCTATGTGCTGTCTTTTTTACCTCCTACATAACATCATACATAATTGATCATTCCAACCCTTCAGTAAGGATTAGGATCTATCTTCTCACATCACTTACGTCGTGTGTGCTAATTTTTATACATGAGCGGTGGAACCTACTCTTTAAAGTCGACAGGTTTTTGAGAAACTTTTCATTGCAATTTTATTTCCTCTTACAGTTTTTGCCAGAAATATGCTGAGAGGAACTGTCCGAATAAATATTTTTACATATTCCGTTTAGTTCGTGATATCTGACCTGCTGTTTGAACTGAGGCCTCATGGATAATAAGCCAACACACTATCTACTAAACTACGGCGAATTTGTAATCCTTATTTAAGTTTAATTGAGTACAGCATAGACTTCTGTTTTGAAGATAAGTTTCCACACGTGAAATATTTAATACTAAGATCGCCTTAGTCTAGTAGGTAGTGTGTTGGCTTATTAGACGCAAAGCCAGGGTTCGAGGCCCAGGCCAGACATACAAAAAGTATTTCTTCGACGACTTCCTCTCAGCAGATTTCTGGCAAAAACTCTGAGAGTAAATAAAAATTGCCATGAAAAAAAGTTTCTCAAAAAATCTGCCGTTCGGATTCGACTCTAAACTGTAGGTCCCGCCACTGATGTATAAAATTTAACACACACAACATAAGTGGTGTGAGAAACTAGGTCGTAATCCTGACTGAAGGGTTGAATGACCAATTATGTGTGTAGGATATGTCTGATCTGCGGTTTGAACTGAAGCCTCATGTCTAAAAAACTACGGCGAATTTTTAATTTCTATTTAAGTTTAATTGAGTACAGCATAGACTTCCGTTCGGAAGATAAGTTTTCACGTGCTCGAAATATTTAATATCAGGATCCTGTTCCAAGATCAGTTCTAGACCCATCTGTGGACCAGATTACTCTGTCCCACTGCTTTACTTTACTTATTTTGTCTTACGACGTCCGGGTGTTTTGTATCGGCTATTATAGAAATTCATGTCCTTCCTATCTACTATTTTCTTTGAAATTAATTTTCCAAAATCGCCTTGGTGCACTTGGTTTGTTAGCAGCAGTTGGCTCCTGTTACACTTCCAATTAGTGAGATGACCTATCTTTGTATGAAGTTTTTTCATGTTGTCCTGAAGAGCCACTCCTTCTACTGTTGTTGTCATAACAAGGAGATATAAGTTCCCCGAAAAGTTCACCTTTTCCTTACTTTAAGAAACATTTTGTTTATATGTTAACAGCCATACCAATAAACACCATTACCTACTGATTTAATTTCTGGCTCTACAATTATTGGCGGTTACAACTTTCAATCGTGTAACGAATTATTCTCTTTAAATTTTTCAATCAATTGTTAAGAAATTTTCAACAACAATTTTCAAATTTTATAAAATAATACGGCCTTAAATTATTTTTTAACAAGTTGTACTCCAGTACGTACTGTATAGCCTGTGCTTAAGAGGGAGACAAACAAGACAAAGCTAAACTGAAGTGTTGTTCGAATGTTTGAGTTTGAATTTGAATTGCTTTGAGGAATTTTAAGCTACACGACTGCACCACATACAAGAGTTTACAAAATGAAACAATCATTATTGCTGGAGGATACGTTTTGTGGCATGTTTTTGAGTTTTTTTCTTTTTGTTTCGTTTCAAATTTTTGTCTTTTATTTGATAATTTTTTTGTTTTCATGTTTTTTTCTTTTTTTTTGTCCAATTTATTCCCCTCAATTATTCCCGTAAAACATATTTTGCAACACAATTTTTAACACCTCATTCACTCATCTATTTAGGCATTCAATATGCGAGTGTTGTAAAGAAATTCGGTTTTTTTTTGTTTTTCATTTTGTTGTAAATTGTACCCAGTGGCATTATAATATTGTTTTTGTTATTAAAATTTTTTTTATACTCTTGTTTTATATTTTTTGATAATATAGGGTTAGCCATTTAAAAGTTTAAATTTAATAATCCAAAAAAACACAAACGGTTTGAAATTTTGGCAAATTTACGTTTTTGTTGTGAAGTACAATTGTTCCGTTCAGAAATGGAATATTATTTCATTCTTATGGCTGCCACGGCTGGCCTCACAGTACCTGATTCGATCGAAGCAATTTTCGTGCACTTTTTCAAGTGTATGGGTCGTATCTCGCCAATGGCATCACGAATATGGGACTTGAAATGCTCAATTGCCTCTGGTTTGACGACATAACAATTTTCTTTAACGGCGCCCCACAGAAAATAGTCCAACGATGTCAAATTGCAGCTTCTTGGCGACCAATTCATATCTCCATTTCGGCTAATTAAACGGCCATCAAACGTTTGACGCTATAAATCAATTCTGGCATGAGATGTCTGGCAAGTTGTTATCATGATGCGCAAGGTGTCACCATAGACCATAATGGTTGCGCCATCCTCATAGAAATACGGGCCAATGATGACTCCGCCAAACAATCACTCGTAATGTGTGCTTTGTCTTCTGTAAAACCACGTATGGGATTTCTGAAACTCAAATACGGCATTTTTGCTTATTAACATACCCACCATGATAAAAATGAGCTTCAGCCGAAAAGATAATTTTTTTATTGGCAAAATCGACATCATCGTGCTGTTTCTCGCTGGCCCATCTAGCGAAGCGAAAACAAAGCAGACAAAGCAAACAAAAGACAGTCATTCTACTTCAACTCTTGAACCGATTGAACTTCGTAAGGCGTCATACACACATACATACATAATTGACCATTACAACCCTTCCGTCAGGATTACGGCCTAGTTTCTCAACCCACTCATGTTGTGTGTGTTAATTTTATACATGAGTGGCGGGACTTGCAGTTTAAAGTCGATTCCGAACTACAGATTTTTGAGAAACTTTTCATGGCAATTTTATTTACTCTTAGAGTTTTTGCCAGAAATCTGCTGAGAGAAAGTCGCCGAAGAAATATTTTTTCATATTTCGTTTCGTTGGAAATGTCCGACCTGGAGTTTGAACCGTGGCCTTACGTCTAATAAGCCAACACATTACCTACTAGACTACGACGGTTTCATGTAAGGGCGTCATACCAACATCTTTTCGCAAAATAACCGATATTTGAAATTTAAAGCTATAAATGGCCCACCCCATGTTTTGGGCTTTTTTTGTTTTGTTCAGTAAATTGTTATTCTTTCAAGAGATTGACGTTATCAGCAGAAAAAAATGATTTGAAAAATGTGAGAAAATTGTTAATTTTTATGTTTGGTTGTCGTTACTGATTTGATTAAAAAAAATGGAAATCACAAAATTTATTAAAATTCTTAAATGTTGCGAAGTCAAATAAAGTGAAGTCGTATTAAAAAAACCAAGAAAATAATTGGTTTACAGCCCACTTAAGGCTAGATAGAGAGGTGCAATAAATCTAGGCTCGATTAAAAGAAAACATAAAATTCGAGATTTTTTTTATTTCAGAACACAATTTGGTTTTATTGCGTCACATTTTTTCTTCAATTCAACATCTTCATCTAATTTGATAAGGACTGTCTAAATAATTGTATTTAAATAGCAATTGCAACCAACCTCTACTTGGCATTGACATCCAAGGATATGCAGATGATATTGTCTGGATGCATACATACGTATATAATTGGTTATTAGAACACTTTATTCGGGATTACGACCTAGTTTCTCACACCACTTAAGTTGTGTGCGTTAATTTTATACATGAGTGGCGGGGCCTACAATTTAAAGTCGACTCCGAACGACAGATTTTCGAGAAACTTTTCATGGCAATCATATTTACTCCCAGAGTTTTTGCCAAATATATGCTGAGAGGAAGTTGCCGAAGAAATATGGCTAAAGGAAAATGTGAAAAGACTCTCTGAGACGGTATTTAGAAAAGATTTGTAGGTCGTTGTCACATGACAGTGTGTCTGAGGGTAAACCCGAGCAAAACCACAATAAAGGAGAAAACAACTTCTACTCTTGCTTGTCTCTGCTGTTTATTTCGTTCTCAGTCCGTTTTCTCCATGTATGAGGTGGTCGTCCCCTTTAGCTGTTTCCGAGCTGGTTGTAGTTGTGCCATTAGTGGTGCCTTGCAAGTGAATGATCTATCCAACGTTGTTTTCCTCTCCATATTACAATCGATAGACTATGTTGGCCTCTTCTTAATACGAGCTTGTGATTTAACATAATTCTCCAGCAGAATTCGCGTGTTTAATTAATTTTCTGCATATCACAACCGTACAAAAGAGTGCAATTATCGTAAGCATAAGCAATGAAAATGATTTTAAAGTCGATTTCAACGCCCAATATTTTTATTTAATTCTTCATCCGATTCCCTGTTCATAGATATAACAGAATAGGCTGACACTTCGCTTCTCTTACATCAGCTACTACGTATTCAAGTAGACATATTCCTCTCTTCCAGAATATTGGAATGATAGGCATTATTATTTAGGTACTAGCTCGCTGGTCGAACTTCAGAAGCTCAGCGGGGACTCTGTCAACACGGGGGTATTTGTTTGCCCTGCGAAAGTGCAATATCTGAAACTCTTATAACTTCAAGTTATAAGGCCTCTCTTTACATATCTTGTCATAAGTTATTCCACACCACTTGATCTGGGATCAGAAATTGGTTTGCACAAATGCAACAGTGTGAGTCAGGTGTGGTAAGAATATTCTCGCAGTTGCACTAACTAGAAGAATAGGTGCTGCAATCGCATCTCACAACACGTCGATGCTTGGAGGATATAAAGAACATCTACATCATTTTTCATTCATATCCAGGTCTAGGTCAAATTACTTTTCGTCAGAGCTATTAAGATGTGTAGGAAATGCTGTGGATCTTTTTTCTTTTCCATGCAATGATAGTGTATTCGAAGTCGCCGTTGTCTAGTAGGTAGTGTCTTGGTTTATTAGACGCAAAAGCCTGGGTTCGAGCCCCATCAAACACAAAATACAAAAAGTATTTCTTCGGCCACTTCCTCTCAGCAGATTTCTGGCAAAAACTCTGAGAGTAAATAAAAATTGCCATGAAAAGTTTCTCAATAAATAAAAATCTGTCGTTCGGAGTCGACTTTAAACTGTAGGTCCCACCACTCATGTATAAAATTAACACACACAACATAAATGGTGTGAGAAACTAGGACGTTGTACAATGGGTCAATTCGACCTCCGGGTACTGTAGTTGTCTTAATGGACAAGTACACGTCCTCTAACCTAACCTAACCTAAATAGCTTTTAAGAAGTTTGTGTGTGTTCTCGGGGAGCAATCGTGTTATTTTGCTGAGTAGAACATCATGCCAAACCTTATCGAATGCTTGTCGATAAAAAGAACTGAACAATATTGTTTCTTTTCAAATGCCGATCTAATTATAGTGACGATCCTATGAACCTGCTCAATGGTACCGTGATTAGCTCGAAATCCAAACTGATGTTCGGAAATAATTTGCCGTTCGTCAAGGAACGTGGCTTTTGATAATATTGATAGCAAGCTAATTGGTCTATATGATGTAATTTGACTAGCATCTTTTCCCGGCTTTGGAATCATAACAATTGTAGATATCCTCCAAGATAGTGGGAAGTAGCCAATTCTTAATTATTTTTCTTAATTTAAAAAATTTAAATACAATTTGAATACAATTTTTATAGCAATATTGGGTAAGTTGATTAACATTGAGCCTGTAATACCCTCGGGCCCTGCCGACTTTTTCACGTCAAGGCTTTTAAAAGCGGCATGTAAGTGAGCAAGCCGGAGTTTTATGGGTGCGTTAACAGTGTTGCTTATGTTTGATGGGCAGATATGATCATTAATGTCGTTTGGTGTGAAGAGATTCCCCAGGTGGTTTGCAAAAGCATCTACTCGAATGAGAAACTAACGTAGACTGCGACACGTCGATGATTGCAGAGTTTCAATTACATCGCCCACAACTACAGTCCACTATTTGGAGGCTTAATAGCCAATTTGCAGTGTACTTTGGATTCACTTATTTAAACCAATCTTCGTGAGATTGAGGGTTGAATAACAAACTAACGTAGATTATGACCAAAACTGAAATATGTTTCATGTTTGACAAATTCATTCAGTCAGTTTACCTTGCATTTCCTTAATTGTTTTCTTTTTTTATGAAATTTAATAAATTTTTAATAATTTTTGTTTTGAACTTGTAGCTCTGTAGCTATTAAAACTTATTGCTTCTGTATATTAAGGTCCATTAATTTTCGGAAAAGAGAGAAGTTTTTATTCTCTTTCTAACTCCACGAGGTAATAAACTGAATTGCTTTATGAATTCCTAAGGATTTATTATTTAATTTCTTAAAGCATTTATGTTTTGTTTTGTGTTTTAGTTCTATGTCTTCTTAACAAAGTTTTCTTCTCTCTTTTTTATATAATTTTGCTTTTTAACGAGTGAGAGAAGAGGAGAAAAAAGGAAGAGTCCTTAAGTGCTTTTATATCCTGGCTTTACAGCCACTCAAAATGAAAATGTGAATGCGAACGCGCATTCCGTAATGCCGCATTCCTTTTCAGGCGACTCAAAATGTGTATTTCCGGTATAAATAATAGTAAATAAATAGTTGTTGTTATTGTTGTTGCTTCTGTTGTTGTTGTTACAATTGTTGCTGACAACATTCGCAAACTCCTTTATTTGCTTACATTGCCTTGTGTGTACAGACGTTGGCAGTTTCTTTCCATTTCATTTCATTCCACTCGTTTACTTGTGAGTCGTAAAGGTTCTTATTTCAAAAGGCATTGCTTTGGATTGTTTGTTTGTGTGCGGGGCCAAGCATATCCTGCTTCTATAAGACTTTGTTTACTTCTTCGTCTTCTTCTGCTTCTTCTTTGCTTGAGACTTAGCTGAAGCACTTCTTCTTGTATTGTTGAATTGAACACGTGTTGATGACAACGAGATATTTCTGCATTGAGACATTGAGCGGCAGTAGTAGTTGTAGCAGCAATAGCAGAAACCAAAATTATAAGTGTCTGCAATTAATAAAATCCTTTCATTGTTTATTATCCTTCATGTTGAATCTAAGGATGCAGGGTTTAGAAGGGGAAAGTGTAAGTGTTTTTATAGCGACCTCGAATTTATGAACGTTGATATTAAAATTTAAGGAATAATAATTCAACCGCCGGTTTATTTATTAAGTTTTAATATTTTCTTAAATAAAATACCTCACGAGCGCAGGCACAAGGGCATGTATTATTTAAATCGTATTTTATCAGGATCATTGGCTATTTGCATAGCGTCAGCAGTTTTGCCCGTTGAAGGCTAAAAACCTAAGTTCTTTAAAATATATGCCGACTTCATTTCAGATGGTTTTTCGGTGGTAGTTCTTGTTTTCAAAGCCCTTTCAGATTATAATCCAAGATGGATTGCGCTTGTGTACTACCAAGCCGTATAGACTTGGATATTAATTGCCTATTATCTGCCTAGAAGTCGCCGTATTCTCTTAGGTAACGTATTGGCTCATTAGATGCGAGGCCACGTGTCAAACCCAAGGTCAGACATCTCTGAAAGTAAATAAAATTGGCATGAAAAAGTTTTTCAAAAATCTGTTGTTCGGAATCGACTTTAAACTGTAGGTCGCTCCACTCATGTATGAAATTGATATACACAACGTAAGTTATATGAGAAACTAGGTTGTAATCCTGACTGTAAGTTTGTAATGACAAATTATGTATGTACAACAGATTTTGGAACAGTATCAGTATGTTGGTCCCATAATGAAATATCTTCCATGCGGAAGAGAAAGAATTACCTGAGCATATATCATGCAAATAATCTCACTGATCTATCGAATATAAATATTAAAACACTATGCGGCTGCAACAGGAGCTCCGGATGGATGATTCTACGACTAGGCGACGTGTATTTACTTTTTTATCACAATGGGAATATAGCAACTACATACATAATTGTACATTACAACCCTTCAAACAGTATTACGCCCTAGCTTCTCACAGTTTATTTGGTGTGTGTTAATTTTATACATGACTGTAAGTCGACTTCGAATGACAGATTTTTGAGAAACATGTCATGGTAGTTTTATTTACCCTCAGAGACTTTGCCAGAAATATAAGGAACTCGCCGATCAAATATTTTTTAGTATTTCGTTTTGTTGAAGATGTCTTACCTGCGGTTTGTACTGTAGACTCACGTCTTATAAGATAACGCACTACCTGCTAGACTATCAACTACTTGCTATTAATCCTCTTAATTGATCCCAGAATACAGATTATCCCCAATAAGAATTTGCCATCAATATATATTTGGTTCGCTTTTCCTGCATCCCTATGGTCGCTAGAGGAGTAAAAGGAACATACAGTTTGTCAAAAAAATCTTTGCACAGATCAAAAAAATGTAAAATGTGATCTTCATTCAAGAATTCTAACAACAAAATCTTTACGTACTTTTTTATTTTTGCACACATTCTATAACTACTTGTTTACGACCATAAGGCGCCAATAGTTTCTAATAGTCACACACATTACAATAACAACAACAATAAAATAACTTTACACAGTATAAAGGGTGTCAAAAAAATCTTTGCACATTGAATGAAGATAATAAAAAAATGACAAAAAATGCCGTTATTTCCCAAAAATGTTGTGCATTTTGGGTTTTTTACAAAGGAGATGGAATGTGAAGGGGGTAAACAACGTTTTATTAATGAAGTGATCGTTTTTTATGTAACAAGTGTCCTTATATTTGAATACAAAAAATGCCAGGATAACGAGTTTCAAAAAATATTATACAATTGGTCTATTTCAACTACTACAAAGGCAAATCTGCCAAGGAAATCGCCGATATGTTCTCCTTGAACATCAGGACTGTATATAATATTATACCCCGTGCTGAAAAAGAAGGAGGACTAGACTTAAAACGATTTACATGCAGGCCAAAAAAGGTGACGCAGCGAGTTGAAAGAAAAATTATTAGAATCGTGTATGGTAGAACACAATCTAGTACGAGATGACTAGCTCTTCAAGTGCAAAAATACTTTGGGTTACGTGTTTCCCAAGAAACCATCAGAAATGTTCTTCAAAAACACAAATATTCTTCAAGAGTGGCTAGGAAAAAACCCCTGCTGACAGCACAAAATTTCGAAAAGAGATTAAGATTTGCCACCGAATACATTTCACATCCTCCGGAGTACTGGGACTCTGTTATTTTCTCAGATGAGACGAAAATAATGCTTTATTATTATGACGGACCGCAAAGAGTTTGGCGTAAGCCTCTGACAGCACTAGAAAATTAAAATCTTATTCCTACAGTAAAGTTTGGAAAACTGTCTGTAATGGTATGGGGCTGTATATCCAGCAAGGGGGTTGGTGTAATCAGGATTTTGGATGAAATAATGACTAAGGAAGTATATCTTGATATTTTAAAAAATGAACTGACCGCCAGCATTGAGAGATTTGGTTTTATTGACCCGGTTAATCCGAATAAATTTAATTACAAGTACTATCAAGATAATGATTCAAAACATAAATCTTATTTATGTAAGTCCAGGTTACTTTACAACTGCTCCAAAGTTATTGATACTCCTGCCCAAAGTCCTGATATTAACACTATCGAAAACTTGTGGGTTCATCTAAAGCAAAAAGGTAGGAAAAAGATCACCCACAAATAAAAACGAATTGATAAAGTTCATCAAAGAAGAATGGGAAAAAATACCATTAGAATATGACATTCCGAAGCTTATTCAATCCATGAGAAGGTGTCTACAATCGGTGATTGATGCTCAAGTTGGACACACAAAATATTAGCACTATAATTTTAAAAAAATTGCATGTCTTAATATTTTATCAATTGTGCAAACATTTTTTTTACAGCAGTAAAATTGAATTGTTTTTGTTTTTTAATATTTTACATTAGAATATTTTCATTGTTATAAAAGTTTTTTATTTATTATATTAACAAAACATATATTTATAAAATCCTATTTGAAAAAAATGAAAAAGTTGTTTATTTATATTAGAAATCAATGAATTTTTGGATTTTTTTTTTATTTTTCTCTATGTGTAAAGATTTTTTTGACAAACTGTATATATATATGCAATGCAGAAGGACGTCAGGCAACTCATGGAATAAATCTCTGCTTGCCATAATTTGTAACATTCGAGGTTTTAGACAAGGCGATTCCTTATCATACGCACTGTACAACTTCTTTATGTAAAGTGTTCTGCGAAAGGCGGGAGTGCATTGCAATGGCATGGCCTTCCACAAAAGTGTTCACTTGCTGGCGTACACTGACGACGTTGCCATCATAGGCCGTACCAAGCGATATGTTACTGCTGCTTTTAGCTCTATCGAACGAGAGTCTATTATGTTGGGTCTGGCAGTAAATAAGGACAAAGCGAAGTACACTTTATCGAAAAGTAGGGACATGACACGTATTGGATTCCAGATTAGGGACGATAACTATACTTTCGATATAGTCAGACAATTTCTTTATCTTGGCTCTGCAGTTATCAGCAAAAATTATGTCGGTCTGGAGATAAAGCGTAAGTTCACTCTTGCCAGCAGGTTTTACTATGGTCTCAATAGGCATTTGAGTAGCAGAGACCTCTCTCGTAAGACAAAACTAAGAGACTCTACAAGACGCTCATCATGTTCTCGTGCTTCTTTATGGCGTAGAGGCATGGACCCTATTAAGCACCGATGCAGCAGACTTGACAGTATTCGAGAGAAAAATCGGACATAAGATTTTCTGTCCAGTAAGACTTGGCAATGATTTCCGCATTCGATCCAACAATGAGCTGTATGAGTTCCTCAATAATATGAATGTTGTATAGAGCATTAATATTCAGCGATAGAGCTGGTTCGATCATGTCGCTCGGATGGAAGAGAATGCTGCGGAGAGATGGGTATTTGATAGGGGATTTACGGGAAGTTGGTGTAGAGGACGTTGGAAGGACCATATCAAAGAAGCACCGGCGAATGAAACAAGGATGCGTTAAGACAGGCCGATACCCGTTAACCTTTTCATGCCCGAATTTTTTTGGCCGGAGCTAAAAGTTTGTTAAGGACATGTGTTTGTTAGTCATGGCCTAAATATGAAGTGATATTAAATTCAGAGTCCTCCGTATTCTGGTTTTACACGTTTTTAACCAACCTTGTTTGCAAAAAAATGTTTTAAAAAAATTAAAAATTACGGAATTTATGAACGAAAATGTACAATGTTGCCTATAGGCAACATCGGGCATGAAAGGGTTAATCAGGTGGGCAACCAGCTAAGCAAGTACGCAAGCAAATTGAAAGACCCTTTATTACAGAATTTATACGAGTATGACTTTCTTAATTAGCTTTAATCCGTCATAACCATGATAGATTTTTCAGGAGAAAATAATTTTTTAACAAAAACCCGTTATTACCGACACAGATAAGCGGATAATGTTTACATCGTTGTGACTCATAACCATTATAATAAAAACTTGAAACTGATGTCAATTATCAGACGGTATTCGCACTAGAGAGCAGGTAGTTCTTATTGTCAGTACCAGTACCAGGAATTTGGGTTTTCCAAAGTTATTATAATTTAAAATAAAGGGCTGCATTTGAGCTATTAAACCCTTTGGAAAACAGGTACCAGAACTGGCAATAAGATCTGATTGATCGCCAAAGAGTTGACGAAAATTAACAGTAGGAACTACCTGCTCGCTAGTTCGAACCTTTTTTACGTATAAATACCTCCCACAGAGTGATAATTTTCAAACATAAATTTTTAACGCTTGTACGGTACACAACACAACGGAAATATTAAAAAGAAATCATGGCTCTGGTTAGCACTGATATGCTTACAGCCAAAGATTTGAAACTCTTTATCCAGAGTGTTGAAGATATTACACGCCTGGAAGACCTTAGAAAGCAGTGCCAGCAAAGGCATCGTGCCTTATATTTGATAAAAACTTTTCGATATTTGGATCAAACATTTCCCATTGGCAGTAGCTGTACCCTACCGTCTACCGATAGACCCGAAGAAATGCAACAATTTGAGATTTTAGAAGAAAAGCCTTTAAGACTGTATTTGATGCCAAATAAATGTGATGGAGTCAAGCATAGCTCAAATTTTGAAGTTAAACTAAAAGCGGCAGAGGAATTGGAAGAAGAAAAACAAGATGTTACTTTGCCTATACCATGTAACCAGGCACGCTTAAAGCAAGTGAAAGGCAAATCTAAAGAAGATCAATCCAGCCAAGGAGAGAAGCTGAAAGAAAAATTCAAACTTTCTAAGTATCTTCGTGCTTTGGTGTTCAAGCATTATAAGAGAGGTTTTGGTGGCAAAGATATTGGAAATGTTTACTGAAAACTGATTCTTAAACCATAGTATCTGAGGTATTTAAAAAACTTAGCACATGGAATGGAATTGCTAAACTGCATACTGCAGTATGCCTGACGAACGTTTATAAGGCTTGATGGAAAACTACTGCCGAGTTGCAGCAAGAAATAATTTAAGTTTTAAGCAAAATGAATTGATTTCATCCAGTTGTACTGGTTGGGGTATAAAAAGACAATAAAGATGTCATTAAAAAAGATATTTAAAGTTAATAATATTGTATCAAAGAATTTCTTTTATTATTCAGGGTATAGGTTAGGTTAGAGGACGTGTACTAGTCAATTAAGACAAGTACAGTACCCGGAGGTCGAATTGACCCATTGTACAACGTCCTAGTTTCTCACACCACTTATGTTGTGTGTGTTAATTTTATACATGAGTGGTGGGGCCTACAGTTTAAAGTCGACTCCGAACGACAGATTTTTGAGAAACTTTTTCATGGCAATCTTATTCACTCTCAGAGTTTTTGCCAGAAATCTGTTGAGAGGAAGTCGCCGAAGAAATACTTTTTGCATTTTGTCTTGATGTCTGCCCTGGAGCTCGAACCCTGGCTTTACGTCTAATAAGCCAACACACTACCTACTAGACTACGGCAACTTCAATATTCAGGGTTTACTTGAGAAAACTTTTCTTGAATAGCTAAGTCAAGGCCCCAACCTTAGCTGTAGAGATTCAGAACCTAACCTAACCTAACCTATATACTGGGTGATTTGATCTGGTGGTTATAAGATTTAAGTGTACTTTTTCTCAACATGACGTTGCCTCACATGTTCATAACATGAGTTGAACGATTTAATGATCAGTTGACTTCATTGAAAATTTATTTGCACAGGGATTGACGCCTCCAAATCTTTAAAATTCAAAAAACCATGACACAAATTTATTCACCTGTTCTTTACGTACGAAACTGCAATTCTGCAATTTGTAGTTACCACTCCATCTGCCTGCTGTCAACTTAAAGCCGATAAAATACTCAGCCAACTAGTCTCATGCATAACTGTGAAGAATCTTCATTGTACTCGTACATACACTGACTCAACATCAATGTAGAAAATATGACGACTTCATTGAAAGGCAGCCGTTTTGCCTATTCACATAAAAAGAAATCAGGAATAAATGTGATAACTTCCCTGATTTTATCAAAAGTATAGTTATCGGCCGTATTCTTAGATCCAATAAGCTGTATGTTCCTACTTGTCGACAACATATGCATCGTTTTGCTTTCATTTACTGTCACATCCTAATAGGTTAGGTTAGATTAGAGGACGTGTTCTTGTCAAATTATGACAACTACAGTACCCGGAGGTCGAATTGACCCATTGTACAACGTCCTAGTTTCTCACACCACTTATGTTGTGTGTGTTAATTTTATACATGAGTGGTGGGGCCTACAGTTTAAAGTCGACTCCGAACGACAGATTTTTTTGCGTTTAATAAGCCAACACACTACCTACTAGACTACGGCGACTTCAACCACAGTAACATCTCGCTTGGTGCACCCTATAATGTCAATGTCGTTAGCGTACACAAGAAACTTAAAACTTTTGTGAAAAATAGTTGGTGAGGTTGCATGATAGCGGATCGCTTTGACTGAAACCTCACACGATAGCAAAAAGTTCGAAGAGGTTCATTCCGAACTTGTCGGAGCTGCAGGAGTTTTTAACGTAATTCCACCTAACCTTATCAGCTTAACAGAAAGCGAGCCAAATACTTATTAAAAACAAATTTTGAATGGGGATAATCTGCACTCATGGAGCAATTAAGAGGATTAAGAGCAGGTAGTTGATATATAGAAACCGCCGTAGTCTAGCAGACCATTATGTTAGGTTAGGTAAGGTTTCTTTGGCGACTTCATCTCAGCAGATTTATGGCAAAAATGTTGAGAGTGAATAAAATTGCTATGAAAAGTTTCTCAAGAATCTGTCGTTCAGAGTCGACTATAAACTGTAGATTCCGCCCTCTCTCGTATATAAAATTAATACACAGACAACATCAGTTGTGCGAGAAGCTAAGTCGTAATCCTGGCCAAAGGTTTGTTCTGTATGTATGTATGTAGAGATGAGGAAGAGCAGGATATGTACGTATTGTGTACACATGCCTGTAGATGATCAGAAAGAACTGTAAAGCATTTACATTTGACTAGACGGGGAGCCTTCTATTGGTTTCGAGACTAGGCAATGAGCCTTTTGTGGACTAAATGTGTTCATCAAGCTTTTTTGGGTAGACAGCCATCTTTACCTACTCACGTTAAACCGTTGGTAGCTCCTAGCACTCAAACCTATGGCCAAACTTGATACATACCAATAAAGGCCTTTACGACCGTATATTAGAATGCATATTCCCCAACTTCTGTGTCAGTTTGATGAGGATTTGAAGACAAAACAACCACATCGGCCCAAGAAAAATATTTTTGGCGTCAGTAAGAGTGCATTTGAAGTGGTTGTAGTATAGTAGGTAGTATGCTGGCGGTTATAACCCCCAGTTCAGACACCTTCAAAAAAACGAAGTATGAACATTTCTTCCGCGACTTTCTCTCAGCAGATTTCTAACAAAAACTCGGAGAGTTAAGAAAATTGCCATGAAAAGTTTCCCAGAAATCTGTCCGACTCTGAAGACTTTAAACTGAAGGTCCCTCCACTCCTGTATAAAATTAAGACACACATCACTGACTGAAGGGTTGTAATGATCAGGTATGTATGTATGTAAGAGTGCATACGTTTCAGAGATCAGCAATGAATCGCTTTTCCGCTACTCATAAGTACTTATGAAATATTGAGTATGAGCGAGTCAACAGTATTGAAATCCTACTACTCTGATTCATTCGTACTCACTACAACATTGATTTATAAGTACAAGTTGCAATGAGTATGAGTACAACGTTGACATCAAACTCATAACATTCGAAATAATTTTGATTCATACACCTACTCATTCAGATTCATAAATTTAGAAAAGCTCTTATAATACTCATAAATGATTCGAGTGATTCGAATTTACTCATCAAAATTTATAGTCTTAGTTGTTGTTGCATTTACAAAAAAAGAACAAAGAAAAAGAAAGCAAGCAAAGCAAACACACAACCTTCTAGTGAGTATTGTAGTGTTCGTATGCGGATCATACTTATTTTGTGATTCTTGTAAATGTTGAGTCATGGAGAGTCGAAATCAACAACATCATGCGTATTGTTAAGTATGAGTACTATGAGTACTTCAAACTTTGAATGTGAGTAGTATGAGTGTGACATTAAAACAAGTATGAATGCGTATAAGTATCAGAAATTATATGTATGATTCGAATGTACTCATCGTTTTGAATACTCATTGCTGACCTCTGATACGCATGTAGTTCTGCATAGTCTTGGAATTCTTTTCATATGAGCGGCGCTGCCAATATGTGTATGTCATCATCATAATAAAGACACTTCAGCCGATTTATTAACATAACCCAACATTCCTGCCAAATCTAATGTGACCTTTAATAGAAATTAATTTCCCCTTTTGTGGTATATATTAGCCGTTAATAGCGGTTTGTTCGTTTATTTTCAGATACAAAATAATTTTATGGTCCCTACTATAATGTCGTTTATAGCCAAAAAACAAATTTCACACTCGGTATTAAGGATTCATAAAAATTTTTCATTACAAGGCAATGTAACGTTTACAACCAAAAATTGCAGTCAGTCAGTGTCTGTTATGGGAGAAGCAGAGCTGGATACCGCTTTGAATATGGCAAGTGTTGTTTAATGACTCAAAGCGAAATTTTTGACGAGGAGATCATCAGAAATGTTAAGCCAAAGCCATCATAATTTGTTAACAGAAAAATCTTAAGAAATTTAATGTGACTTGATTTCAATGATCGAACATGACTGTCTCACTGTCTGTTTACCTGTGTGTCTGGCTGTGTGTCTGAGTCTCCTCTTTTCGTGCATGTTGTGCATCTATTTAGCCTGTTAAAATACATTTTGACAGTTAATAAACCAGTATTGGCGGCAATATTAATGATGAGCCCAAGTTGTTGCATGCTACACCAACATGGCAACATGAGTAACCAATACTATAGCATCCAATCTGTGTGTGTAATCTTGAGCCCGTTTAAAAAATCATCGTTTGTTCCTACGTTTATTGGTTGGTTGCATGACTTGGTGGCTGTTTCGCTAGCTTGCTGGCAGGCTGGCTGGTCGGTCGCTTGGTTGGTTGTATGGCTTGGTTGTCTTGATTATCATTAATTTGGTATCTTTTGCGTTTTAAAGCGTTTATAATTATTGTATTTTACGTTTTTATTATGGCTGTTTAAAGTCACACTCACTTAAAAACACTTGAGTTGGCATTTCTTTGCATAAAAATCTTGTTTTTATATGCAAAAACGGGTGAGAACGTAATGTGTAATGAAAAGTGTATGAATTGGCAGATAAACGCGAAGCGATAATTTTAATACAATTAGTACGAGTAGTGGATGTCGCATCAAAGGATACATAAATTTATGAGAATGGGCAGCCATCCGGAGTGTACATAAAAACACCCGAAGTCTATGTATGTGTTGTATGCTATGTGTCACATGATTTTATGATGCTTTAGTGCAAGAATCATGTTTAACAAGTATTTGTTGCAGATGCTAATAAAACAGCCAATTGAATAGCCAAATTGGCGATTTGAATCACAGTGTATGTAAATGCTTCATTTCAACAATTGTATGTATGTTTCTTTAGCGTAAAAGCTAAGCGCATAATCATGTCTTAATGGCTAGAAGTAAATTAAATATGTTTTTATGTTAAAATCGAAAGGCTTTTTAGGTTCTAATTCTTAAACATTATGAGCATATTATAGGCATGATTATTGTTGCTTTTGAAGGGTATATAAAAATCCAGTAATTGAATGTAAAGCAGGTTTTTAATCAGCCTGTGTACTAGTATAAGAGAAAGAAGTAACGAAATTAAAAGCTTTTGAGCCGGAATGTTTGTTATCAAATCGCATAAAGTTTAATTGGCTTAATTAACTCCTGTCAAATTCAAAGGGCAGGTGAAACGTTGCTTTTTACCGGGTGAAAACATCGAAAGACAAGCCAGTCTAATGGCAAATCTTCAATTCAATTTTACATACCTATGTTCCTTCTCTTTTTAATAGGCCTTTAACAGCCCGATTAAGGGATTTCTCTCTGCCTTAACATATTCTACCAGGCATCCCTACTTCTTGCGCGTCTCTGCCAATTGGTCACACCAACCGATGACATGATTTCCTCCATTTAGTCATTCCAAATCAAACAAAGTCGTCCTCTTCACCTACTTCCGCAAAATCCCGCATCAAATAGCCGTCTCGCCGGAGCATACCCCTCATTCGAACAACATGACAGAGCCAACGCAACCATTGGATGTTAATACGCTGCACAACGACCATACATACATACATCTGGTACTAGAAAGAACTCAATTGTGGCATCATCGAAAATATTGCCTGTACGGATCAAGAATATTTAGAAGTCTATGCCTTCATGATTGTATTGAAAACACTCCTTTAAATTGGGCATCAGCTCTTTCGATGTTCTTGACCATCTTATTCAGAACTTCCATTTCTTATTTCAAAAAACGAAGAGTATTTGTAATAAATCGTTATGTATTCTTTTCTCAACATATCAATGAGTATCATGCCTGCGATTAGTAGTGCTACGTCAACAGAAACGCCACAGCATTCTCTCAAAGTGATGAGCCTATACATTTACATTATTCTATCACGATTCTATCACGACTTACATACACATACAATGGGTCAATTCGTCCTCCGGGTACTGTAAAAAACACGTCCTCCACCCTACATACACATACATACATAATTAGTCATTATAACCCTTCAGTCAGGATTACGACCTAACTTCTAACAACACCCCCGTGTGTTGTGTGTCAATTTTATACATGAGTAGGGGGACTTACAGTCTAAAGTCGACTCCGAATGACAGATTTTTGAAGAATTTTGCCAGAAATCTCGTGAGTGGAAATCACCAAAGGAATATTTTTGCCATATTTCGTTTTGTTGGAGATCTGGAGTTTTAACCGTTGCCTCACGTCTAATAAGCCAACATACTATTTACTAGACTACAGCGACTTCTATCGCGACTTAGAGTATCTAATATATAGAAGTCGCCGTAGTCTAGTAGGTAGCGTGTTGTCTTATCAGACGTAAAGCCAGGGTTCGAGCCCCAGGCCAGACATCGAGACAAAATACAAAAAGTATTTCTTCGGCGACTTCCTCTCAGCAGATTTCTGGCAAAAACTCTGAGAGTAAATAAAATTGCCATGAAAAGCTTCTCAAAAATCTGTCGTTCGGAGTCGACTTTAAACTGTAGGTCCCACCACTCATGTATAAAACTTAACACACACAACATAAGTGGTGTGAGAAACTAGGACGTTGTACAATGAGTCAATTCGCCTAGTCTGAATTGACAAGTACACGTCCTCTAACCTAACCTAACCTACAGAATCTAAACCAAGTGGGTGTAGTAAACAGTACAATGCTGCTTATTACTGCTGCCAGCATTTTTCTTCTAAGAATATAATGTTAGGCATTATTCCGTCAAAGCTTTTACACCTTCTACTTGCATTCTCTAGTACATATTTAATATGCCGTTTAGAGAACAGTCGAAATCGCTGTAGTCCAGTAGTAGGTAGCTTATTAGACATGAAGCCATGGTTCTAAAGCCAGTCCAAATAACTCCAACGAAAATATAATGAAAATATTTCTCAGACGACTTCCTCTCCGCAGATTTCTGCCAATAACTCTGAGTGTAAAAATAAAATTGCCATGAAATGCTTCTCAAAAATCTGTTGTTCGGCGACGACTTTAAAATATATGTCCCGCCACTCATGTATAAAATTAACACACACAACATGGGTGTTGTGAGAAGCTAGGTTGTAATCCTGACTGAAGGGTTATGACGTAGATCAACAATTTACGGTCCTTTCCGTCTACGTTGGAATCAGACAAAAATTTTGACATTAAAAACGAATATCCATCTAAATAATGCTACATAATGCCCAAGTTTCTTTATCACTACACCCTATATAGAAAATCCATACATTTTCCTGTTAGGTTTTCGCAACAATATTTAGGTTTTTATATCATCTTAGAGCCTGGTACATTTGACCAACTACTTGTTAAGCTAGAAAACTGAAATAAAGTTAAAAAACAACTGAAGCTTAATACGGAAACAGAGGGAATGCTTTCTAACCGATGTATGCTGTTTAAAGGAACTGAACAAACAAAAATAAAATACAGAAGAAAACTACATGACGGCGCTATAATTTACCAAAAATGATGTCTTGACGCACAGAAACCATTATAACTAAGCCACCAGGTTGTTCAAATGAACCATTTGCATACGTAAAAAGCATTCCTTGATGTTTATGATCAAAGCTGCCAGATTTGACGATTTATCGTCATTTTGACGATTTTGAGCTTCAAAAATATCATATTGACAATTTGACGATTTGACGATTTATACCCTTATTTTGACGATTTTTAAAAATTAACATCATATTCATTACTTTAGTACATTAAAAGCCACTTTAAGCTTTGTATTTGATTTGCAATTGTTACTATTGGAAATTTATGTTAGTAAAAACAAGGAGTTTTTTAACTTCTTTATACTTTTTAACCCCTTAAAAGTTAAAAAATTACAACTCCTAAATAAATAACAATTTTAAAAATTCGAGTATAGCTTCTAATATTACCATCGGAAGAATGCCGTAATTTTTTTTGTGCGACCAACACTTAGTGGATGGATGGCATTGTGTTTGGAACTATGAAAATATGTTATGGGAAGAAGGAAAGAGGGAACAGTGTTTATGGAAACTAGGCTTTTATATATTTATACCGTAAGTATCAGGAAAGCTCTGTGCAGGAATTGAGTTCCACATACGAATAGTCCGACTAAAAAATGTATTTTTAATGTAAAGCAACGTGCGATCCACTGGCTAATCGACCACATACGGATGTGCTCGAAAGGCGAGCGTTACGTAGGAATATATGATTTTTGGGAACAAGTCCCCTTATTTTGTTCGAGTAAAATTCTTTTGTAGTAGCGATAGAACAGTGAAACACAAGCCACATTGCAGCGATGCTCCAATGGAATCAATAGAGTTGGACACACTACCGTCTTTAACAAGTTACAACGGCCTCGCCTGTACACGGTCGAGAAACCTCAAAATAGACTTTGAGGCACTCTTACATGAGAGTTGTATTCCATTCTCGGTCGGTTATAAATGGTGTAAATAGTAAGATCATATGATAAGATCTTAAGAAGGAACTGAAGAAACTGAAAAATGTTTCGGTTCTAGCCAACATTATACTGAATTTTCATGCTCAGAATGAGCTTCTGACTCCTTAATATTTACACCACCCATAGATAAGATTAAGATCATGCAATATTATTGCTGCGCTTATGTGTCAATAAGCAACACTGGGATAGATTGTTGAAACCTTAAACAATTTTTTCCTGAAAATGATATAAAATTTCTCCATTTTTGGAAAAAAAAAAATTAGTAAATGAAGATGTGGGGCGCTAGCTTTTAATTTCTAACAATTTTTTTAAATGTTTTATTTTCTGTACATACATTGACTTTGATATGTTTTACTACAATAGAAATAATTTTGGTTTTTAAAAACTTTTAATTTATTTATTTATTTTTTCTGACGATTTCAATAAAAGTCTTTTACGATTTTGATGATTTTTTCTCAAATATTTGATGATTTGGTGCCTCCTTCATCTGGCAGCTATGTTTATGACTGAACTATGATCCATGCAAATATATTTGATGAACCACCAGAGGACAGTAGCCCTCATTTGTTTGTACTTGTTTGTACTTATAAAAGGCACTGCAAGTTTTAAAGGCCCTTTCCTGTGTGTTCCCCACGAGTTAGGTTAGGTTAGGTTATAGGACGTGTACTTGTCAATTAAGACAAGTACAGTACCCGGAGGTCGAATTGAGCCATTGTACAACATCATAGTTTCTCTCACCACTTATGTTGTGTGTGTTAATTTTTTATACATGAGTCGACTCCGAACGACAGATGTTTGTGAAAGTTTTTCACGGCAATTTTATTTTATTCCAGAGTTTTTGCCAGAAATCTGCTGAGAGGAAGTTGCCGAAGAAATACTTTTTGTATTTTGTCTTTGATGTCTGGCCTGGGGCTCTAACGTACCTACCCTGAGGTTGCTAATTTTAATTGTTTGTACTTATAAAAGCCACTAAAAATTTTAAAAGTCCTTTCTTGTGTGTTCAGCCAGAGTTAATTACATCTGCTTACCATTAATGTGAATCAATGCTTTGTGTATGTGTAAAATAGTGATTGATATTGATCCAGGCATTCAGAAAGTGCTTATGTACGGCTAAACAGGCTTTTAATAGAAAAAAATTTTTGAAATATATTATTAAAATAAAATAAAATTTCTTTAAAACAGCGCTGCTCTTTTTTAATTTATTAATTCTAAGAAAGTGTTTATTAACATGATAAATAGGCCTGCCATATAAAAAAATAATATTTTCTTTGATAATATTTTCCAATAAAAAAGTACGCCGGCATTCTGTTTAAATTTTGTACGTGACATAAATGCCAATGACATTGAAATTACACAACAAACGAGTTTCTAAGCCTATAAAGGAAACAAAAAAAAGGGAAAAAAACCGAATATCCTTCTGCAATATTTAGTCAATTAGGGTCAAGAGCATGTACCAGAGCATTAAGCCGTAATCAATCATTAATTAATAAATCAATTGTAATACACGACATATATCACATACATACCAGCATTGGAATCCTTTCCAAAGGCAATAAATTGAAAAGAATTATAAACGAACGTTAGAGCCCAGCCCCAGTCTCAAACTCAAACTCAGTCTCAGTCTCAATCATTTGCATGGTTTTTATACGCTGCTGTTTTGATTGCTTCGAACATAGAAAAACTAGTTCAGTCAACAACTGCTCAATTTATGAGAGGGTATGAGTTGCCTTTACAAATTATTTTTAATCAACCAGAGACAAACCGAGCAGTTTTTCTCTTCCCCTAGTTTTCCCTCTTGCCACGTTTTTTGTTGTAGTTTTTTAAAGGTTTTTTAAAATTTATGACATATTTCGCCGGAGGCTATGCAAAATGAAAATGAAGGAAAAAAATCTTTAAATGAACTGCTTAGGAATGAAAGAAAAAAGATGAAAAGAATCTCATGCTACACCAACAGAGATGCAAATTTTGTGGCAAGATTGACAAAAAAAATAGAAAAAGTCCTGTCCAGAATAGAGGAGGAATACAGTAGTAGGTAGGGAGCATTAAAAAACAACATTGAAGATGATGGGAAGCTATTAAACAATATTTAAACTCTCTGAATGAATACAAATGAATGAGCTGCATGAAGCATGAGCTCATGAAAACACAGTAGAAGACGTTGACTGAGTAACACAATTAAAATGTTAATTTGCTGCTGCAAGTAATATTTGCTGCAATCTTGTGCGGAACAAGTTGTTCCTTTTATAAAATAGTACATGATATACGAGAGTACATAGAACTGGTTCATCTATTTTAGTAGCCAAAATGCTACAAAGGATGTATGGTGGCTTGAAAGCAAAAAATAAAATTTGCATAGATATGCTTCCTGTGGCAATTATAAGATGCAAGCAATTTATTTTTAAAGCGGCAATATTTGAATTATTGCTGGCAGTTTTAGAAAACAGTGGGGATTTATTGCTAAAATTAAAAACGAAAGAAAACAAAATCACAATGAATGACACCCTTCAGCCATTACTGATTGGGCTTAACGCATTTCAAAGCAATTGTTTGGCAGGACATATTTTGAGGCGTAGTCAGATGAAGGACAATACAATGCAGGTTTTGAACAACCTGTAGTTCACTGCTTTGAATGCAAAATTGGAATAAAGTCAGCCACTCTTTTAACTAAGAAATCAACTGAAAGAAATCTTCCTATGATAGACAGCCCCTTTGTGGGCTTTTTAGTACTCATATGGGTCCGTAGTCTGGCAGGTATTGTGTTGGCTTATTAGACGTGAGGCCATTCATTTCAAACAAAACAAAATATAAAGAAAATATATTTTCGACCAAAAATCTACTGAGAATAAATAAAAATTGCCATGAAAATTTTCTCAAAAAATCTGTCGTTGGGAATAGACTTCAACCCGTAGGTCTCGTCAATCCTGTATAAAATTAACACACAACATAAGTAGTGTGAGAAGCTAGGTTGTAATCCTAACTGAAGGGTTGTGAAGTCCAATTCTGTACGTATGTATGTATGTATGGGGCCGACTTGAGAATAGCTTAAGACCGTCAGGTAATTCACGGCACTGTGCAAATAAGCTTCCGTAGTGGTGGAAGGTAAAATCGGCAGTATGGAGTGGGAAGAAATGTTTCACGGTTTGAGCTACTAAAGGACTTAAGAGTACAAAATTCTGAGTTCAGTTCAACCCTCCTGGTGTATAAAATAATTACGAAATCTAACACTGAAAAAGGTATTACGGGTTGGATAAGCCCCACATGTAAAATACACTCGCGCTGCAACACAACACTCTCCCAGTAAAAGCCTTTTCATCAATGCATACATATAGGGTGGGCCATTTAAACGTTTAAATTTAAAAATGCAATAAGACAAAATCGGTTTAAAATTTTTCCAAATTTATTCTTTCGTTGTGAAGTACGATCGTTTCGGTTAGAAATGGAAAATTATTTCAATCATATGGCTGCCACGGATGGCCTCGCAATACTTCATTCAATCGAACCAATTTTCGTGCACTTTTTCTAGTGTATGGGATCGTATCTCGGCAATGCCTTCAAATGCTTAGTTGTTTGTGGTTTGTGCGCATGACATATAATAGTCTAATCGCAACTATGACAAACCGCCAATTGTCATCACCATTTCGACTAATTAAACGGCCATCAAAGGTTTGATGTAATAAATCGATTGTGGCATGAGTTGCATCATCCAGTTGAAACCAAACATCTGTCACATCAATACATCGGATACAAAAAAATCGGTTATCATGGTGCGATAGGTGTCTCCACTGACCGTAATTATTGCGCCGTCCTCATTTTCAAAGAAATATGAGCCAATGCGTCCGCTTCACATGTCGTAATGGGTACATTGGCTTCTGTAAGACTGCGTTTGGGTTTTCTGAGTCCCTAATGCGGTAATTTTGCTTATTAAAGTACCCACCAAGATGAAAATGAGCTTTATACGAAAAAATAATTTTTTTCGCAACATCATCGTGCAGTTTCTCGTTGGCCCAATAAATGCCAAACGTTGCTCAAGCTTAAATCGATTCATTACGTTCATTGGAGATAATGATACTGAATTTTGTGACAGAATAGAATAACATAAGCATTGTCAGATTCGAAATAACCGATGTTTCAAATTTAAACGGATAGACGGCCCACGCCTACATACATAATTGGTCACTACAACCCTTCAGTCAGGATTTCGACCTAGTTTCTCCCACCACTTACGTTGTATGTGTTAATTTTATACGTGAATGGGGGACCAACAATTTAAAGTCTACTCTGAACGAAATATTTTTTGGAGAAAGTGTTCATGACTATTTTATTTTAGTCTCAGAGATTTTGCCAGAAGGAAATCGATGAAGAAATATTTGTTCGTATTTCGTTTTGCTGGAGACGTCTGCCCTTTGGGTTTGAACCGTGGCTTCACATATAATAAGCCAAGACACCACCTAAGGTGACTAGTTATCAATACATGCCAAAAAAAATTTCAAATGATGTGCTAGCCATAAGTTAATTCTTGTTTTTGCCCTTCGGAATAGGCGTGGCATTTTAAAATTTTGAGTGAAAAAGGGTTGGAGTAAAACCCGTTAAAATAAAATGCCTTTGTTTCGTTCCGTTGGAGGCCTGCTTCTTATTGTTTTGTTATGTTTGAAAGCAATTTCTGAAGCGAACTTCGCCTGCAAACGTGACCTGATGGTAAACCAGCAATCTCATGTAACTGGGTAAAATTCGTGTTTGTCAACCTGACCTGATGAATATCAAAAATATTTGACTGGATGGTGTAAAAGCAAAAATTTCTCTCATCAGGCCGTGTTTGCCTTTTTTTGAAAATGCTTTAAAAAAAACTACTGAATATTTTCTCAAATATCTTTTTTTATTTGAAAGTACAATCCTTCCGGTTAATAATGGAAAATAATTTCATTCAAATGGCTGACTCGGCTGGCCATGCAGTAGCCTATACGATCGGTCCAATTTTTAAGCACATTATCCATTGTGTGCAGCTGTATTTCACCAATGGCTTCAGGAATATTGTCCTTTCAAGCGTCAATTGTCTCTGGCTTGCCGGCGTAACACTTATCTTTGACGGCACCCCGCAAATAATAGTCCAACAGTGTCAAATCGCAGCTCCGAGGTGGCCAAACGACATCAGCTCTGCGGCTGATAGTGCGATCTTCAAAAACAGGGCGCAAAACATCGAGTGTAGCTTCGGCTGTGTGGCATGTAGCGCCATCCTGTTAAAACTAAATTTTGCCAATATCATCCTCTTCAATTTTTGTAAACAAAAATTGGTTCAACAAGGCCCGATAACGATCGCCACTGACTGTAACGGCCACTCCTTGCTCATTTTCGAAGAAAAATGGCCCAATTATGCCTCTGGACCAAAATCCGCACCAAACAGTGACTCGTTTTGGGTGCGTCGGCTTTTCAATGTATGCGTGCGGGTTTTCTGTGCCCCAAATGCGACAAATTTGCTAGTTTAAATCCCGGCAAGATCAAAATGAGCTTCATCTGAAAAGATGATTTTCTTGCCAAAATCGGTATCTTCTGGTTTAAGCTACTGCATGGCCAGCCGAGGCAGCCATTTGAATGAAATTATTTTCCATTATTAATTGGAAGGGTTGTACTTTCAAATAAAAAAAAATTGAGAAAATATTCAGTAGTATTTTTTTAAAGCATTTAGAAACAAAGTTATTTGGCGGACCCTTTACCTGCTTAAGAAAATAATTTTGTCTTGACTTTTTGCTTTGTCGGAACACTGTGCAACAGATTTATTCTGGGTTTGCACGCAAAGTTCGCTAGTATAATTCCTGCCTAAGAATATAATTTTGTGTTAACTTTTTTCCTTTGACGCAACACTGTGCAACAGATTTATGCTGTTAATAAAAATTCATGAAACGAAATATTTTATAAACGAAATTGTTTGAGCAATTATTATTTGGCTTCTGGTGGCTTTGACGTTATATTCCTATAAATTTTAAAATGATTTATTCAAAAGCATTTGTCAATCACTGGCCTCTCTCAATATGGACTCTGTTTGCTAGCCATACACAGTCACAGTCAGTAAGATAGGGAGTTAGCCATACGTACGCAAGAGATGTAGAGAAAGGGGGTTGTATATGCATATGAAAATTAGATGAGACCACCAGAGCGGTTTTAAGGAGCTTTAATTTATCTTTTTAAAGTTTGATAGAAAGTCAAGAAATCTATTTTTGTGTGTTTTTTTTTGGGTTTGTTTCAACAGGTATGAAATGATATTTAGGCCGAGTATTTTACTGTGTTAAAGCCATTAACAAGTTTTGATAAATTTGTTACAAATATTTTAACGGATTATTTGTCATTCTATGTACTAAATAAAGCAAAGAAAAAACAAATTAAAGAATAATTAAAAATAAGCAAGTTTCTGTAGATCTTTTGACAATTTCATGTATTTTTTTAATTTTTTTCCATTTTTTTTCTCTCGAGTTTTATTTTCAGCAGCCCACTAGAAAACAAAGTTTGTTTTCAATTTTTTTTTTGTTTCAATCTTTAACGACTTTGTGGCACCAAATTTGCGCGTGGCACTTAATTTAGTTGCTGGACAAGCGAGCGATCATTTCACAGAAATAATGATCTGGAAAATATTGTTCAGCTTAAAGGAAAAATCCAAATCCACAAGTATCCATTCACTTACTTTGGCTGGCTGGAATAAATAAGCGGAGGCCTGAACTTGTTTTTGGAAAAAACAGAAACGTCATGTTGACTATTTTAACTTTGTATGGCCACAGGCCTGTAAGATTGGTTTGGGTGGGATTTTGGTTCCATTTTTTTTTTCGTTTTTATTTTGAAAAGCTCGTAAAGATTTTTAAAGATATTTTTACATAAAATGAATGTAAATCTGTTTTCAAATTGATATGACTTTTCATACCAAACATACACATTTAATCCAAAGTCCATATATGAACGTACAGACATACTTATTCATTCCAAATTATGTCTACCACAGGTAGCCAAAAATCTATTTTAAATCCAGTCAACATGTGTATTTAAAAGATTTCAGCAAAGTTTTCTTTATTTATTGTTTGTTTTTTGGCCATCATAAAAACATTACCAATATTTGTTTAGCAATTTGGTTATGATTGTGATTTCAAATGCCTTTTTTTGGGGTCACTCACTCACTGTGACTGACACAACAATAATCAATAAAAGCTCATTCTATTTCAGGCATAATTACGAGTTTATTTTGATAGCTATTTGGACCACCTACAATTTTATTTCTAACAAAACATAGCCTCGAAGTCATCAACAAAATACCATCTCATCTACACAGGGTATACACCTGCATGTTATAAAAAAGCTTCTTTAAAATATCTGTTTCGTAGAGACCAAACAGAAATATCAGCACTTTTATAGCCATTAGGGTGGTAATCAAAATAGAGGACATAATTTTTTAAAACAACATTCACTGATAGCCTGCAAAATAAGACACATAAGCTAGCATATGTAGATACAGTGAGAACCCTGAATGGGAGACTCTGTTTGATTTAAACACTTTGCATAAAATACTATAGTAGTTAATGTGTTAATGTGGTTCAAATCCCAGCTCAAACATCTGTTACAAAACGAAATATGAAAAAACCATCTTCAGCGGCTTCCTCTTAACAGTTTTGTAGGAAAAATTCTGGGATATTTTACATAATTGGTCCTTAAAACCCTTCTCTTAGGATTGCTACCTAGCTTCACAAACCCCTTACGTTAAGAGTGTTAATTTGGTCCACAAGTAACTGGACCTACAGTTTTAAAGTCTTTTTCGAACAACAGATTTTTAAGAAAGTGTTTTCCCTCAGAGTTTATGCCGAACATCTGCTGAGAGCAAGACTAGACTACGACAACTTCGACGCTGGAGACTTTGTTTGATTTAAGTACGTTGCATATGTTAGAAGACGCCGTAGTCTAGTAGGTAGTGTGTTGGCTTATTAGACGCAAAAGCCCGGGTTCGAGCCCCAGGCCAGACATCAAAATACAAAAAGTATTTTTCGGCGACTTCTTCTCAGTAGATTTCTGGCAAAAACTCTGAGAGTAAATAAAATTGCCATGAAAAAGTTTCTCAAAAAAATCTGTCGTTCGGAGTCGACTTTAAACTGTAGGTCCCACCACTCATTTATAAAAATTAACACACACAACATAAATGGTGTGAGAAACTAGGACGTTGTACAATGGGTCAATTCGACCTCCAGGTACTGTACTTGTCTTAATTGACAAGTACACATCCTCTAACCTAACCTAACCTAACCTAAGTATGAAAAAATTATATTTCGTCGGTGATTTCCTCTTAAGAATTTAGTAAAAATCTGAGAGTGCCATGAAAAGTTTCTCACAAATCTGTCATTCGGAATCGATTCTAAATAGTAGGTTCCGCCACTTATATATAAAAATAAGACTCATAAAATAAGTGGTGGTGAGAAGCTAGGTCGTAATCCTGACTGAAGGGTTGTAATGACCAATAATGTAAGAAAGTAAGCATATGGTAGTGAAGACCAGAGATATGGTTGAGGTAATTGGAGACAAGTCTAACGTAAGATTCATCTGAAGACATTGTGACTTGCCACATTGAGTGAATGACAATTCCCTATTTAACTCCTCTGTGCCAGAACTATTAAATGCTTCGGGAAAATGCTTCTTAACGAAACTAAGTATAGGATTAAATGGAACAATTTGGGGATCACCTGCTCTTCTATGAAAGGAAAAGGCAATCTTCTAAAGTGAAATGTTCGTAACACATTTAAAAACACGTAGGTATCTTCCAAGAGGAAAGATGTCCTCAATTCCGCCTGCACAGGCATGATCGGGACATACACTCAGCCACAAAAGTATACATACGGATAACAAATTTCAGAAATTTTTTAACTAATCCGTTTTCGTTGAAAATCTTTATAATTGTCTGACAACTTTCCTCGATTTTAAGACGATCTTTTGGATTGGTTCAGAAATTTGTGAAATTTGTAAATCGGATGCATACCTTTGTGGACCTGTGCAGGGCCACAATTCAGTTCAATTTCAGAAATTTTTTAACCAATGCAAAAGACCGTCTTAACGTCAAGGAAACTATAAAGATTTTCAACGAAACCGGATTAGTTAAAAAATTTCCCCAATTTTTTAACCGTATGTATACTTTAATAACTGTGTGTAGCTGGACTAATTGACAGTGATGTCATCATTTGCGTACTCTGCTCCTATGACTCGTGAATAAGATGGGTTTGACTGGGAATTCAAGGCAATGCATAGGCATGATGAGCTTACGAAGAAACATGAGGCAGAAATATTCTGTGGAGTGTGATCATAAGTTTCGAAGAGCGTCTCGTCAAATGGAAACATGGAGAGAAGGAAAGGCTTCTAAAGCGAAATCTAGTAATTCCAATATAAAAAGATCAGAGTTTTATATCAGGCTCTCTCAGACAGACTATACTGAGAATAGAAACCGGTCGTCCAATGAATAGTTGTCCACAATAGGTAATTGCCTCAAGCCCAACACATAGATTAGGTGATAAGGAGTATGAATCGCCAGAATTGCGATGATAATTAACTACTTTTGCCTGAATTAAATTATCTGCACACCAACGGCACATGGGTTTCTGTAAGAGCGATTTGAGGGCATTGTCATATCACGTGTATACGAACGATATCACGTATATAGAACGACCCACCAAGATCATGCGATTCTACTTTGTTTTTTTTTTCTCATGGGGTATTCTTCAGTTGCAAGCCGGAAACTAAGCGGTGCTCAAAGCCAACATAACCCATGCCAACGGTCAAAGTCAGCGTGATTTATATGTCACAGTCATGGAAAATTGGATATTTGCGATGTGATCCAGCCAGAGAAGCTGTGACGGACATTTGAACGATGTTAATGGCATAATGGTATCTATAGGTCCTTCAAACAAATAGGAAATTACGATGAAATTTTATTTAAATTTATAGCAAGGAAGGGCCTAATGGAAGGCCCCATGATATCCTCTACTCGGAGTCAGGAAAAGCTTAAAACTAAGCTTCACTAAGCCTTTGACAGGACGAATCATTCAAACCAAAAGTAAGATTGAAGTACCAGAGAAAACCTGAGTGCTTTCTAAGGATTAAGGACCACTTTTTTACGTTTTTGTTTGGAAATATGATTTCCACCACTAATTGAGACACGAATTTAAGGCTTTACTGATCCTGGTTTCTACAACAAAAAAAAAACGTTTCTGCTTTAATTTATTTATATTTATTTGTTAATTACAATACAAATTATATTCTAATTATATACGAGCTGAGTAACTTGACCATATGCTCGGTGTAGTGTCACAGAGCAGAGTCTCTGCACACTACCCACTAGACTACCAGGGCACCCAAGCTTTAATTTATATTCTCTTGTTTTTTGTTCTATCTCGACGAAATATGAAAAAACATTTCTTTGGCGATCTCCTCTCAGCAGATTTTTGACTAAAGCCCCGATAGTAAAATGAAATTCCCATGAAAAGCTTCTCAAAAAAGAAATCTGTCGTTTGGAGTCATCTTTAAACTATAGGTCCCTTGCCACGCATGTATAAAATTAACACACGCAACATGGGTGATATGAGAAGGCAGGTTGTAATCCTGACCCAAGATCACCAATGAATCGTTTTTCCGCTACTCATAAGAACTCATGATATTATTAGTATGTGTGGGTCAACAGTATTGAAATGCAACTACTCTGATTCATTCGTACTCAGTACAACATTGTTTTATAATGTTGCAATGAGTATGAGTACAACGTTGACATCAAACTCATAACATTCGAACTATGTTTGATTCATAAGCCTACTCATTCAGATTCATAAATTTAGAAAAATACCTATAATACTCATAAATGATTCGAGCGATTCGAATCATTCATCAAAATTTACAGTCTTAGTTATTGTTGCATTTACAAAGAAAGAAGAACGATAAATAAACAAAAGAGACAAAGGCAGCAAGCAGAGCAAACACACAACCTTCTAGTGAGTATTGTAGTGTTCGTACGTTGATTCTTGTAAATGTTGAGTCATAAAGAGTCGACATCAACAACATCATGCGTATTGTTAAGTATGAGTACGTTGAATATGATATTAAAATAAGTACGAATGCGTACAAGTATCAGAAATTATGAGTATGATTTGAATCTACTCATCTTTTTGAATACTCATTGCTGATCTCTGATCCTGACTAAAGATTTGTAATGGCTATTTAAGTAAGTACGTAAGTGTATTGCACCTCAGCTTAAGGTACGATACTATTTGGTCGCTTTAACGCTTTGAGTTTTCATTTTGTTTTTCCTTTAAACAATTTTTCATATGACAGAAATGAATGCATAGAATGTATGTATGTCTGTATGTATGTCTGTATGTATGTCTGTATGTATGTCTGTATGTATGTCTGTATGTATGTCTGTATGTATGTCTGTATGTATGTCTGTATGTATGTCTGTATATGTAAGTAAATTTTGTTCCTATTCAAAAATCAAACATCATTTTTGACTTATTTGGCAAAAGGCCCATATGCAGTAAAACTGAAAGAATGAAGAGAAAAAGAAAAAAAAAAAGATTTCGAATTGAATAACGAAATATGATAACGAAACTGAATTAAAAAAAAAGAAGAGTCGCACAGGAACAAATGTTCAAAATCTCATAAGAACACACAATATTAGAAAACATTCTGCTGCTGGAATTTGGAGAAAAGAACTGAACTGAACTGACTTGAACGTTGTCGCATGATACACAATCATATTCAAAAAATATTTCAAAAGTGAAATGAGAAAAAAAGGAAAAAAAAATTACAACAGAATGTCTTTTTTTTGTTTTTTTTTTTGTTGTTGTTGCCAAATGTTTGGCTCAAATCCGAGTAGGAATAAATAATAAAAACAGAAATAAAAAATAAAAACTGAAAAGTTCAAAATAATTTCAAATATTATAAACGAGAGTAACGAGAGTAATATTATTTATTTGGCATCCAACAGCCAACATCAGCACGACACAACATACTGCTGGCTGGTGTCTTAGAAAATGAGCCACAAACTCAAACCAATAAAAAAAGATGAAAGAGAGGGAGAGAGAGAGAGAGAAAAGGAATTCAAGAAAATTGATTTTTAAAATATGATTTCTTATTAAGACTTGGCAAAAGTCTTATGTCGAAAGTAAAAGTATTTGCAAAACACGAAATGAGTATTTTAAAGTGACAGTAATTTTAAATTTAATTTTGAATTTTAATTTGGCTTATATCAGCACCCAAAATATTACATTTTCTAAGGTGCACTGCATTATAATAATATCATTGGAAGTACTTAGAAACAATGAAACGAAATAAGGGGTTTAGTACAATCCACTGATCACATATTTTCGTAGTCTCCCACAAGTCATTGTGCCTTCGTGAAGAGATAAAGTATGTCCCTTAAAGGGTCATTGGGAGCATGGGTTGTAGCAACATACATACATAATTGGTCATCGCACCACTTATATTGCGTGTGTTAATTTTTATACATGAGTGGCGGGTCAAACAGTTTTAAAGTCCACTCCAAACGACAGATTTTTGTAGAAACTTTTCATTGGAAATTTCATTTGCTACCAGAGTTTTTTTTGCCAGAAATGTGAGAGGAAGCCGCCGAAAAAATATTTTTTCATATTTCGCTAGAGGTTTTCGTCTGACCTGGGGTTTGAACCGTGGCTTCACGTCTAATAAGCCAACACAGTACCTACTAGACTACGGCCACTACAACTCGAGCAAAAGCATCATCAAACACAGCAGTTGATAAGCAACCAGAATCCAGCTTCGTAGGATTGCGCTAGAGACTGGGAATAAAAACAATTGCCGCTGAAGGTACAATAAAAGGGATTAAGATTGTAAGTCTATGATACATAACAGTGGGCCTGAGAATAAACTCAAGAAACACAACAATTTTACAATTTATAAGAAGAAAAACTTCATAAATAGAAGAATATTCGGCTCCTGTCTGAGATAATATCGGAGAAACGGGAAGTTAAATATCTAAAAACATCACTGGATAGTAAATTGGCATGGAGGGTTCATTTAAAGAGCTCTCGAGGAAAGGCCAGACATGCCATAATTATATACGACAGCCTGTCGGCAAATCCTCGGAATACAACAAAGGAATTCTGCACTGGATGTATAATATGATAGTCAGATAAATAAAAGAATATTCAGAATACATAGACAGACATAATTGGTCAGGATTACAACCCAGCTTCTCTCACAACACATTTTGTTTGCGTTAATTTTATACATGAGTGGCGGGTCAAATAGTTTTAAAATCGACTCCGAGCGACAGATTTTTAAAAAACTTTTCATGGCAATTATATTTATTCTCAGAGTTTTTTGTTGGAGATGTCTGACGCGGCGTTTGACCCGAGGACGTATGTCTTATTAGACAGCACACTACCTAGTATACTATGGCAACATTCAAAAGAAATTTGAAAGCAGCTTGAATAGAGTTTGACGACATACAGAGATTAGCGTATCTTGGCATAACAGAAACAATGAGAACCTATTTTCGAGCGGCGGTGAAGTTTCTGTTGGATATGGATTATGGTAGTGAAGACCAAACCCTAAGAGTTTAGGATTAGGCTGATAGGAGACATTTCTCATATGAACGTCGTTAGAGAATTTCGGAATCTAAGGAATCGGTTGGCTGACAAACCCCTCGACCCGGTTCCTGGACAGAACCAAAAGATTTTGTCAGACGTTTCGCAACGAGAATTAGTAACAAAATTGAATGGAGTAATAGAGAATGGAGATCTAGAATTTGTATATTCTTTTAAAAGTAGAACTGTTTCATTGTATACGGGTGAAGTATGGTCAAGAACAATAGGAGCAAATTTGGGGTCCTAGAAAAAAAACATTCCCCATATATTCTTGGAAAATTTGCGGCATTAATGTATTCCAAGTGGAAACAATTGGTGCATGTCAAGTGCTGGACAGAGTACTACCCTTGTTGACACGGAACATAATCACGAAGTTTATCAGGGCAATAGGCTTGGGAAAGACAGTATAAAAGAACGTTTAAGTAAAAGTTCTAAAGCATAGCGGACCTCTAAGCCAGCATAACCCATGTCAACGGTGAAACTCAGCGTGATTTATGCGACAGAGTTATGGAAAATTGGATATGAGATGCCCCACTTACAGAAGCGTTGACGGGCATTTGAACGATGTTATATTCCTTACTTAATGGCATCATTAGGTCCTTCAAGCAAATATAAAATTGCGATGATATCTCACACACATTTCATTTTATTTAAATTTAATGGAAGACCTGATGATTTAGCATATTCTGGGTCAGAAGAAGTTTAAAACCAATCTTCACTAAGCCTTTGACAGGACGAATCAGTCAAACTTAAAGTACGATTCAGAGCAGTTTTTACAATTTGTTTGGCCATAAGCTTTGTGTATAGAATTCTTTAAATCGACTTACATTTTTATAAATTATTTCCAATGCATTATTCTGGTCGCCAGCCGTTGTTATTCTGTTTTAGTTCAACGTGTATGATTTTGAATAAACAAATAATATAATGCCGGCATGTATCTCTGAATATAATTGTTACGATTTGCCATTCTTTTTTTAATTTTTTCTTTTTTGCTTTTGTAATGTCATGTCAAGCAATTTTTTTTTGCCAAAAATCGTCGTCGTATGTTTTATGGGAAAGTGAAATTGAAAACTTTTTCAATTTAATGCGGTTTATTTAATCGTCATTATTGTAAACGGATTCATATGTTTTAAGGCAAATTAAATTTATTTTTGTTTGACAACTTTATGTGTGAAACTTTACATGAATGCTTAAAATATTTAAGGATAATTATCCTTTCACAAAAAAAGCTTGAGTTAATCTTTAAAATTGAATTAAGGAGTCAGAGATTTCGAAATTAATATACATACATAAAATACATACATAAATAATTGGTCCTTGTAACCCTTTAGTCAGGTTTACGACCTAACTTCTAACACTACTTATGTTGTGTGTGTTAATTTCATATATGAGTAGCGGGATCTACAGTTTTAAGTGGACTCTGAATTACATTACATTGGTGTCTTGTGCAGAGGACAGCAATGACCATTCAAAACGATGAGTAGATTCGAATCATACTTATAATTTCTGATACTTATACGCATTCATACTTATTTTAATATCATACTCTTACTACTCATATTCAAAGTGTGAAGTACTCAACGTACTCATACTTAACAATACGCATAATGTTGTTGATTTCAACTCTCCATGAGTCAACATTTACAAGATTCGCGTACGAACACTACAATACTTACTAGAAGATTGTGTGTTTGCTTTGCTTCATGTCTTTGTCTTTTCCTTTCTTCTCTTTTTTTTGTAAATGCGATAGCAACTAAGACTATATATATTAATAAATGATTCGAATCACTCGAATCATTTTTGAGTATTATAAGTATTTTTCTAAATTTATGGATCTGTATGAGTAGGCGTATGAATCAAACAAAATTTCGATTGTTATGAGTTTGATGTCATCGTTGTGCACATACTCATTGCAACTTGTACTTATAAATCAATATTGTACTGAGTACGAATGGATCAGAGTAGTTGGATTTCAATACTGTTGACTCACTCATACTCAAAATTTCATGAGTAGTTATGAGTAGCGAAAAAGCGATTTATTGCTGATCTCTGGTCTTGTGCTGTTAGGTTTTACATCACTGTTTAAGCGTTAGAAAAAGTGTCCACTTTTCTCTGAATACCCTTATTTTTTGAAAAGAGTAAACATCCTCTTTTGTTATCAGTGAATGATGCACATCATGTGCTCTTATTCTCTCATATAAATTAATTCAATTACTATTCTTTTGACAGTCCATCAGAATCAATTTCCGCTTATGCTCACTTTCTTTTGTTTTATCCAACTTCAGAACGTAAGGAACGAAGCGAACATTGTATCACTTTCTTTTTACAATGACTCATTTGTAATGATTCAATTCAATTTAAAAGTTATAACGATGACCCATATTCGTCCAAGTTACGCTATTAGAGTTGCAAAATTTTTTTTGTTTATCCTTTATGTTGACAGCAGAAAAAACATACGTACGTCAACAGCGACCATACCTGGAATTCATATGTTTGTAAGTATATTTCTATTATGTTTTCATTTCTCTGGTATTTGTTGCAATTTTGATTTGTTTTTATGCATGAACTCTTACAATAACAAAAGTTTTAGAAAGGTTTTGTACAGGAAATAATAAGAATAGATGGTGAATGGCTTACTATGCGAGAAACAACAGCTCTTGTCTATGCTAAGCTACAAGAGTACATTCGGCAAGGGTTTCAAGAGTTACAACAGGATTATAGTGATGATGAAGCAATTTCATTTCAAGGCATTGTAGAGGAAGTCGCCGTACTCTAGTTGGCAGTAAAAAATATTTTTGTAAGTCGACTTAATCTCAGTAGATTTCTGGAAAAAACTCTGTGAGTAAATAAAATTATCATAAAAAATTTCTCCAAAAATCTGTCATTCGGAGTCAACTTTAAACTGTACATCCCGCCTCGCATGTGTAAAAGCAGCACTTACAACATAAGTGGTGTGAAGCGTAATCCTGCTGAATTTTTTTTTCTTTTTCTATTTGACTTCGATGCCTTCTTTCTCTGTACATGTAGCTTGCCGTTCACAGATAACTTTACTCGGTCGCCCATATGGCCCATTGTGTTACCTAGTGTAAGGTAGGTAGGTGAATCATTGTCGGTTTGAACCACGGCAGTTGTTGTACCGATTCCGTTTCTTCCACATCCTGACAGCCTATGCAGTAATCCTGCTGGGGTAGACCATGCTTGTCAGTGAAACTGCCAATAGCGCATTGTCCTTTTGGAATTCCAGTTAGAAAGCATATCGTTCTCTTGTCGAACTCAAGTAGATTCTTTGTTTTCCTGCTAACCGGTAGCGTTGAACCACCTACGGTTTATTGTATTCCATGCTGCTTTTTCGAATTTGAAAAAGTATTCTTGAAGTCGCCGTAGTCTAGTAGGTAGTGTGTTGGCTTATTAGACGTAAAGCCAGGGTACGAGCCCCAGGCCAGTATTTCTTCGGCGACTTACGCTCAGCAGATTTCTGGCAAAAATTCCGAGAGTAAATAAAAATTGCCATGAAAAGTTTCTCAAAAAGCTGTCGTTCGGAGTCGACTTTAAACTGTAGGTCCCGCCACTCTATATAATATATCTATAAAATTAACACACACAACATAAGTGGTGTGAGAAACTAGATCGTAATCCTGACTGAAGGGTTGTAATGACCAATTATGTATGTATGTATTCTTGTAGGGGTGCATATGTCTCATCTGTTGTCTCCTTCCCGTCCGCAATTTTGTTTCCTTCTATGCGACAGTGTTCGGGAATCCAGTAGAGGCGGGTGCGATGGCAACATACACGGTGTAGAGAGTGTATGCAACTCCTGATGCCCTTTAATTTGACGAGGAAGGGTCCCAGCGATTTGATTGCTGCTTGACTCTCTACACATATGATCAAGTTCGAAGCAGGTAGTTTCCTGGCTTCAATCACACGTACAGCTTGTTCAATAGTAAAAAGCTCCTACTAAACTACGATGGCCTGGTTAGGTAATATGTCCACACATGTGATCAAGTTCGAAGCAGATAGTTTCCTGGCTTGAATCATATGTACAGCTTGCTCAATATCAAAAATCTCCTTCTAAACTGCGCTGTTGTGGTTAGATAAACTGTATGACCCGTTTAGTGCCATTTTATCGGTATTGCCAGTAATTTGTTTATGGTGTTTAGCACAATAATTTCTCCTCACTTGTTGAAATCTTTTAAGTTGTAACTTTTCAGTAATTCTGCAATGACTGACTGCCTTTTTTCTAAGTTTCAGAATGACTTGATATAAGGTAATTCGTTTAAAACTATAGGACTATGGAACGAGAACAAAATATGATAAAAAAAACATGCCAATTAACCTAAAATTATGCCTTAATCCTTGTAATAAATTTAGAATTTCCAAAGGAGCCTGTATTTACGAGTGTACCAGAAGCTATGGAAAGTATAGAGGACCGCAAAGTCTGAAGAGACCGTCATGAACTATCTCTCCCATAATTATTTACAACCACCAAACAATTATTAAAAAACTCCCTTCGAAGATAATCAAAATTTCTCTTAAATTATCGGAAAAAAGTAACTTAAAAAAACACAACAGCAACAATAACAAATTATCGTTTTTTTCTCATGCCCTTTTCACTAACACTCTGCCCCTGCACGTCTGAGAGATAGATGAGATAATAGAATGGAAACGTGTATGCAAATTTCAATTTTTTCAAATAAAGTGCGGGTGTGTTATTTCGTTGCCATTGTAACAGTTACTTTTCGAAGAAAAAAAAAAACTTAAATTTGTGGTTGCTGTAGGGAGCCATCACACAATAATAAAATACTCAAGTTTACTGTTATTTATAATTGGGCATTGCTGGAGTGTACAGAACATAGCAGAGCACATAGTCTGTCTATACAACAATCGTTGACACTCCTGCTGCATACACTCACTTTTCTCTTTTCGTTTTGTGTGTATTTGTTTTGATTAAATTCGTTGAGCGTTGTAACAAACTTTTACGTAAATGTGGGTGTTTGTTTACAAGTTGTTGGTGATGGAGTTGTTGGAGTGTGCGGTGGTAGCCGTATGCAAGTACTCAAAACAGTTCAAAAAATTAACGTACTTGTGAGCGATACGTATATATGTGTGTGAGTATTTATTTCTTTAAAATATAATTTAAATAAAATTTTTTTCTGTAAGAGACAGAGAAGAGTCAAAGAGTTTCAATTAATAATGCCTTAGCATATGTGTTTACTCACAGGCATGCATGCATGCATGTAGCTTTGTTTATGCGCTTAATATGCATGCATTATCAATCATAATTATGGCATTATAACTGTGTCAATAGAGACATTTTTTGATTCAATGGTGAAGTTGTTGTTGCTGTGTGCAGTGGCTCCCAGAGTGTTATAATGCTGGGTTACTGTCTTTGTGTTTCATTTAAAAACCAGCGTTTAATCACTTTTTTCCTTCTCTTTCACATTATTTGTTTTTCTTCCTTCCCTTCTTTCACAAATCGTTGAATTTGACTTTAATCGAGCATTCGAAATATTAAAATTGAAGAGATTTCACGTGAAACCAGCCATAGTCACCAGAATAAAAATGTTTTAATGTTGGAGGTATTTTTAAAAAATAGAGAAGAAAATCACCACAAATGTGTAAACGATAGAACACAATACGACCACAAAAAAAATTTGGGAAAATATTTGATTGCACCGAGAGCGTACGAAAAGGATAATACCAACCGACATCACCAACATCTACTATATATGTACCTAATATAATTGGTCATTACAACCCTTTAGTTACGATTACGGCCTAGCTTCTCACACCACCACTCATGTTTGCTGTGTTAATTTTATACATGAGTGTTGGGACCTACAGTTTAAAGTCGACTCCGATCAACAGATTTTTGAGAAAATTTTTCATGGCAATTTTATTAACTCTCAGAGTTTTTGCTGGAAATCTGTTGAGAGGATGTCGCTGTAGATGTCTGACTTAAGATTTGAATCGTGACGTTACATCTTAAAGCGTACACACTACCTACTGTCGGCGTCTTTGACCGACATCAACTACGATTTTTAATATGTTCGGAAACTATTAATCGATGACATAAAATATGGGTATCCATATATGCCTCCTGTGGCGGTCTCAACACAAAGAAAGTTTCTGGCTACACAGCTATGCCGTATAGTCAAGAAGATTGATAAAATAAGGCCTTCTTTAAGCGCTTCATGTCTCTAAATTGAAACAAAATGTTTGTGAGATATCGTCCAAATTTCTTATACATTTGAAATACCTATTAACGCTATCGCTACTCTAAGTGGAGCGCATTCGAAATGTCCAATATTCTATAACTCTGTTGCGTAAATCAGATTGAATTTGACCAATGACATAGTTTGTGGCTTACTAGCGTATATCTACAATTTACTCCATAAGAAAGAGTTTAATGGGATAAAATTGCCTGATCTCAGCTGTAAGTGTGATAGCCTTGGCCTCGAATCGATCGTGTGAATTTTTCAATATGACAGGAGCTGTGTGATATGTAACACAATCTCCAAATCCTCCAATTCAGACCTACAGAAGTAGGTAATCTTTGAACCTGTAGTGTTCGTCGTTCACAATGATGGCAAAAGAAGTTCTAAAAGAACTATAAACCGATGATGTTGACAGCCCAGAATGAACCCAAAAAAGTGACTTCTTGGGGATGCATTGCGCGCTCTTGAATCTAATGTGGATTGCTCTCTTTCCAAATTTGACAATTTTGTTTGTTTAGGTACCCATTCATGTTTTACCGCTGAAAAAGATTTTTCGATGAAAATTAGGGTCAATAGCCAAGCCAATCGAGGAATACACATCGTTGTTCATGGTCATACATGGTGAATCTATTTGCACAACTTCCATCGGCCGGTGAATATAGACCATGGATGACGAGGCGATTTCAGAAAGAAGACGCTTAGTCCATCAGACGTTAGCAAATTAATGCTTTCTTCGGTTACCAACGAAGTTATAAGAATATTCGATTCCAGTGAGGCAATTGAAATATTTACTTTAGTAATTGTTCACTCCGATCCAATCTTTGTCATTTTATTAGCCATGAATATCCTATTGGTGAGGTCGCCATAGTCTAGTAGGTAGTGTGTTGGCTTATTAGACGAAAAGCCAGGGTTCGAGCCCCAGGCCAGACATCAATACAAAATACAAAAAGTATTTCTTCTTCCTCTCAGCAGATTTCTGGCAAAAACTCTGACAGTAAAATAAAATTGCTATGAAAAGTTCTCAAAAAATCTGTCGTTCAGAGTCGACTTTAAACTGTAGGTCCTGCCACTCATGTATAAAATTAACAAACACAACATAAGTGGTGTGAGAAACTAGGTCGTAATCCTGACTGAAGGGTTGTAATGACCAATTATGTATGTATGTATCCTAATGGTATGGAACCCATATAAGAGTTATCTTTGAACGACCAGAAATTAGACCTGACTCTCATGGACAAGGTGGATGTCAAGATAACATTCATAAGGAACTTGTATTCTGGCCGTCTAGGATTTTTAGGGAATATCTCATCGCCCAACGATCATTGAGCAGCTTTCACTAAAAAAATATTGCCGTCAAACCAAATGTTTCTAAGACTTCTTAGTATTTAAGCATTACAAAAATACAGGTTTGGGCAGGATTTAATTGCTTTGAGCCTTGAAACCCACTATTGAGATAGACTGCAGTTTTAAATGTGGAAACATGACTTTATTCCCGAGGACAAATTACAGGACTTGTGAATGAATTTATTTCGATCACGATTGCACGAGTTTTTCGGTCAAGAACCTCCTGATTAGAGCCCTGGTGCTTACTTGGAATAAATAATTTTTAGTTTTTGAGTTAAGATTCGAAAATTTATTGACAGTTAAATGACAGTTAAATCGGTGTACTGTACTACGTAAACCGTGTATATTTTCTCACTTGATTTCTCTTCTTTTTTTGCATTGTTTTTGTAGAGTTTTGTTTGACAACAAAAATTTGTTTACAAACAACAATTTTTATGTCATACAAACGCTTATAAAATATGTCTCTATTAAGCTGGATTCACCCATTGTTTCGGAACAAAATTCTTGTTCCGGAACAAATTCAGTTTTTTGAGAGTTTGTTCCGAAACGATTCACCCACTTCGAACAATTGTTCTGTAAAAACAGGGCTACCATATGAAATATTTTTGTAAACGATGCTTGTTAGTTTTACAATTAGGCAGCACAGTAGCAGATGACTGCAATTCGTTTATTTTCTTGGCTTAATTATTTAGTTTTTTTTTAGTAATATTCAACAGTTATTTGTTTTTTTATAATTAAACAAACAATATAAACCAACAGGATTAACCAACCGCTCTGTATTTTATTATACAATACATACATACAAATATACATCCAATATGATGTGGCAGCTCAGTTCAACTTTACTTTAAAAATTAAAATATCTGGCAGCACAGTACGATTGTTTCAGAACAAAAATTAAAATTAAACCAATTCGAGCTAAAATTGTTCCGAAGCAATCTTACTCTCTTTCGCTCTCTCTCTCAAAAAGAGAAACGTCAAACTACATATAAAAAAAATTGTTTCGGAACAAAAATTTTGTTCCGAAACAATGGGTGAATCCAGCTTTACTCTCCTAAAACACTAAAAAGAAAGCAGTTCAATTCTCTTTTTACCCCCATAAAAGTGGGAAACAAACAACTCCGCCAAGTGGCTCTCTATTCCAGCAGTTTTTATTTATCTCTCTGGGGACTGGGAGCAATGAATTCGCCTTAAATTATCTGAAAGCCAAGAGAACTTATATTTAAAAACACAGAGTAAAAGGTAAGAGACTGATAGAGAGAGAGTAAGAAGCATTTTGGAGCTGGATTAAGTTAACAACAACACCTGCAAAGGAGACAAAAACGATTGAAACCCACTTCAGTGAAGCGAAACTCGCTTAAACTTCTTTTCAATGGAATCTTGACTGTCAGTGTGTTTTCTAAACCTCTGGCATAAGGATGATTACATACATACATGCGGTGGCCGTTTTTCTTTTCATTTTTAGTGGATATCTTGCGATTTGGCATGGATGAAGCTGCCTGTATGGGCTGTATTGATTACATGTTGTATGGACTTTGAAGTTTATGTTGGCAATATATGGAGGTGTTTTGTTGTTGTTGTTTTGGGTTTTAATTTTCCTTTTAGAAAAAAAAAAGAAGAGAAAATACAGATACAAAGATATTTTGCCAAAGATAAGAAAACAGACGCGTGCCTGTGGGATGGTTTCTTTAGGTTGCAACGTTTGGCTTACAAGACGGAAAATCGGATTTAAAGACAAGCAAACAAACAACCAAACTGCCGCCTTTAAGTGTTGGTTAAAAAAGTGGTGGCTTAAACAGGCGTTAAGTAGGCTTATATGATACAGATGATCATATGCTTTGCTTGCCATCTAATGCTGGAGAAGAGGAGTTTTTCGTTTTTAAGGAAGAAAGTTTTGATTTTTTTTTCAAAATCTTTTGGTTAATGAAACGCCTCTAACCAAATAGCAGACTTAATTACTCATGCAAATTATGTTTAAACCGGTGTTGTTGTTGTTGTTGCTGTATATTTTTGTGTGTATTTTTGTTTATCACATACTTCTGCGTTTAATTAATCATTTTGACCTTTCCATTCGATTGCATATTTTATGTCTGTCTGTCTGTCTCTCTATCTTCATGCATTGTTTGGCTGTCTGGCTTCTATGTTTCGTAAAGAGTTTCCTTTTGTGCCCGCGTATATGGTTTTTTAATGGCGCGAAGGGGTTAAAAAATTTATTTTGGGGTTGTTTTGCTTGATTGCCTGATTTTGATGTTTTGTTGCTGATAGCGCCAGCAAATGTTTAGATATGACTCTGTATAAGTCCATAACATTAACGTGTTTTAAACAGGCAGTGTGGTTAAGGCATTAGAAAACAAAAACGCTTAAAGTAATACATACATACATAACATACATAATTGGCCATTACAACCTTTCAGTCAGGATTACGACCTAGCTTGTCATACCACTTATGTTGTGTGTGTTAATTTTATACATGAGTGGTGGGACCTACAGTTTAAAGTCGACTCCGAACGACAGATTTTTGAGAATCTTTTTCATGGCAATTTTATTTACTCTCAGAGTTTTTGCCAGAAATCTGCTGAGAGGAAGTCGCCGAAGAAATACTTTTTGTATTTTGTCTTGATATCTGGCCTGGGGCTCGATCTAATAACGCACTACCTACTAGACTACGGCGACTTTATCGATTCCTATTCTAAAACAAGTATTCCTTGAGTCCACTAAGGCCGTTAAAATGTCGTTTGTAATCCTTACGATACTTTTAGTTAGTCTGCTGCATAATTTGAATCGCTTCGCATTGTAGTTATCCAACAAAAGCCACGGTTATTTCAAATGCCGTCTTATTGAGAAGAGCGCCTGACTCTCTTCATCTTTTCATATTCTTCCCAAAGTTCGTTTCTTACTCCACAAAAAGCATTTGATTTCATCCTTTTTCAAGCTGCTCTACCTCCTCATTGCCGAAAACTTCTACTAGTGTGAGTCTCCGCTTCTCTTCATATTTCCCTTGGCAGAGCATGTTCTTCCAAAGCCGTCTTTCCACTCCACAGAAAGCATTTGACTTTATGTCCTTGCAAGCTGATATACCTCCTCATTGCTGACAATTTCAAAAAGTAGAGTGTCTGCCTCAAGTCTTATTTCCTTTCTTAGAGCATACCCTACCAAAGCCAGCTTTCTACTCCACAGTAAGCATTTGCCCTCATGTCCATGCAAGCTGATCTACCTGCTCATTCCCGACAACTTCTACGTGGCTGATTCAATTTCATATTCTAAGTGCGTTAAGGACAGTCGGACTGCCAGATGTTATTGCCTACATCGCGTCCTCTGTAGTTCTTGCGCAAGTTTAAATAAGTTCACCTTTCGATAGTGTAAACTTTCGCTTGAAAATATGTCGAAATTTTCCAATTTTCTCTGAATATTTTACTAAAATTTTACTATAACCTTGACCCATTAATATATCACAGAATTGGTTTCTCTCTTTAAAGAGCATGTGTCAGCCAAATAATTTCCTTCAGTTTTCTTACCCAGTGTCGTTGCGAAGCGTGTGTTAAAATTATAAAGATTACTGGCACTGTCTAGGCTACAGTTAAGCTAGGTTAGGTTAGATTAGGTCGGAGTTATCTCTGTTATCACAAAACTCACTTGAACACGCATAGCGGCCCGTTGTGTTGCCACGGGTGAACGCAGTCCCTGTACTAACCAAGTTCCACCAAAATCAGGGAAATGGAAGAAGTTGGTCAGCGCAAGGGCTGCGTGACCAGACAAATTCGACTTGTCCGGTCGCGGTGCCCTCTAATTAATATCGCGTTAGAGTTGTCTCCGTTTAACCTAACTTCAGTCTGTATGGTTCTGGTCTTCACTACTTATGTAATGGTCTTCAATCGAATTAATATCCCGTTGGACTTGTCTCCGTTTAACCTAACCTTAGTCTGAATGGTTCTGGTTTTCACTACTTTTGTAATAGGCTTCCATCAAACGTAGCCCACAGGATCGTTCGATCCAACGCAAACCTAAAAACGTATATTTCTTAAAAAATCGCTTATTCCTTATGAATAACGCAAGTTTGGCTACATTGCCTATTATATGTGTGGCATGCAACGAGTGGTGGTAGAGAAATAATAACAATAACTTGACTTTTAATGTTTATATATTTTTATTATGATTTTTATACAAACATTTCTCGTTGGTCTATTGTTGTTGTTGTTGTACAAATTTATTAGTGGAGGTAGTAAGTATCTGTGCGGTGCGGCAACATACCAACGTCTTTATACTTGTCTTCATGTGCACCGTCATCAACGGCATTATAATGGAACTTAAATTTTATAAATTGACAGAAGAGCTTAAAAATTCGTTAAATTTTTAAAGAACGCCAGTGAAAACTGTAAAAAAAGGAGACGGGTATAAACAGAACAAAGGGGGTTGAAAATAGAAATTGAAAATGAAGGCACGACATAACGAAAGAGAGGAAAAGTTAGCAGAAAAATAAAAGAAGAGTAATTTCAAACACAAATGATAACAAAGGAAATACGATAGAGTTGGTAAGAAATTTGAAAAAAATTCATTTCATCAATTTTATTTTTGTCAGTTAAAATCCACAAAACATAAAGTAACATAAAGAATAATTTTTTGCCAATATTTTTTCAAATCTACTTCAAGGAAAAAGAAAAAAGTTTTTTAAATGAAATATCAATTACTTTTGTTGTTATTAAATTAATTTACCAAATAATTAAAAATTTATATTCAGAAATTCTATATAAATATCCAATGCGCCTTAAAGTATACTTCAATCGAATAATGAAAATATTATTTATTATTTTGACTTTTACTGTTTATTGTCATGAATTGATTTTCATTTATTTTTAAACATAATTTACCATAAAATTGCTTCATAAATAATTCATAAACATACAGCCATCCAGCCATCTCCTCAAGGAGTTCAGTAAACAAATTGACCCAATTTGTAAATTGATAAAGGCTTTAACTATTATTATAAGGTTTAATGATTGTTTTTCCCCCATGCCATGAATAGTTTTGTTTCTGTTATTGTTTAGTAATAATTTAAATCCATTGAATATTTATGAAAAATCAAATTGAGTTCATCATCATCACAGTGAAGCCTTCTAGACCAGGGTTTATTTTACAGTTTGATAGCTTTCAAGCAGTTCATTTACTTGTGGTTTTCACTGTATTTCCGTAATATGTTTAGTTGTGTCATTAGGAATTCATAAATCAATTTGTATTGACATTCGTCCAAGTCATCTTGTCTTTGAGTGGCCAAAAAGTTTGTTGGTTGGTTTTTTTTGGTACATAGTTTGGCTAATTACTAAATGAATGAAAGAGCAAATAATACAGCTCCCTGTTGCTAAACGAGGGTGGAATCAAAATTAGTCCAACGGACATAACCTTCGTAAACAAAGGCAATCTTATAAAATATTCTCTCTTCATTTTGTCTTCAACATGATGTCTCGCAGTCTATTAGATAGTGTGTTGGTATTAGATTAGAGACCGTAGTTCAAATCCCAGTTCTGATGCGTCAAGTAAAACGGAAAGTTAAAAAAATTCTTCTTTCGAATAGTTTTTAAGGCATAAACTTGAAGGGTAAATGAAATCGCCATGAAATGGTGCTCAAATCTGAGTTGGCGTTGAACTATAAATCCAGCTATGTCCAGTTCTGATATATCAACAAGACGGATTGGGAAAAAATAATTTTTCTCAGCAGTTTTTTTTTTACAATAATTCGAAGAGTAAATACAATTACCATGAAATGTTGCACAAATCTGTTTTTCGGAGTCAGCGTTAAATTCAAGTTCCACCATGTCCCGTTCCGATATCTCATATGAAACGGAATGTAAACAAATATTTCTTTCGTTGACTTCTTCTCAGCAGATTTAAGGCAAAAATTCGGAGAGTAAATAAAATTGCCATGAAAAGTTTCTCAAAAATCTGTCGTTCGGAGTCGACTTTAAACTGTAGGTCTCGCCACTCAGGTATAAAAATTGACACACTTAACGTAAGTGGGGTGAGAAGCTAGGCTGCAATCCTGACTAAAGGGTTGTAATGACCAATTAAATCGCTGTTTATGCCTACAAATAGCTATCGAAGCGTCTGATAAACGCCACAGAAAGTATCCCACGTACCCAACATTTTCCTGAACATGTTATCGGGTAAATGCTGGGCGTTTGGACTGAATAATGTGTCAACACTGATTGTAGTCCTATACTCTATATACTGAGAATCAAAGATAATAGAAGAAGAAGATTAAATCGAGTGGGCCATCTATCGGCTTCAATTCGAACCATCGATTATTTCGAATCTGGCAATACTTATGTCATTCTGCCACAAAATTCTGTATATTTTCTCCACTGAACGTAATGAGACGATTTACGCTTGAGCAACGTTGGGATTTATTGTGTCAACGAGAAATTGTACGATGATGTTGAAATCTTTTCGGATGAAGCTCATTTTCATCTTGATGGGTACGTCAATAAGCAAAATTGCCATACTTATGGCTCAGAAAACCCATACGTGGCCTTACAAAAGCCAATGCACCCATTACGAGTAACTTTTTGGTGCGGCTTGCGGCATCATTGGCCAAATGAGGATGGCGCAACCATTATAAATATAAATAAATACTTCCGAAAGTATATGTTAATAGACAATTAGGCGCCATTTCCTTTTTTAAGTTGTCTAATTTTGTTACCCCCCTCGCAGATGCTATTGAAGAAGATAAATTATTTCGTATGTATAATTAAATATTTTTGCACAAAATCGTAATAAATAATGATTTTACAATAACTTAATGCAAATTTAGCCACTAATAGCATTATTACTATTGATTCTTAAAAGCCTTAAAATATTCTATAATTATTTGCCATTAACCAGTAGCAACTAAAAGTATGCTTACATTTTTTTCAGTTTTCTAATAAATTAAAATCAAAAAAGTACGCAAAGAAACTTTAATGGAAAAAATCTTTTAAAAGAAATTTCTTTTAAAGTGATGCTCAGAAATGAATTTCTTGTGTAGAAGAGCACAACTTCTTTGGGAAATTTAAAAGAAATGAAAAAAATAATTAAAAACTGAAGCCTTTGAAAATCTATTTTAATAGAAAAGTGCCTTTTTTGATTTTTACTTTTTTTATATAGAAAATGTGAATCTATTATAAGAAAAAATAAATAAAGTTTATTAATTAACGCTTAAAGTCTTACAAAATCAATTTCGTTTTAAAAATATAATCATTTGCAACGAATAATATCAAAGGCACAGACATTTTTGATGAGTTTTAAAGGTTAGCAGTAATTAAAAAAAGAAGGAAGTAAAATCGATTTAATTTCTATTTTTTTATTTCTTTCATTTCACACCAATCGATGACAGGACTTCCGCAAATCCTCGCAACAAATATCTTTTTCATCGGTGCATCATCCTCCATTCGAACGACCATGTCGTTGAAGAGCACCTGCCGGTCACTGTTGGTTCCAATATGCCGCATGTCCATACTTGTAGACAACAAATACTTCGTTTTGTCCTCATTGAGTGCCAGAACCATTGTAGTAGCACTAAAGGCAGCAGTAACATCTCTCTTGGTACGTCCTATGATATCAATGTCGTCAGGGTATGCAAGCAATTGGACACTTTGGCGGAAAGTAGTGCAATTGCAATGCACTCCTGCATTCCATAGAATACTCCCCTTAAGGAAGCTGTAGAGGTCGGAGGGTAAGAGATCGCCTTGTCTCAAATCTCTTTTCAGCGCAATTATCTAGCATAAGTTTAGGATGACTCAAACCCGTTTCAATTGAGATGTGTCTTCTGCTCTCATCTTCATCTTTCCTTTCCTTCCGAACTCGTTTAACTTCTCAACGGAAAGTTTTTGGCTCCACCAAATATGTGAAAGCTCCTCTTCCTGCAAGCTTATCTGTCTGTTTATTCTAGGGAATTATCTAAAGACCTCAAGATGATCTTATTTCCTCTACCCAGGCAGGCCTTTACTTATCTTTAGTCATAGAGGTTCAGTGCTGGAATGGCAGCGTGACTGTCAAATAGTATTGCTGTTTTCCATCCTCTGCACTTCGTGACGAAGTTAAAATGAGCATATTGTTTTATTGCGTATACTTACGCTGCAATTCCTCCACAGTTCATTGTTGGATCGAATGCGCCAATCATAGCCAACTTGCACTTGTCCGAATATCTTACGTTGGACTTTTCTCTCGAATGCTCTTAAGACTGCTGCATTAGTTCTTAATAGGGTTCATGCTTCTTGCCATTAAGAAGTACAGGGGAATGAGCGTTTTGTAGAGTATTAGTTTCGCCGTATGCAAGAGGTCTCTGCTACTCAATTGACTATTGAGACCATAGAAGCACCTGTTGGCAAGAGTGATCCTGCGCTTGATCTCCGGACTGACATCTTTTTTGGTGGTAATGGAGGAGCCAAGTTAAATAAATTCTTTGACTATCTCGGAAGTATAGTTAGCGGAAGCTGGGATCATAAACTCTGCTATACTCTACCGAAAATGTTCACAATGCCGACAATATATTTTCTATCGAACATTTATAAATCGTATCTGTTCGTTGTTTCTGAAGAGACCTTTTCTGTATAGAATAACTCTGGTCGACCGAAACGTGTAACATTCAACCAAACCGCCTTTGTTATTTTAGCAAGTAATGTTGCTAAATATTTCTCTCATATCTTAGCAATCTAATCGCTGCTGATGATTAATTATCATACGGCCTATCGAATAATTATCGACTTTTTTGGAGATAGGAATTCTTTGAAAATTTTCAAGATTTTCTGCCGATTTCCGAGGAATTTCTTACAATAAAAAATCATACCCATTTTAGCTACAGTAGCTTAATAATATTCTTTTAATTCATTGTTGTAGTTGTTGTTCGTTTTGTTGTTTGTTGTTAAAAAATTTTTTCTACAAATTATCGCCTTTTTGGAAATCATTATCAATCATCCATCATTTTCATATGTTGTGGTCTGCATTTTTTCTCTTGTTGCTGCTGTTGTAAGATTGCTGTCGTTGTTGTTGCAGCTATTGGTGTTTAAAGCTCTCTTTTTTTTGCGCTAGTGTGGCTTTTGCTAACTAATTTGGCAAATCGTTAACAACAACCAGCCAAAACTATGAAAGAAGGCAATTTAACAGTAGCAGAAACAGCAATTTTTAAATATTTTACCAGCATTTTCTAATACTCATATCCATTCCATGCCATGCCATGCCATGCCATCATACCATAGATGTTTCAACAAAACAATTCATCCACAATCAAGCAACCCAGTCAAACAATCTATTCGACCGCACAGTGCTCTGTAGTGGGGCTAAACCAATTGTCTGTCGTCTTATTGTTGCCACTAAATATGGTCACGACAATGTTTATAACGATCTTAGTTTCTTGTGATCATCATTACAACCACATAGACTTCATCATAATCATTATCATCATCATAATAATCGCTTTGGAAAAACTAATGGCCAAACAACACCAATGTCTAACGGTGTAGTGATGTTGTCTATGGTGATGGCGATGGCTGATGATGATGATAATGATGACTCACATTAGAAGCAGTTGCAAGGAATAGAAAAAAACAGAAAAAGAATAGAAAACATAAAGAAAACCTGGTAAATGTTGATTTTAACACCCATACAAGTAATTGCCAGCCAAAAATGAATCTTTGTTAGACGTGTTTCCAAAAACTTATTTGCCGTGGCTGTTTGTTGCTCCACGCCATAATTTTTCCGTGGTCTGGTCATCTATGTTTGTTATGCTGCTTATAGACTTGGCTTCAAACAATTCAAACAAACAACAACAACAACATCAGATATTTGAAGAGGAATAATAATAACGAACAGCCAACACAGTGTTTAAACCCATTATAAACCCACCAAGCCGGTAAATTCCAAAAATATTTCGTTTTTTTTCGCTATGTTGGCCCAGACGTCTGTTAACATGTTTAAACAAAAATAATACAACACCAACAAACAATCAACAACAATAATAATAATAATAATACAATAATAAAAAAGAAACTTTTGTTGAATTTGTTGTTGTGTGTCGATTTCTTAAGCGATACCACCAATTGCTTTATATATTGGGTCATAGGAAAAGTAGCGGAGATATTCTGGGAAAGGAGGAAGGATAAGACGAATACACAGACATAGATATAGACATGGATGTAGACATAGAAATAGACATAGTCATATTCATAGTCATAGTCATAGTCATCCATCAGAGGCAGAAACTTTAGGAAGATGGATGTAATTAGTCTGTGCACAGCTTTCGATTGATGGTATTAAAACTGTCTCACTAAACTAGTCTAGTTTGTGACTGGTAACTGATTTCTTTTCGGGACCTTATATTTTTGGGTCACCAATAGTATAAATGTCAGCCGGACTTCTACAAAATTTATTATGGACCACAAATTAGTTCTGCCGTCTAAAACACTTGACTACATCCCCAGGAATTCATGTACGAATCCTGATGAAGACTAGAAAATATTTTACAACAGTTTTCCTCCGCCAAAAAAAAACTCCGGCGTTCTACAGGCTAAAATAGTTGACTACATCCCTAGTACTTCATGTTCGCATCCGAATGAAAGAGTGAAAGAGTAGAATATTTTTTACCATTTTCTTCCTTCCTTCTCAAACAAAAAAATCCAGAGGAAAGTGAACTTTATACGAATGAATTGTAAGAATGTAATGAGCAAGGTTCATTATCCTGTATTTATAAAATGAGAGATGGCAACCTTAGGGCCCTAGAACCCAATATAGTAGATATAGCATCTGCTTTGCTGGAGAAACTAGATTAATTGGATAGATAGCTGGAAGGCTTTGTGAGGGCCTATTATGCTAAAGAACAGTACATGAGAACTTGTTGCCACAACATATAACAGCTCGAGCGAACACATCAGCCCAGAGCCACGCAGTACGATCCGATCTACCTACTGACAACATCCATTACTGTGCGAAGTTGCTGGCATTAAGGCAGTAAAGAGCAACAATCCACCAGGAAAAGCAAATTAATCTCTACGTTAATAGAAGGCGTTTGAAAAACGGAATTTCTGCTTGATGAGCTTAAAGAAGTTATTGTAATCAATACAGTTACAGCTCTGCTTTGCATCATGAACATTATCTGAAGATTTATAACCAAATCCAGTATGGATCATGTAAACTCACTGAGCATTGTTGTTTCACAGTCTGTGTTCTGACGAACTCCACCGAAACCTTCAGGAAAATACGATCGTAATTAAGCTGCAAAGTAAGGTAACAAAAGTAACAGAATTAAAAATAAACTTGGGAAGATAAAATCTATGCGTATAAATATCGGTCATATCAGTTATACACTGCAGATGAAAGGTGTCTGGCTTGAAACGTCTTCTGCTTACTTACTTACATAAGTACTTGCCTAATTGGTTTTTTCAACCCTTTCATCAAAATTACGATCTAGCTTCTTACATTAACCATGTTGTGTGTGTTAATATTATCCATAGCTGATGGGACCTACTGTTTAAAGTAGGCTTCGAACGACAGATTTAGATACTCTCAGTGGTTTGATGACACTTTTTATGTTCGTTAAGGTCAGTGTAAGTAAGGCCATTACAACCCTTTAGGCAGGATTACGACCTAGCTTCTCACATCACTGATTTTGTGTGTGCTAATTTTATACATGAGTGGCGGGACCTACAGTTTAAAGTCGACTCCAAAATACAGATTTTTGAGAAACTTTTCATAGCAATTTTTATTGACCCTCAGAGTTTTTGCCAGATATCTGCTGAGAGAAAGTCGTCGAAGAAATATGTTTTGAGACTTTCGTTTTGATGTCTAACCTTGGGTTTGAAACGAAGCCTCACGTCTAATAAGCCAACATACTACCTACTAGACTACGGCGAGTTCGATTGCATATTATACAGCTATCAATTGGACATATACAAAAATATAAAGGGTGTTTTTTTATAGAGGTATAGAACTTTAAGTTGGCATTACTTTTCAAGATGGTGACCGATTTAACAGCTGTCAAGTGATTTATTCTCAGTTTGGTTTGGCAATTCATCATGAATAGACTCACGCCTGAACAACGCTTGCAAAAAGTGCAATTTTATTTCGAAAATAATGGTTCTGTGCGGAAAACGTATCGCGCACTACGTCCATTTTGTCGTCGACAAAATCGTCCATCAGAGCAGTTAATTCGATTAACCATGGAACGTTTTCGCACAACGTTTACTTTTATTGATAACTCGCATCCCCAGAGACACTGTACGGTGCGTACAGAAGAAGCTATTGCTGCTGTAGAGCGTAGCATTGAGGAAGACCCGAATGAGTCCATCCACTTTATGGAAGATTTTGCGGAAGGATCTTGGTTTGCGTGCTTACAAAATCCAACTCGTGCAAGATTTGAAGCCAAACGATCATCAAGTAAGGCGTAGATTCGTCGAATGGGCCCAAAATGAGATTACTGTTGTCCCCGATTGTCATAAGCGAATTTTGTTTAGCGATGAAGCGCGCTTCTGGTTGAATGGCGACGTCAACAAACAAAACTGCCGCATTTGGAGTGAAGGTAATCCTCAAGTGTATGTGGAAACACCGTTACATCCAGAAAAACTGACTGTTTGGTGCGCTTTATGGGCTGGTGGAATCATTGGTCCGTACTTTTTCAAAAACGGTGGTGTCCAGAACGTTACAGTCAATGGTGATCGGTATAGAGCCATGATTACTAACTTTTTCATTCCTGAATTGAATAACCATAATGTCCAGGAGATGTGGTTTCAACAAGACGGCGCAACATGTCACACAGCTCGTGCCACAATAGATTTATTGAAAGACACGTTTGGTGGCCGCCTAATTTCACGTTTTGGACCTGTGAATTGGCCTCCAAGATCTTGTGATTTAACACCGCTAGACTACTTTCTGTGGGGCTATGTAACGTCATTGGTCTATGCGGTAAAGCCACAAACGCTTGACCATTTGGAAGACAACATTCGCCGTATTATTGCCGATATACGGCCACAAATGTTGGAAAATGTCATCGAAAATTGGACGTCCAGATTGGACTACATCCGCGCCAGCCGTGGTGATCATATGCCAGAAATCATATTTAAAATGTAATGCCACAAGATTATCTTTCGGATAAATAAAATTCATGTCAATCGAATAATCCATCGTTGTTTTATTGCAACTTAAAGTTCTATACCTCTATAAAAACACCCTTTACAAAAGGCCCCGAATACTTTTTATCTGACCCAATACAATTCACCAAAAGAACCACCAACTTTGTTCTGCGCTAAAAGCATAGGGAATCTGTTGTATGGTAAGAAACAAATATCAACAGCAACAAATAAAACTAGAAATACGAATACGAATACGAATAGAGGAGTATGAGTATGGAGTACAAGTCTGATTATTATTGTTATTATTTTAATAAATATTTCTTTTTAGCCGTATTGCACTTCTTGCCAATCGTTGCCTGCTTGGCTGCTCCGCTACCCACCAACAGCCATCCATCCATCCATTCCTCGTCTGTCTGTCTGTCCGTCTAAGTCGTGAGTTGTTTATTATTTAAGATTTTTTTTCGTTATTCACAAAAGGTGTTTTTGGTTGGCTGTTAGCATTGCTGTTGCCGATGCAGATTTCAGCAGAGATTTTGTTTCTATTTTTTCAATTCATTTGAAATATTTATGAAAATTATGGTGTTTAGCATACGAAAAAAAGCAGAAGAAGAAATACAAAGAAAACAAAATAACAATAATGATGTGAACTTCTTCTTAAGGTAACGAAAATGAATTTAATTTTTTGCAAAAAAAGAGGTGGAAAACAAACATAAACAAATTGAAGTATACTTCAGGGCTATAGACGCCAGGTTTTTCTTTTAAATTTTCTTTCAAGTACCAGAATAGTGCAGGGAAAGTAAAATTAAAGAAAATTATACAGATTTTGAAAAGGAAATGAATGAATATTAAAATAGAAAACTAAAAATATGCACACAAAAAGGCTTAAATACACAAATAAAATTAAAGTATATTTTTGGTGTAAAAAAAATCGTAAAAAGTAAACTACAAAAGGCGTAAATTAAAGCTAAATTATACTGCATACTTTTAGGCTTATGTACAACAGATTCCAGTCTCCAATTAATTGTTTATTCTTCTCTTGATTAAGCATTTAAATGAAAAAATTTATGTCCGAAAACTTGTACTTCATTAGAAATCTATTTCAACTGAATTTTTTTCTTTCTGCTTTAATAGAACGTATTTATATTCCGCCAGAATTCTATGAATTCCATATACAATTAGCTCCCACAGCTACAGTTCAGAATCACTTTGGATTAAAGTGAAGGGTTGCCTTTTATATTTCAGGATTAGAGAACAAAAACAAATATTAATCATCGAAAATCGCTTTATTGTTTTTCAAAATATTCCCCATTAAGATCTATACACTTTTGCATGCGTTTGAACCAATTGTCGAAGCACTTTTGCCACTCTGATTGAGGTATCTCCAAAACATGCATTCTGAACGCATCAACCGCTTCTTCAGGTGTCGAAAAACGTTGACCTCTCATTTTGTTTTTTACGTACGGGAATAAAAAAGTCATTCGGTGATACATCTTCGGCTGTTGGTTTTCCTGATTTCTTGGAAGACAACTGGCAAACAAATGGTTGTGTACCACTCAGAATTGACTGTGCGATTGCGACATGTCCAGTTTTCCAAAAAAACAGGCGATCATTTGCTTGTACGTGTTTCGTGCGCGAGCAACTTTTGTTGGATTTGGCTCATCTTGAAACACCCATACAGTCGACTGCTGTTTACTTTCGGTCTCATACGCGTAAATCCACGATTAATCATCTGTCACGATGTCATAGACGTGTTTCGAAGCACCGCGATCGTATTTTTGGAGCATTTCTTTCGACCAATCAACAGGAGCCTTTTTTTTAGCGATTGACAAATTGTGAGGGATCCAACGCGAACAAATTTTTTGACAGTCAAATGTTCATGCAATATTGAATGTATGCTGGTCCCACTAATGCCTAAGGTTGTCTCAATCTCACGATAGGTCACATGACGATCTTGCAATATCAGTTGGCGCACAGCATCAATGGGTCCGGAACAACAACTGATTTTGGACGACCTTCACGAATTCACCATACCATCGATAAACACTGGTCCTTGATGGAGCTTCATCGCCAAAAATTGAATTAAGTTCATCGATGCACTGTTGTTGAGTTAATCCACGTCGAAAGTTGTAAAAAATAATCGCACGAAAATGTTTACGATTTAATTCCATTTGTATGTCGAAACGTATGTCAAAACGTTCTGCGTACGTATAACCTCAAAAATGTCAAGCTTTACGATAGAGCTGTCAGTTGGCAGATTGCAACACTAGGGTTGCCAAATCCCGAAATATAAAATGCAACCCTCTAACACCAATGGGTGGCGTTTCATTATAGGAAGGTTAATATGAGTCACTGAAATTTTTTTATTTTAAAAACTTATTTAAAACGACTCATGAATGGAGGCACTTTTCGTTAATGACCTTTTTTTCGAAATAAATTTTATTATCTTTCTAGCCAGGATTGCCAGAAACATCCTAGTTTTCCAATTTCGCGGCAAACTTGTGATACTATTGTTCATTCTCCTTATGAGCCACTGCCAGTTTATATGTTATGTACGTTTTATGTGATCCTCTTGGTTAAGCTAGTGATCTGGTGTTGATGAATACAACCATAATTGAACATCATACCACTTATGTCGTATGTGTTAATTTTATCTCCGATCGACAGATTTTTTGAGAAACTTTTCATAGCAATTTTATTATCTCTCAGAGTGTTTATCACAAATCTGCTGAGAGGAAGTCGCCAAAAAAATATTTTTTAATATTTCTTTTGTAGAAGATATCCAACCTGGGGTTTGAATCGTTGCTCACGTCTAATAAGCCAACACACTACCTACTAGACTACAGTAACTACGTGTTAATGGATAACTACAGTTTTTCCCGAGATATTGCAAGTTTGATTGCAATTCTACAGGCATGTGTAGTCCTACGGAAAGTTGCTGCAGGTAGATTCTAAATTTTCTATGGGTTTCTTTCTCTAATGGTTTAATACAGTGTGTAAATATGGATCTATTCGATATTCTCCACCGTTGGGTGTAATTCTAATTTCTTTCGAATGTTTCTTTCGTATATTATACCAGCGGCACTCTAGTACTATGTGTAGTAAACTAGCTTTGCGGTTACCTAAGCGCCTGTGGTTACCTAAGCGACTTGATTCGTCTGAACGTTAGCAAACTTCTTTACACCAAATGCCTATCGAGATTGGCTGAGTTTCTTAGTCGCCATTTGTTCAATCATCGAATGATAAATGAGTTCCATCGTTGAAAAAAATTCTGTTGTTCGATAATTTTAGCATTGAAAGACTGCTGCTCTGCATATCTACGGCTGAATGAATGGTCAACCGACTTCAAGGAATGAAGATGAAAATTCAGATGTAAAATAAGCAGCAAGATTCAATGCAGTTCATACATGGCGACAAAGCAATGGCTGGACCACCTACGTAACGATTCCAAAACCTACTAAATTTTTTTTAAGAGATCTCTTATGTTGCCCATAATACTCACGTAATGATCGAAAAGTAGAAATGTTTGCAATACATACATACATACATAATTGGCCATTACAACCCTTCAGTCAGGATTACGACCTAGTTTCTCACACCACTTATGTTGTGTGTGTTAAGTTTTATGCATAAGTGGTGGGATCTACAGTTTAAAGTCGGCTCCGAACGACAGATTTTTGAGAAACTTCTCATGGCAATTTTATTTACTTTCAGAGTTTTTGCCAGAAATCTGCTGAGAGAAAGTCGCCGAAGAAATACTTTTTGTATTTTGTTTTGACGTCTGGCCTGGGACTCGAACCCTGGCTTTTCGTCTAATAAGCCAACACACTACCTACTAGACCACTGCGACTTCAAAATGTCTTAAAAAGTTTAAACTGTTCTTATGTGTTCTTCGTGTCTTAAACAATCCATATTATAAGACAACCCATTCACAAAATAAATGACAATTGCTTAACCGATAATTTTGAATCCATGAAATGGATAATTTTATATGATAATGAATTAGTCCCGACTAATTGTCTTATATTGTATTTAATGAATTCATTTAACTGTTCTTTTAATCCATAAATATTCGATTACTTTTAATTCAGTTTTTGACTGCAGCTTTTAAAATTGAAACTTTGTTTGATATTTCTTTGCTTATTTAACTACAAAAGTTATAAATTTTGCATAAAAATTAAGAAGTATTTTAACCATAAAATTTTAATAAATTTTTATTAATCAAATGACACACTGGCAACATAATAAAAGTGACTGCAGCCTCAAATAACATTTGGGCTGTTAACAGTCTCCAAACACTAGAGAATTTCAGATTTAATTTTTTTACAATGAGAGGAAAATAATGAAGCATCAAAAGAAGAGATTTATGATCTTATTGTAAATATTTAAAGTAAGGAGTGTGCATGAATAAATTTAGACATTTACTTTTCTTTCTATTTTCTAAAAACGAAAATTAATGATAAAATAATTCGAAGCTTTATTTTAATGAAATAAAATATTGTTGAAGATGTGATATAGAAAAGTATGGAACCTTCAGTGAGTACCATTCATTCCATTGCGACAAGGGACATTTTAACTACACAGTCGCCGTAGTCTAGTAGGTAGTATGTTGGCTTATTATACGTAAAGCCGCGGTTCAAACCCCAGGTCGGGCAACAAAACAAAATTTGAAAAAATATTTCTTCGCCGATTTTCTCTCAGCAGATTTCTAGCAAAAACTCTGAGACAAAATAAAAATTGCCATGAAAAGTTTCTCAAAAATTTGACATTCAGAATCGACTTTGAACTGTAGGTCCAAACACTCATGTATGAAATTAACGCACACAACATAAGTGCTGTGAGAAGCTAGGTCGTAATCCTGACTGAAGGGTTGTAATGGTCAATTATGTATATAAAGGGTCCGAAAATAACTTTTTTTTTTGAAAATGCTTTAAAAAAAACTACTGAATATTTTCTCATATTTTTTTTTATTTGAAAGTACAATCCTTCTGGTTAATAATAATAATAATGGAAAATAATTTCATTCAAATGGCTGCTTCAGCTGGCTATGCAGTAGCCTACACGATCGGTCCAATTTTTAAGCACATTATTGTGTTCAGCTGTATTTCACCAATGGCTTCACGAATATTGCCCATTAAAGCGTCAATTATCTCTGGCTTGTCGGCGTAACACTTATCTTAGACGGCACCCCACAAATAAGAGTCCAACGGTGTCAAATCGCAGCTCCGAGGTGGCCAAACGACATCAGCTCAGCGGCTGATAATGCGATCTTCAAAAACAGGGCGCAAAACATCGAGTGTAGCTTCGGCTGTGTGGCACGTAGCGCCGTCCTGTTGAAACCAAATGTTGCCAATATCCTCCTTTTCAATTTTTGTGAACAAAAATTCGTTCAACATGGCCCGATAACGATCACCATTGACTGTAACGGCCACTCCTTGCTCATTTTCGAAGAAAAATGGCCGAATTGTGCCTCTGGACCAAAATCGGTTCCAAACTGTGACTCGTTTTGGGTGCGTCGGCTTTTCAATGTATGCGTGCGGGTTTTCTGTGCCCAAATGCGACAATTTTGCTTGTTTACATACCCGCCAAGATCAAAATGAAGATGATTATTTTTGCCAAAATCGGCATCTTCTGGTGTAGGCTACTGCATGGCCAGCCGAGGCAGCCATGTGAATGAAATTATTTTCCATTATTAACCGGAAGGATTGTACTTTCGAATAAAAAACGAAATTTGAGAAAATATTCAGTAGTTTTTTTTAAAGCATTTTCAAAAAAAAGTTATTTGGCGGACCCTTTATATATGTATGAAACCTTCAATGAGTACCAGTCATTCTATTGTTCTTTCTGTTAAAGTGTCAAACGGCAAGAGACATTTTAACCCGTATGTGCCCAATTTTTTTCTGGTAAAAACATGCATTTTTGTATTTATTGGAATCTATATGGTATACCACACAGCTGATCAATATCTTACCGTTTTAAAAATGGGGCGATAAGCACATAAGGGTTAACTACACTCATTAACATAAATATCAGAGTTATCGGAGTATGATTTTTCACCCTAAGTGAACATAGTTAAGAGGACTCGTAAAGCAAATTTACAATAGTAAAAATATACATCCGATTAACAAATTTAACAAATTTCTGAACCAATGCAAAAGACCGCCTTAAAATCCAAGAAAGATATCAGACAATTATAAAGATTTTAAACCAAAACGGATTGGTTAAAATCGAGGAAAGTTGTCAGAAAATTATAAAGATTTTCAACGAAAACGGATTAGTTAAAAAATTTTTGAAATTTGTTAACCGTATGTATACTTTTGTGGCTGAGTGTATTTGTACGAGTCATTGCATAGTAGTTAGACATGTTGAAAGATTTCGTTTAGCAGCAAATGATTTCTGTGCTCCTTGCAGATCGTTTAAAGAGAAAGAGAGTATATTGTATACTCTATTGCCCATGTCTGTGCCTAGCTTCTAGCACTTGGTATATACTTTCTTGATAATCTAACGGAGTTATCGTTGCTAAATGTCGATGTCGTTAGATTCATTAAACTTTCGTACTAGCTTTCAGCTTGACTCTACGGGAGTAATGCTTTAAATAAGAAGCTGTGATGATGATTGTCATGACATTGTCAATTAGTCTCTGGGGCGTCATTATATCTGGCTGATATGTTCTATCCTATCGTGCTGTGTTTGGCAAAATCTACATAACGAGTGTACAAGTTTTTCGATAAACACTTGCAGGCTTGGTTATTGTAGTTTGTGGAGGACGCCCTTCAGATAGGACTACAACCTACCTTCTAACACAGCCCATGTTGAGTACTTTTATTTTATAAATAAGTGTCAACAGTTTAAAGTCATTTCCGAAAGACAGATTTGTGAACAATTTTTCAAGTGGGGTGCCATGTAACGTAAATGACCGATGATCACGCAGGTAAAATTCCTGGGTTTCAAGAAATCTGCTTCACTCTCTTGGAAAATTTTACAATGCTAACGAGATGTTTTCTATCGGAAATTTAAAAATCGTATCTGCCAGCGATCCTATTCCTGAGGTCTCGATGCTTCCTAAGGAATCCTGTGTTAGATCCCATTATTCTAACCATAGTATCCATGCCTCTGGTACTCACCGCAATATGCAAGGGCAAAAAGCCGAACACAACTACTTGCTCTTGCACCGCCGTAACACTCAGTTTCTAAAGGAATCTGTGTCAATTAAGGATAGTTTCGGTATAGAACTACTCTGTTCAACTCAAACGTGTGAACATTCAAACAAACATACATACATAATTGGCCATTATAACCCTTCAGTCAAGATTACAGCCTAGATCCTAACACCACTCATGTTGTGTATGTTAATGAGCGGCGGGACCTACAGTTGAAATTCGGAGCGACAGATTTTTGAGAAACTTTTCATGGCAATTTTTATTTTGTCTCAGAGTTTTTGCCAGAAATCTGCTGATAGAGGAAGTCGCCGAATAAATACTTTTTTTTTCGTTTATTCGACAGTTCTGACCTGGGATGTGAAATTTAGCATGTGTTTACTGAGATCGATGATTAACGATAGCAATATAACGGTAATTCTTTGCCTTATGCCAATAAAACATAAGCCCAGAATTGTGAACAAATTTTTTTCTGCACAGTCCTTATTTGCATCTGTGAACTGTGAGTAGCCCTTTTGATTTATTTCAACAAAGCATAGGAAAAAATTTATATTTTTACACAAAACTACTGAAAAGGCAACATGATTTTAAATGAAGATGTTTAAGTTTATTTGCCAACAATAACGAATATGGAAAATAATAAAAAAATTAAAAGAAAATTATTTTTAATGCAAACAAATGGAAATTAAAACCCCTTCAACTGACTTCACCTTTAAACCCAAAGTATCTATTTACAGCAACATCTTTAGGTTCTCCACCAAAAAAAAGCTGTCATTAACTTTTAATTCATGTCATTTTTTATCTCTCTTTCCCGCTCGATCTCTCTCTCTCTCTCTTTTGTACAAAAGAATGTCATGTCATTTTTTATTTTTTAATGCCCCGTGCAATATTATTTAACGTTGTGTTAAATTACAAATTGTTTAACATGAATTATGACATGTTGTATGCTGTTGTCGATGTTGTTGTATTTTTACTGTATGAAAAATGGAAAAATTTTGCTTGCAATTGAATGAAAAAAATATTTAATTTTTTCTTACTCAAATAATTATTCAATAAATTTGCTCTCCATATGCGCTGCACTTGGCTAACTCTTGGCTGCTTAATATCTTGCTTAAACAGCAATGTGTTTACTTGTAAGAAAATTATTACCATGCACTGTGAATAAAGCACTAAAACTTTGCAATACCATGGGAAAAATTAAATTAAATTTATGGACTTAAAATACAAACCGATTGGCTGTGTAACAACCGTATGATGGCGCTTTAATTGCAGTCTACCAGGTGGGAAAACGAAAAAAAAGAAAAAACCAAAAAGACTCTGTCAAGTATTTTGTTTAAATGTTTGTCTATCTGTCTATCGAGTTTATTAATTGTTTTCTTTTTGATTACAGTGATCTTAACATGTTTTGACAAGACTTCCAGCTATAAAACGATTTATTCAGTATTCTGATGTAAAGCAAGTAATTTTTTCACACTTCATAACACGGTTTGGATATTAGCAAAATAGGCCTGCCGAAGAAAATGTATTTTATTTTTGAAATAAAAACTAGTCAACTAAGATAAGTACTTATGTATGTGTGTATACCAGAGTTTTGAATTAGAAAACAAAATTTCACACAAAAAATTCAAGTGTTACCCCAGCGATCTTGGGTCTCTTCTTAATTGCACAATCCTTTCAGTCAGGATTTCGACATAGCTTTTCACACTGCCCATATAGTGTGTGTTAATTATATACACGAGTGGGGCTTCAACTCTAGACATTCTCTGTGTAACTTTGCTACATTTTAATCCTTACTTTTATAAAAAAAAATGGACTCTTAACACAGAAAAGTGCTAGGGCTTTAATAGTGTAGTTGCACTCTCTTGTGTGTTTGTTAGTCTGTATTATTTCTCCAATTTCTTAGACTCATTATCCTACTTCCTCTCCTTTTCCCTTATCTCCACTATTATCCTCTCTCCTTTAGGTTGTAGTACAATATAACAACTTGATCTCCGGGTACTGTACATGTCTTAATGGCAAGTACACTTCGTCTAACCTAAACCTAAACCTAAGTCAGAAAACTCTAGCAATTTGGATTCCATCACAAAAAGAGACAAAAAATTTCATTTTGGTTTTCGAATTGTCAACAAGAAGAGGCCTCAGTTCCCCCGATCCCTCGAGAGGATGACATCAACAGCGAACATCAATATATTTTCCCATAGAATATGTGTAGAAGTAATATAAAGCCGGCTGTATGAATACTGAATTAGCTGAAAGCCATAATGTGATGTTTAATGTGCTTAACCACTAGCTGAAGCAATCCAATCCACCAAATAACTTTTTTTTTGAAAATGCCTTAAGAAAAAAACTACTGAATATTTTCTCAAATTTCTTTTTTTTTATTTGAAAGTACAATCCTTCCGCTTAATAATGGAAAATAATTTCATTCAAATGGCTGCCTCGACTGGCCATGCAGTAGCGTACACGATCGGTCCAATTTTTAAGCACATTATCGATTGGGTGCAGCTGTATTTCACCAATGGCTTCACGAATATTGTCCTTTAAAGCGTCAATAGTCTCTGGCTTGTCTGCGTAAAACTTATCTTTGACGGCACCCCACAAATAATAGTCCAACGATGTCAAATCGCAGCTCCGAGGTGGCCAAACAACATCAGCTCTGCGGCTGATAATGCGATCTTTAAAAATAGGGCGCAAAACATCGAGTGTAGCTTCGCCTGTGTGGCACGTAGCGTGGTCCTGTTGAAACCAAATATTACCAATATCCTCATCTTCAATTTTTGTGAACATAAATTCGTTCAACATGGCCCGATAACGATCGCCATTGACTGTAACGGGCACTCCTTGCTCATTTTCGAAGAAAAATGGCCCAATTATGCCTCTGGACCAAAATCCGTACCAAACAGTAACTCGTTTTGGGTGCATCGGCTTTTCAATGTATGCGTGCGGGTTTTCTGTGCCCCAAATGCGACAATTTTGCTTGTTTACATACCCGCCAAGATCAAAATGAGCTTCATCTGAAAAAATGATTTTTTTTTGCCAAAATCGGCATCTTCTGGTGTAGGCTACTGCATGGCCAGCCGAGGCAGCCATTTAAATGAAATAATTTCCATTATTGACTGGAAGAATTGTGTTTTCAAGTAAAAAAAGAAATTTGAGAAAATATTCAGTAGTTTTTTTTAAAGCATATTAAAAAAAAAAAGTAATTTGGCGGACCCTTTAGGCTGAATAGGCAGAAGATGAATAAATTGCATTAAAGTTTTTGTGTTACAAATATCGCCTTCAAGTACTCCATTTAGGAATTATGCGGGGAGAATTCAAACAGGATCACACCAAACAAAAAATAGAACCACCTTTAAATTATAAATGGATTCTATGATAAAATCTTCAAACCACTGCTCCTAATGCATTAACCCAATACAAGTACTCATTACATTTCAGAAGAGGACGTTGTTTGTTGGCAACGACTGATGGCAACTCTAACGGTCTAGAACCTGGCAGCAAGAAAGCTTATCTAAAGAGTAAACGTGACTAACGTAGTTAAAAAAGGTATTAAAGCATAAGAAAATGGAATCCCTATTCTCCTTAAAGGCAACGAAAAAAAAAAAATAAAACAAATCAGAAAGATGTTAACTATGAGGATATTAGGCCACAACTCCGTACTTGCTTACTTAAATGGTCAATACAACCTTCTAGTCAGGATTACAATCTAATTTCTCACACCACTTATGTATGTTCATTTTGTCCATGAGTGGTGGACTTACTGTTGAACGTTGACTTCGAACGAAGGATTTGAAGAACTTTTCATGGCACTTTTGTTTATTCTCTCAGAGTTTTTACCACGAGACTACTGACAAGAAGTAGCCGAATTTAATTTTTTTGATGTTGGGTTTTGTTCGAGTGGTCAAGCCTGAGCTTAGAACAACCATAGATAATAACACAATACACTACCTTGTAGACTACGGTGACTTAATCGATTTTAAAACCTAATTCAGACTGAAATTTCGACTATAAAGGCTTTCGTAGAAGAAAGTCTATTATTTGGTGGTAAAGCAGTCATTCTATATCAAAAGATTTTTCGACGATTTGATCTAAGATTGTCACTGAGGGCACTAACGACATATTAAATGATTACCTCCCTATTGTTTCCCAGGCAATGGCGATAAGAGATAATAACACAATTGTCACACTTACGAAAGCTTATACTTTGAACTTTACTTAACCTTAAAATAGGTTGGAATATTTGCACACTTGTATCGTGACCAGGCTAATCTTCAGTTTTATTGTCAATTGGGTATAGAAAATTTTAGTTAAATGTGCTTAGTTTCCATCTTAGAAGCCTCAGAACAGTACAATGGTTCCTAACATACGCCTTGAAACGGTTTCTTTATAAAAGCTGTAATAGTAAGAACAGAAGACTACTGCCACTATCCGGACTTTATCGGCAGAACTTTTGTCGTTTGAAAAAGAAAAAAAGTCCATACCTTCTCAAAATTAAGAGATGGGGTTAAGAAGTGCTTGCCAGAGTATTCTTCAATTCGATCCAGGGAATACATACAAAATTGGTCATTACAACCCTTTAGTCAGGATTATGACCTAGTTACTCACGCCACTTGTACAGGTGCTGGGGTTTTCTGTAGGGAACTCGGTCTTGAACTCCACTTCAGGTTAAATGGCGGAGATTTTCGCAATCTTGAAGGCTATTGGGGCCATAGCTGGTGGCCCAGCTTCGGATTACGAATCTTACATGATCTTCGTTGACAGTCAGGCTGCCCTTAGGGCCATTGCGTCGGTCTGGTGCAAATCACGGTTTGTTAGCGAGTGCAGGTAGTCGTTGAGGACTTTTGGACCGGACCGTATCCATCTATGCTGGGTTCCGGGACATAGCGGAATACTGGGCAATGAGATGGCGGATGCCCTCGCTAGGCTAGGTTTGCTTTCAGGGGGCAATTTGATAGGTGGTCCTAACCTCCCAGTCTGCCACCTCTATGGCCTCATCAATGGATGGGTCATGGAGAAAGAGCAGAGGCGTTGGGAGAACGGATCGGGTTGTTTTGTTTCTAGGTGTCTATGGCCTGCTGTAGGCAGTAAGAGAACAGGTTGGTTGCTGGGCTTGGATAAGGCCAGCTTAAGGTTTTTTGTTGGTTTTATCACGAGGCACTGCGAGATTAGGTCGCTGACGGGGATTTAGAACAGATCCCAGCCGTACTATTGCAGGGCGTATTGCGATGAGGAGGAGTTGCAAACTATCGAACACGTCATCTGTAACTGCCCAGCCCTTGGTAGATTGAGATTGAGGACACTTGGCAGGGCCTTCTTTGGGAGCTTGAATTCAGTCTCGAGAGCCGACATCAAGGCTCTCCACAGATTCATTAGTTGCTTAGGCTGGTTGAGAGGTGCTAGGACTTCATCGGTGTAGTCGCGCTCTCCCACCCTTTTGTTGTGTCTGGTCTGTGTGATTCCTCCGCTTCATACTCCCCCCTTTCCCATATACCCTCCTTTCATCCTATCCCCTATACTCTCCTTCCCTCCTTTAGGACGTTGTACAATGGGTCAATCCGACCTCCGGGTACTGTACTTGTCTTGACTGACAGGTACACGTTCGCTAACCTAACCTAACCTAACCTTCTCACACCACTTATGTTGTGTGTGTTAATTTTATACATGCATGGTGGGACCTACAGGTCGGCTCCGAATGACAGATTTTTGAGAAGCTTTTCAAGGCAATTTTATAAACTCTCGGAGTTTTTGACAGAAATCTGCTGAGAAGAAGTTGCCTAAGAAATATTTTTTCATATTTCGTTTAGTTGGAGATTGGGATTTGAACCGAGCCTCACTACCTACTGACTCCATATAAAATATTCTTCAATAGGATCCAGGGAATAAGGGTATCTAATTTAACCAAAAACAATCTGAAATCTCTAATTTGGCAATTATGCTCCAAAGAAATTAAAAATTTTTACTCCGTTATTTATAATCAATTACTTAACGTATGTCTTATATTGTATTGTTAAGTGTATTTAAATATGGTCTATTGAATAATCATTTAATGCATCACGCAAATCATAAATTAATCTCGCCTGAGTATATACTAGTCAAGTGGTTGCATGTGGCAAGTATGCATATGCTTGAGTTTGGAACTCGCCGGCTAATTTTTCTTTTGTCTTTCATCAACTGTCTGTCTGTCTGTCTGGGGCTGTCTTGTAAATCTTTTAAATAGAAATTCTATTCATAAAAAACCATATTTTGTATTCACTGAATATTATTTTCATTATTTATGGTAAATTATACGGTTTATCATGTAAATTAAATACAAAAACAAAACTCCCAAAAGCAATAAGAAAGAAGCAACAGCAAATGCATTGACAAGCAATGAAAAAATATATAAGAAATCTTAAGAGAGATTCCAGTGGAACTGAAACTAGTGAGGAGGGTGAAAATAAAACTAATAAATACAGGTACTTGTACAACAACAATAAAAACAAAAAATAAATGATATATTATGCCAAATTATAAGCAGCAAAAATGACAACAACAATCAATGAATATTTTTTGTTTCAAAGTTAAATACGAAGCGAATTCTAAAAGCCTTTTATTTTTTGTTAAAAAAACGAATAAAAAATTAAGTTTTTCCAATTCAAATCAATCGGCAGCTAAACTGAAATCCTCAGAAATACTTTCGTAGGAACCATCAGAAGCGTAGCGCCATAAAAACAATGAAATTGAGTACATTATTCAAAAAGAAGAACGATCACATTTTTCGAGTGTCGAAGGAGGCATTCAAGTGCCTTGGTTTTTTAAAACAGTGCAGAAAATACTTCACTTCATCCGACCTTCTTACTATTTACAGGACCTTTATCCGACCTCGTATGGAGTACAACTCTCATGTATGGGCCGGTGCTTCAAAGTCTATTTTGAAGCTTCTCGACCGCGTACAGGAGAGGGCGAAGGAGCTTATTAATGACAGTAGGGTATCCAACTCTATTGATTCGTTTGAGCAGCGTCGCAATGTGGCGTGTGTTTCATTGTTCTATCGGTACTATAATGGGAGGTGTTCTCGAGAGATAGGGGGCTTATTTCCCGGTAACCACATATTTTTACGTGGTACTCGTACTTCTCGCAGAGCACATCCTTTTGTGGTTGATTGTCCAGTGAACCGCACAATGCATTACAGGAAAAATTCATTTTTTGCACTGCTCGCTTGTGGAATGATCTTCCTGCGGAAGTTTTTTTTCCAGTCAGTTACGATATTGGTAAGTTTAAATGAAATGTCCACAGAAACTACTCCCTCTTTCCACCTTCCTATAACCTATTTTCCTAAACCTGTACAATGCACTGCATGAGTAGCGACCAAAAAAAAAGTGAATTTTCTGTAGTCTAGTAGGCAGTGTGTGGCTTATTAGTGGTGCAAACCTTAGCTCAGACACCTCAAACAACGAGATATGAAAAATATTTCTTTGAGGACTTCCTCCCAGCAAATTACTGGTAAAAAAAATTGCCATGCTTCTCACAAAATATATATGTCGTTGCGAGTTGGTATATCATTATAGCACTCCTGGTCTGTTTTTTAAGTGATCTATTTAGGATCCTTTCTTGTAATTGGTTATTACAACTCTTTAGTCAGGATTTCAACCTAGTGTCTCACAGCAACCAGGTTGTATGTGTTAATTTCATATATGAGTGGCGGGACTTACTTACAGTTTATTGTCTACACCGAATGGCAGAAACTGTGAGAAACTGTTCAGGATAATTTTATTCTACTCTCAGAGTTTGTGAGAGTAAGACTGCTGAGATGTAGACGCCGAAAGAAATATTTGTTTTCAGATCAAGGTTCGTTCTAGATTTCTGAAGTGGTGTTTGATCCAAGGGCTCTTGCTGTAGAGCATATTAGACTCCGATTAGTATACAGTATTATTCTCAGATTAGGTTAGGTTAGGTTAGAGGACGTGTACTTGTCAATTAAGACAAATACAGTACCCGAAGGTCGAATTGACCCATTGTACAATGTCCTAGTTTCTCACATCACTTATGTTGTGTGTGTTAACTTTATACATGAGTGGTGGGACCTACAGTTTAAAGTCGATTCCGAACAACAGATTTTTAAGTAACTTTTCATTGACAATTTTATTTATTCTCAAGAGTTTTTGTCAGAAATCTGCTGCGAGGAAGTCGCCTAAGAAATAATTTTTGTATTTTGTCTTGATGTCTGGCCTGGGGCTCGAACCCTGGTTTTACGTCTAATAAGCCAACACACTACCTACCAAACTACGGCAACTTCAATTATTCTCAGATACTTTGCCGTGATTTTGTCTGACCCAGGATTCCATTATTTTTACACTTAGGACGGTTCCTCCTTCTCATGTGCTTTTGCTTGGATTTATCCTCAGTCTCACAAGCATGCATATCAGATACACCATCTCAATGGGCTGTATTCACACATATGTACATATTACATTACAACCCTCCAGTCAGAATTACGAACTAGTTTCTCACACCACTTATATTGTGTGGGTTAATTTTATACACGAGTATTCTCCTTAAAGGCAATGAAAAAAAAAAAAAATAAAACAAATCAGAGGGCCGTTAACTATTAGGATATGAGGCCACATTTCCGTACTTGCTTACTTAAATGGTCAATACAAACTTCTGCACACTTCTATTGTGACCAGGCGAACCTTCTAGAGAATTTGAGTTAAATGTGATTAGTTTCCATCTTAGAAGCCTCAGAACAGTACAATGGTTCCTAGCGTAAGCCGTTTCTTTATAAAATCTGTAATAATGAGTAAGAACAGAAGACTACTGCCATTATCCGGACTTTATCGGCAGAACTTTTGTCGCTTGAAAAAGAAAACAAAGTCCATACCTTCACAAAATTAAGAGATGGGCCTAAGAAGTGCTTGCCATATAAAGTATTCTTCAATACGATCCAGGGAATACATACATAATTGGTCATTGCAACCCTTTTGTCAGGATTATGACCTTCAGGATTATGTGGGTCAATTTTATACACGAGTGCTGGGACCTACAGTTTAAAGTCAATTCCGAACAACAGATTTTAAAGAACCTTTTCATGACAATTTTATTTACTCTCAAGAGTTTTTGCCAGAAATCTGCTGAGAGGAAGTCGCTGAAAAATGTAGTTTTTCGTATTTCATTTTGCTACAGATGTCTGGTATGGGGTTTGAACTGCGGCCTCACGTCTAGTAAACCAATACATTACCTACCAGACTGACATTACTAATGGACTGCATTACCGATTAAAGATTTGGTCTACTACTGGTAATGCTACGTTGAGCACTTTTTCTGAATTTCTACACTGCATTCCAGTTCTTCTCGGGTAGGAATATAACCTCCATATTAGTTTGCCACTCGATGTTTGCCAAGTCATTCTCTAAGTCTCTAGGTTTTTGGGGCATAGAGGACATGTGCATTACGTTTTAGCTACGATACGTTCTTAATTTTATTAATTCCTGTTCCAATATATGGAATTATTGCGTTAAACCACTGAGCGTTACAAACTCCTTAAAAATCCAGAAAACCCTGAAGGTTACAAAGGTAAGGTACAAATCCTGAAGAGAAAATATATGAAAAATTTTCACTTTTTTTTACTACAAAATTGTTGTATTAATGTCTTGAACGTGCTGTGGGTTTTTACGGATACAACACTCACAAGAAAGTGCTCTTTGCACACATGCAAATTCATGCGTTTTTACATGTATGCATATGTGTATGCATGTAAATATTGTACATTGATAGTTTACATGTATGTAAACAATGTATTTTAAAATGTATAAAATATTATGAGCATATGTTCCATGTATTCAAACATATGCACTACGTTAGTATAAATTGGTTTAGTGTTGGAGTAAATGTATGTGTGTCGGTGTGTGTGTAAGCTAGTGAGTGACAAGGATAAACAATAACCTTTAAAATATCACCATTTTTATAAACATCAACACCATTTTTATATGATTTTCTAGCAACACCATCAACTAAACTCTGTCTGCCTGCATCATGGGAGTAGCTTCGTTTGCCTTGCTCTCTCACTCTCGCTCTCAAGAACTATTGTTTAAATATTTATTTTCCTTATGGTTGAAAGGAGAAAAAATCCTTTTTTTGTTTGTTATTTTCTTGCTTAATAATCTTCAGCTTAAACAATATACGACGAATACGTCTTAACGTATCTGTAAACGTAAGAGCCTTATAGACGAACGTAACAAATACGCTTTATTTGTTTCTACATTGTTTCAAGCAGCATACCCCACCTCCTTTTTTAACATAAAGTCCTAGCATTAGCCGTAAAAGAAAAGCATCTTTAAAGACATTGAAGATGTTTTACGAAAAGTGAAGACAAAAAAATAAAAAAAAAATCAAGAAAAAATATTCGATTTCAACGCAACTCCTTTTTCTTCCTAGCAACGGCAAGGAGACATGCTTTAAAGGATGTTGAAAAACTTTCTTCTTTTTTTTAAAGGAAGAGAAAGGAAAGCTTTTTTTCTGAAATTGAATGTCAGTTACTTACTTTGTATATACAAACACATGTGTAAACTTTCTTTTAGAGTAAGACAGAGAGAGAGTAAGGTGGTGTATGCTTGTGCAAAATCCTTTTTGAAGTTGATAAGTTTTAGGTGTAAATTGAAATTATTTTTGCACTTGCACTTGTAATGTCTTAGATTGTCTTCTCTTTCATTGGATATGCATTATAAGTTTTGGCAGAAATCTATTTTCAATTGAATCAAATTGATGGATTATAAAATAATTTAATAAACTTGTTGCCGTTTTAAAGCATATCCGCAAGGCATTGTTATTAAATCAAATTATAAAGCATACATTCAGGGTGGAATAATTCAAATGTTTAACAATAACTTGTAAAATACAAATGTGATTAGATTAATGTGGAGATTATATGGGAGGCCAATCTCCATCTTCTGTACTACTAAACTAGTACTGACTTTAGCATGTGTTCTACAAAAGATATTGGTATTCATTGGTTCAATGGAAAAAGAAGCTGGCATTGCTGCCGAGTTCATAAATATTCTGGCGTCTCCAAACAGTTCTGAGAAGCAATTTTTTTTAACAAATGGAAATGTGAACGGCGCTTAAGTTTTCGGTAAAAAAAAAACTACCGAATTGAATTTTGACGGTTTTAAACACCTTTTTTGGTTACGAAACTCTGGAAGCAGAAGTTAAGGTTGAACGAATAAGTGTTTGCCTGCTTAAGGTATACGTTAAAAGGTGTTTTACGTAACAGCTATCTTCACCCATAAGAGTGGCATTTTTAACGTTATCTTTGAAAAAGGAAGGCCAAACGTGTATTGATACCAGTCTCAAATTAGGTAAGGCACTCACAGCCAGACCACTCCTAATCGGTAATTAATCTCGACAGAACATCTAGCACTAACATAACGGCGACGGACGAGAGCGTAATGTAATGATTGTTTAAAAGGAACGAAGACAGTTGAAGTCTAATATATAGTACAGCCGTTCACAGTTCAGATTTAACTCCGCCATTATTAGTTCCAGTAGACAATAATCAGTAGCCTTAGTCAACATATTCATAACGTGGATCAAAAGGATAGCAAGTAAATAGAAACGATGTCGTGTCAAAGAGCAACTCTGGGTATACAACAGAAGTACGCGAGTTACTCTGCACCTGGTAATGTCACATGCAGGTTTTGAAAACGAAAATAATCCGGCTAATAAGTGATAACAGTGATGGCCTGACCAAAGTCTTTATAAAAGAAATATAAAACGCTGACGCCTCCATTCCGAATTTCAACGTACAAGGATGCTCTCAGAACTCATGTGCATTTGTATCGATCCAAACATGAAAATTTTGTTTGTTCACATACCCATTCATGCGCAAATGGGCCTCATTGCTGAAGACGATCTTCCAAAGAAAATCAAGATCACATGCATTAGATGCTCTTGCATATCATGTAAAAGCAAATTCGGCAATAGGCCTCATCGCTGAAAAAGATTTTTCGATGGAAATTGGGGTCAGTTGTTAACTGCTTCAGAGCACATTCAGCGAACATACGACGTTGTGTATGGTCGATTATCTTCAGTTCCTTTCTCAGCTGAATTTTGTACAGATGCAGGTTCAAGTCCCAACGCAAAATTCTTCAAGTTGTGGTCTGCTAAAGTCCGAGATCTTGCAGGCGACGAGAATTCGACAGCATCGGATTTTCGTGCACACTACTCATAGACAGCGAAGCGCTTTTGATAATTGGGCACAATCTAATTATTTTGACAGATGTAGCTTCTACAAGATGGCCGTTATCAACTGTCAAAGTTCGTAAGTTGCTGCTGGAAGAGCCGATAGTATTTGTTTATAATTTATCACATAACAGTTTATAATCTAAAGGTATATTTGTGAAAAGTTTTCAAAAACGTTTGTGTTTTGTTTCATTAAAAAATTTATTTCCTTTTTATTCTCAACTAAATTTAAACGATATCTACATATCGATAACAGAAATGAATTGCAAAAAGTAGAAAACAAAATAAACAAAACTTGTTATAGCATCTGTGCGTGTAAAGAATTATAGAAAAACCATTAATTTAACTAAAACTGTCAGTTCAAGACTCGAGAGCTAATGTCAGACCAAAACAATTCCCATATCAAGCAAAGAAAAATATTTTAACAACACATTCATACAAACATACATACAAAAAAAAACCTAAGAAATAATCCTACACATACACTTTTTTTTGCTTTTCAAGTCAAGGCCTATTATCAAGTGAACACTGACAGTTACAACAGCACAGTGGTACACAAGCTTACAGGACGTACTATGAAGGCCTGAATATTTATAAGCATCTGTTATACATAGATTTCACTGTTTCTCAATCAATAGCACTACAAATGAGGAGGATATACTGAGTATTTCGTTAGGCTTGCTGCAACTTAAATAAAAGCTATAAGCCACCCTTTAATTATGTCAACAAGCTTCAATGCTTTTAGGTTCAGAACGTTGCTGAATAACATTGAACCACACGTAGAACAAAAAAATGCTTCATCAAAATGGGTATTCTATTCCGATAACGTAGCGCACGGTTTGCAAATTTTATGATGGCCATAATAGTTCCCCTGACTTAGTAAACGATCGACCAACAACCGTACTTCGATCGGCCAAAAACAGTGCTGCAGTCAGTCAGAAGGTGTATGAAAACCCGAAGCTGTCGATTTCGCGTCGCTTACGCAGACCTCAACTTGAAGAATTGAAGTCGCCGTAGTCTAGTAGGTAGTGTGTTAACCAATTAGTGGTGAGGTCTCAGCTCAAATCAAACACCAGGTCAGTCATCAAAAAAATAAAGAAATATTTCATCGGCGATTTTCTCTCAGCAGATTTCTGGCAAAAACTCTGGCAGTAAAAAAAAATTGTCGTGAAAAAGTTTCGTAAAAATCTGTATTCGGAGTCGACTTTAAACTGTAGGTCCTGCCACTCACGTATAAAATTAACACACACGGCATAAATGATGTGAGCAGCTATCTCGTAATCCTGACTGAAGGGTTGTAAACGACCAATTATGTAAATTATAATCGTCCTGTTGAGAGGAATATTCGCAATGTGAAGGATAAAATCGAGTCTACTACATTAGTAAGGAAACGCAAGATCTACCGAAAACATTGCCGCAATCAGTCAGAGTAAGAGGCAATCGACTTTCCACTACTCCCATAAACTCGGTTTTTTGGAGACCACAGCTTAGGGATTTTTGCTTCGTGACATGGTACTGCAGCCGCACAAAATATACTTAGGAACTGAATGTAAGCGATCATAGACAACGATGTACGTTCGCAGAATGAGTTCGAATTTTGCGTCGTGGGTTAATACTTCACCCGTGCAGAATAGACCCGGGAACTGAAAGTAAACGATCTCAGACAACGATGAGGGTTCGCAGCATAAGCTCCAGAGCTGTTGGCCAATCACCCTAATTCTCACCTAAAAAGTTTCTTCCGCAACGAATGCCATTTCTGAATGAATCAGTATGTGAACAAACAAACTTTTGCGAATTTTGGGTCCCCACCAAGCCGCATTAGATGCAAGAACGTCCAATGCATACCGAAGAAGTGACTGTTTGAGATGGATTTCAGGCTGATGCTGTCATCGATAAAAATTTCTTTAAGAATGACTTTAAACAGGCAATCACTGTATTCTCGATGATTACCGTCTTTTTTACACCTGAATTGGATGATCTGGACACTGACGACATGTGACTTCAATAGATCAACGCTATAAGCCACACAGCTCATGGCAGATTGAATATTCTGCACAAGCGATTTGAGCTCGTGGTTTTCATGTGAAGGTGATGTGTACTTGAGAACAAATTCGAGCGATTTAACCCTGTTGGACTTTTTCTTGTGGGGTTCTTTTAAGACTCAAATGTATGCGACTAATATTCTACAAGACGCTCATACTTTACATTATGGCGCAGAGGCATGGACCCTATTAAGCATTGATGCAGCAGCCTTGAGAGTATTCGAGAGAAAAGTCCTACGTAAGATCTTCGCTCTTTGCGAGTTGGTGATGATTTCCGCATCCGATCTAACAGTAAGCTGATGAGCTCCTCAACCACATGGACATTGTGAAGCGTATTAACATCCAGCGGCTGCGTTGGCTTGGTCATGTCGTTCGAATGGAGGAGGATGCAATGGCGAGACGGGTATTTTATGAGGGGATCTGCGGAAGTCGGCGAAGAGCACGACTTTGTTTGCGTTGGAAGGACCAAATTGAGGAAGCCCTGTCATCGATTGGTGTGACCAACTGACGTAGGCGCTTAAGAAAAGCAGGTGCCTGGAAGGATGTGTTACGGCAGTCCGAAATCGGGTTAATCGGGTTGTTAATGGCCAATTCAGTTAGTAAGTAGTAGTATGCGACGTAGTTATAAACCTCATTTGTGTTTTATTTAAATTTAAAGGTATGGAAACACTCAATGAAAAACACTGTGTACGTTATTGTGTAGGGCATTTAAAGCGTTTCTATTGTGTGTTTTTTTCCAGCTCCCTTGTCGCTCTCGGGAGAAAGTAAAAAATTTAAGATAAAAAAGAAAAAAACCAAAATAAAAATACCAAAATCATCCACCCACTTCAGCGAGCTTAACAATTCAGATGGCCGTCCATTGTTTAGGTAACTTTTCTTACCAATTTTTCTTTTACCGTTTTTTTTTTTTGGTTTATTGTTGTTGTTGCTATTTTGTCTGTTTTGTATTTATTTATCTCTATATGGAGTATAATTTTAATGGTCACTGTAATCTATTTTCTTAAACAAAAGTTCGAGTAGAATTGTCAGTTAGATAAGCCCATTGAGCTTTACTTTCTATTGTAATTCAAGTTTTTCGGGGGTTTTTTTTTGGACATCATCTAGATTTAAACAGATTTTCTTAAGATTTTTTGTCTCTTTGTTTTTATTTTTTTGTTGTTGTTGTTTTTGTAAGGTTAGCTCCTTTGTGTATTTGAAATTGACAAATTAATACGTTGTGCTAAAGTTTTAGACAGCCTTTATGGTGTTATTTTGTGTTTTTTTTTTCTTTCTTTCAAATGTCCTTCCTGGCTAATAAGCAAAGAGAGAATAATGAATGTTTTTTTAGATGAAAGAAGAGAAAAAAAGGAATTTTAAATGCGTTTTTAAAAAATAAGAAAAAAATTTACGCCTAAAGTAATAAATGTATTAAAAAAAATTTTAACTGATAATGGATGTTAAATGCTACATTAAAATGTAATAAATTTCCTGGCCTGGCTTTAATTACAAAAATTAGTTAATTTTCAGGGCTGAGGATACTCAACAACAATTTTCATTACAATCTTATACTGAGATGCTACAACCAAATATCTGTACTCAGTTTAAGAAGCATTAAGTTGTCTTAAGTAAAGGCTTAAGACTCTTTTAGTCAAGGCTTCCTAACTTTAATTTAAAAATAAAAACAAAGTGCATGTGAGATTTTTTTATTCCTTTCAAGGACCTTTTGTTGCCATTATTATTGGAATATAAAAGCATTGAAACGTCCCTCATAGCTTCTTTGGGTCAAATCCAACCAAACTGTAAAGTTTTCAGTGACACTGGCGCATAAATCAGTCTGAATTTTATGGATGGCGTAGGTTACGTTGGCTTTGAGAACTGCTGTGGCTTACTCACATTAAGAAAATGTTTAACTGGGTCTAACCATACGATCCCAGTGGCCATTTCACATCACCTCTACGCCACATGACCATGCACACAAATCGCTTGCACAGGATATCCAATGTGACGTGACATATGCGGCAAATAGCGTCGTAGTGTTGAAACTACATGTCGTCGATGTCCAAATCATCCAATTTTAACCGAGAGAATTTGGTAATCATCGACTTATAGTGCTCGCCATTGACAGTGTTGAACTGGCTACCGTCCTACACACATAACAACCTTCAGTCTGGATTACGACCTAGATTGTCACACACAACAGTGTGTGTTAATTTTGTACACATAAGTGACGGAACCTACAGTTTAAAGTCGACTACGAACAACAGATTTTTTTTGAGAAACTTTTTAATTAAATTTTATTTACTCTCAAAGTTTTTGCCCGAAATCTGCTGAGAGAAAGACGCCACAGGAATAATTTTTCAAATTTCGTTATGTTCACGACTGGGCTTTGAAACGTGATCTTACGTCTACCACTACCTACTAGACTACGTCCTTCTCAATGGAATATAAACGCTGCCAGCCCAAAATCCACACAAAACAGTGACGTTTTCTGAATGCATTGAGTGTTCTTGGATCTCATGAGGATTCGATTGGATTTCATTTGTTCTGGTACCCATTCATTCAGAAAAACAAAAAACAGATCCATTTGCAATGAACAGACATGCTGAGCTGATTTTTAATTTTGAATCGAATTAAACAGAAACCGTCCTCAAAAGTCAAATAAGATGTCCCGTAAGAATGAATCGTTGAAGATTAGTGGAAGTTATTGGTAGGTATATAAACGCCTCAAAATCCTTCACATACTTACAGTGGTGGCTTTATAATTAGAAACGACTTAGCAACATGTCTGCTTGTTAATTTGTTTTACAGTTTTCACTGTTTGGGCTTTGTTTGGAGGACGTCTTACATACATTTTTTCATCAGATTGGGACAAATTAAACTTAAATTCGTCACTCCAAAGAACGCTGTTCCAGAAACATCGTTTCTAATTATAAGGCCACCGCTGTAAGTGTAATATCTGACTATCTGATGAACTGTGCTTGCAGGAACAGAACGAAAGCTTAAAGTGCATTGTCCCAAATGACGCCAAATGTAAAAGAAAGCAAGCTCAGCAGAGATGAGCTTAAGCAACTCTAAGTGCCACAAATATGGGTAGTATTCATACGGAGTAAACGCACAGTCCAAAGAAGAAAATCCCTAAAAATAAAGAAAGATAAAAAGCAACTCTAACGGTTATAGAAGTTCATTTAAGTAGGATTATTGCTTACCAAGACATCCTTAATGTTCAATTGAAGACACAACTGCAGAACAGCTTGTGTTGAAAAGCCTTAGATTTGGCGAGGTTTTTCGACACTCGTAAAGCGTAAGGTCACCAATTGTGGCAAGGTACAAGGCAATTTCCACCATTAGCAGCAAACTGTTCCTATAGGAAACCGTTCCTACTCTGAATAAACCTCGCTATTGTGGTAATCTTTACATTGGTAACTGCTGTCGACAGGAAAGGAGAGGCCTGACATATGAGTTTAATGATAGCCTGTTTTTTAGCTTCAGATCCACTGCTCCTGCAGAAGTCATACCGAGTCCATCAGCATGCCTTGAAATAAAACACGAACCAAGAGAACCATAACAGCAGGAGGGTTGACAATGTGATGCAATTAGTTCTATTCAGTCAGAGTCATACTGCCAACGACGTTTAATATCCTTTTATAGCAACCGGTGGACGCCCAGTTCAACTAGGGCAAATGGAACACTTGTACCCGGTAACGATTCGGTTATTGGTTAGTTAAACGTAATTTTCGTCAACATCTTTATCCTGTCGTGGCACTAATGTAGGAGTTTGCCTTTGAATGGTATCAAATTTTTCTAAAAACTCCTCAAAATTCAGAGACGAGAATGGAAACTAAGATGACGTATGCAAGGTGCTTAGTTGCATTCTGGTTGTTCAAGTAAATTAGGAGATTTTATAAGGGAATTCGTTATGTTATGGCTTCCCATGATGGCAGCATGTGCACAGTCCAGGTTGGGTCGGAAGTGAATTGCACTTAGCGTTACTACCACGGACTTAGCCGTTTGCTTCAGCAGAAGGTCGAAGAAGAGCCTATCTACAATAGCAAATAAATCTTCAGTTACTGAGAAGGAAAGTGCACTGGTGTTCAAAAAACTGACTGCCTGTTAATTCTGTTGATCAGCCTACAATGGCACAGATATTTGAACCTACTTGTCTAGAGACAGTTGTAGTCGCCAACTCAATCTTACCGACAGACCTTTTGAAGATGAAGAGAATTTGGGTTTCCAATCTACCACTGATACTCTTTTTGAATATCCTTAAGAAAAAAGTGCGCTGGTCAAAGCCTGCCACCACCTTAAAAAGATACGTCGTACACGTACACGAACATCGAATAGAGATGGAATTCATGACTGGCCAAATTCTGATGGTGGAATCATGTAATTGTAGAGAAGTTTATTATAGCAGTCAAGGAAACACTTAATACCTGAGGATATGCATAATTGAACACTACAAACCTTTAGTCAGTACTGCGACCTAGCTTATCACACCACTTATGTTGTGTGTGCTAATTTTATACATGAGTGGCGGTACCTACAGTTTAAAGCCGTCTCATAATGACAAATTTTTGAGAAACTTTTTATGACATAGCTTTTTTGCCAGAAATCTACTGAGAGGAAGACGCCGTAGAAATATTTTTTCAAATTTCGTTTTGCTGGAGATGTCTGACCTGGAGTTTGAGGCCTTACGTCTAAGGAGCCAACACACCACCTACCAGACTACAGCGACTACGACTGAGGAAATCCGCATCATAATACAATCTGTTCAAGAGAGCATGAATAATGGAAGACTATCCAGGAGTTGAGCATACCTCGAAGTATGGAATCCAGTGTTGGGCAAGGATCCTACATACCTACATTGTCCCTAATGCAACAAAACAGGAAAAGGAAAAAGGCCCTCACTTTTGTTTGCCTATCGAATTTGACTGTACATTTGCATACGTAATCCATACCAACCTTTGTCCCCGGCGCACTTAAATAACCGCATAAAATATTCTTTCAAGCCCGTTTAAGAATGTTTTCTGTTAAATTAATTGCCTGCGTGCGTAATGAATAAATTTCGTTAGACAAACAAAAACTTGTGTTCACAAGTGTTTTATGAAAAAAGATTTGATAGAGTCTAAGCGAAAATCAACCGAAAGAAGAGAAACGGAGCTTAAATTCAAGTCTTTAAATAAAAAAAAATCCAACAAAAACAAATACCTGGATGTGAATGTCACTTGTAAGGAAAAAAGAAAAAAAAACTAAAACTAAAAATACAACAACAAGAAGAACAACCGAAACCATCGCATACATTTTTTATGTGTCATCTTTAAAAAATCGCCTGAGGAAGTCATTCAACAAACAAACGTTTTACAAGCGGAATTTTTGCATAAGACAGCAGCAACAACAGCTACGACAGCAACAACATTTCAACATTTCATTTTGCTTTGCTTTTCAGGTGATTTGTATTGAGTACGTGTGATGTGTGCTGTGAGATGTTGGTTTTTTTGTTTGTTATTGTTGGCTGTGAAGTGAGAGGTAAGTGGATGTGAGTACACGGAGAAAAAATATGTAATGATAGGATCTGTTTCACTGTTCTATCCAGCAGCAGGAAGACTATCTACTTACGAAATGTCTGAAGTTTTTAAGGGCCTTTTGGTAGCTTGTAATACAGCGAACTCTTAAATCCCACACATCTTACTCCATGTGGGTTATAGACTAATACTCGTGCCATTAATGCTGGTGTTACATCTGTACTAATGCAGGGCGCAAACAATGAGGAGCCATAAGTTATGTTGGCTTTAATGACCACTATTAAAAACCTACTTAAGCAAACCCCACAAGAAAAAGTCTATCAGGGCTAATTCACACGATTTCGATGACAAATTCACATTACTTCCACGTGAGATAACCATGACCGCAAATCGTTTGTGCAAAATATGCAATGAAGCATAAGTTGTGGGGCACTTAGCTGCTTTCTGTTGAGATCAGATGTTGTTGTTCTCTAGATCATCCAATTAAGACCACCAGAAATTCGTAGTCATCGACTTTTAGTGACAGTGATAGCCTGACCAATGTCGTTCTTAAAGAAATAAGGTTCGATTACCCCGCCGGGCTAACATCTACACCAAACAGTGATCGCATACCCATTTATACAGAAATGGGTCTCATCGCTGAAGATTATTTTTCGATGATAATTGCGGTCAGACTTCAGAGACCATTCAACGAACAAATGTCGTTGGCTATAATCGTTTATCTCCAGTTGCTTAGTCAGTTGAATTTTTTACGGATGTAGCCTCAAGTCACGTCTCCGCCGTTACTACCACAAATGATGTCTGTATGGAGGTCAAGCTTAGAACCACTCCTTCCAATATGTGCTACTATGGTCTCAATAGGCAATTGAGTAGCAGAGAATTCTCTCGTACGACAAAACTAATACTCTACAAGACGCTCATCCTCCCCGTGCTTCTTGATGGCGTAGAATCATGGTTACTATTAAACGCTAATGCAGCAACAGCCTTGACAGTATTCGAAAGGAAAGTCCTACGTAAGATCTTCGGTCCAGTGCAAGTTAGCAATGATTTCTACATCCAATTCAACAATGAGCTGTATGATAGGTGTGACTAACTGGGGAAGGCTCCTAAGAAGCTCAGGCGCCTGAAAGGATGTGTTAAGGCCGGCCAAAATCCGTTAATCGGGTTAGTACAATTAAGTAAGTAACTAAGTAAGAAGGCTTAAGTCACTACACAAAATTCTCCAAGTTATAGTCTGCGAATATTCAAGTTCTTGAGGCCGAAACAGAAACGACTACGTCCTGTATACTTTCACGTACAGCGGCAATATTTTATGCAGACCATATGATAAACGGATATTGCTCAGTGGATTCGAATTTATTCACCACATTGCGATCGTAAAATAAGCGAGACACGTTGTGCGTTGACCGAACGGAACAACTATTTTGACAAACTAATTTCGTTATTTATAAGTGTTGTTGAATGCTATGATTTGCTATGACAGACTAAATAAATGGAAACTAATTTTATAGATGTAGCTTCAAGACGATGGTTTGATGCTCTAAGCGTGCCAGTCAGGTGCCGGTCACATAAGGGTTTAAGTTTCAATCTGTCTGTGATAGATTTAAGTCGCTCCCGATAATAATTCTTGAATAATTAGCTACCTAGATGTCGTACTTTAGAAAGCCTCAATCCCTACCAATCAATCGTATTGGATACCACTGCTGTGCATTACTTTTCTATTATGTTTCCATCCTTTGAATCTTATATCATCTGATCCATCAGAAAATATTAAAAAAGTCCCTTCTTTTTAAGCTGTGTACAGAATCCAAAAGGCCTATTTCGCACATAATAATTGTATACAAAGAGAGGGCCTCTTCAATTCTACACTAAAAATTTCTTTAAGTGTAGTATTTACATCATCTAATAAACGTACGTACAATACATATATTCAAATTGTCGTTTATTCATACTCATTCCCTCATTGATTCACTCTCACTTCATCATTGACTCACTCCATCATTCATTCAGTCATTCATTTATTCAGTCACTCATTCACTCATTCACTCAGTGTGTTTGCATGAATATTTACTTCATTTGGCTGGGATATGTTGTAATGAACCTGAGTATAAGTGTCCGTATCTTTGACAGCACTGGCGCCAATATCTAATGATGTGTGTGTATTTCTCTTGTTGTTTAGGAAATAGACAAAACATAACAACAACAACTACGACAACAATAAAGAAAAATAGCTACGCTCCCATGCGTATCTCACTCACATGATTATGTATACATAGGTGTAGCATTAAACCCCCACTCATACTCTCAGTGTGTTACACGTGTAGTGTGTAGTATGTTTGTTGTAAGGTAAACATGTCAAAAATTATCTGCTGAAAAGATTCTGCGGGAAGATTTTTAATATCACTTATTTAATGATTTCAATTAAACATTTCATTAAACATACAAATAAATAATTAAGGAAGCATCAGAGAAATTTAGGGAATGCGTACATACACATGCTTTGTGCTTGAGTGCTTGAGTTTTGAAGGCTCTAACAAGCAGAAAAATGTCAAAGTTCATGAGACGAACAGTAAATATTTTTTTTAAACTTTTATACATGGAGACCTATTCATTGAAAGGTAAGCCTATGAAAAAAAGTGAATAATTTTTTTGCAATCCTTAATAAAAGCCGAACTGCTTACTCTTGGAATTAGAGGCCTATTTACAGAATTATGTGCCTTAATAAAGTCCTGGTAGAAATCTAGGGAAAACACTACCTTGCCCTAGGAGCCATTATAACGGGTCTTTCATTGGGCACTTCCTATTTCTAAATTTAAATGTGTGTGAGAGACATCATTGAATCATTAACCGAAGCGCATCCGAAATGTTCAAATTTCAGTGGATATGATGCATAAATTTGACGTATTTGGTCGATGACATAGGTTAGGTTAGGTTAGTGTGGTAGCTTACATACCAAAAGCTTATTCCAGAACGCATAGCGGCCCGTTGTGACGCCACAGGTGAACGCAGTCTTTGTACTGGCCAAGTTCCTCCGAACCAAGGAGGGAGAAGTTGGTCAGCGGAAGGGCTGCACATGGCATAGGTTACGTTGACTTTGAAAACCGCTGAGCATTTAGTTTATTCACATAAAACAGGGACTTAAGTTAGGCTAGAGGACGTGTATTTGTCAATTAAGACAAGTACAGTACCCGGAGGTAGAATTGACCCATTGTACAACGTCCAAGCCGGGACTTAAGAAAACCCAGGAAAAATTTACCGCAATCAAACCAGACGATATGGGTGAATAGTTAACTTCCTGATCATGACCTAAGATCGTTCGTGTAGAATATCCATTGTGGCATGAGCTATAGCGCTGTCCTATTGAAACCTCATGTAGCTGGTGTCCATGTCGACATACATAATTGGTCATTACATTACAAGGATTACGACCTGATTTCTTACACCACTTTTGATGTGTGTGTATATTATACATGAGTAGAGGGATCTGCAGGTTAAAGTCAACTCCGAACGACAGATTTTTTTGGTTTGCTAAAGATCGACTTCCTGTGAGTAACTCAAACTCAGCTGCCTTGGTTTCTACTGCAGTCTTTCACGAACAGCGGCAATGTCTTCGGTAAATTTTGTGTTTCGTCGCCGTACGGATGTTGATCGATTGTTTACTGAACCCTTTGAGTCGTATTTATTCACCACATTGCGAACAGTCCTTTTGGTAAGACGATCGTAAAATGGATGAAGTGCCCGGTACGTTGCTCGAACAGAACCCCCATTTTGCTGAAACAATTTTATATTTCGCACGTGTCGTTGAATGGTAGATCAAGCCATAGTGAATTGGCCAAATAGACTGAATAAATGACAACTAATTTGACAGATGTAGCTTCAACACGATGGCTGTTATCAACTATTAAAGTTAGAAGACCCGATAGTTCTTCTGTGTGCATAGCCCCAATCCTCTGAGATGAGTAATATCAGGTCACAAAATCATAACCTAAGTTAAGTGAGGAAGTTGTATAAAGGTTTCACAGCCCTTCACTTACCCACGTGTGGGATCTGCATTCGTGACGATCTATCAAACATGATTGAAAGTAAAAAGTTTCCAGAATTCCTTTCATAAACTAAATAATCTTAGTTTTCCTTGGCCTATGTCATAAGATTACGAGTTATTTCCGAACTAAGCAAAGGATTTCGACATCTTTGGTCATGTTCATCTACAACTCTGAGCTGTCCGATGTGGTGGTAGTTTCATCCTAGAAAACACAATACATACATACATAATTGGTCATTACAACCATTTAGTCAGGATTACGATCTAGTTTCTCACACCACTTATGTTGTGTGCGTTAATTTTATACATGAGTGGCAGAACCTACAGTTTAATATCGTCTCCGAACGTTAGTTTTGAGAAACTTTTCCATAGCAATTTTTATTTACTCTTCAGAGTTTTTGCCAGAAATATGCTGAGACGAAGAATCTGAAGAAATATTTCTTCGTATTTCATTTGGTTGGAAATGTCTGACCCGGGGCTTGAACCGTACCTACCTACTAGACTACGACGACTAGAAAAAACGCAAACCAGAGTATAACATCGATGTCGATGCTTGTTCATGGCAGATGTACTGAAAGATAGCCGTCACTACAGCAAGATAGCCATTATCAGCTGTCAAAGTTAGGAAGACCCTGTCGGGGATAGGTAGGTAGGTAGAAGTGGCTGTCCCCTCGATGGAGTCATGAGCGGACACACTTAGGCCGCACACAGGGCCTATTGTGATAACACAGTTCCTCATTTCCCCTATTCCAGGAACCATTCGTAGCTTCGGATGAAGCGACAGCTGCCAATATCCATACATGACAGTTCATCCATATCCTCCATGTAGTAGGCACCCAGGTACCTCTTTCTCCTCCGACTAAGTGCCGGACATGTGCACAATAGGTGAAGAATAGTCTCATCTTCCTCTTCATCTCCACAGCTTCTACAGAAATCATTTGCAAGGTGTCCAAACCTATACGCCTCGCATGCGTTCCTATAATGCAATGCGCCGTAATAACCCCAATAACAGTGCTGAGCCTACTTCTTTGGAGTTTAAGCAGAGTCGCCGTGCGCCTCCTATCCAGCCTCGGCCAGATCTTTTGCGCCGTTCTGCCCTCATCCAATTATAATAATATATAATATATAATACGGGGTGTCACATGGTGCATTAGAAATAACAACATCCACAGGAATCTTAACATTCCAACTATTCGTGAAGTAATTAAAAAGGCAACATCCCCTTACATAGTAAAACTTTGCAATCATCTGAATTATGTTGCAAAAAATATGCAGCTTTTTAAGGTTCGTAGGATGGCTTAAAAGGCTGTAAGCCATGACAGTCATTACGGCAACGGTAGAACGATATCAAACCAGAGGTCAATAAACTTTTTGTTTTCTTTACTAAAGGAAAAGCCCATAAACTTTGAAAATCTTTAATATTTTCCGTTAGTTTTTAAGCTCCGTATTCCCTGATTTTTCAAACATTTTTTCTCGTTTATAGTCACGTGCCTTTTAATGACATGACGTTGTTTAATTTTTTATTTTTTTATTTTATTTTTGGGGAGACATAAAAACGATTTCCTTATGGGGACACCGCATCTATTGACTTTCTTTTCATTGCAGACCTTAAAACACATGTTAAAAAAATATTTCATGGGGGAGGGGGAAAAAATTCTAGGTTGAGACCGAGGGTCATGGGGTCTCAACAAATTCGCTCATACCATCCATGCCATGTCATATATCTTATATGTGTCACATATACAGGCTGTTTAATTTTTTTATGATGCGGAAAATTTTTATTTTCATAAAGTAACCACTATTTTAACCACATAGCCATTTTCTTCCCCTCATCTGTACTTTTTCTTCTCTTTTTTAGGATAGTAAAGTACTTTTAGCACGTTTTTTTCTTTCTTTCTTTTTTATCGATACGTATGTAATATGTGCAGAAAATTTTCTTGAGCATGAATAATTGCCGGATATTTAAAGGGAAACACAATAAAAGAGGCTTTCACATGGGGCTGAATGGGGATGTAATGATGTCATCATAATTTTGTAGATGTTTTTTGGTTTAATATGGGGTTGAATGAAGATGTTTTAGTTTCTTATTCTGTGTGGTTATAAGGTGTAGTAAAAAATAAGTTCATTATGCTCATGTCGCATATGTGGTGGTATGCAGATTCATAGACAGGCAGATTCATCTAAAGCTCAAGTCCTTGTTCTATCAAGGTTTTTATGACTTAGTTTTAGCAAAATGAGCAAATAAAGGGTCCGCCAAATAACTTTTTTTGAAAATGCTTTAAAAAAAACTACTGAATATTTTCTCAAATTTCTATTTTTATTTGAAAGTACAATCCTTCCGGTTAATAATGTAGTTTATACCAGAAGATGCCGATTTTGGCAAAAAAATAATCTTTTCAGATGAAGCTCATCTTGGCGGGTATGTAAACAAGCAAAATTGTCGCATTTGGGGCACAGAAAACCCACACGCACCCAAAACGAGTCACTGTTTGGTGCGGATTTTGGTCCAGAGGCATAATTGGGCCATTTTTCTTCGAAAATGAGCAAGGAGTGGCCGTTACAGTCAATGGCGATCGTTATCGGGCCATGTTGAACGAATTTTTGTTAACAAAAATTGAAGAGGAGGATATTGGCAACATTTGGTTTCAACAGGATGGCGCTACGTGCCACACAGCCGAAGCTACACTCGATGTTTTGCGCCCTGTTTTTGAAGATCGCATTATCAGCCGCAGAGCTGATGTCGTTTGGCCACCTCGGAGCTGCGATTTGACACCGTTTGACTATTATTTGTGGGGTGCCGTCAAAGATAAGTGTTGCGCCGACAAGCCAGAGACAATTGATGCTTTAAAGGACAATATTCGTGAAGCCATTGGTGAAATACAGCTGCACACAATCGATAATGTGCTTAAAAATTGGACCGATCGTGTAGGCTACTGCATGGATAGCCGAGGCAGCCATTTGAATGAAATTATTTTCCATTATTAACCGGAAGGATTGTACTTTCAAATAAAAACAGAAATTTGAGAAAATATTCAGTAGTTTTTTTTTAAAGCATTTTCAAAAAAAAAAAGTTATTTGGCGGACCCTTTAGGATTGCTTCGGCTAGTGGTTAAGCACATTAAACATCACATTATGGCTTTCAGCTACTTCAGTGTTCATACAGCCGGCTTTATATTACTTCTACACATATTCTATGGAAAAATATATGGGAAAATATATATATATATATTTGCGCCCTGTTTTTGAAGATCGCATTATCAGCCGCAGAGCTGATGTTGTTTGGCCACCTTGGAGCTGCGATTCAACAACGTTGAACTATTATTTGTGGGGTGCCGTCAAAGATAAGTGTTACGCTGAGAAGTCAGAGACAATTGACGCTTTAAAGGACAATATTCGTGAAGCCATTGGTGAAATACAGCGGCACACAATCGATAATTTGCTTAAAAATTGGACCGATCGTGTAGGCTACTGCATGGCCAGCCGAGGCAGCCATTTGAATGAAATTATTTTCCATTATTAACCGGAAGGATTGTACTTTCAAATAAAAAAGAAATTTAAAAAAATATTCGGAATTTTTTTTTTTAAAGCATTTTCAAAAAAAAAGTTATTTGGCGTACCCCTTACGATACCATTTGTCAACATCGTTCAATAGTAAACGAAATTTGTTGCATTTAGAAGAGGTCCAATCGCACATACTTAACTATCAAGACTCGCTTTCAGTTTCAAGATATTAGCTGGGCATTTTCTATACGGGGTCTTCTGACAATACATCTTTGGCTTGTGATATATAAAGTTTTGGTCACTGAAACTGCTTAAATTTAAGTAGAGCAGCTTTCACATCAACATCACTCAGAATGTGAATTTCATCACTCACAATCAAGATCTACTGAAAAAGGCCGTTACTGGTACTAAATTCTGATACAAATTCGGTTGGAATAAAGCCACTAGAGACCTCCGGAAATGTGGGATTAAGCCCATATCAAAAATTCTGCCTCTGGCAATATGGTAGTGGCGCTTACATCTTCTCCATAGAGCTGTGAATTTCTGAACAAGGAAACAGTTCACTTTCACCAGCATAAATAAAACGATACTGAAATACTTAGATATTCCGGAAAGTGGCAAAGACAGCTAATGCTTGCTAAAAAGTAAATAAAATAGAACTGAAAAGTTTCTTAAAAATCTTTCGGAGTAGACTTTAAAATGTAGATTCAGCTGCTGATGTAAAAAATTATCGCACACAACAAAATTAACAAAATTAACACTTTACAAGACACTCATCCTACCCGTGCTTCTTTATGGCGCAGAGGCATGGACCCTATTAAGTACAGATGCAGCGGCCTTGAGAGTGTTCGAGAGAAAAGTACTACGCAAGATCTTCGGTCCAGTGCGAGTTGGCGATGATTTCCGTATCTGATCCAGCAGTGAGCTGTATGAGCTCCTCAACGACATAGACGTTGTACAGCGTATTAATATCCAGCGGCTGCGCTGGCTCGGCCATGTCGTTAGAATGGAGGAGGATGCTTCGGCGAAACGGGTGTTTGATGCGGGAATCTGCGGAAGTCGGCGAAGAGGACAACCTTGCATTCGTTGGAAGGACCAAATCGAGGAAGCCCTGTCATCGATTGGTGTGACCAACTGGCGTAAGCGTGCACGAAGCAGAGGCGCCTGGAAGGATGTGTTGCGGCAGGCCGAAATCCGATGAACGAGTTCTTATGGCCAATTAAGTAAGTAATTAAGTACAAAAGTGGTGTGAGAAGCTGGGCTGTAGTCCTGACTGCAGGGTGGTAATGACCAATTATGTTATGTTATGCATGAGTGAATATAAAACTGAAGGCAGAAATGGTAGGGAATATAATTTTGTTTAGCTTTACCACATATTTCATTAGGGGTGAAACCAATCATATAAGAACAGCGGTTACTTACTGGCATCTCTTTGAAGTATTTAGTTTTTTTAGTTACGATTGTCAAAAGGCGTCCTCAGTTATTTTTTCGATTATTTTTGAGCTGCTTTGTTCTGGTTTCAGACATCGTGTTTTTCCAGCTCAGCAGTTAATTTGTATACTGTACCCGGTTCGAAGAAACAATGTCTTCAAGGAAGACAAATCAGCCCAATTAGCAAAATTACAATGCAATAAGTGGCCCTACCGCTCTGATCAATTTCTCCCTCCTTGGTTCGTAGGAACTTGGTCAGTACAAAGACTGCGTTCACTTGTGGCGTCACAACGGGCCCGCTATGCGTGCTTAAGTGAGCTTTTGGTATGAAAGCTACCACACTAACCTTGTGGTCGTTTAGTTTCAGTTCTTGTATGAACTCCATTTTGTGGACACATAAGCCAACGGGTGGACTATCTATCGGTTTAAATTTGAATCATCAGATATTTCGGATCTGGCAATACTTATGTTATTCTATTCTATCACAAAATTCAGTATCATTATCTACACTGTACGTAATGAATCGATTTATGATTGAGCAACGTTTTTCGCTTTCAGGGGGCGATTTGATAGTTGGTCCTGACCCCCCAGTCTGCCACCTCTATGGCCTCATCAATGGATGGGTCATGGAGAAAGAGCAGAGGCGTTGGGGAACGGATCGGGTTGTTTTATTTCTAGGTGTCTATGGCCTGCTGTAGACAGTAAGAGAACAGGTTGGTTGCTGGGCTTGGATAAGGCCTAAGTCGCTGACGGGGATCTGGAACAGATCTCAACCGGACAACTGCTGGGTGTGTTACGATGAGGAGGAGTTGGAGACTGTCGAACACCTCCTCTGTAACTGCGCAGCCCCTGGTAGATTGAGATTGAGGACCCTTGGCAGGGCCTTCTTTGGGAGCTTGAATTCAGTGTCGAGAGCCTACATCAAGGCTCTCCACAGATTCATTAGTGGCTTAGGCTGGTTGAGAGGTGCTAGGACTTCATCGGTGTAGTCGCGCTCTCCCACCCTTTTGTTGTGTCTGGTCTGTGTGATACCTCCGCTTCCCACTCCCCCCTTTCCCATATACCGTCCTTACATCCTATCCCCTATAGTATCCTTCCCTCCTTTAGGACGTTGTATAATGGGTCAATCCGACCTTAGTGGGTACATTAATAAGCAAAATTTCCGTATTTGGGGCTCAGTAGACGCTCAGTAGACCGTGGTATTACAGTGGCCAATGCAACCATTACGAGTGACTGTTTGGGGAGACTTCTTTGAAAATGAGGACTGAATTGTTTGTACCCGCTCTTCATGATATGGATGCGAACGATGTTTGGTTTCAACAGGATGGTGCAACTCGCAACACATCTCATGCCACAAACGATTTATTGCGTCAAACGTTTGATGGCCGTTTAATTAGCCGAAATGGTGATGTCAATTGGCCGGCAAAAAGCTGTGGTTTGCCAGCGTTGGACTATTTTCAGTGGGGCACCGTTAAAGAAAAGTGTTATGCCGCTAAACCAGAAAAATAATTGAGCCTTTGAAAGCCAACATAGGTTATGCCATTGCTGAGATACGACCTCATATGCTCGAAAAAGTCGACGAATATTCATTCGATCGAATGAGGTACTGTGAGGCCAGTCGCAGTAGCCATATGAATGAAATGATATTCCATTTCTAACCCGAAGAATTACTAAACCACCAATTCGAATGCGAATTATTACGTATATTTGTATGCTTAGTCAATCATTACATCTCAAAGTTATAAGTTTCCAATTATTTTTCTTTTTCTTTGTTTTTGTTTCCACAACTTTTTTGCCAAATTTCTTGCAGGTGTTGAAAACATTTTCTAAACTTTTCTCTTCCTGCTGGATAATCTAGCATTCATTCGTTTTATTGCCTTTTTATGATGATTTTTCTCAGAAGAAAACCAAACTATTGTTTAGCTCTAACAAAACAAAAGAAAACAAACCCAATTGACCAAATATTTTATTTGCATTTATTGTTTTCACTTCAACTATCGCCCCCCTACCTATTTTTCAAATCTTCAGTTTATTCTTCGTTTTTTTTTCTTTGTTTCCTGGTAGCCTAAGGAGTTCAATGGGTTGACTCCCACTTTTTCTTCTTGTGCATTACAGCCTTCAGCTTAAAAATCTTAAGCAACTTTAACCTCTGCAAAGATTCTTTTAAAACTCAGGCTACAAATGCCATGTTTTCTTGGCTAATAAAACCTTGCAAGAGAGATAGACAGACAGACACTCAGTTAAGATGTTCATTTTGGTTTTATTTTTTCGTTTCATTTCATTTCCAAATGAAAATGTATAATTTGAACACATTTAATGCAATTTTGCCGAACATTTTTTTTCTTTCCCTCCCCTTATTTTTATTCTTCCATAAGAAATCTTTAACATCTGCCGCTGTATGGAGGGGTTACAAAACTTTTTTTGTTTTGTTTGAAAATATAGTCTGCCGGAGTCGTAAACATATATTTACTTATAATGTGTTATTGGCAACAATAACAACCATGGTTACCATTGTTGCAAACCCCGCCATAATAAAAGCAAGAGCTACAGCAACAACACTATCGTTGTTTTTATTATTATTGTTTTCGAGTAATAACAGTAATAATGGGCAAAGAAAACTTTTAACACCTTAAGGGCCATGGGCTGTACACCATAAGAAGGTACAGACAGTTTGGTGCAGACACATAAGGGGGGTCATTCAATGTAAAAACAAAAGTTCATGAAATAAAAGTTTTTAAATTAAGTTTTTCTGTTTCCACATCAAGTGTGGTATTTTCCGTAGCATGAGATAAAATCAGTAGCACACTATGGAGAGGCCCAGAAATCGCCGTAGTCTAGTAGGTAGTGGGTTGGCGTATTAGACGTAAAGCCAGGGTTCGAGCCCCAGGCCAGACATCAAGACAAAATACAAAAAGTATTTCTTCGGCGACTTCCTCTCAGCAGATTTCTGGCAAAAACTCTAAGAGTAAATAAAAATTGCCATGAAAAAGTTTCTCAAAATCTGTAGTTCGGAGTCGACTTTAAACTGTAGGTCCCACCACTCATGTATAAAAATTAACACACACAACATAAGTGGTGTGAGAAACTAGGACGTTGTACAATGGGTCAATTCGACCTGCGGGTACTTTACTTGTCTTAATTGACAAGTACACGTCCTCTAACGTAACCTAACCTATGAGCGGCCTAGATTATAAATCAATGAGCCTGGCTATGAGTGAATTGAGGGGGATAATACGATAGCGCTTATAACCTCGAGTGTAGGACATGTGTATAGAAGTTGCTGTAGTCTAGTAGGTAGTGTGTTAGCTTATTAGACGTGTCGACACGGTTGAAACCTCAAGTCAGGCATCTCCAACAAAACGAAGTATGAAGAAAATATTTCTTTGGCGACTTCCTCTCAGTAGATTTCTATCAAAAACTCTGAGACAAAATAAAAATTGCCATGAAAAAGTTTCTCAAAATCTGTCCTTCGAAGACGACTTTAAACTGTTGGTCCCGCCACTCAAGTATAAAATTAACATTCACAGCATAATTGGTGTGAGAAGCTGGGTTGTAATCCTGACGTAATCCACCTACTCGACTATAATGAGCATAATACTGTATGGTTCCTTCAACAGGCAGTTCCGAACATTGACAGTTGATAACTCAGATGTTTTAACCAACATCATCTGTCAAATTAGTTGTAATTTATTCAGACATTTGGCCAATTTACCATGGATGGATATAACATTCAACGATACATGCACGTATCACGAAACTGTTTTATTAAAATGGGTGCTCGGTTTAGACAACTTACCGTGCGCATCACTCATTTTACAATTGCCGTTCTCTCGTTCTATTGAGATGAATATTAGCAATGTTGTGGATAAATTCGATTCAACTGCATTGGTAAACGATCGACCAACAGACGATGCATCAACACACAGCCTACGAGCTGGTGCAGGGAAATCCGAGGCAGTCAATTACGCGTCGCTCCCAAGACCTCAAACTTGGCGAACTTGGCATTGTGACTGCCAAATTGAATTGGTTTTGTAGTATGTTGCCAAGTGACTCTAATTTATACTGAAAAATACTAAACAGCGATGAGAGGTTAATTTCTGGATACGCACTTTTACGATTGACATAATCATCCTACTGAAAGAAATTTCGCCTCTGTCCGTGAGATTGCGTTGTAGAATCTAAGGCAGTCGATTTTGCGTCGCTCGTAAGCCATCGTGCATTCGCAGTCCACGACTTAGCGAATTTTGGGTACTAATTTGAGCAAGGGCAGGATGGGATGCATGCAAACAAGGTAAAGTCTCTGACTGTGGTCAACGTGGCGACCACCAGGACGTTCCTTGTTTTGCTGTATCGAAGTTGACACGCAGCCTCCTCGTGATCCCCCCCTGGATGGCATACTAGCAGGCGCTAGATGTTAACTAATGCGAAGTCCAATCCCCTGGACGTTAAATTCGGGTTGTGCGTAGGGCTTAGAACCCATAAAATAAACATAAAAAATGAAATCCAATGAAAACCAAAAAAAAGATACATCTAAAAGCATCCCCTTAAAAGTTTCGGGATCTGCGGAAGTCGACGAAGACGACGGCGTTGTATCCGTTGGAAGGACCAAATCGAGGAAGTTCTGTCATCGATTGGTGTGACCAACTTGGGGTAGGCCTGGAAGGATGTGTTGCGGCAGGCCAAAATTCGTTAATCGGGTTGGTATGGCCAATTAAATAAGTACGTAAGAAGCAGAGCGCCTGGAAGCATATGTTACGGCAGGCCGGAATCCGTTAATCGGGTTGTTAATGGCCAATTAAGTAAGTAAAGTAAGTAAGTAATATGGGCATGCAATCTCACAAATCTTAACTGACTCAGAAACTGAAATTATACGACCACAGACAACTACGTATGTTTGCTGGTGGGCTCTTGAGCTGTTGGTTCCTGGAGCTAATTTTCATCGAAAAATATTCAGCGAAGGGATACTTTTCTGGAACATGGGATAATACAAATGTTCGAGGGCCCCAATAGCATCCAATGCAGTGTTTGGTGTGAATTTGCCGCTAGGCGTCAACGGTTCATATATCTCTGAGAATGACATTAACCAAGGAAGGAGAGTAGGAGACTTCTTAAACTATTGGGTACATCGCTAGCACTATGTCGCAAAGTCTTTACTTCTTGGAGAACGACGTTAGCCAAGCTTTCACTATCAACAACGAGCATTACAGTTCGCTAATTACCAACTTCATACATACATACACACATAATTGGCCATTACAATCCTTCAGTCAGGATTACGGCCTAGCTTCTTGCGTTGTTGTGTGCGTTAATTTTTATACGTGTGTGGCGGGACCTACAGTTTAACGTCGACTCCGAACGTTAGATTTTTGAGTAGCTTTTCATGGCAGGTTTACTCTCAGAGTTTTTGTCAGAAATCTGCTGAGAGGAAGTCGCCGAAGAAATACTTTTTGTATTTTGTTTTGATGTCTGGCCTGGGGATGGAACCCTGGCTTTACGTCTAATAAGCCAACACACTACCTACTAGACTACGGCGACTTTCACCCAAATGAATTTGTTTTTATTGAAATTTAAAGACAGCAAGCTCTTAAAAGTGACCCTTTGTTCAAAAAATCTTTCAACCTCCTGTATTCAGTAATGTTTGAAGTAGTTGCGGATATTCACCACAATTCCGGCTACAGAAGAACGATTTCCAGCGGGTGCAACCTGTTTTGCGAAAGAATCCGACCAAATGATGGCTTGTCAAGGTACAAACTCAAGGTATCAGCTTTGCCACAAGGTGTCGGTTCATAAATATCTCTGACCTTCTCTTAGTGCCGTAGCACATGAATTTCTGTCCAACTTGCCATTCATATTCATTATGTCTCCAAGAAGGGATTGATTTCTGTTTTAGCCAGAGTGCTCATTCTATTAAATAAAGCGTTGTCTTGTTTTTTCAGTTTACATTACCAAACACTTTAAATTGATTCCTTTGCATAAAAAAGACAATCACTTTCCCCTGTTTTCATAAAAACTTTTTCTTCTCCAAATAAAAAGTTTTTCTCTCTCAATTTTGATAAGAAAATCTATTTGTTTGTCCCCCTCTCTCTCTCTCACACACACACTTGTTTATGGAGTCTTGTGTTCTAATGACTGTTTTTGTACTTCCTTTTAACATTTTTATCTGTCAGAAGTATTTATTATTGACTGGCTGTCATTTGTTAAGTTTGAGTAATTACAACAAGCAGTAGAACTTTCTTGCGTTTTAACTTCAGGCTGTTTTTGGGTAATGACTTCAGCAAAAACTTCATTTAAGAGGTACGAACTAAAGAAGCAACGTATCAAGTCATTCATCCACTCACTCAGTTTGGCAAATTTCAACTTGAACTTCTTTACACTTCATTTGTTCGTAATCACTTTCATGGGGAGAAAAAAACAAATGAAAAGAAAATAATGGTAGAAGTGTAGTTTAAAGGGTGGTCCATATATAAGGATTTATATGGAAAACTGAATAGATAGCAGGTTCAAAAAGAAACATAAAACAAGATCTACATGTATGTAATGAAAAGAAGTCATGTGATGGTGTGGTTGTTGTGTTTGACTACAAACCTAAGCAACTCATGTTGTAACCCTGAGAAGACGAAAAAATCTTCATCAGTTTCAGTTTCCCTCTTGAGTGTTCAATGACGGCTACCGACAGATTTTTTAAGAAACTTTTCATGGCAATTTTATTTACTCTGAAAGTTTTTGTCAGAAATCTGCTGAGAGGAAGTAGCTGAAGAAATTTTTTTCATACGTTTCGTTGGAGATGTCTGACCTGGGGTTTGAACCGTGGCCTCCGTCGACTATAATCCGATATAATTGGAACATGTTCTGTAATACGTTTGAGATTGTGTAATCCGTGGCAGCCCTAGCCAATTTGTCATAAATTTCTAGCGTTTTCCTTAAATTATGCTGTGACATATTTTTGTTTGCTAAATTTTAGAAGGAAAAATAGCTTTAATCGATGCAGTTTTACAGGCTTTTTTTATGATCACACGTCTGACTTCTCGAGGATATAGCGAATGCAGAAGTTTCTTGGATTTCTGTGCGATTATCCGGATCTCAGAGGAGGCAGAGAAACGTATTTGATAGAAGTACTTCCTGGACATCATGCCCCAAAGGAACGTTCGATTCCACAGCGAAAGTGCATCACAGGAAGAGTATTTGAACTTTGTAAGAGTCTCATAAGGGACACAAATTAAAATTTATTATCAACGAATAAAAATGAGTGTGTGTAGTCGCCTTAGTCTAGCAGGTCTAGCCCCAGGTCAGATATCTCCAACAAAACGAAATATGAAGAAAATATTTCTTAGGCGACGTCCCCTCAGTTGATTTCTGATAAAAACTTTGAGACTGAAACATGTCGTTCGTAGTCGATATAAAACAGTAGGACCCAGCGCTCATTGATAAAATTAACGCACACAATGTGAGAACATAGGTTGTAATCCTGGCTAAACGATTGTAATCAGCAATTAAGTAAGTAAGTAAGACAATCAGTTCTCTTCTTATACATGGGAGTCCAACATGGTCTAAAAATATTGCCTTTATCACTGTAAAACTACAGAAGGATACCCATCTTAAACGACGCAAGCGAAACCGCTATACCATGTGATATGTCTGAGACAGTGAACTACATGGTCAGTTCAATACGACGTCTCTAAAATATCAGGTAGGTATGTCGGTTGGAGTGGTAACTTTGATACCAAAAGCTCATTTGAGCACGCACAGCGGCTCCTTGTGACGCCACAGTTAAATACAGTCTCTGTACTGACCGAGTTCTACCAAACTAGGGAAGAAGTTGGTCAGCGTAAGGGCTGCACAAAATATCAGAAGTACGATAAAAATTATAAATTTAAATATGCAGCAATAGCTGGTGGTATTTAAAGTCACTGTGTTATCGTGTTCATATTTGAGCGCTCCTTAAAATAGCGTATGCTAAAGCTGTCTGGAGTTCTGTATGATTATTCGCTTCTGAAGAAAGGTGGAAATTAATGCTTAAGAGAAGTCGCCGTAGTTTAGTAGGTAGTGCGTTGGCTTATTAGACGTAAAAACCAGGGTTCGAGCCGCAGACCAGATATCAAAACAAATTACAAAAAGTATTCCTTCGGCGATTTCCTCAGATTTCTGGCAAAAACTCTGAGAGTAAAAAAAAATTGCCATGAAAAAGTTTCTCAAAAATCTGTCGTTCGGAGTCGACTTTAAACTGTATGTCCCACCACTCAGGTATAAAATTAACACACACAACATAAATGGTGTGAGAAACTATGTCGTCATCCTGACTGACCAATTATGTATATATGTATGTATGTTTGGAAATACTTGCTGGCCTTCGCATACATGACTGCGGTTAGCTTTATCCGTTGCCTCATAAACTGTTCGTTTGAACGACAGACTACGACTAGGGAAAGAGGGCCCACAATAGAGCTCAATGGCCTCCTTATGCTTAAATGTAAAGCATTTTTAAGTGTTTGTGTAAAAAGAAAAATTAATCACACGCCGTCTTCTAGTAGGTAATGTGTTGGCTGATTAGATGTGAGGCCACGGTTTAAACCCCGGGTCAGACATCTCCAACAATACGAAATCTGAAAAAATATTTTTTCAGGGACTGCTTCTCAGCAGATTTTTTGCAAAAACCTCTGAGAATAAATAAAATTGCCAAGAAAAGTTTTTCAAAAATCTGTCGTTCGGAGTCGACTTTAAACTGAAGGTACCGCCACTCATGCTTAAAAATTAACGCACACAACATAAGTGGTATGAGAAACTAGGTCGTAATCCTGACGGAAGGGTTGTAATGACCAACTATATATGTATGTATCCAGATTTGAGGGAGGTTTGGATAAATACTTGATAGAAGTACTTTCAGGACTTCGAAGAGATGGCTACGAATAGCCTTATCAGTTGCCACCAAAATACCTGTTGGGTTTCACGACGAAAGTGAATTGCCTTCATAGGAAGGGTATTTGATCTTTATAAGAGTCTCAGAAGGGACCAAATGCTTCCTAATGCTTAAAATTAAAGTTAATTATCAAGGAATGAAATTAAGTGTGCAATAGCATTTGCAAAAAGAATGCCCTTCGATGGTTTACCCTTTATTTTTTATAGAAAAAAAAACCCGTGCTAAAGAAACTGTCTTTGTAAGTTCTTTCTAAGAACTGCAACAACGATTACCATTTAGAAAATATTGGCACGAGTTTAAACACTTACAATCACTTTCATTTCTTAGGACATTCCAGCAAGCGAGCTTCTGTGTGATTGAACTGTAATTATAACTGTCTGACCATATTTTTCCCTCTCATCAGAAAGTCTGTTCTCATGTCCATCGATTTGTCGTCGTTGCAGAGTCATGCTTGACTTTTAATATGACAACATAACAGTTTTGCTCTTTTGCCCGTTTAAGGACACAAAAAATCCGTTTTAAACATTGCGTTCCTACTCCTTGCTCATGATGATGATGATGATGTTGATGATGATGACGATTGCGATAAGCAACATCATTAAAGTCATGTGGTTTTGGTTCTTAAAGTTTTTTTCTGTCGAGTTTTTTTTTTGTACAAGACGTTGTGGGTTGACGTTCATAAAAACTTAAAAACTTTTAAATGAAATAAAATGGCCAATAACAACAACAACAAAAACAACAACAACAACCCTTAAATTAACCATATCACGTAGCCATTTAGTTTGTAGTAATAGCCAGCAGTCGTCAGGAGCAGGAGGGTAATAGTAGTGGTTGTGATGGCCTGAAAGCAAATAAAGTTAATCGATGTTAGAACGCAGAAATTTATTGACAGGCGTTGAACAAAAAAAAGACTTCATGTATTGGCAAACGCACTTTTAACGGAAATACTCATCAGGGCAGGGGAGGAGGGTTATAAATTGCCATCAACATGTTTTTAATGAGTCGAAATTGGAAATGCCAAGTGGCAGTGAAAGGTTTTTTTCTGTTAAAAAATTAAAATGGTTAGTCACGCTAAACAGTTTCATTAAAAAATTTTTTACACAAAAAGAAGGTGTTGGTTCGGTTTGAAACTTAATGGCATGGATTGCAGGTTTCGTTTGTATTTTAAAGTGTTTAAATTAAAAGAACAGGAAGGAAGTTTATTATAACTTGTCTTTAAGGCCAATATATCTGATTTAAGAGCCACGTTGTTAAGTTCTTTTAAAAGGTTATGAAACTTTACTGGGGAAATGGAAGCTTACAAGTGGCGAGTTAAGTGGTTTGTAGTTCGCTATGTATAACATAAAGTGAGTTGATATTGAAGAACATATCGCCTTATGATCGGAGTTACTATTGATCATATCAAGCCTACATGGCTTCGAAATGGCACTCAGGTGTAGCAGTCTGCTACATCTGGGGGCGTTGGTAGACGCATTGTATTTCACCCTGTGCGAAGAGCACCATGGGATTAGGTCCACGAAGACAGGTACCCACGTTAAATCAATCGTTGTTGATCATATCAAGCACCTAACCAATGCATGGCTTCAAATTTGTACTCACGTATGATGTTGCAAACTATGGTAGTCTTACCATTAATCTGGATCATTGTGCCTGGGGGCGTTGGTAGATGCATTGTTTCCACCCGTGCTTAGAGCAGCGTGTGGTGTGCCAGCATGGCGATACTTACGTTAAGCCCTGGGCTAATTATCACATAAAGACCATATCAACGATAAAGACTAATTCATTAAATAAATCAGATTTTAAGAATTACCGACTTCACTCATTAATAGTCAAAAATTCGCACTGCCTTCCGCTTAAAATTTTCCACTTAGTGGAAAGATAATAACCAATCAGTGGAGAATGACGACGAATCACTATTTCAGTGTTTTCTTCAAAACCACCATGAGAAGCAGCAAAATTCCCTTCTCTATGCACATTTCTTTACGTTGTTAATGGTTGTGAATCCGGAAAATTTAAATTAATGCGAAATCAATCAATTAGAGCACGAGTGGCTTGCTTACTAAGCCACTATGTTTATATTGTTACGTTTTTACCTTTTAAAAACGTTTAAAATATGAGCTCGCAGATTGCAAATAAAAAAAATTCTTTATTATTCGCACAATTCTATATGCCATTGTTCACAACTTGATGTAAACAACAACAATCCTTTGTTATTCCTCTGTTTACGCCCTTTGCATAAATAATAACAATCACTAAGTAATTATACGACAGATTTTGAAGTCGCCGTAGTCTAGTAGGTAGTGTGTTGGCTTATTAGAGGTAAAGCCAGGGTTCGAGCCCCAGGCCAGACATCAAGACAAAATACAAAAAGTATTTCTTCGGCGACTTCCTCTTAGCAGATTTCTGGCAAAAACTCTGAGAGTAAATAAAATTGCCATGAAAAGTTTCTCAAAAATCTGTCGTTCGGAGTCGACTTTAAACAGTAGGTCCCACCACTCATGTATAAAATTAACACACACAACATAAGTGGTGTGAGAAACTAGGACCGTTGTACAATGGGTCAATTCCGACCTCCGGGTACTGTGCTTGTCTTAATTGACAAGTAAGCGTCCTCTAACTTAACGATAGATTATTGTAACAGAGATCTTTAAACCGCGATTACTCTCTTCAAATGCACCTCGACTTCACACTAGATTGACTGAACTTCACTAATAAACTCGTCTGCTTCACCTTGCTTTTTATATGGTAGAGTAAACAGCCTGATGAATGTTCTTGAAGGCGAATGTTCGTGGTTTCGCCTTCTCAAAATCTCTATAAATATAAACATTTGTTGTTTCATTATTGTTGTTTGTGTATTTGGTTTCCAATTATTCTTGTAGTGTTTGTTGTTGTATTTTTGTTTACTTGTTTAGCGTCTTTTTATGCTGGCGTTTGTTGTTGTATTTTTGTTTATAATTTTAATGTTAAGCGATGTAAAAGCAAAACACCAAGATTTTGATTCTTCATTTTCGTAACAATATTGACCGGTGAAGTACTCTTTGAAGATTTTTTTGTAAATGTCCACAATTTGGAAGCGTTATCCTCGCTTGCAAAGTTTCATTATGACTTGGAAAACTTTATTTAACAGGACAATCAACTCAGCTTTGCCGTTCAGGTTTCCACGCAGATATGTATAAACAACATCCATAACTACTCGTGCTACTACATGACGCAAAAGCATGGGTACGGTACTTCAACAAACAGATGATCATAGCTGTTCTTGATATTCTCAAGCATAAAATATTTTCTAGTATATTTGTGCTGATCTGGATACGCGACGAGTAAAGTCATTGCATGTATCACGCTCTAGATAAGCTTTAGACAGATGCGATGGATCCATCAAGATGAAACGACATGAGTTGATAAGTGAAGAAGCACATGAGCCGCTGATATTGCGTAATAAATTTATCTGCATATGGATTTTGTTTCAGCTGTGCCAGCACTGTGATTCTATTCATAATGTGTGTCCAAGGTGAGGTTCGTTATCAACAGTTATTTCCTAGAAAGGTCAATTCGACCTCCGGGTACTGTACTTGTCTTCATTGACAAGTACACGTCCTCTAACCTAACCTAACCTAATACCAGAATTGCAAACGACTTTGAAGTCTCTAGTGACTGTACTAGACTGGAACACTCCTACTATAGTGCTGTCTGCAATTAGGTTTAATAATAAAGGGGTGATATCACTCAGCCTTGTATGTCACCTTTTCTTACAGCATTCGTATCAATGAGTTGATTTTAATGTTAGACTCGGGAGTTATTACCGGAATAAGGCTCTTCTTTAAGCTGAGTTTTTTTTTTTGAAATTCCCTTCCATCTTAATGGTGTTTAGACAGCTTCATGCAATACAGTGTTAAAGGTTTTTCCACAGTCTAGGAATACTAAGATAAAATTTAACATCAATTCATTAGATTGGTTGATGTCTGATATTGGTGGTGTTATCACAAAATTCCAGCATAGCTTAGGTTAGGTTAAGTCAGAGGACGTGTACTTGTCAATTAAGACAAGTACATTACCCGGAGGTCGAATTGACCCATTGTACAACGTCCTAGTTTCTCACACCACTTATGTTGTGTGTGTTAATTTTATACATGAGTGGTGGGACCTACAGTATAAAGTCGATTCCGAACGACAGATTTTTGAGAAACTTTTTCATGGTCATTTTATTTACTCTCAGAGTTCTTGCCAGAAATCTACTGAGAGGAGGTCGCCGAAGAAATACTTTTTGTATTTTGGCTTTGATGTCTGGCCAATACACTACCTACTAGACTACGGCGACTTCAAAAAGCATTAAATGTTATCACAAAATTCAAACAAAGCTTACTATTTTGTTTTCAGTTGAAAAACTTCTCTTCCTACCAAAAATGCTTAACGCTTGCACTCTGTTTTCTATCACTTGCTTGCTCTGTTTACATTTATTTCTTCTCTACCGATGTTCTGACATTTACAATCAAATTTTTATCGCCGACAGCATTACTCCTGTTTTAAATAAAATTTATTTTAATGATGTTTTCTTTGGTCCTTGATGTCCTTCTTCATTTTAATGTGTTTCTTGTTATTGTTGCTGTCATTGTTGTTGTTGGTCTATTTTAAATCTAATTATAATTCCTTGACTGTATAACTGCTTTATTTGTTTTACGATTCATTAAGTTTTTATTGTTTTGTACTTGTAGGTTGCTTTGTTTGATTTCCTTCTGCTATTTCTCCTGATTCCTCTCCTTCTCCTCTACCAAGAAGGAAGACACTATAAAAGATGAGTTTAATTTAGGAAATTAAGTCCAGAAAAAAGCTCACATTGTTATAAAATCAAAAAATTGAAGTCAAAAAGGGCGGGTTTTTGTTTTTATTGTTACAACTAGAAACAGAAGAAAGTTTTATTGTTTAATAAAAATTTGAGCGAGTAAAGGAAATATTTATTTACGACTGTGATCTGAGTACAAGCTGTAAACCTGACAACATTGTTTGGTTAAGAAATGAAATAAAAGTTCAAACAAAAAAAAAAAAAAACACTTAAAACTCATAAAAATAGAAGGAATTTTAAAACGTGCACTTTCTACTGTTGCGGGGGAAGGATGAGAACAAAGTTAAAGTGCGTTTTCCATATTCCTTGAGCATGTATTTCCTTGAGAAAAAGAAATTGGCATGTCTTTTTTTAAATATGTTTGTAGCCTCGGCTTATTTAGAGATAAAAATTATTATACTTTCCGCAAAAATAGATAAAGGTTTTAAATATTTATTGGCCATAAAACATTCTTAACTTTAATTAAGAACGACATTTTAACGGACATATTGTAATAAGACCTTAAAACCCCTTTTCAATATATTTGTTTTTTTTGCTGGACTAGAAATGGTTGCTCTAAACAGGTTAAAAAGCGTTTTGAACAAAACGAATATAACAGTGTCATTTCGTCAGATGTATTCAATCTTTTGCACTGGCATGGGTATTCAGGCATGGAGCATACAAACATACATACACAATCGGTCATTACAACCCTTCAGTCAGCATTTCGACCTAGCTAATCACTCCACTTATGTTGTGTGCGTTAATTTTATAAATGAGTGGCGCAAGCTACAGTTTAAAGTCGACTCCGAATGACAGATTTCTTTGGGAAACTTCTTTATGTCAATCATATTTACTCTCCGAGTTTTTGCCAGAAATTTGCTGAGAGAAAATCGCCGAAAAAATATTTTTTCAGATTTCGTTTCTGTTGGGGATGTCTGATCTGAAGTTTGAACCATAGCCTTACGCCAACATACTACCTAATACCCTGCAGCTACTCGTTATAAATAACTAACTTTAGCCACACTCTCCTAGCAAGATCAGGACTTTGATTCTAGTTGCACTGTTCATACATACATACATACATAATTGGTCATTACAACCCTTCAGTCAGGATTACGACCTAGCTTCTCACTCCACTTACATATATTATGTGTGTTAATTTTTATACGTGAGTGGTGGAACGTACAGTTTAAAGTGGACTCTGAACGACAGATTTTTGAGAAACTTTTCATGGCAATTTTATTTACTCTCAGAGTTTTTGCCAGAAATCTGCTGAGAGGAAGATGTCTTGTTTTGATGTCTGGCCTGGGGCGCGAACCTTGGCTTTACGTCTAATAAGCCAACACACTAGCTACTAGACTACGGCGACTTCAACTGCACTTTTCATAACTTCTTTTAATTCCTCTTTCAGTAGCTGATATTTATTTGTAAGTCTACCACCCGATAGAACGGATTTTCTGCTTTCTCTGTTGTTTAAATAGAGATTTTCATCTTTTAACTCTGTTACCATAACTATCGCGTGGGCCATCTATCGGTTTAAATTTGAATCATCGGAAGTATTTCGAATCTGGGAATACCTATGAAATTCCATTCTGCCACAAAACTCAGTATATTATCTTCTCTGAACATAATGAGTCGATTTATACTTAAGCAACGTTGGGGTTTATTGGGCCAACGAGAAACTACACAATGATGTCGATTTTACCAAAAGAAATCATCTTTTCGAAGGAACCTCATTTTCATCTTGGTGGGTACCTTAATAATACGTTAATAGTCGCCGTAGTCTAGTAGGTAGTGTGTTGGCTTATTAGACGTAAGGCCAGGGTTCGAGCCCCAGGCCAGACATCAAAACAAAATCCAAAAAATATTTCCTCAACGACTGCCTCTCAGCAGATTTTTGGCAAAAACTTTGAAAATAAATAAATTGCCATGAAAAGTTTCTCAAAAATTTGTCGTTCGGAGTCGACTTTGCTGTAGATTTGGAGCTAGACCGATGACGCTGGTCTATGTTTCTCTGAGAACGATATTAACCGCTCCATTTCAACGACCATGGCGAGCACTCTTGATCGATGATTACTAAGTTCTTTTGACCTAAATTGAAAGATCTGAACATCAACCGTGTATGATATCAACAGGACGTCGCCACGTGCCTCACAGCTTATACCACATTTGATATTCTGCACGCGCGATTTGCGAGCACGTTCAGATCGCATGGAGCTCATGTGAATTGGCCACCGAGATAGCGCGATTTGACCGCATTAAACTTTTTCTTGTTTTCTTGGGCCTTTTTATGTTGCAGGTATATATAGAAGTCGCCCTAGTCTAGTAGGTAGTGTGTTGGCTTATTAGACGTAAGGCCACGGTTCAAACCTCTGGTCAGACATCAAAACGATAATATGAAAAAATATTTCTGCGATGACTTCCTCTCAGCAGATTTCAGGCAAAAATTCTGAGAGTAAATAAAATTGCCATGAAAAGTTTCTCAAAACTGTAGGTCTCGCCACTCATGTAGAAAATTAACACACACACATACATAAGTGGTGTTAGAAACTAGGTCGTAATCCTGACTGAAGGGTTGTAATGACCAATTATATATGGGTACGTTAATAAACGAAATTTTCGTATTTTGGATTCAGAAAACCCACACGTGGTCTTACAGCTGCTCATGCACCCATTAGGAGTGACTGTTTGGTGCGGGGTACGACGCAACCATTACGGTCAATGGAGACACCTATTCCACCATGATAACTAGTTTTTTTGTACCTGCTCTTCATGGTATTGATGTGGACGATGTTTAGTTTCAACAGGATTGTGCAACTGGCCACACATCTCATGCCACAATCGATTTATTGTGTCAAACGTTTGATGGCCGTTTAATTAGCCGAAATGGTGATGTAAATTGGCCGCCAAAAACTGCGATTTGATACCCTTTGACTTTTTTCTGTGAAGCGCCGTTAAAGAAAGGTGTCATGCCGAGAAATCAGAGACAATTGATCATTTGAAGGCCAATATTCGTGATGACATTGCCGAGATACGACTCCATACACTCGACTTAGTGCATGAAAATTGGTTCGATCGAATGAGGTACTATGAGGCCATCCGCTGCATTTATATGATATTCGATTTCTAACTGGAACAATTGTACTGCACAACAACAAAATAAATTTTGGCAAAATTTTACACCGTTTTTGTTTTCTTGCATTTTTAAAGGACCCAATCTATATTAAGGATAATTGGTACTTTAGGTTAGAGAACGTGTACTTGTCAATAAACACAAGTACAGTACCCGGAGGTCGAATTGACCCATTGTACATTGGTACTTTAATACTATTCCAAAGATATGGACAGAGATCGTCTATGTGTCAAGTTCCACTTGAAAAAGTGTGTCTATCCTAACACTCTTAACTTCCAAATCCAAAGTAGAGAGCCAGTCCTGGTTAGAATACGGTGTTAACTAAATCACTACGTGTATAAATAACATGGGTTTGATGATGTTTCATAAGAAGCCCTCAACACCTTGGTGCCCTTCTTATTTTACTAACAATAACGATGCTTAAGTAAATGTGACTTTACTTTAATAAAAATTCAAATAAAAATATTTAATTTACTCAACTATACTGTCTAAATACCAAACATCAAACGATTTTTATAATCAAATTTGCTTGTATGCCACACAAGCAGATTATTTTTACCTCAAACGTACACATACATTCTCTAATTTCAATTCCTTACTTAATATTTAAAGGCAATACTGTTCAACTCTAACTGGCATTTGTGTCATCTTTGTTGGATTTTTAAGTAATCCTCATAGCCATTTAACCATCACCCCCCACACACACTTGCCATAATTCCATATGATTCCGTATTATTTTGATAATAAAAATGCAAATCGATTGGTAAAATGCAGTTTAAAATCGTTTTTAAGCTTTTGCCGAATGCTCAATAAAGTTAAATTGTGAAATAAATTCAAAAATTTAATACGATTTCAGTAACAATTCCTAAGTGCTCCCCTCTCTCTTCCTCGCTCACACTCTGTATCTGTTTGAACTGAAGTTCATTTGGTGCCATTAGATTTTAAACCAACCAACCAAACAACCAATAATAATAAGGAGCATCAAATTAAACTTATTTTCCTTTTATTTGGAGTAGTTTTGGTACTTTGTGTTCACATTTTATTTCATTACTATTGGGGACACACATATTTTTGGTATGTATCAGTGTATGTATGTGATTGCAATCATCATACTATGGTATCAGGCAAGTGGCAAGTTTATCATCTGCCTGCAGCCTGGGAACCATAAAAGTGCATCTTTGTAAAACTCCATTTCATATTCAATATGACTGCGGGAGAATATCATACATATAAAGAGTGGGCCATTTAAAAGTTTAAATTTAAAAACGCAAGAAAACAAAAACGGTTTGAATTTTTGCAAAATTTATGTTTTTGTTGTGGAGTACAATTGTTCCATCTAGAAATGGAATATTATTTCATTCATATGGCTGCCGCAGGTGGCCTCACAGTACCTGATTTGATCGAAGCAATTTTCGTATACTTTTTCGAGTTTATGGGGTCGTATCAAAATAGTCCAACGGTGTCAAATCGAAGCTTCTTGTCTGCCAATTATTATCATCATTTCGGCTAATTAAACTGCCATCAATGCCATGAAGAGCGTGTAAAAAAAATCCGTTATCATGGTACGTCCTCATTTTGAAAGAAGTATGGACCAATGACGCCTTCCCTCCTTCACTAGAAGTCGTCGTAGTCTAGTTGGTAGTGTATTGGCTTAAAGCCAGGGTTCGAGCCCCAGGCCAGACATCAAAACAAAATACAAAAAGTATTTCTTCGGCGACTTCCTCTTAGCAGATTTCTGGCAAAAACTCTGACAGTAAATAAAATTGCCATGAAAAAATTTTCTCAAAAATCTGTCGTTCGGAGTCGATTTTAAACTGTAGGTCACCGCCACTCATGTATAAAATTAACACACACAAAATAAGTGGTGTGAGAAACTAGGACGTTATACAATGGGTCAATTCGACCTCCGGGTACTGTACTTGTCTTAATTGACAAGTACACGTCCTCTAACCTAACCTAACCTATTTTATTTGTTGCGAAGTACAATTGTTGAGGTTAGAAATCGAACATCATTTCATTCATATGGCTGCCGCGGCTGATCTCACAGTGCCTCATTCGATCGTTCCAATTTTCATGCACTTTTTTGAGTATATGGGATCGTATCTGGGCAAAGGCATCACGAATGTTGGATTTCAAGTGCTCAATTGTGTTTGGGTTGTCCGCATAACACTGTTCTCTAACGGCGCCCCACAGAAAATAGTCCAACGGTGTCAAATTGAATCTTCTTGGCTGCCAATTGTTATCACCATTTCGGCTAATTAAACTGCCATCAAACTTTTGATACAATAAATCGATTGTTGCATGAGATGTGTGGCAAGTTGCATTATCCCGTTGAAACCAAACATCATTCACATCAATGCCATGAAGAGCGTGTACAAAAAAATCGGTTGTCATGATGAGATAAGTATCTCCATTGACCGCTCCACAAGCCGCACCAAACAATCACTTGTAATGTGTGCATTGGTCTCCATTGACCATAATGGTTTCGGCGTCCTCATTTTCAAAGAAAGCCGCACCAAACAGTCGCTTGTAATGGATGCTTTGGCTTCTGTAAGACCACGTGTGTGTGTTTTCTGAGTCACAAATACGGAAATTTTGCTTATTAGCGTACCTACGAAAATGGAAATGAGCTTCATCCGGAGAGATGATTTTTTTTGGGCAAAATGGACATCATCGCACAGTTTCTCGTTGGCCTCATAAATTCCAAAGTTAGTCAAACGTACATCGAGTTATTACGTTCAGTGACATGAATTTTGTGACAGAATAGAATGACACAAGTATTGCCACAGTTTAAATGCTTCAAATTTAAACCGATAGATAGCTTTTCCTACACTCGCACTGAAGAGTATCTATATATGTATAATTCTTCTACAATATAATACGATATTTGATTTCGTTTTTTTCCATAAACTTTTATGCAAATTTTTTAAAGTTTTTTTTCTTTTTTTTTCTGTCTTTAAATACTCTTATAATGTTAAACATAAATTTTCAGTTCAAAAAAATTATTTTCTTTTCTTATGTGTATGTGTCTGTGTTCTTTTTTTTCACTTTAACGATGTGGTATTTAAATTAAGTTGTGCTGCCAGCAAACGAAAATAGTAACTGAAGTCTGGGATTTTGTTTTTTTTTTGTGAGGTTAGAGACATTAAGGATATGCACGAAAATTTGACAGAAGTACAGGCCTGCATACATATGTCACAGCCTGTTTTTTCGGTTTATTTGTGGTTAAAAATCATTGAATTCATAGAAGATATTTATGTTAAGATATTTATTTATGTGGGATAAAGACAACCTACTGTGATGTTAATTGGGTTGAAAGTTTCAATTCTAACACGACGTTTAAATACGATTTTTGGCTTTTCGTGAGATGGCCAAAAGACTTTGTACCTGTTTCTATTCAACCAGCTACGCGAGCACTACATCCACCAATTTTATTCCCCTTATCCGAAAAGTATTTGCTGATTGATTGACCTTGGAGGCAGACATTTCGTACAAAACAAAATAGTAAAAATATTTCTTTCTGCAAATTCCTCTCATAGTTTTGCCAGAAAACTGCTTAGAGTAAAATAAAATTACCATGAAAAGTTTCCTTTGTACGTCGTTCTGAGTCCAAATTATTAGGTATGAATAAAATTAACACACAATATGAATGGTGTCAGAAGCTAGGTTGCAATTTTGCCTAGGGTTGTATGGACCAATTAAGTGAGTAATTAAGCATATTATCGAATTCGTATATTATGAGTTCTCTAAAATATTGCTGATGAGAAATTTCTCTTCTTGTGTTTGCCATTCACGTTCAATTCGAGCGTACTATAGTGTTCCTATAAGATTGGAGCTCTACAGTTTAAACATTAGCACTGACATTTTGAAAATATTTTAATTTCGGAGTACCCTCTCAGCTATCTCCTGCAAAAAGCTAATTTCAATAGAAAGTCACCAAAACCTGGTCCAACCTTATATAAATAAACTTGATATACAAAATATGAGTGGTGGCAGAAGTCATTCCCATATTGTGACGAAGGGTTTGTGATGCCTAATAATGTACTATGTACGTGTATGTGTACAAGTATTACAAAAAAAAATTACATCTATTCCATTATATGTACAGATATTCGCTATCAAACTAGACTTTAACAGCCAATTCGAAGTGAGGATCAACTGAAAGAGTTCAACATTAAAGTTTATATGGATGGATACTAGACCAGGTCTTTTCTCAGCTGCGATAGACACAGGTATAGCACTACCATCCTTGTCCAAACTCTAGTGTTTTTCGAGCGCAGATCTGCTCTATTATGAGATCTGATACTCTTATGACATGTAATTGCACATCTAAGTATATATACGAAGACACTCAATCAGTCTTGGTCAGGTTTACGGTCACACACGATTACCTACCGACTGGTAAAGAAATGCAAGAAAGAACGACATTCACTTTGGTTACTAGACGTCGGTACTTTTATGGGCACAAAAAATAATATGCTTCGAACGGGCCTCATCAGGACTCATTGGCATTTCGTTCGTAGTTTATTAGAAAACGCCACTGTCTTTAAAAGGAAATGACAAAGTTCAAGGCAATTGACTCCCGTAGGATTTTAGCATATCCATAGAGACGTGTCAAAAATAAAAAAGCAAGCGTACTAGTTCTCTCGTAATACACTGTGGAAGTGGCGCATCCATATAAGTGACTGTTTTGCCTGGACATAGGCCGATTAGATTTTTGATGACTCCTACAAGAAGAGCAATGTTCTGTTTATTAATACGCTACAATTGCAATGTCCTTTTGTAAATCATTTTTAAGCTGTAGAGATTAAAGATTCCTATATTATTTTCTCTGTGTCCGCTCACTTCATTAAGAGTGTGATCTTGCTAGTTTCCCTTAAGTCTCCGAATTTTTTTTCTTACAGAGAATTCATTTGCATTGCTTTTGGTCAAAATATTTTCAATATCCTTCTAAAGCTTACTTACTACATTCGTCATTACAATCGTTTAGTCAGGATTATAACCTAGCTTCTCACACAACCCATCTTATGTGTGTTAATTTTATTCGGCAGGACCTACAGTTTAAAGTCGATTTTTAAGAAATATTGCTACACATGTCTTCGCTGTCGGAAATACGGGCTCCCATCTGATAAGCCTACATAGTACCTACTAGACTACGGCGATCCTTTTAAATATGAGTTTAAGTTCATGGGAACCATATTCGTCACGGTTAAGTGACATTATGGCCGAAGCCTTAGTAGACTTTTAAACATGTTTGGGTTAGCCACATTAGTATGTCCAGGGGACTTATTACCATTACGAGAGTCCAATCTTTGTAACATTTTGTAGCAATATCAATAGCATACTTAATATTTGACATCGACAGGTGTTTAACAAGCTTGATATATACGGTACTAGATTGTAAAGGGTGTTTTTTACAGAGGTATAGAACTTTAAGTTGGCATTACTTTTCAAGATGGCGACCGATTTAACAGCTCTCAAGTGATTTAATCTCAGTTTGGTTTGGCAATTCATTATGAATAGACTCACGCCTGAACAACGCTTGCAAATAGTGCAATTTTATTTCGAAAATAATGGTTCTGTGCGGAAAACGTATCGTAAGCGAATTTTGTTTAGCGATGAAGCGCACTTCTGGTTGAATGGCTACGTCAACAAACAAAACTGCCGCATTTGGAGTGAAGGTAATCCTCGAGTGTATGTGGAAACACTGTTACATCCAGAAAAACTGACTGTTTGGTGCGCTTTATGGGCTGGTGGAATCATTGGTCCGTACTTTTTTAAAAACGATGGTGGCCAGAACGTTACGGTCAATGGTGATCGGTATAGAGCCATGATTACTAACTTTTTCATTCCTGAATTGAATAACCATGATGTCCAGAAGATGTGGTTTCAACAAGACGGCGCAATATGTCACACAGCTCGTGCCACAATAGATTTATTGAAAGACACGTTTGGTGACCGCCTAATTTCACGTTTTGGACCTGTGAATTGGCCTCCAAGATCTTGTCATTTAACACCGCTAGACTACTTTCTGTGGGGCTATGTAAAGTCATTGGTCTATGCGGTAAAGCCACAAACGCTTGACCATTTGGGAGACAACATTCGCCGTATTATTGCCGATATACGGCCACAAATGTTGGAAAAAGTCATCGAAAATTGGACGTCCAGATTGGACTACATCCGCGCCAGCCGTGGCGGTCATATGCCAGAAATCATATGTAGAATGTAATGCCACAATATTATATTTCGGATAAATAAAATTCATGTCAATCGAATAATCCATCGTTGTTTTATTGCAACTTAAAGTTCTATACCCCTATAAAAAACACCCTTTATATGTACCAAGAGTTTTGTGAATTGAATTTGAGCCTCAATTATTAAATTTTTAAGCACTTTAATATTTTTTAGCTCATATCCTTAATAACGTATTGCTTAGCGCTATAAAAACCAACTCATACTTTTTGTTTAACACTGTTATTAAGACTTTTCTGTCATAGTTTTTGTCCAATTTTTTTTTTTGTTTTTTTCTTTTTTGTTGTTGTCAAAGCTTTACACACACTTGTAATTTAAAGAAATTTATTTAAAAGCCGTCATATGTGACAACCTACACACGGGGGTTTGGTCTGTTTATTTTTTCATTCACATTATCGTCATTATGATCAGTAAACTTGCTAAAGTTAACATCATTGTCGTTGTCGTCGTCATCAAGTGAAATCCTACTTAAAATATAATTTGTCTTTAAGTTGTTGTTGTTATGAAACCAAGATGATGGGTTTTGCAACGTATGTACATATGTTATCAGCCAGCCTGCTAGTCACTATGGTAGACGACGCACCTTTCTAAAACGTAAGCGAACGAAGAAAAAAAAATAATTTTTGCAACAACGCTCTCTGGCCTACACGTAAATAGGCAGGTTAAAACAGCAGAAAATAAATAAAAAATTTTGTTTATTTTATTCAAAATTTCTATTTAAAGTTAAGCATGCAAGCTGAAGAATCCAGAACCCACCCTTAAAATTTACATCTTCCACTAGCTAACAGCCAACATCTGTGAGAAAAGGTGTCAATCAAATCTTTGTTTTGATAAGTCTTGAGCCCCTTAACCTCCCGTAAAGAAAAATAATTTTATTTCTATTAATTTAATCCCTTTACAAATATTAATTGGCAACAAATACTAGCCAACAAAAACTACCCTTCCTAGCAGCAAAGCAAGCAAATGCCATGCTTGAGTCATTTAGCCATTCCATGGACGACAGATATGTGTCATGTGTTGGCTGTATTGTTTGCAGAAATTGAAAATTTGTTTTCTTTTCAATATTTTAAGCCCAAAATAAACATTTGGCACGCGTTTTGTCACTTGTGGCATTCAGTCAGACATTAAAACCGAAGAGACAAGGAGTTTCACGAAAAATGCATTTTTTTCGAACTTGCCAGCGCACGAAATGTTTGTTGAAAAGCCAATTACGTACTGAGCAAACTATGAAAGCAGGGGGTTGTAGTTCATTTCAAAGGCTTTAAAAAAATCCGGGGATTATTGAAAAGCTATAAATACGTTTGTATTTCGGGGATTAATAATAAAACTTCAATAAAATATTTGAAAAAGGAAAACAAATTTTTAAAAGTCAAGGGTCGTATCCAAATATAGAAATTTTAAAGGGTAGCTTGTTAGCCAAAATACTATCGAAATATTTTATTTATTCTCTTCAATTCTATAACAGGAATAGAGCCTCAACAAGCCTACTTCTCTCACATCAGTTCATCACATCTTTTTTGATTATATTTATTCGTCTTGTTAATTTTGTTACGAATTTTAAATCACTTTCAATACCTTGGCTTATTAGACGCGTGGGAGCACGATTTAAACCCCAGGGCAGACATCTCCAACAGAGCGAAAAAATATTTCTTCGGCGACTTCCTCTCAGCAGATTTCTGGCAACAACTTTAAGAGTAAGTAAGACTGCCATGAAAAATTTTCTCAAAATATTGTCGTTCGGATTCGACTTTAAACTGTAGGTCCCGCCCCTAATGTATAAAATTAACGTACACAACATAAGTTGAGTGATGAGAAGCTAGGTCGTATTCCTCACTAAAGGGTTGTAATGACTGACTATATATTTAGGTATGTATTTGTCCTCACCTGAAATTGCCTAAAAGAAACAGAAGCCCATATACTATGCAACCCCTTGGGAGGCTTTTATAGAAGTTGCGACTTGGATCGTCTGCAACTTAAATTTTACCTCCAGTGGAGTAGCATATAATAAAAAGAATAGAAAAAGTATTTGAATACCTATAAGGAGACAATTATGTGCGCAGGTTATATGTGTCACTTCCCTATATAGTTGGGCAAACTCGTGCTTGACGTTTCTGATGGAAATAACTTTGGGGTAGAGGACTTTAGGGTAGAAGACATTGCCCGTTTTTTGGTGGTAAACATTTTCGCACTTCAAAGTAAATGGAATGTAATAAAACAATGGACACAAAGTTTCAAATCGACTCCGAACGACAAATTTTTGGAAAGCTTTTCATGTCAATTTTATTTACCCTCAGAGTCTTTGCCAGAAATTTGCTGAGAGCGAGTCGCTGAAGAAATGATTTTGAATATTTTGTTTTGTATGAGGTGGCTTGAACCGTGACTTGGCGTTTAATAAGCCAACACACTACCTACTAGGCTACAACGACTACAACAGAAGGACAGATACTTCACAGTAAATTGTTGTGAGACAAAATTAAACTGTCTCGTAGCGCAGCTCAGCCTGGTGATCTTTTTCTGCACAGGAAGGGTGAGCTGAGTGAATGTAAATTATTTATAAATTTCTACTATAATCGTAGCCAAGGGAACCAAACGTACAGGCCACATAGAAGGGTTTCTACTGTGATACTTGTTCTGACCAGTACATCTGGAACACAGTTTCCCGGTATGTATTAGGGTATGTTCAGGAAGTCCAATAATGAATAATTTGCCATTTGCCAGAGAAATAGGCGATGTTCATCTTGGACATTGATATGACGTTTAAAAGGGTAGTCTAATGGTCCGAGTATAACAGTACATTCTCAGCAAATAGTGTGCTACTGAGCACTCATTTAATCCCCAAGAAACGATAATTTTTTTAGTATCCAAGTTCTCGATATACACACCACTCCCTGGCTTCCCATCTATTACTTTTTCACAGAATAACATCACTTCACTCCAATAGAGCCAAATAACCTCCAAAGAGAACACTTGATTGTATAGTGCCAACGCATTGGAGGACGTTGGAGCGCTGGGGAATGCTTCGATAATTCGACGTTCAAAGCTGGAAAAAATTATCACGAATCAGCGACCTAGTAATACTGAACCTGGCGTGCGCTGTCACAATCGTACTCAATTTGGCCATTAACAGAGCAAGCGTCCTAAACCGAAGCACCCTGTCAGCTTGTGTTTCATCTGGGCTGTAGTGGGACATTTCCATCAGAATTGTCCGAAGAAGAGGACACTTGCTGGCATCATTTGCAGTGTCGATCTGGATGATGTAGTGGACGCATACCAAACAATAAATATAGTTTTTATGAAAAGTGGTAGGTGCACTGCTCTAAAACCAAACTTTATCTATAACCTAATGGGTGGTGTTTTTTTTTTTAATTTTTTTGCTGACTTCAGTTACTTTCTTTTCTAAAGCGGATATTTTTTTGCTTAACACTTTTTGTTTTGGCGAGGAGTGCCATGGAGAATAATTTATCCGATTAATATCTTCTGGTTTTATTTCACTTTCCCTCCCGTATTTGGCCAAGCGTTCAATTCCTGAATAATGAAAAATATTTGACACTAGCAATCGCTCATCTTTTTGCAAAAAAAAAAAACGAAAATGAAAATGAAATCCACATGAATCAAATTTGACCTCCAGTGATCTCCTGCGTTTAAATGAAAAAAAAGTACAGCCAGTTATAAAGAAAATAGTCCTCCTCCTAATAAAGAAAGAGAAAATTTTTGTTAAATGTCTAGACATACTGGTTGATAGATGAGCTGATCAGCAATTGATGACATACCAGTCAGCCAGCCATCCTGCCAGTCCAGCCAGTAACCAGCTTACAAAGAAAAATCAAAAACGAAACACAATGACAATGACAATGACCACGACAACAAATGTACAAATTCTGTTTACACAATAGCAAAAACAGTATCAGAAATAACATGAGTCACACTCATCAAACAACATTTATGTATGTTGTTGGTGACATTCTTTTTGATCAAATCAAAGGAAATAAAACCAAGAAAAAAAAAAAAATAATGAAAGCGAAATTATATTCAAGTTAATTGAAGTGCTGAAATTCAGTTTTAATGGAGCCATCAAGCGCTTTTGTATGAAAAATAATCATTTAACTGATGATCACACATTGAAATTCATCTTTTATTTCTGCTCATCAAGCACATGTGGCTTGTGTTTCTTATCACTTTTCCTTTTGTGACTACCGTCATACGCGTGATGTCATTAATCTTAAAGGAATTTTTTTTGTTCTTCTTCTTTTGTTTTCTAAAACCCTGAAGAAAGAGTAGAAGAAACAATATTTTGATAGTTTCCTTAAGTGTATTAAAAAGCTTCGAAAGAAGATGAACAAAAAAAAAGAAACCAATTCTTTCGACAATCTGTTAAAGACCATATTAATCATACCAAAGCGTGCCTATTCAAACACACTCACACAACCACAAGAAGCCTAAGAATAGTACTCTCTAACACGCTCAAAAGAATTTTAGCAGATAGGAGCTGATGTAGGTTGCCTTAAGTCGCCTTACGAATGACTTAAAACAAAAATTATTTTAAAAAATTCGTGGTATTCCCGTCTAAAGCCATTCATACGGCGATTGTCAGCCCAGTTGATAGTCAATGTTGTCTGATGTTTATAAGCATTCACCGTGTAATACTGAATAATATTAAGCGGCTTACATTTTGAGTATTACCGGAGTTAGGAAGAGCTCTTCGTAGGCAGCTCTTGAAAATAATATCTGCCTTACTACAACGAACTTGCACGTCAAGTGCTGTGCCTTGACGCCTAAGGGAATATGCTAATGAGAAGAGTGCCCCTAAGTTAAAGATTCTCTTTCCAAATAATGCCTTTTGAAACGATAAGACATCCATTTTTGTGTGAAGACTCTTAAGGACGTCAACACGCATCTTCTATTGCCAATCCTTATTTGATTGTCGTTGATAGAACAGCGTTTCTGTGAAGGCTTTTGAGGCCGTTAACAAGCTTCTTCTATTGCCAATCCTTATTTGATTGTCTTGATAGACCAGTGTTTTTGAGAAGGCTTTTGAGGCCGTCAACACGCTTCTTCTATTGCGAATCCTTATTTGATTGTCGTTTATAGCCCAGCGTTTTTGAAAAGTCTTTTGAGGCCGTCATCACGCTTCTTCTAATGCGAATCCTTATTTGATTGTCGTTGATAGCCCAGCGTCTGTGATGGCGGTCTGGAGTATGTTGTTAGTACTTCGTAACAAAATTTCTGGCATATGACCGCCACGGCGCGGATGTAGTCCAATCTGGACTTCCAATTTTCGATGACTTTTTCCAACATTTGTGGCCGTATATCGGCTATAATACGGCGAATGTTGTCTTCCAAATGGTCAAGCCTTTGTGGCTTTACCGCATAGACCAATGACTTTACATAGCCCCACAGAAAGTAGTCTAGCGGTGTTAAATCACAAGATCTTGGAGGCCAATTCACAGGTCCAAAACGTGAAATTAGGCGGTCACCAAACGTGTCTTTCAATAAATCTATTGTGGCACGAGCTGTGTGACATGTTGCGCCGTCTTGTTGAAACCACATCTCCTGGACATCATGGTTATTCAATTCAGGAATGAAAAAGTTAGTAATCATGGCTCTATACCGATCACCATTGACTGTAACGTTCTGGCCACCATCGTTTTTGAAAAAGTACGGACCAATGATTCCACCAGTCCATAAAGCGCACCAAACAGTCAGTTTTTCTGGATGTAACGGTGTTTCCACATACACTTGAGGATTACCTTCACTCCAATTGCGGCAGCTTTGTTTGTTGACGTAGCCATTCAACCAGAAGTGCGCTTCAACGCTAAACAAAATTCGCTTATGAAAATCGGGAACAACCGTAATCTCGTTTTGGGCCCATTCGACGAATCTACGCCTTACTTGATGATCGTTTGGCTTCAATTCTCGCACAAGTTGGATTTTGTAAGCACGCAAACCAAGATCCTTCCGCAAAATCTGCCATAAAGTGGATGGACACAGATCCAATTCCTGTGCTCAATGGCGGATGGACTCATTCGGGTCTTCCTCAATGCTACGCTCTACAGCAGCAATAGCTTCTTCTGTACGCACCGTACAGCGTCTCTAGGGATGCGAGTTATCAATAACAGTAAACGTGGTGCGAAAACGTTCCATGGTTAATCGAATTAACTACTCTGATGGACGATTTTGTCGACGATAAAATGGACGTAGTGCGCGATACGTTTTCCGCGCAGAACCATTATTTTCGAAATAAAATTGCACTATTTGCAAGCGTTGTTCAGGCGTGAGTCTATTCATGATGAATTGCCAAACCAAACTGAGAATAAATCACTTGACAGCTGTTAAATCGGTCGCCATCTTGAAAAGTAATGCCAACTTAAAGTTCTATACCTCTATAAAAACACCCTATAATAGTAGTCTTTGAAATTATTTAAAATTTTGAGGCATTGTAGTGTCCCTGGAAACGAGAAGGCTGATGATTTTGATTCTAAAGTCTACATCTATAGTTTCATCAGGAGATCGAAGGATGTTGAGGCGGGAGAGGATAGATCGCGGTGTTACATAGCTAGAAGCATTTACTCATGTATCGGCGTTGTCAGGACTAGATTGCTACTGTGACTCAATAAACCTGTTGTGAGTCTAGTGACTGTCTTCCTTCAGTACAATGTGTTGTCAGTTTCTCTGATCTTAACTAAATTTTTGCAGAGTACGTTGAGTTACAAGGAATCTTGCTTCATTGCCAGACTCACTTAGCCCAGAATGGATAGGAAACGTACCAACCAACTATTTACACTTGATCGTAATGTCATCTCGATCACAGTGGCCATGCTTATAGATCATTGCGTTATGGGAAGACATGCGGAAAGACTGCAGGTTCCGCCAAACGTTTTTTGCCGAGGTTATAGGTCTCCTGAAGAAGAGGATACTGTTATCCACTGTCTTTGTAAATGCTCCTCTCTTGCAAGCAACAAATTTTGTTATTTGGCTCTCCATTCCTTGTCATTGATTTCAAGTATACAGCTTCGTTCATAAATCTTTCAGGCTGTCTTCCAGTATAGGGTAGCCGTACTTTAGCGTACAGCCCCTGCACTGACTAACTCCTTCGATAAGTTTGGTGGAATTCTAGAAGAAAGTTCATAACCCAGGGAGAAGGTTCCTTTCTTAACTATTTCTTTTCTTTCCCTTTCGCTATACCCTTTGCTTTACTGCCCATTTCAACTCATTCTAGGACAAAGGCAATGGGTCTCATGGCCTCCGTGTGTTTTTGTGCTTGTCACTAAGATTATATGCGTCCTATATGATCAGATTACCTTTAAAAAATTCAGGGAGAAAAAACAATAAAGTAGGTTCACATGTAGTTAATCTTTATCATATTTATGCATTCATCTGTGTCTAGGTTTTGTTTGCAAATATTTTTGCTTCCATTGTTGGCCTTAGGACCTTTGGTTTTTGCTGTCACCACACCACTTTATATATGAGAGCAGAAATTTAAGCTAGTTTTTCTAAGCCAGATGGCTCCCTTGGCTTTTTTATTGTTCTTTTCCAAATTGGAGATTCACAGGCCACACTGCTTCTATTATTGTTGTCAGTAATGTACTCTGTTGAGTCTTTCCACAGTTGTTAGCATTCTTGTATGTATAGCCCATCATTATGATGATGAACTTTTGGAGTTTACGTCGCTCTCAATTACTATAACATTTAAAGTGACTGTATCTTCAGTTTAGCCATCGTAGTTTAGTAGGTAGTGTACTGACTTATTAGACGTGAAGCTACGGTTCAAAACCTAGACCAGACATCTCCAGATAACTCACGTTATGTGTATTCATTTGATACAAGAGTGGCAGGACCTACAGTTTAAAGTCGTCTACGAACGACAGGTTTTTCATGGCAATATGGTAGACGATGGGTTATTCAAAAAATACAGTCTCTTACCTTTAAGTTTTTCTTACTGAGGTCTTTCCTTTCCCCTTTTAGGCAGTCTGCGAACATGTTTTTGTATGCAATCGATCATTAATTCAGTGTAAACTTAAGTGCTTTAGTCTCGTTCTGGATTTGCTTGCACATAGTTTTTTGCGATTCGAGTCTTTACCACCCAGAATTATGCCTCCTAACGCTACTGAACATCAACCATATGTAGAGTGCTACGAAGTCATATATGCAAGCTCTCCTTCCTTTCCGAAAAACCAAAACTGTTGCAAAAAATAACGAAGAAAACGTTGTGATTTTAGAAACTCTTGCCACTTTTTGTTCTTAGGCGGTGTTTCTTGGTTTTTAAGCTGTTTTCAAACGTCGGTAGATTTTTTACCTAAAACAGCTTATAGAAGCCACAAACTATGGCAACTAAAAACAAAAAACGCAATGCGAAAAATTTAACAACAGAAAATAGAACGAAAAAAACCATCAATTTGGCGGCATCTTTTTTTAGGCACGGCAACAAAGTGTTGAAGAGTTAAGAAATCTGCTGCTGGGAAAAAGTGCTCCCGTTTTTCGTAAGTATCAAAAAAATATTAAAGACCGCCATTAAGGCAAATAAAAAATAAAATAAAGTGAATACCATAGGCAGGCAGTTGGCAAATCTACCAAAAACTGGGTCAAAAGTATTAAACAACGAAAAAGAAAGAAAAAAAATTTTTTCAAAATACAACTGAAAATGGCACGTAAAGTTTTGAAACTTTTTTTCCATAAATTTGTTAAAAAACTTGGGTCTTTTTTTTTAAAGAAGTTTTAACTTTTTCCACTCTTGAGTTTTGATTACATTAGAGAGAGAGAAATAACGAAAATAGTTCACAATTTTAAGTTTAAAATACTCGTTTAAGCAAAATTTTGAAATTATTTTTCAGTTTTTTTCTTGTCCTGTCTCTTCTTCTTCTGTATAATAAATGTCAAGTGTGTGGATGGATTATAAATTCTGCATGATTTCCTTTCATTCAATTTATTTTTCTATAAATTTAGTTTATGGTTGTTGTTGTTGTTGTTGTTATTGCTGTATTTTAATATAAAATATTAAGACTTAAACTCTTCATTTACAATCATTGACAGCTGTAACGTGTCGTCTTTATCATGACAGACGACACAACCATCATCATCTTCGTCATCATCATTATCCACATCAACCAACGTACTATACACTGTAAAGGAATTCAGATAATCATATGCAGCAAACAACAATAACACCAACGGTTATAACAACAAGTACATACAGAAAAATTTATTGAACAACAACAGCAATAATGAGAACAACATGACATAAACAATATACGGCTAAAATACAATTGGCAATACAAAGCGAATCAAAAAAAAACATAAAAAACATAAAAAAAATTTCTGTTTATTGGTTTACATTTTTGGGAGGATATATTTGCCATTGCACAGTGGAACAAAAGCTAAAAAATAGCAGAGGAAAAGTGCCAAAAGATTCATACATACATACATACAGTAGTGGTTCAGTTAGTGGATGATGCTATGGATAGATGGCAGCAAGACTGGTCCAATTCCACCAAGGGAAGATGGACCCACAGACTCATACCGAGCATAGGCGAATGAACCAAAAGGAGACACGGTCAGAAGAACTTCTGCCTGACACAGTTACTAACCGCCCATGAATGTTATAGGGCATATCTCTATAAGTGTGGTCATGATGTGGACGAGGCATGCCCAGAATGCCGTAATGAAAGGGAGACGGCGGAGCATGTTTTCTTTACTTGCCCGCGATATGTTGTTCAACGAAATTGCCAGGAGAAGACAATAGGACGCCAAGTAACGCCCGATAATATTGTTAACCTGAGGTTAACCTCATGTGACAATTGGAACGCCGTATGTGTTTTCGCAAGGAAGGTCCTGACGCAGCAAAGATTGGCTGAGAGAGCAAGGTCCGCAGAATTTGAAGGCAGCACTCGCTGAATCTCCGCACTTGGTAATACTTGATTGTGGTCCCGGAGGGCCTAATGGTTGAAAGTGTGACGAACTAGGTTGGATTTAGTACGTATGCGTTTAGCAAGCCGAAAGTAAGTCTTGCGGTGAATCGTGCACATTGATAGGCCGGGCTACCAATGTCTTTCGAAGATTCCCAACCTTTAGCTCGTAAAGCTATAAAAAAAAACAGTGGTGACCCTATAATTAGAAATCACTTGGCGACATGTATGTATGTTTGTTAATTTGTTTTACAGTTTTCACTGTATACCTGGGATCAAGGGCTTTGTTTGGAGGACGTCTTACATACGTTTTCCCCTCAGATTGGGACAAATTAAACTTCGATTCGTCACTCCAGAGAACTCTGTTCCAGAAACATCGTTTCTAATTATAAGGCGACCACTGTACATACATAATTGGTCATTACAACCCTTTAGTCAGAATTACGACCTAGTTTATCACACCACTTATATTGTGTGTGTTAATTTTTATACATGGGTAGCGAGGCCTACAGTTTAAAATCGACTCTGAACGACAGATTTTTGAGAAAATTTTCATGGCAATTTTATTTTTACATTCAGAGTTTTTGCCAGAAATCTGTTAAGAGAAAGTCGCCGAAGAAATACTTTTTGTATTTTGTTTTGATGTCTGGCATGGGGCTCGAACCCTGGCCTTACGGTCTAATAAGCCAACACACTACCTACTAGGGTACGGCGACTAGACGACGTTGACCCATCCAACGAAGCGAAAACAAAGCTGATGTTCATGCAGATTCAATTTTTGAACCAGTTGAACTTTTTAAGGCGTCATAGCCAGATCTTTTCGCAAAATTCGTCGTAACCTGGTGCGTGAAATGTTCAGTTATTGAGAACGATGACGGCTTGAGTACACTCTCACAGGCACAGCTTCGTTATTTTCGTGTGTGCTTATTGTACATCAACAATGTTACCAGTTTCACGAACTTAAGCAATAAACATGCAAATACCGGGCACTGTTGGTCCTTCTATGCGACCAATTTTTTTTTTCTGAAATTCTTGCCAAGAATATAAGGTCAGTTAACAACTTCTTCGTGTAAGAAGCTAGACCGAAATCCTGACTGAAGGATTGTAATGGCCAATTATGTATTATGTATGTAATCTTCTTCTCGATCTACCTTTTCCATGTCTGGCCTCGAGCATTTTCACGAGGGATCAACTGGAGGTGTCCTTAGACTGTGTCATATCCCACACCACTTATATGTAGGGATTTCGGCTTTCAAAAGGGGGTTCTTAAGTAGTAAAAGAGTTCATACGAATTCAGTATTTATCGATATATACAGAACCCCTTGTTAAAATCCCTTAAATCACACAGTTAAAGCCCACTGTTTAATGCTTTTAAAATACAATCGAAAATATGCTGGCTTTCAGTGACATCCGTAAGAACTTGTAAACATAGTACAACAACAAATACAGCAACAAAAATAAACGCAAACAACAAGTCAAACCAAGTAAAAATAAACTTGTCTCACTAAAAATGATGCCAACTTTAAAACGCTGCCATGCCATGCCATGCCATGCCATGCACTTGAAACTTTTTAACGAAATTCTCTACTTTGAATTCGAATGGCAGATCTTCTACTTTTTTTTGTTTATATTCGCGGGGGATTAACAAAAGAATATGGATTCAGAAAAACAAACAACAAGAAGAAACGTGTTGATCTAGCGCAAAAAGAAGATGAATGAAAATAAAAATGTCAAATGGAACGAAGAACTAATAAAAGTAAATCAAAAATTGAAGACTACAAACGGAGATAGCAAATGCAGAGAAGTAAAGGAATTAAATGATCAAAGTAAGACTATAGGCTTGATTATATATATATGGAATGTTTGGATATTGAGGAACATTTGGTTTTAAGAGAATATTGAATAGGAACCTTGGGTCCTTAGTTAAGGGCTTAATAATCTTGTGTTTGCAAAAGTAAAGCTGAATACTAAATTCAGTCAAAGTCAACATGTACGTTGATTCCTGTTAAAATTTAAACTATTTTCGGCACTTAATTTGTTTTTCAATGCCATTAACAGCAGAATACCATTTGATGATATGAGGACAAATGAAAAAGAATTCCTTAAGTTTTTCCTTCCAGTCAAGTTGTGCCTGAGAAATACCATGAGACTATAAATAAAGGGTCCGCCAAATAACTTTTTTTTTGAAAATGCTTAAAAAAACTACTGAATATTTTCTCAAATTTCTTTTTTAATTTGAAAGCACAATCCTTCCGGTTAATAATAGAAAATAATTTCATTCAAATGGCTGGCTCGGCTGGCAGTAGCCTACACATTATCGATTGTGTGCAGCTGTATTTCACCAATGGATTCACGAACATTGTCCTTTAAAGCGTCAACTGTTTCTGGCTTGTCGGCGTAACACTTATCTTTGATGGCACCCCACAAATAATAGTCCAACGGTGTCAAATCGCAGCTCCGAGGTGGCCAAACGACACCAGCTCTTTGGCTGATAATGCGATTTTCAAAAACAGGATGCAAAACATCGAGTGTAGCTTCGGCTGTGTGGCATGTAGCGCCGTCCTGTTGAAACCAAATGTTGCCAATATCCTCCTCTTCAATTTTTGTGAAAAAAAATTAGTTCAACATGGCCCGATAACGATCGCCATTGACTGTAACGGCCACTCCTTGCACATTTTCGAAGAAAAATGGCCCATTTATGCCTCTGGACCAAAATCCGCACCAAACAGTGTCTCGTTTTGGGTGCGTCGGCTTTTCAATGTATGCGTGCGGGTTTTCTGTGCCCCAAATGCGACAATTTGGCTTGTTTACATACCCGCCAAGATCAAAATGAGCTTCATCTGAAAAGATGATTTTTTTTGCCAAAATCGGCATCTTCTGTAAGTCGATCGCAGGCCCACTTAGCGAAGCGAAAATGCATTGGATGGTCAATTGGCTTCAACTCCTGAACCAATTGGACTTTGTATGGCATCATACCAAGGTCTTTATGCAAAATTCGCCTCAATGTTGTCTCCGAAATGTTCAATTGTTGAGAACGACGGTGAATTGATGTTGATGGCGCTTCACGCACACTTTCAGCCACAGCAGCAATATTCTCGGGTGTCGCACTGTTTTTGGCTTTTCACGCTTTGGTTTTGTCAATAGGATGCCAGTTTCTTTCACTTTTTTCACAAGATAACGAACATACGGAGCTGGCGGTGCTTTTCTTCTTCCAAAATCCGTACGCAATTTTCGCACACAGTCTGCAACATTACCATGATTTTCAAAGTAATTTCGTAATATTTCCCAGCGTTGTTCAAACTTATACACAACCATATTCGTTCAGCGGAAGGATAAAACTAATTATCTGTCAAATCAGACATGAGCTAAGTGTTACCATTCACGAAATAAGCACTAGTTGAAAAAAAAAAAACGTTAGATGGCGGACCCGTTACATACTACAGCAAAATTTCAATGACAAAAAAGTGACTCTTCTAAATGCCTTTGTATTCTTACAAGCACGAACTATGCCGAATGTCCTGGATACCGAATTGTGATTTAAAAACATAACCAAAATAATTTTAAAAAACCTTAAATTCTAGCTGTAGCAGTTTCCATTTTAAAAGATCCCTTAAGTATGAGAAAGCTTTCCGCAAGATGGATTACCTGTTTACTCACAATTAAGTTCACAAATGCAATAGTGCGACAGCATCTCAGGAGCATTTAATATAGTTCTACTGCAATATTCGTAAGCAGCTCTGTATACAAGACGCCGTAGTCTAGTGCGTAGTGTGTTGGTTTATTAGACGTGAGGCCAAATCCCAGGTCAGATATCTCGAACAAAACAAAAAAAAAATATTCTACGGCGACTGCCTCTCAAAAACTCTGAGAGTAAATAAAATTTGCCGGAGTCGATCTCAAACTGTAGCTCCTGCAACTCATGTATAAAATTAACAGACATATATACATACATAAGTGGTGTGAGAAGCTAGGTTGTAATCCTGACTAAACTGTTATAATCACCAATTATGTATGTATGTATAAAGTGGTATACGCAAGCACACATAGGAAGTGAAATTGCAAGTGTTGGCACAACCCAAGGATAACAGAAGGGTGAGATCCTTCACCAATAATGTACAACTTGGTTGTGGCTGTTTCCTCAACAAAACAAACTCAGCACAATAGTCCTGAAAAGGTCTTAAGAACATAAGTCATTAGAGCGTGTCAGTAGGTTTGAGAATAAATCTTGGCTACACTACAGTAACACCATTTACAAAAAAAAAAAAAAATTCCTAAATGGAAAAGTATTCTCCCTACATGTATTACATACTGAATGTCTACCACAATGGTTAAAGAAATTATGATCACCAGAGATCAGCAATGAATCGCTTTTTCGCTACTCATAAGTACTCATGAAATTTTGAGTATGAAATCCAACCACTCTATTCATTCGTATTCACTACAACATTGATTTATAAGTACAGGTTGCAATGAGTATGAGTTCAACGTTGACATCAAACTCATAACATTCGAAATATGTTTGATTTGTACGCCTACTCATTCCGATTCATAAATTTAGAAAAATACTTATAATACTCATTAATGATTCGAGTTATTTAAATCATTCATCAAAATTTATAGTCTTAGTTGTTGTTGCGTTTCCAAAAAGAAAAAAAAAAGAAGAAAGGAAAAGACAAAGACTGCAAGCAAAGCAATCACACAATCTTCTAGTGAGTATTGTAGTGTTCGTACGCGAATCATACTTATTTTGTGATTCGTGTATACGATGAATCATGGAGATTCGAAATCAATAATATCATGCGTATTGTTAAGTACGAGTACCATGAGTATTTCAAACTTTGAATATGAGTAGTATGAGTATGACATTAAAATAAGTATGAATGCGTATAAGTATCAGAAATTATGAGTATGATTTGAATCTACTCATCTTTTTGAATACTCATTGCTGATCTCTGCTATGAGCCCGTTGTCTGGCCAGATGGACTAAATCTGAAAGTAGTTTCAATGGAGTTGGACAAGACATATAGAGGTACTAGCGTGGAACATGCGATAACAAAGACAATGAAAACCTGTCTTACAGAAGGACGCTGGACACTCTGGCAAACAGAGTTTGCTGAGAAATTGATTTATGAAGTTCTTAACCTAAAAAGCCGAATAGTTGGCAGCAACCGACTTGACAGAATCAGACTAATTTTGCGAAATGCTTTGCAATGAGACATTGTTACAAAAGTAAATGGAACAACGGGAAATTACATTCTCTTTTATAGGAGGTACTGATTGGATTAAGAATGGAACTTGAGACAGTAGCAGATCTCTAATATTCCAAATCCAAGAGAAAATTGGCATATATTTTTAAAACAGACACATATTGTGTTTGTTAATTTTTTATACATGAGAGGCGCTACTACCTACAGTTTAAAGTCGACTCCTAAGGACAGATTTGTAAGAAACTTTTCATGACAATATTATTTACTCTGACAGATTTTGCCAAACAAGTCGACACACACCATATTTTTGTAGACTATAAGGCAGCCTTCGATGGCCCCATAAGGGATCGTGTTTTTGCCGCAATGTCTGAGCTCGGTATACCTGCGAAGCTGATAAGGCTATGCAGAATGACGTTGAGCAATTCCTGCAGCTCCGTCAAGGTAGGAATGGACCTCTCCGAACCTTTTGATACCGTGCGAGGTTTCAGACAAGGCGACCACTTATCATGCGACCTCTTCAACTTCGTCAAGGAAAGCGTTCTGCGAAAGGCGAGAGTGCATCGCAATGGCACTATTTTTCAAAAAAGCGTCCAGTTGCTTGCGTACGCTGACGACATTGACACCATAGGGCCGACCAAGCGAGATGTTACTGCTGCCTTTAGTGCTATTAAACGCTAGTCTACTAAGATGAGTTTGGCAGTAAATGAGGGCAAAACCAAAGTATATGTTATCGACAAGTAGAGACGTGCGGCGTATTGATTCTCAGATTACGGTCGATAACTGTACTTTTGATACAGTCAAGGAATTTATTTATCTTGGAGATCAAGCGCAGGATCACTCTTGCCAACAGGTGCTACTATGGCCTCAATAGGCAATTGAGTAGCAGAAACCTCTCTAGCACTACAAAACTAACACTCTACAAGACGCTCATCCTACCCGTGCTTCTTTATGGCGCAGAGGCATGGACCCTATTAAGTACTGATGCAGCAGCCTTGAGAGTGTTCGAGAGAAAAGTACTGCGTAAGATCTTCGGCCCAGTACGAATTGGCGATGATTTCCGCATCCGATACAACAGTAAGCTGTATGAGCTCCTCAACGACATATTATATCCAGCGGCTGCGCTGGCTCGGCCATATCGTTCGAATGGAGGAGGATGCTCCAGCGAGACGGGTATTTGATGCGGGGATCCGCGGAAGTCAGCGAAGAGGACGACCTTGTATCCGTTGGAAGGACCAAATCGAGGAAGCCCTGTAATCGATTGGTGTGACCAACTGGCGTAGGCGCGCAAGAAGCAGAGGCGCCTGGAAGGATGTGTTGCGGCAGGCCGAAATCCGTTAATCGGGTTGTTATGGCCAATTAAGTAAGTAAGTAAGATTTTACCAGAGATTTGCTAAGAGGCAGTCGCTGAAGAAACATTTCTTTGTATTTGGTTTTATTGGAAATGTCTACCCTGGGGGTTTGAACATTGGCTTCACATCTAAAAAGCCAGCATATTATCTCCTAGACTACGGCGACTACGATCACATAGCTCATGCCACATTGAATATTGCTCATGAGCGATTTGAGGGCATAGGCAAATCATATGAAGATGATGTAAATTGACCAGCGAGATCGTAGGAATTTATCCCCTTAGACGGAGTTGCGTAAGCCGCAAACGTATGCAAATAAGCCACACGCGAGAGCTTTCTTCAAAGCCAACTTAGGTTTAACTCAAGACGGTGTGACACTATGGGCCTATCCTCTTCCAAAGTCAGTCAGTTAAGCAGTCATACAGCTCTTTTGCATACTTTATTCAAAAATTTCCCACATTTTCTGGTATTTTGTACATTTTCAGATTATCCATGGCTTTTTAATATTTTAAACGGTTTCTCTCTCTCCCTTTTATGTCTTGAACCAAAGGCAAGCCATGCTAGTTCTCTTCATTTGTAGTTTTTTTAATCGATTAAAATGACAAGTTTAGCTGAAATGTTAACAAAAGAAGTTGAAAAAATTTACATACAATGGCAATTTTTTTGTTCGCTTTTTTGCCTAAATTTTTCCATCAACATCTTCAGCAGCAGGCAAGGCAAGGCAAAGCAAGGCAAGGAGTAGCAAGAAAACTAGTGAGAAACACCAGTTAAACCGCAAAAGAAAAACTCCTGGCAATTTCATTATATTTTATGTGGATGACGGCTATTGAATGAATGAATTTATTCCGATGTATCGATGGGTTTCATTGCATTTCCTTACGTCTTTTTTTGTGTTCATTGTGTGGCAAATTATGCAGGTTTTTTCCTTGCAGCAATTGAAACACTAAGTTGCAGTGCGGTATGTTAAGGTATGCTATGTGGTACCTTGCGGTTTAGGCAGTGCGACAATGTATGCGAAGAAGAAAAACAGAGAAAACAATCGTCAATACTGAGACATTTCATACAATTTCGCTAATAATTCAGTTTTATCGTGTTCTGCTCTGTTCTGTTCAGTTCTGCTGTTTTAGATCATGTTTAAAACGTTTCTTTTGGCTTTAAAATCTTGGTACCAGCAGTCCTGCACAGTTGACATAAGAATCATTGTCATCGTCATCATCATCTTTGACTACAACGCCGTCATTCACAGAATTTATAGGCAAGTTGTGCCTGCGATAAGTGTTGGTGCAGTAGAGTCATAAAGCGCCATAGAATTGTGGATTTTCCTATTCGCGGTTATTGTGGTTTTTTGGGTGAAACGCATTTACATACATATTGGAAATGCATTTGCAAATATCAGTAACAGCAACAGCCATAAAACAACAGCCGCATTGCTTATGGTAGATGCAACATCTTTGTCATCATCATTTATTGAAAGTAAATACTGCTGCAACATTTTGTCCGTACAGCTAAGCAATAATGTAAGCGATTGAAAGCAAAGCTTTAAAACAAAATTAAGAAATTTTTAAACGAAATAGGCCTTCAACAAAGTATTAAATAGGCCTTCAAAATTAAAAATCAATTTAGTTTGTTTTTGGAATTTCGATTAAATCTCTCTCTGTATCCAGCAGTGCAAAAAATGATGATAAAAAGGTTTAGAATTGTTACCTTACTAAAGGAAATAGGCCTGTAATCTAAAAATTCAAGGTGTTTTTCGTTTCGACAAAACCCTCTGTACACAAAGTTGACATAAGGAATGAATATTGAAGCTATGATGACCATGGGTGCCAGTGCTAGTATTAATACTCGACGATCTCTGTAGTTTCTTGTTGTGATAGTTCTGCCTTACTTTTACAGTGAGCAATTAATTGTACGCTATAAATTAGATCCTTTTGAAGACCATCTTTATCAATGGTACGAAGAAGATGATTTCCACGTGAGTTTAAAATCGCCACTTAGTATTGACTGGATGTACATTGACTTAATGGCTTCTAGTGTTTAAAGTGCTTCCTGATTTTGGGCAAAAATTTCTTTAATATTTCTGACATGAAACCTAATTGGCTGCCGGATTTAAAGCACGATACAGAAGAGGAGCATTGAATTACTAAGGATTGAACCACAAGCGATACTAAAAGATAAGATAAAAAATTATCAGTGTCTCGAGAACGAAAACATAAGAACGCTTCTTTCCTTTCATTCTTAATAACATCGGGTATCCTATAAAGCGTTTTAAATTTAAATAAAACAACATGTGTGGGAGATATCATTGACGTTTTTTAATCATTTGAAGAACCGATAGGAAGCTATCATGGAGACCAAATATAACCGAAAGACTGAGGAAAGCCTCTATCGCCCTATACGCATGTAACAAAGTGTTGGGGAAGAAGTGGGGCCTGAAACCTAGGATGACTCACTGGATCTACACAGCGGTGGTCAGACCAATCCTTACATATGGATGCCTAGTGTGGTGGGAATCCCTGAATAGGATAACGAACTTGAGCCTTGTACGCAAGTTACAAAGATCTGCTTGTATAATTATCAGTGGTGCTCTGAGCACTACTCCTACGATCGCTCTGGAGATAATCTTATAACTTCTGCCGCTTGACCTATACTGCAGGAGCGTGGCGGCAAAGGTTAGCAGGCGTCTCTGGGCTACTGGACAATGACATGCATCGGGCATTGGCCATACAAAGATACTGGGAGGCACATTACATGACACCGCGATATGACTTCTCAATGAACTATGGGACATCCATTCCGGAAAGGGAGGACTGGAGGAGTGGTTCAGTGAACCTCCCAAGGGACTCCGCACAAAGCCATCGGTGTAGGCTCTAAACTGGAAGGAACCGTTGGAAATGGTATCTATTCGGAATCAATCGGAATATCCAAGTCTATAATGCTACCAGATCATTGCAGCGTCTTTCAGGTGGTGGCGTCAGCAATTCAGGCTGCGGTGAAAATTATTGTGGACAAAAATGTTCACGGACGGAAAATCATCATACTTTCCGATAGCCAAGCGGCTATCAAGGCATTGGATTCCAGTGTAATAAACTCCAAGACGGTGTACAACTGTCGCAGATATCTCAATGAGGTGGCGAACCGATATGATGTTTGTATCACATGGGTACCGGGACATGCTGATATTCCTGACAACTGCAGAGCGGATGAACTGGCCAGAAGGGGCACGACCATCGAACTCTCTGAAGAATTCTCTACGTTGGGAATCCCTTTGAGGACCTGCAAACTTATAATTGACAATGCAACCGTAGATCTCGTCAACAGAATGTGGGCAAATTCGGATAAGGGCAGAGCGGCGAAAAGATCTGGCCGAGGCTGGATAGGAGGCGCACGGTGACTCTGCTTAAACTCCAAAGAAGTAGGCTCAGCACTGTTATTGGGGTTATTACGGGGCATTGCATTATAGGAGCGCATGCGAGGCCTATTGGTCTTGAACACCTTGCAAATGATTTCTGCAGAAGCTGTGGAGATGAAGAGGAGGATGGGACTATTCTTCACCTATTGTCACTTAGTCGGAGGAGAAAGAGGTACCTGGGTGCCTACTACATGGAGGATATTAATGAACTGTCATTTATGGATATTGCCCTGAGTCGCTTCATCGGAAGATCCGAATGGTTCCTGGAATAGGGGAAATGACGAACTGTGGGATCACAATGGGCCCTGTGTGCGGCCTAAGTGTGTCCGGTCATGACTCCCTCGAGGGGACAGCCACTTCTACCTACCTACCAAGGATCGATTGATGTAATTATGTATGGAATATAATATCGTGAAGATGTCTAGCATGACTTTCACGTCCAATTTTCCCTAAATCAGGCTAAATTTAACCCATGAAATGCGTTATGTTGGTTTTGAAGTAAGAAAACCTCACAATAAGAAGGCTAACGAGATCAAATTTCACGATGTCGGCGGCTTATTAACAACACATCCTCGTGAGATGACATTATCTTCAATCACTCGTGCAGAATATCCAATGTTCCATGAGGTGTGTGCCATCATCATCATCCGATTCAGAAGTTGGTGATCATATATCTATAAAGACCACCGTTGAATATATGAATCAACTCAAGATCTACACCAAATACTGATTATTTTGGGATAATTTGAACACTCTTGAGCCCCAGGCCAGACATCAAAACAAAATACAAAAAATATTTCTTCTTTAAATAAAATTGCCATGAAGATTTTCACAAAAATCTGTCGTTCAGAGTCGACTTTAAACTGTAGGTCCCGCCACACATGTATAAAATTAGCACACACAACATGAGTGGTGTGAGAAGCTAGGCCGTAATCTGACTGAAGGGTTGTAATGACCAATTATGTATGTATGTGCCTCATGCAGATTGGTATTGTTCCAAATTCAAAAAAATTTCTGATTTCTCCATGAAAATAGGGATTCCAACTGCTCGAAAGCCCATTTAGTGAATACATGTTGTTGTCTATGATTCATGGTAATCCCTCCATAGCGGTTTAGCAAACAGACTGAATAAAAGACAATTAATTTGATAACAAGATGATAGTTATCAACCGTCAAAGTTTGGAAGTTCCTGACGGAGGAGATTATATTATAAAGATTTTTGCCTAAAGGTGCACTATGGTCTCTTGCAAGTCGATGTCGTGAAGAGTTTTTCCATTAGAGAATCGGGAAAAACCATAAATTCAGAGTATTTTTTAAAAAAAATTTTTTTTGACCACCATGAGTGGTGTGAGAAGCTAGGCCGTAATCTGACTGAAGGTTAGTAATGGCCAATTATGTTATGTATGTACGTATAAATATGTCGTTAGTTTTCTATTCCGCTTCATACGTATATTAAATATAAACAAATATTTTTTTACGAAAGTACCATTTAATACGAAAAAGTACTTTTTCAGTTAAACTTCAGTACCATTTCAAAATTTAAATTTTGCAACACTGCTTAAAGTACTCATATTTTACAAAAAATAAAATCCCTTAATTTTATGCCAAAAAATCATTTAAAGCTGTCAGTTAGCCAGTCAGTCAATCCCATCTACAAGTAAAATAAATGACTAATACGAGGTAATTTACAATTCCCTACGCTTGGATTTTTTTTGTTTTGGTTGTGACTTTTTGTTTCTGGTTATTTTATGCTCCATTTACCTGTCAGTAGGCCATTGTGCCACATTTCAAAAAGCGTTTCTGGTCGTTATCATTAACAACAGCGTTTAGTTAATCATTTTATCCTTTTTAATTAATTGAAACATGTAGTTGTTGTTGTAGTCGGTTGTAAGTCTAAACGCATAAAGCGAGTATTTTATACTCGAGTGTAAATTTAATATCGTTTTCCTATGCCTCTGCTAGCATTTTAACCCGCATTTTGTTTGTTTTTGTTGATATGCGAACGCTTTTTAGGGGCGTTGTGCTTACGTTTAAGATTACGGTCATTTACGAGGGAATATATGGCCAAGGTATAATAGTTTCTCTTGTTTTTTTTTTTTTGTAGTTTTTGATAAAGTTTGGTTTAAGTGAACTCGTCATGCAATCCCTTTTGTGTGGATTTAACTCATAAAACAGTCGTATACTTTATTTAATAAGTTTTTTATGGGCTTTTTCGCTATTTTTGTTCTTTTTTTTTGCTCATTTTTAGGCACTACTTACTTAGTTTGGCATGGAGGTAGGTAGGGAGTAAAGATAGGATATGGTTTATATAAGTTTCCTATACCCTACACTAAATACGTCTTAAATACAGTACAGCAAGGAAGTTTCCTTTTATTTAACTTTGGCTTGAAAATCGAAAATAAAATACCATGAGCACCGTGTATGCTTCCTAGGTTAGGTTAGGTTAGGTTAGAGGACGTGTACTTGTCAATTAATACAGTACTCGGAGGTCGAATTGACCCATTGTACAGCGTCCTAGTTTCTCACCCCACTTATGTTGTGTGTGTTAATTTTATACATGAGTGGTGGGACCTACAGTTTAAAGTTGACTCCGAACGACAGATTTTTTATTTATTGGGAAACTTTTCATGGCAATTTTTATTTACTCTCAGAGTTTTTGCCAGAAATCTGCTGAGAGGAAGTCGCCGAAATAATGCTTTTTGTATTTTGTCTTTGATGCCTGGCCTGGGGCTCGAACCCAGGCTTTTGCGTCTAATAAGCCAACACACTACCTACTAGACTACGGCGAATTCAAATGCTTCCTAAATAGGCCCTCTTTCTCTAAAATAATGCTTTCGCTATACTCTCAAAAACGTTCATTTATAAAAACGTTGACCAGAATTAATTGGCTGCAGAGCTTTGTTATGATTATGAGTGAATCTTCCGCTGAAGAACACATAATTAGCCAGCTCTTATACCATCTGAAGGTAGCCTTTATCTATCAGCTACAGACTTAACGTCTCAAACTACAAGCAACTTAAATACATAACATAATTGGTCACTAAAACCGTTCAGTCAGGATTACAATCTAGTTTCTCACACCACATAGGTTTTGTGTATCAATTTTTTAAATGAGTGGCGGTATTTACAGTTTAAAGTCGACTCCGAACGACAGATTTTTGAGAAACTTTTCATGGCAATTTTATTTTCTCTCAAAGTTTTTGCAAAAAATCTACTGAGAGGTAGTCGCCGTAGAAATATTTTCTTCACATTCCGTTGAGGCTTGAATATGCCACACGTTTAATATGCCACATACTAGACTACGACGACTTCTGGTTTGTGCTCTACAACTTATGTGGAGTCAGTACAGTGTCGTCGAGGTAGTAAAGCATCCATCATGCAACTGCAGAATAATTCCAACTAATATACGATTCGAAATCGGTGTCACTTTCAATTGAACGGCAGACGTTAGTCTTAGGTACATCAATTTTGTTGAAATAATACTCCAATCTTTAATGGCCAATAAAGCAATCCGATAAGAGACGTAAATTTGTTCTCCATAACGAAAGTTGGTCGGCGTAATTACTCTGACCATAGCTCCTAAGTATTTCGTTTCTGTGGCTTTTTAAGACCACAGAATGGCCCAGTTCTTACAGTTTTTTTAAGGTTATCAGCGTGGTTGATTGAAAATTATTTAGTGCCGTTTGATTGTTTGAAATTAAATAGATGGGAGTACATCTCATCTCAAGGCGACGTGTTCTAGTATGTAGCGTGTCGGCTTATTAGATGTGAGGCCTTAGTTCAAGCCCTAAGTCATACATCTCGAACAAATCATGGTATAAAAAATATTTCTGTAGCCGCCGTAGTCTAATAGGTATTATGTTGGCTTATTGGACGTAAAGCCAGGGTTCGAGCCCCAGGCCAGATATCAAGACAAAATACAAAAAGTATTTCTTCGGCGACTTCCTCTCGGAAGATTTCTGGCAAAACTCCGAGAGTAAATAAAATTGCCATGAAATGTTTCTCAAAAATCTGTCGTTCGGAGTTGACTTTAAACTGTATGTCCCGCCACTCATATATAAAATTAACACAAACAACATAAGTGGTGTGAGAAACTAGGTCGTAATCCTGACTGAAGGGTTGTAATCACCAATAATGTATGTATGTATGCATGTAAGTCAAAAGACAAAAACTTTGTGAAATCCTAACAAAAAATTTCTGATCACCGGCCCAGGTGCCGATAGCTGACAAAAGAAGCAGCGAATATAAATAAATTATGGAATGAGCTGAAATCATGAGCAGCGGATGGAGGGCCCTATGCTATCCATACGCTCTAGAAGAACTGGTTAGTAGTATATAGTTAACCTCTCCAAAACCTCTACTAGAATATCCTCTAAAGGTTGGTATGAATTTGTAGGTCTACCCATCAGTAGAACTCTTTTCCTAACTTCGTATGTATTTTCCTAGATTTCCTCTTCCATATGTGAACCTGAGTCTCCTATAGAGTCCTTTTTATACGACTACATATGATTTTTAACAAAAGTTTACCTCATGTTAATATTTATTTTGTCACTGTAATAATCCATAAAGTGGATAAAGTCTTTCATTTCCTGCTTTTGTTTTCGAGTGTGTGTGTGTGTGTGTGTGTATGTAAGCATAGCTGTCCTGCTTGGAATCCATTTGAATGATTTTTTATGCTCGTATTTATGTACAGAATAAAATGTTACTTAAGTAAACTTGTTACTGTAAGTGTATGTGTGTGTTTAATGCATAGAATTAAAGTTAAATCGAGTTTAGCAGTAGCAGCAGCAGCAGCAGTAGATCATACTGTTTTTATTTTATTTTCTGTGTGTGTGCGTCCCCATATAAAAGTTACTTCAAAAACACAATTACAAGCCGCTTAAATTCATAAAGATAAACTTTTTCTTGATATTTTTTGCTGTTTTTTTGTTACGTTTTATTATTTAAAGATTAAAAGCGGTAACTAAACTCAACTAAAATATCAAAAAGTTTTCATAAATGCTGTTACAAATGTTTCATTTCAGTTCTTTTTTAAGGGATTTTGGCCATATTAATTTGTGTTTTTTTTTTTTGTGTGGGCGTTTAGAAAACTAAAATAATTTTATTAAGTAATCAAGCCACGTAAAATATGTTGTTGTTGTCGGTCGGTTGGCATTTTTTAATATGATGAGGACATTAATCGTTATCGTAAGCGTAATCGTAATCGTAAGTATACAACACAACTGCTTCAATTTGTTTTTTGAGATAAAAATGTTTCAGGTTTCAGGTCATTAACATGAAATGTTGTCATGGCTAATAAAACCCGGCAGTATTTTAATCTGAAGATGGTAAATTAATGCCAAAAAGAAATTGTTCATCGAAGGTTCTGCATGAATTTTAAACGCAAAGAAGGGAAAATTTTAACTTTAATGAGTTTCTTTAATTGCTAGTTAATGACAGTTATTTGCAACATATTTTTTTAAAATTTGGAGTATAAAAATAACATCAGTTTGACTATACAAGTTAGGTTAGGTTAGGACATTAGCGTATTCATTTCAAGCTCACGCATTTAAACAAAATATCACACTCATGAGCAACTAGACTTCTTTGTTCAAAATCTAAATTACGTAAGTGATTAGCTGTCTGGATGTTCTTCTCTAGTCACAGTTTCTCACATCGGTTGTATGAAAATACCATGGATTTTTTCCGCTGTTGACAAATACTGCTTCATTTGCTTTAAAGCTTGTGCCACGATTTCATACACCTTGTGGAGGTTTTGCTTAGCTGTCATAGCTAAATGAAGTCACCGTAGTCTAGTAGGTAGCGTGTCGACTTATTAGACATGGGGCCACTGTTCAAACTCCAAGCCAGACGTCTCGATCAACACAAAACATGAAGAAAATTATGTATGTATGTACATATGTATGTATGTATGTATGTATGTATTAAAGGAGGGAATGCAGGAAAAAACATTTCGGTGTTAGGTTAGGTTAGGTTAGTGTGGTAGCTTCATACCAAAAGCTCACTTGAGCACGCATAGCGGCCCTTTGTGACGCCACAGGTGAACGCAGTTCCTGTACTGACCAAGTTCCCCCGAACCCAGGACGGGGAGGTCGGTCAGCGCAAGATCTGTACATCCAAAGCACGACTACCCCGCGCTGGAAAACCAACCAGAAAGTTTGATAAATGAGGCTATATCCTTGACATTAATGGACGATTGCTCCGTCAAGCTGACAAGGGTCGGAGAGCCAAATAACCTATATCTGTGGATAACAGACTCGTCCTCCTCAGCGGATCTGCAGCCACGGCAGAAGCCATTAAATGGGAGCCGCATTCTCTCCGAGTGTCTACCTATTACACAGTGACCTGTAAGCATGGCCACTGTGATTGAGATGATGCCGCGACCAAGTCCAAGTGACTGGTTGGTACGCCTTCTATCCATTCGGCCTGGTGAGTCTAGCTTTGTTGATCCAGGATAGGTTGGCATCTCGGAAAAATTTCCGCGCGATGACCAGTTTGATCGAGGCAAGTGGCATTCCTAAGTCGATTGAACAGGATTCCGGGAGTAGTGCGCCAGCTCTGGCTAGCTCGTCGGCTTTGCAGTTGCCCGGAATGTCACAGTGTCCGGGGACCCAGACAAGTGTGATACTGAAGCGCCCATAAAGAAGGATTTTGGTGTTAGTAAACAAAGAAGTTACAGAAATGGGTCGTTCAGAAATGGGTCTTTTCACTATGAATACTAAGTCCATTCATTGTGGCTAGGCAAAATAGACAGATTAAATGGCAACTTAAGTGACAGATATTGCTTCAACAAGATGGTCGTTATCAATTGTCAAATTTTTAAAGTCCCTGTTGGAAGGCCCAATAGAAAAGTCAACTTCTCAAAAGTACTTTTCATAGACTTTCGATTTCGCCGACTATTTCTTTACTTACCGCTCATGTAATCGGTTACAGAATTTGATACTTTTTTCAGTACTTTTCATAGATTTTCGATTTCGCCGACTATTCCTTACTTACGGTTCATGTAATCGGTTACAGGATATGGTACTTTTTTTTAGTACTTTTAGTGAACAACGATTTAAATAGAAATTCAAATTTTTTTATTTAAATTCATGTCGAAAAATATAAAATATTTGTGATTTTTTTACCCTTCAGTCAGGATTACGACCTAGCTTCTCAAACCACTTATGTGTGTGTTAATTTCATAGATGAGTGGCGAATGACAGATTTTTTGAGAAACTTTTCATGGCCATTTTTCTAACTCTCACTCTCTCTCAATCTGCTGAGGGGAAGTCGCCGAAGAAATATTTTTTCAAATTTTGTTTTATGGGAGATGTCTGAGCTGGAGTTTGAATCGTTGCCTCACGTCCAATAAGCCAACACACTGCCTACTACACTACAACTACTACAAATATTTATGACATCGTTTTTAAATTTTGTGAATATCAATTATCTTTACATGGGGCATTTTCTGCATTTCATTTCCCCTATTGATCTAAACAGGAACTGAATACAACATTTTCTTTTGTTCGTATGGCTCTCCATAGAATGATAAATTATTTGAATTTTTTAATCATACGATACACATAATTTGAAAGCTAAATTGCATAATAATTTACCAAAAAATTAATCATTTCTATCGTGTTGTTTCTGTATGAGAGGAAATGATTTTTAAGCTTTTAAAGCCAATAAGGGCAGGGCGGACAGACCCCCTTTACAAAACGAATATCACTCAAGTAAAAAAAAAATGGAAACAAGGCAGCTGTTTAAAGAAAAAATTCCCACCATAAAAAAAACGAAAAACTATAAAATCATATACAATATTACTATTAATTCTGTATGTAAGAACAAAAACAAAAAATATAAAAAAAATTATGTCAGTAACTCCCCTTGCCTAGACCCAAAAAAATCTTTAAATATCATACTTCAATAAATTTGTATGAAATTTTTTGTAAATTTGTTGGTTCATATGCCGTCGTCGTCACTGAATGACAGGCACAACTGTCAAAATGTGCTAAAATCTATTAATCAAAATTAGCTAAGAAATGTTAAATTTCCAGAAAAAAACAACAACAACAACAAATTTTTAATGTAAAAATTTTCTTAAAATATTGCTTGCGATACCCAAAAAAATACAGCCGAAGAGGTGTTATGAAAAGTAGAGGGCCTTAGGGGCCAAAAATCAAAAAATCACAATAGAAATGACAAGTAATTTGTTTAGTTTATTGCGGTATTGTTTAAAGAGTGAACAACATTAAACAGACGAATGAATATTTTTATAGCAATTGTTCGAAATTACAAGTACATGTTAAATTATTGCCCAGCAAACCATTTGAATACGATCTAAAACACCAATATAAAACACATGTGGCCACTAACATTTTATCAGCCTTAGTGTATACTAGATATAGATTTCGAGCCGTTCAGGCAAACCGTAACACTTCGAGGTAGTTACTGTAGTCTGTAGCTGGGTGGAGCCTACACGAAATGTTCAATTTTCCATGACTCTGGCGCGCAAATAAGGCAGAATTTGACTGTAGGTATGGATTATGTTCGTTGTCGCTGTAATCTAGTAGTTTTTCTGCTGGCTTATTAGACTTGAAGCCACGGTTCAAACCCCAGATCAGACATCTTCGACAAAACGAAGAATGAAAAAATATTTCCTCGGTAAATTCCTCTCAGCAGATTTCTGACAAAAACTCTGAGAGTAAAATAAAATTGCCATGACAAGATTTCTCAAAAATGTGTTGTTCCCAGTCGACTTTAAATTGTAGGTCTCGCCACTCATGTGTATAGTTTACACACACAACGTAAGTGGTGTGAGAAACTAGCTCCTGATTAAAGAGTTGTAATGACCAATTATGTTGACGACCATTTTACCCCACCACTAATTGAAATGACCATGTCGTCAAATCGCTCGTGCAGAATATCCAGTGTGATATAAGCTGCGTCATGTAGTGCCGTCCAGTTGAGACCCCATGTTGTTGACGTTTATATCATCAAAATTCTGGCTAAAGGAAGTAAGAAATCATAGAAACTTTCAGGCCTAATCCAACGCACGTAGCGTCATATCACTGTTCGCTCGCACAAGTATTGTGCCATAGGTCCGTACCTGCGGTTCCTCTTATACTACGCAGGAATACCGGTCTCATGGCGGTCTAAACCCAACTCACGTTGCCTTGCATGTGTGAACAATCCAACGGTCGGTGAACCGACATCAAAGGATCAAAAGGCGACTTCCTGTGGTAACTTTTCTGACACTTCTTGTTAAGAACTCCTTAAAGTAAACGGCCGATAAGCCTAGCTTTTGCTGTCCCTGTGTATACTGAACGCCGAGATCAAGTTAGCATATGCCGTTTTGATTTATGTGTGGTTTCTGTGCGCATTGAGCTGGCCGGCGTTATTATTTGAGAGATGTACCGCCCCATATAAAGCATGTTGACAGTGATAGCCCTCAAAGAAACATTAATCGATGACGCCGCCAGATCAAAATCCACTCCAAACAGTGACTTTATCGGTGTGCATTTGATGTTCTTGCTCTAATAGGAATTAGTATCGCCACAAAATCGAGAATTTTGTTTGTTGACAACCCTTTTATCTATAAATGAGCTTCATGATCTTCGATGAGCTTCATGAGCGAATATGATTTTTCGTTAAAAATTAGGGTCTGTTGGCAACTGCCCCAGCGGCCAACATACGTCGTTGCTAATAGTCGTTTACTTTCAGGTCCATAGTCAGTAGAATTTTGTATGGGTGCAGTACGAAGTCAGGACATAATAGACCGCAGAGTTTTTGCGAGCCACCCGAAATAAAATGCCTCTGATTCTTTTGTACACTCTCACGACTTTTTCGGCAGATTTTATGTTTCACCTATAACGGTTGTTGGGTACGGTCGTTTACCTTCAATTCCATAGCCAGCTGAATTTTGTACATTTACAGGACGAAGTCAGCACGCAAAATTCGCCAATTTCTGTTCTGCGAGAGACCTAGTTCTTGTGAGCGATGTGAAATCGATTGACTATTAGTCTTTGCACGATTATTTCTGCAAAACAGGTGTTGATCGATGGATTTTATTGAACTAGGGGACTTGAATTTATCCATCACATTGCAAATAGCCTTCTCTGTAGAACGATTATGGCAATTGTAAAATGGGCCAAGCACGTGTAGCAGAATACTGCATTCATCCATGGTGATTTGATCAACCAGACTGAATAAGTAGCAACCGATTTGGCAGATGTAGCTTCAACAAAATGGCCGTTATCAGCTACCAAAAGTTCGGAAGTCCCTATTGGAAGATTTGCTCTAGTTTTAATCGTACTATATCTGTCTGGTTTGTTGCAATAGGCGCTTACTCTCAAGCATTTAGGCAGGGATCATGCCAAGTAACACATTCAAGGCTGCCCCATTGACAGGCGCTTAATGCCTTCATTGCCCTGTTAAGCAGTCTTGCTGACGAAATATAATCCAATCCAATTAAAATAATTCATGTAATTCATACATCATTAGAGGGCAAAAATTCGATTCCATTGTTTACAGACTTAAGCGTGGATACTTAATTAATTGCATCCTTCATCGTCAATTTATCTCGCTTTTAAAAATCATTTCTCACGAGCTTCCTGAAAAGTATACCAGTCCAGTTCATATCCCCCATCAAAATCACAAATTGCCTCAAAATCTTTGCTAATAATGAAGTAATTATGGCAACATTATGATCATGTAAACAACACCAGCATAATCATCATCGCCATCGCGTTTACTTGTGGTGTAATCATGTGATGATGAGTGTGATGCATGTGCTGTACTGCCTTATCCACATCTCAACACATTTTGTATTCGCGTAGATTTTTGATTTTTTTTTTCACTCAAATTATTGGCCGGTATTTATGACAACCAGTATTTAGTTTGTGTATTAAAGCGGCCAACATATAACAGGCACAAATTTATGTACGTCTAACTGGTCATTTATAATACCTTGCAACATGACAGGCATACTCGTACATTCAAATCCTCCACATCCAACCATACATGCCACAAAATCCATGAAAATTAACATGAAATCTTTACGACAACCATGATGTTTCAGTTGAAGAAACCGCTTGGCGCCAAGGCATTTTCAAATGCTACTGGGTTTTCTAAATCCTGCTTAACGTTGTATGATTTGAAGCTGAGATTTTTTTCATTTCAAATTTGATTTGAGATTAGGGGGATGCAATTGAGAAAAAATTGTTGCAAGTGGTAGTTAGGTGGCCAAAAAGAAAATCTTGTTAATTTAATATTAAAATTTGTTTGTTAATTATTTCAACTTCTTTTTGTTGTAATCCAATACTTATTTATTAGTTTTGTTTAAATTTAAATTTTTGTTTGAAATTCAAAAAAAAAAAAAACATTTTGACTTTTTAGAAGTCAACCTCCACTTCGTAATATTTTAGCAAAAATTTATTTTGGCCTTTGGCTGCAATTTAATATTCTAATGTGAACGATTATTTTTAAATGATTTGTTTAGTGTAGAGGCAGCTAGTAATTGTACCATAAGATATTTCGTTTTATAGTCTCCATAAATTTTTTTAACAAAAAATTTTTAAGACATCACTGGAGCCATACAATATCGTCATTTCATTGTTATTTCGGACTCAAAATTGCAAACTTCTTTCGTCAAATATTCATACAAAACATTTTTTTAAAGTCCGTACATAATGAATTGTAGTGAATTCATCTTATGCCACAGGATTGAGGTAAACTCTATCCATGGTCATGAGCTCTTCAATAAATCATAAGTGATATCGTTCAGTAGTCACCGTAGTCTAGTAGGTAGAGGTGGCTGTCCATCCAAGAGAATCGGATGGAACACACTTAGGCCTCATAGGGCCCATTGTGTTACCAAAGTTTCCTGCTGTCTCTTAGTTTTGGCACCACTCGGAACTCCTGATGAAGCGACTTAATCTGCTAATGTCAATCTGTAACAGTTCCTCCAGATCATCCAAATAGTAAGCACCTAAGTACTTTTCTCTCTTTTGACAAAGTGCCGGGCATGTACCCTGCTTGTGAAGGACAGTCTCCTATTCTATCTCATCTCTGTAGTTTCTGCAGAAATCATTAGCAATCTGTCCAAGATGAATGCGCCACGCATGCGTATCCATAATGCAATGCCCCGTAATTCCCCCGACAATCATACTGATCGCGTCACTCTGTAGATTAAGCAGGCTTATCGTGCACCTTTCATCTAACCTTAGCCAAATTTTTTGCTCGGTTCTACATGTGTCCGAGGCCGCCCATCTGTTGTTGATAGAGTCGACGAACGCATTTTCAATTATGAGCCTACTGGTTCTCACAGGGATGCCCAGAGTCGAGAATTCACCGGAGAGTTCGATGGTCGTGCTCCGCCTGTCCAGTTCATCAGCTCTACAGCTACCCGGAATATCACCCATATGGTATGGGAATCATATCGTCCCGCTACCGCATGGAGATATCTGCGACAGCCGTAGATCGTCTTGGAGTTCATTACATTGGAATTTAGATCCCTGATAGCTGCCTGGTTATCAGAAAGTATGGTAATGTTTCGCTTGGTTAATACAACCCTTTAGTCAGGATTACGACCTAGTTTCTCACTCGACTTACGTTGTGTGGGTTAATTTTTATACATGAGTGGCGGGACCTACAGGTTGAAGTCGACTCCGAACTACAGATTTTTGAGAAACTTTTAGAGTTTAAACTGTAGCTTCCGCCGTGGTCTAGTAGGTAGTGTGTTGAGTTATTAGACGAAAAGCCAGGGTTCGAACCCCAGGCCAGACATCAAAATAAAATACAAAAAGTATTTCTTCGGCGACTTCCTCTCAGCAGCAGATTTCTGGCAAAAACTCTGGGAGTAAATAAAAATTGCCATGAAAAGTTTCTCAAAAAATCCGTCGTTCGGAGTCGACTTTAAATTTAATTAAATTAAATTTTAAAATTAACACACACAACATAAGTGGTGTGAGAAACTAGGTCGTAATCCTGACTGAAGGGTTGTAATGACCAATTATGTATATATGTAATGTAGCTTCCGCCATTCATATATAAAATTAACACACACAACATATGTGGTGTGAGAAACTAGGCTGTAATCCTGACCGAAAGGATGTATTGAACAATTATGCATGTTATGTTATGAATGTATGTATGTATTATATTACTCATAAATTGAATCCTTTAGTTATTTGAAATCAAGGTCGACTAAAGTTGTAATGGCGTACTCCACTTCGTCTGATTTTCTTACTATTTCCACCATTTATATACGACCGAGAAAGGAATACAACTCTAATGTATGGGCCAATGCCTCGAAGTCTATTTTAACTTTTGTCGACCGCACTCAGAAGATGTCAACGGTGCTCATTAATGATGATAGCGTATCCATCTCCATTGCTTGACTGTAGCATCATCGTAATGTGGCTTGTGTTTCACTATTCTGTCGCTATTATAAAGGATTTTGCTCGAGCGATATAAGTGGACTTGTATCAGAGAATTATGTATTCGTACATGACAACAGTCTTTCTCGAAGAGCACATCCGTTTGTGTTCGATTGGCTAGTGGATTGCACACTGCTTTACAGGCAAATTTCGTTCTTTAGGTAGACTATTTGTATGTGGAACTGTCTTAATGCAGAGATACTTCCAGGCACTTATGATATAAAGAGATTCAAACACTATTCCCTCTTTCCTCCTTTCCATAACATGTTTTCCTAGTTCCAACACAATGCATTGCATGAGTAGGAGGCATCCCTAAGCGTTGGTCGTGCAAAAAAAAAAGATAGTGAAACCTCCGGCACTGAACATGTAAACCTGCCAAGCATTCCAAATATTCTTTGTTTTGCTAGAAGACCCTGGTATTTTCCATATTTTGCGAATTAATTTTTACAACAAATATGACCTCAAATTATGAATCAAGCAAACTAAAAACCCAAGCAATACAAAGGCGATTTTAGGCGAATAAAATTCTTCATTATTTTTATTACCTGCAATGAATTTAACATCTGCAAAGGATAACCCTTTATAAAATGTATTCTTTCATGAACAAAAAAAAATAGCCAATGTAGGGTTAATGTTTTATTTTAACTTCAAATCAAATTATGCCTCCAGTTTCGTTTAATTTTACACTTGAGTTTAAAATGCATAGAGTCTGTCGTTTTAATTCCTTATGCAACTGCATAAATGCCTCTAAGCAAATTTCGATTTTTTTTTACATCAAAAGTCAGATATTTTTCAATCTGAAATAAATAAATTTTTATTAACGGTAAATTTGATATTTTTCCCCTCTTTTTGTTTTTCTCTCTTACTTGATTTGAGACTAATTTCAGCGGAGATTTAAGTTTTAATGATAAAAAGCCAAGACTTATTTAAGGAAACTTTATGCACCAGCAACAACAATTTTAAAATTATAAATTATGATGTTTACAACAACATGTATATCGGTATGCAGTTATTATAAATAAAACGGGGTTATTTATGACCAATAAATTTAAATAAAAACAAATTGTTTAATCGAATTTTAAAGTTTAATTACGGGTTTAATAACTAATTCAAATTTATTGAATTTATGTGGTTTGAAAACATGTTGAATCCATACACAATGTTGGCAACATGTTACAATACATTATAAACATTTATTATTAAACATGTTTATAGGAAAATTAAGACAGTTTATAGAACAGAATTGTGATCTTAAAATGTTTGAAATTATTCACAAAAATTTAAATTTTTTATCACAATATCCGTAAGTATCGGCAGTACGGGCTGTGGTGACAATTATTGTGGACGAAAATGTTCCCAAGCGGAAAATGATCATACTTTCCGATAGCCATGCTGCTATCAGAGCATTGTATTCTAATTTAATGAACTCCAGAACGGTATATGACTGTCGTAAATGTCTTAGCAAGGTAGCGAATCGATATGATGTTTGTGTCACATGGGTACCGAGACACAAAGACATTCTGGGTAACTGTAGAGCGGATGAACTGTGAGAAACTAGGTCGTAATCCTGACCGAAGGGTTGCAATGACCAATTATGTATGTATGTAAGGATGAACTGGCCAAAAGGGGTACGATCATCGAACTCTCTAATGAACTCTCGACATTGGGGATCCCTTTAGGTATCTGCAAGCTTATAATTGACAATGCAATCGTTGACCTTGTCAGCAGTAGATGGACAGCTTCGGACACGGGCAGAACGGCGCAGAAATCTAACCAAGGCCGGATAGAAGCCTCTGCTTAAACTTTAGAGGAGTAGGCTCAGCACTGTTGTCGGGGTTATTACAGGACATTACATTATAGGAACGCATGCTAGGCGTATTAGTCTTGGACACATTGCGTATGAGTTCTGCAGAAGCTATGAAGATGAGAAGGACACCTACTGTGTACATGCTTAGCACTTAGGTTAGGGTAGGTTAGATTAGGTTAGATTAGAGGACGTGTACTTGTCAATTAAGACAAGTACAGTACCCGGAGGTTGAATTGATCTATTGTACAACGTCATAGTTTCTCACACCACTTATGTTGTGTGTGTTAATTTTATACATGAGTGGTGGGACCTACAGTTTAAAGTCGACTCCGTACGACAGGTTTTTGAGAAACTTTTTCATGGCAATTTTATTAACTCTCAGAGTTTTTGCCAGAAATCTGCTGAGAGGAAGTCGCCGAGGAAATAGTATTTGGTCTTAATGTCTGGCTTGGGGCTCGAACCCTGGCTTTATGTCTAATAAGCGAACACACTACCTACTAGACTACGGCGACTTCTGCCTAGCACTTGGTCGGAGGAGAAAGAGTCACCTGGGTGCCTACTATATGAAGGATCTGGATGAATTGTCATTCATTAATATTTGCGAGTGGTTCCTGGACTAGGGTAAAATTTAAAACCGTGGTATCACAATGGGCCCTGTGTGTGGCCTAAGTGCGACCGCTCATAACTCCATTGATATTGCAGTATCACTTCACAATTACTGTATTGCTTACAGGATGTGGGGTTGTAGTTTGAATTAAAAAAAATTAAATTAACGACACATTTTTATCTCTGCAGGCAATTACTTCAATTAGCCATTGAATCAATTTGAAAGTCAATTCTACCTGTTCCATGTGTACTAATTGAAAAAGGGTATCAATTTCCTTTTATTGAAAAGAAAATCTTCAGTTCGAGCAACTCCATTAATAGGCCCTTTGACATAAAACCTTATATTAACGAAAGCAAGAAAGAAAAAATGCTTAATTATCAGTCATTTTCAAGAATAAATAGTTCAAGTCAGTCGTGAGTCACACCTTCAATTGAATGCCAAAGTATTTACAAGCTGCAGCATAATAATAATGAAACAGTCACAGACAAGAAAGAAAAATGATTTAAAAGTCATCGCAAATTGTCAATCAAAAATCTGTAAGAAATACCTGAGCGTAAACGTCTGATTATTATTTGAGTAACTGAACTGACTGACGTCTATTGGCAACATGTAGAGTCTGGCCTGGTCTGGTCTGGTCTGGTCTGTAATTACAGCTGTAGCACAGCATATGTAGTATTCATACGAGTGGCGCGCATTATTTACTCATTCACTCACTCACTCACTCATTTAAGTGATTAATTACAAGCATTTTTTCTTGTGATTTTTTTCTTTTTTTTTTTTTTGTAAAGCTGCTGCTAACGCTGTTTGTGTTTGTGTTTTTTTTCTTAATTAATTTTAAATTATTTGTGCTTCAAGTGCTGTTTGTGCCTGTGTACTCGTATGAATTAATGAAATTCTCTCAAATAAATGATCAACGATAGTGAATGTGTCAAAGCGACATGTAGAGAAAGAGAGATACATAAACGCCGATAACCATAAGATATGCTTTTCAATTGCTAATTATTTTCAACTTGCCACATGTGTCTGATAGCATGTCAAATATGAATAATTACTTTATGCTACAAGAAAAAAACAACGATTTTTCTATGGCCTTACAGGCCTATTTACTAAGTTGAAAGCATTTGAACAGCACTTGCATCTTTGCTATAAAAGGCTTACTTACTTCAACTTGATTTTTGGATTTAAAAAAATGAAGGGGCTTCTATGCGCCCCAAAATAATGCAGTAGGCAATCCTTGTGATCTCCAATTGAGGAATGTTGCTACAATAAACTTTATAGTATGGGGAGGTAGCATCTCATCTTGAGAAAATAGTTGAACTCAGTAAGCAAAATACCTCAACACTAGTAGTAACAGTGGGCATTGTTTTTATGCTACATTAGATCTTAATGCTATTCTCCTAGGAGCCTCTGCAGTAGGCCTAACCCATTATCTTGTTAGCTGAAAATCTCTGCGTTCCTTAAATGTTCTAGTAGCCGTAGTCTACTAGCTCGTATGTTGGCTTATTAGACGACAGCTCGTAGTTCAAACACCAACTCCAACATAATATCTTCTGAGATGGAAACCGAATTTTGTAGGCAGGTTAGGTTGCTCCATCTCGTACTACACATAGTACAACTACATACATAATTGGTCATAGCAACCCTTCAGTCAGGATTACGACCACTCATGTTGTGTGTGTTAATTTTATACATGAGTGGCGGGATCTACAATTTAAAGTCGACTCCGAAAGGAGTTTTTATGGAAATTTATATTTTTTGTCAGAGCTTTTGAAAGAAATCTGCTGAGAAGCACTCACCGATGAAATATTTTTTCACTCTGTTGGAGACGGGCATCTCCGGGCTTTGAACCAACTCCAGACGTCTAATAAGCTAATACTCTACTCACTAGACTACAGCGGCTACATCATATGTTGCTCCTAGTGTCCTAAAAGCCTCCGCAAGAGCCCTATCTCATCATTTTGTTGGCTGAAAAATCTTTTCATTCCGTAAACGTTCAAGTTTTCTTAGCTTTAATGCTCATATAGAGGCTTTCTGTCGATACAAACAAGCCATCTCCAGTATAAACTGCACCTAATCTCGCACAATCTGCATATCATTGCAATCTATGCCCATTTATTTAGATCTTAATTGCCTTCTTTTACCCTCTTCATCATCCGGGGACATAGCAATTCCCTGCTGACCTCTTTTTGTTTGCCCTTCAAGAGAGTAGTACTTAAGTACGTTTGAGTTCGTTCAAATTGGTTGTTGTATCAGCTTTGCGTGTGTGTTATAAGTTTTTTTGAACTCGTATACAGGAACCTAAGTGTAACCGTTGAATGACTCGATATCATATTTTAAAATCCTAGCAATTTAAACTGAATTTATTCTGAGGGTAACTTTACAGCCATTATTCCGCCTTGAACCATAAAACAATAGTCGAGTATTTTAAGGGCCAACTTAAGAATCTACTGATCCGCAGATTTTTGCATCTGAGATTGCCGTATGACCATGTTTCAAAAGTGAAAACGTGGATATTGTTTTATGGGCGTGTGATTACCAACGACGTCATATGCCCAATCTAGTAGTTTCATTATAAAATTAGAATCGAAAGATCATTCAGACCATTCAGATTATTTTGCCAACATATGTAGTGGTAGTTAAGGATCATGAAAAATGGTTTATATAGAGCACCTAAGAACGTACTTACACATGCAATTGTTGAACTGTTTTTAAAATTGTGAAGTTAATACTTTCACTTCTCTTATTTAATATAGCGGTTTAAATTTGAACCCTCGGTATAACTTCGAATCTGGCAATTCTTATGTCATTCTATTCTCCCACAAAATTCAGTATATTATCCCCACTGAACGTAATGAAATGATTTACTCTTGAGCAACTTTGGGATTTATTGGGCCAACAAGAAACGATACGATAATGTCAATTTTGCCAAGAAAAAAATCATCTTTTCGGATGAAGATTATTTTCATCTGGGTGGGTACGTTAATAAGCAAAATTGCCGTATTTGGAGCGCAGAAAACCCACACGTGGTCTTACAGAAGCCAATGCACTCATTGCGAGTGCGGCTGTTTGGTGGAGCTGGTGGAGCGAAATCATCATTGGCTCATATTTCTTTTAAAATGAGGACGGTGAAACCATTACGCGCAATGGAGATACCTGTCGCACCATGATAACCGATTTTGTACCCGCTCTTCATGGTATTGATGTGAATGATGTTTGGTTTCACCAGCATGGTGCAACTTGTCTCACATCTCATACAACAAATGATTTATTGCGTTAAACGGTTAATGGCGGTTTAATTAGCCGAAATGGTGATATCAGTTGGCCGCCAAGAATCTGTGATTTGACAGCGTTAGACTATTTTCTAAGGGGGTCCGTTAAAGAAAAGTATTATGCCAACAAACCACAAACAATTGAGCATTGGAAGATCAACATTCGTGATGCTATTGTCGAGATACGACCTAATACACTCAAAAAACTGCATGGAAATTGGTCCGATCGAATGAGTATGCCGCAGCAGTCATATACATGAAATGATGCTCCATATCTAAGCGGAACAATTGTACTTCACAACAAAGAAATTAATTTGGCAAAATTTCAAAGCGTTTTTGTTTTATTGGATTTTGAAATTTAAACTTTTAAATGGTCCACCCTTTACTACCAGTCTAATTTCTATTTGTGAGGCACATCAATTATTTTAGGAACAAAAAAATGTTTTTCTTTTCTGATGCAAAACATTTTGTTGCTAAGCATTTTGTTTCTAAACATTGTTGCTTTGTTTTGATATTTAACAAAAGCTTTAGAAAGTGTTTATTTTTCTTTTGTTTTTAACAAATTAAGTTGTTTTCTTTCACAAAAAATCTCTTTTGTTTGTAAAATAATGTGAAGCAATTAAAAAAAATTAAAAATAATCCGCCATAAATTTGGGAAAATTATGATAAGCGCGATGCCATTAATTGTGGTCCGCACTAGACTTTGAGAAATGGACCGCATTAGGAGATAAACGAAACGAAATTAATGACATTAAAACTGATATAATTTAAGTATCTTTTGGACTTTAGCGTAAAGACAAATGGAAAGGCCGACACCTTTTTTAACGAACCACTTAAGAAAGTGAAGTGAAGCTGCCTTCTTCTATTTTTGGTCTCTATCAACTGCTGATGAATTTCCCAGGTATTAAAACGAAATGAAACGTTAATTTGTAAATTTTATTTCATTTAAGCCACAACCAAATAAAACACACCATAATTACGTTGAACGATGGTCGGCACGAGTATCTTAAAGGCATAAAAAGAAGACAACAATTTCACAGAAAGTCTGTCTGACTGTCTAACTGTCTGTAGTTTTATACACACTCGGTCAATGTTAATTTGTTTATAAAAAACCCAACAAATCCAAACATTTCAAATGCTTTGCAGCTCGTATACAGTCTACTATGCAATACGGATGCCCGACAGATTAGCTGGCTGTGTGCTTGGCTACTTGGCCATTTGATTGTTTAAAAATGGTCATCATTATCAACACTTTCCATCAAATAGACATAAACCGGCAATACTTATAGAAATATATACAGACAGACACATATTAGAACCACATGTCGTCTATCATGGCATTTACACCAACGACTCAAAAACACAGCCAGTTACTCTTAGTCTTGCCATATTTAGTTTATCAGTCAGAAAGTTAGAATAATTCATTCAATTTTATTTTCTTTTCACTCCGTCTCTCTCTAATTTCATTATAAAATAAGTTTTTTCTTTCATTCGTTATTTATTTGATTTGCGGTTTCCCCAGTCCATCTATTCAAATGTTTCTTTGCTTCTGTCTGTTCTTTTTCATTTCAGTCGCAGTGCATAGGAAATTATAGACGAAAATTTTGTTTATTTAACACAACATATGAGACAGTGGGTCAAAAGTATTTAAAAATTAAAAGAAAATTAAATAAAAAAGGAGTAAATAGAGGAAAAGTCTTTGCTTTCCTTGTATTATAACTAAACGTGTTAATTGTTCCAATGAAATGTTGCAGCAACCAGCAGTTGGAAATACTTGGAGAACATGAACGCTGTCATGTATTTTGCAATGAAGTTTCGAATGCATTGAATAGCAAGGGATTCGTGTCATTTTATAAGGTCTGGATCCATACTGTGAAGCACCTCTTGCTACTACATTGAACAGGGAAAAAAAACTCTCAAAGAGATATTCAGAATGCAAAGGCTATGTGAACAGTTCGTATTTTCTCAAATATATAGTCGACCGAACCTGAAGTCGTCTTAGTCCAGTAGGTAAAGGGTTCGCCAAATAACTTTCTTTTTGAAAATGCTTTAAAAACAAAACTACTGAATATTTCCTCAAATTTCTTTTTTATTTGAAAGTACAATCCTTCCGGTTAATAATGGAAAATAATTTCATTCAAATGGCTGCCTCGGCTGGCCATGCAGTAGCCTACACCAGAAGATGCTGATTTTGGCAAAAATAATCATCTTCATTTTGATCTTGGCGGGTATGTAAACAAGCAAAATTGTCGCATTTGGGCACAGAAAACCCGCACGCATACATTGAAAAGCCGACGCACCCAAAACGAGTCACTGTTTGGTGCGGATTTTGGTCCAGAGGCATAATTGGGCCATTTTTCTTTGAAAATGAGCAAGGAGTGCCGTTACAGTCAATGGCGATCGTTATCGGGCCATGTTGAATGAATTTTTGTTCACACAAATTGAAGAGGACGATATTGGCAACAAATTGGTTTCAACAGGACGGCGCTACGTGCCACACTTGATGTTTTGCGCCCTATTTTTGAAGATCGCATTATCAGCCGCAGAGCTGATGTCGTTTGGCCACCCCGGAGCTGCGATTTGACACCGTTGGACTATTATTTGTGGGGTGCCGTCAAAGATAAGTGTTACGCCGACAAGCCAGAGACAATTGACGCTTTAAAGGACAATATTCGTGAAGTCATTGGTGAAATACAGCTGCACACAATCGATAATGTGCTTAAAAATTGGACCGATCGTGTAGGCTACTGCATGGCCAGCCGAGGCAGCAATTTGAATGAAATTATTTTCCATTTTAACCGGAAGGATTGTACTTTCAAATAAAAAAAGAAATTTGAAAAAATATTCAGTATTTTTTTAAAGCATTTTCAAAAAAAAAAGGTATTTGGCGGACCCTTTATTATGTTAGCTTATTAAACATGAGGCCACGGTAAAACCCCAGTTCAAAAATCTCCAACAAAACGAAAAATGAAAATATATTTTTTCGGCGACTTCCTCTCAGCAGATTTCTGGCAAACACTCTCAGAGTGTAAATAAAACTGCCATGAAAAGTTCCTTAAAAATTCTGTCCTTCGGAGTCGAGTTAAAACTCTAGGTCTCAGTAGTTGTAAATAAATTGAACACACACGACATAAGTGATATGAGAAGCTGGTTCGCAATCATTCATTTGACTGCCACGACTGGCCTCACAGTATCTCATTCGATTGCACCAATTTTTATGCAAGTTTTCGAGTGTATGGGCTTTTATCTCGACAATGGCAACACGAATGATGGCCTTCAAATGTTCAATTGTCTCTTGTTTGTGGGCACAATACTTTTCTTTAACGGAACCCCACGGAAAATAGTCCAATGGTGTCCAATTGACATCACCAAATTTGCTAATTAATCGGCCATCAAACGTTTGACGCAATAAATCGATTGTGTCAGGAGGTATGTGGCAAGTTTCTCGATCCTATTGAAAGCTAATATCGTTCACACCAATACCTGGAAGAGCGGACACAAAAAAACAGGATATGATGGTGCGATTGGGGTCTCCATTGACCGTAATGGTTGCGCCATCATTTTTTTCAAATAAATGTGGGCCAATGATGCCTTCCCACTAGCCGCACCAAACAGTCACTCGTAAGGGGTGCATTATCTTCTCTAAGACCACGTATAGGTTTTCTCAGCCACAAATACGGAAATTTTGTTTATTAACATACCCAGCAAGATGAAAATGAATTCCATCCGAAAAGATGATTTTATTTTTGGCAAAATCGACATCATGGTGAAGTTTCTCATTGACCCAATAAATCCCAACGTTGCTCAAGTGTAAATCGATTCAATACGTTCAGTAGCGATAATATACTCAATTTTGTGACAGAATAGAATGACATAAGTGTTGCTATATTCGAAATGGTTCCGATGGTTCTAGTGGATGGCCCATCATATAAGAGCACAGCCTGTCTTCTAGTCTTAAACCTCTCTAGATCCATTTAAACTCTTCTGATCCATTTATACTCCTAACATCCATTTCCAATAACCGATGATTTAAATGTAAACCGATATATGTATGACCCACCCGATACGTGGAGAATTTTGTATAAGGACCTCGGCTTATGTGTCCACAAAATGGAGCTCATAAAAGAACTGAATCTAAACGACAACTTATGGCGTTGCATTTATGCTGATTGGATGGATTTGAAACTGAACGAAGATACAACTTTTTATTAAAGAATTGTCTTTGGTGACAAAGCTCGTTCGGTTTAAATGGCTACGTCAGCAAACAAAATTGCTTCATTTTAAATGAAAACAAACTTGAAACGGTTAAGGAATTGCCATTGATTGTTCGGTGTGGGACTTATATCTTTCTAAATGAGCAAGAAGCTGCCTGTTACAGTGAATGACAATCAATATTCAGAACCAAAAAAATCTTGTGATTTGTTTTGTAAATCACACCACTGTGCCTAATTTTATTACTGTCATACACATAGTTCATCAACATATTTAATACACACACATACGAGTACACACACATACACATAATTTTCATTATTTAACTTTTGAATTATTTTTCTTTCTTTCTTTTTTTTGTTGGTTTTAGCCCCCCTCTCAACTATTGTTTGTTTACTTATTTATTTTTTCTTTCTCTTCTGCTCTCTATTGGTGTATATACGTGTGTATAGGTGTGTAGGTATAGTTTTGTTTCTCTTTTCCATTCAGTTTGTTACTCGTCTTGTGTTTTTTCATACGATATTAATGGCACAGTTACCTTTGAGTTTATATTACTGAGCACTCATACACTATAATTGAAAAGAGAGAGAGCGTATATGTGTGTGTATGTGTGATAGAAAACTAAACATTAAAGTCGGGCAGGTGTTTGTTACAAAGTCTGTTACTTTTTAGTTGACACCACACTTTCAGGCAAGAGCACCACTAAAAAAAGAAACAAGAGAGAAACAAAACCAAACCAAACCAAGTGTGTGCAAGTGCTTAAAGTAAACTGCACAGATTTGAATGTCCATGTAGTGGTGTTTATTGAAATGATGAAAAATACAAATACACACTCTCGTTTTAGTGAGCGTACTATATGCATCACTGTATGTGTGTGTGCAATGTTTTAGTTAAATAACCTCAAAAAAAAGAAACATAAAAATATACCAACAAAAACAATGAAATGAAAACATGAATCATTTTTCAATGTCTCTCGGCACTTTACATTTCCTCGTCGTTAACGTCGTCGTTTGCTGTTGTTCTGCTCTTTACTCAAATGTGTTGTGTGTAGTGGTAGTGGCATCATATTATTTAATGTTGCTGTTTGTTGTTATGTTGTTGTAGTTGTAGTTGTTGTTGATTTAAGGTGTGATTTGATGACTTCTTCAAATACAATTTAACATTCATATAGGTTCGTTCGGTGTTGTTGCTGTTGTTGGCTGATGAGTGATGCTAGTAAAAGTTGCTGTTGTTATTTGTTTGCCTTAAAGCCTGTTGCACTTTTTTCTTCTTTTTATAGGATTTTTTTTATACTCAACAGAACTACTGGTGACGAGAGTATATTCAGTTTCTTAGAATGCTTGTAACCTTCAAAAAATAATGCAATATTGGGTCAGATATTTTGATCGCCTTTATATTTGCCAACAGATTTTCGATTGCGTCAAACAGACGTGCGTGTAAAAGACAATATTTCAGGTGATAGCTACTTGGGTTTAGAAATGACAGAAACTTTCAGAGGGTGGTGCTCTTTTGCTTTAAAGTGGGTAGGTTCTTAATTAATGTCCAATTTTAACTTCGCCTTTGGACTGACGTTTGATTGTGTATTAAATGCGGGGATTTGCAGAAGTCGGCGAAGAGGACGACCTTGTTTACGTTCGAAGGACCAAATCGAGGCAGCCCTGTCATCGATTGGTGTAACCAACTGTCGTAGGCTCGCAAGAAGCAGAAGCTCCTGGAAGGATGTGTTAAGGCAGGCCGAAATCAGTTCATCTGGTCGTTAATGACCAATTAAGTAAGTACTTTCAACTGACTTTTACTTAATGAACTTATTTAATTCTAATCGTTCTCCTGAAGTATATTCTCTCTGAGTAGTTCAAGGCTCTAAGGAATGTTTACATAGATTCGTGACTTCAAAAGACTATGCAAACGGATATCCAGAACGCCGACCAGTACAGATCATTAAATTATAACAGTAGTGTAGAGATGCTATAGTACTGCGACGATCATACTGTCCGCAAACTATATAGAGTACCTATATAATCGTCAAATCCTGTTGTGCTGACAATCTTTAAAATATTGACTACACCTGCACCAAGGTGTTTTCTTCTAAAGTGCATTACCTGGTTCCAAGTATATGTACTCATGATTCATCTCAAAATCTTAAGACAATCCCTTTCGAGCACAAACATTAATTGAATCCATTAAGTTTATTTAGAAAGTAGAAACTATTCTCAGGCTTTTTCGGAATAGTCTGATGCATGATTGTTTCTAAGCCAAATGACTTGAGAAGAGATTCCCCACTTCTTTATCAATTTTTTCGCCAAGTATACCCACTCTGGGTGTTGGCGTATCTGCAACGAGGAAACTAACCTCCTCACAATCATGTCTTCCACTCCATTGTCATGAATTCCCTCATGATCATATTTCTAGTTTCCCAGACAAACCCATCCTATTCTCGAGTTAATTTTATTCGAACCGAGTCCTCGGTTGGCGCCGTGGCTGATATATAGTATTGCTATATCCCGTCATTTGCAATTACTGCTTAAGTAGAATTAAGTACATCTTTTGATGGCGCAAACTTCAGCTGGGAAGATTATAGGCGCTTTCCCTAAAAGGTTTTGAACACTTCATTACTTCCCACTATTTGTAGTTGACACATGCGTACACCGGAGAATACTTTCTCGTTTAGAAGAGTATGTAGCCATCAAATTTTTCCATTCACTCTTATATCTCTGCCCCATTACGAAACGTTCCTTAAAATTAGATGAGTCCAAAGAGCAGCTACCACTCGATCTGCTAGGAAATATAAAAATAGACGACATGAACATTTAGGCTTCAAAATTCTGACTGTACATCGCGCAGCATGCGTAGGTGTTCCATGCTTCAGAAACTAGTATTCCATTCCCGTCCGGTTGATCATGGCTGTATGACGCTCGCCCATCAAAATACAGTCCAAATCGTGAGTGGCTGAAACAGCTCTTCTCATATCAGACGCAAATTCTGGATGTCTCAGAAGCGATAATTAATCAAGCATACCCCGATATAGAAAAGACTTCGAAGGCTTATGGTCGTTTTTGTTAAAAATTTCTCTCAAGCTGGATAGATATTTAGAATAGTGTTGGCATTTATTTGCTTGACCGTCAACGGCTAGCAGTGTGTGCTGTTTGTAAGTGAACGCAATCAAATCTTTTTCCAAAATTATTTATAAAGACTGCCGTTGCATGACCATTTGCGTAGCACATTGTCTAGTCGATATCAAAGTTTCCGTTGCGAAGAGTTATTCACAGCCGCGATATTACCATCAGGATGGTTGCTGAGTGGCTACCTCAACCTTACGATCCGATACCACCTTCACATGTTCCACAGTTTTCTGTCTTGCAGTTAAACGCCTTAGTGTTTGCCAGTTGCTGTCAGAAGATCAGAAAGTTGAATCACTCATTTGGCGGCAATGACAAAAACGAGGATTTCAAAATTTCAGCAGCAGACCGGTTTTTAAAAACTCTTGAGATGCAACATAATCCCGCTGCTGGTAAGTCCCAAGCATACTGAGGTGTTGGAATTATGAAGCAACTCGAAAGTTACAAATTTAAAAAAACGGGAATTCTTTTTACAGGACCCAACAATTGCTTTTTGAAGCAATGTCTTCTCTGGATGGTATAAAATATCATCCAAACGGTATTGACCGACTAAATATTTTTTTCTTTTCTCAAGCGATGAATTTTGTAAACACTTACACGTCTACGTATGTAGATATTCTGTAAATATTTGCTTGTATTTGTTTATATTTTTAAAAAAAAATTTTTGCTGCTGCTTTTAATCATTTTTGTGATGTTGACTGCTGCTATGCATTTTTGATTCTTTTTCTCATTAAATGTTGAAAAGTGAGGGTGGCTAGAATACATAAGCATGTGTATGTTTGCAATCAGGTGTTGTTGACAATAAACTATGAATTTACATACACACATACAAGCACACACGCACACCCACCTTATGACGATTTGATTATTTATTTAAAATTTCAAAAAACTTTTCTGTGTTTCTGTGATTTTCTCAGTTTTTCTTTACATTTTCTCTATAAATAGTAAGTATTTATTATTGATAGTTGTTGTTGTTGTTGTTAATGCAGTTACATGTTGCTACGACTGTTCGAAGTGATGGCGGCAGGTTTCGTCTTTTTCATCTTTCATTCCCATAATGCCGAGGAAAAAAATAAAAACGACTTATTATGACGACAATGATGTTGCTTGCCCTGATACTTGATGCTGATGTCTAAACAAATCTTTATTTGTTTAAAGTCTTACGTAAAAAAAAATAGAAAAAAGCAACACTCAGCCACACACACCTTATTTTTTCTTCTCTTTAAAGTGATATTTTTCATTACGGATTAGTTTGTGGTGCGGTGTGTTGTGTGGGTGGGTGGTTGTTTTTCTATTTTGAACATGTGCATCGTTAAACTTGCTAATTTTTTAAAGCAACAATTGCTGCATTACACAAAGCAACATGTTATCGTTGAAGTTAAGGCAGTTGGTTATACATTATTTAAGCAAATATTTTAATTAAAAAAATACATACGAAATAACTCTACTCTAAAGAATTTTGAATTTTTTGTTTGTTTTAAAATATTGTTTCGAAATAAAAATTATGGACTTATTTGTGCTGAATATGTTCGATGATAATTTGACTTCATAAAGTAGTTTGAATCGGTAGGAAAGCAGGGATTATTGTAGTGGGTTAACAGAGGGCAATAGTAAAAGAAGTGACCGTAGTCTAGTAGGTAGTGTGTTGGCTTACTTGGCGTGAGACCACTGTTCAAACCCAAAGTCCACCAAAACGAAATATGAAAACATATTTCTTTGGCGACTTCCCCTCAGCTGATTTCAGGCAAAAACTCTGTGAGTAAAATAAAATTGCCAAGAAATGTTTTTCAGAATGGACTTAAAACTATATGATCTGCCACTCAAGGATAAAATTAACACACAACATGAGTGGTATGAGAAACTAGGTCGTACTCCTGACTGATGGATTGTAAAGACCAATTAATGGTCATGCTATAGCGCCTGCATCCCATGAAATAGCCGCAATGACTTAATTGGCTAAAAGACCCAACTGGGTATGCTATAGCACCCAGTCGACCGAATATGGATGGAATACCTACCTAGAACACGACTTAAGAGTATTGAATGTATTGACATTTTTCGTCACTAATAATAATATGATGGTAGGTTAAGTTAGGTTAGGGGTATCTAGCACAGTGGCCGGTATAGCCCATTGTGGTGGTTTTGAACCACCCCGAGTACTGGATGAAACAGGCGACCTTCCTAGTGGAACGTTCACCACCATGCATTCTGTCAACCTTTAGGGTATCTGTTCAGAAGTTCAGAGCACTCGCATAAAAGGTGTTGCATAGAATCCGCTTCCTTCACACCATGAGTGTTTCTGCGGTAATGCTAGTGGGACGGACCGAGCTTGTCAGTGAAACTTTGGCAACCGGAAAAGCAGAGTTAAAATCACAATAATGTAAGTTTTTTAAATGCTCCTCTTGGGTGTAGCAAGTGTTGGATCAAATTCTTTTACAACATCTGTGCCATCTGCAGTTTCGAGCATTATTGGTAAGAGATTTCACAACAGAACTGTTGTGTGTTCCTCCTCTTGGCATAAATAAAACTCCGTGCTTTATTTTCAGGTTATTATTTTCCTTAAAATTTCTAAATGATTTAGTTTTTGACCGACCAAAACCATTATCCATTATCAATTTGTTCTACTAAATATGGAGCATAACCCAGTAAAATTCAATTCAATAACTGTCATCATTATTTCGAAAGTAAAATCAGGTCATTTCGATTAGAATACATTTTAAAACTCAACAGGTAAATTATTTAAAATGAATTGCATTTTATGCTCTTCTTTCTGTTGTTCTTTGGGGGAATGTATTGTGGCTTAATAGTCTCACCTGATAATTTTTTCTTTGTCTGTCTTTTCTTTTAAGCAAATCATGCCATTAACGAAATGTCAACCTTTTTCTTTTTAAAAAGTATTTGACTAATGGATGGATACACTCAATATACAGTCAATAAAATAATAAAAAATATTAAAGAAGAGGTGTTACAAATTAACCTCATTATGGTTTTGATTGTATTCTTTTCTGCTTTTTTTTTAACATTTTTAAAGAAAAATTTATTTCTTTATTAATTTGATTTGATTTTTTTTTTTTAATAAAAATTTGCATTTTAACCTGTGTGTGATCAATTTAGGCTGCTGGTTGGTTTAACAATAAAAATTTACATATTATAGAGGAACGGTTTTCAAGTCTTCTAAAATCTATTTACAAGAAGTACGTATATTAACCCGTATGTTTGTTTGTTTCTTTGAGAAAAAAATATTAATGCTTACAGTGGTAGAGAAATTTTCAAACTTTATGTCGAAACTCATTAAATTGCATGTGGACTTACGATGACTGTAAATGAAGGAATAGAAGAAAACATAAATTATCAATTGGGGAAAGCCACTTTCTCAGGCTTGGCTGCCTAACCAAGGCTTAACATAGTTGGTCATTACAAGCCTTCATCCCGACTGAATCTAGATTCACACAACAGTTATGCTGGGACCCCACAACTTAATATCGATTCTGAAAGACCGATTTTTCAGAAACTTTCCATGTCCATTATATTTGCTCTCAGACTTTTTGACAGAAATCTGCTGAGGGGAAGTCGCCAAAGTCGTTTTGTACGAGATGTCTGGTTAGGGGCTTGAAGCGTGACCTCACGTTCTAATAAGAGAACAGACTACAGAATAGACTACGACTTCCTTTAGATATCTTATTAGGCAGAATATACCCACATTTCTTATATTGGAAATTGTTGCTACTGGCTTATATACATACATACATAATTGGCCATTACAACCCTTCAGTCAGATTACGGGCTACTTTCTCACACCACTCATGTTGTGTGCGTTAATTTTATACGTGAGTGGCAGGACCTATAGTTTAAAGTCGACTACGAACGACAGATTTTTGAGATACTTTTTCATGGCATGTTTATTTTCTCTCAGAGTTTTTGCCAGAAATCTGCTGAGAGGAAGTCGCCGAAGAAATGTTTTTTATTTCATATTTCGTTTTGATGTCTGACCTGGGATACGAACCCGGGCTTTACGTCTAATAAGGCAACACACAACCTACTAAACTACGGCGACTACTGGCTTATATGAGTCGTGGCTAATAAATAAAACTGTTTCTCAAACCATCCAGACTCAGATCAAGAAAATTTTGGGAATGTCGAATTTTCTAACGGAATTAGAAAGAGATGCGCTATGAGGAAGTAGTCAGTAAGCTAATTGTAAAAAATATGTGCGGAAGTAGTCGTAGACGAGAGCCCGAGATTCAATCCATGGCTCGTACATCTCGAATATATTTCTTTCGGCGCCTATCTCTCAGCAGTCTTCTGGAGAAAAGTTTGGTAGAAAAATAAAATTGCCATGAAAAATTGTTCCCAAAAATCTATCGGATTCGACTTTAAACTGTAGATCTGGCTACTCATGTATAGAATTAGCACACGCAACATAAATGGTGTGAGATGGTAGGTCGTAATCCTGATTGAAGCGATGTAATAACCAATTGTGTACATATATATGTATGTATGTAAATAGCAAACTCGATCGTGTGCTTTAAATCTATGATTCAATTGAACACAGAAGTTAATTTTCAAAAATTTTAATTTGTTTATCAGAAATCGTTGTACTGTGGTAAGCTAGAAATTTTTTTCACATGGAATTTGTACGTAAAAAATTAAACTATTTAAAAAAAAATATCTTCTGAATTGTATTAAACGTGGAGAAAATTAAAAAGTTTTAAAATGAAATTCTTTTAATCTTTTCCCAAGACAAACTATGAAAAACAATCAGTATTGTTAACATAAAACGATAAAGATTTCTTTACTAATCAATAGGTGCTAATGAAACCCTGTATAATAAAAACAAAATCAAAAAAGAAAAACAAAAACGAAACTCCACTTAAACAAGAGATTTCATTTCATTTACAACTCACCGTATAGGGTCTAACATATCCTCGTAGTCATCCAATATGATATCCAGCAGTGCCAAGTGTGAAAAATATGTTACCAACAACAGCAGGTATTTTCTTTTTTCGTTTTCTTCTTCTACTCTGAAGTGACGATAAATTTAAATTTCTTGAATATTTACAAGAAAAAAATTAAAAAATGAAAAGAAATCAGTTTGAAAATAAAAAAACAATAAAAATAAATAAAAATCTGACATTAATTTGTTTATAATTTTGTCATATACACACGTACAATTTAGTCATTTCTAAAGATTATTATTTTCATTATGATTGTTTTATTTGAAAAATATATTCAGCTTTGAAGCACTCATTTCGATTTCATGTAAACCCCGCTTTGCTTCGTGCTGCACCAAGTGACATGTAACATAAGAAGGCACTGAAATAATAATGAACAATAAAGAGGAGGATGAAAACTTACGTATGTCACTTCTAAAACAACTTAGGAGTCGGAGAAAAATCTCAAATTAACTAGACATGCAAGCTTGAAATTTAGAATGATACCTGTCATCATGACAACAAATGGTCGTCAACTTTTATGCTCCGTCAGTAGACGATAACTTCACATGAATAGTTTATATTCGTCTACTCTTTGGACAATCTTCACAGCTAAACGTATCAATTGCCACAGTTTCAAATCGATTTAAGAGGAGGAAAAGCACTATCAAAGAAAGGCATAATTAAAAAGTTACAGTTTTTTGTAAAGAAGTTATACCTCGGAAAAACATACCACGTAAAGAAAACTGATTTGAATTTGTTGTTGTTGTTCTTTTTTTCTAAATAATCTCCCTGCTTTTGTGATCTGACAACCCATGTGTCAATGTCTGCCTCCGACTTGTTAGTTGTATAACTTATAATCACCATTACATACATCCATAATTGTTCATTACAACCCTTCAGTTGGAATTACGACCTAGCTTCTCATACCACTGATGTTGTGTGCGTTAATTTTATCCGTAAGTGAGTCGATTCTGAACGAAAGAAAATCTGCAATTTGATGATCAGATGAGGTGACAGAGGGCACATTGCTTTTATTCCAGCGTTGATAAAAAAGATTGACTGATGTTGCCACTGTAAATGCTTCCTATCTTTAAATTTAAATAAAACGGTGTGTGGGGTAGTCTAGTGGGTAGTGTGCTAGACTATTAGCGTGAGGATCGTGGGTTCGATTCCCACAAAGACTCTAGTCTGTGACACTACCCGAGCATATGGTCAAGTTACTCCGCTCATATATAATTAGAATATAATTTGTAATTGTATTGTAATTAATAAATAAAATGAAATAAAACAGAGTGTGTGTGAGATAAAATTGAGTTTTTCTATTTATTGAACGGCCTATTGAAGCCCTCATATGTGGAATATAACATCTTTAAAATGTCCGCCATGGCTTTTATGGATGGAGCGCTATAGTGTGGGTTATGTTGGCTTTGATGAAGTTTATGGTTTATGCCTGATTTACATACATCTGCGACTTCAGAAAACCCCACAAGGGAAAGACTAACGTTGTAAAAGAGCACGATTTCGGTGGGCAGTTCACTTCAACTCCATGTAAGATGGCCATGACCTAAAATCGCTCGGGTAGAATATCAATGTGGTATGAGCTGTGCAGCACATGACACCGTCTGGGTCAATCACATGGTGTTGGTGACCAGATCATCCAATTCAAATCAAAATATATGACCATGCCTTCAAATCACTCATGCAGAAAATCCACTGTGACATCAGATGTTTAGCACATCCAAATCAGATTAAAAGACGTTGCTTTGCCTTCAAATCCCTCGTGTAGAATATCAATGCGGCATGAGCTATGTAGTAAATAGCGCCGTCTTGTTGAAACCAACTGACGTTGATTGCCAGATCATTTAATTCATCGCAAAAGAAGTTGATAATCGTTGATCTCTTGTGCTCCCTAACGTTGGCAGTGACAGCCTAACCAACGTCGTTCTCACAGATATGAGGAGCGATGACTCTGCCACCCTAAAACCCACACCAAGAAGTTACTTTTTTGGCATGAATTAAACGTTTTTGTTGATTGATGTCGTCTCAATCACGTATTCATTCACTCAGAAATAGGCCTCATAGCTGAAGATGACCTTTCGATGGAAAATAGAATCAGTTGTTCACTGCTCTGTCGCCGTAGTCTAGTAGGTAGCGTGTTGGCTTATTAGACGTAAAGCCAGGGTTCGAGCCCCAGGCCAGACATCAAAACAAAAATATAAAAAGTATTTCTTCGGTTACTCCCTTTCAGCAAATTTCTGGCCACTGCCACTGCTGAGAGGAAGTCGCCGTAGAAATATTTTTTTCGCATTTCGTTTTAATGGAAAAGTGTGGGCCGAGGCTACTAGGTGTCTACATTAAGATGTGATCAAAATATTTTCTTTAATTTCTGAACGTACATACATAATTGGTCATTACAACTCTTCAGTCAGGATTACGATCCAGCTACTCACATCACTTATGTTGTGCGCGTCAATTTTTTAAATATATGTGGCGGGACCTACAGTTTAAAATCGATTTCGAACGAAAGATTTTTGAGAAACTTTTCATGGAAATTTTATTTACTCTCAGAGTTTTTGCCAGAAATCTGCTGAGAGGAAGTCGCCGAGGTAAAGTTTTTGCATATTTCGTTTTGATGTCTGACCTGAGGTTTGAACCGTCTAATAAGACAAAACACTACCTACTGGACTACGGACACTTTTGTAAATTTTTTTTAAATTGATTTTTTTGAATAGAAACGAATAGGCGGTCAAATTATGTATTCTTTGCTTATAGCAAACACTGGCTAAAGTCTGTAAATTAAACTCGATTTAGCGTTGCACAGTGTATTCGTTCTTATAATAATGTGACACAAGTAATTGCAGTTCAAAGTAATCTCAAAAACGAAGTTTATTTTCATTGCATTTACTAGTGTTTGTGTGGCAGCTGTGTGTGAGATACTTACCACTACAGTTGTTAAAAACGAATATGAAAAGATTTGTTTTCAAAACAAAAAACAGCTGTTTTATCTCATGGTTTAGGTTGCTTTCAAGAGCGAATTAAACCAACAAAAAGTATCTACAATATAAAGATTTTATTCCAGCAGTTTAATAAACAAAACTCAGATACTTTTGCCTTCTCTCGGTCTCTTTGTATATATCTCTCTGAGTATGTGAGCATAGGAATAATACGCATGTCTAAATTCTCTCTTGGAGTCTCTTTATGGAGTTGTTGTTCGTATACAATGTATCTGTGTATCTAGTGGATTGTTTATATTGAGAAAATCAAATGTAAAGGCAATGCACCCTAAAACATAAAAATTCACAAAATAAGGCGAATTCATCTTCGTGAGTGTTTTTGGGCTGTGGTGTAATAAAAAAGTAATGCCTGTTACATACAGTTGAGATTAATTCGCCTTAAATGTATGGCCGTATGCACATAATTGTTGTATTTGAAGATACTCTTTAGTTCTATTGCGATACTATCCGGGTACGGTTGTTAAAAGCGGTTATTGAAGGTTTTAAGTGAACGAAACGACGCCAAGAAAAGCGCTGTTTTAAAAAGAATTTTCTGATTGTGAATTTCTTTCTTTTTTATGGAAAACCATTCAAGGCAATAAAATTTCGAAGATTTTTTGTATTAAAAAAATTGTTTTTGTTTGGTGGATTAATATTTGAAGTGTTTTTTTGTCAAAAATTTTCGATTTAAGAACAACAAAAACAACCCCATTTTGATGTTATTTACGGGCTCCATTTCAATATTAAAACGCTGTAGCATAGACATCGTGTTTGTTGAATAGAGAGCTGCATTTACATACATACAAACCTCCGTTACGGATAAAAATCATTAAACGAAACGACAAGGAACGGTGCTAAAGCCTCAAACGCACATACATACATACATATATCCTTATGGTAGATAGGAAAAAAGGCGATCCTTTTTCTTCCTATTGAAACGAATTGAAACAACAAAAAAAATTTAAAAACGAAATTTTTTCTCGGCATTAAGAGCAACAAAGAAAAATTTTTGGTGTTTTTTTGTATATCACCAGGCATGTGGAAAGTGTGAGTTCGGTGGCAAACACAACCGTTTTAAAGTGCGTGTTGCGTTATACTTTTCCAAAGTGTTGTAAAGGGAATGAAAATTTAAACGAAAATCCAAAAAAAAAAAATTATTTTTGATTACAGTGCGGGTACTCTCCCTAAAACAAACACTTACTGTCTCTTACATACAGCATCTCTGTTATGTTTTGTAAATGAAAAACGAAAGAAAAGTAAAAATGGTTTTTTTAATTCCAAATAAAATTTAATGTCAAGGAAAATTTTTATATGCCACTTATAATTGCGTTTTGAAAAATATCTGGCGTTTGTAGAAGAAGAAAAAATTGATCATTAATTATCGAAAAGCACAAAAAAGAAGAAGAAAAGCATAAAAGAAAATACAAAATCTGCTTCATTAAAAGTAACAAAAAAAGAAAAAAAAAGAAATAAAAGAATCGAAATTTTATTACAAAAATCTATGAATGTAAGGGAAATGAAAATTTCTTAAAAGAAAAGAAAAAAACTTGGTTTATCTGTGCTATTTTATCTCTCAAGTGTTTAATTAAAACGAAAATAAAAATTGAAATTACAAAACCACATCATCAATTAATTGCTAAACCATTAATATTGAAATTATTGTGCATTTAAATATTCGGAAATTCAAAAAAAGAACGGATACTAACTAGTCTAGGAGCCTAACTGCAATACTACACTAAAACGCTTTAAGGATAAACGTTAACAAAAAGGTTTGTATTTCCGAAGGGAAAAATTAAAAAAAAGGAATTTTTTATATTTAAAATACAGGCCTCTCTTGTAAATAGAGGCCTATTTACTGCGTTCTGAAAAAAGAAAACAATAGAATTGAACCGAAATTAATAAAATATTTTGCTACACACTGCATAATTTAATGAAAATTTAAGTCTCTTCGAGATTATAAGACTGTTTTGTGGTTAAAACGCCTTTAAACATTTATTTTGCACAATCCCGTGGCTTACCCAAGTCTAATGGCATTACATACAATCCTATTCAAAACAATAGTCCGTCAAACGTACAAATAATTGCAAAATGCTTTGCAAATTTAAAGGTCACGGACATTTGTCCGTATATCCCAGAAATTTCCAGCTAGTGTACTATTTTCATTCCATAGCAGGTTCGGCATTGACAGTCAGAGACAGTTTTCCGAGGTAGTCCCTTGTTTCTGACAGCTATCAGCTCCAAGATGTCTTAGTCTAGATTGCCGCATAGTTGGACATTTGCACAGAAAGTGCTTCTGCCGCGTTAATATTTATTATGGGAATAGACACTCCGAAATTCTGTTGCTAATATCATCAACTAACTCCTCATAAAGTTTAAGGTAAACGGCTTTAAAGTGATAACATATGTTGATGATCTATCAGAGACTCCTCTTTAGTTTAGGTTAGGTTAGAGGACGTGTACTTGTCAAGTACAGTACCCGGAGGTCGAATTGACCCATTGTACGACGTCCTAGTTTCTCACACCACTTATGTTGTATGTATTAATTTTATACATGAGTGGTGGGACCTACAGTTTAAAGTCGACTCCGAACGACAGATTTTTGAGAAACTTTTTCAAGGCAATTTTATTATAATCCCAGAGTTTTTGCCAGAAATCTGCTGAGAGAAAGTCGCCGAAGAAATATTTGTTTGTATTTTGTCTTGATGCCTGGGGCTCGAACTCTGGCTTTACGTATAATAAGCCAACGCACTACCTACTAGACTACAGCGACTTCAAGCCTTCTGATTAAGTTATTTTGTTTTTAAATTTTTATATGAAAACCAACCATAATTCAACAAATCTACATGTTTGGTAACATAATCTGCTGTTCTGCTCTAACATCAAACCCTTGTCCAAACCTTTGAGAAAATATGACACGAGTACCTATTGTATTCATACCGAGTATCTATAAATACAACAGAATTTACTCTGCCGTATTTATAAGTGTTTGGAAAGCTATTTTACTGGAAAACTATTTTACTGGTTACTTGAAAACTCCGTAGTGTGTTGTTTTATTAGACATGAGGCCACAATTCAAACTATTGTTGAGACATCTTCAACAAAATGAAATACGAAAAAATATTTCTTAGGCGACTTCCTCTCAGCAGATTTCTGGCAAAAAAATCTGAAAATAAATAAAGGCTAACTTCCAAAATTTTAGTTGCTTTGTGTTTGAACAAAGTATAGTGTTTCATAATGCCGCTGTACAAAACGTATACAATGTATTCTACATATTTCAAAACATCGTCAATCTGTACTTTTAACGTAGTCAAAAAGCAATCAGGTATCAGATTTATAGTTGATGCATTGTTTGGTAACTTTGCATATGTACAAAAGTTATATACCGTAGTAGAACTGTATACAAACTTTGTATGGATACATTTTGGAAGTGAGCCAAAATTGTAATGAAAAGTTCCGGAGCCGGTTTGGACTATAGGTCCCGTCACTCCTGTATAAAATTAACACACACAACTTAAGTGATGTGAGAAACTAGGTTTGTAATGATCAGCTATGTATGTATGTATTCATGTGTATTTTACTGCTCGCGTATTCATTATTAGTGAAGATAATCTTCTAAACATACAACAACCGATATAATTAAAAATCCGCTAAAGAAATATTTTAATTCATAAGCTTCTCATACATAATTGGTCATTACAACCCTTCAGTCTGGATTACAACCTAGCTTCTCCCACCACTTATGTTGTGCATTAATTTTATATATGAGTGGCAGGACTTACAGTTTAAAGTCCATTCCAAACCACAGATTTTTGAGAAACTTTTTTTTGAGTTTATGTCTGGCCTGGGGCTCGAACCCTGGCATTGCGTCTAATAAGCAAACATACAACCTACTAGACTACTGCGACCTCAATAAGCTTCTCATACGCATTTTTAATTCAGACAATTCTCAGTTATTTTATATTGTATTGAAATACTGGAATGACAGCCATGGTGGAAGGGAAAAAAGTAGTCGAAGACAAACTGATGTTGAAATTTCCTGTTTTGGTTTTTAAATAATTCTTGAATTAGTTGAAAGTTTTGATTCTTAACTATTGGGAACTTCACTTGACTTTTTTACTCCCTTTACGGAAGAATATTACGATTTTTATGAATGACGTATTTTCGAGAGGGAATTTCCCAATTTTTTGGTAAACAGTCAACCTTTTTGTTTTGCATTGCGAATTCGAAAAATAGTACAGGAAACCAAATGCTAGACAGAAAGTAGTAGGCTGCGTTATATACATATATTAAGTTATCTGACGTTAGAATATCGTGTAGGCAATATGTTCGTGGTCATTATGAGTTGTTAAGTGAATGAAAATTTTCTATAAAAATCTTCTAATTTACCCTGATACCTAGACTCTATCAGTCAAGGCCATCCTGTGCACTACTGTGATGTGTGTCTATATGTTAGTTATTAGCTTTTGGCATAAAGAAACGGAGGTTATTGATTTCCTATTTTCGGTCATCTTCGTTCGGTCTTTCTAAAATAAAGATTACGACAATCACGTGACTTTGTGTCGAGATTTTGGAGTCGAAATGGTTTTAGTACAGATTGTACAACTATCATCATAATAGTCTTATCCTTGGCCTATGTGGGATCGTACTTTAGAAGGAAACCGCCGCATAGTCTTCCAACAGTGAATTCCAAACTTTGACAGTTTATAATGCTCATCTTGTTGAAGCTACATATGTATGTTAAATTAGTTGTTATTTATTCATTCAGTTTTGCTGAATAACCATGGATAATCATATAAAATGACACGTGTTCGCTGAATAGGCTCTGGACAGGTCTATTTCTGGATGAATCGTTGATCCAGATATCAATCCACCTGAGACCCAGTGGCGCCCTGTGTACCGGAAAAGGCATTCGGGTGGATTTTGGGCTGGCAGTTAAAACTTTTTTATTTGTCGATTTTAATTGCCAATAATTTTAAAGAAAATTTTGGCTTATTAGACGTGAAGACATGTAAATGAAATATGAAAAATATTTTATTCGATGACTTCCTCTCAGCAGATTTCTGTAAATCTCAGCAGATTGAGGATATCAAAATTGCCATGAAAAATTTCTTCAAAAAATTTGTCGTTCGGAGTCGATCTTAAACTGTAGATCCCGCCGCTCATGGATAAAATTAACACACACAACATGGGTGGTGTGAGAAGCTAGGTTGTACCCCTGTAGTGCTGTGCAAAACATTAAAACTTAAAAAAAATTGATTTTTTCCGTGATTTTTTGATCATGTATACAGTGTTAATTAAATTATTAATTGTATTAATTAAAATAACTTTCTTATGCGTTTATTGAATATATGAATTTATTGCAAGAATGATGGATAATATGTACGACCTCAAAAATGTGTCTTCGCTAAAATATTGTTTGTAAATATGCATACAAATAATGAAAGCCCATTAAACTTAAAGTGTAAATTAACAAAAGTGTACATTATACTCGTATCTACATTAAGATTGTTTTTAGTTTTTTCAAAATTTCAAATTTCATTTCAACACCATTTCTTGATGTTTCAAATGCAAATGAAAAAATTATTATGGATTCCCATTCACTATATATACAGAAAATATTTTTAAAATTGTTACTCAGAACAGGCAGACAAAATATTTCTTTTATTCAAATTAATTAACAAATCAAATTCCGTCCATATTATAATCAATTATTTGAAGTCATTATTTCAATTTGTTTTGCATTTTACTGTGCACGCAATCACATGCAAAATCCTTTTTTCTCTGATCCACGCAAAACAACAAATTTTAATTACAACAGAAAGGAAAAGAAAAACGAAAACAAAGAAACAACAACAAAAAGCGGTCCGTTAATATTCCTTAATGCTGATTATTAATTTACTGTTATTTTGCACAGCACACCAACACTGCCACTAATACTCCACTGCCAAGGCTATGTACTCGTATGCATTTTGTCCATATGCTCGAACAACATGAATAATTTTCACATTTTCGGAAATTTTTCAGTTTTTCTTCCCTTCTTTTTTGTTGTGCTTTTTTTTTGCATGCATATTCGCATATAAAATGCCATTAATTTTCATTGTCTTAATGTGTCTGGATGGGCATGTGAAAGCCACTGCCGCACATATACTTGGAAAACAAGCACGTGTATGTGTAGAAATGTTTGTATATTTAACTGTATATGTGTATGCCTACCACATACATATACGTACATATGTGCACACATGTATTGGGTGTTCATGAAAAGTGTTTTGCTAAATTAAAAGTAATTTTCCAGCATTTTTATATGATTACCGAGGCTAAAACCAAAAACAGAGCTAAGGGTAAGCGAGGAAAAAAAAATTGCCTTCGAAAATAGAAACGTATCTGCCACAAGGGGAGGGAAGAAAGTAAACACATACATACATATGTATGTACGTACGAGTACAACTAAATAAACAAATACTGTATGCATACGTTTGCTACATATGCTTGGTACTATTTGTACTTAAAAGGAGGGGGGAATAAACAGCCACTGCTTTAAAATGTATTAAAATTTGCTTGAAATGTTTTAACGAAATAAAATAAAATAAAATGAAATGAAATGCAGAAAAATTACAAGAATTTTAATTAACAAATTGCAATTAATTAAACGAATAGATTAGAGACAGCAATGCGTAGAAACTCAGTAAAGCAATGAAGGTTTGCCATTTAAAGGAGAAAGACTGTGATTCGAATTAATTAGAGCATGAACTTGTTTTTTTTTTGTGCCATTTCTCGTTTTTTAAATGCGAAACTACTTCACATATATTCTGTGTACATCAAGACAAGGAAAATTTTAAAACAATTAAAGTGCGAGTCTCAAATGACGCATAGAAATTTCTTTTCAGAAGGATGTTTCAAGTCGTAATGAATCATTTATTGTTAGAACAACGCTTCCAATTTCTTCATATCTACTTTGAAAAAAAAAAAATGTTCGTGAAGGTCATAGAGCACTTCATCCATTCTACGATGAACATAATCAGCCCAGATATACATACATACCAGAGGTCAGCAATGAGTATTCAAAACGATGAGTAGATTCGAATCATACTTATAATTTCTGATACTTATACGCATTCATACTTATTTTAATGTCATACTCATACTACTCATATTCAAAGTTTGAAATAGTCATGGTACTCATACTTAACAATACGCATGATGTTATTGATTTCGACGCTCAATGACTACAATACTCACAAGAAGGTTGTGTATTATATAAGTATTATAAGTATTTTTCTAAATTTATGAATCTGAATGAGTAGGCGTATGAATCAAATATATTTCGAATGTTATGAGTTTGATGTCAACGTTGTACTCATACTCATTGCAATTTGTACTTATAAAGTACAAGGGTACGAATGAATCAGTATAGTTGGATTTCAATACTGTTGACTAACTCATACTCAAAATTTCATGAGTACTTAAGAGTAGCGAAAAAGCGATTCATTACAACCCTTCAGTCAGGTTTACAACCTAGCTTCTCACACCATTTATAATGTGTGTGTTAATTTTATACATGAGTGGAAGAACATACATTTGTAAACCGACTCCGAAAGCCAAATTTTTTTCAAGAACTTTTCATGGCAATTTTTATTTACTTTCAGAGTTTTTAGCGGAACTTTGTTAAAAGGAAAATATTCTTCATATTTTGTTTTGTCGAAGATGTGTACCTACATTATAGTTTTCAGATTTAAAAAAATAAAAAAAAATTTTTTCTTCCAAATAACACAATATTTCCCACTCATACTCTCAGAAAGGATAACAACAACAACGTACTTAGGTTGTAATGTGGCTTTTGATTCGCTATTTTCTTCATACCTCAAAGAAATGTGCTCGATTGAATTAAAGGAGCTTTTTTTCGAAAATCGCATATTCTTACGTGGTATTCGTTTACTCCTTAAGGCACATACAGTGTTGGAAAAAATAATAGAAACGCATCAAAAAACGTTGAAAACATCCCCATATCATTAGGGAGCCGCCACCCTGTTTGACTGTCTTGTTGTGCATTTTGGATCAAACTCTTTGTTGGCAGGACGACGTACAAAACATTTTCCGTCTGATGGAGCACTTTGTTCCAATTTTTCCGACTTTGGTGTTATCTGGCAAATTGTAACCTTTTTTGTATATTTTTGTTTGGACATCGAGCCTGTTTCTTATAGTACTGCTTGTTACTGAAGCATCAGTGTATTTTTAAGCCCATTAGATGACTCAAAAGAATTTTTTTTGGAATGACGTACTAAAATTTGATCAAAACGCGTGGACTTTTTCCTCTTTCTTCCTCTAGTTTTGATATTTTTTGTGTAGTGAATCACTTAAATACTTTATGTTTAGAACACTTCATTATGTGGGCTATTTTTCCAAGTGATAAGCCATCAGATTTTAACTTTCCTTCAGCATCAGTGGTATGAACACCTCAACCCATTTTTTAAAAGATTTAAAACATACACTCAACACGAAAATTTTGCGGTCCAAAAAAAAGTTATTTTAACTCAATTTTTACCACTTCTAAATATTTCATGTAAATGTTTATTTATTTTAAATTTAAACACAGTTTTAGAAAAATGTTTCTATTAATTTTTCCAGCTAAATTACGTATTTTCTTACTTTTTCCTGAAAACTATTGAATTAAAAGAGAAGAAAGCAATAAAGAAAGCAAATAATAAAATCCCGTTACATTAGCAAGAATTTGACAGTAATTTCTAACTATAAAAGTTTATAACGAAAAAGTATACAATATTTTAATGATGAACTAGTAATCGTTTCTATTATTTTTTCCAACACTGTATGTATGTTATTATTGTGAAGTCGCCATAGTCTAGAAGGTAGTGAGTTGGCTTATTAGACCGCAAGGCCATCAGGAGCCAAATGAAAATGAAAAAATCTTTCTTCGGCGACATTATCATCCATCCCAGCAGATTTCTGGTAAAAACTCTGAGAACAAATAGAATTGAAACGAAAAATTTCTCAAAAATTACTCGTTCGGGCACGACTTTAAACTGTACGTCCCGCCGCTTATGTATAAAATTAACAAACACAACATGAGTGGTGTTAGAAGCTAGGTCGTAATCTTGACTGAAGGGTTGTAATGATAATAATGTATCCCTATCATCTCAGAGTTCCCAACAGTAAACATACTGGGAAATTTTATAAATGACGCCGAAGAAAAGGTAAGAAACCACAAGGATATGGAACAGACTCTTTATAACACTGAAATGCTCTTTAACAAACAAAAACTATTGATAATAACAATAGCTGCAGATAACCACACATATGATGCTTTAAAACGACACTGAATTCTGAAGTTGTTATTGAATTCTCGCAACCCTTTTTGGAGATTGTTTACAAACAATCTGCAGATCAGTGTGAGAGAGTGATTCCTACCTAAAAGGTGTTTAAATAATGAAAAAAGAATATGAATGACAGTTACTTGTGGCATCTGCAAAATATTACATAGGAATACAGGTTAGCGAAGCAAGATCTTTAAGGAATAGAACGGATTGACTTGTGGTATCCTTGAATGAAAAGCTACCTCTGATGGTACAACTAACAATAACAATCTCTGCATAGAAAATTAATGATGATTAAAAAGTTTCTGTAAATACGTATATAGAATAATGGTATTAAAAATCCTTTCTATTATTTCCATTAATATTAAACGATTAAAAAAATTCTGCTGCAATCCTTTCACTTCAACAATCCTTTTTTACTTAAAAACTGTTTGCCTAATGAAAACAGATTTTTTTTAAATTTTCCCGCCGTCATGGTTGCTTAATTTTCTCCTTTCTTTCTTTCAGTAAAAAATTACAAAATCACAAAAGGCATTCGGGGAAAAGAAAAAAAGTAGAAACAATAACCAAATCAAATGGTGTTAAAATTAAGGATTACAAGGCTACTGTTTTTTTAAAGCCGCAAACAAAAACAAAAATTTCCTTTTTTTTCCATAAAAAAAGAAGGGAATGAAAAACACCCAACTTGTAATATTTCATACGAAAATAATAAAAAAATCAAAAAAATAACACAAAAAGGTGTTAAAAAATATACGAACTAATGGCCGTGGTAATGGCCTTTGGTGGTGGTGGTAGTTAAAGGCAATTGTAACATATTGTTTTGAATGAATTTAAAATCCTAATAACAGACATTAGAAAAACGCACACTTATGTATGTATATAATTGCATTTTATGTTTTGTTCAGTTTTTTGCTGTTGTTGTTCTTTTAGAAATTACACGCGACATTGACATTGCGTTTCAAACACAGAGGGGTTTAAAATTGAATGAAAATGGAAAACTAATGTTCGAATTACGATTTGGAAAACATTAATGAAATCATTTCAACTGCAACAAGGATATTAAAAAAGAAAAGCAGAGAAAGAACATATAAAAGAACTAACGCCTTTTTTAGTTTTGTTGTTGCTTTCGGCATAGAAACAGCAATAGATTGTTTATAAACAGGGTAGATCACCAATACCAATACATAAACACCACCACACAAAAAGGTTTTGTAACTGCATTTCATCAAGCAAACCGTATCCATTTTACACTTAAACACGCACAACACAGACATAGACAAAACACAACAACACTCTCTCACGTCTCACCGATGTGTTTCCAAAAATAGTCGATTTTGCCTGGGCCTGTGATGGCAGCATGAGTGTTAGTTACGGTAACGGCAATGCTGTCCTATGCCTTTGAAATGTATTTCCCGTCTTTACTTTCCACCAATATAAACAGGATATATGCCTTGCTAACCTTGTTATGTCATATTTTTTTGTTTTCTTTCTTTCTTTCATTCTTCCTTTTCATTTCATTTCTTCTCTGTTTTTGTTTACGGTTTTCATTCTGTTTTTCCAAAAAAAAAAACAAAAATTTCATCTTTACGGCGGGGGTAGTTTTACGTTTTTTGTTCAAAATACAGATATGGGTCCTGGATATCCTTTCTATGGCGTATTTGTAGCTGAATTCTGTTCTTTTTTTCGTCGTTTTGTTTTTGTTTTTTTTGTGACTGAGTGAGTTTAATAAACACAAATTGGAATTTTATGTTTCGTAGACTCCTTTTTATTTATTCCCGTTTTCTGTCTTTTTTTTGGAAAGACAAAAATCTTGTTTTCTTATATGTGTACTACATATGGGTGGTTTTACTTTATAATGCTTTCTGCAATTCATTTCACAATTTTTTTTGTAACAGTCTTTTGCCTTCTCTTAAAGTTAATAAATTAATCGAAATTGATGGCAATAAGTACGTCTGTAATCCAAGGTTTTACCATATTTGAGCAACATTATGAAAAATCCAAAATTTATGCTGCTTCTCAAATCGTTTCAAAGGCAAATATTGAAAGAGGACCTACTAAAGGAAGAAAGGCAATAACATGACTAAGTATCCTATAGTCAAATTTTGGTATGCAAGAGATGAGAAATAAAGTTCACAAGGCAGTTTTAAGGTTAGGTTAGGTTATGTTAGGTTAGGTTAGAGGACGCGTACTTGTCAATTGAGACAAGTACTGTACCCGGAGGTCGAGTTGACCCATTGTACAACGTCCTTAGTTTCTCACACCACTTATGTTGTGTATGTTAATTTTTATATAGGAGTGGTGGGACCTACAGTTAAAAGACGACTCCGAACGACAGATTTTTAAAAAACTTTTCCATGGCAATTTTTATTTACTCTCAGAGTTTTTGCCAGAAATCTGCTGAGAGGAAGTCGCCGAAGAAATACTTTTTGTATTTTGTCTCGATGCCTGGCCTGGGCCTTGAACCATGGCTTTAAGAGTAATAAGCCGACACACTATCTACTAGGCTAACTAAACTTTTTTTATCTAGTGGTAGCACAAACCGTTCCATACTTGAAACTGTCACTAATGCACAATGATGCAGCCTCATGATAATAGCTTGCATCATCGTACGCGAGTACCAATTCGAAGCCATGCTTTTGGACGTGACTTCCCTCTTGGTTAGGGGTCGGAGAATATTTTAAAGTCCTCTTTGACAGAGGTTAAGAGAGTAACGCTACACCCAGCTTGCGCTCTCCCCTAGATTTGGGTACAAACCATAACCACCATGTTGCTCCTACAAGGGGACCTTGCCGTAGCCGGGCAGAGACAGGTGTTGCCGACACCCGTGGTACCAGAATAAAGCCTAAAGTCATGCTTTGTAGTCCAGCCTGCTACCAGTTGACCCATGACGTTACCTACATTTTAAATACGACTCTGAAAGATAAATTTTAGGGAACTTTTCTATTTTATCCAGAAAACTGCTGAGAGTAAGTCACCGAAAGAAATATTCTCTTCTGTTCTTCTTCTGTTTCGTTTGGTTCAAGATGTCTGAGCTGGAGTTTGAAACACGGGCTCAAGTCTTGTAAGTTAAAGTACTACCTTCTAGACTACGAGGACTTAAACTAATTAAGGCCATTAATGCAGTCTTTGAAGTCGAGGATAACCGATATTAGATGATATGCTGTATGTTGGTGGGTGGAACAGTATGATTAGGTATAAGAGTATGGCAGAAAGGTGCCCTGTCTCCGCATCTATTTAACAAAATTTTGGAAACGATAACAAAAAACCAATTTTTCGCAACAGAGAGACAGCATAGAAATTACAAGACCGCCCAAACGAACTTGTGGGCATAGATGATATCTGTTTATTGCTGTTCATAAAACCTTACAAACGACTTGCAAACCTTAACTAGTGGTGGTATGCTTAAAAGTGCACTCGTCAATGACATTGGGAAAATGTAATGATTACTAGGCTGGTTGGACAATTTTTACCACTCCGGCGATAGATGTCTTTTGGCACACAGTGGTAACGGGTTGGAAGATAGAAAAAGGTTGAAAAATCAGAAAACTTTCACCAATTACTGCGAAGCTTCAGGAGCTCTTTACACAGCGTGTTTACGAAATTTTCTGTCTTGGAAGCGTTATTTTAAGATTTTTATTGTATTTGAACTGTATGCCAAAGTATCAAAATTACTTTCACAATATTTGAAAACCCTTTGAAAATGAAAGAAGTCCTTTAAAATTTGTGGACAGCTCACTAAAATCTGCTCAGGAGGCAATCTGTGAACAGCGTGTAATAAACAAGACGGCTTATTAAACGTGAGGCCACGGATCAAACCCCAGGTCAAACATCTCCAAAAAACCAAAATATGAAGAAATATTTCTTCGGCGACTTCCTCTCACAGATTTCTGGCAAAAACACTGAGAGTAAATGAAATTGCCATGAAAAGTTTCTCAAAAAAAATAAAAATAAATCTTTTGTTCGCGAGTCGGCTTTAAACTGTAGGTTCTGCCACTCGTTTATAAAATTAACACACACTATATAAGTGGTGTGAGAACCTAGGTCGTAATTCTGACTGAAGGCTTGTAATGATAAATTATGTACGTATGTGAATACCTTGCCTGCCAGTTTGTATGCTTTACTGCTTCAGATATGCTGACAAGTTAGTATACACAGAACTTAAGTTCTAATTCACATTAATTTGAAATATTTTTCTTTATTTAACGTACATTTTAAAGTGACATGACCCACATATTATTTGGCAGGAGGGCATTCAAAATAGGAAAGCATTGTTTCCCTGTGTGTGTACTTTTTTTATAACCTTTTTGCGTGCTGACAATAACCAACATTTTATTACCAGCAACAATAACAAAAAGAAGAAAATAACAAAAATTTTTATAATTTTCTGTCTGGCTTAAAACATACAAAAGAAATGAAAGAAAGAAAGAAAAGCAAAAAGACAGCAAAAAGGCAATAATTTTCCAATTTCATTTTATATGCTCTTCAACAAAGACTCCCTGTTATGTTTTTCCTTTCTAGACTTGGTTTACACGAATACCCGTTGTTGGCTTAACAAAATATTGAAATTCAATTGCATTATTAGGAAATGAAAAAGAAAACAAAGGAAACTTGAAATTTTCCTGAGTCGCATTGAAATGAAAAAACACAAAAAATTTCTACGTGTTAGAAATTTTGAATTTAAAAATGGGGTGCCAAATTAAAGGTACTGATCAATGGCGTATGATTGAAAGCAAGACTAATCGAATGAATGAAGTAAATGAATGACTGACTGACTGACTGACTGATAGAGTCTATAATAGAGTTGAGTTGAATTGAAGTGCGTTTGCATGATTATTTTTTTTGTTCGGTTTTTTTGAATATTTAAACAAACGTTTTCATAATGAATTTTTACTCTTCGCTTTTTTCCTCGATTTTCCATAAATGATGTGGAAAATTTGTTAAAAATTTCTGTGCAGCATTTCATGCATGCATACGTATGTACATGATTTGCATGTGAATTGTTTTCATAGAAAGAAAAAAGAAAAGAAAAAATTGAAAAATTAAAATAAAATGAAATTGAATTCAATTATTTGATTAGAATTCATTTATCGATGATAAAAGTTTTCCAATGAAAATTTGTTAAAGAAAAATTTATGGATTTTTTATTATTATTTATAAAAGCAAATGATAACAACCTCATTGATTATTGATTTAATGATGATTTCAATTCTTTTATTTGGTCATTTATCATGGTTATCCGTAGAAGACTTAAAATTTAAAATCTATTATACACATTACCTCAACTGTATATAAAGAATTTATCGATAACTTAAATTTTACAAAATGCATTATAACAAGAAGTCGCCGTAGTCTAGTAGGTAGTGCTTATTAGACGTAAAACCAGGGTTCGAGCCCCAGGCCAGACATCAAAACAAAATACAAAAAATATTTCTTTGGCGACTTTCTCTCAGTAGATTTCTGACAAAAACTCTGATAGTAAATAAAAATTGCTATGAAAAGTTTCTCAAAAATCTGTCGTTAGTAGTCGACTTTAAACTGTAGGTCCCACCACTCACCTATAAAATTAACACCCACAACATAAGTGGTGTGAGAAACTAGATCGTAATCCTGACTGAAGGGTTGTAATCAGTGGTATTGTCGAGCAGGAACGCTCCGGAATGTTGTTCCGGTACTTCCTTTTTGGACAGGAACGCGTTGCGGAACTAAAGATGATTTCTGATAACGAGAATTGGCTGACGTTTTGAAACAAAAAATTAAAAATAATTGCTGATTTTTTCTTCTAATTTTTGACGAATTTTTATATGTATTTTTATAAACAAGGGTTTGAACCGAACCCGAACCGGAACTAAAACCGGAACGAACCGGCCCTGTCTATATAATTATATATACGCGTTCCGGTAAAAAAAAATTAGCACAACACCACTGGTTGTAATGGCCAATTATGTATGTTTGTTATGTATGTATGTATATGTAAAGGAACAAACAAACAAATCTCTTTAAAATATTTTAAGAAAATTTATCGATAACAAAAAGTTTTTCGATAACAAAAAATTTTACGATAACAGAAATTTCCTTTATTGATGTCATAAATGTTACATACTTAGTTGGTCATTACAAACTTTTCAGCCAGGATTACAAACTACCATCTCATACCACCCACGTTGAGTCTCTTAATTTTATCATTGAGTTTCATAACCTACAGTTTAAAGTCGACGGATTTTTTAGAAATTCGTCTTGCCAATTTTATGTACTCTCAGATTTTTTTCCAGAAATATGCTGAGAGAAGTCGCCAAAGAAATATTTGTTCACATTTCGTTTTAGTTCGAGATGTCTGAGCTGGGGCACTCGTGTAATAAGCCAACGTACTACCTGCTAGCCCGAAGTCATCGTAGTCTAGTAGGTAGTGTGTTGGCTTATTAGACGTAAGGCCAACGTTCAAACCCCAGGTCGGACATCAAACGAAATATGAAAAAAATATTTCTTCGGCGACTTCCTGTCAGAAGATTTCCTGTAGGTCCCGCCAGTCATGTATAAAATTAACATACACAACCCTTCCTGACTGAAGGGTTGTAATGACCAATTATGTATGTAACTTTAATTATAATTAAAACAAAGCGTGTGTGTGTGTGTGAGATATCATCGAAATTTTATTCGTTTGAAATAGCTACTGATGCCATATTATATTGGCTTTGTGGGTCGTTGTGATTTTTGGCTTATTCGCATACTTCTGCGACATAAGAAAACATCACAACTGCTCAGTCTGGATTACGACCTAGCTTCTCACACCACTTATGTTGTGTTTGTTAGTTTTATACATAAGTGGCGGCACCTACAGTTTAAAGTCGACTCCGAACGACCCTTTTTTTGAACAAACTTTTCATTCCATTTTTTATTTGCTCTCAGAGTTTTTGCCAGAAATCTGCAGAAAGAAAGTCGCCGAAAAATTATTTTTTCCATATTTAGTTTGAATCATGGCTTCACATCTACTAGGCCAACAAACACACTATCTACTAGACTGCGGTGACTTACGGCGTTATTTACACGTATATTACACATACATTTACATTTTCCTCCAAATTGTGATAAGATCTTTGTATGCATTTTTAAGAAATCATTCTGACTTGATTTGCTTTATTTTAGGTTGTGTAAATCTCTTATTTTTCCATGTGTTGAAAACATCATCTTGTATATCATATAACTCTGCCACCCCTGATGATACTTTGGAGTATTTTAATTATACTCGTCGTTGTAATGCCATAAATTTTCGATTAAGACGCTCTCCATTTACATTAGTTGACCACCAATATGTCATTGTGTGACAAATTTCCGTTGTATGTAACGTTATAACATTAAAAACGTTTATAAAAAACAAAACCGCATTTTAGCCTTAAGTGGCCATTATATTTATGCCTCTTTAATAGAAATATTTCAAAACAAAAGTATCGTATTACCAAAAACTTTTTAACATGGTTTTAGACGAGCATTTAAGCTGTCATAAAATTAATACGAAAAAATATTACAAAAAAATATTCTTTTTTGTTTTCCAACTTATTAAATCAAAGTATAAATTTCAAAGGCAGTGTTAATAGAATTTTTTTCCAAATTAAATAATTTATTTCAGTTGTTGTTTATCTGTTTGGTGCATTGACATTTGAAACTAAAAATAACAGGTAGATTTAATTTTTTTATTTCTATTTATAATCGCCGTCATTTGGTTTCTAGTTTCAAACAAAAAAATTGTTTTTTTTTTTGTTCAAAAAGATTATTTTATTTGATTTGTTTTATATTTACAGACTATCTTTTATCTTTCCGGTCTAGCTATTAAAAATATACGTTAACTCTAGGGACAGCTGATTTAAAGTACGTTTTTTATTTTTTGTGATAATTGTGCGTGAGTTTTTTTCTCTGTAGCAGATGTTTAAATCCATATCACACTTAAATATCATTTTTTAAAAAATTGCACTTGATAATTAAATGATTGGAAACGAGAGAAAAAACATATAAACTACAGTATGTAACAGTTAAAATGATACCAAATAACAAAGCCAAAATTTTTTTAAATTCTCTAAAAGAAAAGCACTTCTTTACATGGTTAAGTCATGCATAGAAATCATAGACTCGTAATATATACAGCAGCCGTAAACATCATTAAACTTTAGCCAATCATTTCAGTTTTTAGACACCGTAGTCTAGTAGGTAGTAAGTAGTGTGTTACAGAGATCAGCAATGAGTATTCAAAACGATTAGTAGATTCGAATCATACTTTTAATTTCTGATACTTATACGCATTCATACTTATTTTAATGTCATACTCATACTACTCATATTCAAAGTTTGAAATACTCATGGTACTCGTACTTAAAAATACGCATGACGTTGTTGATTTCGAATCTCCATGACTCAACATTTACAAGAATCACAAAATAATTATGATTCGCGTACGAACACTACAATACTCACAAGAAGGTTGTGTGCTTGCTCTGCTTGCTGTCTTTGTTCTTTGTTTGTAAATGTAACAACAAATAAGACTGTAAATTTTGACGAATGATTCGAATCACTTGAATCATTTATGAGTATTATAAGTATTATGAATCAAACATATTTCGAATGTTATGAGTTTGATGCCAAAGTTGTACTCATACTCATTGCTACTTGCACTTATGTATAAATCAATGTCGTACTGAGCACGAATGATTCAGAGTAGTTGGATTCCAATACTGTTGACTCACTCATACTCAAGATTTCATGACTACTTATGAGTAGCGAAAAAGCGATTCATTACTGATCTCTGATACAGGCGCCGTAAACTTCATTAAAGTTTAGCCCATCATTTCAGTTTTGAGTCACCAGAGCCTAGTAAGTAGTTAGTAGTGTGTTGGCTTGTTACACGTGAGGCTAGGGATCAAATCCCAGAAGCTAACGAAGCCAAGGGAGTTATCATTCGTTTGAGGTATTACTAATGCTAGTGATATTCAAACTCTAACAAATAAGCAATTAGTCCTAAAAGCCCATGATGGTATCTACAAGATATCTATATGGACTATAGTTACTAAAACACAAGTTATAGTACAGTGAGCAGATTTATTTCTAGAGCATTGTTCTATCTACTGTTTCCCTCGTTCTTAATTAGCATGATTTTTAAATTAAAGTCGACATACTCTATTAAACAGTGTGTTCGATTATTAGAGGTCAGGCCATGGTTCAGACGCCAGGTCTGAAATATGAAAAAATATAGCTTCGGGGACTTTCTTTAGCAGATTTCTGCCAAAAACTCTGAAAGTAAATGAAATTGTCATGAAAAAGTTTCTCAAGAAAATCTGTCCTTCGGAGACGACTTAAAACTGTAGGTCCCGCCACTTATAGATGAAATTATGTGATCTCACCTAACAAACGTACATCAACTGCAGAATAGTTCGAATAGGAGAGAGAGAGAGGAAAGAGGAAAGATATCCGAATTGCGCAGATGTTTATAACACCTAAAACGAAATATTCCATAGATTTTCTATTGTATTAACGATCAAGACATCATTTATCATCAATTTCCAAAAACCAAACATGCCAGTGAATAACAATAATTTTTGTTGTTTAATTCTCCTGCAAAAAACGTATACCAAATAAACAATTTTCCATATTTTCCATACTTTATGTGACGTATTGTTTTCAATTGCAACAACTTAATATAGAGCCCACCAGTTACAACTTCTAATAATAGATTACCATGGAAATTTTTTAAATAAATTTGTCTTTCAATTTTATGAACGAGAAAATTTCAAGTGTTGGCGTAGCATTGCTGGTGATTTTCTTTTACAAATGTACTGCTGCTGCCTGCCTGCCTGCCTGACTGATGTTGTTCGACAAGCGGGGGATAACCTAAATAGCTTTAAGCCATTATCTTGAATGGCTGTAAGCAGTTACTTTGTAAATAGAAATATGAAAACTTTACCAAGAAACATTAAATAAATATGACAATACGTACGTATGAATGTACGTATAAGAAATCGAAATAAATTTGTAAACTTTGAACATGTTTATGAATAAATGAGCCCCCCCTTTAGCAATGTACCAAGAGAGAGAGAACTACTTGCAACAATAATAACCATGAAGGTGTGTCACCTCTGTTATTATTATTATTATTGTTGTTGGTGGTGTTGTTGTTGTTGTTGTTCTATTATTATTATTAATAAGACTGACATAAAACATTTCGAGGTCTATTAATTTTCCATTACAAACAAACAAACCAACCAACATACAAACATGCAAACATTTATTTAAAAAAATATTTTTTTCTTTTGTTTTTAAATAAAATTTCAATTTCAAAATTATTATTAAATCATTAAATAAAACAGTAACAATAACAATAACACAAACTCAATGTATTCAAATGTTTTAAAAAAATAAATTTCATGTTCATGAGGTAAAAAAAATGTAAAACTGTCATCGTATTTGCTTTGACTTTAACGTACGTACGTATGTATGTATATTTATTGAAAAAGGCGGGACCAGTGTTTGAAAATTTATTACTCATTTGAATGGGACTTGAAATTTTTTAAGGAATTGTCAAGTTATGCTTTATAACACCCACAAATACGATATAAATCTTAATTTTTTTATCAACCACAAAACAAAAAAAAGTCGCTTAAATTTATAACAATAAAGGAGAAATAAAAGAGGGATTAAAGCCAAAAAAAAACGAATTTATAACACCAATGAAAGGCAATGAAATATACAAAGGTTGTAGGTTTACTCAGATAATTTTATATTGAACTTAAAAAAAAAGAAAAAAAATCAACACAAAACACTTTTAAAGTGATAATGAAACCAGTAAGGAAATAAGAGTTAGTCCAGATCAACTGTACGGTAATGTACACTACACGTTCCCCTAACATTAGGAAGTAAAGGGTGATTATGTTATCTTTTTGGCAACACTGGTTTAAACAGCTAACGCACGTTTCGTATTTTGTTTCACTATCAAACATCTTCTGTTTGGTCTATAATCTAACCGTGAATCGTCTTACAAACGAACAACGCTTGCAAATCCTTGAATTTTATTATCAAAATGCGTGCTCTGTTAGGAAAGTTCATCTCGCGCTTTTTCCATTTCATGGTCAGTTTAATCGACCCACTGAAGCGGCTATTCGGGCTATTGTGACTAAATTTCGCACCAAATTTACATTGTTTGACATGAAACCACCAACACGCTTACGTAGAGTGCGAACTGAAGAAAATATCGCAGCTATATCGGCCATTGTTAATGATGACCATCAATTATCGATTTGTCGCCGTTCGCAGCAATTGGGCCTCTGTTACTCAACAACGTGGAAAATTTTGCGGAAGGATTTAGGTGTGAAGCCTTTCAAAATACAGCTGGTGCAAGAATTGAAGCCGAACGACCTACCGCAACGCAGAATTTTTGGTGAATGGGCTCTTGGAAAGTTGGCCAAAGATCCACTTCTTTATCGAAAAATTGTGTTCTGCGACGAAGCTCATTTTTAGCTCAATGGATACGTAAATAAGCAAAATTGTCGATTTTGGAGTGAAGATCAGCCAGAAGCATTGCAAAAGCTACCAATGCATCCAGAAAAAGTCACAGTTTGGTGCGGTTAATGGGCTGGTGGCATCATTGGACCGTACTTCTTCAAAGATGCTGCAAATCGTAACGTAACTGTGAATGGTGAACCTGCTTAGTTATATTGGGTATGCCATATACCGGTTATTTCGAATCTGGCAATACTTATGTCATTCTATTCTGTCACAAAATTCAGAATATTATATCTACTGAACGTAACAGATCGATTTATGCTTGAGCAACGTTTGGCATTTATTGGGCCAACGAGAACCTGCACGATGATGTCGAGAAAAAAATTATTTTTTCGTATGACGCTCATTTTCATCTTGGTGGGTACGTTAATAAACAAAATTACAGTATTTCGGGCTCAGAAAACCCATACGTGGTCTTACAGAAGCCAATGCACTCATTACAAGTGACTGTTTGATGCTGCTTGTAGAGCGGAGGCATCATTGACCCATATTTCCTTGAAAATGAGGACGGTACCAACATTACAGTCAATGGAAGAGACCCCTATAGCACCATGATAACCGAGTTTTTTTTTACCCGCCCCTCATTGTATTGATGTGAAAGATGTTTGGTTTCAGCATGATGATGCACATCTCATGCCACAATCGATTTATTGCGTCAAACGCACCTACAGTTATAAGTTGAGTCCAAATGACACATTTTTCTTGAGAAACTTTTTCATGGCAATTTTATTTATTCCCAGAGTTTTTGCGAGAAATCTGATGAGAAAAAGTCGCCGAAGAAATATTTCCTTATATTTCGTTTTATTCGAGACCTGGGGTTTGAACTGTGGCCTCATGTCTAAGAAGCCAACACATTGCCTACTAGACTACGGTGGTTTTAATTTAAAATAATGTAAATAAAAACGAGGGATTATTTCTGGAAGTGCAATAAAGCAGCTTACTGTATGATAACTTGCGCCATAGCAAACTCTAGTCCATAAGGATTTCTGGCGTTTGAACCGTGGCCTGACCTCTAATAACCCAATATTTATTAGACTATGTCGACTTTAATTTAAAAATCATGTTACTTAAGAACGAGGGAACCAGTAGACAGAACCACTTCTAAAAATTAAGCTGAGCACTGTATTATAATTTGCGTTGTATCAACCGTCCATCTAACCTGATCTTTTAGGACTGCATGCTTAGTTGTTAGCATTATAATATCCCTACCATTCGTAATACCTTAGACGAATGATAGCTCTCTTGGCTTTGTAGGCTTCGGGTGTACAACCTTCATTCATTTATTAGCCTGAACGTAACTTTTTTGTCCACCTTAATATGATTCTTATCTTTACGGTGTGAGCCAAAGAGAGAACGATCATTATGGATCTGCCCTGAAAAGATATAATCGCTGAAGCAGAATATAGTCTTTAGTTTGATAGAGTAAAGGAGTGGCTTTATAACCCTCTAGACCTTATTGCTGGGTAGGTTGCCTTATATCTGGCATTGTAAGCTCAAGTATACCAAAGCAAACAGCAACTTACAACGTCTAGGGAGATTAGAACGAAATTAATTACTGAGCTCCTGGTTATATGATATGTGGTAATCATATATTTCATCCTTTAATATCCTTTCTGATAATTTTTTTTGTTTGTTTTTAACTGATATTTACTATCGTCGTTTATTAATTTCCTGTGCTTGCATCCTTTCAATTTCCTTGAATTTGAAGCTATGATCATAATTTTTTTCTTTCTTTCTTTCATTCTTTGCAACTAATTTATGATTGCATTTGAAATTTATTCGATTGAAAACAAACGAAAAAAACTTTCATTTTCGAAAATTCTTTTTTTCCTTACATGGGCAAAAACATAGTCATTTCGGATGTTTATTAAACATTAGAATCATGTTTTAAAAGCGTTGTTCGAACATAGTCAAACCGATTGGGACGTGATTAATTTTTATAAGCAAATCATGTTCAAATATATCGATTCATTATTATTATTTTCGATTATTTTTTTTCTTTTTATTCTATGTTATTTTGTGTCAAATGGCTATAAAACCATATTTAATGCTCATTTATAAACACATATAAACGTTATTATACACATGTGTACATAAGAGTTGAAGCTTTTTTTTCGTTTTTTTTTGTCATATTTTGGGTATTTTGGGGTTTAAACGTAAAGTGTTGACCACTTTTTTCTTTTTTTTTTCTTTTGAGGCCGTTGTTTGAAAGTGTTTGTTGTTCTGTGGTATTCTGTTTCTGCTCTTTTTTAATACAAACAATTTATCAATGTCAACTGGTTAAGGGGGGCCTCTTTATTATTATAAATTTATATGTTAAATCAAATGAGTTTTTTTTCTTGGTTAATAATAAAAAGGAAATTAAGAAAAAATAAACAAAAAAAAAATTCATTTTTGGAAATTTTATGAATCAAAAGGAAATCAGTAGTAAGTAGTCAATCATTTGAAAATAAAGTTTGTTTTATATTGGCTTTCTGCAGTCATAAATTCTTATTTATTTTCTTTTTTGTTTAAAAAACAGAGTGTGAAGAAAAAGAAAACTGTCTACCAAGAAGAAAATAAAGTGCAGCAATAAATTGTTAAAAACATAAAAATTATTTAAATATTCCATGTAATTGAACGTCATGCCAAAATTAGTAAACAAAAACAAAAAAAATTTAAAATAAATTTCAAATTTAAAGGAAAAGAAATTGATTTTTTATGGCAAAATTGTTAAAAAAAAATATGTTTTAAATCAACAATTTACACATGTAGTTACACATGTTAAAAACATTAATAAATCTTAGCCAAAAAACAACAAGAGGTGTCATGAAGGCACCCGCCCCAATTAACAGAAAAACATAAACAAATGCAGCATAAACAAGAAAGGTTTGTCCAAAGAGTGGTATCTGTGAACGTTAATTATGACTTGTTTGTTTTTAAAAAGTATCGAGTGTTCGTTTTTAGCAGCGATAGCGATATGTATAGTTAGAGCTGAGTATGTCAAAATACGTTGACATTTTTGTTCAGCAAGGTTTGGCAAGTTATCATGAACCATTTAACATCAGAATAACGCCTCCAAGCTATAGAAATTTAGTTTGAAAAAATAGAAGAAATCCTTACTTAGTTCATAGATCATAGATCGGTTTAAAGTCCATATAATCGGCCTTGTGAGCAAGCAAATTAAAGCATTGTTGAAATACCATGAGCAAGACAAAAGAAAATCTGTTTAACGAAGGCCGTATTTCAGCTGTAGGGCGAAGTCTTGAGTACCCCTCAGTGTACTAAAATACAAGTGTCAAGGCCATAAGTTCAATTTCCACCACAGTCCCTACAAAAATAATTGAAGCCAATCAATCGCCGTTTGCATTGAACGTTTACTGATTGGTATCAATTTGAAACTGGAAGAACATGAGCGTTTTCGTCACAGTACTCTGTTCGGTGATTAGACTCATATTTGATGACATTGTAAAATTGTCATGAGTCACCATTATAATCCTTAAAATATGTAGACAGTTTAAATTGATTTACACACCAATAGCATCACAGATCTTTATTTCTATCGAAATATCTAAGAAACTTTCTTTAAAGTGAACAGCATGTCATATCAAGCAATGCTGACTGAATTTTTATTCCCAAATATGAATCACGTCAACCTCAACCCCATGTCAGACATTTCCAACTCAAGCGAAATCTGAAAAAATATTTCTTCGGCGACTTCCTCTCAGCAGATTTCTGGCAAAAACTGTGAGAATATATAAAAATTGCCATGAAAAGTTTCTCAAAAATCTGTCGTTCGGAGTCGACTTTAAAATGTAGGACCCACCACTCATGTATAAAATTAACACACACAACATGAGTGGTGTGAGAAACTAGGTTGTAATTCTGACTGAAGGGTTGTAATAACCAATTATGTATGTATGTAATGTGATTTACAAGCCAATAACATCACAGATCTTTATTTCTATGGAAATATCTAAGGATATTTGTTTAAGGTAAACAGCATGTGATATCAAGTCATGCTGACTGAATTTTTACTTCCAATCAGTTCAACCTCAACCCCAGGTCAGACATTTCTAACTCAAATGAAATCTGAAAAAATATTTCTTCGGCGACTGCCTCTCACCATATTATTGGCAAGAACTCTGAGCTTAAAACAAAAATTGCCATGAAAAATTTCTCAAAAAATCTGTCGTTCGTGGTCGACTTTAGGTCCCGCTACTCATCTATAAAATTAACACACGCACAACATAAGTGGTGTGAGAAGCTAGGTCATAATCCTAACTGAAAGTGTTGCTATGACCAATTATGTATGTCAACATCAATGACATTTGGTTTCAGAAAGACTGTACAAGTCGTCATACAGTGCGCAGCATTTGCTAGAAGTGGTCCTGTCCCTCATTCCTGATGAACATGATTTCGATACGAACATAAGGAGGCAGAAAAACGAAAAGATCCGGGTGCCCAAACTGTCGCATGGAACCCACAAATGCCAAGAGGCCGAAAAAGAAGAAATACAGAAGCACGTAGAGACGAAATGTCGTGTCATGCTGCTGTCTTTGTTGTATCTCTGTTAAAATATATCGATATGTTGTTCTGCGTGTGCAACTGAACCACACTAACTGGTTTTCCTTTTGTGTTTCTCTCTGAAGTCTCAGGGTTTAAAGAGTTTCTTGGCTGGATTGTTTGGAGAAGTATTAGAACTTCAAAATTTTAAAAATTACAATATTGAATGCCTCATCATTGTAGTCAATGCAACAGTAGCGATGAGAAAGTCTAAATTTGTGCACGTCAGTACCCGTAATTCACCAAATCACAATATATAGGCCTCACCCGGGAATTTTATAAAAAGCAAATGCTTTCATACCATCATGGAGTGGCTATACGATCTGTTGTCTTCTAACCCATATAACCTGCGGCAACGTCCCTAGCACGCAATCTACCTCTAGAAAAGTGATGAAAATTTCCATAATAAGCAGTTGCGGACGCTTCTTTAGCCAGTCTATTATTAACTTTGCTCATTGCCTACAGGTTAAGGCCGTATTTAAATGTCCAGTAACTCTAAGTAGTACAGATGTCTTGTAAACACCATCAGAGGCGTATAGAACAGCATGTTTAGTTGTTAGCATTAGAATATCCTCTACCGCAGTCGAATGATAGAAACTAATTTTCTTGTACACGCCTTAATTCGATTAAGTTTAGCAGGGGAGGATCATTATGGATCTGTACTGAAATGTCATTATCACTTAGGGAGATTATAACCTACAGTCTGATAGATTAGAGGCGTGGCCATATAATCTTTCAAACCACATGCCTTTGTTGGTTGCTTTATAGCTGGAAGGAAGGAAACAGCAACTTTCAATGAAATTGATTATTAAGCTCCAGACTATAATACGAGAAATTATATGCATAGTATTTGAATTTAAATTTCTTTCAGTTGAAACTTTTAATTTTCTGCCTGTAGCCTACAAAATAAGTAGAAAAGTAAATTTTAAATTTCCTGGTTGTATTTTAAAAACGTTCACCCAAAAATTGCTGCCACAAAGTATTGTATATAGTTTACCATGTCAGACCTTTCAACCTTTAATACCTTTGTTATTAAAGAAACATAAAATCATTCTAATTCCCTTAACAAAAGAGCGGATATTGAATCATCATCCTCAGAAAAACTTTATCAAAAACCCATTATTATTTTCATCTTTTTGGGGGGTTTTTTGTTTGACTTCCTGAAAACACTTGAGTACAATTAAACTATTTTTAATTGTAAAAATTATTTGTATATTAACTATTAAGGTGGTGGCCTTACCAACTACTGTTATCGATAGAATTAAAATAAAATAAAAGAGAAAAAAAACTAAAGAAAACTTCAAATGAGAAAAAGCCGCCACGAATTCCTATCAAATCATTCACTGTAACGCCCTGTGTTAATGCCTATAAAAATAGGGAGCCACATTCAACCATTTTACACTAATTAATCTTTAATCTTAATCTCATGTACAACAACAATCACAACAAAAAATGAAATTAAAATATGCATCATAAAGCCAAACCAAGCATATGCCAAAATATGTTTAAAAACTACTTTGAAAAAAAGAGTCTTCAGCCATACACACTCGCTACAAATTAAAATTGAAGCGAAAATTTTATTTTCAAAAACCGCCAACGAATGATTTATGGATTTGAAATGATTCCATGAACGAACTCCAAGAAAAAACGAGTAACAAAATTTACAGCCCGCCAAATAACCATTAAAAAAAGGGTTATTGTTTATAAACAATCAGTCAAAAGCAAAAACAACAACAAAAAAAGATGAAAAAAAAAACTACAACAAAGCCATGAATTTTAAAAGCCTTTTTTTTCTAAAGTTGAAATTTAAAACCTCCGCGTCAAACGAAAAAAAAAAAAAACATGACAACTCATGTATTACGAAATTCACGAACACGGCCCATATACATAAATCGTGAAAGGAAAAAGTGTGAAATGATTTCAAGAAAAGCCAACACAATTTCAACCGCTTTAGTTTATTTAAAAAAGATTTAATGACTGAAGAAAATTATTAGTTTTGTTAACAGAAAAAGTGTACAATTTTCAACAATTTGGGAATGATTTGCAGCGTATCTTTGGTTGCATCAAACTTTCCAGTCAAACGCAATAAATTTTTTAAGGGGGTCATCAAAACTGTTAGGGGTTCGTTTTTGTTATGGTGAATACCAACACCACCGCATTGCGTTCAGCATAAATTAAAATTTATGGTTTAAAAATGTGGTTCCATCACATGCTATATGACTATCCCACCATTCAACATGACCATGTTTGAAGTTAATTCAGTATTTTAAGTCGTTTATAAAGGATTTTCTAAATATCATCGCAATACATTCGACTATTTTGCGTTTCAGCATATTCTGTTGTGTTAATTCGTGTGAAAGTCGCTGTAGTCTAGTAGTAGGTAAGGTTAGGTTAGGTTAGAGGACGTGTATTTGTCAATTAAGACAAGTACAATACCCGGAGCTCGAATTGACCCATTGTACAACGTCCTAGTTTCTCACTAATCTAGTAGTAGACTTTTTACAGCCCTTTAGTTAGGATTACGATCTACATTCCCACACTACCACGGTTGCATGTATTCATTTTATCTATGAGTGGCGGAACCTACAGTTTAAAGTCGATTCCGAAAGACAGACTTTTGAAGAGTGGAAATTTTATTTACTCTCAGAGTTTTCACCAGAACTCTGCAGAGAGAAAGTCACCAGAATAATAATTTTTAGCTTTCTTGGAGCTGTCTGGGCTGGGGATTGAAACACGCGCTTTTGTATAATAAGCCAATACACTTCCTACTGCACTACTTGCTGCATTTCAGTACCTTATTCGTTCGGACCAATTTTTGTGCACTTTTTCGAGTTTATGGGGTCGCATCACTGCAATGGCATCACGTATGGTGGCCTTCAAATCCTCATCTGCCTCTGGTTTGTCGGCATAACACACAAAATAGTTTAACGTTGTCAAGTCGTAGCTTCTTGGCGGCCCATTTACATTACCATTTCGTTTAATTAAACGGCCATCAAACGTTCCATGTAATAAATCGATTGTAGCATGAGATTCATGGCAAGTTGCACCATTCTATTGATACCAAACATCGTTCACATCAATACCATGAAGAGCGGGTCAAATCGCAGCTTCTTGGCGACCAATTGACATCACTGTTTCGGCTTATTAATCGGAAATCAAGCTTTTGACGCAATAAATTAATTGTGGCATAAGATGTGTGACAAGCTACACTATCCTGTTGAAACCAAATATCGTGAAGAGCGGGTACAAAAAAATCTGTTATTGGGATGCGGTAAGTATCTCCATTCACTGTAATGGTTGAGCCGTCTTCATTTTCAAAGAAATACGGACCAATGATGCTTTCGCTCCACAAGCCGCATCAAACAGTTCCTCGTAATGCGTGCATTGGCTTCTGTAAGACCACGTGTGAAATTTCTAAGCTCCAAATACGGCAATTTTGTTTATTAACGTACCCACCAAGATGAAAATGAGCTTCATCCGTCTGCCCAATAAATCCCAACGTTGCTTAACTGTAAATAGAATCATCACATTCAGTGGAGTTGATAGACTGAATTTTGGACAGAATAGAATGACATAAGTATTGCCAGATTTAAAATAACCGATGGTTCTAATTTAAACCGACAGAAGGTCCACCCGCTACAAAATATGTACGGGGTTATGGACATGTGGTTGCACAATAATTTAGCCTTGGAAGCTACATATATTCACCAGATTTTTTTTTCACAACCATTTACTATTCCTAAAACTATAAATGAGTACGGATTTGAAATGGTTAAAAAATCACTTGATATTTAGCAAAAGCCTTAACATTTCTGTGGATTATAACTGAGAGGAAAAGATACAAATAATGGCAGTGTTGGATACTCCAAAATTTTAAATAATAATACAAAGTGAAGTCGCCGTAGTCTAGTAGGTAGTGTGTTGGATTATTAGACGTAAAGCCAGGGTTCGAGCCCCAGGCCAGACATCAAAACAAAATACAAAAAGTATTTCTTCGGCGACTTGCTCTCAGCAGATTTCTGGGAAAAACTCTGAGAGTAAATAAAATTGTCATGAAAAGTTTCTCAAAAATCTGTCGTTCGGAGTCGACTTTAAACTGTAGGTCCCATCACTCATGCATAAAATTAAATTGTGCCCTGGTGGTAGTCTAATGGATAATTTGTTAGACTATTAGCGAAAGGTTCGCGGCTTCGCTTTCCACCAGAGATTGTGGTCTGCTACACTAGACATGTATTGACCTTATATTTTTAGAACAGCCCTCGTACATTTTTGAAAATTCGATTTAAAGTTGAAAATAAAAGAGAAATTAAAAGAGAATATACAGGAAATGAGCCATGATTTTATTTACATTTAAAAAAACTCAATTATTCAAATATCGCCCTTTTATTTCACTTCTCCTCCTCGTTTTACACAGAGACTGTATCCCAAATTGTGGTTAAAAACATTTTTCATGCAGCACTCTCGTCCATGGCTGGCGTATGCCAAAGCATTGTTTCGTTTCGTTTCTGTTCTAGTCTTTCTTTTCTAATGGTTTTGGTTAGATTGCGTTTAATTAAACTCGCTCTCTCTCTTTGTCTCTCTGTAGTTGACCAATTTGTATGCAAATTATCGTAAATGATTCATATGCTAATTTAATAAGTTTTATGAACTTATTTTCAACAACAACAACAATAATGGCAACAGCAACTAAATAAACAACGTTTTTGGAAAAAAATTATCAAAAGTTACAAGATCCATCCAGTATAAGCCATTACCACCCTCTGCTCCACTTCCAATTGCTAGCTACACCACGTAGCCCTTCAATAAAGCGTGAAAAGGGGGCAGAGAGGAGGTACATAATAAAAAAATTCCTTTTTTTAATAATATTTGCATAGTAATGGTTTAATAATAAATAAGAAGAACATTTTCGTTTCTCAGTGAATGGAAATAAAAAAATGGAAATTGGACCAGGGCCTTATGTACTAAATTAAGATAAACAGTTTTGTTTGCCTTTCTTCTTCGTCTTTCTGGTTGAGTTTAAATAAAATAAATAAGAAAAGAAGAAGATAATTTGCATAAATTTTAAATAAAAACAACAATGACCAACAACAATAGAAAGAAATAGTCGTGGTGAGAGAGAGAGAGAGAGAGCAAGAGAAATAAAATTAAGGGCCCACTTGCCTAAAAGTAGGCAGAGTATAAATTTCAACAATTTAAATAAGATTAACAGTAACTTATACTCGGTTTGTTTATACCAAATTTGGCCTAAATGACACACTTTCAGTTAGAAAGTAAAAGTGTTTGTAGAAAAAAGTTCAAAGCATTTCATTGGCAGAATAGCTTAAGTAATTATAAGTGAAATATTTTAAAGTAAACCTGAAAGTAGGCCACATAATACAAATAATTATGTTTCAGTAATAACTGATTGCAGCTGTTGAGATACCAAACGCCCATGAGAACTCAAAATTTTCTTTTGAAATAGGTTAGGTTAAAGGTTAGCTTGCCGTTCACAGGCAAGTTCAGTCGGTGGCCGTATGGCCCACTGTGTTACCCAGTGTAAGGTAAGAGTTCTTATCATGATCCGCTAGCTATGGATTTGAACTATCCTGAGTTTCGGATAAAACCGACCAGTTCCCTTTGTGCCACATTCGCCACCATGACCACATCTTCAAACGCTCTGTCCCCCAAAACCCGATGACTTCTGTCATCACAAAAAGTGTTACCACGATTCTGTTTCCTCTACATAATGGCAGCTTCTGCAGTAATCCGACCGAGCTTTTCAGAGAAACTGCTAATAGAACAGTGTCGCGTTATAATTCCTGTTAAAATGCCAACCGTTTTCTCGTCGAACTCTTGTAGTTCCCTGGTTCTCTCTCTGTCCACCGCTGGACGTAGCAGTTTTGAAATTAAGCAACCATGTATGTCGGATTACCCACCGTTTGCTGAATTCCATGTTGTATGTTCCAATTTGGAAATATATTTGTATAGAGGCGCATATATCCCCCCTGTAGTCTGCTCTTCAGACGTCTCCGATCCCTTCGGCCTCTTCGTTTTCCTCTGTGCCACAGCGGCCCGAAACCCAGTAGAGGCTAGTGTTGTGTCGACGTATACTTTAACATATATTCGCGACATAGCCTACGCAAAAGAGTGAAGGTATCTTTCGCATACTTCTTTCCATACCTCTGTTCAGATTATTTGGCTTCACAGAGCAACTTCAGGGTCTTACACGGGTTGCTGCTGTTATTCTCGAACCTTCTCAAGGATTCTCAAACATCGTTCGGCTCGTCAAATAGAAATCGAAATCTACACACAGCAAGTACAGGCGAGTACACCTTTCTAGAGATTGTTTTACAACAGCGCGAAGAGTGTTGATCATTGTATCTCCTGCTTGACCGGAAAGGTACCTGTTCGTCTGAAGACAACATCGTTCACATCTCCGCCACGCCGTCTTTGGTTGAAGCGCTTGCCAAATATCCAATTTTCTAAAGCTCTGGCACATAAATCAGTCAAATTATGTTTGTTTTTGAAGACTGTTTGGTTTGTGGCTCATTCACACTCCTCCGACTTAAGAAAATCCCACAAGAATAAGTCTAACGAGCTCAAATCAGATGATTCAGGTGGTCATTTCTCATCACTTTTACTGGAGAGACAACGCTGCCAAATCGCTTATGTAGAATATTCAATATGTGAGGCATGTACCGCTGTCTTGTTGTAACAACATGTCGTTGAAATCCAGAACATCCAATTCAGCCTAAAAGAAGTTGGTAATCATCGTTCTATAGTGCCCGCCATAGCTAGTGGCGGCCTGGCCATCATTGTTCTCAAAAAAATATTGACCGCCAGCCTAAAATTCACTCCAAACTTTTTTGAGTTGCATGGCACATGTGGTTTGGTATCGTCTTTTTTGGATCTTATGTGGATTGGTATCATCACAAGTTCACATACCGATTAATGGAGAAATGGAGCTCACAGCTGAAGATGACTTCTCCATGAAAATTTGATCCTGAACCGATTAATGGAGAAAAGGAGCCCACGGCTGAAGATGATTTCTCGATGAAAATTTGATCCTGAACCCTTTAAGTGAAAATACGTTGTTTGCTATGGGCCTCAACGCTGAAGATGATTTCTCTATGAAAAGTAGGTCCAGAACCTTTTCAGTGAATACAAGTTGTTGCGTATGGTCGTTTACCTTCTAATACTGGGTCGGAGGAATTTTGTAGAAATCGACACCCTCAGATTATTCTGCACACTTTCATGGATAGCGGCGATGTTTTTGGAAGATCTTACGTTCCGTTGACGTGACGGTGTTAGTCGATAGTTTACTGAACAAATGGACTCGATTTTGTCCATTGCGAGTAGTCTTCTGGGTGGGACAGTTATGGTGTTTTCCTTCCTCTTTCCCTAACTTCTTCTACAACGATTGATGAAACGTTAAGATGAGATTGTTTTTTGTGATAAAATTAAAAACTTTATTACTTTATTTACATTGATGGCGTTTGCTGATAAGAATGAAACAATTGTTTTAAATTTTATGAGAAGTCATGTTGACGCCTGTTTGTCTTGTAATGAATGTATCGTGAGTTTATTTTCTTCAGTCACTTTATTTTTTGTTTAGTTTTTTATGACAAAAATATTTGAAATTATTTTCAAGTTCTTTTTTCTATTTTTTTAACAACCTACCGCAGCGTTAGAATGTTAGACATGGGACTTCTGTACATTCTGGTTGTTTATGTATCGCTTCGTTACGCCTTTTTGTTACAAGGCACGCGTAAGTCAATAAAAATTCAAACATCAGTCTCATCTTCATTATGGCAATGGCCAAGCGAGCCAACAAACCAACCAACCAGCCAGCATGTTGGTCATGTCCAGTTTGGTTATTTTTCTAAACATGTTTCAGTGATTACAACCAAACATAATCAACTGCTGCCCCCCATACACTTGTAATATGTATGGATTTGTAGTTGAGGATTTCAACTGTAATTGTGTAATGAAATCTTTTATTATTTTTTCTCTTTTCTTCTCTTTTCTTTTATTGCTTTTTTGTTTATTTCTTTTGTTCTTTCTTTTTTATTACGCGTGTTATGAAGTATCCATGCATTGCCGTACATGTATGTACCATAAGACATGACTCATGTTGTTCTCCAAGTTATTGAAAACGTACAGGGTTAAGAGGAATTATATGTTTGAAGAAGTTTATGTCGAACATAAAAACTAATTAAGAAATGCACTTTTTTAATTTGAAACAATAAAAGGAAGCTTTTTTAAATAAATTTAATAAAAAAATTTTAATTTCCTTGATAAAACCACTCTTTTCAAAGGACTTATAAAGATGCAACTACTGCAAAAAGACTCCCATTGGAAATTTTTTTATTTGCACGATAAGGCTTGCAGTCTTACGACTGTCTGGTTTTGCATGTAAAATCTTGCAATTTTGTCTCCCACAGTATTTTATACACACATACATACATACATAATTGATAATTACAACACTTTAGTCAGAATTACGACCGAGCTTCTCACACCACTTATGTTTTGTGTGTTAATTTTCATACATGAGTGGCGGAGCCTACAGTTTAAAGTCGCTTCCGAACGTTAGATTTTTGAGAAACTTTTTCATGGCAATTTAATTCACAGAGTTTTTGCCAAAAATCTGTTGAGAGGAAGTTCATGAAGAAATATTTTTTATTTCGTGAGGACGGGACCTACAATTTAAAGTTGACTCCGAACACTAGATTTTCGAGAAACTTTTTCATGGCAATTTTTATTTCACTCCTAGATTTTTTGCCAAAAATTTGCTGAGAGGAAGTCGCCGCAGAAATATTTTCTCATATTTCGTTTTGTTTGCGATGTCTCACCTGTGGTTTGAACCGAGGTTGCACGTCTAATATGCCAACACACTACCTACTAGACCGCAGCGACTTCTAGTCTCTTTTTTACAGTCTTTTATTCATAGTTTAGTCACAAAATGTTAAGAAACTGAGTTAATACATGTCGATCGATCTCTTGAAAACATTGCTGTTGTAAAGAAGAGTGTCGTCGAAAACCCGAAAACATCAATTCAACTTTGTTCTCAACAACTTTAAATTTTATTAAGCCCTACCCAGCAATGTGGCCTTAAACTAGCAAAAAGTACGTTGGCTTATTCGACAATAACCCGTGGGTAAAACCCCAGGATCAAACGTCTCAAACAACAACATTGACTGAAAAATATTTCTTTTTCTGACTTTCTCTCAGCAGTCTTCTGGCAAGAATTCTGACTGCCAAATAAAATTTGTCATTTAAAGTTTCTTAAATCTGTTGTTCGGAGTCGACATTAAACTGTAGGTCCCGCTACTTATGGAAAAAATTAAGACACTCAACATGGGTTGGTGTGAGAAGCTAGGTCGTAATCCTGACTTAAGGGTTATACGAACCAATTAAGGAACTCCGTAAGTATATACTATCCAGCGAATTTAAATAAAAGATCTTGAGCTTCATGCATACAAGATTGAGCTTACTTAGAAGCTCAAATCAGCAGATAATGGAGTGTGCCGACAGCTCTTAAAATGGCAACGGAGCAAAGTCAATTAAAATTTTTCGAAAAAGTCATCCCCTCCGATGAAATGTATTTCAATTTGAATGGCTCAGTGACCAAACAAATTTTTCTTGTGCGGCCCCTGCGCTAATCAACTTCTTCGATGAGTTCGGTAGAAATCGAAATCACAACGGGCCGCTATGTGTGCTCAAGCTACCAATACAATCTAACCTAACCTAACATAAAATTGTTGAATTTTTGGTTCTGGAAATATTCATGCAATCCGTGAATAACAAATGCACAGCAACTGTTTGGAACAGATTTTGGTCAAGTGCCGTGTTTTCGACTTTTTTTTTGAAGATTACACCGAAATAGTCTGTCAGTGAACGACATTTGTTACAGGAACATGCTAACGAAGTTTTTGTAACCATATTTTCAGCAGAGCGTACAGTCCGATGGAGTACATGGCGAACCACATGTGTAACGCTTATTGTTTCTTAAAATTTCTTTACAATTTCATCAATTCCTCATGGGTACCACAATGGTTTAGTTGCTAGTGTGCTAAACTTCAAATGTGAGGCATTCAGTTCGAGTCTTACCAGTGACTCTGGGTGTTTTGTGATTGTCTGACTGTTGCTATTAAATGATTAACCGAAATAGAAAAAGAAAGTGAGAATTATTACGGAGAAAAATGTCGAGAAAAAAAACTTTTTTTAAATAAAATTTGATGCACCCTACGCCTCATGCGGTGTTTTACTGTGGCGTCACAACAGGCCGCTTTGGTAATCAAGGCTGCCACTTCGACCTAACCTAACCTAACTCCTCTTTCCTTACTCCTATAAACTATCTTTATATTCTTCCAACACAATGCACTGCATGAGTACAAGTTCATCTTCAGAACCCATAGGTTTTTTCCTACTATTCTTTGTTGTATTCTCCTTGCTATTTAGTCCATCTTTTTAAAAATGTTTTCCTTTTTTCTTAACCCTTTAACACTTTCAAAATTTTGCCTGCATTTTTTCACTCACCCTGACCATAAACTTTCACTTTGGCTTGGCATTAATTTTAGCCAGACATTTGGTCACCACCATAAATGTAATTTTTTTTATCAATTACAACCATTACACCCATAGAGAAAAGGGCCTTAAAAATGTCTGTCTAAACTATGACAGTCAGCAAGAATAATAAAATAATCATAAATATTTTCATAAACAATAAAAAGCGTACAAATCAATAAAAATTGACCATAAAACTGATGCACTTACATCGGGGAGGTAAAAAATATGAAAACAAAACATAAAAAATTTTAACGACCAAATAAAGAAGCTACAGACAGTATGAGAGAGTAATTATTTAGCAAAGAAAGCAATTTATTGCAACAAAAACATAAAAAAAGAAAAAATAAAAAAATTAATTTTATTTTTATTACTTACCGCCATACGGCCTAACAATGTTTAGGAAGAGTTATGGTTAAACGTTAAAAAGTAACGCCATACCGGTAATATTTTAAATGCCAAATTTCATTAAAATTTTCTACAAAGACAACTTACACGGCATAAGAAAGAAAGAAATGACAATGACAGCCATGAAATTACAAAAAAATGTGTTGCCTACCTTTCTGCGCACTTTTGTTTTAAAGATGTAAAGCCTACTTTAAGGTGTTGCTAAGGCTGTGTAAATGTTTCAACAAATACGCAGCATAAATGTTACGCTTTAACACTCTTTTCCTGGTGTAGGAAAATAAGTGTTTGTTATACTTTCTTGTATAAATGTGTGTGTGTGTAAGTTAAACCCTCTTCTCTTTTAACAATGCCGCCCTTTCCCCCCACACGTCATCCCCCTGCTTGGTATTTGCTACAATATAATCAGGATTTACTTTGACTCCTTTTTTCCGGCTCCAATCTAACTGAAAGTATATGTAGGTGTGTGTATATGAGTGTATAAGTGTAGAGAAAGGAAAAAAATGTCAATTTCAATAATAACTTTCACCTTGTGTCTTCTTCTTCTCCATAACCTGGAAGAGTGGGTGGTAAACTGAGCAAAAAATAAATAAAGAAAAACAAAAAAAATAATAATAAAACGTATCCTGAAAGTATGCTTCAATATTTCTTTTTCGAGACTCAATGAGAGATAGAGAGAAAGACCAAGAGAGAAAGAGAGTGAGAAAGAGCGAGAAAGGAAACACACACAAAACTCATAAAATCAACATTATATTGTAGGTATAGACGTGCTTGTCTACATGCCCTTTTTATATCGTATATAAATGTTATTAAAAGTGAGTTTCACTGTGTAAGGGATGGGGCAGTCAGGGGGAAGTTAGTCAGAAGCCCTCTCAACATCCATTAAGAGAATGTGGTAAAAAGCCGTTATTTTTGTATTCCTTATTTCCTTTTTCGCCTTTCTAAGTATAGACTTCACTTTTTTTCCTTTTGTAGCAGATTTCTCTACCATTTAAATATTAAAAGAAGTATACAACAGTACAGGGTGTCACTTAGAAAATAATTACATCCTTTATTTACACAATCATTTACCTGCATATTTATTTTAATGAACGTCTCTATGAAATTCTCTTTAATGTTAACCCCTCTCCGTTTTGGGAACATTAAAGTTGTTCAATTGGTGGCAGCCTTAATAAAAATGTTTCAATAAATATTCTCGTGTCGCTTTAAAAATGTTGCTATTGATAGTTTGTTAATCAGTAATTCTAACAATAGAAGTGTTTTAAAAGATAACAATCCCTCTGTCCTTTCTTATTCATTTCCTTTTAGCTTTGTTTGAGATTTTCTTAAATCAATGCTTATTCGCCTTCCCACCCTGTATTTTTTTTTATGATGTTGCTCAGTGAACCAGGTAAATTTTGTATGTATGTATGAATGTATCTACTTCAATCTGTATATGTATGTGTATGTATTTTTGGAATTCTAATAAACAACCCCCCAATATTTCGTTTACCGCCTTTAACGTTGTATTAGAAATTTAAAAGGACTTCGTTTTGTTTCAATTCCGGCAATATAAATGGCTACACAAACGAAGGTACATTGAGGAGTAAGCGAAATGCCTAAAAATGTATACAAAATTACGACAAGTCCATCACTATCTGCTTTCATGACACCAAGCTGGGCTGGAGTTAGTAATCAGATGCCTTGGGAATCAAGTAAAGGGTGGGCCATTTAAAAGTTCAAATTTAAAAAGGCAATTAAAAACAAAAACGTTTTGATATTTTGATAAATTTATTTTTTTTGTTGTGAAGTATAATGGTACCGGTTAGAAATGGAATTTTTTCTTACTTATATGGCTGCCGCGGTTGGCCTCACAGTACCTGATCAAAGCAATTTTCGTGCACTTTTTCGTGTGTATGGGCTCGTATCTCGGCAATGGCATAACGAATGTTAACCTTCAAATGCTCAATTGTCTCTGGTTTGTCGGCATAACACTTTTCTTTAATGGCGCCCCACAGAAAATAGTTCAACAGTGTCAAATCGCATCTTCTTGGCGGCGAATTGACATCACCATATCGGCTAATTAAACTGCCATTAAACGTTTGATGCCATAAATCGATTGTGGCATGATATGTGTGGTACGTTGCATCATCCTGTTGAAACCAAACAACGTTCACATCAATGCTATGAAGAGCGGGTACAAAAAATCAGTTATCAGGGTGGGATAAGTATCTCCATTGAACGTAAAGGTCCTTATTTTCAAAGAAATATGGGTCAATGATGGCTCCGCTCCACAAGCCGTACCAAAAAGTCGCTCGTAATGGGTGCATTGAAAATGAGCTTCAGCCGAAAAGATAATTTTGTTTTGACAAAATTCGTATCAGCCACAGCTTCGATATTTTCGGGTGTACGCACTGAATTGCTTGGCATTAAACTGGCGGTGTTGAGTTCGCTTAGCACATATTAAACGCAGCTTTATTTTGAGTGATTTTTTCCACGAAAACCTAATGTCTAATGACACTGTCGTCATATCACGCGGTAGTTTGCTATCATTGGCATTCAAAGACAGTCTAAATTGTGTAGTTTTTTTGAATGTGGACAGTAGTCAACTTGACCTGCTCTCGTATCATCAACTGGACAAAAATCTTGATAAGATTTTTCACTTCTGCAATCAGTTTGAATGGCAAGACATTTTCCGTCACAATGATTTATCAATCGCTCCAATGAGATCTTCACACCATTTATGTTGTGTGTGTTAATTTTATCATGATTGGTGGGACATACAGTTTAAAGTCGACTCCGAACGACAGAGTTTTGAGAAACTTTTCATGGCAATTGTATTTACTCTCAGAGTTTTCGCCAGAAATCTGCTGAGAATAAGTCGCCGAAGAAATATTTTTTTGTATTTTGTTTTGATGTCTGGCCAGGTGCACGAACCCTGGCTTTACATCTAATAAACCAACATACTACCACCTATTAGACTACGGCGACTACAACTTCATAACAACTTTAATATTCGAACATATGGATTGTAGTACCTCTCCAATGACCAAAAATCCTCATCATGTCTTTTCTTAGACAGTTCTCGGTGTTTCCTTCGAACTAATCACTGTGTTTCATATTTGAAGAAATAATGGTATGGGGTATGGTCTGTATTTTTTTTATTATTATTTGAGAGTTCTAGTAACTTCTCACTTAACCCTCGTAATTATTTATATACAATTTCTTCTTATATGTTCTTGTCCATTATTTCTTTTTTTGTTGGCTAAAGTTTTTCCTGATATTACTTTTGGATTTCTCCCATATGGTTATTGGGTTAAAACAATCAAATATGCTTGTTATTCTCTTTTACCTTAATCAGCCTAAAAATATGCTACACAATACAAAGAAACAACAACAAAAGAAAATCTCATGAATCATTTAGCCAAAATGGCTGTTTATACTTGGCAATAGTTGGGCTTAGCCTTGGCTGACTACATACCATCCATATATTGTGTATTATTGAGTATCATTATAAATGATAAATGTTTGGCTGAGAAATGAAAATAATAATAATAAAATTCAATGTATAAATATATATATGGCTAAAACTAAAGCCTAAAAATATGCCATACCTCCCCTTCACGGGTTTAAGAACCTAAATGTATGCTTTATTTTTTTCGTTTTCATATGATTCGCTTTTTACGAATGGTGTTCTTAAAAAAAGTAAATAAAAAACGGAATAAGTAACAAAGAAACTAAAGTAAAGGAGAATAATAGCCTCTCCTGTTAAGGGTGGCGAAAATATTAAGAAAAATGGAACAATATATGGCATATTTTAAGGATAATTGCAAGTAAATAAAAATAATAAGTTTTCTTTAATTGATTTGGCCTAAATAGCTTTAATAATTTCCGTTTTACTTTATCTGGTGGGGCATATTTTTTTGCCCTTTTTTTGAATTACATTCCATTACAATTTATTTTGAATTTTTTTAAATACCTTCTTTTCCAGAGATTTAAACATTTATAGAAAAGCATATTTGATTACACAATTTTCTTTACTTACTATGCACACCTCTTTTCCTTAAGACTTTAGTATAAAATTTTATTTCATTTTGTAAAATATTTTCCACATGATTTAAATTGTTGTCTGTAAATATTTTTCTCAAGCATTTTTTATATTCGCCAAAGATCTTCTTCTTAGTACTTATAAATCTATTGATTTTTTCTTTTTATTGCTGGCTCCTATTGCTGCTGTCGTATTTATCTATTGCTACAGTGAAGGGGAAATTTAAAGCGGTTTGAAGTTTATACAGACCAGTGATCAGCAATTAATCGATTTTTCGCTACTCATAAGTACTCATGAAATTTTGAGTATGAGTGAGTCAACAGTATTGAAATCCAACTACTCTGATTCATTCGTACAACATTGATTTATAAGTACAGGTTACAATGAGTATGAGTACAACGTTAACATCAAACTCATAACATTCGAAATATGTTTGATTCATACGCCTACTCATTCAGATTCATAAATTTAGAAAAATACTTATAATACTCATAAATGATTCGAGGGATTCGAATCTACTCATCAAAATTTACAGTCTTAGTTGTTGTTGCATTTACAAAGAAAGAAGAACGATACATAAACAAAAAAGACAAAGACAGCAAGCAGAGCAAACACATAACCTTCATGTGAGTATTGTAGTGTTCGTACGCGAATCATACTTATTTTGTGATTCGTGTATCCGATGAGTCGTGGAGAGTCGAGAACAATAACATCATGCGTATTGTTAAGTATGAGTACCATGAGTATTTCCAACTTTGAATATGAGTAGTATGAGTATGACGTTAAAATAAGTATTAATCCGTATAAGTATCAGAAATTATAAGTATGATTCGAATCTACTCATCGTTTTGAATACTCATTGCTGATCTCTAATACAAACCCGCTTACTTTCGTGCCTTTAGGCATGACTACGACCTAGTTTCTTACATGTTATGTTGTGTATGTTAATTTTATTTAGGGTGAGCTATGTATCGGTTTCAAATCATCCATTATTTCGAATTTGGAATACTTAAGTCATTCTATTATGTCCTAAAATACAATAGCTTATCTCCACTGAACATAATGAATCGATTTACGCTTGAGCAACGTTGGGATTTATTACGCCAACGAGAAACTGCACGATAATGTCGATTTTGCCAAAACAAAATTATCTTTTCGAATGAAGCTGATTTTCATCTTGGCTGGGTACGTTAATAAGTAAAATTTGCCGTATTTGAGGCTCAGAAAACCCACAAGTGATCTTCAAGAAGCCAATGCACCCATTACAAATGGCTGAGCGGAGGGATCATTGGCCAATATTTCTTTGAAAATAAGGACGACGCAACCATTACGGCCAATTGTGACATCTAACGCACCATGTTAACTCATTTTTTTGTAGCCGGTCTTAATGGTATTGTTGTGGTCGATGTTTGCTTTCAGTAGGATGGTTCAACTTGCCACACACCTCATGCCATAAGCGATTTATTGCATCAAACGTTTGATTTGAAGTCGCCGTAGTCTGGTAGGTAGTATGTTGGCTTATTAGACGTAAAGCCAGCCCCAGGCCAGACATCAAGAAAAAATACAAAAAGTATTTCTGCGCCGACTTCCTCTCAGCAGATTTCTGGCAAAAACTCTGAGCGTAAATAAAAATTGCCTTGAAAAGAGTTTCTCAAAAATCTGTCGTTCGGATTAAATTTTAAACTGCAGGTCCAACCACTCATGTATAAAATTAACACACACAACATAAATGGTGTGAGAGACTAGGACGTTGTACAATGGGTCAATTCAACCTCCGAGTATTGTACTTGTCTTAATTGACAATTACACTTCCTCTAACCTAACCTAAAGTAACGTTTGATGGCGGTTTAATTAGCCAAAATGGTGATAACAATTGACCGCCAAGAACCTACGATTTAACACCGTTGGACTATTTTCAGTCGGGCGCCGTTGTGGACAAACCAAAGATAATTGGCCATTTGAAGGCCAACATTCGTGATGCCATTACCGATAAAAATATTTCTTTAGGCGATGACCTCTTCTTGGCTTCAAACATAACAAAACAATAATTAGCAGGCCTCCAAAGGTTTGAAACAAAACCTACGTTTTTTGTTTAATATTTTAAAACGCCTCGCCTTCTCCTTTTGGTAAAAGAATACTTCTCCTGTGGTCACCACATCATTTGGTTTGTACTGGTAACTACTAGCCGCAGTCTAGTAGGTAACGTGTTGGCTTATTAGAAGTGAGGCAACGGTTCAAACCCTAGGTCAGACTTCAAAATGAAAATATGAAAAAATATTTATTCGGCGCCTTCCTCTCAGCAGATTTCTGGCAAAAACTCTGACAGCCAATTAAAATCGCCATGAAAAAGTTTCTCAAAAAATCTTCCGTTCGTAGACGACTGTTAAACTGTATGTCCCCCGCCACTCATGTGTTTAATTATCACAAACAACATAACTGGTGTGAGCGGCTAGGTTGTAATCCTGACTGAAAGGTTGTAATGACCAATTATTTATGTGTGTATGTGTTATGCTTATATTTGCATAAGGACGCCAGATCGCGCAAAAAATCAAATGTGGAGATCTCGCACAGCTCGATTACTGCAGCAATATGTACGAATCAGGTATCAGAGTGTATGGAGTAGGAGATGTGCGCATAATTACTGACAGTAAAGAGCCCATGAGATCCCTAAAAGGTATATACACCATCTTAAATTGTTCAAAAGTGGTTATTGTCTCTGGAAGAGTTAAAAGATTTTCGACGTTTCCACTACATGGACTCCTAGACATGTGGAACACTAGTAAAACAGAAATTCTAATAATTTTTACTGTGAAATTGCCATTACTCAGCAGAGTGATAGGCAAATGCTACCACAAACTTTATTCATTTCAAAGGTACCCACTTGTAGAGAGACCACACATCTTCTGTGCCATCTCCTTACGAATATGACAAAAAGAATTCTTGAATTCAAAATTTAGTGACAGAATTTACTGGCTAGTCGCTGTAGTCTAGTAGGTAGTGTGTTAGCTTAGTAGACGTAAGGCCACGTTTCAAACTACAGGTCAGACATCAAAAAGAAATATGAAAAAAAATTCTTCGGCGATTGCCTGTCAGCAGATTTCTGGCAAAAACTCTGAGAGTAAATAAAAATTGCCATGAAAAAGTTTCTCAAAAATCTGTCGTTCGGAGTCGACTTTTAACTGTAGGTCCCACCACTCATATATGAAATTAACACACACAACATAAGTGGTGTGAGAAACTAGGACGTTGTACAATGGGTCAATTCGACCTCCGGGTACTGTACTTGTCTTAATTTGACAAGCACACGTCCTCTAACCTAACCTAACCTAACCTACTCAGAATTTTTTGACAGAATTTACTGACTACCTAAAGGTGATTTGTATAAAATCCACTCAGAATTGTATGAACTTATCTCTTAAATTATCTCTGCAATCCTTAGAAAGCTTGCACAAGAAGTGTATTCGGCTTTATACTCGTTGTGAAAAAAGTATGTAAGAGGCGTGTGCTATAATTTCAATCACAAATATAAACATAAATTGAAGGGGGGAGTTAAGCTTAGTATGCATATTTGCTATGATTTCTTTTTTTGCTCCTCTTCTTCATAATTCTTTTTGCTGCATTTCATATTCGAATCGTTTATGTAATGCCAAACGATGTATTAAAAGTCCACATACACAGAAAATCTGTTGTTTTTCTTCTCTTTTTATTTTTCAATTCCAGCATTACATGAAAGGGAAATGAGATTTTTCGTTTTCCAATTTTTTTCTTTGGTTTTTTTGTGTTCATTTGGTCTTGTGGTTTTTAAAAGACTGAAGAATTTATGGATGCTCAAATACTACGTATGTATATAAACCAACCAACCAACCAACAGATTGTATGTTTTTATACTTACAATAGCTTTTCATGTCATTTCCACAACAAAACACATGTTCCTTCAACAATAATCTTTGGCTAGATTAAAAGAAAAATAAAGCAAAAAACAAAAGAAAAAATAAAACGAGAAGAAAAGAGAGAAGAGAAGAAGATCTTTTAAACAATTCATTTTAAGCTTCATTAAATGCAGTCAAGCTTAACAGAAAAGCTGAAAATTTCAAGCAAAAAAAATTATACTCAAGACCAGACCTTTACACAGCACCCACTTGACCATATGTTGGGACATTTTCTTCGTTTCTTTCTTCTTCATCATTATATCCATATTCGGATATAATTTTTGCTTTTGCAGCAAGTTTTTATTTCAGGGGAAGAAGTAAGAGGAGGAAGCTGTTTATTTTACGAGTTTTATGAATTTCTGATGATTATTTATACAAGTGTCCTACGCCTTTACGATTTCCTGGGACAGTAAACAAAAAATATGCAAAAAAATACAAAAAATTCTTTAAAATAAACTCAACAGTATTGCATTGCGGCTGCGGCATATATTGTGTCTCGGAAGTATTGTGATACACATGGTGTTAAAACTTTGTAAAGATATCTTATATACATACTTACATATGTAGGTATCATGCGTCAACGTGCAGAGGCTTATAAACAAACGTCATTTTTTCAAATCAATTAAATATTCATTTGAGAGACCTATTAATGCCATTATGTGTGGTATATAGCATCGTTTAAATGCCCGTTTCGAAGACTCTAGGTAAATCTCATACGATATGTTTCATTCTTCATAACTCTGTCGCCTAAATCGGACCGAATTCGACCATTTCCATGTGTTATGTTAACTTCTGGAGACCGCTGCGGTTTGTGTATAAATGTGTATATGCAGATCACCTTTAGGTAGTCAGTAAATTCTGTCAGTAAATTCCGAGTAACCAAGAATTCTTTTTGTCAGTTTCATAAGTGCCAGAAAATGACCCATAAGATGTGTGGTGTCTCTACAAGTGGGTACCTTTGAAATGAGCAAAGTTTTTGAGAGCATTTGTCTAACCCCTCTGCAGTGTAATGGCAATTTCACAGTAAAATTTATTAGAATTTCTGGTTTACTTGTGTTTTCAAATCTATCGGCTTAATTGTTCAATGCCAATGTGTCTAGGGGTAAGCGTCAATATAATAGTAATCGTCAAAAGACTTGTTATCTCTTCCAGAGACAACCAAAATTCTTGGACAATCTTACATGTGGTATACACACTTTAGGTATAGGCTCTTTACATACATACATACATACATTGATCATTATAATCATTCAGTCAGGATTAGAACCTAAGTTCTTTCACAACATATACATTTTATACATGAGTGGCTTGGGACCTACAGTTTAACAGTCGACTACGAACGACAGATTTTTGAAAAACTTTTCATTGCAGTTTTATTTACTCTTAGGGTTTTTGCTGAGAAGCAATCGCCGAAGAAATTTTTTTCGTGTTTCTTTGTATTGCAGATGTCTGACCTAGATTTTGAACCGTGGCTTTACGTGTAATAAGCCAACACATTACCTACTACACTACGGCTAGTAGTTACCAGAACAAACCAAATGATGTGCTAGCCACAGGAAAATTTTTCTTTTACCCAAGGAAGAAAGCGTGGCGTTTTAAAATATTAAACAAAAAACGTTGGAGTAGGTTTTGTTTCAATCCGTTGGAGGCCTGCTAATTACCGTTTGGTTATGTTTGAAGTCAAGAAGAGGTCATCGCCTAAAGAAATATTTTTATCAGTAATGACATCACGAATGTTGGCCTCCAAATGGCCAATTATCTTTGGTTTGTCGACATAATATTTTTCTTTAACGGTGCCCCACAGAAAATAGTCCAACGGTGTTAAATCGTAGGTTCTTGGCGGCCAATTGACATCACCATGTCGGCTAATTAAATGGTCATCAAATGTTTGATGCAATACAAATGCGACTTAAGAGAAACCCTCAAGAAAGTTTGAAATGAATTTAAGCACTCTTTTCATTACATGTACATATATCAGTGATATTTTTTCAAGCTAAAATTATCACCAGCTTTTTTATATATTTATACGTCAAGCAGAATTTCTATTTCTTTGATTTTATTTTTCAAACATTTTTATCACTGTGATAAAGCAATGCTGCCTTGAATATGTATTTAGTTTTGACACGTAAATTTCAAACATCAAATGCAATTACAAAGCAAAAGCATGTCTATTTTCTGTTTTTTTTTTTCTAAAGCATAAGCAAAATATCATTGGTTGTAGCTTATGGATGATAAAACATTATCACAGTGATAAAAACATTTTAGAGGGACTGGCAAATAAAACAGCCAGTAAAGCACTGTAGGGTTATAAAAATTTTCAAATTGAAATTATGTAAAATAAAAAAAATCTGTGCTACATGTGGCAATCAGCTTGCTTTATAACATTGTCACCCGCAAAAAAAAACAGAGAAGAGAAATGAAATTATTTTTTTTGGGGGTATCAAAATAATATAAATATTTTGTTACAATTTCACTTAAAATATCGCATTTTTTTATACAAAATGTTTCAGACAAACAAATAACATACTGTGGCAGCTAGTCACAGTCAGTTAGTATGACAATTTGTTTTGTAATTTACATGTGATGTCACATTTGGTTCATTTCCATACAACAATCACACACAGCATAAGACAAAAATATTTAAAATCAAATGTTTTTAAAAAAAAGTTTCGTTTTTATTTTTTCATTTATTTTCTAAAGAACGTGACAATGTTTTCAAACAAAAAAAAAAATCTTTTCAAATTTAAACATTATCAAACGCCTTTAGAGTTGTGATTTTGCTTTCAAAGGCTGGTGTTTGTCAAATCATAACAAATAAATAACAAAAACAATAACAATTTTCTTAATATTTTTTATACAAAATTTGTTATTGCAAAACAAACATGAACAAACAATAAAAAAAAATCTTAAGAAAACAACAAAAATTGTAACCAAAAAAATTTTATTACTTGACGCCATAACAAAAAGCGAAAACAACAACAGAAAATCAACATTTAAAACGTGACTAAAATTTTACAATTTTGTTACAATTTTTTTATTTTTTTTTCAGGGGTTCTTCTTCAGGCAATTGAAATGCTGTTTTCCCAGTTAAGACCCCCATAAACCGTTTAAATAATAAAAAAAATATAAAAAATGAAACAAAAAATTGTAACAAAAAAAAAAGAAACAATTTATGGCAGTTATTGTAAAAAGTAATAAAACCATCTAGTTTATGGGTTAAACTTGGCGTAACTGCCAATTAAAGCTTTAAGTATACAGCATAGGGCGTTAAAAACTATTTGCATCATCCACTGTGGTATTTAAAGGAATATGAGAACATTTTAAAAACCTTTTTTGTGTTAAATGTTTTACTATTTTTGTAAATCTTTCAAATATTCAAATATTGGAAGTCGCCTCAGTCCACTAGGTAGTGTGTTGGCTTATTAAACGTAAAGCCTGGATTCGTATCAGAGGTCAGCATCGCGTATTCAAAACGATGAGTAGATTCGAATCATACTTATAATTTCTGATACTTTTACGCATTCATACTTATTTTAATGTCACACTCATACTACTCATATTCAAATTTTGAAATAGTCATGGTACTCGTATTTAACAATACGCATGATGCTATTGATTTGGACTCTCCATGACTCATCGTACATATACACGAATCACAAAATAAGTATGATTCGCGTACGAACACTACAATACTCACTAGAAGGTTGTGTGTTTGCTTTGCTTGGTGACTTTGTCTTTTCCTTTCTTCTTTTTTTCTAAATGCAACAACAACTAAGACTCTAAATTTTAATGAATGATTCGAATAACTCGAATCATTTATGAGTATTATAAGTATTTTTCTAAATTTATGAATCTGAATGAGTAGGCGTATGAATCAAACATAGTTCGCATGTTATGAGTATGATGTCAACGTTGTACTCATATACATTGCAACTTGTACTTATTAGTCAATGTTGTACTGAGTACGAATGAATCAGAGTAGTTGGATTTCAATACTGTTGACTCACTCATACTCAAAATTTCATGAGTACTTATGAGTAGCGAAAAATCGATTCATTGCTGATCTCTGGTTCGTATCCTCGGTCAGACATCAAAACGAAATATGAAAAAAAAATATTTCTTCGGCGACTTCCTCTCAGCAGATTTCTAGCAAAAACTCTGATAATAAATAAAATTTGCATGAAAAAGTTTTTCAAAAAAAGTCAACGTTAGACTGTAGGCCGGGCTACTCACGTGTAAAATTAACGCATAGAACATGAGTGGCGTGAGAAGCTAGGCCTTAATCCTGACAAAAGGGTTGTAATGACCAATTATGTATGTATGTATGTATGTGTTTCAAAATATGTTGGGTTTTTTCTCAAAGACATTGGTTCATCACTATTGTGGCAGCTAAATATGATACTTTTTCTCATTTATTGTGATTGAATGTCTATCACTCGTTAAATGGTTGAGCAAATATGAGAGCCCTCATATCTTTAAAGGCATTCGTTTGGCCACCAGTTCACCCACTTTGCGATTACCCAGATAATCGCTATATAACCTTACTCCCATGATATGAACATCATACCGATTACACGGTGCGACAGTTAAAATACACCCAGCTAATGACATAGTGTAGATTGTGATTTTTGTTCAGTAGAACTCAAAAATATTTTTTATATATTTCTCGAACCCTCCAAATTTGTTTTATGTGACAAAAACGGTATTTTTGATCTTTTCACACAAAATTATTGATTAACATACGGTTGGTGTTATGAGTTTTGATCGGGTAAACTCGGAAAATATGATTATTTTTCTCAGTTTTTCAAGTTTAGCTATTCTTTATTGCAAAATTTAATTAAAAAAGGGAAAATAAATGATGACATTCTGAAAGTGCACTATCTTGTGAAGAGATTGACACGTCGTTTGATTAAAATTACCGTAGTTATTATTTAAATAGTATAATGGCTTGGTTACCCAAGCGTGAGAAACGTAAAATCGTAACGTACGTAGCCTTAAAAACGTTTGTGTAGTTATAGAAACATTTAAAACGGGACATATGTCAACGAAGAATGTAAACAAAAACGAAACAGAACACAAAGCAACACACAAACAAACACAACACAATGCATAGAAATTGATATACAGACTCATCATCAGTGTTGCCGTTTTTTGTTCAATGTGTAGATTATTCCGGTTTTGGTTATTATTTGTCTTATAAAAACAGTGTCTTATAAAGTAGCTAGACTACTTTCTGTGGGGCTATGTAAAGTCATTGGTCTATGAGGTAAAGCCACAAACGCTTGACCATTTGGAAGACAACATTCGCCGTATTATTGCCGATATACGGCCACAAATGTTGGAAAAAGTCATCGAAAATTGGACGTCCAGATTGGACTACATCCGCGCCAGTCGTGGCGGTCATATGCCAGAAGTCATATTTAAAATGTAATGCCACAAGATTATCTTTCGGATAAATAAAATTCATGTCAATCGAATAATCCATCGTTGTTTTATTTTTTTTTTTAATTGTTTATACATTTATTCAAAAACTTAAGTTTAAACTATTATAAACACTAGTTAACAATAATAAATTCAATTATACAATGTCTCTAAATCGAGCGCTCTAATAATATAATATAACATAATAATAATTTGCTTTTTACAAAAAAATAACAATATTTATATATTTACAAAAGTGAATATAATTTTTAATATAGAATAGTACAATGAAAAATTACAAAAAACATTATTTTTATATCAGGAAAAAGTAAAGTTAAGTCAGAGGGGTAAAAAAGAAATAGATTAACTTTAGTTTGGTAGCCACCAAAATATTTTGGCATTAGATTTTTGCGCTAATTTTAGATCCTTTTCTGATATGCTTGCACTGTATCTCATATCTAATTGATTTAAATTACAATTAATTGTTTTTGTAGTCGCCCGTCTATAATTGTGATATAAGATGGGAACCCCATTATTGTTTTGAACTAATCCTTTGCTATCCAGGTACACAAAAGCTTCTGGCGGAACAAATCCACTTTTTAAGATTCTAGTTATGTATTCATAATTTGTGTAATAAGGAGCCATTATATAACTATTATCTGTACATTTGCAACATCGTGCAACGTGATTTCTTATCAGGTAAATTATAAAATTATCTATGCGTATTATATTTGCATTATTGTACAGAATCTTGTTAGAAATATACTTTGTGAAGTCACTATTTGCAGATCTATAAAGTGAAGTGCATGATCTTATGCATTTCCTCTCAAATATTCTAAATTTTTCCATATATGAGGGGGAAATATTGAACCAAATGGGACATGCGTATGTAAGAATAGGTCTAATTAAGGATTGATACATTATTATTTTAACTTTACTATTAATATATTTCGAGTGAAAGAGAGATCTATATGCAAAATAAGCTTTTCTTGCTTTGGATAAAGTTTCCTTAACATGAACATTGAAATATAAAAATTTATCGAGAAAAACACCCAAATATTTTACTACTTCTTTTACTGGTATGTTGCAATTATGTAAATTAGACTTTATCTGAAAACTTTTCCAATTTTTCCTTATATCATAATTGCATTTATTCACTGGTGGTCTAAACAGTATAGTTTCACATTTTTGTGCGTTTATTTTCATGTTCCAATCTATTGAATATTGCTCTACCTTGTTGTAGGATATCTGTAAATAGTTGTTAATTTTTTCGATTTTATCGTCATGATGGTATATTATAATATCATCTGCAAATGAAATGATGTTATCTATTTGGTTAAGAAGATCTAAAATAAACAAGTTAAAAAGGATGGGTGAATTGACTGTTCCCTGTTGTAGTCCATTAATGATATTAAATGATTTATCGGTTACAATATTCTGGTAGGACACTTTAAATTTTTTATTGCTTATCATGTTATATATTAGTATTATTTGATTTAAGGGTAGTCCGTATTGAAATAGTTTATGTATTAAGCCATCGATCCAAACACTATCGAATGCTTTTTCCATGTCTATGAGGCATGCTCCTGTACAAAACTTTTTTTGCCAATTCCAGTTAATATCGGAGGTTATTTTATGTATTGCGTTAATGGTAGAGTGTTTGAATTTAAAGCCGAATTGCTTTTCGCTATTAATATTATTATTATTACAAAATTTACATAGAATATTATTTACGCATACTTCAAAAATTTTACTGATGTTAGGTAGTAAACTTATGGGTCGCAAATTTTTTGTACTATTTGGCTCTTTATCCTTTTTAGGCAGTAACACAACTTTAGCTATTTTCCATTTGTCAGGAAAATATGAATTATTCAGCATATTGTTGAACAATATGCAAAAATCAAAAATCATTCTTTGTGGAATATTCTTTAATATTATATTTGGTATATTATCAATTCCGGACGACAACTTATTTTTTAATTTAGAGAAAATATAAACAATACTACTTCTTGTTATAAAAAAGTCACTAGACTCATTTTCATCAATGTTGTCAGATAGTATTGCTTCGCTGAAATTTATGAGTGTGGTTTTGTTATTCTCATATTCCCTTTTCAGTTCTATAAACCTATTAGAAGTGGATTGGACTTGCTGATGAACAACATTATTTGAAATAGTTTCTTTGCACTCATGTATGGTCTCGAAATATGATCCTATAGTATTTAACATTTGAACCTGATCTTCAACAATATAATTATTTTGGTCATCTGTTCTTAAACTTTGAGGGTTTATCCCCACCTTGTTCAAAATAAGTTCCTCATTTGTAGGAATTTTAATTTCCTGTAAGTTTAAGGGTTTAAATATTTTGAAGTTTTTTCTAATTTGGTTGTACATGTCTCTTGAATCTTTAGGGTCTATATTCGTTAATTTTACTTGGATCTGTTTATTGATATTAATTGCAAAATTATCTTTGATAAGTTTTTTAATTATTCTTATTTTTGCTTTTGCCAATGTTAGTGTCTCTTCGGAAAGTATTAGTTCTAATCTATTGTGTTTTTTAAGTAAAGTTAATATTTTGCTTTTCGCAGAATATAACATTTTAATAGTTGAGCTGCTTATTTTTGAGAAGGTTTTGCCACTTTTATGTTTAGGAACTGTTTCTTCTGTTGCTTTAAGAATAACATCATTTAATCTGCCTAAGTGATAGTCTATTTCAGCATTCGAAAGGTTTCGATTATTAGGAATTTGAGTATCTTGGCTGAGTTTCTGACTAATATTATTTTGAAATTTTTTCCAATTGGTACATTTATAGTTGTAAGTAAGATTTACTTTATCGCACAAAAATGTGAACCTTTCGTTTTCTTTATTCATGTATGCTACAATCTGTACAGCATCATGGTCGCTATCATAATCTATAGTTTTGAGTGAGTTTATTGTATTATTTTCAGTGATAATATGAAGTCTACAATCGATTAAACAAACATCTATGTAGGAACTAGTTCGCGGGTATGATGGACGACATGAAGCATAAAGTTTACATTTAAAACGAATTTCATTATCTAATAGCCATTTGTAAAGTATATTACCCTTTTGATTATTACTAGGATTGCCCCATTCTGTATGTTTACAGTTTAGGTCCCCTGCTAAAATATAATAATTATTTGTACTTTGTAAATTCAAAGATTCAAAAAGACTATGAATCTCACTTCTCAAATGAGTATCATTATTACCTGATGGGTAGTATGCTGAAATTATATATAACATTTCATTTGTAGAGAGAGGAAGACGAATAATACAGGTTTCTAACACGTTAAAAGAGTTGATAACGCTATTTGTATAATTAAAGAATTTTAAGTTATCTCTAATTAATATCATTGTCCCACCTGCTCGAGTTGCACCTTTTCTATCTCTTCTTATAACATGGAAGTTGTCAAATTGAATTTTATGTCTATGATTTAATTTTGTCTCGTTTATAAGTACAATATCGGGTGTATTATTCTTTATGAATTCATGAAGCTCATATCTTCTATCCGTTAATATTAGGGAATTAACATTAATATGTATTAATTTAAGTTTTTTTGAAATAAATGTTTGGTTATTTTGAGACATTATTCAAGCATTGAAAAAATTGTATCAATTCTAGATATTTGCAATTCTAGTTGTTTTTGAAAACTTAACATTTGATTATTTATATTTATCATAAAGTTTCTCATTTCTTGAATAAAAGAGTTATTGACTGTGTTAGAAGTGGTTTTTAAATCTATGTTAGTAGTGTTATTTCCCTTAACTACATTTGCAAAGGAAGAAACTGTATTAGTATAAATATTAGCATTATTTACAAGAAAATCTTTTCTTTTTAAATTAATTTTTTGTTTTAACTGCTTATATTTTTCGCACCCCTTATAGGATGCTGGATGACCATATTTGTTGCACAGAACACAAAATAATTTATCTTTTTCTTCAGCTGGTACTTTTTCTAACGAACACTTTCCTCTTTCGTGGTCCATGCTGCATTTTACACATCTCCTAGGGAGGTTACAATTAACAGCACTGTGGAAAAAGCCTTGACAGTTGCGGCATTGGGGTATTTCGGGTCTTCTAACTTGTTCCCATCTAATTATACGGTGTAGTATTGTTTTTATATTTTTAAGTTTGTTGACACTGCTATCTGGTGATATTTGAACCATAAATATTGGGAGTTTTTTTCCTTTTTCAATGGATAATTTAGTGGAAAACTGGCTAACTTTTAAGAATTTTAAATTTTCACTTTCTAATTTTAATAGTTCACACAGAATATCGTCAGTATCAATATTGGCGTCGAGACCTTTGAGTAAATATGATTTGATTTTAAATTCTTTGGGTGTAAATGTAAAAAATTTCGTTTTAGTTTTTTCTAGATAAGCTTTAACTCTTTGGTAGTCCTCAATTGAGTTCAAAAATAATGATATTTTATTTCTAAATTCTTTTATATTGAATTCATTAATTTTTAGTCCATTTTTAATAAATTCAACAAGGTTGTTGCTGTTTATGTCTATAATATTAATTGGGGGGATATTTTTATTCTTAATTTTTTCTATATAAACCACTGTGTTTTCTCTGTTATCTCCACTGGGGGTATTGTTGATCACAGCTGATGCTGATTGAGATCTGTTTGGGATATTGTTTTTAACATTGACATGATGATTTTTGTTTATCTCATTTACATGATTTTCAAATTTTTTTAATACATTTTGATTACACTGAGAATCGTTCTCACAGTCTAGAATTGAGTAGTAGTTATTTTTAAAATGCTTATTTACACTTTCGTTATTCATGTTTTCGTTTTTTCTTTTTCTTTCATTATCAATATTTTTTACATTGCAATGCACTACATTGTCTTTTAATTTAGAATTAGGCTTGTTGTTGTTATATGAGTTTGGAGCATTAAGCTCACTCATAACCGGTTTTTAGATTTATTGATGTTTTTATTTTGCTCTTATTTACAGTAACAAAAGATAATGAACAAGAATTATTAAAGAAAAAAACTTTAGAAGCGTCCGTAACACGTCTATCACACTTCACGTTCAAGATCGAACTCCATCGTTGTTTTATTGCAACTTAAAGTTCTATACCTCTATAAAAAAACACCCTTTAGTATATCATCTTATCAAATGAACTTTCATTTCGAACATTTTCAAAAGTGTTGATGGATTGTTGATCACAAAACGTGTCATTTCACATTTGTGCCACTATCAGAAGTCGGCTAATATTTGTGTTTTTTGCATATATTATTATTTCTCTTTGCGCAAACATTGGCCAACTTCTGGTAGTTGCTCAAACGCAAAATTGACACATTTTCTGATAAACAATCAAAATCCATCAAAAATTCTGAAAATTTTTGAATTAAAAGTTCATTTGAAAAAAAAAATGTAACACGACTCTTATACTCTTTAAATAATAACTCCGGTAATTTTTGTCCGATGTGATCAATCGAAGTATCAATCTCTTCACAAGATAATGCATTTTGAGAATGTTATCACTTATTTCACATCTTTTAATTAAAGTTTGCTACTAAGAATGGACAAGCTTGAAAAATATAAAAAAATCGCATTTGTCAAGTTTGCCTCATCAAACCCCATAGCAGATTAAATTAAATAATACATATATGTACATCGTTTTAAAGGCCCATCCATCTTCTTTCTAACAAGTTGTAAATTTTAGACATTGATTTAGAATTGTTTGTGTAATTAATTAATTTGTGCGAAAAATCAAAAAAAAAAAACAGTTTTTGTCAAATAAAACCAGTTTGGAGGGTTCAAGAAATATAAAAAAATATTTTTAAGTTCTACTCAACAAAACTCACAACTTATATGTGATGTCATTAGCTGGGTGTATTTCAATTTTTTTATTTTTTTTTGCATAGTGTTATCATTGAGATGTTCGCAACAGTGTATAGGATCATGCAGTTCATTACCTCGAAATCCAGTGCTTTGGCAGCCATCTGGCTATCAAAATTGTCATTGATTCGTTGATCATTACAACCCTTCAATCACGACCTACGACCTAGCTTCTCACTTCACTTACATTGTGTGTGTGTTAATTTTATCCATAATTGGCAGGCCCTACAGTTTAACCGTAGATCGAGCTTTGTATCAAAAATGATACATTTCAATATTTGAGCCGATATAACTTTAATTCAGAAAAAGTGAGATGTCTGATATTTTTTGAATTCGTTAGTATTGTGATTGTCGTTATTTTAAACCAAATAAAAAAAAAGAAAATTTTGAGCAGGTCTTAAAAAGTTCAAAAACTTCATTATTCTATCTTATGTATCATTTTTGATAATACTACAGGATGTTTATCGCCAAAGATGGTACTACTTGGAATAGAACAAACTGCCTTTAGTAGTTTGGGATGAAAAAATATTACCAATTTTCATGCAGATTGCCAGCAGCTGTTTTCTGAACTGTTGTAGAGTCTTTCTTACTGCTCTTCTCATATTTATCTCACGTGACAGACAAATATTAGAAAAATGTGTTTCGTCCCATCTTTTATTACAGATAATATTTCGGTCAACTACATACGTCAACTACATTCGCTTTGATAATGATATATTTACACCTATTACGCCTTTTCGTAAAATGAGCTGAAAGTCTTCCAGACTTTAATAATCATGCTTAAAGCCTTTTTTTGAAATGCGAATGAAAAGGATTTTATTTCTAAAAAAAAAAAATTATTTATCAAAATTTTTTGTTAGAAAATTTTAACCATTTTTATAAAACTTTTATCACACAACTTGTAGTTTTATGTAAGAAATAATACTGTATAAATAGTTTGGGATTAGCTGCCACACTTTCGGAGCAGCCCATATATCCTTTTTTTAAGATTTTTAAAAATTTGATATTTTGTTCGCCTAAAAGATAAGAAAATTAAAGACAATATATTTAAATAATAATGCTTATGTTTTTATGTTCCTTTTTGGTATATTTTCATTTCAAATTAAAGTTTTTTTTAGCAATAGAATTCAAAAACTTTTTAGTTTTATTGTGGAAAATGAAAATTATCTTCAGCGATTTTAATTGAAATTTGATACTTAATAATAGAATACTTATAGTGATTGTTAAGGAAATTAATTTAATTCAAGCTTCATAAGAAGATTTACGGGGTATTGCTTGGTACTGATTTATGTTTTCTTTCCTTTCCTAATCTTTTGTTTCATTTTATTACCCTTTCAACTCATACCTATTTAATTTGTCACTGTAGATTAGTAACTAATTGAATTTGATGGTCTTTATAAATTTCGTGGTCCACCGAAGTCGAATTGGCAGTTTTTTCAAGTACATGCTACGTGCGTAGCAACTACTTACAGCAGTATTTGGGGGAACTCGTATCCGGGAAACCAGAGAGGAATCAAAGAGAGAAAATTGTTATTGTTATTGTTAAATCGATGTTCTATTGCAACGGGAAACTTTTTTACCTCACATGACGTTGATAACAAATATTTCTAACGAATCACAAGAATGGTTTGTACCATCAGATTTCTGCCAGCCCTCAACTGAGAGTGTTACTGATGCGAGTGACAATAAACTGTCCTATCCAAGCAATTGGAAACCTATAAATCGCCACAAAGCAGGGTGCTAGATGTCAAATTATTACCATTTAGAAAGAAATAAAACCAAGCTGACATGAAGTGCCTGATTTTTATGTAAAATACCATGACAATGTACATCATGTCAAAAATTTTGGCGCAAATTTCATAAAAGTGATAATAAAATTTAATAATCGTAAATAAATAGTTTTATTAAAATGAATTAAAATATTATATTTTTTTAACAAAATCTATCAATAATCGTGACAATTCCATGTTACTACAAGTATGTATCAAAAGTGATACATAAGCTAGAATTATGAAGTCTTTTTAAGGCTCGATCTACGGTTAAAGTCGACTCCAAACCACAGATTCTTGAGAAACTTTTTCTTGGCAATTTTATTTACTCTCAGAGTAAGTCTGTTGAGATGCAGTGATAACACTTTTGGAGCACAGAGCATTCAAATACGATGAAGAGTTGTGTTGTCTCTCTGTCGGGCTATATACATCACTGATTACCCTTAAATATTTCATAATGTCTCGGATTCTACATTTTAGTTACGATTTCTTTTAGTGCGAAAAAGGCTTTTTTGGTGGTATTTTGATTTGATCAACTAAACAGTCACTGAAAGTTATTTGGTTACGTTCTTCGCCATTAAGCTGCAAAAGTTCTATAACGTTTAAGCTGGAAAGCTACCGGAGAATAGCCGAAGAAATAATTTCCTGTATAGAAAGTTCATATGACCTAGAAGTAAAGGATTGTAGAGTTAAGTCTCTCTGAAACAAACGACAACCATCGCTTTTAAGTGGTACACTATGGTTCCACTGAGAAGGGTATTGCTATCGAATTTAAAGTGGAATAACATTGTGGATCACAGCAGGGAATGAATAGAATGTGAATTGTCTGCACTGCAGGTTTTGACAAAAGCCTGGACACCAATCTAAAGAATCCGATATTGATGCGCTTTAACATTTTCTTCAAAAAGATTTCATTTGTAAATAAAAAGGAGTGAATGTATAATAAAAGTCTCAGTCGTCTAGTAGGTAGTGTGTTGGCTTAATAGATTCGAGGCCACGGTTTAAACCCCTGGTCAGACATCTGCAACAGAACGAAATGTGAAAATATATTTCTTCGGTGACTTCCTCTCAGCAGATTTGTGGCAAAAACTCCGAAAGTAAATAAAATTGACATGAAAAGTTTCTCAAAAATCTGTCGTTCAGAATCGACTTTAAACTGTAGTTTTCGCCACACATGTATAAAATTAACACACAACATAAGTGGTGTGAGGAGCTAGGTCGTAGTCCTGATCGAAGGGCTGTAATGACCAATTATGTATATATGTATGTATGTATGTGTGTTTGCTATGTTCTGGCCTGAATTGGATGATATGGATCCCAAAGACGTGTAGTTTCGACAAAACGTCGCCTACATGTCATACTGCTCATGTGTAGCTTTCTTAAGTCCCAGGTGAATGGAAGTAAGCCAACCTAGTCCATGTTATCAGTCAGATCCATCTTGATTTATGCGCGAGGGTCATGGAATTGGCTGATATGAATCCCAAAGGCTTGTGGTTTCAACAAGGCTGCACAGCTTATGTGGGATTTGCTTAAGTGCCAAGTGAATGGGATCATGCAACCTAAGTCGTGTTTTCGGTAATGATTTATGCGCCACAGTCATGGAGTTGGATGATATGGATCCCAAATTTCTTAATTCGCATGAGGAAGCAAACCAACCAAACCCATGTTATTTATCAAATCCATCCAAATTTATGCGCCTGAGTCAAGGAATTAGATGATATGGATCCCAAAGACGTGTGGTTTTAACAAGTCGTCGCTACACACAGCTTATGTGGGATTTTCTTAAGTCCTAGGTGTATGAGAGTACATACGCATACATAATTGGTCATTACAACCTTTCAGTCAGGATTACGACCTAGTTTCTTACACCACTTATGTTGTGTGTGTTAATTTAATACATGAGTGGTGGGACCTACAGTTTAAACTCGACTCCGAACGGCAGATTTTTGAGAAACATTTTCATGGCAATTTTATTTACTCTCAGAGTTTTTGCCAGAAATCTGTTGAGGGAAAGTCGCCAAAGAAGCACTTTTTGTATTTTGTTTTGATATTTGGCCTGGGATTCGAACTCTGGCTTTACGTCTCATAAGCCAACACACTACCTACTAGACTACGGCGACTTCTGAGAGGTGTATGAGAGTAAGTCAATCAAATCCATGCCTTAGGTCAAATTCATGCTGATTTATGCGTCAGTGTCATGGAAGTTGAGACATTTCGAATACTTTCCACCCAAGGGAGTTATGCCGAACACTTGAACGGTGTTATATTCCACACATTAAGGCATTAATAGGTCTTCCAAATGAATAAATGAATGGCCTTGATATATTACAAAGCCTTTATCTAAATGAGAGACCCTGTACACACAATTCATATTGTTTTTTAAGCCATACTTAATACAACCCTAGCTTAAGTATAACATTGTGTTAACAAATTGCTTTAATTTGAGAACAATTCTTCCTATTTTTTCCAGTCTTTTATTTTTATTTCCGTTGTTTATTTCTGTAGAACAGTTGGAATCGGTGAACTCATTAACATTTTAATTATTTTTCTTCGAAATAATGATTATGAACACAGCATGTATTACTACTACTACACCTACACCTACAACTAACACTGACTTAACTACCAACACATAAATATATTGTATAATATACACAACAGGATGTCATTTAGCCGTACACATGAATAACTTACTGGAATAGAGGGAGTAAAATGGAGGGAACCTAAACTGTTAGTTAAACAGAAGAGAAAAGTAGCGTACGTATCGTTTTCCTTTAAAACCATTAACAGAGTAAATCTAAGAGAAATATGAAAACAAACGCAAGTCAGTAGTAAAACGTTTAAGACTGAAAATTAAATAAAAAAAACAAACATTTGACACACATATGTATGTACATATGTACGCATAACATATGCTGTCAGATTCATATGGAGATGGTTTTCAACCCTTTTTTGAAAAAATTAAAGAGTTTTCTGTGAAGCCTATGAGCAATACAAAGTAAGGCTTGTACCAGAAGCATTTTAATATTCAAAAACTTTATGGCTGTTAGGAAAACCATATTAAAATAGAAGAACTTCTTAAACTTTTCATATTTCTTAAGTAAACACAAACAAATACAAGTATTTTGAAAATATTAGGGGCCTTCACATTGAAAGATTTTATTTCAAAAAATTCTTTCAACGAACATATAATTTTTCTTGAGAGAGATTTCCATTAAAAAAGATTTTTTCAATAAGAATTCATGTTTTTTTGTTGCCATCATTTTGAAGTGAATATCCTTAATGAATGTATCAAATATGATGCTAAAAATCCTCTAAAATATTATTTTATAAGACACAGCAGTTGCTGATGTCGCTCAAACTGTTACATTATTGAATAACACATACAAACAGAGATACTTATGCACACACACATACTAGCAACCATGATTACTCGTCATAATGACGATGTTCTATTGCCATTGTGAATACTCATACTCTTACATATGTATGTACACAGATACAGACTTGTTAAACACTCTTACAAATACTGTTATACTCGTACACACTTACCAATATTATATGTATTCCATTTAGCTATGTGTGTATGTATGCGTGTTGAAAAATTTAATATTCAAAGTAATTTGCCAGTATGTTTCACAGTTAAACATACCCTTAGGTTTAGTTTTAATATGACAATGATAATGTCATACTCCCACCCCTGGCGTATATAAGAGTTCAAAGCACACATAGCAGGATCTGTTGGAAATATTAAAAGATTTAGAAATTCATCACTTTGTGTCTTAAATTCCGCTTGGCAATAATCAATTTGGATACATATTTATAAGCTTGTAGAAATTTAATTTAAGAAAAGCATTGTTTTAATGCTTTAAACGTGGCATCATATTATGTTCACCATCTATTCTGTTACGTTTTTACCTTTTAAAAAACGTTTAAAATATGAATAAAAATCAATTTGTGTTTAGTTTTAATTAAAATTCTTTATTGTTCGCACAATTCTGTGCGCCACTGTTCACAACTTGATGTAAACAACAACAATTGCTTTGTTTGTTATTCCTCTTTGCACTCTTTTGCATAATTACTAGTCAATTGTTCGAAAGATCTTTGTAACGGAGATCTTCAAACCACGATTACTCTCTTCAAACACACCGCATTTTCACACAAGTTTGACTGAACCTTTACTAACTTCGTTGCCTGCTTTGTCTTGCCTTTTATATGGTAACGTAAACAATCTGATGAATGTTCTTGAATGCGAATGTTCTTGGTCTCGCCTTCTCGAGATCTCTATAAATGTAAACATCGTTGTTTCGTTATTGTTGTTTGTGTACTTTGTTTACTTTTATTCTTGTAGTGTTTGGTGTTGTATTTTTGTTTACTTGTTTACTTGTTTACTATTCTTTTACGCTAGTGTTTGTTATTATATAACGCAGTGCGATAATTTGTAAGCAAGTTCATTGTTTTCTTTTGTTTTTGTAGCTTTTGTTTATAATTTTAATGTTAAACGATGTAAAAGTAAAACACCAGTACCTATATTTTTCCATTTTCATAAAAATATAAACCGTAATGTATAGAACAGAGCTTCGAAACCTATTTTAGAGCTCTTCATTGGTGTATATGAAAAAAGAAAAGTGAGCAATAGTGACAGAAAGTATCAACAAGCTCACATTGCGACTGTTTGAAAACGTGTGGTCATTTTGCCATCTGTGGAGCATTATTATAACTGATGTTGTCTCTAGAGAAGAAGTTGGTAACCTATGTGGAACTTCCGACACATTTTATGGCGCTAAACTGAATACTTTTAAAAGCCTTGCGCAAGGGTTTATCATGGAATGTAGTTTTATGACCTCAAGGGAATTCAAATTTTTGTCAATTGATATCCAAAACGAACGTTTAACTCTGGGCTTAATCTAGGTAGACTACAACTGAAATCGAGATTTGTAGATGGAACTGAAGATAGAAGTGGAGATGGACGCTCAAACCACTGTCCGACCCAACTAGGACTGCAATTAACTGGAATCTCCAGAGCAACTATCGGAGGGTATGATCAAGCATCATCTACAGGCAAAGACTGCAGATAGAGACAGAGAGGACAAATAAATCGTAGCATAATATGAAGCCACTTGTAGAGTATAAAAGCAAATATAGCTCAATCCTCCTCATAAGAGCTACAGGAACAAAGTGTATAGGTGCTGAATTGATAGTATTTCTTTGTCCGAAAGGGTTCCGAAAGGGTTATTCTGGATCTGAAATCTATCGTTCCTGTACCACCATTGTGCACCGATTCGTTTACTACAGAATAAATCCTCTCTGAAAGACTATACAACATCGAATGCACTGGTACACTACATTCCGAAATGTTTGCCAAAATATTTGTACAATGGGCACTCCAGAAGGATACTCTCTACCAGTCAATATGTCGGAACGGATTAGACTTTGTCTTTAAAGAATGCAACATTTCGTTGCGTGCTAGGAATACGTACAACATGGATAGTGTGACAAGCTAGTTTATATTATAATCCTATTTAAAATGGTAGTAATGGCCAATTAAGTATGTAAGTAAATGTTTAAACTGGGGTTTGAACCGAGGCTTTACGCTTAATAAGCCATCACACTATCTACTAGAAAACGGCGACTACAACCATGTTTAGCTTAATTCGGCTGAATTTCTGGAACAGTTTGCTGTGCTTAAATGGAATTCTACAATCCTCTAATATTGCTTGTTCAGATTTCTGTACTTGAATTAGTTGATGTAGTTGATGATCTTTATATTGGATAATCTGTAGGTCGAAGTCTCCGTAGTCTAGTTGGTAGTGTGTTGGCTTATTAGACGGGAGGCCACGGTTCAAACCCTAGGTCAGATATCAAAACAAAATAAGAAAAAATCTGTAATTCGGAGTCGACTGTAAACTGTGTAAAATTAACACACACAAAATAAATGGTGTGAGAAGCTAGGTGGTAAACCTGACTGAAGAATTGTAGAGACCAATTATGTATGTGTGTATGTAATCTGTAGGATTCGAGATGGAACCTTAGCTGAAGTTTTACTTGTGGCTTTTGTGTTTATTGCGAATCATCTTATAGAGCCGAAATCGTATTTTTTATGCTGCTGCTTGGTTTATTTGAAATGTTATTAATCAGACGATACATCCATCTGTCTAAATTTGGGGTACATTTTGGTTCAAAAAATATTTTCCATAAGCCTTAATTGCTACACAGAAATCAAAAAACAACCTGTTAGTCATGAGGAATGTTTGAAATGATATGCCAATTCGCTTTAAACACAAATGTTGATTAATCTTGTATTCTTTCGTAATTAACCCTGCTAACCTAACTAACGATACATTGTGTCGGTACTTTGCCAAATTTCTTTTTATATTCACAGTAATTTATTCCCAAAAAAATATAAACAATTCATACAACAATTTATTTAATAAGATTCATAACATCATTAACAGAAATGGAATAAAAAAACAACAACAAAAATTCATAAACAATTTATTAAATGATCGCATAAGAATGAAATGAAAATAATGCCGGCAAAATCATCAACACTTTTATTATCACTTGTGAGTGTATAATCGAAGCACAAGATACCGGCAATCATTGCTTTGCGCACCACAACAATTTCAATAAATTTGAATGACCGCCTAATACATACAGACATACTGACAGACAAACAAACAAATAAACAGACAAAGAGTCAGATAGATAGACTCTTTATTTCATTATCAGCTAAAAGAAAAAATAATAAAAAAGCGAAAAAAGTATAAATAAGAAGAAGAAGTCGTAGAAGTGATACATAAAGATTGTGTCTGACATTCGCAAATTAAATTATCGCCCATAAAAATCATTGTAAAGCTTTAAAACCGTCAGAGAAAAAAAAATTTTTTTTCTTTTCAACACAAAACAATGATGGGGTCTGGTCTTTCCTTCTTATACAGTGCGACTAAAGCCAGGCTATAAAAAAACGCTGACTTAGCACGAAAACAGAACAAAACAGACAAAAAAATTTTTTTAATAAAACGGGAAGACGCCAAGGCGAATCTTGCCTCTGTGGGTCGTAGGCCTTTTTTTGTTTTGGTTTCGTTTTTGTTTTCGTCTTCGTCTTTGTTTTTGTTTTTATTTCATTATTGATAATTGATTGATTGATTTATGTTGTTGCTGTTTATCTTGTATTTCTTCATCTTATTTTGTGTACACTCTGGTTATGGGATGTACAATACAATTCAATTGCTTTGTAGAAAACTTTGCTTTATTTTCTTTAAAAATTCTTAAAACCATAACGCCTTTGAAGGTTTGACATCAAAATATTCAATTTCAAGATTTTCATTTGAAAAGGGGTACTCAAACTTGACGAAAAATTCTTGAAGTTGTCATTTCTATTTTACACAAATCTAATCAAAACACGTGCGAGGGTGATTCGAAAAATAACCGGAGTAAATTTACTCAAAAACTTGACTTTATTGCAGTGAACTATTGCCAACCACTTTAGTCACTGTAGTCTAGTAGATAGTGTATTGACTTATTAGACGTGATTCTTCCGTTCAAATCCTAGGTCAGACATCTCCAAAAAAACCGAAATATTGAAGAAAATATTTCTTTGGTGACTTTCTCTCAGCAGATTTCTGGCAAAAACTGTGAAAGTTGCTTAAGAATCTGTCGTTCAGGGCTGACTTTAAACTGTAGGTCCCACCACTCATGTATAAAATTAACACACACAACTTAAGTGTCGTTAGAAACTTGATCGTAATACTGATTGGTGGGTTGTAGTGATCTATTATGTATGTATTATAAATTCTAACCTTGAAGATTGTCAATGGGGTTCCCTTTGGGGAGAAGCGGTTTCCTCGTTGAAAGTTTGAAGGTTGTACCATATCTCTCCAATTTAACCGTTCTCAAATTTTCCCAAATGCCAAATATTGTGCTATATACTCTGGCATTTCGTTGAGAGCCTTGTGGCAGCCGAATACAGTCCTAAAGGCCGTTTTGTTAGAAACTTATACAATCGCCTAAATGCTAGGCATTTCAAAGATATTTCTTCGACATCGGCATTTCAGCAGATTTCTGGCAAAAACTCTGAGAGTGAAATAAAATTACCAAGAAAAGTTTTTTAAAAATCTGTTGTTCGGATTCGACTTTAAACTGTAGGTCCCGCCACTTATGTATAAAATTAACACACACAACATAAGTGGTGTGAGAAACTAGGTCGTAATCCTGACTAAAGGGCTGTAATAACCAATTATGTATGTGCTCGTATGTATGGTTGAACTGTTTGGCAACATATCAGCAGCCGATTACATCTCCCATGGGCAAGTCAATTGTACTGCCTTCATCCTTAGGTATAGATTTTCTAGTAAACAAATCGTTTCATATAAAAGTGGAGGGCGACTTTGAAAATGGTTGAGAAAGAAACACAAATTTGACAAAAAAATTTTGTTATCGATCAACATAATTTCGTTGAAACTCGACAGCCTTTCCTCAGCAATATTCAATAGCTTCTATGTGCTGGGAAACAGTTTTGCAATTAAACTGAGCATTAAGAATGAATGAACATTGCAAGTTCGAGGATCCATTCTGTACTCTAAATATGGATTGCACAATGGGGGTACAGTAGACGCAGTCTTCGGGTTCAGAGTGAAGCATTCAGTACCCATAGAAGAACTCACATTTTTAAAGTTACAGTTTACGACTTCGAAATATGTACGCAATTCAATTTGCAATCGAGACACAGAAGGACCATCCGATCCTTGAACCGTCATCCATACCACTTTGTTCCCCTTGCTTCCATGAAAAAAATAGGGCACCCTGACTGTTAATTCTTGCTTTAGTTTTTAAAGGACTAGTCGGTGAATAGACTGACTTAAAAATCATTTGTACAGTGTAAGAATTGAATAAAATTCAGAAGTAGAGTCTAGACGAAATCACCTGAGCACATTTTGGCACCTAAACCGCCGTAATTTGACGAAGACATCTAAAGGCATGAAGTCACCATAGTCTAGTAGCCAGTGTGTTGCCACAATTCAAACCAGATGTCAGATATCTCCAACGAAATGAAATGTGTAATAAAATATTAGTTAGGCAACTGCCTTTCAGCAGATTTCTGGCATAAAACTCTGTGAGTGAAATAAAATTGCCATGAAAAACTTTCTCAAGAATCTGTCGTTCGGAGACGACCTTAAACTTTAGATCCTGGCACTCATGTGTGAAATTAATACACACAACATAAGTGTTGTCATAAGCTAGGTATACATTCTATGCTCCTGAATGTCAGGTGGATTGGTTTCGTTTCAAAATGCAACAATTTTAAACGACATAGAGATACGAGAGTAGTGCGATGAGGTGAACTATTGTATATCTTATATATAAAAAAGAATGTGTGTTTATTTGTTAGTGGGTTTGTTTGTTCGTTTGAAGTCTATTAACGGCTAAACGGCTGAAATTTTAACAGTACTTTCCTATATGCCTGGAAGGAACTATAGGCTACTTTTTATTTTAAAGTTTCAAGTAGGCTAGGTGCCACGCCCAAATACCCAATAAATATTTAATGTCGCATATCTCATGAACTGCAACAGCCTCAGTCATCAAATTTTGTATGGACGAGTTTGACGTATATATGAACAAAATGGGCGCACTGCTATAGTGGGCGTGTCACCTCCCATAGTCTACATATATAAAAATGAATGTTTGTTTGTATGTACCTTATATAATCGTAAACTATGCATTTGATCATGTGATGATCTTTAGCAAAGTTGTTGCACATGAGCCGATGAAGGTTTCTAAGTTGGTATGACCAATTTCCGCCAGGTGACGCCACTGAAAATTACTCAAAATGAATTAAATCGTAAACTGTGCATTTGATCATGATATCATCTTTAGCAAAGTTGTTGCGCATGAGCCGACGAAGGTTCCTAAGTTGGTATGACCAATTTCCGACAGGAGGTGTCACCGAAAATTACACAAAATGAATTAAATTAAATAAACTGTGCATTCTTTAACAAAGTTGTTGCGCATGAGTCGACGGAGGTTGGTGCGATTAATTTCCGATGGATGGCGTCACTGAAAATTATTCAAAATGAATGAAAAGCAATTGGTCGACCTACACCCCAAGCACGGAAGAAAAGAGCATTACGAGCCTCAGAATCAGACGAGCAATGAGGCTGGAAAATCTTCGAGTATATACCGCTGAGACCCGTTCGCTTGAACCACTTGAACAACGAGAAGTGAGATTAGAAACTGGTCGAATGCTTACTACTCAGGCTTGTTCATCTGACAGCGGGAAACAAAATCAATAAAATGATTCAAAATTAATTGGACATTTGTGTAATGTCTTTCCTTCAAAAATCAATAAAATGATTCAAAATTAATTGGACATTTGTGTAATTTCTTTCCTTCAAATTTAATTTAGTTGGTGGCACAGCAGCACGCGCAGGGTACAGCTATAATTTATATATCTTAACCAATCCTGTTAATTTGCCCTGAACAACTTCAGAACACTGTTCAGTGTTGACAAGAATATGTAATTCCCAGTCCAATATCTTATTTTTATTCTTTGGGGCTTCCATCTAATCTGGTTCCTAGCCACAGTGTCTTATTAATTTCTTCTCATATCATCTGAGCTCTGTGCTTTCCTTAAATGTATAATTTGTGTGTAATTAAATTCATTTTAAAAACTTCTCTAAGAATACATACTTATTTAAAAAAATTGTTTCAAATTACTGAAACCCATTGGTTGCCACAGATGCATTTAAGAGGTAGAAAATCTACTCAAACTGTTCTTGCCTGCCTGCCGTATAAATTTAAGACTTCATTTATAATGATGCCTGATATTAATGTTGTTGTTGTCGTTGTTGTCGTTTGTGTATTTACTGCAGTTGTTGTTGTCAATGATAATGATGATGATGGTGCTAATTAATATTGAAACGCCTTCGTTTTTAACTTTGTTAAAAAGAAAAAACAAAAACAACAGAGAATTAAACCAAACACTTGCATCTGTTACAATTTCTCTAAATATTGTATTCGTATTTGTATTCGTATAAAATTAGCATCATAAGGGCCTGGAGTTTGAAACATTCTGTCTATGAGTATGGCATGGCATGGCCTGTCTGTGTGACACATTATGGATGTTTTCAGTTGATGTTTGATTGTCAATGTCTATAGAGAGTAGAGTTGAGACAGAAAATGTGTATTTTGCCATGGCATGTACATATATAAAGAGACAAAAGACACATGCTGCACAAACAAAACAAAAAAAGGAATGAAAACATACTCGTATAAACAAGCAGCAGCAGCAGCAGCAAGCAACACTGTGGTGTGGCAAAAACAAAGCAACAGCAACAATGACAATGCGTTAAACTTAAAGTGAAAAATAATATTAATGACAGACGAACTAACGGACGAACGGACAGACAACACTGCCTATTTATAAGATACACACAGCCAGCCAACGCAAAATGATCAGTTCGATGGCATATGAGTTCTGGAAAAACACCACCACCATCACATTCAGTATCACTACCCACACACATGATTTTATTTGTTGGCGCTCTCTCCCTCTCTCTCATTCTAATTTTAAGAGGAAGTATAACTGAACTCCCTAATCCCTGCATACATTTAAATACAGTTTAAAAACCTCTTTGTATTTGTAGCTTTAATAATAAACATGGCAAGCAACATTAGAAGCAGCAACACAACACAGAGAACTTAACGTACAGACAGTAATTTTGTCATTAGAAGTTGTTGGTAATTTAACGCACCAAAAAAAAACACTTTCTTTTGATGTGCGGCATAGTTTGGAACACATGTTGTCGTTGTCATTGTGTTCTGTTGTCTCTCTGTGTCATCGTTTATGGCTGGTTTATGGTTACACTTCCTACAGATTTAATTCGTTTGTTCGTTCGCTTATTCTTTTAGAAACAATTTTTGTTTTTAAAGATTTTCGTAAACCATGAACTGATAATGAAATAAAAACTTTCGAACACATCCGTTCTGCTCGTAGTTCGTAAATTGATAACAAAAAACTATGTTGAGTTAAGAGAGTCTTTAAATGCTCCAAAAAGTTGTTAAAAGGGGGATAAGCAGCAGAGATCAGCAATGAGTATTCAAAAAGATGAGTAGATTCAAATCATACTCATATTTTCTGATATTTATACGCATTCATACTTATTTTAATATCATACTCATACTACTCATATTTAAAGTTTGGATTGCTCTTCGTACTCATACTTAACCACACGCATGATGTTGTTGATTTCGACTCTCCATGACTCAACAATTACAAGAATGCCAAAATAAGTATGATTCGCGTAGTATTGTTGTGTTATACTCACTAGAAGGGTTGTGTGTCTTTGTTATTTGTTTGTAAATGCAACAACAACTAAGACTGTAAATTTTGATGAATGATTCGAATCACTCGAATCATTTATGAGTATTATAAGTATTTTTCTAAATTTATGAATCTGAATGAGTATGCGTATGAATTAAACATACTTCGAATGTTATGAGTTTGATGTCAACGTTTTACTCATATTCATTGCAAGTACGAACGAATCAGAGTAGTTGGATTTGAATACTGTTGACTCACTCATACTCGAAATTTCATGAGTACTTATGAGTAGCGAAGAAACGATTCATTGCTGATCTCTGGTAAGCAGTTAAAGTTATAATATTAGAACATTAAGGGTATTCTATAAAAACAAAAAGTTTAAAGAAAAGGATTAAATAAGAACAAAAGGACAGCAGGTAGATTTTGGTTATTGCGAGAAGAGGTCACATATCTTTAGATTTGACTGCTTTGTGCAAGATCACTGATGGGGTTTCACTCTAGGCTGTATCATAACGCAAATTTTTGTCTGTGTTAATTTTCTCAATGCTTGGCGGCACCTACAGCTTAAATTCAACTCCAAACGACAGATTTTTGAGAAACTTTTCATTGCAATTCTATTTACTCTCAGAGTAGATCCCACCACTACTGTATAAAAATTAACGCACACAACATAAGTGGTGTGAGAAACTAGGTCGTAAACCTGACTAAATGGTTGTAATGATCATTTATGTAAATACGTAAATAAATAAATTTCTTCCAAAATACTGCGTTAAATTTTATCAAACGGCCTTTAAAGTTTTTCAAAATTAATTTATTCTTTTTATATTGAATGCGGGCCTATTTATCGTTTTATAAAAATGTCAATGAGAATCTAAAAATTATGTTTTTTTTTATTACAGGTTTTATCTCCTACGCCGTTATCAATTATACTGAAATTCGAAGGAAGTGCACAGGTAAATTATTTTTAAAGGCCTTCATTGATACTAATAAGGGAAACAAATAAATAAATCAAAATGCATTTAATAAATAATAAACCGGCTCTTATTTAGAATGCCAAACCCTAACAAAATATTTTGACAATTATAAAGAGTGGGCCAATTAAAAGTTTAAATTTAAAAATGACATAAAACAAAAACGTTTTGAAATTTTGCAAAATTTATTTTGTTGTTGTGAAGTACAATTGTTCAGGTTAGAAAAGGAATAGGATTTCATACATATGACTGCAGTGGCTGGCCTCATAGAACCTCGTTCGATGAGACCAATTTTCATGCACTTTTTCGAGTATAGGGGGTCGTATCTCGGCAATGGCATCACGAATGTTGTCTTCCAAATCTTCTATTGCCTCTAGTTTGTTGGCATAACACTTTCTTCTAACAACGCCTCACAGAAAATAGTCCAACGGTGCTAGAGTGTGGTTTCTTGGCGGCCAATTGCCATCACCATTTCGTCTTATTAAACAGCCATCCAATGTTTGACGCAATAAATCAATTGTGGCATAAGATGTGCGGCAAGTTGCATTCTTCTCTTGAAACCAAACATCGTTCACATCATTACCTTGAAGAACGGATACATTGGCCTTCAAATGCTCAATTATCTTTGGTTTGTCGGCATAACACTTTCCTTTAATGGCTTCCCTCAGAAATTAGTTCAACGGTACAAATCGAAGCTTCTTGGCGGACAGTTGACATCACCATTTCGACTAATTAAACAGCCATCAAACGTTTGACGCAATAAAATAATTGTGGCATAAGATGTGTGGCAAGTTGCATCATCCTGGTGTTATCAGACTTCGTTCGCATCAGTACCATGAAGAACGGATACAAAAAAATTGGTTATCATAGTGCGATAGGTGTCTCCATTGACCGTAATGCTTGTGACGTCCTCATTTTCAAAGAAATAAGGGCAAATGATGTCTCTGCTCTACAAACCGCACCAAACAGTCATTCGTAATGGGTGCATTGGCTTCTGTAAGATCACGAGTGTGACATATGAAACCCAAATACGACAATTTTGCTTATTTACGTACCTACCAAGATGAAAATAAGTTGCATCCGAAAAGATGATTTTTTACTACGAGGGCGCTCACATCTTGGCACTTCAACAATGAAACCAGTGTCACGAACTTTTGCAATAAACTTGCATATACCACGGATTGTTGGTCCTTCTCTGCGACGAAGTTTTGTACAACATTTTCGTGCAATTTCCGTGCAATTGCGTTTGTTGTGGAAATAAATTTCCAATAAATCCCAACGTAGTCGCCGTAGTCTTGTAGGTAGTGTATTGGCTTGTTAAACGTAAAGCCAGGGTTCGAGCTCCAGGCCAGACATCAAAACAAAATACAAGAAGTATTTCTTCGGCGGCTTCCTCTCAGCAGATTTCTGGCAAAAACTCTGAGAGCAAATAAAATAACAATGAAAAGTTCCTCAAAAACCTGTCAATCGTTGTCGACTTTAAACTACAGTCCGCGCCGCTCACATATACGATTAACACACACAACATAAGTGGTGTGAGAGACTAGGTCGTAATCCTGACTGAAGGGTTGTAAAGACCAATTATGTATGTATATATGTACGTATGATTTTGTTGTAGTATAAGAGTTTACTAAATGTATAAGAGTTTTCCTAGCATTTCTACACTTTTTTATTTTAAATTAAAATGTATGGTTTTGTTGGAGTATACGAGTTCCATAAATCCAGTATAAAAGTTTCCTAGCCGTATAAGAGTTTTCTAATTGTATAAGCGTTTTCAATAAAAGTGAAAAGTTACTCAAAAATCTGTCGTTCGGAGTCGACTTTAAACTGTAGGTTTCACCATTCATGCATAAAAATTAACGCACACAACATAAGTGGTGTGAGAAACTAGGCCGTAATCCTGACTGAAGGGTTGGAATGGCCAGTTGTGTATGTAAATCCCAAAGTTGCTCAAGCGTAAATCGATCCATTACGTTCAGTGGTGGTAATATGTTGAATTATGTGACAGAATGGAATGACTTAAGTATTGCTAGATTCGAAATAGCTGATTGGTTCAAATTTAAACCGATTGATGGCTTACGCGATATTTACTCTATCTGGTACAAAAACTAACCTTAAAAAATGTGATAACTGTCATAAAAAGGTTAAAAAAAGAAATAACTGTAAATTTATGATGGATTATTACAGCAACGCCCAAAGGAGATAAACAACCAACAAACTCACCCTCTCACTGGTAAAACATTACCTTTAGATTTCAATAATAAAACTGAAACTGAATCAGAGTGAAGGCAAATAAAGTAAATTTTGTTTTATTTTATTGTTTAACAAATAAATATTAAAAATGAAAAAATTATTAATAAAAAAATACAAAAAAAAAACATTCTGGGACAGACCCTTATTTCAATATCGAGTTCAGGGATTCATTTTCAAATGACAGACAAACAGAGGCCGTCTATGAAAGGAAAATTTGTAAGTCTTGGATGCCATAAAAAAATACCATATCAAGGGAAAATTGTTTTAAAACAAAAACCAAAAACAAAAACAAAAAACCCTATAAATGAGTTAAAAGTTGTTGTTGTTGTTGCTGTCATTAAATGTAGAGATAAGAATTTTATTTTTATTTTATTTTTGCTTCGTTAGCCCTCCAAACAAAGTCGAAACTCTGGTTTATTTTTTTTTTGTAGGCTTTAGTCCGTAGAGCATTAAAAATTGTAGATTGATTCCCCCACTGTAAAGTGTTGCTGGTATATCATGTTTATTTCTTTGTTTTTGTTTTTATTCTTCTTCTTTTTTTATTGAAAACAATATTTATTGAAGAGGTTTCTATTATGGTTACGATATTTGACTGGAGATTATTTCCGAAAGATAGAATTGTTGTACATACTCGTGTTAGAAGACAATTTTTATGACTTTTTTCCTCGTTTTTTTGTTAGTAAAGAGGTGCCATTATTCATTTATTAATCATAATGCCACAGCGATAAATGAATTTATATGACAGTGGGCTTAACAATGCAAATACATGTTTAGAAAAATAAAAACACAAATGAAATATCGATAAAAAAAAAGATAACTTCAGGTATTTTCAGAATTCAAATTCAAATTCTAATATGGAAACTACTTTTTTTGAATGGCATGCACAGTGGTAAAAACAATACAAAAACTGGATAAATTAAGTTGCATTTATTGAAAAAGAATTCAGATTTTCTTAAGCGAAGTAAATATGAAGTTTAGTTCATAGGCGTAAAAATGTTAAGACGCCAGAAAACTATATAAAAACAAATTTTTTTTATTCAACCACCAATTAGGGGATGGCCCCTATACTAATGCAATGCAACTACGAAAATATGTTATGGCAAGGAAGAAAGAGGGAGTAGTGTTTGTACACAATAGATTGAATGTTTTTATATTATAAGTGACAGGAAGGCAGTTCCACATGCGAATAGTCCGCCTAAAGAACGAATTCGGTCTGTTATGCAGTGTGGGATCCACTATAAAAAATATTTCGCAAAATATTGAAAATACCAGAATCTTCTAGCAAAACAATATTTAGAATACATGGCAGGTTTACGAGTACATGTTCAGTGTCGTAAGTTTCACAATTTTTTCTTTTTTTTGTACAACCAACACTTAGGGATGGCCCCTACTCATGCAGTGCATTGTGTTGGAACAAGGAAAATATGTTATGAAAAAGAGAAAAGAGGGAGTATTGTTTGTGGACACTGATTTGAATCTCTTTATATCATAAGTGACTGGAAAGACCTCTGCAGGAAGGCAGTTCCACATACGAATTGTCTAGCAAAACAAAGAATATTTGGAATGCATGGCAGGTTTACCTGTTCAGTGTCGGTGATTTTTTCTTTTTGTACGACCAACCATCAGGTTATGGCTCCTACTCATGCAGTGCATTGTGTTGGAACGAGGAAAATATGGTATGGGAAAGAGGAAAGAGGGAATAGTTTTGAATATCTTTATATCATAAGGGACAGGAAAAACCTCTACAAGAGTACGAATATTCCGGCTAAAGAACGAATGTAATGTACTGTGCAATCCACTGGCCAATCGACGACAAACGAATGTACTCGCCAAAAAAGATGAGTGTTATATTATCTCGGAACAAGTCCCCTTATTTTGCTCAAGTAAAATCCCTTGTAGTAGCTATCGAACAGTGAAACACAAGCCACATTTCAACGATGCTTCAATGAATCAATAGAGTTGGATATCCTAACGTCATTAATGAGCATCTTCGCTCTCTTCTGTATGCGGTCGAGATGTCTCAAAATAGACTTTAACGCACCGGCCCATACATGAGAGTTGTATTCCATTCACGGTCGTATATAAGTGGTGTAAATAGTAAGAATATCAGATCAAGTGAAGTATTTCTTGCATCGTCTTAAGAAACCGAGGCACTTGAATGCTTCTTTCGATACATGCAAAATTTGCTGATTCTAGCGAACATTACTCTGAATTTACATGGCCAGAAAGAAAGAGATTTGGAAGGAAATAAGGATTATTACCTCCTAACTGCCATAATTACTAGGCGCTGTATAGTTGAATGTTTGACCAAAAGAATGGATTAAGAGGGTAATCGATTAAACATTTAATTTGCAATTGCTTCGCTTTAGATGAGCTTATGTTTAGGCATCTTAGTGTATGTCTTTGTTTAAACTTGGCGCTGTGAAGGATACTCAGGTTAATTTCGTTTTTTATTTGCTAAGTCACGTGGATTGCACCCTCTGGCTTAGGGATGGCTTCAGGCTGAACTATTTCAGACCGGATTTTCAGGGATTTCATGATTTAAAGGGCATTGAAATACTCATACGAGTACATACGTACATCATTGGGCAATACAACCCTTCAGTTAGAATTACGACCTAGCCTAATAACCTACCGACCTAACCACTAATGGTGAGTGTGTTAATTTTGTATACATACGTGGAGGGACCTACAGTTTAAAGTCGATTCCGAATGACAATTTTATTTACATAAAGAGTTTTTGCACAGAAATCTGCTGAGAGACCAGTCACCGAAGAAATATCCAAAAGTCTTTTCAACTGTATTTGCTCATTGTTGCAGTTTGAACGATATCAAGTCGAGTCAAGGTCATATGAACCCAAGTCATTTGGGCATCCGCAGAATTTGCGAGTCAAAGAAATAGAAAGAGACTGCATTTCATTTAAGGCAACCTAGAAGCCTTGTCTTGGTGTTACTTTAACGTAGAACATAATTGCATGGTTGAACATTGTAGATTACTAGAATAGCATATCCAGAATTCTTTGGCCTTCCCTGACAATGGAAAAACTTAGAAATGTTGAACTTTGTAAGAGGACTGATTAGGCGCCTAATGGGTGTATATACTTATGTCTATGCGGTAAGTCGAAAACTATGGATGATGAAGTGATTAATAGATAAGACGCCTATTACACCAGTGCTTAGCTTTACGGAAGCTTAGACTTAATCATCCTAGTGCATGTTTTTCGCATGATCACGGCTTTCTCAATCTTACCGAAAATATAGTAAATTTCGTTGTTTTTTCCTTTGTCTTATGTACCTTTCAGTTTAGCAGAGGCTTTTCCCTGATCTATTTTAAGTTTGGATTCATTCTTGAAAGCCAACGAGGTATACTTTAAGGAAAACGATGTATTTACTTATCTTGGGCAAGCTTATAAAAGATCAATGACTATTGCTTGAATCTAAAATGAGAACTTTAGTGGGAATTAGTTACTACAACAGGGATAAGCTCTCTTCTTCGCTTCTCTAGCTCATGTATTAGCTCTTAATAGGGTCGACTGAGATGTTCGGATGTTAACAGTTAATCGAAGGTGAGGTAGTCTAGTAGGTAGTGTGATGGCTTATTAGACAAAAGCCTGTGACACTGTTATGGCAAAAACACTGAGAGAAAATAATATGGCCATGAAACTCGACTTAAAGGGTTATACTAATGAATTATGGAAAATGGCAAGACTTTCTTGTCTGCGTTATGTACAAGTGGTCTATAAACGTACTCGGTAATAATAATGACGACCTATGTATGTAACCTAATACTATGTTCAGATATGCACTTTTATTGAGTCAATATTTGGTTTATTGAGTACAATATTTTAAGTGTTCAGGCATAATAATATACGCAGTTCAGCTGCTTATTCAATATTCATCTGTTAGATGGTAAACAAAACAGCTGGTTGTTTCAACAAAATTGTTTTTATTTTGTTTGTCGTTGTTGACGTTTTAGTTGTCAAATATCAACAGAACGTGTTCGGTCAATTGTAATAAGCTTACTAAACACGCTTGTGACAGTGCTGCATTTTATGTTTTTTTACACAATATTATAACAACACGCCTATTTATTGCGTAATTATTAATTGAAACTGTATGTGGAATATTGAGCTCAATAATGGTGCTTATTGCGATTTACGCAATAAAGGTGCATATCTGAACACAGTATAACCTAACATTAGCTAGAAACTAATGTTAGAGGAACCGAAGTTAGGTAACTAATGGTCATTTTTCAATGTAAGCTAACTTACTTAGTTGTACATTTAAACATGATTCAAAAACCCTAATGAATCATACAAAAAAAAATTATTCTTTTAGTGTCAATATAAGGCTCTGCCGTAGAGAAGGGTAGTGTTGCTTAATATTTTTTTATTACCCTCCATTATCATATTCTGTTGAAAATAATTACCATACAAATAAATCAAGACAATGGTTGGTCATGATAAATCAACAATTTAATCAATTCTTTTGAATTAAAAAAAACGTTTTTTTCCTTTTCTTTCCTTACATAAAAGAGTTACAAACCGCTTTTTTGTTTTTCTTTCATAAATATGCACAAATAATTTTAATAATTTTATTATTTTCAAATATTTAATTAACAAAACAAATATTTGTTAAAAAACAAAAAAACAAACTTATTATCTGGAGTTCAACTTCAATGCAGTTGTTACGAAGAAAAAATACCACAAGAGTTTAACGTTGAATAACAGCAAAGACAGTGGGGCCTTGTTAAATACAACACCGCTTTAATTGAAAGTATGGATATAAACAAGAAACGAATGTATTTTTTTAATTTAAATGCTTTTTTTGATTGGCTTTAATTCATTGGCATTTCAACCTATCCGTTTACTGTTTATTTAATAACAGCCAAGGCAGGGGTATTATTAAAACCCCCACCACTTCACACCTTATTTACAAGTTTAACTAATAACGCCTGCTGCGTTTTTCGTTCCTTTTTCTCTGCTTTCAAGTTGAAATCATAAGTTTCATTATTTTTATGATACGTTACGTTTTTAATCTTTTTCTTGTAAAAACCAAAATGTTGCAAATTTGTTTTGGGGGCAGGCAGGGGACCGACGATCGCTCTTACAAATCATACGAATTTATCAACACCAATATGTTTGAATACATTTTTTTGTTTTCATAATTCCCCCTGTGTTTTTCTTTATAATTTGTTTTTATTGTGCCACACTCTGTTGCAGTTGCATGGTTATTCATTTGAAATGTTTTTAATTTTAATTGCTAAAGCACGTTTCATGTTGCTGTATTGCTTTGGCGTGGTGCATTTTGGTATTTGCCACCAAATTCAATACAATACAATACATATACTCGTATAATTGTTGTTGCTGTTATTGCCCATTTCTGGGCATCAAGTCACGAGTATGGCAAATCATATGGAACAAGTTAAAGTTATGCCCCTTAAACATGTTCACTCGTTCATTCAAACATGCATGTATACATAGCGAGTCAGTCAGTCAGTTAGTTACTGTGTGGCTTTGTTTTATTGTTGAGTTCAGCTTCATATGGTTCTGCAGTTGTAAGATCAACAACGTTCCATAAGAGTTTTTCAAGGTTACCATACATGGGGTTTCTTCATGATTTACTACGTATACGAGTATGTTGTTGATGCCTTCAAACAAGTTTTCAGGGGCAACAATTTTTCATACTTAATATTGGGTGTATAAATAAGATGTTGGCGAATTCTTTAATTGCAGTTTAGAATCTAGAAATTCTTGTGTACCACCACAGCTGTAGGTAAAAAGTGCATATAACATTGAAAACAACTTTGAAGGAATTAGATAAAGTCTTCTGATATCAGTTTTAATAATGAATTTAATATCGCCTCTAAAAGAAATGCCAAGGTTCTGCTAAGGTATGGACAAGCAGCTTTAGAAGGAAGGACGGAGATTGACTGTTTTGGGTATTGATCTCCCGACCAGATGATCAGAAAACCAGTTCGTAATATCACATGATCTTGCCAATGCACATGCCAATGATCAAAAGCTCTTCTGCACTGAATGGTTCTCATAGCAGTCGTCTGAGCATGGGTTGTAGCACGAACGACAAATCTAGATCATCGACACAAGGTCTTTTGCAGAAGTTTCAATGCAGAAAAATTCATTGCAAAAAGTCTATTGATGGCCTATGTTGAGTAAAGTGCCTTTTACATTCATACATTATAGACCTTTACAACAGTACAGTCACGATTACGGCCTAGCTTCATATCACACGTGTTCATTTTATCCATAAGAGACCTAGAATCCCTTCGTACCCGAACGTTAGATTTGAGAAGATTTTTCAGGGCAGCTAGTTACTCTCAGAACTTTTGACTGTAGACTACTGAGAGGGCACCAATTTAGTTTTTGCGTGCTTCAGATATGAGCTTTCATACCGATTATTTTGCCTAGAAAGCCAACACACCACTCATTAGATTATGCTGACCTGGACTAACGGACCCGCAATTATCTCAAAAATTACGAAAGCCGATGACTTGAAATCTTCGTTGGCAATTGTTCTATCCAACATCAGTTGATTTCAAATCTCCTTTTTCTGCCCGCTAAAACTTCATTATGGTCTGGGCTTAATAATTCCCTTGTTGCTCAATCAGTTTAGAAAATACAAGTATTAATCCGCTACTTTCCATAACACAGTGTCCGCATTATTTAGGAATCCGATTTCTGTACAACAATCAGTTAATTTCTACGTCCAGTACATGTACCACAGTTGGATGATTATATGATTACAAGTGAAGCAAAAGGCCCAAGAAGATTAGGATATAGGGTAGAATGTAGGCTAGGGTATAGGATAGGAAATAGGACAGGATATAGGATCGGATATAGGATGGGATATAGGATAGGATATAGGATCGGATATAGGATAGGATATAAGACAGGATATAGGATAATATGATAGGATATAGGATAAGATATATACTAGGATCTAGGATAGGGTATAGGATAATATGATAGGATATATGATAGAATGTAGGATAGGGTATAGGACAGGATAATATAATAGGATATAGGATAGGGTAGGATATAGGATAAGATGTTGGATAGGATATACGAAAGGACATAGGAAAGAATATAGGATACGATATATGATAGGATACAGGATAGGACTTAGAATAGTTTATTATGGTTAACCACAGCTGTTTCCATTCTATCGGGGTTCATGCAGCAATTATAACCGAAAGTTTTAGCGATTGGAAGCGATACAAAACAGATAATGTTTTCATATAATAGAACTCGATCTAATGCTTTAATATACATAAGACGGCTACTACATCTTCGTGAATGCCTAGGTTCTCATGTTATCCAGTCTTAAATTTAGCCCAGCTAGTCCCTCCTACGACCAAATATAGATTTTACTTAAACGATAGCTTCTATCCAGACATCAGATATCGTTTTACATTGTAATCAGTTTGTAGCCTTGATGACCACCAAGAAAACAACTGAGGAGTGTGGTGAGCTCAGCGCGACTTCCTCTCAACAGATTTCTGGCGAAAATTCTGAGAGTAATTATATTCGCCATGAAAAGTTTCTCAAAAATCCGTCGTTCGGAATCGACTTTAAACTGCAGATCCCGCCACTCATCTATAAAATTAAGACACACAACATGGGTGGTGTGAACGGCTAGGTTGTAAACCTGACTGAATGGATGTAATAACCAATTGTAAGTAAAACAGGGAATTACTTTTTCTGGAAACTTCTTATGCCAAAATCTGTTATATTATTTGGCTTGCCCCTGGTACATGTTGTGGTAGCCTAGTACAGTCCACTTCATAATATTCAATTACAGGATAAAACTCATACTTTTAGTGTTGTATACATCTGTGGGCTTAAAATGGCGTTGGATAAAGAAATTTGGGCTTTCCCCAGGGCGATTATACCTTGTAGTGTTAAAAAAAGTGTTCCCGTTTGAGTCACCAGTTTTGTAGTAAGTTTTTACTTTTATTACTCAATCTTCGGTTCATAAACGAACCATATGGCCAAATGGCAAAACTTTCACTAAATAAATGACACTTGTAATGAGCGATATTTAAAATTTACCAGTCTTGCGAGACTGGTGGTTTAAGGGCCTGTCGTTTTCCTTAAAATAAATCACATTTCTTACGACTGCAAAAGACTTATTTTTACCCCCAATAAAACATTTTTTTTCTTTTTGGTTCTCAACCTCATTGTATCGGTACTGTTAACTTCAGCAAATTGCTTGTGTGTTATAAAATAGCCAGTAAACTTAACTTTACTCTGTATTTAGTTTGATTTTACCAATAAAGCCGCTCAAGATCGTGTTTATAACAACCCTTTTGGGCTAAATTTAAACAACACATACATATATATACATGCATATGTACAAAGGTTTTATAAGGCAATAAAGGCGTTGTTTAAAGTTTTGTTATCTACGGCTGCAAAGGATAGTGTTGTGCAGTAATCTTGGCTTCAAATCAGATTTTTGTCTAGGGCTGTAATAATTTTTAAAATGAAATACTTGTATTGCCTTAAAGCATAGTTTGATGGTAATAGAGATATTGTTTTATCTCTGCCAGAGAATTGAAACCTCAGGAGGCCTATGTTGTGGTATGCTGGTTGCATAGTATGCACAATGATGGACAAGGCTAAGGAGAGAGATAAAAATGATATGTTTCTTGTTAATTAGTTACACATTGTCTGAGTTAAAGTACTCTTCTTTATTCGTTTTTTTTTTCATTATTTTTATAATTTTATTCCCATATTTTTTTTTTGTTCTGCTGTAGTGGTAGTTAACAGAACAGTGGGGAGTAGAGTAAGAATTTCAAAAAAAGTTAATTTTATGAGTCTACAAATAAATTTTATTTACTTTTTTAAATAATTATTCGGGGTATTTTTTTTTTGCATAATTTATGTAAGAAAAACAAACGAAAGAAAATAAATAAAAAAAACTGATAATGAAAATAATAAAAATCTGTCAAAAACATTTGTCTGGTTCTTCAATTCCAAATGACATTAATGTGCTTGGAATTATTTGAAAAACAAACACGAAATAAAAAAATTCACAAAAAAATAAATGAAAATAATCCATAAGCGTACGTACGTATTTTTGTTTATTTATATACGAATCACATTAAATAAAATGAATTGTTGTAGAATTGTCATTAAATTTATTTGTTTGGCCTTCTTTTTAACGCTTTAAGCGCCAACTCATTTTCGCTTTAAAAAAATTATAATTATTGTGTCATGTTCATGAAACTGAAGTTGCTTATGAACTCCTTAAATCTTGTTAATTGGCGACTGTAACTGTAAATATATAATTTGTTAGTCAAGCTTAATCTCCTTGCAAGGTGGTGGACAATATTTCTAAAACGATTTCAGATATTCTTTTGCATTTGTTTCCGATAAGTTTCGTAAAAAACCGAGCATTATTCGCTTTAACGTGAAGAGAAATATTGCCAGTGTCGGGGGACAAGTTGAATCTACAGTGAACGCCATAAGTGAGTCAACACTTTTGTTCTTAAGTATAAAAAAAGTTCCTTTATCATGAATTGTTGTTTTTGTTTTAACATTTTATATGTAATAAATAAACGTTTTTATTTTTGGAAATTTATTCGACTATTCTCATTTACTTTTCTGGCTATCCTAAGAAAATGAATTATTTCAGTGGTGTTTACTCACTTTTGACGGTCAGTGTACATTTTTATTTTAATTTAAGCGCCTTCTATTACACATTAAGCCCTTTTATGTACAATTCAATTTAGGAGGCTTATATCGCGTGGGCTTAGCTTATTTAGAGTCGCCGTAGTCTAGTAGGTACTGTGCTGGCTTATTAGACGTAAGGACATGGTTCAAACCGCAGGTAAAACATCAAAACCAAATTTTAAAAAATATTTCTTCGGCGGCGACTTCCTCTCAGCATATTTCTGGCAAGAACTCTGGGAGTAAAATGAAAATTGCCATGAAAAGCTTCTCAAAAATCTGTCGTACGGAGTCGACTTTAAACTGTGGTCCCGCCACTCATGTATAAAATTAACACAACACAACATGAGTGGCGTGAGAAGATAGGCCGTAATCCTGACTGAAGGGTTGTAATGGCCAATTATGTATGTATATAGGGTGGGTCATTTAAAATTTTAAATTTAAAACTGCAATAACACAAAAACAGGTTGAAAGTTTTCCAAATTTATTTTCTAGCTGTGAAGTACAATTGTTCCGTTTAGAAATGGAATATTATTTCATTTATATGGCTGCCGCGGCTTGCCTCACAGTACCTAATTCGATCGGAGCAATTTTCATGCACTTTTTCGAGTGTATAGGATCGTATCTCGGCAATGGTATCACGAATGTTGGTCTTTAAATGCTTAATTGCCTGTGGTTGGTCTTCATTACACTTTTCTTTAACGACTTCTTACAGAAATTAGTCCAACGGTGTCAAATCGCAGCTTCTTAATGGTCAATTGATATCACCGTTTTGGCTAATCAAACGGCCATCAAACGTTTGATGCAATAAATCGATTGTGACATAAGATGTGAGCAAGTTGCGTCATACTGTTAAAACCAAACTTCGTTCACGTTAATACCTTGAAGAACGGTTAGAAACAAATTGGATATCATGATGCGATAGGTGTCTCCATTGACCGTAATGCTTGCACCGTCTTCATTTTCAAAGGAATATGGGTCAATGATGCCTCCACACCACAAGTCGCATCAAACAGTCACTCATAATTGGTACATTGGCTTCTGTAAGACCACGTTTGTGTTTTCTGAGCCCCAATTACAGCAATTTTGTTTATTAACAATGAAATCCGTTTCACGAACTATAGCAATAAACTTGAGTAAACCGGGCACTGTTGATACTTCTCTGCGACCAAGTTTTGTATGACTTTTTCGTGCAATTTCCAACCAATTGTCTTTGTTTGGGAGATAAATTTCCAATAAATCCCAACGTTGCTCAAGCGTAAATCGATACATTACCTTCAGTAGAGATAATGATACTGAATTTTGTGATAGAATAGAGTGACATAAGTATTGCCAGATTTGAAATGACCGATGCTTCAAATTTAAATCGATAGATGGGCCACCCGGTGTAACGTTGGCGCTCAATGGTTTAAGTATTTATTTTTTCTACATTTTTTCTATTTTGCTTAATGTCCGTTATTATTTTATGCTCCATGAATTTGTAATGTTATGTTTCTAATTTGTTTTTATATTTTTATTTTTTTATTTCTACATATGTAAACATTCTTTGATTTATTTTCCATAGACATATATACATCCATACATACATATGTATGTATGAATATGTAGGTATATTTTTATACATAGATTATTATATGCCATAATGTTTTTGTAACCTTTTTGATCAGAGTCTGGAAAAAAATGTTTCCAAATGTGTTTGTTTTACTTTTTTGTTTCTTTTGTGTAATTTCAAAAAATAATTCACAAATAAATGCGTTCACATTCAATTCATTCATTGTTAAACATTTCTGTTTACAAAAGGGACCTTTTTTGACATCCTTTTTGTCAGCTTCTTTGGTTTGGTTTTTCTAACAGTTTTTTCTACAAATAGAAACCAATTAAAAAATACGTAAGTATAATTTTGTGAAAATTATTTTTATAAACGAAATTAAAAGCTTCAAATAATTTTGCCTTGAGATTTAAATGTTGTAAAAGAGGGAGAAATTTCAATCATGCCGTACCCTGCTATGAATGGATATCAAACACAAACTAAATAATTCTTCAAATTTTGATAAAAGCCAACAATTTATACCAAAAGAAGTTGCCCTTCCAGTCTGAAGCACAGCAAATTCTAACCGTCACGGACTTAGACACCCACTTTTGCAGCAGAGTCATATGAAACAAGATTTATTGGTTTCAAGTTAAAAAATTGTTGCAGTAATCATTATACCCAGATCAAGCAACAAATAAATTACTTTTGCATGTGCAGATTTCGATGTATAGCGTATCTCTTTTAGCAGCATGGGAACCATCAACATTGATAGGTTAAGTTAGCTGGCGGACCCTCTCGAAGGAAGAGGTCCTAATTAGACCAGCATTTACTTCCATTGTGATACCACAATTAATTGTACTAGGGGGGTTAACCATTCCCTAGAGAGAACCATCTGGAGTCCAAAATAAATTTTGCTATTGCAGCAACCTGTACACAATGATCAATAATCAACATCGATCAATGATCAACATCGATAACTGTGCTTTAAGAACTGGGGATATCAAACTGTGTTGATATTTCTTTTCTGGAAGGTTTATCAAGCCGTTCGATTTATAAAGTCGCGTTTCTTAGTAGTTAGTGTGTTAACTTTAACAGACAAAAGCACGTGGTTCAAACTCCAGCCTAGACATCTCGTACAAAATGAAATATAAAAACAATTTTTCTTTTGGCATTTTAGACTCAGCAGTCTTTCGGCGAAAACTCTGAGAGTAAATAAAATTGCCATAAAAAGTTTCTCAGAAATCTGTCGTTCGGAATCGACTTCGAACTATGGGTCTTGCCACGTATGTATAAAACTAACTAAAAGATTGTAATGAAAAATTGAGTAGGTAAGGTTTGGCAAGCCATAATAAATCGTTTCATGTTAATACAACGCTTCCAAATTGTGGAGGCTCACTTTAAAATAAACTATTCGCCAAGATCAAAGCGTCCTTACGGTCAACATAATCGGCCTAATAAGCAAACAATTCAAGCAAATATTAATCGATTCTCAAAAATCTGTCATTCGGAGTCGATACTGCTACTCATGCGTAAAATTAACACACGTAACATAAGTGGTGTGAGAAGCTAGGTCGTTATCCTAACTGTAATAAACAAATGTGTATGTATGTATGTATTAATCGTTTTTGAAGTACTAATCGTATAAGTCTTCTATGCATATTGGTCTGTGCAGTCACGAATGAACAAAATTGCTTGCATAATAGCACACACATAGAGTTCCATGAAGTATTTGTGCTGGTTTACGTACGAAGTGCAGATCCTCTTTAAGCAAGTTAAGCGCAACACTATGGTTAATGTGATGAACACCTTTGCTAGGACGTCTGCAACTAGATTAACGTCAATGCCTGAGTGTCCCAAAAATTGAGGCAAAACATAAGGCAGTATGACCCGTCATCCCCTCTTTGAAATGCCGAGCATTCTTCCATCAGATTGAAGGCCGTATATACTTTGTTAAATACTGATTACCATAAATAATACGAGTACATACATGGTTAGCCATTACAAACCTTCAGTCAGAATTACGACCTAGCTGAATATCTCATTTATATTTTCGGTGTTACACATGAGTGGCGATCATCTACAGTTTAAAGTCGACTCCGAACCACAGATTCTTGATAAACTTTTCATGGCAATTTTATTTACTCTCAGAGTTTTTGCCAGAAATCTCCTGAGAGGAAGTCAACAAAGGAAACACTTTTTCTCTCACTTCGTTTTGATGTCTGACCTGGTGTTCGAACCATGGCCTCGCGTCTAATAAGCCAACACACTACCTACTACGCCATGGTGACTTTATATAATACGACTGATTCTAACTACTCCGTTCTACTCCAGACAGCTTATAGCTGCACTAACAACATTTGCTTCAGCTTGATGGGCAGCTAGAAGCATATTTTTCTATGCATAAATCTGACCAATGTTATCTTTGTTATCATTGTTATGGATCTGGACGTAGAATCTGTTTCACAAAGGGGAAAGAACAGAATTCTCCATACATCTGTGGGTATAGAATTATTAGAATTAGTGGCGGCACCTACAGTTTAAAGTCGACTCCAAACGACAGATATTTGAGAAACTTTTTTCATGGCAATTTTATTTTACTCTCAGAGTTTTTGCCAGAAATCTGCTGAGAGGAAGTCGCCTATGAAAATACTTTTTGTATTTTTTCTTGATGTCTGGCCTGGGGCTCGTACACTGACTTTTACGTCTAATAAGCCAACACACTACCTACTAGACTACGGCGACTTCGTGCTGATAAAACCTTCAGGATACTAATGTAAAGTTTTATTGAATCATTTTAAAAAATGTTGAGAGGTTCTTTAAGCGTACGAGTAACATTTTAGAAGGGCTTTATGCAACAACTCAAGTGCAATATTTGTATTGTGATGCTTTACATCTCCGGCTATGAGAGCAATAAATAAAAGGACATAAAGTACTGTGCTCAATTCTAAATGTCTTAATAATTTTTGGGCCATTTGAAAACCATTTCTTTTTATTCCTTGCTTAAGCTCTGTCTGGAGTTGGCTTTAAGCCAAAAAACGTTTATTTAATAACGACCAAAATGGCAGAGAAATTTACATGATTATATGGCTTTATGGCTTTTATATTTCTCTATCTCTGTACATCTCTCTTGCGCTCTCTCTCTCTCTCTCTCGCTCTCTCTCTCTTTCTCCAAGCTTCTTTGGAAGACAAGGCTAATTTCTGTTTTTCATTTTTTTGTTGCCTCTATTTACTTGCCAGGAATTTGAAATGTCACTGGGTTCTTGGCGCTTTTATTCCCAGTTTTTTCTTTTTCCCAACTGCCTTTTCACGGCTCTATTTTTCCCAAATGACATAAAAACTGAAACAAGATGCTTGCCGCTAAGTTAAGGCACACAAATGCAGTTGTATGTCGCTCTCAGAAGAAGAAAATAAACCCGAAAAACTATCCTGGCTGCTTAGCACAGTTTAAGTGAGAAGAGGGTAAGGATGACGGGATGGCGGCAAATGATTTAAAATAAATAATTTCGGTTGACCCATGTTTGGTGGAGTAAAAGTGGCAAAAAAAGAAGAAAACAACAACCGAAAAAAACAACAGACTGCACTTTATTATTTATATTGGAAAATTATAGAGTCGCGTACATTTACCGCCACTTGCAACAGATACAGACATACAGATTCGCAACCGTAACCAACAAACCGTTGAGGAAACAAGGGAAACAGAGGAAAAGAAAAGACACATAAAAGAAGACAACAAGATTGTGGCATGTTTAAGGCCGCAACATCTCTTAACCGCAACTTGAAAACATTAAGTAACTGAAATAACAGAAAACAAAAACAAAAGCAACAAAAAAAGTTTTTTCTGCAAATTTATACGCTTAAAATGTAAAGGCAATTACAGACTAAAAGCACCGGAAAATAATAGGGCCGTTCGTTCATACAAAATAATAGAAAGTGAGGCAATAAAATATGAGGAAGTAAAGGTTAGACTGGTGCCCTATATAGCTGCTGGCATAAGTTTTCTATTGATTTCCTAAATTGTGGATCTTTCTTAAAAACGCTCTTAATTCTTGATTACTAGATGACGTCATCTTCCAACAGTGAGTTCCAAAGTTTGATGAGCGTTAAATTAGGTTTGCCGAACCATCAAGAACTGATATACGTACTAACAACTTACGACAGGCAATTCCAAAAATTGACAGCTGATAATGACCATCTTGCTGCAGATACATCTGTTAAATTAACAATGTCTGTCAAGGCAATATATCGATCACTTTGCCTATTTTTCAATCCCCATAATCTACCTACTGAGAGGACAATTCGCAATGTGGTGAATAACTTCGAGTCCACTGGTACAATAAGAGATCGACCAACACTCGTACGTCGATGAAACGCAAGAGCTGTTGAAAACATCGCCGTTGGCTGAGAATATGAAGGAGAATCTGAGACAATGGATTTTGCATCTCTCACAAGAACTCGGCAAACCACAACTTTGGCAAATTTTACGTCGTTATTTGAATCTATAAGGCTACCAGATCACTGCAGCGTCTTTCAGTTGGCAATTCGGGCTGCGGTGAAAATTATTGTGGACAAAAATGTGCACTTACGGAAGATCATCATACTTTCCGATAGACTCCAAGACGGTGTACGACTGTCGCAGATGTATCAATGAGATGGTGAACCGATATGATGTTTGTATCACATGGGTACCGGGACATAGAGATATTCATGGCAACTGCAGAGCGGATGATTTGGCTAGAGGGGGCACGACCATCGAACTCTCTGATGAATACTCTACATTGGGGATCCCTTTGGGTACCTGCAGGCTTATAATTGACAATGCAATATTGGACCTTGTCAACAGTAGGTGGGCGGCTTCGGATAAGGGCAGAAGACTGGATGGGAGGCGCACGGCGACTCTGCCTAAACTCCAAAGAAGCGGGCTCAGCGCCATTATCTGGGTTATTACGGGGCATTGTATTATAGGAATGCATGCAAGGCGTATTGGTCTTGGACACCTAGCGAATGATTTCTGCAGAAGATGTGGAGATGAAGAGGAAGATGAAACTATTGTTCATCTACTGTGCACATGCCCGGCACTTGGTCGGAAGAGAAATACACAACTGGGTGCCTACTACATAGAGGACCTAGATGAACTGTCATGCATGGATATTGGCAGTCTGAGTTGCTTCATCGGAAGCTCCGAGTGGTTCCTGGAATAGGGGAGAATGTGAAACTGTGGTATCACAATGGGCTCTGTGTGCGACCTAAGTATGTCCGCTCATGACTTCATCGAGGGGACAGCCACTGCTACTACCTACCTAACTTGAACCTGCACCCGTACAAAATTCAACTGCTCCAGAAACTGAAGATAAATGGTCATAGACTATAACGTATGTTAGCTCTCTGGGCTCTGAAGCAGCTGGTAACTGACCCTGATTGGTTCCGTAATTTTCAGCACTGAGGTCTTTTCTGGATGAATGGATACGTAAACGAATAAAATTGTCAAATTTGGGAAGATACCAGTCCACATGAGATACAAGAGTATTCAATGCAAAACGCAAAAGTTAGTGTTGGGTCCATATTTGTTTGAGTTCGACGTTGGCATGGCTATTACTGCCAACGGCGACCACTATAGGTCGATAACTACAAACTTCTTTTGGCCTGAATTGGGTAACCTGAATATCCAACAAAATGGCGCTACGTGCCACTCAGCTCATGCCACATTAGCTATTCTGCACGAGCGATTTGGGAGTATTTAGTCTGTGTTGTCTAGTGTGTTGGCTTATTAGATGCCAGGCCACGTTTCAAACCCCAGTTCAGAGTTCTTCAACAAAACAAAATCTGAAAAATATTTCTGGCAAAAACTGTGAGTGTAAATAAAATTGCCATGAAAAATTTTCTCAAAATCTGTCATTCGAAGTCGAATTTAAACTGTAGGTCCCACCACTCATGTATAAAATAGTGGTATGAGAAGCTTGGTCGTAATCCTGTATGTATGATTGATTTGCGAGTATGATCAGTTTTACATTGAGGTGATGTGAAGTGGTTAGCGAGATCGTATGATTTGACTGCGGTAGAGTTTTTCTTGTAGAGTTTTTGTTAAAAATTACGGAATCTAAGTAAGAAGATAGGGTCATTGGCTTAATGACAAATAGGGCGAATTTAGAAGTTTGGAATAAAAATCAAAAGTATATTTAACAGCATAGGATATATAGAACCGATCTCTCCATTCTGTATGAAAAAGAAGATCGCTTAAGTACGTTGGAAAAGTATATATGGCCTACATCCTGATTGACATATGCTCGGCATCTCAAAAAGATATGTTGGATCATACTGCCTAAAGTCAAGCAGTGACGATAATCTAGTTGCCGGCGGGCTAACAGAAGCGTTCATCAGATTGCCCATAGTGTTCCGTTTGCCTTGCTTAAAAAGAGCCTTATCTTCGAACTTAAAAAAGCAGCGGACTAGATATACCTCAGGGAACTCTAGGTGAGTGACACAATGCTGTAGGCTTGGCATATTGCATACATATATAATTGGTCATTACAACCCTTCAGTTAGGGTTACAACCTAGCTTCTCACACCACTTATGTTGTGTGTGATAATTTGATACATGACTGACGGGACCTACAGTTTCCAGTCGATTTCCAACGACAAATTTTTTTGAGAAACTTTTCATGACAATTTATTAACTCTCGAAGCTTTTGCCAGGAATCTGCTGAGAGGAAGTCGCCGATGAAATATTTTTTCATGTTTCGCTTTGTGGGAGATGTCTAACCTGGCGTCTACCTACTAGACTTTCTTTACTTGGTACTTAAAAAAGCAGGAGGAGTAATACCTCATGGAACTCTATGTGTGTGACACGATGCCGTTGTTTTGACTCATTTGTGACTGTAAAATAAAGGGTGTTTTTTATAGAGGTATAGAACTTTAAGTTGCAATAAAACAACGATGGATTATTCGATTGACCGCCATGGCTGGTGCGGTTGTAGTCCAATCTAATCCAATCCAACATTTGTGGCCGTATATCGGCAATAATACGGCGAATGTTGTCTTCTAAATGGTCAAGCGTTTGTGGCTTTACCGCATAGACCAATGACGTTACATAGCCCCACAGAAAGTAGTCTAGCGGTGTTAAATCACAAGATCTTGGAGGCCAATTCACAGGTCCAAAACGTGAAATTAGGCGGTCACCAAACGTGTCTTTCAATAAATCTATTGTGGCACGAGCTGTGTGACATGTTGCGCCGTCTTGTTGAAACCACATCTCCTGGACATCATGGTTATTCAATTCAGGAATGAAAAAGTTAGTAATCATGGCTCTATACCGATCACCATTGACTTTAACGTTCTGGCCACCATCGTTTTTGAAAAAGTACGGACCAATGATTCCACCAGCCCATAAAGCGCACCAAACAGTCAGTTTTTCTGGATGTAACGGTGTTTCCACATACACTTGAGGATTACCTTCACTCCAAATGCGGCAGTTTTGTTTGTTGACGTAGCCATTCAACCAGAAGTGCGCTTCATCGCTAAACAAAATTCGCTTATGAAAATCGGGAACAACGGTAATCTCGTTTTGGGCCCATTCGACGAATCTACGCCTTACTTGATGATCGTTTGGCTTCAAATCTTGCACGAGTTGGATTTTGTAAGCACGCAAACCAAGATCCTTCCGCAAAATCTTCCATAAAGTGGATGGACACAGATCCAATTCCTGTGCTCGATGGCGGATGGACTCATTCGGGTCTTCCTCAATGCTACGCTCTACAGCAGCAATATCTTCTTCTGTACGCACCGTACAGCGTCTCTGGGGATGCGAGTTATCAATAAGAGTAAACGTGGTGCGAAAACGTTCCATGGTTAATCGAATTAACTGCTCTGATGGACGATTTTGTCGACGATAAAATGGACGTAGTGCGCGATACGTTTTCCGCACAGAACCATTATTTTCGAAATAAAATTGCACTATTTACAAGCGTTGTACAGGCGTGAGTCTATTCATGATGAATTGCCAAACCAAACTGAGAATAAATCACTTGACAGCTGTTAAATCGGTCGTCTTCTTGAAAAGTAATGCCAACTTAAAGTTTTATACCTCTATAAAAAACACCCTTTATTTTCTGTACAGGCAAGTATGAAAAGAAGCCGTTTACGGTTAGTAGTCCGCTGTCCAATAGGCGCTGTTGTGTTTTCATCACTAGAAGTTGTTAAGATATTGCGGCTACTAAGACTATTGGTGCTTTTGTTCCATTAAACATACATTGATGTTTAGAATTATTCTTTACGGATCTAGTATCCATTGACTTTACTTTATCAATGTTTCATAATATTGTTACGCGTTTGAATACATATTCTTATAAATTATGTGTTAGAAGTGAACTCCCCTAATATTTATTTTTCCATGTTATAAACCTTTTAGTATTTTTTTCTCTCTTTTGTTGCCTCATCTTTACTTTTAATACTTGAAAAAGTAACAAGAAAATTATTTTAATTTACCACAAAACATGTCAGAACATGCAGCCTCTCAAACTCTTGAACAAAATTGAAACATGGAAACCAAAACTCTAAAACTTCTTTTGTCTTCTCTTATCTTGTATTTCATTTTCGAAAGCAGATTTTCTGTTGTTTTTTCTGTTGCTGTATTCTGAGTTCTTAAGGAAATTTTTACAGAATTTCTGTTATTTTATGCGTTTCTCTAGAGTTTTTGTAATTTTGCATAAATTTTCTGGTAAAAGTGCCATTAAATGTGTTTAAAAGTGTGCAACGCATACGCATTATGCTTAAAATATTCACTTATGTAAACATGCAACATGTTGCAATAATTTTTTTCCTTTAAATTTAAAGATTATATGAGTGTGTGAGTGTGTTTGAGTTTCTATGTCGTTTGAACATAATTTTAAGAGAATTATTTTTGCAATAAAATTATTTAATTTGCTGACTTTGGTAGTGAAGAAGAAGAGCGTCATAATTATTCTCGTCTTTTTTAATTTTTTTTTATGTTGGCGTGTTATTTATGCAACATTGCCTTGTCATGCTTAAGTGGAACTTGTAGTGGTTAATTGGCTTGAAATTGTTGGAAGTGAAATACGTTTATTTTTTGTTGTAGTTTGTTTCAGATTTAAACTCAAAATGCCGTTAATTTCTTTAAATTTAAGAACATCACAACCTCGTATATTTGATACTCTCTCTGCAACACATTAAAAAATAAAAAATAAATGCTCTTTCTTATGAACTCTAAAGGCCATAAAATTATATATATAATTTATCACACATCATCGAATATTTTGTGGCTCTACGACATGGAAACTTCAAATTAATTCATGGCAATATTGAAGTGTTTTTTCCCCTCTTCCGTATGATGTGTAACAAGATAAATTAACCTGAACAATGAAGAGTTTTCAGTTGCCTACAGGCAACCTAAACGTCCTGTCATTACAAACACGATAATCTCGCCAGTGAACATAATAGGAATGGTTAGGCCATTCCATCTCTTCAAAAATAGTACAACTCGATCAATAAAAGTTTGTCACCACTATGCATAACACATATCCACACAGTCCTGCTTAGCTAGATTCATGAAACTGAAAGGGAGTTAAGATATCTCATAATATGAAGATAGGGCAGGCACTTTGTGGCAGCTGCACGGCTCTCAGAAAAAGTGAAGTAAAATATAAAAATAAAAGCACCTCATAAAAGAGTACATTTCAGACGTGGCAATCAATTGCTCGCTACACATTGTGACATCTGATCTTGAGCTAGCAAAAAAAAAAAAACAACTCTGATAGTAAATAAAAAATTGCCATGAAAAAGTTTCTCAAAAATCTGTCGCTCGGAGTCGACTTTAAACTGTAGGTCCCACCACTCATGGGCAAAATTAACACACACAACATAAGTGGTGCGAGAAACTAGGACGTTGTACAATGGGTCAATTCGACCTCCGGGTAGTGTTCTTGTCTTAATTGACAAGTACACGTCCTCTAACCTAACCTATTTCCGAAACAAAGAAATTTTTCGGAAATTGCACGAAAATGTCGTTTAAAATTTGGTTGCAGAGAAGGACCAACAGTTCTTGGTATACGCAAGTTTGGGTGCCTTCCAAAATGTTAGTTGCTTTGTGTTTGAACAAAGTAACGTGTTTCATAATGCCTCTGTACAAAATATATACAATGTATACTATTTCAAAACGTCGTCAATGTGTATTTTTAACGCAGTCAAAAAGAAATCAGGCATCGGATTTATAGTTGATGCATTGTTTGGTTACTTTGCATATCTACATAGTTTATATACAGTAGTAGAACTGCATACAAACTTTGTATTGATACATTTTGGAAGGCAGCCTTTATTGCTAAAGCTCGAGAAACTGGTTTCATTGTTGAAGCGCCAAGACGTGAGCATGCTCGAACAGTCTGTACACCTGAAAATATCGATGCTATGGCTGAGATTGTGTTTCACCGTTCTCAAGATATGAACATTTCACACACCACTTCGAATTTTGCGAACAGATCTCGGTATGACGCCTTACAAAGTTAATTTGGCTCAAGAATTGTAGCTGCATGACCATGCACTTCGTTTTCTTTTTGCTAAATGGGCCAACGAAAAACTGCACCATGATGTCGATTTTGCAAGAAAAAATCATATTTTCGAATGACTCTCATTGGTGGGTACGTTAACGAGCAAAATTGCCGCATTTGGAGCTTAGAAAACTCACACGTGGTCTTACAGAAGCCATTGCACCCATTATGGGTGACTGTTTGGTGCGGCTTGTGGAGCGAAGGCATAATTGGCTCATATTTCTTTGAAATTGAGGACGGTGCAACTATTACGGTCAATGGAGACACCTATCGCACGATGATAACCGATTTTTTTGTACCCGCTGTTCATGGCATTGATGTGAATGATGTTTGGTTTCAACGGAATGGTGCAGCTTGCCGCACATGTTCATGCCACAATCGATTTATTGCGTTTTAAGAGTAGGTTGAGTCAAAGGCGCTACTGTCCATAACCGCTCCAGTACCATGAAATATTTTGACCATTCTTCGAACGATTGATTGAACTCTTAGGTTAGGCTAGTCTAGGGTAGATTGCTGTGCTAAATTCGGATAGTTTTACCTAGTGTGTTAGGTAAGCCCCTTGTCATGATTCGTTTGTGTTGGGTTTGAGCTGTGGCTGTTTCAGTAGCCGAAATGGTGTTTTCAATTGGACTACTTTCTGTGAGGAGCCGTTAAAGAAAACTATTATGCCGACAAACTAGAAACAATTGAGCATTTGAAGACCAACATTCGTGATGCCATTGCCTTGATACGACTCCAAACACTACAAAAAGTGCACGAAAATTGTTACGATCGCATGAGGTAACTGTAACGCCAGCCGCCGGAGCCATATGAATGAAATTATATTCTATTTCTAATCGTAACAATTGTACTCCACAACAACAGAATAAGTTTGGCAAAATTTCAAACCGGTTTTGTTTTATTGTATTTTGAAATTTAAACTTTTAAATGGCCTACCCTTTATAAATACTTTTAAGCTTTTGTCAAACAAGTTACAAATCGCATTAGTAGAAAAAGAGAAGGGCGTACAAGACATATATGACAAAGATTTTTGCAATTATGATTCACTTATAGGAGACAGCGCTATTGTTTCTAAGTTTCAGAATCATAGCTTGGAATATGAGTCAGCAGTAGAGACATGTATGTACCTTGTTAACATATCATATGTGTTTTAAATAAACGTTTAAAATATATTGACTGATTGCGGGTAATTTATTTGTAATTTCTGTATCTTTTACGCAAATAATTATTTCATTTAAATTTCTTATTACTCATATTCATTCACATACTTGTATGTATACTATAAGTATGTATATAAGTATTATTTTATGTAAATTTTACTTTTATTCTCCTGTAATGGTTAGTCTGTGTTTTATAAAACATTTTTCCGCTTATTAAGTGGCCAATTTCCTGCAAATGTAATAATTTTTTTTACCACACAATTTTTTTTATTTTCAATACTTTTTTGTACGATTAACTGGTACATGATATCAGCAAGCATTTCATAAAGCAGTGGTTTAAGCCATTATATTGTAGCCATGGGGAGAAAGAGAATAAACCACCTACAATTGCTTTTTATTTAAAGCTGTTCCAGCTGTTTTTCAACTCGTTGGTGTAGTTACAAAATATATATCACAGTCGAGCCTTTTTTCTGTTCTTGGCTAAATTTCAATTGGTTATGGAAGCAGTCAAGAGTATACCTGCTGTACTCCAGTATTCTGCTTAATAGTTTGCTGTGTTATGCTGTATTTCTTTATATTTTTTTTTCATAAATTATGCGTATTTCCTTGTAAATTTCTTGTTACCATTGAATACCGGATGTTTCCCAACTAAAGAAAACTGGCAGAGCAACAGCGGTTAACAAAAGTGTGTAAAACGTATTCATGATTAGTTTTGTACTAGGAAAAGTCAAACTTACAGGATTACGCACCACTTATGTTGTGTGCATTAATATTATACATGAATAGAGGGACCTACAGTTTAAGGTCGACTCCGAACGACAGATTTTTTAGAAACTTTTCATGGCAATTTTATTTTTACACTCAGAGTTTTTGCCAGAAATGTGCTGAGAGGAAGTCACCGAAGAAATATTTTCGTTATGTTCGAGATATCTGATCTGGGGATTGAACTGTGGTCTCACGTATAATAATATGCCAACACACTACTTACTGGACTACTGCGACTGACCCATGTACTGACAAATCCTTTAAAGTGGTAAATTGAATGTTTAGGATAAACTATTAAATCGTCCTAAGAAAATAAACCTAAGCTAGCGGGAACATCCGCTGCTTCGTTGCGAGATACACGCCTATGTCTCGCGACCCAGTAGAGACTGATCTGGTCTGGTCCGAAGGTTCTTATAGGCTCCTTACAATCGCGAACCAATTGTGATTTACGTTAGACCGACTCATTGCTTTTAAAAGCAACTTAACAGTCAACGGAGATCTCATAGGATACTGAATTCTGCAGTGGCCATTCAAGCTACGGCTTCCAGAACTTTCCTTCAAAAAAGCACAAACGTTTGCCTGAAAGATGCTACAATCAACATTTAACATAAATTGGCGATATTTTTATAGGAAACCATAACCGCTGTGCCTCCATTTAACTTCGAGCCATCCGGGAAGATGGGTGGAGTACTCCAGCTTTCCGCAGTGGCCTATTTGGTATGATATTTTTCAATCCAGACAGGAACATTGCTTCTGGCACTATATAGCCGGTGGTTTTATCTAAATAGTGTGTTCACCTCTCAAGCAAAGATGATCTTCAAAATACCAGAATGTTCTGTTAAGCGATATTCCCAGCAGCACGATGCCCTCAGATGTATAGTACTGCGCTTTGTCTTATGGATGACGTATAAATCAAGCCGAGTCCGGCAGAGCAATGCGTCAAGCACAGCCTGAGGACAACTTTTTCTCATATTGGTAGATTAATTTTTCATGCATTTGCTGCATTAATATTTATTTAAATTGTTCTGCCTTTAGTGTCATAAGGATGACTACTTTTTCAAAGACATATCATTTCCTTTTTTAAGTCGGTGCATTGAGCTTCTATCTGCGATTGAATTCATTATTTTCTTTATAGAGCACCCCATATTTTCTTTCTATTTTGGGACTTACATAGAGGAGTTAGGGCGCCGTAGTCTAGTAGATAGCGTGTTGGCTTATTCGACCCAGGTCAGAGATCTCTAACAAAATGAAATATGAAAATATATTTCCTCAACGACTGCCTCTCAGCAGATTTCTGTCAAAAACTCTCAGAGTAAATAATATTGTCATGAAAAGTTTTTTAAAAATCTGTAGTTCGGAGTCGACTTTAAGCTGTAGGTCTCGCCGCTCATGTATAATAGTAACACTCACAATATAAATGGTGGAATGAAGGGTCTTAATGACTAAGAATGTATGCATGTATGATTAGGGCACAAGATATAACTTCATCTTGTATAATATCTTATACAAGCAAGTCCAAAGGCGATAAATACTCTTCTCTTCTGTGATCCTTAAAAATTAAGCATTAGCGTCAGTATTTCAACAATGTTGTTGGAATGAATTTTATAAAATTTGAGTGTTGAACTATCAATACCGTCGTCTTTGCCGCTTTACTGGCTGAATAGTCATTTCCCTTTCGTAAAATTTAACACGTGGAGTACATAGAATTAAATGATTGCAGAATTCATGTTCTCTAGAAAAACTTTATAATTTTTAGATGAACTTATGAAAGCAAATACATTTTGTGTTTTAATTTTTTTGTAGTATATGTTAAGGCCTTGTGATAACTGTTTTTGTGAAACATATTTTAAGGCATATGAGTTATTTATTGTGGCCTTAAAGCCTAGGCAGTAAAAACATTGAAATGAAAACAATTTTCCCCTTATATAACCATGATTTTAATACCATTTCTGGTATGTTTTGGTTAAATAGGTCACATTATATTTTTAATTTTGCTTGTGGCCTACATTTAGGCTTTCATTTAAAAAGAATATTAAAGTAAAAGCATTGAACTGCATTATATAATGCTAGAAGCTGAATTTCATAATTAAATTGATAAATCTTGACAGATTTTAATTAAATTTTTCTCTTTTCAGCATATTTTACTTAATTGTGATGGAATATGGAAAATTAATTTTCTTTCTGTTTCTGTATCTTTCTAGGGTTTGAAGTGGTTATTAAAGAACAGTGGAAGGTAAAGAGAAACCATAAATGCATTTTAAAAATTAGAGCACGTTTATATGTTTGATACGTTGGCCCAGCAACAACGTGACAATATTTGCCACACAATCACAAGAGAGGAACGAAAAACTTGTCGACTAAATTTATAAGAAAATTTTTTGCTTTTAAACAAATAAAACATAAATAATAACAACATAATAACAAATAGAACAACAGCAACAACAAATATTTATTTTTTGCTACAGACACCAATGTTGCATGAACTCAAGCATTTGCAATAAAAACTACAGCCAAAGGCAACACAATAAAGGCAACATAGACTACGTAACAGAGAAAGAAACTGCAAAAACGGAGTGATAAATTGCTGTGAACGTAACAAGACGCTCATAAAAACTTCAACTTTAAAGCATTTGATGGTGAATGTCCTTTTTTTTTTGCTATACAAGACGAGCATTTGTTTCCCCTTCCCTCCGCACCAATACAAATGAAATCGTTGTAAAAATTGTTTAAAAAACAAATGAAAAGAAAAGCACCCAGTAAGAGGAAGAGTGCTACAAAACTTAACAATTTCAACATCCTTTTCCACTAGAGAGAATAAGGACTTGTCCTACACACAACAAAAAATAGAAATAAAAGCAGACAGAAAGCGACATTAAGGACCAGCAGCTTAGAATACGTGGTGTCGCGCTGAGGCACTTGAAAAACGTGTATATGAAACAGAATTTTTTATGCTGTTTTTTTTTCCTAAGAAGAAACAAATTTTAAAAATACAAAAAAAAAACAAGGAAAATTCCTAGAGATATTGTTGTAGTGGTGTTAAGGATCAAGTGCAAGGTTATATTACACTTGCACACACTTGCCCCCCATACACAAGCAGTAGCTCTTCTCCAATTGTACTTGACACTCAATATTATAGTTGCTCAAGAAGAAAGGCAAAAAAATCGAAATAAAAGGAAAAATTCTTCAACAGAAACACAACAGCAAAGAAAAAAGGACATAAAAAAGAACACGGCATAATAAAACACGATACATAAACATAAAAGTAATAAAATTTTGCCGGTAACGTGTTTTGAATTGAGCGACAAAATGCAATAGAAAAGACAAAGGCATCATAGACCCTAAATGTATGCAATTTTATTATTAAATAGTTACTGTTATACTACTCCTACTACTACCACTACTACTACTACTGCAACCAATCAACTACTTACGGTTTAAGGCAAACCTCCTTAGACTTGGGTTTTTTTATACGAGATTTTAGAATTTCCTTAAGAAAATGCTGTAAATATGACCTCATCAACAAGCAGTTCTTTTATAAAGAGCTGCCCTCATCATCTACACAGGATAACAACACATCAACATTGTCATCATTATTCGGGCCAGCATAACGTAAAAAGAATGTTTAATTTGGCTGCTAATAGAGGGATTTTTTTAATTTTTTATACTGTATGGGCAATAACGTTGGCATTGCAAGGAGTTCAAGGTAAGTTACAAAAAATACGTTATAATATTATGCGTAATAATACGTTTGGAAAAGTACTTCTTTTCAAACACTAAAAGTACTTTAGTATGTTAAGTCGAAAGCTTAAAAAACAGTTCTTAATATCATTGAAAACTACGGTTAAATTTAAATTTATTTCTAAACTTTTATAAATTTCGTATATTTTTTATCAGGGTCTATTAAACAAATATTCAAAAAAAAAGTAAAAGTACCTTTAGTCGCAGTAAAAGTACCTTTGAATCGTAAGCTAAGAGATTTAAAAAACAATTTTTTATCACTGACGTTGTCATTATCTGCTATACTTTTAATTAAAAAATAAAATATCAAACCCTTAGTAGCGTACTGTTATGAATAGTACCATTAGATGTTGTGTTTAAAGGATCATGCAAACATTCATGTAGAACGGTTGACCACAGAAATTACCCGTTAAACCATGCCTTTACTTAGATGCGAACATAGCTGCATTTCAAAGCATGCAGGAGTGTTGCCCATAAACCATCATTTTGACGGGTTTGATTATCGTGCTAAAAGCACTGAAGTACAATACATGGTGTATAAATGTCAGGCAATGGTAGCAAATTTTATCATACGAAATGCAATTCTCAGGCGGAAAATTGTTCATTAAAAAACTTAATAACACAATTAACATTAATTCTTCGATTTATTTATCAGTTTACGTAAGTTAGCGGACTCGCCTTGAAGGAAGAGATCCTACCTAGGCCAGCATTTAAACCCATTGTGATACCACAATGAATATTCAACCCATTATAAATCCAAAACATGCTATTGCAGCTACCTTTATATTCGAGAGCTCGAAGAAGAATGCCATAAAGAGTGAAGGCTGAAACCTCCGCCTTTTTATAGCATGAGGAAGACAATGAGATATTAGGTGAACTACAACTTCCTCCTCCTCAGATCCCCAGTTCTGCAGAAATTATTGTCCGGAATGCCAAGTCTTTCGTCATGATTACTAAAAGGACAATGGCCCTTAGAAATCACTAGTGTCACATTGATGGACGGTCATGTAATTTAAGGATAGGAGTGAGTCACTCCTCTTCTTATCCGCACGTTTCCAACAGAGTCTAGCAATATCTGTCTAGAAACTTGCTGCCTATGAGTGGACAATATCCAATTGAAGTGAGGCAATTTGTATACCCGCTGTTGCGCTGGCTCGACCATGTCGCTCGAAGGGAGGAGGATGCTCCGGCGAGACGGGTATTTGATGCGGGGTTTTCCGGAGAGGATGACCTTGTTTGCGCTGGAAGGAGCAAATCGAGGCAGCCTTGTCACCGATTGGGGTGACCAACTGGCATAGGCGCGCAAGATGCAGAGGCGCCTGGAAAGATGTGTTAAAGCATGCCAAAATCCGTTAATCGGGTTGTTAATGGCCAATTAAACCTAAACAAATGAACAAGTGACGTACCCGTGGCCTGTAATAGGTGGAATATTAAGGCCAGTTCATCAGCAATACAATTTCCTATCTCATGGAAACCATATAAGATGTACTGTTAAGTAATCAAAAATTTCCCTGCAAATTCATTGACATTCATGAACAAGAACGGACGTTAAAACTAAGTTCGTTAGGTTTGTTGCTGGTCTGATTATTACTGTAATGATTTTCAATAATAATCCATTCTCTTATTTGACCATTACAATCCTTTGGTCAGGATTACAACCTAGCTTCTCACATGTTGTGCGTTTTAATTTTATCTACGAGTAGCGAGACCTGTAGTTTATTGTCTATTTCGAATGACAGATTTTTGAGAAGATTGTTGAGAGGAAGTCTCCGAAAAATTTTTTTTTTCGAATTTCGTTTTGTACGAGATTTCTGCGCCAGAGGTTAAACTGCGGGCTCTGATCTAACAACCCAACACACTACCTATTAGGCTTCTTCGGCTACTTCCTCTCAGCAGATTTCTGGCAAAAATTTTTAAAGAAAATAAAAATTTCATGAAACAGTTTCCCAAAAATCTGTCGTTCGGAATCGATTCTGAACTGTAGGTCCCGACACTCGGGGATAGAATTAACTCATATTCATCATCTTAAACTATTCAGAAAACTATGGTGGTGAGATTAGTCCAGAGACCCACCTTTAGTTAACACCTTGTACCATCTGACAATCATTTGTTTCTTTTAATACAGAACACTCCCGTTGTAATACGCTTCATTCTTGACTTTGAAAATAAACAGTGATACTGATTTTTGAGAAATAGGCTTCATATCGCACGATCTTCAATATTTTGAACACATCTTTTATTTGGTAAAAAGATTTTACAGTAAACGTCCACAACCACGCCTTATTTTTAAGTTGTACTGGCATAATAAATCTTAAACAACTCAAAATAGTACGGCTGAAAACTATGGCTATATTTAGTACTTTTTTTAATGAATCATATAAAAAACGGTCTTTAAGCCCTTACGTTTAATTATATTTAAATTTAAAGCCTCTTTTTTGCTGTTTATTTTCTTAACCTTAATTTAAATTCAATTTCAACAATTTTTATTATGAAACTACTGAAGTGAAGTACTTTTCCTGTTGTTGGCAATTTTTATTACATAAATATACTTAAACTTTAACAGAAAAAAAGGGGAAAATAAAAGAGTATTCGTACGAAAACTTTTGGGCAAAAGTTTTTAGCAACTACAAGACAAAGTTTTCTATTAAAAGAAAAAGAAAAAAAATAAAAACTTTTTTGCACTCATATACGATATGTTAGAATATTATCTTTGGCATTAGAGTGCATACGAATACAGAAAAAATCCTTATAATAATTTTTCTTTTTTCCTTTATATTGTTATTATTGTTGCAAGTATTTTGTACTGTGCTTATATTTAGGTTGGTAATTCGTTTAACTGTAAAAATGTCGACAATTTATAAGCTCTTGAGTAATTTTTCTCTTTTCATTTTTTGTTTTCCTTTTTTTTCGACGCAAGTGTTTACTTTTGTAATTATTCGAACAGAAAAAATAAACATTTCGTTTTCGAAAAGTAGGCGTGGCTAGGGCGGTTTAAAAATGGTAAATAATTTAAAAAATTTGGTAATTTGAAGATTATTTAGAACAACTTATTAAATTTTCAATTGGAAAAGGTTAGATCCAGATTTCGAATTAGACTGAGAATTGTCTGACAGGTCGCCGTAGGTAGTGTGTTGGCTTATTAGCAGTAAGGACACGGTCAGATATCTGCAACAGCATGATAAAAATTGCCATGAAAAGTTATTAAAAAATCTATCGTTCGGAGTCGGCTTTAAACTGTAGGCCCCGCCTCGCATGTATAAAATTAACACACCGAGCATAAGGGAAGCGAGAAGCTAGGCCTTAATCTTGACTGAAGGGTTGTAATGACCAATTAAGTATGTATGGTTGAGAAACACCAGTCAGCGCTTATAAACAGACGTAGGCACTTCCCCCAGGGTAAGAATATCTTCGGCTTTTTACACTAATAGGACATTAACATCAACAATGTTCGTTAAAAAGAGCATAAAAATGCATTCAGTTGATTGTCAGCTTCTAAAGATGAAGGTTCATGTCGCTCTTTTTCAGACTTCAATTATACACCCAAAGAAATATTACAGTGGGACTCACTAATATCAATGAGAAATGATTTCGATTTTTGGAAGAATATTTGCCAAGTTAAGTACGGTGTCTTTAGGGGTTTCGTGCAATACAATTTTTCTATATTTCTATATTTTTTTTGGCTCAAAAACGCAATAGAAAAGACAGAAGGACCATAGACCCTAAATGTATGCAATTTTATTATTAAATTGTTACTGTTACGCTACAACTACTACTACTACTGCAACCAATCAACTACTTACGGTTTAAGGCAAACCTCTTTGGACTTCGGTTTTTTATACGAGATTTCAAATTTTCCTTAAGAAAATGCTGTAAATATGACCTCATCAAAAAGCAGTTCTTTTATAAAGAGCTGCCCTTATCTATACAGGATAACAACACATCAACATTATCATCATTATTCGGGCCAGCATAACGTAAAAAGAATGTTTAACTTGCCTGCTAATAAGGGAATATTTTTAATTTTTTATACTGGATGTGCAATAACGTTGGCATTGCAAGTAGTTCAAGATAAGTTACAAAAAATTGTTTTTGAAAAGTACTTTTTTAAACACAGAAAAACTACCTTAGTATGTTAAGTAAAAAGCTTAAAAAACGGTTCTTTATATCGTTGATATATAATACTTTCTGAAAAGTACTTTTTTTAAACACAGTAAAAGTACCTTAGTATACTGGGCTGGCATATCGTAAAAATAATGTTTAACTTGCCTGCTAATAAAGTAATATTTTTAATATTTAAACGTTCCAAAATTGCCAGGATATCCAAATGAAAGAATATTTCTCTTAAAATGTGTAATTGTATGTACGATCACTCACATCTAAGTGACGGATGTTGGAAATATGATTTTGATCAAAAAGCAAAATTTACAAATTAAAATGAATATTTTTTTTAAATTACGAAAGGTTAACGTGCTAAAAATTGTTTAAAAAAATTTCATTAAGTATGGCTTAAAAAAGCTTCAAGAACATAAAATGTAATGCGTATTAAGAACATTAAAATCTTCTTTGAAGATTTTTATAAAATTAAAATTTTTAGGCAATAAAAATTTAAATTTTTTTTGAATTTATCTGGAAAATCTTAAAAGAATTTTAAATTTTCTACAATTGAATTGAAGAGAACAGGGCCTATAAATCTTCTTTTAAGACTTAAAAAAAATTTTGCTAAAGATTTTTATCTTAAAATGAGTTTTAATTTAAAAAATACTCCAAAAAAAGAAACAAAATTCAAGACTCTAAGTATAGTTCATGATGGTACTGGTTTTAATTGTGCAGTGGTTCTTGCGCAATTTAATTTATTTCAGGGATTTTTTTCTGCTTCTTCTTCATTTCTTTTTTCTACCAATTCATTTCTATTTTAATTTCCAGAATAATTTTTATTATGGCAACTTATTTTCGATGTATATATGTATGTATGTATGCGAGTGTGTTTGCAATTTGCCCCCCCCAAAAAAAAAAATTGTTATGAAATATGATTCAGAGAGCCATAAAAACTTCGTTCTTCGTTTGCTACAAATAATAATAATTTACTAGAGACGATACGGTTTTTTATTACAAAAATTCTCTTCTTCTTATTCCTTTTTTTATATATGAAATATATCGTTTATTTATTAAAAAAAACGACCATAAAGGAATAAAGAAATAAAAAAATAGCGAAATACTTAAAAAGTACCGCAAATATTATTTTTTTGGAGATGAAAATATTTTCTAGGAATTGTGTGTGTGGTACTAAATGTATGAAAAAAAAAAGCGCAAATCCTAGAAACCAACCATAGCTGATAAGGGAGAGTGAGCGGTATGGAACAGAAAGAATAAATAAAACAAAATTAATGTGTTTTTATAACTATGATATATGTTTGGAGGTATGGCTGTATGTAGAAAATTACCAAAGTATGCTCCAAATATGTTATATGTATGCGTGTGGCTCAATAAAAATTAATACACAGGATAAAATTCCAACCACTAATGGCATAAAGTTTATATAAACCTGGTGGTAGTCTCATAAATTTATTTACGATTTCAAGAATTAAACGTATTAACATTACAATTACTTGCCTTTAACAGCTCCTTTTCATATACTTAGGAGTAGTATATGATGCTTATTTAGCGCCAAATTAACGTTGTTTAAATATAGAGTGGGCCATTTAATAAGTTTAAATTTAAAATCGCAATAAAACAAAAACGATTAGAAATTTTGTTAAATTTATTTTTTTTGTTAAGAAGTACAATTGTTGCGGTTAGAAATTCAATATTATTTCAATATTATTTCATTATACATCATTCGATCCAAACAATTTTCATACACTATTTCAAGTGTATGGGGTTTTATCTCGTCAACGGTATCACGAATATTGGCCTCCAAATGCTTAATTGTTTCTGGTTTGTTGGCCTAACACTTTTCTTTAATGGCTTCTCTCAGAAAGTAGTCCAATGGTGTCAAATCCCATCTTCTTGGCGGCCAATTGACATCACCATTTCGGCTAATTAAACGACCATTAAACGTTTGACGCCATAAAGCGATTGTAGCATAAGATGTGTTGCAAATTGCACCATCCTGTTGAAACCAAACATCGTTCACATCCAGACCTTGAAGAGCTTTTACAAAAAAAAGGTTCTCATGGTGCGATACGTGTCTCCAACCGTACTCATTTTCAAAGAAATATGGGGCAGTGATGTTTCAGCTCCACAAGCCGCATTAAACAGTGACTCGTAATGACTGCTTTGGCTTCTGTAACACCACATGAGGGTTTTCTGAGCCCCAAATACGGCAATTTTGCTTGTTAACGTACCCACCAAGATAAATATGAGCTTCATCAGAAAAGATTTTTGTTTGCAAAATCGACATCATCGTGCAATTTCTCGTTGACCCAATAAACCCCAACGTTGACCAAGCGTAAATCGAATCATTAGGTTCAGTGGAGATAATATACTGAACTTTGTGACAGAATGGAATGACATAAGTATTGGCAGATTCGAAACAACCTATGGTTCAAATATAAAGTGATAGATGGCCCAACCGATATAAGTACTAAAAAGCTCTTCAAAGATTTTCTTGTCCGACCTTCAGATGAAACCGGCCAGTTTCCCTTAGTGGCACGTTCGCCGCCATGCCAGGCTCCTCAAACATTCTGTCGCCCAAAAACCGATCAGGTCTGTTATGAAGTGCAGGGCGCTGGCATAAAATTTGTTGTACCAACTCCGTTTCCTCCACATCATGGCAGCCTATGCAAGAATCCTGGTGGAGCAAACCGAGATTGTCATCTAAACTGCCAGTGTCCCATTAGAATTCTTGTTACAGTGCGAACTCAAGTAGTTCCCATTATCCACTGCTGGATACAGAATTTTAGAAATTCCGCATTTTGGACCACCACGGTGAATTCTATGCTGCTCGTTTTTCAATTTGGAAAAATCATCTTGTAGCGGCGTTTATATCTCCCCTATCGTCTACTCCTCAGACATCTTCCATCTCTTCCATGCCAGTTCGTCCTCTTTTTTGTTCCTCTCTGTGCTATAGTATCCTGGAACCCAGTAGAGGCATATGTTGTGTCGTCGTATACTGTGTAGACGGTGTACAGAGTCCATATAACTCCTGACGTTAAGTGTGTGTGATGTTTCAACGAAATTTTTTATTCGTTAGGAGGACTTATTGATGCTATTATGTGTGGTAGCATAACATCGTTCATAAGTCCGCCACGACTTCTCTGGGTGGAAAGCATACTAGAAGTTCAAGGTACTGTGCTTTATAGTTTATTTGAACACTTGTGCACCTTAAGAAAACCCCATAAGATAAAGTCGAATGGAGTCACATGGCATGATATTGGTAATGAGTTCACATCACCTCCGCATGATATGATAATGTCTCCAAATTACCCCCGTAGAATATTTAACGTGTTATGAGTTGTTGAAACAAAATGATCAACGATATTCAGATCATTCAAGTAAACAATTGGTAATTACCGACGTATAATGCTCGTCGTTGAAAGTGATTATCTGCTCAACGTTGTCTCAAAGAAATATGAACCGACGAAGTCACCGTAGTCTAATAGGTGGTGTGTTGGCTTATTAGACGTGAGACCTCGGCTCCAACCACAGGTCAGACGTCTCCAACAAAACGAAATCTAAAGAAAATAATTCTTCGGCGACTTCCTCTCAGCAGATTTCTGACAAAAACTCTGAGTGTGAATAAATTTGCCATGAAAAGTTTCTCAAGAAAATGCGTCGTTCGGAGTCGGCTTTAAACTCTCGGTCCCGCCACTCTATGTGCGTATGCATGTATGTTCTATTACCTTGTTTTTAATGCAGGCAATCAGTATGATCCCAAATAAATATTGAAAAAAAAAATCTTAAAAAAAATTATTGAAAGAATGTTCACAGATTTGAATTGCATTGAGAATGTAAATAAAATACAAGCATTTGTCCACTTAAATGTCTTAAATTAACATAAGAAAGTATGTATCGTCGACAGAATAGAACTCCACCATTAGATGCAACCAAAAGATACATGACAATATTTACAATCAAAACAAAAATCCAGAAGATAAAGAAAAGAAAAAAGGGAGAAGTTTTATCAGACGTTTTTCCAAATTGTGTTTATTTTTCTCATTTTTTTTTTCGGCAAGGAAAACGAGGACACTGGGTTTGTGGCAGGCAAATGGTAAACAAAATAAAATTCATTCTTATCATTTGATTTTATTTTCTCTTGCGACAAAATGTTTGTGTGCAAATGGATTTGTTGTTATTGTATTCTCCTTGTATACAAGTTGTATTATTATTCGACAAAATGTTTTCAAATGTTATTAAAACTGTCAACACTACAGAATTTATGGATACTTTTCGTTTTTCTGTCCTTCATTTTTTATTAAGATTTTCTAGTTTTTTTTTTGTCAAACAAATGAAGGGGGTTTTTTGGTGACATGCTTAGAAGAATAAAAACAAAGCAAGTAAAAAAACAAGAACAATAAAAACAAAAATATATTTCAGATTGCGGCGATAACATATGTGAACATTTCGTTTAACAAATTTTCTATAAATTAGGTTCGTCTATTTTTTTGGTTGTTTTTGTTCTAATGCTTAAAGGCGTCTGTCGATAAGCGAGGGCTGTCTAGAAAAAAACACAATAAATTTCTAAAAATATTTTTTATTTCCTAGTACATACATAATTTTTCATTACAACCCTTCAGTCAGGATTACGACCTAGTTTCAGACAAAAATTATGTTGTGTGTGTTAATTTTATACATGAATGGTGGGACCAACAGTTTAAAGTCGACTCCGAAAGACAGATTTTTGAGAAACTTTTCATGGCAATTTTATTTACTCCCAGAGTTTTTGCCAGAAATCTGCAGAGTGGAAGTCACCGAAGAAATACTTTTTGTATATTATTTTAATGTCTGGCCTGGGGCTCGAACCCTGGCTTTTCGTCTAATAAGCCAACACACTACCTACTAGACCACGGCGACTTTCCAGTACAATCAATCGTTTTTAATCGTTACAGTTTATCCAGTGATATTGCATAGCTTGAATGTCTTGTTTTTAGTAAGAACCAGAGATCAGCAATGAGTATTCAAAAAGATGAGTAGATTCGAATCATACTCATAATTTCTGATACTTATACGCATTCATACTTATTTTAATGTCATACTCATACTACTCATATTCAAAGTTTGAAGTACTCATGGTACTCATACTTAACAATACGCATGATGTTATTGATTTCGACTCTCCATGACTCATCGCATACACGAATAACAAAATAAGTATGATTCGCGTACGAACTCTACAATATTCACAAGAAGGTTGTGTGTTTGCTTTGTTTGATGTCTTCGTCTTTCTTCTTTTTTTGTAAATGCAACAACAACTAAGACTATATTCAAATCATTTATGAGTATTATAAGTATTTTTCTAAATTTATGAATCTGAATGAGTAGACGTATGAATCAAACATATTTCGAATGGTATGAGTTTGATGTCAACGTTGTACTCATACTCATTGCAACCTGTACTTATAAGTCAATGTTGTATTGAGTACGAATGAATCAGAGTAGTTGGATTTCAATACTGTTGACTCACTCTTAGTCAAAATTTTATGAGTACTTATGAGTAGCGAAAAAACGATTCATTGCTGATCTCTGGTAAGAACTGTGCAGTTCTGCTATATCTTAACTGTTAGCAAATATTCTATCATCCAACAATTTATTTAAGGTTGAAAATAGAAAATAAACTGAGAAAGTTTAATCAGTCAATAATAATGAAACAATTCCACTTTTTACTCAGTTGCTTTTACAATTACAACAACAACAATTACAATTACAAATTATATTGAACCGTAGATCGAGCTTTGTATCAACAATTTCTGAGACGATATAACTTTAATTCAGAGAAAGGTACATGCCTGATATTATTTTTAATTCGTTAGTATTGTTATCGCCATTATTTTAAAATAAATAAAAAGGAAAATTTAAACAGGAATTAAAAAAATTCAAAAACTTTATAATTCTGGTGTATGTATGTATCATTTTTGATACATACGACTTTCATAAAGATTTTTTGGTGTAGTGTATGTAATTTTTTTTAAGATTTAAAAAATTTTGTGAAGTTTTATCGTTAATAATACAATATTTATGGTTTTTGAAAAAGAATTGAAAGTTAACGAATTGAACGACGAAAGTGAAAAGGTTGATATTGATTGAAGTAGTCGTAGTCTAGTATGTACTATGTTAGCTTATTAGACGTCAGACCAAGGTTCAAACCTCAGGTCAAACATTTCCAATTTATAACGAAAGGTTGTAATGACCGATTATATATTAATTATATTTGTATGTAATATTACTTTGAAGAAGAAAAAACAGAAACTCGTCTTATGAACTGAAGAAAGTATTGGCAGCAACAAATATGACAACAAGATGTTTATCGCCAAAGATGGTACTACTTGGAACAGAACAAACTGCATTTAGTAGTTTGGGATGAAAAAATATTACCAAATTTCACGCAGATTGTTTGCAGCCGTTTCCTGAAATGTTGTAGAGTCTTTCTTACTGTTCTCATAATTATCTAACGTGACAGACAGACATTAGACAAATGTGTTTCGTCCCATGCTTTATTACAGATGATAATATTTCGGTCAACTACGTACGTATGAGAAAACAGAATCACTCGCTTTGATAATGATATATTTACACTTATTACGCCTTTTCGAAAAATAAGCTGAAAGTCTTGCAGCCTTTAATAATCACGCTTAAAGCCTTTTTTTGAAATTCGAATAAAAATGATTTTTTCTTCTAAAAAAAATATATTTATCTTAATCTAAAAAAAATATATTTATCTTAATTTTTTTTTTTAGAAAATTTTAACCATTTTCATAAAACTTTTATCACACAACTTGTAGTTTTATGTAAAAAATAATACTGTATAAATAGTTTGGGCTTAGCTATCATACTTTCAGAGCAGCCTATATATCCTTTTTTTAAGATTTTTAAAAATGTATTTTTTTGTTCGTTTCAAAGGTAAGAAAATTAAAGAAAATATATTTAAATAATAATGCTTATGTTTTTATGTTCCTTTTTTGGTATATTTTTATCTCAAATTAAAGTTTTTTAGCAACAGAATTCTAAAACTTTTTAGTTTTATTGTGAAAAATGAAAATTACCCGCAGCGATTTTAATTGAAATTTGATTTGAATAATGGAATACTGTAAGTGATTGTTAGGGAAATTAATTTATGGATATTTATATAAATCAATTGATTGATTTTATGGTCGTTATAAATGTCGTGGTCCATTGAAGTCGAATTGGCAGTTTTAGATTCAAGTACATGCTACTAGAAACTATTTACAGCAGTATTTGGGGAAAACCATATCCGGGAAACCAGAGAGGAAGAAAGAGAGAACAGTGTTATTGACATAATCGATGTTCTATTGCAACAGGACACATTTTTACCTCACATGACATTGACAACAAATGTTTCTAGCGAAATACAACAATGGTTTGCGCCATCAGGTTTCAGCTAGCCCTCGATTGGGAGCGTTACTGATGGGAGTGACAATTAGCTGCCCCATCTAAACATTTTGAAACTTATAAATCGCCACAAACCAACGGTGCTAGATGTCAAATTGTTACCATTTAGAAAAAATAAAACCAACCTGACATGAAGTGCTTAATTTTTATTTAAAAAACCATACTGCAATGTACATCATGTCAAAAATTTTGGCGCAAATTTCATAAAAGTGATAATCAATTGTAATAATGTAATATAGTTTTATTAACAGGAATTAAAATAAATAAAAACATTTAAATTTTGTAATAAAATCTATCAATAATTGCGTAAATTCTATGAAATACAAGTGTGTATCAAAAGTGATACATAGCTAGAATTATGAAGTCTTTTTAAGGATCGATCTACGGTTAATTATATACGAGCTGAGCAACTTTGACTCGATGTAGTGTCACAGGCCAGAATCGAACCCATGACACTCACGCTAAGAGTCTAGCACACTACCCACTAGACTACCAGGACAGCCTATATTGTGAATATAGGTGCACTGCCTTGATGAAACATCAGATTCTTCTAAGCTACATGCGGTCTCTTGCATTTAATTTAATCACTATACTACACTTTATCACCTTTTCAAAGATAATCTATAAAAATTCTGGTACGCGCATTTCAGATAATAGGCACCATTCTACTTAGGTTAGGATAGGTTAGTTTAGACGACGTGTACTTGTCAATTAAGACAAGTACAGTACCCGGAGGTCGAATTGAACCATTGTACAACGACCTAGTTTCTCACACCACTTATGTTGTGTGTCTTAATTTTATACATGAGTAGTGGGATCTACAGTTTAAAGTCGACTCCGAACGACAGATTATTGAGAAACTTTTTCATGGCAATTTTATTTACTCTCAGAGATTTTGCCAGAGATCTGCTGAGAGGATGTCGCCGTAGAAATACTTTTTGTATTTTTGTATTATGTCTGGCCTGGGGGCCCTGGCTTTTACGTCTAATAAGCCAACACACTACTTACTAGACTACGGCGACTCCAGATAGAACTGTTTTTTGCCAATCGTTGGCCGAAATTCCCCAAATTGTGTTCTCTGTTTGATTGTTTAGTTGTCCTGAACCACATTACATATAGGGTTACCAATTACCTCAAAAAATCTTCAATTACCGACATTCGTGCAACAAAATTTTGTGAATATTTTTAAGCTCTTCCAGCACTCAAATTCCCTTTCAACTGGTGTGTAAGAGTTTTGTTTAGACTGTGCCACCTAATACATTAAGGTCGTAGACAAATGTCTTAACCCCACTACGGTATAGTCTTCTTCTGTTGCTGTTTTACCTCCAATGGAGCATAGGGCTCACCTACATAAGGTTCCAATGTAAGGCATTTATCTGAAGACAATTCATATGTAATTTGCTGCTTTCAGCTTCATATTAAACAATGTTTCATCATGTTATAATGTAGGATCTCTTCCTACCGTATTCTATTGTAAACTGGCTGGGATCTCACGGCCTGCAGTTCGACATGCATAAAACGTAGCTGCTGTTACTAACAAGACGACATATTCCGACCGAAATCGAAATAAATATAGGCGATTTGGTTATCCCTACGAAGAGATCGATTAAATACCTTCGGATTAGACTAGACTCGAAATTGACCTATTTAGAGCAGATAGAGTATGCAACAGCGAAAGCAGCTAGAATAACAACACAGCTGAGTAAACTGATGGCAAATAATGGAGAACCACTCCGAAGTAGGAGGAAGTTACTCATGGAGGCTGGGAATCTGGGCCTCTACTTTGAAAACTTGAAACAGAGAATAGCAGCTTTACGGGTCACATCCTTTTATCGCACGGTCTCAACACAAGCTGCCTTAATAATAGCTGGAATGGTTCCCATAGACCTTCAAGCAATTGAGCGCCAGATGATTTTCAACGCTAAACAGAGCACGACTCAGTCGCAGAGCATAGGAACGATACAGCACGAAGTCTTATTAAAATGGCAATATCGCTGGGAAAATGAACGGCATGGTAGGTGGACATATAAACTGATTCCAGAATTGCAAGTGTGGAAAAACAGAAAAAACGGCGAAGTAGAACTACTACATAACCCAGATGCTAACCGGTCATGGATATTTCAAGGAGTACCTGCATCACATGGGGAAATGTCGCTCGCCATTCTGCATCTACGAGGACGAAGAAATGTTAGACGATGCCGAACACACTTTCTTCGGCTGCAGTCGCTGGGCCGAAAGTCATCAGGGTCTCGAGGCTGAAATCGGCATTATTAGTCCTACAAACGTCGTGCTGAAAATGACAAACAGCAGAGAAAACTGGAACGCAGTAAAACAAGTTGTGCACTATGTCCTGCGAAGGAAAAATTATGTCCTAGACGCAGTAGAATAAGAAAAGAGCGGAGTCTGGAAGCAAGCTGACAATGATGGAACTGGCACAGGTGCCAAAAGGGGATCCACCTCGCAGTAATACAACCGTGGTTCCGAGGTGAAATGATACCCCGGTGAGGAGACAAGGCGGGTTTTTAGTCGGTATATACAGTGTGCGAGTCCGACATACCATGTATGGTGATGACCTTCATGAATGCATAAAGCAATTTCCCTCCTTCCCGCGAAAAAAAATCGTATTCTATTGAAGTGCTTGTTGAACAATTTTATAAGTTTGCCCTCGAAGAGTGTGACCTATCCATCTCCATTTCCTCTGACATATATTTACAGAGGCAAAGATTTGATTTGTCGCCTTTAGCAGAATAAAATTCCGTATGCGAATTAGAATTTGTCCTGTTACAGTCAAGTACACGAGCGTAATTTGAACTTGGCAGGTGACACAGTAAAATAAAAAAAAAATACGCATAAAAATTTCAGAAATAAATGAAACATTTACATGCAACGATAAACCATCGCCAAAGTCTAGTAGGTAGTGTGTTGGCTTATTAGACGTAAGGCCACGGTTGAAAACCCCAGACAGACATCAAATCGAAGATATGAAAATATTTCTTTATCGACTTTCTCTCAGCACATTTCTGGCAAAAACTCTGAAAGTAAATAAAATTGCTATGAAAAATTTCTCAAAAGTGTCTGTGGTTCGGACACGACTTAAAACTGTTTCGACACTTACGTATAAAATTAAGACACACACAACATAATTGGTATGAGAAGTTAGGTCGTAATCCTGACTGAAGGGTTGTAATGACCACTTCTGTATGTGTATGTATATACCAATCTGCAGCTTCAGAATTTGAAACTTAATTTGAATATCACATACATACATACATAATTGATCATTACAACGCTTCAGACAGAATTACGACCTAACTTCTCAGACCACTTGTCTTGTGTATGTTAGTTTTATACATGAGAGACAGGCACCTACAGTTTAAAGTCAACTCCGAACGACAAATTTTTGAGAAACTTTACATGGCAACTTTACACAAGTATAATGGCTTTTAAACTGTTGTGTTAGATTGTATAATTTTGTAACCACCCTCGTGTTTTCTATTTTCTTATACAAAAATCTTGCAATTTAACATCTTCTTCATTAGTTTGTGAGTTTTTTTATTTGGATTTTGAAGAGTTTAATTGTTTGTTTATGTTAGAGATGAACAGCCAATTCCCCCACCCTCTATCCGCATACGTCTCTTTTAAACTCATTTTTTTCAAACATTATGAGAAGCGTCTTAATGAACCAACCAACTCATAAATGTGTTTGGTTTGAAAAACTCATATGTACGTTGCTGTTTGTATTTTGAACTCTGATTTCTTTGTCTTCTGCATTGTATTCTTTGTCTAAAATTTTTTTATATATTTTTTTTTTGAATATTTGAGGTCACTTCAAATGGTTTTGAAGTACTTAAAGCCATAATGGTTTTTTTTTTGTTTTTGTTTTCGTTTTTGTATTGGTTTTCTTTTCAAAAGGTCTGGGAAATATTTTCTTGTATTTTACGATCGCATTAGAAAATATTGTATTTGAAAATGATTTTTAAAAACAAAAAAAAAAGCTAAAAATCATTAAAAATTATAAAAAATTGCTAAATAACTTCATATTCTAACAACAAGAAGTAAAAAAATTACCATAAATTGTATTTAATGGCTTACTAAGCTTTTTTTAAGAAACTAAAAAGACAGTGGAACCTTATTAGAAACGATTGAATGAAAAATTATTACTCCAACAACGGCCTCTTAGCAGATTTCTGGGAAAACCTCTGAGAGTTTCTGACGTTTGGTGCCGACTTTACACTGTATGTCCTATCACTTACTTATTTACTTAATTGGCCATTAACATCCCGATTGTCGGATTTCGGATAAAATCCCGACGTTCTGTTTCTTGCACGCCTTCGCCAGTTGGTCATACCAATTGATGACAGGGCTTTCTCGACTTGGTCCTTCCAACGTAAACAAGGTCGTCCTCTTCGTCGACTTCCGCAAATCTTCGCATCAAATACGCCTTTCGCCGGGTCATCCTAATGCATACGAATGACATAGCCGAGCCAGCGCAGCCGCTAGATATTAGTACGATGCACAACGTCCACACCATTGAGGAGCTCATACTGCTCATTGTTGGATTGAATGCGGAAACCATCACCAATTCGCACCGGACCATAGGTCTTACGTAATAGTTTTCTCTCGAATACTCTCAAGGCTGCTGCATCAGTGCTTAATAGGGTCCTTGCCTCTGCGATATAGAGAAGCACGGGTAGGATGAGCATCTTGTAGAGTATTAGAGAGAGAGGTCTCTGCTACTCAATTGCCTATTGAGACGATAGTAGCTTCTGTTGGCAAGAGTGATCCTAAGCTCGATCTCAAGACTGATATAATTTTTGATGGTAACGGCGAAGCCAAGATATGTAAATTCCTTCACTATATCGAAAGTATAGTTATCGGCAGTAATCTGATATCCAATACGTCGCATATCCCTACTTGTTGATAACATACATTTCGTTTTGCCCTCATTTACTGCCAGACCCATCTTCATAGACTCCGGTTTAATAGCACTAACGGCAGTAGTAACATCTAGCTTGGTACGCCCTATGATGTCAATGTCATCAGCGTACACAAGCAATTGGACGCTTTTTTGAAAAATGGTGCCATTGCAATGCCCTCCTGCCTTCCGCAGAACACTCTACATGACGAAATTGAAAAGGTCGCATGATAAGCGATCGCCTTGTCTGAAACCTCGCACGGTATCAAAAGGTTCGGAGAGGTGCATTCCTACCTTGACGGAGCTACAGAAATTGCTCAAAATCTTTCTGAATAGTATTGTCAGCTTGGCAGGTATACCGAGGTCAGACATTGCGGCAAAAACACGTTCCCTTATGGGGGGCTATCGAAGGCTGCCTTATAGTCTACAAAAAGATGGTGTGTCTCGATTTGTTTTTCGTGGGTCTTTTCCAGGATATGACTTAGTATGAAGACCTGGTCAATGGTGGACTTGCCAGGTCTGAAGCCGCACTGATAAGGTCGAACCAGTATTTTGACGAGTGGCTTTAGTCGGGTAGGGAGAAGGCTTATATAAACGAAATATAAATGAAAACTTTAGTCAGCGACTTCCTCTCAGCAGATTTCTAGCAATAATTCTGATAGTTGATTCTATGAAAAGTTTCTCAAAAATCTGTCGGTTAGAGTCGTTTATAATGAGCTAGGTCCCGCCACTCATTTATTAAATTAACACACACAACATAAGTGGTATGAGAAGCTAGGTTGTAATTCTGATTGAAAGGTTGTAATGACCAATTTCTGAAGCTTCAGCTGTTCGTATGCCTGTGTTTATGCTTTAGACGGGGCAAAACTTTGGCTGCTGGAGATGTGGATAAAGACTCATTGCTTTGTGACGCTTTTGTAAAATGTTAAAACCTAACAGAAATGGTGATTACCGGTTGATTCGAACTTCAATTTAAACAGCACTGTTGTGCACAGTGCTCGCACAGATAAGAGACTACATCGATTAACTTTACTGGCCAATCTTAGAATGTAACTCAAACCACTTCTTGAATAATTATTTGAATGGAATTATTTTAGAGTACAAGATAGGGTATATAAATAGACGACAGCGCTTAGGCTCACAGGATTACGAGGCGATCAATGTCATTAAAATCTATTAGGACCAGCTGTATTGGTACAGTGCTTGCTAAACTTGTGATATTCTTGGCATATCTAAATAGGCCTCTTTGTTGTAAATTATAAACTAATTAATATGAGTAAAATATTGTAAAGGAAAATATGTTTATGAATCTCTTTTTATTTCCATCTGTCCAATCACTTATTTATGATAATTGACTGAAGAATATTTGTGAAGAATTTCTTCTTGATAAGGTTGTCCAAAATAATTGAATTTCTTTAAGCTGAGGTGGATGTTTCTTTGGGCGGGGGTGTTGCGTTAAAGCTCTTATCATTTATGCGATTAAAATTATAAGAATTTCTTAATTTTCTTTGATGCGAGGGTGGAGAGAGAGACAGATGTCTCTAAAGAATTTCGAATTTCGTGGCTTTGAAGCCAAAGCAATTTCTTTTATCAAACGTTGGCATTGGCACAATTTAACACGCACAAATTGCTTGAAAGCAAACACAAACCACGATTTGAAGCATCAAAAGGAAAAGAAGAAAAAGGCAACAACATAACACGGAAACAATTGAAACGAATTTTTGAAATTTAGGCAGGCAATAGGAAAAATCCTCCCCTATGGTTTGGTGATAAGCATAGAAAAGCAAAAAAAAAAAACGAATTGTAAAGCCGCAGGAAAAGCCTCAAGGGAGCTTTACTTAGTTTAATATGTGGCATATACTACCACCACCACCACCATTACCACACTGCAGTTACAGAAACGAATTGATTGGGGCAAAATACGAAAGAAAAAGAAAACATTTTGGGGAAAAGAAATGAAAAAGAAATTTCAAATTGGAAGTGTATGTATGGCACCTTGACACTAATCCAATTACCAAGCCCTGCGTGATTTTGCTATTTTGGTGGTAATAAACACAACACACTACACCACACCACTGCACAGTTATACATACATACCTATGGCATGATGGTGGTAGTACGAGGAAAACATAAATAAATTGAAGCCAAAGCAACGGAAATAGGTTTTGTTTCCCTTTTTTTCTTATCCTACAGGGCTAAACTGTTAAACGTGAAAATGTTAGAGAAACTTTGTTTTAAAATCCTGTTAGAAATCCTTATTTAATCATTATTAAGACACTCGATAAAACCAAAATATATTATACGTTCCCCAGAATTGTTTTCTGAAGAAAAAAGTCCCCAGAAAAAGTTTTTAAAGTGTCTTTTTTCTTATTCCTTGCTGTCTGGATATCTTGTTAAAATATTACAAAAAATAAAATAAGAAAACAAAAATTCACTTTGATGGTGTTGATTATTTATTTAAGAATTTCTGTTTAACAATTTCTGTTACAGAGCTAAGATAAAATGTTCTTTGGCACAGTGTTACCTACTCAAAAACGATTGCTTTAAAACAAACTTCTTCTAGCAGGATTAAGTGGCCTTTATTGAAGGTTTTCACTGTTGTAGTTAATAATGAAAAATTGTTTTCTTATCTTTTATTTTTAACGCATCTCTTAAAAGAAATTCAAAATGAAAGGGGTATACCCTACAACTCAACTAGATGTGGCATAAGCAATAGAAAGGTATTCGCCTTATATTCACTTCCATTATATTTGATTATGTAGCAAGTTTGTGTAGTAAGTTGAAAAACCGAAGGCTAAAAATATCTCAATTCTGTATAAATTTCAGTTTGCTGTCTGATATTAGCTACCGTCATAGCGAAGTCAATGGAAACCAGTTTGCAATTAGAAACACTCTTTGCATGAAGCTAAAATCGTGTAAAAAAATCCTTAGGGAGTTTCGTCGCTGTCTCTACGTTCTCTCTGGCGCATCAGTGTCTCTCTTGTCTGGTTTCCTGTGCACAGTCTCATTCCACGCAACAGCAGGGCCGACGAGCACGCCAGACCTCGTTCCTTCCGAATCCTTCGATTTGAGTACGCCACTTACTTCGGTTAGCATAGTCTGCTAGGTAGTACGTTGGCTTATTAGACGTAAGGCCACGGTTCAAACCCCAGATCAGACATCAAAACGAAAATATGAAAAAATATGTTTTCGGCGACTTCTTCTCAGCAGATTTCTGGCAAAAACTCGAGAGAAAAATAAAATTGCTATGGAAAGTTTCTACAAAAATCTGTAAATCCTGCCTCGCATGCATAAAATTAACACACTTAACATCAGTGGTGTGAGCAGCTAAGTCGTAATCCAGACTAAAGGGTTATAACGACCAATTATGTATGTATGGGTATAAGTTCTAGTGTGTTGCAGGACATTAACTATCCTGAAAGTCAAGTCAGTAGAACTCAGATTGCAGTTGGAAACACTCATCGCATGAAGATGAAATCGTGTAACCGCTGTTAGTGCGAATTAAGGCCTTTTCTACAGGTATAAAGTTTAGATGTTTTTGAAACAATTCTCTGCCACTTTATCTGTTTTATATTTGTATTCCTCTCCGTTTCTTAAGGAAACGCAGAACGCTTGTGCCCTGTTTTCTTGATATTTCTTTGCTTTCCTACATTAATTAATACATTAACGTAGCGAATGATTGGTCTACTGTAGCAAGTTTTAGCAAGTTGCCATCTCTCCTTGATAGAAAGAACGCTCTCGGTCAAAAGGTATTGTGTGGAGAAACTAAAAATGCTGCTGTTCTGATGGGCTCAGAAACCATTCTCATATTATTGTTGGATGTTTAAGTATAAGGGAAATTAGAGCACCTTATGAAGAAGATATATGGATATCATTGAAGGCTCTAGAAGCCAGACATGCTGAATTTTAATCCAATTACTAGCATTGGAGTTTTGAGAAGCTTTTCCATGGCAATTTTATTTTACTCTCAGAGTTTTTGCCAGAAATCTGCTGAGAGAAAGTTGCCGATGAAATATTTTTTGCATATTTCATTTCGTTGGAGATGTCTGAACTGGGGTTTGAACGCTTAATATGTAAACACACTACCTCGTAGACTAAGTCGACTACTGGGCTTGTAATTATAAAAGGACTAAGTCTGCAGTGTCAGAGTCAGGCGAACACTCAATCTTTAATCACTGCCGTTAGTCAGAGCCTACAAATAACAAATATTGGGATTTAATGGGTCAACGAGAAAGTGCACGATGATGTTAATTTTGCCGAAAAAATCATCTTTTCGGATGAAACCCATTTTCATTTTGGTGGGTACGTTAATAAGTAAAATTTTCGTATTTTGGAAAAGAAAACCCTCACGTGGTCTTGCCGAAGCCAATGCACCCATTACAAGTGACTGTTTGGCGCGGCCTGTTGATCGGATGTATCATTGGCCCATACTTCTTTGAAAATGAGGACGGTGCATCCATTATGGTCAATGGAAACACCTATCGCATTCATGGTATTGATGCGAACGATATTTGGTCTCAACAGGATGATGCAAATTGTCACATACATACATACATAATTGGTCATTACAACCCTTCAGTCAGGATTACGACCTAGTTTCTCACATTGTCACATAGCTCATGCTAAAATTGATTTATTGTGTCAAACGTTTGATGGCCGTTTTATTAGCCGTAATAGTGATGTCAATTGGCCGCCAAGAAGCTGGGATTTTCCACCGTTTGACTATCACCTATCGCACCATGATATTGTACCCGCTCTTCATGGTATTGATGTGAACGGCGTGTAGTGAGATCTTTATGACGATCTTAAATTCGCTGCTGCCAGTTTGATTAATTTGCAAGTTGAAGGAGATTGTTTTAACAAGGTTAGATTAGGTTAGAGGACACGTACTTGTCAATTAAGACAAGTATAGTACCCGGAGGTCGAATTGACCCATTGTACAACGTCCTAGTATCTCACACCACTTATGTAGTGTGTGTTAATTTTATACATGAGTGATAGGACCAACAGTTTAAAGTCGACTCCGAACGACAGATTTTTGAGAAACTTTTTCATGGCAATTTTATTTATTCTCAGAGTTTTTGCCAGAAATCTGCTGATAGGAAGTCGCCGAACAAATATTTTTTTTATTTTGTCTTGATGTCTGGCCTGGGTCTCGAACCCTGGCTTTACGTCTAATAAGCCAGCACACTACCTACTAGACTACGGCGACTTCTAACAAAGTTGTGTTTTAACAAAGTCGGACATGTTTTCATGGTGGTATGGCGTAATATTTTTTAATGCATGCAGAAAGTTTTTTCGCTTTTTCCAAAATAAACGAACTACCATCAAATCCCCATTACTGGTGTAAAATCTACACTCGACTTTCGGAATAAATTTAGTTTCACACCAAAGAAGGAAATTGCAATGCCCACAGTACTGGGATATTAATTTCGGTGTGTCAATTTAAAAATACACATTCCTATTGTACTTAGTAACAAAAATCTTTCAAAAGTTTACATGATTGATGTCTAATCAAGAAAGTTATGTTAGTGTTCCACAGAGAGTAGTTAGAGTAGAAAATTCAGGCAGTGATACCATAGTCTTTAGACAACATATGTAGATTGCGCAGGTATTTACGATTGTAAGTTTGTTTTAGTTTAATCGAAAAGCGATAAAGTTTTGATGGCGCTCTATTAAATTCTTCGGTTCCTAATGAAAAATTTAACTTCACTTGTAATGGGTTGGTCAATAAGGCTGACTATCCATCCTGACTATCCAACTTAAGCAATGTGGGCGTTGTGTATTTATATATGTAATAAATATTTTGTTGTTGTAGCTGTTATAATTTTCTTTTAAACCTTGTAGGACACTTCTTCAGTGCAGTATTGCTAAACATTTTTTGTCTCTTTAGTTTTCTGTTTCAATTTCCATTTCTTCTTACCTTAACCTTGGTGTTGGTATGTGACATGTTTACTTAACATTGCAGAAGTAAACCTAGAGTACGAAAGGAAAAAAATATTAAAAAAGGATCCAAGTTAGTAAAACAAACACGAACTTAAATCCATTATCCTTTGGCTAACATTTGCCAGGTGCTTTTAATTTTTTTCTTCTTCTTTTTTTTTGCTTGCAAACGAAAACACTTTGGTTTTCTACATTAAAATACGGAAACGCTTCATAAAATATTCTGTTTCAATATTTTGAAACCAGAAAAAAATCAAAAACCAAATACAAATGCATTTGCCATGCTTAACTTCATGGCCATAGCCAAAATAGGGTTGGGCTATGAAATAAATTATTTTGTTAGAACGGAAAAATTAAAAGGAATTTCGAAAACGGTTTTTAAAATTTAAAATTTTTAAATTTCCTTCCCATTAAATAGTTTAAAAATCCCTTCACATACATATTTGCATTTAATTGCCATTTAATTGGCATTTGTTAAGTGCCTTCATCAGTCATCAGCCATCGAGCCAGGCAGCCACCTAGTCAGTGATAATTACATGTGACGGTGACAGTGATGGCAGAAAGAAGGCAAAAAAGAGAAAAAATGGCTAAATTAACAAGCAACCTTAAACCACATTAATTTAATTAAATTGTTATTGTCTTTTTGCAATGCAGAGACATACATACAGTGAGCGTCAAAAGAAATTGTACATTAAAGATAAAAATCTAACAATCACCAAACTGGCAATGAAACAATTTCAAAACAAAAATAGCGGTAATTTATTAACGTATATTTTTTTAATGTACAGTTTCTTTTAACGCACACTGTACATGCAATAAGTATTTAATTTTTTTTATGATTTTTTATTTAAACAAGCAAATGAAAAATCCGTCGTTTTTTCAAATTGTTTTTCCATGCAAATTATTAAAAATGTAATCCTTTCATATCAAATTACTTTAGTCATTATCAGGCAGACAGACAGAGAGACACACAGACGAACAGACACACGGACAGTCATTCAGAAAACATGGAGCATACACATGTATTTCACTTACATACAATACCATTCTGTTTACAACAACTCCAACAATTATAAGTATTAACTAAATTGTCATTATTGACAGCTGTCAAAACATTGTATTCGCAAAAAAAGAACACAGAAAAAAACAGGAGAAAATAAAACAAAAATTGAAATTGAAATTTAATATTGAAATCGCATCTGATTTCAATGATTTTAACAAAGAAATGCAACCAACCAAACCAACAATACAATGCTTAAATGCCTGTTTGTCACAACTGATTGCTGCTAATTGTTGTTGACAATGTTTGCAAATGTAAACAAAAAAATTCTGAAAATAAATAAGGGAATGATTCGCAGGGCTATCAGGAAAACCAGATGTTTAAAAAATTAAATAAATTTGATTTAAATGAAAAGCGTTTGTTATTTTTATATTATTTTGATAGAGGCCTATTTGACGAAACCTAGCTTGATTTTGAGGCCAGAATTTCGTTCCAAAAGTCCTGCATTTACTTACCAGAAGCATTTAATGATTTATGCAGCAATGTCTAGTTGAACCCCTATTATTTTTTATGTACATAGAAGGTGAATTTTTTGTAGGTTAAAAAAAGAAACCGAGACTTGTGACAATCCGAAAATACTTTGTAAGGTCTACCATTTTACCGCAAGGTGCCTAAAAAACAAGTGAGTTTGCAAGCCATTGAATTTTTTTATTCAAAACCGTGCTCTGTCAGACTTTTATTTCCATTGAAAACTTTTTGACTATATGGGCACGCCAACACATAGAATTGCAGAATTTATTATGCAGAGTAGTCAGAGATAGTTCTCGAGTTAAAAATGCTCCCTAACAAATCTACTGTTTGCTATGTGCTATGATTACAGACTTCTTCTGTCCAAAATGGAAGAAGTGATTTTGGTTGATGTACGGTTTCAACGAGACGATGTTACATGCTATACAATACCATCAAATTATTGGGTGGAGATTTTGGTGAGCTTTTAATATTACGTTTCGAAGCATTCCACTAACCGCGATAGCGCTACTAGGCTGTTTTATGTGAATCTTCGAATGTAAAGGGGCAATTTTCAAATCTGAAAAGCAACATTACAACTGTTATTGGTACGACCAAAGTAGCATTTGCTTCTTAAAATTTCCACAAGAAACTTATGACCATTCACAAATTCTTCCAAATAATCCTTACTAGAGATGTTTATTTGACATCCGTCCAGTCTGTCATATCGCCTACTGCATTCCACGCGTCTCAGACAGAACAGGTATTGTAACATCTTCATTTGGTTTTCCTAGGCTGTGTTTTTGCCAACGGATTTAAACTTTAAAAGAGTCATAAATTTGATTCATATCAACGGCTATAGTTCAGGAAAAGAGCCAAATATGCTATTGAGACAAAATCAGAGACGTTGCTGACATTCTTTGCTGTCTTAACATTGGTGTTAAATATTTGAAAGAAAGTTGAAGGTGCGTATATTGATTTAAGCATCTCAAATTCACGCTTTCTTTCTAGTGTATATGCTCTGAAGTTGCCGTAGTCTAGTAGATAATGTGTTGGCATATAAGACGTGAGGCCTCGGTTCAAATCCCAGGTCAGACATCAAAATGAAAATATGAAAAAATATTTCTTCTGCGACTTTCTGTCAGCAGATTTCTGGTAAAAACTCTGATAGTAAATAAAATTCCCATGAAAAGTTTATCAAAAATCTGTTGTTCGGAGTCGACTTTAAACTGTAGGTCCCACCACTCATGTATAAAATTAACACACACAACATAAGTGGTGTAAGAAACTAGATCGCAGTATGTATGTATGTATGTATGTATGGAAATAATTTCCCGAATTTATTATGAAGAGGCAGTACAAGAGCTGAATACGCCATAGTCTAGTGAGTAGTGTCTTGGCTTATTAGAAGTGAGGCCACGGTTCAATCCCTAGGTCAGACATCTGCAACGTATTGAAATACGAGAGAAAATATTTCTTCGGCTATTTCCTCTCAGCAGATTTCTAGCAAAAACTGTGAGAGTAAATAAAATTGTCATGGAGAAGGTTCTCAAAAACCATGAATCTATTGAGAGCTGAGTTTCAGGAGCACGAGAATACATGAATCTTTAAACGTACAAGTTCACGCATGTTAAGTTCGATCTGGGTGCACTGGTAGTCTAGTGGGTAGTGTGCTAGACTATTAGCGTGAGGGTCGTGGGTTCGCTCGTATATAATTAGAATATAATTTGTAATTGTATTGTGATAAATAAATAAATAAATAAATAAGTTCGAACTGCTGAGTAATATTTACATGAAATGTTGAAAAGTTGACATTGCTTTCGATGGTCATATTGGTGATGCTAAAGGGCTTGGTAACTTCATTGTCTTATTTTTTATTCTAAAATTTTCTATAGGAACTTAAAATTTCTTCTATTCTGTTCTTTTCGACTGATTGCAGCTTTAACAGAAGTTTGATGTGTACAAACCAAAACACCTCAGATCAAACAAAATCCAAAAATGCTTTGAAGTCAAAAGATTAAATCGTGCAGATTTCCATGTCTCATTTTCCCATAGCAATATGAACTTAACATTGATGTTGTTGGGGGTTTGACAATCTCTTATACATGTTGTAGATGCTCTCTCCAAATGTTTTCAAAATGATATCCACAAATGTTTGCCACTTCAGAGGCCATCAAAGCAGTCAAGCTTAGTCTTTTCTGCATATCCGTGAATCTGTTATGAGGACCACAATGAATACTTTTCCTAGACTAACCCACTCTTGCTATACTGCTAGGCAAAGCGAAGTTAATTAAAATATGTGACAACAGGTAGCCTGACTTACACTTTTACTGACAGCAAAGGTACCATTCAGTTACTTCTTATGTCGCTTTGAGAGGTACTTTATAAGCACGTAAGCCTAGATTCTTACGCAAAATTTGCTTTGTAGTTGAAATAAAAAATCCAATAAATTTGCGTTTTCTTCAAGACCTCACACTACATCAGCAAGGACCTCTCGGTTATACAAATTTCCTTGACTTTTTAATGGTTTTGAATCGAGAAGAGTAGAATAGCTTGTGATTATTTTTGACCGAAAAATTAACGAAACGCTGTTGATCCACAATGATTTTACCAAGCTAACTGAACATATACGTTTACAAAGATATGTACAAGGATAGGTTCAGCTGTCAAACCATAGTTATCGATAGTTTCCATGCTGCTAAAAACTGCCCATATCTGATATTTTCCTCACTTTCAATTATCCTAGACTTCAGGTCGAATTTAATATTTTGAGTAAGACTTTATGGGCCTAATGGAATTTCAAGTTTAATTTTTTCTTAAGGCACTAATGGCTTGATTTTCTGTTATTTAAGAGGCCTATTCTGTAAGTTATAAGGAAAATAAAGTGAAAGAAACTGAAATTGAAATACGCCTACTCACCTTGGCCAATCATACTTATAAATTATGAAATACAGGCCATAATTTACAATTTAAAGAGCCATATCAGCATTAAATTACATTTATTAACAAAAACGCTACAACAACAACAACATCCGAAAATGATATAAAAGAAGCAAAGTGAAGAGGAAAAAAAAACAGAAACTGATTTGTATGATGAAAAAGCGGGTTAACTCCTCATAAATGGTTTATCTTGTCTTACATCAACATTATGAACGAGACATGGCTACTGTAGCTGTGTTGCGGCAACAATAGCAACAACAACAGACCACCAAACAGGCTTCAATGGCCTGTCATGAAGAGAGTAAGAAGGGGGGGGGGGCAAAAATATGGACAGCTTGAAAATAATATTTACTTTTATGCTTTTCATTGTGGGTTTTTGCTATAGAAGCCAGCCTTATAAAAAATACATTTAGACTACAACAACAACGACAACAACAACAATAAAAAAATCTGGAAAAAAAAATTAAAAGTTTTATAAAGAAAAACGAAAAAAACAAATTAAAAATGATTTACTGGCCACGAAGTAAGCGTTGCACGTAGGAACACACTTACAGCAGAAAGAAAAGACAAAAAAATACACAGTCAGGCAGGCAGGCAATGAAAACTTTAAAGTAGACTACCGTCACACGCTAACAACGACGCCATGCGTTGCTACATCTCTACACTTCTCCCTCTTTGAGGCAGAGAGCTTTTGTTGCCAAACATTCGACTGAAACAACATGCATGACAATGCCAGAACCAAACATACCATACCAGACCAGACCAGACCCCATGCTAAAGCCCAAAAGAGTTGAGTTGTGTTGAGTGTAGCGGAGTGGAGTGTAGTACAGCAGCATAAGCTGAAGTTTGCAAAATCAGCTTCGCTAGTCATGAATGAAAATGCGACTCATATGGTGGCATAAAAAACAGCAGCAACATTTAGCTAAAGTTGCAACAACAAATGATGACCATGTCGATTGTGTAATAAATGTTTTTTTTTTTGTTTGTTTGTTTTTTTCATTTCATATTGCAACATAAGAACAGCCTTATAGACAGACAGACAAGAGCAACACAATAATAAAGAGACTTATTGTTGGTTGTTTGTTTTAAAAAAGTATCACAAGTTTTTTTCCGTTTTTTTTTTCATATAAAACTATACGTGCAACATGATGTTGCTAAATTGATGAAGTGTGTTTTGTTTTGTTAAAGTCATTCTTATTCCACAAAAAAGAAAAAAACCCCCAAAAAAACGAATAAAGTTTTTAACACAGAGTATGTGGGGCCGCCTTAATGGCTTTAAAGTCAACCTGCCACAAACAAAAACATAAAAACACCATCATGGAGTTTAAAATAAACTTATCATATCTAGTTGTTGTGGTTGTTGTTGTTGCCAGACTCTTAATTTAAAATTCTTTTAAATTGTTTAACAATATCGTTCCCTTTTCTTAGAATATTCGTAACAAATGGAAATTGAAAGTTTTAAAATTGAAAAAGTTTTCGAGTTCTTAACCAGACGCATGGCCATGTGGGCTGAAATAAATTTGAATAATTTGAGATTTTTGAAAGCCATCGTACTAAGAAGATTTTGTTTTACAAAAAAGTACCGGCAATTTTTTTTTCAATTTGTTATTTAAGGAGGTTTGAAATGTTTCCAAATTTATTTTCAGTTGTGAAGTACAATTGTTTCGGTTAGAAGTGGAATATTAATTAATTCTTATGTCTGCCGCGGTACCTTATGCCTACACAGTGCCGCATTGGATCGGAGCAATTTTCGTGTACTTTTTCGAGTGTATGGGGTGGTATCTCGGTAATGGCATCACGAATTTTGCGTTTAAATGCTCAAATGGCACTGGTTTGTCGGCATATCAGTTTTTTTTAACGTCGCTCCACACAAAATAGTCCAACCGTATTAAATCGCACCTTCTTGGCGCTCAATTGACAATTAAGGCATGAGATATATTCCTGTTGAAACCAAACATCGTTCACATCAGACCATAAAGAGCGAACACAAAAAGGTGCCATAGGAGTCCCTACTGACCGTAGTAGTTGCACCGTCCTCATTTTCAAAGGAATATGGGCCAACGGTGCCCACTCGCGGTCACTCGTCATGGGTGCATTGGCTCTTCTGTAATACCATTTTTGAGTTTTTTGAGCATCAAGTATGGCAATTTTGCTGATTAACGTAACCACCGATATGAAAATGAGCTTCATCCGAAAAAATGATTTTTTTTTCTTTGGCAAATCACATGGACATCATCGCGTTCGTTGACCCAATAAATCCCAACGTTAATAAAGTGTAAATCGATTCATTGCGGTCAGTGTAGATAATATACTGAATTTTGCCACATAATAGAATGACATAAGTATTGCTAGATTCGAAACAACCGATGATGGCCTTCCCTATATAAAATCATTCGAACATCATCTCCCTGTCTTTGCAATGTTACTTAGGGAAACAGTCACTTACGTCCTGTTTAGTGATATCCAGCTGCGAATCATTTCTATAACCATTCTGAAAAGACTTTGAGTGGCCGCCATGGTTCTTATGACATGCCATTACTCTCTTAACGAAGTTTTTCATGACCTTTTTACAGATATTTAGCTGTGTTATTCGCTTAGTACCAAAATTTCACAAGACCACAAAGAAAAAAAGTATACGTAAATTACATGATATTGGTGGCCATTTGCCATTAGATGATCATCAGATATTCGAAATTGTTGGTGCAATCAATTGATGTTTTTGGGCATTAGGTGATACCCTCGTTTATAACTGCAATGAACCTACCGGTACGTTGTTTCTCAGGAGTTTTACTGTCCTGAACAGACCTGGTTCCTAAAATTTTTTGGTTAATCTTCGAAGGCTTGACACATTTGGTGCATTTTCTCGGCTGGAAATTTTTCGTAGTTTGCGAGCAGCCCCAGTGAAACTTTTCAAATTTTTGGAATACGTTTTCAATTATAGTTGCTTTGTAAAAGCAGTCCATTTTTATCAATTGGAATAAACATTTGAAATGTGCTAATGTCATTGCCTAGAAAGTTGTATTTTGTCTTATTAGTCGTGAGGTCACGGTTCAACGCCCAGGTCTGTTATACGAAAATATTTCTTCGATGACTTCCTCTCAGTAGATTTCCGGCAAAAACTCTGATAGTAAAATAAAATAGCCATGAAAAGTTTCCCAAAAATCTGGCGTTAGGAGTCGAATTTAAATTGTAGATCCCGCCAATCATAAATATTTAAATTAACATACACAACATAAGTGGTACGAGAAGCTAGGTTGTAGTCCTGACTAATAATGACTAACTATATAAATATGTATGTATGTATGTATGTATTATAATATAATAATAATTACCATCATTATCAATCAATTCTAACACAAATTCATCTCATTTTCGTTCTTCGCCCTGGACCTTAGCCATGTAGTCCAGGCCATTAATCTTAATAAAAATGGAATTTTATTAAATTATTTTGCAACACATCACATCACTTTCATTTAATGTATAATTTGTTTTAAACAATCACAACCATTTTCTAAGACATTCTCTATACTATGCACTCACTAAAGCCACTGCTAAACAATGTACGATGCAACACAATGCTGTACACAAGTGGCTGCCAGTAAACACATCTTGCAACACAAGGCATCATTGAGCGTAAGTAAGTGATACGATCTGAAAATGTTAAATAACATATTTTCTCCTTGACTTGCACTTGACTTATAGTCAACTATCATCAATTTAACACTTACTAACACTGGCATACAACATGGCCACATGCCTGCATACATCCATACACACTAAACTACTAGTGGCAGTGCCACCACAGTTTTTCTTTTTTTATTTTATTTTTATAACTTTATTACATAGTGGTTGTTGTTGTAGTTTTTATATATAGAATATATGGTATGTACATATGTATGTATGTGTGTAAAATATTAGTTATTTTAGTTAAAAGGAATTGTGCAGCAAGCGGGGTTTATGTGGCACTAAGAATGGATGTAAGAGCACAGTGCCAGTGTTATAGTAGCCTTTCGATATCTTGTGTGTTTGGGCGTTTGACGTTGGAGCATATTTTTATTCAAAAACTAGACTATTTAACTGGAAAATTTATTGCATAAATTTATAACAAGAAAACATACTCATTTCAATGCAAGTGGGTCATTCCACAGTGACATATGCGCTCTAATTAATAAGTTGTTGCTTCTAATAAGAAAGAAACATGGAGGGAGACAAAATATAATGGAAAGCGTAAAGAAAGCGAATATTGTGTCTTACAATTGTAAGAGTGCCGTGAATTCTTCACAGTGCCCACTTGAGGCAGGTGATGTATATATATTAGTATGATTGCAGGCTCTTTCTGTGCACTCTAGTCCACTCCACATATATAAAAAATACATAATTCGTCATTACAATCCTTCAGTCAAGTTTATAAGCAGCAGCCTAAAGCTTGTTAGGATAATAGGCTTGAAGAAGACCTTAAAATGATAGCCTATTAGAATAGAGTGGAGTACAATGTAGTAAGGCAAATCGTCACGACAATAATAATGTCTCTCTCCACAAACCCAATGATGTCGACATCATCGGCGAATGCCAGCAACTGGACAATTTTATAGAATTTACAAACATTTCGCTGAACTACTGCTTTCCATAGAAAACTCTCTACAAAGAAATTGAAGAAATCGCATGATAAGGACTCGCCGTGTCTGAAAACTCATACAGTCTCAAAAGGTTCAGAAAAGTCCTTCCGTACCATGACAAAGCTGCAAGAGTTACTCAACCAGCATGCTGTTATCCGTGGATAGGAATTTCGATTTTCGATCAGTGCACTGTATACCAGGTTGAAGTCTTTGCTATATTCATATCTGCCAGGCATTCATGAACGAGGACGAATGTCTATATGTCGTATGTAAGAAACGTGGTGGTTGCAAATTTTCAGCAAATTTGTTGGGTACTTTAATTGGTCATTACAAAAGTTTAATCAGGATTACGACCTAGTTTCTCACATCACTTATGTTGTGTGTGTTAGTTTTATGCATGGGTTGCGGGATTTACAGTTTTAAGCCGACTCTAAACGACAGATTTTAGAGAAAATTTTCATGGCAATTTTACATTACACAGGGAGCGTACAGTGCTCACTATTTCCGACATGTTACGCGCATAAATTTTTCGATTGCCTCAGTTTAAATGGATAATCTCCGTTCATTGTAAAAGTAGACTTAAATTTGTGGCAGCATGAGGATAAATTTTTTATTGACTTTGCAGTACAGATCTTTCGTTCATTGAATCGCGTGGTCTTTCATCATGCTATTGTGGTTCTTACAGAGCCTTTTCGAAAGGCATATCGATAGTCTCACCATTCCTAGGCTTGGCTTCTGCAGGATCTATAAGGAAAAGGAGGAGGCTATGTTTTACCACATATGTCAATGCTTTGCTCTTTATCTTTATAGTCCGAACTGTTTCTTCTAGGTGCGCCGCTTGAACACCGGGTTGAATTTTAGCTTGTGGTGTCACAGTGGGTCTAATCGACGGCATAAGTTCCCTTCAAAGGCTAAAGTATGTATTTTTGATACATTTTTCTGTTGTTGGAAACACAGCTCACTCAGAACAGTACCTATAGAAACAGAACCCTGGAAACAAAGACTGACTTAAAAGGGGGATAAATTAAGTACTTTTAGTACCTTTTTGATAACTTATTGAGTTATTTTCTATTTTATGGTTTACTTTAGAATTTACATTCGAAGTTAGGAAAAATAAAATAAAATTTTACATTGGCATGGAAAATCGCCCTCAGAAAAAGTCTACTGTTTGTGCAACAAATTAAGTCTTCATATTAAACTCGAAGCTATAACAACAACAGTTATATGACTTTTACACTTTCAACTTTTACTTCTGATGCCACCAACCATAACCAACATTACCACTAATACTATTACAAAAACTGTGTGGTGTGTCTATGTTGCATGCATCATCGTTATTCTAATCATTATTATAATCAAAATAACACTGGCATCGTCATTGTCCTTTAGTATCCTTTTAAGCATCTTTATCTACATCAGTGTCACATTGCTTGCTTAGCTAAAGGGATAGAGAAGAATGTCAGTGTATTTAGTAAAACCAATAGAGATGTGTGGTGTCTACAGAAAGAAAGGTTGGAAGAAGAATAAGACAATTCATCCATTGATTTGTTAAAATACATACATATTAATATAATGAGAGATATTCACGTGCTGCTTTGATGCGAATTTTTCAGCAAAAAAATTTACGAGCCATAAACTGCATCATCTCGGCCGTAAGATGAAGTTACGGTATAAAAAAAAATTATTTTAAGCTGATCTGGACTTAATGGGGGATTTCCCAGAAATTTTGCTTTCCTTTTGCTTAAAACTGTTGACAGTGTAGACCCCAATTAGGAATTTGGAGTTAGCGAAACAACTTGTAACAGAAGACTGCTTGCTAAAACCATCAAAATTCTCCCATAACCGATATTTTCGACACGAATGTCAAGACACTACTTAACAATGTGTTGGATCCAAAGGGCATGCTTCACATTTTCGTTAAGAGACTTACCACCACTGCTAAATATTAAAAATATATGTTTGTACGTAGTGCGAAGCTTCGTAGAGCTTCTTATGCGTGGTGAGAAAAGATTCAGGTGGGTGTAGATACATATGATCAGTGATACGTCTGAAGAAAACAAAGTATTCACCGAAATTTGTTATTCGTTTGACTGGCCTATTGATGCCTATATATGTGGAATATGGAATCGTTCAAATATCTGCCACGGCTTCTCTGGGTGGAGAGCATCCAAAATGTACAATTTTCCATAATTTTGACGCATAAATCATGCTGAATTTGACAGCTTGCATGGGTTATGCATTCACGTGAGATCACCATGGTATGGATCATTTTGACTTTAAGGACCGCTGTGGATTGTGGCTTATATCTGCGACTTAAGAAAATCCTACAAAAAACTCTAACGAAGTCAAGTCGCACTATAGAAAGATAGTAGGTAGATAGTTCATATCATCGGCAAGTGAGATGATTGTGATCTTAAAAACCTGGGAAAGACCTCCAAAATACCTTATAAAAATGCTTGCTTGCAGTTCTTCGATCGGTTTCGGATCAGTGTTTTGTTTAGAAATTTGAGCTGATTAGTTTAGCAAAGTATATGTCTTAAGTCCAGCCTGCAAATAGCTGAACAGCCAGCTTAAGAGATTTACAAAAAAAAAAATATCTGTCTTGCCAAATCGACGATTCTGAAACCATTAAATGGATACCCCAGTAAATGACTGTTATTTCATGCAGTAGTGAACCAGAGAGTATTATATTCTAATAAAAAAAGGGAAAAGTCAACTTAAAAACAAAGAATCCAAAAGAGATGCTCTTTAACTGTTATTCTCATATTCATATTTATATTACAGGCATCGTTATGGATGCTAGTTGCCGTTATTTTCCCATACATTTGCATATGAAAGTTATTAAGTTTTATCCATACATGGTAATCTTGTACATATGCATGTATATGTAGGTGGGAAACTTTTAAAAGCTTTTGGGTATATGGGTAGAGATTCATATGAGTGAAAACTTGTAAACTTACATCCATATGCAACTATAAGCAGAAAGAGACCGATTGAAGGCATTGCATCTATGCATGTATGTGTATGTATACGATTACTGCATATTTCTAGTGTTGACGACAATTATTTCCGTTTGTGTTGTTGTTTTTTTCACTTTATTTTTCTCCATTTTTTCTCATTAATTTGTTTGCTTATAATGCTGGTTATAGCGCTTACAGCCGTTGCATTTGAGTCTTTATGAGAGCAATAACCGCAACATTTACGATAAAAAAATAACGTTTTTTATGCTTGTGTTGGTTTTAAAACTTGTTTGCTTTTTTCTTTGTCTTTGTTAATGAAATTCAACATTTTACGCCTGATGATTAACAATAAGTCGCCGTGGACTAGTAGGTAGTGTGTTGGCTTATTAGACGAAAAGCCAGGGTTCGAGCCCCAGACCAGACATCAAGACAAAATACAAAAAGTATTTCTTCGGCGATTTCCTCTCAGCAGATTTCTGGCAAAAACTCTGATAGTAAATAAAATTGCCATGAAAAGTTTCTAAAAAATTTTTCGTTCGGAGTAGACTTTAAACTGTAGGTCCCGCCACTCATGTATAAAATTAACACACACAACATAAGTGGTATGAGAAACTAGGTCGTAATCCTGACTGAAGGGTTGTAATGACCAATTATGTATGTGTATGATTAACAATAATTGCATACTAATATTGTAAAATTTGTTGTTTTTGTTTTTCTACAAGCCAAACTTTATTTGGTTAGTTATGGGGTGGGTTAGTTTAGAAAGAGGGTGAAGAGTTAAATGGAGTAAGAAATTGAAAGCTTTTAAGATAAATTAAAATAAAGCGACAAATAATAGAAAATTGCATGCTTTTAAAACAATATACGAAGAAAGAGAGGGAGAATATATGATATATAGGGCAACTGACTCCTTTGAAAACCTACAAATTCAGAACTCTAATCAAAGAAAATGAAAGAAAAACCCATAAATGATAACCAAACATAGTAACAAGTTGTTTATGATTTGGGTATGCTTTCTGCTCATCAAATGTTGATCTAATTGTGTGGTTTCAGCTATGCTGCCCAACGATTCCACATAAACAGTAAATGGTGATTTAATGAAAATCTACTTCTAGTAGAGAAGTGATGTTCTCAATCGACAATGCTTTTTTTTCATTGCAATGAGCAGCAAGAAAACTAATCTGATTTTAAGGAAAATGATTTTAATGTTCAAAAAACAAGAAGATCTCCATGAGTGGCTCCAGAAGGTAGATTGTCAGGAAACATAAAGCTGGATAAATTTACAGGAATTATGCGCACAGCAAAGAAAAAATATCTCCAAAAGCATTGCAGCTTATGCACTTCCAATGTAGACAAACTCGTCTTTTATTCCAATGTCTACTGATTTCAACGATATGGTCGAGCTAGCAGAGCCGCTAGATGTTGATGTGATAGGCAGTGATCATGCCTTTTAGAAGCTTATGCAGTCCAATGTTGGCTTGGATGATCTTGTGTAGAATTTTCTTTAGAATGCAACTGCATTATTGCGTAACAGCATTCTTGCATGAAAGGGGAGGAATGAGTGGCTTGTAGATAATTGGTTTCATCTCACGTTAAAGCGCTCAGCTATTCAATGACATTTTGACTCCAAAATACATTTGTTGGTAAGACTGATATCATTTTCGGTGGTAAATGTAAATTAATTAATTGACAATGTTGCAAATAAAGTTAGCGGCGGTAACTTGGAATCAGACAAGCCGCATATATTGTTGAAAATATGTACTACATTTTGTCTGCATTTACTGCCACAATTGAACTTACAGAACTCAAGATAGCATAAACAAATCGCTTGATATGACCGATGATGTCTAGGTCATCGGTGCATGCAAGCAACTGGACACTTTCTGGTGCTACCTCGCTGAACTTGCATATTTCGTAGAACACTATCTACGACGAAGTTGAAGTCGTTTGACAAGGGATCGCCTAGTCTGAAATATCGGAAAGTCTCAAAAGGTCCTTCCCTACTACATACATACATAATTGGTCATGACAACCCTTCAGCCAGGATTACGACCTAGTTTCTCACATTACTTATGTTGTGTGTGTTAATTTTATGCATGAGTGACGGGACCTACTGTTTGAAGTCGTCTTCGAACTACAGATCTCTTTCGGAAACTTATCACGGTAATTTATATTTACTCTCAGAGTTTTTGCTAAAAATCGGCTGAGAGGAAGTCGTCGAAGAAACATTTTTTCACATTTCGTTCTGTTGCAGATGTCTGACCTGGGGTTTGAACCGAGGCCTCATGTCTAATAAGACTACATACTCTTCATTTTGTTGGAGATGTCCGAGTTTGAGTTTGAGGGTTCATGTTTAAGAAGCCAACACATTAGCTACTAGACTATGGCGACTCAATCTCATATTGCATAGCTTTATGAGTTTCGTAGGAATACATACTAGCTCATCCATGGGTCGTAATGCTAAAAGGGCTTTTTAAGGAAGGAAGGATATTAATAATTTGTTATCAGTGTTCTCCAACCTGTTCTCTTTCCATATGACTATAATATATAACAAGTAAAGTTTCTTAAATTTCCTTATTTTAAGTAAAGCCTGTTAAAAATTATTTTTCGTAAATTCATATGCAAAATCTTACCAATAAATTCAATTCATTTATCATAAATTAAAATGCCAGAAAATTATTTCCAACCAATGATTTCAAATGAAAACATAAGCAGCTGAAAATAGAAAGAAAATTATCATCATTATTATCATCATAATCATCATGATGAAGCAAACAGTTACGAAAACTTTTCTCGTTATTGAAATCGAAATGAAATCTTTAAATGGAATTCATTTACAATGCTACACTTGCAACTGGCAAGGCTTGGCCAGTTTTGTTTAGCAACAAAGTAATTCAAGTGGCAAAGAGAAAATTGCCAACATTTAATAACAATTCTTGGCACAATTCTACTTAAAAAGTAATGGAAATGAAAGCATATTTGCAAGTTTGCTTTTTATGCCCCCCAAAAAAAAACGTTTCTTTTTATTTTTATGTTCTTTTTTATTTTACTGGCAGTTTATCATTTGATTTGTATTCACTAAAAAGCATCTGAATTTTATTTACTTGCCTCAAATCAACATGCCCCAGCATCCCTATAACAGCCCAGCAAAGTATATATGCAACTTAAATTCATGCAGAATAAACTCAAGTACATTAAATAGAATTTTTATTGCATTTATTTTAACAAGTTTTCTCTTCCCTTATATCTCTCTCTCTCTCTAGCTCTCTTTTTCTGTCCTTACATTGTTTATGTATGTGCTGTATAACAGTAGAATAACTCTTAGTGTGTGTATATCTCTGCAGGCTTTTGATAAGGATACGGATGTGCTAGCTTTAGCAGCAGCCATTTTACCAAACCGGAAGCCGGAAAATATTGTGCAGTATTATTATATCTGTTTATATGGAGTTATATGAGTATATGTATGTATGTGTTTGTAAGTGTGAGTATTTATTTTGCCACTCTAGCTGTGTTTGCTTGTGTGAATGCATATTAACCCCACTACCACCATAAATTATTATTCTCTCCATGTGGCAAAATAGTTGTAATAATCACATGAATTTATTTGTGTTCTCGTTACTCTTCTTGTGGCAAGTAAATGAAGTCATAAAGATTTTGTAATACAAATAATATATGGACAGAGATGTGGAAGGAAGAAGTAGTATAGAAAATTAAATCAATTTACGGATACGTATACAAAATCCGTAAAAGAATACATATGTACATACATAATGGCAAATAGATGTTCAGAAGAAGATTATGTTGCAAGCTTAACAGTAAATTTATATAAAAAAGTGAAGTTCTTGCTTTTGTAAAGATTATATGATGCAAAATATTGAAAACTCTTATACAATTAGAAAACTCTTATACGATTAGGAAACTCGTATACGGCTAGGAAACTCTTATAAATATTCACTAAAACTCTTATACTTCAACAAAATCGTACATTTTAATTTAAAATAAAAAAGTTTAAAAATGTTAGGAAAACTCTTATACAAATAGAAAACTCTTATAATCCAACAAAATCAAATATTTTAATTTATATATGAAGCAAGTTATTGAAAACCCTTATACAATTAGAAAACTCTTATAAATATTTATGAAACTCTTAAGACTGTCCGCTCATGATTCCATCGAGGGGACAGCCACTTCTACCTATACTTCAACAAAATCGTACATTTTAATTTAAAATAAAAAAGTGTAAAAATGCTAGGAAAACTCTTATACAAATAGAAAACTCTTATAATCCAACAAAATCAAATATTTTAATTTATATATGAAGCAAGTTATTGAAAACCCTTATACAATTAGAAAACTCTTATAAATATTTATGAAACTCTTAAGAGTGTCCGCTCATGATTCCATCGAGGGGACAGCCACTTCTACCTATACTTCAACAAAATCGTACATTTTAATTTAAAATAAAAAAGTTTAAAAATGTTAGGAAAACTCGTATACAATTAGTAAACTCTTATAATCCAACGAAATCATACATTTTAATTTAAAATTAAAGAAGTTTAAAGATGCTCAAGTGGCTTTATCACGAGTCATGCACCATTACATTCTCTGCTCTTTGATATGAAGTCGTGAATGTAAATGTTATCACGGGTGTATCACTTCCGAACTTTGTCGATAACGTCCATCTTATTGAAACTTCATCTGCCAAATAAATTGTAATTTATTTAGACTGTTTTTCCAATCACCATGTATGACCCTAAACAACGACATGTATGGGATGAATAGGCTCTGCAGCAGTTCGAAACTGACGCAAATTTTCATTGAAAAATAATTTTCAGCGTGAGACCTATTTGTGGATAAATTGATACATTTCACCATGAGATCCAAAACATCTAATGCATACCTAAAAATACACAATTTGGTAGAAAATATGAGCTTGCAGCATCATCAGCCCATATGTCTTTGAGAACGATGTTGGACAGGCCATCGCAGGCAACGGCGAGTACTATATATCGCTGGATACCAACTTCTTTTGGCTTGTATTAGATGATATGGACGTATGGTTCTACAGCTTACATATGTCCATTCGATATTATGCATAAGCTGTTTTGAGGTTAAGGTCAACCCATGTAGAGGTGATGTGTCTTAACCACCGTGCCATTTGAATACGAATATGTCACTGCGGTCCACATAAGTTTGATTTATGCGCTAAAGTAGTGGAAAAGTAGACACGTTCCGGATACGCTCCAGCTAGAAATGCCGTGGTGGACATTTAAATTATATTGCATTCCACACCTAAAGGGTCTTTCAAACGAATGCAAAATGCCTATGATATCTCATATACACTTTACATACATACAAACATTGGTTACAACCCTTCAGTCAGGATTACGACTTAGCTTCTCAGCTTTTCACATCACTTATGTTGTGTTTGTTTAAAATCGACTCCGCACGATAGATCTTTGAGAAACTCGTCATGGCAGTTTTATTTCACTATCAGAGTTTTTGAAAGAAATCTGCTTCGTTTTTATCAAGATTTCTGAACTGAGGTTTGAACCTAAGCCTCATGTTTTCTTACGGTTACAATGGCCCCTCTATCATTTGCAGCCTGCGTAATATCAATTCAAAGGTTGAGTTTGCAGAAGGACGTAGGCACATATTCTTGACTTCATTCAAATTTCTTGAGGTTCCTGAACTTCAATGTTAAGCTGTCTTCCCTGTTCAAAAACCGGTTGTACTTTTCTCTTATTTCCTTAACGGTTCTAATGAATGGCAATGTGGGAGATGTCATTTTGTGGTTACCAAGAACATGATCCATCCATCAACATTTCCTCTACCGTATTTCACTATCGATAGTGATTTGATTGGAAATGCTGTTGAATGAACTTTGAATGAACATGTTGTTCGTAATTAGTCATTATAACCCTATAATAAGAATTACGACGGATTTTCTCACACCGCTTATGTTGTGTGGTTTAATTTTATACGGAACCTACCTTCTATTCGGAACGCTGGATTTTTGAGAAACTTTTCATGATAATTTTATTTACTCCTGGAGTTTTTGCCAGAAATCTGCTGAACGGAATCTCACGGAAGAAATTTTTTCCTATTTCGTTTTATTGGAGATGTCTGGAGTTTGAACCATCGCCTCATTATGGCGACTTCATTATTTATACAAAATCTATAAAAAGTTCAAAATTTTCGATTTTTAAAAATAATCTTTTAAATAAAATTTTTTTAATTCTTCTTTTATGTGAATTCCATAAAACTCTTAAACTCTCTCTGTGTAACACATTTTATTTCTGTAAAGTTTTATGTTTAAAAAAAACACAACTGGCCACCTTTTTTGTACTATTTTGCTCTTTTTGTTTTTTTGTTTTTTTTTATGGGGGCGTATTGTATAATGCTTATAAAGCACTTAAAGCATAAGCATTTTTTACGATATTTGCTGTAAACTTAATGCTGCAATTAACACTTTAAGTATGACTGCCGACCGCTACTTTACTTATGTACATGTTAACAAATAATCTCAGGATTTTATGACTATTTGTCTGGCCTTTCTGTTTTGTAATTGGAAAAAAGTTTCTGTTTTTCTGGTAAAAAAGAAGCAAAGAAAAAAGTAAACGTTTTATAAGGTTTAAATAAATAAATGGTTTGATCCATGAATAGTTAAACAAATAAATAAAAGTCGTAAAAGAAATAACGTATACACGGTAGCATTTACTGTCTTGAAAGTCATAAAAATCGAATGATTTTTTTCAAGAGAGAGAAGAGGGTTAATGACATTATTGGAAAAAATCGAAGAGATTATCGATTAAAAAAATGTAATAAAAAAATTTTAAAATTTTTATTTAATAAATAAATACTGAAACAAATAGAAAATATTGTATTTAAATACCAAAAAAATGTTTATCAGATTTAAAATATTTTTTCCGTTTTATTTTTGTACTTTCGCATACAAAAAAAATCTCATGTAAAAAAAACCCCATAAACGCTGAACAGCTCTGGCTGGGCAATGTACGTATAACAGACTGACTGCTGATGCAGCATCAGTAATATCATCATCACAAATATTGAAAATTAATAAAAATCATGATTTACGATGTGTCAATTTCAGCTGGTGCTTCGTTGGTTATTTTAGTCTATTTGGCCGTTCATTCACTTATTTTATGTCCAGCACACTATGGTGCTTGGAGGTGGGCTACTGACTATCTATTGTCAGTTTAAGTTCATGCTGTGTGTTCCTTTTGCTTGTGGTTTGATTGTAGCACAAAATAATCACACAAAAATGTGTTCAAAAAATTTCTACAAAAAACTCCCACCCCTGGGGGGTAACAATTGTGTGGTTCACCACAATTTGTTCAAAAGTTTGCAGGATATTTTTTTCGTACGTATCCTTAACAAAAAATTGTCGTTAAAGCCCTTGTGCGATAAAAAAAATCCTACAACCTTTTTATATCCACAAATAGGAATTGTGAGAGCAGAAAAAAATTAAGCTGCTTATCATTTTTAATTGAAATACGGCTAGATAAACTTGACACAATAGGCAAATATTTAAATGACTAAAAGCATAACAGTTTGTTTAATTAAATAACAGAGAATACAAAGCATTACACAAAAGATTAATACAAGTTTATTGACATATCCTCCACTCTGCTATTATCATATTGCGGGAGACCCATTTGTTAACCATCAACTATTAACTGCAACCCGCCAAAAGTCAGCTACAAAGTTATGACAGCAAACTACAATGATCGGAACACAAGCGCCAGATTCAGTCCATGCGATAAACTAGCTGCTGTGTTGAGCAGCAATATGACGAACTTTACTCATTTCCAAGAACTTTAAGACGTAATACACATCTGCTGCTTATTTAGGATAATAATTACGAACGAAACATTATCCAAAGTAATTGGGCCACGAAACAATACGTAGATGAGCAAACGTGGTGTATTGATTAAAAAACTCAACTACAGAAATGAGAAATCCAGAGAAGATAACAAAATTTCATCTTAGTTTTCGAATTTAAACAATTAAGATATTCTATGAAGTGGCTTTAATTTAGTAGGTAGTGTGTTGGCTTATTGGCTGTAAGGTCACAGTTCAAACCATAGGTCAGACATCTCCAACAAAATGAAATATGAAATAATATTTATGCGGCGACTTCCTCTCAGCAGATTTCTAGCAAACCCTCTGGAAGTAAATAAAATCTCCATGAAAAGTTTCTCAAAAATCTGCCGTTCGGAGTCGGCTTTAAACTGTAGCTCCCGCCACTCATATATTAAATTGGCACACACAACATAAGTATTGTGATAGGCTAGGTTGTAATCCTGACTGAAGGGTTGCAATGACCAATTATGTCTGTATACATTAGATCCCTAGAGTCTTTATACCACATCTAAGATTGTCCAAGAATTCCGAGTGTCTCTAGAAGAGAGATATCGAGAGTTTAGATGGTTATATTCTGATATGGGTTCCTGAAGTCGCCATTGTCTAGTAGGTAGTGTGTTGGCTTATTAGACGTAAAGCCTGGGTTCGTATCCCAGGTCAGACATCAAAACGAAATATGAAAAAAAATATTTGTTCGGCGACTTCCTCTCAGCAGATTTCTGGCAAAAACTCTGAGGGTAAATAAACTTGCCATTAAAAAGTTCGGTGTCGACGTTAAACTGTAGGTCCCGCTACTCACGTATAAAATTAACGCACACAACATGAGTGGTGTGAGAAGCTAGACCGTAATCCAGAAATCAGAGAACCAAATGCTTCGTGGAAAATTCTCTGTTTGATTCGGATTTTGGTTTTGTCAGGCCATCATCTTGTTTTATCCTCAAATAGACGATCCGGACACCAACGGCATGTGGTTTCAATGGGACGGCTTTGAGGGCCATACAGCTCATGTCACATTGTATACTCCAAGTGATCGGTTTGAGCGCATGATAATAGCATGAGGAGGTAATGTGAGCTGACCACCGAGATCGTGCAATTTGACACCGTCATACTTTTGTGGTGTTTTTTTAAGCCGCAAGGGTATGTGGACAAGCCGAAAATGACAGCGGTCTTCGAAGGCAACAGAAACCATGTCATCGATCAAATTCAGCCAAATATTGTGCCAGAGTCATGAACACATGCAATGCGCTCCATCTAGAGAAAACGTAGAGGACTTTTACATCGCTATTACATACCACGTAGAAGGGCATCAGTCCGTATTTCCAATGAAGAAAACAATCTGTTTCATTTGATACGCTTTATGAAAAACAAATTACGCGTGGGTCACTCCTAACCATTTTGTATTAATTTCAAATATATTTTGCACTAATTCCTAAGGAAACAGAAAAAACCAGAAAAAAACCAGAAAAAAACGGAACGTCATATTACACCTTAGCTCAGTCTGAAATTGTCCGAAGCCCTGTTAAAACCGTAACAATGGTGTAGCTAGGAATGAACAAAGAGAAGTCACAAAATGTCTGCCCACTTTTTTTTTATTATTTTCGTATTTTTTTTTAAGATAAGCGTAGGTTCTAGAATGACAGGGTTGCCAACTGTTGTTGTCTAGAAATTATGCACCTGTGAACATGTATTGGGTGTAGCAGTCAGGAATTTTTACTGATTGTAAGTGGGCGCTGAATGACTTAACTAGGACGTCCGTTGTTGATGCTTTCCTTTCTAAGGAGATATTTAGCTTGATCTTATATTTTAGGAAACAATGATGGTTTGAACCTGCTGCTACACCACATCATCACGATAATCGTTATTTAATTTATAATTTTTAGATTCTATTTTAAACCATTACCATAAAATACTATTTAATGGATATTAAACATAATGTTTCCCTTAAAGTGTGCTTTAAATCTAAAATTTATCTCTCCTTGCGTACTCCCCTCAATATAAAGTTTAATCTTGAAAAATATTTCCCATTATTATACTCTCTTAGAGGATAATCACTTTTGACACCCTTTCGCAATCATTTTGAAGATGACTGAAAAAAAATCACCAAATTTTCCATGGCCTTCTTTAGATCTGAGTATATGAGAGTATATGCCATGATAAAACAAAATGAGTGGCAATCATTTGGGATACCCATACTCCCAGCTTTACTCAAGGCTGTGCTTATATAGAGACTTCAAAAATGTTTGTCTAATTACAAAATGTTTAAGTTTGTGTACGTGTTTTTATGATATATAGAAAAAATAAGGGTGGAATCTAACGGTATATCCGCTATTAAAACCATTATTTGTTTTCCCTTCAGTGATGTTAGTGGGGATGGTGGTGTAAACGCTGCAAGAAAATTACTGCCAAAATTGTTTTGGCATATCATTAGTGGAAATCAAAAATCATTTTCTTTTTTTGTTCTTTCGCCTTTTTAAAACAATTTTTTTTGCCTCAGATGGGGACGTGGATGCCGGGGGAGATGTATTAAGGGGAGCTTCAAAGATGACAGTGATAGAATGAAATTTTCAAAAGAAAACGTTGCTCATATTTTTGGAACAACTGTCTGCAGCCTAAAGAAATAGGGGTGGTTTTGATAACAAATTAATCTTTCTGGAAACTTCGTCATGTTGAAACCACATACCTTCCAATAAATAATCTTCAATTGCAAACTTTAAAAGTCGTTTATCATATCGCAATAGCCCTACAGGTTTCGAAAGAACATCTCCCCCCAATAACATCTTGGAATCATAAAGCACATCAAACAGTCACATCGAATGCCATGGCTTTTCCACAATAACTTCCTACTTTTCTAGGCCTCGTATGTGAGAAATGGACTCCATCCCTGAAGAGAATTTTGTTCAGAAAAGGGGTGTGAATGGTAAGCCGTGAATTGGACTTTATATTGATGAAATTGTGTATCACAATAAACAGTAGAACAGTCCGAATTGCTGACAACCCGTAAAATCGACAACTTCAGATTAACCATCACGTTTGCTCTAACAGAAGCGATATTGTAGGCAGTGCGTACGTTGCGATATTGTAAAAGCCTGACCATGCCCGTAAAGCTTCCAGTCTCTTTAAACTTCTTGTTATTCCTGTTAATTTAATGCACGATTTCAATCTCGTTTATAGTCGTTCAAGAACCTCAGCATTTTAGTAAGTTTCTTACGTGTTCTTCGATTGTTAAACGATTCATATACGTAAGTGGTATACACACATACATAATTGGTCACTACAACCCTTCAGTCAGGATTACGACCTAGCTTCTCACACCATTTATGTTGTGTATGTTAATTTTTATACATAAGTGGCAGGATCTGCAGCTTAAAATCGACTCCAAAAGACAAATTTTTGGAAAAACTTTTAATGGCGATTTTTTATTTTCTCTCAGAGTTTTTGCCAGAAATCTGCTGAGTCGCCGAAGAAATACTTTTTCATATTTCGTTTCGTTGAAGATGTCTGACCTGAGGTTTGAACCCTGGCCTGACGTCTTATAAGCCAACACACTACATACTAGACTGTACTATACTGTGGTATACATTCTTCTAAACGAATAACACTTTCGAAACCACTTAATTGATAACGCGGTATTATTTGTCATTTTAGTTGCTTAGAGGCATTCACAAAGCATCTCCATCATCATCTCATTTAACTTTTTTCGTCCTGTTTCAGCTTCTTTACGTCACAAAAACAGGTCCTTGGGTGATAAAGTTGCCTAGAAGCAATGATACGACGATGCATTAAGTTGTCGTTGCATTGTGTTTCAGAGATGAGGAAAATTCCGTACAAATACGTTCCCAAGACAAGTTATTTAAACATTACTCCACGCCAAATATCATTACAGTTTGGAAATATTTAAAAAGATCAGGTTGATAATGTCTGAAATTAATGAAAAGCCTCCAAAAATTGCAATGCTAGACCGCCGTTTTTTCCGACTTATGAAGAATATAATATGAATAGCAGTCGCAAACTAGATGACCTGTGGTTAAGTTTCGATCAATCTGTGAAAAGCGATCCGAAAAACATCATCCAAGTATTGACAAATGGCTTCAGATCACGCGGCAAAGTGTCATGTGGAATCTTTTTATAACAACTGAATTTTAGAAGGTCCCTTGCGCTACCAAATTGTGGAAGTAATATTCAGTATATCGTATGGAGGTACATGCATATTTACTGACGGCCATTATATCCTAGATATCTTTGAAGTCGCCATAGCCTAGTGTGTAGTATATTGCCTTAGTAGCCGTTACGGATACGGTTCAAACCCTATGACAGATATCTCCAACAACAACAAATAAAAAAATATTTCTTCGGCGGCTTCCTCTCAGCAGATTTTTGGCAAAAAGCTCCATGAAATCTCCATTCCCATGAAAAATTTCATAAAAAATCTGTCGTTCGGAGTCCACTTTAAACTGTAGGTCTCGCCACTCATGTATAAAATTAACACACAAAATATAAGTGGTGTTTGGAAAGTAGATCGTAATCCTGATTGAAGGAATAAAATGATCAATTATGTGTATATATATAGCAGTCGAAAACCAGTAGACCTATGTAAAACCGCCCAAAATATGTCATCTAAGTATTCAATAAAGGCTTCAGATCACGCGACAAAGTTAAATGTGGAATATTTTCATAACAATTCAATCTTGCACTCCCCGATCACTGAAGTTCTATTGAGTATATCGTATATACGCATATTTACGAAATGCCATTGGATACCTAGAGAATAGTTTTGGTGTTCTGTGAGGAGTAAGATAAACCATTTAAGATATACTACTTACTGGACTGTATTTGGATTCCCTTGGCCTACAATTCCAATACAGTGTAATGATGGTTAATAGGATTACAATGCTTTTGAAAATAATTACTAGGAATCTAGATAAGATGCTCGATAATTGTAGAAGATTAGGATGTGGTAAAAGCACCCATCTCTACGAGAATTGTAGTATAAGGGTTCCCAAATACAAATGGTTCTGAAATTCGATAGTCTTACATCTAAGACTGCCTAAGAATTCCGAGTGTTTCTAGAAGAGATATCGAGATGGTTATACTGTGATATGGGTTCCTGCAAACAAGGGCTTTGTAGGTAACAATAAAGTAGACGTGCTTGCAAAAGCCAGCATAATGGCAACTTTAATTGAATTCAGACATGAGGTTAGCATTCCTCTACAGAGGAGCAAACATATGTATTAAAACATTTGCAGAAGAATATGGGATAATGAAACCACTTGCAGAGAGAGCATACAAGCCTGAATATATGCAGAGAGAAATTTATCTTAAACCAAACCAGATTCTTAGCACTTATAATGGAACCTTATAGCAGTTATAATGGGATACTGGCCACTGGACTTCTGCATATGCTGCAAAGAAAAAAGGAAAGGTCATCTGTAGATCATTGATTTAGTAATAATGGAAATATATTGCTCATACGATGGAAGGATAACAATGCTGTCACAACTGCAACAAATGTGATGCCAATTAAATGGTGCCAACGATTCGTCGAAAGAAGAGGTAATATATAACATGGTATGGGAGATGTTGATAAGATGGATCTATTAGTTGTAGTCTACCGCTCGCGAAGCTGACATAAGAAATGGTGGCCAACCTTTAACGCCTCTAATGCTAATGCATGGCTGCTGCTAAAGAAGATACATCCTAATGATCTGACATGTGCGTCTCTTTACATTTGTCGTCGAAATTTTGCTAATTCTTACATTGAAACCTATGGTACCCCGTCTACAAGAGGTTTGCGTATAAAAAAATTTATGACATATGGTAGAAACGACCTTATTGAATATTCTATAATTAAAAAAACGATGTGGATATTGTGGAAATAAAACAAACTTTATTTGCAACAAATATTAAATTGGCTTTCATCCTTAAGAATTCTTTAAAACTTATCATATGCCTACTGAGCTGTGTCTCTTATTAGGGACGGTTTATAACTCCAAAACTATACATTTTTTGAATAAAATATTTTTTAGATGAATTAATCACATCATTTTTATTAATAATTGATGAAAATTATATGTAGAGGGAGAGTGGCCAGGGAACTTCATCCACTAATGGGTTAAAGCATAATTTACTCATGTATTTAAAATTATATAATAATTTTCAGTTACAAAAATTTTTTTTAATTAAATTTTTTATTTTTTTTTGCTTCCATTTTGTCATTAATTTTCTTTGATTGTCTTACATTTAATTGAAGTGTAAAAAAATTTTTAATCTGAGGATTAATTGTTGCACTTTTCGACATGAATGTCATGTGAAAATAACCTGTTCTTGGCCTGGCTAACTTGACGTTGCATATTTTCTATGCAAAACTTAAATTGTCAGCATTAATTCGTGTGGAATGTGTTGTCCGCTTAATCTGTCTTAAATTAATTAAAAGTTGTTGGCAAATTTATTAATCAATTTAGCAAAAAAAGGAAACCGTAATCAAATGGAACCGACGAGTTAAACTGGACTGGAAAAGGAACAGTGGTTGACTGCAGAAGAAAAAGTGATGTTAGGGTGATGAAAAACTAGAACTATTGATGAAGTATTTTCTATTTACTTTTGCTCCACTGTCTCTAATGACGCCACAACTACCTATGTATGTATGTAACCAAGTATATAATTTAAAAACGAAACATAAAGACAAAAAAGAGTGTAAAAAATCTGGCCTGTTTGCATGTCATTTTCGCATTAATCTTGGTCACTATGGACTACAAAGAGAAAAAGGAATTAAAACGTCCAGCAGAAAACTATTCATAATTCAAACTAAACTGAATGACAGTTTTAATAACAAGTTTTTCTTTTAATTTCGCAAAGCACACAAGACAAGACAAGAGGAATATCGTCAAAGAGCTTTAAACTGGGAACAGGGTCTGGCATGGATGACACTAATGGTTAAGCCTTGGCATGAAAGAAACCCGAATGCCATGTTGCTACATAAGCTCTTGGAAAAATGACTTGTTTTGGCTGGAACAGTAGTTAACATTTTAAACATTCAGATTTTTTATTTTTAATGAAAGTAAACACTAGAGGTGTTACACTGTGGCTTAAAATTGAAAAAAAACAGGAGGTTAAAATGAATAAAAAAAATGGGAAATTTTTATAGAATTTGCGATTAAATGTTCTCCAGTTATGGTACAGATATACGACGGTGGTTTCAAAATTAGGGGACTTAACAAAGAAAACACATCAAATTTGGGAAAAATTTTCTCAACATGAATACTTTCAATTATGTTTCCCTTTTCCCAGCCATAACCAGCAGCTTCTAAACAATGTCTGGTTATCCACACCGAGACCGTACTATTTAGTTTCCATTATCCTGTAGTCAGGATTACAACCTAGCTTCTCACACCAATTATGTAGTGTGTGTTAATTTTATACATGAGTGCAGGAAGCCACAGTGTTAAGTCGACTCCGTACGACAGATTTTTGAGCAACTTTTTGTCATACCAGAAATCTGCTCAGAGTAAGTCGCCTAAGAAATATTTTCTTCATATTTCGTTTGTTTGAAGATGTTTCACCTGGTGTTTGAACCGTGGCATCATGTCTATTAAGCCAACACAATACCCACTAGACTTCGATGGCCGAGCCGTAAGGAATGTTCAAACAGCAGCTTACAAAGCATGTCTGTAATTCCATTATGCCAGTGACAGGCCCTATAATTCTGTTTTGACATGAAGACAATTGATTGGCATAGGAATGCGAAACAAATTTCTGACTACACCCGATAATACACACAGTCTTTAAATATTTTGACACAGGGAATTAACTACACTGTGAAGCATTAATTCGTAATACAATTGAGACTTTGAGCAAAATGTCAGTTGCGACGTGCTAAATTTTTTAAAATCTGCTTTAGGTTAGTAAACGATGTATAGCACTTTTTGAAATGCCTACACATTCGGCCAGCTCACTCCTCTTGCAGTGCCATTTTATGGATTTTCTCGAAGATTTCTGGTGTAAATTGGTCGACCACCATGGTATTAAACTTGACATCTATGCGATGTGTAGCTCTTTTCGAAATGCCTATCATTTCATCCAGGTTACTCCTCTTGTCGTGATATTTTATAGATTTTCTCACTTCTGTTATGAATTGGTCGACCACCATGGTATTCATATGGAATTGTGTGACTTCTGGAATGTGCATGTGGTTCGAGAATAGTAGAATTGCCATCTTTCGTCGCATTGGAACAACTCACTCACTTAGCTGATTACAGCCCATTACACCCCTTTAGTGAGGATTATGTCTTAGCTTCTCACACCTAGCATGTGACAACAGACTTGACACTACGACTACGCACAAAAGACTTGAGAACATGATAGAGTTTTTTCTAGAAAGTTTGCACCATCGTCGCTGCTATAACCAGCAGTCTACCTACTAGATTAAAGCGAATTAGGCATGTAGGTTGTAGGTAGAGTCGGCTGCCCATCTAAAAGAGCTGCATGAACACACTTAGGCCACATAGGCCCATTGTGTTAACACAGTTTCCCGCTATCCCCTAGTCTCGAAAGCACTCAGAGCACCTAATGAATCTACTTAGACAGCCAATATCAATCCGTGATAGTTCCTCCAGATCATCCATATAGTAAGCACCTAAGTACTTTTACTGCCGGGCATGTACGCAGCAGGTGAAGGTCAGTATCCTCCTCTTTCTCATCCCTGCAGCTTCTGCAGAAATTATTAGCAAAGTGTCCAAGTTCAATGCGCCTCGCATTTGTACCCGTAATACAATGCCCATAATAATAACCTCGACAACCATACTGAGCATGCCCCTATGGAGTTGTAGAAAACTTACCATGCGCATTACATCCAGCCTTGGCCAGATTTTGCGCGTCGTTCTTCTTGTGTTCGATGTCGCCCATCTGTCGTTGATAGAATCGACGATCGCATTATGAATTATGAGCTTACAGGTTCTCATAGGGATTCTCAGAGCCGAGAATTCATCGAAGCTCTTCAGTTTATCAGCTCTACAATTACCCGGAATATCACTGTGGCACAGTACCGATATGATAAACTACCTCGTTGAGATATCTGCGAAAGGTGTACATCGTCTTGGAGTTCATCACATTGCAATTTAGAGCCCTGATAGTCACCTGGTTATCAGACAGTGTAGTAATGTTTTGCTTGGAGAGGGAGAGGGAAACCCCTCTCCAAAAATTCTTGCCGCAGCCTGTATTGCTAACGCCTACATCCGAAAGGAGCTACAGTGGTTCAGCAACCTTGTAGACTGATCTGCTACCACCGATTCTGAAAAACTTCCCTTCCCAACAGCTCCGTTCAATTTTCGTTCGTCGGAGCAAATTTGCACGGAGTCCTTTACGAAGAGGGTCGCACGATATTTCCGTTTTAGGGATAGGAATTACAAAAAGTTATTGGGTTGTTGTATTGGGTATAGTGATAGGGAACTTCGTTAGGGGAGTAATATTATTTGCCAAAAGATACCACGGATTCCTCTGCTGCTCATTCGTATTATTTTTGAACGGTCAAGGGAGTAGGGCATCCTGTATGGAATTTTCGAAGGGTGCCAAAGCCAAAATTTCAAAATTTTTTAGTATTTAGTCTCTAGGATTTGAAATTGTTAACCTACCGTTCACCAAAGCTAGAAACTTTTAATCGACACTGTTTTCATATTTTTTAATTTGCCACACATTTTTTTATTTATTTATAAAATATTTCTATTTTTTTCAATTTTAGTTTCTCTTTTTTCGCATTTTGTTTTGGTAAACCACTTTTTCGAATTTTTTTTTCTTCATAAATTTTCCTCCTCTTTTTTTCAAATCCATTATCAAACGCTTGACATTTGTTTGTGAAAACGTCGAAAGACCACAATTCAAAGACAAATAGTTATAAATGGTGTTACACATGTACACATGTATATAGTATATGTATGTATGCATGTTTGTATGTATGCAACTATTTGCATATGCTGTTGCATTTACAATTTGAGCTCGTAAATCTCATGAGCTCTATCAAATTGCCTGGCAATCACCATGGTAATGTCATGTTGTTTAACGCCTGTAATCTATTCACTGTGTGACATTCGTTTGAAAGTGTTTCTAGTTTGGGGATTTAGATTTTCTTATGGCACTGAGACTCCTTTTTTCTTTGTTTTTGTTTTTGGCATAGCATTGCGGCATAGCATTTCTTGTTTTAATAACTCGAGATTTAAATGGAAAGCCGCAAATATTATTGTCAATTAAAATATTGTGTGTTTGAACATTCACTCAAAAATGCAAGGAGGAATATTTAAAGCATTGGAGTAGAAGTATTGTATAATTCGGGAGAAAATTAAGGAAATTTTATTACGATAAAATACAGGATCTATTAATTTTTATGGTTCGAATTTTTTTCTGGATCCCTCTATAGCCATTAGTTATATATTGGACCAAGTTATACCCGAAGTCTTAACCTAGAACTCCACTTGCCTTGAGAGATTTGGTCAATTGGTATCTGAAATATAGCATACCACGGCTGTCATACAATATACAGTCAAAGAAAAAGGTCTGCATACACTGTACCTTTTTCACTGTGATTTTTTATCAAATTGAAAAAAGTGTTAAAGCTTTGTTTAAAGCAGTAACAATTAAGAATGTTTGAAAACAAAATCGAATATAAAAAAATATCTCCTAGAAATGATTGGAAAACTACAAAAAAAAGTGAGCAGCAAATTACACTGTATGTAGACTTTTTTCTGTGACTGCATATCCGATCCATATCCCTTTTCTTGTTGCCGTTACAATTCAAATTGGTAGTTGATCCTTCCTTGCTTGACGTTTCAATTGGAAACTGCTTTCAGTCCGAAGACTTTTAAAAAATTTTCCCAAGTAATAGCTGAAGTTAATATAAGAGAAGATTGAGTTCAGACTCCAAGAAGTCCATTTAGAAGTCTCTTAACAGTGACAGATAACTAACGTCGCCGTAGTCTTCGCAGTTTTTTCGGCGACTTCCTCTCAGCAGATTTCTGGAAAAAACTCTGAGAGTAAATAAAATTGCCATGAAAAGTTTCTCAAAAATCTGTCGTTCGAGTAGGTCCCGCCACTCATGTTTAAATTAACACACACAACATGAGTGGTGTGAGAAGCTGGACCGTAGTCCTGAATGAAGGGTTGTAATGGCCAATTATGTATGTATGTATGTAATGAGCATTTGCCTATGCAACTGAAGAGCATTCAGTACACAATGATCGTAACCGCTAAACTCTACACATTTTCACAGAAGGTATTGTTTCTTGGCAACCTAAAGGAAAACTCTTCTAAGCCTTGCTCTCTACCCCAACAAAATATTGACATAGTAATGAAGGAATACATGTCTATAGTCCAGTTTGGACCAGGATTTCACTGCATTAAATCTTACTGCCATCATCTTTGCATTCTGTCTTAATAGGAGATCGGTGGAGAGTCAGTCCAGTATAGCAAATAATGCTTTGGTTGCTGTGGAACAGAGCGCACTGGTAATTAGAACAGCTGGCTGCTTGCGTACTCTGTCTATCAGTCGACTGTGGCATTGGTGTTTGTGTATCAACCATCAAATATGTTCCCCGTCGAAAAAGGTTGGGTCTGAGACCCTAGATCTTGCCTACTGCCCTTTTTCAGGTGTGCGTTGCTTTCAAATTCAAGGGAGTTCACCGTATGATGCAGAGTGAATGCTTTGACAAAGTATTTGTTTGCAGTTTAATAGGTTTCAGGTCTTCAGATGTTGATATTGAAGGAGGCATTACTGGTTTGGTTAGAGGTTCATCAAAATTCCTCATTTAAGGGCATGATAATCTCTGCTTGTAGGACTAAGGAGATATTGTCTACATTTGGTGTTTTTCTCCCTTGGTCCCTGGTGTCTGTCCTCTTATTTGGTAATCTCTGTTTGGAGAGAATGTATATTTTCAGAGTGCATAGCTGACAGTATGGCGTTGTAGGAGACAGAATTATTACGGCTTGATATTCCACAGATGAGTTTGATTCCCCTTTTTTCAAAATTTAAGAGATTGTATGGCCTAAATTTTTTGTTGCAATTCCATATTAACCTCCATTGCAATCAAAGTCTTAGAAGGCATACTTCACATTTTAAAGAGATTGTACTGCCCTTCAGCTGGAGATTTAATATAGAATAGGAGAACTTGAGCGGAAATTTTGAGGCAGTCTGGTCTCCAGAAAACATATATCACATCCAAGTAAGGTTTAGCTGAGGTTTTTTTTACTTGACCAGGCATTATAATCTGTTCCACGAGACTTCGAGGCTTCTGTTCCACGAGACTCTTATTTAAATAGTGTTGCAGACACATGCATATGATCTTCGCCTTCGGCAAAGAACTCTATACTTTAAGCTGCGATAAAATATATCCCAAACTACGCCTTTCTTTTCATTGTTTTCAATTGTTGTTCGATAAACTGTTCCCCTTAAGAATTGACGTTGAAATCTTCATCTTTTTATTTTACTCTTTATTAAGCAGGTTGTTGGGCCACTGTATTCGATACTAGGATGATAGAATCGTCCGTCTACTTTCATTGTTTTGATACAACATCCACTGTGATATCATATAGGGTTGTTGTATTAGTTATTGTGGTAGTGAAGTTTGCTAATGGAATTCTACTTATTTCGAAGGGGCTGCGTTCTCTGACGTTCCTTTAATATCCTTTCTAGACGATTAAGATATAAAGACTGGCACTTGTAGGAGCATCTATTTAATCGTTTGCGCTAAGCAGTCCCAAGGCTGTCTGATTAGTGTAGTGTACAGCTTCATGTCTTCACTATCAGCAAAGGAAGCGAAGTTTGGATCTAGTTTGGGCACGTATTTTGTCGGGTAATATAGCATTATGTCGACACTGATTTCAGTCTGCAGCAAGGCTGCTGAATCTTAATAAGTTTTTTAACTGAGCTTTGTGCCTTATAGACAAGTGCCAGCAGTATGTACTCTTTCTTTCTGCAGAGTTTGTGGAAAGCTAGGGAAGCTTGAAGAGAAAACTCAGACTACTTAGCCGAGTTTCTATGAAAGGCATTGAGGAGTGCGTTTCTGTTTCATGTCATTAGTTGCCTGGTGGTATGATTCTGTGTTTCTTCTTCTCCTATGTCTCCTCTTTTCTTTTACTACTGATACTTATTTCTTTTTAATTTTTTCCTCATTTAGCAAATCATTGCAAACTGTAATTATAAATCAATGTTGTACTGGGTACAAATGAATCAGAGTAGTTGGATTTCAATACTGTTGACTCACTTATACCCAAAATTTCATGAGTACTTATGAGTGGCGAAAAAGCGATTCATTGATGGTCTTTGTTCTGTACTATTCAGAAGCTGTCCTCAATAAAAATTGAGATGTGCAGCTGCTTGATAAAGTGAGGAGATCTGTAGCGTATCCGTTGCGTATGCCACTAGCATACTTACGGGATTTTCTATAATTCTCAAACAGCCATGTTCCCTATGATTTATGATTTGAATTGAATTGAACGAATGAGAAAACTTTAGAAACTTTCCAATTTTTCAAAACAAATTCAGGTTATGTTGTACACACCCTGTAAATGTTTCATATTTCACATAAACAAAGTTCATTGTTTGAAATTTCAAGTTTAAATAGACTTTTTAACATATCCATGTATGGGAAGAAGTTTTACATGAACAAAATAAAATCTTTTTTAATTTAATTTTAAAGGCACATCATTAATCATTCTGTTAAATTCCATAAAAAAAGAAGACGACGAAGAAAATCTCAAGTTTGTTACTGAAGTTTAACAAAAAATTCCAAAACAGTTTCCAATAGAAACTGAGTTTAAAAAATTAAGAAAAAATAAGAACAAAAAACGAGCATTTATTTAAACAAATCATCATCATATCCAAAGTGTACTCACATGTAAAATGTTAAATTGAAACTGAGCGACAGAGAGAGAGAGAGAGAGAGTGAGAGAGGTAGATATGAACCCAGAAACCTAAATATCAAATTGTATCCCTATAATATGTCATGTTTAACAAATGACTGACTCATACAAGAAAATCACATGCACACATACACCCTTTGAGAAAAAAAAAATAAAGTATGAATTCACCTGCGTTTTTTCATATTTTTTTCACAATTTTTTTCATACAAATAAAGGGTAAATAGTTGTGCACAGAAATTCTAGTGTAACATGAGGTGACCCACATTATCTTTTCAGAACATTTACAAACATGAGCCAACAGACAAAAAAATAAAAAAATATACGACAAGAAAATTATTCATTCAAACAAAAAACACTCATAGTCAGAGTCTCATATTCATGTTCATTTGTATGCAGCATTATATTCCAAATCTAAACTGACATTAACAAACTGTCAGTTGTTTGAATTGAATGAAATCTGTAGAAATACAGTATAAACTCTGAGGAACTAAAAACAAGGCCTTCACTTGTAAAGGCCTTTTAGGAAGATACTGTAGGCTGGACAGTTTGCTGTCTTCATAAGCATGTTTACATAAGAAGTATTGGACCTCCTTTCAGATCTGTCCATTCCTCTTATAGCAATTGCTAGTACTTTTGAGATAACCGATAAGGCTATTCACTCAGACATACATAACATATTTGGTCATTACAACCCTTGAGTCAGGATGACGTCCTAGTTTCTACCCCACCTTTGTTGTGTGTTTTAATTTTATCCATGAGTGGCAGAACCTACAGTTTAATGCTGACTCCGAATGACAGATTTTTTGAGAAACTTTTCAAGGCAATCTTATTTACTTTCAGAATTTCTGCCAGAAATCTGCTGAGAGGAAGTCTTACGTCCAATAAACCCCAGCACACTACCTACTAGATCACGACGACTATTCACGCACTATCTAACTATCTAATTATAAAGAAGTGAACTCTAAAGAGACAAAACTCCCATAGGTTAGATTAAGTTAGGCGCCGAACCCTCTCGAAGGAAGAGTTCCCACTTCAGCCAGCACTTAAGCCCATTATGATACCACAATTAATTCTTGCTGGGGGTCAACCATTGCCTAAAGAAAATATCCCGAGTCAATAATAAATCTTGCTATTGTAGCAATCTTTATTTTAGAGATCTCTGTCAACGATGTCAGAATGAGAGGCCAGAAATCTCCGTCTCCTTATGACGAGAGCAGGGCACTGACGAATGGGATGGAAGACCAGGTCTCTTAAGTAACTCCCATAACTACTGTCAACATATGACCGCCTAAATTTAGTGTTTCATTATCCTATTTCAGCTAGAAAGCCCTTGAGATCCAGCTGATTGCAACAGTCAATCACTTCTGACTCTATTTTATCTGAACCATTAGACCCTCAACAGAAGAATACACATTCATATTACTACTCCGTAATATTCAGAATCTATCCTCAATAAATATTGACAGGTGCAGCAGCTTATTAAAGTGAGGAGATCTAATGCGATACACATTATGATGGATTGGCACTCTACTCGTACAAAAACACTCTTTGTTCTGTTTGATTGACTGACAAACTCATCACTGGCCAGGCAACATGCAACATTTTTCACAGTGCAACTTAACGCCATGCCATGTTGGCACAAATTTTAATCTGGACAGTTCTCTATCCTACGAAAGGAGATGCAGACTTTAGGTGAAGTATACCCTCAATTTAGTATTCCTAGAAGGGAAGAATAGTCCTCTGACATTGTGAGATTCTGTGGAAGTCTACACAGATGGATTTTAACTTGAAAAAATTCTACGCTTTGATTTTTCCTCCGTGCGACTTAAGCTTAGCATGTCTTCCTGCCTTTCTGCACTCTGTGCAGTGGGTTTTATGCGAAGGTAATGACCATAAGTCCCACTGCGAAACTGATCTTGAGTAAGGGATCTCCAATTTTTAGTACATCTAACCTCTCTGACAGCGAAGCGGCAATCAGATATCACCCAGTTGATCGTAGCTCTTTGGCATATTTTCAGGCATTCTTTATAGACTCTCGCAGCAGTTTTGTGTTAATCCATTATGGGTCATTAGAATAGCCTGGGTAACTGTATAGCTAATGCAGTACGCACCAAAGTTTTTCATTCTGTGATGGAAGTGTTCTGATGATTCATTCCTATTACGGAATCTACGTATTGGACTGGACACCAACAACATGTAACTTCAACAAGACGGCTTTACGTGTCATACAGTTCATGGAAAATTGGATATATTGCACGAGCGATAGGAGACTATGGTCGTCTCACGTAGAAGGAAGTGTAGCAATTAGACCAGAAAGCGCAGCGGTCCTCAAAGCCAACTTGGCACATGACGTTCTTCAAATTCAGTCTGATTTATGCGCTAGAATCATAGAATATTGGGATACGACAATTTGGATACGTTCCACAGACACAAGGCAAGGCGGAGATTTAAACGATGTTGCTGTTGGTGTTTACAATGCTAAGTCAAAAAGCCGACTATTGTGCTCCGGCCGCTTCTGAATAACCTGATGAGTCAAATCTCTTCATGTTGTAGTTATTCAGCAGGTTTAATTTAAAGGATTTAGCTTGAGTAGTAGAAGTCGCCGTAGACTAGTAGGTAGTGTGTTGGCTTATTAGACGTAAAGCCAGGGTTCGAGCCCCAGGCCAAACATCAAAACAAAATACAAAAATTATTTCTTCGACGACTTCCTCTCAGCGGATTTGTGGCAAAAACTCTGGGAGCAAATAAAAATAGCCATGAAAAGTTTCTTAAAAATCTGTCGTTCGGAGTCGTCTTTAAACTGTAGGTCCCGCCACTCATATATAAAAATTAACGCTTACAACATAAGCGGTGCGAGAAAAGAGGCCGTAATCCTGACTGAAGGGTTGTAATGACAAATTATGTTATGTTTTCCGAATTTCGCATTTTCTGTTGCAGTTGCCTTGATTATATTTGTTTGTAGACTTTCGCTTGGAATATACTCATGAGTTTCTCCACGGGTTCCTAATATTTCAAACAAGGTCCGACCACCCTATTGTGGTTATACCAAGTCCATCTGATCTGTTATAAAATGCGTGTAACATTTGCCACAATTGATTTGATCTTCATGGTAGACATCCAGCGAATAATATTTACACCACAAAGCTGTCCCAGCAAGCATATTTTTATGGCATTCTTGCCTTTTCTTGAAATGCTCTCTCTAGACGCCATCCATGTCAGTCCAATACTTTTACCAGGGGTCGAATGGTGCTGGGATTTCTGTGGATTTATATGAGTTAGTTATCAATCGGACTACAATGGCTTCGAACTTAAGGATACAACATGAACTTTTGTTTCAAATATAAGGCCTTTTTAAAGGCCTTTAGTTTTTTGCTTTTTTACCCGATTCGAAAGAGGACGCATATACATAATTGTGTGTATGTGCATAAATAGGCCATTTTTTATGTTTTAGATTTTAACTTAAACTAGACAAACAAATGAATTTGTTATCCTCTCTCTTTCTCTCTCTCTCTCTCGTTTCCACATGCTCCTTTTTTAAAACGCTCATTTAAATTGTGCGTATGTAAGCTTTAACTCCTTAACATATGCTCCATTTATTCCTTCTTTCTCTTTCTGTTGTTATTGTTATTGTTGTTGCTGTTTCGATGGCTGGCTGGCTGGTAAATTTCTCTTAGTCATGGCTTTTAATAAATTTTGAAAAATTTTCCTTGGCAGTAATAAAACGTAGAAAGGGAAAGTAAGTAAATTTTTAATGGCCTGTAATATACACACATACGCTGGCAGCATACAAATGGCAAGTCATTGTTAACAGGAAAAAAAAAAGAAATTCACACCTTGATTTTGATCCCAATTTTCTAAGGCTAAACAGGAGGGTATGTACATGCGTTTGGGCTGCTTTAAACAAAACGATACCAAGCAAAAGCATACAACTGCTGCTGCTTTTTGTACGTTTTTATTTAACAACACCAGCTGCCTTAAACAGGTCATTAGAGAGGATTAATGGCCATTTAGTTAAAATTATATAAAACTCTCACTCTCTCTCTCTCTTAGCCTGGTTTGGCTGCTCATGGCAAAAAAAGGGTCTTTCCAAAATTCAAACTTTAATTATGAATAGTTTTTCGCTTAAAAGCATACAATTTTTAATAATCATTTCATTTCATATCATTTCTGTTCCATAATAATATGCAATTTATTTAAATTAATTATAGCTTTTTAACAAAAAATTCTCTAAAATTCCCATTTCTTTTTGCCTCTACTTGCAGGTACGTTTTAATGGTTATTAATTGGCCCAAAGGTGTATATGTGATAATGACTGTAAATGTGGTCATTATCCTATAAAGGTAACACTACTACTACTACTCGTACCCTGTAATTATCGTTAATAATTTGAAATGAACAAATTTGTGACAAATTTATAGAAATTATTTTTAAGGATACAACAAAAGACCTGGATTTATTTTTAAAGTCACAAGATTACTGAGTCAAACGAAAATATTGTAAGCATTTGAACATAAAAATTAAGTTTTTAAGCACACGATAATAAGAGATTTGGAGAGGGAATAAGAAAGTAAAAAGCCAATAAATAACATGATTATAAATTATATTTAAAAAAATATCTTAAAATTTTTAAAAAAAGAATATAAATGGTGGGCCATTTAAGAATTTAAATTTAAGAATACATAATTGGTCATTACAACCCTTCAGACACGATTACGACCTAGTTTCTTACACAACTTATGTTGTGTGCGTTAATTTTATACATGAGTGGTAGGACCTACAGTTTCAAATCGACTCCGAACGACAGATTTTTGAGAAACTTATTTATGGCAATTTTATTTACTCTCAGAGTTTTTGCCAGAAGTCGCCGAAGCAATACTTTTTGTATTTTGTTTTGATGTCTGGCCTGGGGCTCGAACCCTGACTTTACGTCTAATAAGCCAACACACTGCCTACTAGACTACGGCGACTTCAATTTAAATTTAAAAATGCAATAAAACAAAAACGAGTTGAAATTTTGCCAAATTTATTTCTTTGTTGTGAAGTACAATTGTTCCGGTTAGAAATGGAATATCATTTCATTCACATGGCTGCCGCGACTGGCCCCACAGTACCTCATTCGATTGAACCAATTTTCGTGCACTTTTTCGAGTGTATGGCATTGTATCTCGGCTATGGTATCACGAATGTAGACCTTCAAATGCTCAACTGACGCTGGTTTGCTGGCATAACACTTTTCTTTAACCGCGTCCCACAGAAAATAGTCCAACGTTGTCAAATCGCAACTTCTTGGCGGCCAATTGCTATCGCCAATTCAGCTAATTAAACGGCCATCAAACGTTTGACAGAATAAATCGATGGTGACATGAGATGTGTGGCAAGTTGCACTATCCTGTTGAAATCAAACATCGTTCGCACCAATGCCATGAAGAGCGGGTACAAAATTATCGATTATCATGCTGTAATAGGTGTCGCCATTGACCGCAATGGTTGCGCTGTCCTCATTTTCAAAGAAATATGGGCCAAGGATGCGTCCCCTCCATAAAAACAATTACTCATAGTGGGAGCAATGGCTTCTGTAAGACTACGAGTGTGTGTTCAGAGTCCTAAATACGGAAATGTTGCTTATTAATGTACCCACCAAGATGAAAACGAGCTTCATCCGAAAACCTTGATTTTTTGGTAAAATCGATATCAACGCGCAGTTATTCGTTGGCCCTATAAATCCGAAAGCTTCTCAAACGTTAATCAATTCAATACGCTTAGAGGAGACAATATACTGATTTTTGTGACAGAATAGAATAACATAAGTATTGTCTGATTAGAAATAACTAATGGTTTAAATTTAAATCGATAGATGGACCACCCGTCATGAGCAGTATTCAGATTCACTGTATTTTTGGCTGAAAAAAATTTAATCAATATTCACGGGTATTTGGTTTAAAGTAGCTGAGTAAAAATCCTAAAAATGTTACAATCTCATTGCCCTGAAACCAATTGTCGTAAGAAACATACTTCATACATACATAATTGATCATTCCAACCCTTCAGTCAGGATTACAAGCTAGTTTCTGATCCTGAAATTTGTTAGGGCAATAGGCTTGCATGAAAAATTATAGCTGTACTCTTCAGAGTTTAAGGGGAGTACAATAGAGCGTACTATGGCACCTATACACGGTAATAATAACACTCAGTAATAATTCGATATAGAAAATGAGAACTGGAACGTACATATATAAGGTTTCCACCCCCTATACAAACTTCGACAATTTCTGCAAACTTCACAACATGGAAAAACACATGCAATCGGAAGGTGTTTTGCCTAAACTTCATTGGTAATCTATATGAATATTGGTGAGTCCATAAAATCTGTTGTGTTTAAAATATGACCTAATCTGCCATGATCATGATGTCACGATCAGATTCCCTGCATTGTTTGCTTTTCACTATTGTTCTCAGCTTCACCAACTATGCAATCAGATGTCGGCGTCTACAAGCCCATCATCGACTATATTATCTTCAATATGCCCATGAGTGGCAAGACCTACAGTTCAAAGTCGACTCCGATCGACAGATTCTTGAGGGCCTTTTCCTTATAATTTCTGATACTTATACGCATTCATACTTATTTTAATGTCATACTCATACTACTCATATTGAAAGTTTGAAATACTCATGGTACTCATACTTAACAAAACGCATGATGTTATTGATTTCGACTCTCCATGACTCATCGTATACACGCATCACAAAATAAGTATGATTCGCATACGAACACTACAATACCCACTAGAAGGTTGTGTGTTTGCTTTGCTTGCTGTCTTTGTCTTTTTTGTTTATGTATCTTTCTTCCTTCTTTGTAAATGCAACAACAACTAAGATTGTAAATTTTGATGAATGATTCGAATCACTCGAATCATTTATGAGTATTATAAGTATTTTTCTAAATTTATGAATCTGAATGAGTAGGCGTATGAGTCAAACATAGTTCGAATGTTATGAGTTTGATGTCAACGTTTTACTCATACTCATTACAACTTGTACTTATAAATCAATGTTGTAGTGAGTACGAATGAATCAGAGTAGTTGGATTTCATGAGTACTTATGAGTAGCGAAAAAGCGATTCATTGCTGATCTCTGATGCAAAGTGAAAAACTGAATGTTTTATTATTGTGGCCTTCAGCCTTTCAAATAAAACAAATAAACCAACAAACCAAATCAACTGCTTACACTTCACTTATAATAAAACTTAAAAAATTGGGTTTTAAATGAAGGCAATTAACAATCCAAGGGTGGACTTTTATTTCAAATTTCAAATAAATTTTATTAATTAATCCTCTTTATATTAAATTATTATTAATTTTAGTAATTTAATTCAGCTTTTTTCTTCAAAAAGGCATAAACACCTGTTATGACAGATGACAGACTGTTAGGAATTAGACAAGATAAAAAAAGAAGGAAAGATAAAAAAATTAAAAGCAAGACAAATTGCTTTCAAAGATTAAACACAAAATATATATTTTTGGGTCTCTTCAAATTAAAACCTATAAAAATTAAAATAAATTATTAATAATAACAATAACAACAACAACAACGAAAGATAAATATTTTTTTTAAATTTTTATAACAGCTTTGTTTACTGTGAAGAAAACACCTTCATTTGCTTATTGGAATGCATACGTACAATTTTAAAAGTCTGACAGCTAGGCACAGTGGTAAGGCGGGTCTTATACGTTAGCTTTGATGGAAAAAAAAACAGAAATTATTTATTACCTGTGTTTAGTATTGTTATTTAAAATAAATAAAAACGACTATAAAACAAACATTATGACAGGTTTTGGAAAATGCATAGACAGACATACCGGCAGATATTTTAATAAAACATGTCAACATAAGACAACAATGCCATGCAAACGTAAATAATACTTTTGACCATATTTCTCTTACCACTTTTATTCCATTCTTGGTCGTTTTTTTTTTCTTTTTTCCTGTGTTGTCAACTCCACTTCAAATAATATAAGGCGACAGACACATAAAAGAAAAACTAACTTAATTTCTAAAAGGGAAAAAACAAGGAGGACAGACAAGCCAAACAATTTTTGAAAGCGTATAAATATTTAATATCATCAACAAAGTCTGTACATACATACCTACATACATTTATTATTATGAAGCGTAGAGTAGAGTATTAAATAAATTTATGTTTCTCTGGATTAATGTCAAAATATTGTACAATATGCTGGAGACAATGTTTACATTGACTGCTGCAAGGCCTTCTCTTCCCTTCCCTTCACAGTGTCTTGTCTTGTCTGCCTCTTGCATAATAATATTTGGGTTACTTTCAGTATGACTCAAACAAAAACTGTATCAAACTGAGATGAACGAAAAAAATAAAATAAAATATTTCAAGTTGTCAAGAGTTGACAATTGGATTAAGAACTTGTACGCTACGGCTCTTGAACTTGTTACTTTTTTCGTTTTCGGTTCTTTTTTCTCTCTTCTCGTATTTTATTATTAAGACTCACACTTGCCGCCTGAGCAAACACTTGCCTTAATAAGATCAACTAAGGCCATGTTCGTTTCGAAATATTTAAAAATTTTTTTAATTTTTATAACTCTTTTTATAACTTTTTTAAATAGAGGCCTATTTCTTCATTGAATATGTAAAGGTGGTGGGCCATTTAAAAGTTTAAATTTAAAAATTTAATAAAACGAAAACGGTTTGAAATTTTTCACATTTTATTGATTTGTTGTGAAGTACAATTGTTCCAATTATAAATGGAACATAATTTCAGCAGCCCTGGCTGGCCTCACAGTACCTCATTCGATCGTAACAATTTTCATGCACTTTTTTCAGTGTTTGATCTTCAACAAGATTTTTCTTTGATGGCGCCCCACGATAAATAGTCAAACGGAAATCAGAGATCAGCAATGAATCGATTTTTCGCTACTCATAAGTACTCTTGAAATTTTGAGTATAAGTGAGTCAACAGTATTGAAATCCAAATACTCTGATTCATTCGTACTCACTATAACATTGATTTATAAGTACAAGTTGCAATGAGTATGAGTACAACGTTGACGTCACACTCATAGCATTCGAACTATGTTTGATTCATACGCCTATTCATTCAGATTCATAAATTTAGAATAGAATACTTATAATACTCATAAATGATTCGAGTGATTCGAATCATTCATCAAAATTTATAGTCTTAGTTGTTATTGCATTTACACAGAAAGAAGAAAGACACATAAACAAAAAAGACAAAGACAGCAAGCAGAGCAAACACACAACCTTCTTGTGAGTATTGTGGTGTTCGCACGCGAATCATACTTATTTTGTGAGTCGTGTATACGATGAGTTATGAAGAGTCGAAATCAATACCATCGTGAGTATTGTTAAGTACGAATACCATGAGTATTTCAAACTTTGAATATGAGTAGTATGAGTATGACATTAAAATAAGTATGAATGCGTATAAGTATCAGAAATTATAAGTATGATTCGAATCTACTCATAGTTTTGAATACTCATTGCTGACCTCCGATTGACATCACCATTTCGGCTAATTAAACGGCCATCAAACGTTTGACGCAATAAATAGATTTTGGCATGAGATGTGTGGCAAGTTGCACCATTCTGTTGAAACCAAACATCGTTCACATCAATACCATGAAGAGCGGGTATAAAAAATATCGGTCCTCATTTTCAAAGAAATATAGGCCAATTATGTTTCCGCTCTAGAAGCCGTACCAAACAGTCATTCGCAATGGATGCATTGGCTTCTGTAAGACCACGTTTGGGTTTTCTGAGTCCAAAATACTGCAATTTTGCTTATTAACTTACCCATCAAGATGAAAATGAGCTTCAGCCGAAAAGATGTTTGTTTTTTTTTTTCCTTTGCAAAATCGACAACATCGTGCTGTGAATAGGATAATATTAGCAATGACCACTGTGAAAAGTTTAGAAAGTGAGACTTTTTAAGTGAAAGTTTCTTATCAATACATCCATTACATTGCTTAATTAATTGGTCATTATACCTCCTTGGTCAGTTTTACAACCTAGCTTCTTACAGCACCCATGTTGTCTGCGTTTTTATACATTAGCGTCGATACTCTTAGTTTAATGTCGACTCCGAATGACAGATTTTTTAGAAATTTTTTAAAGCAATATTTTTTACCCTCAGAGTGTTTGCTGGAAGACATATGAGAGGAACTCGCCGAAAGATATAATCTTCTATCATATTTCGTTTTGTTCGAGATGTCGTTTAATAGATCAACATACTACCTACTAGACAACGGCGATGTCATCCATTATGTCAATTCAATATATTTTCGTAAGCAACCCAGTTAGCAACCCTATCACTCCAGAAACTACTGCTACATTGCATAAATTACGTTCATATAAAATTACGGAAGTATAGATTCTAACAGCCCTTAATCTATAAAGAAACGAAGAAAAGACTGTGAAATTGAAACTAATTTTCTACATTCTATGCTTAATGGTGTCAAATTTTAACGTTTCGACAGGTTTCATTTATTAACAGGAGATTCAGGGCTCGAAGTTCATATACGTTCTGGATATATGGACAAGTGACATATGTTGTAATCGCCGTAGTCTAGTAAGCAGTGTGTTGGCTTATTACACATGAGGCCACGATTCAAAAAACAGGTCAGATCTCCAGCAAAACTAAACATGAATAAATATTCCTTAGTCGACTGCTTCCCAGCAGCTTTCTGGCAAAAACTGTCAGTAAATTATAAATCATGTATAAATGTAATCCTGACATAAAAGTTGTAATGACCAATTATGTATGTATGTATGAATGAAGGTGCCATAATACTGTGAGCATACTAAAAGCTATAGTACTCCCCTCAAAATTTAAGGGGATTGCCTACAATGTTTCATCGAAGCCTATTGCCCTAAAAACTGCTTGTTGTCAACAATTTCCTTTTCAGCACCTGATTTCCTCCAGGGATCCATTGGTGCGTCACAGATGTCAAGAACACTTAATTATTCTTATCTGTTACTGAGTAAAACCACCCTCATTGCTAGCACTACTCTACAAGGTATGACTGGTTAATATTAGATTACGGTATAGTCATTATCGGAGATAAACTTGGAGGTCCAATTACCATACGTCTCTGTTTTTCTTTCTTCGTTACTATTTTGTAGAGGAATTTTCTCTCAAATGTGCGATATTTCTTCTTAAGAATATCAAATTTATTGCCACCAGATGGTGCAACTTGGATTTATCGTCACTTCTAATTATTGATGTTGACTGATCTCTTGCAGATATAACAATGCGATAAGCCGCATACCCCCTGCGGAAGTATGGACAGTATTTTTCAGGATTCTTTTCCATGTAAGAGACGCATGACTTAACAGTAGTACTGTTTTATACTACTTAGGCCTACTGCATTTGACATCATTCTTAATACTGCATTTGAAACTTTCTTTGTCATGAACTAAGCATAGTTTAAGTGGCTCTAGGAGTTAAGGCTCATGGGCCAGTCATTATGCTCATGGACTTTGAGTCACAATTCTTATCATTTTTGTTTTACTTAGGATTATATGAAGATAGTTATTATTGCGCTGCATTAGCTTCAAATTCAAATTGACTCCGTCCAGAGTTTAGTTATTCGAATGGCTTCGTTTGCATGTATTTACACATCCAAGTCCGGAGTTTATAAGCCATATGCCACAATACATTTCAGAATAACAATGAAGAGCTTCTTCTACTGCCACCTCGTATGACCCACCTCCGGGCGCCCAAACTCAGTATCCTGTTTGTAATTTCTGGCTATTCAGATGATGTCACCGGGTACATTTAAACTATTTCTCTTAGAAATTTTCTTCTCGAATTTTCCATCAACGATTCGTCCTCTAACAAAAATTCTGGGTACTATTGCCAATTTCGCTGATAAGTTCGGTTCCCACCAGGATTACTACAGAAGCTACCATCAAGTAGAGGAATCGTATTCGGTACAACACCGTTTACCTTAAGGACAGACGTCATCGGTTTTTGGGTGATAGAAGGTTTGAAGATCTGGGCATGATGGCGAACGTGCCACTAAGGGAACTGGTCGGGTTCATCCGCGGCTCGGAGTGGTTCAAACCCACCACTAACGGGCCATGACTAGGAGGCTTACCCTACGCTGGGTAACACAATTAGCCTTTCAAACCACCGAGTGAACTTGCCTGTGAATGGCAAGCTACCCGCTAACCTAACCTAACTTTTCAATCAAAATCTTTAAGTAAAAATCGATAGTTTACTGGTAAGATTTGTCCATTTTTTCACCAAATATTAAGAATTTTTAAGAAACCCTTTGCAAAACACCCTGTTTTCCTTTTTTATCTTCATTGCTTTCCTTTGCAGTTTCTGATGAGTGTTAAAGGCTTAAAATGTTGTTGTTGTCGGTGATATGTTTTTTCTGATGAAATTTTCATTTTAAATTCATTTTTTTAAACTTAATTTCTCTGCCTTTAGGCCCTTGGCAAATGAGTAAAAGATGACAGCTGAAGTTTATTATTAAAGGCAAAAGAATACATGGGTGGAATATCACGGTAGAGGGGTGTAATAAGGAAAATTCTCAAAGTTGTCAAATAATTTAAGCCGTTTTAAGCAGGCCTTAAAGCAATATATGCGGAAAATAAGATATTCAAGTAAGCATATTACAAAGACTTAAGAAGGCGTAAGGTAGGAAAAATATATAAAATACGAGTCATAATGTATTCACTTTAATTTTGCAAGATTCCGTGTTTATTTCTGGTATTAAGGCAGCTAAAAAAACATGATTCAGTGGATTTGCAAATAAAATTCTATTTTTCGATTGCAAATTTATTACGCACATCCACCACTAAATATATCTTTTTCAATACTGCATGTAATTTTCATTTTCAATTTTCCTTTTTAGTTTCTATTTAAAAATGATTTCTTGGCCCAAAAAAAAAGTTTTCCTGCCTAAATTTTGTTTTTTTGAAAAACTGCCAAGTTTTTCTAGTCCGGACATCAAGTGTTTTATTTACACTTTATTTTACTCTTAAGTACTCATCTCCTGTGTTGTATTTACGCATTTGCGTCTTTGCACGAAAAAAATTTGTTAAATGATCTCCTCTTTTGAAAAGTTCATAAATTTTCTGTTCAATTCCATGCTCTTTTTTGTGGTCTACAACTCATGTTGTCTTTTGCATGTCTTTGGCACGAAATCCATTTCTCGGAGTTTTTCGCAGATATTTTTAGATTTCATGTAAGATCTTGTTTAACATGCCACAAGTGTTTTATTTAATCTCTGGGTTATTCTTGTTGTTGTTTTATTTGTAATAAGCTGCAACGATCCGAGCGGCAAGTGCCTGCATTTGCCTCCATTTGCCTGGGTGCAATGTGAAATAGAAGTGTTTAGTTTAGCAAATTAGCAGACATGCAGGGCAAACGATTCATGCATTTATCATTTAATTAACACGATCCATAGGGAGTCTAAAATTAGAGGAACTTTTCTTTGCTTTTTTGCTTTCGTGTAAATAGGGTGCTTATTTATGAGAGTTCTGGTGTAATAAATTCGTAATTTTTAAGGATTTCAAAACGGGTATGCGAGCACAGTTTTGCAGTTCAAGTCAAGTCATTTTTATTACGAAAAAATTTTAAATTGATTATGAAACTACGATTCGCAGTGTAATACTTATTATTGGATGTTCTCTATCGGGTCTTGCATTAAGCAATTCCTATTTTTAAATTTAAATAAAATTAGTTGGGTATGTGAGATATCAGCGCAATGGTTTTCTATGTTTCTAAGACCCTTTGATGCCATAAAACATCATGCAAATGTACGTCACGACATCTCTTAAAACATACGAAGTGTCCAATTTGACACGATTCTACCGCATAAATTACGCTGAATTCTACCGATGGCATGGCTTGTGTTCGCTTTCAGCCCAGCTGCAGTATGCAGTCGTCGTAGTCTAGTAGGTAGTGTGTTGGCTTATTAGCTGTATTTGACAGATGGCATGGCTTATGTTCGTTTTTAGCCCAGCTGTAGTATGCAGTCGCCGTAGTCTAGTAAGTAGTGTGTTGGCTTATTAGACGTGAGGCCTTGGTTTAAAACCCCTGTCAAGCAGCTCCAACAAAGTGAAGTACGAAGCAATTTCTTGCAAAAAATTCTGAAAGTAAATAAGAAATGGCCAAGAAAAGTTTCTCAAAAAAAAAAAATGCCGTTCGGAATCGACTTAAAACTACAGCTCCCGACCCTCATTTGTAGAATTAATACACACAACATAAATGATGTGAGAAACTAGGTCGTAATCCTGACTGAAGGCTTATAATGACCAACTACGTAGTATGAAGCCTATTTGAATACATCTGCAACATAAGAAAATGCCACACGAAAAAGTCTAAGGGGGTCTGCGCCTCCCTGCACTCATTAAAAACTCAACTGTCCCGAGAAGTGAAAGTGCTTTAGGACTGCAACCATACAACCATTTGTCGCCTACAAGCCTCTTGCTGATCGGAATAAACAATAACGCTTACCTTCCTAGCACTTTATATGCACACACAGATGTTGCCAGAATGTGTTCATCGTCACATGTTAGGCTCGAGCAAAACTCCATTTTAAATAATTTTACCCTGTGCTGTACAGTGCTCTGACACAAGATCAATTACCTATTCCAGGTTACAGTCTTGATATGTTGCATAAATCTCCTCCTTTCGTAGTTTCCCAACAAAAGTTTCAATTGTCTCAAGCCGACTCGACTTGAGAATAATATTTTCTTTATCTTCGTTTTCATTGGGCAAAGTTTACAAAAGAGTTCTGTACCCATCGACGGCTAAGAAGTTTCCATCCTAGCAAGCTCGTCTACTTGCTCATTGCCGAGAATTCCCACTTGACCTGGAATCCCGCAGAGGGTAACCGTATGTATTCTACCTTGTCGATTTAGCTTCTCCAGGCAGTCCCATGCTATTTTACCCGCAATTAGAGAGCTCGATTTGCCACCTGACTGTCAGATAGTATTGCTGTGTTCCATTTTTGTATCTCCTATCCAAGTTGAATTAATTACATCTATCGATGGCATAGATTTCTCTTTGGAATATACCAGCGAGTTGGGATGTATGCGCCTCTAATATAATACTTTTCCCAATTTGAAAAAGCAGCATGGAATTCATCAAACCGTGGGTGCTCTTACATACTTGGTTGGCGAATTTCAAAACTGCTATGTCCAGCAGTGGACAGCGGCAGAACTACTTGAGTTCGACAAGAGAACGGTTCGCATTCGAACAGGAATCCTAATGGGATACTGCGCCATTGGCAGATTCGCTGACAAGCTTGATATATCCCATCGGGATTACTGCAGAAGCTGCTAGGATGTAGAGAAAAAGGAATCGGTGCAACACATTTTATGCGAGTGCCCTGCATTTCAGAACGGTCATCATGGGTTTTTGAGTGACAGAAAGTTTGAAGTTCTGGGCATGGCAGCGAACGTGAAACTAAGGAAACTGGCCGGTTTCCTCCGGAGCTCGGGTTGGTTCAAACCAGTGATCAGAAATTAATAGTTTTTTCGCTAAAATTTAGTCTTAGTTGTTGTTGCACTTACAAAAAAAGAAGAAAGAAAAAGACAGCAATCAAAGTAAACACACAACCTTCTAGTGAGTATTGTAGTCTTCGTACGCGAATCATACTTATTTTGTGATTCTTGTAAATGTTGATGTTTGAATATGAGTAGTATGAGTATCTCTGGTTCAAACACACCAATAGCGGATAATGACAAGGGGGTTTACCTCACCCTGAGTAACACAATGGGCTATATGGGCCAACGAGTGAACTTGCATGTGAACGGCAAGCTACCCCCTGACCTAACCCAACCTATACCCGCGAGCTTTCCCATATACACAGAATATTTCATTTAGGGACCCAAACTCCTTGTAAGTGCTTAATGAAAGACCCCATAAATATGAAAGTAACATACGTACATACATAATTGTTCATTACAACCCTTCAAGCAAGATTACTTCCTAGCTTTTCACATCACTTATGTTGGGTGTGATAACTTATATACACGAGTGGTGGGACCTACAGGTTAAAGTCGACTCCGAACGACAGACTTTTGAGTAACGTTTCATGGTAATTATATTTTCCTCTCAGAGTTTTAGCCAGAAATCTGCTGAAAGGAAGTCGCCGAAAGAAATATATTTTCGAGATGTCTAAGCTAAGGTTTGAATCACGGGCTCTCGTCTAATAACCAAACACATTACAAACACATTACTTCGCTGTTGTATGTAGAATACTTTTAAAAATGTCTACACTGTTAGGATTAATTGAGTTTTTTTTTGCATAAGTAAAGGCCAGATCTAGATTTTTTTTATTTGAAACTTAGTTTGTTGTTCTTAAGTTTTTCTCTTTTCTAACTTCTAATTTTACAAATAAAGTTTTCTTCTTTTTAAATATTGTAAAATATTTTTTAATTGACTTTTGTAAAAAAGAAATCCACATACGAGTACATTTGCCTTTCAACAGTTTATTAGAAAAATATTTCTTTCGAATAAAAAAGTTTTTTTTTTTTTCTGTTACGTTTGCAAAACTGTATGAAACAATCTATTCTACAGCATGTGTTACTTCATAATTTTTTGTTTTTTATTTTTATTTTTATTATTTTCAATATTTTTTAATTAATTGTCAAGTGTATGTTATGGCATCATAATAAAATTTATTTTTACGAGTATTTTTTTAACGATAACAAGGCAGGCAGGCACTTCAATTAAAGAAAATCTAAAAATAAAATATTTTTTTTGTTTTTTTTTCTAACATAGAAAACTAGAAAATAATAAAATATTGGAAAGAATAAAACAAAATAATTGAAAATAAAAATAAAAAGAAAATCATTTTAATTGATTCTTTTTTAAAATTTATTTCATATTGTTTATCATGTAAATTCTTTTTAAGTGCTCTTCAAGAATTGTTATCAATTCTTTGTATTTTTTTCTTCAGCAAGAATTATTTTTTTTATAATAAACACACAGAAATAGTTAGTCGTGAGAAAAAAAATTATTAAAAAAATTAAAAAGAAAAATATTTCCTTTTGTTTTAAATTATGAGCATTTTTTCAAGAGACAAACTTTAGCCTTTTTTGACCTTTTTTAGATTTGATGGAAAATAATAAATAATTGGTCATCAACTGATAATAATAATGGCTCTTCTGATGCTTGTAATTTATGTCTATTCAATGTGTTTGTAATCAAAATGTTTGAATAAAAATGTTTAAATTAACAAAACAAGAAAGAAATGTCTTGAAATGATTTTCAATGTTACTTTCACCACAGACTAGTAGGTAGTGTGTTGGCTTATTATACGTAAAGCCAGGGTTCGAGCCCCAGGCCAGACATCAAAACAAAATACAAAAAGTATTTCTTCGGCGACTTCCTCTCAGCAGATTTCTGGCAGAAACTCTGGTAGTAAAAAAATTGCAATGAAGAGTTTTTTAAAAATCTAGCATTCGGAGTGGACTTTAAACTGTAGGTCCCGCCACTTATACCTAAAATTAACACGCACAAAATAAGGTGTAAGAAGATAAAATGGGCTTTTTTTCGCACAAGGTTCCATGAACAGATGGAATCTTTCCTGCTTGTGGGGTGCTGTCAAAGATAAGTGTGACGCCGACAAGCCAGAGACAATTGACGCTTTAAAGGACAATATTCGTGAAGCCATTGGTGAAATACAGCTGCACACAATCGATAATATGCTTAAAAATTGGACCAATCGTGTAGGCTACTGCATGGCCAGCCGAGGCAGCCATTTGAATGAAATTATTTTCCATTATTAACCGGAAGAATTGTACCTTCAAATAAAAATAGAAATTTGAGAAAATATTCAGTAGTTTCTTTTAAAGCATTTTCAAAAAAAAAGTTATTTGGCGGACCCTTTACAACTAGCGGATGCTCCTTGCACTTGTCCTTTCACCACTAATGTGGAGCATGATATCTAAAGAATAGTGAAATGGTTCTGCAATGATTCAATAAGATTGTTTATCTTACTGACGTTAATAAGAATTTTCTCTGAGGGGTCTGAAAATGGACTTCAAGACATTCGCCATAACATAAGACTTCTGTACTTTGAGCGCTTAAAAGTAGTATACATTCTAAGGAGATCAGTTATATGAAGTTAATTTTATAGCAAAAAATTTGTAATTTATCATTTTTCATAACGACATTTGTGACAATGACAAACATTTCAATAGCTTGTACATTAACATAGAAGGATCTGTGGTTTGATACAACTTGTAGGCAACGACAATCTTAACTGATCCTTCAATGTGATTTAATAAACAGAACTTTATTGTTAAAATTGTTTATGATAAAACTTATATGTCATGAGTGACAATGACAAATTTTCCAATAACTTGTACATTAACACCAGTAGAACCAGTAGTTCTGTCATATCATCAGTGTCATCTGAGAAAATGACAACAAAATCAATTCTTTAAAACCAATAAAATTTAAAAAAATTATTTAATGTACAGAACTTTGTTGTTAAAATGTTCGTTATTAAACTTACATGTCATCTGTGACAATGGCAAATTTTTCAATAAATTGTACATTAACATAGAAGGACTAGTAGTTCTGTCATATCATCAGTGACAATGACATCAACTAAAATGACAACAAAAACAATTTTTTATAACCAATAAAAGTTAAAAAAAATTATTTAATGTGTGGGTGTCCTGGTAGTCTAGTGGGTAGTGTGCTAGACTATTAGCGTGAGGGTGGTGGGTTTGATTCCCACCAGAGACTCTGGTCTGTGACACAACACCCAGCATATGGTTAAGTTACTCCGCCCATATATAATTAAAATATAATTTGTAATTGTATTGTAATTAATACATACATACATAATTGGTCATTACAACCCTTCAGTCAGGATTACGACCTAGTTTCTCACACCACTTATGTTGTGTGTGTTAATTTTTATACATGAGTGGCGGGACCTACAGTTTAAAGTCGACTCCGAACGACAGATTTTTGAGAAACTTTTCATGACAATTTTTATTTACTCTCAGAGTTTTTGCCAGAAATCTGCTGAGAGGAAGTCGCCGAAGAAATACTTTTTGTATTTTATTTTGCTGTCTGGCCTGGGGCTCGAACCCTGGCTTTTCGTCTAAAAAGCCAACACACTACCTACTAGACCACGGCGACTAATTAATAAATATTTGTAATTAATAAATAAATAAATTATTTAATGTACAGAACTTTGTTGTTAAACATGTTTATGATTAAACTTATATGTCATCTGTGACAATGACAAATTTTTCAATAACTTGTGCATTAACATAGAAGTAGCAGGAGTTCTGTCATATCTTCTTTGACAATGTCATCTGAGAAAATAACAACAAAATCAATTCTTTAAAACGAATAAAAGTTAAAAATAATATTTATTAAACAGAAGTTAAAATTGTCCATGATTAAACTTATATGTCATCAGCGACAATGACAGTTAATACAAGAAAATATTTTTCTTTATTTATTTATTTATTCATAATAAATATATTCTTTAAATATTATAAATCATAGTATAAGTAATTTGGTTGATTGTTTTACTGTTATGTCTTCAATACCGGGTAATTTCCATACAATTTAACATTATTTGTATACAAATGGACTTCAATAATGACACTACACTGCCGGTATGCATGTCTGCCATATGGGTGGTTAAATTTGCATACAGTTTTTTAGTGGATTTCTTAATATTTTGTTATTTTTGTTATTGGGGCTTTAGGATAGGCAGGTGTTTTTCAAAATCCATAGAATTCTAGTTAAGCTAAGTGTAAAGAGAGGTAGAGGGAGAGAGAGAAATAACAACCACAACTCAACTGAAATCTTTCAACATAAATTGAGAAATTTGAAATAAAAAACAACTGTACGAGAAGAGAGTAAAAGAAATCACAGGCAATTCTTTTTGATGGCTTGGTTGAATTGTTGTAAATCTTTGCTGTTTTATCCGCAATTTGAATTGATTGCAACTACTACTCTATGGGGCAATCATACATGCGTGCCACACGACTATGATGATGATGATGATGATGAGTTGGCAAAAAGAAAGAACAAAAAATTCAAAATCAAAATCACGCAGAAAATTTATGTTCACTTCAATGCCTGCGCCTGGTACTCGCAGTCGTAGTCGTACTCGTACTCGTACGAGTTATAAAATGAAATGAAATGAATTGAATGGTAAAACGAAAGCGTCTGAGGAGTATGTATGTATTTGCATATCAAGCCAGTCATATGGATTGATTTCAAATAAATAAATTTTCATACGCCTTTAACCTTTCTGGTCCCCCTCTCTCATGATTCTAAAGGACATATGGCTTGTATGAGAAAAACGAAAAGAAGACGAAAAGCAAGTAAGAAGGCGTATAAGTAGACAATTTGTAAAATATGCCGCAGTGGTACGTGATTATGTCTGTATTTTAAATATTTATTATGATAGTACCCGCTCGCTCGCATTACAGTGTTTTTAAATTCTATTTTTAAAGTTGTTGGAATTTATTTTACTTTTACTTGGCTTGTTTTGTTGATTTCTTCATTAAAAATTCATCTCTTTTTTAATTTATTTTTTATAAAAATAATGAATCGTTTTTAATTTCCCTTTTTTAATTTTGTTTTTCCTTTGCCGATGTTATCAAAAAATTTTGAATTCTTTTAAAGGGATTTTTTTTTCCACAAACATTCTTTTCATCTCCTAATGTCCTTAATTTCTATGTTTTGACAATATTTTACATTTCTAAGGTTACTTGACAGCCATTTAATGGCATTTCAATTATAAGGATTCCAAAGAAACTTTTAAGGACCAAAAGTTCTTAGGACAGAAAACAAAAAGGAAATGTTTTTAAAAATTTTCATAAAAATTAGGGTCACTCAACACGTTTTGCATAGTTTTCATGGCTCATAAATAGTATTTTTAATATTTATTCCATTAGTCTTGTAAAGGGTGATCCATTCAAAAGTTTATTTTTAAAACAACAATAAAACAAAAACGGTTTGAGATTTTCTCAAATTTATTTTTCTACTGTGAAGCAAAATTGGTCGGATTAGAAATGGAATTTTATTTCATTCACAAAGCTGCTGCGACTGGACTCACAGTACCTCATTCGATTGAACAAATTTTCTTACACTTTTTCGAGGGTATAAGGTCGTATCTCGGCAATGGCATCCCAAATGTTGGCCTTTAAATCCTCAATTATCTCTGGTTTGTCGGCATAATACTTTTCTTTAACGGCGTCCCACAGAAAATAGTGCAACAGTGTCAAATCGCAGCTTCTTGACGACCAATTGACATCACCATTTTGGGCTAATTAAACGGCCATCAAACGTTTGACGCAATAAATCCATTGTGGCATGAGATGTTTGCTAAGTTCACTATCCTGTTGATCTCGAACATCCTTAACATCAATACCATGAAGAGCGGTTGCAAAAAATCGATTATCATAGAGCGATAGGTGTCTCCATTGACCGTAATGGGTACGTCGTCCTTATGGACGAAATATGGAAATATGGGCCAATGATCCCACAGCTTCCTAAGCCGCACCAAACAGTTTCTCATAATGAGTAAATTGGCTTCTGTAAGACCACGTGTGTGCCTTTTCTGAGCCCCATCCATATACGGCAAGTTTGCTTGTTAATGTACCAACCAAGATGAAAACGAGCATCATTCGAAAAGATGATTCTGTTATTGGCAAAATAGACATCATGGTGCTGTTCCCATCGTGTTGGCCCATCTAGTCAAGCGAAGAAGCGGGTAGTCTCAAGGCTTCAACTCTCGAACCAAATGGGTGCGAGAAATTTTGAATCCTTAAGAACAATAACGAGTTAATGTTGATGGATTCTCATGCTCACTATCAGCCACAGCTTCGTTATTTTCGGGTGCACGCACTTTACGAGCACACTCACGTTTTGGCGAAACAATAATTAAACCAGTTTCGCTAACTTTTACAATAAACTTGCGTATACCGGGCACTGTTGGTCCTTTTGCGACCAATTTCTGACCAATTACCTTTGTTTTGGCAATAAATTTCCTAAAAATCCCAGCGTTGCTCAAGCGTATGTCGGTTCATTGCGGTCAGTGTAGATAATATACTAAATTCTGTGACAGCACGGAATGACATAAGTATTGCCAGATTCAAAATAACCGATGGTTCAAATTTAAGCCGACAGATGTTCTACCCGATACGTAGAGAATTTTGTATAAGAACCTTGGCTTATGTGCCCACAAAATAGAGCCCATACTAGAACTGAAGTTAAACGATCACTGCTTGCCTTTCATTTTCGCTGGTTGGGCTGATTTGAAACTGGACGAAGATACAAATTTTTGTCAAAGAATTGTATTTGGTGACGAAGCTCGTTCTGTTTAATAAATGGCTCACCCTATAGAAAAAATCATATCTAACTAAAGCCCATAGTTGAAGTCGCCATAGTCTAGTATGTAGTATGTTGGCTTATTAGACGTAAAGCCAGGCTTCGAGTCCCAGGTCAGACATCAAGACAAAATACAAAAAGTATTTCTGCGGCGACTTCCTCTCAGCAGATTTCTGGCAAAAACTCTGAGAGTAAATAAAACTGCCATGAAAAGTTTCTCAACAATCTGTCGTTCGGAGTCGACTTTAAACTGTAGGTCCCCGCCACTCATGTATAAAATTAACCCACACAACATAAGTGGTGTGAGAAACTAGGACGTTGTACAATGGGTCATTCGACCTCCGGGTACTGTACTTGTCTTAATTGGCAATTACACGTCCTCAAACCTAACTTAACGCCACGCCCATAGTTGACGTAGTGAGGCAATCTCTTGTGGTTTGGCTGTATCCCAGAGCTCAACACTGATGGATGAAGATGTAAGTACTGTAGCTCAAACTCAATGCAGAGCACCTTTGTGAACAAACCAAGTGTAATTATTCATGGCGTAGGGTATTGTAGAGCCAGATACACACGTCTCGCCTATCTATTGTTCGAGCTAACAATGGACATTTGATTAAAACATCATTATCCTTTTATTTAAATTGCAAATTTTGTTTAATTTTAAATGAAAATATTTAAATAAATAATGACAGCATGTGTAAGCATGTGTATGGTATATTATATGACTTTGCTGCACAGACAATTGTTATTCAAAACATTTTTTTTATTTTCAAAAAAATAATGTTGATTTTAGTAATTTTCCAATTTATTACCAGCTAGGCAGACACAACCAACCATTGGTTTAATGTGGCATACAGACAGTCAAACCATCGGACGGACTTGACAGTCAATCACTATGTAAAGGAGCTTGTTTGACTGAACTGAGGTGGGTCCTCTATTCACAAAATGCGACACAAAAAAGAGAAAAGAAAGAAAGAGTACCACAAACAGTACACATGGTGCCTAAGTATCCCCCCAATACCAGCAATTGCATTGCAAGTCTGACACGACGCCAGGCCAGTGATGGTGTCATTTCACAGTTGGTTTGAAAGAAAGAATAAAATTATTGTTGTACGGCAGGATTGTCATTGTCATACATTGGTTCCTTCCACAGGCTTGCTGTTTGTATAGACATGTCTACGTTTTGTAATGACTTTGTAATTTTACCGCTTATTGGTAGTTGTTCTTTGTTGTTTATGTTCTGTTGCACACAATGCACAAATGCCACCATCGTTGCAAACCACTTCAGAATGGCAATACCCAGCCATGGCATTGGGTTATGGTATAGAAAACATTTTTTTAATTAGCATTTTAGCATTATTTTCGGACGACGTCTCATATTGATTGTATTATAATTAAGCATTTCAAGCTTAAATAAGTCAAAAGAAATCGGAAAAAAACAAAAAACAAAACTCATGAGTATGTGGCATTGGTATTGCAGGCGTCTGCACTCGGTTGTATATTGTTTGCTGCGTTTAGAATGTTGCAATTTGTTTCCATGTCATGTCACTTTTTCTCCTTCTTACTTCGTAAACATCTAAATGCATTTGAAAAAGGCGTTAAATGCAACCCTGTTTACCTTTTCATGCCAAAAGGTTGCTTGTTAGTTGAGTTAATGACAGTCTCTCCCCCGTGTTAAACGGTTTGGTGTCATTATGTTTGCTAGGAAAAGGGTTAAAAGTTTGTGCTTGTCGTCATGCATATTGAATTACAAAAAGTTTTTAATGAAGTTTGTGGAATTTTTGTAAATATAACTGAAGTTGAAAGAGGGAGGGCATATACTTTTATAATTGCATAAAATTGCCATGAAATTGGCTTGAAAATAGGCAAAAAGGATCAGCACGGGCAGTATTTAGTTTGTAATGCCAAGAAATATTGGAACACAGTATTAAACTGTAGGTCCCGCCACTCATGTATAAAACTAACACACACAACATGAGTGGTGTGAGAAGCTAGGCCGTAATCCTGACTAAAGGGTTGTAATGTCCAATTATGTTATGTGTACTATTAAACGGATCAGCATTTAAATTTAGTTTTTAAATTTAAGAACATGTTTTACCTTAAAATGATAAAGAAAAGTTACAAAAACAAAAACCAAGGACTTGTTTACATAATCAACAAATAAAAAGAAATATAGCAACAACATCAGTAAGAAAAAGGGGATAAACAAGTAAACAAACAATCAACAACAACACTGCAAGGACAAACGTAAACAAAATACACAAACAACAATAAAGTAAACAACATGTTTACATTTATAGAGATTTCGCGAAGGCGAAGTCATTCTCCGTCAAGAGCATTCATCAGACAGTTTACCCTGCGATATGAAAGGCAAGACAAAGCAGGCAACAGAGTCAGAAAGAATTCAGACAGTCTTGTGTGAAGCCACGTTGCGTGTGAAGAGAATAATCGTGGTTGAAGATCTCCGTTGTAAAGATCTAACGAACTATTATTAGTGTTTACGCATAAGAGTGTAAAGAAGAATAACAAACAAAGCAAATTGTTGTTGTTTACATCAAGTTGTGAACAGTGGCACACGGAATGGTCCGAACAATAAAGAATTTATCTAAAACTAAACACAAATTTATTTGTATTTTATTTGCAATTTACGAACTCATATTCTAAACGTTTTTAAAGAGTAAAAACGTTACAATATTGTGCCACTAGACATACATGAAATTATAAAAAAAACCTGTCAAGTTTTCAATTATTTTTTTAAATTTCCTTTACGGCAATTAATTTAGGTTCCAAACGTTCCTCTGTACGACAGTTAATAAATTCAAAATAAGGAATTCTTTAAGAATTTTAGTTGTTTATTGTCAAGCATTGGAAATGGTGTAGTCTAGTGGTCAAAGTGTTTGACTAAAGACCAAGGAATCAAGAGAATGTTCATCAAGCTTTTCAATTTTTAAAAATTACGTCAAATTCCCTTCAAATAATTAATTCCTTGTTATCCAGACAGTGTAGACACAAAAACAACGGAGCAAGAGATCTATATTCCTTAAAGGAACGGAAAGGAATACAAAGTAATCTCTCTCCAAATTATTCATCGTGAAAGCTTCTTGCCAATTACCCAATATGGAACGGTTAGGCAACGTAATCTGTAAAAACATACGACTTAATGAGTATAGCTTCTTACCAATACTGCCAGCACAACACCCAGTCTAAGCAAGTAAATATGGCAACTCTCTTATCATAGGATCCATTATCATCTATCAATCTGTTCTTTAGCTTAAAGAACACATTTAAAGACACTGAAACATGGCTAAGAAATCGCATATAAATGGGAGAAATGTGCTATAACTGTTCCTTAAAGGCACGGGTGATAGGTCAGGTTAGGTCGGAGTGGTAGCTCTGATATCACAAAGCTCACTTGAGCACGCAGTCCCTGTACTGACCAGGCACTACCAACACCAGGAAAGAGAATGAAGTTGGTCAGCATAACTACCCCACGCTGGAAAACCAGCCAGAAAGTTTGATAAACGAAGCTATATCCTTGATGTCAATAGATGATAGCTCCGTCAGGCTTACAAGAAATGGAGAGCCAAATAACCTATATCTGCACCTAGCAAGAGACGGGCACTGGCAGAAAAAGTGGATAAAGACTCCTCTTCCTCAGCGCCACGGCAGAAGTCGTTAAATGGCATCCGCATCTTTTCCGCTTGTCTACCCATAACGCAATGACCTGTAAGCATGGCTACTGTGGTTAAGATGATGATGGTACGCCTTCTATCCATCAGGGGAGTAGGACTCATCATTGACTCCAGGATAGTTTGGCGTCCCGAAACAATTTCGGGTGATAAGGAGAAATACAAATACGTTTGAAGTATTGCCTTTAATTCTTCATTAATTTTTCTTTTCATCCTTCTGAAGACATACAGATTTCTCTCTAAAGTCTTGTGCGGTTTACATATTTAGCTGGTTCTCACTCTTGCAGGACTATACATTAAAAAGTTAGGAGTCATTTTGACATCAAAACGTGTGGCGCAACTCTTGACGTCAGCTGTTATATTTTACATTGGCTTGGTTCTACAATTAACCTGATACGCACACAAAGTCATTGATATTTTTCGATCAATGTTCCTTAGTGTTGAGTGAGTCCAAAATTAATACAATTCTACGCTGTTGTCTAATTCACAGTTTCTGTTGTTGTTGCATTTATAATATGTGTGTTCATCTAGAGTCCAGCGAATTGTCTACACACATGCATACATAATTGGTCATAACAACCCTTAAGTCAGGATTACGACCTAGATTCTCACACCACTTATGTTGTGTCTGTTAATTTTATACATGAGTGGCCGGACTTACAGTTTCAAGTCGACTCCGAACGACATATTTTTGAGAAACTTTTCATGGCAATTTGTATTTACTCTCAGAATTTCTGCCAGAAATCTTCTGAGAGGAAGTCGCCGAAGAAATACTTTTTGTATTTTGTTTTGATGTCTGGTCTGGGGCTCGAACCATGGCTTTAAGTCTAATAAGCCAACACACTACCTACTAGACTACGGCGAAGCCTTGTCCACACATCAAATTCATTTTTGTACTCCTATAACAGCAGATTTATTTGTCTAGTAATACAACTCCTTATATGTAGTGGTTAGGACTAAATCATATCAATTTCTAAACGTATTCAAGACAATTCTTTCTAGATCGAATAAAAAAACATACACACATAATTGGTCATTGCAACACTTCAGTCAGGATCACAACCTAGCTTCTCTCTCCCACCACTTATGTTGTGTATTTTGATTTTATGCAAGAGTGGGCTGGACCTACAGTGTAAAATGGACTCCGAAAGACAGATTTTTGAGGTACTTGACAAGACTGTCAGAGTTTTTGCCAGAAATCTACTGAGAGGAAGAGGAATCTGAAAAATATTTTTTCGTATTTCATTTTTTTGGAGATGTCTACCCCTACTAGTACGTAGGATGTGCGTAACTCTGTATTTAAACGATTTCAAAAGCTTTATACTCCTCTTTGCCCCTCATTTTTTATTTTCAATTTTCTGCAATTTCTCTAACATAAAAATAAAAAAAATTTCATATCCATTGTTTAATTAAACTCGTACTCGTATGAGTGAAATGAAAATAAAGAAACTCTCGCTTCAAATCCCTCCTATTGCCGCTTATGGCACACTTAAAATACTGCAACATATCAACATTTTGAGTTTCAGCAATTATTACAATCATTTCTACGGAAGGGGGAGAAAGAAATTGAACTGAAGATTTTCTTTTTAATTTATTGATTGCATAAAAATAATACAGAAAATTAGTTTTAAGCTTATCGCACAGAGGAGTATGATGGTTATGCTTTTAATTCTGTTTCATTTCCTTTCGAGATACAAAAATAGGGTGGCAAATATATTTGAAATATTGCTGTTGTTGTTGTTGTAACATCTTAAATGTTTATGAATAAATACTTGATAATAATATTCATTAACAATTCAATATGTTTTCGAATAGAAACTCAGTTGAGCGTCTTCAGTAATCAATGAAGCTTAAAATACTTATTGCAACTTCATTGGGTTTTACATAGCAACGAGGGTGGGAAGTGGATAAAGTAATAATAATAATGGCATGTAATTCCTACAGCAGAGGTCAATCTAAGGGGTGAGTTTTCATATGCGAAAAGAAAAAGTACAATATGTAGATATCAGGATGTCGAACAACATGATTTTTGAATATCGTTTATGAAAAACGGTGATGTAACGATTACGTCATTCAATTTAAAAAAAGTTTTGGCACTATATGGTGCGATTTATTGATCGAGAACGACATAAGTGACATATGGTTTAAAAAAGACAGTTGAAGCTGACACGTGACCCCATTTGGTCATCTTTTGTAAAGACACGTATAGTTTCCTTTGTACGGGTCAAGCCAACCACAATTCTAGCTCTGGAAGACACCTAAAGTGTCAAATTTTCGAAGCCAAACCATATAAAAAATTACTCAATATTACATTGTCACTACCTAAAATACTAGAATACTGCTCAAGCAGAAATTTTAATACTTTTTTCAGAATCACGATTTATCTAGACGCATGGAAATTAGGTACCACGGTAATTAAAGAATAAAGAATGAAGTCGCCGTGGTCTAGGAGGTAGTGTGTTGGCTTATTAGTCGAAAAGCCAGGGTTCGAGCCCCAGGCCAGACGTCAAGACAAAATACAAAAAGTATTTTCTTTGGCGACTTCTTCTCAGCAGATTTCTGGCAAAAACTCTGAGAGTAAATAAAATTGCCATGAAAAGTTTCTCAAAAATCTGTCGTTCGGAGTCGACTTTAAACTGTAGGTCCCGTCACTCATGTATAAAATTAACACACACAATATAAGTGGTCTGAGAAACTAGGTCGTAATCCTGACTAAAGGGTTGTAATGACCAATTATGTATGGTAATTAAATAACTAGAATTTTGAGGGATGACTTTTGTCAGGGCAGTATAGCCAACGGGGAATTGGAATTGAATGTTCTGATCATCAACGATCTATGGTTTCAACAGGACGACTCTACGTGTCAAACATCTCTTCCCATATTGCGCATTCTGCACTAGCGATTTGAGGGCCTATTCATCCCATGTGGAGATCATGTGAAATGATGAGCAAGATTATGCGCTTTAACTACTTTTGCTTCAGGGGTTTTCTTCAGACGTGTGTGTAAGCAAATAAGCTACAAACCACAGTGGTCCTCTAACGCACGTAATCAGTGTAATTCAGTCTGATTTATGCGTCAGGAATATGAAAAATTTCACTCACTCTTTTATTTAAATTTAAAAGTAGGAAATGCTAATGAAAAATCCTATATTTTTGATAGCACTAGAGGATATTATAATCACAGATCAATTCTAGTCAACATGTTTAGTTTTTTCGCAACATAATTAGTTTCCAGACGCCCAGACTATGTGACCATACTACATATATAATTTGGTTATTACAACCCTTCAGTCAGGATAGCGACCTAGCTTCTCGCACCACTTATGTTGTGTGTTAATTTTATACATGAGTTGGGGGACCTACAGTTTAAAGTCGATTTCGAACGATAGATTTTTTTGAGAAGCTTCTCATGACAATTTTATTTACTCTCAGCGTTTTTAATAGAAATCTGCTGAGAGTCGCTAAAGAAATATGTTTTCATACTTCGTTTTGCGTCTTATATTAGATACTATTTTAACGAGCTTACTGGGCCGCTTTAATCTTACTAAAATTGATTCTCCGTAGATTTGAGGCAAATTCTGTCCTTCGTATGTTCATAAAGCAACAAGCGTATATGGTTCCTCTACAAGGTGATTCACTTTCTCATATTTTGTTAGTGTATGAGTATAGTCTGTGCAGATAATCGTTAGTTGTGGGCGTAATCTCGTAGGTAGTGTGTTGGTTTATTAGGTCCACACCCCAGGTGAGACATCTTTGACAAAACGAAATATAAAAATATATTTTCGGCGACTTCCTCTCCCCATATTTCTGCCAAAAACTCTCGGAGTAAATAAAAAATTGCCATGAAAAGTTTCTCAAAAACTTGTCTTTCGGACTTGACTTTAAATTGTAGGTCCCGCCCGACTTTAAATTGTAGGTAACACACCCATTATTAGTGATGTGAGAAGCTAGGTCATAATCCTAACTGAAGGGTAGTAATGACAAAATTATGTATGTATGTATGTGAGTGGCCCGCTACAATCTTACTAAACTGGATTCTCGGTAGATTTGAGGAAAATTGTGTCCTTCATATGTTCATAAAACCACAAGAGGAATTGACTCCTACACAGTTGATTGACTTTCATATATCTCGTTTATCTATGAGCGTAATCTATGTGTAGTGGATCGTTTGTTTATAGGAAGAGCAATTTCAAGCTTATGATTTAATACATTCCAGCTTTTACAAGAGCATCAGCTATGTTATCACCTTCTATAACTTCGTGTTCAAGAGCTTATATGATGGTAGTCAATGAATGTTACTCTATTTTCTACAAAGGTGGCTGGCATTTTGGTTGGCATTGCTTAGAGGTCTACAGGCTAGTTTGTTATCTATAAACAAGCGTGAATTCCTAATCAATTTATCCTTATACAAACTTGTTCCGTGGCTGCATTATATGCTTGATAGCGTCTGGTTACCGAATATCCTTATAGAAAAACAGGAACAATCTTCTTCTTCTTATATATAAAAATGAATGTGTGTTTATTAGTTTGTCGGTTTGTTTGAAATCTATAGACGGCTAAACAGCTGGACCGATTTTCTTGAAATTTTCACAGTATCTTCCTGTATACCTGGAAGGAGTTATAGGCTACTTTTTATTTTAAAATTTCAAGTAGGCGAGGTGCCACGCCCACATACCCAATAAGTATTTAATGTCTAATATTTCATAAACTGCAACAGCTAGAGTCCTCAAATCTTGTATGGACGACTTTGACGTATATATGGGCAGATTGGCTATAATGGGCGTGTCACTTCCCATAGTTTACATATATAAAAATGAATGTTTGTTTGTATGTACCTTATACAATCGTAAACTATGCATTTGATCATATTATGATCTTTAACAAAGTTGTTGCGCATGAGCCGGGGAAGGTTTCTAAGTTGGTATGACTAATTTCCGGCAGGTGGCGCCACTGAAAATTACTTAAAATGAATTAAATCCTAAACTTTGCATTCTTTAACAAAGTTGTTGCGCATGAGTCGACGGAGGTTGGTGGGATTAATTTCCGATGGATGGCGTCACTGAAAATTATTCAAAATGAATGACAAGCAATTGGTCGACCTACACCTCAAGCACGGAAGAAAAGAGCAATACGAGCCTTAGAATCAGACGAGCATTGAGACTCGAAAATCTTCAAGTATATGTCGCTGAGACCCGTTCGCTTGAACCACTTGAACAACGAGAAGTGAGATTAAAAACTGATCGAATGCGTACTACTCAGGCCCGTTCATCTGAATCATCAGGACAACGGGAAACAAAATCAATAAAATGATTCAAAATAATTGGACATTTGTGTAATGTCTTTCCTTCAAATTTATTTTAGTTGGTGGTGCAGTAACACGCGCAGGGAATAGCTAGTTCATTATAAAGTTACAAAATAAACCACAAAATAAATGTCCGCTTTAAAATCAGCAAAGAAATGAGAAACTTTTAAACTTACCCCTTTACCGCTGAGCCTGTTTTTTTGAAAGCTTCAGTGTTTTTATATTCACTTTGAACTTGTGACTTTGCTGTTTAAACCCTTGGCTTTTAGAACGTGATGTTTATCACTGATTACTATATTTTTTATGGCCTTTCTTCTCTTTTAATTTTACTAAAATGACGTCTCTGCTAAAGTGCTGTTTAGGTGACTTTAAGAACGCCTTTCAATGCGCTTTTCAGACTTTAATCATACTTTTTATCAATTTAATAAAAAGCAATTAAAATTAAACACATAAAATTCTAAACTTAATATTTAAATTCTTTGTTGTTTTTGTTGTTCATTAACTTAAGGAATCTCAAGAAATGCTTTTAGTTGCTGAAGCGCAAGATTAGTTGTTAAACCACAAGCGTTTGAGTGCGTGGTCCCCCATCACAGTTAATGCTTAATAAGCTGTAATAAAATGCCATCATCATCATTGTAATAACAATAATAAAAATAATAAAATAAAAACAAAACGAGAAAAACTTATTTATATATTTGTGTTTGAAAGACAATTTCCTCAAAAAAAAGTGTAAAACTATCATCATCGTAACAATGCTAACTAATGTCTCTTAAAACGCTTTCTAATAAAAAATTTTTTTTGTTTTTTTTTTCCAATTTTTAATAGCAATGCCATTAAAAAATACCGAAAGCATAAACAAAGAAATAAAAACTATAAAATTTAATTTTATTGGAAAAACGAAAATAATTCTTCATTCTTAAAGGGACATGGTATTGAAAAAAAAAATAAAAAAAAAATTTTTTAAATGTCTTATAAAAAGAAACTTAACTTAACGGCTTTATTATCTCTCTCTATTGAATGAAAAAATCTAATAAATGAAAATAATTTTAGAGATAAAGAACATTAAAAATGAAATAAAAATCGATTTTTTTTATTATGATTCTGAAAATCAAAAAACAATACGATTTTTCAAAGCCACGTATTGACCACCCTTTCTAGAAATATGGTTTTCGTTTGTATATTTGGAATGATCTTAAAGGTAAACCTTATTCGCTTTTGAAAACAAATTTCAAGAAAATTATATTTAATCAAAATCGGTAAAAATTTTTTGGTACCTTCTTTACGATCCCTTATTAAAATTTCTCTCAGAACAACGTTTATTTAAGGATGGCAAATTCCCTACTGAATATCAGCCTAAAAAACTAGTATAATTTGATGTTTATCGAGATTAGATTAGAACACTTTAGTCAGGATTACGACCTAGGTTCTCAAACCACTTATGTTGCGTGTGTTAATTTTACACATGAGTGGCGGTACCAACAGTTTAAAGTCGATTCTGAACGACAGATTTTTGAGAAACTTTGCATGGCAGTTTTATTTACTCTCAGAGTTGTAGCCAGAAACCTGATGAGAAGTAATCGCCCAAGAAATATGTTTTTCACGCGTTTTGCTGGAGATGTCTGACCTGGAGTTTGAACCGTGGCCTCAAGTCATATAAGCCAACACATTACCTACTATATTACGACTAGACTATACGATATGAAATTATATTGTCGTCGTCGTTGTGTAGAGATTGAAAAGTACTGCGATCTGTTGTATTGCCTCAATCCCCATAAGGTATCCTCCTTATAGGGAGGCCTCCTCCTGCTCGGTGTCAACAAGTACAACTTTCTGCCAATCACCTGAAATGCGTATACACAAGTTTGTATGCGTTTACAAGCATATGTTCTGATAATTCTGCTTACTTTAAAAGCTTTTGATTTGAGGAACGTATTTTTCTTTCTGTACTATACCTTCCGCTAAGTACATATATCCTTACAAACGTCTCTTCCTACTTCTCAAAAAGATCCTGACCATATCAGTAGCGTGGAAGATAATCCCTTGCAGGCTCATCTTCCGCCTCATTATAGAGTTTTTTTACATGACCTGGGTCCACCAAAGCTGATTCCGCTTGCCCAATCAATCCCATGCTATTTTTGATTTGATTTCGTAGGAGCCGAGTGCTCTGATGGCAGACTAATTGTCAAATAGTATTGCTATGTACCATAATTTAGACCTGCTATCCAAGTTGAACTAAAAACATCTTTCGATGCGTTCCGCTTGGACGATATCCGCGAGTTTTTCTATGGCTATGAAAAATTTCATTCCGAGTCCAAAAACTTTCGCTCCTGTCATCGACTACAAAATGGTTCTTCTTTTGAAGGAGCTTGTAGCTTCCGGATTAGACCACTAATCGTTTAGCAAGTCTCGCTAAGAAGCATTTCCCAAAGTCATGGATTCAGTTGTTGCTGTACAGGGGATAGTTAGGTAGGAAAGACTGATGGCAAAATCCCTAATGAATTTCATGCTCGACTTGCCTGCCATCAACCTAATCATAGACTCTAAATTCAACCAAGCTTCCAGCGTTAGTCTGGAAACGGTTTTCATTGCCCATATTATACCAACTCACGCCAGCTTCTGTATCTTGTTCAACTACATTTGAGCTGTTGTTCGATTTGGTCTGTCACTATTGATCTGAACATCATGGTTAATATACAAAGCATCGGTCTTGGGTTACATCACCAAAATAAGCATTTCTAAAAGCATTCTTATTGATAATATACCATCCAAGTTGATTTGCCACAGACATAGATAGATAGGATAGAGCTCTGTGCTGCACATACTGTCACTGGCATTCTTTTCAAAATTTCATTTCTTTTAAGGCATTTCCTAAACGCTTTGTTCAAAATTCCGAAAGTTCGTTACACTGATTATAATCTACTCAAGATTTTTAAGAATGTTCTTCACCTCTAACATAGGAAGAAGGACTCATGGCTTAGGCCCTAACTTAGGATCAGTTCTGCAGCTTATATTACCTTCAACTAAAGGAGGGCGAGATATCGTACGACCGTCTGTGTAAACTTCCAGAGAATTCCCAGAGGTAGCCGTAACAGACAACCAAATTTCCTTGATTGGAAATGTTATGTGAAATCGAGGCTAACATACGAAGAAGGACTCCTGGCTTATGATAAAAGCTTTAAGATGTCTAACTATAGAGTATTATTGTTAAGCTTGCAGGCAGTGGCAATCAGTTTAGCAATGGTATATACCAGAGATCAGCAATGAATCGTTTTTTCGCTACTAATAAAATTTAAAGTATGAGTGAGTCAACAGTATTGAAATTCAACTACTCTGAGACATTCGTACTCACTAAAACATTGATTTATAAGTACAGGTTGCAATGAGTATGAGTACAACGTTGACATCAAACTCATAACATTCGAAATATGTTTGATTCATACGCCTACTCATTCAGATTCATAAATTTAGAAAAAAATACTTATAACACTCATAAATGATTCGAGTGAATGATTCATCAAAATTTATAGTCTTAGTTGTTGTTGTATTTACAAAAAAAAAAGAAGAAAGAAACAGACAAAGACAGCAAGCAAAGCAAACACACAACCTTCTAGTGAGTATTGTAGTGTTCGTATGCAAATCACACTTATTTTGTGATTCTTGTAAATGTTGAGTAAAGGAGAGTCGAAATCAATAACATCATGCATATTGTTAAGTATGAGTACGATGAGTACTTCAAACTTTGAATATGAGTAGTATGAATATGATATTAAAATAAGTATGAATGCGTATAAGTATCAGAAATTATGAGTATGATTAGAATCTACCCATCGTTTTGCATACTCATTGCTGATCTCTGGTATATACGCTGTCTTTATCTCATTTATTTTGTACTTTTTGTGGCATATTTTCCGAATTATGAATTTTTATTAACTTTTAGAAGACAATGCAAAAGCCGTATTTGTTTTTAAAGTTTCCTTTTGTTTGCATAGAGTAACGATTACAGTGATAATTATGTTAGCAAATCTTCTCTTTATTCCATAAAACTTTACATAGCTTTTGCAATTGATGACCTATTTATTAGCACAAACTATTATTCAAAATTTAACGATAAAATTACATGCCTTTGGAAAAGTATCCTGCATTCACTTCCTATCTTCTGTATTTGTTTTGTCTGTGTGTGTTAAAAACATGCCCCAATTATAGTTTAAGTTTTTCCATACTATGCTGCCATTAGTTTTGTTGTTGTTCTTTTAGGTTTAATCACTACGAAATCAAATAATTTTTGCCACCATAACAGAAATTACTGCATAATACGTGCCACTTACTGTATATTGAGCAAGAGCCCTCCTCTATTACCCTGTTCTAGTAGCAATCAACATCAGCAGCAGTGGTAGTAGTACCTCATTATCGTAATGAACCACCATCAAGTAAAGAAAAAGAAGAAAAAAAAATTTCGTCTTCTCTATTAAAGCAGAAGTAAAGGAAAATAGAACTCCACTCAATTATACATACATAAATACGTTAGAATATCTTACTTATTAACACATGCTGCGAAGTAAATGCTACATGTCAGTCCAAAATAAAGAAACTCGCAAGAAATTCTACTGAATTTAAACGAAATGAAATGAAAGAAAGAAGAGTGCAAAATAACTCATTAGTAATGGCAAAATTGTAAAACTTGCTCCATATCTTTCTCTCTTTTTTTGGTTGAAATAATTTCTTATTTTAGATTCCTTCATGGCTGCTCCTTTAAGCTTTTTTTACGCCCCGAACAGTAATTGTGGGTTCAGAGAAAAAGTATTGCTTCATAAGCAATACGATGTTCTATTTAAAAACGTATACTTAATATGTGGAGCGCATTAAATTTTGAAGTGATATTTGAATATGAGCCTTAAACAGTTGGAAAATCAAAAATTTTCTTTTTTTTCAACACCCCACTTATGCTACAAATGCTGTGAAGCTTAAATTAGACGTACATAGACATGCTTAAATTTCTTTATTGTACAGGGTGGCGAAAAAGAAAATTAATAAGTTAGTTTGCTGCGTTTTGAAGTCGCCGTAGTCTAGTAGGTAGTTTGTTGGCTTATTAGACGTAAAGCCAGGTTTCGAGCCCCAGGTCAGACATCAAGACAAAATACAAAAGTTATTTCTTCGGCGACTTCCTGTCATCAGATTTCTGGCAAAAACTCTGAAAGTAAATAAAATTGCCATGAAAAGTTTCTCAAAAATCTGTCGTTCTGGGTCCACTTTAAACTGTAGGTCCCACCACTCATGTATAAAATTAACACACACAACATAAATGGTGTGCGAAACTAGCTTGCTGCGTATTTGATGAACGTGTGAACATGACTTGCAAAATTTATAGTCATTAATCTGGAATATTATGCCATGACAACTCTCCAGAATAGATGACATAAATTGATCTTCATACAGGGCTCATTTATATTTTCTCTTTCTTTTTCTTGTGACGAAGAAAACCTGGTCCCCTACGATAACTCAAAAAATTCTTTGCGATAGCCGCCCAATCTGAGCATCCGTGAAGACAAAATAGCGCACCGTATATAAGCTGTGGCAATAGTAGCAGATAGTTCATCTGTAACGAATACAATTAAATCGTTTAAAGACAGGACTGCCTGAATTTGTAGTATTTTCAATGCAATCTTGATGTAGCCATTGTGGACTTTTAGTTGTGGGATTATCATTATGGGATAGAAAGAAGTCGCCGTAGTCTAGTAGGTAGTGTGTTGGCTTATTAGACGTAAAGCCAGGGTTCGAGTCCCAGGCCAGACATCAACAAAATACAAAAAGTATTTCTTCGACGACTTTCTCTCAGCAGATTTCTTGCAAAAACTCTGAGAGTAAATAAAAATTGCCATGAAAAGTTTCTCAAAAATTTGTCGTTCGAAGTCGACTTTAAACTGTACGTCCCGCCACTCATGTAGAAAATTTAACGCACACAACATAAGTGTGGTATGAGAAATTAGGCATGTATGTATGTAGAAGAGAGTACAAGCTTTATAAAATAAAGCTTACTTGTGCACACGGCTCGTTTTGATACCAAATGAAGCAATACCTCTAACTAACAGGGAGGTCCTGATTAAGTGGTCATTATAAATAACATCAGGCCTGCGCATAGACTTCTTTAGAATCAAACTGAAAACCAGGCTAAAGATCAAATAATTTTGGTGAAAGACCCGATATCAAGTAATCAAGTAATCAAGCTCTATTAGACCATAGAGAAGCATTGAACCAAATGAAAAATACAAGAAGGGTTCTCCAGCCTCTCAACCGGTCTACAGCATCTAAAGAACCCATTTGCGTTGTCTGACCGTACTTACCGATTATGCAATGACCCATGAGAATATATACTCTGACAGAGATACCCCTGAGTTCAAATTTAAACAGATTTCTGGTGCATTATTTAGGCCAGGTAAGCCTAGCAATGAAACAATATTCTGAAGAAACAGTCCAAGATTTGTCGACGGCTAATACAGCAACAAGAGATAAGTTGTAACCTACAGAATGGATTTGGGCCTATTGGATTCGTTGGAGTGTGTCTACTCTAGCAAGTTCATCATCCGCACAAGTACTTAAGATATCCCTGTGAGAATCGATCATGGGAGAATATACAAAACGTTCGATATACTTCAGTCAGGATCAATTGCGCTGCCTAATTTGTGATTATTTACATACATACATACATACATAATTGATTATTTCAACCCTTTAGTCATAATTATGACCTAAGTTCTCATACCGCTTATGAGTGGCGAGCCCTGTTGTTTAAAGTCGATTCCGAACGACAGATTTTTTTGAGAAACTTCTGCTGAAATCTGCTGAAAGGAAGTCACCGAAAAATATTTTTTTATATTTCGGCTTTGGTGGAGATATCTGTCTTAGGATTTGAATCGAGGCCTCATGACTATAGCGATAATTTATGATAATTAAAAAGGCACTGAAATGCTACTACGAGGAGATGTTCTACGATTAAGCCGTTTGGAAAAAAATTACACAACCATCTTTATTCTTATGATATAATCGTCTGTGTAAACTTCCACAGAATTCTCGAAAGTAGTGACAACAGACGACCAATTTCTCTGATTGGAAATGTAATGTAAAATCAGGGCTATATTCAAACCAGATATAGTTTATTTCACCCCGAGTCTGGCTATCATCATATAGAAACGTGGAGTGCCTAGAGGAAATAAAGGGCCAGGGTGGTTAGACATTAAGTAGCATTATGTCAAGTGCGTCATATTCTCCAGACAATAATCTGAATTTATGCCAATAAAGTATAATAAAGAACGTGGTTGTCGGAGTAATCAACTCATAGCATCAATGAGCTTCACATTACAATTTTTATTAAAGGGTTTAAGGTGTCAAATCATTTCTGAATAAATGTTTTTGAGAAGAAACGACGTCCCTTAATTTTTATAAATTCTAAGCAACCATGAAGAACAATCAGGCTGTAATCGGACCAGAAATATCTGGGTTTTCAGTCCAGATACTTTACTGCTTACATAAACTACTAAAAATATAAACACTCTTTAGTGACTCCCTGTACTGTATATAGAAAAACCCATTTCTAAGTGTTACCCATACTACCTTAGATTTATTAAAAATTATAAATGTGTACGCGTGTGTGTAGGTTTATAATATGTTGTTGGCAATTGAGTATGAGTATGGGAATGAGTTTTCGTTTTATTTCTAATATCAAAGGTATTAAAGTGGAAAAAGAAGAAAAATTATGGAAAATTACTTTCCTTTCATTTTCCCATTTTCTTCCCTTTTTTGAATTTTTTTTCCTTTCCCAGAATATGTTGCAAAAGTATTAAGTTGTGTGGAATTTTTTTCTCCATAAAAATACACACATTCTCTTGAACATATATTCAATGATTTTTTATAAGGGTCGTTTTACATTGAAGGGATAAATTTCAGGAATTGTTTTTTTTTAATATAATAATGAACGTGAGGTTGCCGTGGTCTAATAGGCGGAATATTGGAGTGAAACCCCAGCTTCGACCTCTCGAATATAAGAAAATATTTTTTATCCCAACAGTCCTCTCGTAAAAACTTTGGGAGTAAATAAAATTGCCATGAAAATTCCGTCGTACAGAGTTGAGTTCCGTCAATTGTGGATAAAATTATCATACACAACATGGGTGGTGTGAGAAGCTAGGTTGTGGTACAGACTAAAAGTGTTGTAATGACAATTGATTATGAATCGTAGCCTTAATTACTTCAGAAATAACAGGCACCTCGCGATAATACCATCACCTCTTCATATATCCATATTCGAGGCAGGAATGATGACAGAGTATTATCTCTGGTAACCACTATTGTTTTCGAAGGAACAGATTTCTGGCCAAAACTCTGAGAGGAAAATAAAATTGCCAAGAAAAGTTTCTGAAAAATGTGTTCTTCGGAATCGACTTTAAACTGTAGTTCCCGCCACTCATATGTAAAATTAACACACACGATACAAGTTGTTTGAGAAGCTACATCGTAATGAAGGACTGAAGGGTTGTAATGACCAATTATATATGTAAGTATGTATGATATACTTCGTACAGTTTATGAAGTACTGTAGTCAGCGACTAGGTCTTCTATCTTTGCCAAATATTTTCCTTGAAATATAAGCCTTTTATAGCTTCTTTTGCATAGAACATGTGCTGGTCTATGTTTGAGTAATTGTTTGTATTTGTATTTGTACATTTGCCTTCAGGTAATTTCCATATTTTAATTTAAACTTTTAATTCAAAAGAAATTTTCCATCTCTCGCAACTCTTCTTGTATTCGAATAATTTTTCTTTTGCCACTCATACCAAGAGCTATTCGGTAAATTATAGTTGTTGTTGCTGTAATTAATTCTTAATTTGAAACACATTAAAGAATGAAAATGTATTTTTATTTTTAATTTTTCATTGAAAATTTATAAAAATTTTAATCTGAAAAAAAGGATTGAATTCCATTACAGCACTGGCTATTCTAAGCATTTATATTTGCCATTCCTTAGTAATTATCTATACTTCTTGTATTTTTGTTTTTTGTTTCTGTTCTTGTTTTCTTCTCATTTTCTACCAATTTCTAGTTTCGAGCATTTTATGTTGAGCTGAGTTGAGTTCGTTTTTTTTTCATTTCTTTTATTTTCTAGAAAATTATTGTCGAGCAACATACCTCACATCGTAAACGAAATAAATCCTTGGGGTACATTTTCTAAAAAAAAAAATGTTTTTTTTTCTTTCTTTTTGTTTTTTCTTTCATTCTTTTGTAATACTTTGTAAATTAGAAAAGAAAAGAAAAAAACAAAATGAAAAACTTTTTTTCTCCCCAACATATAGAAGAAAATTATCATTTTCTTCCTTCATGCCACACATATGAATGAATGAGTTTTTCATTACGAATTATTTTTTTCTTTCTGTTTTTTTCTTTTGTTCCTTTTTTCGATTTTAATTTTCCCAGTACTTGTCATTCAGAGCAATTTATTAACAAGAAAAAAGAAAATAGAAAAAGGATTCTTTAAATAAATCCTTTTATTTATTGAAATCCTTTACAATAAAAAGTAATAATAATAGCATGAATATTTGATAACCATAAATAATACAAAGGGGAAAGAGAGATAAAGAGATAGAGAGAGAGAGAGGGAGAGAATATAGAAAAAGAATTATAAAGAATGAGCAATTCTCAACTTCTGTTTAAAAATGCCACCGAATTTTGTAAAAAATTTTATATATTCGATTCTATACCAACTGAAAATATAAGACTCTTTCTAATAAATTTTAGTTCAACAATTTTATTTCGCGGAGACTTTTATGTTCGTCCAAATGCTTAGACAAATAACTATGCGATCCCTGTATACAATTCAAGATTTTCGAAAATTTTCCTATTCAAGCAAACTAACCGTTAAGGTTACCATAGTCTAGACAAGTACTCGTAGTTCAAACCATAGCACAGCCGTCTCAATAAAAACTAAATTAAAAAATATTTCATTCGGCGGCCTTGAGTAAATAAAACTCTCATGAAAGGTTCTCAAATCTATCAATTCGGAGTCGACTTTAAAGTGTAGGTCTCGCCACTCATGTATAAAATTAATACACACAATGCAAGTGGCGTGAGAAGCCAGGTCGTAATACTGACCAAAGGGTCAGTAACTGAGTAGTAACGAAAAGGTCCGTGTGTCTGAATTGTGTATTTCGAATGTAAAGGGTGTTTTATATAGAGGTATAGAACTTTAAGTTGTAATAAAACAACGATGGATTATTCGATTGACATGAATTTTATTTATCCGAAAGATAAAAGATATCGTGGCATTACATTTAAAATATGATTTCTGGCATATGACCGCCACGGCTGGCGCGGATGTAGTCCAATCTGGACGTCCAATTTTCGATGACTTTTTCCAACATTTGTGGCCGTATATCGGCAATAATACGGCGAATGTTGTCTTCCAAATGGTCAAGCGTTTGTGGCTTTACCGCATAGACCAATGACTTTACATAACCCCACAGAAAGTAGCCTAGCGGTGTTAAATCACAAGATCTTGGAGGCCAATTCACAGGTCCAAAACGTGAAATTAGGCGGTCACCAAACGTGTCTTTCAATAAATCTATTGTGGCACGAGCTGTGTGACATGTTGCGCCGTCTTGTTGAAACCACATCTCCTGGACATCATGGTTATTCAATTCAGGAATGAAAAAGTTAGTAATCATGGCTCTATACCGATCACCATTGACTGTAACGTTCTGGCCACCATCGTTTTTGAAAAAGTACGGACCAATGATTCCACCAGCCAATAAAGCGCACCAAACAGTCAGTTTTCCTGGATGTAACGGTGTTTCCACATACACTTGAGGATTACCTTCACTCCAAATGCGGAAGTTTTGTTTGTTGACGTAGCCATTCAACCAGAAGTGCGCTTCTTCGCTAAACAAAATTCGCTTATGAAAATCGCGAACAACGGTAATCTCGTTTTGTGCCCATTCGACGAATCTACCCCTTACTTGATGATCGTTTGGCTTCAATTCTTGCACGAGTTGGATTTTGGACACAGATCCAATTCCTGTGCTCGATGGCGGATGGACTTATTCGGGTCTTCCTCAATGTTACGCTCTACAGCAGCAATATCTTCTTCTGTACGCACCGTACAGCGTCTCTGGGGATGCGAGTTATCAATAAGAGTAAACGTGGTGCGAAAACGTTCCATGGTTAATCGAATTAACTGCTTTGATGGACGATTTTGTCGACGATAAAATGGACGTAGTGCGTTTTCCGCACAGAACCATTATTTTCGAAATAAAATTGCACTATTTGCAAGCGTTGTTCAGGCGTGAGTCTATTCATGATGAATTGCCAAACCAAACTGGGAATAAATCACTTGACAGCTGTTAAATCGGTCGCCATCTTGAGAAGTAATGCCAACTTAAAGTTCTATACCTCTATAAAAAACACCCTTTAGTATTAAATATTGAAGTTCTGGTTCGTTTCAAACAAGTTCTGCATTGTAAAGTGATTATATATGCCCATGTAGTTGTATACAAGACCTTTGGTTTCGTAAGATAGTCTGGAAAATATTGAACAATTCATTATCGGAATACAATTTTCAAGTATTTAACAGGGATATCTAACAGAACTGAGTTGTCAGAGCCTCCACGCGAGATGGCCGTTTAACTGTTTTGTCAATGTTTAAACGGAATGGGAATAATAGGCCAAGTAGGAGTCGCAGCAGAATTAATTATAGCTCACTTGGGTGTAATAAAAGGTCCTGCTGTACTTATATTGCGTTCACTATTGTAGTGGATGAACCTTTCTAACCTGTCAAGTTCTATCGATAAGGTCTGAGTACCCAAAAATCTTTCTTCTTGGAACTTCAGACAGATGACAGATATTTCAGCTTCTTCAGTAAGCGTTGTAAAGTATTTTCAGTCTTTTGGTGGCTAGTGTACAGCTGTGTTGTTATGTTCCAAATATAAATCTTAGGTAGATATGGTATGTATGTATGTATGTTGGAGTGTTAGCTTAGATAACCAAAGCTCTCTTGAGCACTGATAGCGGCACATTGTGACGGTAGATAAAGGTCATAAAGATTTACCTCGTCCCCATGCAAGTGGTGTACATCTCTCTATATTTCCTTTGCAAATGAACAAAGTGTGTAACATCATTTGTGTAATATTCTGCACTTTCAAGCCTTAATTTGTACGAATTAGTAGCTAAGTTGTACAAGCTTTCGCAAGAACGTCCGTGTTAGTTGTTACCTACTATGTGCCTGCCTCCTGCATATATTTGTTATCCTTAGAATCTGCACCAGAGAAATACTGCATTTTTGGACATTTTTCTATAAAGTGTATACATTCTGTACAAATGTCAGTACTCAATATATCGTCATACTAATCGAAACATTATGAGCAACATATTCTTCAGACATACATGCATATTTACATACCACATACGTAATAGGGCATTACAACCCTTGAGTCAGGACTACGACCTAGTTTATCTTGTGGTGTGTATGTTGAAAGGAAGTTGCCGAAGAAATATTTTTCAGATTGCGTTTTGTTGAAGATGTTTGAACTGTGGTGTGAACCGTAACCTCACGTTTTTGAGAAACTTTTCATGACAATTTTGTTTACTCTCAGAGTTTTTGCCTGAAATCTGCTGAGAGGAAGTAGCCGTAGAAATATTTTTTAATTTTTTGTTTTGTTTTAGGTATCTGAGCTGTAGTTTGAGGCGTGGCCTCACGTCTAATAAGCCAACACATTACCTACTATACTACGAAGACATTCTTCTTATGATCTTATTCTTCATATGATCGTTTAGTTGGCCAACAACTAAAAATCATGCTTCACACAATGCCTTTAAAATTGCTTCACTCCTTCAACGAATTCAAGTGTCATCAGGTCTTCCACGGCGGTATATATAGCCTTTTAAAGCACACTTAATGTTATCATTCTCAACAAATATGGCCACACCAAATAACAACACAAATGGCTGCCTTATTAAAGTAAAAATTAGCAAAATGGGGCCAAAAATATCCTTACTTGCCCTGGTTAAATATAAATACCATGGCGTAATTACGAGTTCACTTTTGTAAAATATAAAAGAAATTGAATTCAAATAAAAAAGAGAAGAAAATTATAAATAATTATTTCACCCGGCATAAATATTTAAACAATTGCCATGTGGTAAAAACCATTCTAAAGAAAATAATTTTTTTTTGCTGGTTTTTTTCTGATACAAAACGCGGTTTAGCCTTTAATTCCATAAAGAAAAAACAAAGAGACTCCTTTAAGGATTAATGATGGCCACTATTTTGTCTTTTTAAATATTTATGCATACAACGACAATGAGTACAAGCAAGCAAGCAACATCAAAGTCAACCAGGCAAGATGATGACGATGTTTGTGTTGACGATGATGATTACGGTTGGGTTGGTTGATGGTTGGTTAAGTTAAGTTGATACATTGTAGTTGATAATGTTTCTTTTTTTGTTGTTTTTTTCTTGTTGCCAATGTTAACAATACAAAAACAATTTAAACGTTAAAAATGTTGTTAACTTCTATGACTGTTTATATGGTTGTTGGCTGGTTGGTTTGTTAGTTCGCTTGGTTTGCTTGGCTTAGTAGTTTGGTTAACTTGACTAGCATGTCCACAAGCCTGTCCTTTTGTCCGTCTATTAAGCCATATAAGCAGACAATCTTGTGTTTGTCTTTATGCGTTTACATCTGTCTGTCTGTCTCTCCGTCTTTTTTTCAACTCTTCATTCATACATACGTCCACATGACTGTCTGTCTTTATGGCTGTCTCTGTATTTAAATGTTGTTCATGTTGTCGTTTGTTGAAGTTTTTCTGTCATTTTATGTTGCTTTTTCTATGTAGAAAATTTAAATTAGCATATTAGAGACAGAAAAAGGCAATAGTTGTTGCCTTTTTTTCTTTATTTTTAGCTTTGCAACTTTTTTTTAATGCTTTTGACAAGCATAAAATGAATAGAGTTGAATGGGTAAAAAAATAGGGAATAAAATAATATCGTTGGCAACATGGTAATTACAGTCCTAACATACGCATATTAAATGAATGTAAAACAACAACAACAAAAAAAAACAAATAAAAAAATCCCAAAAGAGAAACTCCCTTGGAACAGCTCTACTAGTAAGTGTTTTTCAGTCATTTTTATTTTCTATTGTGATCCCCTAAAGATAACAAAAGTTTCTTGTTAATTTTGACACCATATTGGTGACAGACAGGTGGTTTATGTTAGCTAGTCTCGCAGTACAAAGCAATTATAATTGTATTAATTAATGTCTTCAAGCAATTAATAAATGTTTCTTTCATATATTCAAACGCTAATAAAGCCATTATACTGGTATTTATTAGAAAATAATCTTGATTTAAAGTTAATAACTCCGTAGGAAGTGTGTTAGCTTGTTAGAAGTGAGGCCACGGATCACAAAACCCAGCTCAAATATCTGCAACAAAAGGAAATTTGAAAAAATATTTCTCCGGCGACTGCCTGTCAGCGAATTTCTGGCAGAAACTCTGAGAGTAATTAAAATTTCCATGAAAAGTTTCCCTCAAATCTGTCGTTCGAAGTAGGTCTCGCCATTCATGTATAAAATTAATACACACAACATAAGTGGTGTGCAAAGCTAGGTTGTAATCCTGACTGAAGGGTTGCAAGGACCAATTATGTATGTATGCATGCAATAACAGGGCAATTCAGAGATTGTTGATACCAGCCAGATATTATAAAAAAGAAAATGAAATGAGATGATAATAAGGATTACGAAAGGCTTGTGAACTCTTATGGACTCTTAAGACAACAATAACCAAGCCTAACTTAATCAAGAACACTTAATATCTCCAGTCATACTCAATACCGTGCTAGATAAATTAATAACAGTGTGTAACGTACGCATAAATTCTGCTAAGTAAACACAGTACATGTAATTGCAACCACACTCTCACAGTTAATACCCGGCTATGGATGATATACTGAATATACTTGCCTTAGCAGCCAAAGTTGATAAGAAATTCAATGAAAAGGTGTTGCCAGCGAAGTGTGCCAAAATTCTTTTAGCACGCACCGTGAGAGAAACAAAAAACTACTCTCGGATAAACCCCATTTTGAGAGTTCGAAACGGTAGGACACTAAGATAGTTATCGAATAGAAAGGCTGAGGAAAAAGAAGTCATTGGAATCCGAAGTAAAATTGGTGGCAATAAAATAGATTCAATCAAAGTTGATGTCACACCATAGATTATTAAGGAAGTACATTTGGTTAAAGCACTCTGTTCCAACCATAGAAACCAATATCTGCAGAGGCTAACATACATTGTGGACTGACGCGTAGGGTATCTGTACGGCAATTGTTTAACCAGTTATTATCTTTACTAGTGTTGTTTAGTGGAGTGTAATATTCCTGAGGACCTCGAATCTAAGCTCCATTATAGACTGGAAGGCAATTTTAGCTTTTTTCACGCACATCTACAAAGTATTCTTACGCGATTTTCGTTGATAGTCGAATTGGCCATCAGGCCGCTAAAATTATTCTGATGCCACTCGCATTTAATACGTGAAAGTATGCATATTTCATAGCAGCCTTTGGAACGAATTGAGATCGGTTTGTGTTGGGTTCCGAATAGTAATGTTGCTTGGGCAGGCCAATAAAAACGTTCTGATGTCACTCGCATGTAATTCGTGAGACTAAGTAATCCATAGCAGCGTTTGGAACGCCCTGAGATCGGTTTGTTTTGGGTTCCGAGCCCCACTGTTTCTTTAATGAGCTATTGGGCTGATGTATTTGCTAGAATAAGTTCTCATTAGATTGACGATATGGTCTAATTCTCGTCTTATTTCTTTAAACTTGTACCCATAACTGGAAGGCAGCTGGGAGATAGCTGCAAGGTATGGAGCACAGTAGCTGGGGCATATGCAGCTATTGGTCGATCTATCAACGATGGTAGGATAAGTTAGCTGCTGGTACTCAATAACGGCAACGCGTAACTGGTTCTTTGTCATTTCGAGTCATTGTGTTGTCAGTTAACTGATGTTCTTCTAAGCCATATCTCTATTGAGTTCTGCAGGGTATGTGGGTGTAAATAGGAGTTGTAGACGACTGTGACTCTCCGGATGTTTATAGGAGTTGGTTGATTACTTTTGGGAGGTTTTCTTCTGTGTTGGTAGCCGATGTTCTGACTATCCTAAGTTTCTAATGAGTTTACGTTTACTGCATTCATTCTTTCCTTCTGTTTACTTCTTTTTATTATGCCCATTTTTAGAATGCAGTTTCATGACCGCTGGGTGTTTTATTATTTGCCATTAAGCCCCAAGTCTAGAAGGTAGTGTGATTGCTTATTAGGCGTGAGAACACGGTTCAAACACCATGTCAGAAATCTACAACAAAACGAAATATAAAAAAATATTTCTTCGGCGACTACTCGTCAGCTAGTTTCTGGCAAAACTCTGAGTCGCTGGTGGAAATCAAACCCACTGTCGCTGTACTTGCAGTTCAGCACACTACCAACTAGATCATTATGGCACCCGATGGAAAGGAGTTGAAAACGATTGCGACTGTTCGGATATTTCTAGAAGATTGTTGATTTCCATGGGGGAGAGTATTTGAAAACGCTGTCATAGCTAATATTCTGGCTTCTGCTGAGGTTTATACTGACTGATAACTGCATTTATCCTTTCGTTCTGTTCTCTTTCTAGAGTGAACGCTATGTGGCTCATGACATCTGAGTATTTTTATATATGCCACATGTAGTCAAACCTACGTGCCTGTAGGTTATAATACGGTCACGTCTTTTGTCCTTTAAAATTTGTTAAAACTCACTTCAGAGTTGATAATGGCTGCTTGGCAAATTTTTCTCTCTTATCATAGCTTGCTGCATAATCAGCTTTGCTTTAGAATGTGCCGACATACTTGCTAGAATGGTTTCTCATTCAATTGACGATATAGTTGCTGGTATTACTTTTGTAATCTTGTATCCAGGACTTCAAAATTATTTGGGATTAGTTGCGGGGGTTGGAGCACAGTGGCTGACAGATGTATGAAGCTAGGAGTCCATATGACAACAGCGGTGGAACCACTATCATGGGAACACGTCTACTATCTTGGCTAATTTGTTGACATTCAGTTTAGAGTTATTCACAGCTATTTGGCCAATTTTTCTCTCTCTTATCAAAGCTTGCTAAGTAGTCGTTTTTGCTTTTGATTGAGCAGAATGGATTCTCATTCGATGGATAACACAGTTGCTGGCCGTATTCCTATAATCTTGTATCCAGGAGTTCAAAACTACTGGGAGATAGTTGAGTTGGATGAAGCACAGTGTTTAGAGGGTATGCAGTTAGGGGTCCATGTGTCGAAGGTGGTAGAAATAGTATCATGAGAACACGTTTACTATTTTGCCTAAGTTGCTTCCCTTCAGTTCAGTGATGATCTGTCTTTCGAGCTTGCTGTCTAGTCTATTGGGAGATAGTTGAGAGGGATGAATCACAGTATTTGGAATGTATATAGCTAGGGGTTCATGTGTCGATGGTGGTAAAAATAGTATCATGAGAACATGTTTACTATTTTGCCTTATTTGCTGCCATTCAGTTCAGAGTTGATATCTCTTGTCGTAGCTTGCTGTCTAGTCGGTTTTGCTTGTGATTTTGATTTTTTTTTAACACAGAAAATGTCTCTTTCAATATGAAAACAAATTCTTTTATATTTATACACCAAAAAACACAAGAAGAAAAAATTTCATTTAAAATTAAATGAATTTTTTAATGTTTGTTTAACAAGGTGTGTTTATTTATAAAATTTAAACAAATTATACACAATTATAATTATGAATACGATGAATAGTATGAATATGATAATTTTTGCTGTTGTTGATTGCCAGTGTCAAAGACACTCTCGACTCGATGTGTACATATAATACTCACATATGCTACTCATATGCTACATATGAGTATATGGTCATGTATGGTTGGTATGTGATAAATGTTGTTGCTACAAATTGTTTGTATGTTTCGGTGTTTTTGTTGTTGCTGTTGGCTTATAGTAAACTAAACTAAATTATGGAAAATTATTATTATTTTGCATTTAAAAAAAATGGGAAAATATTGAAGGCAAAAAATAGAAAAACATGGAGTCCAAGGCAGCACAACACAAACATATTGTGGAAGTAATTTAATAAAATTACATTTAACAACAACAGCAAAATAATAATAGACTGCATTAATTAATTATAATATTTTTGTTGTTTTTTTTGACAACAACAACAACAACATCAACAATATTATTATAATATTAGCTGTCATTATATTAAACCAGCAGGCCATATCATAAATTTAACAAAAGAAAAAAAACCAAAAAAGAAATTTTTTTTTGAAAATTTTAACAAATTTTATAGTTTTATAATCCACTGGACCATTTTATAAAAGCACAACAACATTTCATTTCAATTCATTTCATTTCATTTGGATTCCTATTAAAATTTATCACAATTTAGTCATTAATTTCTGTCGGTCTCTCCTCTCTTCGTCTCCCCAAAAAATATTTTTTTTAATTCATTTTAAAATTGACATTTTTATGGTTTTTTCATAAAAATATTTTCGTTTGTAAAAGTTTCTTTCATGTAATTTGGTGTTTCTGTTTCTATTACTGCTGCTGATCATAATGTTGCTGATGCTGTGTGGCAGTTGTCACCATTTCCTATAAAATTTTAGTGGTGGATTACGTGTTATGTTGCATGTAATACTTGTACTCTTGGTATGTCTATGGTAACATGATTTTTATGTTTCGTTTTTAATTGTTTGGTTTTATTGATGAAAAATATGTCTTAAAATACATCTTCTTTATGTCTACACACCTATATTATGGCCAAGAGAATACAATTCAAGACTACGTTTTAAAATGTTCAATAAAAATCAACAAATTTAGAAAATTCTTCTGGAAAACTTGGAAAAAAATAGAAATTTTCTCTGATTACTCTTCTAGAATACGGTTGTAGTATCATCTGACAATAGAAGTCGCCGTAGTCTAGTAGGTGGTGTGTTATCTTATTAGACGTAAAGCTAGGGTTCGAGCCCCAGGCTAGACATCAAGACAAAATATAAAAAGTATTTCTTCGGCGACTTCCTCTCAGCAGATTTCTGACAAAAACTCTGTGAGTAAATAAAATTGCCATGAAAAAGTTTCTCAAAAATCTGTCGTTCAGAGTCGACTTTAAACTTTAGGTCCCACCACTCATGTAGAAAATTAACACACACAACATAAGTGGTGTGAGAAACTAGGACGTTGTACAATGGGTCAATTCCGACCTCTGGGTACTGTACTTCTCTTAATTGACAAGTACAAGTCCTTTAACGTAACCTAACCTAATCATCTGACAATTTTCAAAACTATTTATGGTAGAATTATCGGAGAAAAAAGAAAAAACTGAAACAAAAACTATTTCTCACTTTTAAGCTCCATACTTATTAACAAAATGCTGAAAACACAAGAAGAAAATATCCTTAGAACTTTAAAGAAAACTGTGTTTAAGATCATATATCGGTTGGGCCATCTGTCGGTTTCAATTTGAATCACCGTAACCATTTTGAATCTGGTAATACTTATAGCATTCTATTCTGTCCCAAGATTCAGTATAATTATCTCCACTGAACGTAATGAATCGATTTACGTTTGAGTAACGTTAGGATTTATTGGAAATTTATTCCCAAAACAGAGACAATTAGTCGGAAATTACACGAAAAAGTCGTAGAAACCTTGGTCGCAGAGAAGGACCAACAGTGCCCTGTATACGCAAGTTTATTACAAAAGTTTGTGAAACTTTTTTCATTGTTGATGCGCCAAGACGTGAGAGTGCTCGTACACTCGAAAATATCGAAGCTGTGGCTGAGTTATTGTTCTCAAGATTTGAATACCTCCTGCACTAGTTTGATTCGAGAGCTGAAGCCGCATGAACTTCCCCTTCGTTATCGCATCGCTAGATGGACCAACGAGAAACTGCGCAATGATGTCGATATTACCAAAAAAATGTTCTTTTCGCACGAATCTCTTTTTCATCTTGGTGGGTACATTAATAAACAAAATTTCCATATTTTGGACTCAGAAAACCCTTTTACCTTGTAAAGAGAAAGCATCATTGGCCCGATATTTCTTTGAAAATGAAGATGGCGCAACCATTACGGTCAGTGGAGACACCTATCGCACCATGATAACCGATTTTTTTATACCCGCTCTTCGTGGCATTGATGTGAACGATGTTTGATTCCAACAGAATGGTGCGACTTCGATTTATTGCATCAAACGTTTGATGGCCGTATTGGTGATGTCAATTGACCGCCAAGAAGCTGAGATTTGGTACCGTTGGACTATTTTCTGTAGGACGCTGTTAAAGAAAAGTATTATGCCGATGAATCAGACACAATTGAACATTTGAAGGCCAACATTCGTGATGCCATTGCCGAGGTATGACCTCATACACTCCAAAAAGTGTGCGAATATGAGTGCGATTGAATGAGATGCTGTTAGGCCAGTCGCGGCATATGAATGAAGTTACATTCGACTTTTAACCGGGACAATTGTACTTCACAACTGAAAAAAAATTGATAAAGTTTAAAATTGTTTTTGTTGTATTTCATTTTTAAATTTAAACTTTTAAATTTTCCACCCTACACAAATAACTGGATTCGTAATACATACTGGTCATTACAATCCGGCAATCAGGATTATGACCTAGCCTCATGATTACCGGCACGTACGGTTGAAAGTCGACTCCGAACGACAGCTTTGAAAGACGTTACTTGGCAATTTTATTTACTCTCAGAGTTTTTTTTGCCAGAAATCTGCTGAGAGTCAGTCGCCGAAGAAATATTTTTTTCATATTTTCGTTTTGATGTCTGACCTGGGACAGGAGCCATAATACGGAATTAAATTCAAAATAACAGAGAGAAAAAATCTAGAAGATGAACTGCCAGCTTTCATGCCATAAAGACACTCTCTAGATAACACCAATTAGAGCAGTCTACACGATGAAGCATTTACTTCAAGTACTTGATGTTTTGAATATGGCGGCTATATAGAAATCATTAAGACATAAGGAATAATATATCACAGTCCTTCATAGAGAATAATGTACTGTACATATATACATTAGTCATTACAATCATTCAGTCAGGATTACAACCCAGCTGCTCTCAACACTTAAGTTGCATGTGTTAATTTTATGCATGAGTGGCGTGACCAACAGTTTAAAGTCGACTGCGAACGACAGGTTTTTTTTGAGAAACTTTTCATGGCAATTTATTTTACTCTCAGAATTTTTGCCAGAAATCCGCTGAGAGGCAGTTTTCACCATACTAAAACCCACACCCAGCAGTGACTTTTTTATCTTGGACCTCATGTGTAGTGGTATCGTCCCAATTTCATCAATTTTGTTTGTTCACGTACCCAATCCTCCGGAAATGAATTTCATCGCTGAAGATGATTTTTCAATGAAACCGTTGATCCAGCAGAACACCCATTTTGATAAAACAATTGTACTATTCCTTCAAGTTGATTTGAACAAATATACTGAATAAATGCCAACTAATTTGACAGATGTAAAGCAACATCAACAAGGTAGCTGGCAAAAGCTGTCATAGTTCCTGTTGGAAGACGCTATAAATTCACTGTAAACTGGGAGTTTTGGTTCCTTATTACTTGGCAGATGTAATGTTAAGTTGTCATTACTTGCTACCAGATAAAGGAGCTATAAATGTCTGATATTACTTGAAAGTTTAAATAGCTAGAGCGTGCTTGAGGTCGAAATCTATATTCAGTGATGAATACCTAAGCCTTCCATGAAGCTCTCAAATCTCTCATCAGCTTAATTCCTTACTCGTACTTCCATACAACCATATTAGGAGGCCAGTGACATGCTTGTCTATAACTAACGCACCTCGGAATATGTATTGGGTCTAGTGATGAGAAACTTCTGACTGGGTTCTCCTTCTCGCTCTCAACAGTTGACGCTACCTAATCCTTTTTAGAAATTTCGTAGAGGAGGTTGTTACCCAGGGAAGGGACATCAGTTAGAAGACTTTCTTAGTGGACTATTTGAAACGGGTCTTTATTTTATTTCTGAAATCATGATAATTTTTTAAATTTGTGATGTTTACACATGGAGTGTACGGTGCCACAGGAAAGTGTTTTAATTATTGTGATGTGGTCACCCTCATTTTTTATTGTGTGTATGATTAAATTTTTAATCTTTAATTCATATGATGACCTTGAAAGCATTATGTGTACATGTGAAAAACGCTAATAGGCCTTCTGTGAAATTAAAGTAGATTCCATGTAAGACATGAATCGCAACCCCATCGCAAAGTATTTGGCAGGCAGGTGTTTTATAAGATTGTGAAGAATAGTTTGTAGAGAATTTTTTATCAAGAAAGGATTAGAAGTGATTGAAGGCGTAGTTGCAAATAAAGTTCATGATTTTTCTTTTTTTAAATCTCGCATTCGAAAGTTTATTTTCTTTAAAGTGGATGCTTCTGAAGGAATGTTACATCCTCAAAAATTTTTTTAAATCATTTTTGAGCACAAATTCTTAAAAAAAATCTATCACCACTGTCTTAACAGCCAATATCTTTTAATCTAGACATGTTTCCTGTGGCAGAGACATAACATTACAACATGTTTTTGCCAGACAATGTTGCAAATATCCTTAAAGAAAAAAAGCGGAGAATTTCTTAACCTTAATGATCAATTTGTTTAGGATGATATTTCCATTAGTCGTGCAACTGACACATTATGCATAAAAACGGTTGAAACAAGAGACAGGCATATAGACAGACAAACGGACATATGTATGCAGTATTTGAAAAACCGGCATAAATGTATGAAAAATTAAAAACAAAAAAAATTGTTCTAAACATGATGCCTTTTTTCCAACCAAAATGATGAGGATAACGATGGCAATGCTGATGGTGAGAGGAAGTTATTGGCTTTAGCGTTGGTGGTTAAATGCCTGACAATACGTGTGTTTGGTTGGCTTATGAAGGCATTATAATCATATGGAAAATCATGTGGAAAGAGTTTCTTTCATAGAATCGGGGAAAAAATTGAATAAAGTGAACGTGTACGAGGTACGTGTTTGTGTTGCTTTGCTTGCCTAATGATGACATTCAATTCGTGGTTATCATGACGATGTCAGTGACAACAACAAACAGCCAGGATCAAGTGTGTGTGTAAAACGTCTGCATACAATTGCGGATGTTCTCTGAAGCTCTGATGACATGAATGCGGTGTTTAGGTGTTTGTGGCAACTTGGGTGTGTGTGTGTATGTGTGTGGCAGACGGTAAAATGTAGTTTCTAATAATTTGCTTAACATGCTTATCAATTATTATTATTATAGTGATTATTTTCATATGCATACAAGCGCAACATTTGGCAACATTTGCCAAACACTATCGACAACATTACAGTTGCCAATGCTTGCCACTGCTTTTACACCAAAACGTGTGGCATATTGCAGCTGTACATACATATATGTACTCGTATCTGTAGGAGAGTAAAGTTGCCTTACAAAAACGTGATATTCATTTTTAATAAGCTTTTCAAAAAAAAAAGAATATTTGCATACTATTTGGGTTATGATGTGCATGAAATGCAAGGCATTAATTGAAATCCATCGTATATATGTACACGTATTCACTGTATTACACGTTATATGAGTATTTATTTTCCCATATATTGTTTAGCCATTAAAATTATATTTAAAGCAACCAAAAAAACACACAGAAAGCCACTCTATAAAGCTAATTTTCAATTAACTATGTTGTAAGCATAATAAGCAGTATATGTACGTACATATGTACATATTTAAAATAAAATTTAATTTAATTTCTAACAAAAATTTAAAAAAATTATTTCCTCCATATCCCCCTCAAAAATTTTCTATTTAAACTTCAAATGAAAAAAGTACAACAAAAAAGTACGACAACAACTAAAATTCCTATTGATTTTAAACGTTTTTTCAATTTAATTCCTATTTTTTTCATTTTTTTGTCTCTTTGCAGCTCAGTATCAATCGCCTCGTATAATTGAACATCCAACGGATTTGGTGGTGAAAAAGAATGAACCTGCCACATTGAATTGTAAAGTTGAGGGCAAACCCGAACCGACTATTGAATGGTTTAAGGTAAGTTTGAAGAGTTTTTTTCTATCTGCTACCTTCTTCTATTCTATTCGATTTCACATTTTCTCGTAAAACGAAACTTTTTTACGGTTTAAACTTTCGATACACAATATTCTTTTTTTTGTGATACAGTGGGTGAAAAAAATTAGATTTCAAAAAATATTATTTCTAAGTATGGAGACATCAAAATAATTAGTAAAAGAAATAAGTTACACACCAAGTACACGTCTGCTATTTAAAGGCCTTCAAGACAAAACTATGCACTACCAGCTGAAAACCTTTCAGCGATTTTAAGGCCTTCAAAACCTTGAAAATAGTCGAGCAAAAGACACATACGCTCTAAAATTACATACATAATTGCTTATTACATCCCTGCAGTCAGGATTACAACCTAGCTCCTCACACCACTTATATTGTGCGCGTTAATATCATACATGAGTGGCAGGACCTACAGTTTAAAGTCGACTCTGAAAGACAGATTTTTGAGAAACTTTTCATGGCAATTTTTTTTTATTTACTCTCAAAGTTTTTGCCAGAACTCTGCTGAAAGGAGTCGTCGAAGAAATATTTTCTTCATAATTCGTTTTGTTGAAGATGTCTGAACTGGGGTTTGAGGCGTGGCATTGCGTCTTATAAGCCAACACACGGCATACTAGAATACGGCAACTACTTGATAATGATTACAATAATTTTTGTACGGAATCTGATGGAAATCGAATCTACAAAAGCCCTAGATTAGCACACTCTCCACTAGGCTACCTAGATATTGGTCAATCTCACTATTCTCGCTTACGGTTGAGGTTGACTGTCTCAAAGAAGGGTTGTACTGATCTACTATGTGTGTATGTGTGCACTGTAACATCTTTCAGGCAAGGATTGTTAATATCTTGAAGGTTATTGAGGCCGTGCCTAGAAGGCCCCCCATTAGGTTTGGAACCTTACAAGATCTTCGTTGCAAGTCAGGCTGCACTAAGGGTCATTGTGCCGGTATGGCGTAAATTACGGCTTATTCGCGAGTGTGCTGGGTCCCAGGACATAGTGGTATGCTCGGTAATGATACTAATAATAATTAGGTTTACTTTTTTAGGGCGTCTTGATAGTTGGTCCGACCCACAATTTGTCACTTTTACTGCCTCATCAATGGGTGGGTCAGGGAGGAAAGCAGAAGGGCGTGGATCGAGATGTTAAATGTCTAGGAGTGTATAGCCTGCTATAGGTAGTGCTAGAACAGGGCTTAGATAAGGCCAACCTGAGGTTACTTATTGATTTTATTACTGGGCACTGCAATATTAGTCGCTGAAAAAGATCTGGAGCAGATCCCAGCAGCATTATTGCAGGGTATTTTGCAATGAGAAGGATTTGGAAACTATCGAACACATCCTATGCAACTGTCCAGCCTTTAATAGGATGAGAAGATTCTTCGAAGATTTGGACTATCTATCGAGATATTAGCGTTCTCCATAGATTCATAAGTATATCTAGCACGTAGAGAAGTGCTAGGGCATCAACGTTATAGTCACGCTCTCTTATGTGCTTGTGGTCCATCTTCTTTCCTGAGTTTCCTATATCCTCACTTACCTACTTCTTCTTCCCTCTTTTCCATTCCATAATCTACTTCATGCTCTCGAAATCTGGAAGTCGCCGTAGTCTACTCAGTATGTAGTATGTTGGCTTATTAGACCTGTGGCCACGGTTCAAACCCGAGGTCAGACATCTCCAACAAAACGAAATTTAAAGGAAATTATTCTTCGACGACTTCCTCTCAGCAGTTTTCAGGCTAAAACTTTGAGAGTAAATAAAATTGCAATGAAAAGATTCTTAAAAATCTGTCGTTCGGAGTCGATTTTAAACTGTAGGTCCCGCCGCGCATGTATAAAATTAACACACACAACATAAGTGGTGTGAGAAGTTAAGTTGTAAACCTGTCTGAAAGGTTGTAATAAGCAATTGTATCTCTCCCTCTCTTGTAGGACATATTTACTATGGGTCGTTTTGATCTCTGGGTATTGTACTTGTCTCAGTGACAAGTACAAGTCCTTAAACCTAACCGAACCTAGTCATGAGCGAAAATTTTTGTTCCTAAACTAGATGAAATGACTGAATGAAATGATGCTGTTGCTAGGGAACCAATACTTGCTTGTTTGAAAAACTATTGAAAAATTTATTCTGGGAGATGAAAAATAGTTCGTGTGTAACTCTTTTATGCTAAAAATTGAAACAGTATTACTTTGCTAATGGCATGTTTCTTTATATTGAGTGGGTCATCTATCGGTTTAGATTTAAAGCAAATGGTTTGGGGCTCAGAAAATCCAAACGTTGTTCTTAAAGAAGTCAATGTACCCATTACGAGTGACTGTATAGTGCGGCTTGTGGAGCGGAGGCGTCACTGACCCAAATTTCATTGAAAATGCGAACTGTGCAGTCATTATGGTCAGTGGAGATACCATGATAACTAGTTTTTTGGTACTCGCTTTTCAGGGTATTGGTGTAAAGAATGTTGGGTCTCAACAAGATGGAGCAACTTGCCACACATCTCATGCTGCAATCGATTTATTGCGTCAAACGTTTGATGGCCGTTTAATTAGCAGAAATGGTGTGGTTAATTTGGCGCCAAGAAACTGCGATATTTTCAGTGGGGCATCGTTAAAAGTTTTATGCCAAGAAACCAGAGACAACTAAGCATTTGAAAGCCAACATTCGTGATGCCATTGCCGAGATACGATCACATAAAAATTTCAACTCGTTTTTGTTTAAATGCATTTTTAAATTTAAACTTTTAAATGGTCCACCCTTTATAAAAATTTTATTTTAAATTTTTTTTCTGTCCAGTATCTTCTTTTGTCACCCACTGTTTGTAATGCAATTGAATTGATACTAATTTTTTATGATACAGTCTATGGCTAAAAGAGAAAATAATTTATTTATAAGAAATAACAACTGTTTGCCAATAAAAAAAAGAAACTTCACTTTTTTATTTTAGTTTTCCAAAAACAAACAAAAAACCAATAAATTTATGGTTCAATTTCATTTCAAAACACTTAAATTCAGACAAACACACACACAGAGAAAATTGAAAAACTATAAACAAATCTGTTTCGAGAAAATATACGAGTTTGTTGTGTTGCGAGAACATAAATTTTGCAATATTTTGTTGCAAGTATTGCTTGTTCAAATCCATGTCTCATGTTGCAATGTCTTTCTAATTTTTTTCTTTTAAAGGATGGTGAACCGGTGAATACGAATGATAAAAAATCGCATCGGGTTTTATTTAAAGATGGTGCCCTATTCTTTTATCGCACCATGCAAAGTAAAAAGGAACAAGACAGCGGTGTCTATTGGTGTGTGGCCAAAAATCATGTCGGCAAAGCCGTTAGCAGACATGCCACATTACAAATAGCGGGTAAGTACCATTTGCTAACATTAGCTGGTCCCATATAAAAAATAATTATAAACAAAAACAACAACAACAACAATTGCAATAACAATCATTATTATTTTCACAAGTACCACTTGAAGACATTAACAAGTGCTGAACAGAAATTAACACTTACCAGGGAAAGAAAAATATTTAAACGGCGTACCACAACCAGAAAAAGTGTCAAGAAAACAAGAAAAAAGAGAGTGTCATGCACAACAGTAAAGTGCAATACATAGTATGTAGCTGGTGGTGGTGGCGGTGGTGGCGTTGACTTTTAAATTTGCAGCAAATTTTGCTTCGACAATGACCATAAATCTGTCATTTGCACTGTTAACGACAGCAAAAAAAAAATCTTGCAATTGTCGATACTACATGGCGTTGTAAAATGTTTTTTTTTTTCTTTTTTAGAAAATATCTATGCCAGTCATCATAGCGCATATGCCCTATACTAGATTTCTGCGAAAGAGGCTATAAAATGCCACATGCAGCACCTCCACCAACAACCAGTTCAAAATATACGTTTCATTTTTCCAATTTAGAGCACGAATACACATTTATTTCCTTTCTTTTTTTCTAGTGTATTAGAAACGTTGTTGTTGTTTTTTTATTTCTTTTATTACAAGTGTTGAAAGGTTTTATGATCACTCTATGGAGGTGACAAATTTTATGTGCCACGCATTGCCTACATCTTGCATGGCCCCTAGATAACATTGTGTTATTGGCGTATGCTGTGTGGGGCAGCAGTGATAATTTATTAGAAAATATTTCATTTTTATAGTTTTGCGTATGAAAAATTTGTGTCTGGTTGTACATGCGTTCTTTTTTTTTACAGAGAACACGAAAAATTCATTGAAAGAGGCATCATAATTTTCTTAATATTTTTCTGGTTATTTTTTTTCTTTTTTGTATTAAAAAAATACATTTTTTAAGGGCTTAGAAATGCATTTTTAAATGTGACAAGTTCACCTACAAATATTGGAATTAAGAATTTCAGGATTTTTTGTCTTAGTACCGCTTCTAGTTTGATTAATAAGCAGCCCCTAGTCATATCCCTTGTCTGCTTTTAATTCCTTTCCTAGACCACCAAAGACGACGTATGTATATCATATAATATTAATCGTTTCGTATAGAGAGGACTTTTTAATAAATATACTACAAGTCATACGCCTTAAAGTGCATCAGGGCATGACGCATCTTAATCCCAAAACAGATTTTCCAAAAAAAAAATTTGTATGGGGGTTTCAAATGAAAAAAAGAATGCCTCACACCGTAAATAGGCCTCCAATTTCAAATAAATAAAAATTAGCATTACTTTACAACAGTACAACAGACATACAGTGGTGGCCTTATAATTAGAAACGCCTTAGCAACATGTATGTTTGTTAATTTGTATTACAGTTTTCACTGTGTACCTGGGATCAAAGGCTTTGTTTGAAGGACGTCTTACATACGTTTTTCCATCAGATTGGGACAAATTAAACTTAGATTCGTCATTCCAGAGAATTTTGTTCCAGAAACATAATTTCTAATTATACGGCCACCACTGTAGCTGATCCAGAGTAAATCAAAAATCTCGCAAAATATGCCGAAATATGCAAATATTTTCCTTTAATAAGAAATAACATGAAAATACTGGAACATATAGTCTAAAAGAGTAGGCAGATGGGTAGGTAGGTTAGAGGGTAGAGTGTAGAAGATCAATATATAAATATATATACGTAGCTATACAATAAAGCCATTGTCAACTAGGCTTACTTTTTTTTACACTCATCATTAACCCAACCATACTTTCAACAGAAAGTCTGTACCAGAGGTCAGCAATGAGTATTTAAAACGATGAGTAGATTCGAATCATACTCATAATTTCTCATACTTATACGCATTCATACTTATTTTAAAGTCATACTCATACTACTCATACTCAAAGTTTGAAATACACATGGTACTCATAGTTAACAATACGCATGATATTGATTTCGACTCTCCATGACTCATCGTATACACGTATCACAAAATAAGTATGATTCGCGTACGAACACTACAATACTCACTAGAAGGTTGTGGGTTTGCTCTGCTTGCTGTCTTTGTCTTTTTCTTTGTTTGTAAATGCAACAACAACTAAGACTATAAATTTTGATTAATGATTCGAATCACTTGAATCATTTATGAGTATTATAAGTATTTTTCTAAATTTATGAATCTGAATGAGTAGGCGTATGAATCAAACATATTTCGAATGTTATGAGTTTGATGTCAACGTTGTACACATACTCATTGCAACTTGTACTTATAAATCAATGTTGTACTGGGTACGAATGAATCAGAGTTCAGAGTAGTTGGATTTCAATACTGTTGACGATTCATTGCTGATCTCTGGTCTGTATCTCATAGAAATTTTCTTACCTCCTTCCAGTTTACTCCTCAAAGACGTAAACTATAAATATTCGGAACTCAAGCAAGGGCTGGGTGCATAAATAAGTTCTCCATAATTCCGATGTGCTTACCACATTATTCGCATTCATCATTATCTACCACACCTACATGATTTCCGTAAGCATGTACGTTCTTAAATGTACTCTAGTCGTTCTTAAAATACTCATGAATATTCTTTCATCGGTATAACCCCACACCAGTATGATTCAGGAGCGTAAGTACGCTAATTAGTGTATTCTAGTCGTACTTATTCAATCTTAAAATATTTAAGATTTTCTTCTAATCGGGATAACCCCAGACATAATTCGTAATTCCTCCTACTGTGCCATTGTTCAACAATATGGATGTAATGCCTTCACCCGGATTTCCAACTTGTCCTGAAAGTACATAAAGGCAAACGGTTTTCCAATTTGGTCTGAAAGTATTGAATGTACCATACATAATTGGTCATTATAGCCCTTCAGTTAGGATTACTGCCTAGCTTCTCTCACAACCTATGTTGCGTGTGTTAATTTTATACATGAATTGCGAGACCAACAGTTTAAAGTCGACTCCGAACGAAAGTATTTTGAGAAACTTTTTCATGGCAATTTTTACACACAGAGTTTCTGCCAGTAATCTGCTGAGAGGAGGGCGCCATAGAAATATATTTTCATATTTTGTTTTGTTCGAGATGTCTGACCTGGGGGTTGGAAGCGTGGCATTATGTTTTTTATTTTAGAAAGCGCATATTTTTGCATATTTTATGCTCAACGAAAGCTTTAATACTTTTGTGACGGTTTATTGCCTTCACTAATTTACAAAAATTACAATTTAACCGTGGTTAAATTGCATATTACGGTATTAGCAACTACATTTTTGCCATATAAGCTGTTATATGTAATAAAAATATTACTTTTTTACGATTATAGTTTGCAGATTTATGAAGAAATGAAATAAATTTCCATTAATCGCAAATGAAATGCATGTTAAGAAATACTCGTGCAATAAAAAGTTGTTCCCTTTAAGTGTTTAAAATTTTATTTACTGGGCATATAAGCATTTCAAAAATGCAAAAAAATTAATTGAAAATTGTTTGAAATGCTTATTGTTGGTGAAAGTATATTTTTGTCCATAAATTTTGCATATAAAATAAGCTGTATTTGGTTTCGGATATAAGACCTACATCACAGGTTTACAACTACAAAAATATTTTCTTTTTTTACAAAGCCACCATAGTTTTCTTAGTTAAGAGCATGAAGGAAAATTATATTTGGAGACTAGTAAGAACCATTTTAATGAGGACGACGTAAGGATCTAAAAGACCATGGATAAAATTGAAATAGTTATGTGTATTTACACAAAAAACGAAGATTGCTTATTATGATTACTTACTTACTTATTTAATTGGCTATAACAACCCGTTTAACGGATTTAGGCCTGCCGCAACACATCCTTCCAGGCGCCTCTGCTTCTTGCGCGCCTACGCCAATTGGTCACACTAATCGATACAAGGTCGTCCTCTTCGCCGACTTCCGCAGATTCCCGCATCAAATACCCGTCTCGCCGGAGCATCCTCCTCCATTCGAGGGACATGGCCGAGCCAGCGCAGCCGCTGGATATTAATACGCTCTATAACGTCAATGTCGTTGAGGAGCTCATACAGCTCACTGTTGGATCGGATACGGATATTATCGCCAACTCGCACTGGACCGAAGATCTTACGTAGAACTTTTCTCTCGAACACTCTCAAGGCCGCTGCATCAGATCTTAATAGGGTCCATGCCTCTACGCCATAAAGAAGTACGGATACGATGAGTGTCTTGTAGAGTATTACTTTTGTCGTACGAGAGGGGTCTCTGCTACTCAATTGCCTATTGAGACTATAGTAGCACCTGTTGGCAAGAGTGATCCTGCGCTTGATCTCCAGACTGGCATCATTTTTGGTGGTAACGGCGGAGCCAAGATAAATAAATTCCTTGACTGTTTCAAAAGTATAGTTATCGACCGTAATCTGAGAAACAATACGCCGCACGTCTCTACTTGTCGATAACATATACTTTGTTTTGCCCTCATTTACTGCCATACCCATCTTAGTAGACTCCCGTTCAACAGCGCTGGTTATGATAGCCTTAGCTTTCCTAACAAAGTGATAGGACACCCGACGAAGCAAAATTTCTAAAAGAAAGAAATACTACACAACACAAGGAAGAAAAGCTCTACAGATACTGGCCAATAATGTAACAGATTCATAGCTCATAAGCCGTCAGTCAGTAGTCGTAGTCTAGTGGGGTAGTGTGTTGGTTTATTAGACCCCCAGGTACAAACCCCCAGGTAATACATCACGAACAAAACAAATTCTGAAAGAATATTTCTTTGGCGGCTTCTTCTCAGCAGATTTCTAGCAAAAACTCACAAAGTAAATAAAATTGCCATGAAAATGTTTTCCAAACATCTGCCGTTCTAGCATCTCATTTATCCAATAACCAATTATTAATGCGAATAAGAATTGTACGGTTATGGTGGTGCTAGAGAACAGTACTTTATTTTGGAATGAAATATAAGTGTAGGCTTCATGGTCATTGGGAAATAAATGCAAAATTATAAGAATTAACAGACAAATTAACGATAAAACATCAAATTGCTTACTCCTTCTACGATATTGTGAAACAAAATGTCGATTTCATGGTTTAAATGATTATCTTTAAGCTTCTTATGTTTTAAGACTATTAAATGCATTTCTGTAAGCCTTTCGTTAAGCCATGAAGATTTTTATTTATTGATTTGTAAACATTTCATATGCATAATTTAACAAGTGAACATTAACGAAAGAGCTTATTTTTGCTTGCTTATGCAACAATAACCATGTTTTTAAATATAAGTTTTCTTTGCTTTGTTTTAGGACACCAATTTACTGGTTAATTAGCATTACACTAGTCATAAAAGGGTGTATTTTTTTAAAAGTATATTTTTTTAAACAGCATAAAACCAATTTAAAGCTTTAATCATTGAAACATTGATTAGTTTTACGACTGTTTCATCATTTACATCCGAGTAAACTTATGAAACTAAGTTCTGACAAGACATACATATAAGCATATATGCATGCATATAAGGTTCATATGAAATTAAAATTAAAAACTAATTGCTTTTATGCTTCCATGCATTTTTAATGATTAACAAGCATTAAAAAAGTAAAAAATTGAAATTTTTCCACCACAAATTTAAAATTACAAGCATACTTCAAAAAAAAAATTTTTTGTTTTTAATGCATACATACATAATTGATTATTAGAACCCTTTAATTAGGATTGCGACCTAGCTTCTCACACCACTTATGGTGTGTGAGTTAATTTTATACATATACTATACATATACTGACTGTACCCTGCGTGTGTTGCTGCGCCGCCAACTAAAATAAATTTGAAGGAAAGACATTACATAAATGTCCAATTAATTTTGAATCATTTTATTGAATTTGTGTCCCGTTGTCCTGATGATTCAGATGAACTTCTCGTTATTCAAGTGGTTCAAGCGAACGGGTCTCAGCGGCATATGCTCGAAGATTTTCCAGTCCTAATGCTCGTCTGATTCTGAGACTCGTAATTCTCTTTACTTCCGTGCTTGAGGTGTAGGTTGGCCAATTGCTTGTCATTCATTTTGAAAAATTTTCAGTGACGCCATCCATCGGAAATTAATCGCACCAACCTCCGTCGACTCATGCGTAACAACTTTGTTAAAGAATGCACAGCGATTTAATTCATTTTGAGTTATTTTCGGTGGCACCTCCTGTCGGAAATTGGTCATACCATCTTAGATACCTTCGTCGACTCATGCGCAACAACTTTGCTAAATTAATAATTTAATTGATTTTAAGTAATTTTTAGTGGCGCCACCTGACGGAAATGAGTCATACTAACTTAGAAACTTTCCCCGGCTCATGCACAACAACTTTGCTTAAGATCATAACATGATCAAATGCATAGTTTACGATTCTATAAGGTACATACAAACAAACATTCATTTTTATATATATAGACTATGTCAGGTGACACGCCCACTATAGCCAATCCGCCTATTTTGTTCATATATACGTCAAAGTCGTCCATACAAAATTTGAGGACTCTAGCTGTTGCAGTTTAGGAGATATGCGACATTAAATACTTATTGGCTATGTGGGCGTGGCATTTCGCCTACTTGAAATTTTAAAATAAAAAGTAGCCTATAGTTCCTTTCAGACATACAGGAAGGTACTGTTGAAGTTTCAAGGAAATCGGTCCAGTCGTTTAGCCGTCTATAGACTTCAAACAAACAAACAAACCCACAAACAAATAAACACACATTCATTTTTATATATAAGATGAGTGATGGGACCCAGTTTGAAGTAGACTCTGAACGACAGATTGTTTTGAGAAACTTTTCATTGCAATTTTTATTTTACTCTCAGAGTTTTGCCAGAAACTGCTGAGAGAAACTGGACGAAGAAATATTTTTCATATCGACGCCTCCGTTCTATAACATTCTAAGTTGAAAAAGTGTGTTTTGAGTTATGAGCTCTCAAAGTCTTCACGCGACATACGACCATATGTGTATTCTAAGGAGATTTTTCCCTATAACTTCGGAACGGATCGGCACATCTTAACTAAATTTTGACAGTATTTATGTTAGAGAAGTAAGTACACTTAGAACGTTATAGAATGGAGGCGTCGATATCTCACTTTTGTTAGAGATTTCTGACCTGGGGTTTGAAACAAGGCCTCATGTCTTATCAGCCAACACAATACTGACTAGACTACAGCGTCTAAAATTAAATAAATCTTCACCTTTAATCCTTTTAATGTGAAGTTTGATTTTTAAATTAAAAAATGATTTTAAAAGTCATTTACATTTTTCTTAAGCTTTTCGCATCTAAACTATGTGATTATGTAGACTGCTTTTAGAAAACCATTTAAATTGCTTAAGAAATCGTTTTCTTCTTTATTTTTTTGATTTTAATAAAACATAAGTAGTTTCGTAAGACACAATTTAAATTTAAAAATAGAAATCGTTTGCCAGTTTTTCACCCATAAATTTTCAAAACACAATGCAGAACAGAAAGTGCAAAACAGAAAACCTAATGTAAACTTCTTAAGAAGTTTTTGGCCTATTGTTTACAGCAGAACAATTGAATTGTGACTGGAAATTTATGGCAAAAACTAAAGTGTCAATATAAATTATAAGCCACAATGGACATATTTAGCAAATATGAAACCAGAAAACAGAAAAACAATGGGGTTTACATTGTCAAACAAAGAAAACAAAAATTGGAAAAAAAAATTAATTTTTAAAGATTTCCTTAAAATATTAAATAAAGGGTAGAGTTGTGTAAAGGTTTAAATTTAAACGGTTTGAAATTTTGTTAAATTTAATTTTTGTTGTGAAGTACAATGGTTCCATCATAAATGGAATATTATTTCATTCATATGGCTGTCGCGCCTGGTCTCACTGTACCTCATTCGATCGTAGCAATTTTCGTGCACTTTTTCGAGTATATGGGGTCGCATCCCGCCAATGGCATCACGAATGTAGGCCTCCAAATGCTCAATTGTCTCTGGTTTGCAGGCATAAAACTTTTTTTAACTGCTCCCCGTAGCAAATAGTCCAACGGTGTCAAAACACAGCTTCTTGACAGCCAATTGACTTCACCATTTCAGCTAATTAAACGGCCATCAAATGTTTGACGCAATAAATAGAGTTTGACGTAAAAAGAAATTATAACATGAGTTGTGTGGCAAGTTGCAACATTCTATTCAAACTTTGACGCACTAAATCGATAGGTTAGGTTAGAGGACGTGTACTTGTCAACTAAAACAAGTACAGTACACGGAGGTCGAATTGACCCATTGTACAACGTCTAGTTTCTCACACCACTTATGTTGTGTGCGTCAATCTTATACATGAGTGGTGGGACCTACAGTTTAAAGTCGACTCCGAACGACTGATTTTTGAGAAACTTTTTCATGGCAATTTTATTTACTCTCAGATTATTTGCCAGAAATCTGCTGAGAGGAAGGCGCCGAAGAAATACTTTTTGTATTTTGTCTTGATGTCTGGCCTGGGGCTCGAACCCTGGCTTTACGTCTAATAAGCCAACACACCACCTACTAGACTACGGCGACTTCAATAAATCAATTGTGACATGAGTTGCGAGACAAGTTGCACCATCCTGTTGAAACTAAACATCCTTCACATCAATACCATCAAGAGCGGATACAAAAAATCGGTTATCATGGTACGGTAGGTGTCTCCATTGACTGCAATGGTTGTGCCATCTTCATTTCCAAAGAAATATGGCCTAAATTGAACATCATCGTGCAGTTTCTCGTTGTTCCAATAAATCCCAACATTGCTCAAACGTCGTTGAACTCGTCGTAGTCTAGTGGGTAGTGTGTTGGCTTATTAGATGTAAGGCCACGGTTCAAACCCCAGGCCAGACATCAAAACGAAAAGATAAAAAAAATTGTCTTCGGTGACTTTGCTGAGAGTAAAATAAAATTGCCATGAAAAGTTTCTCAAAAAAATCTGTCGTTCGGAGTCGACTTTTAACTGTAGGTTGCATCACTCATGTTTAAAATTAACACATGCTACAAAAGAGGTGTGAGAAACTAGGTCCATAATCCTAAATAAAGATCAATTATCTATGTATGTATGTTCAGTGGAGGTAGTATCCTGATTGTTGTGGTAGCATAGAATGACATAAATATTGCCAGTTTCGAAATAACCAATGGTTCAAATTTAAACCAACAGATGGCCCACCCGATATATTAAATATTTGAAGAAAATATTTTTAAGAAAGGCCTTTTAAAGTTTATGAAACGGATATAATAAATAATACGACTTAATAACACCCTCCTACAAATGAAATGCTTTATAAAGTTTTATTTCCAAAAAGTAAATAAAATAACAAGAAATTTAATTCAAAACTCTACAGAAAAAAAAAAACAATTCTTATCAACAAAACGACCGCCCGCAGTGTTATCAATCAGTAGATGAATGGGGGGAAAATATAGAAGAAAAAAAAGAAAAAAAATATAAACAGCATCAGAAATCGTAACAATAATAACACACTGGCATACATGCAGCCTGTAATCCAGCCAGCGAACAGCAGACAAAATAACACCAACCAATAACCCCAAGATGTTCACGCTTTATAAACTCAATATACTTGGAAAGAAGAACCTCCACAAAATATAACAGAATTAAAATAAAAACAAAAATAAAAATCGAAATAAAAGCAAATAAAAATGGAACATTAAAGTGCAACATTTACTGTTGAACACAATTGGTGTGATGATCCTACACAAAAAAAAAAACGCAGGCAACTAAACAATCTACAATCTACACTAAAAAGCAAATGTAAAGGACAGACAAACAAACGACAGGCAAAGGGACAGACAGACAGACAGAGAAAGAGTCTTTGCGACAGCTAGAAATAGAAAGAACACACAAACTAAGGGTATCACTCACTGTAAAGCAAACAAGCAAACAATGATGAACATAATCTTGCCTGTATTTAATGCCATACAATGATCATTATCCCATATACTTCAAGGGTAGGGGCACAAGTAATTTCTTCATGAAAAAAAACAAAGAAAACCAGATTTAAATTACATTTCTTTCATCAACACTTATTTAGCTGTCAAAAACGCACTGACACGTGCATTTTTTATGCCAATTTAACATTGGTGCACCATAAGGAGACATGCTTGATAGCAAAACTGATATAAACAAGTGGCTTAAAGACTTATTATACGTACTTCACACAGGCTAATAAAATACTGACAGTTAATGCACAAAAAAATGATGCCAATAACCATATGTCCAGCATAAGTCACAGGATTGGATATGCAGGAATTAGGCATAAAACAGAATACACTGATCAGATGTGGCTTAAAGAAAACTATATTGTACTTAATACATACATACACACATACATAATTGGACATTACAATCCTAAAGTCAGGATTACGGCCTGGCTTCTCACACCACTCATGTTGTGTGCCTTAATTTTATACGTGAGTGGCGGGGCCTACAGTTTAACTTCGACTCCGAACGATAGATTTTTGAGAAACTTTTTCATGGCAAAATTTTTGCCAGAAATCTGCTGAGAGGAAGGTTTGAACCCGGGCTATGTTTCTAATAAGCGAACACACTACCTACTAGGCTACGGCGACTTCAACGACGTTTGAGCAACGTTGGGATTTATTGGAACAACGAGAAAGTAATAGTCGAGGATGCTCTCCAAATTGGGGTATTTCCTTTCTTTCCTGAAATATTATGCCAAACAAGCTGTTGTGATGGTGAAATAGCTCGCCTGTGCAGCAATTTACTATTTGGGCCACAAATTTCTTATAAATCCCACAGTTTAAATTAAAATGTCTGTACTATTTCCATATTTAGAGCCAATTCATATGCAACGAGCGACACATAGACCAGTTTGACGAAGAAGAAGTCGTTCCGCTTTCAGAATAATGCAACTGGTTGTGTTAGATATTGTTACGAAAATGGAAATGGTGTTATATCGTTTAACATTAAAATGATAAACAAAAGCTAAACAAACAAAAACTATGGACTAGTTTACATGATCAACAAATAAACAAAAATATAGCAACAACATACATATTGGTCATTACAACCCTTCAGTCAGGATTACGACTTAGTTTCTCACACCACTTATGTTGTTTGTGTTAATTTTATACACGAGTGGTGGGACCTACAGTTTAAAGTCGACTCCGAAAGACAGATTTTTGAGAAACTTTTCATGGCAATTTTGTTTACTCTCAGAGTTTTTGTAGAAATCTGCTGAGAGGAAGTCGCTGAAGAAATATTTTTTGTATTTTTGTTTTGCTGTCTGGCCTGGGTCACGAACCCTGGCTTTACGTCTAATAAGCTAACACACTACCTACTAGGCAACGGCGACTTCTTCTATAGCAACAATATCAGTATAAAAACGGATAAACAAGTAAACAAACAGGCAGCACCAACAACACTGCAAGGACAAACGTAAACGAAATACACAAACAACAATAACGTAGATAACATGTTTACATTTATAGAGATTTCGCGAAGGCGAAGTCATTATCCTTCAAGACCATTCATCAGATAGTTTACCATGCGATATAAAAGGCAAGACAGCAGAGCCAAAAATAATTTAGACCGCCTTGTGTGAAGACACGTTGCATGTAAAGAGAATAATTGTGGTTTCAAGATCTCCATTAAAAAGATATATTGAACAATTGTTATTAGTTTACGCAAAAGAGTGAAGAGAAGAATAACTAATAAAGCAATTGTTGTTGTTTACATCAAGTTGTGAACAGTGGCACACAGAATTGTGCGAAAAATAAGGGATTTATTTAAAACTAAGCACAAATTTATTTTTATTTTTGTTTGCAATTTACGAACTCATATGTTAAACGTTTTTAAAAAGGTTATCCTGTTCGATGACAACTAAGCTAGCGGGTATCCTTGTATTATTAAAATTTGTGGGTCTGCTTATCCATCTCCCCTGGAAATGATACAGCGTAATACCTACATGAAGAGTATTGTTTCCAATGTTTTGTAGGTGGTGTTCTCATCATACTACATATTTATTGCATTTCTTATTCACAGATATTCACTACACTACTGACGCCTTAATTACAGGGTCTTTCATTACAGCACTTACTCTCCTTAAACATAAACAAAACAAAATATGTGGTGAGATATGCTTGAGATTTTTCATTCCTTTGAAAGGTCTATTGAAACCATTATGTATGGAATATAAAATCCTTCAAATGTTCGCCATGGCTGCTCTGGGAGGAACACATTCAATACATCAACTTTTCTATAAATAAAGTTGAAATTTGCCGATGGCATGGATTATGTTCGGCCTGAGGCTTCAGAATATTTTTATAGTTGTAAACCTCTAAAGTAGACCTTTTAACCGAAACATGTACAGCTTATTTGCATATAAAATTTATGGAAAAAGATATGCTTTCACCAACAATAAGCATTTCATTTCAATTTTCAATTCTTTGTTGGGTTTTTAAAACGCTTATAAGCTCAGTAAATAAAATTTTAAGCACTTAAAGGGAACAACTTTTTATTGCTCAAGTGTTGTTATTACAAAATATCTTCTTAACATGCATTTTATTTGCAATTAAAGGAAATTTATTTCATTTTTTCATAGATTTGCAAATTACAAACGTAAAAAATTAATATTTTTATGGCATTTAAAAGCATATATGGTAAGATGCGGTTGCTTATAATATGCAATTAAACCACGCTTAAATTATAATTCTTTTTGTTGGATCGTATAGAATGTGTGAAAGCTATAAACCATCACAAAAGTATTAAAGTTTTCATTGAGCATAAAATATGCAAAAATATGCAATTTCTTAAATAAAGTATTTATTGGCCTCGTAGTCTACAAAGTAGTTTGTTGGCTTATTAGACGTAAGGCAACAGCTCAAACCCCCACGTCAGTCATCTCAAACAAACGAAATATGAGAAAGTATTTCATTGGTGACTTATTCTCAACATATTTCTGGCAAGAACTTTGAGAGTGTAAATAAAAAAAAAGCCACGAAAAAGTCTTCAAAATCTGTAGTTCAGAGTCGGCTTTAAACTGGGTCCCATTACTTATGCATAAAATTAACACACACAACATAAATTGCCGTGAGAAGCTAGGTTGTAATCCTAACTGAAGAGTTTTAATGCCGAGGTAGGTATATATAAAAGTTTTCTCGTAGACGATGCAGTTAAGTACTCTTATTAGGGACAGATGTAACTTGATCTGACGACTGTTAATTAGTCGACAATCAGACGTAACTTAATTGGGGTAATGTGCAACCAGTAGGTAGTATTTTTCACTTAGAACTGCATACCACCACATTTTCGATCAAAAAGGCTTGATGGTGTGACTCTTGGGGACTCAGTAATGCAGTTTCTAAGGCTAGGAATAAACAGTTTTCCTGCAAATCGAATGTACTTGAACAGAAGAAAAAAGGCCCCGATTGCCTCTTTACGCTTGTAATAGAAAATTGGGGAGAAAATGGGACTTCCCTTTAAGCATAACTGCTAGGATTTACAAACCTATTGTCAGATCTATCATCACCTACGGATGCCTGGTATGGATATAATGCCTTGACAATACTCTCTTACATTAGATCAGCCTGTATCCATATCACCGGTGCATTGGATGCTAATATCACGTCTGCGCTGTACTGGATTTTTTTTTGTAGAATTCTATTGTAGGGGCAGCTAAGGCTAGTTAGGGCCTCTGAACAAATGAAGAAAGGCGTAACTCTGACATTGATTGTCATGATTAGTAAATTTCGATACGATTGATATTATGCGACCACACTATTAACTGTGCTAGCTATTTCCGCAGTCGATCTGTATAGCTCACTCGAAGAGGCTATTGGATCATTGCAACGTGTTTCTGCGGAAAGTAGCGGTCACACTGTGAGAGATATTAGCATGCTTTCTGATAGCCACATGGTTTTAGGCCATAGGGTTCTTACAAGATGCTCATTAGGTCGGTCTTCAAGTGCCGCTAATCGCTCAAAGAGATACCTAAGCCGAATAACATAAATTCCCTATGTGTACGAGGACACACTATAATTCAGGGAACGATTATAATCAAGAACAGATCGCATAAAAACAGAATTTTTTACAACTACCCGGAACTGTTTTAATGCTAGCCGGAGTATATATTGTTTCAGTGTATGAAAGTAGTTGCCGTTGTCTAGTAGGCAGTGTGTTGGCTTATTAGACGTGAAGTCACGGTTTAAACCCCAGGCACAGGTTTAAACCCAAACATCTCCAACAAAACGAAATTTGAATATTTCTTCGGCGTGTTACCCTCGGCGAATTTCTAGCAAAAACTCTGGAGTAAAACAAAATTGTCATGGAAAAGTTTCTCAACAAAACTGTCATTCGGAATAGACTTTAAGCTGTAGTTTTCGCCATTCATAAATAAAAATTAACGCATAAAACATAAGTGGGGTGTGAAACTAGGTCGTAATCCTGACTGAAGGGTTTTAATGATCAACTATGTACATATGTATACAGCCAAAGTAATGCTCGTAATGTACTAGAGTGACTCTTGTGAAGATCAATTATAGGTTCAGTCACTCTACATAAAATAATTAATCATTACAACCCTTCAGTCAGGATTACGACCTAGTTTCTCATGCCACTTATGTTGTGTGTGTTAATTTTATACATGAGTGATGGGATCTACAGTTCTAAGTCGACTTCGAACTTCAGATTTAGGAGAAACTTTTCATAGCAATTTTATTTACTCTCAGAGTTTTTGCCAGAAATCTGCTGAGAGGAAGTCGCCGAAGAAATACTTTTTGTATTTTGTTTTGATGTCTGGCCTGTACTGACACACTACCTACTAGACTACGGCGACTTCAGTCTGTGTCAGATTTAATTACGTGCCTATGTGCCGATGAAGACTTTTTAGTAAACTACCAGCGAATATCACTAGAAATGTCAACTAGCCTTACAGCTTAAGAAAGAGTAGAATTTAACTAGCAAAGTTCCATAACCCTATACCAAATACAACAACCCAATCTATTCTCATGGAATACGTAGTTTATAGGCAAAAATGATAAGGATTAGGTTAGGTTAGGTTAGAGGACGTGTACTTGTCAATTAAGACCAGTACAGTACCCGGAGGTCGAATTGACCCATTGTGCAACGTCCTAGTTTCTCGCACCACTTATGTTGTGTGTTAATTTTATACATGAGAGGTGGGACCTACAGTTTAAAGTCGACTCCGAACGACAGATTTTTGAGAAACTTTTCGTGGCAATTTTATTTACTTTCAGAGTGTTTGCCAGAAATCTGCTGAGAGGAAGTCGTCGAAAAAATCCTTTTTTGTATTTTGTCTTGATGTCTGGCCTGGGGCTCGAACCCTGTATTTACGTCTAATAAGCCAACACCCTACCTACTAGACTAAGGCGACTTCATGAGAAGGATTAGCTTTGTTTAATTGCAGAGTTCTAGATACAAAATGATTAGCGAGGTTTTGAACCCAATCTGTGTAACTAGCGAGTTCTAGAATGATATCAGTACTTCATTCTAGAACTCGCTAAAAACTATTATAAATTTGATTGCCAATTAGTTTCGTTTGTATAATTACGTCGCTCAGAGGCTTAAAAAAATAAAAAACTCAAGACATTGAAACCATCATTTGATACAAGAGACAATAGGGCTAAAATTGTATTTTTATTTGTGTTGAAAATTTATTGTCATTCATTATTACTTTCCGCCTTCATTGCATTTGTACCATATTAATCACCCCCATAATTCTAAATTTAATTTCGAAAAACTAAATTGGTCTAATTTAATGTCAATCCAAGAAACATGTGTCTCTGTCTTGTGTTGCTTCAGATGTGGCACAATGCTTTCCAAAAAGAGATTGATTTTGTTACCCCAGGAAAAATTAGCTTAAAATCATCCATTGTCAGTCATCATCAACAAGATGTAAACGTAGTATTGACGATTGTTTTTGGCCTGCTTTAGAATTTCAATTGTTTTTCAGTCTTTTTTTCTTTGCTTCCTCCTCGGTTTTTAATTTATAGTCAGTGTTTTCATTTGTTATTTGTTACACAAATCAATCATGCTGGCTTTATGCGTTGATGGCAGAATGGAGCAGACAGTCGTTTGGAAATGAGGGAAAAAAATTCTTTATGTTAGTTAGTCTAGGGCTCTGTTTCATTAAACAATAATAGCGTAATACAGCAACAATACTGCCACGTATTACTTAGAAGAGGGTGGCAATTGATGGATAGACAACAAGTTTAGGTGGACATACATTGATTTGTTGCCACGACGAGTGATTATCATGTTAACATAGGCACTTTTATGTTTTTACACAATTTCCTTTGCCAGCACTTGGAAAAACTAGGCTTAAATACAAGTAAAAAAGAAAAGTTTTTTCTTTTTTCTTATATTTTAATTGCTTAAGGAAATCATTTGCTAAGCAAAACAAATATTAAGTTATTGGAAATATATTTTAAAGGGTGAGTCATTTAAAAGTTTAAATTTGAAACTGCAATGAAAGTGTTGCACAAATTTATTTTTTGTTGTGAAGTACCATTGTTGCGTTTAGAAATGGAATATTCTTTCATTCATATGGCAGCCTCACAGTACCTCATTCGATCGGAAAAATTTTCATGCACTTTTTCGAGCCTATGGGTTCGTATATCGGCAATGGCATTACGAATGTTAGCCTTCAAATGTTTAATTGTCTCTGATTTGTCTGCATAACACTTTCCTTTAACGGCACGCCACAGAAAATAGCCCAACGGTATCAAATACCAGCTTCTTGGCGGCCAATTGACATCACCATTTCGGCTAATTAAACGGCCATCAAAGGTTTGATGCCACAAATCAATTGTGGCATGAGTTTTGTGGCAAGTTGCACCATCCTGTTGAAACCCAACATGGTTCACATCAATACGAACAAGAGTGGGTACAAAAAAATTGGTTATCACAGTGCGATATGAGTCTGAATTGACCGTAATGGTTGCGTCGTCTTCATTTTCAAAGAAATATGGGCGAATGATGCCTCCGCTCCACAAGCCGCAACAAACAGTCACTCATAATGACTGCATTAGCTTCTGTAAGATCACTTGTAGATTTTCTGAGCCCCAAATTCGGCAATTTTGCTTATTAACGCACCCACCAAGATGAAAATGACCTTCAGCCGAAAAGATGAGTTTTTTTTGTCAAAATCGACAATATCGAGCAGTTTCTCGTTGACCCATCTAACAAAGTGAAAACGAAGCAGATGATCATGCGGCTTCAACACTTGAATCAATTGAAATTTTTAAGGCGTCATACCCCAAGATTTTTCCACAAAAAATCCATGTAAACTGGTGCGTGAAATGTTCAATTCTGGAGAAGGATGACGAGTTGATGTTGATGGATTCTCATGCACATTCTCAGCCACAGTCCGATATATTCGGGTGTGTATGCACTGTACGAGCTCGTCCACATCTTGGCGCATTTGTAATGAAAACAGTTTCACGAACTTCAGCAATAAACTTGCGTATACCGGCCATTGTCGAAGAAGTCGCCGTAGTCTAATAGGTAGTGTGTTTGCTTATTAGACGGGGTTCGAGCCTCAGGCCAGACATCAAAACAAAATATAAAAAGTTTTTCTTCGGCGATTTCCTCTCATCAGATTTCTGGCAAAAACTCTGGGAGTAAATAAAAATTGCCATGAAGAGTTTCTCAAAAATCTGTCGTTCGGAGTCGACTTTAAACTGTAGGTCCCACCACTCATGTATAAAAATTAACATACACAGCATTTGTGGTGCGAGAAACTAGGTCGTAATCCTGACTGAAGGGTTGTAATGACCAATTATGTATGTTTACTGGCCATTATTGGTCTTTCTCTCTTTGCTATTAAATTTTGTACATTTTCGTGCCATATCCAACCAGTTGTCTATGTTTTGGACATAAAGTTCCAATAAATCCCTAAGTTGTTCAATCGTAAATCGATTCATTATGGTCAGTGGAGATAATATACTGAATTTTGTGTTAGAATAGAATGACACAAGTATTGCCAGATTTTAAATAAACAATGATTTAAATTTAAGCCGACAGATGGTTCACCCGATACGAATTTCCTTTTTAAAATTGAACCTGGTTAACTATGTATGTTTAATGCGGTTTATATTTTAATTAATTTTCATTTCAATTGTCGATTTTTTTTTATTTCTTTCTAAAATTTGTTTCAATTTTAATTAAATCATTTACACGCACTCTCACGTACGTGACTATTTTTTATAAATTTTTGAAAAAAAATGAAGCCCACAAAGAATTTTTAATCAGCATAAATTAATTATTTTAATGCCTGCACCTCCTCCTCCTCCTGCTCATCGTTTGCTTAATTCATTTCAAATGCCAGACAACTTTGAAGGTGTTTAATTGACATGAAAAGGGTTTCAATATTCCAAGAACTTTCTATGAAGAGAAAATGTGTTTAAAATTTTTAATTTTCCCTTACAAAGAAAAAAAGGTTACTTTAAGAGAATGAAAAAATATGCTGGCATATTTTTGTATTTTTCTCCTAAGTGTTAAGAGACCATAATTGTTAAATATTTAAACACTTTCAACAACAAAAAACAATACCTACATACGAGTATACTCAAATATTTATTTTATAAAGTGTCAAGATGTTATTCCTTCTATTGTTATGTTTTCTGTTTTTGTTTTTATTTCCTTACTTTGTTTACAACAACTAAATAAATTCATAAATATTTGGTTACACGAATCAAAGGCCTTTTAAGCCGACTACAAATAAAAAAACAAGTACCACAAGCAAAATAACTTAATATTTACATTTTCATTTACACATGTAAATAATTGTGTAAATTAAGAAAAAAAATTACAAGTTGTTTGTGTAAACAGGGGAATAGGCTATGTAAACAAAAATACAGCTAAGAAAACATTGTGTTTCCATAATGGAAATTAAAAAAAAACAAGAGAAACAATAAAATTTCTAAATAAACAACAAAAACAACGAAAAAAATTATGCAGACCGCTTACTTTATAAGCACTATTGAGTATGCCCAGTAGCGATTACATACATAATTGGTCATTTCAACCCTTCAGTCAGGATTACGGCCTAGCTTCTCACACCACTCATGTTGTACGTGTTAATTTTATACATGAGTGATGGGACCTACAGTTTAAAGTCGACTCCGAACGACAGATTTTTGAGAAACTTTTCATGGTAATTTTATTTTACTCTCAGATTTTTTACCAGAAATCTGCTGAGAGGAAGTCGTCGAAGAAATACTTTTTGTATTTTGTCTTGATGTCTGGCCTGGGACTCGAACCCTGGCTTTAAGAGTAATAAGCCAACACATTATCTACTAGACTACGGCGGCCATCATGATAGAAAATATTGACAGAGTATCGGCCTGGGGTATGGAAAGTAGCAATCGTGACAAACAGCATTAGGCCACATATCAATAGTAATTCAGTCAAGACATCGCGAGATTGATACTTCAGTAGTTTACGCTATTGAGGGAAAGAAATCTTGTTTGATTACTTCCTGTTGGATTGAACTGTAGTTCTGAGTATATGCAAATGTAGAAGCAAATGTAACTGAGTTGTAGAGATGGAATTTTCGAGGCATCACAAGCGGCCATGGGGATAACAAGCAAACTTGCAAACATCCCGTGAAACGTAACTTAGAATAACCATGTGGCATCCATTTGATTCTCAGATTACGGCCGATAACTATGCTTTTGATACAGTCAAGGAATTCATTTATCTTGGCTCCGCCGTTACCACCAAAAATGATGTCAGTCCGGAGATCAAGCTTAGGATCGCTCTTGCCAACATGTGTCTGAATAGGCAATTGAGTAGCAGAGACATCTATCGTAAGGCAAAACTAATATTCTACAAGACGCTCATCCTACCCGTGTTTCTTTATGGCGCAGAAGCATGGACCCTATTAAGCACTGATGCAGCTGCCTTGAGGGTATTTGAGAGAAAAGTCGTACGTAAGATCTCCGGTCCAGTGCGAGTTGGCGATGATTTCTGCATTCGAATCAACAATAAGCTGTATGAGCTCTTCAACGATGTAGATGTTGTGCAACGTATTAACATCCAATGGCTGCGTTGGCTCGGCCATGTTGTTCGAATGGAAGAGGATGCTCCGGCGAGAGGGGTATTTCATGCGGGGATTTGCAGAAGTCGGTGAAGTGGACGGTCTTGTTTGCGTTGTAAGGACCAAAACGAGTAAGCCATGTCATCGATTGGCGTAACCAACTGGCATAGGCGCGCATGGTAGCTGCCTCCCAGTAGGTTACGGGCGGTGTTGATCGATATTATGGATCCTATTAAACATCGTTGTATTACAATTCCACTTTTTACCGCCAGTTTCTTTACTATGTCATATACATACGTAACGCAATGAGACTTAAATATCGCATCTTTCATTACTTGCTTCCCATCTTCAAATATAAATAAAAAATGTCGGTATAATACCATCGAAATTTTTTATTCATTTGAAAGACCTATTGACGCCATTAAGTGTGGAATATAACATCATTCAAATATCTGCATCGGCTTCTCTGGATGCGCTGCATCCGAAATTTAAAATTTTCCACGAATGGATCAGCTAACCTTGATCGATGGCATGATATAAGTTGGCGTTGAGGATCACTATGCTTTATAACTTATATACATACGCCTGCAACTTAGGAAAATCTCAGAAGAAAAAGTCAAACGCGTTTCCATCACTTCCATTTGAGATGAACATGCCTTTAAATGGCTTGAGCTTTAAACTATATGTTGTTGGAGTCTATATCATCCATTTCAGTCAGAAACATTTTAGTAATCATCGACCCATAGTGCTCACCGTTAATGTTACTGTCGTGGTAAACTTCGTTGATAAAATCCGCACCAAGCACTGACTTTTTCGGCATGAATTGGAAGCTCTTGAATCTCATATGGATTGGTATTCCTCCAAATTCGACAATTTTGTTGGTTCACATCCCCAATCTATTGAGAAATATTCTTAACCAATAAAGATAATTTTTTAATCATAATTAGGTTCAGTTACCAACTGCTCTAGAAACCATTCAGCGAACGCCTATCATTGGCTATGGCAGTCCAGGGTGATTTGCCAATATAGACCGCACAACTTGCAACTGATTTGACAGATGTAGTGAAGCTTATTGCAGCCATGAGGACACGGTTAAAAGCCCAGGTCAGACATCCGACTTCCTCTCAGCAGATTTCTGGCAAAAACTCTCAGAGTAAATAAAATTGCCAAGAAAAGTTTCTCAAAAATCTGCCATTCGGAGTCGACTTTGAACTGTAAGTCCCACTACTCATGTAAAAATTTAACACACAACACATAAATGGTGCGAGATACTAGGTTGTAATCTTGATTGAAGAGTTGTAATGCCCAATTACATATGTATGCATGTAACTTCAACAAGATGTAATATTTCGAAAGTCCCTATATGAAGAACTTCTATAAAACTATTTGTTTCAATAAACTTTATTTGGAAACATATAAATGGACAATTACGGTGTTTGATATCAAACCCAATACGCAACTTAAAAATTAGTTTCATGCAAACCCGCCAAATTGTCATATATGGCGTAAATAAATATTTATTCCTCTGGAAAGAGGAGAGGAGAGAAAAAAAACCAAAATTGCCTAATTGCCACGCTTTTTAACGCACTATACAAATTTCATACTGCTAATGTGTTCAACATTTTTTTAAATTAAAATCTTCCACTACAAGGCCTCTATGAGCAAAGAGTACTGCTTTTGCTTTTAATAAAAATCCCTTATAAACGCTTAATTTCCAATCTAATTAAATGAATTAAAACTTAAGAAGAATTAGAAACAAAAAATACATGCGTTTTAATGAATTTATGAGCCAGTAATTGTCAGCCAGACAACAAAAGAAGATTAATGAAGATATGCGTTGTAAAAGCAATGAGAAAAGAAATAAAAAATTATCACAGTTGTCCGGGATAATGCTTACAGTAGTCAAGGCAATTATAAATTAATTAATAACAGTAATAATAATTTAATATGAATTAGTTGTTGTAAATTTTGTAACAATTTTAATATTAAAATATATTTTTTTTATAAATTAATTGGTATTTTTTATTAATTGTATACAGGCTAAGGAAAAATCTAGCCAACTAATCGAGATCTATGTCTGAATAGTACGATTATTTTAAGTTAGTCCTTCACACTCCTCTTCACCGAAACAAAATTTCAAACATTCAATAGAAATTTCAAATTCAAACTCCTATACAAAAGAGAAACATGGTACACCCTACCAAAGATAATTAGTACGATGCAATCTTCATACATTATTGGCCTCTACAGTATAAACGGCCTAGCTTATCACGTTACCAATATTGTGTGTTTTAATTTTATGACTGCCGTGAGCTACAGTTTAGCATCTTTCATGGCAATTAGATAATCTCACAGCTTTTGCTACTAAACTTATAGGTTATTAGAATTGGTTGTGGAACCGCGCTTTTGGTGAGACCATTTTGACCAGCATCGTCCTTCCTTGACAGAACAGTAAGCTGCTCTACATAGTATAAGCTCAGGCACTTCTTACTTCTGCGTCATAACAGATGGTGTTGAACAGTTTCCTTTTCTTCCTTGTCTCTGCAGCTTCAGTAGAAGTGATTGGAATAGAGTGACCATTAATAACTCTGACAACTATGATGGGTAATCTCCATTGGAGTTAAAGCAGGCTTTCCATGTTTCCTCCATCAAAGCATACACGAGGATTTGTATACGTACTCGTTTTGGAGGTGCGTCGCATATTTCTCCCATTGCCAGGATATTCTTAACTGGAATTAAATTCAGCAGTTTAAAGTCGACTCCGGACGACAGATTTTTTTGACAACTTTTTCATGGCAATTTTTATTTATCCTCAGAACTATATCTGCCGATTCTGAAAAGATGCCTTCACCCACAGCTATACAGTTTCTATCTTTACATACAAACATAACATAATTGGTCATTACAACCCTTCAGTCAGGATTTCGACCTCGTTTCTCACACCACTTATGTTGTGTGTGTTAATCTTATACATGAGTGACGAGACGTACAATTTAAGGTCCATACCGAACGACAAATTTTTTGAGAAACTTTTCATGGCAGTTTTATTAAGTCTCAGAGTTTTTGAAAAAAATCTGCTGACAGGAAAGAGAAGACGTAAGAGTAAAGCAACTACGATGAGGTATATTTACCGATTCCAAATAGGTGCTTCCAGCCACATCTATTCAGTTGCAAGGCACACGTGCAGATTTGTATATGTAATCGTTTTCGAAGTGCCTGACATATTTTTCCCATTGTCCTTTATTTGAAAAGGACGTTCATAAGTGAACCTCATATTCGTCCTCAAACCTATCTATACGTACTTTGCAAGTGTGTTGGATAGTCTTTGGACAAACGTCTAGCGTACTCGTTCGTTGGTTATACATGGTCTTTTTAAGTGTTTCCTAGCTTTACATTTGTATAAAATAAAGTGTGTTTGATATATCTTTGAAAATTTTCATTCGTTTGAAAGATTATTATGTGTGGAATATCGTTCAAATATCCGGCATGGGTTCTCTGAATACAGCATATACGAAATGTTTAATTTACTGTCACTCTGGTGCGTAAATGAGGCAGATGATTTGCCAATAACATTTAAATCAAATGTAACTAATTTGACAGTTGTAGACGGCCATTATTAACTTTCAAAGTTCGCAAAATTTCTGTTCAGACAGATATTTTAAAATTTACAAAATAAATGTTGCATACTTCTAGGTTCGTTTATTTTAATAAATTTATAACATACTTTCATGCAATAGTAATAAATTTTTGGTATAAATTCCTCTTTAAAACACAAAGTTAACAGCTGTTATTCTTTTTTCTTTCTTAAATAAAAACTTTAATTTAATTTTTTTGGAATATCCTTGCTTGGCTGGAATATTTTCTGATGCATTAGAGAATGAAAAAGTTTTTTAAAATATTTAAAATTATTTTAGAATTAAAACATAATATTTAATATATTTTTTTTTTTTAATTTCTGCTTATTAATTTCAGTTTTGCGTGATGATTTTCGCGCCCAACCCAAGGATACACGTGTGGCTAAAGGTGAAACGGCATTGTTAGAATGTGGGCCGCCTAAAGGTATACCAGAGCCAACGCTCATATGGATGAAGGTGAGCTCAACAAGATATACAATCAAAGTATCTTGTTTTTTATGTTTTGGAAAGATTTTCTTGGAAATTGTATTTTTTGATTTGCTTATGCCAGCTGGGAGACATTTTTCTTTTAAAGGAAAATATTTTTTTCCAAAAGTTTTTTGTTTTTTTGTTTTTGTTACTATTTTAGTGTTGTTCCATGCATAAGTAGGAGTAGAACATTAAAATGTATAGTTTAAGTGAAAAACAAAACTGAAAAGTTCAACTGAAACTACCTTTAGCAACTAAACTCTAAAGGGACTCCCCCCCTTTTTTCTTTGCTTTTGATAATCATATGCTGCAAGTAGAAATTTCTATGAAAAGTAGAGAAAGAAACAAGAAACCAAACAAATGAAAAGCAAGAATAGCAGAATGCCATAAACTAAATATGCAAAAATCTATGTATAGTGGAAGGAGGAGGAGGAAGAACGGGTAAATGTTGACTGGCAATCTTACCTTGTACTCTTCATACAACACATTTAAATGTAAATGCAGCATAAATTTGATTTTATAGATTGTGTATCTCTCTGCTCTTTTTTATTTTCTTTTCTTTTTAGAAAACATTTTCAAAGAAACTGTAGATAAACAGTACTTTGAAGCAGAAAAAATACAACAACAACAACAAGAATAACAGGAAAAAATAAAATAAGATATTGTGTACCATACTACAGCATATGTTGTCAGGTGTAATTTGAATGTGTTTTTTTTGTTTTTCTTCTTCTTTTTAAAACAAAAGATGAAAATGGAAAATGTTTTTCAAATGGAAATGTCATGCAAAATTTATTTCAGTCATGTTCGTTCGAAGCGTTCCAAAAAAAAAAGAAAATAAAAACAAAAAATGCCAGGGTGCGGGTTGAAGTTTCCTTCGTGCGGAAAAGAAAAGCAGGAAAAAAATATATCAGGAATTTAAATGTAAATTTATGTTAAAAATTGTATGCTTTTTAAGAGTAAATAATGCTGGGATAAAATAATATAGATTTCCATGCAAAGGCAAGTGTTCGTAGAGAACAAGGAAATATTAAGTCACCTGAAAATAGGCCAAATATTTTCACTATTTATAGCTACCGTTTTATTCTCTAAAGGATATTTTATTAAATTTTAAACTTAAGCTTACAGTTTCAAATCAAATTTTTAATACATGCCTGTAAGTAGGCAATGTTTTCTTTTATAATTATGCCTGGAAATATGCAATATTTTATTATATAAACTAAGAAAAAAATGGTAAAGAAGAAATTAAAAACACATTTAAAAATTTGTTTGTATGTAAGGTTAAAAAAGAAATGGCAATTAGTTCTGTATACTCTAAAGCCAATAGCCTGAAAATAGGCATCATTCTTGTTAAACATACAAGCATCATTGCGCAACTGACAACTGTTACTTACCTATACGTGTATTTTTTCGAATTATTTTAAGGCTTTGGAGGCCTAAGTAAAAGAGTATTGTCTACTATAGCTGCCTACTATATTGTAGGCAGCTATCGTTTGGCTCACTCTTTCTCGATAGTCTAATGGAGCTGTAGGTACTTGATATCATATTGATTAATAAATTTGCAGACCCATTCTCGGCTTGATTGTAAGGAAGTCGTTCCTTAATGCGAAGGTCTGATACTAAATGTCAATCAGAGCATATCCTATGTTGTAAGGATGTTACAACAGGCCTTTAGGTATCCGCAACGGCAGTCTATTTTCTATTTTTTTATTGAATTTGGAAATGACTAACGTAGCTTTACGTCTTTGTATGATTCCTTTTCCGAAAATTCCGATTGAGGAAAATAGTTCGAATTGAAAATCATCAGAGAGGGGATATCATTAACAACGAACATCATAGGAAGTTCATCCAGAGCCACCTTTTCAAATAGCGTAGGATTTGATAGCACAGTTTTTGATTATTAAAACGAAAACAAGAACTCAATACTTGTTAGTAAAGCGGGTTTTCCAGGCAAGGCAATCATCCTAGGACCAACTATTTATCTACAGAAACTGAAATAATGAACGCGTATCAAAGCAAACAAGTAATAACAAGAGCCAAATTATTGTGTTGTTTTCTTATTTTCTTGCTAAAACCAAGCGAAATCGGACTGTACGGCTTTTCAATTTGATTGAATATATCCGGATTTATACAAATCGTTACAGAACTCCTGGAAGTGTTACTTCCCATTAAGAAAAATTCTATTCGATATTTGCATTTTATGATAAACATTATGATAAGTGTATGGATTATCCATCTGACTAACAGAAACTGCTGAGACAACACGTAATACTTAAAAAACGAAACAAATTTTTATCAACGATCAAAACACTTGTTGCACATCATACTTGATTTCGGCGAAATATGTTCAAGCCCGCAACACCCACTATAAGAACATAGACAAATAGAGCCACTGCTTCAAATACAATAATTGCCTCGACTATAAAAACAGCAGCGTAGTAAAAAAATATCGTATACATTTTAACAGCATAGAGAACGAAAAAGCACTTTGTTGAGATATTCTTTTGCTTCTACAGTAACTTGTATTAATACTTCCCAGTCGCATCTTATTTTATGGTTCCGTAACGACCTGACTGTTAGGTAGTATGCTCACTCTTGCCCTTGGTACTTACTGTCCTGTGATGATGCACAGTTTCGCTCGGAAGATATTCTTGAAACATATTCCAATATCCTTGTCCTTTATCCACCAGTATGCTACAGAATGGTTCCCCTCTTTGAAGGGTATGTTGCATACTCTTATTACTCAGTCTTGTTGCTAAGCATTTTCCAAACCTATAGTTTTGTCTTGGAGACAGATGCCACGGGTTTAAACTCTAGTACAATTGTAGGCTAGGTTACTTCGGTTTTGCAAGCGCCTGTCACTCAATTTATCGTATTCAATTACATCTGAACTGTTTTCTTATACTTTTTGTCTGTCCTAACATGGGCTCCGCAGGTCACTATTGGTTTGAGTACCTTCATATAAATTCAATCCATAGTTATTCGGTTGTATCCTGCAGATTTCCATTCAAGCCTTCCGGCATTCATTATAACTTGCTTGATATTAATATATTAAATATTCTCTCTCTCAAATGCCTACATTTCAAACTGATTGACAATCTCAAACCTATTTAAACGAATGATGCCACAAAGGGTCAAATTTGCCGCTTTCCCATCGAACTGTGCTGAATACTTAGCATTGGCATTCAATAGAAGCCACAGACAATTTTGCCAAGAGTTCATTCACTAACATTTCTTCCTTTAATAAGATCAGTGAGATACTCTGCATATTATAAGCTCAGGCGCTTCTTACTTCTATGTCATAAGGGTAGTTGGAGAACAGATTCCTTTTTTTCCTCGTCTGTGCAGCTTCAGTAGAAGTGATTATAATGGAGTGCCCAATTATAACTCTGACAATGAGGATGAGAAATCTCCATTGGAGTTAAAACAGACTTTCCACGTTTGCTTTATCTCATCTTGGTCAAATTTGTTTCGTTATCTTGTCCGTATCCAAAACTGATTACTTCCTTTGACGGAATACATTCCTGGACTGTCAATTCTAAGCCAGCAGGTTTTCAATGAAAATAATTTAGTTTTCCACTTTGATAGTCTTATCGAGCGTACTCTATACACATACATACACAATTGGTCATGACAACCCTTCAGTTAGGATTACGACCTAGCTTCTCACACCACCTATGTTGTGTGTATTAATTTTATACTTGAGTGACGGGACCTGCAGTTTAATGTCGACTCCGAACGACAGATTTTTGGAGAAACTTATCATGGTAATTTTTTTACTCTCAGAGTTTTTAACAGATATCTGTTGATAGGAAGTCACAGAAAAATAATTTTTGCAAATTTCGGTTTGTTGGATAGTCTGATCTAATAAGCCAACTTATTACCTACTAGACTGTGACAACTTACTTACTTAATTGGCCATAACAACCCGTTTAACGGATTTCGGCCTGCCGCAACACATTCTTCCAGGTTCCTCTGCTTCGTGCGCGCCTACGCCAGTTGGTCACACCAATCGATGATAGGGCTTCCTCGATTTGGTCCTTCCAACGGATGCAAGGTCGTCCTCTTCGCCAACTTCCGCAGATTCCCGCATCAAATACCCGTTTCGCCGGAGCATCCTCGTCCATTCGAACGACATGGCCGAGCCAGCGCAGCCGCTGGATATTAATACGCTGTACAACATCTATGTCGTTGAGGGGCTCATACAGCTCACTGTTCTATCAGATGCGGAAATCGTCGCCAACTCGTACTGGACCGAAGATCTTACGCAGTACTTTTCTCTCGAACACTCTCAAGGCTACTGTATCAGTACTTAACAATGCCTCTGCACCATAAAGAAGCATGGGTAGGATGAGTGTCTTGTAAAGTGTTAGTTTTGTCGCACGAAAGAGGTCTCTGCTACTCAATTGCCTATTGAGACCATAATAGCACCTATTGGCAAGAGTGATCCTGCGCTTGATCTCCAGAGACTGTGGCAGTGATCTATATCTACCGATTCCAAAAAGATGACTGCACCCACAGCAATCCAATTGTGGAGCATACGTAAGAATTTGTATATGCAATCGTTTTCGAAGTGCGTCACATATTTTTCCCATTGCCTTTTATTTGAAATGAACGTTCTGTTTTAACTGCGGCTATAGTCGTACTCAATCCTGTCTATACTTAAGATGTATCATCCTCAATCCGATCAATAGGTACCATGCAAGTGTACAGGATAGTTTTTAATGATGAAAAAATCTTATGAGCATTTTTAGCTTTTGATCCTTCAGAAATATTAACAAAAATAACAATGATCACAGATTGGTTAGGCAACGGTACCGTTTAAGGAAGAAGTACATGTAATATGACAAAGCACATGGTAACCATGTCATTATAGAATTTGCTAAAGTAAAAGCAATAAGTGATGAAAGAAACTCTAATGGAACTTAAAAAAATACAAACTAACTCTGCCTTAAGGCGAAAAGAAAACAATTTTCTTCCTCTCATAATTACAATAATAATCCTGAATGTTTCACATAAAATCTGCAATTCATTCTTGTATTCCTGAAATGAAATTTCTTGGCCAATAAAAATTAATGTTGGGTTCTGATGGGGGAGGTCATTTATAACAATATTTACTGGAAACATTAAAATACATGGAATTCTTTTTGGAACAATAACAACAACAACAACAACAATAAGGAGTTGTATTTCTATATTGAAATACTAAGTATTTACTAAAAATAATATTTCTTCTCCTCGTCCCTTCTTCTTCAATATGCTAAGGCAATAACATTTATATTCATTACATTCGATTTCATTTTCATTTTTTCTTCTGTTTTTTTTTCTTTTCTCTTGCACTCTTCAACACAGGATGGTGTTCCTTTGGATGAGTTAAAAACGAAATCTTATGGAACCACATCACGTATACGCATTGTCGATGGTGGTAATTTATTGATAAGCAATGTCGAACCAATTGATGAGGGTAACTATAGGTGTATTGCTCAAAATATAGTCGGTACTCGTGAGTCCAGTTATGCTAAACTAATTGCACAAGGTAAGTCCATTTACAACACACAGACACAGCTACCTATATTCGTGTATACGAATATACACACACTTATGCATTTAATAGATCTAAGCATACAAATAAGAACAAAAAAAATAAAAAATTTAAGGGAAGATGTGGATGGGGGCTTAGAAAGTATTTTCCATAAAATGTCAGGACTATTAGTAATGCATGTTGTATACGCATGTATCCAAAAAGCAATTGCCTACGTGAGCTGCGTATTGATAAGTTTTAAATCTAGTCCCACAACAACTCTCCAGACCAGTCCAGTTCTCTTTGAAAGTTGATTGGGGGCATGAGTAGTTTTAGTGTTAAAATCAATGGCGATAAGATATTTATCTCGTTAGATTGAGCTGTTGTCCATACCATGGCTATGGCTTTGACTTTCTTTTTTTTGGTTTAAATGCTAGTACATTTGATTATGACTGTTATGAAGGAGGGTAGCATTTGATGAAAAGAAGACAAAAAAATGAGAAAAGAAACCAAAAGAACTGATTAAAGTTTTGTGATGGAATTGTCATTCAGCATCAGGGTATACAGAAATAATCGATACAGTATTGTTGGATAATTTTTTTTAACAGGAAAGTACTTAGTTTCCTTTATAATTTTGATTGTAAGGACCACGTTTGAATATGAAAGTCTTTGGTTGAGTGTACCTACCCTTCCATTAAAGGAAATGATTTTTTGTAATTTCCTATATAGAAGCCTATTAATCAAATTATAAACTCCTTAACTGAAATGTCTTGTGTTGATTTAGTACCATAATTAGCTATAAAAACATCACATAAAAATATAAATACGTTGGCAAGCAAAACTAAAATAGTTTCTTAAGTAGAGGCCTATGGTAAAATAGCCTGTAGTAGTAACTAAAGTACCTGAGTACACAAAATTTGATGAAATTGTGGGTGTTGGAATTTTCTAGGAACTGATTGAAATAGCCCAGTACATAAGGCAGTCGATTATTACAACGCTTCAGTCAGGCTTACGACCTAGCTTCTCACACCACTTATGTTGTGTGTTTTATTTTATGTATGAGTGGTGGAACCAACAGTTTGAAGTCAACTTCGAACGACAGATTTTTGATAAACTTTTCATAAAATTTTTATTTACTCTCAGAGTTTTTGCCAATCCAATGCTTGTACTTTTAGGACCTATTCTGTACTCTAGAAAATCGTCAAGAAAATTATTAAATTTTCTTAAAATATTATTGAAATAAAGACTTTGTATTTCTTAAACTTTTAAATGGATTTTCTTAAACAGGCCACTCACTCTACATGGAAACAATTTAACAACAACTTTGAAAAGGAAAATCTGTAACACTACAAACTCCTCCACTTTTCCTTTGAAAAATTGTAACACAAATGACAATCAAAAGAAAATCTCCCAAGAAAATTAAAGAAGAAGAGGACAAAGATAAGCTCAGCAGGATTTTGCACGTTTTTCAACTTTTAACAGACAAACTACAGTCGTCGTCTCATACAATAAATACAAGACAATAAACAAATAAAAAAAGAAAAATTCATGCGGAAAACTTTAAAGCTGTGTTGAACAAATGAAAATTAATTTCTAAAATTCACAAAGAAAATCTATGAAAGAGAAGAAAATTGTTTTTGTAATTTCAATCAACATAATATTTCGATGCATGAAATTGCTTTTTAAATATGCTGCTGCTGCTTCAAATTCATGTGAATTTCTTGTGAATTTAATTTCCACGAGTGGAAATATTATTATTTCATATTGGGAGGAGGACAGCCCCCATCCCTAAAAAACAAAAAGAAAAAACGGAATGTGAGATGAGATGATTTTGTTAGAAATTCTCTTTTTTCGTTTTTAGCGCTAAATTTCCAGTCGTTTTTTTTTGTCAAGTGAAACAAATATTTCCAAAAGGGAATCAAACATCAATGGTATCATCCAACAAAAAGGAAAAAAAGTGAAGACTAAAAAAGTGTGCTAAAACAACAGAACAGTGGCACATCATGAGTGGCCCGATGCTTTAGTTGTATGCAGGAGAATCCTAGACAATTGATTTGGCGTCGCACACAAGAACCCGGCCTTTTGCAAATTACTACCTGCTGTTGGCAATTGACTCTAACATTCATGAAAATATCATCTCCGGTAATGAGGTCCACTTCTGGATGAATTTTTATGTGAAAAAACAAAATTATTGAGCTTGGGACGATACCAATTGGCATGAGATCCAAGAGCAAGCAAATGTATCTATTTGGTGTGGATTTTACGATTACGACCCACCTTCTCACACCACTTATCTTCTGTGAGTTAATTTTATACATACTCATACTCACGTATAAAATTAACGCACACAACATGAGTGGTGTGAGAAGCTAGGCCGTAATCCTGACTGAAGGGCTGTAATGGCCAATTATGTATGTATGTATGTATGTAGTGGGACCTACAGTTTAAAGTTGACTCCGAACGACAGATTTTTGAGAAACGTTTTCATGGCAACTTCATTCCCTCTCAGAGTTTTTGCCAGATAAGGGCTGATAGATAGTCTCCGCAAAAATATTTTTTCACAGTTTCGTTTTGATGCCTGGCCTGGGGTTTGAACTGTAGCCTCACATCTAATAAGCCAAAACTCTACCTACTTGACTAAGGCGACTTTAATCCAATTTTTTTGAGAATGGCAATTGGTCACTTAGGACAGAATTAGACGATTTCGATGCCAACGATATGTAATTTCAACAGCACAGCCCTTTTTTCTTTTTTTTGCTGGATTGGAGGGAAAATGCGTTGTGCATTCACGAAGGTCGTCACCATGCATGGTATGTCGGACTCTCCCACTGGTTATACCGACTAAAAACCCGCCTTGTCTCCTCACCGGGGTATCGCTCCACGTCGAAACCACGGTTTTATTACTTCGAGGTGGACCCCTTTTTGGCACCTGTGCCAGTTCCATCATTGTCAGCCTGTGTCCAGGCTCCACCCTTTTCTTATTCTACTGCGTCTAGGTCATATTTTTTCCTTCGCAGGACACAGTGCACAAATTTTTTTACTGCGTTCCAGTTTTCTCTGCTGTTTGTTATTTTCAGCACGACGTTTGTAGCATATATAATGCCGATTTCAGCCTCGAGACCCTGACGTCTTTCTCCGAAGAAAGTGTATTCGGTATCGTCTAACATTTCCTCGTAGATGCAGAATGGCAAGCGACATTTCCTCATGCGATGCAGGGGAAACAACAACAACAATATAGGACGGCACTAAGCATTGCCTACTCTGCATAAGCCATTTGAGGGCATGGTCATGTCACGTAAAAGTGCCACCGGGATCGGGAGATTAGACCTTTTATTTTGCAGTTATCTTATGTATATACGAATAACCCACAAACCACAGCACTACTCTAATCTACCATAAGGCCTGCTGCCATCCTTCAAATTTAGACTGATTTATTCGCCAGAATTGTAGAATATTGGACAATACGGATTCAAGCATTTGAACGATATTCCACAATGTTTTGTCATTAAGTATGCAACATTACAAGTTTTTAGTGAGGGGCTTATGGCCAGGCTTCTCACACCACCTAAGTTTTGAGCTTTGATATATTTATAAGGTTCTTGGCTTATAGTTAAACGTCGAAGCAGAACCACGACAATTTTATTTACTTTTGGAATGTTTGAGACGAGATGTTAAAGCTAAAACTCTCGAGCTGTTAAAGTTGAAACCATTTAAAGCAAACTTGGTTGATATGTTGCCCATTTCAACCTACCAGAAATGGTTTACTAGGTGTCCTCAGGGCACCAGTGTTAACAATTTGTCTAATGACTTCACTTAACTCAGTGGACTTTGTTTTTAAAACATTTTGGACCGAATCAGAGAGACGGCAGCTGGGTCCATAGTTATTCGTAGTAAACAATCTTACTTGAATGTCTAAATATTATTACTTTGAACACCAAATCAGATACAGTTTTTTTTTGTTTCACCTCTATTCTATGATTAATAACTCGCCGTAGCCTAGCAGATAGTGTGTTGGCTTCTTGGACTTGAGGCTACATTTCAGGTCAAACATCTCCAACAAAAGATAAATTACTAGAAACTGCGGCGACCTTCTCTCATCAGATTTCCGGCAAAACTCTGAGGATAATTAAAATTATCCTCAGGTCCCTCCACTCATTTTTAGAATTATCGCACACAACATAAGTGGTGTGAGAAGCTAAGTTGTAATCCTAGCTGGCGAATTGTAATGATCGAACAAAAACTAGCTAGCACTGAGGGGCAAGTGCTGACTCCCACAACCGAGGGCCCCACAATCTCAATATCAGTGATCCAACAGAACATCAACAATCTTACGGCGTGCGGCTATATAAATGGCAGACGACATACATTCACTATAGACACCGGGACGACGCAGTCTATCATCAGACCAGATGTAGTGAAGGGAAAGTGTGAGACACTTAGCAAAGTAAGACTACGGACAGCTACTGGAGAGTCCGCCACCGTCCACGGAAAAACAGAGGCGAAGGTGGCTATAGCCAACATTAGTGTAAGTCACGTTTTTATTGTTGCCGATATTGTGGACGAGGTTATTATTGGTGCCGATTTTATGATAGCTCATGGCATCAATTTGAATATGGGGCAATAGATTATGAGTTGGCGAAATGTGGAGATACTTCTTGATGTGGCATACAAGCATCAAGTGCACGCCAGAAAGAAAGTTGCGGTCGAACAACTAAAATTACCACCTCAGAGTGAATCATTGATATGGGCGCGTATGTAAGGAGATTGGGAGGAAAACCGCTTTCGGGTTGTGGAACCAGCAGAAATACAAACGGATTTGTATGTATGTACATGTACTGAGGAACATATTCAAAAATTTCCCTGAGTTTCTTTTAAAGAAAATATTCTCTGCTTTGCTTTACCAATTGTTTCACCATGTTTTTCTATCACTTACTTAAGTATCTTTAAAAAGCTTCTCTCAACACTTGACCAGATTTGTAATGCTGCCCCACTGTTTAAAAAAACAAAAACAAAAATTATTTTGAATCAACAGCAACAAAAAAATTTTTGGAATTATAAAAAATATACTCAGACATACACTGGCAACATTTTACGAAAGGAGGGTAAAAGAAAAACCCCATCGTCACACATCAAGCAACAGCAGGGTGTAGCAGCGTATGGATATGTGTGATCTGAAGAGTTGAAAGTTTGGCGCCATCGGGGTATATCAAATGGAAACCTAAAAAGGAGAGAGAAATAAAACCCAAAAACATACGTATTTATGTTTGTATATTTATAACGAATATTTTTTATATTTAAAATAAGAAAAAAAGAACATGAATGCCAACCAAATATTTTATGTTTAAATATGAAAAGGAAAAAAACGAACTGAAATGAAATGAAAAGCGAAACTATTGAAAACACCATGGATAACGCCATGGGTGTGGAAGTGAATAACCAGAAACAATTTTATTTTTTTTTCTTTTATTATTTTGGGCAACAAATACTCCATAATTGTTTATTTATATGGAAAATAAAAAAAATTCATAGGAAAACACAAGCCAAACATGGTCAATAAAATCGAAGATTTACTCTCATTTAGGCAGGCAGGGAAGGAAGTTATCATAGACTAGACAACAAGTGAAATTCTTGTCAGTTAAAATTAATACAAATTTGTTTAAGGAAAAATTAAATTAATTTTCATTAAAAAAAATTGTTTCTTTAGTGGTAATCATAATGGTCATTGAAAAGTTTTGCATAAAAATTTTCAATAACAAAACTTTTCGCAAAAAGAACTCATTAAGGTACTCAAACTACAGGCAAAGAAATTAATGCAAACTTTTGTACTTAGGAAAGCCAAAGTTTTGTACTTACCTTTGGTCACCCTTATATAGGGTAAACCATTTAAAAGTTTAAAGTTCAAAAGGCAAAACAAGTGAAATTTTGACAAATTTATTCCTTTGTTGTGAAGTACAATTATTGCGGTTGGAAATGGAACATAATTTCATTCATATGGCTGCTGCGGATGGCGTCTCAGTGCCTCATCCGATCGTAGCAGTTTCCGTGCACTTTTTAGAGTATATGGCCTAGTATCGAGGGCGTTGTCTCCGTGGACTTGTAGGTAGTGTGTCGGCTTATTAGACGTAAGGCCACGTTTCAAACCCCAGGTCAGACATCAAAACGAAAATAAGAAAAAAAATATTTGTTAGGCGACTTCCTCTGAGCAGATTTCTGGCAAAAATTCTGAGACTAAATATAATTGCCATGAAAAGTTTCTCAAAAATCTGTCGTTCGGAGTCGACTTTAAGTAGTAGATCCCGCCACTCTGAAGAGATGTAATGACTATTATATATGTATGTATGTATAGCCTCGCATCTCGGCAATGGCATCACGAATGCTGGCCATCAAATGCTCAATTGTCTCTGGTTTGTCGACATAACACTTTTCTTTAACTGCGTCCCACAGAAAATATTACAACGGTGTCAAATGGCAGCTACTTGGCGGCCAATTGACATCACCATTTCAGCTATTTAAACGGCCATTAAACGTTTGACGCAATAATTTGATTGTGGCATGAGATGTGTGCGGCAAGTTGCACCAACCTGTTGAAACAAAACATCGTTCACATTGATGCCATGAAGAGCGGGTGCAAAAAAATGGGTTATCATGGTGCAGTACGTGTCTTCATTAACCGTAATGAGTGCACCGTCCTCATTTTCAAAGAAATATGGGCCGATGATGCCTCCGCTCCACAAACCGCACCAAACACTGACTCGTAATGGGTGCTTTGGCTTCTGTAAGACCACGTATGGGTTTTGTGAGCTCCAAATGTGGCAATTTTTCTTATTAACGTGCCTACCAAGATGAAAAAGAGCTACAACCGAAAAGATGGCAAAATCGAAATCACAGCGAAGCGAAAACGAAGCGGACGTTCATGCGGCTTCAACTCTTGAATCAATTGAACTTTGTATGGCGTCATACCGAGATCTTTTGGCAAAATTCGATGTAAACTGGTGCGTGAAATGTTCAATTCTTGAGAACGAGGAAGAGTGGATGTTGATGGATTCCCACTCACACTCTCAGCCTCCCGATATTTTCTGGTGTATGCACTGTACGAGCACGCTCACGTCTTGGCGCATTAACACTGAAACCCGTTTCACGAACTCTAGCAATAAACTTGCATATACCGCATGGTCCTTCTCTGCGCCCAAATTTTATACGACATTTTCACGCAATTAGCGGCGAATTGTCTTTGTGTTGCAAATAAATTTCCAATAAATCCCAGCGTTGCTCAAACGTAAAACGATTCATTACGTGTAGTGGAGATAATATACTGAATTTTGTGACAGAATAGAATGACATAAGTATTGCCAGATACGAAATAACCGTTGGTTCAGATTTAAACCAATAGATGACCCACCCTATATTAACATTTCCCGCTTCACAAAACTTTTTCTCTCCTTTTTCTGCTTTTGTTACCCCTGTTTTATATAAATAAAAGCTTAAGTACCTTTAAGTAGTACCATGAAACTTTATTTAATTCTTAAAACTTTAATTGCTCTTGTCTTGTATTATTTACACACTCTTTCTCTCTCTCCCTCTCTCTCTCTCTCTTTGCAGTTAAACCTTATTTTATGAAAGAACCTCATGACTTAACCATGTTATCTGGTCAAACAGCCACTTTTCATTGTTCCGTGGGTGGTGATCCACCACCGAAGATATTGTGGAAAAAGGAGGAGGGCAATATACCGGTATCACGTGCACGCATACAACACGATGATAAAAGTTTGGAAATCTCCAATATTGTGCCAGACGATGAAGGCACGTATGTATGTGAGGCCCACAATAATGTGGGACAAATTAGTGCCAGAGCCTCATTAACAGTGCATGGTAAGTGCAATAGAAGAAGAAAATTAATAACAATCAAAAGAATTGCTATTAAAAAGAAGGGAAAGATAATGAAAAAAGGCCTCTCGTCTTGTTTTATTAAATTTAAATTTTAAAATCCTTCCTTGTCTTCAATTGTAGCTCCTCCTACATTTGTCATTAAGCCGCAGGATAGAAAAATTGGCTTAAATGGTGTTGCCCAGTTTCCATGTGTAGCCGATGGCAACCCTCCACCCTCGGTGTTTTGGACTAAAGAGGGCTCCAGTACTTTGATGTTTCCCAACAACTCGTATGGCCATTTGCATGTGTCTGTCGAAGGTACATTACAAATCAATGGCGTACAAAAAGATGATGCCGGTTACTATGTATGCTCGGCCTTTAGTGTGGTCGATTCAACAACAATACGAGCATTTTTACAGGTAAGAAAAAATATGTGATTATTTTTAAATGATATGTACAAAGCATGTGTCTATTAAAATTGAATTTAAAAAAAATTTGTTTTCATTTATCAAAAACATCAATTGTTGCTACAGGTTACTTCTGTTGATGATACCCCACCGCCTATTATACAAATTGGTCCTTCAAATCAGACCTTACCAAAAGGTAGTGTTGCCATGTTACCCTGTCGTGCTTCTGGCAATCCCACACCACGTGTCAAATGGTACAGGGATGGCACCATCTTGCAAAGTGGAAATCGTTATACAATCGTGCAAGGTGGCTCATTGCGTATCGATGGTAAGTAAAAGAGAAAGAAAGGGGGGAGGTTTTGATTTTAATTAAATTTTTGAATTAATTTCTTGTGCTCATTTTTAATTAATATTTTTCAATTTCTTTTCATTGTATTCATGTAGATTTACAATTAAGCGATTCAGGTTTATATACCTGTACGGCTTCTTCGGAAAGTGGTGAAACATCCTGGTCTGCCACATTAACGGTAAGTGTAAACGACTCTTGTTTTTTTTTTTTTTGATATTTTCAAAGAGTATTTAAATATGTTGTCTCAGCGTTTCCAGTGAAAGGAATTTTTTGTTGTTGGGAATTTAATTACCCATAAATCCTTTCTTGTATTAATTTTTGTTGTAACAACAACTAATTACAGTGCGGCAAAGGAACAATAAAATTTTGTAAGTTTTTATGTTTCTTTATGTTGTAGTTGTTGGCGTATCTTTTTTTGTGGTTTTTTAACACGAAAACATTAAAAATTTAATCATAAAATTAAGGAATGTTGTAAAGCGAACAAGAACAAAACGTTGTAACACCAACATTTAATTGGTTAGACACACCGAAAGAACACACACAGCAACAACATTATTTTACGACTGTTGCGTGGAAACTTTTCATATGGCAGGGGAGTGGGAGGCCCAAACAATTCTGACGCTGTTTAAGTATCTTTAATGGCAAAAAAGTATTTGTTTTTGTTTATTTTGATTTTTGAAAAAAAAATTTTTTTTGAAACTTAAACATGCTTTTCTTTTAACACCGAAATTCATAATGTTTAATTTGAAGGCCTATTTAGCGAAAGCCTATAACACATAAACACTTAAAAAAAATTAAAATTTAATAAAAATTTACTCACAGTTGTTTATATTTAATGACTGCTCCCTGGGCACAGAGGTATTAGGGCCACTGAGCCTTCAGGCATAGACCAGCAAGGCGAGGTCTGGCTGCAAGATCTGTGGTACCACAACCGAACTGTGATCATGCATACGTTTGCCCAGACCAGGTCCAGTTGCTAAATTTGTACGACCAGAACCAAACTGTGGTATTAATTGATCCATGGCCAAGGGTAATATTGATAAGTATAAGCAAAAATGTCCACGTAGTTGGAGGGCAACGGTCAACGAGTTGAAGATGGCAGTTTTCCATCAGAATTTTTTCTACATTAGCAATATTCTGATCGATATGCTGTTTTCTTTCGTCATTCATGGTTTTAAATCAAGAAGAAATTGCTTGCTCGTTTGACCGATTATATATACATTATTGGTCATTATAATCCTTCACTCAGGAGTATGGCGTAGTTTCTCACATTAGCTATGTTGTGTGTATTAATTTTATGACTGAGTGGCGATACCTACAGTTTAAAGTTGACTCCGAACGACAGATTCTGTTCGAGCAAATTTTCATGGCAATTTTATTTACGCTTAGAGTTTTTGCCAGAAATTTGCTGAGAGGCAGTCGCCGGAGAAATATTTTTTCATATTTTGTTTTGTTGGACATATCGGACCTGAGGTTTTAACCGTGGCCTCATGTCTAATAACCCAACACACTAACTACTACACTACGGTGACTCTTTACATTAGAGCAGGCAAATAGGCAGCTGAGACTAGTTCTCTATAGTAGTGGTAACAAACCACTGTTACCTGAATTGTTCTCAGCTTTTTAACCTTAAGTTGGTACCCGAAAGAAGAAAAAAAATTCCGTCAATATATTCCGCTAGGAAACATTGGAAGTTCAATCCAAATAGAGCTGTTTATTGGCTTTGAGCACGCTCTTCAACTGGCCATTAGGCGCATTGTATTTGTTAAACAAAGGGCTTAGGGTATTCTTCTGGAAATCATTTTAAAAGTATTTCCATGCCAAGCAAAATCTTAAACGTCTGCAACTGTAAATTCTATGGAACATTTTTCTCTGCGAATGTGACACAATGTAGCTTACGAAAAAGCGGCTTTAAATAATTTTATTTCCAAATTAAAGCTTCTGGCACAGTAGATCTTTTAACAAGGACTTGCGAACTTTTACTATTGATTACGACTATATTGCTGAAGCCACGTCTGTCAAATTAATTGTCATTTACTCAGTCCGTTTTCATTGAAAAATTATCTTCAGCGGTCAGGTCCGTTTGTGATTGAGTGGCTATGTGAGCAAACAAAATTATGGAATTTGGGACAATGCGAGTTCATGTGATATCCAATAACGCCCAATGCAGTCCGTGAAAGTCATTTTAAGTCCATATTTCTTTGAGAACGACATTGTTCAGACCATTACTGTTAACGAAGGGCACTATATGTCTGCGATTTTCAACTTATTTTGGCTTGAATTGAATGATTTAGACTTCATCGACATATCGTTTAAACAGATCGGCGCTAAGTACCTCATGTCAGTGTCAAGTGCTCATGTCACATCACAAACATACATAATTTTTCATTACAAGCCTTCAGTGAAGATTACGACCTTGTTTCCTATATAACTTTTGTCGTGTGTGCTAATTTTATCCATGAGTGGCGGGACCTACAAGTCGACTCCGAACGTCAGATTTTTGAAAAACTTTTCATGGCAACTTTATTTACTCCCAGAGTCTCATACTTCGTTTTGTTGGAAACACACTACCTACTAAATTACGGTGGCTTCAACATCATGCCACATTGGATATTATGCGTAAGCGATTATACACACCACCGAACAAATGCGTCTTGATCTTGGACTTCTTCCTGTGGGTATTTTTCAAACCGAAAGTGTATGCAAACCATGAACACCAGCGGATCCAAAACTGTTAGTCAAATTCAGACCATTTGATGTGTCAGAATAAAAAAAATATTTCTTCGGCGACTTCCATTCAGCAGCTTTCCGGAAAACATTCTGAAAGTAAATCAAATTGCCATGAAACGTTTCTCAAAAATCTGTTGTTCGGAATAGGCTTTAAATTGTAGGTCCCGCTACTCATGTCTAAAATTAACACACACAACGTAAGTGGTGTGAAAATCTAGGTCGTAATCCCGATTGAATGGTTGTAGTGAGCGATTATATATGAATGTAATTAATTCACTCCTAAGTCGTCGGAGAAAACATTGACTTAGAAACTTGCCTTTACCAGTTTGACGTCCTGTGGTAACTCCTATTCTGAATATACCACTTTGGTAGTAAGATCATAGGCGTTTATCTCCGATTGAAGATCATTTTCAAAAAATGCTGAACGTCGTGCAACTTCCGTGATGTTTCTTGAGGTGCAATAAAAAGAGTTGTGGCATGAACGTGGATTCAAATCTAATGTTTAAAAAGAATCATAAATTTCCATGGCCTGATGCAACCGACAACTGCTTACCAATGCTTTCAGTATCTTTTTGGATTTTTTGCTTACAAGCTTGTATGACTAATAACATTGTGTTTCGTAAGAAATTTAATGGAGATTTTTAATTTAAAAATTACTTTTTAATTTAAAAACAAAACCACTTGTTAGATAATTAGGTAATAAGGCTGTCTGTTTATATGGTGAAAGTACAAAATATGGCCTACATTTCCACGGGGTATGTGAATTTATTTTCAGTATTTTTTTCTTACGCTTTCTATTAGATTTGCTGTGTCATTTATGTTTAAGAAAAAAACGTCCTCTTCAAGAGTTGTTGAAAACTTTTCAAAAATTGCTTCATTCATTTGCTTGTTTTTGGATTTTGCTTCTTAAAATCAATAATAATTCAAGTGTTTCAATAAATTTAAGAGAGTTATTTAAATGGAGGCACAACAAGCGTGTTGCTGCATAATAATGAAGTTAATTTGTGTTGAAACATACTCACACACAATATACTCCAATGGCCCATATAAGTAAGGAGAGTATCTCCACAGCAGTAATAAACATGTCAGGCACTGAAGGCACTAAAACAAGAGCAACAAAGTATTCGAAATAAATTTAAAAAAAGAAATGAAATTTTAAAATTATTATGTAAACATATTTTTTTCCTTTCTTTCGTAAGCAATTTCATATAAAGGGTGGCTCATATAAAAGTTTAAATTTAAAAATGTAATGAAACAAACCGTGTTTATTATTTTGCCAAATTTATTCTTTTGCTGTGAAGTATAATTGTTCCGGTTAGAAATGGAACATCATTTCATTCATATGGCTGTCGCGGCTAGCCTCAGAGTACCTCATTCGATCAAAGAAATTTTCGTGCACTTTTTCGAGTTAATGGGGTCGTATCTCGGCAATGGCATCACGAACGTTGGCCTCCAAGTGCTCAACTGTCTGTGGTTTGTCGGCATAACACTTTTCTTTAACGACGCCTCACAGAAAATAGTCCAACGGTATCAAATCGCAGCTTCTTGGCGGCCAATTGACATCACCATTTCGACTAATTAAACGGCCATCAAACGTTTGATACAATAAATCGATTGTGGCATGAGATGTGTGGCAAGTTTTACCACACTGTTGAAACCAAACATCGTTCACATCAATTCCATGAAGAGCGGCTACAAAGAAATCGATTATCATAGAGCGATAGGTGTCTCCATTGACCATAATGGTTGCGACGTCCACATTTTCAAAGAAATATGGAACAACGATGCCACCGCTCCACATGCCTCCAAAAAACAGTCATTCGTAATGGGTGTGTTGGCTTCTGTAAGACCACGTTTGGGTTTTCTGAGCCCCAAATGCGGCAATTTTGCTTATTGACGTACCCTTCAGGATGAAAATGAGCTTCAGCCGAAAAGATGATTTTTTTTTGGGAAAATCGACAGTTATTTCGTGTTGTGCAGTTTCTTGTTGGCCCATCTAGCGCAACGTAAATGAAACTGATGGTCATGCAGCCTTAGCTCTTGAACCAATTGAACTTTGTAAGACGTCTTACCGAGATCTTTTCGCAAAATTCGATGTAAACTGGCGCGTGAAATGTTCAATTTTTGAGACGAATGACGAGTTGATGTTGATGGTTACAGCTTGATATTGTTGGGTGTACGTATTGTACGAGCACGCTTACGTATTGGTACATCAACAATGAAACCAATTTTACGATCTTTAGCAATGAACTTGCATATACCGGGCACTGTTGGTCCTTCTCTGCGACCAAATTTTGTACGACATTTTCATGCAAAATCCGACGAATTGTCAATTGTTTTGAAAATACATTTCAAGCGTAAATCGATTCATTACGCTCAGTGGAGATAGGTTAGGTTAGGTTAGAGGACGCGTGCTTGTCAATTAAGACAAGTACAGTAGCCGGAGATCGAATAAACCCATTGTACAACGTCCTAGTTTCTCGCACCACTTATGCTGTGTGTGCTAATTTTATATATGAGTGGTAGGACCTACAGTTTAAAGTCGACTCCGAACGACAGACTTTTGAGAAACTTTTTCATGGCAATTTTATTTACTCTCAGAGTTATTGCCAGAAATCTGCTGACAGGAAGTCGCCCAAGAAATATTTTTTGTATTTTGTCTTGATGTCTGGCCTGGGGCTCGAACCCTGGCTTTACGTCTAATAAGCCAACACACTACGTACTAGACTACGGCGACTTCTTCAGTTCAGATAATATACTGAATTTTGTGACAGAATAGAATGGCATTAGTTTTGCCAGATTGGAAATAACCGTTGAGTCAAATTTAAACCAATAGATGGACCACCCTATACAAACTATTTATCATTTGATTTATTTTTTCTGCCTTTATTGGTGTTTCCCATAGAAATTTCATTGAAACAATTTGAAATTTTATTCTGGGAATTTTCATAAAATATTGTTGAAAAAAAGAAACACGATGTAAAGCAAACATTACGTACAAACAAATAAACTTACAAACAAACAAGAATAAAAAATATAATTTATTTGCTTCTATTTTAAATGTTAATTACAATTCAAATGGCATGTCAGCCAGCCAGCCAGCCAGAGCCGGCCTGCTGTTACATTGCATTTGCTGCCGTTTTATGTGCTGCATGTGTTTCACTGTTGAGCTACTGGAATCAACAAATTTTTATATCAAAATGTCATTACAATTCATTATTATCGTTTGATATTGTGGAAAAGATGAAAAAAAAATGAAAATCAAAAACTGAAACCTGATACAGATACAGATCCAGAAAAAGAAGGAGAAAAAAATTGTTTTAAATTATTCCCGCAATACAAAACAGTTACTGTCAATATTTATGGACGGTTTTTTTTATAAACATACACATGTACATGCAACATATACAAAAAAATTCATGCAAATGAAGCCAAGCCAGGCTCTGTATGCAGTTTGAATACGAAACAGAAACAAAATTGATCAGAGAGTCATTAATTTCTGTTTTCAAACTTGCACTACTTCTTGTTCGATGCGAGCATTTTTTTCTTCTTTTTTTTGTAAATTTTTCCTGACTCACAAAAAAAAAAAAAATAAAGAGAAATACACTTAAAAATGTTTTTCCTCCAATATTATGGCTTTCAGATAGGGTTGTAGCAATTATGACCACAACATAACAGATTGACTTTTTCTATATGCAGCAGAAAATTACAAAAAAAAGAGAAAAAACAGAAATGCTGTATCGTATAAAAAAGTATGGTGATATCATACGCAATTTATAAGTAACCCAATAGGCAATTTAATCAGCATTCCTATTCATATAATTTAACAAAAAATTTTCCTTTAATGCCTCTTTACTTTATTGGCCTTAACAACCCGATTATCGGATTTATGCCTGCTTCAGCACATCCTTCCAGGTGCCTCTGCTTTTTAGGCGTCTTCGTCACTCCAATCTTTAACAGAGCTTCCTCGACTTGGTCCGCAAATCCCCACATCAAATACCCATTCTGCCAGAGCATTCTCCTCCATTCGAACGACATGGCAGAGCCTGCACATGAAGAGCTTTTACAGCTCATTGTTGTATCAGATTCGGAAATCATCGCCAACTCTCACGGGACCGAAGATCTTACATACATACACAATTTGTCGTTACAACCCTTCAGTCAAGATTACGACCTAGTGTCTCACACCACTTATGGTGTGTGTGGTAATTTTATAGATGAGTGGTGGGACCTACAATTTAAAGTCGACTCCGAACGACAGATTTTTTAGAAACTTTTCATGGCAATTTTATTTACTCTCAGAGTTTTTGCAAGAAATTTGCTGAGATGAAGTCACCGCAGAAATATTTTTTCATATTTTCGTTTTGACGTTAGACCTGGGGCGTATTTAATAAGCCAACACACTACCCACTATACTACGGCGACAACGACAGAAGATCTTACCTCGGACTCTTTTCTCGAAGGCTGCTGCATCAATGCTTAATATTGTCCATGCCACTGCGCCATAAAGAAGCACGAGGAGGATAAGCATCTTGTAGAGTATTGGTTTTGTTGTACGAGAGAGGTCTCTCCCACTCAATTGCATACTGGGACCATAGAAGCACCTATTGGTTAGCGTGATCCTAAGCTTGATCTCCGGGCTGGCATCAATTTTGGTGGTAACGGCGGTGCCAAGCTAAACAAATTCATTGACTATAACGAACTTTATTTAGGTAAAAATATGTGTGTTCTTTAGCTGTATGAGAACTATCATGATGGCCACAGCTTGACAGTTAATCAGTGTAGTTTGATAAGCCATCAAGAATCTTTTTCCGTCAAGTCAAACCCTCCAAATTGTGGAAATTTGCTTTGAAAAATATCTGTCCGCTAAGGTCATAGATTACTTTGTCCATTTTAAGCTGAATAAATTCGGCCAACCGAAAATTTTCGCACTAATTCAACTCTTCTCGATTTAAAGCCATGAGTGACAAAAGAAATGTGCATATCGAAGGGAATATTGCCAAAGTAGAACAAACTCTGGAGGAAAAAAAGCTGAACTTGTTGGCCGTTGTTCTTCAAATACGTTAGGATTTGGCCTTACATGCCTATCAAATGCAGTGTGTACAAGTATTGAAGTCAAATGACTATCGTTGGAGTCGAACGTCGTTAACAAATGACCATAACATCCATTAAAAATTGATTGTTTGGTGCAGTTTACACACTGGCCGAATCATGAGTACATACATACATAATTGGTCATTACAACCCTTCAGTAAGGATTACGACCTATCTGCTCACACCATTTATGTTGTGTGTGTTAATTTTGTACCCAAGTTGTGGTACCTACAGTTTGAAGTCGACCCGAACGACAGATTTCTTTAAGAAACTTTTTCATGGCAATTTTATTTCACACTCACAGTTTTTGCCAGAAATCTGCTGATAGGTTCCAACACCATGGAGCAATACTATCGATATGTTACCTCAGGGGTTATATTAAGTCATTGCTTGATAACAACACACCAGCAACTCTTGAAGTATTAAAGGCTAATGTTCAAGCTACCGTTGACGCAACAGGGCTGGATTTATTAAAAAAGTTTTTAAAAATTCTACTTTTTAGTTAGACTAGTTAAAAATCAGCCGCATCCAGATATATGCCAAAAATCTAGGGCTGTCACGAAGTATCCACCTTAATCTCTTAAAATTACTTAGATTTGCAAGATAAGCTGGTGATTTGTATGCTGGAGCATGACCTGAAATTGCAGCCTTGTCAGTTACCATAGCATAGAAGCAAAAATGTAAGTAAAGACAGTTTATCTGCCCTGTAGCTGATAGGCATCCAAGTATTTCTTTCTGCAATACATTAAAGCAGCTTAAATTTCAAGTCTGTAAGCTGAATTTTAATTCTCCTTATCACAGAATCTTTATATTCAGCTTGATGCTGTGACCAGTCAGAAGGCAGGTCACTATCCTCAGCTCACTCCTGGATAGTACGATGCAATACTATGAGGTTAACTGATTCTGTTCAGGAGACAGTTAAGGAGAAAGTTCTCTCAATGTCCTCGAATAAATCTCGCGTCAGACTTATCCCACAATTTACTAACAGTAGGTTCAATAACAGTGGTCCTCATGGCCGCTTTCATATCAACGCACGTCAGTTTCTCTCATCTTATCATACGCCATTTGAACTGTTCTGATAGTTTATTTGTGAAGGCTGTACTAAGTTTTGTAAAAAAATATCAATCCATTTAAAATTGATTGATTGATTGATGATTGATTGAGTGATTGGCTGATTGATTGATGATTGACTGATTGATTAATAATTGGCTGATTGATTGGTGATTGACTGATTGATTGATGATTGACTGAATGATTAATGATTGGCTGACTGATTGATTGACAGATTGTACGACAATTGGTAGTGAAGTGATTGTCGTTGAAACTCTCTAAGCTGTTACAATTTGTAGCCGAGGCTTACGGAATAAGTGATCATCAACTGGTCAATCGGGAGAAAACAATGGCCCACATGAAACGAAAATTGTAAAAGGAATTGTGTTCAAATATAACACGATTAGGCTAGATCCATGGCTGGTAGTCATTTATTTGAAACTACTGGTGCCAGCTCGACCTCGCAATCAGTTTACCGCATGCTCTTGACGTAGGTAAATTTTTTAGTTGACGAAAAATTTAAACAAATTTTAGAGTCCGCAAAATTGTTAGTTTCTGCAGGAATTTCCTGATGGTAATGTAACGATATCAAGTCCATTTTGTTCAACTTCATTACCAAAAGCTTTTGCTACAAAAAAAACCCAACAATTTGTTTCAATTTCAAATTTGTCTGCCTTTTGGGTTATGCAGCTTGTCTGTGGTTTAATTTGCTTTTCAACGTCATTGTTAAGGCAACATTTTGTTACACTTGTCTGCCTTAAAACCATAAAAAAGTTGCAGCTTTAGCTGTAGTTTGCTGTTTATGTAACACAGCAATTTTTTATTCGTAATTTTTCTTCTTGTTTGTTTTTAATTTTTTTTTTATTCAATTTCGCTGTAATACTGCTGATGTTTATGCATCAATCATAAATTTGCAGTTCCATGTTGGCAGGCTTATTTGATTTGTTCTGCTATCATTAAACAATTAATTCCACATCCTTAAGGTCATAAACTAAAGAAGAATTGGTTGTCTGTAGTGTATCATGATATGATAGTTAGTAAATGATCAAGGCAGAGCTCAAAATCGTAAAAGTGCGCTTCACAGTGCATAAGATGGCATACGTTAGCAATCAATGCAAATAAGAAAGGGAACTAAAACAAGGCTTTTGTGACAAAAAACTATCACGTTTGAAACCTTCTGTGCACTTGCAGACAAGCACCTTAGAAGGTCTTGAGCTCAGTTTGGATAAGGAAATCTAGAGCAATTGAAAATCAGATTTTAAACCGGAGATGTCGCAGTAGTCTAGTCGGTAGCAGGTTGGCATATTAAACGTGAGACCACGGTTCAAATCACAGGTGAAACATCTCCAACAAAACGAAGTATGAAACGAATATTTCTCATTCGGCGACTGCCTTTCAGCAGATTTTCGTCAAAATTTCTTAGAGTAAATCCCGACTAAAGAGTGGTAGAGAACAATTATGTATGTATGTATGCATGTATGTGAAGCTGTTTGGACTTGCAAGTATTGAAAGCAATCTTCTCACTTACTGGAGGGCAAAGGCAATCACCAGAATATGTATGTCGGATGCTGATCAATTATCGCTTTTTGTCGTATAATAACTCTGTACAGAAAAAGTCCTGTGATCCCAACTATTATGCGCTAGAATTAATACAAAAGATTTCCTTAGTGTTCTACAGATTTAGTAGAGGGTGAGAGAACTACTTTTTTTGCTGTTACTGCTCTCCTTATGCTGAAAGATTCATAAGGAATTGGTCAGCTGATCTTGGAAGACTTCATTAGACTTCCAAATTCGTTTGAGTAGTATTCAGTAGCCGTTAGAGAAAATTAATGCATTAATGCCCCATAAGTTCCAAGAATATGTTCTAATGATTCATTGTTATCATCACGGAATCTACAGGTTCGAGTGAACCCTCATTTTGAATAAGTGTACTCTGGCTCTACAGTGCTTTGTCATAAGACAGGTTATCAGCACCAAGTCACTTCTGGATAATCTAAGGCCTGACTCGGATCTCCTGTTATTGTAGTTTCCCAACGAAAGTTTACAGTGCCCTGTCAAAAGACTGGTTAACAACATCAAGTTATTCCTGGATTGTCTATTGTCTGACTCAGAACTCCTCTTATTTTAGTTTCCCAACAAAACTTTTGATTACTTCAAACCCACTTGGTTTCAAAAGTATCTTTCTGAAGATTTATGGACCCATTAGCGGTGTGAAAGATTGCCTGTTTGCTCATTACCTAAATTTCGTATAAGAGCTGGCAACCAGCAGAATGTAACTTTATTTTCCCTACCTAGCCGTTATAGCTTCTGTGGACAGACTCATACTATCTTCGATTTACCTCGTAAGAGCTGAAGATAAGATAAGAAGCTCGAATATCGGCCTGATTATCAAATAATATTGCTTTGCCCTTTCTTCCTAGTATTCCAGCTGATTTGAGCCTGAGTTTCTTGAATTGAACACATATTTCATTGTCGTAGACCAGCACTTACAAGGTACCTGCCAGTTTCCGCAAGTACTCGGCATATTTCTCTCTGAAATCAAAAACTCCTTCTCCTATTCCAAGATCTCTAACTATACGTGCAGGTCAGAATAGTAAGTAGCCTTTACCTTATTTGACTCCCCTTTGTTATAAAGTCTCGTAGCGTATTTATTTATTTACCAAAATCAGACAATCGAAAGGCTATGATCAGGGAACATTTAAGAAGAGGACTGTTAGCGACTTTATGAGGGAAACACTTGAAATAATTTTCATTTGAATTTGAAGTCCGACAATTAGTCTCCAAGTCACAAAGTCCTGTGATGAATCTTGTATTAGCCTTGCATCCCATTATCCCAGTCATAGTCTCCTGATTTCTGGTATTCACGGCGGACTTAAGTGCAACAAAGCTTTTAGCTCCGCTGTAGGATAGATTTTCATTGGCTTAGTTATACCATCTATCTATGCGTCTCTATATTTTGTCCAAATTCGCTTTAAGAAAGAGCATTTATACCATGATGTACTTGATCCTGCACAGGATATAATATGACTGGTCTTTCCAAAAATGCTTTCAATATAAGCCTTTCTTTAGCTCTTCTTTCCCTGTGGCTTGCAGCTTTCTGCCTGACACCTGCGTCTTAAGAAAAATCCACAAGAAAATCTTAACGGGATCAAATTCTACGATCTCGGTGGTCAGATAAACTAGCTTCTATGTAGGATGACCATGCTTTCAAATCGCTATTACAGAATATTCTGTTGAAAGTATATATCATTGGTGTCCAGATCGTCCAGAGCATCCATTCCAAAGGAAGTTGGTAATCCTCGACCCAGAGTGCTCATCTTTAGAAGAGATAGCATTGTAGGCTCAAAATCCAGAGCAACATACATACATAATTGGTTATTACAACCCTTAAGTCAGGATTATGGACCTAGTTTCTCACACCACTTATGATGTGTGTGTTCATTTTATACATGAGTGGCGGGGCCTACAGTTTAAAGTCGACTCCGAACGACAGATTTTTGAGAAACTTTTCTTGACAATTTTATTTGCTCTCAGAGTTTTTGCTAGAAATCTGCTGAGAGGAAGTCGCCGAAGAAATCATTTTTGTATTTTGTTTTAATGTCTAGCCTGGGGCTCGAATCCTGGCTTTACGTCTAATAAGACTTCAATCCAGAGCAAACTTTTTTCGGTCTGCATTGGATGGTCTCGGATTTCATATTGATTTATTATCGCCCGAAATTCGTTCAGGCCTGAGCGGTTATATCATGATATTCTTAGTCCTTCGGAGGATATCTTACGTCTAATTTGTCCTGAAATGCTTTCAATGTAAGCCTTTTATTAGCTTTAATATCACTATTAAGGTCTTGCCCGGGTGTATCCTTAATCTCACTGACATGCACTAACAACTTACAATCTCGAGACTTCTCTTCCAATTTTCCTTAAGCTATCCGAACTATATCGCTTCCATATCCTTGGCAGTCGATGCCCACTTCAGATACCTTTAATAAGAGTTCAGGTTTTAACCTAGCTTCACATTAGTGCTGCAAGTATGTACTCCACCTTTTGCGTACTTTTTGTGCTACTTGGTACTAAAATATGATTTTAAGCTGGAAACAGTGCTTGTATAAGAAATATTTGTATATTTTTATTGATATTCGAAAATATTTAAAAAAAAAAAAAATTCCAATCTTTTTATTTTTTTCGTTGTTGTTGTTAATTTCCATATAAATGACCGTAAACTTAATTTAAATTACCTGACATGACAGCCGCTGTCAATCACCATTAATGTAAATGACTGAAAGAAAGAAAGAAAACAACAACAGTAACGTTTGTGTTGTTAATGTTGTTGGTTTTTTTTCTTCAACATTTTGGGAAAGTTTTATTCATTTTATTTTTTTTTTCTGTGTTGTTGTGCTCTCTAGAGTTGGCATCATTATCGAAAACTGACGATAACAAACATGCAACATTCATTTCGACCACTTCTTAGAATTGATGTGAAAAGAATGTGTCATAATAGATGAAGAAAATATCTTTTAAAATAATTTTCTTTTCAATTTCTCTCTCTTTCTCTGTGTCATTTCATGCAAAAAATTAAAAAAAATGTGGAAAAAATATTCGATTGAATGGATGGATAACAAACAAACACCAGGTGGAAAAGAGCAGTTCATCAATATTGCATCGTTCAGCTGATCCCAGTACCTATCCAGCACCACCCGGCACCCCAAAAGCGGTGAATGTAACACAGAATTCAATTGCATTGAGATGGTCGAGAAGTCAAGAGAAGCCACAGGCAACAAGTCCAATAATTGGGTAAGTTTTTTAACCATTTTCAATAAGATATGTATGTATGTACATATGTATGTATGTACCTATGTGGGTATAGGTAGGTACTATGTACACAAGTTTGTTTTGTTTGTGTAAAAACAAAAGTCTCCCTCTGCCCTCTCTCTCTTGCTGAACTGTCGATTGTAGTTGCAAGTTCCTGGTATTTTGATGCTTCATTGTTGACTCTTTCATTTTGTTTATTAAATGAAGCAATTCTTTAGCTTTCTTTTTCTTGTTCTTTTTTCTCTTCCAATGAAAAAATATAGAAAATTTCCTATAAAATGAAGTTAGAAAAAGTTTCATTGGATGAATGAAAAAACAGAAACAAAACGCTGAAAAACTTGCCATATGCTTCACTGGATTGTTGATTGAAAATAATTTTCTTCTTCAGAATAATTTTTTTTTGTTTTTGTGTTTGTTTTTCTTTTGCAAACAAATTGAAAACAAGCAAGTAAAGAGAATAAATTAAATGCAATTTATTAAAAACAATTTAATTTCCCAATTTTTTTTATTATTTTCTGCAAAAAATTTTGAATTTTCATTTTGATTTCTCGTGTTGCAGCATTGCTTGATTCGTAGCCTTACAGAAGGACCGATTTCACATTTCAATCGAACAGACTAAGCTTTGTATTTCTCAATATGTCTTATACATACTTGGTCCAATGATTCAAACCTTGTCTGTTCACTTCCTAAATCTCGGCTGTGTATCTACTGTGGAAGTTCTAGTCATAGGTATTGTACTGCCCAAGTGGAAAAACTGTTAAAAATTTTCAACATGTCTGTCTTCCAAAATGTACCAACACAAAGTTTGTATACAGTTCTTCTACGGTATATAAATTATGTAGATATTCAAAGTAACCAAACAATGCATCAACTATAAATCTGATGCCTGATTGCTTTTTGACTGCGTTAAAAATACACATTGCCTACGTTTTGAAATAGAATACATTGTATATATTTTGTACAGCGGCTTTATGAAACACTATACTTTGTTCAAACACAAAGCAACTAACATTTTGGAAGGCAACCCATGTCTGTTGGCCTCAAACCATTACAGTTTTGTACAGTTCAAGGGCATTATACTGGTTTTTGCTTGTTTCTGGTTATCATCATAGTTCATCCTTTATAGTATATCCCTATAAAAGTTTTCTTGTGGACCACTAGACAGATGTCATCGACATCTCAAGTTTCATGAAGTGCTTACTTTTCATCACGACTTTTCTAGTACGATGTTGTAGAATATTTTTGTTAGGACTGAATAGGCAACGGATTAATGTTTTGATTGGGGAGACTCACCAAGTAGGTTTTCGTACCTCATCTGCTGCTGTTGTAAGCTTGCACTTGGCATACTGCAGAATTCCTGATAGCACGTACAGTGTTTTACTATCCAGCACTATAGTGACAAATTTATATGCGGTTTTCCAACAAGGAATTCTGTGACACATCACACCATTTCATGCCATTATGTGAGGAATACAATACAGTTCAAATATTCGCCACGACTTCTCTGGGGTGAGAGCATCGGAAATGTTCAATATTCCATGATTCTGGCACATAAATCAGACTGAATTTGGTCTCTGGTCACATGGATTATGTTGGCTTCAAAGCCCACTATGGCTTGTAACTTTTTGGAATATACATACATAATTGGTCATTACAACCCTTCAGTCAGGATTACAACCTAGTCTCGCACACCATTTATGCTGTGAGTGTTAATTTTATATATGAGTCGTGCGACCTACAGTTTTGAGAAACTTTTCATGGCAATTTTATTTACTCTCAGAGTTTTTGCCAGAAATATGCTGAGAGGAAGCCACAGCAGAAATATTTTTTCATATTTTCCTTTTGATGTCTGACCTGGGGTTTGAACCGAGGCCTGACGTCTAATAAGCCAATAAACTACCTACTAGACTACGTCGACTTCTATACATATATGTATATAAGTATACCTGCAACATAAAAAGACCCAAGAAAACAAGAACAAATTTAATGGGGTCAAACCGCACTATGTCGGTGGCCAATTCACATCAGCTTCATGTGAGCTGAACGTGCCCACAAATCGCGCGGGCAAAACATCAAATGTGGAATGAGCTGTAGCGACGTCCTGCTGAAGTCATGCTTGGTTGATGTTCAGATCTTCCAATTTAACCCAAAAGAAGTTAGTAATCGTCGATCTATAGTGCTCGCTATTGTTGGTGAGATGGCCTGGTTGACTTCGTTCTCAAAGAATCATAGACCGGTGTCATCGGTCTAACTCAAAATCTACAGCAAACAGTGATTTTTTTCTGCGTGCATTAGACGCTCCTGGATGTCAAAGGGCTAGTATCGTCCCAAATTGGATAATTTTGTGTACCCACTCATCTCGAAATTGGTTTCATAGACCTAGCTTCTCACACCACTTATGTTGTGTGCGTTGATTTTATACATGAGTGGCGTGACCTACAGTTTAAAATCAACTGCGAACGACAAATTTTTTGAGAAACTTTTCATGGCAATTTTATTTAGCCTCGGTGTTCTTGATAGAAATCTGCTGAGAGGAAGTCGCCTCACAAATATTTTTTTATTTTTCGTTTTATTGGATTTCATTTTAAAAACATTTATTTTACCATATTTTTTGAAAAAGTATATATGGAGAGCTTTTTATCCTTAAGAGCAAATTTAATAAAACTTTAATAAACCATTAACCAGGTAAAACTGCAACCTTTTTGTTAGTTTCAGTAACGTGCAGCCTTAATTTATTGAAAATTTTTAATTTTTGAAAATAATTTTTATATGAGTTGAAAAATTATGAAAAGGATATGGGAAACTTCATATCCTTAAGAGAAAAATTTGTCAAAATTTCAGCTTCACACAGGGGATTTTATGTCCTAATAAATCGAATAATGGCTGATAACTCCCTCCTTAAGTGCCCCTGGCCAGAACTAGTAGAGCCTACGATTTTTACAGGTGCTTTGCAACGAGACTTAGTAGCAAAAGTGAAAGGAATGATCTCAAAGTTACATACTTTTTTCAAGTATTTTGTAGTATACAGATGGATCTTGGGACAGAAGTGGGAGTTTATAGTTGAAGAATGACATATTCGGGGAACTTGAGAATTCTCCAAGCAGAAGTCTATGCCATTGAAAGATGTGCTCAATCCAACTTCAACGAAACTTACAAAGGACCGGGGCTTAGCAATACCAACTGACAGTCAGTTTACCATTCGAGCACTCGGTTCTTAAGAGGTTAAAAAAAAGATATTATGGAACTGTCTATACTGAATCATCGAAGTAAGGCAAATAAGATGACCTTACGTTGGGTTCCAAGTCATGTGGGAATTCGTGGCAATTAGCAGGTAAATTAACTTATGGAAAGGGCAGCTTACACTCTGCTTGTGGTACAAGAACGTTTTTGCGTTTGAGGTAACAAAAACTTTTGTAGTGAAGTTGTAATAAGAGGCAATTTGAGCTAAGCATCAAACTAACCTGAGATTGGTAACCAATCCCTTTAAGAGGACACTGCAAAAAATGAACAATCGTAGAACAATTTTTCAGAATATGTATCGTCTCAAAAGCAGTATGTAGATTCAGTAATGATAAGAATGCATCGTAAAAACCCATTCTTGGAGCTTGTAAAGCAAAGGCCCCAATTCACTTTTAGACTACGGCGACTTCTAAGATTATCAGATTGGTTCAGGGAAAATTCAAGGCACCTTAAAGGTCTCTACTATATCCAACGCTACTTCAAATTTTCCTGAATAATCTTCTCTATTTATCCTCTCATCATTTCTACTGTATGGCAGATGACAGTAATATTTGTCATTCATATTCTTAATAACTAATATCAATCTCAGAATGGCGTTGTGACAAAGAGGTCGAGGAAGAGGTTTTTAATGTCCTGACCAGAGCTTTAACCACGACCTCATGTATAATAAGCCAACACTAACCTACTGCGTCTAGTAGGTAGTGTGATGTAAAGCCATGGTTCGAGATCCAGGCCAGACATCAAAACAAAATACAAAAAGTATTTCGTCGGCGACTTCCTCTCACCAGATTTCTGGCAAAAACTCTGAGAGTAAATAAAATTGCCATGAAAAGCTTCTCAAAAATCTGTCGTTCGGAGTCGACTTTAAACTGTAGGTCGTAATCTTGACTGAAAGGTTGTAATGACTAATTATGTATGTATATAGACTACTTCGATTCCTTATAGCATTGCTTATATCCGTCCAAAAATGGAATGCAACTTTCGTGTTTTGGCCGTTGACTAAGAGTTTATTTTGAGCCTATTTTGAGTCGTAAACATTGCGTCTTCGTCTTTCTTGTTTCCCATAACATATTTTCATACATTCATACATAATTGGTCATTAAAACCCTACAGACAGGATTACGACATAGTTTCTCACACCACTTACGTTGTGGGTCTTAATTTTATACATGAGTGGTGGACCTACAGTTTAAAGTCGACTTCGAACGACAGATTATTGAGAAACTTTTTCATGGCAATTTTTATTTACTCTCAGAATTTTTGCCAGAAATCTTCTGAGAGGAAGTCGCCGAGGAAATACTTTTTGTATTTTGTTTTGATGTCTGGCCTCGAACCCTGGCTTTACGTCTAATAAGCCAACACACTAGCTGCTAGACTACGGCGACTGTGTGTTCCTAAAAAACACTGTGCCGTATATTCTAGTCGTTCGTAGTCGAGTGGTTGATAGATCGCATAACATATTAAAAAGAGAATTCATTCTTTAAACGCTCATTCCACATATAGAATTTTGCTCCTCCAGAAGTCTTTCCTGTCGTAAACACTGCTCCCTCTTTCTTTCTTGCTTCCCATAACATATTTTCCCAGTTCCTAAGTAATGCACTGCATGAGTAAGGGTTCATCCCCTGAGTGTTGTTAGTAAACCAAAAAAAAAAAAAATATTGATTCCAGTTAGATCACTCCTCTTAGACTGGATCCAAGTAGATGTGAGAACCGCTTGATACCCCAATCGTACCTAAATTGTTAAGACTGTTGGAATCAAAATAATTTATTTGTGGGAATCATAAAAAGCATTAAAATATTCTGAAATCAAATCAAAATACTTCGATTTTATTCTTTTTGAAGTTCTATTCATTTTTAAGCGGCTGTTTTCTTTTCGTGATTTGTTTTCCTTTTTTTGTGGTTTTTGGTTATTCATTATTATTGGCGTATTTTTTCGTTTTGTTTTTCTAAACCTGCCATTGATATTGGCCAATAAAAGACCATGCGATTTAGACCAGCTGCTGGCTAGAGGCTTTTATTTTACATTGAGACCCCATTCAAAATTTCCAATTTCTTTTGCATCGATTTTTTTTTTGGATTAGAATGTTGCATGATGCATGCATGTATATGCCACATGTTGGTAATGAATTTTTTTGTTTCGTTAAGCCAAAATAATTTAAACAATGGCAGATAATAAATAGAGAAGAGGGATAATTTTAGTGGCAGCGAAATAGGATTGGGCTTGGAAAGAATTTTTTTTTACAACTCGCCCTTCTTTAAAGCAACCAATTTATTTGATTTAAAAATAGAAAAACGCAAATATTTACCACACTTTAATAGCTAAGAGTACCATATTCTATTTAAAAATGCTTTTCAAAAGAACGTTTCTTTGCCTTTATGGCCGCTGTAAAGCCTTAAACAATTCGCCAAAAAAAAAGAGAAAAAAATGGAAAAAATCAAAAGGAAATAAAGTTCGAAAATGTTGGCCATTGTTTTCCCTACCACATGGAATTTTTTTTTTTTTTTATGTTGCCACTCTCTTACATTGTTGTACATGCAGTTGTTACTGTTTGGCTGTTGCATTGTTATATTGACTGACCATTTAACCATTTAATATGGCTGGCCTGGCCTGGCCCGTTTTCGATATATTTTATGCTTTCGACACGGCTTGTGGTGCTCCACTACTGTTACTGATACTGATGATACGTTTTCGTTTTTCTTTTCATTTTGGTTTTGGCGTGGCTTTTTTAAATATTTTGCATTGCTTTTTTTGTTTGTTCCTGTAGGCCTTTGTATTAGCCATTGCTTGCCATGTGCCATGAAGTTATGGTCCACGCCAAAGTAAGTCTGTTCTTTACCAAATACAAGCATAAGCAAAAGCAAAAACCATACAAAATGTATAGCAAGTAACAGCAGAAACGCAATACAGTTCAGTTCAGTAACAAGAATGTGAGGCTGAGGTTTTAAATTGAAGGCTGCAGCCTCCAAATTTGAACCAAAAAGAAGCGGAACAAAGAAATGTTTGACTTTGTGATTAGAAATTTAAATTTTTTTTGGTAAATTAGAGCATCATGTAAAGGTATTAAATCATTAATGAATTTGGGACAATAACAATCCAAGTGAAATACAAGAGTGAGGGCAAATGACGTCATCGGTAAATATTTCTTTCAACGTTAGCGAAATTTTTTGTCAATTAAAATGGCAGTTACATACATAATTAGTCATTACAACAATCAATCAGGATTACGGCCTAGCTTCTCACACCACTGATGTTGTGTGTCTCAATTTTATACATGAGAGGCGGGACCTACAGTTTAAAGTTGATTCCGAATGACGGATTTTTGAGAAACATTTCATGGCAATTTTATTTATTCTCAGAGTTTTTCCCAGAAATATCACATACTCTCTACTAGATCACGGCGGCTTCACGTAACCTCAACTTGATGGAGAATAAATCTTCAAGGCGGAAACTTCTCAAAGCAAGAAAAGCGCAATTGCCCAGTATTATTTCGTCGTTAAACTCTAAGTGTAGTGAGTAGTATCGTATTCACCTCGTTTAAACAAGACAATTGACGTGCGAAAAATTGTGGAACCCCCTCTTTTTTTCAAAATACGGTTCACTTGTAACAAAACACACAAAATATTCTCACGATTTTCAATTTGTGCAATGATTTCGTTTGTTTAAGTAACTGCAAATAATTTTTTTGCTGAAATAAGTTGAACTGCACTAAAGTACGCATAATTCGGTTGGTATTCGAATAAGCTTAAATGTGTTACAGTGGTAACACATCATTTTAGTCCTGCTTGAGCACTGAATAATTAAATTGGTACGTAAATAAGCCTAAATTTACAAAAGGGGTAAAATGTTGAACGATTTCATGATAAAGTTTTGGGTACTAAGGTTAATTGACATTTTTAAGAAATTATATGGAACTTTTTTATCCCGCGCTATGTACTCTATTTATTATTATAAACAAAAAAATTTGGAGAATCTTAAAACGTAAAATTATAATCCATTTAAGGTACTTTTTTAGAAAACACTGATTCAACTGAGAATTCATGACGATTTTCGAAAAACTAACTGCCATTTTTAAAATATAAATATGTCTGCCACTATTGACACATAAAGTACTTTTTATGGTACTTTATATGTCAGTTCATTTTAAAATAACTCTTTTAAATTCTTTTTCATTTCACCACAATGAAGAAAATCTTTTTATTTGGATTTGGTACTATCTGCAATCAAGACAAACGTTTCATTTGTATTTAGTACTATTACAGAAAGAGTACTTTTTCGAAAATATAAATGCCTTAATAAAACTTCCTTTAAAATATAGAATTCATTACATTTTAATAAATGTATTTGAACTAAAAATTTCTAAAATTGTTACGGATACAAATAACTTTAAGTACTTTTTTTTGGTACTCTTTTGAAATCTTTTTTTATTATTATTGAATCTTTCCTAAAGAAATTTACAATAGTTTTCAAATCTTAAAGCTAGTTTTGAAGATTAATAGTTAGCACCAGTGTGTTAACTAGGTATATATTGTATTCAAATCTTATAATAATACTATATTAACAGTTAGGGTGAGTGCAGCTGTCGAGCGAGACTCAATGTGTCACTTCGTTTTAACCTCTGATGGCCGTCGAATTGAATCAAGTCCCTTGCCAATGCGTTGGGGTGAATCGTTAGTTTATCGACGTATTTTATGGCGAATTTTTAAATTTCTTCCTGAATTGTAGGAATGTTTAGATCTCTATGGATATTAGGATAAAAGCTTGGACTGTCTTCTTCGTAATTTCAAAACGTAGGTCCATATTGACTTTATAATGCATTTGTATAAAAGAACCTTGTATTCAAGGTCTAGTGTTGAATTAGTGCATTTGAGCGGATTTCAGCTTAATGGCCGCTAATTTGGTCTCGATGTGGCGGGGTATTTGAAGTGATTTTCAACAGGGACATCAATATTATTTATTTTTTATTTGTGGGCAGTCTTGATTTTTTTTTTAAATCTTGTTTAAAATTTTTTGAGAGCATATAATTCGTTTTACTTTTAATAACTGCATTTGGTAGTCTGTTACTTATAAGCTTTTGGTCTTAGGATTGTTGTAAATAAGCTAAAGTACTTTTTTGGTACTTGTTTATTCAGTATTACGGCTGAAAAATGATTTAATTATTTATTTGACACTGAAAAGGCAATCTTGGTACTTTTTTACACGGCTATTTTTATTTCTTAATTGGTCGCTACAAGCCTTTACTTAGGATTACGTCCAAGCTTCTCATACTACTCACATGGTGTGTATAAAGAGTGGCGAGACCTACAGTTTAAAGTCGGCTCCAAACGACAAAATTTTAAGAAACTTTTCATGGCAATTTTGTTTACTCCCAGACTTTTTACCTGAAGACTGCTGAGATTAAGATGCCGTATTCGTTTTTGTTTTGTTCAAGATGTCTGAGCTGGGATTTGAACTGCGGACTTACATTTAAGAAGTTAACACCGTACCAATTAGACTTTGAAGTCTATAGTTGTTAATTTTTAAATCACAAAATTCATTTATTTTTTTTTTTTACTATATTTTCAACCAAGTATGATCCTGGCTTTATGTTGCATGCCACACAGTACTTAGTATTGAAAAAAAAAAGAAAAAATGAATTTCAATAGCAGACAACATTCAACAATAATGGCAACTAAAATGTCTATTTAGTAGAGTTTCTGTTTTTAATTTTTTTCTTTAACTCTCCTTTTGTGTACTTTTTTGGCTTTTAAACCATATTTTAGCCACCACAGAGCACACAGAATGAATTGAAAAAAAGGAAAAATTCTATTCATGTTATGGTTGCATTTTATTTCGTTTGTATGAGCGAATATTAACATTTTTGGGTGTTGTAGGCCAGTGGCACCTTTTCTGTCTTTAGACAATGAAAGAGTACGAAAAGTATTCTTTTTTTCTCTATTTTCTAATAATTTTTTTTCAGCGTTTTTGTTGGAGATTTCAAACATAAGATTAACGGCCAAATTAGCATAATGAAAACTAAAACCAAGAAAATAAAATGCAGGAATTATTGAAAAAAATTTTTTTTTTTTGTTTTTGTTTATAAGGCTTACAGCAAAATTTCCATTGTTTGGAACGAAGAACTTTTTTTTTGTTGGTTGAAAAATTTGAAATAGAATTTTAAGAGAATTAGAAGCATTTCAAAAACGGATTGGACAGTATTTATGCAACAGAAATAAATGAATTTTTTTATTAATTTATTGAAACAACCCTCCCGTCACCACTTATTGTGTGTGTTTATTTTATACATGAGTGGCGGTACTTATAGTTTAAAGTCGATTCCAAACGACAGATTTTTGAGAAACTTTTTCATGGCGGTTTTATTTACTTTCATAATTTTTGCCAGAAATCTGCTGAGAGGCAGTCGCGAAGAAATATTTTTTTTTAATTTCTTTTTGTTGGAGATGTCTAACCTTGAACCGTAGCCTCACGTCTAATAAGCCAGGACACTAATTACTAGACTACAGTGGTGGGGCATAATTGATTTAACAAAATAGGGATTTTGTAAAGGACTATGAAGATATGTTTTTTCAATATAGTAGTGTGGCGTGTTGGAGTGGGAAACATGCGTGTCTATAAAGATTAGATTCAAATACTTTAAAATAAAGAAAATATTATTTAAGTCCAATGAAAGGTCTTGAATCTTTTCAAAATAAATTTATGTTCTACCGCTTACATACGTAAAAATGCAAATATTCTCTCTAAACTTAAATATGTTCCAAAAAAATACAAGAAACAAATCTAATAATATATAGGCTTTGGAGCCCAAATTCATCTCCCAATCATTTTGGGAAACACTCCTATATTTATATACTTATGTACGTATATATGCATATATGTGAACAAACAGCAGAAGAAGGTGTTGTTATTCACATTCGTTTTTATATTTTTCGATTTATAAAAGTTATTCTCACAATAAATTGTATAATCATGGCATTTACATTTATGCTAACTGTTTCTTTCCTTTACCTTCATTCTCTTTTGGATAAGTAAGTACTTATACTACTGCACCGTTAGCCAGTTTTTATAAACCCAAATTTCCTATTACCTGTAATCCCATTTGCAGTTGATCAACTAGGTGAACAAGCTCTGCCAATTGCGTGGGTAAAATTTCGGTCAGACTATCCATGCCGATGTTCACCAATAGTCAAACGCATTGCTCACTGCTTATTTGAAAGATAACTTATATGCAGGAAATCTTTATACCTACAGACTGTTCACTTTTCTATTACTTCCACTAACATGTGATACGTGTGGTTGTCTAAAACTCGGTACCTTCAAACTGTCAATTCAGGGTATTGCAGCTTTACAAGCATGCATGTAGAGCAGAGTTATTGCCATAAATCTGCTGAGAGGAATTGGCCGAAGAAATATTTCTTCATATTTCGTTTAGTTGAAAATGTCTGACCTGAGGTTTGAAATGGAGCCTGAACCGTAATAGGTCAACACATTGCTAGACTATGGCTACTACAAGAAGTTATATTCTGGTGCAATAATGGCCTTATCCCAAAAATGCCAAGATATTTAGAAATCTTTCTGCAATTTTAAAGAATTTTACAGTCAGGTCTATTAATCAAAGCTCGGTACACAAAACGTAATGGCTTGCAGTTGAGAAAAAAGTGTGATCCTTTTTTTTTTTTTTTCAATCCACATGTATGTAGGTTAGGTTAGGTTAGCAAGTAGCTTGCCGTTCACAGGCATATGACCCATCGTATTACCCAGTGTGAGGTAAGTCCCCTTCCTATGATCCGTTAGTGGTGGGCTTGAAACTGGCCAGTTCCCTTGGTGGCACGTACCCTTAGTGCCACCCAAAAACCAATGACGTCTGTCAAGAAGTGCAGGCTACTTGTATAAAAGGTATTGCACCGATTTCGTTTCCTCCACATCCAATAGTAGAACGGTGTCACACCGCAGCTTCTTGGCGGACAATTGACATCACCATTTCGGCTAATTAAACGGCCATCAAAAGTTTGACGCAAGAAATCAATTGAGACATGAGATGTGTGGCAGGAGGCAACATACTGTTGAAACCAAACATCGTTCACATCAATACCATGACGAGCGCATACACAACATGGTACGATAGGTATCTCCATTGACCGTAATGGTGGTGTCGTCCTCATTTTCAAAGAAATATGGGCCAATGATGCCTCCGCTCTACAAGCCGCACCATACAGTCACTCATACTAGGTGCATTAGCTCTACTGTAAGACCATGTTTGAGTTTTCTGAGCCCTAAATGCGGCATTTTTGCTTTTTAGCGTACCCACCAAGAAATAAAAATGAGCTTCATCCGAATAGTTGTTTTTTTTTGGGAAAATTGACATCATCGTGCAGTTTCTTGTTGGATCATCTAGGAAAGAGAAGGGCTTAAAATCTTTGAACAATTTAACTTTGTAAGGCGTCGTCTTATCAAGATCTTTTCACAAAATTCGACGTGAACTGGTACGTGAAATATTCGATTCTTAAGGAATGATGAATTCTCACTAACTCCCTCAAACGCACCTTCGACATTCGATCGATACAGTGTACGCACTGTACTACTGTACACTCATGTTCTGTCGCATTGGCAATGAACTTGCGTATACCGGGCACCGTTGGTCCTTCTCTGATACCTAATTTTGTACGACATTTTCGTGAAATTTCGAGCAAATTTCTGTTTTGTTCAAACGTAAATCGATTTATTACGTTTAGTGGAGATAATATAATGAATTTTGTGACAGAATAGAATCACATAAGTATTGCCAGATTCAAAATGGTTCCTGTGGTTCAAATTTTAAGTAGTAGATACTTATATTAGGTGTTTTCGTCCTTCATTAGAATTATTTCTTTAATAAAAAATTTTTTCTTTTTTCCTCTTTTTCTCTGCAGCTATACAGTGGAATATTTTAGTTCGGATTTACAAACCGGCTGGGTTACTGCAGCTCATCGTGTGCCAGATCAACAAATAACGGTAAGTGTAGCTAAATTTTAATGTACTTTGTATAGAATTTTAATTATTTTATAAGAAAGAAGAGAAGTTTTTTTAATACCAATAACAAGCACTTAAAAATCAATTTTAACAGGTGATGGTGATAATGGAACCTCACTTTACTTTGACACAAAATGTAAAGTGTTACTATACAAGCAAATGAAAAATTCAATTTTCTATGCATGTATTACCATTAAACATCCTCCATATAAAGTACAATAAAAATAAAAAACGAAAATTTTAATTATTAGCCTTGGAAAACCAAGTAAAAATATGTGAAAAATTTTCTTATATGAAAAAACCTACGAAAAACTAATATCGTACCGAAAATAAGCATCCAAAGGCAGCAACACCCACTTTTCTTTCTGTTGAACACAGTTTTGTGAGTGTTTAAATTTGGCAAATATTGCAAAAGTTTCGACAACCAAATTTTCATGGAAAACAATGTTTTTCGAAAATCATTTTAAAAACCAAGCAAATCTCACTTTTTTCAATGACACCAAAATACATGAGTTTTTATTGTTCATTTTAGATTTATGGTCTTAAACCGGCCACATCGTATGTGTTTCTGGTGCGTGCAGAGAACTCGCATGGTTTATCGGTGCCTTCTGGTCTATCGAATGTTATACGTACGTTGGGCAATGAATTGGGCACTGTGCCGCCAAGTGAAATATCTGAGGCCCGAGCGGTTTTAAGTGGCAAGGTAAGTGCATTTTCTTTTTTTTTTTCTTTTTTTTTAATAATTTTAAAAGTTTAAACCAACAACAACAACAATTCATATTTGTATTATATTCCATAAAAGTAAATAAAATATCATCATGTACTTATGTATGTAAACTAAATGGAAAACTTATTGTTCCGGAAAACTACACATGCAATGGAGCATGTAAAGTCGAAATACCTTGAAACCAGGTCACCAAAATAAAATACCAGATAAAAGGAAAACACTTGATGTGTGAGAAAACCATCTTAGTAGGCGATATTATTGAGTATAAAACTTATTATCGTGGCACTTACGCTAAAATTCTGTAAACCTGCAGCCTTACTCTTAACCCTGGTTGTCCAAATATTTATTAATTCTTATAAAATTTATGGAAAACAATTTGTTTTAAAGTTCTCCAAAGGATTATTAAATCTTTATTACTCACGAAGCCTGAAAACGCAAATCCATCATTTGCCATGAAAAGTAGTCTTATAGCCTGAAATTACTTCTATTTCTTCATGACTGTTTTCTAAATGTTTTAAATTTCTTTGCACTATCCCTTATGGACGGGATCTCTATTTCACTTACTTTACATACATACATTACAACTCTTCAGTCTGCATTACGACCCAGCTTCTCACACCGTCTAGCTGTAAGGGTAAATCAGGAGATTTTTGGGAAAAATTGGAACTCTAAACAACCAGTGCCTTTTGCTTTCGTTGTCACACTCAACTTCCCCTGGAATATAGTACATACACACATACATTACTGATCATTACAACCCTGGATTACGACCTAGCTTCTCATACCATTTATGTAGTGTGTGATTATTTTATCCACAAGCGGCGGGACCTACAGCTTAAAATCCACTCCGAACGACATGATTATTTTTCTCCCTCAAAAGTTTCTGCCAGAAATTTGCTGAGAGGGGAAGTCGCCGAAGAAGTATTTTCTTATTTTTGGTTTTGCTGGAGATATGTGCTCTGGGGTTTGAATCGTACCCACTAGACTATGGCGACTTTCGCTTACTTTATTGCTGTTGTTTTTGAGCCTTTCCGTGCAAGAATTCATGACATGATATATGTGTGATATCTCTCATAAAGTGTGTGCGAGAATTCATATCATATATAATGAAGTGTGGAATCTAACATTTTTTAAACGTCCACCATAGGTGCTCTAGATATAAGCCCGCCTTTATTTTCCAATTTTCCAGGATTATAGCGCATAAATTAGGCTGAATTTAGCTTATGACGTGGTTATATTGGTTTTGGGGACGGCTGTGACTCATTCTCAATTAAGAACTGTGACTTAAACCACACAAGAAAAAGTCTACCAAGAGTGAATCACACAATTTTGCTGGCCAGTTCACATCGTCTCCATGTCACATAACTATTCCTTTAAGACGATAGTGCAAAACATCTAATGTGGCATGAGTTGTATAGCACTTAGCACCGTCCTATTAATGGGGACATTGCAGTCCCCATCATCCAGAAGGAAGTTAGTTATACTATGTTCAGATATGAACTTTTATTGAGTCAATATTCGGTTTATTGAGTACAATATTTTAAGTGTTCAGACATAATAATATACGCAGTTCAGCTGCTTATTCAATATTCATTCGAGAGATAGTAAACATAACAGATGGTTGTTTCAACAACGTTGTGTTTATTTTACGTAATATTATAACAATTTTCGTGTTTATTGCGCAATAATTAATTGAAACTTTATATGAAATATCGAGCTCAATAATGCCGTTTATTGCGGTTTACGCCATAAAGGTGCATATCTGAACATCGTATTAGTTAGTTATAGAGCGATAAGGTCGTCCATCAAAAATTTATAGAAAACTGTGACATTTTCAGAATGCATTGGACGCTCTTGCTTACGTACGCATTCATACAAAAATCGGCCACCACGCTGGTGATAATTTTTCTATGAAAGTTTGGGTCAGTTGTCAACTGGTCCAGAGCGTCATTTACATACAGTTCCTGGGTGAGCTGAATGTTTCACGGGTTAAGGCTAACTACGATGCATATAAGTGGCGTAAGTAGTAAGAAAACTAGAGAGAGTGACATTTCTCTAAACGTTGTCAGAATGTTTTATTTCAACGAACATTGTATTCTAAAGGGTGCGCCAAACAACTTTTTTTTTTTTTTTTGAAAATGCTTTAAATAAAAAATACTGAATATTTTCTCAAATTTCTTTTTTGATTTGAAAGTACAATCCCTCCGGTTAGTAATGGAAAGTAATTTCATTCAAATGGCTGCCTCGGCTGGCCATGCAGTAGCCTACACGATCGATCCAATTTTTAAGCACATTATCGATCGTGTGCAGCTGTATTTCACCAATGGCTTCACGAATATTGTCCTTTAAAGCGTCAATTGTCTCTGGCTTGTCGGCGTAACACTTATCTTTGACGGCACCTCACAAATAATAGTCCAACGGTGTCAAATCGCAGCTCCGAGGTGGCCAAACAACATCAGCTCTGCGGCTGATAATGCGATCTTCAAAAACAGGACGCAAAACATCGAGTGTAGCTTCGGCTGTGTGGCACGTAGCGCCGTCCTGTTGAAACCAAATGTTGCCAATATCCTCCTCTTCAATTCTTGTGAACAAAAATTCGTTCAACATGGCCCGATAACGATCGCCATTGACTGTAACAGCTACCCCTTGCTCATTTTCGAAGAAAAATGGCCCAATTATGCCTCTGGATCAAAATCCGCACCAAACAGTGACTTGTTTTGGGTGCGTCGGCTTTTCAATGTATGCGTGCGGGTTTTCTGTGCCCCAACTGCGACAACTTTGCTTGTTTACATACCCGCCAAGATCAAAATAAGCTTCATCTGAAAAGATGATTTTTTTTTGCCAAAATCGGCATCTTCTGGTGTAGGCTACTGCACGGCCAGCAAAGGCAGCCATTTGATAAGTTGTGCGGCAAGAAATGCTGTTCTATTAAAAGCACATGTAGTTGGTATCCAGATCATCCAATTCAGCCTAAAGGAATGCGAAAGAATGAGATGACCAAGCGTCAAATCGTTAGTGCAGAATATGCAATGTGGCATAAGTTGTGTGGCATGAAATTCTGCTCTATTGAAAGCACATACAGTTGGTATCCAGACTATCTAATTCAGACTTAAAAAAGTTGGTAACCATCGCCCTGTAGTCTGCGCCGGTGACAGTGATTTCCTGGTTAACGTCGTTCTCAAAGAAATACGCCCTAAACTCCACAGCAAACAGCAACCTTTTCAGCATGAATTTGACGCCCATGGATCAAAAATATTGTTTGTTCACCTACCCATTAATCCAGAAATGGGCGTCATGGTTAGTTGCATGGTTAGTGCCTGTCTGCTCGGAATGAAGAGTTGTAATGACCACTCAAAGCTACAGATGAGGTTGTATTATTGTGAAGCTTGTGAGTTTATAAGAATTGTTGGGCCTTACGTTCAGTAAACTTTTATTGTTTAAAACGTTTCTGCTTGAATGCTTTAAATGTTCACCTTTCTCACGGCATATTTATTTGGCACCACTTTTTCGTTTGCATTGCGTAGGTAAAATGAAGAAAATTTTGTATAAATTTCGTTTGTTTTACTTTAACCCACAAGGACATGTGTGCTGAGCAAATAGTATTTCAGCAGAAAAAAGAGCAAATTATTCTTCATAAAAGCACAGGGGTTGTGTTACATAACATGCCATGAGATGAAAAAAAGTGCAAAAAAAGAAAGAAAGAAAATATTTAACAAATGTGCACCAGGGCAGTAATTGACCCAATTTGTTTGTCGTATGCAATGGCAGCAGGAGAAAAAAATTGCACGTCTTTTTTTTTACTTTGTTAGCAATTTAAACAATCGAATGAAAGAAATGGAGTGCGTTTTTTGCCTTAAAAAAGAAAAAACAGGAAAAATGAAAGAAAAGTAAAGCGAAAGGATAATGAAATAATTTAAAAGATTTATGGCTTAAGAGGAGGTGGAGGAGGAGGAAAAAATATACAATGAAAATTAAATTTATAGACTAGGGCTAGGGAAAATATTTCATAATAGCAAATGGCAATTAAGAAAGGTAATAAAGAAAATAAATTTTAAAAATTTAAAAAGTTTTTCATTATTTTTCCTAGCTAGAGGCGGCGTATACTTAATAATATTTATTTTAATTTTTAATATGACTTTAACAATTTATTGCTTATACTTATAAGGAATTTTTATTGCTTTTATTAATAAATATCGTCGACCATTAGTTTAATTTTCTACATGGGGCTTCATTGATTTTTTGTTTATATTGTAACGAAGACTGTGAAACAAAGGTTGTTGGTTAAAAGGAATATCCCAATAACAAATAACTTTTAACATAAATCCTTAAATTATTATCTGTTTTTTTTTCGGTTAGCTTTGGGTAATTTTTCTTAATGGCAAATTTCTCAAATTTTTATTACAGCCTTAAGCCAACAATATTAAGCCAAAGTCAAAGCCGAAGCCAGAAAAAAAGAGGAAAGAAAAATGTTTACAACTTTTACTTTTCCGTCCGCCTGTATAATTTATCAGAAAGTGAAAAAGGTTGGAGTAAATGAAAATCTATAAAGAAATTCGTAATATTCCTTACAACATTTATAAAATATTTGTTGAATTGCTAGAATCCTTAGATTATCCGCCTTTTTATATGCTTCAATAAATTTAAATATGTTTCCAAACAGGAAATCGTATAAAAATTTATTAAAATATATTACAAAACAACATGAGACAAATATATTATGTTAGAGGGCCAAAAAAAGAAACAAAAAAAAAAAAACACAAAAAAGGGATACAAATTTTTATAAAAAGAAACTCTTTAGTGCTTAGAGTTGGATGGGTGTTCATGTGATACTAAGTGGCAATATCAATCATTGTTAATGCAGTGTAACAAACTTACACATGCTCAAATATGTATACGTATACAAATCTACTTTTACTTGGAGATGAAAAAAAATTTTTTTTTCAAAACTCTTGTATACCTAGTAAGACATACAAATATTAGTTCTTCCATCAAAGACTTGGGAACTTTGACGTGTGATGGCGGCCATCTTGTTAAAGCAATATCTATCAAATTAGTTGTCATTTATTCGGTCTATTCTACTTTGAAGTTGCCGTGGTCTAGTAGGTATTGTGTTGGCTTATTAGACGTGAGGCCTTGGTTCAAACCCCAGGTCAGGCATCTCCAACTAAACGAAATATGAAAAAAATATTTCTTCGGCAACTTACTCTCGGCAGATTTCTTGCAAAAACTCTGAGAGTGTAAATAAAATTGCCATGAAAAAGTTTCTCAAAAATCTGTCATTCAGAGTCGACTTTAAACTGTAGGTCCCGCCACTCATTTATAAAGTTAACACACACAACATAAGTAACGTGATAGGCTAGGTCGTAATCCTGACTAAAGGGTTGTAATGACCAATTATGTATGTATGTATGTATGCATGTATGTATGTATTCTACTTTAAAGTCTCCGTATGACAAGTTCAGCAGTCTTGTTGGAACCAAATGTTGTGAAGGAGAAGGTCCCACTTAGGCCATCATTTAGACCCATTGTTATACCACAGCCCGGAGATCAAACATATCCTAAGGAGATCTAAATCGTGTTCAAAAGAAATCTTGCTATTGCAGTGGTATTTATATTCGATAGCTCGCCCAAAAAGGTCACAAAGTAACTTCTGGATATTCATGACAAGATCAGGGCACTTGATCTTGGTTTTTCTTCTGAGCAGAAAATAGTCTCTCCCTCCTCTTCAGATCCAGTTAATAACAGTCATTAGTCGGAATGCCAAGTCTATCGGCATATCTGCCAAATGGACAAGTATGAGGTTACGAGGCCCATATCGCTCCTCAACTTCGTAATTTCCAACGATATCTCTATGTCCCGGAGTAGTCCCCGTAGTCTAGCGTGTTGGCTTGTTCGCAAACTCCACGTCAAACATCTCCAACAGAATGAAGTTAAAAAAATATTTCTCTCACCAGATTTAACGAAATCTAAAAAAAATTTTTTGGCGTCTTCCTCTCAGCAGATTTCTGACAAAAGAAAACCTGGGAGAAAATAAAATTGCCATGAAAAGTTTCTCAAATAAATCTGTCGTTCGGGCTCAACTTTAAACTGTAGATTCCGCCACGCATGTAAAAAATTAACACACAAAACATAAGTGATGTGAGAAGCTAAAAATGGTGTTCAAAGTACCGCGCATGTTGCCCATTTTAAAATCATCATAATCGCGTTACCAAAAACACTACAATCGGTATCCAATGTGGTGGATAAATCCGAGTCTATTGGTTTAGTAAACAAACAGATCGATCAGCAGCAGAAGATCCACAAAACGTGAACGTTGTGACGAACACCACACCTTTGCCTGTGAGATTGTTTAAGAGAATCGGAGGCGTCACTCTGTTGTTTCGCAGACCACAAATTGGGGAATTTTGTGTCGTGACTTAATTCTGCTTCACTACATAATTTAATTAACCCAGGAACTGAAGTTAATGGAGGATAAACAACGACGTTTGTCCGTTGAATGGACTCTGAAGACATTGGCAACTGACAATGAGGCCCATTTCTGGATAGACACACAAAATTTTTGATCCAAGGGCGGCAAATGCATTCCGAAAAAGTCACTGTTTGGTGTGGATTTTTGGCTGTAGGCATCAACGGTCAATATTTCTTTCAGAACGACTTTAACCACGATATCACTGTCATTGGTGCGGACTACAGGGCAATGCTTAGCAACTTCTTTAAGCCTGAATTAGATGATCTGGATACTAACAACATGTGCATTTCATACCACACAACTGATGACACATTGGATATTCTGCATGAATGATTTGAGACGTGTTTATTCCCATTAAACATTTTCTTGTTGAAAAGCCAACATATTCCATACGCCATCGGTCCAATTCAGCCTGATTTTTACGCCAAAGTCATGGAAAATTTGTCAGTTCTTATGCGCTCTATCCAAGGAAGTCATGGTGGACAGTTGAACAATGTTATGTTTCACACATATTGGCATCAACAGGACTTAGAAACAAACAGCAAATTTCGATGTTATCGCACATACACTTTGTTTGGAAACACCTAATGAAAGACCCGATATATGCGCTTACATACGTAAAAATGCAAATATTCTATCCAAACTTAAATAACTCATCCCTTAAATATGTTCCAAAAAAAAAAGAAACAAATCTAATAATATATAGGCTTTGGAGCCCAAAATCATCTCCCAACCTTTTTGGCAAACACTCATACATTTATGTACTTACGTAAATGGACATGTATATGTATACTTATGTATGTGTATAGACATGTCCTCGTATATGTGAACAAACAGCAGAAGAAGGTGTTGTTATTCACATTCGTTTTTATATTTTTCGATTTATAAAATTATTCACACAATAAATTGTATAATCATGGCATTTTCTTGTATTCCCTTTTCAAGTGTTGCTTTGCCTTTTTAGAGGGCAGTTATATGCGCCTTTTTTCCCCCCAATCTATTTGGATTACCGCTTTATAAGAAATTTTTATTCTGCCTTTTAAGTTTATATTCGCAAAAAATATAAAGATGGGAAAAGGAAAGAGAGCAAGAGAGAAAAAAATTCCTTAAGAGTTTTATATGATACATGACCCACTATTATTAATATGGGTTTATGCTCCTTCATTCCTTTGTTGTTTTTTTTTTTTGGAAAAATAAAAGTATTCCTTTCAACGTGAGTTGATACAAAAGTTAAGCTGAAGAATTTTTATATTCAAGCTTCTAAGGAAATAAATGAATGAATAAATGAATGAATATTTTTCAGCAGCCATTATCATCGCCTTTTCAATGTAAATGACCATACCTATCGAAATCTGTAGCTGTTGCTTTACTTGCTATCGGGGTCTTAAGGAAACTTCTTACTGTCTTCTTTCTTCTTTATTTAAAACGGCAAATATAACTCAGTAAAGTGGTGCTTAAGTCGCCGTAGTCTAGTAGGTAGTATGTTGGCTTATTAGACATGTGAGACCACGGTTCAAACCCCAGGTCAGACGTTATCAATTAAACGAAATATGAAAAAAAATATTTCTTCGGCGACTTCCTCTCAGCAGATGTCTGACAAAAACTCGAAATAAAATAAAATTCCAATGAAAAGTTTATCAAAAATCTGTCGTTCGGAGTCGACTTTAAACTGTAGGTCCCGCTACTCATATATAAAATAAAAATCAACACACACAACATAAGTGTTGTGAGAAACTAGGTCATAATCCTGACTGAGGGGTTGTAATAACCAATCACGTATGTACGTATGTATGTAAAGTGCTGCACTGTAAAGGGTTCTGGTCGGGTTGCAAAAGATCATAATTACGTGGAAATGATTTGATTGCTGCTATCCCAGTTGAAATAACATCAACTCTTAAGAAGGAGTAGCACTGCCGCAATGAACAAAGTTTCTCACCACGCTGGCCTAAAATATATTCTCAGAGGACACTGTCAGTATATCAACTAGCAACACTAAGAAGAAACTGGCCAACATCCTCTATCCCAATACACGATACAATACACACCTTCTGGTAAAGATTGTAAATGCATGAAGCGTAGAGAATCGATGGCATAATCAATGCCATTTTGAGGACCGCTGTTCCCTAACACAGAACAAGAAAAATTCTATAGGGAGATGCCCTCAAATCGCTCATGCAGAATATTCACTGTGGCATGAGCTGTATAGTACTTAGCTTCGTCCCATTGAAACAACACGTTGTTGGCGTCCACATCATCCAACTTAGGCCAAAGCGTTCGCCATTGATGGTGATAACGTCACAAGTCAAAAATTATTACAAAACTGTAACTTTGTCGGAATGCACTGGACACTCTTGCTCACGTACCCATACATATAGAATTGGGCCTCCACACTGAAGATAATTTTTCTATGAAAATAAAGGTCAGTTGCCAACTGGTGCAGAGCCCATTCAGAGAACATACGTCGTTGTATATGGTCGTTTACCTACAGTTTCTGGATCAGTTGAATTTTATACGGAAGCATGCTTAAGTCACGATGAAAAATGCGCTTAGTTGTGGTCTGCGAAATGTCGAGAGTTTGTGAGCGACGCAAAATCGATTGCCTCGGATTGCTTGCATACTCTTATGGTATTTTTTCAACGTACAGGTGGATTCACTGAACCGTTGGACTCAGACTTATCAACCACATTCTGAATAGTCCTCCGGATAGGACGATTATGACAATCGTAAAATGGGTGAAGCATGAAAAAAATTTACATTTTGACCAAAGAATTTCATTATTTGCCCATGCTGTTGAGTGCTACAACCGTTCATGGTGAATTGCAGAACAAAATGAAGAAATGACAACCAATTTGACAACGTGGCCAGTATCAAGTGTCAAATTTGGGAGATTCCTGTTGGAAGATCAGGTAGATAGATGGAATGGGAGGCCTCGTAGTAGCTTAAAAACTAGTCTAATATTTCCTATTCACAGAGTAAGCTTTCAAAATTGGCGTTCTTCTTCATTTAAAGAAAATAGAGCTGGCAGAAACCATCTCAATTATCTTCACAAGCGACAGATCTTATAATAATTTTCGGTGTTACGTTGCAGTTTAAATATTGTTCTGTTTGTATCCGTTTCACTCCCCTCTTCCCTACAAGAAATGAATGACCCAAACTAAACATACAAGATTCTCTTACTAAAACATATATAACATTTTATAGATCTTTTCAGCTGTAGAGTTGCATTTCATACTCATATACACGTCAACTGTGACCGGTATATGCATCAACTGTGACTAGTCACTGTGACCAATTTTCTATTCAACTTTCCGTAATGTTTACATCAACTGTGATTTAAGAACAGCAGTAGGGTGAACAGATTAGATGTTTTCATTATTCTGGTAGGGTTTTTATGACAAAACTTTTCCGCCAAACTTCAAGAACACTCTTAAATTAACAGAAGTGAAAATCAACTTGATTTTGATGTGGTTTTAAATAGACCATCTATGCCGTTAAATACAACATGTAATCAAAGAAAAATCTCTGCAATGGTATTAATCAACTACCGTATCTTAAAATCCTTTTTTGTTAACAAATCTAACGTATCGGGGCATATCATTTTCATAAAATAATTGAGACATTTTTGATAAATTACCACTTCAAAGCCAAATACACAAATCATTACATATACGAGACTAAGTAACCCACAGCCTTATGCCACAGCCTAACGGATTGACCACTAAGCTAACTGGCTGTCTGGTCTCCTTTTTATTTTTATATTCATTTCATATATTAACTGGGTTAAGACAGCCCACTTGTATGGTGTTTGAAAAAAAATTTTAAAAAAAGTTTGAGGTTTTTTTTTCGCCACAATATTGTCTCTTTAAAATTAAATGTAAAACATTTTATTTCGGTCTCCTTATCTGAGTGTGTTAAAACTAAAAAACAAAATTCATAATGTGATAAGAAACATGCTTGTACACTCAGTCAGGCGTGTGGGTTTCTATGATCCGCTAGTAGTTGCTGGTACGAGTTAAAAATCAGCATGTTTTTCTTGCCATTTTTATTTCGTATGGAATTTTTTTTATTAATTTTTTTTTTATGAGTGTGAATGTAAAAACTGAACCAAATTTCGAGTTGATTTTTGTGGTGTAGATTGTCGTCGTTTTTATCTTAAATAACATTGTGGCCCACGCTTTTGTTAAATATTTTTATGGTTTTCGTTGATATCCTCAGCTCATACTCGTTTACACATGGGGTTTTGGCATGGGTATATGGGCCGTATAATGTCGTATGGGATACCTTAAGAAACCAAAAACGACAAGAGAGTCAACATTTTATTAAATGTGTTTAATAAACAGCTTAAACATGCAAACCATGTTTTATATTCAAAGACTCGTAATACAATTTTTTTTTTTTATTTTTGAATAAAAAATTTGTTTCTTTTTTGCTTATTTCTTTCATATTTTATGCAAACACTGAAGAAAAAATAAACGCAAAGTACTGTTAGTTTGATCATAATTTATAAAAACACAAAAATATAGGTGGTAGGCACAGTGGGCTAAAACATGAAAATATCCATTGTAAGAAAATTTAATAATTTTTCAAAAATTATTTTTAGATGAGCATACAATTTGAAAGGTAAAGTTAGATATATCGGGTGGGCATATCTATCTATATTATAAATTTAAACCATCGCTTATTTCCAATCTGGCAACACTTACATATGTTATTCTATTCTGCCTTTCAAAATTCAGTATATTATCTCCACTGAACGTAATCAGTCGATTTACGCTTAAGCAACGTTGGGATTTATTGGGCCAACGATAAACTTCAAGATGTTGTCGATTTTGCCAACAGAAAAAATTCGGTTGAAGCTCATTTTCATCTTGGTGGCTAAATTAATAAGCAAAATTATCGTATTTGGGAGTCAGAAAACAATCGAGCATTTGAAGGTCAACATTCGTGATGCCATTGCCGAGATACGACCCCATATACTCAGAAAGAGTACACGAAAATTGATCCGGTCGAATGAGGTACTGTGAGGCTATATTTAATTTTCTTATAGGTTGCTTGATCACTGTAATGTTTGCCAAGCAATTGTCATGGCTATTTTCAAAGCTGCGCAATGCGTGTTTAGTGTTTGAAATCGCCGTAGTCTAGTAGGTAGTGTGTTGGCTTATTAGACGTAATGGGTCAAGCTCCAGGCCAAACATCAAGACAAAATACAAAAAGTATTTCTTCAGCGACTTCCTCTCAGCAGATTTCTGGCAAAAGCTCTGAGGGTAAATAAAATTGCCACGAAAAAGTTTCTCGAAAAATCTGTCGTTCGGAGTCGACTTTAAACTGTAGGTCCCACCACTCATGTATAAAATGAACACACTAGGACGTTGTACAATGGATCAATTCGACCTCCGGGTACTGTACTTGTCTTAATTGACAAGTACACGTCCTCTAACCTAACCTAACCTAACCTTATTTAGTGATAGGATTTTCCCTGAAAATCTGTGGATATATTTCAACAGTAGCGCTACGATTAAGTTCCTAGCGGACGTAGTTTAAACGCCCATCCTTGCCCGTAATAAATACCAAGGATTTATCACAGAAATTTCGTATCATTCTAGGTTAACTCTTATATGATGTGCAGGAACTCAGATATTTCCTTGGAAATTACGTAGCTAAAGAGTTAGCCGGGCCGATAAAGACCTCGCAATCTCATGCCTGCCCTTTTTGTGGATATACCGAAAGACTTGGGACTCCGAAAATGAGGAGTATGAGACTTTGTTCAACCTCATGATCTTGTCATTAAAAGACAGACCTTTTTAATATCACACTTTCTAACTTTCTTGAATGAGCTCTCAAATATAAAGATCGCTGCAATTAAAAAATTTCTTTTGAACCCGAGTTAGTTCCCTCTAGGAAATGTTTGATACGCGGGTTGAATATTAATTATGGTATCACAATGCTGGCCACAGCATTCAAGAGGGGTTAGTCATTTTACCTGACCTAACCTTGTCTAAGTAGTCGTCAAGGTGAAAAATCAATTCGCTCAATGCAGCCATATTTATTAGAAAACTGCGCAAAAATTGGATTCAGCTAAATGTCTCCAGTTTCTCATAATAAGCTCAGGAACATTTAGGGTTATCCTAAGGTAAATTATTGAAAGAAATCATAGTCGGAGCATTACCACTTATACGAAAGGCGTGGCCAATTTAATGTGTTGCAGTCATAGAGATCATACGGCCTAGGCAGGTGGTCTCTCTACTTGATGAAATATTTGTATCCGAAAAACACCGATAAATACTCCACCTGCTTGGTCAAACTTCTCGTACAATATGATATTCGTTTTATTGTAAAGAACATATATTTTAAACTGCATGCTCAGACAAAATGGCTAGTTTCAACACTTATCTTAATGAACGCTCTCTTACTTTAGGCCCACTGTTCAGTTATATAGTACCCTACTTAATAATAAATGGTAATGGTGGATGTATACTTATTTTGTTCAGATACGAGATCAATTTTTTTGATTTAATAGACGCCGTAGTCTATTAGGTAGTGTGTAGGCTTATTAGACGTGTTCAAAGCCCGGGTCATACATCTCCAACTCAACGAAATATGAAAAAATATTCCTTGGGCAATTTCCTCTCAGCAGATACCTGGCAAAAACTCGGTGAGCAAATAAAATTGCCCAGAAAATGTTTCTAAAAAATCTGTAACTGTGTTACCACTTGCTGTCGTTCGAAGTCGCCTTTAAACTGTAGGTCACGGTACTCATGTATAAAGTTAACACACACAATATAAGTGGTCTAAGAAGGGTCGTTATGACCAATTATGTACGTGGTGGCCTTATAATTAGAAACTATGTTTCTGGAACAGAGTTCTCTAGAGTTTAATTTGTCCCAATCTGATGGAAAAACGTATGTAAGACGTCCTCCAAACAAAGCTTTTGATCCCAAGTACACAGTGAAAACTGTAAAACAAATTAACAAACATACATCTTGCTAAGTCGTTTCTAATTATAAGGCCACCACTGTATGTATTATCACTTGTATCCAATTTTCCAAAAATTTCATGTTAGTGTAGGGATATCATAGAAAGCGACTTGGCCGGTTTCTAATTTTCCTAATAAAGTTTTGGTTTTCCATTTTTGTATGTTTTTTGTTTGTGTTACTTATGTTAATATTGTCACATACCACAACGTAAAACGAAAATTCATAGACTGGCGCTAGTGTAGTGCTGCTATTATTACATGCATTTACATTTAACACAACCATCCAATGAAAAAAACTGAAAAAAGAACTGAACGAAATGTTGTTGCCATCATTGTTGCTGTTGCTTGAGCTGTTTTATTATTGCCGTAATTTTTTTATACTTTTTCGCATATTTAGTTTCATATTATAGCCGTTTACATTAATGACCATTTTCTTCCACATGCCAGTTTTATATGCAAATGTTTTCTGTTTTGTTTAAATGGCCTGCTGTAAGCGAAACACTTCTTTTCATGTACAAAACCATATGCATGCATGCATACATAGCATATTATGAATGTAAATAATGCATAATAATATTTGTAAATAATAGTGCTTATCAACATATTCAGATCTTAAAAGAGTGACAATTTTTTTCGTTCATTTCAAGCTTTAATAACATCGGCAATAACAACGAGTGTGTTTAACAAAAATGGTACAATTTTTATGAGTTTCTTTTTTTTTCTTTTTTGGTTGTAAGCTTAAGTTTAATTAACTTTTTTTTAATAATAAAATTTTTTATTAATTAAATGATTAAAAAATACAACAAAAAAATTAAAGAAATATATTTGGAATACACTGGATTATTTAAGAAGCTGTGTCAAGCCAAGCAAACAAATACGTTTTATTTGTTACGTTAGCAATAAAAATCTTGAATGTGGAACATCTAACACAGCATAAAACTGTGAATGTCTAACGACGTCTTCATATTTAAATATGCTTTCAAAAACAATAACTTTAATAATGCGAATGAAGAAGCAAGCGGCACTTCTAGCTGTCTAGCAAGCTCATCCATTAGGCAACCGCCAGTAATCACTCTAATTACACAGCCCTGCATGGGTTTTGCAAATAAGATTGCTCCAGATGTTTCCGAAGGCATTTTGTGCGCTAAACACGAATCTGGTTTCAAAAATTTTCCATCACGTCAGGTTTTCGATAAAAAGGGGGTTGAAAACCCTAAAAATAGCGTTTTTGGCCGTTTTTGAAACATTGTAGAGCTCAACACTGACGTGCTAGAACCATCGCTATTGTTAGAAATTGACAATTGATCTTTGCTCTTTAAAATGAGCCCAAAGCCAAATTGTTTGCATACACCCTTAAAGTAGGGGGTGGGTTTATGTCAAGGGGTGCAAAAGAAAAAGAAACACATTACGGAGGTCCTTAAAAATTAATCAGATTTACTTGAAAATTGTTACTCGGGAGTTTTTGGGGCGGCTGATTACAGATCTTCATTCAGATTTAAAAAATTCAAAATGGCGGATCCAATATGGCGGTCAAGTAAATCTGATTAATTTTTATAAACCTCGACCGCCATATTGGATCCGCCATTTTGAATTTTTTAAATCTGAATGAAGATCTGTAATCAGCGGCCCCAAAAACTCCCGAGTAACAATTTTCAAGTAAATCTGATTAATTTTTAAGGACCTCCGTAATTTGTTTCTTTTTCTTTTGCACCCCTTGACATAAACCCACCCCCTACTATAAGGGTGTATGCAAACAATTTGGCTTTGGGCTCATTTTAAAGAGCAAAGATCAATTGTCAATTTCTAACAATAGCGATGGTTCTAGCACGTCAGTGTTGAGCTCTACAATGTTTCAAAAACGGCCAAAAACGCTATTTTTAGGGTTTTCAACCCCCTTTTTCTCGAAAACCTGACGTGATGGAAAATTTTTGAAACCAGATTCGTGTTTAGCGCGCCAAATGCCTTCGAAAACACCTGAAGCCATCTTATTTGCACAAAAAAGTCCAAATTTGCAGGGCTGTGTTACCTTTCTCTGCAATAGCTTCTCTGAATACTAGGCAGTATATAACGTGTTATATGATCACAGTGAGGTTATAATTGCTCTTTCATGATAGAATCAGGTCTGAAATATACATAGTTTTAGGCGTATAATCAACCTCAACTTAAGCGCGATAGTTGGACATCGATCATGTAAGCAGGAGGTACTTCTCCAGTAGTACTTCTTATTTTTCTCTTGGATTCTGTTTTTTTCTGGTGCCTACTTTGTTTGTTTGGATTATAGTCGCCGTAGTGTAGTAGGCAGACGTGAAGCCTCGGTTCACACTTCAGATCAGATATCTCCGACTAAACAAAATATGAAAAAACAGTAGCTTCCTCTCAGCAGATTTCTGGCAAGAACTCTGAGAGTAAATAGAATTCCCATGAACAGTTTCTCCAAAAATCTGTCGTTCGAAATCGACTTTAAACTGTAGGTCCCGCCACTGATGGATAAAATGAACTCACATACAATATAAGTGATATGAGAACCTAGTTCGTAATCCTGACCAAAGGATTGCAATGACCCCTTATGTATATATGCATGCAGAGCACTGATACATGAGGTGAAAGACAGTCTTTTTGGTTACAATCCGCATGTATGACATCTTTATGTATGTGGACAAAGACATTTTTACAAAATTAAGCAGTAAAAATGATGGAAGCCAAATTTCGATACAAAAACATGAGGTGGAGTGAAAAAGCCGGGTGACTTTTTAAATGGAAAACAAATTCTTCTCAGTTCATACAGTTTGTCAAAGGTTTTTTATTTTTATATTCATTCCTTCCAAAAACATATGTTTTTTGGAGATCATCAAAACAAAATTGCTTGTGAGATTTCATCAAATTCATCAATTTAAAGTCAAATTTTTGCAAAAGATTTAGAGATAAGCAATCAATTCCTTCCCTAATTCATAGGCTTTTGCAATTTAAGGACGAAGTTAATTTTTTATCATTTTCTTCACACAAATCAAGTGGTTACCCGCTATCAGTAACAGTGAAACACATACCAACGTCATGCGACTTGATCAAATTTGAGTAAAAGTCAACGGACTGAAGCCTGCTGACAAGCACAATTTAAATGGCACATGACAGTAGCGTTTTTGCACTATCGGGTAAAACGTTTGAAATTCAAAATTCAATAATGTTCAGATCTTTAACGAGACGAGCATATGAAATTCTGGGCTCTACAATTATTTCAAAGGACCACAAAGGACATCTGGAGTTAAGGGCAGCTTGTTTATATTCTTCTGTATGTATGTGTGAACACATTTGATATTCTTCTCAGTTTAGAGCTCATCCTTCAAATGAGCTTGAGAAGTAAAACCTTTATAGCCTTTCAATAATAATGAGTGTTAATGTCCGCTTAAGACACACCTTGCCACTCAATATCCTCAGTGCACTTTTCAGGCGACTGTTTGACAATGACATTATCTATCTGGGCAGCTGTAGTATACTTCAGTATCATAAGCAAGTTGTCAGTAGCGAGGATCTATACAAGGAATTTTTGTAATCAACTGTATTAAGATACCAATTAAGCACTCAAAATATGTCACCCTTACCACAAGCCCTGTTATCACATTAAATCTCGGGAATTCTTCCATGAATTACAGCCAATGCCTCCTAACACTAAATGATCGTCGTGGGACTTACATATTTCAGGATTTCTGAACGTCATTTACGGCAACTTTTAATAGGTCTTCTGTTTTTGTAAGCTTTTGAATTCATAGGAACATTGGGCAAATGTTAGCACCCAGATATTCTTAACTATTTAATTGCTCGCCTCTTCCTCGACAACGCAGCATTTAAAGGATTATTGCCGTAGTACTAACCAGATCAAGTGTGATGTGTGTAAAAGGTTTTCAAACTCTTAGTGTACCCTTTGCATCCTTAGCAAGTAAAACGTTAAACTGTAGGTCCCGCTACTCATTCATACAATTAATAACTACAACAAAGGTGGCGTATGAAGCTAGATTGTAAACCTGACTAAAGGATTGTAAGGTCTGTATGCAATATGTAAGTAAGTATGCAATCATTAAGTTATCATTCCAGAACGAAGAATATATATTTCTTGAACCGCTTCCATATAGAAGCTGATAGTAGTTAATTTCAAACTGAAGGTCGTCAGCATTTGTTTTTCATTTTGATAGCCTTTTCCTACGATTTTATTCACCCACAACGTTAGTAACAACTTCTGACTGTCCTTCATACGCAGCCCTTTCGCACACAGTGTGTGTTACTGCAGTGATAATGTAGATTTCTTTTTCTATGTGCATTTCTTTGTTAACAACTTTAAAGGACTGCTCAAATGCCTTTTAGTTCGTTTCTAACTGTAGCCTCAACTGCACTACAGTATCTACCGTCAACAATTTTTCGGATCAGGAGCTCCATTTTCATTTGTTATTCGCCAAATCTCGGGCGAAAAGTTTTGCAGTTTCGTCTTAATTTGAGAATGATGTGAAGCTTGGCGCAATGTTGTACCAGAAGTTATATGGAATGCTTGTGTAACCACCATGGCTGGGTTAGTTATAGCTTCACTTCTATTACTTAAAATTTGAAGTTCTGTGTTAGTTTTTTGTCCCCGGATCAATATCTTCATCGCCATTCTCGCATATAATTTTTTCTTTCAACTGTGCATATATATTATATAAGACCTTCGGGTTGTTTTATCATCAGACGATATAATTCTCTCATTTCGCTTGTGATCATACAATTACGCTAATAGCTGGCTCCCACGATACAGTACAACATACTTTTAATCACGTCGCCGTAGTCTAGTAGGTAGTGTGGTGGTTTATTAGACGTGAACACACGGTTCAAGCTCTAGGTCAAACAACTTCAACAAAACGAAATGCGAAAAATATTTCCACGGCTTCTTCCTTTCAGCAGATTTCTGACAAAAACACTGTGAGTAGACTTTAAACTCTAAGGTCTCGACACTCATGTATAAAATTAACACACACAACATAAGTGGTGCGAGAAGCTAAGCCGTAATCCTGGCTAAAGGCTTGTAATGTTCACTTGTGTATGAAACCTTGGCTCTATATTTCATGATTTTTTCCCACGTATAGAAAGACTAAATCAGTTATCCCTGGCAGTAAAAATCTCGAACTCTGCTTAGGTTCCTCTATTGCTTTTCACATTGTTTGAAGCAGTATTTGAAGTTTTCTTGACTTTTTATATTTTCTTAAAGCCGTAACATGCATCCTTTAAGTTTTCTAAAGCATTATATACTTGACATATTGCATTACACAACCATTATCGGCCGCAATTCAAATTGGTCCCAATTTACTCAAAATTTTTACTCTCTAAGGCTCTTTGTTATGGCTCTTCCCGCTTCTTCTGTAAAATTCTACGTTATTTTTCAATTTTAATTTATTTTTGCCCCCAAAAAACTTGTTCATGTCTTCCCCCATTTCCTTACATTTACGAAAAAAAAAGAAAGAGAAAATCATTAAATTCCTTGTACTTTAGACACCCTACTCCCTAGCCTTGTAAGCCATGTGCTGCAGAGAAGGCAGACGCAACAACAAAAAAAGTTACACACACAACAAATTGTATTCTCTCCTGACTGTCTGGCGTTGATACGAATTGAAAATGAAGCAGAAAAAAAATACTGGTGAATAGGGGTAGACATGGCAAGCAAAATACTTTTTTTGCCAGTCGTCTAGATGGATAAGCAGAGCAACACTTGAATTGCTGAGCCGAGAACAAAATAATAACGAGCTGTCTGTAGTGAACACAAGGAACACATAGGCAGCGGGAACAATATGCAGGGTGGAACAAAACAAGGCAAAAGAGAAAGAGGGCCAAAAAAATTTTATTGAAAACATGAACGGAAAACAAAAACACTTCAGAAGACATAAACAAGACTCTTGACTTGCATTTTACAAGAAAATTTTTTATAAAAAATTAAAAACAAAAATCACTGGGAAATTAAAAAGAAGGGAAGACTTTAAAAGACTTTAAATTTTTGTTTTTATTTTCGGAAATATTTTGCGTTAAAAGGTTGAAGAAAAATTATGAAAGCCGCTTATATTTTTGGCGTTTCAATTTTACTTTTAAATTCTGTTGTTGCCATATCAAAAAGGAATGCACTTCGATAGTCTCAGTCAGTTTTAATTTAAGTTCATGGCTGTTAAAATTGAGCATTTTTTGTTCTCAACTTGCGTAAGAAGATCTGTCTGCATAGTTTCGTTTTCTTTTCTGTCCTCCTAACAGCTTTCCCTGCAAATTGATTTCCTTTTATTTCAATGTATTTGGTCTAACCGTCCATCACTGTCCTTTGGTCTGCTCTGCTTTGTAGTTTAGGCTGCCTGTCAATATTTCCTATTAAAACTCTCAAAGTATAGCCAATGCCTAGACTTCGTTTTAATGTCTGCAAAAATAATGATGGATTCGCTCATGGGTTGTGTTTAATAGCAAGACAGTCTAAAGGATAATGTTCGAAAGCAATTTTAATGGAATATTAAAGGCAAGTAGAAATTGGTTTTAAAAACAAAAAAAAATTCGAAGAAATTGAACAGAAAACAAATATTTTTTAGGAAAATTCAGTTTTTCAAGCCCTAAAGCTAGGCAATATTATAGAAAACAAAAAGTTCCTTAAAGTATGCTTTATTTTTGAAGAAATAAACCTTAAAAACCTACACAAATCAATACTTTAGGCAAAGAATTCTCTACTTCACTAGGTATGTATTTGTATACGTCAATATATGTTTTTCCTTCTTATATCTCACATTTAAATCCACATTTTCGTCTTTAAAACAAGAGGTAGCATAATGGCAGGGGAAAACCTAAAAATATGCAAATAAATTTACAATTAAATGCACGTACCATAGCCCCTTACAGACGACATATACACACAAAATTTTAAAGACACTAATAATATGCACATACATTTACAATTACATACACATAAATAATACAGCTATTCAAGCGTGCAATACTCACACTTAACCAGATATAATGCATAAATACACACATATTTATACAATATCAACAAATTTTACATTTAAATAAATGCTTATATTTGATACTGGCAATATATTACAGTGCTGGTTCACTAATTAGTAATGTTGTTAAAAAAAATCAATTGTTAACAAAATTGAAATAAGCCAAGCTCATATGGCAGCAGTTTCTGTAAAAAGTTGAAGAAGAAATATATCTTTCAGCGACTTCCTCTCAGCAATCTTGTTGCAAAAACTGTGGAGTAAGGAATTGCTATGAGAAGTTACTTTACCTACTTTCGCTAGTACAGCTGGGTTGAATTGAGATACCTTTTGTTATATGCCCTAGTTGAACAAAGCTTAAGAATGAAAGGCAGGTTCTTAACTGTACTACACTCACAATGTTTTCTCAATGCTGCTTTAACATAAAGAGCTAATAAAGTATCGTATCTTATTCGTTGAAAACATCGTTTATGTTCTCCTAATAAGCTGTAGTCTAGTAGGTAGTGTGTTGACTTATTAGACATAAAGCCAGGGTTCGAGCCCCAGGCCAGACATCCAAACAAAATACAAAAAGTATTTCTTCGGCGGCTTCCTCTCAGTAGATTTCTGGCAAAAACTCTGGAAGTATATAAAAATTGCCATGAAAAGTATTTCAAAAATCTGTCGTTCGGAGTCGACTTTAAACTGTAGGTCCCGCCGCTCATGTATAAAATTAACACACACAACATAAGTGGTGTGAGAAACTAGGTCGTAATCCTGACTGAAGGGTTGTAATGACCAATTATGTATGTTTGTATGTATGTAATAAGCTGTACGCAGATTAGAAAGGGTGGGCCATTTAAAGGTTTAAATTTAAGAAACAAAAACGGTTTGAAATTTTGTCAAATTTATTTTTTTGTTGTGAAGTCCTATTATTCCGGTTAGAAATGAAATCATATTTCATTCATATCACTCCCGTGTCTGACCTCACAGTACCTCATTCGATCGTAGTAATTTTCGTGAACTTTTTTGAGTGTATGGGGTCGTATCTTGGCCATGACATCATGAATACTGGCCTTCAAATGCTCAATTGTCTCTGGTTTGTCGGCATAACACTTTTCTTTAACGGCGACCCACAGAAAATAGTATATATAATATGTTTCAAATCGCAGCTTCTTGGCGGCCAATTGACATCACAATTTCGACTAGTTAAACGGCAATCAAACGTGAGATGCAATAAATCGATTATGGCAAGAGATGTATGGCAAGTTGCGCAATCCTGTTGAAACAAAACATCGTTTACATTAATACCATAAAGAGCGTGAACAAAAAAATCGGTTGTCATTGTGCGATTGGGTCTCCATTGACCATAATGGTTGCGCCCTCCTCATTTCCTAAGAAATATGGGCCAATGATGCCTCCGCTCCACAAGCCGCACCAACACTCACTCGCAATGGGTGAATTGGCTTCTGTGAAATCACGTGTGGGTTTTTTGAGCTCCAAATACCGCAATTTTGCTTATTAACGCACCCACCAATATGAAAATGAGCTTCATCTTAAAAAATGATTTTTCTTGGAAAAATCGACATCCTTAGCGAAGCGAAAACGAAGCGGATGGTTATGCGGCTTCACCTCTTGAACCAATTGAACTTTGTAAGGCGTCATACCCAGAACTTTTCGCAAAATTCGACGTAAACTGGTATGCGAAATGTTCAATTCTTAAGAACAATGACGAGTTGATGTTGATGGATTCTCACGCATGCTCTCAGCCACAGTTTCAATGGATGGCCACCCGATACCATTATGATATCCGTTCGTGTTAAAAAATGTTGCGTATTAGACTATGTCATGTGTTTTCTGAAGTTGGGCATGATCCCGTCTTCGCCTTTTACTGTTTTCAGTCAATCTATATGTTTTTTTTAATTTTAAACTATCGCATCGTTGCTGTTTAGTGCTTCGACTATCTTCTGGCATCTTCTAATTCCATTGATTTGAAGTTTGTAACTTTTGAAAGTTATTCACCTCGGAGTCGATGAGTATGGCACACAATTAAGGGACGTGAAGACAAACCCTTTTACCACAAACGTTAGGGCATTAGAGGTTAGGATCTTACATCACCAACTCCAAAATCGTATACAAATTAAAAAGTTTTCACTAGAAACTTAAATTTTTTTTAATTTCTAATTAGTTGACAACTGCTGTGTAAATATAAACATTCATATGAGAATATCTCTATCGATGTGTTTATTTTTTTTTTTTGTTTTTTCTTTTCTGGTATTTGCATTACAACACTAATTTATGCCATTAAAATACAACAAAAATTTCATGTTTATTTAAGCGTGTAAGTTTATTTTTTTGTTCGGAATGTGGTATCATTATAGGGGTCAGGATTATAATTTTATTTTTTTAATATTTTTCAGGAATCTTTTCTTTCGCATTGTTTTTATTGCAAAATATAAATAAAGTTCTCATACTTATATAAATAAAAACAACAGCAACAGCAACAACAAAAAAACTTCAAATTGTATCTGTTTGCAGCAGTCGAATGAATAAAATGTTCCCGTATATCATTCACTCATACATACATTCATTCATTCATTGTATTGACCCATTTATTCAAGTGTAAAACAAATATTTGTTAACAGATAACAATTCCATACACAATATTATTGATGGTATGTTCAGTTACAGTGAGGATTAAAACAAATCGAAACCAATAAAATAAATGGTAGCAAAGAGCAATCAAAATTATGGTACTTGATGCTATATTGAAACAAGTTGTCCTCAGGCCGACTAATCCTTACGTGTGTAAAATACTAAGTTTTCCGTATGAGTTCTGTAGGTAGTAAAACTCTAACGCGTCTCTATTGCATGTATTTTTATAGGTGGTACTAAATAGAACATCTGTAGAGAAGCAAATTTTATGGGTTTGGTCACCGGAAAAATGCTTCATACGTGCCAGAGACAGATGCGTTAGTCCTCAAACCATTTGGCTGCTAACCAATACAGCTCACTGATGTTATCAATACAAGATACATACATACGTAATTGGTCATTACAACGTTTCAGTCAGGATTACGACCTAGATTCTCGCATCTCTTATGTTGTGTGTGTTAATATCGCGGGTGTATGTTAATATGAAGGGCCTTACAGTTTAAAGTCGATTCCGAACGACAGAATTTTGAGAAACTTTTTCATGGTAATTTTATTTACACTCGGAGTTTTTGCCAGAAATCTGCTGAAAGGAACTCGCCGAAGAAAATTTTTTTTATATTTCGTTTTTGTTGGAGATGTTCAAACCATAGGAACCGTCGCCTCACGTCTAATAAGCCAACACACTACCTACTAGACTATGGCGACTACTGAGATTAACCAATATTAAGGCAATGAGGGTATTCAGTTTCAGTATCTAACTTGTCATCCATGAGCGTAAATGAAACCAAAAATATTTTGGCTACCAGTCTTCTGACGTTCACAGACGGAAAGCTATCAGACTGATCACATAGTGGTCTTATCGCCTTAAATGCCGTCTCATAAAGACTTCCAATATCCAGAGATGACTGGTTAGTCACTCTTTACATAATGTTCCTGTAGTGGTCCCATTCTCTTACACATCATCGCAGCTTTAGCAAGAGTTGTGAACACCAATAAGCCTTATACTATGTTCAGATATGCACTTTTAATGAGTCACTATTCGGTTTATTGAGTACAATATTTTAAGTGTTCAGGCATAATATACGCAGTTTAGCTGGTTGTTCAATATTCATTTAACAGCTGGTTGTTTCAACAACATTGTTTTTATTTAAGTTGTCAAATATCAACATAAAGTGTTCGGTTAATTGTAATATGCTCACTGAACATACTTATGACAGTGCTGCATTTTAAGTTTTACTCAATATTATAACAATTTGCGTATTTATTGCGCAATATTTAATTGTAACTTTATATGTAATATTGAATAATGGCGTTTATTGCGATTTACGCAATAAAGGTGCATATCTGAACACTGTATTATGTATTCCTGTGCATATTTTTCAAAGCTAATGATGTCCTATTATCGAACAGAAAGTCTTTTCTGTCTAATAATCCCCATAGGATCACACTAAAGTTAAACGCTTCCTAATGAAAAAAACTGTCCTCCAACGATGTAACAATGACGATCTCATCATAATTCTGAATTTAATATTCTATAACTATGGCTACCTTTATGGTCATTAGATTAACAGGCAGCCAGTTTACAGTTACTATTAGAGCTTTCGTGGTTGCCATAATCTTGTCCGTAATATGCCGGCTTTGTACAGTAATCCCTCGGTTTACGTCGCAGTTGGTTCCAAAAAAAGGCGACGTAAATCGAAACGACGTAAATCGAATTTCATCTTGCTCATACTACAAAGTAGTATCTTTTTAACAAGGAACTTAAAAAATTTACAGTAATCCCTCGATTTACGTCGCAGTTGGTTCCAAAAAAGGCGACGTAAATCGAATGACGACGCATATTAAAGTTAGATGAAACAAAAAATATGACGACGTAAATCGAAACAACGTTAATCAAAGCGACGTAAATCGAAGGATTACTGTAGGCAAGGGTTTCGAGTTTAAACTCAGCTCTGACTGAAAAACATATCTTTCGACAAACCTTTCTCAAAAGCGATCTGGCAAAAGTTCTAAGGGTAACTAATTGCCACTAAAAAGCTTTTTATGCCAGATGTTCGGAGTTAACATTAAATTGTAGGCCACGGCATTTACGCTTACAATACATGTGTGTTGGAAATTTAGGCCGTGCTTTCATTGATTTTGTCCGTAGCGTACCTGTGATCGCTAAAGCATAAGACAATGTGTCAACAGCTGACCACCAAACTAACAACCCATGGAAAATTGTGGGCCTGATTAAGCGGCTTAGCGAGAATCTGAAATATAATTTCAGTGTAAGTGCCGAGAGGTAGGTATGTAGATTTCACTGGTGACCTTAGATCTTATTGCCTGAATTTTTGGGCACAATGCAAATTTGGAGTCTAAAACATGATCTCAATATTTAATCTTATAAAACAGATTCGTTCAGTTTTGTTCCCATTAAACATAGAGTGGGAAGTTTTCTTACATACATATGTACCTAAATGGTCGCTACATCCATTTAGTCAGGATCAGAGATCAGCAATGAATCGCCTCTTTGCTACTCTTATGTACTCATGAAATTTTGAGTATGAGTGAGTCAACCGTATTCAAATCCAACTACTCTGAGTCATTCCTACTCACTACAACATTGATTTATAAGTACAGTTTGCAATGAGTATTCGTACAACGTTGACAACAAACTCATAACATTCGAAATATGTTTGATTCATATGCCTATTCATAAATTTAGAAAAATACTTATAATACTCATAAATGATTCGAGTGACTCCAATCAATCGTCAAAATTTACAGTCTTAGTTACATTTCCAAAGAAAGAAGAAAGACACATAAACAAAAAAGACAAAGACAGCAAGCAGAGCAAACACACAACCTTCTTGTGAGTATTGTAGTGTTCGTACGCGAATCTTACTTATTTTGTGATTCGTGTATACGATGAGTCGTGGAGAGTCGTGATCAATAACATCATGCGTATTGTTAAGTACGAATGCCATGAGTATTTCAAACTTTGAATATGAGTAGTATGAGTATGACATTAAAATAAGTATGAATGCGTATAAGTATCAGGAATTAAAAGTATGATTCGAATCTACTCATCGTTTTGAATACTCATTGCTGACCTCTGGTCAGGATTAAAACCATGCTGCTCACATGATACATGTTGTTTGTGTCAATTTTATATATTTGTGGCGGGCCCTACAGGTTGAAGTCGACTTGGAACGATAGATCTGACAAACTTTTCCCTGAGTTTTTGCCAGAAATCTGCTGAGATGATTTCGACGAAGAAATATTTTTCATATTCCGTTTTATTCGTGATGACTGAGAAATTGAAAACCACAAGATCTGTTAAGACTGGACTGGGAAGAACATTAAGCTTCGTGAATCAGTTGAATCTACTACCATATCATGATGAGTCTTCTATCAGAATTCTCTTAAATTTTCGATCTTCTCTAGCAAAGCTATGTATAGTATCCGAATTTCTTGTCCCCACTGTTTTATTTACAATAAAAACATAAATGGGCCCCATAAATAAATCTTTATGTACTCGCCATACATGCCAAGTTTGCGGAATGTGTATCACATAACTGTTTATACAGGTTTTTACCATTTTCAGTGTGTAAACTGTGTATAAATGCATTAATAAATGAATAAATTAACAAATCCCAATGCAAATACACACAAACAAACATTCACACTCATTTAACTCATTCATACCTATGATGGCCAATTTCTTATAGCATTTGGGAGATTTAAATATCGCCAGAGGTAATAATTAGTGAGAGTATGTAATAAAGAAATTCAGACAAAAAATATTGTATTAAAGAAGAGGACCACATCCATTATTTGATCGAGGGCATGTGTCGATCGTATACACCTGAGAGAACCTACAGAAAAAAGTCTACAATCACAACTGCCAGTTCACATCACCTCTTTGTGAGGTGACCATGCACCCAAATAGTACAGGATATCCAATGTAACATAAACTGTGTGGCATATAGCACTGCCTGTTGAAATCACATATCGTTGGTGTTCAGATCATCCAATTCAGTTCAAATGAGTTATAAAATCGAATTATAGTGCACGTAGTTGACAGCAAACGCCGGGCCAAATTCGTTTTCAGAGAAATGAAGATCGATGACTAAAATCCACATCAAATATAGTCTTTTTCAGAATGCATTGAAAGATCTGCGATGGGTATCATCCTAAATTTGGCAATTTTGCTTGTTCACGTACTCGTTTATCCAGAAATGGGTCTCATTGTTGATAATAATTTTTAGATGAAAATTACGATTCGTTGCCAATTGCACCAGAGCCTATTCAGCAAACACATGTCGTTGTCTATGGTGGTTTACCTTCAGGTCCAGTGTCAATTGAATTTTGTAAGAGTGCTAGCCCGGCACCCCGCAAAATTCGCTAGGTGGTGGTCAGCGAAAGAACGAATTCTTGAAAGCGATGTAAGATCGACAGATTCGAATTTGGACAGCAAATATGTTTTCGGCGGATCTGGTCTTTCGTCACCGTACAAATATTTTTCGTTCGTGTACTGAACTAGTGGTCTCGATTTTATCCACCGCATGCGAATATTTCTCTCGGTAACATGATTAGGCGAGGGTTATCGAATAATCTGTAGTACCTATTGCATCGTTTCAGCATATACAAATTGAATTCTCAATCACAGAATATTACGACGTTCTAACTTCGCATTTCTTTCCTAGACAAGTGTCTTACGAAAGCAATAAATATTGCAGCCCTATATGTGATACATTGTTTGTAGGCATACATATATCGTTTCTGTTCGTTCATTTAAGGGAATTTGCACTGTTATATAAAATCTCCCCAACTTCTGGGATGTCATTGCTTTACATAGTTCCACAAATAAGAGTTTTTCAAACTAATCAAGTGATTTGCCTATTATTACCGACCTTAGCACAGTACAATAGGGTTATCAACTGTTATTACTTGGACACAAGCCCTGTGTAAAAATGTAGTGCTTGCTGTAGTAGTTGAAAATCTTGATCACTGAATCTGAATACAATTTGTTCAACATTTTGTCGTGTCGTCTCATATTCGAATACAGATCAGAATTTCGCGAGCCGATTTGCTTTGGAAATTGTTATTTCATGGGCAGTTTAATATGTCCAATATGTCAGATCCATGCTGTTTGCGAAAGTGGGCGAATAGTTCTGCGAATTTGTCTGCCTATTCGTTTAAAGGGTAACACATAGGCAGACGTCAATTGACTCCATTGAAAATTTGTTTATTTGTTAAGTTTGTGTTATACAGTCATTGATAGCAAAGGAGCAAAGTTGAGGAGAAAATGGAAAAATTAAATTTCTTTCAAATATCCGAAAAGCTCATAAATTTGGCCACGAATTTCTCGCTCGTACACCCTATTCAGCGTGTGTAATACCAAGTAACTATTTTTTTTTTTGGCGTAGTCTGGTAGGTAGAGTGTTAGTATATTAGACGTGACACCACGGTTCAAACCCCAGGTCAAACATCTCCACCAAAACAAATTATAAAAATATATTTCGTCGGCGACTACCTCTCAGCAGATGTTTGGCAAATATTCTGAGAGTAAATAAAATTGCCATAAAAAAGTTTCTCAAAAATCTGTGGTTCAGAATCGACTTTAACCTGTAGATCCCGCCACTTATGGATATAATTAACACACAACATAAGTAGTGTGAGAAACTAGGTTGTAATTCTGACTGAAGAGTTGCAATCACTAATTATGTATGTATGTATGCACATCTGTATGTATGTCTCGACATCTACAAAAATGTCTTGTCTAATGGAACGGTATATTTTATGTTATGGGATGAACAAAGAAATTTCTAGAATTGTATAGAGACACTCTATTGGACAGTAAAATGTTTTTTGTTCAATAAAATCTGTGTTTCACTCAAACAGTCAGGGACGTATTAACCAACAGATATCCTTTATCTACTGGTCCTTAATATCTCGGCGCTATGACCTGAAGTATACTTTTTCCCTTATCTTACTTATAAAAATATTTCAGACTCAACGTTGTCAATAACTTCCATACCAAAAATTGTCCACGAATCTAAAGCCAGCACAAGAATTGTGGTATGGAACATCAAACGTTTTTCTTTTCCTTTCAAACCTATTTCAACACACCAATTGCCAAAATCGTATCATATGGAACCTTCAATGTACCACCATAGTATTAGTGACCTACTATTGCGGTTTCTCAACTGCGTATGTATTTATAAATTCAGCATTTTTTCAACTTCCTCATGATTTTTTCGTTTTACATCCACTCCTCCTCTGCAAATGATTTCATATTCAGATATTTTCACACGCAGTTATTTGGTTGATATCGGTGTTGCCATTCTACAATAAAATATCGTTTTTTTTTGTATTCCACACACGGGGAAACAGTTACAAAAAAGCTACAGTTCACTAACAAGGATGTTGGTAAAGATTAATGCAAAAAGGGTATTTATTTTTACATAGAAAAGTAATTGAGGATCCATGTTAGCGGCAGTTTTGTGGAAGTACCTGAGTGAAGTCTTCTGAAAGTGGATGATTAGCACAAATCAGTAGAACAGGAATCAATAAATTTAAGACAATAAAGGAACATTCACTTCAGACAGAGGGTTTTGTGATCTTCTTAGATTATAAGCACTCGAACAGAAGATATTTTGAAAATTCACTCATAAATTAGATTAACAGACACTAAACTGCTAGGTCACGTCAGTAGTGTGTTTATGGGGTTTTCAGACCACTTACTCCATACAAAATTTGGCTCATGCCTACGCTACAGTCGGTAGTGTCGGTTAGTCGATAGGTTTGTAACATGTAATATGAAAATTTATGTACGAATGATTGGACGGACCGAATGAGTGTGTGTGTAACATGTAATGTGTATGATCGTGTTTTTAATAATAAATTCATGGCACGTATTATCATACTCAATGCTGAAAAAATAGAAAAGGGATCTGCACCAATATAGTTGTTGTGTGTTTTTTATTTTTTTTTGTATATTTAATTAGAAGGATCTTTAATTTTAAATGTGATAAGAAAGAGTAGGTTGGTTGTGCGGTTATTTTTTATTTTTTGTGTGATTTAATTTGAAGGATCTGTAATTTTAAGATGATAACAAATTCTTGGCACGTATTATCATTCCCAATACTTTTTTATTCATCAAGGGGAAATTATATGAATTTTCTCTTGAATAAGCAGATGTATCGAAATGTGTTGGAATATCATTTCTAATATCATCATACATATCATTTGTTTTCACATCATATATAAATGAATCGGTATCCATATAACAGAGATTAATATTATCAAGATATTTTGTCTTCATATAATCGTAATGAAAGTTATACATTTTCCATTTTGATAATTTTTTCATATTAATTTTGATCTGCTTTGTATCTGTTCCCGATCTGCTTTATATCTGGACACGATCTGCTATGTATCTGATCACGATCTGCTTCGTATCTGCTCACGATCTACTTGGTTTCTGGTCACGATCTGCTTCGTATCTGCTCACGATCTGCTTTATGTCTGGTCACGATCTGCTTTGTATCTGCTCACGATCTGATTTATACCTAATCACGATCTGCTTGATGTCTTATGTCTATATCTTTTGAATTTGGGTACGCTATATCGTGCTTTCTACAAGCTGCATCCAATAAATTTATTCCTTTGCCTCCTCTTGCTAATCGTTTTTGAAGTTTTGTATCAGGTCCACAAAACTGATAACCAGGTGGATGTAATTCAACATATAATTTGTTTATTAAGTTGTCTACAAATCTTCTTCCAATCTTACACTGATTAGGTGTTTTTCTTTTGACTGTAGTTTATAACCATATTTTTCATTACTTTCATACCTCTTCGCATGAAACACTACACCAGCTATACCTACTATACCAGCTATATCAGCTATACCAGCTATACTAGCAAGCTGTACTAGCTATACTAGCAAGCTATACAATCTGTACTAGCAAGCTGTACTAGCTATACTAGCAAGCTATACCTGCTATACCTGCTATACCAGCTATATCAGCTATACCTGCTATACCAGCTATATCAGCTATACCTGCTATACCTGCTATATCAGCTATACCAGCTATACCTGCTATACCAGCTATACCTGCTATACCAGCTATATCCTGCTATACCTGGTATACCTGGTATACCAGCTATATCAGCTATACCAGCTATACCTGCTATACCAGCTATATCAGCTATACCAGCTATACCTGCTATATCAGCTATATCAGCTATACCAGCTATACCTGCTATACCTGCTATATCAGCTATACCAGCTATACCTGCTATATCAGCTATACCAGCTATACCAGCTATAGCAGGATATAGCTGGTATAGCAGGTATACCAGGTATACCAGGTATACCAGGTATACCTGGTATACCAGGTATATCAGGATATAGCTGGTATAGCAGGTATACCAGGTATACCAGGTATACCAGGTATAGCAGGATATAGCTGGTATAGCAGGTATAGCAGGTATAGCAGGTATAGCAGGTATAGCTGGTATAGCTGGTATAGCTGATATAGCAGGTATAGCAGGTATAGCTGGTATAGCTGATATAGCTGGTATACCAGGTATACCAGGTATAGCAGGATATAGCTGGTATAGCAGGTATAGCTGGTATAGCAGGTATAGCTGGTATAGCTGGTATAGCTGATATAGCAGGTATAGCAGGTATAGCTGGTATAGCTGATATAGCTGGTATAGCAGGTATAGCTGATATAGCTGGTATAGCAGGTATAGCAGGTATAGCTTGCTAGTATAGCTAGTACAGCTTGCTAGTATAGCTAGTACAGATTGTATAGCTTGCTAGTATAGCTAGTACAGCTTGCTAGTATAGCTGGTATAGCTGATATAGCTGGTATAGTAGGTATAGCTGGTGTAGTGTTTCATGCGAAGAGGTATGAAAGTAATGAAAAAAATGGTTATAAACTACAGTCAAAAGAAAAAAACCTAATCAGTGTAAGATTGGAAGAAGATTTGTAGACAACTTAATAAACAAATTATATGTTGAATTACATCCACCTGGTTATCAGTTTTGTGGACCTGATACAAAACTTCAAAAACGATTAGCAAGAGGAGGCAAAGGAATAAATTTATTGGATGCAGCTTGTAGAAAGCACGATATAGCGTACCCAAATACAAAAGATATAGACATAAGACATCAAGCAGATCGTGATTAGGTATAAATCAGATCGTGAGCAGATACAAAGCAGATCGTGACCAGACATAAAGCAGATCGTGAGCAGATACGAAGCAGATCGTGACCAGAAACCAAGTAGATCGTGAGCAGATACGAAGCAGATCGTGATCAGATACATAGCAGATCGTGTCCAGATATAAAGCAGATCGGGAACAGATACAAAGCAGATCAAAATTAATATGAAAAAATTATCAAAATGGAAAATGTATAACTTTCATTACGATTATATGAAGACAAAATATCTTGATAATATTAATCTCTGTTATATGGATACCGATTCATTTATATATGATGTGAAAACAAATGATATGTATGATGATATTAGAAATGATATTCCAACACATTTCGATACATCTGCTTATTCAAGAGAAAATTCATATAATTTCCCCTTGATGAATAAAAAAGTATTGGGAATGATAATACGTGCCAAGAATTTGTTATCATCTTAAAATTACAGATCCTTCAAATTAAATCACACAAAAAATAAAAAATAACCGCACAACCAACCTACTCTTTCTTATCACATTTAAAATTAAAGATCCTTCTAATTAAATATACAAAAAAAAATAAAAAACACACAACAACTATATTGGTGCAGATCCCTTTTCTATTTTTTTCAGCATTGAGTATGATAATACGTGCCATGAATTTATTATTAAAAACACGATCATACACATTACATGTTACACACACACTCATTCGGTCCGTCCAATCATTCGTACATAAATTTTCATATTACATGTTACAAACCTATCGACTAACCGACACTACCGACTGTAGCGTAGGCATGAGCCAAATTTTGTATGGAGTAAGTGGTCTGAAAACCCCATAAACACACTACTCACGTCACTGCCGTATAAAATTAATACACACATCATGCATGGTATGAGAAGCTAGGTTGTAATCCTGGCTGAAGGATTGTAATGACCAATTATGTATATATGCTTTCTAAATATTTGTATTTTATAATGTAGTAAAAAAAGAATTTAAAAAAAATTATTTTTACAATTTCAGAATAAAAATATTTAATTTAAGGCATACCTTTACGGGTTTTACCCTTTATTTTCTCAATTTACCTGCAAATGCATACCAAAAACCATAGTCATAAAACACATGAAGAGAATAAAGCATAAAATAATAGTTTTACAATAAATATACATACAGTGTGTAATAAAAGTAAATAATAAAAAAAAATTCGAAAACATAAATTCATGAATAAAAACCAAAATTATACAGTGGCAAGCAAAACTTAAGTAATTTCTATTAAACACCGCGATGATACTGAAATTGAGGGGGGAAAAGTGAGAAACTATATCGGGTCATCCAACAAGGACTTTATAACTTTGGCAGCCTTCAAAATCGCATTCCAAAGACCATCTTGTTGTAGCATATAGTCGCCGTAGTCTAGTAGGTAGTGTATTTATGTATGTTTATTACACATGAGGCCATGGTTCAAACCTCAAAAATGGAATACGAAAACATATTTCTTAGACGACTTCCTTTCAACAGATTTCTGGCAAAAACTCTGAGAGATTATCCATGAAAAGTTTCTCAAAACTCTGTAGTTCTGAATCGACATTAAACTGTAGGTTCCGTCACTAATGTATGAAAAGAACGTACACATAACATAAGTGGTTTGAGAAACTAGGTTGTGACCCTGACTGAAGGGTTGTAATGACCAACTATATATGTACATACAACTATATATGTACAACTATATATGTACATACATATATAGTTGGTCATTACTATAGTATTCAACACTACGTGAAAATAAAAAAATTATTGTATTAAAAGGGGTGTCTTGTTTGGGCAACCTACCGCTTACTTACCGCGACCGCCATAATCGTCCTATCGAGAGGACTATTCACAATGTGGTGGATAACTTCAAGTCCATGGGTTCAGTAAAAACTGGACGAACACCACACTTCGTTGAAATGCAATATCTACCGAAACCATTGAAGGATTAAATTGAGGAAGCCCTGAAGCAAATGTTAATGTAGATTAAAATCCTTTCAATTAATTAATTTTGATTAAGTTAGTATGAGTGGAGTGCAGTCCTTGCGCTGACCAACTTCTTCTTCTACCCTAGTTTGGTGGAACTTGGTCACTACAGACAGGCTCCCTTCCAAAATGTTAGTCGCTTTGTATTTGGAAAAAGTATAGTGTTTCATAAAGTCGCTGTACTAAATGTTTGCAATGTATACTATTTCAAAACGTCGTCAATGTGTGTTTCTAACGCAGTCAAAAAGCAATCAGGCATCAGATTTATATGATGCATTATTTGGTATCTACATAGTGTATATACAGTAGTAGAACTGTTTACAAACTTCGTATTGATACATTTTGGAAGGCTGCCAGACTGTGTTCACCTGTAGCGTCACAACGCGCCGCTATGAGTGCTCAAGAGAGCTTTTGGTATCAAAGCTACCACTCCAACCTACCTACCTAAGTATGAGTGGCATCTCTTAGGTGGGAAATATTATTTAAGAATGGAAATAAAAGAAAGGGGGCACTATGAAATATCAAAAATATACTCAGAGCCGAGCCTAAAATATCCCTCAGTTAACCTTCACTGGTATCAGCAAAATTTTTCTTTCATTTTTACTTAAATAGAGGGCAACAATGCAGTCGCAGTAGTCAATATATGTGTATTCTACCGATAAGGATTCAAAACCCTGGTCAGACATCATAGTATGAAAAAATATTTCTTCGGCAATTTCCTCTTAGCAGATTTCTGGCAAAACCTCTGAGAGAAAATAAAATTGCCATGAAAAGTTTCTCAACAATCTGTCATTCGAAGTCGAATTTAAACTTTAGGTTCCGCCACGCATGTATAAAATTGAGACACACAACATATGTAAGTGGTGTAAGGCGTTAGGTCTTAATGCTGACTTAGGGGTCAGGACCAGAGATCAGCAATGAATCGCTTTTTCGATACTCATAAGTACTCATGAAATTTTGAGTATGAGTGAGTCAACAGTATTGATTCACTCTGATTCATTCGTACTCAGTACAACATTGATTTAATAAGTACAAGTGTCAATGAGTATGAGTACAACGTTGACATCAAACTCATTACATTCGAAATATGTTTGGTTCATACCCCTACTCATTCAGATTCATAAATTTATAAAAATACTTATAATACTCATAAATGAATCGAGTGATTCGAATCAATCGTCAAAATTTACAGTCTTAGTTGTTGTTGCATTTACAAAGAAAGAAGAAAGACTCATAGATAAAAAAGACAAAGACAGCAGGCAGAGCAAACACACAACCTTCTTGTGAGTATAGTAGTGTTCGTACGCGAATCATACTTATTTTGTGATTCGTGTATACGATGAGTTATGGAGAGTCGAAATCAACAACAGCATGCGTATTGTTAAGTATGAGTACCAAGAGTATTTCAAACTTTGAATATGAGTAGTATGAGTATGACATTAAAATAAGTATGAATGCGTATAAGTATCAGAAATGATAAGTATAATTGGAATCTACTCTTCGTTTTGAATACTCATTGCTGACCTCTGGTCAGGACCGACTATACATATATGTATGTATTTATGTATACATTTGATATAATATCTTTTATTTTTCAATTTAATCTCCTATTTATAGCTTACACTGTTCCCATCTATGTATACGTATGCACTTGCAAATCAATAGTGTAATACTGCATATTTTTGCATATGCATTCATATATTCATTTCCACTTACACAAGCGTAGAAATATAAATATTTCAATATTTCAACAGAAATAAAAATAAAAATAATTTGATATTTAAACTAAAATCAATATTTGATCAAATAAAAATATAAAAATAAGAGGAAATAAATACCATATTTTTACAGGTATTTTTCCCAAAAAACAAAACAAAAAAATTGTGAAAATTTATCTTCTTTTCTCATGGTATGTGAAAAATTTCTGGCAACTTAAAATAAAATATTTAAAACTGGAAATTTTTATGCAATTCATGTATTCATCGTAAGTATTCAGCGTAAGCATACTTATGGCTGAAATAGTGTTTGAAAAATCATTTGTTTTTTTCTTTTGCTGAAAATATTATCAGGAATTTTATGATAGAAATTTGTGCAGAAATTTATGCAGAAATTTATTTTGCATTGAAGACCAAACAGGAATTATTAATAAAAAAAAATAAATTAAAAATACCACTAAAACTTGAGTTTATTTAACCGTAGATCGCCGTAGTCTAGTAGGTAGTGTGTTGGCTTATTAGACGTAAAGCCAGGGTTCGAGCCCCAGGCCAGACATCAAGACAAAATACAAAAAGTATTTCTACGGCGACTTCCTCTCAGCAGATTTCTGGCAAAAAAAAACTCTGAGAGTAAATAATATTGCCATGAAAAAGTTTTTCAAAGATATGTCGTTCGGAGTCGACTTTAAACTGTAGGTCCCAGCACTAATTTATAAAATTAACACACACAACATAAGTGGTGTGAGAAACTAGGGCGTTGTACAATGGGTCAATTCGACCTCCGGGTACTGTACTTGTCTTAATTGACAAGTACACGTCCTCTAACCCAACCTAACCTAACCGTAGATCGAGCTTTGTATCAAAAATGATAGATGCCTGATATTTTTATAATTCGTTAGTATTGTTATCGCCATTATTTTAAAACAAATAAAAAAAGAAAATTTCAAACAGGAATTAAAAAATTCAAAAACTTCATAATCCTGGCTTATGTATCATTTTTGATACATACGACTTTCCTAAAGATTTTTTGGTGTTGTGTATGTAATTTTTTTAAGATTTCAAAGATTTTGTAAAGTTTTATCGTAAATAATACAATATTTATGGCTTTTAAGAAAGAATTGACAGTTAACGAATTGAACGGCGAAAGTAAAAAGGTTGATATTGATTGAAGTAGTCGTAGCGTCTAGTATATAGCGTGTTACCTTATTAGACGTCAGACCAAGGTTCAAACCTCAGGGCAGACATTACCAATTTATAACGAAAGGTTGTAATGACCGATTATATATTATTTATATATGTAATGTTACTGCTGCTAAAGACTTTGGAGATGCAGAAAATAGATGATCGTCTTATGAACTGAAGAAAGTATTGTCAGCAACAAACATGACAACAGGGTGTTTATCACCAAAGATGGTACTACTTGGAACAGAACAAACTGCCTTTAATAGTTTGGAATGAAAATATATTACCAATTTTCACGCACGCAGATTGCTAGCAGCTGCTTCCTGAAATGTTGTAGAGTCTTTCTTACTGCTCTACTCATATTTATCTCACGTAACAGACAAACATTAGAAAAATGTGTTTCGTCCCATGTTTTATGATATATTTCGGTCAACTATGTACGTATGAGATAACAGAATCATTCGCTTTGATAATGATATATTTACACCTATTACGCCTTTTCGAAAAATAAGCTGAAAGTCTTCCAGCCTTTAATAATCATGCTTAAAACCGTTTTTTTAAATTCGAATGAAAACGACTTTTTTTCATAAAACTTTTATCACACAACTTGCAGTTTTATGTAAGAAATAATACTGTATAAATAGTTTGGGATTAGCTATCACACTTTCAGAGCTCCCATATATCCTTTTTTTAAGATTTTTAAAAATTAAATTTTTTGTTCGCCTAAAAGATAAGAAAATTAAAGCAAATATATTTAAATAATGATGCTTATGTTTTTATGTTTCTTTTTGGTATATTTTCATTTCAAATTAAAGTTTTTTAGCAACAGAATTCTAAAACTTTTTAGTTTTAGTTGAAATTTGTAGAATGTACTAAATTTTGTGACAGACTAGAATGACTTAAATATTGCCATCGAAATAACCGATGGGTGTAATTTAAACCGATACATGGCTCATCCGAATCGAATTAAAACTAAAGCCCGATGGTAACCCAAAGATAAAAGTTGTGTGTAATTTCAAGGCATAATAAGCCGAGCTCTATCAAAGAATACTAAAGACGCACGACACTCAAAAAACTAGGATAGGGCAGCTGTAGAGGCGTAGAATGAAACGCTTTGTAGAAGCCATGTAGTCCAAGAAGAGTAAAAGAAAGATAAATTTTTTTAACAAATTTATGGGATTCTATATTTTTTTTTCTGAAATAAGCTTTTAAACAATTCTACAGTTAAATCGTTTATCATTTTTCTTAACTTAATTTTTAATAATTCTAGGAAGAGATTTACACAAAATTCTGTTGTTAAACAATTTTTTTGTATTCCAAACGAAATGATTAAATTTTTAATATAAAATCCTCGTTTAACATCCCAAAAGTATGCTTGTTTTTATTTTCATTTTTGTTTAAACGGAAATAACGCAAAACAAGTCATTTTAATTAAGTCCTACAACCATGTCTCACACTAAATCTCTCACCAATTACCGCATAATTGTGGTAGTGGCTGTGTGTGTATGTGTGTAAACAAACTTAAACTCCAAAAACCGAAAAAAAATTATTGTTGTAATAAATACAACAGAATGTAATAGGTAGGATACAGAGAGAGAGAGAGGGTGTATGAAACTCACCATATTGGGAATGTAATAAAGGTATGAGCAGTGTTGGTTAACGAAAACAAAATTAAAATTTACATGCGAGTGTTTACGGCGGCATAAGTGTAATCGTGTTGTTAAGGGCATAAGAGTACGGTAAAACTTTATGTTATTTGTTATTGCTTTTATTGTTGTTGTTGTTCTTGTTGTTGGTGGCGGTTATAATTATTAATTGTTAAATAAATTTCACATATTTTCCTGTTTTTTTTTCTTTTTCCTGGATAAGGATTTAATTTATAGACTCCTACTATACATATGTATGTATGTATTTTCTTTATTTACAGGTCGTTGAATTAATTGATGCTGCTGCCATTAATTCTACAGCCGTACGTTTGGATTGGGTTATGCATGTGAGCGTAACAGAGAAATATGTTGAGGTATGTTTTAAATAAGAAATGGAAAAACGAAACAAAACAAAGAAACACAGAGAAATACAAAGAGAGAGAGAGAGAGAGAGAGCGCGAGAGAGAGCAAGAGAAAAAAGAATTTTATTTGAATTGCTTTTTATATACAAATAAAGACATAAATCTGCACACATACTATTATACAACTACACACAATCATAAACACACACAATATAATCAAAGCAGAATAGCAGAAATGCATGAGAAGATCGAATACTTGCAGGCAGATGTGTGTGCGTAGATGTAAAATTTCTTTAAACTGTAAATGTAGCACAAAATATTGTGCAAACACAAGAGATTTTAAACTTAAAAATCTTCATTTACATACATATACTGGGACATGTCAAGTTCGAGATTCATTTTACATTGGTATTGTATTGGATTTCACGAATTGTTTTTTAAGAAGATGCCAGTTAGGAATTAAGGACACAAATTATTTTGTACAATAAACACTGAGGAGAATCAGATGTGGAAGGTAAGGGGTGTAGTGTGCACAATAAAAATTTGTGAAATCCAATAAAATACGATTGTAAAATGAATCTCGAACTTGACAAGACCAGTATATGTTTGTGCAGATGTTAGATTTGATTCTATTTTCGCCGTAAATGACAGGAAAAAATTGATACGGGCTGTAGAATAAATTTTCCCCGTAATCTATTGTGCCTTTAGACGATGGGGATGACCATGAATGGATATGATGTATGCGAAAGACAAGTACAAGTAGAATATATCCCACTGTGGTATCAATACAACAAAGAAGAAAATGTCGCACTGCAGCATTAGTCAAATGAGTCAATACAGCTAAGCGATAAAAAGCACTTTCGACCATTTTAAGACTCAAAATAGACATCGAGGCAGCGACTCGCACATCAAAATTGTATTATGTTTCCAAACAGACAAAGTTCATAAGGTCGCCGCAGTCTGGTAAGTAATGTATTGGCTTATCAGACGTGAGACCACGGTTCAAACCCTAGGTCAGACAGCTCCAACAAAACGAAATATTTTTCATATTCCTTCGGCGTCTTTCGCTCAGCAGATTTCTGGCAAAAACACTGAGAGTAAATAAGATTGCCATGAAAAATTTTCTCAAAAATCTGTCGTTAGGAGTGGATTTCAAACCGTAGGTCCCACCGCGCATGTTTGGAATTAACGCATACAACGTAAGTAGTGTGAGAAGCTAGGTCGTAATCCTGACAGAGGGGATGTAATGACCAATTATGAATGTATATGTACGTATGTAATGTAGATTATACCGCTTGCAGTCCAAAAACTGCCCACGACCATGATTTCATTGGTTAACATAAGCAATTTAACCTTGTTTGACGCTGATTCTCCTCATAAACTAATTGCTTCCACTAATGTTTCATTTCTAGAGTTTTGTAGTGAATATCCATTTAGTTTAAGCTCATTTCCAAAGCCAAACATACCTGCGAAGTTGTCAGTTGATTGTTTTTATAGCCTTTTGTGAGTAAAAGCAGACCCTACAAGTGATCATTCAAAACTGAAACTCTTCTTGCTCTTTAATTTCAATTATTTTGCGCGCTTTAGAACCTTTCATGCTTGTACATCGAAATCCTGTAGAAGCATTTTTCTACTACTGAAACTAGTAAGACAGACTTCCCAAAATGAGTTTTTAATTGGGATTTGAAAAAGGAACTCGAACTTTAAAGGACCTGTGTATATGTAAACATTTTGGTGCGGCAAATTTTGTTTAAATAAATATGAACAAGAAAATGTATTGGTATGCACACGTAAGTGTGTATGTGTGCAAAAATTCTGTTTAATGCAATGTTTACAAAATCATATACTTTTACTAACACACACACACATAGACATTAAAAAACACTTGCTCCTTCATTTATAATTACTTTTTTATTTGTTTTTATGCACGTTCCTACACTTATTGGTTTAAATACACAATATATGCTCTTTCTCTCTCCCTCTCTCTCGCTCTCTCTATCACTCTCTGTGTTACTCTCTCTCTCTCTCTCTGTTACTGTCCTGTTTATGCATTAACCAGTATACAAGTGTTAATTAACTTGTTTGTCATATAATTTTAATACATACGCAGTAAAAAAAAAACAGTTTATAACGTTATTTATCTCTCTCTCTCTCTCTCTATTTTTAACCACAGGGCCTGTATGTACGCTATCGCGATGTTAGCGCCAATTCACAGCAATACAATATAATGACGGTGTTGAATCCTTCAATTGAATCTCATGTGGTGGCCAATCTAAAGGAATACACGAAATATGAATTCTTCTTGGCTCCCTTCTTTCAAACGCTCGAGGGTCAACCGAGCAATTCAAAAAACGTACAGACCTATGAAGATGGTGAGTAAAGCAAAAAAAAACAAATTATGAATTCTTTATAAGCAAATATTGTCGAGCACATGGTGCGAAGTGTAAACATGGCTTTAAGTTGTGATGTTAAAAAATTTAATTTAAATAAAAATGATGTATGCTAAGAAGGGAATGACATTTTTACAGAATATTTATAAAGGAATATGTTGTCCACTTCCAAATTTTTATCAGTATAGGAATTAATCATTTACCTTACCTTAGCCTTACCCAAGTAGTCAGCCTAAACACGGGGACAGAACAAAAAATTATTGGATTGAATCAAAAGAATTTTGGATTGCCTCTAGGTTAGGTTAAGTTAGAGGACGTGTACTTTTCAATTAATTTCATTGTAAAACGTCCTAGTTTCCCACACCACTTATGTTGTATGTGTTAATTTTATACATGAGTGGTGGGACCTACAGTTTAAAGTCGACTCCGAACGACAGATTTTTGAGAAACTTTTCAAGGCAATTTTTATTTACTCTCAGAGTTTTTGCCAGAAATCTGCTGAGAGGAAGGCGCCGAAGAAATACTTTTTGTATTTTGTCTTGATGTCTGGCCTGGGGCTCGAACCCCGGGCTTTACGTCTAATAACCCAACACACTAGCTACTAGACTACGTCGACTCTGGATGGGCCCTAATTAAAGGCAAAAATCAAATCACATTAATGCTCAGATGGGGGCTTTGAATGGCGTTAAAGCGCATTAGTACAAGCCCAATTAATGCAGGTTCGAATACTACAGACGATAAACAATTCTTCATATCATGTTTGATTCGAATCTGAATAATTCCTTTAAAAGTTTACTGATCTCTTACGAAACGGTAGGACTCAATGAGCAATGCTGCTCAACATACCTAGCTTCGCCACGTTAATTTTACATGTGATAGGCGGGACCTACAGTTTTAATTCGACTCTGAACGACATGTTTTTGAGACTTTTTGCCAGAATTTGCTGAGAGACAATCGCCGAAGAAATGTTTCATGTTTTCATTTTTCGTGTTTCTAAAGGGATTTGAACGATGGCCTCACGTCTAATAAGGCAACACACTACCTACTAGACTACGGGGATAACTGATCAGCATAACGCCACCAAATACATTTTAACAAACATTACTGTTTTTAGGCAACCCTACCATCCTGGAACTTGCTGGAAAAACTTTACTAATGAAACAGGAACAATGTTAAGAAACAAAACGAAGAGCGGGAATTGAAGATTTAATACAGTCTTATATTATATGGAGAAAAGAAGTTCTTCCCAGCAATACTGTGAATATTTTTGTTTAAATTCTGATCCATATTGATTCTCTACAATTCGTTCAGTTACACAGTTGGCCCGAATTGTAAGCCATGATCCGTCAGTGCTAGGATTGAACTACACTGAACTTCGGATGATACCGGCCAGTTCCTTTAGTGGCACGTTTGGCATCGTGCCTAGATTTTCAAACGTTCTGTCTTCCAAAAACGTATGAGGTCTGTTCTGAAGTGAGGGCCACTTCCATTTCCTCTACACCTACACCTGGTGGGGCAGACGGAGCTTGTCAGCGAAATAATGCAGCGTCCCGTGCGAGCAGTTCTCTTGTCGAACTCATGTAGTTCTCTGGTTTCCTTCTTTCTGTCTACTTGATTGAACCCCACTAAACTTTGGATGATACCGGCCAGTTCCCTTAGTCGCACGTTCGTTATCATGGCTAGATTTTCAAACTTTCTGTCTTCCAAAAACGGATGAGGTCTGTTCTGAAGTGAGGGGCATTTCCATTTCCTCTACACCTAAACCTGATGGGTCAGACCGAACTTGTCAGCGAAATAACTCGGTGTCCCGTTAGAATCCCTGTGAGAGTGCGAACCGTTCTTTTGTCGAACTTAAGTAGTTCCCTGGTTTCCTTCTTTCTGTCTACTGCTGGACACAGCAGTTTCGTCATTCGGCAACCAGGTTTGCCCTGTAAAGTATTGAGAAATCTCAACTAGAACACAGGTTAGTGGCCGAAGGTTTATATTCCACTTTTAGATGGATGTGTTTTACTGAATCAAAAATGTAGTGCACTTTGGTGAGATGTTAGATGTGTCCTCCAAATAACACAGACCTTGTGCTGCCGTAGTAAGGAACTCGGTCTTGAACTTCACTTAAAGTTGAAGGATGACTGTAGCGTGTTTCAGGCAGAGATTTTTGCAATTTTGAAAGCTATTGAGGCCATAGATAGTAAGCCCACTTTGAACTCGGAATCTTAAATGATTTTCGTGGACAGCCAGGCTGCCCTAAAGTCCTTACGTCGGTCTGATGTAAATCGCGGCTTGTTCGTGAGCGCAAAGAATCGTTAAGGATCTTAGGACCAGACTGAATTCTTGTCTATGACAGAGTTCACGGTCGTAGCGGAATACTCGGCAATGAGAAGGCGGATGCCCTCTCGCTAGATTAGGTTCACTTTCTGAGGGCGATTTGATCCCACAATCTGCCACCTTTACGGCCTCATCAATGGACGGGCCAGGAGGAAAGAGTAGAGGTGTTGGGGGAATGGATGGGGATGTTATGTTTCTAGGTGTCTTTGGCCTGCCGTAGATAGTATTAGAACAAATTGGCTGATGGGCTTAGCTAAGGCCAGTTTGAAGTTAGCTATTGGCTTTATTACGGGGCACTGCGACATTAAATCCCTGACAAGGATCTGGAACAGATCCCAGATGAACTATTGCAAGGTATTTTGCAACGAGGAGGAGTTAGAAACTGTCGAACATCTTCTCTGTAACTGTATAACCCTTAGTAGGTTGTGGTTGAGGACAGTGGGCAGGGGCTACTTCGAAGGTTCGGACTTTTTGTCGAGAGCCGTCATTAAGGCTCTCCATAGATTCATCTATAGGTTAAGCTGGTTGGGAAGTGCTAGGGCTTCAATTGTGTAGTTGCGCTCTCATGTGTTCATTCAAGTTACTTCATAGCGATCATGAAGGGCTACTGCCTGTTAAGCATACACTTCCATAGGCAGAAAATATTCTCCAACGGCTTCTGCCGAATCTGTAATTACGAGAAAGAAGAGAATACCACTTCATTATTATTTACCGGCATTTGGTAGACTTTGTTTATCGACCAATAGGTGTTATTATATGGAATACTTAGGGACACCAAATAAACTTCTCAACTGTTCCAAAGTAAGGATAGGAACTTAAATACAATTTCTTTTGCTGTTACCTCATATCAGTTATTGGTTATGTTTTCCTTATCAACATGAAAATCTAATTAATGTTCCTGTTCATGTTTAGCCTCTACTTTCGTTCAATTTATTTACGCTGCTGTGTTGTTTTTTTTTTTTTTTTTTTGTTATTTCTTGTGAAAATATTTTCCGTGGAACATTTTCCTGGATGTCATGTCCTTTGCCAATTAAAATTTTAAATTAAAATTTTCGTTAAAAAATAGAAAGAAAAACATTAAAACTCCCAGAGTAGATGGTGTGTGTATGTGTGTTCATGAGTGTTTAACCTATAGATGTCCTTAACGGTTATATTTCTCTTTTTTTTTCTGTTTCCTATAGCAACGGTGTGTATATTTTACAGTTTATGGGCAGCAGTTTTTCATTTCCTGCGGGTTGCGGGTATTATTGTTGTTGTTGTTTTAGTTTTAACCATAATATGTTTTTTTGCGACCTTTGGCTTAATTTTTGTTGGGTTTTTCCTGTAATTTAAGGTGATTTTTATATTGCCAGGTGGTGGATGTTGTTTTCAAAATTTTTTTGCGTGGAAATTTTTTCGTTTTTTTTTTGGTGAATTTTTTTGCATTTTTAATAAAAATTTAAAATTTTTGTTTATAACAAGGTGTCACCACATAACATTTTTTAATTAAAAATTTAATAAATTAAGTTTTTGCAGCACCTTTCTGTATTGAAGGTACTCCTACATCGGCACAATACTTGTGAAAGCCAACAGATTAATTTTTTTCTTTTTTTTTATTAATTTTTTGTAGTACCCTCTGCTCCACCGGATAACATACAAATTGGCATGTATAATCTAACAGCTGGCTGGGTTAGATGGTCAGCACCACCACCCCAGCATCATAATGGCAATTTACTGGGTTATAAAATCGAGGTAAATCAACGACAACTAACATGTCAGTTTTTCGTTTAGAACTTCTATTAATTTTCCTGTTTTTTTTATTAATTTTTTTCGACAGGTCACCGCTGGCAATACCATGAAAGTTTTGGCCAATATGACTTTGAATGCTACCACCACATCGGTGCTTTTAAATAACCTAACAACTGGTGCCACTTACAGTGTACGCTTAAATTCATTTACAAAAGCAGGCGAAGGACCATATTCTCAGCCGGTAAGTCAAAATTTCTTTCTTTTAATTTGAACTTGAAATACTTTTCTATTAAAATAAAGTTTCTATTAAAAAAAATCTTTGCTTTCACAATTTCTCTTTAAAGGTTTCCCTTTTTATGGATCCCGCCCATTTGGTCCATCCACCTCGTGCCCATCCAAGCGGTTCACATAGCAGCATTACTGGCCATGCCGGTGAGGGTGGTCATTTTGCTTATCATCCCAATGGTGCTGGTATGCCCGATGATGCTGCCACTACAACAACACAACGTAAATCCACAACAGTGTTGCATGAAACCTGGTTTATGGTTTTGGTCATAACAATGCTGTCGGCCATACTGATATCAGCTGCTGCCGCCATGTTATTCTTTAAGAGAAGACATCAATTGACCAAAGAATTGGGTCACTTAAGTGGTAAGTTTTATGAATATCTAAGCATACATACATATGTACATAATAGGTCGTTATCAAAAGTCTGGCAACTCTGTTGAGATTGTGTGTGTTTTTTGAAGTGCTCTTTGTAAAAGTTTTATATTTGTGATTTTTAATTGTTTAAATTAAGTTTTAAATTTTTTATATAAGTGTGTTGGAAGCAGTTTTTGTTGTTTTCTTGTTTTTTGAATTTTTTATCTTAAAATTGTAAGTTTTAATTTGTTAAATTGTAATATTAGTTGTATCATTTCTAGCAAAACAAAAACAAAAAATTGCTTGTTTTAATTATTTTTTTGTTTTTGTAAGCTGGTTACGGTTTATTTGTTTATTTTTTTTTCTTTCTATCAGTGTTCCTCTTTTGTTTTTTTTCTTTTTATTTTGTTTGCTGCTTTGTGTATTATTTTTTTTGCTTGTAATTCTTACTTATTTATTATTTATTTTTGTTTTTAAACTTTTATATATATTTTTACTCTTTTATTTCTTTTTATATAGATAATTTATACTGTTTGTTTTATTTATTTATTTAATTTATATTATTATTATTATATTTAATTTATAAAAATGAATAATTGTATGGCAGCAAAGTGCATTGTAAAGAAAGAGGGCGAACGCCAGATTTCTTGCTGGCTATGTGATAATTTGTTTCACATTAAGTGTGTTGGTTTGCTTCCTCGTACCACGGACCAATTAGTGGATAGTTCCTTGGGTCTACGTTGGTGTTGTCCTAAGTGTAAGGTGGTGGACATCCAATTTTATAAATTTTTTATGGGGACTCGTCGTGAGTTTACTGAGATGCACACTGAATTTGCATCTCTTTTTGCTAGATTTCGTCGGTTTGAGGAATTATTTTCAAAATATGGCCTTTTAAACGAATTGCTTGAATCGGAAAGGGTTCCAGGCCCTCTTTCTTCTGAGGTTTCTGGGCATGTGGCGCAAGTTTCTGTACCAAGGGAAACTGCGACAATCAACACATTGTCTACTGTTACTCCTATTGTGGACATTTGTCCATATATTGCCGATAACTCAACTGGCAGCTCCATACTGAAGTCTGCAAATTTAGTTGAACTGAGTCCAAGCTTATGCCAGTATTACGACCTAGCTTCTCACACCACTTGTGTTGTGTGTTTTCATTTTTATACATGAGTGGTTGAAGCTACAGTTTAAAGTCGACGCCGAACGACAGAGTTTTGAGAAACTGTTGAATGAAAAATTTGTTAACTCCAGAGGTTTTGCTGGAAATCTGCTGGGAAGAAGAAATATTTTTTTAAATTTAGTTTTGTTGGAGTTGTCTGACCTAAGGTTTGAACCGTGGCCCCATGTCTGATAACCTAACACACTACTTACTTGACTACGACGATCAGACAAAAGCTAGTCTACGTATTTCGCATGAGCACCAAGCCATACTCCTAGTGTTAGCCATGGCCTTAAGACAGTCGAAATCATGAAGGGGATAAGCATGTCCAAACTTCTGTTACAAAGGACGTATTGTTCAGATTCCTTTTCCCTCTATTGCCCAACAAATATGAACATTCTGTTCTCTGCTATTCGCAATTCAAATGTATAAACGAAGTTTTAAATTACGTTAGGTTATGTTAGGCAAAAAAGGGAACAAAGGAATCGTACATTCCTTGCTATTGCCGTATACTTCGTAATGAAGTTTTCAATCAAGGAGGGAAGGATTAGAGATAGTAATGAATCGCTTTTTCGCTACTCATAAGTACTCATGAAATTTTGAGTATAAGTGAGTCAACAGTCTTGAAATCCAAATACTCTGATTCATTCGTACTCAGTACAACGTTGATTTATAAGTACAAGTTGGAATGAGTATGAGTACAACGTTGACATCAAACTCATAACATTCGAAATATGTTTGATTTATACATCATGCGTATTGTTAAGTATGAGTACAATGAGTATTTCAAACTTTGAATATGAGTAGTATGAGTATGACATTAAAATAAGTATGAATGCGTATAAGTACAAGAAATTATAAGTATGATTCGAATCTACTCATCGTTTAGGATACTCATTGCTGACCTCTGGGAAGGATTATGGATGTTGAGAAGCTTCGACTTTTCATAGCAATAGCAGAGCACTGACACATAAAGTGAGAGATAGTCTGCTGTAAATCCTCAGCCACACAGCTATTCCCGAAGGCGTTCGATGAAATACAAAGCCAAGGGGCATGCTTTTCAATAAAACAGTTAAAACAGCGGGCTGTGGAAATCGCAATTGTGAGTTGAATGGACGTGGGATTTAACTGCAGAAGTAAGGCAGTAGTCTTCTTATCCCTACAGCTCCAGCAGAGTTAAACAATATTGCACGTATATTTTGCTTCCAAAGAAGTCGAACCTTCATCTAAAACGAGCGCAGAATAACTAGTCTAATCGTAATCGCAATTCCTAGGCCCCCTACTAGATTTGGTCATTGTAAAAGCAATTCAATTTCCGTCGAAATTCCTGTGCCCTGGAACCCATATAAGAGTTACCTTTAAATGATCCAATTCCTACGAAATCCCCGACATTTATGGACGAGAAAGGATGTCGAAAAGGCATTTGTTAGGGATTTAGGATAGGTTAGCAGTGAGTGTGCCGTTCACAGGCAAGTGTGAAGGAAGCACCCTTGTCATGACCCGTTAGTAGTGGGTTTGAACCAACCCAAGCTTCGAATGAAACTGGCCAGTTCCCTCAGTGTTACGTTCGCCACCATGCCCAGATCTTCAAACATTCTTTCATCCAAAAACCGATGACGTCTGTTGTGTAGGGCAGGGCACTCTCATAAAAGGTGTTGCACTGATTCAGTTTCTTCCATATCAGGGTAGCTTCTGCAGTAATTCTGATGTGGAAGCGAAACTGCATATAGTGTCCCGTTAGAATTTCTATTAGTGATGGCCTGGTTTTCCTTCTGTCCACTGGTAGGCACAGCAGTTTTAAAGTTCGGCAAGGAGGTATGTTGGACCATCCACGGTTTGTTGAATTCCATGCTGCTATTTTCAATTTGGAAAGGTATTCCTGAAGAGTCCTTTATTGTCTCCTCCTCAAACATCTCCGATCCCTTCCGTAGCAGTTCGTCTACCTTTTCGCTCCCCTATATGCCACCGTGGTACGGTAATCAGGCAGGTGTTGTGTCGATGTAAACGGCGTAGAAAGAGCAACTCCTGACACCTTTTGATTTGACGAGATAGGACTCCAGCAATTTGGTTGCTGCTTGACTGTTCACACATGTGATTAAGTTCGAAGGAGGCAAGCTACCGGTTTCAATCATGCGTGCAGCTTGTTCAATAGCACAAATTTCCGCTTGAAACACTCTGGTCTCGTTGGGTATTTAATATGACTCGTTCAGTGACAGTTTATCGGAATAGACCCCAGATCCAGATCTGTATTCCATTTTCGGTGAAAATCCTTATATCACCGAACAGCAGCATGTTGTAGTCTACGTTGGCCCAGGATGGAGGATTGCTTTGAATGTTACTGCCAAAAAGTACTATCCTTCTGCCTTAATGGAAGTTTAGAGGACAGCCATTGATTATACCAGGCAATGCCTTGGTTGGAGTGGTTCAGAGCAAGCAGGATAGCTAATCGCCTGCGTACTCTGTCTATTAGTCGCTTGTGGCATTGCTATATGCACACTGTCCACCAAACATAAATAAAAGATTTCGAATCGATTTCCATTTATATGTCCTTTTCAATCCTTTTTTTTTTTTTTGGTTTCTTTTTCAAACTTAATTGCTACCAATTTTTACTTAACAAACCTGGCAATGCAAACTGTAAACCCAAGTAGAAATTGGCCAGGTTTATATTGGCTATCCTTTTGGCCACTTTATTTTACAAAATCAATCATGGTCATGATAGTAATTAATTTCTGTCTAAAAAAACTGAATCACTTCTTAGATATTGACACTCTAATGACTTCCTTTATAGATGAAGTGGATTTTGGCTAAAAACTAAAATAAACCCCCGTAATTAACTTCGATGCCAATAGTCATTTGAAAAAAATCCCATAGAAATTGAGTATGAAGCATAGAAAGTAATAGTAACGCTTAATAAAACAGACAAAAAAAGGGAAACGAAAAACACATTTGGAAGGAAAGAAAAAAATTTCTTCTACTTTTGCTTCCCTTTTAAGCTTCTTTTTTCAATTTTTTTTCTTTTATTTTCTTCCTTTTGTTTTTTAGTGGTAAGTGCCAATGAAATCACCGCTTTGAATATCAACGGCAAAGACAGTTTGTGGATTGATAGAGGCTGGCGTACCACGGATACCGATAAGGATTCCGGTTTAAGTGAAACAAAATTACTGTCCAACGCCAACAGTCAATCGAATTATAATACATCCATTGATGGCGGCACCGATTATGCTGAAGTGGATACCAGAAATATGAGCACCTTCTATAATTGTCGCAAGGTAAGCATGAAATTCAATTAAAAAAAGAATAAAAATCTCGAATCTTAAAAAGGAATATAATTTAAATTTAAAATTTTCTTGTTTTCTTTTCTTTTCTTGCTTCTAGAGCCCTGAAAATCCCACACCCTATGCCACTACCATGATTATAGGCGCCTCATCTACTGAAACCACTTGCATGAAAACTTCCGGTTCTAGTACCGATCAAGATTCGGGTACACATTCGCCGAATTCGGATGGCATTAATCAGCATTGTGCCCCCACAGCACCAACGGCCAAACATAATTATCATCAGTATCCGCCTGGTAAGCATAAGGATTTTATGTTATCGTGTTCAATGTCTTCGTATTAAATATTATCGAAAAAATATTGGGTGTATTAATAAATTTTTGGTGTTTATTACAAATTGGTTTTCTTCTTAATATTAAAATCACACAGAATCAATAAAAAAAGTGTTTATTCATGATCTGTTTGGCACAGATAATTATTTCTCAACGAAAGGACTCGCCTGAACATATTGTAGTGGATCGTCTTATAGCTTGCCTTAAATGCAACCGACAAAAATCATACATTAACACCGTAATTCTAAGGCCTTTAAGAAAGTGAAGGTAGTGTACCTGGCGTTTTGTGTTCCTTAATTTAAGTAGATGTGCAACAATGGCACCGAGGTGGAGCCATTTCTATCTGTCCATGCAGGATATTCACAAATAATGTTCCCTTGATATTAATTTCAGACAGTTTCAGAGGTTTTATTCTATTATACTCATCGAAATTACAAGATTCTTGTGATAAAGATTAGGGACTGTTTGGTCAGCACAGAATGTTACTAAGTGCCAAATTCACTCTCCTCTAGTTCCACAGAATGCCAATTACGGTTAAATTTTTAACGCCGTTCGCCATTTCATATAACACATGGACATCCGATTTAGATGTCCTGTCATCACTTAAGATCTTCAAATAACCTGCACTGTCTCCAATGTTCAATGCAAAAATACTTTTTAATCTGCATTTACTACAAAGAGTTTTTCTATCGAACATGTTCGAAAGCAGAGGGATACATAAAAGCACTCCTTTTGCTTCGACTGACCAAGTTCTCAATGCACAAAGACTTTCTCTATCGAACATGTTCGAAAGTAGAAGGGCACCTAAAAGCACTCCTTTTGCTTCATCTGGCCAAGTTCTCAATAAGATTGTGATACCAATAAAGATATTCCAAAGCCTATTCATTTAATTGGTCATTACAACCCTTTAGTCAAGGTTATGACCTAGCTTCTTACATCACCTATGTTGTGTGTGTTTATCTATGAGCAGCGAGAACTACAGTTTAAAGTCAACTCCGAATGAAAGATTTTTATGAAACTTTTCATGTCAATTTGATTTACTCTCAGAGTTTTTGGTAGAAATCTGCTGAGAGGAAGTCGTCGAAGACATATCCAACTTTCTAATATTCTGACGCATAAATCAAGCTGCAACTAACCCATGGCATGGGTTGGATTAAGCTTAAAGACCGCTGTGGAAGCCGAACGGCGTCAAACCATCTCACTTCTAATAAGCCAACACACCACCACCACACGGCACTTAGTTTTGTAGTCCTTGAAAGACTTCTTGATGTCATTATCAATCTCTTGATGAAGTGTATACGAAATATAAAATTTTCCATGACCCTGGTGCGCAAATCAACGCACGCTGGCATGGGGTATGTTGGGTTTGAAGACCTGTCGCATAGTATGTGTTCTACTCAAGTGCCGTATCTGTCTTGGATTCTTGAACCGTGGAAAGACAAAAGCAAGCTTCCGATTGGCTAATGTATATACATTACAATTTAAATTATTTTTGCTTTGAATCCGCTAAAATTCGTTGTTGCCTACTCGGCGAATCTGCCACGTCTTAAGAAATACGCAGAATCTCTTGGGGGATAGATTGTGTTATTGTTTCAGTACCATGTTAGTAAAATGTGCCATGATTCTAGCAAATAAATAGGGATGAATATAAACGATGGCATCGTCTCTTGCTAGGTGTAGATATAGGTTATTTGGCTCCCCATTTCTTGTCTTATTAACATGAAGGATATAGCTTCGTTCATCAAACTGTCTGGCTGGGTTTCCAGTGTAGGGTAGTCGTGCTTTGGATGTGCAGCTCTTGCGCTTTCCATCTTCTTCCTCTTCCCTGATTTTGGTGGAACTTGGTCAGTACAGGGACTGCGTTCACTCGCTATGCGTGCTCAAGTGAGCTTTGTGATATCAGAGCTACCACTCCGACCTAAACGATTTCATGGGTTATGTTGGGTTTGAAGACCGTCGTTGTTTATGGCTTATTTACATACACTTGCTACTTTAGAAAACCCCTTAAGAGAAAGTCGAACGGCATCAAATTGCCGGTTCACTTCACCTCCACGTAAGATAACTTTAAGGGCACCAAACGTTTACAATAGGTCATTACAACCATTCAGTCAGGATTACCACCAAGTTTTCAACACCACTTCTGTTGTGTGTGTTAATTTTATACATGAGTGATGGGATCTACAGCTTAAAATCGACTTTGATCGACAAATTTTTGAGAAACTTTTCATGGTAAATTTTATTGTGTGTGGCATTACCTACAGTTTAAAGTCAACTTCGAACGACAGATTTTTATTTATTCTCAGAGTTTTTGCCAGAAATCTGCTGAGATGAAGTCACCAAAGAACTATTTTTTCATATTTCGTTTTGTTCGCGATGTCTGCGATGGGGTTTGAACCATGACCACACGTCTAATAAGCCAATACACTACATACATATGCACACAACAGTACCGACGATTTACCCAATCACCATGAAAAGTCCGCACCTATGTATTTGGTTCAGAGCAAATGCTTTCATTTGATCATAGAATGGCCAAATTTGTTGCGTTATAACCCAACTAAGCTGCGGCAACTTCCATAGCAAGCGATCTATGTTACGTAGCGCCATCCTGTTGAAACCACATGTCAGTTGTGGCCATACCATTCAATTCAAACCAAAAGAAGTTCGTAATTATCAACCTATAGCGTTCTCTGTTGACAGCGAAGGCTTATCAAATGCTTTCATTCGAGCATAGAGTAGCCAAATTGGCTGCGTTATAACGCAACTAACCTGCGGCAAGTTCCATAGCACGCGATCTATGGTACGTAGCGCCATCTCGTTGAAACCACATGTCGTTTATGTCCATGCCATTCAATTCAAACCAAAAGAAGTTCATAATCGATCTATAGTGCTCTCTGTTGACACCGATGGCCTTGCCGACATTGTTCTCAAAGGAATATGGACCGATGACTGTGCCAGTGGGAAATCCATATCAAACAGTGACTTTTCAGAGATGCGTTGAACGCTTTTAGATCTCATGTGGATGGGTATTGTTACAAATTCGTCAATTTTTTTTTCATCACGTATTTATCCAGACTTGAATGGCAATGGTTGATCCAGAATCTTCCTTTAGAACATATCTTTTTTAACTTTTTTGATTTGTTAAAGAAAATCCAATTGAAACACAACAAAATTTATTACTACACCTAATATTTTAAAGCATTTTATTTCAATGTTCTTAAGCCTGCTTAAATGTCCCTCATTATTCTTGTATTTTGGTTTTCAAAGCATTTGCAATCATTATCCTAATTTTTTATAGGATTTTAGGCTTCTTAAGCGTGTGTTTTTCTTTGTTAATAACCATATCATGATTTGTGTACGCATTGTTTTTTATTCTTCATTCCTTTTTGTCTTTACTTCCAAGAAAGAAATTTGTTTTCGCATTCGATTTGTCAAGATTTAAGACACTCAGTATTGTTATGCTTACGAAAGGCTGGCGGTAAAATAAGTGGAAAAAAACAAATTTATCGTTCATTGGTTTTTTTCTTCCTTACTTACTTACTTCACAGCATATTACTGTTATCCTGGTTATCCTTGTTATTCATTCTGATTTTAAACAAATGATTGTTATTGACAGCTGCTTAAGCAGCAGTTTTCAAACAAGGGAGGTATGAAGTAATTTCTATTGCCCGTACATTTTGCGTTGTAGATTTTATTTAACAGCCGCCTTTGGCAAGGACTAAAGAATATGCTGTTTTCAAATATTTATTACCATAAGCATAAAATATCCTTCAATTTTTCAAGTGTTTCCGTTAATTTTTGTGAATTTTTTTGTTTTGCTTGCCTGGTATTGAGTAAATAATTTGAAGCGGTTTGTTTTGATAGGGAAATTTAACTTCAAGGCAGGATTTGTTTTTCTTATCCTTTTTATCTTTTGTTTTTTGTTTTGTTTTGCTTTAAATATCCTTTAATGTGTTTATATTGTCTTAAAAATTATTTTATTTATTTATTAATATTGTTTTCTTTCTCATTTTTCTTTCATTCTTCTTAATCCTCTTTTACTTTAAAATCCTTTGACTTGAACTTTTTTCTCTTCCCCCTTTTTCTCCCCAATCAAATTGATGTAAAACTTAACTGTTTGTCTTGCAAACAATTCCCACAAAAAACAAAAAAAAAACTAAAAATAAACTAATAAGAACAAATTAATTGGTCAGAATTTTTGCCACCACCACCGGAACATCCCCCGCCAGTACCCTCATCATGTGGTTATGCACCCGGTTCGCCACAATCATCTAGGAAAAGCTCCAAGTCCGGAGGTTCTGGGTAAGTTTCAAAACAAATTAATTTTAAACAATTTTTCAAACCCTTCTAATAAAACTTAAAAAATTTTCTTCTTTAAGGGCTTTAAACTCTTCCATACATAGCAATTCATCGGGTGGTTTCTCCACCTGGGGTTTGGCACCTCAGTGTGCGGCCGCCGCTGTTGCAGCCGGTGCTAGAGTTGCACCACAAGAAAATTACTACAATAATCCTTTGCCCTGTGTTGGTGGCGGCAATGGTGCTCAAAATCGTTATCAAATAACACCTACTGGCCAGCATCCACCACCTTTACCTCCTTATTTTCCGCCAGGCGGCACTGGGCAATTGCCGCCAAGGAATATACATATCCATTATCCGCCGCCCAGACATGCTGTAAGTGAATATCAGCCAACGGGTACACACAATTCGAGATGTTCCAATGGCAGGTAAGTAAGAAGCTTCTTCATGGGCTTGAAAGCCTTAAAGTAGACTTTGAAATTATTGAACCATTCATGTAAAACACACAAAACTCGAGTAAAACAATAATTTTTATATAAAAATGTTTACCAAAGAGCCCTTTTAATCATGTATTACCAATTACGTAATTAATTAATTGTAAGTTGGCTTACTAGATTTAAAGCCATGGTTCAAACCCCAGGTCTCAGCAGATTACTGATAGAAGCTCTGAGAGTTAATAAAAATTGCCATGAAAAATGAAAACTCTGTCGTTCGGAGTCGAGTTTAAAATGTAGGTCCCCACCACTCTTGGATAAAATTAACATGCACAACATGGGTGGTGTGTGCAGCCCTTGCGCTGACCAACTTCTTTCTCTTCCCTGATTTTGGTGGAACTTGGTCAGTATAGGGACTGCGTTCATCCGTGACGTCAGAACGGGCCGCTGTGCGTCCTCATGTGAGCTTTGTGATATCAGAGCTACCACTCCGACCTAACCTAACCTAACATGGGTGGTGTGAGAAGCTATGTCGTAATCCTGATTAAAGGGTTGTAATACCTAATTAAGTAAGTAAGTTAGCGTAAGTTTTTTGGACTAAAGGACTTACTGTCCCGGGAACTTTCGAAGATATTAACATCAACAGCAGGGATTATGGGTTCCTGACCCCCCCACAAAAATAACAATAATTCTTGGCAACCCTATAATTTCAGAACGTACTACAATACGATCAGTAGTAGTATCGGTTTCAATCAACCCCCTTGAATAGTTTATCCGATTTGACAGTGGCACTGCTTTTCCTGAAAACTCTCTTTACCGATGTGTCTTAATTTAGATTTCTATTAAGCAGGAATTTCCATTGGACACGGCATTCCATTGGGCAAGAACAGGCCTAAGTTCAAACGTAAGATATTCAGCAGTCCGGGTCAAAAGCCAAAAAACGTGTTTTTTCCCATGAATGTGTTCCGCTATCTGCAGTGCAAAATCCCTTAATGCAAGTAGTTCTCGCGAGAAGCAAACTTTTTAAATCCTTAGCACTTTTCTGAGGCCGGACAAGTAACAAACTGTTCCTATATGATAGTGCATTCAAAATGATAATGTTGTGCCGCTTGATTCTCCCGTGGATCCTGAAAACTCATACAATAGCCATAATAGTTATAACACGTCGAGATGTTATGAAAGCGGTTGTCTTAGTCTACCTGAATTCCCTCCTCCAGAATACCCATCAATCAAATTCGAACTCATCTACCGAGTAAGAACCAGCAGCTAAAGCGGAATATATGGCCTGCTGATCGAAACCCACGCACACCATAGTAGCAAATTCATCAGTTACTCGAATCACTTGGGAATAACTTGGGCTCCACATCAATTCGAACTCATATATCGATTTCGAACCAGCAGCTAAAGGGGGATATATGTCCTGCTGATTAAAATCCACACACACCATAGTAGCGAATTCGTTAGCCACTCGAATCACTTGAGAATAACTTGGGCTCCACATCAATTCGATGTGATGTTGGGCACGCTGGACAAGGAAGCGGGCGAATACTGGACCGCTTAAAGCAGCAAAGCTCAATAGGAGAATTTGACAAGCAATACAATGCTTGTCATAGACTTATCCAAAGTTGAAGAGGCTCAATGTCTAAGTTGTTGTAACTGCAAATAGCAACAAATAGTGGAACTGTGTTTTATAAGAGAACTTCAAGCCTCACATAACGATGTTGACTTATTATGCATTCTGATGATAATGGTGACAAAGCTTTCCACTCTATGGTGAATAATTTCATTGAAAACTTAATTTCAATATCAGAAGCTTAGGAATTCGATGGTTCTAGGCAATGCTTTTCACTACACATACAAAATTGGTTATTACAATCCTTCAGTCAGGATAACGAGCCAGCTTTTCATACCACTTATGTTTTGTGTGTGAGTGGCGGAAGTGAGAAACTTTTCATGGCAATTTTATTTTTCTCTCAGAGTAGTTGGCAGAAATTTGCTGAGAGGAAATCGCCGAAGAAATATTCTTTTTTTATTTTTTTGATGGAGATGTCTTATCTGGGGTTTAAACGTCTAAAAAGCCAACACACTACCTACAAGACTACGGCGACTTTACTTAAATTTTATTTCGAATTTTTCTCTTTCTATTTTACAGAGCTTGCACTAGTTGCGATGCTTTAGCCTCACCCTTACAGCCTCTGCCACCACCCGGTGAGGGCTGGTATCAACCATTGCATACAACACATATGCCACCCAATAACTCATCAGCACATCAAATCTATCAATGTTCCTCGGAGTGTTCCGATCATTCACGCACTTCTCATTCCAATGCGGCACACAACACACAACCACCACCCTCCTATCAGCACGTGCACAACAATTCCCACACGCATCATCATGGCCACAGTCATGGCAATCATGGTACTGGGGCCGGCAATGATACTATGCGTTCAGACAATAGCCAGGAAAATGGTAAAACAGCTGGACATAGATGTCAGAAGACCAATAGATTTCCAGAAATTATTGAAAACGATCAGAAAAGTATAGCCACCTCATCGTGTACTTACGAAGTGCTGGGTGAACCGCGTAATTGCAGTGAATGCTGTAGCAGTTCCCGGGAAGGTGATACATGTTCGTGCAGTGAGGGTTCCTGTCTGTATGCCGAAGCGGGTGAACCCGGTATGCCGCCTCATATGTCCGGAACGCAAAGCTTGACGGGGGGTGCTAAAATCCTGACGCAAAACAATTGATATGCAACGTATGGTAGTGTGGCAAGTGGTTGTGCGGTGGATGCCAATGGCATAGTTACCGATGTTGTCATATACTTTTAGTGACTGCCAAACGATGACTGCCACTTAAGCCACTAGACCCACTTTTTAACCTTAATTAGCCACAGTGTACATAAAGTAAGTGTAAAAAAAGAATTAACAAAATGAGAATAATTTTAGCATTTAAAGAATTTTATACGATTTATAATTTATTTAAAAAGAAGAAGAAACATGCAAATTAAGCTTAAAAAAACAAAATTAAATACAAAAACAACAACATAATCATTGTAAATTGAAAAGCATTGAGATTTTTTCGTAGCCATCGAATAGTTAAATTATTTTTAGTAACGTAAGCCATTTCTCCAAACAAAAATTAAGAAAAAACAAAAAAAATTCTTTTAAATTTTAATAAAAAAAAGAAGAGAAAAAAATTATGAATCCTTTCGAACACAATTATTTTTTTTTAGAAAACAAACTTATGCAACAACAACAACAACAATTACAAATTCTTCCTATGTATTGCGTGCTTAACAGAAATTTCTTTTTTCAAAATGCCATAAAAATATTTCATTTTCTCTCTTTCTCCCATAAAAGAAAACTTTTTTATTCAGGGTTAAGCACTATAGACTGTGAAATGGTTAGGCTCTTGCATTTGGCTTAAAATATTATTGCACTTAACAAAGGCTCCTTTTAACAATTGAGCCCTTATTTAGAGGTTAATATTCTGCAAAAAGTTTTGGCATTTAAATTCGTTTCTTTTCTTTTTTTGGGTTCTTAGCCAGAGACGTAGAAAGGTATTTAGAAAGGTGTAGAAAATTATACAAAATTCACAAAGCAAAGGCATCAGGAGATGCATGAACTGTCTACACCGTATAAGTCGATACAACACCCGCCTCTACTGGTTTCCGAGCCATAGAGGCATAGAGAGAAACGAAAATACAGATGAACAGGTACTCTAGGGATCAGTGAGGTCTTACTAGGAAGGGATCAAAGATGTCTGAAGGGGGTCAGAGATGTCTGAAGGAATCAGAGGTGTCTTAAGAGATAAGAGATGTCTGATGAGATGTCTGTAGGGATCCGGGATGTCTGAAGGGATCAGGGATGTTTGTAGGGATCAGAGATGTCTGTAGGGATCCGAGATGTCTGTAGGGATCCGAGATGTCTGAAGGGATCAGAGATGTCTAAAGGGATCAGAGATGTCTAAAGGGGGATCAGAGATGTGTGAGGAGGGAGAGATCAGAGATGTCTGAAGGGATCAGAGATGTCTGTAGGGATCTGAGATGTCTGAAGGGATCAGAGATGTCTGAAGGTATTAGAGATGTCTGAACGGATCAGAGATGAAAGATGGGATCAGAGATGTTTGAGATGCCTGAAAAGGAGACGATAGAGACGAAGAAAACAGTATGGAATTCAACAAGCCGTAAATAGTCTATTAGGTAGTGTGTTGGCTTATTAGACGTAAAGCCCGGGTTCGAGCCCCAGGCCAGACATCAAGACAAAATACAAAAAGTATTTCTTCGACGACTTCCTCTCAGCAGATTTCTGGCAAAAACTCTGAGAGTAAATAAAAATTGCCATGAAAATGTTTCTCAAAAATCTGTCGTTCGGAGTCGACTCTAAACTGTACGTCCCACCACTCATGTATAAAAATTAACACACACAACATAAGTGGTGTGACATACTAGGATGTTGTACAATGGGTCAATTCGACCTCCGGATACTGTACTTGTCTTAATTGACAAGTACACGTCCTCTAACCTAACCTTGACACATCTGGCTGGCAAATTTCAAAACCGCTTTGTCCAGCAGTGGACAGCTGAAGAACCAGTGAACTACTTAAATTCGAACGGTTCCCATTCTAACATGGATGCTACTGGCCACCGGGCCATAGAGGCATAGAGGGAAACGGAAAGGTGGACGAACTGTAACGGAAGCGATCGGTAATTGGTGAGGAGGATACAAAAATAGTTTTGGAAATTAGAAGAAAACAGCATGGAATTCAACAAACCGAGGGTAGTCCGACATACCCGTGTGTGGAATTTCAAAACTGCTGTCTCCAGTAGTAGAGAACGTGCGAGACAGAAAACCACTTAAGTTCGATTCACATTGTAACAGGCATTGTAAGGGGACCTGAGCTTTCGGCAGTTTCGCTGACAAGTTCTTTCTGCTCCACCAAAATTACAGCAGTAGCTGCCAGGATGAAACGAAATCGGTACAACACCTTATCCTTCTACCAGGATTACTGCAGAAGCTGCCATGATCTCACATACGTAATCGTTTTAGAATTTCTCAGGAGTACATGACATAGATCTATCGTGAATTGTTGGTAGATAAAACAGGAAGCCACCATAAAGCAACTGAGACACGAGTTTCTCCAAGCAAATCAGCGCTAAACAGGAGAAGGTAGCATTGCTATCCAAACCTATCATCAACAAGTCATGGCGGTTAAAAATAACATATCAGCTAGAAGAAACGGAATTTGTACAACACCTTCATGTAAGTCCTGCCCTGCACTTCAGAATAGACGTCATCGGTTTTTAGGTGGCAGAGCTTTTGAAGATCTGAGCATGGTGGCAAAAATGTCGCTTAAGGAATTGCCCGGTTTCATCTAAACCCAACAGATCATGTTAAGGGGGCTTACCTCACACTGAGTGACACAATAGGTCATGTGAGCCTCCCAGTGAACATTCCTGTGAATGCCAAGATGTCCGCTAACCTAACCCAACTTAACCTAAGAAAAACCATTCAATTAAGTGAGCTGTTTATACTAAAAAAACTTGTGGAAAAATTTTTAAAATGAAGGAATGCATCCTTCAGTGTATTTAATATGCTTTCAGACATATTGGCGATTTAAAGATAATAAAGACACATTATTTTTCAAATAACTTTCATTAAAAAATTATCTTTTAAAGTCTCAATAATTGCGATTTGCTAGTAAATCCCTTTTAAACTGCCCCTTTAATACTGAGCCTCTGGTTTTCTAAAGACCTTTTTTTGCTATTCACCTTATGATTTATGTTCCCTTCGAAGAATATTTTCATGACTGTCATGTAATAACCCCTCAATAATTCATTAATTTTAGGTTTTTCGTTTTTTACATTTCAAAATATGATTTAACACGCCACGCCAATTGATTTGCTACACAGCCTTCAGACAGTGACAATTTAAATACTTTTTCTTTAAAGGTACAAGAGTAATAAATTTCCTCAAAAGAATTTGAAGGTTTTTTCCAAACAGCCAGGCGTACAATAATAATTTATTTCATTTCCACATTTGTCTTTAAGTTTTCTTAGTATTGTTCAATGAAAAATATTTTTTAAAATCACAAAGCCATTGACTTTCTCAAACATTTTATTTCAAATCGATTTTGGTAAGAACTTCGGAAAAAAGTTTCACGAATTACAGAGGTTACCGATTAAAAATTTCATGCATTACGCCATACGTAGTTTGTAATGCAAGTACTACTGGTGAAGTACCGAGCCTATTTAATATTTTTCTGTCCAAACTGAGTAATTTCCTTCAGAGATTTTATGCAATTAATGGTAGATCTCGATTGCGTGGTTAAGAAATAGTTGATCAACAATACAATGTTAAATAAATTTGGAAAAAATATATCCGTTCGAGTGAATGCAACGCTGTGATCAACACAGGGTTGATTTAGCCTTTCAAGTCTACGATAGATATTTTTGCCAGTAATAACTAAAGTAGCTGTGCAGTGAAGTTCTTAATAAAAAAGTCCTTAGCAATCCCGAATCAATCGACAGTGGATCGACCAATTTAATAAGAAAAATTCTCCCTTAGGAATTTCATCGCTTGATGAAGCTGATTCCTCCTTTTCACTTGGATGTTTATACTTAATGACGCCAAATAGTATCCTAAAGTTTGACATGGAAACAGGATTGCGTCCGACATTGTGGGGATAACTCACATATAGCACAGCACAAGTCACATGGTATAAATTATATGTTTAAGCTGTATTGATTTAGATATGACTGCATAATGATCACAAGATCAATATTCATAGGGTTTAACACTGACAGAGTTGTTAAGATTACTGGTCACTATGTAACGAGTAATAGTATTCACAAATTACAGTGGACTAAACAAAGGAATAATAGGCTTTTACTCATTTACTTTTATAGTAGACAGTGCAGTCGTTAACTTTATTTACTTACTTAGCTTGAATGGCTCACTATTTTAAGACAAGTTTTGTATGAATCCACGATGCCCGGCCTATGTTTAAGTCAATGGGAGAAATTCATCAGATGGCATCCGGGCTTGCCAAGCCAAAAGACAGGCAGTTACCTATTCCGTAGACAGTGCCAGTAAACTCTATGATTTATATAGTGCGACAGAAGAGAGGTGTTGTGAACACATATGAAAATTTGTAAATTCTTTCCAAGCCAAAGTTTAGACCAGAAAGTACAGGAGCCCAGTCCTCTACTAATATTTTTTGTTAATCTAGTTGTCATACCAGCAACCTCCTATGAAGTTAACATGATATTAAAATCGAAAATTGAATCAGCTAAGCAGGACCATATGCCAGATTATTTGGAAATTCTCGACTAAGTGCAGACAAATCAATTTGCGATTGCAGTTTCCATGACGCTAATGAGGCCAGTAGAAATATTAGTTTGGAAGGATATTCTCTGCGAAAGGAAAGATAAAGAGAGGTAGATTCTCTTCTCAAGTCAAACGGGCTAAGTTAGCAACACACTATTGCGAAGTAGCGTGAGTATAGATACATATGGCCAATTCACACGACTTTGTATCGTGTATGTTGTATTAAATACACTTGGTTGTTTGTGAACGCTCAGTGCTATGCTGTATTGTGTATGTCGTAATCTTCTTCATAATTTTTGGCATTCAAACAATTTGATAGCAGGAAACCAACACAACTTATTAAAAATATATAAAAACATATACACATTTTTTTCATTCACACAAGTTGATTGAAAATAATCAACAACAAACATACACTATTGTATAGTCGTACAACAATACAATGAATACAACGATACAACGGCTTGTGTATAACCAATAGTGTTATACAGTATAGGTAAAGGTTTGTTAAAAATCTGTCGCTCAATGAATTATATGCGACTATTACTCTGTACTTCGTATTCCTTATGGTCCAATATCTTATCGTTCTTTGCTAAAGGGTCTTCCTTTTTATTTTGTTAAGATTTTGTAATTGTTGTTTGTTTTTTGTAAAATTTTTTTGTAAAAGAACAACAAAAACTGCCCCAGAAACAAAATGTTCTCAACTAAACTGCACTACAAATAATAAAAATATTGTATTTAAAATGAAAAGACTTTTTAATTTTTAACAATACAAAAGAAAAATAGGAATATTGTGCCATAAAATATTGTAAAGAAATTATGGAAAATTAAATAATAAACTGCCATTTTGTAAAAAAAAAATTAATTTAAACACCTTCCCCCTCCTTCCGCTGTTAAAGGAAAAACCTGTAAAAATGAAAAAGAATTCAAATAACTCAACAAAAATGAACTGTGTTTTGAAAAATCCATAAAAATTAGAGAAAATAAAATTAGAAAATAAAAGAAAAAATATTTAAAATACAAAATTAAAAACATAAAATAGAAATTAAATACTTAAAGACAGGGTACTAAATAGAAAGAAAGAAAGAAAGAAAGAGAAATTCTTATTTAACAACCATAGTTTTTGATAAAATTTAACTAAGGCCCCCCCTATACACACTAGAATTAAATCGAAATATTTGTTGTAAAAAGAATTGTAACTAAAATACGTAAAATTTCAAAATTTTCAAACGAGAGAAAAATAAATAAATAAAAAAAATATTTTAAATAGAATTAAAACAATAAAAATAATAAAACATGGTTAGTGGCTCTTTAGCACATAAACTTAAACACACACAATTTTTTTATATTTTTTTCCATTACTTTTTAATTTAAATTTAATTTTTTATTAATTATTGTAAGTTTATTTTAAATTGAATTAAATTTTAATTTTAATTATTTTTTTTATTAAACTAGAAAACTAAAAAATGTACCTGTGATATACATATTTCATTAATTAATTCATTAATTAATTGCTTTTCATATTAATTTTTTTTCGTTTATTTTTTAACAAGATTTTCTTTTAACGTTTTTTATTTCTTAAAAATTAAATACAAAAATTTTTTTTAATTTTTACTTCAATAAGCAAATTGAATTACCGAAACATATGATTACAAGTTCTTTAGTAATTAGAAAAATATTATAAATTTAAGAAATAAATAAATAAATTATACGATATACTACGACATTAACTATTAAGAATCCTATAAAGCATAAGCAAACCTTAATTTTCAATTTCATGTCCTCAAAGGCAAAAGAAAAAGGCAGACAGCGAATATTTATTTTTGGGAAACTTTGGAAATGTCCTGATTTTCGTATAAAAAAAAATATTTCTAAATATTTTTTTAAAAAGACCTATGTACCGAACTTTAAGTCTTTCAAAGAAAACTTAGAATAGGAAACTATGTGGTTCGGAAACTTATTCACATATTTAAATTATGAATACATATGTTTTTTTTTCACTTATACAAGAAGCCTAGGGTCTTAGCAAAATTTAATTTCATTCCAGACTTTGCCAAATGCCTAAACTTCTGTGTGTACTAGCGTTCGACAAGTGATTGCTGGCTGTTCTTTTGTACTAGCAATTGTATTTAGCTCTGGGAAGTGTGCTAAATTACGAAATTTTGAAAGACAGATATCATCCCCTTTTTGATTTTTCAGACGATCTTATACGTCTCATCTGATATCATTTCGAATGGATGTTGGGTATATCATAACCGAATTCAAAAATGTGTTCCTTAAGCCTTTCGCGACAACGCACCTTTACTACATTTTGCAAATTTTCACAACGGCACTAACCACACTATATCATCGTTCGCAAATGAATCATAAACAAATAAATAACTGCCATGTATATGCGGCATCAGTTGCTGCGGACCAATACGTAACTGCCGTATTTACCAAGTGAATGTTATATATACGCCATACTCGTCAGCCACTAATGCGTGAAAAACATTACATGTAAGAGCCAGCACAAAACCATGCCGATGAATCGACGATTATCATGGCAGCTGTTATAAATGTATCATCACACTTAGCTAATAGCCTTACCAAGTTTTACTGAGAGTGGTATATAAAATACAGTCACTGTAAAGTATTCCACCATAGGCCGTCTGAAAGCAATTGCTTTAGCATGGTATTTTCAAAAAATCTACCCAAACTTCGTAATAGAATGCTGAAAATATAGACATACAACAGTGAATACAACTCAAAAATAAATATCGAGAAAAACTTCACAAGCGAAAGGACTTATCCTTTCAATCGTAGCATGGTTATCTAAGCCTCTACTGAAATCGTATAACATCACAGCACAGGCAATGTCCACAATATCTAAAAATTTGGCGGCCATAACTAGGTAACCACCCCCACGAAAGATTTCCAGTTACTTCAAATGAAAAAATCGGCAGAATTAGGAACATCTAATGATGCATACGGAGTGCAGACGCATTCGACAACATACGTTCTTTCTTCTTGCAAGCTTCCTAAATCCAATTTATTCAAATTATATAAGTTGTCATAGCTACCAGTTTGACCCAAAAATTTTCCATATTTTTCGCTATCAATTTTGGGAAATCATCTCTGAGAATAGCAACTTTTTGTGGTCCAGCAGTGGGGAAGAAAGAACGTCGAGGACAAGTAAATGCTCTGAATTTAAGGAATATTTTTAAATATCAAATTTTGGTTTATATTGTCATAAATATCGGTTTCAAAACCTTAATTCTCTAAAGAATTCGCTGCAATATGTAGCAGGAACCTTAACAACTTTCATGCATACCTTATCAAACATTAGAAAAGAACACAACCTTTGAACTGTATATCTACCAGCCTGCATTATTATACGCATTATTGACATCATGTAATCTGTCACGAAGATACCACGGCATATTGTTTATTACACCATCAAAAACAATTAGGAATAGTATTGGTGACAGGCAGACGCTTTCTTCGTCAAAAAACAGTACGCATTGGGCACATTCATAAAATCTAGAATTAAATTTAATACTTCGTGTGGAGCCCTCTTAACCAAATTGTGTATCTGAGAACTTCATCCATAGAGAGAGGCTGTTCAACGCTAACGATTGTTCAATAATAATGCGACAAGTACTTCTGTCGGCTTGCTTGCAATTCGGTCGAAAACTGGCCTGTTTCTTGTACAAAAATTCTCGATAACGGCCAGAATTGTTTTGTAGGATCACATTGAAGCAACGATTTCGTTAATCATATTAGAGGATTAAAGGTAATAAATTCAGGAATAGGCAACCATTTAAAGCGTATCAACATGCGAATACAGAAGTTATTTGTTTTTTAATTAAAACAAAATCTTAAAAGAATTTTTTCTTTATTAAAAAATTCTTTAAATCGAAAACAAATTCTAAAAAAAGTTCATAAAAAATTTTTCTTAAAAAATTCTTAAAAAAATTTCTAAGTTTTTTCTTAAAAAAAATTAAAAAAAAAATTTGTTAACAAATTCAAAGAAGAAATTTCTTTCAAAAAAAATCCAAAAAAAATCAATAAAAATTATTCTAAAAAAAATTCTTAAAATAATAAAAAACAAATTAAAAAGAGTTCTTAAAAATTTTTTCTTAAAAAACTTCTGTTTTTAGAAAAAGGCATCCGCATAACCATTCATGAAAAATCGCTCTGTTGTTTTTCTGCCTTTCATTTGACTGGACAATTTCTTGATTTAATTCCATGTTCCCGAAACTTTGTGTAAATAGTTCTTAAATTAGTTGTAAGTTTTAAGCCAGTAAGTAGTTGGAAAAATCAAATATAAGACCCCCAAATATGTTAATCAAAGAACTATACTCCTTCATTTCCTGAACCCCATTTAAAACTGCCCTCTCCCCCTGTATGTAAAAAACTACGAGTTTCCTAACAATGTTATGTAAACAAATAAAAATAAAAATAAAGAAAGAAAAAACAATAACAACAAATAATGAAACCTATTAAAATAATGAATAATTTTTGCAAAATATAGACTGTTATTTAATTTAAGATCCTTCATGCATTCATTCATTCATTAATTCATGTGTTTAATAATTAAAATATAATTTTTGTAAAATATTTAGTTTTTGTTTTTTTTGTTTTAAAGAAATTAAAAAATAAAATAAGAATAAAAATAAAAATAAACTCTGGTGCATTTACACATGTTGAATACATATTATTATGATTATGATTATTATTATTATTATTATGTATTATTTTTATTATTATTAAGAATGAATAAATTAATACATTAAATATAAATTAAGAGTATATATATTAACATAAACATTTAAATAATTAAGCATTTATTAATGAAAAACATCAATAAACATACATACATAATTATTACGAGCATTATTATTCCTGTATTATTCTGTGTATTGTAATGTAATGATTACGATGATAATAATAATGAACGATAATGATTTGCTATTAATTTTAAGCAGCAGCTGTTTTCTATCATTTAAATATTTTTTTTTTATGGTTATAATAATAATAAAAAATAATAATTAAAAATTAAATGAAATTAAAATTAAAACATCTAAACATAATTGTAATAATATAAAAAATTATTAATTAAATCATTATAATATTTTCCTTTTTTTTAAATAACAATATAAACAATATATTGTAATAAAATAATTGAGTGGTACTTTTTTATTTTTCATATTTTTTCAATATAAACACTGCAAACCAAAAACATTTATGCCCAGTTTCCATGACAAATATTTACGTACGTAAAGTAAAAAAATATTACAGAATTCTATTCGTACATTAAAAATGAGAGTAAAAAACAATAAATTTTTTTGTAAAACAGCAAACGTGAAAGTAAAATGGAAACATACAGTGAGCGTCAAAAGAAACTGTACATAAAAAAATATATACATTAATAAATTACGGTTTTTTTCAAAATTGTTACATTGCCAATTTTTAAAATTGAACACAAAAAAATTTCGAAATATTGTCAAATTTTTTCAGCCACTATCCTTAAAAAGTAGAGTTTGGTGATTGTTATAAATTTATCCTTATTATACAGTTTCTTTTGACGTTCACTGAAGTACATCACTGATCTAAAACAGTGTAATGATGTTGAGAAAAATTTTCAAAAAACGAAGAGCACCGTACGATTGCCATTCGAAGTTGGCACTTTCCGTTGTGTTGGAAACTAGGTTTACCAGCTTGTGAAATATCTGCAGTGTTATAACGTAATCCGCTGATCCGTCAGATTTATAAATGAGTGTTGGAACCTACAACTTAAAGCCGATTCCGAACGATAGATTTACTTATTTACTCTCAGAGTTTTTGCTAGAAATCTGCTGAGAAATATATTTCCATATTTCATACTGCTGGAGATGCCTGACCTGAGATTTGAACAGGGGCTTAATATCTAATAAGCCAATACACGGCCTACTAGACTACTACATATTTGAATGTATGGGTAAGCAAGCTTATGGTATATTAACAGTGCAATCAAGGCCTCGTAATTTCTAATTAATTTCAGTGATTCATTCACCATCACAAATAGCATGCGATTAAAGGAAGAAATATAAGACAATGGTTCATAGTTGATAAGTAGCTTTTGCTTGTACACCTACTTTAAGTGTTTTACAATCTAAAAATATGCTTTTTCTTCATCTGGCTTAAGACCTTCATTTTTATAGTATCATGTATCCTTCGATATTCTTTGGTAGACCCCGGCTTCTTGAGCCTTGGAGCTTCCTCTGATTCATCTTCATTTTTTGTGTTTGATATGAATCGGTATTGGTTTCTCGTTGGTGAGGAGTTAAATATCAGTATAAACTATGGTATCGTGTTAGAATATTTTGGATAAGGTGAAAGTTAGGTGAAAGTTAAGATAATAAAAACACTTTCGAAGTTCATTGGATTGTAATTTACTCTAACAACTATTTTTCGAAAGTTGATCAGTCTGTCAATTGACTCTTGATTAAGCTTCATCATTATCCAGTGTTATAAAACAGTTTTCGTTAACGTCAGTGAAGATCGTACATCGCATTGTTTTAAAAAATACTTACCCTTTGAGCTACCTTCCTTGAATCTTATATTAATTCTGTGAAGAATTCCTGATTATCTACTGAAGTCTAAAATTCTGTGGTTATGTGCTACTGAACCTTTTTATTTAGTTTTCTAAATCCCTTGTTCCAATGCTTATATAAACTGTTGGAAAAGAGATTGTCATCCTTGAATTAAGCAGTCACGTATGCAAATTGATCTATTAACAGTAACTCTTGGATCAGTAGAATCATCCTATTCTTTCTGATTCTTTTTTCTTTTCGCTCTTAAATGAGGCCGTAAGAATGGAAGATATATAACTAATACGTAAATTTTTTATATACTTTAGTTTACATCTGTTGTAAGGACTGTAGTTACATACATGTGAATTGAAGTGTATGATTACAATAAGACTTGTCTTCTAATAACAGCAATCGGCCCTCTGAAACAGTGGACTATATATGTAAATATCTTCATTATGCAAATTCTAGGTGATTTCCTTTTAGCAGTCTTGTAGCAAAAACAATGAGAATAAATAAAATTGTAAGGAAAAGTTTCTCAAAAATCGTTGTCGTTCGAAGTCAATGTTAAACTGTAGGTCCTACCACAGTTGTAGTAAACATAAACGCAACATGGGTGGTGTGAGAACTGGGTTGTAATACTGACTAAAGGGTTGTAATGTTTTACAAAAATTTAGACGTTTGTAACCCGTGTAGAAATTGTGGAGCATATGACAGATAAACAAAACGTGTACATTCAACTGCGAAGTAAATCCAATTCTTTTCTATTGAAGTTAGTGATGATATACGGCAAACGTAACTCCCAATCGATTCAAATATTCGTAAGTAGCTTACTTACCTACTTACGTTGTTATTTTAACTCTAGGTGTCAGCTATTTTTTCTTGTAACTAGTCGAGATATTGCCCAAGTAGCAAAAAGCTTCAAAACAAAGTTTTTTACTACGTCTGCGTGAAGCTTCAGACTATCTATAATGTATAGCCAGTGATCCACATTAACCATGTCGTCCTCTGTAAATATTAAATATAGATCACGAGTGTTGCAGGTGAACTTCTCGCGCATTTAAATTTTAAAAGCATTTGGTTACGTATGTATTTATGGCAGTATGTATATATGTACACATATATCTATCTATTTATGTGCGCCTAAACTTATTTGTCCAGCTAAAACAAGGCTTTAGAGGTTCATTTATATATATTGTTTGGTAAATTCAAGAAACTACTTCAGATTGCTAGCAGTGTTCATTAGCCTATTAAGCTTGCCTTAGCTGCATGACTACAACATCAGTTTAAAATGTTATTTATATTGTTGATATAAAATGCAACGCTGGAAACTATATTCAAAGAATCTTGGAATGAGAACTCGATATTTAGTTGAAGTATTTTATTTTAATTAATTTTATTTCATTTTATGACTGAATTTTTAGTTTTCTTTATGAAAATTTTTAATTTCTAAACTTATTGCACTCTACATACTGTGTGTATGTAAACTGTTCTATGTCTGCCGTGTACATTCTGTATGTTATCGATTTGGATAAAAATCATTCACCATTAATGTTACAATTTAAAAAGGGAGGCACAGTAAACAATAAAATAAAAAATTTTGGGTTTGGATTTTTCTTTTTCTTTTTTTGTTAATAAAATAAAAACTTATATATATAAAGCATGTAAAATAAAATCAACAACAAAAACTGTAATAAATATTCAAATTTAAATACAAAATCCTTGTATCATTGTAGTTATTGTATTAAATGTAATAATAATTAAAATAATAAACAACAAAAACAACAATAATAATAATAATAATAAAATTAATGAAAAAAAAAAAATAAAACAGAAATTATTAATAATTATTATAAATTAGTGTTGTATTAATTAAATATTTAAAATCATATTTAATTAAATTGTAGTAAAAATGTAAACCAATAACCAATAATATATGATGGTGGAGACAAAAACTGAACACAAAAAACTAAGAAAAAAAAACTGAAACAGATACTCACTCAAAATCATTATTTAAACAAAAAGAAAAGAAAAAAGATGAAAAAATATATTAAAATTATTATAAAATATACCAACAACAACAACTATGTAATTCATATAAATAGTTTAAGAAAAAAAATTATAATAAAATTTAAAATGAACAGTGAAAAACAATAGTAATTAATAAATAAATAAATTATTTAATAATACAAAAACCATGAAAAAAAATTAAAACCAATAAATTTAAAATGAAAAGAACGAAAAATAAATAAAAATTTAAACACATTTTACATGGAATGTTAAATTAAAATAAAAATATTTTTAAAATTTACTTACAAGAAAAGAATTAAATAACGAGGTAAGTGGCTTATAAACCAGAGATCAGCAATGAATCGCTTTTTCGCTGCTTATAAGTAGTCATGGAATTTTGAGTATGAGTGAGTCAACAGTATTGAAATCCAACTACTCTAATTCATTCGTACTCACTACAACATTGATTTATAAGTACAAGTTGCAATGAGTATGAGTACAACGTTGACATTAAACTCATAACATTCGAACTATGTTTGATTCATACGCCTACTCATCCAGATTTATAAATTTAGCAAAATACTTATAATACTCATAAATGATTCAAGTGATTCTAATCATTCATCAAAATATACAGTCTTAGTTGTTGTTGCATTTACAAAGAAAGAAAGCAGAGCAAACACCCATCCTTCCAGTGAGTATTGTAGTGTTCGTACTTGAATTATACTTATTTTGTGATTCGTGTATACGATGAGTCGTCGAGAGTCGAAATCAATAACATCATTCGTTTTGTAAGTATGAGTACCATGCGTATTTCAAACTTTGATATGAGTAGTATGGGTATGTCATTAAAATAAGTATGAATGCGTATAAGTATCAGAAATTATAAGTATGATTCGAATCTACTCATCGTTTTGAATACTCATTGTTGACCTCTGTTATAAACATAATCGGGATAAGTAAGACCATAAGTGCAGTGTGGTTTTTAGCAGAAAAATCCTTTTTTTAATTCAGGTAAAAATACTTTAAAGCGACTCCTCTCAGCAGAATTCTGGCAAAAACTCTGAGAGTAAATCACATTGTTATGAAAAGTTTCCCAAAAATGTGCCGTTCGGAGTTGCATCAAACTGTAGGCTCCGCCACTCATGTATGAAATTAACACATACAACATATGTGGTGTGAGGGGCTAGACCCTAATCCTAACTGAAGAGTTGTAATAATCAATTATATATTTATGTATGTAAATACTTTAAGGAGACCGTTTGAATGACCATGAATAAAGTGAGCAATCTTTAATCCTCTTCAAGGACGACAAAGCATGATGGTGATCATTTTGTTGTGCTGTTAGGGCGCTATATCGTATTCAATGCATGAACATAGTAACGGATTATGTTGTTTAACACCAAAATTTTATCCTACCTTACAACCAATGAATATATAAAATTTCTTTAGGTATTCCAAGAGGATAATGAATCCAAGTATACTGCTAAGCGCCCTAAAAAACTGGTTTGAAGATAATTCGCACTATCTACACATCGAAAGCAAATCGAGAATTTTTAGAAGGCCACCATCATTTAAATTGCTGTAGTCTAGCAGCAGTAGTCTGATAAGAAGGGAATTTGATACGAGGTATCGCTTGGAAGAAAATGCTAAGACAAGCCGAAACCCAAAAAAATTCAAGTATCAAAATCAAAACCGAAATATGAAAAAATATTTCTGCGACGACTTCCCCCAGCAGATTTCTGGCAAAAATTATGAGAGTAACTTTTTAAAGAAGTCCTTTAAATTAAAGTTTATTCCCTTTTTGCGCTAAGGAAAAATCATTGAACATTAAAGCAACTTTAAAAAACCATAAACTGTTGATTCAATTTGAAATTTAACCTGACATTTAAAACTTGAAGTTCCCTTTTTCATCTCGAAGCAAACAAACAAAACAAAAAAGGCAAATAAGTCTGAATACGAATACCTTTGAGAGCTGTAAATAATGTCAGTTACATTTACAATTGACATGCTGCTGTCATTATTTGCAACATTATAAATTCTTCTTATGAAAAGTGGCAGCAACAAAACAAACGAAGAAAACAACAGAGAAAAAAGAAAAATGTAAAGAAAGAAAGAAAGTTTTCCTTTTCAAATGAAACTGAAATAAAACTACAAGGACATCCACAAAAGTGGACAGAAATTAAAAAAAAAAACACAAAAAAATTCTAGGGTGTGTTAAGCTGTTTAGAAAAGTAAAGAAAATATTTTCTCTTTCTCTCTCTCTCTCTCTCTCTCTGGCTGTCTCTTTCTAAAATTCAATTAGGCTTACGAATTCATGGAAAGCATGCTTTCAGTAGCATAATGCTCTTTAAGATGTACATTATGAATGTGAAAACATAAAAACAAAAACAACAACAACAATATTCTTTAATATTGTTGTACAAGCCAGTATATACAACAAATAAAATGTAAAAAAATAATAAAGCATACTTTAAGGTTCTGCTAGAGTGTATTTTCTAAGAAAAGCTCTTTGTGAACCATGTCAACCATGGCTACGTTTCATAGAATGGCTTTGAATACGTTTCATAATAACGGCAGTTTGACTGTTGCCTTCTTGTTCTGCTCGTTTCTAACTTTACCTGTTTCAAAAGAGAGAAAATACCATGCTTGTCAACAAAAGATTCAGCCTGTTATTATGCTTTACTTTTTTGTTTGTGTTTATTTTCTCTTTTTTTATTTTGAATTTTTGTTTTCTTTTTCTTTTTCATCCACTGTCCGTAATTATTTATTTTTATTTCTGTTTAACTAGATTTTGGTTTGAAATCTTTTTGTTGATGCTGTTCTTGTTTTTCTGTGTCTATTTGAAAAAAAGGATCATATTATTAAGGTTACTTATTGTTGTTGTTGTGGTCGTTATTGCTGTTGTTGTTATTGTTCTTGCTATTGTTAAATATTTAATTATTTTGTAACAAATTCTTTAAACAGAAATAGAGAAGAGCATAACAATTGAGTTAAAAGGGGTCAAAGTAAATAGAATACATTTAAAAGCATTATAATTAAAAGCTTTCAGCAAATAGGCCTCCTAGGTTGGAAAATTAAAAAGTAATATATTTATAGGCTTTATTTCTTATTAGCCCTCCCATAAAATATAATTTCTCTTAATTTTTTTTCTAAAATAAAAAAGTATTTAAAACAGAAAAGAAAAGTTCTACAGTCAGGATTATGGACCTAGTTTCTTACGCCACTTATCTTGTGTGTGTTAATTTTATACAAGAATGGCGGGACCTAGAATTTAAAGTCGATCCGAACGACAGATTTTTGAGAAACTTTTCATGGCTATTTCTTATTTAATCTCAGAATTTTTGCCAGAAATCTGCTGAGTGGAAGTCATCGAAAAAATATTTTTTTTTTATATTTTCGTTTTAATGTCTGACCTGGGGTTTGCATCGTCTACAAGACTATGGCGACATCTATTTATACTTCTCCTTTAAATAGGCCCAACATCAGACACTTTAATTGTGCTTCTTATTACTATCGTTTCCTACTTTGCAATTCAAATAAGCCAAAGTCTCTCACACACTTTGGTGAGAGAGAGAGAGAGAAGTCTCCGTAGTCTAGTAAATTGTGTGTTGGCTTATTAGACGTGAGGCCGCAGTTCAAATTCCAGCTCAAACATCTCCAATAATAACGAAATATGAAAAAATATTTCTTCTCAAACTTCATCTCAGCAGAATTCTGCCAAAAACTCTGAGAGTAAATACAAAAATTTCAAGGAAAAGATTCTCAAAAAACAGAAAATCAGTCGTTCTGAATCGATTTTAAACTGTAGGTCCCGTCCCATTATATTCAAAAAACTGACGCACTTAACATCAGTGGTGTAAGAAGCTAGGTCGTAATCCTGACTGAAGAGATGTTATGACCAATTATGCATTTATGTATGTGTACAAGTATGTACGTATGAACAAAGACGTGTAGTTTCAACAGAAGGACGCTACTTACTGTACAGATTACGCTATGTACTCATACATTATCGCCGTAATCTAGTAGGTAGTGTGTTGGCTTATTAGACGTGAGGCCACAGTTCAAATTCCAGCTCAGACATTTATTTTTATTTTATTTATTTGTTGTTGTTGTTGTATTAAATTCTTAATAACGTCGCTCTGCATTATCTTAGGCATAGAATTCTCGATTTGTAGCGTTTTTCGCATAGGAATTCATAGTAGATGATAATTTGGGTTCATCCAGAGCACAGGAACCTTCATCCTTTTTTCTCATGCGATAGACAATAAACATGACAACTAAAATGGCACACAAAAGGCCAATAACAGCGCCATCAATGACCGCCGCTAATATGCCTGGCTGAGCAAAGAAGCTAGCCGTTCTATCATCGTCGTTGGCATTCATGATTAAAACTTCATTGCCTGTAGTCTGTTCGATAATTTTTGTTTCTGGTTGAAGACTATTAATGCTGTTAGTATCCAAATCGTGTTTATTTGTGCCTCCTTGAGTATTAATGCAACTAGGTCGTTTTTCAGTATGTTTTCGAATGCGTTGACGATGACGATGAGTATTGGTGGTCTCATCGCTAACATCGGTGTACATTTCAGTGCCACCTTCAGAATGAGTCTTATGGTGCTTTATAACATTTTCTTCCTCATTATCTAAGTCATAGCCATCATCCTCATCATCATGATCAATGGGTTGATGATGATCAATCTCATGTTATTCTTCAAAATGTCATTATGGGTACTGGAGGGTTTATGGTCGTTTTTGTCGGTATTTGTAGGCGAATTGAAAATGCCGTGTTGATGTTTGGTAACATCAAGTAATAAATCACCACCATCGGCATCAACATCGCCGTATGGTCGTCATCATCGTTGTCATGACCAATGAGACCACCATCTCTGCTGCCCGCCAAAATCATCTCCAACAATAACGAAATACGAAAAAATATTTCTTCGGCGACTTCTTCTAAGCAGATATCTGGCAAAAACTCTGAGAGTAAATAAAACTGCCATGAAATGTTCCTAAAAAATCTGTCATTCGGAGTCGACTTTAAACTGTAGGTCCTGCCGCTCATGTATAAAATTAACACACACAACATGAATGGTGTGAGAAGCTAGGTCGTAATCCTGACTGAAGGGTTTTAATGACCAATTATTAATATATGTATGTGTGTATGTGTGTACGTATGTATGGTATTCATACATGTAAAACATATGTATGTATGTATCCTTATTCTTCTAGAAACTGCTAAACTCCCTTTAGGATGGTAAGACTTGATTTGTAGAAAAAGAGAAGAAAATAAAAAAAGGGAATAAAAAATATTTTGAATCGAGGTTTTACTTACTTATTTCGCTTAACACCACTTTTCTTGTGTTTCAGCCTGCCTTAGTATTTCTTTCTACGTGATACTTTGAAATATACTCTTCCATCCGCAAGGAACGATGAAGTTTTCGAACTCCTTCAATGCTAATGTAGAAAACATTGTTCAATATTTCGCTGCTGCACAGGCATTACTTTATATTTTCACATGGAGCGTGTATTCATAATGATCCTGTGAATTTCTAAATTTGGAATCATTCTAAGATAACTCTTATATGGGTTCTGGGTCACAGGGATATCGTTGGAAATTGCATTGCTGATGATGGGACCAGGACCAGTATGGAGCTTTCATCTCCAACATGTGATAGGGCATAGATATTCCCATTGCCTTGGTTAATTTGGATATTTTTCACTCATTTTACAAGGAGGCTCCATCTCGTTGGCAGTAGGAGGGTATGTTCAATGTTGCCAGACTCTGCTAAACACATACTGACAGGAAGAGGACTGACTCACTTCTGTCCTTTAATCATATGCTCATCCATCGTACAATGGCGAAACTTACAGTAGACGTTTCGAAAACTTGATTTCTGCAGGAGCTGTAGGTCTGAGGAAGAGAAAAAGGCTGTCTTTCACTTCATGTGTCAGTGCCCTGCTCTAGTCGTGAAAAGACGGAGGTTTCCGACATCTTTGATCGCTGCAATAGCAAGATTTATTTTAGACTCGGAATGGATTTCTCTAGAAAATGTTTGAGCACTGGGTGGAATGTATTGTGTATTGTGGACTTAAATGCTGGCCTAAGTAGGACCTCTTTCTGCGAGGATGGCCGCCACCAAACCTAACTTAACTTAATGTTTTGTTAAGTTTTGAAATTCGCTTTAAACCTTCAATCTTCTCTTCATCTTTTCACTTCAAATTTCAAAGCCTTCATAGGCACTTAATTTCTGTCACTTTTTTTCGTTTAATTTTCTCACTCGAGTTGGTTGAACTTTTTGATTTGGTGGTCTTTGCTCAAAATTAGTTTCTCTTTTGTAAGGCAATGCTTTTTCCACTATTTTTTGGCAATCATACAGGCAGCAACAGCCCTGCAACAAACAAATCAAATGCCGTGGCATTTTCTAAATTTCTTTTCTAGCTTTTGTAGCCTGGACTTGTTGGTGGTTTTTTTTTTGTTAATTTTTCCAACTTCAACAAGAAACAACTTTACAATGGCCTTATAAGAGGGGATATTATGGAAAATTTCAACTAAAATGATGGGATTTTTGCTGTCATAACATTTCAAACTAAATGAAAAGCAGTGGAAAAATTAAAAAAAAAATAAAAAAATAAATAATAAGCAAAAATGATGATGAAGAAGAAAAAAAAAATGAAATATTAAACAGAAATGCAAGTACCTAAAGCAAATAAAAATATGAATAAAAAACAAATCATATTTTTTTTAGCAGCGCTAAAGTACAGTACATGGAGAAAATTTTAGTGCAGAATCTGCTCTAGTTGGGGTTTAGAATGGAAATTTCCCGTGTTTATAAATATATTTAAAAGACGATTTATAATTCAATTGTATAGTTGGCAACCCTGGTAGTCTAGAAAGTGAAGTGATAGACAATTATCATGGGATTCGGGTACGATGCGCACCAGAGAGTTTGAACTATTATACTACACCAAGCATAACATCGAGTTTGTACTCAAACACTTTGACTCTTAAATACACAACGGAGTTCATTGATGATTAGTGCAGTAGACTGCCTGTACATCCCGTCTAAAACCCTATAATAAGTCTGATATTTTCACGTCGTCTATTACGCAACACAATGCAAAGAGCCTAATTTAGTAGTGCAGCTATTAATCTTAATAGTGCAATAGAATGGAACGTTTAACCCCTTAGCATTGGCCATGGCCCTTTCTAGTGGAGTTAGGCGCCCAAAGTAAACTCCAAAGTTTTATACTTATATAGCAGGAGAGTTGACACTTGACAGTTTTAAGGTAGATGAACAAAGTACAGAGGTTGGCATGCTTGGACATCACGAGTAAAATCCACGCCGCAGGCTGGCCTCGAGGTTAACTTTTCTCTACAACCTTTAAACATCTTCCGCCAAAACATGGCTGCTAGAACCGCACTGCGGCTTAAGTTCTCGGATATGCTTCAACACCGCATGCAGTAGAACCTATTCATCCGGGTTTTGAATGCGACTAGATAGTACCATTCAAAACTCACACTCATACACGGAAAGAATAGGTTGTTGAAGCTGTATCGGTGATGGCAATATGACGATCTTCATCAATAGCTCAAAAATGGATTGTTTATTTAGATCTGGGGTCTATTCCGATAAGCTGGTACTGAACAGATAATACAGATTACCTTACTAGGCCGGCGTATCTCAGGAGGAGATTTTTGCTACTGAATTTGAATTTTTGCTACTGAAATTGCAGGTATGATTGAAACCAAGAACTTACATCATTCGAAATTGATCGTATGTGTGTCAAGCAACAATCAAAGCGTTGTAATCCTAGTTCGTCAAATCAAAGGGCGTCAGGAGTTGCATACACTTTCTACACCGTACACCGTATACGACAAAATACCCATCTCTAGTTAGTTCCGGGCCACTGTGACTAATAGAAATAGAGGACACGATCTAGCGAATATTTTCAAACTGGAAAAAGCAACATGGAATTCAACGAACTACTAGAGAACTACTTAAGTTCGATAAGACAACAGGAATTCTATCGAGGCACTGCGTTATTGGCGGTTTCGCTGACAAGTTCGATCTGTCCTCCTAGGACTACTGCGGAAGCTGCAAGGATTTAGAAGAAACGGAATCGCAACACCTTTTATATGAGTGCCAAGCACTTGAAAATAGACGTGATTGGGTTTGGGTGACAGAACGTTTGAAGATCCGGGCATGGTAGAGAATGTGCTACTAAAGGAAATTGGCCGGTTTCATATGTAGCTCAGGATGGTTCAAACCCACCACTACAACTTAGGGTAACACAATGGACCACCTAGAAAACTTGCTTGTGGATGGTAATTTACCCGCTTACCTAACCTAACTTAAACTAAGGTAGATGCCATTTTTTAGTTCCTTTTATTCAGTTTCTCTTTGTCTCTAATACCACATGAGCACCATATATTTATAAGTTTTAAGGATTGAATTCACCATAACAATCATCCCTATATCCACTGTTCCTCTACGTCGATATTCCACGGTAGCAGTGAGAGGGCTTGTGCGAATGAGCCTAGATGTATGAGCGTGATTCTAGTCCAAAAATTCCCTACAAACTTTACAATACAGTCACTAACATTACGTATACTGAGAGCCCTGACAATCGTTATCAATGGAAACATCGTCAAAGCCTTTTCAGTGTTCGCCACCAAAGTGGTAAACACAAAACCATAGTTTAGACCTGAGTTATTAGCAAGAATAAGTAAAGAGCTAGACGGCAGAACACTTTACTATGTTGCGAGAAGAAAAAAGTTGTACTACTAGGCTTGAGATCCATTGTGGAATATGTCTTGGCCATAAAAACAACTCTCGCCTCCCACCACTTAATAGGGACATAAATGTACTTGAGAAAATTTAATAATTAATAATCATCATCAGGCAACTTCCTGAATGAATTTCTTGAAGACAAATTAAAGCCGCTTAATTTTTACAATACGATAACCATGGTGAACAGTTCTTCACTTTCAACTGGATTCGAACATACCAGATGGCTTGAGCTTGTAGACAATCAACTTAACATCACGCCTTTTTAACAGCAGGCCATCTTAACACCAGGTCATCTTAACAGCAGGCCATCTTAACACAAGGCCATCTTCACAGCAGGCCATCTTAACACCAGGCCATCTTAACATCAGGCCATCTTAACACCAGGCCATCTAAATATCAGACCATCTTCACAGCAGGCCATCTTTAACACCAGACCATCTTTAACACTAGGCCATCTTAACACCAGGCCATCTTAACATCAGGCCATCTTAACAACAAGCCATCTTTACACCAGGCCATCTTAACATCAGGCCATCTTAACACCAGGCTATCTAAACACCAGGCCATCTTAACACCACGTCATCTAAGCACCAGACCATCTTCACACCAGGTCATCTTAACACCAGGCCATATCTAACACCAGGCCGTCTTAACTCCACGCCATCTTAACACCAGGCCATCTATACACCAGGCCATCTTAACACTACCCTATCTTAACACCACGCCATCTTTACACCAGGCCATCTAAACACCAGGCAAACTTCACACCAGGCCATCTTAACGCCAGGTCATCTTTAACACCACGCCATCTAAGCACCAGGCCATCTTAACACCATGCCATCTTAACACCAGGTCATCTATACACCGGACCATCTTAACACTACGCCATCTTAACACCACGCCATCTTAACACCAGGCCATCTTAACACCAGGCCATCCAATTCACCAGGTCATCTTTAACACCACGCCATCTAAGCACCAGGCCATCTTAACACCAAGCCATCTTAACACCACGATATCATGACTACCTTACAACGAAATTATTTACAAACGGGTCAGCGGGATGTCTTGGAACGAGTCACACTTTTATAAATTTTAGCAGAAATAAAATTGATTTTAAAACGTTTTTAAGGACGTCAATATTGTAAAGCAATTTTGAATAAAAAAAATTAAATTTTTTATTTTTTATTCTTGAGTTTCTTGACATATAGACCCACTTGCAGCCATCATTAAAAAATCCTCTTTATTTCTTAATTTAGCAGACTTCATCGAGAAATAATTACAAACAGCGGTTTTTAAAATAGAAATTTAAATTTTCCGTGTACTATTCTCTTAAAACAAAAAAAAAATTAAAAAAAAATTAAAAACCACCATAATTTTTCTCTCCGTTGTTTACCAAAGATTTTCCACTTGAGCATCGTATTACGTATACGTACAGTATGACAGTCAGCAGAACAAGTTATGCCATAGTATGTGTGTCACTTTAAGCCAGTGCATATACTCGTATATTAGTATTTACATTTGTGTTGGTGGTATACAAGAGGGTGGTATTAAAAAAATGGCAACATCATCATCACCAACATCATCGCCATCATCATCATCATCACGAGTATCAGCGTCTAGGAAAACTGAAAGCTTATGATTTATTAAAATTTTACAAAGCCTAACAGCCCTATAGGTTTGTCTTGCCGAGATTTCATTTCAATTTTTTTCTGTTTTTTTTTGTTTTGTTCTTCTACACATTTTCTCTCCTCTTTTTTTAAATACTTCAGCTGTTGTTGTTGCTGCTGTTGCCGCAATAACCGGGAAAGCCATCGCGGAAATAAGTTAAAAAAATATAGGAGTCATACAAATAACAGTTACAACAACATAAACATTGTAGGGTTATACACTCGAGGTATGGTGTTTTATTGCATTCAAGTTTATCTTGGTATATTTCTTTAAATAGGCCTTCAGTAGAAGTTAAAGTATTTCGAAACACAACTAAGGTGTCATACAGTCCGTGAGCAACAGTCAGCCTAGCCGGAGGTGTCCATCTATTTAGGATTCCCAATGAAATATTGAAAGACAGCCTGAAAATAACGGAAATTACTAAATCACGATGTAAATAACATCCTAACAGCATTCAACTGGTAACTAGTGAAGAACGCTTTAGCAAATGTATTCCTAGACTTTATGGAGAAGAGTCCAGGGACAGTAACGACGTAGCAGATGAAACTCTGTTTTTCACTCATGGGAAGGCCCCTACTCGTGCAATGCGTTGTGTTAGAATTAGGAACATAGATTATGGAATAGCGGACAAAGGGAGTAGTGCATGTGGGCACTAGATTTAAATCTTTTCATAATTATAAGTTTCAGGTAGGAAGTTCCACATACAGATAGTACGGCAAAAAATCGAATTCTATCTGTAATGCAGTGTGCTTTCCCCGGCGAATCGACCACACACGGATGTGTCCTCTGAGAAAGGCGGCGCTACGTAAGAATACCCGATTTTCGGAAACAACTGCCTTTATCTCGCTAGAGCAGAATCCGTAGCAGTAGCAATAGAACGGTGAAATACAAGCCACATTTCCACGATGCAGCAATGAATCGATAGAGTTCGATACCCTACCGCCGTTAATGATTACCTTCGCTCTCTCCTGTACGCTGTCGAGAAGAATCAAAGCAGATACCAAGGGCACGTGGAATTAGTAACGTGGACTGATATTGATACAGTCGAAATCTTCTTCATTGCTGTTCCGCTATGATGGCTATGTAGTAATCGCACTAAAGAACACCTTCTTTGGTTTTGCAGACCAAAAAAGTGTGCAACCCAAAGTTGCCAACTCATACTCAAACTTGAGGATTGCCAAAACATGGATCTCGTTGTGAAATCACGAAGAAATTACTAAACCATCTGGCGAATACAAATGCCGAGCTTTGCTTTAGCTTTGAACACCTCACCCTCAAAGCCTGCAAAACGGACATACGTGCCATATAGTCTGGTGACAGTGACTCTCAATGGAAACCATCGCTGGACGAATATAGGAACGTCACCCTAGACAAAGATAAAAATGAATCCGACGATCCTCCCAGACAAGCCGTGGTGGACATTTGAATGAAGCTATATTCCACACATAATGTCATCAAACGAATAAAAAATTCCGATGAATTTCTTTCATACACTTTGTTTTGTATTTAAATTTTAAGGAAGGAAGCAATTTTAGGTTCTTAAGGGCGTATTGTGTGAACGACTGCGGCTTCAGACCTGGTAGACACTTCGACCAGATCTTCACACTACGTCAAGTCCTAGAGAAGACCTACGAGAAACAAGTCTACACACATCATGTTTTTGTTGACTATAAGACAGCCATCGATAGCCCCATAGGGAATCGTGCTTTTCTAACAATATCTGAGCTCGGTATACCCACGAAGCTGATAAGGCAATTGCTGCAGCTACGTTACGGTGATGGAGTGGACTTCTCCGAACCTTCTGATGCCTAGCGAGGTTCAGACAGGCAAGGCGATATCTTGTCATGCGACCTCCTTAACTTTGTCATGGAGAGTATTCTGCGGAAGTAGCAAAGGCATCGCAATTGCACTATTTTGCAAAAATGCGTCCAATTGCTTGCATATGCTGCCGGCATTGACATCATAGGGCGTATTAAGCGAGATGTTACTGCTACTTTTAGTTCTATTGAATAAGACCTTATCGAGATGGATCTGGCAGTGGACAAAACGAAGTACATGTTGTCGATAAGTACGGACATGCGGCGTATTAGTTTCCAGATTACGGCCGATAACTATACTTTTGATACACTCAAGAAATTTATTTATCTTGGGTCCGCCGTTACCACCAAAAATGATGTTGGTCTGACGATAAAGCCAACGCTCTTTTCAACAGGTTCTACTAGGGTTTCAATAGGCAATTGAGTAACAGAGACCTATCTAGTATGACAAAACTAATATTCTACAAGACGCTCATCCTACCCGTACTTCTTTATGACGCTGAGCCATGGACACTGTTAGGCAGTGTTGCAGCAGTCTTGAAAGTACTCAAGAAAAAAGTCCTACGTAAGATCTTCGGTCCAGTACAAGTTGGCGATGATTTCCGTATCCGAGGACGTTGTGCAGGTATTAACATCCAACGTCTACGCTGGCTGGGCGATGTTATTCGAATGGAGGAGGATGTTCTGGCGAAATGGACATTTCATGCGGGGATTTGCGGATGTCGGCGAAGAAGACGAACTTGTTTGCTTTGGAAGCACCAAATTGAGGAAGTCCTGTCATTGATTGGTATGACTAACTGGCGAAGGCGCGCTAAGTCGTTAATCGGGTTCGTGATGGCCAATTAAGAAATAATTTAAAAGAAGGAAGGAGACAATTATTGAAAGGACTTATATAACCTATAGAAATACAAAACACTCTCATGAAGTGTTTTTTTCTAGGCAACAATAAAAGGCCAGCCTTTCTAGAACATGCCATACATATTGATCAATGAAAGTAAAACAAAGCAACGAGATAATCAAAGAAACAAAAGATCCAAGTCCTTAACGGGCTACCACACTTTGAAAAATTATTACTTTAAGTATCAACACTAACTTCCCTAGACTTAATGAATAGTCCTTTAGTCCATGGACATAAAATGCCTCTCCAGATTTAATTCACCATTTTTCTTGAGTGTGTCAGCCATAAACAAATCTGTGTATGTGTTTGTGTACAGATGTCCCTAAAGACCAAAGAGGAGCAGAAAAAAAGATAAAAAAAATGCAAAATAAAGATGAAAATTAAAAATCCTACCGCATTAGGGAGATGACTGCATTGGAGGGGTGGGCGGTGACACACACACACACACACAACTAATGGTGTAACAAAGAAACGAAGTTTAGTGGAAAAGTTACTGCTTCCGCATCCGTTTCTTCCATATTCCGAGTAGATTATGGATTTTTTTCTTTTCTTTTCTGATTTTCATTAAAAACTTAAAACTAAAACGGCATGCCCAGGCAACAACACTCCATTTTTAATAATATTTTTATCGTTATTTGAACTTTTGTGTGTGTATAGAAAAAAATATGGAAAAATAAATCGCATGCAATAAAAAAGAATACCAAAAACTGTATAAAATTCGCATTTTCGAAATTAAATCTGTTTGTGATTTGCTACACAATTTTGTTTTATTTTGTAAGTTTTTTCTTTTTGTAAAATGCTTTTTAAATGCAGTTTTGTAATTTCTTTGTAAAAATTAAAATGAAATTAAAAAAAGAAAGTAAAAATTTAAATATTTTTATAACAATTTCTAAACATTATCTGTGTTATGTTTTTTGTTTTTGTTTTTTTTATGTTTAAAATTAATTTCAATTCAATTTGTTTGCTTATGAAAATGTATTTTTCTTTTTTAATTTTTCCTCTACATTTTCATTTCATTTAATGCTCAACTGATTTACAAAGTCAACGAGATAAGCTGTTGCCAGTGGTTAGAATTTATGTTATAATGAAATGGATTTTAAATTTCATTAAATTAAGAATAAAAAAAATATTTAAATATCTTCACAGAGATTTGAAATACAGATTTAAGGTTTGTTTTTTAAATTTGGAGGCTATTTAAGAGTATTATCGATACACATCAATACCATTCCGCCCTTAAAAATGAAGGATAACAGATAACAGTTTTCTATAACAAGTTTTCTTCAACTATACGTACATAATTGATCATTACAACTCTCCAGTCAAAGTTACGACTTAGCTTCTTACGTCGCTTGTGTACATATATAACGTAAGTGGTCATTACAACCCCTTAGTCAGGATTACGACTTAGCTTCTCACTTCACCTATGCTGTGTGTGTTTATTTTAAACCTGAGTCACGGGACATGCGATTTAAAGTCGATTTCGATCGAAAAATTTTTCAGAAACTTTTCATGGCAATTTTATTTACACTCACAGTTTTTGACAGAAATTTGCTAAAAGACAGTCGCCGATGAAATATTTTTCGTATTTCATTTTGCTGGAGATGTCTGACCTGAGAACCATGGCCTCACGTCTAATAATCCAACACACTACCTACTAGACTACAGCGACTTCTTCAACTATGGCTGTTCAAAATCAACGCTTTTACATGATTCCATTTCATTCCGAACTCTTCTCTCTTTTTGCCAAGCAACCATGCATGGAATGGCTTAACAATTCTTCAATTTCTTTGTAAATTTCGCGCTATAGCAGCTCTCACCATACCCGCATTGGATTTTCGTGGAACAATTTTCATTGACGCTGTTTTTTGCTGTTTTAATTGAAGTTTGACTGTATCTCTCTCAATCCCTGGGTGTGATTGCAGATTAAAAGTTGTACACCATTACAAATGTAGGAGGCAGTTAATGGATGTTTGAATCGCGTTGACATTTGTAGTTCCTGCATTTCATGTATAAAGTAGAGGACCTCACGCAGTAACTGATGTACCGATTTTCGTCCTTCAAGTGATATGAGAGTCACTATATGTCCTTTAAGTCGCTGTAGTCTAGTAGGTAGTGTGTTGACATATTAAATGCCTGAACTAGGTTCAAACCGTAGCTCAGACATCTCCAAAAAAACGAAATATAAAGAAAAGATTTCTTCGGAGACTTCCTCTCAACAGATTTCTGGCAAAAACTCGGAAAGTAAATAAAAAATTGCCATGAAAAGTTTCCCAAAAGGTCTGCCGTTTGGAGTCGACTTTAAACTGTAGATCCGCCACTCATGTATAAAGTAAACACACAACCTAAGTGGTGTGAGAATCCTGACTGAAGAGTTGTAATGATCAATTAGGTATGTATATGTGCTTCAAGAGCCCAAAATACAAGATCCTATTGCTTACTGTGATCTGAATGTTAGTACTGGTTACGGCGGTCGTAGTATATATGCTGGTCAATTAATAAAATATATTAACGTGGTCTATATACATAAAAGTCCAGTACTAGTGGTATTGATTTTCATTATTTTTGTTCTGACGTTCTTGAATTTAAATTTTGTACAGCAAAGGCATCCAAATGTTGCCTGTGCAAAAATCAACTCTTTCGGAACGAGAATGTTCCTGTGCTCTATGGAAAGAAATATCGTGGTCCTCCATTCTTCTTTGAAGTGATACGACACGCTTTAGGACTAAACGTAGCCATGTATGTCGTAAAGTCACACAGGCTTTCGTTATCAATCAAAACCAAGTCTATATTTTGTTAGAAGAGAAGGTTTGGTCTATGCAGATAAGAGTAATTGAAATCGCCATGAAAAGTTTTCCTAAAAGAAATCTGTCAATCGGACTTTAAACTGTAGTTCCAGCCACTCCTGATGAAAATTAACGTATCCAATATGGGTAGTGTTAAAAGCTAGGTTGGGATCCTGACTAAAGGCTTGTAATGATCGACTAAGTATGTAAGAAGAGTTTGAGTTTTAAAGACCACAATACAGTTTTTACTTTTTTTAACCCTTTCATGCCCGAATTTTTTGGGCCAGAGCTAAAATTTTTTAAGGACATGTATTTGTTAGTCATGGCCTAAATATGAAGTGATATTAAATTCAGAGTCCTACGTATTCTGGTTTTACACGTTTTTAACCAAGCTTGTTTGCAAAAACAAATCATTTAAAAAATTACAAATTACGGAATTTATGAACAAAAATGTACAATGTTGCTTATAGGCAACATCGGGCATGAAAGGGTTAAGGAGCACTGTAAGAGGTTTTACTATGAGGCTGGCAATCCTGCCTTTTCTTTCAATGGTTGGTGCTGCCTAACATTTCTGTGGTGTTCGGTGCTGTTGTGATCCTCATTACTGTGGTATAATGTATGGGATCTTTGTAAATAGATTCGGTCGAGGTGTCATAATTTTACAATTTGAAAACCATTATGAATATTTTGACCATTTGGCAACAATCTGGAACTTAAAGATTTTACAAATTAAAATAAATTAAGATTGATTTTTAAATCCTTATTGCATTAAGCTATTGGACTGTGATAATTTTGGGCAATAATTTCCATTTTTGAATATTAATTTAAAAAAACATACAAACAATGCGAAACGTTATCATTTTCAATTAAATTTCTGCCAATATTTGTTTAACCAGTCTTAATACTTTCTTTTTCTTCTCTTTTTGTTTTTTTGTAGTTTGTTTGCCATTTTTCATATCTTTTTTTGATAATCAAAAACAATTGCCATCTGCCAGCTACCACCAGCAACACTTTCCTTTTTAAGTTACGCTCCGCTATTGACGTACCTTCTTTACAACATTGCTTCTACGATGAAATCTCAAACAACAGTCGCATGTAAAATGGGGAACAAAAAAATTAGACTTCAAGTAATTACGGCCATATCGTTCGTTATATTTGTCGAAGATAAATTTCTTTTTTGTTTTTGCTTTTGTTGTAATGCAAATATTTGATTTCAATTACCCCAACCCCTTAATTAAAAACAGAAAGAAGATTTTCGCAATCATATTTTGTGTGTGTTTTAATGCATATTCTTTTAAAAAAGAAAATATGTTTTAAAGAAAGAAAGAAAGACAAAAAATAAGAGGTACCCAAAGAAGAAGATTCTTAAAATCCAGTTGGAAAAATAAACGAGATTTTAAGTCAACAAGTGATTAAAAGGGGTTTATCTCCGCAACCATATTGTGATTTAAATGACTGCTGGCTCGCTGCATGGCTTGTCGGCTGCTGTTGTTTATTTACCTGTCCTGGTTTTTTTCATATTTTCCTTCTTTCATTTTCAACATCATATTCTTACATGTGGCTCGATACAAAAGAAATATTTTTTGCCAGATAATGTCTTAAGGTGGGTGTTGTAAATAAAAAATATTCTTTTGAATTATTGTGTGGCGAAAATAAGAAGATACAGCGAATGTTCGGCTACAATGTCTTGGGAAAATTTAAAAAGTGGAAACACTTTTTATCGGGTTAAAAAACTAAATGGGATGCCTTCCCTGATAGTTGTGGTTTTCCCCAAAACTGAATTTAAAGCAGAGGACTGAATCTTTCGAGAACGGCAAAATGATTATGAAAAGGAAAGAACCGTGAAATGGAAATCCCAAATTGCTAATGAGAAGATAAAGAGTTCAAGCTTTCCACGTAAATTAAGCAGTAGATTAGGCTTGAGGGCCAGGATAATAGGATAATTTCTATAAAAACTTTACAAGAATCCAAACAAAAATCCTTTTTAGAATTAAGAAAGAAATTTAAGCATGTCTCGCTTAAGCATATCATTCTAGACTTCAACATGGCCAAGAATGGGTTTCTAAGCATCAACGTTGAACTTATAATACAGTATTCCCCGGATATAAGCACTTTCAAAAACACTTGCAGGATAGTGCTTTTAAGCGGGGAATTCTTGTACCGAAATACTGCAGCTGAGAGCAAATAGCCGAGTGTCATTCAAGCTGATAGAATTCTATTTGTCTCATTGGCAGCACTGGCTGCCGGCTTGACCATATTCAACAACTCGGTGTGATGAACAAAGCTGTTTCACTTTGGGATCACTGCAAAGAAATTGCAGTGGGATATGGACCCACAGCTGAGTTTATAGTCACAGTCAAGAGTACTATTGTAGCAGTAACAGATAGAGAATCAGGCAGTTGACTCGTCCAGGACCTGCATCAGGCCAGATTAGAAGAAGAGATTTACAAATTACGAAAGGCAAACATTGGTGGATTGTAGGTTTTCTATTACGTATCAATTAGTTTAGATTTACGTTGCCTCTGTTGGTTATGTATTCTGGATGGGAAAGAGTGCATGCTCTGTCTCGAAAGAAATGAATCTATGAAATTGGATTGCGCTGTTCAATTTCTTATAACATTTTCCGATAAATGGCTGTAGAGCAGCTATTTTATTAGCACAACCCAACTACTTAACATATCCCTATAAAAAGAAATCAAGAAACATTTCGTCGAACGAATGGTGGCGCTAGTGGAGAACAGGGCCAATTTTGGAAGGAACGATGTTATAAAGCGGGTGCATATAAGCGAAGTTTTTTCAAGTAAATGTTGAGTATGAAGTAGAAGCGTATATAAAAGGGGAATGCTTAAAAGTGGAATGCATAGTATGTAGAAATAGTTTCAGCACATTTTAAAGCAAAAATCGAGATTGGTTAAGTTTCAGTGCTTCTAAGCGGGGAATTACTATATCCGGGGTTTTCATATTCGCGAAATACTGTACATACATACCACACATACATACATAATTGGTCATCACAACCTTCCAGTCAGGATTACGACCTAACATCTTACAACACTTATGGTTGTGTGTGTTAATTTTATACTTGAGTGGCAGGACATACAGTTTAAAGTCTACTCCGAACGACAGATTTTTGAGAAACTTTACATTGACAAATCTTATTTACTTATTTATTTTTTTGCCAGAAATCCGCTGAGAAGGAATCACCGAAGAAATATTTTTTCATATTTCCTTTTTGTTGGAGATGTCTGCCCTGTGGTTTCAATCGCGGCCTCACTTCTATGAAGCCAACATACATCCTTGTAGACTCTGGCGACTTCAGCGATTCGATTTATAGCAACTAGCCCCTGTGGCTTTGTTAAGTCATTGGTCTATGCGACAAAGAATCAAAAATTCTTGCTCCATTGGAAATTTATTCCAACAATATTTCTGTCTTATATTATATTATAATAAGTTCTTGAGCTCTTAAAAAATACTCAATTAATGCTTGGGCATTACAACCCTTCAGTGAGGATTACGACCTAACTTTTCGCACAACATATGTTGTGTTTGGTACACGAGTGACTGGACCTTCAGCTTAAAGTCGACTTCGAACAACAAAATTTTTAGAGAATGACATGACATGACAATTTTATTTTACTCTTAGGGTCATTATTATAACTTGCCGTTAAACTTAGGGTTATTTAAAGCTACCTTTAGCTAAAGGAAACTGAAAAGTTACCTTTAACTTATTTTCGTTACTATAACTTACAGACAAAAGTTTTCATAAATATGGCAGTACCGGAGCAATGTCGATAAAACTGCTCAATTAAACAAGTTTTTTTAACGCAGTGGCAATGACGGGCTTCGATTTTTTTTGTTGTATATGACCATTTTGTTTAAATTTGAAGTTGCCATATTGAAAATAATATATAATATGGCAAGTTTAAACACAAACAGAACTTTAAAAGTTACCGGCAGAATGATCATCCCTTTAACTTAACGCTCACTTCTATCTTATTAGGTACTCATAATAATGAATAACAATTTATCTGCCCGTTAAAATCCTCCCTTTTGTTAACGGCAAGTTGTAATAATGGCCCTTAGAGTTTTTGCCAGAAATCTTCTGAGACGAAGTCACCGAAAAAATATTTCTTCATATTTCGTTTTTGTTGAAGATATCTGACTTAAGCCAACGCACGACCTACTAGACTATGGCGTACTTTACTTCTGAACAGCCTTACAAATTATACATGACTGTGGTTCAAAAAATTGAGAACATGTCACGAAGGACAATTTTTCCCAAGAATCGTAGCCTGAAACTTTGTGTTACAAATGTCTTCATGTGAATACATTTTAATAAAAAACTTTTGCTGGGTTATGTAAGAAAATGTGCATGTATAGGTAAAAAATAATAATTCTTACTACAAAATAGCACTTCAAACACTCCTTTGTAAATGAATAAAAAAGAAAATAATAAAGAAGAAAAAGAAGAAGAAAATATTAAAGCAAAATATTAAAATTAAAGATAAGGATACATAAGGATGTAAGGATATTTTTTTAAATACCATTAAAATGCGTGTTGTTTATATAACTGTGTCTGCATTACTAAGTGGTTGCCGAGGTAAAAAAAAGAAAGAAAAGGAAATACACTTACTGTGTGGCATGCCAAGAATGTGTTGTAATATTGGGGTTAATTAATGTTTCACATACTGATGCTGTATGAAACACACATACTAAAAGAAAACCTTAAATAAGTAAATAAGTGTAGGTATGATTTAACGTGTGTGAGAGTATGGAATACTAAGCTCGTTAAGGATACAAGCTGTTCATAGAAGGTATGAAAACTTCCCTTCTTATTTATGGCTGTTGCTTTAGAAAATTGTGTTGAATTGTTATGGTAACACAACAGCAACGGCAACGGCAACATGAACATCAGCATCAACAATTCATAATTTTCAGTTTAAGTTGTAAATGAATAGAGTTTCACAAATACATGCATACTTTTGTGCTGTATATGTATGTATATGTGTATACACATTTAAACTTAAAGTAAGACAAGGATTTTAAGAAACTAGAAAAAAAGCTTTTATTTCTCTATGACAACCGGAATAAAAGAAGTGCGAGTAGCTAAGAAACGTAGACAAAAAGACACTGAAACTGAAGTCAGGCAAAGACAAAAACGTTTAGTTTTCGTATTTTTTTTTAAATCCTTATTGAGGAAAAAGAAAAATTAAAAACGGAAAAAACAACAACAACCACAACTACTCATCATAGTCAATAGCAACAAAGGATGCAAAACAAAAGAGAAAAGAGAAGGCAACACAAAAAGACATCAACCAGCAATTTAACAAAAGACTTGACAAACAATTTGACTTTGGGGCATAAAAATATTATGAATTCTTAACAACATAGAGCAACAGCTCTACAACACACACAGCATCAACAACACCTACAACATTATTATTATTATTATTACAGCGCTACTTGCAACAGCTCTATACTGTAAGTCAACAAATAACACCACATAGCCAAAAAGAAAATTATGTTGCAAGCTTTGTTGTCTTTTCTTCCTTCTTTTTTTACACATTTTTCTTGTGACATTTTTCTTGGATTTCTTTTCTTTTGTGGTGTTGTTGTTGTTGGTTTTTAAAGGGCTTTTGTTCAACTAAAACAATTTTTGTTTGCAAAAAAACTAGCAACATCAACATGATCTATAAATTTTCTATGTTCGCTGTTTGTTTGTTTGTTTGCTTAATGGTTGTTGACTGTGCTGCAAAGCCACCTTAGCCGGCTAAATATTAACAATGACAACAAAAATAATAGCAACTATGAAAGCTAGCAGGATTGTTTATTCTCTTATACAACACAAGTCTAAAGAAACAGGCCAGTTTACTTATATTTCAGCATTTTATTGCAACAGGAGGTAGTAAAATCAGTAGAATAATAGTAAGTAGTACAAGAGCCGCATAGAGACAAATGTGATAGGCCCTGCGAGGATTAATTATTGTGGTGTTTACAGTCTTAAGTCTTAAGTCTTGAAGTCGCCGTGGTCTAGTAGGTAGTGTGTTGACTTATTAGACGAAAAGCCAGGGTTCCAGCCTCAGGCCAGACATCAAAATAACATACAAAAAGTATTTCTTCGGCGACTTCCTCTCAGCAGATTTCTGGCAAAAACTCTGAGAGTAAATAAAATTGCGATGAAAAAGTTTCTCAAAAAATCTGTCATTCGGAGTCGACTTTAAACTGTAAGTCTCGCCACTCATGTATAAAATTAACACACACAACATAAGTGGTGTAAGAAACTAGGTCGTAATCCAGACTGAAGGGTTGTAATGACCAATTACGTACGTACAGTCTTAAAAGCCGGAAACAGTGTAGCATACTTTTAAAACGAAACTTACTTACTTACTTAATTGGCCATTAACAATCCGAATAAAGTATTTCGGACTGCCTTAACACATCCTTCCAGGTGTCTCTGCTTCATGCGTGCCTATGCCAGTTGGTCACACTAATCGATGAGCGGTCTTCCTCGATTTGGTCCTTCCAACTGATATTAGGTCGTCCTCTACGCCAACTTCCGCAAATTCCCGCATCAAATACCCGTCTCGGCGGACTATCCTTCTCCATTCAAACAACATGGCCGAGCCAGCGCAGCCATTGGATGTTAATACGCTGCACAACGTCTACATCGTTGAGGAGCTCATACAGCTCATTGTTGATTCGAATGCGGAAATCATCGCCAACTCTCAATGGACCGAAGATCTTACGTAGGACTTTTCTCTCGTATACTCTCAAGGCTTCTGCATCAGTGCTTAATAGGCCATAGGCTTCTGCGCCATAAAGAACCACGGGTAGGATGAGCCGCTTGTAGAGAATTGGTTTTGCCGTACGATAGAGGCCTCTGCTACTCAATTTCCTATTGAGCCCGTTGTAACACATGTTGGCAAGAGTGATCCTGAGCTTGATCTCCTGACTGACATCATTTCTAGTGGTAACGGTGGAGCCAAGATAAACACATCCCTTGACTATAAAGGAAAGTACAGTCATCTGCCGTAATCTGAGATCCAATTAGCCGCACATCTCTAGGTAGGTAGGTAGAAGTGGCTGTCCCTTCGATGGAGTCATGAGCGGACATACTTAGGCCGCACACAGGGCCCATTGTGATACCACAGTTCCTCATTTCCCCTATTCCAGGAACCATTCGGAGCTTCCGATGAAGAGACTCAGGCTGCCATTATCCATAAATGACAGTTCATCCATATCCTCCATGTAGTAGGCACCCAGGTACCTCTTTCTCCTCCGAATAAGTGCCGGACATATGCACAATAGGTGAAGAATAGTCTCATCTTCCTCTTCATCTCCACAGCTTCTGCAGAAGTCATTTGCAAGGTGTCCAAGACCTATACGCCTCGCATGCGCTCCTATAATGCAATGCCCCGTAATAACGCCAATAACAGTGCTGAGCCTACTTCTTTGGAGTTTAAGCAGAGTCGCCGTGTGCTCCCTATCCAGCCTCGGCAAGATCTTTTGCGCCGCTCTGCGCTTATCTGAAGTTGCCCACATTCTGTTGACGAGATCTACGGTTGCATTGTCAATTATAAGTTTGCAGGTCACCAAAGGGATACCCAATGTAGAGAATTCATCAGAGAGTTCGATGGTCGTGCCCTTTCTGGCCAGTTCGTCCGCTCTGCAGTTGCCAGGGATATCATTATGTCCCGGTACCCATGTGATGCAAACATCATATTGGTTCGCCACCTCATTGAGATATCTGCGACAGTTGTACGCCGTCTTGGAGTTTATTACAGTGGAATCCAATGCCTTGATAGCCGCTTGGCTTGCACATCTCTACTTTTCTAGAACATTTACTTCGTTTTGCACTCATTTACTGCCAGACCCATCTTAGTAGACTCCCGTTCAAGGCAGCAGTAACATCTTAAACGAAACCAAGAAAAAATTTTATCAAAAAGGCTTACGTGGCATAATGAACATATTTATGGGGCCAAACCAAATGGTTTGATACGGCATTCAGCAAATATGGCCTTAAGATAAATGCCGTCAAAAGCTTAGACCCTAAAAATGAAGGAATTACGCATAGAGCTACTTGGTTGGTCCAAAACATTATCAAAAATCGGAGGTAAAATATCTGTGGAAATATCAGTGTATAGTGAACTGAAATGAAAGGATTAAAGACAATTTTAAGAAGGACCAGGTATGTTATTATGGCATACAGAAGGAGAAAGTATTGGAATTCAACCCCAAGATTATACACTGAACGCATAACATGATGATGAAACTAATATGAACTACGTGACCATTACTTTGGTGAGCAGAACGAATGTAAAAACACCTCAATTGAACAGATGATGCAGAGGCTAGAGAATCGTGGCAATCATCAAAATATCCAGAAAAAACCAGGACCTTTAGCCGGGACACTGCTGACTCAAAGTACACTTTTACAGAATGGCAATTGTCTTGAACCTAAAACGTAGGAACTTATGATAAAAATTAATTATCTGACCATATAACTGGACTCTGGAGGTATTAATACAAAAGGAGGTATTAAAAAAATTCCTAGGAGGAAATACCTGGGTGTACATCAGTTACTTGGCAGGTGATTGTCTGATATCGACCGGCATCCACAAGTTTGTCAGGGCAATAGGCTTGGAGAAGACGTTAAAAGAATACCCTATGTATGGATAACTTACTGGTAATCGCTGTAGTCTAGTAGGTAACGTGTTGCCTTATTAGACGTGAGGCCACGGCTCACATCCCAGGTCAGGGTCAGGGTATGAAAAAAATATTTCAACGGGGACTTCTTCTCAGCAGAAAACTCTGAGAGTCAATAAAATTGCCATGAAAAGTTTCGCGAAAATCTGTCTTTCGGAATCGACTGTAGGCCCCACCACCACACATATATAAAATTAACACACACAACATAAGTGGTGTGAGAAGCTTGGTCGTAATCCTTATGAACAATAATATAGGTATGTATGCATATGCCATCGCCTAAGAATAATGCCATCTTCGAAGTTGTCGTTGGACCTAAGCTTTAACACTTTGTTTACTGGCTCTTTCCTCGTACTTAAAAGGGTGCTGCATGGTCTTCCTATGACTTTCAGTGTTAATGTTATATTCGCTGGTGAGTCAGAAAGCTTTCGGTATAATTTTTTAATAGAATTGAGGACTCATTATTTTAAAAATTCCGAATTCGTTTTTTGATTGCTACAGCTCAGTCCCAGTATCACAGAATACTAGGAGCTGCCTAAAAATCTTTTACAGACTTTGATCTGTAAACCATCATCTGGTAAAACATCTGGTATTGCAAACTTATTGCCCAGAAGTATAAACGATATTAAAGGAAAGGCAACTCATAATTGATAACAGCCTGGAGATCAAGCGCAGGATCACTCTTGTCAACAGGTGCTATTGTGGTCGCTATAGGCTATTGAGTAGCAGAGATCTCTCTCGTACGACAAAAATTGTACTCTACAAGAGTTCTTCTTTATGGCGCAGAGGCATGGACCGTATTAAGCACTGATGCAGCAGCTTTGAGAGTATTCGATAGAAAAGTGCTATGTAGGATCTTCGGTCCAGTGCGAGTTGGCGATAGCTCCTCAACGATGTAGACGTTGGGCAACGTATTAAAATCCAGTGGCTGCGCTGGCTCGGTCACGTCGTAAGAGGATGCTGTGGCGAGACGGGTATTTGATGCGTGGATCTGCGGAAGTCGGCGAAGAGGAGAAAATTGTTTGCGTTGAAAGGACGAAATCGAGGAAGCCCTATATTGCTGACAACACTGACATAGTAGGTACATGTATAGGTTATGATGCGCATACACCACCATACACCGCCATCATTTATTCACTCCATTTTGCCAAATTACCATGGACAATCATAGACAACGACGTGTGTTTGCTGAATCGGCTCGAGAGCACTGGTATTTTAAATGAGATTTTATTTTGCACGCGATGGCAAATAATGAAATAAAAGTTTCCGTGAAAGTGTAGTTTTACGTGTGTTTTATTTAACTTTACTTGCAGATTAGAAAAGTGATTATCAACTTACTTTCTATTACTTTTTCGTTTATTGTTAATCAATTTCAATTTAAAAGTTTTTTTATCATCAACGAAAAAATCTACGAAACTTTCCCATCAGATATACAAATTATTACTGGGATTTGCTTAACATTTAATTTGAATCTCTGGATCTGTGATTTTTCATTAAAGATTACAAAACTTTGTTTGCTTTTTTGTTTTTTTGCTGTTCAAATTACTAGAAAAAAATTTATTTCTTTAATTTGTAAAAGTCTTCTCTACTGGAAACTGACTTTATCTTGATTCATAAAATTTTTCCTTTTTTTGTTTTTTAAAAACATTTTAAAAGAAAACGAAGAACAAAAAAGGTCTTCTCTTTTAAGTCGATTGTCTTCCAGCACAATTCAAGATTAATTTCCCAATTCTATTTCAAAAAATTTTATTTGAAAACTTTTCAATTTCTTTCTTATAATTTAGCTCAAAAAACAATGACAACAACAACACCAATAACAACAACAACAACACAATATTCATGGAAATGTAATAATTTTCGGAAAATTTCAACAAAAATTAAACTCAACGAACCATGGTAACCCTCAAAAGATGATAACACAAGAAACAGCAACAGAAAGAGATGCAATTTCTTTAAGCAAGTGGGAGAGAGTTACTTACACATCTGTATGAAGTTCTCATCATCGTACATACGTGTTTACGTATGTGAGAAAATACATATGCTTGTAAGCTTTCCGTATATATATATGCATGCATGTCGAAAGCACCCATACAATTACCCTTTAAAGCTAAGTAGCACTTTCATTGTGTTTGTGTAACCGAACATTCCCAAAATAATGCAAAATGTTCAACGAAGTGTATTATTGCATTAGAAGCCTAGGCAATCATCATCAACGAACACAATAATCTAGTAAATTATACAAGTAGGTTAGGTTATGTTAGCTTGGATAATACAGCACCTATCGTGCCCTAACTTTACAGAGCTATAAAAACTTCTGTTCTATTTCCAGCTGTATTTCTGATTAATTTTTTTTATTTATTATCACTAACAAACAGGGGATGGCCCCTACTCTTGCAGTGCATTGTGTTGGATTTAGGAAAATAGGTTAAGGGATAGGGAAAAGAAGGACTGTTGTTTATGGACGTTTTGGAACTATTTACATATACAGTAAGTAGGTTAGGTTAGATTGAGTATACAGCACATAGCGTGCATTGAGCCTGAAAAGCTGTACAGAATCTATCTGTTGGGGTCGGTTACCTCACAGACATCACAAAGTTCTGTTCAATTTCCAGCTGCATTTCTGGTGTATTATTCTTTTTTTAATTACTAAAAAGCAAAGGATGTTCCCTACTCATGAAGTGTATGGTTTTGGATTTAGGAAAATCAATTGAGGAGGCGAGCAAAGAGGAAGTATTATTTATGGGCGTTGGATTTGAAAGTTTGTTCGGTTAGGTAAGTTTGGGTAGAGACTCCTTTTTTAAAGGGAAAAAGGTCCTTCTAAACCGGTATTTATGATCTTTGTAATTCCCGGGGTTCAAATATTACCTATAGAAACCAACGCGAGTAAAAATTAAATCCTGCTATTGCTGCAATCTCTATATTAGAGAGCTGAGTCAAGGATGTTAGAAAGTGACAGGTCAAAAGCCACATTTTTTTATGATTTGATTTTTTGGGTACGGGCACATGAGGTGTTAAACTTTCTCTTCTTCTTCCTCAGGTCCCCAGCTAATGTCAAGGATTTCGGAAAAAGAGGAATCGCTATTGTACACTGGACGCCCAAGCGATTTAAAGAATGATTTCAAAATGTCAACAGCACTCATGAACAAGAACGGACATTGGAAAATATGTTTATTAGGGGCTTAGTCACAGTATGGCATTCCGTGTAAATCAAGAGATTTTCAGGGAAAAAGCCACTGGCATTACCCTCCTTGCAAAATAGTCATGACCTCTGACTAGAAAACTCTTAATGAATACACCACAGCCCATTCCGTCATGAAATTTGAAGCTCTCTCTCTTTAGACCAGAAGCCCTTAGTTAGGTTAGGTTAGGGTATCGCATAGCTTGCCGTTCATAAACAAGTTCACTCGGTGGCCCATATTACGTAGAGGCGCCATATGGCGTAGAGTCCTTAGTTAGAATTCTAAAATCAGAACTCTGGATGTTGTAGGAAACAGAAAAACTTTTGGGGTAGATTGCTTCACATTCGGATAGGGCCGTAGAAAAACACTCTTCCTTTGTATAACGTAGTGCGTTCCAAAGACCAATTGAATACAAACGAATGGGAATTGAAAAGTTTTGAGGTTATGAGAATAACATTAGAATCTTGTCTCCAGCACAACATGAAAATTCCGAAACGATGAAAAGGATGCAAATCCATAGAACCTGTGAGGAATTAATGTTTACCAGAAGTTTTCCACAAATCTATCGTTCGGAGTCGACTTCAAGTTGTAAGTCCCGTTATTCATGTATGAAATTAACACATACAACATAAGTGTTGTGAGATGCTTGGTCGTAATGCTGACTGTAGGGTTATATGTATGTATGGATTTTACCATCAATACCTAGATTTTTAACTATCTTTCTGTTGCGTATTGCCGATTATACAGCCTTTTTCTTTGAATTATTCCAGCATTTGAAAATAATTTTTAACTTTCCTTAGAATGAAAATATACTTGACTTTCAATACACTTTTCCCCTTTTCAAAAACTTTCTTGTTTTTCTAAGAACATGCAAACCAAAGAAAAAATAAAAAAGTATTCAAAACCAAAAAGAAATAAAAAAATATATTTATTTTTTGAACAAAATTTAAAAATTCAAAAGGATTTCGAACAATTTGTTGTTAGATTCCCTATATGATTGAAATTTTTATCATGTGCTTTAGAACATGAATTAATGATTGTAATGCGCTCTGCAATTGGTCTGTTGAATATTATGACTAGGAAACACCAAACTAAACAAAACCAAATCAAATCAAATAAAAATGCTTTTAAAATATGATTTCCATTAAAATCAAGGAAGAAAATTCAAATGAAAATGTTTGTAATATTTTTCCAAACACCCGAAACAAACAGCGAAAAGCATATGTATATACATATGCTGGATGCACTTTGGGTTTAATAAGCTTTAATTATGGTCCAATATTTGTTATTAGTTTTCAACTGAAATTGGTACATAATTTATGGGGTGTGAAATTATTTAAAAAGTTTTTATTTCATTTCACATACTTATTGTCGAAACTGGCATCACCGTAACTGGCAAAACAGGTGAAGGAGAACAGGAAATTTGAAATTCTAATCAAAAAGTGTCATACAAATATAATTTGCTAATTGACATCAAAACCAGGTCAGGCATTGGAATAATTTAAGTAGAATTTTACAAACACACTCATTATGGTCAATTAAAGGCAGGCGCCGGCCACTGAAGTTGTGCTAGATGGTAATATCGCACAGGCCATAAGTTCTTTTAATTAAATTGATAATGAAAAACACATTGTATCGTGAATTATTCTCGAAAATTTTAATGTTCTTGTAGTTAAGCTGATGATTGAACTAGGAAATCAGATTCTAGAATTATAGGGTTGCCCTTTTGCCGTTGTCTGAAGTCGACGTAGTCTAGTAGGCAGTGTGTTGTTATTAGACCAGGGGCCACGGTTCAAAACCCAGCTCAGATATTTCATAGTGGCAGAAGTGTGTTGGCTTATTAGATTTGATACCAGGGTTCAATTCCCAGTTCAGGTATCTCCAACAAAACGAAATACGAAAAAATATTTCTTAGGCGACTTCCTCTCAGCAGATTTCTGGAAAAACTCTGGAAGTAAATAAGAAAGTTTCTATAAATAAATCTGTCGTTCGTAGTCGACCTTAAACTGTAGGTTGCGCCACTCATGTATAAAATTAGCACACACAACATAAGTGGTGTGAGAAACTAAGTTGTAATCCTGACTCTTTAGTTGTAATGCCCAATTATGTATGTATGCATATGCCGTTGTCTTAGAAAGTATACTGGACTGTGGTTACACGTAAGTTTAGAGACTTTGCTTACTGACTCTTCTTCTTCTTGATCAAAAAGGGTGCCGCCTGGTCTTCCTATGACTTTCACTGTTAATGTCATATCCTCTGGTGGATTAGAAAACTTTCGGCGCAATTTTTTAAGATAATTGAAGACTCATTGTTTTAAAAATGCGAAAGCCTCCCGATTTGGAGTTTGTAAAGCATGGGTTTGTCGTCAGAGAGTTTACCACAAAACCACATGCCCAGTATCACAGAATGCTAGGAGCTGCCTAAAAAGTTTTCACAGACTTTGATCTGTAAACCCTCAGCTAGTGAAACATCTGGTATTGCAAACTTGTTGCCTAAAAGTATAACCCATATTAAAGGAAAGTCAACTTATAATTGCTGACAACACTGACAAGGTAGGGCTTGATGCAGCCAGGTCTCAAATAGTATAACGAAATGATGCTCGTCGCTTGGTTTAGGTGTCAATCCCACCTAAGCAGAATTCATATTTATCAATACGATACAAGACATCACTTTTCCGATCCTCAATAGAATTCAAATATCCTCGTCAACAAGGATTGAGTATTTCGAGATTCCTGGAGGCATAATATAAGAGTCCTCAAAAAAAATCGATGCCAAGATTTGGAGTGTTAGACCTTAATCTGGCCGCGATGGAGTTAACCTTGCTTTCGGTGGTACCTTATCAAGTAGTCACTGATTAACAATGCTCTCTTTTAAACTTCAACCAGGGCATATAAACCTATACTCTGTTGGGTCAATTCAGGTCTTGTATTCAAGTAGAAGACTGGAGGCAGCGAATACGTCCAATACAAAAACTCGCCGCATGTAAAATATCAACATAGCCTAGCGTAATTCAAGCGGAGATTTTTGTTATTAAACAAGCTCCACGCATGATTGAAACCGCGGACCTGTCTCTTTCGAACTTGATCATATGTGTGGACAGTCAAGCAGCAATCAAAGTGCTGGAATCCCATCTCGTCAAAATGTGTCAGGAGTTTAATGGACTTTCTACGCCGTATACGTTGATACAACACCCGCCTCTATTGGGTTCTGGGCCACTGCGGCATAGAGAGGAACGATGAGGCGGCCGAACTAGCACGGAAGGGATCAGAGATGTCTGAGAAGGAGATATATATTCCTATACAGAAATACTCTTCCAGTGCTCAACAAACCGTGAGTGGCCCAACTAACTTGGTTGCTGAATTTCAAAACTACTATGTCCTGCAGTGGACAGCAACTAGTTGAGTTCGCCAAGAGAACGGTTCGCACTGTAACAAGAATACTAACGGGACACTGAGCTATTGGCAGTTTCGCTGACAAGCTCGGTCTACCGCACCAGGATTACTGCAAAAGCTGCCATGATGTAGAGAAACGGAATCGGTGCAACACCTTTTATGTGAGTGCCCTGCACTTCAGAACAGTCATCTTTGGTTTTTTGATGACAGAACATTTGAAGATCTGGGCATTTTGGCAAACATGCCACTAAGGGAACTGGCCGGTTTCATCCGAAGTTCGAGGTGGTTCGAACGAACCACTAACAGAACAAGACAAGGGGGCTTACCTCACACTGGGTGACACAATGAGTCATATGGCCACCAAGTGAACTTGCTTGTAAACGACAAGCTACCCGCTAACCTAACCTACAGTATTAACATGCATTAATACGGGAAACTTCACCATGACTGTTCTTAAAAGTTGCCGTGCAAATGCAGTTTACCCATCCCTGTGTAAAGGCTTCTAATACACCCCACATATTGCCACCACAAAATTGCACAATAATTAAGCAGCAACATCAATATGTGGCAAACGGCATGCATGTAAAATGTTTGTAAATATTTGGCTAACTCATTAAAGGGTCAACGAAAATGGTTGTGCAACTATTTGTGACACATTTAATGGAAGGAATGGGAAAATTAAGGACGCATTTCGGTTTATGCTTTGAAAAATGTGATTTTAAACAAACCTAGTAAAAGGTAAGGTTGGAAATTAAACGTATTTGTTACATAACTTTAAACATTTCTGATGCTGGACAAATTTGCCGATTTTTAAATTTGATGCACTACGAGGAAACAATGACCCACACTCGCCAAGATGGTGGTAATATTGGATACAATGGAATGAAGGACATGTAGAAAATAATTTAAGAATTATATCGTATGTTCACCTCCTTTTCGTTGTGCTTGACGATTTCTTCGGTTCCTCTGCTTTATAATTCAATTTCTTGTTTCAATTAACGAACGTTGTTCGAAATAATCCTTCATGTCATTAGGCATCATGTATGCGTTAATAAATATTAATTCACCACAGACAGTCACAGCTTGCTCTTCATTCAATAGGTTCTTGTACTGATTTCTGCTGTAAACATAACATACTCCGGTTGCCCTGCGTATAATCCACTCGTTTTTTAAGGAAGCTCACAGTGAGTGGCAGCACATACCTTTGGTGCAGTACTACTAGGCTCTGTGAGATAAGAACACGACTGTCTTCTATGTCTTCTATCCTTAAAACACACAAATGCAGTTCTCACAGGTTACTGTTGTATTGGAAAGCATGCTGATAGGAGATGTGGCCGTTAGGAAGAGGAAGAGGCCTCTCTATTACCTCATGTAGCAGTGACCTGTTCTCTCCATGAAAAGACGGAGGTTCGTAGGAGGTGTATATACATATATAACTGGCCATTACAACCCTTCAGCCAGGATTACGACAATCCTTCAGTCAGAATTACGACCTAGTTTCTCATAGGAGTTATGTTGTTTGTGTTAATTTTATACATGGGTGGCGTGACCTACTGCTTAAAGTCGATTCCGAAAGAGAGAGTTTTGAAAAATTTTTCGAAGTAATTTTACTTTACTCTCAGAGATTTTGCCAGAGGACTACTGACAGGAAATTAAGGAAGAAATATTTTTCATATTTTGTTTTTTGGAGATGTCTGACCTGGGGTTTGAACCGTGGGCTCATGTCTAATATGTAGAGTTGGGTTCTTTAGCTCTTTTGAGTGTTCGCTCTTTCTAGTTCAGCTCTCTGTAATGAACTAGTTCGTTCTTTTAGTTCAATAGTTCAGTACTTTTAAACAACTCCGCTCTCTTTCTCAATTTTATTTATATTTAAAATGATGTAAACAATACATATATACATTTAAAGGCATTAATGCATTCCGTGTATTTATATCAACTTATTGAATAAAATAAAAACAGTATATAGTATAGTATTTAACACATTTTCATTTTTATTAATTCATTTATGTGCTTGAAGCGCTTTTTAATCAAAATTACTTAACTAACTAATAATAACAACAAAACTTATCTAAATATATACATATATTTAAAAGGAAAAAAATAAATTGAAAAATAAAAAATGCAGCTTTTGAAAATCTTAATTTAATTATAGGGACATAAAAAATAAAAATAAAATAAATACAAAAAATAGAAACTAATGGTAATTCAGTCTATTGCAATCATTTACATTACATTTTTTATATTTTTTATTTTTTATTACATTTTTGATATAAAGTTAATAGTAACTTGGCTCACATGTTATTGTGTAAAAACACAAGAGTGGAAACTTTATTTGGTTTGATGAGGGTCCTTCTTTCGTTTATTATTTGTCCTGTTGCTGAAAAAATACGCTCACATGGTACAGATGTGGCTACTATGCAAAGGCGTTTTAAAGCATACATGTACACCCTTGGATACAAATGCCTGCGTTCATTCCACCACGCAAGAGGGTCTTTCCTTCTTTCCAGGTACTCCTCGTTTAGGTACTTATCGAATTCTCTAATTCCAGCAGCTATGTTATTGTCAGATTTTGTAAGTCGACTGAAGTTCATGTCGATTTTTTTCCAAATATTTTTTTGTGGAACTTCAGCAATACTTCCTTCCATATCAGGTGTTTCAGTATTTGGTAGTCTAATTTGGCCGATTCTGTTGCGCAATAATTTCACAGCGTTTTCATAGGAGCTGTCATTTTTAAAACCTAATTTTTTAAATCTGGGATCTAGGATTGTGCTCTCTGCATATAAACTATTCGTTCTAGTTCACCAAAACGATTAGTAATTTCTCTTTTCATCACGGAAATCAGTACTTTTATTTGACTTTTAGTTGCGTTAAAATCAGAAATTACACTTTCTAATAGATTACACAAAACTAAAACTTTTGATAGGGTTACATTTTTTTCAGCTGAAATATCTTTCGTAACCTCATAAAATGGCTCGAGAACTGGTATTAGTTCGTCTAAAACCTCCCAATCTTGAAGTGCCAAAGATAAATCGGGTTTTGTGAGCGACAGGGTTGAAATTACAGCATCTTTTACGGCAACAATCCTGTTAAGCATGTCGTACGTAGAGTTCCATCGTGTTGGAACATCCTGCTTTAATTTTAGCTCTGGGAGTTTCATTTGCCTTTGAGATTCTCTTAGCTTTTTCATACCTTGTGTGCTTTTATTGAAAAATTCTACTATTTTTTTCACTTTAGAAACAGTATCACTCACCTCCGCAAGTGCTAATTGCACGATCAGGTTTAATGAATGGGCAAAACAGCTAATTCCACTCCAATTTCCCATACGTATCGCTGCAGTAATATTTGCCGCATTATCGCTCACAATTGCCGTAATTTTATTTTCAATACCAAACTCTTGCACCTGTTTTTTTATAAATTTTTCATATTGCGCTAAATTTTCTTTTTTCAGCCATTTTTAAATATAAAAATTCACTTAGATCACTTTGATCATCCGACACTATACCAATAAAAATTCACTTAGATCACTTTGATCATCCGACACTATATCAATATGAACTCTTTCGAATAACTAGTGCTTGATTCACCCATGTTGTCTATTTATATATGTGGCTCTCTTCCTGAGAAAAAAATGTTTATTACAAATAACTCTCATTTTGATTTTTTACCCTGATTCTGTAAGTCGAATGTTTTTTTCCAGAAAAAAACATGAAGAGAGCTATTGAGCAGTTTTTCATAATGGGTGAATGCTACAGAAAACTCTCAGTAAGAATAACATTTGTTTTGTGTGACGTCACACTTGTACGGTTAGGTAGCATGACCACATTCAACCCATTTTTCAATTGCGGCCCTTTTAGCACTCTTTTGACATTATTGCTATGACGAGAATAACATTTGTTTTGTGTGACGTTACACTTGTAGGGTAGGTAGCATGGCCACATTCAACCCATTTTTCAATTGCGGCCCTTTTAGCACTGTTTTGGTATTATTGCTATGACGGAAATTTTCTACAATTTATTTCTTTGACAATTTACCTACCTGCTCTGAAAAATTTGAATACCCGGCAATAAATGAATGAAATCTAGTGTTTAGCGAGAATTTTGCAAATCCAGATTTTGAAATTGAACCCTTTTCCGATTATTGGCAAGATTTTTTGACCTACCAGTGTCGAAAAATTTGAATTTCTATCAAAAAGTTAAGTCAATGGATTGGCGGAAATTTTGATAATTGAATCGTTAAAAACAATAATATATACATAAAATATAAATATTAAGAAAAACATAAACATAAAAATATAAATTTAAATTTATTTATATACATATATAAATAAATACATTTACAATATCTTTTGTCTTATTTAAATTTTTTCAATCTTATAGATTTTTAGTTGACACTATTATTTATAAAAACATACTTATTAGCGTAACAGACCAAATTATCTTGTGAGAGTCAAACTCACAATCGTTACGCTATGCACTAACTTTCCATGGAGCCCACTTAGAAATTGTATTAAAAGAAATATATTATAAAATTTTTAGCTATTATGTGCTATTACTTCTAATGTATAAAATTTGAATTATATTCAAGAAATTAAAAAGCAAAAAATTTTAATTTTAATACATCGTCAAAAATTACATATGTTTTTATAAAAGTATATTTAATAAGAATTTCTGTGGATATTTCTCGCCTAACCCTTCTTTGAGTTAAATTGAAAAAATATATTATTTTAATTTGCTTATTTTTTTATTTTTTGCAATTTTCGCGCTTTTGTAGGAAAAATGTTGCCATAAGTTATTTTATTAGTATGTGGTAACACCGCCAATGATGGCACTACAATTTAACACTACGATAAACAACAGAAAATAACGAATAAGAACGAAATGAACGAATAAGAAATGAGAACAAGAGCCAACTGAACTACGGAGCTAAAAGAACTCATTAGTTCAGTTGGCTCTTTTAGTTCAGTTGTATGAATAGTTCAATTGAACTAATTCGTTCGTGAACTACACAACTCTCGTTGAATAGTTCAATTGAACTATATAGTTCGTTCGTGAACTACACACATGAGAACGATAAACAAAATAAAAGAACGAAATGAACGAATAAGAAACGAGATCAAGAGCCAACTGAACTACGGAGCTAAAAGAGCTCATTATTATGAGCGGCTCTTTTAGTTCAGTTGTGTGAATAGTTCAATTGAACTAGTTCGTTCGCGAACTACCCAACTCTACTAATATGGCAGTAGAGTAGCTACTAGCATTCGAGAACTGGATCGAATTTGAAAGAAGACTTATTTCATGCAGAATTTTAACGTCTGGACACAGCAAGACCACATTTGCTGAATAAATTTTTACCTAAAAAATGTTTGAAAATTCTATTAAACTTTGTAACGTCTTTTTATGTTTTTACACTCATCCTGGCAATTTATATTTGCATTTAACTTTTAACACCATTTAATCAAGCGTTACAGGACCTTATATTTTCGAATGGATTAAAATAACAAAATCAGTAAATTCAGTTGTCTATTGTCTAGGCAGGCAGGCAGGCAGGCAGTAAAATGAATAAAAAAAAACTCACTGGAAAAAATTTGTTTCTTTTTTTTTTAAATAAAATGTTGGAGTGGTTAGCAATGCTAACAATTCAATTCATTTTCAATCCATTCAATTGTATTACGGACTAAGAAAAACATTCATTGTCTGACAACAATGCCAAGAGAAAGCGATGCGATGCAATGCAATGCAATCCAATGAAATGCTGTATGAATGGCATTTGATCGGGCAGAAAAACCACAACGAATTGTAGTCTGTGTTGCAAATATACATTTTTACTGTGTTGCAATGGCCATGGCATAATTTAAAATTACACACATATGCATACACATACACAAGCACACACCTACACATTTACATTCACACAGGCTTACAATAGTAAGTGAGGAATTAAAAGGAGGAAGAATTTTTGATTGGCCGAAGAAATTAACAACTATTCGGTGGTATTTTATTTTTATTCGAATGTTAAATCAAGGCAAACTAGCCGCGCACTAGCTGGAGGTAAGTTTTATAGCTTAGCAGCCTTAAAGTAGACTTTAAAAATTAAATAAATTATTTATAATTTCTAACGGTATTTTATTAAAAATAACGGTTAAGCATTACAAAAAATTTATTGCTTCGTCTCCTTAACTCAGTTTTAAATTCTTTACTAGCCATGTTTATAGCATATTCCTAGGGCCCTCATTTCATTTCATCAGTAATGTATACTTATTTGATTTTTTCTTTTCCGTTTTTTTTTTGTATTTGACCAACCGGATTTGTCGGCATATAATGAAATCCAATTTACAATAACAATGAACAATTTGTTAAAATTTTTCTTTTTTCGTTTTTCATTTTATTTTTATCCATTAGCACAGCTTTACCCCCTTAACTTATACTACAGTTTACTTTTCTGTTTAATAGACAATCAAGGATGGCTTTAAAATTGTAAAAATCGAAAAAGAAAATTAATTAGTGGGAGGTTTTAAGAGATCGAATGCTTATAACAATGAAATGTTTCATTCAAAACTTGATAAATTGGAAACCAGTAATGCTATTGAGGCTCTATCTGCATTAGCGGTCCAAATATTGTCAATGCCAGTACAAATAGTGTTTTGCATTGTATTCAATAATATTGATTGAATATCGACTATCAATAAAGGAAGCAAGACCTTATCGCATCGCCCTTACGCCTTTTACGCCTATCTGTTTATTAATTTTTCGATTTTTTGGTTTTCATTTCATTCATTGAGTTTTTACTACTAAAGGTTCTGCAACAATAGGGTTGCCAACTGGCATTGTCTCACTTAAAAGTGACCTCCGTGAAAATAAAATTTTCTTTAACAGCACCCCACAGAATATAATCCAACAAATCGCAGATCCTTTGCGGCCAATTGACTTCACCATTTCGACTAATTAAACGACCATCAAACGTTTGGCAGGTTGCATCATTCTGTTGAAACCAAACATCGTTCTCATCAATACCATGAAGAGCAATTTCAAAAAAATCAGTTGTCATGGCGCGATAGGTGTCTCCATTGACGGTAATGGCTGCTCCATTCTCATTTTCAAAGAAATCTTGGGCAATGATGCCTCCGCTCCATAAGCCGCACCAAACAGTCACTCGTAATGGGTGCATTGGCTTCTTAAAGACCACGTAAGACCCCAAATACGGCAAATTTGCTTATTAAAGTACCCATCACGATGAAAATGAGCTTCATCCGAAAATATGTGTTTTTTTAGCAAAATCTTCAACACCGTGCGGTTTGTCGTTGGCCCAATAAATCCCAAAGGTTGCTCAAGCGTAAATCGATTCAATTTTGACCCAGAACCGAATGACATAAGTATTGCCAGATTCGAAATAACCGATGATTCAAATTTAAGCAGATAGATGCCCCACCCTATATAATTTACTTTCTGGTTTTCCAATACAATTCACATTATAAGTAGGTAACCTTCGCTGAGTGTTGGTCTTATCAAAAAAACAACGTCTCTTGGTAATCAGTTTAAGCTGCTGGCCTAAGAAGCTCTTTGGTCATGCAAGGGCAACAAAGCATCTTGGCACCCATATTCCAGGTAGAAGCCATATTTTTCTAAGCTTGTACTCATCTAGGTTTCCAGTGTCTTCCAAATGGAAATCATGGCTATCCTCATGCCGATTAAATACCTCTTGAGAAGCAAAATATTTACCGCGAATGTATCGCTATGACCTATCTGCCCGGGCCGCCTGATGAATGTCATATCATATCGATGATTTTTTAATTGATTTAAAACTTTAAAACATATTAATACCTACGTATTTAATTTTAACGAAATTTTTTCACTTAACCGTAGATCGAGTTCATAATTCTAGCTTATGTATCACTTTTGATAGATACTTGTAGTAACATAGAATTGTCACAATTATTGATAGATTTTGTTAAAAAATTTAAATATTTTAATTCATTTTAATAAAACTATTTATTTACCGTTCTTACATTTTACTATCACTTTTATGAAATTTGCGCCAAAATTTTTGACATGATATTCATTGGCATAGTTTTTTACATACAAATCAAGCACTTCATGTAAGCTTGGTTTTATTTCTTTCTAAATGGTAATAATTTGACGTCTATCACCATGCTTTGTGGCGATTTATAAGTTTCGAATTGCTTAGATAGGACAGTTTATTGTCACTCGCATCAGTAACACTCTCAGTTGAGGGCTAGCTGACACCTGATGGTACAAACCATTCTTGTGATTCGTTAGAAATATTTGTTGTCAACGTGATGTGAAAAAAGTTCCCCCAAATACTGCTGTAAGTAGTTGCTATGCACGTAGCATGTACTTGAGTCTAAAACTGCCAATTCGACTTCGGTGGACCACTAGATTTATAATTTATCAATTAGTTACTAATCTACAGCGACAAAATTAAATACATATGAGTTGAAAAGATAATAAAACAAAACAAAAGGAAAGAAAACATAAATCAATGCCAAGCATTACTCCGTAAATCTCTTTATGAACCATGATTTATATAATTATCCTTAAATTAATTTCCCTAATAATCACTGTAAGTATTCCATCATTAAGTATCAAATTTCAATTAAAATCGCTGAAGGTAATTTTCATTTTCCACAATAAAACTAAAAATTTTTTGAATACTGTTGCTAAAAAAAATTTGATATGAAAATATACCAAAAAGGCATATAAAAACATAAGCATTATTATTTAAATATATTTGCTTTAATTTTCTTATCTTTTAGGCGAACAAAAAATTAAGTTTTTTAAAATCTTAAAAAAAGGATATATGGACTGCTCTGAAAGTATGATAGCTAATCCCAAACTATTTATGCAGTATTATTTATTATACAAAACTACGAGTTGTGTGATAAAAGTTTTATGAAAATGGTTAAAATTTTCTAAAAAAAAAAAAAAATTAAGATAAATATATATATTTTTTTTTAGAAAAAAATTCTTTTCATTCGAATTTCAAAAAAAGGTTTTAAGCATGATTATTAAAGGCTGCAAGACTTTCAGCTCATTTTACGAAAAGGCGTAATAGGTGTAAATATATTATTATCAAAGCGAATGATTCTGTTATCTCATACGTACATAGTTGACCGAAATATTATCATCTGTAATAAAAACGTTTATCTAATTTTTGTCTCTCACGTGAGATAAGTATGAGAAGAGCGGTATTAAAAACTCTACAAAATTTCAGGAAACAGCTGCTAGCAATCTGCGTGAAAATTGGTAATATTTTTTTCATCCCAAACTATTAAAGGCAGTTTGTTCTGTTTCAAGTAGTGCCATCTTTGGCGATAAACATCATGTTGTCATATTTGTTGCTGTCAATACTTTCTTCATTTTCTTCTTCTATTTTCTTCTTCTTCAAAGTCTTTAGCAGCAGGAATATAACATACATAATTAATATATAATCGGTCATTACAACCTTTCGTTATACATTTTTTAATTCCTGTTTGAAATTTTCTTTTTTTCTTTATTTTAAAATAATGGCGATAACAATACTAACGAAGTATAAAAATATCAGGCATCTAACTATTTCTGAATTAAAGTTGTGTAGTCTAAAAAATTGAAATGTATCATTTTTGATACAAAGCTCGATCTACGGTTAAAAAACACTATTTCATTGTCAATATTTCAATTTGTGATTTACGTTCTTTTGTCAAATTGTGTATTTATTTTCTGTTAATGTTAAATCAGGCTTAAGCATATACTGCGCACAATAACCATGAAAATGTATAGAGAAGAGACAAAAAAAATGGAGAAAAATATTATCAGAGCCAACCAAAAAACCCAAACATCAGAAATGCATTAAAACTAAATTCTATTGTGGTCAATTAGTGATGACTAATTGAACATGATAAGCATGAAATTTGCCCAAAATAATTACACATAATAATAACAACAACAGCAACACTAACAACAGCAGTAGCTACAATTACAACAATATCAATTTAACACCAACAATAACAACAATTGAAATTGAAAATGGCAAATTAAAATGTTGCATTATTCCGCAATGGCAGTGACATACGCATGATAAATGGAGAGACATTAAAACAAAAATAATTTTGTTTTTAAATTTTTGAAACGATTATTTCAATCACTTTTATTGTAACACAAGGTTATCCAGTAGTTTTGGGCAGCATATTCAAAGAAAGTCGATTTAAATAAACTCTCCTTAGATAGTTTATTGGCGCTGACAACACGTTGGTCAGTATTGCGGAGACAACAAAATTGGAACATGAAACAGAGGTATTGGTTTCAACGATGCATTATGACATGGGTCAACATATGTATCAGTATTAGGAGCCACCATAAATAGAAATAATAACGGATCATGCAGCTTAAAAGCAAGGATCTCTCCAAAATCCCACCGCAACAACAAAATCAGCATCCTTACTCATACGACAAAGTTTTATGGCTCTTCGACTTAATTTCTATGTATTGAAGTCACCGTAACCTAGTAAGTAGTCTGTTGGGTTATTAGACCAGAGACCACAGTTCAATAACAGGTGAGACATATACAACGAACACGTAATCAGAATAAATATTCCTTTGGCGATTTCCTCTCAACAGATTTCTGGCAAAATACTCTGTGAGGAAATAAAGTTGCCACGATAAGTTTCTTAAAAACTTGTCGTTTGGATTCGACTTTGAACTGTAGCTCCCGACACTCATGAATAAAATTAACATAAGTGGTGTGAGAACCAAGGTCTTAATCCTGACTGACTCCATGATGCTTCCATGCGTAAAAGATGGAGAAGAGAAAACTGATGGTGGAAAGGACTACCTGAAAAGACAGAGAAAATACAAAAGGAACACAATCATGACTGGTCTTTAATCCGATAAAGAAATATATTGAACAATAAGGACAGGTTTGAAGACCCCAATTAACTAGAACTACAGACAGTTGGATGATGACGTTGTAAAGCCATTGTCCTGTCCATATTTCATTGAAAATGAGGATGACGTAACCATTACGGTCAATAAAAACACCTATCGCACCATGATAACCGATTTTTTTTTTGCACCCGCTCTTTATGGTATTAATGTGGACGATGTTTGGCTTCAACAGGATGGTGCAATTTGCTACACTTCTCATGCGACAACCGATTTATTGCGTTAAACGTTTGATGGCAGTTTAATTAGCCGAAATGGTGATATCAATTGGCAGCCAAGAAACCGCGATTTTACACTGCTGGACTATTTCCTGTGAGGCTCCGTTAAAAAAGTGTTATTCCGACAAACCAGAGAAAATTAAGCATTTGAAGGCCAACATTTGTGAGGCCATTACCTAAATACGACCCCATACTCTCAAAAAAATGCAAGAAATTTGGTCCGATGGAATGAAGTACTGTGAGGCCAGTCCCGGCAGCTATATGAATGAAATAAGATTCCATTTCTAACCGTAACAATTATACTTCACAACAAAAAAAAAGAAATTTCAAGGATAAGTTTTTAACACCTAAAAATTTTTTTATTGACCACTTTCTGTAGATTTATTACTACAACTTTAATAATTTTAAAGTTCCTCTGAAAATCGCAAACATGAGCATTTGTATGAATGTTAGTACTGCCAGGATATTCAACAAATTAATCTGCGAATACTAATATGTTATGCCAGCCACTCTTAAAAAAAAGAGAGAAAATGCAACATGTCTGACTGCGGCTAGCAATGTGGTTATTCTACAAATGAAGCTACTAACGGTGCTTAGTGGCAGTAGCAGCAAAAAAGTTTTGTTGTTGCAATAAAAAAATAAGTTTTATGGACATGGCTATGAAGCAGAAAATCTACTTCAAAAGCAAATGAAAAATCTCTACAGATTCAAAAGTCTTTTCACCAAATAAATTCATAGAAAAACTATCTTTTTTTTGATAACAAAAAGCCGCATTTTATTAAAAATAAGCAACCGGAAAGTGAACGTTTAACCTGAGGCAGGGCAAAGAACATGCTTATGATCATGAGTATGAAAATTTTAAGTTTTCCCAAAAGCAAATGCAACTTTTGCTGGCCTTTTATATTAAATTTCACATCCTTAGAAGGGAACCTAAAAGGCATGGGAAGATTATGCATGATTACGTATGTATTTCGAAATGAGAAAAAAAATTTTCACAAATAATAATGAAAAGATGGAGAGCCTTTTATGTAAGAGCTGCATTATGATTATTATTTCATCTTTTCGTAATCATTTCATGTGGCCACTTTTGGTTTCCTTTTCAGCCTCCTATTTTTTTGGTGCCATTAGATAAGCTATAGCGATGGCTGTTCCCAAATGAGCATGAAAGACATTGGTTTTGAAATAAAATAAAGAATTGCAATGTAATGCCTATCAAAAATTAAATTTTTTTAAATAAGTGATTATATTACATCTGCAAAAGAATCCTTAAATAAAAAAATGTTGCAAGCAAACGCCCTCTAGGATATATTATACTGGGATCGCTTCAAAACGAAACCTTTTTTTTCTGCACGACCAACACTCAGGCGATGGCACCTACTTATGCAGTACATTGGGTTGGAATTACAAAAATAAATTATGGGAAAGAGGAAAGAGGGAGCAGTGTTTGTGGACACTAAATTTGTATCTCTTTATATCATAAGTGACAGGAAAGATCTCTACAGGAAACGATTTCCACATATGAATAGTCCGGCTAAAGAACGATTTTTATAGTAGCGAGTTGCGATAGAACAGTGAAACACAAGCCACATAGCTTCCAATGAATCAATGGATTTGCAGACACTACCATCATTAATGATAAAAGTCTCAAAATAGACTTCGTAACACCGGCCCATACATGAGAGTTGCATTCCCATCCGGCTCCATTTGCTCTTTGTAATTTTATTGCAGATACTTTGCAATCCATTTTTTTCGAGAGGCATGTGAAAATTATATTCGATTAATAAGTTGCATTTGAGGCTAGTTTCCCACGTCTACTGCTCTGGATGCCTGATTTCTTTTATTTGATGTGAAACTTAATACACTTGCATGAGTCGTCATTTGGGAATTTTGCATTCTCCGTTTAGTAAAAACATTAAACATTTTTGAGTTCCAAGTTGTTGATTAGAAACTTGGAAAGGTTGTCTTGTTTATATACAGTCCGACAAAGAGCGTAATTGTATGTAATTTAATAGGCATGTTAGAAAATACAAATAATTTCAGCATATTTTATATAACAATCATTCTGATGCATGTTGTCTACTGCATAATTGAGACCTGCATTACGTCACAATCGTTGATTCAGTCCTAGTCTCGAACAAAAAGCTTTAATGTAGCCGTGTAGTTCAATAAGATTAGATTTACATTAATGTCATTTGAAAATCTCCTGATGATATAGGGTGGAAAATTTAAAAGTTTAAAATTAAAAATTCAATAAAATAAAAACGGTTAAAATTTTGCCAAATTTATTTATTTTTGTCGAAGTACAATTGTTCCGGTTAGAAATGGAATATTATTGCTGTCATAAGGCTGTCGCAACCGGCCTCATAGTACCTCATTCGAAAGAACCAGCTTTCGTGCACTTTTAAGAGTGTATGGGGTCGTATCTCGGCAATGGCATCACGAATGTTGGTCTTAAAATGCTGAATTGTCTACGATTTGTAGTTATAATACTTTTATTTAACGGCGCCCCACAGAAAATAGTCCAACGGTGTCAAATCGCAGCTTCTTGGCAGCCAATTGGCATCACCATTTCGGCTAATTAAACGGCCAGCAAACGTTTGACGCAATGAATCGAAAAACTCATTTCACATGGTGCGATAAGTGTCTCCATTGATCGCAATGGTTTCCCCGAACTCATTTTCAAAGAGATATGAGTCAGTTGTGCCTCCGCTTTACAAGCTGCATCAAACAGGTACTCTTAATGGGTGCATTGGCTTCTGTAAGACCACGCAGGGTTTTCTGAGCTCCAAATACGGCAATTTTAGCCATCAAGCTGAAAAAGAGCTTCGTCAGAAAAGGTATTTTTTTGTGCAAAATCGACGTTATCGTGCTGCTTTTCGTTGGCCAATCTAGAGAATCGAAAATGAAGCGGGTGGCCATGTGGCTACAATTGAAATTTGTAAAGAGTCATACGAAGATCTTTTCGCAAAATTGTCCGTAAACTCACCCGAAATGTTCAATTCTTGAGAACGATGACGAGTTGTTACTGATGAATTCTCACGTACACGTTCAACAACAGCTACGATATTTTCGGGTGTATCTACTCAGTAGTAAAGTTATATACAGTCGACTCATTTATTTTCTAAGATATGCAGTGAGAGAGCGTGGCTGAAATGCTTGGTTGACAAATGATAACAGCTAACGGTTACCAGCCTGATACATTTTCAATTTCTTCACTCAGTGAAATCTTACTTCTTTGGAAAATTATTTGTACCTTCCTTACTGAATACAAACGAGGGAGAAAGGATTAAGATTGGTCATTACAACCCTGCACTCAAGATTACAACCCAATTTCTCACAACACTTATGTTATGTGTGTTAATTTTACACTTGAGTGGAGGGACCTACAGTTTAAAGTCGACTCCGAACGACAGAATTTTTAGAGAAACTTTTCGTGGAAATTTTATTTGCTCTCAGAGTTTTTGACAGAAATCTGCTGATAGGAATTCGCCGAACAGAAATATTTCTTTGTAATATTTCATTTTGTTGGTGTTTGAACTGTGGCCTTACGTTTAATAAATCCTTACACTACATTCTAGACTACGGCGATTTTTTTATACAAAATCTTTAATTATGGATTCACGAAAGCAATTTTTTTTGTTGCTATCAAGTTTTTTCCTTTTTGTAATGTTTTGCCAAATTGACCACAATATTTCTTGTTTTTGTATTAATTTTCCTCAAAATCCTTTTTTGTTTTTCTTTCAATTTCTATTTAAAGCAATACAACACATTTAATTTAAATGCAATTCCGTTGTTTAACGACATTTTATGCTGAACAATTTTGCAGAAACAAAGTACGTTTGCAACGATATTTTCATTCCATTGAATGCATCCATAATTGCTTATTCGATTATTTGCATTTTTATATCGATGCAAAAATAATTCAACACCAAAAGTAATCAAATAAAAGTAACAAAAATCGGAAACATCGAAAGTGAACAACAACGACCAGGTAAGCAGCTACAAACCTTTATTTAAACGAGAAAGATTCACGGTTCTTTATATTGCCTCTAGCCAAAGCTTAATTCCTCAAAGAATTCTTATGTAATTCGTGTACTCTCTAGCATATTCCGATCAGTATTAAGAATTTATGCCTCATAACCGCATAACAGGTTGCAAACTGTTACCTGCACTAATAATGTTTTGACCATTAAAAATGGCAACAACATTGAAAGACACAAAAATATTACAGACAAGGTGTGAGTAATTGGAAAACGGGTAATAAAAAACGTTATTATTTATGTGACACAAAAATGTTTTATTACAAGTACTCTGCAGTTAAATAAAATTTAAAGATGGCCAGGAAAAAAATATGTGTTGCTAACAACGTTAGACGGACTGTGTAAATGTAAAATACTTACGATTAATAGAAAATAGGGGGAGAGGAAAAATATTTCTAGCTTTTTAAAAAGTTTTGTATAGTCGCCGTAGTCTATTAGGTAGCCACGGTTCAAACCCCACCTCAGACATCTCAAATCAAACGGAATCTAATATTTCTTTTGTGACTTCATCGCAGCAGTTTTCTGGCAAAAACTCTGAGAGTAAATTGCCACGAAAAAATTTCTCAAACATCTGTTGTTCCATGTCGACGTTTCAAACCACAGGTCAGACATCTCGAACAAAATTACAAAAATTGTATTTCTTCAGCGACTTCCTCTCAGCAGATTTCTGGCAAAAACTCTGAGGGTAAATAAAATTGCCATGAACAGCTGCTCAAAAATTTGTTTTTCACAGTCGACGTTAAACTATAGGTCCTAATAAAGGGATAAAATAAACACATACAACATAGGTGGTGTAGGAAGCTGAGTTGCAAATATTGTAGTCGATTTTAAACTATTTTATGGCCAAATTAAATTCCTTAGCTGGTTTCAGGCCTATGGTCAATGCCAGAGCTATCTGGTACTCTTTTAACGACTGGTGGTAGTTTATTGTTTAAAGTCTGTGTAGAATCTTGCATAGATCTCTGGTAATATGAAGCAGACCACCTACTCAGTTATCTCCACACTCTGCGACATTGCCAGACAGATTCTATTTACATACGTTTTTGTCTAAATCTTAATCTTTTGTCTACAACGTATTTATTCCGCAGTTTCGCCTTCAGTGGGATATACAGGAAATTGTATGCACTTAAGCGTTTAAGCCTCATATACGATGTCATTTGACGCGTTCCTTCGTCCTTTAATTCTATTCGAATGTCTACTGTAGGTATTTCTTTTGGACTTTATGCCATTCCGATTACAAGCTGTGAGAGAATAGATTTTGTCATGCACATGGCTTACCTTTAAATGAGTTGTAAGCAGTGTTGTGTTCATAGCTGCAAAATGAATGAGGCATCAAATCGTCAAATATTTTAGAAAAAATCGTCAAAATCGTCAACGACTTTTATTAAAATCGTCAGAAAAAATATTATTAAATTTTTTCCCAAAAACGGAGATATTTTAAGGATTAAACAATATATCCCAGTGTTGTTTACTGACGCATAAGCGCAGAAATAATATGGCATCAACTTAATCTATGGATGGTGTAAATATTAAGGAGTCAGAAGCTCTTGACATTCTGAGTATGAAAATTCAGTGTAATGTTGGCTTCAACCGACACATTTTTCAGTTCCTTCAGTTCCTTCTTATTTATTTATTAATTACAATACAATTACAAATTATATTCTAATTATATACGAGCGGAGTATTTTGACCATATGCTCGGTGTAGTGTCACAGATCAGAGTCTATGGTGGGAATTGAACCCACGACCCTCACTCTATTAGTATAGCACACTATCCTCTAGACTACCCGGGTACCCTCCTTCTTAAGATATTATGATCTTACTATTTACACCATTTGTAACAGACCGAGACTGGAATACAACTCTCATGTATGGGTCGGTGAATCAACGTCTATTTTGATGTTTTTCGATCGTGTACAGGAGAGGCAGTAGTAGCTCGTTAATGACGGTAGTGTATCCAACTCCATTGAATCATTGGAGCATCGTTGCAATGTGGTTTGTGTTTCACTGTTCTATCGCTTCGACAAAAGGATTTTGCTCGATCGTAGTAAGAGGATTTTTCCCGAAAATCATATATTTCTACGTAACGTCGTCTTTGTCGACCACCACTTCCGTACATGGTCGATTGGCCAGTGGATCGCACACTGCATTACAGTAAAAATAAATTTTTTAGTTGGACTATTTGTATGTGGAACTCATTCCTTGCAGATGCCTTTCTTGTTACTTATGGTATAAATATACACAAGTCTAGTGTCCATGAACACTGTTCCCTTTTTCCTTCTTCCCATGACATATTTTCATAGTTCCAAACACAATGCCATCGATCCCTTGAGTGTTGGTCGTACGAAACAAAATAACGACGCTTGCCTTTGTTCTTCCGATGGTAATACGAGTATTAGAATTTACACTCGAATTTTTAAAATTGTCCGCAACGACAAGTGATAAATTATTCTCAACTACGAGGTTATTCAGGAGTTGTAATTTTTTGGCTTTTAAGAGGTTAAAAAGGAATAAAATACACAAAAATCATCACATACACATTCGAAAGTAATTTAAAAATATGATACTTAAAGTGGCTTAGAGTGGCTTTTAATGTCCCAAAGTTAGGAATATGATGTATATTCTTAATTTCCAAATCGTCAAATCGTTAATATGATATTTTTGGAGCTCAAAACCGTCAAAATGACGATAAATCGTCAAATCTGGCAGCTATGGTTGTGTTACAACATGCTTCGAACAAATCATTATCGTAGTATTTGACAATACTATCCCTATGTATGTATGTACAGATGCCTTTCAACGCTTTGCATTTACCGAAGCTATTTCTCTGAGTGGGCTATTGGTGCTAGACGGACAATAAAATGTTGACGAGCCAAAGCTTCACTAAGCATATCCATCTGACAGGGTTGGCTGTAAATATTTTCAAAACTTCTTATTTAATGCCGCGTTGTGCGTTTCAGTTAAATATTCTACGTATGGTTCCTTTGAATATTTTTGATCTCCTCCATACTAATTGTAATCACAGTAATGCGTGGTCTTAAGGGTATCATCCAGTTCAAAAGAAAATAATTCCGATTATAAAGCGCACACTTTTTGTTACCCCAGCTTTGGTTTGAAATAGTTGACTGATGTTCCAATTATTGAGAACTGTTTTCACTTTTATTTCAGGGGTATTTTGTTCTTTCAAACGGTCTCCTTACATATATAATTAGCCTAATATTAGCATCCTTTTCAGGTCGGGTAAATGCCTATTCGTCTCACAAATGATTCCTTAAGATTTATTTTTCCAGCCAATCACGTAATTGATGAGCTGTTGCAAGTCTTACCCTAGTAGTGGTTTGGTCTATTAGATATGAGTCCATAACTTAAGCCCCTCAGCAGACTTTTGGCGAAAACTCTGAAAATAAATAAAATTGCCTTGAAACGTTGATTAAAAATTTGTTGTTCGGAGTCGGCATTAAACCGTAGGTTCCGCCAACAACATAAGTGGTGTGAGAAGCTAGGTCGTGAATCTGCCTGTAGTCTTGATTGCTTGTAGTCTGCTCATTGAGTTTTGATGCTTTACAACAGAGGTTGTCGAATGCTGAATATTATTCCCTGTGCATTTGAAAATCCTGATATCATAACCTTGATATGGAGAATCTGGCTGAACTGTCATGCATTGATATTCGCAGTCTGTGTCGCTTCATGGGGAATTAGGGGAAACTATGGTATCAAAATGAGTCCTGTGTGTGGCCTAAGTGTGTCCGCTCATAACATCTTGCGGGGACAGCTTCTTCTACCTACGTACCTAATTGTTTTAATTCTGCTGAGAACTGGTATACCTACGGATCAGAGGTCAGCAATGAGTATTCAAAACGATGAGCAGATTCGAATCATACTTATAATTTCTGATGCTTATACGCATTCACATTTATTTTAATGTTATACTCATACTACTCAGATTCAAAGTTTGCAGTACTCATCATACTCATACTTAACAATACGCATGGTGTTGTTGATTTCGACTCTACTTTACTCAACATTTACAAGAATCACAAAATAACTATGATTCACATACGAACACTACAATACTCACTAGAAGGTTGTGTGTTTGCTTTGCTTGCTGTCTTTGTATTTTTCCTTCTTCTTTCTTTGTAAATGCAACAACAACTAAGACTATAAATTTTAATGAATGATTCGAATAACTCGAATCATTTATGAGTATTATAAGTATTTTTCTAAATTTATGAATCTGAATGAGTAGGCGTATGAATCAAACATATTCCGAATGGTATGAGTTTGATGTCAACGTTGTACTCATACTCATTGCAACCTATACTTATAAATCAATGTCGTAGTGAGTACGAATGAATCAGAGTAGTTGGATTTCAATACTGTTGACTCACTCATACTCAAAATTTCATGAGTACTGATGAGTAGCGAAAAGGCGATTCATTGCTGATCTCTACTATGGATCATTCAATGTCAAATATCAATGACTAATTCGGGAGTTTTTGAGAAGGAACAGCTTTACTGCTGTGAATCATCAATTCGTTGTTGATTTTGATCTTTTGAAAGCGCGCTCTGCACGATATGTTCAACACGATGCTTAATTGTGTTCAGAGCCTCATTCATTCGAAATAATTTTCTGGACTTCTTTGATGTGTGCATTGCTAACCTAGCGATGATTTTCCTGGCACAAATTCCGAATACTGTTTATCAAACCAAAGCTGGGCTTTAAAGAATTTCCTATGGTACAATTTTCTTTAAGCTAACAGAAGATGTTTCATTCAAAATGCTCAATCCCACATGCTAAGCATATGAGAGCTAGAAATAGTGTGCACATGCCGCGAAATTTTTATTTTATTTTGTGCGTAATCCATGAAACAAGATCTTCAAATAAAATTTAATTAATCTCGTATAAGAAATCCCTTTTTCCCTTCGCCAACGTTTAAGTACGGACATACAAAACTGAATATTGATGTACGTAGCTAGCAAGGAATCAAGCGTAATGCCCTTAAGGGAAAACCAACTGACCCATGATTAATAACCACGTTTAAGCAATTAGTTATGAAGAATCAAAAAACGACAACAACAAAAAAAGAAAACAAGAAAACTCTGTAACCAAAAAGGAAACAATAAGTGTTTTAACCGTAACAGTAAAGGAGGAAAGCAAATGAGCAGACAACCGATGTGATACACAAGGACATGATGATGGAAGACATATTCCAGCCAGGCAACCAAGCCATCCATTATAAAAAATTTCTATATGAGCCAAAGCCAAAGTCAAAGCCAATGCAATGGCTGGTTGCCTGCTTGAGATTTAATATTCATGTGAGTTGGTTTAAAAATGAAAAGATAACGAAAAAAACGAAAAGTGAATGAAATGAAATGAAAATGAGAAAAACTGGTGGAGAGTTGAAGAGTTCATTAGTATCCTTTTATTTGAGCTATTTTAAGTTTTTATCTTTCATCTCTGAACTTGAATGTGTTCATAAGCGTAAAACAAGCATAGAATAGTGTACGACGAATAACAGTAACAGTAAGAGTGTATGAGTATGAGAGTATATGATTGTGTGTATGAATGTATTTCGTATATGTATTCGTATATGGAACGAGTAGATCATGTTGTGATTAATTAACCACACACTGAAAAACAAGCCAACTAAAGCAACAACAACAACAACAGCTATGACACTACAATTTGGTGCTTAACAAAGATGGTAAACATACATACATACGACCATAAGGTCGTACTGATTGTATTGGTATTAGTCTTGAAATTTGTCTCCATATCTCTCGTTTAGCCATTGTGTTTCCGTTGTATATGCAATAACGGTGATTAAGTCATACTGTTACTGTACAAGCACTGACTGTACTGTGTTTGTTTTAGTTGTTGTTTTTGTTTAGAGTTTTTAAACTCGGAAGACATCATAAAACCATCATCAGCGGTCGTGGTACATCATCTAGTGGACATCTGGCTTTTAAGCCAAAAGTATTGTTTACAAAAATTTTCTCCTGCTTTTCTGTTCTCTTCTGTCTCTCAAGTCCTGCTGTTGACCATGTCTTTTTCATCTTTTCTGTCATGTTGTGTAGACAGAAAAAGTAAAAAGAGAGAGCGAGAGTGAGAGATTGGTAAAGTATGTATGCAGAGTACATGTTATTTCATAATGTTGTGACATGTTTTTTTCCATGCTGCTGATCCTTGTTATCCTTTTTACACCACTTGTTAGATTGTGGTCACTTATTTCGGTACATGAAAAGGCTGGCCAAGTCAAATGACATAATCTGGCCGTCAAGCTCATCGTGGAATGCATTTAGGGCAGCATAGTGCCACTGTATTTTCAACAAACGTTGTGTGTAATTAAATAAATAAAAAAAATGATGGAAGAATTAAATAAAAAAACTATGTTGTATGAAGCTATGAAACAGCTTATGAATGTAGTATTTTTGAATGCCATCAGTGGCATGCTTCATGTAGAAAAAGCGAGTGTTTGGAGTGGGAGATCATTTTTTGACCAAATTAACACCCACAAACTAAATATAGAATAAGATTGTTAACTACGAAAAAACATTCGATTTTAATTAGAGATAAAGTACAAGGATGTTGCAGAGAAGATAATTTCTATAATTTCCATACGATAACTTTAAATGTGCTGTGCTCCTTATACATTAAAATCTTTAAGACAGTCGTGGAAATAACCCTGTGGTATGGTATGTGTTCTACTCCAGACCAATATCTGTTTTATGCAAAGACAAATGCGAGCTTTCGATCGGCTAATGAATATATCGGGTGGGCCATCCATCGATCGCATCGGTTATTTCGTATCTGGCAATACTTATAACATTCTATTCTGCCACAAAATTCAGTACAATTATCTCCACTGAACGTAGTGAATCGATTTGTCCCAAAGAGGAACTGCACGATGATGCCGATTTTACCAAAAGAAAGGAAAAAGAATCTTTTCGGATGAGACTCATATTCATCTGGGAGGGTAACTTAATAAGCAAAATTACCGTATTTGGAGCTCAGAAAACACACGCGTAGTCTTATAGAGGCCAATGCACTCATTACGAGTGACTGTTTGGTGCAGCTTGTGGACCATATTCCATTGAAAATGAGGACGGCGCATTGAAAATGAGGACGGCGCAAGACACCTTTCGCTCTATGATAATCGATTTTTTTGTACCCGCACTTTATGCTATTGATGTGAACGATGTTTGGTTTCAACAGGATGGTACAACTCGCCACACATCTTATACCACAATCGATTTATAGCGTCAAACGTTTGATGGCAGTTTAATTACCCCGAAATGGTGGTCAATTGGCCGCCAAGAAGCTGCGATTTGACATTGTTGGACTATTTTCTGTGTGGCGCTTTTAAAGAAAAGTGTTATGCCACCAAATAAGAGACAAACGAGCATTTGAAGGCTAACAATTCGAAAAAGTGCACGAAAATTGGTCCGATCGAATGAGGTACTGTGAGGCCAGCCGCGGCAGCCATATGAATGAAAGTGCACGAAAGGTGGTCCGATCAGATCAAATGAGGTACTGGAGGCAGCAGGTTTCTGACAAAAACTTTGAGTGTATAATGAAATTATCATGAAAAGTTTGTCAAAAAACTGTTGTTCGGAGTCGACTTTAAATTGTAGGTCCTGCCACTAATGTATAAAATTAACCCACCCAACATGGGTCGTGTGAGAAGCTAGATCCTAATCCTGACTGAAGGATTGTAATGACCAATTATGTATGTAAATATGTATGCGAGGACGCCACGGCTTCTTTGGCTGCAGCTCATTCGAAATTCAAATTTTCCATGATTGTAACAAATAAATTGTGCAGAATTTAACCGATAACATGGGTAATGCTAGATTTGAGGACCGCTGTGAATTATTCGAATGTACCAATGGCTTAAGAAAATCCTATAAGAAAAAGTCTATTGGGATTAAATTGCAGATCTCGGCGGCCAGTTCACATAACCTCCACGTGAAATGTTTATGCCCTCAAATTGCTTGTGCAGAATATACAATGTGACTAGAAATGTATAAAACATAGATACGTCCTGTTGAAACCACATGTCGTTGGTATCCAGATCATTCAATACAGTCCAAAATAAGTTGGAATCATCGACCTTTAATAAACGCCATTGACAGTGATGGTATGTATAGATGACATCGCCAGCCTAAAGTCTACACCAAACGGTGACTTTTTCGGTATTCATTGAACACTTATGGATCTCATGTGGATTGTTATCGCCCTATATTCGATATTTTTGTTTGTTCATGTACCTGGTCATCAAGAACTAAGCTTTATCGCTGAAGATAATTACTCAAAAAAAACACGTCGCCGTAGTCTAGTAGGGAGTATATTGGCTTATAAGACGTGAGGCTATGGTTCAAACCTCAGGTCTGACAGCTCCAGCAAAACGAAATATAAAAACATATTCTTCGGCAACTTCCTCTCAACAGATTTCTTACAAAAACTCTGAGAGGGAAATGAAATTGTCATGAAAAATTTCTCAAAAGAAATTGTCATTCGGAATCGACTTTAAACTATTGGCCCCCCACTCATATATAAAATTAACACACCCAACATAGGTGGTGTGAGAAACTAGGTTGTGATCCTTACTGAAGGGTTGTAAGAACCAATTATGTATGTATGTAGTTGACAATTGCTCCTGAGACCTTATAGAGAACCTTGTCGAAGGTCGTCCATAGTGATCTGATAGAACATAATAAATGACAACTAATTTGACAGATGTAGCTTCAAAAAGTTGGCCATTATCAAGGGTCAAAGTGCTGAAGTCTCTCTTAAAGACCCCTATAGAACAAATCCTCTATTCAGACCACAATAATCGATCTCATATAGTAGCAGAACGGTGTTCAATGTTGTTGATCTATCGATGACTATGGTAAGTCGCTTTGCCTGCCGACTTCTAAAGCAAGTAACTTTGTCTTGCCTGAGTTTATCTTGAATTTAATTCCCAATGCCGTTAAGACTGAAACTCTTCTATTTTTTATATTTTTTTTTACCACCAGAACTCCTCTTCCACATATTTTTCCAAAGAGACGTACAAAATTGCAACTCTTTAAAGAATAATACTTGAATTTCGTCCTGCTCTGGAATACTGCTTAATCTCTTCCATTTAAATTCATTGCACAGAAAATTAATTTTTTCTTTGAGAAACAAAAACAACAAAAAACTGTCCAACTCCTAAGCTTGGTTAACCACGTCCAACCAACCAATCTTATGGGTGTTTCATTAAATAGAAAATCCTTTTTTTATCCTTGGATATGAATGGTGTCATCTGCCTTTAACATCTGGCAACCAATTTACTAAAAACCTTCAATTGTATAATTTCTGTGGTCTAAAGAAAAACGAAAAAAAACGAAAGAAAAACTTGGAAAAACTTTCTAATTTCAATGCCACTTTTCTCAAACAAAATAAAGATGAGGTGGATGACAATTGAAGACAAAAAAAAAAGAAAAAATACACAAGAAATGAAAACATTTTGAGAAACATTTCCCAGATAAAGTTGATAATCTGCCAAAATTTGTGGTAATTTGATGAACCGTTTACAATATAGACTCCTTGGAATAAACATTTTTGGCCAACAATTTATATAAGCAAACTTTTGAACAAGTTTTTTATTTTGCGAGGAGACCGACTCCAACCAAATTATGAAAATTGTTGGGAAAAGTTGATTTAAACGTGGTTTTCATTTCTCATTTTTTTTAATTTCTTATCATTTGACGTGGCTGGTGTGGCTGTTGCTGCTGTACATGATGATGATGATGGCGCCTGTAACAATGTGTCCATCAAAAGGCAACTACAATAGTTTTGCAGACGTCTCTAGCCAGGAGGTGTATTTCTCTGTCAGTCTGTCTGTCTCTCTGTTTGCCTCTGATTCTGTCTCTGTTAATCCTTTTTCATTTCATTTATTCATATACTAAGCAGAGCGGTTGGAAGGGGAGGGTGGTTTTCTTTTTATTAATATTTGCTTTACTTTTGCTACAAAGGATGGGAATGAGGAAATTCTAACGATTTGCATGTGTGATGAGATGAGATCCCGTTCTATAAATTTCTTGTTTGCGATTTTTAATGTTTCCTGGCTGATTTGTATTGAATGCCAAGTAATCGTTATATGGATATACGATATTAATGTTACTGCCATTGTAGTTGTTGTTGTTTATTTTAATATTGTTTAGCAACTAGTCTCTTAGGACTACACTGTTGTGTATTATTGAGCCTCTACAGCCTTGCCTTGTACATAAGTATAGTTTTCATATGCTGATGTTGATGCTGATGTTGATGATGATGACAATCATGATGAGCCGGTTTAATAATGTTTGATGTGACAATATTTGCTTTTAAATACAAGAACGAGAGAGACAATTTTATTTCATTGTTTGTTGATTTTGTCATAAACATTTTGCAAAATGAAAACGAAAAACAAACATCGAATTTTTTTAGTCGGAAAATATTGAGTGGCCTTCGGAAAAGTAAGGAAATTTAAATTTTGTTAAACGGAATACATACATACATATATACGTACATACATACATACATATATACATACATAATTAGTCATTACAACCCTTCAGTCAGGATTACAGCCTGGTTTCTCACATAACTCATGTTGTGTGTGTTAATTTTATACATGAGTGGCGGGCCCTACAGTTTATAAAGTCCACTCCGAACGACAGATTTCTATGAACAACTTTTTCATGGCACGTTCATTTTCCTCTCAGAGCTTTTTCCAGCAATATTTTTTCAGATGTCGTTTCGTTGTAGATGTCTGACTTGGGGTTTGAACCGTGGCCTCAAGTCTACTAAGCTAACACACTGCCTACTGGACTACGCCGACTTCCAACATCTAACATCTGAATATCATTCATTCAGTCTAATTTGCCTAATCGAAGCAGGCGACCATAGAGAACGATGCGTGTTTGCTGAACGTGCCTTGGAGCAGATGATAACTGATCCTAATTTTTATCGAAAAGCCTTCTTCAGCAATGATGCGCATTTCTGGATGAATTAGTGCGTGAGCATTCAGAATTATCGAATTGGAGACGATAACAATCTGTAGAAGTCCAATGCGTTCTGAAAAAGTCACTGTATGGTGTGGATTTTGAGCGGACGGTGGCGTCGGTCCATATTTTTTTGAGAACGATGTTGGCCAGGTCTTCACTGTCAAAGACGATCACAGTAGGTCGACGATTACCAACTTTTTAGCTCTTTTCGAATGACTTAGACGTCAAAAATATGTTGATTAGCAGGACAGCCTATGTGCCACACAGCTTATGTCACATTGGATATTGTGCACAAGCTATTTGAGGGCATGGTGGAGGTAGTATGAAGTGGTACCGGGTACGGCCCGTCATACACAACATAATTGATGTGAGAAGCTAGGTTGTACAGGAGTATCCTGTCTTGTACGTGTATATGTATGTCTATGTCACATCAAAGTTTCAAGAATAATGCAGTTGGCATGAGAGCGTGTGCGTAGAGGTAAAAACATGGCCGCTGCACTTGCTGGTACGGTAACTAATTTGAACGATATCAGACATAAGATTTGTATTCGCCTATGGAATGATATGAGATGTTCTCGCACAAAATCACTTAAGGGATGCTCTTTGGGTACACAGTGAACATGATATACAATAAATCTATTGAGAAACCATCTTAGATTCCTTGCAGCTGTCATAAGGAGACACAAGCCCAGAGGTATTTAAGCCCGTAGGCAGAGAATACCTTACAAAGACTTCTATACATGTTGTAGTGATAAAAAGAAGAACAAACTTCTTGAATAATTTGTCTATCATTGTCCACCTTTTGAACATCCCGCATTCATAGACAGAATACTTTGATAATTATTTAAGCAGCTAAGAAATGCCACTCAGAAATTATAGGCGTACAGTGCAATGGATTAACAAGGGGAGTTTTGAAAGAACTCGTGTGTTTATGTAAACTAGCCTACTAACTAGCATTCACAGACGTCATCTGTATATATATGATAAATATAATAACTACTGTATGTATGTGAAACGGACGAGTGCTGCATGAACTTTGTGAACAGATTTTTTTTATTTTTTGGTATCATCACATGCAGATTCTGAATTCTCGATTTTTCCCTATATTTGTACCCTTCTTGATATCATATGGTTGGTATGGAGTCGAAAAAAGTGCTTGGGTAATTGCTTTGAATTTATAAGAACTTAAAGTTTAATTGTAAACAAAATTTTGTTTTTTCTTTTGAAAAATAAACAAAAAGTTATTCACCTTGTGGTACAAGGTACAGCATTTCATTACAATCCTTCACAAAAACATATAAAGCCATGGCATTATCCCTTTTGCCACTCACACACACAGTAAGCTTTCATTCCATTCACGCTTAACATTTTACTTTCTTTAAATAAATCATTCCTCCCATATTCTCTATGAACTCCTTTCTTTTTTTTGTTTTGTTTCTCCTAAATAAACTCTTTTCTAGGTTTTCTCGTAATCCTTTACTTGTATTTCGTCCTGTGTTAATGAACTTGTCGTTGTTGCTGTTGTTTCCCTATTTAACTTTCATTAAAATACACACAAAAAGCCATAATAGGACCGTCAATATTGCCAACCATATGTAACCAGAGTAAGGGTTTAATGCCTAAGAAGAAGAAGAAAAACGACAAGTTTATGAAACAAATCTTTGGGATAAACATTGTACCGACCGACCAACATTAGCATGAAAATGAAAATGAAGTTGATGATGATAATGCTGATGCTGACGACGTTGTGTATCAGGTTGACATCTAAGTAAACAAAGAATGAAATCTGAAAATCTTTAATAAATATTTGGATTAAAAACATACAACATTCATACAACAGAGCGAGCTAGCAAAAGGACTTTATGTTAAGGATATACTCGTACATACAAAGAATCTCTCAATCAAGGACTAGGAAAATTTAAAACACTCTTATTTTTCTAGTCAGCAGAATATACAAGAATCCAAAAAGGTACAGATAATCGTGTATTATTTTCTGGTTGTAAATATTAACAATACAGCAACATACGAGGGTGGTGTGTGCAGGTTTGAAATTAAAAATTTTGAATTATTTTTTAAAAAAATTTTGCTGGCTGTAAGCTATACTCTGTAGGAGAGGCTTAATTGCAAACAATGTCGCCAAAAGAGTAGTGTTTTGTTAATGCCCGAAAGGGGTTTCAATTAGAAAAAAAATTTTATTCAGATTGCCGCTACAATCTACAGAATAGCGTATTACCTAGTACGTATATTAGGTTAGGTCGAGTGGTAGCTTTGATTACCACTTGCGCACGCATTGTGGCCTATTATGCAGCCACAACTAAGCGCACAGCCTTTACTGAACAAATTCCATCAAACTAGCGAAGAAGTTGGTCTTAAAGGCACAACTACCCAAAACTAAGCTATATCCTTGACATCAATGAGGCCATTAAGCTGACAAGGAATGGAGAGCCAAATATCGTATATCTATACCTCGAAAGAGATGGACATTGCCAAAGAAAGTGGATAACAGTTTCCCAGTACCTACTATCCTCTAGTTTCCAGAAAGTCTTGAATGGTAGAAGCACTGTCACATGGCAAGCAGTAAGAAGAAGTTTGAGTACCAAAGAAAATAAATTGAAAGAAAAAATCGTGTATGGAATGCAGACCTCTCAGGTATTCACAACCGTAGATGTCTGCCAGCCAGAGCTGGCAATGCATCGAACACAAAGCCGCCTTTAAAGCCTTGATGTATAGTAGGTATTGTGTTGGCTTATTGGACGTGAGGCCTTTGTTCAAAACAGAGGTCAAACATCTTCAACAGCAGATTTCTGACAAAATTTCGGAGAGTAAATAAAATTGCCATGAAAAACTTTCCCTCAAAAAAACCAAAGTCATTCGGAAACGATTTTAAACTGCTAGTCGTAAGTGGTGGAATCAACAGTATCCCTATTCACTTTCTGGAAAGTGTATCCTATTCACTAAGAAAGGAAGTTAGCACCTTTGCCGAATGTAATCATATTCCGATTGGGAATCCAAAAATTCTTAGAGTTATTTTCATCTAAGGAATTAGAAAATGAGTTTACAGGGGTGAAAGTGAATTGTAACAGGGTCCTTAAAGCTCTTGGCGCATGAACAAAGAAATCCTGGTAGCATCTTAAAAGGCAACGAGACACTTTGATTTTAACTTTACTACTCCCATATGCAAACGTTTTCTCTTAGCATTACAGACAAATAATGCGATCCTTATAGCCGGCATCGTCGCATCCGACAGCACTTTTATCGTTTCCACCACATCGTTTCGAAGTTGCCGTAGTCTTGTAGTGTGTTGGTTTATTAGACGTGAGGCCATGTTTCAAACCCCAGGTCATACATCTCCAGCAACATGAAATACGAAAAAATATTTCTTCGCCGACTTCCCCTCTGTAGATTTCTGGCAAGAACTCTAAGAAAAATATAAAATTGCCATGACAAAGTTTCTTAAAAATCTATCGTTCGGAGTCCACTTTAAACTGCACGCTCCAACACACAACATAAGTGGTGTGAGAAGCTAGGTTGTAATCCTGGCTGAATGGTTGAATGAAATACGGTTGTGGCTCTAGACATTTTCAAAGCATTTGAAAGAGTGCGGCACGGTTCTAATATTCTTGGCATGGAAGTTCAATGTCATGTTTGCTTGACAAGTGCTTCGGTTTCTTAAAATTTTGCAGGGGATACTTCACTCCACTTGTAAATAATAAGGGAATACAATATTCACTTACCAGTCGTTGACTCGCAGACTTTCTTGAGGCTTGTCAAGCACTTACCGAAGAGCTCAAAGGCGCTTATTATTGACAATATGGTATTCAGTGATATTGATTCATTAGGTCGTTTACATTGACTGTAAATTCTACTGTGTATGCCAAATGATACTCAAACATACCTCGTATTAACAGGTACAGTACGAAATTTTCACTTAAGATAACCTTTACAATTCTAAATAATCTGGAAAAACTTTTTCAATCTGACTCACCACATGTAACTCCAATAAAATTATCAAACAATACATCTATAGCCGATTAATGACACTTATAGCATTAATAACCTGTAATTGAATTTCTCCTACTGTTCTCTTTTAACTCCTTGCACTGAATAAAACAAATAAAAATAAAAGTGAGAGAATTTTAACATTTTCACTGCCCAAATGAGTGTGTGTGGACATTTGTAATCTTCACTCATTACATGCTTTGACTTGCCTATTCATGCAGCTAAAGAGAGTGAGTAAATGTGTTTATATTTTGTTGCATACTTTTAAGGGCAACCCAGCTAAAGAGAGTGAGTAAAAGTGTTCACATTATGTTGCCTACTTTTAAAGGCAATCCAGCTAAAGAGAGTGAGTAAATGTGTACATATTTTGTTGCATACATTTAAGGGTAAGTTAAAAGAGAAAATAGCTTAGCATACAATTAGGAGTGGTCAAGTAAACATTAACAAATTATATGCTAACATGACATTTATTTTCATTTTTAATATTATTTTAACGAGACTGTATTTTATGGCCCATAATTATTATTTCGTGCCACAGTCCAGCGTGTGAGAGGAGAATGGAGGTCTTTAATGTCGCATTCATTTCGTAATTTTAATGTTGCAGTTGCATATTTACAATGTTGATAAATGTTTATGCTGCTGCTGTTGTTGTCGTCCTTTGAAGTATTCTGTGTATGTAATGTACTTTAGTTGTTGTTGTTTTTTCTCTGTTATTTTTATGTTTAATAATGACGACTGTTGCTTACTTTCCTCTTAACAAGTCGTATAAAAACATGCACAAATTTTCAACTATTTTTCAATGTTGCGCATCTGTATGTAAAGTGGTCACTCTGGCATGCATGTATACATTAAGTATTAGGGGTTAAGAAATGTATTTTGTTTCCTAAAGACTCTTTCATTTATGTGGACTCTCTTTATTAATTTTGAGTAGCTTTTTCCATATATTTAGATGCTCTACGAACTACTTCTGCGAAAGTATTTCTGATAATTTCAAAATACATGACCAAAAACATATCCCCAGTACAATAGACGACAGTCTTCCCCACTCTAAGCGATATCATTGAAAAGGGTCTTGAGGTTGTAAAAGTTAGTCTCAGGGGAATTGAAGATGATCTCGAGCAAAACAGAACCCGAGAATAAGGAAATTTCGTCAACGAAGTAATATTTTTCTTCCAGGTGAAGTAATACCACAGAATAAGACAAATACGTTGTCTCCAGTAAACTTTATGAATCCATGGAAGGCGTATATACAGGCTTTAGAAGGCAACAATACCCTGCAGTCAGGATTACGACCTAGCCTCTCACATCACTTATGTTGTGTGTGTTAAATTTATACATGAGTGTCTGGAGCTACAGTTTAAAGTAGACTCTGAACGACAGATTTTTTAATCTTTTTCATGGCAATTTTATTTTACTCCCTGAGTTTTTGACAGAAATTTGCTGAGAGGAAGTCCTCGGAGAAATATTTTCTTCATATTTTGTTTTCATGGAGATATGGTTTAACCGAAGCCTCGCGTCTAATAAGCCAACACACTACCTACTAGACTACGACGATTTCTACTGAAACACAGAAGGCTTGCAGAAAAATCTTGACGCGCAATTCAAGATTGAGAATTGAATGTATTCCAATCGCAGTATAGAAGTCGCTATAGTCTAGTAGGTAGTGTGTTGGCTTATTAGACGTTCGAGCCCCAGGCCAGACATCAAAATAAAATATAAAAAGTATTTCTTCGGCGACTTCCTCTCAGCAGATTTCTGGCAAAAACTCTGAGAGTAAAATAAAATTGCCATGAAAATTTTCTCAAAAATCTGTCGTTCGGAGTCGACTTTAAACTGTAGGTCCCACCACTCATGTATAAAATTAACACACACAACATAAGTGGTGTGAGAAACTAGGTCGAAATCCTGACTGAAGGGTTGTAATGACCAATTATATATGTATGTATGTGTTCCAGTCTGATTTTAATTTATGAGCCATTGTTTCGGCAGGCAGAACGACTATGAAAACGAATTTATTGGATTTGAATAGGATATCGAGACTGAAATGCATTCGTATAACCCCGCTAAAGGTAGTAATTTAGAGCCTGTGGTTACGATAACACGAGATTCTTCCAGGGTTGTCGTAATCGGATAAATCGATTGCCTATCAGTCTCCTACCAAACTGCCGTCTATATAGAACCAGTAGACTCTATAATTTTTAAAAATGCTTCATAAGTAAAATATTTAGAACACATTGGAAAAGTCTCAAGTATCTTGCGCAAGCTTACAACATCAAAAAACTTGCTCAATTCAATTACAAATGGAAGACATAGGATGGTACATGGAAATACTGTCTGACACTCAAGCCTCCAGCTCATATGAAATTGACTTGAAAATATTATGAGATTTTTAGACAAACTGAACCTGCTGTTTAAGGAAAGCAATTTTACCCTGTGCTGCATCCCAGGCCTTTCGGATATTTGCGGCAATGAGCAGTTCTAAGAGCTTGCTAGATTAGGATCTTACATGGCGCTGATTGCGGCACAAACTTTCTGCGGAGTGGAAAGAAAAATTTGTTAGAATGTACTTAACGAAAAACAGATAAAATAAGGCAAATGAGGGTGAGGTAATTGTAACTTTTATCCAAGAATAACCTGATGTTAGTAACCGTTCGTTTGAAAGCGCATTGTAGACTTAATGTACATATGTTCAGAAAACGAATCGCATCGAACCCAATACGTAGATCGTGCATTCTCTCATCGCATCATTAGGATACATACTTGGAACCATAAATAATTGGTCATTACAATCCTTCAGTCAGGATTATGAACCTTGTTTCATACATGGAACCTTGAAACCTCTGAGGGGTTAATGCAAGCCAGAACCCAGAGCCGTTAACAGTGAGTGTTATCCTCAAGTTGATCAAAGAAGTAGGTTTAGTGGAGACTTTATTGGGATACTCTATACAGGTTAGATTTTATTGTTGCAGTGTTATGGCACGTGCGATGATGTTTCCAAAATCTAAACCTCATTCAAACCCACACTGGACACTAGCATACTAAAAGGGCCATCCATCTTGACTCTTTCCAAGTTCCTGCAAATGATTGTTGTAAGTTACGTCCACATAGAATGCATGTTTACCTCAGAGGGTGGTATAAACTGTTTGCAGGTTTCGATTCTTCTTGTTGTTGGGCTAAGGCTCAACTATATCAGCCCAGGAGAAGATATTTCTGTTGTAATCGTGATATTTTTCTTTATTTCACCTGTATACTAATGGAAATTGGGGATACTGTTGTAGAAATCAATTTTTATTAATTGAGTAGTGTTTGGATATCAGACAGCATAAACATATTGAAGCTTAAACCTAAAACTTATACTACTGCCCTTAATAACAGAAAATATGTGACAGTTTATAATTACTTTATACCCCTAATAGTATGCTATAAAAATAATAAATATTACTGAAACAGAAATACAGGCAAACAAACAGCGAATCCTTGAATCCTCGGAAATCAGCAAATATATACACACACAAAAACAAATATATCATCAACGCTGTCGTTCTCATCATTTCTGCACTTCACATAGTAATCCATATTTAAGTTTAAAAGTTTCTCTCTCTCTCGTTCTCTGATATTTTTTTATTGTTGAAAAAAAAAGACGTTGCATAATGTCAGGGGCATATTTGTTGATATCATCATTAGTGGCAATCCCAGTGTCGTTTATTTGACTGCTGCTGCTGTTTCTGCCTTCCTTCAATGATCATGGTGAAGTACAATGATGACATAAGAGCCTTCAAGTGCCATGACGAGTGCTGTTTGCTTGTTTGTAGTTGTTTTTGTTGCTGTAAGAGTATTTATTGTTGCAGTTGTTGCCATTGTAGTTGTTAAGAGAATATGGCAACAAAAATTTCAATTCAATGGTCAACAAGGAATTACAAAAAAGAACGAACGAACAACAAACAAAAAGTAAAAGATGCACAAAATAAAAGGGAGAATAAGAATGGTAAAGGCAATGGCAAAGGCATTCAATAAAAAAAAGAAAAAAATCATGTACAAACAAGACGAGAAGAGCAGCAATGAAAACAGAAACAGCTTCAAAATATTCAATTGAATACAAGAAGAAAAAATCAGAAAAAAGAACATGACGAATGTAAAATCTGTGGTTGCGAAAGGAATTAAAATTTTAAAGTATACTTTTTGGGGCTGTGGCCATCATATGTATGAAATCAAGTACTTACTGCCCGAAACTTGGGTGTGTGTTATTGGGGAGAGATGATGCTGCAAAGAAATGAAGAGAGTTTATTCCAAAAGTATTTCAGTAGTTATACAACATATTGGCTACAAGCCATATCCTGGAATACTCTGTGTATATATGTGTAGGCATGTGTGTGTTTAAATATCACATGTGTGCTATCAGGCGAGCTGTGGTTAAATCTGATGGTCAATGCAAAGCTTTTAATTTATAAGACCTGATGATGAGTTAATCAAAAAACAAAAAGCAGTGTGTGTGTTTTTGTGTTTGTATATTCACATCAAAAATTAAAAGTATTTTTAAATTACTCTCATCTTCTTTGCACCCCCCTCTCTTGATTGTTTGTTCCCCCCTTTATTGATGTCTTCTTACTGTTAACGTTTTAAATGGAAATGCTTGTGTGTTGTGATAAGTAAATAAATCGACAGCAGCATTTATTTGCTTTAAATTGAAAAACTTAAAATCGAATAAAATTCATTGCATACATTTAGGCATTTAAGCATTCAATTCTTTATTTTCTTCTTACAGCTGGTGCTGGTCTAAATGGTTTCCTACGAGATTTCTGATCTACTATCAACACTGACTGACGTTTCAAATAGTTACGTGAGGGTACTTCACTTTCTTCTTCATTAGCTGCTGTAGCTAATGGTATAGAAAAAGGAACACAATTTGTGGCATTGGCGGGGGGAGGGGTGAAATACAAAATTGTTTATCGTTTAGCTTGATTAGCTGCAATAAAGATTAATGTTTTTACCTGCTGGTGGTGCTTGCTCTGGTGATGATGAAGAAGTGCCTGCAGTTCTTTGCGCTCGACCAGCCAGTAAATTATAATAACACATTGGCATTGCGGCTGGCTTCTCACTTTCTATTGCTGCTCCTGCTGCGGTTGTTGTTGTTGTCGACCTTGGTGATTTAGGTGGTTGCATGGCTATCATATAATCGTCCTCTTGCTGTGTGTGTACATTTTTCACGTTAGTTAGTTTAGTTTAGTTTCAAATAATTACAGTTATTATAACGGCAAACTTACGCTAATATCCAAATCCAATTTTTCCATTGATAGCTCACGGGGTTTACTTATTTCCTGGCATTTTTCCAATTTTAATTTTAGTATCTGTATAGCAGGAGATGGAAAGGGATTGAATGAAATTCGTAACGATTTGATTCATGATTCCAAATATTTCAACATACTTGAGAAGAATATCCGCGAATAAATTTTCATTATGATTTTTCGACTTTTGAAAACTTAAGTGGCTTTATTACTCCTATAAAAAATTTATGCACGCTGCTCTTAATTCCACTTTAATAACGAACTTCATCCGACATCGAACTCTATCAAGAATGAGTCGAATTCAATAAGCGAAGTATGCAAGACCAATTGTGATCCCTTGTTTGGACAAGCTGGACAAATTTGAAAATAACTCTGATGAATTTGGATTACATATCGAGGCCTCCATTCTATAACGTTCTAAGAACGTTTTTAATGTTCTGGCATTTTTAAATTCTACGTTCTCTAACTTAAATACTGTCAAAATTTGGTTAAGATGCGCCGATCCGTTCCGAAGTTATAGTGAAAAATCTACTTAGAATACACATATAGTCGTATATCGGGTGAAAACTTTGAGAGCTCATAACTCAAAACACACTTTTTCGACTTAGAATGGTATAGAACGGAGGCCTCGATATAGAATGTAATCCTATAGATGGGCTGGAGACTCTGTTGGCTTCGTGGCAGTTACACATAAAAGTGAGGAGCACAGCAATGGACACTAAAGTTACGATATTTGCAAACAAGTTTGACATCAACCATATCTTGAGGCATCGTTACATGACAAATCCAATGGATGTACCCATCTTAATCGACTGCAGAAGAGTTGAACTCAATTAGCAAAATTCCTTACCAATATATCTAATACAACAACCGAATATATTACTTTAATGGGAGTTGTTTCTGAAGTCGCCGTTGTTTAGTAGGTAGTGTTGGTGTATAAGACGTGAGGCCACGGTTTAACCCTTGGTTCATACATCTCGAACATAACGAAATACGAAAAAATATTTCTTCGACGACTTCCTGTCTGTAGATTTCTATCAAAAACTCTGAGAATAAATGAAATAGCAAAGCTTTCTAAAAATCTGTCGTTCGGAATCGACTTTAAACTGTAGGTCCCACCACTCATGTATAAAATTAACACACACAACATAAGTGGTGTGAGAATCTAGGTCGTAATCCTGACTGAAGGGTTATAAAGACCAAATATGTAGGTATGTACGTAATAGGAGTTGTTTCTAGGCAAACCTATCACTCTGTTCAGGTAGAAAAGCTTTATTAACGAAAAAACAACAAGGCAGCACCATAGAAACTGAAATCGAATAAGAAAATGGAGAATCTGAGTAAAGACCCTATGGTCCATAAGGAGACTGAAGGTATAATAAGGAGAATATATTTCCACGGAGACGATAGTGATGATTCTATTCTAAAGTGGAAAACCAATGAAAGACAAAGAATTTCAAAGTAGCACTTATTTAATGTCCATGGCTACAACTCGAAATCGTCGTAGTCTAGTAGGTGGAGTGTTGGCTTATTAGACATACCGCCCCTCGGTTTAAACCCCAGGTCAGACACCAAGACGAAATATGAAAAAATATTACTACGGCGGCTTCATCGCAGCAGAAAATCTGAGCGTGAAATAAAATTGCCATGAAAAATTTCTCAAAAAATCTATCTTTCAGAATCGACTTTAAACTTTGTAGGTCCCGCCACTCATGTATAAAATTAACACACGCAACATAAGTGGTGTGAGAACCTAGGTCGTAATCCTGATTGAAGGCATGTAAAGGCCAATTTTGTATGTATGTATGTATGTTGATTACAGCAAAATCTTCTTCGAAGGTATGCTGTCCAAAAGACGGCGACCTTGTCTAAAACGATTCTCTGCTCTAGTTCAGTTAGGAATGATGGAATATAAGAAAAGCCCTCAGAAATTACCAGTACGATACGGATCGCACCCGCCATTGATGGTTAAGTGATATGGAAGATGTTGAGCGTAGAGGACAGGGCATTAATTGCTTTCTGATTGCATGACTGAGAGCTATCAGACTAAGTCCCCCAAGTTTGCATAAAAGAACACTCCAGTAATAATACCAGGCAACTATGAACAACAGAAACAGCAGCTGGTTTGGAGGCTCTTAGTTCCACAAAATACCTAATAATTGGTGCCTCTCAGTAACTTGAATTTCGAAACCCTGTACATGAAGTCAATGCAATCGACCAATTTAAACTAAACCCCCTTATGGATGCAAAAAAAAAATTGTCAAGCCGTTATCTTGTCTCACTCACCATTATCAAATCCAAGTCCTCCGCTTTATTAACCAAAAAATCAGGCACTTCGGCTACTTTGATATTCAATTCCTTTTCCTTCAACTCCACATTGGTTTCATTCACTTCCTGCAGTTTATAAATCATTTCACAGAGACGTTCCTTAATGTATTTCAAAACTTCTAAAGTTTTTTCTGCTGCTTCCAAATTCTTCTGCCTTTCGCCATCATATTCGACAATTTGGCTTTTGATTTTTTCAATAACTTCTTGATTTCTTTGAAAATATAACAAAAAAATAGAATTTATGAACTAAGTATTCCTTAACGTTACCTACACTTCCCTTTCCTTGACATCAGTAAACTTCGACGACTCCAATTCTTTGGTCAGAGCCTCTCTTAAACATTCCAAACTCCCTTTCTCAGCTTCGGCAGCAGTACGCAAGTAATTTAAACGTAAGGCAGACTCCTTTTGCGAGGAAAATCTTTCAAACACTTCCTGGGGTGATGTAGCTCCCGTGACTTCCATGAGATTTTTAAATAACTCTTCCATATCGTTGGTGACATTTTTCAATTGGGAATTTTCATCTTCATCGGCTTCTGTTTTGCCTGTGTGTTGATCTCCTGTACTGGAGACAATGCTGTCTTGATGATGCAAAGTTTTACCTTCAAAAAATAGCTTACGGCCTATCCTCTCCAATTCTAGTTTACGTTGTTCAACTAGTTTACGAAATTCCATTGCCTGGCGTTCTCGTGTTTTTTGCGAGTAATTCGCCTGCTGCTCTTGGCGCAATAAGATTACTTTGGCTGAGTCGCGCATTTCGATGGCCTCGTTGTGGACTTGCTAAAGGAAAAAAAGAGAAAAATTCAAAGGATATTAAACAGACAATATAATATGTGGCAATGACAAATGGCAACCCTATCATTCTAAACAAAATGTTTGAATATCTAGGCATATTGGAGAAAGTGCCACTAAGGGAACTCTGGTCTGTTTCATCAGAAGCCTGTGGGTGACTTAAACTCACTCTAGCGGACCGTAACAAGGGGGTTTACCTTACGCTGGATAACACATTGGGCCATACGGCTAACTTGTGAACTTACCTGTAAACGCCTGTAAACTTGCCGCTAACCTAACCTAATCTGACTGACCTTGCTTGACATGGATGACAAACATTTTTTAAGCCTAGGACAAAAACAATGAAAGAAAATACGGAGAACACGAAACCCTTTATATTGCCCAAAGGACCTCTTGAAGACGTAGAGGCTTGTATGTTTTCGAAAACAGCCTGGTGATTCTGATTGCCTCTAAACGGTGCATGTATACATCATGGATGGTAAACAAGTGTAAGAGTAAATTGAGCATCTTGAGTTTTCCGTCTGGGACGCCCCTTCTTTGGATTTGTGGACATCATGAGGATCAACTTCAAATGGAATTCAGGGACCTAACTTTTGGTTTTTAATAAAATGGACAATTTTACTCCCTATAATTACTTAATGGGGGTATCGGAGTTTCGTGCTTGTTTAACACATCCTTCTAGGCGGCTCTGATTCTTGTGCGCTTTCGCCTGTTGGTCACACCAAACGATGATAATGCTTCCTCGACTTGGTGCTTCCAAAGCAAACAAGGTCGTCCTCTTCGCCGACTTCAGCAAATCCGCGCATCAGATACCCGTTCCGGCGGAGAATCCTCATCCATTCGAATGACATGGCCGAGCCAGTGAAGCCACTGTATGTTAATAGACTGCACAGCATCTACATCGTTGAGGAGCTTATTGTTGGATCGAATGCGGAAATCATTGCCAACTTGCACTGGACCCAAGATATTACATAGGACTTTTCTCTCGAATACTCTCAAGACAGCTGCATCATAGCGTCCATTCTTCTGCGCCATAAAGAAGAACGGGAAGGAAGACTGTCTTGTGGAGTATTAGTTTTGTCGTATGTGAGAGATCTCTGCTACTCAATTGTCTATCGAGACCATAGTGGGATGCGATGCATGCAAACAAGGTAAAGTTTATGATTGTGATCAACATGGCGACCAGCAAAACAATCCTTATCTTGCTGTATTCAAGTTGACACGCAGACTCCTCGTAGCACCTCCTGGACCGCATACTAGCACCCGCTAGACGTTAACTAATGCGGGCAGAGCAGTCCAATCCCCTAGACTTTAAATTTTTGGTTGTACACCCCACCCCAATAAAAGCGACCTATCGTAGAAATATTTCGGCTTTTTATGCTTCGTAATCAGCTGCTCTGAAATACTAAGTTCGCATAGAGATGTGGATACGATTATAAACTAAATGCCTATTGATCCAGTTTTGTTTTTGAACTCAGTTCATTAAAGAACATTTAATTCCACACAACCAGTCTCTCCTACCACAATTAGGTTTTGCAGTCAACGAATATTGCTGCCTTAGTTTACAATTTTCTCAAACACAGACTGCATTAGGCATTGAAACAAACAAAAAATTGCATTTCAAAACACAACCAGTCAACAACAGCATTACAGGCAATTTAATTTACTTTCAGAGATAAAGGATAATAATGATGACGTTTTTGTTAGAAATTTTTCATTTACCTGCAGTCGATTAATTTCTTGTTGCTGCTCATTTAGGGCCATTTCCAGTTCCTTTAAACTTCTTTCGAAACGTTCGGCATCATTCATCAATGAGGCCTCAATGGAACGATATTTCTTGCGTATATGCTCGGCCTCCATCCATTGCACATTGGTGCGATGAATTTGATTTTCCAATTGGCAAACCAACTAAAGAACACAACCAACCAGCAACAATTTAGCAACCAAGCAACATAAATCTTAAGATTGCAAAATCTATGTATGCAAGCAAGTGTGTATGTGCATGTGCATGTATTTGGTTTACCTTGCGATTATTATCCTCTTCCAAAGTCTCTGGTGGTTTCTCGCCTAAATTTTGTTCTTGAGCCTCTTTACTGGCCACCAGCTCACGATATTGTGCCATTAGTTTGGCAAAGTGTTGTTTTCGACACTTGAAACGATGCCTCAATAAATCCAACTGTTTACGATTCTCTGTTACCTTTAAGTCTGTCAAGAAAATGGCATCCTCCACATTCTTAGCGCCAATGGGATAATTCACTTTACCCACAACGATGGTGGGCAGAGCAGCACTGGTTTTACGCTTCTCGAATGCCATGGCTACGGATGATGGTGTGGCCGACGAGGTGGCTGGGAAATTGCAGCCACCAGCAACTGCTGGATTTTCTTTGAGTATGATGGGTCGTTGTAAGGGATTTCGTAAACGACCACATTTTGCCGTAAGCTCTTTGATATCCTTTTTCAAGGATGCAATTGTATCGCAATTGATACGATTTTGTTTTTGCCATTCCGCAGTATTGGCTGTCTTTTGGCCTTCTGCAAAGAAAACCAAACCAAAACCAAACGAAAAAAAAGAAACAAAAAACAAAAGGCCAAATAACAAAAATAAAATGAAAGGAATTGAAATGAAATGAAATGAAGCAACAAAATGTAAAGAATTTGTTAATAAAGCTGAATGAATGAATAAGTCTTTGAAGGAACAAAATAAAAAAAAGAAGAGCAAAAGAAAACTCAGATAACAAATGTATTCATTTTATTTAAGTGCTATGAAATGAAGAGCGTTTTTTATGCAAGTGTTTCCAAGAAAAAAAAATTTACCTTCCAGCAGTATACGTTTCTTAATTTCAGCAATTTTATGATTGATTTCCGACAATTTATCGTTTTCCATTCTCTTCTACTTCGTAAGGAATTCCTTTCAATTTTCAAACATTCTTTCTGCTGCAATTAATTGTAGGAACTGAAATATTTTTGTTTGTTATTTAATCGATTGCCAGCCTTTTTTTGCCGGTATGCGTATGCGTTGCTTAACAACCATCTTGACCATTTGGTTGCTATAAATAATGGAAAGATCTTCTCTTGTGTATGAATATTTTTAAAATGTTGAGAACCTTGTGTTTGAAATTAAATATTGTTACGTTTTTAACTTTTAAAAACGTTTAAAATATAAGCTCTTAGATTGCAAATAAAATCAAAATAAATTTAGTTTTAATTAAACTTACTTACTGTACTTACTTAATTGGCCATAACAACCCGTATAATGGAGTTCGGCCTGCCCCAACACATCCTTAAAGGCGCCTCTACTTCTTGCGCGCCTACGCCAGTTGGTCACACCAATCGATGACAGCGTTTCCTCGATTTGGTCCTTCCAACGGATACAAGGTCGTCCTCTTCGCCGACTTCCGCAGATTCCCGCATCAAATACCCGTCTCGCCGGAGTATCCTCGTCCATTCGAACAACATGGCCGAGCCAGCGCAGCTGCTGGATATTAATACGATGTACAACGTCAATGTCGTTGAAGAGCTCATACAGCTCACTGTTGGATCGGATACGGAAATCATCGCCAACTCACACTGGACCGAAGATCTTACGTAGGACTTTTTTCTCGAACATTCGCAAGGTCGCTGCATCAGTTCTTAATAGGGTCGATGCCTCTGCGCCATAAAGAAGCACGGGTAAGATAAGTGTCTTGTAGAGTGTTAGTTTTGTTGTACGAGAGAGGTCTCTGATACTCAATTGCCTATTGAGACCATAGTAGCACCTGTTGGCAAGAGTGATCCTGCGTTTGATATTCAGACTGACATCATTTTTGGTGGTAACGGCGGAGCCAAGATAAATAAATTCCTTGACTGTTTCAAAAGTATAGTTATCGGCCATAATCTCTACTTGTCGATAACGTATACTTTGTTTTGCCCTCATTTACTGCCAAACCCATCTTAGTAGACTCCCGTTCAATATTACTAAAAGCAGCAGTAACATCTCGCTTGGTACGGGCTATGATGTCAATGTCGTCAGCGTGCGCAAGCCACTGGACACTTTTTTGAAAAATAGTGCCATTGCGTTGCACTCCCGCCTTTCGCGGAACGCTCTCAATAGCGAAGTTGAAGAGGTCGCAGGATAACGGGTCGCCTTGTCTGAAACTTCGCACGGTATCAAAAGTTTCGGAGAGGTCCTTTTATACCTTTGCAGGTATACCAAGTTCAGACATTGCGGTAAAAACACGATCCCTTATGGGGCTATCGAAGGCTGCCTTATAGTCGACAAAAAAATGGTGTGTGTCGACTTGTTGTTCGTGGGTCTTTTCCAGGATGTGAAGTAGTGTTAAGATCTGGTCGATGGTGGACTTGCCAGGTCTGAAACTGCACTGATAAGGTCCAATCGGTGTTTTGACGAGTGGCCTCAGTCGTTCACACAATACACTTGTAAGAACTTTATATGCGATAGGGAGAATGCTTATACCCCTGTAGTTGGCGCATATAGTAGGTTCTCCCGTTTTTAGGACAGGACAGAGGGCACTGAGGTTCCAATCGTTGGGCATACTTTCCTCTAGTCATATTTTGTAAATAAGCTGGTGCATGCACCCTACCAACTCATTACATCCGGCCTTAAACAATGTTTTAATTAAAATTATTTATTATTCGCACAATTCTGTGTGCCACTGTTCACAACTTGATGTAAACAACAACAATTGCTTTGTTTGTTATTCGTCTGTTTACATCCTTTGTATAAACAATAACAATTACTAACCAATTGTTCGACTGATCTTCAAACCAGGATTACTCTCTTCAAACAAACCTCATCTTCACACAAGACTGACCGAACTTTTATTAACTCCGTTGCCTTGCCTTTTATATGGTAACCAGTGTTGCAAAATTTAAATTTTGAAATGGTACTGAACTATAACTGAAAGAGTACTTTTTTGCATCAAACGGTACTTTTGTAAAAAATATTTGTTTATACTTAATACACGCACGGAATTGAATAGAAATGGAAATGGAATAGAGAAACTAACATTATATAACGACTGATTTGAAACCTAACAGAACGTAAAAGCACCGTTTAGTCAAATGTCGATAGAACGTAACCGAATATACGTTTATTTGAGCATATGAAGAGCAAATTAAATACTTACGGAAATTACATCACGGTTTGGCAAGCGTTTTCATTGCTTTTCGTATTCTAAACACGAACGTACGTTGCGTGACCGTTGGGCTAACCGGGGCTAAAGGCTAATTCTACCTTTAGCATTATGTTGAACATAATAATAATAGTTGAAAAAGCGTTAACCATAAAATATGTATAAATAAAAAAGTACTAAAAGTGTAACGGGGGTACCGTGGTGTTGGATCATTTCAACTTTTATACTATTTTTGTATATATTCTTTGAATAATAACAATAATTAATAATAATAATTATGAAATAATAATAATAATCAATTCGCTATAAATTAGTACCGCCCTAATATTAAGTAGATGTAAGGTCAATAAACACATAGCAATAAGTAATTAGAATAAGCAACGGAGTTGCTGAATTGAAATCAACGGTTAGAATTAAGTAAATACATATTAAGATTAAGAAAATATTATGGAAATAAATTAGTTGAATATTATCATCACAAGCGATCGGTGTTTTCATCTCGAAGCGATTTGGTCTTTTCGGTTAATAATTTAAAGTGTTCTATTCAAGTGTCCCAATTTTTAAATATTAAATTATAATTTATTTAATTTAATATATTCCTTAAAAAACATTAAGGAAAAACATTTTGGCGCCCGAGCAGGGAGATTGCTTAATGCAAGTTTGCCATACGATGCAAAGTTCCCACTTTTATTCCCGAAGCAAAATGACTTCGTGTGTTTCACATCTAGAGCGGTGCATTTAGAGTTAGTGTCTGATTTATCCACTGATTTCTTTCTTTTATCATTTAAAAGGTTTGCTGCAAGATGTCTTCCCAGAGAGGTATATTGCGACAACGCAACGAACTACGTCGGAGCCAGCCGAGTCCTCAAGGAGCTTCAACAAGCGTTCGACAGGAGTCGACAGGCCGTCCAGTCATACGCAGCTTCGTCCGGGGTGAGGTTCAGCTTCATGCCACCTCGAGCGCCGCACTTCGGAGGACTGTGGGAAGCCGCTGTGAAGCAAGCGAAGTTCCTACTTCTGCGAGCCGTGGGCAACTTGGCGCTCACTCACGAAGAGAACACAACAATGCTCGCAGAAGTAGAGGCAGTGCTCAACAATCGGCCCATCGCACCGCTGCCTCCAGACGCCAACGACGGAGAAGCTCTAACTCCATCGCATCTGTTAATAGGAGGGGGTCTGCGTTCGCGGCCGCCAGAATCCACTCATTTTGTTATTTTATACTTAACTTCAATTGAAGACTTCCAGTCCTTCAATGGGGCCGGAATGTTGGATCATTTCAACTTTTATACTATTTTTGTATATATTCTTTGAATAATAACAATAATTAATAATAATAATTATGAAATAATAATAATAATCAATTCGCTATAAATTGGTACCGCCCTAATATTAAGTAGATGTAAGGTCAATAAACACATAGCAATAAGTAATTAGAATAAGCAACGGAGTTGCTGAATTGAAATCAACGGTTAGAATTAAGTAAATACATATTAAGATTAAGAAAATATTATGGAAATAAATTAGTTGAATATTATCATCACAAGCGATCGGTGTTTTCATCTCGAAGCGATTTGGTCTTTTCGGTTAATAATTTAAAGTGTTCTATTCAAGTGTCCCAATTTTTAAATATTAAATTATAATTTATTTAATTTAATATATTCCTTAAAAAACATTAAGGAAAAACACGTGGTACTTTTGAAATGAAAAAATACTAAAGTACTGAATTTTTCAACACTGATGGCAACATAAACAGCATGATGAATGTTCTTGAAGGCGAATGTTCGTGGCTTTGCCTTCACGGCATCTAAAAATAAATGTAAACATTGTTGTTTTATTATTGTTAACATTCATTCCTGTAGTGTTTGTTGTTGTATTTTTGTTTACTTGTTAATCATTTTTTCTTATACAAATGTTCGTTATTATATGACGCAGTACGATTATTTGTAACAAAGTTCGTTGTTTTTGTTTTTGTAGCTTTTGTTTATAATTTTAATAATAAACGATGTAAAAGCAAAACACCAGTATCTAGATATTTTCATTTTTGTAACAAACTGAAGTAACTTCATACCTAGACTTGCTAAAAGAAGAATCCTTTTATGGTTTTAAGAAACTTTAGGAAACCAGTACTAAAAATCTCAATTAAAAATTACAAACTTTTAACCAGTCAAAAAAAAATGCAGTTTACCTATGTACTCTTTTGTGGAACAGAGTTGTTGCTTCTTTACATTGAATCATATCTCATTGATCATTACAACCCTTTAGTGAGGACTACAACCTAGCTTAATGCACCACTCCTGTAGCGTGTGTTAGTTTTATCGATTAGCAGCGGGACCTAAAGTTACTAAAGACATCGAATAAAAGATTTGAGGAACTTTTCATTGCAATTTTATTTTACACTCAGAGATTTTGTCAGACGACTGCTGAGAAGAAGTCGCTGAAAGAAATTTTTTTTAATATTTCGTTTTGCTCGAGATGTCTGACAGTCAGGGTTTGAACCATGGACTCTTATCTAATAAGATAACACACTATCTACTAGACTAAGGTGACTTTGAAGGCTAACGCCTAGAATTACAGGCGATATGATTGGCGTGTTAGGATACCAGAAGAAGTCGCCGTAGTCTAGGAGGTAGTGTGTTGGCTTATTCGACGTAAAGCCAGAGTTCGAGCCACAGGCCAGGCATCAAAACAAAATACAAAAAGTATTTCTTCGGCGACTTCCTCTCTCAGTAGATTTCTGGCAAAAACTCTGAGAGTAAATAAAATTGCCATGAAAAAGTATTTCATAAAATCTGTCGTTCGGAGTCGACTTTAAAACTGTAGGTCCCGCCACTCATGTATAAAATTAACACACACAACAAACTAGGACTTTGTACAATGGGTCAATTCGACCTCCGGGTACTGTACTTGTCTTAATGACAAGTACACATCTTCCAACCTAACCTAACCTAACCTAGGATACCAGAAAGTAGGAAGCAACAAAGCTGAGGACGCGTTAGCTTCCTAGATGAGAGCTTTCGGGGTTAAGCCTCATCTCTGATATCTCAAAATAAAAAAAGAAATATTTTTAAAGAATTGCCACTTAATCAACCTTAACATAAGCTTAGATATGCCACGAAATTATTTCTCCTTGCCTTTTCGCCTTAAGAAGGCAGATGTATTAAAATCACCCGACAAATTTATGTGTTTGAATATTAATTTTTAAGGTGACTTGAATAAATACTTTTTAACACTTTCACTTCACTGACAGGAGCCCTGTTAAAACAAAACAACAACGACGTGTTATTCAACAGAAGGCAACAAATTTGCAACATTTTCAAATCTCCTCCTTTCTTTTCTCTCGTCCTGTTTTAATATTAACCCCAGTGAGTAGTGTTGTGGGCTGAAAAGGTTAAACGTGAAATTTAATTCTTCAGGGAATTTTTTAATTTCATCTGCAAAAGGATTTTCACAATAAATTTGAAACCAAATTTTAAGGCTCTTTAAGTGCTTAGGCAGACATTAAAATAAAATTATGGCCATAAGCTCAGCGTTATTGTGTAGGGGCTCTTTAATCCAAAAATAAAAGGGACAATCTCTTGTAATTTATTTGGAAAGAGAAAATTAAGAAGAAAAACCCTTTAAAAGCGTATCTTTTTCTTGGAAATCTTTTACAGTTAGGCGTGTTTATTTTTAGATGACGGGTAGGAAATTTAAATTTATCCTGACTACAGGTGCCTTTAACACATTTGAACAAAGTGTGGAAAAAATAAATTTACTTTGTGTCACCATCACCAATATCATCATTGTCGTTGTCATCGTTGTCCTACTCATGTTAGGAAGTATATTCGTTGGGATATCCTGCTTAAGAAGGATTTTATGTGATTGGAGAAGTGTAACACGAAGTGACTCGTTTCCTGTTTAAGGAAAATAACAATTTTATGTTCTACTTACTAGCAAGGATAAAAAGAAAAAAAAGTTTTATTTTTAAGCGCCATTCTACAGCACTAAAGGTTGATGTTGCCAGCAGTTGTATTTTAAAGAAGCTTAGGTATTCGAGGCATCAACAATGAATGACGTATAATTAAAAGCGAGCCTCAGCAGACAACCTTAGTCTTAATGCTCTATACAAGTATTTTTTTATACTTTCTTTTGTTCTTTTAACAGCTTTCGGCCATTAAGTACACCCATTAGACTCAATGCCAAGCTAGATTTGGGGACAGAAATCTGAACTTTATTATTGTCTAAGGAAATCTGCTTTTCCCATACGTAGTAGGTAGTGTGTTGGCTTATTAGACGCGAGGCCACTGTTAAAACTCCAGATCAGACATCCCTAACAAAACGAAAACGACTTCCTTTCAGCAGATTTCAGATAAAAACTCCAAAATGAATTAAATTTTTATGAAAATGTTTCTCAAAAATCTGTCGTTGGGAGTCGACCTTAAACTCTAGGTGCCGCCAGTCATATATAAAATTAACACACATAGTAAGTGGTGTGAGAAGTTAGGTCGTAATCCTAACTGAAGAGTTGTAATGACAAATTATGTATGTATCAGAGATCAGCAATGAATCGCTTTTTCGCTACTCATAAGTACTCATGAAATTTTGAGTATGAGTGAGTCAGCAGTATTGAAATCCAACTACTCTGATTCATTCGTACGCAGTACAACATTGATTTATAAGTACAAGTTGCAATGAGTATGAGTACAACGTTGACATCAAACTAATAACATTCGATCAGTGTTTGATTCAAACGCCTACTCATTCAGATTCATAAATTTAGAAAAATACTTATAATACTCATAAATGATTCGAGTGATTCGAATCATTCGTTAAAATTTACAGTCTTAGTTGTTGTTGCATTTACAAAGAGAAAATAAAGACACATAAACGAAAAAGACAGAGACAGCAAGCAGAGCAAACACACAACCTTCTTCTGAGTATTGTAGTGTTCGTATGCGAATCATACTTATTTTGTGATTCGTGTATACGATGAGTCATGGAGAGTCGAAATCAACAACATCATAAGTATAGTTAAGTATGAGTACCATGAGTATTTCAAACTTTGAATATGAGTAGTATGAGTATGACATTAAAATAAGTGTGAATGCGTATAAGTATTAGAAATTATAAGTGTGATTCGAATCTACTCATCATTTTGAATGGTCAATGCTGACCTCTGGTATGTTTGTGTATCGGAACTACCTCATTTGTTGCGCTGCTGTTATTGCTTAAAGCTTCAATAAGTCGAATAAGCAGTAGGTCTAAAGGAGATTGGCTTGATCCTTCAAGCTCAGATTTACGGAGAAGGCAAACTTGTTTATGGCATCCCAATTTCCCTTGGCTATATGAGACACTAATATCTCTGTAAATAGGCCTAAAATCAATAGTTTAAGGTTTAAGGCTATAAACACAGATTGTTTGGAAGGCTTTGGACTTTCTATGGACTTGAATTTCATGTGGGGCTTATGAAAAAAATTTTCAAATTCAATGAAATAGGCCACTCATTGCCAAAATAATAAAATTTTTATTTCAAATTTAATTCAATTTCTTTCCACTGAGTTTTCCATGAATTTACCACGCTTGCTCATCTCCAATGCTACATTTTTTTTTTCAAATAATTATAAGAGAGCCTATTTGGGGTTTACTGCCACCCATCCAGCCCTTCATTATAATGAAAAACTTTGCTGTTGACAAACGTTTAGGCACTAATTTCCCATTTCGAACGTACAATTATGCTCAAGAGGTCTTGTTAAGTTACCTTTTTGCTGTTTTCGCCAACATGCCTCTGCAGGCGATGCTTCTTCGCACAGAGCAAAAAGTAGAATTCTTTACGGCCTCAAGGGTTTTAAATGCTTGTACCTCCATCCGTTTGCCTGTCTGCCTGACTATCTGTCTGTCTGTTTCGCTAACACAGTGTTGTTATTGTGTTTTATACGTTCTAAATTGTATAATTGAAGTATCCTTAAAGAAAATTTCCTTAAGATGCTGTCGGGCCACCATTTTAATTTGAATTTATTTTCCTTCATTCCAAAAGAAAAACACACACACACATACACATACAGAGTGTTAAACGGCGTTGTAATGACTACTTAAAGCGGATGGCCATTGAATTGTTAAAATCTGTTTGTTTAAATCAGAGAGAGACAGGAGAGAGGACGCAAAAAACGAGGCAAAATGAAGATGAATTAAGAAGAGAGAGAGAGAGAGGGAGAGTTAAAACGGCCAAAGCAATGTCCTTTTTTTCTTGCAGTATTTAAGGCAAACGGTTGTAAGCGATTCAAAACAAATACTCCAGCGTATTATCAGGCCCTTTTGCAGAAAGAAAAACCATTTTGAAAGAGGTTTGAGGCACTCCTACTGGTAGAGGCCAAGCAAAGTGGTGCTTAAGTGGCACAATTTAATTAAAACGGATTGACAAGATTTACATGAAATATAATGACTTGTAATTGTCGTTTCATGCATACATATATTTTTTGTCTCTTTGTTCGATTTGTTTGTTTGTTTTATTTGTTGTTTGCTTTGTAAGTTTTAGAACATTAAGTATGCCCTTCATTTGTACTCATTTATGCTTCTCCTTCTTCCTTCTCTTGTTAAAATTTACAAACGAATGAATGAGTGAATGGGCGAATGAATGACTGAATGAATGACTGAATGAATCTTTAGAACAATAGTTATAATTACAGATAATTATTGTATCTTTTTTTTACTACTTAATGATCCTGAAAATATTTTAATTTTATATTCAATGTAATTAAATGATAAGAGTTTATAAATTATTTAAACATTTAATTGCTTGGTTACGTGAAAATTAAATTAAAATTTCATTAAAATATTTCAACATTTAAGAGGATTTAGAGTTTTACAATAAATTTTTTAAGAATTTATTTTTCTTATAATCTGCCACAGCAAATTTTTTTCCACATCGTTCTTAAAGATAAACCCGGCTAAAAGGCCGCAGTTTGGGCATAGTAAAAATAATCGAAGACTAATCTAACACGAGATTCATTAGAAACCCTCATGACCTGAGAAATCGAGTGTCTCACAACTCCCTAATGAATTGATCACTAGCACCAGTAAACTCTATGATTTTGAGAAATTGTCTACAACCCAAAGGCGGCAAGTACAAAGGGATATAGTAACATAGGGTGGGTCATCAATCGATTTAAATTTAAAGCATCAGTTCTTTCGAATCTGGCAATACCTATGTCATTCTATTCTGTCACAAAATTCATTACATGTTGTCCACTGAATGTAATGAATCGATTTACTCTTGAGCAACGTTGGGATTTGAAGTCGGCGAGGTTGTGTAGGTTGTGTGCTGGTTTAGTAGACGTTAGGCCTCGATTCAAACTCCCGAAATATAAAAAAATATTTCCTCGGTGACTTTCTCTCAGCAGATTTCTGAGAGTAAATAAAAATTGCCATGAAAAGTTTCACAAAAATCTGTCGTTCGAGGTCGACTTTTAACTGTAGGTCCCACCACTCATGTATAAAATTAACACACACAACATAAGTGGTGTGAGAAGCTAGGTCGTAATCCTGACTGAAGGGTTGCAATGACCAATTATGTTATGTATGTGCCATCATTAGTTGGTTATTAGAACCAGTAAACTCTATTGTTTTGAGAAATTATTTACAATGCAAATGAAGTCGCCATAGTCTGGTAGGTAATGTGTTGGCTTATTAGACTTGAGGCCACGGTTTGGAGACCAAGTCAGACATCCCCAACAAAACGAAATATGTAATAATAATAATAATATAATAATATTATATATAATATATAATAATAATAATAGGTTTCTGGCAGAAACTTTGAGAGCAAATAAAATTGCCATGGAATAGTTTCTCAAAAAAAATGTGTCGTTCGAAACCGACTTTAAACTGTAGGTGGTGTGAAAAGCTAGGTCGTAATAGACTGATCAATTATGTATGTATGTATGTAGTATCAGATGGTCTAGTAGGTTAGATTCCCACCAGAGATCCTGGGTGTTTTGTGATTGTCATTATGTGATTAGCCGAAGTAGAAAAAGAAGGTGTGAATTAGTACAAAGCAATTCTCCAGAAAACAAAAATAAGGCGAAGGTACATATAAAAACCAATGTTTCCTTTCTTCCAAACTATGTTGCTTTTATTCCAACACAATGCTCTGCATGGACACGAATTCATCTTCTGAAAAAAAGGGACGTAGTACTACTATCTACCACCTTATACGCCATCCAACATCTCAATTCGTCTGGTCAAGCTCAATCAGTTCGACAGGGAAAATAGAGACACTCTCTGCTATATATTAGATCAAGGCCTTAGGGAGATAATCTTATCAGAATTTTTCAATAGATGCTTAGAAGGGTATACTCTGCGAAATATATTATGAAAAGAAAATTGGAAAGCCTTGTCACTCTAAATGAGTAATAAGGCATTTCCAAATTTATGCAGGAGCATAGTTGTCGGTCTTTTGATCGCGCACTGTAGACTCAAACAACACTTGGTCAGAACAGATATTGCTAATATCTTGTATGGTTTCGCAAATGAAAGTTTTGGATATCCCCTTGGAACAACTAATGCTTCGCAGTAAGGAAACACTTGGTTATCTAGATAAGACCATCAGTCTTTGCTCAGACACAAGGCCTTCTGCTGACTTTTACAGGATGTAGAGGCGAAGAACTAGTGCAGATTGCTTGATTATGTATCAAGAGATAGCACTACCAGAGCTTGTAATTGTTCGTGGTTTTATCCTCTTTGGAAGGAGCAGAAGAAGTTAGCTTCTTAGATAAATTATTTAAAGGAATTTAAATTCTTTAAATTTAAACAAAAATTTAAATTCAAAAACCTGCAAAGAAAATTTTTTATTGTTTGAGATTTGAACCTGAGAATAAAAGCAGCCCAACCACTGCACGAATAAAAAAGGTTTAAAATATAATCGCTTGCCAAATAACAGAGAGAGTCGATACGCTAATCAGCTTTTATGTATTGATGACCACAGGAATTTCGTTTGTTTGATCTTCGGTCAAGTGCGAGTTGGCGGTAATTTCCGCATACGATCAATCAGAATGAGCTCCTCAACTACATGGATGTTTTACAGCTTATTAATATCCAGCGGCTGCGCTGGCTCGGCCATGTCATTTGAATGGAGAAGGATATTTCTTGCGGAGATTTGCGGAAGTAAGCGAAGATGACGCTCTTGTTTGCGTTGGAAGGACCAGATCGGGGAAGCCCTGTTATCGATTGGTGTGACCAAGAAGCCGAGGTGCCTGGAAGGATGTGTTAAGGCATTCCGCAATCCTTTAATCGGGTTATTAAGTAAGTTAAGTAAGAAAGTTATTTCGTTTGTTTTCCAGCATGAATATTTTACACTACAATAGTGGCTTTCTATTGCTACTAATAGGTCTCCAATCTAAAAATATTTGTTTATTTCTTATACTTCCGTTTTCTAAGGTAACCACTACTGTTCCCTATTAAAATAAAGGAATACAAATAGCCTCCATCATATAAAACGTAAATTCCAATAAAACATTGAAGCTTATGTTACAAATTTATGGCATACATTTAGCCATGTATGGAACCTAAAACGCAACTAAAATAAACATTTTTTTCTGAAGTCTATAACAGAAAGTGACAGCTGGCCAATACGACTATTCGGTAACCTACACTCTACATGACTACCGGATGTAATCAACGGTCAGGTTTAACGATTTCTATTTCCGTGTAAGCAAGGAAAATATTGACAACTTAGCTACAATTTTTATATAGCCAGAGAGAAGCTGATAGATGGGTCAAATTATGGACTTTTGTAGTACTATTCCCACACACCAGTAAAAGATTGCTTCCCCGAAATATTGCAGTAAAAGTAGATCGGTTTCCCTATATAGGTTAATCCTTTAGAACAAGTGTTCTAACACATTTCATATTCTAAGAAAAAGGCGCTGATGTGCACCATTAGAAGGTGTGAAGGAGACACTTGCACTATCTGATATACCAAGAAATTTCGATTAATAGATATCGTCAGACATGTAAAGAATGAAGATCCCAGCAGACTCGTACTCCATTGCTTCAGCGCTAGGTAGAGATATATTAAATGACAAACAGTCTTTTAATACTCCCACTTCAAGCTTAACTTCTGAAGATTTCGCACAAGGTACCTATTAGCCTGTCTTGCTCCGTAAGATAGATACTGTTTCGTTTTCCTTGGATTCAGATTAGGTGGGCTGAACCTGGCAGTCGAGCAGATCATCTCTTCTGAGCAGGAAACTTTAGCCATGGAGTGGAATTCACTCCTATTTGCCAGCCTAATCGCTATCAAGTCACCAAGAAATATGCGAAATTATGGGACAAAGAAACTCTATGTCTATTTATCCGAGTTTCAGATGATACTCTACTGCTGAGCGAAATTTTAATCACCATGAGAATAAGCATGACTTCGGCCTGATATGCAGTTATGAGGGTGTCTGTAAAAGTATCTGATATCCAAGTCGTAGATATGTAGTTGCCGTATTCTAGTAGGTAATGTGTCCAGGCTTATTAGATCTGAGCCACGGTCAAACCCTAGGTCAGACATCGCCAACAAAACGAAATATGAAAAAATATATCTCCGGCGACAGATTTGTGGCAAAAACTTTGAGAGTCAAATAAAATTGCCATGAAAAAATTTCTCTATTGTTCAGAGTCGACTTTAAACTGTAGGTCCCGTCACTCATGTATAAAATTGACACACGCAACATAAGTGGTGTGAGAAGCTAGGTCGTAACACTGACTGTGGTTTGAAGATAAACATACCACAACTTTTTTCAATCCAACTACGAGTATATATTTCCAAAGTACTTCACGAGGGATCTGGCTTCGCGTGCCAGAGGTCTTCTGATAACAAGGTCTAGGTTAAGTGAGACTAAATTTGCAGGAATATCAGCTGTTCTAACTAGCTTTTCTCAATCATCCCGATAGTCTTATGAGGCTTTGTATTTGAACGAAATTGAACTTTGAATTGATTAGTACAGTCAAAACTGTGTGGGTGCCTAAAAATCCCTCGCCTGAAGTTTTCAAGTACCGACTAATGACGGAGAAAATATTCTGTGGCCTTTTCTTACTCCTCTTTACTGTAGCTGCTGCATAAGTAGATGTGATGTATTTCCACATCCTAACATATTCACCCAGAAGCCAGTATCTCGTTACACAGGTTGGGTATAATTAACCGGTATCAAGGACTTACGGCCATCATCTGACATGTGACAGGAGTTTATAACAACGGTTCACCGAGTTCAACTGTTGATTAGAACGAGAGAAGAAGCTCAGTTGATTAGAACGAGAGAAGAAGCTCAGTATTAAGTTCAGTCGGCAGAGTGTAAACTGCCCAACCAGTGTCTCGTTGCACTGGTAAAGTATAATCAAGCAGTATCGAGGACTTACGGCCATGATCTGACATGTGCCAGGAGCAGCTTATAACAACGGTTTATCGAGTTCAACATGGTTGCCTGTAGCTTGAGAAGAAGCTCAGTATTAAGTTCAGTCAGCAGAGTGTAAAATGCCTTCAATTATATCATCTTCAACACACTACATTGCATAACTGCACTTATCGCAAAACTTGTTGTGGAATCTAACAGCTGGGATCTACTGTGGACCATATGAAATTATTGCAGAAAAAGTTGGTCTGAGGTCAAAAATTATTTGAAATTTTTAACTTCAATTCCATTCAAATTCGACTTAAACCGACTGTATGTACATATGTATGTAGTGCAGTGGTGTATAGTATTAAAAGTCTCGTTAACAATGGAGTCATTTACCCAAACAAAATCACAAAATGCAAAAGCATGAACAATTTTAATTTAGTTTTTTTCCATTGAACAAATACACTTACACACCACACATACATAGATATGAATGAAAGTGTGCTCTAGAATGTGTTTGAGAGAGTGTGTGTGTGTGTTTAGAAAACCCATATGGGTGTAGAAATGTATTTTGCGGAAAAGTGCAATAAAATGAAAAACAAAAGAAAAAAAAGCATATAAATGCCTTGAATATATGGCATACAGTTAACAAGTAAAAAAAACTACACTAAACACTGGTAACATCGTAACAATTATTTGTTTTAGCAATTTCCACTTTTTTCTGATTCTCATTCTCTCTCTGTCTCTGTTTTTCTTTTTGTATTTCTATTTCAAGTTTTTATGGTATTTTTGCCGCTCTTGTCATTTTAGCCAACATTTACTGTCAGAGGGCACGCAATTTAAAGCTTTTAAGTGCATTTACATTCAGCCGGATGTTTGCACTAAAACTTATTTCAATTAGGGTTGTAGATTTTTCTCTTCTCTTTTCTCTCTCCTTTCTCTTTTTTTTAGCATTTTCCCTTTTTACCATTTTTTTCTTGGTCTTTCTTCTTTCATTTTTTTTATTTTTTAAGTTTAATTTTAAATTTCTCCATTTCTTATGCTGGTTTTTCTTTTCCACACGCCGTAATTTTAGCTGTAAGAAGTTGTGAGGTTGTAAACAAAATCGTTAAAGACAACAGAGGAGAAAATGTGTATATGTATAGGGGAAGAACTTGGTTGTTATAGAAATTAATACGCGAACGATTGCCAGCCATAGTAACCTTATAAGGATAATATCGGTGTGCTAAACTACAACTATGATGACAAAAGGGAGAGAAACTTTTAAAGCAATGAAAAAATGGAAAATTAAGATAAAATATTATAATTTAAATCACAAACCTTAGTTTTATTAAACTCTGGTTACTTTTTAAAGGATTAGCGTATGTTTTACAACCTTAATAGGTATTCTAATGCTTAAAGAATGAATTTAATGTATCATGCTACAGAATATGTATCATAAATGAGTTTGTGATTTAGTAAAACCAATAGCATTTGCGATAAAAAGCCTATTTAATGAATTCTAAGCTTTTAACATAAATCTAAGACCAAGTGTCTTGACCACTAATCAAATTTATACCCTTGGATAGGAGATATTGGCTGCCTTCCAAAATGTTAGTTGCTTTGTGTTTGAACAAAGTATCGTGTTTCATAATGCCGCTGTACAAAATGCTTTTACAATGTATACTATTTCAAAACGTCGTCAATGTGTATTTTTAACGCAGTCAAAAAGCAATCAGGCATTGGATTTATGACGATTTTGCATATCGACATAGTTTATATACCGTAGTAGAACTGCATACAAACTTTGTATTGATACATTTTGGAAGGCAGCCATTGTGCCATATAAAAAGAAATTTTTATACATTTCAACAGACTTATTGATGATATTAAGTGTTGAGTATAACATCGTTAAAATGTCCGATACTTCCGAATTGTTCAAATTTCCATGACTCTGGCTTATAAAACAGACAGATTTTAAGCGTTGGCCTGGATTATGTTGGCCTTAAAAACGCCTGTGTTACCACAAGAAAAAGTATAAAGGGGTCAAACCCTCGTACAATTTCCAATCAAATCGGTCGAGCAGAATATCCAATGGTGTGTGAGCAGGAAGTCGCCGTAGTCTAATAGGTATTGTGTTGGCTTATTAGACGTAAGGCCCGAGTTCAAACCCCAGGTCAGACATCAAAACGAAAATATGAAAAAATATTTCTTCGGCGACTTTCCACTAGATTGCACGATCTGTCACTACGAATAATGCTGTCTTACACGCACGGCTCTAAAATGAGTGGCTAATATGAGAGATTGAAGTCGAAGTAGTCTAGTAGGTAGTGTGTTGGCTTACTTGGTCAAACATCTCCAAGAAAATCGAAATGTGGAAAAATTTTCAGCAGATTTCTGGCAAAAACTCTGAGCATAAAATAAAATTGCCATGAAAAGTTTCTCAAAAAAAGCTGTCGTTCGGAGTCATTTTTAAACTGTAGGTCCCGCCACTCATGTATATAAAAAAATAATTAACGCACACAACATAAGTGGTGTGAGAAGCTAGGTCGTAAACCTGACTGGAGGGTTGTAATGACCAATTATGTAAGTATATACGATGTCTTCTAGAAAACTGAAGGCGCCAGACGAGTCCGTCGAATGCTCTGGGAATTCTAGTCAATTACAGTTCCGATTGTATGGAACAGTGGTCTGCCTAGAACTTGCTCGTCCCAATTCCGTATGCGTCTACGAATCTTGATTTCAATTGATGTCTGCCCAAACGGTTCAAAATGGCAACAGATGTAAAGACAACCTTCACAGAATTAATAACGCTCCTCAAGAAAAAGTTAATGAATAGAGGTAATAGCCTTGCATAGATTCATAGGTTGGCCTTTTAACTCTATTCCTCATAATTTCAATTGAATATCCTATTCCTTGTCAAAAGGCAGCATTATATTCCCTTCAAAGTACCACGTATTCCCTTTCAATCTACAATTCAACTGGGATATTCATTCCAGAGACACCCGGTAATTCGGTATTTTCGTTGACAAACTAGGAATGAAAGCGAGTTCAGATATCTTGCAGTTGTTTCGGTAAACCGCGACCTCTTAGCATACAGTTGGTTTGATTAAAAAGTCGTCAATACATATTTGTAGCGTTGATACCCCAGTTAAAACAATAAAGAGCATACATGTACGAATATACATAATGGATCATTACAATCCTTCAGTCAGGATTACAAACTAGCTTCTCACATCACTTACGGTGTGTGTGTTAGTTTTTATACATGAGTACAGCAACCAACAGTTTCAATTCGCTTCCGAACGACAGATTTTTTTGAGAGGCTTTTCATGGCAAAATCACTGTCAGAATTTTTTCAGAAATCTGCTGAGAGGAAGTCGCTTATTTCGGTTTGCTGGGAATATCTGACCTGAGGCTTGAACACACTACCAGCTAAACTACGGCGACTTCACAATGGAGAGCAGTTGCCTAATTATTGGTTTGTGAATTCATATTCTAGATTAGTTTGCTTCCAAGATATTTGGCCCTATTGCATAGAGTGCCAACTACGCCCTTGATATTAGGGGTAGCAAAAGATTTTGTATCTATTTGTGAATTGTAAAATTATTTCGATTCTCATTTCGATTCTTTTTTTATGAAACAAATTTTTTCCTAAAATTTTTTCACAAACTTTCTGCCACGGCTTTAAAGACATTGAAACAGTTCACAGCCGCTAGGCAGTAGACCATAACGTTGCAACCAAAATTAATGTGATGATGGATGTCTTTGGTAAGTTTTGCAGAATGCCATCCTCGAATAGTAGACAAACATGAGACGACTGAATAAATGAAGAAATGACATACAAATCGAAATGAATGACAAACTGAATGACAATGGACTGTATGAATGAAGAAATAACTGACTGACTGACTGAATGAATAAAGTCAACCAAGTGTAATCATAGAATAATAACTGTAAAATTTTCCTCATCATAAGCAGGCAAACAATAACGAAGAAGAACAATAAATTCTCAAAATTACAAGAGAACCAATACACAGACAGACATGTTACAGATACTCTTAAACGAATAGAGAGAGGATATCAACATAGACTGCTGCCTGCCTATACAAACACAATTATATTGAGAGAGGAAGGGAGGGAAAGATATAATAAAGGAAACGGAACCAAAAACATTTGAAATTTGAATTTTGAGCCTTTAGGCATTCAATGTGTTAGAAAATCATTGCAAAAGTCTTGTACATGGCTCTGGAAGAGAGATTCTTTCTTCTTTTTTACATTCTCTGTGTTCAATTTGAAGCCAAAGAAATAATTGTTATGAGCTCGGGTAGATTTCGATTACTTGAAAGTTTGAAATGAATCGTATGGCAAGTAAATAATGAGTGAGGGAAGGCCTGCCTGCAGTAACAGAAGAGCCTATTAAAGGCGGGTTTATTTTTCAATGATTTAAAGTTCATTTTATTTTGTGGTGAGGATGAGTTTAAAATTAAAAATTTTAAAAATTTTTGTTGAGGAAAACCTTGCAAACGACTAGGAACCTAAAAAGCCTTAAAACTGATTCAATTAATTGCAATTAAATCAAATCCTTAGAATAACGAACGAAACTGAGAAAATATTCGGGTGGATGCAGAGATCGGCCGATATTGATATCACTTGAGCAATGCCCACTTGGGATTGGAAGGTTGAATACAATAGATGAGATTGAGAAATAAAAGAAAAATATATCTGAACCTGCTTTCATTCCTAGTTTTGCAACGAAAATACCGAATTACCGGGTATCTCTGGAATGAATATCCGAGTTGAATTGTAGATTGAAAGGGAATCCGTGGAACTTTGAAGGGAAGACAATGCTGCCTCTGACTGAAATTATGAGGAATGGAGTTAGAAGGTCAAGCTTGAACCTATGCAAGGCTCTTTCCTCTCATTTATTTACTTTTTCTTCAGTTGTGTTTCTAATTCTCTGATGATTGTCTTTACAATTGTTGGCCTTTTCAACCGTTTGTGCAGACATCAATTGAAATCAAGATTCGTAGACGCATACGAAATTGGGAGGAACAAGTACTAAGCAGACCACCATTCCATACAAACGGATCGGCACGAAGTAGCCTTCTTGGCAGCAATAATTTATCTGCTGTAACAAATCCAAGGATAATGTGGCTGCCATCTATGGTTACCTAGAAACAACGCCCTTCGGGTATTTAGTGTAGTGGTGGGAAATTTTGCTGATTGTTGATTTTTATCTCATTTTCCAATATCCAGGTATAGAGTTAAACAAAACAAACATTAAATCGATGATAATAGTAACGATAACGGCCAAATATAGTAACGTTTGGGTAGAAGAGCATACATTTCCGCGCCATACATCTGAAAACAAGGTTAACATTTCATTTTATAATTCAAATTTGCATCACACAAAACTCCACGCATTAAAACCATAATTTCTGAATAGTTTTGGAATAAAAAATTCATTTTATTTCCAATATTTGCTACAGTACCCTGCACTAGCAGCCATACACCAACAGTTACTTTCATCACATGCCGAAAGTGAAACAGTTGATGAGAAAATTCACATTTTTAGTGGTTTAAATAATCACTTACTCCCTCTCCCTCGCTCCCATTTATCATCATCACACATTTAGTTGTGAAGCAGAAACCTGAAAAATCTACAAAAACATTTACTTTAATACGTCATGCATACATTTAGGCGCTTAACAATATAACAATATATGCATAATTTCGAGTGAAACTATTTCACTTGCTTTTATTGCTTGTTGCTGTTTTAGGTTTTCATGAGAGAAATAATTTTCTCTGTCTCTTTAAATCGTTCGTTACAAAAACTAAACTTAACCAACAGCCATTATGTTTTTTTTTTATTTTTATTTTTAAAGCTTATCTTTTATAGCTGTAAGCGGATTAAATCACAAACGGTTTTTTTATTCGCCATTAAATGATGTTGTAGTTGTTATTGCTTCAGTAGTTGTTAGTTTTACATAAACGTGTTGTAGTATGTTATGGGAAAACAACAAAAAAATAGAAAAAAGGGAGACAGAAATAAAATAAAATACCAGTGTGTACATTGTTTGAATGTTTAGTTTAGAAAGCCTTGTTATATTAAAATTTTATTGCAAACACAGTGGGCCTTATTACTTTAAAGGTTTCTAAATTTCTTTGCTTAATATTTTAAAGGGTGGGTCATTTAAAAACGCAATAAAACAAAAACGGTTTGAAATTTTGCCAAATTTGTGATTTTGTTGTGAAGTACAATTGTTCCGTTTAAAAAAGGAATATTCTTTCATTCATATGGCCGCCGCGGCTTGCCTCACAGTACCCTTTATATCTGATCAGTTTTCGTAAACTTTTTCCAGTGTATGGGGTCGTATCTCAGCAATGGCATCCCACACATTGGTCTTCAAATGCCCAATTATCTCTGGTTTGTCGGCATAATACTTTTCTTTAACCGGGCGAAAATAGTCCAACGGTGTCTAATCGCAGCTTCTTGGCGGCCAATTGACATCATCATTTCGGCTAATTTAATGGCCTTCACACTTTGACGCTATAACTCGATTGTGGCCTGAAATATGTGGCAAGTTGCACCATCCCGTTGAAACCAAACATCGTTCACATAAATACCATGAGGAGCGGGTGCAAAAAAATCGGTTATCATGGTGCGTTAGATGTCTTCATTGACCGTAATGGATGCGTCGTCCTTGAGTTTTCAAATAAATATGCCTCCGCTCCACAAGCCGCACCAAACAGTTACTGGTAATGGGCATTTGGGCATTGGATTCTGAAAGATCACGTGTGGGTTGAGCCCTAAATACGGTAATTTTGGTTATTAACGTACCACCTTAAATGAAAATGAGTTTCATCCGAAAAGATGATTTTTTTTGGTAAAATCGACATCATCGTGCAGTTTCTCATTGGCCCATCTAGTGAAACGAAAACAAAGCCTTAAGAAGAGATAAGTTAAAGGTTCCATTGCAGTAGTAGGCCTTCAGTCAGGATTACGACCTAACTTCTCAACTGTCAATTTTATACATGAGTGGCGGTACCTAGAGTTTAAAGTCGATTTCGAACGACAGAATATTTTAAGAAACTTTTCATGGAAATTTACCAGAATCTTTGCCAGAAATCTACTGAGAGGAAGTCGCCGTAGGAATATTTTTTTTCGTATTTCGTTTTGTTAGACACATGTCTAATAAGCCAAAACACTACTTATTAAACTACGGCGATTTCATTCATTATTACTTCTTCTAAATGTCTTACAGAAAAGCCGTGAACTCGGAATCAAGTCGAAAAAGTATTTCACGTAACCCATCAAAGGAAGTTTAATGGCATCAAATGTCATGAGCTTGTGGTAGTCAAGTCGTAAATTTATTCTCCCTGGAATCGGTCGCAATGTATGGTTCCAGTCTACTTCCGAAAGAATACAATCAAATGCCACTTCTAGACCATAATATGTAACAAACAATGAATTTTATCGAACGAAATGAGGTTTTCCGAAATGGTTTCTACCATAGCTCCTGCCAGTCCCATATACGACAATATTGCTTGTTGACTTAGCTGCCAAGCAAAACAATACCTATTTTGCTGAAAAAAGATTTGTTAGAAAAATGATGTCATGATGTCATGATGTTATGAGTGACCTCCTGGTATAATTTTTTCCATATGCATGGACAGAATAATGGAGTTGCAAGCCCAAGTACTCTATAAGCACCCATACGAGGCTTAACTGCTGAGATGCTATCGGAATCAACAAATTCGCCGCACCATTAATAATAGAAATGGTATTTAGTGCAGCGTAAGTCAAGAAATTGTGTTGGCTGTATGATGTGTGCTGTGGTCGTGGGCAGTATATGACAAGAGCATAGTACAAGAGATCAATATTCATGAACTAGTCCTGTAATAGACAATGCAGGTCTTTTATTTGTTCTAAGGAAGGTTTTGCAAGAAACTAAATTTTCGCTTTTAATTTTACTTGATATTGTCCCACCATAATTTCAACATCACTGTGTGTTAGTGAGTGTGTCGAGAGAGGGGAAAAAATCACTTTTTAAACTGAAACATGTTTTCTCTGCTAACATGTTACAACAAAATTGCTGAAAAATTATTTGCTGATAAATCGCAACAATACGTATGTAAACTGAAAATAAGTACTTCATTCCACTCCATTCATCCACTACTCCACACATCCTTTTTACACAAAATTTTTCTGTCAGCTTTGCTTTTGCTTGTCTGAATGCAGTTGTTTGCCAGTGTAGAATTGCTGTTGTTGCAACATGTTAACGGGATATGAGGCAAACGAAAATAAAATGAGTTGGAAAAAAATATGCGAATCATTTAAAATAGGAAAGAAAGTCATGTGAAAGTAATACTGCACCTGGAGAGGGTCCTAACACACACAGTTTTATGATTTTTACTACTTAATTCAGTAGAATTGCTTACATTTGTTTAAGAAATAAAGTGTTATGACATAAATGCTTTAACAATTGCTTCTATTTACGTTTTTAAACATTAAAACGCCTTAAATGCTGCTACAAAATTTTGTTGTTTTATTGCTCCTTAAACTATGCAATACATAATATTGTGTATAGCGCTTCCTTAGCTCACAAAACTCTTGAATATATGTACACAGTGTTTTTTTTACAGTTTCAAAACATGTTGTAAAAACATAAATAAAATTATATTTGTGGTTTTTTTTTTGTTTTCTAGAAAAAGAAAAGTTTTAGAGATAAAAGAAGTTGGTTAGTTTTTTTTTTGTTAAAGTTTAGTTATTAATTGCAATTGTTTTAAAATTGTTTAACCTTAAACTTTTTATTTCAGAAAAATAGTTTTCTATACATTTTCCACTCCTCCCTTTTGCTCTCTCATTTTCTTTCTCTACCACACAGGAGACATGTGGTTAAAAAGTATAAAAAAAATAATAAAAGAAAAAATAAAATTTTAAAAAATAATATAGTAATAGCACCATAAAGTATGCTATAGTTTTAAAGGCAATAAAGAGTATGCAACAGTAGATGGCACGTATGCAAATAAATCCTAAACAAATTATTATAAAACATGTAACTAAAGTTAACATTCTACATTTGTATATACTGTTCATATATGCATACTCGTATGTATATAAAATTGTGTGTAAATTATAAGCAAACAAGTTTAGTTCAAAAACCCCTTAACATAGGCAGCATTAAATTGTTATTAAACGGATTCAAGGTATTCAAGAGAATGCAAACAAGAATTTCTAGCATATTTTTCAGCATTATTACAGGTTATATTTTCTTTACTTTAATTTTTATAATAGCTTGCATAGAGGCCTGAATTTCAAAGCCCAATTGGATTTATTTTTGATAGCCTTGCAAGGATCAATGTTTCTTCTGATGTACTATTATAAATGTGGAATTAACCAGTAACTCTAGCACAACTGTTAAGACTATTGGATGTTTCGTTCCACTATTTTTCGAAACCTTAGTAGCATGTCACTCAGAGGACAATAGCAGCACCGAAGAGAAGTTGATAAGGCGACTCCTTTTATATATTTTTCTGGGAGTCCCATTTTGTCAGGCATAGAATATGTGCCTAATCATTTTGTGACCTGTAATATAGCATCATTTTACTCTTTTCTAATGTGTTTGTCTCGACCTAAAGATTTGGGCATTCGACGCGTATCCTCAGTAATATCTAGAACCCATCGAATTTCAGAATAATTTTCCGTCATTTGAAGTCTTTACTCCATAAACTACGAAGATTCCCAATTACCTAACAAAGTTGTACATTGGCTTTATAGGAGTAAAATTTCAATTTTTTATTACTGTTCGGTTGAGGTACTAGTGACCTACGACCAAATAACCTACTGTACTGTCCTCAAGCTGTAAAGCGCTTCCCATTAGTGACTTCTTTTCCTCAATATGACCTTCGTTCTCAGAAAGAGTGACCTTCAGTTCCATTATGAACATATGAACTAGAATAAGTATAAATTGTTTCCACTGAGAAGAGTTAAACATATACGGTCATTACAACCCTTCAGTCAGGTTTGCGACTTAGCTTCTCACACCACTTAGGTTGTGTTAGACAGATTTTTGAGTAACTTTTCATGGCAATTTCGCGTTCCTTTCAGAGTTTTTGTGCACAAGTTTTCTGACAGGAAGTCGCCAAATCATTTTTTTATTTCGTTTTGTTGGAGATATCTGACCTTGTATTTGAACCATAGCTTCCCATTTGTTAAGCCAATACACTACTAGACTACGGAACGGTTTTCGCCCCAAAAGCGATGTGTCCGCCCATTCCTATAAATTCCGGCATGAAGAGAGTTAATCACAGTGAATCCAGAAGTCGCCGTGGTCTAGAAGGTAGTGTGTTGGCTTATTAGACGAAAAGCCAGGGTTCGCCCCAGGCCAGACATCAAAATAAAATACGAAAAGTATTTCTTCGGCGACTTCATCTCAGCAGATTTCTGGCAAAAACTCTGAGAGTAAATATAATTGCCATGAAAAGTTTGCCAAAAATCTGTCGTTCGGAGTTGACTTTAAACTGTAGATCCCGCCACTCATGTATAAAATTAACACACACAACATAAGTAGAGTGAGAAACTAGGTCGTAATCCTGACTAAAGTGTTGTAATGACCAATTATGTATGAATCCTATTATCAGACTAGTGCTGAATAGTACTACAATAATTATGTAGCGAAAGGTGAAATTGTATCAACTATGTGTGGATTGACAGGATTCCCAGCCTTTTTCTCAAAACATAACGTTCCAGTCTCCTTCCCATATCACAAGAACGGTTCTTGCATCATAAGCGATGTGGAGGTTCTCCTATTGGCAACAACATCTGTCTGCTCATACCAGTAAATTCCAATATGAGGAGAGTTAACCATCGCGAATCTTTTATCAACATTTCTTTCATTATTGTTCCCATCTAAATGACCACCAACAACTGAATAACTTAGAAGTCACCAGCCGTAGCTGCGATGACTGCAAACTTCTTTTGGTTTGATTTAGATGATCTGGACACAAGTGGATATGTGGTTGCAACAGGATGGCGGTATGTGTCACACAGCATATGTCATATTGAATATTCTGCACGACCGATTTGTGGGTATGGTTATCGCATGTGAAGGTGGTGTGAAGTATCCACCGAAATTGTATTATTTGACCGTCTTAGACTTTTTCTTGTGATCTTTTCTCAAGCTGCAGGCATAAACGAATAAACCACAAACTACTGAGCAGTCTTCAAAGCCAACATAACAAATGTCATCAATGAAAATCAGCCTGATTTATGCACCAGAGCTATGGAAAATTGGATATTTCGGCGTGAGAGTTGTATACCACGATCAACAAAAAATAGTGAGAAGTTCAGATCTACTCATGGATTTCATTGATCATATTAATACACTTAAGGAGTAAGTAATATTGGGTCTTACATACATGGAAATGGCTCCTTATCAAACGATCAGATTCGGGGATTCCCTACCAATCGCCAAAGAGCTTGGTCTTCGGTCGAAGGAATATGAATAAAAGAATTAAAGATCGATCTCTCTTTAACAACCCTACCTCTCCCTTTTGCCAGTACTACGACCTATTTTCCTACATCACCCGTGTTGTAGGTATATGGTGATGAGCTTTGTTGATTGAATCACACTATTTTTGCAAGGGATAGCGTAGCGTTTTGTTTGTTGTAGGTTAATTTAGGTTAGAGGACGTGTACTTGTAAATTACGACAAATGCAGTATCCGGAGGTCGAATTGACCCATTGTACAACGTCCTAGCTTTTCACACCACTTATGTTGCTTGTGTTAATTTTATATTTACAAGACTGGCGGGACCTACAGTTTAAAGTCGACTCCGAACGACAGATTTTTGAGAAACATTTTCATGGCAATTTTATTTACTCTCAGAGTTTTTGCCAGAAATCTGCTGAGAGGAAGTCTCCGAAGAAATACTTTTTGTATTTTGTCTTGATGTCTGGCCTTTGGCTCGAACCCTGGCTTTACGTCCAATAAGCCAACACACTACCAACTAGACTCTGGGCTTAGAGATGAGGAGGAGGATGCAACTTTTCTGGACCTACTGTATATATGCCCGGCGCTTTTTCGGAAAAGAAAGAGTCATATGGGTGTCTACTATGTGGAGGATTTGGATGAACTATCATGCGTTGATATTGGCAGTCTGAGTATATTAATCGGAAGCTCCGAGTGGTTTCTAGACTAGGGCAAAACGTGAACCTGCGGTAGCACCAATAGGCGCTGTGTGTGGCCTAAGTGCGTCCGCTCATAACTCCTTGATGGGACGGCCACTTCTACCTACCTGCTTACCTATATACTCTGGGTGGCAGTTTGTTTTGAGGTCGACTTTTAATTTTAAAAATTAAAAAACCATTAAGAAAATTCTCTAGGGTTTAACTACACCATCTCACCTATATTTTGCATATGATGAGAGGCAAAAATACTGCAAAAACTAGTCATTAAATTATTTTTTTGGACCCTACACCGGCAGCATTATAGTTGTAAGCGATATTCCATTACCTTTGCTGAATACCTGAGTTTCTTACACTTGTTGTTACCCGCTGATTTCTTGCATGCGAATGAAATATAAAAAGGCAAAAATTGTATGGCACTGCGTATAAAGCACAGGTCCTATATGGCTATTGTTGTTGTTGTCGTGGTTACTACGATATACCATACATTGGCTTCCTAGGGATACCTATTATTTATTTATAATGGTTAACAAGCTACGTTTTTCTTAGTAAAACTCCTGGCAGGTTATAACTATTCATGGTGCACGAAAAACTCTGTATACATGGGTATGTGTATGTGCGTGTATTGGTGAATAAAGAAAAATTCATATGACATGACCATAAACATTGAAAAGAAAACTAAAAAAAAACTTATTACAGTGAAAAGAGCTCGTAAACAAGTAAGTGAGTGAGTGAGTGAGCAAGTGAGCAAGTGAACAAGTGAGTGAATGTAACCGTAAACGAAAGAACACAATTTAAAGGATATGAGCTGGTTATGTTTATGTAAGGATATCAAAAATGAAACATAATGTAACTGTTTGTGTTGTGTTTGTGTTTGTGTGTGCCATTATTGTGTTGTTGTTCCTGTTGTAGTTGTTTTTAAAAACTTGTCAAGATAACAACGACACTCTGACAAAAAGCAGAAAAAACTGGGAGCTAAAAAAGCAGTACAAATAAGAACTCTAACAAGGACTTCATGTCCAATTCATTATGAATTACAAGTTTAACGTTTTGACTGTTGCTGTTCACTTTGCTTGCCATTCGTTCTCTCTCTCTCTCTCTCTCTGGCTCTTAGAATACCGGAATAAAATGGCATGATGATATGGTATTATGTGTATATTTTTATGGCGGAGAATGAGAACGAGTAACTATTTATGATTTTTATTTAAGCATTTCATTTTTCAATCTTGTTCCTTTTCTTTTCGTTTTTTGTGGATTTCGTGTTGAGTCCAAATAGTTGTACATTTACTTTGCAAATGTAAATAAATAATGAGCCACAACTGCCATTGCATACTTTGCTTAGTGTTTATCATATTAAAGCATAACTTAAGGTGTTTAAGAAAATTAATTTTCTGATAACACCAAAGGTAGCAAACGGCGACTGAAAGAAAGGAAATTATTATTCAAAAACTTATGTTTATTGCTCAAAAGGAATGATTAAAGTTGTGTGTAGAACTTGACTTTAACCGTAGATCGAGCTTATGTATCACTTTTGATACATACTTGTAGTGACATAGAATTGTCACGATTATTGATAGATTTTGTTAAAAAATTTAAATATTTTAATTCATTTTAATAAAACTGTTTATTTACCGTTATTACATTTTATTATCACTTTTATGAAATTTCCACCAAAATTTTTGTCATGATTTACATTGGCATGGTTTTTTACAAAAAAAATCAAGCACTTCATGTCAGCTTGGTTTTATTTCTTTTTAAATGGTAATAATTTGACGTCTAACACCCTGCTTTGTGGCGATTTATAAGTTTCCAATTGCTTAGGTAGGACAGCTTGTTGTCACTCGCATCAGTAACACTCTCAGTTGAGGGCTGGCTGAAACCTGATGGTACAAACCATTCTTGTGATTCGTCATGTGAAGTAAAAAAAGTTCCCGTTGCAATAGAACATCAACAATAACAATTTTCTCTCTTTGAATATGACTTGAAAAGGTAATAAAACAAAACAAAACAAAATTAAAGAAAACATAAATCAATAACAAGCATTACTCCGTAAATCTCTTTATGAACCATGATATAAATAAATATCCTTAAATTAATTTCATTAACAATCACTGTAAGTATTCCATCATTAAGTATCAAATTTCAATTAAAATCCCTGGAGATAATTATCATTTTTCACAATAAAACTAAAAAGTTTTAAAATTCTGTTGCTAAAAAACTTTAATTTGAAATGAAAATATACCAAAACGGAACATAAAAACATAAGCATCATTATTTAAATATATTTTCTTTAATTTTCTTATCTTTTAGGCGAACAAAAAATTCAATTTTTAAAAATCTTAAAAAAAAGGATATATGAGCTGCTCTGAAAGTATGTTAGCTTATCCCAAACTATTTATACAGTATTATTTCTTGCATAAAACTACAAGTTGTGTGATAAAAGTTTTATGAAAATGGTTAAAATTTTCTAACAAAAAATTAAGATATTTATCTTATATATATTTTTTTTTTTGAAAAAATATTTTTCATTCGAATTTCAAAAAAAGGCTTTAAGCATGATTATTAAATGGTGGAAGATTTTCAGCTCATTTTACGAAAGGGCGTAAATATATCATTATCAAAGCGAATGATTCTGTTATCTCAAACGTACGTAGTTGACCGAAATATTATCATCTGTAATAAAACATGGGACGAAAGACATTTTTCTCATGTTTGCCTGTCACGTGAGATAAATATGAAAAGAGCAGTAAGAGGGATTCTACAACATTTCAGGAAACAGCTGCTAGCAATATGCGTGAAAAGGCAGTTTGTTCTGTTCCAAGTAGTACCATATTTGGCGATAAACATCCTGCTGTAATATCTGTTGCTGCCAATACTTTCTTCAGTTCATAAGACGAGCTTCTATTTTCTACATCTCCAAAGTCTTTAGCAGCAGGAATATTACATATATAATTAATTTATAATCGGTCATTACAACCTTACGTTATAAATTGGAAATGTTAGACCTGAGGTTTGAACCTTGGTCTGACGTCTAATAAGGTAACACGCTACATACTAGACTACGACTACTTCAATTAATATCAAGAACATAAAAAATTCAACCTTTTTACTTTGGTCGTTCAATTCGTTAACTTTCAATTCTTTCTCAAAAACCATAAATATTGTATTATTTACGATAAAACTTCACAAAATCTTTGAAATCTTAAAAAAAATTACATACATGACACCAAAAAATCGCTAGGAAAGTCGTATGTATCAAAAATGATACATACGCCAGAATTATGAAGTTTTTAAATTTTGTAACCCCTGTTTGAAATTTTCAAAACAAGCGTACACAAAGAAACCAAGATGTTGTCCGTTAGTCAACATAATGGAAAATTCATCTCATCGATGTTAGGTTAGGTTAGGTTAAGTTAGAGGACGTGTATTTGTCAATTAAGACAAGTACAGTACCCGGGGGTCGAATTGACCCATTGTACAACGTCCTAGTTTCTCACACCACTTATGTTGAGTGCGTAAATTTTTATACATGAGTGGTGGGACCTACAGTTTAAAGTCGACTCCGAACGACAGATTTTTGAGAAACATTTTCATGGCAATTTTATTTACTCTCAGAGTTTTTGCCAGAAATCTGCTGAGAGGAAGTCGCCGAAAAATACTTTTTATATTTTGTCTTTGATGTCTGGCCTGGGGCTCGAACCCTGGCTTCTTTTGCATCTAATAAGCACACACTACCTACTAGACTACGGCGACTTCAGAAATTTCTTCTCTTCATTGACTTCTCTTCGATGTTTCCACATGAGCATTCAACAAAACATCTAAACTGACATGGATTAATTGGAAAGAAATGCGTTTCATGCTTTATATCAATGGTCTTCTAAACTATCTAAGAGAATACGACTCATTCAGGCACATGTAAGGAGCATCCTCCCTCATCTACTACTGAGAGATGATTATTATTTTGACACCATAAACCTTGCCAGTCATCAAAGCCCTCAGGACATGGTTTACCTATTCAAGTGTTCTATCAGGTCCACTTGTAGGTTAGTTCGATACATAATGGAAAACATGTTTAACTAAATTTGGTGATAGAGTTTCGTTCTAAGATCACAGGTGATGAACTAAAACATGAGCCTTTTAGCAAACTTAGGGAAGATCGATATGATTAGGTCATGGATGCAATGCACGTCAAAGAGCATTAATCGTTTGATAACTAGACCTGGACCTTTACAGGGTGGCTGATATATAATGCAACAAAGTAAAGCGCTATATTTTTTTAATTTTTTTTTTAAATTTATTGTTCAAAAGCAAAAAAATGTTGGAAATAACATCAAATTTTAGAATCCGTTTAGATTTGTTCGAATTGGCCACCTTTGGTACGAATTATCGCCTTCAAACGGCCGACATGCCATCACAGGCTGCACGAAAGTGGCTCTGCGGTATTTTGGCCCATTCCCGGCGAAGCGCCGTCTTGAGATGATCGACACTTTAGTATTTTTTAGTGAGAATCTTACTCTCCAAAATGCCCAAGGCGCAAAAATCCAACGGATTGAGATCCGGACATTTTGGTGGCCATTGTGCGGTAGAAATAAAGCGAGGAACCTCATTCTTAACCCCTTCTTGGCTGGCGCGTGCTGAGGGCGGTGGTGCTGAGTCCTATTGGAATGTCCATGGTCTGCGGCCGTAATGTTTGTCTGCCCAGGGCTTCAATACTGTCTTTAAGACATTTTCCCGGCATTTATTTTGACCCCACGGTCGATGAATACGAGCGGGGAGCGATCATAGGCCGTTACGGTGGCCCACACCATTACCATCGGCGGCGCTTGAGTTCTGGTGGCCAATCGCAGGTGTAAATTTTCAGCTGACCTCTTTGGCAAGTAAACCCGATCATTTTGTTTGTTCACAATCTGCTCAATTTGGAATAGCTTCTCATCGGAGAAAACCAAATTCGGTAACTGGCCACTTTCGTGCAAGCAAAGTAACTCCTTGGCTCTTTCCAGTCTAACTTTTTTTGTTCATCGGTGAGCTCTTGCACTTTTTGGAACTTCAAAGGCTTTAGTCCAAGCTCATTTTTCAATATGCGTTGCATCCGTTCTCGCGATATGTTCAGCTCATGAGCAATTTTTCTACCACTGCGGCGTGGATTTCGATCAAATCTGGCCTTCACTTTTCGGATCATTTCTGGTGTTGTTACCGTTTTTTTTCGTCCACTCTTTGGACGCGATGCAACACTGCCAGTATCACGCTAACGATAAACAAAAGATTTATTCACATTTAAATGCTGGATGGCTCTAACGATAGCCACCTGTGGTTTTCCAGCCAAATATAAAGCAATCATACTATCACGCTTGAATTCCATCACGAATAACTTTTTTCTGAATGCAATATATCAAAATGCTTTTGTAAGCTTGTAAATAATAAAATGAACTGTCACTGGAATAAATCTGTCAGCTGTCAGACGAGCGTTTTACAAATGATAACAACCTGAAGTTGGTTGCAATACATATCAGCCACCCTGTATATTTCTTTGTCTTATTCTTTCTAGAGCCAATTTTTTTTAATGATTGAAGCAATGGACTCCTTAAAATATTAGCCACCTTACTAGTAGACCTGGACATTCACATTACTATTCATAGAGCAAATTTTTTTAAATTCTTTTCCAGTTTATTTCACTATTCCTGTCACATTTCCAAACCGAATTACACACACACTTAATTACTTCTCTTGAAGGTTATATGACAGCTGCTAACACGTCTAATCTAATCTCCTCCGCAAGGCAACAAAAGTTTTTGTCTGTTAGCAAGAAAAACAAGAAAAAAAAGAGCGTGTTTGCTTGATCTACTCCCAGAAAAACAAATATGACGACGTGCAATTTAATTAAAGATTTATTGGCGATTAAAAACTAATTTGAAAAGTTCCTTGAACTAACTCTTACAAGTGGATCCATGGCATAACACAGCCGCTGGCAATTTTCCAATAATTAGTCCAACAACCAAAAACTTGTGTTTTTTTTCTGTTTTTGTTTTTGTTTTTCGTTCGAACAATATCTTTACAAAAGATTCTCAATAAAACAACAACAAGAACAAAAAAAGGAGAGAGAGAGAGAGCGTACTTATAGGAAACCGAATAGCAAAAAACGCGAGAAAACCATCAACACAAAAACAAAAATAAAATTGTTTATGAACTTAAGTTTGACCTGAGCTAAAGGATAATAAGCAGAAGGCGATATGACTTTGGGTTGGCGTAGGAATACGCGTGTGTGTAGGTTTAAGAATAGGTGTGCGGGAAAGTTCATCATAAATAAAATTTAACTTTCAATCAAAGTACACACATACACTCACACATACACTCACTCTCACACATATACATATAAAAATCTAGGATTTTTATTTGAAACACTCGCATGCACGTTTATTCACCTTTTAGGCTTAAACTTTGGTTGCCTGGTAATAAAACTCTACGCGGTTGGACTCTCTCTGTCTCCCTTTGTATCCCCGGGTTTTCTGGCTGGGAAAATTGTTTGTTGCCTGGTTCGTTGGCTGGTTGTTGTTTGGCTGACTGGCTATTTAACCATGGCGTAGATTTTTCGTTGTTCATGTTTTCATCGTGTTTTTTACCTGCTTTTGCTGGTTTTTGTTTAACATTTTTTGTTTTTTGTTGTTTTCTGCTTATAAAAGAAAATCAACAACAACAAAAACATAAAAATTTAAGCAAAACAACAGAGAAAAAAAATCGAGAAAATTATTTGCACAACTAATTAAAACTGAAGTTTCCGCTGTATGCGGTGGTATTTCCCTAGAAAATGTTAACCATGTTTATCAGGCATGCTTTTAACCAGCCCAGCTGACTGCCTAGCTGACGCAAATGTAATGCTAAATATAAATGAAATGAAATAAAAGTTGCCATTGCTTTTCCTTTACCTTATTGCCTTAGCAATGAAAAACAAATCTGAATCTGAATCTGAAAATGTACATTCGCGTCTGAATATGTGAAAACATATTCAAAAGGTCTCATTATGTTTTAAACGAAATACGATAATAAGGCAATTAATGTAAGCCTGTACTGTATGCCACAAATATGTACCTGAAAATAAGCGGTTCTCAAATACAGGATACTTAGTCAAAAACGAATTCATATGACTGCAATTCTAGATTGCTTGGCTATGTAGTTCAGGATTTAATGGCAATACGATAACACCTCTAATGAAGTCGTAATAGTCTAGTAGGTAGTGTGTTGGCTTATTAGACATGAGGCCACGGTTTTAATTCCAGGTCAAATATGGCGACTTCTCAACAGATTTCTGACAAAAATTCTGAGAGTAAATAAAAGTGCCATGAAAAAGTTTCTCAGAAAAATCAGTCGTTCAGAGTCGACTTTAAACTGTAGGTACCGCCATCTTATATATAAAAATGTTTGTTTGTTTGAAGTCTATAGACGGCTAAACGGCTGGATTGATTTTCTTGAAATTTTCACATTATCTTCCTGTATGTCTATAAGGAGTTATATGCTACTTTTTATTTTAAAATTTCAAGTAGGCGAGGTGTCACATCCACATACCCAATAAGTATTTAATGTCGCATATCTCATAAACTGCAACAGCTACAGTCCTCAAATTTTGTATGGACGACATTGACGTATATAGTATACGAAGAAAATGGGCGGATTGGCTATAATGGGCGTGCCACCTCCCATAGTCTACATATGTATATAAAAATGAATGTTTGTTTGTGTGTAAACTATGCATTTGATAATGTCATGATCTTTAGCAAAGTTGTTGCGCATGAGCCTGGGAAGGTTTGTAAGTTAGTATGACCACTTTCCGACAGGTGGCGCCACTGAAAATTACTTAAAATTAATTAAATCTTAAACTGTGCATTTGATCATGTTATGATCTTTAACAAAGTTGATGCGCATGAGTCGACGGAGGTTGGTGCGATTAATTTCCGATGGATGGCGTCACTGAAAATTATTCAAAATTAATGACAAGCAATTGGTCGAGTCAGAGTCAGACGAGCATTGAGACTGGAAAATCTTTAAGTATATGCCGCTGAGACCCGTTCGCTTGAACCACTTGAACAACGAGAAGTGCGATTAGAAACTGATCGAATGCGTACTACTCAGGCCCGTTCATCTGAATCAGCAGGATAATGGGAAACAAAATCAATAAAATGATTCTAAATTAATTGGACATTTGTGTAATGTCTTTCCTTCAAATTTATTTTAGTTGGTGGCGCAGCAACACGCGCAGGGTACAGTTAGTTCATGTATAAAATTAACTCACACAACATAATTGGTGTGAGTAGCTAGGTCGCAATCCTGACTGAAGGGTGGTAATGATCAATTATGCACGTATGTAACACCTCTAACATAAAGTTTACTATCAACAGTCCAAAAGATTAGTGTTCCCCTATGCTAATGGATTTTATAATAACAAAAGGAGAGGAAGTATAGTAGTTTTTAAATCCCTGTAATATCATCTACAGCCTCTGTATAAGGCAGAGAACACAAGTATAAACTTTCTGGACCTATTTTGTGCAATTTTTACATTGGAGGAACAATTGAGTGGAATAATACGTGCGAATGAAAGTGAATTCTCAGTAAGTTGGCATGGAGAGGTAGTCACTCCCCAAGGAATTCAATTGGACGCATTTAGGCCACTTCAGACCTATTGTGATACTATAGTTTTCATCAATTATACCCTGGTCCTAGAACCACTTAGAGCTTCCAATGTAGTGACTAAAACTGCCGATGTCTATGCTCGACAGATTACCCTTTCTGCTTTGACATAGAGCCGGGCATTTTCCCAGTAGAGGAAGAACAGTCTCATCTTCCTCCTCATCTCTACTACTTCTGCAGTAATCATTTGCGAGGTACCCCAGACCAAATGACCCGTCACGACTCCGACATCTACACCGAGCATGCTTCTTTGGAGTTTTAGCAAACTTGCAGTGCGCCCTCCATCCAGCCTTGGCCTAATATTCTGTTCCATTCTGCCCATATTCGAAGCCGTGCAAGTTCGATGTGACCGCATTGTCAATCATGAGTTTACAGATCCACTGAGGGACTCCAATAGTCAAAAATTTGTCAGAGAGTTAGATGGTCGTGCCGTGCCTGGCCAGTTTACCCGCTCTGCAGTTACCCGAGATATAATTATGTCCTGTCCCGGAACACAAATGATGTGGACATCATATCTATCGGCCACCCTATTTAAGTGTCTGCGACAGTCGTATACCCTCCTAGAGTTTATCATGTTGGAGTCCAGAGCCCTAAGAGCCGCCTGGCTATCGGAGAGTATGGTGATGTTTCAATTGGAGACATTTGCATCCCAAATAATCGTAACTGCAGTCTGTAAAGACGATACTTCCGCCTAAAAACACTGCAGAAATCTTTCAGCCTTATTAATTCGCTTATACCGATTGATTGCGAGTAAATTCCGCTAGCAATGATTCCTTTCAGTTTCAAGTGAATTGTAACTGATATTAGAAAATATATCACTTACTACAATGTTAACCCACTAAAGTATGCCATGTATTTGCCTAAAAATTCATTCATTCATTCACTATATATTTTTTTTAGACCCAATTCCATGGGCCTTCTAATATAATAAATGGTCATAACAGATTCGTTAATTGAAATCGGCCAAGCAGTCAAACGCCCATAGTTTAAACAGCTTGCCTTTAATTTCGCAAAAAAAAAGGTTGTAACGCCTAAAATCATACTACGAAAAAAAATTTGTTTACAATTTTCATCTCTACACCCAGTATCTTTTACACTTTGTATGCGTGTTTATAAGTGAGTTCGTATGCAAATAAAACAATGTGTTTTTTGAAGTTATTTTTTTTCCTTTGTTGTTGTTTTTGCATTTTAAAATTGTATGTGTTTTTAACGAGTTTTATGGCAACAAAGAAGCGTGAAAGTAATATAAACAATTTAAAGCATACTTTAAGGCACTTTATTTATATAGCATAAAGTTGGGCAATAATTTAAATATATTATGGTGATTTTATACAATTTTAATCAACTCTTTTGTTGTTCAACATATTGAATGCTTGCATAGACGACGACACACGAAAGTCATAAAAATATATTTAAAAAATACAACATTTAATTGGTACATAAGTAAAGTTGGATTTACGATAAATTTATTTTAAATCGCATTCAATATTGTCTACGAAATTCTGATAAATATTTATACAGGCGTGAAAGGATTGTAGACAAAATGGTAAAGTCACCTTTACAGTCGTATTTAAAAAGGTTACGTAACAAATTTTTGTAAATAATATCGCAAAATTATCATGTCGGTAAAAATGCTTAACGATAAAGAATACTGGGTCTATTAACCAAGACACAAACATTATAGAAACTATAGAACCTACAATTTCCTTCTATATCGAGATATTAAAAGTTTTTGGTATGTCATTTATTTTATATGAATGCCATTATTTATAATGCTGTGTAGAGATACAATAGTTCAGCACCTCATATGTATCCAGGAATACGCTGTTTATTAGCCTCAGGTCATTCTTAATAATATCATGGCTGAAATATTTTCTTATTCAAACCCCACAAAAGCTTAGACAGCCTAAAGCCTATTGCTTGTCTTCTATATATATTCACATACATACATAATTGGTTATTACAACCATTCAGTCATGATTGCGACCTAGCTTCTCTGAGGGTTACGACTTAGCATCTCACACAGTGGTATTAATTTTATACACGAGTGGCGTAATCTACAGTTTAAAGTCGACCCTGAACTTTAGATTTGTGAGAAACTTTTTCATGGAAATTTTATTGACTCTGAAAGTTTTCGCCAGAAATCTGCTGAGGGCCTATCACCGAAGAAATATTTTTCAGATTTCGTTTTGTTGGGTTTGAGTCGTGGCTTTACGTCTAATAAGCTAACATCCTACCGACTAGACTATGGCGCACTTCTATCTTCTCTTTCTCTAAATATATCCTTCCAAACACCCCTTTCCATACCATATATAAATCCTGATTCCATCAACAGCCTGGAAGTACAGTTCCTTATGAGTTCATCTGCCTGCTTATAACCCCATGGTCCCAGAATCTTTGAAAAACTTCCGCTAATCTCTCATATGTTCTCGATCCTTCGTATACCATACAATGGCTTCCTTTTTAATAGAACATGTAGCCTCTAAGTTACTTCATTAATTTTTGTTACTACGTTTTGTTGCGAAGTATTTCCAAAATCATGGAGTCTATCGGATCAATTAATGGGGGAGCTGTAAGGCATTCTATTTATTATGTTAAGAAGTCCGCCTATAAAACTGATCGAAGACTTATCTTCTATTACCCTAACCATCGTCTGAAAAGCTCTCGTCTTCACAATAATATATCATTGATCCAAAGAGCCTCCGACTCGACTGGATCACAAATGCTCGTTATTTTCCGATTTGCTCAGCCTGCCCAAACAATCGTCCAATAGGTTACTATTGGTCTGACAATCATGGTGCACATTCAGGACAAAATCCTTGGGTTACTTATCTAATATTTCTGGCTTTTGCCGAAGAGTTAGTCCATGTCAAGACAGTGATATTCACAGACATTATACCTCCCATTTCCTTATATTCTATCACCCTAGAATTTCTTTTTAATGCAGGAAATTTTTTCTCGCCCGGGGTTTATCCTTACACGCACCATCGACTCATCGCCAATCTCAAGATGTTAAATCATTCTCCTTAAAAGCAAGAAATACAGTCTGATGCAATAGCTAGAGAACGTAGTTATTAATGATAGCATTGGAAGGATAATTTAGAAGAGGAATTGTAATATATTTAACCAGCAATAGGTTATATAGAAATAGAAATAGAAACGTAACCTCCACTGAAGTTGTAAATATAAATACCGTACCGTTTGAACACTAAGCAGTTAGACAGGATAACAAATAGGTTAGATATGACGGGAAGTGCCACCTCTTCAAAAGAAATGGTTCTGAGTCAGCAAAATTATTATTATTGTTATTAATACATGTTCGCTTAGCTAGTTTTTTATAGGCAATGACGAGTGTCAAAATCTAGAAGAGGGAGATGCTGTCAAGTGTATGTTCCAAAGGGAATGAGGAAAGCAGTTTCACTAACTTCTGAGCTTAAAAGGCTATTTTTAGGTTCTAAAATGTAAAGCTCAGGAATGTTTATGTATTTTTCCCTTTATCTAATTTAAATGTCATACCCCTGCTTAATATAAAATTATCACGCCTTAAAATATGCAACATTTTTATATTTATTTATGACACCCTAAAAGTATACATTATCTTTTTTATTTACTTTACCTATTATTGTTATTATTCCTTTAGGAAAGCTTAAAACAAACAAACCTTCACTTTAAATATCCTTTTGCAACATTTTAATTGCTGCTGCTTCTGTAAGGAGCCTTAATCAAAAGCAAAATATTACATTTTGTATTAGTAAGGGTGTAAGTGTGTGTTAGGGCGTGTATTTGAAAAACAATTGTCAAGCATTTGACAGCTTTTAACTGTGCTTGTATTTTAACCTAAGCAGCTTAGCAAAGCTTAACACCGACATTTAGGCACTGAAAATTGAGTAGGAGAGCAAAAATTAAATCCTTTTTTATAACAAAAAACGAGGCTTCCTGGCATTTATGCCGCTTTTAGAATAAAAATAAGGTAAATGTCCATTTTGACGTGTATATTCGTTTAGAAAAATACTAGAAAGAAACAAAACACGAATTGTCTGTTTTGTTTTCTTCTCTTTTTTTCATTGTTTTTAATTTAATTTTTTTATTTTTTTTGTATTTTCAACTTAAGAAAATTGCTGTAATTTTTTCTTATTTATTCTCATTTTTTATTTTTCTCTCTCTCTCTCGCTATTATAAAACTGTCAGTTATAAATATGTGGGTGGTTTGGATTTTCTTGCCACATTTTTTCTGATTTTATTTTCAGAATTTTTTTTTTCTATTTTTCCTCAAACAGCAAAACGTCTAAATTGTGTGGCGCATTGCAGTTTTTTCATTTGGCAATTGTTTGACTTGACGGTACAATTCTTTCCGTTTTTTTTTTCTTGTTCTCTCTTCACTTCTATTACAATTTTTTTGTTCGTTATTTTATTATTTTTGTAACGAATTGTAAATTCTAACGAAAGGGGATTATAGGAAAATCATGCCAAAATGTCAGTTTTGAAAATAGAACAGAAATATAGCAAAGAAATAAAACACAAGAAAAGCTGAAGAATATAAAATGAAAATGTCAAAATAATTGCAGTTGTTTCTGATTGAAGATAATTACTTTGATATCGTCATGCACCCAGCGGTGAATGACTGACTGGGCTGCTTACCAAAGCAAAGCTAAAGTTAAATTGACGGTACACTTTATGTGTGTTTTTTTTCTACTCTCCTCAGACATTAAGATAATAAAATATTTATTTAATATTGGGTGATATAAAAAGTATTTACGGGTTCTTTATATTTAAAAGATTTTTAAATAAATTTTATTCAAGAATGGTTTCAAAACATGACAAGGTCTTCAGCTGTTAAGTATCGTTCACCTAAAGTATCATTTATACAGTAAAAGAATTGTCTTTTGCCGAAAATGGATCGTTTAACAACAGAATAATGCCTACAAATCGTTAAAGACTAGAACGAAATTGGTAACTCAAACCTGTCATGATTTGGTTGCCCACCTACTCCTGATGGAATTAGTAGGTTAATTTACTTTCACAGAAGGGGCCAGTGGAGAAGAGCAGAGTCGTTAGGGTAATAGGTTTTGAAGTCGCCGTGTTCGAGCCGCAGGCCAGACATCAAAATAAAATACAAAAGTATTTCTACGGCGACTTCCTCTCAGCAGATTTCTGGCAAAAACTCTGAGAGTAAATAAGAATTGCCATGATAAAGTTTCTCAAAAATCTGTCGTTCGGAGTCGACTTTAAACTGTAGGTTCCACCACTCATGTATAAAATTAACACACACAACATAAGTGGTGTGAGAAACTAGGACGTTGTACAAGGGGTCAATTCGACCTCCGGGTACTGTACTTGTCTTAATTGAGAAGTACACGTCTTTTAACATAACATAACTTAGGGTAATGGATCGAGATGTTTTGTGTCTAGTTATCTATAGCCTGCTATAGACAGTGCTAGAACAGGTATGCTGCTGGTCTTAGATAAGGCCAGTGGGAGGTTAGTTGTTGGATTTATTACAAGCAATGCGGGATTAGATTGCTGACAAGGATCTGAAACAGATCCCAGCAGAACTACTGTAGCGTATGTTGCGACGAGTAGGGATTGAAAACTATCGAACTTATCCCCTGTATCTGTGAAGCCTTAGTAGATTGAGTACTCTGGGCAAGGGCTACTTCGAAGGTTTGGACTCTTTGTCAAGTGCCGTCATTAAGGCTCGCCATAGATTCATCAATAGGTTGAGCTGGTTGAGAAGTGCTAGGGCTTCAATGTTGTAGTCGCGCTCTCTTGTGCGTTTGTGGTCTGTGTTGTTCCTCCGTCTCCTTATCCTCCCTTTCCTACCTCATCGCCTTTTAACTATTGCCTAATTTCTCTCTCTCTCTCTTTTTTTGGTACGTATTACAATGGGTCATTTTGACCCGCGAGTATTGTATTTGTATCAATGACAAGTACACGTCCTCTAACTTCACCTAACTTAGGTTAGCGGGTAAAGCAAGTTCACTTTGCGGCCCATCATCATTGGTAACACTATGTTCAGATATGCACTTTTATTGAGTCAATATTAGATTTATTGAGTACAATATTTTAAGTGTTCAGACATAATAATTTTTATTTTGGTTTTTTTTTTTTTTGTTTGTCGTTGTTGACATTTGTGTTGTCAAATATCAACAGAAAGTGTTCGGATAATTGCAATATGCGCACTGAGCATACTTATGGCAGTGCTGCATTTTAAGTTTTACTCAATATTACAACAATTTGCGTATACAATAAAGGTGCATATCTGAACACCACATAAGTTTATAAAGAAATTTCAAAAAACTGATAAAATAACGGATGTGCTAGGTGTTACTTAAATTGTCTCCTATATTAGATAAAGAGTGACTGATGATCCAAAAATTATGATTCTAAGCAATTGGGCCTGTATTAGTAAGCCTGATTGACTATTTACAACGCCGTATAAAAACTCCGATTAGTTGCTAGGATCATAGCCTTCCAATTCTGATTATCGAACAAAAATTTCTTCAGCAATGAAGTTCATTCATCAATCAGTGGGTAAATCAAAAGAATACATGGGAGAACCCATAAGTAATTGTGGAAAACTAATTTTTATAATATGGAAGTAACATTGGGCTCTACACACATAATTGGTCATTGCAACGATTCAAAGACTGTTTCTACAAGGATAATTGCTTGAGAACCTAGCACGGCACGGCCTATATGGTAACTGCATAAGAACTTGTCAGTTAAGCGCTCTTAATTTCTGCCGGGTCTTCACATATACAGTAGCCTGGAACACAATAACTTCGTTTGATCAATTCTGACTGTCCTTAATGAATAGCTTGCTTCTATCAGAACCAATCGTTTGATCAGGTTGTACAATCTTCTTAAAATAAATAATTCCTTTCTAGTTGCACCAGACATATATAGCTCTTTACCTTTCTCGAACGCAACTCAAAGTTTGCAACCATGTGCGTAGCTTCGTCCACGAACTTGGTCGGCGTTAGAAATAGTTCGACCTCCTTCAGACAATTAAATTCTTAACTATTAGCTCATACGGCATCCAAACATCGAGATTGTTGGTGAATCCAGCTCTCTCCATATGGTCTCTAAAAGGGTCGTAATTGATGCTGTTTTCCCTTCCTAGCGATGTCTATGCTACTTAAGTGCAGATTTTTTTGATGATTTTATCGACTTTTTTGTGATTGCTCGAACAAAGCGAAGCTCATTTATGACGTCAAAAGTATCACACCGAAAATGAACAAACAATCGCGCTGCTCTTCTCCTAGTTCCACGATTGCCAGATATATGCGCCTTAAAACCGGCTATTGGCCAAAACCCTCCGTTTCTCTCTATAAAAAATTAATTCTCTCAGGACATACACATTTATTGTGAACACAAAATCATGTCTTTAAACTAGTTTCCAATAACTCTGTTAAAGAATCAATCTGCCAAAGAATCTCTCAAAAATTTAATTGTTTTTGTTGTTATTGTTATGCAACGTTAAAATGCCGGCAAATAGTTGAGAAATTCCCAATAATACTAACCATTGTTCTGCTGCTGGTTAATGTGTGTGCATTACAATGGCATAATTGAATTAAAATCTCGTAAGGATATTGTTATCCTACAACTACAACCAGTAAATGTTAGAGTATATGCCAGCTGAGAGGCATTACCCACTACAAAGGCACTCACTCACTCAGTCACTCACCATCATACAGTTCACTTCAAATGGTGTAATAACAGCCGAGTTGAATTCTAAACTACTATACTGGCTATAATATACGATTTATCCTTAAGCATTTTAGAAAACTACACAGTTAATGCAACCACTACTACCACCACCAGCATTATTATTGAAACCGACAGCATGTACTCCATTGCGCCATTGTGTTTGTAATGTAACAAGAACAAGAAAAGGAAGTTGCCATATAAAAACAGAGTCACACTCGGTTACAACATGTTTGAAATCGTATACGAAATAGAAATTCAACACCAAATAACGGAAACAAAACAAGGAATTTAAAGAAAAAAAATCAAATAAAAAAGGTAGAAAAAATAGAGGAAATCTACACCCAGAATACCAAAATAACACCTAAAAACGATATCCGTTTGGATTTTTAAACAAAAACAAACAATATTATCGCAGTGAATACTTTACAGCGGAGGCGGAAAAACAAAGTACAGTGGATGACAGTAAAAAATTAATTGAAGTGAAGATCGAAATTAGATCATGAGCTACGGAAATTGGTGTAGGCTCAAAGAAACAGGGAATCTAATATCGCCGTACGCGCCAGATTTGACTGCTAACTGCGTATAGTAGATGAAATGGTTGCTACACACTACCGTATTATTTCTAGCGAAGAAGATTACGTCTTCCATATCACGACTTTTGATGAATGAAGGAGGATAAGATTATCACCCACTTTTTATGTCAGTAACCGTATTTGTTTGCACACAGAGTAAAATGCCGTCTGGATTGCAAGAATGACATGGCCTCTGTGGTCGTTGGCAAGCTCTATGGATTTTTAAGAAATCAAAACTATTTCAACGTGACCAATTTTATGTTTCAGTCTGAGCAATCTGAAAGTCTGAATCAAAACTTTACTATAAAAAGTGTTTGAGGCGTTATGAAACACACAACATTTTCTGGAGATAACTTCTGGCCGTTGTAATAAAGTTTTTTGCTTCAATTTCGTTAATTTTTGGCAGTAGAAACCAAAATCAGTCTTTTGACTAGTCTCCAGAGGTTCACAACGAACAATTCTCTTCCTTCCTATAATTGTCCGTAATATCCAATGTGGCATAATCTGTATGGCAAGTAGAGCCGATCTATTCAAACCACATGCCGTTGGTGTCCAAAGCATCAAATTCAGGTCAAAAGAAATTCATAACCATCGACCTATAGTGCTCGCGGCTGCCAGTGATGTCTTGCCCAACGACTTTCTCAAAGAAATATAGACCGGTGACATTGCCAGCCCAAAATTCCCTCCAAATAGTGACTATCTTGGGATGCAGTGAACGCTCTTGGATCTCATATAGATTGGTTTCATACCAAATTCGATAAATTTGTAAACAAACAAACAATACCTAATCATCCAGAAATGGGCCTCGTTTTTTGGATGAAAATTAGAGTATAACTGATCCAGAGTCAATTCAGCCAACACACGTCGTTGTCTAAGGTCGTCCATGGTGATTTGACAAAATAGACTACATAAATGGCAAATAAGTTGTCACACTTACATACATAATTGGTCCTAACAATCCTTCAGTCAGGATTACGACCTACCTTCTTACACCATTTATGTTGTGTGTGTTAATTTTATACAGAAGTGGCGATACCTACAGTTTAAAGTCGACTCCTGACGACAGAAACTTTTCATGGCAATTTTATTTACTCTCAGAGTTTATGACAGAAATCAGCTGAAAGGAAGTCACCGAAGAAATATTTATTTTTTCATATTTTCGTTTCGATGTCTGACCTGGAGTTTGAATTGTGGCCTCAAGTCAAATAAGCCAACACACTAACTACTAGACTACGGCGACTCCACACTTTGATTCAAGAATTGCCGTTATCAAGTCCCTAACGGAAGAACATTGCTATCCAGCTTTCTTCTAATGATTAGTAACTATTTGGTAATGAGCACCTAGTTTCCTGGCGACGGTCCCACTACTTATATGCCAGTCTGTGCTTGATCGTGCTTGAAGTCGGTAGTGTGTTGGCTTATTGGGCATAAGCCAGGATTCAAACCCCAGGCCAAACATCAAAACAGATACAAAAAGTATTTCTTCGGCGATTTCCCCTCAGCAGATTTCTGACAAAACCTCTGAGAGTAAATAAAAATTGCCATGAAAAGTTTCTCAAAAAATCTGTCTGTCAGAGTCGACTTTAAACTGTAAGTCCCACCACTCATGTATAAAACTAACACACACAACATGAGTGGTGCGAGAAACTAGGTCGTAATCCTGACTGAAGGGTTGTAATGACCAATTATGTATGTTTGTATGTATTAGCTTGATCGACCAGAGTGAGGTGAATCCTTGTCATCAAAACTATCAAATCAAAAACAAGCAAACCAGCTCGCTGTTCTTTTCCTAGTGCTATTATCGTCTCCAAAGCCTTCACAAATTTTCTTCAGCTGCGCACTCTATAGTAAAAAAGCGAAGTATGGGTGGGCCATATATCGGTTAAAACTTGAACCATCAGTTATTTTGAATCTGACAATACTTAGGTTATTCTATTCCGTCACAAAATTCAGTATATTATCTTAATAAATCGATATACGCTTGAGCAACGTTGAGATTTATTGGGTCAACGAAAAACAGCACGATTATGTCGATTTTGCCAAAAAGAAATCATCTTTTCGAATGAAGCTCATGTTTATCTTGGTGGGTACGTTAATAAGCAAAATTGCCGTATTTGGGGTTCAGAAACCCAAACGTTGTCTAACAGAAGTAATGCTCGCATTACGAGTGACTGTTTGGTACAGCTTGTGGAGAGGAGGCCCATATTTCTTTGAAAATCATGATGGCGCAACCATTACGGTCACCAGATACTTCTATCGCACCATGACAACCGATTTTTTTGTAACCGCTCTTCATGGCATTGATGTGAAAGGTGTTTGGTTTCAACAGAATGGTGGAACTTGCCATACATCTCATGCCACAATCGATTTATTGTGTCAAATGTTTGATGGCCGTATAATTAGCCGAAATCGTTATGTCAATTGGCAGCCAAAAAGTGGCGAATTGACACCGTTGGACTATTTTCTGAGGGGCACCGTAAAAGAAAAGTGTTATGCCGACAAACCAGGTACAATTGAGCATTTGAAGACCAACATTTGTGATGCCATTGCTGAGATAGGAACCCATACACTCGAAAAAGTGGACGAAAATTATTCCGATCGAATAAGATACTGTGAGGGCATCCACGGCAGCCATGCGAATGAAATAATCTTCCATTCCTAACCGGAAAAATAATACTTCAGAACAAAGAAATAAATTTCCAAAGATAATGAATAGAACACACAAATATATTTTAAATGGAATTACATAATGAAAGCCTTCAATTAAATAATAAAAGTCTTATGAAAAGAAAATGGATTTCATTCAGTACAAGATTTCCCATTCATTTCAAATTGAAATTTGAACACAATATTTCAGCGACGAAAAACCATTAAATTGTCACTCACTGTAGGCAGGAGAAAAAAACACAAGCACACATACACACACAAGTACTCCAGTTTATATTAACAAATACATGAACACATTAACAGAGACACTGCAATGACAGTTAACTTTAGTTGAAACTGTTAGAGACACGCATTGATTCATTCTCCTTTAAATGTTTTCTGTCTGTTGTGCTGTTAATATGGCATGAGAATTACCCTCAGCCTCAAAGCCTCTCACTCTCCCTCTCTCACTCTCTCTAGCACTCTCTTATTGTATTTTTAAATTAAATGTTTGTAAGTTAGTAATGATAGCATACACATATGTATGTACAAACATACGTAGTGTATAGCAATTGTGGCTGATAAAGAGAGAAAGAGAGAGAGTGTGTGTATTAATGTATTAGTGTTGGTGTTTGTGCCTATAATGTGATGACAATGACCGGAAAACATAGAGAAAACTAAGCGTAAAATAAACAATGGACTCTCCTTGTAATTCTTTTCATTTCATTTCAATGTTTGTCCGTTTGTTTGTTTATTTGTTTGTGTCTGTTGTTTGGTAAGAGTGGGTGTATTGTTCTCTATTTTTTTCTTTCTTTTGTTTGCTATTCTGTAATCATTACCGTTATGGTTGTTATAACTGTTGTTGCTATAAAGCTTTTCTCTTATTCTGTGCACAAACACAGTGAAACGGTTACAGGCAATTTTTCTTGCTTTTATACAAGTGTGTGAGTGTTTCCTGACAATAAAACAATCACGAAACCCCAGCAAATATTTGGATGAACACTTCATAATCTGCCATAACCACAGTAGTTAAAAAGGCTGAACTGCAAACACGATCAATCCAAGTTTTCGGAAATTCGAAAATTTATGAGGCTTCGATGTTCTTCCAAATAGTCTAGTCGTAGAGCTCCTGAACCCTACCTTGCCTTTAAAACTAAATTAAATAGGTGGGTTGATAGGCCAGAACCTCGTTTCACACCTGTTCCCACTTTAATCCTTCTATTTATCGTATCTAAATCTAGGACATGGCATTTCAGTACTAATTTTTGAGCAGAGATATGAGCTTACATGCCTATGTTATCAACATTGTTTTTGGATTCCGTTTTTCGGCCAGCTTCTTGGGGTCTCCAAAGAATATGTAACAAACCCAAGTTCACCCAAAACTTCTCATTGACATGTAGGCTTACATAATAAGCTTGTAATATCGGGTCCGCCATTTAACGTTTTTTTGTTTCGACTAGTGCTTATGTCGTGAATGGTAACACTTAGCTCATGTCTGATTTGACAGATAATTAGTTTTATCCTTCCGCTGAACGAATATGATTGTGTATACGCTTGAACAACGCTCGGAAATATTGCGACATTACTTTGAAAATCATGGTAATGTTGCAGAATTTGTGCGAAAATTGCGTACGGATTTTGGAAGAAGAGAAGCACCGTCAGCTCCGTATGTTCGTTACCTTGTGAAAAAAGTGAAAGAAACTGGCATCCTCATCGACAAACCAAAGCGCGAAAAGCCAAAAACAGTGCGTACATCCGAGAATATTGCTGCTGTGGCAGAAAGTGTACGTGAATCGCCATCAACAGCAATTCACAGTCGTCCTCAACAATTGAACATTTCGGAGACATCATTGAGACGAATTTTGCATAAAGACCTTGGTATGACGCCATACAAAGTCCAACTGGTTCAGGAGTTGAAGCCAATTGACCATCCAATGCGTTTTTGCTTCGCTAAGTGGGCCTGCGATTGACTTACAGAAGATGCCGATTTTAGCAAAAAAAAAACATCTTTTCAGATGAAGCTCATTCTGATCTTGGCGGGTATGTAAAGAAGCAAAATTGTCGCATTTGGGGCACAGAAAACCCGCACGCATACATTGAAAAGCCGACGCACCCAAAACGAGTTTCTGTTTGGTGCGGATTTTGGTCCAGAGGCAAAATTGGGCCATTTTTCTTCGAAAATGAGCAAGGAGTGGCCGTTACAGTTAATGGCGATCGTTATCGGGCCATGTTGAACGAATTTTTGTTCACAAAAATTGAAGAGGAGGATATTGGCAACATTTGGTTTCAACAGGACGGCGCTATGTGCCACACAGCCGAAGCTACACTCGATGTTTTGCGCCCTGTTTTTGAAGATCGCATTATCAGCCGCAGAGCTGATGTCGTTTGGCCCCCTCGGGGCTGCGATTTGACACCGTTGGACTATTATTTGTGGGGTGCCGTCAAAGATAAGTGTTACGCCGACAATCCAGAGACAATTGACGCTTTAAAGGACAATATTCGTGAAGCCATTGTTTAAATACTATACAGAGATTTGTCTATACTAGGACTTGAATGGTAATCTCCTATCCAAAGGACAATAGGCATACAATAAAGGGATGCAGTTAAGTCCGCCTTACATATTGAAATGTACAGATGGATTTCAATTATGTGGAATAGAGTGCCTTAGATAAAGTACAAATGGACTGAATATTGAAAATTACTTGATGGAAAAACTAACTCGGCATTGCTAGGGAGCATTAGGAGAGCAGGAAAGAGAATCGTAGAGGCTGAGGTGCTCTTCACAGTCCTATGGAATTTTTTGAAGAATATGCTGCTAGTGACGTTTGAACAGGTCAGGTAAAATGCAGGTTTATCAGGAGTCATTCCAGACCAACACCAGCTGTAACACCAATCTTTGGAACTTAGAACTTAACCAGCGGGAAACCTCCGCTAAAGAAAATTCGAAGGAGAAAAATGAGGTTTATCGCACATACTAAACATTAGGAGCAATACGACTACAAAAATGGGCAAAAGTTGAATTTCCAAGGTCGCATAGTACGACTTTATTATTAAATTCATATGGCTGCCGCAGCTGGCCTCACAGTATCTCATTCGATCGGACCAATTTTGGTACACTTTTTCAAGTATATGGGGTCGTATATCGGCCTTGGCATTACGAATATTGGCCTTCAAATGCTCAATTCTCTCTGGTTTTTCTTTAAAGGCGCCCCACAGAAAATAGCCTAACAGCTGCCAATTGGCTACACCATTTAGGCTAATTAAACGGTCATCATACGTTTGACGCAATAAATCCACTGTGGCATAAGATGCGAGGCAAGTTGCACCATCCGGTTGAAACCAAACATCATTTACATCAATACCACGAAGTGCAGATACAAAAAAATCGGTTATCATTGTGCGATATATGTCTCCATTGACCGTAATGATTGCGCCGTACTCAGTTTCAAATAAATATCGGGCCAAAGATGCCTCCGTTCCACAAGCCATACCAAACAGTCACTCGTAGTGTAAGACCACCTGTGGGTTTCCTGAGCCCCAAATAAGGCAATTTTGCTTATTAACGTACCACCCACCAATATGAAAATGAGCTTCATCCCAAAAAATGTTTTTTGGCAAAATCGACATGATCATGCAATTTCTTGTTGGCCCAATAAATCCCAATGTTGCTTAAGTGTAAATCGATTCATTACGTTCAATGGAGATCAGACACTGAATTTTGTGACAGAATAGAATGAAATAACTATTGCTAGATTCGTAATAACCGATGGTTCAAATTCAAACCGGTAGATGATTCACTCTATACAAAAGCGCTTGGAAAACGTCTCCCACATCTCTTTTAGAAATTCGTCTCCTAAGCAATGTGTTCAACTCCTACGTCGATTTCACAATTATGCGCCTGAACACTTAGTTTGTAACCAAAAATTCTTGCTGTATTTAGATGGGATTTTGTCGCTGTCTACATCCCAATTGGAAACCAGATTTCCACACAGACATACTCCTTCCTTAAAAAGCTTCTATTCAAGGACCTCTGTTATTCGAACATCTTCTATTCTATTATTATATTATCTTAAATGGCTTGACACGTTTCTAATTCGTGTGTTTCCATAATTTTTCGTTATGATTTCATCAGATCGTAAGTTGAATGAAACAATCCAAGCCTTACATCTACTTGCCTAGCGTAGCTCATTAGCTCATTGCTCTTTGTCAATAAAAATGTTTGCTGGGTATGCTTACTTTTGTTAAAATTGTGTTTAATACATTCCCATACATTACACGCTGTGTTATTGTTATTGTTATTGTTATTGTTGCTGTTGTTTTGTATTGTTGTGTACGTAAGTATTTGTGTGGGTTGCCAAAAAGGAGGCTTGGCCCCATACTGTTGTTGTAGGCATTTTATGTGTTAACGTTAATGACATTCATTTAGCGAAACACGTTAAGCATAACAATTATGGTCCAGCGATTATTTATAGCCTGTATTTCAGTATTTCTTATTACGATCTTTCTTCACTTTTACAAAAGAAGACAAACAGACAACAACAATAACAACAACAACAGAAATAATAGAATAAATCACAAAAACTTTACAAATGAAAAAGCCATGAAAAGCTTGAGAGTGTAGGCAATATAATGAAATGTAGTGTGAACAATAGCCACAGATTTAAGCACACACTCCACAATTGTTCTTAACGGAATTTAAAAAAAGAGGGTCATAGCATAAAGAGAGTATATTTCGTGTGACCTTCACCAATCTGCAGCAAAGATAAGATTTCTCATGTCTTCGGTGAGACATATCATCTATTGCGGTTTAATGCCTTAAGACTGATGGTTGTAAATAATTTTTTTAATCATTCATACATAAAAAGACGAATAGAAGATGCCATGTCTCTTTTTAAGGACTTTAGACTGACGCAATTTAACAATAAAATGCCCTGCCATCTCGTTATGGGAACACCAGCATCTATAAATCAGGATAAATATCGAGCAACCATAGCTGCCAGATTTGACGATTTATGCCCTTATTTTGACGATTTTTCGAAATTAAAAATTTACATCATATTCCTAACTTTACTACATTAAAAGCCACTGTAAGCTACTTAAAGTATTATATTTTAAGTTACTTTCGAATACCTGTGATGATTTTTCTGTATTTTATTCGTTTTAACCCCTTAAAAGCCAAAAAATTACAACTCCTAACTAACCTCGTAGTTGAGAATAATTTATCACTTGTCGTTGCAGACAATTCTAAAAATTCGAGTGTATGTAGCTCCTAATATTACCATCGGAAAAACAAAGGCAAGCGCATGGTGTTTGGAACTATGAAAATATGTTCTGGGAAGAAGGAAAGAGGGAAAAGTGTTTATGGACACTAGGTTTGTATATTTTTATACCATAAGTAACAGGAAACACCTCTGAAGGAATTGAGTTCCACATACGAATAGTCCGACTAAAAAACGTACTTTTTCTGTAATGCAGTGTGCGATCCACTGGCCAATCGACCACATACGGATGTCCTGGCCGAGAAAGACGAGCGTTACGTAGGAATATATGATTTTCGGGAACAAGTCCCCTTATTTCGTTCGAGCAAAATCCTTTTGTAGTAGTAAAAGAACAGTAAAACACAAACCACATTGCAACGATGCACCATTGATTCAATGGAGTTGGATACACTACCGTCATTAACGAGCTAGTACGGCCTCTCCTGTACACGGTCGAGAAACCTCATAAGTAGTATAAATAAAATCTTAAGAAGGAAGTGAAAAATGTGTCGGTTGCAGCCAACATTACACTGAATTTTCATGCTTAGAATGTCAAGAGCTTCTGGCTCCTTAATATTTACACCACCCATAGATTAAGATGATGCAATATTATTGCTGCGCTTACGTGTCAATAAACAACACTGGGATATATTGTTTAATCCTTAAACAATTTTTTCCATTTTTGGAAAAAACATTAATAAATGAAGATGAAGGACGCTAGCTTTTAATTTCTAACAAATTAGTTTTAAATGTTTTGTTTTTTAACTCAGATATGTACATACATTGACTTTATATGTTTTACTACAATAGAAATAATTTTGATTTTTAAAAACTTTTAATTAATTTATTTATTTTTTTCTGACGATTTCAATAAAAGTCTGACGATTTTGACGATTTTTTGTCAAATATTTGACGATTTGGTGCCTCATTTATCTGGCAGCTATGCGAGCAACCCAGCGCAGACCTTTTAGCTTTCTGACTATCCTGACTATTTCTAATTCTTTTACCTCATGTTCGCATAGTCTGACGCTAATTTCCTCGTCCATTTCATTGATGATTAAATCTATACCAATTCACGGCATTGATTTTAATCTGTTAGTGAAGTCTTCACGTCTATATATACACACGTATATTCCCGTACTATTTACTACTAAAGCCTTGATTGGGGTTGTGCGAAGCGCATCGTCCTTATAGCATGTAAAAAACTTCATATTGATTCGGACACGAATAAGTTCTATTATATCCTAGCAACTTATTGAAGATTAGATTTGTATATACGAGCGCCTAGGATCTCCTTAGAACTCCAACTCAAATACTCTTCGGCCTAAAAATTTTTTATTATATATTTTTTATCTCATTTTTTATTTTATTTTTTAACTTGGTTGCTGTATATGCCCACCGTATTTACCAGTAATATTGCATGTGTAGAGGTACAAGAAAATCCTTCCGATCAAAAAATAGAGTGGCGCGAATCTTAAACAGCTTCACAATGCCTCACAATAAAGGTTAATACATGAATTCAAAATTCTTCGTGAAGTAAGAACAGCAATATTGAATTTCGAGCGCTCAGATCAATAAATTTGTAGAAGGATGCCACTATCAGTCAATCGGAACTCTTCAAAATACAAGAAATTGTGAGAATTCTAACCAAAAGGCAACATAAAGTAAAGAACCGCCATTCTAAATAAGTGTACTGTGACTCTACAGCGTTCAAAAAGACCGCTTATCAACCTTAAGTTTTCCCTCGATAATTTAATGCATGAGTCAGATCTCCTTTTATTGTAATTTTCTAACAAAAGTTTTGAGTTTATTAAGACCACTTGGTTTTGAAAATAGTTTTTGCCTCTTCCCTTTCGTTGAGCATACCTTTCCAAATATTCTCTCCTACTCCACAGTCTTCCAGCCTCATCCACGATGTTAAAGCTTCCCCCTTTGCAAACTCGTCTGCTTGGACATTGCTATAAATGCCATGAGCGGGGGCACAGCAGGGGTCTAACCAGCTGTTTCAGCTTCTTCACACAGTTCCATGTTATTTTCAATATAAGCTCATAAGATTCGAGTGCTTGAATGGCTGTATGACTATCAATTAGCATTGCTATTTTCTGTCTTGTGTACCTCCTAGTCAAATTGAATTGAGCAAATATTTCTATGTCATAGGCTTCTGCTTGAAAGATACCAGCGGATTTCCTATGAGCTCATAAAATTTTATTCTGCAACCAAAAACCCACTGCTCCTGTTACAAGATCTCTTCTTGACCCATCTGCATACCGCGAAATAGTTCCTCTTTTAAAAGAATATGTAGATACCAGATTACTCCATTCATTTTTGTTACATAGTCTTGTGAAGAAACATTTTCCATAGTCATAGAGTCTACTGATTCTGCCTAGGGGACAGTTAAAGACAGAGTTGTCAATTAATCGGTCATGCAATCCATCACTGAATTTCATCTTAGACTTGTTTGCTATCAAAAGTCGCCATAGTCTAGTAGGTAGTGTGTTGGCTTATTAGACCTTAGGCCACGATTCAAACCCCCCAGTTCAAACATCCAAAACAAAGCGAAATATGAAGAAAATATTTCTACGGTGACTTCCTCTCTCAGCAGATTTCTGGCAAAAACTTTGAGAGTGAAATAAGATTGCCATGGAAAGTTTCATAAAAAATGTGTCATTCGGAGTAGACTATAAACTATAGGTTCCGCCACTTATGAATAAAATTAAATCACACAACATAAGAGGTGTGAGAAACATGGTTGCAATCCTAACTGGAATGCTGCAATGACCAAATATATTATGTACGAGTATATAGTGTGGTCCAATTACATTTATTCTGTGATAGAAAAATATTACTAAGACCTTTGCAGGTATCCTTCGACTGTCGCAGATGTCTCAATGAGATCGCGAACCGATATGATGTTTGTATCACATGGGTACCGGGACATAGAGATATTCCCGGCAACTGCAAAGCGGATGATTTGGCCAGAGTGGGCACGACCATCGAACTTTCTGATGAATTCTCTCCATTGGGGATCCCTTTGGATACCTCCAGGCATTTAATTGACAATGCAATCGTGGACTTTGTCGACGGTAGGTGGGCAGCTTCGGATAAGGGCAGAACGGCACAAAAAATCTGGCCAAGGCTGGATAGGAGGTGCACGGCGACTCTGCTTATACTACAAAGAAGAAGGCTCAGCGCTGTTATTGGGGTTATTACGGGGCATTGTAGGAACGCATGCGAAGCGTATTGGTCTTGGACACCTCGCGAATGATTTCTACGGAAGCTGTGGAGATGTTAAAGAGGATGAAACTATTCTTCACCTACTATGCACGTGGCCGACACTTGGTCGGAGGAAAAAGAGTTACTTGGGTGCCTACTACATGGAGGATATGGGTGAACTGTCACGTGTGGATATTGGCAGCCTGAGTCGCTTCATCGGAAGATCCGACTGGTTCCTGGAGTAGGGGAGAATGTGAAACTGTGGTATCACAATGGGCCCTGTGTGCGGCCTAAGTGTGTCCGCGCATGACTCCATTGAGGGGACAGCCACTTCTACCTACCTACAAACCTATCTTGCAAGTATCCTAACAATTTCTTTAATTCGTCTCTAAATTCATCTGATTGCTTTATAGGCCTCTCTGTGACTTTTCAACACCATAAAACCCTCATATTTAGGACATGCATTATGGCTTTGTTATTTGTTTTTATTTATGTAATCCAATCAAAAATTTATGGGTTAATTACCAAGTGGAAAGAAATTAAACTCTTTTTCTATTTTGTTCCACTAGAAACTTGATTAAGGAATTTTGTTTTTCATTCTGATAATATTTGTAGTGAACAGTGATTTGAGTTGAGATGAGTGAGATTTATTTCAAATACAAAATATTTGTGAACGATTGTTTGAATCTTAAAACATAACTAAGTATTCATTATTAAATCGGATTTTGTAACATGGAAAAGTCAGTTTCAAATCGTTGATATTTTTACTTTTAAATCCAATTTCCTGGCCTTAGAAACCACTGTCGAAGTTCCTAACGCAGTTACAAAAAAAGGAAAACGCCATTACACCATAAAATCTAAAATACAGCAGCATCAGCAGCAGTTATAAAAGTAATCACCATAAAAGTGTGACTCAATTTTCGTGTAGATTTCGTTAAAAAATAATTTTTTTTTCAAAATTTTTGTAAAAAAGCCGATAAAAATTGCTTCACATGAAGTATAAAAAAAGAAAAAGAAAGTAAAAATATTATTGAACACTTTACAGCAACTATTGAAGTCCTAAAAAATGCATGGCATAAATGCGATTGTTTTTGGCCGCAATTCTATTCAGAAAAATTTTTCGGCCATAAAAGCTGTGGAGTTTTTTCATCTGTTGTTTGTATTTCTATACAACAATCGCATTGTGCAGTTGTTGTTGTTGCACGTAGAAATCAAAATAATTTTTGAATTAAAAAATGTGTACACTCGCACACACTTGCATACTGCATACATTTATACACACACATGTATGTTCTAAGGACAAAAAAAAAGAAAAATATTTCACAGCTGCAGCAATACTTATCCATGCATGCTCGTAAATGTGTTAAATGCTGCAACACCAACCTACAAAAAACAAAAAAAATACAAACACATGCTTACACTCACACACATTGGAAAACAATTGTATGCCACAATAAAAGGACACGGCAAAATCCAAGTGGCAAAACTCTTTCATTTATTCATACCGTCGTTCCCCACATACGTACAACATGACGAAGTGACCAAAAAGCCTTTTTTGGTTCTCTTTTTTGTGTCCCTTTTTTGTTTGGACTGAAGGCGAGATCAGTAAAGTTTATTATTCCATTTGCTGTGTAAAATCTTTTTCATTGCATTTTTGTTTTTGCTTTAATTTTGAACTTTAAAACTACAATTTGGTTGCACTTTTTTTGTCTTTCTGAAGTTTAAAAAGAAAATATTTCTTGGTGATTAACACTTGAATTTAAAAAAATTATTTGTAGCACAATAATAATACAGGTTCAGAGCTTATTAGGGGTTTCGATTGAGGCTGATAATAAAGCCCTTCAGTCAGAATTACGACCTAACTTCTCATGCCACTTATTTTGTGTGTGTTAATTTTATACATGAGTGCGGCTACGAAAGTTAGATTTTTGAGAAGCTTTTCATGGCAATTTTTATTTTCTCTCAGAGTTTTTGATAGAAACCTACTGAGAAGAAGTCGCCGAAGAAATATGTTTCGTATTTCACTTTGTTGGAGATGTCTAGGCTGGGGTTTGGATCTTGCCCTCTCGTCTAATATGCCAACACATTGCCTACTAGACTACGGCAACTTCTGATAGCAAACAAGTCTAACATGAAATTCGAAATGATATACGAAATGAAAATTTCGTAACCTAAAGAATCGATTGACTGACAACTCCATCCTTAACTTCTCTTCTGTACAGAACCAGTAGACTCCATGACTTTGGAAAATGTTTCTCAACGAGACTTAATAACAAATTAAGTGATTTGGAATCTACATATCCTTTTAAAAGAGGGACTATTTTGTGGTATATAAGTGGGTCAAGAATGAATCTTGTAACAGAAGCAGGAGTTTATCGTCGAAGAATGTAACGTTTCGAGCTCATAAGGAAATTTGCGGATATCTTCCGAGCTAAAGTCTATGCCATCGAAATATTTATTCCATTCAACTTAATTAGGAGGTACAAATCAGAGATCCACAATGAATCGCTTTTTCGCTATTCATAAGTACTCATGAAATTTTGAGTATGAGTGAGTCAACAGTATTGAAATTCAACTACACTCATTCATTCGTACTCCCTACAACATTGATTAATAAGTACAAGTAGCAATGAATATATGTACAACGTTGACATCAAACTCATAACATTCGAAATATGTTTGATTCATACGCCTAATCATTCAGATTCATAAATTTAGAAAAATACTTATAATACTCATAAATGATTCGAGTGATTCGAATCATTCGTCAAAATTTACAGTCCTAGTTGTTGTTGCATTTACAAAGAAAGAAGAAAGGAAAAGACAAAGACAGCAAGCAAAGCAAACACACAACCTTCTAGTGAGTATTGTATTATTAGTATGCGAATCATACTTATTTTGTGATTCGTGTATACGATGAGTCATGGAGAGTCGAAATCAACAACATCATGAGTATTGTTAAGTATGGGTACCATGAGTATTTCAAATTTTGAATATGAGTAGTATGAGTATGACATTAAAATAAGTATGAATGCGTATAAGTATCAGAAATTATGAGTATGATTCGAATCTACTCATCGTTTTGAATACCCATTGCTGACCTCTGATACAAATGCAGGACATGGCAATACTAACAGGGAGACAGGCCGCCATTTAAGCACTCTTACAAGGTTAAATCGAAAATAGCATGGGACAGTCTGAAGAAGTTAAATCAACCCGTGGCGCAGATCAGATGGGAATTCCCGGCAATAAGCAAGCAGATGAGTATGCAGGGAGTTGAGTTTCAACGCCGTTAATGGGACCAAAACCCAACTGTGGAGTATAGGAGAGGATGTTTGGAAAGGTATGGATAAAGAAAAGTGGGTCTGATGCACTCAAAACTTTTGTTGGAAAATTAGAGGAGATCTGACTCATGCATCAGACTGTTGAATGATAACTTAAGGTTGATAACCGATCTTTCTGGGCGAAGTAGGCTCACAGTACACTTATTCAGAATGGTAGTGGTTAACTTTATGCTCCCTTTTGAAAAGAATTCTTACAATTTCATGTATTTTGAAGAGTTCCGACTGGAAATTATATCGGGTCCGCCATCTATCGTTATTTTTTCAACTAGTGCTTATTTCGTGAATTGTAACACTAAGCTCATGTCTGACTTAACAGATAACTAGTTTTATCCTTCCGCTGAACGAATATGGAACATCCAATGCGTTTTCGCTTCGCTAAATGGGCCTGCGATCGACTTACAGAAGATGCCGATTCTGGCAAAAAAAAATCATCTTTTCAGATGAAGCTCATTTTGATCTTGGCGGGTATGTAAACAAGCAAAATTGTCGCACTTGTGGCACAGAAAACCCGCACGCATACATTAAAAAGCCGACGCACCCAAAACGAGTCACTGTTTGGTGCGCATTTTGGTTTAGAGGCATAGTTGGGCCATTTTTCTTCGAAAATAAGCAAGGAGTGGCCGTTACAGTCAATGGCGATCGTTATCGGGCCATGTTGAACGAATTTTTGTTCACAAAAATTGAAGAAGAGGATATTGGCAACATTTGGTTTCAACAGGACGGCGCTACGTGCCACACAGCCGAAGCTACACTCGATGTTTTGCGCCCTGTTTTTGAAGGTCGCATTATCAGCCGCAGTGCTGATGTCGTTTGGCCACCTCGGAGCTGCGATTTGACACCGTTGGACTTTTATTTGTGGGGTGCCGTCAAAGATAAGTGTTACGCCGACAAGTCAGAAACAATTGACGCTTTAAAGGACAATATTCGTGAAATCATTGGGGAAATACATCTGCACACAATCGATAATGTGCTTAAAAATTGGACCGATCGTGTAGGCTACTGCATGGCCAGCCGAGGCTGCCATTTGAATGAAATTATTTTCCATTATTAACCGGAAGGGTTGTACTTTCAAACAAAAAAGAAATTTGAGAAAATATTCAGTAGTTTTTTTAAGCATTTTCAAAAAATATAGTTATTTGGTGGACCCTTTACAAATTTATTGATCTTCGCGCTCTAGATTTAATATTTCTGCTCTTACTTCACGAAGACTTTTGAATTCATACAATACATAACATAATTCGTAATTACAACTACTCATAAGTCAATACACTACTAGACTATGGCGACTTCAAGTTAAAAACATGTGTACTTAAATGTAAGACCCGGATAATGTATGAGACGCTTTAGATTTCAGGGGCTGAGAACTCAACCATCTGTCTTAAGGTCGTTAAAACAAATTGAATGGAAATTTTGGTCCTCTAATGCAAATATGAACACAGATTTTGAAATTTTCTTCTGAAATCAATAACCGGTATGTACTGCATACGTACTTAAAATGCTGTTCCAACAAAAAGAAAAAAAACCTCCGTTTAACCCAAATTATTCCGATTTTTACCAGCTTGTTTGCAAAATTTCAAAATTACCAAGAAAAACTAAATTTTTTTTTGTTTTTCTGACCAGAAAATTGTTTGTTGCAACAAAATTGTTTATGGTATGTTGACCTGTTTTTCAGTAAATTTTTTTCTTTTCCAATTTTGTTATTATGTGTGTGTATGTGTTGCATTGTCTAATGCAAAAAACCAGGCAGTAAAAAAGGACATGATTTTGCCATTTGCCACAATTTGTGACTTTTTGGCAAATTTTGTTTTGTTCGTTTGACATTTTTGTATAGCATATCATACAAACGTACAAACAAAAAACAATTTTTAAAACTTATAATTGAGTCAAAATGGCAACAAAATGTTTAAAACTGTACCGGATGAATGACCTTATAATGTATGTATGTATGCGGATGGAATGTAATTACCAGGCGTTTGAATAATAATGAGGAAAACATTTGCACGGGTTTGTAGTACGCAATGATATGATGTGGGTTTGATTTTATAAATAATTTAAAATAAATAATAATTTTCTGATCATACATACATATATTCATATTTTGGTACAAATAAGGCATTGAGAGCAACTTTGAATATGACTTTATTAACCCCTTCTGTGGCTTTCATATTTCTAGAAAGTGTCTCAATAAGAGTGCACTTTTTTAATACAGCGTCATTTCTTTATGTCAACATAAGCTTATTCCAATTGCACAGAAAAAAAGTTAAAATTGTGAAATTTTAATGCAAAAATTTTTTAAGCTGTGCAGAGCTTCGAAGAGTTTTCAGTAGAGAAAGGCACCTAATGTGTCAACCATAGTGATTAGAAAATCTGAATAAACTGAAACATTGCTACTGTAAACGAGAAAATCGCATTTGGCGGATATTAACCTTTATGTCAACAGTACAAATAGTATATCGAGTGGGCCATTTATCAGCTTAAATTTGAACCACTGATTATTCCATTAACAACACTTATGCCATCCCATTCTGTCACAAAATACAGAAACTGATCTCCACTGAACGTAATGAAATGATTTACGCTGGAACAACATTTCGATTTTGGGATTAGAGGGAAATTGTACCAAAAACTCCTACCAAATTTGGTCGCAGGGAAGGACTAACAGTGCCCGGTATATGCAAGTTTATTGCCAAAGTTCACGGAACTGTTTTCATTGTTGATGCGCCAAAACGTGAGCGTGATCGTACAGTGCGTACACCCGAAAATATCGAAAATATCGAGAGTGCGTGAGAAAATTCAGTATATTATCTCCCCTAAACGTGATTCATCATCATCATGAATCATCTTTTCGGATGAAGCTCATTTTCATCTTGTTGGGTATGTTAATAAGCAAAATTGCCATATTTGGGCTCAGAAAACCCACACGTGGTCTTACAGAAGCCAATGCACCCATTACGAGTGACTGTTTAGTGCGGCTTTTGGAGCGGAGACATCATTGGCCCATATTTCTTTGAAAATGAGGAAGGCGGAACCATTACGGCCAATGGATACACCGATTAGTAAAGCCAGGGTTCGAGCCCCAGGCCAGACATCAAAACAAAATACAAAAAGTATTTCTTCGACGATTTCCTCTCAGCAGACTCTGCCAAAAACTCTAAGAGTAAATAAAATTGCCATGAAAAGTTTCTCAAAAATCTGCCGTTCGGAGTCGACTTTAAACTGTAGGTCCCACCACTCATGTATAAGATTAACACACACAACATAAGTGGTGTGAGAAACTAGGTCGTAATTCTGACTGAAGGGTTGTAATGACCAATTATGTATGTATGTATTTGCTTGATCGACCAGAGTAAAGTGAATCCTTGTCATCAAAACTATCAAATCAAAAACAAGCAAACCAGCTCGCTGTTCTTTTTCTAGTGCCATTATCGTCTTCACAACTTTTCTTCAGCTGCGCACTCTATTGTAAAAAGGCGAATTGTGGGTGGGCCATGTATCGGTTAAAACTTGAACCACCGTTTATTTCGAATCTGACAATACTTAGGTTATTCTATTCTCTCACAAATTTCAGTATATTATCTCCACTGAACGTAATAGATCGATGTACGCTTCAGCAACATTGGGATGGGATTTATTGGGCCAACGGGAAACTGCAGGATGATGTCGATTTTGCCAAAATATATCACCTTTTCTACCTTGGTGCGTACGTTAATAAGCAATAGCAGAAGTAACGCTCGCATTACAAGTAAATCTTTGGTACAGCTTGTGGAGAGGAGACATCATTGGCCCATATATCTTTTCAAATGAAGTGGGCGCAACCATTACGGGCAATGGAGACACCTAACGTATCATGATAACCGATTTTTTTGTACTCGCTCTTCATGGTACTGATGTGAACGAAGTTTTAATTCAACAGGATGGTGCAACTTGTCACACATCTCATGCCAAAATCGATTTATTGCGTCAAACGTTTGATGGCCGCTTAATAAGCCGAAATGGTAATGTCAATTGGCCGCCAAGAAGCTGGGATTTAACACCGTTGAACAATTTTCTGTTGGGCGCCGTTAAAGAAAAGTGTTATACCGACAAACCAATTGAGCATTTGAAGGCCATTATTTGTGATGCCATTGTCGAGATACGACGCCATGCACTCGAAAAAGTGCACGAAAGTTGGTCGGATCGAATGAGTTGCTGTGAGGCCAGCCGCGGAAGCCATATGAATGAAATGATATTCCATTTCTAACCGGAACAATTGTGTTTCACAAAAAAAAGTAAAAAAATTTGAAAAATTTCAAACCGATTTTTTTAATTGAATCTTTTTGAATTTAAACTTTTAAATGGCCCACCCTTTATATACCCAGGTGAGAGAGTCTTTAACCCACTAAAAACTACCTCTACGATTCGAACCTATTTGTCCTATGGTACTACCATATTGCCAAACCTCAACAGACCGCAGCATATGCGGAACTATATTGTCTGGTGTCACTATTTCATTTATCATCGTCTCTAACAACTCGCGTTCCAATCTAAATCTATCGCAATAAAAGAAAATATGCTCAGCATTTTCAATTCTATTATTGCAGAAGGAGCAAGATACCTCGTTGTCGTGGCCATATTTACAGAGATATTCCCTGAAGCAGCCATGCCTTGTCAAAAACTGTGTCATGTAAAAGTCAACATGACCGTGTCTCCTTTCAACCCAACTTTGTACATTTCTGTACCCTTTCGTCACAGTATCCCATTGAATCTGCCATTCGTCTAAACTCTTTTGTCTTTCCTCCCTTCGCTGCTCCGTAGTTAATTTTCTACCAACAATACTAACTCTATCGTATATCCTCCTCAGTTCCATAGCCATAACATCAGGGGGAGTTATACCAGATATGATACCAATAGCCTCATATGAAACTGTTCGGAAACCACTAGCAATCCTAAGTGCGCTTAAACGAAATAAAGACTTTGCAGCCCTAGCGTAGGTTCTACTACCCAACGCCGATCCCCACACAGGTGCTGCATACATCATTTTCGACTAAGTAACCTTTGCCAATAACAGTCTTCTGCTCTGATTTGGCCCTCCTATATTAGCCATGATGCGGGGTAATGCTGCTTTCACTCGAGCAGCCTTCTTACAAGCCCTCTCAATATTCGTTCTAAAATTTAATCTTACGTCAATCATTACTCTTATATAACCAGGTATACAGTTGTTGATGTAAGCGGTAAATATGAGACAATCGCCACAATCACTATTTGATTTGACAAGTTTTTCCAGAATAGGTTAGACAACACTTCTTCTGCAATTTCATGAAGATTTAGAGATACAGAGTTTATAAAATTCAAGACATAAACGGGTATACAGCTCTTGATATATCATATGTCGACATTCCATATCTAATTTGAATGTGTCTTCTTCGCATTGAAATAAAAACAATCCTAACTTCACATAAAATACGTGTTTTTATTTTAAATTAAAAAAATTGCATTCTTAGGGAGACCACGTTTTAGTTTTCATGACCTTAAGTTAGTCCAGTAAAATTCTATCACTCTGTACATCAATACATTAGGAATGGATCTGAGATTTCTTCTCCAAATAATTCGATTGAAAAAAAAAACTTATTATTACCCGACCATTATTTTTTCTATTTTTTCAATTTTAAAATAATTTTTTTTTGTTTTTTTTTTATTTGATTACGGCCTAATGCATAAAATAAAATGAATTGTGGTTGCCGGATGTAAAACATCAGATATGCCAACAAAGGAAATGAAAGGGAAAAATTGTCCATTACGTTTCAACGAAAAATAATAGAGATTTTTATCAATCAATACATACGTAGCCTCAACATCGTGGCATTAAAGCGTATTCAATTTTAAATTGTACAAAAATTTATTTTTTTTAATTGAAAAGCAAAAACGTACAGTTTAATTAAACAGAGTGAAATATTGAAAAAATTGCTATTTTTCAGAAATTATTTTTCTATCAAAACACAAATCATTTAATGGTTAAAAAACTTACATACAACTTCATTTAACTGGGATTAACACATAGAAAGGGTGCCATTATGGTGTAGGTCAATTCAAAGAACAATATTAGGAAAACGCTTCCAATCTAAGCCACTCTCTTATATACACATAATTGGTAATTACAACCCTTCAGTCAGGATTACGACCTAGTTTCTCACACCACTTATGTTGTGTGTGTTAATTTTACACATGAATGGCGGGACCTACAGTTCAAAGTCGACTCCGAACGACAGATTTTTTGAGAAACTTTTCATGGCAATTTTTATTTTTGCCAGAAATCTGCTGAGAGTAAGTCGCCGAAAAAATACTTTTTTGTATTTCATTTAGATGTCTAAACTGGGGTTTGAACCCTGGCTTTACGTCTAATAATCGAACAGACTACCTTGTCCTTTATTCTTACGTCAAACAGTTTAAGGGATTTTACACTAGTGCTGGGTAGTTACGTACTAAGTAACACCTTATGTTACTTTCTCGCCCTCCGAGAAATAGCTTCAGCATTAGTAGTTTCCTTATTAGGTAATGTCATGTGAGGACAAGGATCATATTATAAAAGCAGGACAAAATTTATTTTCTTTTTTGTAACATCTATGTAGGTAGAGGTACTGCAAACTTAAGCAATAGAGTCGCAGATAAAAAATATTCAATTTAGTTTTCGAAAACTAAGGGCCATTATTACAGCATGCCGTTAACTAAAGGGAGTATTTTAACGGTCAGATAAATTGTTTTTCATTATTATAAGTGAACGATAAGGTTGAAGTAAGCATTAAGATAAAGGGAGGATCATCCTACCTTTAACTTTTAAAGTTCACTTTATGTTTGAACTTGCCATATTATATTTTATTTTCAATATGGCAACTTCAAATATAAACAATGTTATCGACATTGCTCCGAAACTGCCATATTTTTGAAAAAGTTATCTTTATTTTATCATTAGATTGTAATAACGAAAAAGTAAACTTTAAAGTCACCTTTAACTAAACCTAACTCTAACGGCAAGTTGAAATAATGGCCCTAAGAGCATTAAAACTCACTGCTAATAATCCATTTGAAAAGAATCTGGACCCATAATGCGTGAGATGATATCAACAATGAGCATCGTAATAAGAAAAAAGAATCCAACCTCTTAGAAAATTGGTAGCATTGAATAAGTAAACTTCCTTATTAATATCCCTGCATTGCCTCTAGGCATAGGCAGCTGGCAACTCTATCATTCTAGGAAATATTGAAATAGACCTCGCTTAAATTCATTCAAATAGTTAGATACCAATGAAAAGCTTTTCTAATCAGCAAGAACAGAGCATCTCTAAACGAGGTAGAAAGACATTTAATTTGACCTCTTGCAGGGCGTATAGATATTGTAACATTATCGCTAATGGTTTAATGTCAGTTTGCTCTGTCCCACTACGTAACTCAAATTTCAGAATGATTGCCTTCCAAAACAAATAGCGAATGGCTCATTACGTAAAAAATTTGCTTATAGTATAATATGTGTCGTAGTCTAGTAGGTAGTGTGTTGGCTTATTAGACGTAAAGCCCGAGTTCGTATCCCAGGTCCCACATCAAAACGAAATATAAAAAAAAATATTTCTTCGGCGACTTTCTCTCAGCAGATTTCTAGCAAAAACTCTGAGAGTAAATAAAGCTGCCATTAAGAAGTTTCTCAAAATTTATTATTCGGAGTCGACGTTAAACTGTAGGTGTAGTGGTGTGAGAAGCTAGGGCGTAATCCTGACTGAAAGGTTTTAATGGCCAATTATGTATGTATGTCTGTATAATATGTACCATACAGACTTATTATGATCACATAAAAGCTTCGCACTGATCTACTTTCGCTGAACCCATTTTAACATGGCTCTTTCTTTAGTTCCTTTAAGAAACACATTTGCTTTGTATTGACTTTTTGAACCATTTTTGCAGCTAAGCAAACGATTACCCTACTGTTGCGGATTCTAGAATTATAGGGTTGCCACTTGTTGTTGCCTAGAAACAATGTATTCAATGGAAATATAATATAGTTGTTGTACTGGTTGCAATGGTGACGAGAATTTAATCATTGAGTCCTACTATGACCCAAGAGGTAGTTCTGTGAACTTTTCGCAACAATACTTTCCAAGGCAGATTAGAAATTTTTTAAGAAATCATTTCAAAGGAATAATAAAGGACTTTGTCATTGAACATGAACAATATTTTTATAAAAAATTTATTTCAATCTTACAAACACTTCATGTACTTTAAAATCCCTGCACTTCTTATTCCTGTCTAGTTTCCTTCCCCTTTTATTACAGTTTTCTACTTAAACTTTTCCGAACAACTAAACTAAAATAAATAATCTTTCGACCCTCCTCTAATGCTGTCTGCCTAGTCTAGTGTTAATGGGAGTTACTGTTGCCATTCATTATTTGTTTGTAAAGAATTTTTGCCCAAAATGTTGCAATTAAAAGTGCTGAATTAAGTTTTTCTCTTCTCTACCAGCGTCCGCCACATACGCAGCTTTAACTACCGCATTACTAGACAAAAAAGTGGAGATGATGAGCCAAGCCGAGTCGAGTCGAGTGGAGCTGAGTTGAGTTGAGCAGGCATATAAACCAACTGAAAAAGATGTTAAAGATTTATGTGTCTAAATGTGGTTGGTCATTATGGGCTCTTGTTTATTTAACACAAAATTTATGTCTTCGACACAGACACTGACATTCGTTGGTTACAACACAAGCTGAACTAAAGTTCAGTTTTTGTTTTTGTTTTTGTTTCTCTACTTTTTACTGCCGCTTTTGTGCTCGTATATCTTCTTAATTTAACAGATTTGGGAGCAGTTTTTTAATTTATGCTTTCTGAAAATGTATCTACAATTTGAATCTCTTCCTCTAGCATGAGTTATTTTCTTTTCTTCTTTTTTATGCAACTAATTTAAAAATGGCTGTGATTTTTAAATTAGAATGAATATAAAAAAGGAAAATTAAAATGAAGTTTAGAAGCGTTCATTGACTTCATGAGAACCAACAGCTGATTTTTTTTAAATTTAAAGAAAATGAATTTATTTCCTATAAATAAAGTATATTATTTTTATGTATGCAGCATACAGACATTTGCATTTATGTTTAAAGCATTCACACTTGAAGCAGCTATAAAGTTATGATGTCTGGATTGAAAAGGAATGTTGCAAAAAAAGGTCTTCAAAATTGTATATGTATACAACATACATAATTGGCCATTACAACCTTTCAGTCAGGATTACGGCCTAGCTTCTCACACCACTCATGTTGTGTGTTAATTTTATACATGAGTGGCGGGACCTACAGTTTAAAGTCGACCCCGAACGACAGATTTTTGAGAACCTTTTCATTGTAATTTTATTTGTTCTCAGAGTTTTTGCCAGAAATCTGCTGAGAGAAAATCGCAGAAGAAATATTTTTTCATATTTCGTTTTAATGTCTGACCTAGTGTTTGAACCGTGGCCTTACTTACTTAAGCCAACTATCTACTCTCTATCTACTAGACTACGGTGACAACTACTATTACTGCTACTATATTAATCTCGCCACTTATACGAATTCATCTACTGCTACTAATTCTGCTACCACTACTATTACTACTACTTCTGCTACTACTACTGCCATTGCTATTACCACTACTTTTGCTACTAAAGGGTCCGCCAAATAACTTTTTTTTTGAAAATGCTTTAAAAAAACTGCTGAATATTTTCTCAAATTTCTTTTTTTATTTGAAAGTTCAATCCTTCCGGTTAATAATGGAAAATAATTTCATTCAAATGGCTGCCTCGGCTAGTCATGCAGTAGCCAACACCAGAAGATGCCGATTTTGGCAAAACAAATCATATTTTCAGATGAAGCTCATTTTGATCTTGGCGGGTATGTAAACAAGCAAAATTGTCGCATTTGGGGCACAGAAAACCCGAAAGCGGATTTTAGTCGAGAGGCATAATTGGGCCATTTTTCTTCGAAAATGAGCAAGGGGTAGCTGTTACAGTCAATGGCGATCGTTATCGGGCCATGTTGAACGAATTTTTGTTCACAAGAATTGAAGAGGAGGATATTGGCAACATTTGGTTTCAACAGGACGGCGCTACGTGCCACACAGCCGAAGCTACACTCGATGTTTTGCGCCCTGTTTTTGAAGGTCGCATTATCAGCCGCAGTGCTGATGTCGTTTGGCCACCTCGGAGCTGCGATTTGACACCGTTGGACTTTTATTTGTGGGGTGCCGTCAAAGATAAGTGTTACGCCGACAAGCCAGAGCCAATTGACGCTTTAAAGGACAATATGCTTGAAGCCATTGGTGAAATACAGCTGCACACACTCGATAATGTGCTTAAAAATTGGACCATGTAGGCTACTGCATGACCAGCCGAGGCAGCCATTTGAATGAAATAATTTTTCATTATTAAGCGGAAGGATTGCACTTTCAAATAAAAAAAGAAATTTGAGAAAATATTCAGAAGTTTTTTTTAAGCATTTTCAAAAAAAAGTTATTTGGCGGACCCTTTACTATTTCTACTATTTCTACTACTACTATTACTACTACTACTTTGCTACTATGTACTACCAACTAGACAATGGCGACTTCTAAAGTACTACTCTGTCTACAATAATGGCTATAAACTGCATCTATAAAAATTCGGTATCAGAGTACATACATCGTACGGAGGTACACGCATATTTATTGACAGTAAAACGGTCATTAGATTCCTAAAGAGAGTGTAAACCACATCTAATATCTAATGACGTGTGTTCAAAAATCGTGAAATTCTATAGTCACCCTCAAATGGGTTTCTGGAGACATAGACTCAGAAGATAACGACAAAGGCGATGAACTTCCAAAGGCTAGTGCAACAGAAAATTCATTTGAATTCTTACATGAGCCGTCATTCCTCTGCAAATCGGCAAGCAAGTAAGCTCACACATACTTCTCCCATTTGCTAAAAAAAATATTGTATAAGAAACTCCCTATGAAACATTCACACTAATTTGACTCGATATGATTTTTATGCAGCACAAAATTTAAGTAAAGCGCTGAACAGAGTCCATCTCATGAATATTATAGCATTTGTAAGGATACACAGGCCGGGAGACTTTGAATACCTCCTCACTACAGAGTGAAGGGTTCTAATGAAAAATTATTTGTGTATTCGATTGGTTGGTTTTTAGGGTAGAATGGTAGTCATTAGTCTACCATTTCTCATGGCTTTGGCTTTCTTGATATTTATATATGTAGTATTGAAACATTAGTTTTATCTGCAGCTTCAATCTTTACTGCGAAATCCTTAAGTAAGTTTGAGAGACTGCATGTAATTTTAATTCTTTTTCTTAATGTGACAGAGAATGGTTTACTAAAAATGCCAGAAAAATGTTTCTCAAAAATCTGTCGTTCGAAGTAGACTTTACACTGTAGGTCTTGCCACTCATGCATAAAATTAACACACACAACATATGTAAGTGGTATGAGAAGCTAGCCGTAATCCTAACTAAAGGATCGTAATGCGCAATTATGTATGTTATGTGTGTATGTAGGTATGGAAATAAATTAATGCGCTCGTTGCGAAAATACTTTCTATGATAGTCCTTTCCTCTTGAACACTTTTATTATAGAAATCGGTCAACAGTATATACAAAGGAGTACTGCCCTAATTACTTTACTACATTAACGGCTTAGAGTTGTTTTTCCTAAACAGCCAATTTCATTGGCATTTAAAATAGTTGCTTAAAATATCCTTTAAAAAAATTTAAATCAATTTCAATTAGCCCCCTCTTTACCTTTTGCATTCAGAATTTCCTTTAATTTATAGTGTTTGTAATTAAATAATTACTTCTTCTTCTTATTGTTTTTTTTCAACACCCTATTAATTTTTGTAATTATTTTAATTCGTTTTCATTATTGTAACACCACCAAGTGCCACGAGTTTATAATCATTGAGCGTTGCGTGTTCGTGCTTGCCTTGTAATAATTTCATTAAATATGGGTGATAATTAATAGTTTTCAATTATAATTGAATTTTTTATCGTTGTTGTTGTTGTTCGTATTAAAAAACTATTTTATTATTATGATTTAAAATTTTCCAGTTGAATTACAAAATGTATCGTCTGTCGTTCGTTGTCCGTTGTTCTTATTAATTTCTTATTAATTTTATGTCCGTCATTTATTTCGCCACCTTTTTCTCTTCCCCCTCGCTTGTTTCTTGTCACATAATTTTAATGAAGGCTTTCAAAGGCTTCTGATACAAATTGCCACCTGTCTGTGAATTGTCTGTGATATTGCCTCCGCGAACTACGTTACACTCATTAACAATTTAACTCCAAATTAAATCATCATTAACGGCTTAAAAAAAAGAAGAGTCATTTCGCGGGTTTAATATCTCATTATATTACTTCCACTAGCCTTCTCTTTGCATCACCTTAAGCTCATTTGTTCGCGCAATTTCTTTTTAATATTTTTTTTTATTGTGGTATTGGATTTCTGTTTCCTTCTTATTTTCTTTTGTTTCCTTTTTTTGGGAAAGAGAATGTATTTCTCCATTATATTTCATGAACAGAAATATTAATGCGAATGACTATGAATCTCTATTATGTTCTTAATATCCAATTACCACAGAAACAAAAAAAAAATTCAGAAACAAAAACATCGCATTGGTACATTAAAAATAGTGATTAAGTAGAAAACCCAGCAAACAATTGTATTAAACTGTAAAATACTTTAAGATGAGTGTTAAAAAACATCCTCTTTCTCGTAGGATCATAGTGCCACAATATACATGCATACATGTGTGTGAAGATAGATTTTAAAATCTATCTCCTCAGACGCAAACCAAGCCAGTTAACAGAGCTCTGTTATGTTACTAACAGAACTCAGTTATGTTCTGACGTTATGCGTGTTAATTTTATACATGATGCGTCGGTTGATGATGCGGAACACACTTTCTTTCATTGTGAGAGATGGAGATTGGAAAGAAGGAATCTTGAGGCCAAAGTCGGCGTCTGTACTGTCGAGAACTTCTGCAAGGTAATTCTAAACAGCGAGGAGAATTGGAACAGCATAGCCAGTTACACTGAGGCCTTACTTAAATCAAAGAAGATTGACTTGGATGAGAGAATTAGAATCGATGTTTAGACACCTTCTCGGATATTGTTGCGCAATCCGGACACGGATATGGATATAAAGGGGCCAAATGGCCAGACGGACTCCACTTCGAAGTAATACCACGGTAGTTCCGGAGTGGGCACAAAGAATCCAAAAGAGGACGGAGAGATTTAGTAGGTGAGGGCCCCACACTCGGGTGATAGTGACGACTTCCCCTATGGTGCGGTTAGGTCCATTTACTCCTCATCAGCGTAAAAAACAGTGGGAGGATCTACAGTTTAAAGTCCTCTCTGAGCTTTTATAAGAAATTTGTTGTATGAAAGTCTCCGAAGAAAAACTTTTTCAAATTTCCTTTTGTTGGAGATATCTGACCTAGGGTTTGAACCGTGGCCACATGTTTAGTTAGTTATTGTGGACAAAAATGTTCACGGACGGAAAATCATCATACTTTCCGATAGACAAGCAGCTATCAAGGCATTGGATTCCAGTGTAATAAACTCCAAGACGGTGTACAACTGTCGCAGATATCTCAATGAGGTTGTGAACCGATATGATGTTTGTATCACATGGGTACTGGGACAAGATGATATTCCTGTCCACTGCAGAGCGAATGAACTGGCCAGAAGGGGCACGACCATCGAACTCTCTGATGAATTCTTTACGTTGGGGATCCCTTTGGGGACCTGCAAACTTATAATTGACAATGCAACCGTAGATCTCGCCAACAGAATGTGGACAACTTCCGATAAGGGCAGATCGGCGCAAAAGATCTGGCCGAGGCTGGATAGGAGGCGCACGGCGACTCTGCTTAAACTCCAAAAAAATAGGCTCAGCACTGTTATTGGGGTTATTACGGGGCATTGCATTATAGGAGCGCATGCGAGGCGTATTGGTCTTAGACACCTTGCAAATGATTTCTGCAGAAACTGTGGAGATGAAGAGAAAGATGAGACTATTCTTCTCCTATTGTGCACATGTCCGGCACTTAGTCGGAGGAGAAAGAAGTACCTGGATGCCTTCTATATGGAGGATATGGATGAACTGTCATGTATGGATATTGGCAGCCTGAGTCGCTTCATCGAAAGCTCCGAATGGTTCCTGGAATGGGGGAAATGAGGAACTGTGGCATCACAATGGGCCCTGTGTGCGGCCTAAGTGTGTCCGCTCATGACTCCTCTACCTATATCGGACTTGACCGATCGATTTCCATTTCAGTCTTCAAATCTCGATTTCTATTGTGGTTTGTCCGGTTTTCCCCCGGAGTTGAGTATTACTAATGGCACTTTGGAAGAAAATGCTTTGTATTTGCTTCAGGCATTGCTTGAGAAAGACATAAACTACCCTCAGAACACAGCGACCTGCATTTTATGACTCCAATTCGTACAAGGCAATTGGCTTTACACAACTAACAAAAGTATTTAGTTTAGTGCTCCAGAATATATGTCGGAAGTCCCCTACAGGCTTCAGTTTGCTGTGGAATTTTCGAGTACATCACAACATTACACAACATTCTGTCAAGAGCTGACAAATGGTAGTAATAGTAATAAAGCTTCTCATATAGTAAAGTGACCGAATGTTTTCAATTTGCTGCTACTGCAATGTAAAGTTGTTAGTATTTTTCATGTTAAATGTCATGATCTTGATTTTTGATATATTTTAGACCGTATCAGTCTCAACTGCAGACGTTGAAGTTGGGCGTTAGCAGGCAAATGCCATCTGTATAATCTAAGTTTGTGAGACTATCATTTAAAAGTCAGGTTTTATATAATCTTTGTCCTTAATGTAACTCTTGCTGTCGATAACAACGTTGAAGAGCAAATGGTATAATGAACATCCTAGACGGACTCCGATTTTCACACTTGTGTTATTGCATTCCTGTACAGTTCCTAATCAGTGATATGAGTCATTTTAGCATTCCTATACAGCGAAACCAGCCTATTCATTATGAATGTCTTTGATGTGAGTACTCATTTGTTGAGTACATTGGCCACATGCTAATGTTAACATATTTAGGAGAGTGACACCTAAATCCTAAACATGATTAAATCTTTTCCTTTCAGATAAGGTGGGTAATATGAGGCTTTAGTTGCGGCTTGTTATCTCCAAATAGTTTAACGTAACATTTTCGAGTTTATCCACACATTTTCTTGACAATTTTTTGAGTTTATCAATTCTTATCATAGGAGTTTTGTGTGGGAGACGAAACATTTCCTGCTCCGTTGCTTTGCAATTTTGTACAATTCCCGGCTTCTGAGTGCTCGCAGGCTATTTGGGTCACCCTGGTGTTGAAAATTTTACTTAACGTCCTGTTGACATTATGTGGTTTAGATTCCTATCCTCATCGAATGTGCAATTTGGTAATACATATCATTGTGCTAAGCTCACATTGCTGATAATACTTTCCTCAGTGGCTGCGTGATTGTTGCATGGATAGTTTTCTACGAGGATGTCATGCAGATACGGCCGACAACTATACTTTTGATACGGTCAAGGAATTCATCTATCTTGGCTCTGCCATTATCACCAGAAATGATGGCAGTCTGGAGATCAAGCGGAAGATCACTCTTGCCAATAGAGAGAGAGAGAGAGACCTCTCTCGTGCTACAAAACTAACACTTTACAAGACGCTCATCCTACCCGTGCTTATTTATGGCGCAGGAGGCATGGACCCTATTAAGTACAGATGCAGCGGCCTTGAGAGTGTTCGAGAGGAAAGTACTACGCAAGATCTTCGGTCCTGTGCGAGTTGGCAATGATTTCCGTATCCGATCCAACAGTGGGCTGTATGAGCTCCTCAACGACATAGACGTTTTACAGCGTATTAATATTCAGCGTCTGCGCTGGCTCGGCCATTTCGTTCGAATGGAGGAGGATGCTCCGGCGAAACGCGTATTTGATGCGGGAATCTGCGGAAGTCGGCGAAGTCCGTTGGAAGGACCAAATCGAGGAAGCCCTGTCATCGATTGGTGTGACCAAATGGCGTAGGCGCGCAAGAAGCAGAGGCGCCTGGAAGGATGTATTGCGGCAGGCCGAAATCCGTTAAATGGGTTGTTATGGCCAATTAAGTAAGTAAAAGTAATGTCATGCCGTAGTCTAGTAGGCAGTGTGTTGGCTTATTAGACGTAAGGCCACGGTTCAAAACCCAGGTCAGAAATTTCTAACAAAACGAAATGTGAAGAAATATTTCTTCGGCGACTACCTCTCCGAGAGTAAATTCTGTCATTCGGAGTCGAATTTAAGCTGCAGGTCCCGCCATTTATATATAAATTAACACACGCAACGTAGGTGGTGTGAGAAGCTAGATCACAATCCTGACTGAAGGCTTGTATTGACCAATTATGTATGTGTGTATGTGTGTAGTTATGTTCTTGGATAAAGGCTTAATGTGATTTTGAGCTTCCACCCATAATTTATTTACAAACGTGGTACCTATTGTACGTATTGAAACTTGTACCTTTTGCAGAGCCTGTTTTTCACGTTCAATTTTCGCAAGCATACTTCAATGAATACTGAATACGCAGAAGACTGCCTATCTAACTTCAAATAATGCTGCCTTTACGATCTAGCCTCAACTAATTCTTCACTTTTCTTTTTTATTTCCTCGAAACCCCTTTTGGGTCATTTATAATCTATTTCACCAGGTATCTTAATTCTTTGTTCCTGGTTTAAAACTCCATTTCACTGAAAAGTATAACGTGGAACGGGAAAAACGAAAGCAGCTACGACATCAACAACAACAACAACAGGACTTAAATGCAATTACAGCCATTATTACGGATTCTTTTCCTTTCTTTTTCTTTTTTGTTTTTATTTATTTCTTCTCTTCTGTTTTTTGCACTCACACCTACACTCAGTACACAGTTGCCACTCCATTATGGAAACCCCATCAATTGTTTTTAATTTTAAGGTTATGGTTGTTGTCTCAGTTCCTGTTGCCAATGCAGCCTCAAGCATAATGTGCACATAGAGGTTGAGTGTTTGAAAGAGAGCGGAGAAGAAAAAAGTTATTATTGTGGTTAAAACAATAATAATAATAACAACAACACAAACAACAACAATAGCAACAGCAGAGAGTAAGAGAGAAGGAAAAGTAATTTTATTGTTGCAGCAATGGTAGTGGTAGTGGTAGCAGCATCAACATCTGTAAATGCATTTTTGCCATCACAATTTCCTTTCGATAATAAAATCAGGCTTTAATGAGTTAAATTGCAAAGGATTTCTTCATATCCTTTGTTTTTATTTTTCCAATTTTTATTATTTATCGATTATTAACGTTTTTATTTACCAGATTTGCTAAGAATTTTATTGGTTCTTATTGCTTCTCAATATGATTTGTTTTTGTCTTCCTTTAGAAATAATTGTACTCGTGTTAGAAGGTGGAGGTAATGAGATGTTGTTAAGAAAACTTTATTAGAAAATCGTTAATGTCCGTATTTCTTATTTATTGAGTCTCCTTTCATTCATTTTTTATTTTTAATAAAATTTTATGGGCAAGCAGATGAAAATTGTTTATGCTGGCAATTTAATTAAAGGAGGTAAAATTTTTAGACTTTAAAGAGACTATTAGAGATAGGCAGCCTAGTTATATGTCAAACTGACAGATATTTATATCATATATTTGTAGAGAAATATGTCTACAAATGCAAACTTTTCAGATGTAAACAAGGGTCCTTCATATTCTCCTGATTGGAACCGTGTCAACTGTAGCACAGACAGAACACAATATAACATCCTAAAGTCTTCTCAATATCTGGCCGATTCATTGGTATTTCAGTCGTTCTTATCCAGAACTCGTAAGAAAGAGAACGTGTCAGATATCATCGAAATTTTTAATTCATTTGACGGATCTATTGAAGCCATTATGCGTGTAATATAACATCGTTTAAATGACTCTAGGTGGAGCACATCCGAAATGTTCAATATTCCATGACCCTGTTGCACAAGGAGACTATCTTTCACTTACTACTGGATGCATACATACATACACACATAATTGGTATTTACAACCCTTCAGACAGGTTTAAAACTAAGCTTCTCACACCACTTAAGTTGCGTGTGTTAAGTTTTATACATGAGTGGCAGAACCTAAAGTTTAAATTCGACTCCGAACGACAGATTTTTTTGAGAAACTTTTCATGGCAATTTGTTTTTACTCTCAGAGTTTTTGCCAGAAATCCGCTGCAAAAAAGTCGTCAAAGTTGGAGCATTTCGTTTTGTTCGAGGTGTCTGAACCGTGGCCTCACGTCTAATAAAACAACACACTACCTACTATACCATGCCCAGCACGGTGCCGGAAAAGGTAACAAAATATTGGTATCTACCACATGGACATTCTGAACAAACTTTAGGCATGGGCATTGGCGGTTTGAGTCGCTTCATAAGAAGCTCCGATTGGTTCCGAGAATATGGGGAAAACTGAGATGTCACAATGGCCTTCATGTAGCGTAAGTGTGACTTTGTTTTTTTCCTGCCTACCAATACCTTGGGGCATAAATCAGACAGAATTTCACCAATACCATGTGTTATCTTGGCTTTGAAGACCGCTTTGGTTTGTGGGTTTCACGCATACACCTGCAACTTAAGTAATCCCCAACAAAAAAGCCTAATAGTGTCAAAGCGTATGATCTCGTTGGCCTTTTTACGTTCCCTTCACGTGAGATGATCATGCACTTAAATCACTCATGCAGGTTATGCAAAATGGCATGAGCTGTGTGGCACGTAGTGTTGTCCTGTTGGAACATCATCCCGTTAGCGTCCAGATTATCAAATTAAGGCCAAAAAAAATCGTATTAATCGACTAATAATGCTCGCCGTTGATAGTGATGGCTTGGACAACGTCTCTCAGAAGAATCTTAGAAAAATATCAGTAAATATGAACTGATGACGGTTCCAGCCCGAAAACCTCACCAAACAGTGATGTTTTCAGCACGCATTGGACTTTCTTTGATCCTCATATAGACTGGTATGGTCCCAAAATTTCATAATTTTGTTTGTTCACGAATCCATACATCTTGAAATAGGTCTCATCGCAGAAGATGATATTTCGATGAAAGTTTGGGTGAACTACCAACTGTTCCAGAGCTTGTTCAGCAAACACACATCTTTCTCTATGGTCGTATACCTGTAGTTCATGGTTCAATTGAACTTTGTACGAATATATGTCTAAGTCACGACAAAAAATTCGCCAAGTTGTGGTCAGCAAAAATTCGAGATCTTGTGTGAGACGTTAAATGAACTGCTTCTGATTCTCCTGTACACTCTCACGGACAGTGATGATGTTTTTGGCTGATCTTATGTTTTGTCGACGTATGGGAGTTGGTCGATCGTTCACTGAACCAATGAACTCGAACTTATCCGCCACCTTGCGACTAGTCCTCTCGTAAGTACATGTACGAAGTCGCCGTTATCTAGTAAACAGTGTGTTGGCTTATTAGACGTGAGCCCACGGTTCAAACCCCAGATTAAACATCTCCAACATCACGAAATTTAAATATTTCTTCGGTGACTTCCTCTCAGCAGATTTCTAGCAAAAACTTTGAGAGTAAATAACAAATTGGCATGAAACTCTTCTCACAAAATCTGTTGTTCGGACCCGACATTAAACTGTAGTTCCCCCCTGTTATGTATAAAATTAAAGCACACACAACGTAAGTGCTGTATAAAGCTAAGTCCCAATTCGGACTTAGGGATTGTAATGACCAATTATATACTATGTATGTAGGTATAGGTCGATCGTAAAATGGGCAAAGCAGGCGTGTACGTTACCCGACCGGAATACCTATTTTGAGGAAAGAAAATAAATTATTATTACGCGCTGCAGAATGCCAATGCATCCAAGGTGACTTAGAAAAACTGATTTGACGGTATAGCTTCGACAAGATGGCTGTTATTAACGGTCAAAGTTTGGAACTGCCTGCTGCAAGGCCCAGTCTATTAATTTCTTTGTAATTGAACTTAAAGCAACAGAAATGTTGAACAGTTTTGCTGTTAAATACCTCTTAAAAGGGAAACGGATTTTCCATTTCGAAAAGTATCGAATTTAAGGGTTTTTGACATGGCACCACCAGATCCAAGGTCTACTTTAATTCCCACTAGACTGCAAACTATAAAGAGATAGTTTTTCTAGAAGACTAGGCCTCAGCTTAATACCCATCGTATTTATAACATTTGTTTATAAAATATGTTGTCTGGTCATAGGAAGGTGCTGTTATATGCATTTCCTGCAGTGTAGTGTTGTAGGCATAAATTGCTTACCACTTTGTTTTTTCGACACCGTTAGGATTTCATTATTATTGGCAAATAAAAGATGATCAGAAAAAAAAACAAACAAACAAACTGAATGGAATTCATACGAAATATAAAAATAATCCTGCAGTTTTATTGTATTTTTTTTCTGTGGTACTTTTTCTGTTTTTTCTTTTCCTTTGTTGTTATTCGTATTTGCTTTTTTTTGTTTTTTGTTGTTGTTTTGTAGGCCTAATTGAGTTTTCAAAATGTTTTTTGTTAATATTGTTGTTGGCTAGGAATACCATGCCACTACACTACAGAGTTCATTCCTACCTAGCTAAACGTTGTATCTAAACTCTAGGTTTGTTGGTTTTTTTTACTGCAAAACAACAACAACAACAATAATAACAATAAAAAATGATGAGGAAAAAAATATTTTTCGCTTACGTTTACGTATTTTCTACTTCAATAAGTAATAAATTATTACGGAAACGTGTATTTCTGTCTACGGTTTGGGGTCCTTTTTCCTTTTGGAAGTTGGATTTCATTTCGTGTGTAGCAATGTATAGGAGAACTCTGCCCCTAATGTTTTGAGAAAGACGAAATGGTACAGAAGTATTCAACACGAAGTCTATGTGGAAAGGTTGTTTCGTTTGGTTTGGTTTTTTTTGAGTCAAGGATTTAACTTTTATCTGTAATACCCTGAGATTTATTTGAAACAAATTATAAGACTTAAAACTTACTTTGAGTGTATCAATGCATGAGCGTGGGAGTGGGAGTATGAGTTGTATTTACAAAAGTACAATACATTGATCTAAAAATACCAAAAAAAAAAGAAAAAAGGGAAAATAAATATTTTCTCTTTCGCCTTATTCTTCTGTTATTATTGACTAATATCCTTCCTTACTTTTTATTCCTTTTCCTTTCTCCTTTTTTTGCTATTGCTGTTGTTGTTGTTTATTTATTATCGCAGGATTAAGTTGTGATGCGCAGATGTTAATCGAATGTTATGGAGAGGCAACACAAAAAACAACAACAATTGCAATCGAAATAGTAATGAAAATGGAAAACTTTTTTATTCCTTAAGGACATTCGTTACGTTTCAAAAATAATACGAAAGAAAAAAAACACAATAAATGAATGTGAGTTTAGCTGAACTTAGCTGAAATGAGCTAAGCTAAGTTGAGTTGAGCTGAGGTAGCCGAGTATCAATAAGTTTGAAAAAACCAAAACGTTCATTGCTTTTACACGTAATGCTACCATTACTACTACTACTACTGCTACTACTACTCCTACATTTATTGAGAATATTATGTGTTTGACATGAAAACTATTTAAAAAGAAAGAATTACTTGTAATTTGTAATATGAGTGGAGAGTAGAAAACACAACAAAAAAGTAAAAACCTCCAATAAATAATGAAATCATTAAAAAGGTAACTCTAGGAAAGGGAAATAATAATGGTAATAGTGGACTAAATAAAATGACCTACTGCTTAAACCCCTCAAATGTAATTCAAATTGAATCGGGTGTTCTTTAGCTACTATCGATATCGATAACTATGATCTGAATGTGCTCAGATTTCTGTTCAGGTAAGGTTTGGCAAGTTATCACAAATCTTTTTAGAAATAACTCTGTTCATAGTTACCCTGGTAGTCTAGTGGGTAATGTAAAGGGCTATCCATTTCGTGGTTTCAAAAGTGTGGGACTGGAATTCGACATCTGTCAAACTAAGTTGTGAAACCAATTTTTTTCTTTTCAGTTGAAAGTCTGACATTGACGAAAATGGATCGCTTAACTATCATACAACGCACAAAAATTATCAAAACCTACTACAAAAATGGGGATTCTGCCACAGCCGCGTATTGAACAAAATTTTCTTCAGCGATAAAGCACATTTCACACTCGGTGGGTATGTTAATAAACAAAATTGTCGTATTTGGGGTTCTGAGAATCCTCAAGTAATTGAAGAGAGGCTATTACATCAAAAAAAATTCACTTTTTGGTACGCTCTTTGGTCCGAATGTGTGATTGGACCTTACTTCTTCGAAAACGACGATGGAACGACTGTCACGGTCAATTCGGAGAGTAACCGACTTTTTTTTTGCCTGCTATTGAAGAATACGACTTGGAGAATATGTGGTTTCAACAAGACGGTGCCACATGCCAAACAATTCGAGCGAATATGGCTTTATTGCAAGAAACATTTCCTAGCCGCGTAATTTCTCGTCGTGGCGATATCAACTGGCCACCAAGATCTTGCGATTTGACACTATTAGACTTTTTTTTTGCGGGGCTACGCGAAAGACCGTGTTTATGCAGATAAACCTTCAACTCTTGAGTACTTAAAAACCAACATTTGTCAAGTTATGGCTGAGATACCTCCCAATATGTGTCAAAAAGTGGTCGAAAATTACATCAAAAGAATCAATGCTTGCAACACTACGCGTGGAGGTCATTTAAATGATGTAGTGTTTCACACATAATGTCAACGATCAAACTTTACAATAAAAAAGAAATATAATGAAAAAAATATTTTATATGTGTTTTATTTACGTTTACTTTTGAAACCACGAAATGGATAATCCTATACTATACTATTAGCAAGAGGGTTATGGGTTCGATTCCACCACTATACCCTCAACTCGTAAATAATGAGATACAATTTGTAATTGTATTGTAATTAATAAATAAATAAATAACTCCGTTCCTGAAGTTAATGCAGCAATTTATTAATTTTATGATCCACATAATCGACCAAGTTCGCTAGGAATTCCTTCAGTTATTAATAGTTTTCGCTTTAATTTTACTTTTTTCGATTTAAGATCTTCAAGCATACAAAAAGCAATTCATGTACCAAAAATAATATTGTTGCGGCAGCTCGAAGTCTTGAAAAAGACTTCGAAATGTCGTTATGCCTATTTTCGCAACTTAATTGGGCATTACAATCCTTCAATCAGAATTACGACCTAGATTCTCACAGCACTTACATATGTATGTTCCGTGTGTTATTTTTATACATCAGTGGCGGCACCTACAGTTTAAAGTCGATTCTGAACGAATTTTTTTACAGAGTGGGCCATTTAAAAGTTTAAAATTAAAAATGTAATAAAACAAAAACTATTGGAAATTTTGCCAAATTTATTTTGTTGTTGTGAAGTAAAATTGTTCCGGCTAGAAATGGAATATCATTTCATTCATATGGCTGCTGCGGCTGGTCTCACAGTATCTCATTCGATCGCAACAAATTTTCGTGCACTTTTTCGAATGTATGGGGTCCTGTCTCGGCAATGGCAAAACGAATGTTGAGCTTCAAATGCTAAATTGTCTCTGGTTTGTGGGCATAACACTTTTTTAACGGCGCCCCACAGAGAATAGTTCAACAGTGTCAAATCGGCTAATTAAACAGCCATCAAACTTTTGACGCAATAAATTGATTGTGGCATGAGATGTGTACATAGTTGCACAATTCTATTGCAACCAAACATCGTTCACGTCAATGCCATGAAGAGCGGTTAAAAAAAATCGGTTAACATGGTGCGATAAATGTCTCCATTGACGGTAATGGTTGCGCCCACTTAATTTGCAAAGAAATGTCGGGCCAATGATGTCCCCGCTCCACAAGGCGTACCAAACGGTCACTCGTAATGGGTGCATTGGCTTCCGTAGGACTACGTCTGGGTTTTGTGAGCTCCAAAAACGGCAATTATGCTTATTACCATACCCACGAAGGTGAAAATGAGCTTCATCCTGATAAGCTGATTTTTTTGCAAAATCGACATCATGGCGAAGCGACAACGAAGCTGATGATCATGCGGCTTCAACTCATGAACCAATTGAATTTTGTAATGCGTCATACATACATACATAATTGGTCATTACAACCCTTCAGTCAGGGTAGTTTCTCACACCACTTATGTTGTGTGTGTTAATTTTATATATGAGTGGCGGGACCTACAGTTTAAATTCGACTCCGAACGACAGATTTTTTAGAAACTGTTCATGGCATTTTCATTTACTCTCAGAGTTTTGCCAGAAATCTGCTGAGAGGAAGTCGCCGAAGAAATACTTTTTGTATTTTATTTTGTTGTCTGGCCTGGGGCTCGAATCCTGGCTTTTCGTCTAATAAGTCAACACACTACCTACTAGACCACGGCGACTTCGTAATGTAATGCGTCATATCGAGATCTTTTCGCAAACTTCGACGTAAACCGGTGCCTGAAATTTTCTATTCTTAAGGACATTGACGAGTTTACGTTGATGGATCATCACGTACACCCTCAGTCACAGCTTCGATATTTTTGGGTGTACGTACTGTACGAGCACTTTTACGTCTTGGCGCATCAACAATGAAACCGAACTTTAGTCATAAACTTGCGTTGGTCCTTCTCTGCGACCAAATTTTGTACGACATTTTCGTTCAATTTCCGAGCGATTGTTTTTATTTTAGAAATAAATTTCCATTAAACCTCAACGATTCTCAAGCGTAAATCGATTCATTACGTTCAGTGGAGATAAGATACTGAATTTTATGACAGAATAGAATGGCATAAGTATTGTTAGATTCGAAATAATTGTTGGTTCAAATTTAAAGCGATAGATGGCCCGTATGTAAGTTATATCTTCGTCATATTTAATTTCATAGCCTACAAATTTAAAAATATATAACAATCCAGAGTCTTTAACAAACTACCCACTAAACTATTATATTGGCTAGGTGTACATACAGCCACCTATGCTTATATGGTTGGGGATTTTTTATTGGCACTTAAAGCTGAGAATAATTGAGGAATGTTATAGCGAACTTGCAGATTTCACACCAAATTTTATCAACATAGATTTGCATTTACAGAGGCTATCGACGTTGGTGGTTGCATGAATTATAGTCATTGTCCATGACATGCCCAAGTGAAAAGATCGTGTCCCACTTCTGTTCATATTATTCAATGTTGTCATGGTGATTGGGAACTATTTCTGTGAAGAAACACTTTCGAGTACTTAAGCGATCTAGCTTCAAAGATTTATCAGGACTTTGACGATGATTGGAGAATTTGACGTAGAACTACTTATTTAATTGGACATTAACAACCCGATTAAGGGATTTCGGCCTACCTTAACACAATTCTTCTAGGCGCCTCTGCTTCTGGAGTGCCCTCGCCAATTGGTCACACCAATTGATGACAGGGCTTCCTCGATTTGGTCCTTCGAACGCATACAAGGTCGTGCTCTTCACCGAATCCCGCATCGAATACCCATCTCGCCGGAGCATTATCCTCTATTCGAACGACATGGTCGAGCCAGCGAAGCCACTGGATGTTAATATGCTGTACAACATCCATGTCGTTGAAGAGCTCAGACAACTCATTGTTGGATCGGATGCGGAAATCATCGCCAACTTTCATAAGAACGAAGATCTTACACAGGACTTTACTCTCATCGCTCCATAGGTTAGGTTAGGTTAGGGGACGTGTACTTGTCAATTAAGACAAGTATAGTGCCCGTAGGTCGAATAGACTCATTGTACAACGTCGTAGTTTCTCACACCACTTATGTTGTGTGTGTTAATATTATACATGAGTGGTGGGACCTACAGACAGATTTTTCGAGAAATTTTTCATGGCAAATTTAATTTACTCTCAGAGTTTTTGCCAGAAATCTGCTGAGAGGAAGTCGCCGAAGAAATACTTTTTGTATTTTGTCTTGATGTCTGGCCTGGCTCTCGAAACCTGGCCTTACATCTAATAAGCCAACACACTACCTACTAGACTACGGCGACTTCATCGCTGCTGCATCAGTGCTTAATTTGACGTAGAAGAGGTTTAGAGTTACCGACCAGTATTCGAGAAAGAACTTCCATTAGTCAACTGACTTTAAGTCATTGTAACATCATTAGGGCTTGATTAGCTTAGCAATTACTGATTTCATTGGCCTTAATCTACATGGTGAAGCTAAGAGCCTTGAACTTCCTAGGCAGTAAAATTCTTGTTAACAGCCTGCTGCCCTCATGGAGTCTTTCTTGTACTCAAAAATATTTTTCAGAACTCTGACTAGCTGATAAAAGGACATTCAAAACCATTTTCTTTTTGATATTTATTCTCCACAAAAAAAATTTCTTTTTATTTCAAAAGAAGCAACCGATTGGGTTTAATTATTATGCCAGCCTTCAAATGTAGTGCTTCTCCTCTTTCTTGTAGGGATTGTGATTTTTTTTCTTCTCTTTTAATTATTAAGTCTACGAAATTGTAACAGCTATAGCAGTAATTAAAAACCGTTAGCCGCCCACCATAAAACAGTAACAAAAACAAGAAAGAAAAAAACGAAAAAAGAAAAGAGTTGCAGACCGCTAGACCATATAAAATACCGTTAAGCTATAATTTACACCTTTAGTCTCTCTTTATACGTTCATTTCAATTCATTTCATTTGGGTATCTTCTAACAAACGGCCACCAGAACAGAAGGAAACAAAGTCAGTCAATGAAAGCAAACTGAAGTAGACAGACAAGTGTGTGTTTAACCTGATGCAGCTGTAGGTAGAAGTAATAAATCGAGAAACGTTAGCAAAACATGCAATTGAAACGGCCTATCGATTTAGGACAACCATTAAATTCGGTAGATGGTCTCAAATATCTGTGGATGAATTGGACAATTATTGGCGTTAATCCACCCACCAAGGCAAGCAAATACAATGTATGGCGTGTACTTTACTACATATATGCCGCAGTAATTAATTTCGTTGCTGCTATCCTATTTCCCGCCAGCTTGTTGGCCTACCTGTGGTTCATAACATCATGGGAAGAGATTGTACAGAATCTATCGTTAAGTGCCACAATTGCCATGGCCACGTTCAAACAATTGGCGGTGGTAATGTATCGCCAGCGTTTGTTGGATTCCAATGAATTTGTCAAGTCATTGGATGAGCGCAGCAATGTGTATACGGAAGATCGTTTGAAGATATTGAAAGCAATACAAAAATGTCATTTCTTTTCGGCCTTGTACATATCGATTTACATGTTTTGTGCCACTGGCTTTGCCTACATTGGCTGGGCCAATCATAAGCTGCCTTACAGTGCCTGGTTTCCCAGTCTCTATGCCAATCAAGAATGGAATTATTATGCGGCCTTTATTTTCCAGACTAGTGCTGAAATTTTTACGGTTTTCCAGAATGGCAATAACGATTTGTATCCCTTGTGTTATCTGACCTTGACCATAGCCCACTTTGAGACTTTGGCGGAGCGCATCAAAAGAATTGGGTACGCAAGTGAGCAACTTACAATTGAAGAGAATATTGAGGAGTTGAAGCGATGTATAATGGATCACAAGAATTTGTTGTGGTAAGTACCTACCAAGGCTAAAAGATTCTGCATTAATTTATGCAGGGATGGGATCTATCCATTAAACTATAAAAAAATTTTTTGGAAAAGAAAGTTCTACAGAAATTAAGTCTTTCCTTACCACTGTTAACCTCCATGATATCCTTTCTTATCGTCAATAAAATTGTTATTTCTGTAGTTTTGTATTTTAAAACAATCAAAATAGTTTTCCTCATTAGCATGCAAATCATGGCTAACCAGGCTTTTTAGCTTCCATTACTGGATTCTTATTTTTTGGTTTTTTTGTCTTCTCCAAACCGCTACCATCCCCGGCCTTTTACTCATCACTTGAGACAAGGCAAGATTTTTATTTTTGCCAAAAAGAAAACAACAGCAAAACTACTTAACAAAATATCACTGGGAACTCTGAAAATCATAGTCATTCTCATCATCATCATCATCAGCAACGTTATTATTGTCGTCATCGTCATCCTTGTCGTTGTCCTGAATGCTGTAACACAGCAATTCTCGGTACAAAGCAATGACTGCAGTTGCCTTAAGAAAAATAATCAGAGTTTCGTTTCGTTTCTCTTTTTTCCATTTTTTTATTTTTTGCTTTCGGTACTGTTCTGGTTTTATTATTTCTTTTGCTTTCTCTTTTTGGTTTGTATTGCTTTTCGTAGAAATAGGAATGAGAAATGGATAATACGCTTGAGTTTAAAATAACACAAGCAATGGGACAGGAAGAAATTCAAAAATTATAGTGGGTGGCAGCAAATAGTTTTGTGACTGAAGTTTGAAGTTTTTTTTTCTCCTCATAAAAGTAACCAGTTAATGGAACAGTGGAGCGAAATTATTAAGAAGTTACGCACATTTTTGAGACATTTTAAATTATTTTAAAATGTATTATTTTTCTTTACCAAGTTTATAACGTCATAAGTCACAAATCCCACACATAAATCCCCTTTTTATTTAAATGATAAACTGAGGAATATACCGGGTTTTCCAACAGGCTCTTCTGAACTTTGGCAGTTGAAAGCGGCCATCTTGTTGAAGCAACATCTGAGAAATTAGTTGTCACATATTCAGTATGTTTTGCCGATACCCTAAGGTCGTACAAATAATAAAATTATCTTATCTATTCGGAAAACGTCCTACTTTCTTAGCCCATAATCGTAAACCTATAAGCCGAGAGGGCTGTTAGCAATGTCGTGGATAAACTCGTGGTCACTGCTTCTGTAAAAAATCGACCAACACATGCATATCACCGAAAACGCGCGGTCCGTGACAGTATGCTGGAGAATACGAAACCGTTCACTCACATGAACAGGTCCTTTAGAAGACCCTAACTTAGTCAATTTTCATCGGGATTTGACAAAATTGAACTTAACGTCACCCAGTTTTTTATTTACATATTAAGATAGGAAGCGCTTAAAAAGTCCCTGTACGATATACATACATATATAGCCAAGATTTTTTTTGCTAATGCGAAGCCAAATTGCTCAAGTGCAATCGACTTGTGCCTACAGGCTTCTACAAAAAAACGCCTACGATAAATTCTGAACATATGAATCGACCAACCTGCATATAGAACGTGGTTTTGCTGACTGTAGTAAGCCAGATCTATATGTCTTCAGAATAGGCGAACACGGGTAGGTCACACACTTCCAAGGGTAACTGAATTCACAAGAAATAAATTAGCGAGTAGGTGCATATCTTAAAACGTGGAGAATTTTGAGTGGTGCAGAGCTACAAGCTGCAAACTATTCTGACCTGAAAGTATAGTTGATGCCCTATGGCCCAGTAAAAGTCAAGGGCAACAGTAAAAGTAGAAGAAGAAATGTTGCCTTCAAACAATACATCTAAAGGACCTCTGACCTAACATGTAGCTCAGTTTCATAGCCAAGTTAAATAACTTCAACTTCTAGAAAAGATTGGAGCTCAATTAGCACATTTCCTCACCATAACTTTTTCATAGCATGCTTTGTTTCAAGACAACAATTTGTGGCAACCCTGTAATTCTAGAACTTGCTTAAGTAAACTAATCTCCCCTTATATGGAAAATTTTAGTAAATGAGACTGAAGCAAACTAAAGGAGAACATGAAACCGATTATTGAGGGAAGTCAGATCAAAGTATGAAAGTATTCTTACTTTCATGGAGGAGGTAATATTGCAGAAAATAGGCAAATATCTGGCATTAAACTACTGTGAAAGGCGCTAATAAAGAAAATTTGAAGGATATTCAAATAGATATCTCCCAAGCAGAAGTATACACCATTGAAAGATTTCCGTAATTCAACAGGAAGTACACAGGATGTGATAGAATGGCAGTCGGAGAACTCAGCTCCTTTGAGGTTGACTGCGGATTAATACGGAAAAGTCTGGAGAATCAAATCAATTATGCAGGAGGAATAGGATGCCTTATGTTAGACACCAGGTTATGTGGTAATTCAGGTCAACCATCAGGTTGATAATAGAGAAGTTTACATGCCACCGATGTGGCTAGAACTTTTCTTGAAGTAGCTCGGATATGCTCGCCAAAGGAAGTTATAGAGAGAGGCAGAGACTCTTTTAAAATGAAGTTCAAACGAATTTTTGAGTCGCCGTAGTCTAGTAGGTAGTGTGTTGGCTTATTGGACGTGAGACCACCGTTCAAACGTAATATGAAGAAATATTTCTTCAGCAGATTTAGGCAAACAGCGTGAGTAAAAAAAAAAGTAGCCATGAAAAGTTTCTCAAAAACCTGTCGTTCGGAATCGACTTTAAACTGTAGGACTCAACACTCAAGTATAAAATTAACACACACAACATAAGTGATGTGAAAAGCTGGGTCATAATCCTGGGTATAATCCTGACTTGTAGTGACCATTTATGTATGTTTATATGTATGTACATTGGGATGAGGTTTGAATCATGCGCATCTGACTTTTCAGAAGTAGCTGGCGAACAGCAACGAACTCTCTGACCGAGCGTTGTAGAATCGAGACACACTTATTCGTAATAAAGATCCCTTCAAGCCGAACATGCAGATAATGTGATGAAGGAATAATATCCTGTGTGACGTTAACGCTTCTTAAAACGAAAAATCAGGGCTATTATGAAGAACTATTCAAGGAATTATCTTTACAGCATCCTGAACCGTATCAGTATTGTAAGAGATATTTATAAGGAGACCCCATACAGATCGAGGGTAGTTTAGTTGCCGTACTCCAGCATCTCTATCTTATCTCTAAAGCAAAAACCAGGGTTCTTATCAAGAACTAATCAAGGAATTATCTTTACATTACCCTGAACTCTGTCTGGATTGGGAGAAACATTAATAGGGAGACCCAATACAGGTTGAGGACAGTTTGTCTTGGCGTTCTTCAGCACTTCTATACAAGACTAGTGTTGGTTTGCTGTTCCACTGTACCAATGATGCTGTTTAACTTAAAACCAACACGTTCTCTTTTTGGAAAACAAAAGCAATTTTAAACTGTAGATGGCAGGACAGCAACCAATACTCTTTGAAAATCATTTTTCGTACTTTTTTTCGTTTTCTCCAAAAGGATAATGATGTGAATGTGCGTACGAATGCATGGCTGTGGCATTTCCCAGCATTTCTGCCTCTCTCTACTTTTTCTCTTACTGTTGTTTTTTTGGCATATTTTGTGGCTAAAAGTACTTAGCATATCATCAGCATTTAAAACAGGTGCCATGTACGACATTCAATGGTTTTAAGCAGCATTTTCCAACGAACACAATTTAATCCTTTATTTTACAATTTTTGGCTTTAATAACGTTAAAGTTTTATTCATGCACACATTATGTATGTATGCAACACAGCCTGTAGTTGTTGTAATAAAAAGAGAACAGAAAAAAGTTTTTAAGTTTTAAAATAATAGAATAAAATCCCTAGGAAAAGTTTTTTGGCAATGTAAAGTAGCTTTTTTATTGAATATTCACAACATAAACCATGCAACCATTAGTTACATTAAAAGGATTTAAAAAACTGGAAGAAGGCTTTTGCACAGGTTCATTCAAATATTTCTACATTTTATCCTTTCTTTCCAGTTACTTCGACTACATACGTTCCGCCATATCGACCACATTGTTTTTACAATTCTTTATCACCGGTTTTGTGCTATGCTTGACAGCCATCAATATGATTGCCTTCAATCGTAATCTCACTGAACAATTCTTTGCCATGCTCTATTTGCTCATCATTCTGTTTCAAGTGTTCCCCTGCTGCTGGTATGTCAACTCGCTAATGGAGACGAGCAGCAAACTGACAACGGCCATGTATAGCTGCAATTGGATGGATCAGAATCAAAAATTTCGTAAAATGTTAATCATTTTTATGCAACGTTCCCAGAAAACCAATACAATACTGGCGGGTAATTTGGCACCCGTTTCACTGCAAACATTTTTGGCGGTAAGTTAGTTAAGTAATGTTGACAAATTGATTTTGTATTCTCTTTTTTGTTTACAGATCATACGGTTTTCATTCTCGATGTTCACCATATTTAGTAAAATGTGAGGGAATATTTCAAGAACTATAAAGCGTTACGGCAAGTTCTGGAAATAAAAACTGAAATGAAAAGTTTTGTGGAATTAATTTGACAAACAGTGTTTGAAATAAATATTTTTCTTCTTTCGTGTTTATACCCTAGTTCCCATTATATTTATGTGTACTTATATGTTAATAATTTTCAAATATAGTGTGGGCCATTTAAAAGTTTAAATTTAAAAATGCAAAAAACAAAAACGATTTTTTTGTTGTGAAGTACAAGTATTCCGGTTAGAAATGGAAAATTATTTCATTCACATGGCTGCCGTTGCTAGCCTCACAGTACCTCATACAATCGGACCTATTTTCATGCACGAATGTTGGCTTTCAAAAGCTCAATTGTCTCTGATTTGTCGGCATAACACATTTTTTTAACGGCGTCCCACAGAAAATAGTCTAACGGTGTCGAATCGCAGCTTCTGGGCGGCCAATTGACATCACCATTTTGGCTAATTAAATGGCCGTCAAACGTTTGACGCAATAAATCGATTGTAGCAAGTAGAACTGTGTGGCAAGTTGCACTATCCTCTTGAAGCCAAACATCCTTTACATCACTACTATGAAGAGCGGTTAAAAAAAGAACTGTTATCTTGGTGCGATAGGTGTCTCCATTGATCGTAATGGTTGTGCCTTCCTCATTTTCAAAGAAATATGGGCCAATGATATTTTTCCTCAACAAGCCGCACCAAACAGTCACTCGTAATGGGTGAATTGGCCTTGTAAGGCCATGTGTGGGTTTTCTGAGCCCCAAAGTCAGCAGTTTTGCTTATTAATACCCACCAAAATAAAAAAGGGCTTCAACTGAAAACATGTTTTTTTTTTTTTGCAGAATCGACATCATCGTGCAGTTTCTCGTTCGTCCATCTAGCGAAGCAAAAACGAGTTGGATAGTCATGCTGCTTTAAGTCTTAAACCAGTTAGACTTTGTAAGGCTTCATACCAAGATCTTTTTGCAAAATTCGACGTAAGGTGTGTTAATTTTATACATGAGTGGTGGGACCTACAGTTTAAAGTCGACTCCGAAAAATAGATTTTTGAGAAACTTTTTCAGGACAATTTTATTTACTCTCAGAGTTTTTATCAGAAATCTGCTGAGAGAAAGTGGCCGAAGAAATACTTTTTGTATTCTTGTTTTGATGTCTGGCCTGGGGCTCGAACCCTGGCTTTACGTCTAATAAGCCAACACACTACCTACTAGACTACGGCGACTTCTGGGTTTACGGTAGCTGAACATCCATTCTTGCATGTCTGATTTATTCTCATTGACTATACTTAAGTTACCTCCGACTGTTTTTATCTCAATTATCAAATAGCAAGGCAAATGCTTAGGTATTGTATTGTGCACTAAGCTTCGCAAAGATATATGCGGGGATAGCGGTCAGCGGATTATTTCAAATGAATTTCTCCAACAATGTCGCAGCTTCAATCTAAAATAAAGCCTGGCCCCTTACAGATCTTTGTAATGTTCTCAGCGTCTTTAGCAGTATTTCTCTTTAAATAGGATTTTCCTCGTTTATGAAGAATAGCATGTAACAGATACAATCAACGGATGTTTGCTTATTTAAGGTTTCGAAGTCGCCGTAGTCTAGCAGGTAGTGTGTATTTCTTCGGCGAATGTCTCTCAGCAGATTTCTGGCAAAACTCAGAGAGTAAATAAAATTGCCATGAAAAAATTTTCTCAAAAATCTGTCGTTCGTAGTCGACTTTAAACTGTAGGTCCCATCACTCATGTATAAAATTAACATACAACATAAGTGGTGTGAGAAACTATAACGTTGTACAATGGGTCAATTCGACTTCCGGGTACTGTACTTGTCTTAATGGACAAGTACACGTCCTCTAACCTAACCTAAGGTCTCGAAGGATCTACCAAGGAACCCGATTTTTTGAGACGATAAATTATTTGATCTCATTGCGTATACAACGAGTTCTCCAAATTCTATTTTGAGGCTTCTCTGAACACAGAGGTTGTCGTACTCTGTAGTGTGTTGTTTAATTAGACGTGAGGCCATCGTTCAAAGCTTAGATCAGACATCTCTAGCAAAACGAAATATGAAAACATATTTCTTTGGCGAAGAGAAGCCTTGGCAGATTGCTGGCAAAAACTCTGATCAAAAATTAAAATTGCCATTAAAAGTTTCTCAAAAATTTATTGTTTGGTGTCGACTTTAAACTGTAAGTCGTGCCACTCATGTAAAAAATTAACACACACAACATAAGTGGTGTGAGAAACTAGGTCGTAATCCTGACTGAAGGGTTGTAATGACCCATTATGTACGTATGCATTTAAAATTTTAAATTTTAAAATGCAATGAAACAAAAACAGTTTGAAATTTTGCCTAATTTAGTTTTTTGTTATGAAATACAATTGTTCCGGTTAGAAATGGAAAATTGTTTCATTCATATGGCTGTCGTGGCTGGCCTTACAGTACCTTATTCGATCGGACAAATATTCGTGCATTCTTTCCAGTGGCATGGGGTATTATCTCGGCAATGGCATCACGAATGTTGGCCTTCAAATGATCAGTAGTCTCTGGTTTGTCGGCACAACACCTTTCCTTAACGGCGTCCCACAGAAAATAGTCTAACGGTGTCGCAGCTTCTGGGCGGCCAATTGACATCGCCATTTCGCCTAATTAAACGGCCATCAAACGTTTGACGCAATAAATCGATTGTGGCCTGAGATATGAGTCAAATTGCACCATCCTGTTGAAACTGAACACAGTTCACATCTATACCATGGTATATCTTGGTCTCCATTGATCATAATGGTTGTGCCGTTCTCATTTTCAAAGAAATATGGATTTTCTAAGCCCAAAATTTTGCAATTTTGCTTATTAACATACCCAACAAGATGAAAATGAAAATTTTTCTGGCAGTTTCTCGTTGGTCTATCTAGCGAAGCGAAAACGAAGTGGATGGTCATGCGGCTTCAACTCTTGAAGCAATTGTATTTCGTAAGGCTTTATACCGAGATCTTTTTGTAAAATTCGACGTAAACTGGTGTGTGAAATGTTCAAGTCATGAGAACAATGTTGATGGACTCTCGCGCACGTTCTCAATTACAGCTTCGATATTTTCGGATGCACGTACTGTACGAGCAGGCGCTCGTCTTGGCACATAAACATTGAAACCAGTTTCAAGAACTTTAGCAATACCGGGCACTGTTGGTCCTTCTCTGCGACCAAATTCTGTGCGACATTTTCGTGCAATTTCCGATCAATTGTGCTTCGTTTGGTTATAAATTTCCAATTTTCAGTATATTATTAGAGATAATATACTGAATTTTATGACAGAATAGAATGACCTAAGTATTGCCATATACGAAATAATCGATGGTTCAAATTTAGACCGATAGATGGCCTTCTTTACTTAATCGATATTACAATTGAATGTCCTTGAATGATAACAAAAGAGATTCTAGTTCCTGAACTTTTAAAGAAGTACGTGCCTGTTACGCAGGCCTCTTATCTTTCCGAAGATTATGCGTATAATGAAACCATGTAGGTTTTCTACACGATCAGCCTATAGCTCTGGCCCGCTGTCCACTTCGCTTTTAAGCTAGATGAAGCGAATAAAATTACAAGCATTTTACAAAACTTTATCATTCCTTGAATTTCTTAATTTATTCACCAAATTGTTTCGAAATGATTGTAAAACTAATCGAAAATTAAGTTCTTCTAGGCAACAACAACTTAATTTATGACAGTGTGCCTATAATGATTTCTTGGCATTTCTCTAACAATTGTTTTATAGCAGATGTGTACGATTGTATTTACTTTCAAAAACCTTGTTAAGGATTTAAATTTCAATTTTATTTCAAAGAAATTTATTCAGTAAATACAATAAATGTACCTGGTAAATCAATTTAACCCAGATTTCATCTCTTCAAATGGATCAAGATTTTCCGTAAAACATTAGAAGAAAAGATTTCCGAATATTTAAATACAAAAACAATTACCAAAGCCGTTGACAAAATATTGAGAGGCAAGCCAAGAATGACAATACAACTGTTAATGGATAAATTTTATCATTAAAATTTATTTTAATTCACATCCTTAAGGATGCATACCCAAAACAAACCAATAAGCTTTTGATGGTTTGTTGACCAAATCAAAACAGATATGCAGCAGAGATGATGGTAAACAGAGAGAGAGAGAGAGTGAGAGAGAGGAAGGCAGCATATAATTTAGATCAATATTTGAGATAATTTGAGCAAATGGCAACACTTTTATGGTTGCTACTTAGGTTACTACCGCAAATAACACTTACAGCACACACCAACAGAGATTAAGAGTCTCTATGTGTGAGAGAGAATTATTTAAATGATAAAGAAAACATTTAAAGGAAATCTATTGTGTGAGTATTGTATTCTATGTGTATTGTGTGGCGAAATCATTGCTTCCACAATTCCATTCAATTGCCGATTAGTTGTTGTACGTATTTGGTGATGCCCTGTTTATTATTATTGTTTCGTTATAAAGTGTGTTGTAAGGATGTGCTGCAATCGAGGTATTTACTATCCAAACACACAAAGCCACTGACATACTCATATGCATATAAATTAGGATGTAGCATATTATAGTGCACATGGTTAGGAAGAATATTTGCATTAAGTTTTGTAATTGTATTGTCTTAGATTTATAAAACAGGGTGTTACAACACCAATGTAATAGCATCAGCATCTTGATGAGAATAGTCTCTTAAATTGTAAATTTTTTCCCATATTTTAAATTCAGGGAAAAGGAAAACAATACAACTTCATTTTCTCTGGGGAAACCTACTAAGCTTTCCGAATGCTCTCAAGGATAAAAATAAATAATTTTCGAAATTCGTATTCTACACAGTTCTAGTCTTAATGCTTCAATGGAAATAAAAATCGATCACTGAAGTCAACATTGTTGTCATTACAGCAGCTGTGTCCCAGAAATCCGAAAGAGAACTGCTTTCTATCTTTTCAATAACATGCTAAAAGTCCTGAAAACGTAAAAATCATAATAATTTCCAGCAAACCAAAAAATAATTTCACTCAAATGCAAACGATGGAAGGCTAACCATCTTTGAAAATCGTGGGGCCTAGAGTTTATGCTCTTTGTGATGACAACTCGGTTATCGAACATTCATGATAGAAAACCAATTCGACTCCAAAATAAAATATGGGTTTTAAAGTATATTGCAGATTTCAGTCATTTATGACAGAAAATGAGATTAACACACGAGGTGATAGATAAGCTAAGGTGGAGCACATCCGAAATATAAAATTCTTCATGAATCAGGTACATATCTTAGACTGAATTTGAACTATGGCATGGGTTACATTGGTTTTAAGAACCATTGTGAGTATAAAAGTATAAGTATAATTGGTCATTACAACCCTCCAAACTAGTTTCTCACACCACTTATGTTGTGTGTGTTAAATTTTATACATGAGTAGCGGCGCCTATTGTTTAAAGTCGACTCCGAACGACAGATTTTTGAGAAACTTTTCATGTCATTTTTATTTACTCTCAGAGTTTTTGCCAGAAATCTGCTGAGAGGAAGAAGAAATATCTTTTCATATTCCTTTTTGTACGACATGTCTGACCTGGGGTTTGAACCGTGGCCTCGCGTCTAATAAGCCAACACACTAGCTACTAGACTACAATGACTACAATGTCTAACCTTCTTTGAAAATCGTGGCACCTAGAGTTCATGCTCTTTGTGATGGCACATTTATTAGCCAACTAGGGTATCAAACATTCTTTATAGGAAACCAACTCAACTTCAAAATAATATTTGCTTTTTTGTATTTCAGTCAAAGTTTCGGTCAAGTGTGACAGAAAATAGACGTTTAAGAATGTTAACCTATTCATGGAGGCCTTTTCCTACTCCTTAGACCCACAGCTCCTGCAGAAGTAATTTCAGGGATTTCTAGGTTTACTCGTTTGACTTTCAATACAACAGTGGTCAGTGAGAACCGCAATTGTGCGATCTACAGTCATGTGCTGTAAGAACAGAAGACAAGCAATGCTCTTGTTAACCATACACATGCAATTGAGTCTATGCACTGTAACATGTCGTAGATAGAGAACTCCATACCGGCAGGTTAATTACCAGTGTAATTTGTTACGGTACTTTGATATCCTGGATCGCATAGAAGACTTCGCTTTAAATGATTCCAAATTTCCCTAAGGCATGCTCAGCATTCATATCTTATATATTTATACGCAGCCGTTAAAGTGGCGTTCGTTAGGAACTATATCGCAGCCTTTGTGTCCAAGTAAATTAAGAAATTTTCAGTATAAATCCCTCTAGCCTACAAGCATAGCACCGCCTTTAAAATGACCCAAATCAACCAAACACAATGGATGCATACTTCAGGAACCATGTGGACTGTACTCATAGGAGTTAACTAACATTTCAAGCGCATTGTCCTGAAGGTTTTAAATTAATTAATATTTTAACTAAACAGAGTTAAATATTAGTATTCTGAAGGCTTTGTATATCACCAATGTGGTGAAGTACTCTGAAAGAGTCACTGACAAATGCTACGGCGATCTGTACGTGGAGCGCATCCGAGATGTCAAATTTTCTATGACTCTGGCGCATGAATCAGTCGGAATTAGACTGATAGCTTGTGTTATATAGGCTTAGAAACCCGCAATAGTTTGTATCTTATTCGCAAGCACCTGTGACATTAAAAAACACCACAAGAAAATGTCTATAAGGACCGAATTGTACGATCTACATGGTTACCTCCACGTGAGATAAAAATTAAAATGTCCAATGTTGCAGGCACTTTGTGACACATAGCACCGTTCTGTTGAAACCTCATGGCATTAGTGACCAGGTCATCGAATTCATTCCAAAATAATTTGGTAATCGTAATACTGTACGCATATACTGTTCGCCTGTACGCATATACTGACCTGGCCAACATAGTTCTCAAACAGAAACGGACCGATGACAGAAAATCTACAACAAGCAGTGACTTTTTTGAATCCTTCTCTATTTGTGTGGCCTCAACGCTGGTATTGGCCACTTACCAATGCCTATTGTGAAAAAACAAATTATTATTTGCATATGTTGTTGAAAGTTGTTGTGTTGTGAACTTGCCGTAGTCTAGTGGGTAGTGTGTTGGCTTATTAGACGTAAAGCCACGGTTCAACCCCAGGCTAGACATCAAAAGGAAAAACTCTAAGAGTAAATAAACTACCATGAAAAGTTTCTCAAAAATCTGTAGTTCGGAGTCGACTTTAAACTGTAGGTCCCGCCACTCATGTATAAAATTAACACACACAACATGATTGGTGTGAGAAGCTAGGCCGTAATCCTTACTGAAGGGTTGTAATGGCCAATTATGTATGTATGTTGAGAGGCGTTGAGCTTGTTTAATAGATGTTGCATCAACAAGATGGCCGTTATCATCTATCAATGTTCGAGAGTCGCTGTTGGAAGTTCCTATGTAAGTTCGTTTTGACTAGGTGTAAGGCAGTTTGAAGTCTCAGTTAGAGGCTGCCTTTCAACCACTAATATTCTCCCACAATCGTCGATTAGTTATCACGTCAGTAGAGCATTTTTAACGTTCAGTTCAATTGTACCTGTGCGATTATTTTAAAAAACTCCTTCTCCTCTATTACCCGTCATTCAGTTTGGTCAGAAAGGGCTATTGGACACTTTGAAACGGTAAAGGTATACCAGAAGCACTCATGACTGTAGATCGTATACATAGATGGCGTGCCATCTCGTAACACACACAGAATGTAAATAATAACAGCGATCAACTATAATCTAAACTCTGTTTCTGATGGCTGCAGAAGTGTCCTATATCATAGGAACATATGTAGAAACATACGCCACTTTAAAAACAATCTGTAGTGCTATATCCCTCTACACTATAGGTTGGAGGACGTGTACTTGTCCATTAAGACAAGAACAGTACCTGGAGGTCGAATTAACTCTCTACACTATACTGAACAAGTTATGGTCACAGGCTCATGATTATATCGACTAAGAATCACTTTCTGAAACGACGAAATGAAAATGTCATGAAGACCTAAAGAATAGAATTTTATTTCAATTAGTAAGCCTATATACATACATATGTATGTACATACAACAAATATAAATGATTGCGTCTTATATTTCCCTACTTCCATAGACCATGATGATGTCGTCTGACAATAGAATTTTAAAGCAAACGGAAGACATGAACTATGAATAGCGGCAGCAATTCATATAAAAAATTACCATAAGCAAATCCAAAATTTGCAATTCAACCTGAAAACAACTTCACTTTAGGAACCAATGCATGCATATATACACACATACATACAAGCATGTAAACATACATAAATTAAAATATTTGCTGCATTTATATGTACGTATGGCACACTAACACTTAAAGGATAGGCTCTGAGAGTACAATACAACACACATGCATTCAAAGGAGTACGTAGACAAAATACTTTGGTAAGCAGTGAAGAGTATTAAAAGCAACTTAATAACATGCATGCATGCAACAAATGCAATGTCTTCGTTTTGAGACCATACATACACTTACATATGCATGCATACATACATACATATATATGTGTACATGTGTATGTACATACCATACTATAGTTGTACAAGTATTTAGATTGGTATACTTGTATCAGTGTTGTACAGGATACAGGATGTGTGAATATTAAAGTATCCTCTACTTTTATACATCCTGGCCATTGTCCACATTATGTCTCTCTAGCCATTGTATTGTGCTGTGTTGTCGAAATGTGTATGTATTTGTGTATATATTTACTTACAAACAAACATACATACAATCAAATAAACTTACAGTCTTATACACATACATGCATACTTTAGTTTATATTTGAATTCATTTAAGGAACATGCATATCCTTTTAAAAAAGAATTTCTTTCTCCCATCCTCTCTCTCTCTGTCTCTTTTTGCGCACCCAGTAAGGAAGTAAATTTTGCATAAATTTTTTCGTTTGATTATGTCTAAATGTGTTTAAATTACTGGGTATGTGTGTGTGTTTTTATGTGTGTATGTGTATATATTTGTATGCATTTTATTTTATCATCAATACAAATGTAATTTTAAGGATTATTTACGTAAAGAAACTACTGCTTAACATGTGTAGAGAGGACATGTATTTTTTTTTACACGAAACATGCTTGTGTGTTTGTATTGGTGTAAGTCTCTGTTAAAGTATGCGTTTTTTAAATATTTTTATAAAGTTTTGGTGAAATTAAAAGGAGCCAAGTGGCTGATTTTTAAGATCCTAAGAATGAAATTCAATGCTCTCTTTGAAGGATTATTCTCAACTTAAGTAAGACATTAGACCCATTGTAATACCACAATGGCGTGGTGTAGTGTTCAAAACAACTTGCATAAAAAGTGAAAAGCCCACGTTCGAATCACAATGGAAGTAAAAAATCGTTCATCATGGTTTTTGAATACCAAATTAAATGGCTTCACGTTCCTCCATTACAATACATCTAAGAAGCCCTATACTGCCTGGAAATGGAAAAGGATAACATCACCAGAAGGTCAAGGCAGTGCAGCCACCTAGTGGGAAAAGAAAGTAGAAATACAACCATCGAAAGGATTCCCTTTACTACATTATATATTCGGAGGGTGTAGTTTCTAGGTAACGATAGATGACAACCTCATTATTCTAGGACTTGATAGAACAGACCACAATCACCTGCTTAGTTGGTTCAACAAAAACGGATTAAAGAAACGCAAGCAAGGCAAAAATGCTTTGTGGAAGCTGTATGCTCCTAAGAGGACACACATACATAATTGATCATCACAACCCTTCAGTCAGGATTACGACCTAGTTTCTCACACCACTTATGTTGTGTGTGTTAAATTTATATACGAGTGGCGGGACCTACTGTTCTAAAGTCAACTTCGAATGGCAGATTGTTGAGAAACTTTTTCATGGCAATTTTATTTTACTCTCATAGTTTTTGCCAGAAATTCCTAAGAGCCAGTCGCCGAGGAAATATGATTTCACATTTTATTTTGTTGGAGATGTCTGACCTGGGGGTTCGAACCCTGGTCTCACGTGTAATAAGCCATTACGCTACCTACTAGACTATAACGACTACAAACACTGCTGATGAATTGATAGTGCCATGTTTTATTCATAATTCATACACCCGCTTTTACCACAGATTTCGTAACGCCATGCTGTTATGCATGACGAGTCTAACACGTCCGTTTGATAGTGTTAGTACCTCAGCTAACTCGATAGCCTTCATTTTGCTGTCCTAATTCATTCATAATAATTCATTTTGCAATCCTAACTGAAGGGTTGTAATGGTCAATTTGAAGACGTTCCATTTAAAATAGACATTCAATGCATGTGTTAGAGGATGAATTCATCTGAGTGGAATGCACTTGGTGAACCAGAGGGAAGACTTGTCTGGCTAGGTTGTGACATTATGACCGCTATTAAATAGCATTAATGGGCCGTTTGTTTATGTAAGTTTCTGTCCAACTGTTGGGTTAAGGAACAAAGTAAAAAAATTATAATTTCCTCTTATGTTAGAAACTCTGTAACCCCCACCTGGGTAACAATCTTATCGCGATGTGGGGGCTTAAGTGTACTTCGATTCACTCTGTGACCCAGTGTGAGTTGGAGTGCAGGACTAAAGGTTACCCTAATATCGTGAGAGGACTGTCTTCGAATTGATGTCTCTGTTGTGATCTCTTCGACTTGCCCGATCACGCATATTCTTGTGCACCCCTAATCCGGAGTGTTAGTTGATACCTGGGCGCCTTAGTGAGTATTAGGTTTTCTACCAAGTCCTTGTCTGCTAACGGGGGATTCGGAATCTTACATGGTCTTCGTTGACAGTCAGGCTGCCCTTAGTGCCATTGCGTCGGTCTAGTGCAAATCACGGCTCGTTCGCGAGTGCAAGGAGTCGTTGAGGACTTTTGGACTAGACCGTATCCGTCTGTGCTGGGTTCCGGGTCATAGCGGAATACTGGGCAATGAGACGGCGGATGCCCTCGCTAGGTTAGGTTCGCTTTCTGGGGGCGATTTGATAGTTGGTCCTGACCCAACGGTCTGTCGCCTCTACGGCCTCATCAATGGATGGGTCAGGGAGGAAGAGCAGAGGCGTTGGGGGTACGGTTCGGGTTGTTTTGTCTCTAGATGTCTATGGCCTGCTGTGGACAATAGGTTTGCTGCTGGGGCTGGGATAAGGCCAGCTTAAGGATGGTTGTCGGTTTTATAAGGGGGCACTGCGAGATTAGATCGCTGACGGGGATCTGGAACAGATCCCAGCCGGATTATTGCAGGGCATGTATGAGGTTGGATGAGGAGGAGTTGGAGACTATCGAACACCTCCTCTGTAACTGCCCGGCCCTTGGTAGATTGAGGTTGAGGACCCTTGGCTGGGCCTTCTTTAAGAGTTTGAATTCTGTGTCGAAAAACTCTATCAAAGAAAATAAAATTGCCATAAAAATTCTCAAAAATCTGTCGTGGGGAATTGACTTTCAACTGTAGGTCCCACCACTCCTGTAAAAAATTAACACAAACAATATAAAGTGGTATGAGAAGCTAGGTTGTAAGCCTGGCAGAAGGGTTTTAATGATCAACCAGATTATGTAAACTATATCAGCTTTTGTCGACTCGAACTAGAGGTTAAAGGCGTTAAAATTTAATTTAATTTACTTTTGCCTTTTAGGACCTTTTTCAAAGTGATTCAAATAAATTTACTTAAATTTTTAAATACAATTTATTGTATACGTTGAAAAGGAAACATATTTATGTCTTCCTTCTTTCTTTAACTATTTTTTGTTTGTGTATAAGTCTATTTTATTGTATTGCATCATGTCTTTATCGTCTCATTGTATTTGAATTCATGCTAAATTAGTCCTCTGCTCTCTCTTGCTGCCTTCTACTATTTTTTTTTTCTTTATAATCCTTTTATTCTATTCAATTCATGTGCAGCATTTAATTATTGTTTTATTTTAAGAAATTTTAATTACTCTACACAATTTTCATTACATGCATACGATGCATTCTATACATTCGATACATACATACATAGTTTACCATTGTGTACAGAAGAGAAAGGATTTGGTGTTCCTAGCCAAAATATACTTATACATATGAATGTATGTACATATATAATGTCTTGTTTTATGGTGCAGTCTGTAGGTATTAAATATCACCACCTTTGCTGTTCTACAATTTTCTACATTTCTTCCATAAAATGTGGAAAAAAATTATTTATTCAGGAAAATCCTGTGGTTGCCAAAGCAATTGCAAATGAGATGAGAAAAATTAAGAAAAAATAAAGAAAAACAAATTGTGGTTCAGACAAATAAAAACAGATTTAAACTTTTTTAATAAAAACAATCAATTGTTGTCTCATTGGTGCTCATTGGTACATAATTGTTCATTACAACCCTTTAGTCAGGATTACACCATAGTTTCTCGCATTCAGGCTAAAAAAAAGTTTGTGATCAGCCTATATAGCTTGCCGTTGACAGTTATATTCTGGCCAACGTCGTTATCAAAGGAATATATACCGATAACATTAACAGCCATTTTTTCGGAATGCAATGGACGCACTTGAAGCCGTACTAAATCGATAACGCATAGTGGCCTCAGAAGTCGCCGTAATCTAGTAGCCGAGCCCCAGGCCAGACAACAAAAAAAAAAAAATTATTACTTCGGCGACTTCCTCGCAGCATATTTCTGGCAAAAACTCTGAGAGTAAATAAAATTGCCATGAAAAGTTTTTCAAAAATCTGTCGTTCTGAGTCGACTTTAAAACTATAGGTCCCGCCACTTATGTATAAAATTAACACGCACGTGACCAATTATGTATGTAGTGGCCTCAATAATGCTCAGACAATAATAGCTGGATTTTAATGAAGGTCCAAAAAGCTTGGTTAAGTTAGATTGGTTAATGGATTCTCAGAGAAAACTCTGGTGCTAATAAAGCTTATAATTATTAAGCAGATATTGATAAATTCGTAAGAGCTGAGGTCCATCGATTGCATATTGACTTATTATTTGAGACTGTATCTACAATTTTGGCGTGTTATATTCCAGCAAGTTCTCTAGTTCATGTGATCAAGTGCGTTATTTATGTTGGGACAATGTTACACTACTCATATGACCGATATCCCTGACAAATAATCAGGAGATGGCCCTTAATAGCCCTTCAGGGACTAGATCAGATTAGATAGATCGAGGCAAAAACTATAATGGAAATACATATTTATCGCATCATTTATAGGCGTCCGGCATTTCCTATAACGCGAGTTTTTAAGTAAAAGAATAACAGTTCTTCTGCCAACCGACATCTGTCAATTGATTCGCACCACAGCATGATTTGACTGAATTTTTTCCCGAAAAAAAATATCAATTAAACCAAGCCTAAGCTTAATATAGAATATTCGCAACACAGAGGCCCAGTTGAAGCCTCTACAATCAAAAACAATTGAATAAATTCACTACGCAGCGTTGGCCAATCGTAAAGAGTAAATGCAAGAGTGAGGGGATTGTGAAAATCGCAGGCATTGCACATGGCTCTGTGATATCAATTATGAAAGATCACTTAAGCATGAGATACGTTGCTTCAAGATTAGTGCCATGATTGCTTCAATCGACTCCAAACGCAATCAGTGACAACTTCACAGAAGTGTTAGGTGGTGTTCAAATGCAACATGAATGAATTTCTTCACTTTTTTCAGTCAAAATAGGGAATTTTGCGCCGTTAATTAGTTCCCAAAATATCAAGATGAAGAAGTCGCCGTAGTAGGCAGTGTGTTAGCTTATTAGACATAAGGCAACGAACCAAAACCTAGGGCACATATCAAGACAAAAATATGAAAAAATATTTCTTCGGCGACTTTCTCGCAGCAGATTTCTGGCAAAAACTCTGAGCATAAAATAAAATCGCCATGAAAAGTTTCTCAAAAATCTGTCATTCGGAGTCGACTTTAAACTGTAGATTCTGCCACTCGTGTATAAAATTAACGCACACACCATAAGTGGTGTGAGAAGTTAGGACGTAATCCTGACTGAAGTGTTGTAATGATCTATTATGTGTGTATGTATGTTGTGTGTTGTCAAAGTGGGTTTTTGGCGTCCGTAATCAGCGTTGATTACCTTTAAAAGCATAAAACAATCAATGCCGAGTATTATTTCAACGTATGCATTTGGGCAACAAAAAAGTTTATTTTTTGTACCGAAGCAATGCAAGCTATGATTGCAGGCTACTAATTGTCTGCTGTATTCTGCAAATTTATCTCCGAGTGATAATTTCCTATAAACAAATCTAAAGAAACTTATCACTTTATTCACTTTATTCACATTCTTTATTTATTTCATTCCAACAAAGTTTATTTTGATGACATCGACAAAGCGAGGAGATACAGTGAACGTGGGAGGCTATGCGTACAGATCTTAGAAGACAGTATGTTGACGAATCATAGACTCGGTATTGATACAGATTCGTATACATATTTCTGTATTCCATATTTCTAAAGGTACCTTTTTAATACACACTTTAAAGATTAAATCTTTTCATTTACTTCCTGAATGAATATCTTCCATCATTCCTAATAGTTTAACAGTTTATTTAAATACTTCTCTTCATTATTGTTATAGATATCGATGATGTTATCGATATTTAGTTTCTTTAATGTTCTCTCTTACACAAATCCTTACTTCGTTTACTAATTAATACGTATTGATACGTAAAGCTCTATGTATGTGTGTCCTGTAATACTGGCGTAAGTGTCTGCTTTAATGTCGGTTATAAATATTTAATTAAACAGGGTGTAGCCATCAATAGCGATACAGTAAAGAACGATAAATTTTCTTGGTTTTTTTATTTAAATTTATATTTCACATTATCTTATTCTTTTAATTTTAATTAAATTTCATCCTCTTTTTTAATATTTTATAAAATATTTCTTCTTAAATATTTCACCCTTTACCCCCTGTATTGCACTGATGGCAATTGCATATGTTAGTGTCTCAGTTTTCCAGCTCTTCAGTGTAACCATAAAGAAGTCTTTAATTATTCAAGAGTGTTTAAGTGTCTTGTCGTACTTTATCGTAGAGTTGGTTGTGAATACACTATTCTGTAGCACATACGAGTATGTATTTACATGACCATAAATACTTTAATATGTTCTTCATATTATTATTATTGTTGTTGTTGTTGTTGTGTTTTTCATGTTTGTTGGTTATATTGTCCTGTTCTCGTTTATCAATAAATCGTAAGTGTTTAATACATACATATTCAATGTCTGTATCACTCTCTCTTACTCTCTTTTACCTGTAGTATTTAGTTATCTTCTCTTCACAGTAATATTTACGTACTCTATAGCCGTATTGGAAAAAAGTTTGTCTGTTTATTCATCATACTCATCATTTAAAGTGTTGTATGCAACATTCGTTTAATGCAGCATGCATCTGTAGTTTTTAAAGTTTTTATTTGTTTGGAATTAAAGTAAAGAAATATACAAGAGGGAATATATTTTTAAACACTTTCGAATTTAAATAAAATAATACCCCGATCCAATGATGTATAGATACAAGAGTCTTTGTAGTAAAGGGCCTATTTATGTTGAGAATTAATAATGTAAGGCGTATATAATAAAGAAGCTCTATGGTCTTTATATGTGTCTCTAAAAATGTGACTGAAGGCCATGTACAATTTTCTATCTTTTAATGAACGAAATGTAAGTGTTTGGATGAACACTTTGTCTACAATTGCATAAAAATAAACTTGTTTGTGGTATGATTGAATCGTTGGAATCAAATCTGTCTGCCACCTTTCTAGAACTGTGGAAATAAAAGAATAGGGTAGCTGGTATAGCCCTAGGTAGACTACATACATAATTGGTCATTACAACCCTTCAGTCTGTTTCTAGTTTCTCACACCACTTATGTTGTGTATGTATGACACGTTTTTGAGAAATACTTTTCATTGCAAATTTATTTTACTCTCAAAGTTTTTGCCGGAAATCTGCTAGAAGGATGTCCCCGGAGAAATATTGTTTCGCATTTCGTTTTGTTCGAGATGTCTGATGTGGAGTTTGAACCTAGGTCTTTCGTCTAAAAAGCCAACACGCTACCGACTATAAACCAAGCTTGCTTAATAAGCAAACGTTTTTTATGTACTTTTTTTTCATTTTGTACTCAAATCACATTGTAGTCTATTATCAAATGCTGTCAGACAGAAAATGTATGAACGCAGCTTGTTGTTTGACAGGAGTCAATTGACAGATATCTGTTGACAGCAGTAGCGTTTCGTTTTGGGTTGAGAGTTGCAAACTTCAAAAAGCCACGAACTTACAGACCCTACCTCATTATTTAAAAATTTAGTATTTACAGCAGCTGTGTTCTCTTTTACACCTACTTTGTGGGTCTTTAATAATTTCTAGTACACCAAGTTCCACTTAACTATCAGAGAAAGAAATAGAAATTTTTTTATTGTCAACAAGGCAAGGGAAAAAGAGATTGCATATATACATACATACATACATAATTGGTCATTACAACCCTTCAGTCAGGATTACGACCTAGTTTCTCACACCACTTATATTGTGTATGTTAATTTTATACATGAGTGGTGGGACCTACAGTTTAAAGTCGACTCCGAACGACAGATTTTATTTACTTTTTGTATTTTGTTCTGATGTCTGGCCTGGGGCTCGAACCCTGGCTTTACGTCTAATAAACCAACACACTACCTGATAGACTCGGCGACGTCAAAGAGAGTGCATACTAAAGTTTATTCTAAATATGTTACATCAATTTTAAAAGGGGTTTATGTCTTTAAAGATGGTGTATTTAGTTCTGAAATAATATTGTTCGAAGTTCATCTGACAACAAGGAAATTGAGCAGCACTCGACATAAGGTCAAGAAATGTTGAAAGTCCCACTTTAAATGGTGAAAGGCTGCTTGGAGTCTCTAAAATTATGTCATTTTTACTCATTATTACTATCATTATTACCCCGGACGACCAGTGAAATCACCGGAATGACTAAGAAACCCATGGTAAGGGGTCAGATGAAAAGGTTACAAACAGTCTGGATTTAAAGGCGAACGAAATTTAATAAATTTTCATCATATTTTCGAATTTAAAAAATAAGGATCTTCAAACCACCTCTGAAGATATGACAGTTAGCGACGTCTAGTAAGAATGGTTTCCAAAATAAGAGCGATTTGTTCTTAACTTTAGAAGTTATTTTGGTGTGGAAAACATGTTTGTCCATAACGTCGGGAAAAAATCAGGTAAACATGACCAATGTTTCACAACAATAGCAGAAAATTTGAAAAAAAAATTAATTCACAGTTTAAAGATTTTACTTTACGTACTATATATGGTATATACAAGGTATTACAAGTTCAAGTTTATTATTTTAAAATATTTTGTCTTGTTTCTTAGGTCATCAAGGGTTGAAAGTATGCCAGAATTATTATCTGACGGCGAGAACCAACTTCTCAACACCCATTTCATCTGTTTTGCTGTTTCAAAGTTAAACCAGAAATGTTTTAATTTTAACGTTTAATAAAAAATTCATCAACGATTTCATCAAAACATTGACCTAATACGACACTTATAAGTAATGAACTTTAATCTGATAATGAAAATGAGACCCTAACGTAAAAGATCCTTTATATGTTTCAGACTGTCTTTCACTCCATGAATTTGTTAACATTCTCATGTAAATGTATGGCAGTATGAGAGCTGGTGTATGTATATTTTATTCTTTGCTTAAATTTTTTTTTTTTTTTTTGCAAATTGTTAAATGCAGTTGTCATTTGCAGGACAATATTAATAACTTGAATGCAGTATTTTTGGTTGCACTTTCGTTCATTCTTTCATTTCATTCTTTCTACATGCAACATGCATTTTATTTATTGTTTTGTTTTCTGTCTTAAAGTTTTAGACAAAATGCTTTTGTTTTAGTTTTTCAGTTGCAAAGTCTAACAGTAAAGGACTTTTTTTGATTAACCTATTAGGAGGTCAGAAATTAAATTCATGCATTGTTGAGACTACAGTCTAATCTTTATATCAACATTAAAAAGAGATTCTCATATTGATCTGCACTAAGCTACATATACTTACATAATTAGCATTAAAATTCCCATTCCATCGAGCCTTGTCACCAATCATTTGTTTCATTTCTTTTCCAGCTACTTCCTACGTACGTTTTTACAATCTAGGACAGTTCTTATGGTATACCAGGGCGATTTAGACTGTTTCGTTTCGTATTGTAACGTTAACGTTAAAGTAACTTAAGTGTGCGTATTTGCATGTTAATAAAAACAGTTTACTGCATGGCAAAATGAAGTGCATAATCGCAAATATAGTAGGACAGAAAACTTTTCATAATATTATAAACGGCTGACCAAAAACAGCAGAGTTTTTGCCAGAAGACTGCTGAGAGGAAAAAGCTTAAAAGAAATATGTTTTCATATTTCATTGCATTCGATATGTTTGAGCTGAGGCTTGAACAGCGGGCTCTTGTCTAATAACTCTACACACTACCTACCAGACTACGACAAAAGCGAGCGATATTTTGTGCGGAATATCCTTAGATATTCAGACCATTGCTCCACGAATCTAATAAGCCTATGGACGTGATTGATGATGGTAAATATATTCTTGTTTTGGATGTGATGGTAAGAAACCATAGGTTTGAGACCACTAAGTTTGCTCTGAAGGATCAAGCCAGATTCGATTGATGTAATGTGATGATTTAAGTAGTACATTGTCGATTAAGTTCCAGGTACGCCTTCTTATCTTGCAACTGGATTGAATTGAAATTTGAATTGAAGATACGTATTATCCAGCGGAGGATCTGGTGAGCAAAAAAATCTGCAGCTTCTGAATAGTTTACTGTAAAAAGTTGCATGATTCGCAGCCGCAGTGTTGGTTTGATTTCATGTTTGTAACGAATGTCTTAGTCTTGTACTCTGTCTCATCAACAGCACCTTCATTAGCGACAAGTTATAATTGTTTTCTGTCTTAATTTTATACGGCCTTTTTTACCTTAAGTCGCCGTAGTCTAGTAGATAGTGTAATAGCTTATTAAAGATGAAGCCACCTTTCAAACCGAAGATGAAACATCTGGAACAAAATCAAATATAATAAAATATTTCTCAGGAGATTTCCTCTCAGCAGATTTCTGGCAAAAACTCTGGGAGTAAATAAAAAATTTGCATAAAAAGGCAGTGCAATGCGCTTCTATGGTTAGGCAGTCTATGCCAAAACCTATTGTTATTATACACAACAATGGGTACTCTGTCCAGCATTTTTGTATTGGCGGTGTACACATTAAGAGCATTGCCTGGACAATTAAATCACAAAATCAAAACTATTATTGAGAAAATTATTAGGAATATATGCGTTACGTTTACCTTCAACTGTTACTGTCAACGGTAGTCTAGTAGACAGTGTGTTGGCTTATGGGACCAGAGCCCAAAACGAGAAAATATTTCTTCTCGCGACTTTATCTCAACAATTTCTGAGAGTAAATGTAATTGCCATGATAAGTTCCTTAAATTTGGCATTTGGTGTCATTGCTAAAAAATGACACACACAATAAGGGTGATGCGAAAAGCATCCTGACTGAAGGGTTGTAAAGATCAGTTAAGTAAGCTACAGTTTGATCGTTATGAAAGTCGTAATACAAATATCTACGAAATCGCTTAGATTTTCATGCAGGCCTCAAGTTGTACCTCTGCCATCTGCCAGTAGTGCAACCCTTCAGCCAGAAGTACGACTTAGTTTCTCACAACACTTACATATCTTGTGTGTGTTAAAGGACCTACAGTTTAAAGTCGATTGCGAATGACATATTTTTTTAAACACTTTTAAATGGCAATTTTAAAAAGAGGAAATTGTCGAAGAATACGACGACATTACCCTCTCTATGGGTTAATTATTGCTAATAAATACACTACAATACAATACGATATTAACGCTTACATTTCCATTCCTTCTCTCTCTCTCTCTCTCAATAGAATAGTAGTTTTGATTTTGAAATGAAATAAAATTTAATTTTTTTTTGTTACAAACATTTTTATTTATGACAACTGCAATTTTTCCTTGTTATTTCCTTAACACTTCCACACCGCTTCCCCCATCACCATGTTTGCAAGGCGCCGACCCTATATTTGCCTTGACAAATCTAATGCTTTTTAATTGAAAAAAAGAAGTCTAAAAGGGAAAAACAATAATAACAAGAACAACAACAACAACAATGAGAACATGATAGTTTTAACAACAGCAATAATAGCAGTAATAAACTGACAGTTTTAAGTTTTTCTTCTTCTTATTTTTTTTATATTTTTTGTCCTTTGAATTCCTATTTATTTCATGTGTCAACTTTTCAGCTTAAGTGCTGCAACTTTATTGTTGCAACAACAAACACAGCACAAGTCAAAAGGGAAAGGCAAATAAAAATCCCAATGACATCTGTCGTAAGTAACGTTTAGAGAGCATAGAGAAATTTTAAATAAGAACACAGAGGCAGAACTACAATTTCTTTACTTAATAAAGAAAGACTTTAGCATTGTAACTCAAGGAAAGGAAAATTGTATGCACAATTGTCCTTTTCCCGCTCTTCTACGAACTCAATTTCTTTGTAATTTCCTTTTTAATTGTTTCTTAATAATATCTGCTCCTTCTTCTTCTTCTACTACTGCTTTTCAAGTCATAATTTGTTTTAATGCCTTTTCATTTAAGTCCTCTTGCCTTGCTTGGCAATGCTTGCCGCGATTGTCTCAACGGTTGTGTGCTGGATTGCTTATGCTCATAATTATTCTCTCTCTCTCTCTCTTCCGTTCTGTATATGTTTCTTTGTGTATTAATAAATCATTTTCCTTTTAAATGTTGATTGTTGTCACATTTTAGTTTTGAATGCATTTTTTATGTTCTTTTCTGTTTCTATTACAACATTTGCATTGAAATGTATGTGGTTGCCTATATCGGAGTCATTCGAATGCATGAAAGATGAAAAGGATTTCAATTTTATTTTAAATACGTTATCCAAAGACAATGAAAATGTCATGACAGTAATAAATCACACACAAAAAGGAAATATTTTTTTCATTTGCAGTAGAAGGGATATTAACCATCAAAGAAATATCATACCTGGGGGAAGTATAACCTTTTTTTCTTGCTGAGTCTTTTAAGCGTAGATCGAGCTTTACAAAAAACTTCGCAATTCTAGCTTATGTATCACTTTTGATACATACTCGTAGTCCATAAAATTGTCACGATAATTGATAGATTTTGTTAAAAAAATTTTAATATTTTTATTTATTTTAAATCCTTTCAATAAAACTATTTTATATTATTACCTTTTATTATTAATTTTATGAAATTTACGCCAAAATTTTTGACATTATGTACGTTGCAGTATGGTTTTTTACGTAAGAATCAAACAGTTCATGTCAGCTTTGTTTTATTTTTTTCTAAATGGTAATAATTTGACATCTAGCAACCGCGCTTTGTGGCGATTTATAAGTTTCCAATTGCTTAGATAGGACAGTCTATTGTCACTCGCATCAGTAATACTCTCAGTTGAGTGCTGGCTGTAACCTGATGGTACAAACCATTCTTGTGATTCGTTAGAAATATTTGTTGTCAACGTCATGTAAGGTAAAAAAGATTCCCGTTGCAATAGAACATCGTTTTAACAATAAAAATAACAATTTTCTCTCTTTGATTCCTCTCTGGTTTCCCGGATACGGGTTTCCCCAAATACTGCTGTAAGTAGTTGCTAGGCAATTAGCATGTACTTGAATCTAAAACTGCCAATTCGACTTCGGTGGACCACAAAATTTATAACGATCATCAAATTCAATTAGTTACTAATCTATAGCGACAAAATTAAATATGAGTTGAAAAGGTAATAAAACAAAACAAAAGAAAAGGAAGGAAAACATAAATCAATACCAAGCATTACTCCGTAAATCTCTTTATGAAGCTTGATTTATATAAATATCCTTAAATTAATTTCCCTAACAATCACTGTAAGTATTCCATCATTAAGTATCAAATTTCAATTAAAATCGCTGCAGGTAATTTTCATTTTCCACAATAAAACTAAAAAGTTTTTGAATTCCGTTGCTAAAAACTTTAATTTGAGATGAAAATGTACCAAAAAGGAACATAAAAACATAAGCATCATTATTTAAACATATTTTCTTATCTTTTAGGCGAAGAAAAAAATTAAATTATTAAAAATCATAAAAAAAGGATATACGGGCTGCTCTGAAAGTATGATAGCTAATCCCAAACTATTTATATAGTATTATTTCTCACATAAAACTACAAGTTGTGTGATAAAAGTTTTATTTAAATGGTTAAAATTTTCTAACAAAATATTGAGAAAAAAGAATTTTTTTTTTGGAAAAAAAATCCTTTTTATTCGAATTTCAAAAAAGTCTTTAAGCATGATTATTAAAGACTGCAAGACTTTCAGCTTATTTTTCGAAAAGGCGTAATAAGTGTAAATATATCATTACCAAAGCGAATGATTCTATTATCTCATACGTACGTAGTTGACCGAAATATTATCATCTGTAATAAAACATGGGACGAAACACATTTCTCTAATGTTCGTCTTTCACGTGAGATAAATATGAGAAGAGCAGTAAGAAAGACTCTACATTTCATGTGACAGCTGATAGCAATCTGCGTGATATTGTAATATTTTCATTTCTCAAACTGCTAATACCGTTCTCTATTCCAAGTAGTACCATCTCTTCCGATTAACGTCCTATGTTTGCAGCCGTTAATACTTTCGTCAGTTCATAAGGGGAGGAGGTGTAGGAATATTACATATATATGTACATATTTTATCGGCCTTTACAACCTTTCTTTGTAAACTGGAAATGTCTGACCTGAGGTTTGAAACTTGATCTGACGTCTAATAAGCTAACATAGTACATACTAGACTACGACTACTTCAATCAATATCAAGAACAGAAAATTCAACTTTTTCACTTTCATCCAACACTTAACTTTCAATTCCTTACCAAATATCATACATAATGTATTATTTACGATAAAACTTCACAATATCTTTTGAAAACTTAAAAAATTACATACCCAACACCAAAGAATCCCTAGGAAGATCGTATGTAACGAAAATGATACATAAGATAGAATTATGATAAGATAGAATTATAAAGAAGAACAGAGGCGGAAATATGAAATATTCCGAATCCATGGGAAAACTTGCTGGTGCCATCGAAAAATATGTTCGATGCAACTTGTAGACAAGGCACAAAGATAGGACATAGCAATTTTCGAGTACTCTGCTGATAAGAAGCTATTTTGAAGATAATGTAGGACTGTCTGGGGAAGCCGAATCTGCTTGTGTAGGAGAAATAGGATTATCTTCCGTTGGATTTCATGTCATGAAGAAATTATTGGCAGTAAGCAGGCAGATGAAGTCGCCGTAGTCTAGTAGGTAATGTGTTTGCTTATTAGACGTAAAGCCAGGGTTCGACCCCCGGGCCAGACATCAAAACAGAATACAAAAAGTATTTCTTCGGCGACTTCCTCTCAGCAGATTTCTGGCTCAAACTCTGAGAGTAAATAAAATTGCCATGAAAAGTTTCTCAAAAATCTGTAGTTCGGAGTCGACTTTAAACTGTAGGTCCCACCACTCATGTATAAAATTAATACACACAACATAAGTGGTGGGAGTAACTAGGTCGTAATCCTGACTGAAGGGTTGTAATGACCAATTATGTATGTAAGCCGGCAGATGAGCTTTCAAGAAGCTCAGCTTTTGCGTCGTTGATGGAGCTATAACCCTTTTGTAAAAGTGGAACGGATATTTGGAACTATATTCAACAAAAAGGAAGATAAATAGAAGGAAAGACTTTTCTTCTTGGGTTTGAACAATCTTAACTTTGGTTGGGAACTTAAAATAAGAGAAGATCTGACTATTTAGGAAGTTATACCCAGTGCCTCATTCGATCGGACCAATGTATGTACACTTTATCGTATATTCATATATGGGCTATATCTCGGCAATTTCATCACGAATGTTGGCCTTCAAGTGCTTAATTGTCTATGGTTTGTCGGCATAACACTCTTCTTTAACCACGACCCCCGGAAGATAGACCAACGGTGTCAAATCACAGCTTGTTGGCGAACAATTGACATCAACGTTTCAGCTAAGAAATCGAACATTTGACGCAATAAAGCGTTTGTGGCATGAGATGTGTGTTAAGTTGTACCATCCTATTGAAACCAAACATCGTTCACATCAATACCATAAAGAGCGCTTAAGAAAAAATTGGTTATCACGGTGCGATAGGTGTCACCATTGACAATAATGGTTGCGGTTTCCTCATTTTCAAAGAAATATGGGCCAATGATGCCTTCGCTCCACAAGCCGCATCAAACAATCACTCGTAATGGGTGCATTGGCTACTGTAAGACCACGTGAGTGGGTTTTCTGAGCCCCAAATACTGCAATTTCGCTTACTAACGTACCCACTAAGATGAAAATGAGCTTCATTCGAAAATGTGATTTTTTTTTTTGGCAAAATCGACATCATCGTGCAGTTTCTCGAAGTGGATGGTTTGCGGCTTCAACTCTTAAACCAATTGTACTTTATAAGGCATCTTACCGAGGTCTTTTTGCAAAATTCGACGTAACCTGGTGCGTGAAATGTTTAATTCTTGAGATCGATGGCGGGTTGACGCACACTCTCAGTTACAGCTTAGATATTTTCGGGTTGTAGGCACTGTACGAGCATGCTTACGTCTTGGCGCATCAACACTGAAACCAGTTTCACGAACTCTGGCAATAAACTCGCATATACCGGACACTATTGGTCCTTCTCTGCGACCAAATTTTATACGACCTTTTCATGCAATTACCGACGAATTGTCTTTGTTTTGAAAATAAATTTCCAATAAATTCCAACGTTGTTCAAGCGTAAATCGATGCATTACGTTCAGTGTAGTTAATATACGGAATTCAGTGATAAAATCGAATGACATATGTATTGCCAGATTCAAAATAACCAACGGTTCAAATTTTAACCGATAGATGGCCCACCCGATATAACGATCTTACTCCTTAACAATATTCGCCAAAGAAATAACGAAAAAAAATTTCTGGAACCAAACCAATACGTTTGCTCCTGTTATACAACCAGGAATATAAACTGGCGATGAAGTCAGTTAGTTTACGGAACATTTCAAAAAGCTGTGGTGATTGAGATAATAACGGGTTGTTTAAGGAGTCAGAATTAATAACGATGTGTAGAAAAAGCAGACAATCGATCTCGTCATCTAGTTTTTGCTAAAGGTGTTTAGAATTGAAAGATGTTTTCTCAGAATTGGTTCGAATTGCGAGTCTGCAAACACTACAAGATTGTTAACATTTCTACGCACCAGTAGTAATAACAAACTCTATTGCTTTTCAACTACGTCTCTCAATTCGTTTTTTGTGTGCAAGGGCCTATTTTAAATACATTGAACAGAAATTGCACTCTTAACAGAGAATGTCATAATTTTTTTTAAAACAATTTTACGAAAAAGGATTACTTTGTTGCCTGCCACATATGAAGCCATAAAGGTTGTGGTTACACTGTGTGCCATGCCCTTACAACTGCAACATTGAAACAAAAGAGAGAAAAAACATGGCACTAAAGAAATCAACTTAACGGGTTATATAGTAACTTTCGTTAAAGAAAATGAATTTTTTTTTTGTTCACAATTTAGTTCTTTTGTGCACTTTTGCGCCGCTGGAGCCTGCAAATTCTGATGGTGTGGTGTGGTGCGGTGTTACGAATTTTAATTCACAATCTTCCATTATGCTCGTCGTATTCATGGTAACAATACTTGGCATAACCGTTTGAAATTACATTTAAATATACTGGGAATATTTGATAAACCCTTAAGCCAATCTGCCAATATGGCAGAGGAATGCTACACAGAAGGGTTTTTAAGGGGGTCGGGGGGAAGGTAGTGCAAGTATGTGTAAAACTTTTATTGTGGCAAGCAAACCATCAAATATTTTGAAAGGAGAACCTATACAAATATGCAGTGATACAAATACAGTGGCTAGAAAAAGTTGTGGTTTGAAATTCTTAAATTTTTCAACCTGTAGCAAGTGAGCTTTTTGGTATCAAAGCTACCACTCCACCCTACCTACCTATCTACCCCCAACTTTATAACATCAGGAGCGACACAAGGATCTATCCTCAGCCCCGACCTATGGAACGTCAACTACAATGGAATTCTGACAGATGATATGCCAGAGGGAACTTTTTTGGTTGAATACGCAGATGATATTGCAGCTGTTATCACGGCCAGGAACACGGAAGAGGCACAGCGAAAACTGAGACGTGTCATGCTAAGAACGAAAACATGGCTGGAATTGGAAATGGAATTACTGCTGATCACTGGTCGTCATATCCCCTTGCAGGTGGACATGAGTATTGGACACGAGGTAAGTAGCACCAAGAGCTCGGTGAAATACCTGGGAATAAGGCCGGATCCCACACTAACATTTTCGCATTAGATTCAGTACTCGGCTAACAATGCCCAGAAGATCGTTGGACAGCTCAGCAGATTAATGGCGAACATTGGAGGCCCACTACCGGCGAGACGGAGACTCCTGATGGAGGTTGGAAACAGCATTATGCTGTTGGAGCGAAATTTGGGCCGAAACACTGGATGTTAGGAAGCGGACAAACTCACTTGTATCGGTACAGAGAACGGCTGCATTGCGTACCGCGTCGGCATATCGTACGGTATCCGCTCCAGCCGTAGTGGTGATAGCAGGTATTATCACTGTGGATCAGCTGTCAGCGGAGCGGGTGGAGATTTATAAGGCGAAATCGGCTGGAAGACATATAACCGCTCACTTCAGGGAAAACACCATTTTAAAATGGCAACAACGATGGAACAAGGAAGATGGAGGAAGATTGACGGCAAGACTTATTCCAGACATAAGGCCATGGATTGGTCGGAAATTTAGAGAGGTAACTTACTACGTGAAACAGATGCTATCGGGTCACGGATTTTTTAGGAATAATATAATATAAAATAGCTATCGCTCTGCACATTGTAACATTGCAGAAGTTACGATCGCGAATAGAGAAAATTGGACGTCAGTGGCGAATTACGTGGAGAGCATTCTAAGACTGAAGAAGAGGGATCTTGAGGCTGCGGAACATGTGGGCACGCCGGCATAGATGAAACTGGCACACGTGTCAAGCGAAATTCGAAACAGGGACCTGGACGAAAGGATTAGTGGAGACACTTAGATGTCTCTTCAATTTTCGACACGCATTCCGGACGCGGATATGACCACGCAGGGGCCAAAGGGACTCCACTCCGAAGTAATAACACCGTATTTCCGAAGTGGGCACAACAAGTCCTCGAGACGAGGGGGGATTTAGTGGGTGACGGCCCCACACACGGAGGATGTGACGACTTCCTCTATGGTGCGGCGTGAAAAAAAATCTACCCCCAACTTTTTATGAACAATTCTTATGTTAACAGTTCAGTTGAAAAGTTTTATGCAACACTGTAACTCTTTTGCTCATAGAATATTACTTTATTTTTGCATCAGAAACTATGAGTATGTGGTTATTGTTGTTGTTATTGTTATAACTACCAGTGTGGCAATAATACAGGTTGCCGTTAAAGAATTTCTCACTGAGAACCGCATTTGTTTACCCTCTTAATCCCGTTGGCAGGTGTAAAAGTTTTTGTTGCTATTGTGTGTTGCATATGATGAAGGCAATATGAGTATAAAATCTCTGGTAATTGGTTGCACCGGAAATTGTTATGATTACAATAATAATTCGTTTAATTTGCTTCACCGCCATTTCAGATACACCATCTTGTTTAATTTTATTTTGTTTTTTTTTTATTTAATTTTTTTTTTCATTCTTCTTTGTACAGCATCATACAATATTTTGCTCATGTAAGTGTAATACAGAGAACGGTCTCGCTCTCTCTCTCTCTTGGTATTGAAACCAAACCATTTCGAATGTATAAGAATTTTAACTGTGTAACCTTTACAGAGACCTGATCCCCTGGACTAGTTAGCATTTGTTAAGATAGACACGGACGTATGTACGTCTGACTTCATATTGCAGGTGTATTTCTGTACATATATGATTGAAATGCGTACACATACCACGTATGCAAGTATAAAGAGAAAAATATTTCTTATACTCCTGCTGTATACATTTGAAATATTTTTTTTCTTTTTTTCCGGCATTCATTTGTAAATTGAAATTGGTTTTGCTTGTAACTTTATATGGAAGCAGAACGAATGAACCAACACACTGATTTCAGTTCAACTGAGTTCAGTTCATTTCAATTCAGTTTATTTTTGTTTCTTTTTCTCTTTCACTTCTTTAACGATTATGATAGTTTTCCTCTCGTCTCATATGGAATGGAATGTGTTTATACCCATAGGTGTTCCAATGTGGGTGTGTAAATGTAATATTCATTACTATAAAGGATTAAAATTTTACAAAAAAAAAAACAAAAACAAAACACACAATTTCTTATTATATTACATGGCAGGCATGGGATGTTGAATTCAAAACTTTGAAATTTTCCAATCGATAGAAAAATGTGAACTGAATGCTTAAATGCAATAAATTGAATTTTATAATCAACAAACTACACAGCTAACAATGACCAAAAAGATTTAAAATTTACAGCCCAGGTGTGAATGTCACACGCTCTCACAGAAAATATTCGAAACGCAGCAGCCTACTTTATATCACATCACTGCTACATAGATTATGTTAATGGTCAACATATCATAATGGAGTAATTAGTTGATCCCACTTCTTCAACTCACGATCTGCTTAATGAGCGATTAGTTAGTATTTTACCATCTGCCATACTGAATATAGTCCAGGACTCGGTTATGCTACAATGTAAACACATAAGAAGCAGCATGACATGGGGTATCAAAGATCGGAGTAATGATTTCCATTACGCTTGTAACGTGCTAGATTGCATGTCAACATCAGTAAAATAAAATCATAATCACTGCAGTCTAGTAGGTAGAGTGTTGGCTTATTAGACGTAAGACACGATTCAAACCACAGGTCAGACATTTTCAACAAAACGAAATATAAATAATATTACTCCGTCACTTCCTCTCTGTAGATTTCCGGAAGAAATTCTGAAAGTAAATAAAAAATTGTCATGAAAAAGTTTGTCAAAAATCGGTTGGTCAGAGTCGACTTTAAACTGTAGGTCCCGCCTCCCATGGATAAAATAAATACGCACAACATAAGTGGTGTTTAAGTCTTATAAATTGGTTCCATTTGGTATCAGGATTTCTTGAGATAGTTCGTTTTGGAAAGCATTGCCGTTATAAACGGATAGATAGATTTATGCTGTCCTGTTGTGAACACAGGCGCACTTTTATCACGTTCCTAAAATGAACGAATGAATCGCTTTCAGATGATTTATTTACAGCCCCCAGCCGATATCATCAACCTAACATATACATATATGCTGCCTCCCACTATCATATTGCCTGGGCAAACTTTAAGATGACGCTCGGGCTACTTCTCGATAGTCTGATGCTAAACTAAAATTACTTATCGTTGTAATTACCCGACAAACTTAGAGATCGTCTCGAACCCGTTTGACTTGAGAGACCTCATTTTTCATTTGGCCATTCCAAACCTCTAATACTACTCCACAGAAAAAACTGGTCTCATCAGCGGCATGGAAACTAACCTCGTCGCTATCTGATCTATCTACTTATTGCCGCGAATTCCCCCATGACCTAGGATCCAGCGTTGGCTTGGCTTGCTAATATAGTTTTCCATCCCAATCTTTAGTTAGGAGCGCTGACTGTTACCAACCTCAGGTTATTCCTACATGGTCTAATACTGGACTGAGATCTTCTTTTATGCTAATTTCCCAACAAAAGTTATGACTGCCTCAAACCTACTTGATATGAGAAGTATCTTTCCTTCTCTTTATATTCCATTTACCTTGAGTATATCTTTCCAAATATTCTTTCCTATTTCACAGAAGGTTATGGCTTTCCGCGCTTCTTCAAAGCTTGTCCGCCTGCTCACTTCAAATAATTCCTACATGACGTAAAATCCAGCGGAACGTAATAATTCCTACATACGTAAAATCTAGCGGAACGCAATGTTATTTTCCCCACCAAGCTGATTTAGTTCCCCTAGGTAGTCCCTATCTATCTTCGAATTAGCTTCATATGAGCTCGAGCTAGTTTAATATGAAGTATAAAATGAAATTGTCATCAAAAATTTTCTCAAAAATCTGTTGTTCGGAGTCGACTTTAAACTGTAGGTCTCGCCACCCATGTATAAAATTAACACACGCAACATAAGACGTATGAGATTCCTAGCTGTTGTCCTGATTGAAGGTTTATAATAATCAATTGTGTATGTATGTATGTACCTCATAATTTCCATCTCTGGAAATATCTTCAATATTTAGTATTTTTTTATGAAACGAATTTAATAAATTTCGATTGTACAAATTAAATATTCTAAGCAGCTTAAAGCAATTACTTGCCAAAAAATAGAAGAATAAAAAACAAGGAAAATAAATACAAGGAAAACTGGAAATAAAATGTAATGGAGTAATAAATGAAACAACGCATTACCTTTAATAACGTATCCATAAAATAAAATGAAAAGAGAAAAAGTACTGGAAGAAAAAAAAACACAAATTGACAAAAAGAAGAAAGACTTGAAAAATTTTTTTTTGGAATATATGGAGCACAGATGCAATTCATAGAAAATAATCCTTAAAATACATTAAAAGAAATTACAAAAGTTCCATACAAAAAAGTGTAGAGAGAAATAATAAATCATTTAAAATAAAAAATAATTAAAATGACAAGGGAAGGCAAAAAAAACTACGATTTAAAATTCAAATTCATGGCACAGATACACTCAAATCGAAATCAAAATGCAGTTGAATGCCATACGGGAAGACTATTTAGACCAGGACAATAAACATACAAATACGCTTGCAATTCAACTCAATTGTGTAGGAGTATGGATGGCATTGTAATAAAATAGAGAGAGAGAGAGAGAGAGAGAGTGAGATACACAACGACAGAGAATGAGAGATAACTGTGCAAATGTGTATGCCTGTGTGTGTAGAGCATCATAAACACCTGCTCATCAAAATTTATGTGTTAATAAACGTCAGCAATGTGTCAGGACAAAATATGCATACATAACAACCATTACAACGATAACAGCAGCAACAACAGTTGTTGCAAGCAAATAAACAATGAAAACAACAACAACAATAACAACAACAACAAATACAATGAATACTAAAAACAATGTGCAACAACATGTGACAGCAGCAATAGAATTACAAAGAACATGCAACAAATAACGCCTACCAAAAATACTCACACAGTACAGTACGACATTTACTTGTACACATGCATACGTATACATACTTACAAACATACATAAATTTTCATGTTTCGCTCTCACCCACTAAAAATAAATTCACAATTATTTAAACGTGTCTAACAGATGAATGCATAGACCCTGTTTTAATTTGTAGTTCTTCTTATTTTAAATGAAGTGGCATGTATAGAGGCAGTGCGGAGGGCTTTCAATTTATAGTATGTCGTTTGAAGTCTACAATGTCTGGATAAACAGGGTGTTAAGGTGGTAACAGAATCGTTAAAGACTTTTAGCTATCAAAAGGTTATGTTCAGTGATTGAAGTGAGATATTCTTTAACGCAACGTAAGACAAGAAATCTTAGTGATCACCGCCTACTTTGGATAGAATCTTGGCCAAAAGCTAATAGCCACGTAGATTATGAGCTCAATTTTATTAGGAAATATGACGTAATATGTCCTAATAGGAGGAATAGGGTGCGGATTCAAAATCTCTATGGAAAATGTGAGCCGAATGGATATAAAATATTTCAACGAGTAGAAGATTTAGAGGGGTTCAATAAATGCAGATAAATAGGCTTAAGTTTAGTAGTTTAGTTGGTTTATTAGACGTCAGCCCACGATTCAAGGTCAGACATCTCAAACACAACGAAGTATAAAATATTCCTTCGGCAGCTTCCTCTCAGCAGATTTCTAGCAAGAACTCTGAGGATAAATGAAATTGCCATGAAAAGTTTCATTCGGAATCGACATTATATAGTAGGTCCCGCCACTCATGTATAAAATTAGCACACGCAATTAAAGTAATGTGAGAAGCTAGGTCATAATTCTGACTGATAGGTTGTAATGTAATTTAAAGCGGAAGTCTGCACAATTCCGGAAGACTATTCAAAAGAGATAATATTGGAGTAAAAATAAAAATACTTTCGTGTTGTCAATGTGTCTCTCACAGATACACTTTTAAATTCAAACCTTTACTGGAATATTACAACTGGTTCAACAATCTGGCCACTCAGAATCCTGAGTGAAATAAAATGCGCATAACCATGTAAAACGGGTGGCTGAGAGAGGTTTTCTCTGGACCCACTCTATCTTTTGTCTTCAACAGGACTCCATAGGTATGAGGATATGCATAACATCCATCGTAAGGATCATTCTGATATTATTTGCATCGATTATTGCAAAAAAATTTCCTCAAGTTTGTCTGAAACTGTCAAAATACTTTCGATGACATAAACATGTCACTATGCTTGCAATAAACACCTATTCATAGTGAGAATATTCGCTGCTAGTACTTGCCGATTCTGTTGTAAGGAAAGGGAGTCAATGGTGAACTCGTAAACATGTGTGCAGCACTGGCGCCCAAGAGATACGGGCTTATAGACCCCTTTACCTTGGAGAACTTTCTGACACTCCCATTTAATGAACTGCACTGTACCCTTGGTGTATTAACTGTGTGATTTAATGCAAATATAATGGTTCCTATAAATTTAACGCCGTGTCATTTCATATAGACCTAGCCCCAAATGGAGTAGCTTCTAAAGTATTTGTAATGAAGTAAGAATTTCCAAATACCATGAGTGAGATTTTACAGAAGCATTTATATAATCGAAAAGTATTTCTTTGCCCGGATTGAGATTGACCTCATCACTGAAAACGGCTTTAGCTAGGATTACGACTTAGCTCCTCACACCACATGTGCTACGTGTGTGTAAATTTTATACATGGATGGCAGCATCTACAGTTTAAAGTTGACTCTGAACGACAGATTTTTTAGTAACTTTTCATGACAATTTTTTAATTTACCCTCAGAGTTTTTGCCAGAAATCTGTTGAGAGAAAGTTACCGAAGAAATGTTTTTTCATATTACATGATAAGCCAACACACTACCTACTAGACTACGGTGACTGCCGCTTGTTATATTTTCTTTCGGTACTAAATCTAGGACCAACAAAGTATCAGCAATGTGATCCATATATCACGACTAGAAATGAGCATCAACTAGTCAAAAAATATGCTGAATATATACGCTGAAGCACTCAGTTCGCAAAAGTTCTTGTTACTCCGCCTGGTATATTTTCATGCGACAATTTTTATCCCTTTGTGGTCTCTGACTTTTACAGATTCAATCAAATTTCAATCATTTTATTCAGAACAACCATGTGGTCTGAAAGTCGAATATGCTGAAAGATCAAACACATATTTCAGATAATTTATCACATCCTGTATACACACATAATTTGTCATAACAACTCTTCAGCCAGAACTGCGACCCAGCTTCTGACGCCACTTATATTGTGTGTGTTAATTTTATACATGAGTGGCAGGACTTACAGTTTAAAGTCAATCGGAACGACAGATTTGTGTGAAACTTTTCATGGCAAGTTTTCGAAGTCTAGTAGGTAGTGTGGTGGCTTATTAGACGTGTGGCCACAGTTCAAACCTCATCTTCAGCATAACCATGTCTGTATATAAAAGGAAATTGACACCAGACTACAACAAAAGTGTTGTTAAATTTCCCCACATACTCTCTGGCATACTTTCTAATTTAAAATTAAATTAATGTAAACATTTAATTAAATAGGCCCGTACTTGCAAAATTGATAACACAATAATTTAATTGTCAAAGTGTGTCTTCCCTATATCGACGCCTCCGTTCTATAACATTCTAAGTCGAAAAAGTGTGTTTTAAGTTATGAGCTCGCAAAGTTTTCAAGCAACATACGAGTATATGTGTATTCTAAGTAGATTTTTCCCTATAACTTCGGAACGGATCGGCTCATATTAACCAAATTTTTACAGTATTTAAGTTAGAGAACGTAGAATTTAAAAATTCAAGAACATTAAAAACGTTATGGAATGGAGGCGTAGATATGTAGATTTTGATTAATATTCGCTTCAATACCCTGTACGAAAATACAAACCCAAACATTTCTCTCTTTGTTAGCATGTGAATATTCATAAAACAACAACAGCAGCAGCAACAACAACATCAAGTAGACCAACACAAAGCGTTTATTCGAGCTTAAATTTAAAATATTTTTCGTAAATTTTTTTTTCTTCTTCTTAATTTCTGTTGTTGTTTTTGCTGCTACAAATGCTGCTTGTATGTTCGTGTGTCTTTGAGTATCCTAGAATCCTTAAAACAAAGGCAGAGACGAGAGTGAGAGTTCATAAAATTGCTTTGTTGTGTCATAGATCTCTGCTTCTTCACCGTCCTTTTTCAGATTTTTTTTATATTTTTTGCTGGAGTAAAAGTAAGGTGAACTCGTACCCGTTATATATCATGTATTCTCATAAAAATATGTGTACATATATGGGCACTACATAGTCACATAGAGAGAAGCATGAGAGAGCCTGAGTATATATTTTTAATATTAAATGTTGGTGTCTCATATTAACATGACAGGTGGGTTGAATTTTTTCGAAATTGTTTCAAACAATACCAAAAGGAGTGTAGAGCTTCTCAAGGGATTGCATTTTTAAATATTTCTCAACTTGTGGGGGAATACTAAGCTAAGCTAAGGATGTGCCAGAATAAAAAGGAAAAGCTTAAAAATATTTTGTGGTAAAATACTAAAAATATTTATTGTCCATTTTGTTTAAGGCTTAGTCAGGGGGAATACAGATTTAGGCTACCAGAAGGAAAATAATTGAATTGAAGTCGCCGTAGTCTAGTAGGTAGTGTGTTGGCTTATTAGGCGCAAAGCCAGGGTTCGACCCCCAGGCCAGACATCATAACAAAATATAAAAAGTATTTCTTCGGCGACTTCTTCTCAGCAGATATCTGGCAAAAACTCTGAGAGTAAATAAAATTGCCATGAAAAGTTTCTCAAAAATCTGTCGTTCGGAATCGAATTTAAACTGTAGGTCCCGCCACTCATGTTTAAAATTAGCACACACAACATAAGTGGTTTGAGAAACTAGGTCGTAATCCTGACTGAAGGGTTGTAATAATGACCAATTATGTATGTATGTATGTATGAAGTACTGGCTGTAGGGTATGCTTTCTGTTTCACAAACATTGTTTTTAATTTTTTAATTAAATGCACACTAGTTTGTTATGAACTTTTACAAAAAATATGGAAATAACAACAAATAAAAATTTTATTTCATGTCACACAAACAAGGACAATATTATTCTACTCTTTCTGTGGTTCATCTCTGGTCCTTGTTTTAATTCTTCTTCAATTGTTTATTTATGAAATCGCCATTGTCGTTCACACACACACAGAGAGTATGTGTGTGGCTTTGTGTGATTCCTTTGGCATTCAGTTGCAATTATTAAATTTCAAATAAAAGAATAAAAATTCAGAAAAAAAAGAATTCATATTAGAAGAAAGACTGACATTTACAGAAACCATAGAAACCATAGGAAGCTTGAGATTCATAGAAAAATTAACAACAACAAAAATATGAAACAAGGAAAATAATTTTTTTTACCTTTTCATTGCAGAGTTCATTGAGAACTAACTGCAATAGAAATGATAGGTTATTTAATAATTAGAAAGAAAAAATACGAAATGGTACCCCAGCTGTTAGTACGAAATTATTTTTTAAATGCAAGTTAAAGAGACCTTGAATTATAAAATCATAATTGTTGTGGAAAATTTTTAAAGTTTAGAAAATTCTTTATACACCCTATATACGCAATAACTTTTGTCCTGATACTCTCTCCATTTATACGATGGCCATTTTGCTGCAGGCCTTTCTTTCAATTTTGAATTGTTTGTTAATTTTTAAGCAGCACGCTACATAGTCGTAATAGTGTATTGGCTTATTAGACGTGAGGCCGTGATTCAAACACCAGTTCAAATATCTACAACAAAACCAAATATGAAATAATATTTTTTCGACCACTTCCTCTAAGCAGATTTCTGGCAAAAACTCTGCGAAAAAGTTTTTAAAAAATTTTGTCGAATTTAGGACGATACCAATCCACGTGAGACCCAAAAGCGTCTAATGCATCCCGAAAAAGTATTTTGAATATGGCGGCATCATGGCTAAAAATTTATTTGAAAAAGACGTTGCCAGCCCAGTATTGGCAGCAGGCAACACATGGGTACACGATTACCACCTTTTTATGACCTGGATTAGATGATCTCTACAACAACGACATGTTACGTTCCATATAGCTCATGTCACATTGCATATCCTGAAGAAGCGATTTGATAGCAAGTTCATCTCACGTCAAGGAGAAATGAACTGGTGTTTACTAAGGTCGCAAGTGTATGCGTATAAATAGTCGTAAAAGCCATGCAATTGGTCAAATTCATATGTGGCTATACGTACTTTCAACGGTTGCTCTGTAACCCAGAATGGTAATCTGAAACTGTCGCTTTTGAAGGTTACATATTTCGCAGTTGCGTGTTCTCTTACGAGTACTAGCTTAAATTGATAATTGGCCCTGCAACCCTGCAGTCAGGTTACGACCTAGTTTCCCACACCACATATGTTGTGTGCGTTAATTTTATACATCAGTGGGGGACCTAGATATTAAAATTCATTCCGAACGACAGATTTTTTGAGAAACTTTTCATTACAATTTTATTTACTCTCATTTACTTATTGTTGGAAATCTGGTGAAAGGAAGTCACAAAAAAATATTCTTTCATATTTCATTTTGTTGGAGTTGTCTGACCTGGGGTTTGAACCGTGGCCTCATGTCCAATACAATACCTATTAGACTACGATGACTTCAATCTGAATATATGCGTATAAATTTTGTTTTGTGTGTGACAGAAGGCCTCTTCAAATTCTGCTGTTATCACCAATACTATTAAAAACAATCCATATTTACATACCTTTTCACTTCAATTCCTTTGCTGAGTTTTTATTCTCATGATATACTCTGCTCGTAGACAGCCTAGACTGCGGATAAGAGAGATTAATTTTGATCTGAAATGTCTTTACATTTAAGTTTCGTCCAGATTGTGTAATAAGTGAGCCTTTCAAAGTCTATAAATACAAGTTATAAAGGAGATACCCACTCCTAAAGATCGTGTATACAGGATTCTCGAGTTTGGAAACCTTTTTCGCTCCACAAGCCGTTCCAAACAGTTGCTCGTAATAGGTGCTTTGGCTTCTGTAAGACCTCGTATGGGTTTTCTGAGCCCCAAATACTGCAATTTTGCTTATTAAAGTACCCACCAAAATGAAAATGAGCTTCAACCTAAAAGATGATTTTTTTTTTGGCACAATCTCGTTTGCCCAATAAATCTCAACGTTGCTCAAGCATAAATCGATTCATTACGTTCAGTGGAGATAATATACTGATTTTGTGAAAGAATAAAATGACATAAGTATTGCCAGATTCGAAATAAATTTAAACCGTTATATAAGTAACTTTCGATGGTACCTCTCGTTAATACAGACATACAGACATGTTAACTCTTCTCCATCTCCAAAATCAATGTCGAAAATTGTCATAATTTATGGCTGAAAGCAAACATTTTACAACATGACAGTAAAATTGAATTTTTATTTTCAAAAAAAAAAAAAAAATTAAGTATTCTTGTGTCCCTTTCTCTCGTTTTTCTTTTTTGAATTCATATTTTCGATAAAAATAAAGTTAAAACATGCAACATATGTCATAATTGCAATATCAAAACCAACATTGTCAGTTACATCAGCTGTTTGTTGCAGGCGGCCATTATATTGTAAACTATCTGAGCACCTGCTTGCTCTCTCTCTCTCTGTCTCTGTCTCTGTTACAGATTGACAGTCGTCATAAAAATTATGGTAGAATAGTTTATAACTCTTTTGTTATTGCCATATGCATACAATTTCTATTCTATTTTTCAGTTTAGCTTTTTGTTGTTGTTGTTTTTGGCTTTCTAACCAATTTTCTATTTTTCCAAAAAAGCAAAAAAAAATTAGTTCGTCTAACAGAAGTTTTTCCAAAAATTGAAAATTTTGCCAATTGATAGACACAGTCACAGGCACACACACGCTCATATAAATAACTACACATAGACTAACAAATGAATAAACAAACTAAAGAAAGACAGACGTACGTATAGACAAACAGAGAGAGAGAGAGAAAGACAGACGGCCGGATCATAGATATTCAGCCATAGATACGATATGATTGTAAAAGTTAAAGTTAGACATTTAAATTGTTTATTTTCTGGTTAAACACGGAGAGAGAGAGTGAGGGAAAGAGAGAGACAGAGCGAGAGAAATATACAGAAAAAGGCCAAAGCGGTTAAGGAAGTAGGATAAACTAGACAGGATTTTTAAAAGCAATTATGAACTCACATACACCCTTGCACAGACACACACATACACATACACAAACTGACACACACACCAACACATACACCAATAAACCAGCTTTATAAGTGTACATTTTATGTGAAACCAAATGTAAACATATTTACTTCACTATGTCTGTCTGTCAAACGCTCTCTCTCTCTCTCTCTCTTTCTGTTTGTATACATGAGTATGTAAGCTTGTAATAGTAATATTACATTTGTATTTGTTTTGTTGTTGCAGATAAAGTCAAAAATATAAGAGAAGACAACAACACTAACAACAACAATAAAAAAAATTGACATTAACATGAAATAGGCAGTCATACTATTTTTTCCATTTTCGTAAATAAACTTTTGTTAACAATTAAACACAATTTCATGTGTGCATGCAAATGAAGTACGTGAAGTCTATTTATTTCTATTTTACTCTTCCCCCCGATTTCTCTTTTTTTAAGACCCTCAAAGTATGCCTATTGATATTTGATCACTTAGAAATGCTTATGGAAATATTGGGGGTATAAATAAAATTGTGGATTTTGATTTCATAGAATAAAAAGTTTTAAATCAATAAATATATACGATAATATTCGAAGGCCCTTACATATGTCCTTAATCTAAAGTTTCTCAACCTTATTTTTCTTTGTGTTTTTTTTTGTTTCTCTTGATTTGCAGCCAATTTCATTAATCGAGTTTATCTTAGGATGCTACACATCTGCTTTAAAAGCAGGCTTTAGAATGATTGCTTATCTGTTGCGTATTACAATTGTTGTCTAAAATGGATGCCCTCTTTGAACACATGTTGCCTTCTTCAAAGTTTATACATGGATTAGCCATATTACTAATAGAGCTTTTTAACCACTACACCACCACACCTCGCACTGATTGTAATAGTCAAAATGTCGCTTTAGTTTTATTGAACCAGCTGTTAGCCTCTATGTCTACGTCGGGTTTTTATATTATTATTATTTTATATACCTATTTATTCGACTAGATAGCTTTGCAGCACAGTGTTCTCTGCGCTAACATTATTTCATCTCTCGGCTTGAGTTTTCTTAATAGTTATCTCAAGTCCAACATTACCCAGTAGTAGTTGCATAGCCTTTAATTTTACTTTCGTGTCGCAAATCTTGCACTGGACAAGACAGATATCATCCGCATTATGAAAATTCCAGAGGTAGCATGGTAAGCTATATGTAGGTCCTCTTCTCTCCGAACCGATATAACTTTCGGTATCGTGAAGCATAATCTTTAGTAATTAAAAAACTATGAGCTCAGCATATTGGCACATAAACTCTGATGATTAAAACTGTTTTCCTGGATATGCTTTTCCGCCTCAGTGCTTTCCACATATGGCATGATTTCATTTGATGATATCAAAGGCTTTCTTGATATCAGAAAATCGTGAAATCTTGATTTAATCTACATGTGTATATATCCTTAAGTTTTTTCCCTGTTTATATTGAAGTTTTTACGCCTTATGCCTTCCAGTATTTTGTATGCTTAAGCGGGCATATTCTCCTATATAGCTGGTTAGCTTATAGGTCATTGGTTCGAATGACGCAGGTCAATACTACTCCAGTTATTAAAGAGTTTCCATGGAAAATGATCCACACATCAGTCTCACTATTAGAAGATTTCTTATAGTGAAAATTTCAATCATAGATGGCTAAAAACGGTATGAGCTGGGCATTTGGGCATGTCCTCCACTTCCTTAGGTCCACAAATCCCGCACAAATCATGCGAGGAAACGCCGAGATTATATCAATGGCAGTGAGAAAGTTCGATGCATGGCCATGTGATTCAATTCTTCTTCTTTTACTTGTCAGTCCAGAAGAGCGTAACAATATTACGAACGTCCACCTGATGCCAACGAAGTTGAGCGTTCCTGTATAACGACCGAAACATATCCATTTTAACGGCGACAATCGAAACCATATTGTTTTTCTTGTGGCCTATATAAGCATTACCTTTGAATGACTCGAAATTTACTCCGAGGATTCCATGACATTCGTTTACGAGGAAAGACTTTGAGGTGACGTTCGAAAGGTGAACGAAAGGGAAGATAACCAAGCCAAGCGGGCCGAGCTCTATCTAAACTATAGCTGGGGTAATTACAATGGGATCAAATTTGAGTCATGCATCCAACTATAGAGAAGTAGCCCAAGTAGTAATCGGGACTGACTGGGAACTAAAGATATAAAGAACTTCAGAATAAGAATCGCTTCATATGGAAGCATATGGGTCTTATCAACTACTAAACAGGAAGTTGGACAGGTAGTCTATGCTAAGATCTATTTTTACTATGTACAACACAGCCTACTCTGTCCAGCATTTTTGAGACATCGGCATTCAATTCAAAGTGTATTGCTGGGAAACTTTGCATTGTCAGACTAAAATCACTAATTGGAATCATAAAATCAAAACTATTCTATTCAAAAAATTCTAAAGAACCATGTAGTCTATTTAGGACTAGGAGTTAATTTCATTGAGCCTTACAGACACCACCTCACCCTTCTGCTTTAATATAATGTAGGTGGGTTGTCATTTCAGATTATTTACTTGATTTAAATTACATTCTGTAGTCCAATAAGGATTAATGCACTCACAATGACTACAGTAGATGTCCCGATGATGCACATAGTGATGAACCTTTTTGGTACTACTGAGTCGAATAGAATGGACTAGAATGGACTGGTTATCTAGTGATATTAGAAGGATTTATGATATCATATGAGAACCTGTAATCAGTTGATTATCTGTCTTAAACAAGCTTCATCGATCCCTGTAATATAGAATGTATTTCTCCCTGCTCATTGGCCCACATGACCTGGGACCCATGTCCTGCTGATTCGGCTTCTACTGACAGTCCCTTACCATCTTCGAATTAGTCTTAAAAGAGCTCCGATAGCGTCTAGCGACAGTCATATAATATTGTTAAGTCCAGTTCTTTGTACTTTCTGTCCAAGTCTACTTGAACAGAGCTTTCGAAGCTACGAAGCACAGCTCCGCTTGAAGTATGCCCACAAGTTTGCTCATGGACTGAAAATATTTCATTAAGCGACCAAGAATTTGCGTGCCCACCCCTAAAAGTTATTCTTTCTTCCATCTCTTAAAAGGTAGTTTACATGTTCTCAGTTACTCTGCTCAATTTTGATTCTGTCTTTCTTAGAAGCATTTTCCAAAATCATGGATTCTACTGATTCTGTCCAAGGAAAAGTTAAGGAGATTGCAGTCAGCTATTTGGCCACGAAATACACTAAAGAATCTCATGTTAGACTTGTCTGCTTACTCGTAGTTTTCAGAGTTCTGGTCTAAACCACCTTGTATAACGGATTTAAATCAGAAAAATTTTATTGCGCTGCTGCTCCGGCTATACTAACACTTGTCAGTCTGGCCTTGATGGTTTCGTCTAAGATGGACATGATTGAGTGATTTCTTTGGCCCTAAAAGGACCTAATCGGGCCTATTGTAATCTAATGAGAACATAAGACTTCAAAAACGATGGCCGTTATAAATTTTTGTATTTTAATTTTTCTTTGGCAATATTTAAGTAATTGTAGTGGTGTTGGCAATTATATTCCCAGTACTCATTAACAAATTTTTTTAATGAAGGCTAATAAGGTCAGTGTAAACACCCAATACTGAAGTTATGCCTTGAAAAAAAAAGACTCTGAAAATGGATATCTTCAAAAAAAATGTGTGTCTAAGGAAATATTGCAATTGTTACGAATGTCAGAATATTAAAATAGGAAACAAAACATCCTTCAAAGTATAACGAAATAATTTTAATTAAATTTTATACACAAACATGCACATGCACGGACATACTGCATATATGTATGTGCATACACACAGCCTGTAACATACGAATGCCAAATAATTTAAGAAAATGAGAGACGGAGAGAGAGAGATAGAAAGAGTGAGATAATATATGATAATAATTTAAAATAATTCACAAATTGCATGCATTTCATGCATTTTTTTCTGGTTTTGTTTCCAACAATGACTTCCTTATAGTTGGTGGTGATATTGTTGTTGTGTTTGTTGTGTTATTAAATTAAACGAAAGGACTTTCGTCGCTATAGCAAGGAATTCAAAAATTCACTGAGAACGCTTTCAGCTAAAGTTCAACGCCATTTGTCATTTTAGCCAGACTTAATTTCTCTTTCGCTTGGCAGCAATACTGACAGTCGCAGACATAATGTTTCATTTCATTGCTCGTTATCATTGCTGTTGTTGTTGTTGTTGCAGCAGCAATGTTTTATTTTAAATAATTTCGCTCCTTTGTTATTGTATTTGGTGTCGTTGGATTTTTATATTTTTAAATAAATGTTCATAAGCTTTCATAAACGAGCATGCGTGTACGTTTGCACATGTGTATGTATGTGAGTGTGTCTGTAATATATAATAAAAATTGTCAACTTTATTATAATAATCGCAGTAATAATTTCAATTTCAAGTAAATGTGTCCATAGTTATGGCCGCATTGTCTCTGTGTTTTATATGCCCCGACCAGTGTCTACTATTTTGCCACTTGCACAGCTGTTCTGTATCGCAGTTCGCAACGTGGTTTACAAATAATTGCATTAAGCAGGCATTCTTTCAACTACTTGGTGTAGCAGGCAACTGTAAGACAAATGTTGTGCATGCAACAGCTAAAATATATGAAAAAATATCCTTCGCACAGTAAGGCAAAAAGCGAATAAATTCAGATTTCTAAGGAATATTTCCACAAATCGTAAACTATTGGCAATTCTAATCTAATCGAGCCTTAAAAAACTTCATAATTCTACCTTAAGTATCACATTTGATACATACAGGCAGTACATGGAATTGTAACGATTATTGATAGATTTTGTTAAAAAATTTAAATTTTTTCATTCATTTTAATAAAACTATTTATTTACTACATATTACATTTTATTATCACTTTTTTATGACAAAATTTATGACAGAAAACATAAATCGATACCAATTACTCCGTAAATCTCTTTATGAAGCTTGATTTATACAAATATCCTTAAATTAATTTCCCTAACAATCACCGTAAGCATTCCATTATTAAATATCAATTTTCAATTAAAATCACTGGAGGTATAAAACTAAAAAGTTTTTGAATTCTGTTGCTGAAAAGCTTTAATTTGAGATAAAAACATACCAAAACTTAACATAAAAGCATAAGCATTATTATTTAAATATATTTTCTTTAATTTGCGTACCTTTTAGGCGATCAAAATATTAAATTTTTAAAAATCTTAAAAAAAGGATATATGGGCTGCTCTGAAAGTGTGATAGCTAAGCCCAAACTATTTATACAGTATTATTTCTTACATAAAACTACAAGTTGTGTGATAAAAGTTTTATGTAAATGGTTAAAATTTTCTAACAAAAAATTAAGATAAATCATTTTTTTTTTGTTTTAGTAAAAAATACCTTTTCATTCGAATTTCAAAAAAAGGCTTTAAGCATGATTATTAAAGGCTGGAAGACTTTCAGCTTATTTTACGAAAAGGCGTAATAGGTGTAATTATATCATTATCAAAGCGAATGATTCTGTTATGTCATACGTACTTAGTTGACCGAAATATTATCATCTTTAATAAAACATAAGACGAAACACATTTTTCTAATGTTTCTCTGTTAAGTGTGATAAATATAAGAAGAGCAGTAAGAAAAAGTCTACAACATTTCAGGAAACAGCTGCTAGGAATATGCGTCAAAATTGGTAATATTTTTTCATCACCAACTATTAAAGGCAGTTTGTTCTGTTCCAAATAGTACCATCTTTTTTGCTGCCAATACTTTCTTCAGTTCATAAGACAAGCTTCTATTTTTTTCATCTTCAAAGTCTTTAGCAGCAGGAATATTACATACATAATTAATATATAATCGGTCATTACAACCTTTGACCTGAGGTTTGAACCTTGGTCTGACGTCTAATAAGGTAACATGCTACATACTAGACTACGACTACTTCAATCAATATCAAGAACATATCAAGAATAGAAAATTCAAGCTTTTCACTTTGGTCCCACACTTACATAACTTTCAAATCCTTCTGAATAAATAAATAATGTATTATTAACGATAAAACTTCACAAAGTCTTTGAAATCTTAAAAAAATACAAACACGACACCAAAAAAATTTCTAGGAAAATTGTATGTATCAAAAATGATACCTAAGACAATTATTTAAATTTTTTAACCCCTGGTTCAAATTTTCTTTTTTTTTCGTTTAAAATAATGGCGATAACAATACTAACTTTTTCTAAATTGAAGTTATGTAGTCTAAAAAACTGAAATGTATCATTTTTGATACAAAGCTCGATCTACGGTTAACTTAATTAGTATAATCCTACTCAGTTTGTCAGAGATAACGAAGAAATCCTGATTAACCGATCAAAATCAGCATCATGGATTCGCAGTAAAGAAAGACTTCCTTAGAAGCAAGCTGACAACGATCCTAAAACTTTAATTAATCTAGTCATCGATCTGTTATCAAGTAACAATATCTTTCCTATTGTGTGTCGAGTAGGAATAATGGATGACATCTGGGTCGATCAGCTGACGGATGCTGGAAAATGAAGTGAGCTACACTCTGTTGCGTCTCAATCGATTAACAACTTCTGCAGACGTCAGCACTACGTAAGCGAAGTCTCTCCTCATCCCTACCCATTAGGTATTGTACTGTAAAAATATGTAGATACAGTGACGAACATGTCCTCCCTATCCATTTAAATGTCGATTCTATGATTATCGCTTCATTATCTTCATCACTAAATCATCAACATTTTTTAATTGTTGAACAAAGTACAGATGCCATTATATGTGGAATATAACAGACACATACATACATAATCGGTTTTTACAACCCTTCAATCAGGATTACGACCTGGCTTCTTACATCACATATGTTGTGTGTGTTCATTTTACATATGGGTGGGCAGGACCTACAGTTTCAAGTCGACTGCGAACGAAAGAATTTTTGAGAAACTTATCATGACAATTTTATTTACTCGCAGAGTTTTTGCCAGAAATCTGCAGCCTGGATGTCGCCGAAGAAATATTTTTTTCATATTTCGCTTTGGTGGAGATGACTAAGCTGAGGTTTGAACCGAGACCTCAGGTCTAATAAGCCAACAAACTACCTACTCGACAAAGGCAACTACCAAATCATCAACATTTTTTATTCGTTAAATAACCTACTGATGCCATTATGTGTGAATTTATTTCTTTGCATTCGATATGTCTAATTTTCCTTTGACTCGTACTGAATTTAATGGTTGGCATGGGTTATATCGACTTTAAGTACCGCATACACTTGCAACTTAGGAAACCTCCACCAGAATAATTCTAAAGGGGCCAACACATGAGACACCGGTCACCTCTACGTGAGATAACCATGTTTTTACACCGTATGCACAGAATATCCAATGTGGCATAAGCTGTGTGGCATGTTACACCATCCACATGTCGTTGTTGTCGACGTCATTTAATTCATGTCAATCGACTTTTATTGCCTATTGTTGCCAGTGATGGCCTGACCAATGTCGTTCTGAAAAAACCAAAAATCCCACACCAAGCAGTGAAGTTTTCGGGCTGCATTGGGCGCTGTCGGATCTCATGTGGTATGTCACAAATTCGGCATTTTGTATTTATTTACATACCCATTCATCCAAAAATAGGCGTCAGAGCTGAGGATAATTTTCGATGAAATTTTGAGTCTTCTGCCAACTGCCCCAGAACGCATCCAGCGAACACCCGTTATTGTCTATGGTCTTTTACCTTCAATACCTCATGACCTTTAATACCTTCATAATCTCAACCACTTTCTGGCTGTATTGGCTCCACGGAATTCCAGAATTCAACACCTCTCCCATAGGATGGTTTGGCCCAAAACTCGTTTCCCCGGGCCTTGTTAATCTTCTAATATGCTGCCCATCTTGCTCCTCACGTACACAGTTTGGGCATATAGGGGAGGTATCATGTCCAAGTCTGTGAGTGTATTATCTGAAGCATCCGTCACCAGCTAGGAACTCTTGTGAGGGGAGTAAAATCAATTTTAAAGATTATCTTGCACACTCTTACAGACATATCTTGCTTTCGTCAAATTGCAAATTTCGATTGATCGCTTACTAAACCAGTGGACTCTTTAGCCTTTCGGTACGACTATTAAGACGATGCACTCGATACGTTGGTCGTACAATTTTATTACTTGCATGTGTTGTTGAATGCTATTTCCGTTCACGTTGATTATGCAAAACAGACTGAATAAAAAATACTGCTTTGAGGGATGCGGCTTCAATAAACCTATTCAGAAATTTTCTAACATATGTGTTGGTGTAAAGCTTAAGTCTCTAGTTTATTAAGCTGAGTGGGGCATATCCTGCCTGTTATAGAGGAAGACTTTGAAGACGATATTTCACTCAGGCGGTAATGGACAATAATCTAATCACCCTAGGATCCATGTGACCTTGTGGCGATACACTTAGATCTTCGCTGTAACGAAGTAGTTTCATTAACGCATCTTACAAAACAAGAAAAATATCTTTACGCCACTGTAATATCCTCTCTCACTTTTCCATCTCACCATCATTCTCTGCCTCTTTATTTCTCTCTCTCTCCCTATCATACATGAAATATAATTTAAACTCAGCTCAACACTAAACTGATTGCCATCTGGTAGGTCTATAATGCTCTTTCAGTAATGGTAGTGAAATTAAGCTACTAAAATTCCCTCATATTATATTCATTCCCTGTCTTTCTCTCTATTGTTCTATCACCTTTTCTCTTAAACATTCATTATGAAACTAAAAAATTTTTCTATTATTATACGCTCTCATCATTGTCAAGAGACCAAATGCAGTAGAATTTTCAAAAGAAAATTTCATTTCATTTTTGCCATTTGAAAAGCATTAAACAAACGGAAACAGGAAAATTAAGCCATGATTTATAATTTCCATTCATACACTCTCAAACACACACACACACACGTAGACACACACGCTTGCACTAACTTGTTATCATAAAGGCAGGATTTTTAATGTCTCGCGTAAAAGTTTACCCCATGGCTGTGAATGGAAGAGAATGGAGAGAGAGAGAGCGAGTATCAGAGTGTATTGAAACTAAAATACTAAATGGCGGGTTATTTCAATACAATTTTTCTCTTGTTTTTTTAATGAAATTTTTCTCTATAAAAATTTATTTTTAAGCCATGAAAAGATTTCTTTTTGTAGCGAAAACTGAGTGGCTGTTTTGTGTTGAAAAAGCTATAAAACCGGACAGACAGACAGACAGACAGAATATTCATTCATTCAGTCTATAATTTAAGTAACGGAATGAAATAATCATCATCATTCATATTTTCATTTTGTTTGCATATCTATGTACATATGTACATGTAAACATACATAAACATACATTTGTATGCATTCGTTTATTCATTTATTTAATGGCAGACTCATGATTGTTTGCTTGTGGTGGTATTTTTGTTCATTTGTTGCCGACATAGACTCGGCTTTATATCTGTGTGAACATTTTATTTTTCAAAATTTTTTATTGCATTTTTCTTTGTTTTTATATAATAACCAGTGTTGCCAACAACATTATAAAATATTATTAGAAAATGTATGTATTCCATCCTGTTCTATTCACTTATTGAATTTTTCTTTTTGACACTTTGAAGATCTGATAACGGCCATCTGATGATACTAAATCTGTCAAACTAGTCGTCATTTATTCAGTCACTTTAGCCGAACCACCATATATGGACATAGCATTCAAGAACTTATGCAAATTATAATTGTTTTATCAAAATTAATGTTGTATTCGGACCCCAATTTTAATCAATCAAATCGCACGTGAAAATATCTGATCTTCGTTAGGTTTCCCATTATATGTACACACACACATACATACATAATTGGTCATTACAACTTTTTAACAGTATTACGACCTTACGTCTAATAAGCCAACACACTACCTACTAGACTAGGTTCCCCATTATATAAGATGATTGGCGATTAATAAGTCCTAGGCTAAGAACAGCGTTTCATTGCTTGGCCAAATTGACTATTGAAATTGGTTTCAAGGAAAAACTCTGTCACCGCATCTATTCCCATAAAGAGTAGGTACCCGAACAGATTTTACTTCTTTTCAAATGACTTCAGAGGTTGTAGATCGGTTGAGTAGGTAGAAACTATTACCCACATTATTTTCCTGTCTCTGGCTCTCTCTCTCTCTGTGTTTCTCTCTCTGTCCCTTAAGACAATTTTATTTATTAACTCCCGTGCTGGTTTGGAGCACGATTCTAAAAAATTCACATTTTAAATCCAAAGCCCTGATACTCAATATTAGTTGATCGTTTCGAAACCAACCGCTATGTGTGCTCAAGTGTGACACTTTCTTCTATTCTATCCTCATATGCTACCTCAAATGACTTGCAGCTCCAGTAAACTCTACGATTTGAGGAGATTTATACTTTTAGTAGAGGCAGAATAAATTATTCGAAACTAATGGAGAAAATCGCATGGATTTTCCAAGCAAAAGTTTACGTTATCGAAAAATGGGAACATTGGGCAGAGGATGAGGCATTGTAGAGCTGACAGTCAAGCCTTCCTGCAGGTACTTAGCTAATCTGACTATGCAAAGGCGGAAAAATTTGCCAGGAGAGTGGTATGGATATCGTTGTTGGGAAGTTGGAGTTTGGAAGAGTATACGAACAGATAAAATGAGGCGGAGATTGTTCTCCAGCCAGACAGGTCTGAGGCAATACTAAATCTTGTTATGCATTAATAATGCGATGAAATTTGAGTCTTGCATCAGGGTATCTCCGACAATTGCATCAGAATAGAAATCGATCTTTTGACCAAGCGCTGTAGACATAAACATATTCGATACAGGATTGGAAGAGATGTCTTAGGTATACCCCATGTATATTGTATGGTTGCAGTATTATGGCATTTCTACCTGAAGGCATAAATACTAAATAGTTGAGTTGCTGTAGCCAATATGTGTATTTAGTAACGATGAGAACTAACCATCAACATATTCTTTTTGAACCTAAGTGGCACTAATGCTCAGTGCTTATTAAGTCCAAAGCAGGGAGTTATGCTTACTGATATCAAATCACATTTTGATGGTTTAAAGGAGACATTATACATACGTACATACATAGATACATACATAATTGGTCATTACAACCTTCAGTCAGGATTACGACTGATGTTGTGTGTGTTAATTTTATACAAAAGTGGCATTGCCTACCGTTTAACGCCGACTCCGAACAACAGATTTCTTATCAATTTTATTTTCTCTTAGAGTTTTTGCTAGAAATCTGCTGAGAGAAAGTCGGTAAAGAAATATTTGTTGGTAGTTCGTTTTGTTGGAGATGTCTGGCCTGAGGTTTGAATCGTGATCTCACGTCTAATAAGCAAACAGACTACATATTAGACTAAGGCGACTTCAGAGGAGTCATTATAGGAAACTCTTATATAGGTCGAGGATAACACAATTCTGAATGAAGTCAATTGTGTAAGAATCATGGAAGAACAAAAGATTATGGATCACAAGGATAATAAGTTCAGGGAATTCTTATGATATCATATGTTCCTAAGAAGCTAGTGATGAAAAAATAATCGTTTTCATACATAAAAGCAAAATGAAATGACAATATTTTGTAAATTGATTGGAGATTCCATCGCCTAGCCATGATGATGTCAAAGTCGCAATAATGCGTCTTAGAAACAATAAAGCGGCGGGTCCTGATGGCCTCCCCGCTGAATTGTTTAACGCCGGATGTAATGAGTTGGTAGGGCGCATGCACCAGCTTATTTACAAAATATGGCTAGAGGAAAGTATGCCCAACGATTGGAACCTCAGTGTCCTCTGTCCTGTCCTGAAAAAGGGAGACCCTACGATATGCGCCAGCTACAGGGGTATAAGCCTTCTCCCTATCACATATAAGGTTCCTACAAGCGTATTGTGTGAACGACTGAAGCCACTCGTCAAAACACTGATTGGACCTTATCGGTGTGGCTCCAGACCTGGCAAGTCTACCATCGACCAGATCTTCACACTACGCCAAATCCTGGAAAAGACCCACGAAATACAAGTCGAGAGACACCATCTTTTTCTTGACTATAAGGCAGCCTTGGACAGCCCCATCAGGGATCGTGTTTTTGATGCAATGTCTGAGCTCGGTATACCTGCGAAGCTGATAAGGCTATGCAGAATGATGTTGAGCAATTCCTGCAGCTCCGTCGAGGTAGGAATGGACCCCTCTGAACCTTTTGATACCGTGCGAGGTTTCAGACAAGGCGATCCCTTATCATGCGACCTCTTCAACTTCGTCATGGAGAGTGTTCTGCGAAAGGCGGGAGTGCATCGCAATGGCACTATTTTTCAAAAAAGCGTCCAATTGCTCGCGTACGCTGACGACATTGACATCATAGGGCGTACCAAGCGAGATGTTACTGCTGCCTTTAGTGCTATTGAACGGGAGTCTAGTAAGATGGGTCTGGCAGTAAATGAGGGCAAAACAAAGTATATGTTATCGACAAGTAGAGACTTGCGGCGTGTTGATTCTTAGATTACGACCGATAACTATACTTTTGATACACTTAAGGAATTTATCTATCTTGGCTCCGCCGTTACCACCAGAAATGATGTCAGTCTGGAGATCAAGCGCAGCATCATTCTTGCCAACAGGTGCTACTATGGTCTCAATAGGCAATTGAGTAGCAGAGACCTCTCTCGTACGACAAAACTAACGCTCTACAAGACGCTCATCCTCCCCGTGCTTCTTTATGTCGCAGAAGCATGGACCTTATTAAGCACTGATGCAGCAGCCTTGAGAGTGTTCGAGAGACAAGTACTGCGTAAGATCTTCGGTCCAGTGCGAGTTGGTGATGATTATCGGATCCGATACAATAGTGAGCTGTACGAGCTCTTCAACGACATGGACGTTGTGCAGCGTATTAACACTCAGCGGCTCCGCTGGCTCGGCCATGTCGTTAGAATGGTGGAGGATGCTGCGGCGAGACGGGTATTTTATGCGGGGATCTGCGGAAGTCGGCGAAGAGGACGACCTTGTATTCGTTGGAGGGACCAAATCGAGGAAGCCCTGTCATCGATTGGTTAACCAACTGGCGTAGGCGCGCAAGAAGCAGAGGCGCCTGGAAAGATGTGTTGCGGTAGGCCGAAATTCGTTAAACGGGTTGTTATGTAAGTAAGTAAGTAAGGTTGTACGGCTAATATTAGAACAGGATTATGTTCAGCTTAAGTGGAAATCAATACGAAAACCCCTTAAAATTTTGGACTGTAAGATCACTATAATGCACCATCATTACTCATGCTGACTACCATCATTACTCATGACGAGTACTACTATTCCTCATGACGAATGACATCATTATTCGTGGCGAGCATCATTATTACTCATGAAGAGTATCATCATTACATGTGACAAGTACCATCTATCCTATTCATAAAACTAGTAACACCCACTAAAGGACTTTGTTTTGCTACGAAAATAGCACTTTTCAAAAAGTGATCTAATTTCCTTGTGATATTTTCTTCTGGTGTTTCTCTTGGTTGTGAAATGAAACGAACAAATTTGTTTAATATTCGAATGCTATGATGAACATTTTTTCTGTTCCCCCGTGCCTGGCTTCTTTTAATTTGAGAAAAAAATATTTTCCACAACTTGGCATCTCTGTTTATCTATTTTTATGATAAAAGCAGGTGTCGTCTTTGAAACATTAAAAAGTTCCTGCACAACTTTAAATGGTTTTTATGTGTTTGCATTGCCATTGCAACTTTTTTTCATTTCACTGTAAATGGCATTTCATTCCATTCTATGCACGAGCTTTCTATTCAATTCATTCCTGCATTTCTTTCTTCATTCATTTACATGTTTACGGTTATGATTGTTTGTCTATCTAGTCGTTCTCTTCGCTGCAACATTTTAAAGCGTGCATTTCTTTCGCTTCACACAAATGACTGTGTTGATGAAATTATTTTGAAAGGCTCTTCTAAGCAGAGTATCAAAGTAATTGCAGGAGTGGAACGTTCTAAACTTGAAAAATAGTTTAGAAGCTGACAGTTTTTATACTAAAAACTGATTGTATGTTGTTTTAATCATCAGTATAGTTGGCATGTAAAAAACCTTTGTATTCTTTTAAATATCTGCTAGGAAAGTCAAAACCTTAACAGCAAACACCTCACCACTAGATGCCCGGCCATGTGTTTTGCATTTTGAATTAAACGTCATATTGCAGCTGCATGCCCGGCTAAAGCTGACAGCAATTAATGCTGCTGCTCTTGATGTTGGTTGCGGCTACTGCAACAGCAGTAGCAGCAGCAGCAGTCATGGCTCACAGCCATTCATTCATACATTCATTCAGCCACCTTGAATTGCAATGCAATTAAAATTGCTCGCCTTCATGAGCTCACAACAGCGCGTTTTTCTTCACGTTCCACGGATTCATTTTGTCTCGAATTAAATTCGTTTTTTTTTCTCTTTTATTTTGCTTTAATTTTCTTCTCCCCTCTGCCTTGTTTTTTGTTCTTTTTTAATAGAAATGAAATGAAAATTTGCAAAAAAATCCAAAAAAAATAAAGGAAATGAAATTGGTTCCCTTGCAAAGGAATCCTTTTTGCATATTTTTTTAATGCCCGGCTTGGTTTTTTCTTTGCATTTTTCTTAAGGAATAAGCAAATGGTGCAATGGCAAACGAGTACGCTTCTACAATAATATAAAGAAAAGGAAAAGGAAAGAAAAAAGATTATGATTTCTTTCCTTTTCTGTGTGGATAATTAAAACAAAAGAATCTTGTTGCTCCATGCCATCCATATACCATCAGAAGATGTATTGAAAAGGAAAATATAATTGTTGCTAAAGAAAATGTATGCTTTCCCATCCCTCTTTCCAAGGGGTGGTGGAAGCAGTTTCTTGTCTAGCATTTCATACAGTAATAATAACTTACGGGCGCTTTAATTTAAGAATGAAATGAAATCCTTGAAAAGTGTCTACGTTTTCTTTAAGAATTTATTGAAAGAGAAAATTGTTCATATAAATGAAGAGAGGACCCGTCTAACTAATAAAAAAAAAATTTAATTTTTTCAATAAACACTCATATTAACAAAACTACACATAATTAGTAATTACAATCCTTCAGTCAGGATTACAACCTACCGTCTCACACCACTTATGTTGTATGAGTTAATTTTATCCATAAGTAGCGGGACCTACACTAAAGACGACAGATTTTTGAGCATGGCTTCCCAAGTAGGAGCTGCGAAATCTCTCTTACAGTTTAGTTTATTGATAACTCTTTAACTTACGTACTTAATTGGTCATTACAACACTTCAGTCAGGATTACAACCTATCATCTCATACCACTTATGCTGTGTGTGTTAATTTTAGACATGAATAGCGGGATTTACAGTTTAAAGTCGTCTCCAAATGACAGATTTTTGAAAGACTTTTCATGCCAATTGTATTTATTACCACAGTTTTTGCCAGAAATCTGCTGAGAGGAAGCGCCAAAGAAATCTTTTTTCATATTTCGTTTTGCTGGAGACGTCTGACTTGGGATTTGAACCGTGGTCTCACATCTTATAAGCCCACACACTATATACTAGACTACTGCGGCTTCTAATAAAATTCTCGGAACACAATTCGATTTAGGATATTGAATCAATACTTTTTAGGAAAATAGAGTCACAACTCCTTCATACAATGGCTCTACTAAAGGGTCCGCCAAATAACTTTTTTTTTGAAAATGCTTTAAAAAAAAACTACTGAATATTTTCTCAAATTTCTTTTTTTATTTGAAAGTACAATCCTTCCGGTTCATAATGGAAAATAATGTTATTCAAATGGCTGCCTCAGCATTTGCACATTAATATTAAAATAAAATTAATTATAAGCACATTATCGATTGTGCGCAGCCATGTGCACCAATGGCTTCACGAATATTGTCCTGTCAATTGTCAATTGTCAATTGTCTCTGGCTTGTCGGCGTAACACTTATCTTTGACGGCACCCCACAAATAATAGTCCAACGGTGTCAAATCGCAGCTCCGAGGTGGCCAAACGACATAAGCTCTGCGGTTGATAATGCGATTTTCAAAAACAGGGTGCAAAACATCAAGTGTAGCTTCGGCTGTGTGGCACGTAGCGCCGTCCTATTGAAATCAAATGTTGCCAATATCCTCCTCTTCAATTTTTGTGAAGAAAAATTCCTTCAACATGGCCCGATAACGATCGCCATTGACTGTAACGGCCAATTATGCCTCTGGACCAAAATCCGCACCAAACAGTGACTCGTTTTTGGTGCGTCGGCTTTTCAATGTATGCGTGCGGGTTCTCTATGCCGCAAATGCGACAATTTTGCTTGTTTACATACCCGTCCAGATCAAAATGAGCTTCATCTGAAAAGATGATTTTTTTTGCCAAAATCGGCATCTTCTGTAAGTCGATTGCAGGCCCACTTAGCGAAGCGAAAACGCATTGGATGGTCAATCGTCTTCAACTCCTGAACCAATTGGACTTCGTATGGCGTCATACCAAGGTCTTTATGCAAAATTCGTCTCAATGATGTCTCCGAAATGTTCAATTGTTGCGAACGACTGTGAATTGATGTTGATGGCGCTTCACGCACACTTTCTGCCACAGCAGCAATATTCTCGGGTATACGCACTGTTTCTGGCTTTTCACGCTTTGGTTTATCGATGAGGATGCCAGTTTCTTTCACTTTTTTCACAAGATAACGAACATACGGAGCTGACGGTGCTTCTCTTCTTCCAAAATCCGTACGCAATTTTCGCACACATTCTGCAACATTACCATGATTTTCAAAATAATGTCGCAATATTTCCAAGCGTTGTTCAAGCGTATACACAACCATATTCATTCAGCGGAAGGATAAAACTAATTATCTGTCAAATCAGACATGAGCTAAGTGTTACCATTCACGAAATATGAACTAGTTGAAAAAAAAACGTTAGATGGCGGAACCGATATTAAGTATTTCTGCTTTCATGTTGAGCTGCCATAATACTGCAACCATACAATCTATTGTACCGCCCTCAATCTACATACTGTATACCTATAATATATCTTCCAGTCCTATTGCCCCGACAAACTTCAGCATTTTACACCCAGGAGTTTCATCATGGGATACAACAAAGCCTCACAGGTTCCAAAAACGTATTCATAGAAACTATAATTGAGTTCGAGCTGATCCGCATTCTGAACAATTGTGAGTTGAGCCTACATTACTCTGTGAAAAGACCCCAGGTTATTATTGTATTGTCAGATGCGTGATTTCTTGTTCAGCTCCTGATATACACACAGGAGTTTCCTCGTGGGATACTACAACATGTCATAGGTTTCAAGTACGTTCTCACGGAAACTATGTATTGAGTTCGGGACGTTCACCATTCTGAACATGTGTACGTTGAGCCTACATTGCTCTTTGAAAAGATTCCAGGTTTTTCTTGGGTGGTAAGATTCGTGACTGAAATTTCCTTCTGTAGTAATTATTCTCACCCCTTTAGTTAAACACACCCTTGCAAACAACTTTTTCCAAACCACAGAATGGTACAATGGGAGAACAGTTTTAAGGGAGGAAAGACATTACGCCTTGTCCCTAATATAACCCTTGGATGGAGAGTGAACATTGCGTCCTAAGCTTCTACGTGATCCTTCCTGGTCATGGATGCTTCAGGAAGTACCTTTACAGACTTGGACATGAAACTCCCCTATATGCCCAAACCTCGTAGATGAGGAGGAAGATGCGGAGCATATTCTAATATGCTGCCGCAGATTTAGATGGCCCGGGGAAACGAGTTTCGGGCCAAACCGGCTTATGGAAGAGGTGTTGAATTCTGGAATTCTATGGAGCCAATACAGCCAGAGAATGGCTGAGGTTATGGTGGAACTCCGAAGGTTGGAGGTACGAAGGAGAAATTTGATTTAATGTGAGAAAGCTTTAAAGCTAACGAGCCCTCCGCGAAGTAATACTTTACGGCAGTCCTGCGGGGGGAGAGTAGTTGAAAGGTATAGGGGTGTGCTTAGTACGTAGACACCAGGGATTGTGAATCGTGCACACTTTTGGTTGGAACAAAAGTGTCATTCGAAGATTCCCATCACCGGCCCAGGACAAAAAAAACTTCAATGAATTGTTCTGGCCTCATCACCGGCATTGAAGGTCCTCCCCGCAAGCTCATCAGTCTGCTCACTGCCACGAATACCCAAAATGTAACACAATTTCCTCTTATGGTTAAGGAAGTGAATGGCTTTTTGTATTAGAAGTGGAGGTAGTTTTGGAATATGCCTTAGGGGGCATTGGATTATGGGCGCTCATGCAAGACGTATTAAGCTTGGACACTAGACAATTGTTTTCTGCATAACCTGTAGAGATGAGAAGTAGAAGGCTACTGTTCCTCACCTGTTGGGTGCATGCATAATATTATGCCGGATAAAGCTTCTTGTAGAAGAGTAGAATGGCTGAAAAATCTAGTCAAAGCTGAATGAAAAAGGCACGTAAGATCTGCTTAAACTTGAAGGCTTGACAAATATTTTCAGCAAAAGCTGAAAGAGAGGCTACTGTTCCTCGCCTATTGGGTACATGTCCGGCGAAGAAAAAGGCATCTTGGTGCCTACCAGATAGATGATCTAAGCGATAGACGATCTAAGTGAATCGATTTATGTGAATTGAAATTGAAAACTGTGGTGACACCATGGGTCTTATGTGGCCTAAGTGGGTAGACAGTACCTACCTACTAAATTTCAAATTAAATCCCCAAAAATTTATGTTAAACTGCAGGCCTATTTTCAAAATCAAATGAAAAAAATATAAAAAAAAAATATTGTTTTTCTGTTTCGTAAACAAGTCGTTTAAAAATTCTCTTTTATATGAGAAATCCTAACATTTTCAAGGCCAGACAGTGATAAATATTTGAAAACATTTTAATGCTCAGTCTCTATAAATTTTTATTCATTTTTCAAAAGCATTTGAAACTTTTACTACATTTTTGAAATTTGTTTTCTTAAAAAAACAAACAAAGAAGTGAACAAAACCCCACCAAATCCAAAGTTATTTATTTTTGGCTAAAAGTGTTGGTTGTTATAACAGGATTTTTTTAATCTCAGTGGTCATATTATAAGATGAAATACAACAACAAAAAAAGCACTAAAATTCTGAATAAAACTGCAAGTACATCTGTTTTGTTTGCTACACTTCCACAGCATTTATGCAACATAACAAAAAAAAAAACCAAAAAGTTTTTCGCTATAGAAAGCAAACTACACCACACTATGACTCTCTATGGCGTACTTATAAGAAAAACTTATCAGACTCCTGCAAAAAAAAACCGAAAAAACATCAAAAGTTTTCATAGCCAAACAAAACAAAACAAACAAAAGCGGAAAAAAATTAAGAAAAATATGAGTTCAGGCTCACACACACACACTTGAAAATATAAACACAAATTCAAATACAAATTTATACGGAGTTTCCTTTTAAGACAGAAACAAGAAATAGAGTCTACAAATGAATTTCATGTTTTGTTAACACAAAACTCTACAACAACGACAACAACAACAGCTACAACATTCTTAAAACTTGCTAAAGAAAAAAAGGAAAGAAAAAAGGAAAGAGAATGTTGCTACGAACTCCCGCCAATGAAAGCACCAATAAAAATTTATGAGGAGTTTTTCGTAAATGAACAGAAATTTTTTTTTTTTTGGGTTTCCAACTCAAAACTCGGCAAAGAATTGCTTTCTCTTTGCAGTTATTGAACAAATATTGCCTAACAAATCTCTGAAAAATGAAACAAAAATAGTTGCAACAGAAAAAAAAGGGGATTTCGTAGATACAATATAGAAGAAGAAAGCCCCAGCATGGCTCTAATGGAGCACTTGCTGATCTTTCATAGACTTTCGTAGTAAACGAGCTGTTTCTATACAAAGCAGCTGCATCCCTGAGTTTCCCAAAATTTATGGTACTTTGTGCCGGCCAGACTGCTATACATGCACTCGGCTCATATAAGGATAACACAATAATAGTATGAGGCTCTCTTGGGAAGCTAAATCACCATAGCAAGGAGAATCTACTGCATTCCAGTTCCTGTGAAAATTCTTGGCAATTTTCATGCATTCTAGAAAGAAAAGAATCCCGTAAGAAAGCCGTTATGTCACTCTTAAAGCCAGAATCTATCTGTGCAGTAGGAGGAGTATACTCGGCGATAGGAACATTGGAGGGAAATGAGGTTTTTCACAAGTTAAATGAGTTTGAGACACTCTAAGCTTTTGTTTGGTAATTACAATCAGAAGCGAATAGTGACCTTCTGACTGAGCACTGTATAACACTTTTTCAAAAAAAAAAAAAAAACAGATCGTGATGTGGCGAACCAATCATCAGAACACAAACATACTTGGAACCAATGAGCCATTGATACATTTCAAAAGGACGCACATGGCTATGTATCAAGTACTAGCTGGACACTGAATAATATTCTAAAGTTTGTCAGTGCAACAGAATTGTGGGAGATTTCAAAAGGGTAATTAACATCCATAATTGTCGAATTTAAGACGACATGAGATCCAAGATCGTCCAATGCATCTCGTAAAAATCATTGTTTGGAGTAGATTTTGGGCTGCCGTCGTCATCACTGTCAACGATGAGCATTATACGTTGACGATTTCAGTCTCAGGCTAGAACTGGTTGATCACGACAACAATGACATATGATTGGGAAAGAACCATGCTACGTGCAGCACAGCTTTTGCTACATTGAATATTCTGCATAAAAGGTTTAAGGGTATGGTCATTATACGTGGAGTTAATTTGAACTGGCCACCAACAACGTGCGATTTAACTCCATTAGATTTATCTTGTGGGATTTTTTTAAGTTGATTGATGTTATATGTTACCCATAGTCATAGCGCTTGATAAGAGACCCTGCATATATAATGGTGTTCATTTGATCTATCCCGTTGTGAGTTATACTATGTTGGAGATATGAAAAGGTAGCTCAAACTCTGGAAGAATAAAAGGTGAGTCTAGAGCCAGAATTAATGGTAGGACCTTTTCTGTTCTGCTTCACGATATTACACCACAATAAAAAAATGCCACATTTGGGGCTCAGAAAACCCACACATGGTCTTACAGAATCCAATGCACCCATTACGAGTTTGGTGCAGCTTGCGGATATTTCTTTGAAAATTAGAACGGCGCAATCATTACGGTCAATGGAGGCATGATAATAGATGTTTTTGTACTCAGTCTTCATGATATTGATGTGTACAGTGTTTGGTTTCAACAGAATTGTGCAACTTGCCACAATCTCTTGCCACAATCAATTTATTACGACAAACGTTTTAATGGCTGTATAATTAGCCGAAATGGTGACGTCAATTGTCTGCCCAGAAGCTACGACACCGTTGAACCATTTTCAAGGGGGGCCCCGTTGAAGAAAAGTGTTATGCCGACAAACCAAGTTTCGTGATGCCATTGCCGAGATACGACCCCTTACACTCAATAAAGTTCACGAAAATTGGTGCGATCGAATGAGGTACTGTGAGGCCAGTCGCGGCAGCCATACGAATGAAATAATATTCCATTTCTAATCGAAACAATTGTACTTCAAGCCATTTTGTTTTACTTCATTTTTAAATTTAAACTATTAAATGACGCTGCCTTTAATATGTAGGACAAAGGGAAAATGTAGTCAAACTCTGGAGGAATAAAAGCTGAGTCTAGGGCAAGAATTAATTGTATGACCTTTTCTGTTCTGCTTCACAATATTACACCACTATTCACCATCTTTAGTAGGGAAGAATACAAGAAACAGTCATTATAATTCAGTGTGTTTCTTATTTTTTAGGTGTAGTTTGTTAGTAAATAAAAATCTGTCCTTTGGCTTACCTTCTCTTCAGCACTAGTATACTTAATTTTTAGGTTCCCTGTTGAAAAACTTTTTTCTCTCAATGTATATGAAGAGTGTGTATGTATATGTGAGTGAAATAATGTTATTTTCAGGAATTGATAGTTTTACTTATTATATACGCTTCTGTAAATATATATATGGGTGAATGTGTGTATATGTGTATGTAGTATGTATGTACGTATGCATGTGTTTGTATTTATTTTTCTGTTACTTATTATTGCAGCATCTTTTTTAGGGAAACTTTATAAAAAGCCGGAAATAATGCACTTAAAGTTACTCTTTTCTTTAAACTCCCGTTCGTTTCTTTTTTCCTCGCTTTTCTTATGTTGCGCTGGGGAGGAAAAATAATAATTTTCTTGCACTTTTATTTTGCTGTGATGGCAAAAGTTCTGCTTCAATACTATTGCCGTTCGAGTGATGGGGAAATTGAAAGGTTTTTATATGAATTACATGGCATTCTAGTGACATTGGCCTAAAAGAGAGCAAAAAAAAGAACATGAAATAAAAAATAATCGACCAAGAAAAGTTGATGATCATGATAATAATGTTTTAAGAGGGATGGACGGTTCCTTGTACTTGTGTTGGCGATGTTATTGATGTCATGCTGGCTGTCTGTCTGGTTGAACAAGACTTTGGCGGAGCATTTTCGATGGTAACATCAAAAACTGGTGTAAAAATGAAATTGAAAAATTCAAAGTCAAACAAAAGGAAGAAGAAAAAAAAAACAAAAACAACAAATGGACAGGATGTACAAATCAATTGAATGTGTTTTAAATGCTAGAATTGCCACTTTTTGGGGGGTAAAGGATGTTCGAAATTGAATTCACTTTTGGCACATAAAGAAATGGCAGCGGATATGTTGCGAGTGTCATTTTAGTGGAATGATAGTTTTCTTATTGAAAAGCTGCTTTAAACTTGATGTTTAACTTTCACATGAAGTCCGAAAGTTTTCCAAATTTTTCCTTTCCTTTCCTGTAAGGCTCCTTCCCATATTTTTTAAGTTCCAAATCATTTGCAGCCCAGTGCTTACCATATTCTCTGCTCCATTTCTTTGCAAAGTTTATTTAAAAAATATTGTAAATATAACTCCGAATATTTTTTTTTTTTAATAATTTGTTGCTGTTTTGCTATTTATTTGTATTCACTTGCAACTTTTTAAAACAACAACAACACTAACAACGGCAACATTATGATCTACAATACATTGCATTATGCAAGAAAAAGTTTCTTGTAAAAAATTTGTTGTTGACTTGAAAATAAGTTACTGTTGTTCTGTTGCAAAGTGTTACCAAGTTTATGTTGTATTTCGTTATTAAAAACTTTAAAGAAAAAGTTACAATTTTTTTTTAATATTTTTTTATAACTGTTGCTCTAACAATAGCAGGCAAGCAGTTGGCGGTCCAAAGTGGAGAATTTAGAAATAGTCAGGATATCAGGCAAAAAGGCAAGTTATTGGTCTCTTGTTATTTAAATAGATTTGGGGGCAATCACAGTTTGTTATTGCAAACGATGTAAAATATTGTTACGTTTTTACCTTTTAAATGCGTTTAAAATAAAAATAAATTTGTGTTTAGTTTGAATTAAAATTCTCTATTATTCTCACAATTCTGTGTGCCACTGTTCATAACTTGATGTAAACAGCATTTGACTGGGCTCAGACACACTCACGTGCGTATAATGTTACCTCCTTACTTAGCGGGCTTATGGCCGATATTGGTGGTCCTATACAGAGCAAACGCAGATTGATGATGGCAATACCGGACTCTATTATGCTTTACGGCAGTGAGATCTGGGCGAAGGCATTGAAGGTCGACTGTAGAAGGAAAATCCTATCATGGGTACAGCGGACCGCTGCACTTAGAGTGGCATCGGCGTATAGGACTGTATCTAGGTCAGTAATACTGGTAATCAGTGGTGTAATACCTATAGGTCTAAAGGCAAGTGAGCGGAAGAGAGTGTGGGAGACTAAAAACGTGCACGGAGGGACAGTAAATGTTGACGACGCCAGAAAGCGAACCATACAACAATGGCAAGAGGAATGGAACACTGAGACGAGTGGTAGATGGACGGCAAAACTTCTCCCAGATATTACCCGCTGGATGAAGGTTAACTACTATCTGACACAATCTTACCAATTATCTGGACACGGTTATTTTTGTAAGTACCTATTTAAAATGGGGAAGATGACACGACCAAACTCCATCTATGATGATGCGTCGATTGATGATGCGGAACACACTTGCTTTCATTGTGAGAGATGGAGACTGGAAAGAAAGAATCTTGAGGCCAAAGTCGGCGGCTGTACTGTCGAGAACTTCTGCGATGTTATTCTGAACAGTGAGAAGATTTGGAATAGTACAGTCAGATACGTTGAAGCCTTACTAAAATCTAAGAAAATTGACTTGGATGAGAGAAGTAGAATGGACGTTTAAACACCTTCTCGGAATTCGTTACGCAATCCGGACGCGGATATGGATATGGAGGGGCCAAATGGCCAAACGCGGACTCCACTTCGAAGTAATACCACAGTTGTTCCGGGCGTAAGGAGTCCAAAAGAGGAGGGGAAGATTTAGTGGGTGAGGGCCCCACACACGGGGGATAGTGACGACTACCCCTATGGTGCGGTTAGATACATTTACTCCTCCTCAGCGAAAAACATGTAAACGACAACAATTGCTTTGTTCGTTCTTCGTCTGTTTACACCCTTTTCATAAACAATTACAATTACTAGATAATTGTTCGACAGATCTTTGTAACGGAGATCTTCAAATTACGATTACTCTCTTCAAATGCACCGCGTCTTCACACAAGACTGACTGACTTTTACTGAGTCGACTTTAAACTGCAAGTCCCGCCCCTAATGTATAAAATTACCACACAAAACATAATTGGTGGGAGACGCTAGGTTGTAATCCTGACATGAATGTAATACTTGTACTATTTTAATATCTATTTCTGTGAAGTATTCAGTCGATTTACAATTGACCCAGTCATATACACACGTTTTTAAGCAATCGTAGGCCTCAGATCGTCTGTAGTTCACGAATGCAAGATTGTTAAAGGTCTTTAACGTTTAACCACGAATAAATAATATAAATTGTTAATCAAAGAATATTAGCGGCAAGTCCACGTTAACGAAAGACATCGCTATCCTATGTACATTTAATGCCTGCCGTACTTTCATGAATGAAATATTAATCTAGACCGCATAATGAAATGATTTTTCAGTCGAAATTCTTAACCCCCATCTATAATCTTACTGTAGTAGACAAGAGCTAATAGGGCCTAAGCAGAATAATAGACTATTTCTGTCTTAGGTAAACACCTTGCAAATGATTTCTGCAGAAACTGAGGAGATGAGGAAGAGGATGAGACTGTTATTCTCCTCTCTGTAGAGAGAGAGGCAACTAGGTGCCTACTATACGCAGAATCTGGATGAACTGTCATGCATTGATATGGCAGTCTGAGTCGCTAAGTGGATCCGCTCATAACTCCATTGAGGAGACAACCACTTCTACCTATCTATCCACCTACCTACCTCGCAGAGTTTTTGCCAGAAATCTGCTAAGAGGAAGTCGCCGTAAAAATGTTTTTACATATTTCGTTTGTGTTCGAGATATCTGGCCAGATTTTGGAACCGTGGCTTCACGTCTAATAAGCCAACACACTGCCTACTAGACTATGGCGATCTGGACATCATCGACAAGTGATTTCAACAGGGACAGCACTACGTACTAAACAGTTCATGCCACATCTGATATTTTGTACGAGCGACTTTTCTTTTATGGTTTCCTTAAGTCACAAGTGTATCAGAATAAGCAAAAATCCACATATCATCGTCAAATTTAGTTTGGTTTATTACAGTTCGCCGTAGTGTAATACATACGTAATATGATGGCATATTAGACAGGAAGCTTCGACTCAAACCCTTGGTCAAACATTTCTAACGAAAGGGAATTATGAAAAAACATTTCTTTGCCGACTACCTATGAGCAGATTTCTGTCAAAAACTTTGTGAGTAAGAGTTCTTCCTGTTATCTCTAAATTAATGTAATTAAAGCACTCACCGTTGTAATGGATCTGCTGACATTTTGAGGAACTTCTCTAAAACAATACTTTTGTCCCACAGCAATTGATTACTGGTCGGCAAGAAGGTGACTTTCAAGTTGACTTTAGCTAAAGTTAGGTTGGGTTTAGTTAAATGTGACTTTAAAGTTGACTTTAGCTAAAGTTACCTTTTTAAAGTTGACTTTAGCTAAAGTTACCTCCAACTAAAGCCAACTTTAACGGCAAGTTATAATAATGGCTCTTAGACGTAGAAAATGGAGATTAGTAAAATTGCAAACTTAAACTTTCTTAAAAATCTGTCGTACGGAGTCGACTTTAAACTGTAGGTCCCGTCTCTCATGAATAAAATTAACACACACAACTTGGGTGGTGTAAGAGGCTAGTTTGTAATGCTGACTGAGGGGTTGTAATGACCAATTATCTATGTAAGCCAACTCTTTTACTTTCAGTAGATTTCTGACAAAAATTCTACTAAAGACAATTGCCGTGAAAAGTTTCTCTAAAAAATAAGACGTTCGCAATTGACTTTAAATTGTAGGTTCCTACATTCTTCTATGGAATTAACACACACAACATAAGTGGTGCGAGAAGCTAGGTCGTAATGCTGTCTCCTGTTCTACTTCGTCTTAATAAACTGTGAATATCCTTCTTCAAGAATCTTCACGACTTTCTCAGTCGCTCTTTTTATTTCTCTCGTTGAACTGCTCTTTTTGTTTATGAATTATTAGAGGTTGTTGATGATAAACACTATTGATGTTGTTTATTTATAACTGTATTTGTTGTTATTGTTATTTTGTTGTTATTATATGTCATCCATTATTGTTGCTGTTGTCCCTGTAGCTACAAGTATTTATTGGTTACACTCTCCTACATTGAAAAGTAAAAATATTGACAATGCAACTCTCTATTGTGTATTGCTTAAATTCGATTATGAACTTTTTTCCCACTTTCTTTGCCTGATTTGCACACTCTCTCCCTCACTTCTTTTGATCAGTTTTTATGTTTTTTTCCACTCATGAACTTTTCTTTTCCTCTTCTGTTTTTTTTATTTTTTGTATTTCTTAATATTGTTGCTGCTGTTGGTTGTTTAACTTATTATTGAAGTTTGTTACACTCGTTATATTATTTGCAAACAACAATAACAGCTACAACGACTACAACCACTAGTTTCAGTGAAAATATCCAAGAAATACTAGACAAAATAACGTCAGTGCTTATTGTTACAACGATTGCAGTTATTGTGTATGGTAGTGTGTTTTATAAAGCGATATGCTACACTCACATAGACGGCAATACTACTTACAAGGCGCAACAATGTCACGCCTGTAACTTGAAGCTTCGATCAGGCTACATGCTTATATATGAAGTAGAGTTACATTCAAGTGCTGCCCATCTACAATGTTCTTCAATTTCACATTAGCAACGGCATTGATCCGTCTTTACTAAAAGAAACTATTCTACGCCCTACGTTAAGAGTGATTGATGGCAATCTGACCATGTCAATTGGTCCATTCCATATCAGTGGTAGAGTTCTTCCTGTTATCTCTAAATTAATTTAATTAAAGCACTCACCGTTGTAATGGATTTGCTGACATTTTGAGGACCTATTCTAAAACTCACAATACATTTGTCCAGAGCAATTAATTACTGGTCGGCAGAAGTGAGCTGAAGCTCTCGTCGTGTACGCTTAAGTGCTAGCACTAGTTTACGTCAGCTCTTCTGCTCTAATGTAAACACAGAAGCTCCTGTGACAACAGCTGGCCATATGGTGATACCAGTTTCGTCCAAAAGTAATTTTATTTGTAAAAACAGGTCGGAAAGATTCATGACTAGACATAAAAACGTGCCCTGTAATATATAGTATACAGGGACATTGTCTACCTCACTACCATTAGAGGAAGCTGTCCTAAATGCGAATGTATATCTCAATGAAGGGCTACCAAGTTGCACACAAATGATAGCAAATAGGCTGGCAGTGTACAATTATTCCCTTAGAGTTCTCTTTAAAAAGCCAAATCGGTTGTCATTTATTCAAATTTTTTTTTCCAAATCACTATTAACGACCGCAGGCAACAACGTGTGTAAATAAATGGACTCTGAAAGCAAATGACCTTAATTTTCATCGAAAAATCACGTTCAGCAAGACCCATTCCCGAATGAATGGATACGTGAGATTCAAGAGCGATCAATGCATCCCCGGCACCTGTCTATATTTCTTAAAGACTAAGATTGTACAGGCCATCACTGTCAAAGCTGAGCATTATAGGTCGATGATTATCAACTTATTTTGGCCTCGCTTAGATAACCTCAACATCAAAACATGTGGTTTCAACAGGACAATGTTACGTGCTATATGGCTCATGACTCATTAGACATTCTGCATGAGCGATTTGAGGTTATGGGAACAGTTCAACAATATCGTGCAACTCGGCCCGATTGGACTTTTTCACTCGTTATTAAGCAGCAGATGTATGTGTTACATGCATGCCATCGGCCAAATTCAGCCTGATTTATGCGACAGATTCACAGAAAATTGAACATTGCCAATGGGCTCCATCCAGAGTCGTGATGGACGTTTTAACGATGTTGTATTCCATAAGAGGTCTTTCAAACGAATAAAAAATTTCGATGATATTCCATCTACACTTTGGTTTATTTAAATTTAAAGATAGAAAGCCTAACATATCCCTGCGAATGTAAGAAGAAACACTTAACATTCAGGCTAGCAAATAAACGGTAAAAGTTATTCTGTTTCATCTGATAAAACTGAATATAGCACAAGGACAACTATGCAGTAAAGCTTTCCAGAATATTCTACTCTACTCCGTCATGTAAAAACGAAAAGAAAAACAAATCTAGAGAAAATCTGTGGAGGATTTAAAAACTTTTTCAGACAAGGCTAAGGAATCTAGTACTCTAATAAGGGGAGTACCAGGAAAGAAACATAGTGTGGTTAAATCAACGGTTCACCATAGTTCAGAATGACATCAGGAATGAAATCGGTGCAGAGCGGAGTTACATGAAATCTCTTACACCTAGTCGTCGATCCAGTCAGTTAATATTTTGTACTCTAGTTTAAGAATTTAAAAATTTGAAAAGGTTAGCGCGTAACGTATGACTAGAGATAAACGTTAAGAAAACCAAAATCATGAGAGAACAAAGAACAACCATATAGTGACAACGAATCCCAGCAAAAAAAGTAGCGTAATCAGAAGGATTAATAATAATCAGAACAAACATACATAATTGGTCATTACAACCCTATCATCAGGATTACGAACCAGTTTCTCACACTACTTTATTTTGTGCGTGTTAATTTTATATATGAGTGACGGGGGACCTGCAGTTAAAAGTCGATTCCGAACGACAGATTTTTTAAAAACTTTTCATTGCAATTTTTATTTTACTCACAGAGTTTTTGCCAGAAATCTGCTGAGAGGAAGTCGCCGCAGAAACAGTTTATCATATTTCGTTTTGCTTTGGACCGTGGTCCCACGTCCAATAAGCCAACACACTATCTGCTAGACTACTCGGCTACTTCAATATTGAAGTACACATGCCTTGTCAACCTTGTTGTAAAGAAGTGAAATCTGCATAGTATCGAGCACAATCATTTAATAACTACAGATATTCGTCATGACGTCATCAGACAAATGGTTCTCTGGGACTTATTCAATGAGAAACACATATTGAAGATTTAAACGTAGAAAATAGAGGTGGATAGTATCACAAGATCTCCTTAACACACACGATACTATATTGTTGTGTTACCTTACAAAATAAGGCGAAAAAGAAACACAGCAGCAAACCTTGTCAAATGAAGATGCCTTGTGGGAAATTTAAAGAAAATGGTGAATACAATTTCCTGAATTTTGGCAAACGAAGTCAGACACTTCATTGACAGAATAAATCAGGCCACTATTTTATCGATAGTACGACAGAGCACGTGCGCCTTCTTGGAAATAATATAATCAAGAGCTGCCTTGTTCTCTGCTCTATTTTTCTGCTCTTAGAATATGTTGACAAAAATATTTCGAAGATAATTTCTTTCGGAATTTAGAATTCTAAACGCGATTTGGATACCTCAAAATTCCTGCTCAATTAGACATGGCTTTCAAACACAGAATTAACTCCCCAGAACCTATTTCAATAACTCCAGGAGTATGGTATAAAGTAGTCGAGCTTGATCTCTCTTGCTTGCCTCGCACTAAATATAAAAATATAGTAAAAATTAAAGGAAGGAAAAGAAAAGCGTAAGGGAGCTGCAAACTCAAGATGATAGAGGAAAAAGGAAAATTGTCACAAACTCAATTTACTTGTGTAATAAATAGAGTAGAAAATGTGTTGTTAACTTTTCTTTCTTTTTTCTTATTTTGCTGTTGTTGTTGTTGTCTCCTGTTTTCATTTAATGCCATAAGACAGAGAGAGAGAAGGAGCCATTATTTTTCGTTTATTTGAAAATAAATTTTATTAGAGTTTCTCTATTCATTTATTTATAGTTGTTGGCCTGTTTTATTTAAAGTTTTAATACAAGTAAATAGGAAGTGATGCTTTCTTGGGGAATTTTGCAAATTATTGCGTTTAAATTGTTAACAAAAAATTATTATTATTTTTTTTTTTTTTTTGATTAATAATCAAAATTTTTTTTATTTACACACCTTGAAAGAGAAAAAAAAAAGACAAAATACGATCGTAATTAATTCCTCAAAAATATTTTCTAACAATTGTACATTTCTAGGAACAATACATAGTATGAACTTGAAGGCACAGTGGTTTGGTAAATATGTATAATCGGTCATTACAACCATTCAGTCAGGATTACGACCTAGTTTCTCACACCACTACAGTGTCTAAAGATTTTTGAGAGACTTTTCATCGAAATTTTATTGACTCCCAGAGTTTTTGGCAGAATTCTGCTGAGAAGAAGTTGCCGAAACAATATTTTTTCAAATTTCGTTTTGTCACAGATGTCGTGCCTCCATACCTACTTGACTACGACTATATTTCCCTAAAAATTGTTTAATACAAATTGAATTTTTCATACTAAAACATTCCAATCATACCACTGTATTGTTATTGATTTTTTTGTTTTCAGTGATTTGTCTATCAATAAATATTTGATTAAACAATTTAATTGTATGTTAAATAAAATTTATTTATACAATAAATATGTAGAAATAACACAAAAAGAACTTCTAGCAAATCAAAAAATAAAAATCTATTCTATTTACTTTAAAACACTTTTTTTAAATTATTTTCTAGAATTTTTTTATTTTTTTGTATCATAATTATGCGAAACTGATTTGAAACACACTCCGATTCCAATTGAAACCAAATATAGTCTGTGCATAAAACAATTGAACATCATCATTTAGGTCAGTAGCTGCAAAGAGTGATTTGATTCGCAAAGATTTAATTGCCATGCGGATGATAATTCTATTATGCCTCTCTGAAAGGAATTCTCAGCCCAAATCAGGGGAAAAATCAGAATTAATTGATTAACACTAGCAGTAGTAGTCGTGCTTCTGAGTGCAATTCCTAAAATTTCTGCTGCTTGTTACTGCCTGATGAAGTATAATTGCGCTGCCGACTGACGAAAGTTGGTCGGCTATGGGCGAAGCCGTTAAATACGGCTTACATTGCGAGTGGAGTCGAAGATTTGCTATAAAAGTAGCAGGTTATATTCTGCTATTCACATATTCTTTTTTCTAAAGTCGTAATTGTTCTACTGCTGCAGGTCTGAAAATAATCGTTTCCTAAATGCAAACCACTCCATTTCTTGATAGAGCAGCGGCATGTAAATAGTTTTATGCCATTATTTGTTTGGGAATAGTGAGCCTCGAGCCTTTTTCCTCTGAGAGAAATGTGTGTTGAAGTTTAGCAGTCTAACTCTGAAAAGTTGCCGTAGTCTAGAACGTAGTGTGTTGGCTTATTAGACTCTGAGAATAAATAAAATGAACAAGGAAAGATTCTCAAAAATCTTTCGTTCAGAGTCCGCTTTAAACTGTAGGTCCCACCACTCATGTATAAAATTAACACACACAACATGAGTGGTTTGAAAAACTAGGTCGTAATCCTGACTGAAGGGTTGTAATGACCAATTGTGTATGCACATATGTATGTTCTGAGTTATAGCAACCTATCTGGGCATATACTTTACAAAGCATACTGCATTTCGTAAACGAAAGCTAAAACGAGCATTTCTTGTTCTACCTCTAGAATGAGTAATTGGTTTCCTTTGTAACAAGAAATCAGCAGTGGAACGGCTTAGTAACAAGTCCAAGCCATGAGATGATCTTTGTTGCTAAACTAAATGAGCATTTCGCCTATATTGAGGATAATCTCATCATTTCATAGTCACTAGTCAATTACTTTTGTTGTTCTAGGCAACGATAGATGGCAGACCCATTATCATAGGACTTGCTGCAGCAGACCAATCATCTGCTTAACTGGAACAATAAAAATTAATGAAAGAAATGGAAACAAGGCAGAAAAGCTTTTTGGAAGTCATATCCTCCCAAGAGAGGTGCTGAAAAAAAGCAAGCAGTTATGCTTAGCACAGAAATATAGAGTCGTTGGAATTCTAATGATAATTGCTTCCGTGCTTACTGAGCGTCTGAACATTCCGGTATAAAATTCATGTTTTCTTTTTCAAATTAAATATATTCAGCATATGAGATTTATTTAATGTTCTTCCATTCCTTATGGTTTCACTGATCTGTTAGGTTTCGGACAAGGTTGTTAAATATCACAAATTGCCTAGTAAGTTGGAAGATTGCTGCCCGATGTATAATTTCTGTTAAAGTTTCCCAGCATTCAAGCAAGTCCAATCGGTGACCTTACTTACTTAATTACTTACTTACTCAATTAGTCATTAACAACCCGATTAACGAATTTCGGCTTGTCTTAACACAACCTTCCAGGCGCCTCTGCTTCTACGCCAATTGGTCACACCAATCGATGGCAAGGCTTCCTCGATCTGGTCCTTCCAACGCAAACAAGATCGTCCTCTTTGTCGTCTTCCGCAGATCCCCTCACCAAATACCCATCTCGTCGGAGCATTCTCCTCCATTCGAACGACATGGCCGAGCCAGCACAGCTGCTGGATGTTAATGCACGCTGCGCAACGTCCATGTCGTTAAGGAACTCATACAGCTCACTGTTGGATTGGATGCGGAAATCATCGCCAACTCAGACTGGACCAAAGATCTTACATAGGACTTTACTCCCGAATACTCTCAAGGCTGCTGCATCAATGCTTAATAGTATCCATGCCTCTGCGCCATAAAGAAGCACGAGAGAGGTTTTGCTACTCAATTGTCTATTGAGACCATAGTAGCATAACTTGGCAAGAGTGATCCTACGCTTGATCTCTTTTTTTAAATCATAGTCCTTTAAGAGTTTGCCGTAGTCTTTAACTTTTGAGGAGATCTTTATAGAGGCTTGTATTTTGGTTTTCATTGGATAATATTTTTACGTGGTGGGTTCCAAGTCCTACTCACAACCCAAATTTAAAGGATTGCACGCATTAGTTAGCGTGTGCTAGTATGCCATCCAGGTTGGGCCAAGTGTCAACTTGAATACAGCAAGACAAGGATCGTCCTGGAGGTCGCCACAGTCAGCATGCATCCCATCCATCCCATGGTAACCTTAGCCATTTCTTACTGGCTACAGGTTTAGTGTTTTTACTGCCATTGGTAAGTCGTTTTGGGAGAAATATGTCAGCGATTATCCTATCTATTTATACCATGTTATTTGAAAGCAAACTCGGAGTTTCTGTTCTTATAAACAATTTATATTCCATACTGGAATTCCAATGAATTCATTACTTTAAATGACTGTCTTAACAAATTATTTTTATAAAAACGAAATTTTTGTTGTTGTTATTTTATTAAGATGAATAAACATAAATTGTTTACTTAGAAAATTATTAAATAAATATTTATAAACAATAAAAGCATGTATGTATGTCTGTATGTGTTTGTATGTGTAAATACGTACGTCTACATTGTTTTATAAATAAACAAATTTATTAATGTTATTATTGTTGTTTTTGTTGTTGCTATTGCTATTGTTGTTTGTATTGTTGTAATAATTATTATTGTTAACAGCTGTTAAACAGCAATAGCAAGTAAGACAACAAAAATTTTAATTACACACGATGATAAATAAAAAAACCAACAAACAAATGGAAGATAAAGAGAAAACAAAACAAAATTTAATTAGAAATTAAAAAACAACAACAACAACAACAATTGAAATTATACTCATGGTTGAGTACGTAAGATAACTTCCGTAATTTAAATCCACAAAATATTGGCAGCCACAGCAATACAAATCTCATAATTGAACACAGGATATTAAAAATGTTTTGTTTTCCTTCTCTTTAGTGTTCTCTCTCCCTCTCTCCGCTATGCAGCCTACTGTTATTCTTATACAGTTGGGAGAAATTTGTGTTCTTTGCTGGTATTTGTGGTAGTCTTTCATATGTATTTTTTTTATTAATTCTACGCTTACTAATCGATTATGAATGGCAGTAAGAGTCTATTTTTACTTTTTCGTTTTCATTTCTTTTTTTTTTTAATTTTTATTTCAAATTGTTGTCAAAGAAGTAAATCAATAATTAAGCTTCAGAAATCTTAAGAAATTTCTTTATAAAAAAGGGCGAAACAACAACAACAATATATTAATAAGAACACCTAAGCTTTTAAAGAAAGTATTTCTGAAAGAAGAAATAGAAGACAGCTAAATACGTTGTATGCTTTAGACACGATTTATGGCAACAGTGGAGTGTAGAAAAATAGCATAAAAAAGTATTTCTTTCTGATACATTTTTTAATCTAATCTTGTGAGATATCATGGAAATTCTTTATTCCTATTTAATAGGTCTGATGGCATTAAGTGTGGAACATAACATACATACATATGTATGTACATACATATACACATAATTGGTCGGCAATTATCATTACAGTTCCAAAGATTCTATTTCGATATGCTAAATATAAGTGATTCATTTTTTTTCAGTACCCTTCGTGATAGAATATGGCTTCCCCAAAATATTTCTGCTTTGTTTCCATTTCTTTATTTTATTTTTGTTGTTCCAGCTAAGCAGGTGATTGGTCGGCTGTAGCAATTCCTATGATAATGGGGCTGCCATCTATTGTTGCCTAGAACAACAAAAGTGATTCATTAGTAACTAGGAAATGGTGAGATTACCCCCAATATAGGCGAAATACTCATTTAGTATCGCAACAAAGATCATCTCAAGGTCGGCTTAGGCTTGTTACTAAACCGTTCCACCCGTAGTTCCTTGTCAGAATGTAAACCAATCTCCTCTAGAACAAAAAAAGTTCGTTTTAGAAAGCCCACAATACGGCGTGCTTTGTGGTGTATATATGGCTGCTATAACTCAGAACTTACAAACATACATACAACCCTTTGGTAATCATAACCCTCAAGTCAGGATTACGATCTAACTTTTCAGACCGCTTGTGTTGTGTGTGTTAAATTTATACATTAATGGCGGGACCTACAGTTTAAAGTCGATTTCGAACGACAGATTTTTTAAAAAAAATTTTGATGGCAAATTTATTTTACTCTCAGAGTTTTTGCCAGAAATCTGCTGACAAGAAGTCGCCGAAGAAATATTTTTTTATATATTAATTTCGATGTACGATCAGGGGGGTAAAAAAATATACTTTCATTCTTAAAGGTATATACACTGAGCGCCATAAGTGAGTCAAGACTTTTGTTCTTAAGTATAAAAAGAGTTTTTTTATCATGAATTGTTGTTTTTGTTTTAACATTTTATGTGTAATAAATAAATCTTTTTATTTTTGGAAATTTATTCGACTATTCTCATTTACTTTTCTCGCTATCCTAAGAAAATGAATTATTTCAATGGTGTTTACTCACTTTTGGCGCTCAGTGTATATAGCTATAAGTTTTGTTTCTCATTTTTATGTTTGTTGGGTCACTATTTTTAAACATCGTAATGTATTTATTTTCAAACATTTAATTAATCTTACCTTCTGTCAAACACTTTGCCTATCATTTTGAGTTGATGTTTAATGTCAAAAGAAAAACACAAGTCGAGGTATTCAGCACCTCAAGGTAAATTTCACCTTCTGTTCTTATTTTGAAACATTCATTAAAACGATGCCAAAATTAAAATGAAAAGAAATCTCTTTGGAGATATTAACAATAATTGATGGTTTTAATCTTCACAAGGTCAAAGCTACTAAATTACACTGAAAGATTTGACGTTTAATTATTATTTAAAAAAAAATTTTATGGCTGGATATACCATACATTTCTTAAACCTTTTCTTTTAAGCTTAATACGAGCATTTAAATTTTAATTTAACTTTCTATGTGAAATTGCGAAATCACAGTGAAATGTACAATTTCCTTCTTAATCCGTTATTGGGTGTTTATTGGCATTAGAAGTTGTGTATGAGTTGATCAAATACGTTCGAATTATTGATAAAGGACCTGCCAACAAGGAATTTCTTACTTTGTTATTAATAATGGCTCGCTTGTTTTAGCTACGTCTACCAAATTACATGTATACATACATAATTGATCATTACAATCCTTCAGTCAGGGTTACGACCTAGCTTCTCACACTACTTATATTGCTTGTGTTAAGTTTTATACATGAGTGGCGGGATCTACATCTATAAAAGTAGCACACACAACATCTGAGGTATAAGAAGCTAGGTCGTAATTCTGACTAAAAGGGCTTCGGCTTTACAAACATACGTCCTCTAAAAAAAAGGCAAACGTCTTTTATTTTAAGACTTATTTAGAGACCACCTACGCTGGCTCGACCATTTCGTTCGGATGGAAGAGGATGCGATTAGCGGAAGTTGGTGTAGAGGACGACTTTCCAAATCGTAGAAGCCCTAGTGTGACGGCGCAGGTGTCCGATATCAGGGCGGGTCAAGTAAGTAAGTAAATCCCGTTTCTCGCTTTCTGGCAGGCTTACTTCTCACACCTACAGGTAGAGTGTTGTTTGCCTCAATAGTTAGAATCCGCCTGGACGTCGCATTAAGTAAGCAACCAAATTACTGGCCTACGAAGAGACAGAAGTATATTCCACATTAGGGCTTTACACGTCTAATAAGCCAACACACATTGCCTAATAGACTGCATCGACTTCAGTTTCTCAGTGCAATCTTTTTCCGTATAAAAAAATTATTCGTGACTATCACAATATCTTAAATGTGCAGTAAGTTCTGCCCTTTTACCATAAATAGACTAACAAACGAGCAACGCTTACAAATCATTGAATTTTATTATCAAAATTCAAGACATTAGGGAACAATTATCTTCAGTGTCAAAGCAGGCTTTTTACTTAAGAGGTACGTCAACAAGCAGACATAATAATTATAGTCAAAGGCAGTTCAAAAGCTTAAAATGCTTCAAGAGCGATGTCCTATTTGGTGCGGTTTATAGGCCTACGGTATCACAATACCGAAGTTATACTAGAATTAAGAAAATCGCAACGTTACAGTCAGTGGAGCATGGAGCGATGATTACTGTATTTTTTCAAAACCGAAAAAAAGCGTACAAGGAGTAAGTGAGCAAACAAAATTGTCGAATTTGGTAAGTCTAGTATATAGTGTGTTGGCTTATTGAACGTGAGGCTACGGTTCAAAAACCAGGTCAGACATCTGCAACAAAACGAAATATGAAACAAATATTTCTTCGGCGACCGCCTCTCAGCAGATTTCTGGCAAAACCCAACAAAATTGCCATGAAAAGTTTCTTAAAAATCTGTCAATCGGTGCCGCCACTCATGGAAAAAATTAACACATGTAACATAGGTGGTGTGAGAAGCTAGATCGTAACCCTGACTGAAGGATTGAAATGTCCAATTCTGTATGTATGTAGTCAGGGAAATTTGGACATTTTCGATTAGCTCCATTTCCTAGAGAAGTCATGAAGTACATTTGAACGATATTATATTCTATACATGATGACATTAACAGGTCTTTCAAGGGAATAAAATTTTGCATTGTTATCTCACACACACTTTGGTATACACTATAGCTCTGCGTAACATTCTTTATTATTAATCGTTATCTTTTTGTTAATGGTTGCCAACTGCAATTCAGAGTTTTAAGAACTTATGTTCTTTTTTACTTTATTTCCAGATGACTAATTGCGAATTCTATAAAATTGTTAACGTACCAAAGATTTTTGGAATTCCCAAGTTAATTAAATTATTTTAAAGGGGCTTTTTGTTAAATTACCTGAGAAGCTTTAGATTTTTACACGCGGGGTAATTATTAAATTTGCGAAAAATTATTTAAGCGTGTGATTGCAATTTTAAATTTTAAGCTTTCTATACTTACTTTTCAGGGCATAATTAGTCGAGTTTATTTAAAATTTTTATTTAATTTAATTTTTTTTTAGACCAACGCTCAGGGGATGCATGCAGTGCATTGCATTGGAATTGGGAGAATAAATAGCGGGAAGGAGGGCAGAGAGAGAGGAGTAGTGTTAGATTTGAATTTTTTTCATTATAAGTAGCAGACAAGACATCTGCTGGTAGAAAGTTCCTCATAATGAAGGAGTGTAGTGTACATCATTATTTTTGCTTACACTGTATTTTATTTGTATAAAAAAAAACGTATCAATAATTTACTTACAGGCTAAGTACATATGTTAAAATAAATACTAGACACTATTTTGTATCACTAAAACCACTTTTCGAAAAGGACTTACATATCCCCATATATCTCCAGAGCAGGCAGATCTTCCAGCTTACTTTTTCTCAAATATTTCATAAATGCCTGGGGACTATCGAAACTCTTCAAAGGATATTTACCAAAACGACCATTTGTCTTGGATACGACATAAAACACAGGATAAGCACCGGGAGCCACATGAACACCCATGGTTTTCGAAAGCAAATTACCATTTAAATCCTCTTGATTGTAAAGAAAATGTAAATTTTTCTTTTTGGGTTGATGTTTGGGCTTCAAAGGCTTTTCCAGTGCATTTAGGGGTAAACCTCTAATAATGGGCGTATCTGCGATTGGGACTTTGCTGGCATCCTCGTTAGTTTGTTGAGGCTTAGAACGACGCATGTTAACATATTTTCTTTTAGCGGTATAGGGTTTAAGAGTTTGTATGTTGTATAGGGAAGAGTCCATATTGGCGTTAGTGGGATCTTCCTTGATGGTTGGTAAATCCAAAGGATTTACGCGTATAACTTTTTTCGTATCCTTCTCTATGGTATCGGGTATAACATCATCGGAAATTAGAAGGAGTTTTGGTTCATCTGTTTTGCCAGTTTCAGCCGCCACAAAATCAGCCAAAGGTTCTGCTGAGGGCAAGGACCAAGTCATGTGGGTTATGGCCACTAAGGTGATGAATAACAACTACAAAAAAAAATAAATCCAATCAATTATAATTTTTCTTTAATTCATGATCTCACTTACCCCCAAATGCTGACAGCTTGACATAATTTTTTTTCCAATTTAATTCTCCAATAAATTTACCTGTAAAACACCTTCACTTGATTGTAATTTGTTTGAGAATAAATTCAAGCAAACAAACACTGTTTAACACTTTATTTCAAATGCGTTTTAAACGTAAAATTCGTATATTTTTTGCAAGTATTTTTTAGAATTTTATGTGGAAGTATTACTACCTACAGTTAGTTGTAGCTGTGAAATGTTAACAACGACTGATCGGCTTGTAAGCCATTGTATAAAGTTTTATGTAGCGTCTAGCGCAACATCTCAGCCACACACATTTCAGCGTTAACGCTGTGATGACAAATTTCTGAAAAGTTCTTTTTTTTAATTTTATTTTTTTTTTGTTGTTGCTCCATACATTCTGTTTTATTTGGCGTTTTTTTTTTCTTAATAAAAGAACGTATATTTTACAGTTTTTTTTTCTCTTCCCATTTTTATGTTCGTTTTTTTCTATAAAATTTCTATGGATTGGATTCTTAACACCCAATAGAAATTATTAGCAAAACATGTAAAAAAAAGAAATGAAACAAGAAAAAAATTAAAGAAAATAATAATTATGAAGAAATAAATAAAAATGTGTAAAAAAAAATCAACACAAAAAATATATGAAATCTTGGTGTACGCCAAAGTTCTTTAATGGTGTGAATTGCAACAGTGGGCCAGTTGAAGGAAATATTTGAAAAAATTTTGATTAAAAAATTGCTTTCTTTTATACTCATATGATTATATGAAAAGTCTTTTGAAGAAAATTTTTCTTTATTGAAAATCAATTGGTACTGTCATGCCGTATAATTGCACATCTTCTGTTGGCCAATTCTGCTTCGTTTTCTTCATTAATTTATTCAATTTATCGCCAACATGTGATGCTATTCCTCCATTTTCTCATAATGTTGATATGTACAGTATTCCCCGGATATAAGCACTTTTAAAAATACTTGCAGGAAAGTGCTTATAAGCGGGGAATTCTTATATCGAAATCCCGCACCTGCTAACAAATAGCCGCATGACATTTAAGCTGATAGATTTCTATTTGCCTCATGGCTGTCAATTTATTACATACGTACATACATAGTTAATTGGTCGTTACAACCCTCCCTTCTGGATTACGACCTAGCTTCCCACACCACTCATGTTGTGTGGGATCTACAGTTTAAAGTCGACCCTGAACGACAGATTTTTGAGCAACTCTTCATAGCAATTTGTTTACATGGCAATTTTATTTCTCAGACTTTTTGCCAGAAATCCGGTGAGAGGAATTCGGTGAAGAAATATTTTTCTTATTTTCGTTTTGATGTCTGACCTGGCGTTTGAACTTTGGCCTTGTATCTAAAAAGCCAACACACTACCTACTAGACTACGGCGAGTTTCAAAAATGCTTGCAGGATTGCGGGGAATTCTTATATCGAAATGCCATTCCTGAAAGCAAATAGCCGTGTGTCATTCAAGCTTATAGATTTCTATTTGTGTCATTGTCAGCACTGTTTTCGTATTCGATGGAATGTCGGCTGGTCAGAGAGGGCTTTGATCATTTGATCAGCTCGGTGTGATGAACAAACTTGTAATTTGCTGGACCTCCTTGACACTTTGGAAACACTGTGAAGAAATTGCTGAAGAAGATTGATCCACAGCAGCCGTTGTAGACATAGTTAAGAGTCCCATTGTAACCTTAACTAGGCAGAGAGTCAGGTCTTTAACTCCCACAAGACCTGCACCGGGTTAAATTAGTAGAAGAAGAATCTTACAAATTACAAAATGCGAACATTGTCAATAGTAAGTTTTCTATCAGTAACCAATTATCTTAGACTACATTGCCTCTGTTGGTTATGTGATTTGGATGAAATAGAGTACAGCCTCAGCCTCGAAAAGAGCGAAACCATAAGGAATGTTCTATGGAATTGCATTGCGATGTTCAACTTCTTATTACTTTTTCCAATAAATCTGTCGTACGGCGTGGATGGTAAATATTCACTCCCAATGAGTAGGTCAAGAGTTGCTGTTTTATCAACACAACCGAATGACTCAATATATCCTCATAAAATGAAATCCAGAAATGTTTAATGGTACAAACGCGGAAGTTAGTTAACAGGACCAATTTTGGAAAATAATTGTCACAAAGTATGAAAGACTAAAGAACAATTTTTCGCTTTTATTAGCGGGAAATGCTTTAAAACGGAATGCGTATATCGAAATAGTTTTAGTACATTTAAAAAAAATCGAGATTGGATAAGGTTCAGTATTAATAAGCAGGTAATTATTATTACCGGTGTGTTTATATCCGGGGAATACTGTATTATCTGCTAGCATCTTACGTTCTGAACCGTTCGATAGGTGAAGTTTGGATATTAAAATTTACGAAATGAAAACACACCATAGTGTAGCTGGTGCGACTTACTCTGCACGATTTCTCAACACACTATTGACAAATTGTACAGCAAATTTTGCCAGCACTGTTTTGCCTATTTTTGTACTACCGAACTTTGGCAGTTAAAGCTACATTTGAGAAATTACATACATACATCCACACATACATAATTGGTCATTACAATCCTTCAAGCGACCTCGATTCTCATACCACTTATGCTGTGTGTGTTAATAAAACGTTTTCACGTCAATTGTTTTTACTGTCAGAGTTTTTGCCAGAAATCTGTTGAGAGGTATTAGTGAAGTAATATTTTTTCACACTTCGTTTCGTTGGAGATGTCTGCCCTTTGATTTTAACCGTAGCCTCACGTGTAATAAGCCAACACGCTACCTACTAGACTATGACGACTGCTACACTACACATCTGTGAAATTAGTTGACATTTATTCAGCGTGTTTACAGCATGGAAGGATATAGCATTCAACGGCACATGCAAGTAAGAAAATTGTTTTATAAAAATTGATCTTCCTACTGAGAGGACTATTGGCAATGTGGTGCATAATTCGAGTTCATTGGTGCAGTAAACGAGCGACCAACACCCGCTGTTCACGAGAGTGTGCAGAAGAACAGAAGGCAGAAAATTTAACGTAGCTCCCGAGAACTCAGCCTTCTGCAGGTGACAACCCGGCGAATTTTAAATCGTGATTTGTGTCGGCACTCGTACAAAATTTAACTGATCTAGGAATTGAAGGCAAACGAGCATAGACAACGACTTGAGTTCGCTGAATGGGCTCTGAACGTGTCGGCAACTGAGTTTAATTTTCATCTTAAAGTCATCAACAGCGAAGGCCTCCTTTTTCTAAATGAAAGAATAGGTAAACAAACAAAATTCTCGAATTTGGATTACGCACGATTTACAAAAGCCGTGGTCTAGAAGGTAGTGTGTCGGCTCAGGTCAGACGTCTCCAACAAAACGAAATTTGAATATTTCTTCGGTGACTTTCTCTCCACAGATTTCTGGCAAAAACTCTGAGAGTAAAATAAAAATGCCTTGTAAACTTTCTTAAAAACATCTGTCGTTCGGTGTGGACCGTAGGTTCCGGCACTCATGTATAAAATTAACAAACGCAGTTTAAGTGGTGTGAGAAGCCAGGTCGTAATTTAGTCAAAAGGTTGTAATTCATCTCTAAAAAGCTTCGGTGCATTAGCTAAACCATCGCTGAAAGCGGTGAGCACTATTTTTCAATGATGGCCGACTTCTCTTGACCTGTATTGGATGATCTGGGTCCCAAAGACATGTGGTTTCAACACAATGGCTTTACGTGCTATGGAGCAGCTCATGCCACAATGGATATTCTGCAGGAACGTTTTGATGGTATATTTATTTCACGTGGAGATAATATGATCAGGCCACCGAGATCAAGCGATTTGACCGAATTTTGCAAACGAAGATTTGATGTCGATGATATGTTTTTGAAATGTACATCAAATATGTAAATAATTACAATGACCTTTAACCTAATTTATGTGACCCCTTTTGCACTCCAAACCTTTTGTTAGTATATCATGTTTCCACAAGAATAAAAACAATGTTTTTAATTTTTCTCTTTTTTTCTGTTTGTTGCCACCTGATACCCTTAAAATAGGGGACTCCATTAATTTTCTAAAAATAAATTTTATTTTTTAATAATTTTTCAATAAATGATTGATTATGTTTCCCATTTGATTAACGTTAGAAAATAATATTTTCATAGGGGAAAATATCAATGAAATGTAATTTGAATAATTTTCTAATTCCCTTGGCAGAGTCATGCTGTAAATTCAAACACAAATTTCGTGAATCAGTGAATCAGGTATTTGGCCAATATAACGTTTGTTAACAATTAAAATTACAATTTGTTAAATAAAACAATAAAAACACACGAATGAATTAAATAAATAAATTAAAAACGTAATAAATTAATAATGATTACCTCATACTCATACTCATACGCTAACTCTAACGCTGACTGACACACTCCTTCTAGCTGGGATTACAATAATCGGTAACAACAACAATAACAATAGCAATAACAATAATAAAACAGCATCTGTATTTATTAACAAGTATCATTGACTGTAAAAACATTCAGTCAGTTAGACATGGACAGACAGCCAGTTGAGATACGTTGTTTTATATGATTTTCAATGGCTTGTTATACAGCGTGCAGCATAACGTTATTAAAATCATTCAAACAATTTTTTTTTCAAACTAAAAATAATTGTTGGTAGTACCACAGAGAGAGGGGCATACAGAGGATAGGACAGACAGTGGTACATACGTGTTAAAGCGTAAATCCTATCGTAAATATTTTTAACAGAAAATAAATTCAAATTCAAATCAAACTTAAATTAAATAAAAACAACAACAACAATAAACAAATCAAATATTTTAATTTGTATCTCTGGCAAAAAGAAAAACAACAACAACAATAAAAACGAAATGATGCTGTTTATACATCTGCTATTATTTATTTATCATTTCTATAATTAATTAAAATCATACAGCTAGTGACGGGTAAAACAATAATTGAGACTATAATTTAGAAGTTTCACAGCAAAAAAGCGGAGTATTGCCAAGCATGGTCGCAATACTTCATAACTGGGATACAATAAGAGGTAAGAAGCCAGAAATTTCTTACAACAAACCGAATATCGAATCTATTAAATATCGCTTGAACACCCAAAAAATATTGTGTTCAGAAAGAAAGAAAACTTTACCAATTTTTTTGGGATTTCTTTGATAGGTGGAAGGAAACCGTATTTGTACGCCCCTAAAACAAGAATCACGAAAGCAACACATAATTAGTCATTACAACCCTTTAGTCAGGATTACGACCTAGTTTTTCACACCACTTATGTTGTGTGTATTAATTTATGTATCATATGAGTGGCGGGACCTACAGTTTAAAGTCGACTCCGCACGACACATTTTTTGAGAAACATTTTCATGGCAATTTTTTATTTACTCTCAGAGTTTTCCCAGAAATCTGTTGAGAGGAAGTCGCCGAAAAAATTCTTTTTTCATATTTTCGATTTGATGTCTGACCTAGGGTTTGAACCAAGGCCTCACGTCTAATAAGCCAACACACTACCTACTAGATTTCGGAGACAAGAGAACCATACAACTATACCAAGAACACGTATAATAAACGTTACCGGTGACGCTACTCGTAACGACAACAGACGCACAGTTGAAGTTATGAACTCATTACTATTCAGGTTTTCTCTCAAATAATAGGACAAACCTCTCTTTAAAAATATCGAACTGTTAACGATCAAAATGCCATATATTTGGTTAAAGAAACCTCGTTTTAAGTCTAAGAAAAAAGTATTTATTTTTGGGGGAAATTTGTAAACGAACTTGTGCGACACAACACAATACATATTTGTTATCAGTATATAATTTTTACAATGAACGGTTTTTTTATTCTTAAAGAATTCCAATATTTAACGAAGTAATCAAAAATATTTACTAATTTTTTTATTTACCAGCAAAATTCCCTACAAAGGAATACAAAAGACTGAAGTGATAAACTTTTTTTACAACACTTTGTTTACATAATGATCACTTCGTGCTTGTGTCTTAAGTCGTCAATAAACTCACCACTCTTTGCCAATGAAAGTGTGTGACAATTCCAAAGACTTAAGCAACAAACCTTTTTTTCTATGGTTTGTTTATTTTGTGTGATCAAGATCAAGAAGTTTAGGTCTTAAGTCCTTTAAACACTACATTGAAAAATTCATCACTGGGTGAATTGAGGTGGCCTTTGACAATCAGCCGAAAACGGAAATATAGAGATTTTATTGAGTGAATTTAAAGAGAAAAAACCAAAACACAACATCGGCAAAACAGAGCATTTCATTACATTTTCACCTGAATGCAATAGTTTTTTAGGGAAAACCATTTCTGTATGACAGGTTGTTCATGTATTTATCATTTAAATACCGAACTGTTAGACTTTGCAACTGATTTTTGCTTCTCTAAGATTATCAAAAGTTACACATTTTAAGCCCCTGACAATGGAATTTTGGTTCAGGAAATTTTGTCTGAGGAGCTAAGAGAACAAATAATCGTCAGTACATCAAAGAAGAGGACCTAACAGAAAAAACTTACCGGAAATTTCAATGAATGTAATAACATACATACATACGTAATTGGTCATTACAACCCTTCAGTCAAGATTACTACCACTCTCACGCCACTTGTGTATACATAAGTAGCAGGACCTATAGTTTATTCTTGAGAAACTTTTTCATCGTGTATTTATTTTGCTCTCAGAGATTTTGCCAAAAATCTGCTGAACGGAAGTTGCTGATGAAATATTTTTTCGTATTTCGTTTTGGTTGAAGATGTCTGACCTGGGACTTGAACCATGACCTCATGTCTAATAAGCCAACATACTACCTAATTGACTACGGCGGCTTTTAAATTCTCAAGATCTGAAAAAAGAATTGAGATGTTCATACTTGTAATGTGAACCGAAACTACCGGATGGGCCATCTACATACATACATAATTGGTCATTACAACCCTTCAGTCAGGATTACGACATAGTTTCTCACACCACCTATGTTGTGTGTGTTAATTGTATACATGAGTGCGGGATCTACAGTTTAAAGTCGACTCCGAACGATAGATTTTTGAGAAACTTTTCATAGCAATTTTATTTTATTCTCAGAGTTTTTGTCAGAAATCTGCTGAGAAGAATTCGCCGAAGAAATACTTTTTGTATTTTGTTTTAATGTCTGGCCTGGATCTCGAACCCTGGCTTTACGCCTAATGGGCCATCTATTGATTTAAATTTGAATTGTCGGCCTGAACGTTATGGATCGATTTATTTGGTCAACGAAAAACTGCATTGCATGATGTACATATATTTTACCACAAAAATCATGTTTTTGTGGCATTTTGGTGGCTACGTTAATAAGCAAAATTGGTGTATTTGTGGCTCCGAAAACTTACACGTGGTCTTACAGAAGTTAATGCAGCCGTTACGAGCGAGACTGTTTGGTGCGGCTTGTGAAGCGGAGGCATCATTGGCCCATATTTCTTTGAAAATGAGGACGGCGTAACCATTACGGTAAATGGAGGCATCTATCTCACTATTATAACCGATTTTTGGTTTCAACAAGATAGTGAAACTTGCCACAATCGATTGATAGCGTCAAACGCTTGATGACCGCTTATTTAACTGAAATAGTGATATCAATTGGCTGCCAAGAAGCTGCGATTTGACACCGTTGGACTATATTATATGGGGCGCCGTTAAAGAAGAGTGTTATGCCTACAAACCAGAGACAATTGAACATTTGAAGGCCATCATAGGCATCGCATATGATTGCGGAGATACGTCACCATACACTCGAAAAAGTGCATTAAAATTGCTTCGATGGAATGGAGTACTGTGAGGCAAACCGCGGCAACCATTTGATATTCTATTTCTAATCGGAACAATTGCAAAACTTGAAACCATTTTTATTTTTTCTGCATTTTGAAATTTAAACTTTTAAATTTACCGCCCTATACCATTAAGTATACTATCTATGGAGTTTTTCCGGCACTGGCTGTATAAATTTACATTTAATTTTATTTTTGATTTTTTTTTTTTTTTGTTGTATTACATGGTATATTCCACAGCTTTGTCTGTTACGTTTTGCTTCGTTTCTTTCAGAATTTTTTATATTTTTTATTTTTTTTTATTAATTTCTTACTTTTTTTTGTTTATTTTTATTCTTTAATGCTTTGAGTCGCTTATAAAATAAATAATGAATAAAAAATCAAATAAAAAAATAAAGAATAAACAGAAAAAAAATGTGGAGAAGAAATTCTTTATAACAGTGGATGACTTATTGTTCAAAAATTCTTTCAGTCAGCGTTGCTTTCTTAGTTGATATGGCGCAGAAACAGAAAACCCCATAATTATTAAGACGAAAACGATGGAAAAAACTCTACGATTTAAATAACCAAAAACAAAATTTGCATAATTAGTCTTTTGTTAAGATGGTTTCTTTGGCTTTTTTTGACGGTTTCGGTTTTTGTTTTTGTTTTGGTCAAAATAAAATCAAAACAAAATACCGAACCTTTTTCAAGAGATTTTTTTTATTAAAGGAAGGGCTGTTGTGTAGTGGTATCCATGGAGCTGTGTGCTAATGATGATTGAAAATATCATAATAAGCGTATAAAATGGTTCATTAACTTTAAATTGAGAGATTTGTTGTTGTTGTAGGATTGTATTTAAAAAATTTGTTTTAACACAAACGAAAAGAAAAAAATTTTTGTTCAAATCAAAATTGGCACAAAATGTGGGTTTTTGTTTTCATCGATAAGAAACAGGTTGTCATTCAATTCATTGGCTTTTATTTTCTCAGCATTGTTTTTAAATCTAGTCTTTACGATCTTGACCTATTTATTTAAATTTTTTGTTTAGAAAATTTGTTTCCAATTATTATTTAGAATTTCTAAAAAAAACACAGCCGGGCGGTAGAGAGGCTGGCTTTCATTTAAAACATATTGATTGAGTTTTTATAGAAAAAGTGCATACGATACTAAAGAAAAACAAGTTTATTGACTTTATGCTAAAAATAAATCAATTTTTATTTAATATTTTAATTAACCAAAGAAACTTAAAAAAAACAATTTTTTTTGGTCATATTTTACTCGACCATCATAAATCTTGTCTTGGTTAGACACAACAATTTTAACAATTAATTTAACAACTTAATTATTGGTGTTTAAAAATGTTTTATTAAATCATTTTCTTTGGTTAAATAAGAAGAAATAAATTATTTTTTTGTATTCAAATCTTTGTACACGAAACCATATGATTTTTAATTGTTTTTATATTTTCTGTAATTAGTTTTACTATAATTAGATTTGAGTTTGTACCTGTTGTTAGCTTGTCTAAAATGTTAATAAAAATAAAAAGAAATATGTTAACAATATAAACTACACACTAAAAAATTTTAAAGATATACGCAGAAATGTCCACACTTAAGAGCTTTCGCCACTAGAGACTTAAATTAAAAATCTTAATTTAAATTGGTCATTACAGCAATTTACTTAGGATTAGAAGCTAGCTTTTTATGTCACCCATGTTGTGTGTGCTATTTTATCCATAACTTGCGGGACCTACAGTTTAAAGTCTTATTCTTAAAGTTTTTGCCAGAAGACTATTAACAGCTAATCGCGAAAGATACAGTCAAAGGAAAAAGTCTGTATACAGTTGTGTACATATGTACAGCGGTGTACATACGGTGTACTCTAATTTTTATATTTTTCCCCAATAATTTCTACGTTATATTTTTTTAAAATTCGCTTTCACAGATTCTTAATTGTAAATGCTTTTAACAACGCTATCACATCGTTTTCAATTTGGAAAAAACCAGCGGGAAAAAGCGTATCTACAGTGGCGTATGTAGACTTTTTTCTTTGACTGTATATTTTTTTTAATTCTTCGAGATTTTTCGAATTTTCGAGAATTTTGTTCGAGATTTCTAGAACGTCGTAGCAGTAATTACAAAATTTCATCTTAAACCTACAAAACTATTCCATTCTCAATATAAATGTGACTTTTACCGCTCCTATAATCACTTCTTAATTGACTCCAGCTACCATAGAAACTATAAAGAACAACTTGCTAGTATTACAAAAAAATTTGCAAAGAAGCAAATTTAATAGTAATAGGTCCTGTGAAAGGTGTCGTAAATACTGCTAGAACAGAGCCATCAAATTCTTTTCTGCAAACTCAATTTAGATGGCCTAACAAAACACAATTCGCAGCAGAGCAAGTACGTTTGAATTAAAATATAGAATACCGGGCTGCTTTAAAATATAGGAAGTCAGTACTACTGTGTAACCATAGAAATACGGAAATGGCTCTTCTGTAACAATATATTCCGACACAGGAAGTCAGTACTACCGCAGAAATATGAAAATGACTCTTCTGTGGCAATACATTTCGACTATTATATGATTAGATCCCCAGAAGCATTTATACCACATTTAAGTAACGTTAGGAGACGGACTTTCCTTGAAGAGTAAAGTGCCATATTGTGTCATAGTTTTTACTCGTTCTGATACCACAAGCTGATATCCACCAATATATATAAGTAACTCTTTCCTATAGGAAATCAATAGAAGATGATCGAAGATGAGAGGATAAAAACTCTAAATGGCAATAGTTGGACCCTGACGAATGAGATGAAAAATTGTCCTCCACTCCTCATTAAATTTAGGAGCTTCTGCATAATTTACTCGAAGAATTGTCAAACTTATCGTCATACCTTGCAATAGAGCAGTGGAATGCGAGAGTACGATGGATGACTCTGCTATTTAAGGAAGTAAAACAGTCAGTCCTTTTCCTATCCTGATCAATGCAGCATAGTTTAGCAAAGCATTCAGCTCCCAAAAATGTTTATCATTTCCATCAATGATAGAAGAATACTCTACACACCTATAATTTATATCACGTCAAGAAGTTTTGTGGTTTTTTACCAGGCCAGTTCATCAGCAACACAATTTTCAACAATATCGCTTGTTACCCTTGAATAATCCGATATTTCCATGAAAAATTTTGTATATTGATGAACAAAATGACTATCGTGCATATTGTCAGTTAGGCGATTTGAGTAAATGAGGAGATTTTCAAGGAATATGGCATCGCCCAACAAGTATTGTACAGTTGTCAGTGTAGTAGTGACCTCGGTTTGGAATACAATACAGGCAACCCATTCGATAATTTAACGTCAGAACAGTTTATATGCTTATCTCACAGTCCACCCCAACAAGCTGTTTAGAGCTATCGGTACACGCCGCATGGGCAACTCCGAACCAAAGGACCCCAGTTAAAATCCCAAAATCAAGTCTCCTTTCGAAATAAGAAACCATGTGGTCAACTCGAATATATATATGGCTTAAAAGTAGAGCAATATGTTCCTAGTGACATCAACTAATAATCTACTCAGAGTATATATTAGATACTTTATAGCAGTCATAGTGGGTCAATGTCCCTTAGATATCTACACACAAAGGTTCGAGATACCTTTAAACGACTATTGTAGAGGCTGTTACGATTAAATTATAAAAAATCTTCTGCTACTATCCGTTACTTAAGGATTTAAGACCCAAATCTAATAGTGTAGAGGTACACTCATGCATTACAACCTACTCAGAAATACATTCTGGCTCCTCACACCACTCATATAGTATTCGCTAATTTTATCGATGAGTGGCAGGACCTACTGTTTAATGTCAAATCCGAACGACATATTGAAGAAAGGATTCGCCTCAATTAGATTCCTCTTAGAGTTTTTGTCGCAAGATAGTTGAGTGGGAGTTGTCGAGAGCAAACAAAACATTTTGAATCCTCAAGCCCTCGTCTAGTAAGCCACCATATCGCCTATTACATCTCTATATATATAAAAATGACGTGTATCTTCGTGATCGCTAAACTCAAAAACTACTGGACCGATTTTGACCAAACTTAATATACATGCTCTATGGGGCGTTTCATTGAAGGCGTTGGGTCGTTAATCAGCGTGCAGTGGCGTTAATTAGCCCGATACCGACTGAATCCTAACACGGATCGGGCCCAGCTATCAAAAATATATAATTCCATTTGAACAATAATTGCTATGTCGATTTAGTGCACTTTTCATTCTTCTTCTAAATATCAATCAGCCATGACTTTGCATGGAAACCAGGCTTCCAGTGAAAATAAAATCCGAAGGTAAAACAACGTTTGCAGCCACTTATGTTGTGCCTGGTAATTTCATCCATAAGTGGCGGGACATGCAATTTAAAGTCGACGACGAACGACACATTTTGCCAGAAATCTGCAGAGAGGAAGTCGCCGAAGTCGCTGTGGCTTCACGTTTAATAAACCAACACACTACTAGACAGCGGCTACTTCGACTATTACGTCGACTACAAATTAAATAAATTATTAAAAATATGAATGATATGAGTAATTTTTTAAACACATTTTTCAAATTCACAGTCTTTTACAAAAACAAAAAAAATAAAATTTTAAATAGCAAAACCCGTATTAAAAATCATATTAATCACTGCCTGAAATATGTAATCAATTTTGAAAAAATTTTGGTCGGAAACTTATCACACAACCTTCGTATATAAAGAGAACCCATTACCATAACTGCGAAATAAACGAAATAAAACAAAAACTAAAAACAGCGTTAAGAACAATCGAAAATAAATGCAAATTTAACAAATACTGTTACGGACCACCCCGCTGTATGACTAATGTTCAAAATGAATGAAATCTTGAAACGAGTGTTTTTAACTTTTGCGAGCTTTTTTAAACGCTTAATTGACCACACCAAGTGGTATTGTTTTCTTTTATTTTACCGACAATACAAGACACGGGTATCAAGGAAGATTTGCATAAAAAAATTTGAATATCGGCTCGTAAATTAAGATTAAATGATGATACGATTTCTAAATCACACTTAATACATGAGAAAACAAGTTTCAATTCCAAACAAATTGGCAATATTTCATGACCGTAAATAATAGGGGGTACTAAAGAAATAACGTTACACTTTCTCCTATTTAAACCATGTTTAAGTGAAAGGTAAGGAATGAACCTGTTACTACCAAAAAAAAAATTTAAAAAGAAAACGAAAACATTTCTTTGTTTATTTGATTTTCTTTTGTATTTATTATTTAAATACAATATTTTATTATAAAATATTATAATTAATAATTAAAAAATTTTAAAATCGATTAAAGCAATTAACTTTAGGTAGCACTTTATCACAGCACTTTTTACAAAAAAATTATAAATAATTTAAATATTTAAAATTAAAAACTAAACAAAAGGAATGAAAATAATAATTCTACTCTAAAAGATAAATTTTCCGATCTTGAAACTTGCCATTAGCATTGCCTGGCATATAATAGACGGGATAGGCACCCTCTGCCACATTTAAGGCCATACCCTTTTGACTGCCCATGGCAATTTCACCCTCTTTTAAATTGGCTTTTGGCACAATGTCCATGTTAACAGGCACATAAACACGTTGCATTTTGCCCTTCGTATTCATGACTTCACTGGTTATGTACGGTTCATAGGGTATCACTATTGTACTGATGGGTGAATCTGGCTCATTAGACTTATTCAGTGGCAAAGCCATTATGGTCAGGAACATTGCGGTAGAGATGAGAACAAAAAGACACTGTAAAGAAGGAAAGAAGTTACAAGGGCTTAATAAAATATTTGTAGAATTTAATATAAAAATCCATTTTGCATACGCATACAGAAACAATACAAATTAGATGTTACACTACAAATGTTTATACCCTACACGCCCATACCTTATGCTTGCATACATAATTAGTCATTACAATCCTTCAGCCAAGATTACTACCTATCTTCTCACCACTTATGTTGTATATACTAGTTTTATACATGAGTGGCGTGCCCTATAGTTTTTAAAATCGACTTCGAATGGCAGATTTTTGATAAACTTTTTCATGTCAATTTTAATTGTCTCCAGAGTTTCTACCGAAAATCTGCTGAGATTTAGGGCTGTCCAAAGATCAAAGACTTTTCATATCACACTCAAATAACTTAAACAATTTCATTACAACTATCGGTATGCAGATGCTTCTTCACCTGCCAAACGCCTTGAAGTGCTCTTGCAATCGTATAATTGCTCTATAAGTCTTTGTGAATAACTTGCTCCATGACGTAATGTAACAAGTCAAGCCATAGATTGGAATTCACAAAAAAGTCACTGACCAGCACACAATCCGAGACTGCAAATTCATATAGAAAGTGATAAAGGATTTGCAATGTTATAGTAGAATGGAAAGGCTGTTTGTGGCACTGAGAATCAAGTTGTAGAACTGAGTTAAAATGTCTTATTGAAGATAGTGGAACAGCGATATACAAAGCAAAATCATTTAAGAATCTGGGGGAACAATGTGCTTGCAAAGCCTAAATGAAGGTGATCGGAGTAGAATGATTGGTGCCGTCATGATAATAACTAAGAAAAGTACAGAACAGTAGCGAAATTTTGGACGAAATTGAGAAAGCATTTAAGCGTAAATTGTTGTTTTCGCTCATTAAGTGAATACACGACCAGAGCTACTAATGTCTTACATGTTTGAGGACAAGGCATCAGACAAGCCACTTAGGTGATAGGATCCTCTCGCATCTAGCTAGCACATATCGTTGAACTTTAAATACATTAATACCTATACGAATATCTTATAACATCTTCAACTATCTAGATGGTGTATTGAAAACAAATAGAAATGCAGGAATATCTACATATAGGTGACTCAATAAAGCGAGAGCAATATTCGGACGATTACAGTTTGGAGAATTCCAAAAATATCCGCACAAATCCAGAAAAGAATAATCTACCCATGCATGAACCTTTTTCTACTGTAAGAAAGCTATATCTGTGTAATATGGCACAAATCCTATTGATATTCTGCAGGAATATATGTAACGCTTCGGAGTTACATACAGGATTTTAGCAACACCATTAGCAAATTGGATCGAGCTTAAAAAACGAGGAATTCAAGCATGAAAACTGAAAGTAATTTGTGTATACCGATGTAAAACTTTTCTAGATTTGACAAAAATCATCCAAAAACTACAACTCAGAGTTATAAAAGCGTTATTCTGGTTGTACACAGTGGGCAACATGAATTTTTGGTACCTAGTCAATGAACAAGCCATACATACATATGTACATACATAATTGGTCATTGCAAACCTTCAGTCCGGATTACGACCTACCTTCTCAAACCACATATTGTGGTTTATACTTCAGTAGTGGGACCTATGAACGGCAGATTTTTAAGAAACATTTTCATGACAATTTTTTGCTAGAAATCTGCTGAGAGGAATTCTCCGAAGAAATATTTTTTTTCATATTTTGTTTTGTTGGAGATGTCTGACCTGGGGTTTCAACCGTGGCCTCACATCAAATAAGCCAACATACTACTAATGAGACTACGACGACCAAATGTAGATTGATCATACTACCACATGGCAGCCTGATACACACACATAATTGGTCATTACGACCCTTCAGACAGGATTATGGCATAGTTTCTCACGCCGCTTATATTGGGTGCGTTAACGACAGATTTTTGAGAAACTTTTCATGGCAATTTTATTTACTCTCAGAGTTTTTGCCAGAAATCTGCTGAGAGGAAGTCGCCGAAGAAATACTTCTTGTATTATGTCTTTGATGTCTGGCCTGGGGCTGGAACTCTGGCTTTACGTCTAATAAGCCAACACATTACCTACTAGCCTACGGCGACTTCAGGCAGCCTGATAAAATCACGCAAAAATGTGCTCCTCAAGACTCAGAAAATCTATGTGATGTGATGGACACAGCGACCATACATAGGCAGAGGCTGTAATAATAGCAGCGAATTGAATAGGAAGGTGATATTTTGTGGAATCTATATCTACTATATATGTAAACAAAGAGTATGTTGTCTTGCTAAGATTTCGTACGTAATTGAATCAAGGCCGTTGTTCAAGTTCCAGCCCGGACATATCCAACAAAGCGAAATATATGAGAAAATATTTCTTTCATCGACTTCTTCTTCCTCTCAGTAATCTTCGGAGCCAACGTTAAACTGTATGTCCTGTCACTTATGCATAAAACTAGCACACACAACATGGGTGATGTGAGAAGCTAGGTCGTAATCCTGACTCAATGGTTGTAATGACCAACTAAGTACGTAAGTCATTAAGAATGAAACTGAGAATTAATTTAAAAAATTTAAACATTCGATGCAGCCTAGTGAGTTGTCTTAGCAGTCTAGAGATCTATGGCAGAAAAGGATCCTTGAAGAAAATACTGCTAAAAACTGAAGCTTGTATTCGACTGTAGGTCCCGCTAGTAATAGATACAATGAAAAGACACAACACAGGTGATGTAAGAGGCCAGGCTGTAATCCTGACTAATAGATCCCAAAGATTTTCTTTGAAGAAGTCTTTCGAATTTATAATATTTTTAACCAAATAATAATAATAATTTTAGCACTGAAGCCGTCGTAGTCTAGTAAGTAGTATGTTGGCTTCTTACACGTCAGGCCACGGTTCAGACTCCAGGTAATACATGTCCAACAAAATATTCCTTCAGTAACTTTCTCTAAGCATATTTGTGGCAAAAACTCAAAAAATCTGTCATTCAGAGACGACTTTATACTGTAGGTCCCGCCACTCATGTATAAAATTAACACAGACAATATAAGTGGTATGAGAAGCTTGGTCATAATCCTGACTGAAGGATTGTATGTGTTGATAAATCAAAAATATTTGATTTCTTTTTTTAATTTCTCAAATTTAATTCTTCATAAACATCTGTAAACTCAAAGGCTGCCTTAGAATATCACTATTAACACTCTGATGTTTTCAATTTTTGGGAAATACAATTAATTTTTAAAAATTGGCTTTAAGACCTTTTTCACTTCCACTGCCATTGTGATTTCATAATAATTACTTAATATTAAACAGTTTAACTGTATGATATGATTTATTTGTTTAATAAATTGTTTTCTTATATTCTTTATAAAATTTATTTTCAATTACCACTTTCATATTGGAATCGGAATCCTTTTTTAATTGAATTTCTTGAATATTTTTAATTTCTAATTAAACGTTTACAACGTTACTTGGTAACACGTACGAGACGGACTGAAGTGTTATTCCAATGCTGATTAAAGTTTTATATGAACCTACGGTTTGTATTAGAGATCGATGCCTTTAAGTCTCTCAATACCGACTGCGATTTATCGTGATAAAAGAAAACAATTTAAATAATTTTAATTTTTTTATTTTTTTTTTGCATTCATCATTATACGATACGATATCATACAATACAGGCAGACGTACATGTGTGTAAATAGATGTGTAGAGTCTTTTAACCAAATTTGGCATGTGTTTTAATAAATAAAAAAAATATTTCAAGACACAGAAAAAAATGTTTAAATGATGAAAACCACAGCCAGCTTCTGTGATGAGGTAAAAACGTTTAACTTTGGTGGTGTTGATAAACAAAATGCCAGGCTGTAAACATTGCTTTTGTATTGTAATTTATGTTGGCTGTCACAAAGTATTTCTCTCTTTGCCTCTCTCCCTCTCACGTTGTAACTCTATGTCTGTCTTAACGTTTTGAATACAAGTAATTATGAAAATAAAGCTGGTGTTACAAGCAGCTATTGTGGCAGCTCGTCATCAACTTCCCAGCCAGCCAGCCATCCAGCCATTCAACCCGCCACCACCAACACCAATACCATTGCTAGGGAAGCTGATGAACGATGCTGCTGCTGCTGCTTGTTACTCTTCATAACACTCATATACGAGTACTGCTTGACTGTATTTACAGCTGATGATGATCGATGATGAGTGCTGTTGTGTTTGTTGCTATTAGCCAAGCAGGGTGTGTTAAGCTACAAGTATTGTTGAAATTAATTTCAGGTTCAAATCATTTAATTCAGAAAAAAATACCAAAATAAAAATTATAAAATGTTTCTTTTTTATTGTTTGTATTAAAGTTTGCAAAAACAAAAAACAAAAAAAATAACATTCAAGTTTAAACTGACGACATTAACTTTATTTGTCATGCCATTATTATCGCCAATTTTCTCTGTGATTTATTAGAAAAAAAAAATAGGAAAACAAATGCTTACAAGTGTTGAAATGTCTGGTTATGTATATTTTTATATTTTATTCAGTGTTTTTATTACATAAGTTTTGTACATTTTTAAATTAAAAATTTTATCAGTTATTATGATCTTAAAAGTGAATTTTATTGGACTATTTTGTTATTTCGATGCTAATGTTTATATCGTTGCTGGTTATCGCAATTTGCAACCAAAGAAACTAAATGGTAGGCTATATGATACGAGGTTCAATCAAAAAATTGCTGGAACTGATACCAGTATGGCGGCAATAGTATGAAATAACTAATTAGACGACAAGTTTAAGCCGTACATAAGATTTGTTTTATTTTTAAAGGCTCTACGTTATTATATTTGGAGCCATGAAAAGTCTTCAGTAAAGTTGCAAACATGGCAGAATAAGTTACATCTGAAGTCGCCGTAGTCTAGTAGGTAGTATGTTGGCTTATTAGTCATGAGGCCACTGTTCAAACCCCAGGTCAGACATCTCCAATAAAACGAAGTAGAAAAAATATTTCTTCGGCGACTTCTTTATAGCAGATTTCTTGCCATGAAAAATTTCTCAAAAATTTGTCGTTCGAAGTCGGCTTTAAGCTGTGGGTCTTGCCACTAATGTAAGAAACTGACACCCACAACATAAGTGAGATTGAGATAACATGACTGAGAGATTGTTATGCCGAATTCACATGTATTTAAATGTATGTATTTAAAATGCCTCAGCAGCAGTTTCTCCTTTTCATTACCTTACCTAATTACTTACTTAATTGGCTATTACAACCATTTAGTCAGGCTTACAACCCATCTTCTTACATCACCTATTTTGTGTGTGTGTTAAAATAGATTTGAGAAACTTTTAATGTCAATTTCATTTACTCTTAGAGATTTTGACAGAAGGCTGGTAAGAGAGGCAGTCGATGAAAAAGAATTTTTTTTCATATTTCATTTTGTTCGAAATGTCTGAGCTTGTGTTCGAACCACGGGTCAACACATTTAGTACTAGACTGCCTACTAAAAAATTTTGTAACGAGGCCGTAGCAATTGTCAGCAAATAAAATATTAATGCCTAAAATGTTTAAGAAAAATCTCGAAAGGTCGACTGAAGGTGTGCAGAAGATGAAATGGTTGGCATTTCAAAAAGTATTCATCGGATACTGGCATACAATTTTGAGATGAGAAATATGTATGTTTGGCGGTTATTTGCTTCCGTTTAACCCAGCCTTGCGGAAACTTTTCTGATAGAATATTTGGTAATGCTACACCCCAATAAATTAATAATCGTGAATGAAACTTGAGCTCAAAGGAACCCTCAAAACTGTGGAGTGGGTAATTGTGTTCAAACAAAGTGTTAAAAAATATTATTTGCTGGCTAGAGCATGACACAATGTAACAAGGTAAAGTATGGCACGTAACGCCGTTCCGCTGAAAGCAGATGTCGTTGGTACTCATAGATCTATAAGGGTCGACGTTGACAGTGATGGCCTGAGTATTATTGTACTCAAAGAAATATGGACCGGTATGCCGCCTGCCCTAATTGTGACTTTTTCGATATGGATTATACGCTCTTTTGCATTAGTTTTGTCTCAAATTCAAAATTTTTTTCTTTTTGTTCATCAAGAAATGAGCCTCATAGCTTAAGATGATTTATCGCTCAATATTAGGATATATGGCGAACTGATCCAGAGCTCATTCAGCGAATACACGACGTTAGCTATGGTTGTTTGCCTAGAGTTCTTGGGTAAATGTGTACGGATGCAAGCTGTAGTAGTTCTTCAGATTCTCCTACACTCTTCCGGACAAAGACGATGTTGCCGGCCAACTTACGGGTGTTGGTCGATTGTTCACTGAACCAGTGGCTAATTATGACAATCGCAAAATGAGCGAAGTGTGCGGTACTTTGCCTGTACAGAACAGAACACAATTTTATTATTTTCACGCGCTTTTGAATGTTTTATCAAAGACTGACGGCAGACTGAACAAATTACAACTACTTTGACAGATTTAGCGTTAAAAGGATGACCATTATCAATTGTTAAAGTTCGGAAGTCCCATTTTAAAGACCCAACACTTTCTAGAGACATTTTCATATGGCTGCCACTACCGCTTAGAAGACGCAGTGGTCACTACTGCTGGTCCGGTGGTCTTATCGAGGGACTTGTACTTACTAACTTAGTAAAAATACTTAGACCCACAGTTCCATCTAGTTTCGAACTTCGAGTGGTATGCTTTATGGATTTTTATTGCCGCTGTAATTGCCACCGTAATTATCGCTGTAATTTCTACTGTTACTGCCATAATTGCGACTGTAATTATCGCTATCGTCGCTGTAATTCCCGCTATTATCCAATAATGTACGTTTTGAATTTCTTTGAATTAAAGGAACATAAGTATGTCACAAAGCATTTCTATATCTTCCTCTTCTTTTTTGCTTTATTTCAGTTCCATCAATTTTTTGCAGCTAGGCAGGTTCATAGAAACTATGCTCTCTGAGAAATACTGTGGTGGTACCTGACAAAAGTGAAAACAGCGAATAGAATTTTAAACTCATGAAACAAAATTGAATAAAATGAAAAGGTTGGCTACTTCAAAAAAATTGGTTTTTGATGCCTTAATTCAGCAAGAAGATGCTTCGAAGAATCGAAGCAGTGCATTAGCAATGTTTAAAGTGATTCAGACGAGCAACGTTGTGATCGAACAAAAGTGAATCTCCACAAAAGACTTTAAAGCCAAAACTTATGGTTACATTCATTGGTCATTATGTCAGTATGTCAGTATGAGTGGTGGGACCTACAGTTTTAAACCGTCTTTGCCTTCTTTCAGTCATTGTGGTGAAAAACAGTCTTCTCCTCTTACTTGTCTCTTTCGTTTCTGTAGAAATCTTTTGTCCAGTGTCTCAGACGAATACCCTTAGGATGAGTGGCCATACTTACATATGTACATACATAGTACATCATTACAGTATTACGATCTAGCTTCTCACACCACTTACACAGTGTGTGTTAATTTCATAAATGAGTGGCGGGACCTACAGATTAAAGTCGACTCTGAACAACAGATTTCTTTTTGAGAAATCTTTTTATGGCAATTTTATTTACTCTCAGAGTTTTTGCCAGAAATCTGCTGAGAGGAAGTTGACGAAGAAATATTTTTTTTCGTTTTGTTGGAGACGTCTGATCTGGAGATTGAACCGTGGCCTCATGTCTAATAAGCCAACGCACTACCTACTAGACTACGGCGACTACCAAATTGATGTGTAACGAGATAATATTGAGGCTTTCTTCCACCACTGATGAGTAAAACAATAAAATTCAACATCTACTGCTCAGAACTTGCATCTTTCGGTGAAGAGTTAAAAAAGCAATCAGAGCATATAGCGGTCAATAGGTCAAGTGTAAGTAAACATGTAAAGCGTTCATCTATTCACCACCTGTCAATCATTTGTTGAGGGGTCTGTAAAACTTTTTGACAAGAAGTTTACCAACTGATGACGTTAAACTAAAGAATTATTGCGTTGGCGGCATAAAGCTTCCAGAACTCTATTCTCAATTATATAAATAATTTAACAATTAGTCATGAATAATAATTTAGTGGTTGAAACCATCAACATCATAAGCCGGAAATGAAATTCAAATAAACATACATAGTTATACACACTGCATTACATCATAATGATTTATTATGGCAGCGACAATTTAAAAAACTATTAAAAACTACAAATAAATTTTTGCACAAAATTTTGAAATCCACTTATCTTGAGCAAATATTTAATATAATTATAAAAAATTAATTTAAACAAATAAAAAATATTCACATTAAAACAAAGACAAGTTGAAACGATTACAAGTGATTAATGAATCGGACGTGATCACAAACGATTTGTGACGATCATTTACAAGACATAGAAATTTGAATCAAAATGAAGAAGAAAAAAATGTCATCATAATGTTGTTAATAATTTATGGTTTAAATATGCAATTAAAATGACAACAAAACAAAAACAATTACCATCACCAGCCAAGAGCAAAAGCAGTTACGAAAAGATGCCAACCTTTAATGTCTTACTCTCTGTCACTCGAATGACAACCGCAGTGTTGAAAGATGGCAGTGACAACATCATTGTTGTTGGCACAGACACTAACGATGACAATAGCGGTAAATGGTAAATGGTGAGCACTGGATGCTGGTGTTAGTGCAACGCCTAATTATATGCAACAACAACGAAACTAACCGTCAAAGTAAAACAACAGAAAAATATACTGAAACTAAAGAAACTTTTGTTTTTACTCGTTAGAAATTAAATTTCATTACTTAAAGGTGGCGGGCAAAAAAATAGCAACGGCGAACAAGAAAAAGCATTACTAAAGACAAACACATTAAGCGGTTAGAAAGTTTTACTATTACGTTTAGAAACTCTCAAATAAAAAGCAAAAAAACAAAAACGAACAGGAAAAATTAAACAAAAAAGCAAAAAAGGCGAAAAAGAAAAACCATTTTAATTTATTTAATTCTTAAAATGGCAACACCTTTATATTGTCACAGACAAAAACCCTCACCTTGTTGTCGTAGTGCAGACCGGAAACACTCGAAGAACCCGCGACGCAAACAAGCCAACAGCCAGACAAACGGTTTTGCATAGACAAACCTTGTAACCTTAACGAGTGTTTTGCTAAAAAACAAAAACTGCCACAAAAGTTGAACAAATTTTTTTCTTTCTCACTCTCTCTTTATTATTGTTGTTGTTTTTAAGTGAATAATGCAAATGTGTAAATTATTTCTTTATTTTAAAGGGAAAACTACGCTCTTACGCCGCCACATACACGCACTCATTTAGACAACAAGAAAGTAAAAAAAAATTTACCTTAAGCTGGCATTACAAAAGCGTTTTAAATTAAAATATAAAATTACTAGAAAACAACAACACCAACAACACCAGCAACAACTAACGAACTTTGTTAGGTTTTTTTTAATACAAGCAAGTGAAGTTTTTGAGGTTGAAAGATATTAAGATAACCCAACAAGCAATTTAGTATGAAAAAAAACAAAAAAATTTGCAAAACATTTTGCAAATTACAGCATACTCCTAGGCCATCAAATCAGGGTTTTTGTGGGCTCACCATTTAGGAGTACCAACCATATTTTCTATACGAAGTATGTAACCTGTACAAACTACCTTCTATAGACCACTCCTCTGAGATGAGTTATGTCTGATAAAATGTCTTCCAGTGATATAAAAAAATATTCCATCGTTTTGACGTTCTCATATGATGTGTTGATCATTCATTATTATCTACCACGTCGACATGGTGAAGTGTCCCATAGTTGTACTTTAGTCTTCCTTACTTCTATTGTCATTACATGCAACCCTTTAGTCAGGTTTTCAACCTAGTTTCTCACACCATCTATGTGGTGAGCTTTACTTTTATCCCTGAGAGACCAGAAAAACTTTTCATGGCAATTTTCTTTATCCTGTTTTGAGAAAGTCGCCGTAAATACTTTTTTATCTGAGCTGGTGTTTGAACCACAAATACTCGTCTTATAAAACAACACACTACCTATTAGGCTACGGTCTACTTACTTAAGGTTTTCTTCCCATGAGCATCACCATGTATTATAACTCCTTTTTAGTCTACTTGACGTATCCTTTTATTTTTGTAGCCTGGTTTTGCATGCATTAAAGGGTCATGCAGGCTTAGGTTTCGTAATACCTTAGCCAGCTACGTCATTCGCTTCCTTGTTTCTTATTCCTCTTAGTAGACAAGGTCCCCATACAATATACACCCAGCCATGTTTCACTTTCTAAGTCATCGGTGAAGGTATTCAAATACCTCTATGTCAAGTTTATCACGTTAGCACTTGCACTGATCGTACTTACTCTGATCGCAGGTACCTGCGCTTGGAAAACCGTATTATGCTCTCATGGACGGATGCATAGTTTGACTACACAGAAAACTAGGGTCTCTTTATCTCCACGCTTAGAGCCATCCGTAATGCAAAAATTCCCCACGGATATCATTGCCAGGGGTCCGTCTAACCAAGAACTTCGATATGGTATAAGAATAATGCATTTGGTGATGATTAATATGTTAGGCTTCCAGTCAGATAATTCCGCATTAAAAGAGCATCCGTCCCCTTACGGTAGATCTCGAATATCGTTTCGATAGAAGTGCTCGTTTGTTGAATCTGTTGACAAATCTAACCATTTTTCCTCTTTTTTTTTCTTCAACTGCCGATCAGCCAGACCATATTCCATGGAGTGGAACAAGCTGTGCGATATTTGGGAGATATTGTGTCTGGTATAGGACTCCATATTCGAATACTTCCATGTATTATTAACAGGCTTTAGCATGATGCTTAACGTATTCTAACATCAAACCTATGGAACCTACTTTCCTAACTTGTGGCTCATTCTTAATGCAATCGCTTAGAAATGGCTTCACATGTATCCTAGGCGAGTACTGCCTTCAATTCTATTTCTGAGAAGTATTAGAGCGTCGCTCAACCCGATAGAAATTACATCGCGAAAACCAAACACAAAATATTGTTTCACTTACAGCTGCATTTGCGTACAATTTTTAGAGCTTTCGATATGCTTCAGCCGCTATTTTCTGTTAACAAAAGAATAAAATTCTCTACAATTACACGCAGGCACACATAGTTGCTCATTACAATCCTTCAGTTAGGATTCCGACCTAGCTTCTCACACCACTTATGTTAAGTGTTTTAATTTTATACATGAGTGGCGGGACCTACAGTTTAAAGTCAGTTCCGAAAGATAGGTTTTTTAGACACTTTTCATGGCAAATTTCTCAGGGTTTTTGCCAGAAATCTGCTGAGAGGAAGTTGCCGAAGAAATATTCAAATTTTGTTTTGTTGAAAATGTCTGGCATGGGGTTTAAACTTTGGGCTCAAGACTAATAAGACAACATAGTACCTACTAGACTACATCGTTAGAATCTTATCGTAAAATTTAAATCTAACGTCCAAAAACGCTACACCTCCTTTTATACTCCTATAACCTATTTCCAGTTCGCGTACACAATGCAAAGCATTATAGCGGCTCATGAGCTGAGTTTCAAATGTACATGACAAAAAATATGAGTAAGTTTTGGGGTGAATTAATCAACCATAACCCAACAACACGAATAATACTTCTGAGCAATTCATCTAATCAAAGCAGTGTGTGAGTGTGACAGTGTTGTATATTAAATAGTACAGAAGTCACATGTGATGTGAATAATCAATTGGAACATATATGCCATGAGTATAGTAATTACCTGCAGTTCCACAAATTATCTTAAATTCTTAAAAATAATGAATTTTTTAACAATTCTGAGGTTAAGTCACTTTGCGTTAGCATGCGTCGCAATACGTCATGATACGTCAGTAGGCGAATGGTTAGAAAATGTTCATTTTCATAGATTTAATGAGAAAAAGCGATAAAAAATCCGGAAACTGTTTAAAAACCACTTAAAATAAGAAAGAAACAAATGTGCACTTTATGAAGAGAGTCACTTGCTTGATAACATTAGGAGGGGGCAATATTGCCAAAAAAAAATATTGCATAATAAAATACAAATTATCTCAAATTCTTAAAAATAATGAATTTTTAAACAATTCTGAGGTTAAGTCACTTTGCGTTAGTATGCGTCACATTGCGTCATGTTACGTCAATAGGCGAATGATTAGAAAATATTAATTTTCATAGATATTATGAGGATAAATGGCCTCATTCTTGGAAAAGTGGTACCTTAAGTATGTTAAAATCGTTCAAATTTGTGCTTCTGAAGGAATCCATTGATATGCAGCGGATTTTAAGCCGCATACCTAATGACAAATGAAAAACTAAAAATTTAATGATTTTTTCTCTTTGACAAAATAACCTATTGGGTATTACGCTTAATGAAATCAGCACATATTTTACAATCAGCGTAAAACTGAACCCAACAGAACAGTTGCTGTCGTTCTGGTACTTAAGGAAAATATTCAATTAAGCAAAACTTTACGCTTTTCAGTCTCTCTTTCTCTCCTTCTCTCTTTCTCTCGCTCGCTCTCTTTCTCACACTCTCGTTGTCTTTACTACATCCCAAGTCATGTTAAAACTTTAACTTCCTTTATCAAGAAAGGATTTTTTAGCATATTCTTTATCTAAAAGCGCATATTTTAAACAACGAAAATATTTTCGCTTGTGTGTAACCGTGTATACACACACACTTTTAGAGTTTCTCTAATTTCTAAAATGTGAACTTCTCTTCTCTTTGGCCCAACAAGGACAACATGTTTGCAAAGGTTCAAGTATGAGCCTGCCAGTGTCATTGTAAAGCTGTTTTTCGGTTTTTGTTTTCTTTTTTTTTTCACTAAAAATTTAAATATTTTTACACACACAAAAAAAAGAGGAGAAAAGGGTTAAGGACATGCCTAAAAATGAACAGAGAAAAAGAGAGAGGAAAAAAATTTATTAAAATTTTATAATTTATTGCACAATGCGGTTTTTGCGGTTGTGTTGTGTTGTACTTGTGTAGGGAAATACACTTTTTTGTTGTTGGAAAATTTTGTTCATAAACATTTTTATTAGTTTGTGAAAAATACAACAATAACAACAAAAAACAATAACGACAAAAGGAAATTTTGGAAAATAATTTTAGAAAATGTTTTTAATTGAATTCAAATGAAATTTATTAACAAAATCTGCGGTTGTATATTAAAGTAGATTTTCAAAAGGCTTTTCATTGCAATTTTAGAAAAATAAAAATAAATTTCTAATTATCCAGAGAATACATAAAAATCAGAATTCATTTCGAAAACAACAAAATTTGCAAATTGGCCTTTAACAAAAGATATTAAAAGTTTTTCAATGGACAATCGAATTCGTTGTTACCTTTCCAAGGAATTTAGACATCCTCTTCCACAAAATTGTATCATGTATTCAGCCTTATATGTCGTGTCTCTGCAGTGGTGTTCTGTTGGATTTGAAGTTTGTGATTTACACAAGAAAAAATTTCTAATCAAAGCCTAAATATAATCCTCTAGTTATTTAAAGCCTAAGTAAAGATACTATAACTAGGGTGTATCACATGTGTTCCTTTGGAGGCCCTAACTATTGAACAAATTGACCACTTCTCAGCATGTGGCGAGAAACGATGAACCTTGAGCTACACATGGAGCTTTAAAAATCCGAGAGCAGAGATAAAAATTGCAGTCAAAACCTCGAGGACTAGATTTCCGAAAGCAGTCGCTCAATCAAACTATAGTTCAGCACGGGCCCGAGAGAAAAGGCAATGGAGTGAACAAATTGCTACAAAAGCTTAAGCTGTAGTAGCTGTCCATCGAAGTCACCATAGTCTAATAAGTAGTGTGTTGGCTTATTCGACATGAGGCCTCGGTTCAAACATCTCCAACAAAACGGAATAAGAGTGAATAAAAATTTCTCCGGCGACACCCTCTCAGCACGTCTCTGGCAAAAACTCTGAAAGTAAATAAAATCGCAGTGAAAAGCTTCTCAAAAATATGTTGTTCGGAATCGACTTTACACTGCAGGTCTTGCCTCTTAGGGATAAAATTAACACACACTCAATTTAAGTGCTGTGAGAATCTGGGTCGTAATCCCGACCAAAGGGTTGTAATGACCTGCATTGATTTACTGCTGACAAAACGGTTACACTTTGGATCTGCAGAACTTCAACCAATTTAGTAGTGACAATTCAACTTTCTCACGTCATTTATCATTTTTTGAAGAAGCCTAATATATATTAAACTAACATGGTTATATGGCATGAGGATATTGGGGGAAACTTAGACGCTGATGGCAAGGCAAGCATTTAATTTTGACTACATGCTTAGTGTCATTTTCGCCTTAAGAAGTTGGTGCAGAAAAGATGAACCAGTGAAAAATCAAGCCTAAACAGAACTACTCTGAAGGAATTGAACTCACGAACTCAGTCCCATACTATTGGGTGTGCCGACGTTATTGGATATAATTAGGCTATAGTGGAGCTTTCTTACCAAACAATGAATGTTTCTGACAGAATCAGTTCATTTCCGCCAATAGTTAGATGTGATTTCGTATTATTTAGTACTTTGCAGTTGTTCAATAACTCTAATAACGGGTAAATAGGCCATTATATATACATATTTTTCATTCATTTCAAATACAATATTGTCTGGAATATAACATCGTTGAAAGCGTGGGTAAAGCGCATACGAAATTTAAAATAAATTAAACTGAATTCAATCAATGGCATGGGTAATGTTGGCTTGGAGTACCGCTGTTGTTTATGGCTTATTTTTCAATGCCTGCGCCTTAAGATAATCCCACAATAAAAAGTCTAACAGCATCAAGTCACACAATCACGGTGGTTTCTATGTCAGGCACAGATTACTTTTGCAGAATATCTAATGTGACATGAGCTGTGTGGCACGTAGTGTCCAGATCATTCAATTCAGGCTAAAAGGAGATACTAATTATCAAGCAATAGTGCTCGCCGTTGGCAGTGATGGCATGACCAAGATCGTTCTCAAAGAAATATGGACCGATGACGCCACCAGTCCGAAATCCTTACCAAACAGTGGCATCTTTGGGTTGTTTTGGATGTTATGTGTAGCAATATCTTCAATTTTGCGACAATTTTGTTTATACACATACCTATTCATTCAGAAATGTATCGCATAGCTAAAGGTGATTTTTCGAGGGAAATTAGGGTCAGATGCCAACTGCTTCAGACACCATACAGCGAACACTTGTCGTTGCCTAAGGTCGTCCCTAGTGATTTGGCAAAACAGACAAGTAAATAAAAGCTAACATCATAGATTTCGCTTCAACAAGATGACCGTTATCCGACTGACAAAGTTCGATAGGTCTTGTTGGAAGACGCTATATTATATTATACAGGGTGGCTGATATGTATTGCAACCAACTTCAGGTTGTTATCATTTGTAAACCGCTCGTCTGACAGCTGACAGATCTATTCCAGTGACTGTTCATTTTATTATTTACAAGCTTACAAAAGCATTTTGAGCTATTGCTTTCAGAAAAAACGTTATTCGTGATGGAATTCAAGCGTGATAGTGTGATTGCTTTATATTTGGCTGGAAAACCACTGGTGGCTATCGTTAGAGCCCTCCAGAGTTTAAATGTGAATAAATCTTTTGTTTCTCGTACCATTGCTCGTTACAGTGATACTGGCAGTGTTGCATCGCGTCCAAAAAGTGGACGAAAAAAAACGGTAACAACACCAGAAATGATCCGAAAAGTGAAGGCCAGATTTGATCGAAATCCACGCCGCAGTGGTAGAAAAATTGCTCGTGACCTGAACATATCGCGAGAACGGTTGCAACACATATTGAAAAATGAGCATTCCAACAGGACTCAGCACCACCGCACTCAGCACGCGTCAACCAAGAATGGCTTAAAAAGGAGCTTCCTCGCTTCATTTCTACCGCACAATGGCCACCAAAATCTCCGGATCCCAATCCGTTAGACTTTTGCGCCTGGGGCACTTTGTCGATCATCTCAATACGGCGCTTCGCCGGGAATGGGCCTAAATACCGCAGAGCCACTTTCGTGCAGCCTGTGATGACTTTGTCGGCCGTTTGAAGGCCATAATTCGTACCAAAGGTTGCCAATTCGAACAAATCTAAACTGATTCTAAAATTTGATGTTATTTCCAACATTTCTTGCTTTTGAACAATAAAATTGAAAAAAAAATTAAAAAAATATAGCGCCTTACTTTGTTGCATTATATATCGGCCACCCTGTATTGTCGGTAAATAGGCCTTCAAGCGATAAATAAAACATTTTTTTTCATTTCTAAAAAATTTTTTTGATATGCACTTTTGAGCTGTATTCCTTCTCGCCTTTAACCATTTAAATACAAATTTTAATGTTTTAAACAAATTGTACTTTTTTACAATTTTAGAGATGTAATCAGCCTTTAAATGATAACAAATTTTGTTTGTTTCTTAATAAAAAAATTTTTGCAAATAAAAGAAATCATATTAAATTCTGTTTGTTATTGTTTGTTCTTTATCCGATTTTCTTTTTATCTGGAAAAAAGAAAAACTAAAAAATATTGACATGAAATCAGCCTGTAAAAATCAGTTTTCAAAACACTAGACTAGAGAGTGAGTGTCATTATTGAAACTAATGGTGCTCATGAATTATAAACAAAACAAATGCAACAGTCTACAGAGGGAGGTACATAGATGAATAGAGTGGCCAAAACACAAGTTAGAAAAAAAGGGAGCAACATTTCACAAATGAATACTTGGCCACATCCGCAGGAGTCAGACATTTTCAAATATAGTTATACTTACCGCACACACATACACACACACACACACACACATGTAAGTACACTTCTGCTGGCAACATCAAAACCAAAACCGGAAATGTTTTGTAAATACACACTCACTAATAATAATACAACTACAGCATACACTCTCACACATTCCCAATGGCTTTTCACTCTCTCTCCCTACCTCATAATTGTGTTGAATATTTTCAATAATTTTTTTCTTTCTTTTTTGTTGCCTTCCATTTCACTTCTCATTGCCTGCCGGCCACTAACCGATGAAACGTAACTAATGTGTTGTAAAAATCTATGGCTTTACGCTCTTATTAAGCCCCCTTCCTGCCTCATATTTTAGGTTTTTTGTTCTTTTTGTTGGCCGTTGCCAGTAAATAGCAGCAAAAAACAAATATTTTTCATTTAATTTTATTTTTTCTTTTTCTTCTTCTTGTTTTGCTGTAACATTTTATAGTTTTTATTATGCTGCAGTGTATAGAAGGTATTGGAGAACCTTTTGCTGTTGCTGTAGACTGTTTTGAAAAATATTTTTCCTTTTGATGACCATTATTTGCCCTCATTGCGTACTTCCGTTGTACTTGTAGACTTTTCTTTCCTGTTTCGTTTTTCTGCTCTGCTCTGGTCTGGTCTCTGGTCTTGGCTATGCTCTTGAGCAAATGACTTTAAAGCGGGTGGTATTAAGTAAAGCAAAAAAAGCCATAATATTTTATGGTTTCAAATATTGTTTTTATTGTTATTTGCCTAGTTTATTGTTGTTATTATTGTTTTTGGTTGTTATATTTGTTGTTTTTTATTACAAATATGCAACAATCTGTTGGTTGGTTAGGAAAAACAAAACTAAAGCAAGCACACGAAGTAAAATGTTTAAGAAAATATTTGTAATATTTTCAAAATAAATTCGTGTAAAATCTTCATCGCATACAGTCTTTTCTCTCTTAATAAAGAAATACCATTTTAACTTGAGCCAGTCTTTAATGAAATTCCATGAGAAAACCACAGAAAGAGAAAATTGTAACGCGGCTATGAAATTAAACTCGAAATTCGTGTAGAGGGTTTCGTATTGCATGTGCGAATATGTTTGTTTGTATTTTCTAAACAAATTTTGTGGGTAGATTCCATAGCATAGGAATGCTATTGGGGTTAACTGTGCGTATAAGTAATATTCACTAAGAAAAATTTTAATTTAAATTACGTATACGCCATGCATACGTCAGCAATAAGGCATAGGATTTATAAAAAGAAAAAATTGAAGAGGGTTTTAGCATCTACCTTGCGGATGAACAAAAGTCACGACAAAAAAAACCTTAAGCAGTTATCACAAGAGCCTACGACTCATCTGCAGGTTATTCTCGCCTGACGGAAATGCCTTTTTCTGAAATTTAATAAACAAACGAATTAAATGTAAACAAATGGAAGTAAAAATAACCGCAACCAACAAACACCGTATACATAGCTGCCAGATTTGACGATTTATTGTCATTTTGAGGATTTTAAGCTCCAAAAATATCATATTGACGATTTGACGATTTATGTCCTTATTTGGACGATTTTTGGAAATTAAAAATTTACATCATATTCTTTACTTTAGTACATTAAAGCTACTTTAAGCTTTATATTTACTTTGCAATTGTTACTATTGGAAATCTATTTTAGTAAAAACAAGGAGTAAAGTATTATATTTTTAAGTTACTTTCGAATACCTGTGATGATTTTTCTGTATTTTATTCTTTTTTAACCCCTTAAAAGCCAAATAATTACAACTCCTAACTAACCACGTAGTTGAGAATAATTTATCACTTGTTGTTGCAGACAATTTTAAAAATTCGAGTATAGCTTCTAATATTACCGTCGGAAGAACAAAGGCAAGCGCCGTTATTTTTGTTCGTACGACCAACACTCAGAGGATCGATGGCATTGTGTTTGGAACTATGAAAATGTGTTATGTGAAGAAGGAAAGAGAGAACAGTGTTCATGGACACTAGGCTTGTATATTTTTATACCATAAGTAACAAGAAAGGCCTCTGCAACGAATGAGTTCCACACACGAATAGTCCGACTAAAAAATTTATTTTTACTGTAATGCAGTGTGCGATCCACTGGCCAATCGACTACGTATGGAAGTGGTGGCCGACAAAGACGACGTTACGTAGATATATATGATTTTCGGGAAAAGTCCTCTTACTTCGTTCGAGCAAAATTCTTTTGTCGACGCAATAGAACATTTAAACACAAAACACATTGAAACGATGCTCCAATGATTCAATGGAGTTGGATACATTACCGTCTTTAACGAGCTACTACGACCTCTCTTGTACACGATCGAGAAATATTAAAATAGACGTTGAGGCACCGACCCATACATAAGGGTTGTACTCCAGTCTCTGTCGGTTAAAAGTGGTGTAAATAGTAAGATCATAAGATCTTAAGAAGGAGGGTGCCCTGGTAGTCTAGAGGGTAGTGTGATAGACTATTAGCGTGGGGGTCATGGGTTCGATTCCCACCAGAGACTCTGATCTGTGATACTACACCAAGCATATGGTCAAGATACTCCGCTCGTATATAATTACAATATAATTTGTTATTGCATTGTAATTAATAAATAAATAAATAAATAAAAAGAAACTGAAGGAATTGAAAAATGTGTCGGTTGAAGCCAACATTACACTGAATGCTCAGAATGTCAAAAGCTTCTGACTCCTTAATATTTACACCACCCATAGATTAAGATGATGCAATATTATTGCTGCGCTTATGTGTCAATAAACAACACTGGGATAGACTGTGTAATCCTCAAACAATTTTTTCCTGAAAATGATATGAAATTTCTAAGTTTTTGGATAAAAATTAATTAATATTTTTTCTGGCGATTTTATTAAACGTCTTTGACGATTTTGACGATTTTTTCTCAAATATTTGACGATTTGATGCCTCATTTATCTGGCAGCTATGACCGTATAGAGTAAGTAATAAAGGTTCTTAAGTATCATCTTCAAGTTCTAGAAACCATGGTCAACCAAAGATCTTCGGGCGCTAATACAGTGCAACCTTAAGTATGAAAACATAAAAGTAACAGCAGTAAACCGAATAAGAAGAAGGTGCTTTATGGATGCCATGTACTCTCAAGAAGAGTAAGGAAAAGAAAATATTACACCACACTAGGCAATAAGTCTGCATGGTAAAGGCATCCAATTTTTAAATTCAATAAAAGGGATCTGTAGTAGTCGCCGTAGTCTAGTAGGTAGTGTGTTGGCTTATTAGACGTAAAGCCAGGGTTTGAGCCCCAGGCCAGACATCAAGACAAAATACAAAAAAAAGCATTTCTTCGGCGACTTCCTCTCAGCAGATTTCTGGCAAAAACTCTGAGATTAAATAAAATTGCCATGAAAAAGTGTCTCAAAAATCTGTCATTTCGGAGTCGACTTTAAACTGTAGGTCCCACCACTCATGTGTAAAATTCACACACACAACATAAGTGGTGTGAGAAACTAGGATGTTGTACAATGGGTCAATTCGACCTTCGGGTACTGTACTTGTCTTAATTGACAAGTACACGCCCTCTAACCTAACCCAACCTAAGGGAATCCAATTTTTAAAGTCAATAAAAGGAATCTAAAATTGTTGTAGTCCTTTAGAGGAGTTGGGTACATACAACAAGTGGAGATACACTGTACATAACAAATTGGCATGAAGGCCTTATATAGACAGCACCTCAGGAATGGACAAACCCATCATTATGATATGCTGAAGGCTAGAAGGCAAATCCTGGAAATATAACCCAGGATATATGCACTCCATGTATACCATGATATGGTGACCTGTGGGACGATTATCTCATACGGAGTTGGACAAAATACAGACACTAGAACGCCTGTTAATACAAAATAAGCAATGAAAACCTGTCCTATAGCAACGCTGAAAGTTGTGTTGGATTTAAGACCGCTTCACATGGCAGTTTAGACCACAGTTTTGTAGACTATGTTTCGAAAAATGGGAGACTAGTTTAACATAAAATTCAGTAAGAGGTTTTGTAGCTTAGTGAATCAAGTGGCTGAACAGAACCAGCATATTCTTTCGATTTTGGCAAATGCTTTGCCACGACACTAATAATAACACTGAATACAGGAGTCTGGAAGCTACAAACTTCTTTAAAAGGGGTCCCATTTTCTGGTATACAAATGGGTGAAGAACAGAAATGCAAACAGGATTGAAACTTTTTGTTGCCCACGATGCCTCTGATAAGTTCAGAACATTTCTGAAGACTGGGGCAGAATAGTTAAACTGAAGGAAAGAGTTCATTGGGAAATATAGGCTCCCATGCTTCACCGTACCGAAAACGAACGTAACAGCTCTGAGACTCTCAAAGTAGACAAAGTACTGGGGTATCATTCGGGTGTCCAAGCAATGAGTGCCTTGTACGTTTGTAAAAAAATGTTTGGAAGTAGTTAGGGTCTGCAGCCTCGTATCTTCCACAGGATGTATACAGATGTTGTACAGCCTAGACCCTCCCTCGGGGCATTAGTGTGGTGGGAGGCTATACGAAAGAAGACTTACCTCTTTACGCTGAATAGTGTACAGAGGTTGGCATGCTTGGTCATCAAAGATGCTCTAAAATCCACGCCACAGGCCTCGAGGTCATCTTGTCTCTACAACGGCTAGATATCTCCCTCCTAAACGTGGCTGCTAGAACGGCACTGAGGCCTAAATTCTCAGATATGTTTAGGCCATGTATGGTGAGCCACGCTTCAATACTGCGTGAAGTAGAACCGAATCACACGGGTTTGAGATGGAGTCAGAGACTGTATTCGGACGAATAGACAAAACTCACACTTCCACATGGGAAGAATGGGTTGCTGAAGCTGTCATCGGTGACGGGGATATAACGATCTTCGTACGTGGCTTAAAAATAGAATGTGGAACTGAATCTAAGGTCTATTTCGATAAAATGGCACTGAACCTATTCAGGGCAGCGTATTACAGTTTATTGAATGAACGTATGGTTGAAACTGTGGGTCTACTTCTTTCGAACTTGATCTTATATGTGGACAGTCAAGCAGCAATCAAACCGCTGGGATCCCACCTCGTCATATCAAAGGGTATCAGCAGTTGCATGGCACAAAACCCGCCATAGAGAAAAACAAAAGGGCAAACGAACCAGCAAGGAAGGGATCGAGGATGTCTGAGTAGGAGACGATAGAGGGGAGATATTCTCCCCTAAGAAAATACTTTTAGAAAAAATCAGCATAGAATTCAACATACCTGATTGCCGAATTTCAAAACTGCTGTGTCCAGCAGTAGACAGTTGGCAATTTCGCTGACAATCTAGGTCTGCCCATTAGGATTACTGCAGAGGCTGCCATGATGTGGAAGAAACGGAAATGGTACAATACCCTCGATATGAGTGCCTTGCACTTCAAAACAGACGTCAATGGTTTTTGGGTGACAGAACGTTTGAAGATCTGGGAGCATGGCGGTAAGCGTGCCACTAAGGGAACTAGCCGATTTCATCCGCAACTCGAGGTTGTCTAAACCCACCACTAACGGATCAGGACAAGGGTTAGTTCATGTGAACGGCAATCTACCCGCTAACCTAAGGAAAGGGAATATAATCAAAGGCAACTGCTGCTTTCAGACCATGAAACGATCATGCTAAGCAAAATTTCAATTGCATGATGTACCACAGCTCCAGTTAAATGTTGGATCAAGTATGATACGTTCATTGTTTCTTAATTGCCTAAGTTATGGAACTAATATTCCATATTTCAAACACATTACGATTAGCATTCTTTAAATAGCCTTTTATTAACTAATGTTTGGAGGCAAAAAATCAACCAAAAAGTCAAGTTAATGGGTTAGAGCTGGAAACTATAATTTATGCTCATTTGTTGCAACAGTTTTTTTGTGTTTTTGTTGTTGTTATTTTTTCAATTTTGTTATAGAAAATATGTTTAAAATATTGTTATTTGTCGTACGACAAAAATGAATGTGTTGCACTAAATGTAATGTAAGTATGTATGTATGTAAGTGTGTTACATTTTAGACACATTAGACAGACGACTATATAAACAATACATATACACGTTAATGGTAATAATTTAGCTAGTAAAGGGAAAAAATGAAAAAGAATGGGAAAACAAAACATAAAACAAAAAAATAATAGGAAGGCCAGTATAAAATGTATGCTTGTTGACCCGGCCATTAACAACAGCACAACGACAACGTTAAAAAGCTCGACAATGCAATTTTGTGGTTTTGTTGGGTATTTTTTGTTTTTTTTTATAATTTAGAGCCATAATATGTTGTTAGTGTTGCATATTATTGTTGTTGTTGCTGTTTTTGTTGTAATTATTACAATTATTCTATTCTCAGCTTGTTAAAAACAAAATCACTCTCAGACCACAAAATTCAAAAATTATTCATTGTTTTGTTACATGAAACATATTCACTTTTAGACGGTAATATTTTTTATTGGGTGAGCCATCTATCGGTTTAAATTTAAAACATCGTTCCTTTCGAATCTGGCAATACTTATGTCATTCTATTCTGTCACAAAATCCAGTATATGTCGTCCACTGAACGTAATGAATCCATTTGCACTTGAAATTATCTTTTCGGATGATTCATCTTGGTGGTTACGTTAATAAGCAAAATTGCCGTATTTTGGGATAAAAAACACCACACGTGGTCTTTCAGAAGCCAATGCACTTATTACGAGGGACTGTTTGGTGCGGCTTGAGGAGCGGAGGCATCATTGGCCCGATATTTCTTTGAAAATGAGCAGGGCGCAACCATTACAAATGTCAATGGCGACAGCTATGTGAACGATATTTGGTTTCAACAGGATGGTGCAACTTGCCACACATCCCATACCACAATCGATTTGTTGAGTCAAACGTTTGAAGGCTTTTTACTTAGCCGAAATAGTGATGCGAATTACCCAGCAAGATGCTGCGATTTCACACCATTGGACTATTTTCTATGGGGCGTCGTTAACAAAAAGTCTTATACCAACAAACCAGAGACAATTGAGCATTTTAAGTCCCACATTCGTGATGCCAATAATGAGATACGGCCTTATATACTCGGAAAAGTGTAAGAAAAATCAAATGAGGTACTGTGAGTCCACCGCAACCGCCATATGAATGAAATAATGTTCCATTTCTAAACGGACCATTGTACTTCACAACATAAGAAAAAATTTTTCAAAATTTCAAATCGTTTTTGTTTTATTGCATTTTAGGTTAGGTTAGAGGACGTGTACGTGTAAATTAAGACAAGTACAGTACCCGGAGGTCGAATTGACCGATTGTACAACGTCCTAGTTTCTCACACCACTTATGTTGTGTGTGTTAATTTTATACATGAGTGGTGTGGTCAACAGTTTAAAGTCGACTACGAACGACAGATTTTTGAGAAACTTTTCATAGCAATTTTATTTACTCTCAAAGTTTTTGCCAGAAATCTGCTGAGAGGAAGTCGCCGAAGAAATACTTTTTGTATTTCGTCTTGATGTCTGGCCTGGGGCTCGAACCTTGGCTTTGCGTCTAATAAGCCAACACACTACCTACTAGACTACGGCGACTTCAAATTTAAACCTTTTAAATTTTAAACTTTTAAATTTAAGCTTGTAAATGGTCCACCCCTTATTTTTTTTTTTTTTGGGTAACTGTAAAACAGTGACAATAACATTTAGAGAGAAAGTATTTCTTTTTTCTGCTTTTTGTTGTTGTTGCTAATAGGCAAATTAATGTACGTCCCCTTGCCTTTTTTCCGTTCTGCGCTATTGTTTAACAATAACATGTCCGGCCAGCCAGCTAACCAGCGTGCCAGCCAGCCAGACGTACACACATACATACATATATGTTTGTGTTACAAATTATTTAAAATATTTACTTTAATTAGTTGCATTTTAAATGATTTATTATTGAATTCAATGGCCTTTTTGACATTTAGAAAAAATTGTTGTAGAATTCTGTTTTTTTTCTTGTTTTTTTTCATTGTATTTTAAATTAAAAAAATAGAAAAAAATAATTTTTTTAAATGTTATAGACACGTTACAAATTTCTGGTGTTAAAAGCAAAAATGGCAATAAATTATTTTAAGCTTGATTTTATTTAAATGTCTGAACGTTTTTGTTTTTTTTTTTATGGCCATTTTAGACATCAAAATAGGCTCATAAATCTTTAATGTGTCTTCTTCCATGGTGTTGAACTTAATTTATGTTTATTATTTAGAGTAGCATTACAAGCCCTTGCAGGGCAATATAAAAAGGGAAAGGCTGTATCATGGACAACCAATTGTTAAAAAAAATTCATCATTATATCGTGGACAAGAAATGGACTTGGTTGCCTTCTGCGAAATAGAAACAATGTAACAAATATGCAACAAAAAACTTTGTATTCCCCAAGATGATATAACAAACTTCAATAAATATAAACGCGAAACTTTTGGTTGATCTTTAGGGCTTCAATATGAAAGATATACCGAAAAGCATTAAAAAGATCGAATCGAACGAATTTTCTAAGAGTATGCTGTATAATATTATACAGATTACAAAATATACATAAGTTTTGAATTTCAGACGATGGCAGCTTATTAGGTGCCTTAACTACAAACTTCAGCATTTATTATTGTCATATAAAGTATTAGACTTATTTACTTACATACATAACATACATAATTGGTCATTACAATCCTTCAGTCAGTATTACAACCTAGCTTCTCACTCCACTTATGTTGTGAGTGTTAATATTATGCATTGAGTGTAGGTGCCTTTAGTATAACGTCTACTCTGAATTACAGATTTTTGAGAAACTTTTCATGGCAATTTTAATTACTCTCAGTGTTTTTGACAGAAGACTGCTGAGAGAAAGTTGTCGAAAGAAATATTAGTGAAGATTATAACCTAGCCACACACCCAGCAGGATGTCTGGCTTAATTTTAATCCATAAGTAACGGAACCATATGTTCACGTCGAGTTGGAACGCCAGATTTGAGAAAGAGTTTTTTTGCCAGAAAAAACAGAAATTTTTTTTCATTTTGCTCTCGTCTAATAGTTCAACACACAGCCGGAAGTTCTATACTTGAGGTATTTTACATAATTTGGCCAATTTGACTAATTTATACAAATTCTAAGTAAGTATCCTTTCTGGTGATTAGTATCTCCTCATAATGGAGTTTCAATATTTTTTACATACATACACATACACAGAATTGGTCATTACAACCCTTCAGTCAGGATTATGGCCTAGCTTCTCACATCACTCATGTTGTGTGTGTTAATTTTATACGTGAGTGGCGGGACCTACAGTTTAACGTCGACTCTGAACGACAGATTTTTGAGAAACTTTTCATGGTAATTTTATTCGCTCTCAGAGCTTTGGTCAGAAATCTACTGAGAAGTCGCCGAAGAAATATTTTTTTTTCGTATTTTGTTTTGATGCCTGTCCTGGTATAGGAACCCGGGCTTTATGTCTTATAATCCAACACACTACTTATTAGACTACGGCGACTTCTCAATATTGCGCTGTAATTTAATCCTGTTTTGAAATAATGTTTCTTGAGAATCCAATGCCCGGTCAGAAGGCCGGTTGTTCCTTATAAATTCTATTGCAGAACTCAATTTTTTGCCATTATATTTACCCAGCAAAAGTTTAGATTGTTCCAACCACCTTTTTCCAACTCAGGGGTTTGGAAGTTTCCGTCAAAACTAGGTAATCTAGCCATTCATATCCCATAATTTAGCAAATAATGCGCTTTTTTCCCAGGTTCAGCTCATCCAGGCAGCTTTATATTACTTTTGAGTCAAACGTCAAAGGTGTTAATCACTTTAGCGTCGTAAGCGACAAGTTTTCATCGCCCCGGTTATACCAACGCATGCCAGTTTTTATATCGTATTCCACTCCATCTGAGCTGTTTCCTCCTTACAGTTCACTATTGGCTTGGCCATCAGGTTCTAAATCCAGTTTACAATTCTTGGGATATATGCTTAGATTTTTGTCCAGGACTTTTTAATATCATTAGCTCTTCTTTTTAATCTCCTATCATAAGATGTATACAATTGAAGGCCTCTAGCATGAAATCATTTGACTGAGTCGCAATCAATATTAGAGATCATACTGATTCCAAATGTGCTTCCTGGTTGGAATCCTTTGTAGATAATAAACTCTGTTTGCTCTATGTGTTCCCCCATTAGGTTTCCTTGGATTTCTAAATGATGATAAGGGATACTCTAAACACTCCATCGTGAATACTTTTATTGTGTAATTCTATTCTATGCATGGAGACAATCAATGACATCTTCCAAGTAAAGTTCTATGCTATCGATATATATGCTTACTTCAGCTTGAACAAAAAGTAATCTCTTACGAGATAAACTTGAAAATGAAAGAAACCCCTTTAAGGAATAGTCTAATGCAGTCAAATCAAACGATTTCGGTGGCCAGTACAAATCACGCCTACATGAGATAACCATGCCTTAAATCACTCGTGCAGAACATCCAATGTGACATAAGTTGTCGTCCTGTTGAAATTACATGTCATTGGTGTCCAGTTCATAAAATCCAGACCAAAACAACTTGATAATCTTGCGGTGTATATTTCTTCTATAAAGCAACTTTGGCTGCCAGCTAAAAACCCATACCAAACACTGACTGTTTGCGATGCACTGGACGCTATTAGTCCTCATGTGGATTGGTATCATTACAAATACGAACATTTTGTTTCTTCACGTACCTATTCATCCACAAATAGTTTTCATCGCTCAAGATGTTTAGAGTCAGTTGTCAACTGCTCCAGATCAGAGATCAGCAATGAGTATTCAAAAAGATGAGTAGATTCGAATCATACTAATAATTTCTGATACTTATACGCATTCATACTTATTTTGATATCAAACTCATATTACTCATATTTAAAGTTTGAAGTACTCATTGTACTCATACTTAACAATACGCATGATGTTGTTGACTTCGACTCTCCTTTACTCAATATTTACAAGAATCACAAAATTTGCATACGAACACTACAATACTCACCAGATGGTTGTGTGTTTGCTTTGCTTGCTGTCTTTGTCTTTTTCTTGCTCCTATATTTGTAAATGCAACAACAACTAAGACCACACATTATGATGAATGATTCGAATCACTCGAATCATTTATGAGTATTATAAATATTTTTCTAAATTTATGAATCTAAATGAGTAGGCGTATGAATCAAACATACTTCGAATGTTATGAATTTGATGTCAATGATGTACTCATACTCATTGCAACCTGTACTTATAAATCAATGTTGTAGGGAGTACGAATGAATCAGAGTAGTTGAATTTCAATACTGTTGACTCACTCATACCCAAAATTTCATGAGTACTTATAAGTAGCGAAAAAAACGATTCATTGCTGATCTCTATTCCAGAGCTCATGAAGCTGATACAGGTCGTTGTCTCCATAGTGATTTGACAAGACAGATTAAATAAATGAAAACTAATTTGACAAACAAAGCTCTTGTCGTTGGTGCCTAGATCATACAACTCAGGCCAAAAGAAGTTGGTAATCATTGACCTATGGTGCCCGCCGTTGACACTGACAAGTCGACCAGCGGTGTTCTCAAAGAATTATGGACCAATGACGCCGCCATTGGATCTCATGTGGTAAAGTACAATATTCGAAAATTTTGTTTGTTTATGTACCCATTTATCCAGAAATGGACCTCACCACTGAAGATAATTTTTCGATGAAAATTATTGTCAGTTGCCGAGTGTTCCATTCAAGGAACACAGGTCATTGTCTGTGGTTGACGAAGGTGATTTGACAAATCAGACTGCACATATGACAACTAATTTGTCAGATGTAGCTCCAACAATGTGGTTGTTGCCAACTATTCGGAAGTGCTAGTTGCATGACCCTGTGTAAGTCTTGTTTTTATTCTGCTTTTTTCATGCATGCGTCCCATATTATTTTGGATGACAAATAAGACAATTGTAATCTATTTGCTAACATGAATTGATACGCAATAAAATTCATCTTTCTTTTGTTTTCCAATTAATCATTGACTCCAATGCATTAAAGGGATATGTTACTAACTCATCGTATGTCATATGAATAATTATGTTTTGAGTTTCATCAAGGAAAACACCAGCAATTACTCCATGAAATGGTAGATAATTTCCGTTTTAATGTTGAAGCCATTTTTCAAATAATTTTCTTATAGAATTACTGTTATTATTCCTCTTAACTGCTTCTTCCCTCCTCGATTTTTAGCTCATCATGTCTAGAAGATTTTCAAAGACACAAAAATAAAGACTTTCTCAAGTGTTACTTTGTTGCTGTTGCTGTTGCAATTGTCTAAACCAAAGAGCCTTCTTCAAGAGATGGCGCTCAAGTATTATCTCAGTGACACTCCATTAATCTGCAACGATGTAGAAAACCTTGAAGATATAAAACGACAAGACGAAATAGAAGAGAATATAATGAACACAATAGCTAAAGAGGGCGAGAAAGAGAATAAAAGAGAGAGAGTGTTAAATACTTTCTAGCAAAAGTCATATTAAATTAAATACACACACCCACACTGTAACATGTATGTATGTTTCACACACTATATTAAATGCTTGGCGTGTATGCAAAGGCTCTTCAAAGGCAAAGGCCAAGGAATAAAAACAAAAAGTTTTTTAGCAGAACATAAAAGTTAAAATGAAAACAAACAAAAAAAAAAACTGTAAGTATAGCTTAAGGCTAAAACGGTATTTACTTGAGTACGTACACTCCTACTACTATTAGTACGGCAGCTGTAGTAACACCGACAGACACCGAAAGTTAAGGCAATAAGCCAAAAATAAATGAGAGTGTTAGAATGTTAATGTATTAGTGTTTTAAGACAAGGAATACTATTGTAAAATGTATGAATGAGAAGAGAATAATAGGCAGGCGTGGATACACTTTGTTTTTTAATTTTGGGGCTTAGTTGAGATGAGAACAACATAAAGTAGAAAAACTAACATAAGGAGAAGGGATATGTGCGTCTCTACAGGAATACATAACATACATACATATACATAATTGGCACAACCTTTAGTCAGGATTACGGCCTAGCTTCTCACAACATGAGTGGTGTTTGTTAATTTTTACAGGAGGACATACAGTTTAAAGTCGACTTCGAAAGACAGATTTTTGAGAAAATTTTCATAACAATTTTATTTATTTTCAGATTTTTTGCCAGAAATCTGCTGAGAGGAAGTCGCCGAAGAAATATTTTTTCATAATTCGTTTTGATGTCCGACCTGGGGTTTGAACCGTGGCCTTACATCTAATAACCTACCCACTACCTACTAGACTACGGCGACTTCGACCTCTACAGGAATACTTCTCAAAATGAGAAAAAGTAGCATGGAAATCAACAAACCGTAGGTGGTCCAACATATCTTGTTGCCGAATTTCAAAACTGTTGGGTCCAGCAGTGGACAGCAAGAAAACCAGGGAACTACTTGACTACGTCAAGAGAACCGTTCGCACTCTAATAGGAATTCTAACGGGACACTGCGCTATTGGCAGTTTCGCTCCACCAGGATTACTGCAGAAACTACCAGGATGTGGAAGAAACGGAATCGGTACAACACCTTTTATATAAGAGCCCTGCACTTCAAAATAGATGGTTTTTTTGTGACAAAACGTTTGAATATCTGGGAGTGCCCTTAAGGGAAAACGCCAGTTTAGTCCAGAGCTCAGGTTGCTTCAAACCCACCACTAACGGATCATGACAAGAGAGCTTACCTCACACTGGGTAAAACAATGGGCCATATAGGACACCAAATGAACTTGTCTGTGAATGGCAATCTACTCGCTAACCTAACCTAACTCATACAGATCTTATTGGAATCCCACACTCCAGCAAGTACAGATGACTTGAATTTGAAACATCAGATTGGGGTACTTGAACAGCAATTCATTGATTTTTGCTATAGCATTGGACACTACAAACGACTAGAATTCTTAAAAAAAAAGTTTTGTACTTTGCACTAAAAACGAAACGGAATGTGTTTCATTTACGCTCTTGCAATGAAGACCTCGAAGGACTGACATTACTCAGATATTCTTGAAGTTTACAATGAAAATGACACGATTTTTTGCTTACGGCGATCATTGCACCAAGTACCTGAGAGAAGTAGCACTTAACGGCCCACAGAAAAAGCAGAAGCTCATACTCATCCCAAAGCAAAGTAGAACATAACTGGAGCCCCTGTAGAACACGGCACTTACATCTCTTGGATACTATTTATTGAACAGGATTGTGTTGTGCTTTACGAATCAAACATCGGTGCTGAGTCATATTTTGTTAATACAAAAATTTCTCATGGCAGTGTTTTAAGGTCATTGCTCTCGAATGAATTATATCACGATGTATTGAGTTACTGTATGTCTCAGCAGTAAATTTATTTAGGTTAGCCAGGTTTAAGGATGCAGCAGCCAACGCATCATATTTTTTGAAGTGGTTAGTTTTATATTAGAATCTTTCACTAAGGTCTTCTTATCTTTAAATAAATATTATCGAAATTTCTTATTCGTTTGAAAAGCCGACTGACGCCATTATTTATGGAATATAATATCCTCCATGGCTTTTCTGGGTGGACTGCATTTGAAATGTCATATTTGCCATGATTCTGGTGTATAAATCAGTCATGGGTTACATAAGCTTTCGTATACACCGCTGACTTGAGATAACCTCACATGATAAAATCTAGTTCACATTACATGCTTGTGAAATGTGTTTAAACCATATGTCGTTGGTGTCGAAGTTATTTAATTTTGGCCAAAAGATGTTGGTACTCAACGACATATAGTGCTCGCTGTGGACACTGATTGACTTGGCCTAAGTCGTTCTCAAAGAAATATGGATCAATAACGCCGCCAGCTACACCAAGCAATGAGTTTTTCGGGGCGAAATGGATAAGTTTGGATCTTTTGTGTGTAGGTGTCGTCCCAAATCTGACTATATTTTTTATTGTTCTCCTGCATCCAAAAATGTACCTTATCGCTGAGAGTGCCTATTCAGCGATAACACATCATTGTCTATGGTCGTTTACCTATATTTCCTGGGACAGTTTTATTGCACCCTTAGGCTCAAGTCATGACGCAATATTCGCCAAATTGTGGTCTACGTAAGGACGAATTCCTGTGAGCGATTCGAAATTGACTGCCTCGGATTCTCTTGTACGTTCTCACGGACAGCGGCGATTTTTGCGGCAGATCTTGCGTTTTGCCGACTTACATAAGAATGTTGGTTGATCGCAACTGTAATGGACTCAATTTTAATAGTCGTAAAATATATGAAGTGCGTGGTATGTTGCACCATCAGAATATCCATTTTTAGAAAACAATTCGATTATTTGCACGTGTTGTCAAATGCTATATGCGTCCATGGTGATTGTACAAAACAGACTGACTAAATCACAATCAATTTGTCAACATGAGCGTTATTAACATTAAAAGTTCGTAAGTTTCTGTTGGATGACCCGATATAAGAGACTATTTAGAAGTTATAAATTATCTTAGGAAGCAAATCTACAATAATAACAAAAATACCAGTAGAAGTGAGAACACATAGATTGGCATCGAAGTCAAAGAATCGGAATCCATAATTGATATTCGCGATCGTTTTAAAAAAAACTCACTTGTGAGGATAACCTAAAGCTTGGTAATCTAAGACTATGATGATGAAGAGTGGAATAGAGATTTTAGACTATCGGTATTTATTCATTAAATTATCTGTAGTCTTAGACATACACCTTACAGTAATACAGTGTGCTTAAAATTATAGCTCATAGTGTACGCAAGTATTTAAGTGTGCTTAAGTAAATCTGAAATATAGTTTCACTTCCTAAAAGTTGAAAGTTTCAAATTTTATTTTAAAAACACGAGTCCAAATGTACTCGAAAAATGTGGTGAGGAATGGAATTGTATTGTAAATGTGGCTGAAAGTAAACATGCATAAATGCGACTGCCTGCAAGTTTGCAAAACTATTTATGCACAGTGGGGTGAAAGAAAATAAAAGTCGTAAATAAAATTTCACGTTGGAACGACTTGGACTACTAACAACACATTTTTATGTTTAATTTTTTGAGAATGAATTCTAATTAAGACCAGAATTTATGCATTTCTACTCATTTTGATACTTCTAGCCTTAAAAACTTTAATGCTATCCTTGAATACAATGGACTAATAAGGACTAACCACTCTGGCTTGACATACTTTCACCGATTCGAGACATTCCAGTAATCAAGATTTTGTAGCATCACTGTACCTTGCATTTCACCCTCACATTTACCCACAGGAGTTATTTGCAACTGCATAAACGCGTGTGTATGTATTTGGTTTGAACATTTTTTCTAAGCCCTAAGGCTACAAAATAAACTGCAAAAAGAAGAAAACATTTAAACACACAAATAATACCAAGACAAAGTAAGAATTCATGTTCTAAACAATGCAATTGCATAAGTGTTAGCAATTCTACTGCTCCTCTGATTCCTCTCTGTTGCCTATTCAGCAAGAATTTTGTTTGGTTTAGGCTTCCCAGTGTTATCCCTCACATACATACTCCAATACATTTTCAAGCAGACATTAAAGACAAATTACGCAAAACAATGACAAATTATTTCACATTTTGGTAGACAAGAACATTAATTTTATTTTAACTTGGCTATAAATGTTACTAATACAATTACAAAAACACTTCCACGTAGGTCTACACTCACAAATACTTCTACGAGGGCCATATTAAAAATGATATGATATGAGGTATACGTAGCGATCTCAGTTTGAAAAACTTATCCTCATTCAAGATACTGCACGTTGCTATGAAACCTTTGTTTTAAGTTCAAAGATTCCATGAAGTTTTCTATTTATTTCGTTTTGGATCCCTCGAAACGTTTACACTGAGTTTGTAAAGACTCTCATCCAAACCATTAGGAAGTAACAATTAAAGAAAGAGAGATTATTAAACGACTGGACGACATATATCAAAAGAAGTCACCAAATTAAAACCGTAGATGGCAATTAAGAGAGGTTTCCTCGGTGACCTAATTGATTCTTACAACATCTCGGTCAGAATTACGACCTAGCTCTTCACGCCACTTATGTTGTGTGTGTTAATTTTTTACATGAGTAGAGAAATTTTATTTATTCTCAGAGTTTTTGCCAGAAATCTGCTGAGAGAAAATCACCAAAGAAATATTTTTTATTTCGTTGTGTTGGAGATATCTGACCTTGGGCTTGAATCGTCGCCTCACATTTAATAAGCCAACATACTACCTACTAGACTACGGCGACTACATTTTAGCATAACATATTAACAGAACTATATGCAAAGCAAGCCATATCAGTTCTAGGCTAAAGGCTATTAACAAGGCTACTATAAAGTCCCCTTTGAACATGATATCGAAGTCCATGTTTATCCATAAAGATCCCTTATATCTAAAGGGAATACTAATGGAACGCTACGCTATTGACAATTTCGCTGACACGCTCGGTCTGCCCTCCCAGGATAATTTCAGAAGCTGCCATGATCTAGAAGAAACGGACAATGGGGCTTACCTTATGCTGGATAACACAATGGGCCATCTACGCCCCCGAGTGAACTATCATTAGCAAATGGCGGATTATTCAAAAGCCTGTTTTACTTAGGCCCATTGGCCCAGAGACAAACCCAAAATATGTGTTGCGGACATGCTGCCTAGAACTAGAGGAATGGCTGGAAAACATCCTCTGTCATAATTGCAACCTGAATAGAACAGAGAACTTGCTCAACAGCTAGGCGAATAGACTTCAAATAAGGGATAAATTCCATTCCTTCGTTAAAGACTCCTGGGTAGAAGAGAGTACTTATTTGACAACTAGATTTACATTGGCAGCCAAATCTTGTCCAAGCAAAAACAAAACAGTTCACCTCAATAACTTTACTTCACATTTACCATGTAGTCTTTCATGGTATTGATGTGAATGATGTTTGGTTTCAACAGGATGGTGCAACTTGCCACACATCTCAAGTCACAATCGATTAATTGAGTCAAACGTTTGATGGTCAATGTGCCGTCAAGAAGCAGCGATTTGACGTCGTTGGACTATTTTCTGTGGGGCGACGTTGAAGAGAAGTGTTATACCGACAAACCAGAGACAATTTAACATTTGAAGACAATTGGACATTCGAAATGCTATTGCCCAGATATGACCCCATCTACTTGAAAAAGAGCACGTAAATTGGTCCAATCGAAAAAGGTACTTTGAGATCAACCGTGGCAGCGATATGAATGATAAAATATTCCATTTCTAATCGGAACAATTATATTTCACAGCCAAAAAACAAATTAGGCCAAATTTCAAACCGTTTATGTTTCAATTGTATTTTTAAATTGAAACTTTTAAATGGCCCACCCTTTAGAAACAGGGTACTGTATGTTGATTTTTTTGCGCTAATCTTAAAACCTCCCTCGTTTATAAAATAAATGGTGTTAAGGACTTTCATCGTATAACAAAGAATCTTAATAATTTTGCTCAAAAATTTTTTCTTTTCCTCTTCTTCTTTGCCAGGGATTTATATCGAATTTTTTTTCATATACTTTTTCTTCAATGATATTGTCTCTCTCTGTCTTTATGCGTCGACTATAAATACTCCTTAAACTTTTGTGTTAATGAGTTTTTCAGCTTAAATCCTTCACTTCGCTTTACTTCCTTTCGTAATAGTTGCTTTCCTTTTGCTTTTGCTTTTCGCCGTATTTAGTTGAGGAGCTTAAGTGTTTGATTAATAGTTTTAAAGCATTTAAAATACAAAAAAGAAAGAAATAAAATGAAATGAAATCTTGTTGAAATGCTTTAATTTAATCGATTTACAATATTTACAGGATTATGCCACAAGGGCGGTTTAGTTGAAAAGCTGCTGGTAAGGGAATTAGGTTTAAAGGAAAAATGGTTTTTAGCAATGCTTTTAAATTTAAATGAACTGTTTCTTGGCTGTTAATCCTTAACAGAAAATGAAATACATACATATATACATACTTAATTGGTCATTACAACTCTATGGTCAGGATTAGGACCTAGCTTCTCACACCGCTCAGATTGTGCGTTAGTTTTATATATGAGTGGCGGGACCTACAGTTTAAAGTCGACTCCGAACGATAAATTTTAAGAAACAATATTTACTTATCGACCTGGAAAAGATGCACAAAACAAGTCGACACACACCATCTTTTTGTCGACTATAAGGCAGCCATCGATAGCCCCATAAAGGATCGTGTTTTTGCCGCAATGTCGCAGCTTGGTATACCTGCGAAGCTGATAAGACTGTGCAGAATGACGTTGAGCAATTCCTGCAGCTCCGTCAAGGTAGGAATAGGCCTATCCGAACCTTTTGATACCGTGCGAGGGTTCAGACAAGGCGACCCCTTATCATGCGAGCTCTTCAACTTCGTCATGGAGAGTGTTCTGCGAAAGGCGGGAGTGCATCGCAATGGCACTATTTTTCAAAAAAGTATCCAGTTGCTTGCGTACGCTGACGACATTGACATTATAGGGCGTACCAAGTGAGATTTTGCTGCTGCCTTGAACGGGAGTCTACTGAGATGGGTCTGGCAGTAAATGAGGCAAAACAAAGTATATGTTATTGACAAGTAGAGACGCACGGCTTATTGATTCTCAGATTACAGCCGATAACTATACTTTTGATACGTTCAAGGAATTCATCTATCTTGGCTCCGCCGTTACCACCAGAAATGATGTCAGTCTGGAGATCAAGCGCAGGATCACTCTTGCCAAAAGGTCTCAATAGGCAATTGAGTAGCAGAGATCTCTCTCGTACGACAAAACTAACACTCTACAAGACGCTCATCCCGTGCTTCTTTATGGCGCAAAGGCATGGACCCTATTAAGTACAGATGCAGCGGCCTTGAGAGTGTTCGAGAGAAAAATACTACGCAAGATCTTCGGACAATGCGAGTTGGCGATGATTTCCGTATCCGATCCAAGAGTGAGCTGTATGAGCTCCTCAACGACATAGACGTTGTACAGCGTATTAATATCCAGCGGCTGCGCTGGCTCGGTCATGTCGTTCGATTGGAGGAGAATGCTCCGGCGAGACGGATATTTGATGCGGGAATCTGCGGGAATCGGCGAAGAGGACGACCTTGCATCCGTTGGAAGGACCAAATCGAGGAAGCCCTGTCATCGATTGGTGTGACCAACTGGCGTAGGCGCGCACAAAGCAGAGGCACCTGGAAGGATTTGTTGCGGCAGCCCGAAATCCGTTAAACTGGTTGTTATGGCCAATTAAGTAAGTAATATTTTATTTTTCTTTTTCTTTTTCTTCCTTGTTTTGTTTTGTTTTTAATTTCTTTTTTAATTTCAAAAACATATTCAATTTACATAAATTTAATATAAGAATTGAATAATATTTATTTTTTAAAATTTAATCTCTTCTTGTTATTGAATTCTTTTAACCAAGTTTCCCTGATGTCTTTAAGAAAAATATGATAAAATTATTAAATAATTTCTTTTTGAATATTTTTCCTCAATTAAAATAATTAAGATTTAAGGCTTTAGCTTTTATAAATCAATACATATTTTCTATATTTTTATTTGTCTTAAATTCAATCATATTTTTTTGCTTAAATTTCTATAAAAATAACAACATAATCTCTGTACAACTTCAAAATAAAACTTATTTTTCTAATTTTTAACTTGAGATTTAAATCTTGTTGCAAATCATTGGAAAAAAATATGTAAAATTATATGTTTATTAAACATTGAATTGATTTTTTATTATTTTACAAAAAAATAACAACAACAAAACATATTTTTATTAAATAAAAATTTTATTTCATTAAAAGAAATATGAGAATGAAAGAAAACTTTAAATTTAAAGAACATAAAACAAGAATTTTTTAAAATAAAATTCTTAGTAAATAAACACTGTAAGCCGCTTGAGTAGAATTTTTCTTTGGAATATTGTGCCCTCATAATGTAATCAATTAGGGCACTCTCTTCATATAGTGAATACTTTTTTCCCTTCTTATTTTAAGTGTTTTTTAAATGGTTTCCGGTTTTTATTTTATCACTATTCATCATTATATCCATGTAAATGAACATTTTCTAATTATTCGCCTATTGACGTATCATGACGCAATGTGACGTAAACTCAGAATTATTTAAAAATTCACCAATTTTGAGATTTTAAGATAATTTGTGAAGGGCTTCAGGTAATTACTATCATCAGGGTATATATGTTCCAATCGATCATTCACATCACATCACATCATCTCACACTCAAGTGAATTCTTTAGATAAATTGTTCAGAAGTATTATTCAGTCAGGATTACGACCTAGCTTTCCACGTCACTCATGTTGTGTGTGTTAATTTTATACATGAGTGGCGGGACATACAATTTAAAGTCGACTCCAAACGACAGAGGTTTTGAGAAACTTTTCATGGACATTTTTATTTTACTCTCCGAGTTTTTGCCAGAATACTGCTGAGAGGAAGTTAACAAAAATATATTTTTTATATTTCGTTTTGTTGGAAATTTTTGACCTGTGACCGTTGCCTCAAGCCTAATAAGCCAACACACTACCTACTAGACTACGATGACTTTAATTTACTTTAAAAATACACTCGCTTTGTGACAATATTCTTTCCAAATTGGTCCCGTTCACTAACTCCGGCGTTAATGCGAGTAGACGTTTCTGGATTTCTTTTTATGGGGATATGTTGAGTCATTGGATTATGTTGATAAAGTAGGACCTCTTAAGTTGCTCATTGGAAGTCAATATTCACCATTAACGCCATACGGCATATTCATTGGAAAAAAGTAGTCAAAAACCGGACTCTTCACTTCTTCTACTCATCCGGCCTGGTGGTCTCGGGCAAATCGACGACCTGTGTCTCTCTGTCTAGTTAATGCTACAATAGGACTCTTAACGGTGCATTCAAAGTCTGCTGCGGATCCATATCCTTCAGCAATTTCTTCGTTGTGATTCGAAGCTAGTGTCGTTTCTATCGGCTTGAATGACATGAGTATTAGCTATCAGTAATGGAATTTCGATACAAGAATTTCCCTCTAATTTGCACTGTCCTGCAAGCATTTTTGAAAATGCTTAGATCCGAGGAATACTGTACGATATGATCTTTGGAATTGTATTCGTTTATTTGTTTCAGAGGAGCAATGTACCTACCACAGTTCAGTTCATTATAATATGATTATAATTTGTATTTCTATTCAATTGATGTGCAGGATATTAAAAATGTTTATGTATGCGTGTAAAATACTACCAATTATGCAGGATTTCTTACTTTTCATTAAGTTTCTCTTTTTATCTCCTGCCCACTATTTTATCGACTCACTTCTTTCAGCTTGTATCTGTGCTGTATGTTGTGTTGTGTAGTGTTGTATCTTTATCTCGTCCTTTTACAAATGGCTACAACATTTCATATTTTTATTTTTCTTTTCAGTTATTGTTGTTATTAGTGTTGTTGTAGTCTTGTAGTCTGTAGCATAAAACCATTTATGGATTAAACGAAACAAACTGTACGTGAGAAAATTTTTTCGATGTTTGTCTGTCTATCTGTCTGTGTGTATGTGTGACGGTGTATCCTTTTAAAAGTATTTCAGTTTCAGTCGCTACGATAGGGTATTTTACACTAACCAATGCAGATATTTTTCTTTAACTTTGGCATACTTGGCAAAGAAATCAGTTTGTTTGAGGGTGAAATATGGATAGAAAATGTATTTGAATTGAAGACATTGGAATTCTTAGTTTTTTTAATTTCTTTTCCTTTTTTTTGTTTTTCTTTACTTTATTTGCTGTATTTTAGAATTTATGTTTTAGAAATCCAACAAATATTGTGTTGCGTAAAATGGGGGTCTCATGGTAGTCCATACACATTTGTACTCATGCACTCACTGTTGTTTACAAGCAGCAGGTGCGTTTCTCTTAGAAGTATTCCCGCAGCGTGAGTTACAGGCACTAATTCAACCTGACATTAACTACAAGAGTAAGAAAGGTACAGGGACCATGCCCTTCGAAGAAAATATTTCATAGCCTACCTTATCCTCAAGTGTAAAACAGACGTAAAAGACTTCCACAAAAACGCCACAGCATGCCATGTCAGAAGAACAGCCTTAACTAGTTGGAATTTTATTGTGGCAACTAAAAAATCACTCTAAATCTGTATCGCAACAGATTTCCTTACTTCAGTAATAAGCTTCACCCTGCAATTTTTATTACGCTCGGTCCATGGCCGATTCCATATTCAGAAGAATTAAGTGAAGTATTGTTGCCGTAGTCTAGCAGGTAGTGTGTTGGCTTCTTAAGCCTCGCTTCAAACCCTAGTTCAGACATCTCAAACAAAACGAAATATGAAAAAATATTTCTTCGGCGACTTCCCCTCAAGAAGATATCTGGCAAAAACTCTGAGTGTAAAATAAAATTGCAATGAAAACCTTTTCAAAAAATCTGTCGTTCAGAGTCGAATTCCTCGCCCCGCCACTTATGAGTAAAATTAACGCACACAACATAAGTGGTGTGAGAAGCTAGGACGTAATCCTGACTGAATGGTTGTAATGACCAATTATGTATGTACATATCTATGTGTATAGGCCTCCACCTACAGATTTTGTATATAAAAAAATTGTACCTAGAATTAGTATAGAAAAATATCAGCCAAGACTGAACGTCTGAGAGATAGATACAGCTGGACATGGTTATATGTATTTGCGAGATATGGAGTGAGGATGGCCATCAATCGGACTCTCTGATGAATTCTCTACATTGGGGATCCCTTTGGCTTATAATTGACAATGCAATCATGGACACCTTGTCAACAGTAGGTGGGCAGCTTCGGATAAGGGTAGAACGGCGCAAAAAATCTGGCCACGGCTGGATAGGAGGCGCACGGCGACTCTGCTTAAACTCCAAAGAAGCAAGCTCAGCGCTGTTATCGGTGTTATTACGTGGCATTGTATTATAGGAACGCATGCGAGGCGTATTGGTCTCGGACACCTCGCGAATGATTTCTGCAGAAACAGTGGAAATGAAGAGGAAGATGAGACTATCCTTCACCTATTGTGCACATGTCCGGCACTTAGTCGGAGGAGAAAAAGGCACCTGTGTGCCTACTACATGCAGGATATGGGTGAACTGTCATGCATGGATATTGGCAGTCTGAGTCCCTTCATCGGAAGCTCAGAGTGGTTCCTGGAATAGGGGAGAATGTGAAACTGTGGTATCACAATGGGCCGTGTGTGCGGCCTAAGCGTGTCCGCTCATGTCTTCATCGACTTCTACGTACCTACCTATAACCAAAAGCAAACAAAACAATGCAAACATCTTCAGAGGCTGTGGTAACGAGAACGAAAGGTAGGCCTCATATCATCTACTGGATATCTTACCTTGAGAAGAAGCAGAATGAAATATTTTGGATCTAATTTCCTTTAGTGTAGGGTAGGACTTAAATCAAACGGCCATCCATGGAACGAGGGTGATCCTTTCTCCTTTTGCTAGGCACGAGTCTTTCGGCATTGCAACTAATGACTTCTGCAGGAGCTGTCGGTCTAAGGAGGAGGAAGAGACTGCCGTTCACCTCATGTGACAGTGAACTGCTCTTGGTTGGAGGAGATTTCTGACATCTTTAATATAAAGAAGTCGCCGTAGTATAATAGGTAGTGTATTGGCTTATTAGACGTAAGGCCACGGTTCAAACCCCAGGTCAGACATCTCCAACTCAACGAAATATGAAAACATATTTCAATGGCGACTTCCTCTCACCAGATTTCTGGCAAAAACTGTGAGAGTAAATAACAAATTTTAATGAAAAGTTTCTCAAAAAATCTGTCGTTCAGAGTCGAATTCTTTATCTGTAGACCCCGCCCCTGATGCATAAAATTAACATACATACAACATAAGTGGTGTGAAAAGCTAGGCCGTAATCCTGACTGAAGGGTTGTAATGGCCAATTATGTATGTATGTAATATAAAAATTCCTGCAATAGCAAGATTTATTTTGGATTCGGTATGGTTTTCGCTACGGAATGGTGGACCGCCGGGTAAAATTAATTCAAGTATCACAATGGAGCTAAATGCTGACCTAAGTGGGACCATGTAACCTAACCTCCTTTAGGATTATATTACGAATATAGCCTTATAGGCTCTATTAATAATCGGAGGAGAACTGCCTAGTTGGGCTTAGTGGGCCCAATTTAACCAAGGAAAACTTAAAAGAAAATTCCCAATTTTTTTCTCATGCAACTTAAAATCCGCTTCTGTCTTTTAAGCTTTAAAGAATCAAGAAACACAAGTAGAGGTAGTGATAGTAGTTGTTGTTGTTGTAGTAGTTTTTGTAGATTTTTATTTCAAAAACACCATTATACCTGGTTAATATGCATGCCAAAACGTTTATAATCATAAAATATCCTGTGATACAAATACACTCTTACACCGTGTGTTCTATAGTATGTATGTGTGTTCTTACAATACATGTTTTGTATACATGCATAGATGCGAAAAGAGGGTATAACTTGTACCTTTTTTTATAAGGACAGTGGTGCGGGAGAGAGAAAAAATAGTTGACAAGTTTAATAAGTTTTAATTGTAAAGCCCAAGAGGCAATTTAATTGATTTCAATTCAATTAGTAAGTGAAAGCAATTAAAAATTTATAATTTATTAACATGAAAAAAGAAAAAAATTATTAATTTATATACATATGTAAGTTGCCATCTTATAAACCAGATTCTCTAGTGAGAACTCAATCCACAAAACACTCATAGGCCTCCACTGTAAATGTTAGCCTACCATGGTAGCCAGAAAAAAATTTTTTCTTATTGAAATATCTTATTTTGTTAACAACATTTTGTTTTTTGTTTTACTGTCAATCAATATACCTGATTGTAGAATTAAGTTGCCTGGAATATTGTCTGTTTGGCTGTGTGTCAAAATGGAAAATAATAAAAATGTTTCACTTGTAAAGTAGTTTCCAAGCATTCATATTTCAACGATTGTATATATGTACGTAGCCCATGTGATAAAGGGTTTCTCAATAAATAAATAAAATAAAGTGAAATTTATTACAGATTAATAATTATAGTGATTAGAAACCGTTGTTCAAACCCCAGCTAAAACATCTCGAAGATAAAAAAAATATGAATAATATTTCATTCCATGAGTTCCAGTCATTAGACTTCTAAGAATACCATGAGAAATTTTAAACAAGGTGATCCCTTACTATGCAACGTATTAGACTTCGTCATAGCAAGTGTTCTGCGTTAGGTAGGAATTCATCGCAGTGGCACTATTTTTTAAAAAAGGAAACGAGCTTGAAATAATTAACGAGGTAAGAAGACCCCGTTGGGATTGATTGGCAGTATAAAAAGATCTGAGGAGTGTAGACTAATACTAGTTAGAGTAATTAGAAGTCTAGTAGGTAGTGCATTGTCTCCGTCTTTCAAGGTCAGATATCTCCAACAAAAATATATCAAGGTTTTAAAAAAGGCTTAAAGTGGATCGGATCGTACGTAGTAGGTCTTTACAACCCTTCAGTTAGGATTACGACTTAGCCTCTCACACCACTTACGTTGTGTGTGTTAATTTAATCCATAAGTGGCGGGAACTACAGTTTAAAGTCGATTCCGAACCACAGCATTTTCAGAAACTTTTTCCGGGCAATTTTTTACTTACTTTCAGAGATTTTGCCAGAAACCTTCTGAGAGGAAGACGCCGAAGAAATACTTTTTCTGTTCTGGTATTGAACTTGGCCTCACGTCGAAAAAGCCAACACATTATCTACTAGACTATGGCAACTTCATCGTTTAAATGTCCTTCGCTGCTTTTTATACGAAATGTTCTATTTCTGTGGCATATAAATCAGACTGAAATTGAACGACGTCAATGGTTCTGTAAGCTTTGATCACTGCTGTGGTAACTGGATTTTTCGTATACATATGCGACATCAGGAAACTCCAGAAGAAAAAGTCTAATGGGGGTCAAATCGCACAATGTCGGTGGCCAGTTCACATTAACTCCATGATAAGATGACCATGCTTTTAAACCTTCTGTGCAGAATATCCAATGTAGCATGAGCTGTGTGGCACATAGAACAGCCCTTTTCATCACATCGACGTGAAATGACCATGCTTTCAAATCACTCGTGTAGAACACCTAAAGTGGAATTAAATATATGACAAGTAACGTCGTCCTGTCGATACCATATGTCGCTGCAGTCGCCGAAAGAAATATTTCTTCGTATTTCGTTTTGTTGCAGATGTCTGATCTGGGGTTTGAACTTTGGCCTCACGTCTAAGTAGCTAACACAGTAGCTACTAGACTATGGCGACTAAGGGTAATAAGCTGGAAATTATTAAGACCCCATTAAAAGACCCCATTAAGTTTGACTTTAATCTGGCAGAGTACACCCTAAGGGGTGTAGTGTAAGTAGGAGATATTGGTTAGTTGGGGCTTTCGTCAGCAATGGAGTTGAGTTTGACTTTAATCTGGCGGTGTAAGGTGATCCAAGGGGTGTAGTATAAGTGTTAGATACTGATCACTTGGGATTTTCGTCAGCAATGAAATACCACCACGCCAGTTGCTTGCATACAGCACCAGGCCATCCAGTTGTGATCTTTATTACTATCGAACAGCAGCCTTCCAAGATCACGATTGTCAGGTACACGTGGAGTATCGAATCATAGATGTTAGTCTACAACTATACCTGCCATGATGTAAACAAATTTGTTTATCTTAGCTCCGCAGCTTTCAGTGAAAATGATGTCAGTCTAGAGATCAAAAATTGTTCTCACTAGCAGGAAGTCGCCGTAGTCTAGTAGTCCTCTCAGCAGATTCCTGGCAAAAACAAGAAAGTTTTCAAAAATCTGTTGTTCGTAGTCGACTTTAAACTGTAGGTCCCACCACTTATGTATAAAATTAAAACACACCACATAATTGGTGTGAGAAACTAGGTCGTAATCCTGACTGAAGGGTTGTAATGACCAATTATGTATGTATGTATGTTACAGGTGTTTTTATGGTCTCAAAAGGCAATTCAGTAACAGCGGTCTTTGTCACGTGACAAAACTGATACTTTACAAGTAGCACATTCTCCACTTGCTTCTCGAAACCATGACCGCTGTTACCCAGCAATTTAGGTGTTTCGGTACTATTCAAGGAAAAAGATCTGCGTAATATCTTCATTCCAGTGGGAGTTGGCAATAATTTTCACATGAAACCCTAAGTTCTATGAATTGTTTAACGATATGTGCGTTATTCAGCCTCTTATCATTCAACGCCTATGCTGGTTTAGCTATGTTATTCGGATGGAAGAGCATATTACAGCGAGACTAGTATTTGATGCAGGGATCAGTGGTTCTCTAGTTAAGGGGACGACTGTTTCTTCATTGAGAATCGATTGCGTGTGACTAACTAACTAACTCACACGCCAAGTAGAGGCGCCTGGAAGAAAGTAAAATCTGACGGGTTGAAAAGGTAAATTAAGGAAGTCTGTACGGTTAGTGGCACGGAAAAATTTACTGCAAAATATTGCTGACTGCTTCCGCCTAAAATTTACAAACACAAGCAGAATAAAATCCTCATCAGGATTTTTGAATTTTAAAAACTGAAGAGAGTACGATCCCCCAGTTAATACATCCAAGAATTCCCTTAACTTCTAATCTCTCAGAGAGGCTAACATCAGCAAGGGACACCTTCGGAACCATGAAGTCTTCACTTTTGAGAAAGAGTAGAAATCCATGAGAAGTTACGTATCGACGTACACAATATACAGAGACAGTTATTTCAAGAAAATGAAAGGTTGCCACACTTTCATCCTAGAGTCTGCTAGGGTATATCAATCACTTGTTAGGCAGGAAAAATTTCATTTAAGAAAAAAACGATAATACATACCTCTTACCTTTTTTAATTACACTCCCACTTGCTTTACCCTTTACCCAGCAGACATTAAAACGCTCAAATTTATCACTCACAGACGCAGTTGTAAAGTAAAACATGATATGACGGTGTATGCTCTCCGTGTTCCTTCTCCTTTTTTTTTTTTTGTTTATTGTACTTCAAGTTGCAATATAGATTTTTTATATTGTATATGCATGTTGCAACGTGTAAATACTGCATATCATGTCGTATTAACAAGGTTGAATGCCAACTTACAAAACATACATACATTCACTCACACATATATTCACACCAACCATATCCAGATACTCGTATGCATTAACAATTGAGTAGAAAATGTAGAAAGATCTCTCGTTACAATATGACACTGGTGATGTCGTCTAGTAAAAGCATATGAACGAGTAAAAAAAACCGAGTTAACATGGACTACGTGCCGTTGTCTTGTCTCTATACGCTTAGTTAAAGATTATGAAATCGTTTCTAGTCCGGGATTTCATAGTATTTTTCCCTTCTTGTGTCTCGTTTCAACGTGTAACAGTTGTGTATCAGCAGCAGCAGCAGGAGCAGGAGCAATTTGTTTTGCGAAATACTTATCGTTTTCAATGAAGCTTTATTTGCCGGGTAATGTGAACTATTTTGCGAAGAAAGAGAGAAGACAAGAAAAAAACAGAACTGAATTGTTATTAGTATGGCATTAAAGGATGTTATGGAGACTAAATGAAGAGAAGAAATCATCATGACGTAATATGAGTTCATTTGGTGGGTTCTTAAAGTGATTGAATTTTGTTTAAAAAAATTTTTAAGTTATTTTCTTTAAAAAAAATGGAATTTAATTAAGGATTTCTTTTTATATTCTTTAGAGGCAGTGCCACTTCCTTACCGCCATGCACATTAAATGCTCACAAAGGGTGTTATTTGTAGGCAAACTAGAATTCAAAAACATTAGTTGATCAGTCATTGCTTTGTTGAAAATTGTTGTTTAAGCTCCTTAAAGGAACGAAAAATATTCTCCTTAAATATGGCAACCAGGAAACTCCGGTGACCCTTGGAGTGAGATTGAGATAAAGTCAGTCGTTGCTTACTATTGCGTCCAATACAATAACTCAACATATTTCTTTAGAAAGCGTTGCTTCTAAGTAAAGGGCAACCCTATCATTCTAGAAACTGCTAAGGTAAACGAATTATCTATTTTGCGGCCATACGAGGATACTTGGAGAAATTGATATGGTCGGAAGCAGGGACTACATGATACCGCGGTATGACTTCACAAAGAGTTTTAGGATATCCATTTTGGAAAGGGAGGACTGGAGGGATGGTGCGACGCACCTCATACAAATTTACACCGATGGCTCCAAACTGGAAGTAGCCGTTGGATGTGGAATTTATTCGGAATCAATTGGAATATACCGGTCTATAAGGCTACCGAATCAATGCAGCGTCTTTTAAGCGGAAGTGTCAGCAATTCACGCTGCGGTGATAAATGTTGTGGACAAAAATGTTCACAGGCGGAAAATCACCATACTTTCCAATAGCCAAGCGGCTATCAGAGCATTGGATTCTAATGTAATGAACTGCAGGACGGTATACGACCGTCACAGATGTCTCAACAAGGTGGTGAATCGATATGATGTTTGTATCACATGGGTACCAGGACATAGGGATATTCCCGATAACTCCAGAGCGGATTAACTGGCCAGAAGGGGCGCGACCATCGAGCTCTCTGATGAATTCTTTACATTGGGGATCTCTTTGGATACCTACAAGCTTATAATTGACAAAGGAATCGTGGACCTTGTCCACAGTAGATGGGCGTCTTCGGGCACGGGCAGTACGACCCAAACAATCTGACCAAGTCTGGACAAGAGGCGTGTGGCGGCTCTGTTATCGGGATTATTACGGGGCATTGTATTATAGGAACGCATGCGAGACGTATTGGTCTCGGACACCTTGCAAATGATTTCTACAGAAGCTGTGGAGATGAGGAGGAGGATGAGATTGTTCTTCACCTACTGTGCACATGACCGGCACTTGGTCGGATGAGAAAGAGTGCTTGGGTGCCTGCTACATGGAGGATCTGGATGAGCTGTCATGCATGGATATTCGTAGTCTGAGACGCTTCGTCGGAAGTTCCGAGTGGTTCCTGGACTAGGGGAAAATATGAAAATGTGGTATTACAATGGGACCTGGGAGCGGTCTAAGTGTGTCCGGTCATGACTCCATCGAGGGAACAGCCACTTTTACCTACCTACCTACCATGTCTCTTAAAAGAAATAAAAATAATGCAAATACTACCCTTGAATGAGCCACCATTTGTGAGAACACATTACCCGAAGTAGCAGAACGAGAGAAGATCTTTGATTTTGAAAATGTAGATATTTTTAAAGGATTGAACATTTCTTTTGGTTATATTAATACATACATAACATACATAATTGGTCATTACAACTCTTCAGTCAGGATTACGACCTAGTTTCTCACACCACTTATGTTGTGTGTGTTAATTTTATACATGAGTGGCGGGACCTACAGTTTAAAGTCGACTCCGAACGACAGATCTTTGAGAAACTTTTCATGGCAATTTTATTTACTCTCAGAGTTTTTGCCAGAAATCTGCTGAGAGGAAGTCGCCGAAGAAATACTTTTTGTATTTTATTTTGATGTCTGGCCTGGGGCTCGAACCCTGGCTTTTCGTCTAATAAGCCAACACACTACCTACTAGACCACGGCGACTTCTTATATTAATAGGTAGTCCAATACTAACCTTTTTACTTAATTATTTGCTAGATATGTAGTAAAAGAGTAGACAAATATTATCCACATTGGTATGGCCCACCATTAATATTTTCTTATTCCATGTAATACCTTTTGCTAGCAGGCTTTATTGCGGGTCATATTGGAAATTATAGCTCCACGGTGGAGACACTTACTTTTTAAAGAATGGCGTGAAAGAATCTACAGTAGCCTGGAACGAAAAAGATGAAAAGATGTCTTAAGATGAAACTTCTCGCATATAGTTCTACAATATACGTTGCTTCAAGTTTAGAAATGCTTGCGTTAATATCAACCGCTTCTTTGAAGATGGCCGTGATAGAGTTCCACTCATCCCTACTTGGAATTCTAATGTCAAATCTCTTATTCAGATTCGGTTTCAAATAGAACCTGGAATTCCTCAAATAGGAAGGAGAAAAGCCCAGAGGAAAGTAATACAGTGTTGCGTTGAAAATTGTATCAAGTACAGTCGGCTCAAAGATCTCTACATAAAGATTAATTTCAATGATGGTTTACCAAATCCAGCGTACGCTATCACCATCTTATGCCCTACAGTTCTATAGGCATTAAACCAACTTATAAATTGATTAAAATAATTTATGTTATGGCTTCCAACGATCATTCTAGTTCTAGTTCCTGGTGAAATATAAATTTGTAAAAATTTGCAGAAAATATTTCAAGCAACTCCCGCATAGCTTCAAATCAAAGGGCACCAGGAGTTGCATGGAGCCTCCACACCCTATACGTTTACACAACACCCGCCTCTACTGGGTTCCGAGCCACTTTAGCATAGAGGGGAACGAGAAGAGGGACGAACTGGCACGGAAAGGATCGGAGAGGTCTGAGAAGGAGACGATGAGACGAGAATGGGGATACATTGAATATATTTCCAGAAGGAAAACCATGGAGCTCGACAAGAAAATGTTTCCCATTCTAACAGGACACTGCGCTATTTCCAGTTTCGCTGATAAGCCCGAACCATCTGCTATTTCGAAATTGGCAATACTTATGGCATTCTATTCTGTCACAAAATTCAGTTGATTATCTCCACTGAACGTAATGAATCGATTTACGCTTGAGCAAAGTTGGGATTTATTGGGTCTACGATGTTGTGATTTTACCAAAAAAAAAAAAAAAACATCTTTTCGGATGAAGCTCATTTTCATGTGAGTGAGAACGTTAATAAGCATAATTGCCGTATTTTGGGCTCATAAAATATACATGTGGTCTTACAGAAGCCAAAGTGACTGTTTGGCACAGCTTGTAAAGCGGAGTTATCATTGGCCTATATATCCTCTAAAATGAGGACGGCGCAACTATTACTGTCAATGGAGACACCTATCGCATGTCTCCCTAAATTGTCGTATTTGGGGCTGTTTGGTGTGGCTTGTGGAGCAGAGGCATCATTGGCCCGCTAGTTCTTTGAAAATCAGCAAGGCGCAACCATTACGGTCAATTTAGACAATTTAGACCGATTTTTTTGTACCCGCTCTTCATGGAAGCGATGTGGACGCCGTTTGGTTTCAACAGGATGGTCCAACTTGTTATACATCTCATACCACAATCGATTTATTGCGTCAAACGTTTGATGGTCGTTTAATTTGCCGAAATGGTGATATCAATCGGTCACCAAGAAGCTGCGATTTGACACCGGTGGACTATTTTCTGTGGGGCGCCGTTAAATTACAGTGTTATGCCGAGAAACCAGAGACAATTGAGCATTTTAAGGTCAACATTTGTAATGCCATTACACTTGAAAAAGTGATGGAAAATTGATCCGATCAAAATAGATACTGCGGGGCCTGCCGCGGCAGACATATGTATGAAATAACATTCCATTTCTATTCGCAACAATTGCATTTCACAACAAAAAAATAAATTTTGCAAACCGTTTCAAATCGGTTTTGTTTTATTGCAATTTTAAATTTAAACTTTTAAATGGCCCACCCTTTAGAAACTTATAATGAACAATTTATTTCCAATACCGCCCGACACAGACCATTACTTTTGTTGGTATTAATCTTGGCTTTGTCACAATGTCTATGAAACTTCACCTTGCTTTGTTTATTTTCTCTTACATACATTTTTATCGCATGCGATTCATTTGTCATTGCCTGTAATCAATTGCTATAGGAATGGTTCCATCATACTTAAAAAGAAACAAAAAAACGAAACAAAATTATTGTAACTGCGTTAATAAGCCGCTTTTAGAAGAAAATGAAAAAGTTGTTTGTTTTTTGTTTTTGTTGCCCAAAAATTAAACAGAGATTAAAAGTTTTCAATTGAAACTAAGAAGTTGTAATCTATACTAATGGACTTTCAGTTCTATTGGCCTTATTCTCATTGCAAAAGTTCACTTAAACTTATGCTTTAAGTAGATGTCATCTTCTACTATTCAACTACCACTACCACCACTGGCAATAACACCGATATTATCACCGCCGCCATGGAGGCCATCAACTTAATCTGATTATGACCCAATTCCTTGGCCATTTAGTGCAGCTGTTCTACATACACACTTCAACATTGTTATTCTCATACTCTGTAGTAGTAATAGAGTTTATGAAGTCAACTTTTAATGGGGTGTCCTATATAGCAGCAATCTATCCATCCGTCCATTCATCCATCCATCCATTAACATTTTCTAGCCAAATAAAATTCAATTATCTGTTGGCGGACTTTAATCATAATGAATGAACCGAAATGAACGAAATGAACAAAATGTAGGAAAAGTATGAAATGAATGAATGAGAAGTGAATGAACCAGTCAATGTCAAAGTTGTAATCAAAATGGAAACAAATTAAAATTAAGAACTAAATTATAAACTTAATGGTGGCCACAACAGAACACGACAACAGTTCTTATTAAAAATAGAAATTTTTTGTTAAAATAATTCCACTATAGGATGAAATTTTCTTTAAAAAACAATGAATTTTCTTTTTCAACTTCATTTAATAGTCGTAAAGCAACAGCAACAACAAAATATAGCATTTTATATTTGAAAACTTTGTCATTAAAAATTTTGTATCTCTCCATCAGCAATTGCCATTAATAAGGCCAAAAGATGTCGAAAAGAGAATTTCAAAGTGGTTTTGTTTTTGTTTTCTTTGTATTATTCTTGTTGAGATTTTAACGAGATTGTTTTGACAACTGCGAAAGGACATTAGAGGCACAATACACTCAGAACAATTTTGTTAAACTCTTCTACTCATACTTTTATACACACACTCACCCAAATGGAATAATAAGATGGACAATCAAAACAGAACAAAAATCGTATTTGTGAAGTAAAGTCAAGTATTAGGGACTGTAATAAGAATCATTTTTAATATGTAATGAGGCCATTACCAGCAGATCTATAAAGAAATCCCAAATTTTGATACCCGAATAAATTGGATTTACGAAGAGGCCAACTTCAACATTCGTATCTCTCAAGGAGCCGATCTCTACAATGTTTTCCAAGCAGAAGTCATGGCAATTTTGAAAGCCGCATAATGCTTGTTGGTTAGCTGGATTTTCCCTGAAAATCTCATAATTTACTCGGATAGTCAGGCTGCAATTAAGTCACTAAAGAAATTAGTTTCAATGTCACTTCGTGCTACTTGGCCTCTAGTATAAAAGAACCAGAAACCAAAGTATAACTTCAACTGCAAGACCATAATACGGTTTTCCAAGCGTATCAGAGAATATATGATGTGGGTGAAAGCATACGTACATACGTAATTGATCGTTACAACCCATTAGGCAGGATTACCTCTTAGCTTCTCACAACACTTATGTTGTGTGTGTTGATTTTATACACGAGTGGCGGGACCTACAATTTAAAGTCGTCATGGCAATTTTATTTACTCTCAGAGTTTTTGCCAGAAATCTGCGGGCAGGAAGTCGCCGAAAAATATTTATTTTCATATTTCGTTTTGTTAGAGATGTTTGACCTGGGGTATGAACTGTGGCCTCATGTCTAATAAGCCAACACACTACCTACTAGACTATGGCGACTTAGAAATTTCGGATACTTCAGAGGTAACTCTTATATGGCTTCAGAGACATAGAGATTCCTTTGAAATTGCATTGCTGATGAGTTGGCCAAGAACGGTATGGACCTGGCAATCTCCCACACGTTACAATGCTAGGCATTTCGGAGAGGCTCAATATCGACACGTATGCATGAGAAAAGGACTGACTCACTTCCGTCCTGAAATATTATGGCCCTTCATCGCACAAGAGCGGTTCTTCAGGGCCACTGTCCTTTTGGTAGGTTAGCCGAAATACCCGGCATTGCAAATAATAACTTATTCAGAAGATGTGGATATGCGGTGTAGTAAGAGACTGTCTTTTTACCAGGGCCCTACTCTTGTCATGAACGGTTAAAGATTTCTAAAATTGATTTTCATTTATTCAGTCTATTTTGCCAAACCACCATGGATGGCAGCAGTATTTAACAACACTTGGAATTAATCAAATTGATTATCAAAACAGGTGTTCCGTTCCTCTTTAATGGTCATCATAATCGGGGCTTTTACATTTTGTTGCTTTCTGAATCAGCTCTTTTTGTCTTGTACGTGGGGAACATGAATGAGTCGTTAGTTTTTCTGTTCCGTGCCGTATGTGTTAAATATAAATAAATAAATAGTCTAGTAGGTAGTGTGGTGGCTTACTAGACATGAGCACACGGTTCAAACCATGTCAGGCATCTGCAACAAAACCAAATATGAAAAAATATTTCTCCGGCGACTTCTGGCAAAATCTCTGAGAGTAAATAAAATAGCCATGATAAAGTTTCTCAAAAATCTATCGTTCGGAGTCGACTTTAAACTGTAAGTCCCGGCACTCATGTATAAAGTTAACACTCAAATTAAGTGGTGTGAGGGGTAAGGTCATAATCCTGATTGAAGGGTTGTAATGACTAATTATGTATGTATGTGTGTAGTTATAACTGGACACTGGCCCCTAGATACAGACGTCCAAAAGCTAGGAATTGTAAGGACGAAGAAAAAGCACAGACCACAGAAGATCTTCTTTGACATTGTCTAGGACTTGCAAACCTGAGACTGTTGGGATTATCGGCCACTCAGAGTTTCACACGTTCATAAATCTATTAGTATTGCAGAGAAATAGCAGCCTGGCACCTATAACACTATTAGTGCTATAACATAAGGTCTTATTGTATCCCAAGGACCCAAGTAGACTATATTTTTAAGACATCTGCCACCAATTAATCCTCATCTATAACACATAAGACTACTGGAACAGCTAGGCAGACACAAAATAAGTGAATTCATTCAATCATAAACCGATTCGCTGTTAATCTTGGATGCCTTGAAAGGGAAAGCTCTGTGTGGATACAGAGAAATGATTGGCATATTAGGAAAGAGTAAAAAATAGCAGTAAAGCCAGTAAAACCCATTATAACCTATTACATCAGGAATATACATATGTATGTAAAGTTTTCATATGTAATTACAAAATCTATATTCTGCCTTGCTTGTAAATTTCTAATAAATCTCTCCATTGCCTCATCCTTTACATAATTTTTTCTTTTCAAATTAAATTCAATTCGTCTGTATTTATTTATTTTCTTTATGCTTTCATATAAATTTTCTAATTCAAATCAATTTGAATTTATAAAAGAAAATAGGAGCAGCAGCAATAGCAGGAGCTTTACTTTATTTAAAAATTTTTATTTAATTTTCATTTAAAATACGAAAATAAATAGAAAATGGAAAAATGAAACTCTTCTGCTCCTACACAGCTTGAAGGAAAAATCTCTTTAGAAAGTATTAGTAACTGGAATAAAGAGAAACAGAGAGAGCATGGGAGAGAGAGATGAAGAGAGAAAAACTAAAAGAAAATAAAATTATTGAAGTAAAAAGCTGATTTAGTTTCTTCTTTTGTGTTCCCTAAACATTTATAAGTATGGAGCAGAGAGAGCGAGCGAGAGTAGGGCAAAGGCATGAGGACTAAAGTAAAAGAATTTGTATGAGTTTATAGTAAATGTGTGTGTGAGTGTTACTTAATTATGATACTGTGCATGTGTTTGTAAGCAAAGAAAGGAGCAAAAGTAAAGAGAAAAAGAGAAGAGGATTTTTAAGCAAGAAATAAAGCAGCTTTTGTAAATTACAATGTTTAAAGTTATTAAACTGTTGCCATTTAATTGTACACACAGACAAGTGAATTATTAAAATGCGTTGAGCAGGAGGGAGTAAGTATGGGTGAGAGAGAGAATCTTTCATGTCAATTTTATTTCTCTATACACTTTTTACTCATTTATTATCATTTCCATTCTTGTTAAAGTGAAAAGACTTTTAAAGTATAGCATGGGCATTAGCACAGAGCAAATGAATGAAAGCAACTGAAAGAATATTAAAATATTAGAGGATTTTTACTTCTCACTCACACTCTCCTTGCATTACTTACTTACCCATACCCATACACATTGCCATTATAAATATTTTACAGCCACCATGTTGCATGAGGCATAAATACATAGAATGTAACCACTATAGGACTGATGATGATTGAGGGAAAACTTACTTGTTAAATAATCGTAAAAACGGTATTTAATTTTGCCAACCTTATTAAGATCTGGCAGCCTTTTATTATAAAATGTTCCAAAAGAAATATTATCCCAGTGGAACAGTGGTTTCTTTTACAATAATTGTGATTTCAATTTCTTACTGATACTTTTTCACGGCATATTCAAAAGAATGAAAATTAAATCTGAAAAATACAAAACAATTCCTTCGAAATCGTATCGGGTTGACCATCTATTGGTTTCAATTTGAAGCATCGGTTCTTCCAAATCTGGCAATACTTATGTCATTCTATTCTGTCACAAAATTCAGTATCTTATCTCCACTGAACGTAATGAATCGATTTACGCTTGAGCAACATCAGGATTTATTGGAAATTTATATCTAAAATAAGGACAATTGGTCGGAAATTGAACGAAAATGTCGTACAAAATTTGGGCGCAGAGAAGGAACAACGCAAGTTTATGACTAAAGTTCGGTTTCATTGTTGATGCGCTAAGACGTAAAAGTTCTCGTACAATACGTACACCCGAAAATATCGAAGCTGTGACTGAGAGTGTACGTGAGGATCCATAAACGTAAACTCGTCAATGTCTTCAAGAATTGAAAATTTCAGGCACCGGTTTACGTCGAAGTTTGCGAAAAGATCTCGGTATGACGCATTACAAAATGCAATTGGTTCATGAGTTGAAACCGCCTGGTCATCCGCTTCGTTGTCGCTTCGTCAACGAGAAACTGCACGATGATGTCGATTTTGCAAAAAAAAAAAATCAGCTTATCAGGATGAAGCTCATTTTCATATTGCTGTGTACGTTAATAAGCAAAATTGCCGTATTTGAGGCTTTGAAAATCCACAAGTGGTCTTACAGAAACCAATGCACCCACTACGAGTGACTGTTTGATGCGGCTTGTGGAGCAGAAGCATCATAGGCCCAATATTTCTTTGAAAATGAGCAGGGCGCAACCATTACGGTCAATGGAAACACCTATCGCACCATGATAACCAATTTATTTGTACTCGCTCTTCATAGTAAGAAGATGTTTAGTTTCAACACGATGGTGAAACTAGCCACACATCCCATGCCACAATCGATTTTTTACGTCATACGTTTGATGACCGTTTAATTAGCCGAAATGATGATTTCAATTGGTCATCAAGATGATGCGATTTGACACCTTTGGACTATTTTCTACGGGGTGCTTTAAAGAAAAGTGTTATGCCGACAAAACAGGGTTCATCGCCGTAGTCTAGTAGGTAGTGTGTTGGTTATTAGACGTAAGGACACGGTTCAAACCCCAGATCAGATATCAAAATGATATATAAAAAAATATTTTTTCGGCGACTTCTCTCAGCAGATTTCTGGCAAAAACTCTGAGATTAAACAAAAAATTGCCATGAAAAGTTTCTCAAATATATGTCGTTAGAAATCGTCTTTAAACTGTAGGTCCCGCCATTTATGTGTAAAAATTAACGTACACAACATAAGTGGTGTGGAAGCTTGGTCGTAATCCCGACTGAAGGGTTGTAATGACTAATTACATAGCCCTGCAAATTTTGTTTTTTTTTTTTGGGCAAATAAGATGGCTCCATCTTTCATCACGTCAGGTTTTCGAGAAAAAGGGGGTTGAAACCCCTAAAAATAGCGTTTTTGGCCATTTTTGAAAAATTATAGAGCTAAACAGTGACATGCTAGAACCATCGCTATTGTCAGAAATTGACAATTGATCTTTGCTCTTTAAAATGAGCCCAAAGCCAAATTGTTTGCATGCACCCTTAAAGGAGGGGGTGGGCTTATGTCAAGGGGTGCAAGAGAAAAAGAAACACATTACGGAGGTCCTTAAAAATTAATCAGATTTGCTTAAAAATTGTTACTCAGGGGTTTTTGGGGTCGCTGATTACAGATCTTCATACAGATTTAAAAAATTCAAAATAGCGTATCCAATATGGCGGTTAAGTAAATCTGATTAATTTTTATAAAACTCGACCGCCATATTGGATCCGCCATTTTGAATTTTTTAAATCTGAATGGAGATCTGGAATCAGCGACCCTTCGGAAACACCTGCCTTCGGAAACACCTAGAGCCATCTTATTTGCAAAACATATGCAGGGCTGTGTTATGTATGCACTATGTAGCAATTTTTCCCCCAAAAGGTACAATTGATGGTACATCTTTGTATTTCTTAAATTTTAAAACATTTTTTAAATAAATTTTTTTTATTTTTCTTTTTTCAAATTATTAAAAATGGTTAGTTCAGTACACCATGTTAATAAATTAAAGAATATCTACCCCGCAAACCACTGTACATATCATTTATAGTTTTATCAGTGGTATTCAAAGTATATGAAGCCTGTAAAAGTGTTATTGGTAACAAGAAAAGCTTCAATTCGAAAAAAGGTAGCAGAGGAGTAGTAGATCTTCTTCTTATTCTTATTTTTTCTTTTAAACGGCAACTTTAAAGATATAGTAGTGGAAGTAGAAATGGTAGCAATAGAAGAAGATGTAGTAGTAGTAGTTGTAATAGCAACAACAACACACTTATGCGCTTCAATGAAGCACGTAATTATCAAATAATTGGATGCGACACCAGCTGTAAAATTTAAAAGAAAAAAAATTTAGAAAAATGTGAAGAAATTCTCTTTCAGAAACAAAGACCAGAACAGCAAGACCAACAACAACAAAAAAATCTTAAAAAGTGCGTTCTAACAATGTTACATTTTCTTCATCTAGAAGATACCAAACCATATCGTCGTATAGAGTTCGTATAGCCAAAGAGAATTTGAAACGAATTTAAGCAGCAGAAAAAAATCACGTTGACAGTTGTGTCAATGCCATTAAGGACTTGAAAGGACAAGAACTACTCTAGTGAACCAGATTTTCAATGGAAAGTGCTTAAAAACTACTAAAAAATAACTTAAAATGTTATTAAGAAATTATAAAAGCATACGAAAAGCATGAAATGAAATTAAAATTAAAACTTCTAAAGATTGCAATGCTTTAAATGGGATGAGGAGGTTGAAATAAAAATTTTGTTAAGAAATTTTGTGGAGGAGAAATTTCATTATTTTCGTTAATGACATACCTTTTCTTAAATTTTGCCATAAGGTCAGTTAAATGTCATTTAGGATATCAAAATAAGTATCAAATCTTTGTTAACTAAGGTAGTTAGGTAGTTTTAAGCTTACTTGAGCACACATACCGGACTGTTGTGACGCCACAGATAAGCGCAGTCCCTGCTGAATTCAACTAAACTAATCGAAGAAGTCGGTCTGCGCAGGGGCTGTGCAAAAGTGATTGCATTTTGTGTGTGAATAGAATAAGTCAATCAAACAAGTCAAAAACAATTACAACATAAGGGATAATAAAGTACAGAAGAATAAATTAAGAAAGTTGCCACCTCTAAAGGCTCTTGTCAAAAGGTTTTCATTTCAGATAATTCTACATAGCATTGGACCCCACACGCCGGGTTAGTGCTCTTCTAACATGGTAAATTTGCCTGGAGGATATTACTTTCGCCGCCGTAGTCTAGTAGGTAGTGTGTTGGCTTATTAGACCAGGCCAGATATCAAACAAAATACAAAAAAAAGTATTTCTTCGGCGACTTCCTCTCAGCAGATTTCTGGCAAAAACTCTGAGATTAAATAAAAATTGCCATGAAAAGTTCCTCAAAATCTGTCGTTCGGAGTCGACTTTAAACTGTAGGTCCCGCCATTCATATATAAAATTAACACACACAACATAAGTGGTGTGAGAAACTAGGTCGTAATCCTGACTGAATGTTTGTAATGACCAATTATGTATGTATATATGTTATGTATATTACTCTCATCCTTCAACCACAAGCTAATTATCTTAATGCTTAATTGGTCATTATATCCCCTTTAGTCAGGATTATAACCTAGCTTTTCTTACCACACATCCTGTATATATAATATAAGCAATGAGTGGCGGATCCTACAATTTAACGTCGACTCCGTACAACAGATTTGAGAATTTTGTTAATTTTGTTAACTCTTATAATTTTTGCCACCAGACTTCTGAGAGGAAGTCACCGAATGAAATATTTTTTTCACAACCCGGCTCAGACATCTCGAAAAAAATGAAAAATTGAAAAACAAAAATATTTCTTTCGAAAACTTTCTGCTCTTCTGGCAAAAACTCTGAGAGTAAATAAAATTTCCATGAAAGGTTTCCAAAAAAGAATCAGTCTTTCGGAGTCGAAAGAGTAGGTCCCTCTACTATTTGATAAAAATTAACGCACAACATTGGTGATGTGAGAAGGTAGGTCGTTATCCTGCGTAAAGGGGTTGTAATGATCAATTAACTTAGTAATGTTGGTAAGTAAGTATGGATGTCATGTTATTATTTAATATTGGGACTTTAGTTCAGGTGGAAAGTGGGAAGAAGTCTCACATGACTCTAAGCGCCGTATATGCATAGTCTCTACCTTTTCGATTCTGGTCCTGATGATCTGAGGGAAACCACTTGTGTTTAAAGCGATGGAATCGAGAGATAAGAAAGTTTTCTCAATGTCTTTAGGACCATAGAATCGATATCACCTTCATAAACGAAAATCATGTTTATTTCAAGATGATGAAGATCAGTCTCGAAGTCGCCGTAGTCTAACTTAACATAATAACAACATGAAGTCGCCGTAGTCTAGTAGGTAGTGTGTTGACTTATTAGACGTAAAGCCAGGGTTCGAGTCCCAGGCCAGACATCAAAACAAAATACAAAAAGTATTTCTTCATCGACTTCCTCTCAGCATATTTCTGGCAAAAACTCTGAGAGTAAATAAAAATTGCCATGAAAAGTTTCTCAAAAATCTGTCGTTCGGAGTCGATTTAAACTATAGGTCCCACCACTCATGTATAAAATTAACATACACAACATAAGTGGTGTGAGTAATAGGACTTTGTACAATGTGTCAATTCGTCCTCCGAATAATGCCATATTATCGTGTGGCTTTTGAGGTAGCATAGGGCTCTTACATGCGTTTGTTTCTGCGAAGCACCCCTACCTCTTAGAGTCATACATACTTGGTTATTACAACCCTTCAGTCAGTATTATTATATATCTTCTCACACCTCCGTTATTGTGCCTGTTAATTTTATGAGTGGAGGGAACTACAGATTAAAGTCGTTTCCAAAAGGCAGATTTTTGAGAAACTTTTTCATGGCAATTTTTTGTTTACACTCTCAGAGTTTTTGCCACAAATCTGCTGAGAAGAAGTCACTAACCTGGGGTTTAAACCGAGGCCTCACGTCTAATAAGCCAACAGACTACAGCGACTACACCTCTTAGAGCCATTAAGATAAATTAGTCTGATAGAGTTTCAAAGACCTTTTCGATGTTCTGCAATTCTAATCAATAAATGTTTTGACAAAAAGTCAGTCAATTTTACTTGCTTCCTCTATTAGAAGCTGTTAAGTTATGGGTAGTGAATAAAGCCTCCGATTTTATAGGAATGGTTGTAGATACAACAGACATGAAATAAATTATGTGGCTAGTATGCCTAGTTTTTTTGGTTTGAAGAGATTTAATGCTGGCATATAACTCTTTGGCTACACTTCTTTAACAGTGTACTTTACAACAATATATACCATATAGCAATCGACCAGCTGTACTCTCAAAAAACCAAAAAAAAATGTTTTTATTTTTTTATCAAGTCAAATGAATTATTCAGATGCCTTAAGCTAATCCTTTAGTTTATGCCACAGCCACTAAAGTTTTCATTTTTATCCCATTGGAGAATTACAATCATAATGAACTTCATTCACACCCGCATATATCATATTTCATTACAACTTCTAATAATCTCATCATAAATTTATGGTTCAACCTTTTCTTTTTTTTAATTTTTTTTAATTATATAAACATACACACATACATAAATTCAGGACACTTTATAAATAAATAAATAAAAAACAACAAGCGGTTGAAAAATAAAATTGTTTTAATGAAAATTCTCCAGGGTAACCAAAGCAATGGTGGTAATGGATTCTCATTATTTTTTTAAATTTTTTATCATCAGGTTTTTCCAAATTAAAGACAGAAAAAACGAAAGGTAAAAACACAATAGTTGTGTGCTGTGTTTAATCATAACTGATGTATAGTATGTATTGTTGTTGTTATTGTTGTTGTATAGCTATAATTTATTGAGGTAGTGTTAATAATGTTAATTAATTTTATTTATTATGAATTGCACAGAAAAATAATCACAACAAAAAAAGGAAAAAAATGAAAAAAGAATGTGTATTATTATTACACTTCATAAACACACAAATAACCATACAAACATACATATACGAGGTTAGATAAATAAGTAACTTTTGAATAAAATACAGGTTATTTTATTTCTCAACAAAGTACTCACAATACTGGACAGAGAAGACTGCGATACCCATTTGGAAGCCGTTGTAAGGAACTTTTAACTGAAGGATCATTACTGACACATACTACTACGAAGGGAGAGTTATCACGCCATTGATGTGAAAGATCACTGTAAAGGAGATTTTGAAAACTTTAACGATGTGGTTTTAAGGTACGAGGAAGATCTACACATTATGATGTCGGGCTTTTGATTCGCACAGTCTCTTCTTGAGATGCAAACAGGTTTTAAAGTTTACAACACACAATGCAAGAGTCCATCGAATATCCATCTTAATTACACCACTTATATCCGACTAAAAATATTGAAATCAAACTCGATTTGAGTCTCCTCGACCCAGGAGAGCGTGAAGGTTCTTATTATACTTTATTTAGTAGAGTATTATTGCAATGGAGCTTGTATTTTACTGTCTTACCGCTACTTCAATGAAACGTGTTGAAGGCAATAAAAAGGAACTCGAAAATTTTAACGTAGGACACGTCTGCCATCTAGAGCACATAAGATTGTAGTCCAATGACCAATGCGTTACACAAGGAAATTGTTGTTTAGTCGCGCTATCCGTAAGTGGAATTCACATCGTATTGCTTAGGCCTAGTAAACTATAAGCAAACTATAAGCGCACAATATTAAACTTGAGATAAGTAAGAAGAAATCAAAGGCTAAGAGAAAAATATTTGCACATACAGCACCAGTTCTATCATAGCACATTACACCTTCAAAAGGTACATAGGTAAGATTTTTAAAATTTCGACCAGACCTTGAATACTGCGTGTATCGGGCCGTAGTGAAACAAATATTGCTTTATAGTGTACATATTTGGTTTATGGTGTACAAACTCCAATTTCATGCAGACGATGGCATTATTTGCTATGTTCAATGGTCTGTGCTCTGACCCTCCACCGAGTTGATGGCAGTAAGGCTCAATTCAGTTAAATTCTGGTCGACTTTGGCTACGGACATGACACATCCAGATCGATTTTATGGTTTCTTTTAATTTTCTGAATATGACATTTGATTTTAGAATTCAAAATAGGCTCTTCTAGTATGACCAATGGACTGCAGGTTACATAGTTAGATACTGATATTAAAATTTATTATAGACTGACTGACGACTGCAGTGCTTTCCGTCAGAGGTAATGGCCATTTTGAAATCGGCACTATTATTGTTGCAGGTTTTTCCCTTAAGTTCCTAATGAGCTTTAACACACGGTAGTTTACGTCTACGAATGTCACGAATTTACCGGGTACATTTCATATGGGTTTAACGACATAAGGATATCGTTGGCAATTACGTTGCTGATGAAAGACCAGAGCTCTCCGAAATGTTTCCGAAAAGTCCTAATTGGACAGACAACTTTGTTGACAGTAAGAGAATACGTGCAGTATTCTTGTGTCATTTTTGGTTGCGAAATGGCTCATAAACTCAAGGATCACAGAATATCTTCTCTCTTCTTCAAAGAATTTATGAACCTCAAATTTATTGACAGAATGTGTGTAGCCAAAGATGTTTTGGTTAAAATATTCATAAAATAATTAGGAAATGCCTTGCAGTTGCTATTGCAATGCGGCAGATGTAGTCCGTATTATAATGAGGCATTATAGGACTCCAGTGAAATATACCTCTTTTCAGGGAGGCTGCTAACTTATACTGTTTTAAGATAACCTATTGACCCCACCTCGTATACATCTGCATATAAAGAGATAAAAGTAGAGAGAATGGTAAAGAGAAATGGAATACGTTACAGTAGAGGTAAAAAAATGTGACATTTGTAATGAAAATGTAATTGAATTTTGAATTACTTGCAAAACTATACAACTACAAATACACATACACGTGCGCAGATACATTCTCTCTCTCTCTCTCTTCTGTGTGTATGTATATGGTTTACATACTCATACTTTAAATTTTGAGAGGAAAAAATAATAATAATTACTCTCACTCTCTCTTTCTATCTTTATCCGCACGGTATGATTCGTTTACTCACACTTTTAATGCTTGCAAACCAATACAAATTCAATAACAAATATAAACATATTAAAAAGTCATTTATAATTTATGATTAAAAAAGAAGAATTGAAAAAAAGAATATAAAAACAACAACAGCAGCAGCAGCAGCAATAATAATAATAATAAAAATAAAATTATTTTTCATTTTACAAGGCCCTGCAGCATATGAGTATTTTAATTTGTGTATTTTATTTTAAATTTTATTTTTATTTTTTATTCTTTTATTTTAGTTTTTTTTCAATTACTTTTTTCTCTACATTTTATTTACATTCTCAAATAATTGTAATAAATTTGTGATTTTGAAATCAATTTGTTGTATTTTAATTAAACATTATACAAAATTAACAAAAACAAACAAAAAACCATTCAAATTAATACTTTTTATAACAAAAAAATACAAAATTACACAACAAAATTATAAATCTCTACATTAGCACATTAAGCATTAAGAGTTTTTGATAAAATATTTTAAAATTTAATAAAATTTACAATATTTTCGATTTGTTTTTTTCATACATTTTTAATATAAAATTTAGTATTAAAAAGAGAAAAACTTAGCTTTCTCAAGTGGCTAGAAAGTTTAATTACAAAAAAAAACTTTAAAAATTGGTTATTCGATCCACATTTACTTATAGAACGAAGTCGCCGTAGTCTAGTATGTAGTGTGTTGGCTTATTAGACGTAAACCAGGGTTCGAACTCCAGGTCGGACATCAAGACAAAAATACAAAAAGTATTTCTTCGGCGACTTCCTCTCAGCAGATTTCTGGCAAAAACTCTGAGAGTAAATAAAATTGCCATGAAAAAGTTTCTCAAAAAATCTGTTGTTCGGAGTCGACTTTAAACTGTAAGTCCCACCACTTATGTATAAAATTCACACACACAACATAAGTGGCGTGAGAAACTAGAACGTTGTACAATTGGTCAATTCGACCTCCGCGTACGGTACTTGCCTTAATTGACAAGTACACGTCATCTAACATAACCTAACCTAACATAACCTATAGAACGTTAATCAAGAGAATATTTCATAGGATACCTGTTAAAGGTGATGTGTTGGGCAAAGCCTGAGGCCAAATGCCCAAAACACTCATAGATTTTAGGCTTAGAGATGTAACATCCCTTGTGTCATTGCCCAGGTTTTCTCAGTTAAAGATCCCAGCCACTCAAAACTCATCTCAAAGTAGTAGACTAGAAAAATATAACAAAGTTTGTACAAAATACAAAATGAAAGCGCTTTAGTCTAAGAGGTTGTGTGGTGACATAAAGGTTCCGTGTGTCAATTTTGCGGAAAAGACAGCGTAGTCTAGTGTGTTGGCTTTTAAGGCTTAAGTCCACGATTCAAGCCCCAGGCAAGATATCTCCAACAAAACGAAACGAAATATGAAAAAATATTTTTTCGATGACTTCCTCTCAGCAGATTTTTGGCAAAAACTCTGAGTGTGAAATAAAATTGTCATGAAAAGTTTCTCAACAAATCTGTCGTTCAAAGTCGACTTTAAACTGTATGTAGATCCCGCCACTCACTTCTCACATCAATTATGTTGTGTGGGTTAATTTTATACATGAGTGGCGGAATCAACAGTTTAAAGCGTACACTGAAGGACAAATTTCTGTCCTGTCCTGAAAAAGGGAGACCCTACTATATGCGCAAACTACAGGGGTATAAGCCTCCTCCCTATCGCATATAAGGTTCTTACAGGCGTATTGTGTGAACGACTGAAGCCACTCGTCAAAACACTGATTGGACCTTATCAGAGCGGCTTCAGACCTGGCAAGTCCACCATCGACCAGATCTTCACACTACGCCAAATCCTGGAAAAGACCCACGAAATACAAGTCGAGACACACCATCTTTTTGTCGACTATAAGGCAGCCTTCGATAGCCCCATAAGAGATCGTGTTTTTGCCGCAATGTTTGAGCTCGGTATACCTGCGAAGCTGATAAGGCTATGCAGAATGGTGTTGAGCAATTCCTGCAAGATAGGAAAAGAACCTCTCCGAACCTTTTGGTACCGTGCGAGGTTTCAGGCAAGGCGACCGCTTATCATGCGACCTATTCAACTTCGTCATGGAGAGAGTTTTGCGAAAGGCGGGAGTGCATTGCAATGGCACTATTTTTCAAAAAAGTGCCCAGTTACTTGCATACGCTGACGGCATTGACACATAGAGCGTACCAAGCGAGATGTTACTGCTGCTTTTAGTGCTATTGAACGGGAGTCTACTAAGATGGGTTTGGCAGTAAATGAGGGCAAAACAAAGTATACGTTATCGACAAGTAGACACGTGCGGCGTATTGATTCTCAGATTAAGGCCGATAACTATACTTTTGACACAGTCAAGGAATTTATTTATCTTGGCTCCACCGTTACCACCAAAAATGATGTCAGTCTGGAGATCAAGCGCAGGATTACTCTTGCCAACAGGTGCTACTGTGGTCTCAATAGGCAATGGAGTAGCAGAGACCCCTCTCGTACGACAAAACTAAAACTCTACAAGACGCTCATCCTACCCGTTCTTCTTTATGGCGCAGAGGCATGGACCCTATTAACTACTGATACAGCAGCCTTGAGAGTGTTCGAGAGAAAAGTCCTGCGTAATATCTTCGGTCCAGTACGAGTTTGCGATGATTTCCGCATCCGATCCAACAGTGAGCTGTATGAGCTCTTCGTTCCTATGGAGGAGGATGCTCCGGCGAAACGGGTATTTGATGCGGGGATCTGCGGAAGTCGGCGAAGAGGACAACCTTGTATCCGTTGGAAGGACCAAATCGAGGAAGCCCTGTCATCGATTGGCGTGACCAAATGGCGTAGGCGCACACAAAGTAGTGGTGCCTGGAAGGATGTTTTGCGGCAGGCCGAAATCCATTAATCGGATTGTTATGGCCAATTAAGTAAATAAATAAGAAGGACAAATTTGTTGAGAAACTTTTCATGGCAATTTCATTTACTCTCAGAGTTTTTGCCAGAAATCTGCTGAGGTAGTGCCCGAAGAAATATTTTTCATATTACGGTTTGCTGGAGCTGTCTGACCTGGGGTTTGAACCGTGGCCTCACGACTAATAAGCCAACTGGACTACGGCGTGAATAAAAAACTTTTTTAAAGATAAGATTCCAGAACAAAACAATACTACAACAGCATTATAGAAGCGTTACTAAAAACAAATGGTTCATCAGGTTTTTGGCTGATAAATTGTAGTCCTAAATTCACGAGTTCCAAATTTCTAACACCAACTTCTGTTAGAATTCCCTTTTATTTGTAAACTATTCTGACATTTGTCATTCAAATTATTGCTCAAATAATGTCAAGCAATCATTCGTTATTACCTCAGTTTTGTAGTGTTTTCAATAAGATTTAGAAAGTGAAGTATTTAAACACTCATAGCGAACATTTTCTCAGAAATAAATTTCAACTTAAAAAACGCATACAATCACAGAAGATTTCTTAAAAACTTTTTTTGCCAACTGCATACAAACGTACGAGCTTTACGAGTGTAATAGTGAAATGCATTTCACAAAAAAAAAAAAAAACTGAAAAAAACGGTGAAAACTCTTATAAATTCTCCCCTGATAATGAGAAGAATTTTGAACTGGAAGAAAAAGTTCACTTGAAGTTCGTTAGCGTATCCGTATCCGTTTTATTTGATTTCAGACAAAACTTTTAGTTGAAGAATGTCAACGGAAAGAACAAAAGCGCATACAAAACGAAAAAGAAAAACCAAAATGACTCACAAATAAAAAGGACAGACAAGAAATTCATAAAAATGAAATGCTCAAATGAAAAGTAAAACAAAAAGGATAGAAAGAAATAAACGTGGAAATAAAAATAAAATAAACCAACACCATGGGTAACGCTTTATAATTTTTTAACATTTAGGATGACTGTCTGTCTTTCGTTTTCCCTCACTTTTCACCAACAAAATGTTGGAAAAAGTCGTGTTGCAAAAGAGCAGCATCTACGACAACAGCAGCATTAACAACGTGAAAAGGGTTCCGAAAAAATAAGAAAATAACGTCACAGACAATGCCATACAATTGTGCAATTGCACACACGTGACTGGAAATCTTAACGAAATTTTTAAAAACTTCGAAATCATTTCAATTCTTTTCCCCATGCTCTCTTGCGGTACTCACTGACTCTTTTTTTTTTTTTTTGATACGTTTTTAAGAAAACTTTGAAATAAAAAAGAGATTTTTTTGTTGTCATTTGCTTTAGCAGGGAACATAAGAAATTTGTTTCAATTTTGTTGTGATTGAGAAACAGATTTAATTTCTTTTTTTCTTAACGACTTGGTACTATTTGATAAGAAAAAGGTACCTTCAAACGTCCTTATCTAAAGCCTACAAAGGGTCATAAACTTCTTTAAGAAATAAACGAATTCCTTAAGCAATAAAGGGTAGGAGACTATTTACTTTAGGTTCCAATCTTGAAGCCAAGTAAGGACTACAGTATCCGGATAAGTTAACAAGCAGTCAACCTCTGCTACACCATGACTAATTACTTAACTGAAAAGACATCACAACCTTAATCAAGCTTTATGCATAAAAAACTTTTACTGACCAAAAAACGGTCCTTTAACGCCACTTAGCATTAAACAAGGAATAAATTCTGCCCGCGTATTTTCTTCGGTAATCGTTTAACATTTTTGGCGTATTCCCATGAACTTACTAAGCAATACAGAAAAATTACAGCGACAGTAAGAACTGTTCTCTTTCTCCTTGTTATCATAGCAACTTCTGAAGGGTCATATAAGCGAAGACTCAGTCTTCTTACAAGGATCGAAAATTATTGCCTTTGGTGGCAGTAAAGTCCTCTTTCTTTAAACTTTCTCAAGGTCGCACTATACGAATTGTATAGACGAGATTCATTCAGTTAAGTTCGGGTTAAGTTTGGGGTACAGCAAGCTTCAGCCCTTTCTCCAATTTTATTTCCTATATTTATTTAAAATCCTACCTCTTTAACATCCAATCCAATTTCAACTCTTTCGCATCCGATCTACAGTCATTATTCGAGCCAATGTTGCCTAATAGCTCACAAGAGCTGGCAGAATTTTTAAATTAAATTAAAGTGGAGGGGTTCCATATATGGTCCTAAATGTTCAATTCCGTAATACACCGAATGGAACAATACCGTATTCCGTATAGATAGACATAAACTTTTCGATGGCTGAGCTATTTTCACCGATGAGTCCAAAATGGATATGAAAACGGGTGCAGCGATTTGCATTTTAAAGATAAATATCAGGAATTAATACACGGTTCCGAAGGAATGCTTTATCTCTAGTTAAGGCTACCGTACTTGCCAGAAAACATGTGCCAAACAGCACAAAAGTTACAATTTATGCAGATAATCAGGCCTTCGTTGCAGTCTAATGGATAGTGTTTCGGCTTACTAGACGTGAGGATTCACTCACAAAGTTTGCATGGGGATATAGAACGGACAGTAGGGTCTGCGCTATGCCTTTTGGTGTAAGCGCAATTCTACCGGTATGAAACCAGTTTTAAGCATGATTAAGCGAGAGATGAAAGTTATTACAGGAGTAATAGAGGCGCACAGTCCCTTTAGACACACGATCAGCAGTGTATTGAATTAGGAATACAGAAAAGATAGTTTATATGAGAAAGGAAAGAGGGGGAGTAGTGTGTGAAAATTTTTTTATTGATCAGTGTACATACTCTCGTCACTTTTAAATTCGAAAATTGCTTTCTAGTAATAATCCTCACTTCCTTTTTTCTATTGTGAGTAAACACCCAGAGTCTCAGGCGGGAATCGAACCCACAGTCTCGGCCCTTGAAGTTTAGCACACTACCAAATCGTCTATACGGATACCCTAATTCTGTAGACTATGTAAGGAAGTAGAGGAGGCAGTTGATCATATTTTATGCCACCGTCCTTGCCTGCAGGTACGTACACAGGCAGAGATAACTAGACAGTAGATTTGTTGAGTAACTGGTAGGTGTAAAGGACTCCAAACTTGTGGATCTAATAGGGAACGTAAACGCAATGGACTGACTAGGTCTTTAGAAGGATACATATATACATAATTGGTTATTACAACCCTTTAGTCAGGCTTACAACCTAGCTTCTCACACCACTTACGTTGCGTGTGTTAGTTTTATACATTAGTGGCAGGACCTACAGTTTAAAATCGATTCCGAACGACAGATTTTTGAGAAACATTTCATGGCAATTTTATTTTACTCTCAGAGTTTTTGCCTGAAATCTAATAAGAGGAAGTAGGCGAAGAAATATGTATTCATATTTTGTTTTGTAGGAAATATCTGACCTGGAGTTTGACCCATGGCCTCACGGCTAATAAGCCAACACACTAGACTATGGCGACTAGTCGCACCTAAGGCGTCATGCTTAATTGTTATTATCGCTTTGCTTTTTTTTATTTTTTCTTTTCTTATTGATTTTGTTCCTCCTCTGTTTTCTTCTCTTTTCGTCTCTTCTTCTTTTACTTGTCTTTTTTTCACAAATTTTCAAAATAGTGGTTCCTAACCCAACAAGCTCATGGCTGTCACATGCCTGGGTCGCCATACAGTGCTCTCCAGTGAAATTGGCGATAAAGGGATGCAGTAACATAACAGGCTCATAGCGTTTACATACGTGTATTGCAATAGTGTTCTCCAGTGTAAACTGTGGATACAATGATGCACTAACCTAACATTCTCATCGTTTTCCTATACCTGGGTTGCCTTTTAGTGTTCTCCAGTGAAACTGTAGATAGAGTGATGCACTAACCTTAAAGGTTCATAACTTCCCCATACTTTATTCGACCCTTAAAGTTCTACAGTGCCGTTGTCCTGTAGTGTTCTTGCGGCTCTCAGCTCTTTCTAAAAGGAATAAAAAAATGTGCCAGAAAGTATATTTTTAAGTAGGGTATCAAATATTCGGACTGTAGCTATATGTACATACAACGGAACAGAACACAAACTGCTTGAAAGTGCTGTTTTAAGAAAAGTACCTAGTATTTGCACAATACTTTTATAACATTTAACAAAAATGGTGCTTTTTTTAAAGCCATCTAAAGTTTTATTTAAGCCAATATGAAAAGACAAATTCAAGTCAATAATACTTGTTTTGTATGGTTGTATTAAAATTGTTTTTCTTTGTTGGTGTTGTTGTTTTCTGAAGTTTTCCTATTGTTTTCACTGATGCGAGAAAACAGTTTAACGGTTATTGTTAGTGGGTATGTTAGTGTGCATCGTTATCATTGCATTAGTATTTGTATTGTGTTGCAATGTATTAGTATTTGTTTTTACATTTATTTCAAATTGTCTAAAAGAGAGAAGGGGGGATACAAAGGGTACAGATTAACAATGACACTGACATTGTGTGGTCAATTGACATTTATTTCATTGTAGCTGACAATTCTTTGTTGGTTGCTTGTTCGTTGCTGCCATTCTCGCACACACCACCCTTACGTTTTACGCCTGCTTTGTTAGAAGAAATTGAAGAAAAATGCATTGTTGGGAGCCAGTGTTAACAGCACAGGATTTTAATGCCACACAACACTATACAATACAATGTTGCATTTGTTTTGAATTTTATTTTCGTTTTTATTTTCGTTTTTCTTCTGTTTTTTATGTGAATGTCTTTCTTCTTCTTCGTTTTGTTTAACCATAATAAAGTTTTCGATTATTTCTTTTCTTCGAAAGAAAATAAAAAAGAAATCTTTTGCTATTGTTCCCCATGTCTGAGCTAAATTGTCTGATTGTCTGTCTGTCTGTCTGTCTATACGTCTGTCTTTGGTTTGTGCTTTTAGTTAAAACACTTTGTTTTGTTTACTTTTTCCATTTTTATTGCAACATTTTCTTTTTTCCGTATTCCTTAGAGTAGAGTGAAAAATACCGAATGTTTCTTATAAAAATAAAATACCAGAAAAAGAATTTTCTTTTCATTTTCCTTTTAAAAGAAAAACGGGGGGACAATTACACTTAAAATGAAATGACATCTAATCAACGAATGTCAATTTCCTTCATCAAGATTTCCAGTTTTATTCTTTATACACTATAATCGCATAAAAGCTTTAAAGATTTAACCACACTTTCTTATTTTCAATTGAATAGAATATCGTTTCAAACATTCTTAAATCTAAAATCTAAAATTAAATTAAATTTTTATTAAATTTTAGCTGCATGCTGTTGCATGTTGATTTCAATCCATTTTCACCACTTGTCCAAAGAATTGTATGCCGTCCTTATTGGTTATCAGAAAGAGAAACGGATGATTGATGTCGTATAGCAGTGGAGACACTCTCAAATAGGAATAGGCATTCCAGAACAGGACAGCTGTAACAAAACAAAGGCATTTATGATTATAAAAATATTCAAAGTCAGGCTTAACCGTACATGTAATATGCCAAGCCTGTGAAATAGGTTATGAATACGACGACTTATACGCCATATTCTCAGGATTTAGCTTAGAGTGAATATGAGGGGGCAATTCATAGTTTAAATCTTACAAAACGAAGTCTAAAGCTTTGGGAGCACATAAGTAGTTATCATGCAGAAACACATCTATCGGGTGGGTCATCTATTGGTTTAAATTTGACCCTTAGGTTATTTCGAATCTGGCAATACTTGTATCACTCTATACATACGTACATAATTGGTCATTACAACGCTTCAGTCTACGGACTACGACCTAGTTTCTCCACCACTTATGTTGTGTGTGTTAATTTTATACATGAGAGGCGGGACCTACAGTTTAAAATCGACTCCCAATGACAGGTTTTTGAGAAACTTTTCATGGCAATTTTATTTACTTTCCAGAGTTTTTGCCAGAAATCTGTGGAGAGAAAGTCGCCGAAGAAATACTTTTTGTATTTCGTTTTGATGTCTGGCCTGGGGTTTGAACCCTGGCTTTACTTCTAATAAGCCAACACACTACCTACTAGTATCTACCAAAATTAAGTATCCTATCTCCACTGAACATAATGAAACGATTTACGCTTGAGCAACATTGGGATTTATTGGAAATTTATTTAAAACACTAAGACAATTGATACGCAATTGCATGAACAAGACGTACAAAAATTGGGCCAAGAGAAAGACCAACAGTCCGATATACACAAGTATATTGCTAAAGCACGTAATTGTTGATGCATCAAGCCTTGAACGTGCTCGTACAATGCATACACGCGAAGATATCGAAGCTGTGGCGGAGAGTGTCAACATCAACTCGTCATCGTTCTCAAGAATTGAACATTTCACGCACTAGTTTACGTCGAATTTTGCGAAAAGATCTCAGTATGACGATTTTTAAAGTTCAATTGGTTCAAGAGTTAAAGCCGCATCACCTTTCGCTTCCTTTCGCTTCGCTAGATGGGCCAACGAGAACCTACACGCTGATGTAGATTTTGCAAAAAAAAATCATCTTTTCGGATGAAGCTAATTTTCATCGCGGTGCGAATATTAATAAGCAATATTGCCGTTTTTGGGGCTCAGAAAACCAACACATGGTCTTACAGAAGTCAATGCATCCATTACGAATGACTGCTTGGTGCGGATTGTGAATCGCAGGCATCCATGGCCCACATTTCTTTGAAAATGAGAGCGGCGCTAACCATTACGGTCTATGGAGACACCTATCGCACGATTTTAACCGGTTTTTTGTACCCGCTCTTCATGGAATCGATGTGAACGATGTTTAGTTTCAACAGGACCTCAAACGTTTGATGGATTAATTCGCCGAAATGGTGATGTCAATTGGCCGCTAAGAAGCTCCGATTTGACACAGTTGGCCTATTTTCTGTGGGTCGCCGTTAAAGAAAAGTGTTATTGGCGACAAGCCAGAGACAATTCAGCATTTGAAGGCCAACATTCGTGATGCCATTGCCAAGATACGATCCCATACACAACGAGAAGGGCCCGAAAATTGGTGCAATCGAATGACGTACTGTGAGGCTGGGAAGTCGAACTTTAGCGTATAGCTCTTACGCTGACAAACTTCTTCAACTAATTTGGTTAAATTCGTTCAATATAGAGACAATGAGCTGCTCTGAGGGCTCATATGAGCTTTGGTATCCAAGCTACAACTCCAACCAACCTGCCAACCTAGGGCCCAATTTCTGGCAGCCGAAGATTACAATGCTAAAAATACCTTCTGTTTGATGCAATATTCAAAATGGTCTTGGACGTCATAACGGGTGGTCAACCAACTTACTGGCCTAGTGGCAAACATAATATATCTTCAAAAACTTGGCTCAAGTTGATGATTCATTGAATTTTATCGTAAGTACTTGTGTTAATTGGTTGCAATTTGAGAGATATCTTTGTGCTCCTTGTACGGAAGATGTACGGTTTTAGACGTTTCTTTCTCAAATTTTAATGAGGACCTTAGACAGCCTGTTCAGCATGGCACTACCACAAAGTCTCAGATGGAAAGTAATACAATTCTTTATGTGGAGCATGGCAGGAACCATCAGGCCACTATACAAAAGGTCTCATCTCTTGTAAGCAGTTTGAATGGTCTTGAAGCTACGCCAGAATCTAAATATTCATTATGGAGAACAGCAAAGAATCTTAAATGGGTTGTTTAATTTTAGCCTTCGTTGCACAACTCCTGTTACTGAGAAAGGTTGTTAAATATTTAAAAACCGAGCCTATCAATATTGCACTGCCACAAACACAGCCCTCTGCTTTAATAGATTGTCGGAGGGAAGCCAGTTGAGTATAACAAGTAATGCTTTACATACAGAATTGGCCATTACAACCCAGCTTCTCACACCACTCATGTCGTGTGTGTTAAATTTATACATGAGTAGGGGGACCTACAGTTTAAAGTCGACTACGAACGACGGATTTTTGAGAAACTTTTCATGGCAATTTTATTTACTCTCAGAGTTTTTGCCAGAAATCTGCTGAGAGGTAGTCGCTGAAGGAATTCTATTTGTATTTTATTTTATTTCTAGCCTGGGACTTGAACCGTGGCCTTATGTCTAATAAGCCAACACACTATCTACTAGACAACAGTACTATAACTACTACGAATACTATTACTATTACTACAAATGCCATTACTACGAATAGTATTACTACGAATACTATTACGAATACTGTTACTACGAATACTATTACTACGAATACTACGGGACCTACAGTTTAAAGTCGACTCCGAACGATAGATTTTTGAGAAACTTTTCATGACAATTTTATTTACTCTCAGAGTATTTGCCAGGAATCTGCTGAGAGGAAGTCGCCGAAGAAATTATCTTTGTATTTTATTTTGATGTCTGGCCTGGGATTTGAACCGTGGGCTTATGTATAATAAGCCGACACACTATCTACTAGACAACAGTACTGTAACTACTACGAATACTATTACTATTACTACGAATACTATTACTACGAATACTATTACTACGAATACTATTACTACGAATACTATTACTACCAATACTATTACTACGAATACTATTACTGTTACATCCAGAAATATTACTATTTCGAGCTTATGAAGCGTGACCAATGGAATCGTAGCGATGTGCTGGTTTGCAGCTTAATTTGGAATCCACTGAAAACCATTGGATAATGCAGATATATTTTTTGAAGTGTTTTAGCTCTGTCAAGTCTAAACGTGTTGTGCTGTAGTTTTTTATTTCAAATGATAAGGTTTCCAGGCTACGCTGTCAAACATTACAATTTTACCATTCATGTATAGAAAGAAGAGAAAACTTTCTCTCCAAATTATTGCAAAAATATTTACTTACTCGTCCTCTCAAACTGTCCAATACCACGTTCATTGAATTCCAATTTCGATTGTTGATACACATTCTCATACTTATCGATTTCCTTGCCAGCCGTCTACATAAAACAACAACAACAAAAATTGTAATTAAAAATGAAAAATCGAATTTAAATTTCAAACTGACTTACCTCCTCAAAGAAATCTTTTAAATTCATTTTATAAGACAAATGAAATTTCGGCAATAAAAGTCTTACCAGCGTCATTTTATAAGTTTTCTTGATTGTTTCATCAAACTCAGCCATATTATCCAATATATAGTCTCTAAGCTCAGGCAAACCATCCCATTTATCGGGTAAAATTATTTTCAATTTAATTTTCTTTACATTCAATGGCAATTCCAAGATGCTGGCATTCAGCTGATCAATGTGGCTGTAATAGAAGGTGTCATCTTTACGCAAAAAATCCACCCAAGTTTTTTGATTTGGCCGACCATTTTGATGGAATACACGCTTGTGGGTGTCACGAGTTTGGAAATTAAATGACCATCTGGCCGTTAAGGAAAGGCTCGTTAGTAAATCGTTAACGGCATTCGTTTTTTTAGAAGGTATGATTCTCTGTTGTTTTCTAACGCCACTTAAAGGCGTTAAATTTAGGTTTAGGCCATGGCTATCATTACTTTGACTTTCATTCTCTGCATTGCCATCATCATCATCATCATCATCATCGTCTGCTATGTTGTATAATTCCTTGTACAATTGAAAAGCCTCATAGGGGGCCACTATGAAATTTTCATTATTTTTTGTTAAATTTAAACAATTTTCGATCAATTTTAAATTGAACTCATCGCTGCTTAAATTTTGGGCTTGAATGAGGATGTGATGGTGTAAGAGGCAGGTAAGGGCTATAAGAACTTAATGATTTTAAAAGAATTTTATTTAAAATTTTATTCTTGATTTGATTTGATTTTATTTTTAATCAGACACTCACTATTAATTATAAAATATTTCATAATCAATTGCATTTAATTTTAAATGAATAAATTTCTATTGATTGTTTTGAGAAATTGAAAGTTTTTTTAATGATTTTTTTTCGTTGTTTTTTTTTTTCAATCGAAATTATTTAATAGAAGCGCTGCTATATTGTTTGATTTGTTGCCGCTGGAACATTTAATTTTAAACTGAGCTGAAGATGAATTGTATTGATTCATGTCAGGCGTTATCAGTAAATTTTTATTACGTTTTTGAACTTGACACAATCATCTTTGGTATGCGAGAGTTTTCCATAGGCACAGTGGGGTGATTGAAATTTGATCATTTACAATTAGAAAAAAAGAACAATGTATGAAAATTTTATTCGTATGAAAACTTTTACCGCTTGATGGCGTATTTACCATACCAGTTCTAAATGATTGGCAGTAAATGAGGGCAAAATAAAGTATAGTTTATCGACAAGTAGAGACATGCGGCGTATTGATTCTCAGATTACGGCTGATAACTATACTTTTGATACGGTCAAGTCATTTATTTATCTTGGATCCGCTGTTACTACCAAAAATTATGTCAGTCTGGAGATCAAGCTCAGGATCACTCTTGCCAACAGGTGCTACTATGGTCTCAATAGGCAATTGAGTAGCAGAGCGCTCTCTCGTACGACAAAACTAACACTCTACAAGACGCCCATCCTACCCGTGCTTCTTTATGGCGCAGAGGTCTGGACTCTATTAAGTACTGATGCAGCAGCCTTGAGAGTGTTCCAGAGAAAAGTACTGCGTAAGATCTTCGGTCCAGTACGAGTTGGCGATGATTTCCGCATCCGACCCAACAAGGAGCTGTATGAGCTCCTCAACGACATAGATTTTGTGCAGCGTATTATTATCCAGCGGCTGCGCTGGATCGGCCATGTCGTTCGAATGAAGGAGGATGCTCCGGCGAGATGGGTATCCGATGCGCGGATTTGCGGAAATCGGCGAAGAGAACGACCTTGTATCCGTTGGAAGGGCCAAATCGAGGAAGCCCTGTCATCGAATGGTGTGATCAACTGGCGTATGCGCGCAAGAAGCAGAGGCGCCTGGAAGGATGTGTTGCGACAGGCCGAAATCCGTTAATCGGGTTGTTATGGCCAATTAAGTAGGCAAGTAAGTTCTAAATGATCCCAAACAGAAAAAATGTGACACAAAGTTGTATTTTATAGGCAGGTAAGCCAGGATATTTAAGTAAAAATTTCCACGTTTTCTAATGACAAAGGCTGACAAGTTGACAACCAATCGGCCTTTAGGCATCTTCGCTACGTTTGCCGGTAGATTCTCTCCGGGGCACAAATTTCTTTATCTAATTGATAGTTTTGAATTATGGAGAGTGAAGTTAGTGTGCAAAACACGAACAACTCCACGAATTGTTTGTTCACTAATGAAGTGCTATATGAAATGAGAGAATGATTTTCCATTTGTCAAAGTAATTTTGACAATAAAATAATAAAAATAAAATCTCGAAATGCTAAGGCGATGTTATTCTTTGTTAATCGGTAATAGTTTGCACTGCAATGTGAAGGTCTAGGTTGCTACTCACCAAAATCCTTTCAACATCAAAATCCGCATACATTTACTGAGTAAACACCCAGTATATCAGATATTACAAGAATTGCCCCAAATAACAATCCCCAAGATGAAATCATATTAAAGAGGAAGAATATTTAATCGACTGGATGTAGTTGGGTTGAAATCAATTAAGGATAGTATTTTATTACAAAATGGTATCAGTGTTCCGTAATTAATCGCATTATCTTATTGCCTATATAGATATAAAGACTGGCATTTTAGTTTAGGTTGTAAAAGGCTACAGTTGTGTGTTAATATCGGGGAGTCAGTGAAATTCAGAGATAGGGCAAAAAGAAACCCCTAATGATGACAGCTAAAATACTTGGGTGTTTTCCTGGGTAATAAATTCAGAAGGAGAGCAGGACAGAAAAAGGTGAGGAAAAAGTTAGGAATCTATGATTAGCTAGGTTTTTCTTTACTATAGCACATAGTCGGCGGTCGTTGTTACTAGCTGAACTGATAAATAGCAGCCCCATTATCCTAGGACCTGCTACAACAAACCAATGCAGAATAACAACCAACTGGAACTTATGACAACAAAATTTGGCACACGGAAAGGGATGTACATTCTTAAATTCGAACAAACACAGTAGACATCCTGATGGAAATACTTTGTGGAAGGCAAGAGAGATAATGGAAAAAAGAATAGCAAAAGCCCACACATGTTGGGCCTTATAGTCAGAAGATCCATATATTCCAAAGGACTAAAATTGCCGAAGGTACAAAGAGTGGATTTTTTAGGAATAAGTGGTATGAAAAATAATCTTATTGCCAGAATATATTTGGAATCATACATAATATCCGATTGCATATCAAATGGCATCGCTCTGATAACAGATCACCAATTGAACTCGAGACTCTAGAAAGAAAAAGACCTTAAAACCAAATTACTTTTGGACCGCAATGTGGTTTTTCAAAGAGAAAATTTCCAAATGCACATTTAGCAAACTGAATAAAGAGTTACCAATTATCTTCCAATTAGATGGTTAGCTCGAGCTCCATATAAAGTGAATACTATACCACACATGACCCATGTCAGTAGGAGCATAGATTTCCAACAGAAAATATACTTGGTACCTAATATGACGAGAGCACAATAAGCCAAAAAAAAAACGGATTAGTATATGACGGTATGATGAGATCTCGAATCGCTATGATAAGCCTCCTTCAATTTACGTGCTATCTGGCTATTGCGTCAGCATGAAATATTCTGCGGAATTTGTCTTCGTGCCGATTACAGGAACTTACACTAACTTACCCGCTTTTAATGAGATGACTTGCTGGCTTTTGAAACTCCTTTATATTGAAGGGGATTTCATATCTTCAGTGTTAGTGTTGGAGATTCTTTTTATATTTTTAATTCATTTGATACGTATGTATAGTGTATGTAATGGTACAGATTTTCTGTCGAAAATATGGTTGGTAAACCTGAATAACCGAATGCATTGAAAACTAGGACATCGAAACGATGACATTGCCTTCATTAGCTCGGGATCCCAATACCAAAAATAACTCATCAACGTACTAGAAGTAGTAGTACAGACTTTCTATAGAAAATATGGAACAAAGGACGACAAATTGAAAAGTTGGCATAATGTTAACCGATTGGATCAGATTTTGAATGCCTTTGGATTGGTTACCTATCTACCTAGCTATTGTCTCAACACGATCTTCTACTTATTTTGGCTTCATGCTGATTACTAGCACTTGCACCATTTAATGAAATGAATTGCTGACTTTGAAATTCCTTTATATTGGAGGGGATTTCATATCTTCAATTTTAGTGTTGGAGGTTCTTTTTATATTTTTAATTTATTTGCTTTATATGATGGCAGGCCTATTTATTAATGCATTTATTGTATCATACGCTTATCTGTTTTTCAATAAAACCTTGACTTTTCTTTTTTGCTTAATTTTTTCTTCTTTTTTTTGATGTTTTTGTTTTTAATTTTCCCTTTTCTGACCGATAAATTTGTCGGTTGGTTTTCGCCAAATAATAATCAAATTTATTTTCAATTTGCAAGCAAAAATACAAAAACAAAATTGAAACTCTGCTTTCCTAAAAACTCTCTCTATCTCTCTCTCTTTCTCTTTATATTTGTTATTTAACTTTTTATTTATCAATTATGAGCCTTTTTTTCTGTATAGGAACGTAACAAAAAAATAAACAAAACCGGCATACAATAGTTTAAACAATTCCCATTGTATAGCATAAATAGCCCTCAAAAACAAAACAAAAAAACATGAAAACAAAAATCGAAAAAAAGAGCAGCAACAAAAATATTTTTATATGAAAAGTTATTAAAAATAAAAACAACAAGAAAAAAACTAAAACCAAAAAAAAACAGAAAAAAGTAAAAACTTTGTTGTTTTTGATTACAAACTTTCATTTGAAAAAAAACGAAGTTCATATGAAAAACCGAAAAAAGGGGCAGAAGGAGAAGCTCATCTACCAAATATTTTTGGGCTATTGTTGTTAAGGTTGTTGTAACTGGCATTTTCATTGTTTATATAGATGGTCTATAAACACGCAACACTCAAACACACATACACCTACACATACACACGAAACCATAGTCAACCACAAAACCTTACTTCCTTTAGTTATCGTTTCCCTTTCCTGTATTCATTAGACATGTTCATTCTGTGTTTGAATTTCTTTTTTTCGTTTCGTTTTGCTTTTGTTTTTAATTTTTGTTGGTATTTTTTTTGGTAAAATAATTCTGTTCATATTTTTTTTGTTGTTATTACAACGTGACCAAAATTGAACAATTCATAATTTTAATTTAAAAAGTTTAAATTTTGAGAGTTGGGTTACAGGACTGTTTGGTTGGAGTCTCCTCAGCATTATTATTTTGATGCCAGAAGGCAAAAGTTGTCCATAGAAAACCCTTTAATATTTTCATTTTGTTGTTGTTGTTGTTCTGTTACTTTCTCTCTATTATTCTGTCCCATAAACAAATACATAAACAAAGTGTGAGTTTGTATGATGTGTATAACACCAACATATGCTTAAATAAACAAAATATTTACCGGAGGTTTGAAAAAGGGACTTTGTAAAGGAGTATAAAAATGGAAAAAATTTAGTACCCTACAGTAACCAATAAGGTTAAAAAAATTATAGAAATAGGCCTCCTATGAGAAAATACTTGTAAAATATAGAATTGAAAGGTCTTTCAAATGCTCAAGTTGATATTTGTGGTAGGTTAGGTTAGGTTAGAGGACGTGTACTTGTCAATTAAGACAAGTACAGTACCCGGAGGTCGAATTGACCCATTGTACAACGTCCTAGTTTCTCACACCACTTATGTTGTGTGTGTTTATTTTATACATGAGTGGTGGGACCTACAGTTTAAATTTTTAAGAAACTTTTTCATGGCAATTTTATTTACTCTCAGAGTTATTGCCAGAAATCTGCTGAAAGGAAGTCGCCGAAGAAATACTTTTTGTATTTTTTCTTGATGTCTGGCCTGGGGCTCGAACCCTGGCTTTACGTCTAATAATTTGTGGTACAGTTTTTAAGTAAAATTTTCTTTATTGAAAACACATTTTAATCAAGCACAGATGTGTCATTATTATGTGCATGTAGCCAAGTTTCTACACTTTCCGGAGATTCATCGTATTATTATTAGATTATACTCGCAATAGACAATTAAGTAGCAGAGAACTCTCTCGCACGACGAAACTTCTCGCCCATCCTCTCTGTGCTTCTTTACACCGCAGAAGCATGGACACTATTAAGCACCGTTGCTGCAACCTTAAGAGTATTCAAGAGGAAAAACCTAGATAAGATTTTCGTTCCTGTAAAAGTTGGCGCTGATTCCCGCATTCAATCTAATAAGGAGCTGTATGAGCTTGAAAGTCGCCGTATTCTAGTAGGTAGTGTGTTAGCTTATTAGACTTGCGCCACAGTTCGAACTTCAGACATCTCTAACAAAACGAAATATGAACAAATATTTCTTTGGCGACTCCCTCTCAGCAGATTTCCGGCAAAAACTCTGAGAGTGAAAAAAATTGCCATGAACAAGTTTCTCAAAAATCTGTCGTTCGGAATATAACAATGTATATATACAGATATAAATTGTAGGTCACGCCACTCATGTATAAAAATTAACACACACAACATAAGTGGTATGAGAATTTAGATTGTAATCCTGACTGAAGGGTTGTAATGACCAATTATGTATGTTGAGATGTGCATTTCATGCCGAGACTAGCGGAAGTCAGTGAAGAGAACGCCCTTGTCTACGTTGGCAGAACCAAATTCAGGAAACCCTGTCATTGATTTATGTGACAAACTTTAGACGGTGCGTAGGAAGCAGAGGCACCTGGAAGAATGTGTTTAATTAAGTAGGTAAGTAGTATGTAAAGCCTACTCTGTCATAAGGAAGTACTAATAGTATCGAATAAAAACGAAAAGCACCTCAGTGTCGTATGCAGAGTATTAGGGCGCACAATAAACAGCAGCATAGATCTATGAAACCTATTCTGAAACTATTTTTTTTAACTTACAATCCCATCTACTTGTTTGCAGAAGACAATAGTATTTGTCATACATATTCCTTTAACTGCATACCAGAGATGTTGGCTAGTGAGGAGGCTGGTTACTATTCTTTAGTTTTTCCCTCATAGTCTGATGTAAGATCGAAAGACCTATAAAAATTTTAGATTATTTCAACTCATACTGGATTGAAAAGCGTCTCCTCCTCTCTCTACATTTTATTTCTCTAAGTATACCCTTAAAAACGACTCCTCCTATTCCACAGAAAGGTTCGGTTCCGCATAGCAGTTTAGAAATCCCCTGATATGCATCTACTCAATTATAGCCTTTTACTCTTCTGGAAAGTTCTTTTTCTTTTTATTGCTTTAACTTGCCCACTACATAGAACTCCGCAATGCGAGAGCCTTTCTAGGTGATCGAACTTGCCTAGACAGTCCATAATATTTTTAAATCAACTCCATTAGAGTTGATAGCACCGATAGATAGTACATCTATATCCCGACTTATGTACCTCCTGTTCAAGTTGAATTAACTTGAATATAGCCGCGAGTATATCGTAGTCTAGTAGGTAATGTGTTGGCTTATTAGACGTGAAGCCAAGATTCAACGCTCATGCCCGATATCTCTAACAAAGCGAAATTTGAAAATTTCTTCGGCGACTTCCTCTCAGCAGATTTTAGACAAAAACTCTGAGAGTAAATAAATTTGCAATGAAAACTTTCTCAAAAATCTGTCGTTCGGAGTCGACTTTAAACTGTGGGTCCCACCACTCATGTATAAAATTAACGCACACAACATAAGTACACCACTTTTCTTGAGAAGCTAGGTCGTAAACCTGACTGAAGGGTTGTAATGACCAATTATGTATATATGTATATTCCATAGATGTATGCCCGATCAAGAAGCTGATTACTATCCACATGTTTCTCCCTGATACTCTGATGTAGGACTCAAAGTACTATAAAAAGTTAAAATGCCTTCAACCTATTCTGGATTGAGAAAAGTCTTCACCTCTCCCTATATTTCCTTCAGCTAAGTATATGCTTCAAGGCAATTTCTCCCATTCTTCAGAAAGGTTCTGACCGCATTAGCAGTGTAGAAGCCCCTCTTCTCATAAGCTCATCTGCTCGTTTATTCTATTTTGCCGTTCTGGGAAGTTCATCTCCTTTTTTATTGGCTTGTATTGCCTACAACAGAGAATCTTGCGAAGGGTGAGCTTTTCGGATTCAGCTTGCCTATGCAGTCCCATAATATGTTTGAATCAACCTCATAAGGGTTGAGTGCTCAAATGAAGGCCTGATAGATAGTAGACCTATGTCCCGACTTCAGTACTTGCTGTGCAAGTTGAATTGACTTGAACATATCAGCGAGTAACCCCAAGGATTCCTAATATTGTACTCTAAAATCGAACATCTCCTCTCATCTCATCTCATTTCTGGCCCTCTATTGGTTTTTGACCGATTTTTATATGGCAAAATAGTCCCTTTCTTAAACGATAATGGAGCTCTCAAATTGATTCCTTTCATATTTATTACCCAGGGTTGTTGTATATCTCTTTCCGCTCGTTCAGAAGAGTGGCAGCCATTCGATTTGTATATTTTCTTGAATCAGGTCTGGACTTCCCCTAAGCCTAACCATATCACCGCTGATGCTTTCGATCCATCAATCATTGCTGTTGCTCGTGTTTTGAGTCTACTGTGATGTGGGTAAAGATTAGAGTTTCCTCTACTTGCCTCAACTGCCAATTTCATTGCATGGGTATGTATTCTTTTCTTATTGTAGAGTACAAATTATGCAGTTTTAATAATAACAAAAAAAATAGTGGAAGAGAGTATCAACCGTGTGCTTCATAATCAAAAAATATTTGCTGGTTGTAAAAAAATATTATTTTTATCACTTTTTACTTTTTCTCTAAAAAAAAAAGAAAAAAATATTCCCATTTTCCCTTAAAAAAAACTTCTTCTTTTTCAAATGAATATTAAGCCAGAGGTGGAATAAAAAAAGCGAAACGAAATGACCAAGTGCGGCAGAGTTGAAGGAGATGATGGGATGATGGGATGAATGAAGTTTAAAGTTGAAATTTAAACTTTATAATCACGTAACTATTATTATGTTAATTCTTTATTTATTGCAGTTTCTTTGGTAGCCAGTCAACCGTACGTTCATCTCTATTCAGTCAACCAAATAGAAGAAGGTGTGTACATGATGGACATTATAATTTGCTTAACATTCAAAAATTATTATCAAGTTATTCAAGTTATTATTCTCTTTACAATATCCGTTTTTCTTTCTTTTTCTTATTTTTATAAATTGTATGTTACATTGTATTAAAGGAGGTTTACTATAGAAATTTTAAATGACACGATTAAAATAAAATAAAAAAAGAATTTCAGGAATAATTATATATTTAAGCAGTAGCAACCGAATATCGTTTAAAAAATTATTTCATATGAAATATTTTCTGTAAAATCGTAACGAGTTATTGGGAAGTCTCTAGGATAGCGAGAATTCCGACCATTCCGCTTCCAACGTCACAATTAAACTTTTAGCTGCGAGGTTCGTGAGACAAAAGACGAATATCAAGCTGTGTTATGTCCACATTATGCCTGACGAAGGCTGATGGCAAGCTTAAGCATATTTTCATTATTATTTCATCACATGACGCTTGAGTGCCCCGTCCGTTAGTAGAGTCCTAATCTTCAAGCGCCGAGACTCTACATATTTCTTATCGTCTTGATTGCTTGTCTGACATTATATGTGAGTACTCACAATAGAAAAAAGAATGTGAGAATTATTACGAAATAAACAATTCTTAAAAATAATGCCAAAAAAGTCGTACACTACCCCGTCTTTCCTTTCCCTTAAAAACTATTTTTCCTGCATTCCATCACAATGCACTGTATGAATAGGGGCCATCCCCTGAGTATGGGTAACTTGATAAGACGATTGACTACAGACACTGATAAGACGTGGTTAAGAGAATACTGTCATTATATCATCATTTAACTTCCCAAAGTCTTTCTCAAAATTTAGCTATCCATTCATATGTTTAACCATATGACATATGTTGGACAAGATATGTTTGTAATGTATTTGTAGGTCCAAATAGCTTAGTAGGTGTGTGTTGGGTTATTGCACGTGAAGCCACTGTTCAAACCTCAGGTCAGACGTTTCCAACAAATTTAAATATGAAAAAAAATACTTCTTTGACGACTTTCTCTCAGCAGATTTCTGCATGAAAAATTGCTCAAAAAAAATCAGAATCGACTTTAAACTGTAGGTCCCGCCACTCATGTATAAAATTAACACACACAACATAAGTGGTGAGTGAAGCTAAGGTCATAATTCTGACTAAAAGGTTGTAAAGACCAATTATGTATGTATTTATGTTTGAAATGGTTCGGTAGCCTTATCGATAGAGTACAAACAGACTTCTATCACGTTGAGCCACTCATAAAGAACTGTTCTGACTAGTTTAAGATGTGCTTCACATCATTTCCCTATTTCTGTTCATGAAAGTTTTCCTCAGAATACTCGACGGACCAATACTCCATCTATACCATTGCCCAGTGGCTACTCGTATTAATCCCGAAGCTGATTCATATTATGAGTTTCATTCTAGCGGGCATTTTTAAATTAAGATAATTTTCCGGAACGGCTTTTTAGCCCAAAACAAGCTTCTAGAAGTACGATGAGTGATGAGTAACTAAATCCGAGATTTGCACCATACAAGTCATATGGACAATGGACAAAAAAGTCACAGATCAAGTTGCAGCATCTTACAAACAGGAGCTGCAAATCCACCCGATATTGTGAGGACTCCGATTGCGGCACAACATACCTGAAGTGTCAGATATCCGATATGGGTGCCATTTCACATCATCTCCAGATACGATGACTATGCCCACAAACCACTTCTGCAGGATAACCGATGTAGCATGGGCTGTGTGGCCGTCCTGCTAAAATGTCTTCTGTGTCCAGATCATCCAATTCAGGACATATATATAAATATATTATATAATTGGCCATTACAACCCTACAGTCAGGATTACGACCTAGCTTCTCACACCACTTATGTTGTGTGTGTTAATTTTATACATGAGTGGCGGGACCTATAGTTTAAAGTCGACTCCCAACGACAGATTTTTGAGAAAAATTTCATGGCAATTTTATTTACTCAGAGATCTGCTGAGAGGAAGTCGCCGAAGAAATACTTTTTGTATTTTGTTTTGATGTCTGGCCTGGGATTTGAACCCTGGCTTTTCGTTTAATAAGCCAACACACTACCTACTAGACTATGGCGACTTCAATTCAGGACATAAAAAATTGGTAATCATCAGCTTTTTCAGGATGCAGGACCTCATATGGATAGGTATCATTACAAATATGAAAATTTGGTTTGTTCTCATACCTCAAAGTACGCAAGTCCCTTTTGGAAGTTCCTTATATATAAAAAAAAATTTCCTTAAGCTTAGCAATTTCACCAAAGCAATTTAAAATAAAATGTTTGTATTAAAAGCTTTAAAATTATGTTCATATGGGGTGTCCTGGTAGTCAAGCGGGAGGTAGGCTAGACTATTAGCGTGAGGGCCTTGGCTTCGATTATCACCAGAGACTTTGGTCTGTTACACTACATCGAGCATATGAGTGTAGTTACTCAGCTCCTATATAATTAAATATTATTTGTAATTGTGTTGTAATAAATAAATAAATAAATAAATATGTACATATATATGTATGTATATGTGTAGTTTTACATTCGTTTCACTATTTGAAAAATGTATTAAAAATTTTAACAATTTCCTCTATTTTATTATTATTTTATAATGAATGAATATTATAGTAGAAATAGTTATAATGTTCATTAATTTGTTTAATAGTTTGCCTGTTATACGTGTGTGTATGTATGGGTATGTGTATTCTGTTTTAAGCTTGTTCTTCTCTTTATTGATTGAACAAGATATTTGAGTGCATTCACAATGAAGTGGGTCAAAAGAGATTAAATAAATAAATAAATCAATTGAAATATATTTGCACACAAAAACAAATACTACTACACTATATTGTATATACATACATATGTGTGTATATATATAATATACAAATACATGTATATTGAGTGAAACATATTTATTTTATAAAAAAGATAAAGAGATTTATGTGAGTGTATGCAAATTGCACAAGTGTTTGTAATTGAAATTTGGAAAGATAACAAATGGAAGATAATTTTCAAATTAAAGATTTCATCAATAGACAACTTGTTGAAATGTTATTAATTAATAAGAGAGAAACTTCGAAATTGTTTCAACATACCAAACATTGTAGAATCGAATCATAGATAGCAGGAAGACTACAGGAGGTTAACAACGTTGTTATAATGATTTGCATTGAAAATAAATACTTAAGGTTGGCTATCTCTCCAAAAATACACGTACAGTAAACATACTTTCATTCTAATGCTTGGATCTTGCCATAAAATTTAAAAAAAAATTAAGAATTTTATAAAATTTTAAAATTTATTGCAGCGCTGACAATACTTATATTTGACTTGCATGGTTCGTTATCTAGGCAAAGAATTTGCATATTTTCAGACATCTGTTGATCAATTTCGGCCTGCCTACTACTGTAAAAATCGAGTGAGTCTAATTTCACTTTGAGATCACATTTCCTTTCCAACACTTTATTGCAAACAAAGAAATCATCCTGGTATATATATTTGGTTTCAAGCATAGTTCAAGAATCGCTAAGATGCCTCAGCGAAAATTGCATCCTGTCGCTAACTTGATCTATAAATCTGCCCTTAATTGTAAGATCAACGTTATCCGTCTATTGCATCATATAACTTGACATAAGACATTTTTAGACAAAAAAAAATTGATTTATTAAAATGGGTATTCAGAACATAATTGTACTACCGGAAGGTTATTCGCAATGTAATGGATAAATTCGGCTCCATTGATAAACGATCGTCCAATGCACGTCGACAAAATGCAAGATCTTCCATATACATGGCCACTATCCATAAGAAACCTTAGGAGAGTCCGATGCGATAAATTTCGCGTCGTTCACAAAAATTCGGTGTCATTGGCCACGGTTCAATCCTCAGATCAGACATCTTGAATAAAAGCAAAATATGAAAAGCAGTATTTCTTCGGCGACTTCCTCTCAGCAAAAACTCTGGAAGTAAATAAAAATTGTCATGTAGGTCCCGCCACTCATGTATAAAATTAACACACACAATATAAGTGGTGTGAGAATCTAGGTCGTAATCCTGACTGAAGGGTTGTAATGACCAATTATGTTATGTATACACGGTGTTTGACTTAGCACCCTAAAAAAAAAATTTATTATCAAAATGGGTGTTCTATTCAGACAAAGTATCATGCACTTCGCCCATTTCACGATCGCCATAATTATCCTACAGGGAGTCAAGTCCACTGTTAAACGAACGACCTACATACGTCGCCGAAACGTAAATTCTGCCGCATAGATGGCCGCTGTCCATAAGAGTATTCAAAAGAATCCGATTTCGCATCGTTCACAAGATCTTTCGGTCTTTCGTAGACCACATCTTGGCAAATTTTGTTGTGACTTGAGCCAAAATTCAATTCACCCAGAAACTTACAAATAAACGTTTATAGATAGTGAGGTGTGTTCGTAAATTGGGTTCTAGAGTTATGGGTAAGTACAGGGACTACGCTTACCGGTGGCATCACGAGCCGCTATGCGTTTGGGAATTTGACCGTGAACTCATGTCTAATAAGCCAACACACTACCTATTAGCCTACGACGATTACTACCACAACCATCGTCTGATTTATGCCCCAGAATTATAGAAAATTTTAAATCTTGGTTGTGCTCCTTCTAGATATGTTTTTACTCCCCACATAATGGCATCAATAGGTCTTTTATACGAATGAAAAATTTCAATGATATCCCACACATACCTTTTTTATTAAGAGTTAAAAATATGAAGCGCTTAAATAGGAATTATTTTAAAAATAAGAAATGATAGCTATTTCCTAATCAGAATGGATAACATATACATAGATGTCAGGAAGGATGCCATAAGACATACTATGACTAACTTTCAAAATGTATCAATAAAAAGTTTGTATGCAGTTCTACTACGGTATATAAATTATGTAGATATGCAAAGTTGGCTTTTGTGGCAAACAATGCATCAACTATAAATCCGATGCCTGATTGATTTTTGACTGCGTTAAAAATACACATTGACGACGTTTTAAAATAGTGTACATTGTAAAGATTTTGTACAACGGCTTTATGAAACACTACATATTCTTTGTTCGAACACAAAGCGACTAACATTTTGGAAGTCAGCCTATATCATCGTTTCCAAATATAAACGAATATGTGTGCTGAATTTACTCCTGAAGCTGATCGGTTATAAATTAAATTTCTTTTAGAATTATTGACGCTGTAGTCTAGTAGGTAGTGTGTTGGCTTAAGAGACATGAGGCTTCGGTTCAATCCCCAGGTCAGACATCTCTAACAAAACGAAATATTACAAAATATTTCTTTGGCTACTTCCTCTCACCAAATTTCTGGGAAGAACCCTGGAAGTAAATAAAACTTGTCATGACAAGCTTTCCGAAAATCTGTCGATCAGAGTCGACATTAAACTGTAGGTTAGGTTAGGTTAGAGGACGTGTACTTGTCAATTAAGACAAGTACAGTATCCGGAGGTCGAATTGACCCATTGTACAACGTCCTAGTTTCCCACACCACTTATGTAGTGTGTGTTAATTTTTATACATTATTGGTGGGACCAACAGTTTAAAGTCGACTCCAAACGACAGATTTTTTGAGAAACTTTTTCATGGCAATTTTATTTACTCTCAGAATTTTTGCCAGAAATCTGCTGAGAGGAAGTCGCCGAAGAAATACTTTTTGTATTTCGTTTTGATGTCTGGCCTGAGACTCGAACCCTGGCTTTACGTCTAATAAGCCAACATACTAATTACTGGAATACATACATACATACATAATTGGCCATTACAACCCTTCAGTCAGGATTACGGCCTAGCTTCTCACACCACTCATGTTGTGTGCGTTAATTTTATACGTGAGTGGCGGGACCTACAATTTAACGTCGACTCCGAACGACAGAATTTTGAGAAACTTTTCATGGCAGGTTTATTTTACTCTCATAGTTTTTGCCAGAAATCTGCTGAGAGGAAGCCGCCGAAGAAATATTTTTTTTTTTTCATATTTCATTTTTGATGTCTGACCTGGGATACGAACCCGGGCTTTACGAATAGTAAGCCAACACACTACCTACTACACCACGGCGACTTCTACTTACTGGAATACGGCGACTTCAAAAAAACTGTAGGTCCCTCCGCTCATGTGTAAAATTAACACAAACGTGGTGAGAGAAACTAGGTTGTAATCTTGACTGAAAAGTTGCAATATCCCAGTATACAGTAGTAATCCTGACTGAAGCTTTTAATGGCTAATTATATATGTATGTATGTATGTATCTGTATAATTAAGCTATTATCACTTTTTATTACTTCAGAATTTCATTTCAAAAATTATTGGAAAATTAAATAAAAGTGGCCGCAAAAATAAACCGAAACTTTCCAAAAGAAATGGCATGTTCAAAAGGTATAAAAATGCCAAACATGCATACAAATACATGAAGAAATTGTCTTAAATGGTTGTGGCCCTGTATTTCCAGTTTCAATGACAAAATAATTGAAGCTTCATGCCGTAAGACCCGCTTAAGTAGTTACAAAAAGCACACAAAAGGCATCATCATATTAAATGTGACTTTAGCAAAGAAAAACAAGAACAAAGTCAAACAATATGATTATTTTTCTTCATGATTATGGCATACCTATTCAACTTATAAGTACACATACATATATGCATGTGAGCCTGTATATGTGTAGTGGTAGTAGTAAATGTTAAAAAAATCCTTCTTTAAGTATTTGTCAGCAGCATAGTATTTGTGTTTCTAACAAAGAGGGAGAGAGAGAAGAGAGCACATTACGTTATATGTTTGAAGAACAGCATCTTTTAACAATTTTACCTTAATTTGGTATAACCAACACGTAAGTAGTTTGTTGTACAATAACAACAACAATAACTACATGAAATTTAAGAACATTTTGTTGATTCTGAACAAGAGAAAACGAAACGAAATCTTTTTATAAATTCAAGTGGCATTTTGTTTCCACACCTTTTAGTTTAAATGCTGCTGTTATTTTGAGATTTTTTTCTCTCTTTTATTTTCTTCAGCTCACAACTACTCATACACTTGTACCTAAATTTAGCCATAGAATGTAGAGAAAGAGAGACATCATTAAGCAACACTTAATGAGGCACTTCCTTTTCTATATTCTCTCTTTACAATGACCCCCCTCCCCAAAAAAAGGAGAAGAATTTTTAGCAGCAAAAGAAGAAAAACGTTTCTTAATATCCTTACCAGTAGTATTAGTAAAACTAACGGAGTATTAGTAAAAGAAAAATAGGAAAGCTAAGTATGTATGTATGTGTGCATATAAGCGAATGGTCTTTTCTTTCCAGTCAAAACTAAGCATTACAATAATAAATCTTTACTTCATGAAAGTCATTTAAAAGCTGGCAAATGGCAGCAAAAAAATAAAGGAGAAGAAAGGATAAAAGGAGAAGAGGAAAATAAACGTTAAGAAAATCAATTGACGGAAGTGGTAAAGTGTAGTGATTACTTTTGATGGTGATGCTCTTTACTGATGATTATTTCTTTTCACCTCTAATTTACGTTTCATTTACGTTTTTTTTTTCTTTGAAATATTTTCTTTCGTTTTTATAATAAAATATAAACGTTACATTGTAATTGATTAACGCATTAAGGATTAAGTGGAGTATAAATCCTTGATCTAAGAATGTTTCATTTTAATAACGATTCGAAAAGCTGTTGTCAGGAATTAATAATGCAGTCCATGCAACATCAATTCAGTTTTAATTATGTTTCTGTAGTGTATGGCAAGCTACTTTATAATCTTATAAATATATAAAATGAATGTGTGTTTGTTTTTGGGTTTATTTGTTTGTTTGAAGTCTATAGACGGCTAAACGGCTGGACCGATTTTTTTGAAATTTTCACAGTATCTTCCTGTATGTCTGAAAGGAGTTATTTTATTTTAAAATTTCAAGTAGGCGAGGTGCCACGCCCACATACCCAATAAGTATTTAATGCCGCATATCTCATAAACTGCAACAGCTAGAGTCCTCAAATTTTGTATGGACGACTTTGACGTATATATGAACAAAATGGGCGGATTGGCTATAGTGGGCGTGTCACCTCCCATAGTCTACATATATAAAAATGGATGTTTGTTTGTATGTACCTTATAGAATCGTAAACTATGCATTTGATCATGTTATGATCTTTAGCAAAGTCGTTGCGCATGAGCCGACGAAGATTACTAAGTTGGTATGACTAATTTCCGGCAGGTGGCGCCACTGAAAATTACTTAAAACGAATTAAATCGTAAACTGTGCAGTTGATCATGTTATGATCTTTAGCAAAGATGTTGGGCATGAGCCGGGGAAGGTTTTTAAGTTGGTATACTAATTTCCGACAAGTGGCGCCACTGAAAATTACTTAAAATCAATTAAATCGTAAACTGTACATTTGATCATGTTATGATCTTTAGGAAAGTTGTTGCGCATGATAGGTGGCGTAAACTGTGCATTTGATCATGTTAGGATCTTTAGCAAAGTTGTTGCGCATGAGCCGACGAAGGTTTCTAAGTTGTTATGACCAATTTCCGACAGGTGGTGCCACTGAAAATTACTCAAAATGAATTAAATCGTAAACTGTGCATTCCTTAACAAAGTTGTTACGCATGAGTCGACGGAGGTTGGTGCGATTAATTTCCGATGGATGTCAGAATCAGACGAGCATTGAGACTAGAAATTCTCCGAGTATATGCCGCTGAGGCCCGTTCGCTTGAACCACTTGAACAACCAGAAGTGAGATTAGAAACTGATCGAATGCGTACTACTCAGGCCCGTAGATCTGAATCAGCAGGATAATGGGAAACAAAATCAATAAAATGATTCAAAATTAATTGGACATTTGTGTAATGTTTTTCCTTCAAATTTATTTTAGTTGGTGGCGCAGCAACACGCACAGGGTACAGCTAGTTAAAATATGAAATTATAACGTCACGTGATAGAAGAAAATGTTGGGTTGTTCGGAAAGTAATTTCGTGTTTTTTTTGTGGAAATGAAAGACAGTTTTCGTACAATATCCACTTGATTGGTCAATGATTCAGTACTTTAGTACTTTTTTCATTACTTTTCCATTTCAAAAATACCATAGTACTCCCGCTACACTTTCAGTACTTTTTTATTATTACATATTTTATGGTTTGCGCTTTTCAACTATTAATGGGTTAACAACATGTCCAACGTCATGCTAAAGGTAGAATTAGTTGTTAGCCCCAGTTAGCCCAAAGTGCACACAACGTATGTACATACGTTCGTTAGAATACGAAAAGCAATGAGAACGCTTGCCGACCCGTAATGTAATTTCGGTAAGTATTTAATTTGCTCTTCATATGCTAAAATAAACGTACATTCCGTTACGGTCCTGATTAAGCGAGCCTTTTACGTTGTGTTACGTTCCGAATCAGCTGTTTTTGTATTGTTTATGGGAAACATGTCTAAATCATTAGTTTTTCTATTCCATTTCATACGTGTCGCCGTAGTCTAGTAGGTAGTGTGTTGGCTTATTAGACGTACAGCCAGGGTTCGAGCACCAGGCCAGACATCAAAACAATACAAAAAGTATTTCTTCGGTGACTTCCTGGCAGAAACTCTGAGAGTAAATAAAATTGCCATGAAAAGTTTCTCAAAAATCTATCGTTCGGAGTCGCCACTCATGTATAAAATTAACACACACAACATATGTGGTGTGAGAAACTAGGTCGTAATCCTCACTGAGGGGTTGTAATGACCAATTATGTATGTATGTAAAGACGATTGCGAACGATCGATTTTTAAAAGAATTTTCATGACAATTTTATTTTACTCTCAGAGTTTTTGCCAGAAATCTGCTGTGAGGAAGATGGTGAAAAAAATATTTTTTTTTATATTTCGTTCAGTGGCCTCACGTCTAATAAGCCTGCATACTCCCTACTAGACTACAACGACTTGTACTCAGTGTACCTGTTTCACTTGACAAATTGTCAACCTTTCTTCACCATTCCTTTGGTAGATTAGACTCCCAAACTCCTTGTTCTTCTACACCAAAAACCAGCGTGGAAGCTACCCTCCTGACCTCTCTGCTTATTGGCGTGAATTCCAACATGATCTGGTATCTAGATCAGCTGTTCACTTTTATATCCAGTCATCTTGACGATGCTGAGTGCTCGGATGTCTGTATGACTTTCAGTTCGTATTGCTTTTGGCCCGTCCTCCATACTCCCTGTTCAAGTTGTATTGTGCAAACATTTCGATGTCAATAACTGTGGCTTGTAAGCAACTCGCCACACTGACCATGTGTTCTGGATATTGCGCTTTTGTTGCGAATATCCCCACTTATGTGCCACTATTTTCCCCAATCCATTCGTATACCATAGAATAGCTCTTGTTTCACTTTTAATACTCTTTCTCTTTAAGAAGTATTTTTTAAAAAAGTAGAACCTAGTAGGGTTAAGCAGCTGAGTTAAAGAGGGAAATTTCAGTCGTAGTTCTCAAGCATCTGGTCCTGACTACTATTTGCAACGTTCTTAAATCCAACACAGCTTGCAATGCCGCAAACACATCTCTGTATCTTATCTTATCCTTTAATTAAAGGCCTATTTATAGTGATTCTGTTTAAGAAATTCGTTTTAAATTTGTTCAAATAAAAGGCATTAAATTTAAAATTTCTCTACTTTGAAATGATTTACATTGTCAACTCTTACTTCCACCACCCTCTCCCCTCCCTTTCCATGTTTTCCATGTAAAGAGCCGTGGCAGAAAAACCAAGAAACCGTAAAATAATTTTAATTTCTTATAAAAGAAAACTCATGTCATATGGCGTTGCATAACCAGCATGAAAAGAACATCCATTGTCTTCCCTTAATGTTGGCCACAAAAATTCGCGAAATTTTTCAGTCAACGATAAACAGCAGAGCAAAAAGGGCAAAAAAGGAAGATGAAGTAAAGCAAAGTGTGGTGGTGGTGCTACTCCAACGATAGATAATGCTGAGTGCAGTGTGTTTAACGCCCGGATGTCAGGATTAATCAGTGGTTTTAAATTTATTGTTCAGCTCTGGGAATATTAATTACGCTGATGGCAAATATGTACGCTTACATGTAGTGTAGTGGTTTCATTCTGTTTTACTAGCTGCTGTCTTGCTAGGGCTCTGCTGCAAGTGGTTACTTACGGTTGAGTATACAAATGCCGGGAATGATGATAAAACGTTCTCAGTGGCAATGGTGTTGGCCAAACAACCATGTGGTCAATACCAAAGCTTTATTTATGTTTCTTTGTTAAGTTTTATCACTTTATTTTCTGTTTTTTTTATTAACGTAGAACATAATTTTTCAGGGATTCGTTTATAATTCACTCGTGTATCACTTCCTCTAAATTCTTCTTTGGTGTTAAAAACATGTTTTTTTTTGTTTCCGCCAACCAAATAAAATTTATTTTTTATTTAAAAAAAAAAACAACTTTTTTCCAACAGTTTTGTTTACTCGTACTATTAAGCAGAGATTTTAATTTACTTGATAATCTTTCTTTGTTTTTTAAAAACAAAATAAATTTGTTTTAGTTTGTTAGACTCTCTCTTTTCCTGCCCTACACCAACAGAGGTGGGAACAGGCATATTTTGTTTGTCCTGATGTTTGAAACACTTTATAAGACTTTTATTTATTTATTTATTTATTTTCTATCATAGTAACATTGGATAAGTGATTTTATTTACAGTGTTTGAGTTTCTATCTTAAGGATATTTCAACACATTATCACATTTTGATTATTACTAAATACTTATTAAAATTATCTATTTAATAGGAAAAAGATAGTAAAAAACCTAAAATTTAATATCACATAAGAAAATTGAGAAGCTTTAAGACAACATCTATTTATTTCAGCTATACATAATAGTATAGCTGAAATTAGAAGTTATCAAATCGAACCTCTCAGATGGACGTAGTTTGACCTTCTGCATTTTTCTCTAAATGATAGCGCCAAGTCAGTTATAAAGTTTTCAATCATCTGGATGTTAGCCTTTGAATACAGTTCAACAGTAGGAAATCTTGAAGGAAGATTGTAAATTATTTTCAAATTCTTATTTTGAATTACTTGTAACTTTTTCAGGTGTGACCTGGCACAATCATACCAGATTTGACAGCCATATGTAAGAATTGGCCTTATACACATTTTGAATAAAAGTAATTTATTTTTAAAATTCAATTTTGAATTCCTATTCAGAAGAGGATATAAAGATCGCCCGCACCTGATTGCTTTAAGACATGTATTCTCTAGGTGCTCTTTAAAATTTAGTTTTTGGTCTAATGTAATTCCTAGATATTTTACGGATTTCGCGAACTCTATTTTATTGCCTTGTATCCTAAGTTTCCTACAAGGAATTCTCTTAGGTGACTTGTTGTAAGGAAACAGAATGGCCTGACATTTTTCTTCATTGATTTTAATTTTCCATTTAGAAAAATATTTTGCGGCTGATAACAGAGCGTTCTGAATTTTCTTCACAATTGAGTTAGAAACCGTACCGTGACAGATTATAGCACTGTCATCCGCATAAAATGCCACATCATTGCCTCTGACAATTTTGAAGTCGGAAATGTAGAGGGAATACAGCAATGATGATAAAATCGAACCCTGGGGAACACCAGCTGGAATGTCACGCATTGTGGATTGACTTCCGTCAACATCAACCACAAACTTTCTGTCCTCAAGGAAACTTTTCATTAATTTAATTAGGTATAGTGGAATATTCATTTTGTGAAGCTTGGATATAAGGCCTTTATGCCAGATAGAGTCAAAAGCTTTCTCCACGTCAAGGAAAAGAATACCAGTAGTGTACCTTCGGTTTATATTCAATCTAATCATGTTGACCACTCTCTTAATCTGGTGAATAGTGGAATGTTCTGCCCTGAAGCCAAACTGATAGGGATGAATTAGGTTGTTGTCTTCTACAAACGTTTTGAGTCGATGATGAGCAATTTTCTCAAATAATTTGCCTAAGGAGCTTAATAGACTAATAGGGCGATAATTGGTTGGAAGTCTTTCATCTTTTCCTTTCTTTGGGAGTGGGATAACTTTTGCTAGTTTAAAAGCGCTTGGGAAGTATGATTTAGTGATACAGAAGTTGTAAATTCTAAGTAAGTAATTTAAAGCAGTATGAGGAAGATTCTTTAACAAGATATTGTTAATTTGATCTATACCAGGCGCTTTGGAGCACCTAAGGCAAGAAATGAAAAATTTTATTTCGCCCAAAGACGTAAGAGAATTGACGTCGGTGAACGACGAAGTGTCTCTTTCCAATAGATTGAATATAAAGTTAGCTTTATTTTCTACTGAGCTATAGGAACCCGCAGTAGTTAAATGGGCTTTTTCAAATTGATCGGCAATGCTGTCGGCCTTTTCTTTATTAGAACAAATCTCTTTAACATTAGCTACTAAATTTTTTATAGGCTTATTCTTTCCTTTAATTTTCTTTGTAATTTTCCAGAATTTCCTGCTACTGCTAGGAGTTTTGGAAAAAAAATTTGACCACTGGGCGTTTCTTTCGTTGTTAATATTGAAGGAAATTAGTTTGTTCAGCTCCCTTAGAATTGCACCTAAGGTTATTCTAGAATTTGGATAAGTACAACGTTGAAATTTTCGCTTGTACGTGTTTCTTGTTGATATTAAATATTTACAGATTTCATTTAATTTATAGTTATGAACTTTTCAAGGTTTGATGGGAATTGAATCGAAACATGAAGCTCTAACGAGATCAGTAAATTCTTTTATAGAATCCTCAATATTAAAAGAAGATATGTTTTCACTTTAGAAGACTTGTGCCGTAATAGTCTCACTAAAAATAGAATCTTTTTCATCAGATGTATTTGAAATAGTTTATCACCATCTTTTTGTCGACTATTAGGCATCCTTCGATAGCCCCATAAGGGATCGTGTTTTTGCCGCAATGTCTGAGCTCGGTATACCTGCTATGCATAAAGATGTTGAGCAATTCCTGCAGCTCCGTCAAGGTAGGAATGGATCTCTCCGAACCTTTTGATGCCGTGCGAGATTTCAGATAAGGCGATCCCTTATCATGCGACCTCTTCAACTTCGTCATGGAGAATGTTCTGCGAAAGGCGGGAGTGCATCGCAATGGCTCTATTTTTCAAAAAAGCATTCAACCGTCCAAAGCGTGCTTGCGTACGCTGACGACATTGACATTATAGGGCATACCAAGCGAGATTTTGCTGCTGCCTTTAGTACTATTGAACGGGAGTCTACTGAGATGGGTCTGGTAGTAAATGAGGGCAAAAAGGAGTATGTGTTATCGACAAGTAGAGACTTGCGGCGTGTTGATTCTTAGATTACGGCCGATAACTATACTATTGATACAGTTAATGAATTTATTTGTCTTGGCTCCGCCGTTACCACCAAAAATTATGTCAGTCTGAAGATCAAGCACAGTATGAGTAGCAGAGATCTCTCTCCTACGACAAAACTAACACTCTACAATATGCTCACCCTACCCGTGCTTCTTTATAGCGCAGAGTCACGTACCCCATTAAGCACTGATAAAGCAGCCTTGAGAGTATTCGAGAGAAAAGTCCTACGTAAAATCTTCGGTCCAGTGCGAGTTGGCAATGATTTCCGTATCCGATCCAATAGTAGCTGTATGAGCTCCTCAAAGATATAGCCGTTATGCAGGGTATTAATACCCAGCGGCTGTGCTGGCTCGGCCATATCGTTCGAATGGAGGAGGATGCTCCGACAAGACGGGTGTTTGATGCGAAGTCGGCGCAGTGGAGGACCTTGTATGCGTTGGAAGGACCATATCGAGGAAACCTTGTCATCGATTGCTCTGACCAACTGGCGTAGCCGCGCAAGAAGTGGAAGGATGTATTGCGGCAGACCGTTAATCAGTTTTTAATGGCCAATTAAGTGAGTAAGATTAATTTGGTAAACGTGGAGATTGGGTGGAGATTTTTGCTATTGAATTAGCTGCACGTATGATTAAAAGCAGGAACCTACCTCATTCTAATGTGATCATATGTGTGGGCAATCAAGCAGCAATTAAAGTACTGGAATCCCACATCGTCAAATTAAAGAGCTTCACGAGTTACGTAAACTCTCTACACCGTAAACTTCGCCACCACATCCGCCTCTACAGGGTTACGGATCACTGTGGCATAGAAGGTTAAGGAAAAGGCGGACAAACAGGTTTGAGGAAGAGACGATAGTAGGGGCTTGTATATCCCCTTTTTCAATTTGGGAAATTCAACATGGAATCCAACAAACCGTTGGTGGTCCCACATACTTGGTAGCCGAATTTTAAAAGTGCTGTGGACAGCAGGAAAAGCATGGGACTACTTGAGTTCGACAAGAGGACGGATCTCACTCCAACAGGATTTTTAATGGGGCAGTGCGTTATTGGCAGTTCTCCTGACATGCACTGGCTACCCCACAGGAAGTACTGGATGTGGACGAAACGTCCGTGGTCTAGTAGGTAGTGTGTTGGCTTATTAGACTTAAAGCCAGTTTACAAACCCCAGATCAGACATCAAAACGAAATACAAAAAAGTATTTCTTCGACGACTTCCTCTCAGCAGATTTCTGGCAAAAACTCTGAGAATAAAATAAAATTGCCATGAAAAAGTTTCTAAAAAATCTGTCGTTCAGAATCGACTTTAAACTGTAGATCCCCCGCCACACATGTATAAAATTAACACACACAACATAAGTGGTGTGAGAAACTAGGTACGTGTTATGTATGGAAGAAAGAAGAATCGATATGACACCTTTTATGTGAGTGCCGTGCACTTTATAACGTTTGGAGATCTGAACATGCCGGCGAACGTGTCACTATGGGAATTGGCCAGTTTCATCCTACACTCGAGGTGGTTCAAGCAAATCACTAACAGAGCATGACACTGGGCAATTGTGGAATTGTTTTACTAAAATGGCGGCATTTCGCCCACTTTACGATTGCCATAATCGTCCTGCCTAGAAGACTATATGTAATGCGGTTCGCAAATTCAAATTCACAATTCTGCTTACTGTTCGTCAAGAACGTGCAAAAGAAACCGAGGCACGTCGCTGACAAGAACTGGGCATTTTTCATACCAACACTTGGCGAATTTTGTATCGACATGCATCTGTACGAATTTTAATTGACCAACTGAGCTGAACGACCATAAACAATGATGTGTGTTCACTTAATTGACTTTGGAGAAGTTGCCAACTACTCAGAACTAATTTAACAAATTTAGCTACAACGAGATGGTCGTTATCAACTGTAAAAGTTTGGTAAACTCTTTTGAAAAAGCCGATAGTTTCGTTTGCATTTTGGAGATCTTATGTGAGAGATTAACTATCAATTAAATAATCCAAATACAACTGTCGCAAAGATCTTTTTCCAATAAAAAAGGAGGCAACATTTGGACAGCACATATCAATCTTTTCGTTTTTTTATTTTGCAATTATTAAACAAAATAACTCATGATGTAGGGTGCTCTACAGCCGAACTTGAGTGTTCATATTATTTCTACTTGCTCTCGAAATCTTTAACTGGATTTATTTTTTTTCCGCCCCTCGTTTTAGGTAAATTTTTTGATAGAAATTGTTTTTCTTCCATTGTTTTCCAGACAGTTTTAATGCTGATTCGTTTGGACTTGGCTGTTTTACTTCCAGTACATAAATTTTATCAATTCACTGAACCATTGCCTGAATATTTTTTTCTTGGTTTTCGTTACTTTCTTTTTGTTGTTGTTGTTTTTATTTTCTAGAATGATTTTTGTTGGCGATTTTCATTCTTTTTTGGTGAGATTTTTTTGTCACTTTTTTTAGAAACTTTTGTCAGCCTGTCCGGTTCTGTTCTGCTCAATGCCATCTGGTTGGTTTATTTGAGGGATTCTGTTGGCGAATAAATAAAATAACATTTCGTTTACAAAATAAATAGAAACAGAAAAATAATAAATTTGTTTAACGGACATTTGCTTAATAGATTAAAACAAATATTTGGAAGGAGAATGCCTTAAGGCTTAAGGTATCTGCAATATTGTGCAAATAAATAAGAATCTCGGCTATAAATTTATGCTTGAGGGTTTTGTTTCCAAATAATTGATTTCTAAAGACAATAATTGATTGAAATTTATTGAATAACAAACGAATAAGTACCTCAGAGATGCATAAATATACAGAGATTTACAGAAGGTAAAGTGCATAGGTAGTGTGTTGGCTTATAAGATCAGAGGCCACGATTCAAATCCCTGGTCAGACATCTCAAACAAAAACGGAATATAAAAAAAATATTTCTTCGGCTACTTCCTCTCAGCAGATGCCTCTTTTAAGTAAGGTAGGTAGGTGAAAGTGCCTGTCCCCTCGTTGGAGTCATGAGCTGACACACTTAGGCCGCACACAGGGCCCATTGTGATACCACAGTTACTCATTTCCCCTATTCCAGGAACCATTGGGAGCTTCCGAAGAAGCGATTCAGGCTGCCAATATCCATACATGATAGTTCATCCATATCCTCCATGTAGTAGGCATCCAGGTACCTCTTTCTCCTCCGACTAAGTGCCGGACATGTGCACAACAGGTGAAGAATAGTCTCATCTTCCTCTTCATCTCCACAGCTTCTGCAGAAATCATTTGCAAGGTGTCCAAGACCAATACGCCTTGCATGCGTTCCTATAATGCAATGCCCCGTAACAGTGCTGAGCCTACTTCTTTGGAGTTTAAGCAGGGTCACCGTGTGCCTCCTATCCAGCCTCGGCGAGATCTTTTGCGCCGCTCTGCCCTTATCCGAAGTTACTCACATTCTGTTGACGAGATCTACGGTTCCATTGTCAATTATAAGTTTGCAGGTCCCCAAGAGAATTCATCAGAGAGTTCGATGGTCGTGCCTCTTCTGGCCAGTTCATCCGTTATGCAATTGCCAGGAATGTTATTATGTCCCGGTACTCTCTTTTAAGTATACCTCTGACGAAATTTTTTTGAACACATTTTCAGAAGCACTTGGCAGCAAAGCTTTTTGGGCATGAGTATTACAAAAAATATTAAAATCTCACAGGAATTGTATAGGCAGAGGTTTTACTAAACAAACTCTCAAGAGTTCAAACCTCAGTTGTCTGATGTCGTGAAAAAAATATGAAAAAAATTTCTTTAGGCGTCTTCATCTCAGCAATTTTCTGGCAAATGCTCTGAAAGCCAACAGTTGCCATGAACCTTTTCAAATCTATCGTTCGGAATCGATGTTAGATTGGTTCAAACCACCACTATCGGACCACGAAAAGTTGACTTCCATCACACTGGGTAACACAATGGGCCATATGGAACACAGAGTGTACTTGCTTGCTAGCCGCTAACCTAACATAATCCTTGGCATTGACTATCGTAATAAAATTATAAATTTCTAATAAAAATCTCTCACTTTAAATCCTCTGTTTTATTAATTATGAACCCCCAAACACATACATAAATGAATTACCATTAAATCGTTGGAGACATTTGAAATATTATTCGAGCAAGTAATTTAAATTCAATATTAATTGGTCACCTTTAAATGAATTTCGTATGCAAATATTGTATTCAATACAATTATCAATCAAATTAAATTTCCTTATTATCCAACCAACAATGCTCCTCCTCCTCATTCACCTTATCATCAGCAACAAGAAACAACAGCAGCAACAACAACAATGTAGAATAGAAAGTGTATAAAGATTTCAAATGTTAATTATCGGATGTTTACCTTACGATAATTATTTTGCCAACAGTCAGCCAACATCCCCACCACTCACTACGATTAGATGATGCACAGTGAATCGTAAGACATTAAAGGACAATTTTTAATTTTTATTTTTCGAACTTTGACAGTTGACAGCGGCCATCTTGTTGAACATCTGTTAAACTAGTTGTCATTTACTCAGTCTGTTTAGCCAAATCATCATGGACTAATTTTCATCAAAAAATCATATTCAGCAATGAGGCCCATTTCTAAATAATGGATAGGTTAGGCTAGGTTAGAGTACGTGTACTTGTCAGTTAAGACAAGTACAGTACCCTAGTTTCTCACACCACTTATGTTGTGTGTGTTAATTTTATACATCAGTGGTGAGACCTACAGTTTAAAGTCGACTCCGAACGACAGATTTTTAAGAAACTTCTTCATGGCAATTTTTTATTTTTGCAGGAATCTGCTGAGAGGAAGTCGCCGAAGAAATACTTTTTGTATTTTGTCCTGATGTCTGGCCTGGGGCTCGAACCCTAGCTTTACGTCTAATAAGCCAACACACTACCTGCTAGACTACGGCGACCTCGAATGAATGGATACTTGAACAAACAAAATGTCCAATTTGTTGCGACATCAATCCACTTGGGATCGAAGAGATTGCAGAAAAAATTAACTGTTTAGCCTGGTGTTTGGGCTGGCAGTCATTTTTATTTTGAAAATGACTACCATCATATTTTAGTTTAAAGTGCATGGACACTAACTACTTGTGGTTTAAACAGGACGGCGCTACGTGCCGCACAAGGCATGCCACATTAGATATTCGAGCGATTTGATTCCACGAACATCTCTCCTAGTGGTTATAAAAACTAGCCACAGAGATTGTTCGATTGAATTCCGTTTGACCTTTTTTGTGGGGTTTTCTTAAGTCACAGCAGGTGTATTCAAATTAGTCACAAACCGCCGAGTGCTCAAAGTTAACATAACTCATGCCATCGGTCCAATTCAGACTAATTTATGCACCAGAGTCTTAGAACAACGGATGTGCTCTGCCAACCAAAAATCCATACCAAATATTGACTATTTTGAGATGCATTGGATGCTCTAGGATTGGGTTAGGTAAGGTTAGAGGGATGCTTGCCTTTCACAGGCAAACTCACTTGGTGCTCCATATAGCCCATTGTGCAACACAGTGTAAGGTAAGCCCCCTTGTCATGACCCGCTAGGGGTGGGTTTGAACCACCCCTTTAGATGAAACGGGCCATTTCCCTTAGTGCTACGTTCGACACCATGACCAGAACTTCAAACGTTTTATCACCCAAAAACGGATGACGCCTGTTTTGAAGTGCCAAGCTCTCATACAAAAGTTTTTGTATAAGATTCCGTTTGTTCCACATTCTGGCAACTTCTGCAGTAATCCTGGTGTGGCAGAGCGAGCTTATCAGCTAAATTACCAATTACTCAGAGTCCCATTAGAATTGCTGTTAGACTGTGAACCGATCTCTTGTTGAACTCAAGTAGTGCTATTCACTGTTGGGCACAGCAATTTTCATATTCGGCAATCAGGTATGTTGCACCGCCTACGGTTTGTTGAATTCCATATTGATTTTTCCAATTTGTATATATATATATATCCCCTCTTTTGTCTCTTCCTCAGACAACTCCGATCCATTCCGTGCCTGTTTGTCCGTCTGTTCATTTCCTTCTATACCACAGCGGCCAGGAACTTGGTGGAAGCGGGTGTTGTGTTGATAAATACGGTGTAGGGAGTCTAGTTAACTCCTGGCGCCCTTTGATTTGAAGAGGTGGGATCCCAGCGTTTTGATTACGTGCAACTTGTTCAAAGGCAAAAGAAATACGCTGGTCTGGATATGTAATATGTATGACCCGTGGTTGTCGCCGTAGTCCAGAAGGTAGTGCGTTGGCTTATTAGACATGAGCCCTCGGTTTAAACCGAGGCGACTTCCTCTCATCAGATTTTTGGCAAAAACTCTGAGAGTAAATAAAATTGTCATGAGAAGTTTCTCAAAAGTCTGTCGTTTGGAATCGACTTTAAACTGTAGGTCCCGCCACTCAAGTATAAAATTAACACACACAACATAAGTGGTGTGAGAAGCTAAGTTGTAATCCTGACTGAAGGGTTATAATGATGAATTATGTATGTATGACCCGTTCAGTGCCAGATCCAGTTCCACATTCCTTTCCATTCAATCGATGAAGATTGTTATATCACCGTCACCGACGAGAGCTTCAACAACACATTTTTCCTGTGTGGGAGTGTGAATTTTGTATGTTCGTGTGAAAACAGTCTCTGGTACCATGTAGTCGCATCTAAAACCTGGGTGATTCGTTTCTACTTTATGCTCTATTGCAGCGTGCCCCACCGTACAGGACCTAAACATATCAGAGAACTTAAGCTTCAATGTAGTTCTCGCAGCCAGGTTTTGAAGGAAGATGTCCAATGGTTGCAGAGACAAGATGGCCTTGAGTCCAGCCTGTGGCGTAACTTTAGAGCACCTGTTATGCCTAAGAATGCCAACCTCTGTATCTGCTTTATTTAAAATAATTAAATTTGAAATATCAGCACAACAGTAACCTCGTTGCTGCCAAATGACTTTTTCTTCATTGTTACTTATCAATCCCACTGTGTTCTAATTACCTCATCTAGTTTACAGGGTACTGCAACATTTGGGTCATAAAAAATTTTGTTAAATTGTGGTGAAGTTATTAAAAAAAATTTTTTTTATTTTATTAATTGTTTAATTTTTTGATTTTTTCTGTAAAAAGTAAACATAGCACTTGAACTCAGCACCCTGTATTGCTTTGATTAAAACATAATATTTGATTTTGATAATTTTCTATTTACAAACAAATAAATATTTTAAAATCAACTGCAATTACAACAAGAATACCTCCCTTAAGATAATAAATTAAACTGAAAGAATTAAATGAATGAAATGAATGACTGAATGAATGACTGAATGAAAATCTAATTGAAACTACAAAAGCTACTCGCTCACTCAACGTTTAAATAGCAAACGTTGAAGAATAAACAAATTGAGTGCAAATGGAAATGATGAAATGAAAATGATAATTTGAAAATAAGAACAGTTTTGTTGTACAAACAAAAAAAAAAAAACAAGATGATGAGTAGGAGGATGATAATGATGTTTATAGTGTTCATAGGAGGAGATAAATTTGTGTGATTAAGATTTTCTTTACAACAAAAACAATACAAACAAATTTATAAACATTTTAACTTATTACTTAACATAACAGTATTTTCTTCTTCTTTTTCTTTCTATTTTTTCTATTTATTTTTTTTTTTCAAAGCAAAATTATGAAAAACTTCTTCCGTCTGTCATAGTCGTATAACAAGTTTATCTGTCAGTAACAACATGTAGTGGCACAAAGAAATTGTAAAGAAATGAAAAAGAGTTCTTGTTAAATAAAGAAGATACAGAAAAGAAAACTACTTTTACGAAGAAGTTAAATTAAATAGAATTAAGAATTAAGTTGTACACACAATACATAATTGTATGTACTTAAGTAACTCATTTATGACATGCAAACAACAGCAGCAACGGCAGTAGCATACGCTTAATACGCTACGTCTAATAAGCCAACACACTACCTACTAGACTACGTCGAATACTAGATGAGAAATGTATGTGAAATATCTGGGAATGTTACTGAATAGTAAATTGACAAAAAGAGTTTTTACAGAAAGCATCTCAGGAAAGCTCAAACATACCATAATAATATGCAGAAATCTTGCAAGGATATCCTGGGCTTGAATCCCAGGCATTATGCACTCGATATACATTATAATGGTCCGAGCAATAGTGACCTATCCGGCAATCGTATACGCAGACAAAACAAAACTTAAATCAATTCAAATTGGAGCAGATACAGAGACTAACGTGTATTTGTATAACAGGGGCAATTAAAATCTGCAGTGTTCTACAGTGGCCCCGGAAGCTCTGTTGGATTTAAGTCCGCTACATATGGTAGTGATGACTAAAGCTTTTCAGACTATAGTTAGGTTAACGAGAGGCAAATCTAACACGAAATTCATTACGGACTTTTGTGACATAAGGAATCAATTGGCTAACGATTTCCTCTTTAACAGTCCCCTGAACAGCAGAAGCAGCAGACTCTACGATTTTTTGAAGCATCTCGTAACGAGAATTAGTAACAAAAATGAATGAAGTATCCCGTATTCTCTTAAAGCATAAATTATTTTGAAAATTAGAGAATAGAACGGAACTTGAAACAGAAAAAAAGTTTTTGGTCCCAAAATGAAATATTCCGAGAACGTGGAAAAACTTCCGGGTATCTCCCAAACCGAAGTTTATGCCATCAAAAGGTTCATTCAATTCAACTTGGATAGGAATTGCAAAAGACATGACATAGAAATACTATCTGACAGTCAGGCTGTCATTCGACCACTTTGCTCTAATAAGGATAAATAAAAGATTACATGGGGCTGTTTAAAGAACCTGTATCGGATAAGTAGGGAAAATAAGTTTACCATCTGATGGATCCCAGATAATGTGGAAATTCTCGGCAATGAATAAGCTGTCACTCTTGCGAGGAAGGAAGCTTCCGCGCCTCTAATGGGCCAAGAACCTTTAAGTCAAGTGGATTGGAAGCAGTGGAAATTTTTGTGGAGGGGCTCCAATAAGAGCAGATGTGAGTAATACATCAGACTATCCAGTAATAACCTAAGTGGCCGGTCTTCTGACTGGGCATTGTAGACTCAGGGTATAAATATTCAAAATTGTGGTTGTTTCAAGCTGAACATATAGATTCTGTGACGATGATAATGAATCATGGAAATATAGTATTGGAACTTGTAGAATATTAAAGTATCCCACCTGGGTGTAAATCAAGTGCTTTTCAGGGAATTATCATTGTTGACAATGAACAGCATCCCGAAATTTTTCAGAGCAATAAGCTTGAGGGAGATATTATAGTAAGATCCTTTAAAAACTGCGACGGTACAGCGTAGTTGCAGTACTAGGGCACCCCTTCATGACGATAATACTTCAATTGATTGTTTTAGAGAATCTGTAAAATTCTCCAGACTAGTGTCTTATGTCTGTCTTTTGTTATAATCTTGTCCATGTCAAATCAGTTAACATTGTTTTAATGAAAATGACCAGAATTAAAGCAGAAAAATATTCATACGCAAAATAACTAACTACCGTTGCGATCATAATATAGGGTATTCAATAGCAATTTATATTTAACATGACAATTATAACTCAGAAGAATGAAACGAATTTGAATTTGAATATCCCTTCAACTAACAATAATATACCGCTAATTTGAATCATTTCAACTATCGGGTCTTCCCACAGGGACTTTCGTTCTTTGACAGTTGATAACGGTCATCTTTTTGAAGCTACATCTGTCAAGTTCGTTGTCATTTTTTTAGTCTATTTTGTCAAATAACTGTGGACAAAGGTGATCTGAACGACACCAACAGAGCCTGTCGTAGTCTAGTAGGCAGTGTGTTGGCTTATTAGACGAAAAGCCAGGGTTCAAACCCCAGGCCAGACAACAAAACATTCGGAGTTGACTTTAAACTGTAGGTCCCGCCAATCATGTATAAAATTAACACACACAACATAATTGCTGTGAGAAACTAGGTCGTAATCCTGACTGAAGGATTGTAATGACCAATTATGTATGTATATATGCACGACACCAACCACATATGGTTTATGGATCACAGAGCTCATGTTATATTCGATAAAATGCACCCGCGATTTGATGGCTTCGTCGTCTCACATGGAGATGATGTGAACGAACCACCGAGATTGTGTCACCATTAGACTCTTTCTTGTCTGCAGGTGTATGCGAATAACCCAGATACGGCAGTGGTCCTCAAAGCCAACATAACCCAAGTCATCGTTCCAATTCAGCCTAAACGTTGGACATTTTTGATGTGCTCCATCCAGAGTAGCCGTAGTGATGTAATGTTCCACATAAAATGGTCTTTGAAGCAAATAAAAATGTCAATGCTATTTCAAGTACACTTTGTCTGATTTAAATTTAAAGATAAGAAACACTTTATGAAAGACCCGATATAAATGTTTTCATAATTGAGCCCACATCTTATGATAACAAATAAATAATTACCTCCTACTCTCTATGTACGGCTTAACTATTATGACAAGCAAAATATTTGTTAATTTGTTATTTCATATTCAACAATACATGATAAAAAAAATAAGAAAAAAATAATGAAAACTATTTTGTAAATTGTGTAACAACATCTTCTTCAACATCATCATTATCAATTGTCGTTGTAGTTTTAATAAGCCAGACAAAGAAAGGAAAAAAAAAACTTTTTTTTAAATTCTTTCATTGAAATGAATTCCTCACATTTGCTTCCAGCACTTGTAGTGCTTTTCAACACACTCTGTTCCCTCTTCCACTAATTTCCAACTGAAGAAATTATTTCTTTTCAAAACTGCTCTCGTCTCGTTGCGTTTACTCGCTTAGGCGTTGAGTATTCACTGTGAATTAAAAGACAGATCCTTTTTTCTCTTCTACTTGTATATCCTTGTTATAGTTTTTGTGAGCAGAGTGTGTATGTGTGTGTGTGTATAGACGCAATTTATAGTCGTATATGATAACTGTTGAAGAGATAAAGTTGACATCACTTACAGTTCTACACTCACAAATAAAGGCAATGGTTTTGAAATTCCAACGGGTTATTCTTCTTAACACAACTTAACGCTGGCAAAAAAAAACAACAATTTCTTATTTCGATAGTTGTTGTTGTTGTTTTTTTTTCTTTTTTGTTATTCATCTCCAAAACTGTAATGAAATTACAAACGAATATGATGGAAAGGAAGAAAATATCATAAGCCGGTATATGCAACACTCTACATAAAGTAAAGGAAGAACGAAATTTTCTTTTCCTTGAATTCCAAATGTAAATTTAACGTGGTGTCTTCATTTCTAAGCTAAAGGCCTATTTACAGAGACATGATAAAATTAATGCCAACAAACATAACTGGTGTAAGAACACAGCTCATATTTCGGAACAAAGGATTGTAATGGTATGTCCTGTTCTTATGCGGATATATGGCCTGTGTTGCAATTCCATTCGTGTGTGAACTATCCATTCCCATTTCGTTTTTTTGATTTCGAAATGGATTGGAATAAGAAAACCAATCTCAGTCTCCTTTTGCCGTTTTCATGTTTTGAGTGACAACCTTAGTCCGCTGCCATCCGCATTCTAATCTAATTCCTTATTTCCTCATTCCTTACTTTTTTTAAAATACTTTCCGTCATGGTTGTAAGATTACAATACCTTTGCAAGTTATCCATGTAGGCAATCCTTCTGCAAGTAATCCATGCACAGAATCCCTGACCTTCCATAGACCATGACATCGGCTATGAAAATGTAAGGCAGGACGCCACAATGAGGAAATTTCCTCAGAAGGCATTCATATTAACTTGGGATCTACTACAGTGAACCAATCATCTGATTATCTAGAAAAACTAAATGTAGAGTCTTGTCACCAGGATAAACTAATACTAATCATATTGACTGAAGTCGCCGTGGTCTAGTATGTAGTGTGTTGGCTTATTAGACGTGAGACCTCAGTTCAAACCCCAGGTCAGGCATCTCCAACTGAACGAAATATTAAAAAATATTTCTTCGGCGACTTCCTCTCAGCAGATTTCTAGGAAAAACTCTGAGAGTAAATAAAATTGCCTTGAAAAGTTTCTCAAAATTGCGTCTCTCGGAGTCGACTTTAAACGGTAGGTCCCGCCACTCATGTATAGAAATTAACGCACATAACATAAATGGCGTGAGAAACTAGGTCGTAATCCTGACCAGTTATGTTATGTAAATCATATTGACTTCCCTAATAGCTTCAAGTACTTTGCAGGGAGGTATTCATGTGCCCTTTTTATATTTGGGACTTGACACCAAGTTATTGTTTCGAATAATTTTGTTAGTGAAAGTATGTTCCCAATAGAGGCTTGTGAACGCTTTTTTTTGATAATACGATGAGAGGTTTGAATGTCAGAAGAAACCCTTCAAACCCACGATAAATTATCGTCACAAACAGTTTATGTTGTAGTGGTTGAAAATGGATTTCAGAGGAAGAATGATTTGGGTTTCTCCAGGCCAAAATTATCACTATCTACGGAACTGACAATTGCCTATGACAATCCCCAGCTTATATTTACGGATAGTCAAGCATCCCTACAAGGCTTGAAGAACACGACATTCATACATGCATACATACATAATTGGTCAGTACTACCCTTCAGTCAAGATTACAAGCTAGCTTCTTACACCACTTATTTTGTGTGTGTTCATTTTATTTATGAGTTGCAGGACCTACATTTTGAATTCGTCTGCGAACAGATTTTTGAGAAACTTTTTCATGGCAATTTTATTTATTCTCCGAGTTTTGGCGAAAATCTGTTGAGAGAATGTTACCGAAGAAATATTTTCATATTTCGTTTTGTTGGAGATGACTGACCTGAGCGTTGGAACCGAGGCCTCATGTCTAATAAGCCAACACACTGCTTACTATACTACGGCGACTTCTTGTCATGTTGTGGCAGATGAAAACAAAGGAATCGACACGAATATTATATTCACGCTGAAGCCTGATTTGGGTTTCTCCTGGCCATATTTTTCATTATCTACGGAGATGGTGATTAACTAAGGCATTCCACAGTATACGAAAGAGTCAAGAGGCTTAAATGGTATTTACACGACATTCATAGCGATCAGAAACTATCGGGAAGTTTTTAATAAGCTGACGAAATTGTCTACTGTTGCACTTGTCTGGATACAAATGGAAACACTGCCGATATGGCAGCTACTAAACTGCTAATTATGAACATTCACCACATAAGTGGTATACCTAAATGGGACGAAAAACATATCTGCGATATAACGCGGTAGATTTGCCCTTCCTTTGCCCATAATAGAGCACTTTGTATGACTAGAATTTGAACAGTTTGTTGCCTTATTAGACGTAAGACCACTGCTTAAATTTAAATTGCGGAGGTTGCTAAAGTGCTAAGAATTATGACGAAAAATTATGGTAACTTTTTTAATTTATTTAATTAAACAATATTTTTTTGTATTATTGTCCCCTCTTAATGTAATCAATTAGGGGACTCTCTTCATATAGTGAGTATTTTTTTCTTCTTATTTTAAGTGATTTTTAAATCGTTTTTGGTTTTTATTTTATCACTTTTTCTCATTATATCCATGAAAATGAAAATTTTCTAATTATTCGCCTATTGACGTATCATGACGCATTGCGACGCGCACTGACGCAATGTGACGTAACCTCAGAATTGTTTAAAGATTCACCAATTTTGAGATTTTAATATAATTTTTGGGCTGCAGGTAACTCATGCAGTATATGTTACAATCGCTCATTCATATCACATATGACTCCTCGACCATTTAACCCTTTCCCTTTCCCCATACAAAAAAATTATGCCGTACGTCCAAAATTTTATTTTTGTTTAAAACGGTTTTTATGCACTGCTTTTCATCTCTTTATTTCGCCTTCTTTATTTCCATAAAACTTCTAAAAAAAAGAAGAGTTAGGCATGTGGGGTCTTGGCACAATATAAAATAATGCCATCTCCACACGTTTAGTTGCTTAAATTGATTATTTCTTTCACGTTTATTAAAATACAAACTTCGAACAAGAATACCATTTGTGAACCACATGTGATGCCCAAGCGTATGAAACCAACTTGCTGTGCATCATATGTGATTCATCCTAGCAGGTGTTTTTTAGGGGCTAGGAGATTATCATCCAACTCTTCTATAGTTGTTTAGAGGTTGCATTTTAGATTGCTTATCGTTCAAATTTAATTTGAATCGCTTGTATCAATGTTGAGTATGTTTGAGTTCTTAGAGGTTAGGATGATTGCTGGTTATATCGCATTGATGCTAGTGGTAAGAAATTAAAAATTCCGCATCACAGTTTTTGTAAGACGTTGACGAGAATGAATGAAATTCCGTCATAGTTCAGCGTTAAGGATAAACATATAAAGATACACGAATTTGTACATGTTGGATAACTTTTCTGTCCTACATCTATGGACATCTGCAGACTTCAAAGCTTCATTAGAACATTTAAATTGTTCGAGCTTAATTTTATATGTGTCTAGAACAGGTTTAGATTTTTCCAGATGATATTCCTGGAAACGGAAGACGGTGAAGAAATATTTTTCATATTTCGATATGATCGAGGTGTCTGAGCTGAAGTTTGAACCGTGGTCTCACGTTTAATAAGCCAACACACTACCTACTAGACTACGGCGATTTGTTTAAGTCGTATTTAATTTAAACTAAAGTTGAATTGCTGTATCATTAAGAGGCCTACTTAATACATTCTTAATTCGCTTGGAAATTTTATTTTTTCGGTTGTGTTCGTAGAGTATCTTAAATGGCAAATAAATTATAAGACATGATGAATGCGTTTCCCCAACATTTGTGTAAGAGCGAGCAAGTTTATCTCGAGAAAATTTTATTTTTAGTTTCAATCTGTTTTTTTTCTTTTTGTTTACAATTGTATCTTGCTTTGAGAATAATTCATATAAAATTCCTTTAAAAAAAATAAAATTAAAATACAAAAAATCAACAAAAATAAAAGACTTTTTTAACTCCATGCAAATGATGTTTTTTTGTGTCTTTCTTTACATTCGTTGCTCTACGAGTCACTTCTTTATTTATTTTTAAAACTTGTTTTCCTCGAAAACGTTCTTCTAGTCTTGTTGCCTCTTTCTTTTTCTATAAAAAATTTTCAATTACAAGACTTTTCCTATTTTGTCTTCCAATTTTGTTTGTTCTTTTATTTTCAAAGTCGTTGTACGTACGTCTTGTTACCCAAGTAATTCATGTGAATAAATATATTTCTATAAATAATTTCCAAAGCAACAACAAAAAAAACAAGGAAAAACTACAACAACAATAAGAAAATAAACAAAAAAATTTTATAAATTGTTAAATAAACGAAAATAAAGTTTTACTTGATCCAACATCCTTTTTTCTTCTTCTTTTTTTTTTCTTTTGTCTACTTCCGAATCCTTTTAAAATATTTTTGTTTGTTTTTGCGCCCCCCAATAATTTTATAATAAAATGTATAGAAGGCCCAACAGAACAGCAGGAGATGGAGATGGCAGAGGATAGGAGAGCAACAAAAAAGTAAAAATTGTTGACAATTTGTTGCTGTTGGCAATTTTATTTTATTTTTATTTTTTCCCCTTTTTTTATAAGTTTAATAAACATATGAAAAGTTTGCATATTAAAAAAAAGATGTAAAACACCATACAGACAGCAGATACAAGATTTGCAAACACTTGAAAGAAATTTTTAAAAATATTGGAAATCAAATAAAGTGAATCGCTTAAAAAAAACAGAAGTTTATTCTATCCTCTGCCTTAAAACTATGATGTCGCTATGTTTAATGTTACTAGATGAACTAGGTCGGTCGTCATTGTCTCGAATGTAAACCTCAGCTGTAATATCTTAAACAAAAATTTTCAACGCCTCTCTCAGTAACCTTAAGCAAAAATCTCTGAGAGTAGCTAATTGCCGAGAAAAAGGGCTTCAGAATAAGCTAAAGGCCTCGCCATTCGTGGATAAAGTTAACACTCACCTAAGGTTAATGTGAGAAGCTAAGCTGTACCCCAACAAATGGCCAATAATGGAAGAGATGGGTGTTCCCATTGGGTACCCTGCTATCAATTCACAAAAATTAAGGCAAAATGTATGTTATGTTACTGTTTGTTTGTATCCAAATAACGGTAACATTAGAATATTTCGTCAGCTCATTAAAAATGTCCGACATCTTTTAATCAGATTGAATATCTTATAAATGCCATTCAAGCTCCTTGTATATTTCGTATGCCAGCCCCCTAGATAGTGAAAAATATGGTCAGGTTAAAACCCAAATCATCCTTCAGTGTGAGAATAATATTCGTGTCCATTTAACTGAAACCAATTTTCATCCACCACAACATAACTAGAAGTCCGCGTAGGTAATGCGTTGACTCATTAGACGTAAGGCCACGGTTCAAATCCTATATGCTTATTGACTTATACATTCACGATACCATATTTTTTAAAATAATATTTTATTAACTCTTCATAAAGAATTTAAAACTCCAACAAAACGAAGTATGAAAAAATATTTATTCGGCGACATTCTCTCAGCAGATTTCTGCCAAAAACTATGAGAGTGACATAAAATTACCATTAAAATTTTCCCAAAAATCTGTCATTCGGAGTTGACTTTAAACTGCAGGTCCCACCACTCATATATAAAATTAACACACCTAACATAAGTGCTGTGAGAAGCTAGGTTGTAATCCTGTAATCCCAGGTTAATAAAGGGTCCGCCAAATCCCTTTTTTTAATGCTTTAAAAAAACTACTGAATATTTTCTCAAATTTCTTTTTTTATTTGAAAGTACAATCCTTCCGGTTAATAATGGAAAATAATTTCATTCAAATGGCTGCCTCGGCTGGCCATTCAGTAGCCTACACGATCGGTCCAATTTTTAAGCACATTATCGTGTGCAGCTGTATTTCATCAATGGCTTCACGAATATTGTCCTTTAAAGCGTCAATTGTCTCTGGCTTGTCGGCGTAACACTTATTTTTGACGGCACCCCACAAATAATAGTCCAACGGTGTCAAATCGCAGCTCCGAGGTGCCCAAACGACATCAGCTCTGCGGCTGATAATGCGATCTTCAAAAACAGGGCGCGAAACATCGAGTGTAGCTTCGGCTTGTGGCTGTGTTCGTAGCGCCGTCCTGTTGAAACCAAATGTTACCAATATCCTCTTTTTCAATTTTTGTGAAAAAAATTCGTTCAACATGGCCCGATAACGATCACCATTGACTGTAACGGCCACTCCTTGCTCACTTTTTGGAATAAAAATGGCCCAATTATGCCTCTGGACCAAAATCGGTACCAAACAGTGACTCGTTTTGGGTGCGTCGGCTTTTCAAAGTATGCGTGCGGCTTTTCTGTGCCCCTAATGCGACAATTTTGCTTGTTTACATACCCGTCAAGATCAAAATTAGCTTCATCTGAAAAGATGATTTTTTGCCAAAATCGGCATCTTCTGGTGTAGGCTACTGCATGGCCAGCCGAGGCAGCCATTTGAATGAAATTAAGGAAGGATTTTCCTTTCAAATAAAAAAAGAAATTTGAGATACTGAATATTTTTTTTTTATTTATTTTTTTTAAAGGATTTTAAAAAAAAGTTATTTGGCGGACCCTTTATTATTGTTCCTTTGTTTACGTATATAATACTGAAAACAATCCGAATTACTTGGGTTCACTCACTTGAACTATTCGTCTTCCTTATTACCAGTTTTAATCCATTGGATCAGATGCCTGCTTTCAGTTTCGTAAGCAAGTCGTTTATAGCAAGACACCATAGGAGCTCTACCCTGTGTAGTTTTATGATTTTCCCCCTTTGACATCCTGTTCATTTCCATGAGCAATGTTTTCATGCTACGACCCAAGGGTTTATAAAATAAAAAATCTACAAGACAATGTCTCTTAAGACCCCGAATCTGTTGTTAGTACTTACAGCCTGGTGCCCAATGTCGAACGTGGTCGTTTGAAATGACAAGCAAAGCGAAGGCTAACGTTGTAAGATAGTGGGCCGCTGATGAGAACGAACATGAGTGCCTGCATTTCCTTCGCTTAAATTTTCTTTCGTGGGCCTGGCTGGAGGGGTACAGTACTTTAACCTGTAATACTTCTTGGTTTCCCACTGACACTATAATACATGTACTCACACAATGCTTTCAAGTACCCTTAAACCGCTGAAGACTTAATATTGTTAAATTCTTCATTGATGTCAAGGATAGTCTTGTGATAATTTAGTCCATCCCACTGCAATTTTCAACATGGTATTTGCAGATCTGGTCAGACAAAATCATTTTCCCCAAAATCGTCGAAAACTTACCATTACTAAGAGCTTCCTCGATGTCAAGGAAGGCAACTTTTTTAAATCTTCTGAATGTGTATCATACAAGCGCTTTCGGATGGCGATAATTTTCCTAGACCGTAATATTGCCAACGGATTTAAATTGTAAAAATTTTCATCGATCTCAAGGAAAACAAAATTATGCGTACTCCCTATACTCTGATGATATATTAATACGTTTTTATTGAGAATGCAGTAGGGTTCTAACAGATCTCCTCTACCGGTAGTCGCATTCAAATTGTTTCTCTAAAATCTGTCGTTCGGAATCGACTTTTAATTGTAGATCCCGCTACTCATGGATAAAATTAACACACACAAGATGGGTGATGTGAGAAGCTAGGTTGTAATCGTGACTAAAGGATTATTTGTTTAAACGGCTTGTTCATGTTCATGTGGCGCTGTGTATACAAGGTGCCACACCCACTATTTTGAATCTTCAATACTTCATATATTATGTGACTTTTAAAAATTACCACATCCGTGATAAGAGCAGAAACCCCACATACCCTTTCAATAAATCTTTGTCACACTAACTTGAATATTTAATACGATATTTACTTAAAACCTAATGTTTTGAAAGTGAATTAAAACCGAAACTAGACGTGCATAAAAAATATTCGTTGCATATAACAATTTTTAACTGCCACTCGACAAATCAGTCATAATTATATTGCTTTCCTTAATCCATTAAATAAATATCAGGTGCTCACTACTTCTAACGCCATTAACAACAGTGCTTTAGCAAAAAAATTTAAAAACTAAATTTAATTTTTATTCCAAACTGGCATTTCTTAAGATGCTGAAATAGCTGTAAGCACCACGGACAACCTATAAAACAAGAGGAAATAAATATCTTTCAATATTTACACAATTATAGTTGAGCACACTTACATCAATAAATGTTTTTAAATTGAGCTCCACAAATATGGCCTTCATAATCAAAGGCGTATTCGATTCCATCATCATCAGGCGTATCGATTTTTGAACGCTTAAAGGAAATGTATGCCAGGGACTGGAGTATAAGGCATAGCGAAGTTCATCGTTCTAAAGTATGGGATTTAAAAATTTGTTTATAATTTTAAATACAAAATAATTTCAATTTCTAAAAAAAATTTACAAAAAAAAAAATAACTTTAAAATTCAAAAGAATTACAAACGATTTACTAACCATTATTAAATTAAGTAAGATTTTCTAAAGTTGCTTTAAAAGACAATTATACAGGCCGACAAAATTTTAAAAAATAATAATCCAGGAACAAGACTATACTTTTCTAAAAGTTTTCGAAAATATTTACTAGAAAAAATAAAATCCAAAAATCGTTTTGAATGTTAAGATTAGCGCTTCTAGACGATGGTGTGAGATTTCAGGAAAAAAATAATTCAGTAACAAGTTCTCTCAATTTTATTTTAAATTATCTCGACAACCTAGCATATTTAAAGAATTGTGAGGTCGAGCTCGAATTCAGTGTACCAAAAACCGTTAGAAAAGTATAGTCTTGTTTTGTCGGCCTGTGTTATTTTATAATTTTTAATAAAGCGTTTGTAAATCTAAAAACTTACGTTAGTTTCTAACATAAAATCTTTAAAAATTTTACGAAAAATTTAAGATTTTGTTTGTTAATCTGGTTGTCAATTGATCAATTAGTTCAAACATGCCCCCACAAGACATAATTCACAAGGGTATATAACGATAGTATGACCGAATTTCAAATTGATTACATTCCCATCAACAATAAATGAAGTGAATCTAATGTAACACTTGATTTTCGCGCACAGTATATCCATTTATGTTCGATTGGCCAGTGCATCTTACACTGCATTACATACAGAATTTGTTCCTTAGTCGGACTATACGTATACGGAACTCCTTTTCTGAAGAGCTCATTCCAGTCACTTATGATATAAAGAGATTCAAATCTACTACTCCATTTTCCTACTTCCTAAAACCTATTCTCCTAGTTACAAAACAGTGCAATACATGGGTAGGGGTCATCCCCTTAGTGTCGGTCGTACAAAAGAAGAGAAGTACGGATTCAAGTCTTCAAATGGGGGTCTGCTAGAATCATTGAGATTTACGAAGGCAGTCAAAAAGAGTAGTTCTGCCATATATAAAATAAGATTTGAAATCCAGAAATTGCAACAAGACATCATAGTATGAAGTAACTATTCAATGGTAGAATCCAAGCATTCGTAAACAGATGCCTCTGGAGAATATTGCAAATGCATATACCAAACAATATCAAACCAATGAAAAATGCCACTTGGCGCCAATGTACCGGGAAATCAGTGGCCATACACTAAAGAAACCCGAAGGTAATATTGCCAATGAAGCTCATAAATGAAATCTAGAGGGAAGCCGCCATAGAGGGAAGCCACCATAGAGGGAAACCCACTCAGAGATGAAGATCACAAGAATGCAGAAAACCATGACATCATGGAAGTGGTCATGGGGGTTGGCCATACACTAAAGGAACCTGAAGAAATATTGCCAATAAAACCTCATGGGTTTCTGAAATCTATAGGGCAGCCGCCACAGAGGCAGACCCTCTCAGATATAAAAACGACAAGAGTGCAGAAATCCGAGTAATCAGTCAAGAATTTGCAGGAAGTGGTTATGCTCAATCCATACACAAAGTTCATTAATGAATTCTATAGGTCAACCTTCAAGGAGACAGACACTCTCAAACGTAAAGACAACAAGAATACATAAATCCGCGAAATCTGCCGTCATAGATAGATCCAAGTAATTGTGCCTCAGTGGACAAATATTGTCTGGGTAATCATAAACATTTAAGCGACCCAGCAAGCTTCACGTTATTCCCTGCCACTATTAAGGTACATATATAGTGTCTAGAAAAATTTTAAATAGAAATAATGTAGTCTTCGGCGACTTCCTCTCAGCAGATTTCTGGCAAAAACTCTGTGAGTAAATACAATTGCCATGAAAAGTTTCTCAAAAATCTGTCGTTCGGAGACGACCTTAAACTGTGGGTCACGCCACTCAAGTATAAAATTAACACACACAACATAAGTGGTGTGAGAAGCTAGTTCGTAATCCTGACGGATGGGTTTTAATCACCAATTATGTATGTATGTATGTATGCAAACAAGGCCATTTAAGATATCCCGTAATTGCCGCGCTATCGCCCTGCCATTATCGAGGACTATCGTGGCAAGAAATGTTTTCAATAGAAGTAGTAATGCAACATAGCCCTGTCGGACACCTATCTCAACTATCAGCCTCATGTAAGGAGGCGTTAGGGTATAGGGTATCTATGAGACTTATGACTTCCAGATGTATTCTTATTTAATTTGTTTTAATTTTTACTTACACTTTCCGCTATCAAAGTAGCATGCCAGTGATATAACCACAATATAAAGGCCATGACAAACAAATAAATGGCTATGAACAGGTAGTCCATGTGGGAAGGATTCTGAAAATAAAACAAATTTCAATATTTTCAAGTCAAGAAGAAACTCTAAGACTTACACCAGCCGCTATGGCATAAAACAGAAAACAGATTAAAACTGAAAATATTATGAAATCGAGAAACACTGGTATTCTTATCAGCATTTGTAATTCCTTAGTGAACCTGTTGAATAAAAAATATAAAAATTTTTCTTATTAAAGAAAGCATTATAGTAACTCTGGTACCATCTGAGCTTAATTTGTTCCTCCACACAAAATGCACACATTTTTGTATGCCAATATAGCAGCTCTTTGGGGCTTAGTTGGCTTAACTTCTGCTGATCTATGGTTGAAGAGAGTTTAGAAATCTAAAAAAAGAATACTGGAGATGCATATCCCAACTTCTATTATTAGATCATCTGCACTCACATCATATGTTTCCAAACGCTTAAACATAATGCCATACTTCAGCACAATATATTTCATTAGACAGCAAACGAACGTATGCCAGCATGGTATGGTGGTTATGCCCAGAAACAAGGCATAACAGGCACCCAAATAGCCCACAACGAAATTGTCATAGACTTCACCAAAGGGAAACAATTGAAAGAGTAAAATGGCTTGTGCCGTACCATTACGTACCTAAAATTAAAGTCGTTTGGGGGAGATTTTTTTTGGTCATTTTTTAAAAACTACGTACCGCTGGTATATTAAATACAGTTTCTGGCATAAATGCCGTACGATAGAAACAATCCACGTAGGCTATAATGCCCGCTAACACTGATGGTGTCCACATAATAATCGTTACCACGCGTATATACTTTATAGTCTGTGCTAACATTTCTTCCTCCTCTGCATCGGTTATGCGGAAGAGAGCTGTAAGGTCCTTATGCATAAATGTTACCATGCGAACTACACCTGAAAACATATGTACATCATACAATAATACAATCACAATCCCTCCATATTTAGTATAATGTAGGCTTTCTTATGTAAAATCTTCAATAAACTTACGTGTCCTTTGAAAGAATGCACTCGTTGTAGCAATGGATGTGGATAAATATAAAAATGCTGTAGCACAGCTGGTCGCGCCATCGGCTAAACTTGCAAATCCTTTTGAAATCTTCATAAACTAAAAATTGAAAATAAAAATTAAGGAGTTATTGGGAAAAATTGGCTTGCGATTGTCATTTTCAAGATAATGCCTGTACCTCAGTGACCCAGAAACATGATTCCTTATTAGGAAAAAAACTGAGGCAACATGGTTTCTTAATCTGCTATTAAAACAATATTTTTTTGTTTTCATTAAAGACTCATGTATCTATGTATCTCCAAACCGCTGGACGCTGGTCCGCTGTTAAATAAACTCACAACAAAAGTGGTGAATCAAACGTGGGCACCTTCCGAATATTACGGAATAATTATGATCGTAAAAATCGAACTTCGGGGCAAGTAATCGACGAAATTATACAGAAATTTGAAAAGACTGGCAGCGATACAGATGTGATCAGGTCTGTGCATCATTGGAACAAAAACTACCAAAAAGAGTCTTTTTTAACGCTTTCTCTTGTTAAAAACAAGATCTGGCGAAGTCAAATCGCACAATCTGGGTGGCCAGTTCATAAGAAATCCATGTGACAGGACTATGCCCTCACCCGTGCAAAATATCCAATGTGAGCCCATCCTATTGGAACCATATGTCGTTGGTGTCCATATCATTTAACTCAGGCCAAAAGAATCATTAACCTACTATGCTCTCTGTTGACTGTGGCTGTCGTTCTCAACGAAATATGAACCGATAATGCTGCCAGCCCAAAACCCACACCGGACAATGACTTTTTCGGAATGCATTAGATGAAATCCAAGATTTCATGTGGACTGATTCGTCCTAAATTCGACAATTTTCCTTTGTTCATGCCCATATTTATCCAGAAATAGGCCTCGTCGCTGAAGATGATTTTTTGATTTTCGCATCCTTGGTTACGTTCAGTTCCTGAATCAGTTGAATTTTATACGAGTGCAGGTCCAAGTTATGATGTAAAATTTGCTAAGTTGTGGTCTAAGAAAAGCCAAGCTCTTGTACATACATACATACATAACATAATTGGTCATTACAAACCTTCAGTCAGGATTACGACCTAGTTTCTCACACCACTTATGTTGTGTGTGTTAATTTTATACATGAGTGGTGGGACCTACAATTTAAAGTCGACTCCGAACGACAGATTTTTGAGGAATTTTTCATGGCAATTTTATTTACTCTCAGAGTTTTTGCCAGAAATCTGCTGAGAGGAAGTCGCCGAAGAAATACTTTTTGTATTTTATTTTGATGTCTGGCCTGGGGCTCGAACCCTGGCTTTTCGTCTAATAAGCCAACACACTACCTACTAGATCACGGCGGCTTCTAGTGACCTTACAAGCTCTTGTAAGGGATGCGAAATAGACGCACTTGGTTTCTCCTGCACACTCTCGCGGTCAAATGGCAATGTATTTCGTCGTGTGTTAACTGAACCAGTGAACTTATTTTTGTCCACCACATTTGCCAATAGTTCTCTCTATATAACAATTTAGGCGAACGTAAAATGAATGAAACTCGCGTTGTGTTGACATAACACTATTTGGCAGAACAGACTGAATAAATGAAGACTAATTTGACAGATGTAACTTCAACAAGATGGTCGTTATCAACTGTCAAAGTTCGGCAGTCCCCGTTGAAAACCTTATTGAAGCAGTAGACGCACAATATGAAAAATTTAACAACGAAAAACAATGCACGACTTAAATGTCTCATCATGCCAGGAGCATTATCCTTTAGTGATTCACCTAATTGTATGGGAGTATAGAATTAACGTTAATTCCTTCAATTAATTTGCATATTTGTTATCTAATTTAACTAGTTGTAGTATATTAAATAATAAAAAATCAATGAAGTTATTTATTATTGTAGTCTAGTAGATAGTGTGTCGGCTTATTGGACATGAGGCTACAGTTCAAAGGTCAGACATCTCCAACAAAACAGCATAAAATTGCCATAAAAGCTTCCGAAAAATATATTTTTCGGAGTCGACTTTAAACTGTAATTCCGTCACTCATATATAAAATGAACACAAGCAATAAGTGGTGTTAGAAGCTAGGTCTGAAGGGTTGTAATGATCAATTATGTATGTGTTCGTAGTTAATTATTCAGGGACTGTTTCTACTTCTCACACAGATAAGTTACTCCGCGGTATTAAAATAATATGAGCCTATTTAAGGATATCACATGCTATCGTTTAAAACAGAAACTGAAAAATATACAGAAAAATACTTGCAAACATTTCTACTGAACCCAAATTCTCAGATACGTAACATTTCGGACTAAAGTGACCATATTTTCTTAAAGAAATGTTGAACACTGTTTCACCTTTCACTCTGGATTCGCCAGTTCTATTTAGAGTGACTCTAGAATACTGACAAGTCGTTTAATTTACGTAACCTTCGTAACCTATTTGTATTGTTTTTCAGTTCTACGACCTTCAAGTCGTTTAAATTTTTCAACCCAGTAGAAGTAAGGACACAAATGTTGCCTGTGTATTCAAGATCCTCCAGATGAGTATACTGTGACGCCAGGTTGTTACACTTTGAGGACTAAATATTAACAATAAAACTTAATAGCACAACAAATTTCACTTTATAAACTAGAAATCGCAAAGAAAGATTTCAATTAAAAAGAAAACCTTTCACTATAGGATCCCATATCCACTTACTATTAAACAGCAGAACACCACAAACGAACCAGTAAATATGGCACCTTTGCGTAAACTTAAACGCGGATTTGGTTGTTCCTTGGACACAATATAACCGTATAATTTCATGCATTTTAAATGCAAACTTAGTAAAGAATTTTCAAAAACTTCCTCTTCCACTTGTAAATCTTGTAATTTCACCATGATGACAATGACGGTTTACGCCCAACGAAACTGTTCAAAATTCTTTGAACACCATCAACTTTATATCGCCTTAAAAAAAGCTTAAAAATTCAATTCAAATTTAAAATTTATGCCACCATTTAAATGCATCAGCAGCAATTAACGCAATGCAATTATTTTTTGTAATTATTTTTTAATTGTTATTGTTGTAAGACATTTCAACAATTCATTAATTTATTAATGTTGTTGTGATAGTTACAGCTGCGGCTCTTCATTAAGTACCACAGGTTCTCCATCAAGTTTTTTAATCGTGGGCAAACGTTTTATACATTCTGCTCGCCATGTTGGCTCATCTAACCCATCAGCTATGGGATTACCAACAACAACCAAATCCTCTAAGGCTTCCAGTTCTTGCAAGCGATTGAATTCAGCCCAATCCTTTATTATATTGTTACTTATGTAAAGGACTTTTAAGTTTTTCAGAGCTGAAAGACCCTTCAGCTTCTCGATGAGGTTATAGCTGATCCACAGTTCTTGTAGCGTCTCAGCAACGGCTTCCTGCAATTAAAAGAGTTTAGAAGGCAGTTTAACGACTCTATTTGATTAAAAGCATACCAATCCCGAGATTTGTTTAATATAATTACGGGCCAACGACAGAACTCTAAGATTTTTCATGCCATTTAAGCCAAATATTTTTTCAATCATATTGGTGGATAGGCTTAGACGTCTGGAAATATAAAAGAGAAGTTGTAAAATTTTAAATTCCACAAAAAAGATGTAAAATGGTACGCAAGACAAAATTGTTTCATCGCTTCGATGTCTTCATCACTGCCACATGCCCTGCATTCATTATTATACACCGCACTTATGTGGTTCAGATGCTCATGTAAGGCAGTGTCTCGTAAGCCCGCTCATCAATTGCCTTTATTCAATCATAGTTTTCCTTCAATCACGATCCACAATAGTAGATGTGAGGTTTCCCTGCATTTTTACAGCATAGTTTTCACTGGGCTGGCATTGGGTTATCCAAATTCATGTCTTGCAATATTCTGACCCTATTCGCCAGATTATTCGCTTCCTTTTATCTGATCACTCCCTGATAACTAGGTTCCCATAAAATACGTACCATGTCCTGCTTAGAGTAGTTGCCAGTTGTCTCCTTACATTCCAGTACAGTTCTTGATTCCCTATCCACACCAAATTATCATTGGGCCGATCGGAGATCTCCTAATCGTACCTACTATTTCTTGAACGACAGTATTATCGTCCGGTTACCAGAACTGTAGTTTGGTTTCTAGTTCTGCTACATAATGAGCAAATCCCACTCTATCTCCTCCAAGTTTAGACATACATACATACATAATTGGTCATTACAACCCTTCAGTCAGGATTACGACCTAGTTTCTCACACCACTTATGTTGTGTGTGTTAATTTTAGACATGAGTGGTGTGACCTACAGTTTAAAGTCGACTGCGAACGACAGATTTTTGAGAAACTTTTCATGGAAATTTTATTTACTCTCAGAGTTTTTGCCAGAAATCTGCTGAGAGAAAGTCGCCGAAGAAATATTTTTTGTATTTTGTTTTGATGTCTGGGCTGGGGCTCGAACCCTGGCTTTACGTCTAATAAACCAACACAATACTTACTAGACTACGGCGACTTTTAGAACCGATCGTATATCAACAAGCCCCTACGGGCATCTGTGCCTTGCTTCCATCTGAACAAATTGTAGGTCCAGTCAATTATGTATAAAATTAACACACACAATATAAGTGGTGCGAGAGAATAGGTCGTAATCGTGACTGAAGGGTTGTTATGTAAGTGTGATGCGATTTGTGGCTCTGGTTAATCGATGCCCCCATAGGCTTGATTCCCGCCACATGTCGAACCGGTATTTCAATCGTAAAGAGTATTGTTTCTAATGTCCTTGTAGGTGATATCCTCACAGCCCGCTCCGCTTACCCCAAAACAATACATTCGTGAATTATTTTAATGAAGAATCTCCTATCCGTCAATGTCCACAATCCTATTGAAGCATTAGTTAGAATAGGTCTGATTACGCTTCTGTAGAGCCAGTGTATCATTCTTGGACTGAGTCCTCATTTAAAACCTATGGTTCTCCTACATATCGAGTAGCACCTTTGGCCTTTGTTGCCCTATATTCCAGATGCTGTTTCCATTTCAATTTCCTATCCAGGTTAGGCTTAGGAGAACCCTGAGCAAAGGCTTCTTCGAAGGTTTGGACTCTCTGTCAAGAGCCGACGTTAGGGCTCTCGATAGATTCATAAATAGGTTGAGCTGTTTGGGAAGTGCTAGGCCATAAAGATTGTAGTTGCGCTCTCTTGAATGTTTGTGGTCCATCTTTTATTCTCCGTCTCTTATATCCTGCCTTTCCTACCTTTTCTTCTTTTCCAATCTTCCTATCTCCTTCACTATGCTCTCTTTCTCTCTTCTAGAACGAATTGACCCATTTGATCTCTGGGTATTGTACTCGTTCCAATGACAAGTACAGATCCTCAAACCTAACCTAACTTAGGATTAGGAGATAAAGAAAGAAAGAAGGGCATTAACAAAGATAAGAATGAGAGTTAAAGCTATAATGGAACCTGGTATTATCACGAAAATCAACCACAAACTTAATGTCCAGAAGTCGCCGTAGTCTAGTAGGTAGTGTGTTGGCTTATTAGACGTAAAGCCAGGGTTCGAGCCCCGGGCCAGACATCAAGACAAAATACAAAAAGTATTTCTTCGCCGACTTCCTCTCAGCAGATTTCTGGCAAAAACTCTGAGAGTTAATAAAATTGCAATGAAAAAGTTTCTCAAAAAAAATCTGTCGTTGGGAGTCGACTTTAAACTGTAGGCCCCGCCACTCATGTATAAAATTAACACACACAACATAAGTGGTGTGAGAAACTAGGACGTTGTACAATGGGTCAATTCGACCTCCGGGTACTGTACTTGTCTTAATTGACAAGTACACGTCCTCTAACCTAACCTAATGTCCAGCTTGAATTTGTACTGTTACTTTATCTTTCTGTAAATTTTTACTTGACACTCTCATAGAACCATTTTGTATTGATCTGGCTGATACTGCGAAATATGTTTTTCCTCGAACACCCTCTCTCTAGACCTTATATCAGCCTGGCTAATACTGCGAAGTATATTTCTTAGCCTACATTTGTTATACTTTCTGAGCATTTTAAACCAAAATTTGTTTCCTGGTGTAATCGAAATTCTTTTCTTAGAGACGTACATATATTTTACATATCCAACCATGTCTAGTGTCTTTTTTTTACTTACTCGCAATTGGCCAAAGAACCCAGGGTGTTATCCATTTTTTCTATGGGTGGCCATTGAAATTGCAATTCAACAACTGCAGACTTGGATGCACTTTGTTGTTCGCGTTCCTCCCAACGTTTAAGAGCTTCTTTTATTGTAGTGGCCTTAGACATTTTCTGACAAACTGGCAGCGAATGCAAATATTTTCAAAGAAATCCAAAAAAAAAAGTAAAATAACTGCCAGCATTATTATAAAGGTTACCAGGGGCAACGATATCCTACTTGATGTTTAGTTTAATTCCTTTCTACAACAAATAATGGTGTTTTGTTTTTATAATTTACATTTTATTTCTATGAAATTATTAAATACATAATAAAATAGTTCCACATTTATTAGTTTTATTACAAATAAGAGTTTGTAAATTAAAAAAAAAAAATTAAAAATAAAAGAAATGAAAAGAAAACGAAGCGATAATAATATAAAGCTGTTATAAATTCCCGTATTAACTAATGAATCCCGCCCATGGATGTAGAGTACATGTGTGTAAAGCTTAACGTCTATCAGCAGTACCACTGCCTCTCTTGCCAGCATACAAATGCTTGGGCATTTTCGTACCGATAAATCGATCGGCTTCACCTTTGAGACACAGACGACCAACCTTCTTGGCAATATCTTTCTTGGCCATAATTTGGGCTTTCTTCTTCATGGCGGTATTCTTAATGCCCATCTCATTACGTGCTGGCTTACGTTTCAATGGCTGGCCAGTCTTCTTAACAACAGCAGAGGATTCCTTATCCAACAAGGGTTTCTTGATTTCCTTCTTAGAGCTAACAGCTACCTGGCCGCGTCTTAAGTCGACCACAGATTTATTAAAGTTGGCAGAGGAAGCACCAGACATATCAACACCCAGATTCTCCATGGTCTCAACCAATTTATTAACCGAACGATCACGCACCTTGGGCTGTTTGTGTCTGGGTATGATGGGTTTGTTTTTGCGTGGCTGCAAACGTTTTTCGTCGCGCAATAAAAAGCGTTTTTCGCGTATTTTCTTGGCCATTTCGCGAATCTCTTTAAGTGTCTCATCCATAGACATATCGGGTATGTCGTAAACACCACCTTCCTCACGTATACCTTCGGCTCTTTCAAGTTCTTCCAATTTATCAAAGATATCGGCATCAATGTAGTCTGCAATGTTATGGCCTTCCCAGAATTCGGGTATAACATCATGACGTTCTTCTTCGGCAATTTCGCTGTAGTTCTTCTGCAAATCCAATGTGTAATCATCACCCATTTCTTCTTCGATTTCCTTCTCCAATTTACGTTTACGTTCAGCCTTGGCGGCATTCTTTTCCAGTCTAGCCAAAGCCTGCTCCGGTATGCATGGTGAGCGATCCTTATCATCTCTGGGTGCTGGCATAGCCACATGCAAACGATTGAGTATATTATCAACCTTTTTCGTACGCATCTTTTGATCGACTCTGTAGGAGAGTAGACGTTCACAGGCTTCAATTTTCACCTCCATAACACCACTTTCCGCAACGGTAGACATTAACATTACAGGCACTGCTTTATCTTCTTGTAGTTTTTCGATTAGTTGTCGCTTTTCTTGAGGCAAATCGTCCACACTAATGATATCGATTTTATTAATTGCCAATATTAGCGGTTTATTTGTGAACAAGGGTTTAATGCTTTCGAAAAGTTTGATTTGCTCTTCCAATGAGTGGCCGCACTGTTCGGAGATGTCCATAAAGTAGAGAACACAAGCACGTAAATGAGCCAAAGCTGTAATGGCCTGCATTTCAATAACGTTACGTTCTTCCAGTGGATGATCCAAAATACCGGGTGTATCGATAACCTATAAAAACGAAAATGGGTTTTAGTTGTTAATTTAAAATACAAAAACAAATCATAATTATAACTATTATAAGAGTGACGAAGATCTTATATTCTGTACACTTTTGCACTAACGAGTAGGCCATTAGGGTTCTCGGTATAAAATAACGTTGATAAATCAACGTTATCAGAATGACATCAACCTCTGTCAAGCAGATTGTGGAGATTTTTCATAGAAATAGAGAATGGGAGGTATAGATCCTAGCAGTGAAGTTACATAACGCAAAGCTCTCCAGCCAATATTGATTGCCATGCCTTCATCCTCCGCACCAATCGCGTCCTACAGGTCAAATCTCCTTCCCGGCACAGGTATTAGAAACTATTGGGCCTCCATGACCTTATATTCCCCATTTAGGACGATACGGCAATAACCAATGCCCAAAAGGCACAACACCAGATAGTCTTCGAATGGGCAATTGCCAGTTTTGGTATGAATAGATGTCTGAATGTGCATCCGCCAGAGGACTGATTGTAACGATAGACAATTCTCGAAGCAAACAAGGGCAACTTTCTATCAGCTACCATCGGAAATTAGTGGAATGGTGAACGAATATGGGTTTAGAAGAATAAGAGACAAGATGAACCACAAATTTTTTGACCTATTGGCATCTATCCTTGTAAATGTGGAAGGAAGATTTTCTAATTGCAATATTGGAAATAAGAAATTCAATAGCTGGAGACCGCAGATGATATGCGATTTCTCTCCCATAGAATTTGTGACTTAAAAGCACTAACAGCCCTAGAGAATATGTAACATAGGTTTCAATATAAACTGAGAATAGAGAATCAGATATAGATGTGGCTGGTATACTGGATTTTATGTAGAATAACAGCATATTTTAAATTTGTACTCCTTGGTGGCCGCGTAATTATCACGTGACGTGAAGTTATCAGTATCATCGTACAAACTTTGTTAACCAATGCCTTCGAAGAATTTTTCGAATATTCTTTCGACGGAAAAACTCTAATTATACTTGATAAGGAACTGTGGAGAGGTTCCAGTAAATTCTTTAATGGCTGTTTTATCATCATAAACGAATATCTACATCAATGAAAGCAATGTCAGGAAATGGATACTTCAATAAACTAGTCAGAAGACATGTACTGAAAAGCCCATGGGTAACAACAATTTATCATACAGCACTGAAGGCATGGATGGGGTATCGAGGAAAGGGTCGATTCACTTACCAATCGTGAATAAAGATGTAATCGAACTGTAGGGTCAAAAGAGCCTAATGACCAAAGCTACAGCTACGTTAATATATAATAGTTGCGATATGTTATAAGACTCCTATCTGGGATTGGCTCTTTTAGAGCCACATGATTAGATTTTATGCTAATGTTCCTATTTGCCAAATAGTGAATCTGTTGAGATACTATGCTAATGCTATGATCTTCCGTAAAACGGCCTTAAAATTCCTTTAAAGTTAACTCTACAACAAATTGGTAGATGGGTAAAAGGGCAAACGGCTAATAGTGGACACAACGTTCTATTTTATTATATAAATTACTCCGTCCTAGATTGCTTTAAATGCTTATGCTTAGAGTAAACATGTAAGATTTTATAACACTAGACCTTTTGACTATGTTCTCCTAAGTTTCCTTATAACTATCTTAAAACAGTCCTTAATTAGCTTTTGAAACTCACCTGCCATCTCAAATATTTATAATCCGTATGACCAACATACAAGGATTTGGTAGTGAAAGCATAGGGCTGGACTTCCACATCGGCACGAGTGATCTTATTGATGAAAGAAGATTTACCAACATTGGGGAAACCGCAAATAATGATGGTACGGGAATAGGGATCAATAGTAGGCAAACGAGACAAATGCTGGCGAACCTGTTCCAAATATGTTAAATTGGAAGCTTGTCTTTTCATAATAGTGGCCATACGACCCAAGGCAGCTTTTTTCAATTGTTTGCAACGATACAAAGAATCACCATACTTCAAAAGACGTACATAATCCTTGGCCACACTGAAAATGTAAAGATTTTTAATTAGAAAACTTAATAGAAATGAATATTACAAGACTTACTTGTCGATTAAGTGGCGCGCTGTATTCAATTGGCCCAAAGCCAATTTGTAATGGTCCTTGTCGTACAATACATTCATTAAATCGGCATAGAAAGGATGGACATCATCCAGTTTGGGAAAATCTTGTATAATCTGCGACAGACGATCATGGAAGTTCTGTTGGGTGAATTTCACTTTGCGCGTGTAAAAGGCACGAATACGGGATATTTTGTAACCTTTATGCACCACAGTAGGCGTTTTACGTTGTGTTTTCGACAACATAATGTCGATAAAGTCCTGGAAGGCATTATGATGATGAAATTTTCCATTATTTTGTAAACAAAACAAAAACAATATTGAGGTTAGGAATTCCCACCAGCGGGTGCTCCCAACTAACAAGTTGTTTTTGTAATGAAGTTAAAACTAAAAACTTACCTTTGCTGGCGGAACCACCATAATTTTTTTAAAGTTATACAAACTCATTTTGTTTAATTATTTTTCTCTACTTTGCACGTTTATTTAAAAAAAGAAAAATAAAATTTTATACGGGTATTAAATGCGCACAACAACCACGAGGAGACGACGCAAAACCCAAAAAGAAATGTGTTAACGTATCGCTAGAAATAGTTGCAAAAACAAATGTCAACAAATAATGACAACATTAACCAAGTGGCCATATCAATAGAAAAAAAGTAATGCCACTGTGAATGTTATTAAAAAGTACACAGTATTGCCAGCTAAAAATTTTGTGCTGTTAACGTTAATTCTGTTAATAACAGAGCCAGTGAAGTTGTTAAGTGTTTGAAATATAAACGAAAATAATTTGTTTGCGAAAAAAATAAAAAAAAAATATTGAAAAAGTGTTTTTATTATTAATTTGTTGCTCTTGTAGTGTTAGTGTTAGTGTAAGTGAATCTAAAATAAACAAATAATTGATATGCTCTTTAATATTATTGTTTAATTTTCTATTTTAATGCAGGTTTATTATAGAATTCGTCCAGCAGCTTACTGAAACACCAGGGGAATAAGAAAGTAAGTCTGACTTATTTTTAACTGTAATATTAAATTACAATGAAATAAATGGCACTAAGCCATCATATTGATTAGAAGACATGTATCCATTATCATGGAATTGTAGTGTGGTGGTGACCCCTCTTAGAGGGTGGTCACTCTAGCAAGTCAATTTGTCTAGCATTGCATCATTCCTTCCTCTGATTCACCTTGTGAATTGCCGTATATACTGCTGGAAAATCAATTCATCGCCATTTATTCACCAACAAAATTGAATTGGCTTCCTAACAAACCCAAACGGATTTCTGTATTCGTTTTGTTTGGTACAGAGCTTATTTGGAATTTATCTTCGAATGAAGATGATGTTGTACAAGCAACATTCCATCATGTTAACGTTTATAGAGTGCTTCCAGTGGGCCTCTTACGTCTTTACAATATTTTCTCAGGTTTGATTTTGTTTTCGTTGCTAAATATTTTAGATTCTAATTCCTCTTCCAAAATTTATAATTTTCATGATTTATTCTCATTCTAGGGACCTAAATCTGGCCTTATTATTTGATGCATACGTTGTTGAGGCACACTACGATTAGATTCTACTTTAATTTGCCTACAGCTAATTGCTGTATGCTGATCATGAATAGTTATTAGCCGACCGCTATGTTTGTTAATCGTAGTTCGGTGTCTATTTAATAAACAGCTATTTGGCCAACTTTCATGCAGTATAAAATCATTATTTTGACTAATTCATGCTTTTCACCTGATAATTCAGTTTCACGCTGTGTTTCGATGGAGTGTAAATAAAATTGCCATGAAATGTTTCTCAAAAATCTGTAATTTTTACTGACGAATTCAATTTGTTTTCTTTTTTATCAGTAGGTAAGATAAATATGAATAGACTGCTTTTTGAAAAGATATATTCTCAAAATTTTCTTATCTCCTTTTAAACTTATTGTGGGTTCACTTAGTCAAGGTCATTGACAATTAATTATTTATTATGGCTTAGTGACCACTAAGTGACCTTAATATATAAGATATCTGTAATGTCATCATAGGTCAGGCAATATCATCTTTTGGGAAAGAGTATGTCGCAATGATCAAGGTCATTCATCAATACAGCCAAGACAATAATCCAGATGATCCTAGCATCTGCTATAGTAGACCTTAAATGGGAAACTAGATAACAGAAAACGAAAACCAAAACTATATAATAAAATGCTTTGAGTCAATCGTGCACTCCTGAGATAATCTAAATGAATAGCAGTAAGCCTGAATGTCATAATAACTACCATTCATTATTTTTTAAGATAATAAGGACCAAGATTTTTATTCAACTGTTGATTTATAGCCTCTAGGCAGATTTCTGGCAAAAACTCTGAGAATAAATAAAATTGCCAAGAAAAGTTTTTCAAAAAATCTGTCGTTCGGAGTAGACTTTAAACTGTAGGTCTCGCCACTCATGTATAAAAATTAACACACACAGCATAAGTGTTGTGAGAAGCTAGGTCGTAATCCTGACTGAAGGGTTCTAATGATCAATTATGTATTTATGTATGTCGATATTTAACTGTTATTTAAAACGATCTAACTGTGGTTTTATTAAATAAGTAGTGCCGAATATTTTTGCAATTAAATATTATTTACTTTAAATTAAAAATCTTGCAATTTATTTTATTCTTATGGTACTAATTAAACATTTTAAACACTTGTGAGGTTGACACTGTCGTCCACACTATTTTTTAAAGCTTGTGGTTAACATTCCTTAATTTTTTTAGATTGATTTTCCACGTCTTTCAGAGAAAGCGTTTTCAGTTTTCCATATAGTTGTTATCTTCCTCTGCTACTACACATGAGGTTAAAATTTCACATATATAAGGTAGTTTTTTCTTACAATTCACTGTCTTCCATGTGCGCTGTGTTGTCAAGGCCACACAACTACTGTTAACAAATTGCTGACTTGGAATTAAAATCAATGAATTTAAATTCAGTACAACATTAACTTTCCTTTGATGGTAAATGATTGAGTACTTACTTCCTCTTGGGATTACCAGGCTCCCAGGCCCGATAAGGAAAACATTTTAAACTCTCCTGTGCCATATTCAACATTTCGAATTTATTTGTTATGCTGCGGTTATAATAGAGGCCCACATAAGCCAGATGTACTTTTGGTTGTGTTATACGCTCATCACTATTATGTTTAATAAGTAATTGAGTCAAGGCCTTTGTACGCATACTAGTGGCTACATGAGGTAATGAACCACAAAAATTGTAAGCATAACGACAATTCCATGAAGCATTTTCAAAAGTTTCGGGCATAGTTTGTAGTAGAAATAAACCGACTTCGGGTAGGCAGATATAATGGATAGAAGCTAGAAATGTTGGAAATAAAGGACGGTTAAGGCTAAACGTATATTTTATATCAAAACGAAGTTGAAAACTTTCTGTAGGAGATTGTTTCTGTATAATGTTGCCTTTAGGGTGGCCAAATTAATAAAAAGGATTAAAATTTTTAATGCTCTTACCTAAAGGCGGCCGATACATTGAGTAGTAATTAAAAGAAGAATCGTTTACCAAAGTTTTCATTGTTGTATTCTCAGGACATCGTAAAATGTGACAATTGAAATATAATTGAGGCTGATTCCAAAAATGATCACGAGATATTGTCGATTCTATAAAAATTGCTATAATAATGGGTAATTATTATTCTTTTAAATTAATTTTATGATGTTACAGTACTTACAATATATTTTTATAAGAAAGTTATATCGTAGACAGACTAATAAACTGATTCATCAAATTAGTCCAAAATCAGTTAGATGTTGGAAAATTAAATTTTCCACTATAGGTTCAATTTTATCAATTTGATAAGAATAGATTTTACAGGGTCCGCCAAATAACTATTTTTTTTGAAAATACTTAAAAAAAAAACTACTGAATATTTTCTCAAATTTCTTTTTTTATTTGAAAGTACAATCCTTCCGGTTAATAATGGAAAATAATTTCATTCAAATGGCTGCCTCGTCTGGCCATTCAGTAGCCTACACGATCGGTCCAATTTTTAAGCACATTATCGATTGTGTGCAGATGTGTTTCACCAATGGCTTCACGAATATTGTCCTTTAAAGCGTCAATTGTCTCTGGCTTGTCGACGTAACACTTATGTTTGACGGCACCCCACAAATAATAGTTCAACGGTGTCAAATCGCAGCTCCGATGTGGCCAAACGACATCAGCTCTGCAACTGATAATGCCATCTTCAAAAACAGGACGCAAAACATCGAGTGTAGCTTCGGCTGTGTGGCACGTAGCGCCGTCCTGTTGAAACCAAATGTTGCCAATATCCTCCTCTTCAATTTTTGTGGACAAAAATTCGTTCAACATGACCCTATAACGATCGCCATTGACTGTAACGGCCCAATTATGCCTCTGGACCAAAAAATCTGCTCCAAACAGTGATTCGTTTTGGGTGCGTCGGCTTTTCAATGTATGCGTGCGGGTTTTCTGTGCCCCAAATGCGACAATTTTGCTTGTTTACATACCCGCCAAGATCAAAATGAGCTTCATCTGAAAAGATGATTTTTTTTTGCCAAAATCGGCATCTTCTGTAAGTCGATCGCAGGCCCACTTAGCGAAGCGAAAACGCATTGGATGGTCAATTGGCTTCAACTCCTGAACCAATTGGACTTTGTATGGCGTCATACCAAGGTCTTTATGCAAAATTCGTCTCAATGATGTCTCCGACATGTTCAATTGTTGAGAACGACGGTGAATTGATGTTGATGGCGCTTCACGCACACTTTCTGCCACAGCAGCAATATTCTCGGGTGTACGCACTGTTTTTGGCTTTTCACGCTTTGGTTTAGCGATGAGGATGCCAGTTTCATTCACTTTTTTCACAAGATAACGAACATACGGAGCTGACGGTGCTTCTCTTCTTCCAAAATCCGTACGTAATTTTCGCACACATTCTGCAACATTACCATGATTTTCAAAGTATGTCGCAATATTTCCCAGCGTTGTTAAGCGTATACACAACCATATTCGTTCAGCGGAAGGATAAAACTAATTATCTGTCAAATCAGACATGAGCTAACTGTTACCATTCACGAAATAAGCACTAGTTGAAAAAAAAACGTTAGATGGCGGACCCGATAGTGAGTTCAACGTCTAGGACTGTGAGAAAAGAAATAAATCGATAACGTACGGATAGTTCTCTTTATATTTGACCAGATTAACGATGTGAAACCATCAAATGCTTCCGAAATAAAAGATATTTTCAGTATTTCCGACAGCTTTTTTTCAGAGCGGTATAGAGTTCTGGAAATGACTTTAATGCCTCTATTTTTCTTGTTTGTGATAAATTTCTTATTTTTAAAAGTACTCACCCCTGTATAAATCTTTAAACCTTTTTCTTGGTGCATAATTTAAAGCCAATCCCTTATATTGTATTGCCAATTCTATGCATTCCTCCAATGTTTGTACATTATCCACAAAAAATCTTTCCTCTACAGAACGATGATAAGCCTTTATTAAATAAAATTTTGTCTTGTGGCCTTGATCTTCTGAACAGTTTTCAAATTGGCCAAATAAAATAAGTTTTATCATGATTAAACATAACAGAATTAGTTTTAAAAACATTTTATTAGTATTTTATTTGAAATCTTTTGAACATACATGCATATGTATGTAACTTTGTGATTAAATTAAAATTTGAAATTGTATTCTTTTTATATAAAGTTTATAAATATGTTTAAAAGCATTCCATTATATTTGAAATAAATTTAAATTGTCATCAACTATTTACGGTCATGTTATCTTTGACATGTGGCAGGTTGTTGTCATTGATGTCGTTAACAATAGATTTGAATTTTTATTTTTAGCAATTGGTTGGTGTTATTGTGCTGAGCACTTCTAACAAATTCTATTTTAATATTTATTTTAAATTTTGTTTGATTGTGATCATAATAAAAAGAGCCACAGTAAAACACTTATACCGAGGTTAAATTTATTTCATTATTAAATTAATTAATGTTCCAAAAAAAGACGAATTAGCAAAAATTAGTCTTTATTTAATAAGCACACTAGCTGTACCCTGCGCGTGTTGCTGCGCAACCAACTAAAATAAATTTGAAGGAAAAACATTACACAAATGCCTAATTAATTTTGAATCATTTTATTGATTTTGTTTCCGTTGTCCTGATGATTCAGATGAACGGGCCGGAGTAGTACGTATTTGATAAGATTCTAATCTCACTTCTCGTTGTTCAAGTGGTTCAAGCGAACGGGTCTCAGCGGCATATACTCGAAGATTTTCTAGTCTCAATGCTCGTCTGATTCTTAGGCTCGTAATGCTCTTTTCTTCCGTGCTTGAGGTGTAGGTCGACCAATTGCTTGTCATTCATTTTGAATAATTTTCAGTGACCCCATCCATCGGAAATTAATCGCACCAACCTCCGTCGAATCATGCGCAACAACTTTGTTGAAGAATGCACAGTTTATGATTTAATTTATTTTGAGTAATTTTCATTTCCATTCACGAAATAAGCACTAGTTGAAAAAAAAACGTTAGATGGCGGACCCGATAGTGAGTTCAACGTCTAGGACTGTGAGAAAAGAAATAAATCGATAACGTACGGATAGTTCTCTTTATATTTGACCAGATTAACGATGTGAAACCATCAAATGCTTCCGAAATAAAAGATATTTTCAGTATTTCCGACAGCTTTTTTTCAGAGCGGTATAGAGTTCTGGAAATGACTTTAATGCCTCTATTTTTCTTGTTTGTGATAAATTTCTTATTTTTAAAAGTACTCACCCCTGTATAAATCTTTAAACCTTTTTCTTGGTGCATAATTTAAAGCCAATCCCTTATATTGTATTGCCAATTCTATGCATTCCTCCAATGTTTGTACATTATCCACAAAAAATCTTTCCTCTACAGAACGATGATAAGCCTTTATTAAATAAAATTTTGTCTTGTGGCCTTGATCTTCTGAACAGTTTTCAAATTGGCCAAATAAAATAAGTTTTATCATGATTAAACATAACAGAATTAGTTTTAAAAACATTTTATTAGTATTTTATTTGAAATCTTTTGAACATACATGCATATGTATGTAACTTTGTGATTAAATTAAAATTTGAAATTGTATTCTTTTTATATAAAGTTTATAAATATGTTTAAAAGCATTCCATTATATTTGAAATAAATTTAAATTGTCATCAACTATTTACGGTCATGTTATCTTTGACATGTGGCAGGTTGTTGTCATTGATGTCGTTAACAATAGATTTGAATTTTTATTTTTAGCAATTGGTTGGTGTTATTGTGCTGAGCACTTCTAACAAATTCTATTTTAATATTTATTTTAAATTTTGTTTGATTGTGATCATAATAAAAAGAGCCACAGTAAAACACTTATACCGAGGTTAAATTTATTTCATTATTAAATTAATTAATGTTCCAAAAAAAGACGAATTAGCAAAAATTAGTCTTTATTTAATAAGCACACTAGCTGTACCCTGCGCGTGTTGCTGCGCAACCAACTAAAATAAATTTGAAGGAAAAACATTACACAAATGCCTAATTAATTTTGAATCATTTTATTGATTTTGTTTCCGTTGTCCTGATGATTCAGATGAACGGGCCGGAGTAGTACGTATTTGATAAGATTCTAATCTCACTTCTCGTTGTTCAAGTGGTTCAAGCGAACGGGTCTCAGCGGCATATACTCGAAGATTTTCTAGTCTCAATGCTCGTCTGATTCTTAGGCTCGTAATGCTCTTTTCTTCCGTGCTTGAGGTGTAGGTCGACCAATTGCTTGTCATTCATTTTGAATAATTTTCAGTGACCCCATCCATCGGAAATTAATCGCACCAACCTCCGTCGAATCATGCGCAACAACTTTGTTGAAGAATGCACAGTTTATGATTTAATTTATTTTGAGTAATTTTCAGTGGCATCACCTGTCGGAAATTGATCATACCAACTTAGAAACCTTCGTCGGCTCATGCGCAACAAGTTTGCTAAAGATCATACCATGATCAAATGTACAGTTTACAATTTAATTGATTTTAAGTAATTTTCAGTGGTGCCACCTGCCGGAAATTAGTCATACCAACTTAGAAACCTTCGTCGGCTCATGCGCAACAACTTTGCTAAGGATCATAACATGATCAAATGCATAGTTTACGATTCTATAAGGTGCATACAAACAAACATTCTTTTTTATATATGTAGACTATGGAAGGTGACACGCTCACTATAGCCAATCCGCACATTTTGTGCTTATATGTACGTCAAAGTCGTCCATACAAAATTTCAGGACTCTAGCTGTTGCAGTTTATGAGACATGCGACATTAAATACTTATTGGGTATGTGGGCGTGGCACCTCGCCTATTTGAAATTTTAAAATAAAATGTCACCTATAGTTCCTTCCAGACATACAGGAAGGTACTGTTAAAATTTCAACAAAATCGGTCCAGCCGTTTAGCCGTCTATAAATTTCCAACAAAGAAACAAACCTACAAATAAACACACATTCGTTTTTATATATAAGATAAGCCTTCATCCTTACGTAAAATATTCCACGTAGTCGAAGAACAAAGATCAACAAGTTGAGAATACCGGGGAATCGAAATTTCGGCGGTTTCTTAAAGTTTGAAAGCTTCACGAGCAATACTTTCTTCTGTAGGCACATTTCTTTGTCTTGTTGAGGGTTTTAAAATATGAAGAGTAAAAGAGAGAAACGACCAATAACTGTTCGAATATGCCTCTCGAAAAAATTTATTTTTTCAAAGTAAATTTCGTTGTTCTGGCATTGAAAGATTCATGAGGATTTGACAATCCCTACTGAACAGAAGCGTCAACACAGTTTGATATTCTCAACTGTCAAATCACAACTATCGATAACGATAGTTCTCTCAAAAAGACATCTATTACTATTGAATCACTCTCAAACACCAAGATTTTTGTTTCCCGCAAAGTTGAAAGATTTTGCTCCAAAAATTAGAGGTAGAGATTGGAAAAGAAATGGTTAAGTTTGTCTGTATCGCAACTACATGTCGTATCTTACGGAAACTTAACCCTATATGAGAGTAATTATTAAAAAATGAAGCCTTAAGTCTGCTTAAACTCATACAGGACCCTGCGGTATAACTTGCAATACAATGCTTTATAATAAATTCTGAAGATCAACTGTAGCGCACGGTTGTAGAAGTGGGATGTCTTAAAGTGCCATAATTAGTTGGTCATTACAACACTTTTAGTCAGGATGACAACCTAGCTTCTCACACCATTCATATTGTTGGTATTAATTTGAAGACAGATTTTATTTTACTCTCAGAGTATGTGCCAGAAGACTGCTGAGAGGAAGTCGCCGAAATAAAGGTTTTTCGGGACCCATTTGGCAGGACCTACAGTGTAAAGACGATTCCGAACGACAGATTTTTTTGAAACTTTTCATGGCAATTTCATTAACTCTCAGAGTTTCTACCAGAAACCTGTTGAGAGAAAGTCGCCGAATAAATATTTTTTTGGTATTTCGTCTGACCTGGGGTTTGAAAAGAGCCCTTTGTCTAGTTAGCCAACATACTACCTACCTGACTAAACCCAAACGGGTTCGAGGCGATCTAAATTTCTGCATGGTAATAGCAGTCTAATCACAGTAACTGGCATTCTGATCAAGAATTGTAGACTTGAAGAACACTTGTCACAATAGGGCTCATTTCAAGGAAAAAATATAGATTGAGGAGAACAAATCACCTATTCTGCGCATATAGAACAGCATACTAAAGTTTGTCAGAGCAAGAGTATTAGGGGAGACATTATAGGGGATCCCAATATGCATTGAGGGAAGCACAAAAGATTGTCTGATTGCAGTGTTTAAGCACCTCTACACAATGATAATCTTTTCATAGACTGCTTAAAATTCTGCGCAGTAAATAAAACTTATCGATGTTGTCAATCATTGGTGTGAAAACACTCTCTCGGTGTTATATCCATAAAGCAAGGCTTAGCAATTTATAGCCTATCAATGAAGTGGTGTATGAAATTAATTTTTTTTCATTTTCTCCTCAAATTACAAGCACAAACTAAATTACGTACGTCGTTCAGATGCCTGCTAGCAGCAGCAGCGCTGTTATACGGGAAATCATTGTATTTGGTTTCCGTGTTCCATATTTCTAAGCAAAATATCTTTTCTTTAATATAAAGGGTCCGCCAAATAACTTTTTTTTTGAAAATGCTTTAAAAAAAACTACTGAATATTTTCTCAAATTTCTTTTTTTTATTTGAAAGTACAATCCTTCCGGTTAATAATGGAAAATAATTTCATTCAAATGGCTGCCTCGGCTGTCCATGCAGTAAGTAGCCTACACCAGAAGATGCCGATTTTGGCAAAAAAATCATCTTTTCAGATGAAGCTCATTTTGATCTTGGCGGGTATGTAAACAAGCAAAATTGTCGCATTAGGGGCACAGAAAAGCCGCACGCACCCAATACGAGTCACTGTTTGGCGCGCATTTTGGTCCAGAGGCATAATTGGGCCATTTTCTTCGAAAATGAGCAAGGATTGACCGTTAAGCCGAAAGTCCATACCATGCGTTTTGCATAACATGCGTATACCGAAAAAGTAGAATCAGTGTATTTGATTGTGACAAGTTACAGAAGAAAAAGCATAATATGCATAGACGCATACAAAGTAGGATTACTTTCTACTTTTCTATGCGAATAATGCAGTGTTGGAAAATGTCAGCAGTTTTTTAAACTTGGCACGCCAAATTATATACTATTGTGAATGGTTTCTACAAATATGTTTAAATAGTGCATTACTATTTTCGCATTTTTCTTTATTTGTATTATACAAATATTAATAAACACATATTTCATAATAAAGTTTATTACTAATTTAAGAGGAAAATACATTAAAATACAGTTTTTAACACATTTCTTTCATGAACAAAATATGTATATGATGATTGTTTATACATATGTATGTATATGATTGTTTTTATGTACTGAGTGTCATCTATTTTGAATTTATTAATTTGTAAACAAGAAAAATGGAGGATAAATTTACTGAAAACACTCGTCTTGTGTTCTTTTGAGGATTTTCGTAGGCCTTAACAGCACAATACAATGTAATTTTTGTGTAAAACTATTAATAATAAAAACAACTAATAACAATTTTTAATTTTTCCTTCCAAGAAATTAAAAAATTTTGGCAACTTTCAGCAGGAAAAATTTTTTATGAGCAGTACGTCTTATTTTGATCTTATTATATTTAGCTTCTTAATTAACTCTTGCTCAAGAAACTATACTCATTGTGACCGAAATTCACCAACATTTCGATTAATATTTAAATATTTAAGAATCTTTAAACTTTTCATTGACGAAATTAAAAAATATTCCAAATTTTCCCCTTTTTAACACAAAATAAATGTTTGTTTATATTTTTTTTTTACTTTATCTGCCAGTTTTCACTCTGTATATCTGTTGCTTCTAACACATTTGCCTCGCAAAACTTATAACATTTTTTTCTTCCTCTAAATTGACCTGTCCTTTTATGTTATGAGCGTTTTTCAAATGTAAACTCATAAATTTAAATAAACTAATAAATTTGAAATTAATGTCATAAATTCTTTTAAAATTACAATTTGATTTTCTATTTTTTCCAAAAATGTTCTTGTTCGCTTGTTTGTTGTTTACCACAACAGCTGATCAAAACAAAAAACCAGTCGCATAAACGCATTGTGTGTAACTTGCAATAAAATCGGCATAGAAAGCAAGATTCGCAAGGCGTATTAAAAGGATGGTATGGACTTTCGGCTTTACAGCCAATGGCGATCGTTATCGGGCCATGTTGAACGAATTTTTGTTCACAAAAATTGAAAAGGAGGATATTGGCAACATTTGGTTTCAACAGGACGGCGCTACGTGCCACACAGCCGAAGCTACAATCGATGTTTTGCGCCCTGTTTTTGATGAAGATCGCATTATCAGCCGCAGAGCTGATGTCGTTTGGCCACCTCGGAGCTGCGATTTGACACCGTTGGACTATTATTTGTGGGGTGCCGTCAAAGATAAGTGTTACGCCGACAAGCCAGCGTTTTTGGAACGTAACCACGCGGTATGGGTGCATATGGACGTGATTATTATTAAAGCAGCGCGAGAGCAATGAGAGAATTAGTGCTCACAATGAGAGGATTTGTGCTGGCAGTGTTAGGATTAATGCCATCAATACAATAACATGCTTGGAATACAGGTTTTAAAAACGCAATGTACAAAATATAACGCCAAAGAAAAACATTTTAGTGGCATAATTAATACAGAAATGATGAATTGTTGCTTTTGCTTTGCTGCTGCTGTCTTCATTATAATTAATACGCATGCAGCTTAGTTTAGGCTGCAAATGCAAACTTGTTGTGCTTGCTGTGTTGCGTTAATTGTGTTTAAAGCATGCGACACTTAATAAGACTTCTATTTCAAATAAAATGATAGAAAAAGTTTTTGATTTTAAAAAGTATTTGTTTTATTTATTTATTTATTACAGTGATAGTTTAGTTTAAATAATGACAAGTATTGTTGTTTAATTAGCCAAAAATTAATTTCTTTACAATTAAAAATTAAAAAAAAGAAAAGAAAATCAATTTTTGGCTAAAAGACTGAAAAATAAAAATACATACAAGGCGACATTTTTACATTGAATTTTAAAATACAAAAATTACATCGCAAATTAAATTTATTATTTTTAGTTTTCATTTAAACTTTAGTTAATTAGTTATATTAAATAAAAGTTATTAAAAGTTAAAATAAAAATAAAAATAAATTATAAATAAAAATAGTTTTTAAATTATTAAAAGTTATCACCTGAGGCGTTTTAGCTAAACTACCGAAAATTGCCAAGGGGAAGGAAGACACAAGATTAGAAGAGAAGGAGAGAGATGAGGAAATTGAAAAGTACAGATACATATGTGTGTATAACAGTTTACAGGTTATGCTAGAAATATAGTAGACCCTTCAACCTTTTAATTTATTTTATGAATTAAAAAAAAAATAATAATTAAACAGAGTTTTCTTTAATTATTAAAAGACCTTTTAAATGTGTTTGGGTATTTAAAAGGTCCTTTTTTTGGCAAACTCTGCGATATTAGAGGGTTTTTTGTTTAAATTTTTGTTTTTAACTATAAACTAAGTATGGTTAGTTAGTAAAGTTATTTATTTTTTTAAAAAACCCTGTAATATCTTTATTTTTTTAAATTAAAAGAAAAGCTTTCTTTTAGTTTTGTTTGTTCCTAAGTGCTGTGCTTTCTTAATAGGAGTTAATGTTTAAACATTTTTTTAAAAATTATAATAATTTATAATAAAAATATTTCTTACATTATTTCATATTTTTTATAAATGATTTTAAGGCAGCTTTCTTTGTGACTTAATTTCTAACTAAAACAGATATTTTTCTGACTTCATTTTTTCTTTTTCTATATCAAATAATTTTTCTTTTTTTTTTAAATTTTAATTTTAAATTTAATTTTTTTTTTGTTTTTAGAAAATAATTTTTAAACACTTTTAGTGTTCATTTTGTTTTTTTAACGAATAATTTGGATTTTTTTTGTTTTTCTTGTTTTTGGGGGGGCCTAAATACAATTATAATATAAGAATTTCTTTAGGATACGAGTATAATTTAGCTGCTATGCGAGAAAGCGGTATTTGTATAGGGTCCACTATATATAGAACTGCCGGAATTTGAAACGGTCTTAGTGCTGCGTCTGGCCATTATGCATAAAACGGCGGCCACCACCGCCAACATAAGTATGAGGCCAGCTATAGCAATAGCTATGGCAAAAGCACGTTGTGAAATACAGAGAGCATCTTCCAAAGTCTGAAAAGAAAGAGAAGCAGAAAATATTAGAATTTTTATAATATAAATTTAGGAAATAAAAGGTCTATCAGGTCATGTCTATTCTCGTCGTTTATCGAGTATAAGGTCTTAGCAAATCCGTTCATCAGAATTGTAATACAATTTATAGTTGTACTGTGATAAGTAAATATCGCTTCAAGACATGTTTTGCTATACTTACTGCACTCATACAATATCAGAAAAATTTGGGGCAAAGTATCTGGGAATGTAAATCGATTTGAAGCTGTCATGAAAGGCTCATGTAGAGGACTTACATAATAAAAAAGGTTTGCAAAACTTCTTGGGGTTATACCATCACGATCTGACCAATTGTGACACTGTTTGGAAAGCAGAAGTAATTTTTAAATATCTCAGATGGTCTTGAACAGAATACAGAATCTTGCATAATCACAGCTATGAGAACCTATCCTCAATGGGAGACAAGTCTGATTACAGATTCATTAGGGGTCATCATGATCTAATAAATTAAGTGGCTGACAGCTCCTTTTTTAACTGTCTCCTGGACAACACCAATAGACTTCATGATTTAATAAAAAGAGTGAATGGAGAAATTTGGAGGCTGCGTACACTTATAGGTGAATGGTTATTCTATAGTCACTCCATTTGATCTTCATGTAACACAACTCTTATGTATGGGCCGGTTCCCCGAATTTTATTTTGGGGTGCTCATTAAAGACGGTAGGGTATCCAACTCTATTGATTCTTTGGAGCATCACCGCAATGTGGGTTGGGCTGCCTTCCAAAATGTTAGTTGCTTTGTGTTTAAACAAGGTATAGTGTTTCAGAAAGCCGCTGTACAAAATGTTTACAATGATAGTATACATCAAAATGTCGTCAATGTGTACTTTTAACCTAGTCAAAAAGAAATCACTCCATGAGTAGGGGGGTCATCCCCTGAGTGCTGATCGTACAAAAAAAAAAATGTATACGTATGCATCAAAGGCAGCTATTGGAATGGAAGCGAGATGTTTATTCCCCTGAATGAATTATTCTGAGTCTGTGTGGAATCTCGTAGATGTCTTCCAATAGTATCTGAGCATTCGACTCGTATGAGATTAACTTGAACATAGTAAAGGAATATCTCGGAATTAACTGAAGAGGGAAATAAGGTCACTTTCTGCCGGAAGCTAGTATGTGCGAATTCATGATAATGAGCAGACATTCAAACTTCAGAAGAGTGGAGCTTCTACGCCACTGTTGTTCCAAAAACCTTTCTGTGGCCTGGGAATATTTGAGTATTCGGAAGTGTGTATTGAAAGATGCAGAGATTCTTCTCAAGCCAAATAGGTTTCAAGAAATCTAAACTTTTGTTGGGGAATTACAATAGAATGAGATTTGTGTTGTGTATCAGAATACCGAGCACTATTGACTCAAGCAGTACTTGTTTCCTGTGATGATGAGAATGAATCTTCACAACACATGCTTGGAGTTAAATGGCGACATTAATGCCACTCAAAATGAAATACCGGGGTGCGTATCAGGTGCTGGGTAGGTAGTTGTCGTTGCTGGCACCTCTGTACTGTAATAATAATTTATTTCATTCTTGTTTGCTGTAATTCACAATTCTACTCGAGCAAGTAGCGACATTAATTGGGGTCTCAACATTCAACTTGAGAACCTAAAGTTTCAGAAGACATATGGCCCCCATTGCGCAGCTGAAATGCTTCGAGTTGGTTTTAAAATAAAAGTCGGCAAAAGTGAAATTCTGTGCTGCAACACTGTGAACAGTAGAAAATACGAAGTAGGGGGCACTTAATTGGAAGAAGTCATGTGATTCTAGCACTGATGTTGCCATCTCTATAACAAAATAATAATTCGGTTCAGTACTAAGATTACATTTTATTCTTGTCTCAAATCTGAGTCTCCATGGAATGTGGAACACAATAGCTGATATGGCAAATTGATTAGAATCTGCAAAGTTGTGTACAGAAAGGCGTCGTCTCACACATGATATCCAACTGAAGAAAACAAATTCGTTGTTGCTTTTTGTTTCCAATAGGAGCCACAGGGCATGTACATTATATTCCGTCCTTATTGTTTTAGAATCTTTACTAAACTAAACTAAACTTTACCTTTTCTTTAGTTATAGAATCATCCTCTTCGCTAACATCCACATTTTCATTGACATATAAACCAGAAAAGACTTCAATAGTAGCTGGAGAGCCTTCTTCGTCTTTGTTATCGTTATTTGTTTGTCGTTTGGGTCGTTTGCCACTGCAAATGGGAGCCTAAATTTATAAAAAAAGAAAAAATTTAAATTTATTTTATATTCCCAAACAAATTAGCAACTTTAAGAAAAAGAAAGAAAAAACTCAAACCATTTGGCATTCGGGATCCTTTAAGGCGCACAATTTAACATTACATTGATAATAAACGGAAGTGGTATAAGGGAATTTGTGAGCTGGAAAAGTAACATTAGCCGCCAATCTATCCAAAGTATAGTTGAATTGGCCCATAATCTCATTATCCATAGGACAGCTGAAAAGAAATTCATTTCAAATACCAAATTCAATAACAAAAGTTTACTACACTTACCCGTCATCGCCCACTAAACGTTGTTCACCCCAACCCAAACCGTCTCTTACAATACAATCGGTTACATGCAAACCATAAACATCCTGTTTATCAATGTTTATGACAATTGTCAAAGGATCACCGATCTTAACATCATTGGCAATTTTATGCTCGTCATTGTAAATTTTCATATGGCACCCGGGCATGGGAATTTCATTATCTTCTGCGGTCTCTGTGGCCATTTCTTCCTCTTCGGGCAGAACATCATCTTCGTCTAAATCATCACCAGTGGCCCGATATTTATCTAATGATCTACCATATGAACGGCGATCAGTGTTATCGGATTCGGCACTGCGAAAGGCTTGTGGTTTTTGGGGATATTTACCCGTAGCACTGGCTTTAAGCATTTTATGATGAGTTTTCTTTATTGTCATGGCAGCATCACGGGATTTGTAGGCACAACGTACATGATAACCGCGACCAGCATCGGTAATCAGTTTTAAATGCGGCTGTAAGACAATGGTGTTGAAGAATTCAATGCCACCGTCGTCCTGGAAAGAAATGGAAAAGAAAAAGGATTTGTATTATAAAGGACTTCAAATAAAATAAAAACTAGAAACATTTGATTTCAGCTCAGACATATCAAACAGATGTCTGAGCTTGGGTTTGAAACACATACACACATAATTGGTCACTACAACCCATCACAACAAGCTTGCGTATAATAAGCCAACACACTACCAACTTTTAAGAGGTACTTCAAGGTACGGACAAGCTCTGATCCCATTTATGTTCGGTAAGGTAGGTTCCCTTAAAGGTCACTACACAGAAATAATAATTTCGTTTCTGTTTTTCAGTTAATGAGGCTAAAAACACCCGCGGCTTTTAAAATACTGCTGATGTTAAGAGAATACATACAGAATTTCCCAAGTGCATCTCTCTCACTAAACAAAACATCTGTTTGTGTTGTTCATTGAGTTCAAAGGTTATCTATTCAATTCCATGTGGATTTCCTTGTGCTTTTGTCTTTTTAAAATAAATAAAAACAGATTAAAGCTCCCTAAACGTTTATTAAGCATTTGAAGTCTCTGAATGGTTGGTCATCCATTAGAATCCAATTTTTTTTGTATTCCATTGTATTTATTAAGTTCATAGAAAATTCATCTCTGGTCTTCTCTTCCCTTCCCTCTCTTTTTTTTATATTTAATGCAAATATATAACGGTTTATTTTTGTATTATTCTTAAACTAATTCCATTGTTTTCTTTGTTTTTGTTTTGTATTGTTTTGTATTATAATAATCGTATTGTAATATATTTAGAATAGTGGTGCATATATAGCAGAAAAACCATAACTTCCTACATTTACCGTTTTATTAGACTTCCAGAATACCATATAACATATATGTATACATATATGTATGTACGTATGTATGCATAACCATATTATAATTCATTTTTTAAAAGAATATTATAACGTTTCGTTGTTCTTATTCTTATTCATTTTTTTCCATTTCCATTCATTGTTTTATTGTCTTATAATATATGTTGTGTTGTTCTTATTGCAGTTTGTCGTTACTGCATAAAAGTTATATTCATATAGGGTCTATAATGTTGGAATTTCGTTTTTAAATAAGATTTTACTTTTCTTGTTAGAACTGTTTTCTTGCTTTTTTCAAAGTTGAATTTCAATATCAGCCCATAAATTCAAGAAAATAGTTTAAATTTACGAACGTGGCAAGAATCAGAAAATAGATCACACATACATATATAATTGGTCATTGCAACCCTTCAGTTAGGATTTTTTTTCTTTCGCCGATGAGGGGTAAATGTACCTAACCGCACCATAGAAGTAGTCGTCACATCCTCCGTGTGTGGGGCCCTCACCCACTAAATCTCCCCCCTCGTCTGCTGTGGACTTGTTTGTGCCCACTCTGGAACTACGGTGGTATTACTTCGGAGTGGAGTCCTTTTGGCCCTTTGGCCTCTTCATCTAAACGTCTCCACTACTCCTTTCGTCTAAATCATCGTCTCGGTTACGCTTGGCACGTGTGAAAGTATCACCTATACCGACAAGGCTTTAATATATTATTTCGCATTGTACGATAATCATATGGACTACATTTAAATATATGGACATTTATGCTGTGGGTTATTATAGTTTTTTTTCTTTATTTTTGTCCCATTTTCTTTTTTTTTGCAACATATGTTGTTTAGATTAGAAAGACATGTAACATTAAATACGTGTCTTAAATATGGCAGATAAAGAATATTTTAGATGAAAATATAGGGTGGGCCATTTAAAAGTGAGAGTAAATAAATCGAAGAGTAAATAAAAAAATGTAATGAAAAGTTTCTCAAAAATCGATCGTTTGTAGTTGACTTTAAACTGTTGGTCCCCCCACTTATGGATAAAATTAACACACACAATGTAAGTGCTGTGAGAAGCAAATTCGTAATCATGACTGAAGGGTTGTAATGCCCAATTAAGTAAGTAAGCGAATGGAGTCATAGACATAGGGGATATTGTATAGGAATTGGCATTTGCATAAGCATAAGGTGCTTCTCTTAAACCAATTGATAACCGAAATCTAAGACTATGAAGTCTGTTTGCTCTTTGAAGTATCTAAAGGAAGCAATATGTTTACAGTACATAGAAGACTGTAGGCTGCTAGTAAGTCATGCATTGATTTGCTGGAACAGAAGTCGGAAGTCAAACCTTTGAAAAAATTTTGCAAATCTGTCGTTCAGATTAGTGCCCACAACATATGAAAAAATCTATGCGGGGACATATATATCGTGGTAGCTTTAATTTACCATAAAGTACACTTGGGCACGCATAGCGGCCCGTTGTGATGCCACAGGTGCAGGCAGCCTCTGTACTGACCAAGTTCCTCCGATCCAAGGAGGGGGAAGTTGGTCAGCACAAGGGCTGTACATTTTCAAAAAGCACGACTGCCCCACGCTGGAAAACCAGCCAGAAAGTTTGATAAACGAGGCTATGTCCTTGATATCAATGGACGATAGCTCCAGTCAGTCTTCTATGCCGGATAGTATTAAACAGAAATAAGTTCCATTCAAAATTTGTTTTTAATTTTACGTGAAAAAGAAACTCGCACTTGAAAGACTCAACATAATATTATAATTTTTTTTCTTCTTACATTGCTGTTCTTATTGTTTTATACTTCTCACTTCGTACTGTTTGCAGTTGTTGTATTGTGCTTTGTTTTTTTTTCAGCTAAAATACGGTAAAAACCCTCAAAGGCTTAACAAAAGTTATAATAATAATGTGTGACCATTGTATGGAAAAAACAAAAGACTTAAGACACATGCAGCATAACCGTTTTCATACTACAATACATATGTACATAAATTTGTTGACGTACGAGTTACTAGCATTGCATTGCATTTGCATTTGCATTGTTTTAAAGAATAATGCTCTTAACATTAGCCAAGATGTCACTTTTATATGAGTTTAAGCTTTATTTTAAATAGTTTTAGAAGAAAAAAAAATAGTTTTAAGGCTTTAATATATTATTTCGCATTGTACGATAATCATATGGACTACATTTAAATATATGAACATTTATGCTGTGGGTTATTATAATTTTTTTCTTTATTTTTGTCCCATTTTCTTTTTTTTTTTTGCAACATATGTTGTTTAGATTAGAAAGACATGTAACGTTAAATACGTGTCTTAAATATGGCAGATAAAGAATATTTTAGATGAAAATATAGGGTGGGCCATTTAAAAGTGCCAAAATTATTCTTTTATTGCAAAGTACAATTGTTCCAGTTAGAAATGGAATATTATTTCATTCATATGGCTGCCGCGGCTGGCCTCACAGTACCTCATTCGATCGGACCAATATTCGTGCCTTTTGTTTAGCGTTTGAGGCCGTATCTCGACAATAGCATCATTAATGTTGGCCTTCAAATGCTCAGTTGTGTCTGGTTTGTCGACAAAACATTTACTTTAACAGCCCCCCACAGAGAATAGCCCAACGGTGTCAAATCGCAGCTTCTTGGCGGCCAATTGACATCATAGGCTAGGTTAGAGGACGTGTACTTGTCAATTAAGACTAGTACAGTACCCGGAGGTCGAATTGACCCATTGTACAACGTCCTAGTTTCTCACACCACTTATGTTGTGTGTGTTAATTTTATACATGACTCGTGGGACCTTCAGTTTAAAGTCGACTCCGAACGACAGATTTTTGAGAAACTTTTTCATGGCAATTTTTATTTACTCTCAGAGTTTTTGCCAGAAATCTGCTGAGAGGAAGTCGCCGAAGAAATATTTTTTGTATTTCATTTTGTTGGAGATATCTGGCCTGGGGCTCGAACCCTGGCTTTACGTCTAACAAGTCAACACACTACCTACTAGACTACGGCAACTTCTAATTGACATAATTATTTTGGCTAATTAAACGGCCATCAAACGTTTGACGCAATAAATCGATTGTGGCATGAGTTGTGTTGCAAGTTGCACCATTCTACTGAAACCAAACATCGTTCACATCAATACCATGAAGAGCGGCTACAAAAAATCGGTTGTCATGGTATGATAGATATCTTCGTTCCCTGTAATAGTTACGCCCTGCTCATTTTCAAAGAAATATCGGGCCAATGATGCCACCGCACCACAAGCCGCACCAAACAGTCACTCGTAATGGATGCGTTGCCTTCTGTAAGACTATGTGTGGGTTTAATGAGCCCCAAATATGGTAATTTTTCTAATTTATTAACGTACCCCCCAAGATGAAACTGAGCTTCATCCGAAAAGATAGTTTTTTTGTGGCAAAATCGATATCATCGTGCAGTTTCTCGTTGGCCCAATAAATCCCATTGTTGCTCAAGAATAAATCGATTCATTACGTTTGGTGGAGATAATATACTGAATTTTGTGACATACTAGAATGACATAAGTATTGCCAGATTCGAAATAACCATTGGTTCAAATTTAAACCTGTAGATGGCCCACCCTATAAGTTTTCCTTAAGGCTTTAAAGCAATAATTTTGCGAAAAATTTGTTTCTTTGCAAATGGAGTTGTGAAGAGATTTATTTTTTTTAACTAGCAAGCTGACAAGCAACCTGGCAAGCAACCTATAATTAAAAGATTTATGGAGTTCAACATATTCTTAGGAATTGCAAATCCATAAACTATGCATGGTTGGTTGATTTTTTTATAAAATTAGCAAAAACCTATAATTTCTATAATTTACATACAAAAAACAAAAAATTATTCTTGAAATGTGCAAACACAATAAAAAAAAAAAGATTTCTTTTGTTTGATTCTTAGGAAAGAACACTCAAAAGGCAAAAAGAGATCATTAGCCTACAGAGTTAAAAGCATAACAATTCTACAACCTTAACGTTCTAAACTTCCTGGAAGTTAAAAAAGCAGAAACAAAAACAAAAAAATCACATTTTTTTTTCTCAAACATGCAAAACCTCGCTTAAAGGTCTAACAGACATCAATTTTAGAATTTATTTTTAGTTTTTTTTTTCTCTCTAATATTTTCTCGTTTGGTGGTCGCCGACTTCAAGTTTTTATAGAGAAAAGGTTAAGAAGGTTTTTTTTTGTTTATTTTCAAACATATGAAATCAAACAGCCAGAGGTGTGGTGTAGTTACACAGCTGGTTTGTATAGAATAATTATTGTTTTCTTAATAAAATATGATGGCAATATTTTAAAGAAAATTTAATTCTGTTAGGTTTTTAAAATTTGTGAAGTAAAGTCAATAAATTCTAATGAATGCAGCAATAAGTTGTTATTCTCTTAAGCTGTGTGTTTTTCTAGGTATCGAAAGCTTTTAAATTTTTTAAATTCCAAAACCATGATGAAATTTATTTTTTCCTTCACCGGGGTATGAACCTGGATAACTTGGCTTTACTTTCAAACACTTTGACAGCCTCCGTCCGACTACTTATATACATACATAGTTGGTCATTACAACCCTTTATTCATGATTACAATCCGGCTTCTCACACCACTTATATTGTGTGTGTTAGTTTTATAAACGAGTGGTGGGACCTACAGTTTAAAGTCGTCTCCAAGCGACAAGATTTTTGAGAAATTTTTTATGGAAATTTTATTTACAGAGAAAGGATGTCGCCCAAGAAATATTCTTTCATAATTTGTTTTGTTTTTGTTTACGTTTATTATTGTAGTGTTGTTGGTGTATTTTTGTTTACTTGTTTACCATTTTTTTATGCTGGTGTTTGTTCTTGTATTTTTGTTTACATGTTTGCCATTTTTTTATGCTAGTGTTTGTTGTTATGTTTAGCAGTACGATAATTTGTAAACAGATTTGTTTACTGCATTGTTTTGTTTTTGTAGCTTTTGTTTATAATTTTAATGTTAAGCGATGTAAAAGCAAAACACCAGTATCTTGATTTTTCCTTTTTGGAACAGCATACTCTGCAAAGTTCAGTGGAACAAATAAGTGGCGACACTTATTAAAGAATTTAATGACTTGTAGTTCTCATCGTTTTTCTCTGTACTAGTATCTAATAGTTCCAGCCATTTACGATTCATTTTACTAGGCTGTGTCGAATATGGATGGCACTGTTCCAAGGGGTTTGAACAGTGGCCTCACGCCTAATTCGCCAAGAGGCTTCAGAGGTCATTACTTAAATTTAGAAAAGCATTGAAAGGCGTGGAGGCTGTTGAATTTGTTTTATCACCTTAAGTGGTGTCTTTTTCCATTCATTAAGTCATAGGATCCCTTACTCACTGTTTGTTATTTTTCAACAAATATTCTGAAATTATTTTTTAAATAGGTAATACCTATGGAAAGAAGAAAGTGTTATACAAGAAATTATTTGAATATAATTTAAGTAAGGTTTGGTTCTGTTCGAGTTATGGATCGTAATTGCATATACAAATCTAACTGTAGATATAAAAGTGTGTAACTTAAGGCAACATAAAGTGGTATTGCGTTGTAGTGAGCCTTCATATGCATGAATAAAGTTGAAATTGATAAACATGAACATTTTGCATGGATTTTGAAGGATACACCAAGATTGTATAACAAGAGCTGATTTTTGTGCACCCGAATTATTAATTTGAGGCTACACTGTTAGTAATTCCATGCATAAATTGCTTATTACAACTCCTCAGTCAGAATTACAACCGAGCTTCTCACACCACTTATGTTGCGTGTGTTAATTTTATACATGAGTGGCGGCATCTACAGTTTAAAGTCGATTCCGAACGACAGATTTTTGAGAAACTTTTTCATGACAATTTTATTTTACTCTCAGAGTTTTTGCCGGAAATTAGCTGAGGGGAAGAAGCCGAAGAAATATTTGTTCATATTTCGTTTTGTCGGGGATGTCTGAACTGGAGTTTGAACCGTGGGAACATCAGGAAAAACTGAGTCCTAAACAATCAGTAGAGTCTTGTTCATGGTCTGAGAGCTTATTTATGCATTCACTTTGTAGTTTAGACTTGCTAGTAAGTGGTGATTGGTGATTCCGGTCTACATCGCACTATTTTGAAGAGAGACGAGATTTGTAATACCTACGAAACCTGGGCAAAAAACAAGAGAAATTGTGTCATAGTTTAGTAGATAGTGTGTTGGCGAATTAGACGAGAGCCTGTGTTGCACACCCCAGCTCAGTCATCTCGAACATGACGAAATATGAAAAAAAATATTTCTTTCGGCGATTTCCTCTTAGCACTTTTCTAGCAAGAAACTTTGAGAATAAATAAAATTTATATGAAAAGTTTCCCAAATCTGTCGCTTAAAGCCGATGTGAAACTTTGCGTCGCGCCACTTGTATACATGTTTTAAGACACAAAACGTGAATGGTGTGAGTAACTAAGTTATAATTCTGACTAAAGGGTTGTAATGATGAATTTAATTCAAGTAAAATTGTGTTAAAAAAGAGTTCATTGCACTTAAAGTTGCTTTTCGTGGCTGATTAAGTAGTAAAAGATTTGTTGAGCCAGCTTTACAGAGGCCACTTTCATTAAATAATTAGCGCAGTACTGGTTTTCTTCAAATAAGGGCATATCGGAGAAGATTGTCTTCTTAATGTCATTTACAGAAGCTATAGGGATGTAGACCATTATGAAACCATTTCCCACGTCTCCTGCTATCGTCCTCCATATTGGTTGCCCCAATGGTTTAGATTGTAGTGTGCTAAACCATATTCGATTGCCACCAGGGATTTTGCTTGACGTATCCGATTACTTACAATAGAAAAAGAAAGTGAGAATTATTACTAAAATGCAATTCTTGGAAAAAAGCGACGAAGGTATATACACTGGTTATTAAAAAGTGTCGCACACTACTCCCCCTCTTTTCTTTTTCCTATAAACTGTCTTTTCTGTATTCCAACACAATGCACTGCATAAATAGGGGTTATTTCCAGAGTATCGGTCTGAAGAAAAACAATTTTTTCGATAAATTTAAGTCCTGTTTAGAATCATCGTTGGGATAATGGTAAATCGATTGATGTAAGCAAACTGTATGATATGGAAGTTATTGGGTTCTTCGGTGAATTATCAGTTGAATAATTATAGAACGAAATTTCTGTGCATAACTCCTCTTGGTGGAATGGCCTAGTTTTTGTTGATATTACAGAAACTTTTTTGGTTCCTTAAGGCTAAGGCATATGTAAACCACTTGTCGTTTCATTATCGTCTGTGGATATGTATAAAATTTCTAATTCTTCACAAAATGTGTTTAATTTCTAGCACCCAGTTGCCAACGCTTACTAATTAACATCATTTCAAAGAACGAAAAAAACATTGTGTTGTAGGTAGATGGGATATTAATATGATTTTCATTTCATCATTAACATTTTATGCTTAACTAAGTGTGACCAAGAAAGCAAAAGAAAAACAAAAAAAGTTGTTAAAGATAGAACGTATATTTGTATTTCTACAGACACATTTCATTGTTATAAGTTATAGCTTTGAGGTTCTAAGAAAGCATTCTTAACGAAACTGCAAAAGATGATATCACAATGTATTTTTCATAAATTTTCGCCAAATTCAGTTTTTTTCTATCTTTGTGTATACGAGTATGTATTTCTTATGTAAAAAGAATATTACCCTTTCATTAAGTGTTTCCGGCGCAATAAAGATGAGCTAATTATGAAAGAAAATAATAACAATGTATGCAGAACAAAAGCTATACAATTTGTATAGAAAGAAAGGAAATAAAATTGTTGAATAATGTGGAGGAATATATTGTATTTCAATAGGAAAGTAACTATTGTATTCAGACTAAGGTTAACATTACATTAACAAAATACTTAAGATGCAAACGTTTTCTATAAGGTTTTAAGAATTGAAGACAATACTGCTCAATATCGTTGTGTTTTACGGTTATACAAGAATATAAAAGAGTTGAAGTCCTTTAAGGAACAAATTTTGGCCTTTAAAAGGCTACAAAGAGGTCAATATAGCAAGGAGGGTTTATGAAATTGTAGATGGTAGGCACCAGAGATCAGCAATGAGTATTCAAAAAGATGAGTAGATTCAAATCATACTCAAAATCTCTGATCCTTATACATATTCATACTTATTTTAATATCATACTCATACTTAACACTACGCATGATGTTGTATTTTGTATTTTTCTTTCTTCTTTTTTTTTGTAAATACAACAACAATTAAGACTGTAAATTTTGATGAATGATTCAAATCACTTAAATCATTTATGAGTATTATAAGTATTTTTCTAAGTTTATGAATCTGAATGAGTAGGCGTAAGAATCAAACATTGTTCGAATGTTATGAGTTTGATGTCAACGTTGTACTCATACTCATTGCAACCTGTGCTTATAAATCAATGTTGTAGTGAGTACGAATGAGTCAGAGTAGTTGGATTTCAATACTGTTGACTCACTTACATTAAAAATTTCATGAGTACTAAATGAGTAGCGAAAAAACGATTCATTGCTGCTCTCTGGTAGGCACAAATATAAATTAAGCGACATTTAAAATACTTCCAAAACAAAATGAAAGACTTAAGCAGACTGTTGAGGCCAAGAAGTTATTGAGCTGTTACGGAATAGTAGTTTCGAAACAGTTAAAGATTTAATTTCTTTATTTATAAAAGTCGCCGTAGTCTAATAGGTATTGTGTTGGATTATTGGACGTGAGGCCACGGTCGCCTTATCAGACATCTCCAACAAAAGGAAATATAAAAAAAAATATTTTTTAGACAACTGCCTCTCAACAGATTTCTGGCAAAAACTCTAAGAGTAAATACAAATTGCTATGAAAGAGTTTCTGAGTTTCTCTGTAGCAGTTACACATAATTGGTCATTACAACCCTTCAGTAAGGATTACGACCTAGTTTCTCACATCACTCATGTTGTGTGTGCTAATTTTATACATTAGTGGCGGTAGCTACTGTTTAAAGTCGAATCCTAACGACAGATTTTTGAGAAACTACTCACGGTAGTTTTATTTATTGTCACTGCCTTTGCAAGAAATCTGTTTAGAGGAAGTCTCAGAAGAAATATTTTTTCATGTTTCGTTTTGTTCGAGATGTCTGACCTGGGGTTTGAACCCAACATACAACCTACTAGACTACAGCGCCTTCACTAGGCTACTTACTCTTGTGCAATTATTTCTTACAGCTGAAAATTAATACAACTTCTTTCGATTATTGAAAAGAAGACAAATTTTGTAGAACTTTATTTTCAAACATTTTCTTTTTTTTCTTTCTATTATAAACTAAAGACTTAGGCAACAAACTTTATTACTTATTAATGGACTTTAAATGGGTACATATCGATTTTTTTGTATTGAACAATAAATAAAAATTCCAATGTTTATAGACATGCTATTACCTATTGTCACACTCCATATTTGTATGAAACAAAAGACTTAAGACACAAACATTTTGCATAATGTCTTGCTTTTGATATTTAACTGCACTCAACACACTTAAGTGTAGCAAGACATTATTGCAACATTTAAATTTAGAGCAAATGAGAAAAAAGGAAAATGAACTAAATATACAGCTTTTAAGCATTTCACATGTCTTTTAAGCTGTTTAGCCACTAAAGAGACGGTTTATGTGAAAAAAAAAATTAAAATCAAATCGATTAATAGACAAAAATTAAGGTCTCATGTGTCCATATGTTAAAAAGAGGCTACAGTGATTATCATTCATTTCTTTTTTGGTTCCTATTTTTCATTCATTAAATTGTTGATAGAGCTGCTGCTGTTGCTTGCAGCAGTAATAATGAAATCACTCAATCAAGTCTTTGTGTAAAATGGCAAAATCATTATAAAGAAATTAACAAAAAGAGAAACAAACAACCTCTAAAATAAATTGGCTTAAAAATACACTTAGCCAAGCGTTTATAAAATAAATAAAATTGAAATTCATAAGAAAAATTATTATTATATTATTATATATTATTAGAAAACAAGTGTTTTATTATTTGCTGAATAAAAAATATTTTCTTTTATTTATTTTAACAACATACTAAAGTTTCATACATGCAGACCACACAAAGGTTTTTTATTTATTTTAAAAAACATTTGTTGAAAAACAAAAGAAGAATATTAAATATTCTATAAATAATACTAAACGATGAAGCATCATTGTTGCATCCTGTCATATTCATATTCTTAACTCTGTTCGCTGTAATGTTGTGTAAACATTTTTTCATTTTCATATTGCCAATCAATATGTCAAAGTTTAACTAATAAATAAATGAAGGTTTACATATACATTTACATGTTCATTTTCTCATTTATTTTTATATTTCTTGTCATTGGGGTTTTTACTTTTTTTTCTTCAATTTTTTTCTATTTTGTCTAGATGAGCTCATAGATATTTTAAGGCAGTAAAGTTTTTATGATGATGAATATTTTAAATTAAAAAAAAAAAATTACAATTCTTTCATAAGTCGTCAGTTTTTTTAAATGCAAATTGCAAAAATAGTTGTGGTTTTTAAACGTAAAATATTTAAATTATTATTCATAAATCCTTTACTTTAATGCATGTGCATTAATTTCGATTTTCTTTGGCAGTTTGTGGCACCTTAAGGTGAGATAATGAATTTACGTTCATGTTTATGTTTAGGTTTTGAAAAATTATGTAAAGAAAGAATATTTATGTTTTGGAACGGATCAATTACGTTAGCCATACGCATTTTTTTTTTGATCATCATTTAGCATTAGTATCGAAGTATGTGGCTAGATTTTGTACAGTTGCAAAACAATTCCTATATTGTTGGGTAATAAAATTATTCGCCATGGACGGAAACAGACGGCTATCACTTGCTGGAGATCTAAATAACAAATTGAATTTACAAATGCGTTCCTAAAATTATTCGCCATCAATGAGAAAAGTGATCATCATAGTCTGATAGATGTAAGGCAGCTCTCAGCCTCTCAGACAAGATACTATCAGTGATTTCTCCAACAAAATCATTCGTCGTAGACAGAAGAGATGTGGTGTTATCACTTGTTGAAGTATATAATCTATATAGTGGATGCATAAGATTGTTACTTCAAATCACCCGCAGCCACACTATCGATATTTTCTCTCACATTGGTCAACTAAAAGAGGTGATCATTATCTACTAACTGTCTTAAGTGTAGTTGCCATAGTTGTCAACAGATTTCTAGTAAAAACTCTGAGCGTAAATAAAATTGCAAAGAAAAGTTTCTCAAAAATCTGTAGTTCGGAGTCGACTTTATATTGTAGGTTCCACATGCTATGTTTGAAAAGGTTTCTAAAGTGAAACACTATTAGTTTGAAAACATATTCAAGAAATAATTAAAAATCTAACATCTCATCTCTTAAAACAACTAAAATTCCAATAATTTATGCAAATTTATTTGTCATATTAGTACTACCACAAGTAATACGTCATATTAATATATGAATCGTGTTCAATAAATTTAAAAGACCATGAAATAATTCAAAATGATTACTCTACTCTATGATTTACTCATGCAATGCAGTCATTTGCTTCTAAGACAATAATTTTTTGGCAGAGATTTGAGTGTTTAAATAGAATTTTTTAATTGGTAAGAGACAGACAATAACGAATTAAAATATCGGCTTATTTAATTAATTCCGTAGAAACATACCATATACAAACACTAAGCAAAGCCTTCAACGTAAAAAGAAATAATATTTCTCTTCTCAATTTACGTTTACGTTTCCCAAACTTTTGACATGGTTTGGCAAGAAGGTTTAATACAAGAATTTAAGACAAATTAAAACATTTATATCGAAGAATTATTGGAAAGCTGAAAGTGAATACTGTTCAGCAGATTACCTCCAGCCATAGGATAGTATTTACGAACCCGTTCTATATTTAATATTAGTTTCAGCCATGCCTTCTGCCTTTACTGATGGTTTAAATTTCCTTAGCATGCATAAGATCTCTTATGAGGCCCTACTGATTCATATCTCACTAACTTTGATAATTGATAAAGGATATCTGGTTGAAGTTATGTATATCTGTCAAATTTGTTGTCATTTACTCAGTCTATTTTGCCTAATGAAGTCGCCGTAGTCTAATAGGTAGTGTAATGGCTTGTTAGACGTAAAGTCACGGTTCAAAGCCCAGGTCAGACATCAAACCGAAAATATAAAAACATTTTTCTTCGGCGACTTCCTCTCAGCAGTTGCCATGAAAAGTTTCTCAAAAATCTGTCGTTTGGAGTCGACTTTAAACTGTAGGTCCCACCACTCATATATAAAATTAACACACACAACATAAGTGATCTAAGAAGCTAGATCGTAATTCTGACTGCAGGGTTGTAATGGCCAATTATGTATGTATGCTTTGCTTAATCACCACAGGCAGCTATAGTTTTCAACAACGCATTCAAATAAAAATTTTTTTTTTCAAAATGTCCGTTTTATTCGTGAAACGTACCGCATGCTATTCATCAAGAAATCATATTCAATGATGTTTTCAATTTCTGGATAAATTCTACCAAGCCACATGACATCCAAGAGTATCCAATGCATCAAAAAAAGTCACTCTTTGGTTTGAATTTAAGCTGGCGGCGTCATCTGTCCATATTTTATTAAGAACGGCGTTGATCGGGCCTTCACTTTAAAAGGCGACCCCTTTTGGTCAATGATTATCAATTACTTTTAACCTGAATTAGATGATCAGGACACCAACGACAAGCCGGTAAAGGCTTAGGTTTGTTAAAAAGTTTTGTATGTTGAAACTGAATTCATGAGGCTACAAGTACAATTCTTAGACAAATAAAATGAAAAGGAGCAGCTTTTACGAAATTGTTTGGTTCTCAAAGACTGCAATCATTTTAGAACTTCCAAAAGCCTTATAGACCTTTTAGAACGTTCAGTTCGTTATGTATGAGGTTTAAACCCCATATGTTTAGTGTATGGATTTTATATGGCATCAAGCCTTTAAAGTGGCCTATGCAGTATACCCAGACGATTTATTAAAACTTGATATACAGTGGACAGTAAAAGTCTTAGTAGGGCATTATATTTTAGCAATTTCATGAATTTTAGCCAAAAGTTTGTATAAAAATTTATAGTTTATATACATATTTATTTTATTAATTTATTTCTTTTATTATAAAAGAAATAATCTTTTAATAAAATAAAACAAAAGAAAAATAAGGAAACGTTTCAGATGACTCCATAGGTACCACCAAGGAGAATCCTGAGTAAATTTAAAATTCAAAGGCCAAATAATGAAAATGTTATCCCCTGTATTTAGTAGAATATCCCTTAAGGTCAAGCACTCCATTTAACCCATTTGGAATTTAATGTACAAATATTGTTTAGTGTTTTCTGGTGGCACCATGAGCAAGTTTTTCGGTTGACTTTTGTTTGAGGTTTATCGATTACGTAACCGTTCTTTCAAATGATCTTCTAAATACTCTCTTGAAGTTATATCGAGACTTTGTGCAAGAGTATTAAGCCTATGGGGACTTTTTTGTCAAAATATATTGCCGTACTAAGACTTTTGCTGTCCACTGTATATGATTTGGTACTCCGGTATATGATTTGAAGGATTTGCAGCAACAGAATACATGCATACGTAGTTGTTCATAACAATACTTCAGTTAGTATTTCGAACTAGCTTCTCACACCAGTAATCTTGTGTGTGCTAAATGTATGCATGAGTGGCACGAACTACAGTTTAAAGTCGACTTCGAAAGATAGATTTTTGAGAAACTTTTGATGGCAATTTTATTCTACTCTCAGAGTTTTTGCCAGAAATCTGCTGAGAAGCAGTGGCAAAGAAATATTTTTTTATATATTTTGTTATGATAGAAATGTTTGACTTGGGGTATGAACCATAGACTCACTACCTACTAGACTATGGCAGCTACTAAAGTTAGTATTGCTTTGAATAATTTTCAGAATTTTTTTTATTTACTTTCTAAGATATTTGGTAATGAATTAAATTAAGTAGAAAGACTATAAAGTTATTGAATAACATCAAGTAAAGAGATTTTGTTAAATTGAAATATGAAATAAATATAACGGCTTTGAATAGATAACAAACTGTGTAAGGCAATCTTCAACACCTCCAGTTTTGCATATAAGAAATGAGAGATTGTAAAACAAGATTATATAAGACAAGAACACCCACTTTATGTTCAAAATTTATTATATGAAGATGTTACAAAATAATAAAAAATAATATAAATTAATTTAAAAAAGACTTTCTGTTGTTAAAACCATTAATTATTCCACATAATCTCTAACACAAATACGAAATATTATATACGTTCGTTTGTTTGTTTGTTTGTTTGTGTAAATATCTATTTTTGCATAAAATATTGTTTCTTCTTTCGTGTAGTATTTCGATTGCCATTTTCCATGATTTTATTTAAAAGCAAACGTGTAAGTTCACGGTTTTGGCTTGAACATTAATTTTATTTAATTAGATTTTAATTACCAAACATCTATACAAATTGCTATTTTTAAAGATGAGCTTCACCTCAAACTCACTCTATACACATAGACAACGATCATGATCATGTCTAACATCATGATCAGCACTTACAAGTACATTGTTTAGTGGCAAAAAAAATAGAAAAACTTTGAAAAAAAGGTGAGATATTCAATGGAGTTGTATGGATTTTTTACAATTATTTTGTTTTTTGTTTTGTTTTTCCTAATTAAACTGTAATTAAACCATAAGTTTAAACAACTGTGTAAAAATTATATCGCATCATATTGTAAATGCCGCCTTTAAAGTTCATAAATCAAGTATAATTGTTCATCAAGCCAAACCATCAAGAAAAACCATATAAAAAATAGAATCTTTTTTTTCAGCTAGTCATTGTCGTAAAAGCAAAAAATATTAAATAATAATGACGCAAAGGTCAAAGTCAAAGTTAAGGCAATTAAGAGAGAGAGAGAGAAAAAAAAAACAAACACACAAAGTCAATATAATTAGAAAAATAAACAAAACAAAATATTTTAGAATTTTAATAATGTTTTATTAAATTTATATACTCATATCGGGTGGACCATCAATCGTTTTAAATTTGAAAGATCGGTTATTTCGAATCTAGCAATACTTATGTCATTCTATTCTGTCAGAAAATTCAGCATATAATCTCCACTGAACGTAATGAATTTATTTACGATTGAGGAACGTTGGGATTTATTGGAAATTTATTTCCAAAACCAAAAAAATTGGTCAGAAATTGGAAAAAAAGAATCATCTTTTTGGATAAAGTTCATTTTCAATTTGGTGGGTACGTTAATAAGCAAATTTGCCTTAATTTGGGGCAACACACACACTCGTGGTCTTACAGAAGCCAATACACCCAATACGAGTGACTGTTTGGCTCGGCGTGAGGAGCGGTGGTATCATTGGCGCAATATTTCTTTAAAAATAAGGACAACGCAATCATTACGGTCAGCGGAGACTCCTATCGTACCATGATAATTGATTTTTTTGTACCCGCTCTTCATGGTATTGATGTGAACGATGTTTGGTTTGAACAGGAAAGTGCAACTTACCACACATCTCATGCCACAATCGATTTATTGCGTCAAACGTTTGAAGGCCGTTTAATTTGCTAAAATGGTGATGTCAAAAGTGTTATGCCTATAAACCGGAGACAATTAAGTATTTGAGAACCAATATTCGGGATGTCATTGCCAAAACACGAGCCTATAATATACATAACATACATAATTGGTCATTACAACCCTTCAGTCAGGATTACGACCTAGTTTCTCACACCACTTATGTTGTGTGTGTTAATTTTATACATGAGTGGTGGGACCTACAGTTTAAAGTCGACTCCGAACGACAGATTTATTGGAAAAATTTTCATGTGAATTTTATTTACTCTCAGAGTTTTTGCCAGAAATCTGCTGAGAGGAAGTCGCCGAAGAAATACTTTTTTGTATTTTGTTTTGATGTCTGGCCTGGGGCTCGAACTCTGACTTTACGTCTAATAAGCCAACACACTACCTACTAGATTTCGTCGAGTTCAAAAAAATACGCGCCCATACACTCGAGAGAGGGCTCGAAAATTGATCCAATCGAATGAGGTACTGTAAGGCCAGCCCCAGCAGCCATATGAATGAAATAAGATTCCATTTCAAACCGGAACAATTGTACTTCACAGTTTTGTTTTAATGAATTTTTAAATTTAAACTTTAAAACGGGCCACCCTATACATACGTACATATGTGCTTGGCATTAAAAAATATATCAACAAAATTTTCTTTTTTTACATTTATACGCTGTACACCAACAAAACTATGTTATGCACATGTTAACAACAATTTTTTTTTCTTAAGTCATGTTCAATGCACCTGTTCAATACAATTTAAATGACCGTGAAAATAACCAAAATGGTCACTTAAAAAAAACAACAAAAATCATGAAGGCCTTTCTTTCAGTTAATAAACTCATTACAACAATAACAACAACTATTTTATACACCTACCTTCTAAATAAAACCCCCGTATACATTTTAAAGAGAATCTTTTTTCTTTCTTCAATTTTTTTTTGGTCAAAAGGTAATATGGCATTTAGAAACGTTTTGTTTTGTTTTTATCTTATTCATGAAAATCTAAATATTTGGACAGTTAATTTGTTAAAATCAACACTTGGTTTTGTTAAAATCCCAAGTTTTCGTTCTTAAGTCTTTTGTTTTTATTCTTGCTTTCATTAAGAAGAATACCACTTATGTGCTATTCATTTGGAAGCGTTGGCTGCGTAGATCTTTTGTTTTTAAGGGTCTTATAAGTGAGATATTTAAAAAAGGGTTTGTTTCTTAAATCTTTTGTTCAATGAAAGAAATTTGATAACTCATATGGCTCGAGAAGAGGCTCCTGACTATATTTGTTTACCTTCAAACACCTCTCCCCACTCTATAGAAATTTTCTAGCCGCATCAGTGGCGTGGAAGCTATCCTTCGAAACGCCTCTACCTACTCTATTGAATGTTTCTAGCGTCATCAGTGGCGTGGAAGCTCTACTCCTAGTAAATTCAACTGCATTATTATTACTGTGAAGCACCAAGTGACTTACAATCGAATACAGCGTGCTCTAATTTGCCTGTCTAGGTGATTCGTTTTGCCACGACAGTCTTGAGTAACCCTCACATGTATGTGCTAAGAGAGTGCCTAAGTATTGCCATGTGCTGTTCTCTGTAATTTTTGTTCCTCTTTCGATTGCATATATAATCGATTAGGAGACATTCGTGAGCATCGCCATGGTTTCTGCATATTTCACTTTGGAATAGTACATCTTCTCTCCTGTCTCACTAGCTCTTTTTGATCGATCCATGTACTACTCAGCAGTTTTTTGGCAAAAACTCTGATTGTAAGAAAAATTTCCAATTAAACTTTCTTAAAAATTTGTCGTTTGGAGTCGACTTTAAACTGTAGGTCCTGATATTTATGAATAAATTAACACATACAATATGTGTGGTGTGAGTATCTATTCTGACTAAAGAATTATAATGACTAAATAAGTAAGTATCTTTTGCTTTTATCAGAAAGGTAAAGCTGCAGATCTTCTGGTGGATCTGATGTGAACACAAGGGCAACTGCTGTTTTAAAGCTACACAAAGAAAGATGTACTTTACAAGCAAGCCAAAATTACGGATATTTAATTGTAGTTCGAAGTCGGTGCTGTTAGTCAGACAGATGACGTAAAAGATAGCCGCCGTTGTCTTGTAAGTAATGTGTTGGCTTATTAGACGTGAGGCCACGGTTCAAACCCCCAGGTCAGACATTCTTAATAAAACAAACTATGAAATAATATTTCTTTGACGACTGCCCCTCAGCAGGTGCAGCCCTTGCGCTGACCAACTTCTTCCTCTTCCCTGATTGTGGTGGAACTTGGTCAGTACAGGGACTGCGTTCACGCGTGGCATCACAACAGGCCGCTACGCATGCTCAAGTGAAATTTGTGATATCAGAGCTACCACTCCGACCTACCTACCTACCCCTCAGCAGATTTCTTACAAAAACTCTAAGAGCAAATAAAACTGCCATGAAAAGAATCTCAAAAAAAAAATCTGTCGTTCGGAATCGACTTTAAACTGTAGGTCTGGCCACTCATATATAAAATTAATATATACAGCATGGGTGGTGTGAGAAACTAGGTCATAATCCTGACGGAAGGTTTGTAATGATCAATTATTTATGAATGTATGTATGCAAAATCGGTACTTTTAGTCAGACATGGGCTAATATTAAGAAGATGTAAAGGGAGAATTAGAAAAATTCTTTACATATGTATGTTGAAAACATTTAATTTCCTTTTAATACTTCCAGTAACGGACCAATTTGCTGTATAGAGGAGTTACAGATTCGTATCAAAGTGGTTATATTTCCTAACATAGGACCCAACGTACAGCAATGTGTTAGATTTGGGTTGCTAATAAGTGTAGCACAGTGAATGATGTTGGTCTTCTACAAAATCTCTTAAAATTTTTTAACAAAAATTTCGCTTTTTTTATTGCAAAATTTATATTCAATGAAGTCATTGCAGGAAGTCATATAACAAGATTGTTAATGCCTAAATAACGTTTGTATCTTAAGTCTTTTGTGTTTTGTGTTGTTTTGCACATACAAAAAAAAAATACTCATTGTGAATAGTAAAATCACAAAATAAACTGAAAGAAAAGTTCGTTTCTTAAGTCATTTGTTTAATGACATATTTTTGCCGTAAGAATTTAAAGCACAACAGATTATTGGAAAAATTTTTTGGAAAACATTCTAAAATGAATAACAAATGTGTTGCAAAAACACAACTCATTCTGTATTTTTTTTTATATTTTTTGTGACATTCCATGAAGAAGAAAAAATTATTCGATTTTGTCATTTTATAAAACCGAAAAAGCAAACAAATTATTGTTTTTTATTTTTTATTGTTTTTAGTTTAACATTCTTTAATTTCTGTTAAAAATATTTTTGTTGTTTATTTATAAGAATTTAACATTTTTATTTTTATTATTTACTGTTAAATTGTTAACCGGGTTTTTCTTAAAGCCATTTTCGTGTTTACTTTCAAACTGCATATCTTCCATATTGACGCCGCTAATTCTAAATTCTTTTAACAAAATTTGCTTCTTTTCTTTCTTTTTTTTGTTTTTTGTCGAACATTAATAAAATTAAGCACGTAAATGCCAGCAGCAGAAGAGTTTGACAGCCATAAGCTGTCAAGTATTGCAAATCATGTTGAGGAATTTTAATTTAAGAAGAATAAAAAATATGTTTATATACATGTATATACATACATATGTATGTATATGTGTATAGGCAATATATAAAAATAAATATAAATAGCTTAAGACGGCGAAAGTTGGTTTACTTCAATAAACTACATTTCAAAGAATTCTGTGTAGAAAACAAACAAATTTTTTTTATTTTAAAATTAATTTTAAAAAATTGTTTTTTTTTGATTTTTGTCTTATAAAAAAAATCCCATAAAGATAGTGAAAGTACTGATGTTAGTCTATAAAGATAATTTATTTATATTTGAATCAAAAGTAAACGTTGTATGTCATTTGAATCTTGCATGATGTCAACTATTTTATTATCATCTTAGATCTCCTCACTTTAGATACGCTAACAAGAAAAAAATTTCAAACATTTTAAAGACTTGTTCAGATGGTTGGTTGGTTGGCTTATATAAAATTTGCCATAAAATGCTGCACGAGGTGTACATTTTATTTCTTTCGTTTATTTTCTATCATAAAACATACCTTAAAAAACTAACGTTTTATAAACACAGATTTTTTTCTGCGGCTAGACCTTTTTGCCTGCAGGTTAAAAGAGAAATTAATGGTGGGGAAAAGTATTTTAAAATAAAAAAAAAAAGTTAGAAAAAAAACTTGTACATATTATTACACAACTTTAATAATTAAATGAAGATGTACTTAAAATTTTTCACATATTACAGCACTGCCATACTAACAGGCGGTACAAAACTCACACACAAAAATTACGGCATTTAGAGAGATCACTTGTGTTTCCATAGTCACTTATGCTTTGAGGACTCACATATGCTTTGGGAGGAAGCGTTGTTATATTCTTTAAAGGACTACTTACTTACTTAATTGGTCATTACAATTTAGTTTCTTACACCACTTACGTTGTGTGTGTTAATTCTATTCATAAATTGCGGAACCTACAATTTAAAGTCAATTTCGAATGCCTGATTTTTGCAAATCTTTTTCATGGCAATTTTATTTACTCTCAGAGTTTTTGACAGAAATCTCCTGAGAGGAAGTTGCTGAAAAAATATTTTTTTTTATTTCGTTTGCTGAAGATGTCAGACTTGGGGAGTACGACCTCTAAAGGACTACGAATTTTTCAATTAAGCTGGCCAGTTGTTCTATTTTACAAGCATAAAAATACTACGTTGTTTAGCATAAAACTCTATCTTGAATGCGCTAAAATTGATATCTTTGGACATAGTCTTGCGGTGTTTAAGGATCGAAACTTTTTCTATATTTTGGGAGATTTTTGTCTTTCTACAGAGAAACAATGCTGCTAATGCTGGCATGCGCTCTAAAGAACCGTGATTTTGTTCGTTTAAGGTAGACTGGAACAAAAAGGGAGATGGAATTCATATGTATGCTGGCCTGGATAGAAATTTCTAGCTCTGTAGACAGCCTATCAGTATTGAAGACTTTTGGTATATAGAATCTCCAAAATGGCAAAAGTTAAAGATTGACCAATTAAAGAGCAGCCAAGAAGAGAAATATTTCTTTTTGTTAAGTAGGTAGATACAGAATAGTTACGCCTTGAACGAAATTTTTCTATAAGAAAGGTGGTACATACTGGGCTTACATTTGCAGTACAGTAATCCTTCAATTTACGTCGCAGTTGGTTCCAAAAAAAGGCGACGTAAATCGAAACGACGTAAATCGAATTTCATTTTGATCATACTACAAAGTAATATGTGTTTAACAAGGAACATAAAAATCTACATAGTTTAATTGCGTTTGTTCAAACATACATACATACATAACCTACATAATTGGTCATTACAACCCTTCAGTTAAGATTACAACCTAGCTGCTCACATCACTTAAATATGTGGTGTGTATTAATTTTTATCCATTAGTGGCAGGACCTACAGTTTAAGTCGAATCCGAACTCTTATTCAGGTTTATGAGACATTTTTCAGGGCAATTTCATTTACTCTCAGAGTCTATGACTGAAAATTGCTGAGAGGAATTCACCGAAGAAATATTTTTTTCACATTTCGTTTTGTTTGAGATGTCTGACCTGAAGTTTAATCGCTGTATCACGTCTTATAAGTTAACACACTATCTACTAGACTACTACTACGACTATTACTTGAAGTCTTAATGTCATTTCTAAATGATAAAAAGCCGATGTACATGAAAGTCTCTACGCCTTCAAGGAGGTCAGCGGGCAGCGTAAGGGACTAAGTAGTCTCTATATTTATTCCCATAGTTTTGGTTTGAATAGAGTTTGTTTTCAATCTCAATCTTGAAGCGCTCTAACTCAAGAATGCAAAGATTATGTTGCAAAGGTGGAGTCCAACGGATGCCCGTAAGAGACTGACCAACTGTTTCTACAATGTTTTCCTGGACGACACTTATTTGACATCTATTGTTACATTCCTATTATGATGACACAATTTCTTCACCATTAGTTAGGTTGCTGATGTAAAATTGCAAAATTCACAATGATAGGTGAATGAATGATACAATACGTAACTAGTTTACCTACCTAACGATACAAGAACAAATTAAACTCTGTACAAAGATTCTGTCTAGTTCTAAAACTTGGGCCGTATGAATCATAAAAAACTACTGAATTTAAAAAATAAGTTACAGTCCTTTTTTGAGGGGCTATTAAAAGCTACTTTATTATCAGACATGTATTTTTATGTCATAAAAAGAATTTACCTCAATGACAAGGAAGTGGAAACTGTTAAGCATTCTCTGCAAGACCGTAAGGATTAAAAAAATGTAACCAGAAATATTTTGCGATTTCATTTCTTTAGCGTCATAGTCTCATATGTTAGCAAAGAAGCACTAGATGGTAACATTTTAGTCGTCGTAGTCTAGTAGGTAGGGTGTTGGCTTATTAGACATTCAAACCAAAGGTCAAAATTCACAGCAAATTTCTGGAAAAGGCTCTGAGAGTAAATAAAATTGCCATTAACAAGTTTTCTCTCGTTCGGAGTCGACTTTAAACTGTAGATCTCACCACTCATATATAAAATTAACACGCACAACAGAGGTGGTGTGAGAAGCTACATTGTAATACTGACTGAATGGCCGTAATGACCAATTATGTATGTATGAATATACTGCTGATAATTTTTCTCTCCAAGACGCGTTGCAATAACCATGACGACTGACTAATGTGCCGTAACCATATCTACAACATTGTTTAATACCTTAAATCGTCTGACATTTCTGATAAAGTTCAATGACGTACATATATCAACAATCATTAAAAATTTTTTTAAAAGCACTTGAAAATCATGACTCTTAAAATAAAGATTATTTAATGCTTGTAAAGTAATCATTAATTAAAAATCAAGTAGGTAAACTAACGACAAAAATAAAAACAAAAATACGATAGAGAACTTAAGTGTAGACAATTAAACATACCGTCTCTTGAGGCATAGTATTACAACTACGTAATGGCAATTTATAACGTAAGGGACCGTCATGATCTCTGTGGAAGAAAAAGAAAGAAGAAAAAATAACAAAAACAATTCAATAACAATATAATTAATGATTACAATAATATTTGGTTTATTTAAATTTCCATTAAAAATTTCTTTTAAAAGTACCCACCTATATTCCGTTAGACATGTTGAATTTTTCGATAGACCCTTTGGATATATCATACCACTAAATAGACCATTTTCATGATTTATGGGTGCATCTTTAATGGTTATTAACATGGAACCCGATAAACATTTTATTTTAACCGTTGGCTCTACAGTGGGCTTTGTGGATGAGCTTTCGATTTCTTCCAATTCAGCATAAAGATCTTCTGAAAATACAAATGAATGAGACGGAAGGGTTAGAAATATAGCAAGGCAATGAGTCAAAGAAAAATATCAAAAAAAAAAAATAAATATTTGGATGACTACATGTCTAGTCTACTTAATTAATGTTATCGCCCCGTAGTATTGTTCCTATGTGCGGTAACGGTTTTGTAAACACTTTACATTTTAACACTTAAATTTTGAATGTAGATAAGCGCACGCCAGGCAAATGACTAAACATATAATATGAAAACAAATATTTGATAACATATGTATTTAATTGGAGTTTATTTAAATATAGCACAGTGGGTTAAATTGAGGGAAAATTGTAAGAAAAATTAAATGCAGATATAAAATACCTTAAAAAACGTTAAACGGAAGCAATCATTGATGGTAGTCTAGTAGAGTAGTTTGCTGGTCTATTAATATAAGGGCAATTTCTATTAAATACTGTTTGTTTTACTTCAGTACACCGAGCATAAGTTCAAAAAATAAAATTGTTACACAGGGGATTAGAAGCTTTAGAGGTACATAAATAGACGTCTACGCTTAAAAAAATATTGGCTAAAAAAACTGACACTTTTTTTTAATAAATTTGTACAACAAAAAGATTTTTTACAATTAAATAAGTAGGGTTTTATCTACAAAAATAAATCTCTTTTCAATACTTTACATTATTTAAGGTCATGCTGCTCATATACCCTCAATAAACCAACAAATTTTTACTGACAAAGCTGTCTCTGAAAGTAGAAGTGTACTTAGCTGTGGGCGCGATTGAAGTCGCCGTAGTCTAGTAGGTAGTGTGTTGGCTTATTAGACGTAAAGCCAGGGTTCAAACCGCAGGCCAGACATCAAAACAAAATACAAAAAGTATTTCTTCGGCGACTTCCTCTCAACAGATTTTTGGCAAAGACTCTGAGAGTGAAATAAAATTGCCATGAAAAGTTTCTCAAAAATCTGTCATTCGGAGTCGACTTCAAACTGTAGGTCCCGCCACTCATGTATAAAATTAACCCACACAACAGAAGTGGTGTGAGGAGCTAGGTCGTAATCCTGATTGTTGAAAGGTTGTAATGACCAATTATGTACATATGTATGCTTGTAAGTAACTAAATAGGTTCACTTAATTCTGTTCTGAATAGGTAGACAACCATAGACAACGAAGTGTGGTCGCCAATGGGCTCGGCAGCAGTTGATATCTGACTCTAATTTTCATCGAAAAATCATATTCAGCATTGACACTATTTCTGGTTGAATGGTAACGTAAACAAATAAAATTATTGAATTTGAGACGATACCATTCTACATGAGATTCAAGAGCGTGTAATGCTTTGCGAAGAAACAGCTGTTTGGGGATGATTTTGGGCTGGCAGAGTTAACGTTCGATGAAGACGTTCTTTTTGAATGACATTGGCCAGATTATCACTGTCAACGGTGAGTACTTTATGTCAATGAATGCCAACTTCTTTTGGCTCGAATTTAATGATCTACGTGCCATACAGCTTGTAAAGCATTGCAGCTACTGCATGAGCGATTTAAGGGCATTGTCATCTCACGCAGAGGTGATGTGAACTGGCCTTCGAGATCTTACGATACACTTTGATGATGTACGTGCCATATGGTTCGTAAAGCATTGCATCTACTGCATGAGTGATTTAAGGGCATTATATTCTCAGGTAGAGATAAACTGGCCACCGAAATCGTACGATAAACTTTTTCTTATGGGGTTTTCTTAAGCCGTAGATGTATGCGATGCGTGTCTGATGAAGAGTTACATCCAGAGAAATATAATCACACATAATGGCACCAGTAGATCTTTAAAATGATATCTCAAACACGCCTTGTTTTATTTAAATTTAAAGAAAGGAAACTCTTAAAAGAACTCATTATTATTCGAGTTGATTTAAACGATGTCACATCATATACATTATCGTAAAATTCTGAGGTATCTTATCTTATCTTTCGTAGAGCTATTTAAATATAAATCAAGCTCTTTGGAGATTATATCGTAAATACATACGATGAAAGATATGATCACATCCAGTTTTGTGATAAGTACGATATTAATATGTATTCTATATCTATGGAAGAGTAAGAAGGTGTAATGCGGAGTTTGGGGGAACTTTCATAGATTTTAAAACAAGCATTGATTGGTTTCTTTAAGAAACAAACGGCCGCCACGGAATATCTCCTCCATTTTCTTTTTATTAATTTTTTTCAATTTGGCAGGTGACTGGTCTACTGCAGCTGCTTCTAGAGTGATAGGGTTGTCGTTTGTATATATTTATAAACCATGGGAAAATGTATTGGGTTCTTGTATTAGTTGCAGTGGTAATGAACTTTGCTTATCGAATTCTACTATTTTTGTGGTAATGTCCTACCTTCCTCTGGATTGTCAGGGTAATTTCCGAACGGATTATTTAGAAAACTTTTAATTTCTGAAATTTCGAAAACCTTGATAATTTTTTTTGGTATTCTTCTCTATTTTATCTTAGATTACGAAAGAGCAGGAGTCTTAAAGTCTATTTCCAGAGAATCATTAAAGACTAACAGATAATATGAATGATAGTATTGAAATTGCCGTGTGTTGACTTATTAGACGTGAGGCCACGATTGGACTCTCGAACAAAACGAAATAACAACTCAGCAGAGTTATGGCAAAAACCCAAGGCTAAATAAAATTGCCATGAAAAGTTTCGGAGTCGACTTCAAACTATAGGTCTTACGTATAAAATTAACACACACAACATAAATGGTTTGAGAAACTAGGTTGTAATCCTGACTAAATGGTTGCAATGACCAATTATGTGTTGATTGATAATAGAAAATTTGAGAAACATTTTTAAAAATTTCTCATTTTTTAAATTAAATTCTGTAGCTTGTAATGATTAGCAAAACATATAAAATTATGCTTTAATAATGTGCATATGCTCTTAAGTGAAAAAGCGGTAAATAATTATATGGCAGATGTCAAACGAATAACAGCCGCAAATCTTTACTTTTTGCCTGACGCTTTTCGGAAAACTGTTTTCCTTTCTTTCGAAAGTTCTAATAAATAGGCCAACTACTAAGAAAAACAAGTTGGATTTTATATTCAAATTTGTTAAGAAATTTAATGTTTAAATTATATAAATAAATACATATCCTCCATGATGCTCTAAGCACACTAAAATTCTGTTCCACTGTGACATGGTACTTCAAAAAAAAAATTTTTTTTAAATAATTAAAAAATTAAATATTAATGACAATGATAATGTAATTTTATTTATTTTAAGTAATTAACTCAACTCAATTAACTCTCTTCATATTATCTGGATTTCCCTATAAAAAGGCCATGGCATTCTAAACAGAATCAACAATATTTCGTGGCATTTTAAACTCTAAACACAACAACGAAATCGTGTTCAAATAATAAAAATGAATAAAATGTAATTAAATTTTTTGATTGTAACTGTATACTTAAACAATAATTAAATGAAATTTGTAGCTTTCTATGTTTAACAGCCTTCTGTAGCCTATTGTGTTTGGCCTCGGGCCAGCTTGTAACCCAAGGCACTTGCCCTGACGACATTAAGGTAGTGGAGGATTTCAATGCTGAAAAGTATATGGGCCAATGGTTTGAATTCGCTAAATATCCGGTGTACTTTGAGAATGAAGGCAAGTGCATAACTGCACAGTATTCGTTAAATGAGAACGGTTTAGTGAATGTAATCAATTCCATGATTAATGAAAAGTAAGTTAAGCCCTCATGAGTGATGTAAAGACTGATGTTCTGTAATGTTTTATAATTTTTGTTTTGTTTAGAACCAATAAATTTACCGATATTCTCGGTAATGCCACTTTAGTGTCCAGCGGCAAACTCTTGGTTAAATTCCCTGTATCTCCGGCTTTAACCGTTTCAAGTAATTATTGGGTATTGGATACGGATTATGATAACTATTCGGTGGTATATTCCTGTACACCTTTAACCAAAAACAGTCGTGCTAGTAAGTGCCCGGTGTTCTAAGAAACAATTTATGTTCGTGACTCAATTTTATTTTTGGTTTTTCCTCCAGCCATTGTTTGGATTTTGACGCGTAATCCCTTCCCTGGCGATCAAATTGTAGAACAGGCTGTTAAAGTTTTGAAAGACAATGATATCTCGTTGTTGCCATTGCAAATGACCAATCAAGTATCCTGTAATTAAAATTCTAAAAAGAAGGACGCGTCTATTGGCCATTTAATAAATCATTGCTGCATTTTATTAAAGGCATATTTTGGCATTTATTTGTAAGTCACCAATAAAGCTTGTAAAGCATTAAAGCAATTTAAATAAGCGCAGCATGTTTTTTTTATTGGGATTATGAGGCGTATAATATAATAATCCTATAAGAGCCAATGGACATCACTTGGGGACCCTATTTATCATGTTAAAATGTTTTAAAAGGCAAGCATAGATAAAGGCGGACGGGCTGCCACACAGGCGAAATAAACATGCACCCTTACAGGCAGTATTGTGGGCAACAGATTTAGAAAATCGAATGACTTGCAAAGAGATATAGCGATGGTAGCCTAAGAATACTGAAAATGGAAATCATACGCCTAATGAATCAACCTTTACTGGTCTAAAGGAAGAGAAATGTATTTGACAAGTCTCTTGTAGGAGAATCATTATGGGTGTATGTGGGTTAGGTTAGGTTAGAGGACGTGTACTTGTCAATTAAGACAAGTACAGTACCCGGAGGTCGAATTGACCAATTGTACAACGTCCTAGTTTCTCATACCACTTAGGTTGTGCGTGTTAATTTGTATACATGAGTGCTGGGACCTACATTTTAAAGTCGACTGCGAACGACAGATTTTTTTTGAGAAACTTTTTCATGGCAATTTTATTTACTCTCAGCGATTTTGCCAGAAATCTGTTGAGAGGAAGTCGCTGAAGAAATATTTTTTCAAATTTCGTTTTGGAGGAGATGTCTGACCTGGAATGTGAACCGAGGCCTCATGTCTAATAAGCCAACACGCTACCTACTAGACTACGGCGGCTGATATTTCTTTCTCTTAGTGGTTGATATCACAAAACAATTGAAATTCTTTTATATTTCTGGTTTAATGTCACGTAAAGAGGTCCGTTTAGTTGCAACAATGTGTACCTAGAGTCAGACTTTTCGCTACTGGTTCTTTGATACTTAGATTGAAGAAATGTGACTCAATATATTTTCTCTTTAAATAAGCTGCTAATTAAGAAACTCAGAGATTACTATTACATTTCCAAATAAAAAAAATGGCATCTTATGGTAAAAAAAACCCCATTTAAAATTAATCACCCAGAAACATTCTATAAAAACTTATTGCTTTTAAACGAACCATTATTACTCTTTCCCCCTTTCTGAGAATAGCATTGCGTTTCCTTCCTGCATTAAACCTGTTGTAGACGATCAAAGAAAAATCAAAGAATTTCCTTGCAGTTCATTGCACCCTTTCTTAACTATTCCCCTCCTCTCTGAGAATTTTTCTTTGTAACCACAATTTTGCCAGTCTTGATTTTGTTTTTTAGTCATTGTGGTGTTTTTTTTTCTTTTTTATTGGCCACAAAAACTATCAGCAATTGAATGTACGTATGTATGGATCGCATAAATTATTTTTAATTATAAACATGATGAATATGTTTGGTTGCACCATAACAAGATCTGTTGCAACATATAATGAAAGGCTAGAAACCACAGTAGAGAACATACATATAATAGGAGGAATATTATTAAAAAATGAAATATTAACCCCTTACGAAGATATCGCGTAGTTGAGGTACTCTCCTTGCTTACATTTCCATCAATGCTATGCGAAAACCATGTCATTTTTATAGAAAGAAAGGGGAAAGTAATAAACATTTTATTCGTAGTCTTGGCCATCCATCTTCTATTCAATTTGTGGTTACCATGCTAATAAAACTGTTCATCTTCTAAGCAAACCAAATAGTCAACCATTTTTGGACTTTCTCTAAGGAAGCACGGTACTGCTCAGCTGTTTCGTGTCCTATCCATTAAAACAATTAGTAGCCTGAAGCCAAGTCTGGTGAATTTGCTGTCTTCAAAAATGTTTGGTGGTCTGCCACGTTCTTCATTTATCACATCAAAATCGTTATGGTTACCCTCAAAACCATGTTCTTTGCGTTACTTCTGATAGAGTATAATCACGATATGCCTCGCTAAGCTTCGATGCGACTTAACAATATTTATCGAATATTTATTAATCAGAAAATAAAGCTTTATCCAGAAAGTTTTAATCCCTCCAAGAGCATAAAATCACCAGCCAACTTTATTGGCTTTATTGTCAGCCAAGAGTACAATACGACACCTCACAACCCAAGTCACAAGCCATACATATTTTCACAGGTGCTTTGTATTTAGCCAATGACAGATGGCAACCCTATTATCATAGAACTTGCTACAGTAAGCTAATCATTTTCTTACCTACAGAAACTCACAATTAATGCCTGACATTGGAACGAAGCAAAAACATAATAAGCAGTCGAGGGCAATTCTAAGGCAGTAATATGATCCTTTAAGGAATAAAATACGACTAAAACCAGAATAAAAAGTCTGAAAATGGGCTTCCAATCCCTAAACTGTATATGTTTTAATCTTTAGTTATGGATTATTTGAACAGTCTCACGCATATGACTGTTCACTCTGGTAGGTACTGTGTTGGCTTATTACACGTAATGCTGTCGTAGTTTGAGAACTGCAACTGCATAGTAGATTCAAAGAACATTTGTCAAAAGAAATAGCGCTTCAAGCCCAATATATAAACTTCAACGTTTTATAGCCTTCTTAGGAGATGGTTACTAGTGTATGCAGTTAGTTTAACCTTGTTCTTATGGAATGGATAATATTCCTTCTGAGGAAAATTAATTAAACAAAGCCTATTACAACTGAAGCCAATACAAAAACCCATTACATATCCCCTAAGGGTGTTGTTTCTAGTCAGAGATGGCAAACCTATAGTTTTAGAATCCGCAGAAGATAGCAATCAACAGATTCGCTGGAAAACTGCATCCAATACAACAATCCAATACATCTTCCTTAAGGGTGTTGTTTCTAGTCAGAGAAATAGGGAGAGAGAAAGAGAGATGGTAACCCTATTATTCTAGAATCTGCAGAAAATAGCAATTACCATCTCAGTAATAAATGAAACTAACACAGTGCAAAGAAATTACAAAAAATGCTTTGCCTCCAAAAAAAGAAAACATTGGAGGCGTGAATATTTCATATTCAGGTCCACTTTTAATCGCCGGTTATGCAGCACGCAAGAGACTACTTTATAAGCATCATTTGGTCTTTCAATGCTTCATGTCTTCAATGACGTGTGTTAGGCAAAATCGTTGCTTTTGAATATATTCTACAGCTTGCAAATGATTTATAATTCCTGCTTAAATGACTTCCAATTATCTTACGAGTTCTTCTTGAGCATGGAAGTACTCCTTACTTACTTACTTACTTACTTAATTGGTCAACACAATCCTTCAGCTAGGATTTCGACTTAGTTTCTCACACCACTTATACATGAGTGGAGGGACCAAACAACAGATTTTTCAGAAACTTTTCATGCAATTTTGGTTACTGTCAGAATTTTTGCCAGAATTCTGCTGAGATGAAGTCGCCGAAGAAATTTTTTTCATATTTCGTTTCGTTCGATATGTTTGGATTTGGACCGAGGCCTTATTTCTAATATTCCAACGCACTACCTTCTATGTGTGGATGGGGGAACATTCAGTTAGCAGTTGATATAGTTTAGATATGCATGTTTTCTTGTTGATATACATATTTTGTGCCACGAAAATTTAACAGAAAATTTAGCAAAGACACAAACCAATTGTCTGCTAAGAATTCCCGAGGCCTCATTTCTAATATTCCGAAACACTACCCTCTATGTGCAGATGGAGAACATTCAGTTAGCAGTCGATATGCTTTAGATATGCATTTTTTTCTTATTGAAATACAGAAAATGCCACGAAAATTTAACAAAATCTCATACATTAATTAGCAAAGACACAAACCAATAAATACAAAAATTAGAAATAAATTGTAAAATCTCCGAATCGTAATAAATCACCAATAACTGGGAAAATTGTTCAAATAATTGCTGAAAATTTTTTAAATTACATAACATGTGTAAATATAAATATTAAGCATTTTAAACAGTATTTTATAAGCCTTTTAACTGTGGCTGAATAAAATCTTCTGCATTTTATTTTTGAAAACTAATTTTCTTAAAACTCCTCTTTGCTTACCATTTGCATTGGAAGCTTAATTCAAATGTAACGTAAAAAGCCATGACGAATTTTTATAGGCCATTTTCTTAACAATTATTTGAGTGAATAAAACCTCTTTTTAAATTATTTGTCTAGTACAAGAGTGATAAAGAGAGTGAGAAAGAGAGATGAGGGAACATATGGTAGTTTGTTGCAGTTTTTAGTATAACGATGGCATGGCTGATTTAAACTTAAACATCTAACATGTATAACAAATTGCCATACTTTGCCAGCAGCAGCAGCAACAATGACAACAACAACATTAATATAATGATTATCATCATCATTATTAAGCAACGTAATTACAATGAGCTTAATAAGCAAAGCAACAAATAAAACTACCTTTAGCTTCTGTGGTTTCTTTCTTTTCTATTCGCTAGAGACCAGGCATTACAAAATCAAGCCAAGAACCTTTGGTTCTTGTTGTCTTCAAAATGCAATAAGATGCCACAAAAATGTTGTCTAACCAGGAAATGTTTCAAATTGCAACAAAAAACATAAAAAAAATTAAAAAAAAATAAAGAACACCAGCACCATCATTATACGAATGATGTCAGGCTGGCAGGGTATCAGGCTAAATCTTCTGAAAGACAACAGTCATGGCAGAAAACCTTTAAGCATAACACAACATGGTTTTTCATATGGCTTCTTAAAAGCCTAACTTACATTGGCAAATGTGTGTATGTATGTACGTATGTATATGCATGCATGTGTTTAAGTTTCTTTTAAGCTCAATTGCTGGCACATACTTGATGGGGTCTCTTGTGAGTGCTGTTATGTTTGTGTCATGAAAATGTACGTTCTTAACAACGAATTGCAAATTCTAAAAAGGCACAAAGAAAACAAGAGAAAGAGTGGCTTTTTAAAGGTTCAAGAAACTTTAGTGGCCCAAAACCGTTGCTTCACTTATACATACACTGAGAAGGCAGCCTTAACCCATTCAGAGTTTTGGAGAAACATTTTGTTGCAGTTAAGAAACCTTGAGTTAAAATGCATTAAGTAAGCAATGCATTATGTTGGAATTAAGAAAATAGGTTAGAGGAGGGTAAACACATCCAAGCACATTCTAAGCTATGTGTGATAACAACCCTATCATCCTGAAACCAACTGCAGTACAGCAATCACGTGATTTGGAAGGAAAACTGAAATCAAATCAAAGAAATAATAGAGACAGGTTTGTAACAGCTTTGCACCCTTAAAAGGAACGAAGAAAGCATTGCACATGATAAAGAAAACTTTTGGAAGTAAACTTCAACTTTAGAAAACCTTACAAGCAAGAGTTTAACCCACGTCACCTACACATGTGATGACCATGCACTCAAAGTGATCGTGTCGGATATCTAAAGTGGTATTAGCTGTGTGAAAGCCCATGTCGCTGCTTTCCAGGTCATACATACAGACATAATTGGCCATTACAATCCTTCGGTCAGGATTACGGCCTAGTTTCTTACACCACTCATGTTGTGTGCGTTAATTTTATACGTGAGTGGCGGGACCTACAGTTTAACGTCGACTCCGAACGACAGATTTTTGAGAAACTTTTCATGGCAATTTTTTATTTACTCTCAGAGTTTTTGCCAGAAATCTGCTGAGAGGAATTCGCCGAAGAAATATTTTTTTTCATATTTCGTTTTGATGTCTGACCTGGGATACGAACCCCGGCTTTACGTCTAATAAGCCAACACACTACCTACTAGACTACGGCAACTGCTTTTCAGGTCATTAACAGTAATATTCTGACCAAAGTCGGTCGCAAAGAAATATGATGATGATGGCCCAAAATCCACACCATTTTTTCGAATTCTTTTTCTTCGATCTCATATGGACTGGTATCGTCTTAAACTCGATCATTTTATGTGTTCACATATTCATGGTTTAGGAAAATAGACTGAATAACTGAATAATAATTTGACAGATGTAGCTTCAACAATATGGCCGTCGTCAGTGCCTGTCAGAAGACCTTATACAAACTAAGTGGAATAACTCAGGAGTTTAATGGAAAGCTGGTGGACCATGACTACGCAGATGGCATTTGCCTACTGTCTCACTGACAATGCGATATGCAACATATGCATATGGATTCTGTGCAGACAGTGGCGAAGACATGGAGATTCTGTTCCTCGACCACAACAAAAAAAAGAAGAAAAATATTTTGGCATTTTGAACTCGCATGTAATATGTATACTTGTATATGGTTTAGCGTAGTGATAAGGGATATTAACTCTAATTGCTAACAACGCAGCATTCTAAAGAAATATCCAACATTTCCTTGTTCTTATTAAAAAGATTACTATGAGAGGGAAAGGGAGATGCATCTGGAAACACAGAAAACCACAAAATGTAATCCACAAGGAAACTGAATAATTGGAAGAATAAATCATCTTTGAAGCAGGAAAGCGGAGAAAAAAAGCCGCTTTTTACAGGATGAATTGGAGTCAAACGAGTATTAAAGCATTAGCTATCCTATATAGCAAATACTATGACTCTAAGATCTCAAAGGATCTTGAAAGGCATTAATAAATGAAAATGGGTCAATTGACTGTCTTTAATGAACACTTTTGCTCACGACTGTAGGCAAAAGAGAAGTCTTACAATTAATTTCGAAGTACAGGCATGTGCATTCCATTTTCGATGAGATTGAGCCATTGTAAGTAATAAGAGGTTTATATTAAAAATACCAGCTTTAAACTCTTCGATGTTGGCTTATAAGACATGGAACCTCGATTCAAACCTCAGGTCAGACATTTCCAACAAAATTAAATACGACTTCCTCTCAGCAGATTTCTGGCAAAAGCTCTGTGTGTAAATAACAAATTGCCATGAAAAGTTTCACAAAAATCTGTCGTTCGGGATCGACTTTAAGCTGTAGGTGTCGCCATTTACGGATAAAATAACATACACAACCATAAATTGTGTGAGAAGGTAGGTTGAAATCTTGACTGTATGTGTGTATGTATGTTTCTTAGATCGTTCCTTTTCTTTATAACATTCCAATACCTTGGTCCATAATCAATTGATCGTGGATATTTAAATCGATCGCGTACACATGGTCCCATTTGCAGACTGCATGTGTATCAGATATGAGTCTGTCGTTCATGAGCTTGACAAAACCTGATCTGTTGTCGATAAAGTACTAAAAATTATGTTGCCATCTCCGAGAAGGAGAAGAAATACAATTAGAGTTGGGATGGAAACATATAATTAAATCCCTTCGATAACAACCCGATTAATGTGAATGAATGTATGTGTATACAACGAAAAGAATGAAGTTGAACGGGAAGCAGATGTTAGCGTTCAGTGCAAAAATATTCACCCTTTCAGGGTAAGAAAGTATCGAAGGCTTTATTATGGTGCACTTTAGAGCACATTAAATGATTGCTTTTGGATCGATAATTTCTATATTTTTGTATTTAAGGTGCTCTCTCCCCATGGTTTTATCAATGCAATGATCTTTTCTGCACAATTCCCCCGATTCTATTTTCTTTTACATTCTTAGATAGATTCCACGTTTAAGTTCGCTAACTTATCGCCTTATGGTATAGAAATCATCAGCACATCTTGGGACACAAAATAATTTCTTCTTTCTTGTTTTTCACATACGCTAACCTAACAGTGACTGGAGGTTTTTATCTTTAGACTGTTAAGCTAGCATATATGATTTTATAAGATTTTAAATTTAAGACAATATGGTATACGATCTAAGCTGTGCATATTGTTTTAAGTATTCGTTCGTGTTGCATCTTTGGCTGTTTCTTTAAGACTTTTTTTCTGTTTTTTTTTTGATTTGTTGCCCATCCATGTGCGCTTGTAAAGACATGAAGCTGATGCAGCCGTGGATTTTATTTTATTTTTTGCTTTTCTTCATCTCTATTCAATGTCATTAACGTTGCATGTTGATAAATATTACTTGCAACTCTTTTTATTTTATATTTAATTTTTTTTATTTTATTTTTTCTTTTTACTTTAAACTCATACGTAGAAGAAACAGAAGTATTGTGAACTTCTTCCGCATTGGCATGTTTTTACCGCACCTTCTTTATAATTTTTTTCTTTAGACGTTGCTGGTTAAAGGAAATAAATTGAAGAAAACATTTCTGTTTTTTTTTTCAATTGTTGTCTTTGTGCTGGTTATTGTTATTGTTGTTGTTTTTTTATTATTATAAAATGACAATGATGATTTATAGGATTTTCAACATGATTTAGTAACATATAAAAGGATATTTGATTGCTTTAACAGAAATAAAATTGCATCCAACCAAAAAAAAAAATTGAGAATTATTATAAAACTTAAGCGGCTTATTTAATAACAACAATAAAAAAAAATATGTTGATGTAATCATACATAAAAATTTTTATATTCTCATTTAAAAAATCATAAAAAAAAACTTAAAGTTTAAAGTCATAATTTATAATAAAAAAGTCTTTTATTTTTGTATACTTCTTTGCTTGAAAAGCAGATTTTATGTAATAACTTAACGCATTTTATTCCCTACTAGCTGATGATATTTAAGTTTGGAATTTAAATGAAAATGCTTGGTTGGTGTACTATGCTATAAACACAATAAATGACACGCAGCGCAGCAAATGCAGCAATCTCTCAAAAATAGAATACATGGGTGTATATATGTAGAAGAGATTATTTCAAAGGTAGTGTATTAACAAGCAAATATTTCACTGCTTTGATTTTATGTCAATGCTATAAACACAATAAATGCAACGCAGCGCAACAAATGCAGCAAACTTTCGAAAACAGAATACATGTGCGTACATGGAAGTGATTATTTGAAAAGAAGTGCGTTAACGAGCAAAGATTCTGCTGCTTTGATTTAATATTAATGTTATAAACACAATAAATGCAATGCAGCGCAGCAAATGTAGCGCAACAAATGCAGCAATCTTTCAAAAATGGAGAAATGGATTATAAAATGAAAGTGGTTGCTTTAATGGCAGCGCAGCAGAAAGCAAATATTCTGCTGCTTTCCAACATCTATCGTTCGGAAGCAACGTGAAACTATAGGTCTTGCCGCTCTGCGTAAGGTTAAGTTAGGTTATGTTACAGGACGTGTACTTGTCAATTAAGACAAGTACAGTACCCGGAGGTCGAATTGACCCATTGTACAACGTCCTAGTTTCTCACACCACTTATGTTGTGTGTGTTAATTTAATACATGAGTGGTGGGACCTATAGTTTAAAGTCGACTCCGAACGACAGATTTTTTTGGAAACTTTTTCATGGCAATTTTATTTACTCTCAGAGTTTTTGCCAGAAATCTGTTGAGAGGAAGTTGCCGAAAAAATACTTGTTTTGTATTTTGTCTTGATGTCTGGCCTGGGGCTCGAACGCTGGCTTTACGTCTAGTAAGCCAACACATTACCTACTAGACTACGGCGACTCTGCGTAAAAGCAACACACTCTACATTGCTAGTGTAAGAAGCTAGTTTGTAATCCTGATTAGTAATCCTAAGTCGTAAAAACCAATTGAGTATTTACTTAAATAGGTTTGGTTAGCGCCTAGATTGCCGTTCACAGGCAAGTTCACTTGGTGGCCTATATGGCCCATTGTGTTACCCAGTGTGAGGTAAGCCCTCTTGTCATTATGTATTAGTGGTGGGTTTGAACTACCTCGGGCACCGACTGAAACCTTCCAGTTACTTTACTGGCATTTGGGCCACCATGCCGAGATCTTTAAACGTTCCATTACCCAAAAACCAATTAAGTCTCTTTCGAAGTGCACGACACTCACATAAAAATAATTGTACCGATTTCTTTTCTTCCGCCTCCTGGCAACTTCTGCAGTAATCCTGGTGAGGCAGGCCAAGCTTGTCAGCGTAGCTGCTAATAGCGCAGTGTCTCGTTAGAATTCCAGTTAGAGTGCGAATCGTTCTCTTTACGAACTCAAGTACACTCTTGGTTTTCCTCCTGTCACTGCTGTATACATACATAATTGGCAATTACAACCCTTCAGTCAGGATTACGGCCTAGCTTCTCACGCTGTATACAGCAGTTTTAAAATTCAGCAACCTCAGATATGCTGGACCATCTTCGGTTTGTTGAATTCCATGGTGCTTTTTCCAATTTGAAAAAATATTGGTGTATCCCTTCCTCTATCATCTCTTTCTCACCCATCTCCGATGTCTACCGTACTAGTTTGTTCGCCTTTTCGTTTCTTTCTAGGCAACAGGTGCCCGGTACCTAATGGAAGTGGGTGTTATGTCGACGTATGCGGTGTATGTATGTCTATGCAACTTCTGACGTCTTTTAATTCAATGAACTGGGATTCCAGCGCTTTGATTGTTGCTTAATTGTTGACAGTTATGATTTAATTCAAAAGAGTTAAGTTCCTGGTTTCAATCATAGGTGCAGTTTGTTTAATAGCAAAAAACTCGATCTGAAATATGCTGGCTTGGTAAAGTAATCTGTATGACGTGTTCAGTGCCAGCTTATCGGAATTGACCCCAGATCCAGATCCACATTCGTCATTCCACATCGTTACCAATAACATCTTCAGCAACCACTTTTTCAATGTGGGAGTGTGAGTTTTTTATGTTCATCCGAAAACAGTCTTTTTTTCCATGTAGTCGTATTGAAAATCCGGCTGATTTGATTCTATTTCATGCAGTATTGAAGCGTGTCCTAGAGTGCATGACCTAAACATATCTGTGAACTTCTGCCTCAGTGCATTTCTAGTAGCCATGTTTTGGAGGAAGATGTCTAATGGTTGTAGAGACAAGATGACCTTAAAGAGAGCCAGCAACGTGGACTTCAGAGCACCCGTAAAGACCAAACATGCCAAATGTTATACAAAATCTATACGCCTGTACTCGATTGTCGAACAGAAGCCGAGGATTATTGAACTTATTTGACGATCTTCCAGTTCGATCTAATACTGCAGATGCCAGCAACATTTGCTTTTCATTGCAGACATAGTTCTTAAGTTAGTGGGGCGAACGTGGTTCACAAGGTACGTTCGATTTTAATGTCCACTTGTTGCAACTTCTCATACATAACATACATAATTCGTCATTGCAACGCTTCAGTCAGGCCTATGGCCTAGCTTCTCATACCACTTAAGCTGTACGTGTGTTAATTTTTATACATGAGTGGCGGGAACTACAGTTTAAAGTCTACTCCGAACGACAGAGTTTTTGCCAGAAATCTGCTGAAAGGAAGTGGCCGAAGAAATATTTTTTCATATTTTCGTTTTGATATCTGACCTGGAGAGTTTTAGGTCTCTTATTTAACTGAAAATGCTGCAATCAATTTAGGAAACCCCATATGCTGCTGCTGTCAAAATATATTGCGTGTAGGCTAAGGAACTTTGCTAATTTAATTTTATTCCTTTGCAAGAGGTTGCTTTATTTCATTCATTTCCTGTGATGTTCATTGTGTAATCAAAGCGTTTCTTTAGTGGTGTATTAATTTTTAAAATTTGAAAAGCTGTGATGAAGAAAATTTTGCGCGTTTTTCTCGAATTCGAAGATGTTTACTTGGTTTTTGGGTCAAATATTTTTACTGTTGACATATAATTTACTACGCCATTGAGTTTTTAATCACAATTATAATCGAATACTTTTGAAATGTTTGTAAGACCATGTGATGTGAATAAAATTTTACACAGAAATCGTACTTTATTTCTGTAAAGAAGTACAACTCATATCGATTTCCATTAACTGCTATCTTTTTCAAAATACTTATGACACGTATTTCCATAGTAAACTCTTCTGAATTTGATTAACGTATTACATGCCATTGAATTGATTTCAAACATAAAATCATTCATATCTCCATCTAATTGCTTTAAATGGCAATGATTTGAAAATAGCACACAACAAACTAGTCTGCATTGTAATCTCATTAAATTCCCATCACAATTTTCTAATACATAGTATGTGGCTATGCAAAGTGAAATGATTTGGAAATTGTAAACAAAATATTCAACTGTTTATAGCCAAAGCGAATATTACAAAATTTTTTTGCAAAAAGCAAACAACCAAAACAGAGAAAACTAAGCGTTAACTGGTTAAGAGAGCACATGAGCAAAAAAAGAAGAAATAAATATTCAATTGTAACAATTTTCTTGCAAAAAAACCAAACCAAACCTGAATAACTAATTTACAGCACAATGTACGAGTATATCCCACAATACTATACTAACTTTGTAGAAGTAAATGAATTCAAACGTTCAATAGACGGAGCTCGCCAGCATAGTATTACCAACATTCACTTTTATGGCTGATATAAAGCAAACGAATGTTTTTTTCTTTTTAATTAAGAAATTTGAAATTTAAAAGTGATACACAAAAATATTTAAAAAAAATATTGCATGGAAAATTAAATTGATTTTCCAACAATTTATTGGTGAGTCATGTTGTTATTTATTTATTTAATTCAGAAAAAACTGAAAAATTATTGATTTTATGATTGTGTTTGAAATTAAATATTTTCAATCAACATTATCAATACTAAGCAAATTTTTTTTTTACAAATTTTAAATTAAAACAAAAGACTTAAGAAACAAACCCATATTTTTCTGAAAGTATAAACTTCAGAATAAAAGCTTCATATTTTGTTTAAAAATATTAACAAAAAACAAAAGACTTAGAAAAGAAACCTTTTATTTGCTTTTAATTCACAAATCAAAACAAAAGACTTAAGCAACAAACGTATTTTATTGCATCAAATAAAAGCAAAACAGAATATTTTGCTGGTAAATATTGGGTCATATAAAAAGCATCAGAAGTTTTCTGACTTCACAAGATGTCGAAACCCATATTGTACTGGTCGATATTAAAACAATTTTGTCGAGTTTAAGTGAGCCTTGCGGACTTATTTTTACTGAAGTCAGATTTTCAAATCATCACTTGTGTAAAAAGTTATTTTCATTTAAGTACGATTAAATCAATGTAACGCATCTTTGAATAAGGACAAAATGATGCGAATCAATATCGAATAATATGTAAAGTATGCGGTGGAAATGCTAAACGAAATGATAGATACAGATATGCATAGTCTTTTGTCAAACCAAGTGCATGTGAGGCAATCAACACTTTTGTTGTGAAATTACCATAAGAAGAGATCTGAGTCATGCACCAGATTATCCAGCAATATCTTGAGGTTGATAGTCGGTCTTTCAACAGGGCTCTGAAGACACAAGGTACATTTATTGAGAGTAGGCATTGTCCCGAGTAGAACCTGAAGATTTTGTGGCGATTAGAATGAATCATAGGAACACATTCGTAGCATTAATGCATACGAGTAAGAAACAGTTGAATGCATATCAAGTGCTAGGCAGGGTATTGTTATTGTTGACACCGAAAAGTATCCTGAAATTTGTCATGGCAATATTCTTAAATAATACATAATAGGGATACTATATAAAGTTCATATGGTTGCAGTCCTAAGTCACTTCTTCACCACAATAATGATAATACTACGGTGAGGACACCGTACCCAGAAACAATTCTGTGGATTCCATTTCAGAAGTTTCGATAGACATTCCTCTAATCAGAATGCCACTGATAATGAGAAGTGGTTCAACTGTTAGAACAAAATTGGAGCACAAAGATATAGTGGTGCCACGTATTATTTCTCGAATTATTCAAAAAAAATTATTCAAAGGCGTATTTGTTCCCCTGTTAAACAAGGGAAAAATTACGCGAATCAGTACCGCATAATATGCAAAGTATACGGTAGGAATGCTCAACGAATTGGAATAAGAAGAGATATAAAAACTATTCTCAAACCAAGTGTGATTGAAATCTTTCGAAGAAGAGATCAAACATCAGTTTAACAAGGAATAACCCGAGGTTGGTAACTGGTCTTTTGACAAGGCCCTATAGACTCAGGTTATACTTATTCAGAATGGACTCGTGAACCAGAAGAGGTTTTATTAACACCATTCTGATAGTTATTCTGTCAAAAAAATTACATCATTCTGGTCGGATTGCCACTGGATAATGATTTTACCTCTGATAAAACAAGATTGGTACAAAAGCTGTATGGCGGAAGCAATAAAAATGTAAAATTTTTTTTAAATCTCAAGAGCTTAATGTTTGGATGACAAATTAATTTTTTATTACTTTTTGTTCTTCTAAGAGATAAATGACAGTCGAAGATTACATATCATCACCATGTTCTTATTATTCCTCTACTAAGTTGCGGTTTCATTAAACAAAATTTACCAGCTAAGCAAATAAAGCAGATTCAAGGAATAATGCTCTGCGCGCCAAGATTTTTGGTGTAGTGATTATAATCTTTTTTTACTAAGACGTACTATTTTTCAAGAGGTATCGTTGCCTGACATCCCAGGATGTTCATTGCTGATAGGGAATCTGAAGCGTGAAGGAATTCCTGAATGTATTTTTTTTTTTGAGGGGTGATTGCAGCGTTCAAGATACAAACAGGATGATTTATCTGAGGATTTTTTCGTTTTCTATTAAATTCGAAATCTACTTAGTCGGATTTAAGGATGAATACTTTAACCAATACACCATGTCCCATTAACTAAAAAAAACTTGATTGACTAAAGTCGCATCAGCGAAATGCAGCCGAATAAAACGAACAATTATTGAAGATAAAAAGTTCTTTATATACGACAATATTGAACGCAAATACTGCTGGTGCACTCTCAGCGATTCCCGACAAACTATTTTAAATCCTGGATTAATCGTACACATGGTTATGTTGAGTACTACATTCACACATACATAATTGCTTATTACAACCCTTCAGTCAGGATTACGACGTAGCTCCTCACACCGCTTATATGGTGTGTGTTAATTTTATGTATGAGTGTCGGGACCAATAGTTTATAGTCGACTCCGAACGACAGATTTTTAAGAAATATTTTAATGGCATTTTTATTTACTCTCAGAGTTTTTGCCAGAAATCTGCTGAGAGGCAATTACCGAAAAAATATGTTCTCATACTTCGTTTGGCTGGAGATGTCTGACCTGGGCTTAGAACCGAGGCCTCACGTCTAATAAATCAGCACACTATCTACTAGACTACGGCCACCTTTTACTCGTATCTTACTCTCGGTACAATTTTAATCAAAGAGCTGAGTAAACAAGTGAATACTTGATCATACATACAGTGAGCGTCAAAAGAAGCTGTACACTAAGGATAAAATTCTAACAATCACCAAAATCAACTTTTACCACTTAAGGAGAGTGCCCGAAAAAATTGGTTGATATTTCAAATTTTTTTTATAATTTTTTTGTTTCAATTTTAAAACTGTTAATGAAACAATTTTAGAATAAAAATAACGGTAAATTATTGATAGATATTTTTTTTAATGTACAGTTTCTTTCGACGCTCACTGTATATTTGATGGTCTATCAAAAGTTGTATACACTTGGCTGGAATATTTTATGTTCCCAACGCGTATACTAAGCCTTATTCTGGTGTATTCAGAGATGATGAAAAAATCTGATAATCATTTGGCCCAGTGTTTACAGACTTCACGGAGATGGCATTATAAAACTACGATTGAAATGGCATATATAGTATCGTAGATAATAATGGCAAATATAGATTTCATTAATATCGATTTATATCAGAATTACTTTTCATACAATATTAGTTTAAAACAAAAGACTTAAGAAACAAACATATTTTGCCTTTGCAATCAAGTGTGAATAAAATTTAAAAACAAAAGTCTTAAGCAATATTACTTACTTGTTGTTGGTATTTGGGCACCCTTCGCTGTTAGCAGGACTATTAACTGTAATTTATTTAAAAAAAAAGAAAGAAAAGAAAGAAATTAAATAACAATTATTATTAAATGGAATGTACATGCACAATGGGTGTGTATGTTTTTTTTAATTATTGTTTTCACACTTACAAAAATGTGTAATGATGTGTAGAGTGTAAATGTGTTGGAGCCCATGTTGCCTGCAAAAAAAAAGAAAAAGAAAAGAAATTGTAAAATTTATGTACTTTTTTGTTAGAAACAAATAAATGAGAAAGAAAGAAAAAAAAATTATAAATAATTGCCTGAAATTAAATTATTTGAGTTTTATAACACATTCGTTAACAAAAAAATAAAGTGGAGGTTATTAATGCCACAACATTAGGGGTATTCACGGCAGAAGGGAAACATCACTTTGCTTATATTGCTCTAGTTTGCTGTTTGATATTTTTGGTGGTACCATGTTGCTTGATGTGTTCCAGCGCATTGTTAATCTTGCATTTAGAACATTTAAGCAGCTTGGATATCTCCATTATTATTTTTCCATCAAATTTTAGTTGTTGGGTCAGTTTTCGCTCGGCATCGGTATTCCAAGTACCTCTGGCCATTTATAATTAAATATTTCTATGTATTCCAACAGTCGCCGTGGTCTAGTAGGTAGTGTGTTGGCTTATTAGACGTAAAGCCAGGGTTCGAGCCCCAGGCCAAACATCAAGACAATATACAAAAAAGTATTTCTTCGGCGACTTCCTTTCAGCAGATTTCTGGCAAAAACTCTGAGCGAAAATGAAATAAAATTGCCATGAAAAAGTTTCTCATAAATCTGTCGTTCGGAGTCGACTTTAAACTGTAGGTCCCGGCACTTATGTATAAAATTAACACATACAACATAAGTGGTGTGAGAAACTTGGTCGTAATCCTGACTGAAGGGTTGTAATGGCCAATTCTGTATGTATGTATGTATTGCCCAGGAGGTACTGCACAGTTCCACGGAGGTGCTATACATTTCCCTTTCCTATTATAAATCTAATATGCGCTACTATTCCCCATGGCAAATCATATGCAGAAGAAATCAGGTCAGATCAGGTTACATGATCTATCATAACTTAAACCAATCCAAAGTTAACATAACCTTAACTTGGCATGTAATCAATATTTCTTACGAAGAAATGAAGTCTCTTGTTGTCTAGGCAATAAGAAAATATTAATATTTTTAGTGTACAAGAGAGCCCCTTAGGCAGCTGTTTAATAAATGAAGTGACAATATTTTTCTGTTTGTTCTACAACAAAGAATAAATTAAAATGAAAAATATTTTCGTAGAAATCTAGAGACATTAAAATTGTTGTGGGGGGCTACTTAATAAAACAATAAAATATGATTTTAAAAAATTAATTTTTTCTTTTCAACATAGTATTTTCCCTGCAACAATAACTAAAGATTTAGAAGAAGTTTTTTTCTGTAGTTGCTAATGCTTTACAAAGATATTTTTTTCCTTTTGGGTTTGTTTTTTCTCTACCCAACAGCTAAGGAAACCATAAAGTTAGAAACCTGAGATCTTAATTTGACTTTATTGCCATGTATGGGTCAAAATCGTGTTTCAGTTGGTGGTAGGTATCCTCTATTGGCATGGCTTAAAACAGAAAACTTGTTTTTTAGCTTTAAAGCCACAAATTCAAATGAATTTGAATAGTTTTTTTTCCTCTTCTTAAAACTAAAAATTGGAGAAATTTTTTATAATTTTTTTTTGGTTTGATTTTGTTTTTGTTGTCTTTTCTTTTGTTACTATTGTAGGCCATATTAACATATTTTAGGAAACCACTAATATAACTGCCAACAAATGATGTTCTAAAGATAAAATACGAGGAGCGTATAATGAAAAGAATAAAAATTCTTTTGGTGTTTAGCCCCAAATGATATACATCAGCTACTATTTTTATTTTTAAAACTAAATAAAATTAATAAAAAAAAATAGAAAAAAATTAAAGATTTTCTAAAATTATGTAAATTAGGAAAATAAATTCAAGAGTTTTAGGAATTTTTTCTTCTTCTTTAAAATTTCATTTTTTTGAATAAAATACAACTAAATTAAGCTTAAGCAGCCATATAAACAGACATGCTGCTTAAGAAAAACAATACAAATCAATTTTTCTTGTTGTCATTAAGACTTTAGTGGCGGTGTTAAAAGCTGGTAAATCAGCTTAATTTGATTGATAATAAAACGAATTTTAAATTTTAAGTGGCAATAAAAAACAAAATTCGATTTACTATACAGTTTTAAGAACTCAACATTACTAGGCTCATACCATACATATTAGTTAGTAGTAGTATTAAAGATGATCATGATATTAAGAATCAGAATCAGAACTAAGAAGCTGAGTATAGGGGCTGTAAATTCGATTTCTATCAGTGCTTATTTTATTGCAATTTGTAATACAAAATGTTCGCAAAGGTATTACAATGATGGCATGCTTCTCCTCCTTTATCTCTCTTACCATTACAACACAATGCACTACATGAGTGGCGACAACTCTTGAGTTTTGTGCTCAATTAAAAACAGAGCAAGTCTTACACAAGTCGCCGAAGTCTAGTCACGTCTTATGAGATCCGCAATGAGTATTCAAAAAAGATGAGTAGAATCGAATCATACTCATAATTTCTGATGCTTATACGCATTCACTCTTATTTTAATATCATGGAACCTCTACTCATATTCAAAGTTTGAATTATTCATCATTTTCATACTTAACAACACGTATGATGTTATTGATTTCGACTCTCCATGACTCAACATATACACGACTCACAAAATAAGTATGATTCGCATACGAATAATACAATACTCACTAGAAGGTTGTGTGTTTGCTCTGCTTCCTGCTCTGTCTTTCTTGCTTATGTGTCTTTTTTGTAAATGCAACAAAAACTAAGACTATAAATTTTGATGAATGATTCGAATCACCCGAATAATTTATGAGTATTATAAGTATTTTTCTAAATTTATAAATCTGAATGAGTAGGCTTATGCATCAAACATATTTCGAATGGTATGAGTTTGATGTCAACGTTGTACACATACTCATTGCAACCTGTACTTATAAATCAATGTTGTACTGAGTACGAATGAATCAGAGTAGTTAGATTTCAATATTATTGACTCTTACATTCAAAATTTCATGAGTGCTTATGAGTAGCGAAAAAACAATTCAATGCTGATCTCTGGTTCAAATCCCAAGTTAGACATCTGCATCAAAACGAATTATAAAAAAATATTTCTTCGTTGACTTCCTATCAGTAGATTTCTGGCAATGAATCTGAGAGCAAAATAAAAATTGCCATGAAAAGCTTCTCAAAACTCTGTCCTTCATAATCCAATTTAAACTGTAGGCCTCGCCACTTTTGTTTAAAATTAACACACATAACATAAGTGGTGAGAGAAGATAGGTTGTAATCTTGACTGAAGTGTTGTAATGACCAGTTATATATGTATGTGTAAATATTACATAACTCGTGCTATTTCCCGAGTTCATACACATTTTTAGCGAGTTCACAGTATTTTGCTACATAATTTTTCAAGCCTGGTAATAGATTCTAGATTTAGAAACCTCCTGAAAGCAATTTTAATTTCTAGGATTTCAACCCAGCTTGTGTTAATTTCATGCATGAGTCGCGGGACCTACAGGTTTAAAGTCGACTTCGTACAATAGGCGTTTGAGAAACTTTTCATGGCAATTTTATTTACTCTCAGAATTTTTCTAGAAGACTGCTGAGTGAAAGTTGCCGAAAGGAATAATTTTTTAAAATTTCGCTTTGTGCTAGATGTCTGAGCTGCGGTTGGAGCCATAGGCTTTCGTCTAATAAGCCAACATATTATTTAATAGACTATGCTATTATTTACTATTATTTCTTTCGTCGTTTTCCTATCAACAGTCTTCTGACAAAATCTATGAGGTTTCTGAAATTTGTCGTTAGGAGTCGAAATTAAACAGTATGTTCCGCTACCCATGGATAAAATAAACACACACAATATGAGAAGCTAGGTTGGAATCCTGACTAAATGGTTGTAAAGACTGTATGTATTCAAAATGTTTTTTTTTTGTAGAACTTCTACTCAAGACCATCTTTATAGACGCCAAATTCAATGATCCGTAACTCTCTCTGTGTAATCGTAAGCTTATGCGTAAGTAAACAAATGTGATCCCTGTATAGAAGTGTTGCAAGTAGTTATAGAGGCTCCAAAAAATTCAAGTTTTATGCTGACTTTCTCTTCCTATACTTCTGTTCAGACATGATAACTCACAATCCCGTCTGACATCTTTTTCTTCTGCAACAATATCCACGGTTTGTTCTCATTTTAGATGCAGCATATAGCATCTATGTAAAGTCTCTTTGACAGATGCGCTATTTTCTGTTACATGTAACAGTCATCTAGACATCTCATGTATGATATGGTATCGAAAGCGTCCTTAAAGATCAGGAGTGTTAAATAAACGCCATTCAATTATTCCATTGAAATTAAACTTGTTGCCATAGAGAACCCTTGTGTTATACCAACAATTTACGTGGACGTCATTGATTGCAGATTTGAAATGATCGTCATAATCGGCAATTCGCTCAGTAATATGATAGCAAAACATAGAAGGGAAGGAATAACTACTTAATTATGTCAATACGCCCTTCCACTCAATTAATTTCCCAAAGCAGAGACACAATTTGCTTTGGGTTTGATTGTTTTGTTGATACTTCAATGGATTCTTGCTGTAGGGAAATAAAGAGACTTGTTCTCGCAAGAGGCATATTTTGTAAAGTACTCGTGTTACTTGCAAAGTTAATATGTTCCTAAACGATTGACCAGTACAGCTTTAGGCATTAGAGAGAGAGACTTCGTTCTTTAGGCACCCTGTTCTTATAGGGAACACCTTGCCTGCTGAAGTCTTCTGTTTCTTAAAATACAAACAGTTTCAAATCTCATGGCTTGTTCATTTGCCCTCTTATTTACTATATTCTCGTTATTTCCAATATTTTTTTCTCTGACTAACCAAGGCATTGCCTTTTTCATTAAGCTTCAGTTAAATCCACTTTTTACCGTGCACAAATAAACGACCATAACCGCCACCAATACCAATGAAAACTTTAAATCACCCACAAATACTGATTACTCATGCCAATAATCGAACAAATACATCAAAATTACGGTTCCCAACAACGTTCTTTCTTTATTCCTCTATAATAATAACAACAAAAAAAAGTTATTTTTTTTAATGATTTCCTTAAAGAAATAATAAAGAAAATAGCTGGGAAAATTAGAATTACAATCAGAATCAGAATCACATTCAGAATATTTTTCTTGAATTGTATACGTCGTAATGAGTTGTTGTATTCTCTAGTTATTGATAATACAAATACAAACACAAGTACAAGTACAAATAGTGGTAAAATAATAATAACAATAAACTGTCTTATCATTTTCGAACGTGTTTCTAAACAATAAAAACAACAGCATTTAATAATAGCAATAACAAGAAGAAGAACAAAACAACAACAATATCATGGTTACAGTAACTAGAGCTTGGAAGAGAAAAAAAAACGAAAACGAAAAAAAATTAATACGAATATAAATATAGAATAAGAAGATCAAATTCTATACCGAACGTTAGTTACAATAGAAACACAAAAGTAGAGACAAGCCTATTATAGATTTAAAGGGGGGTAGTTAAGGGTAATTTAGTAGCTTTCTTTGGGAAGTAATTATATTGGCTGCTTTCGCTATAATGAGGTGATTCTACTGATTCCTTGATGAATAAAACCTGGAACTCTCTGACAGATTCAATTACTGAAGAAGTTAGAAAAATACGATGAAAACTTGTGAAACCATTATTAAAGAAGGTTTTAATCATATCGGCCTTATGATTGGCTGGTGCTGTATTTCTTATTTCAAAATATTCAATTAGATTCTCTCAACAATAGTCGCCAATATTAACTGTGTTAGACCATAAAAAGGCGGACGAACTGGCATGGAAGAGATGATGACGTAGATGTCTGAGAAGGAGACAATAAGAGCCTCTACAAGATTTCTCTTCCAAATTGGAAAAAGAATCATGGAATTCAACAAACCGCGGCTGGTTTAGCATACCTACGAACTGGCCGATTTCATCCGGATCTCAAGGTGGTTCAAACCCACCATTAAGGGCGGCTTTCCTCACACTGGGTAACACAATGGGCAATGTGGACCAACGGGTAAACTTGCCTAAGGACAGAAAGGTACTCGCTAACCTAACCTAGACCACAAAACATATAGGCAAGTCATCGTTCTATGGTAACTTTCTGGAAATTAAACTCTAATTATTCAATCAGGAAGGGCTGGGCGGAATACCAAAAAGCAAAATAAATCACAAGACCTGATAATCTAGAGATTATCAGAATTTTGATTATTGTACAATAGGTTTTGCTACAACCTTTACGACCACTAACATCAAAATTCCATCCTTTACGGGAATAATTCAAGCTTCATCAATGATAGTAAAAAATTTAATACTTTGAAGTATTTTTTCATATTCTAAGAGAATAATTCCTACTACGACTTTGGAAGTTGTCATGATGTTCAACTACATAAAGAAGGGATCTAGTTTTAAATGCGAGAGATGTTCATTATACCCTTTCAAATAATCCATTTGAAAATCCTCCTGACACTTAAACCCCCACGATAACATCAGCGCGAACCTCATAGTAAGGTGAAGTAGTATCACGTCTTCAGAAAGTGTCGAAATCAATGAGCAAATTGTCTTACCACTACACCTAGTACAGCAATATAAAACGTTTCCATAGTGAGTGTTGTTCTAGTGTGTTGTCTAGATAATGACAGTTGGCAACCCTATTGTTCTAGAACTTAATACAATAGATGACTAATCACTTAATTAGCTGAATGAAATTGAAGAAAACGTAGAAACCATAAGAAAATGGCGAAGACAGCGATATGAAAAGGAACAAAGGGGTGCTGCTTTCAAAAATATGTTGTAATAAAAGTGTTTACAACTTTTTGCTTTTCCTAGTTTCTCTCGTATATGGCATTGGCATCATTCGTACTAATTCATCGCAATTTTCGTTGTTTTAAAATTCTAAAGAATTAGGGGATCTTAAAACGGTGTGCGCAGATAGTGGAAGACCTTCAAAGGATTTCTGCGGACAGCTACTAGCCTGTGGTCTATCAATTCATGTATTTCAGCGTGATTATCATACCAATGGAGTATTTTCTATACTGTCGCTCATCTTTCAACTGTTTTACTTTGACAACTACTGCTATATCGTTGGCAAAATTCTAACCTCTTGGTATTTTTAGATGAACTACTTACTTCGTCATTATTTGTCGTAAATAGTTGCTTTAGGACGACGAACTTATGGTTTATTTTACTCTTCTCACACTTGTCCCCAACAATTTCTCTTTTAAGCCTATTCCCTGGCAAATTTCAGGATGCTGTTCAGTGTCAACAATGACAATTCCCAGTCCAGATGTTTCATTCTCTCATACATACATAATTGGCCAATACAACGCTTAAGTTAGGATTACGACCTAGCTTCTCACACCACTTATGTTGTGCGTATTAATTTTATATATGAGTGGCGGTAACTATAGTTTAAAGTCGACTCCAAATGACAAAATTTTTGAGAAACTTTTTCATGGCAATTTTATTTTATTCTCAGAGTTTTGCCAGAACTCTGCTGAGAGGAAGTCACCGATGTCTGGCCTGGTGACTCGAACCCTAGCTTTATGTCTAATAAGCCAACACACTACCTACTAGACTACGGCGACTTCTGGCAATTTTATTTTACTCTCAGATTTTTTGCCAGAAAGCTGCTGAGAGGAAGATACCGAAGAAATACTTTCTTCACATTTCGGTTTGTTGCAGATGTCCGACCTGGGATGTAAACCGAGGCCTCACGTCTAATAAGCCAACATACTATCTACTAGACTATGGCGACTGTTTCATTCTCGAATGTATTGTTGCCTCACAAGTACCAAGAATGTGTTCTAATCGTTCATTCTCATACCCATTCTGAATAAGTATACTCAGAGTCTTCAGTGGCCTGTCAACAGACCGGTTACTAATCTCAGAATATTCTTGTATAGTCTGATGCATGATGACTCAAATCTCCTCTGGTTTTAATATTCCAACTAAAGTTTAAATTGCCTCAAACCCACTTGCTTTATATGAAAAATATACCAGATTAGAATTAGGCGTCCTACAAACATTCTTTTGTTGACAGTGCTACATGAGGAGTAGAGAATTCCCACGAGCTTCCTAGCATTTAGACTGGAATTTGAATAAATTCGATAATGGCGGGTACATAAATAAATATTTGTTGAGAAAAATAAAACCAAATGCCTTTATAAGCCCCTTTTCAAACACTACGCTTGTGTGCTTTGTAAGTTAGGTGAAGAAAATTTACATTTTTTTCTACAGGCTGTATAGGAAACGTGTAATAAATAGCTGAACGGAAAATCGTAACATTTTACATCACAATGAATTGTTTCGAATCTTTAATATTCGTATGTGCATGTATGAATGAGCTGTAGATAATGACGGTTTATTTATAGAATTTGAATGTTTTTTGTTCTATTTAAAACGAATGACACAATATTTATGGCCATCACATAAATACATAATCATTACGATAACAGACCCTCGACTCTTTATTATCAATGAAAATACTTCATTAAAGAATTTTTGGAAAAAAAGAGAAGAAAAAACAAAATAAATGTTACATCAGTTATTTAAAGAATTTTATTAAATGTTATAACGGTAGCCAATAACAATTGATTTTTGATGGCTCATTGTCATTAGAGTGCGTTATAATTCTATAATAAATTGAATGACAAAATAAAAAATGAAAATAAAAATAAAATTCCGTTCAATGCCTATTATCATTCTCACATTAAATATCATTAACAATGTAATGATTATGAATTACTAGACATTCGTTAGCAGTTATCTAAACGTACAAACACAAACGATTTGGGTCAGTTTTCATTAGCACTGGCAGCAGCAGCAGCAGTAGACCTTGTTAAATAGAATATGAAAAAAAAAATCCCCAGCGATTGTGTTGTCAATCAGATAAATAAGTGTGTTGCAGGCATAGATGTTCAAATATCGTCGTCGTCAAATATAGTCGTTCAACTATCGGTTTAAATTTGAATTATCGGTTATTAAGAATCTAACAATATTTGTGTCATCCTATTCTGTCACAAAATTCAATATATTATCTCCATTGAACGTAATGAATCGATTTATGCTTAAGCAACTTTGGGATTTATTGGAAATTTATTTCCAAAACAAACACAATTGATAGGAAATTGTGCAAAAATATCATACAAAATATGATCGCAGAGAAGGACCAACAGTGCCCGGTATATGCAAGTTTATTGCTAGAGTTCGTAGAACTGGTTACATTGTTGATGCGAAAATACAACAGTGCGTACCACCGAAAATATCGGATCTGTAGCTGAGTATGTGCGTGAGAATCCAACAACATCAACTCGTCATTGCTCCCAGGAATTGAACACGAACCACAGTTTACGTCAAATTTTGCGAAAGGATCTCGGCATGATGTCTAACAAAGTTTAATTGGTTCAAGGGTTGAAGGCGCATCACAATCCTCTTCGTTTTCGCTTAGCTAGACGGGCCAACAAAAAACTTCACGATTATGTCGATTTTGCCAAAAGAAAAAATTGTCTTTTCGGATGAAGTTCATTTTCATCTTGGTAGGCACGTCAATAAGCCAAATTGTCGTATTTGAGATTCAGAAAACCCACAAATGGTCTTACACAAGCCAATGCACCCATTACAAGTGACAGTTTGGTGCGTTTTGTGCAGCAGAGGCATCATTGGCCCATAATTCTTCGAAAATGAGGACGGCGCAACCATTACAGTTAATGGAGGCAGCTATGGCACCATGACAACCAATTTTTTTCTACTCCTTCTCCATGGTGTTGATGTGACCGTTGTTTGGTTTCAACAGGATGGTGCATCGTGCCATTTATGGCCATTTAATTAGCCGAAATGGTGATGTCAATTGGCCGTCAAAAAGCTGTAATTTGACTCCGCTGGACTATTTTCTGTGGGGCGCCGTTAAAGAAAAGTGTTATGCCGACAAACCACAGGCTATAGAGCATGAACGTCAACATTCGTGATGACATTGCCGAGATAAGACTCCATACACTCGAGTGTATGTGTCGAATATTGGTCCGATCGAATGAGGCCAGCCGCGGGTAGCCATATGAGTGGAATAATATTCCGCTTCTAACCAGAACAATTGTACTTCACAACAAAATCATGAATTTTGCAAAATTTTAAAACGGGTGAAGTCGCCGTAGTCTAGTAGTGTGTTGGCTTATTAGACGTAAAGCCAGGATTCGAGCCCCAAGCCAGACATCAAGACGAAATACAAAAAGTATTTCTTTGGCGACTTACTCTCAGCAGATTTCTGGCAATAACTCTGAGAGTAAATAAAAAATTGCCATGAAAATTTCTCAAAAATCTGTTTTCGGAGCCGACTTTAAAATGTAGGAACCACCAATCATGTATAAAATTAACACACACAACATAAGTGGTGTGAGAAACTAGGTCGTAATCCTGACTGACGGGTTGTAATGACCAATTATGTATGTATGTATGTATGTTTAAAACGGGTATATTTGATTGTAGTTTTAAATTTAAACTTTAACATGGCCCTCCCTATATTATTGACATATTACTTTTATTTTTAACTTTACTTACACATCGTTATCACAGTGCAATTCTTTAAATTCTTCAAACGAAAAAAAGGAGACTCACATTTGATTGAAAACACAATTTTAACTGAAATTTTTTTGACTTTTCAAAAATTAATTTTTATTGCTAAAACATGACTTCTCTCATATTTATTCACATATTTGTTTAGTTTTAGACTCCGATCAAGTGTTTAGAGCATTTAAAAAATGTTTGCGACCAGTTTAAAACCGAGACATGAATGATGTTTTTTAAACGTTAAACAAAAAAATCGCATTTTTAATGTGCCTTTAAAAAGCAAAAAGCAACAACAACAACAACAATAATAATGTGAAATTGTTAAACAATAAATTGCAATAAATTAAACTTTAAATAGTAAAAATAAAATCTAAACAAAAAAAAAAGTACATCATAATGACGTAAGCTTTTAATACAAACGCCAACTCATTAAATACAAATTGAATACGAAAACATGAATTGAATGACTGACTGACCGAGAGAAGCTTTAAACAAATAATAAAAACAAAACCAATTAATACCTGCATTAAAGTTTTAATTAAGCAAACAAACAAATAATCGAATTTGTAACACTTCAATAAGGTACTAATTTGTTTACAATTAAGTACCAATTGAATTTAAAGTTTACTTCTCTCATGACACAAACTTTTTAAACGTACCCCCCCTGATTGTAACATCATAGTTTTCTTATATTTTTGAAATAAAGAAAAATACCAAATAATTATTAATTTAATAGCCTGTAAAATTTCTTATTTATTTAGGTGCTAAAAAAGTAATAAAAGTACCAAAAAAAAGTACCACTCACGTATGTTGGAATTTATGTCTTTTACGTTTAATGTGTACATAAATTCGCTACGATCATGTAAACTTTTTTAAATACTATTTTTTACACCAAAAATAAAGTACTTTTTTTAGTATCATGTTATATTGTAATAGTCTAGTCTGCATACATAGTTACGTATATACATACATAATTGATCATTACAACTCTTTAGTCAGGTTTACGACCGAGCTTCTCACACTACTTGAAGTCGCCGTAGTCTAGTAGGTAGTGTATTGGCTTATTAGACGTAAGGTGTAGTGGGTGTTAATTTTCATTTATGAGTGACGACAGCTACAGTCCTAGAGGTATTCACAAAACCCGATAGAGATCTTATAGCGGCCTGACTATCAGAAAAGACCGAGACGCGAGTGAAAGGAGCACCGTTGACGAGGATCCATTGAGCGGCCCGGTAAATCGCCGTCACAACCGCCTGAAACACGCTGCAGTAGCGTGTGACAAATTACATGTGACAAATCACATGTGACAAATCACTGTTGACAAAACACATTTGATAAATCATATGTAACAAATCACATGTAACAAATCCCATTTGACAAATCACATGTGGCAAATCACATGTTACACCGCATTGTAGATCCGCCATTTAGTATTACATGACTGACATTTTGCTTCCATTTCCAAATATAGTTTCTAGAACTCTTTATGCCTATGAACGTAATTTCCAATAAATCAAACAAATCTTGCCAAATGTGGTTGTGTAAGTTCAGTAACTCCATACATTGTTTTGTCTTACAAACCAGTACACCAGAAGTCATAAGGAGCGGGATATTTTCGAAGAGAAAATGGTCAACAATTTCTATTTCTTTTGTCTGTTGCTCTTGTGACTTGTAAAATAATTTTTAAGAGGGCACAGAACAAATTCCAAACTTTTGAAATGCAATGTGTTTTAAGAAAAAGTTCTTATTTTGAAATTCTTTCCAAAAAAATCTTAAACATATCGTTGGTACTTTCTTTATGTACCAAGATTTTAAAGGTAATTATTTTTTATAGTTTTCACAAACATTTTTCCGTTGTTTTTGTATGGGCATAAGAAATTGTAAATTTCCCAGTGAAAGTAAAAAACCCGCTAATATGTTCTATAGCGGCCTGCATATTGTACTTGTACGCTGCAAATGGCGCTTTAGACTAAATATTTAACTTGTTATTATACATTCAAAAGCTTAGCATTTCTAAAAGCTTCTGTTAGTAACTTTTTCACTCCGTTTATATATTTATTTGAAGATGTTCATCAAAATATGCAATTTTTATAATTGCTAAAACGAATATAATTTAATAAAATTTTGTTTTTGTATACAATACATCTGAGTACGAATATATTAACTGACATTTTGTATTTGAGTTGAAATAACCTTGAATTGAGACATTTTAATGCCTTCAAACAACAAATATGGATGCGCTCGAATGAGTTTTAATAAAAATTTTATGGGTGTTTTTTATTTTTTAACGACTGTTATTAATTTGAAATGCAATTTATTTGATTGTAGTTTATAAACAAACTTGTTTGAATAATTTTATTTGAAAAAAAAAATAAAAAAACAATTTGAAGCATTGGAAGGTGCAAGTAATTATTAACGGATGGCTAACAATTTTCTTTATTAAACACTTTGCACCTCATACTCTTATACAATAATTTTTGGATAGAAATGAAGCCTGAGTTTGGTTTAATTTAACCAGCCTAACAGTTGTAAACAAATTTCAAAAATGATCCTCTAGATGACTATGCCTTAAAAAAGGTTAGAGAAGCTGCAAAAGCAATAAAAAGAACTGTTTTAGCTGCATCGTCTATCTAAGGAAAGTCCAGACCTTGTGAAGCAGTCTAATAAACAAGTACTACTAACAGCCTTTGTACCTCTAAGTGAATTCAAAATATAAACTAGTAGTTACTTAAATCAACGGCCAAATCTTTCTATAAGTGACCAGACAAAAGACCCTTTGAGCATCATAGCCCAATAAGATAACCCCTATGATCCTATGCACCTGAAATAATATTCAAATGAACACCAAAAGTCATTGCGTTATGAAAGTTTTGGCGGTGGTGTTGATGACATCGCCCTGATAGTCGTTACTACTGTAACCGAAGCAGACGTGGCTGACCATCCAAAATATCCAAACCCTTATGCCTTATATAGGGTGGGTGATTTAAAAGCTTAAATTTAAGAATGCAGTCAAACAAAAACGATTTGAAATCTTGCCAAATTTTTTCTTCTCTTGTGAAGACCAATTGTTCTGGTAAAAAAAGGAATATTATTTCATTCATATGGCTGTCGCGGCTGGCCTCACGATACTTATTCGATCGCACCAATTTATGTGACCATTTTCGAGTGTATGGGATCGTAGCTCGGCAATGGCATCACAAATGTTGGTCTTACATACACACATACATAATTCGTCATTACAACCCTTTAGTGAGGATTACGACCTAGTTTCTCACAGCACTTATGTTGTGTGCGTTAATTTTTATACAAGAGTGGCGGGACCTATAGTTTAAAGTCACCTCCAAACTACATATTTTTGAGAAACTTTTCATGGCAATTTTTTATTTACTCTCAGAATTTTTGCCAGAAATCTGCTGAGAGGAAATCGCCGAAGAAATATTTTTTCATATTTCTTTCAGTTGGAGATGCCTGACCTGGGGTTTGAACTGAGGCCTCACGTCTAATAAGCCAACACACTACCTACTAGACCACTTGGTTTTCAAGTGCTCAATTGTCTCTGGTTTCTTTAACGGCGCCCCACAGAAAACAGTTCAACGGTGTCAATTCGCAGATTCTTAGCGGCCAATTGAAATCACCATTTTGGCTAATTCAATGGCCATCAAACGTTTGACGCAATAAATCGATTGTAACATGAGATGTGTAACAAGTTGCACAATCATATTGAAATCGAACATCCTACAAATCAATACCACGAAGAGTAGGTACAAAGAAAAAAACAAAGAAAATCGGTTATCATGGTGCGATAGGTGTCTCCATTGACCGTAATTGTTGCGCCGTCCTCTTTTTCAAAGAAATATGGACCAATGATGCCTCTGCTCCACAAGCCGCATCAAACAGTCACTCGTAATGGGTGCATTGGCCATTCTGTAAGATCATGTGTGGCCATCCATAATGTGGATTTTTTGAACCCCAAATACCGCAATATTAATTAGTAACGTTCCCACTAAGATGAAAATGAGGTTCATCCGAAAAGATGATTTTTTTTTTGACAAAATCGACATCATTATGCAGTTTGTCTTTGGCCCAATAAATCCCAACGTTGCTCAAGCTTAAATCGATTCATTACGTTTTAGTGGAGATAATATACTGAAGACTGTGACAGAATAGAATGACATAAGTATTGTCAGATTCGATATAAGCGATGGTTCAAATTTAAATCGATAGATGGCCCACCTTATACAAGATTTCGAAACGGCAATGAAATTTTGTTGAACTTAGTTCTTGGAACTGGTTACTATACAAAAATTAAAATTCTACAGCATCTGATATTTTTTCATTTAAATTTTCTCATGAAAGTGTCCCTCCTTCTAAGACAAATTTGACAGCCAAAGGCTATCGAATTTTTACATACATATGTAGCACTCTCACAGTAGAGCTTAATCCTATTGTTATCCTACCATATTTATAAAAAGGAAAACCAGAAATTGTCGTTTATAAATTGAAATTAAAATAACCCGCCGCCATCATGTTTTCCTATGTTGTAATTTTCTGTTTTGAATTTAAAACCTAAATGACCGTTTGTGTCCACAGTAACGTTCACAGCAATGCCGTAATATTGCAGCTTTTGTTCTGTTTTTTTGTCTTCTTATTGATACAAGCAACAATAGTGAATGCAACCGTTTTATGACCGACCACATGCAACTTACTGAGGAAGCATAATGGAAAAGAATGGATTTTAAACATATATTGCAACATGATTATTTAATTAAATTTTTTATTTATTTTACAACATGTAACCTTACAAAAAGCAAATAAAAAACATTTCGAAACCTACTATACAAGGACTATTGACAGCCATATATGTACCAACGCTATACGACCAACGAACGAAGATATATTAACACAGATTGTATTCAGTATTTTATGAATATAAACTATATACCGTGATTATACGCGTTGTTGGCTGATGGCTATGAATTACAAATTACACTCTTTATGTAAATAAGCTCTTTTTTTAACTGCAGTAATAATAATTATCGAGAGTTGTTGGCCCCTGACAACCATGTCAGTAAATAAACTTCTGTAGGGAAGAGAAACAATGTATTCAAATTGGAAAAGTCGAGGATCTTTATGAAACAATTTCTTATAAAGGGTCCGCCAAATAACTTTTTTTTTGGAAATGCTTTAAAAAAAACTACTGAATATATTCTCAAACTTCTTTTTTTATTTGAAAGTACAATCCTTTCGGTTAATAATGGAAAATAATTTCTTTCAAATGACTGCTTCGGCACATTATCGATTGTGTGCAGCTGTTTTTAACCAATGGCTTCACGAGTATTGTCCTTTAAAGCGATGCCAAAAGTCACACCATACGATTGATACTATAGTAATTTCATGAGAACTTTCCAGAAAAAATAATTTCACTTTTTGTAAGGCTTCCTCAAAGTCCGAGTCATCTTAGATAATCCCATAGCACTTGTAAGCATAGACTTTGTAATGAGGACGACACAGAATATGTTAGAATATGTTCTCTGACATTTTCTAGCACTTTAGTAGTAGTTTTATTGGGAAGGAAGGAATAAAACTGAACGTGTCTATGGTAGCCAAAGGCTATCGCAATGGCTAAGAGATGACAGTCAGAACATATAGTGGCACTGTACCTTATGGAACCCAAGTAAGCTATGCCTCTCTTTCAAGTAACCAAAGCATCTCCTCCTCTTCCTCTTACACTCTTTACCTAAAGTACTTAAAAACCAACATTATCGCATACGTTTTCGCCTAAATACCACACAAAAAGTGGGCAAAAGTGGTTGAAAACTATTTCCGAAGAGTTAAGTGCTGTAAACCATTCAAAGGTGGTCATTTAAAAGGAATTGTACTTCAAACATAGTGACAGGGTCCAATCATCATACACTTAAGTATGTATATACCATTAAAACCTTTTAGTCAGGATTACAACCTATTTTCTATCACCACTCATATAGTGTGTTTTAATTTTATCCGTAAGTGGTGGGATCTACAGTTTAAAGTTGACTCAGAACAGCAAATTTTTTTGAGAACCCTTTCATGGCAATTTTTTTAATTTACTCTCAGAGTTCTGCTGAGAGGAAGTGGCCGAAGAAATATTTTTTATATTTCGTTTGTTGGAGACGTTTGACCTGGGGCCTCACGTCTAGTAAGCCAACACACTACTTATTTGAATTCATCAAGCATCATAATGAAACAAATATTTAAATGAAATAATAGCTTTATGTGGGGTTTCTTTGATTAGGCTTCTGAATACAAAATTTTGTTCCCAATTTTTTGTGGTTTTATTCAAAAAGTACGTCTATATTTACTGTGTTTATAACAAAAAAAAAAATGATTTTCAAATTAATTAGAAAGGCTTTGTTGTTACTGAGTCATTTGAGATTTTAGATTTGAAAATTTCAATAAAATTAAGGTTTGGCTGGCAAATTGGCACAAACTTTTTTTTTTTTGAACAATAAGCCGTTGGAGTTTTGCTTTTCTTTTGTAAAATAAAAAGATTTTAACGGAAATTTTTTTGTGATGCTTCTCTAAATGACCTTGTATGCGTATTTATTTATTTTTTATTTTCTGTTTGCAAATGATACTACATTTGTGTTGTATTTGTGTTGTGTTGTATTGTAAAACTGAAACAACTTCATGCATGAGTTGCAAATAAAACAATAATAGTTGAACATAGATATGAAAAGATAGTAAATGAATTACGTTTAATTGTAATACAACAACAACAACAACTACAACTACAATGGGAAAATAGAAAAAAAATAAAAACATATTCGTGTACCAATACAATCACTCACTAACAAAAGAGCTATGTATAAATAGTGGCGTCTGAAACTACCAAATGGATACAGTTTAAATGCTGAATTTCAAATTGTTAATGGGAGAGAGAGGGAAAGAGAGTGGGAAAACAAAACAAAAACACAGTTAACTGCTTGGAAAATTGTTAAAATTAACTTTAAAAACAAAAGGTGTTAATTTTTGTTAATAAAACCAAATTAAATAATGATTTAATGGTACAGCGATAACCACCAGACGATCTTTTTTTGACCCGTATAATATATTTAGTTTGTAATTGTTTAAACCTTTAAACCAATGGAAGGAGAAGGTTGATTTAAAAGTTAACAAAAGTAAAAGTCTTTCAATCTAATTTTATAAATGTTTTCTAATTTTTTTTTTCAGGAGGCCCTAGAAACTTTTGTTCAATTTGATTTTGTTGTAAACCTACAAGCATTTTGGCCTAATTAATGTAATTTAGAACAAACATGCATGTTTCTTACAGCATCTTGTCAAACAATGATTCATACGGGTGAGTACCATTTGAAAGCTAATTAAACTTTTACTAGACAATGATAAATTTTCAGGCAACAAAATATTTGTCTTCCGCTAGTATTTTTATTCCGCCATTATTTTATTAAGTACTAGCTAATACCCGGTATGCTTCGCTACCCCCATCGAAATTAAATGCATAATAATTATAAAATTTATTTATTTAGTAATTAAATTATGCAAATTTGACTTAAAGGTTTTTCTAATCTCATTTGATGATTCACGTGAGAGACACCACCTTACTATAGCGGGAATACAAAATTGGGGACTCTAGCTGTTATAGTTTTCTAGATATACAGATTTTAATAATTAGTTCTTATGGAGTTTGCCACGCCCCTAATGCTTGATCGGCCATTTTTAACAAATATATTCGTACAAAATTTGAGCAGTCTAACTGTTTCTAGATATGCAGATTTTAGTATTTACTTCATATGGGAGGTGCCACGCCCGTTTTTGCTGAACTCCCTATTTTTGTTCAAAATATTTATATTTGAACAAAAGTTACTTGTAGAAAATTTGGGGACTCCAACTATTAAAGTTTTCAAGTTATGCAGATTTTAGTATTTACTTTATATGGAAGGTGCCATGCCCCTAATGATAGGTCGTCAATTTTTGCCCAAAAAAAAATCAAATTGAACCTAAGGATATTCGTGTAAAATTTTAGTAGTTTAAGTGTTCTGGTGTTCTAGATATTCAGATTTTATAATTTACTTTATACGCGAGGAGTCACGCCCCCTTTTGCTATATCGCCTATTTTTGTCCAGAATATTTATATTTAAACTAAAGTTATTTGTACAAAATTTGGGGACTCTAGCTGTTCCAGTTTTTCAGATATACAGATTTTCGTATTTACTTTATATGGGATGTGCCACACCCACTATTGCTAGTTCGCCCATTTTTGTCCAAAATATTTATATTGAATCTCTAGTTACTTGTACAAAATTTGAAGCATCTTGCTGTTATAGTTTTTCCAATATAGCCATTTTTTTATTGGCTTACAATAGTAGGTAATGCAGTATATGTGGGCGTGGCACCTCGCACATTTGAAATTTCAACATAAAAAGTAGCCTATAACTCCTTCCAGATATACAGGAAGTTACTGTGAAAATTTCAAAAAAATCGGTTCAGTCGTTTAGTCGTATATAGACTTCAAACATACAAACATACAAACAATCACACATTCATTTTTATATATGTATATGGATTCAAAAAGGCCATAAGAAATTTTTCTTGGAAACAAAACTTAAATAATCATTAACATACAAACATAAATACACTACAAGAGCAAAAAAAAAATAAAACAAAAATGTATTATGAGCAGTAATTACCATTTTATATATCAATTATATCTTTTTTTATTTGTTTCCTATTTTTCTTAAATTTTAAAGAAAGCTACGTTAACAGCTCACACAACAGACAGTTAGTTCGATACCACGGTAGGCAATATACAAATGTGTTGAAAGAAAAAGTTCAATTGTTAGGTTTTCAAAAAAACAGAAGAAAAAAACAAAAGACTTAAGGCACAAACTTGATTACACTCTTATGCTCTTGCAGGCAAAATATACAGTGAGCATCAAAAGAAAGTGTACACTAACTACAAAATTCTAACAATCAGCAAACTCAACTTTTACCACTTAAGGAGAGTGCACGAAAAAATTTGTTAATATTTCGAAAATTTTTGTAAATTTTTGTTGCAATTTTAAAAATTGGCAATGAAACAATTTTAAAATAAAAATAACGGTAATTTATTAAAATATACTTTTTTTAATGTTTAGTTTCTTTTGCCGCTCACTGTACATACTTAAGCATAGACATAGCCATATTCTTTAGAAAATTTAGGTCAAGTTAAAGTTCCTTTTTATTTCTGTCTGTCAGTTAGTCAAGTTAAGACAATACAACTCAAGTCAAATTTAATTCTTTTTCGTTTTTTTTAGTACTTTTTTCTCATTTTACCTGTAAATGTACCATGAAATGTACGTATTGATGGCAAAACAATTTACATGCATACATAGTTTTCTCTTTACTTTAGCTTTAGCCTTAGCTGGCTAAGATTAATGATTACTGATACTGAATGTGTGCCAAATTATTGCCAATAAAATTGAAACAATTGCTCTAATTTTTGTCTTTATTAAGATGATTTCTTTTTGTTTATATATTTTTACGCTGTAGGAAAAATAGAACAAATCTTGTCTATCTGGCTTGCTGTTTTTTTTTGGGTAATTTTTTCATGCCTTAAATAAGCCACCAGTTTGTTAAGAATTATTGCCGAGAAATTTTTCATCAAAATTTTGTGATAAACACGTCTGCTTTATTAAGGCATATTAAATACAATTTAACAGTTTATAGTTTTAAAAATGTTGTCTTTTTATTAGAAATTTTGTTTTAGAAAATCAATCTCGAATTCAATTTACGAGAGTGACAAATAATTCAGAGCCATGAAATGTCCAGAGGTGTGGATAATGCTCGGAAGTGTAGCTTTAAAAAGCGTAAATTCTAATGGCATACATATATATACATACATAATTGGTCATTACAACCCTTCAGTCAGGATTACGGCCTAGCTTCACACACCACTCATGTTGTGTGTGTTAATTTCATACATGAGTGGCGGGACCTACTGCTTAAAGTCGACTCCGAATGACAGTTTTTTTGAGAAACTTTTCATGGAAATTTTATATACTCTCAGAGTTTTTGCCAGAAATCTGCTGAGGGAAAGTCGTCGAAGAAATATTTTTTAATATTTCGTTTTGATGTCTGACCTGGGGTGTGAACCGTGGCCTTACGTCTAATAAGCCAATACACTAACTACTAGACTACGGCGATCTCAAATTCTAAAGGAACCAAAGCTTAACAGTAGCTTTATTTGTAAATAATTCGGAAGTAGTACGCATTCTTGCCCAAGTAATGTTGTAACATGTGGAGCAAGCATTTTCTTGTATTAACAATTGAAGAATCAAAATCGAATTATTATTTCATGACTGGAAGATACCATTCGGGTGGCCATCTATCGGTTTCAATTTGAATCATCGGTTATTTTGAATCTAACAATACTTATGTCATACTATTCTGCCACAAAATTCAATATATTATCTCCACTGTACGTAATGAATCAATTTACGCATTGAGCAACGTTGAGATTTATTGGAAATTTATTTCTAAAACAAACACAATTGCTCGAAAATGTCATACAAAATATGATTGCAGAGAAGGACCAACAGTGTCCGGTATACGCAAGTTTATTGTTAAAGTTTTTAAAACTGGTTTAATTGTTAATGCGCCAAGATGTACAGTGCGTACCACCGAAAATATTGAAGCTGTGGCTGAGTAAGTGCGTGAGAATCCATCAACATCAAGTCGTCATTGCTCTCAAGAATAGAACATTTCATGTACCACAGTTCGCGTTGAATTTTGCGACACGATCTCGGCATGATGCCTAACAAAGTTCAATTGGTTCAAGAGTTGAAGACGCATCACAATTCTCTTCGTTTTCGCTTAGCTAGATGGGCCATTATGTCGATTTTGCGAAAAACAAATCATCTTTTCGGATGAAGTTCATTTTCATTTTGGTGGGTATGTCAGTAAGCCAAATTGCCTGAGCCACAAATACGCTCAGAAAACCAACACATGGTCTTACAGAAGACAAAGTACCCATTACAAATGACTGTTTGGTGCGTTTTGTGGAGCAGAGGCATCATTGGCCCATAATTCTTTGAAAATGAGGACGGCGCAACCATTACAGTTAATGGAGGCACCTATGGCACTATGACAACTTCCCACACATCTCATGCCACAATTGATTTATTGCGTCAAACGTTTGATGGCCGTTTAATTAGTCGAAATGGTGATGTCAATTGCCCGCCAAGAAGCTGTGATTTGACTCCGCTAGACTATTTTCTGTGGGGCGCCATTAAAGAAAAGTGTTATGCCCATAAACCAGAGACAATTGAGCATTAGAAGGCCAACAGTTGTGATGCCATTGCCGAGATACGAGCCCGTACACTCGAAAAATTGCATGAAAATTGATCCGATCGAATGAGGTAGTGTGAGGCCAATCGCGTTAGCCATAGGAATGATATAATATTCCATTTCTAATCGGAACAATTGCACTTCACAACAGAAGAATAAATATTGCGAAATTTCAAATCGTTTTTGTTTCATGGCATTTTTAAATTTAAACTTTTAAATGGTCCACCCTATATATATCATATTAACTGCTAGAATAGTCTAAGGTTTCATAACAGCTTTGTTGAATCCAAAGCTGACTAGCGTCAGCTACATGAAGTGATGCTTTAAAGTTAGCTGGTAATAAGGACTTCGTCTTCAAACATCACTTCGAGCTGAAACCCCGCCTGAAAGTTTATGAATGTATAATGACAACAAGTAAATATTGTCTATCGTGAATGCCGTAATGAAACGAGGGGACCAAGAAGATACTCTTCTTCTCCCTCAACCGGTCTACAACCTGTGCAGCAATCATTTTCAGGTCAGCCTACTTATGAAGCAATAGTCCATGAGGATAGAAATAATGAGTGAGGTGGCCCCTACGATCTAATTTGCTTCCTTGTTTTCTCTTTTTACTTCCTGAAATGATTATTACAACCCTTTAGTCAGGATTACAACCTATCTTCTCACACCACTTATGTTGTGTGGAAACTACTGTTTGATGTCGCCTGTGAATAACAGATTCGAGAACTTTTTCATGGCAATTCTTACTTCAAAGTTTTTGTCAGAAAACTGCTGCAGAAGAAGTCACCAAAAGAAATTTTTTTTATTTCATATTCCTGTTGGAGATGTCTGACCTGGTGTTTGAACCGTAGCTTGACATCTAATAAGCCAACACACTACCTACAAGACTACGTTGACTTCCTTTAAACTTAAGAGAGTCAAAAGAAGTAGATATGGCGACTAATAGCAATTGTTTAGTATTGAAAACGAAAGACTTAAGCAACATACGTTTGAGGAGTTAAGGTTTTATGTTGGCTTAAATTTTTTATGACACAATTGTAGGCGTGAGAAATGTAATGTAACATGATTCATGACTTCTGTTTACAAGTTTATGTTACAAATAATGCAAGCAACTTTTGGTTTAAATTGCTTTAGCTGTTGTTGTTGTTTGAACAACTTTGCAAAGTAAAGCTAAAACTCCCACCCTTTTGTTTTATTTTACTTTCAAAAAATCCCATACAATATACTCACTCACATGCTCATATTGGCTTAAAAGGTGTGGCTAAAGCTTTCAAAACCCGGTGTTTTGACTCTTGACTTGAATTTATAAGCCAAGTTTTTGTTTGAGATTTGAAAATATCGCTTTGAAAAAATCTCCTTTAAAACAATCACCCAATAAGCGAATGTAGACTAAATATTGAATAAGAGTTGCTTACAGTCACTAAATGTTGGTCATTTTAAAGCCAAACGTTAGAAAAAAAGAACGAGTATTTGATACGTTTTTTTTGAATCGAAAATTGTCCCATTGTTTTGTTTTCAAATGAAATATTGCAAAAAAAAAATTTGTGGCAACAACAACAACAATGAAAAATATTGTTTAAAATATTATTTAACTTTTAAACAACAATAAACGGAACTAAACAAAAAGTTAAAGCAAAAACTAAAGAAAGAAACAATAACAAGAGCTGAAAACACAATAAAAACTAAACCGGCTTTAAAAAAACCTTTTTTTAACCAGTTTGCAAGACGTCTAAGCCATTGTCTGCTGCTACTACCCTGGGACTACTAAACTAAACTTTAAACGCCATTGGGCTTTAAAAACTCTATTTAATACAAAAATTAAATTAAAACAAAATCTAGAAATGAAACTGAAGTAAAACAGAAAATATTAAATGAAAATCCAAACTATTTCTCATTGGCAGTGTTCGGAAAATTAGAAAAACATGAAAAACGTGAAGTAATTTTAATAAAAAAAGTGGACTTTTTGCTGGTTTTTTTCTCACTGGCCTACAAGGCTATAGAATACAATTCTAAACAAGAGTTAAATACGTTTCTTTACAGTAACGAAGTGAAGGTTTCAATGTGCCTAAGCTGTCCAGCCTACTAAACAAACTTAATTATAGCTTTGCAACCGAGGAAAAAGAAAATGAAAAAATGCAAGATTTCTAGTTTTTCCATTAAAATTGATTGGGTTTTAAATAGAAAAACAAATAAAAAGAAATAAAATTATATGCTAAACCAACTATTTTAATAGATTGTGTAGTATTTTTAATTTTTTCATAAATTTTAAATGAATTTTCTATACATACATCAGGATTACAACCTAGCTTCTCACACCACTTATGTTGTGTGTGTTAATTTTATACACGAGTGGTGGAACCTACAGTTTAAAGTCAACTACGAACTACAGATTTTTGAGAAACTTTTCAGGACGATTACGTATATTTACCCTCAGAGTTTTTGCCTGTATTACGACCTAGCTTCTCACACTACTTATGTTGTGTGTGTTAATTTTATACATGAGTGGTGGCAGATTTTTTGTGAGAAACTTTACATAGCAATTTTATTTTACTCTCACAGTTTTTGCCAGAAATTTTGCTGTGAGGCAATCGCCGAAGCAATATTCCGTCATATTTTGTTTTGTTGGAAATGTCAGAGCTGGGATTTGAACAGTGGTCGCACGTCTAATAAGCCAATATGCTACCTACCAGAGGTCAGCAATGAGTATTCAAAACGATTCGAATCATACTTATAATTTCTGATACTTATACGCATTCATACTTACTTTAATATCATACTCATACTACTCATATTCAAAGTGTGAAATACTTATGGTACTCATACTTAACAATACGCATGAATCACAAAGTCGCGTACGAACACTACAATACTCACAAGAAGGTTGTGTGTTTGCTCTGCTTGCTGTCTTTTTCTTTTTCATTCTTCTTTCTTTGTAAATGCAACAACAACTAAGACTATAAATTTTCATGAATGATTCGAATCAGTCGAATCATTTATGAGTATTATAAGTATTTTTCTAAATTTATGAATCTGAATGAGTAGGCGTATGAATCAAACATATTTCGAATGTTGTGAGATTGATGTCAACGTTGTACTCATACTCATTGCAACTTGTACTTATAAATCGATGGTGTAGTGAATACGAATGAATCAGAGTAGTTGGATTTCAATACTGTTGACTCACTCATACTCAAAATTTCATGAGTACTTACGAGTAGCGGAAAAGCGATGCATTGCTACCTGCAACGGCGTCTACAATTTCGAAAATGGCACTAAAATACGGGTCTTGAAACAAATAAATTCAAATCCAAATTGCTTCGAACAGAACGATTCTTCACAAAATGTATGAAATCATCTCAAATTAATATGTAGTCATCGTACAGATTCAGAAGTGTACGCACTATATTACGATAATAACGTCGGTAAGCATACATACATACACATAATTGGTTTACAACCCTTCAGTCAGGATTACTACCTAGTTTCTCACACCACTTATGGTGTGTGTGTTAATTTTATACATGAGTGGTGGGACCTACAGTTTAACGTCGACTCCGAACGACAGATTTTTGAGAAACTTTCCATGGCAATTTAATTTACTCTTAGAGTTTTTGCCAGAAATCTGCTGAAAAAGCCGCAGAAGAAATATTTTTTGTATTTTGTTTTGATGTCTGGCCTGGGACTCGAACCCTGGCTTTATGTCTAATAAGCCAACACACTACCTACTAGACTACGGCGACGTTAGTCGTCGTTAAGCAGATTGCAGTCAAACAATTGCATTTGCTGCAATAGAATGCGCTTATATATCACTAGTCAGAAGCTTTTTCAAACTAAAAAGAACTCATATAACAATTTTAAAAGACAAGAACAGCGACGATATCTTGATCTAGAACTACTTTTCAATCACTAGACAGATGCATACATACGTAAATGGTCATTTGAATCCTTTAGCTAGGATTACGTCCTAGGTTTTCATACCACTTATGATGTGTGTTTTAATTTTATACATGAGTGGCGGGACCTACAGTATTAAGTCAACTCCGAATGACAGATTTTTGAGAAACTTTTCATGGCAATTTTATTTTTTATCTCAGAGTTTTTACCAGAAATCTGTTGAGGGCAAGTTGCCGAAGATATGCTTTTTCAGATTTCTTTCAAGCTATCTAACCTGGGGTTTGCACCAAGGCCTTACGTCTAATAAGCCAACACACTATGGCAACTACAGATACAATTTCTTATTGAATTTAAAACATGATTATGTATTAGTGGTCCAGCAATGAATGGCAATATAATGAACAACAAACTTTCAAACAAAACTCCCAGCACAAACTTTTTTTAATTAAAAACAGAAAAACAAAAACAAAAATAAAAAACAAAACTTAAATCTTATAAAAATTATTATGATTATTATGATATACAGTGGACGGCAAAAGTCTTAGTACGGCAATATATTTTAGCAATTTCCTGCATTTTAGACAAAAGTTTGTATACAAAATTTATAGTTTATATACGAGTATATTTATTTAATTAATTTATTTCTGTTTTATTATAAAACAAACAATTTTTTAATGTTTTTCATAAAACAAAAGAAAAATAAGCAAAATTTTCAGATGACTCCATAGGTACCCCCAAGGAGAATCCTGAGTAAATTTGAAAATCAAAGGCCTAATATTTGCAAAATGTTGTCCCTTATATTTAGTAAAATATCCCTTAAGGTCAATCACTCCATTTAACCCATTTGGAATTGAATGTACAAGTTTTGTTGAGTCTTTACATGGTGGCACCATGAGCAAGTTTTCCGTTCTTTCAAATGATCTCCTAAATAATCTCTTGAAGTCATTTCAGGACTTTGTGCAAGAGTATTAAGCCTGTGGGGAGTTTTTGTTTTGTTAAAATATATTACCGTACTAAGACTTTTGCTGTCCACTGTTTATTGTATTATGAATTGTTTATAATATATCCTCCGGCAACAAATCGTATTAGTCAAACAAAAGACTTAAAAACAAAACTTTTTTTCTTCATAAATTTATACATTGTGGTGCATAAAGAAAACACAATTACACAACAACAAACAAAGCAAAAATTTTAACACACAATATTTTTTCTTTATTTTTATATTCAACACTATTGAAGGTGGCTGATACGGTAAATATTTTTTATTTCCTTCTTTCTTTAATGCTGTCATTGCACAAAGAAGATTTTGCTTATGAAGGAAGTTGTGTATGAAATTGGGGATTATTACATCAGATCGGAACAAATTTTGTACGTTTCTTAAAATTTTGAACCTGACAGTTGATGTTCATAAATGTAGTATAACTTTTAGGTAATCGAAAAAGTAAACATGTAGCTTGATTTTGTTTTACTACCTTCGGTCTTATTGCTATTTTACGATATTTTACCTGTGGCTTGGTGTAGTGACTTCAGATTCGAAGTGAGAAAAAAATTTCATCGCGAACTTCGAATTATAAAAATTAAAAGGAAAGAAGGAAGACCCTTGACTCTTCCTGAACAATGATTATCTTACAAAGGTTAGACAGAGCGAGCTAGGACTCACTTTTTTCTATACGTGGGCTTATTAGACGAAAGCCTGTACTGCAAACCACAGCAGAGACATGTCGAACGAAGGAAATATGAAAAGAAAAATTATTTCTGTCGACCTCTCAGTAATCTGCTGACAAAAACTCTGAGAGTAAATAAAATTGCCATAAAAAGTTACTCAAATCTATCGTTCGGTCTCGCTACTGATGTATAAAATTAACACCCAAAGCATGGTTGGTGTGAAAAGCTAGGTAGGTTGTAATACTGACTAAACGTTTCTAATATAGGGTTATCCTCCACGTGAAGTGTTGCAAGCATTGATTCTTTTGAGGTCATTTTCGACCACTTTTTGACACATATTGGGCGGTATCTCAGCCATAACTTGACGAGTGTTGTTTTTTAAGTGCTCAAGAGTTGAAGGTTTATCTGCATAAACACGGTCTTTCGCGTAGCCCCACAAAAAAAGTCTAATGATGTCAAATCGCTTGATCTTGGTGGCCAGTTGATATTGCCACGACGAGAAATTATGCGGCCAGGAAATGTCTCTTGCGATAATGCCATATTCGCTCGAGTTGTATGGCATGTGGCACCGTCTTGTTGAAAGCACAAGTCGTATTATTCAATAGCAGGCAAAAAAAAGTTGGTTATCATATGACCATAACGCTCCGAATTGACGGTGACAGTCGTTCCATCGTCGTTTTCGAAAAAGTAAGGTCCAATCACACCTTCGGACCAAAGAGCGCACCAAACAGTGACTTTTTCCCTTCAATTACTTGAGGATTCTCAGAAGCCCAAATACGACAATTTTGTTTATTAACATAGCCACCGAGTGTGAAATGTGCTTCATCGCTGAAGAAAATTTTGTTCGATACGTAGCTGTGGCAGAATAACCATTTTTGTAGTAGGTTTTGATAATTTTTATACGTTGTGTGATAGTTAACCAATCCATTTTCGTCAATGTCAGAGACTTTCAACTGAAAAGAAAAAAATTGGTTTCACAACTTAGTTTGACAGATGTCGAATTCCAGTCCCATACTTTTGAAACCACGAAATGGATAGCCAGCCCTTTATATCATATGGTCAATTGGCTAGGCGGCCGTATAAGGTCTTATAAAAATAATTTCTTTAGCAGATCTATACGTTGTGTGGGAGACGAATTTAGACGTAGTCTCTCTAGTCTCTTACAGTGTAGACACCACACTTTACTACTGTAGTTTTTTGCTTTGCTCGAAATCATTTTTCTTTTGACAATGCAATGCAAGGTAGTAAGGGCATGAAAAATATTTCTTCATAAAAGGTTCCATAATCATTCAAATTTACAATTTAAGTTTCACAAAATTTTAAAATTAATAAATAAAAATTATCCATGAATTCATCAGTCATTCTTTTTCTTTTTGTTTGTATAAAAAAACCAAAATAAATATGAAAACAAAAATCAATCAAACCTTTTTTTATAGTATTGGACCTTTAACGGTTTAATTTTTAGCCACAATTAACCTTGAAATAAGAAAAAAATTTTATTCGAAACAACAGAAAACATGGTCTAAAACCTTAGAATTCTAATACAATTATTTTATAAACGAATCGAAAAAACCAATAAAATTGTATTGAATTGTTGCTTTTAAAATCGTAATGAAAAGTTTTAATAATCATAACTACCCACATACTTGCCATATAATCTAGTTTCTTTATAAGTCTTCAGTATACCTCAGTACGTTGATAAACATGGCAACGTATTTGTCTTGTTTTAAATCAAATAAAACGTTTTTATGACAACTGCCAAGTTAAAATGCTTTTGACTGTGTTGAGTTCATTTCTACACAACAATAAACTGAACAAAAATGACCTTCAATTCTACTTTAAAAAGACAAAAAGAAAAAAAAATTAAATAAAAATACAAACCGTAAAGACAACAAAAGCCGTAAGAAACGTGAAAAATTTAAAGTAAAGATTTAAACAAAAACAAGTTAAAATAAAAAAAAAATTAAAGTAAACAGACGTGTTTTAAAGCAGACGCGTTTTTATTTGCATTAAAGTCCCATTGTTATGGGGTGTAATAAAGATTTGTTTGTTTTTGCTTTTTCCAGAAACCTTATCTAATTTTTTTGGTTATTTTATGTAAAGTACAGAAAATAATAGAAAAATACGTAACATTTGTAATATTTAACAAGAATTTAAACAACATTTATGCGTATGAAATAAACTTTTAAAACAAACTTTTTTATTAAAAAAATTTAAAAAAAAAAAAGTTCGTTGCTTAAGTCTTTTGTTCTATACTGATAGATATTAAACTGGATTAGGCTTATCAATCATTATACGAAATAAATTATTGCTGTTGACGCAATATTTTCCTTAAATTAAGCATCGCATACGTTGACAACATAAATTCAGAAAACTTGTATTATCTTTGCCTTTACAAAGGTCAAGACTACTTATTGGTTCTCATAAATTAAAATTTTAACTTGATTTTATTTTTTTTTGCTGTTGTAAAATATTTATTTTAAAAAGTTTGTAGCTGAAGTCTTTAGCTTGCTCACCACTTGATTTCCTTAAGTTTTTATAAAAAAATTTGAAGTTTTTCCCATACACACTTCGATTACGATGAAGAAACATAAGCCAGGCGATTGAATAAGTGAACAGCTTATAGGCTTTTATTACAGCAACATGTAAAAACGGTTTTTGTTGTCGCATAGGTACACTTTTCTCTTTCTTCATAAATACTCTAGTATTTCCAACTGCTATGTTAAGCAATGTTTTGATTGCCCAAAACCCTGTCACAATCCTTACTAAATCGCCGTTCAATAAATGAGTAAAATCATCTGCTTTCTGAAGCAATAAGTGACTTACACCGTAAAATGTATCGTTTATTCAAACTTCACGAGAAAATGATTGACTTCAAATCCTGATCAAGATTCACAATAGGAATCTAAATCAGTATTGGTGGTCAGGGCAGATTTGTTAAGTGTTTGTTATTATAGACCAGGAGCTGCTTTTCTGGTATGAGTTGCTTTTTCTGCCCTACTGCCTTACTGCTCAATGAAATGAAAAGAAAAATTACTGGTAACATTTTATTCATTAGGACCCAGCTGCTGTACATTGAACTGCTGCACGTATACTGTAAAATGAAGTTAAACGAGCAGAATTGAATTGGGGTTGAACTAAGTTAAGTGGCCAATTAACCGATAACAGTTCAGTTAGTGTTACCACCACAATGACGTTTTAAAACCACATCAAGACCACAGGTGGTAAGAAAATAAAGAGCAATTCGAAGGATTAAAGCCACCATAAGCTGTTTATAAAGCGACTCGGGGAAATTTATGTTTGCACACTGTGTCAAGTCATTGTTTTAAATTTTAATCGTCTGGTAGCCAGACTCCGACATATGCAGAGAAAAGAAAATATTGTCTTCATCTCAACATTTGCAATAACATTTCAAGGGCAAACTGATGTGCACCAATTGTAAAATTGGTCATGTACACCGCTATAAAATTGTAAACAGAATAATTTCAGTGTTATGCCCTTGTCATATAGATGCCGGAGGTTCTCATTGCAATGGCACAACAACGGATTTCACATAAATCGAAGCATATCATACAAGTTCATAAACTCTCTTATTTTTAACGATGTTGGAGTAACTAAGGACCTTACTTAAGTACTGCATGTACTCCTGAGCTTCATTGCCCTCTTACTGAAGAGGACTAGACAGACATCTCTAACAAAACGAAAAATATTCCTTCGTCGACTTCCAGATTTCTGATAAAAACTCTGAGTGTAAAGTAAAATTTCCAAGAAAAGTTTTTCAAAAATCTGTCTGTTGGAATCGTCTTTAAACTTTAGTTCCCGGCATTCATGTATAAAATTAATACACACAGCATAAGGGGTGTGAGGTCATAATCCAAACTGAAGGGTTGTAATGATCAATTATGTTATGTATGGTCCTCAGAGCCAACCTAACTCATGTATTTGGTCAATTTCAGCCTCACTTATGCACCAGAGTCATAGCAAATTGGACATTTCAAATGCACTCCATCCAATTATGTACACTCAGCCACAAAACTATACATACGGTTAACAAATTTCAGAAATTTTTTAACCAATCCGTTTTTGTTGAAAATATTTATAATTGTCTGACATCTTTCTTCGATTTTAAGACGGTCTTTTGCATTGGTTCAGAAATTTGTGAAATTTGTGAATCGGATGTGTACTTTTGTGGGCCTGTTCAACGCCACAATTCAGTTCAATTTCAGAAATTTTTTAACCAATGCAAAAGACCGTCTTAAAATCGAGGAAACTATGAAGATTTTCAACCAAAAAGGGATTATTTAAAAAATTTCTGAAATTTGTTAATCGTATGTATACTTTAGTAACTATGTGTATGGGTGTTTAATAGTAGCTGCCGTAGACAAATATGTCGTGTGTTGGTTTATTAGGCGAGAGCTTAGGGTTCAATTACTAGCTCAAACATTACTTTTGGCGTCTTTCTGTCAGCAACAGATTGCATTTCGTATTGCATTGCTTTAACATATTTCTAGTAAACCTTTTAATGAAATTGTTTCGGTTCATCAGTTTATTTTTTTATTCTTTTGAATATTTTATCTTGCAATACCACAACATAACATTGTGAACTTCTGTTAAAAGTAGAAACCCTGTAGTCAGTGTATAACAAAGCATTACAAACTAAATATTATTGACAGCTAATCCACCTCTCTGAGAGCAATGAAATCAATTACCACTCACACGTTACCGCCATTCATAGTAACTTTTAACACTTTTCTGAGGGCCATAACATTGCGGTCATTAAATAATGGCGTCATTTACAAAAACCATGAACTGCTTTCTGAACTTTATTAAAAATTTTCATAAAAATTTTTCCACTTTTACTTGAAAATGAGACATAAAAGAAGGCACCTTGAACAAAAAGATTTTAAGCAATAAACAAATTTTTGGTTAAATTTGTTTACATAACACCCACATTAATAACAGCAAGATGCTACACAAAGAGTTGTACAAAGTAATCTAATTCAAATTGGATTTCTTTTTTTTTTTTGAATACCATATGGTTTAATAAAGGTCGTCTAATGACGTTTGAACTGTTTTGAAAATTATCATCAGTAGGTGGCATCTACCAAAAGCAGTGTAAATTATAAGAGAATGTAAACACACATAACAGTAAACAATTAATCATGTCTTAGGCGGATGTGTAAAGAAAGAAAATTAATTTTATTTTTTTTGCCAAAAAATTTCTTAAGTATGAAATTTAATGATAAAATTTGTTGGTAACGATGAAGAGCTTATAATAGAGTTCATTCAACTTGGTTGGTTATAAATTTTTTTTTTTTCAATTTTTAATACAACACTGAAGGTACCCGCTTAATTTATTTTCTAATGGTTTTTTCATTCTCCACTGAGGTTGGCTAAAATAAAGCACGCTTTTTGGTTTTGATTCTGCCGTTTTTCTTCTTGTTTTTTAAGCCTTTTTTGCTTTTTTTGTAATTTTTTTAATACTTTTTGGCAATCAATTTGATGCCCATTTTTTATTAACGAAAAAATCTAAAAAGAAGTAAAACTAATTCTGTTAAGCTATTGCCTCTATTTGAATACAATAACAGCATTGAAAGAATCTTTAAATACCAAATTAAATTAGAAATTTGAACGAATTTTTTTAATATAAAATCTCGTATAAAATAATTAATAACCTATCGAAAGACTTAAGAACCAAACTTGTTTTGTAACTGAAATGTAGTGGCTTTGAATATCATGAGTTTAAATTAATAATCAACGAATTTTATTTTAATTTCTTTGCATGCCATCGATGGTTGATTTGTAACATATTCTAAATCAATAAATAGGCCACTTGACCTAAAATTAAACACTTGAAATGATATAAAAAATTTTTAACTTTCTCAAAAAAGGCTTTAACTTTTAACATTGGCCTCTAAACTCAAAATTTATTAATTGTTTTTGAATTATGGCTCTTGTAAAAGGCTTCATCTAGTGTATACCGATGCAAGTAGTAATAAAGATAAGTTGACGTGTTGCTTGACAACAAACCTGGTCAATATAGGTTCATCTTCATGAGAAGCCATGTTTTTTTTTGTATTTAAAAATGTTTTCTGAAAAAGCCATTTCAGGGAACCACCCAGTGAGGATAATACAAAAAATTTATGTTATAAGAAAGCTGAATCAGTGCCACTTTTTGAGCAAAATTCTTCAACACAATTTTTCACATTTGAAAACATTTTAACAGATATCTTGTTTGTAGCAAACAACAGATGGCAACTCTGCCATTCTAGAAGATCCTACAGTATATGAATAGCCGGCTAAGCTGGATGATATTCTTATAAACTTATGATGTGTGTTCTTTCGTAACGTTGTGATCCAACAAAACCTGTTTATAAAGACGTCCAGTGCTCCTAGGTTTAACAAAAAACCCTCGTGTTGATTCATATGACTGATTATGCTGTAACATGCATTCAATTTAATAAATCAGTCAATGTCTTGACCCTAAAACTCCACAATATCTGGGGCTATACATCAATTTTATAAAGTTTCACAGTTTGCAAAGCTTCACATTAGTTTCACTACACCTATACGAGGTTCAATTTAAAATATACGCCGCACAATTTCAATTAACATTTGCACACCACAATCAGAGTTTCTATTGAAGTACGCATGACTTCTCAGAAGAAATTACTTCCCGATATGCGAGCTGGATGCACTCATGTATTATATTTTATTCATGCAACAAACAGCCTGTCAAAGATTATGAGCGTTAAGGTTTAGTTTAGTTTAGGTTAGAGGACGTGTACTTGTCAATTAAGACAAGTACAGTACCAGGAGATCGAATTGACCCATTGTACAATGTCCTAGTTTCTCACACCACTTATGTTGTGTGTGTTAATTTTATACATGAGTGATGTGACCTACAGTTTAAAGTCGACTCCGAGCGACAGATTTTTATTTTATTGAGAAACTTTTCATGGCAATTTTTATTTACTCTCAGAGTTTTTGCCAGAAATCTACTGAGAGGAAGTCGCCGAAGAAATCCTTTTTTGTATTTTGTCTTTGATGTCTGGCCTGGGGCTCGAACCATGGCTTTACGTCTAATAAGCCACCACACTACCTACTAGACTACGGCGAATTCGGAATAATTTAATCATGAGATGCTGAAGTAAATATGCCCAAGTAAATATATAATTTTAAAATTATTTCATTTCTTCTTGATTTCTTCTTATGAGTTCGGTCTCAATATCTTACTATCTTCCTAACTTGTAAGCAATAAACGAATTGATGATTGTCTTTAGGGTGCATGTGTAAACACATGTCGTCTTTTTTTATACAAAGAAAGAATTAAGCAACAAACTTTTCTGCAATCAAAAGAAAGAGAAATATTTTTTGTTGTGATATTAGAAATTTTCAAAAGGCAAATGTTCTTTTTTTATTATCCATTCTTCTTGAATTAATGCTTTTTACAGGCCTCCAGTTGCATTTTCTTTTTATACGAACAGCAACATAAATTAACCAACATTAATAGACAATGTAATAAACGTGACCAAAAACGGAAATCCGTTTTATAAAAAGTTTCTTTCTTTCTTTTTTTTGGAAATTCTACATTAAGCTTGGGTCATTCCGCACTTTTTATTATTTTTGTTTGCCATTAAAAAATTGGTTTTTTTCCTCTGTTTTGTTCTTCAAACGCAATATTTGTATGGCAAAGCAGTGACCTCATAATTAATCATTTTATGTGGAGAGACGTTGTCTGCTCACGAATAAAGGAAAAAGAAAGAAAGAAAGGAATCCAATTTATTTTCTTTATTATTTCATTTTCATTATAATTATTGTGGTTGCTTTTAAACAAATTTGCTATCATTTTGAAGAGAATTTTTTCGACAACAAAGTTTGTTAAACACCAACCATAAAACAGAATAAAGTAACCCAGCTACAATGGCTTTACAAAGTTGCAGTTTTTCTATTCCAAAAAAGAAGAGAAGAAGAAAGAAATATTTCTTAAAGGTATACGGCTTATTAAAAGGCGTTTTGTATGTTTGTTTGGTTCTTTGTTTCTTCCTCTCAAACGTAATTATTATGGCAATCAAAACAATCATTTGTTTTCGTTTCTTTTTTTTCTCTGGAATTGTATTGATTGTATACAAAACGCTTTACAACATGCGTTTCGTTTCGTTTCGTTTTGTTTTTTTGATTTCTTTCATATTCCACCCCTTTTTGTTTAGTTTTTTAATTTTATGTTTAAAGTTATGGGTTTAACCACGATTTGTTAGAAAGAGAGTTCTTTTTTTTCTTCTCTTAAAAGGAAACAAAGAAGAAATATTTCTTTTCTAACACCTTTTAATAACAAATTAACTGACCTTTATCTTTACATACAGATCATGGTTATGATCTCATGATTCTATTCATTATTAATCTCTTATTTTCCTTTATGTTTGTGTTTCTTTTCGTTTCTTTATTTCCTGCCCGAAAGTAGGTTCTTTGGGCGTCGTGTAACGCATTTAAAAAATGATTGATTGTTACACCAACTCACTCATATGGAGATGAGTTTAGGCACTCATGTTTTACTTGTTCGTAAAGTGTTAATGATAATATTTTGATAACCATAAACAACAATAAACCACTAAATGGCTTATGACTTCATTTTAAATAAAATAACATTTATTTCAGTTTTGTATGTATGTTTGTAATCAATTTAAATATATTAGAAACGAAAGATTTAAGAAACGAACTTTTGGTTTTAATCTGTAATAGAATTATTAAGATTTTGTTTTTTTGTTTTGTTTTAAATTGGAATTTCAATTTATAGATTTAAAAAGACCTGAAATTATTTGATTTTAAATTGTAATTCCACCCTTAGCGCCACTATAGATTTAAAACACATCCGGCCTGTTAGTATTATGCAGTCATCTAAAATATTCATAGCTTTTCAAGTAGAATAAATCACTTGTGTTTAGTGGTACGTCTTTATTATAAGCATTCCCCTTACATTTTGCATATAATTGATGCATAGGCCGAGATATTGTGGATTTTTAATGAATTGATTACATGCTACAGCATAATCTGTCATATAAATGAACACATTGGCGTTTTTCGTAAAGTTAGTGAGCACTGGAAGACCGACCGCCAGAAAAGTCGTATTGGAAAACACAATAAAGTTCAATATCTACTTAGCTTGCTCATAAGGAAACTAAATCGAGTATGAACTGTTCTTGTCGTAAACAGATTCATACTCAAGCCATTAGTTGCCAGAATTGAGTTGCATCAGCAATTGCCTCAGCCTTATGCGAATCCAAAACCATATAAAAGGTCCCTTGTAAATCATGATGGCTGATTAGGTAATAAATAATAGCAATAAACTATAAGTCGCCGTCGTCTAGTAGGTAGTGTGTTGGCTTATTAAACGTAAAGTCAGAGTTCGAGCCCCAGGCCAGATATCAAAACGAAAATATGAAAAAAAATTTCTTTGGCGACTTCCTCTCAACAGATTTCTGGTAAAAACTCAGAGAGTAAATAAAAATTATCATGAAAAAGTTTCTCAAAAATCTGTCGTTCGGAGTCGACTTTAAACTGTAGGTTCTGCCACTCATGTATAAAATTAACACACACAGCATAAGTGTTGTGTGAAACTTGGTCGTAATCCTGACTGCAGGGTTGTAATTACCAATTATGTATGTACATATCTCTACTTAGCTTGCTCATAAGAAACCTAATTCGAGTATGAGCTGTTCTGTTCGGAGACAGATTCAAACTCATTCCATTAGATGCCAAGAAAGGATCCCCTTATCTATAGACTTGAGATGATTGAGTTGCATCAGCAATTACCTCAGCCTTATGCGAATCCAAAACCATATAAAAGGTCCATTGTAATCCATGATGACTGATTAGGTCATAAACAATAGCAATAAACTGACTACTCAACGAATCTAATCACTCTTAAGCCATTTTCATGTTCTTATGAACTCGAAATCCCCTAAGCTATGTAAGGGGTTTCTATGCCATTGCATCTCCTATAAAAGTTGTATTGTAGCGAGTCTTATAGACTTCTCGAACGAACACCAAAAATGTATAAAAACTGTACTGTACTGTACACACAAAAATTGTTAAGTCATAGCGCCACATTATTATCTAAGTTCGCATCGTCCGATTATCTCAATATTATGTGAGGAGGTTGGTAGCTTAAGTCGAGTAGATGGTGTGTTGGCTTATTAGAAGTGTGGCCAAGGTTCAAACCCCAGGTCAGATATCTCCAATAAAACGAAATATGAAAAATGTATTTCTTCGGCGACTTACTCTCACCAGATTTCTGGCAAAAACTCAGAGAGTAAAAAAAAATGCCATGAAAAGTTTCTGAAAAAAATCAGTCATTCGGAGTCGATGTATAAAATTAACACACACAACATAAGTGCTGTGAAGAGCTAGGTCGTAATCCTGACTGCAGGGTTGTAATGACCAATTTTGTATGTATGTATGTATGTATGTATGTATGTATATATGTATGTATGTATGTATGTATATATGTATGTACATATGTATGTATGTATGTATGTATGTATGTGATAAGTTAATCGAAAATCTTATATGTTCAGTAGGAACCCAATTTCCTCAATTTTAAGGAATTAATTAAGATTTAAGGATTACCTTCCAAAATGCCAGACAAAATTTAATTATCAAGGAACGATGTGCTTCAATGCATGCAGATAATGGATTTCTATTATTGCATTTTATAGCAAGTTGTCGCCAAGTCCGCATTATCATTTCTAGTAGCTTGGAATATAAACGCAAATGCCTTACCAGTTTGTGCAATTAATTGTCATACATTTTTAAAATTTTTATCTTGTTTGTGTTGGGTTTTACGAACTCAAAATATTTAATTCTGCACACATTTTTTAATTATTTCTATTTCTTTCCTTCTTTATACTTCCCAAAACAACATATACATTTTTGTTTTAAACAAAAGACTTAAGCAACGAACCTTGTTTAAAGATGGCTTAACAAGATAGCGAACATATGCTTTAAATGCAGCGTTTACTTCCTTTTTTCATTTAATTTTAGTAAACCGAGACTGAACCAGTTTTATTAACAAAATCCTTAAAAACAAGAAAAAAATAAAAAAAAGAAAAACGAATTGACATTGAAAGTTTTATTTTTACTGCCATACTTTCATAATTTTTCAACCACACCACCAGTGATGTAATATTTTCCTTATGTTTTGTCTTTCCTTTCTCATCTCTCTAAGTGAATTCCTTGCAAGTTGTGTTGCTTTTTCTGCAGAAACATTTCATTTCACAAAAAACAACGGCTTTGTACTTCAATAATTTTTTAAATAAAAAAATGATTTTAACCTTGAGAAACAGGTTCAAATCGAAATATGACGACAACAAACTTACGCAAATTGTATATTTTATACCTAAACACACACAGACACACACTTATATACATACATACATACACTTGTATACAATAAAAACGACCATAATCAGCAATAATAACCACAACAAGTTTACTTTTTTTTTATTCGATTTTTGTTGGCCTTTTTCATCTTCATTTTAAGCCAGCTCAACTGAAATTGGAATCATCATCAATAAAATCAAACACAACAACAACAGCAAGCAACACCAACACTTTTATAGTTAATATAAGCAGTAGAAAAAAAATAACAACAACAACAATCATAACATATTTTCATGCATCATATTAAAAACCGAATTTGGTCAAAATGACCAAAACCAACATTAATGAGCATCCAATATAAGTGATGGCTGGCTGATGGTATTTAAAATGTAAAAGAGAAGTTTGAAATTAAAATTTTGCATCACTTAGTTAAGAAATCAAATTTTTTTAATAAATACGGTTGTATTACAAAATCATTTTTCAATTTCAAAATTTAAAATCGAATGTTTTTTTTTTGTTTTTTGAAAATTTTGTTCTTAGCTAAGGCTGTTCACTTTCAAACATTTTTCGTGTTTTAGAAATGAAGTCATCGTTTAATCATCTGCAAAGCAAAAAAAATATTTTTTTTTTGCCAAACGTAAAGCGGGTTTTTTGCTTTCAACTACACACCGCAAAAGAGCCATGCAAAAAATATTCCCAAACATGGGATAGTATACCTACTGTCAGATACAAAAGCTGGAAAGAAATTCTTCAAATTCATATATTTGATGGAGATTTTTATTCTGTCTTTTGAGAACAAATTCCGTAATTTTTTGCTCTGCCTATATGCAGAAGTTAATAACCCTAATTTTCTCATTTTCATATATTCCAAGTGTACTGCTTGGAGCATATTCCAGTCAGAATTACAGCCTAACTTCTCACATCACTTATGCTGTGTGTGTTGACTTTTGTACATGAGTGTCAGGACCTTCAATTTAAAATCGACTCCGAACGTCAAGGCAATTTTTTTACTCTCAGAGCCTTTGCCAGAAATCTACTGAGACAGGCAGTCGCCGAAGAAATATTTTTTTAAATTTCGTTTTGTTGGAGATGTCTGACCTGGGGTTTGAACCAAGGCCTTCACGTCTAATAAGCCAACATAATGCCTACTAGACTACGGCGATTAGATTGTTCACATATGTCCACACCAGAAACAAATTTGAAAAGACAATTTGTGGCATCATTCCATGCGACTTGAGTTTATAAGTCAGCGATGTACGTGAATGAGAATGAAAATTAAAGGAAAACACTTCCCAAATGTTTAAGGTAATGGAAGACGAATAAGAAATAGATCCGAAGGCATTATGATCTGACTGTCTAACTGACTCCTGACTGTTTAACTGTCTTTTTGACAGAGCCAGTAAACTCTATGCTAAGGGAAATGCTTTGCCATGTAATTGAGTAATAAAAGTTAAAGAATAAATTCGAAAGCTACATATTCTTTTGAAAGAAAATCTATTCTGTGGTACACTGATGTCCAAAGACAGGTACTGGTACAGGCGTAGAGATGTTGAGACTCAGAAACTGTGCAAAAACTAGTGATATTTTGCAAGCGCACTGTTAAGGCCATCGAAAGATGTGTTTTGTTCAACTTGACCAAGAAGTACAGTTTATGATTGTTTAGCGACAAAGAATTAAGTTGACTAGCAATTAAAAAGGGAGACAGTCTGTTAAATATGAATCAACAAGTCCATGAACATAGGAAGATTCATGGCTGGATTCTGCGTTATGTGGGAATTCAAGGCAACAAACTTGCTTGAACTTCCTAGATACTGTGAAGAGGATTTTGGTAGATTATACATGTCGAAGGAAGTGGCCGTTGTTATAATAATAAGTAGTGTGTTGGCTTACTAGACATCAGGCTTGGGTTCAAACCAGAGGTCAGCAATGAGTATTCAAAACGATGAGTAGATTCGAATCATACTCATAATTTCTGATAATTATACGCATTCATACTTATTTTAATGTCATACTCATACTACTCATATTTAAAGTTTGTAGTACTTATCGAACTCATACTTAACAATACGCATGATGTTGTTCATTTCGAATTGCCTTTACTCAACATTTACAACAATCACAAAATAAGTATGATTCGCATACGAACACTACAATACTCACTAGAAGGTTGTGTGTTTGCTTTGCTCGCCGTCTTTGCCTTTTTCTTTTTTTTTTTGTAAATGCAACAACAACTAAAACTATAAATTTTGACGAATGATTCGAATCACTCGAATCATTTATGAGTATTATAAGTATTTTTCTAAATTTATGAATCTGAATGGGTAGGCGTATGAATCAAACATATTTATAATGTTCTGAGTTTGATGTCAACGTTGTACTCATACTCATTGCAACCTGGACTTATAAATCAATATTGTAGTGAGTACGAATGAATCAGAGTAGTTGGTTTTCAATACTGTTGACTCACTCATACTCAAAATTTCATGAGTACTTATGAGTAGCGAAAAAGCGATTCATTGCTGTTCTGTGATTCAAATCCCAAGTCTGTCATCTCCAACAAAAACGAAATTTGAAAAAGTGTTTCGTTGGTGAATTCAACTCTCCTCAAAAACTCTGAGAGTAAATAAAATTGTCATGAAAAGTTTCACAAAAATCGTCAGAATCGTTCGGAATCGCCTTTAAACTTTTGGTCCCGCCGCTTATATATAAAATTAATACACACAACATAAGTAGTGTGTGTATAGTTCGTAATTCTGACCAACTATATATGTATTTATGTAACGCAAGACATGATTTTTTAGGGCACGAGATGTAGCAACACTTTCTAATTGTTTGCCTGCCATCCAAGCGCTCAACTCCTATTAGGTTGACAAGGAATTAGAAAGGGATTGTCTAGAAAATGTGAATTAACAAGGCAAAGAAATTCTTGGCTGTATTCCGTGTTACGTTGTAATTTATGGCAATGAACTTGCTTGTACTTCCTGTAGAATGTAAAGAGGATTTTGGTCAATTTATACTTGTTGATATAGAAAAACAGAGACTCTATTCAAGTCAAATGGATTTGGGAAAATACTTAAGCAATAATATTGTAGCATTACGCTTTATATCGCCCACTGTGTAATTAACATTATCGTGGACGAGTTAATCGTTAAAAAAGAAATAAAATTTGTCACCATCGTAAAACAATAATAAGTCATACCATCTAAGAAAAAACAAAAAAACTTATGAAAAAGTATTAAAAAAAATAATCGTAAAGTGTAGGTGTTTGTAAATTAGATATGACATAATTAACAAATATTATACAATATACGAGTGTGTATACAATTGTATTTTATTTTGCAAATAAGTACACTTAATTCAAAATATGGTTGGCATACATTATGCATGTATGTAAACATGATTTTTAACTTGGCCATAGCATTTATGGTGTTACTGGCTTTGTTTCAAGAAAAATTTAAATAATTTTTAAATTCCAAATGGCCCACCAAACAACAAAACAGCGGCAGCTAAGATGTCAATACTGTTGGTTTCAATTACAAATAATGTTTGAGTGACGTGTGTTGGTAATCGGAAGATTTTATGTAATTTACGTTTCATTTATAATGATGATTTGTTGTTAAAAGAAATATGAAAACAAAAAAAGAAATTCAACTCAATTAGATAATCTTTACGTTTCTTTTTTGTTTTTTTATAAAGGTTTTCCCATAATATTTTCCATAAATCAATGGCAATTAAAAGAATATTATTAAGACACTTAAAAAGACAAAACAGATTAAAAGAAAAGAAGAAATCAAAGTAATTTACCGCCTAGATCTTTTCAAATTGACATTGTATGTTTGAATCATTATAACGAGAACTCTGTTTAGTCGCATGGGTAAAACACAACACACAATAGTCTGTCAGCAAAAGCATCATTTTTCTAGTACACAAGCTGTTACAATTTATCAGGAAATCCCAAGAACTTCTAATGACATTATAGGCTACTCTAATATCACAAATGATATTTCTTTACAATTTGTTTGGGCGGAAGTAATCATTAATATCTCCACACAATCATTAAATAATCTTCATACAAAGAAAATTTCTCTATATTTTGACACAAATGGTGGTCAAAGGCTCTGTCGTTGGCTACATAACTTGGCTTAATTTGAAAAGGCATGTATACTATGTCATCAACAAGCAAGTTCTTACTTGAATTCCCCGAGCAGATATGCAAACGAGGAAATTAGTGTGATTAACCTCTGCTTATAGGCGAAGCAAAAAACTGGCTCTGTTCTCAAAAGGCAGAATCAAAAGAAGGAAACGTAAAATTTCCATTCAATATCTGGGCGTAATGTTTAACGAACGGAACGCCTTAACACCAAGATTTATGTGGACTATGACTAGAGAATGTCTCCGAAAGTTTTAAGTGTATGGTCTCGAAAGAATTCCAAGGTATGGGTACCTGTCGATTGTAACTGAAAACCTCATGCTCTACTCATATGGGAATCAAATATGAAACATTCAACTTAAGAGAGAATGTCATCATTTTTTTGGAAGGAACTGTTTTTACTTGTACAGTGGATATCGCTTTATATCTGTGGAAGAAGATAGTAAGGTAGTAGGCGTTATCACTGTAGATAGGCAGAGGAGTGGTCGAGTTATTTTTCCTGCTGAAATAAAACGCTGATCTTATATACGCCCAAACAAACGCAGAAGTTCTGAAAGTAAAGAAATGAGAACGAAATAACTATCTTAAGACAATCTACATGCATACATGCATACATAATTGGCCATTACAACCCTTCAGTCAGGATTATCACCTAGCTTCTCACACCACTTATGTTGTGTGTTTTAATTTCATACATGAGTTGCCGGGACCTACAGTATAAAGCCGATTTCGAATGAAAGATTTTTTTAAGACCCTATAATCTCACATATTTAACGATGGTATTCGCCCTAGTCTAGTTCTTCGGCGACTGCCTCTCAACAGATTTCTGCTAAAAACTCTGACAGTAAATAAAATTGCCATGAAGAGCTTCTCAAAAATCTGTAGCTCACAGTCGACGTTAAACTGTAGCAGTAGATAGTGGAAGAACCAGGAAACTACTTGAGTTTGACATGAAAATAATTCGCATTCTAATGGGAATTCTAACGGGACACTGCACTGACAAGCTCGGTCTGTCCAACCTGTATTACTGTAGAAACTGGCATGATGTGAAGGAAAACGGACTCGGTGCAACACTTTTTATGCGAGTGTCCTGCACTTGAGGACAAACGTCATCGGTTTTTGGATTGAAGACCTAAACATTGTGGCGAACGTGCCACTAAGGGAACTGGAAGGTTTGATACGGAGCTCGGGGTGATTCAAACCCACCACAAAGGGATCATGACAAGAGGGCTTACCTCACGTTGGATAACACAATGGTTGATATGGCCCCCGCGTGAACTTGCCTGTGAACGGCAAGCTACTCGTTAACTTAACCTAGCTCGTTATCCGTTTGATTTTCAATTATTTTCAAAGGAAAGTCTTTTGTTTTTTTTTTAATTAAATTTTTGTATGTTGTGTTTAGTTTTACAATTGGAGGCCTATTAACACAGATAGAAAGAATATACAAAATTTTTTGTGGAAACTATAAGCATACTTTTACAATTTATTTGGCATGTGGAAAAAAGTTTACAGTACTGTTAGTGGCTTATTTAAAGAGGTGCAATGTAATGATTATTTCTGGAATTTGCAGACTGCTAGAAGAGGATTCTTTGCAGTGCTGCGGCATCATTTGTTGGAATATTAAAAATTTATTTGCTAAATAACGGTAATTATTAAAAGTAATTAAGTATGTATGTTGGAAAACTGTTTACATTGCTTTTTGTTTTATTAATTGAAATGTCTCTTTCTCCTCACCAATATTATAAATATATAAAATCCATGTTATGCAGGTTGTTTTGTAAAAATTAATGAATTTCTTTAAATGAATTTTAATTCAAAACAATAATAATATTCAAGAGAAATAGCAGATACAATGGCTATTAAACAGCAACTTCTAGCATCCAAGTGAGCAATGGCTTGTAGGTCATATGACAATTTAATCAAACTTGGTAAATAATATTCTTAAGCATTAGAGAAAAATTTTGGGAAAACATTACTGAAAAAAACAATAAAAAATGTTCGTTTTTTTAAATCAAATATTTATTTGAAATTTATTTCGGTGATTCGTTATGTCTGTTAATATTTAAACGCAAATCTCCTTTTAATGTTAAAAGTTAAAATTGTTTTTAAAATTTTATTATGCTTATGCTTATTTATTTTATACATATTTTTTTACAACGTATTCCTTTTATATTTTTTATTTCTTGTTATATGATTTATTAATTAAATTTGAATTTATAAAAACATCTTTATTTTTGCCTTTCAAAATTTTATATTTCATTGACTTGTTTTTAATTTTTAATTCTTTTTTTTTTTGTTAATTTATTCAAATTTTAGTTTGTTATTGACTTTTCATTTATTTTTAAGTTTTGCTATTTCATTTCTGGTCAAGTTCATTAATTAAATTTATATTTTGATTTTTGTTTCTGTTTTATTTCTTGTAATAGATGCGTTTGATAATTTAATTATTCATACAAAAGATTTAAGCAAAAAACTTTTTGTGGCGTATATATGTTAATATTTTACGTCTCTTGCCATCTACTTAGTATTGATTGGTTAACTAATTTTACTAATGAATTTTAAAATATATTTTAAAAAATATGTAAACTAAGGATTCAAATTTATGGAAATTATAGGAAAATATGATATAATATTGGCATAAATTGGTATGAATGGAAATCAATTAAAAAAAATTTTAAGTGGATTACATCACTAAGAGATCTTTGTAGTATAATGGGTAACTTTTCTATTAAACATCTGTCATCAATTTTCTAGCACCCAATGTGTGTAATTGAAACTAAACTATAATAATTGCTGGTAGTCTAGTGGATTAAGACTTAATTGTAGTATTTGTCAATGACATATGTATGAATGTATGCATATCGATGAAGTCCCTGTAGTCTGTATAGTGTTGGCTGATTAGACACGAGGCCATGGTTCAGAACCCAGATCAGACCATTTCTGGGGTTCTTCGGCAACTACCCCTCAGTAGATTTGAGAGTAAAATAAAACTGCCCTGAAAAGTTTCTCAAAAAATCTGTCGTTCGGAATCGACTTTAGAACTGTAGGCCCCACCACTCATGTATAAAATTAACGCACACAACATAATCCTGGCTGAAGGATTGTAATGATCAATTATGTATATACATATATGTACATATGTATGTGTATGCATAACGCTACAATACTTTTGAAAGTTAAGCATCCTGGCTATATAGTGGATTTCTTTGATTTTTTTTTATCAGAATACCTAATTGGAACTGCTAAACATGCTTCTAGAACATCTTTGAAGTCGTTAGATTGACAAAACAGTGGTTTTAACCACTTACTACATTATCTAAAGCGAAATTGCTAATTCGAGCGTTGCAAATATTTAAAAACAAAGTTTGATTAATCATTTACTAGCATTTATCAGGTAAAGCCTTAAGGACGTGGACGTGTACTTGTCAATTCAGACAAGTACAGTATCCATTGTAGAAAAAGTTTAATAAGTAGTGTGTCGGCTTAGGCCACTTTTCAAACCCTAAGTCAGCCATTTCCAACAAAAGGAAACGTGGAAAAATATTTCTTCGGCGACTTCCTCTCACCAGATTTCTGGCATAAACTCTGAGAGTAAATAAAATTGCCATGAAAAGCTGCTCAAAAATCTGTCGTTTGGGGTCGACTTTAAACTGTAGGTCCCGTCACTCATGTATACAGTTAACAAACACAACATAAGTGGTGTGAGAAGCTAGGTTGTAACCCTGACTAAAGGGTTGTAATGACCAATGTTATGTATCAAAGTGCGAACCTTTTGTGTTTTTTTTATTGAAGCTCATGTTAATTAGATTAAATTTTAAGGCTTTAGGAAGGTTCATAAATGTTTGTCTTTTAGAGGTCTAGTTATCATGTTTACAACGTTTGAAAGAAATATTTTATATTTTAGCTTAGTTTAGCATTATTAGCTGCAGTCCTACAACTCTGCAGCAAAAGATGTTCTCTTGTGCAAAGTCTATTACATTAAGCTTTCAACCCAAGGCTCTTATGTAACTCAAGCATTATTGGAAATTTTGAGTTTCACAATTCATGTTAATTCACAGCAACATTAGAAATACTGTACAGCCTTTGTTCACTGAATGCAGTACTACTATAAAAAGTGTGCTCTGAATGTATCGTAATTGTATTCATAATTGGTCTTTACAAGAATTCACTCACGATTAAGACCTAGTTTCTCACGCTACTAATGTTGTATGTTTTAATTTTATTTGTGAGTGGCGGGACCTGCAGTTAAAAGTCGATTCCGAGCAATAAATTTTTGAGTAACCTTTCTGACAATGTCACTTTTGATAAAACGATGTCTTGGTTTCAGTGGCACTAGTTTTCATAACGTGATATATCGTGGCTCCCGTTGAAAGACTTACATCTTAACTAATTTGTGGAAACACTTTATCGTGATTTCCGAGTTATGGATTGAAATCGTTTTGCCTAAATGTTGACCAACACAATTATGCCAATAGTGTACAATTTTCTAAACAGTTTCGAAAAATTCATTCCTATAGCTTTTGTTAGCCCACAGATCCAACTAGGGGTGAATTTGATTCTCGTTTTACCGAAACCTTTATGTCTAGGAATTCAGCGCTACATAAAGCTTTAAAGTTCCTTAACGTATATAGAAAATCTAGAGAGTAAAACAGTATTTTCGAGGAGATCATGCCTCTTTTACTACCGAAGAGTATTTGATATGATATTCGCTTTTTGAAACATTCCCTCGCGTATATTTCTACTACAAGAATTATTGCCTGGGAAACTGTCGACTAGGCTGGCTCTATTAAACCATTTTTATATAGCTTTTTATATGGTTTATTAAGACATGTTTTGATAATTTTTTGAACCACAATAACGATGATTCCAGTAATGTTTTTAACTTTATCTATTTATTTTTAATTGTTTCGTATTAATTTTAATATTGCGATGCGAATAGCACTTTTTTCTAAAACCTTTGTGTTTATTTTAATCTTTTAATATTTCAATATTGTTTGTTTAGTATTTGGGTTATAAATTAGCCTTTTATTATTATTATTACAATGAAAAAGTTCATATACATATATGTATGTAATGGAGTGTGTTCATTTCAAGTGAATTGTATAACTGAATTTAGCCACATCACATGCCTACAATTTGGTCATTGCAACACTACATATAGTTAGAATTTGGACTTAGCTGTCCACATCACCCACGTAGTAGTGTATGTTAATTTTATGCACGAGTATAAGCACCCACAGGTGAATAACGTTTTCGACAAATAAAAGAACTTTTTTCTGGCAATTTGTTACTCACACAGGTATTTTGCCATAGTCTTGCGGAGAGTGGATCATCAAACAATTTTTTTTTTCGTAAATTCTTGTTTTAAAGCTGTGCACTCTCGTCTAGTAGGGCAGTATACCCTATACTATATTGATAGCAATAAATTTGTTGGTTATATTTATTAATTTTATATTTTATTTGCATAAGTTTGAATTTCTAAAAAATTATAAAAAAAAAAATTTTTTTTCCCCAAAAAAGTGTGTTGCTTAAGTCTTTTGTTTATTAACATATAACAGTTTGGCAGAATTTGTTTTTTTAGGTTTGTTTTTTTGATTTGTTTTATTAATATATTTAAAAAATTTGGTTTTTTAATTTTCTTTGAACAAAAGTTTGTTGCTTAAGTCTTTTGTTTATTAACATACATATGTATAAAACTGTTCGGCAGAATTTGTTATTAAGATTTTAATTTTTGTTTTGCTTTATATATTGTATATTGTACATGTATTTAAAAATTTTTTATTTAATTCCTTTTAAAAAAAGTTTGTTGCTTAAGTCTTTTATTTGGTTTTCCATAGTAAATGCTTTAAGCAAATTTAAAAGTTTCAATGAATTTTTGTGGTATTATCTTATATTTTTTTTTGTGTTTTACATATTTTTTTATTTAAAACAAGTTTGTTTTATAAAGATTTTTTTCTTTGTTTTTTTTTAAAAATTTTTAAGATTCTTTAATATTTTTAAAAATATTTTTTATATTAAAATTTTAGTTTTATTAAAAATTAAATTATTTAGAAATTTTAAATAATTTTTTTAAATTAGGTAATCAACTAAGAATTATTCTATTTTACTTTTTAAAACATTTTTTTGTTTTTAAATCCTTTATAATTTAAAAAAAAATTTATAATTATTATTTATTTTAACTGTATTATATTGTTAAATTTGCATTTTTTTGTTTTTAAATTTTTTGATTTTTTTTATGTTAAAAATGATATCATTTTTGTTATATTTTTTGTTGTTTTGCTTTAAACTAAGCTTCAAAGCAAGGTTAGTTTACTAACACACACTTTAATACATATACCAACACATACATATGTATAGTATGTATGTATATATAAAATTTAAAACTTTTATGCAAAAACTCTCACAAATACTGTAATAACTTTTTTTAGCACTTTCAAAACGTACTCAAACACCACTTGGGCGAACTGTATGTACAATTTCCTGTTTTTATAACCGAAAGGCAAATGAAATAAATTTTTTTTTTTGATTTTTGATTGCACTGGAGATTTTCCTTTTAATTTTTTATGTTTTAATATTTATATAATAATACATTGATTTATTTTAATTCCATTAATAGCTTATGCACACACACACACCTTTATATATTCCCTAACGTTTCGGTTGTACTTAAGATATTCTAATTAGAATTGATTTTTCTTCGTATTTAATTTATTTTGTATTGTAGAAAAAAATGTTGCTTTTTGTTTAAATTTTTTGTTTAAAAATTTTTCATTTTTATTATCGCAGTTTATAGGAAAAGTTCAACGTAAATGTGTTGTGCTCAGCACACCAACCTGGCTCAGACTAAAACGTTTGGCACGAGTAAGACAAGTTACAAATGTCTTGAAATACACTGGCACCACGTACTCACTTATACAAACACAAAACACTGTAAACATCTTAAAAGAGAAAAATAAAAACAAAAACAAATACAAAATTTAAACCAAGTTAAGTCTCTCTTGTTTGTGGTAAACAACAGTCTTTCAAGTCATATTTGCTTGCTGTGTGCGCACAATGCTACTGAGAGAGTGTTAATATTTATTTTCTTATTGGTAACCGGTCTTACCAAGTTTCAGAGTATTTTTGCTAGGTTTTCAATACAAAAACAAAAACTAAAATCTCTCAATAACTTAAAAATGCTGAGTGTTAAAGCGTCTGCCTAATGTTCGCACATTTTGTCTATTTCTCTACACACTTCTAGCCAAGGGGACCCGGGTAAAAAAAAAAACAAAAATAAAAACAAAATGCATGTAAATTAGTAGAGCTACTTCTTAACTTGTTGCTGTTGTTATTGTTGTTGTTGTTATTATTATTGCGGTCCGGTTGTCGTCGTCATGCTTTGCTTACTTTTTTTGTGTTCTTCTACTTCTTCTCCTGCCAGCATTAGCTATAAACAACAAACAGATCACATTACATCTCATTGTAATTGAGTGAATATGTATGTATGTATGTGTGTTTCTTTATAGAAGTATTAATCGTAGTAAGTTTGTAAGCAAACGGTGCGGTGTGCTTATCATCAACGTAATCAACAACTACTTCTAAATGGGCTCATATCACTATAAATACAACATCTCTTCAATTTAATGATTTTTTGTGTTTCATAATACAACAACAATAAAAACCAGCAATTATTGGAAGTCACCCTTAGCTATAAAATCATACACTGTAATTAAAAGTAATGATAGCACAAGGAAGGGTTATCATTAAACATTACATTGAAGAGTACGAGTATGTTTGATTGGAAAGCTTTTTCGAACAAGATTATGTGCACCCTGCAGAATAGTGAGACCAACACTCAGAATATGAACCCTAATCAGGCAGACCTGCAGAATAGTAAGACCAACACTGAGGATATGAACCCTATTCATCCCGGGCATTGTGTTACAATACAGTAAAGATGGAAGATTATAGGAGAAGTCGCCGTAGTCTAGTAGGTAGTGTGTTGGCTTATGAGACCTAAGGCCAAGGTTCAAACTCCAGGTCAGACATCAAAAAGAAAAATGAAAAAAAGAAATATTTCTTCGGCGACTTCCTCTCAGCAGATTTCTGGCAAAAAATCTGAGAGTAAATAAAATTGCCATGTAAAGTGTCTCAAAAATCTGTCGTTCGCAATCGTCTTTAAACCGTAAGTCCCGCCACTCATGTATAAAATTAACACACACAACATGAGTGGTGTGAGAAGCTAGGCCGTAATCTTTTTTCGAACGTCCCCGGCCTCACACTAACCCACCCTCAACCGACCGCGGAGGGCTCGTCCCCATTACGTAGGGACACGTACACACTACAGTCCGGACTGTAGCGGGTAAGGGAAAAGTAATGGCAACGAGAACATAAAACAGCTACAGAACTTAATCACAAGCTGAATAAAGTAACACTAAACAGGAACTACCTATAACAAGAACGAAAATCCATTTTTATATAATAACTTACAAATTAATGCCAGCATATTACAAACACTACTATTAAAATCAATAAAATCATAATATAAGTTAAATTCGTTACATAATCTACGAAAAGGAAAATTACATCCATAGTTCGTTCTATAAAAATCTAAAGAAAGAGAACGATAGTGCCGTGAAAATCTTGCTGGAATACTGAAATTCAGGTTACAAAGCAAAAACTCTGAATCGATATCACCTTTAACCAGATTAAAAACAAAACGAACCACTAAAACAGTCCTTCTATTCATATGACGGAAACCCATTGGCACAATCCCATCCTAAGCCACGTAAACAGAATAATAAAAACTGCTTCTGCACAGACTCTATTGAATCACTATGACAAAGATAGTATGGATTCCAAATAATAGACGCATACTCCAAAATAGGTCTAACAACTGAAATGTATAGCAGTCTTGTTATATAAGGATCAATGAATTTCCTAGCCCATCTTTTCACAAAACCAAGAACAGCCCGAGCCTTGCCTATCATCATACTAATATGATCAATAAAAGACAATTTCATATCCAATAATCTTGAGTGAAGAATTGTAATGGCCAATTATGTATGTATGTATGCATGTAGAGGAGAAAGCTATAAGACAATAGTGGTGGACAATTTTTTTTTAATGATCAGGGTATGTATATACCTTCGTCACTTTTTGGTCGAGAATAGGGTGGGTGATTTAACAATTTAAAATTTAAAAATGCAATGAAACAAAACGGTTTGAAATTCTGCCAAATTTATTGTAAAGTACAATTGCTCCGTTTAGAAATTTAATATTATTTCATTCATATGGCTAACGCGGCTGGCTTTACAGTACCTCATTCCATCGAACCAGTTTTCATGCAATTTTTCGAGTGTATGGGCTGGTATCTGGGCAACGGCATCACGAATGTTGGCCTTCAAATGCTTAATTATCTCTGGTTTCTCGGCATAACACTTTTCTTTAACGCTGCCCACAGAAAATAGTTCAACAGTGTCAAATTGCAACTTCTTGGTGGCCAATTTGCATCACCATTCCGTCTAATTAATGGCCATCAAACTTACTTACTTACTTAATTAGTCAGTCAGGATTACGACCTAGTTTCTCACACCACTTATGTTGTGTGTGTTAATTTCATACATGAGTGGTGGAAGCTACAGTTTAAAATCGACTCCGAACGACAGATTTTTGAGAAACTTTTCATGGCAATCTCAGAGTTTTTGCCAGAAATCTGCTGAGAGGAAGTCGTCGAATAAATACTTTTTGTATTTTGTTTTGATGTCTGGCCTGAGGTTGGAACCCTGGCTTTACGTCTAATAAGCCAACACACTGCCTACTAGACTACGGCGACTTCATGGCCATCAAATGTTTGACGCAATAAATCGATTTCGTCATGAGATGTGTTGCAAGTTGCACCATCCTGTTGAAAACAAACATCGTTCACATCAATACCAGAAATAGAGGGTACAAAAAATCTATTATCATGACGCAATAGGTATCTCCATTGAGCGTAGTGGTTGCGCGGTCCTTATTTTTAAAGAAATATGGGCCAATGATCCCTTCGCTCTACAAGCTGCACCAAACTGTCACTCGTAATGGCTGTATTGGGTTTCGTAAGACCACGTTTGGGTTTTCTGAGCCCCAAATACGGAAATTTTGCTTACTAACGTACCCACCAAGGCGAAAATAAGTTTCATCCCAAAAGATGTTTTTTTTCTCTTTGGAAAAATCAAAAAATAATCAAATTATAAACCAATTGAACTTTGTAAGAGATAGTTTATAGGAGAAAGAAATCTATGCGCCGTCCTCATTTGCAGAGAAATATGGGCCAATGATGCCTTCGCTCTACAAGCTGCACCAAACAGTACCTCGTAATGGGTGTATTGGGTTTTGTATGACAACGTTTGGGTTTTTTGAGTCCCAAATACGTACACATAGTTAAAAAAACGCTTTAGATGCCCTCTGCCGATGTTTTCTTAATTTCCAAAGCAATTTCTAGATTTTATAAATATTTTTGTCACAAGTTTAATGGCAAATTGTCTTACCGTACAATACCTAATGTTTTTATTTTAAAATGTGTTAAAAGCACTTTTTTTAATTGTATTTATTTCATCATAAATTCTCTTAATAGTTGATAATTTCTGTTGATTATAATCTTCTTATAATTGTTGATTACATCAATAAAAAAATTTCTTAAATAATCTGACATTTCTTTTGAAAATGATTGCTAATGTATTTCCCCGCAACTTTTTTATAGTTTGTGATTTTTTTCCATCATTTTTCTTTTGCTGAAGGTCAAAACATCACTCTTGTCTCATCACAATGGCCCATAAATGCTACACATGCGCAGAAGACGAAGAAAAAAGAAAGAAAGAAAGAAACAAACGACCATTATGCCATAAACTTGTAAAAATCCAGTAAAGAAAGACAACCACCAACTCGACAATGGGAGATAAAAAATAAATTTAAAAAGAAGAAGAGAAGAAATATTTCACACTAAAAACTTTTTTTCTTCGTTTTCTTTTTGTTTGTTATGGAAGTCTATTTTCCGTAAGTGTTGTTATATTCGAGGGGGAAATATTTCAACAGCATTAATGAAAAATATCGTTACAAAAAACAACAACAAGAAGAAAAAATACACACGAAACAGTTGCACTAATTTGAAATACAATCAAAATAAAATCAAATTCAAATTTAAAAAAAAAAACAAAAACAATATAAACAGACAGACAGAGTCATACCTGCAGATAGACTGCCTGCCATATGTACGAATCGAACGAAAAAAGAAAAAAAAAACAAATTTACAACATGAAGAAGAAACAGTTGAAGTAAATGCAACGAAGCATAAATAAATGAATGAATGATTGAATGAATGAATGCATGAATGAAAAAAACTACTTCCCACCTTAACACCGATATTTCATTTAATGAACTGGTGTTGGTTTCATAGACACCGTCTCACATATACCACGACTGTCTAAGAAAAGATTTACTCTCATGTGCATGTGCATAGGCAGTTAGTTATAGCAGCGCACACCTGCACTCTTAAAGGCAAAAAGTACGTGCAAGTACTTTAATAAGTGCCATGATCAGGTGCATGTATGTACCTTCATAATTTTTTTAGGGATGAAATAACTACAATTATAATATTGTATCGGAATCAAAGCTAATAATTCAGTTAATAGGGTTTCGTTAGTTAAAATCTATCAAAACGTTTGTCGCCTAGCTTGTGATTTAAAAAATTATTATCTTGTTGAAGCCACGTCTGGCAAATTACATACATACCTACATAATTGGTCATTACAACGCTTCAGTCAGGATTACGACCTAGATTTTCACAACACTTATGTTAGATTCAAGAGTTGAACCCGCAGGCAAACGTTACCGATTTTGCCAAAAAAAATCATCTTTCCGGATGAAGCTCATTTTCATCTTGTTGGGTACGTTAATAACCAAAATTGCCGTATTTGGGGCTCAGAAAATCCACACATGGTCTTACAGAAGCCAATGCATCCATTTAGAGTGTTTTTTCAGTGCGGCTTATAAAACGAAGTCATCATTGGCCCCTATTTCTTTGAAAATGACAACGGCACAACCATTGCGTTCAATGGAGACACCTAACCCACGATGATAACGATGATTGTTATGTACCCGCTCTTCATGGTATTGACGTGAACGGTGTTTGGTTTCAACAGGATGGTGCAGCCTGTCACATATCTCATGTCACAATCGCTTGATTGCGTCAAACGTTTGATGGCCGTTTAATTAAACGAAATGTTGATGTCAATTGGCCACCAAGATGCAGAGATCTGACACCGTTGGTCTATTTTCTGTGGGGCGCCGTTAAAGAAAAGTGTCATGCCGACAAATCAGATACAATTGAGCATTTGAAGGCCAACATTCGTGATGCCATTAGCGAGGTACGACCCCATACACTCAAAAAAAGTGCACGACAATTGATCCTATCGAATGAGGTACAGTGAGGCCAGCCGCGGCAGCCACATGAATGAAATAATATTCCATTTCTAACCGGAACAATTGTACTTCACAAGAAAGAAAAAAGATTTTGGCAAAATTTCAAACCGTTTTGTATGTTTTATTACATTTTTAAATTTAAACTTTTAAATGGTCTACCCTCTATGTATGTACAATATGCTTAGTGACCAATTATTTGATAATTTTCACATTCATTTTACTGTTTTTGGATATAAAACCATATCTACACTACAAAGGAATAGATGCACCGCAAAGAATATTGCTGCTGTAGGCCAAGCCTGCAGGAAGACGCATAAATGTCGATTCGTTATTGTCTTTAAGATATTAGCCTTTTGTCTTCGACTACACGGAATATTGTTCAAATGATCATCCCGTACCTTGGCATTTCTGTTGACTGGGTTCATTTCAAACTCATCGAAGATGAAATTTTTTGTCAAAGTGTTGCGTTTAGTGATGAAGCTTGATTCGTATGTAAAATTGCCGTATCTGAAGTGAAGACTATCCTCAAACCGTTAACGAATTATTACGACATCCATTAAAATTTCGTGTTTCATACTTCCGTTGAAGTCGCCGTGGTCTAGTAGTGTGTTGGCTTATTAGACGAAAAGCCAGTGTTCGAGCCCCAGGCCAGACATCAAACAAAATGCAAAAAGTATTTCTTAGGCGACTTACTCTCAGCAGACTTCTGGCAAAAACTCTGAGAATAAATAAAAATTGCCATGAAAAAGTTTCTCAAAAATCTGTCGTTCGGAGTCGACTTTAAACTATAGGTCCCACCGCTCATGTATAAAATTAACACACACAACATAAGTGGTGTGAGAACTAGGTCGTAATCCTAACTGAATGGTTGTAATGACCAATTATGTATGTATGTTTCATACGTCCTTATTTCTTTCTGCTGTTACGATAAGTGGCGAGGGCTATTGACCCATTCTGACATTTGGTTCCAAAAAGACCACACAACTAGCCATATAATGGGCTTAGCAATCGATTTATGCAAACTCAGTTAGGCGACCAGTTTCTTTCATGAAGTGATTCTGTTCTTTAGCCCTCTTATTCTTGAAATTTAACGCTTATGGTATACTTTTTATAAGATCGTATTACTTATCTACTTAACTGGGTATTAGCTTCTCACACTGTTCATGTTTTGTTTGTTAAATTTGTCCATGAGTGGCGGAACCTAAAGTTTAAGGTCAACTGCGAACGACGAGATCTGTAAAATTTTTCATGACAATTTCATTTATACGGTGTTCAGATATGCATCTTAATTGTGTAAATCGCAATAAACGCCATTATTGAGTACAGTATTTCATATAAGGCTTCAATTAATTATTGTGAAATAAATACGCAAATTGTTATAATATTGAGTAAAACTTAATATGCAGCACTGTCATAAGTGTGTTTAGTGAGCATATTAAAATTAATCGAATACTTTCAGTTGATATTTGACAACTCAAATGTCAACAACGACAAACAAAAAAAAAAAAAAAAAACCAGCTGTCCAATGAATATTGGATAACTAGCTGAACTGCGTATATTATTACGCCTGAACACTTAAAATATTGTACTCAATTAACCGAACTCAATAAAAGTGCCTATCTGAACATAGTATTACTCTCAGAGTTTTTGCCAGAAGACTGCTGAAAGAAGTCGTCGGAAAAATATTGTTTTTCCTTTGGTTGGGATATTTGAGCTGATATGTATTTGACCTAAGGTCTGTCGTTTAATAAGGCAACACACCTACTACTACCTACTAGACTACGGTGATTACAAGGCTTTATTAAGTCATTGGTTTTACGGACAAAACAAAAATTCTTGACGTTTTCGCTAAACAACCTACTAGACTGCGGCGACTACAAGAGTACTTTAAGTCAATGATTTTGTCAACAAACCAACAACTTTGGACCTATTCGTACAATACTTAAGTCACAATTGTTGCCATATGGCCAGATTTAATGTAAAGAGAAGTCAGAAAGTGAATTGATCGAATGAACCATGTAGCTCTTAGACGCGACGGGTATACGTATCAGAGGTCATCAATGAGTATGCAAAACGATGGGTAGATTCGAATCATACTTATAATTTCTGATACTTATACGCATTCATACTTATTTTAATGTCATACTCATACTACTCATATTCAAAGTTTGAAATACTAATGGTACTCATACTTAACAATACACATGATGTTATTGATTTCGACTCTCAATGACTCATCGTAACCGAATCACAAAATAAGTATGATTCGCGTACGAACACTACAATACTCACAAGAAGGTTGTGTGTTTGTTCTCCTTGCTGTCTTTGGCTTTTTGTTGATGTGTCTTTCTTCCTTCTTTGTAAATGCAACAACAACTAAGACTATAAATTTTGATGAATGATTTGAATCACTCGAATCATTTATGAGTATTTTTCTAAATTTATGAATCTGAATGAGCAGGCGTATGAATCAAACGTATTTCGAATGTTATGAGTTTGATGTCAACGTTGTACCCATACTTATTGCAACTTGTACTGAGTACGAATGAATCAGAGTAGTTGGATTTCAATACTATCGACTCACTCATACTCGAAATTTCATGAGTACTTATGAGTAGCGAAAAAGCGATTCATTGCTAACCTCTGATATGTATGTCTGCTGCAAATCCTTTTTAAAAATATTTTATCCAATAATATTTGTATCTTCCATCGCCATTACATTAGAAATACTTTCCATATTGTGCATATACATTCATTTATCAATTATTTTTTTAAATTTTTAACATTGTTCTTTAAAAAAATATTCTGTCCGTACATTATACGGCTATAATTTAAAACGTTGCGGTTATTATTTTCACACTTAGCAATTTCAAGAATTATTCTTAGAATAAAAATTTTATAAATTTTATTCTATATCAGCTGTTAATCACTGTGAGTAATTCCATACATAATATTAATGAACATCCATCAATTTCCAATTAGTTATGCACTATGGGGAGTATAAATTCATCAATTTTTCGTTATACTTCGTTATTAAGTAAGAAAATGTTCTTTAGTAAGAACAAAAATTAATTAAAAAATATTTAAAAATAAATTCTAAGCAAAACTTGCAACAACAAAACACAAAGTTTATACTTGTGTTGGTGCCTTTGAAATCCACTTAAGATTTTTTAAATCTCAGCCGACAATATTAGTTTTTATAAAGAGTTATCCATTTTTCGGTTTCAAAAGTAAAGAAACTTTTTTCATTATAATGCTTCGATCTTGAACTTAGGTACGATATTCAATGATCGACCATTTTGCTAAAACATTTCACACGGTTTCTTGGTGATAACTCGAAGACTGTTGCTTTTCAAATGTTCCTACGTTAGATTATCAACTGCTCAGACCGCTACGATGTCAAATCTTATGGTCTTGGTGGCCAAACTGTCATTCTTTCGGTTCAATTAGTAACTTACAATCTACCATTTAGCTTGTTAACGCAAACATCGATTGGCAAATAATTTGAAAAAAATTTTGTTCGATAAATCAGCGTTGAAAGCTATCAGGCACATTTACAGAGTTGTGGATCAGCTAACTTTAATTGCTGCATAAATTGGCCTGTATGTGGATGGGTGTGTCAATCTAATCATGAAAATAACATCATTAAGGTACGGAAGATAGACACAGTTGTTGAGAACGCCATGGAATCGGCGAACATTGTATTTTAGGCAGCGTAGATTACATTTATGTTCAGGCCTGATTAAATCTGTAACGTTTCCAGTCTCTTTAAATTTTTATAATACAATCTCGCGATTTCCTTGTTGAGTAAATCGACTATGATGGCTTTAACCACTCTGAAGTAGCCGCAGTAGTAGATCCTAATGTTCAATCCCAGCTCAGACATCTTGAACAAAACTAAATATGAACACATATTGCTTCCGATGACTTTCTCTCAGCAGTCTTCTGGCAAACACTCTGAGAGCAAATAAATTTCCCTTTAAAAGTATCTTAAATGTATCGTTCGGAGTCAACTTTAAACTGTAGGTTTCGGCACACATGGGTGGTGTGAGAAATTAGTTTGTAATCCTGACAAAGGCTTGTACCGAGCAATTAAGTAAGTATAGTCACTCTATAGTGCTTGGAAAGTAACAATGTCTAAATCAACTCTTTTTCTTGTTAGCCTTAACTGTTTTACACGTTTTTCGGTTTACAAATTTTTTTTTTCAGAATAAAAATATTTAACAACTGACCGCCTTGATTCATTACTCTAACCATACTCTGATCTCTCAAGCATTATTTCACCGCAACAAAATTTTTTTAGCTTAATTAACTTCATCTTAACTGTTTTCAAGTTCGTTTAAACAATGGTACTATGGGTCCCTATTGGCCTGACCCATGAAGGTGCGCTTGTTGCTGTGCCACCAACTAAAATAAATTTAAAGTAAAGACATTACACAAATGTCCAATTAATTTTAATCATTTTATTGATTTTGTTTCCCGTTGTCCTGATGATTAAGATGAACGGGCCTGAGTAGTACGCATTCGATCAATTTCTAATATCACGTCTCATTGTCCATGTGGTTCAAGCGAACGGGTCTCTGCGGCATATACTCGAAGATTTTCCAGTCTCAATGCTCGTCTTATTCTGAGGCTCGTAATGCTCTTTTCTTTCGTGCTTGAGGTGTAGGTCGACCAATTGCTTTACATTCATTTTGAATAATTTTCAGCGACGCCATTCATCGGAAATTAATCGCACCAACCTCTGTCGACTCATGCGCAACAACTTTGTTAAAGAATGCACAGTTTACGAGATAATTCATTTTGAGTAATTTTCAGTGGCGCCACCTATCGGATATTGGACATACCAACTTAGAAATCTTCCTCGGCTCATGCGCAACAACTTTTCGAAAGATCATAACATGATCAAATGCATAGTTTACGATTCTATAAGGTACATACAAACAAACATTCATATTTATATATGCAGACTATGGGAGGTGACACGCCCACTATAGCCAATCCGCCCATTTTGTTCATATATACGTCAAAGTCGTCCATACAAAATTTGAGGACTCTAGCTGTTGCAGTTTATGAGATATGCGACATTAAGTACTTTTTGGGTATGTGGGCGTGGCACCTCGTCTATTTGAAATTCTAAAATAAAAAGTAGCTTATAGTTCCTTCTAGACATACAGGAAGGTACTGTTAGTGAGCTTGGCCAACCTTGACATGCTCGCTATATAAGCATATCCTAATGACGTTGTTTATGTCATCAGAAAAAGGCATAAAACCGAATTAAGCTGTCAAGGGTAACAGACTGGTAGCGCTATCATCCTAGTATCTTCTACTGCCACTGCTAATTCATTGATCAATAATATTATGACAATATCAAGTAGACAGATTTTTTTATTATATTTGAACTTCCATTTTAAAAACCTGTAGCTAACTTTCGAGTTCGTTTCGTGTTCACATTTATCATTTAAACGCCCGAATTTTTGTTTCAAAGGACATCTCTATTAACATCCAATTGTCAAATCTAACACAGTTAGGTAACTAGACAAATTATAATGAAACGCTTTGACGTCAGACGTTTTAAACTTGGCTTTTTGCAAAATATTTTGCTCTTTTTGTAAACTCTTTCTATACCCATTCTATACAGTATAAACATGAGCTCTCTACTCTCGTATTATAACAGCAACTGGTATAGCCAGTTTTAATAATAAAAAAAGATGGCGAAAATAGACCTCACTAATACTACAAAAACAATTTTATTTTTTTGTATTAAAAATACTTGCTATTCTCAAGATCTCTGGCTCTCTGCGAGTCTCCCTCTCTTTCTCAAGTTCGCATATTTCTTTTTTTTTTTTTTTTTGTTAACGAACAACTTCACAACATAAACGTACAAGCACTGTTCACCCACACAGGCCTATTTCGGTTTTATTTTTATAACATTTCATAAGTATTTCTTTGGTTTAGTTGGTAGAAGAGCGGTAGTAATTGTTAATGGCGATGGTAGTGCAGTAGCGGTAGTATGGATTTTACATTAAAACAACAACGAACAGAAAGAAAAAAAAACAATTTTTTAATAAAATTGTTAAATACTCTTACACAGTACCCTAGCTATTTGGCGTTACTTTATATATGCATGTATGTACGTACGTACGTACAAACGCATCAATAATGAATAGGCTGGTGGCTGTTTGAACGACTGTTGCTATTGTTAACGCAGTTTTGTTTTTTTTTTAAGTGAAGAAGAGTATACACACGTTCGTGGTATTACCGCAGCGCGGGTATACACGAGGTAACAGAACATGTACGTGGGTCATAATAAATATTTACTATCAATACACAGATGGCTGCTACAGACAGATATTTTTTCAATGTATTCGTATAAATATACTGGAATAACAACGGAGCAGATAAGCAAACAAGAATGCCTTGGAAATAACGTTTTTAGAATAAAATACATACGCACCTAATACCAGTCATATATTATTGTGTTTTACTTAAAACCAACAGTTGATATCAGCTAAGTAGTAATGCTCAAAAGAAACAAGACTTTTCAACAGAATTATGTTTGGAAGTTCTTAATCTCCTGAACATTTTCAAATTGCCTAAAATGTTTCAAGTGTACCATTCCTTGAATAAATGCATGGCCTATACTAGATTAGGTGTCGGGTATCAGCAGATCAATACATATATATCCATTTTACTTTATCCCGTATACATAAGCTCACATTCTAATTGACACTGTATGGATAGTTCAAACATAGTTTAGGCTTCATTCTATCGGTTGGGCCTTCATACATACATAATCGGTCATTACAACCTTTAAGTCAGAATTACGACATAGTTTCCCACACCACTTATGTTGTGTGTGTTAATTTTATACATGAGTGGCGGGACCTACAGTTTAAAGTCGACTCCGAACGAGAGAAACTTTGAAACTTTTCATGGCAATTTTTACTGATTCTCTCAGAGTTTTTACCAGAAATCTGCTGAGAAGAAATCGCCGAAGAAATAGTTTTTGTATTTTGTTCTGTTTGTTCTATCGGCTTAAATTTAAACCATCGGTTATCTGGCAATACTTATCTCATTTATTCAATTCTGCCACAAAATTCAGTATCTTATCTCTACTGTACGTAATGAATCGATTTACGCTTAAACAACGTTGGGATTTATTGGAAAATTTATTATTTGCGAAAAAAAATCACCTTTTCGGATGAAGCTCCGTCTCATCTTGGTGGGTACCTTAATAAGCAAAATTGCCGCATTTGGGGCTCAAGGCAAGGGGCTGTTTCATGCGGCTTGTGGACTGGGTGCATCATTGGCCCATATTTCTTTGAAAATGAGGATGGCTCAACCATTACGGTTAATGTAGACAAATATCGTACCATGATAACCGATTTTTTCGTACGCGCTCTTCATGCTATTGATGTGAAGGATGTTTGTTTTCAACAGAATGGTGCAACTTGCCACACATCTCATGCCATAATCGATTTATTGCGTCAATGTGACGCGTGATGTTAGTTTAATTAGCCAAAGTGGTAATGTCAGTTGGCCGCCAAGAAGTTGCAATTTGACACCGTGGGGCTATTTTCTGTGGGAAGCCGTTAAAGAAAAGTGTTATGCTGACAAACCAGAGACAATTGATCTTGTGTTGACTATTAGACGTGATACCACGTTCAAACCCCAGGTCAAAGATCTCCAACGAAATGAAATATGAAAAAAATATTTCTTCGGCGACTTCTTCTCAGCAAATTTCTGGCAAAAACTCGGAGAGTAAAATGAAAATTGTCAGGAAGAGTTTTTTTTTTAAATCTGTCGTTAGAGTCGACTTTAAACTGTATGTCCCACTTAACACACACAGCCTAAGAGGTGTGAGAAGCTAGATCGTAATCTTGGCTGAAGGATTGTAACAGCCAATTATGTATGTAAATATACTGGGAAGCTGCGAATGAGTGGAGGATAATTCCAACGTTTTTATGAAATTAGCCTGCATAAATGTCGAATAAATCTTGAACTAACATGGTAAGACGACGCAATAGGCAGCCCATTATTTATATCTCAGTGCCAATATAGCCAAAATGTTTATAAAATAGTAGTCGCCGTAGTCAAGTAGGTAATGTGTTGGCTTATTAGACGTAAGGGCACGCTTCAAACCCCAGGTCAGACATCTTCAAAAAAAAGAAAATATGAAAAAATATTTCTTCGGCGACTGCTTCTTAGCAGATTTCTGGGGAAAACTCTGAGAATAAATAAAAAATTGCCATGAAAAGTTTCTGAAAAATCTGTCATTCGGAGCCGACTATATACTCTAGGTCTTGCTACTTGTGGATAAAATTAACGCGTTATGAGAGAAGCTAGGTCGTAATCCTGACTAAAGTATTGTAGTGATCAATTATGTATGTGTATGTATTAATGGTATTCTTTTTCCTACACCTTATATGAAAGAAAATGTTTTTTTAACTCACCCCCAGTGTTGGTTATTATGTTAAACAAATTCCCTATTAACACCTCAATGTAAATTATAAAAACAACATCAAACTTTTTTCCGATTTATTCATAATAATTTTTTTTATTTTTATTGAATATAGAAAAATTGTTGTTTTGACTTTTAAAACATCCCACGTATTTATTTTTTCTTTTAGCATTTTATTTTCTGTTTATTTATTTATTCTTTTCATATTTATAAGCAGCATAGAATTATTAAAAGAGAGAATATATTTCCGAAGCCATCATCATGATAATGTTGTATGTGTAAACGATATGAAGTAATGAAAGATCCTTCCTGATAATAAATAATCATTCAATGAAATGAATTTTACATTTTAAATAATTCATGATGTGTTGGCTTATTTATTCATTCATAAAAATTGTTATTTTTTTGTTGTTGTTGTATTTTGTTCTTGAGTACTTTTTTATTGAAAATTTTATTTTTATTTTTATTTTGTTTTCTGATCAAAAACAACGACAATGTCAATGGACACATACTATAGTGAGTGAGTAATTGCGTGAGCATAGCCTATGACGTTACCATGCAGTGTCATTTCAACAATTCTTGAACGTTTCATGTACTTGTTTAAAATATTATACAAGAACGTACATACATACGTGTACATAGGTTTATGTAGTCTAAGTAAATACCTTAAGAATATATTGTATATTCGTATGGAGTTAGTATGTACTCACCAGTAGTTTGTTTTTTATTTTTAGTTGCCATATAAGCGCCTACGTTAAGAATGTGCAGCTGATGACCAATGCTTAGAAACACTAACTTATTTATATACACTAACTAGCTGCTTGACTAATGGTTTTGCTTTTTTGATTGCATCTAAATATTGTATGTTAGTTGCCATAGTCTAGTAGTTAGTGTGTTGCCTTATTAAGGGTAAGGCCACATTTCAAACGCCAGGTCAGACTTATCCAACAAAACGAAAAATGAGAAAAATATATCTTCGGCGACTGCCTCTCAGCAGAGTTCTGCTACTTTTAAGCTCATGTATAAAATTAACACACAACATGGGTGGTGTGAGAAGCTAGTTCGTAATCCTGACTGAAGAGTTGTAATAACCAATTATGTATTTATGTTTGTAATGGCAACGTCAGTACACTGGGATATTCCATCTTACAGTTACATCTGAAAAACATAGACTCTGTAAATTTAAATGAAGTTATTGCAAGTGGAGAGAAAACTGAACAATTTATATCACAGCCTAGAGTTCATAATTTCGAGATTCCAATATTTTATGGAGCGTAACGGTTGTATGGTACGCAAAATTGATTGACATTGCAAGAAGTTGGTATAGATATACTTAAGCCACATGTGGTTCATTCTGATACCATAGGCGTTCATTTCCCCCAGTCCTAGAATCATTCAGAGTTTCTTATAAAGCTACTTAGATTCTTAGTATTTATTCTGGACGAAACAGTGAGATCGTCTGCATTTTAGCAGAAACCAAAATGCTACCTTTTTCTCCAAAATAACGCTGGTTATGTACACAATAAATGAACACCAAAACCAATTCGATTTTGTGTGAGTGTTTATATTGCAGTATACAGTACCGACTCCAATCACCATGCTGAGTGTGCTCCTTTATAGTTTAAGCAGAATTTCCATTCGTCCTTGGTCAGATGAAGGAATTCATTACTGGATAGTTAATTATAAGCACGCAGATTTTTAATGGACATTCCAACGTAGAGAACTCACTAGAAAGTTTTATAAGTGTGTCATATCTGGCCGAATACGCTGACTAACTTCTGTTGCATACGATTTACTGTTCTCTCCTCATACTTTATAAGGTACTCCTGTAATGTCTCCTGCAACTCTATAGCCCTGACAAACTCCAGTATGCTACTCGGTATCAACAATGCCAGTTTCTTGTCCAAAATCTGGAATGCACCGTGATATCTCCTTCGGTGATGCATTAATAGCTCACAGCTTCCAAGAATATGTTTCTATGATTTATTTTCATCTCCGCAGAATGTACATCTTGGGCTCTCGCTAGTCTCCGATCTGGCTCTAAAGTGCCCTATAAAAAGACCGATAGTTAACCTTAAGTTATATCTTGAAAGTCTGTTGCACGACTCAATACTCCTCATATTTTAATTTACGAACAAAAGTTTTATTTGCCTCAAACCAAATTGGTTTCAAAAGAGTCATTTATTCCCTTTGTCGTCCCTTTCGTTGAGCAGATCTATGCAAAAATCCCCATCCACCCCATAAAAGGGTTCTGGCCACGACCTGGGACCCAGCAGAGTATAACATTATTTTCTCTACGTAGGCGATTCAACCTCGTAACCTCGTAAGACTCGAGCACTGTATTGCCGACCTGACTGTCAGAATGTATTGCTATGTACTCACCAAGTGAAATTAAGCACATATTTCGATGGTATAAACTTCCGCTTGGTATTTCCATTAGCTTTCGAATATTCCATCCTGGAATCAAAAATTCCTGCTTCTGCCCCAGGATCGGCATTTGACCCATCTGTATGCGGTAAAATAATTCCTTTTTTAGGAGAGTATGCAGCTTCGAGATTATTTCATTCACTTTTTTTCATAACAATAGCCATGACGGGAAAAACTGCAGACCCAAAATTATTTTCGTTACTTGAAGTCAGTCTATATGATTTGGCGATTTTCACTTTTGAACGTGACTTTTCTGTTCTGTTTTAATACCACATCTCCTTTTATCTCCATATTTTTCCAAACAAATTTTTTTCAGTTATTGTCACAAAAATATTTGTCATGTTCTATTTTTAGTTGTCAGTTTTTTTTGTAATTGTTTTTGGTTTTCTAAATGTGGTTGTTTGTCTATTATGACAGACTTAGTTGGCTTTATAATTTTCCATGGACTTGAAGAAAGATACAGATGATTTGTTTGTAATGATTGGACTGATGCTTTACGAAAACAACATCACGTCTCCATACAATTTATCTGTCTTTATTATGTTGGCTATTTTTAAAAGATGCCTTCATCAATATTAAAATATGACAACAACAACAGCACAACAACAATAAAAACTACCTACACATAAAATTCAAAGTCTCAGCCAGCCTATCTAGAGGTGAGGGCAATGTATCCCCACCTTTACAAATACTAAGTATTTTTGCATTCACAGGCTGAAAGTAGTGTTCGCTCGTTGCATGGTACTATGTAATGTATTGTCATTCAATAACTAGTTGAGGGAATAATGAAATGTATACAAAAATTAATAAAGAAGAGCTGATAACAAGTAAGAGATCTAATAGGGAATCTGTCCCTAAAACTGCAGACGACTGTAACTTACCTTGCTAAATACACACTTTACGCATTCACATATGAACTTAAGCTCAAAGCACAAATCAGCTCGGATTCAGCACAAAAAAAGAAATACGTCAAGAAGGAATAGTTGTTTTACTTTGTTTTTGTTTTTCTCTTTTTAATTCTGTTTTTTTGTTTCAATATTTAATTCTTCTTATGAAAACCTACACGTTTAAAGGAGTTTTGTCGGCTTTTCTACACATGGTGGACAAACACTGGGATCAGCTTAACTCGAACTTAGTCAATCCAAAACAAAGCCAACTCAACTCAAGATATTTCACACTTTTTGTTGTTGTTGTGCTTTTATTTGTAGATAATTTTAGCATCTCTGGGGTTTAGGCATCAACCGGCCAAATATTGATACACTGAACGTAGCATCTTGTTGTTGAAGACAAAATCTCTGCAGCCAAGCCAGGCAGTAGGGTTGAAATCTAGAATTGGAAGAGAAAACGAAAAACGATTTTTTACTTTTGTGAGTATATGTCGCCGTATTATTTGTGTTGGCATGTTTGTTTGTTTGTTTGTACGCGTACAATAACTTTAGAACGGCTTAAACTGTACATAGAATACAATACAAGTATGAAAACAACGTATAAATTTTAAGATTTATTTTTAGAAAAATAAAATCGTATCACAAATGTACATACAAACATACCATATAAGCATAAAGGCCATAACATTGCTTATAAACCATATTAATAAAATTTATTACCAATTGGTATGCCATGGCTGGCTGACTGCTAGATGTCAGGGGTATTGATAATATAGCACGTCCTGTTGAATTAAATCATGTTGGTTTCTTTTAATTTTTTTTGAGATTTTTTTTATGGCAGTTAATAAGGAATTTATGAAAGAAATAAATTTAAAAATTTTATCTTAAAAATCCTTAGAAAATTGTTAAAAAAAATCAAATTTTATTACAAAAGCATTCACTTCACTTGTGTTCACAAATAGGCCCTTAGTTACAAAACAATGTATATTTAAATTCAAAAATAAAAGTTTTCTTTGCAGCTATGTACCTATTACACTAACCTTGAATTGTTTTTATTTCAAATAAAAGTCAATATCTTCATACAAAATTTCATAGAATTTCAAGACAGACACCCACTTTTTCTTTGCTTTGCTTTGTATAGAAGTCAGAATAATTTTTTTGTATCTAAAACGCCTTCTCTTAAATCGTTTATACGGCATTATTATGTGCATAAATTAATTACCAACCATGCAAAACAACAACATTCGAACACATTCGAAATTAACTCTACACTTGCATGAGTAATCAAACTGAAAAAGAAAAAAAAAAATCACAAGAATACTTAAGTCAATCTAAGGCTTATTATTGATAGAAGAAAATAAAAATCGAAGACAGTGGTTGAAAAGTAAGAAAATTCACAAAAAAACAGAGCAGAAAAGAAACCACTTTTAAAGAAATTTTAATGGAAGGCTTAAGCGAGCTCCCCGTAAACCTTTTTATATATACATTAACCAGGCAGTCATTGGATCCTAATCAACGATTCTCCTTTCACTTGTATCTCGATCTTTTCTGATAACCAATCTGCTATTAGATCCCTTTCAAGCGTTACGGTCAACTTCAAACTCGTCAGGGATTGTTGCCCTTGTCTCCACGTCCTCTCTGAACGATTCAACGTCTTGCTTATCTGACTCTCCGGGCACAGGGACATTCCAAGCAAGTACATTGGGTCAATTCGACCTCCGGGTACTGTAAATTGATAAGTACGCGTCCCCTAACCTAAGCAACTGTAGTGTTGATGAGCTTGCCAGACTTCTTCCGTAACCCTCGCTAACTGAATTTGGTGTGCCACTTACCTCGGTAAGTGTTGTAGCCATTAGGCAACAATTCTTTCGCTTACAGGTTATTGCTTTATGGGAAGACACGCGGAAAGACTGCAGCATCCATCGAGCGACTACCGCCGAGGTTGTGCGTCTACTGAAAAGGAAGAAACTGTCATCCATCATGGCTTTGCCAATGTCCATCTCTCGTGAGTCGCAGATTCCTTAACGGTTCCATTGATATCAAGGATATAGCTTTCGTTCATAAAACTTTCATGCTTGAAATAGTCGCGATTTTAGTTTGCAGCCCCTGCACTGATCAACTTCTTTGATGAGTTTGGTGGAATTTGGTCAGTACGGGGAGTGCGCTTACCCGTGGTGTCACAACGGGCCGCTATGCGTGCTCAAGTCAGCTTTGATATCAAAGTTTCCGCTCTAACCTATTCCGGCTAAGGAACGAATTCTATACGTAATGCAGTGTACGATCCACTGGCCAATTAAACACAAACGAATGTGCTGCGCCGTAGTCTAGTAGGTAGTGTGTTGACTTCAGACATCAAAACAAAATACAAAAAGTATTTATTCGGCGACTTCCTCTCAGCAGATTTCTGGCAAAAACTGTGAGAGTAAATAAAATTACCAAGAAAAGTTTCTCAAGAAAAAAAGCTGTCGTTTGGAATTGACTTTAAACTGTAGGTTCCGCCACTCATGTATAAAATTAACACACACAACATAAGTGGTGTGGGAAACTAGGTCGTAATCCTGACTGAAGGGTTGTAATGGCTATTTATGTATGTTATGTTATGTATGTTTAGTGAAGAATTCGTTAGACTACTAGACGAGAGCTTGGTAGTTAAACATCTGGAATTTAAAGCTCTGGATTAGCCGTAGCCTACTAGGTAGTGTGTTGATTTGTTAGACGTTCACCCTACCTCAGCTTAGTAGTCTAGTAGTTAGTGTGTTCGCTTGTTAGATGTGAGGCCATGGTTCAAACCCCAGCTTAGACGGCTCCAACAAAATGAAATAGAAAAAAATATTTCCTCACAGCAGATTTCAGGCAAAAACTCTAAGGGTAAATAAAATTGCCTTTAAAAATTTCTCAAAAAAGGATGCTGCAAGTTGCGTCGTCTTGTAATCTAATGCCATTGAAAAAATTCATCAGCAAGGCACGATTATGTTGACCGGAAAGTGAACGAAATGTTCTTTGAACTTCGTGAAAATATATCCCTTTTTCAAAATAAAATTATTCTATCGTTTAACAATACTTGAAGTCTTTGGTGACAAACCATAGTTATTGAAATCGATAGCTTTCATGCAATAAAATAAACGTAGAACTGTAGGACTAAATAATATTCAAAATTCTTAAAACACAAAAACAAAATTAAAGTAAATAATATATGACCACTGTGCGTTTTAATGCGACTAACAATAACAGCCTTTTGCCATATTTATAATCACAGCTAACTTAAGGGGTATGGTATAAAAAATAAAAATATTGACCAAAACAAATAAAAAACAACAACAAAATCTAACGGAATATCAATAATTTGATTAAATGACGTCAAAAAGAATTGAAATATAAAAAAGAAACGAAAACAGAGTCTTGTATTGTATTTTGCTAACGATATTGGGGTCTTTGAAACTTGATTTGGATTTCTTTTCCTCGTAATACGTTATTAATGCTATAAATTCTTTATCGATTTTTTTATTACCACTTACTATATATGTAAGTATATGCTAAAAGTATTAACACACATATGTAATTAAAACGAAGACATACATACATACATACCGAGTGGGCCATCTATCGGTTTCAATTTGATATCATCGGTTATTGCCAATCTTGCAATACATATGTCATTCTATTCTGTCACAAAATTCAGTATGTTATCTCCACTAAATTTAATACTATGTGCAGATATGCAGTTTTATTGAGTCAATATTCGGTTTATTGAGTACACTAATTTAAGTGTTCAGACATAATAATATACGCAGTTCAGCTGCTTATTCAATATTAATTTGATAGTTGGTAAACAAAACAGCTGGTTGTTTCAATAACATTGTTTTTTTTTTGTCGTTGTTGACATTTGAGTTGTCAAATATCAACAAAAAGTGTTGTGAACATATTTATAACAGTGCTGCATTTTAAGTTTTACTCAATATTATAACAATTTGCGTATTTATTGCGCAATAATTAATTGAAACTTTATATGAAATATTGAGCTCAATAATGGCGTTTACTGCGATTTATGCAATAAATGTTCATACGTGAACACCGTATAATCAATCGATTTACGCTTGAGCAACGTTGGGATTTATTGCGCCAACGATAAACTGCATGATGTTGTCGATTTTGCCAAAAAGAAATCATCTTTTCGGATGAAGCTCATGTTTATCTTGGTGGGTAAGTTAATAAGCAAAATTTCCGTATTTGGAGCTCAGAAAACCCACATGTGGTCTTACAGAAGTCAGTGCATCTATTACGAGTGAATGTTTGATTCGGCTTGTGGAAAGGAGGCATCATTGGCCTATACTTCTTTGCAATTAAGGAAGTTGCAACCATTACGGTCAGAAGAGGCACCTATCGTACCATGATAACCGATTTTTTTGTGCCCACTCTTCATGGTATTGATGTGAACGATGTTTGGTTTCAACAGGATGGTGCAACTTGCCACACATCTCATGCCACAATTGATTTATTACGTCAAACATTTGATGTTTGATGGCTGTTTAAATAGACGAAATTGTGATGTCAATTGGAAGATGGGATTTGGCACCGTTGGACTATTTTCTGTGGGGCTCGGTTAAAGAAAAGTGTTATGCTGACAATCCAGATACAATTGAGCTTTTGAAGACCAACATTTGTGATGCCATTGCCGAGATACGATCCCATACACTCGAAAAAGTGCACAATAATTGGTCCGATCGAATGAGGTACTGTTAGGACAGCCGCAGCAGCCATTTGAAAGAAATAATATTCCATTTCTAACCGGAACAATTGTTATTCAAAACAACAAAACTAAATTTGGCAAAATTTAAACCGTTTTTGTTTCATTGTAGTTTTAAATTTGAACTTTTAAATGGCCCACCCTATATATATATGTGTATACATATGTATAACCATATTTTGTGTTAAATATTGAACGTTAATGTCTTTCATTTTTTGTAAATGTTCGTTAATTTTAATCATCATTTGAAAATATCACTCTGTTCGTCTGTCTGTCTGTCTATTGGCCAAATTTTGATTGTTAAATACACGTTTTTGTATATTAAATGTGTATTTTTTTAACTTTTAATTTATTACAGAATGATTGATGGTAATCGAATATGATTGGACAGACAGACATCATTCTTACGTCTGTTGTCTTTATATAAACTTCAACCCACTATTTTTATCTTTAAAAACATCAGAAATGCGGATTCTTTTAAAGGTTATTTCTTAAGAATTATTAGTCATATAATAGACCTATAAAATTGGCTATAAAAAATGGTAATTTGTGTTTGAAATACATGCTGGCAGAACATAAAAAAATTAATTCTTTTTATTTTTTGTTAATAATTATTGAATACGCGTAAATTGGGTAAAAGTTCGTTAAACCTTCATTGGTGAGAAGCCTTTAATTAACATATTCACTGTGTCAGAATTCAATATTTATTGTCATATTATTTAGAAAATAGAACTCCGATAGTGAAACTAGAAAGAATTATGTTTTGTTTTAAGACAATAGAATTTAAACCATCTTTCACACTATTTTGCATGCAATTTCTCAAAGAAATTTCACTGAATTTTAAATTCTTTGTTTGAAATAATGTCTCATACTCACACATGTCTGGAACAAATACTTTCTCGAATAATAATTTTAATAAAGCCTTGTTAACCAATTCTAAAGAACACATTTAACTTCCAGTTGCAGATTAAATTGACAGCACCCACATACAGACATACATAATTGGTCATGACAACCTCGCAGTCAGGATTTCGACTTAGCCTCTCACACCACTCATGTTGTGTGTGTTAATTTTATACATGACGTGCGGAACCTACAGTTTAAAGTCGATTCCGTATGACAAATTTTTTTTTAGAAACTTTTTATGGCAATCCAATGCAAATCCGAAATGTACAATTTTCTATAACTCCTGCGCATAAATAAGACAGAATATGAACGATGGCATTGATGTGAGAAGCTAGGTCGTAATCCCGACTGAAGGGGTGTAATGACCAATTATATTATGTATGGCCGATGGCAAGGATTATCTTGGCTCTGAAGACCGTTATAGTTTGTGGCTTATTTGTATACACCTCCGACTTAAAGAAACCCCCCAAGAAAAAGTCTAACGAGGTCAAATCGCACGATCTTGGTGGCCAATTTACATCACTTACACGTGAGACGACCATGCCTAAAATCGCTCGTGCAGAATATCCAATCTTTAAGTACATGTCTTGTTGTAATCATAAGTCCAGACTATCTAATTTATGACAAAAGAAGTTCGTAATCATTGACCGATAGTGGTCGCCCTTGATAATGATAGCCTGGCTAAAATCGTTCGTTAGAAGTATGAATCGATGATGATGCAAGCCCAAAATCGTGAACAGAAGGTGACTCTGTTAGGCTGTCGCTCTTGGATCTCATATGTGTTGGTATCATCTTAAATTTTATAATTTTGTTTGTTTACGTACGTTAAAGAAAAATTGTTTTTCATCGGCAAAGTATATACTTTCAAATAAAAGTATGGTTAATTGTCTGCTGGTCCAGAGCCCATTCGGCGAACATATATATGTCATTGCTTATGGTTGCCCATTGTGATTTTGCAAAACAGACTGGATAAATAATAACTATTTTGTATTAACTATTTTGTATAACTGTCAAAGCTCGGAAACCCCTGTTGTATTTTATTCCTAATAAAGAAAGGAGCACTAACAATTAGTCTTAAAATTTTTGATTTAGGTCATTATCATCATTTCTATATATGATTTCCTTGTAAACCTAGGTCCTAAAAATCAAAACACCTTCCCTGTTAACACGTTTAAATAACCACTTTTTGCTTTAACTTGATGCTTTCAAGTTCATCTTTTGTCAAGGAGCATACCTAATTATTTGACTTTCTGTTTTTGGAATTTGTTTATTATTAAGGAAACCTGATAAGCAATCATTTCTCCCTAAGGGAATATAGTTAGACTTATCGGTATTGACAGGACTTTTCACTCTGCGAAATAAGTTTATATTGTATAAATGATGATACTATAGTAGAACATTCATGGACGGCTATTATTGCTGCATCGCACTATGTGGCAAAAATGAATTTAAAGAAATTTAAGAAACTGAGTATGATAGACAACAAAATTCTGCATTATATAATGAATTTTCTCGACTTTAAGTTGAGATTTGTAGATTTGAGACGATGTCAAAATCAGGAAAATGAAAATTAAATGCATTTTTGTTGTTTTTTTTAAATTTTAATAGGTTTATATGATATTTTTTTGTGGCTAAACGAATAGAGGTTTTACATTGATTTTTTTTTATTTGAAAGGTATGAGCAACTGCTACTTTCAGTTTTTTTTTATATATATGTATTTAATGTTAAAATTATTCGTTCAACATTTAAAAATAATAAAAATTTCACATTTTTTTACCCTTCCTAAAAAAGAGATAAGGATTTTAAAGGTGAAAGTAGTTTTTAGTAGTTTAATGTTATATACCACAAGAAAATATGAACTCTATACATTCAGGAACAAAAAAAAAGTTTGCGCAAATTTGCGCAATTATTTTTGCCGATTTTTTGAAAATTTTACTTTTTTTTGAAAAATTAAAAAATTAGACGCAGTGCCATAAAGCCATATGGCCGTATTTCTCAATAGAATGAGAAATAAAACTATATGGATTCAGTAGAAGCGATACCAATCGAGATGTCCTGAATAGTTTACTTTTAAGCAGTGACCCTTTTATAAGCTGAAGTACACAAAAATCGCGAAGGAATAGAAAAGCATTTTCATCAGATACTATTAAATTACTCCTTCCTGACATTGATGATAAAAATTTTTAAGTTAAGTATTAAATAATGTAAAATAAATATTATGAATAAATATTAATTATCATAGTAGTTTAGAAACTTAATTACATATGTATATCGACTATTACAGCAATATGAGATGTATGTTAGATTTTCTTAATGGACCGTATGTAGTACCTAGGGGCACTTATGATCCGATCATTATAAAATGTGATCATAAATGATTCACATTCATATTAAACATGTTCATGTCGAATTTCATCGAGGTAATACAATTTTTAAGCCAATTATAATCGTTAAACATATTTTCTTAAGGGGCCCTATTTTGGACCAAGGGGCAATTATGGACCGACCATAATAAAATTTGGTAATATGATTTAGATTTATAAAATACACGTTCATACAGAAATTCATCACGATACCGATGTTTTTAAGCCATTTATAAGCGAAAACGTGAATTTCTAAAGGGGACTTTATATGGGGACTAGGGTCAAATGTGATCCGATTTTCACCAAACCTTTTCCATGCTAAATTCTATCATGATTGTTGCATAATTACCATAATTATGTGTAAATAAGTGCAATTTCGAGGGGAATTTGTATGGGGGCTAGGCGAAATCACGGACCCATTTGAACCAAAATCAGTTGGGTTCATCCTTGGGCCTAATTATCACGAACACTATCAAAAAATTCCAGCCATTAACTCATAAAAAACTTCTATTAATTTTGGCCAGGTTTTCAGGCAAAATGCCACATAGTGCATCGTTAGCGTAGGTCGCTGTTGTTAAGTTTTCATATTTTGGTATTGGTCACACTTTCTTAAGAAAGACCGGTGTAAATTAATCGAATTCCTAGATCGAAATGCCTCTTAAACGTTCTTTATTTATCGATTTTGTTTAACAGAAGCAGTGCGCCAATGTCATTTAAATGAAATAAAACCCTTCTGTATTATACAAAAAGAAATATAATAAACGATACTATAAAATACAACGGTGAAAACATATGTACATATGTTCCATTTTCACCATACATCGTCAAATACAAGTCATAGGTTTGTGTATTCGCTAAGTCAACAGCCGCACCACCTACTGGCAAATTAAGTATATAAAGACAGAAACATACTACCCATCAAACAAAATGATATGAAACGAAACTTGGAATCAAATCTCTATCACATTCATATCATCATGATGACAAATTTATCAATTGAATAAAAACTGGATTAGGAAAACGCCAAGACCATTTCTAATGATAGCCTGAGAGAAACTTGGAATGTGTGTGGTTTTGAAAGTGCACTTTAAAGAAAGAAAAAAATGTATGATTTCAAATGAAAAACAACATGTAGCTGGGAAAATGCTAGTGACGTTTATCAGGCTCCATTTCTGTTTCTGGAATCTTCCGGCTATTGTGTCTTTAAAACCGAGATAATGTCCTTGAACCCATATAAGTTATCTTTGTGTGATTCGAATTATTCTTGAAAATAATTGACCCTGAGAAAAAACTGCCTATCAGAATGCATATTCGAAAGTTTAATAGCAAAACCCTTAAGATGCATACCACAATACACTCTGTCCAGCATTTTGGAAACATCGGTATAAATCTCAACGGTCCCACTATGGACTTTAAACCAGCAATGCTTATATGACAATGTCTTCTAAATATTTCCCACCAAGGAGCTTAGTACAGTCTCAGTATACCAGATCCTAGTGCAGTGCGCATGTTGAGCACCGTATTGACAAGAGCAGAGAGTTAGTTAGACAGTATCATTCATACATACATACATAATTGCTAATAACAACCTGTCAGTCAGAATTACGACTGAGCTTCTTACAATACTTAGATTATGTGTGTTAGTTTTATACCTGAGTGGCGGCACCTACAGTTTAATGTCGACTCCGAACGTCAATTTCCATTTTACTCCCAGAGTTTTTACCAGAAATCTCCTGAGAGCCAACACACTACCCAAAAGTCTGCCCTAACCATTCTCAGAATATTGGAAAGGATTTTGAACAACGCACTACTGTCTAACCAAAGCCGCCGTAATCTAGTAGGGAATGTGTTGGCTTATTAGACGTAAAATTAAAAGGTTCAAACCCAGGTCAAACATCAAAACGAAATATGAAAAATATTTCTTCGGTGACTTCCTCTCAGCAGATTTCTGGAAAAACTGTGAAAGTAAATTAAATTGCCATGAAAAGTTTCTCAAAAGAAATCTTTCGTTCGGAATCGAGTTTAAACTGTTGGTCCCGCCACTCATGTATAAAATTAACACACACAACATAAGTGGTGTGACAAGCTAGGCCGTAATCCTGACTGAAGGGTTGTAGTGGCCAATTATGTATGTATGTATGTACAACCTACTAGAGTTCGGCGACTTTGGTTAGACAGTAGTTGGTTGTTCAAAATCCTTTCCAATATTTTAAGAATGGTTAGGCCAGACTTTTGGATCTGCAGCCATTCGCAGTATATATCAAAAGTTTCGAAGCTTTTATTATTAACGTACCCACCAAGATGAAGGTGACCATCATCCGAAAACAGGATTATTTTGGCAGTTTCTCGTTGGCCCATCTAGCAACGCGAAAAAGAAGCGGATGGTTATGCGGCTTCAACTCTTAAAGCAATTGAAGTTTGTAGGCGTCATACGGAGATCTTTTCGCAAAATTCGACTCAAACTGGTGGGCGAAATGTTGATTTTGATGGATTCTTCTCATACGCACTTTCAGCCCCATCTTCGATATTTTCGGGTGTATGCCCTCTACGAGCACGCTCATGTCTTGCCGCATCAACAATGATACCAGTTTCACGAACTTTAGCGAGCACTGTTGGTTCTACTCTACGACCAAATTTTGTACGACATTTTCATGCAGTCGCCGTAGTCTAGTAGATCGTGTGTTGGCTTATTAGACGTAAAGCCCGGGCTCGTATCCCAGGTCAGGCATCAACACGAAATATGAAAAAAATATTTTTTCGTCGATTTCCTCACAGCAGATTTTTGGCAAAAAATCAGAGAGTAAATAAACCTCCCATGAAAAAGTCTCTCAAAAATCTGTCTTTCGGAGTCGACTTTAAACTGTAGGTCCCACCACTCAGGTATAAAATTAACGCACACAACATGAGTGGTGTGAGAAGCTAGGCCGTAATCCTGACTGAAGGGTTGTAATGGCCAATTATGTATATATGTATGTATGTGTTTTCTTGCAATTTCCGACTAATTGTCTTTGTTTTGGAAATACATTTCTATTAAATCCCAAAGTTGCTCAAGCGTTAATCGATTTATTACGTTCCAGTGGAGATAATATACTGAATTTTGCGATAGAATAGAATGACATAAGTATTGCCAGATTCGAAACAACCGATTGTTCAAATTTAAACCGATATGTCAAGAAGACAAGAGACAATATGTGATAATGGTTTCTTACTTGCAACATACTTACCTACCTGCCTATGAAAGAAACCACAAGTATTTGTTGTTTTACTATTTCTTTGTTTAAATACATTTATTTTTTGTTTTTATTTATAATTAAATTTTTTATATCGTATTTTTACTTATTATACAATTATGGTTTGATATCTATTCAATTATTTTTGTTTTTTTATATTGTTTTCATAATAAATATCCATTTTAATACTCTCTTATAAATTTTTCTTCTGTAAGGTTTCATTATTTTCAATTTCATTGAATGATGCTGATCATTAAATTCAATCTTTTTTGTTTTGTTTTCAATATTTTATTGTGTATTTAACGTTCTATTGTTTCTCTGAATTCTATGCTTTTATTTCTTTTTTTTTTTAAATTATTTTTACAATACTTGTTTATTTATTTATTTAAAGTCATTTATTCATTCGTTCCTTCATTCATTTATTGTACATTCTTTTGTATTGTTTCTGTTTTTGTTTTTGTTATTTCAATTTCATTATCAAATTTACATTGTTTACATGTGAGTAAAAGTGTTTTTATGGTTTCACACACTCACCCATAGACTATGCTGTGCCTCAATAATTTTTTTTTTGTAAAAACTAACAGCAATTTGCGTTTATTTAATGAAACATTTTTTTTTTGTTTTTTAATTTTAAAATTTTTTTTATTATTTACTTTAGGTTTTTATATAACTTTTTCAATTCTTTTATTCCAATTTAATGTTTTTGTTTTATTTCATTATAAACATTTTTTGTTAAGCCTTTATTTGCTTAAGGTATTGTTTTATTATTAAATTGAATAATTTTTTCAAATGCTTCATATTTTTTACACTTATAAACAGAGAGAGATAGAGAGGGATAAAGATTAAAATAAAAAAATTTTAAATATTTGAACAATTTTTGTGTTGGTTTGTTTAAAGCAAATATTGCAACAAAAGCTATACGTATAGGCAGGTGTAAATTTTATTAAAAAATTCATATAAAATAAATTGTTTAATAAATAAAATAATAAATGCAATATGTTTTTAGGACATGTGTAAATCTACCAGGTCTTTCAGGTTTGAGTTTCTTTTTTTCTTTTAGCATTTGCACATACATAATTGGTCATTTGAACATTTCCCTCAGGATTACGACCAAGCTTTTCAAACCACTTAAGTTGTCTATGTGTTAGTTTTATACATGAGTTGCGGTACCTATAGTTTTCTCATAAACTTTTTATGGCAATTCAATTTCACACTCAGAGTCTTTGCCAGAAATCAGCTGAGAGGAAATCGTTTTGTTGGAAATGTCTGATCTGGGGTTTGAACCGAGGCCTCATGTCTACTAGACCTACTAGACTACGACAGCTATCAGCCTGACTTGCATTCTAGCTTCTCAGCAAAAATACCGGATAGAGAGCCTATTATGAAAACGATTAACACCCTCCAGAGAACGCCATACAATTAAACACAGATGGATCCACATCACAAAGTCGAATGTAAAATCTTTACAGAATAGTTCAGTATGAAATTATCCTTTGTACCGCCCATTCACTGTAAGTCTCTTCGAGCTCAAATAGACAGAGAAAAGGAGGTTACCTTCTGCTGCATCTCAGATCATATGGAATTTCTCAGTAATAAGCAAGCAGATGAACTTGCCACTCTTCTGTGTAGTTGGAGCGGATGCTTAAAAAGTGTGCTCAACGAAAGGGAAGATAAAATGAGGAAAAGACTCTTCTTAAACCAAATGGGTTTGAGGCAATTAAAACTTTAGTTCGGAAATTGTAAACGCAGTACTTAAAATGCGTGTTGTCTTGAGCCCAACACATAAATTCTGCGATGACGAAAATGACACATCGAAATACTATATTAGTTCATCCCAAAAATAACCACCTGATTTGCATCAGGTTCTAGGCAGGGAGTTGTCATTGTTGTCATTGAGCAGCATCCTCAAATTACAGGGATACTCTATAAAGATTCAGGGGAGTACAATAGATCATATGGACGCAATACTAAGGCTCCTCTTTACGACAACAAACAAAATGAGCATTACTCGACAGAGGAGAAAAGAAATTATCCCATATTTGTAAAGAATGTATCAGCCATTTAGACTGCTTTAGATCAGATAAATAGAACGGACGGTTCCCACTCAATAAGTTACATCATAATCGCTTTGCCCATGTTGCGTTGCTCCCTGTTTTAGTTAAAGGCTTTCAACAGCCGTTTAGAACACATTCCATTCCCCAATTTTTCCCTTGACCGTCGGTCAATTTATGGTATACCACGGTATAGTTTTGTCCGCAAAGTTAAGTGATCGACCCCCAAGTTACTACTCAATGTCTCAGTGCCCAAGAATTTAGAAAAGCGTTATCGTGTTCTTCAATACCAGGGTTCGATATAATCCGTAAACAGAGCTCATAGTACCGCTCTGCTATAAGAGTATGTAATAATCGAAGTGTCTTTATGTAGGTTTCTGTACAGGGGGACCTAGAATGGAACACTTGTGTTTATCTAAAGCAAGATGGAATAGTAAGCCCATATATGAAGACAACAGATACATGTGTCCCTCTATGGATTTGCAATAAATCTACAGTAGCCGTAATAAAAATCGCTTGTAATAACCGACATTAGGATGAGAAATTCTGCGGCAAGTGGCAATAATCGATAAAACTTGCCTATCCGGATTCGATTTGGATAAGGTACATAGCTTGCCGAAGTCGACATCATCCTCGGGAATTTTCTTTCAAACCTATTTAAAATCAGTCGTTGTTTTAACCTGCCATCGTCTCACGTCTATTAACGTCACACTACCTACTAGACTACGGAGAATATATACTTAGTTTTATTGACATTTATGACGAGTTCTATGTGTTCTGCAGCTTCTCTGCAGTTTGCATTATCGCACAACACTAATGTCTAAGGAGTATGGTCTTCATAGATTTGATAATGTATTGTACTTGAGGTAATAATGTCAGTCTGGGTTCGAAAGAGAGCCAAATAAAAGTTTCGTTCCAAGAAAAGTTTGAAGGATGTTTTAAATGATTAAGGCAGAAATCTAGACTAGGTCAGCTGCTATTTATAGGGTAATCTGGGTAAAAGTTGTTATTACGACAAGAGGCTGTAACAGTTCAAAGCAGCGGTTAAAGCAAAAGTGAAGTAAGTATCCGACTTGCATAAGTGTCGACATGTATAACCCGCAACTTGTATTTTTGTAATAAAACAAATGAAAAAAGAAACTCAAAATTGAACGACCCTGTATAAAATACATCCAATAAAATAAAATAAAAGTTTGAATTCATTGCAAAAAACACTGTTTAAATTAGAAATAAAATGAACATATTTTTCAATTCTCTCATGAAAACTAATGAACAAATTACAATAAAAATAGTACAGAGAGAGAAAAATATCAATCGAAACCTGAAGCAATTTTCATTTAATAGGGATATTCACTTGCTTAATAAATCCTCAAAGCAAATTTAGAAATATTATAAAAATATTTATAAGTTTCAAAATCTGTATATAAAATATACAATTTGGAAAAATACTTTTTTGAATTTAATATAGGTGGGCCATTTAAAAGTTTAAATTAAAAAAATGCAATAAGACAAAAACGGTTTGGAATTTTGCCAAAATAACTTTTTTGGTTGTGATGTACAATTGTTCGGATTGGAAATTGAATATTATTTCATTCATATGGCTGCTGGGGCTGACCTCAGGGTACCCCATTCGATCAAACCAATTTTTGTTGCCATCTTGGCGATGTCATCACGAATGTTGGCCTTCAAATGATCAATTGTCTCTGGTTAGTCGGCATAATACTTTTCTTTACGCACAGAAAATTGTCCAACGGTACTTTCGCTTCACAAGCTGCACCAAACAATTTCTGGCCAATTGTCTTTGGCCTTCAAATACTTAATTGTCTCTGTATTGTTTGACAATACAAAGGCACCTCAGAGAAAACAGTCAAACGGTGTCAAATCTCAGCTTCTTGGTGGCCAATTGGCATCACCATTTAAGCTAATTAAACGGCCATCATACGTTTGCTGCAATAAACCGATTGTGGCATGTGTGGCAAATTGCACCATCTTGTTGAAACCAAACATCGTTCACATCAATACCATGAAGAGCGGGTACAAAAAAATCGGTCATCATGGTGCGATAGATGTCTCTAATGATCGTAGTGGTTGCGTCGTCCTCAATTGCAAAGACGTATGGGCCAAAGATGCCTCCGCTTCACAAGCCCTACCAAGCAGCGACTCGTAATATCTGCATTGGCTTCTGTAATACCACATGTGGGTTTTCTAAGCCCCAAATACGTTCATTTTTCTTATTAACGTGCCCACCAAGTAAGCATGAGCTTCATCCGAAAAGATGATTTCTTTTTGTCAAAATCGACATCATCGTGCAGTTAGTTTATCGTTGGAGATAATATACTGAATTTTGTGACAGAATAGAATGCGATAAGTATTGCAAGATTTGTAAGAAACGATGGTTCAAATTTAAACCGAAAGATGGCCCACTCTGTATAAGTAAAAGTACTATTCCTGTAACAACCCTTTAATACAAGAAAGTTATTTCTCTAAAGCAATTTAAAAATATCATGTTAGCAAATATTTAGAGACGTGGACCACGGATCTAAGTAAGTTTAACGCTTTGATATGAATACCCCTTTTATTACCAATATAAACAAAATAAATAAATAAGAAAACATTTGTATGACATCAAATATATTGAATATTTAATTTTGTTTAAATGCAATATTGTTTCATTCTCTATTTCATTAATTATTTATAAGTATATATTTAGATATGTATTAGTATATTTGTGTCTGTATATATCGTATATATTTGTGTGTATACATATGTTTGTGTTGTGTGTATTTTATTTAAATGTTCATTTTTTTCCTTGTTCTATCTTCAAATGAATTTAGTTTCACTTTCAATGCCTGTTGCCTGTTGCCTAAATGGTTTTTATTTCAATTTTATTTTCATTTTTCTTGAATTTATTTTCACCTGAATTTAATTCTCTATTTTTGTTGTTTTGCTGATGCTTGTATTTCATGAAAACATTTTTCCGTTCGATTTGATTTTAAATAAATTTACATGGCAAATAAACTCAAAATTGTTTCTCTTGTTAAATAGGCACCACAATACAATACTTTTTCGTGTTGTTTTAAATTCCTTTACAATATCTTTTCCTTTTTTTTCCTTCTTTTCTTATAAGAAAAATGTATAAAATTGTTTACTTTAAATTTAAATTTAAATTTCATTATTTTAAAGCAAAAAATAATACGGGTGTAGAGGTGTTAATCAAGCATTGACAGGGACATCATTCCTGCCTTGGATTTCTGCCTTGTAATCCACAAAATAGTGATTGATACAGTGAGAGAAAATCGTATTAAAATTCAATAAATCTTACCTAACGTACATACATAATTGGTCATTATAACCTTTCAGTCAGGGTTACAACCTACCTTCTCATACCACTTATGTGGTTTGTCTTAATTTTATCCATAAGTGGCGGGACCTACAGTTCAAAGACGACTCCGAACGACAGTTTTTTGAGAAGATTTTCATGGCAATTTTGTTTACACTCACAGAGTTTTTGCCAGATATCTGCTGAGAGGCAGTCGCCGAAGAAATATTTTTTCATATTTCGTTTTGCTGGAGATGTCTGACCTGGGGTTTGAACCATGGCCTCACGTCTAAAAGCCCAAAGCACTACCTACTAGACTATGATGACCACCAGGCAGGCCATTGACAGAAATTTTATCTCACATGAATGAAGAGAGATGCTAGAGGTCAACAATTCCTAGACAGAACATAGTATTCCAAAGAAACTTCCGAAATTTGAATTTGAGTCGAAATTAAAGCCTTGCAATTCGTTGCCATATGTGCATTCTATTTTGCCAAATCACCATAAACGACCACCAAAAATAACGTGTTTTTATTGAATGAGCTCTGGTGCAGTTAGCAACTGAACCTAGTTTTCATAGAAAAATTATACTTAGCGATGAGGCCCGGTACCAATCTGCACGAAATCCAATAGCATCGCATGCATCACAAAAAGGAAAATTACTGTTTCGAATGGTTTTTGGGTTTGCGGCCTTGTCCACCCAATATTTTTTTTATCACTGCTTACGGCTATCACTGTAAGGTTGTAATGTAATGGTTCTCAAATTCTTTATGGCTTGAATAGATGCAGGATTAGCTAAGATGCATAACCGATTTGAAGGCATGGTCACGTGGAAGTAATGCGATTTAGCTTCTTTAGACTGCTTCTTGTAGAGGTTTTTTAGGTCTCAGATGTATGTGAATAAGCAACAAACCACATCGGACCTCAAAGTCAACATAATCAATGCCGTCGGTCAACTTCAGCCTCATTTATGAGCCAGAGTCACAGAAAACTTGACATTTCGGGTGCGCTTTACCCAGAAACTCCCATGTTGATTGCAAATTTAGGCCCTTGGTTCTAGAAACCAGCAAAATTGGATTAAAAGGACACATTATTCATCGAAGATTTTTCTCTTTCATGAGAAAAAACTTACTACTTAAGCAAACATTCTGAAATCCAAGCATAGTTGAATGATTTAGTGGCCCAATCACTTAATGTTAGTTTGGGAAAAGCAAATTGGCAGCTGTACGATCAACAACCAATAATTATAACAATAATTGAACATTACAATTCTTTATTTAGTTAGAAGTACAACATGTAGCTTCTCTCATGAAGCTTTATTACTAGTGCAGTCGAGATCTGAAAGGTTTCTAGGGTAATCACAATAGGTCCAGTGACCGCAGAGTGTACTTAACATCCTGACGGTACACATGCTCAAATTTAAAATTCAATAACAAGACATACTAATAATACCAAGCAAATCAGAACATCTTTTGAAATCAAGGCAAAGCACTTAACAAGTTCTGAGTTATAAATTTGATATGTCAGTAGTACTATGCTCATAATCCTGTAGAGTGGGTGCGGAGAATTCAAGATCAAAACTAATGCTCTTATCCTACTTCATGCTGAGAGTTGAAGTAATAGAGGTATTGTAATTTTATTATCCAGGAAAGTAATGAAGCTTTAATTGAATGAAAACCTCTTTGTAACAAAATCGTTAAACCCGGACTTATGGACAATTCTCCATAATTTTACAAGCTTCTCTGATGGAGGCTTTAGAAATTTCAATAAAAAATTTTTCTTTCAACTTCTGTTAACATATTGTTTGCGAAATATCTCTACTTAAAGACTATAAGAATTTAAGCAAGGCCGAGACTTAACTCCTTCGAGCTTGATCATATGTGCGGACCGCCAAGCAGCAATCAAAGCGCTGGGAACCCATCTCGTCAAATCATGGACTCTCTACACCGAATACCTCGACCCAACATCCGCCTCTACTGGGCTCCGGGCCATTGTGGAATAGAGGAAAATGAAAAGGCAGACGAACTGGCACAGAATGGATGGGAGATGTCTGAAAACGAGACCATAGAGGGAATGTATACGCCTCTATAGAAATACTTTTCCAAATTGGGAAAACAGCATGGAATTCAAACAATTTGTTTGCCGCTTTTCAAAACTGCTGTGTCCAGCAGTGAACAACGGAAGATCCTGGGTACTACTTGAGTTCAACAAGGAAACGGTTAGCATTCTAACAGGAATTCTAACGTGACACTGTGCTCAATCTGCCCCATCAGGATTACTGCAGAAGCTGCCATAATGTGTAGTAGACGGAATCGGTGCAACACCTTTTGCGCGAGTGCTCTGCTCTCAGGACAGATGTCATCGGTTTTCGGGCGACAGAACGTTTAAAGATCTGGACATAGTGGCGACTGAGCCACTAGGGAAACTGGCAGGTTTCATCCGAAGCTCAAATCCACCACTAAGGGATCGTGACCAGGGACCAGGGGCCTTACCTCACACTAGACAACACAAAGAGCCATATGGTCGCCGGGTGAACTTGCTTGTGAACGGCAAGCTACCTGCTAACGTAACGTCAGCATTTTGCTTGGGTTATGACATTTAAATAATAATTTAAAATGCAGCTGAAGACGATCTTACCATCGGAGGATTACGATAGCAGCAGTAGTAGTAGTAGCAGCTGATATACATAAGCGATGTGATGGGTAAACTATATGGGTAAACCATAAGGTTAAAATTTTCTCTTATCTCATTAGATAAGGCCTTATTCAACATGGACTTCTTGAAAAATTTACATTCTTTGGACGATAAATGTTTGAAACATGTGATAATGTGGGCTTTCCTCCATAAGTCCTATAAAATTGCGTTGGCCTTTATTCCAATAGAATGTGGAATTCAAATACCACACGTCGATATGAGGCTATTAGTCAAGGCTCTATTTGAGCAGCTGTTGTGACCTATTGGTGATAAGAACTCTCGACACTCAAAACCGTTTAACCGGCTAAGGAGTAGTTAATATTTGTGGTGATTAACGCGGGGCTAAGTCATTCAACTTCTATCTTCTGTAATTAGTGTAGTAGGTCCACAATAAAATAATAATGACACTCGAAGGACCACTGCACCTATACCTTCCTTTTCCAATCAAATAGGGCAAGTAAGTTGTTGTTGTTGTTTTTTGTGTGTTTTAATTTAAAATTAAATTTAAATTGAAATTTATTATTTTGTTTTTGTTTTAATCATATGTATATAAACTTAAATTCTAATTATTTATAATGAATGAATTTTAAATGCAATTAAAATATACAATGAGAAAATAAAATCAGTCTGACTTTGATTTGTTTGTTTTTGAAAACGTAAATATTTTCATAAATTTTCTTTTAAAATTTTTCTTTAAAGAATCTCTTTTACTTGCTTAAATACAAAAATATTGTTTGTTTGTTTGTTTTGTTTTTTTTTCAAATACTTAAACTTAATATAAATATACGTACGACTTAAATTAGTTTATAATTCTCTTGTGTATAGTGTATAGTATCGTAATAAATTATTTGAATGAATTAAACTAAAATGCTTATTTACAATGAAATAATTTCAAGTATTTGAGAATATTTTATAAGAGTATTTTGAATTCATTTGTTCTTTTCTTTTTATTTAATGAGTATTTTTATTTAATTTTTCTTGTCAATAAAATTAAATTTTTAAATTTATTTGTTTAATTTTAATTTATTTTACTTTAGATTCTATTATAAACAAAATACATATGTTTTTACATGAAAATGTTTAGCAACATGCTTGGCAACATTTTCACATACAATAATTTTGGAATAAAAGTATATGAAAATGTAGGCTTATTATTGGAATTATTTGCACGATCTTACTTTTAAAATGAAATTGCAATATTTGTATACTACTTGTTAGGCTACGGTTTTTACAAGCTAAGGCTTTTATACTAAATTCTTATAAAGGTCAACAACTCTTCGCAAATATTTATAAACAATGTTGCAGTTCAATATAAACACGTTACTTTTTATTTGTAAATTAAAAAACAAATGGATAATTTTCAAACTTAGCTCTTATTGTTGAGTGTGATAAGGCTTAACATGTATGTAAAGTATTCTTTGAAATGGTTGCAGCATGTTGCGAAACACTTTTTGTTATACAAATTTAAAGAAGGATATTTTATTACTTGTTCAACTATGAAAATAAACTGGTAATATTACTGGCTAAACATATATTGTTATAATTATATTGAAGGCTATACTTTTACAAGTTTTGAGCTCCCTTAAGCTGTAGTCCTACATCATTTTTGAGCTAGTCAATCTGATATATGTAGATTATATGCAATGTTGTGCAACATTTTTTTGTACGAACACATCCAATATTAAGCTTTAAAAGCTTAGCACTGTTAAGGATATACTGCCAAAGCTGAATTTTAAAACTAGAACATTTTTTTAAATGTATAAAATAGTTTCCTTATAAACATGTTGTTAAACTTTCTTCAAGCTTCAAGCTATTTCTGAAGTTAAAATAATACAGATTTTAGTAAATTTTGAAAAAAGCTTTTTTGTTGTATTGCTAAAGATTTCTTGTAATAAATATGTGGGGAGTTATTTTTTTAAATTTGGGCTCTTTCCTAATTCTAAACGTATTGATACATAACATCTGTACGTATTAGAAACATATTGTTAAGAACATTTTCCTTCTGACTAACTAAAACAGTTTTTATGCAATGTTGCTAAATATTTATTGTCATGAACGTATTAAGAAACCTTTCTTATAAATATAACTTCTGTTTTAGAACACATTGCAAAGTTTATACACAATGTTGCTAGTAATATTGTAGTAAGTTTTTGAAAATGCTTATATACAATATTGGCAAAGATTTGTTAAAATACAACATGTTATTAAAAATTTGTTTATGGAAAGAAATCTCCCATTCTAGGATGGTTTGTATGCAACGTTTTGAAACATTTTAAATAAGTTTAGCAGGCTCTTCAAGAATTGTTGTTTGTTAAAAATTTGTAAAGTTTATAAATAATGTTGCTAAGCATATATGTACTGAACAAAATTTAAAAAATAATTTTTTAAGTTCAGCTGCTTCTAAGCAGTTTAATATCGACTCCAGATGACAGATTTTTGAAGCTTTTCATTGCAATTTTATTTATGGTACTCTTAGAGTTTTTGTGGAAGAAATATTTTTTTGATATTTTCATCTTTGTTTGAAATGTTTGTCCTGGGGTTTGAACCACGAATTGTCGCCTTATAAGGCAGTATACTACCTACTAGGCTAATTCTGCCTGTAAGCCTATAGTAGGGTAAATTTTATAATATTTGTTTATAATGTTGCCAAACATTTCTGCTCTTGGATATGTTAGGAAACATTTTTTATGAACTAAGTAAACATTGAGATATAAAGAATACTGTGTAAAGTTTATATCAAACATTCCAGCATATTTCAGCATTTCAGTCAGTATAGGTTTCTAGAAGTCACCGTAGTCTAGTAGGTACTGTGTTGGCTTATTAGCCGTAAATCCCGGGTTCGTATCCCAGGTCAGACATCAAAATGAAATATGAAAACCTATTTCTTCGGCAACTTCCTCTCACTCTGAGAGTAAATCAATATGCCAAGAAAATGGTTCTCAAAAAAAAATCTGTCGTTCGGAGTCGACGTTAAACTGTAGGTCCCGCCACTCATGTATTAAATTAACACAGACAACATGAGTGATGTGAGAAGCTAGCCCGTAATCCTGACTGAAGGGTCGTACTGGCCAATTATGTATGTATGTATGTACATATGGGTTTCTAGTATTGTATATATGATTAAAAATGTAGAGAATTTATAAAGTTTATACCCATTTTTGCCAAACAAATTTTGTTTTGGACAAGCCTGTAACGTATATTTTTATAAGGTTCTGCAACATTGTTCCTACATATTAGTGCTATACACATGTTGTTATAAATATGTTGTGAAACATTTTATTAAGTATTATAGTGTTTTCACACCGAAAATAAAACCTGATTTTACCATACAAAATTATTGTGTTAAAACCAAAATAAAACCTTTTTTGAATTGGTTTTAAGTTGGTTTTATGAAATACAACCTTGTTTTGATGTACTAAATGTACTAAATCAGAGCTACCAGCTCTGAAAACCTGAAAACAGCTGATAAATACAAAAACAAATGTTAATAAATAAATAAATGTAAATAATCATTTTTTTGTATTAAAAAAGGAAATATTTGGAATATTTTTAATTTCTTCAATGAAAATTTTAAAAATTTGTAAATATTTAATTATTAATCGAAATGTGAGTTGTTTCTCGTCACAATGAATATAGTTTCTTGTGCGAAAGGTAAGTCAGAAGCTAAATATATCAAGATGAAATAAGGCATATTGCTCATAAATTTTTTTTCTCGCAGTCATAAATGTCATGAATTTAAAACCAATTTTAATAAAACTTGCAGTGTGAACGCAAAACCAGCTGTTTATGGCTAAAATCAGGTTTTAAATTTTGGTGTGAAAACACTATTACATAAGCTTTAAAAGGCATTAAATAACTTTTAAATTTTCTATATTAATGCTGTAGAAACAATTAACGCAACGCAGCAAATGCAGTAATCTCTCAAAAATAACGGGTGATTTTTACCTATTATCTTTTTGGCAACACTGGTTGAAACAGCTCACGCACGTTTCGTGTTTTTTTTCGCTGTCAAACATATTCAGTTTGGTGTATAATTTAACCATGAATCGTCTTACAAACGAACAACGCTTCCAAATCATTGAATTTTTTTTTTATCAAAATGCGTGCTCTGTTAAGAAAGTTCATCGCGCGAAGATCCACTTCTTTATCGAAAAATTGTGTTCAGCGACGAAGCTCTCATTTTTGGCTCAATGGATACGTAAATAAACAGAATTGTCGATTTTTGAGTGAAGTTCAGCCAGAAGCATTGCAAAAGCTACCAATGCATCCAGAAAAAGTCACAGTTTGGTCCGGTTTATGGGCTGGTGGCATCATTGGACCGTACTTCTTCAAAGATGCTGCGAATCGTAACGTAACTGTGAATGGTGAGCGCTACCGTGAGATGATATCCAACTTTTTTTTTGCCCAAAATGCAAGAGCTTGACTTGCATGACATGTGGTTTCAACAAGACGGTGCCACATGCCACACAGCATGCGTAGCAATGGACTTATTGAGAGGCGAGTTCGGTGAAGATTTTATTTCACGGTCGGGACCGGTCAATTGGCCGCCGAGATCGTGCGAAATAACGCCTTTAGACTATTTTTTGTGGGGAGTATGTTAAAGCTCATGTCTATACAGACAAGTCCGCTTCAATTGACGCATTGGAAGACAACATTAAGGCATTTATTCGTGAGATAATACCGGTCGAAAGAGTTTGCCAAAATTGGACTAAGCGGATTGGCCATTTGAGGCATTTGAGGAAGCAGCAAAACTTTGCTACTTTAGTTTTAGGCTAATTTCTATTTTTTACTTGCAGCAATGAGAGAATTAGTGCTCACAAAGAGAGAATTTGAGCTGGCAATACAAGGATTAATACTGTAAATCCAATAATTTGCATGAAATAGAGATTTTAAAAATGCAATGTATGTAATATAACGCTGGAGAAAAGGGTTTAGTGGCACTATTGATAAAGAATTAATGAAGCGTTTATTCTTTACTTCTTTTGCTTGTTAGGCTTAGGCTGCAATTGCAGAACTGTTGTGCTTGCTGCTTTGCTTTTATTGTGTTAATAGCATTACACTTTCATTTGAATTAAGCTAGAATGTGATGGCCAGAATGTTTTGTACACTATAGAGCATTATCCTTGTCGGTGTTCGTGAAGTTTAATATCTCGGAGAGAGATTCAGTGTTTATATCATAAGTTGCTAAATATTTAAAGTAAATTTAAATGGCTTCTAAACAATAGTACTACAGAATTATTAATGTTTCGAATTTTTGTAAAATTTTATGCAAAATGTTGCTAAACATTTTCTGCTATAAACATGTTAAACATTTTTATAGTGTTTCTTTTATTTTTAACATGGCTATCTAATGCTAATATATTTATATGATTTTATCTTATTTAAATACTATAATTTGTTTAATTTTTTTAATGTATATGTTTATGTATAATATGCATGTTGTTTGTATGTATATAAATAAATTGTAGTTTTTTTTCTTTTAAATGGGCCTCATTTCTCTTAATTTACTTTATAATATGAATAATAATCTCAATAATAATATTAATAATATTTTGCAATAAATATATATTAATTCATTTGTATTATAGCTGTAACTGTAAATATGTTTATTTAACTGTTAGTTATTATTATTATTATTTTTAATACCAATATAATGTTTGTTTTTTTTTATATAAAGTTTAAACCAATTTTATTTTATTTAATTACATAAATATGGCATTGATTTCATTTAATTTTTGTATTTTTGTTTTTTATTATTTTTTCTATATCTTATGCTTTTAATTTTCAAACAATATTTATTATCAATGTATACATATACTTGTGGTTGTTGGTTTGTGGCTTACTTAAAAACGTATCGCAATTTTATTTTATTTTTATAGCTGTTGTTGTAGTTATATAGTTCTATAGTTTTCCTTTTTCTTTATTGTAGCATTTTTACTTTATAGTACGGATTTCTCTTTATAGTTGCTTTCATAGTTTTTTCAGGATTTATTTTTATTTTGGAATTTTATTTCATAAAATAACTGCTTTTATACTGTGGTTTCATCATCATCAATATTCCTCCTGTTAATTGATTGTTTTTGAGAGAGAAAATAAAAGAAAAATTTTTTATTAAATTTTGTTAAAATTTGTCCAAAAAAATATGTCATATATTTTTATTATTAAACATATAAAAAATGTTATTAATATTTAATATACTTTATAAATGGTTATTAATTTAAATATAAAACTCCATAATAAAAAGCTTTTAAATACAATATTAAATGGCATTGGTTTAGTAGCATCTAAGTTAGTTTAAAAAAAATTATTTAATCGGATTAATAATTCCATTCTATCATAAACATGCTTTTTTATATTTATATATGCTTATATATATATATATATGTATACATTTTTTAAATCATTAAAGCAAAACATGCATTCAACTAAAAATTTTTAAAATTAAATAAAAATAATAATAAAAAAACTTAATATTTAACACTAAAAATCATTGATGGGGCATATATGTATATATATATAAACAGAATTTTAAAACACTTTTAAAGATCGCATGACCTATTCACAAAAAATCTTAACGTAGGTTTAGTGTATACTTCAGTTAAATGAAATTTTAAGGGCCATTATTACAACTTCCCGTTAACTAAAGGGAGTATTTTATCGGGCAGATAATTTTTTTTTCGTTAATATGAGTACCCAATAAAATAGAAGTGATCGTTAAGCTAAAGGGAGGATCATCCTACCTTTAACATTTAAAGGTCACTTTATGTTTGAACTTGCCATATTATATATTATTTTCATTATGGCAACTTCAGATTTGAACAAAATGAGCATATACAACACAACAATAAAGCCCGCGGTTGCCACTGCGTTAAAGAAACTTGTATAATTGAGCAATTTTATCGACATTGCTCCGGCACTGCCATATTTTTTGCAAACAGTTAACTTTATTTTATCTGTAAGTTGTAATAACGAAAATAAGTTAAAGGTAACTTTACAGTTCCCTTTAGCTAAAGGTACCTTTAACTAAACTTAAGTTTAACGGCAAGTTATAATAATGGTCCTAAGTTTAACAATATTTCATGAAGGATTCGTATTCATAAACATAGAGTTAGCAAAGACCTTTTTTGATATATTTTTAAACATAATTCTCTACCCAATAAGTTTTAATGTGTCTTTAATGCACACATTAGTTGCAATATAATTTAAATTTCTAATAAAAAATTTAGCAAAGACTCTTTGGGGTTGAGAAATGGGGAATATTTTCATTTCTTTATGAAATTTCATTGATGATTTGGGAAAAATTGTTTGTTGGTGGTCACCTAAAGACTATCTTTAGTCTGTATGAATTTGTACAATGACACGCCCCGCTGCTGTTTTGCCGCCAGTTGATCTAATATCAGAGTTTCAAGTGATACTGTTATTCGACTCGATCCGAATAAACAAATCCTATGTAGACAAAAATAGTAACAAGGTGCTTTACAAAGCCTTTCATATGCTTAATATTACCCTGAAGAGTTAAAATGCTACATAGATCTAGCAAGGGACATACAAAAGCAGAGTTATAAGTTTATTATCAAGAGTATCAACACTGTTTAAAACACTTCTCTTGCCTAAAACGTCCGCCAATATTAAATGTAGTTGGACTTTAAAATGAATCATACCAATCTAATGATATTTTCAATTGGTCATTACATCTCTTCAGTCAGGATTACGACACCATTATGTTGTGTGTAAATTGTATGTATGTTTAAAGCAGATTCCGAACGACAGTATTTTTTGAAAAACTTTCCGTGGCAATGTTTATTTTCTCTCAGAGTTTTTGAACCGAAATCTGCTGAGTGGAAGTCACCGAAAAAATATTTTTTCAATTTCGCTTTCTTGTAAATGTCTGACATAGGGTTTGAATCACGGCCACACGTCTAATAAGCCAACACTCCACCTATTAGCCTACAAGGACTATGTTAGTATTCTATGTTATTATTCCATTTTTCTAAATCAATCGCTGGCTGTAATTGGCTTTTGCTTTTCGCGCTGGGATTACTTTATATTTCATTCTATACAGTCAGATTTAAAAATATGACTGGGAAATAAAAAAGTGTTAAAATCCAGACGTACTCCATTGGAAAATTGAGTTGGTAATTTCTACACAGATGATTGAACCCCGCCAAAGTCTTGTAAGTGACCGCCTCTGGAATGGTTATAGCACTTTTTTGAACATTTCGGTCGGTACTTGAAGAACGTTAGTGTTCGAATTTTTCAAAGTTAATGGATCATCCGTGTAGACACGGTCTTTGAGATAGCTCCAGAAAAAGTTCTACGACGTCAATTCACGTCCCTAATTTTCAATGGTAGGCAAAAAAAAAATCGGTTATTATATCGTCTTAGTGGTCTGCTTGTCGACGTAACCAGCGAGAGAGAATTTTTAGTGTAAAACTTTAAGACGTTTCCTTACAAAGAGTAGTAAGCATATGATCGAAAATCATCACGAACCCGTTTTATCCTTTGTATAGATGTGAACAAGCTGAATTACTATTTCCGAGGTACGGAACATCTGCATATAAAATGCTAAAATTTATTACACCCAGAAATTTGGAGGCTACGGTTAGAATAATAGGATTCAAGTTCAATACAATCTGTCCTTTGGATAGATCCAGTATACTTTATGATTTCGTTATATGCGTTGAACAAGCCTTAGAAAGAAAATTAAATGGAAGTTTAGGAATAGGGACCATTTTGGGACATACATACAATGGGTCAAAAACAGATATTGAGCTCATAGTAAAATTCAAGGGTATCTTCTAAAGGGAGGTCTATGCCATCAAAAGGTGTGCTCAATTCAACATGGACGGAAAGTATATAAGATGAGATATAGTAATACTATTTGACCGTCAAGCCGCCATGCCAGCACTCGGTTCTTATGAGGTTAATTTGAAAATAATATGGGAATGTCGCCGTAGTCTAGCAGGTAGTGTGTTGGGTTCTTAGACAAGAGGCCTCGGTTCGAACCCCACTTTATACATCACCAACAAAACGAAAGATGGACAAATATTTCTTCGGCGACTTCCTCTCAACATATTTCTGGCAAAAACTCTAAGAGTGTAAATAAAAAATTAGAATGAAAGGTTTCTGAAAAAATCTGTCATTCGGTGTCGTCTTTAAACTGTAGGTCCCGCCACTTATGAATAAAATTAACTCACATAACATAAGTGGTGTGCGAAACTAGGTCGTAATCTTCGCTGAAGGGTTGTAATGCCCAATTATGTCTGTATGTATGTAAAGACTCCCTTTTTAAATGTCCCTTGGGCAACAGAACCAGTAGAATTCATGGAATATCGTAGAGGCTACATACTCTGTTGAAACATTTGTGGCATACGGATGAATAAAGAACAGATAAGAGCAAGAGTAACGTAAGGTTTTTGGTCTCAAAAGTAAAATATTCCGAGCCCAAAGGAATTTTTTCGCGGGTATTTTCTAAGTGGAAATCTAAGACATTGAAAGAAGTGTTTAATTTAAATTGCATTGGAGGTACAAAGGACGTATTTCTCTGGGGAAGCTCTTTTCTAAATCACAGCTGACGTGGGAATTCTGGGCAGGTTGGGGTGATAGCTTTGATATCAAAAGCTCACTTGAGGACGCATTGCGGCCCATTGTGACGCCACAGGTGAAAACAGAGTCTATACTGACCAAGTTCCACCAAAGAGAAGGAGGGCTTCTACGCCAATGATTCATTTAGAATTAAGGGGTCTTAGATTTCTTAACTATTTTTTTTTTCTATTTCTATTTTTATTTTTAAATATTGAGCAGTGTCAATAAATTTTTGATACAAATTTTTTTCTTTTTTTCAAATAAATATTTACGGTGACTATGAATAAATTTCAAATACTTTTACAAATACGTTCGGAGAGACCTGAGTATATTAGTAGAGCACTAAACAAATGATAGTACGAGTAATACAATAATACCAATAACAATAATAATGATAATAATAATAATGATGATGTTGGTAATGACGATGATTCAATATTACTTTATGCTATTGTAAGTATATGTTTGTATAGGTTTTCTAACTTCAATATGTGTATGTATGTATATTTGAATATGTTTATTTTGTGTGTTTTTCTAAAGTACTTGTACATATTGGTGTATGTGTTTATTGGTATTGGTATTTATAGTAAGGAAGAAAATTTAAATGAATCCATAAACTACCAGACTGTTAAGGACCAAGGATATAGACGCCGTTGTCGATGTAGCCATAAAATGTCCAACTGTGATAAATGTTTTGTTGTTTGTTTTTTATTGTTTTTTATGGTTTTTGTTTTTGTTAAATGTATAGAATATAAGAATAGAATAGAAAGTAATAATAAAAAAAGTATATGTTTTTTATTTGTTTTTAGTTTTTAAGATTTATTTTTGCATGATAAGTTATTCAACATTTTTTTTTCTTTTTTACAACACTGGGTCTATTTTTCTATTATAGTGTGTGATTACTTTTGCATAAAACTGTAGGTGTGTCTTATAAACTAAAGGAGATTTATTAGAAAACTAAACAAATGTATATAAAAATAAATATTACATTACTTATGTTAGTATTTGATGATGGACAAAAAGAATTTATTTTTTTTAAATTGTAGCATAAAATATAAACTAACGAACTTAATTGAAGATAAATATGTAAAAATTTTTTAAACAATAATAAACGAGTAAATGGCCATAACATTTTATGAAAACAAACTATTTATTAAAGTAAAGATATGATTGAAGCAAGTTGGATTATCTAAATTTATTTAAATTGTATACGACCCTAAGCAGTACGAAAATACCGCATTTAGATATTGTTAGGTCACATGATAACGTTCCCATTTAGGCCAATTTATTTGGTCCATTAACTTACGTTACCACTTTTCATTCAAATAAAATGACGTTAATTTCCACTATTAGGAATAGTGTTTTTGTTGGCTTATTAGAAGTGAGGCCCCGTTTCAAACCCCAGGTCAGACAACAAAACGGCGACTTCCTCTCAGCAGATTTCTGGCGAAAACTCTGAGAGTAAAAAAAATTGCAATGAAAAGTTTCTCATAAATCCGCCACTCATGTATAAAATATTAAGACACACAACATAAGTGGTGTGAGAAAATGGGTCATAATCCTGACTGAAGGGTTGTAATGACCAATTATGTATGTAATGATATGGCGTTCAAAATTCTGATTCCCTAACAAATCCGAAGGATAGTCATTACTTTTGCCTAGAATATCCTGCAATGATTTTTGAGTGAGTATAAGTGTCCAAAATGCAAGTCATCTGTTTATACAAGATACGAAATATCTATGTATATTTCCATGGGATCTTAAAGATGATTCCAATAGTCACTTATCGAGATAACGGTGGCTAAGCACCAGTTCAGATGGTTTTAGAGTACCATATAATCAATAGATACCAAGAAATAAGGAACAGTACCCTAACAAGATTGCCGCAAAGGTTGTCCAGGAGAAAGGATTTTTATAATCGTGACGTTGCACAGTTTATGACGAAATTAATCTCATATTTAGAAAAGCACCAAAAATTTGATTTTTGTTTAATTAAATTTGATCATAATATCAAGTATCACCAATACTTAAATATGCTTCAATCCCTAGGAACCCATTTCATAGTTGGAGGCGATTACAATGCCAAAAATAAAATTTGGGGATCCAGGCTCACATCACCCAAAGGTAGTGAATTATACAACGCATGCTGCAAGTTTAAATGCGAAATTTTCTCAGGAAATGAACCCACATACTGGCCTTCAAATCCAAACTCAATCCCAGATCTGATCGATTTCTATATTGCTAAAGGTATTTCTAAAAATTATGTATGTGTACAAAATTATTGTGGTCTTTCATCTGACCATTCACCCGTCATTATGACACTTAGTGATAATATCATACAAAAACCTGCTTCACCAGCTTTAATAAATAATAAAACAAACTGGAGTTTATTTACTACCTTGTTAAATGAAAAAATTAATTTGCAAACGCCTCTTAAGACCAAATACGATATTGAAGATGAGCTAGATAACTTAATTGATTCTATTCAATCATCGGCTTGGGAAAGCTCTCCGGAAATACAAAAATCTACATACACCTCTACATATCCCAAAGAAATACGGGACCTCGTAAATAAGAAGCGTAAGGCGAGAAAAAAGTGGCAACTTGAACGCACTTCAGAAAATAAAACAATTTTTAATAAATTATGTACAGATCTTAAACACTTAATAAATGAGTCAAAAAATAATACCATGTCTAGATACCTGAAAAACCTATCTGCAAACAAAGATACAAATTATAGTTTGTGGAAAGCCACAGACCAATTTAATCAAGTATCACCGCATATACCACCAATTCGTAAGCCAAATGGCAACTGGTCTAAGAATGCCAAGGATAAATCTGAATTGTTCGCTAATCACTTTCAAGAAATTTTTAAACCTTTGCCAAGACAGACAGATGATGAAAATGTTATGAAGAGTTTTAAAATAGATAATAAAAGTATAAAGCTAACTACCATAGAGGAGTTAAAAAACATTATACATAAAGACCTAAGCCCAAAAAAAGCACCAGGTTATGATTTAATAACCGGTAAAATTATGAAGAAACTACCTGAAAAAGCCTTAAAAAAGTTATTATACATTATAAATGCATGTTTTCGCATTCAATATGTTCCATTGCAATGGAAAGTTGCAGAGGTTATCGTTATTCAAAAACCGGGTAAACCACCAAATGAAATTGCATCATATAGACCCATTTCATTACTTCCTGTAATGTCAAAGGTATTTGAAAAAATTTTTGTTAAAAGACTACAGTCCATAATAGAACAACGTAATTTGATCCCCAAACATCAGTTTGGATTCAGAGAGCGTCACTCCACAGTTGAGCAAGTCCATCGTATTATAGATGTTGCTGAAAAGTCATTAGAAAATAAACAAGTTTGTTCAGCCGTATTTCTTGACGTCGGTCAAGCATTTGATCGAGTTTGGCATCAAGGACTTCTATACAAATTGCACAAAGATCTACCAAAAGAGTTCTACAAAATTTTAAAGTCATATCTCACTGATCGCCATTTTCGAGTAAAATTGGAAAATGAATATTCAAATCTAAAAAAGATAGAAGCCGGCGTACCGCAAGGTAGTGTCCTTGGACCTATATTATACTTACTGTTCACAAGAGACCTTCCCATAACCCCATCTGTAACAATAGCGACGTTTGCAGATGACACAGCAATTCTAGCAACAGGCAAACACGAAAAAGAATCCACTAACAATGTACAAAACGCACTTTCAGATATCATAGTTTGGATCAGGAAATGGAGGATGAAACTCAATGAAAGTAAATCTATTCATGTGAACTTCACTAACAAAAAAATAAAATACCTACCGTTATACATAAACAATATGAAAATACCACATGCTAATACTGCCAAATACCTGGGCATGACCCTTGACACAAAAATAAAGTGGAAAGAACACATTAAAAAAAAAACTCAGGAAATGAAATTAAAATTCAGACAATTATACTGGTTACTTGGAAGTAATTCTGAAGTATCTCTAAGTAACAAACTACTGGTGTACAACCAAATAATTAAGCCAATATGGACGTACGGAATACAGCTCTGGGGTTGTTCAAAGAAAACCAATCTACAAATGATTCAAAAAACACAAAACAAAATTTTACGTACTATCGTCAATGCTCCATGGTTCATACGTAACGATGATCTACATAGAGATTTAAAGATAAACACCGTAGTTGAGGAAACAAAACATCATGCACAAAAGCACGCAACAAAACTTCAGCTTCATACTAATGAAGATCTTAATGAAATATTTTTTTTTCACAACCCCTATAGAAGACTGCATAGGACTCTTCCAATGGACTTAGCTGTCAACTAGAAAAATATTCGTATATATATAGTTTATCATTCTTGAGAATAATTAATGAATTATTACTCATCACACTATTTGTCTCATATTGTAATATTACTAAATGAATTTTATTCAGTTGTAATTATATAATAATAAAAAAAAAAAATTTGATCTTCTAGAGCCCAGTCATTTATGCGAGCATTTTTTCGATGTTTTACAGATGGATCACGTCAAATGTCACAGTAATTATGGAGCACGTCAAATGCCATACTGAAGTCAATCAGGACCAGCTACACAATGATAAGTGGTAAGTAAAAGTGACAGTCGTGAATGAATTCAGTATGGTAACACCTAATTGGTCCTAGACAGTGGTGTAATTCCACATTCAATGAGATATCCCTTTTCGAGGAGTTTATTATAACGTTCACACAGTTTAATAACCAAGTCATTACCTAAATTAAGGAGCTAAAAGCTGTATCGGCTTTAAGCAGTTCCACTTAAATATTGGCTATAACGAGTGCATAGTCGCTAATCCGTGCTTATGTTACTATTTATTTTCGAAATATATGACGTATACGTAATATTATCATTTTATTTAATTTTAATCATACGCCACGTGTACTAAGTACTATCACGAAAAACACTGACATTGTACTACGATTTAAATAGTAGCATTATCAGCCGTAAATAAGAGGTATGTCCACGCTTATCATTTTTCAGAAAAATGCCTTACGACTGGTAGTTACAAAATTGTTCGATTCAAAAATGCTGGCCAAAAAGTTTCCATAACTTTTTTTGTTTTATAATATTTTTAAATAATATTTTAAAAAACAGTTACGAACTACTTTTATTTATTTACAATGGGTTCAATATTATGTTACTTTTAATTAAATGAAATGCTAACCTTTTAAAAGAATGTAAAAAATTAAATCTGAATACAATGGCATAAGTGGTTGATGGGTAGAGTGTTGGCTGTATAATATTTTATTTAAAACAAAATCTCAAAAGCAAATGTTTTTCGTAAATGCATATGTGTACTAAAAGGCATATCTACCATAATTCTTGTTAAGTTTGGTTACTCAAAAAAAAAAAAACTTTTAATTATATTGTGCCCCTTTTTTTGAGGTAAAGAAATTATTCCAACCCAACCCTTTTGGGTTTTTTAAGCATAAAATTGGTCCAATTGTGGTTTGCAGAAAACTACAGAATTTATTTGGCTATTTGTCGCACACTATCCCCTCTTTCCTTTCTCCTATAAAACTACAAAGTTTCCGACTATGACGTACGCTCAGAGGCATAACTGGTAGAAATCTTCAAACAAACTGTAATTTTCCCAGAAAATAGTAAACATTCGGGAATAAAATTGCACGTTCATATGATGCCCGAAATATTGTGCTACTGTGCTAATCATGAGGATAGTCATGACTTTTGTTTAGAATGCAATGATCTTTGTTTATACAACACATCCCTTTTTCCGTCCAAATCCTAATTATCGGCGTTTGTTTACATGAGATTTTAAAGGTGATTTCTTGTCTTGTTTTCTATATTCCAACACAAAAAAAATTATTTTGCTGCTGTTTCTCAAGTGTAAATATTTTCAAATATTTTGCAATCGCCGTAAAGAGTGTGTTTTGGGTTATTATACGTGAGCTCACAGGTCAATCCCCAATAAAAAGAGATATGAAAACATATTTATTCGCTGACTGTCTCTCAGCAGATTTCTGGCAAAAACTCTGAGAATAAATACAAATTGCCATGAAAAAGTTTCTCAAAAATCTGTCGTTCGGAGTCGACTTTCAACTGCAGGTCCCACCGCTATTGCACAAAATTAACACACACAACATAAGTGGTGTGAGAAACTAGGACGTTGTACAAGGGGTCAATTCGACCCCCGGATACTGTACTTGTCCTAATTGACAAGTACACGTCCTCTAACCTAACCTAACCTTTTCTAGCGTAAACTTGACATATACATATGTCAGCAGCGTGCCATGCTGCAGTCACCGTAGTCTAGTAAATAGTGTGTTGGCTTATTATACGTATGTTCAGAGTTCAATCCGCAACAAAAAGAAATATGAAAATATATTTCTTCAGTGACTTCCTCTCAGCAGATTCCTGCAAAAACTCTGAGAGTCAATAAAGTTGAAATAAAAAGGTTTCTCGGAATTCTGTCGTTCGGAGTCGACTTTAAACTGTGTAGGTACTCATGTATAAAATTAATACACTCGACATAAGTGTCGTGAGAAACTAGTTCGTAATCCTGACTGAAGGGTTGTAATGACCCATTATTTATGTATATATTTGTCTGCAATACAGTGTTAACTTTTCCTAAAATATTGTTGAAAAGCAAAAAAGCCTCTATACAAAATGTTTACAATGTATTCTATTTCAAAACGTCGTCAATGTGTATTTTTAACGCAGCCAAAAAGCAATCAGTCATCGGATTTATAGTTGATGCATTGTTTGGTTACTTTGCATATCTACATAGTTTATATACCGTGGTATAACTGTATACAAACTTTGTATTGATACATTTTGGAAGGCAGCCATTTTCTTTATATAGGGACACCCATACAAAGACCTGTAGGTTTTTCAACCAATATTTCAAATCAACAAAATTTCTGCATCGCATAATATTCGTCGTTAGTCTAGTAGGTATTATGTTGGCTTATTGGATATGAGGCCATGATTGAAACTACAGGTCAGACATCTCCAACAAAATGAAATCTGAAAAAATATTTGTTGACTCTCAGCAGAAATCTTTGAAAGTAAATAAAATTGCCATGAAACAATTCTCAAATATCTATCGTTCGGGGTTGACTTTCAACTGAAGGCCCCGTCACTCATGTATAAAATTAGCTCACACAACATAAGTGGAGTGAGGAGCTAGGTTGTAATCCTGACTAAAGGATTAGAATGAACAAAATAATGTATGTATGTCTGTATATTCCTGCATCAGTTATTTGTAAAATCTTGTGTTATTAGAAATTAGGAACACGTCTACCATATAACCACTTATGTTTGCCACTGTATACGTACTTGTATTAATTTTTTTTAATAGAAAGGACAATTAAGTAAAAAAAATTTGTACGAAACTTAAAACATATACACGTTTAACAAGAAATGAAAAACAAATGAAATATAATTAAAGAGAAACAAACAAAAAACATCAAAACAAAAAAAACTTAATTTTGAATACAGAGAGAAATAAAAAAACATTAAAGCATATACAGCATATACACATAAACAACAATAAAATCAAATTGAATACAAAAACAAAAACAACAACAATAGTAGAGAGATAAATAGAACAAAAGAAAAATACTCAAATACTTGTTAAGTTTATTAAATAAAAGCAAAAAATATTCAAATGAATTTGTGGTTTACCTCTGATCTGCATTTATATAGAAATGTATGTATGTTTGTATACGAGAGCAATAGAAGAGAAGTTAAACGACAAAGGCACGACAGAGTGAGAGAGAGAGACACACACCAAAAGATAGAAATATGAAGAGCAATTTGTTTGTGTTTGGTATGCCATAAACAAGGACACATTGTTTTTAATTATGTTGTAGAGTATGCATGTATATGGAATAGCAGTGGTAGTAGTAGTGGTGATGGTGATGATAGTCGTAAATTATAACAATTTATAGAGCAGCACATCATTGTTGTTGTTGTTGTTGATATTTTCATTATGTTCGGCAGTTTTGTTTAGGTTTCGTTGTTTTCAAGATTTATGTTGTGTATACAGATTGTGTGCGTGTATAAGTGTTTGTAGTTTACCAATATCCATGTCGTATATTGTGCAGCATTAAGAGATGCATTGCATGGTGTTGTATTATGTTTTTTGATAGTTGTGTGGTATTAATTGTATTTAAACACAATTTATTGGTTTTATACGTGTGTATGTATGTGTGTATTTGTTTTTATATTCATTCAAGCATAAGTGCAAATGAAATTTTGAACACCCACATATGTATGCGAAATAAAACAAGCAAATGAAAACGCAAAAAGAAAACAAAGAGAAATAAAATGATTTTTCATTGTATTGTTATAGACACACATATGCACACACACGTTTTATTATAAAAGAGCGGTTTGCATTAAGTGTAAGCAGTTTTAAAAAGAAAAAGAAAATGAGAACAAGAAAAAGATAATGAAACAAACTTCACTGATTAGATTTTCTTTAAGCGTTCCCAAGACCAAGAGCTGTTGGAAAACAAATAACGGCAAGAAGAAAAAATAAAAAAAACAAACGAACATTGGAGCAAAAAACGAAAATAAAAACACAAACCCAGTAGAACAAAGGAAACAATTACAAAAAAAAGCAAAATTCAAATCAAGAGTGGAGGAAAAAGTGAAAAAAACAACAAGTAAAACAAACAATGGCCGAAATGGTTAAAAACAAATTGTTGTTGTTGATTTTTTATGAGGTTTTTGTTTTGTTATTTGTTGTTGTTGTTTATTTGGAATGGACGTGAGTAATTTTATGTTTTTTGGTTTGTTTATTTATGTGTGTTTGTATAAAGGTTGTGGATAAATGTTTGTGTGTATGTATGTTTTCACAATTTAATGGCGTGGAAAACAGGATGGTTGTGGTTGTTGTTGGTTTCAGTTTTATTTATTTTTTCGATTTATTTTTTTATTTTTTTCGTTTCATATTTTTTTGAGGATTAATGTTGAATTGAAAGGATTTTTTGTTTGTTTTTTATGTCCATAATCAAACAAACAATGTTGTGAATAGTGGTTGTTGTTGGTTTTTGAGTAGGTAGTTGAAGGTGAGAGGATGTGAATGAGAAAAACAAAATGGAAATAAAAGAAAGAATACAAACAATATGATAAAGAGGTTTCATTTAAAATTATTTTTCACATTTTTTTTCTTCGTTTACAATAAGATTACAGTTGTTTTGTTGTTGTTTTATTTTGTTTTTGTAAATTTAATACTACAAAACAATAAGTTTTTTAAAGTTTTTTCATTTGTTTAAAGTTTTTTTTTGTTTTGTTCTAAAGTTTTTTTTGTTAAGCCGTAACCACTAAAAAGCAAAATTTAATGCAAAAAGCCATTTTAAATAGACACCAAAAATGATTATCTTGAAATAAATTGTATTGGAAAAATATAATGATGATATTTAAACGAAAAGAACGTCTATTTATCTGCGAAATAAATTGTTGCTGGTCTGCCCTGGATATGAGGACCGTACGATTTTCATTAAATCTAGCCAAAGGAACCTCATGTTAGTTATAATGTAACACTGACCCCTGAGGATTCTACACTTATTTCTGTAGAATGAAAGATTTATAGGCTTCTAGAATTTATCAGTCCAACTTGTCTTGCCAGAGGTGATTTGGATTAAATCCATATTCTCATTAAATTGTTAATATGACGGGGAAATCGATGTCGTGAATAATTCGTTATTACAACCCTTGAGTCAGGATTACAACCTAGCTTCTTACATCACTTATGCTGTGTGTGTTAATTTTATACGCGAGTCGCTGGACCTACAGTTTACAGTCGACTCCGAACGACAGACAGAGATGATGTCGCTGAAGAAATATTTTCTCATATTTCGTTTTTTTTGGAGATGTCTGACCTGAGGCCAACACACTACCTACTAGATTTCAAATAATTCTGGCTTATGTATCATTTTTGATACATACGACTTTCCTAGAGACTTTGGTGTCGTGTATGTAATTTTTTTAAGATTTCAAAGATTTTGTGAAGTTTTATCGTAAGTATATAATATTTATGGTTTTTGAGAAAGAATTGAAAGTTAACGAATTGAACGACGAAAGTGAAAAGGTTGAATTTTCTATTCTTGATATGTTCTTGATATTGATTGAATTAGTCGTACTCTAGTATGTAGCGTGTTACCTTATTAGACGTCAGACCAAGGTTCACACCTCAGGTCAGACATTTCCAATTTATAACGAAAGGTTGTAATGACCGATTATATATGTAATATTTCTGCTGCTAAAGACTATGAAGACTTATGAACTGAAGAAAGTATCGGCAGGAACAAACATGGACAACAGGATGTTTATCGCCAAAGATGGTACTACTTGGAACAGAACAAACTGCCTTTAATAGTTTAGGATGAAAAAATATTACCCATTTTCAATTTTCATTATCAATCATTCGCTTTGAATCATCATTTAAACCTATTACGCCTTTTCGAAAAATGAACTGAAAGTCTTCCAGCCTTTAGTAATCATTCTTAAAGCATTTTTTTGAAATTCGAATTAAAACGGATTTTTTTCTAAAAAAAAAATAAATTTATCTTAATTTTTTGTTAGAAAAGTTTAACCATTTTCATAAAACGTTTATTACACAACTTGTAGTTTTATGTAAGAAATAATACTGTATAAATAGTTGGGATTAGCTATCATACTTTCCGAGCTGCCCATATATCCTTTTTTTAAAGATTTTAAAAAATTTAATTTTTTGTTCGTCTAAAATATAAGAAAATTGAAGAAAATATATTTAAATAATGATGCTTATATTTTTATGTTCCTTTTTGGTATATTTTCATCTCAAATTAAAGTTTTTTTGGCAACAGAATTCTAAAACTTTTTAGTTTTATTGTGGAAAATGAAAATTACCTCCAGCGATTTTAATTGAAATTTGATACTTAATGATGGAATACTTAGAGTGATTTTTAGGGAAATTAATTTAAGGATATTTATATAAATCAAGCTTCATAAAGAGGTTTACGGAGTAATGCTTGGTATTGATTTATGCTTTCTTTCTTTTCCTTTTGTTTTGTTTTATTACCTTTTCAACTCATATTTAATTTTGTCGCTGTAGATTAGTAACTAATTGAATTTGATGGTCGTTATAAATTTCGTGGTCCACCGAAGTCGAATTGGCAGTTTTAGATTCAAGTACATGCTACGTGCGTAGCAACTACTTATAGCCGTATTTGGGGAAACCCGTATCCGGGAAAGCAGAGAGGAATCAAAGAGAGAAAATTGTTATTGTTATTGTTAAATCGATGTTCTATTGCAACGGGAAACTTTTTTTACCTCACATGACGTTGACAACAAATATTTCTAACGAATCACAAGAATGGTTTGTACCATCAGGTTTCAGCCAGCCCTCAACTGAGAGTGTTATTGATGCGAGTGACAATAAACTGTCCTATCTAAGCAATTGGAAACTTATAAATCGCCACTAAGCAGGGTGATAGACGTCAAATTATTACCATTTAGAAAGAAATAAAACCAAGCTGACATGAAGTGCTTGATTTTTATGTAAAAAACCATGCTGCAAAGTACATCATGTCAAAAATCTTAGCGCAAATTTCATAAAAATGATAATAAAATGTAATAATAAAGTAGACAAAATGTTTTATTAAAATAAATTAAAATATTAAATTTTTTTAACAAAATCTATCAGTAATCGCGACAATTCCATGTAATGCAAGTATGTATCAAAAGTGATACATAAGATAGAATTATGAAGTTTTTTAAGGCTCGATCTACGGACCTTTTAATCAAATTAATTTATCCTGTCAATGACACATGCATTTCGTATCTTTCTGTCTTATTTGGATTCATACTTCGGTTTATTTTTCACATCGCTTGTGCTCATCATACCTCTTATATAGAGGTCTAGGTTAGTTGTTCTAATAAGCTAAAGAGTACTGTTTTAAAACACTCTGAAAAACAGTTTGGGAATCACTTTTTTTCCTATCTACAACTCATTTCATTCTTCCGTTTACTAACCATCATTATATTTTTCCAAATAAAATCGATTTTTTTTATTTTGTATTACAAAAACCATAATTGCACTTCCCCAAGAGAGAAGCAAAAGAAAGAGAAGGAAAATAATTTTTTTTTTGATGAATCAAAACAAAACACCGTTTAATTTCACAAACAATTAGTTAAGAAGAAGAAGAAGAAAAAAACAGTAACAAAAACAACATGAACCTTTCCACCTAAGAAAAGAGAGAGAAAACGAAAAAACGAAAAACTTACTCTGTATCGGTTATACTGGTGAGAGGAGCCAAAGGCTGCATGGGTGCCACTATACTTGTGGATGGTGGCGACGAGGCTCTTGAACTATGACGAGAACCATTCAAAGTATGCCGATGCATAAGACCTGGATTGTTAATATCATTGACCAGGCCCGCATGATGTGCATGTGGATGATGTTGATTGTGATGACCACCACTACTGAGGATCTGTTGTGAACTGTGTAAGGCAGGGGATTGTTGATTATGTTGCAGACTATGTTTGCGTGCCGAAGCCAAATGATCCTCTTCGGCTGTATAGGGGAAATGATAGCCATTCTTATCCGAACCCTCGGACATGCGATCCGAATGATGATCGGGATGCTGTTGCTGCTGCTGCTGTAAGTGCCGTTGCTGTTGCTGTTGATAGTCATTGCGCAGCAGTGAGTGTACCGAATGCAAAGAATCGCCAGGATAAATGGGCGGTTGTTTCTTCAAACTATAATGATTATCCCGTGAGCCATAGACATCCGGTGCTATGCGCTCCTTGGACATATAGGGTGAACCCAAGGTTCTTTGTTTGTCATAAATGCTATCGCTTAAGTAGGCATTCTCGTTGTGAAATGTTCGCATATGATTCACAATCTGTGTGCTACCACCATTACTAGAGCCATTATTGCCATTTGTACCGCTACTATTGCCATTATGGCTGCCATTCTGATTTTGATTTCCATTCGCGGTGGAGCCATTATACTCTTGCTCACTGCCATAATGGCTGGGTGGTTTATAGTTACTGATATTGGCTGCTATGCCTTCATATTGCACGTAATTATCCGTTCTGCGGCCATACAGGCTTTCTCGCTCCAGACCATCATAGCTATCAGTGGTACGTGCATTTTGCAAGTTTTCCAATATCGAAGGGGTCATATTGATTTTATTATGATGCTGTTGCAGGTAAGAGGTATCGGTGAGATCTGGGTTGGGCAAAGGATTTGGTGAGATGGTCATCTTCTGGCCATGATGTATATGCTCATTATCGGAAGCAGTTTCCTGGGACCATCTGCCCATATTGGGTGGTGATTGCAGGTAGGCATCAGGCAATTGGCTAGACCAGCGTGGTGCATAAACGGGCTTATTTACACTGGGAAACAGTTGAGGACTTTGTACTACATTCAGTTCCGGCGGTGTGGTGGCCTGCACATGTTCGGTAATATTGGGCAGGAAAGAGGGTGTTAAACTCACCGCTGTACTGCGATGAGTGCTAGTGCCAGTACCCGTGGTAGAAGAACGATTGGTTCTGGACTCATCATCATCACTGGAATGGCTCGAGGCCAATTCTAAAGAGCGACCATCTGTTTCGGAACCAGAATCCGAGTCTTTTCTATGCCTGCGTGACTTCCGTTCATGATGTTGACCACTTGTGGTTGACGATTCGAAACCTCTTAGGAAACTGGGAGCATCACTATTGGAATTATAATTCGATGTAGATGTGGAGGTTTGCCTTAATTGGCCATCACTGGGGGAAGAAAGACTTCAAATTATTTAATATTCGTTTGCTAATCAAAATTTAAGAAAAAGAAAATCACTTGTACTAACCTATAGGGACTTGAACTGGTCTTGGCTGTACTTCTTGATGTTGTGCTGGACACACTTATACCCACGTTTCTTCGCTGAGTATCATAGCCGTTGGCATTGAGAAAGTTATTGGGTCGATTAGTGCCATTAACATTGTGTGAACTGTTGCTTACGACCATAGATGAGTCCAGCAAGGGTACCTTGCGTCCCATACATCTTAAGAAGGTTCTTTGAAGATTTTCCCGTACCCTTTTATTGATGATGCAATAGCCAACCAGACAGAATATGGCATGTAATACGACCACGCCCGATAATAACATACTCAAGAGCTGGGAACTTTCGGAGGCTGCTAATACAGCCAATACCCACATGACACCCATTAGGGGGAGAGAAACCACTGATAGCCATAGTAAAGTACGTAAATTACCGAAACCAAGAACATGATCTTTCAGAGTAAATGCTGCCTTTACGGAAACGAAGAGTATCAGCAAATTGACAACTGACATGCCGGCTATAGGTCCCACAAGCCACCAGACTACTGGTTCATAGACGGATAACCAACAGCTGTAATGGGAAAAAGGAGTCATTGTTAATTAAAGAATTTGTTTTTGGAATATGGAACATATCTCAACGACAACTCAAATATTTAATTCATTATCGAATACTTACAACAAACTATTGCCATACTCATGAGCTCGCACACCCACCGATAGACCAACAACAATGGCTGGAGCACCATAACCCATTGCAAAGTAGAAACCCATCGGACCATGATTAATATCACGCATCTCCGTCAACATACGATACAAATGCACACAGTCAACCGTCGTCCAGCCAAATGCCGCCAACCAAAAGTAATGCAAACAAATGGCAATCAACTTACAGGGAAATTCATTCTCCAGCAAATTTCGTCGTGATTGCATGCCAACAAAGAACAACAATTCGGCAAAGAACACACACAGCACGATATTCTGATGAATGGTATTCGAATTGGTTTGTTGGCCACGCAGCAAAGCCAAAGCGATGAGTACACTGAGCAAAACGGGCAGAGAAACCAAAAAGGCGGAATATGAAGTAATTTGTACAAGTAAAGATGGTTCGGGTATATCTTCGGGATCAATAACATCCACAATGACAGCATAGTTGGAGATATGGGTGCAGGTACAATTGACCACAATCGGTTGTTGGGGCTGGACATGCAGCATATTATCATAATCGGGTATGTCTGTCTGGCAGCCGAGGCGTGTCCATTGATTGGTAAAAGAATTCCAGCGTACACACTGTGGATTAGAGCGTGGACCGAAGCGTGTAATATCGATATCCAACCACATTTGTAGTTTGATGGGTTGCGAGAGATGAGGTGAACCCAGGGATCTGTAGGTTATATGTTTAGGGGACTGCTGCTGCTCATTCGGGTAGATAACCTCCACCTGGCGTTTGACCAATCGTCGATTGCGATAGAAGGCCTCATTTTCACCCTTTTCCTGGGAATCCATAGGCTCTTGGGAGGTGTCATAGTTATTGTTATTATGGGGATTACCATTGTCGTGTATATCTTCAGGGGAATCGATAACCTCTTCCCCCGAATTACCATGGAATTCTATGTTGTCGTCGAAGTGCACATTTATATGGGGTTCTTCAACATCCTCTATCTCTACCGCTTCATTACTGTCCTCCTGGCGCGAAGATGTTGCAGGTGGTGGTGGTATTTCATGTGCTGTTATGCGTATATTTTCAATCATATGTTCGTCACTAGCTGAGCCCGATGAAGTGGAACCAGCTGAAGATGATGGCTTTTTGGGCACATCAAACACTTCAATGAACTCCTGTTCTGAGGATCCTGACACTGAAAACGTTTTTTGTGATGAAATCTTACGATAGGGTATCTCAATGCGTTTCTCTTCAGCCTCGCTAGAGGGCACTAGTATAGCCAAGGATAGTATAGGCGAAGCCACCTCAATATCTACGCCCCATCTGCGTGTTATAGTTTCATCAAACATATCCGGCAATAGCTGACCCACATCCTTATACTGGGCATATGAAACGATGGCCTTATAATCACTGGAACCATGTGTTACTTCATTGCTCTCGGGGGGACTTATGCCCAGCATATCCAAAGGCACCAATACCTTGGTGAACTTATCAAATTTGCTTTTATCCTGTATGTAGTTATTGTACTTGGGAAAGGTTATGACGGGCTTCTGTTTGGCTGAGTGCTGCAGGAAGGCACTGGTATCTGGTAGAATAACACTTTCGGTGGTAAAAGCATTGGGCTTTAGGTACTTGGTTTTGTGATATTCACTTAACTGTTCGGGTTCATATCCAAACAAAGACTCCATTGTAACAATGTCCAGGCCAAAAGCCACATTGGGTTGTACGATTTCAAATGGATTGGTGTAGGTATCATGTTGAGACCGGGCCAACACCACCATGTATTTGTTAAAGGCATCTAGTAAATCATCCGGCCCCCGCTGAATCAATTCCGTGGCTCGTTTCCATTCTTGGCCGTATTTGCGATCTAAAATCACACTGGCTACCTCCACTAGATTTTTAATGAAATATTTATCCTGGGAATGAGTCAAGTTCAGGCCATTCTGCATCAACTCATAATTGATCAATTCCTGTAAAAGGCCTTCCGTTACCAAGAGATCGGCACCATATAAGCGATCATGGCTAAATTTCATTTCATCCGATAGGTATTCCATTTCGATTTCATTGGACCAGACATTAGTGTTTTCGGTGTTTAGGAAGGAAGACTCCATTTTGTAACGCCTATGGTCTTTTACTACCGGCTTCTTGTGGCTCTTGGAACGATCCACTATGACGCAGGCCTTTTGCAAGTTTTCCGCTGTTTTAATGGCCACAAAAGAATTCAATTCCAGTTCCATTTTCTCCATTTGCGATAATTGTTTGCGCAGCTCTACGAACGGCTCAGAGGTACAGTTAAACATGTCGGGCATATTCCAGCCGCCCGATAAATTATCACAAGAACGTTGACCTTTGCCTTTGGCGGGATGAGGACAATTTTCTACGGTCGTACTACCCAATGGAGTACGAGGCCACCATACTCCAGCAGCAAAAGAACGTGGACAGGCATCATACACTACTTCACAGCCATTGAGAGTCACCTCGGCATAGGGATTGGAACAGGAATCACATCTGCGGCCAATTACGCCCTCACGGCATTCACATTGACCCGTCAAGGGATTACAGGCACTGTTAAAGGAGCCTATGGAATAACAATCGCATGGTATACAGGCTGTTTCATTGAGTGGCTGATAGTGATTTGTTTTGCAATGGCAGAGGCCGGTGGTTTTGTGGCAATCGGGATGATAACCCTGCTTGACATTGCATTTGCATGGACCACACACTTTCTCACCCCACCAGCCGCCTGGACAAGGCTGTTGTACGGTCTTCTCACAATATTCGCCATGTTGATATGTAGAATTGCATTCACAGTGATAACCCCTTAAGTCGCTAACATTGGCACGGCATATGCCAGCTGCACAAGGTTTAACGGTGCAAATGGGCAGACAATCCACACCCACATACCCCGACAAACATTCACATTGAGCCTTATCCCAGCTGGTAACACATGTCGAGTGGCTGGGACAGGCAGCCGGGCATTCCGCCTTTGACACACAACCATCCTCCACATTTTCACGTATTGTTGGACGCGTTAGCACTGATTGAGCAGAGCCTATGCGTACATCTTGTATGCAGCCTTCATAAGGCAACAGGTCTCCTGCTTGGCCTATGGATGTATCCGCATTGCCTATAACTATTTTGCCTACATAAAGGCCTTGAATTTTTAATGAGATTGGCACTGAGCCCACACGTTGGCCAAAATCCACTGAAAATTGTAGTTCCGAACCCAACCATTTGATATCAATGCGATGCCACTCACCATCGGCCAAATAAGCACCAGCCAGAAACATGGGTTCATTGTCGTAAATGTAATACAGGATGCCGTTCTTCAAACATATCACCGCTGAACTATTCTGGCCAATTTGTATTTGTATCAGGAAAGCATCCTCTTGGCGAGTCCTCAACGACAACGAGGTAATCCAGGGCAGTTGTATGGGCCTTAGTAATGGATTAAAACTTAAACTGCCATCTCCTAAGAAACGCCATGGGGCGGGTATAGTATCTTGACATTGATTGCCTGCAAAACCCTCCGGACACTCACAGCTGTAGATATTCCAGCCTTCGCGGCAGGCGCCACCATTAAAGCATGGTTCAGAGGAACACAAAGGATTCTTTTGCGGGCAACCGGATATGGTGCCATTATCTGCCACGTAAGAATTTAAATCCACAAAACGTTCATCTATCCTGAGGTCTGATATACAGCCTACAAAGTCCTGATTTTCAATGGGAAAGTGAGCAGGTATTCTAGGCAGGCCACCAACTTGCAAGGGCCCCGTCAAATCCAAGAATCTGTGACAGGTTTCAGTAAGCAGAGAGCAACGTTTATCCAATTTTAAGGAAGTCTGATTGGCACAATTCGATTTCTCACCTAAGTTGCCGGCCAAAGCAATGGCTGTGTCACAGTTATCCAAAATCAAGGTGACCGTGCGATTAAGGTAAACTACCTCCACTTCATGCCACTGGCCATTGGATACCTTGTGTTGCTGACGTATGCTTACCTTCTCAATGCGATCGCCCAGAGAAAAAGAAAACGCAACATGACCCTGTACTATTTCCAAGGCTATGAAGTCATGCAATTCATTGTAACGGCCATTGTACAACAGCAAACCATTCTCATGCACGGTGGCAAAACGCAATTTCACATTGAAACGATGACGTTGCTTAAGGCTTTCGAACGTAAGGAAGGAATTGCGTGAGAACGAACGCGAACGCAATTCACAGGTGGCTGTATAGGGTGGCGGTTGGGAGCTCAAGTAATTATTCATGCAGGATAAACCACCCTCACAAATGTCTGACATACAGGGTTTCAGTTTTCGAATATCGTTTTCGCAATTAACACCCGTGTGAGAGGGTGGACAGACACAAGTGTAGCCACCCTCACGGCGTACACAGGAGCCGCCATTCTCACAGGGATCAGAGTAACACAAATCCACTTCGGTGTCACATAAATAATGTTCTTTGCTGCCAGTGAATCCCTCCGGACAGGAACAGGCAAACGTGTTAACCGGATAAATGGGTCTGAATAACACGGTATCGCTGTGTATAAATTCAGAGGCATTGCCGAATTTCAAGACCGTCAAACACTCCTCAAAGTTCAAGCATGGCTCACGTACACATAAATTATCATCGAAAGGCAAAACTTCTACGGTGGCCAGTCTAGCCAGAATGGCTCTGTTCAAATACACTCTCTCCTGCAAATACTGTGGCGTGTAAAACTCTTCATGCGAAACATCTGGCCGCTTGGCCGAAAAGCTGACATTTAAAATGCGTGACGTAACGTCGGTATCATCCTGTATGGAGAAAATGAAAATGTTTTCCTTGGGACAGGGTATTATGGCTGCCAGACCATCCAAAAAGAAGTTTAGCAACGGGGAGAGAAATGCTTCCTCTGTCATTTCGTTTAGCCGGACGGTGACAGAATTAAACAGCATGTCTTCGGTAATCAAACGCACTGCCAACTGCATAATTGCCTTGGCTTCATTAATGCCATCCGTAACGGATACTTCCATGGTTGCAAATTTGGGCACGTTTGTGTTCAATTGAGGACTGAGGCTCAAACCTCCAGAGGTTTGATTTAATCTTATCAAATTGGCATTATTGCCCGACAATATGCGATACGTTAGCTTGTCACTGACATCGGCATCGAAGGCTGGTATGCGTCCAATATCGCCGCTGGGAAAGTGATCACGGAAATTATTGAATATCACTTGGAAATCTCTTAAGACAGGAGCATTATCATTAACATCGGTTACCAGAATTTCTACATGGGCATCATTACGCAGAGGAGGGCTAGCGGCACGTATCACCAATTCAAATCTTTTGCGATTGGATTCATAATCCAACTCCGTCATGGTTAACAGCTGAGCTCTTTCACTACCCGGCCTTGTGACTAAGGAAAAAGCATTTGAATCATCACCACCTATAATGGAATAATGGACCACAGCATTTACACCCTCATCAGGATCGTGGGCATGTATCTCCCCTACCACCGAGCCGACGGGAGAATTTTCCGGCACATATAAAGTAATCTTATCTGAGGGAAAAGTGGGTGGTGAGTCGTTAACATCTTCCAAACGTATTTGTACTTCTACCGTGCTGGACATTGGCGGTGAACCCTTATCAACTGCTATGGCTGTCAAGTGGTATATTGCAACACTTTCACGATCCAAACCCTTGTTGGTTCTAATGGTGCCGGAGGTGGGATCGATAACAAACGAACCATCCTCTACATCTCTATCGCTTAACAAGTATTTAATGCGTCCGTTTAAACCAATATCGGGATCCGAGGCTGATACCTGTAAAACTGACGTGCCCACTAAGGCATCTTCCAATATGGAGGCTTGATACAAAGGATTCTTGAATTGTGGCGGATTATCGTTAACATCGGTGACACTAATCTCTACATCTGTGGTATCACTTAAAGAAGGATTACCACCATCCTTGGCGGTCACCGTAAGCAAATAGCCGCTGGTAGTTTCACGATCCAGCAAAGCATTGGTTACTATGGCACCTGTCTGGGGATTAATGGAGAATGGATCGGGACTGCTTAAACCATTAATGCTCTCCTCATTCAAAGAATACGTGATTTGAGCATTTATACCCACATCACTGTCGGTGGCTGAAACTACTAAAACTGTGGTGCCAATGGGAGCGTCTTCAAACACTGAGGCACTGTAGGGTGCATTTTCAAATATGGGAGCAAAATTATTGGCATCTGTTATATTAATATTAACGGTGGATGTGTCAGTCCTGCCACCCGAATCGGTGGCTGTAACAGTCAATAGAAATCTCTTCTCCTGTTTGTAATCCAAGGACTGGGCAATGGTAATCAGGCCCCGACCATTTTGTGAGGTTATGGCAAACCGTCCCCTAGTATTGCCCGACGTTATTTCGTAGTGCAAACGTGAATCTTCATCGGGATCGGTTGCCGTAACAGTGCACACTGGTGTTCCAGGCGGTTGATCTTCCCCCACATTGGCTTCATAGTATTTGGGATTGAATACCGGATCATTGTCATTAACATCTTGCACCGTGATAACCACTGTGGAACTGGCCGATTTGGGTGGAATGCCACCATCTTTGGCTATAACCTGGAAAGCATAACGACTTTGTTCTTCACGATCCAGCTGCTTAATGGTTTGTATCCAACCCGTACGTGAATCTACAGCCAAAGGAAAATTATCATCTCTTTCCAAAATACTATACTGGATCTCGGCATTTGTGCCCTCATCCGAATCATAGGCCTGTACTCGTATGATATTATAGCCAACGGGTACATTCTCCAAAACCGATTCCTGAAACTGGCTGGTATAGAAACGTGGTGCATTATCATTCGTATCCAAGACATTAACCAATAATTGAGTAGTATTACTACGCGAAGGACTACCACCATCTTGGGCTCGTATAACCAAACGATAACTGCGCACACTTTCATAATCCAAAGGTTTGACGAGACTTACATCACCACTCATCGAATCGATGGCAAACTGGGACTGTGTATTGCCACCTATAATGGCATAACGTATGGCAGCATTATTGCCCTGATCGGCATCGGTCGCACGTATATGGGCAACGACGTTGTCATCGCCCCACTGATCTTCAGGCACTTGGACGCTATAGGTGCGTTCACTAAATTGCGGATAATTATCATTGTCGTCCAGGATTTTTACTAACACACTGGCTGTGGCTGTTTTACGCTCACTCTGGGCCGAAGCCATATCCGAAGCCGTCACTACAATGTTATAACTGTCTGAAGTCTCACGATCCAAAGAGGTGCGTGTGGCTATAACACCACTACGGGCATCAATGCGAAAAATGGGTATTTCCTGGTCCTGTAAAGTACCGGTGCCATCTGCAAGATAGTAAAGTTTTAAAGAAAAGGAAACAATAGTCGTGATAAAGGTTTTCCAATAAGGATGGCCTTATTGGAAGCCATTTTCTCTAAGCTTAACAGTAATATTTTCACTTACCCGTTACACTCTCTATGCCATATTCAATCTCAGCATTTTTGCCAATATCTTGATCTGTGGCCCTTAAAGTAATAACCGTTGAACCTACCGTGGCTCCTTCCCTTATGGAGGTCTCAAATTGCTCAGCCTCAAACGTGGGACTGTGATCATTGCAATCCAAAACGTTAACCTGCAAAGTTGTGGTACCCGATCTGGGAGGAAAACTATCATCTGTGGCCACCACTCGAAAGTAGTGAACATCCATTAATTCACGATCCAAAGAAGCCGAGGTGGTAACAACGCCCGTACGTGAGTCCACCTTAAACAGCGATTGGGAACGTGAATCCAAAAGTGAAACCATGGAATATACCACAGGAGAATCCTCTGGATCACGGGCTCTTACAGTGGTCACAGTAGCCCCTGCTGGCTGTTCCTCGAGCACTGAGGCCACATATAAAGCCTGCTCAAAGTAGGGTGATTGATTCCGCAATTCCCTTCTAACACGTCTGGCTATGTCAGTATCATTGAACTCTTGATGATGATAGACAATCTTCAGGCGATGATCGGAGTCCACTATATCATGACGTTCACAACGTATGTTAAAGGTAATGCTGACCTTCCACATGGACTCGTGTATGCAAACATCACGGCTGGCTACCAAATCACGATTTTGATGTTCGATGGCAAAGCGTTCATCATTCACATCAAGGAAATTGACCTTACAATACTGGCATATGGTACGCGGCAAGAAGGCATTCAAATTGTTAATGAATTGGGACTTTTTCAAGCAGATCTGATTCCATTTATCGGTGGTGTGTATGGCATAAGAGGCATATGTTTCCGAAATCCACTGCTTCGCATCGGTAATGCGGCGATGAAGATTAGTTTCCACCATAAAGGCATCGTTGTTACTGAAACTGCGACGCTTACGTGATAAAATACGATGACGCATTTCATTGTCATAGGCATCACCGAATAGCAAGTCCCCCTCCCGGAAATCATTAAAAGTGTGATTGTGATTATAACTCTCCACAGAATTGCTGCCTATAAGCTCGATTACAGGGGCTGCTCTTCTTTTTCTTCTGCTTGTATAGCCTGTATCTTCTTCCTCATAATGGCGATTGTGAATTTCCTCCTCCACGCGCCGATCTTCATTACAAGTGTGGCCCGATATAAATATCCGTATGGGCAGACTATAGTAGTCTATGCTGCGCAAACGATTTGAGGTGGAGTCCACATAGAAGGTAAATAAATTCGGATAGTAGATGCCATCACACTTTAAGGATTTCTTCAATTGAATTTGCCCGTCCTTATGATTGACAGCGACTAGATGATGCACAAAATGTGCTGATTTATGGGCATTAATTTTATAATGGCGTTCTGAGCCTAGCTTATAAACTGAAGCATTAAATATCACCGTACCCGGTTCAGCATCCTCGTGTACGATTATCAAGTAACCGTTAGAAATTTGTACTGTATGACACAGGGTGATAAGGAGTATTAAAAAGGATTTCGCAAGCAGACTTGCTTTGCTAGCTTTTGTTGATGTTGGTAACGTTGTTGTTGCTTCAGTTGTTGTATTCTTTGTGCTTTTAATGTTGCATAAAGGGGTAGCAATATTGTTGTTGTTACTCATCAAATTTCCTCTGGTTATTGTTGCCAGTGACGGCAATGGCAGTGGTTGTGATGCTGTTGTCACTGTTATTGTGTTTGACGTAAATGTTGACAGGCATAACGTTGTTCTTGATGATTTTAATGATGTTATTGTTGTTGCTGTTGCTGTTACTGCTTTTGTTTTACTGTATGGCATGCCATGTTGTGGGTGTTGTTGAAAATACATTTTTCCACACGTTGCTGTTGCCATGTATCCTTTTCTGTGCTTTCCTTCTTTATGTGTGTGTTAAAATGTGGTTGTGGAATCCTTTTTTTCAGCTCTCCATCCATGCAATAAGTGATTACAAAAGTGTTATGCGTACGTACGTATTTGTGTATGTAAATGTATGTATAATGTGCGTGCGTATTGCGTATGAGTACACGTGTAAAGGAGTCTATTCAATACGATTGTAATGCAGAGAACTGAGATTGATGTGGTCAGTATGTGGTTGCGACTGTAATTAACCGCACATCAAAAATTTTTCTTGCAATAAAACAACAACAACATTGGATTGGTTTGTTGCTGTTACACTGCTGGTATCCGTTCCTCATTTTACCCGTGGGCTCACAATTTTATTGTGAAATATTTTTAAGTTAAAATCTGCAAAGAGATTTACAAAAGAACAACAAAAAAAAAATATTAATAAAATTTTTATGGTTTTTCTTCTTCAAAATGTTATGGAGCCATAGTCTCCATAATTAGTTTGATTTTATTAATGGCGCATTTAATTCTTAAAATACAAAAAACCTGCTGAAAATATTGTTCACTTACACTTGAGTTTGAAGCCAAATAAACTGTAGTTGTAGTCTAGTAGCTTAAACACTGCAACACATCACCACAAATTTTTTTTGAATGAAATAGACAGGAGAAGCTTTTTAAGCATCGAAATGGTAACAAAGTACTTCAGAAACATGGTGATCTCAAGAATGATTTGCTTGATTTCTTTATAATACGGCCAACAATAAGGGAATAGCCAGGCAACTACATATGAAAAGCCTGTATGGGCTACTGTTACCACCGTTAGAACCTGTAATCCATAGGATTCTCCTATGGTGTACCAGAGGTCAGCAATGAGTATTTAAAACGATTAGTAGATTATAATTATAATTTCTAATACTTATACGCATTCATACTTATTTTAATATCATACTCATACTACTCATATTCAAAGTTTGAAATACTCATAGTACTCATACTTAACAATACGCATGATGTTATTGATTTCAACTCTCCATGACTCATTTTATACACGAATCACAAAAGAAGTACGATTCGTTTACGAAAACTACAATAATCACAAGAATGCTGTGTGTTTGCTTTGCTTGCTGTCTTTTTCTTTCTTCTTTCTTTGTAAATGCCACAACAACTAAGACTATAAATTTTAATGAATGATTCGAATCATTCGATCTCTGTGGTGTACCCAATGTTTTCACTTTTGGATTCAAGTTCCTAATCGCTAATCAGAAACCTCAAAATAAGCTTCAAAACAACGGCAACAAACAATTGAATTCCATCTGCGATCACACATACCAGGTGGTTAAAATAATACCAATATGTGGGGTTTTCCAAGGGGAAAGTTGATAACGGCCATCTTGTTGAAGGTCACCTTTAATCGGTTGGCAACTGATCCTAATTTTCAGCGAAAAATCATTTCCAACGATGAGGCCTATTTCTGGTTGGATGGGCAAGTGCACTCATAAAATTATAGAACTTGGGATGATGCAAAATCGCATGAGAGCCAAGAGCATCTAATGCCTTTCCAAAAAGTCACTGGTTGGTAAGGATAATGGGCTGGCGATGGCACCATTCTATATTTATTTGAGAACTACATTAACTAAGCCTGCAATGCGAACACTTTCATAAAAAAGTCATCTTCAGCGAGGAGGATAATATCAACTCAAACGAGATTCATGAGCGTCCAATGTATCTCGAAAAAGTCACTGTTTGCTATGGATTTTGGGTTGACGATGTCATCGGTTCATATTTCTTTGGGAACGACATTAACTAGCCCTGCAAACCAAGCACTGTAGGTCGATGATTGCAAACATATTTTGCCCTGAAATGTATAAGCTGGACACCAACAAAACGTGCTATGAAATGGACTGCACTACACATAGCTCATGCCACATTAGATATCTTGAACGAGTCATTTAAAATCTGAGTTATCCTACGTGCAGATAGTGTTAACTGACCACCGAGGTCGTGACATTTGAGCGCGTTAGAATTTTTCTAGTGGAATTGTTTTAAGTCACAGGTGTAAGTAAATAAGCTACAAACCACAGTGTTCTTCAAAGCTAACAGAACTAATGCAATCGGTCAAATTTAACCTGATTTATGCTCTGGAGTCATGGAAAATTGAACATTTCGAATGCACTACACCCAAAGAAGCCTTGACAAGCATTTGAACGGTGGCATCAAGAGGACCAGGAATGAAACCATTCAAGACTGTAGCCCCGTTTAGCCAAACGTACTTTTGTTTTTAGAATATAAAAAGCAATCAGAGCGATAACCAAATCGTAATATAATTTCGATAAGCATTTACATTGCTCTTCATATGCTAACTAGGAACGTACGTTCCGTTACTTTCCATGGACGTTTGGCTAACCGGGGCTTCAGCTGGCGTAACATTATGTTCTAGGAGGACATGAAATTAAATTTTTCAAATTTCTTCTTAAATCACAGGGCTTAAGAAAATTTTGTCAAATTTCTATTGACTGAGGCCTTTTAGTAGAACCAGTTTTATTATCTCACATAAAAGTCAATTATTTCAAAATGTCAGGGATTTATTAATTCACCCTCGTATAGCATAATATTTCAAGAAGATAACATTTTAATGATTACAATTTGTATGTTTATGAGGTTGCATGTATAATATTTGTTACTTGTTGTAATTTTTGCTCTTGTTGTTGTTGTTGTTACTGTTATTTGGCAAACAACATACTTTAGCTTTTAGGTATAACAGGTACACCATTTACGACTATAAGTTTGTAAATTGAAGTGCATTCTTCACAAAATAATAACAAAGCATTCAGAGATGCACAAATACAGCCACAAATCCTTCTATAAAATTACCGCACATAGTACACTTGCATGGATGTAAACAACTTTAAACCACTTGGAGTAGTAGTTCATATAAAATACTACGGAGAACAGAAGCGCCAGTACAGACACACATAGATATGCATTTACTTGCTTTGGTATGTGCTGTTATACTTATAAACGTGCATAATATTTACTAGACATTCAACAGGTCTCTTCTACACTCTGTAATGTAATGTATGTATATCCACGTATGTGTATGTACTCGTATGTATGTTTGTATAAGTAGGTTCATTTTACTCTTTTTTTTGGGTTCAAAAAGAAAGAGAAAAATTTAAAAATAAAATATTTTCTATCCCAAGGTATTTACATTTCGATATAATCTATTCAAAAAGGAAAAAAGAAGAAGAAGAAAAAGATCATATATTCATACCATTCATAGAAATAATGTTTTATTATGTGTGTGTACTCGTATATCTCCCCCTCTCTCTCGCTAACAATATGTATCCTTTTCTATCTCGTATTTCTTTTTCCCTTAATGCAGTATGTTTGCCTTTGTATGACAATACGGTGAGTAAAAATTTTATATTTTTATGCTGTGGCATAAAAATGGAGACAAGAATAACAATATACCCATTCACATACAGGGTGTTCCGTTAAGAAATATTTTTAAATTGGTTGTTCAATATTTTAAGACTTGCTCTTAAGAAAGGAAGACTGGTACTTAGGGTAAAAGAGCTTTCATAAGACGTTTCCTGTCTTTAAATTTAAATCAAACAAAGTGTGTGTGAAGTCGTCGTAGTCTAGTAGATAGTGTGTTGGCTCGTTAGACGTGAGGCCACGCTTCATATCCCAGGTCAGAAACGAAATGTGAAAAAGTATTTCTTCAGAAACTTAGGTTAGTTTAGGTTAGGTTAGAGGACGTGTACTTGTCAATTAAGGCAAGTACAGTACCCGGAGGTTGAATTGGCCCATTGTACAATAACCTAGTTTCTCACACCATTTATGTTGTGTGTGTTAATTTTATACATGAGTGGTGGGACCTACAGTTTAAAGTCGACTCCGAACGACAGATTTTTGAGAAACTTTTTCATGGAAATTTTATTTACTCTCAAAGTTTTTGCCAGAAATCTGCTAAGAGGAAGTCGCCGAAGAAATACTTTCCGTATTTTTGTCTTGATGTGTGGCCTTAGGCTCGAACCCTGGCTTTACGTCTAATAAGCCAACACACTATCTACTAGACTAGGACGACTTCATCTCAGCGCATTTCTAACAAAATCTCTTAGAATAAATAAAATTGCCACGAAAAAGTTTCTCAAATACCTATCGTTTGGAGTCGACTTTAAACTGTAGGCTCTGCAGCTCATACATAAAATTAATGCATGCAATACAAGTGGTGTGAGAAGCTAGGTTGTAATCCTGACTGAATGGTTGTAATGACCAATTATGTATGTATGTGTGTGAGATAAGAACGAAATTTTGGACGAACACATTCGACATGTCGAATTTTCCATGACTCCCGAAAATAAATCAGATTAAATTGGACTGAATACATTAGTTCTGTTGGCTTTGAAGACCATTGTGGGTTGCAGCTTATTCACTTACAACTGCAACTTAAAACAACTGTAAAAGAAAAAGTCTAACGGGCTGAAATGTCACGATCTTGGTGGTCAGGTAATATTATCTCCAAGTGAGTTATCATTCATTTCAAAGCAAATTAAGTTGACAACAATCGTCATATAGTAGTCGCCATAGTCTGGCCAACGTCGTCCGCAAAGAAATCTGAACCGATGATACCGTCAGTTCAAAAACTCGCTTCAAACAGCTATTTTTTTGAGATGCATTGGAAGCTCATGAATCTCTTTCGAGTTGGTATTATCCTCCTTGCTAATGATGACTTTTCTGTGAAAGTGCTCGCATTGCAGGCTTAGTTAATGTAGTTCTCAAAGAAATATAGAACTGTGAAATCGCCAACGCATTATCCTTAACAATCAGTGACTTTTTGGAAATGCATTAGACTATCTTGGCGTTCATGCGATTTTGCATCATCCCAAGTTCTATAATTTTATGTAAGCACTTATCCATCCAACCAGAAGTGGACCTCATCCTTGAAAATGATTTTTCGTTGAAAATTAGGGTCAGTTGCCAGCTGATTAAAGGTACACTTCAACAAGATGGCCGATATTAACAGACAGTGTTCAGAGGTCCTCTTGGAAACCCGATAGACGGGTACTATTTTAACCACCTGGTACTATGTACGATCTCAGATGGAATACAATTGTTTATTGCCGTTGCATTGAAGCTTATTTTGAGGTTTCCGGTTATTAATGGAAGTAATGTGTCCTTCTTTAGCTGCACTATCTGTTTTTAAAGGCCTCATTCGGCAAAAGTTATTGGCAACTGCAAAGCGGATGAACTGGCCAGAAGGGACACGACCATCGAACTCTCTGGTGAATTCTCTACGTTGGGGAACCCTTTGGGGACCTGAAAACTTATAATTGACAATGCAACCGTAGATCTCATCAACAGAATGTGGACAACTTCGAATAAGGGCAGAGCAGCGCAAAAGATCAGGCCGATAGGCTGGATAGGAGGCACGCGGCGACTCTGCTTAAACTCCAAATAAGTAGGCTCAGCACTGTTATCGGGGTTATTAAGGGGCATTGCATTATAGGAACGCATGCGAGGCATATTGGTCTTGGACACCTTGTAAATGATTTCTGCAGAATCTGTGGAGATGAAGATGTCCGGCACTTAGTCGGAGGAGAAAGAGGTACCTGGGTGCCTACTACATGGAGGATATGGATGAACTGTCGTGTATGGATATTGGCAGTCTGAGTCGCTTCATCGGAAGTTCGGAATGGTTCCTGGAATAAGGGGAAATGAGGAACTGTGGTAAACGTTTGGCAAAAACGCTGAGAATAAATAAGAAATTTCCGTGAAAAGTTTCTTAAAAATTTGTCATTCGGAATCGACTTTAAACTGTAGGTCCCCCGCCACTCGTATATAAAATTAACACGCACAACATAAGTGGTGTAAGAAGCTAGGTCGTAATTTTGACTGAAGGGTTGTAATCCTTTGTAACTAGACAGTTAAACTCTGGTCTCCATTTAATTGCGCGGTGACATTTTCCGAAGTTTGAATTATACGTCTATGCAAACACCCTATTATTCTAAATAAAGACAAAAATAGAAAAAAGAAAAATGAAAAACCATCATCATATCATCGTTTGTTATGCTAAAAACGGAGTCTGTTATGAATATTTATTAGTTGAGTTCTAAAACAAAAAAGAAAAATATTTCAAAACAAAAATGTGTTTAAAAAGAAATCAACAAAATCAACATTATCTTGCCCTACTTACCACCCCTTCCTTCCACTACAGGAAAAATGGGAAAACATCTCACTAGACACTAATAAAACATGTACAACGAGTGTATAAAATGTAAGGAGATCCTTGAAATTAAATTAACATTAAGCAAACAGAAGAAGAAGCATATTTTAACTAAAAATCTGGCATTTTGTTTTGTCGTTGCTTGTAACATATTTGCATATTTTTTTGGATTTTTTCTCTTATTTTGAATATGCAAAAATGCTTGGGAAGATGGGTCAGATTAAAATTTTTGCTTAAAGGTTCATTGAGTAGTAAAATGCACTCAAAATTGCTTGGCAAAGCCTTTTCATATAATTCCAATGGGGTTTTACTTTTAAGAGTTTAATTTAATTTTTTTTTTTTGATTTTGTTTCTATACTCTTGAATCCAATATGCTGCCATACAGAGTAGATTTGTGGTATTGTAAGCATGGAATTGCAAAAAATATTTAAAAAAGTTTAAAAAAGTTGTCATTGCACACTTTAGGTTTTTGAAACAAAGTTTTTCGTTTTATGACAACATATGGCATCATAAAGAGAAGGTATTTAATTGTTTGATCTTTGAAAATTTCATGCATATTAATGCAAATGGAAAACAAAAGAAAGGTTATAAATACCATATGGACTCTCAGGTCGCCATAAATGGAAGTATATAACATGGAGTTAAGAAGCTGTACACAAGTGTTTGTGAATAAAGTTTTATAATTCTGTTTCTACTGGTCCACGACATAGATTTGGATAGGACAAACACTCACTGAATAAGCCATCTAGTCAAGGATATAGTACGGATTCCACTATGTAATCGTAGACCAGAACAACCATCTCAGAAGGCTCGAAAGTTTGCTGTTAATTTCTGGGGATGTAGCCCATGATGGTCACGACAATAGTAACTAATGGATCGGTTGTCTGGGCAGATAGAATAAAACTGAAATAAGCTCAAATGCAGTTGGACAAGATACAGACACTAGTATGTGTAGGGGTAGCAGGCGAAATAAAAACACAGTCCTACAGCAACGCTGGAAGTTCAGTTTGATTTAAATCTGTTGCACATGGTAATGAAGAGTTTCGTGACCTTAGGAATCGATTCGCTGACAGCTCCCTATAGACGCTTTAATATTTGCAAACGCTTTGCAACGATACTTAGTAACCAAAAAGAAACGAGTAATCCTATGGGGTTACTCAATATTTGGTTATTAATTTCGCTGTATAAAATTGAAGTCGCCGTAGTCTAGTAGGTAGTGTGTTGGCTTATTAGACGTAAAGCCAGTGTTCGAGCCCCAGGCCAGACATCAAGACAAAATACAAAAAGTATTTCAGATTTCTGGCAAAAACTCTCAGAGTAAATAAAATTGCCATGAAAAAGTTTCTCAAAAATCTGTCGTTCGGAGTCAACTTTAAAAAACTGTAGGTACCACCACTCATGTATAAAATTAACACACACGGCAAAAGCGGTATGAGAAACTACGTCGCAATCCTGACTGAAGGGTTGTAATGACCAATTATGTATGTATGTATGTATGTATGTATCAAATTAGCAAACATAAGTGGTATGACTGAAAGGTTGTAATGATTAATGTTCTATGCATGTAGATCGGTTTGAAAATTTAAAAACGCAATGAAATAGAAACAGTTTAAAATATTGCCGAATTAATTTTTTTGTTGTTAATTACACATGTTCCGATTTGAAATGGAATATCACTTCATTCATATGGCTGCCCTGGCTGGCCTCACAGTACCTCATTCGATCGACCCCATGTCCGTGCACTTTTTCAAGTGCAATAGCAATGTCATTACAAATATTGGCGGCCTACAGATGCTCAATTGTCCCTGGTTTATGGGCATGACACTTTTCTTTAACGATGGCCCACAGCAAATAGTCCAACGGTGTCAAATCGCAGCTTCTTGGCGGCCAATTGACATCACCATTTTGGGTAATTAAAAGGCCATCAAATATTTGAAGCGATACATCGATTGTGGCAAGAGATGTGTCGCAATGTGCAAGATCCTGTTGAAATCAAATATTGTTCACGTCAATACCATGAAGAGCGGGTATAAAAAATCGGTTATGATGGTGCGATGGGTGTCTCTATTGGCTGTAATGGTGCTCATTTTCAAAGAAATATGCCTCCGCTCCACCAGCCACACCAAACAGTAACTTGTAATGGGTGCGTTGTAGGACCACGTGTAGGTTTTCTGAACCCCAAATACATCAATTTTGCTTATTAATGTACGCACCAAGATTTTTTTATTAAAATCGACATCATCATGCAGTTTACAAACGTTGCTCAATGCGTAAATCGATTCATTATGTTCAGTGGAGAAAATATACGGAATTTTGAGACAGAATAGAATGACAGAAGTATTGCCAGATTTGTAATAATCGCTAGCTTAAATTTAAACCGATATACACTCAGCCACAAAATTATAAATACGGTTAACGAATTTCAGAAATTTTTTACGCAATCCGTTTTCGTTGAAAATCTTTATAATTGTCTGACATATTTCTTCGATTTTAAGACGGTCTTTTGCATTGGTTCAGAAATTTGTGAAATTTCTTAATCAGATGTATACTTTCGTGGGCCTGTGCAGAGCCACAATTCAGTTCAATTTCAGAAATATTTAACCCATGCAAAAGACCGTCTTAAAATTGAGGAAACTATAAAGATTTTCAACGAAAACGGATTGGTTAAAAAATTTCTGAAAATTGTTAACCGTATTTATACTTTAGTAACTGTGTGTATATGTTATATAATATATTTTTTAAATATTCCATTAATTAGATAAAAAAAATTTAAACAAGAAAAATAATTAAAAATTAAAAAAAAATGTATCCACTCATATGTCATTTCATTCCAAGAATTCATTATTAATTTAAACAAATCACATGGAAATGATAAATTTATTTAAGGGGTACATAAATTAACGAAATGTTTAAAAAACTTTCATAAACCAGGTCTCAGTTATTTGTCTTACATAAAAAAAAAATCACAGAAGGACAGTTAAGGTATTTCTGACATTTATAGCCCCATGACGAATAATAATTCCGTGGAAGCTTTTTCTCTTTTTCCACTCCTCCTATTATGAATAAAATTGCTCTTTAAATTTCTGACGTTTGCCTTTTATTTGAATGAATTTTTTCTCGAGAAAAGTCAATTCCGTAGGAAAGAAAATTCTAGGTAGTATACGTGATTGGGGATGTTTGTGTATTTTGTTGCTGAAGCTGTTATTATTGTTGTTTTTTCTTCACGAAAAAGAAAATCTTTTTCATAAGTTTTTAATTTTATGCAAACATCTGTTAATTTTCGCAACTACAACTACGATTTAAAATGAAAAATAAATATAAAAAAAACAATCAATAACAATAACAGTGATTGTGAAAATTAAACAAAACTTTGTTCAATAAAAAAATAATTTTTATTAAATATTGTTTACACTCAGATAGGAGAATTTAAGTACAACTCCATAAGGCAAGAAGACAAGAATATTTGTTACGAGTTTGGTTAATACAAGTGAGAAAATTGCATGTTTCTCTGAAATCTTACAGCATAAGGACAGTTTTTGAATAATTAATTGAAATGTTATTTTTTTTTTTGAATTCTGCCTCCTGACGGGAGCCTGGATTGAAAGGTGCACAGGCCACAGGCCGATGCTACAGGTAACAAAGGCACATTTAATGCAGTCCAGTCAGCTTTAAATATAGCAAATACCGTCAATCCAAGTAAAGCAAAGTACACATACATACATACATAATTTGTCATTACAACCCTTCAGTCAGGATTACGCCCCAGCTTTCACACCAATTATGTTGTGTGTATTAACTTTATACCGGAGTGGCGGGACCTACAGTTTAAAGCAGACACGAGCAATAGATTTTTGAGAAACTTCTCATAGCAATTTTTTTAACTCCCAGAATTTTTGCCAGAAATCTGTTGAGTGGAAGTCGCTGAAAAAATATTTATCAATATTTCGTTTTGTTCGAGATGTCTGACTAGGTATAATTCTTAACTAGATTGGTTTACACCTGATGACAACGCCTTAAAAAATTTTCTAAGTTTATCTGCTTTAGTAGGCTGAACCACTGTATTAGTAATTTAGTCTAATGAGCGATCCTGCTCCAGTTAGTGAACCCCAATTCAAATTTGTCCATCCAAATATCTAGCATGAGTTATTATTTAACTTTTCAACACAATAACAGATTAAATTATAATATACAAGTTGTTGTCATTTTGGCATTTAAATAATTTGCAACATCGACAACAATAATGTGAACAACAAGTACATGTAGCCAACAGAAACAACATTTGAAAATTTTTATTATTATTATAGTCCGTAATTGGCCAGCCTACAATCACGTACACAGGCATAAAAAGAGGGAGAGTGTGTATTAACACTTTAACATTACACCCAATCGGTCCATTTAGGACAGAAGGTAAAAAGATTTCATATTCTAATGGACATTTGGCGTAGCAATCATTGTCGAGAAGAAGTGCCTTAGTTCTACATCCCCTTATGGGTATCCCCTTAACGTCTCCTACAAGCCTGTTGTCGTGACAAATTTCAGGATGCGGATGCCTAGCACCTCGAATGAACCCCAGAGTTTCTTTCTGGTATGACTTAATATAGGGTAGGCTATTTAAAAGTTTAAATTTAAAAATGCAATAAAAGAAAAACGGTTTCAAATTTTGTCAAATTATTCTTTTGTTGTGAAATACAATTGTTCCGGTTAAAAATGGAATATCATTTCATTCATATGGCTGCCGCGGATGGTCTCACAGTACCTTTTTCGATCGGACCAATTTTCATGCATTTTTTCGAGAGTATGGGGCAATGGCGTCACGAATGTTGGCCTTCAAATGCTCAATTGTCTCTGGTTTGTCGGCGTAACACTTTTCTTTAATAGTCCAACATTGTCAAATTGCAGCTTCTTGATATCACCATGTTGGCTAATTAAATGGCCATCAGACGTTTGACGCAATAAATTGATTGTGCCATGAACTGTGTGGCAAGTTGCGTCACCCTGTTGAAGCGTTTGGGTTTGGGTTTTCTGTGCCCAAAATATGGCAATTTTGCTGATTAATGTAAAGAGCAGCTAGGTCGTAATCCCGACTGAAGGGATTGTTATGTACCCAGCAAGAGCTTCATCCGAAAAGATGATTTTTTTTAGCAAGATCGACATCACCGTGCTGTTTTTCGTTGGGCCAAATTTCCAATAAATCCCAACGTTTCTCAAACGTAAATCAATTCATTACGCTCAATGAAGATAATAAACAGAATTTTGTGACAGAATCACATAAGTATTGTCTGATGCGAAAGAACCGATGGTTCAAATCTAAACCGATAGATGGCACACTTTGTACCTCACAGGTTCCAACAAATTGTTCCGATCACTCAATCTCACAGTGAGAGAATGTTAGAATCAAAGCAACTTCCATTCTAAGTAACCGTACTCTAGGTTTGAAGGCCCCTGTCAACTCGAACACGTCGGATAAAGGCTTTTATTTTATTACATCTCTTAACTAGTACGTTTCCTTCTTAGCTATCTTTCTTTTAAACTATTGGCACTTGTCCTACACACAGGGACATTATCATTACGGACGTTAAATAGGTGTAACGAACGAACATCATTAAATAAGTGATTTACAAGCCGTAGAGGGGGGCGGAAATGTCATTAAAAGTCACAATATTTGCAAATAACAACAATAAAAAATGACAACAACAGTAGCAACAGCAATGAGTCACTAAAATTACGCATTTGCTAGAGTGATTCGTATCAATGTATGTGTATGGGTAACAATATTTGCAATTTCACATTGTTTTTTCACATTGTTTTTAGAATTATTTTCTGCACACTAAAAAATTAAATAAATTTTCACACTTCTTTTCTGTTTTTTTTTTCTTTGTTTTTCTTTACAATTGCTGCTGTTGTTGTTTTACTCTTTTATTTTATATTCTGTTATGGTTCTAATGCCCGGTTTTTTTATTTTTTTTAATTTTTTGCTTTCATTTTACAGGAGGTTTTATTGTAAAATTGTTTTAAATTTTTTTCTGCTCCATGTAGCATGTAACAACTGCAAATATGTTGTATGTTATGCACACCTATTCGTATGTACATACATTCATACATATGTACATGCATACACACAGCCACAGAAATAAATATAATTGCATACATATGTGTGGTATTTTTTGTATGCATTTTTATAAATTCTGGGAAAATTTAAATTTTTATATTCGTATGCGTGTTTAAGGTGTTATTGTATGTCTGTATTTGTGAGGGTGCATGTGTGTGTATGATTTCTGTGTAACAAGTTTATCTGTTGTTAACATTTTTGATCCGTTAACAATGTATGACCATTTATTCGGTGACATATTGCATTTGTTTTAGATGGTCATTCGTGCTTAACTGAAAACGAAAATGAAATGAAAACTTAACTATACAGGGTAACAACGCAAAAGCTGTTATTTTTGATTAATTGAAGAGAAAATAATAAAATTATGTCTTTATTCAAAGAGGTCTTGCAATTGTAAGTCGTTGGTGCATGATAGAGGTCCTGAGAATAATCCCAGGCAAGAGCACAGTAATAACATTTACGAGAAGTAAAAAAGTTTCTCAATGGAAGAATATTGGTGACATGGGTGAGATAACATCACTGAAAATTAAAGTAAAACATCTGTGAATAACACCGGATAGGACATTAATATGGAGGACTCATAAAGAGAGCATCTCAGAAAAGTCTAGACACGCTATAATGATGTACGAAATCCTGCAAAGAAATCCTGAAAACTGCACTGAGGCCTAGCCTCTCACACCAATCATGTTTTGTGTGTTAATTGTATACATGAGTGGCGGGACCTACAGCTTAAAGTCGACTCCGAACTACAGATTTTTGAGAAAATTTTCATGGCAATTTTATTTACTCCCAGAGTTTTTGCCTGAAATCTGATGAGAGGCAGTCGCCGCAGAAATATTTTTTCATATTCGTTTTGATGTCTGACCTGGGGTTTGAACCGTGGCCTTACGTCTAATAAGCCAACACACTACCTACTAGACTACGGCGATGGAAGCTCTGTTAAATATAAGTCAGTTCGAAATGGTAGGGACTACCGAAGATTTGAAGTCTGTGGTTAGAATTATGGGAGTCTTATGTTAAATTCATTAGGGAATCTCTTAGCCTAAGGAATTTGTGTAGTCGCCGTAGTTTAGTACGTGTAGTGTGTTGGCTTATTAGGCGTGAGGTTAAGGTTCAAGCTCCAGGTCAGATATATCCAACAAAACGAAATATGAACAAATATTTCTGCGGCGACTTCCTATCATCAGATTTCTGCCAAACACAGACACAAAATAAGATGATATGGGAAGGTTGGTCGTAATTTTGATTGAAGGGTTGTATGTATGTATGTATGTATGTAGGTATGTATGTATGTATGTATATATGTAAGGAATCGCTAGGCTTACAGCTGCTTGGACAGAACCAGTAGACTCTCTGACTTTAGAAAGCTCTTAGCAAGAAGAAGTCGCCGTAGTCTAGTAGCTAGTGTGTTGGCTTATTAGACGTCATTCACAATAATGAATAAAGTTAAATCGAAGATAGTTTGGGACTATATGGAGAAGCTAAATCAGCCAAGTTAGTTAAAATACGATTACAATCCTCTGGGTTCCTGGTCACACGGAAATTCTCGACTATCAGCTAGCAGACGAGCGTGAGAGGAAGTAAGCTTCCAGGTCGTTGATGAGGCGACAACCTTTCTGTGGCATGGGGGTGAATGTTTGAGTAGACAAATAATATGAGGTTGATAATCAGAAGTCACCGTAGTCTAGTAGATAGTGTGACGGCTTCTTAGACGTGATGGTTCAACCCCCAACTCCAACAAAACTAAAATATGAAAAAATTATTTCTTCAGCGAATGGCTCCCAGAGTAAATAAAATTGCCATGAAAAGTTCCTGAAAAAATCTGGAATCGACATAAAACTATAGGTATCTCCACTAATGTTTAAAGTTAACACACAACACATAAGTGGTGTGAGAACCTAGGTCATAATTAGGATTGCCAGATTCCGATTCGCAAAAAGCTGGGCATTGGGTTTTAAAAAGCTGGACAAAAAAAAAAAGCTGGACATACAAAATACTGAGAAAATGTTAATTTTTGTTTTGTGTAAATAATTTTTATTAAAATATCAATTCCAACTAGTGTTTATTTCGTGAATGGTAACAGTTAGCTCATGTCTGATTTGACAGATAATTAGTTTTATCCTTCCGCTGAACGAATATGGACCATCTAATGCATTTTCGCTTCGCTAAGTGGGCCTGCGATCGACTTACAGAAGATGTCGATTTTGGCAAAAAAAATCATCTTTTCAGATGAAGCTCATTTTGATCTTGGCGGGTATGTAAACAAGCAAAATTGTCGCATTTGGGGCACAGACAACCCGCACGCATACATTGAAAAGCCAACGCACCCAAAACGAGTCACTGTTTGGTGCGGATTTCGGTCTAGAGGCATAATTGGGCCATTTTTCTTCGAAAATAATCAAGGAGTGGCCGTTACAGTCAATGCCACAATGTTCACAAAATTTGAAGAGGAGGATATTGGCAACATTTGCCACACAGCCGAAGCTACACTCGATGTTTTGCGCCCTGTTTTTGAAGATCGCATTATCAGCCGCAGAGCTGATATCGTTTGGTCACCTCGGAGCTGCGATTTGACACCGTTGGACTATTATTTGTGTGGTGCCGTCAAAGATAAGTGTTACGCCGACAAGCCAGAGACAATTGACGCTTTAAATGACAATATTCGTGAAGCCATTGGTGATAATGATCACAATCGATAATGTGCTTAAAAATTGGACCGATCGTGTAGGCTAGGACCCTTTACTAGTTTGTACTTTGGTAAAAAATAAAAAGTTTGTAATAAGTTAATGATTTGACAAAGATAACATGAAAATTATTGCCCAAGTTATTGCAGTGTACTAAAAAAATGTCTATTTAGCTGGACAAATTAAATTTTAGCTTGAAACTGGACAAGCATCAAAAAAGCTGGACAATCCAGCCAAGTCCAGCCAGGCTGGCAACCCTAGTCATAATCCTGATTGAAGGGTTGTAAGGACCAATTCTATATGGAAACTGTTGCCTCTTGTATACATGGTCCATATGCTTATACATTCACTGGTAGCCAGAGAAGTGACTATGTTCAGGAAGTTGTATAAAGTTAAACTTTGCTCGTATACTTCTCATTTTCATATTCCCTGTTAATTAAACCGATTTACGTTAAATTTTTATTCTTTAAAAAGTTACTTTAAATCAGAAAATTTTCAAATATCTCAACTGAACAAACCGCTTTCGTTTTTGTAGTCTCTCTTTGTTTTTACTGAATATTTCAATGTAAAATGTATTAAATTTTGGAATTTTTGTTAAAAATCGACTGACATTTAATTAAAAATTTCACAATGAAAAAGCCTTCAATATCCATTTTTTAGTTTTATTTTATTTTATTTGTCATTGAATTTATTTTACAACAAAAAGAAACGAACAAATAATGGTTTGTAGAAAAACCAAAAATATTGCAATTTTCCTCCATGTATTTGGCGTTTGTCAAATTTTATTTTTTCAGTATTTGTTTTAAAAGTTCCCATAGAATCAATTTTTTTTTTAATTTCCCCCGGAGTACAAATAAACAAGTACAACGCATTTTAATGGAAATGCCATCAATTTCAATTTTGTTAAGTTTCTTTCTTTAGTTAGTTTTTTTCTGTTCTGTTATTGCTGCAGTTGAGATTTTTGATTTTTGAATACAAAAGCAAATCAAAAAAACGAAAACCAAAAAACTTAAAAAAATACACAAAAGAAATCTCTTTCGCTTTCGAAATTCTTACAGTTTTTTTAACTTTCTTTTGGCTTTTAAGTTGAATGGGAATGGGAGGCAAGGCCTTGGTTAAGAAGGCCTTTAAAACTTGTTTTATTTTTTCAGTAAAAGAAAGAGAAGCAAGAGGTCCTTGGAAGGTTTCCTTAGTCTTCTCTTTTACGTTAAGCTAGGTAAGGTTGTGGACCTCTCTTGAAGGAAAAGGTCCCAACTTAGGCCAGCACTTAGGTCCAATCAATATTCAACCTTGGAATCAAACATTTCGTGCAGGAAACCTCTCCAAGCCCAAAATAAATTGTGAAATTGAGAGCTCACTCAAGGGTGTCAAAAACTAAGATGGTGAATACCTATTTATACAGACAGTTTCTTCCTCCTCCTCCGATCCACAGATTCTGCTGAAATGTCAAGTCTTTCGGCATGTCTACTAATAAAACAGTGTCTTGCAAGAGACACTGTTGTGTGATGGATGGATGTGCTATTTAAGAATAGAAGTATTTAGGCCCCTTGTGATACTTTTATTAGACGTAAAAGCCAGGGTTCGAGCCCCAGGCCAGACATCAAAACAAAATACAAAAAGTATTTCTTCGGCTACTTCCTTACAGCAGATTTCTGGCAAAAACTCTGAGTGTAAATAAAAAATTGCAATGAAAAGTTTCTCAAAAATCTGTCGTTCGGAGTCGACTTTAAACTGTAGGTCTCCATCACTCATATATAAAATTAATACACACAACATAAGTGATGTGAGAAGCTAGCTCATAATCCTGGCTGAAGGGTTGTAATGACCAATTATGTACGTATGCGTGATGCCACAATTAATATTCCACCTTGGAATCAAACTTTTCCTGCAGGAAACCTTTTCGAGACGAAAATAAATTGTACAATTGCAGCAATTTTTATGTTAGAGAGCTCACGCAAACATGTCAAAAAGTGACACGTCAAAAACCTAACACATGAAGTTAAAGGCAGTCTCCTCCTCCTCATCAGATCCTCAGATCCTGTTAGATTGTAAAGTCTTTCAACATGCCTACCAAAACAACAGTGGCCTGTAAGAAACACTGTTCTGCGATGGGTGGTCATGCTATTCAAGGATAGAAGTGAGTTGATGCTCTACTTATCCATACGTGTCCAACAGAGTCTGGCACTACTGAACGTACCCTTTTACTGCCTATAAGACTGAGCCACTCTATAAAACGTGTGAGTAATATCCAATTTAACTGAGGTATTCGGCGTACCTTGTGTGGTCTTATTAGACCTAAGGTTTCGGTTCAAACCCGCAAGCATTTCCAACAAAAAGTAAAAAGAAAAAATATTTCTTCGGCGACTTCCTCTCAGCAGATTTCTAATAAAAACTCTAAGAATAAAATCTGTCGTTCAGAATTGACTTTAAACTGTAAGTGCCGCCACTAATGTATAAAATTAACGTAAGTGGTGTGAGAAGCTAGGTCGTAATCCTGACTGCAGGGTTCTAATGGCCAATTATATATGTATGTAATCAGAGTACCTATGCATGTTAAAGATTCCGAGCTTCGTACCAGCTTTCGTCAGGCCATCAGAACTGCAATTTTCAATGATATTTCCATATCCTGAAACCCATATACAGTGACTTCAACTGAGAAAGTCTTCTTCTTCTTCTTATAAATGAAACAATTGTGTTCTTGCCCGTGTTTATCATTCAGGTCCACTGTCATGCACGAATGACTTACAATCTTAGGACCTTTTTGGATGATGTTACAGAGAGTACTTCGAAATTTTCCCTTAGTTATCAAGCTATCAAGGATGTATATTCTGATGTGTCGACACTGTGTATTTTTCAGCAAATTATGCGCATAGACTCTCTGTCATCCATCCGAATATCATGGGTTCTATACCTCTTCTATCTGACGCCGTATTTATGATCTCGCGAGGAGTGCTATCAAACTCTAGATTGTTCCCCGCCAATCATGTATAAAATGATCACACATCACATAATTGGTGTAAGAAGCTAGGTTGTAATCCTGACTGAATGGTTCTAATGACCTATGCTCTGAAGCATGGTGAAGATTCCGAGCTTCGTACCAGCTTTCGTCGTCAGGCCATCAGAATTGCATTTCCAATGATATTGCCATATCATGAAACCCATATACAGTGAACGTCAAAAGAAACTATACACTAAGTATAAAATTCGAAATCACCAAACTCAAGTTTTACCACTTAAGGAGAGTGGCCGAAAAAATTTGACAATATTTCGAAATTTTTTTCTAATTTTTTTTATTTCAATTTTAAAAACTGGCAATGAAACAATTTTTAAATAAAAATAACGGTAATTTATTAATGTATATTTTTTTGTAATGTACAGTTTCTTTTGACGCTCACTGTAAAAGAATTACCCTAGAATGTTCCCAAATTTCCTTGAGATATTCTTGGCATTGATTCAGTGAACAATGAAATCATTGCACAAACAAATCTATTTTGATGACATCTTCAAATCTGACCTCTTTGTTAAGCAATAAAAAATTGGGCCTTTTTAAAATGCTCAAATAGGCCTTTCACTTCCCTAGTTCAACTACTTATTTACACTGCCATTCCATTAGGAATAGAACAAAAGCCTCTTGTAAAAATATTATTCTACTTCATCTTCTTTAGCTTCCTTACGGGCACAGTAAAATCCTGTTCGAATGTTCTGTTCTCAATAATTCCATTCTCAAGATGTACAATAGCTGGAGCTCTATTCAAAATAGAAATGTTAAACAGACTACACAGCAATGAAGAGCAAAGAAATGAAAAGTTAAATAATTTTCAAAAGATTTAAAGTTTTTTCGTGGAAAATAAAAAAAAATCATTTTTTTCTTCTGCTTAAGTTGAAACAATAGAAGTGAAGAATTAACATTTTTCAACAAAAATAATGTCAAAGTGTCAGCAAGAAAATTAATTTTGACTTGAGTTTCGGGTGTTTTTTTTTACTGAATTTCGCTGAAAAAAAGGAAATGAGAGGAGAAATGGTACTGGAGTGGTGAATTTATTGAATTGAATAGAATTTGATTCCCACTTAGCAGAGGTATAACAAAGAAGTCATTTTAGAAAGTCAGATTTGATTGTTTTTATTACGAAGGCAAGTAAGAGAGATGAACGACAGGCGTCTCTAGGACACCCGGCTAAAAGACCAAATAGAAATAATTAATAAATATTTCGCTTAAAATTTCAAAAGCCATGACAGAAAGACTACCCAGGCAAGTTAATGCAAGTTTACTTTGAAATATACACAAAACTATCAGGTTTAACAGAACGTTATCATTTTGAAGTCGCCGTAGTCTAGTAGGTAGTGTGTTGGCTTATTATTAGACGTAAAGCCAGGTTTCGAGCCCCAGGCCAGATATCAAAACAATATACAAAAAATATTTCTTCGCCGACTTCCTCTCAGCAGTTTTCTGGCAAAAACGCTGAATGTAAATAAATAAAATTGCCATGAAAAAGTTTCTCAAAAATCTGTTGTTCGGAGTCGACTTTAAACTGTAGGACCCGCCACTCATGTATAAAATTAACACACAACATAAGTGGTGTGAGAAACTAGGTCGTAATCCTGACTGAAGGGTTGTAATTGTGTATGTATGTATGTATCATCTTACATGTTGAAAACTCGTGAATTCCTGTTAGAATGCGAACCGTTCCCTTATCGAAATCAAGTAGTTCCCTGGTTCTCCCGTTGTCCACTACTCGACGCAGCTATTTTTAAATTCGCCAGCTAGGTATGTTGGACCACGCACGTTTTGTTGATATCCAGGCTGCTTTTTCCAATTTAAAAAAGTATTCTTGTAGAGGCGCATATATCCCCTCTACTGCCTCCTCCTCAAACATTTCCGATACCTTCCTTGCTAGTTCGTCCGCCTTTTTGCTTCCCTATATGTGACCCGGAACCGTGTTGAGGCGAATGTTGTGTCGACGTATACGGTGTGAAGAGTCCATCCAACTCCTGACGCCCTTTAATTTGACGAAATGGGATCCCAGCGTTTTGATTGCTGCTTGACTGCCCGCATAAATGATCAAGTTGGAAGGAGACTTACGTGCAGCTTGTTCAATAACAAAAATCTCCACTTTAAGTACACTGGCCTGGTTAGATAATCTGTATGATCCGTTCAGTGCCAGTTTACCAGAATAGATCCCAAATTCAGTTCCACATTCTATGTTTGAGCCATCGGTGAAGTTCGTAATTGCACCGCTACCGATGACATTCTTCCCGTGCGGGAGTGCGAATTTTGTATGTTCATCCGAAACCATGTAGTCAGATCTAAAACCTGGGTGATTCGATTCTACTTCATGCAGTATAGGCCAACCGGACATGGTCCAATATCATATCTGAGAACATAAGCCTCAGTACAGTTCTAGCAGCCATCGGAGGAAGATGTTCAATGGTTGCAGAGACAAGATGACCTCGAGGCCAGTCTACGGTTTAGACTTCAGAGCATCTGTGATACCCAAGCATGCCAACCTTTATACCGTGTTTAACGATTTAGTGGGAAACATTCAGGAGTACTAGAATGTGAAGGAGGCATTTCTTGACGTAACAGGCACATTTGATAGCACTTTTCGCGAGATCATAAATATGACGTCAGATAGAAGAGGTATAGGACCTATGATATCCAGGCGGATGGCAGAGAGTCTACGCGCATTATCTGCTGAAACATACACAGTGTGGACACAACAGATGATACATCCTTGATAGCTAAGGGAAAATTTCGAAGTACTCTCTGCGACATCTTCCAAAATGGTCTTGAGATTGTAAGTCATTGGTGCATGACAGTCGCCCTGAATGATAACACGGGCAAGACCACAATTGTATCATTTATGAGAAGAAGAAGACTTTCTCAGTTGAAGAATATTCGGCCCCCTGTGTGAGATAATATCACAGAAAATAGAGGTTAAACATCTGGGACTAACGCTGAAGGGTTCATAAAGAAAGCATTTCAATAGCGGCCAGAAATGCAAACCTAAATTCATTCATTCATACATACATACATACATAATTGGCCATTACAACCCTTCAGTCAGGATTACGGCCTAGCTTCACACCACTCATGTTGTGTGCGTTAATTTTATACGTGAGTGGCAGGCAGGACCTACAGTTTAACGTCGACTCCGAACGACAGAATTTTGAGAAACTTTTTCATGGCAGTTTATTTTACTCTCAGAGTTTTTGCCAGAAATCTGCTGAGAGGAAGTCGCCGAAGAAATATTTTTTTTTCATATTTCATTTTTGATGTCTGACCTGGGATACGAACCCGGGCTTTACGAATAGTAAGCCAACACACTACCTACTACACCACGGCGACTTCTTACGACGACTTCATTCATTCATGCAGTCATAATAAAGATCAAATAGAATTGGAATGACAACATACAGAGATTAGCGTGTGTTCTGGCAGAACAGGATGCTCTGATGGATTTAAGTCGGCTGCACATGGTAGAGAGGATCAAAGTTTAATTTACTAGGAATATAAGTCTAACATAACATTTTTAGAGGATTTTGTGATTTATGGAATCGAAAGCTCCAGCCTGTATTGGCCCCTGGACAAAACCAGTGGACTATGGTTTTAAAAATTGGTTCTCAACAGAGGTCAGCAATGAGTATTCAAAACGATGAGTAGATTCGAATCATACTCATAATTTCTGATATTTGTACGCATTCATACTTATTTTAATGTCATACTCATACTACTCATATTCAAAGCTTAAAATACTCATAGTACTCATACTTAACAATACGCATGATGTTGTTGATTTGTACTCTCCATGACTCATCGTATACACGAATCACAAAATAAGTATGATTCGCGTACGAACACTACAATACTCACAAAAAAGTTGTGTGTTTGCTCTGCTTGCTGTCTTTGTCTTTTTTTTGTTTGTGTGGCTTTCTTCATTCTTTGTAAATGCAACAACAACTAATGATGATACGAATCACTGGAATCATTTATGAGTATTATAAATATTTTTCTAAATATATGAATCTGAATGAGTAAGCGTATGAATCAAACATATTTCGAATATTATGAGTTTGATGTTAACGTTGTACTCATACTCATTGCAACTTGTACCTATAAATCAATATTGTAGTGAGTACGAATGAATCAGTGTACATAGTTGAATTTCAATACTGTTGACTCACTCATACTCAAAATTTCATGAGTAGTTATGAGTAGCGAAAAAGTAATTCATTGCTGATCTCTGTAGAATAGGCAGACCTACCATGTCAGCTATTGTAGATTTAGCTTGAAATATTCAGGTGAACTTGAATGTGAAGCAGCATTTCTTGACATTAAGGGTACTCTTCACGAAATCTTAAATAGCCCACATAGAAGAGTTATAGAACCTATGATATCCAGATGGATGACACATGCGTAGGGGCTAATTAATTTCTTCGATCAGTTCAGTGGAATTTGGTCACAACGGTCCTCTATGCTACCACTACCACCTAACCTATAGGCATGATCGGCGGAAAAATAGGCAGGATGCATACAACAAATGATACAGCCTTCATTTCAAAGGATACTCTGCGACATCATCCAAAGTGGTTTTGAGATTGTAAGTCTTTGGTGCATGATAGTGGGCATGATAATAATCCCAGGCAAGACCACAATAGAACTATTTATAAGAAGAAGAAAGCTTTCTAAATCGAAGGATTTTCCCAGGGGATTGAGGTAAAATATCTCGGAATAACACTGGATAATATATTGACAAGGCGGTCTCATAAAGATAGCGTCTCAATAATGGCCTGAAATGCAAACCAGAAATCACAAATCAAATGGAATTGGAATGGCAAGACGCAGAAATTAGCATGCGTTGGGAGAAGAGGATGCCCTATTGGTTTTAAGTCCGCTGCAGCTGCGCTGGTAGTAAGAACAAAAGATAGGAGACAAGTCTAATATAAAATAAATAATCTAATTAACATTGAATTTGCATACTCTTTGCAAAATGGGATTATTTTATAGTGTACAGATGGATCAAGAAAGAATCTTGCGACACAAGCGGCGGTAAACTCGAGGGAATCTTCAAAGCGGAGACCTATGCTATCGAAATATGTGCTCAATTCAACATGGATAGGACGTAGCAATTGTATCTGATCTGTAGTTGCCGTAGTCTAATAGGTAGTGACGCTTATAAAACGTTAGGCCACGGTTCCGACCTTAGGTCAGAAAACTTTAACAAAACGAAACATTAAACAAAATTCCTTCGATGACTTTCTCTCAGCAGATTTCTGGCAAAAACTCTGATAGCAAATAAAAAATTGCCATGAAAGATGTCTCAAAAATCTGTCGTTCGGAGTCGACTTTAAACTGTAGGTCCTGCCACTCGTGTATAAAATTAACACAGTACAAAAGCGTGCGAGAAGCTAGGTTGTAATTCTGACTGAAGGGTTGTAATGACAAGTTATGTTCATATGTATGAAATACTATCTGACAATTAGGACGCCATTAGAGCGCTCTCTATGAAGTGAAATTGCTACTTATTGTTGAACTCTTTACAAGGAATACATGTTTTGTTTTAGCTTCTTAATTACTTGTCATTACTTAAAGTAACTTCTGGGAGAAGTGACGTAGAGTCAGAGAAAAATAATGAATTACTTACTCTTTGTCTAGATAAACATTACAAAACGTTTATGTCTTCATGCCTATAGGACGAGTAGAGACATGCAATGTTATGATTGCAATTTAGTTGCGGGTTTAAAAATCCATTTTTTTTGTTTTCAGTGCAATTAAAAATAATTTTCAGGTTAAGAGAGTTGTAAAAACATCTTCTAAGGCATACAACGAATATTTTGTTACACTATCTGGGCATGAATAATCTTGAACGGAATTCCTTATGAATTATAAAAATGTCTACAAAGAATTGCATTCATAGGCAAATGCCTTGTGCTTTCTAAAGCACTCATTATAGCATATCACTGTGGCATCACAACTCATTACTACATACTTAACAATGGAAAATTTATCCTCTGTTTTATCCTATTGTTACAACAAAAACAATCATCCTGTGCTTAAAGGAAATCTAACAATGTTATCCAAGTAACAACAGCAATAATTGTTGCCAAGATGTACTACCGTACAAATGTATGTACGTACAAATATACGCCATACTCTAAGTTAACCTGTAATGTTGCTGAAATAATCGATGATAAATGGAGAGAAAAATTGCAAAAAAAAAAAATAGAAAAAAGGAAACAAACAAAAAGACAAGTTTTTTTTTTGCCAGAGACAAAAAACAATAGCAAAAAAGCAAAAATAGACAAAAAGAAGAACAAAGAAGAGAAACGAAATTAAAAAAACGATGGAAAAAATATGGCTTTAAGCTTCTCAGAGCAATAGCAAAAACATAGTGGAGGGAAAAGCTAAATATAATGATGATAACGTCAGCGAAGACAATGATTGTTGACTGTATTATAACCATGATGACTTATAATGGATTTGGTGGGGCTGCCATTGTTATTTTGCCATCATTTTGAATGCTAAATAAACTTTAAATAATAGCAGGAAAGTGAGATATTAAAGCAATATGGTTGCAAAAGTTAAACTATCGAATGACAAGAGTTCTTAGAATACTTTTAAAGACTTGATTCTATGATGACAGGTTCATTACAAAGTTCCCTCATATATGGCTTATAAAAACGACGGAGGCTCGCTTATCAAAGTGGCAGTAAAAGGACAAGAAATCCTTGCCTTTTTTATCATAAATGAAATGTAAAAATGATTGAAGTCTAACCAACTGTATTGGCGTATAGACAGTGAGCGTCAAAAGAAACTGTACATTAAAAAATATACGCTAATAAATTACCGTTATTTTGATTTTAAAATTGTTTCATTGTCAGTTTTTAAAATTGAAAAAAAAAATTCGAAATATTGTCAAATTTTTTCGGGCACTCTCCTTAAGTGGTAAAAGTTGAGTTTGGTGATTGTTAGAATTTTATCCCTGGTGTACAGTTTCTTTTGAAGCTCACTGCAAAAAATTTAATCAAAAAGACTACATGATTAACACCTCCGTCAACGTGAAACTGAGACAGAACAACTCATCAGACGTAGGATTGTATTAAGGCAATCGCCGAATACTATTCATCGATTATAAAAATGCCCCGATGTGGTAGTTAAAACATACATACATACACAAGTGGTCCTTACAACCTTTCAGTCAGGATTACAACCTATTTTCGGACACCACCCATGTTGTTTTTACATGAGTGTGGTATCTAGAACTTAAACTCGACTCCGAACGAAAGATTTTTGAGAAATTTGTTCATGGCAATTTATTAATGCTCTCAGAGTTTTAGCCAGAAATCTGCTGAAAGGAAGTCGCCGAAGAATTTTTTTATCATACTTCATTTTGTTGGGGATGTCTGACCTGAACCGAGGCTTCATGTCTTAGAAATTGCTGGAAAAGATGTCTTGTGAAGGGATCTTATTTTCCTTAAAACAACATCAAAATATGAACAAATCGATTCGATTATTAGTAATGTCATTAGATGAAGTGCCTGCATTCAGTGGGCCAGAAGATAAATATGGTACCGTGTATGGTTATCTGGTCTTCTTAGGATTTCTCTAACAATTGTTTAGTTCTGTGTGAACATATTGCAGTGATAAGAAGACACACATCTGATGAATAAAAAGGAATGGAGTTCGATATTTTTTTGGATGTAAGGATTATGATTTTTTTTTGCGTCTAATGATTGTGCAGTTTCATTACATTCTTCCACGGTAAGCTGAGTACAGTATTAGGCAACCCATTACATAGATATTTAATTGGTCATTACAACCTTTCCATCAGGATTACGACATAGCGTCTCACAACACTGATGTTGTGTGTGTTAATTTTATACATATGCGGTGGTACCTACAGTTTAAAGTCGATTCCGAACGACAGAATTTTTAAAAAAATGTTTCATGAAATTTTTTTATTTGCTCCCAGAGTTGTTGTCAGAAATCTGCTGAAGGAGGAAGTCGTTGAAGAAATATTTTTTCGTATTTCGTTTTGTTGGAAATTTCTGTCCTGGGAGTTTGAACTGTAGACTCACGGCTGTCAGTCCCATATTTCTTCATCACTTTCTACAGCGATTACTGTAGACTATAGGTTGTTTGTTTCGAAATTCTTTTGGCTTGAATTGGATGATCTGGGCACTAGCGACATGTAGTTTACCTGTCACACAGCTCATACCACATTAGATAACCTGCACGACTGATTTGAGGCCATAATTACGTGGAAGTGATATGAATTTGTCAGCGAGGTAGTGCGATTTGACTCCTTGAGACTTTTTCTTGTAGGGTTTTCTTAAGTCTCATCTAAGCTGAACGGAGCGGTTGGCAGTGGAATCTTTTCGGAATCGGTTGGAATAGCTCAGTCTATAAGACTAACAGACCACTGCAGTGTCTTTCAGGCGGAGGTGGTGGCCATACAGGCTGCGGCGAGTATTATTGGGGATCGTCACCATACTTTCTGATAGCCAGGCGGCTATCGAGGCTCTGAGTTCTAATGTGATGAACTCCAAGACGGTCGCAGATATCTCGACGAGATAGCGGAACGATATGATATCCATATAACTATAGAGCTGATGAAATTGCCAGGCGGGACATGACCATCGAACTCTCCGCTGAGTTCTCGAATCTGGGCATACCTATGAGGACCTGCAAGCTCATAATTGATAATGCGATCGTCGATTCCGTCAACAACAGGTGGGCGGCCTCGGACACGGGTAGAACGGCTCATAAAATCCGGCTAAGGCTGGATGAGGGGCGCACAATGAGTCTACTTAAACTCCAAAGAGGCGCGCTCAGTGTAGTTGTCGGTGTCATTACGGGGCATTGTATTATGGGTAAGCATGCGAGGCGCATTGGTCTTAGACACCTTGCTAACGACTTCTGCAGAAGCTGCAGAGATGAGGAAAAAGAGGAGACTGTCCCTCATCTGCTGGGTACATGCCCGGCTCTATGCCAAAGGAGAAGGAAGTACTTGGGTACTTACTACCTGGATGATCTGGAGGAACTGTCAGGGATTGACATTTTCAGCCTGAATCGCTTCATCAGGAGCTCTGAATGTTTTCGAGACTAGGCGATAACGGATGACTGTGGTAGCACAATGGGCCCAATGCGGCCTAAGTGTGTCCATCCAAAAATTGTTCTTGGATGGGCAGCCACCTCTACCTACCTACCTTCTTAAGTCTCAGGTGTATGTGAATAAGCAACAAACCACATCGGATCTCAAAGCCAACATATCATATGTCATCGGTCAACTTCAGCTTTATTTATAAGCCAGAGTCATAGAAAATTTTACATTTCGGAGGCGTTTCACCCAGTTAAACAGTGTTGGAAACTCCCACGTTGATTGCAAATTTTGAGTTCTTGATTAGATTTAGGCCCTTAGACCCAGAAACCAGCAATAGTGGGTTAAAAGGATACATTATGTGGCGAAATATTTTGTCTTTCGATGAAAAAAAAACTTACTAGGTAAACACTTAATAAAAAATAATTTGATTAATTTTTCAATTGGAGGCCTATTTCTCTGTATGTAAACAGTTGGAAGCAATTTATTAGGAAAAGTAAGCAGAATTTAAAAATCGAAATACATAGACGAAAAGAAAATAACAACTGCCTCCATTAAAGAGGAGAAAAGTTCTGCTAATGAAAAGAAAAACACAACAACGGATCCATGTACGAGTATGATGGAAACAAGAGTTAAATGTAGGGAAAAGGAAAACAATTTTCTAAGTTTTCTTTGTGTGTGTTTTTCTAAACCACAAAACTGGCGTTCAGTAGTCATTAGCCAACAAGAAATGAACACAACAAAATGCCTGTCATTAGAGTAGGACTTGCGTATCTCTTTGACTGTTTATTTTTCAGTACATATACCTACAGGAAGTCTTTTACCTTTAAGGATGTATTGTAGTTGTAGTTTGATTGTTGTTGTTGTTGCTGTTGCTGTTTCCATGGCTTTTAAGTATCACAATCTATGTTGTGGGATATTATTGTTATCCCTGGCTATACAATGCAGTTGTAGAGGTTGAATGTCTCTTTTTAAAACGGAAAACAATAATAATCTCAACTACAGAAGAGGAATTAAAGTTTATGGAGAAAACCAGGACCATTTTTATTATTTGGTTTCGTTGCTAGAAGCTCAATTTATCCTTTAATGATTAACATAGTGGTACGTATGTATGTATCAATAGTGATACAAATACTTGAACATTACATATGTGCATGATTACTATTGTCTTTGGCGTAGCCTAACAAAATATTGAAGTTTATTAAGATGTTGACAGTGGCGTACGGTGTGAGTATTCTGAGTCGAAACACTGTTTACAAATAACACAAGCTTTTCACAAAAGGTCGAGAAGATGTGAATTTCGACGCTCGCCCTGGACGCCTTTGCACATCAATAACCGATGAAAATATTGAAAAAGAGGAGAAAATGTTTATGGAGAATTGTCGAGTCACAATTAGAGAAGTTACTCAGGATGTCAGTATATCGATTGGCTCATTCCATGCAATTTTTTCCAAAATTTTTTTTGCATGAAGCGTGTGGCTGTGTCAGTCAGGAATACTACCTTATTTTATACATGAGTGGTGGTACCTTCAGTTTAAAAACGATTCCGAACGACAGATTTTTGAGAAGCTTTTTCATTTCATTTCATCTGCTCAGAGGAAGTCACCGAAGATGTGTTTTTGCCTCAATGTTTATGCTCGGTATTCCTGCAAAGCTGATACGACTGTGCAGAATAACGTTGAGCAATTTCTCTCACTCTGTATGAAGAAGCATGTAACACTTCGAAGCTTTTGATTCCGTATGAGCAGCCTGAGAAAGCGATTTCTTATCATGCGACTGCTTCTACTTCGTGGTGGAGGGTATTCTGTGGAAGGCACAATTTCATGGTAATGACATTATTTTTCAGAAATGTTTTCAGTTGCTTGCGTAAATACATGCATAAGCAATTGGTCATTACAATCCTTCAGTCAACATTATGATCTAGTTTCTTGCGTACTCTGGCGATATTGTTACTTCTACCGAACGGGAATCTATAAAGATGGGTGTGGGTAGTCTAACAAAATGGTGGCAAAGCGAAGTATATATTGTAGACAAGTAGTAACATGTGGCGTATTGGATCCCTGATTACGGTCCATAATTATACTCTCTATGTTGATAATGAATTTATTTATCTTGGCTCCACCATCACGAGCATAAATGATCAATCAGTCTAGCGATCAAACGTAGGATCACCCTTGCCGACAGGTGTTGTTATGCTTTCAATATGCTTGAGTACCAGAGACCTCACTTGTACGACGAAACTTATACTCTACTTTCGACTCATCGTCCCAGTGCTTTTATACGGCGCAGAAGCATGGGCACTATTAAGCACTGATGCAGCAGCCTTGAAAGTATTCGAGCGAAAAGTCCTACGTAGGTCTTCAGTCCTGTAAGAGTTGGCGATGATTTCCGCGTTCGATCCAATAATATTCTGTCTAGGCTCCTCAATAACGTGGTTGTTGTGCATTTTATTAGTTCGCTGCCTCTGCCATGTCGGTTGGATGGAAGAGAATGTTCCGATGAGACACGTATTTCATGGTGATTTCCTCTCAGCAGATTTCTAATAACAACTCTGAGAGTAAATAAAATTGCTGTCGTTCGGAATCGCCTTTAAACTGTAGGTCCACCGCCAATCATGTATAAAATTAAAACACACAACATAAGTGGTGTGAGAAGCTTTGTCGTAATCCTGACTAAAGGGTTGTAATGACCAATTACGTATGTTTGTATGTAAATGGGGTAGTCGGCATAGAGGATAACTGTCTCTGCGTTGAAAGTATCAAATCGAGGAAGCCCTGAAAAAAGTGTTAAGTCAGGCCTAAATCCGGTGAACCGATTGGAAGGAGGGGATTGCTCACTTGCGCTGCAATTGTGTAGGGTTATCCAGGATTAAACAGAGTTTTTTAATTAGGACTATAAATATAGCAGTCGATGTGTGTTTATTTATAACAAATTTCAATTGTTAGATAAGCTACATGCAACCTATTTTACTGAAACGCTAGGCAGTGTGATATATTTGAGACCTCAGGTGGGTTCCAGTTAGCAGATTGACATGATTTAGTATGGCTTTACAATGTGAGAGAATCCAATCAATATTAATTCAGCATTTATCCCAAAGTTATTTGTTTGTTTTATACGTGTGCGGATTCTGTCCCCCAAACTATAACAAGATTATAACAAGCCTGTATCCTTCTTCCTTTCAACACATGTAGACGTAAATAAATAAGATTTCGTCTATGACAGGAAGGCTTAAAAGAGTTTTTATATATGTTTTGTTGTTGCTAGTTTTCTAAGAAATATTTTTCTTTAAAATTCTTACCTCTTGTCTTGAAGTTTTGTTGATTGTAATTGAATTCATTTCATTGTGGCAGCTGGAAAGCCTCATTGTGGCATTAAAAAAATCTAAAAAAAAGAAAAAATACCGAGAAAAATTGAAAAACATAAATAAAATGCTCGTAATCTTTCAAAGAAATAATAAAAATTTTAAATATTTTAAATTTATAAATACGTTTGGGTGTGTGTGTGTATGTGTTTTTATAATTTAAATTCTAACAAGAGTTGTTATTGGAAACTTTTTAAATTTTTTATCGAATTTAAGAGAATTTATTTTTCCTGAAATTTATTGAATAATTTTTAAATATTTTCCAATGAAAAATAGGTTCCCTAGAAACCTAAAATATAAAAAAATGGAAGAAAAACCTTCTCAATAATGAAAACAGAAAATCAATCGATAAACCTTATCAAAAAATTGTTGTGTGTTAAAAAAGTTTAACCGACAGACTGATATTGAACTGGAAATCAAGTACAACACTTGGCTCCCTTGAGTTGAGTCCTTTAACTGACAGTAAATTAAGTTTTTTTCTGTAATTTTATAACGTTTAATAGGCTCTATTAAGAAAGGAATGTGACGGATAATTAAAAAAGTCATTCTATAATGCAAGGTTTTCGCTGTCTTTTTTAAATCACTTCATAGGAGAATGATAGTTGCTAAGTAGGCACACAGATGAGACAGATGCTTCAATCAATTCGTCCTTTCGCTATATTTAAATAGTTTCCGTGAATTATAAGCCTTTTAAAATGAAATTACGAGGCTAAGAAATTAAATGATTTCATTCGTTTTGATTCCTTTAGGGCTGCCACAAAATATCTTGATTGTCTTACTCAATGTTCCTTTTTCTTCCAGGCAATACTGGAGTTTCATTTTTCAAGTTTTTCTGGGTAAGCCTTCTGAAAATTATACAACATATGTATGCTTCCACATATTCGTCACTATGGGTGTAGAGTGGAAGAGATGCAAACCAGATAACTTGTGGTGTATTTAATCAGGGTTCTGACATTAAATTTTCTTGTATGTTGCCTGACTATTGCAGAGTTTTTCAGACATGTGGTCATCATTACCATTTAGACAGCGCCACAATGCTAGATAAATGACGAAATTTCTCTTGATCTGCTCTGGCATTCAGTCTGAGATTAAGTCCCTACCTACTTAATTGGTCATTACAACCCTTCAGTCAGGATTACAACCTCCTTTCTCACACCACCTAAGAGCGGCGGAAAACTGCAGTTTAAAGTCGATTCTGAAAGACAGATTTTTGTGAAATATTTTTCAGGGCAATTTTATTTACTCTCCGAATTTTTGCCACAAATCTGCAGAGAGGAAGTCGCAAAGAAATATTTTTTCATAATTCGTTTTGTGGAAGATGTCTGATCTGTGCTTTGAACCGTGGTCTCTCTTCTAAAAAGCCAACACCTTACCCATCAAACTACATTGAGTTCTTGACTACTACAAAGTTTTTCCGACAGATGTTATGGCCACAGAGGTAGAATGCATGTTGGAAGACGAAATTTCCCGTGATCTACTTCGCCAATCAGTCTGTGACTAAGTCCTTAACAAACTTATAAATATAATAATATAACGTCCGTCCTTGTCCATGAATGTCGACCATTTTTCTGGGAAGGTACGTATCAGAGATCAGCAATGAATCGTTTTTTCGGTACTCATAAGTACTCATGAAATTTTGAGTATGAGTGCGTCAACAGTATTGAAATTCAACTACTCTGATTCATTCGTATTCACTACAACATTGATTTATAAGTACAGGTTGCAATGAGTATGAGTACAACGTTGACATCAAACTCATAACATTCGAAATATGTTTGATTCATACGCCTACTCATTCAGATTCATAAATTTAGAAAAATACTTATAATACTCATAAATGATTTGAGTGATTCGTTGTTGTTATATTTACAAAAAAAGAAGGAAGAAAAAGACAAAAATAGCAAGCAAAGCAAACACACAACCTTCTAGTGAGTACTGTAGTGTTCGTACGCGAATCATACTTATTTTGTGAGTCGTGTAAATGTTGAATAAAGGAGAGCCGAAATCAGCAACATCATGCGTATAGTTAAGTATGAGTACGATGAGTACTTTAAACTTTGAATATGAGTAGTATGAGTATGATATTAAAATAAGTATGAATGCGTATAAGTATCAGAAATTATGAGTATGATTGGTCATTCATCTTTTTGAATACTCATTGCTGATCTCTGGTAGGTATCATTCCAAGTTACCAATCTTATGTGAGACATATGAAACTCGCTTGAAATTTCATGGCTAATGAGCTGTCCAGGGAAGGTATGAAGCTCGCAATGTCCAACATATTACAGGGCACAGGAATTCCAATTTCATCAGTTAAATTAATTATTATCCACTCGTTTTATAGAGAGGCTCAAGTCGTTAACAGCAAGAGGGTACATGAAATATTGTTAGACTTTGTTGGACATGTATGGATAAGAAAGGGAACCGATTTTGCCATTTGTTGTACAATAGGGATTCTCACAGGCCACTGTCCTTTTACTAGGCATGCTGAAATAAATTCTGTAGGAGCTGCAGATTTGAGGAAGGGGAAAGTGATTGATTTTGAAAATTCATATTCCAGTTTACTGCTCTTATCATAAATATGCGGATGTTTTTGTAAGACTTTACTGAACATTTACGATTAGGAAGTGAAGTGATTCATTTATACCACTAAATCGCATGGCCATCCGTCGTTTTAGTTGGCAGGAGCTGCGGATTTGAGGAAGAGAAACAGATTATTATTCATCTCAAGTGCCAGCGCCCTGCTCTTGGCATAAAAATGCGGAGGCTTTGGAGCTCTCACTTTTTCACATCAAGCTGGCTACAATAGCAAGATTTCTGGTTTCCTTTATTAAATGTTTGAATCTCTGATTGAATTGATTGTGATCACAATGAGGCTCTTCCTTCGGGTAGAGTTTGCGACATTACCTGACATAAGTAGACCTAAGAGGTATACAACTGCTCAAAAGAAAGCTAACTGGAGAAAATTTGTTGACGAAACGAAAATATACTTGTAGGTTCAGTGTTACAAATAAAGTTTCATTCATTTGCTTTCCGCAAATGAGGACAGCCAATGCCATTTGCTGTATAAAGGTCAATGAGTTCAGTCAATGGTTAATGATATTATGCGTCCATTCGCAGATACTTATCTTCGAAGTAGAAGTCTATGGTGTTGGATACCACACATATATACATAATTGGTTACGACCTAGCTTCTTACACCACTTATGTTGTGTGTGTTAATTTTATACATGAGTGGGGCGGCACCTACAGTTTAAAGTCGACTCCGAACGACAGATGTTTAAAGTTCTTGCCAGAAAATAAGCTAAGTCGCCTAAGAAATACTTTTTTAATATTACGTTTTGTTAGATGTCTGATACGGAGTTTGAACCGTGGCCTCATGTCTAAAAAGCCAACACACTACCTATTAGACTACGGCGACTATAAAGATACTAGAACTGAATGTAGAAGAATTGTTGCCTCATATTGACGGTTTTGAACCCAAAAAAATATTTTTTAAACATAGTTGCTGACTACTCACTCAGATCATTACCTAAGAAGCTTTTTGCTTTTTGGGGCAATTTCTGAACAGCAGACTAAATTGTATTAAGCTGCAAAGTTGTCTTTCAAAAATCACTGTCTTTCTATGCAAGGTACTCTCGTTTTCGTCAAAGAATTGTTAGTCAATGACAGACAGTCAATAACGCTGCTGTCATGTATATGTATATATATATGATTGTAACATTTTTTTGCCATTCTTAGTTGCCATAAAATCTTATGACGAAAATGAATGATTAATGTTGCAGAAAATGCTGTAAATGCTGATAAATAAAGCATGTATTTCATATAAGCACATAGTATGGTCCATATTATCTTAAGTTAACCAAACGCTATGTGTTGGATAATAAAATATATAAAAAAATTCAGAAGATGGTGGAGTTTGGAGATGTAATAAAATGTTAACGAAAATTCTACTGCAAAATATTTACGGCACGACATATTTAATGGCGAAATAAAAAATGTTCAGTAGCGTAATGCATAACAGCTTAGAGCGTAGCCATTTTGAATCACGTTATTCTGTGTTTGTTGACGCAGCAAAATGGTGGTTATGAAAGTAAAAATTATGGAGCATAATTTCAAATTAAAAAAAAAGAATCATTAACTGAAAAAATAGAAGAAATGAAATGAAAAAGACAAGAAAAAAAATGAAAAACAAGTAAAAAATATTTCAACATTGCTCGTATATTTTATGTTTTTTTATATGCTGCCATTGCTGGTTGTTCGTTCCGTTTGTAATATTTTTTTAAGGGATTTTATTAATAAAAATGGAAATAAAATATCAGAATGGCCAGTTTGCCAACACTCAGCAAAAAAAAAATAAAAATAAAAATTAAAATCAAAATGAAAATGAGACACTGAGAAATGAAATATAAAAGCAACAACAACAATAATAAGAGCTTTTAAGTGCTTTGCTAGCTATTCAAAATAATTCAAAAATTAAAGGCGAATTGTTTTGAAAAACATTGCAAACGTTTTGACTTTCTTTAGAATAAATTTTTTAAATTATATTTATAATTTAAATTTAAATTTAAATTAAAAAAATAAATCACTTTTTAAGGACCTTTCCAAATTCAACAAGAACTTCAAAAAATATTTCTTTAGCATGAGATATAAGCACTGAAAGGTATTCGGTTAAGGAACATATTATCTTCTTATTGTTTTGCTTTGCTTTAATTGCTTCAATCAAGTTTAACAAAATAATTAATTGACTAACCTACTGTGTCAAGTTCTAGAATTCTAGGGTTGCCAAATAGTTTTACGTGGAAACAAGGCCTTCTAAAAAATGTATTAAGTCAGCGTGATATAGTTGCGAAAGTCCCAAATATATTCTTCCTATTATTAATTCTTAAAAAATAAAAATAAGACCCAATGTCTTCCAACAAAAACTTTCGAATTTAAACAGTTGATAACAACCATCTTGTTGAATGTTATATCCGTCAAATATTACAACCCTTCAGTCAGGATTACCTTGTAGCTTCTCGCACCATTAAGTTTGTGCGTTAATTTGTATACATGAGTGGCGGCAGCTTCTGTCGACTTCATATGACAGATTTTTGAGAAACCTTTACATGGCAATTATTATTTATCCTCAGAGTCGTTGCCAGAAATTTGCTGAGAGGCAGTCGCTGAATAAATATTTTTTATTTCCTTTTGTGCGGGATGTCTGGCCTAAGGTTTCAACCCCCCTCACTACCTACTACACTACGGCGACTTCAATAGCATTTAACAACACGTGCAATTAAGAATTTTTTTTTTAAATCGAAATGGGTGTTCTGTACGGGCAACGTATGCCACTTGCCTCGGTCAAGTAGGACATTGCGCCGAAATTCTTTCGGGACGCCAACCTATCCTGGGTGAATGAGGAGTCCTGCTCCACCACTAGACTCACCTGGCCTTTGATGGATAGAAGGCGTACCAACCAATTACTTGGTCTTGGTCGTGACGTCATCTCAACCACAGTGGCCATGCTAACAGGTCATTGCGTTATGGGTAGACACGCGGAATGAATGAGGCTCCCATTTAACGACTTCTGCCGTGGATGCAGATCCGCTGAGGAAGAGGAGACTTTTATCCACTTTCTTTGTCAGTGCCCGTCTCTTGCTAGGTGTAGATATAGGTTATTTGGCTCCCCATTTCTTGTCAGCATGACGGAGCTATCATCTATTGATGTCAAGGATGTAGCGTCGTTCATCAAACTTTCCGACTGGTTTTCCAGTGTAGGGTAGTCGTGCTTTTGATGTGCAGCCCTTGCGCTGACCAACTTCTTCCTCTTCCCTGATTTTGGTGGAACTTGGTCAGTACAGGGAGTGCGTTCATCCGTGGTATCACAACGAGCCGCTACGCGTGCTCAAGCGAACTTTGTGATAGCATAGCTACCACTCCGACCTAAACCTAAAACCGGGGAACGTAGCGTTCGCCCAATTTACGCTCGTCATCACTGATCTACCGCGAGGACTATTCGCAATGTGGTGGATAAATTCAAGTTTATTTGTTCAATAAACGATAGACAAACACGTGTACGTCGATCAAACGCAAGATTTGTCGAAAACATTGCCACAGTCAATGGGAGTGTGCAGGAGAATCAGAGGCAGTAGATTTCGCATTTTTCACAAGTATACGGACCTTTGAGAACCACAACTTGATGACCTTTGTGTCTTAACTTGGGCCTTTGTAACCGTGCAAAATTCAACTGACTCTGAAGCTCAAGATAAACGACCATAGACAACGATATGTTATCGCTGAAGTGGATCTGGAGTAGTTTGCAAAGGACACTAAGTTTCATGGAAACATCATCATCCGCGATGAGGCTCATATGTGAATGATTGGGCACATTAACAAAGAAAATTGTCGAGTATGGGACATTAACAAGCCATACGAGATTGAAAACCTGCCAATGGATCCCAAAAAAGTTATTATTTGCTTTGAGTTATTAGCTGGCGACCTTATCGGTTCATATTTCTTTGATGACAACATTAGCCAAGCCAACGACATATGGCCTGAATTGTTTGATCTGGATACCAACGAAACCATTCAACTCAGTTCGCAGTGAATATTCAGCACGAGTGATGTGAGGACATGATCATCTCACATTGAGATGATGTGAAAGGGCCAGCGATGTCATGGGATTTGACGCCGTTAGAGTTTTTCTTGTGAGGTTTTCTTATGTCGCAGATATAGGTAAATAAGCAACCAAACACAGCGGTCCTTAAAGCTTGATTTATGCGTCAAAATGATGGAAATTTTCACAGCAACCAACAATAGGTTTGTCAAACCAATAATGTGTTTTTATTTGCAGCCTTCAAACCCCTCTCCAACTTTTAAGTTTATACACAAAAAGAAAAGAAGAAATAAAACAAAAGGAAACATCAAATGAAAAAGGTAAAGGAATAATAAAATAATCGTTTCAGAATTTAATCAGGTGTATTGCTTAATTGGCTGTTTCTTTTTTCAAATTTTCCTCGTTGCTTTTGTAAAGCAAATCAAAACCAGCAGACAAGGCCAATTTAAAAGCAGCCACTTTCATTTGAAATTGGATTTCAGAAAAAAAATCTTAAATATTACGTCTGTTATGACATTCGAGCATAATTCTCTACACTCATATTAATACTTTACGTCTGTTTTGACGCAAGCTTTCATACTTCACAGCTGCTAAGAGGGGAATATCACGTACTTTTGCAATGTGACGACATTAAATACGCACATACAGTGAAATCTTGTTGAATAATACAAAAGAAATTTTAAAGAAGATTTTGTTCTTTTGAAAGTGTGTGTTCTAGTCATTGTTGTCTAAGCACAATTCATTTTCATTCAGAAATTTTTAAAGTCTTTTTTTTTTCATTTTTACTCTAGAAAAGTTGCCGACAAAATTGTATTCTGTGAGCTTTAAGTTCTGTATTGTGTTGCAAAATGAACGTAAATTTTAAACCATGGAAATGCACAATGCACGACCAATTCAATTCAACGAAATAGCGTTTGAAATATCAGTAAATTGTTGTTGTTGTAGCATTTAAAATTGTTTTTAAAGTTGGTAAATGATCCTCAAAGAAAGTGTATTTCATTTGAACTAAAAAATTGGATGCTGAGGGGGTAGGGTCTGTATGCTTATTTAAATCTGTTTGCATTGTAAGAGACAGACACATAGGACCTTACGACCTAGCTTCTTACACCACTTATGTTGTGTGTGTTAATGATTGGCAGGTTTTTAAGAAACTTTTTCATGCGAATTTTATTTTCTTTCACAGTTTTTGCCACAAATCTGCGAAGAAATATTTTTTCATATTTCGTATTGCTGGCTTAGGTGATTATCCAACTCTAGCAATTCATTAGAGCACCGTTTCTATCGATCCAATCTCCCGATAGAGAAAGAGGATTCATTCAGTAGACGTACTTTTCCGATGCAATATCACTTAAGTCGCTGTATTCTAGTAGGTAGTGTGTTCGCTTACTAGACGTGAGGCCGCGGTTCAAATTCCAGGTCAGACATTTCGAACAAATCGAAGTATGAAAAAATATTTCTTCGGCGACTTCCAGTCAGCAGATTTCTGGCAAAAACTCTCGAAATAAATTAAATTGCCATGAAAAGTTTCTCAAAAATCTGTCATTTGGAGTCGACTTTAAACTGTAGATCGAGCCACTCTATGTATAAAATTAACGTAAATGGATTTAAACGCTAGGTTCCAACTTAATGTTTGTAATGACCAATTATGTATGCATGTATGTATGTAATAGTCCTCGAGAAGGAATTAGCCTACAAGGAGTACATTCGATTGTTTGTTTGCAATACTAAAACACGTACCAAAAATGATTAGAAATAATTTCCGACAGTAAAATCATTATGTTGTGATAAGAAAAAAGGACATGGCCTCACACACAAGGCTTACAATTCTAGTTCAGTCTGATAAGAAATGTCCAAAGTCACCTATTTTCAATAGAGATAGCAGTGCATACAAAATTCTTATTTGTTGGCCTTTAATATAAGCAAATGTTGGTCGCTAATTAAGAAATGGTTGCACATTAGCTTAAGTCAGGATCTCTGAATTGGCTTCATACCATCTTTTTATAGTCTGACTACAAAAGCTTAGTTGGTTTCAGTTAATCCATACAAACAACAACAACAGTCTCTAAATTAATACGAAATTTTCTTTTAATAGCCTCGATAACAATCATTCTCATCAAAAGTTTTGATATGAGATGCCGAACTTTACTGAAAACATGAAATATTTTTACAAACGGGACACCCTAAAGCAAAATATCTACCAATGCAAATCGCACATTTGATGTTCATCATCTATTCGGTTTTAACACTTTCCGAAGAGCAATAGAAACAAAAGAAACACTTGTGCTGGCTGTTAAAATGACACGTTCATTTCAAAATGAAAAAAAATTTTTTTTTAAAGTTTAAGGCTCCCCTTTTAACACTCATCCTGACTTCAATACTTTGAATGAAAGAAAGTACGTACCACTCTCTGTAGGCAGCATTGGCAACCGTTTTTTTCAAATGAAATAAAATTATTTGTTCGCGTGCATTTGTTTTGTTTTTCAGCTGTATTTGCATGGCTTTATTGCAGTGCAACAATAACAAGGTTAACGGTATTGTGTTTTGTTACAATATCACAGGGTTTGTCAATTTAACAAAGACAACAAAAGCAGTATAGGACACAGAACACTTGTCATCTTCTTTTGTTGTTGTTGGTTTCTAGTTCTTTGTTTTGTTTTTTTTTTTATTTTTCCAGTTTTAGACTCCATCATACAAGGGTTTCTTGCCAAGGAAATTGAATTGCATCGCTGTTTAGCTGCATTGTTAACTTTAATGAGTTAAAACTGCTAGACATCTAGGTGTGGAATATCAAATGTTTCGAGTCGTCCTATAGTTACTTTCGAGCTCTGACTGTTTATAACTCCTGTCTTATGGAAGATACATCTGTCAAATTAGTTTGTAATTGATTGAGTCTGTTTTGCCAAGTTACCGTGAACGGATAAAGCAATAAGTGAATATAAAATCACAAAATGTTTGGCTGTTCGTCATAATCGTCTTACCGGTGATGAACAAATTTGAGTCCACTGGTTCAGTAGACGATCGTCTACTACGCGCTCGTTGAGGAAACGCAATATTAGAGGATAACATCGTTTTTGTCCGTGAGAGCGTGCAGTAGAATCTGAGGCTGTCGAATTCGCATCGTTCACCTGAACTCGGCCTTTCTCACCCACAATTTGGCGAATTTTGCGTAGGGACTTGGAAATAAAATCACTAAATGGGTGTCTCTTCCGGTGATGAACAAATTTGAGTCCACTGGCTCAGCATACGATCGTCTACAACACGCTCGTCGACGAATCGGAAGATCTGAGGATCTTTTTTTGTGAGTGTGCACAGGAGAATTTGAGGCTGTCCAATTCAAATTGATCACATGAATTGGGCCTTTCGCAGACCACAACTTGGTGAATTTTTAGGTCAAGGCTTCGGTAGGAATCCGTACAAAATTCATGTGACTAAGATAAACGACCAGAGGCAACAACATGTGCTCGTTGAATGGGTTAAGACAACATCTTGAGTAAAAAGGCCTATTTCTGGATGAATTGATACCAATCCGCAAGAGATCCACTAGTATCAGCATTGCGACCTAGTTTGTCACACCACTTATGTTGTGTGTGTTAATTTTATACCTGAGTAGCGGGGACCTGCAGTTCGAAGTCGATTCCGAATGACAGACTTTTAAGAAACTTTTCTTGGCAATTTTATTTACTCCCAGATTTTTTGGGAAGAAGAAATATTTTTTTTAATTTTCATATTGTTGGAGATGTCTAACCTGGGTTTTGAACCTCATGTCTTATAAGCCAACACAATACCTACTAGAATACGGCGACTTCGACTACAAGAGTATCTAATGCAATCCGAAAAATTGTCTGTTTGTAGAAGATTTTCGGCTGACCGATGACGACAGTCCATATTTCTTTGAGAACGAAATTGACCATGCCATCACTGTCAACGGCGAGCATTACAAAGGGGTATGATTATCAACTTCTTTTGGCCAGAATTCAACGATGTGGACACCAATAATATGTGGTTTCAACAGAGTAACGCTACAAGCAAACATATTGTATCGTGTGGGCCATCTATCGGCTTAAATTTGATACCATCGGTTATTTCGAATCTAGCAATACTTATGTCAGTCTATTCTGTCACAAGATTCAGTATATCATCTCCACTGAACGTAATGAATCGATTTACGCTTAAGCAACGTTGAGATTTATTTGGCTATCGAAAAACTGCACAATGATCTTGATTTTGCAAAAAAAAACAGTTTTTGGGATGAAGCTCATTTTCATCTTGGTGGGTACGTTAATAAGCAAAATTGCCATATTTGGGGCTCAGAAAACCCACACGTGCTCGTACAGAAGCCAAAGCACCCATTACGAGTGACTGTTTGGTGTAATTGTGATTGTGAAGCGTAGACATCATTGGCTAATATTTCCTTGAAAAAGCGGACGGCGCAACCATTACCATGGAGACACCTATCGCACCATGACAAGCGATTTGTTTGCACTCGCTCTTCATGGTATTGATGTGAACTATGTTTGGTTTCAACAGGATGATACAACTTGCCACATATCTTTTGCCACAATAGATTTATTGCATCAAACGTTTGTTGACTGTTTAATTAGCCAAAATGGTGATGTCAATTGGCTGCCAAGAAGCTGCGATTTGACACCGTGGGACTATTTTCTGTGGGGAGCCGTTAAAGAATTGTGTTATGCCGACAAACCAGAGACAATTTGAAGGCCAACATCGTGCTACCATTGCCGAGATACAACCCCACTCACTCCAAAAAGTGCACAAAGATTGGTCCGATCGAATGGGGTACTCTCCAGCCAGCCGCGTTGGCCATATGAATGAAATTATGTTCCAGTTCTAATCGGAGGAATTATACTTCACAACAAGAGAATAAATTCGACAAAATTTCAAACCGTTTTTGTTTTTATTTTTTGTTTTGCATTTTTAAGTTTAAACTTTTTAATAGCCCACCCTTTATATTCCCATCTCTTGCGAGGTGCAGATATAGGTTGTTTGGCTCTCCATTTCTTGTCAGCTTGACGGAGCTATCATCTATTAATGTCAAGGATATAGCTTCGTTCATCAAACTTTCTGGCTGGTTTTCCAGTGTAGAGTAGTCGTGCGATTGATGTGTAGCCCTTGCGCTGACCAACTTCCTTCTCTTCCCTGATTTTGGTAGAACTTGGTCAGTACAAAGACTGCGTTCACTCGTGGCATCACAACGGACCGGTATGCGCGCTCAAGTGAGCTCTTTGATATCAGAGCTACCACTTCGACCTAACCTAACCCTTTATATTCTGGACAAGTGATTTGAGGGCATGGTTATCTCAAGTGGACGTGAAGAAATCTGATTAACGAGATCCTGCAGTTTGACCACGTTAGACTTATTCTTCTTGGGTTTTCTTAAATCGCCAGTGTACGCGAATAAGCCACAAACTGCATAGCTCATCAAAGCCAACATTGGTGAAACTTGAGCTGCACTCAGAGAAGTCGTGGAGGACTTTCGAACGGTAATATGTTCCACAGATAATACCATCAGTAGGCTTTTCAAAAGAATAGAAACTTTCGATGATATCTGGCACACAAATGTTGTTTCATTTAAAATTAAGGACATGAAGCATGTAACTAAAGACACGATATATTAAAGGAGGTAAAGGAAAATTGAAAAATTGACTTTAAGTTAAATTTTAAAACCCTGTATTATTTTTCAAATTTCTTTTAATACCCACACCCTCTTCAGTAAGCAAAGACGTATACCAGTATATCAGCTTGCTCCTAATTTATGCATGCTAATGCATGATGTTAGAGAAGGGGTTGCCATTCATAAAAGTTTAGCAATCTCACATTCCATTTTTATTTAAAATTTTATTCTGTATTTTCCTTTTTATTTTTATTTTATTTTTAAAGCAAAACCTGAAAAACAAAACTGTCTGCAGTAAAGTTTTTGTTTTTATTGATCCCAAGGTACCGATGCAATTAATTTTTGTAAAAGAACGAAACATTTGCCAGTGTTGAGTAGCGATGTGAAAAAAAGTTTTCAATTCATTGCAAAATTTCTTTCTTGTCTATTGCTGTAGCAAGTTTAAGTTCTTAAGGCAACTTTGTGAGAAACAAACTTTGTTGTCAAATACATTTTTTTGTAAATAGAACTTGATATGTTGAATTAATTTTCGGAAAACTTTTAATATGAGTGTGGAGAAGAATAGAAATTTTACATTTCATTTGTAATGTTTGAAAAAGTTTTATTAACCATCAGGTTTAACCTTTTAAGAGACATTCATTTTAGAGAAATTGGGTTCAATAGTAATGTCTGACAAGGTGTGTTAAGGATGTTGATCGTAGGAGATTTATTATCATAATTATAGCGATACGTATACATAAATACATATGTACATACATACATAATTGGTCATTACAACACATCAGTCAGGATTACGACTAAGCTTCTCGCAGCACTTGTGTTGTGTGTGTAAATTTTTATACATGAGTGTTGTTACTTACGGTTTAAAGTCGACTTCGAACGACAGATTTCTGAGAAACTTTTTCACGGCAATTTTATTTCACATAAATACATATGTACATAATTGGCCATTACAACCCTTCAGTCTGGATTACGGCCTGGCTTCTCACACCACTCATGTTGTGCGTGTTAATTTTATACATGAGTTGCGGTACCTGTAGTTTAAAATCGACTCCGAATGACAGATTGTTGAGAAACTTTTTCATGGCAATTTTATTTACTCTCAGCGATTTTGCCAGAAATCTGCTGAGAGGAAGTCGCTGAAGAAATATTTTTTCATATTTCGTTTTGATGTCTGACCTGGGGTTTGAACCGTGGCCTTACGTCTAATAAGCCGACACACTACCTACTAGACTACGGCGACTTCTAATTTTATTTCATTTTCACAGTTTTTGCCAGAAGTCTGCTGAGAAGAAGCCCCCGAAGAAATATTTTTTTTACATTTCGCTTTGTTCGAGATGTTTGGATCGGACTATGAACTGTGGCCTCACGAGCAATAAGCCAACACACTACCAACTAGAATACGCCGACTAAACTACATGATGGCCGTTCCAAAATTAGCCGACTTGATGTATGCATGTACTCGGCTACTATCGCTATACATACACTTTAGTCCGGAATGTAACCTACCTTTTTAAGCCAGCCATGTCGTGTGTGATAGTTTTATCCAAGACTGACGGAATCTACACGGCTTTCAGAACCATTTTAATGGCAACTTCATGTACTTTTGTCAGAATTCTGCTGGGAGACAGTCGCCGAAATAAAAATTTGACTTGTATTTCGTTATTGTGTGATATATCTGAGCTGCAGTTTGACCCACGAGCTTTTGTCAAAGAAACCGGTTGTGTATTGGTAGACAACGGAGACTTCGATATTTGAATACAATTACGACGATCTAAAGACTCTAATTTTAATCTTTGAGAAGAACAAGTGCCATTCTGGAGCAGTCTGTTCCTTAGTTAAGGTTAACTGGACAAAGAGGGGTTTCCATGCCTCAAATGGTTAAGAAGATCTACAAAATGATCGTCGACAGACAAGTTAACAGATGAGTCAGAGGAACAGTGAAACAGGGGACGAAACCAGTACCTTTTGGAGACAAACTAACTTTTTTTGGATGAAATCTACATAGTTTTTAATCAATGGAACGTAGTATGCCAACTTATTGCAGCGCTAAACTGTAGAAATTAAGTATTAAATCATCAATCCTAATTGGATTATCATTTCATATGGCTCAGCGTGATTCAAACGCTACAATTTTTATCTATGGGAGGTGGCTCCTACCACTCAATTAGGAATATAATGGGTGTTTTTTTAAGAGCTATAGGAAAATAAAAAAAAACACATAAAATTCAGAAAAATGCATGAAATCTTTATTTGAATCGATAGTACGGTCCATATAATTTAATGTTTGAAGATTATTTCATGCAAATGTTGACCGCCACTGCGCATCAAATGGTCCATCCGGTTAGTCCAATTTTGGCATACTCTTTCCAACATTTCGACCGGTATCTCACGAATAAATGATTCAATGTTGTCTTCCAATGCGTCAATTGAAGCGGGCTTGTATGTATAGACATGAGCTTTAACATAGCCCCATAAAAAATAGTCTAAAGGCGTTAAATCGCACGATCTATGCGGCCAATTGACCGGTCCCGAACGTGAAATCAAATGTTCACCGAACTCGCCTCTCAATAAGTCCATTGTTACGCGTGCTTTGTGGCATGTGGCACCACATGTCATGCATGTTGAAACCACATATCATGCAAATCAAGCTCTTGCATTTTGGGCAAACAAAAGTTGGATATCATCTCACGGTAGCGCTCACCATTCACAGTTACGTTACCATTCGCAGCATCTTTGAATAAGTACGGTTCAATGATGCCACCAGCCCATAAGCCGCACCAAACTATGACTTTTTCTGGATGCATTGGTAGCTTTTGCAATGCTTCTGGCTGATCTTCACTCCAAAATCGACAATTCTCCTTATTTACGTATCCATTGAGCCAAAAATGAGCTTCGTCGCTGAACACTATTTTTCGATAAAGAAATGGATCTTCGGCCAACTTTCCAAGAGCCCATTCACCAAAAATTCTGCATTGCGGTAGGTCGTTCGGCTTTTCGGTCTTGCACCAGCTGTATCTTGAAAGGCTTCACACCTAAATCCTTCCGCAAAACTTTCCACGTTGTTGAGTAACAGAGGCCCAATTGCTGCGAACGGCGACGAATCGATAATTGATGGTCATCATTAACACTGGCCGGTACAGCTGCGATATTTTCTTCAGTTCGCACTCTACGTAAGCGTGTTGATGGTTTAATGTCCAACAATGTAAATTTGGTGCGAAATTTAGTCACAATAGCCCGAATAGCCGCTTCAGTGGGTCGATTAAACTGACCATAAAATGGAAGAAGCGCGCGATGAACTTTCTTAACAGAGCACGCATTTTGATAATAAAATTCAATGATTTGCAAGCGTTGTTTGTTTGTAAGACGATTCATGGTTAAATTTTAGACCAAACTGAAGATGTTTGACAGTGAAACAAAACACGAAACGTGCGTAAGCTGTTTAAACCAGTGTTGCTAAAAAATCACACGTTAGATTATGGGAAGGAGGACAGAGGGATTAGATTAGAGGGATATTGGATTTGAATCTTTTTATATTATAAAAAAGACCACTGAAAGTAACGAGTCCCACATACGGATTGTCCAGCTAAATAACGAATTCTGACTGGCCAATCGATCACAAGTAGATGATGTACACTCCGAGAAAGACAAGTGTTACGAGGAAATGCATGATTATCGGGAACAAGTTATTTTATCTCGCTTAGGCACAATCCATTGTAGCAGCAATAGAACAGTGAAACACATGAATTAATAGAATTGAATACCCTGCCGCCTTGCTTTGCCGGTAATAAATTGAAGAAAATTACGAAAATATTTCATAAACAGAACTCACTCATATGCCATCAAATACAAGGAAAGGAAAAGAAAGAAAATAAAAATCAATTTCCATATTTTGTTTTAACCTGAATCTTATTGATATTCCAGGTTTCCCTTAACTTTTATTGAAATTGATTGTTGTTGTTGCTGTTGTTGTTATGCTCATATTTCCACTTCATCTAGTTCCAGATAAAGTTATTGATGTTTGAATTTAACTGTAATCATTTATTCGTTAAAAGAAAATGGCATTCATGCCCCATGCTGTTGAGAATCAAGACCATAAAATCGAAGAAACAGAACAATAAACACAGAAGAGCAGTAGAAAACCTACGATAAAGAAAACAAATGTTCAGTCATTCACTAAGGGAGCCAATGTATAGTAAAATATAAGAGAAAACAACAAGAAAATAGGGGTTTAAAACGAAAAATAAAATGCCAGAAGAATGCAAAAGAAAAATATTTTCTTTTAAGTCCTCTTACAAAGTGGAGGTCATTCAGCTACAAAATGATTCAAGCAACGTTATGTTGCTGCTACTGCTGTGCCTTTTCTACACCCAGTTTTCTTGCCAATAAACTGGCTATAAAAGTACAGGCTTAAATAGAAAATACCTTAACAACAACAGCCATAACAGCAAGTTGCAAGAATAAGTACATAACAAACAACATGTTTTTTCCTTTCTCTCTCTCCCTCTCTTCAGAGGAGGTTGCAAGGAGATCGTTAAATTATGGCAAAAAAAATTTTGCAAATTTGTTAAGAAAAAAACGAAACAAGAAATTCCATTTAATGCTGCGATTACAACAGCTGCAATAGCAGTAACGAAAATAAATTGCAGCCAGATCTTAAGAAAATGGAGGAGATAGAAAAGGCTGGAGGGCAGGATAGTTTTGTTTATGGAAAAGTCTGTAAATAAAATTTATATTTTGTTGTTTACATTTATTGTGTATGTATGTATGTATATGCGTTAATATATACAGCGATAAAGAAAATTGCGGGTACTTTTTAAGCTTCGATATTGTTAAACTTTCATCAAGTGCAATTTGATTAACTTTTTAATTGTCTTGAACAATAGTTGTCAGCAACTAATTGACAGAAAAGTTAGCCTCGGTATTATGTTTTTAAGTAAACATAAAACACAACATTTTAAAGCTTGTTTTTGTTTTGTAGTCGCGGTAGTCTAGTAGGTAATGTGTTGGCTTATTAGATGTGAGGCCACAATTCAAACTTCAGGTCAGACATCTCCCACAAAACGTAATAGCAGCAGATTTCAGCAGATTTCTTGGAAAAACTCTGAGAGTGAAGCAAAATTGTCATGAAAAAGTTTCTTGAAAAGTCTGTCGTTCGGAGTCGACCTTAAACTGTAGGTTCTGCACGCATGTATGAAATAAACACACATAACATAGGTGATATGCGAAGCTAGGTCGTAATACCGGCTGAAAGACCAATTGCCAAAGTAGATCACGAGTAATTTCGTCATCCATCAAGCATTGTCCCGCTGCTAAAATGGTCATGCTGCAGTCAGGCAACATAAAAGGAAATTTAATGTCAGAATCCTGATTAAATATACCACAAGTTAGCTAGTATGCATCTCTTCCATCATACACCCACAGGGATCGGAAGACTTACTTAGAAAAACTTGAACAATGAAACTCCACAACCGGAGTTGTACCGTATACGGAGTCTAGCATATTTTGGCATAACACTGACAAAGAAATGTCTAAACATAGTATAACAAAATCCTCCTGATCTGTTGCTTACAATTAAGGAACAGAGTATTACTATTCATATATTAAATTTCCCTCGTAAAGAATTCGATTGGCTTTAAAGAAATAGCGGAGAAATATGGCGAATATTAATAAACTAAACATTCAAAATTATTTGTTCAAATTTGTATGAAACTTTTTCAATTTTCTTTTCAAATTAAATTTTCCATTCGCAGCAAATATACTAAAATGGAATAGAAATTTGCTTTATTTAGTAGATACGGAAAGAGAGGAAAAGGGAGGAAATCAAAATCACTTTTTCCACTTTTAAGTACTCGAAAAGGGTTTAAAGTGAAAGAACTTAATTAGCGGCCAAATGATGTTTGAGCAAATTACACAAATTAATGTAATTTTGCTTTCTAAATAACCTCAGTTTTCTTTCTTTCTTTCTTTTTTCTTTTATTCTAGCCAAACGATTTCACTTGAAAAATGGCTGAAAAGGAATTCGACAAATTACAAACTCAAGAAAGGAGAGAAAAAAATTTAATTGAATGTAGAACCAACAGAGATTGTTACAGGTAATACGAGACTTGATAGCCCTTTGTTAAATATAATTAGCTTTTGGTCAACAGGTTAAGAGGTGAAAACTAAATAAAGGTCATAAGAAAATATGCAGCTAAAGCTCTTTCCCTCTATCTTTTCATAGCATGTTATCAAGATGAAAAGGTTTTTCTTTTCTCAAACTGAGAGATGTTACTTTTAAAGCCTCATACTAAATAAGGAGGGAAACAAGAACACTTGTAACAACAATTATTCAGTTGTTTTAATATCTTTTTTTTCATTCTCAACTCACTGGCGTCTTTGTTCAAATAGTTTGTGTGCTGAGAGTTTATGAAAGAAACTGTAACTTTATATGTATTTATGGCACTGCATTTCCTTTATGATCCTTTTTTTGTTTCTATTTCTTGTTTAGTTGTTATATTGTTTGCCAGACAATATGCAGGAATGAGTTTGTATAGTCATCTTAAGTTTTCCTTTTATTATTTGTAAAGGAAAATGTATTTTCATAAAATGTTTCTTATGCCCCCTATAATAGCAAATGGGTACTAGTCTGGTTTTATTTTTATAAACATTTTCATCAGTATGGTAGATATACATACGTAATTAGTCATTACAATCCTTCAGTCAGGATTCCAAACTAGTTTCTGTGTTAATTTTATACATGAGTAGCGGGATCTACAGTTTAAAGTCGACTTTGAAGGTCAGATTTTTTTTTTTTGAGAAACTTTCCATGGCAGTTTTATTTACTCTCAAAGTTTTTTCCAGAAATATGCTGAGAAGAAGTCGCCGAAGAAATAATTTTTGTATTTTGTTTTCATGTCTGGCCTGGGATTTGAACCAGAGGTCAGCAATGAGTATTCAAAACGATGAGTAGATTCGAATCGATTCGTTCATACTTATTTTAATGCCATACTCATACTACTAATATTCAAAGTTTGAAATACTCATAGTACTCATAATTAACAATATGCATGATTTTTCGACTCTCCATGAGTCATCGTATACACGAATCACAAAATAAGTATGATTCGTGTACGAACACTACAATACTCACAACAAGGTTGTGTGTTTGCTCTGCTTGCTGTCTTTGTCTTTTTTGTTTATGTGTTTTTCATCTTTCTTTGTAAATGCAACAACAACTAATTTTAATGAATGATTCGAATCACTCGAATCATTTATGAGTATTATAAATGTTTTTCTAAATTTATGAATCTGAATGAGTAGGGTTATGTATCAAACATATTTCGAATGTTATGAGTTTGATGACAACGTTGTACTCATACTCATTGCAACTTGTACTTATAAATCAATGTTGTACTGAATACGAATGAATCATAGTTAGATTTCAATAGTGTTGACTAACTCATACTCAAAATTTCATGAATACTTATGAGTAGCGAAAAAGTGATTCATTGCTGATCTATGGTATGAACCCTGGCTTTTCGTCTAATAACACACTACCTACTATACTACGGCGGCGTAGTTACGGTAGATATACTGACTTAAAGAAGACATGTTACTTCGAAGTCGCCATAGTCGAGTAAGTAGTGTGTTGGCCTATTAGACGTGAGGCCATGGTTCAGACCCCAGGTCACACATCTCAACAGAACGAAATATTTGAAAAAATATATCTCCGGCGACTTTCGCTCGGCAGATGTCTGGCAAAAACTCTGAGAGTAAATAAAATTGCCACGAAAAGTTTCTTAAAAATCTGTCGCTCGCAGTCGACTTTAAAGTGTAGGTTCCGCCGATCAATTATTGAATTAACACACACACACAACCAAAGTGTTGTGAGAAGCTAGATCGTAATCCTGACTGAAGGATTTTAATGAAGATGTATTTCGTAAGATGTATTGCCAGAAAGTTTTGAAAACGTGGTCTTATGGGCATACTTTCCCCCTTGAGATTTTTATATTTTCCTAACCCTGTTAACATTAAAAGAAACTTAAAAAAGTAAACAGAAAAAAATTTTTTCTTCTTAAGCATCTTGCAACATTTCTCATAAAAAAAGTTTAACAGTCTTTTACAAAACTTTCTGAAATAAACACAGAAACAAAAATAGAAGCATAAAAGCTTGAAAAATAAATAATAGTGTTGTAAGGCATACAAGGCAAATATGTTTTAAGAAACAATTAAAAAAAGGCCTCCTGAAAATGAGAGAAGGAAAGAAAAATGAAATTTAGGTCTACAAGACCTAGAATAACTAAGTTTTCGCGGCATAAGACGTACTTGTCGCCTGCATAAACAAGCGATTTATACAGGTAATTGGATCGAAGGCGGTCCCAAACAGAGATCAGCAAAGAATCGCTTTTTCGCTATTCATAAGTTGCAATGAGTATGAGTACAACGTTGAAATCAAACTCATAACATTCGAAATATGTTTGATTCATAAGCCTACTATTTCAGATACATAGTGAGTATAAGTGAGTCAACAATATTGAAATCTAACGAGTCTGATTCATTCGTATTCACTACAACATTGATTTATAAGTACAGGTTGCAATACATGATGTACAATGAGTACAACGTTGACATCAAACTCATAAAATTCGAAATATGTTTGATTCATAAGCCTACTCATTCAGATTCATAAATTTAGAAAGATACTTATAATACTCATAAATGATTCGAGTGATTCGAATCATTCATTAAAATTTACAGTCTTAGTTGCTGTTATACTTGCAAATAAAAGAGGAAAGAAAACGACAAAGACAGCAAGCAAAGCAAACACACAACCTTCTAATGAGTATTGTAGTGTTCGTACGCGAATTACACTTATTTTGTGATTCGAGTATACGATGAGTCATGGAGAGTCGAAATCAATAATATCATGCGTATTGTTAAGTGTGAATACCATGCGTATAAGTATCAGAAATTATAAGTATGATTCGAATCTAGTCATTGTTTTGAATACTCATTGCTAACCTCTGGTCCCGAACAATTTGACATGCAGAGTAAGTAGAATACATTCCCGTTCGATTTCAGAACCCGTTTCAAATGCCTCAGACATATTCCCTTCTTGTTGAATAGTGCATTGAAATCTGTAATAGCTGCTGCGTATTACTAAAATTGTCAACAATTTACGTTCCAGCAGTTAGCTAAGCATATACTTCAGGAAAATCGAAATAAAAATAAATTTCTTTGTCCGCCTCTATTTTTACAAGATTTATCTGAGCATTTAAAACGAAAATAAATTCTTTTTCAGCCTCTTTTTTACAAATTGTCTCTGAGCATAATAATTTTCTAAAAAATTAGAAAAAAAAACGACCAAACAGCAGACTCTTGAAGTTTCACGTTCATTCCATAAATAATAAAACGCCAGCATTTTTTGTAAAACAATGGCATGAAAAGAATATAAGAAATCAAAAGGGCAAGAAAAAGACGTGGAAAAGTGAAAAACGAAAGCTAAAGGCAAAGGCAAAGCGACAATTTGTAAAACGTTAAAGGAACCGATGATAAAATACAAAACAAGTTTACATAGTATTTGTATAGAGGCTGCTCCAGAGTTAAAGATGCATATCTGTTTAAGGAGATAAACTAACAACAATAAGAACAAGTTTTTTCTGGCTTAAAGAGTTAATAGCAGAGAAGTATTTGAGTTTTGTTGCTCATTTTGATGATAGTTTTCAATAAAAGTTTTATAAACATTTTGGTTTTTAGTTTATAACTAAAGTAATAAGATTTGTTTCTAGTTCAAGATCTATTTAAACTTTATAGAGTGTAGACAATCCAAACATATTGCTCTAGGCATACGATATCTGAAAAAACTGGTTTCGCACCATTAACCGTAGATCGAGCCTTGTATCAAAAAATGATACATTTAAATTTTTTAGACTACACAACTTTTATTCAGAAAAAATTAGATGCCTTATATTTTTATAATTCGTTTGTATTGTTATCGCCATTATTTTAAAACAAATAAAAAAAGAAAATTCAAACAGGAATTAAAAAATTCAAAAACTTTATAATTCTGGCTTATGTATCATTTTAGATACATACGACTTTCCAGTGGTGTCGTGTATGGATTTTTTTTTTAAGATTTCAAAAATTTTGTGAAGTTTTATCGTAATTAATACAATATTTATGGCTTTTGAGAAATAATTGAAAGTTAACGAATTGAACGACGAAAGTGAAAAGGTTGAATTTTCTATTCTTGATATGTTCTTGATATTGATTGAAGTAGTCGTAGTCTAGTATGTAGCGTGTTACCTTACTAGACGTCAGACCAAGGTTCGAACCTCAGGTCAGACATTTCCAATTTATAACGAAAAGTTGTAATGACCGATTATATAGTAATTATATATGTAATATTCCTGCTGCTAAAGACTTTGAAGAAGAAGAAAATAGAAGCTCGTCTTATGAACTGAAGAAAGTATTGGCAGCAACAAACATGGACAACAGAATGTTTATCGCCAAAGATGGTACTACTTGGAACATAGCAAACAGCCTTTAATAGTTTGGGATGAAACAATATTACCCATTTTCAATTTTCATTATCAATCATTCGCTTTGATAATGATATATTTACACTTATCAAGCCTTTTCGAAAAATGAACTAAAAGTGTTCCAGCCTTTAATAATCATGCTTAAAGCATTTTTTTGTAATTCGAATGAAAAGGATTTTTTTTCTAAAAATATATGTATTTATCTTAATTTTTTGTTAGAAAATTTTAACCATTTTCATAAAACTTTTATCGCACAACTTGTAGTTTTCTGTAAGAAATAATACTGTATAAATAGTTTGGTATTAGCTAACATACTTTCCGAGCAGTCCATATATCCTTTTTTAAGATTTTTAAAAATTTAAGTTTTTGTTCGCCTAAAAGATAAGAAAATGAAAGAAAATATATTTAAATAATGTTGCTTATGTTTTTATGTTCCTTTTTGGTATATTTTCATCTTAAATTAAAGTTTTTTAACAACAGAATTCAGAAACTTTTTGGTTTTATTGTTAAAAATGAAAATTAACTCCAGCGATTTTAATTGAAATTTGATACTTAATGACGGAACACTTACAGTGATTGTTAGGGACATTTATTTAAGGATATTTATATAACTCAAGCTTCATAAAGAGATTTACGGAGTATTGCTTGGTATTGATTTATGTTTTCTTTCCTTTCCTTTTGTTTTGTTTTATTACCTTTTCAATTCATATTTAATTTTGTCGCTGTAGATTAGTAACTAATTGAATTTGATGGTCGTTATAAATTTCGTGATCCACCGAAGTCGAATTGGCAGTTTTAGATTCAAGTACATGCTACGTGCGTAGTAACTACTTAGAGTAGTATTTGGAGAAATCCGTATCCAGGAAACCAGAGAGGAATCAAAGAGAGAAAATTGTTATTGTTAAATCGATGTCCTTTTGCAACGGCAAACTTTTTTACCACACATGACGTTGACAACAAATATTTCTAACGAATCACAAGAATGGTTTGTACCATCAGGTTTCAGCGAGCCCTCAACTGAGAGTGTTACTGATGCGAGTGATAATAAACTGTCCTATCTAAGCAATTCGAAACTTATAAATCGCCACAAAGCAGGGTGCTAGACGTCAAATTATTAGCATTTAAAAAGAAATAAAACCAAGCTGACATGAACTGCTTGATTTTATGTAAAAAAAATAAATAATTTTATTAAAATGATTTAAAATATTAAAATTTTTTAAAAAAATCTATCAGTAATCGTGACAATTCTATCTTACTACAAGTATGTATCAAAAGTGATACATAAGCTAGAATTATGATGTTTTTTAAGGCTCGATCTACGATTAAATCCGTTCTCTGGAACGTAGACTTTGAAAAAACATACACTTCTTCGCGAAGGAATACACAAAAAAAATCATTTCTCTCTTCCAGATCTTGTACATATGCTACAACACGCCGAAGTCGCCGTAGTCTAGTAGGTAGTGTGTTGGCTTATTAGACGAAAAGCCAAGGTTCGAGCCGCAGGCCAGACATCAAAATAAAATACAGAAAGTATTTCTTCGGCGACTTCCTCTCAGCAGATTTCTGGCAAAAACTCTGAGAGTAAATAAAATTGCCATAAAAAGTTGCTCAAAAACCTGTCGTTCGGAGTCGACTTTAAACTGTAGGTCCCGCTCTCATGTATATAATTAACACACACAACATAAGTGGTGTGAGAAACTAGGTCGTAATCCTGACTGAAGGGTTGTAATGACCAATTATGTATGTATGTATGTATGCTACAACACAGGAATATATTACGAGTAGCCCCTTAAATGCAATAGTACGCCGAGGATATTCACTTTCACCACCTCAGTATAATGTAGACTTTGGCTGCGACATTACAAAAGAACCATCAACAGCAAGAGACATCGTACGGCCTCTGAATAAATGAGTATCGAAGCAGCAGCATTCCAACTTTTACCATGAATTGCCATGAAAACTTTAACAATAAATCTGTCCTTCAGAGTCGACTTCAAACTGAAGTCCGCGTCATTCATGTATAAAATTAACACACACAACATGGGTGGTGTGAAAAGCTAGGTTGTAGTCACGACTAAAGTGTTGTAATGACCAATTAAGTAAGTTAAGATAGAATTTAACTGACGCTATTGGAATCACTATGTCCGGCATTATGTTGGAGACTGTGAATTGCGTACCGGCCTTGGCCAGCTCGTCAGCAATACAATTTCTAAAGATGTCCAGAAAACCATACATACATAATTGGTCATTACAACCCTTCAGTCAGGATTACGGCCTAGCTTCTCACATCACTCATATTGTGTGTTAATTTTATACATGAGTGGCGGGACCTACAATTTAAAGTCGACTCCAAACGACAGATTTTTGAGAAACTTTTCATGGCAATTTTATTAACTCTCAGAGAGTTTTTGCCAGAAATCTGTTGAGAGAAAGTCACCGAAGAAATATTTTTTGTATTTCGTTTTGTTGGAGATGTCTGGCCTAGGGCTCGAAGCCTGGCTTTACGTGTAATAAGCCAACATACTACCTACTAGACTACGGCGACTTCCAGAAAACCATATAAGAGTTTAAATGATCCGAAATTTCTCTAAAAAATTCTCGGTATTCATAGACGTATATTCAGTCGCAACCTGTCAAAAAAAAACAGAAGATTTTCAGGTAAAATTCCTCCACCCAGAAAGCATTGCGCCGCTTTCAATATGGACAACCTATAGGAAGTTTAATATTCAAACCCATAACAATCCATTCATGCATCATAGGTGTAAACCTCAAGGGATCCATTGGGTCTTTAGATCACAAGTCTCTAGTTGTAGTTCTATAATCAGATGTTTTATTAAAAAAGTACCTGACCCGATACATATCTATGCCTGCCCAAAATAAGGGTGAAGATTTCATTGCATTGAGCCTAGCTGGCAGCATTTCAGCCATCTGATTTAATTAAAAGCCGGATGCCTTTGGCAAATAATCCCTTGTTTAAATTGAAACAGAGTGCACTAGTTATCAGGACAGTTTACTGCCTGCATGCTTCACTCATATTGTGTGTTAATTTTATACATGAGGGATGGGACCTACAGTTTAAAGTCGACTCCGAACAACAGATTTTTGAGAAAGTTTTTCTTGGCAATTTTATTTACTCTCAGAGTTTTTGCCAGAAATCTGCTGAGAGGAAGTCGCCGAAGAAATACTTTTTGTATTTTGTCTTGATGCCTGGCCTGGGGCTCGAACCCTGGCTTTACGTCTAATAAACCAACACACTACCTACTAGATTACGGCGACTTCATGCTACAAAAAAGTTTCTCAACAATCTGTCATTCGGAATCGACATTAAACTGCATGTGCCACCAGTCATATATAAAATTAAAACACAACTTAAGTGATATGAGAAGCTTGGTCGTAATCGTGACTGAAGTGTCGTAATGCCTAGCCATGCACGTGTAATTTTCAAATCCAAAATTTCAAACAAATATCTGAGATAGGCATGCTCTTTGATGAAAGCCTATTTCTCGAGTTTTATAAAGTTTTCAATGGCTATTTTGAATATTTAAATTGGTATTATTGTGCCACAGACTTAAATTACAATGGCATTATTACTGCCATAAATACTCTTAACATTACTTTTCTCCAAGCAGCACTTTCATCTTAACTGTTACATGTAACACATAATTTCCCAAAAAAAAACATCATTTAAAATGAGGTCATGTATGATATGGTATGTAGTTTTATTTTATTTTTTTCAAATTTTCTTTTTTTCCTTTCCTTATAAAATATTAAATTATGTTTCTTTTTTTCGTTACTAAATCCTATCTTTTCTTTGTTTCTTTTGTAATCTTTAAACATTCTTGAACTTTTGCAACATTTCTGCAACAGCAACTGCACTTCAACACTCATAAATAAGCTTCTCTATAAGAACACAGCTTACTACCAAACATACTGGCCAAAATTATAGCCATGTACATATCTATATGTATACATACGTATGGTCAGTAAAATAATAGAAAATTTAACATTAAAAACAAAAAAAAATTTATTTTTTTTTGTTGAAATTCCTTCAACAAACAGAAGAATTGCCCTTAAGCTGTAGGGGCTACCAGAATTCTAAAGTAGAAAAAATTATACTGGAATGCGAAAGAAAAAGATGATGCTGCTCTGCTTTTTAAATTTTTTTAAACAAAAGAAATAAAAAAAATGTTTTTCTCTGAAATTTTATGAAGAGCTTGATAGAATTAAAACAAAAAATTTAAATCTTGCCAGGCTTCCTCTTTGCCTGTGTAGCTAAAGAATAGAAATTGAATATAAAAATTTGCAATAAAATTTTAACAAAAACAGACACTTTTGAAACAAAAAATTTCTATTAATTTTGTAGAAGGGAACGTGATAAATTTAAAGTAGTAAAGGGACCCCAATCATGGCATCCTTGCTCAATATTGGAGTCTGTTGTTCGCACTGTTCATTCAAATTATATAAGCTTTCCATAGTTGTGACCTCTAGCTTCTAGCGATTACTTAACTGATTTGAGCTGCAATTGTCAAACATATACAAATGATCCCGATATACCACCCACATGTAGAAATGCCAAAGTAGGCTTAGGTTAGGTTAGGTCGGAGTTGTAGCTCTGATATCAAAAAGCTCACTTGAGCACGCATAGCGGCTCGTTGTGATGCCATGGGTGAACGCAGTCCCTGTGCTGTACAGTACTCTGTATAAAAATCAGGGAAGGGCTGCATATCAAAAGCATGACTACCCTACACTGAAAAACCAGCCAGAAAGTTTGATAAACGAAGCTACGGTGGTGGCCTTATAATTAGAAACGATGTTTCTGGAAAAAAGTTCCCTTTAGTGACGAATCTAAGTTTAATTTATCCCAATCTGATGGAAAAACGTATGCAAGACGTCCTCCAAACAAAGCCTTTGATCCCATGTACACAGTGAAAACTGTAAAACAAATTAACAAACATACATACATGTTGCTAAGTCGTTTCTAATTATAAGGCCATCATTGTATATCCTTGACATCAATAGATGATAGCTCCGTCAAGCTGACAGCAATGGAGAGCCAAATAACCTATATCTGCACCTCGCAAGAGATGGGCCCTGACAAAGAAAGTGGATAACAGTCTCCTCTGCATCCACGGCAGAAGTCGTTAAATGGGAGCCGCATCCTTTCCGCATGTCTACCCATAACACAATGACCTGCAAGCATGGCCACTGTGATTGATATGATCCCACGACCAAGTCCAAGTAACTGGCTGGTAAGTTTTCTATCCATCAGAGGCCAGGTGAGTCTAACGGTGGACCAGGACTCCTCATTAACCCTGGATAGGTTGGTGTCTAGAAAGAATTTTGTCACTATGGCCAGCTTGACCGAGGCGAGTGGCATAACCAAGTCTACTGAGGAAGATTCCGAAAGGAGTGCACCAGCTCTGGCGAGCTCAACGGCCCTGCAGTTCCCCGGAATGTTACTGTGCCCGGGAACCCAGACCAGTGAGACACTAAAGCTCCTAGAAAAAAGGTCTAGACACCCGACAGAGACCTTATAACGGCCTGACTGTCAGAAAAGACCGAGACGCGGGTAAAAGGAAGCACCGTTGACGAAGATCCATTGAGCGGCCATCACCTCCGCTTGAAACACACTACAGTAATCTGGAAGTCGGAGAGAGTTGCTTAGTTCCAGTTTCCCAGAATAAACTCAGCTCCCGACCCCATTGTCGAGTTTAGAGCCGTCCGTGTATTTATATATCCAGGAGTTCCGGGGGAAAGAAGGCTTAACATTTAGGAAAAGTCGTTAGTTCAACAATCTACCAAGAATTCATAGAATTATTTCAGAAGAGCTGATGGGCTTATAACTCTTAAGTTAGGATCACAACCTAGCTTCTCATGGCACTCAAGTTGCATGTGTTCATTATAATCATGTGTAGCGGTATTTACACACTACACTGTGAAAATTTCTCTACAAATTAATTTTACCTTCGAAGTTTTTGCCAGATGACTGCTTTGGGGAAGTCACCAAAAGAAATTTTGTTTCATATTTCGTTTTACTTGCAGATATCGGAAACAGAGGTTGAACTACACACTCTTGCTAACAACACACTACTTACTAGACTAGAGCTTGTGTCAGAAAGAAATTTTGTTTCATATTTCGTTTTGCTCAGTATGTGTGAGTCAGACTTACTAGACTAGAGTGACTTTCGTTAAGATTAAAGAGTAGGTTCTCTCACCAAAATATGTTGGCTGTTTTAATAATACCCAGGAGTAGGAGGACAAATTTGAGCACCTTTTTCATGGCAATTAAATATTTTTAGGGCTTTTACCCGAAAACTGCTGATGAGAGGTTGTCGTAATAAAGACAGTTTGAATACAGAGGTCAGATCTACTTCTATAATCCATAAGTTTATCCATAAGAGTACGGCCACCAGACTAGAGCTCCACAGTATGCGTTTAATTAATACTGCATCACTAACACCCCTACAAGTTAATCAGTGCCACAATCACCCATTTCCGAAGGCAACAGCTGTTGAAATTATTGCCCGTTTCTGCATAATTGCCTTCTGAATAACTTCATAGAGTCACCAGAATTTCAACATCAACTGCATCTCTTCTGAAGGCAAAAGGGAAAACCGATCTCTAGTCCATTTGCGAAAAGGTTAAAGGCGATGTAGAAAGGCTCTTATCATTCAGACGATATTTAAAATGGTTTATAAATGGAAAACAGAATCAATGGTTAAAAAGTTATTGAGAGATCGACAATAACTTCAAAAAATTTTCGACAGTACCCGTCACAATAATGCCCACAAATGCTTCCAATATCCTGATAAAGAAAAACTTGTAGAACACATAGCATTCAAATGATCACTCAAACATTGAATTAAGAATCAGTGTCAGATATTACACAGTGTTTAAATAATTTTTTGTTCAAAGTTTCTTAGTTACGTGCAAATATTCTTCAAATTGTAGAATACAACTGACCCAATACTTGTTTTACCTGACTACCAAAAAAGCTGATCCATAAATAATAGAAAAAAAACAAAACAAAGGAAAACAATACAAAAAAATATAACCAACACTTGTAAACCATGCAACGCACACACATACATATTGCCGTTGTAAAATTGTGTTAATCTCGTAAAAAAAAATAAAAAATAGGCATCGAATACCTGGTATATGCACCAAGAAAAAAACTTCTCTAAACTTACTCTTTGTAAAGTAATACTGGTTTATTTATAATAAAAAAACAGGAATAAAAAAGTAAAGAGAGAAGAGAAAAAAGGCTAAAACCATATTAAATAAAAACATTGCAATATACAGACACTGAGTCAAACAATTGTTCGTACACCAGTCTATTGAAAATACGTATCAAAACGTATTCAAAATATGAGTTCAATTGAGGGATAAGAAAAGGTATAAAAAGCTGAGACAATTAATGGATTTAACGCTGTTCGCCTTTTGAGACACACCAATTTTCGATTTCCCCGTAGGAATAGCAGTTCTGCTTAGTCAATGCGTGTCTCATCGTTGAAAACAAGTAGAAGCCTGAAGGACTCAAGTCTGGTGAATATGGCTGTTGGGGTAGCAGCTCCCAACCCTTTGCTTAGATTGTATCCTAAACCAGCCTTGCTTTGTGTGCAGGGGCATCATCATACACATACATAATTGGCCCTAACAACCCTTCAGTCAGGAATACGGCCTAGCTTCTCACACCACTCCTGTTGTGTGTGTTAATTTTATACATGCGTAACGGGACCTACAGTTTAAAGTCGACTCCGAACGACAGATTTTTGAGAAACTTTTCATGACAATTTTATTTACTCTCAGAGTTTTTGCCAGAACTCTGCTGAGAGGAAGTCGAAGCCGAAGAAATATGTTTTCATATTTCGTTTTGATGTCTGACCTAGAGTTTGAACCGCGGCCTTACGTCTAATAAGCCAACACACTAACTACTAGACTACGGCGACTTCAGGGGCATCGTCATGTTGCACAATTATACTGCCGTATCTGGTAGCCTATTCTGGTTGTTGTGCTATCAATACATTGTTCAAATCAGTAGTCAAAGTCGTCGTAATTTAATAAGTAGTGTGATGGCTTATTAGATGTGAAGCCACGGATCAAAGCCCAGGTCAGACATCTCCAACAAAACGAAATATGAAAAAATTTTTCTATGGCGACTTCCTCTCAGTAGATTTCTAACAAAACTTCTGAGAGTAAATAAAGTTGCCATGAAAAGTTTCTCATAAATCTGTCGTTCGGAGTCGACTTTAAACTGTAGATCCCACGGATCATGTATGGAATTCACAAACACAACAAAAGTGGTGTGAGAAGCTAAGTCGTAATCCTAACTGAAGGGTTGTACTGACCAATTACGCACATATGTATACGTGGTTCAAATAGGTAGCGATCTGTATTAGCGGATTCACTAAGGCTTTAGTAGCTCGTGGTACACCATACGTTTCTGCACCCACTAGTCACACAGCATTTTCTTCCTGCCGAATCGAACTGCTTCTGCTACCGAAGTTGATGGTTGTTCCGTGGATTTTAAACGATTAAAAATTATTTGTTGTGCAACATTTAACACTTCTGCCATTTGTTTCTGATTCTTCATCCAATATTGTTTGCAATTCAACGTCTTCAAACTTCAAATTGTATGATAGTCTTCCACGTTCATCAATTCTCACATCAAAATCGTTATCTCTGAACTGTCAAAAAATTATCTGCATGTTGCTTCTAATAAAACATGGTTATCATAGGCCTCGATAAGCATTAAATGCTTCTTTGTCAAGGAAAGTCCAACGGGATAGCTTGATTAAACCAAAAAACTATTCGAATTTATGAAAACGTTTCATTAAATCCACAAATCTTAAATCTCTACTTATGAGCGAATGTAAGAAGCCGATAATATCTGAAGGGAATATTACGCCCCAAAATATATACAGATCAGAGATCAACAATGAGTATTCAAAAAGATGAGTAGATACGAATCATACTTATAATTTCTGATAATAATAATTATACGCATTCATACTTATTTTAATATCATACTCATACTACTCATATTCAAAGTTTGAAGTACTCATCGTATGATGTTGTTGATTTCGACTCTCCTTTACTCAATATTTACAAGAACCACAAAATAAGCACGATTCGCATACGAACACTACAATACTCACAATAAGGTTGTGTGTTTGCTTTGCTTGCTGTCTTTGTCTTTTCCTATTTTCTTTTTTTGTAAATGCAACAACAACTAAGAATGTAAATTTTGATGAATGATTGGAATCACTCGGACCATTCATATGTATTATAAGTATTTTTCTAAATTTATGAATCTGAATGAGTAGGCGTATGAATTAAACATATTTCGAATGTTACGAGTTTGATGTTAACGTTGTACTCATACTCATTGCAACCTGCACTTATAAATCAATGTTGTAGTGAGTACGAATGTCTCAGAGTAGTTGAATTTCAATACTGTTGACTCATTCATACTCAAAATTTCATGAGTACTTATGAGTAGCGAAAAAGCGATTCATTGCTGATCTCTGATACACATGGTACACGATGGTTACACTGCTTTGCAGTTAAAGGTCTTGAAAGCAACCATGGAATATGGTGATGGTCTAGTGGAGGTTTGAGGAGCAACGCTAGTGCCTTACATTTGATGTTTGTTGGAAAAATTTGGGAAACAAAAACCTGACAGCACACGTGACTAATAAGCACATGGTCAAAGAGAACGTAGTTTCAGAAGTCTGGCATGTAGGGACGAAAATCCAAAAAATTTTGCCTTTGCTTTGAAAAATGATAAGAAGTAGTTTTAATAGCCAAAAAACACTGTAAGTAAAATATTTTGAAAATAGTCTTCGCCTTGCTTGGTGTACGAACAATTGTTTGAGACACTGTATTTGTTTTTGTTTACTTTCATATTCACTACTCTCTTCTACTCTCCGTGTAATTTAAGCGTTTGCAGTCAGATTATCTTTAAAACATGTTTTTGGTGTAGTTTTACGTTTTCTGCAATCAGGTTTTCGTATTTCTTTTCAGTTTTGTTGTCCGCTTTTTTTTAGTACCAAATTAGTACCGTTTTTTTCAATTTGAATTATTTTTCCTTTTTCGTGTAGAGTGTACATTGTTGCTATTATTGCTTTTCCTTCTTCTGGTTAAACTAAACGATATCATTTGCAAAAAGTTGGAGAAAAAATGCAGCAGAAAATCTTATTAAATTTTTTGTCTTTTGCAACATTAAGAAGAGTATATGCAGGATTATTAGAATGCAACAGCTGAAATCATTTAAACTTTTAAACAACTACTGCTGCTGCTATAATTAATACATAAGCCTCATTTGAAGTAATTTTGGTTTTATAAAGTGCTTCAAATGGCAACGAATTTGAGGAAAAAAGAACATTTTGTTTGTTTTAATTTTAGGAAATGGGCAATTTACCCAGGCAAAGAAAAAAGGAAGTGTAGAGAACTATAAATTTGGCCACTTTGAAACGATAAAAAAATGAAACTAAATTTGAGGCTTTTAAGCACGAGCTAGTAAGCCAATACATTATCCATAAGAGAACGGCCACCAAGCTAGAACTGTAAAGCATGCGTTCAATTAATACTTCATTGCTAAAACCCCAACAAGTTAATCAGTGCCACGATCGCTCATTTGCGCAGACACAGAAAGGCAACAGCTGCTGAAATTATTGCCCGTTTCTGCATAACTATCTTCTGAATAACTTCAATAGAGATCAGCAATGAATCGTTTTTTCGCTACTCAGAAGTACGTGCTCATGAAATTTTGAGTATGAGCAAGTCAACAATATTGAAATTTAACTACTCTGATTCATTCGTACTCCCTACAACATTGATTTATAAGTACAGATTGCAATGAGTATGAGTACTATGTTGACATCAAACTCATAACATTCTAATTATGTTTGCTTCATACGCCAAGTCATTCAGATTCATAAATTTAGAAAACTGCTTATAATACTCATAAATGATTCGAGTGATTCCAATCATTCATCAAACTTTACAGTCTTATTGTTGTTGCATTTACAAAAAAAGAACAAAGAAAAAGACAAAGACAGCAAGCAAAGCAAACACACAACCTTCTAGTGAGTATTGGATTATTCGTATGCGAATCATACATATTTTGTGATTCTTGTAAATGTTGAGCAAATGATAATTGAAAACAACAACATCCTGCATATTTTTGAGTATGACAATTATGAGTACTTTAAACTTTGAATATGAGTAGTATGAGTATGATATTAAAATAAGTATTAATGCGTATAAGTATCAGAAATTATGGGTATGATTCGAATTTACTCATCTTTTTGAATACTCATCGCTGATCTCTGATTTCAATCTCAATATGAAATTACCTCTGAAGGCAAAAGGCAAAACATTCTCTAATCTAATTGCGAAAATGTTAAAGGCGATGCAGAAAGGCTCTTATCAATCAGAGGATCTTTAAAGTAGTTCGTAATTGGGAAGTAGGATCAATGGTTATAAACGGTTATTGAGAGATCGACAATAACTTCAAACAATTTGCGACAGTACACGGCACAATAATGCTCATCAATGCTTCCAATGTCCTGATAAAGAAAAAACTGTAGAACACATAGCATTCAAGTGATGACCCCAACTTTGAATTAGGAATCATGCTCAGTTATTTCGCTGTGTTTTACTTTGGTACGTTAAAAATGAAATTATTTTAAGAATTTTGATCGAATTGGAAATGAAATTAATTTTTCTGCCCTCCGTCAATTTTTTTTATATTTATTTTACTGAAATAATGTTTCCTTGCCTTTTACAAAATTGTTTAAATTCTAAAAAAGAATACCATGGGACTGAGAAGCCAAAAACGAAAACGAAAAGAAATTATAAGAAGCCATAGAAATAGGGGGAGAGAGAAAATTAAAACGTACAATACGTTAAGGATTTACTTTTTCGAGGAATTATTTTTTCGTTTTTAATTTTCCCAAAATATTATATTACCAAGGCAAATGACCAGGAAAATGCTTGATATCATTAGGAATAATGGCCCGTTTTTAAATAAAAGCCTCACATTTATTTATGTTGTGACTGAAGGGCAGAACAAAAAATTCTTAAAAATTAAAAAAAGCAAAATTCAATTGGAATTTAATCATGAAACATAAACATTTATAAACGTAACCATTTATTAACATAATTTACAAATATTTTCGAGCATAGTTTTTTGGAATACATTACTTCTTTCTATCAACAAAGAATCGCCAGCATTTAAGCCCACTGTGATACCACAATCAATTCTACCCGGAGATCAAACACACCCCAGAGAATTCCAACACGAGTTCAAAATAAATATTGCTGTTGCTGCACTCTTTATACTATTTATGATAAGATCAGGGCACGGACACATACTCTTCCTTTTCCTCAGACCTACAGATTCTGTTGAAATCACTTGCCAAAATACCAAGGCTTTCGGCATGCCTACTAAAAGGATAGCTGCATGTGATGAACGGTATTGTATGGTGGTGTGACAGGTGGTCATACGATTTAAAGACAAAAGTGAGTATATTCTCCCCTTCTCAATTCGTGTCCAGTGGAGTATAGTAATATTGTACGAACTCTTTTATTGCCAACGAAATTGAGCTTCCCTGTAATAAGTGAGGATAACATGCCTATGCTCTGTAAAAGGCCTCAGATTGCAAGCTCCGTATCGGTTCTGGCCAAGCACATATAAAATATTTGAGGTGTGTTGAAGATAAAGAAAGATTAACCTTCACTGGAATATAACCATGTTTAAATTTAATGTCGTAGACCCTTTCGTAATTTCTGCCACATCCGGTTTCCCTAGACCTAATGCAACCGCATACACCGCCAGGAGTAGCAGACAGCATGCTGATCGCATATAGAAGAATATAAAGTAGATACAAGGCTAAATACCATGGAGTCTTTATTCAAGCGCATTCTATCTTTGAATTTAAATAAAGAAATTATTATTGACATTTTTTCTTTCGTTTGAATTCGTATTGATGTCATTATATGCGGAATATAACATCGTTCAGGGTTTCTCTGGATAGAGCTCATTCGTAATTTTTCCGTAACTGTAACGCATAACATACTTACATACATAATTGGTCATTACAAAGCTTTAGTCAAGATTACAACCTAGTTTCTCACATCACTTTTGTTGTGTGTGTGTTAATTTTATACATGAGTGGCAGGCGGGGCCTCCAATTCAAAGTAGACTTCGAACGACAAATTTTTTTGGAAACTTTTCATGGCAATTTTATAATTACCTTCAGAGATTAAACTAAAATCTGCTGAGAGGAAGTTGCGAAAGAAGGAATATTTTTTCATATTTAGTTAGAGATGTCTGGCCTGCGGATTGAACCGTGGCCTCAGGTGCAATTAGCCAACACACTACCTGCTAGACTGTGACGACGACGCATAAATCAGCCTAAATTTGAGCGAATGCGTGAGTTATGTTGGCTTTGAGCATCGCTGTGATTTGTGGCGAATTGATTCTCATATACCTGCGACTTAAAAAGAGCGCGCAAGAGAAACTCCGAACCATTCTTTTGAAGCCACATGTCGTACCCTTCTCATCCACAAATAGGCCTCATCGCTGAATATGATTTTTCAATGAAAATTTGTCTCAGTTGTTGGCAATTACTTCAGAATCCATTCAGAATACATTGATCATTGTCTACAGAGTCTTTCCTTCAGTTTACGCAGATTTTTCAAAACAGATTGAATAAATAGCAACTATTTTTAAAGGCGGTCGTTATCAACTGTTGAAGTTTGAATATCCTGTTCGAAGACATGATACTACATACTACGGATTCATTTTGAAGTGTTTTCTTTATTATGGTTGAAATAAATTTTGTATGTGGTCTTACATGCAACAACTACTCTCTTCGATTTCATGCGAAGTCATTTTGGTTTTCAAGTTGTATAAGGTTTGGGGTTTCTTAAGCATTTTATGAAAATTAAATGAAATTATTTCATTTAATTTTATACGAAAACAACCATCAACCACCATATGTTTTTTAACCAAGGAAACCTTAATGAAATTTTTTTTTACTTTTACTGCTTCTAACTACTCTTTAGATTGTTAATTTTTTTTTGTGTTCTTGTGATTGTTAAAAAATAAACAAAATTACCTTGAGAGTAAAAGTCAAACGAATACAAAGTAAAGAAAATAAAAAAAGAGTCATTAAATGTCTAAAATTTAAATGTAACGTCTACTCTGTTGCCTGTTTCACGTCTTTTCTACCTTTTGGTCGGTTTTTTATATATTTTTTTTTAATCCCAGTAATGTTAATGATCATGCAAAAGTCAAAGATAATTGACGTCTTAATGGTTCTTAAAACAAAAACAAAAACAGCAAAAAATAAAATATAAATAAAATGCTTTAAAACACGCAACATAATTTGAAAGAAGAGAGAATTTTGTTGTTGCCTTAGATTTCAAGCAATTTGATTATATAGGCTGGTTCATACAATACTAAACTTGGTGAAAAAAAATGTATGATAATTGACGGCTTAAGAATGTGTTAGTTCAAGTCGACTTGTTGGAATGCTATAGTAAAGGCAAAGTTTTTGTTTATCATTAACAAAGCTTGCAGCTTGCAGACCAAAGTACAATATTTTTATTGCTAGGATCACTTTAAAGCAATCACTTGTCGCATACGGTTCGAAGCTTCGGCAACAGTTCTACTTAAAGTGCTTTGGTCCAGTTCTTTATACAATATGGATATCATCTACATACATACATAATTGGTCATTACAACCCTTCAGACAGGATTACGACCTAGTTTCTCATACCACTTATGTTGTGTGTGTTAATTTTATACATGAGTGGCGCGGGGCCTCCAGTTTAAAGTCGACTCCGAACGACAGATGTTTGAGAAACTTTTCATTGCAATTGTTATTTACTCTCAGAGTTTTTGCCAGAAATCTGTTGAAAGAAACTCGCCGAAAAAGTATTTTTTTTCGACCTAGGATTTGAACCTCGGCCTGATGTCTAATAAGCCAACACACTACCTACTAGACTATGGCGACTTTTGGATATCATCTATTCCATCAAATAATTAATACATCTGGTAACGAATTTTATGCAGATATGGATTTTATTCAAATCTCCGAAGAGTTTGACTGGACACATTCTCTCAATAAATACTAACTGCCCCAGAAATTTACTTCTTAGATTTCCAAGTGCTGAACAATGTGAGAAGAGATATTCTGTGTTTTTCTCTACTTCCTTGTTGGTACAGCATTTACAGAAGTCTTTAAGAGCTAATCTCAGGTCCAGAGATCAGTCCTCCTGAGGTTTCTAAGATGGAATATGGTCAGGTTTAATGCAAATTTTGCTCTGCATATATCCACATCGGGTCAAACCTGTATAATCTCTCTGGAAGCGGATTTCATTTCCATCATTATTTCGCAAATGAATGTGAGTTTGTTTAAGAGTATTTGTTTACTCCTCTGTAGAGGAATGCCGATATCATGGCTGAATTCAATTGAATTTTCGAATAAGCCAAATCTTGCGAGCACGTCAATCTTTCCGTGTCCAAGCAATCACATCAGGTTAACTCAGGAATATCTCGCTATCTCCTTTATAGAAACCCGTCATTCTTGGATAAACGTAGATACATACATACATAAATAATTGGTCATTACAACCTTTCATTCGGGATTACGACCTAGCTTCTGACACCACTTATGTTGTATGTGTTAATTTTATACATGAGTGGCGGAATCTGCAATTTAAAGTTGACAGATTTTTTGAGAAACTTTTCATGGCAATTTTATTTTACTCTCAAAATTTTTGCCAGAAATCTGCTGAGAGGCAGTCGTCGAAGATATATTTTTTCATATTTCGTTTTGCTGGAGATGTCTGACCTGGTGTTTGAACCGTGGTCTTACGGTTAATAAGCTAACGTACTACCTACTAGACTACTGCGACTACAATAAAAGTAGATCCGGTGTGTGAACTCTTTAGTGATCTAATGGCTGCTTAACTGTTAGAATGCATAAATCACCATACGATATACTTTGATACCGGATTCACATACCAGCAATCTTTAGCGCTATTATTTCATCCTGAATAATACTACAGGAGTCTTGTAATGCAAGGTATAATCTAAGATTTATTTCTTCTGAAAATAATTTACATCGGACTTTGTGGAGTGAAAGTAAATACTTGGATGACGTTGTCCGGGGAGGTGTACACCAAAATCGCAAACGCATCTGTCCGATACCTTTGTTATAAAATCAGCATTAAAAGCAAGTTCGGATATTGCATAAACGATAGGCATTTTCATATCAATTCTACTCAAGATTTTGATATGACTATAGCTTCCATAACTCCATGCTCCCAGGGGCCTTCACTCTCATTGCTGCGTTCACAGCTACTTGTCTCGCAAGTAACTCTAGGGAATAGCAACTCTGGTCGAATAGTAAACACTGTCTTAGATGATACAGTTCATTCCTTCCTTTATGAATAAAAAAAAAATAAGTTTAACATGAGTTTTGCAGTAAGCTTGACTTGAAGAGTAACAAAAGCTACGGCTTGAGCAGGTCTATTTATGTTCATCTAAAGCTCCGCTGTTATGACACCATCTGGACCCGAAGACTTAAGGAAGTGGAACTGCCTGTTATGTTATGCTATGTGCGGAATCGGTATATTCAGTATATCATATGCATATGTGTGTTTGAGTCCCTGAAGGTCATTGAAGTAAGTTCTTTAAAGCCAGGAATGTGAGTCACAAAGAGTACATCCGGGGTACCTTTACTATTGGGCGTCATGAATCCACTAGGTTTCTAAATCTAATATTAGGAAACGTTTGAAACAATTTAAGACACCATTTCTGTAAAAGTCTAGCACACATAATGTGTTCTTCGTAAAAGCCATGCCCTGCTGTCGCTCAACTTCATTTAACATATTTTTTCTTTGCCGACGATAGGTATCGGGTCCGCCATCAAATGTTTTTTTTCAACTAGTGCTTATTTCGTGAACGGTAACACTTAGCTCATGTCTGATTTGACAGATAATTAGTTTTATCCTTCCGCTGAGCGAATATGGTTGTGTATACGCTTGAACAATTGACCATCCAATGCGTTTTCGCTTCGCTAATTGGGCCTGCGATCGACTTACAGAAAATGCAGATTTTGGCAAAAAAAAATCATCTTTTCAGATGAAGCTCATTTTGATCTTGGCGGGTATGTAAACAAGCAAAATTGTCGCATTTGGGGCACAGAAAACCCGCACGCATACATTGAAAAGCTGACGCACCCAAAATGAGTCACTCTTTGATGCGGATTTTAGTCCAGAGGCATAATTGGGCCATTTTTCTTCGAAATGTGCAAGGAGTGGCCGTTACAGTCAATGGTGATCGTTATTGGGCCATGTTGAGCGAATTTTTTTTCACATAAATTGAAGACGAGGATATTGGCAACATTTGGTTTCAACATGACGGCGCTACGTGCCACACAGCCGAAGCTACACCCGATGTTGTGCGCCCTGTTTTTGAAGATCGCATTATCAGCCGCAGAGCTGATGTCGTTTGGCCACCTCGGAGCTGCGATTTGACACCGTTGGACTATTATTTGTGGGGTGCCGTCAAAGATAAGTGTTACGCCGACAAGCCAGAGACAATTGACGCTTTAAAGGACAATATTCGTGAAACCATTGGTGAAATACAGCTGCACACAATCGATAATGTGCTTAAAAATTGGACCGATCGTGTAGGCTACTGCATGACCAGCCGAGGCAGCCATTTGAATGAAATTATTTTCCATTATTAACCGGAAGGATTGTGCTTTCAAATAAAAAAAAAATTTGAGAAAATATTCAGTATTTTTTTTTTAAGCAATTTAAAAAAAAAGTTATTTGGGGGACCCTTTATAAGAGTGGCGGCACCTACAGTTTAAAGTCGACTCCGCACACCAGATTTTTTGAGAAACTTTCATGGATATTTTATTTATTTACGGTTTTGCCAGAAATCTGCTGAGAGGCAGTCGCCTAAGACATATTTATTCATTCTTTGTTGTGTTGGAGATGCCTGACTTGGGATTCGAACCAAGGCCTCACACACGCTTCATACATAATACAAGTGCTAACCAAAATTCCAATATGGTTGGGTAATCGCTTTCATTGCCTTTCACATGCCAGAAACCAATGCACGTTGCTTTAAAATACGTGATCGTACGGCTAATTATAGCTTTTTCGGCTGATCTAACACCCCCTTATAAATTACCCTTTAAAACTGCATATGTTGCCGTCATCATACTTTGTTCTTACCATCAAGTACTCATACAATCATAGTGTAACCAACATTATTGCTTTTAAAATTTCTCAAGTGTCGTCAGTCATCGTCAGTCTGCAAACACAATGTGTAGTAGACGATGATGCCGGCATTGTTGGTTGTCAGTGATGGCTGTTGTTTTGACGGCTTTTATGTTGTAACCAGTTGTAGTGCGATGGCAGTGGTAGTGGTAGTGGTAGTAGTTATTATTATTGTAGCCAAACTTAAGTGTGTGTATATGAGTAGATATGGGAAATACTACGGAATACATAGCACCGCTTAGTCTGTATGACTAGAACGTTTGCAAAATGAATAATTGAGTAGAGAGTGTAGTGAAGTGGTTGGTATAAAGTGGTCACTGACCCATGAACGTGTGGAATTTTAAACATTTCTTTCTAGTTTGCTTTATGAAGACACACAGATATATATGTGCGTCTGTGTAACTGAAATTTCTTTAATTAATAACATTCTAACGTGGCTATAAAATTCTAAGTTGGCATTAGATGAAGCAGAGAAAATATTCTAAAGTCGCTCCAGGGAATATGAAAAGTTATGATTTACACTTTTTAGACGCATACAAAAATGTTTCCAATGGGAGGCTAATTTCAATATTTAAATTGCCAGTGAATGGAAAAATATTCAGAAGTTGAAAGAAAAACGGGTTTTAATCATATTCTCGGTTAAGGTTAAAAGTCTTCTTTAAGTGCTTCCTATCTTTTAGATTGAATAAAACCAAGGGCGTGTGAGTTTTCATCAAAATCTAAAGGCCTCTTGATGCCATTATGTGCGGAATTGAACATTGTTCAATTGGTTTGCATACGTAATATGAATTTTTCCATGTTTCAAGTAAACCAGGCAGATCGATCGCATGGATTATGTGGACTTATAGGGCCACTGTAGTTTTTTGTTTATCTGCATGCAACTATGTTTTATGAAAACTACTTAAGTAATATGGTCAAATCAAACAATCTTGTTGGCCAGTTCATATAACATTGGCATGACGAGATGATCATGCCGCCAAATCACTAATGCAGGATAACAAATGTATTGAAGCCACAAGTCGTTAGTGAACTGATCATCCAATTCCATCCAAAAGACATTGGAAATCCATTGATGATACTTGCCGTCGATATTTATGGCCTGGCCAACGATGTTTTCAAGAAAATATGGACAGATAATGTCGCCAGTAAAAAATTCACGCCAAATAGGGACTTGGATGCTCTTGGATCTCATGAGAATTGGTATCGTCCCCAAATTCCACAATTTTTTACTCATTTATCCATCATTCATTGCTGAACATGTGCCCCATTTCTGATCAAATAAGATTCTCTTAGTCAATTAAAATACGGAAGACTTTTATAGAAGACATGATATTCATTTTTTGGATATGTTTTCTTCGATATAAAATTTTTACAAATTATACCATCGGCTACAGATCTGGTGTTATATTTCTGAAAATGAAATTTCTGTGGGTTCTTAAGGGCATGAAGAGCATAGCATAGCATAGCATAGCATATCATAGCATAGCATAGCATAGCATAGCATAGCATAGCATAGCACAGCATAGCACAGCATAGCACAGCATAGCATAGCATAGTATAGCATAGCATAGCATATCATAGCATAGCATAGCAGCTCCTTCCTTTACTGTCTTCTGCAGAGTACCATTAAATTCTATTTGATGGTGTATAAATAGCTCAAGAAACAATCTTGGAACAGCAGCAGAAGTTGTTTATCGCAAGAATGAAATATTCAGAAATTATATAGCAATCTTATAAGCGGAAAGATGTGCTCACTTCAACTTGGATAAGAAGTAGAAAAGGCAGCACATTGCAATACTATCTGACAGTCAGGCCGCACTCGGCTTTTATGTGGTTAAATCTACGATAGGATGGCACTGTCTGAGGAAGCTGAAACAGATTGGCTACTCTACTGGGTCCCACGTTCCACGGGAATTCTTTGCAAACAGACAAGCTTACATGGGGAAATTTTTCAGGCCCCTAATGGGCCAGAACCCTTTTATGCAGTAGAGGCATATGATTCGAAAGGCATGTTCAAGAGTAGATCTGTTTCATGCATCCGACTATTCAGGCATAGTACGAGGTTGTTTACTGGTCTTTTGACAAGGCCCTGTAGACTCAGGGTGCACTTATCGGAATGGGGGTTGCTGTTTCGGGCTTATCAGAATGGGGGCTACTGTTTTGAGCACAATTTGTAAATTCTGTGACAATGATAATGAATCAACGAAATACATTTTTTAAGACTGTGAATCATTAATGCTTCTCAGGAGGACACATCTGGAAGCATATCAGTTGCTATGAATGGAATTCCCATTTTTCAGGGCAATAGGCTTAGAGAAGACTTTATAGGGACACCCTATAAAGTTAGAGGGAGTGTAAAATAGATCGAATGATTGAAGTCATAAGGGAACTCTTCACGACTATAATATCGAGATAAGAGAGTTGTTGTTTATAAGAATAGGTTGTTGAATTTTATGAACGTGATTAAAAGAATTATATGTTAGTCCATCTTTAAATATTAGATCCAGGAAGCAACTTGCTTTCCTCAGAGTGAAAAATCTGATTATTGAAACTGAGACAAATTAAGGAAATATTAAGAAGTTGAGCGGGATGCCGTTGTAGTCTAATAGGTAATGTGTTGGCCTATTAGACGTGAGGCCACGGTCAGCCATCTCCAACGAAATGAAATTCAAAAAATATTTCTTGGGCGACTTCCTCTCAACAGATTTCCGGAAAAAACTTTAAGAGAGAGAATTGAAAAGTTTCTCAGAATTCTATGCTTCGTAGTAGACTTTAAACTGTAGGAACTGCTACTCATGTGAAATAAATTAACACACACACAGAGTATGGGGTACGAGAAGCTAGGCTGTAATTTTGACTAAAGGATTGTTATGTATGTATGTATGTATGTATTTCTGTATATGGGTGTTTGTCAAAGCATTCTGTTATAAATTTTTATGTTTTTTTTTTTTTTTTTTTTTTTTTTTTTTTTTTTTTTTTATTAAATTTACTGCCTGACGTTCCGCCAATAAAAGGAGGAGATTGCTTACCATAACATTTACAATTCATTTTTAGCTCGATTGACTTCGTTTTCTTAGTTGTAAAATCAAAACTTTTCTAATTATTTTGCATAGCAAACTACCAAACGAAGTGAACTGTTTTCACTCACAAAACTAAACTTGTTTTTATCTTCAAAACTCAAACTCTAAATGCGGTGATATGGTAGGAATCAAATACTAGCTTTAGATACGGATTTTGTGTTTCTGACTGAGGCTGCAACAAAAACGCGTTGTTCTTACTGCCGGGTTCTTTCAACATGTTGGGTTCCAGCATGTAAATCTACGCATATACCAGAAGCAAAGTAAGTTTATTTCGTTTACTTTTATATTTAAGTGATTTTGTAGAACAAGAAGTGGTAATGGTTTGAGGTAATAGAGTCGGGACAGGTGGTGGTAAAATTAACTGAAATAGATGGAAAATATGATGGCATTGGCTGTTTGGCTGCCGCTACTGTTACTCATTAAAATTTTCTAGTTTTGCTTTTAATTTTTCTTCTTTTTTTTTGTGTTTTATTTTTCAAACAAAGTTTTTACTCTTCTGGCTAAATAATGACGATTAAAAAATAAAGTGGTTATCGTTGTTGTTGATAATGATGTTGTTGTTTCTGAAGTGGCCAATTACTTGTTTTTTCATGGCATATCAAGTATAATTTGGTTTCAATTTAAATTGTTTGCTTTTTTTCGTGTCTCTATTTTTCATTTTAAGCGCTTTAATTTGTGGTAAATGAGCAGTTATTTTAAGCCAACTTTAGGACAGGTTTTGCAGGTTTAAATAAATTTGGAAAAATCACTTCATCAAATTGAAATTAAATTGAAAATTTGTTTTCAATTCAAAACGTACTTTTAAAACAAATAAAATTTCAACTCAATTTCAATTGCTGCGTTAATGGTTATTGATGTGTTGCAAAAAAAAAAATCCAAGAAATTGTAAAAATTTCAAAATAGTTTCAAACAACCTTTTTAACTGACAACAACATTTCATTTTGGCTATAAAATACAAGTTGTATTGGTTTGTGTATTTAATTAAAATCTGAAATTGGATTGAATATATTATTTGATAAACAAAAGCCAAAAAAAAAAATATTTTAAAAGCTGTCGCCGCAAAGCCTATCAATGTGGTGCAACTTTCTTTGAATTTGTCTAAACAGTAGCAACATTATTTAGGAAAGTGTAGATAGAAACGGAAGTCGCCGTAGTCTAGTAGATAGTGTGTTAGCATATTAGACGTGAGGTCCTGGGTCAAACATCTCGATCAACACAAAATATTAGAAAATATTTCTTTGACGGTCTCCTTTGAGGATTCCTGGCAAAAACTCTGAGAGCAAAAAGAAACCTATGAAAAGTTTCTCAAAACTCTATCGTTCGAAGTCAATTTTAAACTGTAGATTCCGCCACATATCAAATTAACACACACAACATGGGTGATGTGAGATGCTAGGTGGTAAACCTGACTGAATGGTTGTAACGATCAATTATGTATGTTTTGTATGTACTTTGTAGAATATTCCTATAATGTCTTCTCCAAGTCTATTTCCCTGAAACATTTTAAGATGCTTCTCTGTGTCCGCAATGGGAATTTCCTGCCTATAACCTGATGTGTATCGAAATGTTTATTCCTGGGATGCAGGTTTAACGAGGGTATTTCGATGATTCAGAAGTCGCCGTAGTCTATTAATTAGTGTGTTGGCTTATTAGACGTAAAACCAGGGTTCGAGCCCCAGGCCAGACATCAAAACAAAATACAAAAAGTATTTCTTCGGCGACTTCCTCTCAGTAGATTTCTGGCAAAAACTTTGAGAGTAAATAGAAATTGCCATGAAAAGTTTCTCAAAAATCTGTCGTTCGGGGTCGACTTTAAACTGTAGGTCCCACCACTCGTGTAAAAATTAACACACACAACATAAGTGGTGTGAGAAACTACGTCGTAAGCCTGACTGAATGGTTGTAATGACCAATTATGTATGTATGTATTTCGATGATTCATTCTCACTGCCACAGAATTTAAAGGTAGGGGCCGCAGCAGTAGCCCTCATTCTGATAAGTGTACTCTGAGTCTACAGTGGCTTGCCAATAGATCTGTTGCCAACCTCAGATTACAATTGGATAGTCTGATGCATAGAAGAAATCCACTCTCGAGCATGCCTTCCCAAATATCTACCACCACTCTACAAAAGAGCACCAGCACATAAACGGCGTAGAGATATTGCACAGTCTCCCTAGGGTTTACAGAAAAGAAGAACAAATTTATTTATAACTGTTGTATAGGGTGGGAAATTTAAAAGTTTAAATTTAAAAGTGCAATAAAACAAAAACGGTTTGATATTTTGTCAAATTTATATATTTTGTTGTTTGTTGTTGTATTTATGGCTGCCTCACAGTACCTCATTTGATCAGACCAAATTTCGTACACTTTTTTAAGTGTATGAGGTTGTATCTCGGCAATTGCATCACAAATGTTTGCCTTCAAATGTTCAGTAGTCTCTGGTTTGTCGGCATAACAATTTTCTTTAACGGCTCTCCACAGAAAATAATCCGACAGTGGCAAAATCTACGTCATCGTGCAGTTTTTCGTTGTGCTCAAGTGTAAATCGATTCAGAGAGAATTTTGTAACAGATTGCAATGACATAAGTAAGTATTGCCAGATTTGAAATAACCGATGAAACAAATTTAAACCGATAGATGATCCACCCTATATACTCCTTAAAATTTTAAAAATTTATCTGATATTGTTTCCGTTATTGTGCTGTCATTTCCAAAGAGAGAAACTTCAAAAATACATTTACAAGAGAGAAAATTCTGTTGACATTAAATATATTTTACGTTAATGTTTACGTTATGTTTCTCTCTGTTCTTGTTGTATATCAGAATAAATGTTTAAAAAAGGAATGTTAAAAAAGGAATGTTAAAAGGAAAAATTAGTCATGACTGATAATGTTTGTAAACTTACATGCACGTATAATCCTTAATGAAATTATGAAAACGACAGGAATCTGCAAAGAGAAAGAGAATAAAAGCACAAATATTTTAAATTTATTTCTTTTGTTAAAAGCGTAATTTTTTTAAATTAATTTTTTTATACCACAGGACTGTTAAATTATAACTCATAAAAACAAACAAAAATTAACCCTTAAGTGTGACAGTAAAATAAATTAAACGATATCCTTTACATCTGTATTGTACAGTGTTTTCCCCGGGTTTCATATAATACAAAAGTTTGTTCAGAAACTGCTTTAATTCAGACCAGGGATCAGCAATGAATCGTTTTTTCGGTACTCATAAGTACGTATTCATGAACTTTTGAGTATGAGTGAGTCAACAATATTGAAATTCAACTACTCTGATTCATTCGTACTCACTACAACTTTGATTTATAAGTACAGGTTGCAATGAGTATGAGTACAACGTTGACATCAAACTCATGACATTCGAAATATGTTTGATTCATACGCCTACTCATTCAGATTCATATACTTATAATACTCATAAATGATTCGAGTCACTCATCAGAAATTGCAGTCTTAGGTGTTGTTTCATTTACAAAAAAAGAAAAAAGGCACATAAGCAAAAAATACAGAGCAGCAATCAGAGAAAATACACAACCTTTTAGTGGGTATTTTAGTGTTCGTACGCGAATCATACTTATTTTGTGATTCTTGTAAAAGCTGAGTAAAGGAGAAACAAAGTCAATAACAGCATGCGTATTGTTAAGTATGAGTACAATGAGTACTTCAAACTTTGAATATGAGTCTCTACTCCATGATATTAATATAAGTATGAATGCGTATAAGTATCAAAAATTATGATTATGATTCGAATCTACTCATCTTTTTGAATACTCATTGCCGATCTCTGATTCAGACCATGTTGGCTGATGTCAATTATTATGACATTTATTAAATGATTGAAGATGTCATAGTCTTGTAGGTAGACGAGAGGCCACGGTTCAAAATCCAGGCCAGACATCTCCAAAATGAAATATGACAAAATATTTCAACGGCGACTTGCTCTCAGCACATTTCTGCCAAAAACTCTGATAGTATAAATAAAATTGCCATGAAAAATTTCTAAAAAAATCTGTCGTTCGGAATCAATTTTAAACTCTAGGTGCGGCCACTCGTGTATAATATTAACAAACGCAATCTTTGTGATGTTTGAAGCTAGGTTGTAATCCTGACTCAAAGGTTGTAATGACCAACTATGTTCTGTTATCTGGCGTATATACGATATTCTATCTTTTGCTAGAATTTTTGACATTGTTTCCGTTTTGTTGCTAGAAAAATTTTTTTTCGTTTTCGTGAATTTCCTTTTCTGAAAAGATATTCTTTTATAGGACTTTGACTAGCAATACCATCTTTCTCAAGACATTTTCTTATTAAGTGTCTTAAAACTTGAAAGGTTTATTAGTTATTTACTTACTTAATTGGGCATTAACAACCCGATTAACGAATTTCGGCCTGCCTGCTTTCCAGGCGCCTCTGCTACTTGCGTACCTACGACAGTTGGTCACACCAATCGATGACAGGGCTTCCTCGATTTGTTCCTTCCGGTCGTCCTTTTCGCCGACTTCCGCAGATTCCCGCATCAAATACCCGTCTCGCCGGAGCATTCTCCTCCATCGAACGCCATGGCCGAGCCAGCGCAGCCGCTGGATGTTAATTAGCTGCACAACGTCCATGCCGCAATAAAGAAGCACGGGTAGGATGAGTGTCTTGTAAAGTATTAGTTTTGCCGTACGAGAGAGGTCTCTGCTACTCAATTGCCTATTGAGAACATAGTAGCACCTGTTGGCAAGAGTGGTCCTGCGTTTGATCTCCAGACTGACACTATTTTTGGTGGTAACGGAGGACTCAAGATATGTAATTTCCTTAATTGTATCAAAAGTATAGTTATCGGCCGTAATCTGAGAATCAATACGCCGCACGTCTCTTTTTGTCGATAACATATACTGTGTTTTGCCCTCATTTACTGTCAAACCCATCTCAGTAGACTCCCATTCAATAGCACTAAAGGCTGCAGTAACATCTCGCTTGGTACGCCCTATGATGTCAATGTCGTCAGCGCACACAAGCAACTGAACACTTTTCACAGAACACTTTCCATGACGAAGTTTAAGAGATCGCATGATAAAGGGTCTCCTTGTCTGAAACCTCGCATGGTATCAAAAGGCTCGGAGAGGTCCATTTCTATCTTGACGGAGCTGCAGGAATTGCTCAACGTCATTCTGCATAGCCTTATCAGCTTCGCAGGTATACCGAGTTCAGACATTGCGGCAAAAGCACGATCCTTTATGGGGCTATCGATGGCTGCCTTATAGTCGACAAAAATATGGTGTGTGTCGACTTGTTTTTCGTGGGTCTTTTCCAGGATTTGGACGTAGTGTGAAAATCTGGTCGATGGTGGAGTTGCCAGGTCGGAAGCCGCGCTGTTAAGGTCTAATCAGTGTTTTGACGAGTGGCTTCAGTCGTTCATACAATACGCCTGCAGGATCTCCCTTTTTGAAAGGTTTATAGGCGATATTAAAAGTTTGTTTGAATGCTAAGTTGCTTCACGCATTTTACTCAAGCCTTGGCAATTTATATTTTAATTTCAATCGTATTACTCTAAGCTTAATAAAATATGTGAAATCTCATTGTATTTCAGAGAATATTACATTGGAACCTATCAATAAGAGCTTAATACTTAAACATTATTGACGTTTTGCTAAGGAAAAAGAAAGTGTCCCTATTATTTCTACCAATACAGTATGTTTGATGTTCATCGTTTGATTTCCATTTTATTGAAATAATTTTTTTTGTTTTCAATTTTTCATTTTCTGTGTCATTTAATAAAACGAAAATAAAATTCTGTTTGTAAAGCAATTTATACAATGACAAAATGATATGCCTTTGGATAGAAAATTCTTTTTAAAATTTAAAAAAGAATTATCTTCTGATTTCATTGACGTTAAATGCAATACAATTGCCATCATAGTCATCACATGCTTGTTTAACAAATTTGTTGTTAAGAAAATAATTTTATAACATGACATTAGCATTTAAACGTACATACATAATTTAAATTCCAAAACACAGATTCATTTAAAAAAAAAAATTCCAAAATTTTCATATCAAATCAAATATGCTTATAAATTTGACTCAAACACAATTGCAACTGCAATTAAACACAATGTCTGGGCATTCGTTTAAAATGTAGAATTTGACTGGCATTGTGGAGATAGTCAGTCTCGAGCTGTAGCTTGGAGCTGTTTTGTAGACCAAACATTAATTATTGTTATTATTATTATTGTTGCTATTGTACATATAGGATATTTTATGTTGTTGTTGTTGTTGTTGTTGTTGTCTGTGAAATTTAATGTCATATAAAAACCACAGACAGTTAGACCAACAAACAAACCGAAAATTGTTGCGCATGTAAATAGCTTTAAATTGGGGAATTCATTAACCCTCTAAGGTGTTGTTCTGTGTTGTGTATTGTATTAGAAAAGTTTACATTCTTAGAAAATATGAAGAAAATAATGAGAAAAGTTTTTTAAGACGCAAAAATAAAGAGAATCTTTATTTATCTATGACTCTTTTGCTAAATCCTAAAAACCCAGCATCTCACACCACTTTATGTTGTGTGGACTTATTTTATACATGAGTGTCGGGACCTACAGTCTAATGTCAACTCCGAACAACAGATTTTTGAGAAACTTTTTCATTGAAATTTTCTATTTAATCTCAGAGTTTTTGCCAGAAATCTGCTGAGAGTTAGTCGCCGAAGAAAACTTTTTTTGTATTTCATTTTGTTGGAGATATTTAGCCTGCGGTTTGAATTGTGGCTTCACGTCTAATAAGACAACACATTACCTACTAGACTACCGTGACTGCTATCCCTTGGGATATCATTAGAATACCACATTTAATATTCAGTCCACGGATCAAACAATTCCTAGAGAAAACCAAAACCGATTCCAAAATAAATCTTGCTATGGCAACAACATTTTTGTTTGAGCGTACAGTTTGGAATGCCAGAAAGTAAGAGGACAAAAATCTTTGTCTTTCTTTGATACTACTTTCGCTAGGAACTTAATCGAAGCCTGGCTGTTTGAGTTAAACAAGAGATTTTCACAGAAAAACCCACCTTCCAACAAGTATAGCGCCGCTGTCAAAATGGTAATTGCATCCGCTTGGAGTCTGACGGACTACTATAGAAACTTCAATATCAAAATCCTTAATAAATATATTAAAGCACGCATCTTTGAGTCATCAGTACAAACCTCAAAGGTGCCATTAGAAAAATTCGGATCTTTAGACCCGAAGTCTCTCGTTGGAAATCTAAAATCAATTGTTCTATTCAGAACGTAATACATACATAATTGGTCATTACATCCTTTCAGTCAGGATTACGTCTTAGGTTCTCACACCACTTATGTTGTTGTGCGTTTTATATATGAGTGGCGGGACATACAGTTTAAAGTCGACTCCGACCGACAGATTTCTGAGAAACTCTTCATGGCAATTTTATTTACTCCCAGAGTTTTTGTCAGCCTCTGCCTAGAGGCAAGTCGCCGAAGAAAATGTTTCCCTTGCTTCAATCCTACAAAACAGCGAAACGGCCTACTATCCTTTCCAGAACTTTATGCGTGTACGTTGCAATGTACTCCACGAAAGTATTCTGTCGCCTATATTTATCATGAATATTAAAAACATGGAGAATAAATTATTCATTTAGTATAAATAACCATAAAAATATTTCAAAACATAGTATGTCTGTGTATAAATTGCTGTAATAAATAAATAAATATTTTGACATTTAATATTCAAAATATTTTAATTTGTTTTTGGCATAAGTTTCCAAAATAATATCATAAGTTGAAGCAAAAAAAAAAATTTTTTAAATTTATTTATATTCAATGCAATTTATTAGAATTAAACAATTTTATCAAAAAGGAATTATTGTGGCTATAAATAGTAATACTAGCTGCTCCATATAGTCAACATCTAAAAATCTCTCCTATAGTCGGTATAAAATAAATTATTACAAAAATGTTCTTTTTTTATTTATTCATACTTGTCGCAGAATCTATATGTTGAGCTCGTGATAACCCCTGTTCTGTATAAGTGCTCCCTGATTCTGCATTGTCCTATCAAAAGACCGGTTATTATGTATGCATACATACATACATAACTGGTCATTACAATGCCATAGTATAGTAGGTGGAGTTTTGGCTTATGAGACGTAAGGTCAACACCTTCGCAAATTATATTAAATTCTCAACAAACCGTAAATTTTTACACAATTCGGAGGCTATACCACTGTGCGTCATTGTGCGTCATCATGCGTCATGATACGTCAACATGCAAAGGTTTTGAAAATGTTTATTTTTATAGATACATACGTTTATAAGCAAACATAGTTGATCATTACAACCCTGTAGTCAGGATTGCGACCTAGCATCTCACACCACTTATGTTGTGTGTGTTAATTTTTTACATGAATGGCGGAAACTACAGTTTAAAGTCGATTCCGAAAGATGGATTTTTGAGAAACTTTGTCATGGGAATTTTATTTACTCTCAGATTTTTAGGCAGAAATCTGCTGTGAAGATAGGTTATCAATCTCTCGTTATTCCTGGAAAGCCTGAAGCATAACTCAGGTCTCCTCTTATTGTAATTTTCTAACAAAAGTTTTGATTGCCTTTAATCCAATTGATTTGAGAAGAGATTTATCGTCACTTTATTTTCGCTTCCATTAAGCATGCCTGTCAGAATATCCGCTCCTTCTCCTGAGATGTTCTCAGCAGTTCATCCACAATAATGTTTCATTTTAGTGATGACACCAACGTATGGGTGTTTCCTACTTCCACCCTTATTACTTCGTTTCCTGTGTATGTTTCAGTGGATCTAGCATGTAAGATCTCTACCATACGTCTAAATATCATAGGTTAAGTACCTCTTCTTTCTAATGAAATAATTCCGATGTCGTGAAGAGTAGTATCAAATGCGTCCTCTATATCTAGAAACGCACATATGGTTACCTCCTTTATATTCAAGGACTCCTGAATGTTTCCCATAAAGTCTACAGGAACTGTTGTTATGTGCCACGCCAGTTTTGTCGTGCCCAGTTCCAGGAGAGAAGTTTGTACTGGAAACCGATGCGAACGGACATGCAATAGACGGCGTTCTTGCACAAGTAGTAAATGGAGTGGAAAAAGTCAAAGGTTACTATAGTCGAACGGTTTCAAAACCAACTAAAAATTACTGCGAAACTCTTAGCTGTTATGGAGTGCATAAAACATTAACACAGCTACGTGTGCGACCTACAATTTCTTCTGAGAACCGACCAATTCACGCTCGGTTATTTATTGCATTGGAAAGCTACGACTTTAGTATCGAGCATAGAAGTGATATAAAACACTATAATGCGGATGACGTCTCGCGGCGTCCTTGCAGCCTGCAATACCGACATTACGTCAAAGCGGTAAACAAAGTATCCATTATCAGGCGAAGTGGTGTGGTGCACAGCGCAGTATATTAATATTTGTTCTTCCCTGATTATTACGCATAGACTCAAGGCCCTATTAGAAGCTCATGAATAGCATTGGGTCATAAGGAAGTTGTACCATCTATCCAGACAAAAATGCATGTATTCGCGGCAGTCCAATATGTAGCTTAGAGCCGAGTTTGATTTTTGATTCTGATTATTGTCTAATACGACCAAAAAAAAATTTCTTTTAATGCTTCGTAACATGTTACAAAATTATCTTTGTTTTCTTGTTATAAATGTTATAAATTGCTGAAGTTTTCTTTACACATCAACTGCCGTTCGAAGCATGTTTGAAATTCATTGTAAATTTAAGATTCTTCGTATGCCCCGAAAATTTAATTTTCAATTGAACCAACCACCCCTCGTTTTAAAACGTATTATTTTGTATAAATTTAAATGAATGAAATTCCCAGTAATTTATAGCCGTTTTGTTTAATGATTGGCTTCGATTAGTTGATGTATTCCTGGAATTCATAGGACTTTTCATGGAATGCTTTCATTGGGAGGACGCATGACTAGATTGGTGATGTATTCGAAGAAAGCTTTTGTACATAATGCCTGTGTTATGAGAATTAAATTATTTCGTTAAATGAAGCCATAATAGAAGCAAAATTTAATTTTTTTAAATGAAAATTAATTTCGTTGCAAAGAGTATTCTGTTTCAGTTTCATTCTAATACAACTAAACCAACCACCCTTCCATAATAGAATGATGATGTTGAATGGGAAAATATATTCGTTTTTCTCTGTTCTTTTTTCCAAATTCAATGCATATCATCATCATACTTGATATTGATATCCTGTAGTCGACGTAGTAACGACGAGTCGATATTTTTTTAGCAGCCGTTTAAAATTCATTGGAATTTGAGTTGTTAGCAGTTCATAGAGTTATTCATACACCCGTGTTGAAAAGGTATTGAAAACGAAATTGAAATTGTTAAAATGAGTTCAAGAAGAAGAAGAGTTAAATTATATTAGAAAACTGCACATACATGTACACATTAGAGAAATAGAAATTGTTAAGAAGTATTTTTCGTTTTTCGATTATTTTCTACTTTCTTTTTCTAAAGCATTTTGAGAAAATTCTCTGTTCATGAAAGTATCAATTTGCATGTCAAATATAAATACAGGGAATCAATGTAGGAATGTCTACGTTGGCTGGAAATAGAAACAGTGAATGGCAAATGTGAAGCCCTTACAACAACTTCTTCTGTGGTATATAACACTACACTTAACTGCTTAACAGAGACAAAACGATATGAAACAAAGAAGCACGTAACCCAAGATCGTTACGCAAAAAATTTCCAAGCAGACAAAAGGCAAAGGTCAACAACGACGAATCGACATTTGGCTGTCGTCTTCGCGATTTCGCTTTGGGTTGGTAGCCATATACCAACAGCTCACTTGAGCATGCATAGCGGCCTCTTGAAACGCCACAGGTAAACGCAGTGCCTTTACTGACCGAGTTTCAACAAACTGGGGAAGAAGTTGGTCAGCGCAAGGGCTACTGATTATGTTAACCTTAAAATAGATGATGCCCGCTATGGAATTTACAACCAAATTTAAATTTTTTCAAGTAAATTTCCACAATTCAGAAACACTGTTCTGACGTTGAACGCTTAATGCTGAGTGGAGAAACAACTTGGAAACGCCGTTATGGCGTTGAACAATTTATGATGACTTGAGAAACCTTACTGTACAGAAGTGTCAACACAAGTTGACGTTCTCAGCTCTCAAACTCTTATTAGGTGAGGTTGAAAGAGTGGCCACCACTGTGTAAACAGTTTCACTCCTTCGCTTAAAAAAACACTTGGTCTGCTGCTACAAATATCATGTTCAAATCAAGGATACTGTAGACTTTAGAATTTCTCTTGACTACGCAACACATGAACATGAACCCGCAATTGATTTCAGAAAGATCATGCTATACTAACGGCCTACGCCTTTCAGTAAACATCAGTGCAGCTTTCATTGATGACATAAAATTTGTCCGCTGTTCATCAACGTTTATCCATCCCTGAATTAAGGCTCAGCATTCAAAAAAGAGGGGAAGTATTTGCGTCATCTCGTTGCAACAATGATGAATACAAAGCTCGGATGAATATAAAACTCTTACAGTAACAGTAGCCTAAGAGGCACGTTGAATCATGCACCTAGAAAGCTACGACTAGCGTAGAAGTGGTGTGAAGCATGTTTGCAGTCTGTAAAGTCTATATTGCGTCAAGGTGGTAAGCAAAGAATGCAATGTTGATGTCAGGCTAACAAAAATAGAAAGAGAAGTGGTGTGATCTACAACACAAAGAAACTACACCATACTGATGAAACACATAATGGCGAGGAAAATGGCAAACGATGTCCCAGCAACGATATATTTGCTGAAAGCCTTCTGTTGTGAGAGCTTATTGGGCTCAACTGACTGATGGATCTTTGTGTTGCAATTGAGAAAGCCTAGACAATAAAATTACAACTTTTCAATAAAAATTAAGGTCCAAACAAAACATTGAATTTCATAAAAAAATAAATATTTGCACATGTTGTTGAATGCTATATTCGAGCACGATGATTTGGCAAAACAGACTCAACAAATGACAACTAATTTGACAGATGTCGTTTCAACAAGATGGCTGTTATCAAGTGTCAAAGATCGGAAGAGCTTGGTGGGAGAGTCGGTACAATAGCTCGATGGAATGCTTTGCACCAGGTGGTATGAGGAAGTGGAAGTCCAAGCAGATCTTTCAGAAAGAATGAGATGAGTTCTCTTAATTAAACGAACTTAGAAATTTAGCCCACAATCATGTATTGTGGGGACTGACACTAATTGGTAACCAATGTTTTATGAAAAGTTAAAGGAAAATGTTCCATAAATACACGGGCATCGATATATTAAACTTAGTAGGTAAACTATTTAAGTCGCCGTAGTCTATTAGGTAGTGTGTTGGCTTGTTAGCCGCGAGGCCTCGGTTGAAACCCCAGGTCAGACATCTCCAATAATAAACGACATATAAAAAGAATATTTCTTTGGCAAACTTCCTCTCTGCAGATTTCTGGCAAATACTCTGAGAGAAAATAAAATTGCCATGAAAAAGTTTTTCAAAAATCTGTGGTTCGGTGTTTAAACTATAGGTTCCGCCACTCATGCATAAAATTATCGCAAACAACATAAATGATGTGAGGAGCTGTACAAGAAATTGTACTGAAATGAAAAACAAACAAAAAAATTTTAAAAAATCTTGACTTGAGAGAACATGTGTATACATACATAAGTACATATGTACGTACACCTGTTAATGAAAAAAATGCAAATTTTCTTTAAAAAAAAAGAAGGAAAAAATATGTACTCGCATGCAGTACCCATTCTCCATTTCTTTACTTTGCTGGATAATAAATTAAATTTAAGAAGGCAAAAAAAGAAAAGAAAAAATTAAAGAAATATGGAAGAAACAGTATGTGTAGAGTAATTGTGTTCTAAAATCTTATACAAATGTTGCATGCAACTGCAATAACAGAAAATTAACAGCATATTTTAAGTGTGGGAAAATGATTTCAAGCGTAAATAGCAATAATTGTTCGAAGCAAACGCATACACTTGCTAGATGAATACATACAATATGATAAACAATTATGTACATATGTGTGTTAAAAAATTGTTAATAAGGGGAGAGAGAGAGAGGAAAACAGAGAATCAGATAAGCTATGATATCTGCAATTAATATTTACAAACTTAATACGCATGTAAAAATGCTGTGTAATTAAGATTTTTTGCTGATGAAAGTAAAAGAAAATAATTTAAACAAAAAAAAAAAATAAAATTAATTAATTTAATAAAACTCTAAATAATTAGAATATTCATGCTAAAAATATAGGGTGGGTCATCTGTCGGTTTAAATTTAAACCATTGGTTATTTCGAATCTGGCAATACTTATGTCATTCTATTCTCTCACAAAATTCAGTCAATTATCGCCATGATAATGAACGTAATGAATTGATTTACGCATGAGCAACGTTGGGATTTATTGGAAATTTATTTCCAAAATAAAGACAATTTTGGTTGGAAATTGCACGAAAATGTCATACAAAATTTGGTCGCAGAGAAGGACTCTGAAGTCGCCGTGGTCTAGTAGGTAGTGTGTTGGCTTATTAGACGAAAAGCCAGTGTTCGAGCCCCAGGCCAGACATCAAAATAAAATACAAAAAATCTTTTCGGCGTCTTCCTCTCAGCATATTTCTGGCAAAAACTCTGAGATTAAATAAAATTGCCATGAAAAGTTTCTCAAAAAATCTGTCGTTCGGAGTCGACTTTAAACTGTTGGGTCCCGCCACTCATGTATAAAATTAACACACACAACATAAGTGGTGTGAGAAGCTAGGCCGTAATTCTGACTGAAGGATTGTAATGACCAATTATGTTATGTATGTATGTATGAAGGACTGACAGTGCCCGGTATAAGCAAGTTTATTACTAAAGTTCGTGAAACTGGTTTCATTGTTGATGCGCCAAGACGTAAGCATGCTCGTAAGTGCGTACCCCCGAAAAAATCGAAGCTGTGACTGAGGATGTGCGTCAACTCGCCATCGTTCTCTTGAATTGAACATTTCACGCACCAGGTTACGTCGAATTTTGCAAAAAGACCTCGGTATGTGGCCTTATAAAGTTCAATTGGTTTTAGAGTTATAGCCGCATAACCATCCGCTTCAAGAATTTGCACGATGATGTTGATTTTGCCAAAAAAATCTTCTTTTCGGATAAAGCTCATTTTCATGTTGGTGGCTACGTTAATAAGCAAAATTGCCGTATTTGGGGAACAGAAAACCCACACGTGGTCTTGCAAAAGCCAATGCACCCATTACGAGTGACTGTTTGGGGCGGCTTGTGGAGCGGCAGTATCAAGGCCCATTTTTCTTTGAAAATGAGGACGTCGCAAACCATTACGGTTAATGGAGACACCTATCGCACCATAATAAACGATTTTTTGTGTACGCTCCTCATGGTACTGATGTAAACGATGTTTGGTGTCAACAGAATGGTGCAACTTGCCACACATCCTATGCCACAATCGATTTATTGCGTCAAACGTTTGATGGCCATTTAATTAGCCGAAATGGTAATGTCCATTGGCCGCCAAGAAGCTGTAATTTGACAACGTTGACCTATTTTCTGTGGCGCGCTGTTAAAGAAAAATATTGTGCCTACAAACCAGATATAATTTGGCCAATATTCGTGATGCCATTGCCTAGATACGACCCCATACACTCGAAAAAGTGCAGGAAAATTGGTCCGATCGCAAGAGGTACTGTAAGGCCAGCCCCAGCAGCCATATGAATGAAATAATTTTCCATTTCTAATCGGAGCAATTGTACTTCATAACAAAAAACTAGATTTGGCAAATTTTAAAACTGTTCTTGTTTTATTAGATTTTTAAATTTTCATCGGCCACCCTATAGGGGCAAAAAAAAATTATTAAAATTTTTATTTTTATTTACTTGGCTTACTTGCTTCCAAATTAAACTCAGGAATGTTTTAAATTTAATTTCTTATAAATAAATTGTATTCCATTGCAATGTTAAACCAATTTATTTCATTATTTTTATTTTGGTTGGCAATTAATGCCACACATCATAAATCCAACAATTCAATAATTAATTAAAAAAACTGTGTGCCACACTTTTATTTTTCATTTATTTTCTGACAATCGCTTTTCGCTGTATACGGTTCAGTTGCCATTCTTATGGATTTTTGTTGTTGTTGTTGTTACGCTTAACAGGATTTCAGTTGGCCGAGTTATTTTTTCCGTCTGATCTTCAGATAAACTGTGCGTGATTCTGTTGCAAAAAAGAAAACAGGCACCAATCAGGTTTTATTATTTATTTTGCTGCTGCTCTTTTATTTATTCAAAGGGGTTACAAACTAATATTAAAACGTCGTGTGGTATAAAATAGGGGTTCCCTTTAAAGAAACAATTTTCTCAAAACTAAAGGCGTTTTCATGGCAATTATATTTTACTATCAGATTTATTGCCAGAAATCTGCTGAGAGGAAATCGCCAAAGAAATATTGGAGATGTCTAACCTGGGGTTTGAATAGTGGCCTCAATCCTAATAAGACAACACCCTAACTACTAAACTACGGCGACAACAGCCCTTTAGTAACTAAAATTCATATTCATCAACTTTGTATTCGGTAAAACCTTCTATTCTCATTACAATTACAAACTAAGATTTATTTTACTACAAAAAAGGCTCTGTTTTTATTTGCAATCTCTTGCAAACACATTATAAAAATAATTTTTGAAATTAATTTATTTCTCTTTAGAGGGACACCCTAAATGGTTTGGTGTTTATATTATGTTGCTTAACATTGTCAATATTTATTCGGGATTCAATTGTGTTTTTACCACTTTGTTTTATGCTGCTTGTATTTCAAATGAATTTGTGTACACGGATTTTGGTATGCAAAATATTAAATAACACTTTCAACAACACTCAAGGGCAAAATAATAGCAACACCCAAATTTATAAACCTTTAAAACGAAATGAATTAAAACGAAATAATAGAATAAAATTGGTTTCACAGTTTTGTCTTAAAATTGTTGGAAAGGGAAAGAAGCCCATTGCACCTCTCTAGTCAGGAGTACTACCTATCTTCTTCTCATACTACCCATGAGAAGCATTTCATGACAATTTTATTTTACTCTCAGATTTTTAGCATGAAGGTCATTTTGTTCGAGTTGGAATTTAATCCAACACACTATCAAATAGTCTACGGCGACTTTAGGCTGTATAACCATTTAATATAACATGGCTGACTTGAAACACTGGTGAACAAAAAATATTATTTCATTCGAAAAGCTGTCGTAGCTGGCCTCACAGTACCTTAATCCATCGGACCAATTTTTGTGTACTTTTTCGAGTGCTTCTGGTTTGTCGGCATAACACTTTTCTTTAACGGCACCCCACTGCAAATAGTGCAACGGTATCATCGCAGCTACTTGACGGCCAATTAACCATGTCGGCTAATTAAACGGTCATCAAACGTTTGACGAAATAAATGTTGAAACAAAACGTCAGTCACATCAATACCATGAAGATATACATGCATACATAATTGGTCATTACAACCTTTCGGTCAGGATTATGGACCTAGTTTCTCACACCACTTATGTTATGTGTGTTAATTTTATACATGAGTGGCGGGACCTACAGCTTAAAGTCGACTCTGAACGCCAGATTTTTGAGAAACGTTTCATTGCAATTTTACTTTATTTACTCTCAAAGTTTTTGCCAGAATTCTGCTGAGAGGAAGTCGCCGAAGAAGTATTTTTTCATATTTTCGTTTTGATGTCTGACCTGAGATTTGACCCGTGACCTAATAAGCCAAAACACTACCTATTGGACTACGGGGACTTCCATGAAGAGAGGGTACAAAAATCGGTTATCATGGTACGATAGGTGTCTCCATTGACCATAATAGTAGCTAAAATGCCTCCGTTCCACAAGCCGCACCATACAGTCACTCGGAATGGGTGCATTAGCTTCTGTAAGACCACGTGTGGGTTTCCTGAACCCCAAATACGGCAATTGTGCTTATTAACGTACCTATCAAGATGAAAATGAGCTTCATCAGGAAAGATGATTTTTTTTTTTTTGGCGAAAGCGACGTCATCGTGCAGTTTCCCGTTGTCCCAATAAATTCCAACGTTTCTCAAGCGTAAATCGATTCAATACGTTCAGTGGAGATAATATACTGAATTTTGTAACAGAAAAGAATGACATCAGGTTCAGGTTCAGGTCGGAGTGGTAGCTCTGATACCACAAAGCTCACTTGACCGCGCATAACGGCCCGTTGTGATGCCACGGGTGAATGCAGTCCCTGTACTGACCAAGTTCAACCAAAATCAGGGAAGAGTAAGAAGTTGGTCAGCGCAAGGGCTTCACAATGACATCAATATTGTCAGATTCGAAATAACCGATGGTTCAAATTCAAACCGATAGATAAGTAATAAGAGATTATTTCATATCAATACTCATACGTTACATGTGGTCAGTAAAACGTCTAAAAAAGGAACACAAGGAGTCTAAACAAGTTTTTGAAATACAATAAACGCAACGCAGCAAGTACAACAATTCTGCAATTGCAGCCTAAAGTAAGTTGTATGCGCTTTTGTAATAATAAAGGCAGTAGCGGCAAATCAGCAATTCATTAATTCTTTATCATTGGTGCCATTAAAGCATTTTTCGTGTTATATTTCATACATGGCGTTTTTAAAGCTTCTACTTCATGTACGTGTTGTATTGACGGTATTAATAATCCTCGCATTGCCAGCACAAATGCTCTCACTGTGAGCAGTATTTGTCTCATTGTTAGCGAATAAAAATAAAAATAAGCCTAAAAGCTAAGCGGCAGAATCTGTTCTTGTTGTCGGGCTGACATATACACCCATGTATTCTATTTTGAAAAGATTGCTGCGCTTGCTGTGTTGCGTCTATTGTGTTTACAGCCTTATAGTGTGCAAAATATATTTAAAAAAGTCTTTTACTGAGCCACTAACAAATCGATTTCAATTAATTTTTAGTTTTACACACAAAATGCTAATTAAGCATACAAATAAAGTGTTTGAGAAATTAATTGTAGAACAACAAGTTTATAACGGTTTTACAAATAAAATAAAAACATTTACTAGCATATCCACTTACTACGGATTTCAACAAACTTCGTTTGCTTTACCTGGAATCCAACTCAAAGAAATTCCTCCTAAAACTAATCAAATGCAATATAAACGCTTTTAACATCTTGGAAGCAACGCAAAAAAATTAATTGAAGCAATTGCTACATTTCTTCTTAAGTGAGAGAGAAAATATCTACAAATTCCCAATCCCAAAAGTAGTTTTTCTAATTTTCAAACAAGCTTTTTTGATACAACAAGTTTTCTGTTTTTCTTTTTTTTTTTCTTCGTATTCGAATTCATGTAAATTAGTTTTTCCTCACGTCTATGGAATATCTATTAAAAGCAAAACAAGTGATTTCAAATCCCACAACAAATTTCGAAATTTCCACAAACAACATCAATACTCGTGAAAGAAGTACGTGCTGTTCGAATAGTTTTTTCCTTTTCTTTTAAGCTGATTTCTTTGCGTATTTGTTTTTTATAGAATTATAGGGGACAAAGGACGACTTGTTAATCTATTACTTACATAGGGATTTTTGTATTTAAATTAAGTATAGGGTATCTTGTAGCCTGAATTCGCCGTAGTAGGTAGTGTATTGGCTTATTAGACGTTAGGCCACGTTTCAAACATTAGGTCAGACATCTCCAAAAAAACGAAATTTAAGAACATATTTCTTCGGAGACTGTCTCTCAGCAGATCTCTGGCAAAAACTCTAAGAGATAATAAAAATTGCCATGAAAAACTTTCTCAAAAATCTGTCATTCACAATCGATTTTAAACTATATGTCCCACAACTCATGTATAAATTAACACACATAACATAAATGACATGAGGAACTAGGTTGTAATCTTTCTATGTTATGATGGCATCGGACCACCTATGTGGCTTTGATTATTTTAGACGAATAGCCAACAGCTATTTTGTTGAAGCCACGTCTGGCAAATTTGTAGTCATTTATTCAGATACTTTAGCCAAGTCGCTATGACTGGTTAAAGCATTCAACAATACGTGTAAATACTGTAAATAATACTGAGGTTAAACCACTATGCGTTAGTACGCATCACAAGGCGTCATCATGCAGCATGATACGTCAATATGCGAATTTTTAGAAAATCTTTAGTTTTATAGATACATACATACATAACAAACGTTATTTGTCATTACAACCTTTCAGTCAGGATTGCGAACTAGCTTCTCACACCACTTACGTTGTGTGTGTTTATTTTATACATGAGTGACGAGACGTACAGTGTAAAGTTGACTTCATTTTGTTTGAGTTTTGGAGATGTCTATGCCTGTAGTTTGAACTACTTCTAATAAGATAACATACTACGACGACTACCTTGCAAATAATACCATTGATTTTATCGGAATGGATGTTCCGTTCGAGAAACTTAATCATCGAAAAATCATATTCAGCAATGAAATCGGTTTCTGAAGCCTAATTTCTGAATTGACGACTATAACATTCCATATAAGATCTGAGAGCATGCAATGTATACCGAAAAAGTCATCGTTTGGTGTGGATTTCGGGCTTGCGGCGTCAACGGTCAAAATTTCTTTGAAAAAGCTGTTGGCCAGACCATTACTGTGCTCGGCGAGGACTATAGATCGATGATTATTATCTTGTTTTGGTAAAGGCACTAACGACATGTGTTTTCAACAGGACTGCGTTATAGTCCACACTATGCCACTTAGGATATTGTGCACGAGCTATTTGAAGGCGTGGTCGTGTCATGTGGAGGTGATGTGAACTGGCCGCTGAGATCGTGCGATTTAACCCCGTGAGGCTTATGCTTGTGCGGTTCTCTTATGTAGCAGATGTGTGCGAATAAGCCACAAACCACCGCAGCTCTCAAAGCCAACATAACCCATGCCATCGCACAAATTCAGCCAGATTTATGCATCAGGGTCATAGAAAAATTAGTATTTCGAGTGCACTCTACCCACAGAAACCGTAGGAGACACTTGACGATGTTATATTGTACATATCATGATAGGTTTTTTAAATTATTAAAAAAAAACTTCTTTAACCCGTGTGCTCTCGTTTGCCTTGTCTATTTCGAATTGATAATGGAAACCCAATTCAAACTTGGGACTGGTGGGTAAACGGTTCAAATATTTCCAATTACAAAAAGCAGAAATAAGCTAAACGATGTACACATTACGGCTGTTATCTTCTTATTGTATAAATGAACAGTTGAAAGCACAAATACGTAGGTAGTTGCAGAAGTTTTTGTTTACCACAAACGTATACGAGCTTTTTAAGCAGAATTATTATACGAATTGTTATTGTAAACAGATTTGGATTTGGATTTTTCATTAAACCTTCCCACCACGCGCTTGATTGCATTAAACATTCAAGCTCTCACCGAAACGGTTGCAAGTGGAAGTGTTTTTATTAAAAACAAAAAAAAGAAGAAAAAAATTCGTAAACAAAATAAATTTAATATTTGTGTTGTATCGTTTATTTGTTGTTGTTTTTTTATTTTCATTATATCAGGATTCAATTTCATATGATTTCCATACACAAAGTATTGATTAAATAAATATTAGGGTAGTATCCAGTCGTTCTTGTCCCATGTAATAGATCATTAAAAATTTATATTCGTTTGAAAGAGCCATTGATGTCATTATATGTGGCATAGAACATCGTCCAAATCTTCATCACAAGATCTCTTGGTGGAGCTTTTATACGTGTCCAATTTTCCATTACACTGGGGCATAAATCAGTCTCAATTTGGCCAATGACATGGGTTATGGTGGCGTACATCTACAACTTCAGAAAACCCAAAAAAAGAGTTTAAGGAGGTCAAATCACATGATGTCGGTAGGCTTTTCATATCATCTCCACGTAAGATAACCATGCTCTTAAACCGCTCATGCATAATATTCATAAGCTGTGTGGAACATAGCGCCGTCCTGTCTTTGGTGTTTACAACGTTTGAGTTAGGATTACGGCCTAGCTTCTTACACCACTTATATCTGTGTTAGTCGACTGTGTTAGTCGACTTTGAACGAGACCTATAGTTAATTTTTCATGGAAATTTTATCTACTCACAGAGTTTTTGCCAGAAATTTGCTGAGAAGAAATCCTGGAAGAAATTTTTTTTTTTGCATATATCGTTTTGTTTGTTTTGTCCGACCTGGTGCTTGAACCGTGGCCCTCGTCTAAGAAGCCAACACACGCTGCTAAATAAATTTCATTTTTTGCACGTATTGTTAATCCATCCAAGGTGATTTAGCAAAGCTGACTGAATAAATGACAACTAATTTGACAGATGTTACTTCAAAAAGATGGTCGTTATGCCTGTTGGAAGATTCTGAGATGATTTAAGTGTTATTTATGCACTTAGGTAGTGTGTTGGCTTATGAGACGTGAGGCCTCGATTCAAAACCCAGACATCTCCAATTAAAGAAAAATTAAATAATATTTCTTCGGCGACTTCCTCTCAGCAGATTTCTTTCTGAGAGTAAATACAATTTACCATTAAGAGTTTCTCAAGCAATTCGTCGTTCATAGTTGACTTGTAGGGCCCGCCACTCATGTATAAAATTAACATACACAATATCTGTGGTGTGAGAAGCTAGGTTCTAATCCTGACTGAAGAGTTATAATGACCAAATTATGTACGTATGTATGTATGTATTTGTGTTCTTTATGATAAGCTCTTCGTCGTTTATTGAAATTGATCCAGGTATTAGCGAGTAGACGGAAAAGAAATTCAAATCCTTTTCAAACTGTGGAACAGTTTTGTAGGTTGGACGTGTAGTCTATGCTTTACATGTATCCTGTTACATGAATATGAAGGGATTCTGCAACTGGTTTCTCATGAATAAAGCTGAGAAGTATACTGTGCACTTAAAACTAGAGGTCAGGCTTATTGTACCTGTGTGTCTTAAGAGACGGCAAATGTAATAAGGTCATGCTCAAAATACAGCTGCTGCACTCAACATTAACAAGAGCTGGCTGATGATGATCATTGGCTAATAGTGGCAGCATTCTTTTTCATTTTGTAAAAAAAAACAATTAAGTGAATTTAGTCAGAACTTTAAAAAGGTTGTGCGATGGATTACTTTCATTTGATATCAGTAGGCTCCATTTCAAATTTATTAAATCTGTATGATTTAGTCTTGACTGAAACCGTAATGGGAAATCAGCTTTGTCGGTATTCTTGCCTAAAATGTATGCCTAAAATCGTTAAAGTTAGGATTCTGTCACAGTTCTGAGCGAACACAACAGATTTTTATTTGAATTTTAACACACTGAGGGCAATAAACTGAAAGATCTAAAATTATTTATTTACTTACTTAAATAGTCATTAAGATTAAGTCGATCTACAGTATAACGACGATTCCGAACGTTCGATTTGAGAAACTTTTCATGGCAATTTTATTTGCTTCGATTTTATGCCGGAAGACTGTTGAGAGGAAGTCACCGAAAGAAGTATTTTCAAGTTTAATTTCGTTATTTTTTGAGTTGTCTGAACCTGGGTTTGAACCAGCGTCTTTTGATTAATAAGACAACATACTACGTACTAGAATTCGCGACACCTAAGGCTTCCACGACCGCCTTCAATATCTTTTTGGTATTCTCTTTTCTTGACACAAAGAAGCTGTCCCACTTTGTTGTGTTATTTACTTGCTGTTATTGTGCAGCCCCTAGTTGAAATTGGCCACGCCAACCTAACCTAACCTATTTGCTGTTCTGCTGTTTCATTACTCAATATTTTTTTTTAGACAACTAAGCAATTGATTAGTCTACCGATTAAGGACTAGGATGTTAATGTTGCCACTGTCATTATCAAGACAGCAAGGCCTCTATGAAAACATATTGGATTATAACATTGGGCGTAGTGGTTAGAATTATTTTTCACTCTGTTTTTCAAGACTTAACGCTGCCCAAAATTCCAATGGTATTCCTCGCTGATGATGATGATGATCATCTCTGTGTGATCAGCGGGCTTTCTGGATGAAATAAATAATCTTGATTTCTGAAATTATAACACAAAATGCCATTGTTTTCTTGTGATATACCCTAATTGAACAAAATATCTCCTCCTTGTTTTTCTTACAAAAAAAAAATATTTTTAAATACTCCACACGTAGCGTAGAGCCATGCATGAATGAAATTTGAAATGAATCTCTTTTTTTAATTATTCTACTCGAATTTGTTGTTAATTTGATTATACAATACGTAAATAAAAAATATGTTCATTTAAATTTATTTTTTTATTATTATTTTGTATTCCATTAATTTAATAAAATTTTATCATCATTTCAGATTCTCTTTTGTTCTTTAAACAAGACAGTTTAAAAGACAAAAGCATTGTTTAATAAATTCATTAAACAGCGTATTTGAAGCATAAAATTGTGCAACAAAAACAACAGCAAAAAGGTATTTATTTATTTTCTTTTAAAAGATTATTCTATTTATTTTTTATTTATTTACTAAAATATTTATAAATATTTGCCATCAGCATTTAGACAACGTACCTATAAGTGTTTGGATTTTTATTTTCCAAAAATTTTAATTCAATTGCTTTGCAAAATTTATTTTTAATCCCAAAAATCTTTTGTGAATCACGTACGTTTTTAAAAATAAATTAAATTTCAACAGGTTGTAGGTACCAGGACAACAGAAACTATTTCCAAAATGACGAAAATCAAGACAGAAAATACAGAATAGCATAGAAATGTTGTCTCCAAGTGTTAACAGTTTCGTAAATGAAAAAATTTTCCGTAATTTGTTGAACAGTATTTTAAGTTGATTTCTAATTTTTATTAAGCCACGTCATATCTAAGATCGTCGGAGCTACTAATGGCTGTAAAGTACAAACTAAAGAAGTCAACTGATAGATACCTGTTGTTGAAGACTCAGCCGATTTTCCTTTTCTATTGATGGTTGTCTTGAAGGACTGCCTTAGTACTGCGACCATACGTTCTATTGTACTCCCCTCAAACTTTATGGGCTATCCCTATAACGTCCATTTCAAATATATTGTCGTGACAAATTTCTGAATGATGTTCAGTGGCAACAATGACCATTTCTGGCCTAGCACTTAGGATGCATTAATGTTTCGCAGGTTCCAAGAAGTATAGTCTGGATTGCTAAAGCCATAATTTAAGAAATTCTCTGCGACCTTATTCAAAGAGGTCTTTAGGGTGTAAGTAGTTGAGTCTGAAGATAAGCCCAGATAATATCAGGAAACTGAAAACTTCCTAAATGGAAGATTGTTCCACACTTGGATGAGATCTGTGATATTATCTAAAATAAATAGAGGTGAAATACATAAAAATAACACAGGATAGTAAATTGATATGGAGGGCTTACATATACAGAGAGTATCTCAGGAAGCGCAGAATAATATGCAAGAGACTTGCAGGGAAATTCTAGAGATGCCTCTCACACCACTACATGTTATGTGACGGGACCTACAGTTTAAAGTCGCCTCCGAATGACAGATTTTTGAGAAACAATTTCATGGCAATTTTTTTTTTATCTTAGAGTTTTTGCCAGAAATCTGCTGAGAAGAAGTCACCGGAGAAATATTTTTTAAATTTCGTTATGATGGAGATGTCTGACCCGTGGTTTGAACCGTTGCCTCGCGTCTAATAAGGCAACCCAAATACTACTAGACTACGGCGACTTCCAAGTTCCTTTCCTTAATTGTTCCATAGGAAGAACCAGTAGACTCTACGATTTTGGGAAGTGAGACTGACTAACAAAAATTAACGTAGTAATCTGGTATAGGAGCAGAAAGTTTAATTCCAGAATTAAATATTCCAAACCCATAGGAAACTCGCAAGTATTTTCCAACCGAAATTCTATGCTATTGAATGGTGTAATCAATTCAACTTGGATGGCAAGTACAAAAGACAGGGCATAGCAATACTAAACGAAAGTCAGGCCGCCCTTCCAGCACTCGAGTTTTATGAGATTAAATAAAAGGTAGTTTGGAACTGTCTATTAAAAGCTAAATCAGCTATGCTTTGTGCCAACTCGTGTGAAAATTCTGAACAGGCAGACGAACATGCAAGGAGTAGATCTTTCACGTTGTTAGCGGGACCAGAAACCTTCTGTAGGAGAGGTTGTTTGGAAAGCTATGCTTAAAATTTTTGTTGAGAATTTACATTAAGAGGATGACTCATGCATCAGACTATCCACGAATAACCTGAGGTTGGTAACTGGTTTCTTGCTGGGGTATACGTATTCAGAATAGAGTTTGTCTTGAGACCAACATGTAATTTCAGTGACGATGAGAAAGAATCTTCGGGACACAGTCTTTTTTTGTTGATAATATGACATCTGCTTCCTAGTTAGTAGTTCGTCTTAATTGAACGTCAAGCTTAAGTAAATAATAAAGTTTTTGTCGGTGTAAAGTCTTCTGTATCCATATGCCACAATTTTTTGCAATGTAAACTAAAGTAAGATAAAGTAAAGTAAAGTAAATTAAAGTAAAGTAAAATAAAGTAAAGTAAAGTAAAGTAAAGCAAAGTAAAGTAAGGTAAAGTAAAGTAAAGTAAAATAAAGTAAGGTAAAGTAAAATAAGGTAAAGCAAAGTAAAGTAAAGTAAAGTAAGGTAAGGTAAAGTAATGTAAAGTAATGTAAAGTAATGTAAAGTAATGTAAAGTAAGTAAAGTAAGTAAAGTAAAGTAAAGTAAAGTTAAGTTAAGTTAAGTTAAGTAAAGTAAAGTAAAATAAGTTAAAGTAAAGTAAACTAAAGTAAAATAAAATAAAGTAAAGTAAAGTAAAGTAAAGTATATTTAGCACTTAACGAACGTTTAAATTGTTATAATCATCCTAAAATCCTAATTTATCCTAAGATCATTATGTTATTTTCATGTCATAAAGTTAATTTAACAAATCACTACCCTTATGGGAATTTTCCCTTCCTATTTCCCTCTATATTCCCTCCATTAGAGGGAGTGTTGTAACAAATTTAATTAATTTTATTACAGGCCAACTTTTGTTTTTCCACGAACTCAAGTTGAAAAATTATTCTGCTTCGTTTTTGTTGTTGTTATTACTATGTGTGTGTTTATTTTAATCTAATAAAACAGAAAAAAAATGCTGCCATAAATTAATAACGAATCACCGCACATTTATAACAAATTTACACCACCAACAAAACAAGAGCAACAAGAGCAGTAATATGAAAAACCATTACAATATTGCCAACAGCAACAACAATTAGTTATTTTTGCAACAAAATAAATAATTTTCAGTAATATTTCTGAATAAAAACGGCTTAAAAAGTCATTAAATGTTCAATGAGAAGTAAAATTTCATTTATTTTTCATACGTATACGAAAATTTGTTTTCATTTTCATTTGATTTTAATTCGTTTTAAATTTAAACAATTTAAATTATTTGTACACTCTCTAGTTAGTTAGGTAGTAGGTGTAGTTGTTGTTGTTGTAATTTTTCATTTCCAATTAAATTTTTATTAGTTGAAGTGCAAATTAAATTTATTTTATTTACTGTTGACTGCATAAGTAAATATACATATGTGAAGTATTTTTGTTTTGTTTATCAGTCAGTGTATTGTTTCTGTCAATATTTTATTTCATGTTATTTGAAATACGTACAAATTTTGATTTCGTAATAAACTTTTCAAATATTTTAATTAAATAAACGAAATTAAATGCAATTATTACTGGAGTAAATCTATTTAATTTGTTATAGAAAGTGAGAGGCATAGGTTATCAATATACGATACAGAAGTGGTCATACGGGTAGCACTAGTCACATATGTTTTTCTTGAAAATCCAAATTTTTTTTACACAAACTCACTGACGTGACATACAGTTTAAAGTGGACGCCGAACGATAGATGTTTGAAAAACTTTTCATGGCAATTTTATTTACTCTTAGAATTTTTGCCAGAAGACTACTGAAAAGAAGTCGCCTAAGAAATTATTTCTTATATTTCGTTTAGTTGGCGATGTTTGAACTCTGGTTTGAACAGTGGCTTACGGCGACTACAATGTCCTCAACTTGGAAGAATAAATCTTCAAGGTGGAAACTTCTGAAAGCAAGAAAAGACTCAAGTTAGAGTTTTAAAATGAAATGTTCTCCTCAGAAAGGTATACGAATCCACATAATGGACCTGGATAAGTCCAGGTCTTTAGATGATAGGCCATATTGAGCATGGATTTAACTGCTACCAACTTTGCGTTCTGTTTTAATACAAACTCAAAGATTAGCCAATTTAGTATGACGAACAATGCCTTGGTTGAAGTGAAATAAAGAGCAGTTACTTGATCAGACAGAACAGTCGAAAGTGGTATTCATTTCTCACATTGATCACCAAACATGTACACCATAAAACAAAGTTGATTTGAGAACCTTTAAGGGTTCCTAAATAAATACCCCCAAAAATTGACATGAGGCCACTGCACAAACCATGGGTCCGACATCTCCAACAAAAATATTGGATGAAAAAATATTCCTTCGACGACTGCCTCTTAGGAGATCTCTGGTAAAAATTCTGAGAGTAAAATGAAATTGCCATGAAAAGTTTCTCAAAATAATCTGTCGCTTGAAGTCGACTTTAAACAATAGGTCCCGCAACTCATGCATTAAATTAACACACCTATTGGCACCAACTCTGCCTTTTGTTTTAATAGAAGGTCAGAGAGGAGTCAATTTTGTATAAAAAATAATGTCTTGGTTGGAGTGAAATAAAGAGCTTTGGTGACCAGGCAGGCACTTAATCTATCAGTTGGAAGTGTTTTGTATTGGTATTCCTCATTGTTCGCCAAACATGTGCACCATAAATAAAATTCCCGAATTATTGAAAAATTTATTACATTTTGTAAGTTATATTAATATAGTGTGTATATGTGCATGTATGTATGTTACTCACCAATTTCTCAATAAGTTTAATTCAGATCAGCTTCAGTCCAATTAATTAATTTTGAGCTGAAAATAAAAACGAAAAATTATTATTATTTTCCAAATTGCATTAACAAGTACTTTTTATTAATTTTTTAATACGAATATCTTTAGTTTGTCTTGCAACATTTCCTCTTTAAATTATTCTCAATGTTTGTACCAATAAATACAATAAATCTACCCTGAAAAGTTTCAATTCTCTTTTGCAACTCTGCCATAACAAATATGCAATCCTTGTTAACTGATATTCCACTTTCTTTAATACAAAAACATTCTTCTTAATTTTTAACATGTCCTTTTAATAATAAGATGTCCTTAAAATCATTTCATGCCACAAACAAATAATTTCACGTACTCATTAAATACTCAATTAACTGGGAAAACAAAAGGCGAAAAACATCATCATCTTCTTTCAATTCCTTTTCCCTTCTGTTTTACATTCCATGAGTGGCTCATATATAAGTTTGTTTAAGTGTAACAGCCAATATTGATGTATAAGAATCCTGTATAATACGAGAATAAAAGATCCTTTCAAACTATGTATGTAAGTGTGACGAAATAATAAAAACATGTGGAACAAAAGAAGATGAACAGAAAAAATGTGTTTTTGTTCTTGTAATTATGGCTGTATGATATCACAATAATAATGACAGCATAATGATAATGATAATGGAATCATTTGAATACAATATGTTTCAGTGTTATTGATTTATGTTATTTACATCATAGTTAACTAAGGGAGAAGAGAAAATTATTAGAATTTCTTTTTTTCTGTCAATGTCATCATAATTTGAATAAGATTTTGTTGTTGCCAGACATCTCGAACAAAACGAAATCAAAAAAAATATTTCGTAGGGGACTTCCTCTCACCAGTTTTCTGGTAAAAGCTCTGAGAATAAAATTGCCATGAAAAGTTTCTCAAATCTGTTGCTCGGAGTCGACATTAAACTGTATTTACCGCCACTCATGTATAAAATTAACACACACTGAAGGGTTTTAATGACCAATTATGTATGTATGTATGTTCGTAATTCATTCCTATACAACTTTCGGTAGGCTACCTGATGTGTGGAAACTCCATCGACTGGGTGTTGCCCTGAGAGGAAGTTGCCCAAGAAATATTCTTTCATTTTTCGTTTTGTTGGAGATGTTTGACCTGGGTTTAGAACCGTGGCCTCACGTTTAATAAGTCAGCACATTACTTACTAGACTACAGCTACAACTTGGACGGCTATAGCGTACAAGAACGCTGTTCAACGAAATTAAGCTTCTGTTTGAGCAACGTACTTCCCCTTTTTGCAATCGCCATAATCGTCCTACCAAGCACAGGTTCAATAAACGAGCGACCAACACTTGAGCTCCAATCAAACACAAAATTTGTCGAAAACATTGCCGCTGCCAGTGAGAAAATCCCGGGAGAATTCTTGGCAGTCGATTTCGCATTGCTCAGAATAATACGACTTTCCGCAGACAACAACTTGCCGAACATTGTTTTTTGACTTGGGCCAGCATCCGTACAAAATTCAACTGAACTGGGAACTAAAAGTACACAAGCACATACAATGACGTGTGTTCTGTGAATGGATGTATATGAATGCTGTGGAGCTCTTGTTAACTGATTTTAATTTTCATTGAAAGATCATCTTCAGCAATGAGACCTCCTGCTGGATGAATAGGTAGGTGAACAAACAAAATTTTTAAATTTGGAAGGACACCAACCCCTATGACATTTAAGAGCATCTAATGCATGCCGAAAAAGGTACAATTTGGTATGGATTTTCGATTGGTGGCACCGCACATGCAGAGTTTTTTTTAAAATCACTACATACTACACAAATCATGCCACATGGGATATTCTGCACAAGCGATTTGAAGATCTGATCATCTCACTTTGAAGGGATATGAAGTGGCCACGTTCATACATCGCAGCTGTGTACACATAAGCCATAGTTTTCCATCCAGAGAAGCCGTGAATGACATTTGAAGGATATTGTATTCCTGGCGTAACTAAATCTAAAAAAGAATTAAAAATTTCGTAAATATCACACAAACATACATACATACATATATACATACACACATATATACATACATACATACATACATTACTTTAGTCAGGATTACGAACTAGCTTCTCTCGCCACTTATGTTGTGTGTGTCAACTTCATACAAGAGTGACGGGACCTACAGTTTAACACGTTGACTGCCGTTTCAATTTTCTGAAAACTGGCCTAGCAAGCCAACATGGACTTTTTGTTCTTTTCCCAGAAGCCATTTATTGATACTAGCACTGATATAATACGATTTTATTCGTAGCTAAATGGCAGGTTTAGTGAGTACGTGATAACTCGTAGTTGGCACCCTAGAAGGGAAAACAATATACGAGCTATCTCGTAGTCGGCAGTCAATGTGTTAAAGTCGACTCCGAACGAAAGATTTATTATTTACTCTCAGATTTTTTGTCAGAAAACTACTAATCTACGCCGAAGGAAAACGTTTTTCTTATTTCGTTTAGTTTGAGATGTTCGACCAGGGGTTTGAATCGTGGCCTTGCATCCAATAAACCATGACATTACTTACTAGACTACGGCGGCTTCAATATCTCAAACGAACTTTGTTTTATTTAAATTTAAAGATACGGAGTGCTTAATAAAAGACCCGATATATGCACGAGTATGTATTGTATGTATGTATAGTAAGTATATGAAATGAATGATGTGCGTCATCAGTTTTGTTTTTCGTATTGTTTGTAACAAATGATTGGTTTTATGGGCCACAAATTATAATTTGTTTGTCTTAATAATAACATTTTCCTTCGGTTAGGCATTATATGTGTTTTTCTTAGGAAAATCTAGAATCCAATACAATGATAGATGCCCTATCATTTGTTAACGTAGGCATATGCCAACCACAATTATGTTCAACAATATTTATTTGGGCATATAATTGATTTGTTTGAGAAGCTAGTTTGTAATCCTTGCCGAAGGGTTGAAATGGCCAATAATGTCTGTGTACGAGATGTATGTGTATCATTTTGTTGCCATATTAAATTGTTTTTGTTTAGAATTCCATAATAACAATCATACCATCATTGTTAACATAAATGCAAATAATTAAAAAAAAATTGGAATTATTTCTGAATTCTCGAGATGTTTAAAGATAATTAAATACCAAATAATGTATCAAAAAAAATTCTTTTAAAATTCTGACCCCCTAGTGTATCAATATCAGCATCATCTGCATTTATTTTCTTTATTTATCTTGAATTTCCATACTGAACTCATATATGACCTGATGATTTGGGATTACATTGCGTTGTGTATTGTGTTGGCAATTATTTTTTAATAATTTCTTTTTTCTTGTGTATGATTTTGCAATTTGTGTCAGTTTTAATAACAATTTTATGGCTGTTAATCGAATAACCCATTAACCGTATAAAAAAATCAATTGAATCACATCACACATCACATCACATAAAGCTAGATAGTGTGGAGATACGAAAAAATTGAACGAACTTTTGAACTCTCAATTGTAGTCGTCCAATCAATAATAAAAATGGATTGAGAAAAATATAAAAAATGCGTTAAATAATTGGGTATTTATGGAATTTAATACAAGCCATGTTTAGGTATGTGCTTGAGGCACAACAGTAAAAGAAAGTTGCTAAAATGTGGCAGATGTTTTTGCTATAATTTCTTCGTTAGAAAGTATGAAATTTACATCACAATTAGGCTAGTGCTTTGGCTTATAAGACGTGAGACCATGGTTCAAACCCCAGGTCAGACATCTCCAACAAAATTATGTACGGAAAATTTTTCTTCGGTGACTTCCTCATAACAGATTTCTAGCAGAGAGTAAATAAAATTACAATGAAAAGCTTTCCAAATAATCTGTTCAGAGTCGACTTATTTTAAAAACGAGTGAGAAGCTAGGCCGTAATACTCACTGAAGAGTTGTAATGACCAATTATATATTGTTACGAAAATGGAAATGGTGTTACATTGTTTAACATTAAAATGATAAACAAAATCTATAAAAACAAAAACTATGGACTTGTTTACTTGATCAACAAATAAACAAAAATATAGCAACAACATCTGTATAAAAAAGGGATAAACAAGTAAACAAAGAGCAACAGCAAACATTACCAGAATAAGTGTAAACAAAATACACAAACAACAATAATGAAACAACGATGTTTACATTTACGGAAATCTCGAGAAGGCGAAGCCTTCAAGATCATTTATCAGACTGTTTACGTCGCCATATAAACGGCAAGGCAATACAGGCAACGGAGTCAATAAAAATTCAGTCAGTGTTGTGTGAAGACACGTTGAATGTGAAGAGAATAGTTGTGGTTTGAATATCTCTGTTATAAAAATCTGCCGAACAATTGTTAGTGTTTACGCGGAAGAGTGTAAAGAAGAATAGCAAACAAAGCAAATGGTTGTTGTTTACATCAAGTTGTAAACAGTGACACACAGAATTGTGCGAATCATAAAGAATTTAATTAAAAGTGAACATAAATTTATTTTTATTTGCAATCTACGAGCTAATATTTTAAACGTTTTTAAAAGGTAAAATATTATGTGGTTTTGGCAATAAAATAAAAAAATTAAAAATAGTTGAATAAATCACAACTAATTTGACAAAGTTCGAAAGTCCCTATTGAAAGATCAGATACCAATCAGTACATCAATACCTAAAAATATATTTACATACATATGTATATTATTAAGTATCTGAGTGTGTGCATTTTTAATCGTAAAGGTTTTTACCATGAATCTGTTTAATTAATTATCGTTTTGATATTTTGAATAAAGTTTTTGTTACGTTATGTTCAAGCATTTCAACCAAACAAACAATCGAAGCCAAGTTAATTGCATAGTTTTACTGAGCATTTATGATTTCTACAGAAATTTCTTATAAAGATACGAGTATTATTTTCGATAATGTCGTAAAGTTTACATAAATTTAAAACATATTTACACACAATTCGATAAATATATACAGTAGCGTTGTAAACATGTAATTTTACGTAACATATGTAAGCGTATTTATGCGCATAAGATATTTTCCAAAGCATCTTAAAGTTCAAATGTTTATGTCTGCCTCAAGGCAATATGTGATATGGAGAAACGCACGTTTTTTATATATTAGGGAGGTAACATATAGTCGTACAGTTCTTAGGTTAATAAGCGATGTAGAACAGTAAGAATATGTTCTTGAAGTTCTCTTCATCCTTGTTACTTAAACTATAGCTTAGGTTAGGAAGTGTATATCGGATCTTCCTTAAAGGAAGAAGTCACACTTAAGCCAGCATTCCCATCCATTGTGATTCGACCCAGAGATCAAACATCCTTTATAGTACGCAGACTCGAATCCAAAACAAATCTTGTTGTTGCATCAACCTCTATACCATAGAGCGCGGTCAGGGATGCCAGAAAATGAAAAGTCAAAAAACTGACAAGAATAGGGCACTGACACATGTGGTGAAAAATGGGCTCATTTGACGAAATGCTTACCAACAGGACATTGGCATGTAAAAATGGTTTATTGCGTCGGCCAACTTATCAGCAATGCAATTTCAAACGAAATTCGTATGTCCCGGAACCCACATAAAAGTTACCTTTGAATAATCCGAAATCTACTCGAGAAATCTTCGGCATCACAAGTCTGACATTATAAATACGTTAGAGAAACCTGGTTGTCAGAGTAAAACAAGAGACTTTCAGGGTAAATCCCCCACATAAGATGTATTGGGCCCTTTCAAAATGGCAATAACCTACATCCGGAGAGTACTTGCAGTGATCAGGCAACACATAGGAAAGTTTAATTAATATCAGAACCCTTAATATACCCTATATATATGTACTACTACAGTCATGTCATGCACCTTGGGACCATCGATATTGACCTCAAGAGTCTCATTAGAAACCATCGGATCTTTAGAACAGAAAAAGAAGTCCTTGGGTAGAAATCTAAGTACAAATGTTTCATTCAGAAAGTTTTAAAGAAACATGGATGGGATTGAATGTGTATCTATGTTCAAATCAAATCAAAACAGCAACAGGATATAACTACAGTGAGCCTTGCTGCCACCATCTCAGCCCTCTTATTAAATATAAGATCGGAGAGAAGCAAAGCAAATAATGCCTTGTTTGGAGTGGAACAGTGTACACTGATGTTCAGAACAGCGTACTGCCTGCGTACTCTGTCTATCAGTCGGTACCGAACATACCTATCGTCTACCAAACATATACATCATATAGCAGGGTTGGCTTTACCACGGCACGTCAGTGCAAGCATGTGCAGGTTTCTTGCAAGCTATAAAGCGCTACTGTCACTTTCTTCCTGGATAGTTTCCCCTCTTGGATAAGGAAAGTTACTTTATGTGGAAATAACATCGTTCAAATGTTCTCTACGGCTTCTCTAGGTGGAGCGAATTCGAAATAGTTTATTTGCACTGAGTTGCGACCTAAGAAAACCCCACTACAAAATGTCTAACGAGGTCAAAGCGGTTAGTTCCTATCACTCTTACATGAGAAGTTCAGGAGCTCAAATAGCTCGTGCAGACTATCCAATATGGCATCCATGTGCGGCACGTAGTGACTCTCAAAAAAGTGTGCACATTTTATACCACCAACCCAAATTCTATACCAAAATGTGCCTTTTTCGGGATGCATTAGACCCTCTTAGATCTCATATGGATTGGTGTCGGTCCCAATTCGATAATTTTGTTTGTTTACGTACCTATTCATCCAGGAAAAGGGTCTCATCGCTGAAAATGATCTTTCAATGAAAATGAGAATCAATTATCTCTTGGCTAAGGAAAGTTGAACTTCATTAAAGAATGGAAAGTCGAAAGTAGGTGTCTTATGTCGCGAGGTAAAAGTCAACAAATCCGTTAAGCAAGGATTGAAACTTAAACCATACGATAGGCACCATTCATGTGGATCGTGCAGTACTCTAAGAGTATGCCAAGAGTTTCTACCACATTAAGCTTAACAAAGAAAGTACGTCCATTAGAAAAAAATGTCTCTTTCGTTTCGTCTTATCTTGAGCCTCCTTATTAGGTTTTTGGTTGTGTAAACATTAAATATTTCACAATTTATTTGATTTTATTTATGGTTTTAGAAATTTTCTCCATCATTAAATATTTGATTGTCATAAAATATAGGATTTAAATTCACACATACACATATAAACATATAAAAATATAGGTTTAGCGATGTAAATACACATGCATTCTTACACTTTATGAGTGTTATTTGAGCAGGATTAATAAACTTGATATTGTATGCCACCAAAGAAATGTTCGTCTTGCTCTGTATATAGAGTGCTGGCAACAAGATAACAAAGGCAGCATAAAGTAAATTTTCCAACTATATGGAGTGATAAAAACCCAATAAGAGAGCAAGCATACATAGTTTAATGTTTTATACGGAAACGCTTAAGAGAGATTTTAAATAAAGTTTCTAAAGGCGGATCATTAATTGCATCATCATTCATTAGAAATGTTGCCCTTTTTGCTGTTATACAATACATGGCTTAGAATTTTTAGTTTTTCATACACTAAATAGCGAAAGGATATGTAAGGATGGTCTTTCCTTTTATAACTCAACTGTTTTCAATTTCTTTTTATTTTGTTTACTTGGAAAACAGCTCCTCGGGACTGTTTATCTTTTTGGGTTGTCAATTGAAAGTTTTTCTTGCCTTTTTTTATTTCCTTACGATCCCATTACAATGAAAAGGATAACGGCAAAAAAGGACAACAAATTTAATCGCCTGAAATAAATGAAAACAAATCTTATAAGAGAATAACTTTATTTTATTGAATAAAAAAAGAGGAAAATAATTGCAATCTTTCGTTTTGTAGGGCTCAGCAGAACATTTCTGTTTTGTCTATAAAAGTTAAATGAAGGCACTGTCAATGGCAGACACAGGAAAATTAAGATGTTGGGGGTATTGTAAATAAACCTGACCTTTCCCTCTATTTTATTTTTTAGGGACTATAATGCCTGAAGCATAATATTGTATTTGAGTTTTGTAATGAAATATTTTTCTTTTAATACCCCCCCTCCCTTTTGAAAATGTTGGTAGGAAAGCAAATGTTATTAAAAATTAATTTGAGAAGCAATTTCAACGAGCATAAGAGAAATATGGGTTCGAGGATGGAAACAAACTTCAAGCGGCAAAGTTAAGCTCCAATTAATGGAATTGTTATGGCTAAAACTTTATTAAGGATTGTGAAGCAAAACAAACAAGTTTTTAAACAATTTTTATTGCCCGAAATTAGAACTGTTGAAATGCTTATGAAATCCAATCAAATTGAAATATTTAAGAAGCAGATCATAGCCAGAAATGCAGGGAATTAAATACGTAAATATTCAATGAAAAATCACAAGGCAAATGGCAATGTCTCTCCACGAATTGCGTGTATAAAAGGAAATCATCCAACATGAACTGTTACAACCTGGCGAAACGATCAGTTCTTATAGGAGCCACAAACAAGTGTCTCCAGCAACTTATGCTTTTCGTCAGACAGTAAAAAGTACGTACCTTTAGATTTTCTACTCTTAATTTAATCCTCCGTACTCACGATTTTTATCGCCCACGTGAGCCCATGGTTTAAACCTGAGATCAGACATCTCCAACAATACAAAATATGAAAAAATATTTCTCTGGCAACTTCCTCTCAGCAGATCTTTGGCAAAAACTCTGTGAATGAATAAAAATTGCCGAGAAAGAGAGATCCCGTCTGTCGTACGGGATCAACTTTAAACTGTATGTCCCGCCACTCATGTATAAAATTAACACACACAACACAAATGGTCTCAGAAACTAGGTCGTAATCGTGACTGAAGGGTTGTAATGACGAATATAATGCATGAATATAAAGCAGACTATACAGCTCTTTACAGTTCTTAGAAGATTGTGGAGCTTAAACGTTTACTTTTCAGCCTGATTGCTTTCTAATTGTTATAATGCAATGGGCTCAACAATCTCGCTGGACGCTGGACCTCCAATTACCTTGGATGTAGGCAGGCATACGTTGAGTTTAGGGGACAAAAGTCCTCTCACAGGAGGATAAAGATGGGTGTCCCACAGGGGGAAGTCCTGGCGCCTATCTTGTTTAACATCTACCTCACCTCACTCCCAACACCACCTCCAAACATGTCCTTGGTTTCTTACGCGGACGACTGTACGGTCTTTTCCTCGGGCGTTAACATCGACGAAGTCAGCTCCAACATAACGACCTACCTTTCGTCCTTGGTGGAATTTTTTCGTGAAAGAAAATTACGAATATCTGCACCAAAATCAACGGTGTCCCTCTTCACAACATGGACGAAGGAAGTAAGAATAACGTTAAACGTCGCAGTGGAAGGAAACATCATTCCCACAGTTAGGTACCCAAAGATCCTCGGGGTCATCTTCGACAACTTACTTCACTTCGCCGCGCATGCGACTAACATCAACGCCAGCGTGAAGAGAAGAAACAAGGTCCTAAAGGCTCTGACTGGCACCACATGGGGAATGGACAAGGAAACCATCCTCTCCACCTATAAGGCTATCGGACGGTCTCTCCTCAACTATGCTGCTCCAATCTGGACAACATTTCTGAGTGACACACAGTGGAGGGCACTACAGACGTCACAGAACAACGCCCTGCGAATAGTCACAGGATGCGTGAGGATGACTAGTATAGACCATCTCCATGATGAGACGAAGATGCTGACGGTTAGAAGACACAACGAGCTGCTAACTAAACAATTCCTCATAGCCTGCTACCAACCTGCCCATCCAAACCACCACATAGTCTGGAATGACTCCCCTCCTTGCCGCATAAGACAAGACCTCACTATCTACAACTCAGACATTGTCCACCTCATACCCTCAATAACTGACACACTGTCCGTCAGGGAGGCACAAAATACCCTCCATAATACCATCGTCGCGACGGCCAGAGACGAGCTCATCTATAATAAGTTCATTAATCGGCACCCACCACCCATAGCCGATTCGGAAAGGCAGCTTCCAAGATCTGGCCCAGCTCAGATCAGGATGGTCGAACTTGCTGAATAGGTACAGGGCTAGGATTATCCCGGGAACTCAGGATAGCTGCCCATTGTGCAACCAGACACCACACGATACGGTGCAAATTTTTAGCTGTCCAGCGAAACCGACAGCCCTACGGACAGTAGACCTATGGCTGAACCCTACGACGACAGCTGACTTTCTCGGACTACCTACCAAATGACGTTGACAACACACACATACAACCAACAACAACAATCCCATCTCCAATCCATCCCATCCCCACCAAATTACACGGCACAAAACCAATAGAACACATAAACTAAAATTATAATCCATCTTTATATTACATACAGGGGAAAGCTTCCGGAGACATCAGCCGAACTGTTACAACAACATTCTCCTAAAGGCGTAATTCCTTCATGGTAATGAAGATAGTCGCCGTAGCCAAGTAGCTAGTGTGTTAGATGTAAGGCCGCGGTTCAAACCACAGGTCAGACATCTCGAACAGAACGAAATATTTTCTTCGGAAACTGAAGCTCAGCAGAACTCAGAGTGTAAATAAAATTGCTATGAATTGGCATTTGGAATCAATTTTAAACTGTGGGTCCCGCTAGGCACTATGTGTAAAATTAACACCCTCAACATGAGTGGTGTGATAAGCTAGGTTGTCATCCTGACTGAATGGTTTTAATTACAAATCATGTATGTACGAATGTATTATAGCATCTCTGATGACCCTCTAACACTTTACTGCACTTGATTGAGAACTGTGAACGTATGACAACGTAATGATAACGTTGATTAAAAAATATTGAACAGCTTAAAAATAGTTTTCTGTTTCACAAATGCGCCCCCAACTATTTACCAACCACATACAAAAATACAAAATAAAAGTCAACAATTGAAACCAAAGTCTTAATTTAAATAATTCGGAATTAAATCTTTAAAATTTTCCAAATAAAATTCAAATTGTTGGATACTGCGTTGTACTACATATTAACGAACAAAAAAACTATATGAACAGCATGTGGCAGTATAAATGTGCCGCACTATATTCCATCTGTTATTTAAACAAATTATTTAAATTTTAATAGAAAAATATGTTTATCTGTGTTCCTTCTTTTTTATGCTGTGTATGACAAACAAATTTTTGAGTAAACAATAGTAGGCATTTGCGATTTGTTGAGTTGAGTTCAGTTGATTCTGTTACAATCCAATTCATATCCTTTATATTAAGGACATATTATTTTATTTCAATTTCGTTATGTGTATGTCTATGATTTTATGATTATTGTTCTCGTTATTTTGCTTTTATGATTGCTTTTGTTGTTTTGAAAATCATTGTGTAGAATTTATTTATTTATTTATTTTTCATTTTTACGACAGCCGAGGGAAGAGGCGAACATTGTTTTGCCAATGCCAACCACCCTTGGCATTGAATGAATTTATTCTTTCTCTCTCTTTGTCTCATTTCTCTATAGCTACAAACATAATTCAATTTCTCTGTTAATTTTGAAAATTGAAAACTTTCGAAGCAGACAGACTGAAAGGCAGATCCTTAATTTTATGCTTAACAGAGTATACAATGAATAGCTGATGTTACAACCGACAGATACATGTCAGTATATACATATGAAGTACATACATATACTGTTACGAAAACCCATGCAAATCAAACAACAACAACACATTGTACACAAACAACATCATGAAAAAATATGAGAAGTAAAATCAAAACAAACTAAGCACAGCAAAAAGTAACAAGATAAACATGATAAAAACAAAACATACACATCGTAAGGTAAAAAGAACATACAAGAATTAATGAAAGCGTACAAGAATGGGAACAAAACAAAGGTCAATAATGAAAGAATCAGATTCAGTAGAACGATCGTCAAGTTGCCAGATGTAAATTCAGGCCATATAAATAGAATGAACAACAACGCTGCCAGTCAACAGTGATGAATGGTTCTGAACACTGAATTGATTCAACTATGTTAATAAGGATCGTGAATTAAATTAATAGTGGGTGAAAGAATGCTTTGGAAAAAGACAAAAAAGCAATCATAGCGCTATACATGCTAATGAAGGCCGTAGGTGGGATTTGAAGACTTAGATTTGTCATCAATTACTCGAGATATCGGACCGTTGGGGAGCCTTTATTGATTATCAGTGTGATTTTAAGCTAATAGAGACAGAACGCAAGTAGATGGATTTTCTGATCACTACTGCACTCTGCTCCAGTCCCAATAAAACCTTATTTTCTATATGCCACTGACTCATACATATCTATCTATAGACGTCTTAAAGCTGAACACTGTTCTGGTGACAGTAAAGATAAATGCTGTGTAACCCCAAAAAGGATTATAGACACTCTGGAAAAGGATTATAGACACACTGGGAAGCCAAAGGAAAATTCTAAGCTCCAAAGTATTCCTTGCAATTTTTATTGATAATAAATTGGATTTTATATTTCAAACTACAGACTTCTGGTTGAATAAGCTCAAGATTTCCTTGAGGTTTATGCTATCATTCAAAATGCTTATTATTGTAGTACAGTAGCATGGATACTAAGCATTCGGAAAATAGACTTTCTATGGGCTGCCTTACTACATATCTACATACATACATATATAACTGATCATTACAACCCATTAGTCAGGATTACTACCCACCTTCTTACATCACTTATGTTGTGTGTGTTAGTTAGTTAGTTAGTTAGTTAGTTAGTTCTTATCCATGAGTGGCGGGACCTATAGTTTAAAGTTGACACCGAACGACAGATTTTTGACAAACTTTTCATGGAAATTTTATTTACTCTCAGAGTTTTTGCCAGGAATCTGCTGAGAGGAAAGTCGCTTAAGAAATATTTTTTCATATTTTGTGTTTGTTGGAGATGCCTGACCTGGGATTTGAACTGAGGCCTCATGTCTAATAAGCCAACACACTACCTAGTAAACCACGGCGGCTTCAATCTACATCTCTTCATATCTACATACATACCAAATATCAGCAATGAGTATTGAAAAAGATGATTAGATTCGTATCATACTCATAATACTTATACGCATTCATACTTGTTTTAATATCATACTCATACTACTCATATTCAAAGTTTGAAGTACTCGTCGTACTCATACTTAACAACACGTATGATGTTGTTGATTTCGACTCTCCTTTACTCAACATTTTCAAGAATCACAAAATAAGTACGATTTGCGTACGAACACTACAATACTCACTAGAAGATTGTGTGTTTGCTTTGCTCGCTGTCTTTGTCTTTTTGTTTCTTCCTTTTTTGTAAATGCAACAACAACTACGACTGTAAATTTTGATGAATGATTCGAGTCACTCAAATCATTTATGAGTATTATAAAAATTTTTCTAAATTTATTAATCTGAATGAGTAGACGTATGAATCAAACATATTTCGAATGTTATGAGTTTGATGTCAACGTTGTACTCTTGCTCATTGCAACTTGTACTTATAAATCAATGCTGTAGTGAGTACGAATGAAGCAGAGTAGTTGGATTTCAATACTGTTGACTCACTCATACTCAAAATTTTATGAGTACTTATGAGTAGCGAAAAAACGATTATATTGCTGATACATACATACATAATTATTCATTCAGTCCTGACTACGGCCAAACTTCTCACACTACTTATGTTGTGTGTCTTAATTTTATACGTAAGTGACGGGACCTACGGTTTAAAGTCGATTACGAACGACAGATTTTTAAAAAAAACTTACTACAATTGTAATTTACCCTCAGAGTCTTTTACATAAATCTGCTGAGAGGAAAGTTGCTCAAAAAATATTTCATATTTCGTGTTTGTCGTGTTTAATTAGCCAACACACTTCATACTAGACTACGGCGACTAGTCAAACACTCAACATAACTTTGTGTAATTCAATTTAGACTTTGGAATTGTTTAAGAAGGAGCGTTGAAACGTTTTTCCATAATTTATAATTTATTTAGTATTTATTTAAAAGAAATAAGCAAACAATTATTTCTTAATGCTACCCATTGATAGCAATGCTACACATATGTACCTCCAGTGACAAAATAATACACGGATACGTTTTACACGACCCAATATCTCTGACAATAGCTTTCAATATGAATTAATTTTTGAGGTTTTCTGTCTGATAATGTCAACCATTGCAAGCATTTACAAATTGTTACAAAATAATTAGATTTTAGCCAAATAATAAAATTTATTCAAACGAAACATTGTTATTTGTGGTGGAATAAATCAGCATACCATTGAAGTTTATTATGAATATTTCGATTAGATTTTGAGTTTGGTTTTCGGTATTGGGATACTGTAAAGCCGGAAACAAATTGAAATGTTTATAAAAACACTGAGAAAAATTATAAATTTTTATAAAAATTGGCTTGAAACACTTTCGCAATCTTCAATCAAAACAATTTTTAAATAGAGACTTAACAGAGACTGAACAGACTTACACTGTTAGTGGATGTATGAAATAACTCTACTCTCTGTTGCTCTCTCTCTCTCTCTCTATTTAACACAGTTTTATTTTATGTTGATGCTGTTTTACAATTTTGCAAAACAAACAAAAGTACGCTGTCTCAACATATAAACAAAAACATTCCCACACCATAGAAGAGGAAAAATAAACTGAAAGAAAACTTGGAAAAAATAATGTATGAAAGAAAAAAACAAAAAAAAAAACAATAACAATAGAAGTGTTTATAAAAAGAAAAACTATAAAGAGAAAACACATAAAAAAAGGAAAATAGAAACAAAAAAAAAATTCAAATGAAAACAAAGAAAAGAAATTCCATAAAAATAAACAAAACAAAACTCACACACACACTCAAAGGCACTGTCATATAATACATTTACGAACACTAACAAAGGTTAATCACCTCCAGAGGCGGCCATTAAAAATAAAAACTTACAAACACTAGAACAACTTTAACGACAACTAAAGAACAAAAAAAAAAAGAAAAAACAACATTAAATCTGCATGAATCTGAGGGGGGCTTTTAAACATATATTAAAGCACAAACACAAATACATAAATACACGTATACATATGTATATACACATTTATTTACACATTTATAGGCTTACATCGTATAAACACAAATATGCTCTCTTTTATTTATTAGTCGACATGCATACACTTTTACACGGTTTTATAGAAAACATCTGCCATAAAATATTTTATTTAAGCTCCATTTGAGTAAATTTTTTCTTTATAATTTTTCATTTCTCTTGCTCTACTGTGCCATAAAAACCGGGATAGTGATTGTAATGAAATTTTTTCTCTCTCGCGCTATCATTCTGGCACTTTTACAGGCGCTTCTCGCTTAACACGTTAATAAATATTTTATTTCCTCTTTCTCTCTCGCTGCATTCAATTTTTATTTTTTTATAACAAAAATCATTTGTTTTGATTTACGACTACGTTTGTTAAAGCTGTTGATTTGAAAAAATATTTAATTCACTTAAATCTGCTTGAAAAGAAAAAAAAAAAAACAAACTTAAATAATAGTAAACGTAAAAGGTTTTAGGGAAAAAAACTGACGGAGAGTCAAAAAAAATCAAATGATTTATGACAACGTAAAAAATAGAAATTCCTTTAAACTTAAAAGACTTTACAACCAATCACTCACTACAACTCCAGGGTGATAAATTTTACCAATTTCGCATAGACACCTAGAGATGAAGGGTTGTCAATATTTTTATTGAATACCTAGGAAAAGTTAGACAATTGACCTGATAGGTCAAGTTAGGTTAAGTTAGAGGACGTGTACTTGTCAATTAAGACAAGTACAGTACCCGAAGGTCGAATTGACCCATTGTACAACGTCCTAGTTTCTCACACCACTTATGTTGTGTGTGTTAATTTAATGCATGAGTGGCGGTAATTACAGTTTAAATTCGACTCCGAACGACAGAGTTTTGAGAAACTTTTCATGGCAATTTTTTGTTTTATTCACAGAGTTTTTGCCAGAAATCTGCTGAGAAGAAGTCGCCGAAGAAATACTTTTTGTATTTTGTCTTGATGTCTGGCCTGGGGATCGAACCCTGGCTTTACGTCTAATAAGCCAACACACTACCTATTAGACTACGGCGACTTCATTGATTTGATAAGTCTTCAGAAGACTGTGGCTTTGATTACCAATTTCTGACTTTACTTAACAGGACATTATAGCTTTGTACACAGTATTACGACCTAGTAACTTACACCACCCATGTTGTGTATGTTAATTTTATTCATGGGTGGCTGAACCTACAGTTTAAAGAAGACTTTAAACGACAGATTTGAGAAACTTTTCATTGCAATTTTATTTACCCTCAACGATTTTCGCCAGAGGCAGGGTTTTGAACTCACGAGCTGCAGTCTAGTAAGCCAATACACTTCTTAAAAAACTACGGCGACTTTACCATATATATCGCTGTAATTCTTTTTATAGGTACAATACTAGCCACTTATCTGCTTCTTAAAATTGATGACATACATACACACATAATTGGTCATTACGACCCTTCAGTCAGGATTACGACCTAGCCTCACACACCACACCAGGCCAGACATCAAGACAAAACACAAAAAGTATTTCTTCGGCGACTTCCTCTCTCAGCAGATTTCTGGCAAAAACTCTGAGAGTAAATAAAATTGCCATGAAAAAGTTTCTCAAAAATCTGTCGTTCGGAGTCGACTTTAAACTGTAGGTCCCACCACTCATGTATAAAATTAATACACAGGGCATAAGTGGTGTGAGTCAATTCGACCTCCGGGTGCTGTACTTGTCTTAATTGGCAAGTACATGTCCTCTAACCTAACCTAACCTAACCTAGTTTGTCTAATTCTTACTACTATTGCCACCGTTCTAGAAACTGCATATGTAACGTACCCTACGTACTTACAAATATTTTCTGTTGATATAAATACTACCGACAATAATTGTGGCCAAATATTAAATGTATTTTTTGAAGTTTCTATCGCTGCCGTTATGTCAAATCATCAGTGATTCCTCCGTTTGATATCGACTTATTAGAAAAAGAAAACTTTTGTTTTATGCTTTATCGGATTTAAGCTCATTCTTTTCATTCCGTTTTCAACCACCCTGGAAGTAATTGCATATTTTTCCAAGTGCATTGCATGCACAACTAGCGAATTCCACAAAGAATGCCTCTTCTAAAATATACAAATCAAAGACAACGTCACACTAAATAAGAAGTCGCCGTAGTCTATTAGGTAGTGTGTTGGCTTATTAGACGTAAAGCCAGGATTCGAGATCCTGGCCAGATATCAGAACAAATTAAAAAAAATATTTCTTCGGCGGCTTCATCTCAGCAAATTTCTTGCAAAAACTCTGCTATAAATAAAATAAAATTACCATGAAAAGTTTGTCAAAAGAAATCTGTCGTTCAGAGTCGACTGTAAATTGTAGGTCCCGCCACTCAGGTATAAAATTACCACACACAACATAAGTGGTGTGAGAAGCTTCTTGATTGAAAAGTTTTAATGACCAATTATGTATGTTTGTATGTATGTATTGTAGATTCCTTCACTGATTAAACTGTTGTTATTATTACTGATTACCAAGAAGGATCATAAATTTGGTAACTCGCCCAATGTTAAATCTGTTGTGGTACCAAATTGTTCTCAGTAATTTAGTCAATTCACACAAGCCGTTGTATCGTTGTATTCATTGTATTGTTTGACGACTATACAACAGTTTATGCTTGTTGTTGATAATTTTCATGTAAAAATCCGATACACTTATACGCATTTTTTTCATATGTTTTAAAAGTTGTATTTGTTTCGTGCTATCAAATTGTTTGAATGCCAAAAATTGTGAAGAAGAATATAAATTCAAAGTGACAACAGAAGTTAGTTAGGTTAGGTTAGAGGACGTGTACTTGTCAATTAAGACAAGTACAGTACCCGGAGGTCGAATTGACCCATTGTACAACGCCCTAGTTTCTCACACTACTTATGCTGTGTGTGTTTATTTTATACATGAGTGGTGGGGGATCTTCAGTTTAAAGTCGACTCTTAACGACAGATTTTTGAGAAACTTTTTCATGGCAATTTTATTTACTCTCAGGGTTTTTGTTACAACTCGATACAAAAAAGACGTGGTGTTTCCTTCTGAAAAGTATTAGGGTAGGTTAGGTAAGCGAGTAGCTTGCCGTTTTGAGGCAAGTTCACTCAATGGACCATATGGCCCATTGTATTACCAAGTATAAGATAAGCCATGATAGTAGTGGGTTTGAAGCCTCCCAAGCTTTCTATGAAACTGACTAGTTCCCTTAGTGGCACATTCGCCAATATGCCCAGAACTTCAAACGTTCTGGCACCCAAAAACCGATGACGTCTGTCTTCAAGTGCAGGGAACTAATATAAAATGTGTTGTTACCGATTTCGCTTCCTCCACATCATAGCTGCTTTAGCAGTAATATTGGTGGGGCAAACCGTGCCTGTCAGCGAAACTGCTTACGGCGCAGTGTCCAATTAGAATTCCTGTTAGAGTGCGAATTGTTCTCATGTCGAACTCAAGTTGTTCCCTGGTTTTTCTGCTGTCCACTGCTGGGCACAGCAGTTTCCAATTTCAGCAACCGGGTATGTTGGACCACCTACAGCTAGTATTCTTGAAGATGCCGTAGTCTAGTAAGTAATGTGTTGGCTTATTGGACGTGAGTCAACAGTTCAAACTCCAGGTCAGACATCAAAACGAAATATAATATAACAATAATATGATATTAATATAATGAAATGTCTTTCAAATTACAATTAAAATTGCTTTGTATAATAAAAGAAAAATCATTTAATTTCCATTATTTAGTAAGTGATTTAGTTGGCTTCATTTTCCATTCTATTTTTATTGGCCCAATTAAACAATTTCTGTCTGAAATAATTTCAACTAAAATAATACGCCACTGAGATTTTCATTTTCTTAATGTTCGAGCAAAGAAAACAAAAACAAAAGCAATTATAAACAATAAATTAAAAATATTGTTGAACATTTAAATGGCCATCTTAAAAACATGTATTAAAGCACAGGGGAAATGTTATTCAAACTTAAGCGAAGAGTATGGGAAATGATTTAATTTGTCTTCATTTGCCATGCCTTGTATTTCGTTGTTTTTATTTTAATGAAATGAAAATAATAAACTAAAATCTCCCTCACCCTCATATGCTTTCTGAATCGAATAATATTGGCCATTTTAAGAATGCAAAGAATATATTCAGCCTGTACAAGGATATGCCGGGACAACAAAATTATCATTAAAAACATCGAATTCGAAATATAAAGAAGAATATTCAGGAAAAATTCATTTTTCTCTTACTGAAATAATCCAATAAGTTTGTTTAGTGGTTAGCAAAGGAAATGAAAAGAATTTTTATGATTTCCTGTTGCAATTGTTACAATTCTTTGTATGATTCTTGAACGACTGTGGCGGCTGGCTTTAGGGCAACAGAGAAAGGAAATTTAAAATAATTGCCGATATCGCACAAAAGCATTGTCGAGCTGATGACATATTGTAACCTGGTTATCATACACGTACATACATAATTGGTCATTTCAACCCAACAGTGAGGATTGCGATTATGTTTCTCATACCACTTATAAGCTGTCACTGGAAGGCTTTCAGCAAATATCTCATTGCTGGGACATCGTTTGCCATTTTCCTTGTCATTATGTGTTTCACCAGTATGGTGTAGTTTCTTTGTGTTGTAGATCACACCACTTCGCTTTCTATTCTTGTTAGCCTGACATCAACATTGCATTCTTTGCTTACCGCCTTGACTCAATGTAGGCTTTACAGACTGCGGGCATGCTTCATACCACTTCTGTGCTCGATAATAAAGTCATAACTTTCAAGGCTCATGATTCAACGTGCCTCTTAGGATTTTTGAATTGCATTACACATCTGAGCGCACATTGATTAGTTCTCAGAAGAAAGTGTTGGCCGTACACGTACCTGTGATAATGTTTTATGCATTCTACCACAGCCTAGAAGTTCACAACGCATTCCCTAGTAATTCTTCGCTGCTTTAAATAGCATTTGGCTAAAGCAGGCCTTGACCTTTTTTCGCCTATAGTAAGCACTTCAGAAGGAACGCCTCCTATTCCGTTCGCATCCACGTCCAGCACAAGCAAGGACCGGGTATGATAAACCTGGTGGGCACACTACAACTTTTTCAGTGTCTCCGTTCTTTGGAATCGCTCCATTGCTATGGTCTTGAGTTCTTCATCAGCTCCTGTAAGCTTGCTGCTGTGCAGGCCAAATTCAACACAAAGTGCCTGAAGTACGGGCAACTAGGCAACTCATGAAAAATTCGAAAATGCTATACGCATGCATACATGTATACTTAATTAGTCATTACAACCTTTCATCCAAGATTACGACCTAGCTTCTCATACACCACTTATGTTGTGTGTGTTAATTTTATCCATGAGTGGCAGGATCTGCAGTTTAAAGTCGACTCCGACTTTTACTCTCAGAGTTTTTGCCAGAAATCTGCTGAGAGGAAGTCGCCGAAAAATATGTATTTCGTTCTGTTGTCTGACCTGGAGTTTAAACTGTGGCCTCACGTCTAATAAGCCAACACAATACTTACTAGACTGCGGCATCTTCAATAATACAAGCTGTAGGTGGTCCAACATACCCGGTTGCCGAATATGGAAAGTGCTGTGCCCAGCAGTGGACAGCAGGAAAACCAGGAAACTACTTGAGTTCGACATGAGAACAATTCGGTTAGAGGACGTGTACTTGTCAATTAAGACAAGTACAGTACTCGGAGGTCGAATTGACCCATTGTACAACGTCCTAGTTTCTCACACCACTTATGTTGTGTGTGTTAATTTTATACACGAGTGGTGGGACCTACAGTTTAAAGTCGACTCCGAACGACAGATTATTGAGAAACTTTTTCATGGCAATTTTATTTACTCTCAGAGTTTTTGCCAGAAACCTGCTGAGAGAAAGTCGCCGAAGAAATCCTTTTTTTGTATTTCGTCTTGATGTCTGGCCTGGGGCTCGAACCCTGGCTTTACGTCTAATAAGCCAACACTCTACCTATTAGGCTACCTCGACTTCAAATTCGCACTCTAACAGGAATTCTAGCTGGACACTGCGCCATAAGCAGTTTCGCTGACCGGCAGGGTTTGCCCCACCAATATTACTGAAAAAGCAGGTATGATGTGGAGGAAACGAAATCGGTAACGACACATTTTATATTAGTGCCCTGCACTCCAAGACAGAAGTCATCGGTTTTTGGGTGACAGAACGTTTAAAGTTCTGGGAAGGGAACCAGTCACTTTCATAGAAAGCTTGGGATGGTTCAAACCCACTGCTATCATGGCTTATCTTATACTTGGTAATACAATGGGCCGGCCATATGGTCCTCAAAACGGCAAGCTACTCGCTTACGTAACCTACCCTAATACTTTTCAGAAAGAAACACCAGGACTTTTTTGTATCGAGTTGTAACAAAAACCCTGAGAGTAAATAAAAGTGCCATGAAAAGCTTCTCAAAAATTTGTCGTTCAGAGTCGACTTTAAACTGTTGGACTCGTCACTCCTGTATAAAATTAATGCACACAACATAAGTGGTGTAAGAAACTAGGTTGTAATCTTGACTAAAGGGTTTGGTTACCTGCGTTACAATTAAATACGTCTCTTAATATTAATCCTGTTAACCCCGTTACCATAGATGCTAACATTTGGATAGAAAAGGTCATGTTATGGAGGTAATTCTAATCAAAATGCTAATGCTTGTCTAAACGAAAAGACTAAGTTTCATTTTCTCTTTTGTTTTCTTTATAATCTCATTTAATTCTTATGATAGGAAAATTTAGAATTTCTTGTTTGTTTTTGTTGTACAACAAAAACTATAGTTTTACTTAAAATATTATATTGTGGGCCATAATCATTAGATGTTCATTAATTGAAATGACAATTTTTGGATACAAAATTTAAAACGAGATCTACAAAGAATGGAGTATCTTTCCACACTTCACCTTTTGGATAATTAAAACCACCCCCTTTGGATGAATCAACCATATTAGAAACAACCCTTAACCCAAAGGGCCAAGAGTTTCGTTACCAAATAATGAACGACAGCACAACAACGTCAGCTTAAATTTAAAACATTAAAAATTATGACTCTTGTAAGAGTGATTAGAGAAACCTTATCAAACATTTTATCGGGGAAAAAAAGGATGATAAAGGATAATTTCCTTTTTTTGTTGCTTTTGTTTAATGAGTATATAAAAACTATTTTAGTTTGCCTAACATATTTATCAGCTGCTGCAAAGTAATCAAATAACACCAGGTTGTTCCCCATCTACTGTTCTTTCTCTATCCACAATCATTTTCAGTTTTATTGTGAATCATTGGAAGGTAAAGAAGGTATTTTACACCTTCCAGCTAAAGAATAACAATAAAAACCAAGGATAAGAGAAGGAGAGAGGGAGTATTTGAAATGTTAGGGGATACACACAATCAAATAAACACGCACGAAATACAATGATTAATGCAGCAGTAGCAGCAGTCACGTTCTTAGTCATAAAGGATAACAAGCCAAAGGAAAGCAAATTCTCACACACACACACACTACATTTCCTTCCCTCATTAAAGCAATATTATTGTGCTTGTAGTTGTGAAGTACGTGTGTTTAGAGGGGGTGTATAAAACCGTTATACTTTGTAACCAAATCAAATAGAAATAAGAGAACGTGTCAGCGTTCCTGTGATAAACGAAAATTCATAGACGTTCATTAACTAGAAAGGAAGACAGAGAGAGAGGGAGAAATGCAGAGGAGTAATAAAAAGGAAAGAGGAAGAAAGATAAATTCAAATTTGCTTTGATGAAATTTTGTGTCTTAAAAATTAACAAAAATTCAATAATTTTTAGTACTCAATTGGCATAGAAGTAAAGGGTCTTTCAAAAGGCGTGTGTATGAGATATCATAGACAATTTTTAGTCATTTGAGAGACCTCGTAATACCATTATGTGTGCAACATAATATCGATCGAATCTATGTGGAATAGATTCTCTGGTTGGAGCTCATCTGGAATTTTAAATTTTCAATGACTGTCATGTATAAATCAGACTTAGTTTGACTGATGGCATGGCTGATAGTGACTTTAAGGACCGCTGTGGTTTGTGGCTTATTCGCATATTTCTGGGTCATAAGAAAACCCTACAAGAAAAAGTCTGACGTAGTCAAATCATACGATCTCGGTGGTCAGTTCACATCAAATTCAAGTGAGTTGATTATGTTCTCAAATCGGTCAAGCAGAATATTCAGTGTGGCATGAGTTGTGTGGCAAGTAGCGCATTATTGTTGAAATAACACGTCGTTAGTGCCCAGATCATCCAATTTTGCCATAAAGAAGTAGGTGATCATCGAACTATAGTGCTCACCGCTAAAGGTGATGGCCTATCCAATATAGTTTTCAAAGAAATATGGAAAGATAAAGCTGCCAGCTTAAAATCCTCATCAAACAGTGACTTCTTTGGGATGAAATGGACGTTCTGGAATCTCATGTGGATTGGTATCGTCCCAAATTCGACGAATTTGTTTGTTCACATACCAATTCAGCCAGATAAGGTTGTTATTTGGATGAAACTTTGATTCAAATGATATCGCTCTAGTGGGTAGAGTGTTGGCTTATTAGACGTGAGGTTCGACCATGGTTCAAACCCTAGCTCAGATAAATCAAACAAAACGAAATATGAAAAAATTTTTTCTTCGACAACTGTTCCTCAGCTGTCCTCTGACAAAAGCTCCGAGAGTACATAAAATTGACATGAAAAGTTTCTCAAACATATTAATCGTTCGGAGTCGACTATAAGCTGCCACTCATGGATATAATTGCATGGGTGTTGTGAGAAGCTAAGTCGTAATCTTGACTGAAGAGATGTAATGACCAATTAAGTTGAGTATGTAAGCCAACTGCTCAAAAGCGAACTCACGTCTTTGTCTATGATTGTTTGCCTTTAGTTCGGGGGACATATGAATATTGTACGGAACCAGGTCCAAGTCCCAAATTGATTGCCGCGGATTCCTCATGCACACTGTCACAGAGAGAGGCGATATTTCCAACAGATCTTGGTTTTCGTCTACATATGGATCGAAGTCTAGTAGGTAGTGCGTTCGTTTATTAGACGTTAGGCCACGGTTCAAGTTACAGTTCTGACATCAACACAAAATATGAAAAAATATTTCTATGGCGACATTCTCTCAGCAGATTTCTGACAAAAACTCTGGGGGTAAATAAAAACTGCCGCGAAAAGTTTCTTACAAATCTGTCATTCGGAGTCGATTTTAAACTGTAGGCTCCGCCACTCATGTATAAGATTAACACACACAACATAAGTGGTGTGAAAAGCTAGGACGGAATCTTGACTGAAGGGTTGTAATGACCAATTATGTATGTATGCAGGAATGGATGTTTTTACATAACCAATGGACTCCAATTTATTGATCACGTTGCAAATATTACTCGCAGGTCGATTAAGGCGATCGTAAAATAGGCAAATCGCACTGAAGGTAGCTTAAACCTATTTCCATAGATATACATTCAGCACTAATATCCCTTCACGGCGATTTAGCATCGTAGATGGAATAACTGACAACTAGTTTGGCAGAAGTTTGGAAGTCGCCATGGTCTAGTAGGTAGTGCGTTGGATTATTAGACGTGAGGCCTCGGTAGGTTAGAGGACGTGTACTTGTCAGTTAAGACAAGTACAATACCCGGAGGTCGAATTGACCCATTGACGTCGGTAGAGGCCAGCAGATTTCTGGCAAAAACTCTAAGAGTAAATAAAATTGCCATGAAAAGTTTCTCAAAAATCTGGCGTTCGGAGTCGACTTAAACCTGTAGATCCAGCCACTCATGTATACAAATTAACGCACACGGCATAAGTGGTGCGAGAAACAAGGTCGTAATCCTGACTAAAGGGTTGTAATGACCAATTATGTATTATGTATGTAATTTGACAGATGGAGCTGCAATAAGATAGCCGTTGTCAGCAGACAAAGTTCGGAAGTCCCTGTTGGAACATTCAATATAAGAAGAATAACGCAGGAGTGGAATCTGCTGGAATTACACGATAAGCTAAGAGGGAATCTTAAATGGATATTAAAAAACAGCATAAAGACGGCAGTTTAAAGCCAGTGAACAAATTGGGGATGAACAATTTGTTTTAAATCTCCTTCAAAGAGAACGAGATGTTTATTATAATTGCTCGCAAACAATTATAATCATTGGGTAATTGGGGAAAAAAAGAGAGAGAGAAATTATATTATTTTACTTTTGAGAATTCTGAGAATTCTGAGAGAATTCTTACCTTTTTTTTGCTTTGGGTAAACCCTTTTTTTTCAGGATGAATGTATAGAATGTTACTCTTTTAAGTCAATTTCTTTTAACAGAGGTTTGAGGTAAATATAAAATTCACTTTTATTTTCCAATTCAATTTGGTTCACAGTATAAATTCATGTTAAGGTTTAGGTAAGTACATATATAGATTTTAATTTATATACATATTTAATATATTTAATTTATTATTTTAGCACAATTTGATTTTCAATTATATATATACAGTTTAAGGTAAGTATAAATTTATAGATTTTAGGTAAGTACAATATATAATTTTTTTTTTTTAACTTTATTTTATTTTAATTTTGGTTGTTCTTTTAATATTGTTTTTTGTTTTGTTTTTAATTTTATAAAAGGTTTGCACAATTTTTAAACACTTGAGATATATGTTGTTGATCGTATTGTAAGATTTGAAGTGACTTATGATGGTAGGTTGTTTATCTATGAAACTTCTGCTTCTCTAAAGCAACTAAATTAACAGTGTCTTTGGAGACATTCCTTTGGAAATTATTGAAATTCTATGCAAGTATTTGGAGGCATTCCCATGGGAAATTATGGAATTTTTATTTAAATGTAATTGACACACTTATGTTATTTAACATAAAATTTATTTCTGTTAAATAATTTATGTGTTCAAACCGAGTTTGAACAGCCAGCATAACATGGGAATTGACATCCTTCAAAGCGAGGTAACGAAACAAAACTTTGTTTTCTTTATTAAAACTGTAGTTCCTTTTTTTTTTTGCAGTTTTTACCTCTGAAAACTAATACTAAGGGTTAATTGAGAACTTTTTTTTAACATTAAATTATGTTTGTGTTGAACATTTAACAACAACAAGAATTTTTTTTAATATTTTAAATCCCTTGAAAATGAATGGCTGTGAAAACATCAATATTTCAGGCAATAAATAAAACTCGCCGTCCCCTGTGCAACTGTGCAATATTTTGTTTTTCCAATTTTTATATCCTTTAATTACGGCACAATGTCCAGTGGATTTAACACAAGACTGGGGTTGATTTTGGTCCCCCCATTTATTGAAAGGGAATGTTCGAAATGAAAGTGCTTTGACAGACACTTTCATTGCACATTTCACATTTAGGTGGGGGAAATCAAAAATTCCATGCAGTAAATATATTCGCTGTAAATTTGTTAAAAAAAACAGAGAAAAATAATGGAAAAGGTGGTGTTTGTGAATTTACTCAGGATACCAACAGAAATAAAATTTTTTTAACGTAAAAAAAAAATATTTTTTTTAATGCAATTTTATTTGAATTCTCTCAATACACAACAACAGCTCAAAGAAGGATGCTTTTAATGACGTTTAAAATAAAATTTGTTGATGTATTAGTAGACATAAAATCCTGTTGTTTTATTTATCACCACAGGATATTATTTTAGGAAGAAATAAATGAAAAGAAATTTTAAAAAACCCTTTAAATGGCAGTCTTTTCTACAAAGGTTTTACTGTGCAGGGATACTGCCTTATACTTGAGTGTGTTTACCCCTTTTTCATAAACTTCACAAATAATTCTCTCCACTTAAAAGACTTCGTCTTTGGAATGTCACATACACATGCAAACATTAATTATTAATACAATACAATTACAAGCTCACACACACCCCCCTACATATATACTATCTGCGATAAAAAAAACCCGTTAAGAAAACACATTCATTGCTGAACAAATAGAATTAAAAAGGAACGTGAAAAAATTCATTTTCCTTTCATGTAATGGTGGTTGTATATCAAACCTTTAATGTTTATTGTGTATGCAAGTGATAGAGAGAAAGAGAGAGAGTTAGAGAGATAGAGAATAAGAGAGAGAATTGCAGCATTTGTTATAAAATAAATAAACATTTATTTTTATGAGAGTGGAATAAAATAAAAAAGAAAAAACTAATACTAACAAAAATAAACCATACAATTACACTCTTCACACATACACATACAAAACACTCGCTCTGTGAACGACAAACTTTAAGCCACACACATACAACATAAGTTGTTTGGTGGGATATGAAATCAAATTTTTAATTCAATATGGCCGATATGAACTTCAACTTCAAGTTGAACTTTTTATTTCACTTTGGTTTGTGGTTATTTTTCTACTACCAGTACTCACTCAAATGGTATAGAAAGACGTAGAGAATTTAGCTAAGGTTGGCATTATGGACAGCGGCAAAAGGTTGTTGCGTTCATTTTTAAAAGCAAAAGCTTTAGTTTAACTGTCAGTACAGACTCTTAACGCAAATAACTTCCTTTCAGATCTATTTACCAACTATCAGGCTCAAATCATTCCAAGATTTCTATAATCATTAAAGAGGTAAAGCTCTTTTAGCACAAAAGGCGACAATATTTCTTCTTGAAAGGATAAAGAACTACAATGAATAACAGTAGTTGAAGTTGCCATTGTCCATTAGATAGTGTATTGGCTTATTAGACATGAGGCCGTGATTCAAAACTTCGGACACATTATAAATCCTCGGACAAATTATAAATCCTGTCAAAACAAAACTCAGTGACCCTTTTTAAACCATAACAAAGTCTACTTTGAAGGACATAAAGTTATGTAGAGTGTTTCAGTAGTCGCCGTAGTCTAGTAGGTAGTGTGTTGGCCATGGTTCAAAACCCAGCCCGGATATCACGAACAAGAAAGAAAAGAATATTTCTTCGGCAACTTCCTCTCAGCAGATTTCAGGCAAAAACTCAGAGTAAGTAAAATTATCATGAAAAAAGTCTCTAACATCTGTCGTTCGGAGTTGACTTTACACTGTAGGTTGTTAATGTCCAATTAAAGTGAAGAAATCGCAATCGGGGCTATCAAGCCTAAATTCATATATCAGTACTGTAAACTGTAGCCCCGTTTGAGATTGATTTTCCATTGCAGAATATGAAACAGAGGAATGGAAATAATTCAGGCTGTGCAAGGATTACAAGTTACTTAATTTTATAGAGTTTAAAACAAGCTAAAGTGTCTGAATGTGTTCCTGAATGAATTATTTGCAGAGTGATTGAAACCTTTAATTTGTTTAAAATCGAAAACCATGATGAAAATTTTTACTGTGTTCTCTTGAACTCAAATTTGACTGTGACACACCTATATCTCTTGTTATCAGCAGGGATGTTTGAATTCGAATCAGAAGTAAGAACTTAAAACGCCTTGAAGTTTTCTGATTTTCTTTGAAGACAATATAGTCGCTCCTAAATCATGCGCAAGCATCATGTTTCCACTTTTGAGGGCGACTTTTCTACTTAAATAGTTAGGTGTGACGAGGTACTGCAGATTTGGATGCATAAAGATTACAGGTGTCATCTGCGTTGACTTCCGACGCCTAGACAATAGGCAGCGTTCACTTAGTTGATTGCAAGCCTGAGCATATCATGTTAATGCTAAAATCCGTGTCCCACATGAGAAGCAATCCTATGATAAAGTTGAGGTGGATATCAGATAGAGTTGAGAGTTATCGCACCTTCTCTTTGGCATTGTATTGTAAAGCACTTTGACAAGGATGAGTCAGTCTTTTAGAGATGTTCGTTCGGATCGACTGAAATATGTTTCCTTGCCTAGAACCGCATAGGCATGTGGTAAAAAAAAATTACGAAAGAAAGATAACCTTTTAAAGTCTAAAAACTGAAATGCTATCACACTGTTGCTGTGATATTCATAGCTAATGTTCTTAACTCATGGCATGCAGGCATTACATGTAGCTTTTCTGTCTCTAAATTCATGCGCCGACCACGAAAGCCCTTGGCCTTGTAGTTACATGCTCACTGCAATTTTTTAGTTTCTGTCTGTGCCGATCGCGACGGCTAGTAAACCACTTGCACTCGTAGTTTTGTGTCGCTGTGGGCCACCAGTCCCGAACTGTTTGGAGTTCAACTGGTCGTAATCGAATTGATTACGAGATCTGACCGGAGACTTAATTCTGGTACCAAGGGAGGCCCTGGAACCTCGGTTTCAGCATGGCTGTTGGTGCGGCCGCTTTTGGGAGCATCGTGGTGGTTGTGGTTTAGACCCAAATCGCGGGTAGAGTCTAGTTGGGCTCAGTGTGTTGTTGCATGCTCAACCGGGTGCCGTGACCCAATGATCGGAAGGAGTTTTAGAAGGGGGAAGTCATGTCCAAACACATGGCTTCGAATTGGTACTCAGGTGTAGCAGTCTGTTACATCTGGGGGCGTTGGTAGACGCATTGTATTTTACCACGCGGACAGGTACCCATGTAAAACCCACCGTCGTTGCTCGTAGTTACATGCTCTATTTAATTTTCTTAATTTTTTCAAAGTTTATTTACAGACAATTTATTTTGGCTGTTTATGTCCCAGCTATGCAGTCTATACAACATACAACTCTTACTTATGCAGTGGTCTAATTAATTTTTCATGCTCAATAGATCGTCACTCTACTTAATGCGTTGATATGTAAACCTTAAGGGAGTTTTAAAAGGTTATTGTTAACATATTTGCTTTATAATCTGATGGGAGTTGCTCTCTTTACTAATGATTTTATAAAAGTAATCAACCTATGGATGTAATCACGAAAATGTGCCTGTGTCTTAGTAATATAAGATCAGGAAAGGCTAAATGTTAATAAATTTTCGTTTAATTGGATTTTATTTATTAAAGCAACGTTAAACAAGAAAATTTATTGATACGTCGCTATGCGTTTAAATGCGTTAACATGCGTTAACAAGCGTTCTTAGATTTACTGAATTAATTAGAGATATTTTTCTTCTTTCCGTAGACATTGTAATAGAAAGATAACTTTTGTGTCGGTTTATTTCTCATCCAGTGTCCCGATGATACCTTTTAAAGAGAACTGCATTGCTTATGGCAGCTTCTCTGTAAAGCAACCAATAATTTGACAAGTTTTTTCTTGACAAGTTATTTCCTGGTGGGAAAAATTTTAGTTCCGGATTTATTTGCCTGAAACTAAAAAAATGGAAACAATTTTTAAAATTTCTGCCATTTAACACACATCAGAATCCATTTGACTGATCCTTCTATTTCTATTACCTTTTGAAAAAATCCTTTACTGTAGCTCTTCTCACAGCCACTATATATTACACGAATTTAGTCCTTACACAATGATAATATAGACTGTGGTTGTATTGTGTTTCTTTTTTTCTTAATCCCCCTTTGTGCTAAACTCGATTTCATTTATCTTTCACTTAAGCATACTGCATGTGATTGTTTGTCTGTGCCAAAAAGTATCCCAGTGTGCGTGTATTTCGGAGTATTATTGCAAGTTTTTCTCTGTGCTCTTTTCAAGTACAAAATTTTATTGATTTTCTTTCGCAACTTTGTGCTGCACTACTTGGCAGCGCTGTTCTCTCCTAAAACTTTTATATAAACAACGGACGTCAGCAGTGTGAAATAATGGAATTAACGCAATGCCTTTGATGAGAAACAAGAATAACAACAACAAAATGAAAATAAACTCTTCGATATTTTCTGAAATGACTCACACAGGAGTTAGAATCGAAACTGGGAAAAGGAATTGCTTGTCTCTCGTTGTTTAGTTTTTATTGTATTTTCTTTGAATGCGAGAGTATGTCTGTGTATGTACGAGTGAGTTTGTAATGAAATAACGGTATCTAGTATTGGTGTCGATAAATGCCAGGCATATGAGTACAGTAAGGATAACAGTGGACTGTAGTATTGAATACTTTCAGGCTACAAACTGCGGCTTTTTGAGAAAAACAAAACTTAGGCATTCTCATCTCATCATGTTGATGCTACAGTTCTTGGTGTTTATTAAAAAGCAAACATCCCTTGTGCAGGAATATTTTTCCATCCCGTTACGATTGTTATTATTATTGTTGTTGTTTATGTTTTTGTTTTTCTTCTCATTGAATTTGATTTGCATAGCGAGTTAAGTTGTTGGGCTTGTCGTTTGTGTGTGCTTTTTTATTGAAATGCCAGCTTGGTTTGATGGTAATTGTCCTTGTTTGTTTCGTTTGGGAGCGAAGTTAAGGGGAAAAAGTCTAAGGTACTCCCAATAGCGGAATGCTTACGAAAAAAAAAAAATTTCTGTTCAATTGTTTAAAAACACCTCAGCATTCTTTTCATTGCCATCGGTTTAGAGTAGATAATGGAGGACCGAGGGTAAGCTTGATATGTACAATGAGAACTGTGAACCATAAGTTAATTTCAATAGTAAAAATGTAGCGCACTTAATTTTTTTTATAACTACACCTTAATGAAAGATGTCCAAAGCTCCGTTGAGGTCTCTATAGCATAAACAATTAAAAAGATTTAGGATGTGGTCTTGGTCGACCGAGAATTAAAAGTGCGAAGATTGAGGTATATAGGCAACTCGCATTACTCAGTGATTTCAATTCCAAATAAGAAAACGTTTCATAGGTTAAAGTCTCTTTTGCGGCTAATCAACAACAACACAATCATGTAACAATTTCACAGCAGTTGTTGACTGCAATATGTACTCGCTTTTGCACCGTTTAAATCAATCAATGGTTAATACTGTGTCATTCTATATAGTTTCTATGACAAAAACCCACGAAATAACTTCTCACGCCAAACCAGAAGAAATTGCTTGTCGGTAAAGTACTTGGCTTCAACGACTAGCGCACTAAGTAATTAGTTCAGATAACCTCTATAAATCTCACTTTTAAAAAAATATAAAGCAATTGGAGTAATGTTATACGACGTACAGTGGTGGCCTTATAATTAGAAACGATGTTTCTGGAACAGAGTTCTCTGGAGTGACGAATCTAAATTTAATTTGTCCCAATCTGATGGAAAAACGTATGTAAGACGTCCTCCAAACAAAGCCTTTGATCCTAGGTACACAGTGAAAACTGTAAAACAAATTAACAAACATACATGTTGCTAAGTCGTTTCTAATTATAAGGCCACCACTGTACGTAGGACCTCAGTATTTTTTTCTCGTTTAAAAATATCGTGGTTTTATAGACAATTCCTTACATTTGCAATATTTCTTAATATTCGGATATGTCAAAATTGTATTCTATTTGCCTAAACCAAGGTAAATAATAAAAATTGTTATTGCGTCAATAGGCCTTCATGTGCGTTCACATGCGTTCAGTTCCGTTTTCATGCGTTCCTGCGAAATATTGCCGTCTTTTTTAAATAGATTTTCTATTTGTTTTGAATACCGTCAAGAAAAGTGGTTGTTAGTTCCAGTCCGATTTTGCGGACACGGTTGCTGCTCTTTTGAATCATACGAATTTAGGCAGAAAGGAGGTTACCTTTTCTTCATATGGCTACTATCATCACCCCTAGCATTTTGAATGACCATTTCGATGCCTCCGTTCTATAACATTCTAAGTCGAAAAAGTGTGTTTTGAGTTATGAGCTCTCAAATTTTTCACGCGACATACGCCTATATGTGTATTCTAAGAAGATTTTTCCCTATAACTGCGGAACGGATTGGCGCATCTTAACCAAATTTTGACAGTATTTAAGTTAGAGAACATAGAATTTAAAAATGCAAGAACATTAAAAACGTTCTAAGTACACTTAGAACGTTATAGAATGGGGTCGTCGATTTGACATCTTTTGACGTGTATTTGAAGTTGACGTAGTCTAGTAGGTAGTGTGCTTATTAGATGAGAGCCTGTGATTCAAGACGATTTCCCTCCAACGATCCTCTGGGTAAGAGTAAATAAATTAGCAATGAAAAGTTTCTCAAATCGATAGTTCGAAGTCAACATTAAACTGTAGCCCCTGCCATTAGTGGAAAAAATTACGCATACAACTCGTATGGTTTGAGAAACTAGGTTGTAATCCTGTCTATGAGGATGTAATAACCAATTAAGTGTCAAAATAACGGTCCTGAACGAAATGTTTTCTCTTTATTACGAGCCTTAGCTAGAGTAGCTACTAGCTGAACATAGTTTAAGACTAGTTTCGTCACTGGATAGAAGTGGAATTTAGACGCTTTGCTGCCGCAAAAAGTTTTAGATATACCTGTCTGAAATTTATATCAGTTCTACATGATTTTTTTCACGTGTCACGAAGTAAAATTGAGCTTTTAAATTTTGAAGTTAAAAAGATTTCGCATCATAAACCTTAGAATCCATGAATGCCTTCTTGGCCTATGAACTTATCAATGTTTCTTTTGTGTGTACATTTTTCGAGTTCTTCTCTACATGCCGAGAAAGTAAATATGAGGTTGTACGTACGTGTTCATATATGTATTTTTGAGTGCGTCTATGCTGTACGTGTCATATCATGGTATCTGTCATAACATGAAGACGAAGCCATTGTCGTAGTCATTGTCATCAACATAACCGTACACATTGGTAATGTTGATGACATTGTTAAAGGCAAGGAAAATCGTAAAAGAAGGAGAATATCTTGATATTTTTATTGCTCGAATGCGGTGTCAGTAATGAGGTATTCTTTGTTATTTTTGAAAAAAAAGCTGAACAAAAAAAACTCCCGCAAATAAAAAATTCTTTGAAAATTCAAATGAACAGCTACTATGATAACCGTGTATGGAAAGATAATAAAAAATTTCATAATATTTTAGCTTTTAGCCGGTAGTAAAAGCATCAACACATTGTTGTTGGTGATGCTCGAAAGGAAATTGCGCCTACTTCCGTTGCTACAACCAACAACAACAACAGCAATAGCAATAAAAAGTGTTAATGTTTAACGCTTAACGCCTCGTCATGTCATCAAACGTTGCTAGCAAATATTCCCATCATATATGCCCTGTTGTTACATCTTGGATACTGAACATCATTACCCTTCTAATGCCAGCGTAGCAGTGCTTCTTATGTCATCGTAGCAGTTCTCCTAATGCTTTTATAATTTCTTTACACACGCCAATATCACGTTTAATAAACATTGACTCTCTCAGGGCTAATGGGATTTGAAGTGAATTTGCGAATATTTTCAGAACAATGACAAGCAGTACGTACAAGTGTGTGTTGCGTTCAGATCTGATAAATCTTTGAGTACAAATTTAAATTAATTTTTAACGATTTGATTTGAGATTTCAAAGTAATTGAAAATAATTTATTTCAACTAATTTTGGCAAGTTTTTATTGCTACTGCTACTGATATTGTTTTTGCTGCTGTTTATCTTAAATTTAAATTGGCAACATTTTATTACACATAAAAAGCCACGACCATGGAAGACCAAAAGAAATGCTTTCAATGCTTAAACTGCCAGAGAACATTAAGAAAAATTTCAGGATTCCTTAAATTCGTTTCCTTTATTATTGGTTTTTGAAATTTAATTAAAAATTCTAGCCGGTAATGTTGTTAAATATTTAATTTGCAATATCAGCAGTGTGTGAATGGCCTCAAGCCAGTGGCCACTTAAAGAAGAAAGAAAAGTACAACATACAGCTAACAGACCTTAAATATAAAGTCCGTTAGGGGAAGGGATAAAGTGTAACAATCACATAAAGTCGCTGTATTCCAGTGGATAGTAAATTGGTTTATTAGACGTGTGGCCATGTTTTAACCTCTGGCTTAGAGATCATGACCAGCACGAAATATGAAAATAATATTTCTTCGCCGAATGCCTCTCAGCAGTTTTCTGACAAAAATTTTGTGAGTGAAATAAAGTTGGCATAAAAAAGTTTCTCTAAAATCTCTCGTTCAGAGACGACTTTAAACTGTAAGTCCCACCACTCATATATAAAATTAACAAACACAACATGGGTGGTGTGAGAATCTAGGTCGTAATGCTGCCTAATGGGTTAGAATGACCAATTAAGTAAGCAGAGAACAATTGCAATCACATAGAATTGCTCACAAAATGTTTGTACTGAGTCGTAAGTAAAAAGAGAATATCAAGTGAAAACACTTGAAACAATTGTGAACAACTGTATTAGATGTCAGAGATTACAAAGGGTACCACTGATGTATTTGAAAATAAATTCGAATTAAACTACCAAAAAATTCATTAAAAAAACGATATGCTGACAGCTGCCTCCCCAACTATCCTCTGGACAGAACTGGTAAACTCTTAAAAGAGGGACTATCTCGTGTTATACAGATGGGACAAGAACGGATCTTTTGTACGAAGTTATTGAACCGGAAATGAAAAACTCCGATTCTATGGGAAAACTTGCGGATATTTTCTAATCGAAATACTGCGCCAACGAAAAATGTACGTAATTTAACTAGGATGGGAAATACAAAAGGCCGCCATTCGAGTACTAGGCTCTTATGAGGTTAAATCGAAGATAATATGGGACTGTCTAGAGAAGGTGAATCAGCGATATAGGCGAGGTCCCAAAATATATGGGAATTTTGGGCAATGAACCAGCAGACGACCTTGCGAGGAGGGAAGTTTCCACGCCCTTCTTCTGTGTATGGTATGTTAAGGGTAAAGGCTTATACTTTTCTCAGACCAAAATGTTTTAAGACAATCAAAGCTTTTGTTGGAAAATTATAATAAAAGGAGATTTGGGTGATGCATAACTCTCTTCAGGAATAATCTAAGGTTGTAACCGGTTATTTGACAAGTCACTGGAGACTGGGAGTGCACTTATGCAGAATGGTGGTAGTTTCGAGCAATACGTATAGATTCTGTGACAATGAAAATTAATTAATCGCGGGTGCGTACCAGGTACTAGGTACAGAAATATAATTGTAAACACCGAGCTGCATCTTGTAGTTTGTTAGGGCAACTGGCCTGGAAAAGATATTGAAAGATGATCTATAAAGTTAGATGGGAGTATAACAGATCATATGGTTGCAGCTATTAAGCATCCGTTGACGGCAATAATAAGAAGTAAAATGTTGTGCACATCTTTACACTGAACTTTTAAGCAAGTTAGCTCACCACGCTGAATAATAGCTTGTACGTTGCCCTTTTCCTTTCGGCTAAAAGTTTATATTTATATTTTTTACCTATTGTGCTGTGCCCTGTTTATGGTAAAAAAACTAAGCAAATCTTGTGAAACCATTGTTGGGTTTTTTGATTCGACCACAAAGAAACGCTAATGCCTATTTTTTACTAAGTCAACGTTTGATTTCGATTTAAATTAAAACCACCACATTTTAGTGGGCAATCAAAAGTTTAGCAACAACAATAAAATTGTTAAAAAAAAGTTTCGCATAAAAAAATTCTAAAAAATTTAACCAAAAAGAGGGAGAAAAACTACGATGTCCTGTATAATTTGTTTTTGATAAACTTTTGTTACAACAACTGCAATAACAATACAAAAACATAAACAATAAATGAAATGCTAGATGACTTACATAGAAAATCTGTAAAAAAAATGACAATAAATGGTCTCCAAAACAAGATACACAGACAGAGAACAAAAAAAAAATTATGTTCTACTCCATTCAACATACTTTTTTTGGGGGTTCTAATGAATATTTAATTCATTATGTTGTTCTAGCCATTATTAAAATTAAAATATTTCGCTCTTTGGTTGTACTGAAGTAGTGTTTGTGAAAAACAAAAAAATTAAACCACAACGACAACAGTTGGGACAAGAGCAGTTCAACAACAGCTACTAATACTACTACAATGCATGAATATTTAGAAAAACAAGAAAGCAAGGAAAGCGTATCACGAAATCGAAACGACTGAGCAACAAAAAACCAAAGGAGTAAATGGCGCCATATGGACGAGACTAAATTAAATGCAATTTCAATACACCACATAATGTCTGCTCTTTTTCTTTTCTTCTTTTGTATGCGTGTGTTTTCATTTTGTTTGGTGCTTCCCTTTAAATTATAAAATTCTGTGCACAGAGAATCTATTTTTCGTCCTCTCTCTCTCTCTCTCTCTTGTTCTCGCTTTCTTAATGCTCTTCCAACTGAGCTTTCTTTTTCTTTTATTTCGCCATTTGGCCTTAGGTGAACTTGTATTTTTAAACTCTCTTATTGGAGTTATTGTCTCTTTTTGTTTCTGTGATTGCCTCTTACAGAAAGTCATAAACAAGGACTCAATTTCAAATCGCCTCTAAACTAATTAGAAACACTTTTTCGTGAAATGGATAACAACAAGAAAAATGTTTATGAGCATAAAACTAAACTGAGAGAAATAAAACTGAATTGAAAAGTTTTATTTGCCCATAAGCAAATAAATTCGAAATACAACAGAAGACATGTTCTCAGAAAAGAATGATAAACAAAGTAAAAAACAAAAAGAGATTTTCTCGTTAAATTTATTGCTTTTTGGTGTTCTTTGCATAGGAATTCAATGCAATGTTCTCTGGAGCCAACACATTTTTTTAAGCGTCAAAGGAAGCATTCAAGTACCTTAGTTTCTTAAGAAATTTTAAACTCCTTATGGTCACTTTATTATTTGCATCACTTTTATACGTCGGAAAATGGAATACAAATCTCTTGTTTGTGCCGGTGCCTATTTTAAAACTGCTCGACCGAGTACTCGAAAGTGCAAATTTGCTTATTAAAGGCTGTAGGGTATCCAACTTTATTGATTCATTAAAACACCTATGTTGTCTATATTTTATTGTTCTGCCACTATTTGGTTCCGATTTTATTATGAAGAAAAGCAAACCCAGGCTTAAAACAGCTGAATTATAACTAATGCTGTAACATTTTTGCTTTCACAGGATAGAAATGCATTATATTCAGAGTACATTATGTAGGGTATTAAAATCTAGATTACAGTACCAGGGAATGCGGGTTCGAAGTAGGTTAAAGAACTTTAATCATGTCTTCATTACGCTTAATGAACTATAATCCTTAACAATCTACTTCCTGACTTCATACCACAGATTGAGACAAACGTAGAAATGTCAGGCCAAGTAGGACACCAACCCTACACATTTTCACAGGGTTACTTGCTTGGAGGCAAGGTTAGGTAGTTGTGATACCTCAATCAAACATTTCCAAAAGGAAACTAACCCGTGTTCAAAACAAATCTTTCTATAAGCATCAATCTTTATATTAGAGAGCTCGGTCCAGATCCTTCTTTTCACGACAAGAGTTGGGCACTGGCGCATAAGTTGAAAGGCAATCTCTTGCTCCTCCTCAGACCCACAGCTCATTTGCTGAAAAGTCAAGTCAAGTCAATATGACATTGGCTCGTGAGCATCGCTATTTTGCAAAGAATGGCCAAGCAATTTAAAGAGAGAAGTGAATGAGCCTTATACTTATACATGTCCAGCAGAATCTACCAATGTTGTACGCACCCTTTTACTGCCAACTAGATTGAGCCTCCCTGTTAAACAATTAGATAATGTTCAATTTAACAAACACAATCGGAATATCTATGCCCTGTAACATGTCGGAGATTGTCAGCTTATCATAAATGCAATTTCCAACGATATCCCTATGTCCTTGGACCCATTTGAATAATCAAAAATTTCATTAAGAAACCCACGATATTAATGGACAAGGACGGACGTTGAAACTAATTTCGTTATGGACTTAATTGAAACAATACTGTTTGATTAGACCAAGAAATTTTCTGGGAAAATAACACTATTCAACAAGCAAAATGGCCATGACACTTGATTTGAAAGTACTGCAGGGGTCCAGTAGCAGCCTATAAGAGGGCTGCCATTCATCTTTTAGCCATCGGTAAAAACCTTAAGTTTTCCCATCAGTAACCTTCAGAACTAGAAGTTTCTAGCTAGAATTCTAAGGTGGAATGTTATATTCAAAATGTCAAAAGGTACACCTAGATGTTTCCATATTTTTCCAGAATAGCGAATTCCTAGAATTAGTGCTAGCATTTACTGCTTTCAACTTAGCCCCTTGCATAATTAGCAGATCAGTGGGAATCCAATTGAGTATAGTAAATAATGCCAGAGTACGCTGGTGATCATGGGAGTTGACTTCCTTCGTACTCTGTCTATCAGTAAGCTGGTAATAGAAATCAGATGATAGAGAGGCTTTGTGACTTAACATATTAATTGGTTCGCTGACATTTTAATAGAAGTAAACGTTAAAACATCATTGGAGCAATGTTTAAACTTCTAGTTGACAAGAATAATGTACATCAGGCCTCGTCCTCCTTTAAATAATACTTCAATATATGTAATGACATTAATTAAAACTCTAGTTTTATATAGATATTACAGTTTTAGGAGTCTGTAGTCATGCTATGTGTTCCCATACATAAATTATAATTCACGAATAGCCTTTTAATAGACAAAAAATTTTTATTTAAAGAAATTACATAAAATTTTAAAAAATATGAAAGGAATTTTATATTCCTATTACAAGAATTTTTTTTATTATAAAACACCTACTTGCTTCAAAAATTTAGTTGATATTTTAAGTTTTTTATATTTTTAAACTATATTTTAATGTAATTTTTGCTCTCTTTTTTATTTTTTTATAGCTGAATTAAATCAATTTTCTCAATTTTTTTAATCTTTTATTATTATTTTTTCATGTTGTTTACATTTAAATTTTTTTAGTTTTAATTAGATTTTTAATAAAATACAATTTATGAATTTGTACAATGATTCACTGACTAAAATTTTTTATCACAGAACTTTGAAGGAAAATTAATTCTTTTTAGCGTTTTATTTTTTTTTGTTAATTTTTGTTATTTTATTTAATATGGATTTTATTTTAATATATTTTATTAAATTATTTTTATTAAATTTGTTGTTATTTATTTACTTGATATTTTATTATTTTTTTTATTGCCTTTATTAGCACATTTTTCGTAGTAACGTTTCACGGAACTCTACAATACTACTTACTTTTTTGTTGTTTATTTTTTATTTTATTTATTAAAAATTTTTTATTTTTCTTTGAAATTTTTAATGTTTTTATTTCATTAAAATGTTTAAATTATTTTAAATTAAAATTTTTTTTAATTTTTTTTTTGTTACAAAAATAATTTTTTTAATTTTTGAATGATAGTTAATAATCTGTTATTTTTTATTTTATTTTATTTATTTTAAATTTTTTACTTTTCTTTTAAATTTTTAATGTTTTTATTTCATTAAAGTGTTTAATTGAAAATTTTTTATTTTAAATTTTTATTTTTTTTTAATTTTTTCAATTTTTTTTTCAAAAATAATTTTTTAAAATTTTGATTGATAGTTAATAATCTGTTATTTAAAGAATTAATTTTATTTCTGCATTTTTTATGTAAGTTTACATATGTTTCAATTACATTTTATAGGCTTAGCTTAAATGACGTCAAATTTTTAAATAGATTTACCTTTTTTATATTTCATTTAATTTTTTTTCTTAAATTAATTTAAAAAATATTTTTTTAATATTATATTGACATTTTTTAAATTTATAAAATTTTTTTTAATTTTTAAATTTATTTTTCAGATCAGAATTGAATTTTGTTTTTTAAAAGGGAATACAGAAAAAAACATTTGTTTTGTAATCCTAAATTGAATAAAACAACAATTTTAAATTTCATTCATTCATTGTTATAAACATGTTGCTAAGCAATGTTGCAGACACCATAAAATTTTCTCCATAAAAAATTGCTTTTCATTTTTTTTTTAATTTTTTTTTAAATAATTTTACTGTTATTATTTGTTAATGATTTCTTTTGTTTATATTTTGACTATAAAATTAATTTTTTAGTTCCTTTTTAAACTTTTATTTTAGATTTTTCCTTTATTTACGTTTTTTCGTTACAAAACACAAACACCACGAAATCATTGTTTAAGGATCGTAAAATTTGTTTAAAACACAAAAGCATTTGACATTTTACAACAACCCCCTTCAGTGAAAATGATGGTTGCATAGCACGACAACGAAAAAATAACAACTGCCGCCAGCAGGCTGATAAACAAACCATTCAAGCAGACGTTAATACTAGACAAGCATACACTAACACCCCCCTTATACCATGCTTACGCGAACACAAAATTGAATGCAATGTAGTCAACCACCACCTAAGGGTAGTTTTTATAGCAAGTCTTCTTCTTGTTGTTGTTGTAATTTTTATTACACTTACTACGTACAACAACAAAATAACACACTTGAACTACGCCAACACCACCACTTTAGCAATCACACAACAAATGAAACACAAAAAAGAAAGCAAAACAAAACAAAACAAAAAAACCGGCGAAAAAGTGAAACGAAAAACGTACAACGACTTTGTACAACGAAATTGTACAAAAGCAAGAACAACTATTATTTGAGAATTTTGTAAATAATGAAAGAGTCACTGAAATACGCTTCTACAATATGTGTGTATACTCATGCATATATATGTATGTGCATGCATTCTGAACATTGTACAATTCTCTTTCGTTTTCTCTCTTGCTGTCCTTTCACTGTGTGTGTTTTTTCCTTCTATTGAATAATTTCAAACAAATGTATAGCATATGTTGAGGGGTCCCCGTAAGTAGAGTAAATTTGTATTCGTTGTTATTGTTCTGTACTAAACTTTTAACTGCACAATAATTTTGTTAAACAAAATAAACAACAAATTACATATACAACAGACGTATACAGCGCATACATTTACAGTGGTGGTTATTATTATTAAATGCATAGACATGCATAGACATGTAATTGTAATTATGATTTTAAAATCTTCACATTAATTTGCACAACGAATGAGGCTTTGTAGGAATTTTCTTTTGAATTGCATAAATTGGTGACACACTGACAGCTTGTTGGTGCAATAAGAGAACAAATAAAAATTAAAAACAAAAGAAAACTTATGTGGCGATATACCGGAGCAAAATTTTAAAACGGAAAATATTTAAAAAAATTTTTAAGAATGGATTTTTAAATCGTTTGAAGGGCTAACTTGTAAGAAACAGTACTGCTTTCTAGTATTTCGGGGTCCATTGTAAGGCAGTTTAAAGGCAATAGAACCTTAAATGTTACTAAAACTTCTCCACGATATTGTACAACATCTGTCCCTTCTATACAGGAAACCTTCTTCTCCATGTGTGTGGCAATCAAAAAGTGCTAATAATTGAACCCGAAATTTATTTTTTGATCCAAAGATACTGATCTAAGGGAAACATATTTTACTACCCCACAAGGGTCTCCTTTTATCGCTAGAATAGCTTACGGCAACCCGATTTACATTAATGTTTTAACCGTGGATCGAGCCTTAAAAAAACTTCATAATTCTAGCTTATGTATCACTTTTGATACATACTTGTAGTACATGGAATTGTCACGATTAGTGATAGATTTTGTTAAAAAATTTTGATATTTTAATTCATTTTAATAAAACTATTTGTTTACTTTCATTACATTTTATTATCACTTTGATGAAATTTGCGCCAAAATTTTTGACATGATGTATATTGGCATGATTTTTTTTCATAAAAATCAAGCACTTCATGTCAGCTTGGTTTTATTTCTTTCTAAATGGTAATAACTTGACGTCTAACACCCTGCTTTGTGGGGATTTATAAGTTTCAATTGCTTAGATAGGATCAGTAACTCTCTCAGTTGTGGGCTCGCTGAAACCTGATGGTACAAACCATTCTTGTGATTCGTTAGAAATATTTGTTGTCAACATAATGTATGGTAAACAAGTTTCCCCTTGCAAAAGAACATCGATTTAACAATAACAGTTTTCTCTCTTTGATTCCTCTCTGGTTTCCTGGATACGGGTTTCCCCAAATACTGCTGTAAGTAATTGCTACGCACGCAGCATGTATTTGAATCTAAAACTGCCAATTCTACTTCGGTGGACCACGAAATTTATAACGACCATCAAATTCAATTAGTTACTAATCTACAGCGACAAAATTAAATATGAGTTGAGGAGGTAATAAAGCAAAACAAAAGGAAAGAAAATATAAATCAATACCAAGCATTACTCCGTAAATCTCTTTATTTAAAATATTATAGATAGATAGAAAATATACCAAAGAGCAACATAAAAACATAAGCATCATTATTTAAATATATTTTCTTTAATTTTCTTACCTTTTGGGCGAACAAAAAATTAAATTTTTAAAAATCTTAAAAAAAGGATATATAGAGTATTATTTCTTACATAAAACTACAAGTGGTGTGATAAAAGTTTTATGAAAATGGTAAAAATTTTCTAACAAAAAATTAAGATAAATATATATTTTTTTTCTTAGAAAAAAAAGACCTTTTCATTCGAATTTCTAAAAAGTCTTTAAGCATGATTATTAAATGTTGCAAGACTTTCAGCTCATTTTTCGAAAAGGCGTAATTGGTGTAAATATATCATTATAAAAGCGAATGATTCTTTTATCTCATACGTACGTAGTTGACCGAAATATTATCATCTGTGATAAAACATGGGACAAAACACATTTTTCTAATGTTTGTCTGTCACGTGAGATAAATATGAGAAGAGCAGTAAGAAAGACTCTACAACATTTCAGGAAACAGCTGCTAGCAATCTGCGTGAAAATTGGTAATATAAAATAATGTATCATATTTGATACAAAGCTCGATCTACGGTTAAGTGAATCGAAAGGAACGAAGTAAAGTTAGCCCTCTCAACCACCTCAGCAGTCAATGAGCAAATAGTAATACTGTTAACATACATACATAACTGGTCATTTCAACCCATTAAACAGGGTTACAACGGAGTTTCTCACACCACTTATGTTGTATGTATTAATTTTATACATGAGTGATGGGTCCTACAGTTTAAGGCCGACTTTGAACGCAAGATTGTTTGAGAAACTTTTCAAGATAATTTTTTATTTATTGTCACAGAAATCTTCTGACAGGAATTCGCAGAAGAAATATTTTTTCATTCTTCAGTTTGTTGGTAATGTAAAGACCTGAGGTTTGAACCTTGGCCTCACGTCTAATAAGCCAACACAATACCTTCTGACAACGGCGATTTGACGGCCTATTTCTATATTTTTTAAAAAGATTTCTTGGTTAATGTATGGTATTACACGTCCAAATTTCGTTAAAATTAAAACGAATGTGATTACATTTATACGTTACTGCAATCCTTTTGGAGAAGTTAGAATATGTATAGGAATACATTTAAGGAAATATGGATTACTGTCGCCAAATGCTGTACTTGGAGTACGACATCATTGCGCATATGATGCATGAGTAACAGACATATCCTGAGGGCTTCTAAGGTCTAAAATTGCTTACAAAACATTGCTATAACAGGCTGATTAGTCTGTCTAAAAACTACATACGATAGTGGTGAATCCGATCACGTACAACTGCCAGAAATTTGGCAATAAATATCTCTATTTGAAGTCACCGTAGTCTAGTACGTAGTGTGTGAGCTTATTAGACGTGAGGCCATGGTTGGTATCATCGTCAATTAAGAAATTGGGCTTTAGAAATGGGCTCCATCGCTAAAGATGATTTTTCGATGATTACGTTGTTCGAATGGAAAATCGATTTGAATAAAACCGATTTCATTATTTGCACGGTAGTTGCCGTAGTCTAGTAGGTAGTGTGTAGGCTAATTAAACGTGAGGCCGCGGTTCAACCCACAGGTCTGACATCTCCCACAAAACGAAATGTGAACAAATATTCTTTCGGGACTTCCTCTCAGCAGATTTCTTGCAAAAAATCTGAGTAGAAAAGAAAATTGCTATGAAAAGTTGCTCAGAAAAATTCTGTCATTCGAATCTACTGCAGGTCCTGTCGCCACTCATGTATAAAATTATCACACACAGCATAAGGATCTCCGTCGTAATCCTGATGAGGGAATGTAATGATTGATGAATTAGGTATGTGTGTTAGACTCAATGCAATTAAACTTTGGGCCAACTTGGACTATGGACTTGTTGCTATTCTGGGAGAATACAGGGGCATATAGGTGTACCTTATAACTTTTTAAATAAAACATTCCACTTTAGTATTCCAACTAGAGACTTCTGGTCTACAGATCTGGAGGTTCCCAATGGGAAAAATTAGCAGATTTCTGGCAAAAAATCTGAGAGAGAAATAAAATTTCCATGAAAAAGTTTCTCAAAAAATTTGTTGTTCGGACATACAACATAAGTAATGTGAAAAGCTAGGTCGTTATCCTGATTGAATAGTTGTAATGACCAATTGTATATGTATGCATTTGAACCTCCAATAACTTTCATTTTAATCAAGAAAAACTCCGTATTATTTACAATTTGTATTGTCTATTCAATCTCTTCTGTACCACTGTGCTGAGGTTTTCTACACATTTTAAGAAGAAACAGAATTTGATAGAAAAAAAGAAAGAAAAACATGTTGACTCGTTAATAAAGGGTGGTGTATGTGGTATAAATGAAATAGCATGTATGTGTGTATGCATGTGTATAATCATGAGTATTTCTATGTCAGTCTAGTTTTCTCTCTGTTTGTTTATATGTGTTCCGTTAAACATAAAATGCTACATCACAGAGGGTTGTTGTTTGCCTAAATATGTATTGGAAAGCACATGTATTGAGTTACAGTCAAAATGATTCCTTGTATTGCAATATAGGTGTGTGCATGTGTGTGTGTGTGGGTGAGTGAGAGTAAGAGTTTGTATTTTTACTCTCTTTAGCAATCTTCAAAAAGTTCACATTTTCAGCAAATATTAATGCCATGAGCGAAACAACGTAAAATAAGAGAAAACAAAGTTTTGTTTTTGTTTTTGTTTTTCTTTCCTTTCGATGTTGTTACTTCAATATGTTTTGAAGCTAACAATGACGATGATGAGTCATTGCTATATATTGTACAATGATTTTTCACCAGGTATATTCTGCAATTCATTCTAAGCATTGTGCTATCCGAAAGCAAATTAAAGCGTATGAATGAGTGAAGAAGTTTTGCAAATCGTCTTGAAGAATTCCTAGAAACAATTAAAATTTCCTTGTATTACGGACTTCATTTCCAAAGAGAAGTACGTGCCAAACAGATCATGTGTCATCTGTAAACTTAACGCAAAGGTTAATATGACAATTTGGGTAACAGACCCTAGGAATGTGGGATCAAGAAACATCATAGAAGGCGATTAACAGTTACCGCAGGCTTGCCACAGCTTCATTATATGAGTATATAATCACCAAAGATTGACTAGAATAGAGGAAGCGAATAACATGGACAAAAGGGGGCAGAAAATCTCGGAACACAAATTTGGATAATCAGTCCAGTGCATTTGGAATGGGAAAATAAATAGGGCATAAGTGTCACGTACTAGGGCGATAATGCTGGAAGGAATATCAACTACATTAATAAGCGTCGCTACGCATAGTCAACCGTACACGTAAAGCTGAACTGAATAGCTGTGGATGGACATCTAAGCGAGGAAATATTTTTAATGTAAGCCTGACATGCCAATATTTCTGGAAAGACCCTATGACTCATTTTAAAGGAAACGCTTGGAAAATATAAGGAAGTTTGTACAAGACATAAACGTCCTATTGGCATGACAAGGTGTTTCAGGCGGAGATATGTTTGAAACCGGTGCCCTATCTCCTTCAAACTTAATTATATGTACATATGTGTGTGTCGCCGTGGTCTAGTAGATAGTATGTTGGCTTATTAGACGAAAAGTCAGGGTTCAAGCTCCAGGCCAGACATCAAAATAAAATACAAAAAGTATTTCTTCGGCGACTTCCTCTCAGCAGATTTCTGGCAAAAACTCTGAGAGTAAATAAAATTTCCATGAAAAAATTCTCAAAAAAAATCTGTCGTTCGGAGTCAACTTTAAAATTGTAGATCCCGCCACTATTGTATAAAATTAACACACACAACATAAGTGATGTGAGAAACTAGGTCGTAATCGCGACTGAAGGGCTGTAATGACCAATTATGTATACGTATGTGTGGTTAGTTAAGCAACAATCGAAGCAGTTCAGACTCTCTACACTCGCCTCTACTGTGTTTCCGGCCACTGTGGTACAGAAGGCAGTTAGAAGTGGACTTTACACATCATATACTTTGACACAACACACGCCTGAGTTCCAGGCTACTGTGGCATAAAGGGAAATAAAAGGACAGACGAACTGGCATGCAAGGGATCGAAAATGTCTGAAGAAGAGACAATATGGGGAATATACATATATACATACATAATTGGCCATTACCACCCTTCAGTCAGGATTACGGCCTAGCTTCTCACACCACTCAAGTTGTGTGTGTTAATTTTATACTTGAGTGGCGGGACCTACAGTTTTAAGTCGACTCCGATCGACAGATTTTTAACAAACTTTTTCATGGCAATTTTATTTACTTTCAGAGTTTTTGCCAGAAATCTGCTGAGAGGAAGTCGCCGAAGAAATATTTTTTATTTCATTTTGATGTCTTACTTGGGGTTAGAACTGTGGCCTTATGTTTAACAAGCCAACGCACCACCTATTAGACTACGACGACTTCATAGAGGGAATATGCTCCAAGAATACTTCTCCAAGTTGGGCAAAACAGCATTGAATTCAGCAAACCGTGAGTGGTTCAACATACCTGGTTGCTGAATTTCAAAACTGCTGTGTCCAGCAGTGGACAGCAGGAGAACCAGTCAACTATTTGAGTTTGACATGAGAACGGTTGGTATTCTAATAGGAATTCTAACGAAATACTGCGCTATCGGTAGTTTTGCTGACAGGGTTGATCTTCCCCACTATGATTTCTGCTGAAACTGCCATGATATGGAGAAAACGGAATCGGTACAACACCTTTTATGCGAATGCCCTGCACTTCAAGACAGACGTCATTGGTTTTTGGGTGACAGTAAGTTTGAAGATCTGGGCATGGTGGCGAATGTGCTACTAAGGGAACTGGACGGTTTCATACGATGAACGGATCATGACAAGGGAGTTACCTCACACTGAGTAACACAATAGCCTATATGGGCCGCCCAGTGAACTTGCCTGTGAACGGTAAGCTACCTGCTAACCTAACCTAACCTAAGACTAAGTAAAGCAACTCAAGTACATTAATAATAGCCCTTACGCAGAGACTACTGTACATGTAATATTGAACATAATAGCCGTGGTGGACAATAATAAATATAGGAGAGGCATATGGTAAAATCATGGAAGTAAAGAAAAGTTTTTATGTCATAAATCGGCTTTCATAATACAGAGATGTCATTGTTTTAGGAGAGATCCTTATGACTCATTTCAGAGGAAAGAACTGGAAAAAATACGAGACTTAAACTTCGTATAGAACTTATAGTTGGTACCCCTAACTAGTGAGTGCACTATAGTGAGTGCAAACCTCTTTATTGTCTATTGGTGGGAGACGTTGAATTCCTCCCCATTAACGTACGTAAATGGTATTCAAAATATTTTCAAATAATTTTAAATTTGAAGACAAAAATATTACGACTAATAACTTACCTTCTGCTGCAGATATTTATGTTATTTAGAACTGAAATAAAAGAAAGAACTTAAATTAATAAAAGCTATTGAGACGTATGCAAGATACATTCTAAAATTAAAAATAATTTAACCTTGTAAGGGCTTTACAAACATTTTCTTTAATTAAGCATGTCTAAATGCAAATGCAAATGCAAATGTAAGCCGATTAAAATTTAAAACTCTTTTAAAATGGCTATCATAATACCTTCAAATGTTTTTCCTTTTTTCTTTGCAGGCTCCTCGCATTTTCTATTGCTTCAACTCCTTGCAAATACTCAGGTAATATTTTTTACTTTTTCCAATAAACTGAAGAGTAAATGAGTACTGCCTAGCAGTGAACAACTACATTTACAAACAAAGAGAAGTTTGACGTTTTTGCATAACTCTTTAGAGAGTTACTCAACAAACACTAATGCTGTGTGCATAAGGTAACCTTTACACACTTTAAAGGAAAATGAAAACAAAGGAAACAAAAAAAAAATTTTTTAGAAAATGAAGCAAAAAATAAATGTAAAGGCTTTGTGTATATGTAAAGGGTGGGTCATTTAAAAGTTTCAATTTTAAAATGCAATAAAAAACAAAAACGATTAGAAATTTTGTCGAATTTATGTTTTTGTTTTGGAGTACAATTCTTCCAGTTAGAAATGGAAATTTATTTCATTCATATTGCTGCCGCGGCTGGCCTCATTCGATCGGACCAATTTTTGTGCACTGTTTTGAGTGTAAGTGGCGTAGCTCGGCAATGTTATCAAGAATGTTGGCCTTCAAATGCTCAATTGTTTCTGGTTTGTCGGCACGACAATTTTCTTTAACGTCGCCCCACAGCTTATAGTTCAACGGTGCCAAAACGCAGCTTCTTGGCGGCCAGTTGACATCGCTATTTCGGCTAATTAAACGGCGATTAAACGTTTGATGCAATAAGTCGATTGTGGCATGAGATGTGTGACAGGTGGCACCATCCTATTGAAACCAAACATCGTTCAAATCAGTATCATGAAGAACGGGTATAAAAAACTGGGTTATCATGGTGCGATAGTTGTGTCCACTGACCATAAAGGTTGTTCAAAGAAATATGGGCTAATCATGCCTCCACTATACAAGCCGCTTCAAACAGTCTTTCGTAACATGTGCATTAGCTTCTCTAAAACCACGTGTGTGGGATTTCTGAGCCATAAATACGGCAACTTTGCTTCATAACGTACTCACCAAGCTGAAAATGAGGTTGATCCGAAAATCTTTGATAAAATTGACATCATCATGCAGTTTCTCGTTGGCCCATCTAGCGAAGCGAAAACGAAGCGGATGGTCATACGGTTTCAATTCTTGAACCAATTGAACTTTGTATAGCTTATACCGAGATCTTTTCGCAAAATTCGACGTAAACTTGTGAGTGAAATGTTCAATTCTTTAGAACGATGATGAGTTGATGTTGATGAGCCACAGCTTCGATATTTTCAGGGGATACGCACTGTCCTCTCAGCTGATTTCTGGCAAAAACTCTGAGAGTAAATAAAAAATTGCCATGAAAAGTTTCTCAAAAATCTGTCGTTTGGAGTCAACGTTAAACTGTAGGTCCCGCCACTCCTGTATAAAATTAACGCACACAACATGAGTGGTGTGAGAAGCTTGACCGTAATCCTGACTAAAGGGTTGTAATGGCCAATTAAGTATGTATATATGTACACACTGTACGAGCACGCTCATTTGCGTATAGCGGGCACTGTTGGCCGTCTACTGTGACCAAATTTTTTGCGACATTTTCGTTCAATTTCCGTCAAATTCTCTTTGTTTTGAAAATAAATTTCTAATAACTCCTATTGTTGTTCAAGCATAAATCGATTCATTACATTAAGTATGAATTACATGAATTGTGTGACAGAATAGAATGACATAAGTATTGTCAAATTCGAAATAACCGATGTTTCAAATTTAAACCTTTAGATGGCTCACCCTATATATGTTGCACGAAGTAACTTTTCTCATACAATAAATAAGAAACACGTTAGACCTTCTCTTGTTTACAAACAAACATTTATTAACATGGCAAGTATAGTGGTTTTTCAATCTCTTTCTCGTTCTGTTTTTATTGTCTGGGTAATGGTATCACATGTACCGTTATTTATCGTCTATAATTTTACAAATTTTTAATAAGAAAGAGAAGGAGAGTGGGTTTCAACACTTAAATTTATTTTCCCAAGTGCATGTTTGTATGAGTAAATGTATTTGTAAAAATAAAAATAAATTTACAAACCCTACACTTTTCCTAAGAATGTTGCTTGTTATTGACGTTTCCCACATAATAATGTTATTCTTTTCCTTTCTGTGTTTTTTTTGTTTTTTTCTTAACGGATTTATTATATTTTAATTTGTCTGTGCGTTAGACTTTTTATTGCATTTTATTTGTATTTTCCTATGCATGTAGAAACATATCCCGAGCACATGTTTCGTTGGTAGACAAACTTAACTTTTGATTTATAAAAGTGTCTGCAAAAATCTGTGCATGTGTAAGTGTGTTTTATGACTTCGAAGCAGACACTTTTTAAGGCCCAATAGGAAATCTGTATAAACAGGTATTGATTTAAATTACATGAATCAGAAATCAAGCTTTTTGCGTTTAACATCAACTCTTTAGTCAGTATTACAACCGGTTTTCTGCCACCACCCAAGTTGTGTGTGTTAATTTTTACATGGGCAGCAGGTCCTACTGTTTAATGCAGACTTTTAATGACAGATTTTTTAAGAAACTTTTCATGGCAATTTTATTTACTCTCAGAATGTTTGCCAGAAGGCTGCTGACAGAAAGTCGCCGAAGAAATATTTTTTTTCATATTTTCTTCTGTTTGATGTGGTTAGGTTTGGTTAGAGGGCGTGTACTTGCCAATTAAGACAAGTACAGTACCCGGAGGTCGAGTTGACCCATTGACACAATGTTCGATGTGTCTGCGCTAGAGTTTGCACCGCAGGCTTTCGTCTAATAAGCACTACCTACAAAACTACGGCGATTATCAAGTCTTAAATTAAGCGCCTTTGAATATAACTGTCGGCGTAGTCTAGTAGGTACTGTGTTAGCTTATTAGACGTGAGGCCACGGGTCAAACGCCAGCTCAGACATCTCCAACGAAACGAAATTTGAAAAAAAAATATTTCTTTGGCGGCTTCCTCTCAGCAGATTTATGGCGAAACAACTTTACTCTAAGCTGCCATGAAAAGTTTCACAAAAATCTTTCGCTCGGATTCGAGTTTAAGCTGTAGGTCCTGCCACTCATGTATAAAATTAACACACCCAACATTAATGACGTGAGAAGCTAGGTTGTAATCCTGAGTAAGGGATTGTAATGACTAATTACTTATGTATGTATGACTGTCATACTTGGTATAATCGTTTGTAACGAATCAACAGATTCTCAGTTTAGATGCTCAGGTCACTTCAAGTAATTTCTTTGCTTTTTCTTTATCCGCATACGAGCCCTAAAGGAATAAAACTTCTAGACCCGTATCTCATAGACCAGTCTGGGATACTAACTGAATCAGAGAAAATAAACAGTATAGAGATTGGAGAGATGCTTTTGGATTTTTGTGGTAGCTCCACATTTCATAGAGAAATGAAAAATTTAATGGTATGGCCCTGTGGACAAAATTCCTATTGGGTCGATTGCTTTGTGACTTATGTGTTGTGGCATTTTAACTTTTACTTTTTCTTTTCTTTTTTGTTTTTTTTTTTTGTTATAATATTGACAAGTACTTTTTAACATGTCGTTAATGTCTGCTTTTCCCTTATTGTTTGTTATTCTCGTTGTTGTTGCTATAACAACAACAAATTACCAGCGTTTTGTAAGCTTATATTCTAAAGGAGCATATGTGAGCATGAATCCTATGATACTTCATTTCTTTAATTATTTTTTACGCCATAATAAACAATAAAAAACAGAAAATAAATAAAAGAATCAAGGGGAAGTAGAAAAAAAGAAAAGTAAATTAAATGAAAATTGTGATACAGGGAATTAAAAGTCGTTGAGGAATGTTGGAATTTCTTTAAACGGAATTCCAATTAAACTCAAGTGAGAAAGATGAACTTGGAAAAGGAGCAAGCAGTAAAGAAAAATGTTTGCATGGATTTAATTTCTACAGGAGTATCGGGTGGGCCATCTATCGGTTTAAATTTTAACCATCGATTATTTCTTATCTGGCAATACTGTCATTCGATTCTGTTACAAAATTCAGTATTTTATCTCCACTGAATGTAATGAATCGATTTACGCATGAACAACGTTACGATTTATTGGAAATTTATTTCCAAAACAACAACAATTGGTCGGAATTAGCACGAAAATGTTGTACAGAACATGGTCGCAGAGTATCCGATTTTCGCAACTTCATTGCTCAAGTTCGTGAAGCTGGTTTCATTGTTGATGCGCCAAGACGTGAGCGTGCTCGCACAATATCGAAGCTATGGCTGAGAGTATGCGTGAGAATCCATCGACATCAACTCGTTATCATCCTCAAGAATTGAACATTTCACGCACTAGTTTACGTCGAACTTCAGGAAAAGATATGGTAGGACGCCTTGCAAAGTTCAATTGATTCAAGATATGAAACCGCGTGATAAACTGCACGATTATGTTGATTTTGCCAAAAAATCATCTTTTCAAATGAAGCTCATTTTCATCTTGCTGGGTACGTTAATAAACCAAATTGCCGTATTTGGCGCTTAGGAAACCCACACGTGGTCTTACAGAAGCCAATGCACCCATTATGAGTGACTATTTGTTAAGGTTTGTGGAGCATAGGCATCATTGTGGCCTCACGTCTAATAAGCCAACACACTACCTACTAGACTATGGCGACTTCAAATATTTTTACTACACCAAAATCAATATAATCTGTTGTCCTTGGACTCAGCGATATGCCTGGAGAAATCGCGCGGAAAATTCCAGGTAAGAAGTCATTGGGAACCTAACATTTTAATGCCCTCAATTTTGTATGGAACTACTGTTAATATTTCAATTCTCTGGAGGCTATTATCAACTTAACTTTTTGCAATTAAAAATCAAAATGAGTTAAAAATTATGCTTTCATTTAATAATTGCAAAAAATACTAACAAATATTGTTTTAATACAAGTAAATTAAAATCCTAGAAAACAAAATTAATTTCAAAAGAATACTTTTTTATTTATCTTAACTTACGTTTGCTGTAGAGTTATTAAAACTGGAAAAAGTTTTTAAAAAAATGTTGTTTACAATCTTGTTTTTTCTTCTCTCATTCACAATTTTAATGCTGTTAACTGCCTGTTATTATTTCATAATGAAAACCGAATTACTAAAGCAAGAATACAAACAACAACAACAATGACAATTATAAATGGCAAAACATAAACAAAAGACAGCAAAAAACAAAACAGCAAACGACAACAGTAACAGCAATGAAGGAAACAAGTCACAGTAACAGCAACAACATGTTAATCCTGTCAGTTCTTATGTGTTCACTTAGCGAGTCGAAAGGCATCTTATCTAAAGACAGAAGGAATGAGTGAGTATGTACGAGTATGTGTGATTGTGTGAAAGTATATTAAAAAGAAATATCATGATAATCATTATCTTTCAATGGTTTTATAATAGCTTTTGGGGGAAAGAAATAGAAGAGCGTGTAAATAACGTTACAGTGAAACGCAAATACAGTGAATTACCGAGAAACATGTATAGTCATAGCTGGTCAAGCATGTATGCAATATAGCTTTGATTTCCTTCTAAAGAGCTATGTCCTCATTAGTTGCGTTAAATTCTTATCTACGAAAATCTTCTCCAACGTTAGCACCACATTCTACGAGACTTCAACACGCTTTTACTTAGCGCTGTGATTAGCCTTTTTGCTGCTCTTTTATCATTCAGACTTTCTCATGCGTACTGTGTTACTAATGAACGTGTGGATTTCCCTTGATACTCGCCGTACTTCACTTTTCCAACAAGTCCCAGTTTTTATCGAAAAATCAATTACGGATTTCATTTCTATTCAATGATCACGAAAACACAATATGAACAATATGTTCAGCAATGTCGTCTTTTTTTTTGGGCATTTGGGTGAGATTTCGTGTTTGAAGCTATACACAGGATGTTATAAGGACTAAATCCTATCAGAAGCAGCGTTAGGTTCTAATTGACCTCTCCACTATATCTGTGAAACCATTTTCAGTATGTCATCCTGACGACTGCTTAGGAAAGTTGTCCATTACCGTAGCTGTATTCGCATTGGACTTTTTATTTTGCCGCTTAGTACTGTTCCACTTCCGGGTTTTTCTTCACCAGATGGTATAAGTCACCGTAGTCTAGTAGCTTGTGTGTTGGCTTGTTAGACGTTGGGTCACGATTCAAATCCCAGGTCAGACATCTCGAACAAAACCGAATATGAAAATATATTTCTTCTACTACATATTTCTTTCAAAAACTCTAAGGGAAAATAAAATTGTAATGAAAAGTTTCTCCAAAAATGTGTCACTCGCAGTCGTCATTAGACTTTAGGTACCGCCACTCATGCATAAAATTAACGCACACAATATAAGTGGTGCGAGAAGCTAGGTTGTAATCCTGACTGAAGGGTTGCAATGATCAATTATGCATGTATGTATGTAGATGGTATAACTCGGGTATTTGTTGTGAAGCAATACCTAAATTTGATAAGTCCTGACACAATTCTAGTTATTATTCCTCTATTCACATTCATGCTGCATGTGAATACACACATTCACATTTTACTGAAATATTTTAAAAACTTCTCCGATTATGTCCAATCTTATCCTCAGATCAACATTTATGACTTTAATGTTTTCATTCCCGAGGATTTATTGTCTCCTATGAGAATGCAGAAATGAAAGATTTCTCCTTCAGTCAGCTCATTACGTTCAGGTGGTTGTCTACCATTTCTTCTATACATGACGTCAGTGGTTAAAATCTCCCCTTTTTCAGTAAGGGATACCATTTGGATAATTTTAATTCATTTCATGAGCAACCTAACTACCTGGCATTCATCTTCGCACAAGTTGTAGGCAGCTTTATTATACGGTTGCCTAAAGCATTACTGTTTGCTTTAACTGAAGGCATTTTGAATTTCTATCAATAAAGTCTTCCATAAGGTCGGCTCGAGGTATTCTTTTCTTATCGTTTTCACGCACTAGTACATCTCTTCTTCGTAGTTTAGTATCTAGTGTGTTGGCTTATTGGACGTGGGGTTCAAACGGTTCAAACCCCAAGTCAGACATCTCCAACAAAACGGAATTAAAAAAATTTTTTTCTAAGGCGACTTTTTCTCAGCAGATTTCTGGCAAAAACTCTGAGAGTAAAACAAAATTGCTATGAAAAGTTTCTCAGAAAATTTGTCGTTCGGAATCGACTTTAAAATGTAGGTCTCGCCTCTCATGTATAAAATAAGTACACACAATATAAGTAATGTGAGAAGCTAGGTTGTAATCCTGGCTAAAGGTTTGTATATGTGTATGAATGCGTATTACTTCTCTTCTTCTACCAGTCGTTTTTGCTTTGTTTCCTCGACTCGGAGGCATTGCATGCAGTACATAGGACTTTATAGGCAATGTAACGCCATACTCAATGCCAGCTGTTAGAAACTCTGTACAACGATTTGTGATTTAAGTCCTCCGAGAACAAAAGCTGACTGTATGTCTATAGAAAACGTAAGTAGGTCTACATTGCAGAGTGTTGTTACTTCTGTTCAAACAAAAATTACCAGAAAAATCATTAAAAACAGCCGGAATATTTAAATAATCAAACGGCGTACACCGTTCGTTTCTCTTTATAACTTGTACTCCTTTTTATCGTTGTCATTGCCGCCATATTCCTTGTTTATATTGTTGAAAAATAACGTTACAAGTAAAAGTGGCTTTCTCTCCTCTCTCTCTTCCCCCATTTCTTTTGCTTTATGGTCTCCTAATAAATTTCTTCATGCATTCTTCCATATTAATTTCTTCATTTTAATTTAAAGAGAAGATGAGAGACATTTTACAACAACTATTTTGTATAACTGCTAATAAAAACGTTATGTTACTGTGTGTGTGCTGCATATATAAAGTGAAAGAGTGAATGATAAGTTACGTTGTTGTTGTAGTACTAATATAACTATTCTTATGTCAGTCACGCTTGACATTTTTCTTCCGCTTTTTTACTCATTCCTCATGCCTGGATATGGAAACCAATTTCTAGCAACTTTGACGAATAGAATACAGAGAATACAATACAAATGATATCAAAATAGACAAGAACAGCGTAAAGATATTTCAACTGTAACAGCAACAGCAACTACAACTACAAATACTATAAAAAAAGGATGAAAAGTAGCATGGAAACGAAAATTACAGAGAAATTTAATAAATGAAATGCAATTTGTCAACATTTATTTGCCTGTTTGCACACAAAAAAATAAGGACGATATTGTAAAAAAGAGAATGTACGTGTGGGAGGATTTCGTAGTTTGATAGCAAAAAAAATTTTATTTATTGTTCTCATGTTAAAATAAGAATACATATTAGTATGAGTTTATACAACCATTTTTTTATTTCTTGCTTTTTGTATACTTTTTTAACAATTTTTTAGCAAATTTGCAGCAAACTTTACAAAACAACATTTTATTTTTATTAAAAAAAAAGGGAAATAATTGATGAAAAAATACTTGTCCTTGGCCTTTTACTCTTATTTAATATGAGCACTGCTGCGCTAGGCGTTAATTTATTCGAAGTTAAGAGGCCCTGTCTTCGTTATTATTTATAATTGTAAGTGCAGTGTTATGAAAAGCAAGGCTTCTCATGCGGAGATAGGTTAGGTTAGAGGACGTGTATTTGTCAATTAAGACAAGTACAGTACCCGGTCGAATTGACCCATTATAAAAGGTCCTAGTTTCTCACACCACTTATGTTGTGTGTGTTAATTTTATACATCAGCGGTGGGACCTACAGTTTAAAGTCGACTCCGAACGACAGATTTTTTGAGAAACTTTTCATGGCAATTTTTATTTCCTCTCAAAGTTTTTGCCAGAAATCTGCTGAGAGGAAGTTGTCGAAGAAATACTTTTTGTATTTTGTCTTTGATGTCTGGCCTGGGGCTCGAACACTGCCTTTGCGTCTAATAAGCCAACACACTACCCACTAGACTACGGCGACTTCAAATGCGGAGAAACAATTAAAAAGAAAAATTTCTTATGATTTTTAAAATCTAAATCAAACTGATGTTCTTCCATTGAATACACTATCATACATAAAACACAGAATTCTAATCCCTGGACAGAAATCGATACCCATTACTTACCCAAACTTAAACTCCGCAAAGACTTTAGTATACAATTATCACTATTCGATTATAAAAGTAAAGATTTTTACTGTTTACGATAACTCTTTGGGGTTATAACGGCTCACCATTTTGTGGCTTTACCTTTATTTTCGAATTTCGATTTCTCATCCTGTTTGTAACGGATTTCATAAATAGTGAATTTTTCTTTTCGGAAGTTATGCCTTTTCTTATTAGCTTCCCCACACAGTCTAAAGTTTTCTGTATTGCTGATTGGCTTTTGTAAGGCTCGATTAATCGCAAGGTAAGTCTCATTGTCGCCGTAATCCAGTATGTAGCGTGTTGTCGTATTAGACGTCAGGCCACTGTTCAAACCCGAGGTCTAACAAGTCGATATATTAGAAAATATTTCTTTGGCGACTGTCTCTCAGCAGATTTCTGGGAAAAATTCTGAGAGTAAATAAGATTGCAGTGATAAGTTACTCATAAAAATCTCTGTCGTTCGGAGTCGACTTTAAACTGTAAGTCCTACCACTCATGTATAAAATTACACAGCGTAGGTGGTGTGAGAAGCTAAGTCGTAAGCCTGACTGAAGGATTGTAATGACCAATTGTGTATGTATGTAAGTCTCATTATCTAATTATTACAAAATAGGCCTACTGTCCTCCATAGATTGGAAATATTGTTTTTACTATAATTTTTAATATAATTTTTTCGTAGCTCGGCCTTAAATAGTTACATTTTCAAGTTATGAATCCACTACAGTTTATACAAATATTACATCTGGTTGGAATTTACAGGTATTCACGTGTCTAGACAATGTCATGATTGCTAAATTCGCAACTGTACCATAAGTTTTTGCGTATACATACGTGTGACTGGTTTCCCTATTTAGGGGAACCGAGTCATACTTCATTTAGTTCCTATAAGAACACCTTTTTTTTAAGCCAACACTCAGGAGATGACCTATATTCATTCAAAGCATTATGTTGCTATAAAGGAGAGGTAGTTTATTGGAGGAAGAAAATAGAGGTTAGTGTCCCACAATTTTTTATGACCAATTTTCTTTTCTTATTTTGAGAATTGCTTTTTAGTAATAATTCCCACCTTCTTTTTTATATTTTGAGGAATTACTTGCAATATCAGATAAACAACCAACCATCTTGGCACTTCTAGTTTAGAACACTACTAACTAGGCCATCGTGGCACTGTATTCAGACAATTTAAAGTTAATTTATAAGGCCAAGTAATTTATTACCGTTTTCCTCTGTTTCTTATATAGTCACTCGACTTTTTAGACGGGGATAAATTGTTAGAATAATTAACAAACTACTTGCCTTAGCGGTATTTGTTTTCCTTGCTTCTATTTTTGCGATTTTAATGCTAAACTCTGCCATTGATGCCTTTAAAAATTTCAGTTTTCTTTGCATATCTTATGTGTTACGAGAGCATGTGGCTGTACCAAAGCATTTCTGTTTTCGTATTTATTTCGATTCTATTTGACTTCTGTCCGCTTCATTAATAAAATTTTCCACTTACATAAGGAATTGGTATACAGCCTAGGAACGTTACCGTCATTGGTGGTATATTGGACACAGTGGTAACGTACAGTCACACAGATAATTATACGTACCCCGCTAAAAATAATTTTTTTAAAAAGTAATGAACTTCTAATCTAAAATTTCTTTACATTAGCGTCTGTAACGACACATTTACTTAAACAAAGAAAAAGATTCCCAAAATCTATGAATTTGTGACTGCAGTTTGCTTAAAACCAATAAGGCACCAAAGAAAATTATACGTACGTACAATATAAATGATTGAATCCTACTCTTTGTGCTTGTTCTACATGTGATCCTTTATCTGATATCCTTTTCTGTTATTTAGGGAGCATCTCGATCTGAATTATTTGAAATTGTGATGTTAAATGTCTTCAGATGCACACGAATATTGGAAATTTAGATTTGTAGTCAGTCCACTTCATCCACTATTCCATGCCTACTCCGCACTAGATAATAGAGGTCTGAAAGTCCTTAGTGAAGTATATGAATATGCCAGTATTTATTGTTTTTCTGCAGCTTGCATCAAGTTCGTAACGTAATTAAAAAATAAAACTAGCACAGGATCAGTCATGTTTTGAGGCGCCTACCGAATGATTCATTAAAAATTCATGATGGCAGAAGGTAACACCATTTCTAAAATGAATGAGTTTTTATATGAAAACAAAAACACCGACCATTACCATAAATATTGATTTGTTTACACTTCTCTGCATATGAACAAATACCACCAAATGTAGACTAACCTACCATGTAACCAAGTGACAAATATAATTAATTTCTATTTAATTAATTAACAAAATATCCTACAAAAAACTATAATTTATAAACAATATTATTGAGAACCATAAGAAATCCCCACATATGATAAAAAGTAATAAACAAAGTGGCAACATCTTTTTACTCCTGCTTCCTTTACCAATAATTGAGTGCGACACTCTATTATTGCGACACAGATAGCCAGAGAGTATCAATGACCGATAAACACTTAATTAAAATGACACTTCTTCCATACACTCTTTCTCTCTTTCTCAATCTCTGTTTTAGTTCTTACTTTCTCTTGTTCATGCCACAATAAATACAGTGTAAAGTTGCCTTCCTTACGGTCTAGTGTTCTACTTTTTTTCTGTGCATGCTTTCTACTGTTTTATGGCCATTTCTTTTCAATATTATAGCCAATATGCTATTAAATAAATATTGGATTTCGTTACGTTTTGTTTTTATTGTAGTTGTCTTCAAAAAACTGGGTGTTGACTAACGGTGTCATAGAGTTTGTTATCTGATATAGTGGTGGAGAAACTAAAAACACTATTCACTTCAAATACATGAAATTATTTGTAGGAATTAATTTTTGTCTTTGCGTGAAAGATCTATTAATGCCATTATGTGTGGAACGTAATGTTGTTCAAATGTCCACTACAGTTCTTTGGGTGAAAATGTCAAATTTTCCATAATTCTGACGGCTGAATTTAACCGATGGCAACGATTATGCTGGCATTGAGGAGCGCTGTAGTTTGTGGCAGTGACAAAAAAAAGTCTAACGAGGTCGGCCTCTACGCCAGATGACTGTGCTCTCAAATCACTCGTATAGAAAATCCAATGTAACAAGTGCTGCATGGTAAGTAGCGCTGTCCTACTTTGTGTCCAACTTTACCAAATCACACCAAAAACAAGTTGTAGGTCATCAATCTGTTTCCGTTCGAAGACGCTATGTTATCTGGAAATTTTTATCCTCTAGCATCTCTCCTCATCCATCTTCGTTTTAATTTCAGTCAATAAATTGCCTTTCAGTCACCGTAGTTTAGTAGGTAGTATGTTGGCTTGTTAGACTTGAAACTACGTGTCAAACCTCAGTCAGATATCTGCAATAAAACAAAATATGAAAAATATTTCTTAGGCGACTTCCTCTAATTAGATGTCTGGCAAAAACTATGGGAGTAAATAAAATTACCCTGAAAAGTGTCTTAAAAAATCTTTTCTTCGGAATCGACTTTGAACTGTAGATGCCGCTTCTCATGTATAAAATTAAGGCACACAACAGAAGTGATGCGAGAAACTAGGTCGTTGTCCTGATTGAAGGGCTGTAATGTATGTAAGACATCAATCTATAGTCCTCGTCATTGATAATGCTGGCTTTTGACAATGCCAGCACAAATCATCCACATCAAAAATTGACTAGTTCATGATGCATTGGACGCTCTTTGATCTCATGTAGATTGTTATCGACTTAAATTCGACAGTTTTGTTTGAACACTTGGCCTCCAGAACTGGGCCTTATCGCTGAAGATGATTTTTCTCTGAAAATTAGGATCAATTGTCAAGTGGTCCAGTGTCCACCCAGCGAACACATGTTACCTGCGGTCGTCGTTAAACTTCAGTCCGTGATTGTTTGGAAAAACAAACTGAAGAAAGGGCAATCTATTTGTTAAATGTTGCTCTAATAAGCTGGTCATGGCATACATACATACCAAAGGTCGGCAATGCGTATTCAAAATGATGAGTAGATTCAAATCATACTCATAATTTCTGCTACTTATACGCATTCATACTTATTTTAATGTCATACTCATGCTACTCATATTCAAAGTTTGAAATACTCATGGTACGCATACTTAACAATACGCATGATGTTATTGAGTTCGACTCTCGAGTCATGGAGATTCGTATACACGAATCACAAAACAAGTATGATTCGCGCACGAACACTACAATACTCACAGGAAGGTTGTGTGTTTGCTCTGCTTGCTGTCTTTTTCATTTTTGTCTATGTGTCTTTCTCCTTTCCTTGTAAATGCCACAACATCTACGACTGTAAATATTGAGGAATGATTCGAATCACTCGAATCATTTATGAGTATTATTGTAAGTATTTTTCTAGATTTATAAATCTGAATGAGTAGGCGTATGAATCAAAAATAATTCGAATGTTATGAGTTTGATGTCAACGTTGTACTCATTCTTATTGCAACTTGTACTTATAAATCAATGTTGTTGTGAGTACGAATGAATCAGAGTAGTTGAATTTCAATACTGTTGACTCACTCATACTCAAAATTTCATGAGTACTTATGAGTAGCGAAAAAGCAATTCATTGCTGATCTCTGATACATAAATAGTTGGTCATTACAACCCTTCTGTCAGGGTTACATCCTAGCTTCTCACATTATTTATGTTGTGTATATAATGTTATACATGGGTTGCAGGACCTATAGTTTAAATTCAATTCCGAACGATGGATTTTTTGAGAAACTTTTCATGTCAATTGTATTTACTCTTAGAGTTTTTGACCGAAATCTGGGAGGAAGTCGCCAAAGAAATAATATTTCGTGGTTTGAGACGTGTGCACACGTCTAATAAACCAACACACTGCCCACTATACTACAGCGACTTCATTATTGGCTGTTAAATTTCGAAAGTCCCTGTTGCAAAACCCGACTTTATTTATACAAATCTTTGTCACAACAAACTTTGTTTATGATATTAGCCAGTGTGGTTAACTAATGCTCCTATAGTGCAGAAGTAAGAGTTTTGCCTCATTGCGCCAAGCTGGATGTTGATGGGCTATTTTTTCGAATACTGCTTTGTTTCTCAATGCAATAAGATAGTTCGTTTGAGAATACAAAAGAGAAGACATAAGCGACTTTAATAACTCATGTAATGCTGTTTTATAATGAGGAATAAATTGGTCTGATATATCCATCTTCCATTTTGTTTGAAACATGCCTGTTTTTCTCCGAGATTATTTTATATTTTACTTTTGTAGTCATCTCTCAAGTCGCCAGTTTTTGGTGAGTTCATTTATGATGCTTTTGTTGTAAATTGAAGGCAATTGCCGCGTCATCGGTACAACATATGCTGCATTAAGGCTTAGAGGACACACAATTTGAGAGAGTACCTTAGATCGTATATTCGATGAATTATAAGACCTCTACCCGACAATAATAATACCACAACATCCTTACACTTAAAATAAATAGGACACAAATATGAATAGTGAATGGGGAAATAAATAGGGTAACGTTCTTTCGTTGTAGACATACTCCTCTACCTCTCAACATTGTAATGTAATTAGACGACTTTCATCATTAATTTCCTTTTCTTTCCTTTACTTTTCTCTTCTTTTCGTTTTTATAGATTCCTTTTGCTTTGTTGTATAACTTTTCTCCATTTTTCTTCTACAATTTCCGCACATTTTTTAGGTCATCTTATGTCGGAACCATATCAAATGGTCGATAATATATGGCAGTTACCCAAAAGCAACAAGAACCTTTAACAACAACAACAACTAAACGCTAAATAATGTCATGTTTATTGAATCAAAAACAAGAAAATAAATGAAAATTATTTATTTGTGAGCTGTTGAAGGGGATACGATTTTATGACCATTTTCCGTTGAATGAATATTTCATACGTAATTTCCTTTTAATAGCATTTTGTTATCGAAATTCGATGTTTATGTTTCTTTTTATAGATTTTAATTTCGATATGGTAGACAGTTATTATCGAAAACATTCAATAATGGCCATAGAATGTGTAAAATTTATGAGCCATAAGCCAGGGGATCCAGAAGGCTAACGGAACGATGGATGATGACTACTACTCTTGAGAATATTGAATTTAGGGTGATAAAAAGAAAAGAATAATTTCATAAAAAAGTCATTGCATTCACCAAACTATAGTTATTACGTGGGATATTAATTTTCGTTTTTATATTTTGCCAATTCAAGGCCTATTGATTAAAATAAACGAGAAATGTTATGAATTTTTTTCCTAATTTCTCTAAAGTACAGCTTTGTAGAGCCAACAGTAAACATTTCTTGGCATGCAGAATATAAAACGAAAATATTTCGAATCTGGCTATACTTGTGCCATTCTATTCTGTTACAAAAGTCAGTAGATTATCTCCACTGAACGCCATGAATTGATTTGCGCTTGAGCAACGTTGGGATTTATTGGAAATTTATTTCCAACGCAAAGACAATTGGTCGGAAATTGCACGAAAATTTCGTACAAATTTCTGGTCGCAGAGAAGGACCACCAGCAACGCAAGTTTATTGCTAAAGTTCGTGAAACTGGTTTCAATATTGAGACGTGAGCGTGCTCGCACAGTGCGTACACCCGAAAATATCGAAGCTCGTCTTCGTTCTTAAGAGGTGAACATTTTACGCACTTGTTTACGTCGAATTTTGCGAAATGATGTCGGTATGACGCCTTACAAACTTCAATTGCTTCAAGAGTTGAAGCCGCATGACCATCTGCTTTGGTTTCGCTCCGCTAGATCGCCCAACGAGAAACAGCAAGATGATGTCGATTTTGGAAAAAATTTCATCTTTTCGGATGAAGCTTATTTTAATCTTGCTGGGTACGTTAATAAGCAAAATTGGCGTACTTGGGACTCATAAAACCCACACGTGGTCTTATAAAAGTCAATGCACACATTACGGGTGACTGTTTGGTGCGGCTTGCTGAGCGGAGGCGTCATTGGCCATATTTCTTTGAAAATGAGGAAGGCATCGCATCAATAACGTGATTTTTTTGTACCCGTTCTTCATGGTATTGATGGCAAAGCTGTTTGGTAGCAAAAGGATGGTGCAACTTGCCGCATATCTCTCGCCACAATCGATTTATTGCGTCAAACATTTGATGTCCGTTTAATTATACGAAATGATCAATTGGTCGCTAAGAAGCTGTGATTTGACACCGTTGGACTTTTTGCCGTGGGAAACCGTTAAAGTGTTATGCTGATAAACCAGGGACAATTGAGCAATTGAAGGTCAATATTCGTGACGTCATAGCCGAGATACGACCCCATACTGTTTTAGATCAGACTTGTCTAAACAAATAAAATATACAGAGTAGTAGCTTTTTTCACATTACATTCCTACTTTCTGATTACAATGCTTAAGTCAGGATTTCTATCTAGCCTCTCACACCATTTTGTTCATATTTCGTATTATGCGACATGTATGAGCTGGGGTTTGAACGTCAGACTCTCGGCTAAAAAGCCAACACACTACCTGCTAGACTGCGGCAAATATATAGAATTCTGTATTATTTGCTCTCTGATTTTACGCATGTAAGTTCGCATCATACCAACTGGCCCTTAACACCATTATCTAGCTATGAGAACTTAGAAGTGAAAATTTATGCCGCTGCAGAAAAAACTACAAACACCGCGATATTGAGTAGTTACCATTAAACACAGTTGAAGTAAAGGCTTGTTGTCTGTTAGTATGCGGTTGAAATAGTTCTCAGCTACAAGCACCATCACAACCAGAGTAACAGTAAATCAGAAGGCCAAAGAAGTACAGAGGAAGACTACTTCTATCATGAAAGCTTTTAGAAGCACTGTATAGGTATAGAAAACTGAAATTCACAAAGTGTTTCAGTAAAACAAAACCCAATTCCTCCCGCATTAAAGTGATTCTAAATTTAGTCAAATAATTTTTGAGCACACACCAAGATGACCACATGGTCCAAATGCAAGGATCACAATCCCTAAAATAATGGAAATGTCATCAGAGTGCACAACTAGTCGAATGATTAACAAGCTTTATTTGATCTGAATTGGATGACATACGACATGTTGTTTCAAGAGGAAGGCTTATTGAGGGATAGTAATCACACATGGAGGTAATATGAACTGGCCACTGAGATTGTGCGGTTTGAAACCGTTTCTTATGCGGGTTTCTTAAGTCTCAGTTGCATGCAAGTAAGGCACAAATCATAGCTGCCTCTAGTCCAATATATTACATGCAATCGGTCAAAGTTAGGCGGATTAATGTGTCAGAGTTATGGAAAATTATGAACTCGCCGTAGGCTAGTAGGTAGTGTGTTGGCTTATTAGACGTAAAGCCAAGGTTCGAGCCTCAGGCCAGACATCAAGACAAAATACAAAAAGTATTTCTTCGGCGACTTCCTCTCAGCAGATTTCTGCCAAAAACTCTAAGAGTAAAAAAAATTGCCATGAAAAGTTTCTCAAAAATCTGTCGTTCGGAGTCGACTTTAAACTGTAGGTCCCACCACTCATGTTTACAATTAACACACACAACATAAGTGGTGTGAGAAACTAGGACGTTGTGCAATGGGTCATTTCGACCTCCGGGTACTGTACTTGTCTTAATTGACAAGTACACGTCCTCTAACCCAACCTAACCTATGGAAAATTATACATTTTGCGTAAACGATGTTAACCTCCATCGACATCAATAGACCTTTCAAACGCATAAAAATATTCGATGATATCTCATTCACTTATATACATACAGTGGTGGCCTTATAATTAGAAACGACTTAGCAACATGAATGTTTGTTAATTTGTTTTACAGTTTTCACTGTGTACCTGCGATCAAAGGCTTTGTTTGGAGGACGTCTTACATACGTTTTTCAATCAGATTGGAACAAATTAAACTTAAACAATTAAAGGTCACTCCAGAGAACTCTGTGTTTAAACATCGTAGGCCACATTATTAAACATTATAAGGCCACCACTGTATGTACATACATAATTGGTCATTACAACAATTCAAACAGGATTACGACCTAGTTTTCTACAGTAATTTACCAACAATTTTTTAAATTAATTAATGATTGAAACGCAAAACATGATTGAAGACTTAATCATGATTGAATGCCTGGTCATGATTGATGGTCTGCAGAAACTAAATACAGTCAATATTTTAATTAAGAGAACAACTGTTCATATTATTTTTTAAGCATTTTTGCAGTATTTCCGGTGAATATCACAGAATTTTTTCTTTTTTAATTTTTCTCCAAATATACTGCACTATGATGCGTGTAACTTCGCATACAAAATATTTTTTAGTAGACACAAAAGGGTTAAAAAGAAAGTCATTGTCCGGCAAAACGTATCAATAATCGAATAGAATGGAGAACAATTTTTATTGACATGTTTTTTTTCAGTATTTGGCAAGTGATTTCTGTTGAGTTTAACTTACATTCTCTGCCAAATTTTAAAATGATTAAAGGGTCCGCCAAATAACTTTTTTTTTGAAAATTCTTTAAAAAAAACTACTGAATATTTTCTCAAATTCATTCTTTTATTTGAAAGTACAATCCTTCCGGTTAATAATGGAAAATAATTTCATTCAAATGGCTACACGATCGGTCCAATTTTTAAACACATTATCGATTGTGTGCAGCTGTATTTCACCAATGGCTTCACGAATATTGTCCTTTAAAGCGTCAATTGTCTCTGGCTTGTCGGCGTAACACTTATCTTTGATGGCACCCCACAAATAATAGTCCAACGGTGTCAAATCGCAGCTCCGTGGTGGCCAAACGACATCAGCTCAGCGGCTGATAAGGCGATCTTCAAAAACAGGGCGCAAAACATCGAGTGTAGCTTTGGCTGTGTGGCACGTAGCTCCGTCCTGCTGAAACCAAATGTTGCCAATATCCTCCTCTTCAAAAATTCGTTCAACATGGCCCGATAACGATCGCCATTTACTGCAACGGCCACTCCTTGCTCATTTTCGAAGAAAAATGGACCAATTATGCCTCTGGACCAAAATCCGCACTAAACAGTGACTCGTTTTGGGTGCGTCGGCTTTTTAATGTATGCGTACGGGTTTTCTGTGCCCCAAATTCGACAATTTTGTTTGTTTACATATCCGCCCAGATCAAAATGATTTTTTTTTGCCGAAATCGGCATCTTCTGGTGTAGGCTACTGCATGGCCAGCCAAGGCAGCAATTTAAATGAAATTATTTTCCATTATTAACCGGAAGGATTGTACTTTCAAATAAAAAAAGAAATTTGAGAAAATATTCAGTAGTTTTATTTTAAAACATTTTCAAAAAAAAGTTATTTGGCGAACCCTTTATTTGTTTTCGTCCTGGCAACTGAAATGCATTTTTTATATATGTATGTATGTAAGGCGTTTTGTCACAGAGCCAAATAAAAATATGGATAAGAAAAGGGAAATTTTGTTATAAAAAGATCGATAAAAATTTCTTTATAAAAAATGAGAAAAGATTGGAAAATGCATACGACAGCAATAAAGTGCTTAAAGTTGCTATTTATCAATAAATTAAAATCTTAAATGGATGCAGTATGAAGAGAGAAAATTAATGAAGATAAACTAGATTTTTTTTAAAATGCTGATTTCAATTTAAAAATAAAAACTTTTCCTTTTCATTTTCCGACCCTTTTGGTATCGTGCGAGGTTTCAGACAAGGCGACTCCTTATCATGCGACCTCTTCAACTTTGTCATGGAGAGTGTTCTGCGAAAGGCGGGAGTGCATCGCAATGGCACTATTTTTCAAAAAAGTGTCCAGTTGCTTGCGTACACTGACGACATTGACATCATAGGGTGTACCAAGCAAGATGTTACTGCTGCCTTTAGTGCTATTGAACGGGAGTCTAATAGTAAATGAGGTCTGGCAGTAAATGAGGGCAAAACAAAGTATATGTTATCGACAAGTAGAAACGCGCGGAGTATTGTTTCTCAGATTACGACCCATAACTATACTTTTGATACGGTCAAGGAATTCATCTATCTTGGCTCCGCCGTTGCCACCAGAAATGATGTCAGTCTGGAGATCAAGCGCAGGATCACTCTTGCCAACAGGTGCTACTATGGTCTCAATAGGCAATTGAGTAGCAGAGACCTCTCTCGTGCGACAAAACTAACACTTTATAAGACACTCATCCTACCCGTGCTTCTGCTTAATGGCGCAGAGGCATGGACCCTATTAAGTACAGATGCAGCGGCCTTGAGAGTGTTCGAGAGAAAAGTACTACGCAAGATCTTCGGTCCAGTGCGAGTTGGCAATGATTTCCGTATCCGATACAACAGTGAGCTGTATGAGCTGCTCAACGACATAGACGTTGTACAGCTTATTAATATCCAGCGGCTACGTTGGCTCGGCCATGTCGTTCGAATGGAGGAGGATGCTCAGGCGAGACGGGTATTTGATGCGGGAATCTGCGGAAGTCGGCGAAGAGGACGACCTTGCACCCGTTGGAAGGACCAAATCGGAAGGCCCTGTCATCGATTGGTGTGACCAACTGACGTAGGCGCGCACGAAGCAGAGGCGCCCGGAAGGATGTGTTGCGGCAGGAAGAAATCCGTTAAACGGGTTGTTATGGCCAATTAAGTAAGTAAGTAGTATTTATATGTGATTCCTTCACTGTTATGCCAGAGGTAGTATGCTGGCTTATTAGACGTCTGATTACATTTCAAGTCCCAGGTCTAGAAAAACTCAGAGAGTAAATAAAATTGACATAAAAAGTTGCTGAAAAAAACTGTCGTACTTTACACTGTAGGTGCCGTCACTCACGTATTAACAACATGGGTGGCGTGAGAGGGTAGGTTGCAATCTAACTCAAGTATTACAAGAACCAATAAAGCAAGTAAAGTAAAATAAAAATCTGCCAATAGGCCCCTTAAGAATTTAAATGTGTCAACCTTTTCAAAATATTTTATAATTTATTATTGAAAGAAGAAGAAAAAAAGGAAAAAAAAATTTTTCCAGCATTTTTGATTACACACACACACACACTTGGAAATAATTTACATGTGTATGCAAATACAACGTAATAATATATTGATAAAAAAATAAATAAAAATCTCTCTCTCCTTACAATAACAAAAGCAACCAAAATATATGGTATAAATATGAGGTTTATGTGTCTGGTCCGTAGACATATGTAGGAGGCAAACCTGTGGTCCATGGCCCACCACAGAACAATGCAAAGTGTTAAATGGAAAGCGTTTTTTTTTGTTTTTTTTTTTCTTTCATATTTCTGTTCTGGAAAAATGCCACAAAAACTATTTTTGTGGAAATTTTCTTTTTTTTGACTCTCTCATGACTCTCTAGCCTCTTCCTTGTTGAGCTCTTTTGTCTGCCTGTTCTGGTCTGGCCCGGGGGATAATATATACGATAAAAAAAACTGGAAAAAAAAACACAGGAAGATATCATGAGAGAGAGAGTGGAAGAGAGTAGTTAGTGGAACATTTTTATCATCGTCGTAATAAAAGTAAATTTATGGTTTCTCCCCTTAAAAGTACAGAAGCACAAAATAAAAATATTATAAGAACAACAACAACAATAATAACAGTAAAGTAATGTTTTTATAAATTATTTTGTGTATTTATGTATGTATGACTGTATGTAACGTACATATATTATTCGTCACATTTTTATCGTTTAAATAAATCATTTTCACAAGACTGGCTATAAACTCTCATTTAATGGCAATCATCAAACGTAAATGACTTTCAAAAGAAAACCAAACAATAGGAAATGAACACCTATTAAAAAAGAAAGGAAAAATTTAATACGAACAATAATTGAGATATAATGTTTACTGAGACAGACACCATGAAAAGTAATAAAATCTTTAAAAATCAAACATATTCGAATGCAACTATCATGAGGTAAAAAAATATATTCAAGAAACTGAGACAAATTTATTTTAAAATTCAAAGGCAATACAACAATGCTGAAGTCGAATTTTTAAAATCACACAGTCATCGCCAATCCAAAATACTAGGAGATCCACGTTTTCCCATCTCAAATGGAAAGACGCAAAAATAAAAGCAGCAATGATGCGCTGCTAGTCTAGTGGATAGTATACTACCTACTCAGAGCAACAGCGAAAGCAGCTAGAATAACAACACAGCTGAGTAGACTGATGGCAAATACTGGAGGACGACTCCCAAGTAGGAAGAAGTTACTCATGGAGGCTGGAAATAGTATATTCCTTTATGGCCCTGAAATCTGGGCTTCTCCTTTGACAACTCAAACCAGAGCTAAAAAACTACTATCTACGCAGAGAATAGCAGCTTTACGGGTCACATCCTCGTATCGCACGGTATCAACACAAGCTGCCTTAATAATAGCTGGAATGGTTCCCATAAACCTTGAAGCAATTGAGGGCCAGATGATTTTCAACGCTAGACAGAGCACGACTCTCAGAACATAGAAACGATACAGCACGAAGTCTTCTTAAAATGCCCAAATCGCTGGGAAAATGAACGGCATGGTAGGTGGACATATAAACTGATTCCAGAATTGCAAGTGTGGAAGAACAGAAAATACGGCGAAGTAGACTACTATATAATCCAGATACTCATGGTCATGGATATTTCAGAGAGTACCTGCATCGCATGGGGAAATGTCGCTCGCCATTCTGCATCTACGGGGAGGAGGAAATTTTTGGACGATGCCGAACACACTTTCTTCGGCTGCAGTCGCTGGGCCGAAAGACGACAGTGTCTCGAGGCTGAAATCGCCATTATTAGTGCTACAAACGTCGTGCTGAAAATGACAAACAGCAGAGAAAACTGGAACACAGTAAAACAATTTGTGCACTATGTCCTGCGATGGAAAAAATATGACCTAGATTCAGTAGAATAAGAAAAGAGCGGAGCCTGGACCCAGGCTTACAATGATGTAACTGGCACAGTTGCCAAAAATGGGTCCACCTCGAAGTAATACAACCGTGGTTCCGAGGTGGAATGATACCCCGGTGAGGAGACAAGTCGGGTTTTTAGTCGGTATACCCAATGGGAGAGTCCGACATACCATGTATGGTGAAGAAAAAAAAAGAACTAGACAATTAGCGTGAGGAATATAGATTCGAGCATAAGGTCGAAGGCGAGGATTATAGGGCAATGAAAACAAATTATTTTTTTCTTTTTGCTCGAATTAGTTAACCTGGAGACCATTAACATATGAACGTGTTATGTGTCTTACAGCTTATGCCATATTGGATAGCCCGCACAAGCGATTTAGCGGCATTTGGGTGATGTGGAGAATATGTGAACTGGTAACTAGAATCGTGCGGTTTGCCATCGTTATATATATTCTGCGCGGTTTTCTTAAGTCGCATGCAATGAGCCATCACGGCGGTCCTCAAAGCCAATATAACCCATGAAATCGGTCGAATTCAGCTTGATTTATGCACCAGAGTGATGGAAAATTTGGATATTTCAAGTGCTTTCCAACCAGAGAAGCCGGATGATGTTATATTCCACACAGAACAAAAAATTTTGGTAGCATCTCACAAATACATACATATATCAGTCACGATTACAACCTTACTTCTCACACCAGCCATGTTGTGTGTTTTAATTTTATACATGTGGGATCTACAGTTTAAAGTCGACTACCAACGACAAATATTCTGAGAAACTTTTCATGGCAATTTGTGTTTACTCTCAGAGTTTTTGCCAGAAATCTGCTGAGAGGCAATTGCCGAAGAAATATTTTTTCAGATTTCGTTTTGTTGGAGATGTCTAACCAGGGGTTTGAAATGTATCTTCACATCTAATAAGCCAGCACACTACCTATTAGAATACAACGACTACTATAAGAAACCATATGGCATTTTTAAAGGAACGAAATCATCTTATCTTTTTTAAGCTGCTTAGTGCCGTACCGGGAAAGCCCAATACAAATCAAGATAATTGACTTTTAGCAATGGAAGAAAGAGGTATTCTCTCAATCTCTCGTTCCGAATGACAGATTTTTGAGAAATTTTTCATGGCAATTTGTACTTACTCTCAGAGTTTTTGGCAGAAATCTGCTGAGAGGAAGTAGCCGGAGAAATATTTTTTTTATAACTGGTGATTTTTTAGCTATTATCTTTTAGGCAACACTAGTTTAAACAGCCCACGCACGTTTCGTGTTTTGTTTCACTTTCAAACATCTTCAGTTTGGTCTATAATTTAACCATGAATCGTCTTATAAACGAACAAAGCTTGCAAATCATTGAATTTTATTATCAAAATGCGTGCTCTGTTAAGAAAGTTCATCGCGCGTTTATTCCATTTTATGGTCAGTTTAATCGACCCACTGAAGCGGCTATTCGGGCTATTGTGACTAAATTTCGCACCAAATTTACATTGTTGGATATTAAACCACCAACACGCTTACGTAGAGTGTGAACTGAAGAAAATATCGCAGCTGTATCGGCCAGTGTTAATGATGACCATCAATTATCGATTCGTCGCCGTTCGCAGCAATTGGGTCTCTGTTACTCAACAACGTGGACAATCTTGCGGAAGGATTTAGGTGTGAAGCCTTTCAAAATACAACTGGTGCAAGAACTGAAGTCGAACGACCTACCGCAACGTAGAATTTTTGGTGAATGGGCTCTTGGAAAGTTGGCCGAAGATCCACTTGTTTATCGAAAAATTGTGTTCAGCGACGAAGCTCATTTTTGGCTCAATGGTTGCGTAAATAACCAGAATTGTCGATTTTGGAGTGAAGATCAGCCAGAAGCATTGCAAAAGCAGAAAAAGTCACAGTTTGGTGCGGCATCATTGGACCGTATTTCTTCAAAGATGCTGCGAATATTAACGTAACTGTGAATGGTGAGCGCTACCGTGAGATGATATCCAACTTTTTTTTGCCCAAAATAAAAGAGCTTGACTCGCATGACATGTGGTTTCAACAAGACGGTGCTACATGCCACACAGGACGCGTAACAATGGACTTATTGAGAGGCGAGTTCGATGAACATTTTATTTCACGTTCGAGACCGGTCAATTGGCCGTCTAGATCGTGCGATTTAACACCTTTAGACTATTTTTTGTGGAGCTATGTTAAAGCTCATGTCTATACAGACAAGCCTGCTTCAATTGACGCATTGGAAGACAACATTGAAGCATTTATTCGTGAGATACCGGCCGAAATGTTGGAAAGAGTATATCGTTAGGGGTTTGGACCGTGGCCTTACGTCTAATAAGTCAATACACTACCTACTATACTACAGCGACTTTAAAAACAATTGCTTTCTGATTATATGCCTTAACCATCTAGTGTTTAAGGTCTTTCAAGATTGCCTTCACTACGGCTATATATTTAAAAAATTTTATTCAAATTAGATATCACAACATATCAGAATAAATAATGTATGATAAAATAAAATAAATAATAAAAAAATCTGTATGATAATGAATGACACAACCATACAAAGGATAACAGAATGTGTGAAAGCAAGTGAAGAAATCCTTTAATTTATGGACTATGAAATCCCATAAATATTTAAAAGGATTACGGATTATTTACGTAAAATTCAAATAAATTTCTATTATTTGCAAAATAATTCGCAATCTCTAATGTCTGCCTTTGTTGCCTTTTTTTCTCACTCTCTCTCTCTACTTTAACGTAGAGGCGAATAATACAAATCGAAAACGACATGATTTAACCACTTACCACACCATTAATCACTGTCTGTCTCTGCATTTAAGACTTTTTATCATTTATAAAACTGTTAATTTCTCTCACGTAGAGACAGAGAGAAAGAGAGAAAGAGAGAGAAAATAAAGCATATAACAATAGAGATAATGATTGAAGGATTTATAAATAAATAAATAAAAATGTTCAAAAACATTAAGAAGAGAGAAAATTAAAAATCATTGCAATAATATGCTCGTAAAATCTCCTGCTTCCTCTTTCTCTCTCTCTTTCTCTATACATTTGTAAGAAGTACAGCTTCTGTCTACTTTTGTTTACTCACGGCTGAATATTAAAAAAAGGCAACGACAACCGGCATCAACCCTTATTAAATTTCGTTTGTTTTGCGTACTTCTTAGCAACCCTGTAATGATTCTACTCCAGTTGGCGTCACAGCTTTTCAACTCTGCATGAGGTCTTGAGTAGTTTTAGATTTTTTTTCTTGTTCATTCTGTTCCCAATTGTGTGGCACGCTTATGATCCTGTCTTTTTTGTCATGGAAATCGCTTTTGTTGTTGCTTAACAACTGCTTGTAACTAGGAAGCTGTTCCATTATCATAATTTCGTAATATTTTTGACATTTTTTTGTCTGTCTTTCTCTAGAGAAATAGGCTTTTAAATGCGAGAAAATGAAAGTAAAATTATTTGGAATTTTATTAAATATTTTACTACTGAAGTGACAGCAGGAAATGCCATGAATTAGGAGGAGAAAGTGAAAGTAAATAAATAGTAAGGGTTGCGATGTAAATTTCAAGAAGAGGGTTTAAATAGGTTACAATTTAATGAAATACAGTTTAAATTTTGCTTATAAAAGTGTTTTAAATTAAACTGAAATCATATGAAAAATAAATAAAAAGGTTGTTAATTTAACAGCTGTTCTCTCTCTCTTTCTCTTTCTCTGATCTCACAGTGCTCGTACCGAATACGTAAATTCTGCACAGGTTTTTACTGTAGATACACAAAAGCCTACCAGAGATTAAATTCCTGACCTAAGTCCGCTTTGTAACTATTGAGGCGGTCTATTGGTTGGAACGTCAAGGCCCTGGGTTTTATTTCAATAATTCCTCAAAATAGATGCCAATCATGTCCTCATCTCCCCTTTCAAGAGGCTCCAGTTGAGCATAAAGGTGGCATTCCCTATCAAGAGGCTCCAGTTGAGCACAAAAGTCGGATCGGATTGTATTTCAGATTCTTTTTTCATTTATATTCATAACCTGATATCATTCCTGTAATCCACATGAAAATAATTTGAGTTTGAGTGGCCAGATTATTATGCGGATTTATGGCGCGTCTTCTAACGCATACATACATGGTACGCTCTAGCTTCTCACACCACTTATGTTGTGTGTATTAATTTTATACTCGAGTGGAGCGACCTACAGTTTAAAGTCAACTCCGAATGACAGATTTTTGAGAAACTTTTCATGGCAATTTTTATTTACTGTCGGAGTTTTTACTAAAAATCTGCTGAAAGGAAGCCGCATACAAAAAATTTTCTTGTATTTCGTTTTGTTCGATATGTCTGACCTGGAGATTGAACTGTGGCCTTACGTCTTATAAGCCAACACACTACCTACTAGACCACTGCGACAACCTCAATAGCCAATAGTGCTCTTGATGTAAATGCATAACTTCTAAGAGCCTGAAGGCAAACTTAGCAGTCCAAGAATATTTACTTACTTGGACCCTTCCCGTGACAGAATTGTACTTTATGTTGCTTAAGAATTTTATTACTCAACCACTGTGTCACACCATTCCTTACTTCTTCTCCGTGGAACTCTTTCAATTAATCTGTAGACTCGTCGCGAACACAGCTATATTGAACCTCTTTTCTTTAGTCAGAAAGATCATGAAATTGAGCACAGGATCTACATAACCGAGTAGAAGTCTAACACGAGATTCATGCGAAGCCTCCTTTTAAAAAATGTATCATTCTGTGGTATACGATTGGTTGAAATGCAAATAGTAGGACAAGAGGGAAGTCTATGGCATCGAAAGATGTCAATAATTCAACTTGTATAGGCGATGCAAAAGACTGCATATAGCAACACTATTTAACATTTCTGTGAGTTTGACTACAGAATAATATGGCACTCCATGAACAAGTTTAAATCAGTTTAAAAGGGTATTTAGGGTGTTCCTCTGCTGGAATTTACGGCAATGAGTACTCAGCTGAGGTCGCCATAGTCTAGTAGAAGTGTGATGGCTTTATAGACGCGGCAAATTGGTTCAAATCCCAGGTTAGACATGTCCAACTAGACGAAACATGGAAAATATTTCCTCAGCGGCTTTCTCTCAGCAAATTTTTGGCAAAAATTGTGGGAGTAAATAAAAAATTTCCATGAAAAGTTTCTGAACAATCTGTCGTTCAGTAGGTCCCTCCACTCATGTATAAAATTAGCACACACAGCATAAGTGGTATGAGAAACTACGTTGTTATTTTGTCTGAAGGATTGCAATGACCGATTACGTATGCACAGATGAACTTATGAAGAGGGGAGCTTCAACTTCGTTGATAGGGCAGAACCATATTGTGTAGTGAGAAGAGAAGTTTGGAAGTGTAAAAGAAAAAAAGAATATGTAGAGAGGCGAAAACTCAATTCAAAACAAATGAAATGGAGCTTTTGGCGGGTAATTACAAGAGGAAGATATTTTTGTCATCCTGTAGGCGAACCACAAGTATTCTGAGCAGCAATGTAGGCTTAATATACACTTGCTATTGGGGTCCTTTCAAGTCCAATATGTGGTGAAGAAATTGAATCGCTTAATATGAGGTAAGAGCATAAAGACATATCCATATTGAGGGATGTTAGATTCAGGAGGGCCTCTACATTCTCTATGCCCTCTAATGGTATTAACTTTAATATCATTGTGAAGGAAACTCATGTCAAAGTAATGCAAAAGAAGGCAACACTTGCGTCTGTCGAAAAGGAAATTTCGGTTTGGAGCCTATGTAGGGGTATAATTCAATACATGCAGGACCCAACGTTACATACATAATACATAATTGGCCATTAGAACCCTTCAGTCAGCATTAAGGCCTAGCTTCTCACACCACTCATATTGTGTGTATTAATTTTATACGTGAGTGGCGGGACATACAGTTTAAAGTAGATTCCGAACTTTTCAGGGCAATTTTATTTACATTCAGAGTTTTTGCCAGAAATCTGCTGAGAAGAAGTCGCCGAAGAAATATTTTTTTCATATTTTTGTTTTGATGTCTGACCTGGGGTTTGAAACTTGGCCTTACGTCTAATAAGCCAACACACTACGGTGAATTCTACATACATATCGTCTCTAACAAAGCCTGTTCACGATATTCATATCGATTGTTTCTTCAATCACTATATTTTTCAATTCAAAAGAAGAAACCAAGTGCCATGGACTGTGTAAGAAATACTTCACACCATGTAAACTGCTCACTGGTCCCAGCAGAATCTACAATTATTGAACATGCTCAGTATGTACAGGCAGCTCAAAGTGTTCTGCAAAGATTGTGGCATCCTTGATCAATTTTTCACGTTAAAATTTTTAAATTTCTACAAAAAATTTTCCCGCCTATATAATCGAATTTAAATCTGCAAATACTTATTCAACTCAAAAACCTTGAATACTTTTTCCTGTCGATAGAAAATTGTCAACAAACGAATGAAGGTTGATAATGATGATGAATAATATTTGTTTTTTGTATTTTTCTTTTATTCATTAAACATTTTTTCACTTCTAATCAAATTAATTAAATGCTATTCGAGGTCTCCTCAAGACTTAATAAATATAAACAGCAGCAGCTAGACAGTAGCTGGCAACTGATGATATGCGTACATGAATACAAAATTATTTTTTTTCTTTTTTTTTTCATTAAAAAGAAGTAGATATTCATGCCATAGAAAGGAAGTAAAAGAAGAAAAAAACTGATTAACATCCTTTCTATTTGGAGTTAATTGAAGAGCAACGAAAATAAAAAAATGCTAAATATGGGTCAGTTCACAGTTAAAATATTCTAAAATTTTAAGTTTTTGAAGCAAAAGAAAAATAAAATAAAATAAGATTGCCTGAGAACCATAAAAAAAACAAAAGGAAATTTCCATTTATATCACTTTCTTCAATGCTTTGCTCGTGAAATGACTCATAGTTTATAAACACACATGGCTCAGCTGTTTACTTTATAGAGTCTGATTTATTTCCCGATGTACAAAACTAAAATTAATTAATTAAATCAACATCAGTTTACTTGTATTTTAGCATATGAGCACGTTAAACAGATTTATTAAAATGATGTTAAACAAAAGCGAGGGTCGTTGTTTGCATGTACACAACTATACAAAGAAAAATTCTACTTAAATTCCAGCAAACAAATTTTAAACTTAAATTTATGAAATTTATTAATAAGACTCGCTGTTCAATATATAGGGTGGGCCATTTATTGACTTAAATTTGCATCATCAGCTATTTCGAATCTAGCAATACTTAGGTAATTCTATTCTGTCACAAAATTCAGTTTATTATCTCCACTGAACGCAATGAATCGATTTACGCTTGAGCAACGTTGGGATTAATTGGAGATTTATTTCCAAAACACAGACAATTTTGGTCGAAATTTCACGAAAATGTCGTACAAAATTTGGTCGCAGAGGAGGACCAGCAGTGCCCGGTATATGCAAGTGAGCGTGCTCGTATAGTGCATACACCCGAAAATATTGAAGTTGTGGTTGAGAGTGTGAGTGAGAATCCATCAACATCAACTCATCATCGTTCTCAAGCATTGAAAATTTCACGCACAAGATTACGTGGAATTTTGCGAAAAGATCTCGATCTGGCGCCTTACAAAGTTCAATAAGTTCAGTAATTGAAGCCGGATAACCCTCCGCTAGTTGGGCCAACGAGAAACTGCACGATGATGTCGATTTTGCCAAAAAAAAGTCATCTTTTCGGATGAAGCTCATTTTCATCTTGATGGGTACGTTAATAAGCAAAATTGACGTACTTGGAACTCAGAAAACCCACACGTGGTTTCATAGAAGTCAATGCATCCATTACGGGTGACTGTTTGGTGCGGCTTGCTGAGCGGAGGCATCATTTGCCCGATATTTCTTTGAAAATGTCAACGGTCTAACCATTATGGTCAATGGAGACACCTATCGCACGGATCTTTTGTACCCACTCTTCATGGTATTGATGTGAACGATATTTGGTTTCAACAGGATGATGCAACTTGCCACACACCTCATGCCACACTCGACTTATTGCATCAAATGTTTGATCGCCGTTTAATTAACCGAAATGGGGATGTCAACTGGCCGTAAAGAAGCTGCAATTTGACACCGTTGGAGTATATTCTGTGGGGCGCTGTTAAAGAAAAGTATTATGCCGACAATCTAGAGATAATTAAGTATTTGAAGGCCAACATTCGTGATGCCATTGCCGCAATACTGCCCCATACACTCGAAAAAGTGCACTTAAATTGGTTCAAACGAATGAGATACTGTGAGGCCAGCCGCATCATCCTTATGAATGAAATAATATTTCATTTCTAGCGGGAACAATTGTGCTTCACAACAAAGGAATAAATTTGGAAAAACTTCAAACCGTTTTTATTTTGTTGCGTTTTTAAATTTAAACGTTTAAATGTCCCACCCTATATTAACGAGACTTTCTATTCAATATGTATCAAAGATTGTTTAAAAATCTGCCAAAAACTGTTTTTATATTCCAATGCATAGCTTCGCTACCCTGTTTATGGAGACAATTGTCTCTATAAAAAGCTCCAGTAGTTAAATGAGTTCAAATGTTTAATTTGATGACGAGTTATTTCAAGCATTCATTTTGTTTGATTGCGATGAATATTCAATCAAAGGTTTGTAACTATACCTTAATTAAACTTAATAATATAAAAAGTCGCCGTACTCTAGTAGGTAGTGTGCTGACTTATTAGACGTAAGGGCTGGGTTCAAGCCCCAGGCCAGACATCAAAACAAAATACAAAGAGTATTTCTTCGGCGACTTCCTCTCAGCAGATTTCTGGCAAAAACGCTGAGTGTAAATAAAATTTGCCATGAAAAGTTTCTCAAAAAAAAAAAACTGTCGTTCGGAGGCGACATTAAACTTTAGGTCCCGCCACTCATCTATAAAAAATTCACACACAAACATAAGTGGTGTGGGAAACTAGGACGTAATCCTGACTGAAGGGTTGTAATGACCAATTATGTCTGTATGCAATATATAAAAAAACGTTGTATTATTAACACGTTCAAACATCGTAGTTGTTACTGATGTTTCAATACAATTTTTTATTCTGACTAAAAAAGGAGCCTAGCTCCAGTGTTAATTTAATAAACAAGCACTTAATCATTGCACTGAATTTAATTTCCGTAGTTCATGTTTTAGCATTTAATTACGAATAATTATGTATGTATGTATATTATGCGTAATTTACTGGTGCGTAAGTAAGTATTATTAAATTAAATATTTTCCCAATTAAATTATCATTTTCAATGAAATTCTTAATAAATTATTCTGCTCTCGCATAGAACATTAATGCATAATGAGCACTTTTCCACACATAGAAATAATATGAATATATGTGTATATGTTTGTATATGTGTATGTATGTGTTAAAATTAATTAATTTTAATGGTCCACATGTATATAATTTCATACAAAATTTAATAAATTAACTGAATTAATTACAAATGACACAAGTATGATTAAACGCTTAAATATGTGGGGTTGTAAATTAATTTCATTATTTGGGTCACATACTTGGAAAACTTTTTTTTATTAATAATTAGACACCAGTTACAGACTGTTCAGAAGGCCATTATTTCGGATGTTGTAACATGACTTTCGACTTAAAAATAAAATAATTTAAATATAATTATCGTAGGTCCTAATTAAACAGAAGTTAATTAGCATTATAGTACAATTTCCTCTCATTTAAAACAATTATTTTCAGACGAATTTCCAAGAGTTTCTAAATTAATAACAATAAGAAAATTTTAAAAGAATGATGGTTGAAAGCAAGAGTGTTTTAATAACTTAGGAACGGATGTTCCAACATAGGCTTAAGGCCTCTCACAATATAATAACATATTATTGAAGCTACATCTGTCAAATTATTTTTCATTTATTCAGTGAATTGTAGTCGCCGTAGTTTAGTAGGTAATCTGTTGCCATATTATGCGTAACTCCAGGGCAGACATCTCTTAACAAAACGAAATCTTCGGCGACTTCCTCTCAGTAGATTTTTATCTCTATTTGTGTGAAGCACCACTAAAGTTATCGTCATAAATACATAATTGATCATTACAACCCTTCAGTCAGGACTACGATCTAGTTCCTCACACCACTTATGTTATGTGTGTTAATTTTATACCCTCAGAGTTTTTGTCAGAAATCTGCTGAGAGGAAGTCGCCGAAGAAATACTTTTCGTATTTTGTTTTGATGTCTGGCCGGGGGCTCGAACCCTGGCTTTACGTCTAATAAGCCAACACACTACCTACTAGACTACGGCGACTTCATTTCCTCATTTCCTTTGTTGCTTGTGGCAAATATTATAGCCTGTGGATCGATATGAAGCTTTTACTTTTCCTTTTCTTCTACTCGCTTTATGCACCAAATTTAAGTCCACAACCTTCAACCCTAGCTTGATATCCTAAACATGTTAGATTATTACAATACACACAAAATAAATGCTCATCATAATGTGATTGACCGAATCTTCAAAAAAAAATTGAAAAAGATTCCCATTGTTCCCAAAAGTTCCCCAAAGTTTCTACAGAAGCAAAGTGACTCAATTATTTATAATAATATTATATAAATAATTTATAATATATAATTTTAAATTACCTCTTTAATGTTTGTAAAGGGTGTTTTTTATAGAGGTATAGAACTTTAAGTTGCAATAAAACAACGATGGATTATTCGATTGACATGACTTTTATTTATCCGAAAGATAATCTTGTGGCATTACATTTTAAATATGATTTCTGGCATATGACCGCCACCTCTGGCGCGGATGTAGTCCAATCTGGACGTCCAATTTTCGATGACTTTTTCCAACATTTGTGGCCGTATATCGGCAATAATACGGCGAATGTTGTCTTCCAAATGGTCAAGCGTTTGTGGCTTTACCGCATAGACCAAAGACTTTACATAGCCCCACAGAAAGTAGTCTAGCGGTGTTAAATCACAAGATCTTGGAGGCCAATTCACAGGTCCAAAACATGAAATTAGGCGGTCACCAAACGTGTCTTTCAATAAATCTATTGTGGCACGAGGTGTGTGACATGTTGCGCCGTCTTGTTGAAACCACATCTCCTGGACATCATGGTTATTCAATTCAGGAATGAAAAAGTTAGTAATCATGGCTCTATACCGATCACCATTGACTGTAACGTTCTGGCCACCATCGTTTTTGAAAAAGTACGGACCAATGATTCCACCAGCCCATAAAGCGCACCAAACAGTCAGTTTTTCCGGATGCAACGGTGTTTCCACATACACTTGAAGATTACCTTCACTCCAAATGCGGCAGTTTTGTTTGTTGACGTAGCCATTCAACCAGAAGTGCGCTTCATTGCTAAACAAAATTCGCTTATGAAAATCGGGAACAACGGTAATCTCGTTTTGGGCCCATTCGACGAATCTACGCCTTACTTGATGATCGTTTGGCTTCAATTCTTGCACGAGTTGCATTTTGTAAGCACGCAAACCAAGATCCTTCCGCAAAATCTTCCATAAAGTGGATGGACACAGATCCAATTCCTGTGCTCGATGGCGGATGGACTCATTCGGGTCTTCCTCAATGCTACGCTCTACAGCAGCAATAGCTTCTTCTGTACGCACCGTACAGCGTCTCTGGGGATGCGAGTTATCAATAAGAGTAAACGTGGTGCGAAAACGTTCCATGGTTAATCGAATTAACTGCTCTGATGGACGATTTTGTCGACGTTAAAATGGACGTAGTGCGCGATACGTTTTCCGCACAGAACCATTATTTTCGAAATAAAATTGCACTATTTGCAAACGTTCTTCAGGCGTGAGTCTATTCATGGTGAATTGCCAAACCAAACTGAGAATAAATCACTTGACAGCTGTTAAATCGGTCTCCATCTTGAAAAGTAATGCCAACTTAAAGTTCTATACCTCTATAAAAAACACCCTTTATATTTACTTAGTATTGTAGGTATTACCTTTAAAGGGATTTGACGATGACATTACACAATGACACTGAGTCTTTTACTTCTTTCCCTCCTCAACAATCTGATTTTCACTACAAATTAAAAAAAAAAAACAAAAACACAACAGTTGCCAACACTGTAATGGATTCAATGATTTTAAAAACTGTAGTATTTTTTTTTTGATTTTTCTCAAGCATTTATTCATTGTCTGTATGTATGTATGTATGGAAATATATATGTAAGCAACATTGTTGCTGTTGCTATTGGTATTGCTATTGATGTTTAATTTGTTGTTTCATTCTCTTTTTTTATTGAAAAGCATCTGCAGAAGTGTTTCACAATGACTACCACCACAAGCAGGACATTATTTTTCACTTTAAAAGTGACTGCACAAGTAAAATAGCAGCCATTACATACCCAAAGAGAAGGGGATTTAAATAAATGAAAACAAATTAAATTTAAAAAAAGAAATTTTACGTTAAATGGCATCATTTGCTTATGCGGTATTACGTATCAATCCAAAATCCATAGCCTTTGGTTTGGTTTGTTATACGGTGAATATGTTGTATTAAAACCGCAGTGTATCGAGTGGTCTGCATCTTTCAAAAATGATGATCTAAGACATCAAAGACAAAGACTGGCCCACATAACAAAATTTGTCATTATAACCCTTCAGTCTGAACTACGAACTAGTTTCCCACACCACTTCTGTTGTGTATGGTCATTTTATACATGAGTGCCGGACGGGATCTACAGTTCAAAGTCGACTCCAAGTGCCTGATATTTGTGAGAAACTTTTCATAACAATTTTTTATTTATTCCCAGAGTTTTTGCCAAAAATCTGTTGTGAGAAATTCGCCGCAGAAATATTTTTTCATGTTTCGTTTTGTTAGATATGTCTGAGCTGGGATTAGAAACGTGTCTGACGTCTAATAAATCACCACACTACCTACTTGACTATGATTTAAAAATCACAAATTAGAGAAATATTACTCGATCCAGATTTGTGGCAGACTCATAAAGAACTTACACAATGATTAGGCCTAACTCAAACAGCCAAAGCTCAAAGCGTTTAAAAGCACACAAGGTGTTCTAAAACAAAGAAATTGTGTGCTACATGAACTGAAGCCGAAAAACGTTGAAAATTTGCATTAAATTATCACACGCAACGAAAAATGATGTCTCTGCGGTAACGTCAATCGCAATAAATCACACACCGGTATATGTAGACTTTTTTCTTTGACTGTATGTGAAGCCAATGAGTAAAATCTGCGGCCAAGCAGAATATCCTTTGTGCCTAGCTAATGATCTAAACATGGTAGCATCAGAAGGCTGTAATATATTGTGAACTACTAAAACCAGGCCCTAATATCACGGCTAAGCTGTACAGACATGAATTAATTCGTTGGAAGAAAACATTGGCCGAAATGTAAACTGATAAGCTGGCGTAGTTTTCCATGAGGAAAACGCTCGGCTATATATTGCGGAGGAGGTCGACAACTGTGTGGAAAACAGTAAATGGGAAGGTTTACCTCACCAGCCGTAGTGCCCAGACTTTGCCTTTTCTGGCTACCATTTCTTCGATCAAAGCTGAGCGCTTTTTCGTGGATATAGTTGAACAAAAATTAGCGCTTTTGCATTTCATTTTTTTGGGTAGGATTTGAACAGACATGCTAAAGTATTAATTTTTATTCTAAAATATCTCTGAGCCAAAAAAAATGTTTTGTGTGGTGAAATTAGCACTTTTAGATTCTACAACCAGATTCTAAAAATAACTTAATTTGTGATGTAATAACCACTCGAATAGTGCTAAAAACCCAGTAGTCTAAGAGGCAATATGTTGGCTTATTAGACGTGAGACCATGATGCAAACCGCAATGTCTGACATCTCCAACAAAACGAAATATGAGGAAATATTTCTTCGACGACTTCCTCTCAGCAGATTTTAACAAAACAGTAATAAGTCCTTAAGAAGTCGCCGTAGTCCAGTAGGTAGTGTGTTGGCTTATTAGGCGTAAAGCCAGAGTTCAAACCCCAGACCAGACATCAAACAAAATACAAAAAGTATTTCTTAGGCGACTATTCTGAGAGTAAATAAAATTGCCATGAAAAGTTTCTCAAAAAACCTGTCGTTCGGAGTCGACTTTAAACTGTAGGTCCCGCCACTCATGTATAAAATTAACACACACAACATAAGTGGTGTGAGAAACTAGGGAGTAATCCTGATTGAAGGGCTGTAATAACCAATTATGTATATATGTATTAAGTCCTTCAATAAGAAGATTGCATACCTTTAAATAACTGACTCTCCCACAAATTACCTTAATATACTCCGTGTTAATGAAAATCACTCTGATTTTGGACAACAACTTGAATAAAATGAATTTTTTTTTGGTCTTTTATTTTGCCACTCTCATCATTCAACCTCTTGTTCTATTATTCTCCCTCTCCCTCTCTCTCTCTATCTTATATTCTTACTTACAACAAAAAAAACCATAAAATTGATGGAATATTGGGGTTTAACGGAATTGTGTCACAACAACTAGTTCACCTGCATACATCAACCGAGAAGAGAGAGAATCGTTTACCCACTACAATGTAATATCATGCACAGCAACAACACCACACCAACTATGGCATACTCTTTTGCACATGATGGTGTTGGTATTCAATATATTTGGGGCACTTACTACACTTTGTTGTTGTTGTGATATGTGGTTGTAACAATATATAAAGGAATGTGTAAATATGTGTGTATGTATTTACAGAGAGGGAGAGAGAGAGAGTGTTAAAATTTAATTAAATTCACAATATGATCCAATCTGTGCATCAAATTTCCACTTGATTTTATGTGTACACTGTATAGTGTGTGTGGGTAAGAGAGTTTGAGTTCACAGTTGAATAGTTTTTCAATTTTGTTTAAATATTCACAAATTTGGCAGAGAAAATCTCTCAATCTCACAATCTCAGATATCAATTAAACTGAAGTAAAACGTCATAGAAAATTAATTCTAAAAGATTGATTACGATTGATTCACTTATTTTGCGTGTGAAGTTTTTTTGATGTGTTTTTGAACAGTTTTGCTACAAATTAAACTATTTTGGAACAGATATAGGAAAAGTCAATAAGGGTAGAGAGAGTTAAAAATTCAACATAGATTTTAAGATCTTTGTAAACCAATTGACATAAAATTTCCAAAATGTTATTCACACAAATCGTTTGAAGTGTTTTTTCCAGCTTGAAGTGAGTTCTTTTGACATCTTCCTCTCAGCAGTCTTCTGGTAAATACTCTGAGAGTAAATAAAATTACAATGAAATGTTTCTCAGTAAATTGTAGGTACCGCCACTCATTTATGAAATTACACACACAACTTGGATGGTGTCAGAAGATAGGTTGTGATTTTGACTAAAGGGTTGTGATGCCCAATTAAGTAAGTTAAGATAGAATTTGGTATGAAGTAGAGGAAAAATACTTGAATAACTTCATACTCAATGCTGAATATATCGGTGGCTGGACCATCTATCGCTTTAAATTTGAATCATCGGTTATTTCGAATCTAGCAATACTAAAGTCTTTCTATTCTGTTAAAAAATTCAGTTTATTATCTCCACTGAACGTAATGAATCAAATTACCCTTGAGCAACATTTGAATTTATTGGAAATTTATTTACAAAACAAAGACAATTGGCACGAAAATATTGTATACAATTTAGTCGCAGAGGAGGACCAGCAGTGCCCGGTATATGCAAGTGAGCGTGCTCGTACACTGCATACACCCGAAAATATTGAAGTTGTGGCAGAGAGTGTGCGTGAGAATCCATCAACTCATCATCGTTTTCAAGAAGTGAACATATCACGCACAAGTTTACATCGAATTTTGCGAAAAGAACTCGGTATGACGACTTTCAAAGTTCAATAGGTTCAGGAGTTGAAGCCGCATAATCATTCGCTTCGTTTTCCCTTCGCTAGTTGGGCCAATGAGAAACTGTACGAACAAGTCGATTTTGCCCAAAATAGTCATCTTTTCGGATGAAGCTCATTTGCATTTTGGTGGGTACGTTAATAAGCAAAATTGCCATATTTGGGGCTCAGAAATCCCACACACCTGGTCTTACAGAAGCCAATGCACCCATTACGAGTGACTGTTTGTTGTGGCTTGGGGAACGAAGGCATCATTGGCTTGATGTTTCTTTGACAATGAGCAGGCCGCAACCACTACGGTCAATGGCGACACCTATCGCACACCATGATAACTGATTTTTTGTAACCACTTTTCATGGCATTGATGTGAACTATATTTGGTTTCAATAGGATGGTCCAACTTGCTACACATCTCATGCCACAATTGATTTATTGCGTCAAACGTTTGAAGGCCATTTAATAAGACGCAATGGTGATATCGATTGGCCGCCAAGTAGCTGCGATTTGACACTGTTGAACTACTTTCTGTGGGGCACCTTTAAAGAAAAGTATTATGCCGACAAACTGGAAACTATTAAGCACACGAAGGACAACATACGATATGCCATTGTCGAGATACGAACCCATACACTCGAAAAGTGCACGTAAATTGGTCCGATCGAATGACGTACTGTGAGGCCAACTGCGGTAGCCATGCGAATGAATTAATATTCCATTCCAAAATTGAACTTCACAATAAAATAATAAATTTAACAAAATTTCTAATCGTTTTTATTTCATTGCATTTTTAATTTTAAACTTTTAAAGCACCCAAGAATTTCATTCAGGATACTAAAGAAACTCAAGTATTTCTTTGGTTTCTAAATTGTCAATTAAAAAAACAAATGCTTTATATAGTCTGGTATTTGTCTTGAGGTCTTCGTGAATCAATTCTGATTTCAATTTAAAAAAAATTGTTATAAATTTTAAATAAAACAAATAAAAACTACATGAGTATAATTACTTGTCCCAATTTTCCTACAGACTAAATACTTTTTTTACTCCAATAGTATTGGGCAAATAAATATTTAAATGTATTTATATTAAGTAGACAACTTACCAATTAATTGCTTTTAAATCCTATAAATATTAATTAAAATATTTTAATAACTTGCAGCTTTTGCTTTGAACAAATTAGATTTTTAAAGCAAATTTCTGGTTTCAGTGTCACTGGAAGTTAAATCTGAAAAGAAAACAAAAAGAAATTGAAACAATTTATAAATTTTAAGTTAATTAAATAAATACTACATAAGTTGTTATTATTGTTTAAAATAAAAAAATAACAAATATTGACCACAAATAAGACCACAGTTCAAACGCCAGGTCAGATTTCACCCACAAAACAATAAATGTGAAAAAATATTTATTAAGCGAATTCCTCTCAGAGTCAAACTGAAGGTCCCGCCACTGATCTATAAAATTAACACACACAACATAAGTGGTGTGATAAGTTGTAATCCTGACTGAAGGGTTGTAATGAACAATTATGTATGTATGAGTATAAGAGTTCAAAGCCTTCAACACTTAGGCAATCCATAACGAATGTGGGCCTCCAAATACCCAATTGTCTCTGGTTTGTCGGCATAACACTTTTCTTTCACAGAAAATAATCCAACAGTGTTAAATCGCAGCTTCTTGGTTGTCAATTGACATCACCATTTCGGCTAATAAAACGGTTTGAGGCAATAAATCGTTTGTGGTTTGGGATATATGGCAAGATGCACCATCCTGTTAGAACCAACATCAATACCATGAGGAAAGTGTACAAAAAATCATGGTGCGATACGTGTCTCCATTGACCGTAATGGTTGTCGCAACAAATAAACACTAGTAATGGGTGCATTGGTTTCGGTAAGACCCCGGGTGGGTTTTCTGAGCCCCAAATGCAGCAATTTTGCTTATTAACGTACCCACCAAGATGAGAACGAGGTTTCATCCGAAAAGATGATTTTTTCATCATAGTCCAGTTTCTCGATGGCCCAATAAATCCCAATGTTGTTCAAGCGTAAATCGATTCATTACGTTCAGTGGAGATAAGATACTGAATTTTGTGACAGAAAAGAACGCCATAACTATTTCCAGGTTTAAAATAACCAATGTTTCAAATTTAAATATAATTAAACCGATGTGCAGAACTCTTATGCTAAACAGGTAATTGGTCTGCTGTAGCAAGTCCTCGGATAATTGTGCTGTCATTTATCGTTGTCTAGAAACAACCCGCTCGAGTATGTGCTGTAGTGATGGGGAACCTTAATAAGCGTTGATACCTAATTTTTTCCTCCCTTAGCTTGATTAGTCTCTACATTTCTGAGGTTCTTCATACTGGTTTCTAGTTAGTTGTTAGCGTTTTTTCTGTACCTCCCTCGTTATTACTATATTGGCTAAACAGCAAAAACTATTTTTGTATTCCATTGACTGCTGTCATATTGAGATATGAATAGCTCTTGCATGTTGTACGCAACTCAAGGTATAATAAAATCAAGCTACCAAGCCCTATCCCCTAAGAGACACTTGAGTTATAAGTTTGTCTGTCTGATTATTTTTTTTTTAAACGAGAACTAAAGTATTCCGCTATCCAAAGCCTGATATTCTGTGTGATAAGATTGTTTATGCTCATGGCTTCTGTTTTCTGGATATTTACTTCGGGTTTAACAGGAAATGCTAATCCTTCCAGATTTGCTTGTTTCGCTTGCGAGTTGGAGATCTTGCGTGAGAGTAGCAAATATTATCGGTCAGAATTCAAATCATTGAGTTGATGTGAATTGCTTTTCTTACAGGAGACTTCGATCATGATTTTATACTACACGTTGCATTCTGATGCTCCTAATGTGTGGGCCGGAGAGTTCTGCATCCTCGTGCTTTCGATGATTCTCTAATGATTTTCTGAATGATTTTCTAGGTTACTCCTTTCGTTGTTAATGCTTTCCGTATAAAAAAGTCCGTGAGATGATATCAAAGGATTTGAAATCGAAAAACAGTAGATCAGTGGGAGCATGCCATTCAACTTGTTGCGGTGTTATAAGACTAGAAGGCGCCTATTTACTCAGAGACTTGTCTGTGCATTATCGGTGATGTATTCTTCAAAATTTTGCGATACTTTAAAGCAATTTATAGCCACGACTAAAAATATAAGCAAACAATGCTCTTTTCATACTGTGGTGTATCGAATCGTTATCGTGAATCGAAGCTTAAATTAAAAAAAAATAAAATAAAAATCGTATGTAAATCTGTTATAAACTGTACGACAAGATTTATCAGTCCCGTCAACAATTTTAACATCATCATCGCCAACACCATCCTCATTGTCATCGTCATTATGTTGTCACTAAAGTTGACGTTCACTTCTACGAACAAAAGCCCTCCCATCCCACATCCCATCAATTCGTACGCACAAACACACTCGACTACAACTGTCCACACAATGGATTTCAAACAGGCAAATAACTAAACAACCACATGGGACGGACAGAGAATTAAAGTTGCGGCGAAGCGAGGCAACCCAACCAACCAACGATCATTGACTCAGGTCAGTTTACGATATCGGACCATAAGCATGCTTAGTTGAGCTGCTTAAACAAATACATGGCATGTGGTTGTGTACACCTATTCGATATCTTCTTTATACAATTAAAACCAACACACACATGAACACATACTTGTTAGAGTGGTTTTTGAAGCCATTACCACTACCATTACATGTTTGGCAGAGTACTTGACAGAGAGCGCCATAGGCTTAGAGAGCCACAATAATTGTCAATATTAACGTTAAACTAGAAATAAAACACCAGCAACAATATTCAGACAAAAATCCGGCTGTAGGGGTTTTCATTACTTTTTCTCTCTCTTTTTCTCATTTATTTTCTGTTTAGAATACTGGTGTGACAACAAAGAAAACGAATTAAATTACAATTCAACAATATTTTGAGTTTAAACCTAAGCTACACTCAAACCAGGTTGTATACGGCACTCACAATAATCTTGAAAGCATTTAAGTAGAATAACGTATGAAAATGGGTTTGAGTGAATGTATTCAATACATATGTCCATACAAATATTGCTTCCATGTATGCACATATGGAGACACTCAACTCTAACTTGCTGAGCAATAAAACAATAAAAAAGGTATTTATAGCCGCTGAATAAATTGTAACTACACTGAGAAAAATTCTGTATAAAATGTTGACCGATCAGTAAGCATTTAAAAAAGGTACTGTACTAAACTAAAGTCTTGCGATTTTAAAATTAAATTTCAATTCTGCATTTGTGAAGATCTGGTTAAAGAACGTTTAAGACCATTTCAAAAGGTACTGTAAAAACACATAACGATCACATGAATACAGTACTCTACTGTAATAAAAAATTTCACACTGAAAAAAATCTCAGTAAGTGTAGAATGGAAATAATATCGAGGAAAATCAGCAATGCAATCCAAAGCTGATAGCTGCTATCGCACCTTCCATGTCTGATGACTCTGAATGGAATGGAATAGAGTAAGATATATCATCATACATAGTATAGTATGTACATTGAACGAGAGTCCATTAAGATGGGTCTGACAGTAACTGAGGGCAAAACGATGTATATATGTACGACGCATGCCCGTATTGGATCCCAGAGTACGGCCGATAACTATGCTTTTAATATAGTCAAGGAATTTATTTATCTTGGCTCAGCCGTTACCACTAAAAATGATGTCAGTTTAGTTGAGATCAAGTGCAGGATCACTTTTGCCAAAAGGTGCTGCAATGGCCTCAATGGGCAATTGAGTAGCAGAGACCTCTCTCGTACGGCAAAACTAACACTCTACAAGTCGCTCATCCCACCCGTGCTTCGTTATGGCGCAGAGGCATGGACCCTATTAAGTACTGAGAGTATTCGAGATAAAAGTTCTACGTAAGGTCTTCGGTCCAGTGCGAGTAGGCGATGATTTCCGATGATTGCGCTGGCTGGGCCATGTCATTCAAATGGAGAAGGATGCTCCGGCGAGATGGGTATTTAATGAGGAATTTTCGGAAGCCGCGAAGAGGACTACCTTGTTTGCTTTGGAAGGACCAAATCGAGGAAGCCCTGTCATCGATTGGTGTGACCAACTAGCGAAGGCGCGAATGAAACAGAGGCGCCTGGAAAGATGTGTTAAGGCACGTCGAAATGCGTTAATCGTGTTGTTAATGGCCAATTAAGTATGTAAGTATAGTATGTTCCTACACAAGATACGAAAGATAATAATTTGATTGATATCCGAAGTACATTCAGAAAGAATATGAATTTCATCGAATTTCTACATCTGTTCAAAAGGTTTGGATGATGATCGCAAGAATATTTTTTCTTGACATAAATATCTAGACAATCAAGGCATGAAAAAAGCAGTGTTATCACAGAGAACCACATACTACAAGTCCAACCAGTTGAATGTTATAAGGTTCTTTTAATCCATGCAGTGGATTAAATTATTTTACGGTATACATATGGATTAACAACGTATCACGGAACAAGAACAGGAGTTTTTGGTTCCAAGCCTGTGAGGAAGCATCGAAGCAATCTACGTCATCGAAAGATGTACTCAATTCAACCTGGGTAGGAGATATAAAAGACAGGACATTGCAACAGTATCTGACAGTCCGCTATTTGAGCACTAGGCTCTTATGACATTAAATAGGAGATATTGTGGTACTGTCTGAAAAATATAAGTCAGCATGGCGGGTCCTCGACAATTACAAAGTAGACGAGTTTGCATGGAATTCCATTAGCTAGAACCCCTCAGTGGAGCTATTTTTGTCTTCAGCTAAAGGTGGGAATCTTCGAAAGACACATTTGTCGCAAGAAAACAGTGCACAATTCACCATCACTGGTGCCTAGGTACTAAACCCACCACCTACAACCACTCAACCACTCTCTCCCTGTTTAGCTTTAAAGCATTCTTAAATTAAATTAAATTTCGCCTTCGTACCTCCAACCTATGGAGTTCCAACCTAAGCCATTCGCCGACTATGTTGGCTCCATAGAATTCCAGAATTCAACATCTCTCCCACAAATCGGTTTGACCCAAATCTCGTTTTGCCGGGCTATATAAATCCGGCACAGTAAATTAAAATTAAAAGAAAGGGATGGAAGATAAAGAGAGGCAAAGAATCTTCTCAAACCAAGTGAGGCAATCGGCAATTTTATTGTTGAATTATAATAAGATCGGAGTCGACTTTAAACTGTAATTCCCGCCGCTCATGTATAAAATTACCGCATACAACTTGGGTGGTGTGAGAAGCTAGGTCGTAATTCTGACTGAAGGGTTGTAATGACCAATTAGGTATGTATGTATGTATGTATGTAGTCATAGAAATGTATGTTTGGTTATAATAATATAACAACTATCACAGGAATTAAAAAAATATTTCAAATGATAGGTAAACTGGTGTGCAGTGCGCTGGTGTATTAGAGTGAGGGAAACTCTGATCTGTTACACTACACCGACCACAAAGTCTAAAGCACTCAGCTCGTGGTAATTATAACGTAATTAGGAATCATATTATAATTAACAAAAAATAAATTAAAAATTTTAGCAGGAAATGAAAAAAAATTCCTCTTGAATTTTGCTTGTATTCCGCTGATTTTCTTTTTCTCAGTGTATTTATAACCAAACTATTTTTGATTTTATTTGACGATCACATCATAAATCAAATATTGTCGTTAAACTTGCTATTCAAAGATACGTTTTTTAACAATTTCTTGTTTTTATTTTGCTTTTGCTTTAACTTTTTAGCTATGTTTTCTGTGAAGCATTATTTCGACCAAAATTCTACAAAAGAAAACTAAAATTGAAATGTTTTTGAGAGAGAGAGAGAGAGAGAGTTTTTTCTCTCTCTCTCTCTCTCTTATTTAGTTTCATAATTTCATTTTTCGTTAAAACTATAGAAGCACAACTAAATACCAAACAAAACTACAAGGAAATTTTATTCAATTTGAATACAAAACTACAAAGAAGAAGAATAAGAAGAAAAAAGTTGAAAAACTTTGTTTTGATTAAAAACAGCATAAGTTTTGGACATGTTCGCAGAAAAAAAGAAAAACATAAACAAAGTGGAACTAAATTTAATAAAAATAACTGAAAAGTATTAAATTGAAACCAAAAATATTTCTTTTTATTCCATTTTAGTTGCGTTTTTAATTCAAAAATAAAAACTTTTTCTTTTTTATTTCAATTTAAGAGGAAGGAAAATCAAAATTAAATTCTGAAAACAAAAGATTTCTCTTTAGTAGGTTGGGTTAGGTTATAGCTGATAGCTTACCGTTCACAGGCAAGTTTACTCGGTGGACCATATGGCCCATTGTGCCACCCAGTGTAGATATAGATTATTTGGCTCTCCATTTCTTGTCAGCTTGACGGAGCTATCATCTATTCGTATCAAGGATATAGCTTCGTTCACCAAACTTTCTGGCTGGTTTTCCAGTATGGGGTAGTCGTGCTTTAGATGTTCAGCCCTTGCGCTGACCAACTTCTTCCTCTTCACTGATTTTGGTGGAACTTGGTCACTACAGGGACTGCGTTCACCCGTGGCATCACAACTTGCCTAGAGGAGACATATCTTCTCCTCTTCAGACATTTCTCATCCCTTCCGTGCCAATTTGTGCTGGTTATGGACAATAATACTCCTATGAGTCAACGTACTAGTCGGTCGCTGCAAAACATTGCTCCTGTAAAAGAGAGTGGCATAGCAAGCGAGATGTTACGGCTACCATTATTGTTATCCAATGGGAATCAATCAAGATTGGTCTGGCAGTCGATGAGGGCAAACGAAGTATATGTTGCCGACAAGCAGAACCATGCGGCGTAATGGATTCCAGATTACATATACACTCGTGCATACATAATTGGTCATTACAACCCTTCAGTCAGGATTACGACCTAGCTTGTGTGTGTTAATTTTATACGCGAGAGGCGCGACCTACAGTTTAAAGTCGACTCCGAACGACAGATTTTTTGAGAAACTTTTCATGGCAGTTTTATTTCCTCTTAGAGTTTTTGCCAGAAATCTGCTGAGAGGAAGTCGCCGAAGAAATATTTTTTCATATTTTCGTTTTGATGTCTGACCTGGCGTTTGAACCGTGGCCTTACGTCTAATAAGGCAACACACAACCTATTAGACGACGGCGACTTCAGTGGATCCCAGATTACGGCCAATAATTATACTTTCGATATAGTCAAGGAATTTATTTATCTTGCCTCCGCCGTTACCAGTCTGGAGATCAAACGTAGAATCATTGCCAACAGATGCTATTATGGTCTCAGTAACCAATTAAGTAGTAGAGAGCTCTCTCGTACGACGAAACTTATACTGTACAAGTCGTTCATCCTTGCTGCTTTACGGCCCAGAAGCATGTACACTTTTAAGCATCGATGCAGCAGCTTTGAGAGCATTCGGTCCAGTGTGAGTTGGCGATGATTTCAGCATTCGATTTAGTAATGAGCTGTAGGACCTCCTCAACGCCATGGACGTTGTGAAGCTCATTACCATCCAGCAGCTGCTCTGCATGGGCCATATCGTTCGGATGGAAGAGGATGCTTCGGCAGGATGTGTATTGCAATTAGCGGAAGTTTGCGAATGGGACGATCTACGTTGAAAGGACCAAATTGAGGTCCAACTGAAAAGAAGCAGAGTCGCCTGGTAGAATATGTTAAAGCGAGCTGGATTCCGACAACTGGGTTTTAAGGGCCAATTAAGAAAAAAGAAGTAAAGAGGAACTTGCTAATGCAGTTCTTTTGACCACAACAAATCGATGTGAATGTGGACGACATGTGTTTTTTCCAAATTTGTTAAAAGAATTTCTATTTTTTGTTGTGATGAATGAACTAATTTTCAAACCACATACGTATGTTAATAAATTTCCCACAAAAACATGTCCAATTTCTATCCAAATATTATTAACTGCTGTCAGTTATCTAACCAAACCGCTCCAAATTAATTACATTTCGTAACACATATGTATCTCTACCTGCTGCTCTTGCACTTCATGTGGCTGTCAAACAAGGCTGCCATTTAAGGTTTCTATTTCCCAAAGAAGATAGAAATTTGATGTAATTTTTTGAACAACAAAATTTACACACACAAAATGGGAATTGATAGATGGAATAACACATTAAATAACCATAAATCATGTTCTATTTAACAATTATTGTGAAGTCAAAAAAGAAAAAAATACCAAAAATACACTGCAATTAATCATACGAAATGGAAGATAAGCCCATGAACGTGTTTAACCAAGAAACAGACACACAAAGATAGCCGGTTTGTTAAAATGCAGAATAAATGAAGAAAATTTTCGATTATTTTATGTTTTACATACGATTACGAACAATATTTCATATTCTGCCTTTAAAAGTTCCATTAAAAATAGAATAGGAATGGAATCATAAAAAAGGGGAGGTAATCTTCCACAGCTTATGAAATGAAATGAAGGAATAAAGAAGTTACGAAGTCAGAAAAGTAACAAAATGGAGATACAATAATTGCATGGATATTTAATGGATACAAGTTGCAGTATCTTAATAGAAAAGCAAATAAAAAGAAGATCTAAAGCAAGTAAGAGAAACGAATTTTTAGTGTAAGCCACCTATTTCAAACCCTACGTTAAAATAATCATTAATCGACCACCTTACAATTTGCAGTCAGTGCTATGGGAACTCAGGCCTTAATAATGTTTACAGAAGATATGGGAAAGACGAACAAAATTCATGTATGAAATATAGATTTATCTTGCGTGTGTTAATTTTATTCATGAGTGGTGGAATCTACTGTTTAAAGTCCATTTCGAACAACAGATTTTTTTTGAGAAACTTTTAATGGGAATTTTATCGGGTGGGCCATCTAAAGGTTTAAATGTGAACCATCGGTTATTTCAAATCTGGCAATACGTACTTATGCCATTCTATTCTGTCACAAAATTCAGTTTATTATCTCCACTGAGAGTAATGAATCGATATACGCTTGAGTAACGTTGGGATTTATTGGGCCAACCACGATGACGACGATTTTTCAAAAAAAAAAAAGAAATCATCTTTGCGGATGAAAGCTCTTTTTCATCTTGGTGGGTACGTTAATAAGTAGAAATTGCCGTATTTATGGCTCAGAAAATCCATACGTGGTCTTACAGAAGCCAATAGATCCATTACGAGTGACTGTTTGGTGCGGTTTGTGGTGCGTAGGCATCTTTAGCTCATATTTCTTTGAAAATGAGGGCGACGCAACCATTACGACCAATGGCGACACCTATCGCAACATGATAACCGATTGTTTTGCACCCGCTCTTCATGGTATTGATGTGAATGATGTTTGATTCCAACAGGATGGTGCAACTTGCCACACATCTCATGCTACAATCGATTTATTGCGTCAAACGTCCTACCACCCGAAATTGTGGTGGCGCCCCATCACCTATCAAATTGTGTTATCGAGAAGCTGCTGTGGCCATTGCCGAGATACGCTCCCATAAACTCTGAAAAAGTGCACGAAAATTGATCCGATCGAATAAAGTACTGTGAAGTCAGTTGCGGCCGCCATATGAATGAAATAATATTCCATTTCTAAAAGAAACAATTAAACTTCACAACAAGGAAATAACTTTTAAACTGCTTTTGTTTTTTTCATTTTTAAATTTAAGCCATTAAGCACCCAATATTTTATTCGCAGAATTTTTACCGCAAAACTGTTGAGAGGAAATTGCCAAAAGAAATATTGAACCACAGGCTATCGCCTATAAACCAATAGACTACGGCATCTTCGAAACCAACATAACTCATGCATGCTATAAAATTCAGTTTGATTTATGCCTCAGAGTCAATGAACATTTGGCATTTTGGATACACTCCACCCAACGAAGCCAAGGCGGGCACTTGAGCGATTTATATTCCACACACAATGTCGTCAATATGTCTTTCGAATATTTTAAAACTTGTAGTCGCCGTAGTCTATTAGGTAGTGTTTTGGCTTATGAGGCCATGAGGCCATGGTTCAAACACCAGGTCAGACATCTCCAACAAAACGAAGTATGAACAAATATTTCTTCGGCGATTGCCTCTCAGCAGATTTCTGGCAAAAGCACTGTGAGTGAAATATAATCGCCATGAAAAGTTTCTCAAAAATCTGTCATTCGGAGTCGACTTTAAACTGTAGATCCCGCCACTCATGTATGAAATTAACACACGCAACATAAGTGTTGAGAGAAGCTAGTTCGCAGTTCTGCCTAAAGGGTTTTAGTCACCAATTACATATGTATGTATGTATGGTTGAGTAATTCAAATTTTTATGAATTTTTTGTGGATATCTTTAACTAGGACATGCAGGAACATATTAATGGACCAGTGCTGGGAAACTTTATTCTTTCCCCTAAAGGGGACGCTGCCTGACTTTCTTGTGTTAGTCGAATGCCGTTTACAAAACATTTTCGAATTTTCCTATTCTTATTCCTTTGCTTAGTTTGCTTCATATTTCATTATAAGATTGCTCTTGTAGAACACGTTCTAGAAGGATAGGTTTGCCATCTGTCTGTCATGAAAATATTTCTCAAAAATCTGTCGTTCGGAATCGACTTTAAACTGTAGATCAGGCCACTTATAGATAAAATTAACACACGCAACATAAGTGATGTGAGAAACTAGGTCGTAATCCTGACTCAAGTGTTATTATGACCAATTATGTATGGCAGCAAACACTTATTGCAAACTCCCGTAATGAAAGTAATTATTGAATCAGTAATGCTGGTGTAGGGTATTCGAAATCAAAAGCAAATGAAAGAAACCATCAACATGTAACACCGCGCTGTACAGTAGAGCCATGACATGCGCAAGTGCAACTGTTATGAAAAATATACAACACAAATGCTGTTATGCCACTTCTGTTATACCACCACAGAACTAAACATGAGGCCAACTTGAGGTGGCATACAATTAAGTTTTATGTATTGCATGAATGCATGAATCCGTATGTACATATGTACCTACGTATGTATGTACATATGCAGCTGCATTCTGATAATAATTCTTAAGGATCTACATAACCACACTATTGGAGTACGAATCTAGTGTAGTTACACACACCTGTAAATATCCTATTAGACTAGACCATTCCACAAAACGTCTGCTAATAAAAATAATAACAACAACAAAAACAACCACAAAAACAAAAACTATGAGTAGATTGTGTTTAGAAACCCAACCGGTTTACACAGGCAGATTTCTTTTTTCTCTTTTTTTTGAGAGGAAAAAAGTTTCAATACTGAAAACACAACAAACAACAATGGAAATATATTTTTGTTGCAACAACTGGTGGAGCAAAAAAAAAAAATGAAAATGGTTAGTAAAAGGAAAAACAAAAATATATTTTTTTGTAATCAATGTGCCACATACCAAATACCAACGCGCACCACATCAAATTTTGCGTACCCTCGATAAAGATACGACAGAAAAAAAGGATTTAATTTAAAATAAAAAAGAACGAAAAAATATATTTACAAGGGAAAGATATTGATGAATTCAATTATAAAGTTGATTAAAATCATTGATTACATGCTTATCAGTATTAAAATCAAGCTTAAAAGCATTTACAGATGCATGGATTTTAATTGCGGATTTTTAATTGAAATTAAAGATCGTCATCTCAACAACATCAACAGCATCTCTCAACGTCACTCAATACTACTTCAAAAATTTACTTGTATGTATTGCATTCCGGCACTGGGCCTTCTTACTAGGTAACGACAGTTGGCGACCCTCTCCTTCTAAGACCTGCTACAGCAGACCAATCTCCTGCTTAGGTAGAAGACCATGGTTAATGATAATAAAACGAAGCAAAGAAATAATAAGAAGATAGGGAAGTGATTTGTTACAGTCACTCAACTTACACAGGAAAGTTAGGCTGATGGCAACCCTATCATTCTAGAACCAGCTACAGAAGACCAATCTCCTGTTTTGCCAGAAGACCAATTTCCTGCTTAGCCCAAAGAAAATGAGTAATGATGATATTGAAACGAAGCAAAGAAATAATAGAAAGATAATGAAATGATTTCTGAAAGCCATTCAACTACCACAGGGAGTTCAGACTAATGGCAACCCTGTCTTTCTAGAACGTACTGCGGGAGAGTAAACTTCTGCTTAGCCAGAAGAACTTGGTTAATGATATTGAAACGAAGCAAAGAAATAATGAGAACATGGAGAAATGATTTGTGAAAGCCATTCATTTACCAAAGGAAATTCAGGCAGATGGCAACCTTATACTTCTAAGAGTTTCTACAGAAGACCAATCTCCTTCTTAGGCAGAAGAACTTGGCAATGAAACTAAGCAAAGAAAAAACAAAAAGATGGGGAAATGTTTTGTGACAGGCATTCAACTAACAAAGGAAAGTCAAGCATCGTCACATTTTCCCAGCACTAGTCCCAATACATTTTCACAGACGGTGTTAGTAAAGTATGAAGCAACAATTGTTCCATCATGTCTTAGTTAAAGATATCAAAAAGAATTTCATAATAATTTGAATTACTCAACCAATTTCGCCTTAATTACAATAAATTTAATTTAAATAAAAAAAGATAGGAACTTGAAATCAATCCTAGCGATCATATGTGTACATGCATACATACATAATTGGTCATTGCAGGATTACGACCTAGCTTCTCTCACCACTTACGTTGTATGTGTTAATTTTATATGTGAATGATAGAACCTACAATTTAAAGTCGATTCCGAATGATAGATTTTTCGAAAAACTTGTCTTGGCAATTTTATTTTTCTCTTAGAGTTTTTGCCAGAAATCTGCTGAGGAAGTCGCAGGAGAATTACATTTTCATACTTCCTTGTGTTGTAGATGCCTGACTTGGGGTTTGAACCGAGCCCTCACGTCTAATAAGCCAACACTACCTACTAGACTACGGCGACTTCAAGATACCAATACCATGCAATTTGTTGCATTTTTTCTTGCCTTTTGAAGCCGCAGGCGTTTGCGAATAAGCCACAAGCCATAGTGAACCTCAAAGCCTATACTCTTGGAACAAATTCAGCCTAATTTTGCATGAGAATCATGTAAAATTTGACATTTCGAATGTGTTCCATTCAGAGACGATGTCATACTCCATACATAATGCCATCAATTTGGTTTTTCAACAAATAAAAAATTTCGATGATATCTCAGACACAATTGTTTTTTTATTTTTATTTAAAGGTGGGAAGTGCTTAATGAACGAACAGTTATAAATAGGCAATGAAAATCTCTCTGATATATAAAATTAAAAGTAAAAATAAATTGAAATTTTGTTAAGTCTTCTAAATTAAAACGATTTTCAACGAATTAAAGAAAAAATATTTAAAGACTGTAAAGCCTACTTTAATGTTTACATTTAACTTTGTAAATGGGTGAAGGGTATTTAGTTTATGAAAGAGGCTTGGCCTACTATAATTTCATTCTTTTGTTTTTCTATTATCATATAGTGGCAATAGCAACTCCCTCTTTAATTCTTTCTGGTTTACCTCAACAAGGTTTTCAACTCTTTTTCCATTAAAAATAACAAAATAAGACGTGAATTAAAATATAATATGTTAAAAGACAATGAAATATTATACTCAAGCCAGTTATGGTTTCAGACAAATATTTTCGAAGAAAAATTCTTGCTGGAGACGACAATAGAAGTTCTTTTGTATTCAGTTTAATAGAAGAAAAACAATCATCAATTGTACGTTTGTTTGTTTGTTGTTTTGTTTGCTTTTATTACTAGAAATTTCTATCTTTCTTCCCTTTTGTTCTGTTTTTTTGTTCTAAACAAGTCTGTCTGAGTTTGTTGGTTGTCATTGACTGCATTTGTTAAAACATTCTTGTTGTTTTCATAGCTTTTTCTTGTAAATTTTGTTTCTGTACGTGAAACAACAGCAGTTGACTCTTTAAACTTCCAACTCAAACTCGAATATGAACTTTTTGAAGTTTTTTCTTGGTTTCAACACTTTTTTTGACTTCTTTTTTCCACTCGTTTATTTACATACGTTTCTTTATATAAGTAAAAAAATTGTAAATTGTGGCCAGAAGTAACAATAACCGGTATTACTCAAGCTGGCCATATATATCAGCGCTGTATATACAGACAATTTACATATAAATACAAGTATTTGGCTTAGAAAACTATGAACAGAGTTAAACAGCTCAAGAAAAAATTATTTCAACAGCCACCGTACTTAAGTTTTGAAGTTGAAGAAAAAACAAAAAAATCACGAAATAATTAAAATAAATAAAAACAAATAAAGATAACCATCGTAGAATGTTTTTATTATTTATTATTTCTCATTTGCTTTTGTTTTCATTTTTATGTAAATTAAGCTTCAAAAAAAAAAACAAGAAATTGTCAGTCACTCATTCCCAGCTTTGTTTCATTGAGCATTTCATTTGAATTTGGCTTAAAGCAAAAATTATTGAAATGAACAGCAGCAGTAGCAGAAAATAAATGTTTTTGCTGTTTTATAAATCTACTGTCATCACGTTTTATTTAAAAACAAAAAAAAAATAAAGAATTTTTTATGTGAACATTTTCGCAAGAACTTTTTAACTTTAGGGGAACAAGGTTAACTAAATGTCATGCTATTTGTCAATACCAAGAATTACTCTCAAACTATGTATACCAGCACAAACCACAGAGTGAAAATCATAAAGAATGTTTTAAAATTTTAATAACTGAAGTCCATAGAACACTTTTAACCCTTTAAAGGTTACAAAACCCAAGAAATATGCCCTACAAACTGCTTGAGAATACTGTTGACAATTGAAAATGTCGTACATGGTTCAAACCCCAGCTTAGACATCTCAGACAAAACGAAATGTGAAGAAATATTTCTTAGGCAACTTCCCAGCAGCAGTCTTCTGAGAGGGTCTTAGAGTAAAATAAAATTGCCATGAAAAGTTTGCTAAAATCTGTCTCTCGTTCGAAAAACCAAATTGATGGCATTATGTGTGAAGCATGACATCGTCTCTGAATCGTCTCTGAATTTTCCATGATTCTGATGCAAAAATTAAGCTGAATTTCTTCGAAGGATATAGGCTTCACTAGGTTCGCTATGGTTTGTGGCTTATTCGCAAACGCCTGCAGCTTCAAAAGACAAGAAAAAGTGTAACAAATTGCATGGTATTTAGTCTAATAGTCTAATATGTAGTGTGTTGGCTTATTAGACATGAGATCACTGTTCAAACCCCTGGTCGGACATCTCCAGCAAAAACGAAATATTAACAAATATTTCTTCAGCAACTTCCTCTCACCAGATATCTGGCAATAACTCTGAGAGCAAAATAAAAATTGCTTTGAAAAGTTTCCCAAAAAATCTATCATTCAGAGTCAACTTTAAGCTGTAGCTCCCGCCACTCATGTATAAAATTAACACACACAACATGAATGCATATTTCATGTACGAATTTGTTAGTCCCTTCCATATCCGCTGTATGAATTCCATAATTTCCTATAGCAGTGGCTGGAACTCGTAAGGTTAATAATGTGAGAAGCTAGGTTGTCATTCTGGCTAGTGGGTTGTCATTAGCAATAACTAAAAACGATACTTGTTCACATCAGATATCTATATAACAACGCATACTGCCTCAATTTTCATGTGGGCCATAAAAACATCCTATTATAATGAATGTGGCAGTACGTAAGAGCACTATCTTGATCCATTACTTGTCTATTATAGTACAATACTTAATCTTATTACACGATGAATGATATCAATCCTCATAGGTTCCTTCCCTAACATACTGTCCAAAAACCAAGCAATTTGCTTCTGCTGGGTTACAAAGCAATGCCAACTACAATAAGTACCTCAAGCTTTCACGCCAATCCATTGAAAATGTTTAAAAACTGGAGTGCACCAACAAAGCAAATTAGACGATATACAAGAACTTTCATGTGCGTACAAATTAATTCGAATTTTAAAACCCAAGACGCAAACCAACACATCTAGCACTAGCTGTTTTGGCGTTAACAGAGTAAAATTAAACATTAAAAAGGCACTGTTAATCGTTTAACAGTTCTCAGCTGAAAAAGCCAAACTAAAGCTACCAATCCATTACAGGCCGATGTCTCAGATGTACATTAAGGAATGGGGAAATAAACTTCCTATAAATTTGATTCGGATGCGCAAATTAAATTGGTCTGAACATAGCGTGTAAAATCCTTTGGATGATGGAACTCAAATATAATTCTCATTGGTGTGTCCTCTAATAAAAATTAAATTGATGCCGATTAATAAAATTTAATGGAAAAGATTTTATGCGGCTCTATGTTCTACTTGGAATTCATAAAGAATTCTTGTATGATCGCTAGGATTGGACTTTTTTATTTAAAAGAAATGGATTGTTACGGCCTATATCTGATTAAGACGAAGTTGGTTGAGTAATTGAAGTTGTCGTAGTCAAGTAGGTAGGGTAGTAGTAGACATGAGGTCTCGGTTCATGCCTCCAGGTCGGATATCTCCAATAAAGCGAAATATAAATAAATTAATTCTACGGCGACTTCCTCTCACTAGATTTCTGGCAAAAACTCTGAGAGTAAATAAAATTGCCATGAAATGTTTCTCAAAAATCTATCGTTTGTGGTCGACTTTAAACTGTAGGTCCCTGCACTTGTGGATAAAATTAATGTACAAAATATAAGTGGTGTGAGAAACTAGGTCGTAATACTGACTGAAGAGTTGCAATGACCAATTAGGTACACATATGGCCAAAAAAAATAGTTGTGAACTTTATAGCAAACTATATCCGTATATATTTTCGGTTTTATTTATACGTCATAGTTTAGTCAATTATTTTTATTAAATTAATTTATTTTACGTTCTTAAAAGTTAAAAGGAAGGGACAATAACAGTAAATAATGTTTAAAATAAAGTGAATTCAAAAACAGACCAGCTTTTGATGTGGACAAAAAAATAGGTGTATACAAAACAACTTAAAATTTAAAGAAAAATTTGTACTTAAAAATTGTTTTTCACTAACAAAAACTAAATGATTTTTATAGCCCATATAATTGCCATTGTTTTTGAGGACAGCTTCCACTTTTCGAGGCATAGACGAAATTAAATTACGGCAAGTCTCTATCCCAATATAACATTTTGAACGTTTTCCCATAATTGGTCTTTATTACAACAAGGAAGCTTGGAAACTCTTCTTTTTAACTCTTCCCAAAGGTTTTCTATCGGGTTCAGGTCGGGGGACTGACTAGGCCATTCAATAACGTCTATCTTCCTTTGACGAAACGATACACTTGCTAACTTTGATGAGTGTTTTGGATCGTTATCTTGTTGAAACTTCCACATCAGAGGCATATTTTCCTCGGCAAAGGGTAGTATGACATTCTCTAGCAAATTTCTGTACACAAATCTGTCCATTGTTTGCTCTATTCGGTGAATTTGACCTACTCCATACCATACCTTGATGGTCTTTTTTGTGTACCTACTGTCGAATTCTGTACCTTTTGGCCGACGAACATTTCTTTCTTCGTCGTTTCCAAATAAATTGATTTTGGTCTCGTCGCTCCAAAGGATATTTCGCCTCTTTTTTTCTCCCCCTGCTCCACACCAATCTTTGTGAGCCAAGGCAAAATTTTTCCTCTTCTTTAAATTCTTTGTTCGAAACAGAGGGACTTTGCGAGCTATCCTACCTTGTAGGCCTGCCTTCTGCAATCGTCTTCGCACAGTTCGTGATGACACTGTATTTCCAACGTCTCCCGTAATCGCCTTAGACGACTTAAAAGGGTCCCGTTTGGATAGTATGACTATGGGTTTGTCTGTAGTTAATGAAGTTTTTCTATGTCTACCTCGTGTTTCAACGTTATTTTTTTCTTTTAAAGCGTTGGTTACAAAATTCTCAGACCGCTTTAAAACATCTGCAATGAATTTGTAGGTTTTACCTTGTTCGCGAAGTTTAAGAACGAGGAGTCTTTCTTCATTACTGCAATGGTGCCCACGACCCATCTTAAAAATTAATTATGTCTGATATAAGGTTTTATTTATTTTTAATTAATATTATTTCACTTAATTTCTACCTTTTTTTAATTTTTTTTACAATAAATCAAATTTTAACTAAATTAAATATCACGCACCTATTATTTTGTCCAAGTAAAATTCGCACTTAAAGGAAAAATGCCACACTATTTATCTGAGACAAGCTTATTTTTAGTGAAATTCCCCTTTTTTCTTTCCTCGACAATAATACCAGGCTATTTATTTTGTAATTTTAGCATGGTTGTAATTTTTTGCATTTTTTAATAAGTTGCAAGAAAAAAATTTTTTACACCTATTTTTTTGGCTATATGTGTATGTATGTATGCATGGTAGTCACATGTCCATCATGTGAGATGTCCATTGCCCTCAAATCTTTCGTACAAGATATTCAATGTGGCATGAGCTGTGTAATGCAGCGCCGTGCTGCTGAAACCGCATGACGTTGGTATCCGGATTATTCAATTCAGGCCAAACGAAATTGTTAATCAATAACTTACAGTGCTGGTCGTGGCTAGGACAATGTCGTTCTGAAAAAAAAGTGGATGAATGGCAACTCCAGCCTTAAGTTCAGAGTAACTTTTTCGGTATCCCTTGGGTGACTCTTGAATCTCATATGGATTTGCATTGTCCCAAATTCGAAAATTTTGTTTGTTTACATATCCACTCATTTAGAAATGGACCTCAAGGCTGAAACTGCAGAATTGATGTCGTTATCCTAACTGTTAAAATATGAATTTATAACTTGAAACAATTCGAATATTAATAGTTATCTATGGCTTATATGTCATTACATTGTTCAATACATTTTTTCATTTTTTAATTATTCACTTTTTAAACATCAAGCAAAGAAGTTGCTTATAATTATTTTCTTTTTAAATAAAGAATTTTGTTAACTACAAAAAGAACGTGTGTCGTTTTTCTTTCCACTGGGATGAATTCCTAACATTGGTTATGGGCCCAGTTACTCGCAGTACAGGAAAAAGTGAAAATAAGTCTGCTCCAGAAGAAAGTTCGGAATTAAATTTGGAAGATATTTGTAGAATTAAAAATATTTGGTTTGGAAAAATGGCTAGTCTTTATGCGATAGACAAACTTGACGAGAAAAACTACGATTCGTGGTCTGTCCAGATGCGTAGTATATTAATCCATTCGGACTTATGGAATGTCACTTCAGGACAAACACCAAAGCCAAATTCAAACGCAGAGGAATGGATAAAAACTGATGAAAAAGCATTGGCAACGATTGTGTTGTGTGTAAAGTCGACACAACTGAATAATATTAAAAATTTTAAGACTTCCAGCGAGGCATGGAAAAAGTTAGAAGCCATTCATAAACCAAAAGGACCTGCACGGAAGGTAACTTTGTATAAAGCTCTACTAAACCTACGGATGTTGGAAGATGGTGAGGTTCCCAAATTTTTAAACACGTTTGAAAATCTCATTACATTGACTAGTGAACTTCTAGTTATAATTTTACTATCTAGCCTTCCTAAGCAATTCGAAAATTTTGTAATTGCGATGGAGACAAGGGATGAGCTGCCAAAATTTGATAATTTAAAGGTTAAACTTTTAGAGGAATTTGAAAGGCAAAAGTCAAATCACCGCGAAGAACAACAAAATCAAGTTGAAAATGCATATACAGCATGTGATCGCAAGTATACAAATGTTGCTAAAAACAATAAAAATTACGTGAAAGCGAATAATACGAAAGGTAAACGAAGTGGTAAATGTTTCATTTGCGGTAAGCGGGGGCATTATGCAAATTCTTGTAAGCAAAAATTTAAATCTCCAGAAAATTCTTATTTTACATTCGCGTTGTCATCTAATAATAATAACAATAACGATAAATCAATAAGTAAAAATCATTGGTGTATTGATAGTGGGGCGACATCACATATGTGTAATAATCGCCGATTATTTACTTCAATTACAGAATATAAAGAAAAAATAACAGTCGCGGGAAACCAATTTTTACTCTGTGAAGGGAGAGGTGAAGTGAGAATAAAAACTGGTTTTTCTACTATCACTCTCAAGAACGCACTGTATGTACCATCATTACAAATCAATTTTTTTTCTGTAAGTAAGAGTATTGAAAATAATGCAGAGATAAAATTTACAAAAAATTTGGCTATTGTAAAAAAGGGTTGATAAAACCAGATATCAATCACTCATTGGCGAATTAATGTATATTGCGATTTCGACGAGACCTGATATAATGCATTCGGTAAGCAAGCTGGCACAATGTAACACAAACCCAACAGTTGATAATGAAAATGGGGCTAAACATATACTTCGATATTTATCAAAAACTTTAAACTACAAGCTACACTACGTTGATGATGACCAGCAGATTTTGGGCTATACTGACGCAGATTGGGGAGGCGATACAAAGGACAGGAAATCGTACACAGGATATGTATTTCTATTATGTAGTGGCGCAGTGTCCTGGGAGTCGAAGAAGCAACATATTGTGGCACTAAGTACAACTGAGGCTGAATATGTAGCACTTTCATCGAGCGCAAAAGAGGCAATATTTTTGAAAAGGCTTTTGGAGGAAATGGGTTATCATTCTAAGGATACCCCAATTATCATAAAAGGTGATAATTTGAGTGCACAATATTTGACCAAAAATCAGATGTACCATGCACGCACAAAGCACATAGATATAAGATACCACCATATTAGAAATGCTGTAAAGGATAAACTTATTGAACTTAATTATATATCTACGAGCTGTAATGTTGCGGATTTACTAACTAAAAATCTTTCTAAAGAAAAACATAATCAGCATTTAAGAACAATGGGCTTATACTAAATAGTAGAATGTGTAGAATTGTTTATGCAACAATTAATATATTCGAATTGAGAGGAAGTGTTAAAATATGAATTTATAACTTGAAACAATTCGAATATTAATAGTTATCTATGGCTTATATGTCATTACATTGTTCAATACATTTTTTAATTTTTTAATTATTCACTTTTTAAACATCAAGCAAAGAAGTTGCTTATAATTATTTTCTTTTTAAATAAAGAATTTTGTTAACTACAAAAAGAACGTGTGTCGTTTTTCTTTCCACTGGGATGAATTCCTAACATTAACTAAAATATTGTAATGGCCAATAATATATGTATGTGTAGGAGCCATCCCCATACGTACAGGTTTCATATAAAAAAAATATAGGATGGTTTGGGAGGAGAAAATTGTTTTAATTATTAAACCGTAATATACTTACAACGCTACTCCTGGTGTAATCGGCTAATCCATATAAGAAAATAGTTTCTAATTAATTTGTTTCTTTTTTGTTATTGTTATTGTTGTTGTTTAGATTATATATCGTTTATTTAATGAAATTTCACTTCACTTCTTTTTTAAATGCTTTTTGTGTTAAAGAATTTTATTTTCATATTAAGATTTCAACATTATTTGCTTTTATTATTCAAACTTAATTTAATAACTTTTGAAATAACGTGGGGTTTTATTATTTTTTCTCTTTTTTTATGGTTTTATAAAAATTTAGGTTTTTATGGTTTCATTGTTAAGATAGATTTGCTTTAATGAAAATTTGTTTTTTTTGGATTTTCTTTTAATTATTTTTAAGACATCTTTTACATAAATTTTTATTTATTTTTTATTTAATTTATTAAAAAATATTTTTTTAAATATATTCCAGATTTTTTCTTTTATAAGATTATTTAAACAGATTTTTTTATTATTTTTTTTCTTTTCATTCAAATTATTTCGTTTTGTGGCTTGAATTTGAAAGAAAAATTTTCTGTTAAGAAATTACTTTTTTTTAAATTTTTATTCCTTTTGTAAAACGTTTAACATTTTGATTTTGAAAGATTTTTTATTTGGTTTCTTTATTTTTATAATTTTTTGCTTTTAAATTTTGCTTAATAATTTGATTTTTCAGCACAATTTCCTTTCACTCACTTTATTTCTTTAGATTTTTCCAATACATTGCCTTATGGCTTAACATTTGTTGCTGTTGTTGTTATTTGAAAATCTATTTATTATGGCCATAATGTATAGGAATAACAAGACTAAGATGCAAGGAGCAGAGAAGAAAGAAAATATAATCTTGTTATTTACTGGTTATTTCATTTATTGTAGCAATGCAACGACAATAACAGCTGCAGCAACAGCGGCAGCAGCATATTGTGGCAAGAAACAAGAGCTTAGCAGCTCAACATTTAAAATTTAAACATGCCTGACAATGGCTTAAAAGGGGACAAGAAAAACTGGTTTAAAGCTTAGATAACTTTAAAAAAATTAATTTTAAAAGACTTTAAATAAAGGAAGAGAATAAGAGAAGAGAATTTGAAGAAGCCCGCAAAAGACTGAAAGTCACAATTCAGCGACAAACGTGAAAACAGTCAGGAGCAGCCAAGTATAAAAACTCAGCATGATGGTTAAAGCTTTAAATGAACAAAAGACATCTTATACAAGTGACCTGCACACTTGCAACACACAGCTTCACTGCAACACGCGTCGCTTAGAATATTGAATTATGACAAACAGAAAAAAAGAACAACCACAAAATACAGGGTTTCTGTCTTGGAAATGTTAAGCATTGACGAAAACAATATTGTTTGTACAAAAGGGGACAAAAAAAGAAAAAACAAAACAAAAACCGGTAACTGAATTTGAAGCCATTCTCACAAAAGAACAGCAATTTACACTCACATACAAAAGTACACTTGTTTCCACTTATTTATTCACTCAAACACTCGCTCATTTAATGCTCCTTTAATCCACACTCTTTTTCTTATTTTTTGTTGATTTTTTTTTAAATATTTTCTTTTTTAATTTTAATTTTATTTACGAATTTTAATTCATAAACAAACTTTTTGTTGTTGTATGTAAGCATACATACATATATGCTTTGCTACCACTAATCAACCACACTTACTTATCCACACATGCATTTAAACATGACTCTCATTGTAAGACAACGAAAACAAACAAACAAAAAAATACCGGTTTTTTGTATAACAAGCATATGAGCAAAAGAAAGAAAATAAATAAACACTCTCTCTCACTTAAACCGTTTATTCATTACGTTACCCGTACACTAACACTCGAAAAGCCGTTACAATGACTAAACCGCACGAAGAGCTCAACGAAACTAAATGCCATACAGCGGAGACAGCATAAAGCAGCCGTTATTTAGTGAAGCCAACTAATCAACATGATTAAACATGTTTAACTTGTGATATGTTGTTAATAAGATGTTGCTGTAAACATGTTGCTAAAATTGGTATGTGGATTCTAATTGGTGTAAGCAACATTTAATAACATGTTTCATTGTGAAATGTTGATTTAACCAAGTGTTTGCAACATGACGCTAAAAACGGGATGATGTAAGCAACATTGATGTTTAAATTTTATTCTTATAAAATAAGTGAAGTATGATATCAAACATGTTGTTTTAATTTTGTTTGTATTTGAATTTTGGTTCGTGTACTGAAGTCGTTGTGGTTTTAAAGCAAGGCTGGGACTAATGAATTATTTTTCATACTTCCCTTTAATTTAACAGAGTTTTGTTTTAATTTTTGAAGCTTTGTTAAATCCAATACCGGCTAAATTACGAAAGCCAATTGAAAATTTATTTCCAACATAAAGGGTGAAACAATGGTCCTAAAAGTAAAAAAAAACTGCTTTGAAATTGTTAGTCTTACAATAAAATTTTTTGACTCTGTATTTAAAAGTGATATAGGGTCCTCGAGAAAGTTTTAAATTGAGAGAAAAATTATAAATTGTGAGTCAATTTTGCCTAGACATACTATATACTATAGCTTGTTTGAACGGTACTATTTTAAGGTTGATTTTGTTGATTTCTTGAAGAAGTAATCTAAAGAAATAAATCTGCGAAAACTCGAAACATTACTAATATATTTTGCTTTTTTATCATAAAAAAACGCAAGCAGCTGAACAAATTTTGAAGTTTTCGACTATGAAACTAGAAATGTTGCAGCGAAATTTTTATTTTCCTTTTGTTAACGAATCGCCGTAGTCTAGTAGGTAGTGTGTTGGCTTATTAGACGTAAAGCCAGGGTTCAAACCCCAGTATTTCTTCGGCGACTTCCTCTCAGCAGATTTCTGGCAAAAACTCTGAGAGTAAATGAAATTGGCTTGAACATTTTCTCAAAAATCTGACGTTCGGAGTCGACTTTAAACTGTAGGTCCCGCAACTCATGTATAAAATTAACACACACAACATAAGTGGTGTGAGAAACAAGGTTGATATCCTGACTAAACGGTTGTAATGACCAATTATGTATGTATGTTAGGTAGGTAGGTATGGTTGCTGCCCACCCAAGAAAAATTTTTGGGTGGACTCACTTAGGCCGCATTGGGCCCATTGTTCAACTACAGTCATCCGTTATCCCCTAGTCTCGAAACCATTCGAAGCTCCTGATGAAGCGATTCAGGCTGCCAATGTCAATCCCTGACAGTTCCTCCAGATCATCCATGTAGTAAGTACCCAAGTACTTCCTTCTCCTTTGGCAAAGAGCCGGGCATGTACCCAGCAGATGAGGGACAGTCTCCTCTTCTTCCTCTCTGCAGCTTCTGCAGAAGTCGTTAGCAAGGTGTCCAAGACCATTGCGCCTCGCATGCGTACCCATAATGAAATGCCCCGTAATGACACCGACAACTACACTGAGCGCGCCTCTTTGGAGTTTAAGTAGACTCATTGTGCGCACCTCATCCAGCCTTGGCCAGATTTTAAGAGCCGATCTACCTGTGTCCGAGGCCGCCCACCTGTCGTTGGACGGAATCGACGATCACATTATCAATTATGAGCTTGCAGGTGTATGTATGTTAACCGATTATTAAAAACGTCGATGGAAATATGGAAAATTTTTGTAGCACCAGCACATAAGACTGGAAACTACGCACTTGGCACCAAAAATAATTTAATGGACCGACTTACCATTTACTGTTCATTGCCAAAACGAAAGCACTCTATGAGCGATGAAAAGTAATCACTTTCGACAATAATGTGTAAAAGAGAGATAATGCTGTGTATGCGCTGGAATTGGAAGAGAATTGTTCTCTATCAGAATCTACAACTACAGTAAACTATTGAATTGTGTCCACAATTGATAAGCAATTCAATTATAAAGGCTTCAATTTGTCAACAGAGCTTGGTATGTAGACTAGACCTTTCACCTTCAGATTATTATTTGTTTTAATCCCTGCATCTGGATCTGTTCCGTTAAAATGTCGCTGAGCGGGTCATACAGATTACCTAATCAGGTATTTCAGTCGGAAATTTTTGCTATCGAAGTCGCCGTAGTCTAGTAGGTAGTGTGTTGGCTTATTAGACGTAAAGCCAGGGTTCGAGCCCCAGGCCAGACATCAAAACAAAATACAAAAAGTATTTCTTCGGCCACTTTCTCTCAGCAGATTTCTGGCAAAAACTCTGAGAGTAAATAAAATTGCCATGAAAAGTTTCTCAAAAATCTGTCGTTCGGAGTCGAATGTAAACTGTAGGTCCCACCACTCATGTATAAAACTAACACACACAACATGAGTGGTGTGAGGAGGTAAGCCATAATCCTGACTGAAGCGTTGTAATAGCCAATTAAGTATGTAGCCTGCAATGTTTATAGTTTTTGTCGTACAGATATAACACTCGTAGTAGAACAAATCTATCCTTGAGATCTAAAAAAACGTTTATCCATTATTCCTCCGTCGTAGAGACTAACATCAGTTCTAACAGATGAAATAGGGTGTCGAATCGTAATACTAGTGTGAGAAACTAGGTCGTAATCCTGACTGAAGGGTTGTAATGACCAATTATGTATGTATGTATGAATTTTGCTATCGATATACTTCCAACTTGATGATATCCGTGAACAGTTAAGCAGCAATTAAAAAAATCAAAGGGCGTCGACAAAGGGCATGGACTATCTACACTGTATACGCTGGTGCAACACCTGCCTCTACTAAGTTCCGGGCCACTGTGGCTTGGATGGAAACGAAATGGGGAGCGATCTGGCACGGAAGGGATCGGAAATGTGTGAGGAGGAGACGATATAACGGATAGATGCGCCTCTACAGGAATACTTTTTAAACATCAACAAACTCGATTTTCGGTAAAAAAATTCTACTTAATAGGTAAATGATGTGATATCTGCCAAATCTTTTCGTTTTAGATGGTGGCTATTAAAACAGTACGATGTACCAACCGATAGTGGGTTCATGTACACTATCGTATAATATAGAAATCCAAATCACCAATAGAACTTAAGGTTTTGGCATAGCCTTGCTCTCATGAGGTTTAGCCTCATTGCTATATGCTTCGTTGCTTGTTTAGTAAAAATTTTTTATTCGTAACACAATTTTTTATATTTGAAATGCATTTTTAAAAAGATGTTGTATCTGATTTGGATGTCAAGTATTTTTTTTTTGTTTTGTTCTCTCCCTTATATTGCTTTTGTAAAACACCCCAAAATTTCCATACCTTTGCAAGATGACTAAACATGACTTTCATTATTCGAAAATATTGTGTATACAACATCAGGCACTTTTGCCAATCTCGGAATCAACATAATTTTTCGTAAAGCATAAGAAGAAAAAGTAGAAGCAAAAGTAAATCGATTTAAATGGCATTTGCATGGAAAAACATCATCATGTGAAAGTGTTACTGCAGCTTACAGTACAAGAAAGAAAAAACCTTGAAAAATCAACAATTTTGCAAGGAATCCCCATTACTAGCTACAGTCTAATCAGAATAATTTTTCAATTCCCCATACTCTTATGAAAGTACCCTCAGATGAGAATTTTTCTATTTTTATAAACTCGTCTAAAATACATATGCATGTACGTATGTATTGCTAACCTTGTCATCTTTCTCTCTCTCTCTCCATCCTTCGTTCTCTGTGCATTAGCCAGTATATCGTTTTAATGTTAATTAATGCAATTCATTGGCTTGGAAACAGAACATAAATGAAAGACCAACAATGATAAGTAACATCAAATACTCACATACATACACACATATATCCGCACATCATATAAACACTTATACTTTCGTAATATATACAGCAACAGCTTGTTACTTATGCAGATTGTATTAAGTAAAGGAGAGAAATTTGATGGTGATTGCAAGAAGTAAAGCGTTTGATTGGATCTTTAATGGCAATCTTCTAATATTATACTGTATGTGTATATTGTTATCGTTTTACAACTATCGATAGATTTCAATTTATTTAGAAATTAACAAATCGTATCGTATGTCAAACTTATCATTGATTGCTCTTCTATCAGAAAACATAGCACATCTCAAAGAAATTCGAAGATGCCTGTATGAAACTGCCACACATAACTGGTACAGTAACTACAGGACTAGATATTGGGTGCTGTACATATTCAACTAAGAGACTGTCATTGTAATACTTTATACTTAACGTTCGAATTTCCAATATTAGAAGGGCTTCCGAGTTGTTCTATCGCTTAAAGCTGTCAAACACAGTCTGACGTTGTTCTCTCATCATTGTTTGAATCTCTGTTGTTGTTGTGTGAAGGTGCTTTTGTACTGGGGCCATTCTTCATATTGGATTCCCCTCAAACTTTAAAGGGTATTCCTATAATATCTCCCCCAATCTTTTTGTCCCTACAAATTTCAGAACTCTACTCGAACAATTCTCCGTCTATCGCTTGATATGCACTCAAAAGTGTTTCTTCCTGGGATGTATTAATACCCCACAGATTCCAATAATGTGCTCTGATGTGCTACGTTTTAGACTCGAGATCAACTCCATTCTGCAAAAGTATACTACGAGTCTACAGTGTCCTGCCAAAAGCCCTGTTGCTGACCTCAGGTTATTCCTTTATAGTCAGATGCGTGATTCAGATCTACTCTTGTTGTAATTTCTTAACAAAAGCTATCTAATTGTCTCTATATTTTAATACAAACGTTTGCCTCTCTCTTACTTCATTCTCTTCGTTGAAGAGAACCTGATTTCCCACGAGGATATCATATATGTAAGGTTACTACAGGAGTTTGTACAATGTTGTAGAAGAGTCTAACTCATGTATTATACGAGAAAGAAGCCCTGGAGTCGCCATAATCTAGTAGATAGTGTATTGGCTTATTAGGCACAATGCTACGGTTCAAACCCCAGGTCAGACATCTCCAACAAAACGAAACATGAAGCAATATTGCTTCAGCGACTTCTCCTCAGCAGATTTCTGGCAAAATCTCGGAGAGTAAATAAGTCGACTTTAAACATACATACATAATTGGTCATTACAACCCTTCAGTCAGGATTACGACCTAGTTTTCTCAACATTTCTTTAAACATTAGCTATGGATAAACAATGTACATGTAAAACATAAGTGGTATGAGATGCTAGGTCGCAATCCTGACTGTAGGGTTGTAACGACCAAATATGTTTGCAACGTATGTATGAATGTATCTATGAAAATAGACATTTTCTAAAAATTCGTATATTGACGTATCATGACGCATTTAACCTAAGAATTGTTTAAAAATTCACAATTTTTCAAGAATTTAATATAATTTGTGGATGTGTTATAGCGCAGCATTTAACTACCATCGTCACGGTATATGTTTGCTTTCCAGTGCTTTTAGATGAATTGCTCAGAAGTATTTTTCCTCCGGTTGAGTTAAGGTTGATTAATTCAGATGAAACTTTATCATATTTTGATTATAAATGACTGTAACTCAGATATATAATATACACGACAGTATAGCCTGATTTTAGTGATTCTGTCTACATGTATGAACACATTTTCTTCTTCTGCGACTACCTTGGCGAGTGCCGTCAGAATCTGAGTGTAATATAATTTGCCAGTTTCCTTAGTGTATGACCAATGACCCTGTGTATTGGCGGCGTCAGATTTCTAAAGCTATTAAGGCTTAGGGCTTTGAGCCAATATCATAACACGTTTTAAATGAGTAACCTCACGGCAGTGGACTATTGGAAGACTTTAAGAAGACGAACGAAAATATTTCTGGGAACGATAACTGACGGAGTTTTTCGAATGAGGACTAAAGGAATGAGGCTATATTACTTTGAGAGAGACTGAAGCCCGTTAATTTCAAAATTAGCAACTCCAGATAAAATTTATTTCGCCTGCACTTCATACCTGAATTGTATGATTTGTTTTCAAGCACCGTATTCACAACGCTTCGCCGCCTCTCAAGCACCATAGTCACTATACCCCGCCACCTCACAAACACTATAGTCACTACACCTCTCAAGCACAATAGTCGCTACTCCTAGCCAGCTGTTTTATGCATTACCCCTAAATAAGCAATTCAAATCATTCCGTTGTTCTATTTAAGCCATAAGGTCTACTGTCCACAGACAGCAGCTCAGGCGAGCTGTTAGAGAGTTTCTTTACAGTTTTCTGATAATAAGGTACAATGACTGTGGAAGTGAGTGAATTTGGTTATTGCAGCCTTTCTGAAAATCGCGATGTGGAAGACATAGTCCTCTCCGACAAGGAGGGGACCAAAGGACAAGGGGCAAAGTACACTAGAGTATTCGAGTTGAAGCGCCAATGGTTATATTGCTTTTGTTATAGTGCTGAACTTAAATACGTCCTGAGTTTTGAATGAGAAAAAGAGGGCCACCAATCATGGATTATGAAACGAATGTAGAATTATTTAGATTGATTTAAATTGAAAAATTTTTGGGAGTATGGGAAAAATTTTAACTGTAAATAAAAATTCTACGTTTTCAACAAGAAAAAGAACAAGAAACAAGGAATTTTTGTAATAATTTTTGCTTTAAAGTTTTTGCACTCAATTATGTGCTTAAGAAGTTTTATATCTTCTTAGACAACATATGAAATGCACTTGAGTATATGTGTATACATACGCCCACCTATACATAAACAACACTATTTCAAACACAAAGTGTATATGAATGAATATATGTACATATGTAGTGTGCATATATTGATTAAAGATTAAATAAATTAAAAAAGGGCCAAAAAAAATGGTTCCTTCGTCTACAACAGGATGTTGTCTATGTCGGTAGTGATATTGTTGTAGCCTTTATAGTTGCTGCTGCTGCTGCTGCTGTTCATAATGTATGAGTAAATAAAGATCAGAGTTTATTATACACTTGAATGGACTTCTTGTAACAAAATAAAGAAACTTTTTCATACACTTACACATAATAATACATGCTTATATCATGTATGTATGTACGTGCATATATTTTCATATTGTTTTTCCAATTGACTTTAAGACAATTTTCTTTTTCATTTTTAAGCTGCACACAATACAGTCACAGGTTGATGTAATGGACTGTGAATGAATAGAAGGAAGCTTTTATTTAATATTGAAGAATGATCACTTTCAATGCGGTTTTACTTTAAATGTTTTAAATAAGTTTTCCAAAAGAGTTGAATTTGTTAAAAAAAAAGTTTTTATATTTTCCTTACACTTTTCTTTTGTTTTTCTTCCTAACAAGAGATAAAGTGAATATGATTTATTTTTTTAGAATTTAACTTTTTAATTTAATTTAAAATATTTTATAAATTATATTTGAATAAAAAAATTCCTTCGTTTTGTGTTCAGAATTTAAACAAAAGTTTTGTTTGAGATTACTTCAAAGGATTATTAAAACGTATTCCATATGAATTATCAAGATGGCTTATAAATAAATATTTTAAAATGAAAATTATTGCACGTACAGCCTTTACATATGACACCCCACAACGAAATTGAAATTGTAATTGCCGTAGACTAGTAGTTAGTGTGTTGACTTAAACGTAAGGCCACAGTTCAATCCTCAAAACGACAGTTTCCAACGAAACGGAAGATGAAAAAATATTTCTTCGGAGACTTCCTCTCAGCAAAAACTCCGAGAGTAAATGAAAAAATTGTATAAAACATAAGTGGTGTGTGAAACTAGGTCGTAATCCTTACTGAAGGGTTGTAATGACCAATTATGTTTGTTATGCATGTTTGTATCTATGAAAATAAACATTTTCTAAACATACGCATATTGACGTATAACGACGCATATTGGCATAACCTTCGAATTTGTAAACATTCACAATTTGTCGACATCAAAGCTAATTCATCTACTCAAATCACTGAAGTCTGCAGGCGGTGTATATTAAATAGATGAGTTATAAAATGTAATAAGAATTTTTGACTGGAACATGTATATACACCATGAGGATAGTAATTACCTGCTGTCTGATATTACCACCATAAACTATATTAAATTCTGGAAAATTTTTGTTTAAATCACTATGCGTCATCATGCGTCATGATACGTCAAGATGCGAATGTTTAGAAAATGTTTATTTTCTTAGATATATGTATGAGAATAACTGGTAAAATTATAAATAAAAGCGGTAACAACTAAAAAACCACTTAAAATAAGAAGAAAATAATGTTTTCTATATGAAAAGAGTCATATATTTCATTCTATTAAGAGTGCATAATTGAGAATAGTAATACCATTTTTAATAAAATAATGAATGTAATGCAATAATACAACTTATTCTTTCAATATTGTGTCATGTAAACGATACTATAATTTTTCCTTATCATTTCTTAACACTTTAGCAAATATATGTACAGTCCCTTTACGTCTGCAATTTCAATTTTATATACAAAATTTTCAACCGCCGTGTCTATTTCTATACATCCTACTAAACAGTCTTACGTAACTTTTTATAAAACTTATGTTAAAATTTATTATTCCAACACTCTTTTAGTGATACGATTACAACAACTTTTCCCCTTCACTCTCTGAAGATATCATTGTCAACAGCTTGTCTTGCCTCTTTTTCTTTTGAACTGAACCAACAAACCGACAGACAGAGAGTGAAAGACATAAAATAATTAAGAAATTGGCAAAAAAAACTATTCTTGAGGACTTTACTCAACATGCGCCTGAGTCAAGATACAAGAGCCAAAAAAAAACAGGAAAAAAATCTTCTGCTGAAGTGTAACAGAGTAACGCATGACAGCATCCGAGACATACCCATGACACGACACACAAGCACAAGAGTTTACTAATTTGAGTGAGTGTATGAATATTTTATATGTTTGCCACACATTGTTGAGCAAGTTGTACAAAAATGCTAAAGTTTATGAAGCTACATAGAGAGAAGAAAAAGATTTTTCTATTAAGAAATTGGGGACAAAAAAGAAAGTGATTTTGAAACCAAATAAGCCTTCTTGTCAACATGTCGCACTTGATATTTTTTTTTTTGAAATGATAAGTTTTTTGTGTCAAACTAAAAAGTGTTTTTAAATACTATGAATTGGAAATTCCTAGAATGTGAAACAAACACATGGCTGCTTAGGTCATCTAGTAAACAAGGGTGCTTAATAATGGTAGGGGTAACGTTGACTCTCAGACTGCTAGCATTACAGGGGGTCTAATCAATTCCTTTCTTTTCTGTTGACTCTCAGACTGCTAGCATAAAAAGTGGTTTGCATCCTGCTGGGTCTAAGCAATTCCTTTCAAGAGCCCTTGGAATAAAGTTTCGGTTCTAATTCCATATTTGAGTTGCATGGTCTTCCTACATTGCACACGTCGACACTACACCCGCCGCTACTGGGTTCTGGGTCGCTATGGCATAGAGGGAAACAAAAAGACGAACAAACTGGCATGGAAGGGATCGGAGATGTGTGAAGAGGAGATGCTAGAGGGGATATACATATGCGCTTCTACAGGAGTACATATCAAAATTGGAAAAAGCAGCATAGAATTCAACAAACCGTGGGTGGTCCGACATACCCGATTACCGAATTTCATGACTACTGTGTCCAGTAGTGGACAGCGGGAGAAATTGGGAACTACTTGAGTTCGACAAGAAAACTATTCGTAATTTACCAGGAATTGTAACGAGACACAGTGTTACTGGCAGCTTCTCGGCAAAGGTCCTGCCTCATCAGGATTACTGCAGAAGCTGCCATGATGTGGAGAAGGCGGAATCGGTGCAACATCTTTTATGCGAGTGCTCTGCACTTCAGGGCAGACGTAATTGGTTTTTTGAGTGACAGATCGTTTGAAGATCTGGGCATGTTGGCGAATGTGTCACTAAGGGAACTTGTCGGTTTCATCCGAAGCTCGGGGTGGTTAAAGCCCACCACTAACGAATCATGACACAGGGGCTTACCTCACAATGAGTAACGCAACGGGCCATATGGCCACCAAGTGAACTGCCTGTGAACGGCAAGCTACCTGCTAATCTAACCTATCCTAACCCCATTCTACGTTTATAAATGTAAACCTAAATGTAATACCCATCACTTGAGAATTAATTCAATTCAAATAAATCCAATTTTATTAAAAATTTCACTTCAAAAACGCATCAAAATTGAAGCTAATGTTTCAACTTTAAAAAGCTAACGAGTTCATTTCACTTCCCTTTTTCTTGTTTTCATTTTTATGCCACTTTTTTCCTTCCTTTTGATTGTAGCGAAATAAGATTCCAATCAAACTGATGATGGTGTTGTAACAAACAAAAAATGAGCAAAAAACATGGCAAAAAGTTACAAAACGTACACATTCGCACACAGACGCATATGAGAATATCGAATTTGGGATATAAAAAGTGTTAGAAAATCTAAAAAAAAAATGTTTACGAGCGAAACGAAACAAACGAAAGTAAGACTGGAGAGTTTTACGTTTCAACAGATGAACACTTTTACACACACACAGACGGAAGCTACAATGTACGAGCCACACACGTTTAAGTATTTTAATATATGCATGTATGCATGAACGTATGTAGGTACAATATATGTACGTGTGTTTCAGTGCGTATTCGTAACGTAAAAATATACGTTACTATGGCCAAATGAAATTTGCTTTTTGAATTTTTTTATTTTCTTCGCTTTGAAGCTTGTAATGATTTGTAAGCTGCGCATTGACGTAAGAAGCGTACACTCCCAAAAAGTTGAACAAATTTTGCTTTTTTAGAAGAATTTAATAAAATCTTTGAAATTGTTCGTATGTTTGAAGGAATAAACGAATGAAACACATAAAAATTCTTTCAGTTAAAACGCATTGGCTGGATAACGAAACTAATGAAAAACAGAAACCAAAAAAAAGGAAAACATTTGAATTAAAAAAATGAGTATAATTGCCGTAGTCGCCGTAGTCTATTAGGTAGGATGTTGGCTTATTAGACGTGAGGCCACACTCCGGGCCACTGTGATACACAGGGAAATAAAAAGTCAAACGAACTGGCCTGGAAGGGATCGGAGATGTCTGAAGAGGAGACGATAAAGGAGATGTATACGCCTCTAAAGCAACACTTTTCCAAATTGGAAAAAGCAGCATGGAATTCAACAAACTGTGGGTGATCGAACATACCTGTCTGCCGAATTTCAAAACTGCTGCGTCCAGCAATGGACAGCGGAAGAACCAAGAAACTACTTTATTTCGGCAAGAAAACGATTTGCATTCTAATAGGAATATCAATTTCGCTGACATGCTCGGTCTGCGCCATCAGCATTACTGCAGAAGCTGCCATGATATGGAGGAAACGGAATCGGTTCTACACTTCACTTTACACCTGCACTTCCGAAGAGACGTCATCGGCCTTTGGGACACAGAATGTTTGAAAATTTGAACGTGGTGGCGAAAGTGCCACCTAGGGAACTGGCAGATTTTATCCGGAGCTAGGGTTTACCTCACACTGGGTAACACAAACGGCCATATGACCAGCGAGTGAACTTGCCTGTGAACGGCAAGCTACCAGCTAACCTAGCCTAACCTAACCTAACATATTTGTAAAACGAATGAAGAGAAGGAAGTCGCCGTAGTCTAGTAGGTAGTGTGTTGGCTTATTAGAGTTTGAGCCCCAGGCCATACATCAAGACAAAATACAAAAAGTATTTTTTCGGCGACTTCCTCTCAGCAGATTTCTGTCAAAAACTCTGAGCATAAAATAAAATTGCCATGAAAAGTTTCTCAAAAAAATCTGTCGTTCGGAGTCGACTTTAAACTGTAAGTCCTGCCTCTTGTGTATAAAATTAACACCCACAACATAATTGGTGTGAGAAACTAGGTCGTAATCCTGACTGAATATGACCAATTATGTATGTATGTATGTATGAAGAGAAGGCAAACATAGTCCACATTTAATGCAACATTTTTCGGGTAGAGATTTACATCAGGAACTACATGAAATTCTAAATTAAGACATTAAGGGTGCTATAAGTAAGTTACTAATAAGTCTTTGCATTTTCTTGGTGGCAAGTATAAGGAAAGACTTTCAACAAACTTAAGTAGACTGCCCCATGTTGACTCAGCGTTCAGCCTTTTGATCTTACTACGTTGTATTAAGTATTTTTATCTTGTCCTCTGCACCATATATCATCTCTTTTGAGATGAAATATATCATCGAGACAAATTATGATAATAAAAATATGCCAGTCGAGAAGCAAGATATTGACTCTAAAGCAAGCCAATCTGGGTGCAGTCCCTGTACCAGCTTAAGAGTCCAAGCATCTATTCCTCTAGAGCCATTACAGATACTGTGAAGCACCATAAATACATATACAAAGGAATGGAATATAAAAGGACGGATGGATGAATATCTCTAAAGTTTCTAGTGAATAGTGATAATAAAATCATGACAGTCGATAAGTAAATTATTGACTCTAAAGCGCGTCAATCTGGTGATAGAAATTGCAGTCCCTGTATCAGTCTATGAGTCTAATCATTTATTCCTCTGAAGCTGCTTCAGTTACTGTAAAGCACCAGAAGTACAAATACAAACGAATAGAGTACCAAAGGAATATAGAAGGGCAGATATATGAAAATCCTTAGAATTTCCAGCCTTGGCTTTCAATGTTTTTGGGGATACTGTGAATACTTTCTAAACAAACATTTTCTGCTTCAGTCAGGATTACAACCTAGATTCCCACACCACTTATGCTGTGTGTGTTAATTTTATATATGAGTGGCGGGGCCTACAGTTTAAAATCGATTCCGAACCAAAGATTTTTAGAGTAACTTTTCATGACAATTTCATTTACTTTCAGAGTTTTTTTGGATATGTCTGACCTGGGGTTTGAGCCGAGGCCTCATGTCTAATAAACCAACACACTGGCACAACAAGACTACGGCGAGGACAACGTTAACAACTGCTTTTCATTTTCTTTGTTTTTAACCTCATCTTATAGTTCGTAGAAAGCTTCAATAAATTGATTTCCTTGTCCTTTATTAAATTACAAAAATAAGTGAATTATGCATTATCCTAAGCATCATTCCTTTCAGATAAATTCTCTATCAACTACGAATATTATTTACGTTCAGTATTTCCATTTAAAATATTCAACTCTTTATCGACATTCCTTTTCAATGCAATAATTTCCCCCGCAAATGAGCTTCTCTCGTTTCAATTATTGTCAAGTTTTTTATTTCTGCTCTCTGTGTGTAAATGTCAAAGAACTGTTCGTTTTAACTGTAAAACTAAAGTGCCAATGACTGTATCCTTCAGTACTCTACTGTTTCTGTTATTAATTGAAAATGAACTAAATTTGGTTCCATTTCTCTTCCCCTCCTCGTTTTTTCTATTTTTTCTATTTTTTTCTCTTCACTCATTGAAAAACGTTTGCGTTTGCAAATTTTGTACGCCAAACTCTCGAATTCAAATACTAATCAATTGAGTTTTCGATTTTCCTTTGCCAATGGCTTTATTGAAACCCATTGCTCTCATTTGCGTGTTCGTTCGTTCGTTGACATTCTGTCGTTTGCTGAATACAGAAAAAGAAGACATTGCTGGTGTAGGTGACTACAAGTAAAGACGTCATTCAAACCAATCAAGTTTAAAAAAATTTTATTTTAAAAAAAATTTGGAAAAATGTGGTATTTGTTGAGGTTCCACTCATACATGTTTGGTTTTTTTATTAAGTAAGTCGGGACTGTTTTAATCATGAAATGGCAGTTAAAGTCGCTTCTACGTTTTGGAGGAAAACAAGTGAGTTTCGCCACAGTCGCCGTAGTCTAGTAGGTAGTGTGTTGGCTTATTAGACGTAAAGCCAGTGTTCGAGCCCCAGGCCAGACATCAAGATAAAATACAAAAAGTATTTCTGCGGCGACTTCCTCTCAGCAGATTTCTGGCAAAAACTCTGAGAGTAAATAAAATTGCCATGAAAAAGTTTCTCAAAAAATCTGGCGTTCGGAGTAGACTTTAAACTGTAGGTTCCACCACTCATATATAAAATTAACACACACAACATAAGTGGTGTGAGAAATTAGGATGTTGTACAATGCGTCAATTCCGGGTACTGTACTTGTCTTAATTGACAAGTACACGTCCTCTAACCTAACCTAACCTTCGTCACAGTTGTTCCAAATTGTAATAAAAAAGTTAATCTATGAGGATGCCACTAGAGCAGATAGCATCTAGAATGAATATCATGTAACGATGGCCCTCACCACCACACACAATGCAACAACCCAATCCTTTTCCAAACATTTGCATGATATTACCTGAAACCTCTTTAAACAAATAAAATCGTTTGCAATCTTAAACATGTCGAGAAGTGGATTCTAGTTTAAAAGAACCACAAAGAAATTTTTTTATACGCTACAGCTGGATGTTAGTGAGACAACGTATTAGGCCCAGCTTTTGGCAAAACATACTTTTTTTCTTTTACTTTCCATTCAGCTACATCCTGTTGGTCTAATTATCTTCTTCTGCTTCCATCTCCATGCACATAGCTTCCAACACGTCTTTCATCTTGAAAGTTCTAATGTGGGCGAGTTCGCGTAATATCTGCCTACGACTTTTTTGATTTTCTCAAGTTTAATTGTATTCAACGCCAGCCAAGAGTGTAAATGCCATTAAAGTCAGGCAAAGTCACCGTGGTCTAAACGCAAGCCATGGCTCAAACCATAGCTCGAACATCTTGAACGAAACGAAGAAAAAAAAGAAATACTTTTTTTTTGAAACTTTTCTCTCAGAAGTCTTATGGCAAACATTCTGAGAGTAAAACACATTTGCCATGAAAACTTTCTCAAAAATCTGTAGGTCTCACAACTCATGGTTAAAATTTACACACACAACATGAATGACATGAGATTGAGAGGTTGTTATCCTGACTAAAGGGTTGCAATGACGAATTGTGCAAGTAAGACTGGTTCATAACAATCAGGTGAGCCCTAACTTCCTCTCGTGTTTTAATTGACTGACGACCAACTTAAAAGTGGTTTTGTTTTGTAACCATTTCTCACATTCAATTCAATTAGAAATTATGGCCTATAATTTGAACAATTAATCATGCAAACAGAGAAAAAAAACTTGTGAAACACAATTAATTGATAATTAAACCAAATACTTGGCATTTAATTCAATAAATTATTGTATGTTTGACAAATTAGTTGAATAATTAAAAGAAAGTTGTTTTTATTAAAACAAAGTGTTTAAAAAATATTTTTTTAAACAAAAGATGGTGGCACAATATTCACTGTGTGTGTATGTATGAGTAGAGATCCTTTTCATAAAAATTCAAACAAATTTGTATTTATCTGTCAGTGTTTGAAATTACGCATTCCATCTGTTTTTTTATATGTATGCAAATAGCATATGCCTCACGTGGGTTCATTGTGCAAATATTTGTATTGCATGCATGACTGATGCAGGCTATAGAGGACCAACAAGGAAAATATTGTTAAACAGCATGCATGCATGCGCTGATATGTGTATACGAACAAATTTATAAAAACTTTCAGAAATCTTTGTCATACATACAGATGATATCGTGTATGTGTTGTGTTTTTATTTGCGTTTGTAGTTATTGCCTCTGTATAGATTGCCTTGGTATACATGCAGTGAGTTTACATATGAATGCATGTACACATCGATAAAGTCAATGCATTTGTATCTGCACTTTTGAAAACATTTTATATAGCTATTTGTTGCAGCCCTACATGAATGTTAAGGATACTCAGACTTAACAAAGAGGGTCAAATATAGAATTGAATATTGGTACTTAAAATTCTCCCAATACTCCCTGATTGATTGGGCTCTCTTACTGAAGATAGGAGATGCAACTAGACTGCAGTATATTGGACAAAAAGCAGGATTTTGTTGAACTTACGCGCTCTACGAATTGTATAGGTTTATTGCTTTATTTACAAAATGAGTTCTTATCTTTGCGCTAAGATGACACAGCCTATGCGTCTAAGATGTTTGTTGTTTATGTTATCCCCTTTAGGATATTCAGGACTCACACCTCATACCTGCTTCAATTTTAAACATTCCAAAAAAGATATAAAATTTCTCTCACTTTCTCTCAGATTCATGCCGCGTAGTTCCCGGCAGAGCAACATTTAATAGAAGACCTATCGGGTGGGCCATTTGTCGGTTTAAATTCATACCATCGGTTATTTCGAATCTGGCAATACTTATGTCATTCTATTCTGTCACAAAATTCAGTATTTTATCTCCACTGAACGTAATGAATCGATTTACGCTTGAGTAACGTTGGGATTTATTGGACCAACGAGGGACTGCTCGATGATGTCGATTTTGCCAAAAAAAAGAGCACATGAAGCATATTTTCTTCTAGGTGGGTACGTTGATAAGCAAAATTGCCGCATTTTGGGCTCAGGATCCAATCCACCAATTACGAGTGAATGTTTTATGCGCATTGTGAAATGGAGGCATCATTGGCCCACATTTCTTTGAAAATGAGGACGGCGCAACCGTTACGGTCAATGGAGACAAATATCGCACCAATATTTTTGTACTGGCTCTTCATGGTATTGATGTGAACGATGTTTGGTTTCAACAAGATGATGCAACTTGCCATATATCTCATGCCACAATTGCGTTATTGCGCCAAATATTTGATGGCCGTTTAATTAGCCAAAACAATGATGTCAATTGGCCGCCAGTAAGATGCAATTTGACAACGTTGGACTATTTTCTGTAAAGCGCCTTTAAAGAAAAGTGTTATGCCTACATTCTAGAGACAGTTAAGCATTTTAAGGACAACATTCGTAATGCCAGTGTCGAGATACGACCCCACATACTCGAAAAAGTCCACGAAAATTGGTCAAATCGAATGAAGTACTGTAAGGCCAGCCGCAGCAGCTATATAAATGAAATGATATTTCTTTTTTAAACAGGACAATTGTTCTTTACAACAATTTATTTCAATAAAAATAAATTAAATATATTTTCTTCATCAAATTTTTTTTCTTTCAAATAAGACTCGCCGGTGTCGTCATGCCAGATTTTTATATAACATCATTAGAGTCATATCTTCAGATTTGGAAACTAGCAACAGTCATGCAGTTATTTAAATATAAACATAATTCCACTGATTTACATTAGCAGTGATACCCTGCCAGTTAAAAGGCAAAAGTTTTAAAATTTGACGACCTTATTGATTCACTTCTGTAGTAAAAGGATGTGGTTGTTTATTGCCGCTCTCTGTAGAAAAGTTATTCTTCCTTTTTTAAGTGAATATGCCAGCATTGTATGAGCATTTCTGAGATAGACTGCAATTCGTTTCAATTTTCTACCTCTGTCAGTATCAGCCTGTACTACAACATCCGTGCATATATTGTATATCGTTCAGATACGATTGTCTCACATTGTTGTATTGGACAATCTAAGTCGGCAATCTAGGTTGGCAATCAAAGTTGACAATCTAAGTTGGCAATCTAAGTTGGAAATCTAAGTTGGCAATTTAATTTGGCAATTTAATTTGGCAATTTAAGTTGGCATATTGCACTTATGGATAAAATTTTAAGATCTTTTACACAAATATTCCCTGAGTTGCCAAGTACATACATACATTACATAATAGCTCATTACAACGCTTCAGTCAGGATTACGATCTAGTAACCTAAGTAAACTTTTCAAAACGCTTTTTCTATAAAATCATTTCTCATGTGATACTCCCATCTCATGCAGTGCTGGAACTAGAAACATAGTTTGTTGAAGATAGTTCCATGGGTCCTTCATTAAACGTTTGCTATTTTTAATTTTAAATACATACATACATACATAATTGATCATTACAACCCTTCAGTCAGGACCTAGTTTCTCACGCCACTTATGTTATGTGTGTTAATTTTATTCATGAGTGGTGGGGCCTACAGTTTAAAGTCGACTCTGAAAGACAGACTTTTGAGAAATTTTTCATGGCAATTTTATTTACTCTCAGTCTGGGGTTTGAACCCTGGCTTTACGTCTAATAAGCCAGCACAGTATAGTATAGTCTAAAATTCGGATTGTCGATTATATTTGCTCAGAGCTAATCCAGTTGCACTTTATTGCATTCCATTACATTTTGAAAACAGTAGAATGAATGCTTTAAACGGAAAAAAGAAATTGTTTTTTTGTACTTTAAACATAACCACTTAAAAAAACGTTCCCCTGCTCTTTCTCGCACTGGCCTGTGTTATACAACGATTGCACATATTATAACGTATATAACGTCTACAGTGGCAGCAGCATCAGTAACAACAACTAAAAAACAGTGTTACTGTGTCATATTTAATTGCATGATAATATTCGACTAAAACGACTGAGCATTTCCTGGTTTATCAGAGATTTTATTGTGGTTTTCGTACTCGTTTTTTGTTTTTTATGCTCGTATTTTTATGGCTTCAAAACGGATGGAAAAAATTTGTATTACATTGTTTATCTTATTTATGCATGTATGAGGGAGAGTGTGTAAAATAGACAGAAAGAGAGGGAAGAGAGAACATTTTTTAGTGGTTTAGTGGTACTAAGCCAAATAACAAATGAATATTGTTCTATAAAATAACGAACACAAAACAATCACTTTTAAACAAAGCAACAGCGGAGGGTTTCAAAATAAGTACCACCACAATATTATAAGGACAGTGTTCGTGAAGTAGTATTTTTATGTTAACTCTGTACTGTCATTTCAAACACTGTTACATTGATTCATTAAAATGTATTTCGGTTTTACTACTACTCATGCACTTGTAATAACTGATATCATTTACAAGTGATGCTTAATGCACAGTGATGGATGAAATAATAATGATATAATGAAACCTACAGATATTTCAGCATTCTTTTAAATTTTAAATCAAAATATGCAGTTAGGTTAGGTTAGGTGGGGTGGAAAACTCCCTAGATGGGTGAGGTCCCACTTAGGCCAGCCTTTTCGCCCATTGTAATACCACAATTAATTCTACCCAGGGGCCAACCATTCCCTAGAGAAAACCATACCGCGTCCACAATAAATCACGCTCTTACAGCAATCTAGGTTAACGATGTCCGAAAATGAGAGTCAGAATGCTCCGTCTGTTCATCACTATAGCGGGGCACATCTGAAGACAACGCATCTAAAAGACAGTCTCATTCGACGAAATTCCTACGAAAAGAACAGTGTGCCGTGAAATCGCTGTTGTGCGAGGAATGGACATTCCATTTAATAACAGAAGTGAATCGGCTCTTCTCTTACCATTACATACCCAGTAGTGTCTAGCTATATAGCACGTATTCTCTTACTGCCATCGAGATTGAGGTTTCCTTTAAAGCGAGGTTCCTGCTAACTGAGGTTTTAGGAATATCTATGCCATGTAACATATCAGAGATTGCGAGCTACGTACCGATCTGCGCAGCTCATCAGCGATGCAATTTCCAACAATATTCCTATGCCCCGGAACCCACATAAAAGTTTCCTTTGAATGATCGAAAATTACTTAAGAAAAGTTCGGCATTCAAGTACTGACATTGAAAATACGGTCGTTGAGGAGTTAATCGCAGCCTGGTTGTTAAAATAAAGGGAAAAGATATTCAGGAAAAATTTTGCTGCTTAAGATGCATTACGCCGCTTTCAAAATGGTCATAACCTTCGCGTGGAGAATATGTGCAGTGGTAAGGCAGCCTATAAGAAAATTTATCATCAGAACATTTAATAAATATACTGCAACAGCTAATCTTGTCATGCATCGGCATTAACTTCAAGGGTTCAATTAGGAACCTTCGGATTATAGACCAGAACTAGAAGTCCTTAGATAGAATTCTTTGTACCATTCAGAAAGTTTTTAGGAACCATACTGTTCGATTGGATGTGTCTATATCTTTTCAAAATAGCATGTCCACAAAAAACCGCTCTTCTTCAATAGAAGATCGTTGATGAGTCAACTGAGTAAAGCAAATAATGCCTTGGCTGTAGTGAAACAAGTCGCCGTGGTCTAGTAGGTAGTGTGTTGGCTTATTAGACGAAAAGCCAGGGTTCGAGCACCAGGCCAGACGTTAAAATAAAATACAAAAAGTATTTCTTTGGCGATTTCCTCTCAGCAGATTTCTGGCAAAAACTTTGAGAGAAAATGAAATTGCCATGAAAATTTTCTCAAAAATATGTCGTTCGGAGTCAACTTTAAAAAAGTAGGTCCCGCCACTCATGTATAAAATTTAACACACTCAACATATGAGGTGTGAGAAGCTAGGTCCATAATCCAGACTGAAGGGTTGTAATGACCAATTATGTATGTATGCAGTGAAATAAAGTACACTGGTGATCAGGACAGTTTATCGTCTGCGTACTCTGTCAGTCGGCAGTGGCATTGGTGTCGGCGCACGGCCTACCAAACAAGTACCCCATATAGCAAGATAGAGCAGCACGATAGAGCCAGCATGTGCAGGCCCTCTGCAGGTACAAAGCGTATTGTCGCCTTTTTAACCTTCCTAATTATGTTGTCCTTTCACGAGAACTTGGTATACAGAAAGGTTCCAGGCTACTTTACGCACTTGGATAAGGAAAATTGAATCCCTTTAAGCATCATTTCTGTTTTGCGTGGATTGACACTTAAACCTCACTATGAGCAGCGTTCTGTCGTAAGCTTTAGAGTGGTTACATCTCGAAGAGAAAGAGAAAAAGAGTATGCAGATCAAATGGCCATTTCATTCGCATAAACATAGACCTTATAACCACGTCGCCGCAGACACAGATGTTGCTTGACACACTCCTATAATATTAGAATCGAAAGACTTTTAACAGACGGAACAAACCAGGATGTATCTATTCGTCTAACGGAGGCGAACAGCAGGGAGCAAAGGAGGGCCTTTGTATCAACCTCAGCGAGCTGTGCGAAGGTACTTCTGAAACTACAGAGGAAAGCTCAGTCTATCAAATTTTATGACGTGTAAAAAATCTGCCAACACTGTACGTTGTTTATCATTGTTATTTATTTTTCTTTTTTATCCGTTCCCCTCTTTGTTAGCTTTTTCTTATCGTTTACAAATGACAAAGAGAGTGAGTAAGAGTTGTTATCTAATTTTTTTTATTCGTTTATTTTTTATTTTTTGTTGCTCGTCTTTGTATTGTAGCTGTTGCCTGGAATGGTTAATATTGTCTGTCTACACTGAACTATAAATCTCTGCCTGTATTCTAACTTTTAGAGGGTATGAGAAAGTGTGCATGGGGTTTTGTGTTTACTGTGAGAGTCAAAAGAAACTGTACATTATGGATAAAATTATAACAATTACCAAACTCAAATGTTACCACTTAAGGAGAGTGCCCGAAAAAATTTTACAATATTTCGAAATTTTTTTGTAATTTTTTATTTCAATTTTAAATACTGGCAATGAAACAATTTTAAAATAAAAATAACGGTAATTTATTAATTTATTTATTTTTTAATGTAGAGTTTCTTTTGCCGCTCACTGTATGTGTGTTTTGAGGAAGTTTTGGAAGTTTTATTTATTTAATATTGTACACTTCAGTTTTTTTTTGTTTTTATAACCATTTGCCTAACAAAAAAAGATTTTTTTCTATATGCGTGGAAAGCCACCGTTTCATTTTGTAGTCAACAAATATTTCACTTCCGGTTACAAAAAAAAGTACAATACAAGGAATTTTTTTTTAAAATTACAAGAGAAAAGCTTGTATGAAATGTTCATTAAATATTTCAAGCTATGTATGTTTGATATGAAAAACAAAGAATGTATGCCATAGTAATGTGAAGTCGCCGTAGTTCTAGTAGGTAATGTGTTGGCTTATTAGTTGGCTTATTTATACGCTTTAAACCCCAGGTCATATGTCTCCAACACCACGAGGTATGAATAAATATTTCTTCGGCGACTTCCTCCCAGGAGATTTGTAGCAAAAATTCTGAGAGATAATAAAATTGTAATGAAAAGGTTTCCTAAAAATCTGTCGTTCGGACACGGCAAAAATGGTGTGCGTAGTAAACCGCGTAGTAAACCTTGCGGAACGGTTGTAATGACGAATTATGTAAGTTTGGAAATGATAGTTTGGAAATATTTTCAGACATTTTTTCGTAATTTGTTATACACTGGCAAACACACAAAGCCCTATTTCTAGGTTTTCAAAAAAACTGACATTTATCTGTACTCCGAAACCTTGTTTAATTTATTGCAGTTATTGGCAATGCAACAGCTCCAACTTTGTTATCCATTCATGATTTCTTTTTTTCTCTTTCAAAGTGACAATTTGTCCCCAAACAAATCTGCCTTTTTATTTCTGTAAGAATTCGTTCAATAGTTCATCCTCTAAGTATGCAATACTTTAAGGATTTTCTTAACAGTGTTCGTAGGCGGATGAGTAATATTTTTTATTATTAATTAATAATCATACGTTGCGGTGTATAGGTGTTATATACGATTTTGTTATCAATTTAAAAACAGGTGTGTTTTAAACCCTACTGCGAGCTAATATAATTGTATGTATATTTCAGGCATGTAAACTTTCTCAAAAATCTATCGTTCGTAGTCGACTATCATGTATAAAATTAACACACACAACATAAGTGCTGTGAGAAGTTAGGTTGTAATTTTGACTGAAGGAATGTAATGACCAGTTATGTATGTTTGTATGTATGTATGTATGGTTGAACATAAATTAAATTCGTAAACAAATATTAATTTAATATTTCTGTTGTATCGTGTATTTGTTATTGTTTTTATTTTCGTTGTTATTGTTGCTTTTTTGTTATTATTATATCAGGATTCAATTTCATATGATTTCCATACACAAAGTATGTATTGATTAAATAAATATTAGGGGGGGCTCAAATGTTGCTAAAGAACGTTTTAATTATTTTCTACCGGAACCTCTCTGTGTGGAACATATTATAGTTGTCCAATTTTCCATTACAATGGGGCATTTTCTCAATTTGATCGATGTCTCCCGTACACCTACAACTTCAGAAACCTCACGAAAAAGAGTCTAAGAAGGTCAAATCAAAGGTCAAAGGTCAATCACCTACGATGACCATGCTCATGCAAAATATCCAATGTGGCATAAACTGTGTGGTACATAGAGCCGTGTTTTTGAAACCACAGGTCTATGGTGTTTATATATATACATAATTGATCATTGAGTTAGTATTACGTTCTCACACCACTTATGTTGTGGGTGTTAATTTTATGCATGAGTGGCGGGAACTAAAGTTTACAGTCGTCTTCGAACGACAGATTTTATTGGGAAACTTTTTCATGGCAATTTTATTTACTCTCAGAACTTTTGCCAGAAGTCTGCTGAGAGAAAGTCGCCGAAGAAATATTTTTTCGTATTTCATATTATTGGAGATCTCTGAACAATGCTACCCAGAAATTCCAAACAGGGGTAAATAATCTGTTATCAGCTGTTGAGTGAATTCTGTGAAACTATTTTATTCTAATCCTTTCTAGCTAGACGAGTTCTGTTGGTAAATTCTTTGTGCCTAAAATTTTGTTTATTATTTTAAATGCAACGAAAGGGAAGTTATTTAGTGGCGTCTTTTTGTTTATTGAGAGCGGCTTTTAAGACAAATTCAAAACAAGTCGTGTCTTCGTGTAATTCCTTTAATTCTAAAAGTTAACCCATTTCAAATTTAAAAATGCAATTAAAAACAAAATTGGTTTGAAATTTTTCCAAATTGGTTTTTTGTTGTGGGGTACAATTATTCCGGTAGGAAATGGAATATTAATTCATTCATATTTCATATTTCACATTTTCATATTTTCACTTTTTCTAGTGTATTGGGTAGTATCTCGGCAATGACATCACGAATGTTGGCCTTCAACTGCTCAATTGACTCTGGTTTGTAGGCATAACAATTTTCTCTAATGGCGCTCCGCAGAAAATAGTCCAACGCTGGCCTATCGTATATTCTTGGCGGGCAGCTAACATCACCATTTCGGCCAATAAAATATCCATCAAATGTGTGACGCAATAAATCGATTGTGGCATGATATGTGTTGCAAGTTGCACCATCCTCTTAAAACCAAATATCGTTCACTTCAATACCATGAAGAGCGGGTGCAAAAAAATTTGTTATCGTGGTGCGATAAGCGTCTGCATTGACCATAATGTTGCGTCGTACTCATTTCCAAAGAAATATGTGCCAAGGATGCCTTCACAATTCTTATGAAGGTAACCTTTGCACGTCCTACTATCTTCTTCAGAGCTACCCAGCATACACATCCAATGTTTATTTTTTTTATCAGTAGTCCAGTAGTTTAGTAGGAAGAGTATAGACGTGAGGTCAGACGTCTCCAGCAAAACGAAATATAAAAAATATTTCTTCGGCGACTGCCTCTCAACAGATTTTGAGTAAAAACTCTAAAACTCTAAATAAAGTTGGCATGAAAAAGTTTATCAAAAATCTGACGTTCAGAGTCGACTTCAAACTGTAGGTCCCGCCACACATGTGTACAAATTAACAAACACAACAGAAGTGGGTTGTAATGATCTATTATGTATGTGTGTATGAATTTCTTACATTACCTTAAACGAATAAATCCACTATGACAACAAGAATGCCTCTCTCATGATGTAACAGAGAAATTCAAATGTTTTCTTTCATCTCTTTGTGGCATTTCATTTTCTTTAAGTCAGTCACCATTGTAATGATTGTAATCAAGGAAACTATTCGTTCCACCATGCACATTCCCTTGTTTCATTTTCCAAAATACTTTTCCTTTATACTTCGTTGACGGTTCGTGGACGCTTAATGCAAACAACAACAACTTTTAAACTAATTGTAGTGACAGCATATTCAACCAAAAAAATAAAGGAAAAATATTGCATGCTACACCAACATTAAACCAAAACTGTAGTCTTGTATCACTCCTTCCTTAACTAAAACTGAATGCATGGTAATCTGTTTGTATAAATGAGTGTGTATGTGTTTGTTTCAATCAGCGTAAGCATGAGTGAGTGTTAAAGTGCTTTAGTGTGTAAAGGATGCTTCGCTGTAACGGTGTCAAGTGGGTTCCGTTTCATTTGTTGTTTGAGTCGTAAGAAAACGTAAGAAAAGAGAAAAAAAGACGGGAGGATATGAAACACTAAAACGTACTGAGACAAGCTTAGTCACATACGTTTATGCACACGCATACTAGTTCAGTTCTTTAATACAGAGCTGGCTTGGTTTTATGGTTGCCGTTTACTTGTCTTTTTCCTTCAGCAACTTGAATTTTTTTTCGTTTAATCTCTCGACTATAAAAAGGAAATGAAAATGCTTTTGACATGATAATAAGAACCAATTCAGATTATGAGCAAAATTGAAAGTGATTGTATGTATTTTAACGCGTTTCTATAAAAAAATCTTGGCAAACTTCAACAGGATTTATAAAGGAAAAATGAATGATATTTTTAAAAAGCTGATTTTAATTTAACTATTTAGACTATGTTCGAAAGTCATATGAACTTGAGTAATCAAATACTACATCATCCACTTCTTATTACCTTCCACTAAAATGGCTACTACTCTAGTATATATATGGGACTATTTTCAATTATCTTTTGTATATCGAACACAATTGCAGAGCTATAGTTTTTATAGTCTTTGAAACATAAGGCTGCATAAGATGGATGCAGCGTATGCAAATACGTATCAAGTTATTTTAAAATTGTTTAAATTTATAACAACTGTTTCGAGCCTGTAATATTTTTTACAAGCTAAAAGCTACTTTTTAAATATAAAATCACTATAATTTTCAAATATTTGTTCCCGATTGGAACCTCTTTATTATAATGCAAATTTGACACTAACTAAATTTATGTTTCAATATGTAAAACAAAGTTACAATAATTATTATTGATCTTGTTTAATGTAATGTACTTACATACACGCATACATACTTATTTACTAAGTAAGAAGACACTTTCGAACATAAGTCTCCAACTTCGAACATTTACATGTATGAAACAGTATTGTGGAGATCGTAAGTATGTATGTGTGTATGCCTGTATGTAAATATAAATCGAACTGTTGCTAGGCAAAAAATAAAGAACATTAAATATGAAAACAATTTAAAGTAAAATAAGTAAATAAAAATAACTGAAGTTAAGCAGGGGCGTATCAGCATTTAACATCCTCCCCCCGTTGGAGGTTTATAGCCTTCAACAGATGATTCTATGGGTAAAACAGCAAGTTTAGTAGCGCGTTTAATTAAACCATTATTTGTGCGAACAACTGCGACACGAGCAACTCCGTCTTCACCAGTTATAACTTCAGAAATACGTCCAATTTGCCACTTCAAGGGTGGTTGATTTTCATCCTTGAGAAGAACCATTGCGCCGCAAGTTATATTTGTACCTTTTTGTTGCCATTTCTTTCGTTCTTGAAGAAGAGATAAGTAAGAACTGCTCCATTTTCGCCAAAAGATTTGTTGCAATTGGGTTACTCTTTGCCACCTGTTCAGACGGCTAGTATCCATTTCGGTGATATTAGGCTCAATTATAGAGACTAGGGGACCTCCAACTAAAAAATGCCCGGGTGTTAGCACCTCAAGGTCATTACAATTTTCAGAAATAGGAAACAGTGGTCGAGAGTTTAAAATTGCAGAAATTTGATATACCAAAGTTTGTAGCTCATCCAATGTAAGAGTGTTTAGTCCAACTGTGCGATAAAAATGTTGCTTAGCTGATTTCACAGCTGCCTCCCACAATCCGCCAAAATGGGGTGACCTTGGTGGGATGAACTTCCACTCTATTTCATATTCTAGGCATTGCTGTTGCAGTGACCTCTGATGCGACTCACTTAAAAACATTTGTTTTAAATCGAATAACTCATTTTTAGCGCCAACGAAGTTAGTTGCATTATCGGACCAAATAGTTCTGGGCTTTCCTCTAATAGCGATAAAGCGATGAAGAGCCGCTAAAAAACATGGTGTTGATAAGTCTTGTACTACTTCCATGTGACTAGCCTTGGTTGAGAAGCATATAAAAATCGAAATATAGCATTTGACAGGTGGGCGATTTCTCACTTCAGACTTATAATAAAGTGGGCCGCAAAAATCCACGCCAGTAGTGTGAAAAGCTCTGTTTGGGCGTACTCGATCTGCAGGCAAGTTTCCCATCACTTGCTGACTTAACACCGGTTTCATTCTGAAGCACTGGAGACATTTTGAGATAATAGAGCTTACCAATTTACGGCCTCCAATGGGCCAATATTGCTGTCGAATTGTAGCTAGTAAAACCTGAGGACCAGCATGCAACAACTTTTGATGAAAATGTATTATTAAAGACGATGTCAATGGATGATGTTTAGGCAAAATAATAGGGTGTTGAGCATCGAATTCGAGACAAGAGTTTTGAAGACGACCGCCGACACGAATTAATCCAAATGAGTCAATTATAGGCATCAGTGAGTAAAGTTTGCTGGATGAAGGTAAATTTTGATTTGATTTGAGGGCCTTATACTCAGCTGCAAAATGAATTAACTGTATGTTTTTTATTAAAAGATATGTTCCGTTTTTTAAGTCTGTTGGCGTAAGCCTTTCATCTTGGGTCTTCAATTTAGGGTACGCAAATTTAAAAACATATGCAAATATACGTTGCATTTTTGGAAAAGAATTGTGGTACTTACACTGCAATGCAAAATCAGTTAAAGAAGCTGTAGCTAGTATATTTCGACGTCTTTCAGGTAACTCCGTCAAAAATTCCATATTGGAAAGCCATTTTGAAGATTCAAGACACAGAAAATCAGGACCATTGCTCCATAATGTAGAATTGAGTAATTCCTTAGGTGATGAGCCTCTTGACAGTATATCTGCAGGATTAAGGTTTGTTGGAACATAGTGCCACTTCATCTTATTTGTGATTGTTTGTATTTGAGAGATCCTATTGGAAACGAAAATATTATAATTTGAAGGCTGCTCCTGAAGCCAAGAAAGTACGACCATTGAATCTGACCAGCAATGTACATCACAATCATAAGGTAGTGTTTTTACAACTTCATCCACAAGTTCTGCTAGGAGACACGCCTCAGAAAGCTCAAGTTTCGGAATCGTTAAAGATTTAAGGGGTGCAACTCTAGACTTAGAGCATAACAATGATGCTTTAACAATATTTTCAGATTGTGATCTTATATAAACACATGCCCCATATGCTACCAGACTGGCATCACAAAAGGCATGTACTTGGACATTTTTGTTTGACTTCAAAACATATCGAGAAAATTTAAAATACTCAATGGAATCAAACTGCGAAATATATTCGAGCCATGATGAATGTAAAAACTGGGGAAGGCTTTCGTCCCACTGTAGCCCCAACTTCCATAAATGTTGCATAAATATTTTTGCTCTAGTTATAATTGGACCAATTAAACCTAGTGGGTCATACAAACGGGCAATGGACGATAATATAGAGCGCTTGGTAACAACTTTGCAATCATCAACCGAATTAAATGAAAAAATAAAATTGTCCGCTTTGGGATGATAAATCAGGCCAAGTGTTTTAGTGATATCAGTACCATCACTAAATTTTAAAAGTGTCTCGCATTGTTCTGGCGGCGTGTCCTCTAAAACGGCTGGAACGTTTGAGCACCACTTTCTAATTACAAAATTTCCACGCTTTAGTAAGGCTGCGACCTGCTTTTGAATTATTCGGACCTCCTCAACAGAATCAACACCGGACAGCATATCGTCCACATAAAAATCACGCTTTATGACCTTTGCACCCACGGGAAAATTTGTTTCCTCTTCATGTGCCAATTGATGCATTGCTCGAATAGCCAGGAATGCTGCAGGACGTGTACCATACGTAACTGTATCCAATGAATACGTTTTGATTTCATCTTCTTCGTTTTCTCTCCACAGAATACATTGTAGATAATTATCTGGATAAGAAACACGAACACACCTATACATCTTGCAGATGTCTCCACTAAGAACAACTTTGAAGCATCGAAAACGCAGAAGTGTACTAAACAATTTTGGCTGTATAGTTGGACCTGTATACAAAATATCATTAAGAGACAACCCAGTTGTTGTTTTTGCAGAACCATCAAAAACAACTCTTAATTTGGTTGATGTGCTGTCCAGCTTATACACACAATGGTGTGGGAGAAAATATGTCTTCTGGGAAACCTGTGAAGAAATTACAGACATATGGTTCAACGATATATACTCAGCCATAAATTTTGCATATTGCATCTTCATATCGGGATTTCTTCTGAATTTTCTTTCTAAACCTTTAAAACGTTGTAAAGCACGCTGATAAGAGTCACCAAGTTTATGCCTACCACTTCCATCTATTTCAGGCAAACGAACGGATAATGAACTACAATCGAGGCGAACCATATTTTTTAGGAAATGATTCTCGCAGAAAATTTCCTCCTCAGAAAACGAACTACAGCTGCCAAAATTATTCTCCACTTCCCAAAAGCTTTTTACTACAGAGCACAATTCATCATCATGTTTTGCTTTGGAACTAACTGCTAATGACCAGGAATGATTAGAACGAATATTACCGCCAGCAACTACCCAACCTAATAATGTTTTTTGTAACATAGGCAAGTTTTCAGCCAATTTAATTTGTCCAACTGACATTAACTCAAAAAACAATTCGGCGCCAATTAAAATATCGATACGACCACATCTATCAAATGAGGGATCAGCGAGCTCTATATTGTTAGGGATTTTCCACTCTGACCTGTTGGAAATAATGCTGGGCTGATAATCAGTAATGCTGGGAATCACCATAGCCGTCAATGATGTTGAATAATTTCCGTTCCTGGACTTGATTAATATATCAACTGATTTATCAATAGTTAAATTACCATCACCGATTCCAGAGATACTTGCGAATGTCCTTTCACACTTCAAATTTAAAAAGTTTGCAAATCGGTTTGTTATTAGATTAAGTTGGGATGCCGAGTCGAGTATTGCGCGACAAGGTGCAAAACTTCCAAAACTATTTTTGACCATCACTACTGCTGTTGCGAGGAAAACGGTTGTAGTGGACGCTGATGTTATTTTTGCTTGTGCATCATTGGACGAAATAAGCACCGTTTGAGCAGGGCTGGTAACCATGGATGAAGCGACGAGATTATCTATGGGAGGACTATCAATGTGCAACAATGTATGGTGCTTTGAGGAAAACTGACGGCAGCAACCAGAAGTACAACTTTTAAGCATATGACCTTTCCGCAAACAATTAAGGCATAATTTTAAATTTTTTACCTCTTTAAAACGTAGAGAGGGGGATAAATTCAAAAATCTCGAACAATTACTGATGAAATGATCTTTAGAGTCACAGAAAAAGCACAATTTATTTTGAGATGCAACATGAACATGCCGATTGATTTGGTTAGATTTTTTCAAAATATGCGGTTTCGAAGGGTTAATTATTCCCGAATTTTCACAGTTTTCTGCCATGCGACACCTTTTGTCTAAAAATGCTGCCATTGAGTCCCAAGTTGGCAAGTCATTTATTGGTAGCCCTTCTTCCCATTTTATATGCGATTTGGCATCCATTTTTGTTGTTACCAAATGGATCAATAAACCATCGGTAATTTGCTGTTGATTTCCAATAGTTTGCATTGCACGCAAATGTGCATTAAAACTGTCACAAAATCGACGCAAATCAGCAGCAGACCCACTTTCAGCACTGCTTAATGCAAAGAGCCCCTTTATATGCGTTTGAAAATTTAGCAGCTTATTGTCAAAACGATTTTTCAACAATACCATGGCTTCGTCGTAGTTAGCTTCTTTCAATTCAAGCGACGCAATTGTGTCTAGGGCGACACCTTCCAAATTTGCACGCAAGTAATGAAACTTTTCCAATTTACTCAAGTTACTATTATCATTTATAATAGTCGAGAACAATGCGAAGAAATTAGGCCACTCTGTGTATGAACCACGGAATTTCGGCAATTGGATTTCTGGAACCTTGGTTTTACGCGATGTTGCGTGAGACGGTGACTCATCGAGAGAAAATTGGCGAAATGTTGACGAACGTTGGTTGGAATCAGTTCTGCGAACCTCAGCGATTTGACGGGTTAACTTAGCTTTCACTTCGAAATACAATGACATAAAAACCATGCTGTCACTGGTATCCGATGCACTGCATTCATACTGCTCTATCATACCTTGTGCCTCTTCGTAGCATTTGTTGATTTTCTCGACATATTCCAAACGGACAGACAGCTCTGCATCATCATATTCCTTAAGCTGTGATTGCGTAAGGTTTTTATTTAGGTCTTCTAGTTTTTTCAGCGAAATAGCAATCTTGGAAAAATAGGGCAACAAATTCACCGACTTATCTGCTTCACCAGAATTAGAAGATCCTTCACCATTATTTTTTGACATTTTTCCTTTAACCGAAAAAACAAGACAAACTAGTATCCGAATTGATACTAATTTTTTAAAAATTATTTAAATATGCCGACGGCAAACGAATTATCAATATTCGAATTAATATTGATCTTCAAGAAAGATTACGCGGTACCTATCAATATCCGAATTGATATTGATCTTTTAAAGTATCACGTCGGGGTCACCAATGTTTCGAGCCTGTAATATTTTTTACAAGCTAAAAGCTACTTTTTAAATATAAAATCACTATAATTTTCAAATATTTGTTCCCGATTGGAACCTCTTTATTATAATGCAAATTTGACACTAACTAAATTTATGTTTCAATATGTAAAGCAAAGTTACAATAATTATTATTGATCTTGTTTAATGTAATGTACTTACATACACGCATACATACTTATTTACTAAGTAAGAAGACACTTTCGAACATAAGTCTCCAACTTCGAACATTTACATGTATGAAACAGTATTGTGGAGATCGTAAGTATGTATGTGTGTATGCCTGTATGTAAATATAAATCGAACTGTTGCTAGGCAAAAAATAAAGAACATTAAATATGAAAACAATTTAAAGTAAAATAAGTAAATAAAAATAACTGAAGTTAAGCAGGGGCGTATCAGCATTTAACAACAACCTTGGAACGCATCTGGATTTATAAAACGTACTTGAAATTCACTGACTTCTTCTCCTCCTTAAAGACATGTTTAAGTAGATACATTCTTTGGAAAAAAACATGCTAGATTTTGCAAGTATTTTCACCAAGCCAAAGTAATTAGTATGATGGTAATACCCACGTACATTCTTTAGCTTTTTATTTTACGCTGAAGTATAAAAAATTGCGTGTTAATGACTAAAAATGTTTCGGTTTTTTTTTTTTTTTGTAAGAAATCAAAATTGATGCTATAAACACAATAAACGCAACATAGCAAACGCAAACGCAGCAATTTCTCAAAACTAGAATACATGGGAGAAGTGACATGGAAGTGATTATTTTAAAGGCAGGGCAATAACAAGCAAAGATTTTGATGCTTTGCAAAGAAGGTATTAGTGCTCATAGTGAGACAATTTGTGTTGTCAATAGAATAATAATATGCATGAAAAAGAGGTTTTAAAAACGTTATGTATGTTTTAGTAGCACCATTAACAAAAAAAGAGAAACTAGGTCGTATCCTGGCTGAAGGGTTGTAATGACCAATTATATGTGTATGTATGTATTAAAAAAAATTAATGAACTGTTTATTATTTTCATTTGTTCTGCTTATGCTTAGCTGCCGCGGTCTTTATTATAATTAATACGCATGCAGCTTACCTTAGGCTGCAATTGCAAAATTGTTGTGCTTGCTGCGTTGCATTTATTGTTTTTTAGCATGACACGTTTCTACTAAAAACGTAAATTTGGAATTTTGCTCAACTACTGAACAATTTTAATAGGAAATGCAAGCAGCAGTGCAATTACTTGCCACCGACTGAGTGGTAAAGAAATGCATACACGTTTTTGTAAATTTAAAACTTTTAAGTTAAAACAATGAAGAATGAAAAGAGAGAAAGATGGAATTAGAGAGCGCTTTTAGACGCCGAAGTAAATATTAATTTCTACGTGTAAGTGCGGCATGAAGAAGTCGCCGTAGTGTAGTAGGTAATGTGTTGACTTATTAGACGTAAAGCCAGGTTTCGAGCCCCCGGCTAGACATCAAAACACTTCCTCTCAGCAGATATCTGGCAAAAAAAACTCTGAGAGTAAATAAACCTGCCATGAAAAGTTTCTCAAATATCTGTCGTTTGGAGTCGACTTTAAACTTTAGGTCCCACCACCCATGTATAAAATAAATACACACAACATAAGTGGTGTGAGAAATTGAGTCGTAATCGTATGTAAGTGCATGCGTTTTATGAAATATCTGTGAAGAAGATTAATAAGTTCAGACATGAAATTAATTTGATAAATATGTAGAATTATAAGGCAAAATAACATAAATAATTGAATAAAACGTAGTTCAATACTTTATATTAAAGACCGTTCATTTTAATATATCAGGTCGAAAACATTTTCTCTTTTAAGGGTATGTAATATTACAGGTGAAGTGGTTAAATTGGTTCGCTACAAACGGCAGTATTTCAGGTTCGAAAACTCGTAAATTAAATGAAAAGCTCCTGATCCGTTCAGGCGTCAGGCAGACGACGTCATCAAATAACTTCATAATAATAATCAGATCATGCCACCTTTTGTAAAAGATCAATTGAACTAATACAACATTATTATGCATTATTACTATACGTAGTTAAGGCAGTACTGCGATCATATGATCTACTGAAATACCCTCAGTTTATATAGGATATCTCTATAATTATCCCTCTGACAAACTTCAGGATGCTCTTTGGTGCTCCAATAAGAACTATTCTTCTGGAATGCATTAATGCCCCACAGATACAGAAAATTTGATCAAGTGATTCATTCTTATCACAAAATTTATATGTTGAGTCCTCATTCTGAACAAGTCTAATTTTAGTTGATTGCCCAACAATTGATGGGTTTGAGAACAGTCTCACTTTAATTTACATTTTGTTTAGCAACCCACACCCCATAAAGACAATGTATTTCTGGTTAGTGGCAATGGCAACCCTAGTATTCTAAAACGTGCTACAGAACTTTATAAAACTAAAATAAAAAAATGAAATATTTTTTATTTATTTATTAATTACAATACAAATACAAATTATATTCTAATTATATACGAGCTGAGTAACTTTGACCATATGCTCGGTGTAGTGTCACAGACCAGAGTCTCTGGTGGGAATCGAACCCACAACCCTGACGCTAATAGTCTAGCACACTACCCACTAGACTACCAAGGCACCCTATGAAATATTAAGATGGGAAAGATATTCTGGAACAGCCTTATGTTTCTTAAATAAAAAGAAGAGGAATATATGATTTAGACGCCTCTGAAACAACGAAATATTGTCGGTTATTGTATATACTGTGGCACCATTGTTGTAACAATACGCACCACACACACACACACATGTACTCATGTTCAATATGTAACACCATGTATAATGTTTATAGAAAATCAAATCCAATTCTGGTGTGCAAAATTTGTTGCAAATGTTTTAAATATTGTTTGCCAAAGGGCACTATTAGTTAATTCAGCCTAAAAATTGGTCGATTTGAAGTATTGAAATAAACGTTCTGTACTATAACATCAAGAATCTACTCTCCAGGACCTTTCACAATGCCATATAATGAGGAGTATATCAAATGTTCTAATAATAATTTAGATTACTTCTAGACCACATAGGCACATGATAGCATTTAAAATGATCTTCAGAGAAACCTTTTAATAATATTTCAAATTTATATTGTGCAGTTACCAATTATTTATCATGGTGTCTTGTCGGAATATACATTCATTTATTCTTGCCTCGATCCATCGGCCAGGTATTCTAGTCCAATCAGTAAAATGTAAATGTAAAATGGATTACGGCCTAGCTTCTCACACCACTCATGTTGTGTGCGTTAATTTCATATTTGAGTGGCGAGACCTACAGTTTAACGTCCACTCCGAACGATAGATTTTGAGAAACTTTTTTTGGCAGGTTTCATTTACTCTCAGAGTTTTTGCCAGAAATCTGCTGAGTGGAAGACGCCGAAGAAATATTTTTTTTAACATTTTCGTTTTGATGTCTGACCTGGGATACGAACCCGGGCTTTACGTCTAATAAGACAACACACTACCTATTAGACTACGGCGACTTCAATCCGTATCTATTCTCTGGAAATACTCCCAGGGTATTTGCTCCCATATCAGAAAGTTCACATACACAACTGAGTATATCACTTGAATTGCTCAGACGCGAATGGATATAAAACGAATTCGCCCAATATAATTTGAACGGAATAATTGAATAACTTTTTCAGTCACCTACTCAGTTTTGTGTGTACAATTCGGGAGATGTTATGTGAACAACGTATTTGCTCCGAGAATTAATAACTACCTCGAAAGCCACCGAAAAGCAGACACTTCTCAATCAAGTTTAACAGCTTAGATAGACCAGTCTCAATTGATTTCCATGTACGAATCTACAATACAGAGGAGTAAAATCCTTTGTTGTAGTATGGGAAATTCAGGTATTATTTTGCTGATATTGCTAGCCGTTTCAGCAAGGTTCTGTTGTTTTTGGTTTTTGTTATTCAGCTTAGATCCTCTTTCTTAAGAGTTTATCTTACAGTTACAATCTGATATCAAAGATTTTATTTATGGTTGGCTGCATATATCCAGTGGTTCATTTGAGGCTTGATTATATGTGCGCACGATATCTTTATGTGTTTGGTGTTGACTTGTGATAACTGTAAATGAGTTACTACGGCTCAAATAGTTTTCGCTTTTTGATCCTTTTTTAACATCCTAATTTCGCGCATAAAGCTGCCAATGTTAGATCCTCTTTCATTTTTATTTAACGAAAGCTGTAAACATAACAAACGTCCATTCAAATTTTAACATTAATTCTCTCGAATATGAAACGTCTTGTAGTGTTCTATGTTTGAAAGAAACCGCCGTAAACATTAATTGCCATGGTAACAGGCACTTTAACACTTTTACTTATTCAATTAAGGGCGGGTTTGTCCCTCCTTTCTCTTTCTAAGAATATTTCCAAAACGTATTCTTTTCTTTTCATTTAAACGTAACAATTTGTGTGTATATGACATTATTTTACGTCTAGACGGAAGACATTAACTTGTTATATACCGCAACTCTTACTATCTTTGTTTTTCTATAAAAGAAAGAAAGAAAACACAAATAAAAATTTGACAGCCCAAAAAATTTATTTTAGTTGTCTAAAGAAAGCGTTAATAATTGTCACTGCTCACGCGATTCATATTTAAAGGTGAAAAAATAAAAGGAAAATAATTTTTTTTAGTGGCTATTTAATATATTTCGGCTTCGAGTAAAGCACCACGTGAATATTGGCAAGCAGTTATGCAGTAGACTAACAGCTACGTGGGCAGGTGAAAAAGTTTGTAATGCATGGGATTTCCTGAAGCAATATCATTAAGAGTGACATGACCATTACCCCAGAACTCCTAGATGTATATACCGATGGCTCTAGACTCGATAATGTGGTTGGGTAAACTGTGCCTGAGCATTTTGCTCCGATTGCCTGATTACTGTAGAGTGTTTCAGGCGGAGGTAATGGCCATTGACAGGTCCGCTAGATGGGTCTTCAACAACGATGCTCCCTTTATATTTGTCTCAATCTTCTCTGATAGTCAGGCTGCTATAAGATCTCTATCGAGCGTTATGATTAGCTCTAGGCACGCTAAGGAGTGTCGTCGCTATCTCAACGTTCTCTCTATGCGCCTCAGTATCTCACTTGTCTGAGTTCGTGGGCGCAGTTACATTCCGGGCAACTGCAAAGTCGACAAACTCACCAGAGCTGGTGCAATCCTTCCGGAACACTCATCAATCGGCTAAATTAGCCATTGGGCGAATGAAGGAATCTTGCTCCACTGCCAAACTCACTTGGCCCACAATAGATGGAAGGCACAACAACCAACTACTTGGACTTGATCGTAATGTCATCTTAATCACTGTCGCTATGCTTACAGATTATTGCGTTATGGGAAGACACCTAGAAAAACTGTAGCTCCCGCCTAACGACTTCTGCCGTGGGTGTAGATCTGCTGAAGAGGAGCATATTGTCGCGAGGACGGTTTTAGACTTCCAGAAGCCTAGGTTGAATACAGAACGAGGGCACAGGCATATCAGTCCAAGTCCTAAAGCAGTTTACACGAAAAACTGCAAAAGTAACAGTAGCATAAATTGGAAATGATACTCTCAAGGACTCTTTTAAAGGTCTTTTAAGGCTTGTGCCCTTTTTTACACGCTTAAGATTTTACGCCACTACGTGCCCTAAAATATCATTAAAACAAACGAACAGTGAGCTAACCAAGCAAGTAAAGGACATCAAATGACTTTTACCACCATCCCACAGCACTCGATAAGAGTCCATCATGTGATAAGGGTTAAAAGGATACACACAATAAATAAATTTGTCCTGTCATGTCAAATCATTTGTAACCAATACTGTTGCCACACTGCAGAAGAAATTTTAAATAAAAATTATATAAATTTATCAACGGCCATTATCATGGCATCAGACGCAATTCATATAAGGCAGCTCTTAATGTGGCTTTCAAAAATAAATTCTCTGATAAATTGTTTTTGGGGTTTTTAATCAGATAACGTATGGCTGGCAAAAAATAATCGATTCACAAGGCAAAAATGCTTCTTATACACTCACATTTCTCTTCGTTGCCTTTAACATATTACTGCATATTACAGGAGGTTTTTATTGCAATTCTCATTACTGTCTCTCTCTCTCTCTCTCCATTTTACTTTTAAGTATTTTAATTTGAATTGTTGTTGAATCTGTTCTGTTTAAATAAATTCAATTTAATAGTTTCTTAATTAAAAACGCTGCCAATCGGGATTGACTGAACCGCAAACATGCATATCTCGGCATACGGCATTCGGCAAGAGCAAGCTCTTATACACTCACATGTACATATACTCACATATGTATATGTATACATCAAAAGAGAATAGAGCGAATTAAAGAATTTCTTCACAACAAACAAAAAAAATTTCGTTTGGTATCGCATCGCATATTTGTCTCATTTAAACTCTCTTGAACTCAGACGCAATCATACATATGTATGTGTATAGCAGTCGTAAAATATACAGTCAAGTCATTACCTTATACAAAAAGACGATTGTTTTAATTTTTTTTCTTTAAAATTCACTGCATTGCTCTCAGGTTGGTGTTCACATCGAATGCTACTGACTTTCAACTAAAATAACGCGATCTCTTTAAATTCTTTGTAAAGGAATGCAGTCGTGAATCTATTCGTCGTTTGGTTTTTAATCCGCAACTGACATTAGGGCCCCGGAATCCTTGGATAAATACTCCGACGACTCCAGGTTCGATAATGAGATTGGTAGTGGCGTCTTTTAAGGGAAAATCGACTTACACATTCCCTTCCGATTACCGGGTCACTGTTGGGTGTTTCAGTCTGAGTTGTTGGGCATTCACCAACCAGCTCATTTGATCCTCATCAACGGTGCTCCTTTCAGCTATACCTCGATATTTTCTGATAGCTAATCCGCATTTAAATCCCTTTCTAGCATTACGATCAACTCCAAACTCATCAGGGTGTGTAGCCGTTATCTCGACGGCCTCTCTGAGCGATTCAGCGTCCCGTTTGTCCGGATATTTGGAAACAGGGACATTCCCAGCAAATGTAGGGCTGATGAGGTTGCCACAGTAGGTACACTCCTTCCAGAATCCTCGAAAGTTGGTTAAATTGGCCAATAGGCAATAATTCTGTCTGGACCCCAACCTATACTGGATAAATGAGGTATCTTGCCGAATTGGCAGACTCACTTGGCCCATAAGTGATAGGAGACGTATCAACTAACTACTCAAACTCGATCGTAAGTTCATCTCGGTCACAGTGACATGACAGAAGACATGCTGAAAGACTGCATCTCCCTTCGAACGACTACTGCAGAGGTTATGTGTCTGCTGAAGAGGAGGAAACTGTTATCCCCTTTCTTTGCCAATGAACATCGATCGCGAGTAACAGATTTATGTTATTTGGCTCTCCATTTTTTGTCAGCTGAACGGAACTCACCATCATCTATTGATATCTAGGATATAACTTCGTTCATAAAATTTTTGGCTGGTTTCCAGCTTATTGGAGTCGGGCTTTTAATGTGTAGCTCCCTCGCTGACCAATTTCTTCTACGACTTTGATGGAATTTGGTCAGGACGGGGAGCGCGTTTACCCGTGGCATCACAACGAGCCGCTATGCGTCCGCACCTGCGCTCTTGGTATCTCGAGCCTACCTACCTAAGACATTGAATACCTTAAATGTTGTGTGTGTTCAGTTTATCCACATAAAGTAGAGTTGCAAACGACATTTTTTTGGGAATTTTTTTATTTTACTCTCAGAGTTGCCAGAAGACTGCTGAGAGGAAGTCGCCGAAAAAAATATATTTTTCATATTATTATTTCTTTTTGTTCGAGATGTCAGGGGTTGAATTACGGGCTGTCGTCTAATAAACCACCTACCTACTAGATTTTGCGGTGAATTCGTCTTAACATCTGGTGTTAATATTGTATCACTTTCTGATTCTAATTAAATTTGAGGTTTTGTTCTTAAAAATCTTATATTTTTTATGACAACATTCTCTTACTGCTTACATCAAATCATGCCAATGAACACGAGTCTGAATAAAAAAAAATTTTACACACAAACAAAGTCACAAGCAGTAAAAGAAAAGCTCGCTATAGAACAGAGTATCAAACAAAGAAAAGTTGAAAATATTTGTAGTAAAAGATAGACACTGTCAAACGGAATGACAAGGACACTTGGGATCCTAAGTGAAAACATTGAAAAAAGAAACAAAGAATTTTAATTTTTTTAAAAGAATTCTTGCAGTTCTTCTCACATGCATGCAAAATATACTCACATATATGCACAACAATTTGTAAGAAATGTAACATTTGTTCATATGATTACGATGGTTGTAAAATTCTTGAAAAAGGCGACTTCTCTACGATTATACGTTAAAGACTATAGCATGATTAAAACTCTGAGAGTAATTGTAATAGAAAAAGTGCCATTATTATTTCTAAAGTTCATTCACCTTAAAACGAAATCGACCTTTGCATCATAAACTAATTACAGATACTAAGTACAGATAACCACCAGTTATTCCAATAGGAAATGGTCTACCACGAGTAATATTTATTGATAAAACAAAAAATCAAAAAACGAAATACAGTATCGATTAATACGTTATCTTTCAAGAAGCACATATACTACTCCGGCTTCAAAACTCTCTTATCAGTTCGAGGTACGTATGTATGTATGTATGTGTTTGCTTTAATTAATGTTTAAGTATCATTTCAGCACAATTTCTTTTATCATAACACAAGTAATTGTAAAATAATTTTTCTAAAAATAGACAGACAGATATACATACATACGCGTAATAACGACTAACAACATCCATTGCTTACAAATATTCAAATGTACAGATTAAGATGAACATGATTGCGCATGAAATACATATATACTAAACTGAGCTCGTAGGTATTGTTAATTTAAAAACATTACATCTTTTTACTTTTTTTCTAAATTAATATGCAAATCGCATAAATCACCTGTTAACTGGTACGTATGATGAATATTTAATATTCAAATCAAATATTACTCATACGCATAAAAAACACTATTAAGAAAATCATTAAAGTATTGCATACTTACAGGATGAACTATTGTACCAATTCTTACAGAAATAAGAAGTAAATCTTTTTGGGGACATTTTCTTTGAAAAAAAAAAATAAATAAAACGAATATTGAGGTTGGAGGTGACGTATGCCATTATCTACATTTAATTTAACAAGGCTTCTGAGATTTGGTAAACCTTAATTTTATGAAAATAACAAAAAGAAGGGGTTTGTTTAGTGTCAGCGTATTACTCATTACGAAAATATGTCTGAAAATATTTCCAAACTACCGTCGCGTTTAATATAAGCTCTACAACTATAATACATACAAACATTCATATGTGATTAGTAAATACAACCCTTCCGTCAGGACTAAGGCCAAGCCTCTCACACCACTTACGTTGTGCGCATCAATTTTATACATGAGTGGGATGACCAACAATTTAATATAGACTCCGAACGACAGATTTTTGAGAAAATTTTCATGACCCTTTCGGAGTTTTTGCAAGAAATCTACTGAGAGGAAGTCACCGAAGAAATATTTTTTCATGTTTCGTTTTGTTGGAGATGTCTGACGTGGGGTTTGAATCGAGGCCTCACGTTTAACACATTACCTACTTAACATTAACGACTACATAAGCTTTTATTCTTTAAGTATGATAAAGTTGTTACGTGTGACCTTTTTTATAAGAACTTTTAAAACCATTTTTTCTTTTCCTTTCCCAATCTTCTGTGGTACACGTAGAAGCAGTTGTGATACTTGCATGTAATATTTTAATATTTGAAACCCTCTGTGATACCTTTTGACTTATGTAATTATGCTTCCTGAGATGTCTGAGCTGGAATTTGAACCACTGGCTCGAGTTTACTGGACTACAGCGAACTCAGCCAACTCTATCAACCTCAACTATATCGTGACCAATAGGGCCCCTATAAGCAAATAGCATGTGAAGTTATTCAATGTGGTTTCCTTTCCTGCCTGGGATTGATAATATCAGCTATTTCAGGGAGCATGCCATTAGTGAACATCCATTTAATCGCCATATGGACAGCAATGAATACCGCTTAGAATATTCAAATATAAAAAAGGAAGCTAAAGCTATGCGACAACATTTTTTCCAAGACTTTATTTAAAAAATCAAGTGCTTCCATTGATTATTTTTTAAATAAAGACTTCTTTACCACAAAATCGCGTCACATTATGATGGAATAAATACAAAAGAGGCAGAAAATGCTGTGCGCTGTTCTGTCACAAAATTCAGTATATTATCTCCACTGAACGTAATGAATCGATTTACGCTTGAGCAACGTTGGGATTTATTGGAAATTTATTTCCAAAATAAAAACAATTGTTCGGAAATTGCACGAAAATGTCGTACAAAATTTAGTGGCAGAGAAGGATCAACAGTGCCAGATATACGAAGCTATGGCTCAGAGTGTGTGTAAGAATCGATCAACATCTACTCGCCATCGTTCTCAAGAATTGAACATTTCATGCACCAGTTTACGTCAAAGTTTGTGAAAAGATCTTGATATGGCACTTTACAAAGTTCAATTAGTTAAAGAGTTGCGTTGATGAAGCTCATTTTTATCTTGATGGGTACGTTAATAAGCAAAATTGCCGAATTTGGTGCTCAGAAAACCCAAACGTGGTTATACAGAAGCCAATGCACTCATTACAAGTGACTGCTTTGTGCGGCTTGTGGAGCGGAGGCATCATTGGCCCAAATTTCTTTGAAAATGAGGACGACGCAATCATTACGGTCAATGGAGACACCTATCGCACTATGATAACCGATTTTTTTGTACCCGGGCTTCCTGGTATTGACGTGAACGATGTTTGGTTTCAAAAAATAAAGTGGCCGTAGTCTAGTAGCTAGTGTGTTGGATTATTAGACGTAAAGCCAGGGTTAAAACCCCAGATATCAAAACAAAACACAAAATGTATTTCTTCGGCGACTTCCTCTCAGCAGATTTCTGGCAAAAACTCTGAAAGTAAATAAAATTGCCATGAAAAGTTTCTCAAAAATCCGTCGCTCGGAGTCGACTTTAAACTGTAGGTCCCACTACTCATGTATAAAATTAACACACACAAAATAAGTGGTAATGATTAATTATGTATGTATGTATGTTTGGTTTCAACAGTATGGTGTAACTTGCCACACATCTCATGCTACAATCGATTTATCGCGTCAAACGTGATTTGACACCGTTTGACTATTTTCTGTGGGACGCCGTTAAGGAAAAGTGCCGACAAGCCAGAGACAATGGAGCATTTGAAGGCCAAAATTCGTGATGGTAAAATACATACACTCGAAAAAGTGCATAAAAATTGGTCTTTTTAAAAATTGGTTTTTTTTAAACGCACATGACATTTATATTTCAACTATGTTTTCTAGAAATTCCTTTATATTAGAAAACCAATAAGTTTTATTAAGTTGAAAAATATGGTGTAACGTATTTATTTATTTATTTTTAATAAAGTGCACTCAAGGAGCACTATCAAATAAAAGACCAATAATTTTAACTAAGTGCAGCTGAACCGCACTATTTTGTTAAATTTTATTGATTGAATTCTTGAGGGAAAATGTCCCTTCTTTTATACTAAATTTTGGCTGATTTGACAATTCCAAATCAAACCCTTAATTCTAATACAATTTTGTATTGACTTAATACTATAACATATGTTTGTGTATATATTATATGTTTAACTATATTATATTGGTTTGTGTGTGTAATAATTATGGGACAAGTGGATGTTATATGACACGCGCCTGTTATCCACAATAATTCCCACGGTGAAGTGTAAAGAGAGCCACACACGATCACCAGCAATGCCATACAACAACAACACACATACTACATATTATATGCAAACCAATGCAGTCGGCGGCCTGACAACAAAGTGTCAAATGATCGTCGCATGTGCGCGACGGTCAATAACATTGAGTCAAGTGGTCGCCGCTCATATGCAATTGGATATTCTTTTGTTTATGCATATGAAATGTTGTGCTAGTATTGACAACTGTAAAATCATGCTACAATGGCGAAAAGCTGGAAATAAAATTGAATGTAAAAAATCTGAAAGAGAAAACCCACAGGATAATTGAAAATAAGTGGTGTTAAAAGTCAAAATAAAATAAAACTGAAAAGAAATAAAAAAGTAATAGAATATTATGCTGTACTTAGAGACAATAATTGGAGCAAATCATAGTAGAAATATAAGTTAAAAGAAGGTAAACAAAGACTATGAAATACCCTATACATGTAGATATATGTAGTAACGAAATAGAGATCGCATAACAAAAATGTTACCAACATCTTTTAAAACATAACACAACGTAACAGTCATAGAAAAAATTTAATTTTAACTTGAATCTGCCATTCAACTCAGCTCAGTTGAGTCCTGTATTATTCCTGCCAGTTGTCATAACCACACACAATAATTTGCTTTGGCGTAATTATCTCCACTGGAGTTGTAACTGCAGTAGTTGTAGCTGCAGTAGTAGTAGTAGCAGTAGTCAGCGAATAAATTAATTGAAACTGTCATTTTATTATTCCATCTATTCATCTTGTTATCCTGGTAAAAAGGAAATGTAGTTCACTGTGTATGTGTATGTAGATGTAAGTATTTATTACAATCAGAGTAGATGCTTAAAAGGACTTAAGAGGAGAATATAAAATAATTCAACGTTGTAGGACATAAAATTGAATTCAACTGGCATAATTTAATTTACAAATCAAATGAACGGTTTTGTAATGGAAATCTAAAGGAATAATCTACTCACGGATGTAATGAACATTAAAGTGATTAAATAAGATTTCTTAGTGCTACACTCTACACAACAATCCAATATATTTTCATAGAGGATGCTGCTTCTAGGCAGCGTAATTGTAGAACCTGCTATGGTAGACAAATGAAAATGTGTTCGGGAAAAACCTTTCTCACTCAAACTTATGTTTTTTCAAAGAACCATGCTAGGATCCTTAATGTGAATGTCATGTTCTCTATGCGATTAAGACGGTTCAGTAAGAGCGAGATCCAAGCTCGTTAAGTTTCCGAACTACAAAACTTATGAATTCACCGTAGTCTAGTAGATAGTGTGTTGGCTTATTAGACGTGAGGCCACGGTTCAAACATCACACATCTCTAACAAAACTCGGAGAGTAAATAAAACTGCAATGAAAAGTTTCTCAAAAATCTGTAGTGCGGAGTCGACTTTAAACTATAGGTCCCACCACCATAGCTGCCAAATTTGACGATTTATCCTCATTTTGACAATTTTGAGCTCCAAAAATATCATATTGACGATTTGACGATTTATGCCCTTATTTTGACGAATTTTTAGAAATTAAAAATTTAAGTCATATTCTTTACGATTTATGGGGTATACTTTCTTTTTAAATTTTATTTGAACTATATTACTCATACGCATCATATTACATGTACTGTAATAGTTACCCTGAAAAGTATGCAATAAAATAACTTCGATTTTGTCATGTACATATGAAACTATTGGAATTAAATATAACTCATACGTCACATATGTTTTCTGCATTATGAATTTTACATATTAGATATGAGTAAATATAATCGGTTGGTGATCTAAATTTAAAAATGTAATAAAATGAAAATAGTTTGAAATTTTGAAAAATTTATTTCTTTGTTATGAATTACAACTGCTTCGGTTGGAAATGGATTTTTATATCATTTATATGGCTGTCGCGGATTTACGCCCTTATTTTGACGATTTTTAAAAATTAAAAATTTTCATCATATTCTTTACTTTGGTATATTAAAAGCCACTTAAAGCTTTGTATTTACTTTGCAATTGTTCCTATTGGAAATTTATGTTAATAAAAACAACGAATACCTCTGATGATTTTTCTGTATTTTATTCCTTTTTAATCACTTAAAAGCTGAACAATTTCAAATCCTAAATAACCTCGTAGTTGAGAATAATATACCATTTGTCGTTGCAGACTATTTTAAAAATTCTAGTATAGCTTCTATTATTGCCATCGGAAGAACAACGGCAAGCGCTGTTTTTTTATTTTTTTTTTTCGTACGACCAACACTCAGGTGATGGATGGCATTGAGTTTGGAACTATGTTATGAGAAGAAGGAAAGAGAGAACAGTGTTTATGGACACTAGGCTTGTATATTTTTATACCATAAGTAACAGGATAGACCTCTGCAGGAATTGAGTTCCACATACCGACACAGTCCGACTGAAAACCGTATTTTTACTGTAATGCAGTGTGCGATCCACTGCCCAATCGACCACATACGGATGTGCTGGCCGAAAAAGACGAGCGTTATGTAGGAATATATGATTTTAGGGAAAAATCCCCCTATTTCGTTCAAGCAAGACCTTTTTATAATAGCGACAGAACAGTGAAACACAAACCACATTGCAACGATGCTCCAATGATTCAATGGAGTTAGATACACTACCGTCATTAACCAGATACTATGGCCTCTCCTGTACACGGTCGAGAAACCGCAAAATAGACGTTGAGGCACCAACCCATTGTATTCCATTCTCTGTCAATTATAAACGGTTTAAATAGTAAGATCGGATGATAAGAACCTGAGAAGGAACTGAAAAATGTGTCAGCATTACACTGAATTTTCATGCTGAGATCATCAAAAGCTTCTGACTCCCTAATAGCTACACCGCCCATAGATATAGATGATGTAATATTATTGCTGCACTTATGTGTCAATAAACAACGCTTAGATAGATTGTTTAATTTTTGGAAAAAAAAATTAATAAATGAAGATGATGGACGCTAGCTTTTAATTTCCAATAAATTCTTTGTTAAATGTTGAACTCAGATATGTAGATACATTGACTTCATATGTTTTACTACAATAGAAATAATTTAGGTTTTTAAATAATTTTAATTTATTTATTTATTTTTTCTGACGATTTTTTTACGATTTTTTTTACAAATCTTAATGATTAATAATTACAATTTTCTGTGATGAGTACAACTTCATCATTGACATTGACAACCAAACGAAAACTAAATTTATGACCTGAAATGTTTACTTTTTATTTCAAAAAGTACCAAAAATATGAGTAATTTTTGAAAAAAGTTGTCCTGTATTGTGTTTCCATTCATTGTCTCCTCTAAACGCCTGTGTAAGTTATCTTTTCATCCGTTTCCCTTTTACTAACATTTTTTATTTTTTTGCTACAGAAACCCAAATAGTTTTTGACAAAAAAAATTATTTCATACCGCAATACGTTTCAGTTTTATGAATTTCATTCTTCTTGTAGTCTTGCACTTGAATTCATTTGAATAAAATAAATACAAAAAATCAAAACAAAAAGTTTTCATTTCAATTTCTTCTAAAGAGAGAGAGAGAACAGAGAGAGCGCAGAGTGAGAGTGAAAAGAACTTTAAATCCCTGTTTTAAATGTAATGTGCTTATACGGAGATTGTAACACGTAAAGTATTGAAATAATAGCATAATTTGAACAGGTGTACTCAGTTTCCTTGACATCGTAACACACTTTAAAGTATCCATTTACAAAATAGTGACATTTGAAATACATTTGAAGGAACGTATTCATGTTACAATATTTAAATTACACTTTTAAAAAAAAATTTTAAATTCTTCTCCTTTTAAATAAATTTAAAGTTTTTCTTTTTCATAAAGTAATACAGACTGGAAAATATACTGAAGCATGCATCATGTTAAACTTTTTTGTTTTTTCATTTTTTCTTATATTCATGAACATATTAAAAATGTCAATGAGTCCGTAAGTCTGTCCAGTCATAATATTGCTCTGGTAAAAGTTTAAAAAGAAACTCGACTGTTCTATAGAATATTTACAGCAGTGCAGAGTTAATTGGCAATGGTGGCTGTTTGTCTCAGGTTTTTTGCTTTTATTTCTATCCTTTACCGAAAAGGTCTCATTACATTTCTTTGAAAATGACAAAATTCTATATTTTTACACTTACACACGTTCATACATAATTCGTCATTACAACAGTCAGGATTACAACCAAGCTTCTCACATCGCTATGTTGTGTTTGTTGATTTTATTTATGACTGACGGGAACTTCAGTTTAAAGTTGACTTTGAATGACGGATTTTTGATGACAATTTTTCATGGCAATTTTATTTACTCTTAGAGTTCTTGCTTGAAAACAGCTGAGTGGAAGCCGCCGAAGAAATATTTTCTTTGGAAATATCGTTTGTGGGGGAAGTCTGACCAGTGCTTGGCCTCACGTCTAATAAACCAATACACCACCTACTAGACCCGCCGTAGTATTCACACTATTTATTCCATTATTTCTTTTTTGTGTACATTTTGAAAACTTAAAAATGAATGTTATATCTTAGTAAGGAATAAGTGACTAACAAAATTCGGGTTTACTTCGATGTCTTAAATCCCCTTTCACAAGGTTAAAACAATCACATTGATTTACTAATCAATAACCTTATTGTTTACTTCTCACCTTTTATAAGTGAATGTGAAGGAGTGAATACAGTCCCCATAAGATCATAAATGGGTCATTACGTAGAAGAGGTATAGAACCTATGATTTCCATATGAATGGCAGAGGTTTTATATACTCGGAAGATTCTCAAGCAACAAGAGTCTGTACAATCAGCGGATGGCCACAGAGCGATATCATTTTAATTTCTTCTAATGTGGAGCCTGGACTACTGAACGAACTAAACAGGTACCCGCACGATTTTTTAAAATACGGACTATTCAGTGGTATACATATGGATCAAGATCGAGTGTTGGAACAGCGGCAGAAATTTTTGATCCAAAAATGAAATTTCTTATGCCCATGCTATCGAAAGATGACCTCAACTCAACTTGAAGTGTATGTATGTATGTACACTCAGCCACAAAAATATACATACGGTTAACAAATTTCTTCGATTTTAAGATGGTCTTTTGCATTGGTGCAAAAATTTGTGAAATTTTTTAATCGGATGTATACTTTTGTGGGCCTGTGCAGGGCCACAATTCAGTTAAATTTCAGAAATTTTTTAACCAATGCAAAAGGCCATCTTAACATCAAGGAAACTATAAAGATTTTTAACGAAAACGGATTGGTTAAAAAATTTCTGAAATTTGTTAACCGTATGTATACTTTAGTAACTGTGTGTATGTAAGTCAACACATTGCAATACTCTCTGACAGACAGCCATTCAAGCACTTTTATAAAGTTAAATCGAAAATAGTTAAAGAACTAGCTGGAGATGATAAATCAGCTTGGTAAGGTTACCTAAATAAGGTTAACCTTCGCTGATAATTCTCTGCAATGAGCAAGCAGACAAAAGATATGCTCAACAAAAAGGATGATAAAGTGAGGTAAAGGCTCTTCTCAAACCGAGTGGGTTTAAGGCGTTCAATACTTTTATTATTAAATTATAATAATAGTGGATCTGAGTCTTCAAACTTTCCATCAAACTATTAGGAATTTCCTGAGGTTTGTAACTGGTAGCTGACATGCAAGTTCTTTGACGACATTAAAGCATCCCTGGGCGCATAAAATTTATACGAACTGGCATTGTTGATACCGAGTATTAACCTAAAGTTTCTTAAGGCAACAGGCTTAGAGAAGACATTGTAGGGGAGTACAATAGATGGCATGGTCGCAGTCCTAAGTTAGCTCTTCACGATATTATTAATGCTTTTTATAATTAATTTTACAGCTCAGTAATGAATAAGTTACCTTATAAACTAAACTAGCTTAAGGAAAACAGAGAATGGCGGCCCTATTAAAGCATTCTCGCTAATCTAAGTAGTCATAGAGCACGCACACAGCCCCTTACATCTAAAGACCTCTTTTCATGCGGAACTATTCAGTAATACTTAAGTAAGATATTTAGATGTGATGTAAGGTAGCTTGAAGAAACCATGCAATGCTCTCCAGAAAACTGGTTAGATTTTCTGAAATAATAAACCGGTGTTACATGCAAGAACCTGAAAAGAAAAGTCTTCTAAATTTGCACCCTCATCAGTTTTCATTCTTGTAGCTCTAATATCTCGAATTAATTTCAGTTCTTCTAATCCCTACCAAATAGGGAAAAGACTAGTCCTGAAAACTTTATTGTCCATACGTGCGTCCTCCTTCTATATACTCATAATAACCTTAAAGGAATTTGGATGTCTGTCAATTAACAAAGCATCTTACACTCGGTAACACGATAAAGTGAACTAGAGGATGTAGATGTTAGACAGTATAAGTATAGAAATTGTACAATGAAATATATAATGTAGCTTACGGGTACTGCAGAACACAAGAAAGCATTTGATTTTTCTTCTAAAATTCCCAAATAGATACGTTTCTATTACTAATTCTTTGTTATCAACTGTTTATCTAAAAAAACATGCTTTTGACAGCACATTATGAGTTCAGTTTGTTATCATTTATTTAATTTTTTTCTTCCATTTATTCTACATGACCCATTGACAGCGTGCGCAACTCGTCCTTTGTCTCTAAGAGAAACGCTGAAAGAAAGTGCCCTTTAGTATGGACAGCGAAGAACGCGAAAACTAAGTGCGTATTGCAGCAGAGATAGTTTATTTCGTTTGTTAGCTTTTTGCTAAATTTCAAAAGACAATTTCCTAAAGTTACACATACACATATAGATTTAAAATGTGAAATGTGAAGTGGAAATGCCATGGAATTGAATGCAAAATTATATCAATCCATTACACCAGAGAAATACTAGAAACCAAAGGATGCAGTGCAGCGGATGCTTAGGAACAACAGAATTTGTAACGTAATGGTGTCAAGTAGCTTCGTTTCATTTGTTAAGCATTATGATAGTAAGATAGGGAGAGAGTGTAAGAAAAAATCGAAAAAGTTGTGGCATTTATTTGTGTTACAGAAATACCCACCAAATGAACTGAAGAAGAAGTATTTTTTTTACTTAGAAATTGCATTTGAAATGCTGAGTAATTGCATTTGTAGTTGCAGCAACAGGAGCTAATTGAAGTACTTCGACAAGTTCGTTTGGAGAATTGATGACAGCGACGTCACGATATTGAATCTGGTGGAATGTTTTTGGAATAATTGATTTCGAAAATCAATGTATTCCAAAGAGCAAATGCACCCAAATACAGATTATTTCTGAAGCTAAGGTGTTAGTAAAGGGTGTGCCATTTAAAGGTTTAATTTTAAAAATGCAAGAAAGCAAAAACGGTTTCAAATTTCGCCAAATTTATTTGTTTGTTGTGAAATACAATTTTTACGATTAGAAATGGAATATTCTTTCATTCACATGGCTGTCGCAGCTGGCCTCACAGAATCTCATTCGATCGGACAAATTTACGTGCACTTTTTCGAGTAGATGGGGTCGTATCTGGGCAATGACATCACCAATGTTTGCCTTCAAATGTTAAATTGTCTCTGGTTTGTCGGCATAACACTTTTGTTTAACGGCGCACCACAGAAAATAGTCTGACGGTCTCAAATCGCAGCTTCTTGGCGGCCAATTGACATCACGATTTCGGCTAATTAAACGGCCATTAAATGGCATGAGATGTGTGGCAATTGCACCATCCTATTGGAACCAAACTTCGTCCACATTAATACCATGAAGAGTGAATACAGAAAAATCGGTGGTGCGATTATGGTTTCACGGTACTTATTTTCAAAGAAATATGAGCCAATGATGTATCCGCTACACAAGTCACACCAAACAGTCACTCGTAAAGGGTGCATTGGCTTCAGTAAGACCACATGTGGGTTTTGAGCCCTAAATATGGCACTTTTAATTATTAACGTACCCACCAAGATGAAAATGAGCTTCATCTGTAAAGTTTTTTTTTGGCAAAATCCATACATCCTGCAGTTTCTTGTTGGCCCAATAAATCCCAACGTTGCTCAAGCGTAAACCGATTCATTTCGTTCAGTGGAGATAATATGAAACAATTTGTGACATAATAACATAAGTATTGCCAGATTCGAAATAAAAATTTAAGCCGATAGATGGCTCACCCGATATATGCAGGTGGTGTTATATATACACTGTCAGATTTTCAACTAAAATAATTGGGCAATTCACACGACTTTGTATCGTGTATGTTGTATTGAATACATTTGTTTGTTTGTAAACGCTCAATGCTATGCTGTATTGTGTATCTCGTGGCATTCAAACAATTTGATAGCCCGAAACCAACACAACTTTTTAAGAACATATGAAAACATACATACATAATTGGTCATTACAACCCTTCAGTCAGGATTACGGCATAGTTTATCACACCACTTATGTTGTGTGTGTTAATTTTATACATGAGTGGCGGGACCTACAATTTAAAGTCGACTCCGAACGACAGATTTTTGAGAAACTTCTCATGGCAATTTATTTACTCTCAGAGTTTTTGTCAGAAATCTGCTGGGAGGAAGTCGCCGAAGAAATACTTTTTGTATTTTATTTTGATGTCTGGCCTGCGGCTCGAACCCTGGCTTCTCGTGTAATAAGCCAATACACTACCTACTAGACCACGGTGACTTCATATGAAAACATATACACATTTTTTTCATTCACACAATTTGATAGCACGAAACCAATACAACTTTTAAAAACATGTGGGAAAAATGTGTATAAGTGTATCGGATTTTTATATGAAAAATATCAACAACAAGCATACACTGTTGTATATTCGTCCAACAATACACTGAATACAACGATACAATGGCTTGAGTGAACTGACCAAATATTTGATAAGAATAAATTAAAACATTTTATTATTATTCTTCAAAATTTTTAATTTAAAAAATACTTCCACAAAATGTTCATATTAAGTATTATAGCATGTAGCCTTGCTAGAGTAATTAGTATCTTAAATTAAAAAACTAAAACAAATTGAAGACTACATATCAAAATTATGAGAACAAATCTGTTTCATTTAAAAAACATGATCCAAATTTTTAATTTTCAATCCTCTTTACAATTTGAAATAATTTTCATACAATGTATTCATTCTTAGCTTTTACATTAGCTTTTTGGGGTTTTATGCCAGTTAGTATGGTAATTACTTAGTTAAATTGCTTACAACAACAACTAAACAATGTATCCTCCGATGAGATGTAACAATTATTTTTAAAGATTACAAAAAAACTACACCCTCTTTAGCAAAACCTTGATTATAAATCAGCAGTTTCGTTGCAAATATGAAGACGAATTTCATACCAATTTCTTGTTAATGTTCTCATATATTATTTCCCAGCGAATATATTGCATTGAAATGTAAGTAAATATGTGTGTATTTTGTATTTAAAACATTTTGCAGCGAAAACAATTGATTAACAGGGCCTTTAATCATTTCAACATCTTTCTAGGTTGGGTTAAGTACAATGAATATATATATGTGGGGAATATCTGGCCATATTAAAGTTGAAGTTTTTGCCAGAAATCTGCTGAGGGGAAGTCGCCGAAGAAATACTTGTTGTATTTTGTCTTGATATCTGGCCTGGGGCTCGAACCCTGGCTTTACGTCTAATAAGCCAACACACTACCTACTAGACTACGGCGACTTCTAAAGTATACGAAATTATTCCAAATTTTAATTCCTGGGTTTTTTTGTACGCCAGAAAAGCGGTATTAAATGCGATTTTTAAATTTGTGTTTCAATAAATTTAAACCAATCCTTTAAAACAATACGTCAAAAAAGGTATTCTCAATTTATTTAATAAGCCAAAGTTTGCATAAAGTTTTCTAGTTTTTCAATGGAAGTATCCGTTTATCGATATTCATTTATTTTTTTTATTTCTTTCCAAACAAACATTTTTTTCAATACCTCTTAAGCCCAGAAACCCTTTTTTCAATAGCAAAAACCATCTGCTCAGTTAGTTGGTTAGCAATTACCAAAAAAAATTTTTAGGCACGTTCTAAGGTCCCATAAATTTATCAAAGTTTCAGCTGCTTTTACTTGCTCTCTAATAGTTATTGTAGAACGTTGGTTTTTAGTTGTTGTTGTAGTTGTTAGTTTTGTTTGCCTCAAGCCACTTTCAATTTCTCAACAAAGAAATTCTATTGTTTTACATTGTGTGCCTTATGAAAAAACATCTACTTTATATGTCAAAAGATGTGTTGGTGTACATACATATATGCATCTATATGTCTATGTATAGCAAAAATAGAAAATTTTGATGGTTTTAAGCCATCACCACATACTAAACATAAACTGTAAATAATCCTACACACGCACACTGGAAAACAAATACGGAAAACTCGTTCATGCATTGGGAAATGCGGAATGATCCAACCGCATTGAAAGACAGAGTCAAACAAGGAAAAGCTTTGCACATGTCGTTACAGTGGGTGACATATAAAATGAAATTTAAATTTTTTTTATTTATGCATCTTCTACAATAAAAGATAAAATTTTTTATACATACATACATACATAATTGGTCAATACAACCCTTCAGTTACGGTTACGACTTGATTTCTCACACAACTTATGTTGGGCCTGACCGAATCCGTCTATGCTGGTTCCCGAGTCATAGCGGAATACTCGGCAATGAGACGGCGGATGCTTTCGCTAGATTGAGTCCGCTTGCTGAGGGCGATTTGATAATTGGTACTGATCCTTGAATCCGCCACCTTTAGGGCGTCATAAATGAATGGGTCAGGGGGAAGGAGCAGAGGCGTTAGGGGAATGGATCGGATTGTTATGTTTCTAGGTTTCTATGGCCTGCTATAGACAATGTGAAAACAGGTTGGCTGCTGGGCTTGGATAAGGGTTGTTTAAGGTTATTTATTGAGTTAGTTTTCAAGGGGCACTACGAATTTAGATCGCTGACAAGGATGTGGAACAGATCCCAACCGGACTATTGCATGGTATGTTGCGATGAGGAAAAGTTGGAGACTATCGAACATCTCCTATATAACTGTCCAGCCTTTAGTAGGTTAAGGTTGAAGACCCTTGGCAGGGGCTTCTTTGAGGATTTGAATTCTGGGTCGAAAGCCGACATCAAGGGCCTCCGTAGATTCATTATTAGTTTGAGCTGGTTGAGAAGTGCTAGGGCTTCAATAGTGTAGTCGCGCTCTATTGTGTGTTTGTTAGTCTGTGTAATTCCTCGGCTTCCTTTTTCTCGCTTTCCTACTTCCTCTCCTTTCTCTTTATCTCTCCTATTATCCTCTCTCTTTTAGGACGTTTATACAATGGGTCAGCTTGACCTCCGGGTACTTGTACTTGTCGCAATTTGGCAAATACACATCCTCTAACCTAAGCCTAAACCTATATTGTGTGTGTTAATTTTATACAGGAGTGGAGGGATTTACACTTTAATGTCGACTCTGAACGGCCAATTTTTTTAGAAACTCCTCATGGCAAAGAACTCCATCTACTTTCAGAGCAGACACAAGAGGAAGAAATCGTGCTACCGCTGAGTCACCAATACACACAAATAATTCACTTCATATTCTTTAAATCTCTAATAATTTCTCATGTCATTAACTGATGCTTTAAAGCACAATAAAAACACCGATCTGTAACTGTAATGATGTAAAGGAAAGGCCGGATATACATAAATTCCATTTAAAATGGCAAAAATAAGCACTAAATTCTGTATTCACATAGACAAAATGCTGTTCAACAAATTAAAATTCTACATCAAATTTTTTGGAATTGTTTTCTTTTCTTTACTGTCTAGAAATAAATGCAGAAAATCAGAAGACAAAAATGTTTAATAGGAGCAATAAATTGATAGTAAATGAGGACAAACCAACAAGCAGTAGAAAAGGAAAAGAAAGGATCTCCTTTTTCAATCATGTTTCATTTCTCTACTTAAACCGCAATTGTCTCAATTTCATTGCATCGTTTCCAGATACACTCGTAAGTAAAAGTACAAATGAGTGTGTACAAGAAAAAGGAATTGAAAAGAGGTATGCATATGTTAAAACTCATATGTGAGTTGTTTTACTTCAAAAAGGAAAGCAAATAAAAACTTGCATTTAAAACTTATCCTGGAATAATATTTCTTATAAAAAATTATCGCAAAAATATTCAATTTGGAGTACATAGCAGTATCAGATTTCTGGTTAGTAAGGGGAATAGTTGCCGTAGTCTAGTAGGTAGTGTTTTAGCCTCATTCTCAACAAAAGGAAATATGAAAGAATATTTCTTCGGCCACTGCTCCTCAGCAGATTTCTGCACAACAACACACTGAGAGTAAATGAAATTGCAATGAAAAGCTACTCAAAAATCTATCGTTAGGGCTCGACTTTAAACTGTAAGTCCCACCACTCATGTAGAAAATTAACGCACACAACATAAGTTGTGCGAGAAGATAGGTCGTAATCCTGACTGAAGTGTTGTATTGATCAATTACGTATGTGTGTATGTAAGAGGATAAGACCGATTGTGTTATATTGTGTTATATTGTAATGGGACATTTTGTAAACAGTACTTCCAGAGGAAGTCCTTGACAAAATATGTTTTCCATAATAGCTGTACGACAACTTTTAAACATTCATGCTCGACCAGTGAGAGTGAATAATTAATCGTCGTTTTTAAATCGAGGTAAGTTTGGTTACCTTCTGTATTGACTAGCAGTGAGAGGTGTTCTATACTACCAATGGAATTGTAAGAGAGGGCAGGAAACTGACTTGTCAGTGAGTGCAAAAAACTATGATCAATATTTTACCCTAAAAAAACTGGTAGTAATAAGGGCATTCTCCCAAAAAAATAATTGAATTATTGGAAGTAGTTGTTCTAGTAGGTAGTGTGTTGCCTTATTAGACGTGATTCTACGGTTCAAACCCCAGGCCAGACATCTCCAACCAAACGAAACATGAAAAAATACTTCTTCGGCGACTGCCTCTCATCAGATTTCTGGTAAAGACTCTGAGAGTAAATAAAATTGCCATGAAAAGCTTCTCAAAAATCTGTCGTTCGTTTGTGTAAAATTAACACACACAACATAAAGTGGTGTGAGCAGCCAGGTCGTAATTCTGCTTGAAGGGTTGTAATGATCAATTATGTATACATGTATGTATGAATGCATGTATGTTAGTCATCAGAAGTATTTTCATCTCCTAAAATTGCACAAACATTTTCTGGGTTTACCCTTAATACCAGATCTGTTTATGTCTCCTCCAGTGAATATCTACAATACGTCGCATACATCTTCAGATTTTTTGTCAAAATTTAGGAGTGTTTTTATTTTCTAAATCTGTTTTGACTAGATAAGTTGTGTCTATAAATTCTAGGCAAGCAAAAAATCATAGACATAAAGAGCCAGGTTTGAATAGTCTCTCTAAACGTTGATTTATTGTCCTGTCTTTTCTATTCGTATGATTAAAGTCTGTATGAAGTCGCCATAGTATAGTAAGTAGTGTATTGGCTCATCAGACGCAAGCTCGTGGTTTAAATCCCAGCTCAGACACCTCGGACGAAACGAAATATGAAAAATAAATATTTCGTCGATAACTTTCTCACAGCAGTTTTTTTTTTAGGCAAAAACCATGAATGTAAATAAAATTGTCATGAAAAAGTTTCTTAAAAATCTGTCATTCGAAGTCGACTTCAAGCTGTAGGTCCCGTAACTCATGTATAAAATTAACATATACAACATGAGTGGGGTGAGAACCTAAGTTGTGATCCTGACGACTGGGTTGCAGTGACCAATTAAGTGAATAAATAGGATGACATGTATGGCTCTCAACTGAGTAATTCCAATATCATCTATGTTTTCTTATGAATTATTTGCTGTAGCGCGCTGTTATTTACTGTAAGTGCGTCAGTGCTCTCTAGGAACTCCGATGAAGGTTTTGCTATGTCAGCATTTCTGCACAATTTGGGGTGCGCTGCACACACTCCATAAAGATCTAATGGTCAATTTACTATCAATAAATATGTAACATAATATAATCAAAACTTGAATTTGTATAGGAGCTGTCTTCATACTCATTCCTTTAGCCTGAATTATGACCTCACAGTCGGGTTGTTTAGGGAACAAAATTAACTTCAACTCTTCTACAAAAAAAAAAAAAACACTAACGACTTTGTTGATCGAGATCTGTCGACTAATACTGGGATGATGTTCTCCTGAAAATGCAGGTCAATGGAGTAATGAAATATTTTCCGTTTTTTTCATTATTGTAGTTCCAGAATCAAAATTAGGTTGTGTGAACACCCATATGATACTCTTGTTCCTTTTAACGTTTCCAACTTGACTGTAACCATTATGCCATAAAGTTTTCCACATTTTTCCTTCTATTTTTGTTGCTCTACAAAGACCATCATTTCCATTTCTTTGAATGACTTGTGAAGGCATGGATTTAGTTCGAAAATTATATGTACTTTTGGCAAGTTTCAGTTTGCATTTCGTTTTTTTAACACCTAGTCCTCATTTAACAATGGTTAGCATAAGAAGTTTTAAATTTATTTGTTATTTGTTTCTTAATTTTTATTTGCTGATGTAAAACAAGTTGAATTACTCTCAAGCTGATATAACACTTGTTAAAAGAGGGTCAGGTGTTTGCCTCAGTTAAACAATCAAATGTTTAGTTTGAAATTCTCTGTTTTCTACAGTCATAAACCATGCGAAGTTGTCTTTTATTGTGGCTTGTGCGTTGGAATAGTTTTATATGACATGTAGTTTAGGGTGAGCCTGTATGAGTGTTTGTCTTGAATGCAATCGTATGGACAATTTCATTACGAAATCAATTTACAGTGGAGCTAGTTGGAATCTATACTTTCTTAAGGCGATGCAGCATGATGGTTTGCTTCAGCAGCTCATAGAAGAAAGTACGTTTTTGTGAATGATGTGACAGCTCTTGTCGGCTGGCGATTCTTCTGGTTAGAAATGGAAAATTATATCATTCATATAGCTGCCTCGATTGGCCCCACAGTACCTCATTCGATCGGACCAATCTTCGTGCAATTTTTTGAGTGTATGTTGTCGAAGGTCTGCAGTGGCATTACAAATGTTGGCCTTCAAATGTTCAATTGTCTCTGGTTTCTCGGCATAACACTGTGCTGACTCACAGCAAATAGTCCAAGGGTGTCAAATCGCAGCTTCTTGGCAGCCAATTGACATCACCATTTCGGCCATTAAACGTTTGAAGCAATAAATCGAGTATGGCATGAGATGTATGGGAAGTTGCACCATCCTGTTGAAACCAAACATCGTTCACAACAATATCATGTACAGCGGTTACAAAAAAATCGTTTATCAGTGTGCGATTGGTGTCTCCATTGACCTTAATGGTTGTGCCGTCCACATTTTCAAAGAAATATGGTCAAATGATGCCTCTGCTCCACAAGCCACACCAAACATTCACTCGTAATGGGTACATTGGCTTCTGTAACACCACGTGTGGGTTTTCTGAGCCCCAAATACAGCAATTTTGCTTATTAATGTACCCACCAACGTGAAAATGAGCTTCATCCGAAAAGATGAGTTTTATTTGGCATCGACATCATCGTGCAGTTTATCTTTGGCCCATCTACCGAAGTGAAAACGAAGCGGATGGTCATATGACTTCAGCTTGTGAACCAAATGATCTATGTAAGACGTCGTACTGAGAACTTTTCGTAATGCGGCGTAAACTGGTGCGTAAAATGTTCAATTCTTGAGAACGATGACGAGTTAAGGTTGATGTGTTCTTACGCAGACTCTCAGCCGCAACTTCTATATTATCGGGTATACGCACTGTACGAGCGCGCTCACGTCTTGGAGCATCAACAATGAAACTAGTTTCACTAACTTTAGCAATAAACTTGCTTATACCGGGTACTGTTGGTCTTTCTCTGCCACCAAATACGATATTTTTGTGCAATTTCCGACCAATAGTCTTCGGTTTTGAAATAAATTTACAATAAATCCCAACGTTGCTCAAGCGTAAATCGATTCATTATGTTCAGTGGAGGTAATATACTGAATTTTGTAACAGAATATAAAGACTTTAGTATTGCCAGATTCGAAATAACTAATGGTTCAAATTTAAACCAATAGATGTCCCACCCGATAGTTGTTAAATCAAAGCCTTAAGTATGTAAATGCTATTCTACAGCTGTCAGGTCTGGAGCCACTTGCACATCTTTATACATTTCAGTTCACTTAATGAAGAGGAAAGTGCCTTTGCAATATGGTTTCTCATCTATTCTTATATAATCCCTATTCCATAACATACATCTACCTGGCGATATCATTACTATTTAACCATTTATCTTTTAATTGATCTTCAACGCTAGCAAGTCTATTTCAAATCACACCTCACTCACAATGGAAAAGTAGGCAGAAAACTGCAGAGTTCACTTTCCTGAAATCATTCATGAAAATATATTCCATTGTTAAGTCCTTAAATACCAATATTATTACAAGTTCTATGCCTTTCATTTCCGATTTAAGATTTTGCTTCAATTGTAAAATAAAACTTTGTCATCTTATCTGTTGGTGATAGCTTTTTCAAACAAATTCATTGAAAGACCAACAAACGGAAATTTTATTGTGGTAAATAAAGGCAAACTCTCTGTTCTTATATATGTACACTAGCTGTACCATGCGCGTGTTGCTGCGCAACCAACTAAAATAAATTTGAAGGAAAGACATTACACAAATGTCCAATTAATTTTGAATCACTTTATTGATTTTGTTTCCCGTTGTCCTGATGATTCAGAGGAACGGGCCTGAGTAGTACGCATTCGATCAGTTTCTAATCTCACTTCTCGTTGTTCAAGTGGTTCAAGCGAACGGGTCTCAGCGGCATATACTCGAAGATTTTCCAGTCTCAATGCTCATCTGAGATTGAGGCTCATAATGCTCTTTTCTTCCGTGCTTGCGGTATAGGTCGACCAATGGCTTGTCATTAATTTTGAATAATTTTCAGTGACGCCATTGACGGTGCGAAAATTAATCGCACCAACCTCCGTCGACTCATGCGCAACAACTTTGTTAAAGAATGCACAGTTTACGATTTAATTCATTTTGAGTAATTTTAGGTCGCACCTCCTGTCGGGAATTGGTCATACCAACTTAGAAACCTTCTTCGGCTCATGCACAACAACTTTTCTAAAGATCATAACATGATCAAATGCATAGTTTATGATTCTATAAGGTACATATAAACAAACATTCATTTTTATATATATATGCTATGGGAAGTGACACACCCACTATAGCCAATCCGCCCATTTTGTTCATATTTACGTCAGAGTCGTCCATACAAAATTTGAGAACTTTAGCTGTTGCAGTTTAGGAGATATGCGACATTAAATAGTTAATGGTTATGTGGGCGTGTCACCTCGCCTACTTGAAATTTTAAAATAAAATAAAAAAGTAGCCTATAGTTCCTTCCAGACATACGGGAAGATACTGTTACAATTTCAAGAAAATCGGTCCAGCCGTTTAGCCGTCTATAATACGCTTCAAACAAACAAACAAACGCACAAACAAATAAACATAAACATACATGCATAGTTGTGGGAAGTATGGAAAATAATGTCACAGTTTTTATATATGTATGTCAGTTAGAAGAATATAACAGTTGCCATAACTGTTATGCCCGTACGTTACTGTCATGCCAGAATATATTCTAATATTCATGTGTTTCCTTTCTCCATATGCAAGAGTATGTGTGAGCTTAAGCATTTATTTCATGACAAAGAGCTCTCGTTGCCCTTAAACACATTAAATTTAATGTAATTTCTTCTACTTCCCATTTCTGTCTCCATCACTCTCTCTCGCTATAACGTTTTCTCTCATGTCGTATGCCGTTGTATGCATTATTGTTTCCCTCTCTACATGACATTATGATTTAGCAGTACTCGTATCATTATGCCATTGTAGCTGTCACTTTCTCCTACACATTTTCATTTTTACTGCAGAAAGTAGATACCGTTTGTGTTCTTATTCTACAGAAAGTTTTTCACTCTCTAGCGCTTTGGATTGTGTTAGAATATTAGTTTAAAATTTAATTTTTTTAGTTTCTGTTACATGCATAGTGTAGCAACTTCAAAATCGTTGCAATAGTGCATTAAATTTATAATTCACGTTTCGCACATCAGGTGTTGTTTGAAATGGCTTCTAATATTTCATACTATGCTGCTGCAAATGTTGTATTCTTTTGAAAGCTACAGGTGGCAATAGTACGTAGTGTTTCTGCTAATGTTTGTACAACCATGAACAATTAGTACCTTGTTATCCTTTAATTAACCCGCATTTTTTCAGAAATCAGTTTTTATTGCGTACATTACATTACGAGTCTGTAAACATTACAATCGAAGTGGATTTGATTTCAGTCGTAATAGATCCATGAATTCGAATATTTTATATTCAAGCAAACAGCAACAAAATGATCAAAAAACGTTAAAACAAACGGGGTTGTCATAGAAACCATGTCGATTTCGCCGTCGTTTTTGAAAACCAATGTTGGTTTCATTTGGTGTCCTGAAAAAAAACAAAAAAACCGCTGTTTTGCTAAAAATTGATAAAAAAAAAGAAAATTTTGTTAAAAATTGAAATTATTTTTGTTGAGAAATACATACAATGTCAACAGCAATAGTGGTATTTCTATTATTAGAAGAAAAGCGTTCATAAAGAGTGAGGAGAAAAATCCTGAGAGATTGTAGCAATCCACTGGAGCTGCCAAAGGCAATGTAAGAAGTTTTTTAATCAGAAGGAAGTTTCTTGTACTCATTTTATATATTACAGATTTGTTTCTAATTACCACTTAAACAAAGAAGCATTTCGTATGGTACTTAATGCTATTAAAGAACATTTGTCACGATCTAAATTTCTTCCGAATTTACAATTTGCTGCTACGGTGCGCTTTTTAGCGGAAGGGTCATAACAAAGATCAGTCGGGAACGATTTATGTATAAGCCTTGGTAGAAGTACAATATCAGAAATTTTGACTGATGTAATCAAAGTCATGGAGTGTTACATTTGGCGACAGTGGGTCCAGCTAAAAATGAATGGAAATGAAAAACGTAGGTCAAGAGACTATTTCTCCAACAAATATAAAATTCTTTCAATAATTTGTTGCATCGATGGGACTCACATAAAAATTACAAAACCTAGTATTAACGAGCATTTATACTTTAATCGAGTACAACGAAAACGATATCCTTTTGCCATCCAATGATATAGAAGAGGCAAATGTTCCATTACCACTGCCAACATCTCAACAAAGTGAAGCTCAGGGAATCAGGGGTGAAATAGCAAGTAATTTATAGAAAAATTAAAAAACTTTTAGTAAAAATCACAATATCGTTGGCCTATTCCAAAAATGTTCTTTGTGGATAAACCATTTTGGATATATGTAGGATGACGATATCTTCCTTATTAATAATAACAACAACTAAAACAACCAAAATTCAGTCTTTTTTAAGTTTTTTTATTAAAGCTGTCAGCTGGTTGGTTTATTTTCAATAAGAAAACCGATAACCTTAGTTTCTGTGACACCCAAAACAGATATTAATTCCAATTCGAACATAAAAACGATAATATCGGTGTTCATGACACCATAGCATTTTTTCTCGTAGTTTTTAAAACCAATTCCGACAAGGTTGGTTTCTATGACAACCCCAAATATTCAAAATCTGTCCTGTATAAACATGCGAAAAAAACTGTTTGTTTTCTCTTCAAAGTCCAATAAAGTTGGTCTCACAGTAAATATGGCTAAGACTTCCAGCTGAGGAAGAATTCTAGGTCCTCACTTAATTATTACTTGATTGGTCATTGCAACATCACCATCACTGAATACGATTTTTGTACGGTAGTTTTGCATAATTTGTTTGATCGATTATAACCCTTTAGTCGGGACAGCAACCTAGCTTTTCACAACACCCATGTTGTATGTGCTCCATTTATCCATGAGCGGCGGGACCTACTGATTAATGTCGACTGCGAACAATAGATTTGAGAAACTTTTCATAGCTGATTTATTTTTGCAGATTTCTGCAGATTTAGTTTTGCCAGAAACTGCTGAAAGAAAGACGCTTAAAGAAACATTTTTTTAAGATGTCTGAGCTAGGATTTGTACCACGTAATCTCTTATAAAAATCTGACGCACTACCTACTAGACTACGACTTCAAGATTTCTTAGCTAGAAGCTTATTTTTCAATAGAATTTTTTTTCAGCCTCTAGGCTTTAACGGGAGTCTTTAGTGGAGAGCCAAGTTCATCAGAAACAAAGTTAGTGATATTCCGTATTTAAGACCCCACTTATATAGTAGCATCTGTTTCACTGAAAGATATGAAAGATGAAGACTGGGTTACGAGGGCTGATTTCACAGTTCTCAATAATCAAAAAGACTTTTACCTCCTATAATACTTTGAGTTTGAGCCTACAGCGGTAGGGAAATGAGGTCTGGCCGAAAATATTTGTAGTTTATCGCAATAACGAGCCTAACAAAATAAGACTTTTTAAAAGCGATGAAGTATACATATGCAATGGTTTAATGTCGATATTAAGTTCGTTTCAAAATACAGTCGTAAATATGTAACGTATACATATTTTTATTGCAATAAAAATACATTGACGGGGGTGTTCCAACACAATGTGACACTGCTATACGGCAATGGAAGTACAAAACTGTTGTAGCACACCCATTACTGGGGTCCATACTAAATAGTTGTTCTATTGTAGCATATGACGGTCTTTTACCAATTTTAACTTTTCACTTGCCTTTATTTTATGGTTTTTAATCTTTAAGTTTTTGTTTTTATGATCCTTTACACTTTTACTGTTTGTAAGAAGGGTTTAAAGAAGAGAAAGAAGAACATAAAATTTACGACGGTGCTACAGCAATAGTTATTAAAAATACAACAGCATAACTGTATAAGAGAATTACTTAAAAGGATAATGTAAAACAAAAGCTCATTTGAACAACACCTTTCGGTTGTAAAATGGACTCAGATGTTGGCTATTGAAACAAACCTCTTTGTTTTAATAAAATCGAAAAAAATATCTTTTTAAATAATAAATAAAGTTCCTCGTTGCTATACACAATACTTTTATTAATAATTTCTTTAATTTTTCTTATTAAATTAAACATTTTTCTATATAAACGCACATTGACGTATCACGACGCATAGCAACGCATATTCACGCATGGCTGTTTAAACATAGAATTGCAAACAACGCCATTTTCCGATAGTTCAATAACATCTAGGGATCTCCTATACCTATTTCGAAACTATTAATTGCCTTGTAGGGTGTAAAGGACAAAAGCAGTACAAAAAATTAATTTTCTTTGGATAAAAATATTTCAAATCAAGTTAATAACTATTCGAAACTATGTGTTTATAATCCTTTGAAGTAATTCCAATGAACATACAAATTTTTTATTTTTTTTTTAATATAAAAAGAAGGAATTTTGTGCTAAAATATGTTTTTCAAAATATTTTAAATTTTTCTTAAAAAAGTCGTGTTTTATTGAAAAAGTTTATTTTTGTTAATAACAAAAATAAAGGAAACATTAAACAAAAAAATAAAAACTTTGTAATAAATAAAAATATTTGGAAAACTGGAAAGTAACATCACATTGAAAGTGATCACAACCTAAACAAATTCAAAATATTAATCCCGTGTCCTTAAATATCAAATAAAAGCTTGCTTTTATTCTGCATCCATTACTGCAATCGTTGACTGTATTGTGTACAGTTCAAAAATGAAAAAGAAAATTTCCTTAAAGTCAATTGGAAAAACAATATGAAAACGTATAAACGTACATATGTGTGATATAACCAAGTATTATTATGTATAAGTGTATGAAAATTTTTCTTTCTTTGTTACAAGAAGTTCATTCAAGTGTGTAATAAACTCTGAACTTTATTTACTCATACATTATGAACAGCAGAAGCAGCAGCAATATCTCCTCCGACATCGAAAACATTGTCATTATTGTCTTCGATATCCTGCTGTATGGAATAGCCTTTATTTAATGTTTAATCAATATATGCACAATTCATACATAAATATATTCATTCATATGGATATATATTTATCTTTGAAATGATGTTGCATATGTCTGTATATATGTATGTATGCACATACACTCAAGTGGATTTTATTTGTTGTATAAGGACATATAAAATTTCTTGAGTATACAGTGAGTACAGAAACCTTCAAGCAAAAATTATTCAAAGAATTCTTTGTTTTATTGCAAAAATAGCATTTTTATTTACAGTTTGCATTCGAAAAATAACTCTGGGATATTAAAAGATCCTTTTTCAGTGTCAATGAATAGAAAATAAAAATTATTTTCTATTTTTACCTAGATTACCTCGATTATATAGGGTTATCCATTTCGTGGTTTCAAAAGTATGGGGCTGGAATTCGACATCTGTCAAACTAAGTTGTCAAACCAATTTTTTTCTTTTCAAATGAAAGTCTGACATTGACGAAAGTGTATCGCTTAACTATCACACAACGCATAAAAATGATCAAAACCTACTACAAAAATGGTGATTCTGTCACAGCCACGTATCGAACAAAATTTTCTTCAGCGATGAAGCACATTCCACACTCGGTGGGTATGTTAATAAAGAATATTGTCGTATTTGGGGTTCTGAGAATCCTCAAGTAATTGAAGAGAGGCCAGAAAAAGTCACTGTTTGGTGCGCCCTTTGGTCCGAAAGTGTGATTGGACCTTACTTCTTCGAAAACGACGATGGAACGACTGTCACCGTCAATTCGAAGCGTTATGGTCATATGATAACCGACTTTTTTTTTGCCTGCTATTGAAGAATACGACTTGGAGAATATGTGGTTTCAACAAGACGGTGCCACATGCCACAACTCGAGCGAATATGGCTTTATTTCGTGGCGATATCAAGATCATGCGATTTGACACCATTAGACTTTTTTTGTGGGGCTACGCGAAAGACCGTGTTTATGCAGATAAACCTTCAACTCTTGAGCACTTAAAAACCAACATTCGTCATGTTATGGCTGAGATACCGCCCAATATGTGTCAAAAAGTGGTCGAAAACTACCTCAAAAGAATCAATGCTTGCAACACTTCGCATCGAGGTCATTTAAATGATGTAGTATTTCACACATAATGTCAACGTTCAAACTTTACAATAAAAAGAAATATGAAAAAAATATTTTATATACAATTATATATATATATAAATTTTTATATATATATTTATACCACTAAATTGATAACCCTATATTACCGGATAATGTGGTAAGAAAATATCTTAAGCCAATTGAATATATTCCAATCTCTCTAAATATGTCGGGTGGGCCATCTATTGGTTTAAATTTGAAACATTATTTCGAATCTGGCAATACTGATGTCATTCTGTCACAAAAGTCAGTAGATTATGTCCACTGAACGTAATGATTCGATTTACGATTGAGCAACGTTGGGATTTATTGAAAATTTATTTCCAAAGCAAAGGCAATTGATCGGAAATTGCACGAAAATGCCGTACAAAATTTGGTTGCAGAGAAGGACCAATAATGCCCGGTATACGCAAGTTTATTGCGTCAAGACGTGAGAGTACGTACACCCGAAAATATCGAAGGTGTGGGCGAGAGTGTGCGTGAGAATCGATCAATATCAACTCGTCGTCGTTCTCAAGAATTGAACATTTCACGCACCAGTTTACAACGAATTTGCAAAAAGATATTGGCATGACGCCTTATAAAGTTCATTTGGTTTAAGAGTTGAAGTCGCATGACTATCCGCTTCGATTTCGTTTCACTAGATGAGCCAACGAGAAACTGCACGACGCCAAAAAAAAGATCATATTTTCAGATGAAACTCATTTTCATCTTGGTGGGTACGTTAGTAAGCAAACTTGCCGTATTTAAGGCACAGAAAATCCACACGTGGTCTTACAGAAGCTAATGTACCCATTACAAGCGACTGTTTGGTGCAGCTTGCGGGGTGGTGGCATCATTGACCCATATTTCTTTGAAACTGCGGACGGGGCAATCATGACGGTCATTGGAGACACTTTTCACGCATCTCATGTCACAATCGATTTATTCCGTGAAACATTCGAAGGGCCGTTTAATTAGCCGTAATGGTGATATCAATTGGACGCCAAGAAGCTGCGATTTGACACGGTTGGACTATTTTCTTTGGGGCGCCGTTAAAGGAAAGTGTTATGCCGACAAACCAGAGACAATTGATTATTTGAAGGCTAAAATTCGTAATGTCATTGATGAGATACGATACTATACACGCGAAAAAGTGTTCGATCGAATGAGATACTGTGAGGTCAGCAGCAGCCATATGAATGAAGTAATATTCCATTTCTAAACGGAACAATTGTACTTCACACCAAAAAATAAATTTGATCAAATTTAAAACTGTTCTGGTTTTATTGCTTTTTTAAATTTAAGCATTTAAATGGCCCACCCATTATAATCATACGAACGGTAATAATAAATGAATTTCCTTCTAATCTATTCTATGCAGGAAACTAAATTATTTGGGGTATATTAATCCAACGCCTCTCTAACGAGTACACAGCTGAAGCATATATTTTCACATAATATCCTCAGATTTAATTACATTTGTATGTGTAAGTAACGTTCTGAATATGACTATGTGTTTTACGTCTGCATATTTAGTCAATTAAAGTCCTATCATCGTTTTAAATACATACATTTGGGTGTATTACTATCTGATACAAATTTATGCTGGAATAATATTTGAAATATTTCGATTTGATGGTTTCAACAAATTAAAGCGAAAATTGTCATCACAACCAATCTTTCGATCTAAATGGCTATTGTTTGCCTTGGCTTGCCTTAAGCGTATCGTTAAATGATAAATCATTTCCATTTCAATTTGATTAAAAGCATATTCAACAATCATTTCCAATTAGCGTCGAAGGACAATCAATGTAAATGCAAACATATTTCTTCATTAACGGTAACGCATACGGCGAAGGCCTTTACATCAAATTAGTGAAAAAACAAACTCATAATTTTTCATTGTTGTAAAAATGGCGAACAATGATTTGCAGAAAGTATTAATTTTTTGTTTTCATTTGAAGAAAAGTGCTGCAGAGTAGCATCGAATGCTGACATACGGTGATCATGCTCTATCAGAAGCAACGTGCAGAAGATGGTTTCGACTCTTCAGAGATAATGATTTCGATGTGAGAAATAAAGAAAGTGGGAGACCATGGAAAAAGTTTCAAGACGAGGAACAAAATTTATTAGATGAAGATGACAAGTTGAGTCAGAACCAAATGCCAGAAATGTTGAATATTGCCTGAAAAAAATTTATGACCGTTTAGAGGCCATGAGGAAGATCCAAAAGTTTGTAAAATGGATGCCACATGAATTAAAAGACAGACAGATGGAAAAGTCACTTGAGAAATTTTGCTTCGAAAACAAGTCAGGAATGCTTGTTGCTTCGAATTCTTGCTGGCGATGAAAAGTGGATTTATTTTCAAAATCTGAAATCTGAAATGAAATGTTAGTCAATCCACTACAATCATTAACTTCAGCTGTCAAATCAGATCAATTCGGCAGGAACGCGATTCTGAATGTCTGTTCGGACCAGAAAGGTGTGGAGTACCACGAGCTTCCAAAAACCTGGTGAAACCGTTAATATAGAGCAGTATCCATAGCATATGATCAAATTGAAAAAATGCATTGATCGAAAACCCACCTGCATAGGCCACAAGATACAGAATAGTAATTTAGCAACATTACAATGGAGCAGCAAACAAAGCAAAACTGGTTCAGGATGCAATCAATGCATTGGGCTGGGAGCTGCTGCTCGACCTGTCACATTCACTGTACCTTACACCTTCGGAGTACTATTTGTTTTCATTGATGGGTCACGCATAGGCTGACCAGCATTTCAATTCCTACGAGGAAATCGAAATTTTGGTGGCTTTTGGGTGACTAATTGGTTTGCTTCTAAAGACAATCAGTTTTTTTTGGCGTGGAATCTACAAATTGCCTCAAAGATGGAAAAAATGTGTAACCAGCAGTGGGCTACAACTTTGTATAAAATGCTGTTAAACAAGGACCTCCTTTTACAGAATGAGCTTCACATTTTCCTGACAATTCTTGCAATAGAATAATTTATCTCTTCTTCGCACAATTTTTATTTGGTCTGTATTTTGGCTGTACAGATATCATACCTTGAACATGCGTTATAGCTGACAACATAGCATGGGCCAACAGCATTAGATATTTTATATTTAAAAGAGCCCAAGATAACATTACACATTCAACTCTGGACTGGAATCCGCATGGTAGTCGCAGATAAAGAAGACTAGATAATGTATTGTGATGATTGATAGAAGCAGAAGGACTAGAAGATTAAAAGCTTTGCCTTAAATCGGTTATCAGCGATAGGTGTCTCCATTGTCCGTAATTCATTTTCAAAGAAATATGGGTCAATGATGTCTCCGCTTCACAAGCCGCATCGTTTACATCAACACCATGAAGAGCGGATACAAAAAAATCAGTTAGAATGGTGCGATAGGTGTCTCCATTGACCGTAATGGTTGCGCCGTCCTCATTTTCAAAGAAATATGGGCGAATGATGACTCCGCTTCACAAGCCGCATCAAACAGTCACTCGTAATGGGTGCTTTGGCATTTGCAAGACCAAGTTCGGGTTTTCTGTGCCACAAATACGGCAATTTTCCTTATTAACGTATACACCAAGACGATACTGAGCTTCATTCGAAAAGATGACCTTTTTGGCGAAATCAACATCATCGTGCGGTTTCTCCTTTACCCATCTTCCAACAAATTTCAACGTTTCTCAAACGTAAAAGCATTCATTACGTTCAGTGGAGATAATATACTGAATTTTATGACAGAATAGAATGACATAAGTATTGTCAGATTTGAAATACCCAATACAAAGTTATAAATAAATTAAAATCCATCATTACAAAACTATTACAAAATCCACACACAGTAACATTTTGGCAGATTGCCAATAAAGAATCATTACAAGTATCAGCACTGCTTGAGTTCAGTATCAAATTCCCCTCCAAATGCTGTGTTAAATAAAACAAAATTTCTCCAAAAGCTTGCTTTATTTAATCCAACTATCATGGATAACAAGGTTTTGCTTTTGTATTCATTAAGACAACATAAGTGTTTATATGTATGTATATATGTGTGTATCATAATTAACGTTACTTATCATTGTTGGTCTCTCACTTGTGTTGGGTTTCCAAATCAATGAATTTACATTAAAACGATAAACAGACTCTAGAAAAGAGAAAGAGAGACAGAGAGCGATAGAAAGAAAGCAAGATTTTTATTAAACACACACATTGACAATACATATGCACATGAGATAACAAAAAAAAAAGGAAGGTAAGGTGAACACTCATAAGAGTGTGGGGTATTAAAAAATAAGTCTGCTATGGCTGTAGTTGTTGATGTGGATATGCTTCTGATATTCAGGATTTATTCTACTGCAAGTTGTAGTAACACTTTCGTATGTGTGTGATGGTTTTCCTTTAAAATACGTTTTAAACCGATTTTTGTAAAAATGTTTTAAACCAGAAATTGACATTAGTGTACATTTGTACATTTGCAATCAAATGTATGGAGTATCAAACAATTATTTTTGGTGTTTTAAAGAAACACATTTTAGGAAGAGAGCAATACCACGAAGTAGTATACAGAATTATAACCGTAATCATTAGGCTAATGCAGATGTCTGTTTATGGGGGTTGCAAATCACAGTCAACTTTTCAATTTTAAAAGCGTATTTCAAAAATAATTTTTTTCTTTTTCGAATAAAAATTTTTTTAAACAATTGCCAGCATACTTAGCTATGTGAGTAAAGGCTACAAAATCAGGAAAGCATAAGAATTATAGTCCAGTCCACAGACCTATTATACCATAAGACACATTAACCTCTATTCAAACACAATAAACTGCTTGAATATGAGTCATATACTGAGTGTTGGTCTCGGTGTAATGAAAAAGAAAACGAAAAAATTTTTCTTTGAGGTAACTTCATCTAACTATGGGGAACTGTTTGGACACAGAGGGGGTTATAATTAATGCTGAAATTATTAGTAGGTAGAAGTGGCCGTCCCCTCGATGGAGTCATGAGCGGACACACTTATGCCGCACACAAGGCCCATTGTAATACCACATTTTCACATTCTCCCCTATTTTAGGAACCAATATCCATGCATGACATTTCATTGAGGTCCTCCATGTAGTAGGCACCTAGGTGTCTCTTTCTCTTCTGACCAAGTACCGGGCATGTGCACAGTGGGTGAAGAATCATCTTCCTAATCTCCACAGCTTCTGCAGAAATCATTCGCGAGGTGTCCAAGACCAATACGCCTCGCATGCATCCCTATAATACAATGCCCCGTAATAACCCCGATAACAGCGCTGAGCCTACTTCTTTGGAGTTTAAACAGAGTCGCCGTGCGCCTCCTATCCAGCCTTGGCCAGATTTTTTGCGCCGTTCTGCCCTTATCCGAACTGTTGACAAGGTATACGATTACATTGTAAATTATAAGCCTGCATGTATCCAAAGAGATCCCCAATGTAGAGAATTCATCAGAGAGTTCGATGGTCGTGCCCTTCTGGCCGAATCATCCGCTATGCAGTTGCCGGCAATATCTCTATGTCCCGGTACCCATGTGATACAAACATCATATCGGTTCGCCACGTCATTGAGACATCTGCGACAGTCGTACAGCGTCTTGGAGTTTATTACACTAGAATACAATGCTTTGATGGCCGCTTGGCTATCGGAAAGTATGGTAATTTTTCGCCTGTGGACATTTTTGTCCACAATAATTTTCTACGCAGAATGAATTGCCGACACTTCCGCCTGAAAGACGTTGCAGTAATCTTTTAGCCTTATAGACTTGGATATTCCTATTGATTTCGAATGGATACCAATTCCAACGGCTCCTTCCAATTTGGAAGGCCTTATGGCTAAGATCAAAGTGTAGCAAATTAATAGTAATTGTGAATAAATGTCAGAACACTGGATAGTGATAGATAGACATACATGTTACAAACCCCTAGGAAGTGTGTTGTATGACTTTGTATCTGCTATTTTCTTTTTTTAGATTATCTCATGTAAGTATTACTCGTGGCTAAGCATGTTTACCCTTAAGTGCAAATTTTATTATATTTTTCTTACTTCTCAGACTATATTTCTTTAATGACAGCTGTTATTATATTGCATTACTGTGTGGCATATCCTTTTATAATAAAAAACACTTTGTTTATTATGTTTTATTATTAAAATCTTATTTTATTATTGGGGAACAGCCGCTGGTGCGACTGTTCCCTTGAATGGTCACAATTCAGCTTGTTTACAATGTTTTTGATAATTAAAAGCTAAACACAAAGCTAAATTCTTAACTAATTATTTACTGCGTGGGAAAATGCCGAAACGGCATTTTACACGCGGTCCCAACAAATAGTGCAGTGTGGACGATAACAACACAAGAATGTGTCGATGTGAGATTGCATACAGAATGTATGGCAATCTAGACTAGTCAAACACACGAAACAGCACGCTAACCAAGCACTGCATGCATTGACAGCTTTTAAACTACCTCATGCTGTTTGATATTTACATAAAATTCTGCAATTCTGTTTGTTATTGTATTCATTTAATAACATATTCGTTGGAATCATAACATGGACGTAATTTACGATACACGTTTGGAAGTGTTCCTCGTTTATCGATTTATTCATTGTAAAATACTAACCTCGCTGGTTCGTATTCGACCCATAGGACGAATTTTCTTTTATACTGAAATAATACCCTCTATAATGCCCTCTCATAAGTGAGTGCCTCGGCCAATGTTTGTATGCCAGTTAAACTTTTTTGTATTTTTGGTTATTCATGTATCACTGAAGTCAACATCGGTTTTCTCTCTATCAAATCGCACTTGAAATATTTTCTCCCATAAGATTGAAAATTCTACCTACAATTGTCGCTTACAACTTAGCCGGTAATAATAAAAAAATTTTAAAAATTCATTGAATTCAAAAGGGATAGAAAACTCCCAGCAATGATTTAAAAATACAACCACTTTAGTAAGTAATTCCGAATTCAAATAAAAACACAACACTTTTGACATCATATACGTATACATACTCGTATATGTATATAACAGGTTTACTGCGCTTTGTTGCTTGTATTAAAAAATAATGTTGGATACACGAATTAACATCATGTTAACAGCAACATGTTATCATCAACATAACACAATCAGACATGTTGCTGTGTGCTTAAATGGTGCTTCAACTAAATAAAGGCTTTTTTATGTTGCCATAGCCACATGGTATTTAGTTTCGTTGAGCTCGTCATGTGGTTTAGTTATTGTAACGGCTTTTCGAGTGCTCATGTACGGATAACATAATGAGTAAACAATTTAACAAAGAGTGTTTATCTTTTCACATTACACTCCCAATTGTTTTACAAATAGTCGGTACTTTTATGTCATTATCATTATCGGAGCCTTGTGTTCGAGTAGTGATGTAGTAGTGAAGCAGAACACACCACAGATTTTTTGAGAAACTTTTTCATGGCATTTTTATTTACTCTCAAGGTTTTTGCCAGAAATCTACTGAGAGGAAGTCGCCGAAGAAATACTTTTTGTATTTTGTTTTTATGTCTGGCCTGAGACTCGAACCCTGGCTTTACGTCTAATAAGCCAACACACTACCTACTAGACTACAGCGACTTCGAGAAATTCACTTACCGTTTTATTTATCACCTCTTAACAAAGATTTTTGTTTTCTTCAGACCTTTTGTTGATTATGAGTTTTTTGCTTCAGATTTCTAAGAGTAATACGCTATACCTACCTTGTGGCATTTATATTCTAGTAAACTTACGTACCTACTTAATTGGTCATTACAACCCTTTAGTCAGAATTACAACCTAGCTTCTCACACCAATTATGTTGCGTGTGTTAATTTTATTCATAAGTGGCGGGACCTACAGTTTCTAAAGTCAATTCCGCACGGTAGATTTTTGAAAACCTTTTTCACGGCAATTCTATTTACTCTAAGAGTTTTTGCCAGAAATCTGCTGAGCGGAAGCCGGCAAAGAAATATTCTTTCATGTTTCGTTTTGTTCGAGTTGTCAGAGTTGAGGTTTCAACCACGGGCTTGCGTCTAATATGCGAACACACTACCAACACTGCCAACTAGAATACGCCACTTCAATCTATTTCTGGGTTCTTTTATTTGTTATTTATTTTTTGTCCTCATTTCACATTATAACTGACGGGTGTTGCATTGATGTTGTATGTTGCAAGTGTGCATTTCACTGGCATGAGATGTCACTGGTTCAGTTGAAGCATCAACCAGCATGCTGAGTATTTGTCTCTGGTTACTGTTGACAGTTTTCATTTATTTTTCTTATTTTTTAATCGACGTTTTGTGGCTTGGCGCTTCTCGTCGGCTTCTTTATATCTCTTTCTGTGTGTCTCTCTCTCTCTCTCTCTTTTCCTTCTTTTAAAGCCATTTTATATAAGCTTCTTAAAGTTTAAATACCAGTTTCTCTGGTCCTCCTTTAGGCCATTGTAACTGTGTTTAAATATTGAATGTTGAACTGCTAAGCTTTTGCTGATTTAGCATCTTATACTTGCCATAATATGCTACTGCTGCTGCAATTGCTTTGACACATGAAATAACCAGTAAATAAGACGATTATTTTTACCTTTGCTACTCCTTGTATCTTAGTATTGTTGTTCATATACATTATGGCCATAATAAATAAAATAACAACATCAACAAATGTTAAGCCGTAAGGCAATTTAATGGAAAAATCTAAAGAAATAAAAAGTGAGCGAAAGGAAATTGTGCTGAAAAATCAAATTATTAAGCAAAATTGAAAAAAAATCATAAAAATAAAGAAACCAAATAAAAATCTTTCATAATAAATATATTAAACGTTTTACAAAATATAATTTTTTTGTTCGTCGATTCAACGAAGGGTAACCCTTCTGTACAAATAAAATAAAATAAAATAAAATAAAAAAAATGGGTGGCCAGCGTACGTTTACTCACTGCAGGCTTATCAACTAAGTTGTTGAAAAATGAGCAATATATGGTCAAACCTATAAGAATTATATGATAAAGAGTATATGAGCTTCATCGATTTGACGATCAGTAACCATTCAGGGTTAAAGTGTTCGTCAATTCAACGAAGAGTAACTTTAATGTACAAAAATGAAGAGTAACCGTCCAGGGTTAATAATAGCATAATTGTTAACCCTTTTAAAAATACGATTACGTGCGTATAAAAGCTATGAAATAAAAAATTTGTAATAAAAGTCTGTATTATTTGGAAATTTAACGAAATTTAAATTGAATAATAAAAGCAAACAAATTTTTAAAACTGAATATAAAATAAATTTGTATCAAAAATTTTAAAGACCAGCTAAAGTAAAAAAGAAGTGTAATCCAAACAACGACAAAAAAGGAAAAAAATTATTGGAAATTATTTTCTTATATGGATTAGCAGCTGTCGCCAGGAGTAGCGCAGTAAGTTTTTCTCAACTTAATAATCAAAATAAACTCTCCTTATTCAGCAAACACAATTCTATTTAATTTATTTAATTTTTAATAAAAATAATCACACAAAAAAAGGATTGGCATTTTATACACAGGATATTGATCAATAGAATAAGTCGACAAAATTTTTAACTTCTAGTATGTTGGCTTATTGGACGTGATACGACGGCTCTTTAGGACGACGGCTCTTTAGGACCTTCAACACATGTTCGCAGCGGGCGATTAGCTAAGTAAGTATAGATGATGGCAATTCTTCTCTTACCTCCATTTTGCCGAGCCTTTTGTATGACAGCTCTGGCAGTAGTTGAAGTCCCCGTAGTCTAGCAGGTAGATTCACAAAGCTCGTTCGGTTAATCAAAAATGCAAACAAGAAAAATGTCCCACATGGCCCTTGGTTATTACAACCCTTCAATCAGGATAACAACATAGTTTCTCACAGCACACATGATGTGTGTGTTAATTTTATGCGTGAGTGGCGGGACACCTACAGTTTAAAGTCGACTCCGAACGATAGTGTTTTGAAAAACTTTTCATGGCAATTTTATTGAGTCTCAGAGTTGTTGCCAGGAATCTTTTGAGGGGATGTCGCCGAAAAAATACTTTTTGTATTTTGTTTTGTTGGAGCTGAATGTCCGGAGACTTGAACCGTGACCTGGACTACAGCAATGCATTGTTGAAAAAATAGTTCTTAGTAAGAGATAACCAAGTTCGAATCTGTGATGCCTAAAATTTTCATCAGGGTTTTTGAATTTTAAAAGTGATTGATATCAACAACGATACACGGTTAATTCAAGCTATATTGTGAAAAAGTAGCATTTATTTAGCAAAGTTTCTTACAACTACACGCCAGTACAACAATACAAGATATTTTTATACAGGTCGTTGATTGATGATGGCAACTATATTATTCTGGAATCTGTTAAACTGGGAGTAATTTCCCTAATAAAATTTTTTTCAAACAAGCTGCTGACTGTTTGAATTTAACGGGTTCTTGAATGCTTATGTTTCTGTTTGTGGAAATGTATTCTGCCGTTATATCAGTTATAGTGGTAAGGAACTTTCTTCATTGAGTTCTGTTCTCCATAAAGAAATACCCGTCTCGAATTTGGATAGGTTATCATCAAAAAAATATTTAAAAACCCCTTGAATGGACAGGATAGTTATAAAGGATTAAAAAAAATTTATTGAGTTCTTCGTATTCTCCTAACGTTGTTTTAAATTCGAAGTACATGAATCCATAATTGGTTGCAGTTGACAAGAAATTGTTATTCTCACTAATATCAAGTTTATTAACCCTTATGACCGTAATGATTCTGATGTATTTTCAAATTTCCTATATCATAGCTGGAATTCGTAGGGTTTTATTTATGATAATAGTATCGTAGGGTCTAAATTAGGTGCGATTGATTCACACTTCAACTAATTTCCGTTTTAAATATTTTCCTTCGATTTTCTTTAAGATGTTGTATCTGAATCTTCTTGAAATTATTCTATTTGCACTTTGACTGCACGAATTTTGAATTGATAGATGTTCTTACTAACACCACTTCTTCCGAGTGTTGCCTTTAACCTAAAACTTAAGGACAAACTTTTAATTCTGAATTAAAAAAAATATATACAGTGGACAGCAAAAGTCTTTGTACGGCAATATATTTTAGCAATTTCATGTATTTTAGCCTAAATACTCTCTCGAAGTCATATCGGGACTTTGTGCAAGAGTATTAAGCCTGTGAGGACTTATTTTTTTTCAAAATATATTGCCGTACTAAGACTTTTGCTGTCCACTATAAATACAGTGAAATGAAATAAATTAAATGTTCTTAATACAAAATTTAATACTTTTTTATTCATTTTTATTAAATTAGTTATTCTCTCTTCATGTTTTCCCTGTGGACATATCTAATACTTTCGTTTTTTTTAATCAAAATAAACTTTTTCAACTTTTATCTGATTCTTTAGTTTTGCATTCAATTTAAATAAAATTTCCATCTTTTTTTGGTATTTTAGTTGTGATTCCGGGACTCTAGCATATGAAATTCCTTTTTTATGAAACTAAATGAGAGGAAAAAAATTAAATTTTTATAACTGAGTGAATTGTTGAGAAAAAAAACAAGAAGAATTGGAGAGAAAGAGAAAACATTTAAATTTAAATAACGAACTTGGTTTTTAGTTTAGAAAACAACACGAAATATATACCCAAACTCTGGAACAAAACGTAAGGCATTGCAGCATACACATAGAGAAAGCACAGAAGAGTTGGATCAATCCTGTTGGCAAAAAAAGCCAGAAATCTCGAACAAACCGAAATACGAAAATATATTTTTTCGGTGAATTCATCTCAAAAGGTTTCTGGCAATAACTCAGAGAGTAAAATAAAATTGCAATGAAAAGCTTGTCAGAAATCTGTCGTTCAGAGTCGACTTTAAACTGAAGGTCCCGACACTCATGTATAAAATTAACACCCACAACATAAGTGGTGTGAGAAACTAGGTTATAATCCTGACTGAAGGATTGCAATGACAAATTATGTACGAAGGTAAGCATGTCCTAAAATTTTGCATCATTGTTGACTTCTTTATTTGCCAATGGTTTTCGCTCAACATCCACGTCTTAACAGTTTATTGTTGTCATTTTGCACACTAGCCTTATAAGTTCCCACTATCCTAGCTCTTCAGTATCGTGTATCTTCTGCAATTATTTAGCAGACCAAGGACACTAGAAATTTGAGAATTCCTATCTTGAACCAGCATTATGAAACTCACGCCACCTCCTAATGTTTCATTTGCTTTAGAATGGTTTGAATCTAAAAGAGTCCTGCTGCTGATGATCTATCTTATGAATCCGAATACTTGTTTATGAATTCTGTAGTCTTTGAGTGCTTGCATTCGATGCTAGACATGTTTCACTTTTGTGTAACAGATTAGATCAGACTTGAGGCCGCAGTTTAAATCCCAGGTCAGACATCTCCATTTAAACCGAGATATGGTAAAATATTTCTCCATCATCTTACTCTCAGCAGAAACTCTGAGAGTAAATGAAATTACCATGAAAAGTTTCCGAAAGATTTCTAGGTTGTACGAGACATTAGTGGTGTGAGAAGCTAGGGCGCAATCCTGATGCTGTATGTGATGAAGCTGTTTTCCTTTCATGTCTTTCATTTCGTGATATTTACCCCAATGCCAGTTTGAAACTTTATAAGCTTAATTTTCTTTATAATATTCGCTTGTATTTGTTTCTAATGTTCAAACTGTAGTTATAATTTATTCGATGGGCCTGAATCTCTTTAATAGTCTGTTGCTAGACAAGTTTGAATTGTGTGTCTTCATATATATGTATGTACATACATGGAACGAATATTTCATTGTCCATTATTATACGTTATTCTCTTTAAAAGATTTTAAAGATTTTTATGATCGCCGCTTACAACATAGTTTGAGTGTAGTTGGATTTAAACCATGAACATTGTTTCATTGTAATTTAATTCGCATTCTTTGTTATAACACCCGTATGCTAAATAAAAAACATTGAGAACTAAATGCGAAACCGGAGAAAAAAAAGAAAACCTCTACAATCGAATTTTTTGTTTGTCTGTTGTTGTTTTTATTTGCACTTTAACGTTAATATTGACAATCATTGTGCATATCTGAATCTATGGCGCTCTCAGCCACGTAATACAAACATGTAATGGTAGTGGTAATGGATTTAAAACCACTACAATAAGTGTATCTCTACGTACGTATCTGTATGTGTTAGTTTGAATTGTGTAATAAGTACAGCACAGCCACACATCATGTATTTGTTTAAGCAGCACAGCTCAGCATGCTTATGGACAGATATCGTAAACCAGCCTGAGTCAATGATCGTTGGTTAGCCGCCACGATTCACTGTACGTTTATTTGTTCGTCCGTCGGTATGACTATTTACTTGTTTGCCTATTTGAAACTTATTGTCTGAACAGTTTTGGTACAGGGTGTGTGTGCATTACAATTTATTCAGGTTTTCGTCCACGTATATCTAGTTGGACATCATCAACGGTTGGTTGGACGTCGACAGTCGTAATGAAGACGATAACGTTGATAATAATGATGTTAAAGTTATTGACGGTACTGATAAGCCACGTCGCACAGTTTATTTATAAATTTAAGCTTTGGCGTTAATATCGTGGTATGATTTTATTATCATGATATTCACAGTTTTATAATAAATTTGTTCGCTTATATTTGAAAGTGGCTATAAATTGATTAAAATATTCCATAATAATCGATGATAAAATTATTAAAAAAGAAATCTTTTTAACCTGGTTTGATAGCCTATGCAGACCTTATGAATTATTCAACCCATATGTTAATAGGTAAATAATAAAACGCCCTGTACTTGTTTGTTTGTTTGAATGAAATCTATAAACGCATACCATATTCCCACAAAATTTTCTGACACCCAGATTATACTGCAATAGTATACATATGTGAAGTCGTCGTAGTCCAGTAGGTAGTGTGATGGCTTATTAGACGTGCGGCCACGGTCTAAACCCCAGGGCAGGCATCTCGAACAGAACGAAATATGAAAAAATATTTCTTAGTGACTTCCTCTCAGCAGATTTTCGACAAAATCTCTGTGAGAGAAATAAAATTTTTTAAAATATATCATGAACAGAAGAACCTGAGAGCTTAAATTGAACATGCGCATATCATGGTAATACTTTGCACATTATAATGCAGCAGTATGTACAACGGCCTACTCCTATATTTCTTTTATTTAACGATTTTAAAAAGTCTTCAATACAATCAGATTTTAGGTTAGGTTTGCGGATAGATTGCCGTTCACAGGCAAGTTCACTCGGTGGCCATATGACCTATTGTGTTATTCAGAGTGAAATAATCCCCCTTGACATGATCCGTTAGTGGTGGGTTTGAATCACCCCGACCTTCGAATGAAATAGGTCACTGATTCGCCACCATGCTTAGACCTTAAAATTTTCTGTCACCCAAAAGCCGTTGACGTCTGTTGTGAAAGCAGGCCACACGCATAAAAGGTGTTACAACGATTTCGTTTCCCCCACATTATGTCAGCTTCTGCAGTAATCCTGGTGAGGCAGATCGTGCCTGTCAGCGGAGCTGCCAATGTCCCGTTAGAATTCCTATTAGAGTGTGAACCGTTTTTTGTCAAACTCAAGTAGTTCCTTGGTTTTCCCGCTGTCCACTGCTGGCCACAGAAGTTATGAAATTCGGCAAACAAGTATTTTGGACAACTCCCTGTTTTTTGGATTCCATGCTGCTTTTTCTAATTTGGAAAAGTATTCCGGTAGAGGTACTTATCTCCTACTCATACATCTCCGATCCTTTCCGTGCCAGTTCGTCCGAATTTTCCTTCCCCTCTATGCCACAGGGACCGAAACTTAGTAGAGGCGGGGGTGTCGACGTATGCGGTATAGAAAGTCCATGCAATCTGACGTACTGTCATATAATAATTAATGAAAAGTATGGAAGTCCCCTTAGAAAATTCTTTGTATCGTCAGAGAAACATTGAAAGTATGGGATTGCAGAATCCAACATCATTACACCATTTGCTACTAAAGGTGGAGGTAAACAAGCATGTCCTTTATGATCTTATTCTGTATGACAGTATGAGCGAAGTTTCCTAGAGGAAAATATCAACCGACGTCAATTCGTTGATTAAATTGTGAAGATAATTTGCAATTCTTGCAAAAGACATCTAATGAGCCTTATTTCTAGTAAGCCAACACACTACCTACGGCGACTTTCTCTACATTATGAAAATGTAGTTGATTTGCTTTTACGCAGCGAATAGTACCGGGTATTAAATTAAATTAAATTAAAAATTAAATTAAATTAAAATTAAATTTATTGCTTATGCAGTTGTGTTTATTTATTTTTAATTTTATCGATACTTATTATATTAATATTTATTTAATTAATTTAAATTCACAAAATGTTCAATTCCGATTTTTTGTTTTACAGATTTAAATCACACCGAAATCAGACACTTGTTGCAAAAATCTAATTCAACTTATTTAAATATTTTAATTAATATTTAAAGGATTTAAAAGCAATTAATTTGGTAAGTTGTATACATAATACATACATATGTACATATTAAAATATTTATTTTGAAAATATTATTTGAATAAAAACTAATTTGTAGGAAAATTGTGAAAAACAAATTGCATTTCCTTTTTTTTGCCCATTTAAATTTATTAAAATATTTAAATCTGAGTTCGCACTTATTTAACATACATACATACATAACCCTTCAGTCAGGATTACGACCTAGTTTCTCACACCACTTATGTTGTGTGTGTTAATTTTATACATGAGTGTTAATTTTATACATTTACTCTCAGAGTTTTTGCCAGAAATCTGCTGAGAGGAAGTCGCCGAAGAAATACTTTTTGTATTTTGTTTTGATGTGTGGCCTGGGGCTCGAACCCTGACTTTACGTTTAATCACCCAACACACTACCTACTAGACTACGGCGACTTCTCGTACTTATTCAAGAGGACTTCAACTCAATAAAAACCATAAGACTTCGTAATGGAATTTTTTAAAAATTAACAGTCAAAAATGTAACTGAGCACCGTTAGCATAGAAAGCCTAACAAAGTACATAGTCTGACCATATGTTTCTGTTTTGGTTACATACATACATAATCGGTCATTACAAACCTTCAGTCCGTATTAGAACCTAGTTTCTCGCACCACTTATGTTGTGTGTGTTAATTTTATCCATGAGTGGCGGAACCTACAGTTTTTTTTGAGAAACTTTTCGTGGCCATTTTATTTGCTCGCAGAGTTTTTGCCAGAAGTCTACTGAGACGAAGTCACCGAAGGAATATTTTTTTCATCGTCACAACGCGCCACTGTGTGTATGCTTTGGTAATCAAAGTTACCACTTCGACCTAACCCAGCTAACACAATATTCAGTTTTCCCCTTTCTTTTCAATATAGTTTAAGTTTATATGAAAATTGTTTAAAACACATCATTAAACAACACTTGAAAAGAAGAAAAGGAATCGTAATCAATACTTTAGAATTAATTGTCTGTGATGTTTACTTTAGTTTAGTTGATATGTGAGATTGTGGTTTTCTCTCCTAAATTAAGAGAGTATTTAAACTAAAATTGATAAACTATTCAGCACACACAGTATCCACAGAATTAGGTAGACAATCTGGGTAACTGTGTATACATAGAAGAGATCAAAATGTAAATTGAATTAAATTTTAACACTCTGTGCTTCTATAAATACACCTATTTTCACATTCCTATATACATTATTACAACCATATATTACAACAATGTAGTATGTGGCCCCAGTATGTTAAATACCATCACCATGTGCAAAAGCGTATGGCGTAGTTGGTATTGATTTGCATGGCATTACAATGTAGTGGGTAAACGATTCTCTCTGGAGGATGTATGCGGGTGTATTTTTTGTTGTGTCACATATTTCTTTGAACACCATACTCTCAATCGGTTTGATTGATTTTTGTAATTGGCAAGAAGTGCAATAGTGACAGAGAAAGAAAAATTAAAACATGAGGTTAAGGATAAGAGTGGAATAACAAAAGAAAAACTCGTTTCATTTCGTAGGTAAGCCAGTAAGTTGAAGGTATGCAGTTTAATTATCAAAAAACTTTTAATTTAATTTAATTTAGCTTTTCTGAATTCTAGATAATGCAGACACAAAAGTATACATACGGTTAACAAATTTCAGAAATTTTTTAATCAAACCGTTTTCGTTGAAAATCTTTATAATTGTCCGACATCTTTCTTCGATTTTAAGACGGTCTTTTGCATTGGTTCAGAAATTTGGACGATCGGTCCAATTTTTAAGCACATTATCGATTGTGTGCCGCTGTATTTCACCAATGGCTTCAGGAATATTGTCCTTTAAAGCGTCAATTGTCTCTGGCTTGTCGGCGTAACACTTATCTTTGACGGCACCCCACAAATAACCGTCTAACGGTGTCAAATCACAGCTCCGAAGTGACCAAACACATCAGCTCTGCGGCTGATAATGCGATCTTCAAAAACAGGGCGCAAAACATCGAGTGTAGCTTCGGTTGTGTGGCACGTAGCGCCGTCCTGTTAAAACCAAATGTTGCCAATATCCTACTCTTCAATTTTTGTGAACAAAAATTCGTTCCATATGGCCCGATAACGATCGTCATTGACTGTAACGGCCACTCCTTGCTCATTTTCGAAGAAAAATGGCCCAATTATGCCTCTGGACTAAAATCCGCCCCAAACAGTGACTCGTTTTGGGTGCGTCGGCTTTTCAATGTATGCGTGCGGTTTTTCTGTGCCCAAAATGCGACAATTTTGCTTGTTTACATACCCGCCAAGATCAAAATCAAAAAAATCAAAATCATCAAAATCATCTGAAAAGATGATTTTTTTTTTTGCCAAAATTGGCATCTTCTGGTGTAGGCACTGCATGGCAGGCCGAGGCAGCCGTTTGAATGAAATTATTTTCATTGTACTAACGGGTTATAGGGTTAGGGTTAGTTTAAGGGTAAGAGGGGATAGGATGTATTATATACAAACCTTTTAATATGTATGTATATGTGTGACTGTATATTAATAATAAATGTTAGTGTTGTTTTTAATGTATATTTAAAAACGTTATAAAACGTATTTTATTTATACGTTACAAAAGGTATATATATTTTAGTGTTATAAAATAAATGTTATTTTTTATATTTAAATTTTATATATTTATGTTTATGTATGTTTCAATATATCACTTCACAATTTGGTTTTTTTTTTTTATTGGAAATTCAAATGTTTTTGTCTATTCAATGTATTTTATTCTACTTATAATGTGATTTGTATATATGTTTAATTTTATTATAAATTCACTTAAATGTTTTCTTTGTTCACACGCGAAGGGTTTCTTGGGTGGATTCTTAGTTGTTCGCTGTTGTTTATCAACTGCTCGATCGAGGATGAAATTAATTGTGTTGAAGTTGTTGATGAATGTGTGTATATGTTGATGAAGGCTGACTGTATATATGTGTTGGTGATGTTATCGGTATTATTTTTATCGATGTTTTTGTTGATACATTGGAAGTCATGGAAGGGAATGTGAATTTGTTCACTCGTGTGAACATCCTCCCGGGCCTATAACCTGTGAATAAAAAGAACAATTATTTTTATTTGTTCAACATTGGGTTAGAGTGTGAGGGTAATTATAAATTAAAATACTTTATTATATTTTTTAATTATTAAGTGATCCCATAACGAGCCAACCAAGGGTTGAGTCCTGTGCGATAAGCGAACCGCCATCGAGATGAATAGTATTTGGCTGTAGAATGGTGGTGTATAAATCACCACCAATTTCCATGGCCACAGGTGAATTGCTATAGAATTCTATATCAGCTAGAGAAATCCTGCAGAATTTCCCCTTTATGGCTGGGTCCAATACTTGAGAGTAAACTGTTTTGGGTAAATCATTTGCAACCTTCATGCAAACCTCGTATTGTATTGTGGAGGCCATGTTAGGTGAGATTATGACCTTCACGTATATACTTTCATCCACTTTAAACGGTCTTAATGTGGACTCACGCACGAACGCTACACCTATTTTCGAGGTCGTTAGGCTAGGGTTTAATAAAGCTCTGACAAGTTGCTTAGATTTCTCCGCTATGACTTGAATGACAACCGTAGGCACAATGGTCTGGGTCCTTGACGTTGGTAGTGTGGTTATTAAACTTGGATTGACAATTGTTCGCGGCGCAGGAATCGGTAACGTGTTTCTTCGTGATGTTGTTGGTGGGGATTGTTCCTTCTTGAGGTCCTTCAGAATACGATCTGGGCCGTGTAGGGTGGTGTAGTGTTTGCCATTACATTTTTGGCATCGGGATTTACTCGAACATTTTCCAATCAGGTGATTCCTGGCCAGACAATTGACGCAATAATGCAATTTAACTGCGGTTTTATATTTCTCCGCCAAGTTCATCTGTTGAAACCTTCTGCAGTTTGTCAAGCTGTGATTAGCTTGACAAATACCGCAACCAAAATGGCGTTTTGGTTGACGCTTGTCATTTTTTTGATTGGGTTTTGGTCGAGATCCATTGCGGTTGGAACTTCCACTACGGTTGTTTTTGTTGGGTGCCATATCCTGTGTAAAAGAAATAGGTGTGAATGAAATGAAGTGTAATGAATGTGTTAGTTGGTTAGACTGTTAGGGTGAAGGGTGAGTATATGAATAATAGTTACAAGTGGATAAGTGGGTTAAAAAGGGTAAGTAAACAACTAAATGTTATTCGGGTTACACTAGAAGTGTTAAACTAACTAGTGGGTAAAATGACAAGCTTTGTTATTGGTCGAGTTAACGTTCCGGACGATGTCCGTATATCGACTACTCTGTTTCGTCCATCAGAGCCAGTGTATGTTTTAATGACTCGGCCGAGTAACCATTCGTTTGGAGGTAAATTGTCTTGTCTAATAATAACAATGTCGTCCGTTTCAACTTGACGTTGAGGGTTCTTCCACTTGTATCTCTTGTGGAGTTAAAATAGGTGATCCAATTAAAAAGTGTCCTGGAGTTAAAGGGTTAAGATCCTGTGGATTCTCGCTTGACGGGCTTAAGGGTCTTGAATTCAGGCATCCTTCTATTCTCGCGAGAAGTGTGGCTAGCTCTTCAAATGTGTACTTCATGGTATTCATTTTCTTTAGATGAGCCTTAAAGCTTTTCACTCCCGCTTCCCATAAACCACCCATGTGTGGTGCACCTGGTGGTATAAAATGCCACGTCAAATTTTGGAAACTGCTAGCAGATGTAACGGAACCTTTTAATTGTTTAATAAATTCCTGTGGCTCTTTCTTCAACAATTTGCTAGTTCCAATGAAATTTGTCCTATTATCAGAGTAAATAGCGACAGGGCATCCCCGCCTCGAAAAAAATCGTGCGAAAGCTGCCATAAAAGCTTGGGTTGACAAATCAGATGTTGGCTCCAAGTGAATAGGTTTTGTTGCAAAGCAAACAAAAATGCATACGTAACCTTTTGTTATTCTACATGCTCTGCCATTATATACTTTAATGTCGTATGGTCCTGCAAAATCAACTCCCACATTCGTAAATGGTTTATTAATTTGGGTACGTTCTGGTGGCAATGCTGCCATAATTTGGTTTGTTTGTCTATTCTTATATCTAGTACACGGTGAGCATTTGTTAATTACAGCGCTAACAAGATTCTTTAGTTTTGGAATCCAGTATCCTGAGCGTATTATTCTCAACATAAGTTGGTTCCCGCCGTGTAGGGTTATTAGGTGCACGTGTTGGGTTAATAGTTTAGCAAATGAACTGCCGTATGGTAATAAAATCGGGTGTCTTTCAGAATATGACAAACTGTTGGAATTTGCTAGCCGACCATTTGCTCGCATTATATTTGCGGAATCTAAAAATGGCGTTAGGGTGAGCAGGTTACTTTTCTTGGGTATAGGGTTTCTTTTCTTCAAACAATGATATTCATCTTTAAAATATTCAGTCTGACAAAGAATGATAAGTCTATCACGGGTAGATTTGATCTCTGTCGTATCAAGTTCAATACTTGGGTGGGTCGTTAACAAATGTAATCTTTCGTTAACTAGTTGTGGGTAATTTCGATCAAGAATTATTCTATCCTTTCGAATTGTATTGTTTCGTTTATACGATACGCGATCACAAAATCGGTAGACATATGTCATTACTCGTAGAGCATTTGACAATTTTGAAAATCTTGATAATATGTCTGGGTTCTCAGCATTCGTATCCAAGGAAGGGTGGGTATTAACGGTCGTAGTAAACGACTAACTAACTTTCGCTTCAGCTTGAGTTTTGAAATTTTTATGTGTTGCTGGCCACTGTGAAGCAGATTGCTTCAACCATGATGGTCCATTCCACCACAAATCATCATCTTTTAGTTCATCAGCATTGCATCCTCGGCTAGCCACATCGGCAGGATTATCATGAGAAGCCACATGGTTCCAGATGTCCACTCCTACTGTTTGCAGAATCGTTGAAACTCGATTTGCCACAAAGGTGTTCCAAGTGTTAGGGTTTTTGCTGAGCCAGGCCAAGACTATCGATGAGTCGGTCCAAAAATATGACTTATGTAAGGGTAGGTTAAGTTGGATGAGTAAATTTTTTGTCATATTTGCCAACAACACTGCGCCACAAAGTTCAAGTCTCGGTAAGGAGATTACTTTGATTGGCGCAACTCTCGTTTTAGCGAAGAGTAGGGTTACGGAATTAGGTCCATCTACGGGTGTAACTCGTGCATATAGACATGCAAAGTATGCTTTTTCAGAAGCATTTGAAAAACCATGAAATTCAATTTTAGCTGTAGGTGAAAAGTTAATCCATCTTGGTATACGAATTCTATTAATATTGTCATAAAACTGCAAAAACTTTTGCCATTTTATAAGGGTGAATGGGTCAAGACATTCATCCCAAGCTGTGTTATCTTGCCAAATTTGTTGCATTATAATTTTTGCAGATATTACAATTGGTGCTAACCAACCAGCTGGGTCAAAAAGACGAGCGATATCTGATAAAGCAGTTCGCTTTGTGTATGCCGATTTCCTTTCGATTAAGGGTACATTAAAGAAAAATGTGTCCTCTTTCGCATTCCACCGGATTCCTAATGTTTTGGCATTATTCGATTCCGGAAGGTTGAGTAAATCCACATCAAGTAGGTGTTCTTCGGGTAAGTTCTTCAACAATTCCTTCGTATTAGATATCCATTTTCTTAATGGAAATCCAGCAGAGTCAAGAGCCGAGATCAATTGGGGTGTGTTAAATTGTCTATTGATTCATCTATAGAAATCATAGATGATCTGTAGAATTTTTTGGCCGATCTCACACTCCTGGAGAGGCCATTAAAATTTATCGAATTGGAGGCGTCAGGGTCATTGAGTTGTGGCGATTCTCGAATTTGCTTGAATTTCCCATCTATGTTCGACCACAACTCTTCCAATTCACTCTTCATAAATCTCAATGCGGGTAGTGATTGAGATTTCTCCGGAAGAGCTTTATAATCTTCCTCAAAGGCACTTAAGTCCTGTTGGATGTAACGCACAATATCGGCGGCCAAAGTTTTTAATTCCGACATTTCGGGTTATTTAAAAGAAATTCACAAAAAAAAATTCTCAAAATAAAATAAATATATTTCTATATAGAAATATGTAGGATTCAAATTTAAAAAAGTGTGAGGGTTTTTGCTTTAGCTGTATCAAAATTACTTTTGCTCCAGCAGACAAAATTTCCAATTGGGTAATAAAATGTTAATTGTAGCGCACACAATTAACATTAACTTAATATGAAATAAAAGTTCCTTTGAAGCAATATAAAAAATATTTAAAAAAAATTTTATTTTATCTTTTAATTTAATTAATTATTATTATTAATTTTATTATTTTAATTTAAAAGGGTAAAATATTTTGAAAGGGTTGGGTGTGTTAAAATAAAAAAAATATTTTATATTATATTTCTGAAAAATAATGGAACAAATTTGCAAAAGAAATTAGAAATAAAAAATTTCGTATAAATAGCAAAAACTTCGACTCACCCTTTTTGCTGGGGGTAGGGTACAAACCACAATAATATATATAGAAAAATTCTCTTGTTTGTTGATTCCTCTTTGTGTCGTCTTCCCGCTATGGTGTGTGTTGATAATATGCGCAGTTCCGTTGTTGTAATTGTCGACACTCGCTGTAAGTACTCTTACTGTACGTATGTATATTTTAATGTGGTTTTTTATATTTAAGTATTTTTTGTAATATTTTGTTATTATGTTTTGTGTTGTGTTTGTGTTTAATGTTAATAAGGGTTATTTGTTAGTATTTATTTATTTGTAATTGTTTTTGATATCTGTTTAGTTAACAGTAATGCAATGTACTTGTTCGTGTACTTGATAGTTTTCAATTTTTTTTTTTGATTTTTGTAATATGTATTTTGTTGCTATTTAATTCGAACTTTGTTGAACTTTTTATTTTTGTGTTCTTTGCTTTTGATTTTGCTTATGTATTATTTTGAAAAATGTGCAATATGTGTTCCTCTTTATTATGTGTATTTTGTTTCTATTTTTTGTGAACCTTGTTGAACTTTTATGTTTCCTTTTCAATTTATATTTGTTTTTTAAATTTTATTTTACTGTTCTATGTAATATCACTTTCTTTTTGTATTTTTAATATTTAATAATTTGAAATATGTGATGTATTATTATTTTCGACCTTGTAATGTCTTATTTTTTACTGTTTTTTATGTATGTTGTTTTTTTTAATGCAGTTTTTTATTTAATGTGTCCTTCTATGATTATTGTTTGTGTTAATTACTAATTTTGTGTTTAAACATATAATTTTAAATACTTGCACACTTTTTTAGGACGTTTTTTTTTTATGTTTTATGTATGGGGGATTTATATTTTACACTGTTTTCGATAGTGTATGTGTGTATATTTTATTTTGTTTATTTAAACACTTGCATTAAATCACTTTAACACTGATATTTATTATTCTTGTTTTTAATTTCTTTTCAAATTTTTATCAAATTTTTGAAATTAGGGTTATATGGGGTTATAGTTTTTAATTATTTCACAATTTAGTGGGGTTATGGGTTTATTGTGGACTGTATATTTGTGTCGCTGTTCCTTCTTTTTCCTTGAAGGACCATGTACTAACGGGTTATAGGGTTAGGGTTAGTTTAAGGGTAAGAGGGGATAGGATGTATAATATACAAACACTTTAATATGTATGTATATCTGTGACTGTATATTAATAATAAATGTTAGTGTTGTTTTTAATGTGTATTTAAAAACGTTATAAAACGTATTTTATTTATACGTTACAAAAGGTGTATATATTTTAGAGTTATAAAATAAATGTTATTTTTTATATTTAAATTTTATATATTTATGTTTATGTATGTTTCAATATATCACTTCACAATTTGGTTTTTTTTTTATTGGAAATTCAAATGTTTTTGTCTATTCAATGTATTTTATTCTACTTATAATGTGATTTGTATATATGTTTAATTTTATTATAAATTCACTTAAATGTTTTCTTTGTTCACACGCGAAGGGTTTCTTGGGTGGATTCTTAGTTGTTCGCTGTTGTTTATCAACTGCTCGATCGAGGATGAAATTAATTGTGTTGAAGTTGTTGATGAATGTGTGTATATGTTGATGAAGGCTGAATGTATATATGTGTTGGTGATGTTATCGGTATTATTTTTATCGATGTTTTTGTTGATACATTGGAAGTCATGGAAGGGAATGTGAATTTGTTCGCTCGTGTGAACATCCATTATTAACCGGAAGGATTGTACTTTCAAATAAAAAAAGAAATTTGAGAAAATATGCATTTTCAAAAAAAAAAAAAGTTATTTGGCGGACCCATTATAAAGATTTTCAACGAAAACGGATTGGTTAATAAATATCTGAAATTTGTTAACCGCATGTATACTTTAGTAACAGTGTGTAAGTGGCCATTCGATTGATGATTGATAATGGAATCATAGTTTCTTCCTTTATCATCTTTTACTTTATTCTGCGAGCAACCAGTTTCCATTAAATATCAATTTCCTCTGATCGGCTGAATTGCAATCAGATGGGAAGATGACCACCACTCTTGCTGGAAGAGATCTACGTCCTAATTTTACATATTTAACAATTACGGTCAAAGATTTTACATGATTACACGGCAAGTATGCATAAACGACATGCTGCATGAGTCCATAGTTGTTCCTAAATGTTGTAAAGGAGAGAATATACTGCTGATTGAATTGGCTTTGATCTGTTTAAATGAAATAAGTGAAAAGTGTTTATAAATCTGAACTCAATTTATCTAAAACAATCAGAATTGTTGACCAGTACTGAAGCTTTAAGTCTTTATCCTTAATTTTTTGTCATTTATATAAATCCCCTTCTATATGGTATACAATGATTGAAATTTTACTTGTAGTTGCTTTTAAAATGAAAAATAATATCCTGTAAATAATGATGTTTTAAAACAAAAACAGAATGAAAAATATCCACACTTTTATTGTCAACAAGTTAAGCATCAACAGCTATGGCAATACCAAGAGCCACAATGTTGATTACATATCCTTATAACACTTATCAGGTACACTCGGTATATACGCGTAAACAACCACATGCATACAGAATAAATAAATGTTTGAAATTTATTCAATCGATTAAGATGTTGACAACTGTTGTTCAAAAAGTTCCCTGTTGCAATAGAACATCGATTATGTCAATAACAATTTTCTCTCTTTGATTCCTCTCTGGTTTCCCGGATTCGGGTTTCCCCAAATACGGCTATAAGTAGTTACTACGCACGTAGCATGTACTTGAATCTAAAACTGCCAATTCGACTTCGGTGGATCATGAAATTTATAACGATCATCAAATTCAATCTACAGCGACAAAATTAAATATGAATTGAAAACGTAATAAAACAAAACAAAAGGAAAGGAAAGGAAACATAAATCAATACCAAGCATTACTTCGTAAATCTCTTTATGAAGCTTGATTTATATAAATATCCTTAAATAAATTTCCCTAACAATCACTGTAAGTATTCCATCATTAAGTATCAAATTTCAATTAAAACCGCTGCAGGTAATTTTCATTTTCCACAATAAAACTAAAAGGATTTAGAATTCTGTTGCAAAAAAAAACTTTAATTTCAGATGAAAATATACCAAAAAGGAACATAAAAACATAAGCATCATTATTTAAACATATTTTCTTTAATTTTCTTACCTTTGAGGCAAACAAAAAATTTAATTTTTAAAAATGTTAAAAAAAGGATATATGAGCTGCTCTGAAAGTATGTTAGCTAATCCCAAACTATTTACAGAGTATTATTTCCTACATAAAACTACAAGTTGTGTGATAAAAGTTTTATGAAAATGGTTAAAATTTTCTAACAAAAAATTAGGATAAATATATATATATTTTTTTTTTTTTAGAAAAAATTCCTTTTCATTCGAATTTCAAAAAAAAGGCTTTAAGCATGATTATTAAAGCCTTGAAGACTATCAGCTCATTTTTCGAAAACGCGTAATAGGTGTGAATATATCATTATCTCATACGTACGTAGTTGACCGAAATATTATCATCTGTGATAAAACATGGAACAAAACACATTTTTCTAATGTTTGTCTGTCACGTGTGATAAATATGAGAAGAGCAGTAAGAAAGACTCACAAAAACAACATTTCAGGAAACAGGTGCTAGCAATTTGCGTGAAAATTGGTAATATTTTTTCATCCCAAACTACTAAAGGCAGTTTGTTCTGTTCTAAGTAGTATCATCTTTGGCGATAAACATCATGTTGTCATGTTTGTTGCTGCTAATACTTTCTTCAGTTCATAAGACGAGCTTCTATTTGCTTCTTATTTAAAGTATTTAGTAGCAGGAATATTACATATATAATTAATATATAATCGGTCATTACAACCTTTCGTTTTAAATTGGAAATGTCTAACCTGAGGTTTGAACCTTGGTCTGACGTCTAGCAAGGTAACACGCTACATACTAGACTACGACTACTTCAATCAATATCAAGAACATATCAAGAATAGAAAATTTAACCTTTTCACTTTCGTCGTTCAATTAATCTTAAAAAAATTACATACACGACACTAAAAAATCTTTAGGAGAGTCGTATGTATTAAAAATGATACATAAGATAGAATTATGAAGTTTTTGAATTTTGTAACGCCTGTTTGAAATTTTCTTTTTTTATTTGTTTTAAACTAATGGCGATAACAATACTAACAAATTAAGAAAATATCAGGCATCTAACTTTTTCTGAATTAAAGTTATGTAGTCTAAAAAATTTAAATGTGTCATTTTTGATACAAAGCTCGATCTACGGTTAAAGGTAAAACCTACTACTAAATATCAACTTCGAATGACAGATTTTGTGAGAAACCTTTCATTGAAATTTTTATTTACTCTCAGAGGTTTTGCCAGAAATCTGCTGAAAGGAAATAGCCTAAGAAATATTTTTCATGTTTAGTTTTGGTGGTGATGTCTGACCTGGTGTTTGAACCTTGCACTTACGTCTAATAAGCCAACACACTGGCTACTAGACCGCTGTTACAATTAATTCAGTTAATTTATTAAATTTGTATCAAATTATGTACATATGGACCATAAAAATCAATTTATTTTAACACACACACTCTCGCGAATATAATATAGGGTGTGCTATTAAAAAGTTTAAATTTAAAAATACCATAAAAAAAAACGTTTTGAAATTTGACCATATTTATTCTTCTGTTGTAAAGTACAATTGTTCCGATAAATGAAGATAAATGAAATGGAATATTATTTCATTTATATGGCTGTCGCGGCTGGTCTCACAGTACCTCATTCGATCGGACCAATTTTCGGACACTTTTTCGAGTGTATGGGGTCGTATTCTGCCAATGGCTTCACGAATGTTGGCCTTCATATGCGCAATTCTCTCTAGTTTGTCGGCATTACACTTTTCTTTAACAGGGCCCCATAGAAAATAGTCCAACGGTGTCAAATCGCAGCTTCTTGGTTGAGAATTGACATCACCATTTCGGCTAATTAAACGGCCATCAAACGTTTGACGCAATAAATTGATTTTGGCATGAAATGTGTCGCTAGTTCCACCATCCTGTTGAGAAACCAAACATCGTTCGCATCAATATCGTGAAGAGTGGGTACAAAGAAATCGGTTATCATGATGCGATCTCCGTTGGCCATAATGGTTGCGCCGTCCTCATTTTAAAAGCAATATGGGCCAATGTTGGTTCCGCTCCAAAATCCGCACCAAACAGTCACTCATAATGGGTGCATTGGCTTCTTTAAGACCACATGAGGGTTTTCTGAGCACCAAATACGGCAATTTTGCTTATTAACTTACCCACCAAGTTGAAAATAAACTTCGTCAAAAAAGATTTTTTTCCAAAATCGACTCATCGTGCAGCTTCTCGTCGGTCCAATAAATCCCACCGTTGCTCAAGCGTAAAACGATTCATTACGTTAAGTGTATATAATATACTGAATTTTGTGACAGAAGAGAATGACATAAGTATTAGCAGATACGCAATAACCAATGGTTTAATTTAAACCGATAGATGGCCCACCCGATACTTTCGAATCGTCTCTATATAGAAAATGCTTACTATGCATGCGACAATGGAATAATTTATTAAAAACTTAAACGAGCAGGATAATTTAATTGTGAAAATATTTAATTTAGTAATATATACACTCACACAAGTACACTACCCATAATACAAATACATATACATTCATAATTAAATGCTAAAACATGAACTCCAAATATTAAATTCATTCATTGATGCATGCGTTGCTTTTTGATTAAGTCAGCACAAGTGCTGTAATTATTTCAAACGTTAAATATACGCATAAGCAAACTGAAATTGATTTAATTAATTAATATTAATAGCATATATCGAGTAATAAATAACACTCTATAAAGTACATATCTCAGCCAAATGAATTGTTATAAAACCAACAAAACTGTGGGTCATTCCATAAGCAAATGAGTTGGCGAAAGGGTTCTGCATGCTGTCTTCCTTCGTCCTTGTTTTGGTTTATATTTTCCAAACAAAATTTTTTAAAAAATTTCAAATCATTCTACATATTTCTTTAACCATTTGGTGTGAATAAAATCTTCTATTAATGTTTTCTCTTTATTTAACTGTCAGTGAAAGGATGCTATTTTTTTTTGTTTTTTTTTTTTATGTGAAACAAAAAAATCATTAGCTCCTGCTGCTGTTTACTGCCTGTTTATTTATTCGGTCTCCTCGAATAGCATTTAATTAATTTGATTAGAAGTCTAATCATATTTCATATTCTAATCATATTTAAAGAGAAGTGGAAAATGTTTAATGAATGTGACTGAATGTTATTCATCATCATCAGCATTCAATCACTCACTCACTGGTTGACAATAATTTTCCAAAAATAGTATAAAAGTATGCAACGTTACTGAGCGGAACAAACATTTTCAGTCTTCAATTCGATTAATTAAACGGGGAAAAGTGTGTAAAGATTTCGAATATTATTCAACAATATTGAATAAAATTCTACAACTGAAAAAACAAATTTAAAAAAATTGAATTTAACGTAAAAATATCCGAATACTGACATTTTGTCACTTTGTTATACGAAAAACTAAACTTTGATAAAAACGTTGGCGAAGAGAACAGTCAATTATCTTTTTAATGTACGACTAACACTTAATGGATGAGCCTTGTGGTTGAAGGGGAGCGGAAACAGGCTTCTATTGTAAGTGACAGAAAAGACTTCCATAGAAAGGAGATCCTAGATATGGTTAGTGCGACTAAAATTGTAATTCTCACTACAATGCTTTGTACAATCAAATGGCTAATCGACTATGAATGAATGTTCTATAGAAACTGGTGAGTACAACAATTCTTTATTTTCCTAAATGATATTCTATGGCAACAACGATCAGAAATGAAAAATAAGCCACAAGCTTACATTGTTTATAAACACTCTTGCCACGTCCTGTAAGTGATGAGCAGCCTACAAATGGGCTCGGAGGTAGCGGCCTATTCATGAGAGTTGCATTTGATTTTCTGCCGAATTTAGAGAAGTATTTCTTGAAGTCGCCATAATCTGGTAGGTACTTCAGACTTCTTCAATAAAAAAAACGAAATGCGAAGAAATAGTTCTTAGGCATCCGGCTTTCAGCAAATTTCTGGCAAAAACTCTGAGAGTAAAAAATATTGCCATGAAAAGTTTCTTAAAAATCTGTCGTTCAGAGTCGACTTTAAACAGTAGCGGGCGCCACATGTAAAAAATTAACACTCACAACATGAGTGGAGTGAGAAGGCAGATCGTAATCCCGGGTTGAAGGGTTGTAATGACCAATTATATATGTATGTATTTCTTGCACAGTCCAAGTTATTTGTTTTTTTCCTCTGACTATTGAAAAACTCTTAGTTTCCCAGTATTTTGAGCATATTATGGAACTGATGACATTATATTAATATCACGATTATGATATTGGTTGTTACGTACATTAACATCTACCCCCATAGCGACTCCATAGAGACTGCCTGTTGATCATGTGAAAGTGGTCAGAATCTCCAAAGAACATAATTTGCCCCGCAGTGCCTATGAAGCCGATACCAATAGCGAATATGGTGAATCTCTTAATAATAACACTTAAAGTGTCGATACACAAATGCGTTACAATGGACGCAATCTTAAAGCGGATGGCGAGAATCGAGTACATGTTGCAGATATCATTAGCGTCCATAAAAACCATATCCTTAGTTGCACTAGAAGATACGATGTGATATTTACGACCAGGGAAGTACTACGCACGGACTAGAAACGATTACGTAATGCGGGGCCTAGTGCTACATGCGTCAATAGCCTTAATCAAAAACGCCTTAACATTTCCAAAGATGACGTTGATATTTTCGGGTCGTCAATTTATCCTCAAGGTCTATACATTATTGGAGTGGCACAACGTGAGTCACAGCCTGGCCACTTGAAATCAATTTAGTTTTGTTCTGGATGCCAGGAATTTTGGTCGCATTTTTGGCTTCAGCGGAAGTCTCCTAAAAGAGGAAATGAGGAAATTGGCAATAAACATCATGACGATTGCCGTCGCTTTGAAATTAAACAGAAAAGGAAACCTCTTTGGACTTATTCTATATCTTTTGTTGGAGGAAAAGGATCGAATTTTTCGCTTTGAGGTTTGAATCAAGTTTTACAAATTTTTATATACAGATTTTTAATCGTGTTTCAAGAAGTAGTGAAAGGATGTTGCATTAATTTTTTTCCAAATTGTGTCATTTTCTGCTGGCACTTCAGAATAAAAAATTTTCTTCATAATTTTACTTTCATTTGAAAACCAATTTCTCTAGAGACAGACAAACAAATTCAAAAATTATTACGAAATTATACTAATGGAACAGTTGCCCTGTGATAACCAACTGTTAAGCACAGCATCATTTATTTAACGATTTTCATGAACAGAATGAACACAAAAGGCGGTACAAACGTTTCCAACTGAAGTTGTTTAATTATTACAGAGTTACTAACTAACACCCAAACGAAATTTAATAAGGGTTGTACCCTGTTCTCGATTTTTTAATCCTAAGAAATCAAAAGTAGTAAATGGGAAATGTTAACATAGAATCTGTACTTCTTATGCTATAAACACAATAAATGCAAGGCAGCAAGCATAACAATTTTACATAATACATAATACATAATAAAGACAGCAGCAACAAAACATAAGTAAAATAAATAAAATATAAACAATTCATTAATTCTTTATCAATAGACACTAAAGCATTTTTCTTTGGCGTTATATTTCATATACCGCGTTTTTAAAACCTCTATTTAATGCATGTTATTGTATTGACAGCATTAAGCCTCGCATTGACAGCACAAATCCTCTCACTGTGAGCACTAATTCTCTCATTGCTGCAAATAAAAATAGAAATTAGCCTAAAAGCAAAACAGCAGAATTGCTGCTTATTGTCGTGCTGCCTTTAAATTAATCACTTCCATATACGCCCAGGTATGATATTTTTAAGAGATTGCTGCGTATATTGTGTTTATACCGCTACAATTTATTAGAAAGGACGAGTGCGAGAGTGCAAGTGCGTATTATTGATTTTTAATCTACTTTTAATGTCTGTTAGCATTTTAAGTTATTTATTTATAGATTGTTCTATAGCTATTGTAGTATTTAAAGTTTTCTCCCACTCTCTCTCTCTCTCTGTATGAGATATAAATAAACAGTGTTATAAATGATAAAAAGAATTCTTAAATTTAGACAGTGATTAATGGTTGCGGTAATTGGTTGAATCATTGTCACATTGTATTTGTTATTATTCTCTTCTTTATTGAAAAAGGAGAGGAACAAAGAGAGAGTGATAGAGAAGCAGAGGAGAAAAGAAATTTATTTAAATTTTAAATAAGTAATCCTCTCAAATATTTATAGGATTTCATAGGTCATAAATTAAAGAATTTCTTTACACACTTTCCTACTCTTTTTCATTATTCGTCTGTCTGTATGGATTGTTTGTTATAATTTATTCTGATATAGTGATTAAGAATGATGATTTTTTTAAGGATATCTGGGTGTACGTTGCTGCGGATAGTGTTTATAACCTGAATTCTGTTCTACCACGAAGTTCTACTTATTCACAAATCTATATGATATTTTTCTTATTAATGACTGAGATGTACACTTCTGAACGCTCTCTTGTTACCAAAAAATCAACAATTTCCTTATTGTCCTCGTAAGTACATCCATTTGCGAGAGATTTTGTTCTTTTTGTATCTTACAAAGGAAGTAAATACTTAAACTTCAATTCCAAAGTCCATAAATACTAATACCCTCGTTCCACACTTCCTCAACATATTTTTCTAGTTGTAACACGAAGCACTCCACGGGAAGAATCCATGCCCTGAGCATCAATGAAAGCTAATTAACTGACTCCCTTATGAATTTATTGAATTTCAGTTTATCCATCTAATGCTGGACACACGACACAACAAATTTCTGAATATTACAAAATGATCGATGGTTTTTAATCGGGAGATGATGGCTGTAGTCGCCGTAGTCTAGTAGGTAGTGTGTTGGCTTATTAGACGTAAAGCCAGGGTTCGAACTCCAGACCAGACATAAAAAAAAAAACCAAAAAGCTTAAATTTTCTCGGCGACTTCCTCTCATCAGATTTCTGGCAAAAACTCTGAGAATAAATAAAATTCCCAAGAAAAGTTTCTCAAAAATCTGTCGTTCGTAGACGACTTTAAACTGTAGGTCCCGCCACTCATGTATTAAATTAATACACACAACATAAGTGGTTGTAATGACCAATTATGTGTGTATGTAGGTGATGGCTATAGATGAATCTAAATTGAACATAAAACTCGGGAGAAGAGTCTTAAGGATCAGACCAAATTATTACACTTCCTGGATTTCCGTGTTTATTCCAAATTTCTGCATTAAATTTAATTCCACATCATTACGCGTACACCATTAGGAAAGAAATGCGTTATACTGAAACTAATTGGCGTTATCAAACATATGCAGGAAAATGGAGAACTCACAAATCCTCACAATCCGAGCCTTATTCAACCTTCAAGTTTCTCGTCGTAGTCTAGGAGGTAGTGTGTTCGCTTATTAGACCTGAAGCCAAGTTTCAAACCCCAGATCAGACATCTCCAACAAAACAAAATTTGAAAAAACATTTCTTCAGCGACTGCCTCTCAGAAGATTTCTGAGAGTAAATAAAATTCCGAGTCTACTATAGGTCCCGCCACTCATGTATAAAATTAACAAACCCAACATAAGTGATGTGAGAAGCTAGGTTTTAAGCCTGACTAAAAGGTTATAATGACGAATTATGTTATGTTATACTTCAATACGGAAAGAAAACAAGGATACCCTCTATCAACAAGGTTTCATCGTACTGGATAATATCTCCAGCCAAGTCAAGCTAGAATCTAATACAAACGACTCAGTGTCTTATGGAGATTGTTCTCGAGATTTTAAACAACAACGAAGCCATAAAAGCTGAAAATAAAAATGAGACAACCATGCCAATAAAAAAAAGTTCAATAGTATGACAAGAATGGCTTTAAAGTAGAATCTCTGAGACTCCCTAATTAACACCCTTGAAGACAGGTTTGATTCCATGATATAGAACATTACAAACTTACATTTTTCATTCATTTTCATTCCCATGGTATTTCTATTCAAATATGGATGCTTCTTAAAAATTTATTTCTTTTTGCTGTCTGTCTGTGTAAACTTTGTCCCAGTAAATATTCTTATTTTTCGTTCTTTATAGTCTTATTTCATTTCTTATTGTCTCGTTTGCATTCGGAGTCATTTCTATTTGATTATCTCTCTTAAACAAAGTTTATAGCCAGTCTTGTGAAAATGATAAATTATTTATACGATAAATGTGATAAATAATATAACATACATACGTATATGTATACAATACATTTGTATACGAGATGTTGTCGTTATATTTTATATTTTTGGGGAGAAAAATCGACACAAATTCAAACCATTACATGTATTACAATGATAAAACTGTTAAAGAGAAACTAGCTTTCACTAACTACTCTCTCTTTCTCTCTCTCTCTGTCTCACTCTCTGTCTCTCTCTCTCTGTCTCTCTCTCTGTCTCTCTCTCTCTCTCTCTCTCTCTCTCTGTCTCTGTCTCCCTCTCTCTCTTTCTCTCTCACTCTATTCGTTTTTGTATAATACTGCATACACTATGGCCATATAGAAAACTATATAAACCAACAAGTTGAGCCAGAAGAGACAAAAAATAAAAATAAAATTGCAATTTGCCAACATGCAGGCCAGACATTGAAAATGAGACCAAAGCAATTCCCTTGAAATAGTTTTTTGGGCATTGCAAACAAAACAAAAAAAAGGAAAATTAAATAAAATAAGAAGAAATACGGAAGTATAAAACGCTTTCAATTCCACACTGCATTGTTTTGTGGTTGGCTATATAAGCAGTAGACCACATGCGTGAGACTAACTATGGTTTTGGACCAGACATAAACTACGTACATACATACATAAGTGGTCATTGCAATCCTTCATTCAGGATTATGGACTTAGTTTCTCACACCACTTAAGTTGTGTGTGTTAATTTTACACGCGAGTATCGGGACCTACAGTTCAAAGTCGACTTCGATTTTTGAGAAACTTTTCATGGCAATTTTTTATTTGCTCTCAGAAATTTTGTCTGAAATCTGCTGAGAGGAAGTAAACGAAGAAATATTTTTTTTATATTTTCGTTTTGATGTCTAACCTGAACTTTAAACCGTAACTTTACGTGTAATGAACCAGAACCCTACCTATTAAACTACGGCGACTTCATATTTCTTTCTTTATTTATTTTATTTTGATACCGTGAGAAGTTTCAAGCAAGACTACCTCTTCAACTTCGCCATGGAGAGCGAGAGTGCATTGCAGTATTTTCCACAAAAGTTTCCATTTGCATGCGTATGCTGACATCATAGGGCGTACCAAGCAAGATGTTACTGCTGCCTTTAGCACTATTGAACGGGAGTCTATCAAGATGGGTCCGGCAATAAATGAAGGCCAAACGAAGCATATGTTGTCAACAAGTAGGGGAATGAGTCTTATTGGATACAAGATTACTGCTAATAACTATATTTACGATATTGACAGTTGATTTGTTTATCTTGGCTCCCGCGTTACTAGCAAAAATGATTTCAGTCTGGAAACTCTTGCCAACAGGTGTTACTATGTTTTCAATAGGTAATTAAGTAGCAGAGATATTTCTCTTACGACAAAACTTATACTCTACAAGTCGCTCTTCTCGTAATGTTTTTTATGGCGCTACTAAGCACTGATGCAGTAGGCTTGAGAGTATTCAGAAGAAAAGTCCGACGTAAGGTCTTCGGTCCAGTGCATCTCAATGAAATAAACATTGCGCAGCGTATTAACATCCAGCTGCGCATGCTCGGCGGTGGCGTTCGAATGGAGTATGATGTTTCACCGAGAGAGGTATTTCATGTGAGGATTAGCGGAAACATCTGCAGAGAATGACCTTGTATGCGTTGGAAGCACCAAAATCAAAGTACACTCAGCCACAAAAGTATACACATGGTTAACAAATTTCAGAAATTTTTTAACCAATCCGGTTTCGGAGAAGGAAAGTAAAGAAAATGCATCAATATTTAAATTTTTTTTGCTTTATTCTTCGGGGAAGTAAGGTGACAAACCAATATCGATGTGGACGTTAAGTTTCGATGAGTAGTGGATATTGCTTTCTACTGTGGGAATAAAGTTATGCAATTTCACGTGTGATAATATATACAGTTGAACACTGCCTTACAGATTTTAATTTAAAAAACTATAAGAAAAGTTATTTTTATTTTATCAACAAATAAACGTTTGTTGATTTTAATCACTCACTAGCTTCAGATATCCTAATGAAAATATACTCTTGAATTTTAAAACGATTTGAGACTTTTTATGAAAACAAGCGTCGAGTTGGCTGGTATCCTTGTAGATTTGTTAAAACATTGTATATATACATACAGTGGACAGCAAAAGTCTTAGCGCGGCAATATATTTTGACAAAAAAACAGTCCCCACAGGCTTAATACTCTTGCAGAAAGTCCCGCTAAGACTTCAAGATAGTATTTAGGAGATCATTTGAAAGAACGATTAGGTAATCGCTAAACCTCAAACAAAAGTCAACAGAAAAACTTGTTCATGCTGACACCAGACAGAACACTAAATAAAACTGGTACATTCAATACAAACAAATGGTTTAAATGGAGTGCTTGATCTTAAGGGATATTCTACTAAATACAAGGGATAACACTTTGCATATATTAGGCCTATGAATTTTAAATTTACTCAGGGTTCTCCTTGGCGGTACCTATGGAGTCATTTGAAACTTTTCCTTATTTTTCTTTTGTTTCACGAAAAATTTAAAAAAATTTTTTGTTTCATAATAAAACAGAAATAAATTAATAAAATAAATATATAAACTATAAATTTGTATACAAACTTTTGTTTAAAATTCATGAAATTGCAAAAATATATTGCCGTACTAAGACTTTTGCTGTCCACTGTATATGAATAACAAATTAAAAAAATATACTCAAATTAATACGTTTTTTTTAACAAGAGACCAATAAAAGAAACTTTTTGTAAACAAACTACGAAACCCTCCCATACATATTCCCACACATTCTCTTTTCCCTTTTATATCGTCTTCCTTTTTTTGTGCAAATTGAAAATAAATGTTAACAAATTGCATTTCATTTATATTTTAAAAGTCCTTGTTGTAGTTATTTTTACAGTTAAAATATCTTTACACTATTCTACTTTGATATCACTTACAGTGTATTTTGTTTGTTAAAATTGCTTAAAATTGGTTTCCTTATCAAGTATGGGAATGAGAAAAAAACTGAAGAAAAATGTCATGCATGACTTAAATAAAAATAGTAAAACTAGTATACCGACTATGTAATCATTCACTCATTCATTTTAGAACCAAACAACACAGACACAACTAAGTACATCTACTACTTAGAAGAGTACTCCGTAGAAAACATTTTTATTAACAATCCTCTCATCTTCCCTTAAAAAATTAAAATAAATGTATGAAGGAAATGCATAGAAAAATTTATAAGCAGCCCATGAATCAAAAGATATGAGGAAAGAGCAGGAAGCGTGATTTGAATTGATTTGAAGGCAATTTTTCAACAAGAACAACAACAATAACAAGTTATGCTATAAATACAATAAACGCAAAACAGAAAACACATCAATTTTTCAACAGCACTTCGCTTGTTGTCGCACTGCCTTTAAAATACAGTAATCCTTCGATTTACGTCGCCTCGATTAACGTTGTTTCGATTTACGTCGTCAAATTTTTTTCCCTCTAACTTCAATTTACGTCGTCATTCGCTTTACGTCGCCTTTTTTGGAACCAACTGCGACGTAAATCGAGGGATTACTGTAATTTTGTCCATACGAATACATCCACGTATTCTATTATTGAGATATTGCTGTGTTTGCTGCATTGTGTTCCGTTTATTGTGTTTATAGCATAAGATTCACAAAGCAAAGTAAGGAGAGAGTATATTCTTTTATTATTTGAATATTCTGACTGCTACCAATGTTGTTTGATAAACATTAATTTACAACAACAACAACAAAAAATAAATACACAGTCATAAACACATATACAAAGTCGTGGCATAATAAATATAATGGCCACACATAAATTTCGCCCTCTCAGAATGATACACCTACACTCACTCAGACAAAATTTTCAATAAAAACAACGCAATTTGCGATATTATCGGGCTTTATTTAGCATTCATTTGGTCTCATTTGGCTATTGTGTTGTGTCCTATTAAGTCTAAGCTCGTTTTCATTAAATAAGGGTTCAACTTTCGCTCCTCTATAACTCTACGGATAACTTTAATCATCGTTCAACGCTATATCCAGTAGTAGTTCTTTGATGCAGGGATTTGCGACAGTCGGATGACCTAGAGGGTGACATAGTTTGCGTTGGAAGCCCGTCATCGATTGGAATGACTAACTGGCGAAGGCACACGAGATGCAGGGTGTCTGGTAAGATTTTCTAAGGCAGGCCGATATACGATAATCGGGTTGTTAATGGCCATTTAACTACGTAATATCCAGTTGTATCCCCATTAATGAAGAACAATGTAATTTAAATTAATGTCTGTTTTCTTAAGTGTCCTAACGGGATTTAAAAACAGTCTGCTTTGAAGTTTAAAAATCCTGCCATTCACACAAGTTTCCGAAGACACTTTCAAATAAAATTTAAGTCTGTCTACTAAGGAGACATATGCACGAGCTCTGTACTTGCATACATAAAAAATACCAACGAAATGCAATAACAAGCTAAACATTTGAAAATACGGAAACATAAGAGAGAGTAGAGAAAATGTAAAAACAAGTTGTAGGATTTATAAATTTAATTTTAAAAAATACAAACACGCACATACCGTGCACTCACACAAACGTGCCTCTATATTGAACCACACTCTCTCTCTTACTTAAACGTGGCGAAAATATAAATGCAAAGTAATAGGCAAGAAAGAAATAAACAAACTACCAGAGTAGTCATGTTAACAAATATTTGTATGTAAACAGGGGTATGTCTACTGTGTTTCTTATATTTTATAGAAGAGATACAACTTTACGAACATGCATACACAGTAGGTAGGTAGGTAGAAGTGGCTGTTCCCTTGATGGAGTCATGAGCGGACACACTCGCACAGAGCCCATTGTGAAACCACAGTTCCTCATTTCCCCCTATGCCAGGAACCATTCGGAGCTCTGCCCATATCCGAAGTTGCCCACATTCTGTTGACGAGATCTACGGTTGCATTGTCAATTATAAGTTTGCTGGTTCCCAAAGGGAAACATACGTACACACTTACACACTTACACCTTACTTTACTTTGAACTTACATATGCCTAGAAAGTCTATGACAGCATGCAAAATATTTAAATTCAAGTTTAAGAATTTTCTTTTTTTGACTCAGTTTTTATTAGAAAAGAATAAAATATCGTTTTCTTCGAAATTTTTATACCAATTTTTATTTTATCAGCTTGATCTTTTTATCGTAGCCTAGGATGTCCTATTCTGCACTTTCCTTCGGCGTCTTCACTCATATGCAAGGCCATGTCCAAGCAAACCTCAAGGTCATATAGCTAATGATTCATACATTCTCTTTAGTCGCTGCCAATGCAAACGGGGCCATATATTTTATGAAGAAAGTTTGTCTCAAAAACTCCAAGCACAGCTTTATTTGCTTGCTCTAATTACCCATGCCTCTGATCATATTTTGATTACATACATAATTGGTCATTATAACACTTCAGTCAGGTTTTCAACCTAGCTTCTCTCACCACTTATATTGTGGGACCTGCAGTTTAAAGTCGACTAGGAACGACAGATTTTTGAGGAACTTGTCATTGCATTTACTCTCAGAGTTTTTGCCAGAATTCTGCAAAGAGGAAGTCGCCGAAAAAATATTTTTTCATATTTCGTGTTGTTGAAGATGTCTGACCTGGTTTTTGAACCATGGCCTTACGTCTAATAAGCCAAAACACTACCTACTAGACTATGGCGACTTTGAACTCTTAGTTGCTTGAACACAGTGAATTGAAATTAAAACGGAAAAATGAAATATAAACTGAAATTCAAACGAACATAAATATTTGAAGTAAGTATTTAGGAAATCATTATTGGAGTTGCATTCAACAAATTCCCCGAAGTAAGAAAAGAAATGTAAGAGAAGCAAAAATACTAGGAAATGAAAAAAATTACAAAATAATCCAGGGTATATACTCTACGTTTTACTATTTTTATTCCAACTAAACTTAGTAACATCCACAGTTAAGGTTATCCCCTGTTACACTATACACTTACCAAAATATACCTCGCGGAGAATTCTTGTACAATGTATAGAAATGACTCATCATCGTAATCATCATCATTAACGAGGCAAAAACATATTGAAGTAACAACATCATAAGGAAAGAACAACAAAAACAGAATTTTGTTTTCTCTTTTGTTTGGCGTTGCTCTCTTGGCATTAACATGTTGAAAATGTGAACTTTTCGAAATTTTCCACCACTCGCTCTCACACACACGGGTTTATAAAGCAGGGAACCAAGTTAACTACAACGCAATGTATGTAGCAATACATACTTAGGTGAACAACAACCATATTTGGGTTGCTTGGTTGATGTTCACTGAAAGAGAGACAGACAACCAGACAGAGAGACAGCCAGACGAACATTTATACAAGTAACTTGAATATGCCACATGCAACCACCCCTTATTAACGAGTCAACATGTTTCTTTTTGTTTTTTGTTTTTGTCTGTATCGTAAATCAAAGTACAGTGGGATAGAATGAACACTCGATGACAAAATTTATGTTGATCTGCTTGAAATTGAAATTTAATATATAGGAAGCTAAAAGCGTACTCTTTTTAAATTACTTGCTTTGTCCTCATGACAAATTTCCTTTGCTTTCAATATTAACCTGTAGATTATTATACGGAGGGGTCCTGGGATTATAAGGTTACAATACATCATGACGTATAAACTACAGATTGAGCTGCATAACTTTCAAGCAAACTTGTGTTGGAAGAAAGTGTTTTGCAATCTATTCAGGCAATGATTGAAACTGATACTGCACTCTCTAGTCCATACTTGTGATGTTAAAGTCACTTTCAATTCAAGCACATGCACCTGGAAATGTGTGTAGCTGATGTGGCATAATGCAAAATTAAACCAGCTACTTAGTAGCTCTGCTTGCCGTGGTCAATGTAACGCTAGGTATAACGAATAGCTAAAACTAGCCGCTTCTGTTTAATATTCAACAGGTTTTTTGAGTCTGATGCATTTTTATTTCTAGAAATTTTAAAACATTTTTTCATTTTTGGAAAGTTTACTTTTTTTCAATCGCTTTTGGGTTATTCTTTATATCATGTGGACCATATATCGCTTTAAATTTGAATCATCGCTTATTTCGAATCTAGCAATACTAAAGTCTTTCTATTCTGTCACAGAATTCAGTATATTACCTCCACCGAACCTAATGAATTGATTTACGCTTGAGCAACGTTGGGATTTATTGGAAATTTATTTCCAAACCAAAACTATTGGTCGGAAATTGCACGAAAATAACGTATTTGGTGGCAGAGAAGGACCAACAATGCCCGGTATAGGGAAGTTTATTGCAAAAGTCCGTTAAACTAGTTTCGTTGTTGGTGCGCCAAGACGTAAGGGTGCTCGTACTCTGCGTACACGTAAAACGTAATAAATACGCTTAAGCAACGTTAGGGTTTATTGGAAACTTATTTCCAAAGCAAAGACAATTGGTCGGAATTTTTTTTTACCAAAAACTCAGAAAACTCAGACGTGGTCTTACAGAAGCCAATGCACCCCTTAAGAGTGGTTGTTTGGTGCGGCTTGTGGGGCGGAAGCATAGTTTGAAAATGAGGACGTCTCAACCACTACGGTCAATGGAGACAACTGGCGCACCATGGTAACCGAATTTTTTGTATCCGCTCTTCATAGTATTGATGTGAACTACGTTTGAACAGGATGACTGCGTCGAACGTTTGATGGCCGTATAATTAGCCGAAATGGTGATGTCAATTGGCTGCCAAGAAGCTGCGATTTGATACCGTTGGAATATTTTGTTTGGGGCGCCGTTAAAGAAAAGTGTTATGCTTGTCGCCGTGGCCTAGTAGGAAGTGTGTTGGCTTATTAGACGAAGAGCCAGGGTTCGAGCCCCAGGCCAGACATCAAAATAAAATACAAAAAGTATTTCTTCGGCGACTTGCTCTCAGCAGATTTCTGGCAAAAACTCTGAGAGTAAAATAAAATTGCCGTGAAAAGTTTCTCAAAAAATCTGTCGTTCGTAGTTGACTTTAAACTGTAGGTCCCACCACCCATGTATAAAATTAACACACACAACATAAGTTGTGTGAGAAACTAAGTCGTAATCCTAACTGAAGGGTTGTAATGACCAATTATGTATGTATGTATGTTATGCCGACAAATCAGAAACATTTAAACATTCGAAAGCCAACATTCGTGTTGGCATTGCCATGATACGACCCCATACACCCGAGGAAGTGCTCGAAAATTGGTGCGACCTAATGAGGTACATACTGTGAAGCTAGCCACGGCAGCCATATGAATGAAAAGAAATTCAATTTCTAATCGGAATAATTGTACTTCACAACAGAAGAATAAATTTGGCAAAATTTCAAACCATTTTTGTTTTATTGCATATTTAAATTTAAAGTTTTAAATACCACCCTATATAATAAAATAACACCCATATGAAATATATTCACATAATCTTTTTGTTTGTTTTATTATTGCGCCAATTCCATGTCTGTGACAACCATTGATATCGGGTTATCCATTTCGTGATTTCAAAAGTAAACGTAAATAAAACACATATAAAATATTTTTATTCACGATATTTCTTTTTTATTGTAAAGTTTGAACGTTGACATTATGTGTGAAACACTACATCATTTAAATGACCTCCACGCGAAGTGTTGCAAGCATTGATTCTTTTGAGGTAATTTTCGACCACTTTTTGACACATATTGGGCGGTATCTCAGCCATAACTTGACGAATGTTGGTTTTTAAGAGCTCAAGAGTTGAAGGTTTCTCTGCATAAACACGGTCTTTCGCGTAGCCCCACAAAAAAGTCTAATGGTGTCAAATCGCATGATCTTGATATCGCCACGAAATAAAGCCATATTCGCTCGAGTTGTGGCATGTGGCACCGTCTTGTTGAAACCACATATTCTCCAAGTCGTATTCTTCAATAGCAGGCAAAAAAAAAGTCGGTTATCATATGACCATAACGCTCCGAATTGACGGTGACAGTCGTTCCATCATGGTTCTCGAAGAAGTAAGGTCCAATCACACCTTCGGATCAAAGATACCCCAAACAGTAACTTTTTCTAGATGTAATGGCCTCTCTTCAATTACTTGAGGATTCTCAGAACCCCAACTACGGCAATTTTATTTATTAACATACCCACCGAGTGTGAAATGTGCTTCATCGCTGAAGAAAATTTTGTTCGATACGTGGCTGTGGCAGAATCACCATTTTAATAATAATAATAATAATGCGTTGTGTGATAGTTAAGCGATCCATTTTCGTCAATGCCAGACTTTCAACTGAAAAGAAAAAAATTGGTTTCACAACTTAGTTTGACAAATGTCGAATTCCAGTCCCATACTTTTGAAACCACCAAATGGATAACCCATTACAACAGAAGAAAAATAACCTAAAGCACCACTCGTTGTGCAAATTAATGTGGAGACTAAAATCGTAATTTTAATTGCATGTCCTTGCATTTAACAATAATCACCACTACTGTCAATGTATGCTATGCATATGCCTGTGTATGTGTAATTTGCTGTTTATTTTTTGTAACAAAAAAATTATTGTGCAGTTAAAAGTTTAGTGAAAAACAGCAACAACGAATACAAATTTACTCTTCTTTGGGGGACCCCTCAACATATGCTATACATTTGTTTGAAATTATTCAATAGAAGGAAAATACACACACAGTGAAAGGATAGCAAGAGAAAAAAGAGAGTGAAAATTTCACAATGTTTACAATGTATACACAAGTAACAGTGTAATATACATATGTATGCATGAATATACACACATATTGTAGAAGCGTATTTCACTCTTTCATTATTTACAAAATTCTCAAATAATCGTTGTTGTTGTTTTTTTGTACAATTTTGTTTTGCTTTTTCGCTTTACTTTTAGCCGGTTTGTTTTGTTTTGCTTTCTTTTTTTCTTTTTCTTTTTGTGTATTTCATTTGTTGTGTGATTGCTAAAGTGGTGGTGTTGGCGTAGTTCAAGTGTGTTATTCTGTGTTGTACGTAGTAAGTGTAATAAAATATACAATAACAACAAGAAATCCAACAAAAAAACTACGCTTTACTGTATTTCATTCATTTTTATATGAGCGGGCATGTTGCAAGGACTTCACATTTATTTTTCTTAGTATAGGTGTGTTGGTATATGCTTGTGTACTACTACAGACTGCTTGAATGGTTTGTTTATCAGCCCGCAGGCGGCAGTTGTAATTTTTCGTTGTCGTGCCTTGCAGCCATCATTTTCACACAAGGGGTTGTCAAATGTCAAACGATTTTGTGTTTCAAACAAATTTTATGATGTTTAAACAATGATCTCGTGGAGTTTGTTTTCATAGAGAGCGAACTAGAATAAAGGAAAATTTAGAATACGAGTTTAAAATGTATTTGAAAAATAAATGTAACAAGAAAACTTAAACAAATATTACAGAAAATTATTTAACACAAGAATTAATAATAAATTTCAAATAAGAAAGAGTATTGGGGTGTCAAACTAAAAGGGAGAATACAACGTATTAGGTTTTATAGTGTCTGCAACATTGTTTAGCAACATGTTTACATCAATAAGAATAAAAATTATGTGTGTAACATAATACAAAGAAAGTGTGTTTTTACCTTAAGATAATGTGATATAAAATTGTCGTAAAACAAGGCTCATACCTGTAGTATTGATATGCCACTCCCTACTTATAATTGGCCTGCTTTGAAGGCCATTTCAGAAGTCGCTGTAGTCTAGTAGGTAGTGTGCTGGCAGTCGCCGAAAGTGTACCAAAGGCAGGCTTTAGACTTCCACTTTCGAGTATTGTGCACACAATCGGTAATCTACAATCCACACTTTAAATTGAGAGTGATTGTTGTATTACACTGTAGAGGGACAGATATGGCCGTACTATGATTACAAAAGCTACTTGAGTTTAGATAGTGCATCAGTACGGGGGCTACCTGACTACAAACGCAAGCACACTCGTTGGTATACTTGACTAATTTCTTAATTTCCTATTCTAGATAAGCAGGCTTGTAGTTGCCGCAGTCTAGTGGGTAGTGTGTTGGCTTATGAGACGTGAGGCTACAGTTCAAACTTCAGATAAAACGAAACGAAAAACGAAATATGAAAAAAACATTATTTCGCCGACTGCCACTCAGCAGCTTTCTGGCAAAAGCTCTGTGAGTAAATAAAATTGCCATGAAAAATTTCTCATAAGTCTGTCGTTCGAAATCGACTTTAAACCAATAAGCCACGCCACTCGTGTATAAAATTAAAACACACAGCGTAACTGGTGTGAAAAGTTAGGTCGTAATTCTGACTGAAGAGTTGTAATGACCAATTATGTATGTATGTCTATAAGCACACTGTTGTATTAGAAGTCCTAATAGAATAGATTTGAGATCTTTTTAAGCATTACTGATAAAAAATTATACGACTTCTGATGCAATCGAAATATGCCAACAGTCTGTCTGCCAAAAGTTTCTATTCACATTTGTTTGACCCACTGTGCTTTGCGATGTTTATGTTAAAAAAAAAACTAGTCGATCTGCTACTGAAACCATTGTTGGTCTTCTGATTCGACCACAAAGAAACGCTAATGACTTTTCCTAACTCAACATTTGTTTGCCAGTGAAATTAAATCGACCACATTTTAGTGGACAATCAAAAGTTTTGTATCAACAACAACAACAAAATGATGCACAAAAAAAAATAAAGGAATTTAAAAATCAAATAAACAAAACTTCAGAGAATACAAAATCAGAAACGATTGCATTTTTTTCTTTGAGGCCATCGCTCAGGATGGGAGTCATCCCAATCATGCTGTTGATTGTGTTGGAATACAGGAAAGATAGTAAAGAAAAGAATGGTGGGCTTACCATATAATAAACTTTTGTTTAAACAGAATAGCAGTAGCCTTCATTATAAAGTGTGGGCCATTTAAAAGTTCAAATTTAAAAATAAAACAGAAACAGTTTGAAGTTTTGCCAAATTTCTTTTTTGATGTGAAGTACAATTGTTCCGAATAGAAATGGAATGGCCTCACAGTACCTCCTTCCATCGGTCCAATTTTAGTGAACTTTTTCGAGTGTCTTGGGTCGTATCTCGGCAATGGCATCATGAATGTTAGCCTTCCAATGTTCAATTGTCTATGGTTTGTCGGCATAACACTTTCCTTTAACAATGCAGCCACAGAAAATAGTCCAACTCCATCACCATTGCGGCTAATTAAACAGACCTTCAAATGCTTCACACATTAAATCGATTGTGGCATGAGATGTATGGCAAGTTGCACCATCCTGTTGAAGTTCGGGTTCAAACATATCGGTTATTGTGCTGCGATGGTCTCCGTTACAAAACAAAGTATATGTTATCGATAAGTAGAGACGTGCGGCGTATTGATTCTCAGATTACGGCCGGTAACAATACTTTTGATGCAGTCGAGGAATTTGTTTATCTCGGCTCCGCCGTTACCACCAAAAATGATGTCAGTCTGCAGATCAAGCACAGAATCACTATTGCAACAGGTGCTACTATGGTCTCAATAGGCAATTGGGTAGCAGAGACCTCTCTCGTACGACAAAACTAACACTCTACAAGACGCTAATCCTCCCCGTGCTTCTTTATGGCACAGAAGCATGGACCTTATTAAGCACTGATGCAGCAGCCTTGAGAGTGTTCCAGAGAAAAGTACTGCGTAAGATCTTCGGTCCAGTGCGAGTTGGCGATGATTACCGCATCCGATATAATAGTGAGCTGTACGAGCTCTTCAACGACGTGGACGTTGTGCAGCGTATTAACATCCAGCGGCTGCGCTGGCTCGGCCATGTCGTTCGAATGGAGGAGGATGTTCCGGCGAGACGGGTATTTGATGCGGGGATCTGCGGAAGTCAGCGAAGAGGACGACCTTATATCCGTTGGAAGGACCAAATCGTGGAAGCCCTGTCATCGATTGGTGTAAACAACTGGCGTAGGCGCCTGGAAGGATGTGTGGCGGCAGGTCGAAATCCCTTAATCGGGTTGTTAATGGCCAATTAAGTAAGTAAGTAAGGTCTTCGCTGACCGTAATCGTTTCAACGTCCTTATTTTCAAAGAAACATGGGCCAATGATGCCTCCACTTCATAAGCCGCACCAAATAGTCACTCGTAATGAGTACATAGGCTTCTGTAAGACCACGTGTGGATTTTCTGAACCCCAAATGTGGTAATTTTGCTTATTTCTTTGTTCTTTAAAAGTTACGTGACGTAATCAGTTCATCATATGCGTCTAAGATTGCAAATTAATTATTCAGCAGCTTTAATTTCTAAAATGTTTAATTAAATCTCACAATACAATAATAAAAGAAACAAATTTTCGGGAGTTTCAAACTTTTCTTACTATTAACTGTCATAATAAGCACTGAACGCCTTTCTACTACTCTTTTTATTGTCTTGGTTTTCATTTGTAATTTAAGGAGGCTGTTAGAAATGTAAAACTGAACATGAATTTCAGGTTAAATAAGGCATAAAGTTAAACGTCAATAAAATATGGCCAAGCAAATACTATAACAGTGACACAGCTGTACCTACTTAGCAATAAAAACTTGCCAAAACAGTTAAAACACAAATTATTTTGTATTTCTCAGAAATTTCAAGTCAAATTGTTAAAAATTAATTTCAATTTTTACACCAAATTTAACGCATCGCATTGCCTTATCATTGTTGCGAAGATAATCACAAAAATTCATTTCAAATTTCATGAACCCAAAGAGTCAATGTTGATTAAATGTGATATTGGCGTGTCTAAAGAACTTATAAAAGCGTTAGAAATACTGCTACGCTACTGCTATAAAAAGGGTAATAAGTTGAAGGGAATAGGATATGTGTTGTTATCAACGTATGATGACATCGCGAGGCATTACTAATGACAAGCGGCAAAATATCAACACTTTTTTCTGTTGTATTTACTGTAGCAACGGAAGTAGGCACAATTTCCTTTCAAGCAACCAACAACAATGTTTAGATGTTTTTATTACCGTCTAAAATATGATTAAATTTTTTATTATCTTCCATACACTATTTGCATTGTATCGGGTCCGCCATCTAACGTTTTTTTTTTCAATTAGTACTTATTTCGTGAATGGTAACACTTAGGTCATGTCTGATTTGACAGATAATTAGTTTTATCCTTCCGATGAACGAATATGGTTGTGTATACGCTTGAACAACGCTGCGAAATATTGCGACATTTTATTTGAAAATCATGGTAATGTTGCAAAATGTGTGCGAAAATTGTGTACGGATTTTGGAAGAAGAGGAGCACCGTCAGCTCCGTATGTTCGTTATCTTGTGAAAAAAAGTGAAAGAAACTGGCATCCTCATCGATAAACCAAAGCGTGAAAAGCCAAAAACAGTGCGTAAAGTGTGCATGAAGCGCCATCAACATGAATTCACCGTCGTTCTCAACAATTGAACATTTCGGAGACATCATTGAGACGAATTTTGCATAAAGACCTTGGTATGACGCCATACAAAGTCCAATTGGTTCAGGAGTTGAAGCCAATTGACCATCCAATGCTTTTTCGCTTCGCTAAGTGGGCCTGCGATCGACTTACAGAAAAAAAATTTTGGAAAAATAATCATCTTTTCAGATGAAGCTCATTTTGATCTTGGCGGGTATGTAAACAACCAAAATTGTCGCATTTGTGGTGCACAAATAACCCGCACGCATACATTGAAAAGCCGACGCACCCAAAACGAGTCACTGTTTGGTGCGGATTTTGGTCCAGAGGCATATTTGGGCCATTTTTCTTCGTAAATGAGCAAGGAGTGGCCGTTACAGTCAATGGCGATCGTTATCGGGCCTTGTTGAACGAATTTTTGTTCACAAAAATATTAGAGAAGCATTTTCAGAAAAAAAAAGTTATTTGATGGACCCTTTAGCTGCTCATTTTGATTTGAAAAAAAATTTTGCAGGAGTTTTTATTTTCAAAAATAACAAAGACTCCCTCATTACCGACACCGAATCATGGCAATAAAAACATCAAGAATCTATCTTGGCTTTTTTGCCTTAAAAATGTCATCATTGTCATCATTATCAATGTGTACAGTAATAAAGATGACGATGGTGGCGGCAATATTCATGGTATAACTAGTGCGAACACGGAAGCACAGTGATAAAACGATATGACACGTACAACGTAGACGCACTCACAAACACATACAAACATACGATTAGACTCGTACTCATTCTCTTACAATGTAGAGAGAGAGAGGCTCGTAAAAGTTTAACGTAAAAATCAAAACATTGTAGATATCAAGGCTGAGCAGCTACCAAACACATAAGCGTTGTCAATGCTCTAGAATTTCTAAGCAAAACGGAATCTTTTAACTTAAAAAAATTTAAAAATTGTATCTGCTTCGTGACATGAAACAAAATTGAGTTCGGCTGATATATGTAAGTCTGGGACAGTTATCTGTACAACTTTTTGCAGCAATTAATCTGCAATACTGCCTTTCGTATGTTCTGTCTAAACTAGCCTATATGTTCTCTACAAGTATTGGGGTGACGAACCACAGAGATAACAAGTTGTATTACGGCCAAGAACTTTATTTTTATGTTCACCGGCTAAAAAATGATTTAACCCTTCATTGCATCGTGATGGAAATTTCCATCATAACGTTTTTTCAAGAAAAAAAAGAATGGAAACAGTGTGGTAAAAATTGCTTGATGTCGGCAACATCTCACATAAGTAGTTCACACACTGAATTGTATTGTTAAGTAAAAAAAGCGAATTCCCCACAAATACGTTGGTTTTGTTTTATTCCACTGCTATTTGGTAAAGTGTGCAAAAACTTAAGTACTTTTGGTGTTTTTTAAAGAAGGTCGGACGAAATATTTTGAAATAAAAATCGAAAATGAGTGGAAAAAAGGTTAGTTCTAAATGTTTTAGTAACATTTTTTACAATTTTTTTTAAATACCTATTATTATTTCAAAAAACTATATGATGGAAATTTACATCATTATGCACTAGCTGCATTTATATTGTATTGCAAAAACTTATTTGTTATAAACTACAAAATAACGTTTTTTAGAAATATTTAAATGAAGAAGATATTGAAACGTTTTTGGCTCAGGTTGAAGACGGTTTGCTATCAGAGGATGGTCTTGATGTTGAAAATTCTGATGAAGAGGACCAAGACGCTGTTGAAATTGCAAAAGTGTTGCAAGAGGAAAACATCCAGGTTAATGTAGAGGACGAAGCCAAAGAAGACGATGCTATAGATGATCAGGAATCCTCTCGAACAGCTGAAGCATTGCCTTTATCTCAAGCTACTAGATTTGATAAAACCAAAAAAGAAAAAATTAGCATAACCTGTCCATTTGTTGTCCAAGAATACAATAAACACATGGGAGGCGTAGATCTTATGGACAGCTTTCTGGGAAGAAACCATTAAGGTCAAAAAAGTGGTACTTGCGAATTTTTTTTCATTTATTTGATCTTGCAGTTTTAAATTCTTGGATAATTTATAAAAAAAAAATGCTGGGGAATGAAATTTGCCTCAAAAGGATATACTAACTTTGAGTCTATTTAGAAATGAGTTGGACTGTGCTTTATGCAATAAAGGGACGAATTCCAAGCGCGGGCGTCCAAGCAGTTCATTTGAGCAAGAACTGTGTTCAAAGAGAAAAAGATGTTCTACAACTCCTGCACCCCCAAAAGATATTAAAAAATATGGTTTTGAACATTGGCCAAAAGTATGAGGATCACTCAGACGTAAATAACCAAATTGCAAAGGCTATTCGACAATATTTTGTAGCAAATGTGAAGTAAATTTATGCCTCAATAAGAACAATAATTGTTTTTTCAATTATCATGTGGAATACAAATAATATAAAAAGCTATATTTTATTTTGTGTCTTCTTTGTACTGAGCTAAACATGTAGATTTGCGTGTTGATGGAAATTTCCTTCATATGAGTTTTTACTAATTTTCTGCTAATTACTTGAACTAAATATTTTTTTAATACTTTTTCCTTAATATAGAGCCTGAATTATAGCAGTGTAATTTATTTCACGAAAAGATAAAAAATCATGCAATGAAGGGTTAAGCATTGTTATAAGTCGCGGTAGTCTACGAGGTAGTGTGTTGGCTTAGTGGACGTGAGGCAACGATTCAAGCTCTAAGTCAGACATCTCGATCAAAGCGAAATATGAAAAAATATTATTTCGACGACTTTCTCTCAGCAGAAAACTAGCAAGAACTCTGAAAGTAGGGAAAATTGCTATCAGAAGTTTTTCAAATAAATCTGGCGTTCGGAGATGTCTTTAAACTGTTGGTCACGCCACTCATTTATATAATTCACACACACAATAAACGTGGTATTAGAAGCTAGGTCGTAATCCTGACTGAAGGGTTGTAGTCACCAATTATGTATGTACATATAACGGGTGATTTTTTAGCTATTACCTTTTTGGGAACACTCGTTTAAACAGCTCACGTACGTTTCGTGTTTTGTTTCACTGTCAAACATCTTCAGTTTGGTTTATAATTTAACCATAATCGTCTTACAAACGAACAACGCTTGCAAATCATTGAATTTTATTATCAAAATGCATGCTCTGTTAAGAAAGGTCATCGCGCGCTTCTTCCATTTTATGGTCAGTTTAATCGACCCACTGAAGCGGCTATTCGGGCTATTGTGACTAAATTTCGCACCAAATTTACATTGTTGGACATTAAACCACTAACACGCTTACGTAGAGTGCGAACTGAAGAAAATATCGCAGCTGTACCGGCCAGTGTTAATGATGACCATCAATTATCGATTCGTCGCCGTTCGCAGCAATTGGGCCTCTGTTACTCAACAACGTGGAAAATTTTACGGAAGAATTTAGGTGAGAAGCCTTTCAAAATACAGCTGGTGCAAGAATTGAAGCCGAACGACCTACCGCAACGCAGAATTTTTGCTGAATGGGCTCTTGGAAAGTTGGCCGAAGATCCACTTCTTTACCGAAAAATTGTGTTCAGCGACGAAGCTCATTTTTGGCTCAATGGATACGTAAATAAGCAGAATTGTCGATTATGGAGTGAAGATAGGACAGAAGCATTGCAAAAGCTACCAATGCATTCAGAAAAAGCCACAGTTTGGTGCGGTTTATTGTCTGGTGACATCATTGGACCGTACTTCTTCAAAGAAGCTGCAAATCGTAACGTAACTGTGAATGGTGAGCATTACCGTAAGATGATATCCAACTTTTTTTTTGCCAAAAAGCAAGAGCTTGACTTGCATGACATGTGGTTTCAACAAGACGGTGCCACATGCCACACAGCACGCGTAACAATGGACTTATTGAGAGGCGAGTTCGGTGAACATTTTATTTCACGTTCGGGACAGGTCAGTTGGCCTTCTAGATCATGCGATTTAACGCCTTTAGACTATTTTTTGTGGGGATATGTTAAAGCTCATGTCTATACAGACAAGCCCGCTTCAATTGACGCATTGGAAGACAACATTGAATCATTTATTCGTGAGATATCGACCGAAATGTTGGAAAGAGTATGCCAAAATTGGACTAAGCGTATGGAACATTTGAGGCGCAGTCGCGATCAATATTTGCATGAAATAATCTTCAAACATTAAATTATATGGACCGTACTATCGATTCAAATAAAGATTTTATGCATTTTTCTGAATTTGATGTGTTTTTTTTTTTTGAAAAATTCTCCTATAGCTCTTAAAAAATCACCCATTATAATTACAAGCACTATCAGGATTACATATACACGCACACACATAAAATGGTTAAGAAAAACCACGTTAAGAAAACACTTTCATTACGGAACAAAAAAAATTAAAAAGGAACGTGTAAAAATTTCTTTCCTTCGAATGTTAGCGTTGTTGTAGATAAAACTTTAAGTGTTAATGTTTGTATGGGCGCCGCAGAATGTAGGAGTAACAGTGTATCAGTTTAAGTTTATAACGCTATATTGCAGCATTTGTTGTAAATAAACATTTATTTTTATGAGAGTCATAAAAAACTAAACTAGCAAAACAAATTATTCAGTTACACTCTCCTCACTTACTCTCTCTCTCTCTCCCTTGCTTTTTTCTTTCTTATTCATGCACACATAAGATAAAATAAAAAATAAAAGCTTGATGCCACGCACAACACACGTTGTTTTGTTGAATATGAAAACAAGTTTTTAAACCAGTGTGGTTGATTTTAAATTCAACTACAAGCTGACGTTTATTAAATTTCGTTGCATTTAAATTTACAAAATGAGAAGTACAAAAATGAGAAGTTTCAATTTTAAAAAATCCTAGTCCTAAGTAACTATCGTTTCCATCCCTGCTTTCTGTTCGTTCAAAACATAACGAATTTGTTTACCCACCCTTGTATTTGAACGATATTTCGTTATTCCGCGATGTTAGAATTGTGTTTTGTTTCTTTTGGCTAAGTTCAACAAAAAAATTATTACTGCGTTGATATGCGTCAACATGAGTTTTTGCCTAATAGAGACTTGGAAACATTCAAAATCTGATGTTTTTTTAATTTCTTTTCTAAAGTAACTAGTAAACAAAGATTCAGCCCACTATTACAACTTAGAAGGAACTCTTGCTCAGGAGTATTTTTTAGCTCATAACTATTCAACAACCATATATACACATACTTTTTATCTTTTCTTCCTTATGAAGGACAAGGGCCACAAAAATCCCTTTGCATACATACATATATAATTGCTCATTGTAACACTTTAGTCGGGATTACGACGTAGCTTCTCACAACACTTACATATGTTGCGTGTGTCATTTTTATAAATGAGCGGCGGGACCTATAGTTTAAAGTCGACTCCGAAACCACAAATTGTTGAGAAGGAAGTTCCCATGTTTTATGTTTCGGTATTGGTGGAGATGGCTGACCCTGGGATTTGAACCGTAACGGCCTCATGTCTAACAAGCCAACATACTACCTACTGGACAAAAGCGACTTTTGTTACTTATCTTATCAATGAATTTTTTACTTTTCGTATCTGACATGCCTAAGGCGACTACAATGCAGTATACTGTGGACTTAGAAAAAAAAGTCAGACTTAATACTGTTATAAGTAGACTCTATTACTGTTAAAGCATTTGATTATAACACGTTAACAGAATTACACCAAAGCAAATTTATATTTGCTGCACTTCTACGTTCGCCTTTACTCCTCTGCCTGTCTACCTCTCAATAAAACACGCACAATTTTTGTTTATCAAATACACGGCGACGCGTTCTCTTATTTGTATTAAATTGGGTTACAAAATGTAAGTGTTTTATATATCCACTTTGCAACACTGTAGTATACACACTATTAACACACACACTGCCACTACAAATATTGCTTCTATAAGGGAAAGCAAATATCGGGTGCGTAAATTTGCCTTCCTGGTCTTAATATCTTTAAATTGTTATCCTTTGTGACTAAGAACGTAACTGCTGCTGCTACTTCATTAAATATTTTACCAGAATGACAATTTGGTGCATGTCCCTTACCTCATAAACATCCCCCTAACCTTTCCGGTCTTATCTATTCTATTCTTTAGCTGGAAGGTATAAAATTGTATTTCTTACCTCCGCTACTCTTTAATGATTCATAATAACATGGAATTTGAAAAGGAGGAAAGAGAAAACCTCGTGTTAGTTGGGTGCTATGAAGCAGCTAATAAATGTTAGACAAACTAAAATAGTTTTTATTTCCTCATTAGCTTTTCAAATTCTCTTTTCGGTTTCCTCACTTTTCTTTTATTTTTCCTTGTTCTGATAAAATGTTTGATCAGGTTGTTCTAACCACTCTTACAAGAGTCATAATTTTTAATGTTTTGAAGTTGCTGCCACGGATACCATTTTATTCATTATTTGTTAACGTTACACTTGGCCCTTTTGGCTTACAGGTTGTCTCTAACCTCATAGTATTATTTCAGGTCCTCAAAGGTGTCAAGTTCTTTTCTTTGTTTTTAAATTTTTGGTTTGTATTACAAAAATTTGTACCCAAAATTATCATTTTGATTTGCTTATAACTGATGATTATGGCTCTTATCTTAATTAAAATTATGGCAAAAAAGGTGCTGTCATTTGAATAACAATTAATGGCGATAATAGAGAAGAGTAAAGGCAGTAGTTTGTTTCTTTCATTTTATCAGACATTAGGATTTTATTATAATTTTTGTCTATAACATGAGTTTCCTATTACAAAGACTGCCATCTTATTATGTAATAGGTTAGCAGAGCTATCATTGAGAGGTGTACCCAAAATTCCCATCGGACTTTGCACAATAATAATAGAAACAAATTAATTTTTGGGTTATGTTAGGTTAGGATCACAGTCAAGGTTACTCTGTGACCCATATGGCCCATTGAGCTACCCAGTGTGAGGTAAGCCCCCTTGTCATGATTTGTTAGTGCTGTGTTTGAACCACCCCGAACTCCGGATGAAACCAGCCAGTTCCCTTAGTGGCACGTTCGCCGACATGCCCAGATCTTTTAACGTTCTGTCACCCAAAAACCGATGACGTCTCTTCTGAAGTGCAGGGCAGTTGCCTTAAAGATGTTGTACCGATTCCGTTTGCTCCACAGTTATTCTGCAGTAATTCTGGTGAGGCCAGGCGAGATTGTCAGCGAGACAGAAATAATGTTTACTTCATTAAGTTTTTGCGTTCCACGATTATTATTCCGCTATTTAAACTATAACACAGCACGGACCTCACATCCGTAATGAAGTCAAATTGAGGTGAAAATAGGTTCAAGACGTAATTGTCACTATCACAACAAACATACTTACTTACTTACTTAATTGGCCATTAACAACCCGATTATGGGATTTCGGCCTGCCTTAACATATCCTTCCAGGCGCCTCTGCTTTTTGCGCGCCTATCGAAGACAGAGCTTCCTCGATTTGGTCCTTCCAACACATACAAGGTCGTCCTCTTCGCCGACTTCCGCAGATCCCCGCATCAAACACCCGTCTCTACGAAGCATTCTCCTCCATTCGAACGACATGGCCGAGCCAGCGCAGCCACTTGATATTAATACGCTGTACAACGTCTATGTCGTTGAGAAGCTCATACAGCTTAATGTTGGATAGAATGAATAAATCAGAAAATCATCGCCAAATTACACTGAATCGAAGATCTTACGCAGTACTTTTCTCTCGGATACTCTCAAGGCTGCTGCATCAGTGCTTAATAGGGTCCATGCCTCTGCGCCATAAAGAAGTACAGATAGAATAAGCGTCTTTCAGATTATTTGTTTTGTCGTATGAGAGAGGTCTTTGGTACTCAATTGCCTATTAAGACCATAGTAGCAACTGTTGGCAAAAGTGTTCCTGCGCTTGATCTTTAGACTGACATCATTTTTGGTAGTAACTGCGGAGCCAAGATAAATAAATTCCTTGACTATATCAAAAGTATTGTTATCAATACGCTGCATGTCTCTACTTGTCGATAACATGTACTTTGTTTTGCCCTCATTTATTGCCAGACCTATCTTAGTAGACTCCCGTTCAATAGCACTAAACGCAGCAGTAACATCTCGCTTGGAATGCCCTTTGATATCAATGTCATCAGCGTACGCCAACAACTTCACACTTTTTTGAAAAATAGTGCCATTGCGATGCACTCCCGCCCTTCGCAGAACACTCTCCATGAAGAAGTTGAAGACGTCGCATATAAGGGGTCGCCTTGTCTGAAACCTCGCACGGTACTAAAAGGTTCGGAGAGGTACTTTCTTACCTTGACGGAGCTGCAGAAATTGCTCAACGCCATTCTGCATAGCCTTATCAGCTTCGCAGGTATACCGAGCTCAGACATTGTGGCAAAAACACGATCTCTTATGGAGCTATTGAAGGATGCCTTATAGTCGACAGAAAGATGGTGTGTATCGACTTGTTTCACGTGAGTCTTTTCCAGTATTTGGCGTAGTGTGCAGAACTGGTCGATGGTGGACTTGCCAGATCTGAAGCCGCAATGATAAGGTCCAATCAGTATTCTGGCGAGTGGCTTCAGTCGTTTACACAATACGTCTGTAAGAACCTTGTACGCGATAGGGAGAAGGCTTATACCCCTGTAGTCGCCGTGGTGTAGTAGGTAGTGTGTGGGCTTACTATTCGTAAAGCCCGGGTTCGTATCCCAGGTCAGACATCAAAAATGAAATATGAAAAAAAAAAATATTTCTTCGGCGACTTCCTCTCAGCAGATTTCTGGCAAAAACTCTGAGAGTAAAATAAACTGTCATGAAAAAGTTTCTCAAAATTCTGTCGTTCGGAGTTGATGTTAAACTGTAGGTCCCGCCACTCACGTATAAAATTAACGCACACAACATGAGTGGTGTGAGAAGCTAGGCCGTAATCCTGACTGAAGGGTTGTAATGGCCAATTATGTATGTATGTATGTAGTTGGCGCATATCGTAGGGTCTCCCTTTTTCAGGACACGACAGAGGACTCTGGGGTTTCAATCGCTGGGCATACTTTCCTCTAGCCATATTTTGTAAATATGGCAAACAAAACATACTACTTACATAAATATGCATAGATTTGTTCCTACATACAAATATCCCTTCAGTCAGGATTACGACTTAGCTTCTCATATTTGTTCCTACAGTCCCAGTTTATAGTCCCCCTTTAGACCGTATATCCATTTATTCCCGTATAAGAAAAGACCCCCAATGAATAAATGAGGTTTACTGAATTGTTCTCCAAATTCCTGAATTTATTCCAGTCCATGTATCATTGCGATTTGGCCAACGTGGGTATAAATCCGAACAAATTAATCTTTAAACTCCACAGTTATTAAAAACTTACCACCAGTAATGGCACTGTCTTTGATTTTTACTCCAAAGCTGCGAAAATTTTCCCTAGTGTAGGCGCAGAAACGTAATCTATGGTAGGAAATTAACTAAGAATACTAACGCGATGAACCTAGCTTCTCACATGACTTATGTTGCGAGTATTAATTTTATACATAAATGGAGGGACCAGAGATCAGCAATGAATCGTTTTTTTTTTGCTACTTATAAGCACTCATGAAATTTTGAGTATAAGTGATTCAACATTATTGAATTGTAACTACTCTGATCCATTCGTACACACTACAACTTTGATTTATAAGTATAAGTAAAATGAGTATGAATACAACGTTGCCATCAAACTCATACCATACGAAATATGTTTGATTCATAAGCCTATTCATTCAGAATTATAACTTTAGAAAAATAACGGGTGATATTTTAGCTATTATCTTTTTGGCAACACTGGTTTAAACAGCTCACTCACGTTTCGTGCTTTGTTTCACTGTCAAACATCTTCTTCATCAACGCTTGCAAATCATTGAATTTTATTATCAAAATGCGTGCTCTGTTAAGAAAGTTCATCGCGCTCTTTTTCCATTTTATGGTCAGTTTAATCGACCCACTGAAGCGGCTATTCGGGCTATTGTGACTAAATTTCGCACCAAATTTACATTGTTGGACTTTAAACCACCAACACGCTTACGTAGAGTGCGAACTGAAGAAAATATCGCAGCTGTATCGGCCAGTGTTAATAATGACCATCAATTATCGAATCGACACCGTTCGCAGCAATTGGGCCTCTGTTACTCAACAACGTGGAAAAATTTGCGGAAGGATTTAGGTGTGAAGCCTTTCAAAATACAACTGGTGCAAGAATTGAAGCCGAACGACATACCGCAATGCAGAATTTTTGGTGAATGGGCTCTTGGAAAGTTGGGCGAAGATCCACTTCTTTATCGAAAAATTGTGTTCAGCGACAAAGCTCATTTTTGGCTCAATGGATACGTAAATAAGCAAAATTGTCGATTATGGAGTGAAGATCAGCCAGAAGCATTGCAAAAGCTACCAATGCGTACAGAAAAAGTCACGCGGTTTATGGGCTGGTGGCATCATTGGACCGTACTTCTTCAAATATTCTGCGAATCGTATTGTTAAGTATGAGTACAACTTTGAATATGAGTAGTATGAGTATGTTATTAAAATAAGTATGAATGCGTATAAATATCAGAAATTATAAGTATTATTCAATTCTACTCATGTTTTTTAATACTCATTGCTGATCTCTGGGCGGGACCCACAGTTTAAAGTCAACGCCGAGCGACAGATTTTTGTGAAACCTTTTCATGGCAAGTTTATTTACTGCCAGAGTTTTTGCCAAAAATCTGGTGAGAGAAAGAAATAGTTTTTTCGTACTTCGTTTGAACCGTGGTTTCACACTACTTAGTAGACTATGGAGACTACTATTAAAACGATGCTTTTGTATATTTTTCTTCTTTATTACATTGAGCAAAGCACTAAGTCGCTGTCATTATTTATTTGATTTTGTTATTTTTCTTTGGAATTTTACTTCCGCTCTTAAGTTGTTGTTGTTTGAAATTATCGTTAATGTTTCGTATAAAATAATAAAATTTTATTTCTTATGTTTAGTGGATGCTTTAGTTGATTTTCTTTTTAATGTTCCTACTTTTATTGGCACAATTAAAGAATTTATGACTGTGACGCAATTATAATTAAAACGATTACATACTGAAATTTTTATTTTCTTAATGCTTAAGCAAAAAGAAAAGAAAACTGAATAATAATAATAAATTAAATCATAATATTTGCGTGCTTGTGTTTTTTTAAATATTATTTTTAATAATTTAAATGGCCATTTTGAAAAAATTCATTTAAGCCTCGGGGAGATGTTCACTTAACATGTACAACGACGAGTATGATGCAATGTTTTAATTTTTTCTTCGGTTTAATGGCGATGCCTTTAAACATGCAATTATTTCCCATGCTAGGGATTTTCTTGTTTTTCATTTTTATTTCAATTTATTTAAATGAAATGAAAATAATAAATAAAAATCTCTCACAAGCATTTACCTCGATCTGAACGTGTATACATACATACAGTGGACAGCAAAAGTCTTAGTACGGCGATATATTTTGACAAAAAAAAAAAAAAACAGTCCCCACAGACTTAATACTCTTGCACAAAGTCCTAATATGACTTCAAGAGAGTATTTAGGAGATCATTTGAAACAACGGTTACGTAATCGCTAAACCTCGAACAAAACTCAACCGAAAAACTTGCTAATGATGCCACCAGACAGAACACTAAACAAAACTTGTACATTCAATTCCAAATGGGTTAAATGAAGTGCTTGACCTTAAGGGATATTCTACTAAATACAGTGGATAACACTTTCATATATTAGGCCTTTGAATTTTAAATTTACTCAGGGTTCTCCTTCGATGTACCCATGGAGCCATCTGAAACTTTTCCTTATTTTTCTCTTGTTTTATGAAAAACGTTGAAAAAAATTCTTTATTTTATAATAAAACAGAAATAAATTAATAAAATAAATATACTCGTATATAAACTTTAAATTTTTATATAAACTTTTGTGTAAAATTCATGAAATTGCTAAAAATATATTGCCGTACTAAGGCTTTTGCTTTCCACTGTATATTAACCATTAAAAAGTATGGAAAGCATGAGTTCAACGCACATACATATATAGCAGGATATGCCTGAACAACAAAATTATCATAATAAACGCTCCACTCGCAAATGATAAAGGATATGCAAGAGAAAAAATATTCGATTTTTATCTTCTTACAAAAATAAATCAATGTTTTGTTTAGTGGTTGTTAAATAAAATCAAAAGAATTTTTATGATTTCCTACTTCAATTCCTACAGTTCTTACCTATAAGCTGTGCAAAAAAAGAAAAATTTAAATGAAAATAAATGCGTATACCGTAGGAAAACATTATTAAGCCGATAATATGCTGCATTTAATTATCATAGTGCTTAAGCTTTAAACAAAGAGCATAAAAACAATGCGTGAATGTGTTAATAAAAATTGTTTTTCCTTCACTGCTGCTCTTGTTGTTGTGTTTATTGTTGTTGTTTTAAATTTTATTGTTTATCAATGGTATGCAATTCATCAGCGGTATTTACGTTAAATCAAGCAATTAATTTTCCTGAGAGGATCAATATAAATAAAGAAACATGAGAGATTTTCAAAGGAAAGCAGTTAAGAAAGATTCAGAAATAGGGTGCCCTGGTAGTCTAGTGGGTTGTATGCTAGACTATTAGCGTGAGGGTCGTGGGTTCGATTCCCACCATATGGTCAGAGTTACTCGGCTCATATATAATTAAAATATAATTTGTAATTGTATTGTAATTAATAAATAATAAAATCCAGATGACCTGGTGTTTCAAACGTGGCCTCACGTTTAATAAGCCAACACTCTATCTACTAAACTACTTCGATTACACCGTAGTATTGGCTATAATCGACAATAATACAGCAACTCACTACTCCCTTACCGACGAATCGATTGCTTGGATGGAAATATCGGAAAACAGCCTCGTCGTTAAATATTAATTTTTGGTACAAAGTTGTCTTCCTCGCAGTATAGATATAGAATGCCCTGAGCTTTGAAGTTACACGCGTTTAGTTGATTACTATTAGCAGCTGATGCATTATCTGCACTTTGTAAGTCAACATCTTCAAATACATAAATACTTGGTCAACACATACATACATACATAATTGGTCATTCCAACCCATCAACACAGGATTACGACCTAGTTTCTCATACCACTTATGTTGTGTGTGCTAATTTTATACATGAGTGGCGAGACCTACAATTTAAAGTCGACTCCGAACGACAGATTTTTGAGAAACTTTTCATGGCAATTTTTTATTTACTCACAGAGTTTTCCAGAAGTCTGCTGGAAGGAAGTTCCCGAACAAGTACTTTTTGTATTTTGTTTTGATGTCTCGCCTGGGGCCCGATCCCTGGCTTTACGTATAATAAGCCGGCACACTACCTATTAAACTACGGCGGTCAATATAAGACTTTAATTAGGATTACAATCTAGCTTCTCACACCATTTACATAAGTATGTTGTGCGTGTTAGTTTTATCCAATAATGGCGGGACCTACAGTTTAAAGCCGGCTTCGAGCGACAGATTTTTTTGAGAAACTTTTTCATGGTAATTTTATTTACTCTCAGAGTTTTTGTCAAAAATCTACTGAGAGGAAGTCGCCTTTTTTCATATTAGGTTTTGCTGGAGATGTCTGACTTGGGGTTTGAACCGTGGCTTTACGTCTAATAAGGCAACACACTACCCACTAGACTACGGCGACTTCAAACATCTGCAAGTATTTCACCAAAAGTCGAAAAGATTGCCGACTGATGCTAAATTGTGTGTCAAGACGGTAGATCGATAATCTGATGTTCTCTGCCACATATTCAACTGTAGTTGCAATGTTTTTAGCAGAATCGCTGCTTCAGAGTCTTGCCACAATTTCATGCTAAGCTCCATAGTGCCCAATTGCTGTCCGTATGTTTAAATCTCCACCATAATGACCCTTTAGTCAATGTTTACTCATAAAAATAACACACAAAAATAATTTTCCGTTCCTGTAGAGTATAGTAATTCATATCAGAGTGATCTGTGATGGATTCATCGTTCTTCTTGAAGACTCAAATTAAATCACGAATACATTTAAAATCAATCTTACAGTGTAATTTTGCAGTTTTCTACTGAAGAAGCTTAAAAACTCGAAGCCAGACTTATCAAAACTTTAACTTTGGAGGTCGTAAGTACTGAATATTATATCTGGCATTCAGAAGTTCACTCGAAAAAGGAGTCCGTTCTAAATATCATAAAGTAGTCGATGTAGAATTTAGCAGCCATAGTCTATTAGGTAATGTGTTGACTTATTAGATGTGAGACCACGGTTCAAGCCCCAGGTCAGACTTTTCCAACAAAACGAAATATGAAAAAATATTCCTTTGATGACTTCCTTTCAGCTCAGATTTCTGCCAAGAACTCTGAAAGTAAATAAAATATTGCCATGAAAAAGTTTCTCAAAAAATCTGTTGTTCCTAGTCGACTTTATAAACTGTAAGTCCCGCCACTCTTGTATACAATTAACACACTTAATATAAGCGGTGTGAGAATCCAGTTTGTAATCCTGACGGAAGGATTGTAATGACCAATTGAGTCGCGTTTTCGCTATTCATAAGTACTTATGAAATTTTGAGTATGATTTAATCAACAGTATTGAAATTCAACTACTCTGATTCGTTCGTACTCACAACAACATTGATTTAACGTTGTATGAGTACAACGTTGACATCAAACTCATAACATTCGAAATATGTTTGATTCATAAGCCTACACATTCAGATTCATTAATTTAGAAAAATACTTACAATACTCATAAATGATTCGAATCATTCATCAAAATGTACAGTCTTAGTTGTTGTTGCATTTACAAAGAGAGAAGAAAGACACATAAACAAAAATGAAAAAGACAGCAAGCAGAGCAAGCACACAACCTTCTAGTGAGCATTGTAGTGTTCGTACGCGAATCATACTTATTTTGTGATTTTTGTAAATGTTGAATAAAGAAGAGTCGAAATCGACATCATGCGTATTATTAAGTATGAGTACTATGAGTATTTCAAACTTTGAATATGAGTAGTATGAGTATGACATTAAAATAAGTATGAATGCGTATAAGTATCAGAAATTATAAGTATGATTCGAATCTACTCATCGTTTTGAATACTCATTGCTGACATCTGGTATGTACGTATATCGACCTAGAATCCTTGGGTATTATTTGGTGTGAAAACATTTGAATATTTTTAAATTTTTTATTTTATTATACCTAAAATGCTTTTTTGATCACATAACGTTAAAACATTTTTACCATAAAATATTTCACGTGTCAAGTAATTATTAAGCTTTTTCAAGCGTAAATTAAATATTTTATAACACAACATAAAAAACAGGGAAATAAAATAACATCTGTAGTGAACAAAACACCATCGATGTAGTAAACGAATAAAAAATTTATTAACATGAAAACTAAGAAGACCCCCGTAAAAGTGGAAGTAAGAGAGACAAGACCACTACTCTTTACACGGAAAAAAAACTACTTCACAATCACACTCCCGCTGTGATAGTAAGGCCAAGGAATAAAAAATGCTCAAATGAAGCTTAAATAATAGATTTGATGACAGATATTGTCCATAAAACCAAGTAAAAGTATATGTAAGTGAGTTAATATATAAAAGAGAGCAAAGAGTAATTGTGTATTTATATTTATATGAATATGTATGTGTGTTTATATTTTTCTGTTCTTTAATATTAAAAACCCACTGATGATGGCAGATATTCTCAATAAAACCACGTAAAAGGGTATGCATGTGACTTAATATATAGAAGAGAGCATACGTACAGACATACAATAAATTTGTAAGCCTAGAAGTGTGCAAATATGTATGTAGATGGCTATGTGTGTTTATGTTTTTGTGTTCTTTAATATGAAAACCCCTCTGAGATTTATGCAGAATTAATGTTGTTGTCATTAAAGTTGTTTCAGTGTTTGTACGACTTTTTTAATGGCCGCCACGGTGGGTGATTAACCTTTGTTAGTATTTGTGAATGTTTAAATGTGTGATCGGATGTGAGTGTGTGTTTTCTTTGTTGAACTTTTATTTTCTTTGTTTTCATTTAAATTTTTTATTTCTTTTTGTTTTTTATGGATTTTCTCTGCAAAATTTTTCTGTTTGTATGTCTAAATCGGCATTCACGGCAATTTTTTTTTGAGTTTTCTTTCGATTTGTTTATGGTGTGAGAGTATTTTTATTTTTATGGGCAGATAAAAACAGTATTTTTTGCAAAACTAAAATAAAAATAATCGAATAAAACTGTGTTAAATTGAAAAATATAGTGGAAGAATTATTTCCTGCATTTACTATTTATTTATTAAGCCGCTGCTTAAAACTAGGCAGGAATTTCTTGTTGTTATTAAATTATGAAACAAAATACAGACAATCCTTCCTAAGGGATCTATGCCTAGGTTGTAAAGTGTTTAGCGTGGCGTAGTAGTACTCCATTACGAGCTACTACAGCCTGTATAAAGGCTTAATACTGATCTCTACTCCTCAAAACTCAACCATTTGAACAAAAGAATTGATGATGAGTTTCTCTCTGACAATGCCACACCAAATGATAGCCGTTTAAAAATATTATTTCATTTGGCTGGAAAATTACGATGCCCCCTTACTGCGTAGTCCTGACAACTATTTTTTTCCTGTTGCCTGAAAACTTCTGTCGATAACACAGGCCGTCAATAACACAGGCCACAAACTATACTTTTTGTGAGTTTTTTTGATGCAATACATCAACTCAATACAATTGCACAGAAAACGTTATTTCTAAGGAACAATAAGTAGAATATCTATCATTTAAGAAAATGCTACTGAATATTAATAGCCTGATTAAAAGGCATAACTTGGTATAACTATGGACTAGAATAACTGTGGTTACAGCTTGGAACTTTTGGTCTGACAATTCGGATATGCATAGCAATACACATACCCATAATGCTGGACAGTGTGTGATTCTCACCTTAAACTGTCACATAGGCTGCCAGGCCATTGTAATATATTTCAGCTAGATATGGTGACTATATTAAAAACTTTCTAATCTCTGTTGTACAAAGGGTTTGCTCTGAAAACGATCTTATCTGCTTGAAGAGTAATCGCCCGTCATTTAATCGTCTGGTCATTTAAAAGATACATACCTACATAATTGGTCGCTACAACCCTTCAGTCTGGATTACGATCTAGCTTCTCACATCACTTATGTTGTGTGTGTTAATTTTAACATAAGTGGCGTACCTACAGTTTTTAAAGTCGTCTCCGAATGACAGATTTTCGAGAAACGTTTCAGGGCAATTTTATTTACGCTCAGAGTTTTTTTTTTGCAAGAAATGTGCTGTGAAGAAGTCTTCAATGAAATATTTCTTTTCATATTTTGTTTTGTTGGAGATATCAGAACTGGAGTTTGAAGCGAGGTCTCATGACTAATAAGCCAATACACTACCTACTAGACAACGGCTACTGAACATAGGAGTTCTGAATTAGTCCGGTAGATAAGTAAGCTCAAATACGTTGGCAGCATGAGGGTGTATGCAGTATTACATGGTTCGGCAGGAAGAGTATTAATTTTCTTCTTTGCATGAACATCTAACGCACTTCTAAGGTTCGGTCTTATTGAAAATCATACTCATATTTGATCACCCTTCAATAATTTACTGCACTTTTTTACAAATTTTAGTCAACACCTTAAAACATCTGACGAATACTGTTTGTTTTGATGTCTGTATAGAAATTTTGATAGGACGAATGAGGTCAACCGAAAGGTAACTAACATAACCCAGGTTTTTTTTCTTGATAAATCATAGAAGTTATGCAGCGAACACAATCAAAAGCTAATTGAAATATTTCAAAAGTTTAAAGAATTGCTCAATGGCTCATGTACTGCCCTAGGTTAGGTTAGAGCACGTGTACTTGTCAATTAAGACAAGTACAGTACCCGGAGTTCGAATTGACCCATTGTATAACGTCCTAGTTTCTCACACCACTTATGTTGTGTGTGTTAATTTTATACATGAGTGGTGGGACCTACAGTTTAAAGTCGACGCCGAACGAAAGCTTTTTTGAGAATCTTTTTCATGGCAATTTTATTTACTCTCAGAGTTTTTTTTGCCAGAAATCTGGAGAGGAAGTCGCCGAAGAAATACTCTGGCCTGGGGCTCGAACCCTGGCATTACGTCTAATAAGCCAACACACTACCTACTAGACTACGTCGACTTCATGTACTGCCCTAGCGCTGACCGACTTCTCCGATGAGTTTGATGGAATTCGGTCAGTATAGGGATTACGCTTACCTGTGGGCCCCTAAAAATGCTCAACTGAGTTTTGGTTATCAATACTACCACTTCAGTCTAATCTAACCTAGTGGCTCATAGGAACAGTATTGAAATTGATTTTCTATGAAGAAAAGCTTGGTATAAGAGCCACCGCACAAAAGGTTTTGTCGCGTTTTATGTGACCCAATATTCTTGAATTATTATTTTAAATTTCGCTTTATTGTATTAAAAATTTAACCCAAAACAAAAAAAATATTTTTTATGTGGGGATTCCATAAATATTTGCAACTATTTACCAACCACATATGAAATAAAAATCTTTCCACAAAAAAAAAAAAAAGTAATCCGCCATTCAAATAATTCGGAATAAAATCTTCTCAAATTTCATACCAAAAATCAAATTATTTGTTTTTATGGATGGCCATTAACGAACAAAATGATTGTATGTGTAGAATGTGGCCAGTATATCGCATTTGATGTGTATGATGGTAGTTATGCTATTTGAAAATTTGTATTTTTAAACAAATTATACAAATTTTAACAGAAAAATATGTTTTCCAGTGTTCTTTTTTTCGTTATGTTTGTGGCAAACAAATTTTTGAACTAAAAATAGTTGGCATATGATTCTGCTGCCATCAAACTCATATCCTTTATATGCAAAACATATTGCTTTATTTCCTTTTTGATGTGCGTGTGTGTGTATGTGTGTGTCATTTTATGATTATTATTCTTGCTATTACATTCTTATTATTGCTTTTTTATTGTAAAAATAATTTCGTAAAAATAAGAAATTTATTTTACATTTCTAAGGCAGCGTAATACTATGTTCAGACATGCACTTTTTTTGAGTCAATATTCGGTTTATTGATTACAATATTTTAAGTGTTTAGACATAACAATATACGCAGTTCAGCTGCTTATTCAATATTCATTTGACAACTGGTAACAAAACAGCTGGTTGTTTCAACAACATGTTTTTTTTTTGTCGTTGTTGATATTTGAGTTGTCAAATATCAATAGAAAGTGTTCGGATGTTGTAATATGCTCACTGAACGTACTTGTGACAGTGCTGCATTTTAAGTTTTACTCAATATTATAACAATTTATTAATTTATTGAGCAATAATTAATTGATATTTTATATGAAATATTGATATCAATAATGCCGTTAATTGCGATTTACTTAATATAAGTGCATGTCTGAACATAGTATAAGGGAGGCAAAAATTTGAATGCCAACCCAACCATCCTTAACATTTCATATATTTATTCAATAAAACATACATCAGATTGTTTTATATACCATAAATGCTCTCTTTCGTCTTCCATGGAAATAAAAATTATTTATTTGAGGATAATTTTGAAAATCGAAAACTTTCGAAACAGACAGATCGAAAGCAAAGCCTTAATTTGTTGCTGAACAATACATACATACGTACATACAGAGATTAAGGCTGTCCTTATAAAGAGTTATTCCTACTTCTATGCATAACTCGCATATTTTCCGTTTTATATTGAAGAGTTTAGAGTGAAGATGGCGGCAATTGAGTACCTCCATCTCTTTATGGCCAGAGCTGAACCCTGACAAATAGTGTACTGAAAGATGATCCTCTTCTTCTACACAGATTCACTGCACATGCAGAAGCTACAAAGGAAGGCATGATCCGGACCTTCCTATGGGGTAGTCCCCTGTGAGAACTGCAATATTGAAATAAATGAGCTTGTAATTCGAGTAAAGGAGACAAGTAAATGCATTCTTATCCAAATCAGAGCCTAGCCAAATTGAATATGCCCTCTGTGCCACAGTTTCAGTGAGGCAATCGAAACACATCTGTCAGATACATACATAATTGGTCATAACAACCCTTTAGGCAGGATTACAACCTAGTTTCTCACATCAGTTATGCAGCGAGACCTCCACGACTCCCAACGAGTAGCTTTTTTGAGTAGCTTTTCATGGCAATTTTATTTATTCTCAGATTAATTAGAGCGTTTCCTAATGCTTCTGACATCAAATTAAATTTTAATAATAAATGACTGTTTCTCAATAAATATTTTTAAAGGGAATTTAAATTTTATTTCCAACTCAAATGCAATATTTTGCTTTAGGCCATGTAGTCTCTAAATAAATTAGGGAAAGGTTATTTAACATTCTCAATGTCACAATTATCTGATGTCTGCTGTTGACAAAAGGGATTTTAAGTCTTCATTTACTTTTTATGAACAAAACAAAGGATTGCAATTATTTTCTATTTATTTCGTTTTTATCTTCTCTTCTTTTATTCAATAAAAGCAAATTTTTTTAAGGCGTTTAAATTTGTTGTCCTTTTTCTGTTATCCTTGTCATTGTATTAGAATCGGAAAGAAATTTTCAATAGGCATTTCAAATAGATAAACAGACTTCAGGCGATTTTTCGAGTCAACAAAATAAAAGAAATTGAAAGCAGTTGAAAATATAAAGGAAAAGAAAATCCTACATATCCTAAGGCCTTATATGGTATCAAAAATTAAAAACAGTTAGCCGAGTAGCAACAAAAAGGCAACGTTTCTAATGAATGATGGAATAAATGATCAGCCTTCATAAAGTTTATTTAAAATCTTTTAAGCGTTGCCAATAACTTTAAACTATGCTGTATACTATGCTCTCTTCTTGGGTTGCAACAACTCCTTATGAATGAAAAACTGGGCTCCTTATCATTGAGAAAAGATTCCTTCAGTGTCATACAATATCAAGTTTATTATCCTGCTGTAACTAAAATAAATCTCCGAAGAGTTATGGAAGCATGTGTTTACATTGTTTATGTTTTTGAGTGAGTGAAAGAGCAGGAGGCATTTAAATCTTGTAGTTTATGACACCAAATATTTAATGATTTAGAAAATTTTGAAAATCACAAATAAAATCCAGTAAATTATAGAATACAACGTACAACAGTATAATAGGGATGTTCAAAAAGAACAACAACCGCATGAAAAGTACCTTTTTTTACTTTTTTCTCCAAGTTAAATGTGTGCAGCTGCACTCTATAGTTCTCATTTAAACTTTGTCAGACGATACTTACTTAAAGGAACTATAATATGCGAAGAATTTCTCTAAAAAGTCTCCGTTGTTTAGTGCGTAGTGTGTTCTCTTATTACACATGAGATCACGGTTCAAACCCCAGGTCAGACATCTCCAACAAAATGTAATATGAAAAAATTTTTCTTCGGCGTCTGCCTCTCAGCAGATTTCTGGCAAAAACTCTAAGAGTAAATAAAATTGCTAGGAAAAGATTCTCACTAATCTGTCGTTCGGGGTCGACTTTAAACTGTAGTTCCCGCCAGAAGGCAATAAACTGCCTAATCGCAGTATAATTTATTACAACTAAAAAATACCTCGGCAACTTCCGCCTAGCAGTATTCTGGCAAAAACTCTGAGAAAAAAATTGCCATGAAAAGTTTCTCAAAAATTCGCCGTTTGGAGTCGACTATTAACTGTAGTTCCCGCTACTCATGTATAAAATTACACAAATGATATATGTAAGTGGTGTGGGCAGCTGGATTGTTATCCTGGCTAAAGGGTTGTAATTACTAATAAAGTAAGTAAGTAAGAACCAAAGTGCTGTTCAACTAATGCGTGCCCCATCGATGAAAACAAATTGAAGTAGGAAGCAGTCAAGTCTGGTAAATACGGCTCTCAGCCTAATGCTTTGATTGCATCATGAACCGGGTTCGCTTTGTGTGCAGGTACACTGTAATGTTGCAAAATTACCTTGCTTGAGCACGCATAGCGGCCCGTTGTGATGCCACCGTTGAACGCAGTCCTTGTACTGACCAAGTTCCATCAAAATCAGGGAAGTGGAAGAAGTTGGTCAGCGCAAGAGCTGCACATAAAAAGCACGACTACCCTATACTGGAAAACCAGCCAGAACGTTTGAACGAAGCTATTTCCTTGATATCAATAGATGATAGCTCCGTCAAGTTGACAAGAAAAGAAGGGCCAAATAACCTATATCTACACCTAGCAAGGGATGGGCACTGACAAATGAAGTGGATAACAGTCTCCTCTTTCTCAGCGGATCTGCATCCACGGCAAAAGTCTTTAAATGGGAGCCTCATTCTTTCCGTGTGTCTACCCATAACGCAATGACCTGTAAGCATGGCCACTGTGGTTGAGATGACGTCACGACCAAGACCAAGTAATTGGTTGGTATGCCTTCTATCCATCAAGGGCCAGGTGATCCAGGATAGGTTGGCGTTCCGAAAGAATTTTCGCGCAATGTCCTACCTGACCGAGGCAAATGACATACCCAATTCAATTGAAGAGGAGCCTTTTGGTTCACATCTTTTTAGTTCCAATAGACAGACAATCAGCAATGTATTCCTCTGGAATCGATCTGGTTTTACAGCTGATGTTAATGGTTGTCCCGAATTAACCAATGATTTATTCTGTTTAGGATATTGAAAAAATTCTATTTTTCATTGCCAGTAATAATTCGATAAAACACTGATTTTCAATCGTGTCTTGGAAACAAAATTTCTCAAATGGTTGCTCGGTTTTCTAATTGTCTAGTCCTTTAATTCTTAAGACTTTTATTTTCTAGACTTTTGATATTTCACACCGGTTTGAAGAGCAGCATTTAACACTTCTTGCATTTGTTTCGGGCACCTTCACTCCATATTGTTTGCATTTTTGGTAGTCTTACAAAATCGTTATCTCTGAACCATCGAAACCATCTTCTGCATATTACTTCTAATAGAGCATGATCTCCATATGCCTTAACAAGCATTGGAAACTCAAGCACCTTTTTTACATGAAAAAAACTCTTTCCGCAAATTTAAATTTTCGATACTAAATTCGCTATTTTTAACACGATGAAAAAATCTGTTTTAGTTTATTCACTGATCTGATGTATATTGAATATGTTTGATAGGCGTCATTGCCAACAAAAAAATGAGGGCTCTTTCACAATAAATGTTCCCTATGGAGAGATTTGTCTAATAACGCTCACTTCAGACCAGTATACCTGCTAGTGGTATGAAACTACATGTCACCACTATATCTAAAGTAACATTTCCTTTGGATTCTTATCAACACTTTAAGATTTTAATATTTTACACACCAATAACTCTATTGAATGCACTTGGTTGTTTGTGAAAGCTCAATGCTATGCTGTATTGTGTATGTCGTAGTCTTCTTCATAATTTTTGGCATTCACACAATTTGATAGCACGAAACCAATACAACTTTTAAAAACATATGAAAAAAATGTGTATAAGTGTATCGGATTTTTACATGCAAATTATCAACAACAAGCATACACTGTTGTATAGTCGTCCAACAATACAATGAATACAACGATATAACGGCTTGTGTGGTGTTTTTACCTTTTGTCACTTCCCTAATACTAAAGCATGTGCTATTTGATATCACATACTACGTTGAGAGTGACATAAACACTTGAACTTTAAGATTCTACAACAAAATTTTATATGCATAAATACGTGTATTTTATAGATTTGTATACAAAACATATAGAAAGTATACTTAAGGTATACATATATGAACACATGTTTATAATCATATAAGACAGCGTAAAAACGTTTAAAATTTATGTAAAATTTATGTCCTCATTCAGCATAAAGGACATGTATAGAAATCGTAAATTTCCAGTTAAACTATTGTAATTTATGCCACATTGATTGGGCCGACAAGTGACTGTGCATAACGTAATGCAAACTTTATTTGCATTTTCAAAACAATAATTAATTCAACAGATTCATGGTAAAAACATATACGAGTATCTACGAACTTATGCAAATACAAATACGTCCTAAATAATACTTTGTGTATATGTACGTATGCAGATATATGCTGCGTATGATATAATTAATGTATGTCATCAGTTTTGTTTTCCTTGTACCAAATAATCGATTTTCTGGTACTCAAAATATAATTTATGTTCCACAATAATAAAGTTCACCTTTAGGAGGGTATTACAATTGCTTTTCTTTGGGATAACATGTAATCAGATGAACTTCTTTGTTCAATTATTTGTTAGTGTAGACACACTATAATAGTCAACATTATTCATTTGAGTGTTTCGTTTGTTTTTATAAAATTTTTTAATCATAACGATAATCTGATGATTGTTATGAGAAACAAACAAAAAATAAACAAACAAAATTTCCATATATTTTTGATCGTTTAAGATTTAATATCATACGTACACACATACAGTGGACAGCAAAAGTCTTAGTACGGCAATATATTTTGACAACAAAAAAGTCCCCACAGGCTTAATACCCTTGCACAAAGTCATGATATGACTACAAGAGAGTATTTAGGAGATCGTTTGAAAGAACGGTTACGTAATCGCTAAACCTTAAACAAAAGTCAACCGATAAACTTGCTCATGGTGACACCAGCAACTAAACAAAACTTTTAAATTCAATTTCAAATGGGTGGAGTGGAGTGCTTGACCGTAAGGGTTATTCTACTACATGCAAGGAATAACATTTTCATATATTAGGACTTTGAATTTTAAATTTACTCAGCGTTCTCCTTACGGGGTACCTATGGAGTCATCTGAAACTGTTCCTTATTTTTCTCTTTTTTTATAAAAAAATTAAAAAATTTGTTTGTTTTTTAATAATAATAATAAATTAAATAATAAATTAATAAAATGAATACTCGTATATAAACTATAAATTTTTATACAAACTTTTGGTTAAAATTCATGAAATTGCTAAAAATATATTAGCGTACTAAGACTTTTGTTGTCCACTGTATATACATAATTGTTCATTACAACCTTTCAGTCAATCTTTCAATACCATTAAGAGCGGATACAAAAAAACCGGTGCGATAGGTGTCTTCATTGACCGTACTGGTTACGCCGTCCTCCTTTTCAAAGAAATATGGGCTAATAATGCGTCTGATCCACAAGCCGCACCAAACATTCAGTCGTAATGGGTGTATTGGCTTCTATGAGACCGCTTGTGGGTATTCTGAGCCCCAAATACGGCAATTTTGATTATTAATGTAGCCAACAAGATCAAAATGAGCTTCATCCGAAAAATTAATTTTTTTTCCAAATTAACATCATCGTGTTGTTTCTCGTTGGCTTAATAAATCCCAACGTTGCTTAAGCATAAATCGATTCATTACGTTCGTTGGAGATAATAAACTGAATTTTGTGACAGAATAGAATGGCAGAAGTATTGTCAGATTCGAAATAAGCGATGATTGAAATTTAAACCCATAGATGGCCCACCATATACATTGTTGTTGCTTGGTTAAATAGATTTTATTTTTCTTCATTTTTTATACAAAAGTTGTTTTAAATGATAGTGTTTCTATTTTGTTTCCAGCTTTAATAATAGGATTTGGTCTGAATGTAAAATATTCATAAAACACGGTGAGTTAGAAAAATCTCTATTTATTGTATTAACTTGAAGTTGTAGTGGTCTAGGCCGTGGTTCAACCCCCATATCAGATATCTCGAACATATCGAAATATGAAAAAATATTACTTTCGGCAACTGCCTCTCAATAGTCTTCTTACAAAAACTCTGGGAGGAACAGTTTCCCAAAGTTGACATTAAACTGTAGGTCCCACCGCTTATGGATAAAATAATGCACACAACTTGGGTGGTGCGCAATGCTAGGTCGTGATCATGACTAAAGGGTTGAAATGTCTAGTTAAGTAAGTATGCCTTTCCCTAATTAATCTCTACTTGAGACAAGTCCATACACTAAGTATTGGTTGTAAATAAAAAATATTTTTTACTTACAATTAATCTTTAATTGAATATTGAAGGACATAATTAAGGAGAAACTTGCAGAATTGGCCGCTTCGTAGATAATCCTTTTGGAAAAAGAATTTATTTAAAATTTATAGCAAATATATCAGAGGTCAGCAATGAGTATTCAAAACGATGAGTAGATTCGAATCATACTCATAATTTCTGATACTTATACGCATTCATACTTATTTTAATATCATACTCATACTACTCATATTCAAAGTTTGAAGTACTCATGGTACTCATACTTAACAATACGCATGATTTTATTGATTTCGACTCTCCATGACTCATCGTATACACGAATCACAAAATAAGTATGATTCGCGTATGAACACTACAATACTCACTAGAAGGTTGTATGTTTGCTTTGCTTGCTGTCTTTATCTTTGTCTTTGTCTTTTTCTTTCTTCTTTTTTTGTAAATGCAACAACAACTAAGAATGTAAATTTTGACGAATGATTCGAATCACTCGAACCATTCATAAGTATTATGAGTATTTTTCTAAATTTATGAATCTGAATGAGTAGGCGTATGAATCAAACATATTTCGAATGTTATGAGTTTGATGTCAACGTTGTACACATACTCATTGCAACCTGTACTTATAAATCAATGTTGTAGTGAGTACGAATGAATCAGAGTAGTTGGATTTCAATGCTGTTGACTCACTCATACTCAAAATTTCATGAGTAGTTATGAGTAGCGAAAAAGCGATTCATTGCTGATCTCTGAAATATATACAATCTCAAATATAACAGAGTAAACAGTGCTAGCTTAACGTCCATTGCTGCATATGGGTAAACAATGTCTTTCACTTTCTATAACACACGCAAATCGATATACTTCAGCAATAATTTGAATAATTTACTGGACAATATTTGAAAAGTTTCATTACAAATATAAAATTATTTGGAATTTAAATAAAATATCGACAGGGACATTATCATCGATAAACAATACCAAAAATAAATCGATTCGCCACTCACTTCACTTACTTATGGTATTCATGCAGGCAACAGTAACTAAAATGAATTTAATTTTAACTACAACCAATAAAAATTTTATTGAAAATGAAAAATTACAACAACAACAACAAAAATAGAGCACTAGAGAGTGTAAATATAATTCAAATCGTTTCAATTGAAATTCAATAAAAATGAAATGAAATATTTCTATACGAACTGGAAAATAAATAAAATTTTACTTTTCATTGAACATTTAATGACTTTTTAAACTCTTAAAAAACGTACTGGGAATTATTTGTTGTAAAATAAACAACAAAAAAAAAAGTAACTGTTGTTGCTAATGGCAACGTTATAATGGTTTTCCAACATTACTGTTCTCGTTGTTGGTTTTGTAAACTTGTTGTAAATGTGCGGTGATTCGTTATTAATTTATGGCAACATTTTTGTTCTATTAGATTGAAATAAACACCCTGTACTCGTATTTATATTAATTGAGTAAGAAGGAAAAAAATAAATTGGAGCAGAAATGTTTACAACTTGAGTACGTGGTGTAATAAAATTAATTAAATTTGTTATGAAACATGTGTTGCAAAACATCCTTGAAAATAGAAACGGAAAATTCGCGTAAGGATAATAGGTTTGCTACATAAACTTTACGACAGCAAAATAACAGAAATGAATTACGGTTTAGTTTGAGTTTAAAAATGATGATTATGATTTAAATTAAGGAGTAAAAGTTAATTCAATAAATGAGGGCAAAACAAAGTATATGTTATCGACAAGTAGAGATGTGCAGCGTATTGATTCTCAGATTACGGCCGATAACTATACTTTTGAAACAGTCACCACCAACTTTTGAACCGTTACCACCAAAAATGATGTCAGTCAGGAGATCAAGCGTAGGATCACTCTTGCCAACAGGTGCTACTACGGCCTCAGTAGGAAATTGAGGAGCAGAGACCTCTCTCGTACGACAGAACTAATACTCTACAAGACACTCATCCTACCCATGCTTCTTTATGGCGAAGAGGCATGGACCCTATTAAGCACTGATGCAGCAGCCTTGATAGTGTTCGAGAGAAAAGTCCTACGAAAGATCTTCAGTACAGTGCGAGTTGGCGATAATTATCGTACCCAATCCAACAGTGAGCTGTATGAGCTCCTCAACGACACAGACGTTGTGCAGCGTAATAATATCCAGCGGCTGCGCTGGCTCGGCCATGTCGTTCGAATGGAGGACGATGCTCCGGCGAGACGGGTACTTGATGCAGGAATCTGCGGAAGTCGGTGGAGAGGACGACCTTGTATGCGTTGGAAGGACCAAATCGAGGAAGCCCTGTCATCGATTGGTGTGACCAATTGGCGTAGGCGCGCAAGAAGCAGAGGCGCCTGGAAGGATGTGTTGCGGCAGGCCGAAATCCGTTAAACGGGTTGTTATGGCCAATTAAGTAAGTAAGTTAAATTTCACCCGATAATTACTGCAAAATCTTACCAGGAATACCTTTGACAAAACAAACAAAAAACGATAACTGGATATTTACATCATTTAGTGGCAAAATAACTTGCGAATACTGTTCACATGACCCAACGTTTCCACAAACACACCAAAAGGTATTATTTCACTAACCTTTTGTAACACACCATGTAATATTTTGTATTTAATATTCAAACTTTTACGAAAACGGCTGAAAGTGAAAGTATTTTAAGAGAAAAAAATAAAATAAAAATATTTGGCCAATTCACGCGACTTTGTATCGTGTATGTTGTATTGAATACGCTTGGTTCTTTGTGAGCGCTCAATGCTATGCTGTATTGTGTATTTCGTATTCCAAATGTCTTCTTCTTAAATGTGTATAATTGTATCGGATTTTAACATGAAAATTATCAACAACAAGTATACACTGTTGTATATTCGTCGAACAATACACTCAATACAACGATACAACGGCTTGTGTGAATTGACCAATTAATTTAATATTTATATTCGTATTGCATATTTTTTATTATTTGTGTTTTTATTATTATATCAGGGTACAAGTTCCATACACAAAGTATTGATTGAATAAATATTAGGGTGGAACTAATTTATATCCAAAACTTTGTAATCTTTCGGTACGAATGACTGCCGTTTCCATTATAAATGAATAGTGTCCATGGTTATGTGTGGTTTCTGTAAACTGAAGTCGATATAGTCGATTTATTATTACTTTTTTTAGTTTTGATCCACACTAATGTAACGAAATGAACAGTGGTAGTGTGGTGCCCATTTGCTGAGAGAAAACTGTAGATTGCAAAGTATTGATGTAATACGACTTCGGCTTTAGTCTCTATTTTTGAAAATTGTAATACTATTTATGATATATTTGTTTATAATTAATGAATGTTATTTATTAGCATTAAGGAGACGTGCCTGGAAGTGCATTCAAAAATTTAGATTCAATTGCTTGCAAAATTGTTTTTAATTCTGCAAATCTAAAGCAATACACGTTCGTTTATAAAATTGTTTAATATTAAACTAAACTTATCAACAGCTTTTTGATACGAGCATAACAAAAAAAACTATTTTCAAAATTACGAAAATCAAGATACAGTGGACAGCAAAAGTCTTAGTACGGCAATATAATTTATAGTTTATATACTTATTTTATTAATTTATTTCTGTTTTATTATAAAACAAAAAAATTTTTTAACTGTTTTTCATAAATCAAGAGAAAAATAAGGAAAAGTTCCAAATGACTCCATAGGTACTGCCAAGGCGAACCCTGAGTAAATTTAAAATTCTAAGTCCTAATATATGAAAATGTTATCCCTTGTTTTTATTAGTATATCCCTTTAGGTCAAGCACTACATTTAACCCATTTGGAATTGAATGCACAAGTTTTGTTTAGTGTTTTCTGGTGGCACCATGAGCAAGTTTTTCAGTTGACTTTTGTTTGAGGTTTAGCGATTACGAAACCGCTCTTTCAAATGATCTCCTAAATACTCTCTTGAAGTCATATCGGGACTTTGTGCAAGAGTATTAAGCCTGTGGGGACTTTTTTGTCAAAATATATTGCCGTACTAAGACTTTCTGTCCACTGTAGAATCCAGAATTCTAGGATTTCTTCAAATGATAAAACCTTTGTGAGTAAAATATTTCTTAATAGTTTGATAGTATAGGGAGGGTCGGGTGTATCGGGCAGTTTTTTTAAGTTAATTTACTATACTGTTTAGATATATATTACCTCCTCGTATTTCTATTAAAATTTCAATAGAGGATTGTTATAATATCTGGGTAAGACAAAGAACTATTGTATTGCAGTGGTAATGAATTGGTTTTCATCAGGTACATAACAACATCAGTATTTTTTAAACGAATTACACGCCTTAACCTCAGTAAAGTCCGAACATCAGTCGTTCGGAGTCGATTTTAAACTGTAGTCGCCGCCACTCTTGTATAAAATTAACACAGACAACATACATAAATGTTATGAGAAGCTCGGTCGTAATCCTAACTGAGGAGTTAAAGGAGTTATCATTTATATATGTATGTCATGGGTGTAGCTCATCTTATTAAACTATCAATGAATCAAATCTACCACTTCGATCTAATGTCGTAGTAATTACGAATTGGTGTCACATATATTGTTGAGTGTCCGAAATCGGCAAGGAATCAGCTGAAATTAGTCGATGTATCCTTCGTTAACATCTTAGCATCATAGCTCACATCAAATTATTATAACTCACATGGAATATTCACAGCCTACATGACTTCAGTAGATGAGAATCATTTGCCCCCTTAGTGTGCCCCCTTTTAAGGGGTGTAACCACCTCAACCAATTCGCAACAAACTCCCTCAAAGACTTGTATTATTGTCTGTCTAATGTGAGTTTGAATTGAACTTTTATTAATTGAAGTTCCGCTAGTATTTTGCTCTTGAGTGTTCTGAGAGTGTTATTTAATATTTTGAATACAATTTCATTTGATATACAATCAGAATAAAACAAAATGTTAAAAGCACAATTGAATGTCGAATAAATATTGACAATGTTAAGCAACGTATTGTAAACACCATGCCAACAATGCAGCTATGCAGTGTGCTTTATATGTATATTTAGGGTATCCCAGAAAGAGAATTAAATTAAAAGAATAAATTTAAAATATTATATATTTTAATGGATAACCTATTTTATAACACGAGACCATTTAAAGCTAGTTTGGAACTCCTTTTAAAAAAACAAACAAAGAGCAGCGCTAAAATAAATACAAAGGAAGCACTCATTGGTCCCTGTTTGTTTTTGACACACAAAATCACGCATTTTTATCTGCAAATCAGATTAAATCAGGCCAATGTTACGTGGACAAAAATGAACTGCAAGATAATAAGCAAACAAGGCAAATAGAGAACAACAAAATGCACACATCATACGGTACACAGGTTTACACACACAAATACGTAGGAAATTATGGGAAGGAAACAAAACAAATATTAAAAATTGGGCAACAATATTAAATAAAAGAACGTTAAGCTTATAAAAACAAAGAAATTGAAAAAAAAATGCATAAGGCCAGTAGCCTCACCGAATACAGGGAAGGGTGGTTGGTAGAGCATTGAAATATTTTTCGAGATTTGGTTCATAGTTTTTTCATAATGTTCTCATATTTATGATGTGGCAATAACTGGCAACAAAATAAAAGCTGCACAAAAACAATGAAATAAAATGCTTTAACATTGCAACAGAATTCAAAAAAAAAGAAGAATTTATTTCTGAAATTAAAAGTGGAGCACAGGGTACAGGCAGACAGACAATTTAATTTTTTTTGATGAAAATAAAAATAAAAGTTTTAATAGTTTTGTTTAAATATTTTAATTACTATCTTTAAATCTTTTTATTTAAATTCTTCTCTTTTTTATTCTTTTATTTTTCTTTTTACTTTCATCATCAACACCTCATAATTATTTGGGTTTTTACAGGCCTATTAAGCCCGTAAATACTGATTGCATGATTAATAATTTTTACCACCTTTTCACATTAATTTATAAATATTGCATGTGTTTATATAAGAAGTGTGTTTGTGTGTTATTGCTGTTGAAATGCTTGATATCATTTTCCCATACTTAAAATATGCTGGTAATTTTCAACTGCATCCACTCGTTGCTTTCGTTTGCATTTTTTTCTTTTTGTGTTTCGTTGCATGCAACATTTGTATAAGATGCACAGCATAAATTTGTAATTATTCAGGTAATTTTTCTTCACTATTTCTTCACCTTTCCTTTGATGTTTCTTTTTTCGACTGTTAAATTGATTTTATTACCCAGTAAAGCTGTGGTATAAAAAAATTAAATTTTTTTTGATATTTTTTCTTAAAGAAATTGCAAATTTTTTTACATTTACGAATACACATACATACATACACAATATATGTCTGTAGAAGATCTTTTAAGTTTGGATTTTATTTAAAGACTTTTTATTTGATTTAACAATTTGAGTGAGTGGATGATTAAGACGTGAATAGCTTTCGCACTCACATAACGTTTTCAGTATAATACCAGCGTAACCATATGTTCCTTTAATATCCATTGGTCCACAGGCATCCAACCATTGCTATTCTACTCGATTTTGGATTATATCAGGTGGGCCAACTATGGGTTAAATTTGAACCATCGGTTATTTCGAATCTGGAAATACTTACGTCATTTTATTCTGTCACAAAACTCAGTATCATCTCCACTGAACGTAATGAATCGATTTATGCTTGAGGTTCAGGTTCTGGTCGGAGTGGTAGATCTGATATCACAAAGCTCACTTGAGCACGCATTACGGCCGGTTGTGGTACCACGGGTGAACGCAATCCCTGTACTGACCAAGTTCCACCAAAATCATGGAAGAGGTAGAAGTTGGTCGACGCAAGAGCTGCACATTGTTTGTGCTTGAGCAACGCTAAGATTTATTGGGCCAACGAGAAACTTGGGTACGTATTTGCGGCTCGGAAAAGTCACTCGTGGTCTTATAGAAACCAATGCACCCATTAGTGACTGCTTGGTGTGGCTTGTGGAGCAGAGGCATCATTGAGGCATAAATTTGGAAAAATTTCAAACCGTGTTTGTTTTATTGTATTTTTAAATTTAAACTTTTATATGACCCACCCTATATTTGTATGTTCCTTCTATAACAAATTTAAAGATCTTACTTCAGGTTTTGTGGAACGGCAGCATGCACAGTCGTATCTACCATCCTTACTGTTAAACTTCTTGCATTCCTATATAGTGCACTAAGGCAAGAGTCTTTCAAACCGCGAAATCATGCGTTGAACATGGAAATATTGTTAGAATAATAATGAAGCAATTTGTTGTCTTGAATTCAACACTTTATTTGACATTCCTAGATTTTTAGATAACATATCATAAGAAGTTATCTACAAATTCCTATAATGTAATCGTATTCCAGAGAAAATAACTCGTCACATAAAGAGCCTTTACGCCGATAATCAGGGTAGAATTAGCCAAATGTTCACGGAACGTACGTTCGTTTCTAGTATGAGTAGGGCAATGAGAACGCTTAAACAACTGTAATAGAAGTTTGGTAGTTGCCGTAGTCTAGTAGACAGTATGTTGACTTATTAGACGTACGGCCACGGTTCAAACCCCAGACCCAATAAAATGAAATATGAAAAAATATTTCTTCGGGTGCAGATTTCTGACAAACACTCTGAGAGTAAAATAAAATTGTCATGCAAATATTCTCAAAAATATGTCGTTCGGAGTCGACTTTGAACTGTAGGTCCAGACAGTTATGGATACAATTAATACACACAACATAAATGGTTTGATATGCTAGGTCGCAATCTTGACTGAAGGGTTGTAATGACCAATTATGTTATGTATGTATAAACGAACGTATTGTCCCTTACATACCATGAACTTGGGTTAATTCTGACATCACTGTATTGTCTTAGAGAAGAACAAAGTCAGTGATTCGTTGTAGACATTCTTATTACAAAAGTGTGGATCTGTTCAGTAAAGCGATTGGTTGGGAATGCCAGGATGGCTTGTATAACTTATGTTAAGCTGATGACATATGACATGTCGTATGACATATCACATATACATACAGCAAAAGTTACGTACGCTTGAGTTGGCGGCAACTAAATTAAGAATTAAGTATCAGTTCTTTTGAAACAAAAACAATAAATATCCAAACCGCCTTGCGATCCAATAGTACTTTTGAAGATGTAAATTCTATCATTTATATTGGCTCATTTCGGTTCTTTCCTCCACACTCACTACAGGGATAAACGTCCAAATATTCAGTACCGCTGTCATGTCCATAAGGCAGTATGCCTGTGAGATGGTTTAAGCATTATGGTGCAGTACCTAGATAATGTACGAATTTTTGCTGAGTCTTATAACCACGAATTGTCTTATTGGATTGCTACTTTGTTGCTTATATAAGCCTTAAAGGAAATTTATGAAAGATCATCTAATTTTGTGTATTATTTCGCTTCTATTTTGTACATATTTATCGTTCAGTGTATCATACATACGTTTGTAGATATTTCCGTATTGTATTGATCCCATGTAATCTGTATTTGTGACATTTAAATTCGTATTTTTCTGCTTTTCGTCAAGGAAGAAAAATCGAAAAACGAAATATGTATGTAATCGGAAGAAGAAAAATATTTCTTAACAATTTCCATTTCATCGTACATATGATTCAAGTACTTTTTCACATCGCTTTCATTTCCAATTCAATATGGGTGTACGACTAATTTTATGAACTGCCAACAACTCAAATTCCAATGAAAATTTCAACTAGTCAGTGCTGTAGTATTAATAAGACTTCAAAATATCAATGTCATCAGTATGATGATATGAATTGAATTTAGAGACGTAAAGAAAAGAAAAATCGAATATTTTTACCATTCTACGTGATATGGCACACATAATCGAATTATAAGACGAATGTTTCAGTTGCGTTGCAGTAAAACTGAAATGGAATGCCAATATTCCTTACCAACCCCGTGTACAATGACATTCAATTTCATTATGAATTAAATTTTTCTGTTATTATGGCTTAATTGAACGAAACGCTTCTACATGTTGGTTGTGATATAATCAGGCACAAAATTTAGCTGTTCATTCATCCTTTCAAATGAATTTTCTTGAATTACATCAACTAATTGCAATCAATCATTTAGAAAAAAAAATAAAACAGGCAAATAAAAGCCATAAATTAGTGTAAAACACATTTATTTCAATTTATATAAAATTATACTTTCTATAACGAGGGTTGGCTTGAGTTTGGCAAAGAAAAATTAAAATTTTTAATAAATTTCGTCTTTGAAATGCACTTTTGTATTTATTGGCTAAAGAAAGTTTCATTTATTTTTAAAATATGTTTTAATTTCGTACTCATTTATATGCAATAGCAATTTCTAACATCTTACGAATCACTAACAGGAAAATATATTTAAGTGTTGGAACTAGGAGGATAAAATTGTACACCCGTAGCAACAATTCAATAAAATTTTCGAATCTTTTAGCAAACATAAGTAAAACCCGCCACTCATATATAAAATTAACACACACAACATAAGTGGTTTGAGAAGCTAGGTTGTAATTCTGACTGAAAGGTTGTACTAACCAAATATGTATGTATGTATGATAGCCATCTTAAACAATGTGCTCTTTGGGAATGTACTTGGTTGTTATGTAGGAAAACTTTAGTTATTGTGTCCTAATCTATATCAGAAGTTTGTGGTGCCTTGACCTTGCTGAACGTTGAAATCGCCTTAGTATAGTAGGTAGTGTGTTGTCTTATTAGACGTAAGCCCGTGCTTCAAAACATCTCAAGGAAAACTAAAAATGGAAAGTATTTCTTTTGGTGTCTTCATCTCGGCAGACTGCTAGCAAAAAGTCAGGAAGTAAAATGAAAAGTTTCTAAAAGGTAGGTCCCGTCGTTCATATATAAATTTAATACACACACCAAGAGTAATGTGCGAAGCTACGTCGTAATCCTGACTGTAGGGTTGTGATGACCAATTATGTATGTATGTATGCACTATCCTTGGGCCTGAAGAATAAAGTTTAATTCACTCGACTGAGATGCATAATCTTAATGTGCATACGCTTTAAACAGTTGAACTGTGTATATTTTTTGATGACTATAAAGGATTTGTCTTTGAGATCCGAATAAAAATTTTTATAAAAACCCTGAAGTCGCTGTAGATAGTGTGTAGATAGTGTGTTCACTTATTAGACGTAAGGCCACGGTTCAAACCCCAGGTCAGACGAAATTTGAAAAATATTTCTTCGGCGACTTCCTCTCAGCAGATTTCTGGCAAAAACTGCCATGAAAAATTTCTCAAAAATCTGTCGTTCGGAGTCGATTCTAAACTGTAGGTCCCGCCATTTATGTATAAAATTTACATACACAACATAAGTGGTTTGAGAAGCTAGGCCATAATCCAGACTGAAGGGTTGGCATGGCCAATTATGTATGTATGTTATGTATAAAAACCCTAAAAACCCCTTCTTTCTCAGATATTTAACAATCTTTTATAAATGGTAGGGACACCTTTCAGTTCAATTGAAAAAAATAGATTTGAATAGAAAATTAATTGAGGTACGCTATAAATACAATAAACACAACGCAGCAATATCTCAAAAATATAATACAATTGAAGTGATTATTTTAAAGGCAACGCGCCACAAGAAAAGATTCACAGCCTTGCTTTTAGGCTAGTTTTTATTACGTGCTGCCAATGAGAGAATTTGTGCTGGCAATGCGAGGTTTAATGCTGTCAATACAATAACATGCATGAAATAGAGGTTTTGACAACGTGATGTAATGTTTTAGTGGCACCATTGATACAGAATTAATGAATTGTTTACTTTTTTATTTGTTTTGCTGCCGTTAGGTTAGGTTAGGTTGGAGGACATGCACTTGTCAATTATTACCCGGAGGTCGAATTGACCCATTGTACAACGTCCTAGTTTCTCACACCACTTATGCTGTGTGTGTTAATTTTATACATGAGTGGTAGGACCTACAGTTTAAAGTCGACCCCGAATGACAGATTTTTGGGAATCTTTTTCATGGCAATTTTATTTACTCTCATAGTTTTTGCCAGAAATCTGCTGAGAGGAAGTCATCGAAGAAATACTTTTTGTATTTTGTCTTTGACGTCTGGCCTGGGGCCCGAACCCTGGCTTTGTGTGTAATAAGCCAACACACTACCTACTAGACTACGGCGATTTCAGTTGCTGCCGTTGCCTTTATTATAATTAACGCGCCTGCAGCTTACCTTAGACTGCAATTGCTGCTTTGCGTTTATTGTGTTTGTTGCATTATATTTAAACACAATGAAAGTGTTTCTTTTAAGGCAATTTATTTGTTTTCTTATTTTCTTGCAAATAAATTTCAATTTAAAAGTAATGAGGCATGCATTATTAAAGAAAGTAAAACAGGCAGGTTCCATTAGATGTTTAAAAAATTGTGTATCATATTATTGAGAATAAAGGAATTGACCCTATTATTTCTTCCAACACTGTATAATTGATTTATTATTATTTTTCCATTTTCAAGTTGATTGATTTATTGAATTTGCATTTTATTTTATATAAATATTTCACTAACAAACCGAGAATTAAATTCTAATTGTATAGACAATGATATGTTACATGATTATAATTGAAACAACACCAACAAAACTTAATCATAAATATATGTACATAGAATTTTTGAAGAATTCATTTCGTTAGTTATTTTACAAAAATGTTCCTAAATTTTCTATTGAATATATGTACATAGCCTGGCTAAGAAGGCTTACTTACAATAGCAATTAAACAGAATGTCTAACATTCGCTTAACATTAGTGTTTAACTGGTATTGTGGTCAAATAATAATAATTGTTATCGTTATTTTACATACATGTCTTAACGTTGTTGTTATATTGTTGTTATATTGTCATATTGTCTTTTAATTTTTGTTTTATGTAAAAACCAGAGACATTTAGATTACATGTAAAGCAACGAATAAAACTAAATTCTCAAAATATTTTCATATATCGGGTGGTTCATCTATCGGTTTAAATTTAAACCATCTGGAACGAATCTGGCAATACTTCTGTCCTTCTATTCTGTCACAAAATTCAGTATATTTTCTCCACTGAGAAACTAGGTCGTAATCCTGACTGAAGGGTTGTAATGACCAATTATGTATGTATGTGTATGTATTTCCACTGAACGTAATTAATCGATTTACGCTGGAGCACAGTTGGGATTTATTGGAAATTTCTCTCAAAGACGAAAATGTCGTAGAAAATTTGGTCGCAGAGAAGGACCAACAGTGCCCGTTATACGCAAGTTTATTGCTAAAGTTCACGAAACTAATTTCTTTGTTGATGCACCAAGACGCGAGCATGCTCTTACAGTGTGTTCACCCGAAAATATGGAAGCTGTGGCTGTGTTGATTTAACTAGTCACCGTTTCCAAGAATTAAACATTTCACACTCAAGTTTATGTCGAATTTGTAAATAAGATGCCTTACAAACTTCAATTGGTTCAAGAATTGAAGCCGCATGACCATTTGCTTCGTTTTCGCTTCGGTACATGGCCTAAAGAGAAACTGAACTATCATATTGTGGTTGCAAAAAAATCATCCTTTCGACTGAGGCTCATTTTCATCTTGGTGGGTATGTTAGTAAGCAAAATTGCCGTATTTGGTGCTCAGAAGATCCACACGTAGTTTTACAAAAACTATTGCACCCATTGACAGTGACTGTTTGGTGCGGCTTGAGGAGAGGAGGCATTATTGGTTCATATTTCTTTGAAAATGAGAACGGCCCAACCATTACGGTCAATGGAGACACCGATTGAACCATGATAAACAATTTTTGTACCCTTTCTTCATGGCATTAATGTGAACGATTTTGGTTTCAACGGGATGGTGCTACTTATCACACTTCTCATGCCACAAGCGATTTATTGCGTCATACGTTTGATGGCCGTTTAATTAGCCGAAATGGTGATGTCAATTGGTCGCCAGGAAGCTGCGATGTGACACCATCGGATTATTATCTGTAGGGCGCCGTTAAAGCAAGGTATTTGTACAAATAAGAATTGGTACCTAATCTTAAACCTGAATTTTATAAATGAATTAAATTAAATTTTGAATTGAAATTAAACTGTTATTATTATTGAATTTTATTGTGAATTAAATTTACTGGCTTTCCCATTACTGCTTTTAATGAATTTTAACATTATTTAACACTTAAACATTCCAAATTCCAAATTTATCTTCATCCTTTTTATATACAGTGATGGCCACGAATTTAAGACACGACATATGACTGACTTAGTTGTGATAATATTTACAATCATTTAATATCAAAATTGATATTCTTTATTCTTCTATGTACCCTGTAATACTAAGAAAAAGTACCATTATTTTATTTTGTTTCTTTTTACATTTTGTTGCTTTTTGATCATGTTATTGTAAAAACGTTTATTTGAAATTGGCCACGAATTTAAGACATTTCAGAAATATCTGGTTTTTAAGTGATTTTTTGGTGTTTTTTTAAGCTAAACGTTGAGCAACGAATGTTTTATTTTATTTTGTGTTGGAATACATAGAAATATTTAATTATAAATGGTCAGAGGTACTTGGAATACCGATGCCGAGCGAAAACTGATACAACAACTAAAATTTGATGAAAAAAAAATATTGGAGATATCCAAAATGTTAAATGTTCTATATGCAAGATTTACAACGTGCTGGAACACATCAAGCAACATGGTACCACCAAAAATGTCAAACAGCAACCTAGAGCCCAAAAAACCACACCCTAAAGTAGCTGCTAATAATCCTTTCACAAGCTCAAGTAAAATAAAAAATAAAATTGTATTGGATTTTGGTATCGATATTTCGTCTAGGGCAATAAGCAGATGTCTAAATGGGAAAAACTTGCGTGGGTGTATTGCACAACGTAAACCACTTGTGTCAAAAAATATCAAATCCTGACTAGCATTTTGTCTTGATCTATATAATATGTAAATAAAAATGTTCAGCCAAGTATAGGTAGCAAAATATTATTACTTTTTCTTCCTAATATTACTAAAATCTTAAGAAAAATATCATGGACCTAAAATATTTTTGATAAGATGTAAAAATTATCACAAATGTATAAATAAAATGTCGTGTCTTAAATTCGTGGCCACCACTGTATATATAATTTATCCTTTGGAAAATTCCGAAGTTTCTTTAAATTATACTTGTACAGAAAAATCACTCACTGTCACAACGCCGTACTGATTGTTTAAAAACAATCTCATAAATAAAATTGTTAAATACTTCTGAAAAGAAAAAGAACTCTCATCACTCAACTCATCTCAAAAGGGTAAGTAACACTTAACAACCTTAAAAAGAAATACATACTAATATTTCTTTATCTCTTTTTCTCTTTGCGTTAACCCTAATTATAATTACATTTGAGTAATTATAATAACAAATTCTCTTCAGAAGATTGGCCCAATTCTTTCTTAATCTCTATATTCCAATCTTTCTAAAGAGAATTTGTTTTAAAAAATAACACAAGTTATTTCAGTATTATATCGACGAACTAGAGACAACTGGACATTTGAAGGGCAACATTCGTGATGCCATTGCCTAGATACGACCCCATACACTCGAAAAAGTGCATGACAATTGGCCCGATCGAATGAGGTACTGTAAGGCCAGCCGCGTCAGCCATATGAGTGAAATAATATTCCATTTCTAACCGGAAAAATTGTACTTAACAATAAAAAAATGGCAAAATTTCAAACCGTTTTTGTTTTATTATATTTTGAAATTCAACATTTAAATGGCCCACCTTTTTTATATAAATAAAATTTGCATTGGAAAGATTTTTAAATGGGTTCAAAAATAGAAAGTTTTAATTTTTCATATTCCCAGTTGAGTATTTGAAATATCCTCCAAATCACCTAAAGTCAAGCTTAAATATTATAGCCATGCTAGAGTGTTATTACTTGTCTGTGTATGGAAAGCAAACTAGAAAAACGCTCAAAATTCCACACATTCATGGGTCAGTGACCACATCATAGCAACTACTTCATACACTCTCTACTCAATTATTTATTCTCGAACGTTCCACAATAGCCATACAGACTATGCGATGCAATGTACTCAAGTACTCACTTGCGTTTGGCTACAATAATAACAAATACATCCTAGTACTACCATCACCAATACGGGTTACAACATTAAATCTGGCAAAACAACAACCATCACTGGCAGCCAACAATATCAATACCGACATCATCGTCTGCTACTCGATTATGTTTACAGACTGACGATGACTGACGACATTCAAGAAGTTCAACAGCAACAAAGTTGGTTACATTACGAGTGCATGAGTGCTTGATAGTACAAATAAAGGATGTTGGCTGGTATACATGCAGTCATACAGAGTAATTCATTTACGGGTGTTCGATTGTCGGTAAGTAGGTATTAAAAATTTTCTGGCTCATCATCTTCCAATATGAATGATCATACCCTATCACTTGCCATATTATTGGCTTATTATTGTTATCAATTCCGTAAATATCTTCAATTCACACATCTCTTTGTTCCACCCGTTTTTTGCGTACTGCCTTGTTTTGCTTCCCTAACGTTCTAAAATGTGTGTGTTTACAAATGTAAATAACTATTCGCATGTTGTTGTTTTTGCATTTATTATTATTTATTCGACATGGCAGTCATCAAGTGTTACGCTTCTACATACATAATTGGTCATTACAACCCTTCAGTCAGAATTACGACCTAGTTTCTCACACCACTTATGTTGTGTGTGTTAATTTTATACATGAGTGGCGGGACCTACAGTTTAAAGTCGACTCCGAACGACAGATTTTTGAGAAACTTTTCATGGCAATTTTATTTACTCTCAGAGTTTTTGCCAGAAATCTGCTGAGAGGAAGTCGCCGAAGAAATACTTTTTGTATTTTATTTTGATGTCTGGCCTGGGGCTCAAACCCTGGCTTTTCGTCTAATAAGCCAACACACTACCTACTAGACCACGGCGACTTCATGTTACGCTTCTTCTGCCCTGAAATCAAACGGTTGTATAACCAAAGCAAAAATCCAAGACTTTTTATGTTAACAGCAGCCAGCACTATGATGCATTCCATACATGTTGCAGGTACATTGTAATGTAACATATTGTAGTTTAGCCAAATGGGAATACCATGTGCATGATGTATTGTAGTTACTCTTTACATTGTATTTGGTTTATTCAACTTTCTTATGTTGTTGTGAAAGAAGAAGAAGAAGAAATAAATAAATTGCAATATTTCCAAGGGAATTTTCCTAGTTGATGTTTAGAAAAAGGTGGCTGTGTTGTTTAGGAAAATTAAGAGACTGTGGATGCCATAGTAAATTTTATTTTTATGTGGAATTCGTGACATGTTTAATTAGAAATTATACTTAAATGCCATTTTCTGGCAAAAAATCTTTAAGAGTGAATCAAATTGTAATGAAAGGTTTTTCAAAAAACAACGCTGATTATCAACTTCATCTGGCCTGAATTGAATGATCTGAACACCAATGACATGTGGTTTCCAAAGGACGATGTGACGTACCATACAGTTCATGCCATTTGATATTCGAGCGATTAAGAGCATAGTCATCTCACATGGAGGTAATGAGAACTGGCCATCGAGATCATGCGATGTAATTTTAAAAGACCTTTTGCTTTGGAGTTTTCGTAAGTGGCAGATGTATGCGAAAACGTAGCGGTTCTCAAAATAAATATTACCCATGTCATCGATCAAGTTAAGCCAGATTAGTGTGACATTAGGTTTAGGTTTAGGTCGTAGTGGTAGCTTTGATCATATCACAAAGCTCACTTGAGGGCGCATAGCGACCCGCTGTGATACCACGGGTGAATGCAGTCCAAGTTCCACCCAGACCAGGGAGGAGGAAGAAGTTGGTCAGCACAAGGGCTGCTCATCAGAAGCACGACTACTCCAAGCTGGCAAACCAGCCAGAAAGTTTGATGAACGAAGGTATATCCTTGATATCAATAGATGATAGCTCCGTCAAGCTGACAAGAAACGTAGAGCCAAATAATCTATTCCTGCACTTAGCAAGTGACGGACGCTGACAGAAGAAGTGGATAACAGTCTCTTCTTCCTCAGCGGATCTGCATCCGCGACACAAGTCGTTGAATGTGAGCCGCATCCTTTCCGCGTGTCTGCCCATAATGCAATGGCCCGTAAGCATACCACTGTGGTCGAGATGATGTTACGACCAAGTCCCAGCAACTGGTTAGTACGCCTACTATCCATCAAGGGCCAGGTGAGTAGCGATGGAGCAGGACTCCTCATTAACCCAGGATAGGTTGGCGTCTCGAAAAAATTTAAGCACAATAGCCAACTTGAACGAGGCAAGTGGCATGCCTAACTCAATCGAGGACGATTCCGGAAGGAGTGCACCAGCTCTGGCGAGCACGTCGGCCCTAAAGTTCCCCTCTGCTGCAGCAGTAAGTAGCAAATACCGCCTTACGCGCCCTACGTGAGTCTGGTTCCGCGTATGCTGGGAAGGGAGAAGGTCGGAATTTTGTATCGCCTAGTGAAAAGAATCGTATCGGTCTTGGAGGGGTTAATAGACAGTCCAAAATCCCTACACCAGTCCAGTAGAATTGACAGCGCCAGGTTCAATTTATCCGACAGCGTCTGCGGACAAATTCCCGACGCAGCAATGACAATGTCGTCAGCGTAAGCTCTGGCTTCATTGCCGGAGTGTTCCAGCCCCCACAAGAGTGAGTTGACTGCAAGGTTTCAGAGAAGTGGGGATAGAACACCGCCTTGCGGTGTTCCTCTACGAACCATTCTCTGACAATGTGTGTCCTCCACTGTGGAGGAAACTCGATGAACCTGACCAGATTCTGTGCCAGGTTGACAGAGCCAAGAGCCCTAATTATGGCGGCCGGGTCGACGTTATTGAATGCACCCTCGATGTCCAGAAAAATGGCATGGTCCTTTCCACCCGAGAGATAAGGGAGTGTAGAGCAATCTCTACAGATTTACCCCTCGTGTATGCAAGTGTGCCATATTTATTGAAGAATTCCCATTTGGAATGCACTCCATCCAGAGAAAACGGTGCAGACATTCGAACAGTACTGTAGTCCACAAATAATGGCATCAATAGGTCTCTTAAAAGAATAAAAAATGTCGATGATTTCTTACACACACCTTGATGTATTTAAATTTTAAAAGAGGAAGCACTTAAAAAGACCCTTTATAAAGGAAAGTACATGAAACACTCCATACACTGTCCTAGAAGAAGTGTAGCGTTTCTGTAAATAGGAGGATAATTTTTTAAAATTTTTTTAAAAAATATGCTACTGAGGTGATACTTAATGCAGGACAAAGGTACACTCCATTAGAGCCATAAAATCGTGACTTCAGAAAAATCAAGTACCCATAACGAAACGATTTCCTAACCCCTAGATCTAAATGTAATTGAGCACGTATGAACTGGCCCGAACAGGGCTCGAACCCTGGCTTTACGTCTAATAAGCCAACACACTACCTACTAGACAACAGAGACTATATCTAATCTAATCTATATATTATTGACTAATTATGTTAAAATCGTGCGAGCCCTGATAGTCTAGGGGGTAGTGCGCGATTCCCACTAGGGACTCAGGTTTGTTGCACTACACCGAGCATATGGTATAAGTTACTCAGCCCGTAAAGATTTAAATATAATTTGTAATTGTACTTAATTAATAAATAAAAAATAATATAAATATGTTATTCACGTAATAAAGCGTTCAAACATTGTTTTTCGTCGTTTGGTATTTTTAAAATTAAGAACCCACGTGTTCTCTGCAAGAAGAAGATGAACTCTAACCTTTGCATCATTCATTTTTACAGAGAGCACTGTTTCCGTACAACAAAAGCCTTATTCTTCTATTGATGTGAATATATTTTAGTTATGCCAACAGTTTCCAGCTCGTCGATATGAGACTGGACCAGTCCAAAATTTCTGCTGTAGACCTTATGAAAAACTTTATGTAAATATTATTTTCTTTCAAAGGTAGCAAGAAAAAGAAAAACTACACAAATGCGTGCAGAATTTAGTTTTCAAAACTATATTACAACTAAAGAAAAGTATAAAAAAAAAATATAAAAGAGAATATATATAAACACGTATAAAGTTACAGTTTTTACATAGAAACTCAGCATGTTTGCTTTGAATAAAGAAAGTTTAAAAAATAATGAACAATTGTTGTTACAAAAGTTTCGATTCTTTTCTATTTTTTCTTATTCAATAAGAGGCTTTTAATGCAAAGTCTCTGTTTAAGAGAAGCAAATTCAACAAAACAATAAATTTTTTCTTTTCTAAGAAACATTTTCATTGTATCAACAAGCAATGAAAAATAGGGAAATAAATTTCACAAATTCACTTTCACTTTTATTTCATGTGACCTTTATTTAATTTTTCATTTCTTGACCTACTGGCCAAGCAATTGCTGTCGTCTATAGTTGCCTGTAACAAAATAAAATTTTTTTTCCTCTTTTTTTCTGTTTGTAAAATGTTTTATTCCTTTAGAGCCCTTTTCCAAGTGAAATCCTTGATAAGAATAGAAGAACAAGTAAAGAAAGAAGGTAAAGTTGCTGTAGAAAACAAAATTACATTAATTTGTGTAATTTGCTCAAACATCACTTGTGCGCTAATTAAGGTCTTGCACTTTAAAGACCCTTCGAGCACGTAAAAGTGGTAAAGTGAAAAACGTACAAGTAGAAGCAAATCTAATTTCTTTTTTTTTACTTTCTCGTAGAGAGTACGAAAACAAATAGAAAAAATTTTCTGTTCCATTATAGACTATACGCCGTGAACACAAAATTCCGTGTAAAAAGTAAATTAAAAGAGTTTTGTTTTTTAACTTAAAAAATCGATTACGTTACTGATTTAAGAATGGTTTTACAAAAAAAAAAAAAAATCGCTGGAAGTAGTCTTTCACTACAAAAAGCTGTGAGGCAGGTTTGACACTTGCTGCACATAAAACGAAGGGCGTCTTGATAAGTGGCCGGAAGATAGTGGAGAAGATGGAGGTGACCGTTGGAGGTACTAAGATCGAATCTAAAAGGGCGATAAAATACCTGGGAGTGACAGGTTGAACTTCATGGAGCACGTGAAATACATCGACGAAAAGGCATGTGTATCACAGGGAGCACTGGCGAGGATGATGCCAAATATTGGAGGACCAGGTCCATTCAAGAGGAGGATAATATGGAGGGTTGTAACGTCAATAATGTTATATGCTTGCCCAATATGGTCGGAGGCACTCTCCGTGGGGACGACGAGGAGAATACTGTCCTCGGTGTATCGTCTAAGCACGATTAGACAACTAAGTGGCTACAGGACAGTGTCTGATGAAGCGGTATTGGTATTGGCAAAGACAATAGCAACAGACATACTGGCGGATGATATGAGGCGGATATACTCTCGTCATCTCGAGTTTCCAGGACGAACTGCAGCTATAAGGGCGGAGGAACGAAGGACTTCCATGCACAAATGACAGTCACGATGGGAGAACGGTTTAAAGGGGAGATGGACATTTCACCTTGTCCCTAATGTAACCCTTTGAATGGAGAACGAACATTGCGAGCTGAACTACTACGTGACCCAGTTCCTAACTGGTCATGGGTGCTTCAGGAAATACCTGCACAGATTTGGACATGATACTTTCCCTTTATGCCGAAACTGTGTAGATGAGGAGGAAGACGCGGAGCATATTCTAACATGCTGCCCCAGATTGAGATGAGCCGGGGAAACGAGTTTCGGAGCAACTCGCCTTATGGAGGAGATGTTGAATTCTAGGATTCTATGGAGTCAATACAGTCAGAGAATGGCTGAAGTTATGATAGACCTCCGAAGGCTGGAGGAACGGAGGCGAAACTTAACTTAGTGTGACCAAGCTTTAGAGTTAACCAGCACTCCGCGAAGTAATACCTGTCGCCAGGGGGGGGGGGAGAGTGGTTAAAGTGTGTAGGGGGTGGGTTCAGTACATAGGCACCAGTGATGGTGAATCGTCCACTCTTTTGTTGGAACGAGAGTGTCTTTCGAAGATTCTCACCTCCGGCCTAAGACAAAAAAGAAAAAACTCAGTAAGCATAGAACGTCAGCATAGAGAATGTAAACATACAGAACGTAAGCATAGATAATGTATTGTTAGGCACCTGAATGCGACAGCTACAGTATGATTTTAAATATTTAAATAAATTTCTCATTCCACACTAAGAATTTACTCCCCATTTGAAATGTTAGTGTTGTTTTATTGTATTTGTACGCTCCTTTTCTATTCCTTTCTGAAGGAATTTAAATCATAATAAATCTCCTACAATTTCGCCTTTTTCTAAACTAATTTCATCTTATTTATTTCCCTTTTATTTATTTATTTATTTATTTTATTTCAATATGTTTTCTTTTATCTTTCTGTCTTACTTTCGTTTTTCAAACAATCCTTCATTTGAATTTTCTAAAGAAAAGAACGAACTGAAGTAGAGAGTATAGAAGGAAATAAAACGTGATTAAATCGAATTATCATTCATTTATAAATCCATGAAGCAACAGCACAAATGAAGTGATAATTTGATAAGAAAAATGAAGATTTTTCATCTTTTCTACTGAATGCAACATAATTTTCACTTTCAACACTTCCTTTCATAAAATTAGGTTAGAACGCTTGTCTTTCCTTTTGTAGTATTTATTATGCTTTTTAATTTTTTTTGTGCCTTGAAGCTGCCACAGAGCATTTTTTCCATCATCTCACAATTTATTTTCTTTATTTCCAATTTTTTATTTACAGGTCTACTGTAGCAAACGCAAGTACAGGCACCCCCGACAAAACGAAATATGAATAAATAAAATTGCTATAAAAAGTTTCTCTAAAATCTGTCGTACGGAGTCGATTTTAAACTGTAGGTCCCACAATTCATGTATAAACTTAACGCACAACATAAGTGGTGTGAGAAGCTAGGTCGTAATCCTGACTGACGGCAGGAAGTTAGAGTTTGCCATCAGTCACAAAATTGAAACTACGGCCTCTGAAACAGCGTATTGAGTTTTTCAGTGTTGAGAAACTTTACCCATTGAGTTTCATTGAAAATTCAATATGATTCATAAAACCGTTTCAACGTAAAACCTTATCATTTCTTATAAGGCAGTTGCAATGATAAGTATTTATTTTTACCAAGATATTACTTGATTGGTCATTACAACCCTTTAATGGGCCTAGTTTCTCATATAGGAATGGATCTCTCCGTACCGTTTGATACCATGCGAGGTATCAGGCAAGGTTATCTGTTATCATGCGACCTCTCAACACTCTCACTCATGGAGAGTGTTCTACGGAAGGCGGCATCGCAATGGTACTATTTTCCAAAACAGCGTCCAGTTGCTTGCGTACGCTGACGACATTGACTTCACAGGGCGTACCAAGGGAGATATAACTGCTGCCTTTAGTACAATCGGACGGGGGTCTATCAAGTTGGGTCTGGCAGTAAATGATGGCAATACGAAGTATATGTTATCGGCAACTAGAGACGTGCGGCATATTGGATCTCAGATTACGGCCGATAACTATACTTTCAATATAGTCAATGAATTTATTTATCTTGGCACCGTTGTTGTCTGCAGTCTGGAGCGCAAGATCACTCTTGCCAACAGGTGCTACAATGGTCTCAATAGGCAATTGAGTAGCAGAGACCTCTCTCGTACGACAAAACTAACACTCTACAAGACGCTCATCATCCCTGTGCTTCTTTATGGCGCAGAGGCATAGACAGTATTAAGCACTGGTGCAGCAGCCTTGAGGCTATTCTGATCCAAGAGCGAGCTGTAAGAGCTTCTCAACGACATGGATGTTGTGAAGCGCGTATTAACATCCAGCGGCTACGCTGGCTCGGCCATGTCATTCGAATGGAGGAGGATGCTCCGCGTGGGACGGATATTTGATGCGGGGATTTGCGGAAGTCGGTGAAGAAGACGAACTTGTTTGCGTTGGAAGCACCAAATCGAGGAAGTTCTGTCATCGATTAGTGTGACCAGACGCACGCAAGAAGCAGAGACGCATATAAGGATGTGTTAGGGCAGGCTGAAGTCCGTTAATCGTGTTGTTAATGTCTAAATAAGTAAGTAAGTAAGTAGGCAGAGACCACTAATGTTAATTGGCTCCATGTTGATGCCAATTATTGTTAAACATTCAAGAACAAAAATTTTTTTTCTTTATCGCCGTATACATGTATTAAAATAAACGAGGAAACAGCAAAATATACATTTTATTTGCAGGCTTTTCTATAAACCTTGATATCCTCTATTTTTTTCTACTTCCTACATACGTACATAATTGGTCATTACTACCCTTCAGTCAGGATTACGACCTAGCTTCTCACACCACTTATGTTGTGTTTGTTAATTTTATACATGAGTGGCGGGGCCTACAGTTTAAAGTCGACTCCGAACGACAGATTTTTATGAGAAACTTTTCAAAACAAAATTTTATTTGCTCTCAGAGTTTTTGCCAGAAATCTGGTGAGAGGAAGTCGCCGAAGAAATATTTTTTCATATTTTCACTTTGCTGTATGAGCTGGGGTTTGAACCGTGAACATACGTCTAATTAACCAACACACTACCTACTAGACTACGGCGACTTCTATTTCCTGCATCCATGAAGTCAAATTGTAATTCACTTTCGTTGCTACCACTGTAGCTATTGTAGTTGCAGCATTAAATGAAATTCCTTGTTTTCTTTCCGCTTTTTTAACAAATTTACACAATCTCTACCATATTTAAGGCTCTTCTTCCAATCTCATTTTGAAACGTTTAAATAGAAATGTTGTTTACTTTAGTTATTGTTGTTTGTGTGAAGTTTGTTGTACAAAATGTTTTTCATTTAAGCCTGTATTCTTTTTATCAGAATTATTGGCACGAAAACGATGTAGAACAGGAGCAGCTATAAAAGAAAGTCGATTGAATCTGTTTGTGCTGATTGACCTCCACTTTGTAAGGGACTTGACAGAAATTATTTTTCTTTTGCATTTTTCTGACATTTTATTTTTCTTTTTTTTAAATCCTTTTTGTTTGTTTTTGTTGTTGTTTATTTCCAATTTCTTGTTATATATTGGCTCTCTTATTTCATTCATTTCTCTTAGTACACTTTCTGCATTGTTATAGTCTTGATACAAGCTGATGGATAATGGCTGCCACTTCGTTTGAGTGAACAAATAATTCCCATTAAATTCAAGATCAATTTTGTTACTTGGTACTAGATGAAATGGAAATATTAACACAACAACAACAAAAACAACTGCTTACAATAAAAACTAAATAAATCTGAAAATAATCAGGATTAGCGACCAAACTTCTCACACCACTTATGTTGTGTGCGTTAATTTTTATACATCAGTGGTGGGATCTACAGTTTAAAGTCAACTACGAATGACAGATATTTTTGAGAAACTTTTCATTGCAATTTTATTTACTCCCCCAGGGTTTTTTTTTACCAGAAATCTGCTGAGGGGAAGTGGCCGAAGAAATATTTTGTTAGAGATATCAGGCCTGGTGTTTGAACTGTGACCCACTAGACTACGGCGACCAATATAATCACCCACAAGATTTTCGCACTTTCTAATCCTTTTACAGTAGACCAATCACCTGCTTAACTCTAATAGGTTAATTATTGGGAACAAAAAAAAGATGGTATAGAAGATGCAGGATATACTTTGCTTGATGAATCCTAAAGACAGTTTTCGCAAGACAAAGGATGAGTAAATACTGGTAATCTTATAATAAGGCTGTATGCGAAGAAACTGGATAAAATTTCCAACTCCGGATTTTTGAGAAATTTTTCATGGCAATTTTATTTACTCTCCCAGAGTTTTTGATAGAAATCTGCTGAGCGGAAGTCACCGAAGAAATAAAGGGAACGACAAATAACTTTTTTTTTTAAATGCTTTAAAAATAAAACTACTGAATATTTTCTCAAATTTCGTTTTTTATTTGAAAGTACAATCCTTCCGGTTAATAATGGAAAATAATTTCATTCAAATGACTGCCTCGGCTGGCCATGCAGCAGCCTACACAATCGGTCCAATTTTTAAGCACATTATCGATTGTGTGCAGCTGTATTTCACCAATGGCTTCACGAATATTGTCCTATAAAGCGTCAATTGTCTCTGGCTTGTCGGCGTAACACTTATCTTTAACGGCACCCTACAAATAATAGTCCAACAGTGTCAAATCGCAGCTCCGAGGTGGCCAAACAATATCAGCTCTGCGGCTGATAATGCGATCTTCAAAAGCAGGGCGCAAAACATCGAATGTAGCTTCGGCTGTGTGGCACGTAGCGCCGTCCTGTTGAAACCAAATGTTGTCAATATCCTCCTCTTCAATTTTTGTGAACAAAAATTCGTTCAACATGGCCCGATAACGATCGCCATTGACTGTAACGGCCACTCCTTGCTCATTTTCGAAGAAAAATGGCCCAATTATGCCTCTGTACCAAAATCCGCACTAAACAGTGACTCGCAAATGTGATAATATTGCTTGTTTACATACCCGCCAAGATCAAAATGAGCTTCATCTGAAAAGATGATTTTTTTGGCAAAATCGGCATTTTCTGGTGTAGGCTACTGCATGGCCAGCCGAGGTAGCCATTTGAATAAAATTATTTTCCATTATTAACCGGAAGGATTGTATTTTGAAATAAAAAAAAATTGAGAAAATATTCAGTAGTTTTTTTTAAAGCATTATCAAAAAAAAAGTTATTTGGCGGACTCTTTATTTTCTTTATACTTCGTTTTGTTCGAGATGTCTGTGCTGGGGTTTGAACCGAAACTAGACGTTTTCAAAACCAACGATCTGAATATACATTTTAATGAAACATATTACACCTATGTACATCAGCCTGACCACAAACCTTTTGATGTCACATGACTTGTCTTATTATAAAAGGAATGTTAGTGACACTTATAACTGTCATTTGCTAAAGACCATATAGGATTTCCAATTAAAACACACAGCCATTATACAAAATATCTTGTTACACCCCTGTGTTTAACCTGAACTCAACGGTCCCATCTATAATATGTGATGTTATTGTGAGATGCCCTTATAACCTCAAGAAATCATTGCCGCCACCATAAGCATTAAATTGTGATAAAAAGGCGCCTGGATGAAGCTCTATTAAAACATTCAAAGTCCATAATTTGCTAACATAGAGTCGTTTGTGATTTCATCTTTCAAAGAGCAATGCCTTACGAAACTGAACTATCATTCTACTTTACCATTAAAGGAAATGGACAGAAATACTTCTTTCCACTAGGGTAAGGGGCGTTAGGTGTCTACTAGTTATAAGGCACATAAAGTTCAGATCTGTTTGGCTTTCATATTACATACATAACTGGCCATTACAACCCTTCAATCAGGATTACGGCCTAGCTTCTCAGACCACATGTTGTGTGTGTTCATTTTATCCATAAGTGGTGGGACCTACAGTTTAAAGTCGACTCCGAACGACAGATTTTTGAGAAGCTTTTTCATTGCAGGTTTATTTACTCCCAGAGTTTTTGCCAGAAATCTGCTGAGAGGATGTCGTCGAAGAAATATTTTTTCATATTTCGTTTTGATGTCTGACCTGGGATACGAACCCGAGCTTTACGTCTAATAAGCCAACACACTACCTACTAGACTACGGCGACTTCAATGTCTATCATATTAGTGAGCATTTATTTCCACGCATATTTTTTGATGTTGTATACCAACGCAAGGCATAGTTTTGTTGTTGATTTTGTCAACCATTTCTCATAACAACAAAAAAACAAAAGAAACTCTTGTGCTTGCTGTTAAAATGACACGCTCACTTGAATATAAAAAAAAATTTTATTTCTTTTTTCGAGTAACCAAGTTCTCCTTTAACACTCATCCCGACTTTCACATTTTGAATACAAGAGCCTCTCTGTAAAAACGTCTTTTAAAACGTAAAACAGCCCTTTAACACTCATCCTGACTTTAACACTTTAACATTTAAAAAGTGTCAATGGCATTAATATTTAATTTTTGAAATCCCTTTTACTGCATTTCTCTTTATGCAAATTGCTATGCTATGCCTACACGCTTTGGTTTTTTTGTGTTTTGCTCATCACACATACTTTGTAGTGTTGTGGCAAGGGTTGTCATTCCTAAAAGTTTTTTGAAAACTTATATTTTCATTACTTTCTCGGTAATTTCAATTTCCAATTTGGAATTTCATTCCGTATTTATATTTTTTCTTTTATTTCGAAAGTAACAACTGGAAAACAAAACTGTCGGGAATAAACTTTTCGTTTCTCCTTTTTATTTTTTTTTCATTGATCCTGAGGTAACGATGAAATTACTAAAAAAAATACGATACATTTAATAGTCATGTGTATCGTTTTAAAGCAGTTTTGTAGTTTGTTTCTTTTGTTTTTATTGTAGCAACTTTTAAAATTTTTAAAGAAACTTTTTGTCAAATAAAAAAGTTTTCAGTTCATTGGAAATTTGTTTCGTGTATGTACGTATTTTCGTGTGGTAAGTTTAAGTTCTTAAGGCAACTTTTAGTAAAATTTTGTTGTCAAATAAAATTTTTGCAATAGAAATTGATATTTAGAATTAATTTTCTGAAAAGTAATAACATGAGTGTGGGGATAACAAAAATTGTGCATTTTATTGGCTTTTTTTAAAAACTTTAATTAAATATCGGGTTTAACTCTTTAAGAGACGTTAGTTTCAAAATTTTTTTATGAACCTACAGACTTGGACAAGATAGGAGGATTATTATAAACCCTATAGTGTTGTGAGCGATTACAAAACCTCAACTTTGCTAAGTTGAAGCTATCATAACAGTATCAAGGGACTCGGACGCACATATTGCCAAGCGAACAAAAATCTAATAGGTAGTGAGGCCTCGATTCAAACTCCAGGTCAGGTATCTTTAACAAAACGAAACATGACAAAATATTTCTTTAGCGAACATCATCTCAGCAGATTTCTCGCGAAAACTCTGTGAGTAAATAAAATTGTCATGAAAAGTTTCTCAAAAATCTGTCGTACGGAGTCGACTTTAAATTGTAGGTCCCGCCACTCATGCATAAAATAAACACACACAACATAAGTGCTGTGTGAAGCGAGGGTTGCAATGACCAATTATGTTATATACACATAGCCACAAAAGTATACATACGAATAACAAATTTCAGAAATTTTTTTAACTAATCCGTTTTCGTTGAAAATCTTTGTAATTGTCTGACAACTTTCCTCGATTTTAAGACGGTTTTGGTTAAAAAATTTCTGTAATTTGTTAACAGTTGTGGGCCATTAGTTCAATCCGTTTTTTTGAAAATATTTATAATTGTCTGACATCTTTCTTCGATTTTAAGACGGTCTTTTGCTCTGGTTCAGAAATTTGTGAAATTTGTAAAATACTTACAAACAATTCAGGTCAATTTCAGAAATTTTTTAACCAATGCAAAAGACCGTCTTAACATCAAGGAAACTATAAAGATTTTCAATGAAAACGGATTAGTTAAAAAATTTCGGCAATTTTTTAACGTACGTATAATTTAGTAACTGTGTGTATGTATGTATGCATAGTCAGCGAGTACCACAACGGTTTACAAACAGAATTCATTCTTTCGCCGTACTATTCAAATGTAACGTTTTACTGAAGAAGATTTCTTTTCCATCGCTTCAGAGCTTGCTTTGTATATTTCGAAAAACTATTCCCTAGAAACGATAAAATTTCCTTGATCGATCGTTTTAATATTCTTTTGTATAGAACTTATATTCCTTCTCTAAAACCATACAGAACTTGAAGCTCATATACAAACAAACTTAAAAAGTAAAAATGAAGAAAACAAAAAAAGAAAACCAAAATTAATGAAAGAAACGTGGCTGTGCTTAGTCAGCAATGACTGCAACACATTACCAGTCAATCCCCTTTTATCAACAAAGAAAAATCTGCTTTAAAAATTTTTTTTGTGTCATATAAGGAGGTTTCACTGTATTTTATTAATATAATCACACAAGTATCACAAGTTCGTGATAGACCTCGTCTCCGCAGCTGTGAAGTATACACTAAAGCGAAAACTGTTATGCTCCAACATCACAAAATAAGTGAAGTATTAAAATTAGTAGAGAATTATACTAAAACGTCACAACAGACACGTCGTTTTTAAAGAGACGTTTTCGAATTTTAATTATTTTCCTTTTTAAATGAAATTGGCTTTACTGTCAGGTTTTATTTGTTTACAAAAGCCAGAAGAACAATTGAAAAAATAAGCAAAGTTTGCTTTTTAGAAACCAGTGCCATTAAAAAGTTAATCGATATCAGGAAACCACAGCAAAACTTCATGCTATTTTCGTACAAGATCACACTGACTATATTATCGCCACTGAACGTAATGAATCGATTTACGCTTGAGTAACGTTGGAATTTTTTGGGCCAACGAGAAACTGCACGATGATGTCGATTTTGCCAAAAAAAAAATCATCTTTTCGCATGAAGCTCATCTTGGTGGGTACGTTAATAAGTAAAATCACCGTATTTGTGGCTCAGTGCGGAGGCATCATTGGCCCATATTTCTTTAAAAATGAGGACGGCGTAATTATTGCGGTCGTTGAAGACACCTATCTCACTATGATAAGCCAATTTTTTTACCAGCTCTTCATGGTATTGATGTGAACGATGTTTGATTTCAACAGAATGGTGCAACCTGCCACACATCTCATGCTACAATCGATTTATTACGTCAAACGTTTAATGGCCTTTAATTGGTCGAAAGGGTGATGTCAGTTCGACGCCAAGAAGCTACGGCATTAAAGAAGAGTGCTATGTCGACAAACCAGAGACAATTAAGCATTTAAAGGCCAACATTCCTGCTGCCATTGCCGAGATACGATCCCATACACTCGAAAAAGTGCACGAAAATTGGTCAGGTCGGACGAGGTACTGTGAGGCCGACAGCGGCATCCACATGAATGAAATAATATTCCATTTCTAAACGAAACAATTGTACTTCGCAACAAAAAAATAAATTTTACAAAAGTTCAAACCTTTTTGTTTTCACAATTACATGACATGACTTCAATCAATCAATCAATCAATTCTAGGCAAGATTAGTTGGCAATATTGTCCTTCACAGATTTCTGGCAAGAACTCTGGGAGGAAATACAATTGTCATGAAAAGTTTATCGAAATTTAGTTGAAATTCGAAGAGTGCCGGAAAAAGTTTACCAAGAAGTTTAATTTTTTTCGTATTAAAAATCATTCATTTACAGTGATAAACAATAAGGGCTTTTAGCTTATAACTTAAAATTGAAAAAATACTTTAACGAAATTCAAGCTTTATTGTGCCTAGGGTAGGGCATTAATTTTTCTTTTTTTTTGTTTGAAATAATTTGCTTTTAATTATTTTTAATGGCAAAAGCATTTAAAAGCTTATAACAAAGTAAAATTGCTGTAGCTTTTATATTTCTTCATTATGAAATTTTTATTTCCATTTTTATTAATAAATCCCATAAGGAATATCGTGAATGGCAAACAACAGCTAGAGCAGCATAAAATAAACATGAAATATTTTTAATTTCTTTTTTCTTCTTTTATTCCATTTCATTACCGAATCTCTTTGTTTAATGTTTTTTAATTTATTTTTTTAATATGTTTTTTTAAACTTTATTCTATAAATTTGACTTCCACTTCCTCCCTTATGCTACATCAACAAAAACACAAAATATCGTGCTTCTAAAGGCTACATTCTTAAGCTTCTCAACATTACGCTTTTGATGACGCTGATGGAATTTTTTTAATATGCCATTAAAAATGTCCTGTCATAAATATTTTGCAGTGGCGTTTTCTTTTACATATTTTTACATCTTCAAACCGCTCTCTCCTCTTTCTTTTTTTATTTATTTTATCACTTAACACATGTTTTCGGACGGTTAACTAAGGGCAACAGTTGGGCCTTACTTACAGTGTTAAATACATTCTTTTTAACGGTTTTTTCTAATGTGCTGCAATATTACATCATGAAAGCAGTGGTGCAACATTGACAACCAATAAAATATTATTTAAAAACTTTACTGAAAAAAAGGAAGAGAAGTCGCCGTGGTCTAGTAGGTAATGTTTTGGCTTCTTAGACGTGAAGCCACGATTCAAACCTCAGGTCAGACATCTCCAACAAAAGGAAAAAATATTTCTTCAGTGACTTCTTTTCAGCAGAGGTCTGGCAAAAATTCCGAGATTAAATAAATTTGACATGAACAAATTCTCCAAAATATCTGTCGTTCGGAATCAGCTTTCACACACATCATAAATGGTGTGAGAAGATAGGTCGTAATCCTGGCTTAGGGTTTCTAATGACCAATTATGTGTGTATGTATGTAACAAGTGATATCGGCGACACCCTGTTTAAGTAGAGTAGATAGAGAGATAAGATTGATTTTGATGGAAAAAACATACCAGTGAAAAAGTGGTTTCAAATATTTGAAGAAACTACAGAAGCGTATGAATTAAATATCAAGCAAATGTATGTTCATGCGAGGAACAAAATTACGGGCGCGGCTAAAGCATTTATAGAGACCGAAAGTGTATCTCATTATGACCAATTGAAAGAAAAATTAATTAGTGAATTTGATCGAAAATACGATAGTTTTGAAATACATAAAATGCTGTCGCGAACAAAAAAAGAAACATACAGAATCGTTTTATGAATATGTTTTGAATATGAAAAGAATTGCAAATTTGGCAGATATCGAGGAATGCGCGACAATCCGGTATATAGTCGACGGTGTAAATATTACAGACAATTTTAAAGTTAATTTATACAGCGTAAAAACATTTAAAGAGTTACGTGAGCAATATGAAATTTACGAGCACATTATGCAACGCGAAAGAGGACAATATAATAAGAATAAAACTAGCTCAGTAAACAAATTCGTGGGAGACAAGCAAAATCGTTGTTTTAATTGCGGATCGAAATTTCATAAAAAAAAGTGGGTGCAAAGCGGCTCCGAAATGTTTTAAATGCAATAATTACGGTCATATTTCTAAATATTGTGACTATGGTAAACCGTTCGACAAAGCCGAAAAGACAGTAAACTCAGTTTTCGATCAAAAACGATTTAAAACAGTGTTTTTTATCAATAAAAAAATCGAATGCTTGGTAGACACCGGCGCGGACGTGTCGCTAATGCAAGTAAGTGTATACAATAAACTATTTAATTGTTGGAAATTATTACCATGTGGCTCGGTATTACGCGGACTTGGTAACACAAAAACAATACCGGTCGGGTTGATTAAAGGTGAAATAAGCGTTGATAACATAAAAACAACTCATGAGTTTCTGGTTGTTGAAGACATTTTATAAGCAAAGTTGAGTTACATTCGGACAAAAACGGTTACACGTTTAAAAGTAAAGAAGAAGTAGAAAAAGAAATAGTTGTTTACAATATTGATGAAGTCGACGTTGATTTTAATTATAAAGATGCGGTTGAAACATTAATAAAAAATTATGTTGCTGATCCAGCGAGTCAGAGTTTTTTAAACAATAAAGAAATTATTCCTATAACTATGAAAATTATACCCAACGAGAATATGAAACCATTCCGTCACTCTCCATCAAGACTAGCAATGCAAGAAGAAGACGCTCTCAATAAACAAGTTAAAGAATGGTTAAAGAGTGGTGTAGTAAGAAGGTCAACGTCTGATATGGCCAGCAGAGTTGTAGTGGTAAGGAAAAAATGTGGGGACTTCCGTATTTGTATCGATTTCAGACAATTAAACAAAATGGTTTTAAGAGATTGCTTCCCAGTACCAATAGTGGATGATGTGCTTCAAAAATTAAAAAAAGCCAAGTTTTTTTTCATGTGCCTATTGATGAGGCAAGCAAAAAGTTCACTGCATTTGTAACAAAGCGAGGTCTTTTTGAGTTCAACAGAGCGCCATTTGGCTTCTGCAATTCGCCAGCCTGCTTCGTAAGATATGTGAATCATATTTTCCAAGATTTAAAAAATAACGACCTAATGGAGCTCTATGTTGATGATATAATTATATACGATGAAACTGCAGAGGGTTGTCTGAAAAAGTTGGAACTGAAAAGTTGGAATATGTCTTGATTTTAATTGGAGAAAATGTTGTTTTATGAAAAATAAAATTGAATTTTTGGGTCATGTGGTGCAAAACGGTACACTATCGCCAGGGCCGACAAAATGTAAAGCTGTTGAGAATTTCCCATTGCCAAAAAACATAAAAGATACACAAGCTTTCCTAGGTCTCACTGGTTATTTTAGGAAGTTTTGTGAAGGGGTATGCTCAGATTGTTCAACCACTAACTGACTTACTAAGAAAGAACGCTAGTTTTACAATTGGTGACAAAGAGATTCAGGCCATAGAAAAAATCAAACACATGTTAACTAACGAACCTGTACTTGGGTTGTATGACAGAGATGCCGAAACAGAAGTACACACAGATGCCTCGAAAAATGGTTTTGGCGCTACAATTTTGCAAAAACATGACGACAATTTCCACCCGATTTTGTACTGGAGTAAGAAAGCAACGCCGCAAGAAAGCAGATTGCACAGTTACATTTTAGAAGTGAAAGCAGCGTACTTGGTGTTTAAAAAATTTCGCCATTTACTGTTGGGTATAAACTTTACATTGGTAACGGATTGCGCAGCTTTCAGGCAAACAGTTGAAAAGAAAGACGTACCTCGAGATGTGGCGCAGTGGATCATGTATTTGCAAGATTTTTCATATACTGTTGTGCATAAACCGGCAAATCGAATGCGGCATGTAGACTGTTTAAGTAGATTCCCTGTTGACGTCTACACAATACACACAGAGTTAACAGCTAGATTACGAAAACTACAACAGAATGATGAGCACGTGAAAGCAGTGACAGCAGCACTTGAGCTAGGTAGCTATGGCGATTATAAATTAAGAGGTGGCCTTGTTTATAAATATGTTGACGGAAACGATCTTCTACTAGTGCCGAAATCAATTGAGGGCGAAATAATGAAACTGGGCATTTTGCAGCCGAAAAAACAATGCATGCGATTAAACAACGGTATTACATTCCTCACCTCCAAAAAAAAGTCGAACAGTGTATCAACAATGGCGTAAAGTGTATAATATATAACAAGAAGCTGGGAAAAAAAGAAGGATATCTACAATTAATCGACAAGGGAAATACGCCATTGTGCACAATCCATATTGATCATCTGGGGCCACTGGATGTCACTGCCAAACGATATAAGTATATATTAGCGATGATCGATGGTTTTAGTAAGTTTGTATGGCTCTTTCCTACCCGAACTACAAATGCCGATGAAGTGATTAAGAATTTGAAGGTGTGGTCGGAGACTTTTGGGTACCCAAGTAGAATCATAAGCGACAGAGGTTCAGCGTTCACTTCAGTTATGTTTAATGATTTTTGTCGAGAAGCAAATGTTGAGCATGTGGTAACAACAACTGGTGTGCCACGTGGAAACGGCCAAGTAGAGCTACTTAACAGAACAATTTTGTCGATTATCAGCAAAGTTTCATCACATGAATCATCTAAGTGGTTTAAGTATGTAGGACAGGTGCAGCAGACAATTAATTCTTGCGTTCATAGTACGACGAAATCAACACCATTTGAAGTCCTATTCGGCAAAAAAATGAAAACGAATATCGACGATAGCCTGCTAGAGACGTTACAAGAAGAATTAGTTGACCGCTTTGATGAAAATAGACAGCAGCTACGCCAGGACGCAAAACTTCAGATTGCAAAAGCACAAGAACGCCAGAAAAATAACTATGATAAAAATCGCAAAGATTTGGTTATATATAAAGTTGGCGATCTCATTGCGAACACAGTTTGTTGCTGGAAAAAAACTATCTAGTGAATATTTAGGCCCATACGAAGTGACTAAAGTGAAACGCAATGGACGTTACGACGTGGTAAAGGCAGCAGATTTTGAAGGTCCCAAAACAACATCCACCAGTTGTGACTTTATTAAACCATGGCGACAAATTGAAGATCACACAGCATCATCTGAGGCAGATGATATTTTTCAGGATGGCCGAATGTAACAAGTGATATCGGCGACACCCTGTTTAAGTAGAGTAGATAGAGAAATAAGAAAGAAATACAGTGAAAGAGAGAGAAAAGGAGTAGTAGGATATCAGTAGAAAAGAAAAGGTTGAGAGTTAGTCAGTTGAAAGAAAGATAAGATTCAAGTTGCTTTTTTTAAGTCGGAAAAGTGTATCTTTTAGAAGTTAAAAGGAGTAATTTTTAGAAGTTTAGAAAAGAAAAGTTGAAGCATAAAAGTTTAAAACAAACCATTTTGAAATTAGGTTTAAATAAAAAAAACTCATTTACTTATTTTTTATAAAATGAATTAAATTAATTTTAATATTTAAATAAACTACTGCTGTATTTAAATAAAACATCATTAAATCGAATCTTTTATTTAAATACGATAACCAACCTTAATTACATGTATGTAATATTATGAGAGGGACGTATTGTGCATTTTGTGTCGACTCCCTCAGCAAACAAAACGTTGAAAACTACACAGAAGTGCCACCTGAATAAATTAAGTCTGACTGTCCTCATAAACATCAAGCAAGTCGGGGGAATATTTGCAAACGATAAGCTCAGAAGGCATAGGAAAAGGCGGTGTCCTTAACGATTGTAGTGACCTATTACGTATGTATGTATGTAAATTAAAGATTCGTATGAATGTGAACCCTTTAAAGTCCTTCGAATATTAGGATGTTCCGTTCTGCCTCTTTCTGGCCCACCAAGCTACAACTCAGTTTTTATTCCTTCAGTGAAAAAGTACATTAGTACTGCGTTCATACAATCTATTGTATTTTCCACCTACTGTATATGGTATCCCTAGTATGTCTCCTCCAAGCCTAATGCCCTGTAAACCTGTTGCTTGGTACCCACAATATCAAGTGTATGCGCAGCACCTGGGGTGCACTCAGACGTTTCTTTCTGGAATGCATTAATGCGTCACACGTTCTAAGAATGTGTTCCAATGATTCATTATCATAGTTACAGAATCTACATGTTCTGCTCGGGATAAAATAAGTGTACTCTGAGCCTATAATGAAAGAGTCTGAGTTGAAAGACCGCTTATCAACTTCAGGCTGTTTCTTGATAGTTTGATGCAGGACTCAGGTAACCTACTATTGCAATTTCCGAACATTGCCTTGAGAAAATCAACTGGATTTGTTGTGAATACGTGTTTCAGGCTACTGGGTTTACTTTGGTTTCTTTCGAAAGTAATTTATAACGCGGTATTTAGAGACCACCTTAAGGTGTGTTAACCAATTCCGCAATTCCGGGTTTAATTTCCGTCATTGTTTGGTGATATTTCAGGCCGTAAATAACCAAAGTTTATGACCTCACTGTTATATGAATCCATCATAATAGCTGAATCGATTTTAGTGAGCCTTACGGTGATTTCCTCTTCTTTTACCACCCGATCTACCAAATTAATTTTTGTTATACAGTGTTCAGTAATAAACGCCATTATTGAGCTCAATATTTCATATAAAATGTCAATTAATTATTGCTCAATAAATTCATAAATTGTTATAATATTGAGTAAAACTTAAAATGCAAAACTGTCATAAGTGTGTTTAGTGAGCATATTGCAATTAACCGAACACTTTTTGTTGATGTTTGGCAACTCAAATATCAACAACGACAAAGCCAAAAAAAACACACCAAAAACACAAATTAAAAACAATGTTGTTGAAGCAACCAGCTGTTTTGTTTACCAGCTGTCAAATGAATATTGAATAAGCAGCTGAATTGCGTATATTATTATGTCTAAACACTTGAAATATTGTACTCAATTAACCGAATATTGTCTCAATAAAAGTGCATATCTGAACATAGTAGAACGTAGACAGCGGGCTAACTAAGAGAGAATCGAATAAAAAACGAACATCAAAGGATGCACAAAAATAAGAATTATTGGGAAGGAATAGGATACAATGGACACGTTTTCTTACCATTCAATTCAATACATTATAAATATCAGCATTGTTTTTAGGCAACAACAGTTGGTATCCCTATTATTTCAGGACTTTTTACATCTGCTCAGCTAGAAAGATTTGATTAATGAAACAAAACTCGAAAACTAAATACTAAACCTAGTAAGGAGCAAAGAAAATAAAAAAGCAACTAAGAAAATAAAGACATGTACTTAAGTAGGCTTTCAACTGTTAAAATATAAAAATTTTAATTAATAAATGTTGTGTATTCGTATAAATTTTTTCGGTCAAATGACCTTCAATTTGAAGTTTCCTTTGTTCTTTATCTGTGTTTTGTATATACATACATACTTGGGATACCAGACGGGATCGATTTTTAAAAATCCCGGGATTTTTCGAGACAATTCGGGATTGAAAAATCCCGAAATATCCTGGGATTTCCAAAAAATATCCCGGGATCTAAAAACTATTGTATTATTAAAAATTATATTAATTTTTGATCTTTATCACAATACACATGTTATAAAATAAAAAACAGAATAAAAAGTAACAAAAATAAAAATAATTCATCTGTGTCTCCATGCATATATATATATATATCGCAGTCGGCGTGGTCTTGTAGGTAGTGTGTTGGCTTATTAGACGAAAAGCCAGGGTTCGAGCCCCAGACCAGACATCGAAATAAAATACGAAAAGTATTTCTTCGGCGACTTCCTCTCATCAGATTTCTGGCTGTAGGTCTCGCCATTCATGTATAAAATTAACACACACAACATAAGTGGTGTGAGAAACTAGGTCGTAATCCTGACTGAAGGGTTGTAATGACTAATTATGTATGTATGTATGTATAGACACATTAGTGAAGAAGCAAATACCTACCCTTTTAAGAACACTATTTAGTATCCGAAATATATATTGATTATATTAATTGTTGTAAGTAATTTTTTAAAAAGATCAAAGACTCTAATATTTCTTGCCTTAATTTTGATGCAAACAAAAACATGTTTCGTTGAAAACATTTGGGCAAAATGGTTTCAAGATAGCTATATGCATAGTATAACTATTCACCTCTAACACCTCGTGATTTAATCAAATCTATTTCTTTAGAAAGTTGATTGTCTAAACCATCAGCTGTATTAACAGATTTTATTGGTCTTCGAGGGCAACGTTTAACTTTCTAACAATGGAAGTTGGGTTCTTATTCAGTTCGATGTCGAGTGATATAGAATATTCACTTAATTGTTGCATGATACACTTGAAAAACTACATGAGTGTTATTTAATGTAATATTAAATAAAAACAATGCCGTAGACTCAATTTTATTCTTACTTTATAAAGTTTATATGTATAAATTTACAATCCCGAAAATTCCCGGGACAAATTTTAAAAAATCCCGGGATTCCCGAAAATCCCGGGATTTTGTGATTCGAGATTTCCCGATTTGCATCCCTAATACATACATATAGCATATTTGGTTTACATCAATATTGTTATTAAAATGGAAAAATTTAGATACTGGTATTTTGCTTTTACATCGTTTAACATTAAAATTATAAACAAAAGTTACAAAAACAAAAAACAATGAACTTGTTTTCAAATTATTGCACTGCGTAATATAACAACAAATGCCAGCATAAAAAATGATAAACTAGTAAACAAAAATATACCAACAAACATCAGCATAAAATATGGTAAACAAGTAAACAAAAATACAACAACAAACACTACTGGAATAAATGTAAGCAAAATACACAAACAACAATACTGAATGAAAACAACGATGTTTACATTTATAGAGATCTCGAGAAGTCGAAGCCATTAACACTCGTCTTCAAACACATTCATTAGACTATTTACTCTGCTACAATGTTGCCAAATTGAAATTTTAAAATGTTACTGAACTGTAACTGAAAGAGTACTCTTTCGCATCAAATGGTACTTTTATATAGAAATACACACATAAATGGTCATTATAACCCTTCAATCAAGATTATGATCTAGCTTCTCACACCATTTATGCGTCTGCCATATAAAAGGCAAAGCAAAGCAGGCGAGTAAGTCAATAAAAGCTCAGTCAGTCTTGTGTTAAGACACGATGTGTTTGAAGAGAGTAATCGTGGTTTGAAGATCTCCGTTACAAAGATCAGTCGAACAATTGTCTAGTAATTGTTATTGTTTATGCAAAGGGAGGAATACCATACAAAGCAGTTGTTGTTTACATAAAGTTGTGTACAGTGGCACACAGATTTGTGCGAATAATAAAGAATTTTAATTAAAACTGAACACAGATTTATTTTTATTTTATTTGCAATCTACTAACTCATATTTTAAATGTTTTTAAAAGGTAAAAACGTAACAAAATATTCAAAAAATCTGCAATAAATAAAACTGTTTTACTTATAAGTACTAAAACTGTAAAGTAACTGAGACATCTTTACAACTGTAGCTTCCATATAGCCACCACCATCATCCTGAGTACGGAAGTAAAGAATTTCTGTTTCTTTACTCCTGCTTGATTGCACGATTTGATGATTATTCTTCATACTGCTTTCTTAGTAAAGTCTATTAAACTTTATAAGGTTAAGAATGAACTCAATTTGCTGTCAGAACACAAGACAAGAGAGCCAAGTGTACTACTGCTCTACAATTCAATACACGTCAGTTCAACTTGTTTTGGTTGTAGGTTGTTAACACTTTTTTTTTGATAAATTTTATCGATTGCTTTTCTGCTTTCATTTTTGAAATTGTTGTCTTTATTTTTTTATATTCTACAGAATTTCCTTAAACGACATTTAAAATTTCATTTAAAAAATTCTTGAAAATATGTTCTATTTTTGGACAATTAAATAATCTCTGCATTATTTATAAATTCAAAACATTTTTAATTTTTATTATTTAGTTTTAAAGCTTAAGAGCAATTTATTTAACAATTTTTATTTGAATATTTTCTTTTTAGATTTTTTCTCTTGAGCCACAATGAGGTTTTCCAGCTGCCACAATGAAATGAATTCAATTTCAATCATTACTAGTAGAAGACAAGAGGTAGGCATTAAAAAGAAAAATGTTTCTTATAAAACTCATAACAAAAATGACAAAAACAACAAACAAAAGAAGTAGAAACTCTTTTAAATATTCATGTCACAGAGGAAAACTTCTTTATTTACGTCTAAATATGTTGAAAGGAAGAGGGATTGGGCGCTCTTAAAGGACAAACTCCATACAAATATGATTACTAGTTTGATGGTACTTCTGACGACCATACCTGCCATATAAATGTGGCACCAAATCGTCAAATATTTGAGGAAAAATCGTCAAAATCGTCGAAGACGTCTATTAAAATCGTCAAAAAATCGTCAGAAAAAATAAAAAAATAAATCAATATATGGATGTACATATCTGAGTTCAAAAATAAAGCATTTAACAAAGAATTTATTTGAAATTAAAAGCTAGCGTCCCTCATCTTTATTTAATATTTTTTTTTCCAGAAATGGAGAAATTTTGTATCCTTTTCAGGAAAAAATTGTTTAAGGTTTAAACAATCTATCCCAGCGTTGTTTATTGATACATAAACGCAACAATAATATTACATCATCTATATCTATGGGCGGAGCAGGTATTAGCGAGTCAGAAGATCTTGATATTCTGATCATGAAAAATCAGTGTAATGCTGACACATTTTTCAGTTAATTTTTAAGTTCTTATCATCTGATCTTACAATTTACACCGTTTGTAACTGACATGTATGGGTTGGTGCCTCAACATCTATTTTGCGGTTTCTTGACCGTGTACAGGAGAGGCCATAGTATATCGTTAATGACGGTAGTGTATCCAACTCCATTGAATCATTGGAGCATCATTGCATAAGGGGACTTTTTCCCGAAAATCATACATTCCTACATAACGCTTGTCTTTTTTGGACAGAACATCCGTATGTGGTCGATTGGCCAGTGGATCGCACACTACATTACGGTAAAAATACGGTTTTTAGTCGGACAATCCCTATGTTGAACTGAATTCCTGCGTAGGTCCATGCTGTTACTTATGGTATAAAAATATACAAGCCTAGTGTCCATAATTTATTATTATTTTATTAGGTTATTTATGAATTGTAATTTGTCAGCTTTTAGGTGTTAAAAAGGAATAAAATACAGAAAAATCTGTACAGGTATTCGAAAGTAACATAAAAATACAATACTTTACTCCTTGTTTTTACTAACTAACATAAATTTCCAATTGTAACAATTGCAAAGTAAATACGAAGGTTATAGTGGCTTTTAATGTACTAAAGTAAAGCATATGATGTAAATTTTTAATTTTTAAAAATCGTCAAAATAAGGGCATAAATCCCCGGCAGCCATATAAATGAAATAAAAATGCATTTCCAACCGGAGCAGTTGTAGTTCACAGCAAAATCATAAATTTATCAAAATTTTAAACTACAGTCGGACCTTGATTATCCGTGATGGTCGGGACCGGAAGCATTCCCGATAATCGATTTTCCCGGTTAATTGAGTACCAATTTTGGCTAGTGTTTTAATAGTTTTTTTTTATTAGTTAAATAAAAACTAAATAATTCAAGGATTTTATATACAAACATGCTTCAAAAATATAAAAAAACCGCACTTCTCAAATTTCTAAATTAAACTAAACAGGTTTACATATATGCTTCTGACTCATCGTATACTAAAGGGGGAATTCTTCTTTTTCGCTTGTTTGTTCAAAATAATAGAAAATTTTTTTTATTATAATCATATATTATATATATCCAAAATAAATTAAGTCGATGCAAAAAATTTTCTTTTTCCATCCCGGATAATTGATGTTGCCGGATAATCGAATCACGGATAATCAAAGTCCTACTGTATTTATTTTTATTACATTTTAAAATTTAAACTTTTTGATCGCCAACCCATTATATTTACTCACATTATGCTCATATTTTTAATATGTATATAAAATTCATAATGCAGAGAACATATGTGACGTATGAGTTATATTTAATTCCATTAGTTTCATACATGACAAAATCGAAGTTTTTTTATTGCATACTTTTCAGGGTAAATATTCCAGTACATGTAATATGATGCGTATGAGTAATATTATTCAAATACAATTAAAAAGAAAGTATACTCCATGAGTTTGGAATTAAGTTACATGATTTTTCGATTCTATGCAATTCTAAGCTATATTCTAGTATAGTAATACATCATGACCTGTATCTTCATAGTCTGTATTTTGAACATCTTCACTACAAAAAAATTAATTTGGTAAAATTTCAAACCGTTTTCTGTTTTATTGCATTTTTAAATATAAACTTTTAATTGGCCCAGCAGGTCTTATGGCCTCACGTCAGAAGTGAATATGATGCCGGTGACTATCCATCGTCCAATCTAATGAATATTCATTCACAAAGCTATAAAGTCTCATTTCCAAACGCTTCCTATTTAGTTTAAATAAAGGAAAGTGTGTGTTGGGTATCATTGTTATTCATTTGAAATAGCAATTATGTGTGGAAAATAAAATCGTTTAAAAGACCATGGCAGACTTTGGTCTGGGTGGATCGTATTCAAAATGTCGAATTTTCCAAGTTTTATTGATGGCATGGGTTATGTTAGGTTTGAGAACAGTTGTAGTTTGCGGTTTATTCGTATACAACTGCAACTCAAGAAAACTCCTCAAGCTAGCTAAGGTCACCTCCACGTAAGATTAACATGCCTTCAAATCGATTGCGCATGATATCTAACGTGGCATGAGCTGTGTGACACGCATCGTCGTTCTATTGAAACCATTTGCCGGTGATGGCCAGATCATCTAATTCAGGCCAAAAGAATTTTGTAATCATTGGCTTATAGTGCTCATCGCCTTCTCATAGAAATATGGACCGATGTCACCGCCAGGCCAAAATACAAAGCAAACTGTAAGTTTTTGGAAATTTATTGGATACATTTACGGTCATAAATGCATTTTTCAATGAATAAGTGAAGTATTTTTGAATATTACAGAATTGCACACATATGGCAATAATTTTTTTTTTCGCAATTTTTTTTATTTACAATCTATCCATTTAAGGATAATAAGTAAATTTGATATAATAAGATAATATTATTTGTTGTCCTCCACTGAGAACAACAATATACTAATACAATTTGTATACTGATAACATTATAATATAATATAAAAGTTGTTATATTTACAATTCAAAGTTACTAAAATAAATAATTCATAAACGGCAAATATATACAAGTAATAGAAATAAATAACTAATTAATTTCGGAATGGCAAATCCAAAATGTGATATCTTTTTAATCGGTTTACTTCATTGGTGTCATCTAGAAGAGCAATGGCTAATGGATTGTTGTGGTAAATTAATCTTTGTAAATATTTCTCACTTAGCCTTCTTATTTCGTCAGCAACCTTTGGAATGAATAGATCATTGTGGATTGAAAAATTTGAAACAAACCATGGAGCGTTGACAATAGATCTCAGCGTTTTTGATTGATACCTTTGCAGTATTTCAATATTTGAGTTGCTGACTGTTCCCCAAAGTTGTATTCCATATGTCCAGACTGGTTTTAAAATTGTTTTATAAATCATAACTTTGTTCCGCAAATTTAATCGAGATTTTGGACCTATTAGCCAAAATAGGCGTCTTGTTTTTATATAACAAATGTTGCTTTTTTGCTTTTATATGATCCTTCCATGTTAACCTCCTATCAATGTACAATCCTAAATACTTAACACAGTCCTTTTGAGGGATAGGATTATTGCCCATACGTACTACAGGGCAGTTAACCCGTCGTAGGGAAAATGTGACATGTGTGGACTTATCGCTATTGACTTTGATATTCCCCTTGTTTAACCAAGCTTGAATTTCATTTAGTTCAGTTTGAAGAATATTTGATGCATTTTTCGGGCAAATATCAGCTGTTAAAATGGCTGTGTCATCTGCATAGGTTGCGACTAAGACGTTTTCAATAACCGGAATATCTGAAGTAAAAATTGTATATAGGATTGGTCCAAGCACGCTACCCTGAGGGACTCCTGCTTTGATATCATATATTTGAGAGAATGTCCATTTGACCTTAACAAAGAAACTTCTGTCTGTCAAATATGATTTCAAAAGTAAATAAAACGGTGTTGGAAGTAATTTCTTCAGTTTGTAGCATAGTCCAATATGCCACACTCTATCAAAAGCCTGCTGTACATCTAAGAACACTTCTGAGCATTATTTTTTGGTTTCCAAAGTATGCTATTTTTAAAATAGAATCGTTTGATGTTAGTTTTCATACGTAGGTTTCTTGCATAGAAATAATGTGCTGCCAGAATAAACTTATATGTGACAGTCACTAGGAATTGAAAAAATTTAAATACGTATTATGGTTACTCAATAATTATCCCTGTTAAGTTTTGTTTAAATCAGTGAAATTATTATATTTAATCATTGATAATATTATAATATTAAGTTCAACTTAATCACCCCTATCGTGAATATATGGGCAATAAGTTATTTGGGAATAAACTTTTTTTCCATAACAAAAAAATCGGTATTACGAATATATTGGGAGTAAAAGTTTTTATTGTGAATTAATTATAAATGCTGTACAAACAAAAATATTTTATTGTGAATTATCTCTCAACAATTTTTCAAAGAAAAATACAAATATTAAAAAACGAGTAGCGTATATCTTCGTTTTTTGGTGCTAGTAGAGGAGAAACTATCCATGGAAAGCTTGCAGCGAAGACCTATTCAACATGAATCGAATCGACTGTAACTGACTGAAATAAAATAAGAATTATACATACTAAAATATTTATGTTTGACAAAGGCCACATTTACAGATTCCAGGAATATTACAGGGTGAACCAAAAAAGAATGCAAATACCTGCTGAATGTGTTGATGGAAAATTTAATTAGTAACAATTGCAAAGTAAATGCAAAGCTTAAAGTGGCCTTTAATGTGCTAAAGGTAGGAATATGATGTAAATTTTTAATTTTTAAAAATCGTCAAAATAAGGGCATAAATCGTCAAATCGTCAATGTGATATTTTGGAGCACAAAATCGTCAAATCTGGCAGCTATGCTGACGACACATTCGTTTTGCTTGTATTACATGTTGCTCTCATACAAATTGCGTTCGTTTTAAGATAACACATCGTCAATAAGAGAATCCCGGGTCAGACATCTCTAGCAAAACGAAGCCTGCTGTACATCTAAGAACACTCCTGAGCATTATTTTTTGGTTTCCAAAGTATCTCTTATAAATCCGACGATACGATGGCATTGTTCTGGAGTGCCATGTTTGTTCCTGAAACCAAACTGGTGATCAGGAATGATATTAGACTTCTCTAAAACTGGCAATAATCTTTTCATAAATATTCTTTCGAATATTTTGGAGAATAAAGACAGTAAACTTATTGGTCTATAAGATGTTAAATTATGTTCAGGCTTATTCGGTTTATTTACCATTACAATCTCTGCACACTTCCATTGCAAGGGAAAGTAATTCAATCGAAGCATTGAATTATAAATATATGTCAGAAAAAGTATACCTTTTTTTGGCAATGCTTGAATCACTTTACCATTTATACTGTCATATCCAGGAGACTTTTTGCAGTTCAGTTTTCTAATTTCTTCTCTAACTTCATTTTGAGATACATGTTTAATTGGCCAGTCCATAGGACAAGCACTATCCAGGAAGTCATTAATTTCGTTAACATAGGGATTTGTATTTACATGAGGTTGAAAGGTGCTTTCTAGATGACGAGCAAACGCTTCTGCCTTACTTTTGTCGGTTTTACACCACGCATTATCAATATCTTTTATTGGAACATTTCTTCTCGTAGGTCTTTTTATATATTTTGTAGCGTTCCACAAAGAAAACTCATTATTCTTAATATTATTTGTATTGAGGTTTTCGAGGTAGCTACCAATCTGCTCATTTTTAAAGTTATAAAGTGCAATTTTAAGGTCTTTGGCAGCTTTATTAAAATTTCGTTTATCAAAAGGATTCCTACTATTTTGCCATATTTTCCTAAGCCTTCACTTATTAATTAAAAGTCTTCTGATTTCAGAAGTTAAAATAATTTGATTGTGGATAGGTTGATTTTCAGTCCTTGGAGATGATAAAAACCCAGCTTCGTGAATTACATTATTAAGATTTTCAACAGCATCGTCTATATCTTGCTGAGATTTCAATGGAATATTTAAATTTATGTTCCTTTCAACGAAGATGCCAAACGACTTCAAGTCAGTTTTATAGTTAATAATTTTATGCCTTATCATATCTGACTGTACTGCAGTATTAAAAGTAACTAAAAGTGGTATATGGTCAGAGCTTAGTTCATTTAAATCTTCAATCTGAAATAGTTGACTAGAAATTCCGGAGATTACAGCAAAGTCTAGAAGATCTGGTATCTTTCTTGGATCTGCGGGCCAATATGTTGGATTTCCCGTTGAGAGAACAGAATAATTGTTGTTCATTATGCACTTGTAGAGTTCGCTAACTTTAGGGTGCACTAATCTCGATCCCCACCATTGATGTTTGGCATTAAAGTCACCTGCCACGAAAAATTTTGGTCCCAATTTGCTAAAAAAGTTATTAAATTCCTGACATTTAACAGAAAATCGTGGTGGAAAGTAAATAGCACTGAAGGCAATAAAGTTATGATCACATTTGATTCTAATGCATGCAGCTTGAAGATATGGTTGTCTTACTTCATCTAAAACTTCATATTTTAATGAAGATTTTATTAAAATTGCTGCTCCAGCATGTGCTCTATCGTCTGGATGGTTCGCTGTTATTAATTCGTATCCTCTTATTTTGAAAAAGGATCTGGTGGTAAAATGTGTCTCAGACACTAACATGATATCAATGAAATGTAATTTAAGAAATAATTCAACTTCCTGTGTGTGGTTAGAAAGCCCGTTAGCATTCCATATTGCAATATTTAAGTTTAATTGCATAATTTTGCAATTAAAAGTGTCATCATGTTTATTAATTTATTTGTTAATTCTATTTGATTCTGTATCAAGTTTTCTAGTCTTTCAAAAGAACTTTGTGGGTTATCTTTAACAACTTCAGAATACGTTACATTGTTTTCGGGTATATTTGAATTCCAAGCTTTATTGCTTAAGTTAGGATAATCCTCACTTTTATAATTATAAGTGTAGTTGTAATGTCTATTATTTTTATTCAGTTGAACTCTCTTTTTTAGGAGTTCTTTGTAAACAATACAGCCTTTATAGCTCGCTGGATGGCTTTGTAGACAGTTTACGCATCTCGGTGCAGCATCAGCATCTTTGGTACAATAGGCAGTTAAGTGACCCAGTCCACAATTAACACAATTTACCGACTTCCTGCAATAGCTTTTTGTATGACCAAACTCTTGGCAACGGTGGCATTGTACTAGATCTTCCGTTTTCTTGGGTGGTACTATGTTAACAACTGCATTGCAAAGCGTTTTAGTGTCGTATATATTTTTATTGTTTGTGTCTGGTTCTAAGTCTACGAAGAACATTGGTAGAGAAATTTTTGTAATTCTACTTTTAATATTAACGACATTTCTAACTTTATGTCCCAAAGATTCGATAGCATTTTTTATGTCATCGCTTGGTGTCGAAGGATGTAGATTTTTTACAACTACTCTATACGATCTTTCCTGTTTCAGTTGATACGTGTGAAATTTAATATTTTTGTGTATTAGAAATGTAACTAAAGCTCTATATTTGTCAATATCTTTGACCATAACTCTTATTTGTCCGTCCCTTAATGATTTGTAATTAAACAAGGTGGATGGAATTATTTTATTAAAAGTTTTAATCATGGCACTAATGTCTGAAACATTTGGTATAATTATTGGAGGGGCTTTAGGAACATTGTTATTTGCTGTTTTTTCATTATCAATTTCAGCTTCATCATCTTCACTTAAGCTTGAAAATCTATTTGAACTTACATTACTAGCATTGTTGTTGACATTCTTCTGTGTAGCAAAAATTTTATTGCTATTTTGTGATGTAGATGCGTTGTTGTTATTTTCAGTAAGTTCTGAATTTTTTTTAATATTTTGTCTCTTGTTCAAAAACATTTTTGGCGGTTCACTTTGTTTTCTTTTTCTTGTTTTTGACGATGTGACTACCTGCCAGCACAGATCATCATCATCGCTACTATCATTGCTATCAGTATTCATGATAACAATGTAAATTGTTTTTATTCAAAAGAATTTGAATATTCAAATTGTTCTTGTTAATTTTAACTGTTTTTATTTTTAAACTTTTTTTTTTTTTTTTAATATATGTTTTCAATTGTTGCAAGACAATTGTTTTTATATTTGATATTATATATATATTTTTGTTCGTTTTATTTTTTAAACACTTCGGAGATCGCAGAAATTTTGTACGTTTGCACTAGATCACAGTCAAAACCAGACATGGCAATAATTTGATAAGAATAATTTTGCGAAGTATTTGCTTTTCATTACAATATATTTTGTTGCTATTTTTAAAATAGAATCGTTTGATGTTAGTTTTCATACGTAGTTTTCTTGCATAGAAATAATGTGCTGCCAGAATAAACTTATATGTGACAGTCACTAGGAATTGAAAAAATTTAAATACGTATTATGGTTACTCAATAATTATCCCTGTTAAGTTTTGTTTAAATCAGTGAAATTATTATATTTAATCATTGATAATATTATAATATTAAGTTCAACTTAATCACCCCTATCGTGAATATATGGGCAATAAGTTATTTGGGAATAAACTTTTTTTCCATAACAAAAAAATCGGTATTACGAATATATTGGGAGTAAAAGTTTTTATTGTGAATTAATTATAAATGCTGTACAAACAAAAATGTTTTATTGTGAATTATCTCTCAACAATTTTTCAAAGAAAAATACAAATATTAAAAAACGAGTAGCGTATATCTTCGTTTTTTGGTGCTAGTAGAGGAGAAACTATCCATGGAAAGCTTGCAGCGAAGACCTATTCAACATGAATCGAATCGACTGTAACTGACTGAAATAAAATAAGAATTATACATACTAAAATATTTATGTTTGACAAAGGCCACATTTACAGATTCCAGGAATATTACAGGGTGAACCAAAAAAGAATGCAAATACCTGCTGAATGTGTTGATGGAAAATTTAATTAGTAACAATTGCAAAGTAAATGCAAAGCTTAAAGTGGCCTTTAATGTGCTAAAGGTAGGAATATGATGTAAATTTTTAATTTTTAAAAATCGTCAAAATAAGGGCATAAATCGTCAAATCGTCAATGTGATATTTTGGAGCACAAAATCGTCAAATCTGGCAGCTATGCTGACGACACATTCGTTTTGCTTGTATTACATGTTGCTCTCATACAAATTGCGTTCGTTTTAAGATAACACATCGTCAATAAGAGAATCCCGGGTCAGACATCTCTAGCAAAACGAAATTTGAAAAAATATTACTTCGGCGACTTCCTCTCAGCCGATTTCTGGTAAAAACCCAGAGTGTAAATAAAATTGTCCATGAAGAAGTAGGGTTGCAATGACCAATTATGTATGCACGTATATGTATGTAAGAGAACTGGATTCCACTTGAATCTAAAACATGTTAAACTGCAGAGCGTATCTGTGTACGTAATAGCCAGGCTGTCTAAACATTATAATTTTCTATAAATGAAGACAAATAGACTGCAATGTTTTTAGAAGTCACCGTAGTTTAGTAGGTAGTGTTTTGGCCAATTAGACGTAAGGCCACGGTTCATAAAAATGAAATATGAAAACATATTTCTTCGGCGACTTCCTCTCAGCAGATTTCTCGCAAAAACTCTGAGAGTAAATAAAATTGCCATGAAAAGTTTCACAAAAATTTGTCGTTTGGAATTGACTTTAAACCTCCTCCTCTAATGTATAAAATTGACACACACAACATAAGTGGTGTGAGAAGCTAGGTCATAAGCCTGACTGAAGCGTTGTAATGGCCAATTGTCAGTATGTCAATGAATTTTTGAATTTCCCACCTCTTTACTTAAAGAACCATAGTGCTCCTGTTAGCTGGCCTCTATCAGATGAATTTCGACAATAATTTTAAAAATTTGCAGCATTAGCCACTGACAATAGACATCCTCAAAATGAGAAAATTAAGAAAGAAATAATAATTCCATGCAAAATATTCAAAAATCAATGATAGACTTTCTATCTTTAGCGTTTATTATGCTTAAATTAGCTTAAATTAGTCGACGAAAAGTAACCGAACGTTACCGAACAGGAATGTAATTTACGTTAGCATTTCCACTACCTTCCATATTCTGAACACAAACGTTCATTCCATTACGTTCCGTTCACGTTTGGCTAATTCTACTATAACCCTTCAGACAGGATTACCTAGCTTTTCGCATCACTTATGTTGTGAGTATTAAATTTATACATGAGTGATAGGGGTCTACAGTTTAAAGTCGACTCCGAACGACCGATTTTTAAGAAACTTTTTTATGGTAATTTTATTTATCTTTCACGTGCGTTCACATGCGTCGCCATGCGTTCATATGCGTTTCTGCATAATGGCGACTTGGGAACTTTCAGGAACGGATGTTTTTTTAATTTCTTTTTTGAAATGAGTAGAAAACAAAGTTCCAGCCCACTATTGTGCACACTAGTGCTTTTTCAGAATCACTAGAGCTTAGAAGCAACTTTTGTTCAACTAGCAAACAACCATACATAAACATACTTTCTGTCTTTTTTCCTTATGAGTAGCAAGGCCCACAAACATTCGGATACATACAGACATATGTACATAATTGGTCATTATAACCCTCCAGTTAGGATTACGACGTAGTTTCTTACATGACTTATGTTGTGTGTGTAAATTTTATACATGAGTTGACTCGGAACTACAGATTTTTTGGAAACTTTTCATGGCAATTTTATTTTCTTCTATCGTTTTGGCCCAACCAAAAGTCTCATGCCAATTAATATACACCTAAGCCATAATGTAGGCTTGTTGGTATGAATACCATCTTACTCTGTATAGAAAGTCTATTTCTTGTACAAACTTTTTTAACATCTTCCAGTTCATGACTCTGAGTTGTGTCTGGTATAGGGTGATTCGCAAAATATTGGGATCTCAATCTTACAAAAGCTGGGCAATGACACAAAAAGTGCTCCATTGTTTCGCTGCCTTTACCGCAAGCCCTGTCTTCATCATTTTTCACCACGCCAATACGGTTTATGTGTACATGTAAAGCGGGACACTCCGCTTTTAGTGTGCTCAGGACGCCCTGTTTCTCTTGGTTCTCTCCTCATTAAGATCGTCTCAAAGAGTTTCTAAAATTCTACCATCTGTGTCAATATTCCACAAGAGTCGATGTAACGTTTTCGCCTACTTTCTCAGCTGGCGCTGTAAAAGGAAACTATTTTGCGTAGAGCAGTTGTATTACCTCCTGTATTTCCATTGCCTGTACATTTATCAGCGCATCTACGAAATTAGTCCAAATAAACTACTCAATCTTAAGTAAGCCTGAGATAAAGCCATTAATGGTGATACGCATACAGGATGTTCATGTACTTGTTCATTCGTATCACAATTGTAAACCTTCCAGTATGTTCATCAACAAGGATATAATTTACCTCGTAGCCACAAAACCAAACAATAACAATTACGTTCTGGATCTTGTGTTTTTCTACCTCTTTTCCTCTACAAATTGTTTCCTACTTAAACTTCTATTCTCTGTTACAGTGGAGATTATTAGAAGTTTTCCGTTTTAAAGAGCTACGCTCATACGCTTGAAGTATATTGTATAGTTGGGCATAACAGTGATACACAGAGAATAAAGATTATGATACTTAAAGACCATGGAAACAGCACCAATAACAACAACTAAACTGCAACTATAATACTTCCTTAAAGGTAAAAGATTTCCTAAAGAGAAACAGAAAAACATACAGACTGCCAGATAGAAATGCAACTCCTACGCTAATAAAAAGCATTTTGTTGTTGACTTGTTGGCTAACAAAACGATTGTTTTGCGGATTAAGGGAAACGACACAAAGAAAACATGGAAAATTGTTTTCCTTTTCAACATACTTAACTCTTGTTTTCATTATGCATGATTCGTTTGTTGTGTTTTTCTTTTCATTGGAAGCACATTGCCTATGTCATGTTTTCGTGCAGCCAGTAGAAATTCTATTTTCGTCTATTTGTGCATATGCCAAGATGGAAGCTTTGTTATGATTTCGTTCATATAGTAGGTAGTGCGTTGACTTATTAGACGCAAGGCCAGGATTCAAATTCCAGTTCAGACATCAAAATGAAAATATGAAAAAATATTTCTCTGGTGACTTTCTTTCAGCAGATTTTTGAAAAAAACTCTCAAAGTAAATAAAATTGCCATGAAAAGTTTCTCAAAAATCTGTAATTCGAAATCGACTTTAAACTGTAGGTCTAAACTAACCATTATCCCTAGCATCCACAGTGCTGAAAGAATGATTGTAAAGTTAACAGGATATTGTCTATCGAGATATGACTCCTTGAGTTTGCCTTGCCTTTTATTACTCAAATTATTTCCAACAATGCAGACGATTGATCTATTGTAGCAAGACATCCTAAGACTTGGCTGCGTATGATGGCATAGTATGATACGGTTGCCATTTATTTTTGCTTAAGAACAACCCTCTGTGTGGATGTCATCCTCAATAGCGATTCATGTGACTATTTGAAGCCTATAAAGATACAAATTTGAGGTATTTTTCCGAATACGTAATTGGCTTGGTCAAGAACTGCTTTACTACAGAATACACCTACAACATCTACGTGGAATCTTTTATCAGAGACTATACTCGGCGAGGTTCCGCCACCCATGTATAACAATTAACACACACAACATAAAGTTATGTGAGAAGCTACGTCGTAATACTGACTGAAGGGTTGTAATGACTAATTGTGTATGTGTATACTCGGTGAGAGATAATCCGCTAATATTCCAAGATAATTTCACGGTATGATTCGGATCAATTCGGTATCAGCTTCCGTAGATATAGACGTTAATAACGTAGACTTTCATATTACATGCATAGCTGGTCATTACAACCCTTTAGTGAAGTTTACAACCTAACTTCTCACACCACTTTATGTTGTGTGTGTTCATTTTATACATGCGAGGCAGGTCACAAAGTTTAAAATCGATTTTTGGGGAACTTTTCATGTCAATTTTATTTACTCTCAGAGTTTTTGCCAGTAATCTACTGAGAGGAAGTCGCTGGAGAAGTATTCAAATTTCGCTTTTGGTGGATATGTCTGCCCTGGAACTCGAAATGAGACCTGACGTCTAACAAGCCAACACACTACCTACTAAACTAAAATGTAACAACGCCAATATAGTGAGATATAGTTCCCTCTGCATTATGTTTAGACCTCGTTTACGATAAAGTAAATCCCTGAATGTAAATAAAATTGCCATGAAAAGGTTTCTCAAAAATCTGTCGTTAAAAGTCGACTTTAAACTGTAGGGTCTGCCACTCATGTATAAAATTAATATACACAACATAAGTGGTGTGAGAAGCTAAATCGTAATCCTAACTGAAGGGTTGTAATGGCAAATTATGTATGTAGGTATGTATATGTATATGTTATTGTAATACAAATGGAAAAAAATTCTTTAAATTGCTTACCAAGTAAATAATTTCTCTGATTTTTAAAATTTTACCACCCAGCCGTAATTTTTTAAGCCATAAATATGATAAAATTGAAATAAAACTGCCATAACTGCCGAAAGTCTTTAAAAGTATTCTATGAACTCCTTTCATTCAATAGATTAACTTTTGAAACCATATTATCTTAACATCTCACTTTCTTGCTGCTCTTTAATGGCAAAATTATAATGCTGACCCCCACAATTCATATTATAACTCATCATGGTTGTGTTATAACCAACAATCATTGTCATCATCGTCGTCATTATCGTTATATTTGGCTCTCTTCCCTCCCATACATTTTTTTTGCTATTACAGCCATTGTTCTGGAAAGCTTAAAGCAAAATTTATACATTATTTTTGCTTTCTTTTCGACTTCCTCTCCTTTTTCTTTATTTTACCCGCTTGTTTTGTGTTGTTGTTTTTTTTTTGTGTCAGAAGAGATTCGTTTTATTTTCTTGACTTCAGAGAAATTTTTTTTGAATTTTTGTTCGTTTCTTTTTTCTTTTTTAAAATTTTCTCTTCATTTATCATCGATTATTTCAGCAACATCACAGGATAACTGAGAGTCTTTCATAAAGTCAAACGTAAGTACATAGCTTAGTGTAGTAACGGGTGATTTTTTAGCTATTATCTTTTTGGCAACACTGGTTTAAACAGCTCACGCATGTTTCGTGTTTTGTTTCACTGTCAAACATCTTCAGTTTGGTCTATAATTTAACCATGAATCGTCTTACAAACGAACAACGCTTGCAGATCATTGAATTTTATTATCAAAATGCGTGCTCTGTTAAGAAAGTTCATCGCGCGCTTCTTCCATTTTATGGTCAGTTTAATCGACCCACTGAAGCGGCTATTCGGGCTATTGTGACTAAATTTCCCACCAAATTTACATTGTTGGACATTAAACCACCAACACGCTTACGTAGAGTGCGAACTGAAGAAAATATCGCAGCTGTATCGGCGAGTGTTAATGATGACCATCAATTATCGATTCGTCACCGTTCGCAGCAATTGGGCCTCTGTTGCTCAACAACGTGGAAAATTTTGCGGAAGGATATAGGTGTGAAGCTTTTCAAAATACAGCTGGTGCAAGAATTGAAGTCGAACGACCTACCGCAACACAGAATTTTTGGTGAATGGGTGAATGGGCTCTTGGAAAGTTGGCCGAAGATCCACTTCTTTATCGAAAAATTGTGTTCAGCGACGAAGCTCATTTTTGGCTCAATGGATACGTAAATAAGCAGAATTGTCGATTTTGGAGCGAAGATCAGCCAGAAGCATTGCAAAAGCTACCAATGCATCCAGAAAAAGTCACAGTTTGTTGCGCTTTATGGGCTGGTGGCATCATTGGACCGTATTTCTTCAAAGATGCTGCGAATCGTAGCGTAACTGTGAATGGTGAGCGCTACCGTGAGATGACATCCAACTTTTTTTTGCCCAAAATGCAAGAGCTTGACTTGCATGACATGTGGTTTTAACAAGACGGTGCCACATGCCACACAGCATGCATAACAATGGACTTATTGAGAGGCGAGTTCGGTGAACATTTTATTTCACGTTCGGGACCGGTCAATTGGCCGCCTAGATCGTGCCATTTAACGCCTTTAGACTATTTTTTGTGGTTCTTTGTTAAAGCTCATGTCTATAAAGACAAACCCGCTTCAATTGACTCATTGGAAGACAACATTGAAGCATTTATTCGTGAGATACCGGCCGAAATGTTCGAAAGAGTATGCCAAAATTGGACTAAGCGGATGGACCATTTGAGGCGCCGTCGCTGTCAACATTTGCATGAAATAATCTTCAAACATTAAATTATATGGACCGTACTATCGATTCAAATAAAGACTTCATGCATTTTTCTAAATTTTATGTGTGTCTTTGGAAAATTTTCCTATAGCTCTTAAAAAATCACACTTTATAACTCGGCTACAATTGTTGCTGTTCTTACTGGGATAACATTGTTGAATTTCCTTAAACTCAGGATGTTTGTTTTTGTTGCAACAATAGGCAAAAACAGGGAGAAATTTTCTATCGTTAAGAAGACATGATGCAGCAGAGCTCACTATAATGAGTACTTTGGTTAGCACACAGCATATGCATAAGTAACATAATTGGTCATTACAACCCTTTAGTCAGGATTACAACCAAGCTTCTCATACCACTTATGTTGTGTTTGTTAATTTTATACATGAGTAGCAGGACCTACAGTTTAAAGTCGACTCCGAATGACAGATTTTTGTGCAACTTTTCATGGAAATATTCCATTTACACTCAGAGTCTTTGCCAGAAATCAGTTGAGAGAAAGCCGCCGAAGAAATATTTTTTCATATTTCGTTTTGCTGGAGATATTATGAGCTGGGGTTTGAAACTTAGTCTTACGTCTAATAAGCTAACACACTACCTACTAGACTATGACGACTTATATAAGCCACGTAATTAGAATACAATTCTCTTGAAGTCATATTTGGGCAATTCTCGTTGTATTCATTGTATTGTTGGACAACTATACAACAGTGTATGCTTGTTGTTGATAATTTTCGTATAAAAATCCGATACACTTATACACATTTTTTTCATATGTTTCTAAAATTTATGTTGGTTTCGTGCCATCAGTTTATGTAAATGCCAGTAATCAAGAAGAAGAATAAATTTACAAAATACTTCCTATGTAACTTGAGTCAAAAATTAACATTTCATAGTTATATTTGGTCAATTCATACAAGCCGTTGTATCGTTGTATTCATTGTATTTTTGGACGACTATACAACAGTGTATGCTTGTTGTTGATAATTTTCATGTAAAAATCCGATACACTTATACAAATTTTTTTTCATATGTTTTGAAAAGTTGTATTGGTTTCGTGCTATCAAATTGTTTGAATGCCAAAAATTATTAAGAAGAATACGACATACACATTACAGCATAGCGTTGATCGTTAACAAACAACCAAGTGTATCCAATACAACATACACAATACATAATCGTGTGAATTTGTAGACTTTTCCAGTTTCTAAACACAGAGTTTACTGCTCTTACATGATTACTTGAGGACCTCTATGCAAACATAAATTCGCTCCCGATCATCAAATTTTGCTGCATTTGCCAATGGTCTATTTCACTTGTTATGTTGTAGTATGTACCGCTACTCACGGATAAAATGAACAAACATAACATAAGTGGTGGGAGATGGTAGATCGTAATCCTGACTGAAGGGTTGTAGTAACCAATTGTATGATTATTATGACGTATTTAAACAGGAAATAAGAAAAGAAGGTTTTTATTCGGTGTGCACCTATCAAACTGTTCATCTCTATTCGACGTACATCTATTGTGACCAGTACATTCCGATACCCATGACTAAAATTACAACATGAGTGTTATGAGAAGTTGTTCAATAATCGTGACTAATTATCAACAATGTACGCATCTCATAGGCATATGTTTAGGTTTAGGTCGGAGTGGAAGCTCTGATATCACAAAGCTCACTTGAGCACGCATAGCGGCCCATTGTGATGCCACGGGTGAACGCATATGTGTAGTGCAACAAAATATTCGAGGTATTCCTGCAAATATTTTCTCTTTCTCTAGAGAACACTTTATTTTAAAGTGATTTTAAATTACTCGGAATAAAACATGAAGAAAATGTTGAGGGTGAAAACCACAACTAAATTGCAATAATTAAAAACAATACATACTTATCTATCTCTTGTATATGGCAACATGTAGAAACTAATACTTTTTGTAATGTTTACCAAGACAAGGAGTAAATAATTGACTGCTTATCGCCCCCTCACTCTTTCTTGCCAAAAACTTGTTTAAGTAGTGAATGAAAAGTCATTTTGTGCAATTAAAGAATAAAAAAAAAACAATTCCAATGAATTGTTGCAATTTGACCAAGTGATACTTTCAAGCAACAAAATAGATTTTACACACGCATAGGTTGAATTCGAAGTTGAATTCGTTTTGGCTTCAACTGCGCTTTTATTGAGCCTGCCTTGCCTGTGTTCTGTGGCTGTATATAATGTCACTGTAGTAGAAGCAATAGCTCTTGAAGTTTGAGAAAAACATTCGTTGTAGACCGGAAATTTAAAACCTACAAGTGAAAACAGTCCGCCATGGAAAATTATTTCTTTACACACGATGTTATTTAGCAGCTGCTTAGTAATATCGGGTTATCCATTTCGTGGTTTCAAAAGTAAACATAAACACATATAAAAAAAAATTTTTTTTTCATGATATTTCATTTTTATTGTAAAGTTTGAACGTTGACATTATGTGTGAAACACTACACTGAAGTGTTGCAAGCATTGATTCTTTTGAGGTAATTTTCGACCACTTTTTAACATATATTGGGCGGTATCTCAGCCAAAACTTGACGAATGTTGGTTTTTAAGTGCTCAAGAGTTGAAGATTTATCTGCATAAACAAAAAAAAGTGTAATGGTGTCAAATCGCATGATCTTGGTGGCCAGTTGGTATCGCCACGACTAGAAATTACGCGACCAGGATATGTCTCTTGCAATAAAGCCGTATTCGCTCGAGTTGTGTGGCATGTGGCATCGTGTTGTTGAAACCACATATTCTCCAAGTCGTATTCTTCCATTGCAGGCAAAAAAAGTCGGTTATCATATGACCATAACGCTCCGAATTGACGGTGACATTCTTTCCATCGTCGTTTACAAAGAAGTAAGGTCTAATCACACCTTCGGACCAAAGAGCGCACCAAACTTTTTCTGGATGTAATGGCCTCTCTTCAATTGCTTGAGGATTCTTAGAACCCCAAATACGACAATTTTGTTTATTAACATACCCACCGAGTGTGTAATGTGCTTCATTGCTGAAGAAAATTTTGTTCGATACGTGGCTGTGGCAGAATCCGACATCTCCAATAACACGCAATATGAAAAATATTTTTCGGCTACTTCCTCTCAACAAATTTCTGACAAAAACTCTTGTGGCAAAATACAACTGTCGTGTAAATTTTCCCAAATTTCTGTCATTCAGAATCGACTTTAAAATGTAGGGCAATAACAAACAAACAAACAAAACTAAATGTCTGTAACTCTTGCTCTCAGTTAAATTTAAATACGAGCCAATAAATTTAGCACTCCAACAGCATTCCACTTGTCGCTGTTTTTTGATTTTGTTGCGAAATTTTCGTGAAAAGCTAAAAAACAAGAGTGAACATTAATTTTCTTGTTAACACTTTGACATTATTTTGTGTTAATTTTTTCTTCTATTGTTTCAAGTGAAATAAAGGAAATAACGTCTGCTTCTGTATATTTTACCAAAAAACTTTAAATCCTTGAAAATTGTTTAAGGTCAACAGATTTTTTAGAAACTTTTTATGACAATTTGCTCTCAGAGTTTTTGCCAGAAATCTGTTGAGAGGAAGTCGCCGAAGAAATACTTTTTGTATTTTGTTTTGATGTCTGGCCTGGGCCTCAAACCCTGGCTTTACCTCTAATAAGCCAACAAACCTATTAGACTACAACGACTTCTAATTTTTATTACATACGTTTTATATGAGCTTTTATATGAGGGTCAACTAGTTTACCTTTCCCTGATTTGCTGATGGCATTCAACTATTAATTGCAAATACCAGCTCTTGTGGATTCAACCTGTATTGTTTACATTTTCGACTTTGTAAAGCACGAATGGTCATCTAAAACAAATACAATATGCGACGCAATAGATGACGGATATATTGTTAACAGATCAAAAGTATTAACAACACATACACTAGCTAAACAAACATGTACATATGCACACATTCTGATATATTCGCATAACACCGGCTACTAAAACTTATGTAAATACATACAAACGTATTACATATGTACATATGCTATCATATCTTTTTTTCTCCTCATGTATTTTGCTATGACAATAGAATGATTTCAAATACCTGACCAGAAGATATGTGTATGAGTATGTTTATATGAATATTTGGACATACATATGTATGTATTTTTTTTTTTTTTTTTTTTTTTTTTTTTTTTTATAGCTTTACGAGCTAAAGGTTGGGAATCTTCGAAAGACATTGGTAGCCCGGCCTACCAATGTGCACGATTCGCCGCAAGACTTACTCTCGGCTTGCTAAACGCATACGTACTAAACCCAACCTAGTTCGTCACACTTTCAACCATTTGCCCCCCCCGGGACCACAATCAAGTATTACTTCGGGGGGGTGGAGATTCAGCGAGTGCTGCCTTCAAATTCTGCTGACCTTGCTCTCTCAGCCAATCTTTGCTGCGTCAACACCTTCCTTGCGAAAACACATACTGCGTTCCAATTGTCACATGAGGTTAACATCAGGTTAACTATGTTATCGGGCGTTACCTGGAATCCTACTGTCCTCTCCAGGCAATTTCGTTGAACAACATATCGCGGGCAAGTAAAGAAAACGTGCTCCGCCGTCTCCCTTTCTTTGGGGCATTCTGGGCATGCCTCGTCTACATCATGACCATACTTATAGAGATACGCTCTATAACATCCATGGCCGGTTAGTAACTGTGTCAGGTAGAAGTTCACCTGACCGTGTCTCCTTTTGGTCCATTTGCCTATGCTCGGTATGAGTCTGTGGGTCCACCTTCCCTTGGTTGAATTGACCCAGTCATGCTGCCATCTATGCATAGCGTCATCCACTAACTGAACAGGACTGGGGAGATCCATTCCCCTCCTTGTGTCATGTTTCCTCCGCTCTACATCCACTACTAGCCACAGGGGCATCATCCCCGCAATCACCAATGCTGCATCAGTAGACACTGTGCGAAAGGCAGAAATCACCCTGAGAGCTGATCTCCTGTAGACCGTTTCTATACCTGCTCTATAGGTCTTCTTATCCATGGCCCCGGCCCATATAGGGGCCGCATATATAGCGATCGAAGTCACTACCTTCATCAGTAACCGCCTCCTCTCCTGTTTTGGGCCTCCAAGGTTAGGCATTAATCGGGCAAGTGCACATGATGTCGCCGCACACTTTCCACCGACGTACGTCAGGTGTTCCCTAAACGTGAGCCTGTTATCAATCATTACTCCCAGATATTTAATCGCCTGCTTTGATGTTATGCGCTGGTCGCCTACTGTTATTGTAATAAATTCTATCTTCTTCCTACTGCTTACAAGTAGTACATCCGTCTTGTGATCAGCAAGTTTGAGACCTATTCCCGTGATCCAGTTCCTGACCATACCAACCGCAGTGTTACATGTTCTCACTAATTCATCTAAATGTTTTCCCCTTATCACCAGGGCAATATCGTCCGCAAAACCAATGATCTGTGTACCTCTAGGGACATATGTATGTATGTATGTATGGATAAGTGTGCATGGCATACAACATATTTGCAGTGGTTACATGCTACATGAAGCACAAAAATTTAACACGATTTTTAAACAAAACCTTCTATGGAATGAAATTGAAAGAAAAAACGAAAACACTGGCAGCAGAATCTGAACCAAATGTGAAGTGAAAATTTATTTAATTTTTGGGGTGCAAAAAACCATTACAACAAAAACTAAAATTGTACAAAAAAAACAAGGTGTTATTAACTATATGTTCAGTTGCGGCACATATATTGAAAACCGGAAATTCAAAATATTATTTATAACACACACACGCATCTATTCCATAAAATACAGAAAATGTGTAATTTTAGTAAATAATTGTTGTTGTTGCTGCAGTTATCATCACTAATGTTTCTGTTGTTGTTGTCATTTGTAATATTGTGACTTTTAAGGACATTTTCCCTTAAAGGACCTTGTAAATCATTGATTTACTGATGTTCATTCGTCACACCTACTTTCGTCACACCTACTTTACATCATTGTGACTGCCGTTGTCGCCGTAGTCAAGTAGGTTGTGCGTAGGCTTATTAGACGTGAGGGGCCACGGTTCAAACCCCAGCTCAGATAACTCCAGCAAGACGAAGTATAAAAAAAATATTTCTTCGTCGACTCTGACCAGATTACCGGCAAAAACTCAAAAACCCCTTCTACCACTTATGTTGTGTGCTTTAATTTTATCCAAGAGTGGCTGGACCTACAGTTTAAAGTCTACTCCGAACGACAGATTCTTAGAGAAACTTTTCATTGCAATTTTATTTACTCACAGAGTTTTTTGCCAGAATTCAGCTGAGATTAAATCAGCGAAGAAATATGGTCTCATATTTCGTTTTGTTCGAGATGTCTGACCTGCGGTTTGAATCGTGGCCTTACGTCTAATAAGCCAACACAATACCTATTAGACTACGGTGACTATGGTAACTATGGCGACTTCACTTCATTCAGTCACGTTTAATTTACATCGTTATGGGTACGCGTTGCTTTCACTAATGTGTCAGAATACTTTGCATATGATTTCCTGGTATGTTCAGCAGTCAAGGTTCGTATTCATGCAACTAAACACGATATTAGCCTGCTATAGACACATATTTCTACCAAAGAATTCATTGTCACTATGCTGCCGTGATAGCAGGCATTTTTCGATTCTTATATAAGTTATAGCAGTTCGTTAATCGTTAATCTCTATGCTAATACTGATAAGTAGGTACTACCGACTCAATAGGCAACTGAATAGCAGAGACTTCTCTTGTACGACAAAACTACAAGCCTCTCATCTAAAAGACTCTCATCCTCTCTGAGCTTCTTTATGGTGTAAGAGCATGGACACTATTGAGCTCTGATGGAGCAGCCTTGAGTGTAGTTGAGAAAAAATTTCTACGTAAGATCTTCGGTCCAGTGCGAGTTGGCGATGATTTCCGCATTTGATCCAGCAATAAGCTGTATGAGCTCCTCAACGATATGGACTTGGTGCAGCGTATTAACATCCAGCGGCTGCCCTGGCTCGGCCATTTCGTTCGAATGGATAAGGATGCTCATCTCAAGTGCAATATCACGCCCTGAATTCTGCAGGTCTTCTAGTGTTGCCTCCAAATAGGAGATATTGTTTGTGACTCAACAAATATCAACACTCGAGTTTACATTAGAGACTGTAAAGATATTTAAAAAAGTCAAAAAGGGATTTGAATAGTAAGATGAACACTGGCCGATATTGTAACAAGGTTGCAGAAAAAAAAAGAATTTATGATGTAGTTCCACTCGAACACAGTCTAATCTGGTCAGACCTGGTTTATCTAGAATACTTAGTGTGATAAAGCAATTCTTCGATTAAAAACCTTGTCTAATTTTGTTCTATGAAAAAATCTACAAAGGATTTATTACGTCAAATATTAGTAGTCGCCATAGTGTGTTGACTTATTAGACGTGAGGCCGTGTTTCAAAACCCAGGTCAAACATCTACAACAAAAAAGAAATATGGAAAATTTCTTTCTTCGGCTACTGCATCTGAGTACATCTCCGGCAAAGGCCCTGAGAGTAAATAAAATTGCAACGATAAAGTTTCTCAAAAATCTGTCATCCTGAGTTGACATTAAACGATAAGTCCCACCACGCATGTATAAAATTAACGCACACAACCTATGTGGTGTAAGAAGATACGTCGTAATCCTGACGCAATGTCTGTAATGACCAATTATGTATAAATATATTGAAGGATTTATTACGTCAAAAAAGCTAAAACACTTTCAACTTCTGTCATAAGTGAATAGACAAAAATACAACAACAACTGTCTATTAGTCGTTAGCTGGGGGAACTAATGAAAAGTGTGCGTTGATTGCATAGAAGGGTATTTGTATAGAATTTCCAGTTTTGAATTTGGTTATGTGGTTGTGGTAATTACAATTTTCGATTATTATTGTTGTTATTCCTGTTGGTTATTGTTGTTGTTGTTGTTGTTGTTGTTAATGTAATGTAACAATTTATTCAAATGTCACAATGACAACCAAAATTATTACAATTTAAGCTGTAATTTTGTTGAAACGTTAATTAAAACCTAATGTTGCAGTGTTATGATGTTCAAATTACAATTTAATATACAAATGTATGTATGTCAAGCAAATAGAAATCCATTTGTGGTCCAGATATGTTGGAGCAAAGAGATTGGATGTAATCAGTTCATTTGGTACAATGAACTTGTATTGGAATTATAATATACGACTGTTTTGATGTAATAAACATAATACTTGCATCGTTAAAGTTTGTTTAAAGCCCCTTTTTAGTTATATTTATTACGTACGTTGTTAAATAAAGACTTATAAAGGATTGAGAGACTTCAGTTTCGCATACAATTATGCATTCAGTAAACGGGTGCCCTGGCAGTCTAGTGGGTAGTGTGCTATACTATTAGCGTGAGTGTCATGGGTTCGATTCCCACTAGGTCTATGACACTACACCCAACATATGATCAAAGTTACTCAGCTCGTATACATATAATTAAATATAATTGGTAATTGTATTGTCATTAATAAATAAATAAATAAAATGAATAAACATTCAGTAAACATCCTAACCCCGAACTCCAACAGAAACGATGAATCAGGAACTATAGTCGTAAAAAGGTTAGGCAGCAGCCGCTATTTCAGAAGGAGTAGACCTTAATTCAACGTACTACCACTAAGGGTGTCATATATTCCTTGAATCTGCTACAATTGGCCAGCCAAATACTTAGATGGAAAATATCGTTAAGGAAGCCGCCTTTTCCATTGCCTTCTAAGCAAATAGGTTGCAGAAATTCCCTTACATGTTTCCAGTTTATGAGGCCAGTCAGAATTTAATTATTCGACTGGCACTTCTACATATTTCTCAATGTTTTGTTTGTTGAGTGAGTTCTCAGCAAACGACACAAAATGTTCCTTTCCTTATATTACATACATACATATATAAATTATTTGTCATTACAACTCTCAAGCCAGGATTACAACCTAGTTTTTCCCACCACTTAAGTTGTGTGTGTTAATTTTATACATGAGTGTAGGGATCAACAGTTTAAAGTCGACACTGAACGACAGATTTTTGAGTAACTTTTCATGGACATTTTTTATTTTACGCTCAGATTTTTTGCCAAAAATCTGCTGCGAGAAAATCGCCGAAGAAATATTTTTTTGCATTTCATTTTGTCCTGGTCCCGTGGCCTCGCGGCTAATAAACTAACGCACTACCTACTAGACCACGGCGACTCCATTCATAACATTTTGAAGACAAAATTTATTCTTAATATAACTATGAAATATTCCTGGCGCAGTTAATGTCTGATTAACTTTGTGGTATTCGGTACATAGAATTTATAGCAATATTTTGATTGTTGCAGACTCTGCAACTCAAATTCAGTTACCATAAGAATGCTAGTATTTTGCGTCCTCCTATCGGTCCTTTTGATGATCGTCATACTGATTGGATTATGGCAGTTGTGTCTCTGATATCTGCGATATCACCATCCTCAACACATTTCAACATATTCCCATGCCTGGCCTACAAGTCAAAGCATTCCAACTTATTATTTCAAAAGGTTGCTTATGCTGTACGATATCGTACGGTCGTATGAAACGAACTACAACGAGCTGTATTCTGTTCATCACAACTCGTTTCATCACAACTCGAGCCAAATATCCTAACTTTTCTGCCTCATGGAATTGTATTTAATTTCCCCTTTCTAAGTGCAATAATGTGAGCAAAATCTTTAAATTTTTGCTTTCATATCCAAACAAAAAATTTTTTAATTTATTTTCACAATTCTTGTTATTGTTGTTATAATTTTTTATAATATTCACTTTTTTGTTAAAACTGTAGTTGTAGTTGTAGGAATTAACAGATGTTTGCATAAATTAAAAAAAGCTGATGACAAAAAAAATAATATTTTTCTTGTGCCAATGATTTATTAGTAATCAATCACCCATCATCACAAAAAAAAAAACGTGAGAGTAAAAACAATAATAGTAATGGCATCAACAACAAATTAATAAAACAACAGGAACATTAATTTCTTTTCTTGATTATATTCTTGTTTTTCTGTGAGGCAAATTGTTGAGTTCAGGAATTTTGTCAGGCATTTTGTTAATTTATGTACCCTTCAAATTGAAATCATCATTCATATTCCAATCTGTTCAAATTAACAATGAATTCTTTGAACAAAGATTTTAATGATTTGTTCAATTGAAATGACAAATGAGTGGGAATGTTTATCTGTGTTTTTTGATATAAGAAAACAATTTTTTTGTTGCGTATATTTTCTTAAAATGATGGAATATTTATAAGGCTTTTGAAGAAACTCAAGTGGGTGGCATGCACGCTTAAAGATGTATTTATACACGGTTGCTCTCATGAATAATTTCCATAAACCAGTATTAATAAGTTTAAGATAACATTTATTTTCCATTAGCACAGTCGAAACGAATATTGTTGCCATATTTCTTAACGAGAAAAGAATTATTTATTTCGAATTCACAATCAATTAAGTTTAGGTGAATATTCTTTTTTTTGATTTGACTAAAAATAATCTGTTTCTGATGGAAAAAATATTCCATCGCCGCCTTCCGCTCAGCAGATTTCTGGCAAAAACTCCGAGAATAAATAAAAAATTGCCACAAAAAAGTTTCTCAAAAATCTGTGATTCCGGCAAGAGGTCAGCAATGAGTATTCAAAAAGATGATTAGATTCTAATCATACTCATAATTTCTGATACTTATACGCATTCATACTTATTTCAATATTATACTCATACTACTCATATTCAAAGTTTGATGTACTCATCGTACTCATACTTAACAATACGTATGTTGTTGTTGATTTCTCCTCTATCCAACATTTACAAGAATCACAAAATAAGTATGATTCGCGTACGTTGTCTTTTTCTTTCTTCTTTTTTTGTAAATGCAACAACAACTAAGGCTGTAAATTTTGATAAATGATTCGAATTTCTCGAATTCACTCGAATCATTTATGAGTATTATAAGTATTTTTCTAAATTTATGAATCTAAATGAGTAGTTCGAATGTTATGAGTTTGATGTCAACGTTGTACTCATACTCATTGCAACTTGTACTTACAAATCAATGTTGTAGGGAGTACGAATGAATCAGAGTAGTTGAATTTCAATAATCCTCATACTCAAAATTTTATGAGTACTTACGAGTAGCGAAAAAACGATTCATTGCCAATCTTTAGTTCGGGCTCGAATTTAAACTGTAGGTCCCATCACTCATGTAACACGGTCAACACGAAAAATAAGTTCATCTTTTGCAGTTATTTACATGTCTTGTATTGAGATGAAGTCATAGTGGTCCAGTAGGTAGTATGTTGGCTTATTAGACATGCGGCCTCAGTTCAAACTACAGCCCAGACATGTCCAACAAAACGAAATATGAAAAAAATATTTCTTTGCCGGCCTTCTGTCAGCAGATTTCTGGTAAAAACTCTGACAGTAAATAAAATTGCTATGAATCTGTCGTTCGAAGGCGTCTTCTAACTGTATGCTCTGACACACATGTTTAAAATTAACATACACAACATAAGTGCTGTGAGAAGCTAGGTCGTAATCCTGACTCAAGGATTGTAATAACCAATTATGTACATACGTATGTAATGTTTTCTTACAATACTAACGGAACATCACTCCACCAATGAAACAATCTTATAAACAAATCTATTGGAATGATCTCGACAAATCTTACTTTTGGAACGCCTAAAAAAGTTTTAAGGCTTTTAAATAGGCTTTTAGCTTCCATAAATAATTCTCTGGCTTACATTCTGATTGTATAAAGACAAGGACACTGCATTATCCTTACTGCCAAAAATTAAATCCTGTTCGTGTCTTTTGTTCTCAATAATCCCGTAGGACATAATAGCACTACGTTACCCTCAAAGAAAAAAGATACACAGATTAAAGCAAAGAAAAAAAATACGACGTTAAACAATTTTCAAGGATATCAAGTTTTTTTTTTTGGAAAAATAAACAAAAGGCGACGTTATTTCCCTTATTTCACTTGAAATAATAGAAGAAAAAATTTAACATTTTTCAACACAAAATAATGTCAAAGTGTCAACAAGAAAATTAATTTTCACTCTTGTTTTTTAGCTCTCCACGAAAATTTCGCAATAAAATCAAGGCACAGCGACAAGAAGAATGCTGTTGGAGTCCTAAATTTATTGACTTAAATGGGATTTATTTCGTATTTAAATTTAATGGAGAGCAAGAGTTATGGAAATTCAGATTTGTTTGTTTGTTTAACGCTCGAGACAATTAAGTTTCTTTCAAAAAAATTTTTTAAAACTAAAGACTTTTTGACTCTGCTAAGAGGGTAAAGGAGCACAATGATAAACATCGTAATGGCCTGAAAACTTGGCCTCTAAAACTGTTTAATTTTGTGCAGTCAATAATCGGAAACACAAATAATCACCTGAAGATTTTGGTTAAAGACCTATTATTGGAATCGAATCATGTTCGAAAACAACAGTCATTGAACTCAAATACGATCACATGAGAAGAATTTATTCATCTTATAATATAAAAAGTAGTCCAATAGGTACTGTGTTAGCTTACTAAACGTTAGGTCACGGTTCAAACTCTAGGTCAAACATATCTAACAAAACAAAATTTGAATATTTGCTCAGGAACTGCCTCTCAGGCTGAGAGTCTCAGCAGATATCTGGGCAAAAACTCTGAAACTAAATAAGAAAATTGCCACGAAAAATTTGCACAAAAATCTGTCGTTCGAAGTCGTCTTCAAACTGTAGATCCAGCCATTCATGTATAAAATTAACACACACAACAGAAGTGATATGAGAAGCTAGGTTGTAATCCTGGCTATAGGGTTATAATGACCAATTATGTGTGTGCGAGTATGTATGTATGCGTATTAAGATTAGAGCTTATCCGTCCATTAAACACGAACTTGTCCACGTTAGTCTAGAATGTTGAAATCCAAAGTATTTAGGTGGAATAGAATTCAGATATCAGATGCTTTGACTGCGATGTGCCTGGTAATCCAAAAGACATTTGAATTGCTTCGATTGCTATTAATTCAATGCTGGATTAAATACGTATCTGTCGTGTCACAAAGCTTTTTCAACACTGTAACAGGCCTTCAATCATATCCGATTAAGTTGAAAATATTAGTCCATGTTAGTTTTGATTGTAAATTTAAGAAAATCTGGGGATCGTTTTCTACTCAAATATCTCCAGACAGTAACACGTAAATACAGTGCTTAATTTTTGGTTAAATGTGGTTAAAATCGAAGATCTTTTCCCGTCACTAAACAATCTGATCTGTCATGCTATTGAGTACTTCTGGCAACCTCATATCTGTTGGCAACTGCATCTTCTGTCTTAAATGACTCCGAAACTAGTTTAAACTGAATATACATTAATAGAGGAAGGACGACAAAGTTTTACCAATCGAAGAAAGAAGGAGTGGGAGCAGTAATAAACCTTTTTCCCATTAGATGCCACAGCTTTTAACAAATTAAGGGACTTCAGTCTTGCACAAGGTTCATACATTTTGTTAACAACCTGATCTCGGAGTCCCACAGGAATTATACATCAACAACTGTAGTCACAGAAATGTTAGCCGCTCTTTGATAACGAGTAGAGCTTACTTCAATATATTACCGCTAAGGGTGCCATACATTACTTGGATCTGCTGCATTAGATGCCAGTGCAGTCTGCTGTTCCAAACCTCAGCCCTATTTAGCGTCATCACGAGTTCTTAACGCTCATGAATCAAAATCAACGTAGGTTTTAATATAGATTCAACGACTAATGACCCATCCAAGAAGTGCCTTGATTTCCACCGCCTCCCAGAGTAAATAACGTGGACAACAAACCTTGAAGAAAAAGCAGAGAGTACCAGCTCTTCAGAAAGCTTGGAGTAGCAATTAAAAAGTTCCTCTACACTACTCCCAATACAACAACTCCAACCATTTTCGCAGAGACAACATCAGATTATCCAGAACGTGTGGAAAGTTATGTTGCCAATAAAACCAAAAAACTTTAAAAACCAAAAGTATGCCATGACAATCTTCTTAAAATGTATTTTAAAATTTAAATTTCCATACTTCAAAAACCACAAAACTATTCTAAGGTATCATTTTGGATTCTAATAAAAAATTAAACCAAAAACCGCAATGAAAATGAAACTTTTGAAAGTAAATCCCTTATTAAATAATCATACCAAACGACTTGAGTGTGTTTCTGTGTTAAGTGAACTTAAGCAAACCTTTAATCCAAACCTAGTTACCCAACTGTTTTGCATATTTCCAAAAAAAAAAAAGAAAATGAAACAAACGAAAAATAGAAGAAAATTGTTTGGTAAAATATGCTTCCATTTGCTTAAATGTTAATTTAATTACAAGTTTTATAAGGATTTTCCTTTTGAAACATTCGTTGTATGATTGCTAATGTGTGGTATGGAGTTTTAGCAATTTTCCTGTAGTAGAAGGATATGGGTAGGGCAAGATGTGTCGCTGTTTTTGCCTTTTTTATTCACTTTTAGAACTTAGCTCATAAATATTCTTAACATAACATAAGTCTCCTTTTAGCATAACGAACTATGATATATTGATGGTTTTTATTTGTTTTTTTTTTGTTCGTGTTTGTAATAATATATGGATTAAAGGGTATTTGTAAATCGGATATAATTTTATTGTGATTATTTCCTTATTTTTTGTGTAATTTGTACGAAAATTATGTGTTCTAGCCTACTATTTACCAAACTTTTTATTCAATATGATAATCGATCATCATTTTGTAAAATGAATCGGTACTCACTTGGTGATATGGTACAAACATACATACACACATAAATAATTGGTCATTACAACCCTTTAGTCAGGATTAAGGCCTACCTTCTCATAACACTTATATTGTGTGTTAATTTTTATACATGAGTGGCGGGAACTACAACTAAAATTCGACAGATTTTTTAGAGTTTTTGCCAGAAATCTGTCGAGAGGAAGTCGCCGAAGAAATATTCAAATTTCCTTCAGTTGGAGATGTCTGACCTAGGGTTTGAACCGAGGCCGCACGTGTAATAAGCCAACACACTATCTACTAGACTACGGCGACTATGATATTCGTATGGTAAAGGGTCCGCCAAATAACTTTTTTTTTAAAAATGCTTTAAAAAAATCTACTGAATATTTTCTCAAATTTCTTTTTTTATTTGAAAGTCAGGTTAATAATGGAAAATAATTTCATTCCAATGGCTGCCTCGGCTGGCCATGCAGTAACCTACACCAGAAGATGCCGATTTTGCCAAAAAAAATCATATTTTCAGATGAAGCTCATTTTGATCTTGGCCGGTATGTAAATAAGCAAAATTGTCGCATTTGGGGCGCAGAAAACCTGCACGCATACATTGAAAAGCCGACGCACCAAAAACGAGTCACTGTTTGGTGCGGATTTTGGTCCAGAGACATAATTGGGCCATTTTTCTTCTAAAATAAGCAAGGAGTGGCCGTTACAGTCAATGGCGATCTTTATCGGGCCATATTGAACGAATTCCTGTTCACAAAAATTGAAGAGAAGGATATTGGCAACATTTGGTTTCAACAGGACAGCGCTACGTGCCACACAGCCGAAGCTACACTCGATGTTTTGCGCCCTGTTTTTGAAGACCGCATTATCAGCTGCAGAGCTGATGTCATTTGGCCACCTCGGAGCTGGGATTTGACACCGTTGGACTATTATTTGTGAGGTGCCGTCAAAGACAAGTGTTACGCCGACAAGCCACAGACAATTGGCGCTTTAGAGGACAATATTCGTGAAGCCATTGGTGAAATACAGCACACAATCGATAATGTGCTCAAAAATTGGACCGATCGTGTAGGCTACATTTGAATGAAATTATTTTCCATTATTAACTGGAAGGATTGTACTTTGAAATAAAAAAAGACATTTGAGAAAATATTCAGTAGTTTTTTTTTAAAGCATTTTCAAAAAAAAAGTTATTTGGCGGACCCTTTATTTATTTCCAAATTGTTTCTTCAGAAGCCACATTACTCCTGTGAAAAGATAAAGCCAACAACGAACATCATCCAATATAACAATTCAACACGTTTATATAGAGTCTATTATGACCAAACAATGACTAATGTAATCTTTATCATCCTAGCATCTGCGACAGTAGAGCAATCAGCTGGTCAGCTAGAAAACCGTAATTAATTAAACTGAAACAAGACAACAAAAACAAAAAGTCGAATAGCAATAATACTCTATAAGACGCTCATTCACCCCGTGCTTCTTTATGGCAGCAGCATTAGGAGTATTCGAGAGAAATGTTCTACGTAAGATCTTCGGTCCAGTGACTTCCGCATTCGATCCAACAATGAGCTGTATGAGCCCCTCAACGACAGCGATGTTGCATATCGGAATCAGAGCAGATGGTCGTTCGAATTCGGGTCGATGCCATATCGCACGAATATAAGAGGATGCTTAGATGATTATAAATTTATTTTCCATTCGATGATCAATGTGTATTTCTTTACAACATATTCGCCTGTTTTACTAACATTTGGGTGTTGGTGATACTCTCACACGGAATCCTGTTGGTATATTCATGCTCAATAAAGTTTACCTGCAAGCTAGTCTTGAACTTGAACTAAATACTCTCTTTCTAGAAGGATTTATAGCATTAGCACAAAAGCTACAAAAACAAAAACGCTAAACTTGTTTACATGACAAACAAGTAATCAAAAAATGCAGCATTAAACATTACAAAAATAATTGAAAACAAAATACACAAACAACAATAAAACAACGATGTTTGCATATATAGAGATCTCGCGAAGGCAAAGCCACGAATATTCGAGAACATTCATCAGACTGTTTACTTTGCCATATAAAAGGCAAGGCAAAACAGGCAACGGAATTAGTAAAAGTTCAGTCAGGCTTGTGTGAAGACTCAGTGCGTTTGAAGAGAGTAATTGTGGTTTGAAGATCTGCGTTACAAAGATCTGTTCTTGTTTACGCAAAAGAGTGCAAAGAGGAATAACAAACAAAACAATTGTTGTTGTTTATATCAAGTTGTGATTAGTGGTACACAGAATTGTAAGAATAATAAACAATAATTAGAACTAAACGCAAATTTCTTTTTATTTTATTTGCAATCTACGTGCTCATATTTTAAACGTTTTTAAGGGGCAAGAACGTAACAATATCTATACCACAGCAGATAAACAAAAGATTTTTACTCAAAGAGTTATTGTACAAGGAAAATTATGCGAATCAAGACAGAGATGAGAAGGGAGAGTGAGGCAAACAACGAATATATCGGAATGTATATAATTTTTGAATAGAAATATTTTCCTTATTTTAAATTCTATGTTTCTTTGCTAACAAAAAAAAAATTAAAAATAAAACAAACCTTCTTATTTAAATATACTTACGCAGAAGACCTGTTGAATGTATAATAACATGCCTGCTCACCAGACTGAAAGAAAATGTCAAAGCAAGTTTATGTTTGTGTATGGGCAATGGGAGCGTATGCTCAGTAATATTTTTCAAGAGAAGTCGATGCAGTGCCAAGTTGTTCGTCTGCATGCAAATGTACTAAATGCGGTAATTGTGTCATTGTAGTTGTATCTGTTGAATGTATTTATGCATCTCTGAATGTGTTGTTATTACTTTATGAGGAATTCACTTTCAATTTATAAACTTATACTCATAAATGGTGTATCTTATGTACATGTAAGCTGAATAATGTTGTTTATTTAACAACATGAGCAACTATAACAACAAATAACAATATTATACAAGCCTTAGCATGCACCTTCACATGCATACATAAATTGGGATCATTAAAATTTTATTTTCTTTAACTAACAACTCATTCTCAGTTTCATATACAATCATGGACAAAACACTACTTACAATCGACATTTCTTCTCGAAAGCAAATAGCGTCGAAAACCAGTAATGTCCTAAAAAACAATAGAGGAAATTTATTCAGATTCATTTTTATTAACCGTAGATCGAGCTTTGTATCAAAAATGATACATTTCAATTTTTGAGACAATATAACTTTAATTCAGAAAAACTTAGATGCCTGATATTTTTATAATTCGTTAGTATTTTACACCATTATCGACATTATTTTACACCAAATAAAAAAAGGAAAATTTCAAACAGGGGTTACAAAATTATAAAACTTCATAATTCTTTCTTATGTATCATTTTTGATACATACGACTTTTCTAGAGATTTTTTGGTGTCGTGTATGTAATTTTTTTTAAGATTTCAAAGATTTTGTAAATTTAGATTGTAAATAATACAATATTTATGGCTTTTGAGAAATAATTGAAAGTTAACGAATTGAATGACGAAAGTGAATAGGTTGAATTTTCTATTCTTGATATGTTCTTGATATTAATTGAAGTAGTCGTAGTCTAGTATGTAGCGTGTTACCTTATTAGACGTCAGACCAAGGTTCAAACCTCAGGTCAGACATTTCCAATTTATTACGAAAGATTGTAATGACCGATTATATATTAATTATATATGTAATATTCCTGCTGCTAAAGACTTTGAAGAAGAAGAAAATAGAAGCTCGTCTTATGGACTGAAGACAGTATTGACAGCAACATATATGACAACATGATGTTTATCGCCAAAGATGGTACTACTTGGAGCAGAACAAACTGCCTTTAGTAGTTTGGAATGAAAAAATATTACCAATTTTCACGCAGATTGCTAGTAGCTGTTTTCAGAAATCTTGTAGAGTCTTTCTTACTGCTCTTCTCATATTTATTTCACGTGACAGACAAACATTAGAAAAATGTGCTTCGTCCCATGGTTTATTACAGATAATAATATTTCGGTCAACTACGTACATATGAGATAAAAGAATCATTCGCTTTGATAATGATATATTTACACTTATTACGCCTTTTCGAAAAAAGAGCTGAAAGTCTTGCAACCTTTAATAATCATGCTTAAAGTATTTTTTTGAAATTCGAATGAAGAGAATTTTTTTTTCTTTAAAAATGTAAATATTTATCTTAATTTTTTGTTAGAAAATTTTAACCATTTTCATAAAACTTTTATCACACAACTTGTAGTTTTATGTAAGAAATAATACTCTATAAATAGTTTGGGATTAGCTATCATAAACTCAGACCAGCCCATATATCCTTTTTTACGACTTTTAAAAAATTAATTTTTTGCTCGCCTAAAAGGTAAGAAAATTGAAGAAAATATATTTCAATAATGATGCTATTTTTTTATGTTCCTGTTTGGTATATTTTCATCTCAAATTAAAGTTTTTTAGCAATTCAAAAACCTTTTAGTTTTGTTGTGGAAAATGAAAATTACCTCCAGCATTTTAATTGAAATTGGATACTTAATAATGGAATACTTACAGTGATTGTTAGGGAAATTAATTTAAGGATATTTATATAAATCAAGCTTCATAAAAAGATTTAAATGAATTCAAATAAAATTTTTTTTAACAAAATCTATCAATAATCGTGGCAATTCCATATACTACAAGTATGTATCAAGGAAGTTTTTTTAAGGCTCGATCTACGGTTAATAAAAAACGTTGAAAAAAGGCACAAGATAGAAAAGTAAGAAACGTAATTGGCCATAAATTTTAACACTATTTTCCAGGCGCCTGTGCTTCTTTCGCGTCTTCACCAGTTGGCCACAATAGGGCGACCTCGTCGTATAACCTTAATTTTATTTTCATTGACGTAGATAATTTTTTTAAGATTTTTTATTTAACAGTCTATTAATTAATTATTAATTTAATTGCGTTCTTTAGAAATAAATATTGTTTGTGTGGATATTTAGAATGTTGTTTTCATTAAATCTAGATTTTAGTGGTTATGGTTTAATAATCAAAAAACTCAATAATTTTAGACCAGAACAAGCGAGACGAAATCACTTTTTTGTGTTAAATTGACAAAGAAAAAAAAAGATTTAATCGCATGGAAAATACAAATTAAAACATACTTGAGCAATTCACACGACTTTGTATCGTGTATGTTGTATTGAATATATTTGTTTGTTTGTGAACGCTTAATGCTATGCTGTATTGTGTATCTCGTGGCATTCAAACAATTTAATATCCCGAAACCAACATAACTTTTTAAAAACATATACAAATTTTTTTCATTCACACAATTTGATAGCACGAAATCAATACAACTTGTAAAAACATATGGAAAAAATGTGTATAAGTGTATCGGATTTTTATATGAAAAATATCAACAACAATCATACACTGTTGTATGTTCTTCCAACAATACAATGAATACAACGATACAACGGCTTGTGTGAATTGACCAATTGTTTTTCACATTTATTAGTATTTTGTATATAAACTTATCTTCAATTACCTGCACAAAAACCACCAACTCAATACAAAATCCTTTCATATGACCATTAATCGGAAAGAAAACCATGGAAACAAAAATAAACCTAAACAATATCTATCACAAAAAAAAAGAACTTAAACCAACAACAATATCGATTCTGTTTTTCCATAAAATTAAATTGTGAAAACACACACGCAAATATTTGCTTAAAAATTTTATACTTTATCCACCCTCATATATACACCAATCAACCAAATGAATCAGTTTTACTCACATTCATTCCATATAAATAAGAAATGATACAAACACAAAAATTCAACAATAATAACAACAAATTTGCTTTTATCTATTTCGGCCATTATTTGTTATACTGTTTATTGCCTTCTTTCATCTTTATAATTTGAAATTTGGTTTATTTGGTCTTGAAGAAGCTTAAGAAGAGAAATTTGCTTCATTTTTTCTTTTCAAGATACATATCGACACCTACATTCTATAACGTTCTAAGTGTACTTAGAACGTTTTTAATGTTCTTGCATTTTTAAATATTACGTTCTCTAACTTATATACTGTCAATATTTGGTTAAGATGCGCCGATCCGTTCCGAAGTTATAGAGAAAAATCTTCTTAGAATACACATATGGTCATATGTCGCGTGAAAACTTCGAGAGCTCATAACTCAAAACACACTTTTTCGACTTAGAATGTTATAGAACGGAAGTGTCGATATATACATACACAATTGGCCATCCAACTCTTCAGTTGGTTTAGAACCTAGCTTCTCACACCACTTTTGTTGTGTGTGTTAATTTTATACATGAGTGGCGGAAGCTACAATTTAAAGTCGACTCCCAACAACAGATAATCCGAGAAAATTTTTCATGACAATTTGACAGTTTGCTCTCAGATTTGGCCAGAAATCTGCTGAGAGGAAGTCGTCGAATAAATATTTTTTCATACTTCGTTTAGTTGGAAATGTCCGACCTGAGGCTTGAACAGTGGGCTCACGTCTAATAAGCCAACAGGCAACCTACTAGACTACGATGACACCATTATAACTTTAGTTAAAGCGTATGCTGCTTGGCTAAGGCTGATCGCAAAATACGATTTTTTTATTTGTTTTTTTTTGCATATTCTAAAAGGTATTTTGCTGCAGAATATTAACGTCAACAAATGTTGCTTATGGAGGGTAACATCAAAATTCAAAAAAATCGCCTTCTGTTCATCCACTTTTAAAGAGGACACCTTTTTCTTAAACAATTTTATAGAAAACTTTAATAAATAAATAAAAGGCATGTTTCATCATCATTGTGGTAAAGTGACGTATACGCAATATTGTATTGTATTGTACAAAATAATAATATTACGTATACGCTATACGTACATATGCAATGTTGTTAAATACTACTATGTACGTCAGTTCAAACAAGTTTTTAACAAAAAAAAATCACTTTATTTTATACATTTTTTCTTATAATAAATTAAATTATTTAAAAAAATAAATAAAAAGTAAAGTCACCAGAAAAAAGCAAATAGGAACTGCCCATTATGTACCCCAGCAACTGAAAATATATTGCTGACATACGACAGTCTTAATTTTACTAACGCAGTCTGAACACCAATTATAAATTTATCAACACGTGCATCTATTTTATAAGGGCCATCAACAATTAATCCGAAAATGAAAACGTGTTTGAAAGTGTTGTTGAAGTCGTCGTAGCTACTAGGTAGCAGAGGTCAGCAATGAGTATTCAAAACGATGAGTAAATTCGAATCATACTCATAATATCTGATACTTATACGCATTCATACTTTTTTTGTCATACTCATACTACTCATATTCAAAGTTTGAAGTACTCATCGAACTCATACTTAACTTTCTTTCTTCTTTCCTTGTAAATGCAAAAACAACTAAGGCTGTAAATTTTGACGAAGGATTCGAATCACTCGAATCATTTATGAGTATTATAAGTATTTTTCTAAATTTATGAATGTGAATGAGTAGGCGTATGAATCAAAAATAGTTGCAATGTTATGAGTTTATTGTCAACGTTGTACTCATACTCATTGCAACTTGTACTTATAAATCAATGTTGTACTGAGTACGAATGAATCAGAGTAGCTGGATTTCAATACTGTTGACTCACTCATACTCAAAATTTCATGAGTACTTATGAGTAGCGAAAAAGCGATTCAGTGCTGATCTCTGGTAGCTAGGTTGCCTTATTAGACGAGAGCCCGTGGTTCTACCCCCGGCTCAGACATCACCAAACCAGTGTAATGATAAGAAAATATATATTGTGGCGACCTTCTGTTAACAGTCATATGTCAAAAACTCTGAGATTAAAATAAAAGTGCCATGAAAAAGTTTCTCAAAAATCTGTCGTTCGGAGTCGACATTCAACTATAGATTCCACCACTCATGTATAAAATTAATACACACAACACGAATTGTGTGTGAAGCTAGGTTTTAATCCTGAGGACTATAATGACTAAATAAGTTAGCATTTGTGAAAGAGTAATCATTAGACTACATTTACTTGGGTTTTCGATTCCTGCTGACGTCTGTTAAACTAGCCGGAAATTGTGTGGTAGGACTTACACGTTACATCTTGATAACTGCTAATGATATTGAGAGAAGAAAAAGTTAAATGACGAAATGCAAAATTTCATGAAATATTCATCATTAAAAATATTTTACCGCATTCGAAATCATGTCAATTTTAATTTAAATTTTCTCTCAAAACTAACAAACATTTTTTCTTTTCTCAGAGGTAGAATATGATAAAAGAAAAATGGTACTTTTCAGAACCGTAGAATATTAAAAAAAAGAGATCAGATTTTATTCAAACTGAAACTGGATATGAATTTGTACAAAAACAGTCAGTATGCTAATGAATGCATATATTAACCTATGTATGCTCATTTTCATCTCCCTGGGTACGTCAATAAGCAAAATTGCCTTATTTGGGGCTCAGGAAATCCATGCGTGGTTCTACTAAAGTCAATGCACCCATTACGAGTGACTTTTTGGTGCGGATTGTGGAGGGAGGCATCATTGGCCCACATTTCTTTGAATATGAGGACGGCGCAACCATAACGGACAACGGAGATACCTATCGCACGATGATAACCGATTTTTTTGTACCCGCTCTTCATGGTATTGCTGTGAACGATGTTTGGTTTCAACAGGACTGTGCAACTTGCCACACATCTCATGCCATAATCCACTTATTGCGTCAAACGTTTGATGGCCGTTAATTCGTCGAAATGGTGATTTCAATTGGCTTGATTGATTGGTGATTGACTTGACAACGTAGGACTATTTTCTGTTGGGCGCTGTTTAAGAAAAGTGTTATGCCGACAAACCAGAGATAATTGAGCATTTAATACGACTCCATATACTCAAAAAGTACCAAAATTGGTTTGATCGAATAAATTGCAGTGAGGGCAGCTCCGGCAGCCATATGAATGAAAAAAAATTCATTTCATTTTGGTTTTATAGCATTTTTAAATTTAAACTTTTAAATCCTAAATCCCACTTTATTAAAATTCCAGTAGCATAGAAAACCAATAAAATTTTAAGTAAAACAGAATAATATGACGAGAATATGACGAGAATCTGGTGTATAGAACACCCACAGGATAATTGAAAATAACTGCTGGTAAAAAGCAAAATCAAATAAAAATGAAAAGGAATAACAAAAAGAGAAATAAAATGATTATATTGTGATAAAAGACAAAACAACGGGTAGCAAATAACAATTGAAATAAATAACAAGAGAAGGTAAATAACGACTACATGATACACTACACAATAGCACGCCTTTAGGTCAGGATTACGACTTAGATTCTCAAACCACTTGTGTTGTATGTGTTAATTTTATACATGTGTGGCGAGACCTGCAGTTTAAAGTCGACTCCGAAAGGCAGATTTTTGGGATACTTTTCAAGGCAATTTTATTTTACTCTCAGAGTTTTTAACAGGAATCTGCTGAAAGGAAGTCGACGAAGAAGTATTTTTTTTTTTATATTTCTTTTTGTTCGTGGTGCCATGCCCAGAGTTTGACCCGTGGCCTCATGTCTAGTAAGTCAAAGCACTACCTACTGAACTACGGTGACTTCACATAAGTTGGTATGAAAAAAAATTAATAAATCTGAAATAAAATCTGAGAAAATTGAAGAAATGTTACAAACATCTTTATGAACCTAACCTCCTAAACCTAAGCCCTTACAAACCACTTCCAGAAAAATTGAATTTTATTTTAAATCCTCCAACTCAACTCAGCTCAGCATAGTTCTGTTCTGTTCTGTTCTATTGTTTTCAGTTGTCATAACCACACACAATAATCTCCTTTGGCGAAATTAACTCCACTGTAGTAGAAGCTGTTGTATAGTATTAGTAGTATGCAGTAGTAGTAGTAGTCAGCGTATAAATTAATTGAAACTGCCATTTTATTATTCCATCTCTGCATCTAGTTATCCTGGCAAAAAGGAAATGTATATTGCTGTGTGTATGTATAAGTGTTTATTAGAGTCAGTAGATGCTTAAAAGGACTTATGAGCACAGCATAAAATAATCCTACGCTGTGGGACATATAATAGAATGGAAATAAATGGTCATAATTTAATTTACAAATCAAATTAAACTGTAAAGAGGAAAAAGTGGATTAAAAAAAAGGAATTAAAATGATGAAATGGATTACATCCACGGATATAATAGAAGTAAAAATTTTAGCAAAGATTCTGACTAATGCACTCAATATGGCAACCAATATATTCTCACAGGGGGTGTTGTTTCTAGTCGACGAATACTTCTTCAATAAACAGGTGAAAACGTTTAGGGTATAGTGGTTTGGAACCTCACTCACTGAAATCTACATTTTTCCAAGAAATGATCTTCTCATGATGTATGTTGTTGGTGTTATTCTTTGTAAATGGCCGTGAAATATGTAAGACAGGAATAAAACCTCTTAATTTTTCAAAATTCGTAATAAATGTTTTAGAAAATGTAGTCAAGTTCTGCTGTATTCGAAGTGTTTGCGATCATAAAGATAGCAGCACAGATCTGGAAATGAATCTAAATGCACACTATGTCAAGCCAAGTATAGTTTCAGTATTCGTGACTGGTATGAAGTGATAATATACTGAACACATTGCAACGTTGAGTGTATTTAGTGGGGCGATAAGTTAGATTTCAGTTTGAACACTTTTTGTATCTAATCGATCGAGGAAACATAAGAGTTTTGAATACCTCCACGCTATTATGGCCCAGACTTGGCTGCAACAGCATTGAATGGGTACTCAATTTGGTTACAGAATCTACAATAGTTGGATTTTGATAGGAATTATGCTCTGAGAGACAATATTAGCTTCTGTTAGGATTTCTTATCTGTAGAGTTTCTGATATAAGTCGGCTGACTCTGTACTTCTTTTCCTCTTGCATTTCCTCTTTTCATTTGACTCTCTTTGATTTTTCAGTCGTATTTCTACCATGAATTGTTTTCTTTTCCCGTAATTTTTTTTAACACAACCATTCTGATTGAGGGTGCATTTTTCAGCCATCTTTGCAACCTAGGGAATCGATAAGATGTTTGTATCATATGGGTATCGGGATATAGAGACATTTCGTGTAACTCCAGATGACTCCTGATGAATTTTCGCCATTGGCGATCCCTTTGGATACCTGCAAGCTTATAATTGGGTGACTGCAGAGCGGATGAACTGGCCAGAATGGGCACTACCATCGAACTCTCTGATGAATTTTTGATATTGGGGTACCTTATCGTACCAAGCTTATAATTAGCAATGGTCAGAGTAGATGGGCAGTTTCGGACACGTGCAGAATGGGCAGAATATCTGGCCAAGCCTGAATAGAATGACCGCGGAATCTGGTTAACTCCAGAGAAATAGGCTCAGCACTGTTTTCGAGTTTAATACGGGGCATTGCATTATAGGAACGCATGCGAGGCGTATTGGTCTTGGACACCTTGCAAATGATTTCTATAGAAGCAGTGTAGATGGGGAGGAGGATGAGACTATTGTTCACCTACTGTGTACATGTTGTAGGATAAAGAGGAACCTGGGAGTCTACTATATGGACCTAGATGAAATGCCATGCATTGATGTTGACAGTCTGGGTCATCTCATCGGAAGCTCTGAGTGGTTGCTGGACTAATGGAAATGTGAAATTGTGGCATCACAATGGGTGCTGTGTGTGGCCTAAGTGTTTCCGTTCATAACTCCATTGAGAGGACCACCACTTCTACCTAACTACCTATCTTGCAGCCTAAACTAACTTCTATTTGAACCTGGAATGCTTGGTACTCTAATAAAACACGTCAAACAATATTCAACACCAACAGTAATTTATATAGAAATAGAGAGAGGTAAAATCGAATTGTATGAAGGAAGGTGGTAACCTTATGTACTGATTTAGTTTCATATCGTGTCTTATGATATCCGCATAAGACAAAGGAACTAATTGTTTATGATGAAAAAATTAATCGTCCATTTATGCAGGCCTTAGGTTCAGTTGTTTTGACTTCTTAACTTCGGTTAATTTATTTTTTTAATTGAACTCTGCTTAATAGCAGATTAACGTTACTATTGTAGTTACCAATATTGTTTCCTCACATGGCCTTACTCAAATCCATTTATTAACGAAGCCATAATGAATATAAGAGGGAAATTTGATTTTAAGTGACAATTTTTTTCTCAAAGAAAATTTCTTTACACAGTCTTCCCGTATACGCTTCTATTTGAAAATGAACTGCAGTGAACCCATTTGCTGATAATACTGTTTATTTTTATTCCTTTTTCTTAAATTCATCTAGTTGGGGTCATCATCTAAGCCTCATAAAATATTCCTGCATGTTGTGCTCTCTGGAAGGTTATGACATATTCTGGATGGATTATTTGCAGCGAATTGAAGTTTAAAATTCAAAAACCATGATGCTAACTTATGCATCTTCTTCCGAATTCAAACTTGTATTGCAAGGAGTTTGTAGTTAAGTTACACTACACCTCTTCAACAATTGAAATTTAAATTTATCGCTTATAGTTTTTAAATTTTTGTTTCAAAAAGTTTTCACTACTAAAAGCCTAAAATACTACATTATTTGAGTTGTTTTTCTGTTACAAAAAATGAATTTTCCATATATGATATGCTGTAAGCCTCAATTTCCCTGCAAGCCTGCCTTACCACCTCTATAAGCCCCATCTATAAGCCCCTGCTCGTCTCATTTTTATTTGTTTTCTTTGCTAAAGTAAACGAAATATTTTTTATCAAAAAAAAAGTAAATTTTATTCAACAACACGTTTCAGTTTTTTGTAGTTTCAGTTTTTCCTGCCGGCTTGCATTTGATTTCATTTGAATAAAATGAACAGAAAAATAAAATAAAAAATTAAAAAAGTTTTCAATTCAATTCGTTTTAAAGAGAGTGAAAAACTTTAAATGTCTTTTTTAAATATGCTGTCTTTATATGGAGAATGTAAGACGTAAAGCACTGAATGGAATTATTGCAGGCTTAAGAAGTTGTACACACCCATAGAATGTATGAAATTGTAACATATTTTCAAGGTATACACACATGTATACATAGCATTTGAAACATATTTTAAAGATTATATTCTAAATACAAATATATAGTTCTTGCAGAAAGTTGTAGAAGAAAAAAATATTCTTCAGCATATTTAAGGTTGGTTTTTCTCCCCTTTTCTTATTACTTACTTAATTGGCCATTACAATCCTTCAGTCAGCATTACGGCCTAGCTTCTCACCACTCATGTTGTGTGTTTTAGCTTTATACCTGAATGGCGGAACCAACAGTTTAAAGTCGACTCTGAACGACAGATTTTTGAGAAACTTTTCATGGCAATTTTATTTCACACTCAGAGTTTCTGCCAGAAATCTGCTGAAGATATATTTTTTTTTATATTTCGTCTTGATGTCTGACCTGGGATTTGAACCGAGGCCTTACGTCTAATAAGCCAACACACTACCTACTATACTACGGCGACTTCCAATCTAATGAGATCAAATTATCCCCTATATTTGAAAAATATTTAGAGTCTAACATCACTACCACATTCATTATACATTTTAATACTGAGTATCTATAATAGAATTTCCCTCTAATATGAACAGCCCACATCTTTCTGTGTTTGAAACATTTTATTTTATTTGTTTTATGTTATTTAAATTTATTTTCATTTCAATTTTTCCTAAGTCCTTCCTTTCCATTTCCGTTTTTAGGTTTAAACACCATCAGCTACAGAGCAATAGCAGCTGCTGTCATGACTGACCAGTGACCACAATTTATTGCGTTTTTTTACCTAAGCAGGTGCAATAGTTTTCTATTGTTTTGTTGCAGGTTGTTTTTAGTTTTATGGCCATGTGGTGTGGTTAAGAAAGGCAAAAGTTATTGCCTCAAATTGTTAAAAATGGCCAAAATAATACAAGAAATAATGGTGGAAACTATACAAATATATGCAGTTTGACTAACCCATTATATTTGCCACATAAATAATTGAAATATTGTGGATTCCACATATACCTACTTAAACACTGTTTTATAAATGTGGTAAAAACAAGCAAATTAATTGAAAGTATTTTCAAATGCTTTGCTTTAACAGTAGATGGGTTAACAGCATGTTAATAACAGAAATGTTGATTTATATACAGGGAAGTCAAAATGAAAGCTAATGAGTTAAAAATCCATAGCTTTTGCATTCAAATTCATATATTATCTGCTACATTATTATATAGTATTTATCGATCATAGTATTTATCGATCATGAAAGTATTTTATTTAATTTATTTATTTTTTTATTGTCTATTTATCCCATTTTAGTTAATCTTACTATGGGTACAGCTGAACACATCCAAGTTCATGTAATCGGTTTATGAACTTTAACTAAAACCTGCCGAACAGTCCACACAATGACAGTGAAAATATCCATCACAAGATTAAATAACAGTTTATCTTCATGGTCTTCCACTACTTCCTTTAATAAACATGGTCATGAAGTGGATTACAATTTATGGCACACCATAACTTGAATTAACGACTTTTCCGGAATCGAATAATATTAGAGGAGACCGTCATTCGAATGTGTTTTATGTTAACTTTCCTTTTTCGTTTAGAAATCCAAGAGAATCTAGGTAAGAATCCTGACTGAAGGGTTGTAATAACCAATTTTGTATGTACGTTTAGGAATCCAATTCCTAGAAAAATTTATAGAAATTACTGGGTATGATTAGTTTCCTATTGCTGAAAAGACTTAGCAAATTCAATGCATCACTTTAAGAAACTGCTTTACAGCATTGATTCTCATAAAAGTCAGCTTTCTCCGTGCTTATTATTCCTCCATTCTGATATCAATTTATAGGCAGTTGCTCACGTTCCGATTCCGTCCGATATTTCTACCATACACCCACTCAAGCAACTGCCTCAGTGTTTAGTTTGTGCTAACAAATCTGTGTCCAATATCTGATATTTTATGTTTTTGTTTATTCAACTTTTATTTACAACAACAATTCAACATATTTGTTGTAATATGTACCATTTTCGGAAAAATAATCGATAATTAGTACCTAGCAGTGGGGACACTTTTCTGAGTTTACTTTCTTTAACAAATTGTATGGCTTTTTTGGGATTCGTATATTCTCCTTTGGCTGTAATTACAACTTTATCTGGCATCATAAGCCAATTGTAACTTTCATTGTCTCTGTGCTGACATACTCCTTGTGCCTAATGGTTGGTTGGAGTGGTAGCTTTGGTATCAAAAGCTCACTTGAGCAAGCATAGCGGCCCATTGTGATGCCACGGGTAAGCGTAGTCCCCGTACCTTGTGCCTAATAAAGGTCAGTAACTATGCTTAGGTGTTGTGTGAAGCAAATATGTATGTGGCCTCTAATAATTTTCATCTGGAATGTTCTTGTGTAGTATTCTCTACTTATGAAGTCAGTTTTTGTTTCACATTCACAGAATTCGACCCAAGTTTAATAACCCAAGGACCCTCATTATCATATACCATGAAAACTACTGTGATATCATCAATTAACTCCTTAGTGGTTGCTTCAGTGGCTATTATCAAGCGTAACAGGTCATCTCATGTAATGCTCAACAGAAATGGCCTTAAATTCTAAACGCGAAGGACTATCGCCACACTTGTGATCCTGTTCGAGAAATACTTCGTAACGATTTCAGGTTGATACTCCACTATAAGTTCTTAGATTATAGGGTTAACGTACACCGAGAATGGTTCAATGATGAGCTTTCAGTTCAAAAAGGTAGACCTACGGTATTTCCAAATTATTTGTTAAAGATTTCCAAGATTAAGTTCAAGTTAAGTGGTGCAGAACATAAAAAGGAACATATTCACATTCTAGCCGCTCGCCTACGCTTAATACAATTTTGTTATAGAGTTTCTGGTTACTGGTTGTTTTCAGCCTTAATTTCTTTCAAACTAGTCTGTTAAAAATTATGAACGATTTTATAAGAATATTTCTTAGAATTTATTCATTTAAAATATTTCTATTAAAAATTCAAAAAGGCTACGCATAATGAAATGGTCGCATATACTCAACATGAATTTAAATTAAAAATTATGAAATTGTAGCCATTATGTAAAGGATGATGCTTTAATACAGCATACTTTAAATAAAAATTTGATGACATTACCCCAATAGAGTTTCTCTAAATAGGCCCTTTCAGATTCATGCTAAACATTCTATCACATAATAAGAATAACAAGTGAATTATGTAAGGTTATGTTGCCGTAGACAAAGACTATTCAAGTAATTCATACGTCTTATACATACATACATACATACATAATTGGCCATTACAACCCTTCAGTCAGGATTACGGCCTAGCTTCTCACACCACTCATGTTGTGTGCGTTAATTTTATACGTGATTGGCGGGACCTACAGTTTAACGTCGACTCCGAACGACAGATTTTTGAGAAACTTTACGAATACGAACCCGGGCTTTACGAATAGTAAGCCAACACATTACCTACTACACCACGGCGACTTATAATATCGTATAATAGGGAATATTTTACTTCCCTTTCTCGTTATTACTCGGTTTTCTTCTTTAAACACAGTCTACACATATCATTAATAACGACTGACATGTTTATTTCTTTCTAATGTTGTTGCTTTCGTCACGTTACGAATTACGTTTACGAATTTGCATAAAACTTTAAAGACAATGGTTTCTCTCTCTCGGGCTTTTCATAAACAAATGGGAAAACAGTATTTATTAATGTCTGGTACTTCTTATACGCATATATATCGTTAAAATATAACTTTACAAGTATTTATGTATGTGTGAATAGATGACAAATTTAAATTCAAAAAACTTGTTGTTAAATCCCTTATGACCCTTTCTCACATTTTTCTTTTTGCGCGTTAACAATACATTGTAAAAAAGTCCTTTTGACTACTTGGCACTCATTTTCAGTATCATTTATTTGGGACATGAAAGTGTAGTGATATTTGTGTAAATAGTACTTGTGACAGCCATTCAAAATATTTTGTATTAAACTGTCTCAACAAAATGGCATTTTTACTGAAAGTCTTAAAGAAAACCAAAAAACAAAAAGAAAAATAAGAACGTAAACCGAAAAAACCCTGTGATCAACATAAACTTTAAACGTTCCTGATGGTAGTTGCAATGACTACATAAAGACAATGTAAGACAAAGTTTTTGGCCAAGGCAACATCAAAAAACAAAATGTAGTTTCTGGAGACAAAAGAAGAGAGTTTTTTACAATTGTTTGTAATGCAAGCGAAACTATTCCATACTCTCCAATTGACATGAACACTGAGTTCCTAGTAGAGCCATCACCGGAAACATATCAATTTGTTTGAGTTTCATTACTTTCTAGCAACAATAAAAAGAATACAAAAACTGAAACTTTTGTTCCTCAATGTTGTTGAGCAATGAGCTTTAAAAATGTATAAAAGAATTGCATTTTCATTCCATATTCCCCAGTTTGAATAGAATACAGCTCAAACTGTTTGATAGCATCAAACATATAGGTCCCATTCTGAACTCTAAAATAGAATGCAGCTTTTTATGTGTGATTGGGATATGTGTGGAGTTTCAGTTTCATAAGCTCCAATATTATAAAAGGAACGTTTGCTTAATAACCGTTTCTCAAGAAGGTTGTTATTACGTTAGTTTGGACAAAGTAAGCGGATCATCTGCTTTCCTGAAGTTGTTTCTCTTCAGATATCTCCGGTCGAGCCTCATTATTTGAAACTACATCTATTAGGCTTAGCGTTTCAGAAAAGTAGTGTGCAAGCAGATTTTTTCCATTGTCCCTCTTTGGAGCATATGAGCATTTCCAATATGTACGGTTGACTGCTGTTATTTTTGCGTCTTCCACTGTCCAAGATCTTCGAGTATCGAACGTATCCAGGTGTTCGTTGACAGGCCACGGCTTCTTGAACTTTGAAGACTCCACTCAAGTGTACTCTTTCTGATTATATGGCGGATCGAAGTCTATTTCCTACGGTTTCTTTGGGTTATTATGGTTTCCTCGCTAGTAAGGTTCCACAGGCCCATGTTGCTGACGTGATTAGGCTAGAATATTTTGCATATGATTCTGAGACACTTGTTGATGAATACCTGCAGTTTTTGTTGCGTGATGGCCTTGGATACTAACGAGGCTTCGCTTCCGTACAACACGGACGATTTTACACATCCGTTGAATATTCTGAGCATGGTTCGTCTGGATAGACAAACTTATTGTCAGCATAGCCAAGCGTGTTAGGGAATATCCCTTAAGTAACCTACGGAATGTAGTAACATAATATCCTAGAATAATCCTTGCAACTGTTATCATCTCTGGTAGTCAAGGCTTTTCTGGAGAAATTGGCCTGCTTATTGTTATTAGTTTTGTTTCTAAGCAACCTTCCATTATTCTTTAATGAATTCATTACTTTACATGTCTGCCTATTACTATTGATTTTGAAGTTGATGTAATTTGTGTCATAAAACACACAAACGTGCAATCGATTTTCCTTCTTATAAACTATGCAACAGAGAAAGTATGACATAAAATAGAGAAAAAAGTTTAAGAGTTTAGGAAACTACAAAGACTTGGTCGTTGACTAACGTTTAAGTTTTTCTTAAATTTCTTGAAGGCAAAAATTAGAAACTTATTTACACCTCATAATCTATTAATTTTACACTGATGAAATGCTGTACAGTGGTAATGGAAAGAAATTACGGAATTAAAGGAGAAAGAAAATTACTAGGAAGTGATCTCATGCCCTACTATGCTAAGTGGTTTAAGGTATGGGAGTTCATATGGATTAACTAAATTTGCTTCCATGCTTAAGAATAAACCCAAGAGTATTGGTTGAAAGTTAAACATTTAAATTACCTGCCAAGAGCTCTACGTTTTGCAATTTTTAGAAAGTATTCCCACTGAATTATTTGAGAGTCTTGTTGATTTCTGATTATATTTTATTTTTATTTTAGTAGTGATAGCCAACGATATTAATTAATATTGCTATGAAAATGAAAAAATCTAGATACTGGTGTTTTTACATCGTTTAACATTAAAATTATAAACAAAAGCTACAAAAACAAAACAATGAACTTGTTTACAAATTATCGCACTGCTTAATATAACAGCAAACACCAGCATGAAAAAAATAGTAAACAAGTAAACAAAAATATACCAACAACACTACAATAATAAATGTAGACAACAATGTTTACATTCATAAATATTTCGAGAAGGCGAAGTCATGAACGTTTGCCATTCATCAGACTGTTTACTTTATAAAAGGCAAGGCAAAGCAGGAGACTGAGTTAGTGAAGTTCAGTCAGGCTTGTGTGAAGATGCAATGTGTTTGAAGAGAGTAAACGTGGTTTGAAGATCATTCGAACAATTGTCTAGTAATTGTTATTGTTTATGTAAACAGAGGAATAACATACAAAGCAATTGTTGTTGTTTACATAAAGTTGTGAACAGTGGCACACAGAGTTGTACAAATAATAAGGAATTTTATTTAAAACTAAACACAGATTTACTTTTATTTTATTTGCACTCTACGAGCTCTTTTTTTAAACGTTTTTAAAAGGTAACTATGTAACAATATACGGGAGATCCCACTGTGCAGCATAAATGAGGGATTAATGTGCGTTTCTCTGTAAAAATTTATTACTTTGGCGAAAATTATCGGTTACAGTGATTGCTGTTTTTTGCAACAGATTAATGAAAAATATTGTCCCTTCTTACTATAATAGAGTTTTCTTACTTTAAGGGAACAGTAGCAGCTTAGAAAATGGTTCTCACAATAATGGTAGGCATTGGAAATATTTGTATCATGCCCTTAATTAGCATAGATGCGTCGAAAGATAGCTCTTACATACTGTATGCTGTTCCTGTTTGTATTCTTTGCTTTATTTCAGCTTCACTAATAAATATTTCTTAGCAAAGCAATCGATTTTTATAATCTTGAAATATCGACCTCTGGGAAAATGTACATCCTTCATAAAGCAGATTGAAATATATTTTTGCAATGCAATGTTCCATAATTTTCGAAATATTTTTAGAATTTCCACTTAATTTAAGTGTCCCACTTAATCTTAATAGTTACTACCATTGCAAGTAAAATTATGAAAGAAAGTAAAAAAATAGTAATCACCAGTTTACTTACAAGTCATGAGGGAGGCAAAATCGTAATTGAAAACTAAAAATCAATCAATTATTGAAAGAGTTTTTAATACTTTTAGTTATGAATTCATTTGTGAGTTTTATTAACAATTTTAATGAGTTTTTTTCGCAATTCAACATTCGAGAAAATGAAGCATATTTTGGTGAAATATAGACTGTAGTTTTGAGTTGTACCCAATATAGGTTGGCTTAAAACAAAGGCCGATTATACGCATACATAAATGGTGTTTTTTTATAGAGGTATAGAACTTTAAGTTGGCATTACTTTTCAAGATGGCGACCGATTTAAGAGTTGTCAAGTGATTTATTCTCAGTTTGGTTTGACAATTCATCATGAATAGACTCACGCCTGAACAACGCTTGCAAATAGTGCAATTTTATTTCGAAAATAATGGTTCTGTGCGGAAAACGTATCGCGCACTACTTCCATTTTATCGTCGACAAAATCGTCCATCAGAGCAGTTAATTCGATTAACCGTGGAACGTTTTCGCACCACGTTTACTCTTATTGATAACTCGCATCCCCAGAGACGCTGTACGGTGCGTACAGAAGAAGCTATTGCTGCTGTAGAGCGTAGCATTGAGGAAGACCCGAATGAGTCCATCCGCCATCGAGCACAGGAATTGGATCTGTGTCCATCCACTTTATGGAAGATTTTGCGGAAGGATCTTGGTTTGCGTGCTTACAAAATCCAACTCGTGCAAGATTTGAAGCCAAACGATCATCAAGTAAGCCGTAGATTCGTCGAATGGGCCCAAAACGAGATTACCGTTGTTCCCGATTTTAAGCGAATTTTGTTTAGCGGTGAAGCGCACTTCTGGTTGAATGGCTACGTCAACAAACAAAACTGCCGCATTTGGAGTGAAGGTAATCCTCAAGTGTATGTGGAAACACCGTTACATCCAGAAAAACTGACTGTTTGGTGCGCTTTATGGGCTGGTGGAATCATTGGTCCGTACTTTTTCAAAAACGATGGTGGCCAGAACGTTACAGTCAATGGTGATCGGTATAGAGCCATGATTACTAACTTTTTCATTCCTGAATTGAATAACCATGATGTCCAGGAGATGTGGTTTCAACAGGACGTCGCAAAATGTCACACAGCTCGTGCCACAATAGATTTATTGAAAGACACGTTTGGTGACCGCCTAATTTCACGTTTTGGACCTGTGAATTGGCCTCCAAGATCTTGTGATTTAACACCGCTAGACTACTTTCTGTGGGGCTATGTAAAGTCATTGGTCTATGCGGTAAAGCCACAAACGCTTGACCATTTGGAACACAACATTCGCCGTATTATTGCCGATTTACGGCCACAAATGTTGGAAAAAGTCATCGAAAATTGGACGTCCAGATTGGACTACATCTGCGCCAGACGTGGCGGTCATATGCCAGAAATCATATTTAAAATGTAATGCCACAAGATTATCTTTCGGATAAATAAAATTCATGTCAATCGAATAATCCATCGTTTTTTTATATATATATGTATGTATGCAGCAGCATTTCTTTAACCGCATAATTGTAAGTGTTCATGCACATGCAATCAATTGAGATTCAATTCAATTCAAATCAAATAAATCCAATTTTTATTCAAAATATCTTTTGACAAACAAAAAAAAAAAAAAGACAAACGAAAAAAAAGAAAGAATAGTAGAGATGAGAATATTTGAAGCTATAAAGCTAACGAGTTCATTTTAACTCCATTTTTTTGCATTTTCATTGTAACGAAATAAGATTTCAATCAAACTGATGATGGTGTTGTAACAAACAAAAAACAAAAAATGGCAGAAAATTCCAAACTTCACATACGTTCACATACGCATACACAGCCATATAAAAATTTCGAAACTGGGTTATAAAAAGTGTTAGAAAATCGCGCAAAAAAATGTTTGCAAGCAAAACGAAACGAACGAAAGTATGGCTGAAGAATATTTCGTTTTCACAGATGAATACTTTTACATACAAAGTATGTGCTAAGCACTTACATACATGTATTTAAATATTTTGTTATGCGAATATGTATGATTGTTTGTATGTATTTTTTTAGCACGAATGCATTTATATGGTCAAGCGAAATATTCGAATTGAATTTTTTATTTCCTTCATTTAGCACAACTTGCGATGACTTGTATGTTGTGCTACAATATATGGAAACATACAGTAGGTTCTCAAAAAGAGAGAAAAAGTTTTGCAGGTTCTTTCATCAACAATTTAACAAATGTTTTAACAAATTTAACAAATGTTTTAAATTGTTCTTGTAGCATCTGTATGAAAGAATCAGAAAAAAAGACATAAACATAGAAAAACGTCCACTGTAATTGCATTGGCTTGAGGACGCAAAAAGGATCGCAGCACTTCGCTCAAATGGAAATGAATAATATAAGCTAAGTCTCTAACAAAAATAAAAACATTTTAAGTTTGTGATGTAATATATCTATCAGAACACTAAACAACTCATTCAAATTATGAAAGGCACAATACGCGTGAACAACAAACAAAATTATGAAGGAAATAGGAAGAAAAACGGAAAGAAATGTCTTAATAAGACAGGAATTAATTGAATTTTTACGTAGATTGCTAGTAGCTGTTTCCTGAAATCTTGTAGAGTCTTTCTTATTGCTCTTCTTATATTTATCTCACGTGACAGACAAACATTAGAAAAATGTGTCATGTCATGTCAAAAATTTAGTCGCAAATTTCATAAAAGTGTAATAATATAATATAGTTTTAATAAAAATGAATTAAAATATTAAATTTTTTTTAACAAAATCTATAAATAATCGTGACAATTGTATCTTACTACAAGTATGTATCAAAAGTGATACATAAGCTAGAATTATGAAGTTTTTTAAGACTCGATCTACGGTTAAAGCAGCTCAATTTCGCATGTGAACGATTTTTCGATTATAAGTATCGAAAAAGCATGAATTTTCTATGAGTTTCTACATTGCCAAGCTTACTTAGCTTAGCACATGCGGACTTTGCTTAGCACATGTTTGATTTGCTTTGCACACTCTGTTCTTCATATTATATTTACTACCTAAGAATTTGAAAAGCAAATTGTTTAGGTAGCAAAAATAAACAATGTATTCTAAAGACTGCCCCATAAACTGCATGATTTTTTTCATGACGTCGTTGGCTCTGTACTGGCTTTAGCCACTTATGTAGCAAATACTTGGATATTAGCTTGTATATCCGAATAGAAATGAGACAAACATTGTCTGTAAAGTCAAGGTTGTTAAGATGATCATAGTTCATAGTATTAATTATTAGAACACAAAAAACTATGTTTATTAAGAATTTAGGGTAGTAACAGCTGCGTTAGGCGAAGTCATTAAAATAAGCTCTACCATGACCTGACCGTAACAGCAAGTTTAGAAATTGTGTCTCCATAGATGGAAGCAAAACAGCGATCGATAGTCTTTAGCTTAGCTGAATGGGAGTTAAAGATACAACAGAGAGTTTTCTTAATTGAATTTGGCTACACACTGATTGACCAGTTAACAAGCCACACTAGGGGCTAAACTGGCAGCTGCATACATACATAATTGGTGATTACAAACCGTCAGTCAGAATTACGAGCGAAGTTTCTCACACCACATACGTTGTGTGTGTTTTAATTTTATATATGAGTGGCGGGACTTACAGTTTAAAGTCGATTCCGAAACACAGATTTTTGAAAAACTTTTTCATGGTAGGTTTATTTACTCTCAGAGATTTTACCAGAGGAATTCGCCGAAGAAATATTTTTTTTCATATTTCGTTTTGATGCCTGACCTGGGATACGAACCCGGGCTTTACGTCTAAAAAGCCAACACACTACCTACTGAACTACGGCGACTTGTTATTAACACTCTTACCAAATTCGTTTATTTATTTTCGTTATATTTTATAGAATTAAATAAATATTCCTAAACGATAGCAAAATCTTCATCACAGCCATTCTATTTATTATATTATTTGATTCTATTCTGAAGTCGCCGTAGTCTAGTAGGTAGTGTGTTGGCTTATTAGACGCAAAAGCCTGGGTTCGAGCCCCAGGCCAGGCATAAAAGACAAAATACAAAGAGTATTTTTTCGGCGACTTCCTCTCAGTAGATTTCTGGCAAAAACCATGAAAAGTTTCTCAATAAATAAAAATCTGTCGTTCGGAGTCGACTTTATACTGTAGGTCCCACCACTCATGTATAAAATTAACACACACAACATAAGTGGTGTGAGAAACTAGGACGTTGTACAGTGGGTCAATTCGACCTCCGGGTACTGTACTTGTCTTAATTGACAAGTACACGTCCTCTAACCTAACCTAACCTGATTCTATTCTATTTATTAATACTCTTACCAAATTCATTAATTTATTTTTGCTACATTTTGTCAATGGCTGGTTAACATTACGTATGAGTAATATTTCTCCACAGCATATTCAACATAAAATACTCCTACGTCATGGTGTCCATGAAATTTTAAAATTGAAATATTTTCTATAAATAAGTAGCACAAGAGAATATTTTATTGGGCTTTTAATTTGTTTACGATAATAAAAATACCATTTAAATAGACCATGAGGGATTTGGAATTTTTAATAAAAATTATGCCTGAAATCCACACAAAAGCCCTGTAAGCGGTCTACATACATACAAAATGGGTCATTACAACCCTTCAGTTAGGATAACGACCTAGTTTCTCACAAGTATGCGATCTAACTTAGTCCAAAAAAAAGAGTTCTGTGTTATATCAGTGACTTAAGATTAAGTGATTAAGAGATGTTAAGCATGACAGTGAATACACTGACATTCAAGTTTTAACGTTGGTTTATGGTTGACATTATGCTCCATAGGCTGATAATGTTGTGCTTACTAGACAGCACCATACCGGGTTTTTGGAATATATATTCATGGCAATTTTATTTTTACTCTCAGAGTTTTTGCCAGAAATCTGCTGAGAGGTAGTCGCCGACGAAAAATTTTTTTCATGTTTCATTTTGTTAGAGATGTCTGACCTAGAGTTTGATTCGTGGCCTCGCACACTATCTACTAGACTACGGCAGCAACTGGCAGTTACGGCAACTAAACTAAGCAACCATTCCAACAAAAACAATTGGCTTATTTGAAAACCAAATAAAATGCAAATACAAATGGAAACATGGTGAATTCAATTTAGAGATTGAACAAGGAAATCGCAAAATTTCTTTCCATAAAATATTGTGTTAATATGATGAGAATTTTTTGAAAGTTTTTATGTTCTATTTATGTTCTATAAAATGATACAACTACGATTATTAATTGTTTTCCAAAATTTTCATTTTGGCCATTAACTTGCATATTTTGTACTGCATCAAATGGTTTCTAAATTGTTTCGAAATTGATTTCATTACTCTTATACATTTGGTTAATTCACACGACTTTATATCGTGTATGTAGTATAGAATACACTTTTTGTTTGTGAACGCTCAATGCTATGTTGTATTGTGTATTTCGTATTCCAAATGTCAAAAAGCAGTAAGAAGAAGAGCGGTAATAATTTGATTTTCAAGCAGCAAAATGAAAAATATTACGGAAAAAAGTAAATTAAATAATTATCTGTGCGAAAAATATAATTTTGAAATGTTGATTGTTAACTCAAGTTAGATAGAAAATATTTTTATTTTTATTATTCTTCTTACTTACTGGCATTTACATAAACTGATAGCACGAAACCAATACAACTTCCAAAAACATATGATGTGTATAAGTATGAGTGTATCGGATTTTTATATGAAAATTATCAACAACAAGAATACACTGTTATTTCGTCCAACAATACATGCCATACAACGATACAATGGCTTGTATGAATTGCCCAATTGTAATGTAATGCAAAATTGTATTTGCATGGAATTCTCTATGAATTTCGGATATTATTAACGTTTCTATTACAAATATTCATCACTTTATCAGTTTGCTTTCAAATCATTCGTTTTTAAGACAATTATTTCTGCAACAAATTATATTTTTAATGGTCTCCCATGGAATTCAATTAAAAAATTTTATTGCTGCTCTCTCTCTCTCTCTCTGGGTAAATGTCAAAGAACTCTTCGTTTTAAATGCATACACAAAATGCCAATGAGCGTATCCTTTGGTACTCTTTCTCTGTTATCAATTGAAAATGAACTAAAATGAAATAAATGGTTCAGTTTCTCTTTTTCTAACTTTTTTTCGTTTTTTTCCTTTTCACCCATTGAAAAATATTTCCATTTGCAAATACATGCACCGCAAAATTCAAATACGAGCACTAATCAATTGAGTTTTTGATTCTCTTTTGCCAACGACTTAATTGGAACACTTAACGCTCTTTCGTTCATGGCATTTTGTCGTTTGGCGAATAACGGAAACAAGTTCGTATTAACTTTGTGCTGGTGTAGGTGAATAAAGGTAAAGGCGACATTTCAGTCATGGACATTCTAACCTTTAACGTTTAAATTTAAAAAAAAAAGTTATCCCAATTCTAATCGTTTTTTTGCTTTAATAGGACTCATCATTAATAAAAACAGATCTCAAATACTAGCCTTACCTAAACAGATATTTTTTTATAAATTATGGCTAGCTGTGTGCAGCCCTTGTGCTGACCAACTTTTTCCTCTTCTCTGATTTTGGTGGAACTTGGCCAGTACAGAGACTGCGTTCGCCCGTGGCATTACAACGGGCCGCTATGCGTGCTCAAGTGAGTTTTTTTATATCAGAGCTTCCATTCCGACCTAACCTTACCTAACCTATGGCTAGCTGTAGTGACTAGACTGTACATCTGGTTCGAATTATAAAAAAAAATACCAAAAAGTTATCCTCACTCCATAATAATAGATCCTCTTGATACACCAAAGCAGATAACATCAAAGCAAATATCATACAAACTGACAATCCTGAAGACAATAACAATGTCCCCCTATATCGATATCGGTCCAGCTATTAGTACAAGAAATATAAGGCGATTACAATTCTATTTTGCTTATGATATTTATGATATTGTGGTCACACTAGTCCAGTAAGTAGTGAGCTGGCTTATTAGATATGAAAACGGAAAACGGAAAAAAATTTCTTCAGTGACTTCTTCTCAGCAGATTTCTAGCAAAAACACTTTGAGTAATTAAATAATTGCTATGAAAACTTTCTCAAGAATTTGTCCGGAGTCGACTTTAAACTGTAGGTCCCGCCACTCATGCGTAAGATTAACACACACGACTTAAGTGATAGGAGAAACTATGTCGTAATATTGACTTAAGGGTTGCTGTGACCAATTATGTATATATGTATGGTCTTTAAATTTAACTAAGCTACATTCCGTTGGTCAAGTCTCTGTCTCCTGATCTCATTTCTATTCACAGATCTTCGAACACAGCTTTGATATTGAAAACGTTTCTTTTACTCAAGTTCTCGTGATATTTCTCTATAATTTACTTACAGGTTGTTTTATCCAAACGTAACGTATGTGTGCTAATTTCTGAAGAGTTTAACACGATTTCTGGCGTTGCTGTCAAATTGCAAACATTGTGAGCGAATCCACAAACACATGTGTGTTAATTTTATACATGAGTGGCTGGACCTAAGTTTAAAGCTGACTCCGAAGGACAGTTTTTATTTTGAGAAACATTCCATAACATTTTTTTATTTACACTCATAAATTCATGCCAGAAATCGGCGGAGAGGAAGTCGCCAAAGAAATATTTTTTTTATATTTCGTGTTGTTGGAGTTGTCAGACCTTAGTTTTTTGCACATATAATAAGCCACCACACTACCTACAGTGCTCAAGCAGCTTCCTGGATGAAGATTATAACAGCTTAATTAATAAAATTCAAAGACCATGGTCATGGCGACCATGTAGTAGGTGACTAGAGTTACTTATTAGAATAGTAATGAATTTTCTTGCATTTTCTGAATTTTCAATGCATTGCAAATTATGTACTGTCAATCAACGATTTTTTATATGCATTAACTTATGAGTTATATGGCCATGCATAGGGTACACTACTTAAGGAATGCAATTCCAACTCCAACTTCTATTTTTTCCGCTTTGTTTTTAATTTTAAGGAAATAATTAGAAATCTCTCGTTATAATTGACTGTTGACTTACTTTAAAGTGGTTTTGTTTTCAACCAATTCATGCAATCATTCGATTATAAATTATAAACGATAATTTGACAGAAAGAAAGAAAAAAATTAAAAACTTTTGAAAAAATTAAAAAGGAGGAAATACTTGGGGCTACAATTAATTAAAAAATTGTAGTTAATCCAATACTTTACATTTAATTTAATAAATTACACCATATGAAATTAGTTGAATAATTAAAAGAGTTGGAAGTGTTAAAACAACTTTTAAAAAACAATTTTTTATTTAAAAGCTTGGCACATATTTCACCTACAACTTATTGAATTTATCTGTGCTTGTTTTTCGAAGAACGAAGTTTTGTTAAAATCCACTTTTGATTTCTTTTTTTTTATTTCCAAGTGACATTTTCCTCAGAAATACTACATACATATATGACGTGAATTCAACATATAAATATTTGTATAACATGCATGACTGAAGCCGGCAACGAAAAATATTGTTAAACAGCATGCATGCAGGCACTGATGTCTTTACGTTTGCATATGCAAGCAATGCCCATAAAAACTCACAGATATTGTTGTCATATGTATACATATGACATCGCTCGTGTGTCTGTCATATTTTTATTTACATTTGTAGTTACTGTATCTGTGTATATTGTTTTGTTATACATGGCCTATGCTCCTGAGTACATGTGTACAATTTGTAAAGTGAATGTATTTGTAAAATCATTTTGTAGTTAATTGTTGCAGCCATACGTGAATATTAGGTTGGTACAGATTCTTTAAAGTGTGATAATTAAGATACTAAGTATCTTACATATATACATAATAGTTTATTACGAACCTTCAATTAGGTTTACTATCTAGCTTCACACACCATTTAGGTTGTGTTTGTTAATTTTATACACAAGTTGCGTAACCTATAGCTTAAAGTCGACTCTGTTGAGAGAATGTTGCCGAAGAAATACTTTTTCAAATAAAATTTAGTTGGAGAAGTCTGACCAGGGGTTTTGAACCATGGCTTCACGTCTGATAAGCTAACACGCTGTTTACTAGACAACGGAGACTGAAGTTATTCATTTTACTGGAAGAAAAATTGCTATCAATAACCTCAAATCTAATAAAGGCTCTGATCCTAACGAAATTCCAAAAAATATTGCACCTGCATTGGATTATTGCGAAGTCCTTAGTGATATAACTTGCTCAGTAAGCGTTTCTCGTTCTCCAGATATGCTGCTGCCTGATATTTTATAGATGTTCGCTGTTAATTTTGATTTCTCTCTGATGATCCTTTCAACCCTATATTCTCTCAAATTAGAACGAGAGCTACATGTTGCCACCGTCTCAAGAGGACATTCGTGAGCTCATGAGTTAACTCCCGACTGTTTGTTTGAAACGCTAGATTTTGGCTAAAAAAATTATTTTTTCTTTCTCAGACGAGCTACTTCTACAGTTTTTGAAGAAAAAAAACAGTCTCTTAAATCTAAAGCCGATGAATTGGACGGGTAACGATACAATTCCTCGGCATAAATCATTGATTTTTGCCATTTTTCCTTAAATCACATGGTAGTCAATGGCTTTCAAATACCAACAAAGGCCCAAAATTTTTTGAATTTTAAGATACATACCCGTGGCATAACATTGGGCCACTATGCGTGCGCAAGTGAGTTTTTTGGCATCAAAGCTACCACTCTAACCTACCCGGTAGGACTCAAGTAATAAGATTTCAACGGAAGCAACATTATATTTTTATTTATTTATTTATTGCCTCTCTATATTAACGTTATTTTTCACTTTAACATATGTAAGTTGCTACGCTAGCAGTGGACGTGTATCATGACAAATATTTTATAACTCAATGCACACCCCTTTAGATATCGTCAGCAGCAATCAAGGCTAGCTTCAAAGCTCCGTTGGTTGCGAATAAAAATTTAATGTGTTTGTTCGAGAAGCTTCGGCGTGGTATTTTTCTAAATTACCAAGTATCGTCTGAAATCTGCATTTTCGTTTATAATCGGCTACATTAGGCATTTTCTAGAGTCAAGGAATTTGCATTTTACTGCGACCCACTCATTGCAATATGCTATTATGCCCAAAAATAAGTGAAGTACAGTGAACATTCGACTTTACTTTGCTAAATAAAAGGCAATACAAAGCAGGCGAATAAGTGAGTGAAGTTCAGTCAGTCTTGTATGAAGACGCGGTGTGTTTGAAGAGAGTATTCGTGGTTTGAAGATCTCCGTTACAGAGATTTGTCGAATAATTGTCTAGTAATTGTTATTGTTTATGTAAAGGGTATAAATAGCGGAATAACAAAAAGAGCAATTGTTATTGTTTACATAAAGTTGTAAACAGTGGCACACAGAATTGTGCGAATAATAAAGAATTTTAATTAAAACTAAACACAAATTTATTTTTATTTTATTTGCCATCTACGAGCTCATATTTTAAAAGTTTTTAAAAGGTAAAAACGTAACCATATGTTCAACTCTCTCTCTCTATTCTATATGTATATGATAATAGCTATTGTCTACAGTGGCATCAGCATCGGTAGCCCAAACTGTAACAATGTTCGTGTGTCACTTTAAATTGCATGATAATATCCATACGGCTAACACTCCTGAGCATTTTATTTCCTGTTTTATCAGCGATTTTATTGTCGTTGTCTCTGTTGTTATTTTATTTGTTTCTATTTTCACTTTGTTATGGCTTTAAAACGTTTAAAATTTGTATTTTGTTTCATTGTCTATGTTACAGGCAAGGATGGCAAGAGAAGAGAGATTATTTTTGTAGTGGTTTATGCATTAAGCCAAATAACAAATGAATATTGTATTCAAACACAAACAAAACAAAAAAAAACCTTTAAACAATGAAACACTGGAGGCCTTCAAAATAATTACCACAACACTAAAAGGACAGTGTTAGAAAGAGTAATTTTCTAGTAAACTTATGCTGTCATTACCAACACCATTACAGTTGAATCATTCAAATAAATTTTTGTGTTTCACTACTACTCAGCAATTGTAGCAACTCACAGTTACAGATGGTGCTATATGTACAGTGATAAACAAAGTATATGAGACACACAAAAACATTTCAAAATATTCTTAAGATTTTATTTTCCTTGTGTTCCTGAGAAGCACAGTATTTCCGCCAAATAACAACTCAGTACATGACATTTTGGTGCACGTTGTTGTGCCTATTATTTCTCCTAATACTGTATTCTGTTTATCAATGTTATTTATTTTCTTCTTTTTTTCGTTCTCTGCTTTTTTCTAGTCCCTCTTATCATTTAAAAATGACAAAGAGAGAGCGAAAAAGAGTTGAGTTTTATTGTATTTGTGTCTTTGTAAATGGCGGCGTGTATAGTTAATGTGATCTGTCTAAAATAAACTACAAATGTCTGCCTGTTTTTTAGCTTTTAAAGTGTACGAGAGAGTGTGCGTTGTTATCCTTGTGTGTGTTTATAGGTTGTTTTACTTATATTTATTGTGGTATATGTCAGGTTTTTATTGCAATATTTTTATTTGCATGATAAGCCAACATTTTGTTTTGTAGTCGACATATATTTCACTTCCGGTTAAAAAGAAAGGTGGTACAAGACAATTTTTTTTTAAATTACGATAAAAACATTTACTTGAAATGTTCATTAAATATTTGGAATTATGTTCCATATGAATTATTTAGAAACACAGAGCTCTAAACAATTATTTTTATCAGTTTATGCTTCTCTAATAAAATTTCTTTATTTATTTACAGGGTGACTCAATCAGAAAATTGAATGTAAAATGTAAGCTTCCCGGCACTTAGTATGTTAGACTATTGAAAATCCACAACGAAAGAGAAGAAAAAAGGCTCCAGTAAAATATGTGAAAAATTAAGTAATTTCCTTCCATTCTCTCGTTATTTATTTGCCTATAAAGTTCCTTTTTCAAAGAAGATTAATTTTAAGGGCAGTGACCGTTCCATATTTTATGGTTTGTACATCATAGTTAAAGATCCTAGGGGATATGGGGCTGAAAATTGATTATTTTAACTCTTCCTTCCAGAATGATCGTCTGCATTGGACAGCAAAGCGCTGTTTAACATTTTATCATGGTGGATTGCTCGCTGAATTCTTACGTGTAATAATAGTTACTGTCACAGCCATTCTATTACTTTTTATTGATAATCTTATCACATTCGTTTATTTATTTTTGTTATATTTTATAGAATCAAATAAATATGTATTCCTAAACGATAGGAAAATGTTCATGTCAACGGTTGGTTAACATTACGTATGAGTTATATTTTTCCACACCATATTTAATATACAATACTCATACGTCATGGTGTCCATGAAATTTCGAAATTCAAATATTTTCAATAAATAAGTGCATACGAGAATGTTTTATCGGGCTTTTGATTTGTGTACGATAATAAAAATACCATTATCCTTTATGTCAACAGATAAAAAATTATACTTACGTCAACAGAAGCATACCCGGGTATGTTCATACATTTTATATGGAATTTATTTTATTGCTAAGCTTATGTTTGTGTTGATTTGGTTTTACTTTGGGTGGTGTAACGCACTCTAGTTACGTACATACTAAAGGCTTATTAAAAACGACCTCATCTCTTATATCGAGCTCCCATGAGCGTGCGGCGTTTTTGGGATATAAGCCGCTTTATACTTTTCGACAACGGAAACACACGTCAACAGCGTAAAAAACGGACAAAGCTGCAGCCATAACGGACTTATTTTTAATACTGAATGATAATCTACGCAGCAATTACGTAGCAGGTCCAAACGTGGTACCGGGTTTACCCAATACATACCATCGAAACCCGCCGATTGCGGAATTAAAGTATGGTGAGTGTGTGACTCCGCCTCATCCTATCCAATGAAGGGACAAATTTATACTGGATTGCTGGCATCCGGGAAAAAAAACGTAGGTAAGGGGGTAGTGGAGGACTTGTTCGTCAATCATTTTCGTGGGAGTGGACGGAATATTGTTTGTGATAATTTCTTCACAACATATAACGTACTGAAAGTTTAATGACGGACAACAGTTTATCAATGTTAGGTATAGTGAACAGAAGACGAGTGTTTGTACCACCATATTACGCTTTATCTATAGGGCGGGAAGTAGGGTCAACTACATTTTCGGAACAATATTACCTTGTGTATATACTTCTTGCATTATTCATACGAAGTGCAAAGTCCAAAGAAAAAGTCACTCTAGATCTTAGATTACAACAAATATAAAGGTGGTGTCGATAGTATGGATAGAATATTGAACAAGGCGACGAACAAATGGATGGCCCTTGGCTTTATTCTACAATATACTATACCTTGTTGCCCATAATATACGTTGCGTATCACCCAATGTTGAAAGCTTCCACAAGCCGCCGTAGAATTTTCCTACACAGCCTCAGCGAACAACTGGTGAAGCCGGTTACAAAAATATTTTCAACACGCAATGCTATTGAAGCCATATGTGGGGAATCTTTGAGCGTAAGAGGTGCTGCAGATAAAACAGTGGAAGAACCTGACAGCACTGGTAGAATGAAAGTAAAAGGTAATTGCCACTTATGTACAAAACGTCGGCCAACCAGCAAATCCTGGACTTTATGCAATAAGCCCGTGTGTGCCGCTCATTCAAGTTATATGCCGCAATGTAATAAAACCATTTAAGAAAAATTAGCATTCGTATATTTGATTGAATTTTAATCTTATTATTAAGAACGTGTAAATTAAATTCAATAAACATAAATCAATAAACAAAATATTTTCATATATTTCATTATACATACCCAGGTATGTAACTGTTGACGTAAGGGATAGGAATAAAAAAATGGCCACATCTTTGACCACCACCCGCAATTTTTACTCAAGTCTAGGAATAAGGTAGAAAACACTACTAGTGAGGATATCAGGGAATTTCAGGTAAATACATTCATTACTTCCTGTGATACGGCGATTTAAAAACACAAAACATACCCGGGTATGTATCTGTTGACATAAGGGTTAAAGAAAATCATGAGAGATTTGAAATTTTTAATAAAAATTATGCCTTAACTTCACAAAAGTCCTGTATGCGTCCTAACTTAGTCCAAAAAAAGTGTTCTATTCAGTGAGTTAAGTTATGTGATGTTAAGCATGACAGTGAATACACTGACATTCATGTTTTAACGTTAGTTTATGGTCGACATTATGCGCATTCGGCTGATATTGCTGTGCTTCGCCAGATGCACTATACCGGGTTTTTTTAAATATATGTATACCGAGATTCAGAACTGTGTATCGAGGTCAGTGTACATTAAAGTGGCATACTTTACAATTTTTCTGAAATTCCTGGTTAGCAGTTTTTAGCCAACCCTACAGTTGATTAAGGTATGATCCAGTTGACTAATTTTGAGTGAACAAAAATTTTTGGTCTCAGGTTCACAAGTGGCCGAAAATCGTACGGCAGTTTGGGGAACAACAACGGTAGGAGTTGTAATGTATTTTGCGTGATTATAAGCCAATGTGTTCGTTGTGATCGATACAATCGAAAAGAAAAGATCAAACTTAACTGGTCTATGACGAAGTGGAGTTATTATCCCATTTGGCTTGTAATGTATGCATTCACCCATATATAGAATAACTAAAATAAACAAAATAAAATGTAAACAAATGTAAAGTGACTTCACAAAAGTAATATGCAGAGTATGCAATATCAAGTGGCTCACTAGAAATGCAATACAAATGAATACGATATTAATATTATTGTAGGTCACTTAACAATTAACAATTAATAGATTTAAATAAGTTGGGGAAACAAATAGTTTAAGATTATTATAAGAAAACATAGAATAAGAAATAGTATATAAGCTGAAGAAAATTATGAATAAAATTAGAAATAATTCTGACTTCAAATATAGTTGTTCTTATTTCTCAAAAACTTCGGCAATTAACTTTGCCATGATATAGAGCCGTCTAAGGCTCTACAAATAAATAAGAATACTATAGGGACACTATAGGCACACTGACACAAAACATATTACAGCCTTTTAAAAATGTGTGATCTTGAAGGTTCATTAGTTTCACGTTCCTCTAGTGTCGTTTTCTTCGAATTAGTAATTTCGTAAGTGCATCTATGTCCTCACGCGTTGGAACCGCTATATGGAACAGTTATCTTATTATCTGCTTCAGAGTTTTCCGACATTCCAGGACAGTCTTCGTTTTGGCGTGTAACCCATCCATAAATTTAACGGCGGTTTTATTATCAATTGATAAATGTATATTCAAGTGTACTCTAAGCTAGAATTTATCCTTGAATTGTGCTCAAATAATAGCGTAATTTAAGAATAACCCAAGCTTCAACTAATGCGACAAGTTCCCACATCAGATGTTTTTGTATGGTCTTCACTTGGCAGTAAATACTTGGTTAATATTATTTGGATCGCATAGACTTTGTTCAATGTTGCAATTGGATCTTTATAGTTTGGATATCAAGTAGACAGCATGAAGATCCATATGAATGGTATTAAAGGCTTTGGCATAACTATAGCTTCATCTACATATATGAAAAACTTACGGTAGCTTATTTTGTGGCAACACTTTTAGGATAATGAACAATGCCGTACATGATTTAAATATATATACAATAATCGTCATAATTTCTCATTTTCTGTTTTGGGAATTTTGTATTTGCATAGTCAGTAATATCCCCGTCTAGGTTTGTTGATTATTTATAGCAGTTAATCCGCCTCTTTCACCGACGTCTCGTAAGTAAAGTCTTAGCTTATTAGACGTAAGACTGCGGTTCGTACCCCAGGTCAGACGCTCAAACGAAATGAAATGTGAAAAATTATTTATTTGGTGACTTCCTCTCAGCAGATTTCTGGCAAAAACTCTGTGAGAAAATAAAAATGACAAAAGTTTCTCAAAAAAAATCTGTAGTTCGGTGTCGACTTTAAAATGTAGATCCCACCACTCGTGAATAAAATTAACGCAACACAACATAAGGGTTATGAGATGCTAGGTCGTAATCCTGACTGAAGTGTTTAAATGATCAATTATGTTATGTTGGTAATTTCTCTTTTCCTTTTAATTTTCTTCCTTCATGGTCCTAGTGTTGACCATTATGTTACAGTGTTACATTGACGAAGTAAATTCTCTCTGATAAAAAGCCAGAGAAGTCTCTCGTGATATAATTGAAAAAATCCATTATTTTATCTCTCTTTTGTTTGTGAAGTTTAATTCTTTTTTTTTTTTTTCTTAATCAGCCATAATTATAATGATGGTAATCAAGGAAACTATATTCCGCGCTCTTGTTTAATTTTCTAAAAATACTTTTTCTTCTCCTTCGTTTTATGATTCGTGGCCGTTTGATGCACACGTCAACATCACAAACTTTTAAGTTAATTGTAGTGGCAGCACTTTAACCCTAAAAGAAAAATGTGTGCATGCCATACCAACATTAAACGGTATTCATGTATAGTACTGTTTCACTCACTCCTTTCACTATTTTCTTGGCTAAAATGAAGGCATGGAAATCTGTTTGTATAAATTAATGTGTGTGTTAGCATCTACCAGTGTGAACTGAATGTTTACGGACAGATTCATAGAATCCTGAACTACTATTTCTGTAGATTTTAAAAATTAAGATTTTTAAATTTAGAGTTACTTCAGAACAGCGTTTTCAAACTGTTTAAATATGTAACAACCTCGTAACGCATCTAAAATTAAAGGAACACTTAAAATTTACTGACTTCTTCTCCTTGTTAGAAACATGTTTAAGTGGATACTTTCGCCAAAGACAAAAATTTTTTTAATATTTTATGCTAAAGTAAAGTAATTAGCCTCATACATACACCGACGTCTTTTAAACAGTGGGCCATTTATAAGTTTAAATTTAAAAATGGAATAAAACATAACCGATTTGAAATTTATATTTTTGTTGTGAATTACAATTTTAGAAATGCATACCCTTTCATATCATTTCATTCATACAGCTGCCGTGGCTGGCCTAACAGTATCTCATTTGATCGGACCTATTTTCTTGCACTTTTTCGAGTGCATGGAGTCGTATTTCGACAATGGCATCACGAATATTGACCTTCAAATACTCAATTGTCTCTGGTTTGTCGGCATAAAAGTTTTCTTTAACGGCACCTCACAGAAAATTGTCCAACCGTGTCAAATCGAAGCCTCTTGACACCTTTTCAGCTAACTAAATGGCCAACAAACGTTTGACACAATAAATCGATTGTGTAAAGAGATGTATGACAAGTTGCACCATCCTGAGGAAACTAAACTTCTTTCACATCAATACCATGAAGAGCGAATATAAAAAAATTGGTTATCGTGGTGCGATAGGTGTCTCCATTGACCGTAATGACCACTGTGCTAATTTTCAAAGAAACATGGGCGAATCATGCCTCCGCTCCACAAGTCACACCAATCAATCATTCGTAATGAGTGTATTCGCTTCTGTAAGACCACGTGTGGTCTTTCTGAGTGCCAAATACGGCAATTTTGCTTATTGACGTACCAACGACGATGAAAATGAGCTTCATCCGAAAAGACGTTTTTTTTTACAAAATCGACATCATCGTGCAGTTTCTCGTTGGCCCAATGAATCCCAACGTTGCTCAAGCGTAAATCGATTCATTACGTTCAGGGGAGGTAATGTATTGAATTCTGTGACAGAATAAAATCACACAATTATTTCCAGATTCGAAATAACCGATGATTCAAATTTTTACCGATAGATTGGCTCACCCTATACATTTTTCACACAGTTTTGCATTTTAAACGTGAAAAAAGAAAACTAAAATTTTTTTTTTGCTGAAACACAAGAAATTGCATGTTAATGATCAAAAAATTTTGTTTCTTTTACTGAGTATTCCTACGTGACACTTTGTTACTGAGGATGTAAATTTGAAATTTTGCTTAAAAGCTTAAAATTTCGAAAATTTTTGCAAGGAAACGGAAACACCAGTGCAATTACTTGTCCTTGTCATAGATTGGGTGGCAAAGACGTGCAAGTACCTGTTTGTGCATTAAATCTGTTTTAATTTGCAAAATTAAAAATGTTGAGCAGATATAGAGATGAGATGAATAGGTATTAAGGATTATGCGTAATATATAGAATGTACTGGGTATTGTATAAAACATTTGTTGAGTTCAATAAATTTTTAGACATGAGCCGACTATATATACATATATCAGAGATCAGCAATGGAGCGCTTTTTCGCTACTAATAAGTATTCATGAAACTTTGAGTATGAGTGAGTCAACAGTATTGAAATCCAACTACTCTGATTCATTCGTACTCAGTACAACATTGATTTATAAGTACAAGTTGCAATGAGTATGAGTACAACGTTGACATCAAACTCATAACATTCGAAATATGTTTGATTCATATTCATTCATTCAGATTCATAAATTTAGAAAAATACTTATAATACTCATAAATGATGCGAGTGAATCGAATCATTCGTCAAAATTTACAATCTTAGTTGTTGTTGCATTTACAAAGAAGGAAGAAAGACAGCAGAGCAAACACACAACTTTCTAGTGAGATTGTAGTGTTCGTACGCGAATCATACTTATTTTGTGATTCGTGTATACGATGAGTCATGGAGAGTCGAAATCAATAACATCATGCGTATTGTTAAGTATGACTACCATGAGTATTTCAAACTTTGAATATGAGTAGTATGAGTATGACATTAAATGAAGTATGTATGCGTATAAGTATCAGAAATTATGAGTATGATTTGAATCTACTCATCGTTTTGAATACTCATTGCTGACCTCTTATATATGTATATTCAGTTAGTTATGCGGAATTAGAATATATGTATGTGTTTATAAAGGTAACTGCTATAGGGAATTCTATCTGTTCATTGTTACAAAAGTCACCAACAGTTTTAACTGTACTCCCTCGTTACAAAAACAGACGACTATTGCGGACAATTGGACTGCAAAATTAAATTAGAAATTTTCCTTCCGTTGCATAGGTCGAGTAATTTTTTTTTATCAACTTCATGTTTCTCAACTTCATTGAGTTCTGCTATGAATATCGGCGCTGGGAAGTACGTGCAGTTTCAACAAAATTCCGTTAAGTTGCATATTTACATTTTTAATTTATTTTGCATTATTTATTTGTCTTATTAGCTTAAAAACCACAAATTAGCATTGTTATCTCTTAGAATGTATGTATTTTATGTATGTATGTATCTCTTAGAAAAACAAAAATGGGGAATAAAAATTTTTTAATACCCGTAGTTTTTATTTGCAAAGTAGGGCAATTCCTATTTCCCTATTTAAATAAGAAAAACTAAAAGTTTCATATGTGTTGGGGGAAAAATGGAAAATAAATTAGATCTCATAGTGAAAGTAAACTACAGCCAGATGATGCACAACTACAACTACAATTAAAGCATACACTAAAGACAATGGCTATTATTTTTGCTCAGACGTTTTGCTAATTTTTATAACTTTTATTTTGAATTTTGTTTCATGAAGTTTTTGTTTTGGTATTTATTTTATGAGAATTGTTTTTCAAATAAAAATGATAAAACGTTTTAATTTTAGTTCAACACAATTAACCCAGTACATACATACATAATTGGTCATTACAACCTTTCAGTCAGGATTACGACCTAGTTTCTCACACCACTTATGTTGTGTGTGTTAATTTTATACATGAGTGGCGGAACCTACAGTTTAAATTCGACTCCGAACGACAGATTTTTGAGAAACTTTTCATGGCAATTTTATTTACTCTCAGAGTTTTTGCCAGAAATCGATTTTAATAAGAAACAATTGTGTGATCTGACTTATCATATAAAAAGCTTAAGTTTACATACATGTTCATTACAACCCTTCAGTCGGTATTACGACCTAACTTCTTACACCACTTACGTTGTGTGTATTAATTTTATACATGAGTGGCGGCGAAACCTAAAGTTTAAAGTCGACTCCGGACGACAGATTTTTAAGCAATTTTTCATGGCAATTTTTTATTTATTCTCAGAGTTTTTGCTAGAAATCTGCTGAGAGGAAATCGCAGAGGAAATACTTTTTCATATTTTGTTTTGTTGGAGATTTCTAACCTGGGGTTTGAGCGCCGGCCCCACCTCTAATAAGCCAACACAATACCTACTAGACTACACTACACTAACTACGTAGTCGAGTGCAACAATTTATGCCATTCGTTCTCCAAACGGACATCATTTTTGGTGTTAACGTTGAAGCAAAGATAAACAAAGTCACTGACGACGGTGAAAGTATAGCTCTCGGCCCTAATCTGGAATCCAATACGCCGTATGTCCCTATTTGTCCACAGCATATACTTCGTGTTGCCGTCATTTACTGTCAGGCTTATCTTAACAGACTTACGTTCAATACCGTTAAAAGCAGCAGTAACATCTCGCTTGGCACGCCCCATGATGTCAATGTCGTCAGTGTCAGTGAGAGAGCAACACTGCCATACAAAACTATTTGAGTACAGCTATCTTATCATCATCTGTAGTTGTGTAGAATCATTTAAAAACGGCTGCCTACTCAAAGAATCGTTCGATGTTTCGGTGCCACAATATTTATTCCAAACAAAATCAATTGACGGTATTACATACATACATACATTATTGGTCATTACAAGCCTTCAGTCAGGATTACGACCTAGCTTCTGACACCACTTATGTTGTGCGTTTTAATTTTATACATGAGTGGCGATACCTACAGTTTAACGTCGACTATGAACGACAGACTTTTGGGAAACTTTTCATGGCAATTTTATTTACCCTCAACGTTTTCACTAGAAATCTGCTGAGAGGAAGTTGTCGAAGAAATACTTTTTCTATTTTGTTTGATGTCTGGGCTGGGATTTGAACCCTGACTTTACGTCTAATAAGCCAACACACTACTTACTAGACTACGGCGACTTCAATTAACCCAGTATACATAATAAAATTCTGTCCTTAAGAAGCCAGTGTAGTCAGTGTGGGTTCAGAGCTAAATTTTATAATAATAATGAGGACAGCTCACTCCCTTGTATTGACACTTTGCCTTGACGAAATCCAATGCTTGTAGGCTGTAAATTTACCTAAAGAAACCTAATCTACTTCCCGTTTATCTCATCCGGCGTTACGGTGGATGGTAATGGTATGGTAATAACCATTTCAACACTTTTACTTATAAAAGGTGGATTATTAGCTCATATAACAATTCTTTTTCCGAGAAAACATTTTTATATTTCTTTCCCTATTATTATTTATTTTATTATTATTAATTTCAGTCAAGTCTAGACGGAAGACATTAACTTGTTATATGCTGCAAGGCTTACAGTATTTGGTTTACACAAAAACAAAAAGAGAAAAAATATTTGACAGCCACAAAATTTATTATTGCTGTCTGAAATAATCGTTAAAAATTGCCACCGTCTACGCCATTCATATTTAAAAGAAAAGAAATAAAAGGATAATCAATTCTTTATGCGGCTATTTAATAAATTTCAGTTTCTAAAAAAGCACCCGGTGGATACTGGCAAAATTCTGTGGTATATGCTTTAAGTTACGAGGGCCTCTCTATAAGTTAGCAATGTTTCAAATTTCTTAGAGCAACACAATAGAGAACGAACACGATTATACCATAAGAATGGTTCTAGAGGGACATCGTCAAGCTGCAAGACAGCTATGTAGGTTGAACTCGGATCACGGTCGTAATTCTCCAAGATCTGTAACACCTTGCACCAGAAAATTTTTGCGAGTTGTAAGATAGAACAGATTGTTGAAATGTATTATTTCAAGAAACGAAATGTGAAAATAATATTTCTTCGGCAACTTCCTCTCAGGCAGATCTGAGGATAAATAAGCATTCCCATGAAAAATTGCTTAAAAATCTGTCATTCGTAGGCAACGTTAAACTGTAAGTCCCACCATTCATGTATAAAATTTACACACACAACATAAGTGGTGTAAGAAACTAGGTCGTAATCCAGACTAAAGGGTTGTAATGAACATGTATGTATGCAAACTTAAGCTGTTTATAAGATAACGCTCACCACTTGTAATGTATGTGTATGTATACATGTAAACTTAAGCTTTTTATATGATAATTCAGACCACACAATTGTTTCTTATTAAAATCGATAATAAACAGAACACCAGCACAGTACTTCCTCTAAATATTTTTAAAAGCAGTCTCTCTTTAGCTACTTAAGATTTTGCCCTAAAATGCTCGCAAACCATTAAAACAAAGACACGGAGAGGTAACCAACCATGAAAGGGAAATAAAATGACACACACTCACAAAGGTGATAAGGGTTTAAAAGTACCACAATGTAAATTTGTCTTGTCATGCCAAGTCATTTTTAATGTGAATGGATGACAGTGTAAATTTAAAATTTAAATTAAAACAAAATAGATTTTCCAAAAGAAGTTATCGTGACAGAAAGAAAAAATTATTTAAAAAAATTGGTTTAAATAGGAAGTGGCTTAAAAAAATAACTCCTCTGATAAATTGTTTTTTGGAGGTTTTTAATCAAATAGCGTTGGGGTGGAAAAAAATCAATTCCAGTTAATTATGTTCCTTATTCTGCTTATTAGTCTTGGCGTTCTCTCTCCCTCTCTTTAATATTTTTTCTTTTGAATTGCAATGCTTAAATATTTTCCTCATTTTTAGTGCCTTGCGCTGTCTCTGAAATATTTTTCAAATAAATTTTTCCTGTTCTGTTCTGTTCTGTTTAAATAAATTCAATTTAATGGCTTCTTAATTAAAAACACTGCCAATCAGAATTGACTGAACCGCAAACAAGCGTACGGCAGCCAGCAAGCGGCACTCTATATCAGCGAGCATAACAGAATGCAGAGAATCGTAGATTTTCTCCACAAAAAACTGAAATATTCAGTTGAGATTTTCTTTAAACTCTGATATCCTTGTATACTTATATACATTTGAAGAAGTTGAGCTTATAAGCATACATGAGCTTGTATTTATATTGAGAAGAATAAAGAGCCAAATATGTAGTCAGTACGGTATACAAAACAATTAAGAGAGCAAAACCACAAACAACCAGAAAAAAAGGTTTTTTTTTGGCTTTTTTTATAAAAAAATACTTCATTTCCCTCATGTTGATGTACGTCATGACGAATGATGGGCCTTTCTTAATAATTTTTAAAGGAATACATGCCAAATGAAACTGGTCAGTTCCCTTAGTAGCACGTCCTGTCACCCAAAAACCGATGACATATGTTCTGAAGTGCGAATCACTCACATAAAAGGTGTTGTACCAATTGCCTTCCTGTCACATCCTGTTAGCTTCTGTAGTAAACTTGATGGGGCAGTGCGAGCTTGTCAGCGAAACTGCCAAAAGCATTGTGTCCCGTTAAAATTCCTACTAAAGTGCGTACAGTTCTCTTGTCAAACTCAAGTAGTTCCTTGGTTATCTTGCTGCCCACTGCTGGTCACAGCAGTTTTGAAATTCGACAACCAGGTATATTGGACCAGCCACGGTTTGTTGAATTCCATGCTGCATTTTCCAATTTGAAAAAGTATTCTTGTATAAAACTCCTCTATAGTCTGCTCCTTAGACATCTCTAATCCTTTCCATGCCAGTTCGTCTGCCTTTTTGTTTCATTCTAAGCCGAAGAGGCATAGTGGAAGCCAGTAGAAGCGGGTATTGTGTCGATGCATACGATGTAGAGAGGCCATGAAACTGCTGACAGCCTATGATTAGACAACCTGGGATTGCAGCGTTTTTTGTGCATATAATCAAGTTCGAAGGATGTAGGTCCCGGTTTCAACGACAAAAATCTCCTTCTGAAATAGTCTGGTAGGTAATCTGTATAACCCCTTCAGTGATATCATATTGGAATAGACCCGAGATCCAGTTCCACATACCATATTTTGAGCCATCGGTGGAGATCGTTATATTACCGTCAGCAATCAGCTCAATGTGGGACAGTCGCTGCTGGGTTTTGGAGAGGGGGGTTGGAAGGTGAAGGATATATGGAAAAGAAACGAGGGAGATCGTCAGTACTTAGTTTGTATTCGCCGACTGCTTATCTGAAACGGCTGAACCCATCGTATATGACTTGGAACCCACCAGGACATGATCGCAAGTAAAATGGCTAATCATGTAGCTACACATACATACATACATAAGTGGTCATTACAACCCTTCAGTCAGGATTACGACCTAGTTTCTCACACCACTTATGTTGTGTGTTAAATTTTATACATGAGTGGCGGGACCTACAGTTTTAAAGTCGACTCCGAACGGCAGATTTTTGAGAAAGTTTTCATGGCAATTTTATTTACTCTGAGAGTTTTTGCCAGAAATCTGCTGAGAGAAAGTTGCCGAAGAAATATTTTTTCATATTTTGTTTTGATGTCTGGCCTGGGGCTCGAACCCTGGATTTACGTCTAATAAGCCAACACACTACCTACTAGACTACGGCGACTTCATGTAGCTAACATAGTCCAAAATTTTTCGGGCCTAAAAGCTGACATACAAGAGTGGGCTAAAATGCATACATAAGAGTGGATACCACGGGATAATGACAGATTAGGGAAAATAACTAGGAAACTCTAGGATGGCCCATATAGGCAGAAGGCAACCATCTTACTTAGGATGAATATGATAGAACCTGGCACTAAGAGCACTTAACTTTACAGACGGATTTGAACCGCATAGTTACGTCAAGTAACTTCAAATGTCGGGCATGTTTGGAAGTTAACGAAACGGTTGAGCTCTTACTGTATCTGTGGCTTTACTTATGTAACCCCAATACTTTATGGATAGTATTTTACAGGTTGTTAATTATTTAAGGGAAGTGAATTGGAAAAGATGTAGGGAAATCCTATAAAACGAAGGTAATAAGAGTTTCGATTATCGTCTTCCACTTTCAATCCATCTACCTTCTCTATAATTTATTTAACGCCTACAAATGTAACTTAGAACTCCGCATGAAAAATCCTGTAATTTTCTACCATTTTTTATTCTTCCAAACAAATCAGTTTTATTTCTTTTTTTTATAAGAAAACAGTACCTTACATCTCTGATTGCTTTAAATAATGGCTGCAAACATATATTTGAAAAATAAAAACACACACATTCAAATATAGCAAAAGCAGTATAGCAAATGCCATGAAAAAAGAGTATCAAACAAGAAAAAGTCGAAAGTACTTCCAGCAAATGACATGACCCTGTCAAATGACTTGACAAGGACACTTGGGAGCATAAGTGAAAATGCAGAGAGAAAAAACAACAACTGAAAGGAGGTAATCTTTTTAAAATGAATTTCGTATTTTTACTAACGTGAATGCAAATTACACACACATATGCATGCAACAATAGTGTAACGGATGTAACATTTGCTTTTATGGTTATGACTTCGGTGAAAAGCTTTAAACTTAGTGAATACTCTAGTCTCTCTTATATGTTACAGACTGTAGCAAGTTCGAATTTTTTTTTTTTTGCAATAACGGAGTTCGTTCAAGTGAAGCATATTCTGTATGGAATTGATGAGAAATGGAGTCACAATTACAGCATTATATTGTCACAAATCTCATTAAAGAACCAATGCAAGAGTGCAAGCATAGAAAATCCACCATAGGAACCCTGTATAATAGTGTTAAAAACAACATGCATTTTTAAACATCTGAGAGTCGAGTGAAAACGATAGTGGTTAACGAGAAAAGAGAAAAATTAGAAACTCAACAAACCATATATTTTTGTAATAAATCATGTAAAAAATCATTGAAATTCAGTGAACTGTAGAGAAAAGAAGATAAAAAAGCTCTTCTTTCTTTTTTGCTCTCTATCTCAATTTGTTTTTTAGTAAAGGGTGGGCTATGTTTAAATTTAAAAATGCAATAAAACGATTTAAAATTATTATTTTTATTGTGAAGTCCAACTGCTGAGGTTAGAAATGGAATATTATTTCATTCATTTGGCTGCCGCGACTGGCCCACAGTACCTCATTCAATCGGACCAACTTTCCTGTACTTTTTCAAGTGTATGGGGTCGTATCTCGGCAATAGCATCACGAATATTGGACTTTAAGTCCTCAATTGTTTCTGGTATTCCGGCGCCCCGGAGAAAATAGTCCAACGCTGTCCAATTGTAGCTTCCTGGTGGCCAATTGACATCACCATTTCGGCTAATTAAATGACAATCATACGTTTGACGCAATAAATCGATTGCGCCATGCGATGTGTGGCAAGTTGCACCATCCTTTTGAATCCAAACGTTGTTCACAACAATACCATGAAGAGCGAGTACAAACAAATCGGTTATCAAGGTGCGATAGGTGTCTCCATTGACAGTAATGGTTGCGTCTTCCTCATTTTCGAAGAAATATGGGCCAATGCTGCCTCAGCTCCACAAGCCGCACCAAACAGTCGCTCGAACTGGTGGTGCGGATTTTCTGAGTCACAAATGCAGCAATTTTGCGTATGAACATGAGTTTTATCCGAAAAGATGATTTTTTTATTGGGGCTCCAACTCTTAAACCAATTGAACTTTGTAAGGCATCATACCAAGATATCTTAACAAAATTAGTCGTAAACTAGTGCGTGAAATTATCAATTCTTACGAACGATGACGAGTTGATGATGATGGATTCTTACGTTCACGCTCAACCACAGCATCAGTATTTTGGGGTGTACGTACTGTGCGAGCATCAACTTTGAAACGAGTTTCACGAACTTTAGCAATAAACTTGTCGCCGTGGTTTAGTAGGTAGTGTGTTGGCTTATTAGACGTAAAGCCAAGGTTCGAGCCCCAGGCCAGACATCAAGACAAAATACAAAAAGTATTTCTTCGGCGACTTCCTCTCAGCAGATTTCTGGCAAAAACTCTGAGAGTAAATCAAATGGCCATGAAATAGTTTCCCACAAATCTGTCGTTCGGAGTCGACTTTAAACTGTAGGTCCCACCACTCATGCATAAAATTAACACACACAACATAAGTGGTGTGAGAAACTAGGATGTTGTACAATGGGTCAATTCGACCTCCGGGTACGGTACTTGTCTTAATTGACAAGTGCACGTCCTCTAACCTAACCTAACCTAATCTATCAATAAACTTGCGTATACCGGGTACTGTTGGTCCTTTTCTGCTACCAAATTTTATACGACATTTTCGTGATATTTTCCATCTTTGTTTTCGAAATAAATTTCCAATAAATCTCAACGCTGTTCAATCGCAAATCGATTCATTACGTTCAGTGGAGGTAATATACTAAAGTTTGTTACAGAATACAATGACAAAAGCATTGCCAGATTCGAAATAACCAATGGTACAAATATAAACCGATAGATGGCCCATCCGTTACATACTTCATATAACAACATGTACATTTGTATGAGAGTAGCATTCTCCTATGGTTTCTAGTCCAAAACATAACAACAAATTATGATTTACGAAATATCTAAAAAAAAGAAATGTACGTAACAACTAGAGAGACATACAAATATTTTAAGATAACGGTAATAAAACATACTCTATTCAACAGAGTCCCAGTGGTTGCTACTATTGGTTGGTAGTTTTCCATTTGGTTAATTTGTGCACACTTTTTACATATTTTTACTATCTGCCTGCTGCTCTTAATTACATTTTAAGATCATGACTATTCCATGATTCCAGTGTAATCATATACGTTAATTCGCATGAGTATTGAATGCATTACGATCGCTCATATCATTAATAATTACAAAATTTTAAGAATCAAATTCTTAAACAAATGTGATAAATGAGATGAGCTATAGGGATACCTTAAAGTATTAAAATAGTTAATACAGCATTTCGTAGATTAATTTTTTCTGCAATCATGTATTCTTAATCTTTTTCTAAATTTGTAATTGTATTATTGCTACAAAATGTTTGTATCATATAAAAATTCCATGTCTTCTATCGTAATTAAATTGAATTTAGAATTATTTTGACCTAACAAAATAGAAGAAATAATTTTGTCATTAAATAAAGTTTAAAAATTTTATTCTTTTAGACTCCTATATTAAAACGTCATATTTAAAAAAAGTAACATAATCTAAATGCCACCTTTAGAAATACGCTTAAGTGTTTTACAAATTCGAATAGGTATTCAAAGTTATGAAATTCTTCGAAGAATAAAAACTTAAGTGTATGTGTGTGTATGAGAGAGAGAGAGAGACAGTGAGAGCGAATAATATATGAAAAGCATTGTATTTGGTAACTCTGTAACACATGTAGCCATTATTGAAAACTTTTAATATCAAACGAAATATTGAATTTTTATTGGAATCTTCTTAGTTCAATGGAGAGAATGCAGAGGTAAATAATAAATAACAAACATTAATGTCACACATTTTAAAAAAGTTCAAATTCAATTATCACAGCTGCCTCTACGTCTACTTCAAACGATTGTAAGGAGAAAAACCTTACATTACAACCCTTCAGTCAGTATTACGACCTTATTTCTCAGACCACTTATGTTATGTGTGTTAATTTTACGCATGAGTGGCGGGACCTACAGTTTAAAGTCAGATTTCACTGAGAAATTTTTTTATGGCAATTTTAATTTACTCTCAGAGTTTTTGCCATAAATCTGCTGAGAAAGAAAGTAGACTATGCCTACTTTGTTACAAGCTCATGTCTCAAATTTTCCATAAGTGTATGAAACAATTGTCTGTCCTCCTAGCTGACAATTCGTTTATTTATTGGGCTGTTGACTGATCGAGGTGTTATCGAATATTTCTCATGTTAAGAGATGCTGCATAGAAGAACCTATTGAAGGAGAATTGAAATAAATCAAGTAATATATAACAGAAGGCGAATAAAATAATTGGAGATACTTTCAGTCTGCCCTATGCTTATTAAAGCAATACTATTGTTACATAGAAGCCGTTTAATTTTTCCATCTTTTATTGGTGTTACAGTGGGTTTACTATATAGACATTAGTGAGGAGACTTTGTGCCACATTAAACATAATCTAACAGTAATAAGTTTTAAAATTCTGTAATGAGTTCAAATTAAAGTAATCATCAAAATAAAATTTCTTTTTATTCCAGTTTATGATCACGTGGCTTGCTATGCCTTTCTAAAAAAAATCTGCTTCCTATAATTACATTATGTAGTCATCTTAACTTTAAATAAACAAAAGCAAAAAACACTTTAAAATACGTTGAAATGGGGAAGGACTTATAATATTCATTTGCAGCCGATAAATGTTGCACATTTGACTGTATATGATGTGCCAAGAATGAATTATTTTACAATAAAAAATACCAAAATTCTTTAAGAGGCCAAAAACAGAATAAGGGGGAGTTTTAAATGTAAATAGATTAAAAAAGTTGACGGTTATGGAAACCTATCGTTTTTAAAACTCGTAGAAATAAATGATTTATTAACTAAATATTTAATAATTAAGCTACAATAAAATCAGTCTCGTATTCGAATCAATTTTTTAATAAAAACTTAAAATAACAAAAAAAATTTCCTCATTATGTTTAAGGTTCATTTACCTTAAAATTAAACCGGCCTTAAAATCATAAACACATTACCGATATTAAGGAGAGATGATAACCAGTATATTTCAACAGGAAGTAGTCTGCGAATATATACACAAGATGAAATAAACAGCCTTAAGCAAAAAACCATAACAAAAAAACTTTATCGATTAGTATATAATCTTGCGATAAGCATATTACCCTGGTCTCTTAATCTGTTGTCAATTCATTGACATATGTAAAGTATCGTTTTGCCTCATACCGTGTAACTATTTTCATAAGAATGAACAGATAAAAATACACACACACACACACACCAATACATTATCAAAATCCATCACTATCAATACTTGTAGTATCCTATATAAATGCCTGTGCATGACAATAAACTTATAAGACCACATACATGGGTAGTTTGAGAAGTATAAATTAGGATCAGCACATTACAATTTTTTTTTGGAAATTTTAATACGAAAATTTCAAACAGTACACCGTAACGTATGAGGAATATTTTATATACAATGAAATTAAATATTAATCATACGCTTGTCAGTAATATTAAGAATAAATGATTAAAGTGTAGCATATTTATAGGATGAACTATCATAAGTATACATAGGCCAATAAAAAGTGATGTTAAATAGAAATAGTTTGCGATTAAAAGACTAAAAAATAAACAATGAATGTATGAATATTGATGTTTTTTATTTCTAAATATAAAACTATTGAGTATTCACGGCGAGAAGTCACCGTAGTCTAACAGGTAGTGTGTTGGCTTATTAGACGTACAGCCCGGGTTCGTATCCCAGGTCAGGCATCAAAACGAAATACAAAAAGTATTTCTTCGGCGACTTCCTCTCAGCAGATTTCTGGCAAAAGCTCTGAGAGTAAATAAACCTGCCATGAAAAAGTTTCTCAAAAATCTGTCGTTCGGAGTCGACGTTAAACTGTAGGTCCTGCTACTCACGTATAAAATTGGTTGTAATAATGATATTACAAATGACATTACAACCGCAGTCTAGTAGGTAGCGTGTTTTCACTTTTCAACCCCAGGCCAACTAAATGAATTATGAAATAATATATCTTAGGCAACTGCCTCTCAGCAGATTTCTGACAGGAACTCTGAGAGTAAAATAAAATGTCCATGAAAAGTTTCACAAAAATCCGGCGTTACGAGTCGACTTGAAACTGTAGGTCTCACCACTCATGTATAAAATTAACACACAAAACATAAGTGGTGTGAGAATCTTGGTCATAATTATGACGGAAGGACTGTAATGACCAATTGTGTATGTGTGTATATATGTATGTATTAAAAATTACAAAAAACATTAACCAAAATTTTCTCATACTAACCTCGTATTTATGTTATCAAATCCATAACTATCATACATAAGTATTTATTCAAAAATTATGCATAAGATTCTTATGTATGACATTTTCTGCAATCCTTTTAAATTGTTTTTTTTTTCCTTACATTTGAAACAGACGTAGCCGCAGCTGTGTTACTTGAATTTGAACTTTTAACATGTGATACTCTTTTTGATACCTCTTGACTTCTGACATTAATATTCGTTACGTAGTATCTTTGTACCTCCGTATCATCTCCATGGAGCTAAATTTCAATAAAAATTCAATATTTCGTTTGATATTGAAAGTACTCAATAATGGCTACATGTATTGTAACACAAATTAGAATCCTTTTCATTTATTCTTTACTCCTTCTCTCTCTCTCTCTCTCTCTCTCTCTCTCTCTCTCTCTATCGCCCACACACTTAAGTTTATATCCTTTAAAGAATTGCATAACTTTGAACACCTTTCAGAGTTCGTCGAATTCTCAAAAATGTGTTGCTAAAGATGGCATTTAGGTTATGTTACTTGTTTTTAAAAGGCCCAAAATATGAGGCCTTAATAAAGGAGATCATATGCTAAGAAAAGCAATTTAGTTTTTCTATTTGGTTACGTCACCATAGTAACAGATTTAATTTAATTATTATAGAAGACGTAATTTTTTGTATTAATCAAACAATTAGAGCAATAAAATTAAAATCAGCAATTAGAAAAATGTATTTGTTGTAGTTGTATTAACGGTTAGGTTAGCGGGTAGCTTGCCGTTCACTGGCGAGTTCACTCGGTGCCCCATGTGACCCGTTGTGTTACCCAGTGTAAAGGTAAAGCCCTTGTTATGATCCGTTAATTATGGATTTTGAACTATTCCGAGTTTTGGATGAAACGGGCCAGTTCCCTTATGGCACATTCGCCTCTATGTCCAGATCTTTAAACGTTCTGTCACCCAAAAACCAATGAAGTCTTTTTTGATGTGCAGCGCATTCACATAAAAGGTCAACCGATTTCCTTTCTTCCACATTCTGCAGACTTTTACAGTAATTCTGGGGGGCAGACAGAGCTTGTCAGAGAAACTGTCAATAGCCCAGTGTTCGTTTAGAATTCCTGGAGGTACTCAGTCTTTTGTCGAATTCAAATAGTCCCTTAGTTTTGCTGCTGTTCACTACTGGGCACAGCAGTTTTGAAATTCAGCAACCAGTATGTTGGACCACCCATGGTTTGTTGAATTCCATGCATTATTTTCCAATTTGAAAAATTATTCTTTTAGGGTCGTATATATTTCCCCTGTCATCTCGTCCTCAGACATTTCCGATCCATCCATGTCAGTTCGTCCGCCTTTCCGCTTCCTTCTATGCCACAGTGGCCCGGAAAACAGTAGAGGCGGGTTTATACATGAAAGTTTGGCATGTTTAAAAGTCGAACTTAGAGACAGAGTTCATGAGTAAAAACTTAACGAGCTAACCTTCATTTACATATGAGCGATTTTCACGAAGAATATTTGAAAACATTTTTCAAATCCTTATAAGTAGACCAGCTAAGCTTTTATTTTACTTCCTGCTTCTATTTTACTTCCTCATATTGTCTGTATATTCGTACTACTGTTGTATTTTTAATAACAATTACTAAAACACTGTCATAAATTTTCTCTTCCTCTATGTTTCTTGTCCTTTTAACCCCTTCTTCAAAGTCATAAAACTGTAAAAAACCATAAAAACAAGAACATTAAGATTAAAAACCATAAAATAAAAGGCAAGTAAACACTTACAATTGATAATAACCGACTATATGATATGCTATGGTATCATAGCGAGTAATGCTGCGCTATATCTGCATATTAATAGCAACAAAAATTTTTCTGCATTGGAAAGATTTGTAGATTTCTAATGCCCTTCGTTTTATTGTATTTATGCCATCGTCAAAGCTTAAACTCAAGTTATTGTAGGTTATGAAAGATCTCTCAGATTACTGAGGCCCAAGAGATGGAAAACATAATTTTCACACCTCTCTTAAACTCCCTAAGCTTTCTAGCAAAGTAAGATTGAACTTAATAGTAAATAAGTTCCTTAAGCTGACAACACCATAAGCTTTATTCCATGGAATATATCTTCTAAATCGTGACCCACCCTAAAGACTACAGTTAGAGCATAAAAGAGTTGAAAGCAGAATTATTTCTGTTGAACTGATGTAAAATGAAATCACCGTAGTCTCGTAGGTAGTGTATTGGCTTATAAGATGTGAGACCAGGCTTCAAGCCCCAGGTCAGACATTTCCAACAAAACGAAATATAAAAAAAATTTCTTAGGCTATTTCCTCTCAGATTATTTTTTTCAAAAATTCTGAGAGTAAATAAAATTGCCATAAAAAGTTTCTGACAAAATCTGTCGTTGGGATTCGACTTTCAATTGTAGATCCCGCTACTCATATTAGAAAATTAACTCACACAACATAAGTGGTGTCAGAAGCAAGGTCGTGATCATGGCTAAACGGTTATGTATGCAAACTGATGTAAAAGTTCATATTAGAAAAGTTAAGAGCTACAGAATCTAAACTTTATGTGACTGTTACCTATAAAGTCAATGTGCTTAATCACAAAAAAAAATTCTTTAGTAACTAGTTTAACTGCTATGCCCTCAGTTAGTCTGCTGGAAAATGCTTCTGTTTCTCTTGCTACCAAAACGTTAGTAGCAAAGGTCTTTGTTACATAAAATTTTATGGCATTCAACATCAACATGCCTCAAATACTGTGTAAATAGCGTGCACATGACACACAGATGGCAAATATTAAACACACTCTTGTGATCTTCTATACATACAAAGAAATAGAATACCACACCCCTTCCTGAGCAGTCAGTGTTAAGATCACTTAAGATAAGCTAAGAGAGGCAGCCAAAACAAATCACATCAAGAAGACTCAAGAAGAAGTATTAAATGATATTCTGCAAGAAATTCGTACAATTTTTTAATTCCTAAAAACCAAATCTCCTGCTTATCGTGCACGATGCAATCTCCTTAACAAACGAAAAATATACACTTAAGTTCTATTACTAGACTATCAACCATTGAAGCAATCCATGTTGTTTGTCTTAAAAATTTAAAAGAGTTTTTAATTGCCTATAGTCCATACCCTGTAGAGTTTTATAACCATGTATGCTAATCGCATTTCTTCTGTCATCACTGTGATTGGAACCATAATGCTACCCTGGGCATGGAATTCTGTCACTTGGTGCGTCTGAGTTTGGAGGAGAATATTCAACACCTCCTGCGTCCTTAGGTCCAGTGTTTATTCGCATGATTTTCCAGCAAACATTTTTCAATCTTCTGTGAAGAGTTTATGTCCGTTTTGTAAAATGTTTTCTTGGATCTTTCTATAGAATAAAAGCCGATTTTGGATACATACATACATACATACATAATTGGTCAATACAACTGTTCAGTCAGGTTTGCAACCTAGCATGTTACGCCGCCCATGTTGTGTGTCTTAATTGTATACACGAGTGGCAGAATCCGACTCCGAACAACAGATTTTTGAAAAACTTTTTATGGATTTTGCCAGAAATCTGTTGAGAGGAAGACGCAGGAGAAAATTTTTTTGCATTGGGGTTTGAATAGGTTATGTTAGGTTAGGTTAGAGGACGTGTACTTGGCAATTAAGACAAGTACAGTACCCAGAGGTCGAATTGACCCATTGTACAACGCCCTAGTTTATCACACCATTTATGTTGTGTGTGTTAATTTTATACATGAGTGGTGGAACCTACAGTTTAAAGCCGACTCCGAACGACAGATTTTTGAGAAACTTTTTCATGGCAATTTTATTTACTCTCAGAATTTTTGCTAGAAATCTGCTGAGAGGAAGTCGTCGAAGAAATACTTTTTGAATTTTGTCTTGATGTCTGGCCTGGGGTCGAACCCTGGCTTGTACGTCTAATGAGCGAACACACTACCTACTAGACTACGGCGACTTCGAATAAGTCGGATTAATTGAAGGAGAATGTCGGTCACAGTGTTACAAACAATATAAGAAACTCAGTATACTCTTACTACCATTGGCCTTAAAAGGTATACAAAACTTACAGCAGGATAATGTGTGAAGAAGCCAACTCCAACAACACCTGATGTGCGAAATGAAAATTTAAAATTTTATGCCATATTACCAGGATTTTAAACATTATTTCTCTGCAAATGATGGAATTTCAAGAATTTAAATTTTAAATTAAAATTATTACCCCGCAGCAAAGCAATAGAGAGCGAAAAACTTTCTACAGAATTAGAACGCAAATGCTATTCGCCTGCCACAACTTTAAATGGGTGAAAACATGTATGAAAATGGAGTATGGCAGACATGTGTGACGGCATCATATTGCAACAATAGAAGAAAATGACAGTCATAAAGGCACACAGAAACGTGTACCATTAAATCATAATAACATAGAGAGGGGGAGAGAGGGAGAGAAACTACAATGTATACAACAGCATACCACATGAATACAATAAATAAAGGACTTTAAGAGGAAGCGGTTGAGAGAAAGAGCGAGATGGGTATGAAAATGGAAAGTAAAAGAAATTAAATTAAATTTAACGTGTTTAAAAACAAAGAGAGATAACTTTGTAAAGAAATACATTCTCAAACTGACACATATGGGAAGAGAAATAACTTGTAAACTAAACTGAAACATATGAATAACGGAATATATGGTGTGACAGTTAACAATCGTTAACGCAATTGCATATTCTCCTAACTAATACACATACTTTACTTGCCACAAATATGCAGGAGTGTGTATATGCAAAAGACTTTGCATTTATTTACCACCACAATGAAATGTTGGTCTCACAACGCAGTTGTTTAAACAAAACTACACCAGCTTTTTAGGAGAGATGCCACATGGCAAAGCTTGGTTTTAAAATAGGGCAACTTCTAATATAGACTTTGCGTTTAGTAATACCGTGTATTTATTAATACCGTGTGGCATTTTGAATTTTGTGTAAAGCTATCTCATAAGATTTGAAATAACAAGCAATTTTTGGAGAAATACATTTTTAATAATTTTTGGGCTGAAAATAATTCCAAATTATTGACAACCTACTGCACGCTTATGTGAGTGCAATCGTCAGCTGAGAAATTTTCCAAATACACAGAAAACGACTATACTGTAATTGTTTTATTTCAATCTAATGTCTGCTACAAACATATTTCGCTTAGAATTTGAGCTCTAAATGACACTAGTCGGTATCAGAGATCAGCAATGAATCGCTTTTTTGCTACTTATAAGTACTCATAAGTACAACTACTCTGATTCATTCGTACTCACTACAACATTGATTTATAAGTACAAGTTGCAATGAGTCTGAGTACAACGTTGGCATCAAACTCATAACATTCGAAATATGTTTGATTCATACACCAACTCATTCAGATCCATAAATTTAGAGAAATTCTTATAATACTCATAAATGATTCGAGTGATTCGAATCATTCATCAAAATTTACAGTCTTAGTTGTTGTTGCATTTACAAATAAAGGACCAAGAAAAAGACAAAGACAGCAAGCAAAGCAAACACACAACCATCTAGTGAGTATTGTAGTGTTCGTACGCGAATCATACTTATTTTGTGATTCGTGTATACGATGAGTCATGGAGAGTCGAAATAAATGACATCATGCGTATTTTAAGTATGAGTACGATGAGTACTTCAAATTTTGAATATGAGTAGTATGAGTGTGACATTAAAATAAGTATGAATACGTATAAGTATCAGAAATTATAAGTATGATTCGAATCTACTCAACGTTTTGAATACTCATTGCTGACCTCTGGTCAGTATCGCAATTTAAATAGCAAAGATTCCAGTTTGCTCCACTGTAAATTAATTTCAAAATAAAATTGTCCACATGATTGTGTCCAAAGACACATATACTTCAGCGATACACTGCATGTCATACAAAACTGTTTCAACGAACTGCTTACAATTACTTTAGTAAACGGAATATTTCTAACCTAACATTTGATGTAATGTCTTACTTCAGCAGATAAAAATAAAATATGAAATAATAATTGTAATACAAAATCAATATCGCTAACAGCCGTTAAAAGAGTGCGAGGTTTACAAAAAAGCAAAATGAGAGTTTGCTAAAGCACAAATTGCCCAAACTCAATCCATGGCTTCACAAAACTTTGAATTGGATGGAAATGATAGTCTTTGTGGGGCAATAGATATAGAAAGAAATAGAAATGTGACAAGCTAATGGTTCCAGTCAAGCTGCAAACTTTAAATGGAACAATAATAGCATATGGGTGTTCACATAGATTAGCTAACACAATCCAAACTATTACTATGCGAGTTTTATGGATTCAGTAGTACATAATAAAACTAAATGGCACGAAACCTGTACTTCTTTGCTTAGGTGCCATTTAATATAGTCATTTTAATAAATGATAATTTGGGTCTGCCTACTGATTATATGGTACTTGAACCCAATTTCGATTCTGGTTATGTAACGAAAATACAGAAAAGATCGAATTATGGTAATGTCCCACAACTTCCAGAGAACATCATCCATGTACTGAGTGATAGATCCAAGTAAACACGATCGTCAGTGGTATGTTTTCGGATCACTTGCAGCCTATATTGTTCCTAAAACAACCCGATTATTTTATAAAAATTTAGACTGAATAAATGGCCATAAAGAAGCATACATACATACATACGTAGCTCGTCATTATAACCCTTCAGTCAGGATTACTACCTATCTTCTCACGCAACTTACTTTGGGTGTGATAATTTTATACATAAATAGCGGGACCTACAATTTAAAGTCGACTCCTAACGACAGATTTTTCAGAAACTTTTCATGGCAATTTCAGTTTCTGGCAAAAACTGTGAGAGGAAGTCGCCGAAGAAATATTTTTTGATATTTCGTATTGATGGATTTGAACTTTGACCTTATGTCTAATAAGACAACAATGCCACCTACTAGACTACGGCGACTAATAGAAAGCTGGTCTAAAGAAAGCTGCTGTGCAAATCCTAGTTAGAGTGTACACATATTTTTTGAGAGTAAATTGGACATTAGGTCTCCAGAGAGTGTGTACAACATATCTAAGATTGTCCAAGATTGCCGGGCGTCTCTGAAGGAGATAACAAGATATTTAGGGGATCCTTGGATTGGAGAATATTAAAGGTAAGAACATAACTGACGTTATAGAATTCAGAGACGATGTTGTAATTGCTTTGTTTAGAGACGATTATATGAAAAGGAAAAAATCAAATCACGTATAGAGAAATCATTCATAAGTCGCCCGAAAACACGATTTGATTAAAATCTCTTTAAAATACATCGCAAGGGCCTTAGGTCACAACAGCACGTTGCCATAAGCCGTGTATATCATAAGGCTCACAATACATTTATGTAGATTCTGTAATGATAAGGACGAAGATAATATATTTGAAGCGCTTCAAAATCTATAATTTATGTACAGACTTTTCATAATTTCTGAAACTGTGGTATACGACGTGTCAAAATCAAATGTAACATCAAAATTAAGTTTTATTTTCTTTCCTTTTCAGAGTGAAATTGCTCATATGTTCGTTCTGCACATGACCCCTTTCCACAGTTTTCTTGCCTTACACACGCACATACACTCGCTTTTACTATGAGTGTATATACAAAGGACAAAATGAAATTGAGACAATTGCGGTTTGAGTAGGGGAATGAAATAAGATTGAAAATGGAGATCCTTTCTTTTCTATTGCTTGTTTGAGTTCACTTTCTAATAATTTATTCCTACTATTTTTATCTCTTTTTTCTCGTTTGTCTCTCATCACTTCAGTCTATAGAAAAGGGGAAGGAGAAAGGAAAATGGAATAGAATTTGAATTTGTAAAACAACACCTTGAAAATGTGAATACAGAAGTGAGGTGTTCATTTTTGTTATTTAAAGAGTTTCTCTCTTTGCTGTCTTGCTTGTCATTTAAGTTATTGTTTTTGCTCTTTAATACACACGATAATGCTGGTTTATTGAGTGAAAGAAAAGTGATATTCTGCATTCGATTATTTTGGCATTTAATGACCAATAGACTCCCTAGAGTAAGATTATTTAATGAAAATACTTGACATTTTGGTCATTACAATCCTTCAGCCAGGATTAAAACCTAGCTTCGCACACCACATATGTTGTGTGTATTAATTTTTTACATGAGCGGCGGGACCCCACAGTTTAAAGTCTATTCCGAACGACATATTTTTGAGAAACTTTTCAACTTTTGGCAATTTTATTTACTCTTAGAGTTTTTGTCAGAAATCTGCTGAGTGAAAATGGCCGAGGTAATATTTTTTCATATTGTTGGAGATTCCTGACCAGGGGTTTGAACCGTGACCTGGTGTCTAATAAACCAGCGCACTACCAATGCTCTGTATACTACATTATGACTATCCAGATCGACAGCGGCGTTAATTTTTCGTTGTATCCAAATAACTGGCTCAAGTCATGAAAACTAAAGCATTGCATATTATTACCTACCCTCGGCTGTGCTTATTTTTTGTGCACATAAGGTGCTACGCTTTGTCTGATTGGCACTACGTATGTATAGCAAGCTGTAGTCAAACTATAACAAATTGTTGGTGTTGCCTAGCAAACTTCAAACTTGTTCGTACTTTTCGTTTGAGACCCCGAGTAAAATTCGAACACTTCGACGATAACTTTAGCTTCTTCGAGTGCTTTTCTTACTGTGGAGAACTACACTACTCATGCATTGCATTGTGTTGGAATTGAAAAAAATTGATTGCGGAAGGAAACAGTGTTTGTAGACATTACATTTCAATGTGTTAACATTATGACAGGAAAGAATTTTAAATCTAAGCATTCTAAATGGTTAAGGCAGCTGCAGAATGCAGTTTTCTTCGTAATTCACTGCATCACTCTATGAGAAAGGCATACGAGGAATATGTGTAGATGATTTTCGGGGGCCGTTTCCTTTAATTTAGTAGAGCACAATTTGCTTAGATGCGATGGGTTTCCAAAGAATCCTCCCTTCCATGTATGTGTTAGAGGAATCTGAAAATTGACTTTGATACAGTGGCCCATAGATGGGTATTGTATTCCATTCGTAGTAAGATTAAACGTATGGAAGGAAGCCTTTCTTGTACCAGCACTGAGGCAATTGAATGCTACTTTCGATACTTGTACTCTGCTTCTAGCAAAAAATCCGTTAAATTTCCGAAATTTCGCGAGCTTCCTTCTTCTCAATGTTTGAACCATCCAAGTCGCCGTGGGCTGGTAGGTAGGTAATGTGTTCCATTTTTAGACGAGAGCTCGTAGTTCCAACTCCAGTTCGGACACCTCGTAGAAATCAAAATATGAAAAAATATTTCTCCGGCGGCTTTACTACCAAATGCAAAAATCTACAAAGTTTCTGTAGAAAAAAAAAGAAACAAAAATCAGAAAATTATCACAAGGAGCCATAATTTATGCAGCAAATAAAGTTAAGATCACGCATATATGTACACACCGAAATGCTTATAGATTATGGTGCTTTTTAACACCAATACACTTATCTTTGTTAACAACATTCAAACAAATTTGCATGCCATACGTGCAAACATATACAAAAACTAACAAGGTCCTGAATAAAATTGTATTCGCATACATTTTAAAAATGCAATTCCCATCCAAACACACTCACAAAAGTCGCTGATGAAGAGGGAGAGTAAGAGAGAGATACGAAGAGAGTTTTGTAATTCATGTAGATGTTGTTGAAGTATAGAAACATACACTTTAATGGGAATTGCTTTACAGAGATATCTTTCGTGCTCGCTTTCGCTTTTTTTGTGAACAGTTCGAGCGAATAATCGACTCACTGCTACTCATAGGAATTTTGATGGAGAGAAGGACCAAAATTCTTTTGATAATGAAGCCTTTTTATTAGTGTTGTTACTATTTTTGCTTTAAGGTTTTGATGGCTTAAGTTTCTTTCTTTTTTTAGTTGGAAGCCTGGAATTTATTTATTGTTGTATGGTTTCTAATGTAACCGACTTTTTAGTCGGGTACAACACTTCTGGCAACAACACTTTTGGAAACGCAATAATTTCCTGTACCTTACTGGTTGGATTTTACGAGTTTGCTGGCATCATTGCATGATTGACACAATGCTTGACTGAATAATGAAAGTGGATGAAATACAATGTACGAAATTACATGAATACATTGAAATTTTGTTACACAAATGGATTCACATGGCCTTTAGTATTAAAGGTAACAGTGAAGTACAAAACAAAAAAAAATATTTTAAATAAAATTCAATTAGAATGAACCCCTAAGAAGTGTGTCCAGTTAGAAAAGTGGTTAGGTCCCGCAGAAATAAAGCCATGAAAAATTTGCTTCACCACTAGAATAAATAATGAAATAATGCGGCAACGCTCGCAAACAAAAATTATTTGGCATCCATCATTGGTTGACACCTTAGTCATTCATATTAGTCTTCATATTAGAAGCCAAATTAGCTCAGTTTCATCTAAAACTTTATGGGATTATCTAGGAATTAATTGTGGGGCACTTCTTCTGTATCAAAGACGCCAGAAATAATATTATACGGCTCGTTACAGCAGACCCCTGGTACATTAAAAACTCGAGCATGTATCAGGTGGGCTATCTATCGGTTTAAATTTAAACCATTGGTTATTTTGAATCTGGCAATACTTATGCCATTCTATTCTGTCACAAAATTCAGTATATTACCGCCACTGAACGTAATGAATCGATTTACGCTTGGAAATTTATTTCCAAAAGATGGAGTATTGATCGGAAATTCCACGAAAATATTTTACAATTGGTTGCAGAGAAGAACCAGCAGTGCCCGGTATACGAGAAAGTACACGATGATGTCGATTTTCCCAAAAAATGAATGATGAAGCTCATTATCATCTTGGTGGTACGCCAATAAGCAAAATTGCCGCATTTGTGGCTCATAAAACCCACACGTCGTCTTACAGAAGCCAATGCACTCTTTACGAGTGACTATTTGGTGCAACTTGTGGAACGAGGCCCATATTTCTTTAACAATGAGAACGGCGCATCTATTACGGTCACCAATCGCACCATAATTACTAATTTCTTTCATCCGATCTTCATGGTATTGATGTGAACGATGTTTGGTTTCAGCAGGATGGTGCAACTTGCAACTCATCTCAGGTCACAAACGAATTATTGCGTCAAATGTTTCATGGCCGTCACACTCGTAGGTAGTGTGTTTGCTTTTTAGACGAGAGGCCTCGGTTCGAACCCCAGGTCAGGCATTTCCAACTAAACGAAATATGAAAAAATATTTCTTCGGCGACTTCCTTTTAGCAGATTTCTGGCAAAAACTCTGAGAGTAAATAAAATTGCCATGAAAAAGTTCCTCAAAAATCTGTCGTTCGAAGTCGACTTTAAACTGTAGGTCCCACCACTCATGTATAAAAAAACATACAACATAAGTGGTGTGAGAAAACTAGGTCGTAATTCTGACTAAAGGGTTGTAATGACCAATTATGTTATGTGATGTCGTTTGGCCGTCAAGATGCTGCGATTTGACACCGTTGGACAGTTTTCTGTTGGGCAGAGTTAAAAATAAGTGTTATGCCGACAAACCAGAGACAATTGAGCATTTTCGAGATGCCATTACGACCCCATAAAGTTTTTATTTGATCGCATTTTGAAATTTAAATTTTTAAATGGCCTCCCTTTATAAGGATGTCACCGTGCCTTCGGTTAGAACAATAAATTAAAATAAGTTAAGGGAAATGTTAGAAGATGCTCGCTCGTATTACATAATTTTTATTATATTATCCGATACTTGGCTCATTGTATGTCTGACTATCGTTGTGTTATAAAGAGTGGTGTTGATTTATTCTATTGTATGTAAAATTCGATCATTTCTTATTCATAAATAACTACATTTTAAATTTTTTGTTTTTAATTTGTCACTCACTATAATGAAATGTACATACATACCCCTTTCACTTGTTTGTCTCTGTCACTCTATGTGCTGGATAACTTCCCTATGCATGTATGAGTTTTCCGTATTTAGTTTCCAGTATGTATAGGATTAGTCACAGTATGTGTTTAGTATGTGGTAGTTCCTTGAAACCAGCAACATTTTCTATTTTTGCTCATACGCACACACATAATCATACAACACACTCATACGTATACATCTATTAACATATAAATGGAATCTCCTTTCAGAATCGAACGAAATAAAAAACAAGAGAAATTCTTTGTTGAAAAATTGAAAGTGGCTGGAGGCAATAAGAAATAATAACGACAAAAATACAGCACCAGAGCTTACTTAAAACTTTTAACACCAACGCTTTACAACACTTTCATGTATTATGGGGCCTCAGAACGTAACAAAAAAATTTTTTTGGAAACAAAATTATCAAAAAAAATACCTAACCAAGTAACTGAATAGACCCAATTTTGCTATTTTAAAAAATTTTAACTTTTAAAGAAAGTTGCTCTTAAGATGTAGACTTAAAAAAGATGTAAACGAAACTCGAAAAATTGATCAATGAACCTGAAATAAAAAAAAAATTAGAAAGTGATGAAAAAGGGGGATTTTTTCCATCTCTTTTAGGGCTGAAGTAATGTTAAGGAGAATGAAACTATCAGAGTGCCCTGGTTAGTGTGCTCAACTATTAGTGTGAGGGTCGTGGGTTCGAGTCACACCAGACACTATGACGCTACATCAAACATATGGGCGAAGTTACACAGCTCGTATATAATTAAATATAATTTCTAATTGTATTGTAAGTAGTAAATAAATAAATAAAACTATCATTCACTTACTTTTGTAATAGCTTAGCTGATCTGGCATTTTGGGCCCAACAACCTAACTATGAATGAATATTTACGGCCCTGTAAAGAAATTCTAAATCGCTTGATTACCCTTCAAAATGTTTTAAAAAGAAAACACACACTTATACTCATATATTCACTCTCATTTCAATGCAATATATTCGCTGGGGAATAATATATGAGAACTTTAACAAAAAATAAAAAAATTGGTTCAAATTTTGTTTTCATATGTGAAGGAAATTATGATTTCGCTAAAGAGTGTGTAGATTTTTAAATGGGAAATGAAAAGTAGTAGTCGCCGTAGTCTATTAGGTAGTGTGTCGGCTTATTAGACCTAAGGCCAGGTTTCAAATCCCAGCTCAGACATCAAAACCAAAAAATAAAAAAAATATTTCTTAGGTGACTGCGTCTCAGCAGTTTTTTGGCAAAAACTCTGGGAGTAAATAAAATTGCCATGAAAAGTTCCTGAGAAATCTGTCGTTCGGAGTCGATGTTAAACTATAGGTCCCGCCACTCATGTATAAAATTAACACACACAACATAAGTGGTGTGAGAAACTAGGTCGTAATTGGTTGTAATGACCAATTATGTTACGTATGCATGTATGAACTGAAAAAATCGAATAATTTTTTTTTTAAGTTAAACTGAGTAGTCAACTTTAAGAAAATTAAGAGTATATAAAACCATCCAAAAAATATCACTTCTAGATCCAAATTTGCTTCGAAACTGGTCAGGTCTTACTAATTTCATTGTAATAATCTCCAGGGCAGGCACATACAATTTTAAATTGATGAAATTTCTTCTCAGTGGAAGAGGACTTCATGCACTGATGGTCTAGTTGATAGTGTTGTAAACTTCATGTACCGAAACCATGGGCTCGATTTCCGTCAGCGCCTCTGAGTGTTCGTAATGGTCTGATTGTTTGTACGACATTATATATGTACGTACGATTAACCGCAATAGAAGAAATAAAGTGGGAATTATTACAAGTAATCCTCGAGAATATACATTGTTTTAAAAATAAATTTTTTCGCACACTTCTCCCTCTACATACATATATAATTGGTCATTACAACACTTCAGTGTGGATTACGACCTAGCTCCTCACACCACTTATGTTGTATGTGTTAGCTTTATACATGAGTGGCGGTACCTACAGTTTAACGTTGATACGGAACGCTAGCTTTTCATGACAATTTTTATTTACTCTTAGAGCTTTTGCCAAAAATTTGCTGAGAGAAATTTGCCGCAGAAATATTTTTTCATATTCCGTTTTGCTGATGCCTAGCCAGGGTTTGAAACACGGCCTCACGTCTAATAAGCCAGTGCGCTACCTACTAGACTGCTACCTAATAGACTATTCCTGCTAGGGCAGGAATATGCGATGCAAATTCTGTCCAGTGTAAGAGAACTTCATGGTGCCCTTGACCATCATAGAATTCAGGCAACAACAATCTAATACGCTGGATAAACAGGAAGCCTTTAAGGGATGTGATCTGATACAAATTCATGAATGACAAATGAAAATAGAATTCATCGACGGTGCTATGAAATTATAATAAAATATTGAACAGGAAAAGAAATTCGCAAATTAATTGCAGTGATACAGTTCCTGTGAGAAACAGCATGTAATGGAAGTGCAGTTATGACCTGCGAAATGAAGTCCTGATTATGTAAAAACTAAAAGTGGTGCACGTTTTTGCTTTAAAAATATTACGACAAAGTCATCAGTTAACACTATTTGGGTGGAACGAATTCTCTCTCACATTTTCCTAGTACACAAGCCAAACTAAGTTGCACCAAAACTTGGAGTAAAAAAATCATTAGAAACTCTGTAAAAAGTATGTGTTCAACTCAAAACCAAAGCCGATATTATGACAGAAGAAAACTGAATAAAACTCATTAATAAAACACACAAATGAATTCACAACTTAAAGCTTTAAAAAATTCTTTCAATAATTGATTGATTTTTAGTTTTCAATTACGATTTTGCCTCCTCACACTTTATAAGTAAACTGTTGATTACTTTGTTTAACTTTCTTTCATAATTTTACTTGCAAAGCTAATGGTAGTCCTTATTCAGATTAAGTTGGACACTTAAATCTGGTAAATGGAGTGAAAATTCTAAAACTATTCTAAAAATTATAGAATTATGGATCACAGGAATATATTTCAATCTGCTTTATGAAGGATGTACACTTTCCCAGAGGTCGATATTTTAAGATTACAAGAACTTTTGCCAATATAGGATTTGGTTTGGTAGACCAATCAGTTGCTTTGCTAAATAAAGCAAAGGACACAAACAGGAACAGCATACAATATGTAAGCGCTGCCTTTCGGCGCATCTATGATACTTAAGTAAATAATAAAAATATTTCCAATGTCTACTGTCTACCATTATCGTGAACACCATATTCTAAGCTGCTCACAGTTCGCTTAAAGTAACAAAACTCTACTAAAGTAAGAAGAGACAAAATTTTTTAATCATCTGTTGCAAAAAAAAGAAAAAAATAGCAGAAAATGCAACTGATAATTTACGCCGAAGTAATAAACTTTTACAAAGAAACACACATTAATTCCTCATTAATGCTGCACAGTGGGATCTCCAGTATATTGTTACATTTTTACCCTTTAAAAACGTTTAAAATATGAGCTCGTAGAATGCAAATACAATAAAAATAAATTTGTGTTTAGTTTTAATTAAAATTAAATTCTCTGTGCCACTGTTCTCAAATTTATGTATACAACAACAATTATTTTGTTTGTTATTCCTCTGCTTACATAAACAGTAACAATTACTAGACAATTGTTCAAATGATCTTCAAACCACGATTACTCTCGTCAAACACACCGCATTTTCACACAAGCCTGACTGAACTTCATTAACTCAGTCGCCTGCTTTGCATTGCCTTTTATATGGCAAAGTAAACAGTCTGATGAATGGCGAACGTTTATGACTTTGCCTTCTCGAAATTTTTATTAATGTAAACATTGTTGTTTACGTTTATTATTGTAGTGTTGTTCGTATATTTTTGTTTACTTGTTTACCATTTTTTTATGCTGGTGTTTGTTGTTATATTAAGCAGTGTGAGAATTTGTAAACAAGTTCATTGTTTTGTTTTTGTAGTTTTTGTTTATAATTTTAATGTTAAACGATGTAAAATAACAGTACCTTCATTTTCGTAACAATATTAATTAAAATCGTTGGCTATCACTACTAAAATAAAAATAAAATATGATCAGAAATCAACAAGACTTTGAAATGATTCCCTAGGAATATTTGCTAAAAATTGCAAAACATAGAGCTCTTGGCAGGTAATTTAAATGTTCAACATTCAATCGATACTCTTGGGTTTATTCTTAAGCATGGAAGCAAATTTAGTTGATCGATAAAAACACTCGTACAATTAACCACTTAAAATAGTAGAGCAGCTCATTACGGAAATCCAGTGCTAGTGATTTTCTTTCTCCTTTAATTGTATAATTTCTCTTCATTGCCTTAACCACTGTATAGCATTTCATCAGTGTGCAATTAATAAAGTATGAGGAGTAAATAAGTTTCTCATTTTTGCCTTCAAGAAATTTAAGGAAAACTTAAACGTTAGTCAACGACCAAGTCTTTATCGTTCCCTAAACTCTTAAATTTGTTTCTATATTTTATGTGATACTTTCTCTGACTATGTATACTTTCTCTCTTGCATAGTTTATAAGAAGGAAAATCGATTCTTCATAGAAAATTCATGGCATAGCATGGTGACGATAGTTGGTTTAAAGTGCGAATATTAGAAGTGGAAGTAGTTTATACGTTTGTGTGTTTTATGACACAAATTACATCAACTTCAAAATCAATAGAAATAGGCAGACATGTAAAACAATGTATTAATTCATAGAAAATAATATAAAACTGCTTAAAATCACAACAAAAAACCAATAAGCAAGCGATTTTCGCCAGAAATGCCTTGTTTGCCAGAGACGATATCAGTAGCAGGGATTGTTCTAGGTTACTACGTTATGTTTTACTTAACACGCTTGACTATGCAGACAAGAAGTGTGAATTATCACGAATGTTTAGGAATGTTTAAAACGGGTTTGTCTATCTTCTTGAAAAAGTCAACCAAATTGATTTAAGAATAAATGCTCTGAAATTCCAATTCACCTGATTGTTTACATCTTTTACTAAAACTAGTGGATTTTATATAGAAATTCTGAATATCTGGATGGCATAATAACAGAAACAGATTGAATCCTAAAAAATATTTTATTAAGCCGAATTATGTAGACACCGACGACATCGTTCTAAAAGGCCAACCAGTCGAATACGTACATGGATAACTTCTGCAATGTAGGCAATATATGACCTAATAACGTCAGCAACTTGGATCTTTGGAACCTTACCAACAAGGAACCCATAACGCAAATAAAATGTAGGAAATGGACATGAATCGGCCATATTCTCGGAAAGAATACTGATAGTAAAACAAGAATTGAATTCACAAGCCTCAAGAAGTCATGGTCGGCCAAGGAACTCCTGGAGACGTTCGATACTCCAAGATTTCGGACAATGGAAGCTTACATGGAAAAAAATCGTCTTCCACGCTGTACTTCTTAAGCGCTAAGCCTAATAGATGCAGCTTAAAATAATTTTTTTGTTATAAGTCTCGATCGTAGTAAGTCGAGGTGTTCTTTTATGAGGAAAGCATATGATCTGCTAACTTTGTCCAAACTACCGTAATAACAGCCTTCTTCAGAAACGTTTACTGAACAAACGCTTCTTTCATAAGAATAAAGAATATGAAACTTTAACTCCTGACATATCCTATGCATGCATAAATTGCACTGGAGGCTTTGGGCATCATCACATAAAGCTTCATTCTATTTTAGAGTTCAGAATGGGACGTGATGCTATCAAACAGCTTAAATTGTATTATTTTCAAACAGAGGAAAAGGCAATGAAGATGCAATTCCTTTACGTAAACTTCTGAAACTCTTTGCTCAAGAACATTGAGGAACAAAAGTTTCATTCTTTGTATTGTTGTTGTTGCTAGAAAGTAATGAAACTGAAAAAAATTGATATGTTTCCAGTGATGGCTCTACTAGGAACTGTGTGTGCATAACAAGTGGAGAGTATGAAATAGTTTCGCTTGCATTACAAACGACTTCAAAAAACTTTCTTTGTGTGTCTCCAGAAGTTACTTTTTCCTTTTTTGCTGTTGTTTTGGCCAAAAACTTTGTCTTACATTTTCTTCATGTTGCCATTGCAACTACCATCAGAAACGTTTAAAGTTTATGTTGATCTCAGGGTTTTTTCCCTTTACGTTCTTATTTTTCTTTTTGTTTTTTTGATTTTCTTCAAGACTTTCAGTAGAAATGTCATTTTGTCGGGACAGTTTAATACAAATATTTTGAATGGCTATCTCAAGCACTATTTCCACTAATACAACTACAGTTACATTGTCTAAATAAATGAGACTGAAAATGAGTGCCAAGTAGTCAAAAGGAATTTTTTACAATGTATTGTTAAGGCGCAAAAAGAAACATGTGAAAAAGGGTCATAAGGGAGTTGACAACAAGTTTTTTGAATTTAAATTTATCATCTATTCATACAGACTTAAATTTTTGTAAATTTTAATAATAACTGTATACATATATGCATATCAGAAGTATAACAAATACTCTTTCCCAGTTTACAATAGCGAGAGAGCGAGAGAAAGCATTGTCTTGTAAAGTTTTATGCAAATTCGTGAACATAATTCGTAACGTGACGGAAGCAACAACATTAGAAAGAAATAAACATGTCACTCGTTATTAATGATATGCTTAGACTTTGTTTAAAGAAGATGACCGAGCAATAACGAGAAAGGGAAGAAAAATAGTCTCTGTTACACGATATTATAAGGCATATGAATTACTTTAAAAGTCTTTGTCTACGCCAACATAACCTAACATAATTCACTTGCTATTCTTATTATGTGATGGAATGTTTAGCATAATCTGAAAGGGCCTATTTAGAGAAACTCTATTGCAGGAAGGAGGCTTCATCAGATTTTTATTTAAAAAATATGATGTAGTTTGGCAAACATCCTTTAGTTAACGGCTACACTTTCATAATTTTTAATTTAAATTCATGTTGAGTTCATGAGACTGCCATTTCATTATGCGTAGCATTTTTGAATTTTTAATTGAAATATTTTAAATGAAGAAATTCTAAGAAATATTCTTATAAAATATTTCCTAATTTTTAAAAGAAATTAATGCTGAAAACAACTAGTAACCAGAAACTCCATAACAAAATTATATCAAGAGTAGGAGAAAAAGTTGAAAATAGCAAAATATATTACTTTATTATGTTCTGCGCTACTTAACTTCAACTTAACCTCGAAAATCTTTCAACAAATAACTTGAAAATATCATAATGCGGCCTTTTAAGATGAAATTGCTTCACCGTATCATGTTTTGTCTATGTTAATTCTATAATCTAAGAACTTATAATAGAGTATCTACCTGAAATCGTTATGAACTATTTCTCTAACAGAAGACTAAGTGTGGTGATAGTACTTCAAGTTTAGAATTTAAGGTCAGTTTTGTTGAGTATTAAATAAGATGACCTGTTACGCTTGATAACACTGCACTAGCCAGTGAAGCAACCACAAAGGAATTAATTGATGATATTGCAGTAGTTTTTATTACTTAAAGGATATGCACACGATAACTCGGTTATGGTATATGATAATGAGAGTCTTTTGGTGATTACACTGGGGTCGAATTCTGTGAATGTGAAACAATATACAAAAACTGTCTTCATAAGTAAAAAATGGAACAGAGGACAATTCAAGATGAAAATTGTTAGGGGCGACGTACATTTTTCTCCACACAACATCTAAGCTTAGTTACTGAACCTTTATTAGGCGCAAGGTACGGGGACTACGTTTACCCGTGGCATCACAACGGGCCGCTATGCATGCTCAAGTGAGCTTTTGGTTCCTAAGCTACCACTCCAACAAACCAACCATTAGGCACAAGGAGTATGCCTGCGAAGAGGCAATGAAAGTTACAATTGGCATATGATACTAAATGAAGCCATAATTACAGCCGGGCTATACAAGGCCGAAGGAAAAGTCATTAAATTTATTAAAGAAAGTAAACTCAAAAAACTGTGCCTATGGCTACTACTAGTTAGTTACTAATTTTCGATTATTTTTCCGATAATGCTACATATAACAACAAATATGTTGAATTATAGTTGTAAATAAGACTTGAATAAACAAAACGATTACATAATAGATATTGGACACACATTTGTTAGCACAAACTAAACACTGAGGCAGTTATTTGAGTGGCTGTATGGCAGAAATATCGGCCGGAATCGGAACGTGAGCAACTGCAAATACAATTCATGTCAGTATAGAGAGGTAATAGAGGAGGAAGAGCTGACTCTCACGAGGAGGAATGATGTAAAGCAGTTCCTCAAAGCGATGCATTGAATTGCTATTTATTTTGGATAAAAGGAAACTGATTTTATTCAGTAATTTCTGGGAACTTTAATAGGAATTGGATTTCTAAAGCCAAAATAGAAAATCGTAATTTGGGAAAATACAATAAAAAAGAGAAAAAACTTTGAAGACAGCAAAGGCGCAGAAAATTAAAAAAGTCAACATATTATTCACCCGAATTGTGGTCTTCTATAATATTTTACGACTTCAGAAAAGCCCTTCATTCAACTTATGGGGTGCCACATAACCATGTTTATTGAGGCACATTGTCAAAGACAATGAAAATAAATTGGTGTTTAATCTTGTGTTGGATATTTTCATAGTCAGTGTGTGAACTGTAATAGAGGCTTTAGCCGAAGTTCATAAGCCGATTACATGATCTTGGATGTGTTAAGCAATACCCATCTTCAGGTTAACTAAAAGGGGTTAAATAAACAATAAAAAAGAGAAAATAAAATACTTTCATAATCTATAAATACTATAATCTTAGAATCACTGGTAGTTTCTTACAGTCTGTACCACGAAACATGACTTACTCGTCATTCGTTTCAATCTGTAATGAACAGTTTTGTTGGCAAAAACTTTGCCTCAATAAAACTGCATGCATGAAGGCCTATAGAATTATTTTTCCTAATAATGTAGCAAATATAACATGAATTTGAATGCAAAAGTTATAGATTTTCAGGTAATTAGCTTTAGTTTTGATTTTTTTGTATGTAAACCAACATATCTGTTAACTTGCTGTTAACCCGTTTACTGTTAAAGCAAAACATTTGAATATATTTTGAATGAAATTTGCTTGTTTTTACCACATTTATAAAACATTGTTTAAGAGGGTATCGTGTAGAATCCATATTATTTCAATTATTTATGTGGCAAATATAATGGGTTAGTCAAGCTGGAATTATTTGTATAGTTTCCCCCATTATTTCTTGTATTATTTTTGCCGTTTCTAACAATTTAAGGCAATAACTTTTGCCTTTCTTAACCACACCACATGGCCATAAAACTAAAAACAATTTGACCGAAAACAATAGAAAACTATTGCACCTGAACAGCATGAAAAAAGCGCAATAAATTGCGGTCACTGGTCAGTTGCGACAGCAGCTGCTATTGCTGTGTAGCTGATGGTGTTTAAACCTAAAAACGGAAACGAAAAGGAAGGACTTAGGAAAAAATTTAAATAAAAATAAAACGGCTGTTCATATTCGAACGTAAAGATACTCAGTTTTAAAATGGATAATGAATGTGGTACAGATGGTACACTCTATATATTTTAGAAATGCATGCATAGTAGGTCATTACCCTTCAGTTAGTATTACGACATAGCTTCTCACTTATATTGTGTGTTTAATGGCGACTCCGAACGACAGTATTTTGAGACATCCTTATAAAGGGTCCGCCAAATAACTTAAAAAAAAGTTACTTACAGCTCATGCTGTTTTCGTCAATTTTTTGCATGAGTGAACGGACAAACAAGCAAAAGGCGACTCTGAACGACGTATTTTTGAGGAACTTTTTGATGGCAATTTTTTATTTACTCTCAGATTTGTTGGCAGAAATCTGTTAAGAGGATGTCATTAAAGTTTGAACCGTGGCCTCACGTCTAATAGGCCTACACCCTACTTACCAGACTATGACATCACAATAAGGAATGAGACATAACTATGAAGAAAAGAATATAAAAACAGAATTGATTGATCATCAGAATTTCTTAACCTTTATGGCTTAAGTAACATCAATTAAGAATTCTGAAATTTCTGAGATTAAGCAATCTTTGTATTAAAGATGGCAACGATGCTCTGAGTCCTGATGTTTTAGATAAATGGATTTCTTCTCGAATAAAGCTATCTCTTCGACAAAGTCCAGTACTTGGTTGCAGTTCCATTAATTTACTTTTCTGCATTCTGGGTATGTCACTATTACGCTTCTGAGCTTTAGGACTCATCTGTTGTCAAAACTTGTCATATATGGATTACTTTTCTATTCATTATTTTCGAATCTCAAGTTCGTTGGCCACCACTAGGTACACACCCACTTGCCAAGACGTTTTTTCGTCCCTCCTATGAGCCATGGAAAAATTAAATGAAGTTGCTCTTGAATTGTCAAAAAAAAAAATGGGCGAAATTGGACCACTGATACGCCCACCTCCCATACAACTGCAAAAATTTGTTTCTGATATTATTCGCGTTGGATAATCAAAAAGTAAAAAAGCAGTGATTATGCATGATAACGTCTAAAATAAATATTAAACAGGTAGAAGTAACAATTTATTTTTATTGCAATGTGCTTTAATTAAGGAAGCATAACTTAAAATTGATGTAAAAGAGAGAAAAATTCAACCGAAAAATAATGTCCGCTTGAAAAAAGTTTCATTCAATATTTGATTTGTAAAGTTTAGTTGATATTGCTTTATGGACTTTTCGCCCTTAAAATTGCTCATCCTTTATAGTGATCTTTTATTTCAATATCGCTTCACATGACATTTTTCTCAATATTTACTATCAAGTGTTAACTTTACAACTTCTTAACTTAACTTAACTATAAAAAGAAAAAAGGAAGTGTTCATCTTTCTTATTATTTCATTTTTCTTTTTAATATTCTTCTCTTCTTTAATGTTCTTTTAGTTTTTTTTCATTTATTTTCTAAAACGATTTGAAGCAATAAAATAAATGTGCACTCATCCTGTCATCTTGCCATTTCCGTATCCGTTTTCTACATGCTCATACCGTTTGTCTTTAAGTAACGGTACATTTGAGCGCATTTATTCATCATCAAACACATTTATACTGAAGCGGAAAGATCCAATGTTATACACATATACACTTACATGTATTACAGTAAAGCGAGAAACTAGTAGCGCAGATGTTGCTGAAGCCAACAAGTCGAAACAATGGATCCTTATTAGCCATGACAACAACCATGATACTATTGAGAAACGGCAAGGAAGATGCAACACCAATATGAAATATAAATGGACAGACAGTCTAGAATGCATATTATATTCTTTGAGTACATTTTCCATTTCAAAATCAATTATTCTCGTCATCAGTAGTATTCGTTATCGTTGTCATTATCAATTCTCCAATCGAACTCGTCAAAGTGCTTCAATTAGCTTCTGCTCTTGATTCTGTTTATGCTGTTGCATGTGCTTTACCAACAACAACTATCCAACAATTCGAACTCAAATAAAATGCAATTCATAAACGCCTTAACCAGGCAGAAAACTTCTATTCGTACAACAATAACAACAACTAAATAGAAAAGATTGTAATTTTTTTTTGCTCAGTTGATTTGGCATGTATTTCCGTAGCACAAATAAATGGCACGAGTTTTTCAATTTTTTTTATTCTCTTCTTTCTCTGCCTCTCTCTCTCTCTCTCTCTCTCTCGCTGTCCTGTTCTCATGACATTTAACAAATTAAACGAAGCCACTTGACACCATTACGTTGCACATTCACCACTTTTTTCTAAGGTGTGGCAAAACTGCTTCCTTTGGTTTTTATTGCTGCTTTAGAGGAGAGGATATGAAAGTCATTTTATTCCATTCTATTTCCATATTATAGTGTGAAAGTCTTGTCTTTGGCATTCGGCAAAAAGCCAAGAAACAAAATAAATGATGTCTCACAATTCTCACTTAGCAATCCCATTCTCTGCTGCCCTAAACAAATGGTCACTTGTTTTCCACTGACAGCATACGAGGGCAGTAGGTGCATGTGGAACAGAAGACAGGGAAAGAAGGAAATAAAAAGTCAAATGAATGAGAACAAACGAAACGCGTAATGTACTGTCAAAACCATGTACTCCGAGTAAGCAGTTGATCACTACTAATTAGTAATAAAAATGTAACTCTTTGGGCATTCTAGTGCCGATACCAAACATTTTATTTGTATCATTAAAGCAGCATGTACAACATACAACATAAATCATCCCCTGAAACCTTATCAATCCATTCATTAAATAAATGAGAGATGGATACAGAGTAGACGGTTTATATAGTGTAGACATACGGTTTATATAGACCGGACGGTTTATATAGTTTTATTCATGAGTGGCAGAGCATACAGTTTTAAGTGTTTTTTGAGAAACTTTTCATGACAATTTCATACTTTCAGAGTTTTTGCAAGAAATCTGTTGAGAGGGAGTCGCCGAAGAAATATTTCTTTCATATTTCATTTTGTTTGTCTGACCTGGGGTTTGAACCGTGGCCTCACGTCTAATAAGCCAACATACCTCCTACTACACTACAACGACTACCAGATTCATTCAGTATCCACTAATGTGCTATCATATGAGCAAAGAAATATTGAGTTGATACCGCTAAATGCGAAACTTATAATGAAACTCATATATCCTTCGAATAATGCGTTTAACGAAAAATAAAGAACATAAAAACAAGTTTATAAAAGATTCCTCAAAAAAATGTGTAGATTTTGTGTAAGCAATCCTTTCAAAGCGTTGATAACTTTTCAAACAATTTTAGTGAAAACGTCTTTTTTTCTGTGCACATAGATGATTTTAAGAAGTCCGTATTTTACTTAGTTGCGCTCGTTACGTTAGGTTAGCTGGTAGCTTGTCGTTCACAGGCAAGTTTACTCGTTGGCCCATATGGTCCATTGTGTTACCCAGTGTGAGGTAAGCCCCCTTGTCATGATCCGTTAGTGGTGTTTGAATCATTTCGAGCTCCGGATGAAACCGGCCAGTACCTTTAGAGAAACGTTCACCACCACGCCCAGATCATCAAACGTTCTGTCACCCAAAAACCGATGATGTCTGTCTGTATCTTACTTAAAAATTTGTGGATGTGCTGAAGGTTGTAAGGAAGTAAAAGTGCTCTTATCGCCTTTAAAATCTGTGAAAGTATTATTTCGAATCTGGCAATATTTATATCAATCTTTTTTGTCACAAGCTTCAGAATATTATCTCCACTGAATGTAATGATTCGATTTAAGCTTAACCAACGTTAGAATTTATTGGGCCAATGAAAAACTAAAAGATGATGTAGATTTTGCCCAAAGAAATCAACTCATTTTCATCATGATGGGTACGTTAATAAGCAAAATTGTCGTATTTGTGGTTTAGAATACCATCACGTGGCCTTACATTAGGAGTTACAACAGTAACTATATTTATATTATATATATTTCTTTGAAAATGAGGACGGCGCAACCATTACTGTCAATGGAGTCACCTATCACACAATGATAACCTATTTTTTGTACCCACTCTTTATGGTATTGATGTGAACGATGTTTGGTTTCAACAGGATGGTGCAACTTGCCACACGTCTCATGCCACAATCGTTTTATTACGCCAAACGTTACTTAGCCGAAATGGTAATGCCAATTGGCCGCCCAGAAGATGCTAATTGACCGTTGGGCTATTTTCTGTAAGGCGCTTTTATAGAAAATTGTTATGCTGACAAACGAGAGTCAATTGAGCATTTGAAGCCCAACATTCGTGATGACATTACCGAGATACGATCCCATACACTCGTAAAAGTGCACGAAAATTATTTCGATCGAATGAGGTACTGTGCGGTCAATCGAGGCAGCTATATGAATGAAATTAAATTATCATTTCTAAACGAAACAATTGTACTTCACAACGAAAAGAAAATAAATTTGACAAAATCTCAAACCGGTTTTGTTTAATTGCATTTTTAAATTTAAACTTTTAAGTGGCCCTCCCTACATTTAGTTAATTTCAAAATACATAGACTCGTTTCAAAGAAGGTAAACTCTTGAATATGTGCCACAGCATTACCTAATCATCCAATTCTATATACAAAAAAAAAAAATATGCATCTAAGAGGGTACTAAGGACTAGAATGTATTATTTTTGAAATAATATGTTGTAAGCCATTAAAGGCATATCAAATAAGAAAGATATTCTAACTCAGTAAGAGTTTCTAGCAATAAATAAAAAACTGGCAAGTATACAGATGGCAGAGTAGTTTTTCTATGCTTCATGGATCTTCAAATTCAGACCTGTTTGTAGAATGAACTCTACTCTACAATAGGAGCTTACTCAACATAGAACTTATGTAGCAAGAGGGAAAATTTGTTTGTTAGAATGAGTCTGTACTTAGAAAATTAAGCGATTGAGGGTACACAATGTAACAAAAGTAACCCCGTCAAGTTATGACAATTTTAATTCATTTATGGGTTATAAATTCTTTAATAAAATGTAAAATATGAAGAAGATTGTGCGTTAGCTTCAAACTCCATCTCAGACATCTCCAACAAAACAAAACACGAAAAAATATTTCTTGGGCTATTGCCTCTCAGCGGATTTCTGGCAAAAAATCTTAACGTAAATAATGAAAAAAATTCACAAAAAATCTATCGTTCGGAGTCGACTTCAAACTGTAGGTCACTCCACTTATGTAATAAAATTAACACACACAACATAAGTAGTGTAAGAAGCTAGGTCGTAGTCCAGACTGAAGGATTGTAATGACCAATTATGTTATATATGTATGTATGTAAAAAAGATAAATTGAAACCATTTTTTAGATATGAAAAGAATACAAAATTATCTGAGACGAACTTAACAGCACTGCAAATTAACTAAGCAAAGCTGTAAATATTTGAGAAAAATGTGGAGTTTATTCTTAAATTCGATAAGAAATATGTATGGACAGACAAACGTACTCATTCACACTTATAAAATGCTTATGAATATAAAATCAAATAAGAAAAGGGGAAAAGCCAACCTTAAATATCTTGAAGTACATTTTCCTTCCTCTATTATTCTCTGGAAATTCTATACTTTAAATAATGTATTTGGAATATATTTTTTTAAAATACGTTTCAAATATCATTGCTATGTACAGTGGACAGCAAAAGTCTTAATACGGCATTATATTTTAGCAATTTCATCATTTTTAGCCAAAACTTTGTATACAAATTTATAGTTTATATATGTTACCCTGAGTAAATTTAAAATTCAAAAGCATAATATATGCAAAATGTTATCCCTTGTATTTAGTAGAATATCCCTTAAGGTCAAGCACTCCATTTAACCTATCTGGATTAGAATGTGCAAGGTTTGTTTAGTGTTTTCTGTTGGCACCATGAGCAAGTTTTTCGGTTGACTTTGTTTGAGGTTTAGCGATTAAGTAGCCGTAAATTTCAAATGATCTCCTAAATACTTGAAGTCATATCGGGACTTTGTGCAAGAGTACATATGATGCTTGTGGGGACTTTTTTATCAAAATATATTGCCGTACTAAGACCTTTGCTGCCCACTGTATGTATATACCTTGAAATTGTGTCAAAATCCCTCGCATTCTATTTAGACCTTCTCTAAGCCTGCTTTAATTCCATTGAGTGCTTTATGTCTTACAATCTCCATATAAAGACAGCATATTTAAAAAAGAGATTTAAAGTTTTTCAGTCTCTCTAAGACGAATTGAATTGAAACTTTTTTCCCTTTTTTTTCTCCTGATTTTTTGTTCATTTTATTCAAATGAAATCAAATGCAAGCCAGCAAGAAACATGAAACTTCGAGGAACTGTAACGCATTGTGGAATAAAATTTACATTTTTGGGATAAAAATTTATTTTAGTTGCTTTAGAAAAAAGTACATAAAAAAGGGACGACGGTAAAGGGCGTTAAGAGGAGCATAAAAATTAAGGCTTAAAGTAATACAAGACTTTTTAGTTACACTAACAGTATATTCCATATGGTAAATGCATTTTGTCATGCAAAGAAAACAACTGAAATAGTATTTTAGACTTTATATTTGAATGTTTGTATACTTTTTCAAACAAAAAGTTAAACACTTTGGGCCATAAATTTAATTTTCATTTGTTTGCACCGTGTAGTAGTAAAAGTGCCTGACTTGACCCACGTAATACAAGTTTTAATCCAGGAAACGGCGCCTAAATTATTGTCATGGTTTTTGAATTTTAAAATTTAATTCTCTTCCAATAATCCATTCAGATAATTCCTTAATCGTCCAGAGAGGATAAAAAAATTGTGAATATTTTACGATGCACAGGAAGAAATACTGAAATATATTCAGATACTAAATGTTCCCATCATTTCGCCTGCTACAGCAACCAAATACAATTTCATAAAGAGCATAACAATATATTCAAAGAAAAATGCCAATCTTCTAATTTTAGGCTTTTATACAGCCGATAAGTTTCTTGCTTTGTAGCAAAAAAATTATTTAAAGTAACTGAAACAAAACCAAAGACATCGCTACTACTACTAACAACTACTGGTTAGTTTAGGTTGTAAAGGTAGGTTGAAAATGGTTCATTGTGGGTGTTAAAATAGAAACAAAAAGAACGATAACAGCAACTGAGGAAGGAATGAAAGAAAAACAAATAAACAATTAAGAGGAGATAAGTACCAAAAGTCGCCGTAGTTAATAGATTGTAGTAGATAGTAGCAATAGTAGTAGTATTAGTAGCAGTAGTGGTAGTATGTAGTAGTAGTAGAAGTAGTAGTAATAGTAGTAGTAGATAGTAGTAGTAGGAGTAGATATTAGTCGTAGTAATAGGAGTAGTAGCAGATAGTAGTAGTAGACAATAGTTGTAGTAGTAGAAGATAGTAGTAGTAGTAGTAGATAGTAGTCGTAGTAGTAGCAATAGTAGTGTAGCAGTAGTAATTGCAGATAGTAGTAGTCGACAATAGTTGTAGTAGTAGCAATAGTTGTAGTAGCAGTAGTTGGTTTATTAGACGTGAGGCCAGGGTTCAAGTTCAAACGTCTACAACGAAACAAAATATTAAGAAAATATTTCTCCAGCGGCTTCCTCTCAGAAGGTTTCTGCTAAAAAATCTGATAGTTAATAAAATTGCCATGGAAAGTTTCACAAAAATCTTTCGTTCGCAGTCGACTTTAAATCGTAGGTCACATCACTTACGGATAAAATTAATACACACAGCATAAGTGGTGTAAGAAGCTAAGTCGTAATCCTGACTGAAGGGTTGTAATGACCAATTACGTGTGTATGTATAGTAATTGAAACATTTTTTTATAAAACCAAGGGTCTCTTGTTCAAATCAAGTTAATTTAAGAAGATAGAATGAAAAACGATTAAAATAAATTAAGGAGAGATAAGTGACAGAAGCACCCCAAGAGATAGGAAGAGGAAGGGTAGAAAGTTATTTCATTATTGAACCAATGCGAGAAATAAAATCCTAACAAGAGCTATCTTCCCCATACCATTGTAAAAAACTTGTTACCAAAGTCCAATGCCTAGATGAGAAACGTAGTAAGATTCTGTAACTAAATTCAGTACCCACACTATTGAGTGTGACCCAATAGGCCTATTCACCATGCAATGTTTACTGTCTGTTTGATGTCAGAATCCCAGATTAGACTGAAGGAATGAATAGGTTCGAGCACAACAGAATGTAAACAAATTCTCCAGTTTTCTCATCATGAATTTTGTAAAATTAAGAGGCTTTATTTCTGCCTCATGTAATTTATACTGAAACATCCTACAATGAATATAAACATCATATCATCTCTTGGGAAAACGTAGATTTCTGTGAACAAGGGTACTCAGTACTATACTTTATATATTATCACTTTTTTACTATTTAAAGTCGTAGAATGTCGTTATATTTGTTGTTATAATCCTTTCATTATCCTGCGTAGCATATTTGAAAGCCTTTTACATGATTTGTAAATTAAATGATTCCAGATAAGTTTTATTGTATGCATCAGCGTAGGATTAATTTGTACTGTGCTATGGAAACCTATTAAATCCAATAGAGGCTTACATCCACACATATAGAAATACGTTTCCTTATTGCCAGGACAACTAGATGCAGAGATGGAATAATAAAATGACAGTTTCAATTAATTTATTCCGTGACTATTATGCCAAAGAAGATTATTGTATGTGGTTATGACAACTGAGAATTATTAAAGAGCACTGAATGAAACCTAAATGAGCAGAGTCGAATGACAGCTTCGAATTAAACTTTAATTTTTATATAAGAGCTTTGCAGTGACATACATAATGATGGAAACAAATATTAAGTTTATAAAGATAATGATAGCACTTGTTTTATTTTTTAAAATAAATTTTCCTTGGGTGTCCTGGTATTCTAGTGGATTGTGTGCTAGACTCTTAACGTGTTGGTCGATTTGCACCAGAGACTTTGATCGCAGCATATGGTTGAAGTTACTCAGATCGTATATAATTAAATATAATTTGTAATTCGTATATAAATAGAAATAATTTTCCTTTTCGCTAAAAGCCCCTTTTAACCACTCTCAATACAGCCATCTTTATTTAGTTTCTTTAATAACCACATGTATAGAGTACTTCGCAGTCGTCATTTACTTCTTCTTGTGTTTTATTTCTATTGTTATTTGCTGTAGTTGTTTTGTCTTTTAGTACAATATAATATTTTATTTCTCTTCTTTATTTGATTTTGCCTTTTACTACCACTTATATTCAATTATCCTGTGGGTGTACTTTTCCAGATTTTTTATTTTTTCAATTATTTTTATTTCCAGCTTGTCGCCATATTTTTCATATTCCTGGTATTCTTTTTTACTTAAAACTTTAATGGTTTTCTATGTTCTAGAAATTTATGTAAAAAGTAGTTGAAATATAAGTATTACATACACACCAAGAAATTTTATAGTAAATATAGGTATAATAAACATAACTTAAGTAAAACACTAAATAGCCTGCTAACTGATAAGCTTTCAGTCAAGGTTTAAAAAATTAATCTCCATTTCCAGATATCCATTATCACACACAATTCGCTATTACAACCCTTCAGTGTCCGGATAACGACCTAGCTTCTCACGCAACTCATGTTGTGTGGATTAATTTTATACATGAGTTGCGGGACTACAGTATAAAGTCGACTCCGAACGACAGATTTTTGAAAAACTTTTCATAGTAAATTGTTTTACTTTCAGAGATTTGCCAGGAATCAGCTGAGTCTAAGTCGCCGTAGAAATAATTTGTCGTCTTTTCATATAGTTTTTTGGGTATATCTGACCTTTTTTGGGTATATCTGAACCGTGGTTTCACATCTAATAAGCCAACACCCTTACTAGACTACGGCGACTTCGATCTCCATCATCATCATGTGGTTTAATAGTTAAAGTGCTTGCCTTCGAATCTATCTAAGCAAACCATTCAATAGGACTCTGAACGTCTGAAGCTCCAGAGCGGAACATCAAGAAAAGTGTTATATGGTTAGAATGAAGTATCTCGTGAGAAAAGTTATGACCATTGAACAAAATTTCTTACCATTATACTCAATACAACCATTGTCACAGAAGGACTTTCGACAATCCCATCGTCAAAGGGCCAATACTTACATTCGAAATATTTCATTGAAATGACAGATTATTCTAAGGTCTACATAATGTAAGTCGCTGGAAATTTGGAGGAGCTCGAAAACTATGCTTCCTATTGACTAGGAAATTACACTGAAAGAATTTGAAAGCACTGAAACAGCTCAATTTTTTCTTCCATGGACTCTGCACTCAATGGACATTACCTAATAGGAACCGTCATTTTATATGTCAACACCAATCACTCGGTCGAAAGAACGTCATGTGTTGAAATCCAAGACGAAATTGTTTGAATTTAGAATAAGGATGGATGACCCGTATCTAACCGACTCTGGGCGGCTTACCAGCGTACATAGTATATTTTTTTAATTTTAATTGCAACGTGATAGCACAATGAGCCTAAGTGGAAACCTCAAGTGTTTTCAGTAAGAAAGTCATTTATTTTAGAAGCTCACCAGTTCCATTTAACTTTCAAAGAATGTAAAGCTCACGGAATGTAGTAATATAATGTAACAGATATTCAACCGAGTTATTAATTTCAGATATGTATGGGTCTGTCTGGGTAAGCAGAATCAGTTATGTAGTAGACTAAGAATACAATCATTGCGCTGCCATCCCACGTCCTCCACATCATCATGATAGTAATTTTTGTGCACTGTTTGGTGTTCATGGACATTTGCTTTATTTTACCGGCATTTGATTGCAATTTTCAGTATATATTTGGCGCCATCAAATGTTCTTTCACACTTTATATACCAAGAGTAACTGACAAAAAGATTAATTACTATTATAGAGCATGTATTGCCTGTAAAAACAAATTAACTTTGATTGTTTTATTGTGTTCCTCTCTCATGCTCTCTCCTTATTTGTTGCAATTAGCTTTTAAGCATTAATGTATGATTCCTTGCATGTTCTAATGGTCCCTCAAGTCAAATGATTTTAACAAAGTCATGCACATCACGTTTATCAATAAAACACAATAACATCGTAAAGAATAGAAAGAAATTATACACTTCACTGCATGGAAAAACTATGAAATAAAAAACATAAAACGGACAACAAACGTACGTAACTTAAATAGCAATTGTTGCTGTTGCAATGTAATTGTAGCTGATGTTACTGTAACAGCATCAAAGCACTTAAGGAAATTAACTTGCAGTTGAATTATCCCTAGAAAAGTTTCAAGAGAGGATACAATACATGAGTAAAAGTGTATGTGCGTGAGTATACTTCTTAGGATAAACTAATACTACCCATACTGCTCATGTTGTTTTAATGATTCGTGTCAGTAATAGTATAAATCGGGGTGAGTTTAGTTTAGTTGTGCATGATGGTTATTGGATATAGTGGCCAGTATAAGCAGGCATTATTAAATTACAAATATTAACAGAGACAGCAGCAGTTTGCGGTATCAGCAGCTTTTATAGTACGTGTGACCCACTTTTCTTTTGGTCCTTCTAGTAGGTATAGCTTAAGGATTATTACTTGCGGAAAACTGCGAAAACTCTGAGAGTGAATAAAAATTGCCATGAAAAGTTTCTCAAAAAATCTGTCGTTCGGAGTCGACTTTAAACTGTAGGTCCCACCACTCATGTATAAAATTAACACACACAACATAATGTGGGGTGAGAAAATAGGTCGTAATCCTGACTGAAGGATTGTAATGACCAATTATGTATGTATGTACTTGCAAATTTCTTTTTCATTTCTGTAAACTTTTTATGGTCATCTTCTCTCACCATTTATGTTAAATTTATAGATAATCATGGCAAATCTATTTACTCTCAGAGTTTTTGTCAGAAATCTGCTGAGAGGAAGTCACCGAAGAAATATTTTTCATAGAGAGTTCTGGCATTCAGTTATGTGGCTCTGCTTCAGCATAGAATGTGGAAAAAATTCAAGGAGGTAACACAAAATCCTACGAGCAATAATATCCACCCCTAATATAATATAAATTGGTACTACCATGGCTTATATGAGAGCTCTTGATCTAAAAAGAAACTGGAATCAAATTTAGTTTTAAATTATTGTTTAAGATTTTTATTTTTATTTCTAATTATTGTGTTTCTGATAAGTATTTGAACTAAACCTGATCTCTTTTGAAAAAAATATTCAATGACCCTGAAAAGAGCCGATTGTTGAGCATAATTAAACACACAAATAGTTTTTTTTTTTTTTTATAAGTAATAACAAACTTATATATGAATTAAATGTCATCCCTTTCGTAAAACATTTAGTGATTCTGAAAAGAACATTTTTTTTTTAATAATTGAACAATTGTCTTTACATTTTAATTTTCTCTACATTTTTCATCTTTTCTTATGTCCTCTTAATAACATTAGTAGTCATCAATGAAAAAATACAAAATATTGCATGCTTCATAAGCGTATACGTAATATTATCTGTTCGTGTCATAATGCTAATACGTAACGTTAAACATGATAATAATGTTGAAAAGGTTTGTTTTGGTTAAATTAAATGTGAAGCTTTCTTCGAAACTATTTAAGAAACAGATTGTGTTTTCTAAAAGTGTTGAGTTGAGTATTATTGATGTTGTTCCCCATACACAGAAAGTTTTTTGTTGCTAATATTTCGAAAAAAAATTTTTTTTTTTTTTTTGGTTATTAAGCCTGCTGTATAAATGATTTTTGCTTAAAACATTTTCAGACTATATATAATACAATTATAAACTACTTTTGTGTACTAATGTACACACATATGTACGTATAAATACGAAAGCAAATAAAATAAAGTTAAGGAGAAAAAACCAATCTAGCCGTAGCCTAGTAGGTAGTACATTGGCTTATTAGATGTGAGGCAACGATTCAAGCACCATGTCAGACATCTTCAACAAAACGAAATATAAAAACTATTTCATCGTCGGCTTCCTCTCAGCAGATTTCTGGCAAAAACTCTGAGGGTAAATAAAATTTACCATGAAAGTTTCTAAAAAATCTGTCGTTCGGAATCGACTTTAAACTTAGTTTTTTGTTCGTACTTTAAGTGCTCAGCACAAACTCAGCTAAATCCTTCCTGAACATCAAACTTTAATGTGCTCGACGAAGGTATTTTTGATTGTCCCAGTTCTAGCGAGCCTAGTCATCGGAAAAGCATTCAGTTTTATCGAAAACTAGTTTGTAATTCAAGGCCAAATAAATTGGCCTTTATTCTGTGTATAATGATACAATTATACAATATAATTCGAGCATATGAGCGTAGCTCTTTAAAACGGAAAGGTACAATACTCACAACTATAACCGTAGATCGAGTTTTGTATCAAAAATGATACATTTCAATTTTTGAGACTATATAACTTTAATTCAGAAAAAGTTAGATGTCTGATAATTTTATAATTCGTTAGAATTGTTATCGCCATTATTTTAAACCAAATAAAAAAAGAAAATTTCAAACAGGCGTTACAAAATTCAAAAACTTCATAACTTCTGGCTTATGTATAATTTTGGATACATACGACTTTCTTAGAGATTTTCTGGTGTCGTTTATGTAATTTTTTAAGATTTCAAAGTTTGAGATGAAAAAATCTAGTAGTTTCTTACTGCTCTTCTTATGTTTATCTCTCGTGACAGACAAACATTAGAAAAATGTGTTTCGTCTCATGTTTTATTACAGATGATAATATTTCGGTCAACTACTTACGTATGAGATAACAGAATCATTCGCTTTGATAATGAAATATTTAAATCTATTACGCCTTTTCGTACAATGAGCTGAAAATCGTGCAGCCTTTAATAATCATGCTTAAAGCCTTTTTTTGAAATTCAAATGAAAACGATTTTTTTTTTTCTAAAAAAAAATATACGTATTTATCTTAATATTTTGTTAGAAAATTTTAACCATTTTCATAAAACTTTTATCACACAACTTGTAGTTTTATGTAAGAAATAATACTGTATAAATAGTTTGGCATTAGCTATCATACTTTCAGAGCAGCCCATATACCCTTTTTTTAAGATTTTTAAAAATTTAATTTTTTGCTCTCCTAAAAGGTAAGAAGTTTAAAGAAAATACATTTAAATAATGATGCCTATGTTTTTATGTTCCTTTTTGGTATATATTCATCTCAAATTAAAGTTTTTAGCAACAGAATTCTAAAACTTTTTAGTTTTATTGTGGAAAATGAAAATTACCTCCAGTGATTTTAATTGAAATTTGATACTTAATGATGGAATACTTACAGTGATTGTTAGGGAAATTAATTTAAGGATATTTATAAATCAAGCTTCATAAATAGATTTACGGAGTAATGCTTGGTATTGATTTACGTTTCCTTTCCTTTTCAACTCATATTTAATTTTGTCGCTGTATATTAGTAACTAACCCTCAACTGAGAGTGTTACTGATGCGAGTGACAATAAGCTGCCCCATCTAAGCAATTGGAAACTTATAAATCGCCACAAAGCAGTGTGCTAGACATCAAATTATTACCATTTAGAAAAAAATAAAACCAAGCTGACATGAAGTGCTTGATTTTTATGTGAAAAAACCATGCCAGTATACATGCCAAAAATTTTGGCGCAAATTTCATAAAAGTGATAATAAAATGTAATAATATAATATAGTTTTAATAAAAATGAATTAAAATATAAAATTTTTTAACAAAATCTATCAATAATAGTGGCAATTCCATGTACTATAAGTATGTATCAAAAGTGATACATAAGCTAGAATTATGAAGTTTTTTTAAGGCTCGATCTACGGATAAACGAGAAATAGAAATTTAAGTAAGAAACTATTGTATACGAAATAGCAAAAAACAATACAAGAAACATCATTTGAATTGATCGGTCTTCTGGGTAGAAGGTAAATTTAATACTTGTTTGAGAATATGCTGGAAAGCATTAAATTGTAATACGAATGATTGAGTACTTATACATCTTGCTTTATACTTTATCTCAGGCTTATAAAATATTAAAGCTTATATGGAGTAATTTCATTGACAAGAAACCAAGAAGCTCTCTTTATGTGTCGTCGATAAAGAAAAATATTATGCCGACAAACCAGAGCATTTGAACGCCAACATTCGTGATGCGTTAAATAGAAAAGGATATGGTCAAATTGTTTTAGAACGAAAATTTACAGCAGCTTTAAATGTATCTGGTCTGATTTAATTAACATTAAGCAGCACTATGATATGCAGGGAAAAAAGAGTGTTAGAGACGAATTTTACAAGGTAAATTTGCTTTGCATTCAAATTGAATTCACCACTTATTTGACCGTTAAGGGAATACCAGGATATATGATAGCAGAACTTTTGCATTGGCCCGGACTACGAAAAGTTCCCTTAGTACATTGGTTTTGAAAAACCTTCATACAATACCTTCTTTAGGAGAAACCCAGGCTTATTTTCCTGTTATGCCATTATATGATACTGTCAAGGATTAGGATTTTAGAAATACTACTGTAAACGTTGTCTTTGATATACTTTCTTTCAGTTGAAATAATAATGGCAGGGATACTAATGGGTGCTTTTTTAAGAGCTATAGGAAAATTTTTCAAAAAAAAAACATAAAATTCAGAAAAATGCACGAAATCTTTATTTGAATCGATAGTACGGTCCATATAATTTAATGTTTGAAGATTATTTCATGCAAATGTTGACCGCGGCTGCGCCTCAAATGGTCCATCCACTTAGTCCAATTTTGGCATACTCTTTCCAACATTTCGGCCGGTATCTCACGAATAAATTCTTCAATGTTGTCTTCCAATGCGTCAATTGAAGCGGGCTTGTCTGTATAGACATGAGCTTTAACATGGCCCCACAAAAAATAGTCTAAAGGCGTTAAATCGCACGATCTATGCGGTCAATTGACCGGTATCGAACGTGAAATAAAATGTTCACCCAACTCGCATCGCAATAACTCCATTGTTACGCGTGCTGTGTGGCATGTGGCACCGTCTTGTTGAAATCACATGTCATGCAAGTCAAGCTCTTGCATTTTGGGCAAAAAAAAAGTTGGATATCATCTCTCGGTAACGCTCACCATCCACAGTTACGTTACGATTCGCAGCATTTTTGAAGAAGTCGGTCCAATGATGCCACCAGCCCACAAACCGCACCAAACTGTGACTTTTTCTGGATGCATTGGTAGCTTTTGCAATGCATCTGGCTGATCTTCACTCCAAAATCGATAATTCTGCTTATTTACGTATCGATTGAGCCAAAAATCAGCTTCGTCGCTGAACACAATTTTTCGATAAAGAAGTGGATCTTCGGCCAACTTACCAAGCACCCATTCACCAAAAATTCTGCGTTGCGGTAGGTCGTTCGGCTTCAATTCTTGCACCAGCAGTATTTTGAAAGGCTTCACACCTAAATCCATCCGCAAAATTTTCCACGTTGTTGAGTAGAGGCCCAATTGCTTCGAACGGCGACGAATCGATAATTGATGGTCATCATTAACACTCGCCGATACAGCTGCAATATTTTCTTCAGTTCGCACTCTACGTAAGCGTGTTGGTGGTTTAATGTCCAACAATGTAAATTTGGTGCGAAATTTAGTCACAATAGCCCGAATAGCCGCTTCAGTGGGTCGATTAAACTGACCATAAAATGGAAGAACGCGCGATGAACTTTCTTAACAGAGCACGCATTTTGATAATAAAATTCAATGATTTGCAAGCGTTGTTCGTTTGTAAGACGATTCATGATTAAATTATAGACCAAACTAAAAATGTTTGACAGTGAAACAAAACAGGAAACGTGCGTGAGCTGTTTAAACCAGTGTTGCCAAAAAAGATAATAGCTAAAAAATCACCCGTTACTTTTATTGACGCTATGTCATGTAATGTAGTTTAACCGCCTTTGATAGGCAATACGATGTTTATTAGTTCAATATTTATAGTAAACTTACTTACAGTAAAAGTAGAACATCGTTTATACTACGTTTCATAAGAATATTCTTCCTTTCAATTCTTATCTCCTGTCTTTGACTGTTGTTGATCGAAAATAATTTCATTTCATTATGGCAACTGGAAAACCTTATCAAAATTTCTAAAAAGAAAAAAATAGAGAGAAAAATTTTAAAACATATAATAAAAATTGCAATCATTTATAAAAGAAATAAATTTTTAAATTTTAAATTAATATGTTGTTGGATAATTTAAATTTAAAAGAGCTCTCGCTAAAATCTTAAAACAATTTACAGATGCATATATCTCACAGGTATTAGCAGATCAGATGTTCCTCCACACATTAATTTGTTTCTATGCCTATAGAGCTAGTTTCTATTACACCCTAGGCTGTCTCTTACAAAAATAGGTTACATAGTTTTGTCTCATGGTATTTTTACGGTATCTTTCTTATTTTATCGGGTCCGCCATCTAACGTTTTTTTTTTCAACTAGTGCTTATTTCGTGAATGGTAACACTTAGCTCATGTCTGATTTGACCGATAATTAGTCTTATCCTTCCGCTGAACGAATATGGTTGTGTATACGTTTGAACATCGCTGGTATATATTGCGACATTTTCTTTGAAAATCATGGTAATGATGCAGAATATATGCGAAAATAGCGTACCGATTTTAGACGAAGAGAGGCACCGTCAGCTCCGTGTGTTCGTTATCTTGTGATCTCATCGATAAACCAAAGCGTGAAAAGCCAAAAACAGTGCGTACACCCGAGAATATTGCTGCAGTGCCAGAAAGTGTGCGTGAAGCGCCATCAACATCAATTCACCGTCGTTCTCAACAATTGAACATTTCGGAAATATTATTGAGACCAATTTTGCATAAAGACCTGGGTATGGTGCCATACAAAGTACAATTGGTTCAGCAGTTGAAGCCAACTGACCATCCAATGCGTTTTCACTTCGCTAATTGGGCCTGCGATCGACTTACAGAATATGCCGAAAAAGTTGGCAAAAAAAATCATCTTTTCAGATGAATCTCATTTCGATCTTGGCGGGTATGTAAACAAGCAAAATTGTCGCATTTGGGGCACAGAAAACCCGCACGCATACATTGAAAAGACGACGCACCTAAAACGAATCATTGTTTGGTGCGGATTTTGGTTCAGAGGCATAATTGGGCCATTTTTCTTCGAAAATGAGCAAGGAGTGGCCGTTGCAGTCAAGGAAGGATTGTACTTTCAAATGAAAAAAAATTTGAGAAAATATTCAGCAGTTTTTTTAAAGCATTTTCAAAAAAATAAGTTATTTTGCGGACCCTTTATTATTGATTCTTTATTTTTAGTATTTTCCTAAAAATGCTTTTTCTTTGCTAATAAACGCTATAAATAATTTCGTTTTTTAACATTTAGTTTCCTTACAACAAAAACTGTTAATGTTGCAAAAAAAAATTCCAACGTCGTAATGCTGTAATATTGTAGCACATTAAAAAATCCCGTTAAAAAGGATGTGTTTTATAACTGCACAATAAAGCTAACTATTGCCCGCAGTTAACCGCCTAGAAACAAGTGCTGAACAATAAAATAAATAAAAAAGAAGGTTTGAAGTTATAAAAATTTGTAAAATAACATTCCACTGAAAAATATTTATGACAGGAGATATTTAATGGCGAATAATAAAAGAAAATTTCAATAGCGTTATCAACAGCGCAGTGGTAAATAGCTTAAGATGGCTGCCTTTTGAGCACGATATAATTTTTGTTGATGCAGCATAATGATGGAGGAAAAAGTAAATAAAAACTATGGAATACAATTTCAAAATAGAAAAAAATAATAATAATAAATTAAAAACATTAAAAATGAAAAAAGTCATGAAATGAAATAGAAGAGGAAAAAAAGAAGAAAAAATATTCAAACATTATTATTTTTATGCTGCTCTTGCTGTTATTCGCCATTTGTAATATTTCTTAAGGGATTTATTAATAAAAATGGACATAAAATACCATAAGGACCAGTGGAAAAAAAGGCATGGAAAGCATTAGGAGTATGGGAGAATTAACATTGGTATAACTTTTAAATGCTTTTGCTATTAAAAATAATTAAAAACACATTATTGTATGGCTTTTCTTAAAATACTCTCTTAAAATTTAATGTACAATGTAAACATAAAATCCAGCCCAATTACAAAGCATTTAAATCTGAAAAAAAGTTGTTTTTTAAAATAAATATTTGGTACCTTATTTGGTACTTTTTAAAATTCTGAAAAGTTTGATTAAAAATAAATTACATCTGTAGTGTGAATTGAGGAGAGGTAAAAAAGTACTATTCTGAATTTCTGAATACAGTTTTTGTTTCATTCTTCCTAAAAACCATGCTCTCTGTAAATGTCGTAGTAGTAAAAATGATACTATTTTTATTTCATTTGTACATAATTTTAAAATTTTGAGATGTTTAATCTCCTTCCAAATAATCCGATCAGGCATCTCCATGAACCCAGAACTGCATGGAAGATAACATCATCTTTAGAAGTCGCGTAGTCTAATAGGTAGGGTGTTGGCTTATTAGACCTAAAGACAGCGCTCGAGCCCCAGGCCAAACATCAAGACAAAATATAAAAAGTGTTTCTTCGACGACTTCCTCTCAGCAGATTTCTGGCACTGAGAGTAAATACAATTACCATGAAAAAAAGTTTCTCCAAAATCTGTCGTTCGGAGTCGACTTTAAAACTGTAGGTCCCGCCACTCATGTATAAAATTAACACACACAACATAAATGGTGTGCGAAACTAGGACGTTGTACAATGAGTCAATTCGACCTCCGGGTAATGTACATGTCTTAATTGACAAGTACACGTTCTCTAACCTAACCTAACATCAACAACGATGCTATGTAATCTGAATCAGAATGCGATCTCTCTCTCTCTCTCTGTCTATTGGATTCCAAGTTATATGGGCAGTCATGCCTGTCAGCAGATAAATGAGTTTGCGAAGAGAGTATTTTGTGCCGCTTCCGCACTGATCCAAATTCTTTGCGTGGGCTAGATCCTTACTGTGGACTGTGATTCTATACATATTAGGATTGTTTCGTTATTTGCAAACTATCTCCAGTTTTTAGCATATTTTCCTTATAAAAAGAAAATTTAAAAACTACTACTACTACTAGGAGGCCTCATTGAAATACTTACTTAATTGGTCATTACAACCATTTAAACAGACTTCTCACACCAGCCAGTTTGTTTAGGTTAGTTTTATCTATAAGTAGCGTAACCTCCAGTTTGACGTCGACCTCAAACGACAGACTTAAGAACCTTTTTGTGGCATTTTCAGAGTTTTCTGAAAAATACTGCTGAGAGGAAGTCGCCAAAAGAAATATTTTTTCATATTTCAATTTGATTGAGATGTTTGAGTTGGGATTTGAGCCACAGCATCAAATCTAATATGCTAGCACACTGCTTACTAGACTACATCGACTTCAATTGTAATGACCAAATGAATTAAAAGAATTGAATACGTAACTAAGTACCAACTTTTCACTTTTATCCAAATAGATACGCAATAAATAGAATTGAGGTAAGTTTCAAAAACGATGTAAATATCCTTGTTCAGGAAATGTTCGATATATTCGGCAACCTAATAAAAACAAGGAGGAACTTATTCAATGCTCTTGCTACATGTGACTTGTCTTGTTATCGTAGGAATGTTGTCTCACTTGTAGCTGTCAAAGTATATATGAAATTGAAAATATAATGGCATTGCAAGAGACGAAAAACGTTATGTTGTGATGCCAATGCATTTAACTTGAATTCAGTGGTCCATCTAGAAGATATCTTATTGTGAAAAGCCAGTTTTATCCTTAAAACATTAATAATTACTCATCGACAGCAAAAGCATTAAATTGTGATCAAATAAAGAGAAAATTCTATCAAAACATTCAAAAGAACTACTTTTCTAACATCGAATCGATGTGATTTCATCTTCTTAAGAGCAATGCTTTACGATGCCAAGCTGTCATTCTTCTTTATCCTTAAAAGAAATGACCAAAAACACTTGTGTTCAATAGAGAAACCGAAGTAAAATTTCTTTATTGCTAGTACGTCCATAGCTGCCAGATAAATGAGGCACCAATTCGTCAAATATTTGAAAAAAAATCGTCAAAATCGTCAAAGAAGTTTATTGAAATCGTCAGAAAAAATAAATAACAAAAGTTTTTGAAAACCAAAATTATTTCTATTTTAGTAAAACATATAAAGTCAATGTATGTATGTACATGTCTGAGTTCAAAAATAAAACATTTAAAAATTTAATAATTTTTTCCCAAAAATATAGAAATTTTGTATCATTTTCAGGAAAATTTTTTTCAAGTTTAAACAATCTATCCCAGTGCTGTTTATTGACACATAAGCGCAGCAATAATATTGCATCGTCTTAATCTCTATGGGTGGTGTAAATATTAAGGAGTCAGAAGCTCTTCAGATTTTAAGCATGAAAATTCAGTGTAATGTTGGCTGGAACCGACACATTTTTCAGTTCCATCTTAAGATTTTATCATCTAATCTTACTATTTACACCATTTATAACCCACCGAGAATGGAATGCAAGTCTCGTATATGGGTCGGTGCCTCAACGTCTATTTTGCGGTTGCTCGACCGTGTACAGGAGAGGCCGTAGTAGCTCGTTAATGACGGTAGTGTATCCAACTCCATTGAATCTTTGGAGCATCGTTGTTTATGTTTCACTGTTCTGTCGCTACTACATAAGGGTTTTGCTCGAACAAAATAAGGGGACTTGTTCCCAAAAATCATATATTCCTACGTAACGCTCATATTTCTCAGCCAGCACATCTGTATGTGGTCGATTGGCCAGTGGATCGCACACTGCATTACCGACAAAACTCGTTCCTTAGTCTGACTATTCTTATGTCTTTTAAGAGTTCAAAAAGGCATAAGATACAGAAAAATCAACTCAAGCAAATAACTTAAAAAAACTCCTCGTTGTTATTAACCTAAATTTCCAATAGTAATAATTGCAAAGTAAATACAAAGCTTGAAGTGGCTTTTAATATACTAAAGTAAAGAATATGATTTAAATTCTTAATTTCCAAAAACGTCAAAATAAAGGCATAAATCGTCACATCGTCAAAATGATATTTTTGGAGCTCAAAATCGTCAAATCTGTCACCTATGAGTACGGCACAGAAAGTTATTGTCTGCTTGTCGATCATATCACTGAGCTTATATTGCTGCCCTAATTTTTTATTGGTTTCTATCTGGATGTGATTGCAAAACTGTATATTATTTCAAGCCAGAAACTATTTACTTTATCTACATAAACAATTATTTTATCTACATAAACAACTACAATCTCGGAGTTGTTAGGAAATTTTCTTCTAATACATACATATATACATACATAATTTGATCATTAAAACCCTACGACCTAACTTCTCATGCCACTTATGTTGTGTGTGTTAAGTTTAAAAATAAGTGGCAAGACCTACAGTTTAAAGTGGACTCTGAAATTTTTCGTGGCAATTTGTATTTACTCCCAGAGTTTTCTTTCCAGAAATCTTCTGAGTTGAAGTCACCGAAGAAATATTTTTCCATATTTCGTTTTGTTCGAGATGTCGCTACCTTCTAGAGTTTTAATAGTCCTTATAAAAACCGTTCCCATTTAAAGCTTTGATTTCGGGACACTGGTTTTTAATAAAAATTTGAAATGTTTTTTCTAGAAGGACACCCTAAAGCAAAATATATACCAATGCATGGCGCTATTTTGCTGTTCGTCACCCATTTGTTTTTAACCTTTTAAAACACGAATACAAACAAAAGAAACACTTGTCTTGCTGTCAAAAGGACGCGTTCATTTGAAAAGAGAAACAATTTTTTTCTTTTTTTCGATTCACAAAGTTCTCCTTTAACACTCATACTGACTTTTGACAATTTGAATGAAAGAAACACTCTACAGGCAACATTTTGGAGAATTCTTTTCAAATGAAATAAAATTTTTTTGTTCTGTTGTGTTATCTTATTTTTCAGCTTTATTTACATGGCACAGTAGCAGTGCAACAGTAAGAAGGATAACGAAGCTGTTATTGTTACAATATCAGCGTTTGTCAATTTAACAATAACAAAAGCAACAATAATTGCAACACAGAAGAAGTGTTTCAAGTCGAACACTTGTCATCTTTTGTTGCCGTTGGTTTCAATTTATTTTTCAGGTTTTGGCGACATCAGACACGGACTTCTGGTCATTGAAATTTAATTGAATTGAATCGTTTTTTTAACATTTGGATGAGGGAAGGTTTTGGATCTACTTTAAGGGAAGGCATTAGAAAGTGACCTCAGGTTCAATATTTAATTTTTAAAATCTCTTTTAATACTCTTCTTCCTATGTAAATTGCTCTGCATGCTTACACGCTTTTTTTATTTTTTGCTTATCACACATGCAATGTGGTGTTGATGCGAGGGTTGTCATTCGTAAAAGTTTTACAACATTTTTTTTTTTTATTACTTCCTCGGTAGTTTCAATTTCTAATTCGAAATTTTATTCCCGTATTTAAAATTTTATTTCACTTCGAAAGTAAAAACTTAAAAACTTAACTGTCTGCAGAGTATACTTTTCTTTTCTTTTTTTTGGTTTTTTGTTTTATTGATCCTGAGGTATCGCATGCAATTACGTATAAAAGAAGAACGAGACACATGCCATTGGTGTGTATCGTTTTGAATAAAATAAAGTTTTCAGTTCATTGGAAATTTGTTTCTTGTTCCAAGCCCTTAAGGCAACTTTTACGAAAATATTGTTGTCGAGTAAAATTTTAGTAATAGGAATTGATATTTAGAATTCATTTCAATAAAACTTTTCACATGAGTGTGAGGAGAATACAAGTTTCGTTAACATTTTATTTATTTTGTTTGAAAAAGTTTTATTACAGATCAGGTTTAACCTTTTAAACGAGATTAATTTCACGAAAATTGTACGTTATTGTATTGTATTATATGTAGAGTACCATTCACAAATATTTTCAAGGTATTGAGATGATCTTTATAAAAACTACAACGATTTGATTGAATACAAAGCCTCAAAACCTGTACGTTAAAATACAATTCCGGAGGCCACTTCCTCTGAGCATATTTCTGCTAAAAACACTGAGAATAAATGTAAACTTTTCATGAAAAAGTTTCTCAAAAATCTATCGTTCGGAGTCGACTTTAAACTGTAGGTCCCGCCGGTCATGTATAAAATTAACAAACAAAACATAAGTAATGTGAGAAGCTAGAAAGAAATCCTGACTGAAGGGTTGTAATGACCAATTATGTACATATGTATGTATGATTGCTTTGTTCAAAGGACACAATTATTGGCAGCATGGATCAAAATTAAGACCCTGACACAGGAAAGCACTTCGTTAATGTTTTAGAGGGACTGTCGTGATTCAACCACTTCAATATTTGTCTGATCAAAATATTTGAAATCGCCGTAGCATAGTAGATAGTGTGTTGACTTATAAGACGTGAGGCCACAGTTCAAACCCCAGGTCAGAGATTTCCAACAAAACGAAATGAAAAAAATATATCTTCGCTGACTTCCTCTCAGCAGGTTTCTGGCAAAGGCTCTGAGAGTAAATAAAATTGCCATGAAAAGTATTTCAAAAAATCTGTCCTTCGGAGCGACTTTAAACTGTAGGTCCCGCCACTCATGTAAGAAGATAGATTGTAATCCTAGCCTTATGCTCTGTGTAGAGTAACACACCAGAGTCTCTGGTGTGAATCGAACTCACAATCCTCACGCTACTAGTCTAGCGCACTACCCACTACACTACCAGAGCACCTCTGACATGACTTATCTTAACATTATATTTGGAAATTCATTGAATTTGCTACGATCCACAATAAGATTTTCGGCATTAATTCAACTGGTTTGCAAAGAGTTTTTGGTAAAATGTTTTGCTTCTATGATATTAAAAAGATTCGGAGCCAATGATTTTTAGTAATTTATCCAGCCCATTTTACGTGTATGACGAGAAATTACAGGAATGAAATTGACAACCCAAAACAGCAATGCTTCAATTTTTTTTTAGATTTTATTTAAATTTAAGCCAACTTATCCTAAGCCAATGAACAATCTTGCTCCACTGCCAGACTCCCTTGGCCCAACTCAAAACTTGTTAGCAATGTCACCTCGAACACAGTGGCCATGCTTACGGGTTATTTTGTTATGAGAAGAAACGCGGGAAGAGTGCAGCTCCCATCAAACAACTTCTGCCCTGGTCGGAGGAGACTGTTATACACTTTCTTTGTTAATGCCCATTTCTTGTGAGGTGCAGATTTCGGTTATTTGGTTTTCCATTGTTTGTCTGCTTAATGGAGTTATTATACATCAAGTAGCGTGTTGCTGCGCCACCAACCAAAATAAATTTGAAGGAAAGACATTACACAAATGTCTAATTAATTTTGAATAATTTTATTGATATTGTTTCCCGTTGTCCTGATGATTCAGATGAACGGGCCTGCGTTCAGCCAGTTCGATCAGTTTCTAATCTCACTTCTCGTTGTTCAAGTGGTTCAGGTGAACGGGTCTCAGCGGCATATACTCGAAGATTTTCCAGTCTCAAAGCTCGTCTGATTCTGAGGCTCGTAATGCTCATTTCTTCCGTGCTTGAGGTGTAGGTGGACCAATTGCTTGTAATTAATTTTGAATAATTTTCAGTGACACCATCCAGTCGGCTCATGCGCAACAACTTTACTAAAGATCATAACATGATCAAATGCATAGTTTACGATTTAATTGATTTTAAGTAATTTTCAGTGGCGCCACCTGCCGCAAATTAGTCATACCAACTTATAAACCTTCGTCGGCTCATGCGCAACTACTTTTCTAATGATCATAACATGATCAAATGCATAGATTACGATTCTATAAGGTACATACAAGCAAACATCCATTTTTATATATATATGCTATGGAAGGTGACACGCCCACTATAGCTAATCCGCCCATTTTGTTCATATATACGTCAAAGTCGTCCATACAAAATTTGTGGACTCTAGCTGTTGCAGTTTATGAGATATGCGACATTAAGTACTTATTGGGTATGTGGGCGTGGCACCTCGCCTACTTGAAATTCCAGATATACAGGAAGGTACTGTTAAAATTTCAAGAAAATCGATCCAGCCGTTTAGCCGTCTATAGACTTCAAACAATCAAACAAACCCACAAACAAATAAACACACATTCATTTTTATATATAAGAAGATATCAACGATATTGCTTCGTTTATTAAATTTTAAGGCTCTTTTCCAGCATAGGATAATCGTAGTTGATTGTGCAGCCCCGGCGCTGTCCAATTTCTTCGTTCAGTTTGAGGGAATTCGGTTAGTACAGGAACTTCATTTACTTGTGGTGTCAAACGCTCGGCTAATTGTGCTCAAGCTAGCTTTGGTAATCAAAGCTACCACTTCAACTCACCTGCCTATTTAAATTTGAAACAATTTGAAGAAAAACTATTTACATTAGCATTTTCTGAGCATATGAAGGGTAAAACTAAACTTCTAACAATTTTTAGGGCTATAAATCCTTTTGATTTTCATTTGCTTTACAGGTAATTTACTTACAAAAAAATAGGAAAGAAAATTTCGAAAATATTTTACAAACAATACTGATTCGTATGCCAACATATAAAAGGGTCCGCCAAATAACTTTTTTATTTTGAAAATGCTTTAAAAAAACTATTGAATATTTTCGCAAATTTATTTTTATTTGAAAGTACAATCCTTCCTGTTAATAATGGAAAATAATTTCATTCATATGGCTGCCTCGGCTGGCCATGCAGTAGCCTACACGATCGGTCCAATTTTTAAGCACATTATCGATTGTTTGCTGCTGTATTTCAACAATGGCTTCACGAATATTGTCCTTTAAAGCGTCAATTGTCTCTGGCTTATCGGCGTAACACTTATCTTTGATGGCACCCCACAAATAATAGTCCAACGGTGGATTGTACTTTCAAATCAAAAAAGAAATTTGAGAAAATATTCAGTAGTTTTTTTAAGAAGCATTTTCAAAAAAAAAGTTATTTGGCGGACCCTTTACAAGAATAACATAAATTTCCAAATATTTCCACTTCATCTAGTTACAAGTAAAGTTATTAATGTTGTATTTAACTGGCATCAATATATTTCACTCAAACAGAATACCATTCATTCTCCATCTATCTGGAATCAGGAGATAAAGATGCTGAATATGTAGAGTGAGAAACAGAAAAAAAGGTGCTCTGAAGAACAAATATTTTCTCATTCAATAAGGACTCCAATTTATGTATAAAGAAAAAAAAAACGCAAAAAAACACCAACAACAACAATAGCAAAATAGGTTTTAAAAAGAAAAATAAAATGCCAGAAAAATGCTAAAGAAAAATAAATTTTCTTTTAAGTCCTTTACAAAGTGGAGGTCAGTCAGCTACAAAATGATTCAAACGACTTTATGTTACTGCTGCTACGCTATTCTACATTCTCGTCCAGGCCAATAGTCAGGATATAAAAGTACAGACTTAAATAAAAAATATTTTAATAACAGCAACTATACAAATACAAACAGCAATGACTGCAACGAAAAACTGTTTTTCTTATTCCATTCCAGAGAAGATTGCAAGGATATGGTTGCGTTAAATATGGGCAAGATTGTGAAAATATGTTTTAAAAACAACTACAGCTGCAATACCATTAACGAAAGTGAATTATAACTTGATTTCATAGATGGTGGGGATAGCATAAAATAAAGGCACGACATCAGCGGGCAGTTTGTCGTTGACCCGTCTAGCATAGCGAAAACAAAGCGGATAGTGACGCAGTTTCAACTCTAGATTGTAAGGCGTCCATACCGAGCGAATCATGAGAAAGATAAGGAGGATGATGATGATGGATTTTCACGCACACTCTAAGCCACAGCTTGTACTGTACGAGCACACTCACGTCTTGGCACATCAACAATAAAACCAGTTTCAGGAACTTTAGCAACAAACTTACGTATACTGGGCACTGTTGGTCATTCTCTACGACCATTTTTGTACGACATTTTCGTGCAATTTCCGACCAATTTTCCGATGAATGCCAACATTGCTCGAGCGTAAATTGATTCATTACATTCAGTGGAGATAATATACAGAATTTTGTTACAGAATAGAGTGACATATGTAAGTATTGCCAGATTCGCAATAACCGATAGTTCAAATTTACACCAATAGATAGCCCACCCGACATATTTTGTTTTTTACATGTACACTTTAAATAAAAGATAATGATGAAACCCTAAATTAACGCAATGTGTCGTTTATAAGATTAAAGTTTATTTCCCTAATTGCTCATTACAACCCTTTAGCCAGGACTACAACCTAGCTTCTCACATCACCCATGTTGCGTGTGTTAGTTTCACACATGAGTGCCCGTACCTACAGTGTAAAGTCGACTACGAACGACAGATTTTTAAAAAATATTTCATTGCAATTTGCAATTTCTAAAAAAGAATTTTGGTGTTCATTGCATATATTTTTATTCTATTTTTCTGTGGAAAAAGAAAACAAAAGAGAAATTAGAATCTGTTTTTTCGTATTCGTTTTTCAAATACTTTTCCACTTTTACGTGTGCTCTAAAAGGCTTTAAAGTGAAAGAACTTAATTAGCGGACAAGTGATGTTTGAGCAAATTACACAAATTAATGTTTTCGAGAGCAGCTACTTTTTTGTTTCTTTTTTTCTGTTCTTATAAAGGATTTCATTTGAAAAAGGGGCTCTAAGGAAATTAAACAAATTAAAAGCAGAAAAAAGGAGAAAAAAATCAATGACTGAAAAACAACTAGAGATTGTTACAGGCAACTACAGATGATGGCAGATGATAAAATATAATTAGAGTCAGTCAAGAAATAAGATTACTTAAAAAATTAAATTTTTGACATTTATTCCTCTCTTTTTCATTTCTTGGGATGCAAGATAAATGTATTTAAAGAAATGGAAAAAGATTTAAAATGTTTGATTAAAAAGGCTTTTTTACGTACAGATTTTGATTTATCTTGCTACCAGAGTTCAGTAATGAGTATTCAAAACGATGAGTAGATTCGAATCATACTTATAATTTCTGATACTTATACGCATTCTTACTTATTTTAATGTCAGACTTATACTACTCATATTCAGAGTTTGAAATACTCATGGTACTCATACTTAACAATACGCATGATGTTATTGATTTCGACTCTCCATGACTCATCGTATACACGAATCACAAAATAAATATGATTTGCGTACGAACACTACAATACTCACAAGAAGGTTGTGTGTTTGCTCTGCTTACTGTCGTTGTCTTTTTTGTTTATGTGTCTTTCTTCTCTCTTTGTAAATGCAACAACAACTACGACTGTAAATTGTGACGAATGATTCGAATCACTGGAATCATTTATGAGTATTATAAGTATTTTTCTAAATTTATGAATCTGAATGAGTAGGCGTATGAATCAAACATATTTCGAATGTTATGACCTGTACTTATAAATCGATGTTGTAGTGAGTACGAATGAATCAGAGTAGTTGGATTTGAATACTATTGACTCACTCATACTCAAAATTTCATGAGTACTTATGAGTAGCGAAAAAGCGATTCATTGCTGATCTCTGCTTGCTACATATGGCAAATAGAAAAGAGAAACATTTTTAACAACAATTAATATTTCTGAATCTTTTCTTACTATTACTTGTTTGTTCAAATATAATATGTGCTGAGTGCTTGTGAAAGGAAGCACAACTTTATCTGTGTTTATATAACCTAACATAATAGGTCATTACAAACTTTCAGTCAGAATTACTATCTAGTTTCTTACACCACCTATGTTGTGTGTAAATTTTGTATATGAGTGGCGGTTTAAAGTCGACTCCGAACGACAAATTTTTAGAGAAACTTTTCATGATAAATTTGTTTACTCTCAGAGTTTTTGCCAGAAATCTGCTGAGAGGAAAAATTTATCATACTTCGTTTTGTGGGAGATGTTTGACCTTTGGTTTGAACCGTGGCCTCACGTCTAATACGCGAACACACAACCTATTGGATTAGAGTGACTACTTATCTGTGTTTATGGTACTGATTTTTCTTTCAAATCTTTTTTTCTTCTCTTTTTGTTTAGCCGTTATTGCTTTGTAAACAAAACACTGCGTGCATATAATACATAGAAAAGCCTTTTTAGTTCTTGTTGCCTGCAAAAGGAAATAATATTTTCTTAAAGGTGTTCTTAAACCCTATAAAAGAAAATTTAAACCTGGTCAAGCCTCATGCAGAAATAAAATAAATTCGCTGTGTGGACTTTGCCACTCTCTGACAAGCGTTTCTTACTGAAGTTCTTTTCAGGTATTTGAAAAAGAATTCATTTTTCACCACTAAGGTGGCTCACGTATACGCAGAATTTTTTGATGAGTAAAAGGAAGTCGCCGTAGTCTAGTAGGTAGTGCGTTGGCTATTTAAACGTGAGACAACGGTTCAATGCCCTCGTCAGACATCTCCAACAAAATGAAATACGAAAATATATTTCTTCCCCGACTTCCTCTCTCCAGATTTCTGGCAAAAACTCGGAAAGGAAATAGAAATTGCCCTGAAAAAGTTTCTCAAAGAAAAGTTTCTTTAAAGAAGACTTTAAATTGAAAGACAGTTTGAATTATGAATTAATCGCAGAATTTCCGCTCTATTTGAATAATTTTTGGCTCTAATATTCTCAAAATTTTTTAATAATCCCATTATCCCAACACCTATTTTATATGCTTAACAAAACTTAACTCATAAATAAAGTAAAAAAAGGAAAAATTTAAAAGAAAAAATATGAATAAACTTGCAAGTCATTCAAAGATAGTTACATGCATGATGTCCGTTTGTGTTGCATGTAACAACAGCAACATATTGCATACAGTGCATATGCAGAAGTTAGACGATGTTAATGTTGTAACAAAAAATCCGAAAAGAATACAGGCATCGAACCACACATACACCAATACACGCTAAAAAGTTGTCTAAACTTTTTGGTAAAAAAAAATGAAAAACTGTTTCATGCATATTCCAAAAGGATAAGGAGTGAAGAGAAGAGGTAAAGGCTAAAACCATAGTTAATTAATAAAAAATTCCGTATACTTTTGTACGTTTTTGTTTAATTTTTAATTTCGTCAAACTTTTTTCTCCCAGTGTGTTTGACCATTTGTAGTCACCTTATCTCTGAAACATGTTTTTAGGGTTGATTTCCGCATTTCTTTCGTCTGTTGCTGTTCGTTTTTCTAGCATTAATTTTTTTTTTAAAGTTATTTACTTTTTCCATGTTGTTGTTATTGATTTTTTAATAGACCAACTCAACGAAATCATTTTCAAAAGTTTAACAAAAAATGAGAAAAAATTCTGCTAAAATTCTGTATCATTAAAGAGTATCTGCAGCATTATTATGATGCAACAGCTGAAATCACTTCAACTTTTTAAACTACTCCTGCTGCTCTAATTAATACATTTGCATCCTCTAAAACATTTGCGGTTTCATAAAGTGCTTCCAATGTGGGGGAAAACTAACTTTCAGGAAACGAAAGTTAATTTTTAATAAAAAGTTTTTAAAACAAAATTCAATTTGGTAAATAACCAATTTAACCAGGAGTATTAGGGAAGTGCTTAGAGATGGAAACTTGGCAAGAGTAAAATAAAATTGCCTTGAAAAGGTTACGCAAAAAAATGTTGCTCGGTGTTGACTGCAAACTGTAGGTCCTGCCACTCATGTATAAAATTAACAAACACAACATAAGTGGTGTAAGAAGCTAGGTGGTAATCCTAACTGAAGAGTTGCAATAGCCCTTTATGTATGTACAGGGGACAGAAAAAGTCTTAATAGGGCAATATATTTTGACAAAAAAAGTCCCCACAGACTTAAGACTCTTGCACAAAGTCCCGATATGACTTCAAGAGAATGTTTAGGAGATCATTTGAAAAAACGGTTACGTAATCGCTAAACCTCTAACAAAAGTCAACCGAAAAACTTGTTCATGATGCCACCAGAAAACACTCAAAGAAACTTGTACATTCAATTCCAAATAGGTTAAATGGAGTGTTTGACCTTAAGGGATATTCTACTAAATACAGAGGATAACACTTTCATATATAAGGCTTTTGAATTTTAAATTTACTCAGGGTTCTCCTTGGGGGTATCTATGGAGTCATCTGAAACTTTTTCTTATTTTTCTTTTGTTTTATGAAAAACATTAAAAGTTTGTTTATTTTATAATAAAACAGAAATAAGTTAATAAAATATGAATTATAAATTGTTATAAAGATTCCGCCAAATAACTTTTTTTTTTTGAAAATGCTTTAAAAAATAACTACTGAATATTTTCTCAAATTTCTTTTTTTATTTGAATGTACAATCCTTCCGGTTAATAACGGAAAATAATTTCATTCAAATGGCTGCCTCGTCTGGCCATGCAGTAGCCTACACGATCGGTCCAATTTTTAGGCACATTATCGATTGTGTGCAGCTGTATTTTACCAATGGCTTCACGAATATTGTCCTTTAAAGCGTCAATTGTCCCTGGCTTGTCGGCGTAAAATTTATCTTTAACGGCACCCCACAAATAATAGTCCAATGGTGTCGAATCGCAGCTCCGAGGTGGCCAAACGACATCAGCTCTGCGGCTGATAATGTCATCTTCGACCGTAGCGCCGACGTAGCGTCGTCCTGTTGAAACCAAATGTTGCCAATATCCTCCTCTTCAATTTTTGTGAACAAAAATTCGTTCAACATGGCCCGATAACGATCGCCATTGACTGTAACGGCCACTCCTTGCTCATTTTCGAAGAAAAATGGCCCAATTATGCCTCTGGACCAAAATCCGCACCGAACAGTGACTCCTTTTGGGTGTGTCGGCTTTTCAATGTATGCGTGAGGGTTTTCTGTGCCCCAAATGCGATAAGTTTGCTTGTTTACATACCCGCCAAGAGCAAAACGAGCTTCATCTAACAAGATGATTTTTTTTGCCAAAATCGGCATCTTCTGTAAGTCGTTCGCAGGCCCACTTAGCAAAGCGAATACGCATTGGATGGTCAATTGGCTTCAACTCCTGAACCAAGTGGACCTTGTATGGCGTCATACCCAGGTTTTTATGCCAAATTCGTCTCAATGATGTCTCCGAAATGTTCAATTGTTGAGAACGACGATGAATTGATGTTGATGGAGCTTCACGCACATTTTCTGCCACAGCAGCAATATTCTCGGGTGTAGGCACTGTTTTTGGCTATTCACGCCTTGGGTTTATCGATGAGGATGCCAGTTTCTTTCACTTTTTTCACAAGATAACGAACATACGGAGCTGACGGTGCTTCTCTTCTTCCAAAATCCGTACGCAATTTTCGCACACATTCTGCAACATTACCATGATTTTCAATGTAATGTCGCAATATTTCCCAGCGTTGTTCAAGGGTATACACAACCATATTCGTTCAGCGGAAGGATAAAATTAATTATCTGTCAAATCAGATATGAGCTAAGTGTTACCATTTACGAAATAAGCACTAGTTGAAAAAAAACGTTAGATGGCGAACCCGATACAAACTTTTGGCTAAAATTCATGGAATTGCAAAAAAAAAAACATATTGACGTACTAAGACATTTGCTGTCCACTGTATGTATTGGTTGTACTGCTTAGATTGCCATCATACTTATTGGCATTCAGTTTTATTTTTTGAAATAAAGAAAAAATTTAATTTAGTTTTTGATTAAATCGATAAACTGTTAATAGTTTATTATATTTTATTTATATATTAATTTATTTTAAAATTTTTACATTCATTCGATATGTTGTAACACATCAGCATCAATTAAGGCAATAATTGAAACTTTATCTGTTTTGAAGTGTATTTGAATTAAAAATAAATTTCAATTTGAATTAATTTTTAATTAATTTATTCAATTTCAATTTAAATCATTTCCATTTGATGAAGTAATTTTCCCAATTTTCTTTTTAACCCGCAACTTATAAAACGTGTCGTAAAGACGAATTCAAATAACTGCTCATTTACCACAATAGAGGCATGAAAAATGGAAACAATTTAAATTTAAACAAATTATTCCTCATAAAAAATAAGTAATTGGCCACTTCCGAGACAACATTATTATCAATGACAACAGCAACCACTTTATTTAAAATCCCCATCAGCATTAAGTAAAGAAAACTTTGATTGAAAAGTAAAACAGAGACAAAAAATCTGGAAAGCAAAACAAGAAATTTTAATAAGCAACCGTGTAGCAGCAGCTAAAGAGCCATCAGCTAACTTCTTAAGTACGACGCCATCATATTTCTTCGGTCTATCTATCTGGTCTACCCTAGCCGCCACTATAGTCACTTCTTTTTCCACAGAACCACTTTAAAATAAAAGTAACGGAAACGAACCCCCTTTAGCTATTGGACACATGATAAATTTACATGCTAATCTTCAACATCCTGGAAAAATTGGCAGCAAAAAAATTTTTGTTGTATCCTCAGGCAAAACAACAACAAAATTAATATCTAAGATAGTACCTACCATTTCATGGCTAGCATGATTTTTTACAGGCTACTTTAGTGGGTATGCCAGAAAATTTTAAAGGATATGGATTTCCAAGTAAAAAAAATAAGCCAATCGAGCTAAAAATGATTGTTTAATGAATATCTACTGCTGTGGTAAACGTTCATCTCTTATTAGCGGAACGTAAAGCGGAATCTTAACAACATTTTTGCTATTGAACAAGGTGTACGTATGGCTGAAGCCGTACCTACTTCGAACATGATCATATATGTGGACAGTCAAGCAACAATCATAGCGCTGGATCCCATCTCGTCAAATCAATGGGCGTCAGGAGTTGCATGAATTCTTTACACAGTATACGTCTACACAACACCCGCCTCTACTGAGATCCGGGCCACTGTGGCATAGAGGGAACCAAATGGGAGGACGAACTGGCACGGAAGGGATCGCAGATATCTGAGGAGAAGACCATGTATGAGATATATGCTGCCCTACATGAAAATTTTTTCAAATTGGAAAAACAGCAAGGAATTCAACAAACCATGGGTAATCCAACGTATATGGTTGCTGAATTTCAAAACAGCTGTGTCCAGCAGTGGCCGTAGTCTAGTAGGTAGTGTGTTGGCTTTTTAGACGTATAGCCACGGTTCAGACCGCAGGTCAGACATCAAATCGAAATATGGAAAATATTTCTTCGGCGACTTTCTCTCAGCAGATTTCTGGCAAAAACTCTGAGAGTAAATAAATAAAATTTCTCAAAAATCTGTCGTTCGGAGTGGACTTTAAACTGTAGGTCCCGCCACTCTTGTATAAAATTAACACATACAACACGAGTGGTGTAAGAAGCTAGGCCGTAATCCTGACTGAAGGGTTAGAATTGTGTTTGCCAACACAAACGGATTATGACACACTGGGTAACACAATGGGCCATTTGGGCCACCGATTGAACTTACCGGTGAACCAAAGTATTTTAAAATGGTATCTGAATAGCAATAAATTCGCTGTGTTTCAATAACTTTACAGATTTTATGTCTTCTTTCCTTAACAAATTATTGATCGACTTTAAAAAAAATTCAATAAATTATATGTGCACTGCCAATGAAGTTCCTCAAATGCATCAATCCTGTGTTTTAAAATTCCGTTCGCCAATTTCCTTGGAAACCAACTTTAATGAAATAGATATTGTGATAAATCGAATCACCCTAAATTATATGCAAATAGCGTCCAGTTAAGCTTCTCGACGGATGTAAATTTTTAATCCGTTCCCCATAAACCTAATCTCAGAGTCACTCTAGTTTGAGCAACAGTTTTATAGCACAAGCTAAACTCATAAACTGTAGAATATTCTTTAATTTGATTTCAACTCTTTCGTTTAACCTTAAAATATTTCTTCTTATTTTCAAGATTTTTTTTTGGATGATTCTTTTTATTAAAAAACTTTTCTCATTAAATTTTTAATTTCAATGAATAAAAACTTTTCTAATATAATGCAACGCAACACCGTGATTTAATTTCAAACAGATTTACATACGCCAGACTTTTCTGTTCGCTTGTTTGTCGATCTAATTTGTTTGTGGTTTTTACATGAAATAAATTAAACCAACCAACAACAATAATTACAACAACATTACATATGCTGTATACGCATTAACAATAATACCAATAATAATACATATTATTTGACTACAACCAGCTCGAGGCTATAAAGACTGACTCTGCACTATGCCAGTCAAATTCTAATTTTAAATTAATGCCAGACATTCTTTTGACTTGCAATCGATTTTAGACACATTCAAAGCAATGTTCTTATGAATGTATATATGTATGTACAGTGATCGTCAAAAGAAACTGTACATTAAAAAAATATATATTAATAAATTACCGTTATTTTTATTTTAAAATCATTGTTTCATTGCCAGTTCTTAAAACTGGAAAAAAAAATTACAAAATATTGTCAAATTTTTTCGGGCACTCTCCTTAAGTGATAAAAGTTTAGTTTGTTAGTTGTTAGAATTTTATACATAGTGTATATTTTCTTTTGCTGCTCACTGTATATGTTTTAAAATTTTAAATATGTACGAGTATGTTGTTTTTATCATGTAATTTCGTAATTTTATTGCCAACGAATTTGTTAACTTTTTGAATAAGCCAGGTAATAAAAATATGATTACAATTGAATTACATTCTTCAGAAATTCTATGTCATTCTGAGATTAATTTTGTTTTTTTGTACCTGTAATTTGTCTATTAAATTCCAGAAACATATTATTTTGTCATGGCTTATATTCTACTCAATTAGATTCTTTTTGCATTTTGTTAATGAAACATAAAAAGAGCAACACTGATATATTTTCTATGAACACAAGTTTCATAAATAAACAAATTCTACAATAGAAAAAAATGTAAATATAAACTTGAATCCAAAATACAGTGTTGGAAGAAATAATAGGAACAACTTCTTCTTTCTCAATAATATATAAAGTTATTTTATCTTCTGTACATTTATATTTGGAACTCACTGATAATTTCTTTCAAATAAAAAAAAGATTTCATATTCCTTAATTCATTTCATTAATGTTTGTCTCATTTTTATAAATTTCTAGCTGTATCCTGCGCGTGTTGCTGCGCCACCAACTAAAATAAATTTGAAAGAAAGACATTACACAAATGTCCACTTAATTTTGAATCCTTTTATTGATTTTGTTTCCCGTTGTCCTGATGATTCTGATTAACGGGCCTGAGTAGTACGCATTCGATCAGTTTCTAATCTCACTTTTCGTTGTTCAAGTGGTGGTTCAAGCGAACTGGTCCCAGCGGCATATACCCGAAGATTTTCCAGTCTCAATGCTCGTCTGATTCTGAGGCTCGTATTGCTCTTTTCTTCCGTGCTTGAGGTGTAGGTCGACCAATTGCTTGTCATTCATTTTGAATAATTTTCAGTGACACCATCCATCGGAAATTAATCGCACCAACCTCCGTGGACTCATGCGTAACAACTTTGTTAAAGAATGCACAGTTTACGATTTATTGATTTTGAGTAATTTTCGGTGGCACCTTTTGTCGGAAATTGGTCATACCAACTTAGAAACCTGCGTCGGCTAATGCGCAACAACTTTGCTAAAGATCATAACATGATCAAATGCATAGTTTACGATTCCATAAGGTACATACAAGCAAACATTCATTTTTATATATGTAGACTGTGGAAGGTGACACGCCCACTATAGCCAATCCGCCCATTTTGTTCATACATATATACGCCAAAGTCGTCCATACAAAATTTGAGGACTCTTGCTGTTGCAGTTTATGAGATATGCGATATTAAATACTTATTGGGTATGTGGGCGTGGTACCTCGCCTACTTGAAATTTTAAAATAAAAAGTAGATTACAGTTCCTTCCAGACATACGGGAAGGTACTGTTAAAACTTCAAGAAAATCGGTCCAGCCGTTTAGCCGTCTATAGACTTCAAACAAACAAACCAACAAACAAATAAACACACATTCATTTTTATATATAAGAAGAAGATAATTTAATTCAACCTAAATATTATCTGAAATCCTTAGAACAAATAAAATAACGTGGAAATTAAGAGTTCTATGGGATCCACTAGTTTAGTAGGCAGTGTGCATTCTTTTTTTTTTAATTAAATTTCATCAACAAAAACAAAATATCGTGCCTCGAATGGCTATGTTCTTAAACTTTTCAGCATTACGTTTTGGATGATGGCATTAAATATTTTCTGTCATAAATATTTTTCAGAGGAATTTTCTTTTACAAATTTTTACATCTTCAAGCCTCCCTTTCTCCTCCTTTCTTATTTATTTTATCACTCAACATATGTCTTTGCGTGGTGCACTAAGGGCAACAGTTGACCCTACTACTCAGATGTAAATTACATCCTTTTTAACAGTTTTTTGATGAGCTATAATGTTGTAGCATGGCAACAAAAAAAAAAACTATTTAAAAATTTTACTTCAAAAGGTACGTATTTGACAATAACACAAAAACTGCCATAATCTAGTAGGTAGAGTGTTGGCTCATTAAATGTGAGGCCACGGTTCAAACCCCAGGGCAGACATCTTCAACAAAATAAAATATAAAAAATATTTCTCGGGCGATTTCCCCTTCAGCAGACTTTTAGCAAAACCAGTGAGAGTAAATAAAAAATTGCCAAGTTTCTGAAAAATCAGTCGTTCGGAGTCGACTTTAAACTACAGGTCCGCCACTTAGGGATAAAATTAACACACACAACATAAGTGGTGAGAGAAGCTAGGTCGTAAGCCTAACTGAAAGCTTGTAATAATCAATTATGTATGTATGCATGGGGACATTACAGAGATCAGCAATGAATCGCTTTTTCTGCTACTCATAAGTACTCATGAAATTGTGAGTATGAGTGAGTCAACAGTATTGAAATCCAACATCTCTGATTCATTCGTACTCACAACAACATTGATTTATAAGTATGAGTAAAACGTTGACATCAAACTCATAACATTCGAAATATGTTTGATTCATACGTCTACTCATTCAGACTCATAAATTGAGACAAATACTTATAATAGTCATAAATGATTCCAGTGATTCGAATCATTCATCAAAATTTACAGTTTTAGTTGTTGTTGCATTTCCAAAGAAAGAAGAAAGACACACACGAAGCCGCCGTGGTCTAGTAGGTAGTGTGTTGGCTTATTACACGAAAGCCAGGGTTCGAGACCAAGACCAGACATCAAAAAGAAAATACAAAAAGTTTTTTTCGTCTACTTCCTCTCAGCAGATTTCTGGCAAAAACTCTGAGAGTAAATAAAATTGCCATGAAAAGTTTCCCAAAAGTCTGTCGTTCGGAGTCGACTTTAAACTCTAGGTCCCACCACTCATGTATAAAATTAACACACACAACATAAGAGGTGTGAGAAACTAGGTCGTAATTCTGACTGAAGGGTTGTAATGACCAATTATGAAAAAAATATATTAAGAAAGGCACATAAACAAAAAAGGCAAAAACAGCAAGCAAAGCAAACACACAATCTTCTAATGAGTATTGTAGTGTTCGTACGCGAATCATACTTATTTTGTGATTCGTGTATACGATGAGTCGTGGAGAGTCGAAATCAATAACATCATGCGTATTGTTAAGTATGAGTACCATAGTGTGACATTAAAATAAGTATGAATGCGTATAAGTGTCAGAAATTATAAGTATGATTCGAATCTACTCATCGTTTTGAATACTCATTGCTGAACTCTGGTATATTAGCAGAAAGCAGCAGAAAAAGGAAGTTTGAAAACTCCATGGACCAGCGGTGTCAAGTGAATATCGTTGAAAGCATTTTTATTTTCTTATTTTTTTATAATTTTTATGTAGACGATTTGTACAAAAAAGTATTTTAAATAAAAATTTAAGAAAACATTTAATGTTGATATGTCCCTATTATTTATTTCAATACTGCATGTAAGTATATGTATAAATGTCATCTCGAAAATATATCCTATTTTTCCAATGAGTATGAAAAACATGGAGTTTAAATTGTTCACATAGAATAAATTGCAAAATAAATAAATAAATCAACAATGAATATGTATTGAGTACAGAAAAGTATAATTGTTGTAATAAATAAATAAATATTTTGACTTTGAATATACAAAATATTTTTTAAATGTTTTTTGGCACATATTTTCCAAATAATCTCAAAATTTAGAGCCAAAAAAATTAAATTTATTTTCCTACGGTGCAATTTATTAGAATTAAACAATTAAATCAAAAAATATATGGTAACAGCTATAAATTACACCATATATATGAAAAAAAAATAACATAAAATATTCACTACAGAGAAAAAACAAACGAATTTAACACTTTGCACTCGGTTGTACCTTCTGAGGAGACAACGTAAGTCTAGCATATCACTCGGTTGTCCCCTCTGAGGGGACACGATAGTTTTTTTTATCGATTACGGACAATGAAATTATTCCACCTCAATTTTTTAAGAAACATGTGTTATCCTGTAGTTTTCTGTTACGATATTAAAGAAATCCGATAATCCGAATAAACCGACCAAATGGGGTATACGTATAGCCGATGCAAAAACTAGATATATATTTTCAATTCTTCCTTATTTTGGCAGCATCACATCCCATAGTATTTCTCGGCCAGATCTTCCTGTAAGCACCAGAATTCCATTGCATTTATACAAAAAGTTGATAGACAAGACCCCTGATGCACAAGGACACCATATGTACACTGATAGGTATTAGACCAGTATTCCTTTAGCAGAAGAATTGCTAAAGATGAAATGTAATCTTACCGGCACAGTAAAAGTAAATCGTGGCAATTCGTAAACCAAAATTTTCATCAAAAAAGACAGTGGCATATAGAAAAAATAATATTACCCTACTTGCGTGAAAGGATAAAATAACTTTCACAATGCTAAGTAATTATAACAACACAGGAATGCAATCAACCCTCAGAACGTTACGTGGTGGAAATATTATATCTTTTGATAAGCCTCAAATTGTCCTCGATTATATCGCAAATAAGGGCGGTGTCGATCTTGCAGATCAATAAGCCTCTGCGGAAATCTTTGCTATGGTGGAGAAAATTGTTTTTTTGGGGATTGGAAATGAGCGTTATAAATTCCTTCATACTTTACCGAATCTCAGAAGGAGGAAAAAATAAAAACTAATGACACACCACAAGTTTGTAAAAAGTCTTGTAAAGCAGTCGAGAGGTGATTTTCGAGAATTTCGATCACGTCCATCTACATCGTTGTCAGCCAATAGACTGAATAATAAGTTGCATATTCCAAATGTGGGAGAAAGAAAACGGGATTGAATTGTCTGTTCTGACAGAAAAACACCAGGCGGAAGGCTGCAAACAACATTTTATTGTGAAACATGTACAAATCAACCCGCTATGCATGTTGGGAATTGCTTTAAACTTTACCATTCTGTAGAAAATTATAAAAAATTAATAAAATTTGGGAGAGCAGCTAGTCGCAATCCTGACTAAAAGGTTGCAATGACCAATTATGTACTAACGCTACACTTTAATCCAAATGAGCTATGAATTCATACGAATATAGGAGTTATAAAGGGCTATCCATATCGTGGTTTCAAAGGTATGGGACTGGAATTCGACATCTGTCAAACCAAGTTCTGAAGCCAATTTTTTTATTTTCAGTTGAAAGTCTGACATTGACGAAAATGCATCGCTTGACTATCACACAACGCATAAAAATTATCAAAACCTACTGCAAAAATGGTGATTCTGCCACAGCCACGTATCGAACAAAATTCTCTTCAGCGATGAAGCACATTTCACACTCGGTGGGTATGTTAATAAACAAAATTGTCGTAGTTGAGGTTCTGAGAATCCTCAAGTAAATGAAGAGAGGCCGTTACATCCAGAAAAAGTCACTGTTCGGTGCGCCCTTTGGTCCGAAGGTGTGATTGGACCTTACTTCTTCGAAAACGACGACGGAACGACTGTCACCGTCAATTCGGAGCGTTATGGTCATATGATAGCCGACTTTTTTTTGCCTGCTATTGAAGAATACGACTTGGAGAATATGTTGTCTCAACAATATGGTGTCACGTGCCACACAACTCGAGCGAATATGGCTTTATTGCAAAAGACATTTCCTGGCCGCGTAATTTCTCGTCGTGGCGATATCAACTAGCCACCAAGATCATGCGATTTGACACAATAAGACATTTTTGTGGGGCTACGCGAAATACCGTACTTATGCAGATAAACCTTCAACTCTTGAGCACTTAAAAACCAAGTTATGGCTGAGATACTGCCCAATATGTGTCAAAAAGTGGTCGAAAATTACCTCAAAAGAATCAATGCTTGCAACACTTCGCGTGGAGGTCATTTAAATGATGTAGTGTTTCACACATAATGTCAACGTTCAAACTTTACACTAAAAAAGAAATATCATGAAAAAAATATTTTATATGTGTTTTATTTACGTTTACTTTTGAAACCACGAAATGGATATCCCTATATTAAAATTCAAATTGTTTGACTGCGTAAGCAATATCTTGCTTAGTCGTCATTAAATCTGGCTTATTTTTGACAGTAGAATAGCTTGAAGGTTAGATAAAAGGCCGCTGGGATGCTCGTATGATGTAAAGCTACTTATAGCTAACCTACTGAATCGATCAACTTAACAATAGGAAAACTTTTATGTTCCTACGAATTCCTTCAGTCAGGATTACAACTTAGGTTCCCACATCACTTATGCTGAATGTTTTAATTTTATCCTTGAGTGGCGGGATCTACCGTTTAAAGTCGACCCCGAACGTCAGATTTTTTTGAGAGACTTTTCCACGACAATTTTATTTTACTCTCAAAGCTTTTGCCAGATATCTACTAGGAGGCAGTCACCAAAGAAATGTGTGTATAAATTAACATACACAACATAAATGGTTGTGGGAAGCTAGGACGTAATCCTGAGAGAGATTGTAGTGATCAATTATGTATGTATGTTATGTAATTATGTGTATGTAAGAGCTCCAATGTTTTTCGAATTCCACAAAAATTTTGTTGTTATTTTAAACTTCATCCATTTAACATTCATTTTACACAGCATACGAGTACAAGTTTATCGAAATTGAAATGAATATGTTTTATTATCTAATTTATAGTCTTTACTTTCTCCAAATGATTGACTACATTTGCCATAGATTGTGTAAAATGACGCATGAATAGATAGAGATTGTGCTGCTTATCACAGGACCACATGTAGTATAAGCGATTTTGCATAATGACGATTCATGAGAATAAAATTATTTCGTTAAATGAAGCCATAATAGGAGAAAAATTAATTTTTAATGAAAACGAATTTCATTGTTAATGGGATGCTAGGGAGGAGCATTGGTATTCAATTTCAATTTCATTCTAATTCAACTAAATCATCCTCCCTACCATACCATAATCTGATTATGTGTGCCTCGTTATGTAATATGCTGAAATGAATCGTTTTTCAGTTGAAATTCAGCCATCATACTCGTTTCGACATATTGACATTAATATGCTAAAGTCTTGTTAATACAACAACACAGCCGCGATGAGTTGAAATTTTTTGGAAATTTTAAAATTCTTTTGAATTTCAGTTGTTGGCAGGCAGTTCATATAATTATTCATACTTTAGTATGAAAAGTATTGAAAATGAAATTGAAATTGATAGAATGAGTTAAAGAAGCAGCATTTGATTATATTAGAAAGTGTATATATGTATGTACATGGACACATAGGAAGAAGAATTTTTTTCTTTTCTCTAGAGAACTGAAGTGTAGCGAATCTTTTGCAAAAAAGGTTTCAATTTGCTTAACAAATTCAAACTACGAATGTCAAAAAACGTGTAAATGAACGTGAACAAAAATTGGGTCAACATAATATATATGCACGTTCGTTTAACTGCTCTATAGATACTCCAATGGATTTTGCTTGAGCGAAATTAGGTGACTTGTTCCCGAGAATCATGTATTCCTATGTAACACTCGCCTTTCTCGGCGTACACAGGATATTTGTAGTCGATTGCCCAGTGGATCGCACATAGCATTGCAGACAAAATCCGTTCTTTAGCCGAACTGTTCGTATGTGGGGGAATTCCCTGCCTGCTAAGATGTTTCCTGTCACGTACGTAATTGGTCATTACAACCCTTCAGTCAGGATTACGAGTTTAAAGTCGACTCCGAACGACAGATTTTTGATAAACTTTTCATGGCAATTTTATTTACTCTCAGAGTTTTTGCCAGAAATCTGCTGAGAGGATGTCGCCGAAGAAATACTTTTTGTATTTTGTTTTGATGTCTGGCCTGGAGCTCGAACCCTGGCTTTACGTCTAATAAGCCAAAACACTACCTACTAGACTACGGCGGGCTCAGAAAACTTACAAGTGGTTTTACAGAAGCCAATTAAGAGAGACTGTTTGGTACGGCTTGTGGAGCAGGGGCATCATTAGCTCATATTTCTTTTCAAATGAGGACGGCGCAAGCATAACGGCCTATCGCACCATGATAACTGACGTTTTGTACCCGCTCTTCCTGGTATTAATGTGAACGATGTTTGGTTTCAACAGGATGGTGCAATTTGTCACACTTCTCATGCCACAATCGATTTAGTGCGGCAAACGTTTGATGCCCGTTTAATTAGCCGAAATGGTGATGTAAATTGACCGCCAAGAAGCTTCGATTTGACACCGTTGGACTATTTTCTATGGGGCGCAGTTAAAGAAGATTATTATGCCAATAAATTAGAGACAATTGAGAATTTGAAGGCTAACATTTGTGATGCCATTGGTGTTATACGGCCCCATACAATCGAAGGAGGTACTGTGAGGCCAGCCGCGGCAGCCATATGATTGAAATAATATTACATTTCTAACCGGAACAATTGTACTTCCCACCATATATTACCACTTATGCCACTTATGTTTTAAAACTCCCCCACATCAATTTAATCTCAGAATATTGAAAAGAATTTTTCTGTTGCAACCGAATAAATCAATTTATTTGTTTATTTAATTATTTTTGTGGAATTTTATATTTTGTTGCCTATTATTGCCACATCATAAATATAAAAACGTAATTAAAAAAAATCTGGCCTAGAAATTTAAAAAAATTACATTCAATGCATTTATGCTACTGATAAGCAATTTTCGTTATATTCGGTTCGGTTGCCGCTTTTATAGATTTTCAATATCTTTTTTTGGATTTTCAAATAAAATGTTCATGTTTCTGTTGCGAAAAGACACAGCCACCCCAATCAGATTTTATTATTTATATTGGTTGTGTTCCTTTTTTTTTCAAAGAGGCTACAAAATTACTTTAAATGGCAGAGCGATATAAAGTAGGGTCTCCCCTAAAATCAGAAAATTTTCTAAGGTCATGATCCTGTTAATAGAGTTCTTCTTACAAATAATGTTACTTTCGGGATACATTTTAAATATCTTGCCTAGAGAGTAAACTAAGCAAACTTAGCATGTACATGGAGCTAAAACTTACATACTTACATACATACATAATTGGTCATTGCAACCCTTCAGTCAGGATTACAACCTAGCTTCTCACCAGAGGTCGGCAATGAGTATTCAAAACGATGAGTAGATTCAAATCATGCTTATAATTTCTGATACTTATACGCATTCATACTTATTTTAATGCCATACTCATACTACTCATATTCAAAGTTTGAAATACTCATCGTACTTATACTTAACAATACGCATGATGTTATTGATTTAGACTCTCCATGACCCCTCGTACACACGAATCACAAAATAAGTATGATTCGCGTACGAGCACTACAATACTCACAAGAATGTTGTGTGTTTGCTTAGCTTGATGTCTTTGTCTTTTTCTTTCTTCTTAAGACCGTAAATTTTGATGAATAATTCGAATCACTCGAATCATTTATGAATATTATAAGTATTATATTCTAAATTGATGAATCTGAATGAATCAAACATAGTTCGAATGTTATGAGTTTGATGTCAACGTTGTACTCATACTCATTGCAACTTGTACTTATAAATCAATGTTGTACTGAGTACGAATTAGTCAGAGTAGTTGGATTTTAACACTATTGACTCACTTATGCTCAAAATTTCATGAGTACCTATGAGTAGCGAAAAAGCAATTCATTGCTGATCTCTGCTTCTCACTCCACTTATGTGGTTTGTGTTAATTTTGTACGTGGGTGGCAGGACCTACAGTTTCAAGTCAAGTCTAAACAATATATTTTTGAGCAACTTTTCATGGCAATTTTTTATTTACTATCGGAGTTTTTGCCAGAAATCTGCTGAGAGGAAGTCGCCGAAGACATATTTCTTTGTATTTCATTTTGTTGGAGCTGTCTGTCCTGGGACTTGAACCGTTACCTCACATCTAATAAGCCAATACACTGGCTATTAGACTAAGGCGACTTCTGAGGGTAAAACTCAGCTTATTTTATACCGTATTTCTACTTTATTAAGCTCAATAGTGTAGCAACAAGGTGGCCGAAAAAACTATTTACTACGGCCTGATGCTGTACACTAAGCAATAATCACTATCGGTGGCTGTCCATTCCTTGGCTTACACTACGCATGTATATCACGTACGTGTTAGTTCAGACGTCATTACCAGGTAACACTAAAAGCAATTCTGATAATTTTAGACTTAAATTCAGACGAAAATTGAAGTTAAACCTCAGTTTTAAGAATAGTTATCACAATTTTATATACTCGAATGTGAGTCTAACTTTAGCAGTAATTTTGTAGTAACTTTAGCTAACGTGAACTTTAAAGACACCTTTAACTTATTTTCGTTATTACAACTTACAGAATAAAATGAAGTTAACTTTTTCAAAATATGGCAGTGTTGGAGCAATGTCGATAACATTGCTCAAATTAAATAAGATTTTTTTAAACGCAGTGGCAACGACGGGCTTCTTTTTTTTTTTTGTATTTGCTCATTTTGTTTATATTTAAAGTTGTCATATTGAAAATAATATATAATATGGCAACTTCAAACAAAAACTTAAGTTTAAAAATTACCAGTAGAATGATCTTCCCTTTAGCTTAACGCTCACTTCTATCTTATTGTCCACTTATAATAATGAAAAACAATTTATCTGGCCGTCAAAATCCTCCCTTTAGTTAACGGCAAGTTGTAATAATGGCCCCAAAAAAGGTTCGATATCTCTCTTCCTCATAAATTTGGCTTTGATCTGTTCAAAATAATTATACTTTGGTTTCCTAACACATCTTTCTTTATTTCTTGCCACGCAACAACAAATAATGTCACCAAAATACACAAACAACAATGCAGTCGCTATAGAATTCTCAAGAAGACGAAAACAGGAACCTTCTCCTTTAAGAACGTTCATCAGACTGATTTTGTGGACATATAAAAAGAAAAGACAAAGCAGACAACGAGTCAGTAATAATTCGGTCTGTAGGTCCCGCTACTCTTTATGCATATCAGTGATGTGACAAGCTACGTGAAGGGCTATAATGACCAATTATGTATGTAAACTACATACCATACAGTACCAAATTGGCAAATTTATGAAAACCAAGTACGTAGTTTAGTGAGTCTTAAACTATCAAAAATAATTCGGAATTTTTTTGTTTTTTTTTCCTAATAAACATCTCATATTGTTCTTATTATTCAATTCCCATCACAAAAAAATATAATTAAAAGCAAATTAAAACACTCAAACATAAATAATGTTGCCCATAATTGTGGTTATTTGCTTACTCTAGCAAATAATAGAATATCTATCCATTGTATCTGATCATACAGTCAATGAAAAAGTATACATACACCGATGATTTTTATCAAATTAAGAATTAAGAATGTTTGAAGACAAAATCGAATATTAAAAAAAAATTAACATAGAAATGATTGGAAAAAAACAAAAACATTTGTGGGAAAAAAAGTCTACATAGAACGGTATATGTAGACTTTTTTGTGTGACTGTATGTTTGCCAAAGAAAACAAATGTAATGTCCAATTCAAGGAAATTTTTATAATTGTTCCAGAAAATCGATTATTTGTTACAAACATATCACAACCGATTGCTTGCCCCATTTATACCATACACCACATATATCTATATATATATCAATATATAAAGGGCTATCCATATCGTAGTTTCAAAAGTATGGGACTGGAATTCGACATCTTTCAAACTGAGTTGTGAAACCAATTTTTTTCTTTTCAGTTCAAAGTCTGACATTGCCGAAAATGGATCGCTTAACTATCACACAACGCATACAAATTATCAAAACCTACTACAAAAATGGTGATTCTCCCACAGCCACGTATCGAACAAAATTTTCTTCAGCCATGAAGCACATTTCACACTCGGTAGGTATGTTAATAAACAAAATTGTGGTATTTGGTGTTCTAAGCATCCTCAAGTAATGGAAGAGAGGCCATTACATCTAGAAAAAGTCACTGTTTGGCGTGCTCTTAGGTTCGAAGGTGTGATTGGACCTTACTTCTTCGAAAACGACGATGGAACGACTGTCATCGTCTATTCGGAGCGTTATGGTCATATGATAACCGACTTTTTTTGCCTGCTATTGAAGAATACGACTTGGAGAATATGTGGTTTCAACAAGACGGTGCCACATGCAACACAACTCGAGCGAATATGGCTTTATTGCAAGAGACATTTCCTGGCCGCATAATTTCTCGTCATGGCGATATCAACTGGCCACCAAGATCATGCGATTTGACACCATTAGACTTTTTTGTGGGGCTACGCAAAAGAACGTGTTTATGCAGATAAACCTTCCACTCTTGAGCACTTAAAAACCAACATTCGTCAAGTGGTCGAAAATTACCTCAAAAGAATCAATGCTTGCAACACTTCGCGTGGATGTCATTTAAATGATGTAGTGTTTCACACATAATGTCAACGTTCAATCTTTACAATAAAAAAGAAATATCATGAAAAATTTATTTTATATGTGTTTTATTTACGTTTACTTTTGAAACCACGAAAAGGATAACCCTATATATCAATATATATAGCTGTACATCAATACAAAAAAATTTATTTGTCTATAAAAGTCTGTATGTTCGAATTATTTCGGACGTATTTGTGTGTCCATCATGAATCTGTTTAATGAATTATTGTTTTGTACATGCAAATAAAGTTTGCATTACAGTATGCACAAGCATTCGTCTGCCCAAATTATGTGAAATAAATTCCATAGTTTAACTGGAAATTTGCGATTTATATACGAACTCGTCACACAATGTTGATACGAGTATTGTTTCCTACACTGTTTAATATGTATTTAAGTCCTAGCACAAATATTTTTCTTGTATAACTAAAAACTTGTATAACCAAATACATGTTTACATGTGTTCTGTATATCCTTTTGTAAATCTCATGTTAATTTTGAATTGAAATGTATAAAATACATGTACATGTGCATTAAGATTTTAAAATTAAAGTATTTTCTTAAGGCAATATTTATTATTGAATAACACATAATTTTTTATTAGGGTGGTAACAGAAGCTAAACGATTTCAATAGCTACAAAACATAGCCTTAGCGGGGCATAAAATATTAAAATTTTCGAAACTTTAAAAAAATTCAAAAGGAATCAATTATAATACTTTGAAACTAATGAAAAAAATTGTATTGAGAGACGGATATCTCCATCATCTTGTTATTGTTTATAGCATAAGAAATTATAAATTTATGGGAGGAACACAACTAGTCCGCTGCCTGAAAAGCCTAGTAATACTGTATGTTCTGCCCACGAGGTTGAACCTGCTTATACGCCACAGTGGCAGCAAAGCAAAGCAAAACAAATAAAAATAATTCATTATATAATTTATTTATTAATGATGCCACATTAAACGTTCATCTTTGACGTTATATTTCATACATACAATAAAAATAGGAATTAGCCTAAAAGCAAAGCAACAGCTTCTTAGCTTATTGTCGCGCTGCCTTTAAAATAATCACTTCCATATACACCCATGTATTTTATTTTTCACAGATTCCACCGTTGCGTATTTTTATCGTAAAAACAATTCAAAAGCCGAATAGGATATTTTCTTGTTCTAGTTACCTGTTTAATGTAAATATTTGTATTGAAATTTTGTGAACACCATGACGTATGAGTATTTTATATTAAATATGCTGTGGAGAAATATTACTCATACGGTATGTTACAAGCGTTTGCATTGACCGGACAAATCCTCTCACTGTGAGCACTAATTCCCTCATTGATACAAATAAAAATAGAAATTAGCCTAAAAGCAAGGCAGGAAAATCTTTGCTTGTTGTCGCGCTGGCTTTAAAATAATCACTTCCATATATAGGCAAATATTCTATTTTTGAGAGATTACTGTTTTTGTCGCCTTGCGTTTATTGTGTTTATAGCATAATGCTTTGTTTTAGTTTAATTAAAATAGATTTGTTAGCAATGAGCATGATAGTTCTACTGTGGCATATAGTATAAAAACATAATTGGCCATTACAACCCTTCAGTCAGAATTACGGCCCAGCTTCTCACACCACTCATGTTGTGTGTGTTAATTTTATACGTGAGTAGCGGGACCTATAGTTTAAATTTGACTCCGAACGACAGATATTTGAGAAACTTTTCATGGCAATTTTATTTACTCTCAGAGTTTTTGCCAGAAATCTGCTGAGAGGAAGTCGCCGAATAAATACTTTTTTTGTATTTTATTTTGATGTCTCGCCTGGGGCTCGAACCCTGGCTTTACGTCTAATAAGCCAACACACTACCTACTAGACTACTGCGGCTTATGTAATATTAAGTTTATTTAAGTTTGTATACATTCTTCAACCTATTTGTGCTTATACATATACGTGTGCGTGTATGGGAATGAAGTCGCCGTAGTCTAGTAGGTAGTGTGTTGGCTTATTAGACGTAAAGCCAGGGTTCGAGCGCCAGGCCAGACATCAAAATAAAATACAAAAAGTATTTCTTCGGCGACTTTCTATCAGCAGATTTCTGGCAAAATCTCTGAGAGTAAATAAAATTATCATAAAAATTTCTCAAAAATCTGTCGTTCGGAGTCGACTTTAAACTGTAGGTCCCACCACTGATGCGTAAAATTAACACACACAACATAAGTGGTGTGAGAAACTAGGTCGTAATCCTGACTGAAGGGTTTAAATGACCAATTATGTATGTATGTTTGTATGTTTATTGGTGAAGACCTATTGCTCTAAATATATTGTTAGGAATCTTGATACTGGTGTTTTGCTTTCACATCGTTTAATATTAAAATTATTAACAAACAAAAATACAACAACAAACACCAGCATAAAAAATTGGTAAACGAGTAAACAAAAATATACCAACAATGCTACAATAATAAACGTAAACAACGATAAAGGCGAAGTCGCCCTCACGAACATACATCAGGCTATTTACTTCGCCATATAAAAGGCAAGGCAAAGCAGGCGGCTGCTTTTCGTGGTTTGAAGATCTCAGCTACAAAGATCTGAAAAACAATTGTATAGTAATTGTTATTGTTTATGCAAAGGATGTAAACAGAGCTATAACAAACAAAGCATTTGTTGTTGTTTACTGAAAGTTGTGAAAGGAATTAATCAACAGGAACTGATGAATTTCATTAAACGATGCACGGTATCTGCCTCCTGTTTAATGCTTCTTATCCACCAGACTTAAATATAAAGCAACTACTTTGTAATCTCAAAGAGAATGCATTGAATTGGATGAATAAAGTGACCATTGTGCAATTTACACCTATAAGAGGGCTGTATACAAGAATTTGTGGCTTTAACCAGCCAACATCAACTGGCTTCCTCAGGCCACAATGGAGCATACTTGCTTGATTGTGCTCACGCTTGGAAGGTTTATAAATTTCAGTTCCATTGTACGCTAAGATACAGGGTACGGTTACTGAGGACTTTACACCTCTCTAACAAAGACATTATTTTCTATACTTACTGAGGTCAAGAGGGAGTCTTCTATTGAAGTTGAGGGCTGTTCTAGTGGTCGTTGGTATTGTAACAGTTCTACTGTTGTCTCCGGAAGTATCTCCCCTAAAAAAAAAATTCCGGTTGATACAGCTTTCGCTGGATTGGCAAGCCTTGACCGATGATGAGTCGGGTCGTACCGGAGCGAAGATCCGATTGTCGTGGGAATGCATTCTAGTGGTAGTAAGGTTAAATGTTTCTGGCCCAGCGTGAACTATGAACATGCGTGCAAGTCAGGGAAGCCATAGACATACAAGGCGAAAGCCATTGTCATCCTTACTTCATTCTTATCCATGAATTCTAAGGTTTTTTCAGAGAATTTTTGGATTAAAAATAACACTTCTTAGGTTATGGAATATCGGAAATTTTGGTGCTGATGAATTCGGCAGAGAAATATCAAGGCTTGCAATTTGCAACCTACTTTTGAACATAAGAGTTCCGAATTAGTTCGGCTTATAGGAAGGTTCAACTACATGGTAAGAACATATAAAGGGTCCTCCCAATAACTTTTTTTTTTGAAAATGCTTTAAAAAAAACTACTGAATATTTTCTCAAATTTCTTTTTTTATTTGAAAGTACAATCTTTATGGTTAATAATGGAAAATTATTTCATTCAAATGGCTGCCTCGGCTGGCCCTGCAGTAGGCTACACGATCGGTCCAATTTTTAAGCACCTTATCGATTGTGTGCAGCTGTATTTCACCAATGGCTTCACGAATATTGTCCTTTAAAGCGTCAATTGTCTCAGCTCCGAGGTGGCCAATAATGCAATATTGCTTATAATGCAATCTTCAAAAACAGGGCGCAAAACATCTAGTGTAGCTTCAGCTGTGTGGCACGTAGCGCCACATGTTGCCAATATCCTCCTCTTCAATAGTTGTGAACAAAAATTCGTTCAACATGGCCCGATAACGATCGCCATTGACTGTAACGGCCATTCCATGCTCATTTTCGAAGAAAAATTGCCCAATTATGCCTCTGGACCAAAATCCTCATCGAACAGTGACTCGTTTTGGGAGCGTCGGCTTTTCATTGTATGCGTGCGGGTTTTCTGTGCCCAGAATGCGACAATTTTACTTGTTTACATACCCGCTATGATCAAAATGAGCTTCATCTGAAAAGACGATTTTTTTTTGCCAAAAGCAGCATCTTCTGTAAATCGATCGCAGGCCCAATTAGCGAAGCGAAAACGCATTGGATGGTCAATTGGCTTCAACTCCTGAACCAATTGGACTTTGTATGGCGTCATACCATGGTCTTTATGCAAAATTCGACTCAATGATGTCTCCGAAATGTTCAATTGTTGAGAACGACGGTGAATTGATGTTGATGGCGCTTCACGCACACTTTCTGCCACAGCATGTATGTTGCTACTTGCCACACATCTCATGCCACAATCGAATTATTGCATCAAACGTTTGATGGCCGTTTAATTAGCCGAAATGGTGATGTCAATTAGTCACCAAGAAACTGCAATGTGAAACCTCTGAACTATTTTCTGTGTGTGTTATGCTGACAAACCAGAGACAATTGAGCATTTGAAGACCAATATTCGTAATGCCTTTGCCGAGATACCCCATACACTCGTAAAAGTGCACTAAAATTGTTTCGATCGAATGAGATACTGTGAGGCCAGCCGTGGCAACCATATGAATGAAATAATATTCCATTTCTAACCGGAGCAATTGTACTTCACAACAAAAAACTAGATTTGGCAAAAATTGTAAACTGTTTTTGTTTTATTAGATTTTTAAATTTAAACTTTTAAATGGCCCACTCTTTAGTACACAAACTTTCCATAGCGCATGTTTTCCAATATTTTACACTCTTTAGTACACAAACTTTCCATAGTACATTTCTGCCAATATTTTACTCGACTAGTTATCGTATTTAAACTTAAGCTTTTTTTATGACAACAAATGCCACATAATGTTTTATTATTAAAATATTGAATTCGCCGTGGTCTAGTAGGTAGTGTGTTGGCTTATTAGACGTGAGGCTTCGGTTCAAACCCCCAGGTCAGGCATCTCCAACGAAACGAAATATGACAAAATATTTCTTCGGCGACTTTCTCTCAGCAGATTTCTCGCAAAAACTCTGACAGTAAATAAAATTGCCATGGAAAAGTTTCTCAAAAATCTGTCGTTCGGAGTCGACTTTAAACTGTAGGTCCCACCACTCATGTATAAAAATTAACGCACACAACATAATTGGTGTAAAAAACTAAGTCGTGATCTTGACTAAAGAGTTGTAATGTAAAATAAACAGAACACCAGTAAAGTGCTTATTTAATTGTCCATAAATACTGTCCTCCTTTAACTGTTTAAGATTTTCTCTATAATAACCACAAACTTTTAAACTAAAAAATAAATAAAAATAAGAAAGGAAGCCAGCCAAAAAAAGGATATTAAATGAATTTTTTCACTACCTTCTGCTACAGCTCTTGCAAGTAGCCAACCAGGTGATAAGGATTAACAGGCTACACAATATAAATTTGTCTTGTCATGCCGAGTCAAGTCAGGTCATTTGTAACCAAAGTGGTTGCCAGTGTAAACGAGATTTTAAATAAAAATGAAATAAATTTGACAAAAACCATTGCCTTCGTAGACTCAATTTGTCTTACCCACCTTTTAATGTGGCTTGAAAAAAAATTGAATTCTCAGATAAATTGTTATTTTTGTTAATCAAATAACGTATGACAGAAAAGAAATCGAAAACGGTTTTTTAATTGTTCTCTTTTTTACTCTTTCATATCTTACTGTGAAATGCAAGGAGTTCAGGTTGTATGCTATTATTGCTCTCTTTCTCTCTCTCTCTCTCTTCTTCTTTGTCTCTTTAATATAGTACTAGGAATTGTAGTATTTTTTTTATTCTGTTGTGTTTAATATTCTCAATTTAATGATTTTTTAATTAAAATTGCTGACAATCAGAAGTGAATGAACCGCAAACAAGCATACAGTGGCGGTGCTCGACATAAGCAAGCTCATATATGTATACGCACATACACATACATTCACATAGTACGTATACGCAGGGCTTAGCTTGGGCTACTGAGGGGGTCAGCAAGGTGGCGGATAGCTGAACGGCCTACAGATATGTGGGTTAGCTGCGAATATTGAATAAGCAGTCCCCGACCAAAAGAGGCAGAGATGGAGGGCATAACTTAAAAGGTTTTACTGCCTTTTGAAGTCACTGCGACGGGGCGAGCCAATACCGCCCTTAAATAAGTATCAAACCAAAATCCTAACAGCGTCTGTCCCATATTGAGCGGCTTTTTAGGCACCGTCTGTCTCCGGAGTGGGAGCGGCTGAATTAACACCTGTCAGTAGGTATAAAATGATATGGGTAGGATCCCGGAACAATAAAACATGAATACAAATTCGACAAGAAATGATGAAGTTACGGTGCAGGGTGTAAAAAGCCCAGTGCCGGCGGTATTGAGGGGTGGGCAAGCAGACCCCCGACCGTCGAGATCAAGCGACTGCTATGATATGATGGTGGCCCACTTGGCCGACATATCAGATAATGCCACAAACAGAAATCCTTTCCAAAGAGCATCGAAGCTGGCTCTAACACCGGAAAAAGTAACTCCCAGCGGAACGACGGTGAGGTCAAGATCTTTTCCACCGCGTCTGAACGAAGACACAACAACTATTGCGGAACCAGATCATGAACGAGTGTACATGAGCGAATTGGGAGAAAATATTAGTAAATTGACCGAATTGATGCGATTACCGCAACGCTCGATAAATTACAATATGCGAAAAGTCCTTGGCAATATCTCGAAATTGCATGCCTACGCGCAGGAGCAGTACGATACACTGAAGAAGAAGCAATCGTCGGTGCCTAAAGTGACTACAGAGGCAACGCCGAAGAGGAAGTGCGAAGAGAAACGCCTCCTAAGAGAATTAAAACGCTCTACGGAAGGATTGAGAAAGAGGAAGTGATTTTAATCAATGAGGAAACGAAAAAAGACTCAGTAGGCGATGAAACTCCCAGGAAAGAAAACTGGGTTAAGATGTAACGCAAAAGAAGGGGAAGTGCTAGATCCAGAGAGAATGCGAAGAACAAGGCGAACAATAAGTCCAATAGGAAAAAGAATGTACTGCCTCCTCCAAGACCGGATGCTATAGTCATTGCGAGAAGCGGAGGTATGTCTTACAGTGATATATTAAGAACGGTTAAGAAGGAGGAAAGCCTCCAAGAGTTAGGTGAAAATGTCTCCCGAATAAAGAAGACAACAAAAGGAGAAATTCTGCTCGAATTAAAGCGGGCGTCTACAGGAAGCGTTGTAAAATACAAAGAGGGAATTGGTAAAATACTGGGAGAGCAGGCGGAAATCAAAGCATTAACCCATGAAGTGGCTCTTGAAATCCGAGATCTTGACGAAATTACTACGAGAGATGACATAGTTGAGGCTATCTGTTCGCGTATCCCTGGATTGGAGAATTTCAGAGAAGGCTCCATTAGAAACCTAAAGCCGTCGTATGCGGGCACACAGGTGGCAGTTATTAGTCTGCCGTTGCTGGAGGCAAGGAAATTATTGGAAGCCGGAAAGATAAAAATAGACTGGGTGGTATGCAGAATACGAGAGAGAACAAGTTTACGAAAGTGTTTTAGGTGCTTCGAGTATGGTCATATGGCAAGGACATGTAAAAACACTGAGGACAGAGGTGAGTGTTGCCTAAAATGTGGTGAAAAGGGGCATTATTGGAAGGAATGTAAGAAGGAGCCAGGCTGTATTTCATGTAAAAAAGATGGTGGAAGAGATATAAAACATCTAATGGGTAGTAGGAGGTGTCCGTTATTCCAGGCAGCGAGCAAATCGGCTAGGAAATGAGGATGAGGTTGCTACAAATAAATTTGGATCACTGTAAAGCTGCACAGGAACTACTAAGTCAAACTGTATATGAGGAGAAAGTGGATGCTGCCATAATATGTGACCAGTACAAAAACCCATGTCTTGGAACGTGGGTGGAGGACCTAACAGGGAAAGTAGCGGTGTGGGCGTGTGGAAATAGAACTCACCAGGATAGGCCACTAGTAGACAGAAGATATTACACTATGACGAAGATTGGTGGGGTACACATTTACAGCTGTTATGTTCCGCCAAGTATACCTCAGGTGGAGTACGAACAAATACTTGACAACCTAGTTAGGGATGCTCTCACAACGACGCCAAATATAGTAGCGGGAGATTTCAACGCGTGGGCATTGGAATGGGGAAGCAGGAGCACAAACCAACGAGGTCATGCGGTGCTTAGAGCCTTCTCCATTCTTGACGTAATTTTATTGAACACGGGAGCAAGGAATACCTTTGAGAAGAATGGACGCGGCTCCATTATTGACATACATAGCTTTTGTGAGCTCAGCATTGGCTGCAAGAACAAATTGGCGAATCAGTGATACATATACCCACAGTGATCATTTGGCGATTGTAATAGATATCAGCAGTGTAGGACCAATACGAGAGAGAAGCGGACGCATAATGAAAGCGAAGCCGAAGGGGTGGAAAGATAAAACCATGGATGAGGAAATATTTGGACAAATGCTGGACGAAAATATAATTGATTCGAGTGACGCAAATGAACGAGCAAAGCTATTAGTGGAACATATTAGCAGGGCTTGTGACGCTGCTATGGTGAGAAGGTGAAACACATCTACCCGAAGACCAGTGTATTGGTGGAACAGCGAAATTGCGGTACTGAGGCGCGAGTGTCACAGTGCGAGACGACATTACCAAAGGAGTAGAGGTGAAGCTAACAGTGCAAGATTAAGGACCGTTTTTAAAGCCAAACGTAGGGAACTCAAGATGGCTATTAAGAGAAGCAAATCGTTCTGCTTTAAGGAGCTATGCGACAAAGTCGATGAGAATCCATGGGAAGGAGCTTATAAGGTGGTTATGTCCAAAATAAGGAGCTGTAGAAGACTAGCGCCAACTTGCCCAGTACTTCTGAGGAGTGTGGTTGAAACTCTTTTTCCAATACAGAGCATTGAGAGGGAAAATATAACAGTAGACGAGAATGCAAATTCTATTGATGCCATGGATCCAGTGACGGACCAGGAGGTGATGCTAGCGTCGGAACGTTTTGGAAATGCTAAGGCTGCAGGTCTTGACGGAATTCCGAACCGCGCTCTTAAAATAGCAATTAAACACAGTGTTCGACCCTTTACGGAGATGTACATGAAGTGTTTTGGCGATGGAGTTTTTCCGAAAATATGGAAAGTTCAAAGACTGGTATTGCTACCTAAACCAGGAAAACCGCCGGGAGATCCAAGTTCTTATCGACCGCTTTGTATAATCGATACAATGGGTAAGATTTTGGAACGATTGATATGTAACCGTTTGGAACAACACCTTGAAAGAGTAGCCGAAGGTCTCTCTGACAATCAGTATGGATTTCGTAGAGGACGATCAACTATAGACGCAATTAAGAAATTGACAACGATAGCAGGCAATGCAATTGAAGGAACCAGATGGATGGGTGGTTCTAAGGAATATTGTGCCGTCATAACATTTGATGTTAGAAATGCTTTTAATTCCGCGTGCTGGTCGACCATTATAGAGGCTTTGCGGACTATACAGACGCCGCCGCATCTTATGCGTATCATTAGCAGCTACCTTTCTGAGAGAATACTACTCTATGACACAGATGAAGGAGTTAAGAGGTATAAAATAACTGGTGGAGTTCCACAGGGCTCTGTGCTAGGTCCACTGCTATGGAATATACTCTACGAGGGAGTGTTGAGTCTCCCAGTACCAAGCAGTAACAATTGTGGCGAAGGAATTGCATCAAATTCAGGATACGTGCATGACGACGTTGACTGGAATAAAGAGCTGGCTTATGTCAGCGAATCTTCAACTGGCTGGACAGAAAACTGAAGCTATTTTGATAACGAGCAGAAAGAAAATTGAATGGATTACACTTAATATAGACGGACATAATATAACTTCTCAGCTAGCGCTTAGATATTTAGGAGTAATGATTGACGTAAGATTAAATTTTAGAACAAATATTGAGAAGGCTTGTGAGAAGGCTGCTCGAGTGAATGCAGCTTTATCCCGTATTATGGCTAATATAGGAGGGCCAAATCAGAGCAGAAGACTGTTATTGGCAAAGGTTACTCAGTCGATAATGATGTATGCAGCACCTGTGTGGGGATCGGCGTTGGGTATTAGAACCTACGCTAGGGCTGCAAGGTCTTTATTTCGTCTAAGCGCCCTTAGTGTTGCTAGTGGTTTCCGCACAGTTTCATATGAGGCTATTAATGTCATATCTGGTATAACTCCCCCTGATGTTATGGCTATGGAATTGAAAAGGATATACTATAGAGTTAGTATTGTTGGTAGAAAATTAACTACGGAGGAACGAAGGGAGGAAAGACAAAAGAGTTTAGACGAATGGCAGATTCAGTGGGATACTGCGACGAAAGGGCGATGGACACATAGACTTATCAGAAATGTACAAAGTTGTGTTGAAAGGAAACACGGTCATGTTGACTTTTACATGACACAGTTATTGACAGGGCATGGCTGCTTCAGGAAATATCTCTGTAAATATGGCCACGACAATGAGGTATCTTGCTCCTTCTGCAATAATGGAATTGAGAATGCTGAGCATATTTTCTTTTATTGCGATAGATTTAGATTGGAACGCGAGCTGTTAGAGACGATGGTAGATAAAATAGTGGCACCAGACAATATATTTCCGCATATGCTGCGGTCTGTTGAGGTTTGGCAATATGTCAAAATGCTGTCTGCAAATGTGATGCAGGAATTGAGAAGGATAGAGAGAATTCGTAGGATAGAAAGGGATAGAAATCAATTGTAGTAGTCAATAGGCTAGAACTCGTCCTGTGATAAAATACTTAACGGTAGTACCATAGGACAAACAGGCTCGAATAGTAGAGGCGGTTTTTTAGTGGATTAAAGTTTCACACTGCTGTTGCAGTGGCAACAGTGTCTTTCGATGATTTTTTTCACCACAAAAAAAAAATACACTCACACCATTCGCACCCTCACACAACTCACACCCTCACACCATTCGCACCCTCACACCATTCACACCCTCACACCATTCGCACTCTCACACCATTCGCACCCTCACACTATTCGCACCCTCACCCCATTCGCACCCTCACACCATTCGCACCCTCATACCATACACACCCTCACACATTCGCACCCTCACACCATTCACACCCTCACAGCATTCGCACCATTCACACCATTCGCACCCTCACAGCATTCGCACCATTCACACCATTCGCACCCTCACACCATTCACACTCTCACATCATTCACACCCTCACACATTTCGCACCCTCACGCCTTTCGCATCCTCATACCTTTCGCACCCTCCCACCTTTCGCACCCTCACACCATTCACACCCTCACACCTTTCGCACTCTCACGCCTTTCGCACCCTCACATCTTTCGCACCCTCACACCATTCACACCATTCGCACCCTCACACCATTCACACCCTCACACCTTTCGCACCCTCAGACCATTCGCACCCTCAAACCATTCACACCCTCACACCATTCACACCCTCATAAAATCTATCTTCACACACTTGGTTTATAAGAGACTGGATCAACCAGAACCATAATCGATTATAATTTGATGAGCTTAAAAGGCATGTGCAATGGGGATTATTTTAAACAGTATGTTATCCAATATGAAGTAAGCCCCCTTATCATGATCCGTTAGTGGTGGGTTTGGATCACCGCGAGCTCCGGATGAAACAAATCAGTTACTTTAGTGCCATGTTCGCCACCATGCCGAAATCTTCACACGTTATGTTACCCAAAAATCGATGACGTTTGCTCGAAGTGCAGGGAAATCACATAAAAGTTGTTTCTTCCATATCCTGACAGTTCCTGCAGTAATCCTCTTAGGGCAGGTCGGGTTTGTCATCGAAACCGCCAATAGCACAGAATTCCTTTAGAATTCCAGTTAAAGTGTAAACCGTGCTCCTTTCGAACTCAATTTTGTTTACAATACTTCGTATAACAGTATGTGTAACAGTATGTTGCATGTTCATATGAATGTCATTCCGTTATGGTTTCTAACATATGACGGAAATATCTGAAAAAAAATTTATAAAAAAACATACAGTCTCAGTGGTTGCTATTACTGTTAATATTTTCTCATTTCATTAATTTGGTACACAATTTTGTACGTTTTTATGATTATTTTCTCTTAATAACTTCTGAAAGCATGAGAGCATAACAATTGTTCTTCCACGAGTATAATTGTATATTTACGTTCATTCACTTGAGCATTGAGTGCATTACGATGGCTCATATCGTTAATGAATACAAGTTTATATGGATTTAATTCTTAAAAAAATAGGGTGGCCATGTGATAAACGATACTTAAAAACTGGTATTAAATGATACATGTAAACATTACAGGGAGACTCTAAAATATCGAAACCTAAATCTTTTCTGGCATGAATTCTTTTTAATTCGCAAAAAAGGGTACGGGATTAAGGCGATGATGATCAAGCTAGATTTCTAATTTTCAATACCCAAGCGAAATCGATTTTCTATTACTGGTTAATAGAAAGCGAAGGATAACATCTAGAAAAGTAATATTTCAGGGAAGCTATTCGACTATTTTTCAATATTATTACGAAAATAAAAAATCTAGATATTGATGTTTTGCTTTTACATCGTTTAACATCAAAAACAAAAACAATGAACTTTTGTACAAATTATTGCACTGCGCAAGATAACAACAAACACCAGTAAAAAAATAGTAAACAAGTAAACAAAAATATACCAACAAACACCAGCATAAAAAATGGTAAACAAGTAAGCAAAAATACAACATCAGGAATAAATGTAAAAAAATACACAAACAACAATAATAAGCAAATAAGCAACGACGTTTACATTTATAGAGCTCTCGAGAAGGCGAAGCCACGAACATTCGCCTTCAAGAGCATTCATCAGACTGTTTACTCTGCCATATAAAGGGCAAGGCAAAGCAAGCCTTGACTCAGTCAGTGAATTTCAGTCAGTCTTGTGCGAAGACGCGGTACGTTTGAAGAGAGTAATCGTGGTTTGAAAATCTCCTTACAAAGATCTGTCGAATAAGTGTCTAGTAATTGTTATTGTTTGTGCAAAGGGTGTAAACAGAGGAATAACAAAGAAAAGAAATTGCTGTTGTTTACATCAATTTGTGAACAGTGGCACACAGAATTGTGCGAATAATAAAGAATTTTAATTAAAACTAAACACAAATTTATTTTTATTTTATTTGCAATCTACGAGTTCATGTTTTAAACTTTTTTAAAAGGTAAAAACGTAAGAGATTTCCATATGGATTTCAGTTCTTCAAGACGAGGTGTCGGTTTTTTATTGGGCTGTTGAGCGACTGAGAGAAATATCGAGCATATGACAAACAGTAATCGCCGTTCTCTACTAGGAAGTGTGTTGGCTTATTACACGTGAGCCCATTAAGATTTCGTGTGACAATTCAACCTTTAAACATGCTACAGCTGAGTCTATTAATATCAACGTATGAGTAATATTATATTTTATTATTAAATATTCATCATACGTTGAGGAGGTACAGTTAAATGAAATACATACATATGTACATATGTATGTAAAGGGTCCGCCAAATAACTTTTTTTTTAAATGCTTTAAAAAACCACTGAACATTTTCTCAAATTTCTTTTTTTTTGAAAGTACAATCCTTCCGGTTAATAATGGAAAATAGTTTCATTCAAATGGCTGTCTCGGATAGCCATGCAGTAGCCTACACGATCGATCCAATTTTTAAGCACGTTATCGATTGTGTGCAGCTGTATTTCACCAATGGCTTCACGAATATTGTTCTTTAAAGTGTCAATTATCTCTGGCTTGTCGGCGTAACACTTATCTTTGACGGCACCCCACAAATAATAGTCCATCGGTGTCAAATCGCAGCTCCGAGTTGTCCAAACTCTGCGGCTGATAATGCGATCTTCAAAAACAGGGGGCAAAACATCGAGTGTAGCTTCGGCTGTGTGGCACGTAGCGCCGTCCTGTTGAAACCAAATGTTGCCTCTTCAATTTTTGTGAACAAAACTTCGTTCAACATGGCTCGATAACAATCGTCATTGACTGTAACGGCTACTCCTTGCTCATTTTCGAAGAAAAATGGCCCAATTATGCCTCTGGACCAAAATTCGCACAAAACACTGACTCGTTTTGGGTGCGTTGCCTTTTCAATGTATGCGTGCGGGTTTTCTGTGCCCCTAATGCGACAAATTTGCTTGTTTACATACCCGCCAAGATCAAACTGACCCTCATCTGAAAAGATAACTTTTTGGCAAAATCGGCATCTTTTGTAAGTCGATCGCCGGTCCACTTAGCGAAGCGCAAAGGCATTGGATGATCAATTGGCTTCAACTCCTGAACCAATTGGACTTTGTATGGTTATATGTCATACCAAGGTCTTTATGGCTTCAACTCCTGAACCAATTGGACTTTGTATGGTTATATGTCATACCAAGATCTTTATGCTAAATTCGTCTCAATGATGTCTCCGAAATGTTCAATTGTTGAGAACGACGGTGAATTGATGTTGATGGCGCTTGGATACGCTTGGACACGCACACCTTCTGCCACAGCAGCAATATTCTCGGGTGTACGCACTGTTTTTGGCTTTTCACGCTTTGGTTTATCGATGAGGATGCCAGTTTCTTTCACTTTTTTCACAAGATAAAGAACATACAGCTGACGGTGCTTCTCTTCTTCCAAAATCCGTACGCAAATTCGCACACATTCTGCAACATTACCATGATTTTCAAAGTAATGTCGCAATATTTCTCAGCGTTGTTCAAGCGTATACACAGCCATATTCGTTCAGCGGGAGGATAAAACTAATTATCTGTCAAATCAGACATGAGCTAAGTGTTACCATTCACGAAATAAGCACTAGTTGAAAAAAACTTTAGATGGCGGACCCGATAGTATTACTAGGCTCTACAGGAGAAGGACCAATTGGCTTCTTTCTCTAAATTGCATGAACAACACACTACTCACACTACTGCCACATTAAAAACCATAATCAAATGAAAGTTTTCTCTAGTAAACAAAAACACAATCTGAAATACAAATAATTTGGAACAAAACTTTCATAATTTTTTCACCAAAACTTAAAATGCTTTGGTTTGGTGGATAGTCGGTAACGAAAAAAAGTTTTTTTTTGTAAACCATATGGCAGTATATGCGTATTCCAATTGTGATTTAAAAATTCGAATATTTAAACATATCTATAGAAACATATCATACAGATAAATATGTTTTTCTGTGTTCTTGTCTTTTATTATGTTTGTTGCAAACAAACTTTTTGAATGAACGAATGGTTGTCATAATATGTGTTCAGTTGAATTAATGCTTGTCCTTTATATTAACGACATATTCTTTCATTTCATTTTCGATGTATATGTGCGTGTGTGTGTATAATTTTATGATTATTGTTGTCGTTATTACACTTTTATTATTGTTGTATTGTAAGGAAAAATAGAAATTTATTTTACATTCCCAAGGCAGGGTGAATTTTGTTTGCCAACCCCAATCACCCTCACCATTTCATTTCATGTATTTATTCAGTAAGAACACATGTCAGCTTGTTTTATTTTCAATAAATAATGTTTCTTGTTTTCTATGACAACAAAAATAATTTAATTTTTATTAATTTTGAAAATTGAAAATTCTCGAAACAGGCAGACAGAGAGTGGAGAAAACCCTCAATTGTATGTGCAATGTATCGTGTTTGATGGTTGAATATCAAGTCAATTCAGTTCTTTATTAATACAATTTTGTTCTCTATTTTTTATGACATAAAAGGCAAAATATTTGTACAATTTTGGAAAGGTAGCTACAGAACAAGTATAACACCACAACTCCCCTCTTAAGTTGTAATAATACTATAAATATTAAAAATACGTTTATAGGAAATTCATAAAATGTAGTTTAATTACATTCATAAACAAAAAAAATTATTTGGTTTTAATTACTAATATTTATCAATTTTGCAATTATAAATATATACATATTTTTGTAAATATAAGTTTTCCTTTAGTGAATTGTTAATATTAACTAATGTTGAAATATAATACCTAGTATAACAAAAAAATTAAAAAGTTATTCTTTGTAATTTGGACGTTGCAAACGTCTTAAATTACGAGTTTTAATCTCTTTTGTATCCGGAGTAACATTCTGCTGTCCTCTGTCATTCTCAGATACTGATTTTTCAGACTCTGGCTCATTTTTATTATTGGAAACCTCTGGGCCTGTTTGTTCGTCGATATCCGCATTCTCACTTGCACTTTGAGTACCACGAATCATTTGATTAACGTGTCTTTTTATGGATTTATTATTTCGCGTTAAAATACAATGGTAAGATTGCGGACCTAATCGCTTTTTAACGGTTGCCTCTTGCCAAGAAGCTTTATTCGGATTCGAATAATCCCGAACAAAAACTTTTTTATCATTTTCAAAATTTATATTTCGTGCCCCTCTGTGATTTTTAATGTTAGATAACTGACTCTCAACAATTTTGTTTCTGACTAAAGGTGGACAAATCATACTAAAACGTGTTTTTATCTCTCTACCTAATAGCAATTTGGCAGGAGTTTCTCCTGTAGAACAATGTTTCGTTGTTCTGTAATCAAATAAAAATAAACTTATAATATCGTCGAGATTTTCTCCATCTCGAAGATTCGCTAAAACAGTCTTTTTAAAAGTTTTGACTAAATTTTCAGCCTGACCGTTAGTAGCCGGGTGACCCGGTGCAGTTAAAATGTGTTTTATATTGTTCGATTTCATAAAAACTTTAAACTCTTCAGCCGTAAATTGCCGCCCGTTATCACTCACTAGAGTGTCTATTAAACCGAACCTTCCAAAAACTTCACGCAATTTGCTGATAGTAAAACTTGATGTTATATTTTTCGTTTTAAAAACCTCGACCCATTTAGAGTAAGAATCAATAATCAAAAGAAAATGGAAATCTTTTATTGGACCCGCAAAATCAATATGAAGCCTGGACCACGGTGTATCCGTTGGTACCCAAGGAATCAATGGAGCTTTTTCAGGACTTGGTTGGTTTACCTTACATGAAACACAATTTGAAACTAATTTTTCAATGTCGTGGTCTATTTTAGGCCACCACATATACGACCGTGCTAACGCCTTAGGAATATGATCCTTATTCAAACTGAGACCATCACGATTAATGTTAAAGCCTAAATAAGATACCTTATGCTTAAAAAATTCACATTTTTCACTATTTAGACGTAAACCAACCGACTCCAGCTTACTTAACACCAACTCAATCGTTTTGACGTGGTCCTCCAAATTACGACCAGTAATTATAATATCATCTAAGTAGTTTACTACGTTGGAAATTCCACGTAAAATATTTTCAATCGTTTTTTGAAAAATAGCCGCTGCTGGTTTTACCCCAAACGGTAAACGTGTCATTTTAAAAATACCCAAGTGAGTACTCCACGCACATAATAATTGTGAACTTTCGTCCAGCATTAGCTGATTATAAGCATTAGAAAGATCTAATTTTGTAAAAAGTTCTCCACGAAGAGAAGCGAACAATTCGTCAATTAATGGCAGAGGGTATTTGACATCTTCTAAATATTTATTAATGGTAGATTTGTAATCCCCGCAAATACGGATCTGACCATTGGGTTTTAAAATGGGCACCAATGGTGTACCCCATTCAGAATTATCTACGTGAACTAACACTCCTTTCTCCACTAAATCCTGCAACTGTGATTCAATTTTGGCTCGCCATGCCAATGGCACCGGCCTTGGTTTACAAAAAACTGGCTTCACCTTTTCAATTAAATTTAAGGTAACTGTTCCACCCGTGTATAAACCTAAGTCTTTATTAAAAACTTTGCTGAATCTCTTTTTTATGCTTTGTACACCCTCATTCATGTCCATTATAGAATTAACATTTGAGATACCGACACCGAACATTGACATAAAATCACGACCCAAAATGGGAGGGCTACGCGCATTTGTAACTACAAACGATAAATTTTTAACTTGGCCCCTAAATCTCACCATTGCTAAAAACTCACCCATAACTTTTATGCCTTCCCCTCCATATGCACACAATTTTTTTGTAGAGGGATGCAATCCAACCTCTTTAAAATAATTATAAAAAGTTTCACTCGACATCAACGAACAAGCTGCTCCAGTATCCAACACAAAATCCATCATTTTGTTATTTAGTTCAATTTCCAACGTAAACGGAGCAGCAGAAAGTTCACCCGTTACACTATAAATAGAAAAATTACAATCATTTAATGTTTCAGAATAATTTCATCATTTAAATTTTCATTTGATACTTGGACCACATTAACGTGATTATTGTTGCACACACTTGCTAAATGTCCAACTTTACGACATTTGTGACAAACACTGCTTTTGTATTTGTATTTTTCACTGGCATGATTTTTCCATCCGCAATGCGAACATTTCTTCTTTGCCTGATTGCCGTTATTCTCATACCCGTTAACCTTGTTGCCGTTCCCCTTATTGCTGTTGTTGTTGTTGTTCTTCTTAGTTTTCGCATATCTTTTTTGTACATAATTTACACCTTCACTTTCCCCTCTTTGTGCATACAGCTTCGCCTCCATCGTCAATGCTTTTCTTAACGCACCTTCTAGATTTAAACCTTCGTCCTCCTCACACAATTTTTCAAAAATTCTGCCTTCCAAACCAGTTACAAATTTATTAAGCACAAATTGTTCTAGCTGTTGACCATATTTGCACTCCATCGCCAATTTTTTTAAACGTGCATACCAGGCTGCCACAGATTCCTCCTCCCGTTTTTTTGCGTCCAAAAAATTTCTTCGCTCACGAAATATTATAACCGGGGGCGAATAATGCATCTTTAGCATGTCACACAACTCCTTGTACTTCTTCTTAGCAGGTAAATCAGGGAAACACAACTCCCTCAACAAGCCATACGCCTCAAGACCAACAGCCTTCAATAACGTTGACGTTTTAATACGGTCTTCATCAACCGCCGCCTCCACAAAATGTGAATCCAACACCTCTTGCCAATGACACCACTTATCTATCACCGGCCGGAATTCTCTTATGCCGGTTGCCATGGATGTTGCAAAAAGGCTTTCGTTGTGCGCTATTGTTGTACCACCTGCAGCTCGCATCATTACCACCAAACAAGTATAACACAAAATGTATCAGTTAACACTCAAAAAGTTTGGTTATCTTGTAATATTTATTACATATATTATATACAAAAACTTTGTATATAAACCAAAAATTAACTGTTCTTTTTATATAACTTGCACACTTTTTTTTTTTTTTAACTTATTTAAACCCTCGTCGCCACTGCAATGTATCGTGTTTGATGGTTGAATATCAAGTCAATTCAGTTCTTTATTAATACAATTTTGTTCTCTATTTTTTATGACATAAAAGGCAAAATATTTGTACAATTTTGGAAAGGTAGCTACAGAACAAGTATAACACCACAGTATGCTTAACAAAGAATAGAATAGAATTAGAAATTACGGACACATGTCGGTATTTATTCGTCAGACTTCAATGAAACCAATTTTGAAGAGAAGTTCTATTCAGTAAACAACCAAATTCTCTACTCTACACATCAATAGCAAATAATACGTGATTGTATGCAATGAAAAAAAAAAATTTCTATTCATTATTAAACACACAAAAATATTTGCATTCATAGATATTTCAGAAAAAATAAAAATTCGTAGTAATAATAACTCTAGCAAGAACATATGGCTACAGATAGGATTTTAATTTGAAACCGAAAAAAAAATATTTTTAGAATGAGTCTGTCTTCCTAAATTTTTATAAAAAACTCCCAAAAACATTTCTGTTTCAGTCGGCATATACGAATTTCTAATGCCAGATAATACATAATCGGTGGGAGGCTACATGAAAGAGGACCTATCACGCTACGGTGAACAGAGTGTAGAGGTTGGCATGCTTGAATATCACCAGTGTTCAGAAATCCACGCAGTAGGTTGAATTCGAGGTTATCTAGTCTCTACAATCATTGGACATCTTCTTCCAGAACGTGGCTGCTAGGACTGCACTGAGTACGTTGGGGTACGCTTTAATGCTGCATGAAGTATTACTGAGTATTAGATACGACCACATGGTACCAGGGACTGTTTTTGGACAGCCACGCAAAACTCACCCACCCACACGGGAAAACAGATTGCTGAAGTTGCCATCACTAACGGGGATATAACAGTCTTCACCGATGGCTCAAAAATTGAATGTAGTACTGGATCTGGAGTCTATTCCGATAAACTGACACTGAACGGGTCATACAGATTACTAAACCAGACCAGAGTGTTTCAAATGGAGATTTTTGCTATTGAACCAGCTGCACGTATGATTGATACCAGGAACCTAACTCCTTCGGAATTGATTATGTGTGTAGACAGTCAAGCAGCAATCAGCACTGGGATCCCATCACGTCAAATCAAAGGGCTTCTGGAGTTGCATGGGTTCTCTATACAGTATGGCTGCCTTCCAAAATGTTAGTTGCTTTGCGTTTGAACAAAGTATCGTGTTTCATAATGGCGTGGCACCTCGTCTACTTAAAATTTTAAAATAAAAAGTAGCCTATAGTTCCTTCCAGGCATAGAGGAAGGTACTAGACTTCAAACAAACAAACAAACCCACAAACAGATAAACACACATTCATTTTTATATATAAGATAGTCCAAATAAATTGTCATGGAAATTTTGTGTCTTTGTCCTTTTGAACATCACAATAAGGTTCTCCCGCTGTCCAGTGCTGGACACAGTAGTTTTGGAGTTCGGTAATCAGGTATGTAGGACCACCCACGGTTTGTTGAATTTCATGCTGCCTTTTTCAATTTCAAAAAGAATTCTTGAGGCACATTTATCTTTTCTATCACCTCCTTCTCAGCCATCACCGTTCTTTTCCATGCCTGCCATGTCTTCCGTGACCAGAACCCAGTAGAGGCGGGTCTTGTGTCGACGTATAGGCTGCCTTCCAAAATGTACCAATACAATGTTTGTATACAGTTTTACTACTGTATATAAACTATGTAGATATGCAAAGTAACCAAACAATGCCTCAGCTATAAATCCGAATCCTGAATGTTTTTTGACTGCGTTAAAAATACACATTGACGACGTTATGAAATAGAATACATTGTATATATTTTGTACAGCGGCATTATGAAACACAATACTTTGTCCAAACACAAAGCAACTAACATTTTGGAAGGTAGCCTAATTGTTTTTATTTTATTTTTCCCTGTAGGTTCAGTGCGTTAACATTTTTATATGTTCGCTGCTTTTTTACAACTAATATTTATAGATTTTTTCTTCTCTATAGTGGTTGTTGTTGCTGTTATTAATGCATTACAAAATATTTAATTCATTTAAATGTGCTTTAAATAACTTAAATAAAGCTACACATGAAATCTTCCAACGAAAAACTTGTAACGCAATATACTGAAATGATTTGAAAAAAATTTATTTAAATATCGTTAAAGCCAATGACTTCCAACTACGATTCGAACACGATAAATGGAGAATATTTTAAAAGGCCAACTAAAACTGAGGGGAAGCAAAGTTAGTCAAAACTAAATGCTGCTAATATACTATTACTAACATACTAATACTAAATATTAATACTAATATACTAATACTGATAACTGTGTTAAATCTGACTTGGAATTCTGCAGCTAATTCAAAAACTAAGACATTAAACCATGTCTTTAATTGTAATTTCTGGTTGTATAAATTATAGACTTGAAAAGCAACGCGGCTATAGGTAGATATGGCGGTTACAAAACTGCCAATCCGGCAAAACGTTTTGCTGTTAAATATCTTTCATTCAAATTGCCATTTACTCGCTTATAAATTGAAGTACACATGCAAATAGTTAAGCTTTCAACAAACTTGGAGATTCAAATGTAGCATTTTCTTAAGCATTATGTCATAAACACAATAAACGCAACGCAGCAAACATAGCAATCTCTTAAAAATTGAATACAAGGCTATATATGGAAGTGATTATTTTAAAGACAGCGCGACAACAAGATTTTGCTGCCTTGCTTTCAGGCTATTTTCTATTTTTATTTGCAGCAATGAGAGAATTAGTATTCACAGTGAGAGAATTTGTCCGGCCAATGCAAAGCTTAACATTACATTTGTAACATAACGTATGAGTAATATTTTTCCACAGCATATTTAATATAAAATACTCAGACGTCATGGTGTTCACGTAATTTCAAAACAAATATTTATATTAAACAAGTAGAAGAAGAAGAAAATATTCTATTCGGCTTTTGAATTGTTTTTATGATAAAAATAGGCAAGCAACCTCTCAAAAATAGAATACTTGGGTGTATATGTAAGTGATTATTTTAAAGGCAGCGCGACAACAAGCTAATATGCTTTGCTTTAATGCTAATTTATATGAGAGAATTTGTACTGACAATGACTATATTTGTACTGTCAGTACAATAACATGCATGAGATAGAGGTTTTAATAACGCAACCTACGAAACATAACGCCAAAAAAATATTGTAGTGGCACCATTGATAAATAATTAATGAAGTGTTTATTTTTTTATTCGGTTTGCTTATACTTTGCTGCCGCTGTCTTTATTATAATTAATACGTATGCAGCTTAACTTAGGCTGCAATTGCAAAATTATTGTACTTGCTGCGTTGTGCTTATTGTGTTACAGGACATATGTATATGGTCGTCATAATTGACCAATTGTGCAACGAATTTTAAAATTCATAAAGAAAATCAAAGAGACTAATGTGATCAGACCTCTATATTATCTTCAGTTAAGGAAAGTATGACATACATACATAATATAATTGGTCATTACAACCCTTCAGTCAGGATTAGACCTAGTTTCTCACACCACTTATGTTCTGTGTGTTAATTTGATAGATGAGTGGTGGGACCTACAGTTTAAAGTCGACTCCGAACGACAGATTTTTGAGAAACTGTTCATGGCAATTTTATTTACTCTCAGAGTTTCTGCCAGAAATCTGCTGAGAGGAGGTCGCCGATGAAATCCTTTTTGTATTTTGTTATGATGTCTGGCCTGGGGCTCGAACTCTGGTTTTACGTCTAATAAGCCAACACACTACCTACTATATTACGGCGACTGTGGGTCATCTTAAGGATTATTGTGCTGAAATATACCATACTATCGGCTTTACAATACTTTTTTACGATATTCGCATTTATTTTTATTAATTTTGATGCTGCATTAAAGACATCCGTAGTTGTTTAAGTGAAGATATAAAAGCGTTGTAGCAATTGCAACAGGAAATCATAAAAGTCCTCTTTATTTCATTTAAAGGGCCACTAAACAAAATATTGATTTATTTCTATAAGAGAGAATGTATTGGATTTATTCATGTTTTATTTTACTCAATTCAACGTTAATTTGGTTGTCCATGCATATCCTGGATATACGCTGAACACATCCTTTTCATATTTATAACAGCGAATATGTGTATACACGTTCGGTTTGAAGTGTGTATACATCTTTGTGTGGGTGAAAGGAATTTTTATTTATTATTTTTATTTCATTGAAATAAAAATTAAAAACAAGAAAATCTTTGGCATGGTAAATAAATGTTTAAAGGTATCGTTATTTAACATAAAAAAAACAAAACATTTTGTCATACTTTAAGATAACATCTCCTCAGATTTAAATGAAGTTTTTCAAATGGCTATTTAAACTTTTAACAACCACAGGGACATATATCTCCCATGGTGAAAAAATCAAAAATCTGTACAACAAACAAACGGGTGATTTATGGCTATGGTTATATTCTGTTCATTTATAATTAAACATGTGTACTTAATTATATTTATAAACACCAACAAGGGCACCCCATTAATCAGAAAGGATATTTTTCTACTTACATACAGAATATGGCTGTCTTCCTAAATGTATCATTACAAAGTTTGTATGCAGTTTTACTACGGTAGACAATGCATCAACTATAAATCCGATGGCTGACTGCATTAAAAATACACATTGACGACATTTTGAAATAGAATACATTGTATATATTTTGTACAGCGGCATTATGAAACACGATACTTTGTTCAAACACAAAGCAACTAACATTTTGAAAGGCAGCCTATATGAATCCTTACTTATAACTGGTGATTTTTTAGCTATTATCTTTTTGGCAACACTGGTTTAAACAGCTCACGCACGTTTCGTGTTTTGTTTCACTGTCAAACATCTTCAGTTTGGTCTATAATTTAACCACGAATCGTCTTACAAACGAACAACGCTTGCAAATCATTGAATTTTATTATCAAAATGCGTGTTCTGTTAAGAAAGTTCAGCGCGTGCTTCTTCCATTTTATGGTCAGTTTAATCGACCCACTGAAGCGGCTATTCGGGCTATTGTGACTAAATTTCGCACCAAATTTACAATGTCGGACATTAAACCACCAACACGCTTACGTAGAGTGCGAACTGAAGAAAATATCGCAGCTGTATCGGCCGGTGTTAATGATGACCATCAATTATCGATTCGTCGCCGTTCGCAGCAATTGGGCCTCTGTTACTCAACAACGTGGAAAATTTTGCAGAAGGATTTAGGTGTGAAGCCTTTCAAATTACAGCTGGTGCAAGAATTGAAGCCGAACGACTTACCGCAACGCAGAATATTGGTGAACGCGCGCCTGGAAAGCTGGCCGAAGTTCCACTTCTTTATCGAAAAATTTTGTTCAGCGACGAAGCTCATTTTTGGCTCAATGGATACGTAAATAAGCAAAATTGTCGATTTTGGAGTGAAGATCAGCCAGAAGCATTGCAAAAGCTACCAATGCATCCAGAAAAAGTCACAGTTTGGTGCGGTTTATGGGCTGGTGGCATCATTGGACCGTACTAGATGCTGCGAATCGTAACGTAACTGTGAATGGTGAGCGCTACCGTGAGATGATATCCAACTTTTTTTGCCCAAAATGCAAGAGCTTGACTTGCATGACATGTGGTTTCAACAAGACGGTGCCACATGCCACACAGCACGCGTAACAATGGACTTATTGAGAGGTGAGTTCGGTGAACATTTTATTTCACGTTCGGAACCTGTCGTTTGGCCGCCTAGGCAGTGCGATTTAACGCCTTTAGACTATTTTTTGTGGGGCTATGTTAAAGCTCATGTCTATACAGACAAGCCCGCTTCAATTAACGCATTGGAAGACAACATTGAAGCATTTATTCGTGAGATACCGGCCGAAATGTTGGAAAGAGTGTGCCAAAATTGGACTAAGCTGATGGACTATTTGAGGCGCAGTCGCGGTCAACATTTGCATGAAATAATCTTCAAACATTAAATTATATGGACCATACTATCGATTCAAATAAAGATTTCATGCATTTTTCTGAATTTTATGTGTTTTATTTTGAAAAATTTTCCTATAGCTCTTAAAAAATTACTCATTACAATCATTTACTTACTTTTATTATTGTAGATTAGCTTTGCAGAGAACCTGAAGTTATTAACATACATACATAATTGGTCATTACAACCCTTCAGTCTGAAGTCTGAAGTTATTAAACTCACTGAAAATGATGGAAGATGATAGAAGACAACAGTGATGAAGGAGATGTATCAATCAGCTGCTTTTGACACAAGACAATGCCCAAGGCATATTTTATGTTGAAAGAAATATTTTATTTGATTAAAAAATAAATAAAGACGCCGTAGTGTGTTGGCTTATTATATGTAAGGCCACGTTTCAAAGTCCAGGCCAGATAACTCCAACAGAAAGAAACATGAAAAGAACGGCGACTTCCTGTCAACAGATTTCTGGCAAAAACTCTGAGAGTAAATACAAATGCCTTGAAAAGCTTTGCAAAAACTTTGTCGTTCGAAATCGACTTTACACTGTAGGTCCCGCCACTCATGTATAAAATTAACACACACAACATAAGTGATGTGAGAAGCTAGGTCGTAATCCTGACCTGGAGGGTTGTAATAGCCAATTATGTATGTGTGTATGTAACATTCCAGCTAAACTACGATCCAAATATTTAGATGGTAAAAACATAGCGCGTCATATCAAAAGCTATCCATAAGATCTATTCTTTTATCAGCATATCCTTATAGAACATAAGGAATCTTTTGGCACTTAAATATGAAATTTCTTTGAAATGCAGTTGGATAGGTTACATCCTAGATTCCAAACTAGACTATACTCTCGATGGCAACCCACAATAAGAAGATTTGAAAATCCGTTCTAGAATAACCATATAAAACGCAGATCAGACAATGCACAACTATTGTGTGGGTCGTAAATAATTTGAATTTTCTTGTTCGGATTCTTCTGCATGACTCAACATAATGCATACACATGTAGGCCTATAGAGAGTTACTTATTATCGCCCCACTTTAGCGCATATAGTCCACTGCATGTGATTGTTAGTGCGCGAAAAAGTAGCCCAATATACTTATGTCAGTGAGTGTAATGGTTTTCTAAGGATGCTTTTCTAGTACAATTTTTATTGATTTTCTGCCACAACTTTGTGCTGCACTACTTGGCTACGTTGGTCTCTCTTAAAACTTTTATACAAGCAAGAACGTCGGCAGTATGAAATAATGGAATTAACGTAATGCCTCTGACGGAAAACAAGAATAGCAAAAACAAAATGAAAATAAACTCTTCAATAGGAAATGACTCACACAGAACTGAGAGGACAGCCATTCGGCTTGGTTTTATTCTCTTTGAATGCTAGAGTGTATATGTGTAGGAATGCGTTTGTGTTGAAATTATGTACCTCAGTGTTGGCGTCGATAAATGGGAAGGAAATGAGTACGGCAAGGCTGTACACTATGGTTTGATCACAAGATTGAACTTTTTTAGGCTACAAACTGCGGTTCATTTGAAAAACAAAAACAGAACTTCAACATTCCCAATCTCATGCTGATGCTCTTGTTGTTGCTGTTTATTAAAAATCAAACAATCCTTATGTGGAGAAAATTTTTTCTTCCCGTTGCTGTTATTACTGTTGTCCTTGATTTTGTTTTTGTTCCTGTTCTCTTAGAATTCGATTTTCATAGAGAAACAAGTCATTGGGTTTGTTGTTTGTGTTTATAGGGATGAATGTTTTGTTTGATGGTTATTTGCTTCGTTGACTTCAATTGTGAGCTAGTTAAGGCAAAGAATTCTTCGAATTTTAAATGGAATTCTGTTACCGAGAAAAGTAACAGCATATCTCTTTCATTATTCAGAAACATCTAGGCTCAGATTAGATAAGCCAGGTAATTAGAAAACTTTTATTCCTGCATGTCATGCATTTATGGACACAGAGCATAAGCGTAAGCTTTCTAAAACTGAAATTCTTAAAAAACTTTATCCGAGATTGAAATTCGTCTATAACGATATGCTAAATAAATCCAAAACGTTGCTGATGTCATATTTTCAAGTCCATACAGGCTGCGCTAAAAAATTTTATTCAAAAATATGGGTTTCAATTCATTCAAAATGCAATTTACTTATTGATCCACCCTCGTATTTGCAAGTGCTTTTAAATACAAAATTTTTATTTTATTCGTTATTATTATCAAGAAAAATTATTATTGCGTTGATATGCGTCCGCATGCGTCGACATGCGTTGACATGCGTTCACATGCGTGTGTATCGCATGCGCACAAATAGTCACAAAATGATTTTTTTATAATTTAGATTCTGAATTGACTAAAAAACCAAAGTTTCAGCTGCCTTTGACTTACAGTTCTTCTGATATTTCAAGACCTTGCAATTACTCAGGAAGAACAATTTGTATATTTGGCCGTGAATTGTTTGGAAATTCTAAAGCATCGTTAAATCTAATGTATTTTGTAGGTACCTATGACTTTAGCCTTACGAAACCTTCACTATTTTCTTTTCGTAAAAATTTTACGTATCTATGTATGCTTAGAGAGTGAGTAGGATTCTATACATATGTACGTGTTCATGTGTTATCGAGTGCGTCTATGTTGTACGTGTCATACCGTTGTATGTCTGTACTTTCGTGGCATGAAACGGAAGTCATTGCTGTGTTCATTGTCATCATCATAACGGTAAACACTGATAATGATGATAATGATGACATTGTTAGAGGCTTGGAAAAAACTTTTTGATGTTATTATCGCTGTGATGCGATGTCAGTAATGAGGGTTCATTGTTATTGTGTAAAAAACACACAAACAGAAAAGAATAAAAAGATGCAAAGGAATACCGCAAATAAAATTTTTAAATTAAAGTGAACAGCTACTATGGCAACAATGTGTGAAAGATCATAAAAATTTAATAATATTTTAGCCGGTAATAAAAACATCAACACATTGATGTTAAAAGGAAATTGCGCCTACTTCCGTTGCTGCAACAACAATAATAACAGTAAAAAGTGTTAATATTTTGCCTTTTGTCATTACTCGTCATGTCATCATATATGTATTCCTACAATACATTGCGTGCTAACTCTACATATTCTGCACCTTATTACCCTTCTAATGCCAGCATACCAGTACTACTAATGCTTTTCTAATTTCTTTAACAGCACCAATATCACGTTTAATAAACACTGACTTTCTTTGTTAATTGAATTTGAAATGAATTCGCAAAGATTTCAGTAACAATGATAAGCACAATGATAACGTTGAATCTGATAAATTTTGTTTAAAAATTAAAACGATTTCTAACATTTTGATTCGGATTTTCGAGTGAAAAAAAAAACGTTTTCATTGCTGCAACTGCTACTGCCGCCATTTATCTGCTTTTCAATCAGCAACATTTTATTGACGTTTAACTTTATGCCTCATTTAACTTGAAATTAATTTCAAATTTCTCATTTCTAACAGCCTCCTTAAATTACAACTTGAAACCAAGGCCATAAAAGAACAAGAGCAGCACCGTCATGCCATAAAATATTCTAAAAATTTTAAAGGCTTTTTAATTTATTTCCTTTATTATTGGATTTAAGGATTTTAATTAAAAATTCCAGCTTGTAAGCTACGGCGTACTCAATTTGAATTTTTTGCTACGTATTTCAGGTGGCCTCTACAAAAAAAAGAATGAAATGATATCGTTTACAGACATCAAGTAAGGTCTACTAAACAAGCAATGCCAAGCACAGTACAGATTTGTCTCATCACCTTATCAAAGAGTAGGGCTACTATGGTATGTCCACTTTTATTTCATTCGTTCCTTAATGCTTTTAGGACTAAAACACAGCAAAGTTACAAACTATGACTGCAAGGCGCATATACAGTGCTTAGATTATAATTCGTATGCTATTTTTGGCCATAAAACCTGTCACCCGCAATGCGTGAAGGAAATGTAAACAAGTCTGAATTCATATCCCAACGACGACAGTAAGACAGTCACTTACGCAAGAGAGGAATGATTAACCCTTCAGGCGTAACCCTTCGCGTAGCAAGACTTATGTCATTCTATTCTGTAACAAATTTCAGTATACTGTTACGAAATCCTAAATATGTACTTATGTTTTGCTTTTACATTGCTTAACATTAAAATTATAAACAAAAGGTACAAAAACAAAACAATGAAGTAAACAAACCTGTTTACAAATTATCGTACTGCTTAATATAACAACAAACACCAGCATAAAAATGGTAAACAAAAATACACAAACAACACTACAAGAATAAATGTAAACAAAATACACAAACAAAACTACAATAATAAATGTAAACAACGATGTTTACATTTATGGAGATTTCTAGAAGGCGGATTCATGAATATTCGCCTTCAAGAACATTCAACAGACTGTTTACTTTGTCATATAAAAGGTAAGGCAAAGCAGGCGACTGAGTTAGTGTAGTTCAGTCAGTCGTGAGAGAAGATGCGTTGCGTTTGAAAAGAGTAATCGTGGTTTGAAGATCTCCTTTACAAAGATATGTAGAATAATTATCTAGTAATTGTTATTGTTTATGTAAAGGGTATAAACAGAGAAATAACAAAGAAAAGCAATTCTTGTTGTTTACATAAAGTTGGGAAGAGTAGTACACAGAATTGTGCGAATAACTAAGAATTTTAATTAAAACTAAACACAAATTAATTTTAATTTTATATGCAATCTACGAGCTCATATATTAAACGTTTTCATATGTAAAAACATAACAATTTTATTTCCACTGAAGGTAATTGATTTATACACGCTTGACCAACGTTGGGATTTATTGGAATAGATGGGATAAAGAAAAACTGCACTATGATATCGATTTTCGCAAAAAAAAATTCATCTTTTAGAATGAAGCTCATTTTCATATTTGTGGGTAGGAATTCGCCGATGAAATATTCTTTCCATGTTTCGTTTTTTTGGACATGTTTGACTTGGGGGTTTGAACCGAAGCCTCACGTCTAATAAGTCAACACACTACCTACTAGACTACGGCGACAGAATTTTATATGCTGATAAAACAATTACTCCTCATCTTAAATCAACCTTCAGTTGCTTTTCAATCTATGTTTGCTTATCTCTCGCAAAACTGTTATGAAAAGTTGTTACTGAAAGCAGTGAATGTCTACGAATTTATTTGCTTCTTCTATAAAATAGTACTTCCCTCTTTAAAAGTAATTTTTTTTAAATTTTCTGCTCCTAACACCTGTCCACAATGAAATATAATGCCAACCAAGTCATTTCAAAATTGTTTACTGTGATTTCTTCCGTTTCAAAGTTATGAGTATGATTTCTTTGTTTTTCTTTTTGTTTACGAACCTAAACGCCGTTAATAACAATTTGTCTCAATTTGTCAGGATTTCTTTTTATTTATGTTTCCAATAATAAATTTAACAAGAAAAAAATATCTTTTTCTTGCCTTTGCTTATGTTTATGCTTGTAAAACATCTGTTTTGAACTGTTTATGATTTTTATATGACTAAGGGCGGATAAAACTTTTTAATGGCATTTTATTGCCTCTCAATTTTGCTTAATTTACAAAAACTTTTTAAATTGTCTACACATTAAGCCAAAAAAGCATTTGTCATGTCATTTTGTAATTAGTTTGGAGAGGCTATTTGAAATTGAGTTGTTTTTTGATTTTGTGTCAGATATACATACAGATAAAGGGACAATAACCCCAATAAGAGAGACAGACTAAAACTATACGCTGGGCCATCTAGCGATTTAAATTTAAACCATCGGTCATATGCTGCAATATTTATGTAATTCTATTCTGTCACAAAATTCAGTATATCAACTCCACTGAATGTAATGACTTGATTTACACTTAAGCAATGTAGGAATTTATTGGGCCAACGAGAAACTGCACGATGATGTCGATTTTGCTAAAAAAAATGCTTCTTTTCGAATGAAACTCATTTTTGTACTTGTTGGATACGTTAAGCAAAATTGCTGCATTAGGTTAGGTTATGTTAGAGGACGTGTACTTGTCAATTAAGACAAGTACAGTACCCGGAAGTCGAATTGACCCATTGTAAACGTCCTAGTTTCTCACACCACTTATATTGTGTGTGTTAATTTTATACATGAGTGGCGGCACCTACAGCTTAAAGTCGATTTCGAACGACAAAGTTTTGGAGAAACTTTTTCATGTCAATATTATTTATTCGCAGGTTTTGTGTCAGAAATCTGCTGAGCGGAAGTCGCCGAAAAATAATTTTTGCATTTGCTGTCTGGCCTGGGGCTCGAACCCTGGCTTTGTGTCTAATAAGCCAACACACTACCTACTAGACTACGGCGACTTCACATACAAATGTATAAATAAGAATACAAGAACTCACGTGCATGTTTATTTTCAACATTCAACAACAAGTATCCATTCCTGCAGCTTTTGTTGATCAGAAAACCCACACGTGGTCTTACAGAAACCAGTAAGTGGTGAGTGACTGTTTGGCGCGGTTTGGGGAGCGTAGGCATCATTGGCCCATATTTCTTTGAAAATGAGGACAGCACAACCATTACAGTCAACGGAGATACATGATAACCGATTTTTTTGTACCCACTCTATATGATATTGACGACGTTTGGTTTCAACAGGATGATGCAACTTAACACACATCTCATGGCACAAACAATTTATTGCGTCAAACATTTGATGGCCGTTTAATTAGCCGAAAAGGTGATGTCAATTGGCCGCAAAGAAACTGCGATTTGACAACGTTGGACTATTTTCTGTAAGGCGCTTTTAAAGAAAAGTATTATGTCGATAGAACAAGGACAATAGAACATGTGAAGGCCAACATTCGTGATGCCATTGCCGAGATACGACCCCATACACTCGAAAAAGTATACGAAAATTTGGCCAATCGAATGAGATACTGTGAGGCCAACCGCGGCAGCCATATGAACGAAATAATATTCCATTTCTAATCGAAACAATTGTACTTCACAATAAAAACAATAAATTTAGCCAAAAATTTCAGCCTTTTTGGTTTTTAATTGCATTTTTAAATTTAAACTTTTAAATTATAACCCCTATACAATACCACGCAAGTGTATATAACAATGAAAGCAAATAAAATAAATTAACAAAGAGAGAGAGAATGTGAATAAAAAATTAAACGAGACGCTTTATAGGCAAATACACAGTGACATTTCATACATAAACATGCATAAAGTTTTTCGTTTTAAAGGAATAACCAAACAGAACAAAATAAAAACACGCATACATACGCAGAATATGAAATAAATGAGAGCGGTCATTATTTGTTGTATTGAAATTGCATTTAATATAGTCGCCACTTACTCGTTTTTTCTCTGTCGGTTTTCTTTCAATATAGCCGTTCGTTTTTTTTTTTTTTTTTTTTTGTAAATAGTGATTCCTAGTAGTAGTGGTATTAGTGACTGTTGTTGAATGGCAAACTGTTGTATTCGTGGTTTATTTTTTGTTTGTTTTAGTGGTAACAATAAGAGAATAATATAAATATTCATGGGAACAAAAAGCGTTTCGTTTCTCTTTCTCTGCCTATGCCCTTTTGGTCGTTAGTCCTTTTATTGCTTTGTTTTTCTTCTTTCTTTCTAGATTTGCTCTGGCAATCCTTTTATTTAAACGCATTTGGTTTATTGTTTTGGTTTTAATTTTTATTGCAGCATTTGTTTTTGGCTTAATTACTAAGCAAAATTTTATTAAAAACCCAATTGTTCAGGACAATAATGTTGGTTTTGATTTTCTGTCTCTCTCTCTCTCTTTCTGTTAATTTTTTAAATGCGTTTGTGGTCTGACTTTGCCTTTTTTAGAATGATTTTATTGTTGATGAAAAACTTTTTATTTTCCGTTAAAATGTGGTCAATTTAGTTGAAATAGAATACAAATGCTGAATTAGTATAAAAGCCATTAGAATTTCTTTGTGGTCCAAAAAAAGTGCACAGTATCTACTACGCCTTGAACATAAACAGTATGGCTGCATTCCAAAATATATCAATACAAAGTTTGTATGCAGTTCTACTACTGTATATAGACTATGTAGATATGCAAAGTAATCAAACAACGCAGCAACTATAAATCCGATGCCTGATTGCTTTCTGACTGCGTTAAAAATACACATTGACGACGTTTTGAAATGGAATACATACATTGTATATATTTTGTACAACGGCATTATGAAACACGATACTTTGTTCAAAGGAACTAACATTTTGGAAGGCAGCCTATGGTGGCATGATAAGCATGAATTTGAACATAATAGCGGAGGGACAAGTACAACATAATTAAGAAATTAGTTTTTCAACAAACTAGCTGCTATGTTGAGTACTGCAATGCTCCCATTTTAACAAAAAAAATTAACTTATTATGTTAACTAGGTTTTAGCAGATTCATTACTGCTTTTGGTTAAGACGTTACAATCAGATTTTGTCAAGATAAGCGCGTGATTTAGGGTTCACTGTAACAGGTATCAGAGAATGGTTAGAATACATTATTATGAGCTTTGAATACATTCACACAAAAAAGACTACATTGTTGTCAATACAAAAAATTTTTTTCAACAAGATATGGTAACACATGTGAAAAGTGAATATAACGAAATACATACATAGAATACATAGCAACGAAATACATACAGTGCACTGCTATGTAGCATGTCCTCTTTTAAAGCCATCTGTCATTCAACAAGCAACGAATATGGAACGAATGGTATGAGGAGTTAACTTGCCTTTTCCCAAGTATTTATGTCGTCGTATTCTAGTAGCTAGTGTGTTGGCTTTAAGGCGTGAGACCTCGGTTCAAATGCCAGATCAGACATTTCCAACAAAACGAAATATAAAAAAAAAATTTCGGTGACTTTCCGCAGATTTCTGGCAAAAACTCTGAGAGTATATAAAATTGCCTTGAAAAACTTTCTTAAAACTCTATCGTTCGGAGTCGGCTTTAAACTGTAGACGCCGCCACTCATGTATAAAATTAACATACACAATATAAAAGGTGTGAGAAGTTAAGTCGTAATCCTGACTGAAGGATTGTAATGATCAATTCTGCTTGACACGTTTTTAAAATGCATTTGTGTTTACAAACATCTTAAACTAATTGTTGATGTTATTTGATAAACATGTTGCTAAACAAAGTTGCAGACATAAAACTGATGCTTTATTCTAAGCTTTTTATTCTAATTTTTTTAATACTTTTTAAATATTTATTTTAAATTTATTTTAAACCATCAATAAGGCGTAGTAAGGCGTAGATTCGTCGAATGGGCCCAAAACGATCCCGATTTTCATAAGGGAATTTTGTTTAGCGATGAAGCGCACTTCTGGTTGAATGTCTACGTCAACAAACAAAACTGCCGCATTTGGAGTGAAGGTAATCCTCAAGTGTATGTGGAAACACCGTTACATCCAGAAAAACTGACTGTTTGGTGCGCTTTATGGGCTGGTGGAATCATTGGTCCGTACTTTTTCAAAAACGATGGTGGCCAGAACGTTACAGTCAATGGTGATCGGTATAGAGCCATGATTACTAACTTTTTCATTCCTGAATTAAATAACCATGATGTCCAGGAGATGTGGTTTCAACAAGACGGCGCAACATGTCACACAGCTCGTGCTACAATAGATTTATTGAAAGACACGTTTGGTGACCGCCTAATTTCACGTTTTGGACCTGTGAATTGGCCTTCAAGATCTTGTGATTTAACACCGCTAGACTACTTTCTGTGGGGCTATGTAAAGTCATTGGTCTATGCGGTAAAGCCACAAACGCTTGACAATTTGGAAGACAACATTCGCCGTATTATTGTCGATATACGGCCACAAATGTGAATCGAATAATCCATCGTTGTTTTATTGCAACTTAAAGTTATATACCTCTATAAAAAACACCCTTTATAAGTTTCCTCTTTACAAAAACAATCTCAGTGAAATGTTTGTTCAAATATAATAAAAATTTGTTTGAAACAGAGAAGCGTTTAACATTCTTACTACACCATCTGCGAAAGTGATGTTTGTATGCCAGGACAAGGAAAAACTTACAACTATCGCTAGCAGGCTGAAATACAAACCATACAAACTGACGTTAATAGTAGAAAGTCAAATACCAATACACCTATACTAAGAAAACTTATTGTGAAGCCCTTACACCATGCAATGTATTCAACCACCACCTAAGTGTAGTTTTTATAGCAATTTCTATGTCGTTGTTGTATATTTTATTATGCTTACTACCGTAGAAGAAAAATAATACACTTCATCTACGCCAACATCACCACTTTAGCAATCACACAATAAATGAAATACGAAGAAAAAACCAAAACAAACCGGCTAAATGAAAAGTAAGAAAAGCATACAACGAAATTGTACAAAAACAACAACGTTTACTTGAGAATTTTGTAAACAATGAAAGAGTCAATGAAATACACCTCCTTCCATAAACACAGTAGACGCAACGCAGCAAGTAACACAAGTTTGCATTTGCGTTGAGCGTTAATTATAATAAAGGCAGCAATAGCATTTGCTTATGCTACTGCAAGTAGCATAACAGTTCATCAATTCCTTATTAATGATGTCATTAAAACATTTTTCTTTGCCGTTATGTTTCACACTACGTTGTAAAAACCTCCCTTTCATGCATGTATTGTATTGACAGCCTTAATACTCGCATTGCGAGCACAATTCCTCCCACTGTTAGCTCTAATTCTCTCATTGTTGCGAACAAAAATAGAAATTAGCCCAAAAGCAAAGCAGCAGAATCTTGGCTTGTTGTCTACGCTGCTTTTAAAATAATCGCTTCCATATACACCAAAGCATTATACTTTTGAGAGATTGCTGCGTAGCTGCGTTGCGTTTATTGAGTTTGTAGCAGTATTTGCAATCTAAACTTTCTGACATTCTCTCTTTTTCTGTCTAGAAATCTTTTTCTACATTTGTGTTGTCACTCTACTGAATAAATGTAAATAAATGTATACCATGCATGCATACATATGTATGTATAGAGGTCTCCCCAAAAAAGGGAGAAAATTACATTTGTTGTTATGCTGTACTAAATGTTGTTAAACAAAATAGACAACAAATTGCACATACACGCATAGCATACATTAACAGTGGTGGCGATTATTGATAAATGCATGGACATGCAATTATGATTACGTTTTTAATCCCCCACATTAATTTCAACATCGGGCGTTACTTTAAAGGAATTTTGTGTTAAATTCTGAAATTTATGATACTGACAGCTTGTTGATGCAATAAGGATGCAAAGGAAGGACATATTATGTGGAAATATTTTAAGTGATACATACTTATGTTACTATAAACAAACGTGGACTATAATAGCACCTTCCTACAATACAAGTTACTTTGAAGGCCAAGCAACTTAATTTGGACCTTATACATCAGTCTGATCAAGCTCCTGATCAGAGGTCCTTAGAATACATACATAATTTGTCATTACAACCCTTCAGTCAGGATTACGACCTAGTTTCTCACACCACTTATGTTGTGTGTTTAATTTTTATACATGAGTGGTGGGACCTACAGTTTAATGTCGACTCCGAGCGACAGATTTTTGAGAAACTTTTCATGGCAATTTTATTTACTCTCAGAGTTTTTGCCAGAAATCTGCTAAGAGGAAGTCGCCGAAGAAATACTTTTCATATTTTATTTTGATGTCTGGCCTGGGGCTCGAACCTGGCTTTTCGTCTAATAAGCCAACACACTACCTACTAGACTACGGCGACTTCTATCCTTAGAATACCTCTGTATAAAAAAAGAAGAAAATTTGTCCTAAGTAGAGCTAATATTTTATCAGGCAGTTCCTGTTATTACTTATAAAATTGTCGCATCTATTATGCCTTCTGTACCACTGTACTTTGGTAAGGAGAAAAAAAGAACAAAAAACATGTTGACTCGTTAATAAGGGGGTGGTTGTATGCGGCAGATGTATATGGAAGTTGTTTTTGCACATTTCAGTCTCCGTTTTTTCGCCTGTCTGACTCTGTTTCTGTCTGTCAGGGGACATGAAGCGCTACATCAAATACCGTTGTTGTTTACCTAAGTATACATATATTGATGCATACTTATATTGGATTATAGTTAACGTGGTTCCCGTAAGTATGTGTAAAGAAGAGCAAGGGTTTGTGTCTATACTCCGTCTAAAAACATCGAAAAGTTCTATTTTTTTACATGTTAAAGCCAAGAGAGAAAAACCGAAGAGAATCAAATTTGTATTTTTGTTTATCCTTCTTCCTGCTTCTTCTTCTACTTTTTGCTTCAATATGTTTTTACCCTAATGACGATGATGACGATGTGTCATTAATACATATTGTATAAGAGTTTTCCTACAGGAATATTTTGTAAATGTATGTGTAACACGCACTTAACAAGAGTTAAGGGGATAATATTAAAGACAAATGTGTACGTGGTTTAATTTAGTTGTAGTAAAAATAGTATTTTTATTACATACGCAATTCGCCCTTACAACACTTCAGTCAAGATTACGACCTAGCTTCTCACAGCACTTACGTTGTGTGTGTTAATTTTATACATGAATGGCGAGGTCTACAGTTTTAAGTCGATTCCGAATAACAGATCTTTGAGAAACTTTTCAGAGTAAAGAAGAAATATTCAAATTTCATTTTGTTGTAGATGTCTAACATGGGCTTTGAACCGTGTCCTCACGTCTAATAAGCCTACACACTACCTACAAGACTACGACGACTTCACAAAATTACTTTCATTCAATTTCAGCGCATATTATGGAAAATTGCATCGCCTTTATGGAACCAAATGTCATTGCTGTTTAGCTAGGTCATAATACCAACTGAAAGGTTGTAATGACCATTTATGTGTGTATATATGTATGTAATTTAGCGATAATATATATGAGAGTGAATATGTCTTCTTCTTTTCTTTCCAATAAGAACAGGGGATGCCGTTCAGGCATTTAAATTTGTTTTATGCGCTGCATAACTGCCAGGCTTTCACGTGTCTACAAGTTATTATCATTATCATTACAAATTCCTTTTGGCTCTGATTGATGGCGTTCTGTATTATTATCTATTTAATATATAGTCGAGTCCAGAGCTTCTCTTCATGCTTGATTCCTTATATATACATGCTTGCTAAAGTTTGCATATGCTATCGCCTTTTTCCCTTCTTGGCAAGAAAGCAATGCATGCAGTGCTTAGGTCTTTACCGGCAATGTATCACCAAACTGGAAGCCAGCTATGGTATACCCTACACAAGGATGAACGAATAAAACTATCCATCCAATCATACGAGGGCAAAGCCGCCTCTCGGTCGAACGGATATGCAAATTAAGTTCCTTTTTTTAATGTAGACCTAGTCTACGGTCATTGCCGTTTAGCTAGGTCATAATACCAACTGAAAGGTTGTAATGACCAATTATGTGTGTATGTATGTCTGTAATTTAGTGATAACTCTCTTCCGCAGATGGTCCTGCCGACTATTCCTTTCATTTTGTCTGGTTTCTTGAATTACATTTTATGAGGCTATGTAAAGTCACTGGGTTATGTTGAAAAATTAGCATTTGAGGCAGTAATTTGAAACCAATATTTAGGCCACCATTAATATGTTTTAATAAGAATATTTTAAATATTTTCTGTAATTATTTTTATGTTTGTTTTTATCTGTATTAAAATTTTCAACTTACCTGTTGATGCAATCTTGTTGTCATTATTCTCCCTTTTTTTTCTAATACTGTGTATTTTCTCACTTTTTACAAGAGTTTCTGTAAATGTAATGCTATAATCACAATAAACTCAACGCAGGAAGCACAACAACTTTGCAAATGCAGTCTTAGGTAAGCTGCAGGTATATTAATTATAATAAAGGTAGCGGCAAAGCATAAGCATAACATAAAAAAACATTTCATTAATTCTTTATCATTGATGCCACTAAATCATCGTTTTGTGTTATGTTTCATACCTAGCGTTTTTAAAACCTCTATTACATGCATGTTATTATATTGACAGCATTAATCCTTACATTGCTAGCACAAATCCTTTCACTGTGAACACTAATTCTCTCATTGCTGCGAATAAAAATAAAAATTAGCCTAAAGGCAAAGCAGCAGAATCTTTCTGCTGGTCATTTCTACCATTCAGTAAGGATTACGCCCCAGTCTCTCACACCACTTAGGTAGGTAGGTAGGTAGAGGTGGCTGCCCATCCAAAAAACATTTTTGGATGGAAACACTGGGCACCGCATTGGGCCCATTGTGCTACCACAGTTATCCGCTATCCCCTATCTCAAAACCACTCGGAGCTCCTGATGAAGCGATTTAGGCTACCAATGTCAATCCTTGACAGTTCCTCCAGATCATCTATGTAGTAAGTAGCCAAGTACTTCCTTCTCCTTTGGCAAAGAGCCGGGCATGTACCCAGCAGGTGAGGGACAGTCTCCTCTTCTTCCTCATCTCTGCTGCTTCTGTAGAAGTCGTTAGCAAGGTGTCCAAGACCAATGCACGTCGAATGCGTACCCATAATGCCCCGTAATGGCACCGACAACTATACTGAGCGCGCCTCTTTAGAGTTTAAGTAGACTCACTGTGCGCCTCTCATCCAGCCTTGGCCAGATTTTACGAGCCGTTCTACCCGTCCGAGGCAGTCCACCTGTCGTTGACGGAATCGACGATCGCATTATCAATTATGCTCCCACCACTTATGTTGTGTGCGTTAATTTTTATACATGAGTGATGGGACCTACAGTTTAAAGTCGACTACGAACAGCAGATTTTTGAGAAACTTTTCATGGTAATTATAATTAATCTCAGAGTTTTTGTCAGAGAGGTAGTCGCCGTCAGAGAGGAGTCGAATATTTTTCATGTGTCGTTTTGTTGGAGATGTCTGACCTGATGTTCCAACAGTGATCGCACGTCTAATACGCCAACACACTACCTACTAGACTACGGTCAAAAATTATATGGTAAGACACTCCGCTAACTATACAGAAGCTGCTTTAGATACGGGTAAGATAACAAAGAACATGTAGTCAAAAATTTATAATGGGCACACTGAACGTTTGCTCAATCTCCGAATCAGTACCTTCCAAGTCGCTGTTATGCAGTAATTGTGGAAATGACTTTCCATAAACTGGATACATGCCCAATGTTATTAACAGAAAAGCACCCGATTTGTGTTTTGTAGATATTAACTGAGACTAGGCAGTTCTATCATAAGCTTAAGATGCTTCCAATATTAGGGAGAAAGAATCATTGTGGTACCACAATAAGACACACAAGCTTACGGATGCCCATCGTCCTCGGAAAACAATGCGTCATCTTTATATACTCAATCTTGCATAGGAACACTGCAAATTTTAGCATTTTGAGCAGGCTTTTCTTCAGATTTATTTTTCGAATTTATAGTTCAAAATAAATTTAAGGTTTCACTTTCATTTACGTTAGGTTAGGTTAGCAGGTAGCTTGCTGTTTACAGGCAAGTTCACTCGGTGGCCCATATGGCCCATTGTGTTGGCCAGTGTGAAGTAAGTAATCATGATCTTTTAGTCGTGAGTTTGAACCACCCTGAGCTTCGCATGAAACCAGCCAGTTTCCTCAGTGGCACATTCGCCCCATACCCAGATCTTCAAACGTTCTGTCACCCAAAAACCGATGACGTCCGTTTTAAAGTGCAATGCCCTCACATAAAAGTTGTTGTACCGATTCATTTTCCTCCACATTATGGCAGCTTCTGTAGTAATCACGATGGGGCAGACCGCGGCTGTTAGCGAAACTATCAAAGCGCAGTGTCTCGTTGGAACTCCTGTTAGAATGCGAACCGTTTTCTTGTTGAACTCAAATAGTTCCCTGGTTCTCCCTCGCGTACACACATACATAACTCGGCGTTAAAATCCTTTAGTCAGGATTACGACCTAGTTTTTCACACCACTTATGTGTTTCAGTAAGTATACTTAAGTGGCGGGACCAACAGTTTAAAATCGACTTCGAATGACAGATTTTTTTCATGGCAATTTTATTTAGTTAGCCTCAGAGTTTTTGCCAGAAACCTGCTGAAATTAAACCATAAAATAAATTCATTACAAATTCTTCCGAAAGTGACTTACAAAATCACTTGCTAGTGTACACACAACTTTAGAAAAATATTGTCTTGTATTCCTTCCTTTTTCTCTTCTCAAACTATTAATTGCCTGTTATTATTTCAAAATGAGTATCATATTAAGAAGTACAACAATGAAAACAACAACAACGAAGAGAATTATAAATTGCAAAACATTAACAACAAACAGCAATAAAAGGGTACAGCAAATGACAACAATGACGGAAACAAGTGACAGCAACAACATGTTAACTCTCTCATTTCTTATCCTTTCACTAAGCTTATCTACAAAACTCTTTTTCAAGAAAATAGGGTGTAAGAGAGTGTGTGAGTGAAAAAATGACGAAAACACGCGACAATCATTATTTTTCAAATGAGAAATACTGGATTATAGATAAGAATGTAAGGAACTCAGTCAGTTCATATACAGTGTATTACAAAAGTATACGAAAACAACGAAAAGAAAATTGTTTCTGTAGATCTCAATACTTATTGGACATCCTAGGTTTTTACCACTAACTTGCCTTAACATCAGCATCATGAAGCTGCCATACTTCCCTATTAGTCGCCTACACACATCTAACTGCTTCAATTAACTTCTTCAGTATCTCCCAGTATTGTCGCCGTAGTCTAGTATGTAAGTGTGTTGGCTTATTTGGGTATGAGGCCACGGTTCAAACCCCAGGTCAGATATCTCCAACAAAACGAAACATGAAAAATTATTTCTTTGGCGAACTTCCTCTCAGCAGATGTCTACCGAAAACCCTGAGAGTAAATAAAATTGCCATGTAGTATGTCCCAGTTTCCCCCTGATATCTTTAAATTGCCTTTCAGGACTTGATCGATTTTGAATTCCATGTTCATTGGATCATCGCCTAAACTCGGGCATTTGAACACAACATTTTTTTGAGCAGTGTCTTCTTCATTGGTACATTTAAGGAGTTTTGTTTGAGATGTCCTGCCCTTTGTAATCAATCTGATAAGACTTCAGATACTAGGTAAGGTTATAGTAAATTTATAATTGGCCATTGCAACCCTTCAGCCAGGATTACGGCCTAGCTTCTCACACCACTCATGTTGTGTGCGTTAATTTTATACGTGCGTGGCGGGACGTACAGTTCAACGTCGACTCCGAACGACAAATTTTTGAGAAACTTTTTCTTGTCAGGTTTTATTTAGTTTTTGCCAGAAATCTGCTGAGAGAAAGTCGCCGAAGAAATACTTTTTGTATTCTGTTTTGATGTATGGCCTGGGACTCGAACTCTGGCTTTACCTCTAATAAGCCAAAACACTACCTATTAGACTACGGCGACTTCAAGGTTATAGTAAAGCTCTTCCCTATTTCTGTTAGTCCATCTCTGAATGTTTGGAATTAGTTTTCAGGTTTAACTGCCGTTTTAACAAGTTTCGCCTCTTTGTTTCGCAAAGAAATTTGTCTTAAGATGGTAAGCATTGTTTCTCTTAGGATTTCGGAACTGTCCGTTCATCACATAACACGGACACTTATCTTGCCATTTCTAAAGAGGGTAATTCTTGATGCAATACCAATCGCTTCCAAAGATATAATGCCGTGTCGGATATACAACCTAAAGTAGATTTTTCTAAAAATTAATAACATACGGCATATGTTTCATATTCTGTAAAATTAGGGCCAAGACCTCGTTTACCTTTTTTTCTAAAATCCAAGCAGCTTGACACGAAATACCCCCGCCTCCTTAATCGCTATCAATATTCGAATATAAATTACGCTCTCTCCTAATGCTTTCCCCTCGTTGTCCTTTCTTTATAAAATACAACCAGTTTGGCACGAAATACCACAGCCCCTTAATCGCTTCAAGTAGTCGGATATATATTAACCTCTCAGGGCAAGGTAAGCGTTTGCAATCGAGGCTTTACTTAACTTTGAGATTATTATGAGCAATTCGTCATGAAGTACTTTTTTATTAGAATTTGGCGAATTCATCCCGTCTTGGCTTCACCAAAACTTTTATGACTTTGATGGTGTGCCATCCTGTTGTGGAGATTTGTCTCTTATGAGAGAGCAGCCGCCTAATTGCATTGAAGCGGAGGCCAAGTTTCCTTCAGTATTCTTTCTTTCCAATAAGAATAGAGAATGGCATTTGGGCATTTAATTTTATTTTATGCGCTGCATAAGTGGCAGAAGTTCTGCTGTTTACGAGTTGTTGTCATTATCATTACATAGTAGCATGAAGCTTGAATTTTAACTCTGTTTGATGGCGTTCTGCATTCTTATCTTTTGACTGTAAAGAGCTTCTCTTCATGCCTTATTCCTCATTTCATGCATTCTTCCTAGGGTTTTCCAACCGTTATTTTCGCTTTATTCCCTTCTTTTCATGAAAGTAACGCATGCAGTTCTTAACTTTACCGGCAACACTCGAACTATACTCGAAGTCGGCTGTGGGACTCCCTACACAAAGATTTACGATTAAAATTACGCATGGAGTCTTCCGGGTCTTTCATGCATTCTTTCTAAAATTTGCATATGCAGTCATTCCACCCTTTATTTTCGCTTTTTTCCCTTCTTGCCATGAAAACAACGCATGCAGTTCTTAGGGTTTTACCGGCAATATGTATATCGTCGTACTGAAAGTCTGTCGGCTATAGGATATCCTGCACAACGATGTATGATTCGCATTATCCATGGAGTCTTACGGGGGCAAAGTTCGAATGGAAGCGCAAATTAGATTGTTTTTTAAACGTAAAAAGGTAGGGTAGAGAGTGCTAAAGCCCGCTAATATCGTAATTATTGTCGCTCGTTTTTCTTTATTGACTATTCAGCATTGGAAAGTGTCGATACTGCTGTTCAAATGGAATTAACGAGAGGAAGAGTTAAAAAGTAGGACCAGGGAAATAATTAAATGATATATGTATGCCCTCCTCTAACTTCTTTTTCTCGTTGTTATCGTAGCCGTCATTGCTGTTTGTATTGTTGAAAAACCATAACCAGTAACAGTGCATCTGTCTCCCTTTCTCTCAAACCACGGAATCCCTATAAGATACTTCACGCATTCCCTTCGTTAATTTATTTCAATTTAAAAAGAAGATAAAAGGAGTGAGTATCTCAACAACTTACTGTTGTACGACAGCTAATAAAAATATTGTCGTTGAAGTACTCGTATATGTACTTTGTAAGTGTGTATGTTTCTACATGTAAAACGTGAATGACTGAATGATACGTTACGTTGCTGGAATACGAGTAAAACTATTCCTATGTCAGTCACGCCTAACATTTTTTTTCCGCTTTATTCTCATACTCATGCCTGATATGGAAACCAATTTTCAGCAGCTTTGACTGACAATATACAGTATAAATGATATCAAAGTAGGATAGAGTGAAGACATTTTACAATAACAACAACACATACATTAAAAAGGATAGGGAGTAGTATACAAGAAAATAGCGGATACAAATTTAATAAATGAAATGCAATTTGTCAACATTTATTTGCCTTTTTACACAGAATAAAAGCACCAGCAAAATATGTAAGGGGAAAATGAGTATGAATAAGAATATGTTTACAAGTTTGTTTAAAAAACATTTTGTATTACAGTCTTGTTAAAAACATTTTATAAGTTTGAGTATATAGTACAGTGGACAGCAAAAGTCTTAGTACGGCAATATATTTTGCCAAAAAAAATCCCCACAGGCTTAAGACTCTTACACAAAGTCCAGATATGACTTTAAGAGAGTATTTAGGAGATCATTTGAAAGAACGCTTACGTAATCTCTAAACCTCAAACAGAAGTCAACCGAAAAACTTGCTCATGGTGACACCAGATAGAACACTAAGCAAAACTTGTACATTAAATTCCAAATGGGTTAAATGGGGGGCTTGACCTTAAGGGATATTCTAGTAAATACAAGCGATAATATTTTCATATATTAGGACTTTGAATTTTAAATTTACTCAGGGTTCTCCTTGGGGTTACCTATGGAGTCATCTGAAACTTTTCTTAGGGTTCTCCTTAGCGGTATCTATGGAGTCATTTGAAACTTTTCCTTATTTTTCTCTTGTTTTATGAAAAATATTATAAAAACAGAAATAAATTAATAAAATAAATATACTCGTATAAACTATAAATTTGTATATAAACTTTTGGCTAAAATTCATGAAATTGCTAAAATATGTATATTGCCGTACTAAGGCTTTTGCTGTCCACTGTATGTACATAAACATATACACTTTTTCATATTTTTTTTGCTGCCTTAAATTTTCTGACAATATTTTATAAAATTTTCAGTTAATCTTTGCAAATCAACGATTTTTACTAAAGAAGTCAAATAACACTAGCACTCAATTTATTTGAAGTTTATAGGGACTATCTCTTATATTAATGGATGGGCCAAATATCGGCTTAAATTTGAACCATCGGTTATAGCGAATTTTGCAATACTTATGTCAATCTATTCTGTCACAAAATTCGGTATATGATCTCCACTGAACGTAATAAAGCGATCTACGCTGTATCAACGTTGGGATTTATTGGGCCAAAAAGAAACTACAAGAAGATGTCGATTTTGCCAAAAAAAAGTTATCTTTTCAGCTCACTTTCATCTTGGTGTGTACGTTAGTAAGCAAAATTGCCGTTTTTGGGTCTCAGAAAACCCACACGTGGTCTTACAGAAGCTAATGCACCCATTACGAGTGGCCGTTTGGTGCGGCTTGTGGATCAGAGGCATTACTAGCCCATATTTCTTTGAAAAGGAGGACGACGCAACCATTACGGTCAATAGAAACACCTATCGCATCATGACAACCGATTTTTTATGGTACCCGCTCTTCATGGTATTGATGTGAACGATGTTTGGTTTCAACAGGATGGCGCAAATTGCCATACATCTCATGCCACAATCGATTTATAGCGTCAAACATTTGATGGCCGTTAACTTAGCCGAAATGGCAATGTCAATTGGCCGCCAAGAAGCTGTGATTGGCCAGCGTTGGACTATTTTCTATGGCTCGCCTTTAAAGAAGGATGTTATGCCAACAAACCAGAGATAATTGAGCATTTGAAGGCCAACATTCGTGATGCCATTGCCGAGATACGACCTCATACATACAAAATTGGCCATTACAACCCTTCAGTCAGGATTACGGCCTAGCTTCTCACACCACTCATGTTGTGTGCGTTAATTTTATACGTGAGTGGCGAGACCTACAGTTTAACGTCGACTCTGAATGACAAATTTTTGAGAAACTTTTTTCATGGCAGGTTTATTTACTCTCAGAGTTTTTGCCAGAAATCTGCTGAGAGGAAGTCGCCGAAGAAATATTTTTTCATATTTCGTTTTGATGTCTGACCTGGGATACGAACCCGGGCTTTACGTCTAATAAGTCAACACACTACCTACTATGTAGTCTACGGCGACCTCATACACTCGAAAAAGTGCAAGAAAATTGGTCCGATCGAATGAGATACTGTGAGGCCCCCCGATAACTTGTTTCTTTCTAAATGTTTTCTTTCTCTTTTCATTGAAAATCTTTTGGATATGTATTCTTCTATTAGATATTGCTTCTGAAGCGTAGTTGACATCAAAATTTTTTTAATATTTGCTCCAAATAATCGTAAAGATTATGACTTTTGTACCTCCAGAAGCACACTAACCACCCTTTACTCACTTTATGTCACGTACCTACACATGCATGTCTAGACAAGAGTGATATTCAAACAACATATACTATAACCTTATACTCTATATGTGTAGCTGTGATTCATATTTTTTTAGGAATATTAATTATGGACTGAAATAAATATAACAGAAAAAAACAACAGCCTTTACCCATGTCAGGAAGTAATGAAATATAGAAGAGGAAAATTTGCATTTCTTCTTATTTTTTTTTTTTAACTATTAAGTGCAGCACTCTGTCAAAGCGACACTCATAGCCAGAGTATCAATGATCGTTAAACACTTAATTAAAACGACACTTCTTTCCTCAACTCTTACTCACTATCTCGCTTTACTGAAACTTTCTCTTGTTCGTGCCACAACCAATTGAGTGTATCGTTAACTTCCTCTTGGTCTAGTGGTCTACTTTGCTTCCGCATGGCTTCTACTGTTTTATAGCCATTTCGTATCGATATTATTGGCAAAAATACTATGAAATAAATATTGGATTTTATTAGTTTTCCTCTTTTTATTGTTGTTTTAAAAACTGGGTGTTGACTAATGGTGTGATAGAATTTGTTATGCGATACAGTGGGGCAAAATTTTGTAGATGGGTTAAAAACAAGAGCACATATAGTGTTAGGCATCATAGAAATTATTATTTACAGAACTTTTTATCATATCTCGCATGAATCAGAAATCTGCACGACTACTATGCATGGAAAGGCCTTTTGATACTAACAAGAGAAGACAGTGTTTTAAAAGAACAAAAACTCTTGTACTATGCAGTTTCCAAGGACCATCACGACTACTCTACCTTTCTTAACGTCTACACAGACTGCGATTTAAGCAAGTTAGACAAATATTCATATCAGAGCACATTCCTATATTAAACATTCCACCTCAAAGGCATATGTCAGTATATGTATGTAGTACGTTCTTGTACTCACTGAGTAAAGGAACTTGTAAATTCTTCTGAAGATGGTAAATTCTTCTTCACGGTCATGAAGATCGTTAAGAAATTAGCATTTATTAGGAATAGGGTCCATTCTAAACATGTAAATTTAAACTTAACTTTAAATTTAAACAAGACTGTTTACCTTTGCTACGGTAATCTATTGTGTTAGCGTATTAGACGTGAGGCCAAGGTTCAAACCCCAAGTCAGAAAGCTCCAACAAAATAAAATTTGATAAATATTTCTTTGTCAATTTCCTTTCAGCAGATTTCAGAGTAAATGTTCTCCGAGTAAATAAAATTGCAATGAAAACTTATCTCAAAAATCTATCGTTCGGTGTCGACTTTAAGCTGTAGGGTCCACAACTCATGTATAAGCATAAGCAGTGTGAGAAGCTAGGTCGTAATCCTGACTGAAGAGTTATAATAACCAATTTTTTTTGTATGTATATGCGTATGAATGTATATAACTCATTTAATAAGCCGTCAAATCAAAAAAATAATTATATTTGGTGACCAAATTAATCTTATATATAAAAATGAATATGTGTTTATTTGTTTGTGGGTTTGTTTGAAGTCTATAGACGGCTAAACGGCTGAACCGATTTTCTTGAAATTTTAACAGTACCTTCGGGTATTCTAGAAGGAACTATAGGCTACTTTTTATTTTAAAATTTCAAGTAGGCGATGTGCCACGCCCTCATACCCATATAAAAATTAGTGTTTGTTTGTATGTACCTTATAGAACCGTAAACTATGCATTTGATCATGTTATGATCTTTAGAAAAGTTGTTGCGCATGAGCCGACGAAGGCTTCTAAATTGGTAGGACCAATTTCCGACGGGTGGTGCCACTGAACATTACTCAAAATGAATTAAATCGTAAACTGTGCATTCTTTAACAAAGTTGTTGCGCATGAGTCGACGGAGGTTGGTGCGATTAATTTCCGATGGATGGCGTCACTGAAAATTATTCAAAATAAGTGACAAGCAATTGGTCGACATACACCTCAAGCACGGAAGAAAAAAGCATTACGAGCCTCAGAATCAGACGAGCATTGAGACTGGAAAATCTTCGAGTATATGTCGCTGACCCCCGTTCGCTTGAATCACTTGAACAACGAGAAGAGAGATTAGAAACTGATCGAATGCGTACTATTCAGGCCCGTTCATCTGAATCATCAGGACAATGGGAAACAAAATCAATAATATGATTCAAAATTAATTGGGCATTTGTGTAATGTCTTTCCTTTAAATTTATTTTAGTCGGTGGCGCAGCAACACGCACAGGATACAGCTAGTTAATTTTATAAAAAAAGTTAGTGTTAAACTTTTTTAATAGACCCCTAATGGAGAGAATTTCTATTCTACACTATGATTGTTTGAAAAATTTGTTTTTGCTTTGGATTTTTCATTGAGATATACTTATAAATCCGTTAATAGGCTCCTTAAGAATTCAAATGTATCAAACTTTTAAAAATATTTTAGAATTTATTGTTGAAATGGAAGAAAAATCCAAATAAATCTGTAGTAAAGATATAGGTACTGACAAATAATATTTATTATAATATATTTCATTGCTCACACGTAGAAATTATTTATATTTGCATATGTACTGTATTGATAAACAATTAAATAAAAATCTTTAAAAATCTTTCAGAATAAATATAAGTTTTATCTGTCTGTCCCATAGGCATGGTTCCGTATACTACATTTGGTCTACAAAACAATGCAAATAGTTGAATGGAAAACGTTTCTTATACTTCCTTTTTACATATTTTATTTTAGTTTTATTTTGCCACAAAAACTATGTTGAGGGAATTGTTTTCATATCTTTTCCTTGTTAACCTCTTTTTTGTCTGCCCGTAAATGTTTGACCTGTATGATGGCATTTTGTAAAATTTTTTTCTTTAATTTTTTCTATCAACTTGTTGGCCATGATATATGTGACAAAAAAAATATAAAAATAGGGTGATAGAGAGGGGAATAGATAAGCCATATAGAGTAGTTAGTTTCTGTTGAATATTTTTATCACTGCAATAAAACCAAAGTTATGGTTTTTATTTATTTCTTTTTTTTTCCTTTCCAAAAAAAAAATGAAGAAATAAAATAAAAGTATAATAAAAACACTAACACTAACGGTAGTATTTTTATATATTATCTTTTAAACATACAGTGGACAGCAAAAGTCTTAGTATGGCAATATTTTTGACAAAAAAGTCCCCACAGGCTCAATACCCTTGCACAAATTCCCGAAATGACTTCAAGAGAGTATTTGGGCGAAAATTTTAAAGAACGGTTACGTAATTGCTAAACCTCAAACAAAAGTCAACCGAAAAACTGGCTCATGGTGACATCAGACAGAACACTAAACAAAACTTGTACATTCAATTTCAAATGGGTTAAATGGAGTCCTTGACCTTAAGGGTTATTCTACTAAATACAAGGGATAACATTATCATATATTAGGACTTTGAATTTAAAATTTACTCAGGGTTTTCCTTGGGGGTACCTATGGAGTCATCTGAAACTTTCCTAATTTTTCTCTTGCTTTATGAAAAGCATTAAAAAATTTGTTTGTTTTATAATAAAACAGAAATAAATTAATAAAATAAATACTCGTATATAAACTATAAATTTGTATACAAACTTTTGGTTAAAATTCATGAAATTGCTAAAATATATATATTGCCGTACTAAGACTTTTGCTGTCCACTGTATGTGCATACATACATATGTCGGGTACATTATTTATCACATTTATCGTTTAAATAATTTATCACTTACACAAGACCGACTATAAACTCTCCGTTTAATGGCAATAATAATCAAATATGAAATGACGTTCAAAATAAACGAGACAATAGGAAATGAGAAGCTATAAAGAAATATAAATTAAATAGAAAAAATGTATGTATAAAGGAAAATATGTACATAGGCAGACAACAAAACGAATGTTAAATTAAAAAAAATGCGCATAACAATATTTGTAAATATTAAGGAAACTTCAATATGTTATAAAACCCAAAGGCAACATGATTACATAATCAATTTCAAATATAAGTTAATAAATCACAGAAGTTACAAATCAAAAATCTTAATCTTAAAGTAGAGAGAATAACATAAATGAAGCAAATAACATCCCGACTTAAAGAAACATAGTCAGGAAACTGAGAGAAACTTCAAAAATAAGGGTCTTGAATAATTAAACGATGTGTTGTGTCTTTAGAGAACGTTACTATCACGCCAAGTAAACCGCAAGAAGACTTTCATAATAGAAAAGGATATGCAGGTCATAGTCCTAGTCTAGTAGGTAGTGTGTTAGCTTATTAGACGTGAGGCCATGGCTCAAACCAGATCAGATATCACCAACGAAACGAAATATGAAAAAAAATCTCAGAAGATTTCTGGCTAAACCTCTGAGAGTTAATAAAGCTATTAAAAAATTTTCAAAAATCTCTCGTTCGGAGTCGGCACTAAATTGTAGCTTCTCATGTATAAAAATTAACACACACATCATAAGTGGTGTGAGAAACTAGGTCGTAATCCTGGATGAAGGGTTGTAACGACCAATTACACAGCCCCGCAAAATTTGGCCTTTTTTGTTGAAACCCCTAAAAATAGCGTTTTTGGCCATTTTTGAAACATAGTAGAGCTAAACACTGACGTGCTAGACCAACGCTTTGTGCTTTAAAATGAGCCCAAAGCCAATTGTTTGCATGTAGATTTACTTAAAAATTACAGATCTTCATTCAGATGTAAAAAATACAAAATGGCGGATCCAATATGGCGGTCAAGTAAATCTGATTAATTTTTATAAACCTCGACCGCCATATTGGATCCGCCACTTTGAATTTTTTAAATCCAGATTCGTGTTCAGCGCGCAAAATGCCTTCGGAAATACCTGGAGCCATCTTATTTGCAAAACCCATGCAGGGCTGTGTTATCTATGTATTGTGTCATTGCTAAAAATATCCTGGAAAAAGTATACTTTCCTTTGTTCTACTACCCCTCTCTATGGAATATTATGATATAATATGGTTTCAATTACTTTCTATTTTCCTTTCCAATGCAGTTCGTATAAGGGTGACGAATGTCATTCAATGTGAAATACATTGAATACAGAACTGCCAATTAAAGCTAATTGCAAAGCAGGGAGGAGAAGAATGACAATAGTTTGGTCCGATACAAAGTACTCATCAGACGTCTTTGAGTCCATACAATTATTTTATATACGGGCCACTATCGAGTTCTGGAGATAACTTGGTATCTCTGTAGATAAGATTGGATTGGGTTAGTGGGAGGTCCCTCTTTAAAGGTGAAGGTCAGACTAAGGCCAGCATTTAGGCATATTGTAATACCATTATTTATAGGTCAGGTTAGGTTAGGTGAAGCTAGAGGACGTGTACTTGGCAATTAAGACAAGTACAGTACCCGGAGGTCGAATTGACCCATTGTACAACGACCTAGTTTCCCTAGTTGTGTGTGTTAATTTTATACATGAGTGGTGGGACCTACATTTTAAACCTTTTCATGGCAATTTTATTTACTCTCAGAGTTTTTGCCAGAAATCTGCTGAGAGGAAGTCGCCGAAAAATACTTTTTGTATTTTGTCTTTGATGTCTGGCCTGGGGCTCGAACCCTGGCTTTGCATCCAACACACTACCTACTAGACTACGGCGACTTCTACCACTATTTATATCTAATCCAAGAATCAAACATTCTCCAGAGTAAACCAACATGAGTTCATGATAAATCTTGGAGAGCTCAGTCAAGAGTATCAGAAAATGTGAGGTTAACAGCCTCCGTCTCCATATTACAAGAGCAGACCAATGGCACATGAAGTCTCTTCTTCACGCAGAAGCTAATTGAAGGAAATCCAAGTTTTTCGACATGCCTTTCAAAAAGACAGATTAAGGAACATCGTACCATATCGTAATGAATGATTTGGAAGCGTCTAAACCTAAAATCGTTGCCTAAACCGGAGCTGTTTCTCGGTGAGTACTGTCAAGAGGTCAGAGTTATGAAAATCTTAATGACCTTCGCTGAAAATATTGTTTTTTCTCAGATTTATTTCATTAAGCAGAGTTACGCGCGATCAGGGTATGTATGCTCTGGGCTAGTAATCATTTGGTAAGCTTAACGTATTGGAATTTAAATATCTTTATGGATATTTAAAGGGTCCGCCAAATAACTTTTTATGTTTAAAATGATTTTAAAAAAAACTACTGTATATTTTCTCAAATTTTTTTTTTATTTGAAAGTACAATCCTTCCGGATATGGAATTTAATTTCATTCATGGCTGCCTCGGCTAGCCATGCAGTAGCCTACACGATCGGTCTAATTTTTAAGCACAATATCGATTATGTGCAACTGTATTTCACAAATGGCTTCACGAATATTGTCCTTTAAAGCGTCAATTGCCTCTGGCTTGTCGGCGTAACACTTATCTTTGACGGCACCCCACAAATAATAGTCCAACGGTGTCAAATCGCAGCTCCGAGGTGGCGAAACGACATCAGCTCAGCGGCTGATAATGCGATCTTCAAAAACAGGGCGTAAAACATCGAGTGTAGCTTCGGCTGTGTGTCACGTAGCGCCGTCCTGTTGAAACCAAATGTTGCCAATATCCTCCTCTTCTACTTTTGTGAACAAAAATTCGTTCAACATGGCCCGATAACGATCGCCATTGACTGTAACGGCCACTCCTTCTGTAAGTCGATCGCAGGCCCACTTAGCGAAGCGAAAATGCATTGGATGGTCCATATTCGTTCAGCGGAAGTATAAAACTAATTATCTGTCAAATCAGACATGAGCTAAGTGTTACCATTCACGAAATAAGCACTAGTTGAAAAAAAAACGTTAGATGGCGGACCCGATATTTATTTATTTATTTATTAATTACAATACCACAGTCTCTGGTGGGAATCGAACCCACGACCCTCACTCTAATAATTTAGTACACTACCCACTGGACTACCAAGGCACACTATCTTTATGGATAGTCAAATGACAATTAAAGCCAACAACATCCAGTAATATGGGATCATCGAGCGTCCTGGAGTGTAAAAAGGCGATTAACATTTACGCCAGGTACATGAAGGTGAAGGGTAGGCATTGTATGTGCTCCTAGTCATCATGAATTAGAAATGAGAAATCGAGAATTCTGGCTAACATCGCGCTGTACTAAAGGTCTATAAAAACTTTTATCTGTAACCACTGTAAGCCTTAAAATATTATTCAAATTTCAAACATAATATCAAAATAATTTATTGAAAATAAAATAAAGAAAAAATAACAAAAAATATTGTCGTATCATAAAACAAAAAGAAAAAGAACGAAAGAAAGAATGAAAATGGCTTAAGAAATGATTTATTTAAGGAACTACAAAATCCTTAAATATTTAAAATGATTACTTATGTAAAAATTCAAATAAATTTCTATTATTCTTCCTTATCTCATTGTCTTTCTCTCTTCTTTTTTCGAATATCGAAAAGAATAATACGAATACAAAGTGACAATGATTTAACCACTTACCACACCATTAATCACTGTCTATATATGTATTTAAGATATTTTTGTAACATTTATAAAATTGTTTATTTATCACAAACACAAAGACAGAGGGAAAGAGAGGGAGAGAGAGCACTGAATTCAACAATAGAGACAATAATTGAAGAATAATTTGCAAATAAAATAAATAAAAATGAACTAGAAATAGTTTAAAAGCAATCATACGCTCTTGTGCTCTCTCTCGCCCTCTCTTCCTCTCTATCTACATTTTAAAGTAGTGAAGTTTCTGTTGTAATATTTTCCCTTTTACGATTTTTGCTTACTAATGGTTAAATATTAAGTATTAGAGTAACAGCCAACTATCCTTATTTAAATTCATTTGTTTGTTTATTTTTTAGCAACCCTGTAATGACTCTACAATTTAAGGGGTTAGTATACTCCCTAATTAAAAAAAAAGATGTTTTTCAAGGTTTTCACTGCGCCTCTAAAGGAATACTTTTCCAAATTGGAAAAAGGAGTATGGATTTCAACAAATGAATTTCAAAACTGCTATGTCCAGCAGTGGACAGCGGTAGAATCAGGGAACTACTTGAGTTCGACAGACAAACGGTTCGCATTCTAATAGAACCTCTAACGGGACACTGCGCTATTGGCAGTTTCGCTGACAAGCACGATCTTCCCACCATGGTTACTACAAAATCTGCCAAAATGTGGAGGAAACGGAATCAGTACCACACATAGGCTGCCTTCCAAAATGTTAGTTGCTTTGTGTTTGAACAAAATATCGTGTTTCATAATGCCGCTGTACAAAATATATACAATGTATTCTATTTCAAAACATCGTCAATGTGTATTTTTAACGCAGTCAAAAAGCAATCAGGCATCGGATTTATAGTTGATGCATTGTTTGGCTACTTTGCATATCTACATAGTTTATATACAGTAGTAGAACTGCATACAAACTTTGTATTAATACATTTTGGCAGGCAGGGATTTTATGCGAGTGTCCTACACTTCAGAACAGATGTCATCGGCTTTTGGGTGACAGAACATTTGAAGATCCGAACATGGTGGCGAACGTGCCACAAAGCGAACTGGACGTGTTTCATCCGGTGCTCGAGACGATTCAAACCTACCACTAACGGTTCATGTCAGTTGGCTTACTCACACTGATCACATGACGACCAAGGGAACTAGCCTTAGAGCCATAAAATTAAGGTACAAACCTTTTTGCCCTCAGACTATAGGAAAAGAAGCTGAAAAACGAAAAATAGTAGAACGCGTGCAGGTGCTTGTAACTTAAGGGCGTTTTTCTCGAAATCACTTTTTTTTCGAGATGGTGACCACGATTTAGCAAACACTACTTGGCCGATTTCGAAGTCGTCCGAATTCTTATCCCAGGTCAGGCATCAAAACGAAATATAAAAAAAATTATTTCTTCGGCGATGATGCCATGAAAGAGTTTCTCAAAAATCTGTCGGTTGGAGCCCACGTTAATCTGTAGGTCCCACCACTCACATATAAAATTAACGCACACAACATAAGTGGTGTGAGAAGCTAAGCCGTAATCCTGACTGAAGGGTTGCAATGGCCAATTATGTATGTAGGTATGTATGTACTTGACCGATTTCGCTGAAATTTTGTAACAATGTTCCTTAGATGAGTAGTTCTAGTCTGAACTACGATATTTTTTAAACAATTAAGGCAGAAAAATAGGCGAAAACAGGAAAAAAATTTAAAACGTAGCCATTTTGTTATTTTTCTGACTCTTTTAAAAATATCCTAGTTCAGGCTACAGCCAGTAACATATTTTATAAGAATTTATTTTAATTTTTGCTCCTAAGACCTCGTGCTCTCTAGATTTCGTGATGACCTCAGGCTGCCATACCACCGCACACAAGTGAAAAAAAATTGTTTGTATAATCAATCAAATACTCTCTTTAATATATAAAAACATTCATTTGTTTAAATAAATGTATCTTAAAAATAAAAATTAAAAAATACCCTTAGGAGGTATACTGGCCCCTTAAGTTCACATAGTAGCTTTCCAACTCTCCCTATGTGGTCCTGAGAAGTTCAAAAACAATTTTTTATGTTCATTTCTTGCTCATTCCATTCACCCAGTTGCGTACCTCGTATACAATCCTGCATTTTCTCATGGCATTGAGAAATAAATGGTGATGTCCTTAACAGTTGGTTGTCACAGAAAACAGTTTCTTTCATTGCCCTAATTTCGTAAAAATTATTATGTCTCTCTAGAGAAATTGGCTTTTAAATGAAAGTGAATGTAAAATTATGTGGAATTTTATTACAATTTTTATTACAGAAAATGCTGTAAAAAATGTCATAAAATTTAAACACAATGGACGTATAAAATACAAAATACCATAAAAATTTCATGAAGAGAGAGAGAGATGGTTACTATTTTTCAAAGACAATTGAAATGTTTTTTTATATACAATAGTACAAAAAGTATTATTCTCCGCTGAATCTACGGGTACTAATATCGGACACTCGAAGTCAGATGTGTCCTACATTCATACATAATCATTACAACCCTTCAGGATTACAACCTAGTTTCTCACATCACTTATGTTGTGTGAGATAATTTTTGTACATGGCGGGACCTACAGCTTAAAGTCGATTACGGACGAAAGATTTTTTAAAAACATATGTGTGCAATTCTGAAACATTCAAAAATAGTTCAATTATTCATTGAAAAATGCATTTATGACCGTAAATATATCCAATAAATTTCGAAAAACTTAACATGGGTCCATATTTCTATTAGAAAGCGGTGAGCACTATAAGCCAATGATTACAAAATTCTTTTGGCCTGAATTAGATGCTCTGTCCAAAGCAGCAAATGGTTTCAACAGAACGACGCTACGTGTCACGCTGGATATCATGGAGGTGACCTTAGCTAGCTTGAGGAGTTTTCTTGAGTTGCAGTTGTATGCGAATAAGCCGCATACAAACATAGCATAACCATCAATAAAACTTGGCCTGATATCATGGAAAATTAGACGTTTTGATTGCGATCCACCCAGACAAAAGTCTGTCAAGGACTGCTAAACAATGATATATTCCACACATAATTGCTATTTCAAATGAATAAAAAATATCAGTGATATCGAACACACACTTTCCTGTATTTAAACTAAATAGGAAGCGTTTGGAAATGAGACTTTATAGCTTTGTGAATGAATATTCATTAGATTGGACGATGGATAGTCACCGGCAGCATATTCACTTCTGACATGAGACCATTAGATCCGCTGGGCCATTTAAAAGTTTATAATTATATTTAAAAATGCAATAAAACAGAAAACGGTTTGAAATTTTGCCAAATTAATTTTTTTGTTGTGAAGATGTTCAAGATACAGACTATAAAGATACAGGTAATGATGTATTACCTACTGGAATATAGCCTAGAATTGCATAGAATTGAAAAATCATGTAACTTAATTCCAAATTTATGGGGTATACTTTATTTTTAATTGTATTTGAATAATATTACTCATACGCATCATATTACATGTACTGGAATAGTTACCCTGAAAAGTATGCAATAAAAACACTTCGATTTTGTCATGTATGAAACTAATGGAATTAAATATAACTCATACGTCACATATGTTCTCTGCATTGTGAATTCTACATATTAGATGATGAGCGTAATGTGAGTAAATATAATGGGTTGGCGATCTGAAAGTTTAAATTTAAAAATTTAATAAAACGAAAATAGCTTGAAATTTTGGCAATTTTTTTTCTTTATTATGAATTACAGCTGCTTCGGTTGGAAATGGATTTTTATTTCATTTATATGGCTGCCGCGGATTTATGCCCATATTTTGACGATTTTTAAAAATTAAAAATTTACATCATATTCTTTACTTTAGTATATTAAAAGCCACTTTAACCTTTCTATTTACTTTGCAATTGTTACTATTGGAAATTTATGTTAATAAAAACAAGGAGTAAAGTATTATATTTTTAAGTTATTTTCGAATACCTGTGATGATTTCTTTGTATTTTATTCCTTTTTAATCCCTTAAAAGATACAAAATTATAACCTCGTAGTTGAGAATAATATATCACTTGTCGTTGCAGACAATTTTAAAAATTCTAGTATAGCTTCTAATATTGCCATCGGAAGAATAAAGGCAAGCGCCGTTACCTTTTTTTTCATACGACCAACACTCAGGGGATGGATGGCATTGAGCTTGGAACTATGTTATGAGAAGAAGGAAAGAGAGAACAGTGTTTATGGACACTAGGCTTGTATATTTTTATACCATAAGTAACAGGATAGACCTCTGCAGGAATTGGGTTCCACTCACCGACGCAGTCAGACTAAAAAACGTATTTTTTCTGTAATGTAGTGTGCAATCCACTGGCCAATCGACCACATACGGATGTGCTGGCCGAAAAAGACGAGGGTTATGTAGGAATATATGATTTTCGGGAAAAAGTCCCCTTATTTCGTTCAAGCAAAACCATTTTATAGTAGAGACAGAGCAGTGAAACACAAACTACATTGCAACGATACTCCCATGATCAATGGAGTTGGATGCACTACCGTCATTAACGAGATACAGTAATCCAATTTGTATCCTTTTTTTGGAACTAATTGCGACGTAAATCGAAACGACGTAAATGGAATTTTATATTGCTCATACTAAAAGTAGTATGTTTTTAACAAGGAACATAGAAAGTTACAGTAATCCCTCGCAGTTGGTTCCAAAAAAAGGCGACGTAAAGCGAATGACGACGTAAAGCGAATGACGACGTAAATTGAAGTTAGAGGGAAGAAAAAATTTGACGACGAAATCGAAACAACGTGAATCGAGGCGACGTATATCGAAGGATTACTGTACTGTGGCCTCTCCTGTACATGGTCGAGAAACCGCAAAATAGACGTTGAGGTACCAACCCATACGTGAGAGCTGTATTCCACTCTCTGTCAGTTATAAATGGTGTAAATAGTAAGATCGGATGATAAGAACTTAAGAAGGAACTGAAAAATGTGTCAGCATTACACTGAATTCTCATGCTAAGGACATCAAAAGCTTCTGACTCCCTAATACCTACTCCGCCCATAGATATAGATGAAGCAATATTATTGCTGTCAATAATCAACGTTGGGATAGATTGTTTAAACCTTAAACAATTTTTTCCTGAAAATGATACAACAAAATATCTCCATTTTTGGAAAAAAAATATTAAATGAAGATGAGGGACGCTAGCTTTTAGTTTCCAATAAATTCTTTGCTAAATGTTTTATTTTTGAACTCAGATATGTAAATACATTGACTTCATATGTTTTACAACAAAAGAAATAATTTTGGTTTTTAAATAATTTTAATTTATTTATTTATATTTTCTGACGATTTTTTTACGATTTTAATAAACGTTTTTGAGGTTTTTGACGATTTTTTTCTCAAATATTTGACGATTTAGTGCCTCATTTATGTGGCAGCTATGAGTATGACCCTCGTACAAAATCGTGAGATGACCAATGAGGTTTACTGTCCTTTAAATTGCCAGCAATTTGAGTTCTTTTGTATACGTAACGGATTTTTGTGGTCGGCTTGAGTATCACTGTGATGTTAAGTCATGCAAAAGTCAATTCAAAAGTGATTTCTATACTCTCATCTGTCAGATGGCTGTCTTCGTATGTCGTCTTTATAGGAATAGATTTCAATGCAAAACCCAATGTAGCACATAACATGATTGGTCATTACAACCTTTCAGTCAGGATTATGACCTAGTTTCTCACACCACTTATGTTGTGTGTGTTAATATTATATACATGAGTAGCAGGGCCTACAGTTTAAAGTCGGCTCCGAATGACAGAATTTTGAGAAAATTTTCATGGAAATTCTATTTTTTGTCAGAAATCTACTAAGGGGGTGTCGCCGAAGAAATATTTTTTCATATTTCGTGTTGATGTCTGAACTGTAACTTGAACCGTGTCCTAACGTCTAATAAACGAAATCTCCTGAGAGGAAGTCGACGAAGAAATACTTTTTGTATTTCGTTTGATATCTGGCCCTGGCTTTATGTCTAACAAGCCAACACACTATCTACTAGACTACGGCGACTTCCAATGTAGCACGTTAACTCACAATTGCGACAGGTCATCTGTAATAGAGATTGATGCAAATATTTCAAAGCAAAATCATTTGATGTTTTGAGCATGAAAATTAACGATGTTGTATGCTACAATCAAACAAACAAAACAAAACGAAATTTGAATATTTCTTTCGACTGAGACCCAATAAAATTGCCATGAAGTTGTTCTCAAAACCCTCTTGTTCGGAGTTGACTTCAAAACAGTAGGACCCGCCACCCATTTATAAAATTAACACACACAACATAAGTGATGTGAGAAGATAGGTTGGAATCCTGACTAAAGGGTTGTAATGACTAATTATGTATGTATGTAATGTCAAAAGAATTTTTAATATTTGAAATTTCTACAAACAGTTTTTCCAGTTTAATTGATCGAATCGGAAACTGAAAATGTTTATACCACTTAGTAACGTTGAATACTTTTATACATTTTAACGAAATTTATTGTCAATCAGTGAATGAATGAATATGAATTGATAATGATGAATTATATTCAGTCACATTCATTAGACTCTTTTCACTTCTCATTAATGAAATTGGATTGGCCTTCTAATCAAATTAATTAAATGCTATTCGAGGAGACCTAATAAATAAACCAATAGAGCAGCCAATCAACAGCAGCAGACAACAGACATGAAATGCGTACATGTATGTAAAATTATTTTCTTTTTTTTTTATCAAAAAATAGAGAAAGAACTTATTAACATCCTTTCCATTAAGAGTTAAGTAAAGGGAAAACATTTAAATATGAGTCAGTTCACAACAAATTGGTAAAGAAATTTGATGGAGATTTTTAAAATATTGAAAAATTTCTTTTCCAAGACAAAAAGAAAAGGAAGACAGCATTTACATTCCGAATTTCAACACATTGCTTATGGAATGACCCACAGTATTTTTTGTAATAACTTATATGATTTGGAGTTGAAGTCGCCGTAGTCTAGTAGGTAGTGTGTTGGCTTATTGGACGTAAAGCCAGGGTTCGACATCAGGCTAGACATCAAGACAAAATACAAAAAGTATTTCTTCGGCGACTTCTTCTCAGCAGATATCTGGCAAAAAACTCTGAGAATAAATAAAAATTGCCATGAAGTTTCTCAAAAATCTGTCGTTCGGAGTCGACTGTAAACTCTGGTGCCACCACTCATGTATAAAATTAACACACACAACATAAGTGGTGTGAGAAGCTAGGACGTTGTACAATGGGTCAATTTGAACTCCGGGTACTGTACTTGTCTTAATTGACAAATACACGTCCTCTAACCTAACTAAATATGATTTGGAGTTGCCGTTGTAGTGTGTTGGCTTATTAAACGAGAGGCCACGTTTAAAACCCCAGGTCAGACATGATCAACAAAACGAAGTATAAAAAAATATTTCTTCCGCGAATTCCTCTTATCATATTTCTGGCAAAAACTCTCTGAGAGTAAAAAAAAATTGCCATAAAACGTTTCTTAAAAATCAGTCGTTCAGAATCGACTTTAAACTTTAGATCCCGGCACTCGTTTACAAAATTAACGAACGCACAACACAAGTGATGTGAGAAGCAAGGTCGTAATCCTGAATGAAGGGTTGTAATGGATAATTATGTATGTATCAGAGATCAGCAATGAATCGCTTTTTCGCTACTCATATGTACTCATGAAATTTTGAGTATGAGTGAGTCAACAGTATTGAAATCCAACTACTCTGATTACGATACGTACGATTCATTCGTATTCACTACAACATTGATTTATAAGTACAAGTTGCAATGAGTACAACGTTGACATCAAACTCATAACATTCGAAATATGTTTGATTCATACGCCTACTCATTCAGATTCATAAACTTAGAAAAATACTTATAATACTCATAAATGATTCGAGTGATTCGAATCATTCATCAAAATTTACAGTCTTAGTTGTTGTTGCATTTACAAAGAGAGAAGAAAGACACATAAACAAAAAAGACAAGGACAGCAAGGAGAGCAAACACACAACTTTCGTGTGAGTATTGTAGTGTTCGTACGCGAATCATACTTATTTTGTGATTCGTGTATACGATGAGTCATGGAGAGTCAAAATCAATAACATCATGCGTATTGTTAAGTACGAGTACCATGAGTATTTCAATCTTTGAATATGAGTAGTATGAGTATGACATTAAAATAAGTATGAATGCGTATAAGTATCAGAAATTATAAGTATGATTCGAATCTACTTCTACTGATGTATTCAAAAGCTTCGATACCCTATTTATAGTTCGAATTCTCTGCTTAGCTATATATGGGCTTGTTATAAAGCACTACAACATGAAAGCTCGAAAGTACTGTACCGAGATGTTGTTTGAAATTTTAAAGTAGATAAGAAATCGGGCACCTTAGTAAATCGAACTTCAATTCATCGCTTGTGGCAATTGCAAAAGCGGATGAGTGAACTAGAGCACTTTATTATTAAAACAATATTTTCCTCCTCCTACCTGTTATGACTTTTTTTACTTAATAATTCACCTCTCTTCTCCTTCGATTGTATTTGATTTTTGAAAAGAAACCTTAAACATTGCCACACCCACTTTCTTAAAAAATAAACAACATGGCTATCCATGGTACAGTCTTTGCGCTTTATTTCCCCTCCGCAGACAACTGTTTACACTGTTTTCTTGTGAAACGTGTGAAACGTTGAACTAGGCTTTATTGCAATAAATTATAGGCCAATACTCCATTGAAAAATCATTACCGACTCTTATTTTGGTGAAATATGATATTCTGTACACCATTATGTGTATACCACAGGCTCAAAGACAGATAGTGATATTAGAACGGGGATGTATGGAACCAAAGTAAGATGTTAGGGAGCCATGGCAAAACTCGAGAGTATATTTTTTTTTGCAGAGCAAATACAGCAGCTGACGCTACGCAAGTTTATTAACATAATTTTGGTACTTAATCATAAATATAAAAGGTTTATAACTCCGGTTGAAGCAACTCTCACAGAGGACTATGTTAGGTTAGGTTAGAGGACGTGTACTTGTCACTTAAGACAAGTACAGTACCCGGAGGTCGAATTGACTCATTGTACAATGCCCTTAAAGATAATAGAGGGAATAGGATAAAAAGGAGAGGATATAGTAAAGGGGAGAATGGGAAGCGGAGGAATTACACAGTCATAGAGGACTAATTCAAGTTTTTAATTTTATTACGAATATTTCGGCGATGTTTGAATTGAATCATCATAATATTAATGAACTTGCAATGAAACGTAAATAACCACAGTTTCAATTAAGTAGAAATAGCGTTTTATTAACACGTTAAAGCATTGTAATTAACGTTAAACCTACACAAATAATTTTTAAATGTTTCGCAGAAAAAAAAATGTATTGCCAGTGTTAAGTTAATCAAAATGCACTTTACCACTTGAATGAATTTAATTTACGAAGTTCATGTTTTAGCATTTAATTATGAATGTTTGTTTATGTGTACTTATTATGCATAATATACGTACATGGTTTTATGCAAGTTTTATTAAATTAAACATTTTTCCAATTAAATTATTCTGTTCACTTAAGTTCTTAATTAATTGTTTCACTCTCGCATAGGTCATAATCCTTCAGTCAGGATTATGACCTAGTTTCTCACACCATTTATGTCGTGTGGGTTAATTTTATACATGAGTGGTGGGACCTACAGTTTAAAGTCGACTCCGAACGACAGATTTTTGAAAAATTTCAGATGGCAAGTTTATTTACTCTCAGAGTTTTTGCCAGAAATCTGTCGCCAAAGAAATACTTTTTGTATTTCATTTTGATGTCTTGCCTAGGGCTCGAACCCTGGCTTTTCGTCTAATAACCCAACACACTACCTACTAGACCACGGCGACGTCATCTGGCAATACTTATGTCATTCTATTCTGTCACAAAATTCAGAAACGTTGGGATTTATTAGAATAGATAGGCCAACGAGAAACTGGACGATGATGTCGATTTTATCAAAATCATCTTGCTGGGTACGTTAACGAAGCAAAATTGCCGTATTTAGTGCTCATAAAACCCACACATGGTCTTATAGCAGCATATGTACCCATTCCAAGTGACAGTTTGTTAAGGTTTGTAGAGCGGAGGCATCATTGGCCCATATTTCTTTAAAAATGAGGACGGGGCATCCATTACGTTCAATGGAGACACCTATTGCACCATGATAACCGATATTTTTGTACCGCTCTTCATGGTATTGATGTAAACGATATTTGGTTTCAACAGGATGGTACGTACCACTTGCCACCCATCCAATGCCAAAATCGATTTATTGCGTCAAACATTTGATGGCCGTTTAATTAGCCAAAATGGTGATGGCAATTGGCCGCCAAGAAGATGCGATTTGCCACCGTTGGACTATTTTCTGTGCCGACGAACCAGAGACAATTAAACATTTGAAGGGCAACATTTTCATTTCAAATCGTTTTTGTTTGATTGCATATTTAAATTAAAGCTTTTAAGCTGCCCACCCTTTACATAGAAATATTAATAAATATTCTCCATACATTTACGCGATTTGTAACAAATTTAATAAATTTAACTGAATTAATTAAAACAGCCACTAGAATTATTAAATATTTAAATATGTTTTGTTGCAATTGAATTTCATTATTTGGGACATTTTTTTAAATGAACAGACACTACGCCATAGTAAAGTAGGTAGCGTGTTGGCTTATTAGACGTCAGGCCATTAACCCTAGTTTTGCCATTCCGAACAAATCAAAAAATTAAAAAATATTTCTCCGCCAATTTTCCAACAGATTTCTGGCAAAAACTCTGAGAATAAATAAAATTTGCAATGAAAAGTTTCTCAAAAAATTTGCTGTTCGGAGTCAAATTTAAACTGTAGGTCCCGCCACTCATGTATGAAATTAACACACACAACATAAGTGGTGTGAGATGCTAGGTCGTGATCCTAACTGAAGGGTTGTAAAGACCTGTAATGTATGTATGTATGTATTACAATAAGCCACTGACTCTTTAGTTTTCCCTCTGACTCTCTTTCTTTTTCTTTTCACATGTTATTGTAGTTTTTATTGTATGATTTACACTGCAATTTTCATTGACACAACAGTTGCCAACAACTTAATGGATTGAATGAATTTCAAACTGTAACTCTGCCACTCTTCTCAACCATTCATTCATTCATTGCATGGATGTACTGGTATAGAGATGTGTAACTATCATAAGAATATAAAATCACTATTGTTGCTGTTGCTATTGCTATTGACTTTTATTTTGTTGGCAATAAAAAAAAGTTCGTCCTTTTTTATTTTGTTTTATTGAAATTCACCTACAATTGTGTTTTACAATGGCTACCACCACATACAGGACATTGTTTTGCACTTTATAAGTGATTGCAAGTCAATATATGTAGTCAAGAGAAAAAGGAGTGAAACAAATGAAAACAAGTTGAAGATAAAAAAATAAAATACAATAAAACTTCATTGGCAATGATTTACAATTCTCATACGGACTATAAAGTGTAGTTCTGTATTACAAAGTCTTTTCAGCTTAAGCGAAATTTGGATCGAAACACTAGATGTTAAGAAGCGGGCATACTCACTTGTATCGATACAGAGAACGGCTGCATTGCGTATCGCGTCGGCATATCGTACAGTGTCCACTCCAGCCGTACTGGTGATAGCGGGTATAATCCCTGTGGATCTGCTGGCAGCGGAGCGTATGGAGATTTATAAGGCGAAATCCGCTGGAAACCACATAACCGGTTACTTTAGGCAAAAGTATGGAACGAGGCAACAACGATGGAACGAGGAAGATAGAGGAAGATGGACGGCGAGACTTACTCCCGACATAAGGCCATGGATTGGTCGGAAATTTGGAGAGGTAAATTACTACGTCACACAGATGCTATCGGGTCACGGATATTTTAGAAAATATCTGCACAGAATGGGCAAGACCTAGGGTTGCCAGCCTGGCTGGACTTGGCTGGATTGTCCAGCTTTTTTAATTTGTCCAGCTAAAAAGAAATTTTTTAGTACACTGCAATAACTTGGGCAATAATTTTCATGTTATCTTAGTCAAATTATTAGCTTATTACAAATTTTTTTTACCAAAGTACATACTAGTATAAACAAAATCAAACTGGACTGAATTGTTATTTTTTATTGTTTTGTTTTTAGTATTTAATTTTAATTCTTACATATATACATATGCATATGCAAATATGTATGTGACGGACTGAACCGAAAAAACTTAAGTTTTGTTAAATAAATTTTAAAGAATGCAATGAATTTATTTAATTGTAATATTTTTAAATAATAATATATATGTATATACAGTGCGGTTCATCAGGATAGAACCAACATATTTTAAATTAAAAAAAAACTGTATAAATTGCAAATACAGATAGAATAAAAAAATTTTGTTTTGCAGAAAAATAGTTAATACTGTAAATGATAATTTGAACACAAAAAATAGTATAAAAATGAATTATAACGGTACTATTTCACTTTCTTTGTAGTCAAGTATTAAATTTTTCTTTTATTTTTTGGTTCAACAGAATAGAACCACGTGCATTTTTAACTTAAACCAGTAGGCGGTTGTAATAAAGCTTTATAAAAACCAAATAAAATTAAAGTCACAGTTTGTGACTGCAGTTAGCTAAATCAATATGGGAAGAAAGAGTTCTTTAAATTCGTCGGAAATGGTAAAAATTGATGTTTATCATTTAGTGTAGAATAGGACATTGTTTTGCACTTTATAAGTGATTGCAAGTCAATATATGTAGTCAAGAGAAAAAGGAGTGAAACAAATGAAAACAAGTTGAAGATAAAAAAATAAAATACAATAAAACTTCATTGGCAATGATTTACAATTCTCATACGGACTATAAAGTGTAGTTCTGTATTACAAAGTCTTTTCAGCTTAAGCGAAATTTGGATCGAAACACTAGATGTTAAGAAGCGGGCATACTCACTTGTATCGATACAGAGAACGGCTGCATTGCGTATCGCGTCGGCATATCGTACAGTGTCCACTCCAGCCGTACTGGTGATAGCGGGTATAATCCCTGTGGATCTGCTGGCAGCGGAGCGTATGGAGATTTATAAGGCGAAATCCGCTGGAAACCACATAACCGGTTACTTTAGGCAAAAGTATGGAACGAGGCAACAACGATGGAACGAGGAAGATAGAGGAAGATGGACGGCGAGACTTACTCCCGACATAAGGCCATGGATTGGTCGGAAATTTGGAGAGGTAAATTACTACGTCACACAGATGCTATCGGGTCACGGATATTTTAGAAAATATCTGCACAGAATGGGCAAGACCTAGGGTTGCCAGCCTGGCTGGACTTGGCTGGATTGTCCAGCTTTTTTAATTTGTCCAGCTAAAAAGAAATTTTTTAGTACACTGCAATAACTTGGGCAATAATTTTCATGTTATCTTAGTCAAATTATTAGCTTATTACAAATTTTTTTTACCAAAGTACATACTAGTATAAACAAAATCAAACTGGACTGAATTGTTATTTTTTATTGTTTTGTTTTTAGTATTTAATTTTAATTCTTACATATATACATATGCATATGCAAATATGTATGTGACGGACTAAACCGAAAAAACTTAAGTTTTGTTAAATAAATTTTAAAGAATGCAATGAATTTATTTAATTGTAATATTTTTAAATAATAATATATATGTATATACAGTGCGGTTCATCAGGATAGAACCAACATATTTTAAATTAAAAAAACTGTATAAATTGCAAATACAGATAGAATAAAAAAATTTTGTTTTGCAGAAAAATAGTTAATACTGTAAATGATAATTTGAACACAAAAAATAGTATAAAAATGAATTATAACGGTACTATTTCACTTTCTTTGTAGTCAAGTATTAAATTTTTCATTCAAAGACAATTAAGCTATAACGATTGGGAAAAGTAATTTTTTTCTGATAAAAAAATTTAATTTGGATGGCTATAACTTGTATTTTCAAGATATGCGTAAGGACGAAAAATTTCTGAGCCGCCATCACAGCATAACGCCCCCTATGTAATTGAACATCCCATGCCATATGATCTTTGGCAAACTGAGGGCGCTGTTGTTGACGGATTGCATTTAAAGGAGGTTTTTTCTTTAGTTTTCGGACTTGTAAATGTTCACTGTTTAAAATAGCGCGACGAACTGTTGATTTACTTGCTTTAACTCCTGCTAAATGCCTAATTTTAGAGTAGAATGGGCTGAATTTGAGGCAGTTAGAAGAATTTTTTGCTTGTCCTGTGGTGTTAGAGCTGTCTAAGTACCTCCTTTGTAATTTTTATTATATGCTTCACGATGTTTTATGTAATTCATTACCACATTGTGACTTTGGCCGATTTTTCTACCGATTTCGCGATAAGAATAATTTTCAGAATGGTAAACATCAATTTTTACCATTTCCGACGAATTTAAAGAACTCTTTCTTCCCATATTGATTTAGCTAACTGCAGTCACAAACTGTGACTTTAATTTTATTTGGTTTTTATAAAGCTTTATTACAACCGCCTACTGGTTTAAGTTAAAAATGCACGTGGTTCTATTCTGTTGAACCAAAAAATAAAAGAAAAATTTAATACTTGACTACAAAGAAAGTGAAAAAGTACCGTTATAATTCATTCTTATACTATTTTTTGTGTTCAAATTATCATTTACAGTATCAACTATTTTTCTGCAAAACAAATTTTTTTATTCCATCTGTATTTGAAATTTATACAGTTTTTTTAATTTAAAATATGTTGGTTCTATCCTGATGAACCGCAGAACAATGGATATTTTAATAAAAATTATTTACACAAAACCAAAATAAACATTTTCTCAGTATTTTTTATGTCCAGCTTTTTTTGTTCTGTCCAGCTTTTTCAAACCCAATGTCCAGCTTTTAGCGAATCGGAATCTGGCAACCCTAGCAAGACCCCTTACTGTCTTTACGAGGAAGGGGAGGTAATTGATGACGCTTAGCATATTGTTTTCGAGTGAGCACGCTTGCAGAACTATCGCTTTGTACTGACGTCAATAGTTGGAACGATCACAGGCGCTAGCATTGTCGGGGTCATGATTTCAAGTAGTGGGAATTGGACCACAGTGGTGAATTACGTAGAGCGCATTCTGAGACGGAAAAAGGGAGACCTTGAGGCCGCAGAACACGTAAGCATGTCGGCATAGGTGATACCGTCACACGTGCCAAGCGAAACCGAACCGATGATTTAGACGAAAGGAATAGTGGAGACGCTTAGATGTCTCCTCAACTTTCGGTACGCAAACCGGACGCGGATATAGACATTGAGAGGCCAAAGAGCCAAAAGGACTCCACTCCGAAGTAATACCACCGTAGTGCAGGAGTGGGCACAAACAAGTCCACAGGAGACGATGGGGAGATTTAGTGGGTGAGGGCCCCATACACGGAGGATGTGACGACCTCCTCTATGGTGCGGTTAGGTACATTTACACCTCCTCGGCGTAAAAAAAATCGTAATAGTTTGATCCCGATATTTAGAAACCTGTCTTCTTAGATAAAATAATAACTACCAAATTATCTTTTCAAATTTTTAAGACTATTTTAATTCAACAGAGATATCTGACTTTACTTAGTTGGTTATTACAACCCTTTAGTTAGGAAACGACCTAGCTTCTCACATGGTTGGAACCGGTGCCTACCTCATTCGAACTTGATCATTATGTAGACAGTCATGCATCAATCAAACCTCTGCGTTCCCACCTCGTCAAATCAAATGGCGTCAGAAGTTGTGTGAACTCTTTACACCATATACGTCGGTACAACAGCCGCCTCTACTGGATTTCGGGCCACTGTAACATAGAGAGAAACGAAAGGGCGTACGAATTGGCTCGGAAGGTATCGGAGATGTCTGAGAAGGAGACGATAGAGGAAGTATATGCACTCCTACAAGAATACTTTTTCAAATTGGAAAAAGCAGCATGGTATTCAACAAACCATATATGGTCCAACATACCTGGTTGCCCAAAACTGTTGTATATAAGACGGAGAAACATACGAGTTGATTGTGTATTAAAAAATCTGTGATAGTTTTGGTGAAATTTATTACAATTATTCAGTTGGAAGGGTGACTTAACAGTCTAGCGGGTAGTATACTAGACTATTAGCATAAGGGACATGGTCATGTGACACTACACCAATCATCAAGTTACTCAGCTCGTATATAATTAAATAGAATTTGTAATTGCATTGTAATTAATAATTTGATAAATAAATAAATTAAGTTGAAAAATACTTACCACATTCATTCTGCGGAAAACTGCTAATCCATATAAGAAATCGTATCCAATTAAACTTGTTTTTTTTTTATTGCACTTTAACTGTTATTAAAACAGCTTTCTTAGGAACTGTGATGCAATTTTACATTGAGAGTTAAACACTTTTATTATAGTTTTTATTATTTTTATGCTGAATTTTACTAAAATTCCATATAACGCAGGCTTTTTAAAAATTTGTATATGTTTTAAATAAATTTTGTATGTTTTTTATTTCAGAATTTTTATATACTTTTGGAATTATGATTAAAATTGTTTTTTAATGCTTTAATTTAATGTAAATTGCTTTTATAGAAACTTTAATATTGAAAACTCTTTAATGATTACTTTTCTATGAATTTTTTTTTTAATTTGTTTGAGATTTTAACACTAAACCTACCACAGCGGTCAAATGACCGCTTTTGAGATTTTAATCAGAATTGTTAAATTCCAGGTTTTTATTTTTCTTGAACTTACTACACGACTTTTTCTATAATATATAGCTGTTTAATTTTTTCAATACATATTTCTCTTCTTCTTTCGTTTTTCCTGATAATATTTGTACTCTACCGTTGTCTACCCTGAGCATAGAATATATATGAAATTTTATGAAGTTATCTGCATTGAAATCTCAAAATCTCTCTCTCTCTCGCAAAAACCGCAGTTTTCCAAGAAAAAGTCATCCGATTGTGTTCTAGAAAAACGTCATGTGCTTACAGTTTGTTTTATGCTGGGTACAGAGTGACTGCTGGTAACTCTCGAGGTGATGCAAAATAGCAATCATTCAAATTAGATTACTGGCTCTGTACGCGGCATTACAAATATTTGCGACGTGATTAGTTCTATTTGTAATAATAAAATAGGCTACAAACTTTATGTAATAAACAAATAAAAATAGTAAATACTAATTTCTGCTTTTATTGTTGGTGAATTATTCGAATACAAATTCAAAAATTTAGCTCTAAAATGTCAATGCAAAATAAATTACTGGAGGAAATAAATAATATAAGCGAACTATGCTTCGAAGTAGATGAAGAAAAAAATTCTGGAAGTAAGGATAGTATATATGATCCATTAGACACTGACTTTGAGCTATTCGACACATTGTGAGCACGCATAGTGGACGATAAAGAATGAGATTGCTCTCCAGTTCCGAAGAAAAAATGCAACATTATGAAGGGCAAAGTAAGGAGTGCATTTTCGTTGATATTTGACCAGGAAATTATGAATCATATAAAATTGTGCACAGAATCAGAAGCACGTTGAATTTTAGGATCCGAATGGAGTATAACTTTAGAAGAATTAGTTGCTGTCATTGCAATTTTATATGCACGTGGTGCATATAAAACAAGAAAGTTTCATATTTATGGAATAAGCAATGAAGGGAATGAAGAAACATATAATTTTTCTGTTTCGAGCCTTCTTTCCAAAAACGTACTCCTGAAGCCCGAAAAATAAATGTGTTTTAATTATTATATGATAATTATTTTGTGTTTATTGTTTTTGCTAAATTCTGTATTAAATACAATCAACTGGAAAATGCTATAATTATTTCAAAAGCGGTCATTTGACCGCCATCGATAGAAATAGGTATATGTAATATGTCGGTAGGTTTAGTGTTAATAATATTAACATTACATTCCATAATTGGTTATTATAACCCTTCAGTCAGGATTACGACCTAGTTTCTCACACCACTTATGATGTGTGTGTTAATTTTATAAATGAGTGTCGGAACATACAGTTTAAAGTCGACTCCGAACCACATATTTTTGAGAAACTTTTCATGGCAATTTTATTTACTCTCAGAGTTTTTCCCAAAAATCTGCTGAGAGCAAGTCGCCGAAGAAATACTTTTTGTATTTTATTTTGATGTCTGGCCTAGGGTTTGAATCCTGGCTTTACGTCTAATAAGGCAACACACTACCCACTAGACTACGGCGACTTTCGTTTCTTGATTATTTGAAAATATTTTTTTATAAATATTTTTCCTTTTTTTAATTTTTTTAATTTATTTTTTTAAATTTATTTTTTCAATTTTATATTTGTATTTAATTTTTTTTTAATTAATTTTTTATGTTTTTTTATTTATGTTTAGTTTATTATATTTTTTACTTTATTTATTAATTAATTTAATGACTTTAATATGAAAAACAAATTTTTTTTGTAGAATTTTTATTAAATTTTTCTCAGTATTTCGTAACGAAATGGATGATGATAAATATTTTATGTGACTTTAATTTTTATTGTTGCTTTTGATGTCAATCGTTTAAACATTTTTATTTAATTTTTTTATTGGTTCTTCTTTTTTTTAATTTTGCGCAATAATTAGATTTTTCAACACAATTTCCTTTTACTCACTTCAATTCTTAATATTTTTCCATTATGTTGCATTATTGCTTAAATTTTGTTGTTGTTGCTGTTTTTCTTGAAAATCAATTTATTATGGCCATAATGTGTATAAAAGCAAGACTAAGTTGCAAGGAGTCTAGAAGAGAAAAATAATCTTGTTATTTACTGGTCATTTCATTTATCGTATCAAAGCTACTGCAGCATATTGTGGCCAAATTTAGCAGCTCAACATTTAACATTTGAACATGTCGGTGTGGGGTTAAAAGGAGGACAAGAAAAACTGGTATCTAAACTTTATTAAATGAAGACTTTACAGAGAGTGAGACAGGGAGAGAGAGAGAGTGAAAGAAAGAGAGGTTGAAACTATAGCAGCTTATGCTATAAACACAATTAACGCAACACAGCATGCACAATAATTTTGCAATTGCAGTAAGCTGCATGCGTATTAATTATAATAAAGACAGCAGAAGCAAAGCATAAGCAAAACAAATGGTGCCACCCAAAACATTATTTCTTTGGCGTATTTTATATTTCACACAAGGCGTTTCTAAAACCTCTATTTCATGCATATTATTGCTTTGATAGCATTAATCATCTCATTGTGAGCACTAATTCTCTCAATGCTGCATATAAAAATATAAAATAGCCTGAAAGCAAGGCAACAGAATCGTTGCCTGTTGTCGCGCTGCCTTTAAAATAATCACTTCCATCCATATACGCCCATGTATTCTATTTTCGGAAAGATTGCTACGTTTGCCGTGTTGCGTTTATTGTGTTTAAGGCACAACAAAAACCCCAAAACCACAAATAGAGATAAAAAATCATAAAAACAGACAGTCAGCAGCATCCAAACAAAACGGCCACAGCACATCAGCGAGCTTTAAATGAACAAAAGATATTTCGAAGGAGTGAAACGCAAACTTGCAACACATAGCATCAAAGCAGCACACGTTGTCTATAAGCTTGGCTGATGACAGAAAGAGAACAAAAAAATCAATAAAGAAAACACACAAATACAAATGCCAGATAACAAAAAATACTCTTGCAAGTCTTAAGCAAAAAAAAAATTCAACTTCAACAAAAGCTTGAAGAAAAACAAAAATGTTTGTTACGAGGGTACAAAAAACCGGTAACTGAATTTGCCACTTTAAACCTGACAATGTTTTCATAAGAAGAACCCTTTTTTCCACTCTTTTCTTCTCTCAAACACTCTCATATTTTAATTCCTTTAATTCAAACACTCATTCTATTACTTTATTATTGTTGTTTTCTTTTAACATTTTTTTTCTCGATTCATAAACAAACATTTTATTGTTGTTGTATGTTTTACTACCACTACACAACCACACTCAGTTATGCATGTAAAGTTTACATTTTAAACATAAACTTGACTCTCACGGTGAGGAAGAAAGAAAGAAAAATACCGGTTGTTTGCAAGAGCGAAATAATAAATAAAATGCTTGCTTGAAAAACCTTTGCTCATTAATATCGAAAAAACCGTTACAGTAACTAAGCCGCACGAAGAGCTCAGCGAAACTAAATGACATACGGCTGAAACAATATAAAAACAGTCTTTATTTAGGTGTGACATTTTAATGTTCAGAAACATGTTTCTCTGTGATAATGTTGATGTCAACATGTTGCTGTTAACGAGATGCAAAAGTTGTTTTATTGATTCTAAGTGATGTCGCTAACGTTAGAGTTTGAAATTAATTCATACAAGAAACAAAGCAAGAGACTTATTGCACATGTTTTATTTGAAGTAAAACTTGAAACATAATTATACATGCTTCACTGTGATATGTTGCTTTAACATGCTTCTGTTCACATGCCGCTAAAGATGATGTGTAAAAGACAACATTACTGCTTAAAACGATAAGCACGTAAAGCTAGTCTGATATGACATCCGGATCAGGATTTCCACATACTGAAAATTATTTATTAAGTGATGCAAGCAAAGGTACGGAGCATGAAATACTTTTGGAAAAAAATTTTAGAGAGAAAGCAATACTTAGACTTAATAATTCTAGTCCTAATCTGTAGACTGATGTATGTGTGTATTTAGGGGAGAAAAACAAACAAAGAATTAATAATTCAAACAAAATGCAATCTGTTAACGTCAAATAGTGTTGCCTATACAATAACGCAACATGTTTCTGATAACATGATGCATAATTTGTTTTCTGCATTCTTAGTGCTGTCTGCAACATTATCGGTTAAAAAAATGGTTCACGCCAGTGTTGAAAAATTCAGTACTTCGGTACTTTTTTCAGTACTTTTTCATTTCGAAAATACCGCAGTACCCCCTCGGCGTTTTCAGTACTTTTTTATTATTACAAATTTTATGTCTTGCGCTTTTCAAGAATTAATGCCTTAGCAACATGTTCAACGTAATGCTAAACGTAGAATTAGACTTTAGCCCCGGTTAGTCAAACGTTCACGGAACGTACCTTCGTTTTTAGAATACGAAACGCAATTAAAACGCTTGCAGAACCGTATTGTTATATCGGTAAGCACTAGCATTACTCTTCATATGCTGAAAACGAACGTTCCATCGAAGTTTGACTAAACGAGGCTTTTACGTTTTGTTACGTTCCGAATCAGATGTTTTTGTCTTCGATGTGAGGAACACGAATAAGTCGTTAGTTTTTCTGTTCCGTGTCGTATGTGTATTAAATGTAAATAAATATAACAGTCTAGAAGTTAGTGTGCTGGCTTACTAGACGTGAACCCACAGTGAATCATCTATTAGAGACTTAATGCGTTACATTCAGGAGTCTTTGAATTTGCCTTTCTTGACCTTCTGGCAACAACTCTAAGAGTAAATAAAATCTGTCGTTCATATTCGACGTTAAACTGTTAAGCTACTCTTGCATAAACTTTATAATCCTGATTAAAAATTTGTAATGATTAGACATCTCGGCGACTTCCTCTCAAAAGGCTTCGTGAAAAAACTCTGAGAGTAAATAAGATGGTCAAGGAAAGTTTTTCTCAAAAAATCTGTCGTTTGAAGTCAACTTTAAACGGTAGTTCCCACCATTTATGGATACAAATTAATGCACACAACGTGTTTGGTATGAGAAGCTTGGCCGTAATACAGGTTAAAGAAGAACGTTCAACGTCTCTGTTGAAGGCATTATTATACACTGCGTTCTGTATAAGCAAGGGATCGCGCAAAGGCCAATCCTCATCGGTATACAAACAACTAACACACACAACATAAGTGGTGGTAGAAGCTAGGGCGTAATCCTAAATGAAAGGTTGTAATGACATATTATGTATGTATGTATGTAGAAACAATCTATTTGTTAAACTCATGACTCATGTCAAGCTCACTTTTCAATTTTAGGAAATAAAAAAGTTAAGTGGCTTACTTCACATATAATCCATTACTTCATATAATCCATTCAGAAAACTTTTGGTCTTCCATATAGGATAACATCAACAAGGAACATCATTAGAAGATCTAGCAGCGTCAATAAGTAAATTCACAGCAGTCTAGTAGGTCTTGGCTTATTAGACGTTTCCAACAAAACCGAAATATTTCTTCGGCGACTTCCTCTTAGAAGATTTCTGGTAAAACTCTGAGAGTAAATAACATTACCATGAAAAGTTTCTCAAAAATCCTTCGTTCGGAGTCGACCTTAAACAGTAGGGCCCTAATCTCATATATAAAATTAACACACAACATAAGTGGCTTGAGAAATTAGGTCATATTCCGGATTGAAGAGTTATAAAAGTACCATTTGATGCAAAAAAGTACTCTTTCAGTTATAGTTCAGTACCATTTAAAAATTCCAATTTTGCAACACTGGTTCACGCTATAAACAAAACTTAACAAACATGTGCAACCTATTGCATATGCCATCGAACATGTTGTGTTTTTGTTTGAATAATAAGGCGTATATTGAAACCAACCTAGAAACACAAATAAAAATGTTTCCTGCGATATGTTGCGCTTATCATGTTGCCGATCACATGATGCTAAAGCCAATCTGTGGATTCTAATAGTAAAGGCAACATTATTATTAAGAATAAACTGTTGTAAGAAAAGGACAACAGAAAAACACATGAGACACGTGTCAGTGACAAAATTGTTAGTAAGGTATGTAATTTCACCATGAATAGATCAACAAAGGAATGTTGCTTCGGAATTATTCAACTTTGTGTTGGCTTATTAGTGGCTTAAGGCCACGGTTCAAAACCGAAAATATGAAACAAAATTTCATCGAATCGTTCTTCTTCAAGAATGATGAAAAACGGTTTCTTACTAGCAAAGAAGCAAGACTTTACGTTCATTTCGAGAACGATGTCGTGTGTCATATGACATCTTCTACGTATTGTATCTGTAGGTATCTACAGCCTGTTTTGTTATGTGTAAGCCTCGATTCAATGCACCTTAAAACTAAAGGCTCTGTATGCTTTATTTCAGCCTGATTTTTTTCGTTCGATATGTATGGAATTTGATAACCATTCCATTAAAGAATCAGTACAACAACTTACTGATTGAATTTAGCATCAAATTGCTCATTAAATGTATCATGGATAACAAGCTTTTACTGTATTCATTAAAATACTACATGTGTATGTTTTTACACGTGTGTATATATTTAAAGTTACTTATCATTGTTGGTCTTCCATTTGTGTAGGGTTTCTAAATCAATGAATTGCAATCATTTACATTAAAACGTTATACAGACTCATATAGAGATGACACTAAGGGAGAACAGAGAGATAGCGAGAAAACTAGAACAAAAATCAGAGATTTTTATTTTTTATTAAACACATACAATACATGTGCACTTTAAATGAGATAAAAAAAGGAGCAGGTATAGGACACTTATAAGAGTGCGGAAAATTAAAAAATTAGTCTGCATTGGCTGTACCTTGGCCGTGTGGATATTTTTCCGATATTCAGTCTTTTCATGGATTTATTGTGTTGCAAGCTGCAATAACACTTTGAATATGTAATGTTCCTCCATTAAAATACCTTTTAAATCGATTGACTTTTGGTACGATTTCTTCTTCTCATTCTTTTTGTAAAATTATATTGATCCAGTGATTGACAGAAACGAAAATTGTTTACTCAATGGAAGCAAGCAAAAATATGAAGAATAAAACAATTTTTGGGGTGTTTTGAAAATCTGTTAACGTCAAATAGTGTTGCCTATACAATAACGCAACATGTTTCTGATAACATGATGCATAATTTGTTTTCTGCATTCTTAGTGCTGTCTGCAACATTATCGGTTAAAAAAAATGGTTCACGCTATAAACAAAACTTAACAAACATGTGCAACCTATTGCATATGCCATCGAACATGTTGTGTTTTTGTTTGAATAATAAGGCGTATATTGAAACCAACCTAGAAACACAAATAAAAATGTTTCCTGTGATATGTTGCGCTTAACATGTTGCCGATCACATGATGCTAAAGCCAATCTGTGGATTCTAATAGTAAAGGCAACATTATTATTAAGAATAAACTGTTGTAAGAAAAGGACAACAGAAAAACACATGAGACACGTGTCAGTGACAAAATTGTTAGTAAGGTATGTAATTTCACCATGAATAGATCAACAAAGGAATGTTGCTTCGGAATTATTCAACTTTGTGATCAGATTTGGAATATCTCGTACAGGCCGTAGGAATATAATCGCCGTAGGAATATAATCACCGTAGTCTAGTAGGTAGTGTGTTGGCTTATTAGTGGCTTAAGGCCACGGTTCAAAACCGAAAATATGAAAAAAAATTTCATCGAATCGTTCTTCTTCAAGAATGATGAAAAACGGTTTCTTACTAGCAAAGAAGCAAGACTTTACGTTCATTTCGAGAACGATGTCGTGTGCCATATGACATCTTCTACGTATTGTATCTGTAGGTATCTACAGCCTGTTTTGTTATGTGTAAGCCTCGATTCAATGCACCTTAAAACTAAAGGCTCTGTACGCTTTATTTCAGCCTGATTTTTTTCGTTCGATATGTATGGAATTTGATAACCATTCCATTAAAGAATCAGTACAACAACTTACTGCTTGAATTTAGCATCAAATTGCTCATTAAATGTATCATGGATAACAAGCTTTTACTGTATTCATTAAAATACTACATGTGTATGTTTTTACACGTGTGTATATATTTAAAGTTACTTATCATTGTTGGTCTTCCATTTGTGTAGGGTTTCTAAATCAATGAACTGCAATCATTTACATTAAAACGTTATACAGACTCATATAGAGATGACACTAAGGGAGAACAGAGAGATAGCGAGAAAACTAGAACAAAAATCAGAGATTTTTATTTTTTATTAAACACATACAATACATGTGCACTTTAAATGAGATAAAAAAAGGAAAATTAAAAAATTAGTCTGCATTGGCTGTACCTTGGCCGTGTGGATATTTTTCCGATATTCAGTCTTTTCATGGATTTATTGTGTTGCAAGCTGCAATAACACTTTGAATATGTAATGTTCCTCCATTAAAATACCTTTTAAATCGATTGACTTTTGGTACGATTTCTTCTTCTCATTCTTTTTGTAAAATTATAATGATCCAGTGATTGACAGAAACGAAAATTGTTTACTCAATGGAAGCAAGCAAAAATATGAAGAATAAAACAATTTTTGGGGTGTTTTGAAAAACAAATTTTAGGGTAGACAGAGCGATACTATAGAGCAATAGATATACAGAGTTGCAGCCCTAACCATAAGGCTGACCTATATTTATGTTTAAGGACTAAAACAAACGAAAAATAAGCTTTGCAAACCATAATCAATTTTTCAATTTTAAAACTGCATTGTAAACACAATTTTTTATTTTTTTTAATACGGTCGTCCCCCCGGAAGTCCTGGATATATATACCGACGGCTCTAAACTCGATAATGGGGTTGGAAGCGGTGTCTACTCTGGGAAACTGGACCTAAATATTTCTCTCCGTCTGCCGGACTACTGCAGTGTGTTTCAGGCGGATGTGATGGCAATTTAATGGGCCGCTCAGTGGATCCTCGTCAACGATGCTCCTTTCACTCGCGTCTAGATCTTTTCCGATAGTCAGGCCGCGATAAGATCTCTATCGGGTTTTGTAATTAGCTCTAGGATCGTTAGGGAATGTCGCCGCTGTCTCGACCTTCTCTCGGAGCGCTTCACCAGTGTCTCTCTGGTGTGGGTCCCCGGGATCAGTGAAATTCCGGGAAACTGTAAGGCCGACGAGCTCGCCAGAGCTATTGCGCTCATTCCGGAATCGTCTTCTGTTGAATTGGGTATGCCACTTGCCTCGGTCAAGTTGACCATTGCGCGGAGGTTCTTTCGGGACGCCAACCTATCCTGGGTCCATGAGGAGTCCTGCTCCACCGCTAGACTCACCTGGCCCAAGATGGATAGAAGGCGTACCAACCGATTAATTGGTCTTGGTCGTGATGTCATCTCGACTACAGTGGCCGTGCTTACAGGTCATTGCGTCATGGGTAGACACGCGGAAAGAATGAGGCTCCCTTTCAACGACTTCTGCCGTGGATGCAGGTCAACTGAGGAAGAGGAGACTGTTGTTCACTTTCTTTGCCAGTGCCCGTCTCTTGCTAGGTGTAGATATAGGTTATTTGGCTCCCCTTTTCTTGTTAGCTTAACGGAGCTATCATCTATTGATATCAAGGATATACCTTCGTTCATCAAACTTTCTGGCTGGTTTTCCAGTGCAGGGTAGTCGTGCTTTTTTTGTGCAGCCCTTGCGCTGACCAACTTCTTCCTTTTGCCTGATTTTGGTGGAACTTGGTTAGTACAGGGACTGCGTTCACCCGTGGCATCACAACGGGCCGCTATGCGTGCTCAAGTGAGCTTTGTGATAACAGAGCTACCACTCCGACCTAACCTAACCTAACACAAATTTTTTGTTTTAAAAATTTAACGAAACAGGCAGCTGGTGAATACAGCAATACGACTAAACGGCATGAAAGAATGGAGGCACAAGAACTACAGTCGTGTCAGATTCTTAGCTGCTATTGATATTTAATATTTGCGATAAAGTCATCGTAGTGTAGTAGGTAGTATGTTGGCTTGTTAGATGTGAGGCCACGGTCCCAAGTAAACGAAGTATGAAAAAATATTTATTCGGTGACTTCCTCTCAGCAGATTTCTGGCAAGAACTCTGAGAGTCAATAAAATTACCAGAAAATTTTCTCAAAAATCTCTCTATAAGTCCTACAACTCATGTATAAAATTAACACACACAACATAAGTGGTGTGAGAAGCTAGGTTGTAATCCCGACTAAAGGGTTGTAATGACCAATTATGCATGCAAGTATAGCAAGGTTCCAGTCCTTCTGTTTGTTCCAGTCTCCATACTATGTTAGCAAGGCAACCGTGCTGATTCTTGTCCATAGTTGCTCTTGCATTATAATTCTGAGGTTTACTTAGGATATGCCCCATCTACATACAGTGGACAGCAAAAGTATTAGTACGGCAATACATTTTAGCAATTTCATGAATTTTAGCCAAAAGTTTGCATACAAATTTATAGTTTATATATTTATTTTATTCATTTATTTGTATTTTATTATAAAGCAAACAATTTTTTAACGTTTATCATAAAACAAGAGAAAAATAAGGAAAAGTTCCAGAAGACTCCATAGCTACCCTCCAAGGAGAACCCTGACTAAATTTAAAATTCAAATGCCTAATATATGAAAAGTGTTATCGCTTGTATTTAGTAGAATAACCTTAAGGTCAAGCACTCCATTTTACCCATTTGGTATTGAATTTACAAGTTTTGTGTAGTGTTGTCTGGTGGCACCATGAACAATTTTTTCGGTTGACTTTTGTTTGAGGTTTAGCGATTACGTAACCGTTCCTTCAAATTATCTCCTAAATACTCTCTTGAAGTCATAACGTGACTTTGTGCAAGAGTATTAAGCCTGTGGGGAGTTTTTTTTGTCAAAATATAAGACGTACTAAGACTTTTGCTGTCCACTGTATATACACTTGATTTATAGGCTATCAAATGCTATCGGCTTTGGTACATAATACCCCAGCACACATATTCAATGTATGAAGTCTATACGGTGGATTTGACCATACGAAAATTATATGAAAATGAGCCAAAATATTTCATTGAACGGATCTAGGAAGGAGAACCTAAACTATTCATTTAATCAGAAAAGAGTTTCTTGTTTAATGGACTTTAATTTCTTTACTTTATTTTAATTTTATTAATCAAGCAAATGAGTTGCTCCTACCTCTCTACAAATAACCTACAAACTTACAAAGCCATTCAATGAACGTACGTATGTATTTCCACATAAACTCACAGAGAATATTTAACGTGCATCACAGCTAATAACATCGCTGCTTCGCAATATTATTAATGTAGCTTCGTCCTTCGATGTTAATTGAAAATGTTTATTCAGTATGCTTTCGAACAAATTGAAATTGAAATTGAAATTTCCCATTTCCAATCAAAATCTTAAGGTCAAGCAAACAATAGCCATCGAACCATGAAGAGATTTGTTGAGATGACAACATACGCTATACTTTGTTTAAGACGGTCAAATTGAAATACTTCATTACAATGTTGTGCTCTCATTAATTTATATCGCATAGGAATCATATGTGTGTATACATATGTATCACACCTACATACATATACAAATGTGTATGTAAACAGATGGCAATGATTATGCAAATGTAAAGCATACACATACACATAGGTTAGTTAAAGTGGCGCACTCTCCAAGAAGGTAGATGTCCCACTTAGGCCAGAATTTAGCTCCACTGTGATACCAGAATCAATATTTAATCCGTGGATCAAACATTCCCTAGAGGACACACCAACTCGAGTCCAGAATAAATCCTAATACTGTAGCAAACTTTATCTTAAAGAGCACGCTCAATGATGTCATAAACATGCTTCTTTTTATGACAAGAGTAGAGCATCGGCTCCTGGGGGGTGAAAGACAATCTCCTCCTTCTCCTCAGATCTACAGATCCTGCAGATCTCTTTCGAAGGAATGCCAATTATTTCAGCGTGCCTACTAAAGGACAATGGTCGATGAGAATCGCTGTTGTGCGATGGATGGCCATGCAGTTTAAGAGTGAGCTGATAGGTGTCCTGGTCTCCGTAGTCTAGCAGGTAGTGTGTTGGCTTATTACACGTAAAGCCAGGGTTCGAGCCCCAGGCCAGACATCAAAACAAAATACAAGAAATATTTCTTCGGCGACTTCGTCTCAGCATATTTCTGGCAAAAACTCTGAGAGTAAAAAAAAAAATTGCCATGAAAAAGTTTCTCAAAAATCTGTCGTTCGGAGTCGACTTTAAACTGTAGGTCCCGCCACTCATGTATAAAATTAACACACACAACATACGTGGTGTGAGAAACTAGGTCGTAAACCTGACTGAAGGGTTGTAATGACCAATTATATATGTATATATGAATATGAAATTGAAGATCAATATACAAGAAATATTAAACAGTAGCACGTTGCGCTTCGTGACTGTGATAAAAATCAAAATCTATTGAAAAAAAACGAAAACAGAATAGTCTTTAATAAGCTTTTCTATTTTCATTTGTTTATTTTTATTTGAAATTTTTATTTTCAATAAAAAATAGTTTTTCAATAACTTATTGATGTGTGCATAAATAATAAAAAGTTATGAAAAGTACTGTAAAGGCAGCATGTTATAACATTTTAAGCCCACAGAAATAGGTTGGTAAAAACGAATGTAAGCGAACTTATTTGCTGATCATGTTGGCTGACAAACTTACTTATGAGTGCAACGAGTAGTGTAGTAGTAACAACCCTTCATGCAGGACTCGGACATAGTTTCGCACACCACTTATGTAGTGTGCGTTAATTTTATATATGAGTGTAATTTGCTGCCAAAACTGCTAGCCATTAAGCGGATTATACACAGACTTCCTGTTCCTCTTCTTCCTCGAAGTCATAGGTATTGATATCGATGCCTCATTCTTGGAAGCTCTCTATCGATCTCTTTGTAATTCGCCTCTTTTATAAGTTATTGGTCGGTATAGTTTTTAAATTGGTGTCTAGGTACACATGCCTAGAAATATTTCAAATCGGCTTCTGCAGAAGCGAGAAATGAGAGGAAACCACAGAACATATTGTCTGTCATTGTCGTTCGGAATCGACTTTAAACTGTTCTCCCGTCGTGACTGCCATTCGTGCATGGAGGTCCTACGCTCCACCGCGAAGGTATGTACATATATCCTCTTCATCTCGTCCGCCAATATATTCATCGGTATTGTTTTCGCCTATACCAGTACCGCTTCATCAGACACTGTCTTGAAACCACTTATCTGTCTAATCGCACTAAGGCGATACACAGAATACAGTTTCCTTCTCGTCGTCCCCATGTAGTGTCTCCAACCATATTGGCAAGCATATAACATATCGAGGTTATTATCTTCCTCTTATCCTCGATATTATCTTCCTCTTAAATGGGCAGTTGCGTATATTAGTGGATATGGACGATTTGTGTTTATCATGGTTTCATAGATTCGTTGTCTAGTAAGTAGTGTGTGGACTTATTAGACCTGAGGCTTGGGTTCAAACCCCAGATCAGACTTCTCAAAAAAAAACGAAATAGAAAAAGAATATTTCTTCGGCGACAGTCTCTCAGCAGATTTTTGGCAGAAATTCTAAGAGTAAATAGAATATTGCCATGAAAGGTTAGGTTAGGTTAGAGAACGTGTACTTGTCAATTAAGATAAGTACAGTACCCGGAGGTCGAATTGACCCATTGTACAACGTCCTAGTTTCTCACACCACTTATGTTGTGTGTGTTAATTTTATGCATGAGTGGTTGGACCTACAGTTTAAAGTCGACTCCGAACGACAGATTTTTGAGAAACTTTTCATGACAATTTTATGTACTCTCAGAGTTTTTGCCAGAAATCTGCTGAGAGGAAGAAGCCGGAGAAATACTTTTTGTATTTTGTCTTGGGCTCGAACCCTAGATTTACGTCTAATAAGTCAACAAACTACTTACTAGTCTACGGCGACTTAAAAAAAAAATTGCCATGCAAAGTTTCTCAAAAAAATATGTCGTTCGGAATCGAGTTAAAACTGTAGGACCCACCGCTTATGGATAACATTAACACACACAACATAAGTTGTGTGAGAAGCTAGGTCGTAATCCTGACTGAAGGGTTATAATGGTCAATTATGTATGCAATGTATGTATAATCCTGTAGAACAGAAAACTGTCACGATTGTTACAGAAGCGAATTCCAAATGGTTGGTAATGATTTTGGTACCGAAAGCTATTTGTGATCGTCTAAGGTACGGTAAATTTTGATAAAATCAATGAATAATTTTTTGTGAGTGTAATTCTTATTGTACTAATACTGTAAATACTACTTTGCAAACAAAAATGAAAGCAAAAAAAAGAGAAATTTTTGTAACAATTTTTGCTCTTGAGTTCCTGCACTCACTATGTACTTAAGAAATTTTATATCTTTTTATGCAAGTTATAAACTACACTTGAGTGTGTGTGTATGAGTGTATACATGCAGCCATAAACAACACTATTATATGGTAAAATATGTGTGTGTAAAAATAAATACTTATGAATACATATGTTGATTAAATATTAAACAAAAAAGAAAGGAACAAAAAAGTGTCTACACAACTTGGTGTTTTAAATGATGATGACGATGATGATGATGTTGTCGAATTCGAAGTCCATAGACATTTTGTTCTTGCTGCTGCTTCAGCTGCTGCCGTTCATAGTGTATGAGTAAATAAAGTTCAGAGTTTATTACACACTTCAGTGGACTTCATATATGTACGTACACATAAGAATACTTTGTTACATCAGACATTCAGTCGTTTTCATATTATTTTTCCGATTGACTTTAAAATAATTTTCGTATTGACTTTTAAACTGTAGGTACGCAGTTAACGGTTTAAAAATCAATGAATGTAAGAAAATATTTTCAATTAAGGAATGTGAAATAATCAATTGTTTAAAGTTTTTTATAAGTCTTTCATTTAAACTTTCTGTTACTTTGGAAGTTTTAAATATGTGTTCAGAAGAATTGCATTCCTTGAAACCTTTTTATAAAATTTTTTAATTTTATTCAATTTTTCTTTTGCATTTAACCTTAGTCAAAATGGATTTACAAGAATAAAAATGTGTTCTTTTTGACTTTAATTAAAAATATTTTAGAAAATATATTTCAATAATAAATTCCTTCGTTTTGTATTTAAAATGTAAGGAAAACTTTTGCTTAAGATTACATACTTAAAAGGATTAGAAAACCATATTTCATATTAATTATCACAATTCATACAGCATTTACATACATACACAACAAACATTACATAATTGGTCATTACAACTCTTCAGTCCGAGTTACGACTTAGCTTCTCACACCACCCATGTTTTGTGCGTTACTTTTATACATAAGTGGCGGAACCTACAGCTTAAAGTCAATAACGAACAACAGATTTTTGAGAAACTTTTTCATGGCAATTTTATTTACTCTCAGAGTTTTTCCCAGATGTGTAATGTAAGCATTGACAATTAGTGCTTAGAAGTCTATATTTAAACTTCTCGGCCACAACAGGAGTTAAATAACCGCCGCAATGTAACTAATGATTTGCAGTTCAAGCGATACCACAATTATCTAATGGAATCAAGAGAATTGTCCTACAAATTAGCATATTTTTTCGCAAGTCTCGTTGGTCTTGCAGAGAACATCAGTCCAGGATAGATTATTTAGTGGATCCTAAAGATAATACATGCAAATGCCAGTGAGTTCAAGTATATTTGGAATCTTCTCGATCACATACAAAATAGAACCAAGATTCATTAGATAGCCGTCAGTCTCATATGGAACATTAATTCGCAGTGCATTAAACAGTGTATTGCCAAATGTAGAACTGACGTCCTTAGTCGTCAGCATATATGGATTATGGAAAGGTTTTCTTGCAGAATTATTACAACGTAAATGGTTTCCAATCAAAGACATACAAACACTACACCTACTTACACATTCACACAATCCATTTCATTTCATTCCAATAAAATGCAAAACATGATTAGGCGCAATCACTTTAGTGCTGGTCGTATATAATGAAGAAAAAATTTTAGTTAACTTAAGCTGAATTAAGCAATTATAATTCAATTAATCGAGCAACGCAACAACATTTCTAGGCAATTAATTAATTGAAAGCATCGGAGTGTGCTAGTGGTGTACATATATAGGTTATACGGAAGAGTTATCACATGCCACATGAATGCACAACTAAAGTATCACAATCATGGCGATAGTGATTGGCTACACTAATGATTGTATTAAATTATCGAAAAATAAGCGTATTTTTAAACAAATTTGAGTTTAACCAACAATGCATCAGTATGCGTCAGCGCGCGTTGTCATACGTCAATAGGCGATTATATAGAAAAAAAGGTTTTCTTTACAAATATAATGGGAAAAAGTGGTAAAATAATAAATTAGAGTGATAAATAATATAAAAAACACCTACAGGTTAAGTGATTTAACGCTAACGAAACAAAAGAAAAATTGATCAGGGCTATAGGAATTGCCTGCTCCAAAGATAATATTAAATGATCCAAAAAGCATATTTTTCAACAAATTTAAGTTTAATCAACTATAAGTCTTAATGCGCCAGCATGCATCAACATGCGTTGTTATACGTCAATATGCGATTATATAGAAAAAATGTTTATTTTCTTAAATATATTGAGAATTATAAATAAGAGTGACAAATAATATAAGAAATACTTACAGTTTAAGTAATGCTACCTCTATCAAGTGTATCCACATATCATTTCATTAGTAATACACAAACGTTTCTAAAATAAAAAACAGAATTTAATTATAACTTTTATTATGTAATAATATTATAATTAATTAAAATTAAACAATTTCAAATAATTCTATAACTTCTCTTGTCAGTATTCATGCTTCAATCGTATGCCACTCTTTTAACATAAGAATACTTGCCCAAATTGCAGCTCAGTTGACCTCTACGTGCATAAAATATATACATATACAACTAAGTAGTCTTCTGAAACTTTTATTCTAACTTTTGTTGTAACATCCTTTTAGTGCTACGATTACAACTTTCTTTTTTATGGAACTCATTGTCAACATCTTGTGTTGCCTATTTTTTCTATTTTTTTCTTCTGCATGGTTGTTCCGCAAATAGACAGAGAAGAGAGTAATAGACATAAAGTAATTAAGAAATTGACAAAAAACTATTCTTGTGGAGTAAACTCAACCGACACCTGAGTCAAGACACAACAAGAGCTAAAGAAAAGCAAGAAAAGAAACTCTCCTGCTGAAGTGTAATGGAGTAACGCATGACAGCATGAGAGATGTAGGTGACACGACGCATACAATATGAGTGAGTGTATGAATATTTTATATGTTTGCCATACATTTTTAACTAACTTGTCTGCATGTATGTATGTATGTATGCTTGACAAAGTTGTGCAAACATGCTAAAGTTTATGGAGCAAAGGAAAAGAAAAAGATTTTTCTATTAAAAATTGAAGGCAAAGAGAAGTGAAACTAAATCCAAATAAGCTGTCTTGTCAACATGTCATAGTTTTTCTTGGTATTTGTAGGTTTTTCTTGTACGTAACTGAAAATTGTTTTTTAATTACACTTAATTTGGAATTGTTTGAAGATTTTAAAAAAGACAAGATTATTCAGAGCATTTAGTAAATGAGAATTTGTTTTAGGAGTGGAGGGTAATGTTCACTGTGAGACTGCAAGTTTCATGGACTTTTTTGTAATCAGTCTAGATTGTTTTTTTATACAGTAGTTTGCAGCCTTGTCCGATGAGCCTAAAAATTCACCTTTAAGAGCTTATGAATACTGGATAAGTGATACAAAAACTGTCTTTGAGTGTTTGAGCTTACAGAACATTCATCAGAAGATATCATGACCCGTCAAATGGAATTGTTGACAGCTCATTCCATAAAAATCATTTGGATAGAACCAATAAATATGAGAAAAGCTATGGGAAAAAGCCATTTGGATTGAACCCCTATAAATCACAATTTTGAGAACAACTTTTCAATGAGTCTTACTACTACCCTGCTGCCATTCGAGCACTTAGCTGCTATGAAGCTGCTTAAAGTTAGTATGGAACTGTGGAGATAAACTGAATCAGCTGGACAGAGAAAATAGGGACACGAGCGGACCAAAACCGTTTCGAACTAGCTCGTCATACCACTTGTGTTGTGTGTGTTAATTGTATACATGAGGGGTAGGACCTACAGTCTACTCAACTCCGAATGACAGATTTTTTTAAGAAACTTTTCATGCCAATTTTTATTTTAATCTCAGAGTTTTTCCCTGAAGAATGTGAAGAATGTGAATGTGAATGTGAAGTGACCGAATGAAATATTTTTCATATTTTGTTTTTAGTTCGACATGTCTAAGCCAGGAGTTGAACCATGCACTCACATCTAATAAACCAATACACTACTTACTAAACTATAGCGACTTATGGATCCAAGCTCACAAATTGAACTACCGGCTATTTTGTATCTGGCAATACTTATGTCATTTTATTCTGTCACAAAATTCAGTAGGTTATATCCACTGAATGTAATGAATCGATTTACGCTTGAACAACGTTGGGATTTATTGGATCAATGAGAAACTCCACGATGTGTCGATTTTCATCTTGGTGGGTACATTATATGGAAAATTACCGTATTAGGGGCTCAGAAAACTCACACATGAACTTACAGAAGCCAACGCACCCACTACGGGTGACTATTTGGTGCGGCTTGTGGAGCGGAGGCATTATTGGCCCATATTTCTTTTAAAATGAGGAAAGCGCAACCATTAAGATCAATAGAGACACCTATCGCGCAATGATTACCGATTTTTTTGTACTCGCTTCTCATGTTCATGATGTGAACGATATTTGGTTTCAACAGGATGGTGCAACTTGCCATACATCTCACGCAAAAATCGATTTATTGCATCAAAAGTTTGATGGCCATTTCATTAGCCGAAATGGTGATGTCAATTGGCCGCAAATAAGCTGCGATTTGACTATTTTCTATGGGGCGCCGTTAAAGAAAAGTGTTATGCCGACAAATCAGAGACAATTGCGGATTTGAAGGCCACTATTCGTGACACCATTGTCGAGATACGATCCTATACACTTGAGAAAGTGCACGAAAATAGGTCCAATGGAATGAGATACTGTGAGGTCAGCCGCAGCAACCATATGAATGAAATAATATTCCATTTCTAAGCGGAACAATTCTACTTCCCAACAAAAGAAATAAATTTGGCAAAACTTCAAACCGTTTTTATTTTATTCGATTTTTAAATTTAAACTTTTAAGTAGCCCACCCTATATATACATACATGATAAATCCATAACCATCACTTGAGATTCAATTCAACACAAATAAATCCAATTTTATCTTAAATTTCGATTGAAAAACAAAAAAATACAAACGGAACACGTAGACTTGAATGTTTGCAACTATAAAACTAACGAGTTCATTTCACTTCATGTTTTGGTTTTCCATTTTTATGCCACTTTTTTTCTTTACAATTTTTATTGCAGCAAAATTGGCTTTCAATCAAACTGATGATGGTGTTGTAATAAACAAAATACGAGTAAAAAAACGTGGCATACACATACGCACTCATATAGCCATGTGAAAATTTCAAAACTGGGTTATAAAAAGTGTTAGAAGAACTCGCGTAAAAAAATGTTTGCAAGTGAAACGAAACGAATGTATGGCTGGAGAGAATTTCGTTTTCACAGATGAATACTTCAACACACACAAACGAAAGTCTACAATGTATAAGCCATGCTATTACACACTCACGAATACATACACACATTTAAATATTTAAATATTTAAATATATGCATATGTACGTACGTATGTATTCGTTACAAACTTTTTTTTACACAAACACTTATTGGGAGGACCAAAATGAAATTTTCATTTCGAATTCGTTTTTATTTCCTTCGTTTAACAGCTTGTGATGACTTGTAAGCTGTGCTCCAATAAAACAAACAAAACAAAACAAAACTTAGAGTCCCAAAAATAGTCACTTTTTAGAAGAAGAAGAATTTAATAAAATGCTTGAAATTGTTCTTGTAAGATACATACATACATATGTATGTACGAAAGCAGAGAAGAAAAACAGAGAAATTTTAGAAAGCGAATAAAGAAACGTATAAATTCGCACATATGGAGATGAAAAATGCAACGTAATTGACGAAAGAAAAACTAAAAACGTTTTGAATTTGTAATAGAACAGACTACTAACCCAAAGAGGCCAAAATATCTACTCAAATTGTGAAAAATGCAATTTGATTAAACGACAGAAAAAATTGTTGCGTAAGAAAAACTGGAAGAGAAAATGAAATAAATTTTTTTTTAAAGCAACATTAAGGTTCTTTAAAGTCGCGGCAGTCTAGTAGATAGTGCGTTGACTTATTGGACGTGAGGCCACAGTTCAAACCCCAGGTCAGATATCTCCAACATAACGAAAAAATATATCTTCGGCGAACGCCTCTCAGCAGATTGCTGGCAAAAATCTGAGAGTAAATAAAAAATTTGTCATGAAACAGTTTCTAAAATATATGTCGTTCGGTGTCGACTTTAAATTGTAGGTCCCGCCATTCATGTATAAAAGTTAACACGCACAACATAAGCGGTGTGAGAAGCTGGGTTGTAATCCTGACTGAAGGATTATTCACTTATGACTATGATGATGCTTTGACAATCGTTGATAAACCAATTCACTGCACCAGTTGTGGCCTTTTTCGATATCATGAGATGAAATCAAATTTGATTGATAGTCGTTAGGCAATTCGAACACTTTAACTAGCCAAACTGGTGGCTAAAGTGGCGGTCTCAGTTCCAATCTGAGAGGTATCTGCCAAATTGCTTCGATTATTGAAACCAATATAAGTGGAAATACAAATAAAGGAAATACAAAATGAATTCAGAGACTGAAAATCTTTCAATTGCCCGGCACAATCTTTTTACATGACATGTGTATTTTAATGACATTATAAACTTTGTAAAGAAACAACTTTACAAATCCACAAAATGATTTTTTTAAACAAATTTGTTTGGAATCAAATGGAGTCACTTTAACCTACTCTACTGGTTTCCATAGAGTGATACGAAAAGGCGAACGACCTAGAACGGAAAGAATTAGAGATGTTTGAGGAAGAGACGACAGAGAGGGTATATATAGCAGCATGAAATTTAACAAATCGTATGAGGCCCAACAAACCAAGTTGCCGAATTCCAAAACTGCTGTGTCCAGTAGTGGACAGTCGGAAAACCAGGCAACAACCTCAGTCCAAAAAGATAACAGATCGTACTCTAACAGGGATTCTAACGGAACACTGCGCTATTGGTAGTTTCGCTGACAAGCTCAGTCTACCCCACCCGGATTACTGCTGAAGCTGCCAGGATGTGGATAAAACGGAATAACAAACAACACCTTTTCTGTTAGTGCCCTGCACTTCAAAAAAGACATTATCGGGTTTTGGGTTTCAGGGCATGGTAACGCACGTGCCACTAAGGGAACTGGCGGGTTTAATCCAGGGCTCAGGGTGGTTCAAACCCAAAAGTAACGGATCATGAGAAGTGGTTTTACCTCACAATGGGTAACACAATGGTGGCATATGGGCCACCGAGTGAACTTGCCTATGAATGGTAAGCAACCCACTTGTCACCTTTAGAACCTCTATGAATTTGTTTTATCTGGAATTCAGCATAAGAATTCCAAATTACTTCGAAAATGATTTTCTTGTTCTTTATTAAAACGTTAAAAAATAAGTAAATTATTCTTTACACTTTATATCATTCCCTCCTTTAGATTCTCTATCAATTTTAAAATATTATTCATGTTCTATACTTCCTCCCTTCCCTTCCCTTTATCAACCTGATTACACTCTATTCCTTTTTTAATATAATAATTTCACCATCCAAATGGCTTTTTAATAGTCTCCCATGATGGAATTCAAGTGTCATTCGTTTCTTCTCTTTTATTACTGCTCGCTGTGTGTAAATGTCAAAGAAGTCTTCGTTTTAAATGCATACATAAAATGCGAATGAATACGTCCCTTACTACTATTTCTCTTATCAATTGAAAATGAACTAAATTTGGTACAGTTTATCTTTTTCTAACTTTTTTCCGTTCTTTTTTGTTGCTTTTCACTCATTGAAAATCGTTTGTGTGTACCAAATTCAAATTCAAACTCTAATCAACTGAGTTTTTTTGCTTTTTTCTAACGCTTTTATTGGAACCCACCACGCTCGTTCGTTCGTTCGTGCGTTGACATACTATGGTTTGGGGAATAGTGAAGAAAAGCTGTTGAATTAACTTATTGCTGGTGTAGGTGACTACACTATACTACTCTTTACTATACTATCGCTTCAAATTTGAATCATTTTATTTCGAATCTTACAATACTTATGTCATTCTATTCTGTCACAAAATTCAGTATATTATCTCCACTCGAACGTAATAAATCGATTAACGCTTGAGCAACTTTGGGATTTATTGGAGATTTATTTCCAAAACAAAGTTGATTGGTCGGAAATAGCACGAAAATGTACAAAATTTGGTTGCAGAGAAGGATCAACAGTGCTCGGCATAAGGAAGTTTATTGCTAAACTTCGTGAAACTGGTTACATTGTTGATGCGCCAAGACGTAAGCGTGCTCGTACAGTGCGCATATCCGAAAATATCGAAGTTGTGGCTGATAGTGTATATTTGAATCCTTCAATGTCAACTCATCATCGCTTCCAAGAATTAAACATTTTCCCCAACAGTTTACGTCGAATTTTGTGAAAAGATCTCGGTATGACGCCTTACAAAGTTCAATTGGTTCAAGAGTTGAAGCCGCATAACCATTCGCTTCGTTTTCCCTTCGCTAGGTGGGCCAACGAGAAATTCCATGATCAAGTCGATTTTGCCAAAAATAGTCATCTTTTCGGGTGAAGCTCATTTGCATCTTGGTGGGTAGCTCAAAAAACCCACTCGTAGTCTTACAGAAGCCCAAGCACCCATTACGAATGACTGTTTGATGCGGCATGTGGAGCGGTGACATCATTGGCCCATATTCCTTTGAAAATGAAGACAGCGCAACCACTACGATCAATGACGACATCAATCGCACCGTGAAACCGATTTTTTTGTACCCGCTCTTCATGATATTGATGTGAACGATGTTTGATTTCAACAGCACGGTGCAACTTACCACACATTTCATGCCACCATCGATTTATTGCGTCAAACGTTTAATTAGCTGAAATGGTAATGTCAATCGGCCGCCAAGAAGCTGCGATTTGACACCGTTGGACTATTTTCTGTGGAGCGCCGTTAGAGGAAAGTGGTATGCCGACAAACCAGAGACAATTGCGGATTTAAAGACCAATATTCGTGATGCCATTGCCGAGATACGACCCTATTAACTCGAAAAAGAGAACGAAAATTGGTTCGATCGAATGAGGTACTGTGAGGCTAGCAGCGGCAGCCGTTTGAATGAAATAATATTTCATTTCTAATCGAAACAATTGTACTTCACAACAAAAATAATAAATTTGGCTAAATTTCAAAGCATTTTTGTTTTAATGCATTCTTAAATTTAAACTTTTAAATGGTCCACCCTTTACATATGTAAGAATACATAGTAATGAGTACTCATTCTTATTTTACAAACATTATTTTCTTAATTAGATGCACTTGTATAGCGTACATTTCTTAAGAAAATTAATTTTTCTCCAACTTTTATTTGCTAATTATTTGTTTGGATACGTTTTTAATTTCAATCAAATCATTAAAAACCTCAAAGGAATGCTCATTTTAATTGACTGCCATCGACAAACTTTTAAGTGATTTTGTTTTTAAACAATTCAAGCAGTCATTCAATTACAAATTATGGCCGACAATTTCACAAAAAAAAAACAACAATTATTCAAGCCACATTTAATTTATAAAACAATTGCTCAAACAATTAATCAAATGCTTGTCATTTTAATTGAAATAAATTTTACGATTGACAATTTGGTTGGCATTATTAAAACAAGGATTTTTTAAAAAAATTCTGAAAACGAACAAACAAATCCAAAAAATTATTGAATTTTACTCGGCTTGCTTTTGAAAGACTTACGCTAAGTTATTAAATTCAATTTTTCTTTCTCTTTGCAAGTGGCTGGCATATGCGTCATAAATGTACGTCACGTGGATTTAGCAAACAAATATATGTTGTATCGCATGCATGAACGAAGTAGAAACGAAGAGAAAACACCAAAAAAAATATTGTTAAACAGTATGCATGCATGCGCTGATGATGAGTATGTGTGCGTGTGTGCGAGCAAAGCCATAAAAACTCTCCGATATTGTTGTCATACATACAAATGATTTCGCGAGTATACATGTGTGTGTTTTTATTTATGCTTGCAGTTATTGTCTCTGTGTACATTGTTTTGTTACACATGGCCTATGCTCATGAGTACATGTGTACAATTTGTAAAGTCAATGTATTTGTAAAAACATTTTGTAGTTATTTGTTGCAAGCATATGTAAATATTAAGGAGGAACAGATTCTGCATAGTATGATGATAAAGGGACTTAATTTTGATACTCTTTAATTCACTAAATTTTAACCCATTAATGGGGCTCGTATACTTCTTGGGGGCTTTGTTCGACCTTTTTTTACAGAAAAATTTATTTAAAAAATATTACATGTTAAAGAGGACTTTTGATTGCTCATAATTTTTTTTTCCGGTGGTATGACAGCCTAAAGAGGGTCAACTTAAAATCTGGCGACCATGATTTGAGGAGTTCGAAGTGTTTGAGAGAAAAAACCGAAATGAATTCCTATAAAATAAGTTACTGACTATAGCCTGAACTAGGATATATGACATATGTCAAAAGATAACAAAATGGCGGCTTTTTTAATGATTTTTCCTGTTTTTGCCCATTCTATCCTAATTGTTTAATAATGAAGTCTCCATAGTCGCTCACTGCCTACCAGGAGTTGGCTTATTAGACATGAGACTTCGATTCAAATCCCAGGTCAGACATCAAAACGAAATACTCCTTCGGCGACTTAGGTAAGGTTAGGTTAGAGGACGTGTACTTGTCAATTAACACAAGTACAGTACCCGGAGGACGAATTGGCCCATTGTACAACGTCCTTAAAGAGGGAAGGATAATAGAGGGAATAGGATATAAAGGAGAGGATGTAGGAAAGGGGAGAATGGGAAGCAGAGGCATTACAAAGACCAGACACAACAAAAGGGGACAGCGCGACTACATTGACGAAGCCCTAGCACCTCTCAACCAGCCTATGCCACTAATGAATCTGTGGAGAGCCTTGATGTCGGCTCTCGACACAGAATTCAAGCTCTAAAAGAAGGCCCTGCCAAGAATCCTCAACTTCAACCTGTACAGGGCTGGGCAGTTGCAGAGGAGGTGTTCGATAGTCTCTAACTCCTCCTCATCGCAACGTGCCTTGCAATAGTCCGGATGGGATCTGGAACAGATCCTCGTCAGCATTCTAATCTCGCAGTATACCGTGATAAAACCGACAACCAACTTTAAGCTGGCCTTATCCAAGCCCAACAGCCAACCTGTTCCCTTACTGACCACAGCAGGCCATAGACATCTAGAAACAAAACAACCCGATCCGTTCCCCCAAAGCCTCTGCTCTTCCTCCCTGATCCATCCATGATTCGGCGACTTCCTTTCAACAGATTTCACGCAAAAACTCTAAGACTAAATAAAATTGCCATGAACAGTTTCTAAAAATTTTCTCATTCTGTAAACTGAAGATCACCCGCCACTTTAGTATAAAATTAACACACACAACATAAGTGGTGTGAGAATCTAGGTTGTAATCCTGACTGTAGGGTTATAACGACCAATTATATATGTGTGTACGTATGTTCTGTTACTACAGAGAATTCATACAATTCCCGTGAATAGACTCCTAACCAGCTCCTATCCAGCTCCTATCCAGCCCCTACCTTGTTTTAAGCAAAATTTTTAAAAATCTATGAATAATCCTTTATGTTGCCCGATTTTCCGTATTTAAACCCGAGTTGACTGTTTCTAATTTCGAAATCTGAAGGAGTTGCCCCGCTGAAAGAGTGTTGACATTAGTGATGAAATTATTTCACAAACAAGTTTTTTTAATGATTTCGACAGCGTTTGTTTTTTAAAGGTAAAGGAGATATAAGTTTATAGGGCTCAAATAGGATTTCTGAGCAAATAATATGGTTTTTATTTATTTATTTATTAATTACAATACAATTACAAATTATATTCTAATATATAATTGACCATACGCTAGGTGTAGTGTCGCAGACCAGAGTCTCTGCTGGGAACTGAACCTCACGCTAATCGTCTAGCACACTACACACTAGACTAGACCAGGGCACCCAATATGGTTTTTGTTTTTATCTAAAAACCTGTGTTTCTTTTAAATATTCAAATAATTTCTGACACACCCCCAGGTTTGCCTTGGAAAGACCAAATTGAGGAAGCGCTGTCATCGATTTGTGTGATCAACTGGCGTAGGGGCGCAAGAAGCTGAGACGCCTGGAAGTATATGTTAAGGCAGATCGAAATCTATTGATCGGGTTGTTAATGGCCAATTAAGTAAGTAAATAAATCTTACGTCCAATAAGCAAACACACTACTTATTAGACTACGGCGACTGCAAGTAACAGAACTGTTAATTGTTAATAAAAGTCATTTGGCTGTTTAGTATCTTTGAGTTGCTATGCCAGTATTGCATAAGCATTTCCGGAGATAGATTTTTGAATTCAATAAAAATCTCTACTCCTTTGGGTATATCCAGCAGCCTTTACTAGGCAAGAGCCTTTGTCTCGCGGTACTTTTTTGCCAGATAACGATTTACGGTCTCTATATGAGCAGTTCCAGCAGTCTAGTAGGTAGTGTGTTGGCTTATTAAACGAAAAGCCAGGGATCGATCTCCAGGCCTGTCATCAAAATAAAATACAAAAAGTATTTCTTCGACGACTTCGTCTCAGCAGATTTCTGGTAAAAACTCTGAGAGTAAATAAAATTGCCATGAAAAGTTTCTCAAAAGTCTGTCGTTCGGAGTCGACTTTAAACTGTAGGTCCCGCCGTTTGCATATAAAATTAACACACACAATATAAGTGGTGTGAGACACTAGGTCGTAACCCTGACTGAAGGGTTGTAATGACCAATTATGTATGTATATGAGCAGTTTTCACGTGAACACTCCCTAACTTACCAAGTATCGTCTGATTTTCGCATTTTCGATCCAGGATATACATTCCATGGCAATATGTTTCCTTTTTTTCAGAAAAAAAGATAAAACTGAAGATTTTACCTTTCAAACGACAAAAACTGAAACCTCTACAAATAAGAAAAAATTTATTTTGAACGGAAAATAGAAATTATTTCTGTGCTACAAGCGCAACCATTTAAAAATATGTTCCAGTCTCTTTTCCACGTTTTCCTGGCTTAAAAAACAAACACAATATAAAATATGTAACATTTACAGCAACATCTGGAGCAACATTGGTAGTAGCAACATCAGTTACAACAACTATAACAGTGTTATTGTGTCATTTTTAATTGCATGAAAATATTCGACTAAAACTCTTGAGCGTTTCCTGGTTTATTAGAGATTTTATTGTTGTTGTCAGTTTCCGGTGTTTTTTTTTACATTTTTATGGCTTTAGCACGGTTGAATAAAAATTTCATTGCCTAGATTATTTATAAATCTATGAGGGTTTGTAAAAAAGACAAATAGACAGAGGCAGAGTGAGAAGAAGAGAAAGAAAGTATTTTATTTAGTGGTTTATTTACGAAGTCAAATAACAAATGAATATTGTATTCTAACCTAAACCCACATACATACATAAATACTTTTAAGGGGTTAGTATACTTCCTAATATTATGTGCAGATAACAACTTTTATGCTACCTTCCAAAATGTATCAATACAAAGTTTGTATGCAGTTCTACTACTGTATATAAACTATGTAGATATGCAAAGTAACCGACGCTTGATTGCTTTTTGACTGCGTTAAAAATACACATTGACGACGTTTTGAAATAGAATACATTGTATATATTTTGTATAGCGGCATTATGAAACACGATACTTTGTTTAAACACAAAGGAACTAACATTTTGGAAGGCAGCCTTATTGAGTCAATATTTGGCTTATTGAGTACAATATTTTAAGTGTTCAAACACAGCAATATACGCAGTTCAGCTGCTTATTCAATATTCATTTGACAGCTGTTAAACAAAACAGCTGGTTGTTTCAACAAAATTTTTTTTTTTGTCGTTGTTGATATTTGTTGTCAAATATCAACAGAAAGTGTTCGGATAATTGTAATATCCGCACTGAACATACATATATCAGTGCTGCATTTTAAGTTTTACTCAATATTTTAACAATTTGCGTATTTATTGCGCAATAATTAATTGAAACTTTATATGAAATATTAGGCTCAATAATGGCGTTTATTGCGATTTACGCAATAAAAGTGCATATCTGAACACCGTATAAATGTCTTTGATCAATATTTTATTAAATCGGAATTTTTTTACACAAATTAGTCTTTTTATATGTTTATACATTTGATTGTTTATAAAAAAGTTTGTCTTTATTTACGTTAAAGTCCGGATGTGGTAGGGCAGCCTAAATAAAATCATCTTAAAATCTGGCGATTATGATTTGAGGAGTTAGAGGTGTCTTAAAGTTAAATCGAAATGGATTCTTATAAAATATGTTACTGGCTATAGCCTGAACATACATACGTACATATATAATTGGTCATTACAACCCTTTAGTGAGGATAACGATCTAACTTCTCACATTACTTTTGTTGTGTGTGCTAATTTTATTCATGAGCGGCGGGATCTATAGTTTAAAGTCGAATCTGAACGACAGATTTTTAAGAAACTTTTCATGGCAATTTTATTTGCCCTCAGAGATTTTGCCAGAAATCTATTGTGAGTAAGTCTCCTGAGAAATATTTCTTCATATTTTCGTTTTGATATCGGACCTGGGGTTTGAACCGTGGCCTTACGTCAAATATGTCTACCAGACTACGGCGACTTTAGGATATTTTAAAACGGACATAACATTAACAAAATGGCGGCGTTTTGAATTTTTTTCTTAACGACTTACAACAATATTCTAGATCGGCCAATAGCTACTCGTCTTAGGTAAATTGTCCCAAAATTTTAGTTAAATCGTTGGCGAAAAGAGTCATTTCGAGAAAAATGGGTTTAAGTTGCGTACGCCTAGATTCGTTTCAGTATTTTCCATGTTTCTCTTTCTTTTCGTATCGTTTGAGTTAAAAGAAGATTTCTATCCTAATTCTGTAGCTTTACAGTAACTAAAACTATGAAAAATATAATTTTTTGAAAATTAGCAGGTCTTCTAACCCCTAAACGAAGCAACACTGGAGGTTTTCAAAATAAGTACACCAACATTATAAAGACTGAGTTAAAGGAATAGGAATTTTTACTAAACCTGTACTGTTATTTCAGGCTACGTTACAGTTGATATATTGTATAAAAATATATTTATGTGTATCATCACTACGCTAACAGTGGTGGTAATACAATAGCAACATAGAGTTCAACATTTTCTTAAACCTTTATACCCATTACGTTCATGCATTAAACAGAAGTATATTTTAAAGAAATTATGATAAAACGAACAGGTTTCTTTCGGTGATGAAATAAATAAAAAGTAATCAAAAAAATAACAGAGAGATTTGCATTGTCATCATAGCAAATGAGTGCAAAGCTTTCAGAATTATATCCCAAATTTCTGGCTTATTTTCGGGGTGATTGATGAAAAAATTTTTTATTATTAATGACAGCAAAAAAAGATTATCAACAGTGTTTAGCTTCGGCGACTAAGAAGGCTACAACATTTGATTTTCCTAACAAGAAAGAAAGCACATTGCTTTGTAGGGAATGCAATTGTTTGTTTAGGTTTAGGCTACCCGTCCAGGCTATGTAATTGAAAATTAGTGCCACTTTGATGCCACCAAACTATTGTATATTACTTGGCATTTAAACAGGGAATGCTGTCCGGTTTGATCTTTCCTATGTTCAAAAACAACGTTTGATTTTTTTATAGTGTATGATTCACCGATTTTAAAGTCGCCGTAATCTAGTATGTACATTTGTTTTTAGAAATATATTTAAAAAAGAGTTCTTTTACGAAGAACAGAAACAACTGAGAAAATCGTAGTCCACTCTACTACACGTAATTTGAGCTCTTTTTGATTTTCAAAATTAAAAATGTTTTCACTTTTCAGCGAACGTAATATGGTAAGTCTAGTAGGTAATGTGTTGGCTTATTAGACGTGAGCCCGTGCTTCAATCCCCCGCTCAGAAAACTCGAACGAAACGAAATATGAAACAAATATTTCTTCAGCAACTATCTCTCAGCAAGCTTCTGGCAACAGCTCTCGAAGTAAATAAAATTGCCGTGAAAATTTTCTCAAAATCTGTCGTTCGTAAACTGTAAGTCCCGCCACTTTTTGAAAAAATTAACATACACAACATAGGCGATGTGAGAAGTTAGGTCGTAATCCTAACTAAAGTATTATACTGGTCAATTAAGTAAGTAAGTGTCGTCGATTTATGTCTACTTTTCTTTTCAATTGAATAGAATCATTTGGCGCAACAAATTCTAGTTCTTATTATTGCCAATTATTTTTGAATAATTTCTATCATATTTTATATTTCAATTTAAACAAAATTAATGAAAATGTCCCCATTAATTCTTTCAGGAGCACTATGTTAATAAAAAAAAAACAATGAATTTCAATATAAATAAAACCGTTTTGCAAGATTTTCATCAATGTCAGTTCACAAAATTTTATACCATGTTGTTGCGAAGGGAGAATTGTGCCTATTATATCTCTCTTCACTGTATTTTGTTTATCATTTTTATTTATTTTCTCCTCCTTCCATTCTTTACATTTTTCTAGTCCTTTTTATCATTTCGAAATGATAAAGAGAGCGAAAAAGGAGTTATTTTATTTCAACTTTTTCTGTCTCTTTTTTTTTTGCTCTTCTTTTTATTATGGCCGCTGCCACGTGTAGTTTAATATTGTCTGCCTGAGCTAAACTATAAATGTTGGCTTGTTTTCTAGTTTTTACAGGGTATGAGTGTGCATGTATTTTTTCATATATGTGTGTGTTCATAGAAGTTGTTTAGCGTATAGTTATTATTGTATGTATATGTCAGGTTTTTTATCCTGATATTTTTATTTGCATGATAAGCCACCGTTTTGTTGTGTCGTCAACACATTTTTCACTTCCGGTAAAAAAGAAAACAACATTTTACAAGAAAACTTTTTTACAATTACGTGAGAGATATTCGTTAGAAATATTCATTAAATATTTGACGTTGTGTTTTACATGAAAAGAAAAATGATATAAAAAGTGGAACTAAAAATTATTTATTTTTCTAATTTATTTCAGCCTGACTGTCAGATAGTATTGTTAGGTCCTGTCTTTTGTACCTCCTATGTAACTTGATGACATAGCCTTCGTTTGGAAGATACCTGCAAGTTTTCCCATTGGCTCGAAATATTTCATCAAGGGACCAATAACTCCAGTTACTGATCCAAGATCTGCACTTGACATATCTGATAACCACAAAGTAGTCCCTCTGTTAAAAGAATATTCAGCTTCCAAATTGCTCCATTCGTTTTTGTTATTATGTGTTGATTTAAAGCATCTCCCAAAATTATAGAGTCTACGGGTTCTGTTCCACGGACGTACTGTACTAACAGACCTGTCAGCCAATCGATTCCTTAGATCCCGAAATCTCCTAATAAATTTCACATTATACATGTCTGCCATCAACTTCCTATTGCCTTCACTACCATGGTGGACTGAAGCTTAAAATAGCCCCCAACGCAGATGTTATGTCAAAATCCGATAGCTTCTGTATTCTACTTAATACCATTTGAAATATTTAAAATTTTTTCTTGCTGTTCAGACAATAATCCCATGAATCATTATTGATCAGATCAAGTTGAATGTCCAGTTCATAAATCCTTTGCTGCATCCCCAGCATTTTCCTGCAAGTCTTCTGCATATTATTACAGTACATGTGACCTTTCTAGAGATGCCTTCTATATGAGCCCTCCATATCAACTTATTATCCAATAGGCTTTCCTAAATTGTGACGACCCTTATTATACTGTGTTTGTTTAAAAAAATGGAATGCATGGGATTTCTGCCATTTATCTAGGCTTCCAATTTTCTTGGATGGGCAGCCACCTCTACCTTTAACTTTTCTCCCAATTGATTCGTTTATGTTTTCATGAGGAGTATTATCAAATGCGCCTTCTGCATCAAGAAATGTACATATGGTTACCTCCTTCACATTCAAGGACTTTTGAAGGTTTCCCATTAAATCTACCAGAGCTGACTCAGTAGATTTGCCTCCCGTAATAGGATTTCTAAAATTTCCCACCTCATATAATTTATCCAATACGCTGATAACCCTACCAGCTTTCTTTATCTATAAATAGAATTATAATGTTCCCTGAAGCCGTGTGTAATGTGTTTTGAAGTAGACGTAAAGCCAGGGTTCAAGCCCCAGGCCAAACATCAAGGCAAAATGCAAAAAACATTTCTTTGGCGACTTCCTTCCCGCAGATTTCTGGCAAAAACTCTGAGAGTAAATAAAATTGCCATCAAAAGTTACTTCAAAAAATCTGTCGTACGGAATCGACTTTAAACTGCAAGTCCCACCACTCATGTATAAAATTAACACACACAACATAAGTGGTGTGAGAAACTAGGACGTTGTACAATGGGTCAATTCAAACTCCGGGTACTGTACTCGTCTTAATTGACAAGTACACGTCCTCTAACATAACCTAACCTAACTTATTGAGTTCTACTCCTATGAAGAGCCACTTTAAAAATATGTTCTACCAGTCACTTTTCCACGCTTTCCTGACTTAAAAAACAAACACAATGTAAAATACATAACATTTACAGCGACATCTGAAGCAACATTGTTAGTAGCAACATCAGTTACAACAACTACAATAACAGTGTTATTGTGTCATTTTTAATTGCATGATAATATTCGACTAAAACTCCTGAGCGTTTCCTGGTTTATTGGAGATTTTATTGTTGTTGTCAGTTTCCGGTGTTTTTTTACATTTTTATAGCTTTAGCACGGTTGAATAAAAATTTTATTGTCTAGATTATTTAGAAATGTATGAGGGTTTGTAAAAAACTAAATGAATAGAAGAAGAGAGGAAGAGAGACAGAGAGTATTTTATTTAGTGGTTTATTTACGAAGCCAAATAACAAATGAATATTGTATTCTAACATAAACCCACATACATAAATACTTTTAAGGGGTTAGTATACTTCCTAATATTATTTAGATATGCACTTTTAGGCTGCCTTCCAAAATGTATCAATACAAAGTTTGTATGCAGTTCTACTTCTATATATAAACTATGTAGATATGCAAAGTAACCAGAAAATGCATCAACTATAAATCCGATGCCTGATTGCTGATTTGTTGTCAAATATCAACAGAAAGTGTTCGGATAATTGTAATATCCGCACTGAACATACATATATCAGTGCTGCATTTTAAGTTTTACTCAATATTTTAACAATTTGCGTATTTATTGCGCAATAATTAATTGAAACTTTATATGAAATATTAGGCTCAATAATGGCGTTTATTGCGATTTACGCAATAAAAGTGCATATCTGAACGCCGTCTTTGCTCAATATTTTTTAAATCGGAATATTTTTAAACAAATTAGTCTTTTTATATGTTTATACATTTGATTGTTTATAAAAAATTTTGTTTTTATTAACGTTAAAGTCCGGTTGTGGTAGGGCAGCCTAAATAAAATCATCTTAAAATCTGGCGATCATGATTTGAGGAGTTAGAAGTATCTTGCAGTTAAATCGAAATAGATTCTTATAAAATATGTTACTGGCTATAGCCTGAATATACATACATATGTATATAATTGGTCATTACAGCCCTTCAGTCAGGATTACAATCTAACTTCTCAACTACTTATGTTGTGTGCGTTAATTTTATACATGAGCGCCGGGACCTACAGATTAAAGTCGAATTCGAACGACAGATTTTTGAGAAACTTTTCATGGCAATTTTATTTTGCTCTCAGAGATATTGCTGAGATAAATACGCGTTGAACTATTTTTTATTTTTCGTTATTGTGTGAGATATCTGAGGTGGGGTTTTTGCCAGAAATCTGCTGTGAGAAAGTCGTCAAAGAAATACTTTTTCATATTTTCATTTTGACGTCTGATCTGGGGTTTAAACCATGGCCTTACAGCTAACAAGCCAACACTCTAACTACGGCGACTTTAGGATATTTTCAAATGGACATAACATTAACAAAATGGCGGCGTTTTGAATTTTTTTCTTAACGACTTACAACAATATCCTAGACCGGACAAAAGCTACTCGTCTTAAGTAAATTGTCCCAAAATTCTAGTTAAATCGTTGGCGAAAAGAGTCATTTCGAGAAAAACGAGTATAAGTTGCATACGCCTAAACTCGTTTCAGTATTTTCCCTTTTTCTGTTTCTTTTCGTATCGTTTGAGTTAAAAGAAGATTTCTATCTTAATTCTGCATCTCTACAGTAACTAAAACTGTGAAAAATATAATTTTTTTGAAAATTAGCAAGTCTACTAATCCCTTAAACGAAACAACACTGGAGGTTTTCAAAATAAGTACACCAACATTATAAAGACTGCGTTAAAGAAGTAGGAATTTTTTACTAAACCTGTACTGTTATTTCAGGCTACGTTACAGTTGATTTATTGTATTAAAATATATTTTTGTGTATCATCACTACGCTTATAGTGGTGGAAACACAATAGCAACATAGCGTTCAACATTTTCTTAAGTCTTTATACACATTATGTTCATGCATTAAACGGAAGTATATTTTTAAGCAATTATGATAAAACGAACAGGTTTCTTTCGGTGAAAATAAATAAAAAGGAATAAAAGAAATAACAGAGAGATTTGCATTGTCATCATAGCAAACGAATGCTAAGTTTTCTGAATTTTATCCCAAATTTTTGGCTTATTTTCAGGGTGATTGATGGAAAGATTTTTTATTATTAATGACAGTAAAAAAAGAATATCAACAGTGTTTAGCTTCGGTGACTAAGAAGGCTACAACATTTGATTTTCCTAATATCACAATTTTATAGTTTACACGTAATGCTTTGGAATGATTGCCTTCCATAAATTGCAACCTGAAAAGAAAGCACATTGCTTTATAGGGAATTCAATTGTTTGTTTAGGTTTAGGCTACCCCTCCAGGCTATGTAATTGAAAATTAGTGCCACTTTGATGCCACCAAACTATTGTATATTACTTGGTATTTAAATAGGGAGTGCTGTCCGGTTTGATCTTTTCTAGTCTAGATAAACAACGTTCGATTTTTTTTATAGTGTATGTGTCACCGATTTTAAAGTCGCCGTAATCTAGTATGTACATTTGTTTTTAGAAATATATTTAAAAAAGAGTTCTTATAGGAAGAACAGAAACAACTGAGAAAATCGTATTCCACTCTACTACACTTAATTTTACCTCTTTTTGATTTTCAAAATAAAAAATGGTTTCACTTTTGAGGGAACGTAATATGGTAAGTCTGTCTATTAGGTAGAGTGTTGGCTTATTAGATGTGAACCCGGTCAGTCACCTCGAACGAAACGTAATATGAAACTAATATTTCTTCGGCGTCTTGATCTCAGCAAGCTTCTGGCAAAAACTCTCGGAGTAAATAAAATTGTCATGAAAATTTTCTCAAAATCTGTCGTTCGTAGTCAAATTTAAACTGTAAGTCTCGCCACTTGTTGAAAAAATTACACATACAAAACATAGGTGATGTGAGAAGTTAGGTCGAAGTCCTAACTAAAGGATTGTACTGGCCAATTAAGTAAATAAGTGTCAACTTTTTTTTCAATTGAATAGAATCATTTGGCGCAACAAGTTCTAGTCCTTATCTTATTAATTCTTTCAGGAGCATTATGTTAATAAAAAAAACCATGAAATTTCGTTATAAATAAAACCGTTTTGCAAGATTTTCATCAAAGTCAACTCAGTTCACAAAATTTTTCAACATGTTGTTGAGAACAAAAGGGAAATTGTGCCTATTATTTCACTTAACATTGTATTTTGTTTATCATTGTTTATTTATTTTCTCCCCCTTCCGTTCTTTACATTTTTCTAGTTCTTTTTATCATTTCTAAATGCTAAAGAGAACGAAAAAGAGTTGGAGTTATTTTATTTCAACTTTTTCTGTCTCTTTTTTTGCTTTTCTTTTCATTATGGCCGCTGCCACATGTAGCTTAATATTGTCTGCCTGAGCTAAACTACAAATGTTTGCTTGTTTTCTAGTTTTTACAGGGTATGAGTGTGCATGTATTTTTTCATATTTGTGTGTGTTTATAGAAGTTGTTGAGCGTATAGTTATTTTTGTATGTATATCTCAGGTTTTTTTTATCCTGATATTTTTATTTTCATGATAAGTCACCGTTTTGTTGTGGCGTCAACACATTTTTTACTTCCGGTAAAAAAGGAAACAACATTTTACAGGAAAACTTTTTTATAATTACGTGAGAGATATTCGTTAGAAAAGTTCATTACATATTTGACGTTGTGTTCTACATGAAAAGAAAAATGATTTAAAAAGTGGAACTAAAACCCATTTATTTTTGGTAATTTATTTCGGCGTGACTTTCAGACAGTATTGGTAGGTCCTGTCTCTTGTACCTCCTATTTAACTTGATGGCATAGCCTTCATTTGGAAGATACCTGCAAGTTTTCCCATTGGCTCGAAATATTTCATTAAGGGACCAAAAACTCCTGTTACTGGTCCAAGATCTGCACTTGACATATCTGATAACCATAAAATAGTCCCTCTGTTAAAAGAATATTCAGCTTCCAAATTGCTCCATTCATTTTTGTTATTAAGTGTTAATTTAAAATATCTCCAAAAATTATAGAGTCTACGGGTTCTGTCCCACGGATGGTTTGGTACTGGCCTGTCAGCCAATCGATTCCTTATATCCCGAAATCTCCTAATAAATTTCACATTATACATGCCTGCCATTAACTTGCTACTGCCTTCACTACCATGTGCAATGGACTGAAGCTTAAAATAGCCCCCAACGCAGATGTTATGTCAAAATCCGCTAGCTTCTGTATTCTACTTAATACCATTTGAAATATTTAAAATTTTTTCTTGCTGTTCCGACAATTATCCCATGAAACATTATTAATCAAATCAGGTTGTATGTCCAGTTCATAAATCCTTTGCTGCATCCCCAACATTTTCCTGCAAGTCTTCTGTATACCATTACAGTACATCTGACCTTTCTAGAGACGCCTTCTATATGAGCCCTCCATATCAACTTATTATCCAGTCGGCTTCCCTAAATTGCGACGACCCTTATTATCCTGCGTATGTTTAAAAAAATCGAGTGCATAGGCTTCCAATTTGCTTGGATGGGCAACCACCTCTACCTTTAACTTTTCTACCAATTGATTAATTTATGATCTCGTGAGGATTATTATCAAATGCGCCCTCTGCATCAAGAAATGTATGTACATATGGTTACCTCCTTCACATTCAAGGACTTCTGAAGGTTTCCCATTAAATTCACAAGAGCTGACTCAGTAGGTTTGCCTGCCGTATAAGGATTTCTAAAATTTCTCACCTTATATAATTGATCCAATACGCTGATACCCTATCAGCTTTCTTTAGCTGTAATTAGAATTATAATGTTTCTTATTGAGTTCTACTCCTATGAAGTTGAGTTCTACTCCTATGGCTTTATGCACCACACGCATTTGGTTCCCCTTTTCCAAAGAATATTATTTTTAAGACAGAATTAATATTGTGGAAATGTTCATAAAGTTAAAGACCCTAAAGAAATATTGGGCAATATAGTACAGGCATAATAGTACTTTCACTGGACAATAATATCCTTACGTTTTATATTAGTTATGACACATTGTTTGTTTTATGTTTTATTGACAATCACGCCGCATTCATTTAATTTTTTTTTTTTGTTTCCTTTTGTATGATCAAATAAATATTCTCAAAAGAGATTAAAATGTTCACAGCGATAGCTGGTTAACATTACGTATGAGTAATATTTCTCTACAGCATATGTAATATATAATACTCATACGCCACGGTGGTCACGAAATTTCAAAACGTAAATATTTACAATAAATAAGTAGCACTAAAGAATATTTTATACGACTTTCGATTTGTTTTCACAATAATAAGGACACAATTAAAATAGACTACGTGGTATTTGAATTTCAAAATTAAAATTCAGTCTTAATTTTACAAAAATCATGTTCGGAACCGCACAAAGTATTAAAAAGGGTTGTTGTAATCAATTTTAATGTTATATGCGCATTCGCTGATATTATTAGACAGTGTCTTTAGAATATATACCGGAGTATTGGAATTTGGATCGAAGTTAGTGTAGATTAAATTGACGTATTTTACAGATTGTCTGCAATTAATAGCTAGTATTCCACTATAAGTGAACCAACGACGAATTGTCGTAAGCTAATTTTAGCTTGTGTCGTATAAGCCTGTTATGTTTAATACATAGATAAAGTTAATGCAAATCATGTCCATTGTGCAACCATAAAATGTTTAAAATTTAAATGGTCCCTATATAAGTGGTGTTACTGCACCGTTTTCCCTTTACAAAGGATTGATTCTGAAGTGAAATTATTTGTTAAACCCTCTTTGTACGTTCTTTAGAATTAGTAATTCTACACAATGACTGTTTTGCTGTCTTCGCTAGAGATTTACGATATTGCAGAACAATTGTTGGTGTGAAACACCCTCTCTAGAAATCTAATAGCGGTTTTATTATCAATCAATGAGTATGTGCCTAAATATAATCTACGACAAAAATTCTTTTAGCAACGGTCTTTATATGCATTATTTGGACTTGAATTGCGCCAAGTTTCACTTTCATACAACAGAGTTAATTTTACGCAGGCATTGAATATTCTAAACTTGGTTCGTTAGGATATTTGTGAACTTCTCCATACTGATTGTAGTCGTCCAAATGCCACACTCACTTTATTGAGTCTGTTATTTACGTCTGGTCCTGGGCCGCCATTTGTTGTAGCTTTACTGCCTAGATAGAAGAATCTATCTACGTATTCGTCTAGTGGGCGTTGTAGCATGATGATACCGGTGATTACGTTGTTAATTCTGAAGGCTTTGGCTTTCTTCAAATTAATCTCAAATACAACATTATGCGCTAGAGTTGCTAAATATTCTTGCTTTGTTTGCATGTTACAGACTTTGTGAGAGAGTAGACAAATATCATCTGCTTAAAGCAAATTCTCGAGTTGGCGTGTAAGACTCCATGTTATTCCTCTTTTTTCTGAACAGACTTCAGTCATGTGATCATCCAGCACGATGGATGATAACTGCGGTGATAGGGGGCATCCTTGTTTTACTCCAGCATTTGTGTGAAATGGGTGACTTATATTGTCTTGGTGAAGGACTCAGAGTTCTGCATCTCCGTACATAGCTCTGATGATTCGCATTATCTTCTAAGGTACTTTGTTTATTCTCCATGCTTTCCATGGGGCAGTTGGTGCTATCAAAGGCTTTCTTGAAGTGTACGAACAATAAGTACACGGGAGTTTGCCATTCAAGAGATTGTTGTATAATAATGCGTAGAGTATTGGCTTGGTTTGACCGAAAACTTGCCTGTTCGTCATGTAGATTTTCTTTTGTCTAGCTATGAAGCCTTTCCTGTATGATAATTGCCAGTATCTTGTACGTGGTGCTAACTAGAGTAATTCCTCTCCAGCTGTGGCAACTTCGCAAGTCGCCACTTTTCGAAGACTTAATGAGGATGCCTTTCTTCCACATTGGAGGTGGCCTTTCTTCTTGCTGGCTGGACTGTAGATGGTTCGATGCTTTCAATATCTATTTCTGCTGGTATCTTAACTTCCCAATGTCCTCTTTTATTTTCCTTTTACTGGGCAGGGTTGTTTTATATTCGTAACATATTTTTTGCAGGGTTGTTGTTTCCAATTTCGTTTTATTTAGTTGTTTTGTAGTTCAATCTCCTGACGAAGGGACTGAAAATAACTTACTGACTTGAAAAATAATTGCAGGTCTCGCTGCTCATGGATGATAAGAATCTGGGCTGTTTTTTCTTTTTTTTCCTTTAAACAATCTTATGCTTCTTGTTCCTGCCATTAAGTTGCACTGTTACCTTCACCAAATAAACTCACTCTGACAAGAGGTTAGAGAAGTCTCTGGTGATGTAATTGAAAAAAAAAATCCACTATTTTGTCTCTCTTCCTTTTGTGGCATTTCGGTTCACTTTAAGTCAGCTATCATTATAACGCTTGTAATCATGGAATCTTTACTTTCAACCATACCCGCATGTTTGTTTCAATTTCCTAAAACTTTCTCTTGTTCTTTATGTTACACTTCGTGGCCGTTTGATGCAAACACCAACAACAACTTTTAAACTAATTGTAGTGGCAGCACTTTTAAAGCTAAAATGTTACATGACGTAACCCAATATTAAACGAAAACTACAGCTCCGTTTTACTCGAACTTCTTTTTAAATTTCTTGCTAAAATTGGATGGAAATGGAAATCTCTTTGTATAAACGCGTATGTGTTAGTCCCAGTGTCAATCAGTGTATGTGTGCATGAGTAAGTGTTAAAGTGATGTGGCGTGTAAAAGATATTTTAATGTAACGGTGTCAAGTAGGTTCCGTTTCATTTGTTGTGTGAGTCGTAAGAAAATTAAAGAAAGAAAAAAAAGACCAGGATATGAAAGATAAAAGTCTCTAAGACAAGTTTAGACACACACACAGTTATGCATACATACATACTCGTAAATAGTTACATAACATAGTGCAGGCTTGGTTTAATGGATGTCCCTTTCCATATTTTTTTAGCAACTTTCGATGTTTTTTTATTGTTTTTGCTTTCTTTTGATCTCTTGACTATTAAAAGCAAATGAAACTGCTTTTGACATGATAATGAGAACCCATTTAGTATATTAGCAACTTGAAAAGTTATTGAATGTTCTTTAATCCATTTCTACAAGAAATCTTTATGTCTTTTAACATTTTCTTTTGAAAATTATATTTAAAAAACATGCATACACGCACGAAATTGGTATTTAGAACCGTTCAGTCAGTACTACGACCTAGCTTCTCACACCACTTATGTTGTGTGTGTTAATTTTATACTTGAATGGCGGGTCCTACAGTTTAAAATCGACTCCGAACGACTTTTTCATCGCAATTCTCTATTCACTTTCAGAGTTTTTGCCAGAAATCTGCTGAGAGGCAGTCATCGAAAAAAATTTTTTTTTTATATTTCGTTTTTGTTGGAGATGTCTAACCTGGGGTTTGAATTGTGGCCTCACGTCTAATAAGCCAACATACCAGCTACTAGACTAAGGAAACTACATTATATCCGATCGAAGTTTTCGTGTGAAGGAAGGCCTTTGAAAGTTTCAAGATATAGGGTGTATGTTGGATTCCGCGGCATTGGCATTATTGCGGCGTTGGTGGCAATAAGATTGCGGATGTATGAGCAAAGAAATGTGTAGAACTAGTCAAGGTGTCAGTTAGACATCCAACCAGGACATTTGTTCTCTCTGATAAATCAAGCAATTAGACGGAGAATGTATACTTCAGGGTAGAATGGCAAAGATTGCAGAACCTCCAGGCTATTATGGCTTAAACTTAACCGTTTCAGAACCCAATCGTTACTAAATATGGGTAGAAAGTAGTAGATTTTTAAATCAGGATCTTAATGGGTTTTTTAAAACTAAACATTACGCTGTCATGTACTGGCCCGGATTTAACATCTGTTTCTTATTTGAAAAATTGGCTTTTGAGCTGATTCAGTAATATTTCCATCGTTTTTTTGTCATATCTTACTTAGACTATTTTCGTTTTCTTGTTGGTCCACTGTCATCTCTACCTGGAGATATATTTTTCACTTACCAACGCAAACTAACCTAATCTGGGATGCCTGGTTGCCTCCTGGTTGTCATGCCAATTTTATTTACTCTCAGAATTCTTCAAAACTAAAAACAAAAGCTGTATAAGGAGCTCATTTTAATTACAATAAATATGAGCCTCTTATATATTTTTAAACGTAAACTCAAAAGAAGCCATACAGACTAAAGGTACTCTAGTACTACATCTTCTTATCTCAAGTCTCCTTACTTAATTAAAACCGAGATTGTTTTCAGTTGTATTTTGTAGAACAAATCCAATTTTGAGAGCCCTAGAATACCCAAACAAAACCTTTGTAAACCTTACGGTTCACAAAATCCTGAACTCCTATTTTTATAGACTTTTAAGCTACAAAAAATTTAGGTAATTACACAACAACAGTGTTTCCAAACTGTTTAAATATATAACAACCACGATACACATCTAAACTGAAAATAGCACTTGAAATTTACTGACTTTTTCATGTGAAAAACATGTTCAAGTGGATACTTTCTCCAAAAGCCACAATTTTTGCAAATATTTTACACGAAGGCAAAGTAATTAGTATGATGGTGATGACACTCGCCTATGTACTACAGATCTTATACAGTCTCAAAGTAAAACACTTACGTGTCACATATTTTTCATACAGTTTTGCATTTAAAATGTTAATATGTTTTTAGTTTATGCTGCAACATAAGAAATTGCATGTTAATGACCAGAAATTCTTTTTCTTTTATTTAGAATACCTACGTGACACATTGTTGCTGGAAATGTAAATTTGGAAGTTTTTCTCAAAAAAGCTTAAAGATTTAATAATTTTTCCTAGGCAAAGCAATCAACAGTGCAATTACTTGCCATCGCTGGGATGGCAAAGACGTGTAAGTACCTGTTTGTGCATAAAAAAAATCCTTTTTAGACAGAGAGAGAGAAAGAGTTCTTAGGCGTTGAACTAGGTAGCACGGATAATGATGAAATTTACATGTAAGTATATGCATTTTATAGAACATTTGTTGAGTTCAATAAATTCAAAGATTTGAACCAATTTTTTATTCAGCTGAGAATGCAGACTTATAATATTTGTTTTTAAAAATTTATTTAAAAATGAGTTTTTAAAGGAAGAACAGTAACAACTAAGAAAATCGTAGGCCTTTTGTACTCCCAGTAATTGAAACTAATTTTGTTCCAAAATTATTCAAAAGTTTTCACTTTTAAGGGAATATAATATTGTAAGTCTAGTATGTAGTGTGTTGGCTGATTAGACGTGAAACTACGGGTCAAACCCCAGTTCAGACATCTCCAACAAAAGGGAATATGAACAAATAGTTCTTGAGCAACTGTATCTCAGCATATTTGTGGCAAGAGCTATGAGAGTAAATAAAATTACCATGAAAAAGTTTGTAAAAAAAATCGGTCGTTCGGAGTCGACTATAAACTGTAGATCCCACCACTCATGTATGAAATTAGCACACAAAATATTAGTGGTGTATTAAGCTAGATCGTAATCCTGACTGGAAGGATTGTAATGACCAAAGTATGTATTAATGTAACTTTGTATGTCAATTTTCTCTTTATCACATATCCTATGACAAAGCAGAGTCGCATAAATACCCTTCTTTCGATTGTATATATCCTGCATTGCGTTGTTAAGGTATGATAGTACATACACTTGCAGTTTGGGTTTCAATCTGAGAGAGGGTGAAAATCATCGGCTTTAAACCCCCTCATAATAAGCTACTCAAAAAGTGTCTGATCCTTTTGAAATGAATAAAATCAATAAAAAATAAAAAATCATAACAAAATCATGCAACGCAAGGTAGGTAAGTCGCTTGCTTAAGTGAAGCACTTGATCACTGAAACTGATATTAAGAAACGAAAAAAGATATTGGGAAATATAATATAGGACAGCTGTAAACACAACGCAAGTGGTGTGAGAAGCTTGGTCGTAATCCTGATTGAAGGGCTGTAACGACCCCATAAAGGAACAAAGAGAAAAAAGGGACGTACATAAATTGTAGACAACTTTTCAGCAAATATATGACGTGAGTGACACGGGAAAAAGATGAAAATCTTTCGCGAATTAACAATGCAATCAATCCTATTGAGACGAATTATTTCAGCAAAGACCTACGAATATTAAACCTATTAAGAGAACAGCGGAGCACCAAAATATTGCCCTTCGTCTACAACTATAGCATAACTTACAACAAAATCTAATAAAAAAATATTCTATTTCAGAAATTCAATATATTTCCAGATTATGGCACTTGCCATTCTATTTATTTTTTCGTTTAAACAAAACATATTACATACCAATACTCCTATTCAATTTGTATGTGTTCATGTAGTATTTGCCTTTAAAATTGAAAATCAAATCCAATTATAGTGTGTAGCATTTGTTGCAAGTGTTGCAAATATTGATCGCTTTCAGTAGTATAGGGTTATCCATTTCGTGGTTTCAAAATTAAACGTAAATAAAACACATATAAAATATTTTTTTCATGATATTTCTTTTTTATTGTAAAGTTTGAACGTTGACATTATGTGTGAAACACTACATCATTTAAATGACTTCCACGCGAAGTGTTGCAAGCATTGATTCTTTTGAGGTAATTTTCGACCACTTTTTGACACATATTGGGCGGTATCTCAGCCATAACTTGACGAATGTTGGTTTTTAAGTGCTCAAGAGTTGAAGGTTTATCTGCATATACACGGCCTTTCGCGTAAGGTCCAATCACACCTTCGGACCAAAGAGCACGCCAAACAGTGACTTTTTCTAGATGTAATGGCCTCTCTTCAATTACAATTCTCAGAACCCCAAATACGACAATTTTGTTTATTAACATATCCACTGAGTGTTAAATGTGTTTCATCGCTGAAGAAAATTTTGTTCGAAAAATTGCCGTCCACCGCCTGTTGTTCAAGCATTTCAATTTTTTCAATTTGTATGCGTTGTGTGATAGTTAAGCGATCCATTTTCGTTAATATCAGACTTTCAACTGAAAAACTGAAAAAAACTTAGTTTGACAGATGTCGAATTCTAGGCCCATACTTTTGAAACCACGAAATGGATAACCCTTTACGAACACTGAACGAACGGGTTATGGGGTAGGGTTAGTATGTGGGGTAAGAGGGGGTAGGGTATATAAATACACAAACCTTTTCTGTATATAAATTATGTATATATGCAAATGATAAGTGTTTGTTAATGTTTTGTGTATATATTTTAAAAACGTTATAAAATGTATTTCTATGTAATTGTTTTACAATATATATAATTTGTTCACTATCGTTCACATTTAGATTTAAATTTATTAATGTTCACAATATTTTACAAATTCTTTTAGTCTTGTTAATTTTCACAATATTTAAAATGATATTATATGTGGCGCACTCGCGAAAGGATTGTTGGGTTGTTCCTTTTGTTCTCGATGTCGATAATCAACTGCTCTTATAAAGATCAAATAATTATGTTGAAGGTGTTGATGAAAGTGTGTATGTATATGTGTTATTGTGAATATGATGTTTGTTAGAGATGTTATTGTCATTATGTGTGTAAGGGATATTGGTAGGCAGGATTAGGGTTGATTAAATTTGTTCACTCGCGTGAACAAACACAATAATCATTTGCTGCTGCCACTGCTGTAGCCACAATATAACGGTAGAAAATTCTATCTGTTTATGATTACAAAACCCACCAGTATTTTTATGTACTTATAACGAGGGTTGTCCCAAAAATAGACGTCAATTGTGGTCGTTTATAGCGCACTAATACATACATACATAATTGGTCATTACAATTCTTCAGTCAGGAGTACGGCCTAGCTTCTCACATGACTTAGGTTGTGTTAATTTTATACATGAGTGGCCAGACCTACAGCCTTATAGTCGACTACGAACGACAAATTTCTTGAGAAACTTTTTATGCCAGTGTTTTTTGCCAGAAATCTGCTGAGAGGAAGTCACCAAAGAATTTCTTATTTTCATTTTTCTTATTATAAAATCAATTCATTTTTCTCTTTTCTCTTATACACTCCGTATTTAATAATTTCATTGTGCAGATCATATATTCCTGCCTCCTTCTACCCCCAATCAAATAATTACCATATACTGGCTTAATTGTTTACACCTAAAATTAAAAACTTTTATCATTTCCACTTTTAAAACTAATTTAATAAAAAAAATAAAAACAAAAAATTTAATAAAAATATTGGCGAAATGCCCTCCTATAGAAGGGTATGCTATTGGTTTTTGTTTTGTTTTCGTGTGTTGCTTCTGTTAACCCCATTAGAAAATGTTTGCTTTCGGAAAGTTAGTGCAACATCTGGGCATTTGTGTTCACTTTACTTTCACTATAAAATAAATTTCAGTTTTTCATTTTTACACCAACACATATGAACAGTTTTAGTTTTTTATTATTAAAATAAGGAAATATGAAATTGCGTCTGCGTTGCCTACGCTAAAGTCGAGTAAAAACTCAGGATATTAAATGGTTTTTGAGGCTTTTGAGGCTAATAAGGCAAATAACTAAAATAAATTAAAAATTTAAACATAATATATAAAAGGCTAGATAAGAATAACATAACATTTTATACCAATTCAAAGCCTTTATGTATACAGAATAGAAAGAATGTTCCAAACTTTTACATAATTTTCATGCAATGTTAGGAGGGCATCCGCTCGATACTATTTTCTCGTTAATATTTAACATTTCTAATATACTCTCAGTTTGTAAAAAAAAAATAATTAAAGAGAGTTAAATCTGGTGACTATATAGGGTTATCCATTTCGTGGTTTCAAAAGTATGGGACTGGAATTCCACATCTTTCAAACTAAGTTGCGAAACAAATTTTTTTCTTTTCAGTTGACATTGACGAAAATGGATCGCTTAACTATCACACAACGCATAAAAATTATCAAAACCTACTTCAAAAATGGTGATTCTGCCGCAGCCACGTATCGAACAAAATTTTCTTCAGCAATGAAGCACATTTCAAACCCGGTGGGTATGTTAACAAACAAAATTGTCGTATTTGGGGTTCTGAGAATCCTCAAGTAATTGCAGAGAGGCCGTTACATCCAGAAAAAGTCACTGGTTTGTGCGCTCTTTGGTCCGAAGGTGTGATTGGACCTAACTTCTTCGAAAACGACGATGGAACGACTGTCATCGTCAATTCTGAGCGTTATGGTCATATGATAACCGACTTTTGTTTGCCTGCTATTGAAGAATACGACTTGGAGAATATGTGGTTTCAACAAGACGGTGCCACATGCCACACAACTCGAGCGAATATGGCTTTATTGCAAGAGACATTTCCTGGCCGCGTAATTTCTCGCCGTGGCGATATCAACGAGCCACCAAGATCATGCGATTTGACACCATTAGACTTTTTTTGTGGGGCTACGCGAAAGACCGTGTTTATGCAGATAAACCTTCAACTCTTGAGCACTTAAAAACCAACATTCGTCAAGTTATGGCTGAGATACTGCCCATTATGTGCCAAAAAGTGGTCGAATATTACCTCAAAAAATCAATGCTTGCAACACTTCTCGTGGAGATCATTTAACTAATGTCGTGCTTCACACATAATGTCAACGTTCAAACTTTGCAATAAAACAGAAATATCATGAAAAAAAATATTTTATATGTGTTTTATTTACGTTTACTTTTGAACCTACGAAATGGATAACCTTATACAATGTGAAAAACCTAATTAATTGATTTTACTTCGACATTTGATTAGATATGCTAACCCCAGGTCAGACATCTCGAACAAAAAAAGAAAAAAGATTTCTTAGGTGACTTCTTCTCAGCGGATTTCTGGCAAAAAGTCTGAGAGTAAATAAAAATTGCCATAAAGAATTTCCCAAAATAATCTGTTGTTCAGCGTCGACTTTAAACTAGTATATTCCGCCACTCATGTATAAAATTAACACACACAACATAAGTGGTGTGGTCCTGACTTAAGGGATGTAATGACCAATTATGTATGTATGTATGTATCAGAGATCAGCAATGAATCGTTTTTACGCTACTCATAAGCACTCATGAAATTTTGAGTATGAATGAGTCAGGATTGCGACCTAGTTTCTCTCACCACTTATGTTGTGTGCGTTAATGTTTATACATGAGTGGCGGGACCTACAGTTTAAAGTCGACTCCGAAGGACAGATTTTTGAGAAACTTTTTGATGGCAGGTTTATTTACTCTCTGAGTTTTTTCCACAAATCTGCTGAGAGGAAGTCGCCGAAGAAATATTTTTTTTTATTTCGTTTTAATGTTTGACCTGGGATACGAACCCGGGCTTTACGTCTACTGCGACTTCCATAACAGAATTGAAATTCAACTACTCTGATTCATTCGTGCTCACTACAACATTGATTTATAAGTACGGGTTGCAATGAGTATGCGTACAACGTTGACATCAAACTCATAACATTCGAAATATGTTTATTCATACGCCTACTCATTAATTTATTTATTTTGTGATTCTTGTAAATGTTGAGTAAAGGAGAGTCGAAATCAATAACATCGTGCGTATTGTTCAGTATGAGTACCATGAGTACTTCAAACTTTGAATATGACTAGTATGAGTATGATATTAAAATAAGTATGAATGCGTATAAGTATCAGAAATTATAAGTATGATTCGAATTTACTCATCTTTTTGAATACTCATTGCTGATATCTGATCTCTATGTATGTATACCAGTTGATTATGTATTCTTTCAATATTCAGTTTAGTCCCGATTTCCGCCAAGCTTACTGCAGATATCTGCTATTCTTCTATTTCTAATATCTGATACCTGAGTATACATGGCAAACTTTTTTTTTGCTTACTTTGCTTGTTTGGAACACCCTGTCATACACAATACTTGCCATTGTAACAGCCACTTAAACACTTTTACTCATTCAATAAAAGGAAGATTTTTTTCACCACACTTAACTGGCCCTTTGCTAAGAATATTTTTAAAACAAGTCATTTTTTGTTTTGTTTTTCTCCATTTAAATGTAATAATTTGTGTCTGTCGCATTCGTTTTAGTCTAGACGACAGGTAGCATGTCTTGCTATCTTCGTTTATCACAAAAAAATCAATATTTGCCTTCGCAAAGGTTTGTTGTTGTTGTCTGAAATAAGCGTTAATAACTGCCACTGGTCACGCGATTTATATTTTAATGTTAAGAAACAAAAGGAAAATAAATTTTTTTGATGGCCATTTAATACATTTCGGTTTGTAGTAAAACACCGCGTGGCAAAAAGTTATGGAATAGCCTTTCACTTACGAGGGCAGATCAATAAGTTCGTAATGTTTTGAACTTTCAGAAGCGACAGCATCAAGAATGAGTGGAATAGAGTGGAATCGTCAAGCTTTCAGGTGACGAGGTCGTCTTCAATACCCGTAAAGATGTTTAGTACTCTAAGAGCTAGAACAGCGCATCTGAGAAGTTGCAAAAATTACAACGACCATATTCTATTCGGCAAAAATTCAACTGAACGTAATGAATCGATTTAGGCCAACAGAGAAAGTGGACGATAATGTCGATTTTGCTTTTTGATTGGAGTTCATTCTCAAAATGTTAATAAGCAAAATCGGCGTATTTAGGGCTCAGAAAATCCGCACGTGGTCTTACAGAAGCCTATGTACCCATAAGGAATGACTGTTTGAAGCGGCTTGTAGAGCAGAGGCATCATTGGCCCATATTTCTTTGAAAATGAGGGCAGAGCACCCATTACGGTCAATCGCACCGTGATAACCGATTGTTTTGTACTCGCTCTTCATGTTATTCATTTAAGCGATGTTTGGTTTCAACAGTATGTTACAACTTGCCACAGATCTCATGCCACAATCGAATTATTGCATCAAACGTTTGATGGCCGTTTAATTAGCCGAAATGGTGATGTCAATTAGTCACCGAGAAGCTGAGATGTGAAACCTCTGAACTATTTTCTGTGTGTGTTATGCTGACAAACCAGAGACAATTGAGCATTTGAAGGCCAACATTCATAATGCCTTTGCCGAGATACGACCCCATACACTCGATAAAGGGCATGAAAATTGGTCCGGTCGAATGAGATACTGTGAGGCCATCCGTGGCAGCCATATGAATGAAATAATATTCCATTTCTAACCGGAGCAATTGTACTTCACAACAAAAAGCTAGATTTGGCAAAAAAAACAGTGTTTGTTTTTTTTTTTTTTGCTTTTTCAAACTTAAACTTTTAAATGATCCACCCTTTAGCAGACAAACTATCCCTAGAGCACATCTTCCAATATTTTACTCAACTAGTTATCGTATTTAAGCTTAAGCTTTTTTATGACAACAAATGTCACATAATGTTTTATTATTAAAATATTGAATTCGCCGTGTTCTAATAGGTAGTGTGTTGGCTTATTAGACGTGAGGCCTGGGTTCGAGCCCCAGGCTAGACATCAAAACAAAATACAAAAAAAGTATTTCTTCGGCGACTTCTTCTCAGCTGATTTCTGGCAAAAACTCTGAGAGTAAATAAAATTACCATTAAAAGTTTCTCAAAATAATCTGTCTTTCGGAGTTGACTTTAAACTGTTGGTCCCATCACTCATGTATAGAAATTAACGCACACAATTTATGTTGTGTGAAAAACTAGGTCGTGATCCAGACTAAAGAGTTGTAATGACCAATTGCGTATATGTATGTATTAAAATAAACAGAACACCAGTAAAGTGCTTATTTAAGTGTCCATAAATACTGCCCTCCTTTAACTGTTTAAGATTTTCTCTATAATAACCACAAACTCTTAAACTAAAAAAAATAAAAATAAGAAAGGTAGCCTGCCAAAAAAAGGATATTAAATGACTTTTTCCAATACCCTCTACCACAGCACTTGCAAGTAGCCAACCAGGTGATAAGGGTTAACAGGCTAAATTTGTCTTGTCAGGCAGAGTCAAGTCAGGTCATTTGTAACCAAAGTGGTTGCCAGTGTAATCGAGATTTTAAATAAAAATGAAATAAATTTGACAAAAACCATTGCCTTCGTAGACTCAATTTGTCTTACCCACCTTTTAATGTGGCTTGAAAAAGAATTGAATTCTCTGATAAATTGTTATTTTTGTTAATCAAATAACGTATGACAGAAAAGAAATCGAAAACGTTTTTTATATGCTCTTAGTAGGGTTGTCTTTTTACTCTTTCATATCTTACTGTGAATTGTAAGGAGTTCAGGTTGTGTGCTCTTATTGCTCTCTCTTCTTCTTTGTCTCTTTAATATATTACTAGGAATTGTAGTATTTTTTTATTCTGTTGTGTTTAGATATCCTCAATTTAATGATTTTTTAATTAAAATTGCTGCCAATCAGAAGTGAATGAACCGCAAACAAGCATACAGTAGCGGTGCTCGACATAAGCAAGCTCAAACATGTGTACGCATATACACATACATTCACATAGTATGTATACTCAACAGAACGGAATGCAGAGAATCATAGTGTTTTTTCACAAAAAGAAGCCAGAAATATTCATTTGGTATCACATACTTGACTCATTTGACTCTTAAACACAGTTGATCATATATTTGTATGAAAAAGAATAAAAAAGAGTAGAACGGAGTCATTTCGTCATACAAAACTGGAAAGGGAGCAAAACCACAACACAAAAATTCAAACAACGCTATAAAAGACGATTGTCGTAATTGTTTTCTCTTTAAAAAAAAATTTGTTTCTTTTTTTCGTTAATTCACCGCCTTGTCCTTGTGTTGATGTTCTTCATGACGAATGCTGCTCCAACTCATGTTAGGAACAAGTTTTGAATTATTTTTCATTATTTTTTATAATTTAATCTCAGTGAAGTCGCCGTAGTCTAGTACATAGTGTGTTCGATTATTAGACATGAAGCCGCGGTTCAAACTCCAGGTCAAACATCTCCAACGAAACTTCTTCGGTAACTTCCTCTCAGCAGATTTTGCCAAAGACTCTGAGGGTAAATAAAATTGCCATGAAAAAATTAAATACGAAGAAAATGCTTCTTCGGCGACTTCCTTTCATCAGATTTCTGGGAGAATAAATAAAATTTTGCCATGAAAAGTTTTTCAAAATTCTGTTGTTCGGAGTCCACTTTAAACTATAAGTCCCGCCACTCATGTATAAAATTAACACACACAACATAAGTGGTGCGAAAAAACTAGGTTGTAATCCTGTTGAAGGGTTGTAATGACCAATTATGTATGTATGTATGTATGTATGTCAATTTTCTCTTTATCCCATATCATATGACTAAGCAGAGTGGCATAAACACCCTGATCCCTATTCAGTGTTTTGAATTGAATAAAAATTCTCCGTCGATTGGTAGTTTTGTTGTTCTGCATATCGATTCCACACAATTTCTATCGATTTTATATATCCTGCATTGCGATGATCGTAGCAAAATTTTTCGAAGCATATCTGACCAATTGAACTCCTAATTCACTATCCCAAATCATTTGATTTCAACACAATTGAGCAGTTGTGGGACAATCTTGATCACAATATTCGAATATTATTGTTGTAAAAACTTGAGTAACATAAAACATCAATACGCTGACAGGAATATGATTAAATCCTTGTTAATATACGCTTCAGTAGTGTATGGAATGTGACTGAAGATAAATTCGAATTTAAAAACCAAAGACGCAAACCCACACTCTTAGCAGCGCCACTTCTTGCCTCGAACAGAGTAAATCTTGCTATTAACAGAGCACTGTTAATTGCTTAACAATGGCAATAAGTAGATTAGTCTTCTACTTTGCAATTATTGCAGATTGTTGACATAAAATATAAGATCATTAAGATCATTATTATTTGTGAATAAAAGTGTTGAAATGTAAAGGACGGTTGGTGGGGATGGAGGACAGAATTGTTCCAGCTATCCCACTACCACGGTTGGAAAGAGCACCCTCTGGACTACCATTTGCATATAGTCTGTATGGTGTACTATTTCTTATATTCTCCAAAATGGCCACTGATCTTCTAGAGAATTTACAGATATTTTTGGCGAAAAATCGATTTTTTTAAAATTGAAAATTGCTCTGTTAAGAGCAAATTTTTGCACTGTTAACGCTAATTGTGGCGCTGCTAAAATTTATTCGCACCCTGAAACCATTCGCACCCCCACACCATTCACACCCTCCCATCACTCACACCCTAACACCATTCACACCATTCGTACCATCACACCATTCGCACCCTCGCACCACTCACACCATTCGCACCCTCACACCATTCGCACCCTCACACCATTCACACCATTCGCACCCTCACACCATTCACACCACTCACACCCTCACATCTTTCGCACCTTCACACCATTCGCACCCTCACACCATTCACACCCTTCGCACCCTCACACCATTCACACCATTCGCACCCCCACACCATTCGCACCCTCACACCATTCGCACCATTAACACCATTCGAACCCTCCCACCTTTCGCACCCTCACCCCATTCGCACCCTCACCCCATTCGCACCCTCACCCCATTCGCACCCTCACCCCATTCGCACCCTCATACCATTCACACCCTCACACCATTCGCACCCTTACACCATTCGCACCCTCACACCCTCACGCAGGGTGGGTTTGTCATCGAAACTGCCAATAGTACAGAATTCCTTTAGAATTCCAGTAAAAGTGCAAACCGTGCTCCTTTCGAACTCAGGCATTTCCTTGGTCCACGCTTTGACTCAGCAATTTTGAAACCGTGTAAAATATTTGATGTTCAAACAAACGTGGATTTTAAATATCTGAGAGTCAAATAAAAACGATAGTTTTTAACGAGAAAAAGAGAAACTCAACAAACCATATTTCTAATAAATCATGTAAAGACTTCAAGCCATTGATAGGCAGTGAACTGTGGAGTGGAGAAAGTAAAAAAAACTTTTCTTTCCTTTTTTTCTACATTTCTATCACAATTTTTTTACAATACTTCATATAACAGTATGTGTAACAGTATGTGCATATTCATATGAATATTATTCCGTTATGGTTTCTAACATATGCCAGTAATATCTGAAAACAATTTATAAAAAAAAACATACAGTTTCAGTGGTTGCTATTATTGTTGATATTTTCTCATTTCGTTAATTTGGTACACAATTTTGTACGTTTTTATGATTATTTTCTCTTAATAACTTCTGAAAGCATGAGAGCATAACAATTGTTCTTCCGCGAGTGTAATTGTATATTTACGTTAATTCACTTGACCACTGAGTGCATTGCGATGGCTCATATCGTTAATGAATACAAGTTTATATGGATTTAAATCTTAACAAAAAAAATAGAGTGGCCATATGGTAAACGATACTTAAAAACTGGTATTAAATGATACATGTAAATATTACAGGGAGACTCTAAAATATCGAAGTTATTATTACAGAAATTCGTAGCGATATTTTTTTTTCTTCACCTGAAACTTTTTCTGGCATGAATTCATTTTAACGTTTGTTATGCTACATAATAAAACTACATATCGGTGATAACTTTTTAATCAAAATTCTTTAAAAAAAAATGGAAAGAAAACAACGATATATTAATTAAAGTCACTTTTCTAATTTTCAATAACAAATATTTTCACTACACAAGCGAAGTGTAATGCTTTTCCCATATTATAAGTTTTGCATTTTCGCAAAAACTAAAAACGAAAGAATTTACTCTTAGGAAGCAAAGGATAACATCTAAGAAAGTAGTAATTCATGGAAACTATTCGACTATTTGTCAATACATAATTTTAAAGAGATTTCCACAGTTCTTCAAGTCAAGGTATCGGTATTTTATTGGGCTGTTGGCCGACTGAGAGAATTATCGAGCATATGACAGACAGTAATCGCCGTTCTCTAGAAGGTAGTGTGTTAGCTTATAATACGTGAGCCCATTAAGAATTCGTTTGACAATTCAACCTACAAATATGCTACAGCTTACAATGTCTATTAATAAGGACGTATGAGTAATATTATATTATTTTATTATTAAATATTCATCATACGTTGAGGAGGTACAGTTAAATGAAATACATACATACATATGTACGTAAAGGGTCCGCCAAATAACTTTTTTTAAATGCTTTAAAAAAAAACTACTGAATATTTTCTGAAATTTCTTTTTTTATTTGAAAGTACAATCCTTCCGGTTACTAATGGAAAATAATTTCATTCAAATGGCTGTCTCGGCTGGCCATGCAGTAGTCTACACGATCGGTCCAATTTTTAAGCACATTATCGATTGTGTGCAGCTGTATTTCACCAATGGCTTCACGAATATTGTCCTTTAAAGTGTCAGTTATCTCTGGCTTGTCGGCGTAACACTTATCTTTGACGGCACCCCACAAATAATAGTCCAACGGTGTCAAATCGCAGCTCCGAGGTGGCCAAACGACATCAGCTCTGCGGGTAATAATGCGATCTGCAAAAACAGGGCGCAAAACATCGAGTATAGCTTCGACTGTGTGGCACGTAACGCCGTCCTGTTGAAACCAAATGTTGCCAATATCCTCCTCTTCAATTTTTGTGAACAAAAATTCATTCAACATGGCCCGATAACGATCGCCATTGACTGTAACGGCCACTCTTTGCTCATTTTCGAAGAAAAATGGCCCAATTATGTCTCTGGTCCAAAATCCGCACCAAATAGTGACTCGTTTTGAGTACGTTGGCTTTTTAATGTATGCGTGCGGGTTTTCTGTGCCCCTAATGCGACAATTTTGCTTGTTTACATACCCGCCAAGATCAAAATGAGCTTCGTCTGAAAAGACGACTTTTTTTTTTGCTAAAATCGGCATTTTCTGTAAGTCGATCGCAAGCCCACTTAGCGATGCGAAAACGCATTGAATGATCAATTGGCTTCAACTCCTGAACCAATTGGACTTTGTATGGCGTCATACCAAGGTCTTTATGCTAAATTCGTCTCAATGATGTTTCCGAAATGTTCAATTGTTGAGGACGACGGTGAATTGATGTTGATGGCGCTTCACGCACACTTTCTGCCACAGCAGCAATATTCTCGGGTGTATGCACTGTTTTTGGCTTTTCACGCTTTGGTTTACCGATGAGGATGCCAGTTTCTTGCACTTTTTTCACAAGATAACGAACATACGGCGCTGACGGTGCTTCTCTTCTTCCAAAATACGTACGCAATTTTCGCACACATTCTGCAACATTACAGTGATTTTCAAAGTAATGTCGCAATATTGCCCAGCGTTGTTCAAGCGTATACACAACCATATTCGTTCAGCGGAAGGATAAAACTAATTATCTGTCAAATCAGACATGAGCTAAGTGTTACCATTCACGAAATAAGCAATAGTTGAAAAAAAACGTTAGATGGCGGACCCGATACATTTGGGTGTAATATTGTCGCTATTTAAACGTGAGGCCTCGGTTTAAACTCCAAGTCAGTCAATTTTTCAACAAAACGAAACATGAAACGAATATTTCTTCACTAACTGCTTCTCAGCAAATTTCTGGCAAAAATTGCACACACCATAAGTGGTGTGTAAGAAACTAGATCGTAATCCTGACAGAAGGGTTGTAATGACCAATTATGTATGTATGAAAGATTGTTAAACATGGATTTTAGTTCTTCAAGTCAATGTGTATATCGGTTATATATTACACTGTTAACCGGCAGAAGTCATTATGGAGTATATGACAGAGATTTTGCCATCTTTACAGAAAGTTATCTAAAGTTATTGATAAAGTCTATACAATGATTATTTTGATTATGAAATACCAGGCGTATCTAAGCAAAATTTCCACTTTTGTCATGCTGCAAAAATTTGAAAGTATTAAGGAAGATTTAGTTGCTGATACACAAAGCAAAGGCAGGCAACAGATACTGAATAAAGATTACATGGTCGAAATCCTACCATTTCTCTTTTAAGTTAATGTTGATTGCACGGAAAGTATGTTAGCGAGGACCAAATGCTGCATAAAATCTATTCGTATTATGGCGCCGCTGAGATGATTCCATTATAACTATACCAACTCTTCTGCAGGGACTGGAGTTCCTACGCTTATTACAATGATAGGTTAGGTTAGGCGAAGTTAGAGGACGTGTACTTGTCAATTTAGAGAAGTACAGTACCCGGAGTTCGTCCTAGTTTCTCACACCACTTATGTGGTGTGTGTTAATTTTATACATGAGTGGTGGAACCTACAGTTTAAAGTCGACTCCGAACGACAGATTTTTATTTATTGAGAAACTTCTCATGGCAATTTTTATTTACTCTCAGAGTTTTTGCCAGAAATCTACTGAGAGGAAGTCGCCGAGAAAAATACTTTTTGTATTTTGCTTTTGATGCCTGGCCTGAGGCTCGAACCCAGACTTTTGCGTCTAATAGACTACGGCGACTTCATATTACAATGATAACTAATTACATTTTTTCATACAAAAGCCTTGCCTTAGAGAAATGAGTAAGAAAAACCTGATCCATTAGGCGTCAGTTAGCGTAACAGGGTTCTTATTTAGTTTAGGGGAACTTTTTTATAACTTAGTCTTGATCGTAATAAGGCTGCGCGAAACGCCTTATCAATTGTTAGCCTTTCCAGGTCTTGGGCTGCTTCTCACCACGACAAGTAACATATTTGCAAACATAAGGTGTTTTTTCTGATCAAAGACCGTATCTTCTACAACAGACCAATCGCCTGATTAACAAGAAATTGAGACAGTAACAACAAGTTTAAAAACAGAACCCGAATAAGACGATGGAGTTGTTCTGCGACGCGCTAATCTTCTTCAAATCTAAACAAAGACTGTTAGGTCAGGTTAGGTTAGAGGACGTGTACTTGTCAATTAAGACAAGTACAGTACCCGGAGGTCGAATTGACCCATTGTACACCGTCCTAGTTTCTCACACCAATTATTTTGTATGTGTTAATTTTATACATGAGTGGTGAGACCTACAGTTTAAAGTCAACTCCGAACGACAGATTTTTGAGAAACTTTTTTATGGCAATTTTATTTACTCTTAGAGTTTTTGCCACAAACCTGCTGAGAGGAAGTCGTCGAAGAAATACTTTTTGTATTTTGCTTTAATGTCTGGCCTGTGGCTCGAACCCTGGCTTTTCGTCAAATAAGCCAACACACTACCTACTAGACTACGGCGACTTCAAGAAAGACTCTTACTGATGCTTAGTTTCTTTGTATTTCATTGATGAGACTAATACTTCAACGTTAGTTAGTTAACTTTGAGCCCTACATAACCTAAAAGTAGGAATTCTAGCTTTCATAAGAGGCTTATTTTTAATTTTGCTTACAAAGTTCTCTTGTTGAAATATATTTTCTTTTGAATTCAATTTGATAGCCACATGGCGGACATGACTTATGAGGCCTTTTTCGGAAAAATTTTGTCTTGACGTTGAAAGAAAATATGGTAACTCTAGTTTTATATCTGCAACAGCTAACGACCTGAAAATCAGTATGAAGATAATTTGCAAGGACTTAAAATATTCATTTGCGACGCATTAATGTGCACATTTGCTTGCATGTGATGGCAATAAGTAGGGGTTAATTAAACAAACAAATATGAAATAAATCCTTAAGAGTCTATAAAAAATGTAAAAATTTTTAATTTAAAACTGTAAGTAGATTAAAAAAGGCATTGGTTATGGAAGACCTTAATTCTTTAAACTGGATAAGATAAAACATTTAATGGTATTTCCATGTTAAATATTTAAGTGGGCAATAGGATAGTGGCTGTAGTATAAAGTAACGAATAACGCTGAAAACTGTCAAAAATTAAAAATAGAAATTCGAATTGTTGTCTACAGAATACGTAGTTTTGACAATACTATAGCTGTAGTAGAAGCTGCAGATTTGTAATTTGTCGCGCGACAATTTACAAAATGTAAAACCGAGTTTCCATGATTTTCACAATATTCGACATTAAATATGTGAAACATAAAATTTAATGTTGCTGGAGGCATGCAAAATGTAGTTCGATCGAAAATTCCCATAATATTCTTGCCTTAAGTTGCATAAGCTTTTGAAAAGTTTGTTTGCAACATTATAATAAGGTCATATCACTATTCTGTTCTCATTTATTTCTTACTGAACAACACATTACGGTAAGTTTTAGCTGCTACCACAACTACTTTATTCTGTTTCAGGCCTTAGTGAATAGACTATAAGCAAGTAAACTCCGTATTCAAATCTTTTTCTTTTTCTTTATAATAATGTAAAAAATGAAATGTCATTGAGATCTTTAAAGTTCATTTACCTTAAAATAAAATCAGCTTTTAAATCATAAACTCATTGCAGATATTAAGGAGAGATGATAACCACCAGCATATCTCAATAAGAAATAGTCTACAATATGGGGAGCAATACGATAAAAAAGAAATACAATATCGATTAATTCACACAACCCTGTCTATAAGGCTCTCATACATACATACATACTTACGTAAATTAATGTTTAAGTATCATTTGACCATAATTTGTACATACTATTATGATAACTATTGTGTAACATATTTCACAAGAATAGACAGATAGACACAATTGCGCTCAACAACAAAGGACAACACCACTTACATACTACTATTGAAACGTTCAGAATAGCATAGACATGTCTCTATACGACAATATACTTATATCATACTGACGTAGGTAGTTTAACAAGTACATATAATTGAAGCACATCATATTACGTACATGCATACAAACATATTTGGTCATTATAAACCATCAGTCAGGGTTACGACCTAGCTTCTCACACTATTTATCTATGTTGTGTGTGCTATTTTTTATATAAATTGGCTTTATAATTAGAAACGACTTAGCAACATGTATGTTTGTAAATTTGTTTTACAGTTTTCACTGTGTACCAAAGGCTTTGATTGGAGGACGTCTTACATACGTTTTTCCATCAGATTGGGACAAATTAAACTTATATTCGTCACTCCAGAGAACTCTGTTCCAGAAACATCGTTTCTAATTATAAGGCCGCCACTGTATGAGTGGCATTACCTGCAGTTTAAAGTCTCAGGAGTCGACTCAGATTTTTGGAAAAGTTTTTCATGGCAATTTTATTTACTATCAGAGTTTTTGCCAGATATCTGCTAAGAGGCAATCGAATGAATGAATTCTTAAACAAGCAAAAAGTGAATTGAGAAGAACATTTTAATCTCGTAAGAGTAAATATTAAGCAATGGGTCGCTACTTCTCTATTTATTAAATAATTTGGATGCAAATAGCGGGTGGGCCATCTATCGGTTTAAATTTGAACCATCGGTTGTTTCGAATCTGGGGTTACTTATGTCATTCTATTCTGTAACAAAATTTAGTATATTATCTCCACTGAAGGTAATGAATAGATTTACGCTTGAGCAACGTCGGGATTTACTGGAAGTGATGGGCAAAAAGATGTCGAATTTTCCAAAAAAAAATCAACTTTTGGGGTGAAGCTCATTTTCATCTTAGTGGGTATGTTAATAAGCAAATTTGCCGTGTTTGGGTCTCAGAAAAACCACATGTCGTCGTTCAGAAGCCAATGCACCTATTACGAGTGACTGTTTGGTGCTGCTCGCAGAGTGGAGGCATCATTGATCCATATTTCTTTGAAAATTATGACGGTGCAACCATTACGGTCAATGGAGACACATGATAGTCGATTTTTTTTGTACCCGCTCTTAATTGTATTGATGTGAATGATGTTTGGTTTCAACAAGAATTAGCCGAAATGGTGATGTCTCAATTGGCCGCCAAAAAGCTTCAATTTCGTTGGACTATTTTCTATGGTGCCGCTGTTAAATAAAAGTAATATGTCGTCAAGCCAGACATCAAAACAAAATACAAACGACGAAATACTTGTCGGCGACTTCTTCTCAGCAGATTTCTGGCAAAAACTCTTGCGATGAAAATTTTCTCGAAAATTTCTCGTTCGGAGTCGACTGTATAAAATTAACACACACAACATAAGTGGTGTGAGAAACTAGGTCGTAATCGAGACGAAGGGTTGTAATGACGAATTATGTATGTATTTCGGCAAACCAAAGACAATTAAGTATTTGACGGGCACCATTCGTGATGCCATGGCCGAGATACGACCCCAACACTCGAAAAAGTGTTGTATCTCGAATGAGATACTGTGAGGGCAACCGCGGCAAACATATGAATGAAATAATATTACTTTTCTAACCGGAGCTATTCTACTTCACAATAAAAGAATTAATTTGGTAAAATTTTAAATCGTTTTAGTTTTATTGCATTTTTAAATTTAAACTTTTAAATGGCCCACCCTCTATAACAGACATCTCTGATGGGAAACGAACACACAACCATCACACTAACCACACTAGTCTACCAGGACACCCAATGAGTGGGTATTTAATTTTTTATCTTGGTATACGAAATCGTTCAAATGTTCACTAGGCAGATCAATGGTACAACGTATTTTCAATCATTGTATTAGAGAAGGACTCCAATTTTCAAAATATAATTTCATAATAATTTATTTAAGCCACAGAAATATGACTTCTTTTACGATATAAATTACGTAAAACAATACTATCGAATATTTGTACAATCTACCCTCGCATTTGATATAAAATATATAACTATCATCCATAAGTACGTACTACGTAGGTATTTATAAAAATATGCACACAACTCTTACGTATGACCCTTTAGAAAAGTCTTTTAAAAGAACGTTTTTTTCTTTCCTTCACAATCGTTTGAAGCAGACGTAGCTGTGCTGCTTGAATATGAACTTTGAACATGTGATGCACTCTGTGATACCTCTTGACTTGTGACATTAATATTCAGTATGCATTACCATCTTTTTTATCGTAGCCAGGAGACGAAAATTTCAATAAAAATTCAATATTTCGTTTGATATTAAAAGTACTCAATGGCCTTATATGTCCTACACCCTCTCTCACCCACACTTAAGTTTTTATCCTTTAAAGTGTTTGTATGTAAAAACAGTTAAATGTCTGTTTAAAGATGGTATTTCAATTATGTTACATTTTAGGATAGAAGTCCTTATGGCTAAAAAGTCAATTTGTGAAATTTGTAATCATAGAGAGAGAAAGTTAGAAAAATTTCAAACAAAATTACATAAACATCTCCAACAGATTGAAATGATTGTTTTATAGTCGGATTTAATTTAATTATAATAGAAGTTGAGCAGTTAAAGGAGGCTAGTTTGTTGCTTAAAGATTCCCGACCTTTCTCAAAACCCAAATTTAAAGCACAGTTATATGAGCTCCTTAAATATACTCACGTTATGCAGCTCATTAACATACAGTTGCTATGCTGACTCGGCCATATAGTTCGAATGGAAGGCTACGTTCCGGCGATACGGGAATTTGATTCGAGCATTAGCAGATGTCGATATGGAGAAGGACCTTATTTGTGTCAGACCTAGAATAAAATCCTGTCATCAATGGGTGTGACCAAAGAGAGAAGGTGCGCGAGAGTAGACGCCACTGAAGTAAATTAGAAAATGAAGTTGTCGTAGTATAGTAGGTAGTGTGTTGGCTTATTAAACGTGAGGTTCAAACTCCAGCCTAGACATCTCGCACACAACGAAATGTTAAAAAATATTTCTTCGACGACGAAATTGCCATGAAAGGTTTCTATCGCGTCCGTTTTTTTTTCAACTCGTGCTTATTTCGTAAATGGTAACACTTACCTCATGTCTGATTTGACAGATAATTAGTTTTATTCACAACGCTGGGAAATATTGTGACATTACTTTGAAAATCATGGTAATGTTGCAGAATGTGTGCGAAAATTGCGTACGGATTTTAGAAGAAGAGAAGCACCGTCAGCTCCGTATGTTCGTTATCTTGTGAAAAAAGTGAAAGAAACTGGCATCCTCATCGATAAACCAAAGCGTCAAAAGCCAAAAACAATGCTTACACCCGATAATATTGCTCCTGTGGCAGAAAGTGTACGTGAAGCCCCCTCAACATCAATTCACCGTCGTTCTCAACAATTGAACATTTCGGAAACATCATTGAGACGAATTTTGCATAAAGACCTTGGTATGACGCCATACAAAGTCCAATTGGTTCAGGAGTTGAAGCGAATTGACCATCAAATGCGTTTTCGCTTCGCTAAGTGGGCCTGCGAACGACTTACAGAAGATGCTGATTTTAGCAAAAAAAAATTTTTTTTTCAGATGAAGCTCATTTTGATCTTGGCGGGTATGTAAACAAGCAAAATTGTCGCATTTGGGGCACAGAAAACCCGCACGCATACATTGAAAAGCCGACGCACCCAAAACGAGTCACTGTTCGATGCGGATTTTGGTCCAGAGGCATAATTGGGCCATTTTTCTTCGAAAATGAGCAAGGAGCTACAGTCAATGGCGATCGTTATCGGGCCATGTTGAACGAATTTTTGTTCACAAAAATTGAAGAGGAGGATATTGGCAACATTTGGTTTCAACAGGACGGCGCTACGTGCCACACAGCCGAAGCTACACTCGATGTTTTGCGCCCTGTTTTTGAAGATCGCATTATCAGCCGCAGAGCTGATGTCATTTGGCCACCTCGGAGCTACGATTTGACACCGTTGGACTATTATTTGTGGGTTGCCGTCAAAGGTAAGTGTTAGGCCGACAAGCTAGAGAAAATTGACGCTTTAAAGGACAATATTCGTGAAGCCATTGGTGAAATACAGCTGCACACAATCGATAATGTGCTTAAAAATTGGACCGATCGTGTAGACTACTGCATGGCTAGCCAAGGCAGCCATTTTAATGAAATTATTTTCAATTATTAACCTGAAGGATTGTACTTTCAAATAAAAAAAGAAATTTGAGAAAATATTCAGTAGTTTTTTTAAAGCATTTTCAAAAAAAAAATTATTTGGCGGACACTTTAAAATGTATTCCTCGGAGCCGACATTGAACTTTAGGTGCCATCACTCACAGATAAAATTAACACACACAATATATATAGTGTGAGAAGCTAGAGAATAATCCAGACTAAAGGGTTGTAATGACCAAATAAGTAAGAACGATTTCCCAGTTAAAATTTTTGAATAAAATTAATATCTCTTTTCTACGGAAAATTTTTCGATAACAGCAATTTTTATTAAAATAATTTTCGATAACAATAATTTCTTTCTACAAGCACAATTTCCTAAAATAATTTTAATACATGTAGAATTTTCGATAGCTCCTTTTCCAGAAATTCACAAAAAATACTTATCGATTACTACAATTTGCAATAGAAATCTTTTCTACAACAATAGGTTTCTACAAAAAAAATTCGATAACTACAATTTTCATACGAAAAAATTCCGATAACAACTATTTTCCTTATCAAATATTATCATAAGGACAATTTTCTAAAAAAAATTTAATACATCTAGAATTTTCGATAGCTCTTTTTCCAGAAATTCACAAAGAATACTTATCGATTACTACAATTTTCAATAGAAATTCTTTCGATAACAATAAGTTTCTATTAAAAAAATTTCAATAACTACAATTTTCATAAGACAAAATTCCGATAACAAGAATTTTCCTTATAAAATATTATCATAAGGATAATTTTCTAAAACAGTTTTTCTGTTTCTAGAATTTTCTATCGATAGCTCTTTATCTAGAATTTTCCAAATAATACTTGTGGATTACTAAAATTTGCGATAGAAACTTTTTCGATACCAACAGGTTTCTATAGAAAGCTTTTCGATAACAATAAATTTCTTTAGAAAATGTTTCGATAACTTCAATTTTCATTTTAGACACTTTATGATAACAACCATTTTCATTAGAAAAATTTTCGATGACAACAATTTTCATCAGAAAGATTTTCAATAACAACAATTTTCTTTATAAAATAATTACATAAGGACAATTTTCTAAAACAATTTTTCGATATCTATAATTTTCTATCAATAGCTTTTTTCCGGAATACTTTTCGACAACTAAAATTTGCGATAGAAATTTGTTCGATATCACTTAGTTTCTATATAATAACTTTCGATAACAACAATTTCCATTAGTAAGCATTTCGATAACATCAATTTTCCCTATAAGATAGTTTCCAAAATTTTACAAAGAATACTTATCGATTTCTAAAATTCACGATTGAAAATTTTTTCGATATAAAATAGTTTCCAGAATTTTACAAAGAATACTTATCAATTTCTAAAATTCACGATTGAAATTTTTTCGATAACAATAAATGTCATATGTAACAACAATTTCATTTTACAACATTAACAATTCTATATGGAATATATTTCAACATTAACAATTTTCAATAGAAAATGTTATAAATTTTCTCAGGAAATTTTTATGACAACTAGTTATTTTCGAAAATGTTCCGAAATGTTAACAACAAGTTTCTGCAGAAAATGTTTCGATAATAATAAGAAAATATTTCAATAAAGGTAGTTTCAGCAAAAAATTTATAACAAAAATCAGTGTTTATCGATAGTGATGCAGAACAATTTCATAATTTCGTTTTAATTATTTAATATTTGCAACATTTGCATTCAAGACACCATAATTATGTCAATTAATTTAATTTTAATTATCGATTATTTAAGGCAAAGATAAGGTTTTGATAAGACAAACCAAAATAATACTTACCCAATGAGAGAATAGTTGACTTTCGATAACAAATATTGCTTTGCGGTCAACCATTATTATGATTATGATTGAGAAGCAATGAAGTAAAAGCAAACCACACAACCAAAATTAATTGAACTGCAAATAAAGTTAAGAACACTTAGAAAATTATATTTAAAATGATTTTCATATGGCACTACCCAAGACATGGTAAATATAATAAAAAGACTTTTAATTACTATCGTCAAAAGGATTTAGAAATCAGAAGAAATTGTTTTTTAGTAAAAGACCGACCAACCAATATTTATTTAGGTATATACAGCCTTCAGTTTTTACTCTTTCATTTCAACTTATATTGAATATAATAAGGTGAACATACTAAAAGGGCCGTACATCTGGAAATATTTCTCATACAGACGTGTACTTGTATTGCTGTTGCATTTTTAATAACAGTTACTTCAACACTGTCATAAATTTTCTCGTCTTTTAGGTCTTATTCTCTTTTAACCCCTTCTTAAAACTCATAAAAGTGTAAAGAACCATAAAAACAACAACTTAAAGATTAAAAATCATAAAGTGAAAGAAAAGAAAATATTAAAATTAGGCAAAATCGGTACGCTATAATACATTAACTATTATGGAGACAAATAATGATGAGCTATTTCTTCTGCGCCATAGTCGCCGTAGTCTAATAAGTAGTGTGCTGGCTTATCAGACGTGAAGCCACGGTTCAAACCCCAGGTCGGACATCTCCAACAAAACGAAATAGAAAAAATATTTCTTCGGCCACTTCCTCTCAGCAGATTTCTGGCAAAAACTCAAAGTGTACATAAAACTTTTCTTTTTTAAAAATCTGTCGTTCGGAGTCGACTTTAAACTGTAGGCCGCGCCACTCATGGATAAAATTAACACACACAACATAAGTGGCATGAGAAGCTTAGTCGTAATCATGACTGAAAGATATGTATACACATATGTATATACATATGTATAAACCATATGTGTTGACTTTCGGAATTCAAAAGTTCACTAATTGGGTTCTATTACAGTGAAGTTGGAGTTCCTATTTAAGAAGAACCTTAAATCTAGAAGTAGATAAATTTTGTTCAATAAAACAGCCCTGATAAGTCTTGCTCTCTTCTTAAGACTTCAGTTAAAACTGATATCCCTATTAAAAATGAATACGCAGTATAAACCATATGTGTTGACTTTCGGAATTCAAAAGTTCACTAATTGGGTTCTATTACAGTGAAGTTGGAGTTCCTATTTAAGAAGAACCTTAAATCTAGAAGTAGATAAATTTTGTTCAATAAAACAGCCCTGATAAGTCTTGCTCTCTTCTTAAGACTTCAGTTAAAACTGATATCCCTATTAAAAATGAATACGCAGCTGAATTGTGTAGACATAGGCTGCCTTCCAAAATGTTAGTTGCTTCGTGTTTGAACAAAGTATCGTGTTTCATAATGCCGCTGTACAAAATATATACAATGTATTCTATTTCAAAACGTCGTCAATGTGTATTTTTAACTCAGTCCAAAGAAATCAGGCATCGTATTTATAGTTGGTGCATTGTTTGGTTACTTTGCATATCTACATAGCTTATATACAGTAGTAGAACTGCATACAAACTTTGTATTAATTAATTTTGGAAGGCAACCATAATAATACTCCTGATCCTGCAACCTCTGGAATGACGGTAATGTCTTCATTACACAAAATTTATGTTGTCTCGTTTTCTGCTGAATATTGTGTTGTATTATGCTGTAGCTTATATAGTATATTTCCCTCTATGGCAAGCAAACGTGGAAGAAACTCAAAAATGATTGGAGCAATTTCGAGTATTCTCAAGCAAACTAATCTTCTGCAAGTCAGACATAATAAAATCATACATGTACACATAATTGCTCATTAAAATCCTTTAGTCAGGATTACGACCTAGTTTCCCACACCACTTATGTTGTGTGTGTTAATTTTATACTTGAGTGGCGAGACCTACAGTTTAAAGTCAATTCCGAAGAACAGATTATTTTGAGAAAATTTTTCATGGCAAATTTTTATTTACTCTCAGATTTTTTGCCAGGAATCTGTTGAGAGGAAGTCGCCTAAGAAATATTTTTTCATCGTTTTTTTGGAAATGTCTGACCTGGAGTTTGAAACGTGGCCTCAGGTCTAATAAAAGTCAACTAAACTACGGTGACTACAAGGAAATCATCAAAGAAAAGTACACCCTGTAGTTGTATCAACGCATTATTACCTATTAAAGCAGTCCCAGATGAAGCCTCCATAATCCAGTATGTAGTGTCTAAGCTTATTAACAATAGCTCCGGAATTCAAACCTAAGCTAAGGCAACTCGAACAATACGAAATATGACAAAAAAAATTTTTCGGCAACTTCCTCTCCGCAAGTTGGCAAAAGTTCGCGAGTAAATAAAATTTCTATGAAAAGTTTCTCAAATCTGTAGTTGGAAGTCGACAATAAACTGTAGATGCCGTCCCGCATGGATAAAATTAACACAAGCAACATGGGTGGTGTGAGAAGCTACTTTGTAATCCGGACTAAACGGTTATAATAACCAATAAAGTAATTAAGTACGAGACTAATTGCTCATGGTGTTGCAAGCATTAGTAGAAATACAATTTACTCCTACCACCTGTGGTTGTGTTAAAAAGTATACAAACCTAACAGCAGGATAATCAAAACACCTGATGCGAAAATAAAATTTAAAACGAAACTCTTAACACAGTTTTGCAGAAAAAATTTAAATTTTTAAAGTAAAATTATAACACAGAACAAAGGCAGTAGAGAGTGAAAAGCTTTCAATGGAATTAGAACACAAATGCTATGCGCTTGCAACTACTATAAATGAATGAAAACATATATGAAAATGGAATATGTGTGGCATTTTAGTGTCATGTTGCAACATTAGAAGAAAATGACAGCCATAAAGGCATAAAGATACGAGTACTACTAAATCATAATGTCATATCAAGAGAGAGAGAGAGAAAGTAACAACAATATATACAACGGCATACCACATGAATACGATAAATAAACGACTTTAAAAGAGAACGGTTGGAAAAGAGATGGAGACGGAAATGGAAAGTAGAAGAAATGAAATGAAATTAAATCTAACATAGTTAAAGACAAAGAGAAAGAGAGAGAGAGAGATCTTTGTAAAGGACCTAAATGTCCAAACTCACACTTACTCTGGCATATGTATGTGGGGAGGGAAATATATTAAGAGCTAAACACAACACATGCATAATGGTATCTATGATATGACAGTTAGCAACTGGCGTAACAGTTATGGCAACTGCCATATTCTTCTAACACATACATTCTCGCATGCATTTACTTGCCACAAATATGCGAGTGTGTGTAAATAAGTGTGTGTGTGCATATAAGAGAGAAAGTTTGCATTTATTTACCGCAATGAAATTTCAGTTTGTTGGTCTCCCAACACAATTGTTTAAGAAAAACAAACTTCGCCATCCTTTTAAAAGAGGTGACATGACAACGTTTTGTTTTACAATAGGGTGGCCCCATGAATTTAATTTTAATAACTATAGAAGGGAATATCTTTTAGAAATTGCCTTGTAAGGTCTTAACTATGAACTAAGTTTCGTTTAAAAACAAATTGTAACTCGTGCTTTAAATGTTTTACCTTAAATAAGAACTTCCCTAATAGACCATTTGCATTTGATTACCGTGTGGCATTTTTAATTTTTTTGAAAAGTCATCTCATAAGGTTTGCAATGGAATAACAAGCAAATTTTAGAAGTATTAAATTTTTAACAAGTATTTCACTGGAAAATTGTTTTAAATTCTAAATAAGAAAAATCATTTGTAAACTTTTATTTCAGATCCTGACAGTGTGGATCCTGTCTTCTCGTAACATGACCGATTCAGATCCATTTTCTCCTTGCAATATTTTCCATTTGTCAGAGATTTCTAGATCATTTAAAATAATCCTTATTTGTCGTTCGCAATGTCTCAATAAGTCGCTGATAGCTACTCGAACACTCGACTATTATAAGATTAAATCGAAGATAATATGGAACTGTCTGGAGAAGCTGAATCAGCTAGGTAAGGAAAATAAGGTAACGCTTTGCTGTGTCCCAAGACATGTATGTGTCCTCGGCAATGAGCAACCAGACGAGCTTACGAGCAGCTCGTGAGGCTAGAACCCTTTTCTGGAGTGGTAGTATATGTTTTGAAAAGTACCCAACAAACGGGAAGATAAAGAAAATCAAAATCTCTTCTCAAACCAACTGGGTTTGTTGCAATCCAAATTTTAGTTGGAAAATTACAATTAAAGGAGACTTGGGTCATAGCATCCAAGAATAACCTGATGTTGGTAACCGGTCTTTTGACCTGCCACTGTATGCTCAGTGTCCTCATATTCAAAATAGAAATTGTCTCAAGCCCATCACGTAGATTCTGTGACCATGAATGGAGGAATGTCATTGTTGACATTGAAAAGCATCCTGAAATTTGTCAGGGTAAAAGTCTCCTCATATAAAGTTTAAGAGGAGTTCAATAGGTCGCTGACAAGGGTTTGGAACAGATCCCAACCGGACTATTGCATGGTATGTTGCGATGATGAGGAATTGGAGACTATCGAACACCTCTTCTGTAGCTGTCCAGCCCTTAGTAGATTGAGGTTGAAGACCTTTGGCAGGGTCTTCTTTGAGGGTTAAATAAAGGCTCTCCATAGATTCATTATTAGTTCGAGCTGGTTGAGGAGTGCTAGGGTTTCAATAGTGTAGTCGCGCTGTCTTGTGTGTTCTGTTGTTCTGGGTAATTCCTCAGGTTCTCTTTTTCCTACTTCCTCTGCTTTTTCTCTACCTTCCCCATTGTCCTCTCCCCTTTAGGCTATTGTACAATGGTTTAACTGGACCTCCGGGTACTGTACTTGTCTCAATTGGCAAGTATACGTCCTTTAACCTAATCCTAACCTAAACTTCAATTGATCATATGGTCACTGTACTAAGGTACCTCCTCCCAACAATAATAATTAAACGATCTCGTTGCTATTGGAAGCAATGCTCTCCTTGATTATGTATTGAGGCTTTGTATTGTGTCAGTAATGAAACAGATTGTTCATTTGTACACACGTACATACACATTTCACTTCCCGATTTGAAAAACAAAAATTGCATTTTGTTCCACTGTAAATTGATTTCGAAATAAAATTGTCCATATGATTGTGTCCAGAACATATTCACACACATTCACATTTCTATACGTCATACGCTACATTTCATATAAAACTGCAACAATATAGGAACCAGAATAAAAGACAACTTCGCAGTCTTATGACAAGTATAGGGAACGGAGTTTTTCAAACTGAACGTATTATTGTTTAGTGGAGGGAAACATCTGAGCCTACTTTAAGAAGTGTGCTTAGTGATGGGAGACACTTAAGGCTACTTTAACAATTCTAAATATTTTCTTTACGTCATCAACTAAAAATAAAAAAATTAAAATTTTAAATTTCTTATGTCACCCACCGTTAAAAGAAGCCTAGGTGTAAGAGAAAAATCAAAGTAAAACGTTGCTAACGTATAAATTGTCAAACTAAATCTGTGGCATCAGAAAATGTTAAAAGTAATAGAAATTATGGTCTTTGTAGAGCAATAGAAGAGGAAGGTGAAATGTGAACAGCTTTATGGCATAATGGTTACAGTTAAGTTGAAATCGCTAAAGGGGTAGTAATACAAATTCAAAACTGAAGCTAAATTATAACGGAATATTGATGCAAGATCCTAAGAAACTTCAGAAAGTATTCAAAGGGAATCTAACTAGACTACAGCAGGACTAACAGTACAGCAATGAGGCTAAAAGCTACGAAAGCTAAGGAGTACAGTTTGTGTACAGTTTGTTATGGCTACAGGCTGGACGATGCCTGAATTGAATTTCGATCATCCCGCTTTTGTAATAAAAATATAGAAAAGACTCATTGTGACAATGGTTTATGACTTCCAGAGAATATCGTTAAAGAATACATTGCATGGTTAAAACTTGCATTTGTCGTCTGCATACTCTCTATCATATAATTTGGTTGTATAGGGTGGCCCATTTAAAAGTTTAAATTTAAAAACGTTTTGAAATTTTTAAAAATTAATTTTTTTGTTGTGTAGTACAATTGTTCCGGTTAGAAATGAAATATTATTGCATTCATTCAATCGGACCAATTTTCGTGCACTTTTTCGAGTGTATGGGGTCGTATCTTGGCAATGGCATAACGAACGTTGTCCTTCAAATGCTCAATTATTTATGGTTGTCGGCATAACACTTTTCTTTAACGAGGCCTAATTTAAAATAGTCCATTGCTGTGAAATCGCAGCTTCTTGGCAACCAATTGACATCAACATTGCGGCTAACTAAATGGCCATCAAACGTTTAACGTAATAAATCGATTGTGACATGAGATGTCTGGCTAGTTGCACCATCCATTTGTGCAGCCCTTGCGCTAACCAACTTCTTCCATTTCCCTGATTTTGGTGGAACTTGGTCACTACAGGGACTGCGTTCACCCGTGGCATCACAAAGGGCCGCTATGCGTGCTCAAGTGAGCTTTGTGATAACAGAGCTACCACTCCGACCTAACCTAACCTGCACCATCCAAGTTGAAACCAAACATCGTTCAAATCAATAAAATGAAAAGCGGTTACAAATGCCTCCAATCCACAATCCACACCAAACGTTCGGTTTTCTGAGTTCCAAATACGGCAATTTTGCTTATCAAGATGAAAATGAGCTTCAACCGAAAAAAATGACTTTGTTTTCGGCAAAATCGACATTATCGTGCAGTTTATCTCTACGATGTACTGAATTTTGTGAAAGAATAGAATGACATACATAAGTATTGCCAGATTCGAAATAACCGATGGTTCAAATTTAAACCGATATATGGCCCACGCGATATAAAGCAATCCACTGGTAGCCAAAAATAAACGTTACGGCTCATCAATGTATGAAGTAACGGAAGTTCTAATCTCGATTCAAAAACCCTCTTTCCCCACGCTGTTCATAAATGTTTTGTAAAATCCGTAAAATCCTTCAGATTTCAAAATTAACTCTTTTTTCCTTAAGAAATAACTTAGTATTCTAGAAACTGGTTTAAATGTAAGTTTTGATTTTTTTCCTTTTCTAAGTGAAATTACTCATATATGAGTTATACATATGCCCTCCTTTTCTAATAAACTTCCTTCTCACAAACACCCATTGATATTATGAGTACATCTAGAAAGGGTATGTATGAAATTGAGACAATTGTGGGTTGAGTAGAGGAGGAATGAAATAAGAATGAAAATTGAGATTCTTGTTAATTTTTCTTTTGCTTGTTTGTATCCATGTCCTTAACATTTTCCCTCAGATTTTTCTTTTTTTCTATGCCGCTTCATTCACAGAAAAAAAGGGGAAAAATAATTGTAAAAAAAAGGAATTGAATTTCAATAAACAATACTTTGTACAAATGATTGCAAGTGAGTGCTCATTTTTGCCATTTGAAATAGAATCTTTCTCTCACTCTTTTTCTCTCTGTTTTTTCTTGTCATTGAAGTTAAAGGTTTTTCTTGTCTTTAATGCACTAGATAATGACACTAAGGGCCATTATTACAAATTGCCGTTAAACTTGGGTTTAGTTAAAGCTAAAGTGAACTTTAAAGTTACCTTTAACTTATTTTCGTTATTACAACTTACAGAATAAAATAAAGTTAACTTTTTCAAAAATATGGCAGTGTCGGAACAATGTCGATAACACTGCTCAAGTTAAACAAGTTTTATTTAAACGCAGTGGCAACGACGGGCTTCTTCTTTTTGGTGTATTTGCTCACTTTGTTTATATTTGAAGCTGCCATATTGAAAATAATATATTGTTACGTTTTTACCTTTTTAAAAACGTTTAAAAGAGTTCGTTAATTGCAACCAAAGTAAAAAAAACAAATGCGTCTTTAGTTTTTCTTAAACTCTCTTTATTATTTACACTTCTTTTGTGTACCACCGTATAGAACTTCACGATACAACAATAATAATCAGTTTATTCACTGTACTAGTTCACACAAGTATTCGCTAGATCTTTACAACCACGACTTATTTTGTTCACACGCAACTTCACACAAGGCTGACTAAATTAACTCTGACTGCTGCTTTCTTTGTCCAGCCCTTTTATAGTCCGCACGCACGTATGATCAGTATGATGAACGTTCTCGATGTGGAAGGTTTTCGCTCGCGCCTTCTCGAGACTTCTGCTAGTACATTGTTGTTTGTGTACATATTTGTCGTAGCTGGTTTACTTTATGTTGTTGTTGCTACCTGGTTCGTTGTACACATGTGTGTGTGTGCAGCTTTAGATAATCAACACGTTCGTTGTATTCTTAGTGTTAGTGCGTATTTGTGTCGTGTGTATTGTGTTGGTGTTGCTGGTAGCTTTTGTTTCTCGTTTTTATTGTTAAACGATATTAGGTCGTTTCGATTTATGTAACACTGCCGCCCACTTAAGCCTGTTCGTCCCGAATAGGCTCATTATCTCCTTTCCCATATTTTGCCAGTCGCTCTATGTGTACGACCTTCATTTTTGTTCGGGGGCTGTTAGCTTTCTGTATCCTGTACACGACATCGTTTAACCGCTTAATTATTTTATACGGCCCATCCCAGCTGGTTTGTAGCTTGGGAGATAATCCCTTCTTCCGCTTTGGGTTGTATAGCAGAACCATTTGTCCCTCATGGAAGCCCTCCGTGTTTGCTGCTCTATAATACCTGGCTTTCATTCTATCACTGACCATTTTTATACGGGTGCGTACAAACTCATGAAGTTCATTTAGGCTTTCTTCTTTTCCAGTGTACGTTTCGTTCCTCTCTGTGGCGGGCTTAACACCAAACTCTAAGCCACCGTGCAGTTTTATCTCAGTCCCAAAGATAACCTTGGCGGGTCATCTAGATGTTGAATCATGGACTGCAGAGCGGTACGCCAGTAGAAACCTCGGAATGTGTTCGTCCCAATCCTTCTGTTGCTCGCTCACTACTTTCCGCAAGTATTCCTCCAGGGTTCGGTTAAATCGCTCTACCATTCCGTCTGACTGTGGGTGAAGAGGCGTCGTTCGAGTCTTCTTAATGCCATATACTTCGCACATTTCCTTGAATAAAGCTGATTCAAAATTTCTGCCTTGATCGGAATGTAGTTCTATTGGAACCCCGTAGCGGCATACCCAGTTGTTCACAAAAACGTTAACTATTGTGTTCGCCTCTTGATTGGGTATGGCATACACTTCCGGCCACTTACTGAAATAGTCCATCACAACGAGAACATATCGGTTTCCGGCATTGCTGACAGGAAAAGGGCCTGCTACGTCCATCGCTATCCGCTCGAAAGGTGCACCTGAGTTATACTGCTGCATCTGACCTCGACTTCTTCTTGCTGGACCTTTAGCTGCAATACACTGGGTGCAGTTTGCTATCCAATCCGCCACTGCTTGTTGACATCCAACCCAATAAAAACGTTGCTTCAGCCTTTCCAGCGTCTTGGTCACTCCAAGATGTCCTCTGCTGGCTCCATCATGGAACTCCTTTAACACTTCTTTCATTTTGGAGGAAGGCACTACCAATAGGTTGGATGAGGTCTTGCCATCAGCGCTTTCCCAAAGTCGATATAGGCACCCATTTATGATCTTTAAGCTGTCCCATAGTGCCCAATAAGCTTTTGTAAGAGGACCTTCTGCGGATATCTCATTTCTTGTAGGTCGTTTGTCCTCCTCCTTCGCTGCTATTACCTTCGACAATATTGGGTCACTCCTTTGTGCTTGGGACCAGTCTTCGTTGGCTTCAATCCGTGTTAGCCGGATATCGACGATGGATTCCTTTTTCACAGCTTTCACGCAATGTTTACACTCCAAATTACAAGGTCGGCGTGAAAGAGCGTCAGCATTTCCATGTTTTATGCCCCTTCGGTGTTCGATGCTGAAGTCGTAGGTCTGGAGGCGTTCAATCCAACGCCCTAACTGTCCTTCGGGGTTCTTGAATTTTAGCAGCCATCTCCGTGCAGAGTGATCAGTCCTTAGCAAAAAATTTTGGCCATACAGGTATTTATGGTAATGTTTGATGCACTCCAGAACTGCCAGTAGCTCTCGTCGGGTCACACAATAATTCCGTTCAGGCTTTGACAATGTGCGACTATAGTAGCCTACGACTTTCTCTGTTCCATTGACCACTTGGGAAAGTACACCACCAATACCATATCCGCTAGCATCACTGTCTAAGATGAATTTTTCTCCTGGGACTGGATACGCCAAAACTGGTGCAGCACACAATAGGTCTTTTAGTGTCTGGAACGCCTTCTCCTGCGGCTCACCCCATTGATAAATTTTTGACTTCTTGGTGAGCTCATGTAAGCTCAGGCCCGTTCATCTGAATCGTCTGGACAGCGGGAAACAAAATCCATAAAATGATTCAAAATTAATTGGACATTTGTGTAATGTCTTTCCTTCAAATTTATTTTAGTTGGTGGCGCAGCAACACGCGCAGGGTACAGCTAGTTACAATATAAATACGAGTTATTATTGAGTTTTTCAAAATCAAGAGTTCGTCACTGGCGGGTAAATTCAAGGTAGAGGGACCAATTCATAGTTTTCTTACCTCTCTTGCGTGAAATTAATTTTTTTCTATTTTCTTATGAAATCAGAGTTCGCCGTAGTCTAGTACATAGCGAGTTGGCTTATTAGACGTAAAGCTTCGGTTAAAACCCCAGGTCAGACATCTCCAACAAAACGAAATAAGAAAAAATATTTCTTCAGCGACTGCCTCTAAGCAAATTTGTGGCAAAATCTCGGCGAGTAAATAAAATTGCCCTGAAAAGTTCCACAAAAATCTCTCGTGTGAAGCCGACTTTAAACTACAGGTACCGCCACTCATTTAAAAAATACAACACACACCGTAAGTGGTGTAAAAAGCTAGGTTGTAGTCCTAACTGAAGGGTTGTAATGACAAATTATGTCGACGGCTCCATTCTATAACGCTCTAAGTACACTTAGAACGTTTTTAATGTTCTCGTATTTTTAAATTCTACGTTCTCTAACTTAAATACTGTCAAAATTTGGTTAATATGCGCCGATCCGTTCCGAAGTTAGTCGTATGTCGCGTGAAAACTTTGAGAGTTCATAACTCAAAACACACTTTTTCGACTTAGAATGTTATAGAACGGAGGCGTCGATGTATCAAATCAGATGGCTGTCTGCTATTATTTCGAAATGTTCAATTTTCTATGACTGTGGCATTTAACCAGGCTGAATTGGGCCAATGACAGACATAATGTTGGTTTTGGGGACTTCTTTGGTTTGTGTCTTATTCGCATACATCTTCGTTTTCAGAGAATCTCACAAGAAAAAGTCTAATGGCTGGATCTTAGTGGCCAGTTAACATCACATTTCTGTGAGATGACCTCAAATCTCTTGTGCAGTAGCAATGTAGCATAACCTAAGTGGCACATAGCACCACATGTCGTTCGGGTTCAGATTATCTACTTCAGGACAAGAAAATATTGTATTCTCCACCTATAGTAGTCGCCGTTGAAAGCAATGGCATGGCCAACATCGTTTTCGAAGAAAAATATGAACCGATAATGTCGTCAGCACAAAATCCATACCAAACAATGTGATTTTCACGATGCATTAAACGCCTTTTGATATCATGTGGATCGGTATCATTCCAAATTCGACATTTTGTTGGTTCAGGTATCCATTCATTCAGAAATGGGCTTCAACGCTGGAGATGATTATTCGATGAATATAGTGATTTGGCATAACAGACTAAATGTATGACAACTAATTTGACAGATGTACCTTCAACAAGATGGTCGTTATTAACTTTCAAAGTACAGAAGACCCCATACAAAAAAAAATTCAATATTCTTTCAGACAAAACTGTAATAGGAAAAAATTCTGTGAGATGAATAGGAAAGTCTTAGCCTATTTTGTAGTGTTTTGGCTTATTAGACAAGAACCGGTGGTTCAAACCCAAGCTATGGCATCTCGAACAAAACAAAATATGAAGATAACATTTCTTTTGGCGACGTCCTCTCTGCAGTCTTCTGGCAAAAACTCTAAAAGTAAACAAAATTGCCTTGAAAAGCTTGTCAAATCTGTATTTCGAAGCCGAGATTAATCTGTAGGTTGGTGTTAGAATTTAGGTTGTAATCCTGACTAAAGGATTGTAATGACTAAGTTAGTAAAGTTTTAGAAAAGCTCTAATTCTGTACGGAGCCTCTTATTTGTAAAATTTTTGACTACAGTCACCATATGGGTCTAAGAACCGATGACGTGCCCAACTCATTTTATTCCTAGATCGGCCATAAATATTTTTTTTCTGGTTTAAATATAAGTTTGCATCACTTAGTGGTAGTCAAAGAGTAATAAAACGGTTCAGTAAATAAACAACGAAAAAAGTGCTCCAAATTTCTCCCCCACTGTATTTACATGTACAAACCTTTTACTTGTTTTACTTTGTCTCTGTCTGTGGTTGATCCATTTCCTATGCATACATGGGTGTCACATACAAATGCCAGTGTATGTATGCGGATATGCATATGTGTTTAGTTTGTGGTGGTTGACGTAAACTAAATTTTCTATTTTCTGCTCTTATTAAACATACACACATATAGTTTAAACACCCATACAGACACACATCCATTAACATATAAAGTGAAATTTATTTTCAAAATCTTTAGTGGGAACAAAATGTAAAACAAGCGAGTTTCTTTGCGGAAAAATTGAAAGTGGCTGGAGGCAATCAAAAATAACAATGACTAGAATAACAATAACAACAACAAACATTTGCTAAAAACTTTTATCACTTATACACACTTTATAGCAATTATTACAGGACAGCGGGAATAAATTAGAATTTAAAAATTAAGGCGCTTCAGAACTCATCAAAAGACAATTTTATGGATACAAAATTTTCAAAATGTTACAAGATATTGTAAAACAAAAATTTATGACCTAGTTGCTGAGTTGTGGGGCTTCTTTTGGGAAAGAAGTACCGGAATTCGGTATAGACTTAAAGTCGCCGTAGTCTGGTAAGTAATGTATTGGCTTATTAGACGTGAGTCCACCGTTCAAGTCCCAGGTCAGACATCTCCAATAAAACGAAATTTTAATATTTCTTTGGCGACTTGGGGTCTCCGCCCAAGGATCATGCGTTGGATGTATTCTACGGTCATCGAACCCAACCTCTTATATGGTGGACACTCTTTCTGGTGGACTGCTCTAAACAGACAACACAACGTCAGACTTCTTGACAAGGTCAGAAGGTCTGCAGCTATTTATATAACTGGCGCTCTGAGCATCACCCCCACGAAAGCATTGTTCGCAATGCTCAACTGTCTACCTACTGAGCTTCTCGCTAAGCAGGCGGCTAAGTTTGCTGCGACGAGACTTAATGTCCTGTCTCGTTGGCACATTGTACCTTCTGGTCACTCCACTATTCTAGAGGTTGATCCAGTAGCCCCCGTGAACATCGACCATCACCCTGCTGAATATTGTCTCGACAGGGGTTTTCACTTTCTGATTCCGAGTAAGGACGACTGTAATCCTAACGCGGTTGTCCCCCCGAAAGGCCTGGATATATACCGACGGCTCTAAACACGATAATGGGGTTAGAAGCGATGTCTACTCTGGGAAACTGGACCTGAACATTTCTCTCCGTCTGCCGGACTATTGCAGCGTGTTTCAGGCGGAGGTAACGGCAATTTACCGGGCCGCTCAATTGATACTCGTTAACGATGCTCCTTTTACTCGCGTCTCGGTCTTTTCTGATAGTCAACCTGCGATAAGATCTCTATCGGGTTTCGCGAATAACTCTAGGATCGTTAGGGAATGCCGCCGATGTCTTGACCTTCTTTCTGGGCGCTTCACCACTGCCTCACTGGTGTGGTTCACCGGGAACAGTAACATTCCGGGAAACTGTAGGGCCGACGAGCTCGCCAGAGCTGGTGCGCTCCTTCCGGAATCATCTTCAATTGAATTGGGTATGCCACTTGCCTCGGTCACGTCGGATATTGCGCGGAAATTCTTTCGGGACGCCAACCTATCCTGGGTCAATGAGGAGTCCTGCTCCACCGCTAGACTCACCTGGCCCTTGATGGATAGAAGGCGTACCAACCAACTACTTGGTCGTGACAGTGGCCATGCTTACAGGTCATTGCGTTATGGGTAGACACGCGGAAAGAATAAGGCTCCCATTTAACGACTTTTGCCGTGGATGCAGATCAGCTCAAGAAGAGGAGACTGTTATCCACTTTATTTGTCAGTGCCCGTCTCTTGCTAGGTGTATATATAGGTTATTTGGCTCCCCATTTCTTGTCAGCTTAAGGGAGCTATCATCTATTGATATCAAGTTCATCAAACTTTCTGGCTGTTTTTCCAGTGTAGGCTAATCGTGCTTTTGATGTGCAGTCCTTGCGCTGACCAACTTCTTCCTCTTCCCTGATTTTTGGTCAGTACAGGGACTGCGTTCACCCGTGGCATCACAACGGGCCGCTATGCGTGCTCAAGTGAGCTTTGTGATATCAGAGCTACCACTCCGACCTGACCTTGGCGACTTCCTCTCAGCAGTTTCCTGGCAAAAACTCTAAGTGTAAATAAAATTGCCAGGACAAGTTTCTACAAAATCTGTCGTTCGGAGTCGACTTTAAACTGTAGGTCTCGCCACTCATGTATAAAATTTACATACACAAAATAAGTGGTGTGAGAAACTAGGTCGTAGTCCTGGCTGAAAGGTTGTATTGACCAATTATGTTATGTATGTAGTACAGGAATTTAAAATAGATCTTGATATTCCAGCAGACATTTCCGAACTTTGACAGTTGATAACGACCAACTTGTTCTAGCTCTACGTGTCAAATTATTTGTCAGTTATTCAGTCCATTTTGCCAAATCGCCGTAGAATTAAGTCATAATTACAAATAAGAAACTTTTTTTTATCAAAATGGGTGTTCTTTTCTGGCAACGTGCGATGAGCTTCGTCTGTTTTACGATTCTTTTATCAGAAGAACTATTCGTACGTCGACAAAATGCAAGATCTGCCGAAACAGGAAGAGGTGATGATCTCGGTTTTGATGCTAATGAAACGGATTAAATCTGGACATAAAAGGAACAGACGTACAATTTGTCGTCCATGTTGGATTGTAATATTCATTACAAATGCCTGCAGATCCTGCAGTGTGGAAAGAAGTCAACGGACTATTATTCAATGATTCCCATTGACGAAGAGATTCGCAATAGACCAAGGGTAGTTGCAGTACGAAAGATCATATGGAAAATATAATTGCAGAGTACACTTTTTATACTTCGTTTTGTTAGAGATATCTAACAAGGGGTTTTATAACTGTACTTCCCAGCTATTCGCTCACATAACAACCCAAGGAATAGACAAATTTGAATATATACCACTCCAGAATACTCTCTGTTTACTGTAATGAAAAAAAAACTCATTAAAATCTTTAATTTATTTTGAAACGAATAAATGAGTTCGTAACTTAAAGTATTAAAAACTGTTTGAATAATTGATTGATTTCTTTTTTTGTTTCAATTACGATTTTGCCTCCCTTAAACTTTATAAGTAAACTGATGATTACTTTGTTACATTTTTCTCTTCATAATTTTACTTGCAACACCAATGGCAATGATCATTAAAATTGAATGGGACCCTTAGATTTGGTAAACTGATTAGCAAGTATAAAAATAGTTCAAAAGTGGATAAGAAAAAAAATGTTCTTTCGATTTATGAAGGTTGTGAATACAGCGGTGTTTTGGTATAACAAGAGATGGCAACCCTATGATCCTAGAACATGCTGCATGAGACTGATTACCTGCATAACATAAAAGAACTTGATAAAATTAGAAGAAAGTAGAAGAGATATGCTTTGTGACACTTTTACTCGACTTAAACGCAATGAAGGAATAAAAATAAGGGAATACATAGTATGTTATGGCTGCTGCCTATATTTCTAATTACATACATATATACATAATTGGTAATTTCAACCATTTTAGTGTGTATTACGACCTAACTTCTAACACCACTTAAGTTACTTACTTACTTACTTAATTGGACAAAACAACCCGTTTAACGGATTTCGGCCTGCGCAACACATCCTTCCAGGCGCCTCTGCTTCTTGCGCACCTACGCCAGTTGGTCACACCAATCGATGACAGGGCTTCCTCGATTTGGTCCTTCCAACGGATACAAGGTCGTCCTCTTCGCCGACTTCCGCAGATTCCCGCATCAAATAACCGTCTCGCCGGAGCATCCTCCTCCATTCGAACGACATGGCCGAGCCAGCGCAGCCGCTGGATATTAATACGCTGTACAACGTCAATGTCGTTGAGAAGCTCATACAGCTCACTGATGGATCGGATACGGAAATCATCGCCAACTCGCACTGGACCGAAGATCTTACGTAGGACTTTTCTCTCGAACACTCTCAAGGCCGCTGCATCAGTTGTTAATAAGGTCCATGCCTCTGCGTCATAGAGAAGCACGGGAATGATGAGCGCTTTGTAGAGTATTAGTTTTGTCGTACGAGAGAGGCCTCTGCTACTCAATTGCCTATTGAGACTATAGTAGCACCTGTTGGCAAGAGTGATCCTGCGTTTAATCTATAAATTCCTTACTGTATCAAAAGTATACTTATCGGCCGTAATCTGAGAATCAATACGCCGCAAGTCTCTACTTGTCGATAACATATACTTTGTTTTGTCCTCATTTACTGCCATACCCATCTTAGTAGACTCCCGTTCAATAGCACTAAAGGCAGCAGTAACATCTCGCTTGGTATGCCCTATGATGTCAATGTCGTCAGCGTACGCAAGCAACTGGACACTTTTTTGAAAAATAGTGTCATTGCGATGCACTCCCGCCTTTCGCAGAACACTCTCCATGACGAAGTTGAAGAGGTCGCATGATAAGGGATAGCCTTGTCTGAAAACTCGCACGGTATCAAAAGATTCGGAGAGGTCCATTCCTACCTTGACGGACCTGCAGGAATTGCTCAACATCATTCTGCATAGTCTTATCAGCTTCGCAGGTATACAGAGCTCAGACATTGCGGCAAAAACACGATCCCTTATTTGGCTATCGAAGGCTGCTTTATAGTCGACAAAAAGATGGTGTGTGCCGACTTGTTGTTCGTGGGTCTTTTCCAGGATTTGGCGTAGTGTGAAGACCTGGTCGATGGTGGACTTGCCAGGTCTGAAGCCGACCACTTAAGTTGTCGGTATTAATTTCATACATGAATGGCGAAACCTACAGTTTAAAGTCGACTCTGAAAGACAGATTTTTTTGGGAAACTTTTCATGATTATATTTCTAACGCCTACCATTATTATGGGCACCATTTTGCATATTTTTCACAGTTCGCTGGAAGTAACGAAACTTTATTGAAATAAAATAAAAAGAATGAATAGAAATGACAGCAAATAGATCTGATACTTTACGTTCAAGTAATAAATTCCTGGAGCGGAATATAAAATTGTCACTTATTTATGTTGCACAGTGGGAAATGCTAATTAATAATATTGTTACATAAATCGAAACGACCTAATATCGTTTAACAATAAAAGCGATAAACAAAAGCTACCAGCTACACCAACACAATACACACGACACAAATACGCACTAACACTAAGAATACAAAGAACGTGTTGATTATCTAAAGCTGCACACACACACATGTGTACAACGAACCAGGTAGCAACAACAACATAAAGTAGACCAGCTACGACAAATATGTATCGAACCTGGTAGCGACTGGTACATAACATAAGCGAGTACACAAACAACAATGTACTAGCAATAGAGTTCTCGAGAAGGCGCGTGCGAGAACCTTCCACATCGAGAACGTTCATCGTACTGATTGATACGCGTGTGTGCGGACTATAAAAGGGCTGCACAAAGCAAGCAGCAGAGAGAGTTAATTTAGTCAGCCTTGTGTGAAGTTGCGTGTGAACAAAATAAGTCGTGGTTGTAAAGATCTAGCGAATACTTATGTGAACTAGTACAGTGACTAAAGTTTAGTCACTAAACAGATTATTATTGTTGTATCGTTAAGTTCTATACGGTGGTACACAAAAGTAGTGTAAATAATAAAGAGAGTTTAAGAGAAGAATAACCACATATTTGTTTTTACTTTATTTGCAATTAACGAACTCATATTTAAACGTTTTTAAAAAGGTAAAAACGTAACAATATTAATTAAGTATTAATTAATACTTTGCTATTACAATACTACTACAAGAAATATTTTTAGAATTAATCAAAGTTTCCAAATAGTCCAGTCTATTTGAAATAATGAAGCCGGCGTAGTGTGTAGACTTATTAGACGTAAGCCCGTGGTTCAAACGACAGCTCATACGTCTCGAACAAAACGAAATATGATAAAATATTTCTTCGCCGACCTTCTTTTGGCAAAAACCATAGGTTAGGTTAGAGGACATGTACTTGTCAATTAAGACAAGTGCAGTACGCGGAGGTCGAATTGACAACGTCCTAGTTTCTCACACCACTTATGTTGGGTGTGATAATTTTATACATGAGTGGTGGATCCTACAGTTTAAAGTCGACTCCGAACGACATATTTCTTTTGAGAAACTTTTTCATGGCAATTTTATTTGCTCTCAGAGCTTTTTGCTAGAAATCTGCTGAGAGGAAGTCGCCGAAAAAATACTTTTTGTATTTAGTCTTAATGTCTGGCCTGGGGCTCGAAGCCCGGCTTTTGCGTCTAATAAGTCAACACACTACCTACTAGACTACGGCGACTTCTTGACAAAAACCATAAGAAACTAAAAAAATATCATGAAAAGTTTCTCAAAAATCTATCGTCCGGAATCGACTTTAAACTGCAAGTCCTGCCAATAAGGAATAAAATTAACACACACAATAGGGGTGATATTAAAAGTTCGGCCCTAATCCTGACTAAAGCGTTGTAATGACCAATTACGTTGACACTATTGCTGCACTGATGCAGCAGCCTTGAGAGTGTTCAAGAGAAAAGTCCTACGTAAGATCTTTAGTTCAATGTGAGTTCGCGATGAATTCCGCATCCGATCCAGCAATGAGCTGTATGAGCACATCAACGACATGGACGTTGTGCAGTGTATTAATATCCAGCGGCTGTGCTGGCTCAGCTATATTGTTCGAATGGAGGAGGATATTCCAGCGAGACAGGTATTTGATGCGGGGATTTGCGGAAGTAAGCGAAGTGGACGACTTTGTTTGCGTTAGATGGACCAAATTGATGAAGTCGTGTTATGTCGTGTTATGGTGTGACCAACTGGCGAAGGTACGCAAGAAGCAGAGGCAAAAAGTTAAGGCAGGCCGAAATCCGTTAATTGGGTTGTTAATGGCCAATTAAGTAAATTAAGTAAGTAAGAGAGTGGTCGCCGTGCTCTAGTAGGTAGTGTGTTGGCTTATTAGACGTGAGGCCTCGTTTACAACCCCAGGTCAAACATCAAAACTAAAATATGAAAAAATATTTCTTCGGCGACTTCCCCTTAGCAGATTTCTGGCAAAAACTCTGAGAGTAAATAATGCCATGAAAAGTTTCTCAAAAATCTGACATTCGGAGTCGACTTTAGACTGTAGGTCGCGCCACTCATGTATAAAATTAACACACACAATATCAGTGGCGTGAGAAACTAGGTCGTAATCATGACTAAAGGGTTATGATGACCATTTACGTATGTATGTAAGTAAGTAGTACAAATATTTTCTCTGAATAGCTACAATTTTTTCTATAATACTCATGAGATTATTGAGTTTTGGGTAGACAATATAAATATGAAATTACTATCCAATATTTTATGCTTAAAAGAGCTGCTATTTCTTAAAATATGATGAAATATATCTTTTAATAATTTTATTTTGTGTTTAATTGTTTCTTTTTTAACCACTGCCTTAATCACTGTGCAACATTTCTTCGGCTTACAATCAATAGAGTACGAAAAGTAAGTAAGTTTTTCATTTTTGCCTTCAAGAAATTTTGAAAAGAAATAAACGTTTGTCAACGACAAAACTTGTTCTTACATTCCCTAAACTCTTAAATTTTCTATATTTTCTTACTTTCCTCAACTGTATTTTCTCTGTTGCATGGTGTATGTTTCTTCATAGAAAATTCATGTCATAGCATTAGTGGCGATAGTTGGTTAAAGTACGGTACGAATATAGGAAGTAGAAGCAGTTCGTGTGTTCGTGTTTTATGACACAAATTACATCAGCTTCAAAAGCAATAGAAATAGGCAGACAGGTATGTAAAATAATGAATTCGTAAAAAATGTAAAAAAAAACTTACGAAAAAAGCTCTACAATTCACACAGCAATATTTTCCTGAACTTCCATTTTCCATTTCTGGAAGCAGCAAAACATCTCAAGCTAAACAGAGGCGATAGGGTTGCAATTTCTCATTGCATGGAATTGATGAACTGTTTGAAAAAGCCTTCACTTGTTGTATTTACTTTGGTTAGTAGGTTTATGTGGGCGCCCATATGTACTACATACATACACACATAATTGGTTATTACAACCCTTCAGTCAAGATTAAGACCAAGCTTGTACTACCACTACATGAGTGGTGGGACCTACCCAAAAGTCGACTCCGAACAACCGATTTTTTTGAGAAACTTTTTCATGACAATTTTTATTTACTCTCAGAGTTTTTGCCAGAAATCTGAGAAGAGACAGTCGCTGAAGGTATATTTTTTTTTCATACTTCACTTTGTTGGAGATATCTGACCTGAGGTTTGAACCATAGCCTCACGTCTAATGAGCCGGCACACTAAAACAACAAATTCTGAACTCTTATGCCCAATAGCAGGTGGCAAATATCAAGCTCTGAATTTTCCTTGTCGAGTCCATCATATTTTTGAGATTTTTGTTGTGGTATTTTTATATTGCGGTCAGTGTTTTTGCCAGAAATCTACTGAGAGGAAGTCGACGAAGAAATATTTTTTCATATTTCGTTTCTTTGGTGATGTCTGACCAGGGACTTAAACCGTGGCCTCACGTCTAATGAGTCAACACACTACCTACTAGACTCCGGCAACTTCATTTACGTCCCTCTCATCAAAAATCCTGTGCTGACGATACTTAAAGTTCCAGCCGCAATTTTCCAAGAAGTAGTCGAAGGTAACTTAGGTGATACCACATAGTCTTGACAAAAGTCAGATCCTTCTATCAAATCAAATGGTGCAGCCATTCTGCGTCATAGAGGCGGCTTCTAGTCCCTATCAACGTAATCTGAGATAAGTTGCCGTGGCCATTTATATGGTTTCTGTACTCTCTTACTAGCCGAAAGGTGGTAATTTGTAATCGAAGTAGAGGAAAAACCGCCATCCTATCAAAAAATAAATAAAAATACGCATACGATCTGAGAGGGCAGTGCTATGGTTCCCATTATATGGAAGATTTTCGCTTGAAATACACTTAAGCTAATAGGAGTACTGAAGTTTGACTAACTTAGGAAATACTGTGTAGGTATAAGGAAATGTGTACATTGGGTTCCACTGCTATGAGCCTAGATGTTAAAAAGCGGGCGAACTCACTTGTATCGGTACAGAGAATGGCTGCATTGCGTATCACGTCGGCATATCGTACAGTGTCCGCCCCAGCCGTAATTATGAAAGCAGGTATAATCCCTGTGGATCTGCTGGCGGCAGAACGGATGGAGATTTATAGGGCGAAATCGGCTGGAAATCACATAACCGGTCACTTCAGGGAAAACACCATTTCAAAGTGGAAACGACGATGGAACGATGAAGATAGAGGAAGATGGACGGCAAGGCTTATTCCGGACATAAGGCTATAGATTGGTCGGAAATTTGAAGAGGTAAATTACTACGTCACACATATGCTATCGAGTCACGGATACTTTAGAAAATATCTGCACAGAATGGGCAAGACCGCCTCCCCTTACTGTCTTTATGAGGAAGGGGAGTTAATTGATGATGCAGAGGACACTGTTTTCGAATGTGAACGCTGGCAGAGCTATCGCTCTGCACTGACGTCGATACGGCCGGTAACATCGACGGGGTTATAATTGCGAGTGGAGAAAATTGGACCTCAGTGGCGAATTACGTGGAGAGCATTCTAAGGCTGAAGAAAAGGGATCTTGAGGCTGCGAAACATGTGGGCACGCCAGCTTAGATGAAACTGGCACACGTGTCAAGCGAAATTCGAATCAGGGACCTGGACGAAAGGGATAGTGGAGACACTTAGATATCTCTTCAAATTTCGACACGCAATCCGGACGCGGATATGAACACGCAGGGGCCAAAAACTACCACTGTAGTTCCGGAGTGGGCACAACAAGTCCACGAGACGAGGGGGGATTTAGTGGGTAAGGGCCCCACACAGGGAGGATGTGGCGACTTCCACTATGGTGCGGTTAGGTACATTTACCCCTCCTCGGCGTAAAAAAATGCTTTTTCCGATGGGAAAGTACTGTCTAGGAATGAGGAAATGTGGATTAAATTGCTCTGAGCCATAGCTTTGAGCCTTACTTCACCTCATATGGTAACTAGAGACACAATTCTCTTAAAAGTCTGCAAAACTTCGAACACAACAACATTGACGATCAAAAGTTTTATTTTTTGTGTTGTTGTTGTTGCTAGAAAGTAATAAAACTCAAACAAATTGTTATGTTTCCTGTGATGGGTCTACTAGGACTTGTGTGTGCATGTCAAGTGGAGTGTAGAGAATAGTTTCGCTTGCATTACAAACAATTTCAAAAAAATAACTTTTTTCTGCTTTTTATGTCTCCAAGAAGTTTCTTTTATATTTTCATTTTTTTGTTGTTTTTCTAAAAAGTTTGTCTTACTACTTCTTTATGTTGTCATTACTACCATATAAACGACGATAAATATTTTAGCCAAGTTAAGCAGTTTCTTCGTTTACATTCTTATTTTCTTTTTCTGCTTTTGTTTTTTGCGTTGAATTTCTTTGAAGCTTTCAGTGAAATGTCTTTTGTTGAGACAGTTTAATTCAAATATTTTCCCAACTACTACTAGTACCACTACAATTACATTTTCTATATAAAAAGAACACTAGGAATGAGTGAGAAGTAGTCAAACGTTGGTATTGTTTACAAAGTATTGTTTACATGCAAAAAAGGGCCATAAGAGATTTTAAAAGTACTTTTTGCGTTTAAGTTATCATCTATTCATACATATTTTAATATAAACATAAATGTTAACGGTATATAGGAGTGTAACAACGGCCAAACTTAAACAAATACTACTTCGCATGCTTTTATTAGAAGAGAAGTAAAAGGAGAAACCATTGTCTTGTAAAGTTTTATGCAAATTCGTAAACAACATGACAAAAACAAGGGCTTTTGAAAGAAATGAACATGTCACTCGTTATTAATGAAATGTTTACTCACTGCTTGCTTTCTGTAAAATATAGAGAGATAAAGCGCAAAAGAAAAGATAGACTGTATTATCGGGTGGGCCATCTATCGGTTTAAATTTGAACCATCGGTGATTCTATTCTGTCACAAAATTCAGTATATTATCTCAACTGAACGTAATGAATCTATTTACGCTTGAGCAACGTTGAGATTTATTGGACCAACGAGAAACTGCTCAATGATGTCGATTTTGCCAAAAAAATCTCTTCGGATGAAACTCATTTTCATCTTAGTATGTACATTAATAAGCAAAATTGCCTTAAATGGGGCTCAAACCCACATGTGACCTTATAAAAGTCAATGCACCCATTACGAGCAACTGTTTGGTGAGACCTATGGAGCGCAGGCATCATTGGCCCATATTTCTATGAAAATGAGGACGCCGCAACCATTACGTTTAATGGATACACGTATCTCACCATGATAACCGATTGTTTTGTACTCGCTCTTCATGTCATTGATGTAAACAATGTTTGGTTTCAACAGGATGGTGCAACTGGCGACACATCTCATGCCACAATCGATTTATTGCGTCAAACGTTTGATGGCCGTTTAATTGGCCAAAATAGTGATGTCAATTGGCCGCCCAGAGGTTGCGGTTTAATGCCGTTGGAACATGTTCTGCTTTGCGCCGTTACATAAAAGTGTTATGGCGACAAACCAGAGACAATTGAGCACTTGAACGCCAACATTCGAGATGCCATTGCCGAGATACGACTCCATGTACTCGAAAAAGCGCACACAAATTGGACAGATCGAATGAGGTACTATGAGGCCAGCCAAGGAAGCCATATGATATTCAATTTCTAACCGGAACAATTGTACTTCACAACAAACAAAATAAATTTGGCAAAATTTCACATCACTTTTATTTTATTACATTTTTAAAGTTAAACTTTTAAGTGGCCCTCCCTATACGTATATCACAAGGCATATGAATTACATACTTTAAGTCTTTGTATACGACAACATAACCTAATATAATTCACTTGTTAATCTTATTATGTGCTGGAATGTTCTTCTTTATTTCGTAAACATGGTCTGAAAAAAGACCGTTAAAATAAGCTCCATTTTGTTGATGTCATCGTCATCTTTTTTTTAATAGAAAACGCTGTACTAATGCTATGTCCTTTAGATAATGGCTACTATCCTAATATTACTTATTTAAATTCATGTTGAGTTCATGATACAGCCATTTCATTATGCGTAGCTTTTTCTGTTTTTAATTTAAATATTTTAAATGAATAAATTACAGACAATTTTCTTTTTAAATGTACTGTATGTATGTAAAGTAACTGGAATTAGTAAAGTAACACACGGAATCTCTTTTCATAACGCTAAAGCAATACAAATAGACGTTTAAGATTACAAATTTTCTCGAAATATAAACAATGCTAAGCACAATTATTGACCTTCAGAAGTAGCATGTATTATGCCTTGTCAATCGGATACGCACCAAATTAAACTTATGCAAGGTGGGATAAGGTATACTTATTAAGACTTGTGTTGTTAAAATTTCTTATGAGATGCATAACAATCGCAGGGCGATACAATGCTTGTTGGTTTCCCCTAAAATCTCTTGATGTACTCTGACAGCCATACTGCAATTAAGTCACTAACGAACGTACATATTTTCAAAGTCCTCCCTACGCAAATTAAAAAAATCTGATGGTATAACGACCAGACAGTACTGGATTGCAGATTATTTAGAAATGGCCGCACAAAGGACCCATTGTGATACCACAGTATACCCGATATTTATACAAAAAAAAAACATTTCAAATGTTTATTTTTATTCTGGAATACAATGATGTTATTGACGAATGCTTTCTGTGCAATGTTTCCGGACTGAACCCTATAGAGAACTCATTAAGCCAGTTGGACAACTAAAAGCTGCATATGTCAAGAATAATTGACTGAGTAAACGAAAGAAACAAGATTTGTGTCACCAGCACCATAGCGTACTAAAATGGCGAAACAAACGCAAACCAATGCAGAGATAAATGGCGGATACATTGCTAACAGAAAATCACTCTGTCCAAGAGTGAAAGCCGGTGTGGAGTGGATGAAATTACACAATATGGAGTAGAACATCATAGATATCTAAACTCCACTATATATTGTACTAAGTCGTCGTAGTCTATTAGCTAGTGTGTTGGCTTATTAGACGGTTCAAACCCCAAATCAGACATCTCCAACAAAACGAAATGTGCGACTTCTTCTCAGCAGATTGCTGGAAAAAACTCTGAGAGTAAATAAAAAATTGCCATGAACATTTTCTCAGAAATCTGTCCTTCAAAGTCTACCTTAAACTGTAGGACCCACCATTCATATATATTGTACTGTTTAATTAAATTTATTGTCGTTACTACGTTTGCCAAACATTATTCAAATATTTATGGTATGAACTATTAATATATCATAGAATATTTCAATTGCTTAGGAGACAAGTAAAGACCAGCAGGCAAAATTTATTTATGTGTACAGTTTCCACCATTTGGTCTTCTACTATTTTGGCCATGGTTTGCGTGAAGACTATTTTTGGAAACTAACATTTGAGGCAATAACATTTACCTTCCTTAACCACAATATATCGTCATAAAACTAAAAACAACCTGGCCGAAAACGACAGCAAACAAATGCACCTGCTCATGCAGAAAAAAACAATAAATTGTGGTTACTGGTCAGACAGGACAGCAGCCTGCTGTTGTTCTGTAGCGAATGGCCTTTTAAGCTTAAAACGGAAACTAAAAAAGGTAGAAATAAAATCAAATAAAATATTTGAATTTAAAAAGGATGTGGGCGTCCATTTAGTATTCGTTTTAATGAAAATAAAATGACAGGAAAATTCGCCAAAATTTAAAAAAAATCCAGAGCATGGAAACAAAAGTCATACCTAGATCATTAGAATCTTCAAGGCTTTAATGCACGAAAAAGATTACAAGAGGAATATAAAACTGGTAGGAGAGTGTTAATGGCTTTAATATGCTCGACGATGACATGGCCATGGCAACACACCAAACTTAACCCGAACTATATATGATGTGGACGTAAATAGAAAAAATATTTGAAAAATAACGTCTGTTTTAACAAATTTTTCCTAAACGTATGGTTCGTAAAGTTTAGTTAACTCTTCAATTCTTTGTATAACATTTCCTTCTTTTTTTATTATCGTCTTTCGTTTTTTCGCCATTAAATTCAATGGATTTTACTACTTCATCTCTTCCTTTCTCTCGCTCTCTTTCTCTCTCTCTCTCTCTCTCTCTCTTTATAGTTATAATTTAGTTCGGTATCTATATTTGACTTTTTCTCAATATTTTTTAAAGTGTTAACTTTACAACTTCTTAACTCGACTATAAAAAACGGAAAAAAGAATGTGTTCGTGTTCTTTATATATTTTTTTCCATATTCTTCTCTTTTCTTCGTTCTATTTATCATTTACTTTCTAAAAACTGTAAAGCAATAAAATAAATGTGCACTCATCTTGTCATTTTTGCCATTTCCGCATCCTTTTTGTTCATCTCGTTTGTCTTTAAGTGATGGTACATTTGCCCGCATCTATTCATCGTCAAGTACACCCATACTTATGCTCATAATCATACACACTTTTATGTGCATATTAAAAGAGCAGTTGTTACTGAAGTCAACATGTAAATACAGTGGACATTTATTAACCAAGAACACAGTGAGGAAATTAACCAGAAATGACCACGAAGATTAAACACACATACACAACATATAAAATTGGTTATTGCAACCCTTCAGACAGGATTACAACCTAGCTTCACACACCACTTATGTTGTGTGTATTAATGTTGTACATGAGTGGCAGGACCTACAGTTTAAAGTCGACTCCGAACGACAGATTATTGAGAGACTTTTCATGGCAATTAGCTCTCATTTTTTGTCAGAAATCTTCTGACTATGGAAGTTGTTTTGTTCGAGTTATCTGACCAGGGCTTTGAACCGTGGCCTTACGTCTAATAAAACAACACACAACCTACTAGACTATATTGAGTACAAGCAACATTGAAATTCAACATGAAAAGTGCATGCAAACCGAGGCTCGAGATGTGGATAAATAACAGAACCGCTGGGGCCAGATATGGACTTTTTACTATAGCAAATAATTGTACATTTTTGGAAATAGCAAACGGGTATATTCCTCCTATATTTATATTCCTATTGGAAATTATATTTGCTATTGGCAATGTGATAACGAAAACGGTAACAGGCGACTGAAACTGGCAAAGTGTATCAGAAAACTGTAAAAAAATCCTACAAATGAAAAATGAGCTCCGGATAAAGCTTGACGCAGTCATAGTCAAATATGAGAACATGGTATAGATGAAGCAATTTATCCTTCAATAATCCGAACAAAAACAACATTAAGGCACATTGTGATACCACAAACAAAAGTAAAATAAAAAATAATTCTACGAATGAAAAATGTACTCCGGATGAAGCATGCTGCCTCCTAAAATAATACGAATAAAGTTGAGAAATTTAAGCAAAGGGAAGGATTTAGGTTAGGTTAGGTTAGGTTATCAATATTAAACCCGAAGATCAAACATTCCTTAGAGGAAATAAAACCGAGTCAAAAATAATTCTTGCTAGTGCAGCAATCTTTAAATGAAAGAGTTTGGTCAAGGATTTCTGAATGTGAGAAATCAAAAATGTCGGACATGCGTTGAAAGACAATATCTTTCCCAAAGCCCTTGCAGAAGTCATTCGTCAGAAGGTCGTAGTTTTCCCAAATTCCACAGAAATTGATTGAATTACTCCAACTCTTCTATGACCATTAGCTTAAAAATAAAATGTATTTCCGTGTTCTTTCTCTGAATACGTTTTGCATTAGAAAATTAATTATTCTCGCCATCAATTATTCTCGTTATCATCGTCATCATCAATTCTCCAATCGAACTTGTCAATGTCCCGACATTAGCTCCTGTTTCTGAGCTAAAGCAATTACTTTGACAACAACAACTATAGAACAATTCAAACTGAAATAAAATGCATTTTATAAACATATAGTCAGGCAAGAAAAAACTTCTTTTAATACATATAACAACGACAACTAAATGGCGAAGAGTATAATTTATTTTCAGTTCATTTGGCATGTATTTCTATAACGCGTGTAAATGCCACGAGTTTTTCAATTTTTTTTTCTCTTTCTCACTCTGTGTTTCGCTTTCATGACACTAAACAAATGAACAAATGAAATGAAGCTACTTGACACCATTACGTTGCAACATTTACTTTTTTCTAAGCTTTTTGCAGTACAGCTTCCCTTGCCTGCTATTGCTGCTTTAGAATAATGGATCTTATAGTCATTTTATTCCATGCCATTTTCATTTGACGGTTTAGATGGATGTGAGTTCAGCAAATTGTCCAAGAAAAAAAAAAAGATAAACTACCACTGGCAGTTTTCTCATTCTTTACTGCCCACCCAAATGGGCACTTCTTTATCCTTAAAGATGTACAGCTGACAGCGTGCATTGACAATGGGTTCATGTAGAACAAAAGACAAAACAAAAGAAAAATGCAAATGAATGAGAAAAATATAACCTCGTAATATGCTGTCAAGTTTATATTTTCTAAACAAAATTTCTTGATAACAACTAATTAGTAATAGAAATGTCCCTAAAAACATATTTTGTACAGACTGTAGTAAACTGTTCAAAATCTAAATTTTAAATCAGTCATCTTCCTTATATCAGCGTATGATATCCGTATTAATTATATAAGAACTCACACTACCTACTAGACTATGGCGACATCATATAAGAACTCAGTAATTAAATACAGAGATGGCGTTACCTGAGGCTATACAGAGACTATACAGAGACTGTACAGAGACTGTCAAAAATCAACAAAGGGTCTACAATTGTCGCATGAAGACCTGGTAAACGTGGTTCTCAAAGAAATTTGGAGCGATGAAAATGACAGCCAAAAATCTCCACCAAACAGGAAATTTTTCAATATGCATTGCACGATCCTGGATTTCAAGTGCATTGGTATCGTTCCAAACTCTAAAATTTTGTTTCATCACGAATCCATTCATTTAGAAATCGTCTGCTGCTTCAGTGCCCATTAAATTTTTTATTTGCAAGTCTTATTGAATCGAAGTCGCCGTTGTCTACTAGGTAGTGTGTTGGATTATTAGACGTGAGGCCTCGGTTCAAACCCCTGGTCAGGCACCTCTAACTGAACGAAATATGAAAAAATATTTCTTCGGCGACTTCCTCAGCAGATTTCTGACAAGAGCTCTGAGAGCAAATAAAATTGCCATGAAAAGTTTCTCAAAAATTTGTCGTTCGGAGTCGACTTTAAACTGTAGGGCCAGCCACTCATATATAGAAAGTAACGCACACAACAAAAGTGGTGAGAGAAACTAGGTCGTAATCCTGATTAAAGGGTTGCAATGACCGATTATGTATGAAGTCTTATTGAAAGCTCAAAATCTAACCAGCTTTCTTGATATCCCTGCTTGGGCGCTTGTTTCAGGAAATCTAACAAACTTTCTTAAGAAAGGTCTACGGATGTAGAAGATAATGCGTGGGTGGCTGAAAATAGTGTAGAGTTAAAACAGAGAATTTGCCATGCAATGGGTAAACCGGTTTTACTTAACAATGTTAAAATATTGTGTAGAGTAAATAATGCGATGGTAAGCAGAAAATGCGTATTTTTCGATAAATAGTAAAAGTGCAACAAGTGTGAAGCAAGTGAATTTGCTTGTGAATGACAAGCTACTCGCTAACCTAACCTAAAATCACAACAAACGAAATGAAACGAACATAAACCGCCAGCAATTCACTCAGCACAACTGTATATACATATTTCAAAAGAAGAGTACAGTTTATTTTAAAATTCAGGCAAGAAATACGGATAAATAGACAGACAAACGAGCTCATTGTTGCAATAAAATTGTTCGTGAATTTAAAATAAAATGAGAAAAGAAGAAAAAAACTCAACCAACATATAGCATACCATGTAAGTATGTTTGCGTAAATTTGTTTTTCTTTCTTTGTTATTGTCTTCACAGTAGAAATAACTTCAAAATGTTAACCTCGAACTATATTTAAAACATTGTAACGTGAATATATTCCTTAAACTTTCAAATATCATTGTTTTGAAGTATCGGGTGGGCCAACTATCGGTTTAAATTTGAATCTGGTTATTTCGAATCTGTCACAAAATTCAGTTTATTATCTCCACTGAGCTCAATGAATCGATTTACGCTTAAGCAACGTTGGTATTTATTGGGCCAATGAGAAACTTCACGATGATGTCGATTTTGCCAAAAAAAAAAAAAACAATCATCTTTTCGGATGAAGCTCATTTTCATCTTGGTGGGTACGTTTAAGAGCAAAATGGCTATATTTCTTTAAAAATGAGGACGGCGCGACCATTACGTTCAATGGAGACACTTATCGAACCATGATAACTGATTTTTTTGCACTGGCTCTTCATGGTATTGATATGAACGATGTTTGGATGGCGGAAAATGATACACATTTCATGCCACAATCGATTTATTACGTCATACGTTTGATAGCCGTTTAATTAGCCGAAATGGTGATGTCAATTGGCCGCCAAGAAGCTGTGATTTGATACCATTTGACAGTTTTCTGTTGGGCACACTTAAAGAAAAGTGTTATCCCGACAAATCAGATACAATTGAGCATTTGAAGACCAACATTATGGGATGACTTTGCCGAGATACGACCCCATACACTGGAAAAACTGTACGAAAATTGGTTCGATTGAACGAGGTACTGTGAGACCAACCAAGGCAGCCATATGAATGATGAAATGGTCCATTTCTAACCGGAACAATTGTACTTCACACTAAAAAAAATAAATTTGGCCAAAAAATTTAAAATCTCTTTTTATATTTCATTTTAAATTTAAACTTTTAAATATCCCACCCTATACATACATACGTGTTAAAATACTCATTCTAAGTACAACCCCCAAGGTACGCTGTAACTTCACTACATATTTGAAGTGTTACAATCTTCATACGAGCACAGCATATTTAAAAAAGTGATATAAAGTTTTTTACTTTATCTCTTCCTCACCCTCTCTCTTTCTATGGTATAACGGATTGAAATGAAAACATTTTTTATAAATTTTTCCTCACTTTTTTTGTTAATTTTATTCAAATGAAATCAAGTGCAGCAGCAAACGAAACTATAGAAAAACTGAAACATATTTTGGAATAAAATTTACATTTTTTGACAAAAAAAAAGTATGTGGTTACTCTCACAAAAAAAGTAAACAAAAGTGAGAGGAATTTAAGTGGAATCCATACAGGTGTCAAGAGGAGACTAGGAAGGGAGGCTTTTTTTGGCTATCATCTACATGGGAAATTCATTTTGTTTTACCACAAAGTAATCAAATAATTTTGTACGTTTTTTATTACAAAATTTCAGGCACTTTTTAGAAACAAAAAGTTAAAAACTTAAGGCCATAAATTTCATTTGTTTTCATTTGTTTTTAATTGTACAACTTTATCACCAAACTTTTTACTCGTACTTGAATAAAGGGGTTGTTACAAAACATACTTTAGCTTCTTTTTTCTTTCCTTCCATAGCGATTGAATATGCAGGAAGACTATGTTGTTTCGACAATGAGATCCGCGTCCATCACCCATCTAACAGGAGTGCGATCGAAAAGAATGAGCAATGATTCCTTTCAGGGATCAGCAATGAATCGCTTTTTCGCTACTAATAAGTACTTATGAAATTTTGAGTATGAGTGAGTCAACAGTATTCACATCCAACTACTCTGATACATTCGTATTCACTACAACATTGATTTATATGTACAGGTTGCAATGAGTATGAGTACAACGTTGACATCAAACTCATAACATTCGAAATATGTTTAATTCATACACCAACTCATTCAGATACATAAATTTAGAAAAATACTTAGAATATTCATAAATGATACAAGTGATTCGAATCATTCGTCAAAATTTACAGTCTTAGCTGTTGTTGCATTAACAAAGAAAGAAGAAAGGCACATAAACAAAAAAGAAAAAGACAGTAAGCTGAGCAAACGTACAACCTTTTTGTGAGTATTCTAGTGTTCGTATGCGAATCATACTTATTTTGTGATTCGTGCATACGATGAGCCGTGGAGAGTCGAAATCAATAACATCATGCGTATTGTTAAGTATGAGTATTTCAAACTTTGAATATGAGTAGTACGAGTATGACATTAAAATAAGTATGAATGCGTATAAGAATCAGAAATTATAAGAATGATTCGAATCTACTTATCGTTTTGAATACTCATTGCTGACCTCTGTTTCCTATGTATTGGATTTGGATGAGCTCACCAGAGGTCCTTCATAAGCAATGAAAGTAATAACATCTAAAGAAAATTCCTAACTTAGCCTTCCTTAGGAAAACCGCTAATTGAAGTTCAAGTGCCCTTATAAATTCAATAGAAATCCTTTATAGAACAGTAGTCATTGCTTGATAACCTTGTCTTCTGCTTTATACAGTTCTGACTCTTAAGCATTTATACTTGAATGAAGCGAAACTAAGATTACAGTCGCCATAGTCTAGTAAGTAGTGTGTTGGCGTATTACACGTGATGTCACAATTCAAACCGCAGGTCACACATCTCCAACAAAACGAAAAATGAAAAAAATATTTCTTCGGTGACTTCCTCTCAGCAAATTTTTGGTAAAATCATCTGCGTGTAAATAAAATTTCAATGAAAAGTTTTCTCAAGAATCTGTCGTTCGGAGTCGACTTTAAACTGTAGATGCCGCTACTCATGTATAAAATTAACACACAACACATAAGCGGTGTGAGAGGCTAGGTAGTAATCCTAATCTCTTACGTGTATTATGGCCCATACTTTCTCTTAACAACTGTATCTTACCTCACCATTATTGGTCTCCCATTATCAGTGACTTGAAATAGTAGCTGAAGTGTTTTATTAGAAAACCAGGCATCCCATGGTGGTTCAGGTTGTGATAGCAAGTAAAAAATATACCTCCACCTGGAGATGAGAATGAACCAACGTGAAAAAATCGAATCTAAGTAAGGTATGGCAGAAAAACCATGGAAAAAAAATTTCAGGAGAAGAAATACAGAACCTAGCTTTCAAGTCAACGCTCGAAATAAGAAATCCTAATAGAAATTAACTCCCGAAGGTCATTAATTAAATACCGGCCAAGTATCCTGAGTCGTCATTCCTTTATGCCAGAGCATAACGCTTAGTTTTAAAAAACCGATTAAGATCCGAATTTAAAAATCTACTATTTTCACCCCAGATTTAGTAACGATTAGGTTCTAAAATGGTAGAGTTTGGGTAATAATAGTCTGGAGGTTCAGCAACCACATCCATTCTGCCCTGGAGTATACACTGTCCGTCTAAGTCCTTGATCGTTCAGATAGAACAAGTGTCCTAACTGACATGTCGACTATTTGTATGCATTTCGTTCCTCATCCTTAATTTATCTGCAACCTTATTGCCAGCAATGCTGTGTCCAGCAGTGGACAGGACTAAACTTCTTGCGTACGACAAAAGACGGTTCGCATTCTAACAGGAATTCTAACGGAACACAGCGCTTTTGGCAGTTTCGCTGACAAATCGGTCTGCCCCAAACAGAATTACTGTAGAAGCTGCCATGATGTGGAGAAAACGGAATCGATGCAACCCCTTTTATGCGAGTTCCCTGCGATTTCAGAACAGGTGGCATTGGCTTTGGGTGGGAGAACATTTGAGGAACGTGCCACTAAGGGAACTGGCTCGGGGTAGTTCAAACACACCACTAATGGATCATGATAAGGGGGCTCACCTTACACTGGGTAACACAGTGGGCCATATAGGCCACCAAATGAACTTGCCTGTGAACGGTAAATTACTAGCTAACCTAACCTAACTTATTGCCACCAACGCGTCAATGCCATGGAATCCAGCACACACCCCATACCTTAAAACTTGCAAAAGGCTTCCTTCTGGCGAAAAGTAACTTTGGATGGATATAATGTAGTCTAGTAGGCAGTATGATGTAGTCGATTTTAAACCGCAGATCTCGCCACGCTTGTATAAAATTAACACACACAACATAAGTTGTGTGAGAAGTTCTGACTGAAGGATTATAATGACCAATTATCTTTTTTTGTTACATAATTGGTTTACATTCGAATCGCTGTGTTCGTTTTCTCCTCTATTTCCCTTACCGTCTTAGCTACCGAGACTATGGCAATGTCATCTGCAAAGCCTACAATTGTATTCCCGTTTCGCAATCGCAGTCGAAGTACTCCATCGTACATAATGTTCCATAGTAGTGGCCCAAGTACAGAGCCCTTCGGGACACCCGCCGTCACTACGAACTCCTGCTCTCCTTCATCCGTTAGGTATATTACCTTCCTGTCCTGAAAGTAATTGTTCAGAATCTCCATTAAGTATGGCAGCGTAGCCATATTTAAGAGGGCTCTCATAATCCGTCCCCAATTCGCTGAGTTGAACGCGTTTCTAACGTCAAGTGTGACAACCGCGCAGTATTCCTTGGTGCCAAATCTCCATCTTTCGCCTTCTATTGCATCTCTTGCAATGTCGACCACCCTCCTTAATGCGTCAATAGTGGACCGTCCTTTCCTAAATCCGTATTACAGGTCCGAGAGAACTACTCCTGCCTCGGCACACGTCAGTAGTCGATTGTATATTATCTTCTCCAGTATTTTTCCCATCGTGTCAAGTATCCAGATGGGCCGATACGACGATGGTTCCCCTGGTGGTTTGAAAGGTTTTGGAATGAGAACCAATTTCCATCTACGTGGAAAAACACCCTCCACGAAGCACTTGTGGAACACCTTGGCGAACAATTATGTATGTATGTATTGTGTCCAGTTACTGCGAATACCTCTGCTTGAAAACTCAGGTTCGAAAACAAGAAAACACAAAAAATTGCATTATGAAGTCTCCTGGCCACCTGCAGAGAGTATAACAGCAGATATTAACCATCATATGGAGATCATTTCTTGGGAAAGTGTAGATTTTTGGAGAGAAGATTCCTTACCATTATATTCACTACATTTGCACGTATCTTCCGTAACAGATCGTAGAACACTATAGCCTATAAAAGAGGCCGTCTTTGAAATAGTATTGGGTTGCTGTATAGGGTGTAGTAGTGAGAAATCTTAGTTAAAGAATGATTATAGCATTTATTGCATATGCGGTTTAAAGTCTTATTTATCCTTTTGTGGCAGATTTGAAAACATATTCTTTGTGGATTTTAAATTAAATTATGCCGGTTTATTTCTATTGTATGTGTCCTACAGCGTTGGATTATTTTCTATTCTACTCCTAAGTCCTTTTAAGCATTTACAGATTCTAATAAACACTTACAGCCACACACAGCCACGAAATACATTTCCTTTCTGCCAAGACAACTAAATGCAGAGATGGAATAATAAAATGACAGTTTCAATTAATTTATTCACTGACAACCATCACTGCTGGTGCAACTACTGCTACTACTACCACAGTGAAGTTAATTTCGCCAAAAGGGATTATTATGTGTGGTTATGACAACTGAGAAGAACAGAACACAACTGAACTGAACTCTACTCAACTGAGTTGAGTTGAGTTGAATGGCAGCTTCAACTTGAAATTCTATTCTTTTGCAGAGATTTATATGATGATAGAAGCATGTATTAAGTTTATATAGATGTTGGTAACATTTCTTTGATTACCAGCAAATCAGTTTACATTTCTTAATTAAAACTATCTCACCTGCTTGATGTTACTTTTTTTAATTCCATTTTTATTTAGTTTCTCTCTAATATGTACTTGTATAGGGTATTTAGTAGTCTTGTTAACCTTCTCTTGTAGTTTATTTCTATTATTATTTGCTGCAATATAATGTTTAATTTTTTTTTTATTATTATTCCCTTCCACTTTCATTTGATTTTGCCTTTTACTACCCCTTATTTTCATTTATCCTGTGGGTGTACTTTTTTCAGATTTTGTTTTTCAATTACTTTTTTATTCTCAGCTTTGCGCCATATTTTTCATATTCATGGCATCCCTTTTTTATTTAAAACTTTATTGGTTTTCTATGTTCTAGAAATTTCTATGAAAAAATAGTAAATATTATATACACTCAAAGAAATTGTATGGTATTATTTACGTTAAAAAAAAACTTCTAGCTTTCACTAGGTCTAGAATGGAAGTTTTATATACATTTCTCTGAATCCTTCAACACCATATAATGTGTCATGGTTTAGTGATTAAATTGCTTGACTATAAACGCGTGAAATTCATGTTCTAATCGGGGAGGAAACAAACATAATTTATTGATCATTCATTAAATAATTTATTCAGAAAGGCCATGGATAACTGTTTCTATGATTCAGAGAAGGTAACTTGAACAAAATACTTCATCCAATGAAAAAGAAAGGTGAACTCAGTATGCAAATTTCATCAGGATTATACCCAATACTACAAATCAATAGCTTTTCAAAGCTTTCCGCTCAGTTGGCGAAAACTTTATTAATGGAAAAAGAATCAAGGAGGAATAAAATATTTTTAATCACCATTAAGTTGACAACAAAGGTCATCGTAATCTAGTAGGTAGTCCGTTATCTTATTAGACGTGAAGCCACTGTTCAAGCCCCTGGTCAGACATCTTCAACAAAACAAAATATGAAGAATATTTCTTCGGCGACTTCCTTTCAGCAGATTTCTGGCAAAAACTCTGAGAGTAAATAAAATTGCTATGAAAAGTTTCTCAAAAATCTATCGTTCGGAGTCGACTTTAAACAGTAGGTCCCACCACTCATGTATAAAATTAACACACACAACATAAGTGGTGTGAGAAACTAGGTCGTAATCCTGACTGAAGAGTTGTAATGACCAATTATGTATGTGATTTCATGTTCTAATCGGGGAGGAAACAAACATAATTTATTGATCATTCATTATATAATTTATTCAGGCAGGATATGGACCCATGATTCTTCTGAAAACGTAACTAGAACCAAATGCTTCATCCAATGAAAAATAAAGGTGGACTCAATAACCAAATTTTTTCACCATTATTCGCAATAATAGAACCCAATAGCTTTTCATAGTAAAATAGATGAAAATCCCATTTTCATAGGACCTGCTCCGCCCAGTTGGCGAAAACTTTATTAATGGAAAAAGAATCAAGGAGGAAGAAAATATTTCTAATCACCACTAAGTTCACGACAAAGGTCATCGTAATCTAGTAGGTAGTGTGTTATCATATTAAACGTGAAGCCACTGTTCAAGCCCCTGGTCAGACATCTCCAACAAAACAAAATATGAAGCATATTTCTTCGGCGACTTCCTCTCAGCAGACATCTGGCAAAAGGTCTCAGAGTAAATAAAAATTGTCTCGAAAATTTTCTCAAAAATCTGTCTCTCGAAGTCGACTTTAAACTGTACGTCCCGGCATTCATGTATACGATTAACACACACAACATAAGTGGTGTGAGAATCTAAATTGTAATTCTTACTGAAGGGTTGTAATGACCAATTATTATGTACATATATAAAGGTACCAAAGGATAATAATAATAATAATAATGCCTTAGGCGATTATAATTTAGTCTTTTCATAACAATTTAAATTACTACTAGCCGTACATAGCAATATTATCTGGCAATCAGATCATCTACCGAGCACTCTACTCTTGTCAGATTAAATCGAAGAAAGCAAGAGACTATTGAATCAGTTAGATACGGAAAATAGGATTACCCTCTGCTAAATCCCAGGTCATATGGGAATTCGCGGTAATAAATAAGCAGATGAGTTTTCGAGAAAGGCAGCTTCCACGCCCCTGATGAGGCTAGAATATTTCTGTGGACTGGAGACTTATGTTAATAAAAAAATTATTAAAAAAACTCAATGAAAACAATTTGTTTTCTTAAACAGCACACCTAAGGCATAGCATTAACTTTACAATACAGACATACAGATATATTCAGGCAACTAGGCTTCCATAATAATGTTCCTTTCAATATATATATATATATATGTGATATACCGACGTCCAAGCTTGTTCATGAATGTCGGCCACTTGTTCGGAATAGAATAGGGGTTTACCCGGAAACTGTGTTGAATTTGCATTGACTAGAACGGAAGCCACACTTCAAAATACCGTATGTAATCCACAGATCTGGGTTCCTTTGTCCACGATTCGACTAGGTTTTGTAAAAAAAATCACTCCTCAGCTAAGACAGTTGAAAGAACCGAAACAGATCACTTTTCTCTCGCGTGATCTCTGCACTGGACTATGCCTAATATGCTAAGAGTCCTCTCTCGTTATTTCTTTAAAACTCCACTAAATACTGAGTGGTGACTACTGTCCACCACGCACATGGTAGAATACGTATTGGTCACTTCCATAATGGAATTGTCAGAATGAAGGATAAGCAAAATTTGTCAAAACTGAAGCAGGTAAATTTTTTCTTCGATGGTCTCTGCACAAACAGGACAAACCTAATTCGCAGGCTTGACCGATGGCTAGGCGTTATTTCGTTAAAAGTTGCAACTCTAAGAGGGATCTGCAACTCCATCACTTAATGTGTTACTGCTCACCATTCGCGCGGGAGAATTCTGAAAGTACCATTCATTGTTGGTACCCATAGCGGAACGGTCTGAATGTAGGAATATTGCTTGAAATGGGTAACTTAAGTTAAGTCTTTCTAATGGCGTACATTGCCATCCTTTTGAATTTTAATGGAAATCGGTAGCACAATATATCTAACAATTGTGGAAATTTTACCCGTTTTAATGTGTGGTGGCGCCACCTAACCCCTCTCCTAACTCCTGGTTTTACTTTATACGAAACCAATTGTGTTATAATTGTTCTCAGTGCATAAAGTAAGCATTTAAAGGACTTAGAATATGCTGCCGTAAGTTGAATACTGTTGCTGTAAGTATAGCGATTTATTTGCAATCCTCTTACAAATTTTATTTTATGCGTATCATTTAAACATTTTCATTTTGTTCTCTAGTATTTCATTTCATTTAATTTAATACAGTTTCTACACGCATTTTAATTTTAACTTTTATTTTTAAACATATTTTTTAATCGTTTTCACTGTGGTTATTATAGCCCATACAAGTGTTTGTAATTAAAAATGTTTTTAATTGTTTAACGAATTTCCTTTAAATTATTATTTTATTACCGGAAGTCTCATTTAACAAAGTCAAGGGAAAAATTCACATGATATCGTTGCAACCTGTTTGCGAACGGTAGAACACTACTAGTTTAGCTTGTGAGTATGGTAGTTGAATTACAGTTAGTATCAGGTAATTAGTAACGTACGGTAGAGTTATGATATGTTCAGCTGAAAAAAGTTGTTTAAAGAAATCGAAACAAAGCAAAGAAATAATAAGGAGAGAATGATGCTTTCTGACAGCGCTGTATTCCTTAAAGCAATGAAAGGAAATAAAAAGAAATTAGTAACGGAGGGTATAGCCATGCACCATGAAACATTGCTGTTACATGGTGTAATGATTAAAGTGATTGGCTATGCATCCAAGCCAGCACAAATTCAAATACAACTGACTGAGACTAAATAATTTCTTTTAATTGTAAGAATTCGGCTGCCTCAATTGGTCTTACCCAGGCAATTAAACAGGTTCTCTGTCGACATCAAGGGCATTGAGCCGGTGCGTCAGTTATAATTCTTTCTACATATGCATTGAGCATCCCACAGATTCCTTAACGCAGCTTAGAGAGGATCCCTCTTGTAATTTTACGTGGAAAGATTTGTTTGATCCGCAATATCGAGTGGACGCGCATTTCGAATTCTATTCATGGCATAATTTCTAATTGCCGAGTCTACCGCTAGCTGGTGTTGAGCCTTTGGCAGATTTTCAATTGCTGCAGCATCAAAAATGGGAGGAAAGTTGGTTCTGGTCTTCCTGAAGCTAGCTGCTAATATACGTCCTATTATGTAGAGGGGGTGGATAAGATTATTTGGGTGGTGCGGATAGGCAATTATTGCTTATTTTATATTAGCAATAATTGCTTATTTATCATCTTGTCACTTAAGTTTTCTGCCATTTTGGTTTCCTTGTGCATGTGGTAAGCACTGCATACCTTCACACTCTTCGGCTGCCTTCCAAAATGTATCACTACAAAGTTTGTATGCAGTTCTACTACTGTATATAAACTATGTAGATATACAAAGTTGTTGTTGTAGTTGGCAACCCTTGTGAAAAAGACATAAATTTTGATAGTGCTAAAGCATATTTATATTCTAATTGTTTTTACTTCATTAAAATACAATAAATAAAGTTAAAAATTTATTTATGTGAAAAACTACTTGTTTTTTTATAATAATTTGCTGAAAGATGGCTGGAAAAGGTCGAAAAAGTTTAAATAAACCAAAAATAGTCTGTTTGCAATGTAAAAGAAATATAAAAGAGGAGACTGATGATTTTATAGAATGTGATAAGTGCGCCAAAAATTACCATTTGCAATGTACTAAACTGAGTAAAACTGATTTTGAGTATCTAATTAAAAATGAGAGAGAAGTGTTTATTTGTCACTTATGTGAAAGAGAAGGAGAAGGAAATATTAAAAATGAACTACATGAAATCAAAACAAAACTTAATAAGCTGGATCAGCTGTCTGAAATTCAGGAATCAATAAATTTCATGGCAAAACAATATGATGTTATTTTAAAAGATTTATCTGCAACAAAAAAAGAATTGAGTGAAGTACAAAAAGAAAATTGTTCTCTAAAAATGGAAATTTGTAACTTAAAAGCATCTTTAAAATATCTTAATAATATGGGTGTAAAGAATAACTGCTGATGGTGTTTCTGCTGTTGACTCTATTGTTAATTTAACAAAAAGTGTGGGTGTAGAAATGCAGCCAGAACAGATTGATGATGCGTACTTTATGTTTTATAAAAACAAGAATGGTACCAACAAAAAAAAAATCTATTGTTGTGAAATTTACATCAAAAACGTTGAAAGATAAATTAATGGCTGCAAGGCCAAAACTGAAAACAGATCAAAAGGATGTTTATGTTCATGATTTCCTTAGTAGAGAGTCTTTAGAGCTACTGAAGTATGCTAAAACTCTAAAGAATATTGGCTTCAACTGGGTGTATGCAAAAAACGGCAAAGTTTTCTGCAAGAAAACTGATACTTCTAAGCCTCAGATAATTAGATCCGAAGAGGAAATAGATCAGTTGTTATTAAAATCAGCGACAAAAGGTAATTTTGTGCGTATATCACGGGAACACAATGTAGCTGCCAAGCGAGCATTTGGAAATGATGAAGCTGATGATTTTGACAACTTGGAATAGTTTTCTTTTTAATACTGTCTTATAATTATATTACATTATTATTATTATTATTATTATTATTATTATTATTATTATTATGGATAAAGAAAAACAAATGATTAATCAATATTTTCTTAATATTTCTAATTATACTAAATACATTACCAATTTTAAAAGTTTATATTTCAATATAATTAGCGTAAACGTTAGATGCATATCATCTTTAACAAAATTTAATAAATTTAAATCCTTAATAGCAAGTTTTTCAAGGCTACCTGACATAATAGCAATACGGGAAACTTGGTTTGACAAAAAATTAACTGATATTCAATTTATGGGTATAAGAGCGTTCATTGTTGTAGAACTGATGAATATGGAGGCACTTCACTGTATGTAAGTGATAAAATACAATTCAATTTAGAAAATTGTTGTAGTGAGAATTTCGTAGATTATATATTAATATCAATTAACAACTTTAGAATAAATGGTAATTGTTTGAGAATATTATCAATTTATCGTTAACAAAAATGCATAATTTCTGATTTTATGGGTATTGTTGAAGGAATAATGAGCTCTACTAATCGGCAACCGTTGGTTGTAGTTGGAGATACGAATATTGATGTATTGAATAATCCAAATTTTTCTATTTTATCGAATTTATTTTTGAACTATGATTGTCACAATTGTCATACTTTAGTAACGAGGCCATTAAGTAAAACTTCTATTGATCAAGTGTTTAGTAATACTTTTGATCGAATTTCAGTAGATTCAGTGGAGTGTTCGCTAACTGATCACAATATAATCTGTTGTAAAATACAGGCTGAATTTGTTCCGGAAGATAGAATTATTGAGAGAAAGGTTAGTTGTGACTATAGAAAAGTTAGGGAATTGTTGAATGGAAGTTTGAACTCAATTGTGAATGTTAATGACACTTCGGTTTTAACTGGCATCGTAATAAGTTGCATTGGGAATGCAATTAGGGAGTCGACAAAAACACATGAATATGAAAGGCTAGTGAGATTTAAAATTGCTCCTTGGATAAACAGAAATCTTCAAATTTTAATATTATATAAACACAAAATTTTAGCGAAAAGGAGAAAGACCAGGAGCAATAAGTATGATATATTGTTGAAAAGATTAGGAAAAGTTATAAAACTGGCTAATAAGTCATCCAGGGTAAACTATTACCATGATTGTTTGGAGAAATTTAATAATGATCCGAAGAAGACCTGGAATTTTATAAACACTTCCCTTGGAAGACATAGAACGAAAGATCTCAATCTCATATATGATGGTGAGCTAATAGAAAATGGGCGAACAAAGGCAAATATTCTTAACCAATATTTTATTCAGTCTGTGGCAAATTTAAGGCTGCGAACTCAAACGTATCCGGATGATAGTTGCAATTCACTACGTACTTTACGTCAGTCTTCTTTCCGCTTTAACCTTGAGCAGATTTCTGTTGAACATATAATTTCTGTTGTTAATAATTTGAACTTAAATAAATCTGTGGGGTATGATAATATTTCTGCAAAGGCAATATACAACTGTAATGATATACTAGCTCCCGTGTTAACATGTATTCTTAATAAAATAATAAATTCGTCCATATATCCTGATTGTTTAAAGATAAGCAAAATTGTTCCAATACCAAAAGTTGCGAATCCTTCTGAAGCTAGTGATTTTCGTCCAGTTTCCCTACTGCCAATTATTGATAAAATTTTTGAAAAGATCATCCATGAGAGACTGTTTTCGTATTTGGATAGTAATAATTTAATGTACAAATATCAATTTGGGTTTAGAAAGGGATGTAATACGGAAGAGGTAGTTTTGAATGCTGTAAACTTCATTTGTGATAAATTGGATAGAGGTTCTAGTGGGGTTGCAGGGCTATTTTTGGACTTTAGTAAGGCTTTTGATCTCGTTGACCATGATATAATGTTGCGGAAATTGATGTTTTATGGTATTATGGAAAAGGAATTGAGACTGTTTGAGAATTTTCTTAGGAATAGAAAACAATTCGTTTAGATTGGTGAAGAAAAAAGTAACATGTTGGATGTTCAAAGTGGCGTACCTCAGGGTAGTTGTTTGGGTCCTCTGCTTTTTTCTATCTACTTGAATGACCTTTCTAACTTACAACTAACTGGTAAATTGTATATGTTTGCTGATGATGTTTGTTTATTTTATCCTTATAAGTACGATTTGGTTTTGAAAACGTATATGGAACGCGACGTTGCTCTAATTCTTGAATATGTTCGTCTTAATAGGTTGAAGCTGAATGCGGATAAGACCAAATTAATCAGATTTAGACCATGAACACGTGTGCAGGATAATAGCTTTGCGATTCAAGTCGGTGAAAATTTGATTTTGGAAACAGAAAGAGTAAAATATTTAGGAATTATATTGCAAAGTAATATGGCATGGAATCTACACATTAATGAGGTAAAATCAAGAATTGCACCAGCCGTTGGGGTTTTATTTAAAATGAAAAATAAACTTAATCTGAAAACAAAATTGATGATTTACCAGTCCTTAATACAAAGTCACATAAACTATATGGCAATAATATATGGATTTAGAAACACAAGTGAATTAAAATCATTGCAGTTGATGCAGAATAGAGCATTGAAGACAATTTATAATTTACCGCTACGATAACCCACTTTATTATTTTATAGAGATATTTGTAAAAACATTATGCCTTTTTGTGGACGATATAAATACCAGCTGTTAATATATATGTTTAAATCCATACGGAACGTAGGATATAGATCAGTTACTTTTTCTCAGAATCAAACACTTTTCAATACAAGGAATCAAGGCAATTTACATACCGCTAGGTGCAGGTTAGAAACAACCAGGCAGCCGATTGAATATATTGGAAGTCTTGAATATAATAAATTACCTTTAAGGTTAAAATCAATTAATAGCTTGTCAGTCTTTAAAAAGGAACTAAGAAAATATATATTTGAAACTTGGAAAACTTGCTGTGTAGGTAATTAACTTAAAATATTTTATATCCAAATGCATATGAAAATAAAAATTTAAAATATCTAATGTTTTACCTAAGTTTATAATTAGCCATAATTTTTAATATTGCTATTTATGTATGTATATATTATATTAATATATATATACAGTGGCTCCATCGCATAATCGGACAAGCACTAGTCTGATATGTATGTGTTTAAAACTTAAAAAGAAAATATTAAATATACGTTTTTTTTTGCTTTTATTTACACTCTACATTATAGACTTTCAGATTAATAAAAAAAATAACAACATTTTTCATGATAAAGGTAATTTTATAAAGAAAAAGAAAATTAACTCAATTTTTTGCGCTCAACGCATAATCGGACAAAGAAGAGCACCATTGCTAAAAATGACGAAAGAGAACAATTAATACTTTGTGGCATATCCTTTGTTCTCAAGAATGGTCTGTGAACGTTTCGGAATTGATTTTACCAAATTGTAGCATACCTCAGGTTCTATGGAGTTCCACTCTTCCAGTAAAGCCGCCTTAAGCTGATTCAAAGTTTTAAATTGTTGTTGGTATACTCTTCTAGCTAATTCTTCCCAAAGATGTTCAATTACGTTGAGATCTGGGCTCTGTGCAGGGGTTTCTATAAGTTTGGGGCAATTATGGATCAACCAAAGCTTTGCCACACCCAAAGTGTGCTTGGGATCATTGTCCTGGTAAAAAGCAAAATCATTCGCAATGCCTAAGGACTAAAAATATCTTTAAAAAACAGCAGTGGAAAAGATGTTTGGTTAAATACTATTCGTAATACATTGCACAAATATAACTACCATGGTAGAGTTATCAGAAAAAAGCCATTTATTAGGCCTAAGAATAAAAACAAGAGAATAAAATTTGCTAAAGAGTATTTGCTTAAAACAGAAGATTTTTGGAATAAGGTAATTTGGTGTAAAGATACTTTAAAATACATTTTTGCTGATAGTTTTTGTTCGTTCCAAGGTTCTGTTCACTGACGAGAGCAAATTCAATTTGCATGGATCATATGTCAAGATGTTTGTGTGGCGTAAAGCAAATGCAGAGTTTAATATTCAAAATACAAAAGCTACTGTTAAGCATGGTGGAGGCTCTGTTATGGTTTGGACCTGCATGTCTAGTGCTGGGGTGGGCAATTTGCATTTTATTGATGGTAAAATGGATAAATTTGGCTACCTCAACATTTTGAAGGCAAATGTAAACGCAAAGTGCCGAGAAATTAGGCATTGCGAAAGATTTTGCTTTTTACCAGGACAATGATCACCAGAAAACTTCGGGTGTGGAAAAGCTTTGGTTGACCCATAATTGCCCTAAACTTATAGAAAACTCTGCACAGAGCCCAGATCTCAACGTAATTGAACATCTTTAGGAAGAATTAGCTAGAAGAGTATACCAACAACAATTTAAAACTTTGAATCAGCTTAAGGCGGCTTTACTGGAAGAGTGGAACTCCATAGAACCTGAGGTATGCTACAATTTGGTAAAATCAATTCCAAAACGTTTACAGACCGTTCTTGAGAACAAAGGATATGCCACAAAGTATTAATTGTTCTCTTTCGTAATTTTTAGCAGTGGTGCTCTTCTTTGTCCGATTATGCGTTGAGCGCAAAAAATTGGGTTAATTTTCTTTTTCTTTATAAAATTACCTTTATCATGAAAAATGTTGTTATTTTTTTTATTAATCTGAAAGTCTATAATGTAGAGTGTAAATAAAAGCAAAAAAAAAACATATATTTAATATTTTCTTTTTAAGTTTTAAGCACATACATATCAGACTAGTGCTTGTCCGATTATGCGATGGAGCCACTGTATATATATATATATATATTTTTTTTTTTTTTATTATTATACCTATCTGTATTTGTTGTTGTATATGAAGTATTAAATTAATAATTTTAATCAGTATAACTGAAACTGCCAACTTGCTTTAATAATGCCCATAGGGCGCTGAGGCTAAATAATCAAATTGTATGTTAGTTGAATTTAATTGAATAAATAAATAAATAAAAAAAATAAAGTAACCAAACAATGTATCAACTATAAATCCGATGCCTAAGTGCTTTTTGACTGCGTTAAAAATACAGTTTTGAAACAGAATACATTGTATATATTTTGTACAGCGGCATTATTGAACACGGTACTTTGTTCAAACACAAAGCAACTAACAGTTTGGATGGCAGCCTTCGTTGCTCTTCTCCGTACACCATTTTGTGTCTTCTGTACTCTCGTCTATTAAGTGTAACTTAGAAAAGGGCTTCATAATGTGGTCTCATAGTAAAATATGGATCTTCCTACACCTTTACATAGGGCGAGTACTACCTCTTTCGATTCGTGTCTGCTAATACTAGTCATTGTAATGTTATGAGCAGACGCAATTTTACGACAAAGATCAATGTCATTACAACCCTTCATTTAGGATTACGACGTTGCTTCTCATACCACTTATGCTGCGTGTGTTTAAATAGTTTAAATCGACTCCGAACGACGGATTTTCGAGAAACTTGTTGATGGTAATTTTATTTACTTCCAGAATTTTTGTCAGAAATCTGCTAAGAGGCAGTCGCCGAAAAATATTTTTTTTCATATTTCGTTTTGTTAAAGATGTCTGACATAAAGTTTGCACCGAGGCCTCACATCCAATAAGCCAACACGCTGCCTACTACATTACGGCGACTATAGAGTTGTTGATTGCATTAGGATGATAACTTTCTAACTAAGGCAACAGTTGAATCATTACCTACAATAATAACTTAACCTTTCTCTCTCTTTCAATTAGTCCAGCATGGTAAGCACAAGATGTAAATTTTCGGAGATAAGTTGCTTCACTTATACCTCAAATATGTTATGCATCACAACCCCCGCTAGATTTGACGCAGGTGGAGATAGCAACTGAAGTAAACATTAAAAAATATTTAAAAATTTCTATTTAATTGTCCTCAACTGTCCACGCTATATCTATCTAAACATAGTAATTTAAAATATATCATGGCATACGCTGTCAAAATTTATTAAAACAATATTTTTCCAGCATGAATTATTTTTGAAAATCTACATAATTTATGAGCAACATGATATTGTTGTTGTTATTGCTTGTTGCTTCAGTAAATCATGATTTTATGACTATACGTTGCCTCTACTCCAACCGTACAAGTGTAGTGTTTGCGAAATTTTACAAATTCAATGTTACCAGACACGTAAAATTTGTGCGTTAAGTATACTTAAAGTTGTGTTTAAATAAACCTTTAACGGAAGTATAAGTATGTGTTAAATATCATGATGCATGCCGTACGATAGAATAAAATTCTTGGGGGTAATCACAGGTTAATAGTGAACCAAAAATGATGAAAATTTAATTTGTTCGTGATGTGCAGCTTTATGAAAATGAATTTTATACTACCACCTTAAATAAATTTTTGATTTTTTGTATATGGAATTGACTAACAATTGATCTGTGATGCTCCCTAATATTTGCATTAGCACATCTGCAATATCAGGAACACATTTAACTGCAAAGGAGAGAAAGTCTCTCGAAAACAAATTACCTGTGTTTACTTTTAAAAAAAATCAGGAAAAAGTTTAGACAAACATCAAAAATATGATATTTTATCGTTGTGGTTGATTTATTTAATTTTAAAGGCCTTTAATTGAAAACTGTGGTATCACAATGGGCCTGGTGTGATCTAAATGTGTCTATCCAACTTATTTAATTTTTTTTTTTGCTAGACCTACCTGCCTAAAGGCTTTTATTATCAATTCCATCTAAATAGGCCCCAGCAGAGAAAATTAAAAAGATAATTTAGATATCATGCCTCTTTGAAGTTGTCTGCAATGCCCGTCGTTGGTCCATGAATGCCGAGGATTTCTCAGAGAAATTTCGAAACTCATTCAAAAGTAACACTTATTTGGGTTCTGGTACAAAGTGATATCGTTAGAAATTGCATTGCTAATGAGCTGGCCAGGGTCGGTATGAAGCTCATAATCTTCGACCTGTTACAAGGTATAGGTATTCCGATTGCCTCAGTTAATTTGCAGATTTTCCACTCGTGTTACGAAGAGGCTTAATCACGTTGTCAGCAGGAGGTGCAATATTGCTAGACTCTGCTGGACACGTACGGACAGGAAGAAGATCGACTCACTTCTGTCCTTAAAACACATGACCATCCATCGCACTATAGCGCTTCTTATGGGCCACTGTCATTTTGGTAGGCATGTCGAAAGACGGGGCATTCCAACAAATGACTTCTGCAGGAGCTGTGCAGGAGGAAGAGGCTGTCTTTTACTTTATGTGTCAGCAATAGTAAGTCGCCGTGGTCTAGTATGTAGTGTGCTGGCTTAGACGTAAGTCCACGGCTCAAACCCCGGTCAGTCATCAAAACGAAATATGAAAAAATGTTTTTCGGCAACTTCGTCTCAGCAGATTTCTGGCAAAAACTCTGAGAGTAAATAAAAAATTGTGATGAAAAGTTTCTCAAAAATCTGTCGTTCAGATTCGACTTTAAACTGTAGGTCCCGCCACTAATGTATAAAATAAACGTACACAACATAAGTATGTGAGATTACGACCTAGCAATCCTGACTGAAGGGTTGTAATAACCAACTATGTATGTATAAAGCAATAACATGGTTTATTTTGGACTCGGGATATGTTTGATCCCCGAGTAGAATGGCATAAGTGGGACCTCTTCCTTTAAGTTTTTCCACCATACCTAACCTAGCCTACCGAAAATCCTGCATTCTCGTTGATGGCATGTTTGTGAGCAAGTATCATCAGTAGAATCTAGCTTGAGAAAGCTTCCAGATAATCCCCATGTATTCCGCAAAAATTTCTTTTTTTCAGAGAGGACAGCCGACGGACCTATTTTAATCCTGATCTTCTAATTTTGAAACTGGAGTCGTAAAATACAAGCTTCAAGAATTTTTTCATTCTCGAAAATCTTTTGAATTTATATTTGGCGCCATTGAAGTTTTTAACTGTCAAAATGATTAACAACTATTTTCGAATATCTATCTAAAACTAATGTAACTTTGAGTGTTTTAAAATTTCATTCCTCTCTCTTTCTCTCTCTCTCTCTCTTTCTGTATATCGCTGTCTCTTGCCTTTCTTTATAGCAATTGACTTTTGAGCATTAATTTCTCATTCATTTCATGCTTAAATGGTCCCTCAAGTCGAATGGTTTACACAGAATCACGCACATCACGTTTATCAATAAAATACAACAACAACAACAACAATGACAACCAGAGAAGGAAATTACACTCCACTACTACACTAAAAACTATAAAATAAAGTAGAATGGCGGTTACGCTGACAACAGGCAGTAGCTTAAGTTGCGGTTGTTGCTGAGAGCAACGTAGTTTTAGTTGTTGCTCGTATTGTAACAGCATCAAACCACTTATGCAAATTAACTTGCAGTTGAATTATTCCATGGCTACGTTTTAAGAGAAAATTTGTACAATAAATATAAGAGTCTGTGTGTGTGTGAGAGAGAGACTATATGTTTTAATTCTTTTCTTTTTTAAGTATACTTTACAGCATAAACTATTGCTACTGCTACTACTGACATCGTTTTTTTTTTGTTCTTGTTCTTGCCACTAATAGTGGCAAGTATGAATTGCTGTTGTTGGTTTAGCTTAAAATGTATATGACGGTTATTGGATATTATGGCCAATGTGACCAGGCATTATTAAATTATAACCACGAACTAAAGCGGCAGCAGCAATATGTACCAGTGGCAGCAGCATTAGAAGTACGTGTGACCCATTTTCTTTTGCCATTTTTACTAGCTAGGGTTTAAAGATTTCCTATCGTCTATTTTTTTTTTTTGGAGAACTTTTTGTGAATTTCAATTTTATCATCAAATGAATTTGCATTTTTTTTTTCTTATTCTTATTCACACTTTTTAACTTTCACATACCATTTGGAGTCATTTAGGGAAGGCATAGGAATTTTTAATACTTTTCTTGTGTCAAGTATTTTAAAGAAATCTAAAATAGTAATGGTTTGCCTTTAGTTAAAACATTTGATACCATGGTTTTAAGTATCGGGTGGGCCACCAATCGGGTTAAATTTGAACCAACGCTTATTTCGAATCTGGCAATACTTATGGCATCTATTCTGACACAAAATTCAGTATCTTATCTCCACTGAACGTACTGAATTGATTTACGCTTGAACAACTTTGGGATTTATTGAAAATTTATTTCCAAAACAAAGACAATTTGACAGCAGAGAAGGACCAACAGTGTCCGGTAATTTTATTGCTAGAGCTTGTGAAACTGATTTCATTGTTGAGCATCAACATGAGCGTGCTCGTACAGATCATACACCCGAAAATATCGAAGCTAGGGCTGAGTATGTACGTGAGAATCCATCAACATTTCACTCGTTGTCGTTATGATGAATTGAACATTTCACGTACCAGTTTACGTCGAATGTTGCGAAAAGATCTCGGTATGACGCCTTACAAAGTTTTAATGGTTTCAAGAGTTGAAGCTGCATGATCATGCGCTTCATGTCGTTTTTTCCAAAAAAAATTATCTTTTCGGTGGGTACGTTGTTAACAAGCCAAATTGCCATATTTGTGGCTCAGAAAACCCACACGTGCTCCATCGGAAGCTAATGCACCCATTACGAGTGACTGTTTGGTGTGGCTTTTGGAACGGAGGCTTCATTATCCCATATTTCTTTGAAAATGAGGACGGCACAAACATTATGGTCAATGAAGACACCTATCGCACCATAATAAACGATTTTTTTTGTACCCGCTATTCGTGGTATTGATGTGAACGAGATGTTTGGTTTCAACAGGATGGTGCAATTTGCCATACATCTCATGCCACAATCGTTTTATTGCGTCAAGCATTTGATGGTCGTTTAATTAGCTGAAATGGTGATGTCCATTGGCCCGCAAGAAGCTGTGATTTGACACCGTTGGACTATTTGCTGTGGGGCGCCGTTAAAAAGGTGTTATGACGACAAACCAGAGACAAATGATCATTTGAAGGCTAAAATTCGTAATGCCATTGATGAGATACGATATTATACACTCGAAAAAGTGCACGAAAATTTGTTCGATCGAATGAGGTACTGTGAGGCCAGCTGCGGTAGCCGTATGAATGAAATAATATTTCAGTTCTAAACGGAACAATTGTACACAATTGGCACAATTTCAAACAGTACTTTTGCAAATATTACTAAGGATTGATTTCATACCCAATACTGAAGCTAAAACTGATACTCGTATGGACAAATTATTTTATTGCTAGAGGCTTTCCATGCTGACCTTGTCCAATTGCTTCTTAGGCTGACAACTTTTAAAAATTTCCGTTACGAATCCTTGTGTTAATTTATGGTTTTTAAAGAGTTGCAGTCCACTTAAAACAATTCGAATTTGAATTTAAAAATTTTAATAAATTTAAATGCGCTTAAAAAGGCAATAATACAATTTGTTTTTCACAATTTTCCTGCACATTTATATTTAATTCATATAGTATTTAGAATATAAATATTTAAATATATGTGTGTATATTATGCATACAACTCACCAAAAATAATTGCTTTTAAATTCTTTAAATATTAATTGTAATATTTAAATAAACTGCAGCTTTTTGGTTTCAATAAAATTAAATTTTTACAGCAAATGTATGATTTCCAAGGGATTTAAATATGTAAAACAAAAAATAGAAAAAATTTATAAATTAAAATTAATTAAATAAATATTAATATAATAAGTATCGTATATTATTGTTGTTTATTGATAGAACTGAAAAAAAAAACACAATTAGATAGGCAATAAATGAGCAAGTATTTGTTCACAATGTAATGTTTAATACCCAATACTATTCGCTGCGTAGAAAGAAAACAACAATATTTTCATAATCTAGGGGAAGTCGCCGTAGTCTAGTAGTCGACTTATTAGACGTGAGGCCACGATTCAAACAGACCCCAGGTCAAATATCTCCAACTAAACGAAATATGAAAAAATATTTCTTCGGCAACTTCCTCTCAGCAGTCTTCTGGCAAAAACTCTGAGAGTAAATAAAAAATAGACATGCAAAATTTTTTCAAAAATCTGTCGTTCATTGTAAACTTTAAACTGTAGTAGACAAATTCAAACACACAACATAAGTGGCTTGAGAAACTAGATTGTAATCCTGACTGAAGCATTGTCATGACCAACTATGTATGTATGTATCAGAGGTCAACAATGAGTATTCAAAACGATGCACTATATGGCATTTACATTTTACATTTGCCAAAATCGGCATCTTCTGGTGTATGCTAGGATCTAGGATTTTGGCGGGTATGTAAAGAAGCAAAATTGTAGCATTTGGGGCACAGAAAACCCGCACGCATACATTGAAAAGCCGAGGCATAATTGGGCCATTTTTCTTCGAAAATGAGCAAGAAGTGGCCGTTACAGTCAATGGAAATTTTGTTCACAAAAATTGAAGAGGAGGATATTGACAACATTTGGTTTCAACAGGACGGCGCTACGTGCCACACAGCCGAAGCTACGCTCGATGTTTTCGCCCTGTTTTAGAAGATCGAATTATCAGCCGCAGAACTGATGTCTTTTGGCCACCTCGGAGCTGCGATTTGACACCGTTGGACTATTATTTGTGGGGTGCCGTCAAAGATAAGTGTTACGCCGACAAGCCAGAGACATCTGACGCTTTAAAGGACAATATTCGTGAAGCCATTGGTGAAATACAGCTGCACACAACCGATAATGTGCTTAAAAATTGGACGAATCGTGTAGGCTACTGCATGGCCAGCCGAGACAGCCATTTGAATGGAATTATTTTCAATTATTAACCTGAAGGATTATACTTTCATATAAAAAAAGAAATTTGAGAAAATATTCAGTAGTTTTTTGTTAAGCATTTTCAAAAAAAGTTATTTGGCGGACCATTTAGTATATAATATTTTCTGACAATATTTTATAAAATTTTCAGTTAATCTTTGCATATCAACGTCAATAAAAATGTTTCAGTACGAACGCTCTTGCGTGACAGACCCTAGGGCTCAATTTATTTGAAATTTATAGGGACTATCTCCTATATTATTGGGTGGGCTATCTATCGGTTTAAATTTGAACCATCGCACTATGTGGCATTTACCCTGAAAAGCTGGCCAAAAAGGCAAAAATGAATTTAATGAAATTTAAGAAACTGAGTATGCAGTTCGATACACAACAAAATTCTGCATTATATACTGAATTTTCACGACCTTAAGTTGAGATTTGTAGACTTGAGACGATGTCAAAGTCAGGAAAGTGAAGAATATTAAATGCGTTTTTGGTGTTTTTTTGTAATTTTAATAGGTTTATATGATATTTTTTTGTGGCTAAACGAATAAAGGTTTTATATTGATTTTTTTTTTATTTGAAAGATATGAGCAACTGCTACTTTCAGTTTTTTTTTATATATATATCTCATATATTAATGTTAAAATTATTCGTTCAAAATTTAAAAATAATAAAAAATTTCACATTTTTTACCCTTCCTAAAAAAAAGATAAGGATTTTAAAGGTGAAAGTAGTTTTTAGTAGTTTAATGTTATATGCCACAAGAAAATATGAACTCTCTACATTCAGGAACAAAAAGAAAAGTTTGCGCAAATTTGAGCAATTAGTTTTGGCAATTTTATGAAAGTATTACTTTTTTTGAAAAATTAAAAAAATTAGACGTAGTGTAATAAAGCCATAGGCAATAAAGCCATATGGCGTACGAATTATGCGAGGAAATTCAGTAGAAGCGATACCAATCGAGATGTCCTGAATGGGTTACTTTTAAGCAGTGACCCTTTTATAAGCTGCAGTACACAAAAATTGCGAAGGACTAGAAAAGCATTTTCATCAGATACTATTAAATTACTCCTTTCTGACATTGATGATGAAAATGATAACGATTTTAACGATTGTAGTTAGTTTCACTTTTAAAGTATATATATTTTTAAGTATATTTAAGTTAAGTATTAAATAATGTAAAATAAATATTATGAATAAATATTAATTATCATAGAAGTTTAAAAACTTAATTACATATGTATGTATATCGACTATTATAACAATATGAGATGTATGTTTGATTTTCTTAATGGACCGTATGTGGTACCTAGGGGCACTTATGATCCGATCATAGTAAAATGTGATCATAAATGATTCACATTCATATTAAACATGTTCATGTCGAAATTCATCGAGGTAATAAAATTTTTAAGCCAATTATAATTGCTAAACATATTTTCTTAAGGGGCCCTATTTTGGACCAAGGGGCAATTATGGACCGACCGTAACAAAATTTGGTAATATGATTTAGATACACTTTCATACCGAATGTCATCACGATACCGATGTTTTTAAGCCATTTATAAGCGCAAACGTGAATTTCTAAAGGGGACTTTATATGGGGACTAGGGTCAAATGTGATTCGATTTTCACCAAACATTACACCATGATTTCTCAGTACACAGAATTGATCCATGATAAATTTTATCATGATTGTTGTATAATTACTATAATTATTTGTAAATAAGTGCAATTTCGAGGGGAATTTGTATGGGGGCTAGGCGAAATCACGGACCGATTTGAACCAAAATCAGTTGGGTTCATCCTTGGGTCCAATTATCACTAACACTATCAAAAAATTCCAGCCAATAACACATAAAACACTTCTATTAATTTTGGCCAGGTTTTTCAGCAAAATGCCACATAGTGCGTCTGCTACATACGGATGGTTGAAGAGCAGATATTGAGCTCGTGGGAAAAATTCATACATCAAAAGGTGGGCTCAATTCTACTTAGACGAAGAGTATATTGGCAGGGATATAGTAATACTATATGCTTGACAGTCAAGTCGCTATTCCAGCACTCCGTTCAGAGGTTAATTTGAAAATGGTATGAGAATGCCGCCGTAGTCCAGCAAGTAGTGTGTTGGCTTCTTAGATATGAGGCCTCTGTTTAAACCGCTACTCAGACATCTCCAAAAAAAGGAAATACCAAAAAAACATTTTTTTGCGACTCCCTTTCAGCAGATTTCTGGCATAAACTCTAAATCTAATTGCCATTAAAAAGTTTCTCAAAAATCTCTCGTTCGGAGTCGACATTAGAATGTAGGTCCCGCCACTCTTGTATAAAAATTAACACACACAACATAAGTGTTGTGAGAAACTAGATCGTAATCTTGACTGAAGGGTTGTAATGCCCAATTATATCTGTATGTATGTGAAGATTCCCTTTTTAACTGTCCCTTGGACAACAGAACCAGTAGAATCCATGAATTGACTTAGAGGCTGCATGTTTTGTTGAAACATTTGTGGCATACGGATCGATAAAGAACAGACAAGAGCAAGAGTAAAGTAAGGTTTTTGGTCTCAAAAGTAAAAATTCCGAGCCCAAAGTTAATTTCGCGGGTATTTTCTATGTGGAAATCTATGGCATTGGAAGAAGTATTTAATTTAAATTGGATAGGAGGTACAAAGGATGTATTTTTCTTGGGAAGTCGAATCAGATAGGTTGGAAAAATAGAGTCGGCCTTTTCATTTTGGGCGTTTTCTAAATGGAAGTCTATGACATTGAAAGAAGTGTTTAATTCAAATTGGATAGGAGTTACAAAGGACGTATTTCTCTGGACAAGGTCTTTTCTAAATCACACCTGATATGGGAATTCTGGGAAGTTATATGAACTTGACAGAAAGAGGTAGGTAGTATGGAGTGGTAGCTTTGATGCCAAAAGCTCACTTGAGGACGCATAGCGGCCCATTGTGATGACACAGGTGAAAACAGAGTCTATACTGACCAAGTTCCACCAAACTAGGGAAGGAGAAGAAGTTGGTCGGCGTAAGGGCTGCTACGCCAATTATGGGCATGGCATTTTTGTTCGTTTTTCCTTTTCATTTAAAATCTAAGGGGCTTAGAGCTCTTAACTTTTATTTTTAAATATCGAGCTACAATGTCAATAAATTTTTAATAAAATTTTTTTTCTTTTTTCAAATAAATATTTACGGTGACTATGAAGATATTTCAAATACTTTTACAAATACATATGGAGACCTGTTTACATTAGTAGAGCACTTAAGAAATAATAATACGAGTAATACAATAATAACAATAACAATAATAATGATAATAATAATGATGATGATGTTGATAATGACGATGATTCAATATTACTTTATGCTATTGTAAGTATAGGTTTGTATAGGTTTTCTAACTTCAATATGTGTATGAATGTACATTTGAATATGTTTATTTTGTGTGTTTTTCTAAAGTACTTGTACATATTGGTGTATGTGTTTATTTGTATTGGTATTTATAGTAAGGAAGAAAATTTAAATGAATCCATAAACTACCAGACTGTTAAGGACCCAGGATATAGACGCCGTTGTCGATGTAGCCATAAAATGTCCAACTGTGATAAATGTTTTGTTGTTTGTTCTTTATTTGTTTTTGTTTTTTTTATTGTTTTTGTTAAATGTATAGAATATAAGAATAGAATAGAAAACAATAATAATAAAAAAGTATATGTTTTTTTATTTGTTTTTAGTTTTTAATATTTATTTTTGCATGATAAGTTATTCAACTTGTTTTGTTTTTTTTTTACAACACTGGGTCTATTTTTCTATTATAGTGTGTGATTATTTTGGCTAAAACTGTAGGTGTTTCTTATAAACTAAAGGAGATTTATTGGAAAACTAAAAAAATTTATTTAAAAAAAATTTTTCATTACTTATGTTAGTATTTGATGATGGAAAAAAAGAATTTATTTTCTCTAAATTTTAGCATAAAATATAAACAAACAAACTTAATTGAAGATAAATATGTAAAGTTTTTTATAAAAAATAATAAACGAGTAAATATACCATAACATTTTATGAAAACAAACTATTTATTAAAGTAGAGATATGATTGAAGCAAGTTGTATTATTTAAATTTGTTTAAACGTTCCATTTAAGCCAATTTATTACGCCCACTGTGCTACCACATTCCATTCAATTAAAATGGCATTGATTTGCACGATTAAGAATAGTTTTTTAGCCCAATTAACATAGTATCTGTTATATTTTGAGCCAACTTGTAATTCCAGTTCCATATGATATATATACGTTAACGCAGTTGAGAGACACTAACACATTGACTGACGGACGGTTTGTTTGTCCCCCTTCATCGTAGAGGCATGCATTTCTTTTCGTCAATATTAGCACATATCTGGCCTTCGTCCAGTCGAGCAATTCCTCTCTTCTGCCCAGAATGCGTTAGTTAAGGCGTATAATTTTATTAGATTAGAGAACTAGATCGACTACATAAGGCACATTGTTACGATTTAATTTGAACAAATAATCCGGGTGTAAATTCAAAGTAATCTACTAGTAGGCTGGGTGTTAACTGATTAGACGAGAGATCATGGTTCAACATCTGGCTCACGAATCACGAACAAAACTAAATATGAAAAGCAATTTCTTCGGAAACTTGCCCCCAGCAGATTACTGGAAAAAAACTCAGAAAGTTTATAAAATTGCTCTAAGCTAGGTTTCTGGTAGGGTACCCGCTACGAAGTTTCCGGGTATAGCGTATGCTCAGGGGCTTAACTGTCCAACTGTCATTTTCATGCGAAATAGTAAGCATTCGTGAATAAATTTGAACGTTGATATCACGTTAGAAATGCTGTGCTACTGAGCTAATCAGGAGGATAGTTATGACTTTTGCTTAGAATATACGGTAATGATCTTTGCTCTTGTCTACTTATCCCGTCCAACACCAACTCATCAGTGTATATTTATATACGATTTTAAAAATAATTTGTTTTCGTATAACAGTGCCACTTCGCTGGATAAAGCTGGCTAAGCACCCGCAAAGCAATAAAGAAATAAGTGTCAGTCCCCTAACTTCAACAAGATTGCCGAAAAGTTTGTCCTCTACTCCAGGAGAAAGAAGGTCTGTAGGAAGCCAATTTGATGTTGGCGTAAAGTGTCCCGATAGTTAATGTTCTGGGCACTAGTAATGATTATGCCAGACCGCTTAGAGCGTTTTCTTCGCTCCACTTTCATAAGCAGAGTATTTTTTGTACAACCGACGCTCAGGGGATGCCCCCCACTTATGCAATGCATTGTGTTGGAACTAGGCAGATATATTATGCAAAGGAGGAAAGAGGGATTAGTGTTTGTGGACACTCGGTTTGAATCTCTTTATACCATAAGTGGCAATAAGGGAGCTCCGCAATCGCATAGTTCTGCTAAAGATTGATTTTTTGTGCAATTCAGTGGCCAATCGACCACAAATGGATGTATTGGGTGAGAATGATGAGCTTTACGTAGGAATGCATGATGCTCGTCGACAACTCCCCCTATTTCGCTCGAGCAAAATCCGTTGTTGTAGAGATAGAACAGTGAAACACAAGCGGTACAAGAGTTGTATTTCAGAGTTAATGCCTCAGATAACTATGGATCAGCATAACGTAAAAGCCGTCTTCTATAAGCTTCGTAAGTAGATTGCATTGGAGAACATTCCATAGTAACGGAGGTAGTAATCCCTTGAGGAGTTCTGAAATGTAATTTCTTTATAATCATGTCGGTGCACAATTTATGAAGAAATTAATCTCATTTTTAGGAGTGCAGCCAACAATTTGATTTTGTTTCTTCTTGAATACAATAATTTATACGATAATATTTTCCATGTTTTACAGATCAACTGATGACGGAGCACTATAATTACCTTAGTGAAATCAGTGAGGATCAGCTACAGCATGATAAATGGACTATTGAGTTGGTAAGTGGAAGTAACAGTTGAGTCTGAATTCACATTCATACTTAGTTTGAACCTTAAAGAGTGGCATAACCACTATCTAAACTAGGGATTTGTTTTGTTTCCGCATAGCCGTTCTTCAGTGCTTATGTTACAATTCATTTATTTTCGAAATACACGGCGTATACGTAATATTATCATTTTATGAAATATTAATCATACGTCACGTTGCCTAAATATTATCGCGAAAAACGCAGATCGAATTAAAATTGTACACGATTTTTTTGGTTGTGGAAACTTAGTGCAATTAAAATACTAGTATTAGCAGCCCTCACAATGGGCCTAACTAACTGGCGTTAGTTAAGGCGTATAATTTTATTAGATTAGAGAACTAGATCGACTACATAAGGCACATTGTTACGATTTAATTTGAACAAATAATCCGGGTGTAAATTCAAAGTAATCTACTAGTAGGCTGGGTGTTAACTGATTAGACGAGAGATCATGGTTCAACATCTGGCTCACGAATCACGAACAAAACTAAATATGAAAAGCAATTTCTTCGGAAACTTGCCCCCAGCAGATTACTGGAAAAAAACTCAGAAAGTTTATAAAATTGCTCTAAGCTAGGTTTCTGGTAGGGTACCCGCTACGAAGTTTCCGGGTATAGCGTATGCTCAGGGGCTTAACTGTCCAACTGTCATTTTCATGCGAAATAGTAAGCATTCGTGAATAAATTTGAACGTTGATATCACGTTAGAAATGCTGTGCTACTGAGCTAATCAGGAGGATAGTTATGACTTTTGCTTAGAATATACGGTAATGATCTTTGCTCTTGTCTACTTATCCCGTCCAACACCAACTCATCAGTGTATATTTATATACGATTTTAAAAATAATTTGTTTTCGTATAACAGTACCACTTCGCTGGATAAAGCTGGCTAAGCACCCGCAAAGCAATAAAGAAATAAGTGTCAGTCCCCTAACTTCAACAAGATTGCCGAAAAGTTTGTCCTCTACTCCAGGAGAAAGAAGGTCTGTAGGAAGCCAATTTGATGTTGGCGTAAAGTGTCCCGATAGTTAATGTTCTGGGCACTAGTAATGATTATGCCAGACCGCTTAGAGCGTTTTCTTCGCTCCACTTTCATAAGCAGAGTATTTTTTGTACAACCGACGCTCAGGGGATGCCCCCCACTTATGCAATGCATTGTGTTGGAACTAGGCAGATATATTATGCAAAGGAGGAAAGAGGGATTAGTGTTTGTGGACACTCGGTTTGAATCTCTTTATACCATAAGTGGCAATAAGGGAGCTCCGCAATCGCATAGTTCTGCTAAAGATTGATTTTTTGTGCAATTCAGTGGCCAATCGACCACAAATGGATGTATTGGGTGAGAATGATGAGCTTTACGTAGGAATGCATGATGCTCGTCGACAACTCCCCCTATTTCGCTCGAGCAAAATCCGTTGTTGTAGAGATAGAACAGTGAAACACAAGCGGTACAAGAGTTGTATTTCAGAGTTAATGCCTCAGATAACTATGGATCAGCATAACGTAAAAGCCGTCTTCTATAAGCTTCGTAAGTAGATTGCATTGGAGAACATTCCATAGTAACGGAGGTAGTAATCCCTTGAGGAGTTCTGAAATGTAATTTCTTTATAATCATGTCGGTGCACAATTTATGAAGAAATTAATCTCATTTTTAGGAGTGCAGCCAACAATTTGATTTTGTTTCTTCTTGAATACAATAATTTATACGATAATATTTTCCATGTTTTACAGATCAACTGATGACGGAGCACTATAATTACCTTAGTGAAATCAGTGAGGATCAGCTACAGCATGATAAATGGACTATTGAGTTGGTAAGTGGAAGTAACAGTTGAGTCTGAATTCACATTCATACTTAGTTTGAACCTTAAAGAGTGGCATAACCACTATCTAAACTAGGGATTTGTTTTGTTTCCGCATAGCCGTTCTTCAGTGCTTATGTTACAATTCATTTATTTTCGAAATACACGGCGTATACGTAATATTATCATTTTATGAAATATTAATCATACGTCACGTTGCCTAAATATTATCGCGAAAAACGCAGATCGAATTAAAATTGTACACGATTTTTTTGGTTGTGGAAACTTAGTGCAATTAAAATACTAGTATTAGCAGCCCTCACAATGGGCCTAACTACTGGCCTAAGTGGGACCTCTTCATTCGAGATATCCGTCACTTAACCTAACCTAGGAGGAGGCTGTTTTTTAAAGAAATGCCTTAAAACTAAAGACTGGTACTCACTAATATATTCGATTTAAAAATTTTAGATCAAAAAAAGTTTTCATAACTATTTTTGTTTTATAATATTTTAAGATAATATATAGAAAACAGTTACGAACTACTTTTATTTATTTACAAGGGGTTCTATATTATGTTAGTTTTAGTTAAATGAAATGCTAACCTTTTAAAAGAATGTAAAAAAAAATAATACGAAATACAATGGATAGCATAAGTGGTTGATAGGTAGGGTGTTGGCAGTATAATATTTTTATTTAAAACAAAATGGTAAACAAAAATGTTTTTCGTAAATGCATGTGTGTACTAAAGAGCATATCTACCATAATTCTTGTTAAGTTTGGTTACTCACGAAAAAAAAACTTTTACTTATATTGTGCCCCTTTTTTTTGAGGTAAAGAAATTATTCCAATAGTGCAGACCTTTTGGGTTTTTTTAGCATAAAACTGGTCCAATTGTGGTCTGCAGGAAACTACAGAATTTATATTAATGGGATCATTAATGAGATCATAAATAAAATGATAATCTGAAGATGGAAGAGAACAAAAACTAAAAAGCAATTCTCGAAAATAGACTAATGAAAGCATATACCCTGGTCATTTGTCACACACTATCCCCGTTTTCCTTTCTCCACAAAGTTTCCGACAATGAAGTACACTCAGTGGCTTAACTAGTAGGGATGATCAAACAAACTGTCATTTTCCCAGAAAATAGTAAACATTCGGGAATAAAATTACACGTTGATATGATGCTCGAAATACTGTGCTACTGAGCTAATCATGTGGATTGTCATGACTTTTGTTTAGAATATCCTGTAATGCTCTCTAAGTGAGTATGAGTGTCCAAATCTCTTTTTCCGCCCAAATGCGAATTATCGCCGCTTATTTACATAGGATCGTAAAGATGATTTCTTTTCATATTCCAGTAGTCAGTATTTTTCCTGTATTCCAACACAATCAAAAAAAATCATTTTGCTGCTGTTTTTCTAGTGTAAAGTTGAAGTTTACTTCTCTGTAAACTTCACATATTTTGCCAGCAGTCTGCCATGCAGTAGTCGTGCTTTTAATGCGCAACCCTTGCGCTGACCTGTGGCGTCACAACGGATCGCAATGTATGCTCAAGTGACCTTTTGGTATCAAAACTGCCACTCCAACCTACCTACTTATGTACCTACCAGCCCTGCAGTGCCAACTGTTTCTAGAAAAGCAATAATTTTTGAAACAGAAAACCTTTCCTAAAACAGTGTGAAGAAGAAGTCTTCTTCTATTGGACAAGTTTTAGAGTAGCTTAATGGAATTAATTTTTCCGGAAATACTACCTTTCAAAGCCACCTACTGACATTTTGTAATCGAACACCCCATAAGATTAACATTTTCCTGATCTATGGACGCCAATACATAGGACTGTAGATTTTTTAACCAACAAAATTCCTGCATAACATCGTAGTCGCCGACGCCAAATAAGTTGGCTTTTTAGACGTGAGGTCACGGTTCAAACCTAAGGTCAGACATCTCAAACATTACGAAATCCGAAAAAATATTTCTTCAACGACTTCCTCTCAGCAGATTTCTGACAAAACCTCTAAGAGTAAATAAAAATTGCCATGAAAAGTTTCTCAAAAAAATCTGTCATTCGGAGTCGACTTTAAACTGTAGGTCCTGTCACTCATGTATAAAATTAACACACTCGACATAAGTGGTGTAAGAAACCAGAAGGGTTGTAATGACCCATTATGTATATATGTATGTAAGTCCTGCATTTTGTTTTATTAGAAATTAGGAAGACGTCTACCATATAACCAATTATGTTTGCCACTGTATACATACTTGTATTAATTTTTTTTAATATAAAGGACAATTAAGTAAAAAACTTTATACGAAACTAAAACACATACACGTTTAACAACAAATGAAAAACAAATGAAAAATAATTAAAGAGAAACAAAAAAAAACATGAAAACAAAAGAAAACTTAATTTTAATACAGCATATAAAGCATGTACACATAAACAACAATAAAATCAAATTGTATACAAAAACAAAAACAACAACCATAGGGATAACAAAAGAAAAATACTCAAATACTTGTTAAGTTTATTAAATGAAAGCAAAAATACTGAAATGAATTTGTGGTTTACCTCTGATCTGCATTTATATAGAAACGTATGTATGTTTGTATACGAGAGCTATAGAAGAGAAGTTAAACGAAAAAGGCGCGACAGAGTGAGACAGCGAGAGACGCACACCAAAAGATAGAAAGATGAAGAGCAATTTGTATGTGTTTGGTATGCCATAAACAAGGACACATTGTTTTTAATTATGTTGTAGAGTATAAATGTATATGGAGTAGTAGTAGTAGTGGTAGTGGTGATGGTGATGATAGTCGTAAATTATAACAATTTATAGAGCAGCACATCATTGTTGTTATTGTTGTTGATATTTTCATTATGTTCGGCAGTTTTATTTAGGTTTCGTTGTTTCCAAGATTTATGTTGTGTATACAGATTGTATGCGTGTATAAGTGTTTGTAGTTTACCAATATCCATGTCGCATAAGAAATCATTAAATATTGTTCAGCATTATGAGATGCATTGCGTGGTGTTGTATTATGTTTTTTGGTAGATGTTGTGTGGTATTAATTGTATTCAAACACAGTTCATTGGTTTTATACGTGTGAATGTGTGTGTGTGTGTATTTGTTTTTATATTTATTCAAGCATAAGTGCAAATGAAATATTGAACACCCACATACAAGGCCAATTCATTATAAGGTGAGAGTATTATCACAATAAGTACAACAATACAAAAACAACAGGGATTTTTTGTTGTTGAGAAATAGTAATGTTGTCAAAAACAGCTGACTTAAGAATGACGATGGGAAGAAAAATGTTGAAAAATTTTATAAAAATTGTTAAACAATGACGATGGGAAGAAAAATGTTAAAAAATTGTATAAAAATGATTATGACTTCAATAAATTACTTAATGCCATTTATTATTAATGAGTTTAATGGCGAAGTCGCCGTGGTGTAGTAGGTAGTGTGTTGGCTTACTATTCGTAAAGCCCGGGTTCGTATCCCAGGTCAGACATCAAAAATGAAATATGAAAAAAAAATTTCTTCGGCGACTTCCTCTCAGCAGATTTCTGGCAAAAACTCTGAGAGTAAAATAAACTGCCATGAAAAGTTTCTCAAAATTCTGTCGTTCGGAGTCGACGTTAAACTGTAGGTCCCGCCACTCACGTATAAAATTAACGCACACAACATGAGTGGTGTGAGAAGCTAGGCCGTAATCCTGACTGAAGGGTTGTAATGGCCAATTATGTATGTATGTATATATATAATTAATTTATTAATTCGTGCATAATCAAAAATATATATGTTTTCGCTCCAATCCATGTGTATTTAATTAAATTTGATGATATGCAGTTTAGAGCTTAACAACAACGTCAACGATTTTAGAGAAATTGCTCATGTGGAAATTGCAGGAAGTTGTTTTCTTGACTTCAAAACAAACATATGAAGTGTGGTTCAAAAAGCAAAATAAATTCAATTGTCTTAATGTAAATATGTATGTATTAATTTGAGGAAAGTCCTGCATCCAAAAACGTTTTTATTTCACACATGCCCGACACAATGTATGTCTGTTCACACTGGATGCCTTTCCACGCCTGTATGTTATTGAATGTTTATCGAAGGCTGTCCTTCACTATTCTTGCATTATATATCTTAGGCTTCCCCTAACGAGAAATCTCGTCTCATACTGCGCTTTATTGATATTCTTCTGAAGAGGTTATTAACATGTGGAGATAGCGTTTGAAAAATGGATGTCGCTTACGGTATACCAGCTTCTGTAGGTGGCCTTACTAGACGAGAGGCCACTGTTCAAACCCTAGGTCAGTCATTGCCTCCCAAAAGATTTCTGCGAAAATCTCTGATAGTAAATAAAATTGTCATTAAAAAGTTTCTCAAAAATCTGTCGTTCGGAGTCGACTACTACGACTAGGTCCCGCCACTCATGTATAAAATTAACACACACAACATAAGTGATGTGAGAAGCTAGGTCGTAATCCTAACTAAAGGGTTGTAATGACCAATTATGTTATGTATGAAAATAAAAAAATTTATCTCTTTTGTTAAATTTTCGATGGTTCTTAAAAGAACCGGTTTGAGTCTGTTGCTCTTGAAAGAGGCCAACATTAGCATTTTCCATACTTGTAAAATTTATATTTATTAATTTATTTAGAGAACATAAAATTTCATGTAAACTTACTCTGTAACTTCTGGGTATTCCTGGGAAGGCTGATTGAGGTCATACACGTGAGCTAATCTGTGTTATATATAATTAGATATTGTTATAAGTTAAAAGTATTTATACATACCCTGCCAAGACATCATTCTGTTCATTCTGCATGACAGGTTCAGCATTTGGCATTAACATATAGTTTCGACCTGCAGTTATAAACTGCGACTGCGAAAAATGGTCAATACACAGGGAAGGAGTTCGGTTTTAAGGCAATTCCGCATTTAGCGCTCCATTTTTGACTCCTTTTTTCGCACTTTGGTACGCGAAAAGAAGGTCTATTTATTTTGCTTAATTGTTTTTTGCACACTACACAATTTTTCATTTTGCACTTCTTACAGCACTTATCTATAGACAGTTACAAATAATTTAACGTAAAATTAAAACATATTTAAACAAACATAAATAAAGGGTGTTTTTTATAGAGGTATAGAACTTTAAGTTTGCATTACTTTTCAAGATGGCGACCGATTTAACAGCTGTCAAGTGATTTATTCTCAGTTTGGTTTGGCAATTCATCACGAATGGACTCACGCCTGAACAACGCTTGCAAATAGTGCAATTTTATTTCGAAAATAATGGTTCTGTGCGGAAAACGTATCGCGCACTACGTCCATTTTATCGTCGACAAAATCGTCCATCAGAGCAGTTAATTCGATTAACCATGGAACGTTTTCGCACCACGTTTACTCTTATTGATAATTCGCATCCCCAGAGACGCTGTGCGGTGCGTACAGAAGAAGCTATTGCTGCTGTAGAGCGTAGCATTGAGGAAGACCCGAATGAGTCCATCCGCCATCGAGCACAGGAATTGGATCTGTGTCCATCCACTTTATGGAAGATTTTATGGAAGGATCTTGGTTTGCGTGCTTACAAAATCCAACTCGTGCAAGATTTGAAGCCAAACGATCATCAAGTAAGGCGTAGATTCGTCAAATGGGCCCAAAACGAAATTACCGAATTTTGTTTAGCGATGAAGCGGCTGAATGGCTACGTCAACAAACAAAACTGCCGCATTTGGAGTGAAGGTAATCCTCAAGTGTATGTGCAAACACCGTTACATCCAGAAAAACTGACTGTTTGGTGCGCTTTATGGGCTGGTGGAATCATTGGTCCGTACTTTTTCAAAAATGATGGTGGCCAGAACGTTACAGTCAATGGTGATCGGTATAGAGCCATGATTACTAACTTTTTCATTCCTGAATTGAATAAACATGATGTTCAGGAGATGTGGTTTCAACAAGACGGCGCAACATGTCACACAGCTCGTGCCGCAATAGATTTATTGAAAGACACGTTTGGTGACCGCCTAATTTCACGATTTGGACCTGTGAATTGGCCTCCAAGATCTTGTGATTTAACACCGCTAGACTACTTTCTGTGGGGCTATGTAAAGTCATTGGTCTATGCGGTAAAGCCACGAATGCTTGACCATTTGGAAGACAACATTCGCCATATTATTGCCGATATACGGCCACAAATGTTGGAAAAAGGCATCGAAAATTGGACGTCCAGATTGGACTACATCCGCGCCAGTCGTGGCGGTCATATGCCAGAAATCATATTTAAAATGTAATGCCACCTGATTATCTTTCGGATAAATAAAATTCATGTCAATCGAATAATCCATCGTTGTTTTATTGCAACTTAAAGTTCTATACCTCTATAAAAAACACCCTTTATAACATAAAAATATACATAATTATAATTATTTTAAATTAATTTTTAGAAATACTGAAAATTCTAAACTTACCTGACAATTAGAAAACACGTAAATGATTTTAAAAGAAAAAGAAGAAAAACATACAATCTTCTGACACAATAACAAAAAACGAAATTGATTATGAAAAATACATATAAAATAAAAAAATAAATATAAAATACACAAAAACCAAAAATTTTTTGACATTGTTACTTGCTATCAGCTGGTCTTTCGCTCTCACCTTATAATGCATTCGCCTTGCCCACATATGTATGCGAAATAAAACAAGCAAGTGAAAACGCAAAAGGAAAACAAAGAGAAATAAAATGTTTTTCATTGTATTGTTATAGACACACATATGCACACACACATTTTATTATAAAAGAGCGGTTTGCATTAAGTGTAAGCAGTTTTAAAAAGGAAAAGAAAAAAGAATGAGAACAAGAAAAAGAAAATGAAACAAACTTCACTGATTAGATTTTCTTTAAGCGTTCCCAAGACCAAGAGCTGTTGGAAAACAAATAACGGCAAGAAGAAAAAATAAAAAAAAAAACAAACGAACGTTGGAGCAAAAAATGAAAATAAAACAAACAAACAAAACAAACCCAGTAGAACAAAGGAAACAAATACAAAAGAAAAGCAAAATTCAAATCAAAAGAGAAGGAAAAAAGGAGAAAAAAAAACAACAAGTAAAACAATGGCCGAAATAGTTAAAAGCTAATTGTTGTTGTTGATTTTTTATGAGTTTTTGTTTTGTTATTTGTTGTTGTTTATTTGGAATGGACGTGAGTAATTTTATGTTTTTTGGTTTGTTTATTTATGTGTGTTTGTATGTTTACAGTATAAAGTTTGTGGATAAATGTTTGTGTGTATGTGTGTTTTCACAATTTAATGGCGTGGAAAACAGGATGGTTATGGTTGTTGTTGGTTGGTTTAATTTTTATTTATTTTTTTCGTTTCAGTTTTTGTATTTTTTTTTTAAGGATTAATGTTGAATTAAAAGGATTTTTTTTGTTTTTGTTTTTTATGTCCATAATCAAACAAACAATGTTGTGAATAGTGGTTGTTGTTGGTTTTTGAGTAGGTAGTTGAAGGTGAGAGGATGTGAATGAGAAAAATAAAATTAAAATAAAAGAAAGAATACAAACAATATGATAAAGAGGTTTCATTTGAAATTATTTTTCATAATTTTTTTTTCGTTTTCAATAAGATTATAGTTGTTTTGTTGTTGTTTTATTTTGTTTTAGTAAATTTAATACTACAAAAACTAAGTTTTTTAAAGTTTTTTCTTTTGTTCTAAAGTTTTTTGTTAAGCCGTAACCACTAAAAAGCAAAAATTTAATGCAAAAAGCCATTTTTAATTGACACCAAAATGATTATCGTGAAATAAATTGTATTGGAAAAATATAATGATAATGGTTAAACGAGAAGAACATCTATTTATCTGCCTTTTCTATACATGTTTGCCCTTCGGATAAGGGCAGAACGGCGCAAAAAATCTGGCCAAGGCCGTATAGGAGGCGCACGGCGACGCTGCTTAAACTCCAAAGAAGCAGGCTCAGCGCTGTTATCGGGGTTATTACGGAGCATTGTATCATAGGAACGCATGCGAGGCGTATTGGTTTTGGACACCTCGCGAATGATTTCTGCAGAAGCTGTGGAGATGAGGAAGAGGATGAAACTATTCTTCACCTACTGTGCAGATGCCCGGCACTTGGTCAGAAGAGAAAGAGACACCTGGGTGCCTATTACATGGAGGACCTAGATGAACTATCATACATTGATATTGGTAGTCTGAGTCGCTTCATCGAAAGTTCCGAGTGGTTCCTGGAATAGGGGAGAATGTGAAACTGTGGTATCACAATGTGCCCTGTGTGCTGCCTGACTGCTCAGACTCCATTGAAAGGACAGCCACTTCTACCTACCTACCTACCTATACTTTTTTTAACTCATACAATACATTTTATATGGTGGAAATACAATGTTTCTGAGTATTAGTGTTTGAAATCAGTTCATAGACAATTATAGGAGGACGATAGATTTGATCGTTTGAAGTGAGAATTTATTGGAAATCGAAATTTATTGAAAAGCCTTGCAGCCATTATATCCTACACGACTGCATACTACAATACAAGTTAAAATTTATTTGGAGGTGACTTATAGTGAGTTTGAAGTTTTGTTTCAGTCAAATTGTGGTCAAGATATTAACACGTTCGACCGCTGTTTCGAATCGTTCATCAACTTTTCACAATGTACCCTAAAATTAAACAGAATTCTTATATTTTTGATTACATACCCGAACTATATCGTGTGGGCAATCTCTCTGAATCCGGTAATACTTATATTATTCTATTCTGTCTTAAAATTCAGTATATTATCTCCACTAAACGTAATGATTTACGCTTCAGCAGCGTTGGACTTTATTTTGTCAATGAGAAACTGTACGATGATGTCGATTTTGCCAAAAAAGGAATCATACTTTCGGATGAAGCTCATCTGACATCTTGGTCGGCATGTTAATAAGCAAAATTGCCGGATTTGGGACACAGAAAATTCACACGTGGTCGTACAGAAGCCAATGCACCCATTAGGAGTGACTGTTTGGTGCGGTTTTTGGAGCGGAGGCGTTATTGGCCCATATTTTTTTCACAACTGACATGCCGGCTATAGGGCCCACAAGCCACCAGACTACTGGTTCATAGACGGATAACCAACAGCTGTAATGTGAAAAAGACGTCATTGTTAATTCAAGAATTGGTCCTAATAATCGACAAACTGTTATAAGCATATTTCGACGATAACTCAAATATTTAATTCATTATCGAGTGCTTACAACAAACTATTGCCATATTCATGAGCTCGTACACCCACCGATAGACCAACAACAATGGCTGGAGCACCATAACCCATTGCAAAGTAGAAACCCATCGGACCATGATTAATATCACGCATCTCCGTCAACATACGATACAAATGCACACAATCAACCGTCGTCCAGCCAAATGCCGCCAACCAAAAGTAATGCAAACAAATGGCAATCAAAGCGATGAGTACACTGAGCAAAACGGGCAGAGAAACCAAAAAGGCTGAATATGAAGTAATTTGTACGAGTAAAGATGGTTCGGGTATATCTTCGGGATCAATAACATCCACAATGACAGCATAGTTGGAGATATGGCTGCAGGTACAATTGACCACAATCGGTTGTTGAGACACAACATTCAACATATTATCATAATCGGGTATGTCTGTCTGGCAGCCAAGGCGTGTCCATTGATTGGTAAAAGAATTCCAGCGTACACACTGTGGATTAGAGTGTGGACCGAAGCTTGTAATATCGATGTCCAACCACATTTGCTGTTTGATGGGTTGCGAGAGATGAGGTGAACCCAGCGATCTGTAGGTTATATGTTTAGGGGACTGCTGCTGCTCATTCGGGTAGATAACTTCCACCTGGCGTTTGACCAATCTTCGATTGCGATAGAAGGCCTCATTTTCACCCTTTTCTTGGGAATCTAAAGGCTCTTGAGAGGTGTCATAGTTATTATTGTTGTGCGGATTACCATTATCATGTATATCTTCAGGGGAATCGATAACCTCTTCACCCGAATTACCATGGAATTCTATGTTGTCGTCGAAGTGCACATTTATATGGGGTTCTTCAACATCCTCTATTTCTACCGCTTCATTACTGTCCTCCTGGCGCGAAGATGTTGCAGGTGGTGGTGGTATTTCATGTGCTGTTATGCGTATGTTTTCAATCATATGCTCTTCACTAGCTGAGCCGGATGAAGTGGAACCACCTGAAGAAGATGGCTTTTTGGGCACATCAAACAATTCAATGAATTCCTGTTCTGAGGAGCCCGACACTGAAAACGTTTTTTGTGATGAAATCTTACGATATGGTATCTCAATGCGTTTCTCTTCAGCCTCGCTAGAGGGCACTAGTATAGCCAGGGATAGTATAGGCGAAGCCACCTCAATATCCACGCCCCATCTGCGTATTATAGTTTCATCAAACATATCCGGCAATAGCTGACCCACATCCTTATACTGGGCATATGAAACGATAGCCTTATAATCACTGGAACCATGTGTTACTTCATTACTCTCTGGGTGACTTATGCCCAGCATATCCAAAGGCACCAATACCTTGGTGAACTTATCAAATTTGCTTTTATCCTGTATATAATTATTGTACTTGGGAAAGGTTATGACGGGCTTCTGCTTGGCTGAGTGCTGTAGGAAGGCACTGGTATCTGGTAGAATAACACTTTCGGTGGTAAAAGCATTGGGCTTTAGGTACTTGGTTTTGTGATATTCACTTAACTGTTCGGGTTCATAGCCAAACAATGACTGCATTGTAACAATATCCAGGTCAAAAGCCACATTGGGTTGCACGATTTCCAATGGATTGGTGTAGGTATCATGTTGTGAACGGGCCAACACCACCATGTATTTATTAAAGGCATCTAGTAAATCATCCGGCCCCCGCTGGATCAATTCTGTGGCTCGTTTCCATTCTTGGCTATATTTGCGATCTAAAATCACACTGGCTGCCTCCACTAGATTCTTAACGAAATATTTATCCTGGGAATGTGTCAAGTTCAGGCCATTCTGCATCAACTCATAATTGATCAACTCCTGTAATAGGCCTTCCGTTACCAAAAGATCAGCACCATATAAGCGATCATGGCTAAATTTCATCTCATCCGATAGGTATTCCATTTCGATTTCATTGGACCAGACATTAGTGTTTTCCGTGTTTAGGAAGGAAGACTCCATTTTGTAACGCCTATGGTCTTTTACAACCGGCTTCTTGTGGCTCTTGGAACGATCCACTATGACGCAGGCCTTTTGCAAGCTTTCCGCTGTTTTAATGGCCACAAAAGAGTTCAATTCCAGTTCCATTTTCTCCATTTACGATAATTCTTTGCGCAGCTCTACGAACGGCTCGGAGTTGCAGTTAAACATGTCGGGAATATTCCAGCCGCCTGATAAATTATCACAAGAACGTTGACCTTTGCCTTTGGCGGGATGGGGACAATTTTCTACAGTGGTACTGCCCAATGGAGTACGAGGCCACCATACCCCCGCGCCAAAATATAGTGGACAGGCATCATACACTACTTCACAGCCATTGAGAGTCACCTCGGCATAGGGATTGGAACAGAAATCGCATCTACGGCCAATTACGCCCTCCCGGCATTCACATTGACCCGTTAGGGGATTGCAGGCACTATTAAAGGAGCCTATGGAGTAACAATCACAGAGTATACAGGCCGTTTCATTGAGCGGCTGACAGTGATTGGTTTTGCAATGACACAGACCAGTGGCTTTATGGCAATCGGGATGATAACCGTGCTTGACATTGCATTTGCATGGACCACACACTTTCTCACCCCACCAGCCGCCTGGACAAGGCTGTTGTACGGTCTTCTCACAGTATTCGCCATGTTGATACGTAGAATTCCATTCACAGTGATAACCCCTTAAGTCGCTGACATTGGCACGACATATGCCCACTGCACAAGGTTTAACGGTGCAAATGGGCAGACAATCAACACCCAGATAGCCGGACAAACATTCACATTGGGCCTTATCCCAGCTGGTAACACATGTTGAATGGCTGGGACAGGCAGCCAGGCATTCCGCCTTTGACACACAACCATCCTCTACATTTTCACGTATTGTTGGACGCGTTAGCACCGATTGAGCAGCTCCTATGCGTACATCTTGTATGCAGCCTTCATAAGGCAACAGATCTCCCGCTTGGCCTATGGATGTATCCGCATTGCCTATAACGATTTCGCCTACATAAAGGCCTTGAATTTTTAATGAGATTGGCACTGAGCCCACACGTAGCCCAAAATCCACTGAAAATTGTAGCTCTGAACCCAACCATTTGATTTCAATGCGATGCCACTCACCATCAGCCAAATAAGCACCGGCCAGAAACATGGGTTCATTGTCGTAAATGTAATACAGGATGCCGTTTTTCAAACATATTACCGCTGAACTATTTTGGCCAATTTGTATTTGTATCAGGAAAGCATCCTCTTGGCGAGTCCTCAACGACAACGAGGTAATCCAGGGCAGTTGTATGGGCCTTAGTAATGGATTAAAACTTAAACTGCCATTATCTGCCATTATCTGCCACATAGGAGTTTAAATCCACAAAACGTTCATCTATCCTGAGGTCTGATATGCAGCCTACAAAGTCCTGATTTTCAATGGGAAAGTGAGCAGGTATCCTTGGCAGGCCACCAACTTGCAGGGGCCCCGTCAAATCCAAGAATCTGTGGCAGGTTTCGGTAAGTAAAAAGCAACGTTTATCCAATTTTAAGGAAGTGTGGTTGGCACAATTCCATTTCTCACCCAGGTTGCCAGCCAAAGCAATTGCTGTATCGCAGTTATCCAGAATCAACGTGAACGTGCGATTAAGGTACACTACCTCTACTTAATGCCACTGGCCATTGGATACCTTGTGTTGCTGACGTATGCTTACCATCTCAATGCGATCGCCTAAAGAAAATGAAAACGTAACATGACCCTGTACTATTTCCAAGGCAATGAAGTCATGCAATTCATTGTAACGGCCATTGTACAACAGCAAACCATTCTCATGCACGGTGGAAAAACGCAATTTCACATTGAAGCGATGACGTTGCTTAAGGCTTTCGAACGTAAGAAAGGAATTGAGTGAGAACGAACGCGAACGCAATTCACAGGTGGCTGTATAGGGTGGCGGTTAGGAGCTCAAGTAATTATTCATGCAGAATAAACCACCCTCACAAATGTCTGACATGCAGGGTTTCAGTTTACGAATATCGTTTTCGCAATTAACACCCGTGTGAGAGGGTGGACAGACACAAGTGTAGCCACCCTCACGTCGAACACAGGAGCCGCCATTCTCACAGGGATCAGAATAACACAAATCCACTTCGGTGTCACATAAATAATGTTCTTTGCTGCCAGTAAAACCCTCCGGACAGGAACAGGCAAACGTGTTAACCGGATAAATGGGTCTGAATAGAACCGTATCGCTGTGTATAAATTCAGAGGCATTGCCGAATTTCAAGACCGTCAAACAGTCCTCAAAGTTCAAGCATGGCTCACGTACACATAAATTATCATCGAAAGGTAAAACCTCTACGGTGGCCAGTCTAGCCAGAATGGCTCTGTTCAAGTACACTCTATCCTGCAAATACTGTGGCGTGTAAAACTCTTCATGCGAGACATCTGGCCGCTTGGCCGAAAAGTTGACATTTAAAATGCGTGACGTAACATCGGTATCATCCTGTATGGAGAAAATGAAAATGTTTTCCTTGGGACAGGGTATTATGGGAGAAATGCCTCCTCTGTTATTTCGTTAACCCGCACGGTGACAGAATTAAACAGCATGTCTTCGGTAATCAAACGCACTGCCAACTGCATAATTGCCTTGGCTTCATTAATGCCATCCGTAACGGATACTTCCATTGTTGCAAATTTGGGCACATTTGTGTTCAATTGAGGACTGAGACTCAAACCCCCAGAGGTTTGATTTAATCTTATCAAATTGGCATTATTTCCCGACAATATCCGATACGTTAGCTTGTCACTGACATCGGCATCAAAGGCTGGTATGCGCCCGATATCGCCACTAGGAAAGTGATCACGGAAATTATTGAATATCACTTGGAAATCTCTTAAGACAGGAGCATTATCATTAACATCGGTTACCAGAATTTCCACATGGGCATCATTACGCAAAGGAGGACTGGCGGCTCGCATTACCAATTCAAATCTTTTGCGATTGGATTCATAATCCAACTCCGTCATGGTTAACAGTTGAGCTCTTTCACTTCCCGGCCTTGTGACTAAGGAAAAAGCATTTGAATCATCACCACCTATAATGGAATAGTGGACCACAGCATTTACATCCTCATCAGGATCATGGGCATGTATCTCCCCTACCACCGAGCCCACGGGAGAATTTTCCGGCACATATAAAGTAATCTTATCGGAGGGAAAGGTGGGTGGTGAGTCGTTAACATCTTCCAAACGTATTTGTACTTCTACCATGCTGGACATTGGCGGTGAACCCTTATCAACTGCTATGGCTGTCAAGTGGTATATTGCAACACTTTCACGATCCAAACCCTTGTTGTTTCTAATGGTAATCGAGGTGGGATCGATAACAAACGAACCATCCTCTACATCTCTATCACTTAACAAGTGTTTAATGCGTCCGTTTAAATCAATATCGGGATCCGAGGCTGATACCTGCAAAACTGACGTGCCCACTAAGGCATCTTCCAATATGGAGGCCTGATACAAAGGATTCTTAAATTGTGGCGGATTATCGTTAACATCGGTGACACTAATCTCTACATCTGTTGTGTCACTTAAGGAAGGATTACCACCATCCTTGGCGGTCACTGTAAGCAAATAGCCGCTGGTAGTTTCACGATCCAGCAAAGCATTGGTTACTATGGCACCTGTCTGGGGATTAATGGAGAACGGATCGGGACTGCTTAAACCATTAATGCTCTCTTCATTCAAAGAATACGTGATTTGAGCATTTATGCCCACATCACTGTCGGTAGCCGAAACTACTAACACTGTAGTGCCAATGGGAGCATCCTCAAACACTGAGGCACTGTAGGGCGCATTTTCAAATATGGGAGCAAAATTATTGGCATCTGTTATATTGATATTGACGGTGGATGTGTCAGTCCTGCCACCCGAATCGGTGGCTGTAACAGTCAATAGAAATCTCTTCTCCTGTTTGTAATCCAAAGACTGGGCAATGGTAATCAGGCCACGACCATTTTGTGAGGTTATGGCAGAACGTCCCCTAGTATTGCCCGACGTTATTTCGTAGTGCAAACGTGAATCTTCATCGGGATCAGTGGCCGTAACAGTGCACACAGGTGTTCCAGGCGGTTGATCTTCTCCCACATTGGCTTCATAGTATTTCGGATTGAATACCGGATCATTGTCATTGACATCTTGCACCGTGATAACCACTGTGGAACTGGCCGATTAGGGTGGAATGCCACCATCCTTGGCTATAACCTGAAAAGCATAACGACTTTGCTCTTCACGATCCAGCTGCTTAAGGGTTTGTATCCAACCCGTACGTGAATCTACAGCCAATGGAAAATTATCGTCTCTTTCTAAAATACTATACTGTACTCGTATGATATTATAGCCAACGGGTACATTCTCCAAAACCGATTCCTGAAACTGGCTGGTATAGAAACGTGGTGCATTATCATTCGTATCCAAGACATTAACCAATAATTGTAGTATTACTACGCGAAGGACTACCACCATCTTGAGCTCGTATAACCAAACGATAACTGCGCCCACTTTCATAATCTAAAGGTTTGACGAGACTTACATCACCACTCATCGAATCGATGGCAAACTGGGACTGTGTATTGCCACCTATAATGGCATAACGTATGGCAGCATTATTGCCCTGATCGGCATCGGTCGCACGTATATGGGCAACGACATTGTCATCGCACCACTGATCTTCAGGCACTTGGACGCTATAGGTGCGTTCACTAAATTGCGGATAATTATCATTGTCGTCCAGGATTTTTACTAACACACTGGCTGTGGCTGTTTTACGCTCACTCTGGGCCGAAGCCATATCCGAAGCCGTCACTACAATGTTATAACTGTCTGAAGTCGCACGATCCAAAGAGGTGCGTGTGGCTATAACACCACTACGGGCATCAATGCGAAAAATGGGTATTTCCTGGTCCTGTAAAGTACCGGTGCCATCTGCAAGATAGTAAAGTTTTAAAGAAAAGGAAACAATAGTCGTGATATAGGTTTTCCAATAGGGATGCCCTTATTGGAATTCATTTTCTCTAAGCTTAACAGTAATATTTTCACTTACCCGTTACACCCTCTATGCCATACTCAATTTCAGCATTTTTGCCAATATCTTGATCTGTGGCCCTTAAAGTAATGACCGTTGAACCTACCGTGGCTCCTTCCCTTATGGAGGTCTCAAATTGATCAGCCTCAAACGTGGGACTGTGATCATTGCAATCCAAAACATTTACCTGCAATGTTGTGGTACCCGATCTGGGAGGAAAACTATCATCTGTGGCCACCACACGAAAGTAGTGAACATCCATGAGTTCACGATCTAAAGAAGCCGAGGTGGTAACAACACCCGTACGTGAGTCCACCTTAAACAGCGATTGGGAACGTGAATCCAAAAGTGAAACCATGGAGTATACCACAGGAGAATCCTCTGGATCACGTGCTCTTACGGTGGTCACAGTGGCCCCTGCTGGCTGTTCCTCGAGTACTGAGGCCACATATAAGGCTTGCTCAAAGTAGGGTGACTGATTCCGCAATTCCCTTCTGACACGTCTGGCTATGTCGGTATCATTGAACTTCTGATGATGATAGACAATCTTCAGGCGATGATCGGAGTCCACTATATCATGACGTTCACAACGTATATTGAAGGTAATGCTAACCTTCCACATGGACTCGTTTATGCAAACATCACGGCTGGCTACCAAATCACGATTTTGATGTTCGATGGCAAAGCGTTCATCATTCACATCCAGGAAATTGACCTTACAATACTGGCATTTGGAACGCGGCAAGAAGGCATTCAAATTGTTAATGAATTGGGACTTTTTTAAGCAGATTTGATTCCATTTGTCCGTGGTGTGTATGACATAAGAGGCATAGGTTTCCGAAATCCACTGCTTCGCGTCGGTAATGCGGCGATGAAGATTTGTTTCAACCATAAAGGCATCATTGTTACTGAAACTGCGACGCTTACGTGATAAAATACGATGACGCATTTCATTGTCATAGGCATCACCGAATAGCAAGTCACCCTCCCGGAAATCGTTAAAAGTGTGATTGTGATTATAACTCTGCACGGAATTGCTGTCTATAAGCTCGATTACAGGGGCTGCTCTTCTTTTTCTTCTGCTTGTATAGCCTGTATCTTCTTCCTCATAATGGCGATTGTGAATTTCCTCCTCCACACGCCGATCTTCATTACAAGTGTGGCCCGATATAAATATCCGTATGGGCAGACTATAGTAGTCTATGCTACGCAAACGATTCGAGGTGGAGTCCACATAGAAGGTAAATAAATTCGGATAGTAGATGTCATCACACTTTAAGGATTTCTTCAATTGGATTTGCCCGTCCTTATGATTGACAGCGACTAGATGATGCACAAAATGTGCTGATTTATGGGCATTGATTTTATAATGGCGCTCTGAGCCTAGCTTATAAACTGAAGCATTAAATATCACCGCACCCGGTTCAGCATCCTCGTGTACGATTATCAAGTAACCGTTAGAAATTTGTACTGTATGACACAGGGTGAGAAGGAGTATTAAAAAGGATTTCGCAAGTAGACTTGCTTTACTAGCTTTCGTTGATGTTGGTAACGTTGTTGTTGTTGTCTTTGTCCTTTTAATGTTGCATAAAGGGGTAACAATATTGTTGTTGTTATTGTTGTTACTCATTAAATTTCCTCTGGTTATTGTTGCCAGTGACGGCAATGGCGGTGGTTGTGATGATGATGATGCTGTTGTCGCTGTTATTGTGTTTGACATAAATGTTGACAGGCACAACGTTGTTCTTGATGATTTTAATGATTTTATTGTTGTTGCTGTTGCTGTTGCTGTTACTGCTTTTGTTTTACTGTATGGCATGCCATGTTGTGGGTGTTGTTGAAAATACATTTTTCCACACGTTGCTGTTACCATGTATCCTTTTCTCTGCTTTCCTTCTTTATGTGTATGTGTTAAAATGCGGTTGTGGAATCCTTTTTTTCAGCTCTCCATCCATGCAATAAGTGATTACAAAAGTGTTATGCGTACGTACGTATTTGTGTATGTAAATGTATGTATAATGTGCGTGCGTATTGCGTATGAGTACACGTGTAAAGGAGTCTATTCAATACGATTGTAATGCAGAGAACTGAGATTGATGTGGTCAGTATGTGGTTGCGACTGTAAATAACCGCACATCAAAAATTTTTCTTGCAATAAAACAACAACAACATTGGATTGGTTTGTTGCTGTTACACTGCTGGTATCCGTTTCTCATTTTACCCGTGGGCCCACAATTTTATTGTGAAACACTTTTAAGTTAAAATCTGCAAAGAGATTTAAAAAAGAACAACAAAAAAAAAGTTAATAAAATTTTTATGGGTTTTTTTTCTTTAAATATTATGGAGTTATAGTCTCCATAATTAGTTTGATTTAATGGATGACGAATTTTATTCTTAATATACGAAAAACCTGCTGAAAATATTGTTCACTTACACTAGAGTTTGAAGCTGAATACATTGTACATCCAGTCCAGCAAGTTAACCAATACAACAACGTTTTTTTGTTGTTGTAAAAATGAATGAAATAGGCTGGGAAAGCGTCTCTAAGTATAGAATTGTCAACAAAGTCATTCAGAAACATGGTGAACTCAAGGATGATTTGTTTGCCAGCTTGCATGGGCTACTGTTATCACCGTAAGAGCCTGTTATCTATAGGATTCTCCTATGGTGTACCCCATGGTTTCACTTTTGGATTCACGTTCCTAATCGCTGTTTAAGTTGGACTCATGCACGGGTCTTGTTACCACAGCGGCTTCTTTGAATCGTGAGCTCATCGATGTTCACTATTTTCAAGTGGTGGCTACTGATAGTTTCCTCCCAGAACAGATATCATGACATTAGAGGTTAATGTTTAGGAGGGCGAAAGCCTATATTATAAGAGAAAAGATAAACTTTTGCCTAAAGAGCGTTTCAAAAACAGATCGTACGGCTAAAGAGCGCATACTCTGGAACACAGTACTTCCATTAATAAGCAGAAACTTCAAAATAAGGTTCACGACAACGGCAATAAACAGTTGTATTCCATCTGCGACCACATATACCAGCTGGTTGAAATAGTACCAATATATTGGGTTTTCCAAGAGGATTTCTGAACATTGTCAGTTGATAATGGCCATCTTGTTGAAGGTTACCTTTAATCGGTTGGCAACTGATCCTAATTTTCATTGAAAAACAATTTCCAAGGATGAAGCCTATTTCTGGTTGAATGTGTAAGTGCACTCATAAAATTATAGAACTTGAAATGATGCAAAATCGCTTAAGAACCAAGAGCATCTAATGCATTTCGTAAAAAATTTAATAGGCTGAATGGAATGAAGTCGCCGTATTCTAGTAGGTAGTGTGTTGGCTTATTAGACGTAAAGCCAGGGTTCGAGTCCCAGGCCAGACATCAAGACAAAAATACGGAAAGTATTTGTTCGACGACTTCCTCTCAGCAGATTTCCGGCAAAAACTTTGAGAGTAAATAAAATTGCCATGAAAAAAAAGTTTCTCAAAAATCTATCGTTCGGAGTCGACTTTAAACTGTAGGTCCCACCACTCATGTATAAAATTAACACACACAACATAAGTGGTGTGAGAAACTAGGTCGTAATCCTGACTGAAGTGTTGTAATGACCAAATATGTATGTATATATGTAATAATGGCTGGCGATGTCACCGTTCTATATTTATTTGAGAACTACATTAACTAAGCCTGCAATGCGACGAACACTTTCACAGAAAAGTCATCTGGAACGAGGGCGAAAAAAAAGTCAATATTTGGTGTGGGTTTTTGGGCTGACGGTGTCATCGGTTCATACTCCTTTGAGAACAACATTAACTAGTCCTGCAAACCAAGCACTGTAGGTCGATGATTGCCAACTTCTTTTGCCCTGAAATGTACTATAAGGTGGACACCATGCTATCAAATTGACTGCACTACGTGCCACACTGCTCATGCTACATTAGATATCTTGAATGAGTGATTTAAGATCAGAGTTATCCTCCGCGCAGATAATGTTAACTGACCACCGATATCATGAGATTTGACTCCTTTAGACTTTTTCTTGTAGAGTTGTTTTAAGTCATAGGTGTAAGTAAATAAACTACAAACCACAGTGTTCTTCAAACTCAACAGAACTGATGCAATCGGTAAAATTTAGCCCGTTTTATGCTCAGGAGTCATGGAAAATTAGACATTTAGAATGCGCTACACCCAAAGAAGCCTTGACAGGCATTTGAACGGTGGCATTAAGAGGACCAGGAATGAAACCATCCAAGACTGCAGCCCCGTTTAGCCAAACGTACTTTTGTTTTTAGAATACAAAAAGCAATCAGAGCGATAACCAAATCGTAATATAATATCGATAAGCATTTACATTGCTCTTCATATGCTAACAAGGAACGTACGTTCCGTTACTTTCCATGGACGTTTGGCTAACCGCGGCATTAGCTGGCGTAACATTATGTTCAAGGAGGACATGAAAATTTTTTTTTCAAATTTCTTCTTAAATCACAGGGCTTAAGGCTTAAGGTAGTAGAACGAGTTTTACTCTCTCACATAATAGTCGATTATTTCAAAATGTCAACGACTTATTGATTCACCCTCGTATTGGATAATATTTCAAGAAGATAACATTTTAATGATTACAATTTGTATATTTATGAGGTTGCATGTATAATATTTGTTACTTGTTGTAACTGTTGCTCTTGTTGCTCTTGTTGTTGTTGTTATTTGGCAAACAACATACTTTAGATTTTAGGTATAACAGGTACACCATTTACGAGTATAAGTTTGTAAATTGAAGTGCATTCTTCACAATATAATAACAAAGCATAGAGAGATGCACAAATACAGCCACAAATCCTTCTACAAAATTACCGCATATAGTACACTTGCATGGATGTAAACAACTTTGAATCACTTGGAGTAGTAGTTCATTTAAAATACTACGGAGAACAGAGGCCCCATTATATACACACATAGATATTCATTTACTTGCTTTGGTATCTGCTTTTATACTTATAAACATGCACAATATTTACTAGACATTCAACAGGTCTCTTCTAAACTCTGTAATGTAATGTGTACTCACGTATGTGTGTGTACTCGTATGTATGTTTGTATAAGTAGGTTCATTTTACTCTTCTTTTTCTGGGCTCAAAAAGAAAGAGAAAATTTAAAAATAAAATATTTTCTGTCCCAAGGTATTTACATTTCGATATAATCTATTCAAAAAGGAAAAAGAAGAAGAAGAAGAAAAAAATCATATATTCATACCATTCATAGAAATAATGTTTTATTATGTGTGTGTACTCATATATCTCCCTCTCTCTCTCACAATATGTATCCTTTTCTATCTCGTATTTCTTTTTCCCTTAATGCAGTATGTTTGCCTTTGTATGACAATACGGTGAGTAAAAATTTTATATTTTTATGCTGTGGCATAAAAATGGAGACAAGAATAACAATATACCCGTTAACATACAGGGTGTTCAGTAAAGAAATATTTTTAAAATGGTTGTTCAATATTTTAAGACTTTCTTCTAAGAAAAAAAAAGCGGACTAGTGCTTAGGCTAAAAGGTCTTTAATAAGGCGTTTCCTGTCTTTAAATTTAAATCAAACAAAGTGTGTGTGAAGTAGTCGTAGATAGTGTGTGGGCTTATTAGACATGAGGCCACGCTTCATATCCCAGGTCAGAAACGAAATATGAAAACGTATTTCTTCGGCGACTTTCCCTCAGCAGTTTTCTGACAAAAACTCTGATAATAAATCAAAATTACCATGAGAAGCTTCTTAAATACCTGTCGTTCGGAGTCGACTTTAAACTGTAGGTCACGGCACTCATGTATAAAATTAACACACACAACATAAGTGGGGTGAAAAGCTAGGTTGTAATCCTGACTGAAGGTTTGTAATGACCAATTATGTTTGTATGTGTGTGAGATAAGAGCGAAATTTTGTATACGTTTGAAAAACCTGTCACGGCTTCTTTAGAAGGAACGCATTCGAAATGTCGAATTTTCCATGACTCTGGAACGTAAATCAGGTTAAATTGGAAATCAGTTTACATCAGTACTGTTGGCTTTGAAGACCACTGTGGTTTGCAGCTTATTCACTTACAGCTACGACTTAAAACAACTGCACAAGAAAAAGGCTAACGGGCTCAAATGCCACGATATTGGTGGTCAGTTAATATTATCTCCAAGTGAGTTATCATTAATTTCAAAGTAAATTAAGTTGACAACAATCGTCATATAGTAGTCGCCATAGTCTGGCCAACGTCGTTCGCAAAGAAATCTGAACCGATGATACCGTCAGTTCAAAAATTCGCATCAAACAGCTACTTTTTTGAGATGCATTGGAAGCTCATGAATCTCTTTTGAGTTGGTATTATCCTCCTTGCTAATGATGACTTTTCTGTGAAAGTGCTTGCATTGCAGGCTTAGTTAATGTAGTTCTCAAAGAAATATAGAACTGTGAAATCGCCAACGCATTATCCTTAACAATCAGTGACTTTTTGGAAATGCATTAGACTATCTTGGCTCTCATGCGTCCTAAATTCGTTAATTTTATGTGCGCCATCTGGAAATGGATCTCATCCTTGAATATGATTTTTCGTTGATAATTAGGGCCAGTTGCCAACTGATTAAAGGTAACTTCAACAAGAGGGCCGTTATCAACTGACAATGTTCAGAGTTCACCTTGGAAAACCCAATATATTGGTACTATTTTAGCCACCTGGTCTATGTGCCATCTCAGATGGAATACAATTGTTTATTGCCGTTGTATTGAAGCTTATTTTGAGGTCTCTGGTTATTAATGGAAGTAATGTATCGTTCTTTAGGCATACTATCTGTTTTTAAAGCCCTCTTTCGGCAAAAGTTATTCCTTTCGCTTACAATAAACACTTTATCCTTCCTACCTCGCACAATACAACGCCCAAAATCTTTAACAAACAGTGACTATTTCGAGAAACATTGGACGCCAATGGTTCTCATTTGAATTGGTACAATTCTCATCGCTGAAGATGAGTTTTCTATGAAAATTAGTGTCTTTTGCGAACAGTTCCAGAATCCATTTAACGTACGCACAAACATACGTCTATGTCTATGGTCATACATGGTAACATGAAAACTATCAAAATCGGTTGATATTAACTTAGCATCCTAGGCTTAGCATCTCCTAAAAGCAAACTAAAAAGCCAATTAAAGAGGTATACGGCCATATGACTATGACTTTAGACCTGGCAAATACACCAGCGATGATGTGTTCACGTTACGTTAAATCCTGGGCAAAGATGGCCTTATAAAATCTGATGCGTAAGCCGTAGTAGGATGTTGGCTCATTAAACATGAAATGTGTTTTAAACCCAGCTCAGACATGTCGAACAAATGAAATATGAAAAATAATTTCTATCGAAAGCTTTCTCTCAGCAATCAATCGGAATATCCAAGTCTATAAGGCTACCAGATCATTGCAGCGTCTTTCAGGGCGGAGGTGTCAGTAATTCAGGCATCGGTGAAAATTATTGTGGACAAAAATGTTCACTGACGGAAAATCATCATACTTTCCGATAGCCAAGCGGCTATCAGGGCATTTGATTCCAGTGTAGTAAACTCCAAAACAATGTACGGCTGTCGCAGATATCTCAATGAGGAGGCGAACCGACATGATGTTTGCATCACAGGGGTACCGGGACATAATGATATTCCTGCCAACTGCAAAGCGGATGAACTGGCCAGAAGAGACACGACCATCGAACTCTCTGGTGAATTCTCTACGTTGGGGATTCCTTTGGGGACCTGCAAACTTATAATTGACAAGGCAACCGTAGATCTCGTCAACTTCGGATAAGGGCAAAGCGGCACAAAAGATCAGGCCGAGGCTGGATAGGAGACTCACGGCGACTCTGCTTAAACTCCAAAGAAATAGGCTCAGCATTGTTATCGGGGTTATTAAGCGGCATTGCATTATAGGAACGCATGCAAGGCGTATTGGTCTTGGACACCTTGCAAATGATTTCTGCAGAAGCTGTGGAGATGAAAAGGAATATGAGACTGTTCTTCACCTATTATGCTCATGTCCGGCACTTAGTCAAAGGAGAAAGAGGTACCTGGGTGCCTACTACATGGAGGATATGGATGAACTGTTGTGTATGGATATTGGCAGTATGAGTCGCTTCATTGGAAGTTCCGAATGGTTCCTGGAATAAGGGGAAATGACAAACTGTGGTATCAGAATGGGCCTTGTGTGCGGCCTAAGGGGTCAGCCACTTCTACCCACCTTCCTACCTTTCTCTCAGCAGCTTTTTGGCAAAAACTCTGTGAGTAAATAAAATTGCCATGTAAAGTTTCTCAGAAAAATCTGTCAATCAGAGACCACTTTACACTGTATGTCTGGCTACTCGTGGATAAAATTAACACACACAACATGGGTCGTGTGAGAAGCTGGGTTGTTTTCCTGAATGACCAATTAAATAACTATGCAAACCAGCGTTTAGTATATAGCAGGTTCTATGACAAGTGATGTGAGTTTAAAGTACTGATGGGGAACATTGCTTATTGAATTGTACTTTTTTCCTTTAGGTAGCGACTTTTCTAGGATGGTGGTTGCTTTGTAGTGACTTGTAGACTCTTGATCTGACTATTTGTAGAAGAAATGGAGCTTATACGATTTTACACCAGAAAGTATTGAACTACCCCAGGCACCCATGACTGCCTCTCAGCAGATTTCTGGCAAAAGCTCTGAGAGTAAATGAAATTGCTATGAAAAGTTTCTCAAAAATCTGTCGTTGAGAATCGACTTAAAACTGTAGGCCCAGTACTTCTGGGCAAAATTAACACACCCATCATAAGTAATGTGAGAAACTAGGTGGTAATCCTGACTGAAGTGCTGTAATGACCAAATATGTTATGTAAACCTTTAATGCTAGAACTCTGAGCAGTAGAACCCTGGTCCCCATTTAATTGTGCGGTGACATTTTCCGAAGATTGAATTCTACGTCTCTAAAAACACCATATTATTCTAAATAAAAACAAAAATAGAAGAAGAAAAATGAAAAACCATCATCATATCATCGTTTGTTATGCTAAAAACGGAGTCTGTTATGAATATTTATGAGTTGAGTTCTAAAACAAAAAAAAGAAAAAAAAAATTTCAAAACAAAAATGTTAAAAACTGTGTTTAAAAAGAAATCAACAAAATACATCATCTTGCCCTACTTACCACCCCCGTCCACTACAGGAAAAATGGGAAAACACCATACTAGACACTAATAAAACATGTACAACGAGTGTATAAACTGTAAGGAGATCCTTGAAATTAAATCAACATTAAGCAAATAGAAGAAGAAGCATATTTTAACCAAAAATCTGTCATTTTGTTTTGTTGTTGCTTGTAACATATTTGCATATTTTTTTTGGATTCTCTTATTTTGAATATGCAAAAATGCTTGCTAAGATGGGTCAGATTAAAAGTTTGCTTAAAAGTTCATTGAGTAGTAAAATGCACTCAAAATTGCTTGGCAAAGCCTTTTCATATGATTCCAATGGGCTTTTACTTTTAAGAGATTCATTTTATTTTTTTTTTTATTTTATTTTTATACTCTTGAATCCAATATGTTGGCATACAGAGTAGATTTGTGGTATTGTAAGCATGAAATTGAAAAAATATTTGAAAAAGTTTAAAAAGGTTGTCTTGTCTATAGCATGGATTCCACTATGTAATCGTAGACCAGGATAACCATCTCAGAAGGCTGGAAAATTTGCTGTTAATTTTTGGGGATGCAGTCCATGATGGTACGACAATAAGGACTTATGGATCGGTTGTCTAGGCAGATAGAATAAAACTGAAACCAGCTCAAATGCAGTTGGACACGATACGGAGACTACCCTGTGTTGGCGTAGCAGAGGCAATGAAAACACAGCCCTGCAGCAACACTGGAAGTTCAGTTGGATTTATATCTGTTGCACATGGTAGTGAAGAGTTTCGTGACCTTAGGAATCGATTTGCTGACAGCTCTTTATAGACGCTAAAATTTTTCAAATGCTTTGCAACGATACTTAGTAAGAAAAAGGAACAGAGTAATCTGAAAGACCTTATGGGGTTACTCTATATCTGGGTATTAATTTCGATGTATAAAGAAGTCGCCGTAGTCTAGTTGGTAGTGTGTTGCCTTATTATACGTAAAGCCAGGGTTCGAGCCCCAGGTCAGACATCAAAACAAAATACAAAAAGTATTTCTTCGCCGACTTCCGCTCAGCAGATTTCTGGCAAAAACTGTGAGAGTAAATAAAAAATTTCCATGAAAAGTTTCTCAAAAAATCTGTCGTTCGGAGTCGACTTTAAACTGTAGGGCACGCCACTCATGTATAAAATTAACACGCACGATATAAGTGTTATGAGAAACTAGGTCGTAGTCCTGACTGAAGGGTTGTAATGACCAATTATGTACATATGTATGCATGTGTGTATAAAATTAGCAAACACGGCATAAGTTTTATGAGAAACTAGGTTGTAATTCTGACTGAAAGGTTGTAATGATTAATTATGTATGCATGTAGATCGGTTTGCAAATTTAAAAATACAATGAAGTTAAAACAGTTTGAAATTTATCAAATTTATTTTTTTGTTATGAATTACAATTGTTCCGGTTAGAAATGGAATATGATTTCATTCATATGGCTGCCCTGGCTGGCCTCACAGTATCTCATTCGATTGAATCAATTTCCGTGCACTTTTTCAAGTGCAATTGCAATGTAACAAATATTGGCCTTCAAATGCTCAATTGTCTTTGGTTTGTGGGCATGACACTTTTCTTTAACGACGGCCCACAGCAAATAGTCCAACAGTGTCAAATCGCAACTTTTTGGCAGCCAATTAACATCACCATTTTGGCTAATTAAACGGCCATCAAACGTTTGAAGCAATAAATCGATTGTGGCAAGAGGTGTGTCGCAAGTTGCACGATCCTGTGTAAATCAAACATTGTTCACGTCAATACCATGACGAGCGGGTACAAAAAAATGGTGCGATAGGTGTCTCCATTGATGTAATGGTTGCGCCGTCCTCAATTGCAAAGAAATATGCCTCCGCTCCACAAGCCGCACCAAACAGTCACTTTTAATGGGTGCGTTGAAAGACCACGTGTAGGTTTTCTACGTCAATTTTGCTTATTAATGTACCCACCAAAATGAAAGTGAGTTTCATCCGAAAAGATTTTTTTTGTTAAAATCGACATCATCATGCAGTTTCCCAACATTGCTCAATGCGTTAATCGATTTATTACGTTCAGTGGGGAAAATATACTGAATTTTGTGACAGAATAGAATGACAGAAGTATTGCCAGATTTGTAATAATCGCTAGTTTAAATTTAAACCGACATATATTTTTTTTTTCGAACGTCCTCACACTAACCCACCCTCACCCGACCGCGGAAGGCTCGTCCCCATTACGTAGGGACACGTACACACTGCAGTAATATTTTTTTTAAATATTCCATTAATAAGATAAAAAAAATTTAAACAAGAAAACTAATCAAAAAATTACAAAAATATGCCATTTCATTCCAAGAATTCTTTCTCAATTTATACAAATCGTCTGAGGGGTACATATATTAACGAAATGCTTAAAAAACTTTCATAAAACAGGTCTCAGTGATTTGTCTTCCACAGAAGAGCAAAAATTCACAGAAGGACAATTAAATATTCCTGACATTTATAGCCCCATCACGAATAATAATTCTGTGGAAGTTTCTTCCCTTTTTCCATTCCTCCTAGTATGAATAAAATTGCCCCTTAAATTTCTGACTTTTGCCTTTTAATTGAATGAATTTTTTTCTCGAGAAAAGTCAATTCCGTAGGAAAGAAAATTCTAGGGAGTATATGTGATTGGGGTTGTTTGTGTATTTTGTTACTGAAGCTGTTATTATTGTTGTTTTTTTCTTCTCTGTCATGATGCATGAAAAAAGAAAATCTTTTTCATCAGTTTTTAATTTTATGCAAACATCTGTTAATTTTCACAACTACAACTGCGATTTAAAATGAAAAGTAAATCTAAAAAAACAAAGAATAACAATAACAGTGATTGTGAATATAAAACAAAACTTTGTTCAATAAAAAATTAATTTCTATTAAATATTGCTGCACTTAGATAAGAGGAAGTAAGTTAAACTCCATTATGCAAGAATACAAGAATATTTGTTAAGAGTTGTGTTAATACAAGTGAGAAAGTTACAGCCGGTTTTTCACGCCTATGGACAGTTTTTGAATAATTAATCGAAATGTTATAATTTGTAGATCATGCCGGGAACTAGATTGAAAAATTCTTAGGCTAGAGAGGCTACAGATAACAGAAGTAGAATTGATGCACTCCAGTCAGGAAGGTATATAGCAAAAAAAATTCGATCCAAGCAATGCAAGACCCTTCAGTCAGGATTACGAACTGACTGCTCACACCACTTATGGCCTATAATAATTCCTCTCAGCAGATTTCTGGCAATAACTGTGAGAGTAAATAAAATTGCCATGAAAAGTTTCTCAAAAATCTGTCTTTCGGAGTCAACTTTAAACTGTAGATCCCACCACTCATATATAAAATTAACACACACAACGTAAGTGGTGTGACAAACTAGGTCGTAATCCTGTCTGAAGGGTTGTAATGACCAATTATGTATGTTATGTAATAAAACGTGCGTTTATCTGACCTGATCTGAGCCCGGCAAATTCAGTGTACGGTTACTAGGAATGTGGGTTGCCTTTGAGCTTAACATTGAAATTCTTTGACGAGGAGATTGATTTATTGGAATACTTTCTTGGAACCTGTGAAAAATGTCAAGTCGACATTTTTTTATTACATCGGTTAACTAGTATGTTTCCTTCTTAGCTATCTTTCTCTTAAACTATTGGCACTTGTCCTACACACAGGGACATTATCATTACGGACGTTAAGTAGGTGTAACGAACGAACATCATTAAATAAGTGATTTACTAGCCACAGTGGGTGGGCGGAAATGTCATTAAAAGTCACAATATTGCAAATAACAACAATAAACAATGAAAACAACAGCAATGAGTCACTAAAATTACGCATTTGCTAGAGTAAATCGTATAAATGTACGTGTATGGGTAACAATATTTTCAATTTCACATTTTTTTACATTGTTTTTAGAATTGTTTTCTACACACTAAAATATTAAATAATTTTTCACACTTTTTTTCCGTTCTTTTTGTTGTTTTTCTTTACAATTGTTGCTGTTGTTGTTATACTCTTTTATTTTATATTCTGTTATGGTTCTAATGCCCGGGTTATTTTTATTTCTTTTTTTGCTTTCATTTTACAGGAGGTTTTATTGTAAAATTGTTTTAAATTTTTTTCTGCTCCATGTAGCATGTAACAACTGCAAATATGTTGTATGTTATGCAGACCTATTCGTATGTACATATATATATATATACATACACACAGCCACAGAAATAAATATAATTGCATACATATGTGTGGTATTTTTTGTATGCATTTGTATACATTCTGGGAAAATTAAAATTTTCATATTCGTATACGTGTTTAAGGTGTTATTGTATGTCTGTATTTGTGAGGGTGTATGTGTGAGTGTGTTTTCTGTTTAACAAGTGTATGTGTTGTTAACACTTTTGATCCGTTAACAATGTATGACCATTTATTCGGTGGCGTATTTCATTTGTTTTAGATGGTCATTCGTGCTTAACAGCAAGCGAAAATGAAATGAAGGCTTAACTATACAGGGTGACTACGCAAAAGCTGGTATTTGTAACATTTTGGATAAATTAAAGAGAAAATAATAAAATTATGTCTTCATTCAAACAGGCCTTGAGATTGTAAGTCGTTGGTGTGTGATAGAAGCCCTGCGAATAATCCCAGGCAAGAGCGCAATAATAAAATTTACGAGAAGAAAGAAACTTCCTAAATGGAAAAATATTCGTGACGTGGATGAGATAATATCCCAGAAAATGAAGGTAAAATATCTGGGAATAACACTGGCTAGTAAATTGACATGGAGAGAACATCTCAGAAAACTCTAGACACGCTATAATGATATACAAAAGGCCTGCAAAGAAATCCTGAAAACTGCACTGGAATTGGGAAAGAAAAAGTGGCTATCATGTGTTAGCACAACAGGAGCAATGACAACTTGTCCTACAGCTGCGATGGAACATATATAAATAATGGCTCATTACAACCCTTCAGAGGCCTAGCCTCTCATACCAATCATGTTTTGTTTGTTAATTTTATACATGAGTGGCGGGACCTACAGTTTAAAGTCAGATCCGAACGACAGATTTTTTGAGAACATTTTCATGGCAATTTTATTTACTGCCAGACTTTTTGCCTGAAATCTGCTTAGAGGAAGTCGTCGAAAAAATATCATATTTCGTTATGAGGTCTGACCCGTGGTTTGAACCGTGGCCTTACGCCTAATAAGCCAACACACTACCTACTAGACTACGGTGATTGAAGCTCTGTTAACTATAAGCCACCTCGAAATTGTACGATGGGAGTCATATGTTGAATTCATTAGGGAATCTCTTAGCCTAAGAAATCTATGTATTCGGCGTAGTATAGTGTGTGTAGTGTGTTGTCTTATTAGGCGTGAGGTTAAGGTTCAAGCCCTAGGTCGGACATTTCCAACAAAACGAAATATGAACAAATATTTCTGCGACGACTTTCTATCACCAGATTTCTGCCAAAATCTCTGCCGCCACTAATGTATAAAATTAACACAAACAACATAAGATAATATGGGAAGCTAGGTCGTAATTCTGATTGAAGAGTTGTAGTGACCAACTATGTATGTATGTATATACGTAGGTAACCAGTAGACTCTCTGACTTTGGAAAGCGCTTAGCAAGAAGCCTTAGACACAAAAATGAAGGAGTTTAAATCGAAAATAGTATGGAACTCTCCGGAGAAGATGAATTGGCCAAGTAGGCAAAATAAAACGTAATTGCAGTCCGCGGGGTACAGGTTAAGCGAAAATTCTCGTCAATGAGCAAGCAGACGCACATGCGAGGAGGTGGGCTTCAACGTTGTTGATGTTTCTGGAATTCTAATGTGGCGTGGTCTTCTGTTTTGGAAGATAAAGACAGACAAAGGTTCTTTCCCAACCAAGTAGGTTTGAGGTAATCTAAACTTTTTTTTGGGAAATTCTATTAAGAGGAGATTTGAAGAGTGTATCAGACTATTAAGATATAACATGAGGTTAATAATAAGTCGTCGCTAGTTTAGTAGGTAGTATATTGCCTCATGAGACGAGCGGCCGCTGTTCAAACCCCAGGTCACACATCTCCAACAAGACGAAATATCACAAAATATTTCTTTGGCTACTGCCTCTCAGCAGATTTCTGGCAAACACTCTGAGAGTAAATAAAAATTGCCATGAATAGTATCTCAAAAAAAAAAAACTGTCATTCGGAGAAGACTTTGAACTATAGATCCCACCATCCATGTATACACCAAAACATAAGTGGTGTGAGAACCTAGGTCATAATCCTGATTCATGGCTTGTAAGGATCAATTATATATGGAGCCTGTTACCTCTTGTATACATGATGCATATGCTTATACGTTCACTGGTAGCAAGAGAAGTGATATTCTGGACGTTGTATAAAGTTAAACTTTTGCTTCTATGCTCCTCATTTCTACATTCCCTGTCAGTTTAACTGATTTGCTTTAAATTTTTATTCTTTAAAAAGTTACTTTAAATCAGAAAAATTTTAAATATCTCAACTGAATAAACCGCTTTTGTTTTTGTGTCTCTTTTGTTTTTACAGAATATTTCAATGTAAAATGTATTAAATTTTGGAATTTTTGTTAAAAATCGACTGACATTTAATTAAAAATTTCACAATGAAAAAAGCCTTCAATATTCCGTTTTTTAGTTTTATTTTATTTTATTTGTCATTGAGTTTATTTTACAACAAAAAGAAACGAACAAATAATGGTTTGTAGAAAAACCAAAAATATTGCAATTTTCCTCCATGTATTTGGCGTTTATCAAATTTTATTTTTTCAGCTTTTATTTTAAAAGTTCCCATAGAATCAATTTTTTTTAATTTCCTCCGGAGTACAAATAAACAAGTACAACGCATTTTAATGGAAATGCCATCAATTTCAATTTGGTTAAGTTAGTTTTTCTGTTGTTCTGTTATTGCTGCAGTTGAGATTTTTGATTTTCAAACACAAAAGCAAAGCAAAAAACGAAAACCAAATTCGTAAAAAAATTTAAAAAAAAATACACAAAAGAAACCTCTTCACTTTCGAAATTCTTACAGCTTTTTAACTTTCTTTTGGCTTTTAAGTTGAATGGAAATGGGAGACAAGGCCTTGGTTAAAGGGGCCTTTAAAACTTTTTTTATTTTTTTTTTAGTAAAAGAAAGAGAAGCTAGAGGTCCTTGGAAGGTTTCCTTAGTCTTCCCTTTTACATTAAGCTCGGTAAGGTTGCGAATAAGAGGTTCCTTTCTTGAAGGAAAAGGTCGCAACTAAGTGCTGGCCTAAGTTAGGTCCATTGTGATACCACAATCAATATTCAACTTTGGAATCAAACCTTTCCTGCAGGAAACCTTTTCGATCCCAAAATATATTGTGAAATTAAGAGCTCACTCAAGGGTGACAAAAACTAAGACGGTGAAAACCAATTTTTACAGACAGTCTTTAACACTTCCTCAGACCCACAGATCCTGCTGGAATGTCAAGTCTTTCGGCATGTCTACTAATAAAACAGCGGCTCGTCAGAAAAGCTGTTATGCGTTGGAAGGCCATACTATTTAAGAATACAAGTGAGTCGAGTATTTTGGCCCCTTGTGATACCAAAGTCGCCGTAGTCTATTAGGTAGTGTGTTGACTTATTAGACGTAAAAGCCATGGTTCGAGCCCCAGGCCAGACATCAAAACAAAATACAAAAAGTATTTCTTCGGCGACTTCCTCTCAGCAGATTCGTGGCAACAACTCTTATGAGTAAATAAAAATTGTCATGAAAAGTTTCTCAAAAATCTGTGGTTCGGAGTCGACTTTAAACTGTAGGTCCCGCCCCACACATGTATAAAATTAACACACACAACATAAGTGATGTGAGAAGCTAGCTCGTAATCCTGACTGAAGGGTTGTAATGACCAATTATATATGTATGTGTGATACCACAATTAATATTCCACCCTGGAATCAAACTTTTCCTGCAGGAAACCTATTCGAGCCCAAAATATATTGTGCAATTGCAGCAATCTCTACATTAGAGAGCTCACTCAAACATGTACAAAAGTGAGACGTCAAAAACCTGACACATGAGGTTAAAGGCAGTCTCTTGCTCCTCCTCAGACCCTCATATCCTGCTAGATTGTCAAGTCTTTCGACGTGCCTATCAGAACAACAGTGGCCTGTAAAAAACACTGTTCTGCGATGGGTGGCCATGCTATTCAAGGATAGAAGTGAGTCGATGCTCATCTTATCCATAAGTGTCCAGCAGAGTCTAGCACTACTGAACGTACCCTCTTACTGCCCACGAGATTGAGCCGCTCTATAAAAAGTGTGAATAATATCCAATTTAACTGAGGTAAACGGAGTACCTTGTAGTGACCATAGTATAGTACGCTTATTAGACCTGATGTTCTATTCAAACCCCTGGCTAGGCATCTCCAACTAAAACGTAAAAAGAAAATATATTTCTTCGGCGACTTCCTCTCTTCGGCGATTTCGAACAATAACTCTGAGAATAAAACAATATTGGCATGAAAAGTTCCTCAGAAATCTGTCGTTCAGAATTGACTTTAAACTGTAGGTGCCGCCACTCATGTATAAAATGAATACACACAACATAAGTGGTATGAGAAGCTAGGTCGTCGGAATCCTGACTGAAGGGTTCTAATGGCCAATTATATATGTATGTAATCAGAGTACCTATACATGTTTAAGATTCTGAGCTTCGTACCAGCTTTCGTCAGGCCATCAGAACTGCAATTTTCAATGATATTCCCATATCCTGAGCGTCAACTGAAAAAGCCTTCTTCTTCTTATAAATGATACAATTGTGTTCTTGCCCATGTTTATCATTCAGGCCCACCGTCATGCACAAATGATTTACAATCTTAGGACCCTTTTGTATGATGTCGCAGAGAGTACTTCGAAATTTTCCTTAGCTGTCAAGGATATATCATCTGTTGTGTCGACACTGTGTATGTTTCAGGATATTATGCGCATAGACTCTCTGCCATCCATCCGGATATCATAGGTTCTATACCTCTTTTATCTGACGCCGTATTTATGATCTTGCGAGGAGTGCTATCAAACTGTAGTTCCCCCGCCAATCATGTATAAAATTATCACACATCACATAATTGGTGTAAGAAGCTAGGTTGTAATCCTGATTGAATGGTTCTAATGACCTATGCTCTGAAGTATGTTGAAGATTCCGAGCTCTGTACCAGCTTTCATCGTCAGGCCATCAGATTTGCAATTTCCAATGATATTCCCATATCCTTAAATCCATATACAGTGAGCGTCAAAAGAGACTGTACATTATGGATAAAATTCTAACAATAACCAAACTTTACTTTTACCACTTAAGGAGAATGCCCGAAAAAATTTGACAATATTTCGAAATTTTTTTTTTAATTTTTTTATTTCAATTTTAAAAACCGGCAATGAAACAATTTTAAAATAAAAACAACTGTAATTTATTAATGTACACTGTAAAATAGTTACCTTAGAATGTTCCCAAATTTCCTTGAGATACTTTTGGCATTGATTCAGTGAACAATGAAATCATTGCACAAACAAATCTATTTTGATGACATCTTCAAATCTGACCTCTTTGTTAAGCAATAAAAACTGGGCCTTTTTAAGATGCTCAAATAGGCCTTTCTCTTCCCTAGTTCTACTATTTACTTACATTCCATTAGGAATAGAACAAAAGCCTCTTGTAAAAATATTATTCTACTTCATCTTCTTTAGCTTCCTAACGGGCAAAGTAAAATCCTGTTCGAATGTTCTGCTCTCAATAATTCCATTCTCAAGATGTACAATAGCTGGAGCTCTATTCAAAAAAGAAATGTTACACAGACTACACAGCAATGAAGAGCAAAGAAATGAAAAGTTAAATAATTTTTCAAAGATTTAAAGTTTCTTTAGGAAAATAAACAAAAAAAAGTTCATTTTTTTTCTTCTGTTCAAGTTGAAACAATAGAAGTGAAGAATTAACATTTTTCAACAAAAATAATGTCAAAGTGTCAACAAGGAAATTAATTTTAACTTGAATTTCGAGTTTTTTTTTACTGAATTTCGCTGAAAAAAAAGGAAATGAGAGGAGAAATGGTACTGGAGTGGTGAATTTATTGAATTGAATAGAATTTGATTCCTACTTAGCAGAAGTAAAACAGTGAAGTCATTTTAGAAAGTCAGATTTGATTGTTTTTATTACGAAGGCAAGTAAGAGAGATGAACGACTGGCGTCTCTATTTCCAAATGGAAATAATAAATAAATATTTCGCTTAAAATTTCAAAAGCCATGACAGAAAGAGTATCCAGACAAGTTAATGGAAGTTTACTTTGAAATACACACAAAATTATCAGCTTTAACAGAACGTTATTATCTTACATGTTAAAAACACATGAATTTCTGTTAGAATGCCAACCATTCCTTTCTCGAACTCAAGTAGTTCTCTGGTTCTCCCGCTGTCTACTATTGAATATATATTCCTTTTGAAATTCGACAGCCAGGTATGTTGGACTACCCACGCTTTGTTGAATTCCATTCTGCTTTTTCCAACTTATAGTCGCCGTAGTCTAGTAGGTAGTGTGTTGGCTTATTAGACGTAAAGCCAGGGTTCGAGCCGCAGGCCAGACATCAAAACAAAATACAAAAAGTATTTCTTCAGCGTCTGCCTCTCAGCATATTTCTGGCAAGAACTCTGAGTGTAAATAAAAAATTGCCATGAAAAGTTTCTCAAAAATCTGTCGTTCGGAGTCGACTTTAAACTGAAGGTCTCCACCACTCATGTATAAAATTAACACACACAACATAAGTGGTGTGATGGCCAATTATGTATGTATGTATGTATCATCTTACATGTTGAAAACTCATGAATTCCTGTTAGAATGCGAACCGTTCCCTTCGCGAACTCAAATAGTTCCCTGCTTCTCCTGCTGTACACTACTGAACGCAGCTGTTTTTAAATTCGGCAGCTCCCACGGACGTATACAGTGTAAAGAGTCCATCCAACTCCTAATGCCCTTTGATTTGACGAAATGGGATCCCAGCGTTTTGATTGCTGCTTGACTGTCCGCATAAATGATCAAGTTCGAAGGAGACCTAAGTGCAGCTTGTTCAATAACAAAAATCTCCGCCTTAAGTACACTGGCCTGGTAAGATAATCTTTATGACACATTCAGTGTCAGTTTACCGGAATAGACCCCAGATCCAGTTCCACATTCCATGTTTGGGCCATGACAGTTACCGATGACAGCTTTGGCAACACATTCTTCCTGTGTGGGACTGAGAGTTTTGTATGTTCGTCCGAAAAAGTTTTTGGTACCTTGTAGCAAGACCTAAAACCTGGGTGATTCGATTCTACTTCATGCAGTATGGGCCAACCGCACATGACCATGACTAATATCATATCTGAGAACTTAAGCCTCGGTGCAGTTCTAGCAGCCATCGGAGGAAGATGTTCAATGGTAGCAGGGACAAGATGACCTCGAGGACAGCCTACGGTTTAAACTTCAGAGCACCTTTGATACCCAAGCATGCTAACCTATATACCGTGTTCAACGTTTTATTGGGAAACATTCAGGAGTACTCGAATGTGTAGGAGGTAATCGTAAGTGCATTAGATAGCACTCCTCGTGAGATCATAAATACGGCGTCAGATAGAAGACGTATAGAACCTATGATATCCAGATGGATGGCAGAGAGTCTATGCGCGTTATCTGCTGAAACATACACAGTGTCGACACAACAGATGATATATCCTTGATAGCTAAGGGAAAATGTCGAAGTACTCTCTGCGACATCATCCAAAACAGTCTTAAGATTGTAAGTCATTGGTGCATGACAGTGGAGAAGAAGAAGACTTTCTCAGTTGAAGAATATTCGGCACCCTGTGTGAGATAATATCACAGAAAATGGAGATTAAATATCTGGGGCTAATACTGTATAGTAAATTGACATGGAGGGTTCATAAAGAAAGCGTTTCAATAGTGGCCAGAAATGCAAACCAAAATTCATTCACTCATGCAGTCATAATAAAGATCAAATAGAATTGGAATGGCAACATACAGAGATTAGCGTGTGTGTTGGCAGAACAGGATGCTCTGATGGATTTAAGTACTCTGCACTTGGTAGAGAGGATCAAAGTTAAAATGTTAGGAGATAAGTTTAACATAATATTTTTAGAGGATGTTGTGATTTATGGAATCGAGAGCTCCAGCCTGTATTGGCCCCTGGACAAAACTAGTAGACTATGATTTTAAGAAATTGTTCTCAATGAGAATGAGACAGAATAACCTGGAATCTGCAAACGCTTTGAAAAGAATGAAGTTAAACAATATATGTATATAGTACTGGCAGAAGAGGATGCTCTGTTGAATTTAAGTACACTGTACATGATAGTGAGAACCAAAGTTTAGGTTCATAGGCGACATGTCTAATATATAATTCATTAGACTTTGGATTTTGACTGATTTTGACAATGATTGGAAAAACCTAAAATTTGCATACTCTTTGAATAGTGAGACTATTTTATGGGGTACAGATGGATTAGGAAAGAATCTTGAAACACAAGCGGCGGTAAACTCGCGGGAATCTTCCAAGCGGAGGCCTATGCTATCGAAATATGTACTCAATTCAATATGGATAGGACGTAGCTATGGTATCTGATCTGTAGTTGCCGCAGTCTAGTAGGTAGTGACGCTTATTAGATGTTAGGTCACGGTCCTAACCTCAGGTCAACTTTAACAAAACGAAACATTAAACAAAATTTTTCTGCGACTTTCTCTCAGCAGATTTCTGTCAAAAACTCTGTGAGTAAAGAAAAAATTGCCATGAAAGGCAATAGGTCCCGCCACTCATGTATAATATTAATACTTACAACGTCAGTGGTGTGAGAAGCTAGGTCGTAATTCTGACTGAAGGGTTGTAATGACCAGTTATATATGTACATATGTATTTATGTAATACTATCTGACAATCAGGCCGCCATTAGAGCGCTCTCTATGACGTTAAATTACTGCTTATTGTTGAACTCTTTATAAAGAATACATGTTTTGTTTTAGCTTCTTAATTACTTGTCATTACTAACTTCTGGGAGAAGTGACGTAGAGTCAGAGAAAAATAATCAATTACTTACTCTTTGTCTAGATAAACATTACAAAACGTTTATTTTCTGTCTTCATGTCTATAGGACGAGTAGAGACGTACAATTTTATGATTGCAATTTAGTTGCGGGTTTAAAACTCCATCTTTGTTTGTTTTCAGTACAATTAAAAATAATTTTCAGGTTAAGAGAGTTGTAAACGAACTTCAAAGGCATACAACGAATATTTTGTTACACTATCTAGTCATGAAAAATCTTGAACAGAATTCCTTACGAATTATAAAAAGTCTACAGAAAATTGCATTCATAGGCAAATGCCATGTGCTACATAAAGCACTCATTATAGCATATCACTGTGGCATCATAACTCATTACTACATACTTAACAATGGAAAATTTATCCCCTGTTTTATCCTATTGTTACAACAAAAACAATCATCGTGTGTTTAAAGGAAATCTAACAATGTTATCCAAGTAACAACAGCAACAATTGTTGCCAAGATGTACTACCGTACGAATGTATGTACGTACAAATGTACGGAGATACTCTAAGTTAACCTGTAATGTTGCTGAAATAATCGATGATAAATGAAGAGAAAAATTACAAAAAGCGTAGAATAGAAAGAAGGAAACAAACAAAAAGACTAGTTTTTTGCCAGAGACAAAAAACAATAGGAAAGGAGCAAAAATAAACAAAAAGAAGAACCGAAGAATCGAAAAGAAAGTAAAAAAACAATGCAAAAAAGATTGCTCTAAGCTTCTTCGCACAATAGCAAAAACATAGAAGAGAGAAAAGCTAAATATAATGATAATAACGTCAGCGAAGACAATGATGGTTGAGTGCATTATAACCATGATGACTTATAATGGATTTGGTGATGCTGCCATTATTATTATTTTGCCATTATTTTGAACGCTAAATAAACTTTAAACAATAGCAGGAAAGCAAAAGTTAAGCTTTCGAATGACAAAAGTTCTTAAAGACTTGATACTGTAATGGCAGGTTTATTACAATATTATATGGCTACCAAAAAAGAAGGTAGCTTGCTTGTCTTAATGGCAGTAAAAGGACCTGAAGTCCGTTCTTTTCTTAGCATAAATCAACTGTAAAAATTATGGCAGCCATGTGTCTTAACTAACTATGTTGGCATAGATACATGGCTAAAGATTTAATCAAAAAGACTACATGATTAACAACTCCATCAAGCTGAAACCGCGCCAGAATAACTAATCGCGAGATTATATTGGGCTTATAGCCACGAAACCAAATAATAAAAATTATGTTTCTGATCCTGTTTTTTTAGTTATTTTCTGTACAAATAGTTCCCTCCTTAAATTTTAATTCCTCTTCTGCAGTTGAGATTATTATTGTTTTCCGTTTTAAAAAGAGACACTCAACCTCTGCAATTGTATTGTACTCGTATAGCCAGGGATAACAATCATATCCCACAACATAGATTGCGATATTTAAAAGCCATGGAAACAGCAACAACAACAACAAACAAACTACAACTACAATACTTCCTTAAAGGTAAAAGACTTCCTATACATATGTATGTACAGAAAAACAAACAGTCAAAGAGATACGCAACTCATACTCTAATGACAGGCATTTTGTTGTGTTCATTTCTTGTTGGCTAATGACTACTGAACGCCAGTTTTGTGGTTTAGAAAACACACACAAAGAAAACTTAGAAAATTGTTTTCCTTTTCCTCACATTTAATTCTCGTTTCAATCATACATGGATCCGTTGTTGGGTTTTTCTATTCATTAGCAGAACTTTTCTCCTCTTTATAAAATTTTATTTTCGTCTGTCTGCATATGCCCAGAAGTTTTATTTCGATTTTTAAATTCTGTTTACGTTTCCTAATAAATTGCTTCAAACTGTTTACATATAGAAAAATAGGCCTCCGATTGAAAATGTAATCAAATTATTTTTTTATTAAGAGTTTAAGTTGTAAGTTTTTTTTTCATCGAAATACAAAATATTTCGCCATATAATGTATCCTTTTAACCCACTGTTGCTGGTTTCTAGCTCCAAGCGACTAAATCTAATCAAGAACTTAAATTTTCAAATAACGTGGGAATTTCCAATGCTGTTTATCTGGGTGAAACGCCTCCGAAATGTGCAATTTTCCATAGCTCTGGCTCATAAATGAGACTGAAGTGGATCGATGACATAGGTTATGTCGGCTTCGAGCTCCGATGTGGTTTGTTGTTTATTCACATACAGCTGTGACTTAAGAAAACCCAACAAGGAGAAGTCTAATGGAGTTAAATCGTACTACCTCGGTGACCAATTCATATCATTTCAATCTGAGACACGTTCTTAAATAGGTTGAGCATAGTATCTAATGTGTCATAAGCTGTGTGACACGTAGTGCCATCCTTTTTAACTACATGTCACTAGTGACCAAGTCATTCATCAATTCAGGTCAAAAGAATTTGGTAACAATCAACCAATAGTGATTGCCGTAGACAGTGATGAAGAAATATGGGTCTGATAACGCCGCTAACGCAAAAACCACTTCAAACAGTGATTTTGTTTTGGATCCATTGTACGCTCTTGGATCTCTTGTGGATTGGTATTGAGCCTCATCGGTGCGGATAATTTTTCGATGAAAACTTGGGTCAGTTGTCAACTGCAGCAGAGCTCATTCAGTAAACACATGTCATATGTTGTGGTCGTTTATGGTGATTTGGCAAAAATAGAATTCAATTTCCAAGCTTTAGCTTCAACTGTCAAATTTCAGAAGTTTCTGTTGGAACACCCTATTCTATCTAGAAATTGTTAACCTCTAGCATCTCTCTTCATTCTTTAGCGGTTGAATTTCTGTCAATGGTTTGCCTGGTAGTCGTCGTAGTCTAGTACGTGGTGTGTAGGTTCAAACTCCAGGTCAGACATCTCCAACAAAGCGAAATATAAAAAAATATTTCTTCGGTGACCGCCTCTCAGCAGATTTCTGGCAAAAACTGAGAGTAAATAAAATTTCCATGAAAAGCTTTTTAAAAATCTTTTTAAACTGTCGATTTGAAACTGTAGGTCCTGCCACTCATGTGTAACAACATAAGGAGGGTGAGAAGTCACCCTTCTTCGTCAAATCGAAGAAGCCCTGAAAAATGTGTTAAGTCAGGCCGAAATCCGATGAACCGATTGGAAGGAGGGGATTGCTTACTCACCCTGCAATTGTGTAGAGCTATCCAGAATTAAACAGAGGTTTTAATGACAACTGTAAATATATTTAGCAACCCATGTGTGTTTATTTATAACAAATTTTAATTGTTAGATAAGCTACATACAACTTATTTTACTGAAACGCAAGGCAGTGTGATGTATTTGAGACCTCAAGTGGGTTCCAGTTAGCAGATTGACATGATTTAGTATGGCTTTACAATGTGAGAGAACCCAATCAATATTAATTCAGCATTTCTCCCAAAATTATTTGTTTTATAAAGAAATTGAATGTTCATGTACGGATTCTTTCCCCTGAACTATAACAAGATTATAACAAGCCTGTATCATTCTTTCTTTCAACACATGTAAACGTATATAAATGAGATTTCCTCTATGACATGAAGGCTTAAAAGAGTTTTTATATATGTTTTGTTGTTGCTAGTTTTCTAAGAAATATTTTTCTTTAAAATTCTTACCTCTTATCTTGTAGTTTTGTTGATTGTAATTGAATTCATTTCATTGTGGCAGCTGGAAAGCCTCATTGTGGCATTAAAAAATCTAAAAAAAAAGAAAAAATACAGAGAAAAATTGAAAAACATAAAACAAAATAATAAAACATGCTCGTAATCTTTCATAGATTATATATATATATTTTATAAATACGTTTGGGTGTGTGTTTGTGTATTTATAATTTAAATTCTAACAAGAGAAACTTTTTAAATATTTTAAGAAATTTAAGAGAATTTATTTTTCTTGAAATTATTGAATAATTTTTAAATATTTTTCAAAGAAAAATAGATTCCCTAGAAACCAAACATATAAGAAAAATAAGAAAACCCTTCTCAATAATGAAAACAGAAAAGCAATCGATAAACTTTATCGAAAAATTATTGTGTGTTAAAAAGTTTAACCGCCAGACAGATATTGAACTGGAAACCATGTACGGCACTTGTCTCCCTTGACTTGAGTCCTGTAGCTGACAGTGAATTAAGTTCTTTTCTGTAATTTTATAACGTTTAATAGGCTCTATTAAGGAAGAAATGTGAAGGATAATTAAAAAAGTAATGCGGTGAGAGAAAACCATTCATTGCTCTGTCGTTTTTAAATCACTTCACAGGAGAATGATAGTTACTAAGTAGGCACACAGATGAGACAGATGCTTCAATCAATTCGACCTTTCGCTATATTTAAATAGTTTTCGCGAATTATAAGTCTTTTAAAATGAAATTACGAGGTTAAGAAATTAAATGATTTCATTCGTTTTTATACCTTTAGGGCTGCCATAAAATATTTTGATTTTCCTACTCAGTTTTCATTTTTCTTCTAGACATTACTGGAGTTTCATTGTCCAAGTTTTTCCGGGTAAGTCATTTGAAAATTATACAACATGCTTCCATATACTGATCCCTGTGGGTGTAGGGTGGAAGAGATGCAAACTAGGTAACTTGTGGTATATTTAAAAAGGGTTCTGACATTAAATTTTCTTGTATGTTCCCTGACTACTGCAGAATTTTCCAGACCATCATGTGGCCATCATGACCATTTATACAGCATCACAATGCTCGATCTACTCCGACATTCAGTCTGAGTTTAAGTCCCTACCTACTTAATTGGTCATTACAACCCTTTAGTCAGGATTACGACTTAGTTTCTTACACCACTTATGTTGTGTGTGTTAATTTCATCTACACGTGGTGGGACGTAAAGTTTAAAGTCGACAGATTTTTGAGAAACTTTTTATGCCAATTTTCGTTTACTCTCAGAGATTTTGCCAGAAATCTGCAGCCTGGAAAAATATTTGTTCACATTTCGTATTGTTGGGGATATCTGATCTGGGATTTGAACCGTGGCCTCGCGTCTAATAAGCCTACACCTCTACACTATTCAATAGACTACGGCGACTGTCTGATTGCTGCAGATTTTTCTAGACTGAGATCATGGCCATTTTGATGGTTGCAATGGTTACTGAATCTCTTGATCAACTCCGCCAATCAGTCTGCAATTAAGTCCCTAACGATCATAAATTCAACATTGGTCCTTGTCCATGAATATCGGCGATTTCTGTGGGTAATTTCGCATCATTCAAACGTAACACTTTTATATGTTCTTGGGAGACAGGAATATCGTTTGAAATTGCTTGGCTGGTGAGCTGGGCCAGTACAAAGCAGAATCGGTATGAAGGTCGCAAGATTAATTCTGGTTTTCTTAATGAAATGTTTGATGCCCGGATTGAGTATTGATTGTGATAACAATGGGCCTAAATGGTAGCCTAAGTAGCCACTTTCATCGATTAGAGTTTGTCACCTTATCTAACCCAAGTATATCTCACAAATACAAAGAAAACAAATACAAAGAAAAATACATCTGCAGCTTCAGCACTACAAATAGAGTTTCTTTCATTTGCTTCACATATATGAGGACAGCCTTCGTCATTTGCTTTACAGAGGGTAATAACTACAGTCAGATATTAATGACGAATCGACGCATTTAGGTATCTTCGAAGTGTTCTAAATGCAGGATATGGGGTGGGATACCACACATATACATAATTGGTTACGACCAGCTTCTCACACCACTTATGTTGTGTGTGTTAATTTTATACATGAGTGTAGGGACCTACAGTTTAAAGTTAACTCCGAATGACAGATTTTTGAAGTTCGTGCCAGAAATCTGCTGAGAGGAAGTCGCCTACGAAATATTTTTTTCATATTTCGTTTTTTTGGAGATGTCTGACCTGGAGTTTGAACCGTGTCATCATGTCCGCCAACACACTACCTACTAGAATACGGCGACTATAAAGGTACTAGAACTGAATGAATTGAGAAGAATTGTTGCCTCATATTGACGGTTTTAAACCCAAAAACATTTTTTTTTAAACATAGTTGCTGACTACTCACTCAGATCATTTCCTAAGAAGTTTTTTTGCTCTTTGGGACAATTTCTAAGCAGCAGACTAAAATGCATTAAGCTGCAAAGTTGTCTTTCGAAAATCTCAGTCTTTCTATGCAAGATACTCTCGTTACCGTCAAAGAACTGTTCATCAATGACAGACAGTCAATAACGCTACTGTCATGTATGTATACATAGATGATTGTTAAATTTTTTTGCCATTCTTAGTTGCCATAAAATCTTATGACGAAAACTGTTAATGTTGCAGAAAATGCTGTAAATGCTGATAAATAAAGGATGTATTTCATAAGAGCACATAGTATGGCCCACATTAACTTCAGTTAACCACCCCAAACCACACGTTTTGGGTAGTAAATAAATAAATGAAAAAAAAATTAGAAGATGGTGGAGTTTGGAGATGTAATAAAATGTTAACGAAAATTCTACTGCAAAATATTTACGACACAACATATTTAATGGCGAAATAAAAAGTGTTCAGCAGCGCAAAACATACTAGTTTAGAGCGTAGCCATTTTGAATCACGTTGTTCTGTGTTTGTTGACGCAGCAAAATGGTAGATATGGAAGAAAAAATTATGGAAAATAATTTCATATTAAAAAAAGAATCATTAACTGAAAAAATAGAAGAAATGAAATGGAAAATGAAAAACAAGAAAAAATATTTCAACATTGCTCGTATATTTTATGCTCTTTTATGTTACGATGTCATTGCCCGTTGTTCGTTCCGTTTGTAATATTTTTTTAAGGGATGTTATTAATAAAAATGGAAATAAAATATCATAATGGCCAGTTCGCCAACACTCATCAAAAAAAGTAAAAATTAAAATCAAAATGAGAATGAGACACAGAAAAAGTAAAATATAAAAGCAACAGCAATAATAAGAGCTTTTAAGTGCTTTGCTATTCAAAATAATTCAAAAATTAAAGGCGAATTGTTTGAAAAACATTTCAAACGTTTTGACGTTCTTTAGAATGCATTTTTAATATTCTATTAATAATTTAAATTTAAATTAAAAAAAATCACCTTTTAAGGACCTTTCTAAATTCAGCTTGAGCTTCAGAAAAATATTTCTTTAGCATGAAAGCATTTCTAGGCACTGAAATTCGGTATTCCGTGAAGGAACATATTATTTTTTTATTTCTTTACTTTGCTGCAATTGCTTCAATCAAGTTTAACAAGATAATTAGATGACTAACCTACTGTGTCAAGTTCTAGAATTGTAGGGTTGCCAAATAGTATTGCGTGGAAATAGCGCCCTCTAAAAAATGTATTAAGTTAGCGTGATATAGTGACGAAAGTCCCAAATATATTCTTCCTATTATTTATTCTTAAAAAATAAACCTATAGGGTCTTCCAACAAGAACTTTCGAATTTAAGCAGTTGACAACGACCATCTTGTTAAATGCTGTAGATGTGAAATCACCAGGGGGATATAGCATTCATTGTACATAATTGATCATTACAACACTTCAGTCAGGATTCCGATGTAGTGGCGGCAGCTTGTGTTTAAAGTCGACTTCGAATGACATATTTTTGAGAAACCTTTACATGGCAATTTTTATTTATCCTCAGAGTTTTTGCCAGAAATTTGCTGAAAGGCAGTCCCCAATGAAATATTGTTTAAAATGTTCTTTTGTGCGAGATGTCTGGCCTAAGGTATGAACCCCTCTCACTACCTTCTACACTACGGCGACTTCAATAGCATTCAACAACACGTGCAATTAAGAAATTTTTTTTAATCGAAATGGCTGTTCTGTACGGGCAACATATGTGCACGTGCAAAATTCTACTTACTCTGAAGCTCAAGATAAACGACCATAGGCAATGATATATTATCGCTGAACTGGATCTAAAGTAGTTTGCAAAGGACACAAATTTTCATGGAATAAAAATTTTCGGCAATGAGGCTCATATCTGAATGAATGGGCACGTGAACAAAGAAAATTATCGAATATGGGATATTAACAACCCATACGACATTGAAGACCTGCCAATGGATCCCAAAAAAGTTATTGGGCCAGCGAGGTCATACGATTTGACTCCGTTAGAGTTTTTCTTGTGAGGTTTTCTTTTGCCGTAAATTAGTTGCCAAACACAGCGGTCCTTAAAGTCAACAAATAACTCATGCCATCGATCAAATTCAGCGTGATTTATGCGTCAAAATAATGGAAATTTGCACTGCAACCAACAATAGGTTTGTCCAACCAATAATGTGTTTTTATTTAAACCCTCCAAACCCCCCTCTACCTTTAAATTTATACAAAAAAAAGAAAAAAGAAATAAAACAAAACAAAGCATCGAATGAAAAAGGTAAAGGAATAATAAAATAATCGTTTCAGAATTTAATCAGGTGTATTGCTTAATTGGAAGTTTCTTTTTTCAATTTTCCCTCGTTGCCTTTGTAAGCAAATCAAAACCAGCAGACAAGGCCAATTTAAAAGCAGCATTTCATTTGAAATTGGATTTCAGAAAAAAAATCTTAAATATTACGTCTGTTATGACGTTCGAGCATAATTCTCTACACTCGTATTAATACTTTACGTCTGTTTTGACGCAAGCTTTCATACTTCACAGCTGCTAAGAGGGGCATATCACCTACTTCTGCAATGTGACGACATTAAATACGCATATACTGTGAAACATTGTTGAATAATACAAAGAAAATGTTTAAAGAAGATTTTTTTTCTAGTCATTGTTGTCTAAGCACAATCTATTTTCATTCATAAATTTTCAGTTTTTTTTTTAATTATTACTCTTGAAAAGTTGACGACAAATTTGTATTTTGTGAGCTTTAAGTTCTGTATTGTGTTGCAAAATAAACGTATATTTTAAACCATGGAAATGCACAACGCATGACCTAAGCGATGTAATCACCTCAACGAAATAGTGTTTGTAAATATCAGTAAATTGTTGTTGTTGTATCATTTAAAATTGTCTTAACAGTTGGTAAATGACCCTCAAAGAAATTGTATTTTATTTGAACTAAAAAGTTAGAAGCTGAGGCGGTAGGATTCTGAAATCTGTTTGCATTGTAAGAGACAGAGAAGAATACTTCTTCAGGGAAACGATACATACACAGGACCTTACGACCTAGCTTCTCACTTATGTTGTGTGTGTTAATGATTGGCGTGACGTATAGTTTAAAGTCGACTTCAAGCGACAGGTTTTTGAGAAGCTTCATGCTAATTTTATTTACTCTCAGAGTTTTTGCCAGAAATCTGCGAAGAGGAAGTTGCCGAAGAAATATTTTCTTATATTTCGTGTTGCTGGCTTGGGTGGTTATTCAACTCTATCAATTCATTAGAGCACCGTTTCTATAGATCCAATCTTTCGCTGTGGTCAGCGAATGACGCAATGTTTAAGAAAGAGGATTCATTTAGTAGACGCACTTTTCCGATGAAATATCATTGAAGTCGCCGTACTCTAGTAGGTAATGTGTTGGCTTATTAGACGCGGCTTATATGACCGCGGTTCAAACCCCAGGCCAGACATCTCCAACAAATTAAAGTATGAAAAATTATTTCTTCGGGGCCTTGCTCTCAGCAGATTTCTGGCAAAAACTCTCAGAGAGTAAATAAAGTTGCTATGAAACGTTTCTCAAAAATCTGTCGTTTGGAGTCGACTTTAAACTGTAGTTGAGCCAGTCCATGTATAAAATTAACGTAAGTGGTATGGGAAGCTAGGTCCCGACTTAACGTTTGTAATGACAAATTATGTATGTATGTATGTATGTGTGAATGTATGTATGTATGTAACAGGATTCGAGTAGGCATTAGCCTACAAGGAGTACATTAGATTGTTTGCTTGAAATACTAAAACACGGACCAAAAAATGATTAGAAATGATTTCCGACAGCAAAATCATTATGTTGTGATAAGAAAAAAGGACATGGCCTCACACACAAGGCTTACAATTCTTGTTCATTCTGGCAAGAAATGTTCAAAGTCACCTATTTTCAATAGAGATAGCAGTGCAGCCTTAAAGAGCTGTTATCTGGATCTAATTGGAACACTGCACATCAGTTTAAGCCAGGATCTCTCAATTGGCTTCATACCATCTTTTTATAGTCTGACTACTAAAGCTTAGTTAGTTTCAGTTAATCGAGATAAACAACAATAACAGTCTCTAAATTAATAGGAAATATTCTTTTAATAGCCTTGATAACAATCACTCCCGCTTAAAGCTTTGCTTTTGAAATGCCGAACTTAACTGAAAACTTGAAATGTTTTTACAAACGAGACACCCTAAAGCAAAATATCTACCAATGCAAATCGAACTTTTGTTGTTCATCATCTATTCGGTTTTAACACTTTCCGAACAGCAATAGAAACAAAAGAAACACTTGTGCTGGCTGTTAAAATGACACGTTCATTTCAAAATAGAAAAAAAATTTTTTTTCAAAGCTTCAGGCTTCCCTTTAACACTCATCCTAGCTTCAACACTTTGAATCAAGATACGTACCACTCTCTGTAGGCAGCATTGGCAACCGTTTTTTCAAATGAAATAAAATTCTTTGTTCGCGTGCATTTGTTTTGTTTTTCAGCTGTATTTGCATGGCTTTATTGCAGTGCAACAATAACAAGGTTAATGGTGTTGTGTTTTGTTACAATATCATGAGTTTGTCAATTTAACAAAGACAACAATAGCAATACAGGACACAGAACACTTGTCATCTTCATTTGTTGTCGTCGGTTTCTAAATTTTTTTGTTTGTTTTTCCAGTTTCAGACTCCTTCATACACGGGGTTCTTGCCAAGGAAATAGAATTGAATCGCTGTTTAGCTGCATTGTTAACTTTAATGAGTTAAAACTGCTAGACATCTAGTTGGGGTAGAATATTAAATGTTTCGAGGCTTCCTACAGTTACTTTCGAACTTTGACTGTTGATAACGCCTGTCTTTTGGAAGAACCATCTGTCAAATTAGTTTGTAATTGATTTAGTCTGTTTTGCCAAATTACCGTGCATGAATATAGTCTTTAGCAATACGGGGATGAAAAAATTTGAGTCCACTGCTTCAGTATACGATCGTCTACTATGCGCTCGTTGACGAAACGCAAGATTAGAGGATAACATCGTCTTTGTCCGTGAGAACGTGCAGTAGAATCTGTGGCTGTCGAATTCGCATCGTTTAATCGTTTTGCGTAGGGACTTGGAAATAGAACCACCAAATGGGTGTTTCTTCCGGTGATGAACAAATTTGAGTCTAATGGCTCAGCATACGATCGTCTACAACATGCTCGCCGACGAATCGGAAGATCCGAGAATCTTTTTTTTTTTGAGTGTGTACAGGAGAATTTGAGGCTGTCAAATTCGCTTTGTTCACATAAACTCAGCCTTTCACAGACCACAACTTGGTGTATTTTTAGCTCAAGGCTTCGGTAGGAATCTGTACAAAATTCATGTGACCAAGAAATTTAAGGTAAACGACCAGAGGCAACAACATGTGCTCGCTGAATGGATTCAGGCAACATCTTCAGTAAAAAGGCTTATTTCTGGACGAATAGATACCAATCCACAAGAGATTCACGAGTATCCAATACATGCATACATACATAATTGGTCATTACAATCCTTTCATCAGCATTACGACCTGGTGTTTCTCACACCACTTATGTTGTGTGTGTTAATTTTATACATGAGTAGAGGGGACCTGCAATTTGAAGTCGATTCCGAACGATAGATTTTTGAGAAACTTTTCTTGGCAATTTTATTTACTTTCAGAGTTTTTGCCAGAAATCAGCTGAGAGGAAAGTCGCCGAAAAAATATTTTTTTTTTAATTTTCGTTTTGTTGGGTCTGGGTTTTGAACCTTACGTCTAATAAGCCAGCACACTACCTACTAGACTACGGCGACTTCAACTACATGCATTCGATACTCTATGCATCCCGAAAGAGTCACTGTTTGTAAAAGATTTTCGGCTGACCGATGACGACAATCCATATTTCTATGAGAACGAAATTGACCATGCCATCACTATCAACTGCGAGTAGTGGTACGATAAGTAGTACGATTATCATCTTCTTTTGGCCTGCATCTGCACACCAATAACATATGGTTTTAACAGAGTAACGTTACAACCACACAGCTTATGCACATTGTATTGGGTGGGCCATCTATTGGTTTGAATTTGAACCATCGATTATTTCGACTCTGGCAATACTTATGTCATTCGATTCTATCGCAAAATTCAGTATATTATCTCCACTGAACGTAACGAATCGATTTACGTTTGAGCAACGTTGGGATTTATTGGGCCAACGAGAAACTGCATGATAATGTCGAATTTGCCTAAAAAAATTTTTTTTGATGAAGCTCATTTTCATCTTTGTGGGTACAATAATAAGCAAAATTGCCTTATTTGGGGCTCAGAAAACCCACACGTTGTCTTACAAAAGCCAATGCACTCATTACGAGTGATTGTTTGGTCCGATTGTGAAGCGGAGGCATTATTGGCCCATACTTCTTTGAAAATGAGGACGGCACAACCATTACGGTCAATGGAGACATCTATCGCACCATTATCACCGATTTTTTTGTACCCGCCCTTCTTGTTATTGATATGAACGACGTTTGACCGAAATGGTGATGTGAATTGACCGCCAAGCGGCTGCTATATGACACCACTGAATTATTTTCTGTGGGGCGCTGTTAAAGAAAAGTGTTAAAACAGTGTCAAACCAGAGACAATTGCGCATCTGAAGGCCAACATTCGTGTTGCCCTTGCAGAGATACAACCCCATACACTCGAAAAAGTGCACGAAAATTGTCCGATCGAATGCGGTACTGTGTGGCTAGCCGTGTTAGCCATATGAATGAAATAAAATTCCATTTCTACCAGGAACAATTGTACTTCACAACAAGAGAATAAATTTTACAAAATTTCAAACCATTTTTGTTTCATTGCATTTTTAAATTTAAACTTTTAAATGGCCCGCCCTTTATATTCTGAGCAAGTGATTTGAGGGCATGGTCATCTCATGTTGACGTGAAGTGAAATGGCTAACGAAATCGTGACCTCGTCACACATTTTCTTGTGCGATTTTCACAGTCACAGGTGTAAGCAAATAAGCCACAAACTGCAGAGCTCTTCAAAGTCAACACTGGTGAAAGTTGAGCTCCAGTCAGAGAAGCCGTGGAGGATTTTTCATCAAAATTATATTTTATAGATAATGGCATGAATAGGCCTTTCAAAATAAAAAAAACAATAGAATTTGATGATATCGCACGAACACACTTGGTTTTATTTAAATTTAAGGACTTGAAGCTCTAATAAAAGACCTGATATTTTATAGGAATGAAAAGAATAATTGAAAAAGTGACTTTAAATTTAATTTATAAACCCTGTATTATTTTTTTTTTAAATTACTTTACATACTTGCACCGTCTTCGTTGGCGAAGACGTAGTTATTCATAAAAGTTTCGAAAAATTTGGTTTTCATTACTTCTTTGGCAATCTCACATTCCATTTTTATTTCAAATTTCATTTTGTATTTTTGTTTTTATTTTTATTTTATTTTGAAAGTAAAACCTGAAAAACAAAACTGTATGCAGTAAAGTTTCCTTTCTTTTTTTTGTTTTCATTGATCCCTAGGTACCTATGCAATTAAGTTTTGTAAAAGAATGAAACATTTGCCAGTGTTGAGTAGCGATGTGAAAAAAGTTTGCAGTTCATTGCAAAATTTGTTTCTTGTCTGCTACTGTAGCAAGTTTAAGTTCTTAAGGCAACTTTGTTAGAAACAAACTTTGTTGTCAAATAATTTTTTTTGTAAATAGAAATTGATATTTTGAATTAATTTTCGGAAAACTTTTAATATGACTGTGGAGTAGAATAGAAATTTTACATTTCATTTGTAATGTTTGAAAAAGTTTTATTAACCATCAGGTTTAACAATTAAAGAGACATGGATTTTAGAAAAATTGGGTTCAATAGTAATGTCTGACAAGCTGTGTTAAGGATGTTGGCCGTAAGTGCATTACTATCATAATTATAACGATACGAGTAAATATGTAAGACCTAAACACTTACATCGTGTACATAAATACATACGTACTTAATTGGTCATTACAACTCTTCAGTCAGTATTACAACCTAGCTTTTCAGACGACTTACGTTGTGTGTGTTAATTTTATACAGGAGTGACGGGACCTACATTTTAAAGTCGAGTCCCAATGACAGATTGTTGAGAAACTTTTTCATGGCAATTTTATTTCACTTTCACAGATTTTGCCAGAAGTCTGCTGAGAGGAAGTCGCCGAAGAAATATTTTTTCGACATATCGCTTTGTTCAAGATATTTGCCCCGGGGCGTGAACCGTGGCTTGACGAGCAATAAGCCAACATACTACCTACTAGGCTACGACGACTAAGCTAAATGATGGCCGTTCCAAAATTAGCCGGCTTGATGTATGCCTGGACGCGGCTACTGTCGCTATGCATACCCTTTAGTCCGAAATGCAACCTACTTGTTTAAGCCAGCCATGTTGTGTGTGATAGTTATATCCAAGACTGGCGGAATTTACAGTTTATTGTCGACCCCGGGGTTTCAGACCCATTTTAATGGCAATTTCGTTTACTTTTGTCAGAATTCTGCTGAGAGACAGTCGTCGAAAGAAAAACTTTGCTTGTCTTCCGTTTTGTGTGAGATATCTGAGCTGGAGTTTGAAACACGAGCTACGGAGACTTCGATATTTGAATACAATTACGCGGACCTAAAGACTAATTTTAATTCTTGAAAAGAACTAGATGCCATTCTGGAGTGCAGTCTGTTCCTTAGTTAGGGTTAACAGTGTAGTGACTTGGCGAATTGAGGTGGCCATGCCTCAAATGGTTAAGAAAATCTACAAAATGATCATCGACAGACAACAGATAACAGATGAGACAGAGGAACAGTCAAACAGGGGATTAAACCAGTACCTTTTGCAGGCAAGCTAAGTTTTTTGGATGAACTCTACATACTTTTTAATCAAAGGAGCGCAGTATGCTAACTTATTGCAGCGTTAAACTGTTGGGTCTTAAAGACCCATGTTCGAATTGCGAAGCTACAAGCAAATCACCAACGATGTTTGCTCTCTGAGTTCATCCATATGGGATGCAATTTCTAGGGTTAGGTTGAGTTTTAGAGAGAATAGTTGTAAATTAAGAGCGAAGTAAAATTTTGTCGACCATCAATCTTGATTGGATTATCATTTCATATGGCTCAGCGTGATTCAAACGCTACTACTTTATCCAATTGGACATGAGGTGGCTCCTACCACTCAATTAGAAATATAGGTTAGGTGAAGGAGAACAGAGGGATTAGAGTTTGTGGACATTGGATTTGAATCTCTTAATATTATGAGCGGCAGGAAAGACCACTGCAAGTAGTGTGCAGTGGGACTACGGATGATCCAGCTAAAGAACGAATTATGTCTGTAATCAGCATGCGATCCACTGGCCAATCACTGACCACAAATAGATGTACTCGGCGAGAAAGACAAGTATTACGACGAAATACATGATTATCGGGAGCAAGGTCTTTTATCTCACTCAGACACAATTCGTTGTAGTAGCGATAGAATTGTGAAACACATGAATTAATAGAGCTGAACAGCCTACCGCCTTGCTTTGCCGGTAATAAATTGAAGAAAATTACGAAAATATTTCATAAACAGAACTCCCTCATATGTCATCAAATACAAGGAAAAGAAAGAAAGAAAATAAAAATCAATTTCCATATTTTGTTTTACTCGGAATCTTATTGATATTCTAGGTTTCCCTTAACTTTTATTGCAATTGATTGTTGTTGTTGTTGCTGTTGTTGTTATGCTCATATTTCCACTTCATCTAATTCCAGGTAAAGTTATTGATGTTTGAATTCGACTGTAATCATTTATTCGTTAAAAGAAACTGGCATCCATTCCCCATGCTGTTGAGAATCAAGAGCATAAAAACGAAAAAACAGAACAATAAACACAGAAGAGCAGTAGAAAACCTGCGATGAAGAAAACAAATGTTCAGTCATTCACTCAGGGAGCCAATGTATAGTAAAGCATAAGAGAAAACAACAATAACAACAAAATAGGGTTTTAAAACGAAAAACAAAGTGCCAAAAGAATGCAAAAGAAAAATATTTTCTTTTAAGTCCCTTACAAAGTGGAGGTCACTCAGCTACAAAATGATTCAAGCAACGTTATGCTGCTGCTGCTACTGCTGTTCCTTTTCTACACCCAGTTTTCTTGCCAATAAACTGGCTATAAAAGTACAGGCTTAAATAGAAAATACCTTAACAACAACAGCCATAACAGCAAGTTGTAAGAACAAGTAACAAACAACATGTTTTTTTCCTCTCTCTCTCTCTCTCCAGAGGAGGTCTCCTTGCTACCTCCTTAAAATTATGGCAAAAAATTGTGCAAATTTGTTAAGAAAAAACGAAACAACAAATTCCATTTAATGCTGCAATTACAACAGCTGCAATAGCAACGTAACGAAAATAAAATGCAGCCAGATCTTAAGAAGATGGACGAGATAGAAGAAGATGAAGGGCAGGGAAGCATTGTTTATGGAAAAGTCTGTAAATAAAATTTATATTTTGTTGTTTACATTTATTGTGTATGTATATACTCGTATATGCGTTAATATATACGGCGATAAAGAAAATTGAGGGCATTTTTTAAGCCTCGACATTGTTAAACTCCATCAAGTGCAATTTGATTAACTTTTTAATTGCCTTGCACAATAGTTGGCAGCATCTAATTGACAGAAAAGTTAGCATCGGTATTATGTTTTTAAGTGGCCTTAAACACAACATTTTAAACCTTGTTTTTGTTTTGTAGTCGCGGTAGTCTAGTACGTAATGTATTGGGTTATTATATGTGAGGCCACAGTTCAAGCTTCAGATCAGACATCTCCCACTAAACGAAGTATTCCCTCAGCAGATTTCTGGCAAAAACTCTGAGAATTAAACAAAATTGCCATGAAAAAGTTTCTCGAAAAGTTTGTCGTTCGAAGTCGACATTAAACTGTAGGTCCTACCACTCATGTATACAAATTAACGCACACAACATAAATGGTGTGAAAAACTAGGTCGTAATCCTGAATAAAGGGTTGTAATTACCGATTATGTATGTATGTAACATAGGTGGTATGTAAAGCTAGGTTGTAATCCTGGTATGATGGTCAGGATCGTCATGTCAGATAAAACAACACAACCAGAGTTGTACCGTATACGGAGTCTAGTGTGTGTTGACATAACACGGACAATGAAAACCTGACCCACAGCGGAACTTAAAGTTAAACATCTTAGGAAGACCCTTAAAATACCACAATCGACTACGTTTCTACAAAAGGCGTAGTCTCTATGCAAATATAGTTGGCAAACCTATTATTCTAGTAACTGTTTAAGCAGACGTCTCATCTACTTATCTAGAAAAACTTTTCTAGGGAAATTGAAACAAAGCAAATGAGATGATAATATGAATGCTTTGTGACAGTGCGGTATTCCTTAAAGGAATTGCAATATGGATAAGGAGGGCTTTGACCTAATTTTCCATAAAACTGTTGAAAATGAAGAAATGCTTCGCATTTTGCCTTTTAAATATCAAATTAGCACTCTATTTGCGCTGTTGCTTCTTAGAAATATAAATGACGATAATTTGCTTTTTACAACTTTGTTTTTACTTTCTTCTATTATTAGAAAGAAACGCAGGAAGGAAGTAAATAAATGAAGAAAAAAAAATGTCAATAAAAAATTAAAATCAAAGGAAATTGTAAGTGCTGATATAGGCTTCAAATCAGACTCAATTGTAAAAGTCTACTGTAGTTATAAGTTTTTTTAAATAGAATTTCAAGGGAAGTGGCTTCGAAGTACATGAAGAGGAATGAAAATTAAAAACCTTAATCTAAACAGCCACGGTAGCCGCCTAATGAACACACCCTTGTTCTGATTGCTTACAATTAAGTATCAGAGTATTACCATTCAAGTATTAAATTTACATTTAAAAGTTTAAATTTAAAAAAGGCAATAAAACAAAACGGTTTGAAATTTTGCCAAATTTATTCTTTTGTTGTGATGTACAATTGTTCCGACTAGAAATGGAATATTATTTCAATCGTATGGCTGCCGCGGCTGGCCTCACAGTACTCTCATTCGATCGTACCAATTTTAGTGCAATTTTGCGAATGTATAGGCTCGTATCTCGGCACTGGCTTCAAATGCCCCATTGTCTGTGGTTTCTTGGCATAACACTTTTCTTTAATAGCGCTCCGCAGAAAACAGTCCAACGGCGTCAAATCCCAGCTTTTTGGCGGACAACTAACATCACCATTTCAGCCAAGCAAACGTCCATCAAACGTTTGACGCAATCAATCAATTTTGACATGGGATGTTGAAACCAAACACCCTTCACATCAATACCATAAGAGCAGATACAAAAACTTGGTTATCTTGACGGAGGTGTCTCCGTAATGATTGCGCCGCCCTCATTTTCAAAGAAATATGGGCTAATGATACCTCCGATCCACAAGCCGCACTAAACTGTCACTCGGAATGGGTACATTGGCTTCTGTAAGACCATGTGTGGATTTCTGAGCCCCAAATACAGCAATTTTGCTTATTAATGAAGCCACCAAGATGAAAATGAGCTTCATTCGAAAATATGATTTTTTTTTTTTTTGGCAAAATCGGCATCGTCGTGCAGTTTCTCGAAGCGCATGGTTATGCGGCTTCAACTTTTGAACCAATTGAACTTTATAAGGCATTATGCCGAGGTCTTTTTGCAAAATTCGACCTACCCTGGTGTGTGAAATATTAAATTCTTGAGATCGATGGCGAGTTGATGGATTCTCACGCACACTTTCAGTCAGAGTTTCGATTTTTTCGGGTGTACGCACTGTACGAGCATGCTTTCGTCTTGTCGCATCAACAATGAAACTAGTTTCATGAACTTTAACAATAAACTTGCGCATACCGGGCACTGTTGGTTCTTCTCTGCAACCAAATTTTGTACGACATTTTCGCGCAATTTCCGACCAATTTTCTTTGCTTTGGAAATAAATTTCCAATAAACCCGGATGTTGCTCAAACGTAAATCGATTCAATTCGTTCAGTGGAGATAAGATACTGAATTTTGTGACAGAATAGAATGAATGACATAAGTGTTGCCAGATGCGAAATAACCTAAGGGTCAAATATAAACCGATAGATGGGGCCTACCAGACTCAAGAAGAGGAATAAAAATAGGCAGTAGCTGTCTTATCCAGGCGCCTAATACTATGTTCGGACATGTACTTTTATTGAGTCAATATTCGGTTCATTAATTACAATATTTTAAGTGTTTAGACATAACAATATACGCAGTTCAGCTGCTTATTCAATATTCATTTGACAGATGGTAAACAAAACAGCTGATTGTTTTAACAACATTGTTTTGTTTGTCGTTGTTGATATTTGAGTTGCCAAATATCAATAGACAGTGTTCGGAAAATTGTAATATGCTCAGGGAACGTACTTATGACAGTGCTGTATTTTAAGTTTTAATCAATATTATAATAATTTATGAATTTATTGAGGAATTATTAATTGACATTTGATATGAAATATTGATATCAATAATGCCGATTATTGCGATTTACTCAATATAAGTGCATGTCTGAACATAGTATAACAAAATCCTCCTGATCTGTTGCTTACAATTAAAGAATAGAGTATTGCTATTCATATATTCAATTTCCTTAGTTAAGAATTCGATGAGCTTTAGAGAAATAGCGGAGAAATATGGCGAATATATAATAAAATTAATCCCAAGGAAATATTAAAAATTATTTGTTCAAATTTGTATGAAACTTTTCAATTTTCTTTTCAAATTAAATTTTCCGTTTGCAGCAAATACACTAAAATGGAATAGAAATTTGCTTTATTTAGTAGACAAAGCAAGAGAGAAAAAGAGAGGAAATCAGAATCACTTTTCCACTTTCAAGTGCTCCAAAAGGCTTTAAAGTGAAATAACTTAATTAGCGGCCAAATGATGTTTGAGCAAATTAAACAAATTAATGTAATTCTGCTTTCTAAATAACCTCTGTTTTCTTACTTTCTTCCTTTTTTCTTTCATTTTAGCCAAGGATTTCGCTTGAAAAATGGCTGAAAAGGAATTCAACAAATTACAAACACAAGAAAGAAGACAAAAAATTTTAATTGAATGCCGAACCAACAGAGATTGTTACAGGTAATACAAGACTTGATAGCCGTTTGTTAAATATAATTAGCTTTTGGTCAATAGGTTAAGAGGTGAAAACTAAATAAAGGTCATACGAACAAAATGGTGCTATTTCCCCTCTATCTTTCCATAGCATGTTATCAAGATGAAAAGGTTTCTCTTTTCTTTAACAGGGAGATGTTACTTTTAAAGCCTCCTACTGATTAAGGAAAAGAAAAAAATAACTTTTGTAACAACAATTATTCTGTAGTTTTAATATCTTTTTTTTTCTTTCTCAACTCACTGGCTTCTTTGTTCAAATAAGATGTGTACTGAGTGTTTATGAAAGAAACTGTACACTTTATATGTATTTATGGCACTGCATTTCCTTTATGATCCTGTTTTTTCTTTTGTTTCTATTTTTTGCTTAGTTGTTATATTGTTTACCATACAATATGTAGGAATGAGTTTGTATGGTCGTTTTAAGTTTTCCTCTTATTGTTTGTAAAGGAAAATGTATTTTCATAAAATGTTTCTTATGCCCCCTACAATAGAAAATGGGTTCGAGTCTGGGCTTATTTTTATAAATATTTACATCAGTACGGCAGGATTACAACCTAGTTTCTCACACCACTTATGTTGTGTGAGTTCGTGTTGTTCGACTTCGAACGACAGATTTTTGAGAAACTTTACATGACAATTTTTATTTACTCTCAAAGTTTTTGCCAGAAATCTGCTGAGAGGAAGTCACCGAAGAAATGCTTTTTGTATTTTGTTTTTATGTCTGGCCTGGGGTTTGAATCCTGGCTTTTCGTCTAATAAGCCATCACACTACCTATTAGACTACGGCGGCTTACTACGGCGACTTACGGTAGATATACAGACTTAAAGAAGACGTGTTACTTTGAAGTCGACATAGTCGAAAAAATAGTGTGTTGGCCTATTAGACGTGAGGCCATGGTTCAAACTCCGGGTCAGACATCTCCAACAGAACGAAATATTTGAAAAAATATATCTCCGGCGAGTTTCGCTCAGCATATTTCTGGCAAAAACCTCTGGCAGTAAAAAAATGGCAGGGAAAAGTTTCTCAAAAATCCGTCGAAAACTGTAGGTCCCGCCATTCATGTATAAAATTTACACACGCAAAATGGGTGGTGTGAATACTAGGATGTAATTCTAGCTGAAGGGTTGTAATTGTACACCCATTTCACAACAATTAAAATAAATTTTTAAATTCATACATGCTGTTAAATTCCTTATTGTTCGCACAATTCCGTGTGCAACCTTTCACGACTTGGTTCAAACAATAACAATTTGTTTTAATTGTTATTCTCCTTTACACTCTTCCGCATACACAATAACAATTGTTCAATTGATTTTTATAAAGCAGATCTTCAAACCACAATTGTTCTCTTCACACGCAATGCCTCTTCACACAAGACTGACTGAATTTTTTCTCTTATCGTTGCCTGTTTTGTCTTGCCTTTTATATCGCGTAGTAAACAGTCTGATGAATGCTTTCGAAGAAGGATGGCTGCCTTCGCGAAATCTCTATAAACGTAAACATGTTGGTTACGTTATTGTTGTTGATGTATGTTGTTTACGTTTATCCTTGCAGTGTTGTTGTTGCTTGTTTACTTGTTTATCCCCTTTTTTATACACTGATGTTGTTGCTATATTTTTGCTTATTCGTTGATCATGTAAACAAGTCCATTGTTTTGTTTTTGGAGCTTTTGTTTATCATTTTAATAACACCATTTCCATTTTCGTAACAATACGATATAATTTTTTTTTTTTTTGAAAACTATGTTATGATTATTAAATATAAGCTGCTAATCGAACCTACAACTCTTTACGAAGAATACACTTTAAATGTCTTAATGAAAGTAATAGAACTTTCATCTCCTTTTAATAGATTTTTATACTCGGTTTCCATTATCGGCAAAATGAATAGAATATCACGTATATTCTTATGGGCATACTTTCCCCCTTGAGATTTTTATATTTTCCTAACCCTGTTAACATTAAAAGAAACATAAAAAAGTACAAAGTAAACAGAAAAGCATCTTGCAACATTTCTCATAAAAAAAAGTTAAGCAATCTTTTACAAAACTTTCTGAAATAAACACAGAAACAAAAATAGAAGCATAAAAGCTTAAAAACAAAATAATAATGTTGTAAGGCATACAAGGCAAACATGTTTTAAGAAACAATTACAAGAAAAAACTAAAGGCAACATAAAGTTGTGGAACACTTTTGTAGAGGCCTACTGAATATCAGAGAATGAAAGAAGAATTAAATTTAGGTCTACAAGACCTAGAATACTATAGTTTCAATGGCATAAGTTGCACAGTCAAGCGAGTCAAGCAGGCAATTGGATCGTAGGGGGTCCCAAACAATTTTTCGTTTATAGCTGTTTAGCCCTAAAAACTAAATCTACAATAATGAGAAAAAGTATGTATTAAGAAATGCAGAGTAAGTAGAATACATCCCTGTTCGATTACAGAACCCGTTTCAAATACCTCAGACATATTCCCTTCTTGTTGAATAGTGCATTGAAATCTGTAATAAACGGCCACTGACTGTAACGGCCACTCCTTGCTCATTTTTGAAGAAAAATGGCCCAATTATGCCTCTGGACCAAAATCCGCACCAAACAGTGACTCGTTTTGGGTGCGTCGGCTTTTCAATGCATGCGTGCGGGTTTTCTGTGCCCCAAATACGACAATTTTGCTTGTTTACATATCCGCCAATATCAAAATTAGCTTCATCTGAAAGATGATTTTTTTTTGCCAAAATCGGCATCTTCTGAAATAGGCTACAGCCATTTGAATGAAATTATTTTCCATTATTAACCGGAAGGATTCTACTCTCAAATAAAAAAAGAAATTTAAGAAAATATCCAAAGCATTTTCGAAAAATAAAGTTATTTGGCGGACCCTTAGCTGCTGTGTACTACGAAAATTGTCAACAATTTACTTTCCAGCAGTTGGCTAAGCATATACTTCAGGAAAATCGAAACAAAAACAAATTCTTTTGTTCGCCTCTTTTTCTACAAGATTTATCTGAGCATTTAAAACAAAAACAAATTCTTTTTCCGCCTCTTTTTTACAATTTGTCTCAGCGTAATAATTTTCTAAAAAATTAGAAAAAAATTACCAAACAGCAGACTCTAGAACTTTCACGTTCATTCCATAAATAATGAAATGCCAGCATTTTTTGTAAAACAATGGTATGAAAAGAATATAAGAAATCTAAAGGACAAGAAAAAGAAAACAAAATTCAAAGCGACAATTTGTAAAACCTTTAAAATGATAAAAACGATGATAAAATACAAAACAAGTTCATATAGTATTTGTGTAGAAGCTGCTCCAGAGATAAAGATGCATATCTGTCTAAGGAGGAAAACTAACAACAACAAAAACAAATTTTTTCAGGCTTACAAAGTCAATTGCAGAGAAGTATTTGAGTTTTGTTGCTCATTTTGATGATAGTTTTCAATAAAAGGTGAGACAAGTTTTATAAACATTTTGGTTTTTAGTTTGGAACTAAAATAATAAGATTTGTTTCTAGTTCAACATCTATTTAAACTTTATAGAGTGTAGACAATCCAAAGATATTGCTCTAGGCATACGATATCTGAAGAAACTGGTTTCGCCCCATTAACCGTAGATCGGGCTTTGTATTAAAAATGATACATTTCAATTTTTTAGACTACACAACTTTAATTCAGAAAAAGTTAGATGCCTGATATTTTCATAATTCGTTAGTATTGTTATCGCCATTATTTTAAACTAAATAAAAAAAAGAAAATTCAAACAGGAATTAAAAAATTAAAAAACTTCATAATTCTGGCTTATGTATCATTTTTGATGCATACGACTTTCCTAGCGATTTTTTGGTGTCGTGTATGTAATTTTTTTTTAAAGATTTCAAGGATTTTGTGAAGTTTTATCGTAAATAATACAATATTTATGGTTTTTGAGAAAGATTTGAAAGCTAACGAATTGAACGACGGAAGTGAAAATGTTGAATTTCTATTCTTGATATTGATTGAAGTAGTCGTAGTCTAGTATGTAGCGTGTTACCTTATTAGACGTCAGACCAAGGTTCGAACTTCAGGTCAGACATTTCCAATTTATAAAGAAAGGCTGTAATGACCGATTGTATATGTAATATTCGTGCTGGTAAGGACTTTGAAGAAGAGTCTTATGAACTGAAGAAAGTATTGGCAGCAACAAATATGACAACAGGGTGTTTATCGACAAAGATGGTACTACTTGGAACAGAACAAACTGCCTTTAACAATTTGGTATGAAAAAATATTACCAATTTTCACGCATATTGATAGCAGCTGTTTCCTGAAATGTTGTAGAGTCCCTCCTACTGCTCTCCTCATATTTACCTCACGTGACAGACAAACATTAGAAAAATGTGTTTCGATCCATGTTTTATCACAGATAATAATATTTCGGTCAACTACGTACGTATGAGATTACAGAATCATTCGCTTTGATAATGATATACAATTTACACCTATTACGCCTTTTCGAAAAATGAGCTAAAGCCTTCCAGCCTTTAATAATCATGCTTAAAGTATTTTTTTGAAATTCGAGTGAAAAGGATTTTTTTCTAAAAATAAAAATATATTTATCGTAATTTTTTGTTAAAAAATTTTAACCATTTTCATAAAACTTTTATCACACAACTTGTAGTTTTATGTAAGAAATAATTGTGTATAAATAGTTTGGGGTTAGCTAACATACTTTCAGAGCAGCCCATATATCCTTTTTTTAAGATTTTTAAAAATTCAATTTTTTGTTCGCCTCAAAGGTAAGAAAATTAAAGAAAATATATGTAAATAATGATGCCTATGTTTTTATGTTCCTTTTTGGTATATTTTCATCTCAAATTAAAGTTTTTTAGCGACAGAATTCTAAAACTTTTTAGTTTTATTGTGGAATATGAAAATTACCTCCAGCGATTTTAATTGAAATTTGATGGAATACTTACAGTGATTGTTAGGGAAATTAATTTAAAGATATTTATATAAATCAAGCTTCATAAAGAGATTTACGGAGTAATGCTTGGTATTGATTTATGTTTTCTTTCCTTTCCTTTTGTTTTGTTGTATAACGTTTTCTGCTTAGATCTAATTTTGTCGCTGTAGATTAGTAACTAATTGAATTTTATGGTCGTTATAAATTTTGTGGTCCACCGAAGTCGAATTGACAGTTTTAGATTCAAGTACATGCTACGTGCGTAGCAACAGTAGTATTTGGAGAAACCCGTATCCAGGTAACCAGAGAGGAATCAAAGAGAGAAAATTGTTATTGACATAATCGATGTTCTATTGCAACGGGAAATTTTTTACCTCACATGACGTTGACAATAAATATTTCTAACGAATCACAAGAATGGTTTGTACAATCAGGTTTCAGACAGGCCTCAACTGACAGTGTTACTGATGCGAGTGACAATAAACTGTCCTATCTAAGCAATTGGAAACTTATAAATCGCCACAAAGCAGGGTGCTAGACGTCAAATTATTACCATTTAGAAAGAAATAAAACCAAGCTGACACGAAGTGCTTGATTTTTATGTAAAAAACCATGCCAATGTACATCATGTCAAAAATTTTGGCGCAAATTTCATAAAGGTAAATAAATAGTTTTATTAAAATGAATTAAAATATTAAAATTTTTCAACAAAATCTATCAATAATCGTGACAAATCCACGTACTACAGGTATGTATCAAAAGTGATACATAAGCTAGAATTATGAAGTTTTTTAAGGCTCGATCTACGGTTAAATCCGGTGGTGAGCATATTAATTGGTCATTACAATCACTAAGCGAGGACAACAACCTCGATTCTCACGTCTCACATGTTGTATGCATTAATTTTGCCTATTAGTTTTGGGACCTGCAGTGTAATGTCGACTCGAGATGTCTGAACTGAGATTTGAATAACAGGATAAGCCAGCAAACTATCCACTAGACAACGGCGACTCCCGGACTCATACTAATAACCTGAAAATGATAATGGGAATAAAGAATAAAAATCAAGGTATGTATCCAAAATAGACTTTGGAAAGTAGACTCTGAAAATACATACATTACTTCGCGAAGGAATACAAAAAAAAATCATTTCTCTCTTCCAGATCTTGTAAACATATAAACAGACATATTTGGTCATTAAAACTCTTCAGTCAGAATTATGGACCTAGTTTCTCACACCACATATGTTGTGTGTGTTAATTTTATACGTGAGTGGTGGGACCTACAGTTTAAAGTCGACTCCAAACGACAGATTTTTGAGAAACTTTTCATAGCAATTCTATTTACTCTCAGAGTTTTTGCCAAAAATCTGCTGAGAGGAAGTCGCCGAAGAAATACTTTTTGTATTTGTTTTGATGTCTGGCCTGGGGCTCGAACCCTGGTTTTACGTCTAATAAAGCAACACACTACCTACTAGACTACGGCGACTTCCAGAAAATCATATAAGAGTTTAAATGATGCGAAATTTCCCTAAAAAATTCTCGGTATTCATAGACGTATATTCAGTCGCAACCTGTCAAAAAAAAAATCAGAAGATTTTCAGGAAAAATCCCTCCACCCAGAAAGAATTACGCCGCTTTCTATATGGACAATATATAGAAAGCATTAACAATCCTATCATGCATCATAGGTGTAAACCTCAACGGTTCCATTGGTAATCTCCTGATCTTTAGATCACAAGCCTCTAGTTGAAGTTCTATAATTAGAGTTTTATTAAAAAAGTACTCGACCCGAGACATATCTATGCCTTCCCAAAATAAGGGTGATGATTTAATTCCATTGAGCCTAGCTGGCACCATCTCAGCCATCTGATTTAATTGAAAGCCAAAGGGATTCAACTAAGCATAGCAAATAATCCCTTGTTTAGAGTGAAACAGAGTGCACTGGTTATCTGGACAATTTACTGCCTGCATACTCTGGCTATCTGTTGGCAGAGGCATTGTTATTTCAGCAGTGTCCACTAAATATATACTTTCTGGAAAAAAATTGGTGCCATATCGCACCAATAGAACAAGTAAGTGGTGGTTGGTTTAAAACCGCAGATCTTATTTGAGGTTGTTTTGCAGGTTTAAAGCGACGATGTCGCTTTGTTAGCCCTGTTATCATCTTGGATAAGGAAATTTCAATATTATTAAAGATCGATAAGTACAAGCTACCATAGTCTAGTAGGTAGTGCGTTGGCGTATTAGACGTAAGGTCACGGTTGAAACCCCAGGTCAGACATCTCCAACAAAAACGAAGTACAAAAAAAAATATTTCATCGGCGACTTCATCTTGACAGATGTCTGGCAAAAACTCTGAAAAGTAAATAAAAAGTTGCCATGAAAAAGTTTCTCAAAAAATCTGTCAATTCGGAGTCGACATTAAACTGCATGTGCCACCACTCATGTATAAAATTAAAACACACAACAGTGATGTAAAAAGCTAAGTCGTAATCATGACTGAAGTTTTGCAATGCCTAGCTATGTACGTGTAATTTTCAATTCCAATTTTTCAAACAAATATCTGGGAAATGCAGGACCAATTCTCTATTTTTATAAAGTTTTCAATGGCTATTTTGGCTATTTAAAGTGGTATTATTGTGGCACAGACTTAAATTCCAATGACATTATTACTACCATGAATACTCTTAACTGCACTTTTCTCCAAGCAGCACTTTCATCTTAACTGTTACGTGTAACACATAATTTTCCCCAAAAAAAATCATTTAAAATGAGGTCATGTATGGTATGTAGTTTATTTTATTTTTTCAAATTTTCTTTTTTTTCCTTTCCTTATAAAATATTAAATTATGTTTCTTTTTTTCGTTACTAAATCCTATCTTTTCTTTGTTTCTTTTGTAATCTTTACACATTCTTGAACTTTTCCAACATTTCTGCAACAGCAACTGCACTTCAACACTCATAAATAAGCTTCTCTATAAGAACACAGCTTACTACCAAACATACTGGCCAATATTATAGTGCATGTATACATGCGTATGGTCAGTAAAATAATAGAAAATTTAACATTAAAAATTAAAAAAAAAAGAATTTTTTTGTTGAAATTACTTCAACAAACAGAAGAATTGCCCTTAAGCTGTAGGGGCTACCAGAATTCAAAAGTAGAACAAATTATATTGGAATGCGAATGAAAAAGATGATGCTCTGTTCTGCTTTTTAAATTTTGTTTAAACAAAAGAAATTAAAAAATGTTTTTCTCTGAAATTTTATGAAGAGCTTGATAGAATTAGAACAAAAAATTTAAATCTTGCAGGGCTTCCTCCTTGCCTATGTAGCTATAGAATAGAAATTAAAAATAAAAACTTTGCAATAAAATTTTAACAAAAACAGCCACAAGAAAAAAATTTACAATTAATTTTGTAGAAGGGAACGTGATAAATTTAAAGTAGTAAAGACACCCGAAGCGTGGCATCGTTGCTAAATATTTGAGTCTATTGTTCGCACTGTTCATTCAAATTATATAAGCTTTGCATAGTCGTGACCTCTAGCGAACACTTAACTGTTTTGAACTGCAGTTGTTCAAATGATCCCGATATACCCCCCACATGTAGAAATGCTAAAGAAGGCTTAGCTTAGGTTAGGTCGGAGTGGTAGCTCTGATATCAAAACGCGCACTTGATCACACATAGCGGTTCGTTGTGATAACACGGGTGAACGCAGTCTCTGTACTGACATAGTTCCACCAAAATCAGGGAAGGGCTGCACATCAAAAGCCTAACTACCCTACACTGGAAAACCAGCCAGAAAGTTTGATAAACGACGCTACGGTGGTGGCCTTATAATTAGAAACGATGTTTCTGGAACAAAGTTCTCTGGAGTGACGAATCTAAGTTTAATTTGACCAATTTGATGGAAAAACGTATGTAAGATGTCCTCCAAACAAAGCCTTTAATCCCAGGTATAGGTTCTAGTTATAAGGCCACCACTGTATATCCTTGACATCAATAGATGATAGCTCCGTCAAGCTGACAAAATACATATATCTACACCTCGCAAAAGATGGGCACTGACAAAGAAAGTGAATAACAGACTGCTCTTCCTCAGTGGATCTGCATCCATGGCAAAGTAGTTAAATGAGAACCGCTTTCTTTCCGCGTGTCTGCCCATAACACACCTGTAAGCATGGCCACTGTGATTGATGTGATGTCACGACCAAGTCCAAGTAACTGGTTGGTACGCCTTCTATCCATCAGAGGCCGGGTGAGTCTGGACTCCTCATTGACCCAGGGTTGGCGTCTAGAAAGAATTTTCGCCCAGCGAGTGGCATAACCAAGTCTACTGAAGAAGATTCCGAAAGGAGTGCACCAGCTCTGGCGAGCTCAACGGCCCTGCAGTTCCCCAGAATGTTACTGTGCCCGGGAACCCAGACCAGTGAGACACTAAAGCTCCTAGAAAAAAGGTCTAGACAGCGACGACATTCACTAACGATCCTGTAGTTATTCACAACACCCGACAGAGACCTTATAACGGCCTGACTGTCAGAAAAGACCGAGACGCGGGTAAAAGGAAGCACCGTTGACGAAGATCCATTGAGCGGCCATCACCTCCGCTTGAAACACACTACAGTAATCTGGAAGTCGGAGAGAGTTGCTTAGTTCCAGTTTCCCAGAACAAACTCAGCTCCCGACCCCATTGTCGAGTTTAGAGCCGTCCGTGTATATGTATATCCAGGAGTTCCGGGGGAAAGAAGGCTTAACATTTAGGAAAAGTCGTTAGTTTAACAATCTACCAAGAATACATAGAATTATTTCAGAAGAGCTGATGGGCTTATAACTCTTAAGTTAGGATCACAACCTAGCTTCTCATGGCACTCAAGTTGTATGTGTTCATTATAATCATGTGTAGCGGTATTTACACACTACACTGTGAAAATTTCTCTACAAATTAATTTTACCTTCGAAGTTTTTGCCAGATGACTGCTTTGGGGAAGTCACCAAAAGAAATTTTGTTTCATATTTCGTTTTACTTGCAGATATCGGAAACAGAGGTTGAACTACACGCTCTTGATAACAACACACTACTTACTAGACTAGAGCTTGTGTCAGAAAGAAATTTTGTTTCATATTTCGTTTTGCTCAGTATGTGTGAGTCAGACTTACTAGACTAGAGTGACTTTCGTTAAGATTAAAGAGTAGGTTCTCTCACCAAAATATGTTGGCTGTTTTAATAATACCCAGGAGTAGGAGGACAAATTTGAGCACCTTTTTCATGGCAATTAAATATTTTTAGGGCTTTTACCCGAAAACTGCTGATGAGAGGTTGTCGTAATAAAGACAGTTTGAATACAGAGGTCAGATCTACTTCTATAATCCATAAGTTTATCCATAAGAGTACGGCCGCCAGACTAGAGCTCCACAGTATGCGTTTAATTAATACTGCATCACTAACACCCCTACAAGTTAATCAGTGCCACGATCACCCATTTCCGAAGACACAGAAAGGCAACAGCTGTTGAAATTATTGCCCGTTTCTGCATAATTGCCTTCTGAATAACTTCATAGAGTCACCAGAATTTCAACATCAACTGCATCTCTTCTGAAGGCTAAAGGGAAAACCGATCTCTAGTCCATTTGCGAAAAGGTTAAAGGCGATGTAGAAAGGCTCTTATCATTCAGACGATATTTAAAATGGTTTATAAATGGAAAACAGAATCAATGATTAAAAAGTTATTGAGAGATCGACAATAACTTCAAACAATTTTCGACAGTACCCGTCACAATAATGCCCACAAATGCTTCCAATATCCTGATAAAGAAAAACCTGTAGAACACAAAGCATTCAAATGATCACTCAAACATTGAATTAAGAATCAATGTCAGATATTACACAGTGTTTAAATAATTTTTTGTTCAAAGTTTCTTAGTTACGTGCAAATATTCTTCAAATTGTAGAATACAACTGACCCAATACTTGTTTTACCTGACTACCAAAAAAGTTGATCCATAAATAATAGAAAAAAAACAAAAAAAATACAAAAAAATATAACCAACACTTGTAAACCATGCAACGCACACACATACATATTGCCGTTGTAAAATTGTGTTAATCTCGTAAAAAAAAATAAAAAATAGGCATCGAATACCTGGTATATGCACCAAGAAAAAAACTTCTCTAAACTTACTCTTTGTAAAGTAATACTGGTTTATTTATAACAAAAAAAACAGGAATAAAAAAGTAAAGAGAGAAGAGAAAAAAGGCTAAAACCATATTAAATAAAAACATTGCAATATACAGACACTGAGTCAAACAATTGTTCGTACACCAGTCTATTGAAAATACGTATCAAAACGTATTCAAAATATGAGTTCAATTGAGGGATAAGAAAAGGTATAAAAAGCTGAGACAATTAATGGATTTAACGCTGTTCGCCTTTTGAGACACACCAATTTTCGATTTCCCCGTAGGAATAGCAGTTCTGCTTAGTCAATGCGTGTCTCATCGTTGAAAACAAGTAGTAGCCTGAAGGACTCAAGTCTGGTGAATATGGCTGTTGGGGTAGCTGCTCCCAACCCTTTGCTTAGATTGTATCCTAAACCAACCTTGCTTTGTGTGCAGCGGCATCATCATACACATACATAATTGGCCCTAACAACCCTTCAGTCAGGAATACGGCCTAGCTTCTCACACCACTCATGTTGTGTGTGTTAACTTTATACATGCGTAACGGGACCTACAGTTTAAAGTCGACTCCGAACGACAGATTTTTGAGAAACTTTTCATGACAATTTTATTTACTCTCAGAGTTTTTGCCAGAACTCTGCCGAGAGGAAGTCGAAGCCGAAGAAATATGTTTTCATATTTCGTTTTGATGTCTGACCTAGAGTTTGAACCGCGGCCTTACGTCTAATAAGCCAACACACTAACTACTAGACTACGGCGACTTCAGGGGCATCGTCATGTTGCACAATTATACTGCCGTATCTGGTAGCCTATTCTGGTTGTTGTGCTATCAATACATTGTTCAAATCAGTAGTCAAAGTCGTCGTAATTTAATAAGTAGTGTGATGGCTTATTAGATGTGAAGCCACGGATCAAAGCCCAGGTCAGACATCTCTAACAAAACGAAATATGAAAAAATTTTTCTATGGCGACTTCCTCTCAGTAGATTTCTAACAAAACTTCTGAGAGTAAATAAAATTGCCATGAAAAGTTTCTCATAAATCTGTCGTTCGGAGTCGACTTTAAACTGTAGATCCCACCGATCATGTATGGAATTCAAAAACACAACAAAAGTGGTGTGAGAAGCTAAGTCGTAATCCTAACTGAAGGGTTGTACTGATCAATTACGCACATATGTATCCGTGGTTCAAATAGGTACCGATCTGTATTAGCGGATTCACTAAGGCTTTAGTAGCTCGTGGTACACCATACGTTTCTGCACCCACTAGTCACACAGCATTTTCTTCCTGCCGAATCGAACTGCTTCTGCTACCGAAGTTGATGGTTGTTCCGTGGATTTTAAACGATTAAAAATTATTTGTTGTGCAACATTTAACACTTCTGCCGTTTGTTTCTGATTCTTCATCCGATATTGTTTGCAATTCAACGTCTTCAAACTTCAAATTGTATGATAGTCTTCCACGTTCATCAATTCTCACATCAAAATCGTTATCTCTGAACTGTCAAAAAATTATCTGCATGTTGCTTCTAATAAAACATGGTTATCATAGGCCTCGATAAGCATTAAATGCTTCTTTGTCAAGGAAAGTCCAACGGGATAGCTTGATTAAACCAAAAAACTATTCGAATTTATGAAAACGTTTCATTAAATCCACAAATCTTAAATCTCTACTTATGAGCGCATGTAAGAAGCCGATAATATCTGAAGGGAATATTACGCCCCAAAATATATACAGATCAGAGATCAACAATGAGTATTCAAAAAGATGAGTAGATACGAATCATACTTATAATTTCTGATAATAATAATTATACGCATTCATACTTATTTTAATATCATACTCATACTACTCATATTCAAAGTTTGAAGTACTCATCGTACTCATACTTAACAATACGCATGATGTTGTTGATTTCAACTCTCCTTTACTCAATATTTACAAGAACCACAAAATAAGTACGATTCGCATACGAACACTACAATACTCACAATAAGGTTGTGTGTTTGCTTTGCTTGCTGTCTTTGTCTTTTCCTATTTTCTTTTTTTGTAAATGCAACAACAACTAAGAATGTAAATTTTGACGAATGATTGGAATCACTCGGACCATTCATATATATTATAAGTATTTTTCTAAATTTATGAATCTGAATGAGTAGGCGTATGAATTAAACATATTTCGAATGTTACGAGTTTGATGTTAACGTTGTACTCATACTCATTGCAACCTGCACTTATAAATCAATGTTGTAGTGAGTACGAATGTCTCAGAGTAGTTGAATTTCAATACTGTTGACTCATTCATGCTCAAAATTTCATGAGTACTTATGAGTAGCGAAAAAGCGATTCTTTGCTGATCTCTGATACACATAGTACACGATGGTTACACTGCTTTGCAGTTAAAGGTCTTGAAAGCAACCATGGAATATGGTGATGGTCTAGTGGAGGTTTGAGGAGCAACGCTAGTGCCTTACATTTTATGTTTGTTGGAAAAATTTGGGAAACATAAACCTGACAGCACACGTGACTAATAAGCACATGCTCAAAGAGAACGTAGTTTCAGAAGTCTGGCATGTAGGGACGAAAATCCAAAAAATTTTGCCTTTGCTTTGAAAAATGATTAGAAGTAGTTTTAATAGCCAAAAACACTGTACGTAAAATATTTTGAAAATAGTCTTCGCCTTGCTTGGTGTACGAACAATTGTTTGAGACACTGTATTTGTTTTTGTTTACTTTCATATTCACTACTCTTTTCTACTCTCCGTGTAATTTAAGCGTTTGCAGTCAGATTATCTTTAAAATATGTTTTTGGTGTAGTTTTACGTTTTCTGCAATCAGGTTTTCGTATTTCTTTTCATTTTTGTTGTCCGCTCTTTTTTTAGTACCAAATTAGTACCGTTTTTTTCGTTTTGAATTATTTTTCCTTTTTCGTGTAGTGTATACATTGTTGCTATTATTGCTTTTCCTTCTTCTGGTTAAACTAAACGATATCATTTGCAAAAAGTTGGAATAAAAAAATGCAGCAGAAAATCTGATTAAATTTTTTGTCTCTGCAACATTAAGAAGAGTATGTATCTGCAGGATTATTAGAATGCAACAGCTGAAATCATTTAAACTTTTAAACTACTACTGCTGCTGCTCTAATTAATACATAAGCCTGACTTGAAGTAATTTTGGTTGTATAAAGTACTTCAAATGGCAACGAATTTGGGGAAAAATAAACATTTTGTTTGTTTCAATTTTGGGAGATTACCAATTTACCCAGGCAAAGAAAAAAAGGAAGTGAACAGAAGTATAAATTTGAAAACTTTGGTACGATAAAAAAAATGAAACTAAATTTGAGACTCTTGATCCCGATCTAATAAGCCAATACACTATAAAAAAGAGTACGGCCACCAAACAAGTCCTACACAGTATACTTTTAATTCATACTGCATCACAAAAACCTCAACAAATTAATCAGTGCCACGATCGCACATTTGCGCAGACACAAAAAGGCAACTGCTGTTGGAATTATTGCCCGTTTCTGCATAATTTTCTTTTCGTTTTTTCGCAACTCATAAGTATGTAATCATGAAATTTAGGGTATGAGTGAGTCAACAGTATTGAAATCCAATTACTCTGATTCATTCGTACTCAGTACAACATTGATTTATAAGTACAGGTTGCAATGAGTATGAGTACAACGTTGATATCAAACTCATAACATTCGAAATAGTCATTCAGATTCATAAATTTAGAAAAATACTTATAATACTCATAAATGATTCGACTGATTCGAATCATTCATCAAAGTTAACAGTTTTAGTTATTGTTGTATTTACAAAAAAAAGAAGAAGGAAAAAGACAAAAACAGCAAGTAAAGCAAACACGTAACCTTCTAGTGAGTATTGTAGTGTTCGTATGCGAATCATACTTATTTTGTGATTCTTGTAAATGTTGAGTAAATGAGAGTCGATATCAACAACATCATGCGTGTTGTTAAGTATGAGTCCAATGAGTATTTCAAACTTTTAATATGAGTAGTATGAGTATGACATTAAAATAAATATGAATTCGTATAAGTATCAGAAATTATGAGTATGATTCAAATCTACTCATCTTTTTGAATACTCATTGCTGATCTCTGATTTCAACCTCAACTGAAATTACCTCTGAAGGCAAAAGGCAAAACAGTCTCTAATCTAATTGCGAAAATGTTGAAGGTGATGTGGAAAGACTCTTATCAATCAGAGGATTTTTGAAGTAGTTCGTAAATGGAAAATAGGATCAATGGTTATAAAGGGTTATTGAGAGATCGACAATAACTTCAAACAATTTGAGACAGTACATGGCACAATAATGCTTATTAATGCTTACAATGTCCTGATAAAGAAAAAAACTGTAGAACACATAGCATTCAAATGATGGCTCCAACTTTGAATTACGAATCATGCTCAGATATTTCGCTCTGTTTTAGTTTGGTACCGTAACAATGAAATTATTTTAAGGGTTTTGATCAAATTGGAAAGGAAATTCACAGTTCGTCATTCACAGTTCCTCGTCATTTTACTGAAATAATGTTTCCTTGTCGTTTACAAATTTGTTTAAATTCTAAAAAATAATACCATGGGACTGGGAAGCCAAACACGAAAAGAAATTATAAGAAGCCATAGAAATAGGGGGAGAGAGAAAATTAAAACGTCCAATACGTTTAGGATTTACTTTTTCGAGGAATTATTTCGTTTTTCATTTTCCCAAAATATTATATTACCAAGGCAAATGGCCAGGAAAATGTTTAAAATTATTTATAATATTGGCACGTATATTAAAAAAAGCCTCACATTTATTTATAAAGGAAAAAACTAAAATTCTTAAAAAATAAAAAAAAAAAATTCAATTGAATTTAATCATGAAACATTTATAAACATAATTTACAAATATTTTCGAGCATAGTTTTTTAGAATACATTACTTCTTCCTATCAACAAAGAATCGCCGGCATTTAAGCCCATTGTGATACCACAATCAATTCTACCCGGAGATCAAATCTTCCCAGCACGAGCTGAAATATTGCTGTTGCCACACTCTTTATACTAGTTATGATAAGATAATTGCAACAGAAACATACAGTGAAAGACAGCCTCTTCCTTTTCCTAAGACCTACAGATTCTGTTGAAATTACTTGCCGAAATACCAAGGCTTTTGGCATGCCTACTAAAAGGACAGCTGCCTGTGATGATCGGTATTGTACGGTGTCGGTTTAAAGACAAAACTGAGTATTATCTCCCCTTCTCCACTCATGTCCAGTAGAACATAGCAATATTATACGAACCCTTTAATTGCCAACGAGATTGAGCTTCCCGGTAATAAGTGAGGATAACCTATGTCCTGTAAAAGGCCTTAGATTGCAAGCTCCGTATCGGTTCTGGCCAAGCATATATAAAATATTTAAGGTGTATTGAAAAATAAGAAAGATTGACCTTCACTGGAATATAATCAAGTTTAAATTTAATGTCGTAGGCCCTTCTCAATTTCTGTCACATCTGGTTCCTCTAGACCCAATGCAACCGCATATACTGTAGATTCAATGTTAAATACTATAGAGTATTTATTTAAGCGCATCCTATCTTTGAATTTAAAGAACGAAATTATTATCGACATTTTTTCTTTCGTTTGAATTCCTATTGATGCCATAATGTACGGATATAACATCGTTCAAATGTCCGCCAGGGTTTCTCTGGATTGAGCTCATTCGTAATGTTAATTTTTCCGTAACTGTAACGCATAACATACTTACTTTCATACATAATTGGTCATTACAACGCTTTAGTCAGGATTACGACCTAGTTTCTCACACCACTTATGTTGTGTGTGTGTTAATTTTATACATGAGTGGCAGGCGGGGCCTACAATTTAAAGTCGACTTCGAACGACAAATTTATTGGAAACTTTTCTTGCCAATATTATAATCACCTTCAGAGATTATGCTAAAATTCAGCGAAAGAAGGAATATTTTTTCATATTTAGTTGGAGATATCTGGCCTGCGGATTGAACCGTGGCCTCAAGTGGAATAAGCTAACACACCACCTGCTAGACTGCGACGACATAAATCAGTATAAATTTGATCGAATGTATGAGTGGTGTTGGCTTTGAGCATCTTTGTGATTTGTAGCGAATTGATTCACATACATCTGGGACTTAAAACACACTCCACAAGAAAAAGTCTAAAGGGGTACAATCACACGATCTCGGCAGCCAGTTCACATCACCTCCACGTTAGTTGGCTAAGCCAAATTGATCGTGCAAATGCTATGTGACACGTAGCACCATTCTTTTGAAGCCACATGTCGTATCCTTTCGTCCATAAATAGGCGTCATCGCTGAAAATGAATTTTCAATGAACATTTTTATCAGTTGTTGCCAATTGTTACAGAATCCATTCAGCAATCACTCATCGTTGTCTAAAGTCTCTTACCTTCAGTTTACGGTGATTTTTCAAAACAGATTCAATAAATAGCAATTATTTTAAAAGTTATCAACTGTTGTGGTTTGAATATCCTACTCGAAGACACGATACTACATACTACGTATTCATTTTAAAGTATTTTCTTTATTATGATTGAAATAAATCTTGTATAAGGTCTTACACGCAGCAATGCCTCTTTTCGATTCCATGCAAAGTCATTTTGGTTTTCAAATTGTATAAGGTTTGAGGGTTTTTAAGCATTTTATGAAAATGAAATGAAATTATTTCATTTAATTTTATACGAAAACAACCACCAACCACCATATATTTTTGAACAAAGGAAACAGTAATGATAATTCCATCACTTTTGTAACTTTTACTGCTTCTAACTACTCATTAGGCCGTTAATTTTTTTCTTTTGTATTCTTGTGATTGTTAAAAAAATAAACAAAATTACCTTGAGAGTAAAAGTCAAACGAATACAAAAGAAAATAAAAAAAGAGTCATTAAATGCCTAAAAATTAAATGTAACGACGACGTAGTCTGTTTCAAGTCTTTTCTACCTTTTGGTCGGCTTTTTTTTTAACCCCAGTAATGTTAATGATCATGCAAAAGTCAAAGATAATTGACGTCTTAATGGTTCTTAAAACAAAAACAAAAACAAAAACAGCAAAAAATAAAATTTAAATAAAATGCTTTAAAACACGCAACATAATTTGAAAGAAAAGAGCATTTTGTTGTTGCCTTAGATTTCAAGCAATTTGATTATATAGGCTGGTACATACAATACTAAACTTGGTGAAAAAAAATGTATGATAATTGACGGCTTAAGAATATGTTAGTTCAAGTCGACTTTTTGGAATGCTATAGTAAAGGCAAAGTAAAGTTTTTTTTATCATTAACAAAGCTTGGAGCTTTAATTGAAGATTGCCAAACTTTTCTCATTTATTGCTGTGATATATAATCACTTTAAAGTAATCACTTGTCGCATGTGATTCGAACTCATAATGCAGCTTCGGCAACAGTTCTACTTAAGGTGCTTTGGTCCAGTTCTCTTTACAATATGGATATCATCTACATACATACATAATTGGTCATTACAAACCTTCAGCTAGGATTACGACCTAGTTTCCCACTTATGTTGATTGTTTTAGTTTTATACGTGAGTAGCGGGACATACAGTTTAAAGTCGAATTCGAACGAAAGTCGAAGCTGATCGAAAGTCAGCCAGAAATCTACTGAAAGAAAGTTGCCGAAGAAGTTCTTTTTTGACCTAGGGTTTGAACCTAGGCCTGACGTTTAATAAGCCAACACACTACTTATTAGACTATGGCGCCTTCTGGATATCATCTATTCCATCAAATAATTAATACTTCTGGTAAGGACTATACCACGAATTTTATGCAGATGTGAATTTTATTTAAATCTCCAAAGAGTTTGGCCAGACACGTTCTCTCAATAAATACTAACTGCCCCAGAAATTTACTTCTTAGATTTCCAAGTGCTGAACAATTTGAGAAGAGATGTTCTGTGTTTTTCTCTACTTCCTTGTTGGTACAGTATTTGCAGAAGTCGGGTCTACGGGTCCAGAGACCAGTCCTCCCATGGTTTCTAAGACGGAATAAGGTCAGGTCTAATAGAAATTTTGTTCGGTATGGTCTGTCTACAAGTGGATTTATTATCCTAAACGAATATGGGCTTGTGCAAGACTATTTGCTTTCTGCTCTGTAAAGGAGTGAATTAAATTGAATTTTCGATTGTGATAACATATGCGAGAGCGTCAATGTACCCGTGTTCAGATACTCATATCAGGTTAACTGTGAACTGAATGTCTCGCTATCATTTAATAGTGAGATTAGATAAACGCAGCAGCAAATGGCTGCTTAACTGTAAAAATGTGAACAACACCACACAGTATAATTTGATACCGGTTTCGTATAACGGCAATCTTTATATCCATTATTTTGGTTTGAATAATTCTAATAATAATCGGGTAGTGGAAGATATAATCTTTTGAGAAGAATTCACATCGGATTTAGAAGCGTGATCTGGATAACATTTTCAGGGAGGGCTACACCAAAATCGCAAATGCATCTGTCCGATACATTTGTTATAAAATCAGCAATAAAAGCAAGTTCGGATATTGCATAAACGATAGGCATTTTCATATCAATTCTACTCAAGATTTTGATATGACTATAGCTTCCATAACTCCATGCTCCCAGGGGCCTTCACTCTCATTGCTGCGTTCACAGCTACTTGTCTCGCAAGTAACTCTAGGGAATATCAACTCTGGTCGAATAGTAAACACTGTCTTAGATGATACAGTTCATTTATTCCTTTATGAACAAAAAAAATCTTATAAAACGTTAAATTTAACATGAGTTTGCAGTAAGCTTGACTTGAAGAGTAACAAAAGCTAAGGCTTGAGCAGGTCTATCTATGTTCATCTAAAGCCCCGATGTTATGACACCATACGAACCCGAAGACTTAAAGAACTGCCTATCTAATGCTATGTGCGGAATCGGCATACTATATTCAGTATATCATATGCATATGTGTGTTTGAGTCCCTAAAGTTCATTGAAGTAAGTTATTGAAAGCCAGGAATGTGAGTCACGAAGAGTACTTCCAGGGTATTTTTACAATTGGCAGTCATGGATCAACTATGTTTCTAAATATAATATTAGGAAACGTTTGAAACAATTTAAGACACCATTTCTGTAAAAGTCTTGCACACATAATGTGTTCTTCGTAAAAGCCATGCCCTGTTGTCGCTCAACTTCATTTAACATATTTTTTCTTTGCCGACGATAGTGCTTATTTCGTGAATGGTAAAACTTAGCTCATGTCTGATTTGACAGATAATTAGTTTTATCCTTCCGCTGGACGAATATGGTTGTATATACGCTTGAACAATTGACCATCCAATGCGTTTTCGCTTCGCTAAGTCGGCCTGCCATCGACTTACAGAAGATGTCGATTTTGGCAAAAAAAATCATCTTTTCAGATGAAGCTTATTTTGATCTTGGCGGGTATGTAAACAAGCAAAATTATCGCATTTGGGGCACAGAAAACCCTCACGCATACATTGAAAAGCTGACGCACCCAAAACGAGTCACTGTTTGGTGCGGATTTTGGTCCAGAGGCATAATTGGGCCATATTTCTTCGAAAATGAGCAAGGATTGGCCGTTACAGCCAATGGCGATCGTTATCGTGCCATGTTAAACGAATTTTTGTTCACAAAAATTGAAGAGGAGAATATTGGCAACATTTGGTTTCAATATGACGGCACTACGTGCCACACAGCCGAAGCTACACTCGATGTTTTGCGCCCTGTTTTTGAAGATCGCATTATCAGCCGCAGAGATGATGTCGTTTGGCAACCTGGGAGCTGCGATTTGACACCGTTGGACTATTATTTGTGGGGTGCCGTCAAAGATAAGTGTTACGCCGACAAGCCAGAGACAATTGACGCTTTAAAGGACAATATTCGTGAAGCCATTGGTGAAATACAGCTGCACACAATCGATAAGGTGCTTAAAAATTGGACCGATCGTGTAGGCTACTGCATGGCCAGCCGAGGCAGCCATTTGAATGAAATTATTTTCCATTATTAACCGGAAGGATTGTACTTTCAAATAAAAAAAGAAATTTGAGAAAATATTCAGTAGTTTTTTTTTAAAGCATTTAAAAAAAAAGTTATTTGGCGGACCCTTTAGAACATAAGGCTAAAGCACTAGTTAAAGAGAAAGGTTTTTTCTTTGAAAAAGTACCACTGCAACTACATGGCCTGTGCTATCTTTAAAGTGCTGTATGTTCAATACAATAAAGTGTGCGTAGCTTTACAAAATAAAATGTTTCTAAGCTTTTAAAAATCTCATAATTCACTTCCTAAAAACGATACTTCATAAAAATGTCATGTAAGCATACAACAAAAGTAAATTACGCTTCGACATACACAACCTGTTCAATTTTATCATACAAAGAAATACCCACCATTTTTTAGAAATTAACTTGGAATTGTTGTAAATTATTTATATTGTCTTCTTCTTCTATTACAACAACAACATCAGAAAGGCAAATAAATAAATTACAATGTAAATATAGAAACTCTAATGCATACACATGGAATTCCCCTTTGTTTGTAAATAACAACAACAACAACAACTTACAATATTAACTGAAATTGTAAAATTTATGCAACGCATCAGGCTGGCTGGCTGGGCTCATAGTATTCTTGGTGTTGGGTATTCCTTTCTCGGGTTGTATAACCGGCACATTGTAGGGAAGAAGAAGAAGAATAACATTTGATGACTGCCAAGTGGAATATTAAATAATAACAAATGCAACAACAACAGCAAACAATTTACTTGCACTTGTAAGCCAACTTAGTTTAGAACGTAGAGGCATAGACAACGGGAGAAAGACAAGAAAGACAACGTAGAATGCAAAAAAAGGGTGGAACAAAAAGGGGAATGAATTCGAGATAATAGTGAGCAATACGTTAATGCTTGTTAGTTAAGAGTACCGTTACATTTCACGCTAATCTGTAGTAGTTTAGTGGGTAGTGCATTGGCTTATTAGACGTGAGGCCATGATTCAAAACCCAGCTCAGATATCTCCAACAAAACGAGAGTTTACTCGTCGAAAAATCAGTCAGGACTACGACCTAGCTTCTCACATTACTTATATTCTGGGTGTTAATTTTATACATGAGTGGCGGCACCTACAGTTTAAAGTCGACTCCACACACCAGATTTTTTGAGAAACTTTTTATGGAAATTTTATTTACTCTCAGCGGTTTTGCCAGAAATCTGCTGAGAGGCAGTCGCGTAAGACATATTTATTCATTCTTTGTTGTGTTGGAGATGTCTGACTTGGGATTCGAACCGAGGCCTCACACACGCTTCATACATAATACAAGTGCTAACAAAAATTCCAATATGGTTGCGTAATCGCTTTCATTGCCTTTCACATGCCAGAAACCAATGAACGTTGCTTTAAGATACGTGATCGTTCGGCTAATTATACCTTTACAGCTGATCTAACACCCCCTTATAAATTACCCTTTAAAACTGCATATGTTGCCGTCATCATACTTTGTTCTTACCATCAAGTACTCATACAATCATAGTGTAACCAACATTATTGCTTTTAAAATATCTCAAGTGTCGTCAGTCATCGTCAGTCTGCAAACACAATGTGTAGTAGACGATGATGTCGGTATTGTTGGCTGTCAGTGATGGCTGTTGTTTTGACGGCTTTTATGTTGTAATCAGTTGTAGTGCGATGGTAGTGGTAGTGGTAGTGGTAGTAGTTGTTATTATTGTAGCCAAACTTAAGTGAGTGTATATGAGTAGATATGGGAAATACTACGGAATACATAGCACCGCTTAGTCTGTATGACTAGAACGTTTGCAAAATGAATAATTGAGTAGAGAGTGTAGTGAAGTGGTTGGTATAAAGTGGTCACTGACCCATGAACGTGTGGAATTTTAAACATTTCTTTCTGCTTTGCTCTATGAACATACACAGTAACATACATATGTACGTCTGTGTAACAGAAATTTCTTTAATTAATAACATTCTAACGCGGCTATAAAATTCTAAGTTGGCATTAGATGAAGCAGAGAAAATATTCTAAAGTTGCTCCAGGTAATATGAAAAGTTATGATTTACATTTTTTAGACGCATACAAAAATGTTTCCAATGGGAGGCTAATATCAATATTTAAATTGCCAGTGAGTGGAAAATATTTCAGAACTTTAGAGAAACAATGGGGGTATCATCATAGCTGCATCAAATCATGGATCATTATAATCATATGCTTGATTAAGGTTAAAAGTCGATTGTTTTTAACACAAAAATTATTGTTATAAGGTCTTCTTTAAGCGCTTCTTATCCTTAAGTTTAAATAAAATAAAAAGGTGTGTGAGATACCATCAACATTTTTCTTCGACTGAAGACCTATTGAAATCAATCAAATGGTTTGCATCCGTAATATCAATTTTTCCATGTCTCAAGTCAATAAACCAGGTAGAATTTGATCGATCGCATGGATTATGTGGACTTGGAGGGCCATTGAAGTTTGTTGCTTATCTGCATGCAACTATGTTTTATGAAAACCCCTTAAGTAAATGCGTAATATGGTCAAATCAAACAATCTTGGTGGCCAGTTCATATAACATTCGCATGATGAGATGATTATGCCACCAAATCGCTAATGCAGGATAACAAATGTATTGAAGCCACAAGTCGTCAGTTAACTGATCATCCAATTCCATCCAAAAGACGTTGGTAATCCATCGGTGGTACTTGTCGTCGTTATTTATGGCCTGGCCAACGATGTTTTCAAGAAAATATGAACGAATGACGCCGCCAGTAAAAAATCCACGTCAAATAGGGGCTTGAATGCTCTTGGATCTCATGAGAATTGGTATCTTCTCACATTCCACAATTTTATACTTTCATCGCTGAATATTTGCCCAATTTTTGATCAAATAATAGTCACTTAGTCAATTAAAATACGGAAGACTTTTATGGAAGACATGATATTAATTTTTTGGATATGTTGATATGATAAACATTTTTACAAATTATACCATCGGCTACAGGTCTGGTGTTATATTTCTGAAAATGAAATTTCTATGGGTTCTCAAGGGAATGAAGAGCATAGCATAGCATAGCATAGCATAGCATAGCATATCATAGCATAACATAGCATAACATAGCATAGTATAGCATAGCATAGCAGCTCCTTCCTTTACCGTCTTCTGGAGAGTACTATTAAATTGTATGATTTTAAGAACGGCTTCGCAACTAGACTTGGCAACAAAAATTAATGGAGTATTTGAAAGCTTACTACTCCTTTAAAGGAGGGGCTATTTGGTGGTGTATAAATAGCTCAAGAAACAACCTTGGAACAGCAGCAGAAATTGTTGGTCGCAGGATGAAATATTCAGTACATAAAGAAAAACTCGAAGGAATCTTCCAAGCTTTCTCACTTCAACTTGGATAAGAAGTAAAAAAGGTAGCACATATCTGACAGTCAGGCCGCACTCGGGTTTTATGAGGTTAAATCGATGATAGCATGGATAGATCAGTAAAGCTCATCAGGGTCAGTTAGGCTTAACTGGGAATTCTATGCAATGAGCAAACAAGCGAGCTTGCATGGGAGAAACTTCCACGCCGTTTAGACTGGGGGCAGATGTCTAGAAAGGCATGCTCATCGAACAATCCAAGCATAAGCAGAGATTGGTAACTGAACTTTTGACAAGACACTGTAGACTCAGGTCTAAGATCAGAATGGAGGCTGCTTTTTCGAGCACAATCTGTAAATTCTTTGACGATGAGAATGAGTGGAGTATTAATGGATCTCAGAAGAAACAGATGCACAACTAGATGCACATCAGTTGCAATTAACGGAATTCCTATTGTTGAGCAAGTAGCAGCCTAAAATTTTTGCACGGCAATTGGTTTGGAGAAGACATTATAGAATGATACTATAAAGTTAGAGTAGGTGTAAAATAGATCGTATGATCTCAGTCTTAAGACACCTATTCACGACTATAACAGCGAAATAAGTGTGATGTAGTTTTGAAGAATACATATATAATTGGTCATTACAACACTTCAGTCAGGATTACAACTTAGCTTCTCACACCACTTATGTTCCAACATGAGTGGCGGGACCTGCAGTGGATTGCGAATGACAGATTTTTGAGTAACTTCCAAGGCAATTTTGTTAACTCTCAGAGTTTTTGCCAAAAATATGCTGAAAGGAATTCGTCGAAAACATTTTTTTTCTTTCTTCGGTTTGATCGAGATGTCTGACCTGGGACTTCAACCATGGCTTCACGTCTAATAAGCCAACACACAACCTATTAGACTACAGGGACTTCGTTTTTATCTATACTTCTCTAATTTCAAAGAAAGTTGCACCACATTAATAGGCTTTGTGGCGACAGCTTTTAACATTTTTTTTTGGTTTTTGTTTATCAAATAAAATATTCAATCCAATTTTGGTTTTTTAATTAAATACACAAACCAAACCAATACAACTTGTATTTTATAGCCAAAATGAAATGTTGTTGTCACTTACAAATATTGTTTCAAATTATTTTAAAATTTTTACAATTTCTTGGAAATTGTTTTGTGCAACATATCAATAACAATTAAGGCAGCAATTGAAATTGAATTGAAATTTTATTTGTTTTAAACAAATTTTCAATTTAATTTCTATTTGATGAAGTGATTTTTCTGAATTCATTTAAAGCTGCAACTTGCAAAACCTGTCCTAAAGTTGGCTTAAAATAACTGATCATTTACCACAAATTAAAACGCTTAAAATAAAAAATAGAGACACGAAAAAAGAGGGAAACAATTTAAATTTAAACCAAATTATACTTGATATGCCATGAAAAAGCAAGTAATTGGCCACTTCAGTAACAACAACATCATTATCAGCAACAACGACGATAACCACTTTATTTTTTAATCGTCATCATTAGCCAGAAGAGTAAAAACTTTGTTTAAAAAATAAAAAAACAGAAAAAAGAAGAAAAATTAAAAGCAAAACTAGAAAATTTTAATGAGTAACAGTAGCAGCAGCCAAACAGCCAATGCCATCATATTTCCCATCTATTTCAGTTAATTTTACCACCACCTATCCCGACTCTATTACCTTAAACCATTACTAGTTCTTGTTCTACAAAACCACTTCAAAATAAAAGTAAACGAAATAAAATTACTTTACTTCTGGTAGATGCGTAGATTTACATGCTGGAGCCCAACATATTGAAAGAACCCGACAGTAAGAACAACGCGTTTTTGTTGCAGTCTCAGGCAAACACAAAATCCATATCTAAAGCTAAATAGTATTTCATTCCTACCATATCACCGCATTTAGTGTTTTAAAGATAAAAACAAGTTTTGTTTTGTGAGTGAAAACAGTTCACTTCGGTTGGTAGTTTGCTATGCAAAAATAATTAGAAAAGTTTTGATTTTACAACTAAGAAAACGAAGTCAATCGAGCTAAAAATGAATTGTAAATGTTATGGTAAGCAGCCTCCTCCTTTTATCAGCGGAACGCCAAACAGTAAATTAAAAAAAGAAAAAACATACAAATTTATAACAGAATTCTTTGACAAACACACACACATACAATATACAAATACATATATAGAAATATTATAATACATATATTAGTATACATACATAACATAAATTATCATTACAATCCTTCAGTCAGGATTGTGACCAGCTTCTCACACCATTAATGTTGTCTGTGTGTTAATTTTATACATGAGTGGTGGGGACCTACAGTTTAAAGTCGACTCCGAATGACAATTTTTTTAAAAAAACGTTTCATGGAAATTTTGATTACCCTCAGCGTGTTTGCCAGAAATCTGTTCATATTTCGTTTCGTTTCGTCTAAGCACTGATGCAGCAGCCTTGAGAGTATTCGAGAAAAAAGTCCTACGTAAGATCTTCGGTCCAGTGCGAGTTGGCGATGATTTCTGCATCTGATCCAACAGTGAGGTGTATGAGCTCCTCAACGACATAGTGCAGCGTAATAATATCCAGCGGCTGCGCTGGCTCGGCCATGTTGTTCGAATGGAGGAGGATGCTCCGGCAAGACGGGTATTTGATGTGGGGTTCTGCGGAAGTCGGTGAAGAGGACGACCTTGTATGCGTTGGAAGAACCAAATCGAGGGAGAACTGTCATCGATTGGTGTGATCAACTGGCGTAGACGCACAAGAAGCATAGGCGCCTGGAAGAATGTGTTGCGGCAGATCGAAATCGCAGTCAACTTTAAAATATAGGTCCCTGCCACTCCAGTATAAAACTAACACACACAATATAAGTGGTGTGAGATTGTAGGTCATAATCCTCACTGGGTTATAATGACCTATTATGTAAGCATGTGTGTGTATTCACATTAAACATTTTCCTGATATTGTTTCCGTTATTGTGCTGTCATTGCCAAAGAGAGAAACTTCAAAAATACTTTTGCAAGAGACAAAATTCTGTTGACATTAAATATCTTTTACGTTAATGTTTACATTATGTTTCTCTCTGTCGTCGTTGCATAACAGAAATAAATGTTCAAAAACGGAATGTTAAAAAAAATTTGTCATGACTGATAATGTTTGTAAACTTACATGCACGTAAAATCCTTAATGGAATCTGCAAAGAGAGAGAGAATAAAAGCACAAATATTTTAAATTTATTTCTTTTGTTAAAAGCGCAATATTTTAAAATTAATTTTTTATATCACAGGACTGTTGAATTGTAATTCATAAAAAACAGGAATGAAAAAATTAACCCTTAAGTGTGACAGTAAAATAAATTAAACTATATCCTTTACATCTGTATTGTACAGTGTTTTCCCCGGGTTTCAAATGTATAATACAGCAATGTATCGTTTTGCTACTCATAAGTACTCATGAAATTTTGAGTATGAGTGTGTCAACACAATTGAAATTCAACTACTCTGATTCATTCGTACTCACTACAACATTGATTTATAAGTGCAGGTTGGAATGAGTATGAGTACAACCTTGACGTCAAACTCATAACATTCGAAATTCATTCAGATTCACAAATTTAGAAAAATACTTATAATACTCATAAATGATTCGAGGGATTCGAATCATTCATCAAAATTTACAGTCTTAGCTGTTGTTTCATTTATAAAAAAGAAAAAAGACAAAGACAGCAAGTAAAGCAAACACATAACCTTCTAGTGAGTATTGTAGTGTTCGTACGCGAATCATATTCATTTTGTGATTCTTGTAGAATAGATTCGTTTAAAATGAGTAGAGTAGAGTCAAAATCAACAACATCATGCGTATTGTTAAGTATGAGTACAATGAGTACCTCAAACTTTGAATATGAGTAGTATGAGTACAATATTAAAATATGTATGAATGCGTATAAGTATCAAAAATAATGATTATGATTCGAACCTACTCATATTTTTGAATACTCAGTGCCGATCTCTGATTCAGACCATGTTGACTGATGTCAATTATTACGACATTTATTAAATGATTGAAGATGTCACAGTCTAGTAGGTTGAAGAGAGGCCACGGTTAAAAACCCCAGGTCAGACATCTCCAACAAAACGAAACATGAAAAAATATTTCTTGAGTATAAATAAAATTGCCATGAAAAGTTTCTAAAAAATCTATCGTTCGGAGTCAATTTTAAACTGTAGGTCCCGCCACTCGTGTATAATATTAACACACCCAACTTGGGTGATGTTTCGGGCTAGGCTATAATCCTGACTCAAGGGTTGTAATGACTTACTTACTTGGCCATAACAACCCGTTTAACATATTCCGGCCTGCCGCAACACATCCTTCCAGGCGCCACTGCTTCTTGCGCGCCTACGCCAGTTAGTCACACCAATCGATGACTGGGCTTCCTCGATTTGGTCCTGCCAACGGCTACAAGGTCGTCCTCTTCGCCGACTTCCACAGATTCCGGCATCAAATCCGTCTCCGTCTCGCCGGAGCATCCTCCTCCATTCGAACGACATGGCCGAGCCAGCGCAGCCGCTGGATATTAATACGCTGCACAACGTCCACGTCGTTGAGGAGCTCATACAGCTCACTGATGCGGAAATCATCGCCAACTCGCACTGTACCGAAGATCTTACGTAGGACTTTTCGCTCGAACACTGTCAAGGATGCTGCATCAGTGCTTAATAGGGCCCATGCCCCTGCGCCATAAAAAAGCACGGGTAGGATGAGCGTCTTGTAGAGTATTAGTTTTGCCGTTTGCTACTATTGCCTCTTGCCTAATTGACTATTGAGACCATAGTAGCACCTGTTGGCAAGAGGGATCCTGCGCTTGATCTTCAAACTGACACCATTTTTGGTGGTAACGACTGAGCCAAAATAAAGAAATTCCTTGACTGTATCAAAAGTATAGTTATCGGCCGTAATCTAAAAATCAATACGCCGCACGTCTCTACTTGTAGATAACATATACCTTGTTTTGCCCTCATATACTGCCAGACCCATCTTAGTAGATTCCCGTTCAATAGCGCTGGAGGCAGCAGTAACATCTTGCATGGTACGCCCTATGATGTCAATGTCATCAGCGTACGCAAGCAACTGGACACTTTTTTGAAAAATAGTGCCATTGCGATGCACTCCCGCCTTTTGCAGAACACTCTCCATGACAAATTTGAAGAGATCGCATGATAAAGGGTCGCCTTGTCTGAAACCTCGCACGGTATTAAAAGGCTCGGAGAGGTCCTTTCGTACCTTGACGGAACGTCATTCTGCATAGCCTTATCAGCTTCGCAGATATACCGAGCTCAGTCATTGCGGCAAAAACACGATCCCTTATTGGGCTATCGAAGGCAGCCTTATAGTCGACAACAGGATGGTGTGTGTTGACTTGTTTTTCGTGGGTCTTTTCCAGGATTTGGCGTAGTGTGAAGATCTGGTCGATGATGGACTTGCCAGCCCTGAAGCCGCGCTGATAAGGTCCAATCAGTGTTTTGACGAGTGGCTTCAGTCGTTCACACAATACGCCTGTAGGGTCTCCCTTTTTGAAAGGTTAAAAGTTTGTCCGAATGCTGAGATGCTTCACGCATTTTACTCAAACCTTGGCAGTTTATATTTTAATTTGAATCGTATTAGGCTAAGCTTAATAAAAATGTGAAATCCCATTATATTTCAGATAATATTACAGTGAGACGTATCAATAAATGCTTAATACATAAAAATTATTGACGTTTTATTAAAGAAAAATAAAGTGTCCCTACCAGTACAGTATTTGATTTGAATTTTATTGTAAACAATTTTTTTGATTTCCGTTTTTCTTTTTCTGTGTCATTTAATAAAACGAAAATAAAATTCTGTACAATTAATACAATGACAAAATGATATGCCTTTGGACAGAAAAATTCTTTTTAAAATTTAAAAAGGAATTGTCTTTTGATTTCATTGACATTAAATGCAATACAAATGCCATCATAGTCATCATATACTTATTTAACAAATTTATTTGGTAAGAAAATAATTTTATAACATGACATTAACATTTAAACATATGTACATACATACATAATTTAAATTCCAAAACACAGATTCATTTAAAAACATTTTCCAAAATTTTCATATCAAATCAAACATGATTTTAAATTTGACTGAAACACAATTGCAACTGCAATTAAACACAATGTCTGGGCATTAATTTAAAATGTAGAATTTGACTGGCATTGTGGAGATAGTCAGTCTACATAGCTTGGAGCTGTTTTGTAGACCAAACATTAATTATTGTTATTGTTATTATTATTGTTGCTATTGTACATACAGGATACTCTATGTTGTTGTTGTTATTGTTGTCTGTGAAATTTAATGTCATGTAAAAACCACAGACAGTTAGACCAACAAAAAAACCGAAAGGTGTTGCGCATGTAAATCGCTTTGAAATTAAATTGGGGAATTCATTAACCCTCTAAGGTGCTGTGTTGTGTTGTGTATTGTATTAGAAAAGTTTATATTCATAGAAAATATGAAGGAAATAATAAGAAAAGTTTTTAAGACGCAAAAATAAAGAGACTCTTTATTTATTTATGACTCTTTTGATAAATCCTAAAAACCCAGCATCTCACACTTTATGTGGTGTGTGTTAATTTTATAACGGGTGATTTTTTAGCTATTAACTTTTTGGCAACACTGGTTTAAACAGCTCACGCATGTTTCGTGTTTTGTTTCACTGTCAAACATTTTCAGTTTGGTCTATAATTTAACCATGATTCAAACAAACAACGCTTGCAAATAATTGAATTTTATTATCAAAATGCGTGCTCTGTTAAGAAAGTTCATCGCGCGCTTCTTCCATTTTATGGTCAGTTTAATCGACCCACTGAAGCGGCTATTCGGGCTATTGTGACTAAATTTCACACCAAATTTACATTGTTGGATATTAAACCACCAACACGCTTACGTAGAGTGCGAACTGAAGAAAATATCGCAGCTGTATCGGCCAGTGTTAATGATGACCATCAATTATCGATTCGTCGCCGGTCGCAGCAATTGGGCCTCTGTTACTCAACAACGTGGAAAATTTTGCGGGAGGATTTAGGTATGAAGCCTTTCAAAATACAGCTGGTGCAAGAACTGAAGCCGAACGACATACTGCAACGCAGAATTTTTGATGAATGGTCTCTTGGAAAGTTGGCCGAAGATCCACTTCTTTATCGAAAAATTGTATTCAGCGATGAAGCTCATTTTTGGCTCAATGGATACGTAAATAAGCAGAATTGTCGATTTTGGAGTGAAGGTGAGCCAGAAGCATTGCAAAAGCTACCAATGCATCCAGAAAAAGTCACAGTTTGGTACGGTTTATGGGTTGGTGGCATCTTCTTCTTCAGAGATGCTGCGAATCGTAACGTAACTGTGAATGGTGAGCGATACCGTGAGAAGATATCCAACTTTTTTTTGCCCAAAATGCAAGAGCTTGACTTGCATGACATGTGGTTTCATCAAGACGGTGCCACATGCCACACAGCACGTGTAACAATGGACTTATTGAGAGGCGAGTTCGGGAGTTCGGTTTTTTTGAAAAATTTTCCTATAGCTCTTAAAAAATCACCCATTAGAAACTTCAATATCAGAATCCTTAATAAATATATCAGAGCTCAAGCTATCATGCATCTTTGAGCCATCAGTACAAATCTCAAAGGTGCCATTGAAAAACGTCGGATGTTTAGACCATAAGTCTCTAGTTGGAAATCTAAAATCAATTGTTCTATTCAGAATGTAATACATTCATAATTGGTCATTACAACCTTTCATTCGGGATTATGACCTAGCTTCTCACACCACTTATGTTGTGTGCGTTAATTTTATACATGAGTGGCGGGACCTAAAGTCGACTCCGAACGACAGATTTTTGAGAAACTCTTTTATCGTATATTATAATTAATCTGGTGAGAGGCAAGTCGGCGAAGAAATATTTTTTCATATTTTCGTTTTGATGTCTGACCTGGGATTTGAACTATGGCCTTCCGTCTAATAAGGCGACACACTACCTATTAGACTATTGCGACTACAGAATGTAATAAGGAACCATATAATCAACACTGGTTAGTTCAGGATTTAATTACATTGAACCTAACTGCCATCAACTCGGCCTTCTATTGTAATAGAAGGCCAGAGGATGGCTAATAAAGTATAGCAAAAAATTATTTGGTTGGTGCAGAACAGAGTTTACTGGTAATTGGGTTAGCTGGTTGGCCACACATGTATACCATAAAGCAAGATTAGTTCCACCATGGGTTGATAAAACCAGTATTTGATGGTTGGTTTAAAGGCCCTTCTGCAAGGGTAAAGCGCTATTGTCGCTTCCTGAGCCCTCCCAGTTGTGTTGTTCCAGCCATGAAGGCTTGGAATGGCCCCTACATACTTATTCCTCTTCAATAAGGAAATTTGATTAAGAAGAGGTAAGTTATAAGTGGGTACCTTATATAGTCTGGTAAAAGGCAGTAATTATGTTTTCCTTGCTTCAATCCAACAAAACAACGAAACGGCCTACTACTGCGTGTACATTTCAATGTACTCCAGGAGTATATTCTGTCGCCTATCTTTACCATGAATATTAAAAACATGCAGAATAAATTATTCATTTAGTATAAATAACCATAAAAATATTTCAAAATATAGTATGCCTGTGTATAATTGCTGTAATAAATAAATAAATATTTTAACATTTAATATTCAAAATATTTTAATTTGTTTTTGGCATAAGTTCCACAAATAACATCATAAGCAATAAAAAAATTTTAAATTTATTTAGATATATTCAATGCAATTTATTACAATTAAACAATTTTATCAAAAAGAAATTATTATGGCGATAAATAGTAATACTTGCTGCTCCATATATTCAACATCAAAAAATCTCTACCTCTATAGTCGATATAAAATAAATTATTACAAAAATGTTCTTTTTTCTTTTTTTATACATACTCGTCGCAGAATCTATATGTTGAGCTCATGATAACCCCTATTCTGTATAAGTGCTTCCTGCTTTTGCATTGCCCTGTCAAAGAACCGGTTATCATGTACATATAATGGCTGATTTTTTAAGAGCTATAGGAAATTTTTTCAAAAAAAACACATAAAATTCTGAAAAATGCATGAAATCTTTATTTGAGCCGATAGTATGGTCCATATAATTTAATGTTTGAAGATTATTTCATGCAAATGTTGACCGCGACTGCGCCTCAAATGGTCCATCCGCTTAGTCCAATTTTGGCATACTCTTTTCAATACTTCGGCCGGTATCTCACGAATAAATGCTTCAATGTTGTCTTCCAATGCGTCAATTGAAGCGGGCTCGTCTGTATAGAAATGAGGTTTAACATAGCCCCACAAAAAATAGTCTAAAGGCATTAAATCGCACGATCTAGGCGGCCAATTGACCGGTCCCGGAAGTGAAATAAAATGTTCACCGAACTCGCCTCTCAATAAGTCTATTGCTACGCGTGCTGTGTGGTATGTGGCACCGTCTTGTTGAAACCACATGTCATGCAAGTCAAGCTCTTGCATTTTGGGCCAAAAAAGTTGGATATCATCTCACGGTAGCACTCACCATTCACAGTTACGTTACGATTCGCAGCATCTTTGAAGAAGTACCTTCCAATGATGCTACCAGCCCATAAACCTCACCAAACTGTGACTTTTTCTGGATGCATAGGTAGCTTTTGCAATGCTTCTGGCTGATCTTCACTCCAAAGTCGAGAATTCTGCTTATTTACGTATCCATTGAGCCGAAAATGAGCTTCGTCGCTGAATACAATTTTTCGATAAAGAAGTGGATCTTCGGCCAACTTTCCAAAAGCCCATTCACTAAAATTCTGCGTTGCGGTAGGTCCTTCAGCTTCAATTCTTGCACCGGCTGTATTTTGAAAGGCTTCACACCTAAATCCTTCCGCAACATTATCCACGTTGTTGAGTAACAGAGGCCCAATTCCTGCTAACGGCGCCGAATCGATAATTGATGGTCATCATTAACACTGGCTGATACAGCTGCGATATTTTCTTCAGTTCGCACTCTACGTAAGCGCGTTGGTGGTTTAATGTCCAACAATGTAAATTTTGGTCACAATAGCCCAAATAGCCGCTTCAGTGGATCGATTAAACTGACCATAAAATGGAAGAAGCGCGCGATGAACTTTCTTAACGGAGCACGCATTTTGATAATAAAATTCAATGATTTGCAAGCGTTGTTCGTTTGTAAGACGATTCATGGTTAAATTATAGACCAAACTGAAGATGTTTGACAGTGAAACAAAACAAGAAATGTGCGTGAGCTGTTTAAACCAGTGTTGCCAAAAAGATAATAGCTAAAAATCACCCGTTACATACCTACATAACTGGTGATTACAACGCCTTAATCTAGTAGGCGGTGTTTTGTCTTATGAGACGTAAAATATATTAAATTCTCGACTGAATTTTTACATAATTCGGAGGTTATGCCACTATGCGTTAGTATGCGTCACTATGCGTCATCATGCGTCATAATACGTCAATGTGCGAAGGTTTAGAATATGTTTATTCTTATAGATAAATACGTTTACAAACAAACATAATTGGTCATTACAACAGGATTGCAACCTAGCTCCTTACACCACTTATGTTGTGTGTGTTAATTTTATACATGAGTGGCGGGCGGGACCTACAGTTTAAAGTCGACTACAAACGCCAGATTTTTGAGAATTTTTTATGGTAATTCTATTTATTCTCAGAGTTTTTGGCAGAAATCTGCTGAGAATTCCGGTTACCAATTTCTGGTTATTCCTGTATAGCCTGAAGCATAACTCAGGTCTCCTCTTATTGTAATTTCCTAACAAAAGTTATGATTGCCTTTAATCCAATTGATTTGAGAAGAGATTTATCATCACTTTATTTTCGCTTCCATTAAGCATGCCTGTCAGAATATCCACTCCTTCTGCTAAGATGTTCTCAGCAGTTCATCCACAATAATTTTTCATTTTAGTGATGACACCAACCTATGTGTATCTCCTACTTCCAACCTTATTACTTCGTTTCCTGTGTATGTTTCAGTAGATCGTGCGTGTAGGATATCTGTCATCCAATTGGACATCATAGGTTATGTTACTCTTCTATTTAATGCAATAATGTCGTGAGGAATGTTATCAAATGCGTCCTCTATATCTAGAAACGAACATATGGTTACCTCCTTTATATTCAAGGACTCCTGAATGTCTCCCATTAAGTCTACGGGAACTGTAGTTATGTGCCACGCCAATTTTGTCGTACCCAGTTCCAAGAGAGAAGTTTGTGCTGGACACCGATGCGAACGGATATGCAATAGGCGGCGTTCTTGCACAAGTAGTAAATGGAGTAAAAAAAGGTCAAAGGTTACTATAGCCAAACGCTTTCAAAACCAGAGACAATATACTGCGAAACTCTTAGCTGCTATGGAGTGCATAAAACATTAACACAACTACGTGTATGACCAACACTTTCTACTGAGAACCGACCAATTCACACTCGGTTATTTATTGCATTGGAAAGCAACGACTTTAGTATCGAGCATAGAAGTGATATAAAGCACTATAATGCGGATGACGTCTCGCGGTGTCCTTGCAGCCTGCAATGCCGACATTACGTCAAGGCGGTAAGCAAAGTATCCATTATCAGGCGAAATAGTGTGGTCCACCGGGCAGTATATTTTGCAAAGTTCTTCCCTGATTATTACGCATAGACTCAAGGCCCTGTTAGAAGCTTATAATAGCATTGGATCAGAAAGAAGTTGTACTAACTACCTAAGCAAAAAAACATATATTCTCGGCAGTCCAATATATAGCTTAAAGCCGAGTTTGATTTTTGATTCTGATTATTGTCTAATACGACCAAAATTCCGTAAAAAGAAAATTTATTGAAATATTCCAACAATTTGCTCCTAATGCTTCGTAACATGTTACAAATTGCCTTTGTTTTCTTGTTATAAATGTCTTAAACTGCTGAAGATTTCTCTAATTCAACTGCCGTTCGAAGCATGTTTGAAATTCGTTGTAAATTTAAGATTCTACGTATGCCACGAAAATTTAATTTTCAATTGATAACCTACCAACCACCCCTCATTATAGAATGTATTATTTTCTATAAATTTAAATAAAACAAATTCCCAGTAATTTATAACCTTTTTGTTTAATGATTGACTTCGATTAGTTGATGTATTCCTAAAACTCATAGGATTTTTCATGGAATGCGTTCATTGGGAGGACGCATGACTAGCGTTTGTACATAATGACGGTTTATAAGAATTAAATTATTTCGGTAAATGAAGCCATAATAGGAGCAAATTTAATTTTTTAAATGAAAATTAATTTCGTTGCACAGGGGGTGCTAAACGTTGGTATTATGTTTCAGTTTCATTCTAATACAACTAAACCAACCAACCACCCTTCTTCCATAATATGATGATTATGTTGAATGGGAAAACATATCCGTTTTTCTTTGTTCTTTTTCCAAATTCAATGCATATCATCATCATACTTGATATTGATATTCTGTAGTCGACGTAGTAACGATGAGTCGATATTTTCAGCAGCCGTTTAAAATTCATCGGAATTTGAATTGTTAGCAGTTCATAGAGTTATTTATACACCCGTGTTGAAAAGGTATTGAAAACGAAATTGAAATTGTTAAAATGAGTTCAAGAAAAAGAGTTAAATTATATTAGAAAACTGCACATACATGTACACATTCGAGAAATGTAAATTGTTAAGGAATATTTTTCGTTTTTCGATTATTTTCTTCCTTCTTTTTCTAAAGAATTTTGAGAAAATTCTCTGTTCATGAAAGTATCAATTTGCATGTCAAATATAAATACAGGGAATCAATGTAGGAATATCTAAAAACGTTGGCTGGAAATAGAAACAGTGGAAGTCCATACAACAACTTCTTCTGTAGTATGCTAACCTGAGACAAAACGATATGAAACATAGAAGCACGTAACCCAAGATCCTTACGAAAAAAATTTCCAAGTAGTCAAAAGCAACGGCCAACAACGAGGAATCGACATTTGGTTGTCGTCTTTACGATTTCGCGTTAGGTAGGTAGGCTGGCATGGTAGCTTGATACCAACAGCTCACTTGACCACACATAGCGGCCCCTTGTGACGCCCCAGGTAAACGCAGTTACTTTACTGATCGAGTTCCAACAAACTGGAGACGAAGTTGGTCCGCGCAAGGGCTGCTGATTATGTTGACCTTAAAATAGATGAGGCGGTCTCTGAAATTTACGACCAAATTTACATTTTTTAAAGTAAATTTCTACAATTCGGAAACACTGTTCCCGACATTGAACGCTTAATGCTGAGTTGAGAAACAACTTGGAAACGCTGTTCTGTCGTTGAATGATTTATGGTGACTTGAGAAACCTTACTGCACAGAAGTGTCAACACAAGTTGACGTTCTCAGCTTTCAAACTCTGAGATTAGATTGAAAGGGTGGCCACCAATGTATAAACAGTTTCCCTTCTTCGCTCAAAAAACAATTGGTCTGCTGCTACAAATATCATGTTCAAATCAAGGACACTGTGGACTTTAGTATTTCTTTTGATTACACAACACATGAACCCGCAATTGATTTAAAGATGTTATACCAACGGCCTACACCTTCCAGTAAACATCAGTGCAGCTTTCTTTGATGGCATAAAATTTGTCCACTGTTTATCAACTTTTATCCATCTCTGGATTAAAGCTCAGCATTCAAAAAAGAGCTGAATTATTTGCGTCATCTCGTTGCAACGATGACGAATACAATGCTCGGATGAGTATAAAACTCTTACAGTAGCAGTAGCCATAGATGTTGCCGTAGTCTAGTAGGTAGTGTGTTACTTGATTAGACATGAGGCCATGGTTCAAATCCCATGTCAGAAAACTCATACAGTACGACATATAAAACAATATTTCTTCGGTGACTTCATCCCAACAGATTTCTGGCAAAAATCTGTGCGAATTAATCAAATTGCCATGAAAAGTTTTTCAAAAAATTTGTCGTTCAGAGTCGACCTTAAACTGTATGTCCCGCCACTCATGTATAAAATTAACGTACACAACATAAATGGTGTATCAGCTAGGCTAGGTCGTTATCTTGGACGATGTGTTGTAATGACTAATTATGTATGTATGTTATATAATGCTATGCCAATGGCCTACACCTCCCAGTAAATATCAGTACAGCTTTCATTGAACGTAATAGATTTTTCCGCTATTCTTTTTGTCCCTCTCTTCGCTCCTGGATTAAAGCTCAGTCCTCTCTACACAAAAGAGATTAAGTATTAAGGACACTTCGTTGCAACAATGAAGAATACAAAGCCCGAATGAATATAAAGCTCGTATAGTAAAAGTAGTCGTAGAAGATGCCGTAGTCTAGTAGGTAGTTGATTGGTTTATTAGACGAGAGGCCACGATTCAAATCCCAGCTAAGATAACTTCAACAAAACAAAAATGAAAAAAATATTTCTGCGGTGACAGCCTCTCAGCAGATTTCTGGCATAAACGCTGGGAGTAAGTAAAAATTGCCGTGAAAAAGTTTCTCAAAAATCCATCTTTCGGAATCGACTTTAAACTGTAGTTTCCGCCATTCATGTAAAAAATTAACACACGCAACATAAGTGATGCGACAAGCTCGGTTGTAATCCTGACTGAAGAGTTATAATGACCAATTATGCATGTGTGTATGTGTATAGTAACAGCACTGACCTAATTCTCGGTATTTACATGAGCTACCTAGTTTACTAGGATTGTGCACGTTCTACAGACAAGCTCACATGAGCTGATGAAGAACTTAAGACCAAAGCAATGGAACAATTCTAAAGAAACGGTGTTCTAGATACTGAAAAAGTTGTACCGTGCCCGCCAGCTTTATCATACACCATCCCAGGAGAGCACAAGCTGGGACGTGGATGCGAACGGAATAGGAGGCGTTCCTTCTCAAGTGCTTACTATAGGAGAAAAAAGGTCAAGTCCTGCTTTGGCCAAATACTATTAAAAGCAGCGAAGCATTACTTGGGGATGCGTTGTGAACTTCTAGGCTGCGGTAGGATGCATAAAACATTATCCAACAATTTCTTCTGAGAACCAACCAATGCGCGCTCAGATACATGCATACATAATTGGTCATTACAACCCTCCAGTCAGGATTACGAACTAGTTTCTCAGACCACTTATGGTGTGTGTGTTAATTTTATACATGAGTGGCAGGACCTACAGTTAAATGTCCACTCCGAACGACAGATTTTTGAGAAACTTTTCATGACAATTTTATTTACTCTCAGAGTTTTTGCCAGAAATCTGCTGAAAGGAAGTCGCCGAATAAATACTTTTTGTATTTTGTTTTGATGTCTGGCCTGGGGCTCGAAACCTGGCTTTACGTCTAATAAGCCAACGTACTAGACTACGGCGCGCTCAGATGCCTATTGCAATTGAAAAATCCTAAGAGGCACGTAGAATCATGCGTCTTGAAAGCTACGATTTTAGTATCGAGCATAGAAGTGGTATGAGGCATGCTTGCAGTCTGTAAAGCCTACATTGTGTCAAGGCGGTAAGCAAAGAATCCAGTGTTGATGTCAGGCTAACAAGAATAGAAAGAGAAGTGGTGTGATCTACAACACAAAGAATCTACTCGATACTGGTGAAACACATTATGACGAGGAAAATGGCAGGCGGCACACATAAAGGCAAAGGAAAAGGGCAAATCAGCTGCCCGCAATGAAATATTTGCTGAAAGCCCTGTCGTGACAGCTTATTGGATTCAACTGATTGATGGATCTTTGTATTGCAATTGATAAAGCCTAGACGACAAAATTACGACTTTTCAATGAAAATTAGGGTCCACGCAAAACACCCATTTTGAGAATAAAAGAATTATTATTTGCACATGTTGTGGAATGCTATACTCGAGCTCGGTGATTTGCAAAACAGACTCAATAAATGACAACTAATTTGGCAGATGTAACTTTAACAAGATGGCTGTTATCAAGTGTCAAATTATGGAAGACCCTGTTGGGAGAATCGATACAATACCTCGATGGTATCCTTTTCACCAAATGGAACAAAGGGCTGGAAGTCCAAGCAGATCTTGCAGAAATTTCAATGAATTTTGTAATTTAGCCTACAATCATGTATTGTGGGGATTACACTAATGAGTAGCACATGATTCATTGGAAGTTAAAGGGAAATGTTCCATAAATACGCGGGCATCGATATATTAAACTTAGTAGGAGGACTATTGAAGTCGCCGTAGTCTATTAGGTAGTGTGTTGGCTTATTAGACATAAGGTCTCGGTTGAAACCCCAGGTCAGACATCTCCAATAAAAACGAAATATAAAAAGAATATTTCTTTGGCAAACTTCCTCTCAGCAGATTTCTGGCAAAAATTCTAAGAGAAAATAAAATTGCCAGGAAAAAGTTTCTCAAAAATCTATGGTTCGGTGTTTAAACTATAGGTTCCGCCACTCATGCATAAAATTATCGCAAACAACATAAATGATGTGAGAAGCTGTACAAGAAAAAAAATTTAAAAAATCTTGACTTGAGAGAACATGTGTATATATAAGTACATATGTACGTACACCTGTTAATGAAAAAATGAAAATTTTCTTTAAGAAAAAAGAAGAAAAAAATATGTACTCGTATGCAGTACTCCATTCTCCATTTCTTTACTTTGCTGGATAATAAATTAAATTTAAGAAGGCAAAAAAAAGAAAAGAAAAAATTAAAGAAATATTGAAGAAACAGAATGTGTAGAGTAATTGTGTACTAAAATCTTATACAAATGTTGCATGCAACTGCAATAACAGAAAATTAACAGCATATTTTAAGTGTGGGAAAATGATTTCAAGCGTAAATAGCAATAATTGTTCGAAACAAACGCATACACTTGCTAGATGAATACATACAATATGATAAACAATTATGTATATATGTGTGTTAAAAAATTGTTAATAAGGAGCAGAGATAGGGAGAGAGAGGAAAACAGAGAATCAGAAAAGCTATGATATCTGCAATTAATATTTACAAGCTTAATACGCATGTAAAAATGCCGTGTAATTAAGATTTTTTTGCTGATGAAAGTAAAAGAAATAAAAAAAAAAAATAATTAATTCGATAAAACTCTAAATAATGCTAAAACTATAGGGTGGGTCATCTATCGGTTTAAATTTAAACCATCGCTTATTTCGAACCTGGCAATACTTATGTCATTCTATTCTCTCACAAAATTCAGTCAATTATCGCTACTGAAGTCGCCGTAGTCTAGTAAGCAGTGTGTTGGCTTATTAGGCGTAAAGCCAGGGTTCGAGCCCTAGGCCAGACATCAAAACAAAAAACAAAAAGTATTTCTAAAATCTGTTGTTCGGAGTCGACTTAAAACTGCAGGTCCCACCACTCATGTATAAAAATTAACACACACTACATAAGTGGTGTGAGAAACTAGGTCGTAATCCTGACTGAGAGGTTGTAATGACAAATTATGTATGTATGTATGTATCGCCACTGAACTCAAGGAATCGATTTACGCTTGAACAACGTTGGGTTTTATTGGGCCAACGAGAAACTGCAAGATGATGTCGATTTTTCCTAAAAAAATCTTCTTTTCAGATGAAGCTCATTTTCATATTGGTGGGAACAGAAAACCCAGATGGGGTCTTGCAAAAACTAATTCACCCATTACTAGTGACTGTTTGCTACGGCTTATAGAGCGGAGTCATCATCGTCCCATATTCCTTTGAAAACAAGAACGGCGCAACCATTAGGGTCAATGGAGACACCTATCACACCATGATTAACGATTTTTTGTATCCGCTCTTCATGCTATTGATGTGAACGATGCTTGGTTTCATCTGGATAGTTCAACTTACCACACATCTCAAGCTATAATTGATTTATTGCGTCAAATGTTTGATGACCATTTAATTAGTCGAAATGGTAATGTCAATTGGCCGCCAAGAAGCTGCAATTTGACAAGGTTGGCCTATTTTTAGTGGGACACCGTTAAAGAAAAGTATTATGGGACAATTCAGCATTTGAAGGCCGACATTAGTGATGCCATTGCCGAAATACGACCCCATACACTCGAAAAAATGCACAAAAGTTGGTCTGATCGAATAAGGTACTGTGAGGATAGCCAAGGAAGCCATAGGAATGAAATAATATTCCATTTCTAACCGTAGCAATTGTACTTGATAACAAAAAACTATATTTGGCAAATATTAAAACTGTTCTTGTTTTATTAGATTTTTAAATTTAAACTTTTAAATCGGCCCACCCTATAATAACAAGAAATTTTATTATATTTTTTTTTATTTACTTGGCTTCATTAAACTCAGGAATGTTTTGAATTTAATTTCTTATAAATAAATTGTATTGCATTGCGAAATGTTAATCCAATTTATTTGATTTTTTTTTTTGGGGAAAATTTTATTTTGGTTGGTAATTATTGCCACACATCATAAATCCAACAACGTAATTAAAAAAATGAATGCGCCACACTTTTATTTTTCATTTATTTTTCTGACAACCGCTTTTCGCTGTATACGGTTCAGTTGCCATTCTTATGGATTTTTTGTTGTTGTTGTTACGCTTAACAGGATTTCAGTTGGCCGAGTTTTTTTCCGTCTGATCTTCAGATAAACTGTGCGTGATTCTGTTGCAAAAAAGAAAAACAGGCACCAATCAGGTTTTATTATTTATTTTGCTGCTGTTCTTTTATTTATTCAAAGGGGTTACAAACTAATATTAAATAGTCGTGTGGCATAAAATAGGGGTTCCCTTTAAATAAACAATTTTCTCAAAACTAAAGGCGTTTTCATGGCAATTATATTTTACTATCAGATTTATTGCCAGAAATCTGCTGAGAGGAAATCGCCAAAGAAATATTGGAGATGTCTAACCTGGGGTTTGAATAGTGGCCTCAATCCTAATAAGACAACACCCTAACTACTAAACTACGGCGACAACAGCCCTTTAGTAACTAAAATTCATATTCATCAACTTTGTATTCGGTAAGACCTTCTATTCTCATTACAATTACAAACTAAGATTTATTTTTCTACTAAAAAGGCTCTGTTTTTATTTGCAATATCTTGCAAATACATTTTAAAAATAATTTTTCAAATTAATTTATTTCTCTTTAAAGGGACACCCTAAATTCTGTGGTGCTTATACTATGTTGCTTAACATTGTCAATATTTATTCGGGATTCAATTGTGTTTTTACCACTTTGTTTTTATGCTGTTTGTATTTCAAATGAATTTGTGTACACGGGTTTTGGTATGCAAAATATTTAATAAAATTTTCCGAACACTCAAGAGCAAAATAATAGCATCATCCTAACTTATAAATCTTTAATGTAAAATGAATTAATAAAAAAACCAAAACAATAAAATTGGGTTCGCACTTTTGTTTATTTTTCGGAAAGAGAATGAAGCTGTCTGCGTCTGTCTAGCCAGGATTACTACCTATCTTCTGCCCATACTGCCCATTTTGTGTACGTTAATTTTATCCATGAGTGGTGGGACCTATACTTTAAAGTCGACTCCGAATGATAGGTTTTTGAGAAGTTTTTGATGACAATTTTATTTTACTCTCAGATTTTTTGCCTGAAGGTCATTTTGTTCGCGATGGTATTTAATCCAACACACTATCAACTAGTCTATGGTGAATTTAGGCTGAATAACCATTTAATATAACATGGCTGACTTGAATTACTGGTGATCAAAAAATATTATTTCATTCAAATAGCTTTCGCGTCTGCCCTCACAATCCTTCAATTCATCGGACCAATTTTTGTGCACTTTTTCGAGTGCCTTTGGGTTGTCGGCATAAGACTTTTTTTAACGGCGTCTCACTGAAAATAGTCCAACGGTGACATGACACTTTCGACTAATTAAACGAATATGAAACGTTTGACGGAATAAATCGATTGTGACATGAGATGTGTGGCAAGTTGCACCATCATGGTGAAACCAAACGTCAGTCACACCAATACCATGAATACATACATATGTATGTACATACATAATTGGTCATTACAACCCTTCAGTCAGGCTTACGGACCTAGTTTCTCACACTCACACTGTCGTGTGTCTTAATTTTATACATGAGTGGCGGCGACTACAGTTTGAAATCGACTCCGAACGAAAGATTTTTGAGAAACTTTTCATGGCAATTTTAGAGTTTTTGCCAGAAATCTGCTGAGAGAAAATCGCCGAAGAAATATTTTGATGTCTGACCTGGGATTTGAATCGTGGCCTTATGTCTAATAAACCAACACTTTATCTATTAGACAGCATCGACTTCCATGAAGAGAGGGTACAAATAATCGGTTATCATGGTGCGATAGGTGTCTCCTGTGACCGTAATAGTAGCTAAATGTCTCTGTTCCACAAGCCGCACTACACAGCCACTCGTAATAGATGCATTGACTTCTGTAAGACCACTTGTGGGTTTTCTGAGCCTAATTTTTCTTATTAATGTACCCACTATTATGAAAATGAGCTTCTTTCTAAAAAGATGTTTTTTTTTTGGCAAAATCGACATCATCTTGCAGTTTCTCGTTGTCCCAATAAATTCCAACGTTTCTCAAGCGTAAATCTATTCAATACGTTCAATACGTGAAGATAATATACTGAATTTTGTAACAGAAAAGAATGACATCAGGTTCAGGTTCAGGTTCAGGTCGGAGTGGTAGCTCTGATATCACAAAGCTCACTTGAGCGACCCGTTGTGATGCCACGGGTGAATGCAGTCCCTGTACTGACCAAGTTCCACAAAAATCAGGGAAGAGGAAGAAGTTGGTCAGCGCAAGGGCTGCACAATGACATCAGTATTGTCAGATTCGAAATAACCGATGGTTCAAATTCAAACCGATAGACGGCCCACTGTATATATGTATAATTAATTCAATATTCATACGTTACATCTGATCAGAAGAATGTCTATAAAAGGAACAAAAGGAGTTTAAAAAAGTTTTTGAAACGCAATAAACGCAACGCAGCAAGTACAACAATTCTGCAATTGCAGCCTCAGGTGAGCTGCTTGCGCACTTGTTATAATAAAGGCAGTAGTGGCCAATCAGCAATTCATTAATTTTTTATCATTGGTGCCACTAAAGCATTTTTGACTTTATATCTCATAAATCGCGATCTTAAAACCTTTATTGCATGCATATAATTTTATTGGCAGCATTAATCCTCGCATTGCCAGCGCAAATCACCTCATTGTGAGCTCCAATTCATTGTCAGCGAATAAAATTAGAAATAAGCCAAAAAGCTAAGCGGCAGAATCTGTGTTTGTTGTCGGCTTGCCACATACACCCATGTATTCCATTTTGAAAAAATTGCTGCGCTTGCTGCGTTGCGTCTATTGTGTTTACAGCTATATAGTGTGCAGAACACTGAGCCACTAACAAACCGATTTCAATTAATTTTTATTTTTGCACACAAAATGCTAATTAAGCACACAAATAAAGTGTTTGAGAAATTAATTGTAGAAAAACAAGTTTATAACGGTTTTACAAATAAAAGAAAAACATTTACTAGCATATCCACTTACTACGGATTTCAACAAACTCCGTTTGCTTTATCCGAAATCCAACTCAAAGAAATTCCTCCTAAAACTAATCGAATGCAATACAAACGCTTTTAACATCTTTACCTTATCGCAACACACTTGGAAGCAATAAGAAAAAAAATAATTGAAGCAATTGCTACATTAAATTCACTTTAAATTTCTTCTTAAGTGAGAGAAAATATCTACAAATTCCCAATCCCAAAAGTAGTTTTTCTAATTTCCAAACAAGTTTTTTATACAAGTTTTTTTTTACCTTTTTTTCTTCTTCGTATTCGAATTCATGTAAATTAGTTTTTTCTCACGTCTATGGAATATCTATTAAAAGCAAAACAAGTGATTTCAAATCCCACAACAAATTTCGAAATTTTCACAAACAACATCAATACTCGTGAAAGAAGTACGTGCTGTTCGTATAGTTTTTCCTTTTCTTTTAAGCTGATTTCTTTACGTATTTGTTTTTTATAGGATTATAGGCGACAAACGACGACTTATTAATCTACTATTTACATAGGGATTTTTGTATTTAAATTTAAATGTAGGGTATCTTGTCGCCTGAAGTCGCCGTAGCCTAGTAGGTAGTGTATTGGCTTATTAGACGTGAGGCCACGCTTCAAATCTTAGGTCAGACATCTCTTCGGAGACTGTCTCTCAGCAGATCCCTGGCAAAAACTTTAAGAGATAATAAAAATTGCCATGAAAAAGTTTGTCAAAAATCTGTCATTCAGAGTCGATTTTAAACTGTATGCCCCGCAACTCATGTATAAAATTAATACACGTAACATAAGTGATGTGAGGAACTAGGTTGTAATCTTTCCATGTTATAATAGCATCGGACCACCTATTTGACTTTGATTATGTTAGATGAACAGTCAACAGATATGTACGAGTATATGGTAACAGCTATTTTGTTGAAGCCACGTCTGACAAGTCGTAGTCATTTATTCAGAATTTAGCCAAGTCGCTATGACTGGATAAGGCATTCAACAAGACGTGCAAATACTGTAAATAATACTGAGGTTAAACCACTATGCGTAAGTACGCGTCACAAGGCGTCATCATGCATTATGATACGTCAATATGCGAATTTTTAGAAAATCTTTAGTTTAATAGATATTTAGTTTACGAGGATTACGACCTAGCTTCTCACAGCACTTACGTTGTGTGTGTGTTAATTTTATACGTGAGTGACCAGACGTACAGTGTAAAGTTGACTTAGTTTTGTTGGCGATGTCTATGCCTGTGGTTTGAAACGTGGCTTCATGTCGAATAGGTCAACACACTACCTAATAGACTACGACGACTACCGTGCAAATAATACGATTGATTTTATCAAAATGGGTGTTCCGTTCGAGCAACGTAATTATCGAAAAATCGTATTCAGCTATGAAACCCATTTCTGAAGCCCAATTTCTGAATAGACGACGATACCAATCCATAGAAAATCCGAGAGAGTGCAATGCATACCGGAAAGGTCATCGTTTTGTGTTAGTTTTGGGCTTGCGGCGTCAACGGTCCAAATTTCTCTAAAAAAGCTGTTACTGTGCTCGGCAAGGACTATAGGTGGATGATTATTATATTCTTTTGGCATGAACAAAATGATATGGACACCAACGATATGTGTTTCCAATAGGACTGCGCTACGTGCCATACAGCTAATGTCACATTGGATATTCTGCACGAGCAATTTTAAGGCATGTTCATGTCATGTGGAGACGATATGAACTGACCACTGAGATCGTGCGATTTAACCCCTTGAGGCTTTTTCTTGTGCAGTTTTCTGAAGTCATAAATGTATGCGAATAAGCCACAAACCAGCGCAGCTCTAAGCCAACATAACTCATGCCATCGCTCAAAATTCAGCCAGATTTATGCACCAGGGTCATAGAAAAATTAGTATTTCGGCTGCACTCTGCCCACAAAACCGTAGGGGATTCTTGATAGGTTTTTTTAATTATCAGAAAAAAACTCTTTTAGCCTTGTGCCTTCGTTTGCCTTGTCTATTTTGAATTGATAACGGAAACCCAATTCCAACATGGGACTGGTGGGTAAACGGTTCAAATATTTTCAATTACAAACAGAGAAAATAAGTTAAACGATGCACACATTACGGCTGTTATCTTCTTATTGTCTGAATGAACAGTTGAAAGCATAAATACGTAGGTAGTTGCAAGAAGTTATTGTATACACAAATGTATACAAGCTGTTTAAGCAGAATTATTATAAAAATTGTTATTGTAAACAAATTTGGATTTGGATTTTTCATTAAACCTTCTGTAACCCACCACGCGCTTGATTGCATTAAACATTCAAGCTCTTACCGAAACGGTTGCAAGTGGAAGTATTTTTATTAAAAACAAAAAGAAGAGGAAAAAAATTCGTAAACCAAATATTAATTTAATATTTGTATTGTATCGTGTATTTGTTGTTATTGTTTTTTTTTCATTATATCAGGATTCAATTTCATATGATTTCCATACACAAAGTATTGATTAAATAAATATTAGGGTAGTATCGAGTGATTCTTGTCCCATTAAAAATTTATATTCGTTTGAAAGAGCCATTGATGTCATTATATGTGGCATAGAACATCGTCCAAATCTTCATCACAACATCTCCGGGTGGGGCTCATTATACGTATCCCCATTACACTGGAGCATAAATCAGTCTCAATTTGGCCAATGACATGGGTTATGTTCGCTTACGTTTACAATTTCAGAAAACCTACAAGAAAGAGTCGAATGATGTCAAATCATATGATTTCGTTAGTCAGTTAAAATCATCTCTCATGAGATGACCACGTTCTCAAATCGTTCATGCAGAATAACCAATGTGGCATAAGATGTGCGAAACGTAGGGCCATCCTGTTAAAACCGCATAATTGGTCACTACAACCCTTCTGTCAGGATTACGGCCTAGCTTCTCACACCACTTGTGTCGTGTGTGTTAATTTTATACATGAATGCGGACACCCACAGTTTAAAGTCGACTCTGAACAATAGATTTCTGAGGAACTTTTCCACAGCAATTTTTATTTACTCTTAGAGCTTTTGCCAGAAATTTGCTGAGAGGCTGTTTTTGGCAAAGCAGACTGAATAAATTACAACCAATTTGACAGACGTCGCTTCAACACGATTGGTATTATCATCAGTCAAATTTCAGAAGTAACTGTTGGTAGACCCTTCGGATAAAATTAATGAAATGTTTGGTTTAAGTTGAGGGATGAGTGTTCTTTATGACAAGCTATTCACCATTTATTGGACGATAAATTGATCAAGGTGTTAGCGAGTAGACGGTAAAGTTATCAAATGCTTTTCAAGCAGTGAATCAGCTTTGTATGCCTTAAGTGTTGTCTACGCTTTTTGTCTTTACATGGATATGCAGTGATTTAAAGTAGTTTGGCTGCTGTGGTAGCTTTGGCTAACTAAGCCACACGCAAGATTGTTTGTTCCGAATGTCGATACTTGTCGAAGATTTCCCACGAAGAAAGCTGTGGTATATTGTGCACTTAGAACAGGAGGTCAGGCTAACTGTGGCAGAGAAACTGGTTGTCTTCAGAAGCGGTAAATGCAGTACCGGCCTCTTCATTACACATCTGTTGCACTGATTAGAATTCACAAGAGCTGGCTAATAGTGGAATATAAATACAAGAAATCTTTTTCTTCAGTCTTCCTTTTTTTTTGCTAATGAAGAAATGTATGACATTTTTCAATTGTGCAATAAAATTCTTCGCGAATGTAACGAATTGCTGTTAATTTTACGACCGTGACTTGTCAGTCGGCTTAGACAGAACTTTAAAAATGTTGTGCTGAAGACGAGTTTCATTTGATGTCGTACATACATACATAATTGGCCATTACAGCCCTTCAGTTAGGGTTACGACCTAGGTTCTCACACCACTTATGTTGTGTGTGTTAATTTTATACAAGAGTGGCGGGGCCAACAGTTTAAAGTCGATTCCGAACGACAGATTTTTGAGAAACTTTTCATGGCAAATTTTATTATCTCTCAGAGTTTTTGCCAGAAATCTGCTGAGAGGAAGTCGCCTAAGAAATACTTTTTATATTTTGTTTTGCTTTCTGGCTTGGGATTTAAACCCTGGCTTTTCGTCTAATATGCCAACACACTACCTACTAGACTACGACGACTTCACTTGATGTCAGTAGGCTTTATTTCAAACTCATTCAATCTGTATGATTCAGTCTTGACTGAAGTCATAATGCGAAGTCAGTTTAAAACTTTTTTCTTTTATGCCAACACTCAGGATTTGACTCCTATTCATGCAGTGCATTGTGTTGGAGTACAGGAAAGATATTTTATGGGAGAAAGTAAAGAGGGGATTGTGTGCGACAATTTCCTTATTTTTTTTTTTCGAGAATTGTTTTTTAGTAATAATTCAACTTTTTTTAAGTCGCCGTAGTCTAGTAGGTAGTGTGTTGGCTTATTAGACGTAAAGCCAGGGTTCGAGCCCCAGGTCAGACATCAAGACAAAATACAAAAAGTATTTCTTCAGCGACTTCTTCTCAGCAGATTTCTGGCAAAAATCTCTGAGAGTAAATAAAATTGCCATGAAAAAGTTTCTCAAAAAAAATCTGTCGTTCGGAGTCGACTTTAAACTGTAGGGCCCACCACTCATGTATAAAATTAACACACACAACATAAGTGGTGTGAGAAACTAAGACGTTGTACAATGGGTCAATTCGACCTCCGGCTACTGTACTTGTCTTAATTGACAAGTACACGTCCTCTAACCTAACCTAATAATTCAACTTTCTTTTTTCTATTGTGTGTGATCACATATAATGTCGGCCAAATAATCAGACAATCACAAACACCCAGAGTCATTGATGGAAATAGAACCCACAGCCTCGGCACTTGAAGTTTTAGCACAAAGAAAGAAGTATTTATCATATTTCTTTTCGTTTTGTATGAGTTGTGTGAGCCCGGGTGGTAATCATGGCCTCTTTACTAATAAGCCAAGACACTACAAGCTAGACTTTAAAGACTTCTGGGGGTCCTGCAACCGCCTTCAATGTCTATTGAATGGCGTTATATTTTTTCTGGACACAAAGCATCACCTCCTCTTTGTTTAAATTTTTTTTTGCTATTCTGCGGTTTCACTACTTAATTTTTTTTTCACAACTAAGCAAGTGATTGGTCTACCGATTAAGAACAAAGACTACGATGATAATGTTGCTACTGTCGTTATCAAGAAACCAAGACATCGCCGTAGTCTAGTAGGTAGTGTGTTGGCTTATTAGACGTAAGGCCAAGGTTCAAACCCCAAGTCAGATATCTCGAACAAAACGAAATATATCTTCGGCGACTTCATCTCAATAGATTTCTGGCAAAAACCCTGAGGGCAAATAAAAATTGCCATGAAAACTTTTTCCAAAATCTGTCCTTCAGAGTCGACTCTAAACTGTAGGTCTTGTCACTCATATATAAAATTAACACATACAACATAAGTGGTATGATAAGGTAGGTCGTAATCCTGACTTAAGGATTGCAATGACCAATTATGTATGTATGTAGTGGTAAGAACTTTTATTCATTCTGTTTTCCAAGACTAAAGTCTGGCTAACATTCCTATGACATTCATGTTTAATGTTACCATCACTCTATGGTCAGCGGACTTTCTGGATAAATATTAAATCTTGCTTTAAAAACTTTGATGCAAAGTTTCATTGTTTTCTTTTGGTATACCCTAATATCCCCAGAATATCTCCTCCTTGTTTTTATTACAAAAAAATAATATTTTTAAATACTCCACACGTAGCGCAGAGCCATGAATGAATGAAATTTGAAATGAATATATATTATTTTTAATTATTCTACTCGAATTTGTTGTTAATTTGATTATACGATACGTATGTAATAAAAAAATATGTTTATTTTAAATTTATTTTTTATTTTTTATTTGTATTCCTTTAATTTAATAATATTTTATCATCATTTCAGATTCTCTTTTGTTCTTTAAACAACACAGTTTAAAAGACAAAAGCATTGTTGAATAAATTCATTAAACAGCGTATTTGAAGCATAAAATTGTGCAACAAAAACAACAAAAAAGGTATTTATTTTCTTTTAAAAGATTATTTTATTTACTTTTTATTCATTTATTTAAAAATGTATAAAAATTTGCCATCAGCATTTAGACAACGTGCCTATAAGTGTTTGGATTTTTATTTTCCAAAAATTTTAATTCAATTGCTTTGCAATAATTATTTTTAATCCCACAAATCTTTAGTGAATCACGTACGTTTATAAAAATAAATTAAATTTCAACAGGTTGTAGGTATCAGGACAACAGAAACTTCTTTCAAAAATGTTGAAAATCAAGACAGGGAGTACGAAATAAAAGAGAAATGTTATCTTCAAGCGTTAACAGGTGCGTAAATAAAATATTTTTCCGCAATTTGATAAAAAGCTAGAAGTATTGGATTTGTTGGACATTATTTTGAGTTGATTTGTATTTTTTATTAAGCCACGTCATATCTAAGATCGTCGAAGCTACTAATGGCTGTAAAGTACAAACTAAAGAAGTCAAGCGATAGATAACTGTTGTTGAAGACTCAGCCGATTTACTTTTACATTGATGGTTGTCTTGAAGGGCTGCATTAATACTGCGACCATACGATTTGGATGTCACTAACGTTTATTCCAAGTCTATTGCCCTGACAAATTTCAGAATGTTGTTCAGTGTCAACAATAACCACTCCTCGTCTAGCACCTAATATGCGCCCAAGTGGGATGCATTAATGTCTCACAGCTTCCAAGAAATATAGTCCATTCCCCTCCTAGCACCTAATAAAAGCACACAAGTGTTTTCTTCTCATACATACTGTTACGATTTTACGAAAAAACAATATTTTTTTTCCTGTACAAATTAACTTCTAGTTGCTTTCTTTTTATTACACAACTTTTGCTACATACTGTAATGTTTACACTGTATCATTACATTTTTTTTTTTATATCATGAGAGACTTATGTCTAGTTCCGTTATTTATAATTCCAGTATATATATAATATTACCAATGGATATATATTCATCCCTCTCTATCTTGAATATATAAATGATATTTTAAATTGGAATTGGAGTAGGCTTTGCATATTCCATTGAATTTTTATTTTATATTGGAATTGAAGTAGGCTTTGCATATTCCATTGAAATAACATTTTGCATTGGAATTGAAGTAGGTTTATTAGATTATGATGTCTGGCAGAAGAATCAGTGGTGAAACAAAACTCAAAAAGTGCAGAAGCTTGGAAGTACATCAAAAAAAAAAGAGAGCAAATTGTTTTTTTTTGTATTATAAAAAGTGGAAATGTAAAATATTAAAAAAAAAGAAATGAGAAAGAAATTAGAAGACCACAAAGAATAATTTTACTATCGTGCCATCAAATCATCTATCTTTGGAAAATTTTATGGGTTACATCTTCCACGAACCATAGGCCAGAGGCAACAGGAGTCAACTTGACTGTCCAAAGAAGTTTCGAGAAGTTTATGGATTTGCAAATAATCACGTGAACCTTTTCCTTTTCATATTTTATTTATAACAATTTCTAAAAAAGTTATTTTTTTGTTTAAAAGAATTTCTTAAATTCTAAAGTTTATTTGAATCTAAAATTGATTTAAATCTTTAATTTTTAAAGAATGTAATTTTTATTTAAACTGCATTAAAACTCATTATCATTTGTTTCAACCATAACCCAAAGCCAAAATGTTCAATTTATAAAATAACGATACCGTATTTAAAATTAAATGATCGAATTAAACTAATGCTGTATACTTTTAATTTTGTATAATTATTTGTAATTATAATCTGAAAGGAGTTCCTCATAAACTTGTAAATTATAACCTAAAATATTAATTAAATATGTAACATCAAAATGTCTCTAATGAATTAAATTTAATTTTTAAATGCTTTAAATTTGCTAAACTAATTTTGTAATTATTTGCATTAAAATTGAATATTGTTATTTTTTTTAATACTTTTTTTTTTAATTGAAGTTTTTTTTGTTAAAACTTTACATTTGTAAGATATATGAATAATCTTTACTAATCATCCCTGAAACAAAATTTAGATAACAAAAACAACACACATTGACTGCTGGGCCCATCATCTCAATTGCTGTGGATAACCATGATCTGTAAGTGATGATTATAAAATTTTATTCATATTTTTCTCTTTAAATTTTACTATTTCATTAAGTAATATAATATAGTCGGTCCAATTCAGTTTGGTCCCTCTATCCGTATTTATTGTTTATTTCTCAATCATAATGCATTTAAGAATTAAAAAACTTTAGTTTGCTCTTTAAACTTACCGAGTAAAGATATTATATGATTTATGTTAATTTCATTTTTTTTCTATATTATTATAATAAATTTGTTTGTTTGTATTCTGTAAATATGAATCATTAAAATTTTAAATGGGGAAGGATGACCTAGACTGGGATGTGAGCATATAAGTAGCCTTTGTATTTTTTTTTGGGACAGATCTAAAACTAGGGGTATTATATCTGTCATTGGTGTTCTTATAATAAAGGGATGCCTACGTTGGCATCTTCATCTTGCCATCGTTTCATTTGTTTAAAATACTTTTTTTTATATTTTTTTTTGTATTTTTTTTGCTTTATTTTTGCACACTCTGGTGACATGTAGAGTGTGTTATATGTTAATGCGTCAAATCGGGTTGAGAACCAACGAAACTTAGTGTAGAGCTAGCGGGTAAACAGATATTCATGTCTCTTAACTTCTGTATTTGAAATTTATACATATGGTATATCGGCCTACATGGGTCTGTTATTAAATATGTATATGACGCGTTACATGTAGGTAGTCGAACAGTTAAAAAAAATAGAACCGCATTACATATGTGACGTGGAGACGCATAACATATATGGCGCCCAACGAAAAAGCAGAGCCTAATTCTATTTAAATGGCTAAATTTTAATACTTAGGTTGGGCTACATCGCATAACATATATGGCGCCCAACGAAAAAGCAGAGCCTAATTCTATTTAAATGGCTAAATTTTAATACTTAGGTTGGGCTACATCGCATAACATATATGGCGCCCAACGAAAAAAGTAAAAGATGGTATTTAGGTTTCTGTCAAGTTGAAATACTCCTGTTACTTTTATGTAACAATCATTTTCAACAACTTTATATGGTTTATATGGTTTAATTGCCCTGGATCAGTACATTTTCAATTGTAAGTCATAGTTTTATCATGAATAAATAATTCTTAAATCTATTTGCGGCAATACGAAATTATTGATTCCAGTAAATCATTTAAATGTTAAATTTTTTTGAAGAGACATAAGATTTTGATTATATATCTTATGACATTCAAGAAGATTATAAAACAACTTGATGTAATTGTTAATAAGTCTGTAAGGTTATCCAGACGAAGGTATTTTACTTTGCTATTAACATAATTTTTGTTTTTTTTTAATGTTAATAAGTCAATAAAATCACCTGGATAGAGGTATCCTACAATATATTGCTATTAACAAGATACTTTAACTTCGAACAAACAATTTTTTTATTGTTAATAAGTCGGTAGAATCACCTAAATGGTAGTATTCTCCATTGCTATTAATAACATAATTACTTTGTTTATTGATTAATACATTGGCTTCGGTTTACGCTCAACATCTTGTCGCAATTTATCCTTCCCATACAAAAGAATATATTATTTTTTTTTATACTTCTATTTATACCTTAAGGTTGCTTTGCTTAAAACTTTAATTTTAAGTTAAGATTTATACATTAAAACTCTTTTTATAATTATAATTTTTTCTTAATTATTATTTTTATTTGTTGTGAATATTTTGGTCACTAGAAAGTTTATTTTGCTATGAATACTAGACATCGTGGTGCTCAAAGTAACGTTTCTTCGCGCAATCGTAATAGAAGTTTAAATTCGTCACAGAATAATATAACGATTGAATTGCAAGACCCTCCCACAACTGCACGTGTTGCACATTCACCAGTAGTAAGAACAAATTTAGAATCTTCACAGCAAGTATCTCGTGCTGAAAGTTTTTCCAATTTGTCAGCTAATATGAATGCCTCGGACACTAATCCAGTGAATAATAATCCGACTTCTTTACCTCAAGCTGTTAGTGCTGTACCAAACGTTAATTTGAGTAGTAATTCAGTCAGTGCAAACGGTAATGAAAATAATTCTAATTCTCCGCTTGATGTGCTAATATTTTTGATGGAAGAGACCATGAGAACTACAAGAGAAGAGTTTAGGAGAGAACTTTCTTCTATTAGGGACAGTATATCTCAAATGGGAAATACAGCAGATTCTCAAGACAGACCAGCAGAAGAATTAAATACAGCTTATTCAAATACCCAAAATTTGAATTCTAATATAGCTTTTGATACTAATAGGCCTTATTCGAATGGTGACACTAACATTAAACTTGAAAAGTGGAAAATAGTATATGATGGCAGTAGTTGTGTTTCGGATTTTCTTTTTAAGGTTGAAACGTTAGCCTCTCGTACACGATGTTCAAACGAACACCTTTTATCTAATTTTCATGTACTTCTTGAAGGAAAGGCAGAGCAGTGGTACTGGTTATTTATGAAACAAAATCGACAAGTATCTTATTCTATTTTAAAGCATGCTCTGACCAAGGAATTTGGTGTTCCGGAATCTGAACATGATGTTATTTTAAAGATATCTCTCCGTAAACAACATTATAAAGAGACCTATGATGATTTCCATAGCGCAGTTGTAGCAATGAATATGAGGCTTCAAAAGAGGCTACCTGATTTCACTCTTCTTGATATAATGAAGAGGAATATATTACCAAATTTAAGATTTTTATTGTTCAGTTCGGATTGTAGATCTTTAAATGATTTCAGAGATCTCGCCCGCAAAGCTGAAAAAATTCTACGTGACAACAGATCGAGTGCACCTGTTGGAGGTCAAATGAGAAACGTTAGCGAAATTAGTTTACCTGATGAAAAGGAAACCGATTTTGAGCTTACAGATCCCCAGATCGAGGCTCTGAAATTATCAAAACATTTCGATAAAGGAGATTATTCGAAAATCAAATGTTGGAATTGTCTATCCTATGGTCATTCTTATATCTATTGTGGAAAGGAAATTATTAAAACTTTTTGCTTTAAATGTGGTCAGAAAGGATATTTGACGCCTTCATGTCCTAACCAACATAACTTTCAGGGAAACCGACAAACGGGCGAAATGGCTACCGGGGACACTCGTCCATCTCAATAGACCCCGAGTCTAATTTAGGAACTGATTTTAAATTAACTTCTCTTGCTTGTACTACAGAAAAAGATTCTGAAACTACTTGGTGTGATGTCACGAAAAAACAAGAAAAAATTTGTCAGTACAAAACCTACAGTAAGCTTTGTTCCTTTCAGAAATACCCATCTAAGAAAATTTTGAAATGTAGAGAACGGTTCGGAAAGCGGAAATATTTTCGTAAGCTTGTTGCATCAACAATTTTACCTGGCTCTGATGATCGTCCATTTGCAAAAGTTAAGGTTTTTGACGATTATTTGATAGGCTTATTGGATTCAGGTGCGAATATATCTGTACTAGGAAGAAATTGTTTAGAATTTTTAGAGAAGAACATGATTGCTTATAAACCAATGAGATCAGAATTATCAACGGCTAGTGGTGCTACTCAAAGAGTGATTGGTTACTGTACTTTACCGATTAATTTCAAGAATCTAACCAAGAATATAGATTTTTATTTAGCGCCTTCTCTCACCCAAAAAGCATATTTTGGTACCAATTTCTGGCGAAAATTTGCATTGGCCCCTGATATTATACCAGCTTTATCATCAATTGAAACAAATATCTCCAAACCTAATGGGAATTTTAAATTTCATGATCTTAATCCGCAGCAGCAGATTACTTTGGAAAATACAATAAAACAATTTCCGTCATTCGAAAAACTCGGATTGGGTTGTACGGACCTTCTCGAACATAACATAGATACCGGTGATGCAGTTCCTATTAAGTGCAAGCATTATCCATTATCACCACCCCGACAGGAGGAAGCGTTTCGTGAAATAGAGAGACTTTTAAATATGGGAGTGATTGAAGAGTCCAATTCACCTTGGTGTTCTCCAGTTGTTTTGGTTAGGAAACCAGGAAAAGTTCGCCTTTGTATAGATTCGCGTAAGCTCAATGCTGTTACGAAAAAGGATTCTTATCCTCTACCTCATATAAACGGATTACTCAGTAGATTGAAAGACACTTACTTTATAACCGGTGTTGATCTTAAGGATGCATTTCTTCAAATTAGATTGACAGAATCTTCAAAAGAGAAGACTGCTTTTGTAGTGCCAGGAAAACCATTATATCATTACAAATACATGCCTTTTGGCCTTTGTAATGGTCCCCAGACTATGAGCAGACTAATGGATAAGGTTATACCTTCCCGTCTGCGAGATAATGTGTTTATTTATTTAGACGATCTTTTGATTTGTAGCTCTGATTTTGAATCTCACATGAAACTTTTAAGTGAAGTAGCAAACTGTCTTCGGATTGCAAAACTAACAATAAATGTGAGTAAGAGCAAATTCTGCCAAAGAGAAATACGTTATTTAGGATATATTGTTGGAAATGGTTGTCTAAAGGTTGACCCAGATGAGGTGGCTTCAATTAGAGATTTTACTATACCAAAAACACCAAGACAGGTTCGAAGATTTATTGGTATGGCTAATTGGTACAGATCATTTATAAGCAACTTTGCTGATTTAGCTGGACCTTTGACTGACTGTTTAGGAAAAAGTTCTAAACCATTCAGGTTAACAGATGAGGCAAAACTTTCTTTTGAGAAATTTAAGGATGCCTTATCAACCGCTCCTGTTTTAGCTCAGCCTAATTTCAGTCGTGAATTTATCATACAATGTGATGCTTCGAAAGTAGGCGTAGGTGGTGTTTTATTTCAATTAGATGACTTCGGAAAAGAACATCCTATAGCTTTTGTATCTCAAAAATTAAATAAATGCCAACGTAATTACACTGTAACAGAACTCGAATGTATGGCAGCAGTAGTCTGTGTAAATCGATTTAGATCATATATTGAAGGACTTCCGTTCCGAATTATAACAGATCACGCTTCATTAAAATGGTTAATGTCACAAAAAGATCTCAGCGGTAGATTGGCTAGATGGAGTCTTAAGTTACAGCGTTATAATTTTAAAATAGAACATCGTAAAGGTTCTTTGAATATTGTCCCTGACGTTCTTTCCCGAATGGATGTAGAAGAAATTGTTCCAATCGACATAGCACATGATATTGATTTAAAAGTTCCAGATTTTCAGAGTGATGAATATAGGAAAATAATAGATTTAGTTTCCAGTAAGAAGGATTGTTTTCCAGATCTTCACTTATCGAATGAGGGTTTAGTATATAAACGAATACACTTTAGGCAAAATGGTGCAGAAGAAGGGAATTTATGGCGTTTGTGGATTCCTAAGTCAATGTCTGGAAAGATCTTAAAAGCTGCCCATGATACACCCACAGCTTGTCACGGGGGATTTACAAAAACACTCGCAAGAGCACGTCAGAAATATTTCTGGCCAACAATGGTCATTGATGTAAAAGAGTATGTTAGTAATTGCGAAACATGTAAAACGATAAAATCTTCAAACAGAATTTCAAAACCACCAATGGGTAATCAATTTTCAACTAATAGACCCTTTGAGAGATTATATTGTGACTTTTTGGGACCCTACCCTTATACCAAAGTTAAAAATTCTGTTATATTTGTATGTTTGGATCATTTTACAAAATTTATTTTCTTAAAGCCATTAAGAGCAGCAACATCCGCTAGTGTTATTTCCTACTTTCAAAATGAAATTTTTCCTACATTTGGCGTGCCAAGATTTATCCATAGTGATAATGGCAAGCAATTTGTCTCCAAAGAATTGGTTGAATTTTTTGGTTTATATGATATTCAACACATCAAAACTGGTTTCTATGCACCGCAATCTAATGCTTCAGAGCGAGCTAATAGAGAGATTTTAACGAAAATTAGGTTCTTTTTAAAAGATCACAAGGATCATGGCGACTGGGATAAGTTTATTCCTCAAATATTATCCATTTTGCGCAGCGATTACCATTCGTCCATAAAATGTTCACCTTATTATGCATGTTTTGGACAGAACCTGATTCAGCATGGTTCTACATATAAAATATTAGATAAATTAGGATGTCTATCCGGTGAAGATTGTATGATTTTGAGTAACGCAGATACTCTTCAAAAAGTTAGGAGCACTGTAAGGAAAAATTTAACTATAGCTCATGAAAAGGCCAGTAAAACGTATAATTTTAGAACAAGGCCAATTCAATTTAAAAAGGGTGAAATTGTCTTTAGAAAAAACCATGTTTTAAGCAATATGCCGAAAGCAATAAATAGGAAATTCCTTCCAAAGTTTATTAAATGCAAGATAAAAGAAAAGATTGGTAATAATTTATATGATATAGAAGATCTTAAAGGCGTTTATGTAGGCCGATATCACACATCTGATCTTAAATCTTCATAGATTTACCCGGCTATCGTGGGTCGAGCCACACGTATTTTGATCTTTTTTCCTCTCTCAATATGCTAACAACTAAGGAATGAACAAGTAAAATCTTTTCCTGTTCGTCATTTCATGGTTAATCAATGAGCGAAGCAGGTTTGTTACGATTTTACGAAAAAACAATATTTTTTTTTCCTGTACAAATTAACTTCTAGTTGCTTTCTTTTTATTACACAACTTTTGCTACATACTGTAATGTTTACACTGTATCATTACATTTTTTTTTTATATCATGAGAGACTTATGTCTAGTTCCGTTATTTATAATTCCAGTATATATATAATATTACCAATGGATATATATTCATCCCTCTCTATCTTGAATATATAAATGATATTTTAAATTGGAATTGGAGTAGGCTTTGCATATTCCATTGAATTTTTATTTTATATTGGAATTGAAGTAGGCTTTGCATATTCCATTGAAATAACATTTTGCATTGGAATTGAAGTAGGTTTATTAGATTATGATGTCTGGCAGAAGAATCAGTGGTGAAACAAAACTCAAAAAGTGCAGAAGCTTGGAAGTACATCAAAAAAAAAAAAAGAGAGCAAATTGTTTTTTTTTGTATTATAAAAAGTGGAAATGTAAAATATTAAAAAAAAAGAAATTAGAAGACCACAAAGAATAATTTTACTATCGTGCCATCAAATCATCTATCTTTGGAAAATTTTATGGGTTACATCTTCCACGAACCATAGGCCAGAGGCAACAGGAGTCAACTTGACTGTCCAAAGAAGTTTCGAGAAGTTTATGGATTTGCAAATAATCACGTGAACCTTTTCCTTTTCATATTTTATTTATAATAATTTCTAAAAAAGTTATTTTTTTGTTTAAAAGAATTTCTTAAATTCTAAAGTTTATTTGAATCTAAAATTGATTTAAATCTTTAATTTTTAAAGAATGTAATTTTTATTTAAACTGCATTAAAACTCATTATCATTTGTTTCAACCATAACCCAAAGCCAAAATGTTCAATTTATAAAATAACGATACCGTATTTAAAATTAAATGATCGAATTAAACTAATGCTGTATACTTTTAATTTTGTATAATTATTTGTAATTATAATCTGAAAGGAGTTCCTCATAAACTTGTAAATTATAACCTAAAATATTAATTAAATATGTAACATCAAAATGTCTCTAATGAATTAAATTTAATTTTTAAATGCTTTAAATTTGCTAAACTAATTTTGTAATTATTTGCATTAAAATTGAATATTGTTATTTTTTTTAATACTTTTTTTTTAATTGAATTTTTGTTGTTAAACCTTTACATTTGTAAGATATATGAATAATCTTTACTAATCATCCCTGAAACAAAATTTAGATAGCAAAAACAACACACATTGACTGCTGGGCCCATCATCTCAATTGCTGTGGATAACCATGATCTGTAAGTGATGATTATAAAATTTTATTCATATTTTTCTCTTTAAATTTTACTATTTCATTAAGTAATATAATATAGTCGGTCCAATTCAGTTTTGTCCCTCTATCCGTATTTATTGTTGATTTCTCAATCATAATGCATTTAAGAATTAAAAAACTTTAGTTTGCTCTTTAAACTTACCGAGTAAAGATATTATATGATTTATGTTAATTTCATTTTTTTTTCTATTTTATTATAATAAATTTGTTTGTTTGTATTCTGTAAATATGAATCATTAAAATTTTAAATGGGGAAGGATGACCTAGACTGGGATGTGAGCATATAAGTAGCCTTTGTATTTTTTTTTATGGGACAGATCTAAAACTAGGGGTATTATATCTGTCATTGGTGTTCTTATAATAAAGGGATGGGAAAAGTGTACCCTACGTTGGCATCTTCATCTTGCCATCGTTTCATTTGTTTAAAATACTTTCTTTTATATTTTTTTTTGTATTTTTTTTTTGCTTTATTTTTGCACACTCTGGTGACATGTAGAGTGTGTTATATGTTAATGCGTCAAATCGGGTTGAGAACCAACGAAACTTAGTGTAGAGCTAGCGGGTAAACAGATATTCATGTCTCTTAACTTCTGTATTTGAAATTTATACATATGGTATATCGGCCTACATGGGTCCGTTATTAAATATGTATATGACGCGTTACATGTAGGTAGTCGAACAGTTAAAAAAAATAGAACCGCATTACATATGTAACGTGGAGACGCATAACAATACACCCATTCATACATACATAATTGGTCATAACAACCCTTCAGTCAGGATTATGGACCTAATTTCTCACACCACTTATGTTGTGTGTGTTAATTTTAAACATGAGTGGCGGGACCTACAGTTTAAAGTCGACTCCCAACGGACAAATTTTATTTACTCTTAGGGTTTTTGCTAGAAATCTGCTGAAAAAAAGTCACCGAAGAAATATTTTTTTTATATTTTCGTTTTGATGTCTGACCTGGTTCTTGAACCGTGGCTTTGCATCTAAAAAGCCAGCACCCTACATACTAGACTACGGCCATGCCTTCATGCTCCCCAGATTCCAAGAAATATAGTCAATAAATAAATAAAGCCAAATTTGAAGAAATTCTTCCTAAGATTGTACGTCGTTGAGCCTGAAGTATTATTACAAGCAAATGAAAACTTCCTTAATGGAGGAATATTCGACCCTTGGATGAGATAGTATCATTCAGAGGATGCATGTTTAAGTGGGGTCCCTTTGCTTAAATAGTTCCCTTCCCCAGGAAGCAGGTAAATTTCTATCCTTGGTAACGTATGTCTTCACGTGTTACTATGTAGGACCGCGTTTGTTGAGAGTTTTGTCTTTATACTGCTTTTCATTTCTTTTTTTTCACTTTCATTTTAGTTCTGCGCCTTTGTATGTAAGATCTCTCTATCGTTGCATTTAGTTTAACGTCCGCCTTTTAAGTTTCTTGGTTTAATGCTACTCTACATATGGCTACCAGAAAATTCTTCCCTTTTCATGGATTTCTACTGTGATTTCTGCTGATAATCGAAGAGGATAAACATCTCTGAAGTATTGAAGGCAACTCGGCGTCCATTTTGAAGGCTTTCTAACAGTGTGCTTACAATCTCATGTGCTGAAGTCGCCGTAGTCTAGAAGATAGTGTGTTGGCTTATTAGACATGAGGCCGCGGTTGAAACCCCCAGGTCAGACATCTCCAATAAAACGAAGAATATTTCTTCGGCGACTTCTTTTCAGCAGATTTCTGGCAAAAACTCCGAGAGTAAATAAAATTTGCTCTAAAAAGTTTCTTAAAAAACTGTCGTTGGGAGTTGACTTTTAACTAGAGGTCCCGCCACTTATGGATAAAATTAACATACACAACATAAGTGGCGTGAGGAGTTAGGTGGTAATCCTGATTGAAGGGCTGCAATGACCAATTATGTATGCATGTGCTTTAAAGAATAACTGGAACTTGATCCTAATGCCCGCAGCTTTTACGAAATACTCGTGTTTCTCGATTGGCACACGATCGGCGATGGGCTATTGCACAATTCAATGCAATCGTATTTAAATTCATCCTCTAGCCTCAGAATTTATAATGAAGGGGTCACATTCAAATGTCCTGACTTCCTCCTTTGAAACTTATTTTTCTGTTTCCACACACAGATGAGAAAGAATGGAAAGAATATGAAGTCTGTTCGTTTTTTGTTTTCGGAGTTAATTGAGTATGTAATGAATACGTGGCATGATATGATTTGTTTGTGGCATGATATGATTTTAAGGACATGTTATTATTAAAGGGCAAGTTAAAAATGTTTCTAAAGATTGGTCGCAATAAAAAAAAATACTTGTTATTGACAGTTAATCAGAAATAATTTAAAAACCACAGAGCGTCACGTTGAAAACATGGGCTACTTCATTTACAATACTTATGAGTAATTTTTAATTTCTGATTGTGATTTCTATAAACCTAGCGCTACCCTTATGACCACTTCTGTATCGTATATTGATAACCTATGCCTCTCACTTTCTATAACAAATTAAATAGATTTACTCCAGTAATAATTGCTTTTAATTTCGATTATTTAATAAAAAAATATTTAAAAAAGTTCATTACGAAATCAAAATATATACGTACGTATTTCAAATGTATTTCAAATAACATGAAATAAAATATTGACAGTAGCAATACACTGGCTGATAAACAAAACAAAAATACTTCACATATATTTACTTATGCAGTCAACAGTAAATAAAATAAATTTAATTTGCACTTCAACTAATAAAAATTTAATTGGAAATTAAAAATTACAACAACAACAACACCTGCTACCTAACTAAATTTGAAATTGTTTAAATTGAAAACGAATTAAAATCAAATGAAAATGAAATCAAATTTTCGCATACGTATGAAAAATAAATGAAATTTTACTTCTCATTGAACATGTAATGACTTTGTAAGCCCTTTTTTCAGAAATATTACTGAAAATTATTTAGTTTGTTGCAAAAATAACTAATTGTTGTTGCTGTTGGCAATACTGTAATGGTTTTTTATATTACTGCTCTTGTTGTTGTTATTGTTGGCAGTGGTGTAAATTTGTTATAAATGTGCGATGATTCGTTATTAATTTATGGCAACTTTTTTTCTGTTTTATTAGATTAAAATAAAAGCACACACAGTAATAACAACAACAACAACAAAAATGAAGCAGAAATAATTTTTCAACTTCAGTTTGTGGAAAAACAAAAGTTGGCCTGTAATAAAATTAATTAAATTTGTAACAACACTCCCTCTAATGATGGGATTATAGAGAGAAATAGGAAAGGAAAATTCCCATAAGGGTAGTGATTTGTTAAATAAGTTTTATGACATGAAAATAACATAATGATCTGAGGATAAGTTAGGATTTTATGATAATAATAATAATTAAAACGTTCGTTAAGCGCTAAATTTACTTTACTTTATTTTACTTTGCTTTACTTTACTTTACTTTACTTTGTTTTATTTTAGTTTATTTTACTTTCTTTTACCTTACTTTACTTTACTTTACATTACTTTACTTTACTTTACTTTACTTTACTCTACATTACTTTAGTTTACTGTACTTTACTTTACTTTACTTTACTTTACTTTACTTTACTTTACTTTATTTTACTTTACAAAAAATTGTGGCCTTAATTAGAAATCAATACTGATATTTACATATGGGTACAGAAGATTTTACACCGACAAAATTTTTATTTACTTGAGCTTGATGTTAAATTAAGACGAACCACTAACAAGGCAACGGTCGTCACATTATTAACAAATAAGAATGTGTTCTGAAGACCTTTTCTCATCGTCACTGAATTGACATGGTGAGCTTGAGGCAAATTCTATTCTGAATAAGTGTAACGTGAGTCTACTGTTTCCCGTCAAAAGACCAAGCTCAGGTTATTCGTGAATAACCTGATGCAACTTATCGAAATTTCTCAACAAAAGTTTTGATTGCCTCAAACCAACTTGGTTAGAGGTTCTTTATCTTTGCTGTAGTTAAGCATACCCTTTCAAACAGCTTCCGCCACTCCACATAAGGGTTCTGGTCCACCTAACAAACCTTAAAGACCTCCTCCTCTCATGCTCGTCTGCTTGCTCATTGCCAAATATTTTCACACGAGTTGGCACAAAGCAGAGTAATATTATTTCCCTACCCAACTGATTCAACTTCACCAGAAGGTCCCATACTATCCTCAATTTAATTTCACAAGGCTCAAGTACTTGAATGGCAACCTGACTGTCAGATAGTATAGCTATGTCCTATCTTTTGTATTTTCTATTCCAGTTGATTTGATCACATCTTTCGATGGTATAGAATTTCGCTTGGAAGATACGCTCGAGTTTCCCCATGGGTTCGGAATATTTAATTCTAGGATTAAATCTTCAACTCCTATTCCAAGATCCGTTCTTGACTAATCTGTATACCACAAAATGCTATCCCCTTTAAACGAGTATACAGCTTCCAGATTACTCCGTTCATTTTTGTTACAAAGTTTCGTTGCAGAGCACTTTTCAAAATCGTGGAGTCTACTGATTCTGTAAAGGAAACAATTAAGGAGCGACAGAGTCCAGCAATGTTGCACGTACTCTCTTGATGCCAACGAGATTGATCTCCCTGTGAAACAAATGGACAATATAAAATTGGCAATTTTAATACTTATGCCCTGTAACATGTCAGAGATTGCAAGCTCCGTATCGCTCTGACCAGCAATGCAATTTCTAACAATACCTCTATGTCCCGTCACAACGCACCGCTATGCATGTTCATGTATACTTTGGGAATCAAAGCCACCACTTCAAACTAACCTAATCCTATGTTCTGAAACCCATATAAGAATTACATTTGAATAATGTGAAATTAATTGGCTGTCAAACTAAATCAAGAGATTTTCAGGGAAAATCGCGCCGCTTTCAAAAAGGCTATGATCTCCGCCTGGAAAACATTGCAGTGGCCAGGCAACCTATAAAAAGGTTTAATATCAGAAACCTTAATAAATATACCGCAACCCATCCTGTCTAGCATTTTTGAGCCACCAGTATAAACCTCCAGAGTCCTGCAAAATTCTTAATTCATATAATTGATCATTATAATCCTTCAGTAAGGATTACAACCTAGCATCTCACACCACTTGTGTTGTGTTTGTTAATTTTATACCTTAGTGCCGGCACCTACAGTTTAAAGTCGAGTACGAAAGACAGATTTTTTGAAAAACTTTTTTCACCCAGAAACCTGATGAGAGGATGTAGCCGAAGAAATACTTTTTCCTATTTCGTTTTGTTGGAGATATATGTGCTGGGGTTAGAACCGTGACCTCACTCCTAATAAGACAACACTTCATTTGCTAGACTACGGCGACTTCAGCACATGCGAATAATGGCACATGACACACGCCTGAGAATAATGGCACAGTGTTAGAAAGCCAATAGACGCTAAGCTGCCTTTAACGCTTGATAGATGTGTATCCTCTTCGACTATCCGCCAAAAAGACAGCAGCAATCCATGAAAAAGGGAAAAATTTTTGGTAGCCTTATGTAGAGTAGTATTAAACCAAGATATTTACGCTTCGGCGGTTACCCTAAATGTAATGACAGAGTGATTTTACATAGGAAGGCTCAAAACTAAAAAAAAAAAAAAAAACGAAAAGCAGTATAAAGCCACTTTGTTTGTCACTCTAGAAATGCCACGATATTACATAGCAAAACGCTGAAATAATAACAGAGACCTAAGAACACATATGCTCTCAAGAAGAGAAGGGAGAAGGGCTGTAGTGACCAATTATGTATGTATATATATATGAATGTATGTTAATCCTATCACCACTAACTTGTGTATTAATAGAAGGCCAGAGAGGAGCGAATTTAGTGTAACGAATAATGCCTTATTTGGAATTAAACCAAGAACCTGATCACCAGGCAGACACTTGTGCACTACATCAATAGAAAGTGGTATTGGTTTTCCACACTGTTTACCAAACATGTACACTGCTCATGTTGGCCACCCTACTTTTATGTTTAGATTTAAGTTTGTTAAAGTGTTTAAACCACCCCTGTACTTACGTTTATAATATTGTGAATTATGAAGTATAAACGAAAAGAGATCACTACACGATCCACCCCCAAATCTAAAGGTACGTTTTGTATACAAATAAATAATATTTAATTATTTTGGAAACCAATACTTCTATATTTTTATTCACCCGTATTCTCGCGAAATATTTTATTTTATTATTCCTCGCTCACCCTCACATTTTGGTGCTTCGAGCCGGATATGAACCAGCGACCTAAAACTAGGTATGTTTGATAACTTTCGTGGGTTTGTTACAGAAAATTCCTGAATGAAAATACACAAGAATTGAATAAATCATGGTACAGTTCACCATCCAATGTCCAATATTTAAAAAATAATTACGTTTTGTTAGGTATATTAATATTGTGTGTGTATATGTGCATGTATGTATGTTACTCACCAATTTCTTAATAAATTTAATTGAGAGCAGCTTCAGTCCAATTACTTAATTTTAAGCTGAAAATAAAAACGAAATCTTATTATAATTTTTTTTATTCATACTTTAATACGAATATATTTAGTTTGTCTTGCAACATTTCCCCTTAAATTATTCTCAGTGTTCGTACCGATAAATACAATAAATCTACCCTGAAAAGCTTCAATTAATATGCAATCCTTGTTACCCGATATTCCGATTCCATTAATACAAAAACATTCTTCTTAATTTTTAACATGTCCTTTTAATAATAAGATGTCCTTAAAATCATTTTATGCCACAAACAAACAATTTCACGTACTCATTAATTACTCAATTAACTGGGAAAACAAAAGGCGAAAAAATCATCATCTTTTCTTTCAATTCTTTCCCATCTGTTTTACATTCCATGAGTGGCTCATATAAGTATGCTTAATGTAACAGACAATATTGATGTATAAGAATCCTGTATAATACGAGAATAAAAGATCCTTTCAAACTATGTATGTAAGTATGACGAAATAATAAAAACATGTCGAACAAAAGAAGATGAACAGAAAAAATATTTTTTTTGTAATAATTATGGCTGTACGACATCACAATAATAATGACAGCATAATGATAATGATGATATCATTTGAATACAATGTTATTGACATACAATATGTGAAATTAAGATTCATTTCCATTATTTTCATATCATAGTTAACTAAGGGAGAAGACAAAACTACTAAAATTTCTTTTTTTCTGTCAATGTCATCATGTTGGAATACAAAAATCATAATTTGAATAAGATTTTGTTGTTGCCAGACATCTCAAGGAAAACGAAGTCTAAAATAATATTGCTTCGGGAGAGTAGAATAAAATTGCCATGAAAAGTTTCTAAAATCTGTTGATCGGAGTCGACAGTAAACTGTAGGTCCCGCCACTCTTGTACGAAATTAACACACACAACATGAGTGGTGCAAGAAACTTGGTTGTAATCCTGACTAAGGGTTTCTAATGAACAATTAAGAAAAATTTCTTATAATTTAATTTATTTTTAAAAATTAAAAAAAAAATTTTTATTTTATCAAATTGAAAAAAGAACGCATAGCAACAGAATATAGAATATTCTGCAATATTCAAAATTTACAAAAACTAATATACAACGGACAATATTATTCTTATTTTTGATGACTCATCTACAAAATCAGACAACTGCAATTAAAACAACAACAAACTTACACAGTATTTTTAATCCTATTAATCCTAACACCTACATAGCAACATTAAAAAAACATTAAAGATTAATTGAATATACTAAACAAAACATAAACAATATATAAAACAATTGAAACAACAATTTTGTGTAAAAACAGTTCGCGCCAATGTGATAATATTTAATAAAACAGAAATACAAAACGATAACAATAAACAAAACAGAATTACAAAAGGACAACAATAAATTCAAAACAATAACAACAATTCACAGTCAGCTGATTTCTCCCAACAAAAAAAAACATACAAATAAACAAACAATAAAAATTTAAAACAAAACAATACGAAACATATGCAAATTGAATATAAAGAAAAGAAAAGAAATTGAAATAAAGATCAAAACAAAATCAAATACACAAACAATAACTAAGATCGGAACAGTTTAAACCGTTTTTTTTTTACACCAATTGAACATAGAAACAATAACTACAGCTGAATAATAGAGTTGCCATCTACTTCATACTTATTCTACACTGAGCGAAACATTATATAATTAATTTTGAAAATGGCTTGCTTAGTAAAAAATTGTAATATAAAAAACGATGATGAAAGAATGATTGTTTGTTGGCTGTGTCACGAATGTTGTCATTTTAAATGTAGTGGTCTTTCAGGACTCGTTGCTGAAGCCGTTTCTAAAAATAAAGGTCTGCATTGGTGTTGCGAAAACTGTAGAAAAATCGGAGTAAATTATTACCGTTTTTTTTCAAGAGACTAAAAACAAATTCACCGAACTTCAAAAAGAGGCAATTAAATTAAATGACCGCATTTCGGCATATGGAAAATTATTTGATGATTTTAAATCTTTGGATAATTTAAAATCTCCCCCACAGTCCTCTCCAAAACGTCGTAAGTCGGCAAGAAATATGAATAAAGATAAACGTGACGACCAAGAAAATGTTTCTGCGCCCCCATGTAATTCTGCATCCGATGGTAATGTTCAATTCTCCAATATTACTGAATTGAATAGTAATAATTTATATCGTGAATCCGATTGCATTGTTCCTTCTTCCAATATTACTGAATTAAATAGTACTAATTTATATCCTAATGTAATCAATCCTCCACAATCTATAAATATTAATCCTCCCGGATCCATAAATAGTGATTCCAGGTATATTCCTCTACGAGCAGTTCCTCCAAAAAAGACAATTTTCGTTTCGCGCTTACATTACGATACAACATCGGAATCTGTTGATTTATACATAAGAAATGCTATTGGTAGTGATGCGGATATATCAATACAGAAATTTAATTTTTCTCAACCTAGATCTATCTCATCATTTAAAATTACTATTTCTACGGATATTTTTGAGACTCTAATTAATCCGAATTTCTGGCCAACAAATACTCTAGTTCGGGAATATATCTATAAAGCTAGACCCCAAAGTATTGCCGTACTTCCACAACGTGAATCGTTTGTTCCAAAAAACTAACTGATGATTTTATGTCCATCGCTTATCAAAATGTTCGTGGCTTGAGAACAAAACTTACTACATTATACACGAATAGTTTTAACATCGATCAGCAAATATTAGTATTTACGGAGACGTGGTTAAATGATAATTTTTTGAATACTGAAATACTTTGTAACAAATTTAACATCTTTCGTCGTGATCGTGGCAATGAAACTACAGGAGGAGGTGTCCTTATTGCTATTTCATGTAATTTACCATCTGAGCTTTTAGTAACTGATACACCTCACGATATTGAATTTATAGCTGTTTCTATAAAAATGAATGGTCATCGTATTTTTATTACCTGTTCATATATTCCGCCATCTTCTCCACAAGCTGTATACATAAAACATGCAGAAGCTATAAGTACTGTTGCTCATTCTTCAAAAGACGGTGATTTTATTTTTGTCCTCGGTGATTTTAATCTACCTTCAATGCAATGGAAATACTTACCAGACGATGGTTATTTCATTCAAATGAAGCAGAATTCAAATTTCGACGAATTTTTTAATATTTTGTATGATTTGGGTCTGTTCCAAATTAATGGCATTCCAAACATTAATTTCAAAATATTGGATTTAATATTCGTAAATGAGGTGACTAATAGCTTTATTAAACGCTCGTTCCCTATTACCAGTCCAGAAGATTGTTATCATCCAACGCTCGTATTAAAAACATCCATTCCACTTAATTTATCGATGCCTTCGTGTAGCAAAAATGAGAAAGTTTTTTCATTTAAGCATACCAACTATAATATGTTAAATGAACTCCTAATCAATACGGTTTGGCACTCCTTTTTTTCATGCTATACTAATGTTGATGATATGTCTAAAGCCTTTTACTCTAAGGTTAATACCTTTTTGAATTTATGTGTTCCAAAGCAAATATCTAGACAATTATCCGGTCCTCCATGGAATAATAAACAACTGGCTCGTGTAAAAAATAAGAAGAATAAATACTATAAAAAGTTTAAACAATCTGGTTGTTATATGGATTATATAAGATATTCTGTTACCCGGGCGGAATACACAATACTTAATAAATCATGTTACGATAAATATGTAAATACAATGAAATACAACTTTAAGCGTAATCCAAAATCGTTTTTTAAATTTGTGAACTCAAAGAAAAAAGTAACTGGTTTTCCATCTTCTATGAGATTTCAGCAGATTGAATCTAGTGATGACAGCATTATAAGCAATTTATTTGCCAGCTTCTTTTCCACAACTTATTCGGATGCAACTTATAATGATTCCACTGATTATCACATTAAAATAAATACAAATTCCACAGTATCAATAAATTTAATCAACGTTCCTACTATTTCTATGGAATTGAGAAAACTAAAATTCTCCTATAACTTTGGACCTGATAACATTCCTAGTAGCATCTTAATTAATTGTGCCGACTCTATAGCTGTTCCACTATCATACTTATTTAATAAATCGATTATATGTGGTTATTTTCCTAATGTTTGGAAGGATTCATTCATTATTCCTTTGTTCAAATCAGGAAATAGATCCGATGTTACAAATTATCGTGGTATTGCAAAACTGAGCATAATTCCAAAACTGTTTGAAAAAATGGTTACAGATGATTTATGTTATCAAGTTTCTAACTTGATATCTCCTTATCAGCACGGTTTTAGGAAAAGTGTTCTACTACAACAAACCTGCTTCATCTCTCAACAGTTGTGTATCAAGGATTTTTTCATCAGCAACAAACAGACGTTATCTATACGGATTTCAGCAAGGCCTTCGATAAAGTCAATCATGTACTTTTGAGGAAGAAACTTTACTTATTGGGATTTTCCGATCTTAGTCTAAAATGGATTTACTCGTATTTAACTAACAGAAAACAAACCGTACTTTTTAAAAACTGTTGCTCCAGAAGTATTGATGTCCTTTCTGGGGTACCTCATCTTGGACCGCTTCTGTTTTCATTGTTTATTAACGACTTACCTGAAACGATTCACTATTCCAATATCCTAATGTACGCTGATGACGTAAAAATTTTCTTAAGTTATCGCCAAAGTTCCGATCAGAAACTTCTTCAAAATGACCTAAATTCGTTTCATTTATGGTGTAATTTAAATCTAATGCAGCTTAATCTCAAAAAATGTAAATACATGAGATTTGTAAGAAAGAATCCGATTCCTGCAAACTATGCTTTTGATGGATACGAGCTTGAGCTTGTAGATAACTTCCTGGATCTAGGAGTTCTACTTGATCCCAAACTAAATTTTATCCCGCACATAACTATGACTGTAAATAAAGCTAGAAGCGTTCTTGGTTTTATAAAACGGTGGGCAAAAGAATTTAACGATCCTTATGTTACTAAATCGCTCTACACATCTCTTGTAAGGCCTATACTTGAGTATGGATCCATAATATGGGATCCTCTATATAAAAAATATTACGACGTCACCGAATCTGCAGAAAGCAATTTCTGATGTTTTGTCTCCGAGGACTAAATTTTAATCCCACAAGTTTACCTTCTTATTCTGCCAGACTAGCTTTAATTAAACTTCCGACACTTAAAAGCCGCAGAACTATGTTAAATATCTCATTCATATTCAATGTAATTACTGGTGATATAGGCTCCAGTTTTTTAATCCATAATATCACGTTTAATGTTCCTCAACGTCCGTCACGTCATTTTTCCCCATTATCAATACAATTTTTTAGATCCAACTACGCTGGTGCTGATCCAATAAGGAGAATGTGTAAAGAATTTAATAAATTGTATATGCTAATAGATTTTTCGTCATCAAATAATGTTATAAAAAATAATGTAATTATATATTTAAATTCATAGTTTTTAAAATTGATATAAATTTAAATTTACAATTGTAACTTTAATAAATTGCCTGTAAGGAATATTTCCATAGGCAAATAAAATAAATAAATAAAAAAAATAAAAAAATAAATAAAAAAAAAAAATTATTGAAATTAGTGTCTACAAACGCAGCCTTAGTTATTGTAAAGATATATCATACGGGATATAAAACATGAAAGTATGATCATAAGTCCAGAAAAACTACGTTCGAATACAGCAGATGATAAACAATTGTTCAATTCATGATTGTCTGAATTAAAAGTGACTTAATTCGTTTATCAAATGTTCTTAGAAGGAATTTAGGGCCTGTACAAGTACTTCCTAATGCGATTAACATTCAGTAATTATTCCCTTCATGGGTACAATTTCAATATCGATTTGATACCTCCAACTACGCTCAGTCGATGGAGTTTCCACACATCAGGTAGCCTACCGAAAGTTGTATAGGAATGAATTCCGTACATACATACATAATTGATCATTACAATCCTTCAGTCAGGATTACAACCTAGCTTCTCACACCACTTATGTTGTGTGTGTTAATTTTATACATGAGTGGCAGGTCCTATAGTTTAAAGTCGACTCCGAACTCTAGATTTTTTGAGAAACCTTTACATACCAATTTTATTTCCTCCTAAAGTTATTGCCAGAAAACCACTGAGACGAAGTTGCCCAAGAAATATTCTTTCATTTTTTGTTTTGTTGGAGATGTCTGACCTGGGTTTTGAACCGTGGCCTCACGTCTAATATGCCAGCCCATTACCTACTAGACTACAGCGACAACTTAGACTGTTATAGCGTTCAAGAATTCTGCTCAACGAAATTAAGCTTCTGTTTGAGCAACGTACAAGGCACCTTCCTCTTTTTACAATCGCCATAATCATCCTACCAAGGTTCAATAAACAATCGACTAACACTTGATCTCTAATCAAATACAAGATCTGTCGAAAACATTGCCGCTGCCAGTGAGCAAATCCCAGGAGAATTCTTGGCAGTTCATTTCGCATTGCTCAGAATAATTCGACTTTCCGCAGACAACAACTTGCCGAACATTGCTTTCTGACTTGGGCCAGCATCCGTACAAAATTCAACTGAACTAGGAAGTAAAAGTTCACAAACACAGGCAATGACGTGTGTTCTGTGTGTGGGCTCTGGAGCTCTTGTTAATTTTTTCTAATTTTGATTGAAAGATCATCTTCAGCAATGAGACCTCCTGCTGGATGAATAGTTTGGTGAACAAACACAATTTTTAAATTTGGATCGACACCAACCCCTATGACATTTAAGAGCATCCAAAGCATTTCGAATAAGGCACAATTTGGTATGGATTTTGGGTTGGTCGCATCACATACGCATATTTTTTTTTTTTTTGAATCACTACATACTACACAATTTGAAGATCTGGTCGTCTCACGTTGAAGGGATATGAAGTGGCCACTGTCTTACATCGCAGCTGTGTACAAATAAGCCATAGCAGATGTTTTCCATCCAGAGAAGCCGTGAAGGACATTTGAAGGATATTGTATTCCTGGCATAACTAAGTCTTTCAAAAGAATACAAAATTTCGTAAATATCACACAAACATACATACATACATACATACATACATACATACATACAATCATACATTACTGATCATTACAACCCTTTAGTCAGGACTACGAACTAGCTTCTCTCGCCACTTATGTTGTGTGTGTTAACTTCATACATGAGTGACGGGACCTTCAGTTTAACACGTTGACTGCCGTTTCAATTTTCAGAAAACTAGCCTAGCAAGCCAACATTGACTTTTTGTTCTTTTCCCAGAAGCCATTTATTGATACTAGCACTGATATACTACGATTTTATTCGTAGCTAAATGGCAGGTTTAGTGAGTAGTTGGTACCCTGGAAGGGAACACAATCTACGAGTTATCTCGTAGTCGGCAGTCAACGTGTTAAAGTCGACTCCGAACGACAGATTTATTATTTCTCCTCAGAGTTTTTTTTTGCCAGAAATCTACTTAGAAGTCGCCAAAGGAAAAAGTTTGTCCTATTTCGTTTTGTTTAAGATGTTTGACCTGGGGTTTGATTCGCGGCCTTACATCCAATAAGCCATGACACTACTTACTAGACTACGGCGGCTTCAATATCTCAATCACACTTTGTTTTATTTAAATGTAAAGATACGGAGTGCTTAATAAAAGACCCGATATATGTATTCTATGTATGCATGTATTTTACGTACGTATATGATATGAATTGTGTGCGTCATCAGTTTTTTTTCGTATTGTTTGTAACAAATGATTGGTTTTATGGACCACAAATTATAATTTGTTTGTCTTAATAATAAAATTTTCCTTTGGCTGGGCATTATATGTGTTTTTCTTAGGAAAATCTAGAATCCGTAGGGATATGCCAACCACAATTATGTTCAACAATATTTATTTGGGCATATAATTGATTTGTTTCAGAAGCTAGTTTGTAATCCTTGCCAAAGGGTTGGACATGGCCAATAATGTCTGTGTACGAGATGTCTGCGTACGAGATGTCTGTGTACGAGATGTCTGTGTACGAGATGTCTGTGTACGAGATGTCTGTGTATTATTTTGTTTCCATATTAAATTGCTTTTGTTTGAAATTCAATAATGAGAATCATATCATGATTGTTAACATAAATGCAAATAATTAAAGAGAAATTTAAAATTATTTTTTAATTTTCAAGATGTTTAATTATAATTAAATACCAAATAATGCATCAAAAAAAAAAATTCTTTTAAAATTGTGACCCCCTTGTGTATCAATATCAGCATCATCTGTATTTATTTTCTTTATTTATCTTGAATTTCCACACTGCACTCATACATGACCTGATGATTTGGCATTACATTTGTGTTGTGTATTGTGTTGGCAATTATTTTTTAAAATGTTTTTTCTTGTCTATGATTTTGCAATTTGTGTCAGTTTTAATAATAATTTTATGGCTGTTAATCGAATAACCCATTAACCGTATAAAAAAATCAATTGAAAACGTATGGCACATAAAGCTAGATAGTGTGGAGATACGAAAAAATAAACGAACTTTTGAACTCTCATTTGTAATCGTCCAATCAATAATAAAAAATGCATGAAATTACTGGGTATTTATGAAATTTAACACAAGCCATGTATAGGTATGCAGTTGAGGCGCACTAGTAAAAGAAAGCACCTAAAATGTGGCAGATATTTTTGTTATAATTTCTTCCTTAGAAAGTATGAAATTTATGTCACAATTAGGGTAGTGTGTCGCCGTATTCTAGTAGGTAGTGTGTTGGCTTATTAGACGTAAAGCCAGGATTCGAGCCCCAGGCCAGACAACAAAACAAAATACAAAAAATATTTCTTCGGCGACTTCCTCTCAGCAGATTTCTGCCAAAACTCTGAGAGTAAATAAAATTGCCATGAAAAGTTGCTCAAAAATATGTCCTTCGGAGTCGACTTTAAGCTGTAGGTCCCACCACTCATGTATAAAATTAACAAACACAACATAAGTGGTGTGAGAAACTAGGTCGTAATTCTGACTGAAGGGTTGTAATGACCAATTATGTTATGTATGTTGGCTTATTAAACGTGAGGCCACGGTTCAAACCCCAGGTCAGACATCTCTAACAAATAAAGTATGACAAATATTTATTGGGAAACTTCCTTGCAACAGATTTCTAGCAGAGAGTATATAAAATTGAGATGAAAAGCTTCCCAAATAATCCGTTCGGAGTCGACTTATGTTGAAAAACATAAGCGATTAGAGAAACAAGGTCGTAATCCTCACTGAAGAGTTGTAATGACCAATTATATATTGTTACCAAAAAGGAAATGGTGTTGCATCGTTTATCATTAAAATGACAAACAAAAGCTATAAAAACAAAAACTATGGAATTGTTTACATGATCAACAAATAAACAAAAATATAGCAACAACATATGAAAAACGTAAACAAGTAAACAAAATGCAACAACAAACATTACCAGAATAAATGTAAACAAAATACACAAACAACAATGAAACAACAATGTTTACATTTATGGAGATCTCCAGAAGGCGAAGCATTCAAAATCATACATCAGATTGTTTAAAAAGGCAAGGCAACGGAATCAGTAAAAATTCAGTCAGTCTTGTGTGAAGACACGTTGAGTATGAAGAGAATAGTTGTGCTTTGAATATCTCCGTTATAAAAATCTGTCGAACAATTGTGAGTGTTTACGCGGAAGAGTGTAAAGAAGAATAGCAAACAAAGAAAATTGTTGTTGTTTACATCAAGTTGTAAACAGTAGCACACAGAATTGTGCGAACAATAAAGAATTTAATTTGAAACTAAACACAAATTTATTTTATTTTTTATTTGCAATCTACGATCTCATATTTTAAACGTCTTTAAAAGGTAAAATATTATGGGGTTTTGGCAATAAAATAATAAAATAAAAAATAGTTGAATAAATCACAACTAATTTGACAGTTGTAAGGTTAACAAGAAAGCCCTTGTCAACTGTCAAAGTTCGGAAGTGCCTGTTGAAAGATGCGATACTAATATGTATAACAATACCTAAAAATATATTTACATACATATGTATGTTATTACTTGAATTTGTTTTTACCACGAATTTGTTTAATTAATTATCGTTTTGATGTTGTGAATAAAGTTTTCGTTACGTTATGTTCAAGCATTTCAACCAAACAAACAATCGAAGCCGAGTAAATTGCATAGTTTTACTGAGCATTTATGATTTCTACAGAAATTTCCTATAAAGATATGATTATTGTTTTTAATAATGTTGTAAAGTTTACATAAATTTGAAACATATTTACATACACACTTCTATAAATATATACAGTAGCGTTGTAAACATATACTTTTACGTAACATACATATGTAAGTGTATTTATGCGCATAAGATATTTTCCAAAGCATCTTAAAGTTCAAATGTTTATGTCTGCCTCAAGGCAATGTGTGATATGGAGTAACGCACGTTTTTTTATATATTAGGGAGGTAACATATTGTCGTGTAGTTGTTAGGTTAATAAGCTCCGTACAATAAAAAAAAGATATTCTTTATTCTCCTCTTCTTCGTTGTTACTGAAGCTTTAGGTTAGGTTAGAATATGCATAGCGGATCTTCCTTAAAGGAAGAAGTTACAATTAAGCCAGAATTTGCATCCATCGTGATGCCATAATCAATATTCAAACCGGGGATCAGACATACCCTAGATGAAACCAACTCGAATCCGAAATACACCTTATTGCTGCATCAATCTCTATATCAGAGAGTCCGACCAATAATGTCAGAAAATGTACGAACATGTTAGGTTAGCACGTATCTTGCCGTCCACAAGAATGTTCCCTCATGAAAGGACAAAAACCTCCAGATTTTTAATACCAGAGCAGGGCACGGTCATATGAAGTGAAACACAGCTTCATTTGACCAATTGCCTATCAAAGGGACAGTGGCCTGTGAAACTCGCAATTAATGTGCCTTTGCCATGGATGTACATTGCGTTTACTAACAGGACAGAGTCGCCTTCTCTTTTACACACATGTGTCTAGTAGAGTCTAGCACGTATATTGCAAGTACTCTCCAACGATATTAAGCCTCTCTGTAAAATGAGGTTTAACTGAGGTTATAGGAATACCTATGCCCTTTAATATGTCGGCTACGCACCAATCTGGCCAGCTCGTCAGCAATTCAATTTAAAACGATATTCGTATGTCCCGGAACCCATATAAAATTTACCTTTGAATGATTCGAAATTTACTTAAGAAATCTTCAGCATTCCAGGACTGACATTAAAAATAGGATTGATACCGAATTTATCACAGCGTGGTTGTCAAAGTAAACTAAGAGACTTTCACGGTAAACCCCCCACTTAAGATGCATTGAGCCCTTTCAAAATGGCAATAACCTACACCCGGAGAATACTTGCAATGATCAGGCAGCACATAGGAAAGTTTAATATCGGAACCCTTATTAAATATACTTCTACAGTCATGCCATGCACCTTGGGGTCATCGATGGTGACCTCAAGATTCTCAATAGAAACAATCGGATCTTTAGAACAGAAAACGAAGTCCTTGGGTAGAATTCTAAGTACAAATGTTTCATTCGGAAAGTTTTAAAGAAACATGGATGGGATTGAATGTGTATCTATGTTCAAATCAAATCAAAATAGCAACAGGATATAGCTACAATGAGTTTTGCTGCCACCTTCTCAGCCCTCTTATTAAATAGAAGACCGGAGAGAAGCAAAGCAAATAATGCCTTTAATGGAGTGGAACAGTGTACACTGATGTTCAGAACAGCGTACTGCCTGCGTACTCTGTCTATCAGTCGGTACCGAACACACCTTTCGTCTACCAAACATATACATCAAATAGCAGGGTTGGCTTTACTACGGCACGTCAGTGCAAGCATGTGCAGGTTCCTTGCAAGCTATAAAGCGCTATTGTCACTTTCTTCCTGGATAGTTTCCCCTCTTGGATACGGAAAGTTACTTTATGTGGAAATAACATCGTTCAAATGTTCTCCACGGCTTCTCTAGGTGGAGCGAATTCGGTACGTAGTGACTCTCAAAAAAGTGTGCACATTTAATACCACCCAGCCAAATTCTATAGAAAACTGTGCCTTTTTCGGGATGCATTAGACGCTCTTAGATCTCATATGGATTGGTGTCGTTCCCACTTCGATAATTTTGTTTGTTTACGTACCTATTCATCCAGAAAAGGGTCTCATCGCTGAAAATGATCTTTCAGTGAAAATGAGAATCAATTATCTCTTGGCTAAGGAAAATTGAATTCCATTAAAGAATGGAAAGTCAACAAATCCGTTAATCAAGGACTGCAACTTAAACCATATGATAGGCACCATTCATGGAGTACTCTAAGAGTATGCCAAGAGTTTCTACCACATTAAGCTTAACGAACAAAGTACTTTCATTTGAAAAAAGTCTCTTTCGTTTTGTCTTATCTTGAGCCTCCTTATTCGGTTTTTGGTTGTGTAAACATTAAATATTTCGCAATTTATTTGATTTTATTTATGGTTTTAGAAATTTTCTCCATCATTAAATATTTGATTGTCATAAAATATAGGATTTAAATTCACACACACACATATAAGCATATAAAAATAATAAACTTGATATTGTATGCCACCAAAGAAATGTTTTTCTTGTTCTGTATATAGAGTGCTGGCAACAAGATAACAAAGGCAGCATAAAGTAAATTTTCCAACCATATGGAGTGATAAAAACCCAATAAGAGAGCAACCATACATAGTTTAATGTTCTATAAGGAAACCCTTAAGAGAGATTTTAAATAAAGTTTATAAAGGCGGATCATTGATTGCATCATCATTCATTAGAAATGTTGCCCTTTTTGTTGTTACACAATACTTGGCTTAGAATTTTTAGTTTTTCATATACTAAATAGCCGAAGGATATGTAAGGAAGCCCTTTCCTTTTATAACTCAACTGTTTTCAATTTCTTTTATTTTGTTTACTCGTAAAACAGCTCCTCGGGACTGTTTATCTTTTTGGGTTGTCAATTGAAAGTTTTTCTTGCCTTTTTTTATTTCCTTACGATCCTATTACAATGAAAAGGATAACGGCAAAAAAAGACAACAAATTTAATCGCCTGAAATAAATGAAAACAAATCTTATAAGAAAATAACTTTATTTTATTGAATAAAAAAAAGGGAAAATAATTGCAATCTTTCGTTTTTTTTTGTAGGCTTACTTATGGCCTCAGCAGAAAATGTTTTTTTTTTTTGCCTATAAAAGTTAAATGAAGGCACTGTCAATAGCAGACACAGGAAAATTATGATGTTGGGGGTATTGTAAATAAACCTGACCTTTCACTCTATTTCATTTTTTTGGGACTATAATGCCTGAAGCAAAATATTGTATTTAAGTTTGAAATGAAATATTTTTCTTTTAAGGCCCCCCTTTTGAAAATGTTTGTAGGAAAGCAAATGTTATTAAAAATTAATTTGAGAAGCAATTTCACTAAGCATAAGAGAAATATGGGTTCGAGGATGGAAACAAACTTCAAGAGGCTAAGTTGCGCTCCAATTAATTGAATTCTTATGGTCATATAACTAAAATTTTATTAAGGATTGTGAAGCAAAACAAACAAGTTTTTAAACAATTTTTATTGCCCGAAATTATCGTTCGTGAAACCCAATAAAATTGAAATATTTAAGAAGCAGATCATACCCAGAAATGCAGGGAATTAAATACTTAAATATTCAATGAAAAATCTCAGGGCAAATGACAATGTCTTTCCACGAATTGTGGGTATAAAAGGAAATTATCTACCGTGGTCTGTTACAACCTGGCGAAATGATCAATTCTTATTGGAGCTGCAAACAAGTGTATCCAGAAACTTATGCTGTTCATCAGACAATAAAAAGTTCGAACCTTTAAATTTTCTACCCTTAATTTAATTCTCCGTACTCACGATTTTTATCGCCGTAATCTAGTAGGTAATGTGCTGGCTTATTAAATGTGAGACCACTGTTCAAACCCCAGGTCAGAGATCTCCAACGAAACGAAATATGAAAAAATATTTCTTCGGCGTCTGCCTCTCAGCAGATTTCTGGCAAAAACTCTGAGAGTAAATAAAAATTGCCGTGAAAAAGTTTCTCAAAAAATTTGTCGACTTTAAACAGGAGGTCCCGCCACTCATGTATAAAATTAACACCCACAACATAAGTGAGCAACTATAATTTAATCCTGACTGATGGGTTGTAATGACCAACTGTGTATCAACTGCTGGCTCTACCGAGCTGTTGTAGAGCCTACTTTGCTTAATGGTGCTAACGTTTGTTAGATATATAAATGTGCGAAAGCACGCGATCACCAGTTCAGTTTACTCCGCTTCAACTAAGGCCAAATTTGTTTTACTCAAATAGCTGCCCTACGGCCATCTATTGCACCTGGACCAGACAAGAGTGGGCCAAGACTTAGCATATGCCAGTAATGTTAAATTCATTTAACTTTTGGCTCACCATGAGCCATGCCCATGATGGGTTGTTGTGAAGCAATATGACACGATGGTCGTGACCACATTCAAAACTACATAACAAGCATTATGACATGAAAATTACTTTGAAAAGGCTTCCATTGAAATCTCTTATGAGCGTTACATCTATACCCGTCCTCCTCCGCCATCGTTGTAAATTGTGTTATAAGCTGGCCAGAGCAGCTACCGAGCTCATAATTGTCAAATTATTTTTGCAAATAGTTGTTCGGATTGCCCCAGTTAAACCATCGTTAACAGCATAAGAACACATATAGCAATACAAGGCCCTGTTGGTGCGGAAAAGAAGAGGCCGAATATTATTATTTTTATAGGTCCTGGACTCGACATTCCTTTGCACGACTTATGCTTACTTACAAAATTAGTCGCTGCAACGCTTTAGACAGGATTACCACTTACCTTCTCACATTACCCCATGTTGTGTGTGTTAATTTTATACATGAGTGTCAGGAGCTACAGTTTAAAGTCGACTCCGAACGACAGATATTTTAAGAACCTTTTTCATGGAAATTTTCTGTACTGTCAGGGTTTTTGCCAGAATACTGCTGAGAGGAAGTCATCGAAAGAAAATTTTGTTTCATATTTCGTTTTGCTCGAGATGTCTGAGACAGAGGTTGAATTAAAATACCACGTCTAATAAGTCAGACGTAGTCTATCAGCCCTAGCAGACTATTTAATAAAAAACCCACGAAAAAGTTTCTCAAAAAATCTGTCATTTGGAGTCGATTTTAAACTGTAGGTCCCGCCCGGCGCTCATGTATAAAATTAACACAAACAACATAGGTGGAGTGATAAGCTAGGTTTTTATCCTGACTGAATGGTTTTAATTACCAATTATGTATGTATAAATGTATTATGGCATCTCTGATGACCATTTAACACTTTACTGCACTTGACTGAGAACTGTGAACGTATGATAACGTACTGATAACGTTGATGAAAAAACCTTGAGCAGCTTAAAAACAGTTTTATATTCCACCAATGCGCCTCCAACTATTTACGAACCACATACTAAAATACAAAATAAAAATCTACAATTGAAACAAATGTCTTAATTTAAATAATTCGGAATTAAATCTTCAACATTTTCAAACTAAAATTCAAATTGTTAGATACTGCGTTGTACTACATATCAACGAACAAAAAAACTATAAGAACAGCATGTGGCAGTATAGATGTGCCCCACAATGTTCCATCTGTTATTTAAACAAATTATTTAAATTAAATAGAAAAATATGTTTATCTGTGTTGTTTCTTTTTTATGCTGTGTATGGCATACAAATTTTAAGTGAACAATAGTAGGCATATGCGATTTGTTGAGTTGAGTTCAGTTGATTCTATTACAATCCTATTCATATCCTTTATATTGAGGACATATTATTTTATTTCAATTTCGTTGTGTATGTCTATGATTTTATGATTATTGTTCTCGTTATTTCACTTTTATTATTGCTTTTGTTGTTTTCAAAATCATTGTGTAGAATGAAAAGTTTATTTTTCATTTTTACTACAGCCGGAGGAAGAGGAGAACATTGTTTTGCCAATGCCAACCACCCTTGCCATTGAATGTATTTATTCAATGAAATAAATGTCTCTTTACCTTTCTCTCTATCTGCATCTCCTTTCTCTATAACTACAAACATAATTAAATTTCTTCGTTAATTTTGAAAATTGAATACTTTCGAAGCAGACAGACAGAAAGGCAGATCCTTAATTTTATGCCTAACAGAGTGTACAATAAATAGCTGATGTTACAACCGACAGACCCATGTCAGTATATACATATGCACTTAAATATATTGTTACGACAACTAAAACAAATCAAACAACAACAACACATTGTACACAAACAACAACATGAAATTGTACAAAAAGTAAAATCAAAACAAACTAAGCACAGCAAAAAGTAACAACATAAACAAGACAAAAACAAACATACACATCGTAAAGTAAAAAGGAATAAAAAGTGAATGAAAACATACAAGAATGAGAACAAAACAAAGGTCAGGAATGAAAAAATCGAATGTAATAGAACGATCGTGATGTTGCCAGATGTAAATTCAGGCCGTATGAATAGAGCGAACAACAACGCTACCAGTCAACAGTGATGCGTTTTAAGTCATCATTAGGAGACTGGAGCATTAAGCACAATGGTTTTAAACACTGAACGATTGATTTTTGTTAATAAAGATCGTAAATTATATTTATAGCGCGAGGTAGAATGCAATGGAGAAAGTTAAAAAAGCAATCATTGCGCTTTACATGTCAAAGAAGGCCGTAGGTAAGATTTGAAGACTTAAATTTGTCATCACCTTCTTAAGCTATCGGGCTGTTGTTGAACTTTTATTGATTTTCGTGTAACAGGTGTTATATCAGGCATATTATAAACTAACTGACACAGCATGTAAGCAGATAGCTATCCTGATCATACTAGCCCTCTGCTTTACTAACAATAAATCCTTATTTTCTATACTCTACCTATCCTCTAACTGCATATGTCTTAAAGCACAGCGCTTAACTGCTAACAGTAAAGCTAAATGCTGCGAAATCCTGGCTCCAACCGGGAATATCGACGCTCTGTAATACTTGGAAGCCACAGGAAAATTCGAAGCACCTAAGTGTACCTTGTATTTGTTATTGAAAATAGATTGGATTTTATAAATCCAACTTTGGACTTCTCGTTGCAAAAGTAGGGAATTCCCGGTAGGTTTATATAATAATTTAAAACGCCTTGCAACATGGATAGCAAGTGTTCAGATATTAGATTTTCATATTGACTGCCTTAGACATACATACACAAATAATTGGTCATTACAACCCTTGAGGCAGGACTACCGCCAAGCTTCTCTCAGTACTTATATTGTGTATCTTAATTTTATACATGAGTGACGGGACCTACAGATTAAAGTTGACACCGAACGACAGATTTTTGAGAAACTTTTCATGGCAATTTTTATTTACTCTCAGAGTTTTTGCCAGAAATCTGCTGAGAGGAAGTCGCCGAGGAAATACTTTTTCATATTTCGTTTAGTTGGAGATGCCTGCCCTGGGATTGGAATAGAGGCGTCATGTCTAATAAGCCAACACACTACCTAGTGGCTTTAATCTACATCTCTTCATATCTACATACATACCACAGGTCAGCACTGAGTATTCAAAAAGATGAGTAGATTCGAATCATACTCATAATACTTATGCGCATTCATACTTATTTTAATATCATACTCATACTACTCATATTCAAAGTTTGAAGTACTTATCGTACTCATACTTAACAATACGCATGATGTTGATTTCGAATCTCCTTTACTCAATATATACACGACTCACAAAATAAGTATGATTCGCGTATGAACACTACAATGCTCACTAAAAGGTTGTGTGTTTGCTTTGCTCGCTGTCTTTGTCTTTTTGTTTCTTCTTTTTTTTGTAAATTATTTATGAGTATTATGAGTATTTTTCTAAATTTAGGTATCTGAATGATTAGGCATATGAATCAAACATATTTCGAATGTTATGAGTTTAATGTCAACGTTGTACTCATACCCATTGCAACCTGTACTTATAAATCAATGTTGTAGCGAGTACGAATGAATCAGAGTAGTTAAATTTCAATACTGTTGACTCACTCATACTCAAAATTTCATTCGTACTAATGAGTAGCGAAAAAACGATTCATTGCTGATCTCTGATACATACATACATACATACATACATAATTAGTCATTCAGTCCTGACTACGGCCAAGCTTCTCACACTACTTATGTTGTGTGTCTTAATTTTATAAGTGAGTGACGGGACCTACGGTTTAAAGTCGACTCCGAACGATAGATTTTTAAAAAAACTTCTTACTACAATTGTAATTTACCTTCAGAGTTTTTTACATAAATTTGCTGAGAGGAAAGTCGCTCAAAAAATATTTCATATTTCGTGTTTGCTGGAGATGTCTGACCTGTGGTAATTAGCCAAGACACTCAACATAATTTTGTGTCCTTCAATTTAGACTTTGGAATTGTTTAAGAAGAAGAGCTGACACGTTTTTTTTTGTTTTCTTTTTTGCATTATTTATAATTTATTTGGTATTAATTTAAAATAAATAAGCAAACAATTATTTCTTAGTGCTATCCATTGATAACAATACAAATCATCCGGTGACAAATAATCCACGGATACTTTTTACATTACTCAATATCTTTAACAATAGCTTTGAATATGAATTAATTTTTGAGGTTTTCTGCCTGATAATGTCAACCATTACAAGCATTTACAAATTGTTATAAAATAATTTAGATTTTAGCCAAATAATACAATTTATTCAAACGAAACATTGTTATTTGTGGTGCAATAAATCAGCATACCATTGAAGTTTATTATGAATATTTCGATTAGTTTTTGAGTTTGGTGTTCGGTATTGGGATACTGTAAAGCCGGAAACAAATTGAAATGTTTATAAAAACACTGAGAAAAATTATAAATTTTTATAAAAATTGGCTTGAAACACTTTCGCAACCTTCAATCAAAATAATTTTTAAATAGAGACTTAACAGAGACTGAACAGACTTACACTGTTAGTGGATGTATGAAATAACTCTACTCTCTGTTGCTCTCTCTCTCTCTCTCTCTATTTAAGACAGTTTTATTTTATGTTGATGCTGTTTTACAATTTTGCAAAACAAACAAAAGTACGGTGTCTCAACATATAAACAAAAACATTCCCACACCATAGAAGAGGAAAAATAAACTGAAAGAAAACTTGGAAAAAATAATGTATGAAAGAAAAAAACAAAAAAAAAACAATAACAATAGAAGTGTTTATAAAAAGAAAAACTATAAAGAGAAAACACATAAAAAAGGAAAATAGAAACAAAAAAAATTCAAATGAAAACAAAGAAAAGAAATTCCATAAAAATAAACAAAACAAAACTCACACACACACTCAAAGCCACTGTCATATAATACATTTACGAACACTAACAAAGGTTAATCACCTCCAGAGGCGGCCATTAAAAATAAAAACTTACAAACACTAGAACAACTTTAACGACAACTAAAGAACAAAAAAAAAAGAAAAAACAACATTAAATCTGCATGAATCTGAGGGGGGCTTTTAAACATATATTAAAGCACAAACACAAATACATAAATACACGTATACACATTTATTTACACATTTATAGGCTTACATATATGTATACACAAATATGCTCTCGTTTATTTATTAGCCGACATGCATACACTTTTACACGGTTTTATAGAAAATATCTGCCATCAAATATTTTATTTAAGCTCCATTTGAGTAAATTTTTTTCTTTATAATTTTTCATTTCTCTTGCTCTACTGTGCCATAAAAACCAGGATAGTGATTGTAATGAAATTTTTTCTCTCTCGCGCTGTTATTCTGGCATTTTTACAGGCGCTTTTAACTTAACACGTTAATAAATATTTTATTTCCTCTCTCTCTCTGCATTCAATTTTTTATGTTTTTACAACAAAAATCATTTGTTTTTTATTTACGACTACGTTTGTTAAAGCTGTTACTTTGCAAAAATATTTAATTCACTTAAATCTGCTTGAAAAGAAAAAAACAAATTTAAATAATAGTAAACGTGAAAGGTTTAGGGAAAAAAGCTGACAGAGAGCCAATAAAATCAAATGATTTATGGCAACGTAAAAAATAGAAATTCCTTGAAACTTAAAAATCTTTACACATATTCACACAATACAAATTATGGTGATAAATTTCGCCAATTTCGCATAGACACCTAGAGATGAAGGGTTGTTAAGATATTGAATTCCTAGGAAAAGTTAGACAATTGACTTGATAAGTCTTCATAAGACTGTGGCATTGATTTCCAATTTCGGACTTTACTTAACAGGACATTATAGCTTTGTACACAGTATTACGACCTAGTAACTTACACCATCCATGTTGGGTATGTTAATTTTATATATGAGTGGCGGGACCTACAGTTTAAAGAAGACTTTAAACAACAGATTTGAGTATCTGTTCATTGCACTTTTATTTACCCTCAACGATTTTTGGGTTTAAACTCACGAGCTGCAGTCTAATATGTCAGCACACTTCTTAAAAAACTACGGCGACTTTATCATACATATCGCTGTAATTCCTTTTATAGGTACAATACTAACCGCTTATCTACTTCTTGAAATTGATGACATACACAGGTGCACAAAAGTATACATACGGTTAACAAATTTCAGAAATTTTTTAACCAATCCGTTTTCGTTGACAACTTTCTTTTTTTGTCTGACAACTTTCCCTATGCAGGCCCTGTGCAGGCCCACAAAAGTATATACACATACGATTAACAAATTTCTGAACCAATGCAAAAGACCGTCTTAAAATCGAGGAAAGTTGTCAGACAATTATAAAGATTTTCAACGAAAACAGATTGGTTAAAAAATTTATGAAATTTGTTAACCGTATGTATACTTTTGTGGCTGTGTGTATATACATACATCTTATCACAACCGTTCAGTCAGTATTACGACCTAGCCACACACACCACTTATGTTCTATTTGCTAATTTTTATATATGAGTGGCAGGACCTACAGTTAAATGTCCACTACGAACAACAGATTTTTAAGAAACTTTTTCATGGCAAATTTATTTAATCTCAGAGTTTTTGCCAGAAATCTGCTGAGAGGCATTCGCCGAAGAAATATTTTTTTATTCTTCATTTTGCTGAAAATGTCTGCTCTCGGGAAGAATTCATGGCGTCACGTCTAATAAGCCAATACTTTACTTACTAGATTACGGCGACTTCAATCTCACGATATCAAAATCAAAATTTTTTAGTTGTCTACCACAGCAATAGTCACTTGGTTTGACTAATTCTTACTACAATTGCCACCATTCTGGAAACTGCATATGTAACGTACTCTACGTACTTACAAATATTTTCTCTTGATATAAATTCTACCGAAAATAATGGCGCCCAAATATTCAATGCATTGTATGGAGTTTCTATCGTTGCCGTTAACACAAATCATCAGTGATTCCTCCGTTTGATACAGACGGACTTATTAGAAAAACAAAACTTTTGTTTATCGGATTTGCTTTATCGGATTTAAGTTCATTCTTTTCATTCCGTTTTCAACCGCCCTGGAAGTAATTGCTGAATAGCACAACTAGCGAATTCCACAATGGATGCCTCTTCTAAATATACAAATCAAAGACAACGTCAAATTAAATAATCTACAATGGTTTGAAACCAGAACCGTAAACAACTTCAGTTGCAATGACATTTATGTATGTATTTTAGAATTCGTGATAGATAATTTTTTTCAATCCTCAGTTACATTTAGCCTAAATTGTATGTATAAATTTCATATCATTGATAACACAGCCCTGCAAATTTGGGCTTTTTTGTGCAAATCAGATGTATTGTATATATATTGTAGATTCCTTCATAGATTAAACTGTCGTTATTAATACTGATTATCAAGAAGGATCACAAATCTGGTAACTCGCCCAATGTTAAATCTTTTGTGGTATCAAATTTTTCTCAATAATTCTTTTTGTATTTCTTTTGATTTCAAGAATCTTAAAGTGGCTTTATTTTCTAATAACAGCCTACATACATAATTGGTCATTACAACTTCTCACATCACTTATCTTGTGTGTGTTAATTTTGTACATGAGTGACGGGACCTACGGTTTAAAGTTGACATCGATCGACGGAATTTTTGAGAAACTTTTCATGGCAATTTTTATTTTCTCTCAGAGTTTTTGCCACAAATCTGCTGAGAGGAAGTCGCCGAAGAAATACTTTTTGTATTTTGTTTTGATGTCTGGCGTGGGGTTTGGACACTGGCTTTTCGTCTAATAAGCCAACACACTACCAACTAGACTACGGCGGCATCAAATAACAGCTGTTGCACTGAATATGTCTTCTACTGAATAAGAAAGTCAATCCTTCAGCATTTTTTTTCTACATTTTGTACCAAATTGTCATGTTTAAAAGATTTTTGTATGACTCACTTCACTTTATACAATGAAATGTCTTTCAAATCAGAATTAAAGTTGATTTCTATAATAAAAGAAAAATCATATAATTTCCAGTGTTTAGTGAATGATTTAGTTGGCTTCATTTTCCATTCTATTGGCCTTTTTCATTTTCTCTTTTTATTGGCCTAATTAAACAATTTCTGGCTGAAATAATTTAAACTAAAATAATACGCCACTGAGATTTTTATTTTCTTAATGTTCGAGCAAAGAAAACAAATAAAAACAAAAGCAATTATAAACAATAAATTAAAAATATTGTTGAACATTTAAATGGCCACCTTAAAAAAATGTTTTTAAAGCCCAGGGGAAATGTTATTTTAACGTAAGCGAAGAGTATGGGAAATTATTTAATTTGTCTTCAGTTGCCATACCTCGTACTACGTTGTTTTTATTTTAATGAAATGAAAATAATAAATTAAAATCACCCTTACCCTCATACGCTCTCTGAATCGAATAATATTGGCCATTTTAAGAATGCAAAGAATATATTCTGCCTGTATTAGGATATGCCGGGACAACAAAATTATCATTAAGAACATCGAATTCGAAAAATAAAGAAGAATATTCAGGAAAAATTCATTTTTCTTTTAATGAAATAAGTCAATAAGTTTGTTTAGTGGCTAGCAAAGGAAATGAAAAGAATTTTTATGATTTCCTGTTGCAATTTTTACAATTCTGCTGCATCTGATTCTTGAACGACTAAGGCGGCTGGCTTTAGGGCAACAGAGAAAGGAAATTCAAAATAATCGCCAATTTCGCACAAAAGCATTCCCAAGCCGATGGTATATTATAAATGACCATTATAATGCTTAAAATAGTTGTTAAATTTCACTAATTATCACATACGTACATACATTGCCCTTAAGTTATTTGCGTTCACTTTATATATGAGCGGCTAGACCTCCGGTTCAAAGAATATTTCAGACGGCAGATTTGAGAAACTTGTCACGGGAATTTTTGCCAGAAATCTGTTGGGGTGAAGTCGCCAATTAAATATTTTTTTCATATTCAATTTCGTTTTCGGCTCACCGTGGCTTTACATCTAATAAGCCAACAAGCTACCTTCTAGACTATGGCAATAAAAACTTTGTGAGTGAAAGAAAATTGCCGTAAAAGGTAGGTAGGTAGGTAGTGGCTGTCCCCTTGATAGAGGCATGAGCGCACACTTAGGCCGCATACAGGGCCCATTGTGGTACTACAGTTGCACATTCTCCCCTATTCCAGGAATCACTCTGAGCTTCCGTTGAAGCGACTCAGACTGCAAATATCCATGCATGACAGTTCATTTAGGTCCTCCATGTAGTTGGCACCCAGGTGCCTCTTTCTCCTCTGACCTAGTGCCGGACATATGCACAGTAGGTGAAGAATAGTCTCCTCTTCCTCTTCATCTCCACAGCTTCTGCAGAAATCATTCGCGAGGTGTCCAAGACCAATACGCCTCACATGCGTTCCTATAATACAATGCTCCATAATAACCCTGATAACAGCGCTGAGACTCCTTTTTTGGAGTTTAAGCAGAGTCGTCGTGCGCGTCCTATCCAGCCTTGGCCAGATTTTTTGAGCCGTTCTGCCCTTATCCGAAGCTGCCCACCTACTGTTGACAAGGTCCACGATTGCATTGTCAATTATAAGTCTGCAGGTATCCAAGGGATCACAATGTAGAGAATTCATCAGACAGTTCGATGGTCTTGCCCCTTCTTTCCAAATCATCCGCACTGCAGTTGCCAGGAATATCTCCCGGTACCCATGTTATACAAACATCATATCGGTTCGCCATCTCATTGAGATATCTGCGACAGTCGTACACCATCTTGGAGTTTATTACACTAGAATCCAAAGCATGGCCGCCTGGCTATCGGAAAGTATGGTGATTTTTCGCCTGTGAACATTTTTGTCCACATTAACTTTCACCGCAGCAAAAAAAAAAAAAAATGCCGTGAAAAGTTTTTCAAAAATCTGTCGCTTTAAACTATAGATCCCGCCACTCATGTATAAGATTAATGCGCACAACATGAGTGGTGTAAGAAACTAGGTTGTAATCCTGACTAAAGGGTTGTAATGACCAATTAAGTAAGTAAGTAAGTATCCATTAAAACCTTGATGACTACCTGCGGTAAAATTAAATACGTCTCTTAATGTTAATCCTGTTAACCCCGTTACCTTAGATGCTAACATTTGGATAGAAAAGGTCATGTTATGGAAAATAATTCTAATCAAAATGCTAATGCCTGTCTAAACGAATTAAATAAATTTCATTCATCTCTTTTGTTTTCTTTATAATCTCATTTAATTCTTATGATAGGAAAATTTAAAATTAATTTTTGTTTTTGTTGTACAACAAAAACTATAAGTTTTAACAAAAATATTATATTGTGGGCCATAATCATTAGATGTTCATTAATTGAAATGACAATTTTTGGGTAAGCATAGAAGAGGTAGACAAAGTGTGGAGTATCTTTCCACACTTCACCTTTTGGATAATTAAAACAACCCCCTTTTGGATAAATCAACCATATTAGAAACAACCCTTAACCCAAAGGGCCAAGTGTTTCGTTACCAAATAATGAACAACAACACAACAACGTCAGCTTAAATTTAAAACATTAAAAATTATGACTCTTGTAAGAGTGATTAGAGAAACCTTATCAAACATTTTATCGGGAAAAAAAAGGATAACAAAAGGTCTGAACAAGGAATGTAGAAAAGAATTTCTTTTTTGTTGTTTAATGAGGATATAAAAACTATTTTAGTTTGCCTAACATATATATCAGCTGCTTCAAAGTCATTAAATAACACCAGGTTGTTTCACATCTACTGTTCTTTCTCTCTCTCCACAATCATTTTCAGTTTCATTATGAATCATGAAAAGGTAAGGAAGGTATGAAATACAATTTTACACCTTCCAGCTAAAGAATAACAATAAAAACCAAGGATAAGAGAGTGAGAGAGGGGAGTGTTTGAAAGGTAAGAGCAGACACACACTCAAATAAACACGCACGAAATTCAATGATTAACACAGCAGTAGCAACAGTCACGTTCTTAGTCATAAAGAATAACAAGGCAAAGGAAAGCAAATTCACACACACACTACATTTCCTTCCCTTAGTAAAGCAATATTATTGTGCTTGTAGTTGTGAAGTACGTGTGTGTATACCCTAGTGTTTAGAGGGGTGTATAAAACCGTTACACTTTGTAACCAAATCAAATAGAAATTAGAGAACGTGTCAGCGTTCCTGTGATAAACGAAAATTCATAAGCGTTCATTAGCTAGAAATGGGGAAAGAGAGAGAGAGAGAGGGAGAAATGCAGAGAAGGAATAAAAAGAAAAGAGGAAGAAAGATAAATTCAAATTTACTTTGATGAAATTTTGTGTCTTAAAAATTAACAAAAATTCAATAACTTTCAATAGTAAATTGGCTTAGAAGTAAAAGGTCTTTCAAAAGGCGTATGTATGAGATATCATAGACAATTTTTAGTCATTTGAGAGACCTCGTAATACCATTATGTGTGCAACATAATATCGATCAAACCTATGTGGAATAGATTCTCTGCTTGGAGCTCATCTGGAATTTTAAATTTTCAATGACTCTCATGTATAAATCAGACTTAGTTTGACTGATGGCCTGGCTGATATTGACTTTAAGGACCGATTTGGTTTGTGGCTTATTCGCATACATCTGGGTCATAGAAAACCCTACAAGAAAAAGACTGACGTAGTCAAATCATACAATCTCGGTGGTCAGTTCACAGCTTCAAGTGAGTTGATTATGTTCTCAAATCGTTCAAGCAGAATATTCAGTGTGGCATGAGTTGTGTGGCAAGTAGCGCATTATTGTTGAAATAACACGTCGTTAGTGCCCAGATCATCCAATTTTGCCAAAGAGAAGTAGGTGATCATCGAACTATAGTGCTCACCGCTGAAGGTGATGGCCTATCGAATATAAAATATCAAATACCAGCCCAGATAAATCAAACAAAACAAAATAAGTAAAACATGTTTCTTCGGCAACTATCCCTCAGCAGTCTTCTGGCAAAACCTGTGAGAGTAAATAAAATTGACATCAAAAATATTGCAAACAAATCTGTCGTTCAGAATCGACTATAAGCTGCCACTCATGGATAAAATTGCATGGGTGTTGTGAGAAACAAGGTTGTAATCCTGACTAAAGATATGTAATGACCCCTAAGTTAAGTAAGTAAGACAACTGCTCAAAAGCAAACTCATGTCTTCTTCTACGGTTGTTTACCTTCAGTTTGTGGGCTAGTTGAATATTGTACGGATACAGGTCCAAGTCACAATGCAAAATTTGACAATTTTTGATATGCGAAGGACTGACTTCTCATAAACACTGAGAAATTGATTTCCGCGGATTCCTCATGCACACTGTCACAGACAGTGGAGGTGTTTTCTGCAGATCATGCATTTCGTTGACATATATGTCACAGTCTAGTGGGTGTGCGTTTATTAGACATGAGGCCACTCATCAAACCCCAGTTCAGATATCAACATAGAAATATGATAAAAAAAATTTCTTTCGGCGACTTCCTCTCAACAGCAGATTTCTGACAAAAACTCTGAGTGTAAATAAAATTGCCATGAAAAGTTTCTCAAAAATCTGTCGTTCGTAGTCGACGTTAAACTGTAGGTCCCGCCACTCATGTATAAAAATTAATGCATACAACATAAGAGGTGTGAGAAACTAGGTCGTAATCCTGACTAAAGGGTTGTAATGACCAATTATGTATTATGTATGTTATTTGACAGATGGAGCTGCAACAAGATAGCCGCTATCAACTGCCAAAGTTCGGATGCCGCTGTTCGAACACCCAATATAAGAAGAATGAGACAAGAGTGGAATCTGCTGGAGTTACATGATAAGCTAGAAGGGAATCTTAAATGGACAGTAAAAAACAGCATAAATACAGTGGTTTAAAGCCAGCATAACATGGGAAAAACATGGGAATTTCTTATGGAGTTGTCATACTTCAAAGCAGGGTAACGAAACAAAACTTTATTTTCTTTATTAAAACTGTAGTTCCTTATTTTTTACTGCGGTTTTTACCTCTTAAGACTAATACTTTGGATTAATTTCAGAAATTTTTTCCTCTTTTAAAGGGTTACTTGAGAATTTTTGTTTTTTTGGCATTAAATTATTTTTGTGTTGAACATGTAACCAAAAAAAGGAAAATTATTGTTTTAAATATTTTAAATCCCTTGAAAATGAATGGCTGTGAAAACATCAATATTTCAGGCAATAAATAAAAATCGTCGTCCCCTAAAACTGTGTAATATGTTTTTCCAATTCTTATATCCTTTAATTACTGCACAACGTCCAGTGGATTTAACACATAACTGGGGTTGATTTTGGTTGTACCCCATTTATTGAAAGGGAATGTACAAAATGAAAGTGCTTTGACAGACACTTTCATTGCACATTTCAAATTTAGGTGGGGGAAATCAAAAATTCCATGCAGTAAATATATTCGCTGTAAATTTAGTAAAAAAAGAAACTGAGAAAATAAATTGAAAAGGTGGTGTTTGTGAATTTACTCAGTATATCAACAGAAATAAAAATGTTTAACGTAAAAACAAAATATTTTTTTTAATGCAATTTCATTTGAATTTTCTCAATACACAACAACAACTCAAAGAAGAATGCTTTTAATGACGTTTAAAATAAAATTTGTTGATGTATAAGTAGACATAATATCCTGTTGTTTTGTTTATCACCACAGGCTTTTATTTTAGGAAGAAAAAAATGAAAAGAAATTTTTTAAAAATCCTTTAAATGGCAGACTTTTCTATAGAGATTTTACTGTGCAGGGTATTTATACTGCGTTACACTTGAATGTGTGTGGCTGTCTTTACCCCTTTTTCCATTAACTGCACAAATATTTCTCTCTACTTAAAAGACTTCGTCTTTGGCAATGTCACATACACATGCAAACATTAATTATTAATACAATACAATTACAAACACAAACACAATCATTTACACCCACACAAATACTCGTTCAAAACGATAAAAAAAACCCCCGTTAAGAAAACACATTAATTTCTGAACAAATAGAATTAAAAAGGAACGTGAAAAAATTTATTTTCCTTTACATGTAATGGTGGTTGTATATCAAATCTTTAATGTTTATTGTGTGTGCATGTGACAGAGAGAGAGAGTTAGAGAGATAGAGAATAAGAGAGAGAATTGCAGCATTTGTTATAAAATAAATAAACATTTATTTTTATGAGAGTGGAATAAAATAAAAAAGAAAACAAACTAATACTAACAAAAATAAACCATACAATTACACTCTTCATACATACACATACAAAACACTCGTTCTGTGAACGACAAACTTTAAGCCACCCACATGCAACATGAGTTGTTTGGTGGGATATGAAATCAAATTTTTAATTCAATATGGCCGATATGAACTTCAACTTCAAGTTGAACTTTTTATTTCATTTCGGTTTGTGGTTATTTTTCTATTACCAGTATACCTAATTCTGTTTTCACACGGTAGATTGGTTCCAGAAAAAACCGTGTAAAAAAAACCGTGTAAAAAAAGACACTGATTGTATGCAAAAATAGGTGATTGGTTCCTAATCTCTAAAACCTATTAAAATTAGTGAAAAACAAGGATTTTTTAAGTAGTTTTGTATTTGACATTTTCTTTTAGGGATTCATAAAATATTTAATAAAATTAAAAATATAAATAACTTAATAAATATAAAATATTTTTTGGCTTACCTTTCATCTTAATGCGTTAAATTTAATGTAACGATAGAAAAACAAATTTGCCAATAAAAAATTTCTTTACCAAACACAAAATATTAACACTTTTCAATTGCTCTGACCTTTGTGCTTGTCGCGCAAAAAGGGAATTCCCTTAAATTTGTGATATGAACATACTTTGCAAAAATTAAATTTGACAAAAAAAATTAAAAAAATTTTAAATCGTGCTAAATGGAATAAAATCGTGTAACAAAAATTAAAAATATTTTATTTTCAAACCGTGTTATATCAAAACCGTGTAAAAAAAGACCGTGTAAAAACAGAATTAGGTGTACTCACTCAAGTGGTATAGAAAGACGTAGAAAATTTAGCTAAGGTTGGCATTATGGACAGCGGCAAAAGGTTGTTGCGTTCATTTTTAAGAGCAAAAGCTTTAGTTTAACTGGCAGTACAGACTCTTAACACAAATAACTTCCTTTCAGATCTATTTATCATACTTCAGGCTAAAATCATTCCACGCTTACTATAATCATTAAAGAGGTGAAGTTAATTCAGCGCAATAGAGGACAACCTTTCCTCTTGAAAGGCTAAATAACTACAATAAATAGCAGTAATTGATGTTGCCATTATCTATTAGATAGTGTATTGGCTTATTAGACATGAGGTCGTGATTCAAAATCTCGATCAAATTATAAATCCTGAAAAAAAAACTCAGTGACCCTTCTTAAACCATACCAAAGTCTAGTTTGAAGGACACAAAGTTATGTAGAGTGTTTCAGTAGTTGCCGTAGTCTAGTAGCAAGTGTGCTGGCTTATTAGACGTGAAGCCATGACGAAATATGAAAAGAATATTTCTTCGGCGACTTCCTCTCAGTATATTTATGGCAAGAACTCTGAGAAGAAAATAAAATTGTCATGAAAAGTTTTTCAAAAATCTGTCGTTCGAAGTTGGCTGTAATGACCAAATTAAGTGGATCGAGGCTGTCAAGCCTAAATTTATTGGAGATTATTTTTCATTTGCCATGATGGAAATTGAAAGTGGCTATTAGAACAGAGGAGTCGAAATAATTGAGGCTGTAAAATGATTACAGGTCATGTAATCTTATTAAATTTTGAACGAGACTTGGAGGTATAACGACTACTGGTGTCGTCTGCGTTCACTTCCGCAGCATATCATGTTAATGCTAAAATCCGTGTTCCATATGAGGAGCAATCCTATGATGAGTCTTTGAGAGATGTTCTGTCAGATCGGTTGAAAAATCTTTCCTTGCTTATAACCTCATAGGCATGTGGTAAAATAAGAAGGTTTTGCCGATAAGTTCGAGAGGAATATAATCTTCATGCCCGCTATGTGATTTACTCAGGCAATTGCAGGTAGGTTTTCTGTCTCTACATTCGTCCGAGAGACCACCTGAGCTTGTAATTACATGCCCACTGTTTTCGGTTTCTATCAAGCGCCGATCGCGACGCTTAGTATACCACTTTCCCTCGTAGTTACATGCTCTATTTTATTTTCTTAATTTTCTCAATGTTTATTTATTTTGCCTGTTTTCAGGAATGACAGAATTGTTCCATCAGGTACTTCCGATTAAACAAGACGTAGCCCAATTTATATCCCGGCTCTATTGCCACATAAAATGGTGACCAAATTAATTTTTCATGCTCAATAGATCGTCCTGCTTGACTCGACTTAATGCGTCGATATGTAAACCTTAAGGGAGCTTTATTATTTTATTGCGAACATATGTACTTTATAATCTGATCAGAAGTGCTCTCTATATTACTAATGATTTCATTAAAGTAATCAACCTATGAATGTAACCACGAAAACGTGCCTATGTCTTTCTAATATCAGATCAGGAAAGGCTAAATGTTAATAAATTTTCGTTTAATTGGATTTTATTCACCAAAGCAATGTTGAACAAGAAAATTTATTGATACGTCGCTATGCGTTTAAATGCGATAACTTGCGTTGACAAGCGTTCATAGATTTACTGAATTAATTTGAGAGATTTTTCTTCTTTCCGTAGACATTTTAATAGAGAAATAATTTTTGCGTCGGGTTATTTCTCATCCAGTGTCCAGCTGATACAATTAAAAGAGAAATGCATTGCTTATGGCAGCTTCGCTGTAAAGCAACCAATAATTTGACAAGTTTTTCCCTGACAAGTTATTTCCTGGTAGAAAAAATGTTAGTTCTCGATCTATTTGCCTGAAACTAAAAGGAGTACAAGACAATTTTTTAAATTTCTGTCCTTTACGACACGAGAGTCCATTGATGGAATACCTTCTGAAAACAATCCTTTACTTGTAGCTCTTCTCACAGTCACTATATATTACACGAATTTAGTCCTTACACAACGATAATATAGACTGTGGTTGTGTTGTTTCTTTTTTTCTTAATCCCCCTTTGTGCTAAACTCGATTTCAATTATCTTTCACTTAAGCATACTGCATGTGATTGTTTGTGTGTGCAAAAAAGTATCCCAGTATGCGTGTATTTCGGAGTATTATTGCAAGTCTTTCTCTGTGCTCTTTTCAAGTACAAAATTTTATTGATTTTCTTTCGCAACTTTGTGCTGCACTACTTGGCAGCGCTGTTCTCGCCTAAAACTTTTATAAGAGCAACGGACGTCAGCAGTATGTATGAAATAATGAAATTAACGCAATGCCTTTGATGAGAAACAAGAATAACAACAACAAAATGAAAATAAACTCTTCGATATTTTTTGAAATGACTCACACAGGAGTTTGAATCGAAATTGTGAAAAGGAACTGCTTGTCTCTCGTTGTTTAGTTTTGATTGTATTACCTATGAATGCGAGAGTATGTCTGTATATGTACGAATGAGTTTGTAATGAAATAACGGTCTCTAGTATTGGTGTCGATAAGTGCCAGGCGTATGACTACGGTAAGGATAACAGTGGACTGTAGAATTGAATATTTTCAGGCTACAAACTGCGGCTTATTGAAGGAAAACAAAACTTAGGCATTCTCATCTCATCATGTTGATGCTACAGTTGTTGGTGTTTATTAAAAAGCAAACATCCCTTGTGTAGGAAAATTTTTCCATCCCGTTACGATTGTTATTGTTGTTGTTTATGTTTTTGATTCTGTTCTCATTGAATTTGGTTTGCATAGAAGGGTAAGTCGTTGGGCTTGTCGTTTGTGTGTGTTTTTATTGGAAGTTTGGTTTGATGGTAATTGTCCGCGTTTGTTTCGTTTGGGAACGAAGTTAAGGGGAAAAAGTCTAAGGTACTCCCTATAGCGGAATGCTTAAGAAATAAAACAAAATTTCTGTTCAATTATTTAAAAACAACTCAGCATTCTTTTCATTGTCATATCGGTTTAGAGTAGATAATGGAGGACCGAGGGTAAGCTTGATAAGTACAATGAGAACTGTGAACCATAAGTTAATTTTAATGGTAAAAATGTAGCCCACTTAATTTTTTATAGCTACACCTTAATGAAAGATGTCCAACGCTCCGTTGAGGTCTCTATAGCCTGAACAATTAAAAAGATTCATCATGTGGTCCAACGCTGGAAACATGTCTAACGCTCCGTTGAGGTCTCTATAGCTTAAACAATTAAAAAGATTCATGATGTGGGCTTGGTCGATCGACAATTAAAAGTGCAAAGATTGAGGTATACAGGCACCTCGCATTACTCAGTGATTTTAATTCCAAATAAGAAAACGTTTCTTCGGTTAAAGTCTACTTTGCGCCTAATCAACCATAAACATAATCGTATAACAATTTCACAGCAATTGTTGACTGCAATATGTACTCGCTCTTGCACCGTTTAAATCAATCAATGGTTAATACAGTGTCATTCTTTATAGTGTCTATGACAAAAACCCATAAATTAGGCCGCGAAATACTTCCTCAAATCAAACCAGAAGAAATTACTTGTCGGTAAAGTATTTGACTTCAACGACAAGACCAGCACACTAAGAAATTAGTTCAGATAGCCTCTATAAATCTCACTTTTTGTAAAATATAAAGCAATTGGAGTAATGATATACGACGTACGTAGACCTCAGTATTTTTTTTCGTTTAAAATTTCGTAGTTTTATAAACAATTCCTTACATTTGCAATATTTATTTATATTCAAATACATCAAAATTGTATTCTATTTGCCTAAACCAAGGAAAATAATAAAAATTATTATTGCGTCAATATGCGTTTATGTGCTTTCACATGCGTTCACTTGCGTTTTCATGCGCCCATGTGAAATATTGCCGACTTTTTTAAATAGATTTTCTATTTGTTTTGAAAACTGTAGAGAAAACTGGTTGTAAGTTCCAGTCCGATTTTGTGGCCACGGTTGCTGCTCTTTTGAATCATAAGAATTTAGGCAGAAAAAACATCCTAACCCCCTATCTTCATATGGCTACTATTATCACCCCTAGCATTTTGAATGACCATTTGATGACTTCTGACGTGTATTTGAAGTTGACGTAGTCTAGTAGGTAGTGTGCTAATTAGATGAGAGCCTGTGATTCTCGCACAAAAATTTAAAAAAATATATTTTTTCGACGATTTCCCTCCAACGGTCCTCTGGGTAAGAGTAAATAAATTAGCAATGAAAAGTTTCTCAAGTCGATAGTTCGAAGTCAACAATAAACTTTAGCCCCTGCCATAAGTGGAAAAAATTACTCATACTACTCGGGTGGTTTGAGAAACTAGGTTGTAATTCTGACTATGAGGTTGTAATAAACATTTAAGTGTCAAAATAAAGTTCCTGAACGAAATATTTCCTCCGTATTACGACCCTTAGCTGCAGGAGCTACTAGCTGAACATAGTATAAGATTAGTTTGGTCACTGGAGAGAAGTGAAGTTAAGTAGCTTCGTTGCCGCCAAAAGGTTTAGAGATACATGGCTGAAATTTATATCAGTCCACACGTCACGAAGTAGAAAAGGTTTTTAAAATTTTTAAGTTGAAAAGATTTCGCATCATAAACCTTAAAATTCATGAATGCCTTCTTGCCCTTTGAACTTTGCAATGTTTCTTTTATGTGTACATTTTTCGAGTACTTCTCTACATGCTTCGAAAATAAATATGAGATTGTACGTACGTGTTCATGTATTTTTTTGAGTGCGTCTATGCTGTACGTGTCATATCATGGTATCTGAGTGCTTCCGTGTTTCCATCAAGTCATAACATGAAGACGAAGCCATTGCCGTAGTCATTGTCGTCAACAAAACCGTACACATTGGGAATGATGATGATAATGATGATGACATTGTTAAAGGCAAGGAAAATTGGAAAAATAAGAAGAATATCTTGATATTTTTATTGCTCGAATGCGGTGTCAGTAATGAGGTATTCTTTGTTATTTTTGAAAAAAAAGCTGAAGAAAAACTCCCGCAAATAAAAAATCTTTGAAAATTAAAATGAACAGCTACTATAATAACCCTCGTGTATGAAAAGATAATAAAAAATGTAATCATATTTTAGCCGGTAGTAAAAACATCAACACATTGTTGTTGGTGATGCTCGAAAGGAAATTGCGCCTACTTCCGTTGCTACAACCAACAACACCAGCAAGAGAAATAAAAAGTGTTAATGTTTAACGCTTAACGCCTCGTCATGTCATCAAACGCTGCTAACAAATATTCCCATCATATATGCCCTGTTGTTACCTCTTGGATAGCGTACACCATTACCCTTCTAATGCCTGCGTACCAGTACTTCTAATGCTAGCGTAGCAGTTCTCCTAATGCTTTTATAATTTCTTTACACACGCCAATATCACGTTTAATAAACATTGATTCTCTCAGGGCTAATGGGATTTGAAGTGAATTTGCGAATATTTTTAGAACAATGACAAGCAGTACGTACAAGTGTGTGTTGCGTTCAGATCTGATAAATCTTTGTGTAAAAATTGAAATTAATTTTTAACGATTTGATTTGAGATTTCAAAGTAATTGAAAATAATTTATTTCAACTAATTTGGCAAGTTTTTATTGCTACTGCTACTGATATTGCTGCTGCTGCTGTTTATCTTATTTTAAATTGGCAACATTTTGTTGGCATTTAACTTTACGCCTCATTTAACGTGAAATTAATTTTTGTTGTTTGAATTTTAACAACCTCCTTAAATTACACACATAAAAAGCCACGACCATGGAAAGACCAAAAAAGAAATGCTTTCAGTGCTTAAACTACCAGAGAACATTAAGAAAAATTTTAAGATTCCTAAAATTTGTTTCCTTTACAATTGGATTTTAAAATTTAATTAAAAATTCTAGCCAGTAATGTTGGCCTCAAGCAAGTGGCCTCTTAAAAAGAAGAAAGAAAAGCACGACATACTCGTACAACTTACAGACCTCATATATAAAGTCCATTAGGGGAAGGGATAAAGTGTAACAATCACATAAAGTCGCCGTAGTAAGTAATAATTTCTTTCTAATATCAGATCAGGAAAGGGTAAATGTTAATAAATTTTCGTTTTATTGGATTTTATTCACTAAAGCTACGTGAAACAAGAAAATTTATTGATACGTTGCTATGCGTTTAAATGCGTTAACATGCGTTGACAAGCGTTCATAGATTTACTGAATTAATTTGAGAGATTTTTGTTCTTTCAGTAGACATTGTAATAGAGAAATAACAACGTGTTATTTCTCATCCAGTGTCCAGGTGATACCTTTTAAAGAGAACTGCATTGCTTATGGATAGTAAGTTGGCTTATTAGACGTGTGGCCATGTTTTAACCTCTGGCTTAGACATCGTGACCTAAACGAAATACGAAAAATATTTCCTCATGCGACTTCTTCCCAGCAGATTTCTGGCAAATACTTTGAGAGTAAATAAAACTACCATGAAATGCTTCTCAAATATCTGTCGTCCGGAATCTACTTTAAACTGTAGGTACCGCCACCTTCTTATATAATATAATAATGAATGTGTGTTTATTTGTTTGTGGGTTTGTTTGTTTTTTTGAAGTCTATAGACGGCTAAACGGCTGGACCGATTTTCTTGAAATTTTTACAGTACCTTCCTGTATGTCTGGAAGGCTATCTATAGGCTACTTTTTATTTTAAAATTTCTAGTAGGCGAGGTGCCACGCCCACATACCCAATAAGTATTTAATTTCGCATATCTCATAAACTGCAACAGCCAGAGTCCTCAAATTTTGTATGGACGACTTTGACGTATATATGAACAAAATGGGCGGATTGGCTGTAGTGGGCGTGTCAGCTCCCATAGTTTATATATATAAAAATGAATGTTTGTTTGTATGTATCTTATAGAATCGAAAGCTATGCCTTTGATCATGTTATGATCTTTAGCAAAGTTGTTGCACATGAGCCGACGAAGGTGTCTAAGTTGGTATGACCAATATCCGATAGGTGGCGCCACTGAAAATTACTCAAAATGAATTAAATCGTAAACTGTGCATTCTTTAACAAAGTTGTTGCGCATGAGTCGACGGAGGTTGGTGCGATTAATTTCCGATGCATGGCGTCACTGAAAATTATGCAAAATGAATGACAAGCAATTGGTCGACCTACACCTCAAGCACGGAAGAAAAGAGCATTAAGAGCTTCAGAATCAGACGAGCATTGAGACTGGAAAATCTTCAAGTATATGCCGCTGAGATCCGTTCGCTTGAAACACTTGAACAACGAGAAGTGAGATTAGAAACTGATGGAATGCGTACTACTCAGGCCCGTTCATCTGAATCATCAGGACAACGGATAACAGAATCAATAAAATAATTCAAAATTAATTCGACATTTATGTAATGTCTTTCCTTCAAATTTATTTTAGTTGGTGGAGCAGCAACACGCGAATGCTACAGCTAGTTCATGTATAAAATTAACACACACAATATGGAGGATGGTGTGAGAAGCTAGGTTGTAATCCAGCCTACAGGTTTAAAATGACCAACTAAGTAAGTGAGAAACAATTATTGAGTTATAGGGCATAGATATTCCGATCGTCTCCATTAAATTGGACATTATTTAATTGTCTCATAGGCAAGAGGCTCATTGGCAGCAAGTGGGTGCGTATAATATTGCTAGAGTCTACTGGACATGTACATATAAGTAAAAGACTGACTCACTTCTCTGTTTAAATCACATGGGCATTCTTCGCACAATAACGATTCTCACGAGCCAATGTTGTTTTGGTAGGCATGCTGAATGACATCACATTCTCGCAAATAAGCTGTATTTTTGAGGAGAAGGAAGAGACTGCAATTCACTTTATGGGTCAATGCAAAAGTATGCTTCAATAGCAAGATTTATTTTGAACTCGATATAGTTTCCTTTAAGAAATAATTGATCAGCGGGTTGAATATTGATTGTGGTATTACAATGGCCCTCAATGCTGACCTAAGTGAGACATCCTGTTTGAAGCGGTGCTGCCACCTTACCTAACCTAGCCTCTAGGAAATGTTTGACCCCCTGGTGCGAATATTGATTGTGGTATAATTCCTTAGCAATCACACCTAACTAACCTTGACTACAAACAAGTTACTCTGTGAAATGAGTTGTGAGTTGTTGTTCTACTTTACTTGCGCTTCCTGACCTTTCTACAGTTGTCTCAATTAGTGGTAATATACTCAGGCAACTTCCTGAATGGATTGCTTAGGATTATTTGATATAGAATAAAGTGAAAGAAACTGGCATCCTCATCGATAAACCAAAGCGTGAAAAGCCAAAAACAGTGCGTACACCCGAGAATATTGCTGCTTTGGTAGAAAGTGTGCGTGAAGCGCAATCAACATCAATTCACCGTCGTTCTCAACAATTGAACATTTCGGAAACATCATTGAGACGAATTTTGCATAAAGACCTTGGTATGACGCCATACAAAGTCCAATTGGTTCAGGAGTTGAAGCCAATTGACCATCCAATGCGTTTTCGCTTCGCTAAGTGGGCTTGCAGTCGATTTACAGAAGATGCCGATTTTGGCAAAAAAATCATCTTTTCAGATGAAGCTCATTTTGATCTTGGCGGGTATGTGAAGAAGCAAAGTTGTCGCATTTGGGGCACATAAAACCCGCACGCATACATTGAAAAGCCGATGCACCCAAAACGAGTCACTGTTTTTTTTGCGGATTTTGGTCCAGAGGCATAATTGGGCCATTTTTCTTCGAAAATGAGCAATGTGTGGCCGTTACAGTCAATGGCGATCGTTATCGGGCCATGTTGAACGAATTTTTCTTCACAAAAATTGAAGAGGAGGATATTGGCAAAATTTGGTTTCAACAGGACTGCGCTACGTGCCACACAGCCCTGTTTTTGAAGATCGTATTATCAGCCGCGGAGCTGATGTCGTTTGGCCACCTCGGAGCTGCGATTTGACACCGTTGGACAATTATTTGTGGGGTGCCGTCAAAGATAAGTGTTACGCCGACAAGCCAGAGACAATTGACGCTTTAAAGGACAATATTCGTGAAGCCATTGGTGAAATACAGTTGAACACAATCGATAATGTGCTTAAAAATTGGACCGTTCGTGTAGGCTACTGCATGGCCAGCCGAGGCAGTCATTTGAATGAAATTATTTTCCATTATTAACCGCAAGGATTGTACTTTCAAGTAAAAAAGAAATTTGAGAAAATATTCAGTAGTTTTTTTTAAAGCATTTTCAAGAAAAAAAAGGTATTTTGCGGACCCTTTATTAGGCGTAGTCAGTCACTTATGTTGTGTGTGTTAATTCTATACATGAGTTTAAAGTCGATTTCGAACGACAGATTTTTAGGAAACATTTCATTTCGATATTATTATTCTTTATTTCGCTTTGTTTGAGATATCTAACCTGCGATTTGAAACGAGAATTCATGTCTAATAAGCCAACACACTACCTACTAGACTACGGCAACTTTATAATTTATATACCATAAGTTATGCTGGGTTTGCTTATCTTTATAATAAACTCGAAACCAATTGGTGGTTTTACAGTGAATCACAGGCAACATTGCAACGGTGTTTATAATCGCTAAATGGAAATGGATACCCTAATTTCTTTAATAAGCACCTTTGCCCTCAGCAGTACTCGGTCGCGAAGCCTTTAAATACATAGTTATCGGCTTAAACACGAGAGTTGTATTCTATTTTTGAACGGATATTATTGTTGTAAATAATAAAGTGACCAGATTGGGTGAAAGGTGGAGTTTCTTGCAGGGACGCATGAAAACGCATGTGAACGCACATGAACGCATATTGACAGAATAATAATTTTTTATTATTTACCTTGGTTAGGTAAATAGAACATAATTGTGAAGTTTCCTAATATTAAGAAAAATTGCAAAATGTAAGGACTTGCCTATAAAACCACTCGGGGTACTTGAATGCCTCTTAACACTTAAAAAAAGTGTTGCTTTCAGAGAACATTGCAAAAAAGCAATAAATTTAACAAGAAAATCTCTTTTCGTTTTTCATTCTTTTCTGAGAACATGTCTTCTGTTGTATTTTGAATTTATTTGCTTACGGGGGAATAAAACTTTTCAATTCAGTTTTATTTCTCTCAGTTTAGTTTATTGCTCATAAACTTTTTTCTTGTTGTTATCCATTTCACGAAAAAGTGTTTCTAATTAGTTTAGAGGCGATTTGAAATTGAGTCCGTGTTTATGACTTTTCTGTGAGAGGCAATCACAAAAACAAAAAGAGACAATAACTCCAATAAGAGAGTTTAAAAATACAAGTTCACCTCAGGCCAAATGGCAAAATAAAAGCAAAAGAAATTTGATTTGTAAAAGCATTAAGAAAAAGAGAGCAAGAGAGAGAGAAAGAGAGAGGACAAGAAATAGATTCTCTATGGTTCGAGCATTATAATTTAAAGGGAAGAACCAAACAAAATAAAAACACACACATACAAAAGAGGAAATGAAAAAGAGCAGACATTACCTCGTGTATTGAAATTGCATTTAATTTAGTCTCGTCCATATGGCGCCATTTACTCCTTTGGTTTGTTGTTGCTCAGTCGCTTGGATTTCGTGATAGTCTTTCGTTGCTTTTCTTATTTTTCTAAATATTCATGCATTGTAGTGGTATTAGTAGCTGTTGGAGAACTGCTGTTCTCCCAACTGTTGTCGTTGTGGTTTAATTTTTTCTTTGTCACAATTACTACTGCAGTACGACATCAAAGAGCGAAATATTTTAATTTTAATAATGTCTAGAACAACAAAATGAATTAAATATTCATTAGACCCAAAAAAAAAACAAAAAAAAAATAATATTAATAAAATGGAGTAGAAAATATTTTTTTTGTCTTCTGTCTGTGAATCTTATTTTGGAGCCCATTTAGTGCCTTTTTTTATAGATTTGCCTCATATTTAAAAAGCAATTCATTTATTGTTTATGTTTGTGTATTGTTATTGCAGTTGTTGTAACAAAAGTTTATTAAAAACGAATTATACAGGACATCGTAGTTGTTCTCCCTCTTTCTGGTTAAATTTTTTAGAATTTTTTTTTGTGGGCAACTTTTTTTTAACAATTTTGTTGTTGTTGCAAAACTTTTGATTGCCCACTAAAATGTGGTGGATTTGATTTAAATCAAAAACAAATGTTGAGTTAGGAAAAAAGCCATTAGCGTTTCTTTTTGGTCGAATCAAAAAACCCAACAATGGTTTCACAAGATCTGCTTAGTTTCTTACCATAAAGACAGCACAACACAGTGAATCCAAAAACATGAATATAAATTTTTAGTGGAAGGAAAAGGGCAACGTACTATTGCTATTATTCATCCTTTCAATAAAATTGAAAATAAAATAAAATAAAAGTTTTGTGTATAGATATGCAGACCGTTTTACTTCTTATTATTGTCGTCAACAGCTTCTTTATTACTGAGAGTGTACGATCTATGAAGTTGGCGTAGTCTAGTAGGTAGTATGTTGGCTTATTAAATGTAAAGTTTCGGTTCAAACCCCAAGTCAGACATCTCTAAAAAAAACCTCGAACAAATTATAAATGCTGGCAAAACAAAACTCAGTGACCCTTCTTAAACCATAAAAAAGCCTAGTTTGAAGGACACAAAGTTATGTAGAGTGTATGAGTAATCGCCGTAGTCCAATAGGTAGTGTGTTGGCTTATTAGGCTTGAGGCAATGGTTCCAAACCCAGCCCGATATCTCGAACAATACGAAAAATGAAAAAATATTTCTTCCTCTCAGCAGATTTCTGGCAAAAACTCTGCGAGTAAATAAAATTGCAATGAAAAGTTTCTCAAAAAAATTTGTCGTTCGGAGTCGACTTTAAACTGTAGGTCTCACCACTAATGTATAGAAAATTAACACACACAAAATAGGCGGTGTGAGATACTAGATCGTAATCCTGACGGAAGGGTTGTAATGACCAATTATGTATGTATGTGCGATCTATTGTACTCCCATCCAACTTTATTGAGTGTGTTACAATGTTTTTCCTCTACTTGAGGCTGCAGCTCAGTGTTAACGATAGCAATTCTGTGCTTCGAACCTGGTATTTCTTTTTGTGACGCATTATGAATGCAGATGCGGAATGTGCTCCGATGAATGATTCATTTTATTATGGTTAGGTTAGGTTAGAGGACGTGTACTTGTCAATTAAGACAAGTACAGTACTTGGAGGTCGAATTGACCCATTGTACAACGTCCTAGTTTCTCACACCACTTATGTTGTGTGATTTAATTTTATCATGAGTGGTGGGACCTACAGTTTAAAGTCGACTCCGAACGACAGATTTTTGAGAAATTTTTCATGGCAATTTTTATTTACTCATCAGAGTTTTTGCAAGAAATCTGCTGAGAGGGTGTCGCCGAAGAAATACTTTTTGTATTTTGTCTTGATGTATGGCCTGGGGATCGAACCCTGGCTTTACGTCTAATAAGCCAACACACTACCTACTAGACTACGGCGGCTTCATGATTCATTTTCATTGTCACAGAATCTATATATTGGTCTTGTAATTACCCCGCATTCTGCTTAAGTATAACCCAAACCTCTAGTAGCTTGCCAAAAGATCGGTTACCAATCTTAGATCATTTCTGAAGAGTGTTATGCATGACTCAGGTCTCCTTACTTTGAGGAAAGTCCTTACCTCTCATTAAATTCATTATAATTAATTTCACTCATTTAGTCAAGCATACTTTTCTAAAAATCAGCTGTACTCCACAGAAGAGCATGGCAATTCCTCTCCTTGCTTTGGTCGTCTGCTTGCTCATTGCCAAGAATTTCCGTATAATGTGGGACCAAGCAGCGGAGTAATCTTGTTTTGCCACCAGACACTATCTTCAATTTAACTTCATAACAGTCAAGTGTTCTAATGGCGGTCTGATTATTAGATAGTATTGTTATGTGTTGTCTTTTGTACCTCCAATACAAGTTGAATTGAATAATATAAGTTTCCTTAACTTTTGTGTAATTTTTTTTAGTATCAGTTTGTTTCTTTTTGTTTACATTTAAATTTTTTTAGTTTTAATTAAATTTTTAATAAAATATTTGTGAATTTGTACAATGATTCACTGACTACAATTTTTATCACAGAACGTTGAAGGAAAATTAATACTTTTTAGCGGGTTATTTTTTTTTAATTTTATTTTATTTAATATGGATATTATTTTAATATTTTTTTTACTTATTTTTATTAAATTTGTTTTTATTTATCTACTTGATATTTTATTATTATTTTTTTATTGATTTTATTAACACATGTTTCGTAGTAACGTTTCACTGCATACTACAATATTACTTTTCAGTTGTTTATTTTTTATTTTATTTATTTTAAATTTTTTACATTTCTTTTAAAATTTTAATGTTTTCATTTCATTAAAATGTTCAATTGAAAATTTTTTATTTTAAATTTAATTTTTTTTTATTTTTTTAATTTTTTTTAATATATTTTTTTTTCGTTACAAAAACTTTTAAATTTTTGAATGATAGTTAATAATCTGTTATTTAAACAATTAATTTTATTTATGCATTTTTTATGTAAATTTATATTTCAATTACATTTTATAGGCGTAATTTTAATGACGTAAAATTTTTAAATAATTTTTCCTTTTTTTATGTTTCATTTATTTTTATCATTAATTTTTTTTCTTAAATTAATTAAAAAAATTTTTTTATATTATTTTCACATTTTTTAATTATTTTTTTATATTTATTTTTTTATATTTATTTTTTTAAAAGAGAATACAAAAAAAACATTTGTTTTGTAATCCTAAATTGAATAAAATAAACAATTTTTAATTTCATTCATTCATTCATTGTTATAAACATGTTGCTAAGCAATGTTGCAGACACCATAAAATTTTCACCATAATAAATTGCTTTTCATATTTTTTATTTAAATTTTTTAACTAATTTTACTGTTATTTTTTTATTAATGATTTCTTTTGTTTAAATTTTCAATATAAAATAAATTTTTTCGTTCCTCTTTTAAACTTTTATTTTAGATTTTTCCTTTATTTACGGTTTCTCGTTACAAAAACACAAACACCACAACATCATTGTTTAAGCATCGTAAAATTTGTTTAAAACACAAAAGCATTTGACCCCCTTCAGTGAAAATGATGGCTGCATAGCACGACAACGAAAAAATAACAACTGCCGCCAGCAGGCTGATAAACAAACCATTCAAGACGTTAATACTAGACAAGCATACACTAACACCCTCCTTATACCATGCTTACGCGAACACAAAATTGAATGCAATGTAGTTAACCACCACCTAAGGGTAGTTTTTTATAGCAAGTCTTCTTCTTGTTGTTGTTGTATATTTTATTACACTTACTACGTACAACAACAAAAAACACACTTGAACTACGCCAACACCACCAATTTAGCAAGCACACAACAAATGAAACACAAAAAAAAGAAAGCAAAACAGAAAAAAAACCGGCAAAAAAGTAAAACGAAAAACGTACAACAACTTTGTACAACGAAAATGTACAAAAGCAACAACAACGATTATTTGAGAATTTTGTAAATAATGAAAGAGTCACTGAAATACGCTTCTACATTATGTGTGTATACTCATGCATATACTCATGCATATATATGTATGTGCATGCATTCTGAACATTGTACAATTCTCTTTCGTTTTCTCTCTTGCTATCTTTTCACTGTGTGTGTGTTTTTTCCTTCTATTGAATAATTTCAAACAAATGTATAGCATATGTTGAGGGGTCCCCGTAAGTAGATTAAATTTGTATGTTGTTGTTATTGTTCTGTACTAAACTTTTAACTGCACAATAATTTTGTTAAACAAAATAAACAACAAATTACATATACAACAGACGTATGCAGCGCATACATTTACAGTGGTGGTGATTATTGTTAAATGCATAGACATGCATAGACATGTAATTGTAATTATGATTTTAAAATCTCCACATTAATTTGCACAACGAATGGTGCTTTGTAGGAATTTTCTTTTGAATTGCATAAATTAGTGACACACTGACAGCTTGTTGGTGCAATAAGAGAACAAATAAAAATTAAAAAAAAGAAAATGTATGTGGCGATATACCGGAGCAGAATTTTAAAACGAAAAATATTTTCAAAATTTTCAAAAATTGATTTTTAAATCGTTTGAATGGCTAACTTGTAAGAAACAGTACTGCTTTCTAGTATTTCGAGGGCCGTTGTAAGGTAGTTCAAAGTCAATAGAACCTTAAATATTACTAAAACTTCTCCACGATATTGTACAACATCTGAAGACAACAAAATTCTCTCCCTTCTATATAGGAAACCTTCTTCTCCATGTGTGTGTCAATCAGAAAGTGCTAATAATTGAACCCGATATTTATTTTTTGATCTAGAGATACTGATCTAAGGGAAACATATTTTACTACCCCGCAACGGTCTCCTTTTATCGCTAGAATAGCTTACGGCAACCCGATTTACATTAATTCTTTAACCGTAGATCGAGCAGTAAAAACCTTCATAATACTAGCTTATGTATTACTTTTGATACATACTTGTAGTACATGGAATTGTCACGATTATTGATAGATTTTGTTAAAAAATTTTAATATTTGAATTCATTTTTATTAAAACTATATTATATTATTACATTTTATTATTACTTTTATGAAATTTGCACCAAAATTTTGGTTTTTTACATAAAAATCAAGCTCTTCATGTCAGCTTGGTTTTATTTCTTTCTAAATGGTAATAATTTGACGTCTAGAACCCTGCTTTGCGATTTATAAGTTTCCAATTGCTTAAATAGGACAGCTTATTGTCACTCGCATCAGTAACACTCTCAGTTGAGGGCTGGCTGAAACCTGATTGTACAAACCATTGTTATATTTCGTTAGAAATATTTGTCAACGTCATGTGAGGTAAAAAAGTTTCCCGTTGCAATAGAACATCGTTTATGTCAATAACAATGCTCTCTCCTTGATTCCTCTCTGGTTTCCCGGATACGGGTTTCCCTAAATACTGCTATAAGTAATTGCTGCGCACGTAGCATGTATTTGAATCTAAAACTGGCAATTCTACTTCGGTGGACCACGAAATTTATAACGACCATCAAATTCAATCAGTTACTAATCTACAGCGACAAAATTAAATATGAGTTGAAAAGGTAATAAACAAAACAAAGGAAAGAAAACATAAATCAATGCCAAGCATTACTCCGTAAATCTCTTTATGAAGCTTGATTTATACAAATATCCTTAAAATATTATAGATATATAGAAAATATACCAAAAAGGAACATAAGAATATAAGCATTATTATTTAAATATATTTTCTTTAATTTTCTTACCTTTTAGGCGAACAAAAAATTAAATTTTTAAAAATCTTAAAAAAAGGATATATGGGCTGCTCTGAAAGTATGATAGCTAATCCCAAACTATTTATACACTATTATTTATTACATAAACCTACAAGTTGTGTGATAAAAGTTTTATGAAGATGCTTAAAATATATATTTTTTTTCTTAGAAAAAAAAGACCTTTTCATTCGAATTTCTAAAAAGTCTTTAAGCATGATTATTAAATGTTGCAAGACTTTCAGCTCATTTTTCGAAAAGGCGTAATTGGTGTAAATATATCATTATAAAAGCGAATGATTCTTTTATCTCATACGTACGTAGTTGACCGAAATATTATCATCTGTAATAAAACATGGAACAAAACACATTTTTCTAATGTTTGTCTGTCACGTGAGATAAATATGAGAGGAGCAGTAAGAAAGACTCTACAACATTTCAGGAAACAGCTGCTAGCAATCTGCGTGAAAATTGGTAATATAAAATAATGTATTATTTTTGATACAAAGCTCGATCTACGGTCAAGTGAATCGAAAGGAACAAAGTAAAGTTAGCCCTCTCAACCATCTCAGCAGTCAATGAGCAAATAGTAATACTGTTAACATACATACATAATTGGTCATTACAACCCATTAAACAGGGTTACAATCTAGTTTATCATACCACTTATGTTGCATGGGTTAATTTTATTCACGAGCGGAGCGACTTACAGTTTAAAGCCGACGCTGAATGCAAGATTGTTTGAGAAACTCTTCAATTCAATTTCTTATTTACTCTCAGAGCTTTTTGCCAGAAATCTTCTGACAGGAATTCACAGAAGAAATATTTTTTCATTCTTCCGTTTGTTGGTAATGTAAAGACCTGAGGTTTGAACCTGGGCCTCACGTCCTACATACTAGATAACGGCGATTTGACGCCCTATTTCTACTCATTTTTAAAAAGATTTCTTGGTTAATGTAGAGTATTACACGTCCAAATTTCGTTAAAATGTTAAAATTAAAACGAATGCAATCCTTGTGGAGATTTTAGGATATGTACAGAGATATACTCGAAGCTATATGGCTTACTGTAGTCGCCAAATGCTGTAGTTGGAGTACTATATCATTGGCGAATATGATCCATTCGTAACATACTTAAGAAAATTAATTAATTTCAACACATCTTAGTTCGAAGGCGCCTAAAGCCGAAAATTGCATGAATAAACCTAATAACAGGCCAACAAACTTCAGCAAACATATAATCTGTTTAATATAGAGTGTCGGCCTGAAAAACTACATGCGATAGTGGTGAAGCAGTTTACGTACAACTGCCAGAACTAGAACTTATGCTCTTTGAAGGCGCCATATTCTAGTAGGTACTGTGTTGACTTAGACGTAAGGCCCAACTGTTCAAACTGTTATATGGATTTGTAACAGCGTCAATACAGAAATTGGGGGTCATCGCCGAAGATGATTATTCGATGATTATGTTGCTCGAACGGGACACCCAATTGAATAAAAAGAATTTTATTATTTGCATGGTAGTCGCAGTAGTGTAGTAGGTAGTGTGTTGGGTTATTAAATGTGAGGCCGGGTTTCAAACCCAGGTCAGAGATCTCCAACGAAACGAAATATGAACAAATATTCCTTCGGCGACTTCCTCTCAGCAGATTTCTGGTAAAAAAATCTGAGTAGAAAATAAAATTGCGATGAAAAGTTGCTCAAAAGAATCTATCGTTCCGAGTCGACTTTAGAACTGTAAGTCCCGCCGCCACTCATGTATAAAATTATCACACACAGCATAAGGATCTAGGTCGTAATCCTAATGAGGGGATGTAATGACCAATTAGGTATGTTTGTCAGACTCAATGAAATTAAATTTTGGCCCAACTTGGACTATGGACTTGTTGCTATTCTGGGAGAATACGGACGCATCTAGGTGTACCTTATAACTTTTTGAATAAAACATTCCACTTTAGTATTCCAACTAGAGACTTCTGGTCTACAGATCTGGAGGTTCCCAGTGGGAAAGAGTAGCAGATTTCTGGCAAAAAATCTGATAGAAAATCAAATTGGCATGAAAAAGTTTGTGAAAAAATTTGTTGTTCGCACATACAACATAAGTAATGTGATAAGCTAGGTCATAATCCTGATTGAATAGTTGTAATGACCAATTATGTATGTAAGCATATGAACCTCCAATAACTTTAATTTTAATCACGAAAACCGCTTGTATGATTTTCAAATTGTATTTTCTATTCATCCTCTTCTGTACCACTGTGCTGTTGTTTTCTATACATTTTAAGAAGAAACAGAATTTGATAGAAAAAAAGGAAGAAAAACATGTTGACTCGTTAATAAGGGGTGGCGTATGTGGTATAAATGAAATAACATGTATGTGTGTATGCATGTGTATCATCATGTTTATTTACATGTCAGTCTAGTTTTCTCTCTGTTTGTTTATATGTATGTGTTCCGTTAAACATGAAATGCTACATAACAGAGGGTTGCTGTTTGCCTAAATATGTATTGGAAAATACACGTATTGAGTTACAGTCAAAATGATTCCTTGTATTGCAATATAGGTGTGTGTGTGTGTGTGTGTGTGTGGGTGAGAGAGAGTGAAGAGTTTGTGTTTTTACTCTCTTTAATAATCTTCAAAAAAGTTCACATTTCCAGCAAATATCAATGCCAAGAGAGCAAAACAATATAAAAAAAGAGAAAACAAAGTTTTGTTTTTATTTTTCTTTCCTTTCGATGTTGTTACTTCAATATGTTTTGGAGCTAACAATGACGATGACGATGATGAGTCATTGCTATACATTGTACAATGGTTTTTCACCAGGTATATTCTGCAGCTGTATGTGTAACATGTATTTAATAAGAGATGGGGGAATAACATAAACAGTGGATGTGTGCGTTGTTTAGTTGCTCGTAGTAAATGTAGTAAACATTGTTAGATTTTTTTCTCTGTTTCGTTTAAACATGCTTAAATATCTGATTACATGTTTTTGTAGCTGTTTTTCTTTTTTTTTCTGTGTATTTCAAACAGACTATTGTGTGTATTTGTATAGGATCTACTAATGATTTCCTTAATTTTTTTTGCATTCGTGTTCAAAAATTTGTTTGAATTTCGCTTATAATTCCAATTCATTCTAAGCATTGTGTTATCCTTAAGCAAATTAAAGCGTATGAGTAAGTAAAGAAGTTTTGAAATCGTCTTAAAGATTTCCTAGAAACAAATAAAATTTTCTTGTATTTCAGACTTCATTTCCAAAGAGAGGTACATGATAAACAAATCATATGTCGTCTGTAAGCTTGGCAGATAGGAATTTAAATATCTTCACTAAAATGCATATGACAATTTCAATAACAGCTCCCAGGGATATCAAGGACTGTCATAGAATGCAAGAAGGCGATTTACAATTACCACAGGCTTGACACGGCCTCATTATATGAGTACCTAGTCATCAAAGAGTGACTGGGGATAAGGAATATAGTAAGATGGAAAAAAATGGGTATAAAACTACGGAACACAAATTTGTATAATCAATCCAATGTATTAAGAATGGGCTACTAAAGAGGGCATAAATGTCACGGTCTGGAGGGATACTGATCGGACGCCAATCTGTAATATATTAAGACTAAGTAAAGCGACTCTTGTCATGAAATCGCCGTAGTCCGTAGGTAGTGCGTGGGCTTACCGTGCGTGGGAACCGTGAGGTCACGGTTCAAACATCTCTAACAAAATCAAATACGAAAAAATATTTCTTCAGCGACTTCCTCTCAGCAGCTTTCTGGCAACTGCTCTGGGAATTGTCATGAAATTTTCTCAAAAATCTGTCGTACGGAATCGGCTTTAAACTGTAGGTACCATTACTCATGTATGAAATTAACACACAACATAAGAGGTAAGAGAAACTAGGTCGTAATCCTGAATGAAGAATTGTAATGACAAATTATGTAAAACGACTCATGTACGTTAATAAGAGCCTCTATGCGGACTCTACCGTACATGTAAAACTGAGCTAAACTGAACTAAACAGCTGTGGCGGGTGGATATCTAAGTGAAGGAACACTTCGTAAGACCGAGATGTCTATATTTTAGGAAAGACTTTTATGACTCATTTGAAAGGAATGGACTGGAAAAAACAAGGGAGCTCCTATTGGGATGTCTATTCGGATAAAATGGCACTGAACGCGTCATACAGATTACCGAACCAGGCTAGCATATTTCAGACGAAGATATAATTGAAACTGTTTTCCTCCCTCCTTCAAATTTCATCATACATATGGACTGTCAAGCAACAATCATAGCGCTGGGTTTCTATATCGTCAAAACGAAGGGCTTTAGGAGTTGCATAGACTCTCTACACCCGCCTCTACTAGCTCCGGTCCACTGTGGTATAGAAGGAAGGAAGAAGTTGCATGGACTCTCTGCACCATATACGTTGCCTCTACTGGGTTCCGGGCTACTGTGGCATAGAAGGAAACGAAAAGGCGGACGAACTGGATCGGAGATGTCTGTGGAAGAAAAGTTGGACAAAACAGAATTGAATTCAACAAACCGTGAGTGGTTCAACATACCTGGTTGCCGAAATTCAAAACTGCTGTGTCTAGCAGTGGACAGCAGGAGAACCAGGTACTTTAAAGGGAGACAAGGGAATGGTTCACATTCTATCAGGAATTCCAACGAGACACTGCGCTATTGGCAGTCTTGCTGACAGGCTCTGTCTGCCCAGCAGGAATAGTGCAGAAGCTGCCCTGATGTGGAGGAAATGAAATCGGTACAACACCTTTCATGCAAGTGCCGTATACTTCAGCACAGACGTCATTGGTTTTTGGGTGACAGAACGTTTGAGGATCTGGGAATGGTGGCGAACCTGCACTAAGGCAACTGGCCGGTTTCATCCGAAGCTCGGGGTGGTTCAAACCCACCACCAACGGATCATGACAAGGGGGTTACCTTACACTGGGTAACACAATGGGCCATATGGGAAGCCGAATAAACTACCTGCTAACCTAACCTAACCTAAGACTCAGTAACGCAACTCAAGTACTCTAATAATAGCCCTTACGCGGAGTCTACTGTACATGTAACACTGAACATAATAGCTGTGGTGGGCAATAATGAATATAGAAGAGACATATGGTGAAGCCATGGAAGTAAAGGAAAGCTTTTTATGTGATTAATCGGCGTTCGTAAGAACGAGATGTCAGTATTTTAGGAAAGACCCTCACGACTCATTTCAGAGACAAGAACTGGAGAAAATACGAGACTTAAACTTCGTATAGAACTTACTAGTTGGTACCCTTAAATAGTGAGTGTACTGTGAGTGCAAACATCTTTTTTGTCTATTGGTGGGAGACGTTGAACGCCTCCCCTTTAACGTACGTAAATGGTATCCAAAATATTTTCAAATAATTTGAAATTTGTAGGCAAAAATATTACGACTAATAACTTACCTACTGCTGCAGATATTTATGTTATTTAGAACTGAAATCAAAGAAAGAAACTTAAATTAATAAAAGCTGTTAAAACATAAACAAAAAACATTCAAAAATTAACAATAATTTAACCTTGTAAGGGATTTACAAACATTTTCTTTAATTAAGCATGTCGAAATGCAAATGTAAGCCGATTAAAATTTAAAACTCTTTTAAATGTCTGTCATAACACCTTCATATGTTTTTCATTTTTTTCTTTGCAGGCTCCTCGCATTTTCTATTGCTTCAACTCCTTGCAAATACTCAGGTAATCTTTTTTTACTTTTTCCAATAAACTGAAGAGTAAATGAGTACTGCCTAGCAGTGAACAACTGCATTTACAAACAAAGAGAAGTTTGACGTTTTTGCATAACTCTTTAGAGAGTTACTCACCACCATACACTAATGCTGTGTATAAGGTAACCTTTACACACTTTAAAGGAAAATGAAAACGAAGGAAACAAAAAAAAATTATAGAAAATGAAGCAAAAAAATGAATGTAAAGACTTTGTGTATATGTAAAGGGTGAGCCATTTAAAAGTTCAAATTTAAAAATGCAATAAAAAACAAAAACGGTTTGAAATTTTGTAAAATTTATTCCTTTTGTTGTGAAGTACAATCGTTCCGTTTAAAAATGGAATTTTCTTTCATTCATATGGCTGTCGCTGCTGGCCTCATAGTACCGTAGGCGTAGTTCGGCAATGTTATCATGAATGTTGGCCTTAAAATGCTCAATTGTTTCTGGTTTGTAGTCATAACACTTTACTTTAACGGCGCCCAACAGAAAATAGTTCAACCGTGTCAAATCGTCGCTTTTTGGCGGCCAATTGACATCGCTATTTTAGCTAATTAAACGGCGATCAAACGTTTGATGCAATAAATCGTTTGTGGTATGATATGTGTGGCAAGTTGCATCATCCTGTTGAAACCAAACATCGTTCACATCAATACCATGAAGAGCGGGTATAAAAAACTAAATTATCATGGTGCGATAGTTGTATCCATTGACCGTAACGGTTGCATTGTCCTTATTTTAAAAGAAATATTGGCTAATCATGCCTCCACCCCAAAAGCCGCACCAAACAGTCTCTCGTAATATGTGCATTGCCTCCTGTAAGCCCACTTGTGTGTTTTCTGAGTCCCAAATACGGCAATTTTGGTTCATAACGTACCCATGAAAATGAGGTTCATCTGACAAGATGATTTTTTTTTTGGCAAAATTTAATTATTCATGCAGTTTCTCGATGGCCCATCTAGCGAAGCGAAAACGAAGCGGATGGTCATACGGCTTCAACTCTTGAACCAATTGAACTTTGTATAGCGTATACCGAGATCTTTTCGCAAAATTCGACGTAAACTTGTGCGTGAAATGTTAATTCTTTAGAATGATGATGAGTTGATGTTGACGGATTCTCACGGATACTATCAGCCACAGCTTCGATATTTTTCGGAGTACTCAAGTCCACGCTAAATTTTCTTCAAAGAGCGGTTCAAGCGGTTACTTTTGGTCCAAATTTTATACAACATTTTCGTGCAATTTGCGACCAAAATTGTCTTTATTTTGGAAATAAATTTTCAATAAATTCCAACGTTGCCCGAACATAAATCGATTCATTACATTCAGTGGAGATAATATACGGAATTTTGTGACTGAATAGAACGAAGTATTGTCAGATTCGAAATAATCAATGGTTCAAATTTAAACCGATAGATAGCCCACACGGTACATGTTGCACGAAGTTACTTTTCTTCTACAATAAATAAGAAACATGTTAGACCTTCTCTTGTTTATAAACAAACATTTATTAACATGGCAAGTATAGTGGTTTTTCACTCTCTCTCTCTCTCTCACTCTCTTTGTTTATTATCGTCTAGTTAAGGGTATTACATGTACCGTTATTTATCGTCTATAATTTTACAATCTTTTAATAAGAAAGAGAGTGAGGGAGCGGTTTTCAATGCTTAAATATATTTCCCCAAGTGCATGTTTGCATGAGTAAATGTATTTGTAAAAATAATTTTTCATAAGAATGCTGTATTGATGTTTCCCACATAATAATGTTATTCTTTTCCTTTCTGTGTTTTTTTTTCTTAACGGATTTATTATATTTTAATTTGTCTGTGTGTTAGACTCTTTATTGCATTTTATTTTTATTTTCCTATGCATATCCCGAGCACATGTTTCGTTGGTAGACAAACTTAACTTTTGATTTATAAATGTGTCTGCAAAAATCTCTCTGTGTGTGGCTGTGTTTTATGACTTCAAAGCAGACATTTTGTAAAAGCCCGTTAGGAAATCTACATAAACAGGTATTGATTTAAAGAACACGAATCAGGAATCAAGCTTTTTGGGTTTAACATCAACTCTTTAGTGAGTATTACAACCCGTTTTCCGCCACCACCCATGTTGTTTGTGTTAATTTTATACATGGGCAGCAGGTCGTACTGTTTAATTCTGACTTCGAATGAAAGATTTTTAAAAAACTTTTTCATGACAATTTTATTTACTCTCAGAGTGTTTGCCAGAAGGTTGCTGACATATTTTCATATTTTCTTCTGTTCGATGTGTCTGTGCTAGAATTTGCACCGCAGGCTTTCGTATAATAAGAATTACCTACTAAACTACGGCGACTTTCAAGTTTTAAATTAAGCACCTTTGAATATAACTGTCGACGTAGTGTAGTAGGTACTGTGTTGGCTTATTAGGCGTGAGGCCACGGTTCAAATCCCAGGTCAGACATCCCCAAGGAAATGAAATATGAAAAAACATTTCTTTGGCGGCTTCCTCTCAGCAAATTTGTGGCGAAACAACTTAGAATAAAAAAAATGCCATGAAAAATTTCATAAAAATCTGTCATTCGGAGTCGAGTTTAAACTGTAGGTCCCGCCACACATGCATAAAATTAACGCACACGGCATAAGTGGTGTGAGAAACTAGGTCGTAATCCTGACTGAAGGGTTGTGATGAATAGTTACGTATGTATGTTTGTATGAATATGACTGGCATGCCTGGAATAATCGTTTGTAACCAATTGACAGATTCTTATTTCAGATGCCCAGGTCACTTCAAGTAATTTCTTTGCTTTTTATTTTATCCACATACGAGCCCAAAAGAAATAAATCTTCTAGACCCGTATCCCATAGACCAGTCTGTAATACTAACTGAATCAGATGAACTAAACAGTATAGAGATTGGAGAGATGCTTTTGCATTTTTGTTGTAGTTTCATGTTTCATGGAGAAATGAAAAGCTTCTAAAATTTCATGGTATTGTCCTGGGGGAAAAATTCCTACTGGGTCGCGCGCTTTGTCTGCTTTCTGACTTATGTGTTGTGGCATTTTAACTTTTCCTTTTCTTTTCCTTTTTTTTTGTTATAATATTGACAAGTACTTTTTAACATGTCGTTAATGTCCGCTTTTTTCCATTATTGTTATTCTCGTTGTTGTTGTTACAACAACAACAACAAAAACAACAAATTACGGGCGTTTTGTCAGCATATATGTGAACATGAATCCTATGATACTTCATTTCTTTAATTATTTTTTACGCCATAATAAACAATAAAAAAAAAAACAGAAAATAAATAAAAGAATCAAGGGGAAGTGAAAAAGAAAAGTAAATTAAATGAAAATTGTGATACAGGGACTTAAAAGTCCTTGAGGAATGTTGGAATTTCTTTAAACGGAATTCCAATTAAACTCAAGTAAGAAAGATGAACTTGAAAAAGGAAACTTGAGAACAAGCAGTAAAGCAAAACGTTTACATGGATTTAATTTCTACAAAAGGTATTTGAAAGCTGTTACAGTATAACGAATCACCGTAGTCTAATAGATAGTGTGTTGGCTTACTAGACGTGAGGCCACGGTTCAAAATCCAGGTCAGACATCTGTAACAAATTGAAATACGAAAAAATATTTCTTCGGCGACTTTCTCTCAGCAGGTTTTTGACCAAAACTCTGAGAGCAAGTAAAATTTCCATGAAAAGTTGCTTAAAAATCTGTCTTTCGAAATCGACTTTAAACTGCAAGTCCCACCACTCATGTATAAAATTAACACACCCAACATTAATGGTGTGAGAAGCTAGGTTGTAGTCCTGACTAAAGGGTTGTAATGACCAATTGGGTATGTATGCATATATCCATTATAAAAATTAAGTTATGAACACAGTTAATTCTGCAGGCATAGCATAGGATAAGTGCAAGGTAGCGTAGCACAACTCGCCAAAAGTACATGCAATTGCTGAAGCGGTTGAAGATGATTCTTCGCCACCTGTGTACACGTTCTGTGTTGCCTTGCAAAATAGTACCTGAGCTTCTACCATGCAGTTGCACTTACTGACTTCCTGATAGTCATTTTATTTACTCTCAGAGTCAGAAATCTACTGAGAGTCGGACGTCGATGAAATATTTTTCATATTTCGTTCGGCTGGAGATGTCTGACCTGGGATTTGAATCGTGGCCTCATGTCGAATAGGCCAACATACTACCTACTAGATTATGGGAACTTCAAATAGTTTTATTTCACCAAAATCAATATCATCTGTCACAGAGGTATGGGAAAATCCTGGAGAAATCGCTCAGAAAATTATACATAACAAGCCGTAGAGAACCTAACACTTTAATGCCCACAGTTTTGTATAGAACTACTGTTAATATTTCAATTCTCTGGAGGCTTTTGTCAACTTAACTTTTTGTAATTAAAGATCAATATGGATGTATAATTATGCGTACATTTAATAATTGCAAAAAATACTAACAAATATTGTTTTAATACAAGTAAATTAAAATGCTAAAAAACAAAATTAATTTCAAAAGAATACTTTTTATTTATCTTAACTTACTTTTGTTAACTTACTTTTGTTATTAAAAGTGGAAAAAGTTTTTAAAAAAATGTTGTTTACAATCTTGTTTCCTTTACGTCCCTCTCTCTTTCACATATTTTAATGCTGTTAACTGCCTGTTATTATTTCATAATGAAAACGGAATTACGAAAGCAAGAATACAAACAACAACAACAATGACAATTATAAATGGCAAAACATAAACAATAGACAGCAAAAAACAAAACAGCAAACGACAACAGTAACAGCAATGAAGGGAACAAGTGACAGTAACAACAACAACATGTTAATCCTGTCAGTTCTTATGTGTTCACTTAGCGAGTCTAAAGGCATCTTATCTAAAGACAGAAGGAAAGACAGTGTGCATGTGATTGTGAGGAAAGTATATTATAAAGAAATATCATGATAATCATTATCTTTCAATGGTTTTATAATATCTTTTGGGGGGAAAGAAATAGAAGAGTAAACTTTATAAAACTGTAAATAACCTTACAGTGAAACGCAAATAGTGTGAATTACCGAGAAAAATGTATAGTTATAGCTGGTCAATTATGTACGATTTGCTTCTAAAGATCTAAGTCCTCATTAGTTTCGTTAAATTCTTATCTACAAAAATCTTCTCCCACGTGAGCATCACATTCTAGGAAACCTCAACAGGCTTTTAATTAGCCCTGTGATCAGCCTTTTTGTTGCTCTTTTATCAGTCAGACTTTCTCATGCGGGCTGTGTTACTAATATACGTCCGAATTTCCAATGATACTTGTAATCTTTCGTTGAGTATTTTAACAATTTATGACGTAAGTACTTGCTTACTTAATTGGCCATTAACAACCCGATAATTGAATTTCGGCATGCTTTAGCACATCCTTTCAAACGCCTCCGCTTCTTGCGAGACTTCGTCAGTTGGTCACACCAATCGATGAGAGGGCTTCCTCGATTTGGTCCTTCGAAGGGAAAGAAGGACATCCTCTTCGCCGACTCCCGCATCTTCACGCACCATATACTCGTCTTGCCGGAGAATCCTAATCCATTCGAAGGACATGGATGAGCCAGCGCAACCGCTGGATGTTAATACGCTGTACAACGTCTACATCGTTGAGGAGCTCATACAGCCCACTGTTGGATCGGATAAGGAAATCATCACCAACTCCCACTGGACCCAAGATCTTATCGAGGACTTCCCTCGAATACTCTCAAGGCTGTTGCAACAGTGCTTAATAGTGTCCATGCTTCTGCGCCATAAAGAAGCACGGCGAGGATGAGCGTCTGGTATAGTATTAGCATCATCTGATCTTGTTCTCAGTGCAACTTTCGTGATTTTGAAAGCATATGAGAATGCAGAAAAGAAAAATTTCCTCTTCAGTCACGATTTCCTCTATATATGACGTCAGTGGTGAAAATCTACCCTTTTTCAGTAAGAGTATGGGATACTATTTGCATAATTTTCATTCATTTGATGAGTGACCTAACTACCTGGCATTCATCTTCCCACAAGTTGTGGGCAGCTTTATTATACGGTTGCCTGAAGCATTACTTTTCGGTTTAGTTGAAGGCATTTTAAATTTCTATCGAGATCTAAGCCTTTTCAGCCTAGTACTTCTCTTCTTCGTAGTTTAGTGGGTAGTGTGTTAGCTTATTAGACGTGAGGCCATGATTCGAACCCTTTGTCAGACATTTCCAACAAAACGGAAGAAAAAAATATTTCTAAGTTGACTTTCTCTCAGCAGATTACTGGCTAATACTCTGAGTGTAAAATAAAATTGCTATGAAAAGTTTCTCAAAAATCTGTCGTTCAGAATCGACTTTAAAATGTAGGTCTCGCCTCTCATGTATAAAATAAGCACACACAACATAAATGGTGTGAGACGCTAGATTGTAATCCTGGCTAAAGGTTTGTGTATGTGTATGAATGTGTATTACTTCTCTTATTCTACCAGTGGTTTTCGCTTTGTTTTCTTGACTTGAATGGATGGCATGCAGTACATAGGACTTTATAGGCAATGTATCGCCATACTCAATGCCAGCTGTTAGAAACTCTGCACAACGACTTGAGATCTGAGTCATCCGGGAACAAAAACTGACTCTATGTCTATGGAAAACGTAAGTAGGATTTACGAGTGTTGGTACTTCAAACAGAAATTACTAGAAAAATCGGTAAAAAAAAGTCGGGATATTTAAATAATCAAACGGCATACACCCTATTTCGTTTCCTATTTTGTAACATTTCTTATTGCGTTTTTCTTTTTACAACTCGTACTCCTTTTTATCGTTGTTATTGTCTCCATAATTGTTGCTTATATTGTTGAAAAATAACGTTACAAGTAAAAGTGGCTTTCTCTCCCTCTCTCTCTCTTCGCTCAATTCTTTTGCTTTTTATGGTCTCCTAATAAATTTCTTCATGCATTCTTCCACATTAATTTCTTCATTTTAATTTAAAGAGAAGATAAGAGACATTTTACAACAACTATTTTGTATAACTGCTAATAAAAATGTTGTGTTAGTGTGTGTGCTGCATATATAAAGTGAAAAAGTGAATGATAAGTTACGTTGTTGTTGTAGTACTCATGTATTCTTATGTCAGTCACGCTTGACATTTTTCTTCCGGTTTTTTGACTCATTCCTCATGCCTGGATATGGAAACCAATTTCTAGCAACTTTGACGAATAGAATACATAAAATACAATACAAATGATATCAAAATAGAACAGAACAGCGTAAAGATATTTTAACAGCAACTACAAATACTATAAAAAAAGGATGAAAAGTAGCATGGAAAAGAAAATAACAGGGAAATTTAATAAATGAAATGCAATTTGTCAACATTTATTTGCCTGTTTGCACACAAAAAAAGGACGATGTTGGGAAAAAGAGAATGTACGTGTGGGTGGGTTTCGTAGTTTGATAGCAAACACATTTTTTATCGTCCTCTTGTTAACATAAGAATATTAGTATGGGGTTATACAACTATTTTTTTACTTCTTGCTTTTTATATACTTTTTAAAAATATTTTAACAAATTTGCAGCAAACTTTATAAAACAACATTTTATTTTTATTAAAAAAAAGAGAAATAATTGATGAAAAATACTTGTCCTTGACCATTTACTCCTATTTAATATGAGCACTACTGCTTCACATACACTAGGACTTAATTTATTTGAAGTTAAAAGGCCCTATCTTCGTTATTATAATTGTATGTGCAGTGTTATGAAGAACAGTCCTTCCCATGTAGAGATAAAATTAAAAAGAAACATTTCTTATGATTTGTGAAATCAAAATCAAACTGATGTTCTCTCCTTGAGTATACATAACACGGCAGAATTCTAATCCCAGAACAGAAACCGTTATCCATTACTTACCCAAACTTAAACCCCGCAAAGGCGTTAGTATACATATGTCTCCACTATTCGATTATAAAAGTAAAATTTTTTTACCGTTTATAGGAACTGTTTAGGGTTATAACGGCACACCATTTTGTGGCTTCACCTTTATTTTCGAATTTGGTTTTCTCATCCTGTTCGTAACGGATTTCATAAATAGTGAAATTTTCTTTTCGGAAGTTATGCCCTTTTCTTATTAACTTTCCTGCACAGTTGTTTAAAGTTTTTTGGATTTTGTAAGGCTATATTTATCGCAAGGTAAGTCTCACTGTCGCCGTAGTCTAGTAGGTAATGTGTTGTCTTATGAGTCGTGTGGCCACGGTTCAAACCCTATGTCAGACTTCTCCAACGAAACGAAACTTGAAAAAAGAAAAATATTTCTTCTGTGACGTCTTCTCAGCAGATTTTTAGCAAAAACCTCTCAAAGTTAATAAAAATTGCCGTGAAAACGTTCTCAAAAATCTGTTGTTCTGAGTCGACCTTAAACTGTAGACCTCGTCACTCATGTATTTTTTTTTTTTTTTTTTTTTTTTTTTTCCGCAATTTTTATTTACAATCTATCCATTTAAGGATAATAAGTAAATTTGATATAATAAGATAATATAATTGTTGTCCTCCACTGAGAACAACAATATACTAATACAATTTGTATACTGATAATATTATAATATAATATAAAAGTTGTTATATGTACAATTCAAAGTTACTAAAATAAATAATTCATAAACGGCAAATGTATACAAGTAATAGAAATAAATAACTAATTAATTTCGGAATGGCAAATCCAAAATGTGATATCTTTTTAATCGGTTTACTTCATTGGTGTCATCTAGAAGAGCAATGGCTAATGGATTGTTGTGGTAAATTAATCTTTGTAAATATTTCTCACTTAGCCTTCTTATTTCGTCAGCAACCTTTGGAATGAATAGATCATTGTGGATTGAAAAATTTGAAACAAACCATGGAGCGTTGACAATAGATCTCAGCGTTTTTGATTGATACCTTTGCAGTATTTCAATATTTGAGTTGCTGGCTGTTCCCCAAAGTTGTATTCCATATGTCCAGACTGGTTTTAAAATTGTTTTATAAATCATAACTTTGTTCCGCAAATTTAATCGAGATTTTGGACCTATTAGCCAAAATAGGCGTCTTGTTTTTATATTCAAATGTTGCTTTTTTGCTTTTATATGATCCTTCCATGTTAACCTCTTATCAATGTACAATCCTAAATACTTAACACAGTCCTTTTGAGGGATAGGATTATTGCCCATACGTACTACAGGGCAGTTACCCCGTCGTAGGAAAAATGTGACATGTGTGGACTTATCGCTATTGACTTTGATATTCCACTTGTTTAACCAAGCTTCAATTTCATTTAGTTCAGTTTGAAGAATATTTGATGCATTGTTCGGGCAAATATCAGCTGTTAAAATGGCTGTGTCATCTGCATAGGTTGCGACTAAGACGTTTTCAATGACCGGAATATCTGAAGTAAAAATTGTATATAGGATTGGTCCAAGCACGCTACCCTGAGGGACTCCTGCTTTGATATCATATATTTGAGAGAATGTCCATTTGACCTTAACAAAGAAACTTCTGTCTGTCAAATATGATTTCAAAAGTAAATAAAACGGTGTTGGAAGTAATTTCTTCAGTTTGTAGCATAGTCCAATATGCCACACTCTATCAAAAGCCTGCTTTACATCTAAGAACACTCCTGAGCAATATTTTTTGGTTTCCAAAGTATCTCTTATAAATCCGACGATACGATGGCATTGTTCTGGAGTGCCATGTTTGTTCCTGAAACCAAACTGGTGATCAGGAATGATATTAGACTTCTCTAAAACTGGCAATAATCTTTTCATAAATATTCTTTCGAATATTTTGGAGAATAAAGACAGTAAACTTATTGGTCTATAAGATGTTAAATTATTTTCAGGCTTATTCGGTTTATTTACCATTACAATCTCTGCACACTTCCATTGCAAGGGAAAGTAATTTAATCGAAGCATTGAATTATAAATATATGTCAGAAAAAGTATACCTTTTTTTGGCAATGCTTGAATCACTTTACCATTTATACTGTCATATCCAGGAGACTTTTTGCAGTTCAGTTTTCTAATTTCTTCTCTAACTTCATTTGGAGATACATGTTTAATTGGCCAGTCCATAGGACAAGCACTATCCAGGAAGTCATTAATTTCGTTAACATAGGGATTTGTATTTACATGAGGTTGAAAGGTGCTTTCTAGATGACGAGCAAACGCTTCTGCCTTACTTTTGTCGGTTTTACACCACGCATTATCAATATCTTTTATTGGAACATTTCTTCTCGTAGGTCTTTTTATATATTTTGTAGCGTTCCACAAAGAAAACTCATTATTCTTAATATTATTTGTATTGAGGTTTTCGAGGTAGCTACCAATCTGCTCATTTTTAAAGTTATAAAGTGCAATTTTAAGGTCTTTGGCAGCTTTATTAAAATTTCGTTTATCAAAAGGATTCCTACTATTTTGCCATATTTTCCTAAGCCTTCTCTTATTAATTAAAAGTCTTCTGATTTCAGAAGTTAAAATAATTTGATTGTGGATAGGTTGATTTTCAGTCCTTCGAGATGATAAAAACCCAGCTTCGTGAATTACATTATTAAGATTTTCAACAGCATCGTCTATATCTTGCTGAGATTTCAATGGAATATTTAAATTTATGTTCCTTTCAACGAAGATGCCAAACGACTTCAAGTCAGTTTTATAGTTAATAATTTTATGCCTTATCATATCTGACTGTATTGCAGTATTAAAAGTAACTAAAAATGGTATATGGTCAGAGCTTAGTTCATTTAAATCTTCAATCTGAAATAGTTGACTAGAAATTCCGGAGATTACAGCAAAGTCTAGAAGATCTGGTATCTTTCTTGGATCTGCGGGCCAATATGTTGGATTTCCCGTTGAGAGAACAGAATAATTGTTGTTCATTATGCACTTGTAGAGTTCGCTCGATCCCCACCATTGATGTTTGGCATTAAAGTCACCTGCCACGAAAAATTTTGGTCCCAATTTGCTAAAAAAGTTATTAAATTCCTGACATTTAACAGAAAATCGTGGTGGAAAGTAAATAGCACTGAAGGCAATAAAGTTATGATCACATTTGATTCTAATGCATGCAGCTTGAAGATATGGTTGTCTTACTTCATCTAAAACTTCATATTTTAATGAAGATTTTATTAAAATTGCTGCTCCAGCATGTGCTCTATCGTCTGGATGGTTCGCTGTTATTAATTCGTATCCTCTTATTTTGAAAAAGGATCTGGTGGTAAAATGTGTCTCAGACACTAACATGATATCAATGAAATGTAATTTAAGAAATAATTCAACTTCCTGTGTGTGGTTAGAAAGCCCGTTAGCATTCCATATTGCAATATTTAAGTTTAATTGCATAATTTTGCAATTAAAAGTGTCATCATGTTTATTAATTTATTTGTTAATTCTATTTGATTCTGTATCAAGTTTTCTAGTCTTTCAAAAGAACTTTGTGGGTTATCTTTAACAACTTCAGAATACGTTACATTGTTTTCGGGTATATTTGAATTCCAAGCTTTATTGCTTAAGTTAGGATAATCCTCACTTTTATAATTATAAGTGTAGTTGTAATGTTTATTATTTTTATTCAGTTGAACTCTCTTTTTTAGGAGTTCTTTGTAAACAATACAGCCTTTATAGCTCGCTGGATGGCTTTGCAGACAGTTTACGCATCTCGGTGCAGCATCAGCATCTTTGGTACAATAGGCAGTTAAGTGACCCAGTCCACATTTAACACAATTTACAGACTTCCTGCAATAGCTTTTTGTATGACCAAACTCTTGGCAACGGTGGCATTGTACTAGATCTTCCGTTTTCTTGGGTGGTACTATGTTAACAACTGCATTGCAAAGCGTTATAGTGTCGTATATATTTTTATTGTTTGTGTCTGGTTCTAAGTCTACGAAGAACATTGGTAGAGAAATTTTTGTAATTCTACTTTTAATATTAACGACATTTCTAACTTTATGTCCCAAAGATTCGATAGCATTTTTTATGTCATCGCTTGGTGTCGAAGGATGTAGATTTTTTACAACTACTCTATACGATCTTTCCTGTTTCAGTTGATACGTGTGAAATTTAATATTTTTGTCTATTAGAAATGTAACTAAAGCTCTATATTTGTCAATATCTTTGACCATAACTCTTATTTGTCCGTCCCTTAATGATTTGTAATTAAACAAGGTGGATGGAATTATTTTATTAAAAGTTTTAATCATGGCACTAATGTCTGAAACATTAGGTATAATTATTGGAGGGGCTTTAGGAACATTGTTATTTGCTGTTTTTTCATTATCAATTTCAGCTTCATCATCTTCACTTAAGCTTGAAAATCTATTTGAACTTACATTACTAGCATTGTTGTTGACATTATTCTGTGTAGCAAAAATTTTATTGCTATTTTGTGATGTAGATGCGTTGTTGTTATTTTCAGTAAGTTCTGAATTTTTTTTGAATATTTTGTCTCTTGTTCAAAAACATTTTTGGCGGTTCACTTTGTTTTCTTTTTCTTGTTTTTGACGATGTGACTACCTGCCAGCACAGATCATCATCATCGCTACTATCATTGCTATCAGTATTCATGATAACAATGTAAATTGTTTTTATTCAAAAGAATTTGAATATTCAAATTGTTCTTGTAAATTTTAACTGTTTTGATTTTTGAACTTTTTTTTTTTTTTATTTAATATATGTTTTCAATTGTTGCAAGACAATTGTTTTTATATTTGATATTATATATATATTTTTGTTCGTTTTATTTTTTAAACACTTTGGAGATCGCAGAAATTTTGTACGTTTGCACTAGATCACAGTCAAAACCAGACTTGTCACTCATGTATAAAATAAAAATACTCAACATGAGTGGTGTGAGAAACTAGCTCGTAATCCTGTCTAAGTGGTTGTAATAACGTATTATGTTTGTACGTAAGTCTAATAGGGCCTACTGTCCTCCATAGATTGGAAATAATGTTGTTACTCCAGCACACTGCTTTTTATTTCATTTTCCATTGTCCATCAATTCCATTTCCATCTTGTCCAAACACAAGAATCTTTTACATCAAATTTTTGTAGCTCGGCCTTGATTTGCTACGTTTTTTCGTGATGAAAGTGGACATCCACTGCTGTTTATAGTAAATGTTATATCCGGTTGTTTTCGATAGATATACTGTCCACTGTTTTGCTCTACCATATGTCACGTGTATGTGTCTAGGCATGATTGTTAAATGCGCAACTATACCATAAGTTTATACATCTAACTGTTTTCTTTATTTAGGGAAACCGAATCGTACTTCCGTTAGTTCCTATAAGAGAATATTAAAAGGATACAAACTTAATCAAGTAATTGATTGCAGTTTTCTTCTGTTTCTTATATCGTCAGTCAAATTTTCAAATGACGTTCAAATGCTTCCGAAGTAGTAGTAGAATGATATTCACATACATGCATTACAACTATTCGATCTGGATTAAGACCTAGTTTCTCACACCACTTATGTCGTTTGTGTTAATTTTATACACGAGTGACAGGATCTACAGTTGTAAGTCATTCCGAACGACAGATTTTTTAAAAACTTTTTCACATTGCAATGAATTTTTTCATTGCAATGTTATTTACTCTCAGAGTTTTTGCCAGAAATCTGCTGAGAGGAAGTCGCCGAAGAAATACTTTTTGTATTCTGTCTTTGATGTCTGGCCTAGCGCTCGAACCCTGGCTTTGCGTCTAATAAGTCAACACACTACCTACTAGACTACGGCGACCTCTTTTTTGAGAATTGCTTTTTAGTAATACTTCTCACATTCTTTTTTCTACTTTGAGGAATTACATGCAATGTCAAATAAACAACCAACCATATTGGCACTTCTAGTTTAGAACACTACTAAATAGGCCATCGTGGCACTGTATTTAGACAATACAAAGTTAATTTATAAGGCCAAGTAATTTATTACCGTTTTCCTCTGTTTCTTATATCGTCACTCGAATTTTCAGACGATGATAAATTGTTAGAATAATATTATGTCCTCCAAATATTGACTGCCAATTAGCAAACTACTTGCCTTAGCGGTAATTGTTTTCCTTTCTTCTATTTTGTAGATTTTACTTCTAAACTCTGCCATTGAGGCCTTCAAAATTTTGGTTTTCTTTGCATGTCTTATGTGTTACGAGAGCATGTGACTGTATCAAAGCATTTCTGTTTTCTTATTTATTTCGATTTTATTTGACTTCTGTCCGCTTCAATAATAAAATTTTCCACTTACATAAGGAATTGGTATACAGCCTAGGAACGTTACCGTCATTGGTGGTATATTGGACACAGTGGTAACGTACAGTCACACAGATAATTATACGTACCCCGCTAAAAATAATTTTTTTAAAAAGTAATGAACTTCTAATCTAAAATTTCTTTACATTAGCGTCTGTAACGACACATTTACTTAAACAAAGAAAAAGATTCCCAAAATCTATGAATTTGTGACTGCAGTTTGCTTAAAACCAATAAGGCACCAAAGAAAATTATACGTACGTACAATATAAATCATTGAATCCTACTCTTTGTGCTTGTTCTACATGTGATCCTTTATCTGATATCCTTTTCTGTTATTTAGGGAGCATCTCGATCTGAATTATTTGAAATTGTGATGTTAAATGTCTTCAGATGCACACGAATATTGGAAATTTAGATTTGTAGTCAGTCCACTTCATCCACTATTCCATGCCTACTCCGCACTAGATAATAGAGGTCTGAAAGTCCTTAGTGAAGTATATGAATATGCCAGTATTTATTGTTTTTCTGCAGCTTGCATCAAGTTCGTAACGTAATTAAAAAATAAAACTAGCACAGGATCAGTCATGTTTTGAGGCGACTACCGAATGATTCATTAAAAATTCATGATGGCAGAAGGTAACACCATTTCTAAAATGAATGAGTTTTTATATGAAAACAAAAACACCGACCATTACCATAAATATTGATTTGTTTACACTTCTCTGCATATGATACCACCAAATGTAGACTAACCTACCATGTAACCAAGTGACAAATATAATTAATTTCTATTTAATTAATTAACAAAATATCCTACAAAAAACTATAATTTATAAACAATATTATTGAGAAACCATAAGAAATCCCCACATATGATAAAAAGTAATAAACAAAGTGACAACATCTTTTTACTCCTGCTTCCTTTACCAATAATTGAGTGCGACACTCTATTATTGCGACACAGATAGCCAGAGAGTATCAATGACCGATAAACACTTAATTAAAATGACACTTCTTCCATACACTCTTTCTCTCTTTCTCAATCTCTGTTTTAGTTCTTACTTTCTCTTGTTCATGCCACAATAAATACAGTGTATAGTTGCCTTCCTTACGGTCTAGTGTTCTACTTTTTTCCTGTGCATGCTTTCTACTGTTTTATGGCTATTAAATAAATATTGGATTTCGTTACGTTTTGTTTTTTGTTACGTTTTGTTTTTAAAACTGGGTGTTGACTAACGGTGTCATAGAGTTTGTTATCTGATACAGTGGTGGAGAAACTAAAAATACTATTCACTTCAAATACATGAAATTATTTGCAGGAATTAATTTTTGTCTTTGCGTGAAAGGTCTATTAATGCCATTATGTGTGGAACGTAATGTTGTTCAAATGTCCACTACAGTTCTTTGGGTGGAAACGTCAAATTTTCTATGACTCTGATGGCTGAATTTTATCGATGGTATCGATTATGCTGGCATTGTGCACCGTTGTAGTTTGTGGCAATGACAAGAAAAAGTCTAACGAGGTCAAATCTCAAGATCTCGATGGCCAGTTCATCTCTACGATGGAAGACTGCGCTCTCAAATCGCTCGTACAGAAAATCCAACGTAACAAGTGCTGTGTGGCAATTAGCACTGTCCTGTTTCTGTGTCCAACTCTACGAAATCAGACCAAAGAGGAGTTGAAAGTCATTAATCTGTTTCTGTTAGAAGACGCTATTCTACCTGAAAATTGTTAACCTCTAGGTTAGGTTAGGTTAGAGGACGTGTACTTGTTAAATAAGACAAGTACAGTACCCGGAGGTCGAATTATCTCATTGTACAACGTCCTTAAAGTAACCTCCAGCAACTCTTCATTTTTTCAGTCATCAATATAATTTCAGTCTATGCCTTGCTGATAGTTGCCGTAGTCTACTTTTGGTCTATTAGACGTGAAACCCTAGTTCAAACAAAACGAAATATAAAAAAATATTTCTTCAGCGACTTCCCCTCAGTAAATGTCTAGCAAAAACTCTGAGTGTTAATAAAATTGCCCTGAAAAGTGTCTTAAAAATCTGTTGTTCGGAATCGAGTTTGAACTGTAGATGCCGCCTCTCATGTATAAAATTAAGACACACAATAGAAATGATGCGAGAAGCTAGGTCGTTGTCCTGATTGAAGGGCTGTAATGCCCGGTTATGTATGTAAGTCATCAATCTATAGTGCTCGCCATTGATAATGATGGCTGATGACACTGCCAGAACAAAATTCGCACCAAACACTGACTTTTTCGTTAAGCATTCGATGCTCTTGGATCTCATGTAGATTGTTATTGACCCAAATTCGACAATTTTGTTTGATCACATACCATGAAATTGGTCTCCAAAACTGGGCCTTATCGTTGAAGATGATTTTTCTCTGAAAATTAGGATCAATTGCCAAGTGTTGCAGAGCCTACCCAACAACCACATGTGGTCGTCGTTAAACTTCAGTCCGTGATCGTTTGGAACAACAAACAGAAGAAAGGGCAACTTATTTGTTAGATGTTGCCCCAACAAGCTAGTCATGGCATAAATACATACCAGAGGTCAGCAATGAGTATTCAAAACGGTGAGTAGATTCGAATCATACTCATAATTTCTGATACTTATACGCATTCATACTTATTTCAATGTCATACTCATGCTACTCATACTCAAAGTTTGAAATACTCATGGTACTCATACTTAACAATACGCATGATGTTATTGATTTCGACTCTCCATGACTCATCGTATACACGAATCACAAAATAAGTATGTTTGCTCTGCTTGCTGTCTTTGTCTTTTTTTTCTTCTTTTGTAAATGCAACAACAACTAAAACTATAAATTGTGATGAATGATTCGTTTCATTTATGAGTATTATAAGTATTTTTCTAAATTTATGAATCTGAATGAGTAGGCGTATGAAACAAACATATTTCGAATGTTATGAGTTTGATATCAACGTTGTACTCATACTCATTGCAACCTGTACATATAAATCAATGTTGTAGTGAGTACGAATGAATCAGAGTAGTTGAATTTCAATACTGTTGACTCACTCATACTCAAAATTTCATGACTACTTATGAGTAGCGAAAAAGCGATTCATTGCTGATCTCTGATACATGCATAGTTGGTCATTACAACCCTTCTGTCAGGGTTACATCCTAGCTTCTCACATCACTTATGTTGTGTATGTTAATGTTATACATGGGTTGCAGGACGTATAGTTTAAAGTCAATTCCGAACGATGAATTTTTTGAGAAACTTTTCATGTCAATTGTATTTACTCTTAGAGTTTTTGCCTGAAATCTGGGAGGAAGTCGCCAAAGAAATAATTTTTCGTGGTTTGAATCGTGGCCTCACGTCTAATAAGTCAACACACTGCTTACTATACTACATACATACATACATAATTGGCCATTACAACCCTTCAGTCAGGATTACGGCCTAGCTTCTCACACCACTCATGTTGTGTGCGTTAATCTTATACGTGAGTGGCGGGACCTACAGTTTAACGTCGACTCCGAACGACAGAATTTTTGAGAAACTTTTTCATGGCAGTTTATTTTACTCTCAGAGTTTTTGCCAGAAATCAGCTGAGAGGAAGTTGTCGAAGAAATATTTTTTTTTTCATATTTCATTTTTGATGTCTGACCTGGGATACGAACCCTGGCTTTACGAATAGTAAGCCAACACACTACCTACTACACCACGGCCACTATACTACAGAGACTTCATTATTGGCTGTTAAATTTCGGAAGTCCCTGTTAGGTACAGTACCCGGATGTCGAATTGACCCATTGTACAACGTCCTTACAGAGGGAAGGATAATAGAGGGATTAAAAAGCAGAGGATGCAAGGAAAGGGGAGAATGGGAAGTGGAGGAGTTACACAGATAAGGCACGACAAAAAAAGGGAGGGCGCGACTACACTAATGAGGCCCTAGCGCCTCTCAGCCAGCCTAAGTCACTAATGAATCTGTGGAGAGCCTTGATGTCGGCTCTCGACACAGAATTCAAACTCTCAAAGAAGGCCCTGCCAAGGGTCCTCAACCTCAATCTACCAAGGGCTGGGCAGTTACAGAGGAGGTGTTCGATAGTCTCCAACTCCTCCTCATCGCAACATGCCCTGCAATAGTCCGGCTGGGATCTGGAACAGATCCGTCAGCGACCAAATTTCGAAGTGCCCCGTGATAAAACCGGCAACCAACCTTAAGCTGGCCTTATCCAAGCATAGCAGCCAACCTGTTCTCCTATTGTCCACAGCAGGCCATAGACATTTAGAGACAAAACAATCCGATCCGTTCCCCCAACGCCTCTGCTCTTCCTCCCTGACCCATCCATTGAACCCATCCCTGTTACAAAACCCGAATTTATTTACACAAATCCTTGTGTGTCTAAACAAACTTTGCTTATGATATTAGCCAGTATGGTTAACTAGTATAACTAGGAAACTCATTTACTTCTCAATTCACTATGATGGTTCCTTTGAAAGTTCGATGGTGTAGAGACTTAAGGTATATTTAGTTCGAAACATGCATGCTCATCTCTGAGATTCATTTTTTTATTTTTGACATCTCTCAAATCGCCAAATTGAAGGCAACTGCTGCGTCATAAATACAACATATGCTGGGAACCTGTGCGGCATTTAGGCTTGGAGGAGAGAAAATTTGAGGGAGTACTTTAGATCGTATAGTTGCTGAACTATAAGACATTTTCTCGACAATAATAATAATACCCTGCATTTAAAATAAACAGGACACATATTCTAGCAATGAATTGTACAAAAAATAGGGTTAAATTTATTCGTTGTTGACATACTCCTCTACCTCTAAACATTGTAATGTAATTAGACGACTTTCATCGATACATGCAATCCCTATTAATTTCCTTTTCTTTGCTTTTCTTTTCTTTTCTGTTTTATAGATTCCTTTTGCTTTGTTGTTCGATTTTTCTTTCACAATTTCCGCACATTTTTTAGGTCATCCTATGTCGGAACCATATCAAATGGTCGATAATATATGGCAGTTACTCAAAAGCAACAATAACCATTAAAACAACAACAACAACTAAACGCTAAATAATGTCATGTTTATTGAATCAAAAACAAGGAAACAAATGAAAATTATTTATTTATGAGCTGTTGAAGGGGATACGATTTTATGACCATTTTCCGTTGAATGAATTTTTCATACGTAATTTCCTTTTAATAGCATTTTGTTATCGAAATTCGATTTTTATGTTTCTTTTTATAGGTTTTAATGTTGATATGGTAGATACTCATTATCGAAAACTTTCAATAATGGCCATAGAATGTGTAAAATTTATGAGCCATAAGCCAGGGGATCCAGAAGCCTAACGAAAATGTGGATGATGACTACTACTCTTGAGAATACTGAATTTAGGGTGATAAAAAGAAAAGAATAATTTTGTAATAAAAGTCAGCGCATTCACGAAACTGAAGTTATTACGCTGGATATTAATTTTCTTTTTATATTTTGTCAATTCGAAGCCTATGGATTAAAATAAACGAGAAATGTTATGAAAATTGTTTTTCCTAATTTCTCTAAAGTGCAGCTTTGTAGAGCCAACAGTAAACATTTCTTGGCATGCAGAATATAAAACGAAAATATCAAAAATTGTATCAGGTATTTCGAATCTGGCAATACTTAGGTCATTCTATTCTGTCACAAAATTCAGTAGATTATCTCCACTGAACGCAATGAATCGATTTACGCTTGAGCAACCTTGGGTTTTATTAGAAATTTATTTCCAAAGCAAAGACAATTGGTCGGAAATTGCGCGAAAATGATGTAAAAAATTTGATCGCAGAAAAGGACCAACAGCAACGCAAGTTTATTGCTAAAGTTCGTGCAACTGGTTTCAATGTTGAGACGTGAGCGTGCTCGCACAGTGCGTACATACATACATAATTGGTCGTTACAACCATTCAGTCAGGATTACGACCTAGTTTCTCACACCACTTATGTTGTGTGTGTTAATTTTATACATGAGTGGTGGGACCTACAATTTAAAGTCGACTCCGAATTACAGATTTTTGAGAAACTTTTTTTGGCAATTTTATTTATTCTCAGAGTTTTTGCCAGATATCTGCTGGGAGAAAGTCGCCGAAGAAATACTTTTTGTATTTTATTTTGATGTTTGGCCTGGGGCTCGAACCCTGGCTTTACGTTTAAGAAGTCAACACACTACCGATTCTTCATGGTATTGATGATGCCAATGATGTTTGGTTTCAATAGGATGGTGCAACTTGCCACACAGCTCTCGACACAATCGATTTATTGCGTCAAACATTTGTTGTCCGTTTAATTATACGAAATGATCAAATGGCCGTCAAGAAGCTGCGATTGCGAACACCGTTGGACTTTATTCTGTGGGGAAACGTTAAGGAAAAGTGTTATGCTGACAAACCAGGGACAATTGAGCAATTGAAGGTCAATATTCGTGATGCCATTGCCGCGACACGACCCCATACTCTTTTAGATCACACTTGTCTAAACAAATAAAATATATAGAATAGTAGTTATTTTCACTTTGCTTACTTACTTTCTTATTATTATTTCAGTTCACAATATTGGGCATTTAGATGGTAAATTTATACCATTGTAAATATTCGCCGTTAATTGTGAACGGTATTTTTTATTTCACTTTGCAACATTTATAGCAAACTTTTCAACACACAGCTGACTATCAACAAAAAAAATATTTCTACATTATTCCTTAAAAAGTGCAGTTGTGAAAAAGAACAAATAATAGAAAAAATAATAATAATTATTCTATTTATTTCGTCCTCTGTCCATTTTTTATTCGGCTTTTCTCTTTTAATTCGTTTTTTATGTTGTACGTTTCCATTTTTTTACTCTCTTTTTCAATGTTTTTCTTTTATATGATCAGCTGTTCATTTGCTTAAGTATGGCAAATATAAAATACAGTTTTGAGTGTGGGATATTTGCCAAACCGTGGCAAGGGTATCTCTCTATTTTGCTAGTGTATGGTAAAAGAAATACCCAACATTTGCAAATGCCATGATGCCAGACCATTTGCCCAAGATTGTGAACTGAGCTAATGTTTAATTCAGGATTCCTATCTAGTCTCTCACACCATTTTTTCATATTTAATTTTACTCGACATGTATGAGCTGGTGTTTGAACGTCAGACTCTCGTCTAATAAGAAAACATATTAGACTTCGGCGTTCTCATTTTACTTTGTTTTTTAATCAATCATGTAAATGCTGCTAAAACAATACTTTTTTTACTTTCATTTTTAAAATATACATAGAATTCTGTAATATTTGCTCTTTGATTTTACGTATGTAAGTTCGTATCATACCAACTGGACCTTAGCACCATTATCTAGCAATGAGAACTTGGAAGTGAAAATTTATGCGCTGCTGAAAAAAACTACAAACGAATCAATATTGAGTAGTCAGCATTAGAGGTCAGCAATGAGTATTAAAAAAGATGAGTAGATTCGAATCATACTTATAATTTCTGATACTTATACACATTCATACTTATTTTAATGTCACACTCATACTACTCATATTCAAAGTTTCAAATACTCATGGTACTCATACTTAACAATGTACATGATATTGACTCTCCATGACTCATCGTATACACGAATCACAAAATAAGTATGATTCGCGTACGAACACTACAATACTCACATGAATGTTGTGTGTTTGCTCTCCTTGTTGTCTTTGTCTTTTTTGTTTATGTGTCCTTCTTCCTTCTTTGTAAATGCAACAACAACTAAGACTGTAAATTTTGACGAATGATTCGAATCACTCGAAGGCATTTCATGATTGAAGACTTAGTCGTGATTGAATGCCTGGACATGATTGATGGTCTGTAGAAACTAAATAAGGGGTCCACCAAATAATTTTTTTTTTAAATGCTTTAAAAAAAAATCTACTGAATATTTTCTCAAATTTTTTTTTTTTTTATTTGAAAGTACAATCCTTCCGGTTAATAATGGAAAATAATTTCATTCAAATAGCTGCCTCGGCTGGCCATGCGGTAGCCTACACGATCGGTCCAATTTTTAAGCACATTATCGATTGTGTGCAGCTGTATTTTTCCAATGGCTTCACAAATATTGTCCTTTAAAGCGTCAATTGTCTCTGGCTTGTCGGCGTAACACTTATCTTTGACGGCACCCCACAAATAATAGTCCAACGGTGTCAAATCGCAGTTCGGAGGTGGCCAAACGACATCGGCTCTGCGGCTGAGAGCTTCGGCTGTGTAGCACGTTGCGCCGTCCTGTTGAAACCGAATGTTGCCAATATCCTCCTCTTCAATTTTTTTGAACAAAAATTCGTTCAACATGGCCCGATAACGATCGCCATTGACTGTAACGGCCACTCCTTGCTCATGTTCGAAGAAAAATGGCCCAATTATGCCTCTGGAGCAAAATCCGCACCAAACAGTGACTCGTTTTGGGTGCGTCGGCTTTTCAATGTATGCGTGCGGGTTTTCTGTGCGCCAAATGCGACAAGATCAAAATGATCTTCATCTGAAAACATAATTTGTTTTTTGCCAAAATCGGCATCTTCTGGTGTAGGCTACTGCATGGCTAGCCGAGGCAGCCATTTGAATGAAATTATTTTCCATTATTAACCGGAGGGATTGTACTTTCAAATAAAAAAGAAGTTTGAGAAAATATTCAGTAATTTTTTTTAAAGCATTTTCAAAAAAAAGTGTTTTGGCGGACCCTTTACAATCAATCTTTTTATTAAGAGAACAACTGTTCTTATAATTTTTTAAGCATTTTTAAATTTCCGCCATTTCCGGGAAATATAACAGAAATTTTCTTTTTAATTTTTCTTCAAAGTACATATGCAGTGTGTACTATGATGCGTGTATGTTCCCATACACAATATTTTTTAGTAGACACAAAGGGGTTAAAAAGAAAGTCATTGTCTGGCAAAACGTATCAATAATCGAATAGAATGGAGAACAATTTTTATTTACATGTTTTTCTTATTTTATTTTTTTTTTCCAGTATTTGGCAAGTGATGTCTGTTGGGTTTAACTTACATTCTCTGCCAAATTTCAAAATGATTATTTGTTTTCGTCCTGGCAACTGAAATGCATTTTATATATGTATGTATGTAAAGCGTTTTGTCACAGAGCCAAATAAAAATATGGATAACAAAAGGGAAATTTTGTTATAAAAAGATCGATAAAAAAATTTCTTTATAAAAAATGAGAAAAGATTGGAAAATGCACACGACAGCAATAAAGTGCTTAAAATTGCTATTTATCAATGAATTAAAATCTTAAATGGATGCAGTATGAAGAGAGAAAATTAATGAAGATAAACTAGATTTCTTAAAAATGCTGATTTCAATTTAAAAATAAAAACTTTTCCTTTTCATTTTCCGAACCTTTTGATACCGTGCGAGGTTTCATACAAGGCGACTCGTTATCATGCGACCTCTTCAACTTTGTCATGGAGAGTGTTCTGCGAAAGGCGGGAGTGCATCGCAATGGCCGTATTTTTCAAAAAAGTGTCCAGTTGCTTGCGTACGCTGACAACATTGACATCATAGGGCGTACCAAGCCAGATGTTACTGCTGCCTTTAGTGCTATTGAACGGGAGTCCAGTAGTAAATGAGGTCTGGCAGTAAATTAGGGCAAAACAAAGTATATGTTATCGACGAGTAGAGACGCACGGCGTATTGATTATCAGATTACAGCCGATAACTATACTTTTGATGCGGTCAAGGAATTCATCTATCTTGGCTCCGCCGTTACCACCAGCAATGATGGCAGTCTGGAGATCAAGCGCAGGATCGCTCTTGTCAACAACTGCTACTATGGTCTCAATAGGCAATTGAGTACCAGAGACCTCTCTCGTGCGACAAAACTAACACTTTACAAGATATTCATCCTACCCGTGCTTCTTTATGGCGCAGAGGCATGGACCCCATTAAGTACAGATGCAGAGGCCTTGAGAGCGTTCGAGAGAAAAGTACTACGCAAGATCTTAGGTCCAGTGCGAGTTGGCGATGATTTCCGTAGCCGATACAACAGTGAGCTGTATGAGCTCCTCAATGACAAGACGTTGTACAGCGTATTAATATCCAGCGGCTGCGCTGGCTCGGCCATGTCGTTCGAATGGAGGAGGATGCTCCGGCGAGACGGATATTTGATGCGGGAATCTGCGGAAGTCGGCGAAGAGGACGACCTTGCATCCGTTGGAAGGACCAAATCGAGGAAGCCCTGTCATCGATTGGTGTGACCAACTGGCGTAGGCGTGCACGTAGCAGAGGCGCCTGGAAGGATGTGTTCCTGCAGGCCGAAATCCGTTAAACGGGTCGTTATGGCCAATTAAGTAAGTAAGTAGTATTTATATGTGATTCCTTCACTGTTATGCCTGAGGTAGTATGCTGGGTTATTAGACGTCTGATTACGGTTCAAGTCCCAGATCTAGAAAAACTTAGAGAGTAAATAAAATTGCCATAAAAAGTTGCTCGAAAATCTGTCGTTCAGAGTAGACTTTAAACTGTAGATGCAGTCCTAACTAAAGCCTTGTAAAGACCAGTAAAGCAAGTAAAGTAAATAAAAATCTGCCAATACTCCCCTTAAGAATTTAAATGTGTCAACCTTTTGAAAATATTTTATAATTTATTATTGAAAGGAGAAGAAAAAAAAGGAAAAGAAAAACTATAGGAATGATTTATTGACAACAAATTTCTTCCAGCATTTTTTAATGTACACGCACACACACATGGAAATAATTTACATGTGTATACAAATACAACGTAATAAAATATTGATAAAAAAAATTAAATAAAAATCTCTCTCTCAACAATAACAAAGGCAACCAAAAAATATGGAATAAATATGACGTTTATGTGTCTGGTCCGTAGACATGTAGACCTGTGGTCTTTGGCCCACCACAGAACAATGCAAAGTGTTGAATGGAAAGCGTTTTTTTTTTCTTTTTTTTTTTCTTTCATATTTTTGTTCTGGAAAAATGCCACAAAAACTATTTTTGTGGAAATTTTCTTTTTTTGACTATCTCTCTGTCTCTCTAGCCTCTTCATTGTTGGACTCTTTTGTCTGCCAGTTTTGGTCTGGCCCGGGGGGATGTTAGTTTGCAAATTTTTTTGCTTTTCTTTTTTATGTTTTTTTTTTATCAACTTGTTGGTCTAAATAGTTTTATTTACGGCCATGATATATACGATATAAAAAACTGCAAAAAAAACACAGGAAGATAGCATGAGAGAGACAGAGTGGAAGAGAGTAGTTAGTGGAACATTTTTATCATCGTCGTAATAAAAGTAAATTTATGGTTTCTCCCCTTAAAAGTACAGAAGCTCAGAATAAAAATATTATAAGAACAACAACAATAATAATAACAGTAAAGTAATGTTTTTATAAATTATATTGTATATGTATATACCAGTATGTAACGTACATATATTACACGTCACATTTTTATCGTTTAAATAAATCATTTTCACAAGACTGGCTATAAACTCTCGTTTAATGGCAATCATCAAACGTAAATGATTTCAAAATAAAACTAAACAATAGGAAATGAAAACCTATAAAAAAAAGAAGGAAAAATTTAATACGAACAATAATTGAGAGATAATGTTTACTGAGACAGACACCATGAAAAAGAAATAAATTCTTTAAAAATCAAACATATTCGAATGCAAGTGTCATGAGATAAAAAAATATTTTCAAGAAACTGAGACAAATTTATTTTAAAATTCAAAGACAATACAAGAATGCTGAAGTTGAATTTTTAAAATCATACAGTCGTCGCCAATCCAAAATACTAGGAGACCCACGTTCTCCCATCTCAAATGGAAGGACGCAAAAATAAAAGCAGCAAGGATGCCCTGATAGTCTAGTGGATAGTATACTACCTACTCAAAGCAGATGGAGTATGCAACAGCGAAAACAGCTAGAATAACAACACAGCTGAGTAGACTGATGGCAAATACTGGAGGACGACTCCCAAGTAGGAGGAAGTTACTCATGGAGGCTGGAAATAGTATACTCCTTTATGGCCCTGAAATCTGGGCTTCTACTGTGACAACTCAAACCAGAGCTAAAAAACTACTACCTACGCAGAGAATATCAGCTTTAGGGTCACATCCTCGTATCGCACGGTATCGACACAAGTTGCCTTAATAATAGCTGGAATGGTTCCCATAGACCTTCAAGCAATTGAGCGCCATTTGATTTTCAACGCTAGACAGAGCACGACGCATAGCATAAAAACGATACAGCACGAAGTTTTTTTAAAATGGCAATATCGTTGGGAAAATGAATGGCATGGTAGGTGGACATATAAACTGATTCCAGAATTGCAAGTGTGGAAAAACAGAAAACACGGCGAAGTAGACTACTATATAACCCAGATACTAACCGGTCATGGAATTTTCAGAGAATACCTGCATCGCATGGGGAAATGTTGGTCGCCATTCTGCATCTACGAGGAGGAGGAAATGTTAGACGATGCCGAACACACTTTCTTCGGCTGCAGACGCTGGGCCGAAAGACGTCAGGGTCTCGAGGCTGAAATCGACATTAAAACGCAGTAAAACAATTTGTGCACTATGTCCTGCGAAGAAAACATATGATCTAGATGGAGTAGAATATGAAAAGAGCGGAGCATGGACGCAGGCTGACAATGATGGAACTGGCACAAGCGCCAAAAAGGGGTCGACCTCGAGGTCGACCGAGGTGAAATGATACCCCGGTGAGGAGGCAAGGCGGGTTTTTAGTCGGTATACCCAGTGGGAGAGTCCGACAAACCATGTATGGTGACAAAAAAAAAAAAAAACTAGACAATTAGCGTGAGGAATATGGATTCGATTCCCACCAGAGGCTCTGGTCTGTTACACTACATCGAGCATAAGGTCGAAGGCAAGGATTATAGGGCGATGATAACAAATTATTTTTTTCTTTGGCTTGAATTAGTTAACTTGGAGAACATTAACATGTGGACGTGTTATGTGCCTTACAGCTTATGCCATATTGGATAGCCCGCACAAGCGATTTAGCGGCATTTGGGTGATGTGGAGATGATGTGAATTGGTCACTAGAATCGTGCGTTTTGCCATCCTTAGAATTATTCTTGCATGCGATGAGCCATCACAGCGGTCTTCGACGTCAACATAACCCATGAAATCGGTCGAATTCAGCTTTATTTCTGCACCAGAGTGATGGAAAATTTTGATATTTCAAGTGCTTTCCAACCAGAGAAGCCTCGGCGGATGATGTTATATTCCACACATAAAAAAATTCGATAGCATCTCACACATACATACATATGTACATCAGTCACGGTTACAACCTAGCTGCTTACACCACCCATGTTGTGTGTGTTAATTTTATACATGAGTTGTGGGATCTACAGTTGAAAGTACTAAACAGGAATAGAAAAATAGAGCTGAAGATGAATAGAACCTTGTAGTAGGCCTACGCTTAACCTACTCTCAGCGGATGTAATCATCTCATCTATTTTAAGCTGCTTAGTGCAATACCTAGAAAGCTGGGTACAAATCAAGAGAATTGACTGTCAGCAATGACATATTTTTGAGAAACTTTTTCATGGCAATTTGTATTTATTCTCAGAGTTTTTGCCAGAAATCTGCTGAGGGGATGTAGCCGGAAAAATATTTATTTATTTATTAATTACAATACAATTAAAAATTAAATTCTAATTATATACGTGCTGAGTAACTTCGACCAAAGTCTTTGTTGGGAATCGAACTCACTACCCTCACGCTAATAGTTTAACACACTACCCACTAGACTACCAGGGCACTCAGACGAAGAAATATTTTTTTATATTTCATTTCGTTAGAGTCCAGGGGTCTGATCCGTGGTCTCACGTTTAGCAAGCCAATACACTACCTACTATACTACAGCGACTTTATAAACAATTGCTTTCTGATAATATGCCTTAACAACCTCGTGTTTAAGGTCTTTAAAGGTTTCCTCACTACCGCTATAAATTTAAAAAATGTATGCAAATTGAGATATCACAACACATCAGAATAATTTATGTGAGATAAAATAAAATAAATAATAAAAAATCTGTATGATAATGAATAACACAACCATACAAAGGATAAGAGAATGTGGGGAAGCAAGTGAAGAAATCCTTTAATTTATGGACTACAAAATCCCATAAATATTTAAAAGGATTACGGATTATTTATGTAAAATTCAAATAAATTTCTATTATTTTTTCAAAATAATTCGCAATATCTAATACCTCCCTTTGTTTCCTTCTTTCTCACCCTCTCTACTTTAACGAAGACCAGAATAATACGAATCGAAAACGACATGATTTAACCACTTACCACACCATTAATCACTGTCTGTCTCTACATTTAAGACTTTTTATCATTTATAAAAATGTTTATTTCTCTCACATAGAGACAGAGAGAAAGAGAGAGAGAAAACAAAGCATATAACAATAGAGATAATGATTGAAGGATTTATAAATAAATAAATAATAAATAATAAGAGAGAAAATTAATTTTTTAAATTATATGCTCTTAAAATCTCCTGCTTCCTCTCTCTCTCTTTCTCTATACATTTGTAAGAAGTACGGCTTCTGTCTACTCATGGCAGAATATTAAAAACGGCAACGACAACCGGTATCAACTCTTATTAAATTTCGTTTGTTTGTGTACTTGTTAGCAACCCTGTAATGATTCTACTCCAGTTGGCGTCACAGCTTTTCAACTCTACATGAGGTCCTGAGTAGTTTTAGAATTCTTTTCTTGTTCATTCAGTTCCCAATTGTGTGCCACGCTTATGATCCTGTCTTCTCTCATGGAAATCGGGAAGTAAATGTTGTTGTTGTTGCTTAACAACTGCTTGTCACATGGTAGCTGTTCCATTATCATAATTTCGTAATATTTTTATAATTTTTCTGTCTGTCCTTCTCTAGAGAAATTGGCTTTTAAATGTGAGAAAATGAAAGTAAAATTATGTGGAATTTTAATAAATATTTTACTACTGAAGTGACAGCAGGAAATGCCATGAATAAGGAGGAGAAAGTGAAAGTATATAGTAAGGTTTGCTCTATAAATTTCAAGAACGGGGTTTAAATATGTTTTAATTTAGAGAAATACAGTTAAAGTTTTGCTTATAAAAGTGTTTTAAATTGTACTGAAATTATATGAAAAATAAATAAAAAAAAATTGTTGATTTAACCGCTGCTCTCTCTCTCTCTCTCTCTGATCTCACAGAACTCGTATCGAATATTTAAACTCTGCAAAGGTTTATACTGCAGTTATATGATTGTGATCCTGAGATTAAATTCCAGATCTAAGTCCGCTTTCTAAGCATTGAGGCTGGTCTGTTTGTTGGAATGGTCAAGGCCCATGGTTTTATTTCATTATTTCCTCAGAATAGATGTTAATCATGTCCTCATTTCCCCTTTCAAGAAACTTCAGTTAAGCACAAAGATGGCATTCCCTATCAAGAGACTCCAGTTGAGCACAAAAGTGGCATTGCATTGCATGAAAGTTCTTTCAGACTCCTTTTATCATTTATATCCACCAACTGATGTCATTCCTGTAACCCACATCCAAATAATTTGAGAAACCAGGTTCTTATGCCGGTTTATGTCACATCTTCTAATGCATACACACATACATAAATGGTCATGACATCCCTTTCGTCAGGATTATAACCTAGTTTCTCACACCACTTATGTTGTGTGTATTAATTTTATACACGAGTGGAGGGACCTACAGTTTAAAGTCGACTCCGAACGTCAAATTTGTTTGGAAAACTTTTCATGACAATTTTTATTTACTCTCAGAGTTTTTGCCAGAAATCTGCTGAGAGGAAGTCGCTGAAGAAATATACTTTTCATATTTCGTTTAGTTGGAGACGTCTGCCCTAGTGATGTGAACAGTGGCCATGCGTCTAATAAGATCACGGCGACAACGTCAACAGTCAATAGTGCTCTTGATGTAAATACAAAACTTCTAATAGCCTGGAGAATAGTTTGGCAGTTCAAGATTATTTACTATCTTGGTCCTTCCCCGATTCAGATAGAACTCCTACTGTTTCCGCCAACAGGAAACAAGCTTTACGTTGCTTAAAGTTATTATTATACATGCAATGTGGTTCACTACCATTTACGTTTTCTCCGCCGTACATTTTAAATCAAACCGTAGACTATTATATATTATATATATACACTGCGGTTCATCAGGATAGAACCAACATATTTTAAAGTAACAAAAAATGTATAAATCGCAAATACAGATTGAATAAAAAAATTTGGTTTTGCAGAAGGATAGTTGATACTGTAAATGATAATTTAAGCACAAAAAATTTTATAAAAATGAATTATAACGGTACTTTTTCACTTTCTTTGTAGTCAAGTATAAAATTTTTCATTTATTTTTTGGTTCAACAGAATAGAACCACTTACATTTTTAACTTAAATCAGTGGGTGGTTGTAGTAAAGCTTTATAAAAACCAAATAAAATTAAAATTACAGTTTGTGACTGCAGTTAGCTAAATCAATATGGGCAGAAAGAGTTCTTGAAATTCGTCTGAAATGGTAAAAATTGATTTTTACCATTCTGAAAATTATTCTTATCGCGAAATCAATAGAAAAATCAGACGAAGTCGTAATGTGGTAATAAATTACATAAAACATCGTGAAACATATAATAAAAATTACAAAGAAGGTACTTAGACAGTTCTAACACTACAGGACAAGCGAAAAATTCTTCGAATTGCCTCAAATTCAGCCCATTCTACCTCTAAAATTAAGCATTTAGCAGGAGTTAAAGCAAGTAAATCAACAGTTCGTCGCGCTATTTTAAGCAGTGAACATTTACAACTCCGAAAACTAAAGAAAAAACCTCCATTAAATGCAATCCGTCAACAACAGCGCCTTCAGTTTGCCAAATATCATATGGCATGGGTATTCAATTGCATAACGCCCCCTCTCTGCTGTAATGGCGGCTCAGATATTTTTGGTCCTAACGCATATCGTGAAAATAAAAGTTATAGCCATCCAAATGACATTTTCATCCGAAAAAATTACTTTTCGCCAATTGTTTTCGCTTAATTGTCTTTGAACATCACATGCCATATGATCTTTGGCAAACTGAAGGCGCTATGGTTGACGGATTGCATTTAATGGAGGTTTTTTCTTTAGTTTTCGGACTTGTAAATGTTCACTGCTTAAAATAACGTGACGAACAGTAGATGTACTTGCTTTAACTCCTGCTAAATGCTTAATTTTAGTGGTAGAATGGGCTGAATTTGAGGCAATTCGAAGAATTTTGTGCTTATCCTGTGGTGTTAGAGCTGTCTGAGTACCTCCTTTGTAATTTTTATTACATGTGTCATGATGTTTTATGTAATTCATTACCACATTATGACTTCGTCCTATTTGTCTATCGATTTCGCGATAAGAATAATTTTCAGGATGGTAAACATCAATTTTTACCATTTCCGACGAATTTAAAGAACTCTTTCTTCACATATGGATTTAGATAACTGCAGTCACAAACTGTGATTTTAATTATATTTTGTTTTTATAAAGCTTTATTACAACAGCCTACTGATTTACGTTAAAAATGCACGTGGTTCTATCCTGTTGAACCAAAAAATAGATGAAAAATTTTATACTTGACTACAAAGAAAGTGAAAAAGTACCGTTATAATTCATTTTTATAAAATTTTTTGTGCTTAAATTATCATTTACAGTATCAACTATCTTTCTGCAAAACCAAATTTTTTTATTCAATCTGTATTTGCAATTTATACAGTTTTTTTACTTTAAAATATGTTGGTTCTATCCTGATGAACCGCAGTGTATATATATTATAACTATATTGAACCTCTTTTCTTTAGTCAGAAAGGTCATGGAATTGATCACAGGGTCTACATAACCAAGTAGAAGTCTAACACGAGATTCATGCGAGGCCTCCTTTTAAAAAATGTATCATTCTGTGGTATACAAATAGTAGGACAGGAAGTCTATGCCATCAAAAGATGCGTTTCTATGAAGTTGACTACAGAATAATATGGCACGTCATGGACAAGTTGAATCAGCTTAAAAGGGGATTTAGATTCATCCTTTGCTGGATTTAATGGCAATGAGTACGCAGATGAAGTCGCCATAGTTTAGTAGAAGTGTGTTGGCTTTATAGACGCGGCACCTTGGTTCGAATTCTAGTTAAGACATCTCCAACCAAACGACATGGAAAATATTTTTTCGGCGACAGAGAAATCTGCTGAGAGTAAATAAAATTGCCATGAAACGTTTCTCAAACATCTATCGTTCAGAATCAACTTTAAACTGTAGGTCCCTCCACTCATGTATAAAATTAGCACACACAAAATAAGTGGTGTGCAAAACTATGTCATAATCCTGTCTGAAGGATCGCAATGACATATTATGTATGTCTGTATGAGTACACAGATGAACTTGCGAAGAGGGGAGCTTCAACTTCGTTGATAGGACAGAACCATATTGTGTAGTGAGAAGAGAAATTTGGAAGTGTAAAAAAAAGAAGATTTAGAGAGCGGAAACTCTATTCAAAACAAATGAGATGGAGCTTTTGGCGGGTAATTACAAGAGGAAGATATTTTTGTAATCCGGTAGGCGAACCACAAGTACTCTGAGTAGCACTGTAGGCTTAATATACACTTGGTCTTGGGGTCCTTTCAAGTGCAATATGTGGTGAAGGAAATGAATCGCTCAACATGAGGTAAGGGCATAAAGTCATCACCATGTTAAGCGATGTTAGAATCAAGAGGGCCTCTACATTCTCTATGCCCTCTAATGGTTTTAAATTTAATGTCACTGTGAATGAAACTTATGCCAAAGTAATGTAGAAAAGGAAATTTCGGTTTGGAGCCTATGTAGGAATATATTTCAACACCTGCAGGACCCAACGTAACATACACAATACATAATTGGCCATTAGAACCCTTCAGTCAGAATCACTGCTTAGCTTCTCACACCACTCATGTTGTGTGTGTTAATTTTATACATGAGTGGCGGGACCTACAGTTTAAAGTTGATTCCGAACTTTTCAAGGCAATTTTATTTACTCTCAGAGTTTTTGCCAGAAATCTGCTGAGAGGACGTCGCCGAAGAAATATTTTTTCATATTTTCGTTTTGATGTCTGAACTGGGGTTTGAATTTTGGACTTACGTCTAATAAGCCAGCACACGACCTACTAGACTACGGTGACATGTACGTACATATCGTCTCTAACAAAGCCTGTTAACGATATTCATATCGATTGTTTCTTCAATCACTATATTTTTGTAATGTAAAAAAAAAATTCTTCACACATTGTAAACTCCTTACTGATCCTATCAAAATCTACAATTATTGAACATGACCCTTCTGTAGAGGCAGCTGAAAGTTTTCTATGATTTCGTCATCCTCGATCAATTTTTCACCTTAAAATTTTAAAATTTCTACAAAAATTTCATTGCATTTCCCTCTTAAATAATAGAATTGAAAACGGCAAATACTTGAATACGTTTTTCCTGTCCAAAGAAAATTGTCAACAAACGAATGAAGGTTGATAATGAGGATGAATAATATTTGATTTTTGTAGTTTTCTTTTATTCATTAAACATTTTTTCACTTCTAATCAAATTAATTAAATGCTATTCGAGGTCTCCTCGATACTTAATAAATATAAACAGCAGCAGTCTGTAGCTGCCAACTGATGATATGCGTAAATGAATACAAAATTATTTTCTTTTCTTTTTTTTCATTAAAAAAGTAGATATTCATAGCATAGAAAGGAAGTAAAAGAAAAAAACTGATTAACATCCTTTCCATTTAGAGTTAATTGAAGAGAAACGAAAATAAAAAATGTTAAATATGGGTCAGTTCACAGTCAAAATATTCTCAACTTTTAAGATTTTGAAGCAAAACAAAAATAAAATAAAATAAAATTGCCTGAGAATTATTAAAAACAAAAGGAAATTTCTATTCATATCACTTTCTTCAATGCTTTACACGTGAAATGACTCATAGTTTATAAACACACATGGTTCAGCTGTTTACTTTATAGAGTCTGATTTATTTCCCGATGTACAAAACTAAAATTAATTAATTAAATCAACATCAGTTTACTTGTATTTTAGCGTATGAGCACGTTAAACAGATTTATTAAAATGATGTTAAACAATAGCGAGGGTCGTTATTAGCATGCATGTACACAACTATACAAAGAAGAATTCTTCTTAAATTGCAGCAAAACTTTTGAACATAAATTTATGAAATTTATGAAATTTATTAATAAGACTCGCTGTTCAATATATAGGGTGGGCCTTTTATTGACTTAAATTTGCATCATCAGTTATTTCGAACCTAGCAATACTTAGGTCATTCTATTCTGTTATAAAATTCAGTAGATTATCTCCACTGAACGGAATGAATCGATTTACGCATTGAGCAACGTTGGGATTTATTGGAAATTTATTTCCAAAATAAAGACAATTTTGGTTGGAAATTGCTCGAAAATGTTGTATAAAATTTGGTCACAGAGGAGGACCAGCAGTGCCCGATATATGCAAGTGTGCGTGCTCGTACAGTGCGTACACTCGAAAATTTTGAAGTTGTGGCTGAGAGTGTGCATGGGAATCCACTAGTTTGCGTCGAATTTTGGGAAAAGATCTCGGTATGACGCCTAACAAAGTTCAATAAGTTCAGGAGTTGAAGCCGCATGACCATTCGCTTCGTTTTCGCCTCGCTAGATGGGCCAACGAGAAACTTCACGATGAAGTAGATTTTGCCAAAAAAAAAAAATCATCTTTTCGGTTGAAGCTCATTTTCATCTTGATGGATACGTTAATAAGCAAAATTGCCGTATTTGGGGAAAACACTCAGAAAAAACTCACAGAAATCACTCACGTGGTCTTGCAGGCGCTAATGCATCCATTACGAGTGACTGTTTGTTGCGGTTTGTAGAGCGAAGGCATAATTGGCTCAGATTTCTTTGAAAATGAGGACACCGTTACGGTCAATGGAGACACCTATCGCATTACGATAACCGATTTTTTTTATCCCGACATATTATTGTCACATATCTCATCACACAATTGGTTTATTCCGTCAAAGGTTTGATGGCCGTTTAATTAGCCGAAATGATGATGTCATTTGGCCACCAAGAAGATGAGATTTGACACTGTTGGAGTATATTTGTGGGACACCATGAAAGAAAAATGTTATGCCGATAAACTAGAGACAATTGAGCATTTGAAGGCCAACATTGTTGCCACATATTTCGTGCCACAATCGATTTATTGCATCAAACGTTTGATGGCCATTTAATTAGCCGAAATGGTGATGTCAATTGGCTGCCAAGAGGCTCTTATTTGACACCGTTGGACTATTTGCTATGGGGCGTCGTTAAAGAAAAATGTTATGCCGACAAATCAAAGACAATTTAGACTTTTAAGACCAACATTCGTGATGCCATTGCCGCGATACAACACCATACACTCGATAAAGTGCACTTAAATTGGTCCGATCGAATGAGGTACTGTGAGACCAGCCCCGGCAGCCATATGAATGAAATAATATTCCATTTCTAACCGGAAAAATTGTACTTCACAACAAAATAATAAATTTGGCAAAATTTCGGACCGTTTTTGTTTTGTTGCGTTTTTAAATTTAAACGTTTAAATGGCCCACCCTTTATTAGCAAGACTGCTTATTTAATATATATCAAGGGTTGTTTAAAAGTCTGCCATTTTAACAGAAAAATGTTTTTATTTGCCCATGTAATAGCTTCGAAGGAAGTGGGCGTAGTCTAGTAGGTAGTGTGTTGGCTTATTAGACGTAAGGCCCGAGTTCAAACCCAGGTCAGTCATCTCCAACAAAACGAAAATATGAAAAAATATTTCTTCGGCGACTTCGGCTGCCTTCCAAAATGTATCAATACAAAGTTTGTATGCAGTTCTACTACGGCATATAAACTATGTAGGTATGCAAGGTAACGAAACAACGCATCAACTATAAATCCGATGCCTGATTGCTTTTTGACTGCGTTAAAAATATACATTGACGATGTTTTGAGACAGAATATATTGTATATATTTTGTACAGCGGCATTATGAAACACGATACTTTGTTCAAACACAAAGGAACTAACATTTTGGAAGGCAGCCTTCCTCTCCGCAGATTTCTGGCAAAAACTCTGGGAGTAAATAAAATTTGCCATGAAAAGTTTCTCAAAAATCTGTCGTGCGGAGTCGACCACTCATGTATAAAATTAACACACACAACATGAGTGGTGTGAAAAGCTAGGCCGTAATCCTGACTGAAGAGTTGTAATGGCCATGTTATGTATGTAATAGCTTCGATACCCCGATTATGCAGAGAATTGTTTCTTTGAACAGCTCCAGTAGTTAAATGAGTTCAAATGTATTAATTTGATGATGGGAAATTTCAATCAAATGCAAATAACTACACCTTAATTAAACTTAATAATATAAACAATTTTGTATTATTAACACGTTGCAACATCGTAATACGATTTAAAGAAAAAATGAGCTCAGCTTCAGTGTTAATTTAAACAACAAGCACTTAATCATTGCACTGAATTCAATTTCCGTAGTTTATGTTTTAGCATTTAATTACGAATAATTATGTACGTACGTATATTATGCGTAATGTACTGGTACGTAAGTAAGTATTATTAAATTAAATATTTTCCCAATTAAATTATCATTTTCAATGAAATTCTTAATAAATTATTTCGCTCTCGCATAGAACATAAATGCATAATGAGCACTTTTCCACATATAGAAATGATATGAATATATGTGTATATGAATGTATATGTGCATGTGTGTGTTAAAATTAATTAATTTTTATGGTCCACATGTATATAATTTCATACAAAATTTAATAAATTAACTGAATTAATTACAAACGACACAAGTATGATTAAACGTTTAAATATGTTGGGTTGTGTAAATTAATTACATTATTTGGGTCATAGACTTCGAACACTTTTTTTTAATAATCAGACGCCAGTTACAGAATCTTCAGAGGGGCATTTTCGACTTAAAAATAAAATAATTTAAATATAATTGTCGTAACTCCTAATTAAACAAAAGTTAATTATAGTAAAATTTTCTCTCATTTAAAACATTTATTTTCAGACGAATTTCTAAAAGTTTCTAAATTAATAACAATAAGAAAACCTTATAAGCATGAGGGTTGAAAGTAAGAGTGTTTTAATATAGTAGGAACGGATCTTCTAACATGGGCTTAAGATCTCTCACAAGATAATAACATCTTATTGAAGCTACATCTTGCGAATTATTTTTCATTTATTCAGTGGATTGTAGTCGCCGTAGTTTAGTAGGTAATCTGTTGGCTTATTATTCGTAAATCCACGATTCAAAGCCCAGGTTAGATATCTCTAACAAAACGAAATTATCGGCGACTTCGCCTCAGCAGATTTGTATCTCTATTTGTGTAAAGCGCCACTAAAGTTATCATCATACATACATAATTGGTCATTACAACCCTTCAGTCAGGATTACGACCTAGTTTTACACATCACTTATGTTGTGTGTGTTAATTTTATACATGAGTGGTGGGACCTACAGTTTAAAGTCGATTCCGAACGACAGATCTTTGAGAAACTTTTCACGGCAATTTTATTTACTCTCAGAGTTTTTGCCAGAAATCTGCTGAGAGGAAGTCGCCGAAGAAATACTTTTTGTATTTTGTTTTGATGTCTGACCGGGGGCTCGAACCCTGGCTTTACGTCTAATAAGCCAACACACTACCTACTAGACTACGGCGACTTCAAAGAAACATTACTCGATCAAGATTCGTGATTAGACGTACTTCGAACAACTATTTCAAAGAGTTTAAAAGCATACATGCAGCGTATTGGATTCCAGATGACAGTCGATTATTATACTTTCGATAAAGTCAAGGATTTAATTATTTACTTATTTTGGCTCCGCCGTTACCGCCAAAAACGATATCAGTCTGGATATCATGCGCAGGATCACTCTTGCCACTACTACTATGATCTCAATAGGCAATTGAGCAGAAGAGGCCTCTGTCCTACGAAAAAACTAACACTCTACAAGACGCTCAGCCTACCAGTGCTTCTTTATGGCGCAGAGTCATGAAAACTATTAAGAATATATGCAGCAGCCTTGAGCGTATTCGAGAGAACTCCTACGTAAAATCTTCCGTCTAGAGCGAGTTGGCGATGATTTCCGCATCCGATCGAACAGTGAGCTCCTGAATGACATTGACGTTGTGCAGCGTATTAACATCCAGTGATTCCGCTGGCTGGGCCATGCTATTCAAATGGTAGAGGATGGTCTGGTGAGACGGGTATTTGACGAGGAATTTTTCGGAAGTCGGCGAAGAGGGCGACCTTGTTTGCGTTGGAAGGACCAAATCGAGGAAGCCTTGTCATCGATTGGTGCGACCGACTGGCGAAGGCATGCAAGAAGCAGGCCGAAATCCGTTAACCGGGTTGTTAATGGCCAATTATGTAAGTAAGCAAGAAATGCCATTTGATTGCTTTAAAAAAAGAGTTTTGCACTGAGTGTTCACTCGCAACGATGAAAGATTTCTTTACAATAATGTCAATCGCAAGAAATCATATGTGAAAGCGTTGGCAATGAGTAAAATCAACGGCCAAGCAGAATGGCTATTGCGCCAAGCTAATGATCTAAACTTGTTAGGATCAGGAGGGTGTGATCCACTGTGAGTTACAAAACGCCAGACCTGTACAGACATAAATTAATTCGTTGGAAGAAAACATTGGCCGAAGATCATTTTGAAATCCAATCTGATATGCTGTTGCAAGTTTCTTTGGGGATAACACTTGACCACATATTGCGACGCCAGTCAAAAGCTATTTGGAAAACAGTAAATGTGAAAATTTATTTCACCTGTCATATAGCCCAAATTTTGCAACTCTGACTACCATTTCTTCGATTAAAACTGAGAGCTATTTCTGGGATAGAGTTAAATAAAAAAGATTTCAAAAATAAATTCATTTGCGACGTAATACCCACTCGAATAGAGCTAAAAACCACATAGTCTAGTCGCCAGAGTGTTGGCTTATTAGACGTGAAGCCACGATTCAAACCCCAGGTCAGATATCTCCAACAAAACGAAATATGAAGAAATAGTTCTTCGACGAACTTCCTTTCAGCAGATTTTAACAAAACAGTAATAAGTCCTTCAATAAGAGGATTGCATACCTTTAAATAACTGACTCTCCCACAAATTACCTTAATATACGCCGTGTTAATGAAAATCCCTCTGATTTTGGACAGGTACTTAAATAAAATGAATGCTTTTTTCTTCTATTTTCCCAATCTCATCATTCAACCTCTTGTTTTATTATTCCCTCTCTCTCTCCTCTCTCTATCTTATATTCTTGCCACTTACAACAAAAAAACAAATTGATGGAATATTGGGGTTTAACGGAATTGTGTCACAACAAATAGTTCACCTGCATACATCAACCGAGAAGAGAGAGAATCGTTTACCCACTACAATGTAATATAATGCACAGCAACAACACCACACCAACTATGGCATACTCTTTGGCACATGATGGTGTTGGTTGGTATTCAATATATTTGGGGCACTTACTACACTTTGTTGTTGTTGTGATATGTGGTTGTAACAATATATGTAGGAATGTGTAAATATGTGTGTGTATTTATAGAGAGGGAGAGAGGAGAGTGTTAAATTTAATTAAATTCACAATATGATCCAATCTGTGCATCAAATTTCCACTTGATTTTATGTGTACACTGTACAGTGTGTGTGGGTAACAGAGTTTGAGTTCACAGTTGAATAGTTTTTCAATTTTAGTTTAAATATTCACAAATTTGGCAAAGAAAATCTCTCAATCTCTCAATCTCAAATATCAATTAAACTGAAGTAAAACGTCATAGAAAATTAATTCTAAAAGATTGATGACGATTGCTTAACTTATTTTTCGTGTGAAGATTTTTGATGTGATTTGAATAGTTTTGCTACAAATTAAGCTATTTTGGAACAAATATAGGAAAAGTCAATAAGGGTAGAGAGTGTTAAAAATTCAACATAGAATTTGAGATCTTTGTAAACCAATTGACACAAAATTTCCAAAAAGTTATTCACACAATTCGTTTGAAATGTACTTTTCTCTAGTTTGAAGTGCTTTCTTTCGACGTCTTCCTCTCAGCAGTCTTCTGGTAAATACTCTGAGAATAAATAAAATTACAGTAAGCCCTCGATTTACGTCGCAGTTGGTTCCTAAAAAGGCGACGTAAATCGAAACGACGTAAATCGAATTTCATATTCATCATACTACAAAGTAGAATGTTTTTAACAAGGAACATAAAAAAGTTAAAGTAATCCCTCGATTTACTTCGCAGTTGGTTTCAAAAAAAGGGACATAAATCGAATGACGACGCAAATTGAAGTTAGAGGGAACAAAAAATTTGACGACTTAAATCGAAACAACGTTAATCGAGGTGACGTAAATCGAGGGATTGCTGTACCGTGAAATGTTTCTCAGTAAACTGTAGGTCGCGCTACTCATGTATGAAATTAACACACACAACTTGGATGGTGTCAGAAACTAGATTGTAATCCGGACTAAAGGTATTATAATTAAATAAGTTAAGTTAGAATTTTATATGAAGTAGGTAACTATGTTTAATAAATTTCTATCTATCGCTTTAAATTTGAATCATCGGTTATTTCGAATCTGGCAAAACTTATATGATTCTATTCTGTCACAAAATTCAGTAGATTATCTCCACTGAACGTAATGAATCGATTTACCCTTGAGCAACGTTGGGATTTATTGGAAATTTATTTCCAAACCACAGACAATTGACACGAAAATATCGTAAAAAATTTGGTCGCAGAGGAGGACCAGCAGTGCCCGGTATATGCAAGTGAACGTGTTCGCACAGTGAGTACGAAAATATTGAAGTGAGAATCCATCAACATCGACTTATCACCGTTCTCAAGAATTGAAAATTTCACGCACCAATTTACGTCGAATTTTGCGAAAACATCTCGGTATGATGCCTAACAAAGTTCTATAGGTTCATGAGTTGATGTCGCATGATCATGCGCTTCGTTTTCCCTTCGCTAGTTGGGCCAACGAGAAACTGCACGATCAAGTCGATTTTGCCCAAAAAAAGTAATATTTTCGGATGAAGCTCATTTGCATCGTAGTGGGTACGTTAATATGCAAAATCGTATTTGAGGCTCAGAAAACCTACACGTGGGCTTACCGAAGCCAATGCACCCATTACGCGTGTCTGTTTGGTGTGGCTTGTGGAGCGAAGGCATAATTGGCCCATATTTCTTTGAAAATGAGAACAGCGCAACCACTACGGTCAATGGCGACACCTATCGCACCATGATAACCGATTTTTTTCTACCCGCTCTTCAGGGTATTGAAGTGAATGATGTTTGGTTTCAACAGGTTGTTGCAACTTGCCATACATATTATGCCACAATCGATTTCTTGCGTCAAACGTTTGATGGCCGTGTAATTAGCCGCCAATTATGACTGACTGTTTGTAGCGGCTTATGGAGCGTAGGCATCATTGGCCCATATTTCTTTGAAAATGAGGACGGCGTAACCATTACGGTCAATGAAGAACCCTATCTCACACATGATACCCAATTTTTTTGTACTCGGTCTTCGTGGTATTGATGTGAACGATGTTTGGTTTCAACAGGATGATGCAACTTGCCACACAGCTCATGCCATAATCGATTTATTGCGTTAAACGTTTGATGGCCATTTAAAAAGACGAAATGGTGATGTCAATTGGCAGCCAAGAAGCTGCGATTTCACACCATTGGGCTATTTTCTGCAGGTTATGTGTTATGCCGACAAGCTAGAGACAATTAAGTATTTGAAGGCCAATATTCGTGATGCCATTGCCGAAATACGACCCAATACACTCGAAAAAAGCACGAAAATTGGTTCGATCGAATGAGGTACTGTTAGGCCAGCAGCGACAGCCATATGAATGAAATAATATTCCAATTCTAACCGGAACAATTGTAACTCAGAACTGAAGAATAGATTTTGCAAAATTTCAAACCGTTTTTGTTTTATTGCGTTTTTAATTTTAAACTTTTAAAGCACCCACCCTATATATTTCAAGAACTTCATTCACGATACTAAAGGTAAAACAGAAACTCAAGTGTTTCTTTGGTTTCTAAATTGTCAATTAAAAAACAAATGCTTTATTTAGTATGGTATTTGTCTTGAGGTCTTCGTGAATCAGTTCTAATAAATTTTAAATAAAACAAATAAAAACTTCATGAGTATAATTATTTTCCCCAATTTTCCTACAGACTACTTTTTTTATTGCAATAGTATTTGGATATTAAGTAGACAACTTACCAATTAATTGCTTTTAAGTCCTTTAAATATTTATTAAAATATTTTAATAACCTGTAACTTTTGCTTTTAACAAAATTAGATTTTTAAAGCAAATTTTTGATTTCACTGGAAGTTAAATCTAAAAAGAAACAAAAATTGAAACAATTTATAAATTTTAAGTTAATTAAATAAATACTATATAAGTTATTATTATTGTTTAAAATAAAAAATAACAAATATTGAACAAATTTGCGATCTGAAGTCATAAGACCACGGTTCAAACGGCAGATCAGATTTCACCCACAAAACAATAAATGTGAAAAAATATTTATTCGGCGACTTCCTCTCAGAGTCAATAGATTCTTAAAAATCTGTCGACGGGAGTCGAGTTTAAACTGAAGGTCCCGCCACTGATCTATAAAATTAACACACACAACATAAGTGGTGTGAGAAGTACCTGACTGAAAAGTTGTAATGACCAATTATGTATGTATGAGTATAAGAGTTCAAAGCCTTCAACACTTAGGCAATCCATAACGAATGTGGGCCTCCAAATACCCAATTGTCTCTGGTTTGTCGGCATAACACTTTTCTTTCACAGAAAATAATCCAACAGTGTTAAATCGCAGCTTCTTGGTTGTCAATTGACATCACTATTTCGGCTAATAAAACGGTTTGAGGCAATAAATCGTTTGTGGTTTGGGATATATAGCAAGATGCACCATCCTGTTAGAACCAAACATCGTTTACATCAATACCATGAGGAAAGTGTACAAAAAATCATGGTGCGATACGTGTCTCCATTGACCGTAATGGTTGTCGCAACAAATAAACACTAGTAATGGGTGCATTGGTTTCGGCAAGATCCCGGGTGGGTTTTCTGAGCCCAAATGCAGCAATTTTGCTTATTAACGTACCCACCAAGATGAGAACGAGATTTCATCCGAAAAGATGATTTTTTCATCATAGTCCAGTTTCTCGATGGCCCAATAAATCCCAATGTTGTTCAACCGTAAATCGATTCATTACATTCAGTGGAGATAAGATACTGAATTTTGTGACAGAAAAGAACGCCATAACTATTTCCAGGTTTAAAATAACCGATGTTTCAAATTCAAATATAATTAAATCGATGTGCAGAACTCTTATGCTAAACAGGTAATTGGTCTGTTGTAGCAGGTCCTCGGATAATTGTGCTGTCATTTATCGTTGTCTAGAAACAACACGCTCGAGTATGTGCTGTAGTGATGGGGAACCTTAATAAGCGTTGGTACCTAATTTTTTCCTCACTTAGCTTGATTAGTCTCTACATTTCTGAGGTTCTTCATACTGGTTTCTAGTTAGTTGTTAGCGTTTATTCTGTACCTCCCTCGTTATTACTATATTGGCTAAACAGCAAAAACTATTTTTGTATTCCATTGACTGCCGTCATATTGAGATATGAATATCTCTTGCATGTTGTACGCAACTCAAGGTATAATAAAATCAAGCTACCAAGCCCTATCCCATAAGAGACACTTGAAATATAAGTTTGTCTGTCTGATTATTTTTTTTTAAACGAGAACTAAAGTATTCCACGGACCAACGTCAAAAGGCTATCCAAAGCCTGATATTCTGTGTGATAAGATTGTTTATGCTCATGGCTTCTGTTTTCTGGATATTTACTTCGGGTTTAACAGGAAATGCTAATCCTTCCAGATTTGCTTGTTTCGCTTGCGAGTTGGAGATCTTGTGTGAGAGTTGATGTGAATTGCTTTTCTCACAGGAGACTTCGATCATGATTTTATACTACACGTTGCATTCTGATGCTCCTAATGTGTGGGCCGGAGAGTTCTGCATCCTCGTGCTTTCGATGATTCTCTAATAATTTTCTGAATGATTTTTTAGGTTACTCCTTTCGTTGTTAATGCTTTCCGTATAAAAAAGTCCGTGGGATGATATCAAAGGATTTGAAATCGAAAAACAGTAGATAAGTGGGAGCATGCCATTCAACTTGTTGCTGTGTTATAAGACTAGAAACCGCCTATTTAATCAGAGACTTGTCTGTTCATTATCGGTGATGTATTTTTCAAAATTGTGCGATACTTTTAAGCAAGTTATAGCCACGACTAAAATTATAAGCAAACAATGCTCTTTTCATACTGTGGTGTATCGATTTACGATAATAACTCAGAAGTTTAAATTAAAAAAAAAAATAAAATAAAAATTGTATGTAAATCTGTTATAAACTGTACGACAAGATTTATCAATCCCATCAATAATTTTAACATCATCATCGCCAACACCATCTTCATTGTCATCGTCATTATGTTGTCGCTAAAATTGACGTTCACTTCTACGAACAAAAGCCCTCCCATCCCACATCCCATCAATTCGTACGTGCAAACACACTCGACTACAACTGTCCACACAATGGATTTCAAACAGGCAAATAACTAAACAACCACATGGGACGGACAGTGACTTAAAGTTGCGGGGAAGCGAAGCAGCTAACCAACCAACGATCATTGACTCAGGTCAGTTTACGATATCGGGCCATAAGCATGCTTAGCTAAGCTGCTTAAACAAATACATGGCATGTGGTTGTGTACACCTATTTGTTATCTTCTTTATACAATTAAAACCAACACACACATGAACACATACTTGTTCGAGTGGTTTTTGAAGCCATTACCACTACTATTACATGTTTGGCAGAGTACTTGGCAGAGAATGCCATAGGCTCAGAGAGCCACAATAATTGTCAATATTAACGTTAAACTAGAAATAAAACACCAGCAACAATATTCAGACAAAAATCCGGTTGTAGGGGTTTTCATTACTTTTTCTCTCTCTTTTTCTCATTTATTTTCTGTTTAGAATACTGGTGTGACAACAAAGAAAACGAATTAAATTACAATTCAACGATATTTTGTGTTTAAGCCTAAACTACACTCAAACGCAGTTGTATACGGCACTCACAATAATATTGAAATCATTTAAGGAGAATAACGTATGAAAATGGGTTTGAGTGTATGTATTCAGTACATACATATGTACAAGTATTGCTTCCATGTATGCCCATATGGAGACACTCAACTCTAACTTGCTGAGCAATAAAACAATAAAAAAGTATTTATAGTCACTGAATAAATTGTAACTACACTGAGAAAAATTTTGAATAAAATGTTGACCGATCAGTGAGCATTTAAAGAAGGTACAGTACTAAACTAAACTACCTGCTAATTGTGTAGGATAAGGGAAATATTTTATATCAAAAGCTTGCGATCTTAGAATTAAATTTTAATTCTTCATTTGTGAAGATGTGATTAAAGAAACGTTTAAGACCATTTAAAAAGGTACTGTAAAAACATATAACGATCGCTCTACTACAGTACTCAACCGTAATAAGGCAGTCTACACTGAAAAGAAAAATCGTGACAAGAGTGGAATGTAGGGTAAAATCAGCAGTTCAATCCAAAGATGATAGCTACTATCACACCATGCATGTCTGATGACTTGGAATGGAATGAAAAAGAGTAAGAGATGTCATCACAATACAGTACATAGTATACTCGTAGTACGTTGTACGAGAGTCCATTAAGATGGGTCTGGCAGTAGTTGAGGGCAAAACGAAGTATATGTTGTCGACAAGTAGGGACATGCGGCATATTGGATCTCAGATTACGGCTGATAATTATACTTTCGATACAGTCAAGGAAGTTATCTATATTGACTCCGCCGTGACTACCAAAAATGATATCAGTCTGGAGATCAAGCGCTGGATGACTCTTGCTAGCAGGTGCTACTATGGTCTCACTATGCAATTGAGTAGCAAAGGCCTCTCTCGTACGACAAAACTAATACTCCACAAGACGCCCATCCTCCCAGTGCTTCTTTATAGCGCAGAGACATGGACACTATTAAGCACTGATGCTGCAGCCTAAAGAGTGTTCGAGAGAAAAAGCCTACGTAAGGCCTTCGGTCCAGTGTGAGTTTTCGATGATTTAAACATCCGGTCCAACAGTGAGCTGTATGAGATCCGCAAAGATATGGACGTTGTGCAGCGTATTAATATCCAGCGGTTGCGCTGGCTGGGCCATGTCGTTCAAATGGTGGAGGATGCTCCGGCGAGACGGGCACTTGATGAGGAATTTGCGGAAGTCGGCGAAAGGGACGACCTTGTTGGGTTAGAAGGACCAAATTGAGGAAACCCCTTTCATCGACTGGTGTGACCAATTGGAGAAGGCACGCAACAACGAAAGTAAAGGCTTCTGGAAGTATGTGTTAAGGCAGGCCGAAATCACTTAATCGGGTTGTTAATGGCCAAATTAAGTAAGTAAGTATAGTATGGTCCTACAGAAGATACGAAAAATAATAATTTGATTGAAGTACATTCAGAAAGAATATGAATTTCATCGAACTTCCACATCTGCTCAAAGGTTTGAATGATGATCGCAAGAATAGTTTTTCTTAACATAAATATGCAGACAATCAAAGTCGTGAATAATAGCAATGTTATCACAGAGAACAACATACTACAAGTCCAACCAGTTGAATGCTATAAGGTTCTTTTAATTCATGCAGTAGATTAAATTATTTTACGGCATACATGTGGATCAACAACGTATCAAGGAACAAGAGCAGGAGTTTTTGGTCCTAAACCGATGAGGAAAATTGCTTCTATGCCGTTGAAGAATGGGTTAAATTCAACTTGGATAGACGATACATCAGACAGGACATTTACAATCTGACAGTCAGGCCGCTCTTCCAGCACTCGGCTCTTATGTTAAATAGGAGATATTATGGGACTGTCTGAAAAATATTAATCAGCCTGGTGGGTCCCAGATCTATTGGGAGTACTCGACAATTACAAAGTAGACGAGTTGACAAGGAATTCCGCGCCGTTCATGGAGCTAGAACCCTTCAGTAGAGTTTTTTTTTGTCTTCAGCTAAAGGTGGGAATCTCGGAAGACACTTTTATCTCCACAAAACAGTGCACAATTCACCATCTCTAGTGCCTAGGTACTGACTGTATTGGCCGTTCGCTGACTGTATTGGCTCCATAGAATTTCAGAATTCAACATCTCCCCATAAGTTGTTTTGGCCCTAAACACGTTTCCCAGAGACATCTAAATCTGTGACAGCAAATTAAAATTAAAAAATCCCTTTCAGTGGTGTGGCTGCCGATGTTTGAAAAGGTATGCTCAACCAAAGGGAAGATAAAAAGATGCAGAAGTGGGTTTGAAGCAATCGGCACTTTTGTTCTTGAATTATAATAAGATATGAGTCATGCAACAGAAGATCAAGAAATAACCTGAAGCCGATAACAGGTCTTTTGACAGGGCACTGCAGACTCAGCATATACTTATTCAGAATAGAAATTGTCGCGAGCCCAGCTTGTAGATTCTGTGAAGATGAGTGGATCACATTCTTTGAACCTGTGAGGCATTACCGCAGAAGGAACACCAGGTTGCATACTAAAAACTTTGAAGGGAATTAACACTATGACGCCTAGCAGCTGCCTGAGAGCAACAGGTTTGATCAGGATATTATAGGGTAACCCTATGAGGGATGTACAATAGACTGATCTTCACCTCAGTAATAATAATAATGGAGAATGGTATGATCGAACTGCTGACTAGACATAGAAGAAAAAGCAGACTAAACAGAATGAGAGAGGTGTTCTGAAGACTTGTCACCAGTGCAGAGAGGCTTATAAATATCCAAGTGAACAAAGTTTGGATTGTTTAACGTATATATGAAACCTCTTTGTTACACACAACACTATTACAAAACAATTTGTGGTATTCACCAACAAGATGCTGTAGTCTAGTGAGGAGTGAGTTGGCTTATTAGACGTGAGACCGCGGTTTAAACCTCAGCTCAGACATGTCCAACAAAACGAAGTTAATAAAATTGACATGAAGAGTTTCTTAAGAAATCTGTCTTTCGGAGTCGACTTTAAAGTTGACCTGTATAAAATTAACACGCCATGATGTGGAGACAGAAGAATCGGTGGTGTGACAAGCTAGGTCATAGTCAGGGTTATGAAGGTTGTAATGACCAATTACGTATGTATATATGTATATGTATTCACAATAATTCGGAAAAAAGGTACACTCGTTTGTAGTGCTCTAGTGTATTAAAATGAGAGATGTAGTTTTGACAGAAACCAGATATTTTCTGGTCTGTTACACTACACCGAACGCAAAGTCTAAGGTTCTTAGCTCGTAATAACTAACTACAATATAATTAGGAATCGTATTATAATTAACAAATAAATTAAATAAAAAATTTTAACAGGAAATGAAAAAAAAATTCCTCTTGCATTTTGCTTGTATTCCGCTGATTTTCTTTTTCTCCGTGTATTTATAACCAAATTTTTTTTTATTTCATTTGACGATCACATCATAAATCAAATATTGTCTTTAAACTTGCAATTCAAAGATACGTCTTTTTAACAATTTCTTGTTTTTATATTTCTTTTGCTTTAACAGTTTAGCTGTGTTTTCTGTGAAGCATTATTTCGACCAAAATTCTACAGAAGAAAACTAAAATTGGAATGTTTTGCAGAGAGAGAGAGTTTTTTCTCTCTCTCTCTCTCTCACTTATTTAGTTTCATAATTTCATTGTTCGTTAAAACTATAGAAGCACAACTAAATACCAAACAAAACTACAAGGAAAACTACAAGAAATTTTATTCAATTTGAATACAAAACTACAAAGAAGAAGAATAAGAAGAAGAAAAAAGTTGAAAAACTTTGTTTTGATTAAAAACAGCATAAGTTTTGGACATGTTCGCAGAATAGAAAAACATAAACAAAGTGGAACTAAATTTAATAAAAAATAACTGAAAAGTATTATATTGAAACCAAAAATATTTCTTTTTATTCCATTTTAGTTGCGTTTTTAATTCAAAAATAAAAACTTTTTGTTATTTGAATTTCAGTTGAAGAAAAAGCAAAATTCAAGTCTGAAGGCAAAATCTTTTTCTTAAGGAGGTTAGGTTAGATTCGCGGTTAGCTTATTAGTCATAGGCACGTTCATCGGCGACCCATATGGTCCATTGTGTTATCTGGTATATGGTAAGCATCCTTGTCATGATCTGTTAGTGGTGCCTGAGCTCTGGATGAAACCATGCAGTTTCCTTAGTGGCACGTTCATCACCATGCCCAGTCCTTCAAACGATCTGTCACCCAAAAACCGATGACGTCTGCCCTGAAGTGCAGGGCAATCGCATAGAAAATTTTGTACTGATTCCGTTTCCTACACAGTTTCTGCAGTAATCCTGGTGGGTCAGACCGAGCCTGTCAGCGAAATTGCCAATAGCGTAGTGCCTCGTATTAATTCTTGTTAGAATGCGAACCGTTCTCTTGTCGAACTCAAGTAGTTTCCGAATTTTGTCGCTGTCCTCCGCTGGCTACAGCAGTTTTAAAATTAGGCAGGCGGGTGTATTGGAGCACCAACGAATTATTTTAATTCCATTCTGATTTTTCTAATTTGGAAAAGTATTCTTGTAGGTGAGCATATGTCCCCTGTATCGTCTTCTCCTCAGACATTTCCAATCCCTTCCGTGCGAATTTGTACTGGTTATGGATAATAAGACTCTTGGGAGTCAACGTACCAGTCGGTCTCTGGAAAACATTGCTCCTGTAAAAGAGAGTGTCATATCAAGCAATATTTTTCTGTAACTTTATTGCTGTACAACGGGAGCCTATCAGGAAGACAATGAGGACAAAACGAAGTATATGTTGCCGACAAGCAGAACCATGCGGCGTATCGCATTCCAGATTACGGCCGATAATTATATATAGTAATGCCTCGATTTACGTCGCAGCTGGTTCCAAAGAAAGGCGACGTAAATCGAATATCATATTGGTCATACTACAAAGTAGTATGTTTTAAGAAGGAACTAAAAAAGTTACACTAATACCTCGATTTACGTCGCAGTTGGTTCCAAAAAAGGCGACGACCAAATTGAAGTTAGAGGGAACAAAAAATTTGACGACGTAAATCGAAACAACGTTAATCGAGGCGACGTAAATCAAAGGATTACTGTACTCGATGGTGTTAATGAATTTATTTAGCTTGACTCCGCCATTACCAGCAAAAATGATTTCAGTCTGAAGATCAAACGTAGAATCAGTCTAGCCAACAGATGCTATTATGGTCTCAGCAAGAAATTAAGTAGCAAAGACCTCTCTCGTACAACGAAACTTACGCTCTACAAGTCGTTCATCATTGCTTCTTTAAGGCGCAGAAGAATGGACACTTTTAAGCACCGATACTGCAGCCTTCAGAGCATTCGGTCGAGTGTGAGGTGGCGATGATTTCCGCATTCGATCTAATAATGAGCTGTATGAGCTCCTCAACGACGTGGACGTTATGCAGCTCATTAACATCCATCAGCTGCGCTCTCTGGGTTATGTCGTTCGGAAGGAAGAGGATGCTTCGGCGAGATGTGTATCGTATACGGCGATTATGGGAAGTCAGCGAATATGACGACCTTGTCTACGTTTGAAGGAAGCTCTGTCATCGATTGATGTGATCAACTGAGAAGAAGCAGAGGTGTTTGGAAAGATATGTTAAAGCATGCCGAAATCCAACAAATGGGATGTTAATGGCCAATTAAGAAAAAAGAAGAAAGAAGTAAATGGCATTCGTTACAGATACTTGCTAATGAAGTTCTTTTGACCTCAACAAATCTGTGTGAATGTGGACGACATGTGTTTTTTTTCCAAATTTGTTAAAAATTGTTCTATTTTTTTGTTGTGATGAATAAACTAATTTTCAAACCACATGCTCGTACATATGTTAATAAATTTCCCACAAAAACATGTCCAATTTCTATCCAAATATTATTAACTGCTGTCAGTTATCTAACCAAACCGCTACAAATTAATTACATTTCGTAACGCATATGTATCAACCTGCTGCTCTTGCACTTCATGTGGCTGTCAGACCAAGCTGCCATTTCAGACTTCTATTTTCCCAAAGAAGATAGAAATTTGATGTAATTTTTTTAACAACAAAATTTACACACAGAAAATGGGAATTGATAGATGGAATAACACATTAAATAACCATAAATCATGTTCTATTTAATAATTATTGTGAAGTCAAAAAAGAGAAAAACATACCAAAAATACACTGTAATTAATCATACACAATAGAAGATAAGCCCTTGAACATGTTTAACCAAGAAACAGACATGGAAAGATAGTCGGTTGGTTGAAATGCAGAATAAAAGAAGAAAATTTTCGATTATTTTATGTTTTACATACGATTGCGAACGATATTTCATATTTTGCCTTTAAAAGTACCATTAAAAATAGAATAGAAATGGAATCATAAAAAAGGAGAGTTAAACTTCCACAGCTTATGCAATGAAAGAATGAAAAAGTTATGAAGTCAGAAAAGTAACAAAATGGAGATGCGATAATTGCATTGATATTTAATGGATAAAAGTTACAGTATCTTAAAAGAAAAGCAAATAAAAAGAAGATCTAAAGCAAGTAAGAGAAACGAAGTGTTAGTGTAAGCCACCTATTTCAAACCCTACGTTAAAATAATCATTAATCAACCAGCTTACGATTTGCAGTCAGTGCTATGGGAACTCAGGCATTAAGAATTTTTACAGAGGATGTGGGTGAGGCTAACAATTTTATGGTATGAAATATGAATTCATTTTGTGTGTGTTAATTTTATTCATTGAGTGGTGGGACCAACAGTTTAAAATCGATTCCGAAGGACACAGTTTTTTGAGAAACTTTTCATGGCAAGTTTATCGCGTGAGTCATATGTCGCTTTAAATTTGAACCATCGGTTATTTTAAATCTAGCAATACGTATGTATGTCATTCTATTCTGTCACAAAATTCAGTTTATTATCTCCACTGAACGTAATGAATAGATTTCATCCTGAGCAACGTTCGGATTTACTGGGCCAACAAGAAACTGCGCGATGAAGTCGATTTTGCAAAAAAGAAAATAAAATCATCTTTTCGGATGAAAGCTCATATTCATCTTGGTAGGTACGTTAATAAGCAAAAATTGTCGTATTTATGTCTCAGAAAATCAAAACGTGCCAATGCATCCATTACGAGTGGTGCGGAAGCATCATTGGCCCAAATTTCTTTGAAAATGGGGGCGGCGCAACCATTACGGTCAATGGAGACACCTACCGCACCATGATAACTATTGGCATTGATGTGAACGATGATTGATTCCAACAGGATGGTGCAACTTGCCACACATTTCATGCTACAATCGGTTTATTGCATCTAACGTTTGGTGGTACCCTATCACTCGAAATTGTGATATCGAGAAGCTACGATTTGACACCGTTGGACTATTTTTTGGGGATACTGCCATTGCCGAGATACGATTCCATACGCTCGAAAAAGTGCACGCAATATGGTCCGATCGAATAATTTACTGTGAGGCCAGCTGCGTCGCGCCATATGAATGAACGAATATCCCATTTCTAACCGGAACAATTGTACTTCACAACAAGGAAATAACTTTTAAACTGCTTTTGTTTTATTGCATTTTCAAATTTAAACTATTAATTGACCCACCTTATATTTTATTCGCAGAATTTTTACCAGAAAACTGTTAAGAGGAAATTGCCAAAAGAAATATTGAACCACAGGCGGTTGTCTAATAAGCCAATAAACTAGGGCGCCTTCAAAACAAACATAGATCATGCGAGCTGTCAAATCCAGTTTGATTTATGCATTTCGGATGCACTCCATTCTCTCTTTATATTCCACACACAATATCGTCAACATGTCTTTCGAATATTTTAAAACTTGTAGCCGCCGTAGTCTATTAAGGAGGGTGTTAGCTTATTAGGCCATGAGGCCATGGTTCAAACTACAGGTCGGACATCTCCAACAAAACGAAGTATGAACAAATATTTCTTCGGGAATTGCCTCTCAGCAGATTTCTGGCAAAATCACTGTGAGTACAATATAATTGCCATGAAAATATTTTTTAAAAATCTGTCGTTCGGAATCGACTTTAAACTGCGTGCACCGCTACTCATGTATTAAATTAACATACACAATATAAGTGATGTGAGAAGCCAGATCGTAATCCCGACTGATTTTTAATGACCATTTAATGACCACTTATGTATGGATGTATGAAAAGGAACACTTAATGAAAGATCCCATAATGAAAGTTATTATTGCACCACTAATGCTAGTGTAGGGTACTCGAAAGCAAAAGCAAATGAAAGAAAACATCAACATGTAACACTTGTGCTCTGTACCAATGACAATCATATGCGCTGTACAGTAAAGTCATGACATGCGCAAGTGCAACTGTTATGAAAAACATACAACACAAATGCTGTTATGCCACTTCTGTGTATGCCAACACAGAACTTAACATGAGGCCAAGTTGAGGAGGCATACAATTAACTTTTATGTATTGCATGAATGCATGAATCCGTATGAATATACATACATATGTATGTACATATGCAGCTGCACCTATAATAATTCTTAAGGATATACATAACCGCACTATTGGATTACGAATATAGAAAACTACACACACCTGTAAATAGCCCACTAGACTAGACCATTTCATAAAAAGTCTGTCAATTAACTTTTATGTATTGCATGAATGCATGAATCCGTATGAATATACATACATATGTATGTACATATGCAGCTGCACCTATAATAATTCTTAAGGATATACATAACCGCACTATTGGATTACGAATATAGAAAACTACACACACCTGTAAATAGCCCACTAGACTAGACCATTTCACAAAAAGTCTGCTAATAAAAATAACAACAACAAAAACAAAAACTATGTGTAGATTGTGTTTAGAAACCCAACCGGTTTAAAACGGGCAGATTTCTTTTCCTTTTTTTTTGTTTTGAGAGGGAAAAAGTTTCTGTAATGAAAACACAACACGCAACACTGGAAATATATTTTTGCTGCAACAACTGGTGGAGCAAAAAAAAAAAAAAGAAACATGAAAATGTTTAGTAAAAGGAAAAACAAAATTATATTTTTTTTTGTAATCAGTGTGCCACATACCAAATACCAATGCGCACCACATCAAATTTTGCGTACCCTCGATAAAGACACTACAGAAAAACAAGATTTAATTCGAAATAAAAAGAGAACGAAAAAATATATTTGCAAGGGGACAATATTGATGAATTCAATTATAAAGTTGATTAAAATCATTGATTACATGCTTATCAGTATTAAAATCAAGCTTAAAAGCATTTACAGATGCATGGATTTTAATTGAAATTAAAAATGACGTTGAACAATGAACGTCACTCAATACCACTTCAAAAATCTACTTGTATGTATTGCACTCCGGCACTTGGCCTTCTTTCTATGTAAAGACAGATGCTAACCCTATCCTCCTAGGACTCTATCCTCCTAGGATCTGCTACAGAATACCAATCTCTTGGTTAGCTAGAAGAACTTTGTTTATGATAATTAAACGAAGAAAAGAAATAATTATAAAAATGTGGGGAAATGATTTATAACAGCCATTTAATTAATATAGGAAATTCATGCAGATCCTTCTAGAAACTGCTATAGAAGACCAAACTCGTGCTTAGCCAGAATAACTTGTCGAATGATAATGAAACGGATTATAGAAATAATAAGAATATTCAGAAATGATTTGTGAAAGCCTTTCAACTAACACAGGAAAGTCAGACAAATGGCAACTCTATCCTTCTAGAACCTGCTAGAGAAAACCAATCTCCTGCTTAGCCAGAAGAACGTGGCTCACAATAATGAAACGAATTATAAAAATAATAAGAATATGCGGAAATGATTTTTTCAAGCCATTGTACTAACACAGGAAGTTCAGACAAATGGCAACCCTATCATTCTAGGACCTGCTACAGTACACCAATGTCCTGCTAAACCAGAAGAACTTGGTTAATGATAATGAAATGAAGCAAAGAAATAAGAAAAAGATGGAGAAATGATTTGTGACAACCATTCAACTAACACAGGAAATTCAGGCAAATGGCAACTCTATCCTTTTAGAACCTACTACAGGAGAGCAATCTCCTGCTTAGCCAGATGAACGTGGAAGAAATAATAAGAAGAGGGAGAAATGATTTGTTACAGTCGTTAAACTAACACAGGAAAGTCAGGCAGATGGCAACCCTATCCCTCTAGGAGCTTTTATAGAAAACCAATCTACTGCAATTAAAACTTGGTTAACGACAATGAAACGAAGTGAAGAAATAAATAATAAGAAGATGGGGAAATGATGCGTGCAAGCCATTCAACTAACACAGGAAAGTAAGGCAGCGTCACTTTTTGGAAACAATTGACGTAATTGGTAATTACAACCCTTCAATTAGGATTATGGCCTACATTCTCACACCACTTATAAAATTTTATACATGAGTGGCGGTTCCAACAGTTTAAACTCGACTCCGAATGACCGATTTTTTGGAAGACTTTTCATGGCATTTTTATTTTTCTCTCAGAGTTATTGCCAGAAATATGCTGGCAGGAAGTTGCCGAAGAAATATTTGTTAATATTTCGTTTGACTTGGGGTTTGAACCGAGACCTCATATCTAATAAATCAATACACTACCTAATAGACTACGGCAACTTCAAGATACCAATATCATGCAATTTGTTACACTTTTTCCTGCGTTTTGAAGCTGCAGGCGTTTGCGAATAATTCACAAGCCATAGTGAACCTCAAAGCCTATACCCTTCGAAGAAATCCATCCTAATTTTTGTATGAGAATCATGGAAAATTTGACATTTCGAATGCGTTCGATTCAGAGACCATGCCATACTCCATACATAATGCCATCAACTTGGTTTTTCAAATGAGAGACAGATTTTAGCAAACTATTCATGGCAATTTTATCTTACTCTCCTGCAGCAAGGAAGTCTCAAATCATTTGTAGTGCATTTTTGTTGGGTTATGAATTATTATTTATAGACTTCAATTATTAAAATTTTAAAACATTTTTGATGATTTTCACTCTGTGGTTTGTGCTGGTATAGTTTGAGAGTAATTCTTGGTATTGACAAACAGCGTGAGATTTAGTTAACCTTGTTCCCCTAAAGTTTAAAAGTTCTTGCGAAAATGTTCACATAAAAAATTCTTTTTTTTTTGTTTTTTTTTTAATAAAACGTGATGACAGTATATTTATAAAACAAACAAAAAATATTTGATTTTTGTTCTGCTACTGCTGCTGTTCATTTCAGTAACTTTTGCTTTAAGCCAAATTCAAATGAAATGCTCAATGAAACAGAGCTGGGAATGAGTGACAGACAATTTCTTGTTTTTTGTGAAGCTTAATTTACATAAAAATAAAAACAAAAGCAAATAAGAAATAATAAATAATAAAAATATTCTACGATGGTTATCTTTATTTGTTTTTTATTTATTTTAATTATTTCTTGTTTTTTTTTTATTTTTCTACTTCAAAACTTAAGTGCTGTGGCTGTTGAAATAATGTTTTCTTGAGCTGCCAATATCTGTTTTTGTGAACGTGTTTAACTCTGTTCATATTTTTCTTAGCCAAATACTTGTATTTGTATGTAAATTGTACGTATGTATGTACAGCGTTGATACATTTATATATGACCAGCTTGAGTAATACCGGTTATTGTTACTTCTGGCCACAATTTACAATTTTTTACTTTGTATATAAAGAAACGAATGAAAAAAAGAAGTTAAAAAAGTGTTGAAAGAAGCAAAAAAAACTTCAAAAATTTCATATTAGAGTTTGAAGTTGGAAGTTGAAAGAGTCAACTGCTGTTGTTTCAGGTACAGAAACAAAATTTACAAGAAAAAGCTATGAAAACAACAATAATGTTTTAACAAATGCAGTCAATGACAACCAACCAAGTTAGACAGACTTGTTGAGAACAAAAAAGCAGAACAAAAGGGAAGAAAGACAGAAATTTCTAGTAATAAAAACAAACAAAACAACAAACAAACAAACAAACGTACAATTGATGATAGTTTTTCTTCTATTAAACTGAATACAAAAGAACTTCTATTGTCGTCTCCAGTAAGAGTATTTCTTCGAAAATATTTGTCTACAACCATAACTGGCTTGAGTATAATATTTCATTGTCTTTTAGCAATAAAGTTCCGTTCTCTACTCCATACTACATCTACTCTAATATTTTAATTCACGTCTTATTCTCTTATTGTTTGTCTTTGTTATGGAAAAAAGAGTTGAAAACCTCGTTTAGGTAAATCAGAAAGAACTAGAGAGGGAGTTAGTATTACCACTATTTGAAGACAAAGTCAATAGAAAAACAATAGAATGAAATTATAGTAGGCCAAGCCTCTTTTCATAAACTAAATACCCTTCACCCATTTACAAAGTTAAATGTAAATAATAAAATAGGCTTTACAGGCTTTAAATATTTTTTCTTTTATTCATTGAAAATCGTTTTAATTTAGAAGACTTAATGAAATTTCAATTTATTTTTACATTTTTATATTTCGGAGAGACTTTCATTGCCTATTTATAACAGTTCGTTCATTAAGCACTTCCCGCCTTTAAATTAAAATAATAAAAAAAAAATTGTGTCTGAGATATCATCGAAATTTTTTATTTGTTGAAAAATCAAATTGATGGTATTATGTATGGAGCATGACATGGTCTCTGAATCGAACACATGCGAAATTTCAAACTTTCCATGATTCTGATGCAAAAATTAGGTTGGATTTCTTCGAAGGGTATAGGCTTTGAGGTTCACTATCGCTTGTGGCTTATTCGCAAACGCCTGCAGCTTCAAAAGACAAGAAAAAGTGTAACAAATTGCATGACATTGGTATCTTGAAGTTGCCGTGGGCTAGTATGTAGTGTATTGACTTATTACACGTGAGACCATGGTTCAAACACAAGCTAGCTCAGACATCTCCAACAAAAACAAAATATGAACAAATATTTCTTCGGCAACTTCCTCTCAGCATATTTCTGGCAAATCCTCTGAGAGAAAAATAAAATTGCTTTGAAAAGTTTCCCAAAAAATCTATCATTCGGAGTCGACTTTAAACTGTAGCTCCAGCCACTCATGTATAAAATCAACACACACATTATTAATTTGTATTTCATACATGAATTTGTTAGTCTCTCCCATATCCGCTGTATAAATACGATAATTTCCCATAGCAGAGGTTGCAACTCGTAAGGTTAGTAATGTGAGAAGCTAGGTTGTCATCCTGGCTAGTGGGTTGTCATTATCAACAACCAAAAACGATACTTGTTCACATGTAGCAACGCATACTGCTTCAATTATCATGTGGGCCAAAACAAGCACTTATTATGGTGAATGTGGCAGTACGTCAGGGCACTATCTTCATCGATTAATTGTCCATTATAGTAAAATACTTAATCTTATTATACGATGAATAATATCAATGCTTATAGCTTCTCTAATATGCAGTCCAAAATCCAAGCAATTTGCTACTGCTGGCTTATAAAGCAATGTGAACTACAACGAATACCTCAAGTTTTCAGGCCAATTAATTGAAAATTTTTATCAATTGGAGTGTATAACCACAAAAAGCGACGGCAACAAAGCAGATTATAAGATATACGCAGAAGAACTTTCATGTGTGTACAAATTAATTCGAATCTTAAAACCTTAGGCGGAAACCAACATATCTGGCACTAGCAGTTTTGGCGTTAACAGAATAAAATTTGACATCAAAAGGGCACTGTTAATTGTTTAACAGTTCTCAGCTGAAAAAGTCCAAGTAACGCCACCAATCCATTATAGGCCAATGCCTCAGACGTATATTAAGGAATGCGGAAATAAACTTCATATATTTATTAGACATTCATTATTTTTACTAGACAAAATCTTCGATTTGGTAGAAAAAATATAATCCTGACTAAAAAATTGTGATGTTTAATAATATCTGTGTGTGTAGGAGCCATCCCCATATGTGTAGATTTCTTATAAATAAATATATGATGGTTTTATTAAGCTGGGAAATACTTACTACGCTACCGCTGGTGTAATCGGCTAATCCATATAAGAAAATAGTTTCCAATTAATTGGTTTCTTTTTTGTTATTCTTATTGTTGTTGTTTATATTATACATATATGTATTTTTATAAAAAGAAATTTCACTTCAACTCTTTTTTAAATGCTTTTTGTGTTAAAGAATTTTATTTTGATATTAAGATTTCAACATTATTTTCATTTATTATTCAAACTTAATTTAATAACTTATGAAATAATGTGGGGTTTTATTATTTCTTCTGTTTTTTATGGTTTTATAAAAATTTAGGTTTTTATGGTTTCATTGTTAAGATTGATTTTCTTTAATGAACATTTGTTTTTTGGATTTTTTATTGCTTTTTAAGACATCTTGTACTTAATTTTTTATTTACTTTTTATTTAATTTATTAAAAAATATTTTTTAAATATATTCAAGATTTTTTCTTTTATAAGATTATTTAAACAGATTTTTTTTATTATTTTTTTCTTTTCCTTCAATTTATTTCGTTTTGTGACTTGAATTTGAAAGAAAAATTTTCTGTTATAAAATAATTTTTTTTTTAATTTTTTTCCTTCTGTAAAACGTTTAACATTTTTATTTTGAAATATTTTTTATTTGGTTTCTTTATTTTTATATTTTTTTGCTTTTAAATTTTGCTTAATAATTTGATTTTTCAGCATAATTTCCTTTCACTCACTTTATATCTTTAGATTTTTCCATTACATTGCCTTATGGCTTAACATTTTTTGCCGTTGTTGTTATTTGAAAATCAATTTATTATGGCCATAATGTATAGGAATAACAAGACTAAGATGCAAGGAGCAGAGAAGAAAGAAAATATAATCTTCTTATTTACTGGTTATTTCATTTATTGTAGTAATGCAACAACAATAACAGCAGCAGCATATTGTGGCAAGAAGCAAAAGCTTAGCAGCTCAACATTTAAAATTTAAACATGTCTGTTAGTGGCTTAAAAGGGGACAAGAAAAACTGGTTTAAAGTTTAGATAACTTTAAAAAAATTAATTTTAAAAGACTTTAAAAAAAAGGAAGAGAAAAAGAGAAGAGAATTTGAAGAAGCCCGCAAAAGGCTGAAAGCCACAATTCAGCGACAAAACATGAAAACAGTCAGCACCAGCCAAGTATAAAAACTCAGCATGATGGTTAAAGATTTAAATGAACAAAAGACATCTTATACAAGTGATCTGCACACTTGCAACACACAGCTTCTCTGCAACACGCGTCGCTTAGAATATTGAATTATGACAGGCAGAAAAAAACAACCACAAAATACAGGGTTCCTATCTTGGAAATGTTAAGCATTGACGAAAACAATATTGTTTGTTCAAAAGGGGACAAAAAAAAGAGAAAAAAGCACAAAACAAAAACCGGTAAGTGAATTTAAAGCCATTCTCGCAAAACAACAGCAAATTACACTCGCATACAAAAGTGCACTTGTTTCCATTTATTTATTCACTCAAACACTCTCGCATTTGATGCTCCTTTAATTCAAACACTTTTTTAATTTTATTTTTTTTGTAGATTTTTTTTTAAATATTTTCCTTTTTAATTTGATTTTATTTACAAATTTTAATTCATAAACAAACTTTTTGTTATTATGTATGTATAAACATACATGCTTTACTACCACTTTACTTACTTATCCACACATACATTTAAATATGACTCTCATAGTAAGACAACGAAAACGAACAAAAAAATACCGGTTTTTTGAATAACAAGCATATGAGCAAAACAAAGAAAATAAATAAACACTCTCTCACTTAAACCCTTTATTCATTACGTTACCCGTACACTAACACTCGAAAAGCCGTTACAATGACCAAACCGCACGAAGAGCTCAACGAAACTAAATGCCATGCAGCGGAGACAGAATAAAGCAGCCGTTATTTAGTGAAGCCAACTAATCAACATGATTAAACATGTTTAACTTGTGATATGTTGTTAATAAGATGTTGCTGTAAACATGTTGCTAAAATTGGTATGTGGATTCTAATTGATGTAGGCAACATTTAATAACATGTTTCATTGAGATATGTTGCTTTAACAAAGTGCTTGCAACATAACGCTAAAACCGGTATGATGTAAGCAACATTTTTGTTTAAAATTATTTCTTATAAGAGAGTACAGTAAACATGTAAGTGGGATATGATATCCAACATGTTGGTTTAATTTTGTTTGTGTTTGAGTTTTGGTTCGTGTATTGAAGTCGTTGTGGATTTAAAAGCGAGGCTGGGATTAATAAATTATTTTTTACACTTTCCCTCAATTTAACAGAGTTTTGTTTGAATTTTGTTTAACGTCAATTGGAAGCTTTGGCCAAATTCAAACCGGCTAAATTACGAAAGTCAATTGAAAATTAATTTCCAACATAGAGGGTAAAACAATGGTCCTAAAAGTAAAAAACTGCTTTGAAATTGACAACCTTACAATAAAATTTTTTGACTCAGTATTTAAGAGAGGTATAGTTCGATTATGGATTATGGTTAAATTTGGCCTATTCTTTAATATCTTGAATAATGTTAATTGCATCTGGCAACACTGTAGCTTATTTGAACGGTACTAAAGGGGCCGCCAAATAACTTTTTTTTTTTGAAAATGCTTTAAAAAAACTACTGAATATTTTCTCAAATTTATTTTTTTATTTGAAAGTACAATCCCTCCGGTTAATAATGGAAAACAATTTCATTTAAATGGCTGCCTCGGCTGGACATGCAGTTGCCTACACCAGAAGATGCCGATTTTTGCAAAAAAATCATCTTCTCAGATGAAGCTCCTTTTGATCTTGGCGGGAATGTAAACAAGCAAAATTGTCGCATTTGGGGCACAGAAAACTCGCACGCATACATTGAAAAGCCGACGCACCTAAAACGAGTCACTGTTTGGTGCGGATTTTGGTCCAGAGGCATAATTGGGCCATTTTTCTTCGAAAATGAGCAAGGAGTGGCCGTTACAGTCAATGGCGATCGTTATCGGGCCATGTTGAACGAATTTTTGTTCACAAAAATTGAAGAGGAGGATATTGGCAACATTTGGTTTCAACAAGATGGCGATACGTTCTACACAGCCGAAGCTACACTCGATGTTTTGCGCCCTGTTTTTGAAGATCGCATTATCAGCCGCAGAGCTGATGTCGTTTGGCCACCTCGGAGCTGCGATTTGACACCGTTGGACGTTATTTGTGGGGTGCCGTCAAAGATAAGTGTTACGCAGACAAGCCAGAGACAATTGACGCTTTAAAGGACAATATTCGTGAAGCCATTGGTGAAATACAGCTGCACACAATCAATAATATGCTTAAAAAATGGACCGATCGTGTGGGCTACTGCATGGCCAGCCGAGGCAGCCATTTGAATGAAATTATTTTCCATTATTAACCGGAAGGATTGTACTTTCAACTAAAAAAAGAAATTTGAGAAAATATTCAGAAGTTTTTTTTAAAGCATTTTCAAAAAAAAAGTTATATGGCGGACCCTTTATTTTAAGCTTGATTTCTTGAAGAAGTAATCTAAAGAAATAAATCTACGAAAACTCGAAACATTACTGATATATTTAGTCTTTTATCATAAAAAATACAAATGCGTCCCAAGCAGCTGAACAAATTTTGAAGTTTTCGACTATGAAACTAGAAAAGTTGCAGCGAAATTGTGTGCTTGATTTTAGTCCCATAGTTTTTATGTTCCTTTTGTTAAGGAATTACTAAAAACGTCGCTGGGAATATGGAAAATTTTTATAACATCAGCACATAAGCCTGAAAACTACGCACTTGTCACAAATAAATATTTAATGAACTGATTTACCATTTACTGTTCATTGCTAAAACGAAAGCACTGTATGAGAGATGAAAAGTAATCACTTTCGACAATAATGTGTAAAAGAGAGATAATGCCCTGGAATTTGAAGAGAATTGTCCTTTAACAAATTCTACAAACACAGTAAACTAATGAATTTGATCCCTACTATCCACAATTGACAAGCAATTCATGTAGACTAAACCTTTCACTTTCAGATTATTATTTGTTTTAATCTCTGGATCTGGATCTGGGGTCTATTCCAATAAACTGGTGCTGAGCGGGTCATACAGATTACACTCATTACATACCTACATAATTGGCCATTACAACCCTTAAGTCAGGCTTACGGCCTAGCTTCTCACAAAACTCATGTTGTGTGTGTTAATTTTATACATGAGTGGCGACTCCGAACGACAGATTTTTGAGAAACTTTTCATGGCATTTTTTATTTACTCTTAGAGTTTTTGCTAGGAATCTGCTGAGTGGAAGTCGCCGAAGAAATACTTTTTGTATTCTTGTTTTGATGTATGGCATGCGGCTCGATCCCTGGCTTTACGTCCAATAAGCCAACACACTACCTACTAGACTACGCCGACTTCAGTCGGAGATTCTTACTATCGATATCTTTCCAACTTGATCATATCTGTGAACAGTCAAGCAGCAATTAAAAAATCAAAAAGCGTCAGGTGATGCATGGACTCGCTACACTGTATACGTCGGCTCAACACCTGCCTCTACTAAGTTTCGGGCCACTGTGGCATAGAGGGAAACAAAATGGCGGGCGAACTGGCACGGAAGGGATCGGAAGTGAGTGAGGAGGAGACGATATAAGGGATAGATGCGCTTCTATAGCAATACTTTTGCAACATCAACCAACTCGATTTTCCATAAAAAAATTCCACTTAATAGGTGTATGATTTGATATGCACCAAATCTTTTCGTTTTAGATGATGGCTATTAAAACAGTACGATATAGTAGGCTCCTGTACTGTACTGTACCTGACTTAAGATTTTGGCATGGCCATTCTTTCATGAGGTTTAGTTTCATTGCGGTATGCTTCATCGCTTGTTTAACAAATTTTTTTTATTCCTAACACAATTTTTTATATTTGAAATGCATTTTAAAAAAGATGTTGTATCTGATTTGGATTTCATGTATTTTTAATTTTTGTTTGTTTTACCCCATTAACACAAACATGCATTAAGCCTTGTGATTAAAGCTTAAATTTTGAAATTGGTTCTCTCCCTTATATTTCTTATGTGAAACACCCCAAAAATTTCCATACCTTTTGCAAGATGACTAAACATGACTTTCAATATTCGGAAATGCAAATGTTGGTGTATACAACATCAGGCACTTTTGCCAATCTCGGAATCAACATAACTTTTCGTAAAGCATAAGAAGAAAAAGTAGAAGCAAAAGTAAATCGATTTAAATAGCGTTTGCTTGGAAGAACATCATCATGTGAAAGTGTTTCTGCAGCTTGCAGCACAAGAAAGAAAAAACCTTGAAAAATCAAAAATTTTGCAAAGTATCCCCATTACTAGCTCCAGTCAAATCAGAATAATTTTTCAATTCCCCATACTCTTATGAAAGTACACTCAGATGAGAATTTTTCTATTTTTTCTTCTTTTGTAAAATCGTCTAAAATACATACGTATGTACGTATGTATTGCTAACCTTGTCATCTTTCTCTTTCTCTGCATCCTCCGTTCTCTGTGCATTAGCCAGTATATCGTTTTAATGTTAATTAATGCAATTCATTGGCTTGGAAACAGAACATAAATGAAAGACCAACAATGATAAGTAACGGCAAATATTCACATACATACACACACACATTCGCATATCATATAAACACCTATACTCTCTTAATAAATACAGTAACAGCTTGTTACTTATGCAGATTCGATTCTAAGTAAAGGAGAAGAATTCGATGGTGATTGCCAGAAGTAAAGCGTTTTATTGGATCTTTAATGGCAATCTGCTAATATTATACTGTGTGTGTATATTGTTATCGTTTTATAACTATCGATAGATTTAAATTTATTTAGAAATTAACAAATCGTATAGCAAACTTATCACTTATTGCTCTTCTATTAGAAAACATATCACATCGGAAAAAGATTCGAAGATGCCTGTAGGAAACTGTCACAAATAACTGGTATAGTAACTGCAGGACTAGATATTGGCTGCCGTACGTATGCAACTAAGGGACTGTCACGGTAATACTTTTATACTTAACATCCAAATTTCCAGTATTAGAATGACTTTCGAGTAGTTTTATCGCTTAAAGCTGTCAAGCTGACGGTGTTCTCTCATCGTTGTTTGGATCGCTGTTGTTGTTGTGTAAAGGAGGACGTTGTACAATGGGTCAATACGACATCCGGGTACTGTACTTGTCTCAATTGACAAGTAGACGTCCTCTAACCTAAGCTAACCTAACCTAAGGTGCCTTAGTACTGCGACCATACGTCATATTGGATTCTCCTCAAACTTCAAAGGGTATTTCTATGATATCTCCTACAATTCTATTGCCCTGACAAATTTCAGGACGCTACTCCAACAACTCTCCACCCATCATTTGATATGCACTCAAAAGTGTTTCTTCCTGGGATGTATTATTAACCCACAGGTTCCAATAATTTCAGGACGCTACTCGAACAACTCTCCGCCTATCACTTGATATGCACTCAAAAGTGTTTCTTCCTGGGATGTATTAATACCCCACAGATTCCAATAATGTGCTCTGATGTGCTACGTTTTGGACTCGAGATCAACTCCATTCAGCAAAAGTGTACTACGAGTCTACATTGTCCTGCCAAAAGCCCTGTTGCTGACCTCAGGTTATTCCTTTATAGTCAGATGCGTGATTCAGATCTACTCTTGTTGTAATTTCTTAACAAAAGCTATCTAATTGTATACATGAGAGAGACTGAAGCCTCCTAATTTCAGAATTCGCAACTCCAGATAAAATTTATTTCGTCTGCACTTCATACCTGAATTGTATGATTTTGTGTTCAGGCACCATAGTCCCTACAGATGTGATGTGATTTGTGACAAGTTGCACCATCCTGTTAAAACCAAACATTGTTCACATCAATACCTTGAAAAGCGGGTACAAAAAAATAATAATGGTGCTATAGACGTCTCCATTGACCGTAATTGTTCAGCCGTCCTCATGTTCAAAGAAACATGGGCCAATGATGCCTACGCTCCACAAGCCGCATCAAACAGTCACTCATAATGGGTGCAGTGGCTTCTGTAAGACCACATGTGAGTTTCCTGAGAACCAAATACGGCAATTTTGGTTACTAACGTACCCAACAAGATGATAATGAGCTTCACCCGAAAAGAAGTTCTTTGGTGCTTGTGTTATCATGCTTAGCTTTAAAGTTTCTGCACTCAGTATGTGCTTAAGAAGTATTATATCTTCTTATACAACATATGAAATGCACTTGAGTATATGTGTATACATACGCCCACCTATACATACATACACAACACTATTTCAAGCACAAAGTGTATATGAATGAATATATATGTATATGTAATGTGCATATATTGATTAAAGTTTAAATAAATTAAAAAAGGCAGGCCAAAAAAAATTTTCCTTCGTTTACAACAGGATGTTGTCGATGTCGGTAGTGATATTGTTGTAGCCTTTATAGCTGCTGCTGCTGCTGTTCATAATGTATGAGTAAATAAAGATCAGAGTTTATTATACACTTGAATGGACTTCTTGTAACAAAAAAAAAAAAGAGAATTTTTCATACACTTACACATAAAATAATACATGCTTATATCATGTATGTATGTATGTGCATATATTTTCATATTGTTTTTCCAATTGACTTTAAGACAATTTTCTTTTTTACTTTTAAATTGCACACAATACAGTCAAAGGTTGTAATAATGGATTGTGAATGAATAGAAGGAAGCTTTTATTTAATATTGAAGGATGAACACTTTCAATGCGGTTTTACTTTTAAAATTTTAAATATGTTTTCCAAAAGAGTTGAATTTCTCAAAAAAAAATGTTTTTATATTTTTCTTACACTTTTCTTTTGTTTTTCTTCCTAATTGAATTGAATTGAATTTATTTTTATAAGAATTTAGCTTTTTAATTTAATTTAAAATATTTTATAAAATATATTTGAATAAAACAATGCCTTCGTTTTGTGTTCAGAATTTAAACAAAAGTTTTGTTTGAGATTACTTTAAAGGATTATAACAACATATTCCAAATGAATTATCAAGATGGCTTATAAATATTTATTTTAAAAGGAAAATTATTGCACGTACAGCCTTTCCATATGACACCCTACAACGAAATTGAAATTGTAATTGCCGTAGTCTAGTAGTTAGTGTGTTAGCTTAGACGTGAGGCCATGGTTTAATCCACAGGTCAGATATTTCCAATAAAACGAAGGATGAAAAAATATTTCTTCAGCGACTTCCGTGCGGAGAGTAAATAAAAAAAATTGTCATTAAAATTTTTCTCAAAATTAAAAGTTAACATACTCGTAATCCTCACAGAAGCATTGTAATGACCAATTATGTTAGTTATGCACATTTTTATCTATGAAAATAAACATTTTCTAAACATTCGCATACTGACGTATCATGACGCATGATGGCGTAACCTTCGAATTATTTAAAAATCAGGATTTATCGAAAATCGAAAGTAAATTCAATTAATCAAAGCAAAGTGTGACAGTGGCGTCTATTAAACAGATGAGTTATTTTATATAATATGAATTATTGACTGGAACACGTATATACACCATGACGATAGTAATTTCCTGCTGTCTAATGTTACCACCACAAAATATATTAAATTCTAGAAAAATTTTGAGTTTAAATTACTATGCGTCATCGTGCGTCATGATACGTCAATATGCGAATGTTTAGAAAATGTTCATTTTCATAGATATATTTATGAGAATAACTGGTAAAATTATAAATAAAACCGGTAACAACTAAAAAATCACTGAAAATAAGAAGAAAAGAATGTTTGCTATATGAAAACAGTCATATATTTCATTCTATTAGGAGTGAATTATTTAGTAATACAATTTTTAATAAAATAATGAATGTATTGCAATAATACAACTTATTCTTTCAATGTTGTGTCATTTAAACGATACTATAATTTTTCCTTATCATTTCTTAACACTTTAGCAAATATACAGTCCCTCTAGGTCTGCAATATCAATTTTATAAACAAAATTTTCAACCGCCAGTGTCTATTTCTATACATCCTACTAAACAGTATTACAAAACTTTTTATAAAACTTATGTTAAAACTTATTATTCCAACACTCTTTTAGTGATACGATTACGACAACTTTTCCCCTTCACTCTCTGAACATATAAATATCATTGTCAACAGCATGTCTTGCCTCTTTTTCTTTTGAACTGAACAAACAGACAGACAGACAGAGTGAAAGACATAAAATAATTAAGAAATTGGCAAAAACTATTCTTGAGGACTCTACTCAACAGACACCTGAGTCAAGATACAAGAGCCAAAGAAAAATAAGAAAAAAATCTTCTTCTGTAATGGAGTAATGCATGAGAGCATCAGAGACATACTCATGACACGACACATAAGCACAAGAGTTTACTAATTTGAGTGAGTGTATGAATATTTTATATGTTTGCCACACGTTGTTGAGCAAGTTGTGCAAAAATGCTAAAGTTTATGAAGCTACAGAGGAAGAAGAAAAAGATTTTTCTATTAAGAAATTGGGGACAAAAAAGGAAGTGATTTTGAAACCAAATAAGCCTTCTTGTCAATATGTCGCACTTGATATTTTTTTTTTTTGTTGTAAATTTTCTCTTTTCCTGAAATGATGATAAGTTTTTTGTATCAAACTAAAAAGTGTTTTTAAATACTATGAATTGGAAGTTCTTAGAATGTGGGACAAACACATGCCTGCTCAGGTCATCTAGTAATCAACAGCCCTTGGAATAATGTTTCGGTTCTAATTATATACGTATACGTATACGTCGACACAACACCCGCCGCTATTGGGTTCTGGGCCTCTGTGGCATAGAGGGAAACAAAAAGGCTTGCGAATTGGCACGGAAGGGATCGGAGATGTCTGAAGAGGAGATGCTAGAGGGGATATATGCGCACCTACAAGAATACTTTTTTAAATTGGAAAAAGCAGCATAGAATTCAACAAACCGTGGGTGGTCCAACATATCCGGTTGCCGAATTTCATTTCAGTGGACAGTGGGAGAAATAGGGAACTACTAGAGTTCGACAAGAACACGTTTCATTTTCTACCAGGAATTCTAACGAGACACTTCGCTATTGGCAGTTTAGCTGACAAGCTGCTACAATGTTGAGAAATCGGAATCCGTGCAACACCGTTTATGCGAGTGCTCTGCACTTCTGGGCAGACGTAATTGGTTTTTTGGGTGACAGAACGTTTGAAGATCTGGGCATGGTGGCGAATGTGTCACTAAGGGGACTGGACGGTTTCATCTGAAGCTCGGGGTGGTTCAAGCCCACCACTAACGGATAATGACAAGGGGCTTACAATGGGTAACACAATGGGCCACATGGCCAACAAATGAACTTGCCTGTGAACGGCAAGCTATCCTCTAATGCAACCTAACCTAATCTCACCATAAGTTTATAAATGTAAACCTAAAAGTAATACCCATCACTTGAGAATCAATTCCATACAAATAAATCCAATTTTATAAAAAAATTTCAATTGAAAAACGAATCAAAATTGACTAGAATGTTTGAAACTATAAAGCTAACGAGTTCATTTTACTTCCCTTTTTTTGTTTTCATTTTTATAGCACTTTTTTTCTTCCTTTTGATTCTAGCGAAATAAGATTTCAATCAAACTGATGATGGTGTTGTAACAAACAAAAAATGAGCAAAAAACATGGCAAAAACTTCCAAAACGTACACATACGTACACATACGCAAACAGACGCATGTAAAAAATCGAAACTGGGCTATAAAAAGTGTTAGAAAATCTAAAAAAAATGTTTATGAGCGAAACGAAACAAACGAAAGTAATGCTGGAGAGTTTTACGTTTCCAAAGATGAGCACTTTTACACACACACACAGACGGAAGCTACAATGTATGAGTCACACACGTTTAGGTATTTTAATATATGCATGTATGCATGAATGTATGTACAATATGCATACGTACGTGTGTTTCAGTGCGTATTCGTAACAAAATTTTCAACAAAAAATACGTTCCTATGCACAAATGAAATTTGATTTGTGATTCTTTTTATTTTCTTCGCTTTGCAGCTTGTAATGATTTGTAAGCTGCGCATTGACGTAAAAAACGTAGAGTCCCAAAAAGTTGAAAACATTTTTTAGAATGTTTGAAATTGTTCGTATATTTGCAGGAATAAACGAAAGAAACACATAAAAATTCTTTCAGTTTAAACGCATTGGCTAGATAACGAATAACGAAACGCATAAATTCGCACAAATGGAGATGAATAATGCAACGCAAATAACGAAAATGGAAAACTAAAGAGGTTTTAATTTTGTAAAAGAGCAAGCCAAGCAAAAGGCTAAGTAATCCACTCAATTGATGAAAAACGCAATTTGACAACAATTTAAACGAAAGACTAAACTAATGAAAAACAGAAACCAAAAAAAAGGAAAAAAATTGAATTAAAAAAAGAGTATATTTGCCGTAGTCGCCGTAGTCTAGTAGGTAGGATGTTGGCTTATTAGACGTGAGGCAACACTTCGGGCCACTGTGACATACAGAGAAATAAAAAGTCGAACGAACTGGCCTGGAAGGGATCGGAGATGACTGATGAGGAGACGATAAAGGAGATGTATACGGCTCTAAAGCAACACTTTTCCAAATTGGAAAAAGCAACGTGGAATTTAACAAACTGTGGGTGATCGAACATACCTGGCTGCCGAATTTCAAAACTGCTGCGTCCAGCAATGGACAGCGGAAGAACCGAGAAACCACTTGATTTCGGCAAGAAAACGATTTGCATTTGCAAACGATTAGCATGTGTAAAGAATTCAATAAATTGTATATGCTAATAGATTTTCCTTCATCAAATAATGTTATAAAAAATAATGTAATTATATATTTAAATTCATAGTTTTTTAAAATTGATATTTTGTAACTTTACTAAATTGCCTGCAAGGAATATTTCCATAGGCAAATAAAATAAAATAAAATAAAATAAATAAATTCTAATAGGAATATCAATTTTGCTGACAAGCTCGGTCTGCGACATCAGCATTAATGCAGAAGCTGCCATGATATGGAGGAAACGGAATCGGTTCAACACTTCACTTTACAACACCTGCACTTCCGAACAGACGTCGACGGCCTTTGGGTGACAGAATGTTTGAAAATTTGGACATGGTGGCGAAAGTGCCACCCAGGGAACTGGCCGATTTTATCCGGAGCTAGGGTTTACCTCATACTGGGTAACACAAAGGGCCATATGAACAGCGAGTGAACTTGCCTGTGAACGGTAAAATACCAGCTAACCTAGCCTAACCTAACCTAACCTAACATATTTGTAAAACGAATGAAGAGAAGGAAGTCGCCGTAGTCTAGTAGGTAGTGTGTTGGGTTATTAGACGAAAAGCCGGGGTTCGAGCCCCAGGCCATACATCAAGACAAAATACAAAAAGTATTTTTTCGGCGACTTCCTCTCAACAGATTTCTGGCAAAAACTCTGAGAGTAAATAAAAATTGCAATGAACAGTTTCTCAAAAATCTGTCGTTCGGAGTCGACTTTAAACTGTAAGTCCCGCCTCTCGTGTATACAGTTAACACACACAACATAATTGGTGTGAGAAACTAGATCGTAATCCTGACTGAAGGGTTGTTATGACCAATTATGTATGTATGTATGTATGAAGAGAAGGCAAACATAGTCCACATTTTTCGGTTAGAGATTGACATCAGGAGCTACGTGAAATTATAAATTAAGACAATAAGGGTACTATAAGTAAGTTACTATTAAGTCTTTGCATTGTCTTGGTGGCAAGCATAAGGCAAAACTTTCTACAAACTTAAGTAGAATGCCCTATATTGACTCGTCGTTCAGCCTTTTGATCTTAGTACGCCGGCAGTAGTATTCTTATCTTGTTCTCTGCACCATACATCATCTCTTTTTAGATAAAATATAGCATCGAGACGAATTATGATAATAAAAATATGCCAGTCGATAAGCAATATATTGACTTTAAAGCAGGCCAATCTGGTTGCAGTCCCTGCACCAGCTTATGAGTCTAAGCATCTAGTGCTCTATAGCCACTTCTGATACTGTGAAGCACCATTTATACATATACAAAGGAATGAAATATGAAAGGACGGATGGATGAATATCTTTAAAATGTCTAGTGAATAGTGACATGACAGTCGATAAGTAAATTATTGACTCTAAAGCACGTGGTGATAGAAATTGCATTCTCTGTATCAGTCTATGAGTCTAATCATTTATTCCTCTCAAGCTGCTCCGGTTACTGTAAAGCAGCAGAAGTACAAATACAAACGAATAGAGTACCAAATTAATATAGAAGGGCAGATGTATGACAATCCTTAGAATTTCCAGCCTTAGCTTTCAATGTTTTTGGGGATACTGTGAATACTTTCTAGACAAACATTTGCTCCTTTAGATGCATCATTACAACCCTTCAGTCAGGATTACAACCTAGCTTCTTACATCACTTATGTTGTGTGTATTTTATATATGAGTAACGGGGCCTACAGTTTAAAATCGATTCCGAACGACAGTTTTTTAAAAAAACTTCTCACTACGATTGTAATTTACCCTCAGAGTTTTGTTGGATATGATCGACCTGGAGGTTGAGCCGAGGCCTCATGTCTAATAAACTAACACACTGACACAACAAGACTACGGCGAGGACAACTAATCTTATAGTTCCCAAATGGCTTCAATGACTTGATCTCCTTGTCCTTTATTAAATGACAAAAATAAGTGAATTATTCATTATACTAGGCATCATTCCTTTCAGATAAATTCTTTATTAACTACGAATATTATTTACGTTCAGTATTTTAGTTTAAAATATTCAACTCTTTATTGATTTGCCTTCAATGCATGCCTTTTCAACGCAATAATTTCCCCAGCAAATGGGCTTCTAACGTTTCATTTTTTATCAGTTTTTTTTTTATTTCTGATCTCTGTGTGTAAATGTCAAAGAACTGTTCGTTTTAACTGTAAACCAAAAGTGCCAATGAATGTATCCTTCAGTACTCCTTCCGTTATCAATTGAAAATGAACTAAATTTGGTTCCGTTTCTCTTCTCTTCCCCATGTTTTTTTTTCTATTTTCTTTTTATCACTCATTGAAAAACGTTTGCATTTGCAAATTTTGTACGCCAAACTCGAATTCAAATACTAATCAATTGAGTTTTCGATTTTCCTTTGCCAATGGTTTTATTGAAACCCATTGCTCTCATTTCAGCGTTCGTTCGTTGACATTCTGGCTGTTGAATACAGAAAAAGAAGACGTTGCTGGTGTAGGTGACTACAAGCAAAGACGACATTTTAGAGATAAACATTCAAACCAACCAAATTTGAAGAAACTTTTTATTCCAAATTTTAATTAGTTTCTGTTAAATAGACCTTCAATCGCAAAATAATTTTCACTTTATATTAGGCTTTGTTGAGTTTCAATTGATAAATTTTTGTACGTAAATCACCGAATTTTCTTTTATTCAGTAAGTCGGGGCTTTGTATCCCATCCTTCTATACTTTCCTACTTGAAGATTTATTCTCCCCCAAGTTGAGGTTACGGCACACAATTAAGGGATGTGAAAACTAACCTTTCCCCTTCATCATAGGCGCCTGGACCACCAGCCACCGTAGTCTAGTAGGTAGTGTGTTATCTTATTAGATGTAGGTCAGGCATCAAAACGAAGTACCAAAAAGAATTTCGTCGGGAACTTCCTCTCAGCAGATTTCTGGCAAAAACTTTCAGAGCAAATAAAAATTACCACGAAAAGTTTCTCAAAAATCTGTCGTTCGGAATCGACTTTAAACTGTAGGTCTCGCCACGCATGTATAAAATTAACACACACAACATAAGTGGTGTGAGAAACTGGGTCGTAATCCTGACTGAAGGATTGTAATGATCAATTATGTATGTAAGTAGGGACTTTTTTAAACATGAAATGGTAGTTAAAGTCCATTCAACATTAGCAAAGAAGACAAGCGAATTTCCTCTCCGTTGTTTCAAATTATAATAAAAAAAAAGGTTAACCTATGAGGATGTCACAAGAGAGGATATCATATAGAATGAATACCATATGAAAGCCAGGAAACGATGCTCTTTGAGACGAAAAGGAATAATGGTCCTCACTTACATGGTCCTCCATACAACATAACAAACCAATCCTTTTTCAAAGAATTGCTTGATATTACCTGAATTTTCTTTAAACAAATAAATTCGTTTGTAATCTTAAACATGTCAAGAAGGGGATTCTAGTTTAAAAGAAACACAAACAACTTTTTCTATAGCCTACGGCTGGAAGTTAGTGAGGTACCGCAGTCGGCCCAGCTTTTGGCAAAACATACTTTTTTCCGTTTACTTTCCATTCAGCTATGTCCTATTGGTCTAGTTATCTTCTTCTGCTCTCATCTCCACGCACATAGCTTCCAACAGATATTTGACCTCGAAAGTTCTAATATAGGCGAGTTCTTGTAATACCTGCCTACGATTTTCCTGATTTTCTCAAGCTTAATTGTATTCAACGTCACTCAAAGGTGTAAATACCATTAAAGTCAGGCGAAGTCACCGTGGTCTAAACACAAGCCCATGGCTACAACCGTAGCTCGAGCATTTCAAACGAAACGAAGAAAAAAAATATTTTTTTTTCGAAAATTTTCTCTCAAAAGAATTATGGCAAACATTCTGAGAGTAAACCGCAATTGCTATGAAAACTTTCTCAAAAATCTGTAAGTCTCACCACTCATGGTTAAAATTTACACACAGAACATGAGTGTCTCGATATTGAGAGGTTGTTATCCTGACTAAATTGTTCTAATGACGAATTATGCAAGTAAGTCTGGTTCATAGCAATCAGGAGAGCCCCAATTTCTATTCACATCGGAATTACTCTTTGTTTCAGAGCAAATATAATGTGACTACAAATGAATGGTCCAAGTGGTGACGTTTGCATCTCTCTTATTACTTAAGCAAATAACGAAATTCGTGCTACATTTCTATTTAATTTCTTCCGAAACTGCTTTTATAGATTGTTGTTAACGCTAATCGAAGTCGCCGTAGTGTTGTAGGTAGTGTGTTGGCTTATTATTCCTCTGGCGACTTCCTCTCAGAATATTTTAAGCTATGGTTCTGCCACTTATATATAAAATTAACACACACAACATAAATAGTGTTTTTTTTTTTGTCTTGAGCCGGAGGTGGGAATCTTTGGAAGACACCTTTGTTTCCACAAAAGAGTACACGATTCACCATCACTGGTGCCTACGTACTAAACCCCACTCTCCCCCGTGGGATTAAGGTAGGGTATTACTTCGCGGATAGCTGGTTAACTTGAAAGCTTTATCACATTAAGTCAAATTTCGCCTCCGTTCCTCTAGTCTTCGGAGTACTAGCATAACTTCAGCGTTTCTCTGACTATATTGACTCCATAAAATCCTACAATTCAACAGCTCTTCCATTTGCCGGTTTGGTCCTAAACTGTCCATCTAAATCTGGGGCAGCATATTAGAATATGCTCCGCATATTCCTCCTCATCTACACAGTTTGGGCATATAGGGGAATTGTCATGACCAAATCTGTGCAGGTACTTCCTGAAGCACCCATGACCAGTTAGGAACTGGGTCACGTTGTAGTTCAGCTAGCAATGTTTGTTCTCCATCCAACGCTTTATACAAGGCGAAATGTCCATCTTTCCTTTAAACTGCTCTCCGCTCGTGACTGCCATTTGTGCATGGAAGTCCTTCGTTCCTTCGCTTTTCTAGCTGCTATTTGTTCCGGGTACTCGAGACGGTGAAGGTATATCCTCCTCATCTCATCCGCCAATATGTCAATTGGCATTGTCTTTTTCAATACCAATACCGCTTCATCAGACACTGTCCTGAAGCCACTTATCCGTCTAATAGCGCTTAGACGATACACCGAGGACAGTATCCTCCTTGTCGTCCCCACGGAGAGTGCCTCCGACCATATTGGGCAAGTATACAGCATTATCGACGTTATTATCTCCGAAATTATCCTACTTTTGAATGTACCTGGTTCTTCAATATTTGACATCATCCTCGCCAGTGCTTCCTGTGTTACAGATGCTTTTTCGCCGATGTATTTCATGTGCTGAAGTCGCCGTAGTCTAGTAGGTAGTTTGTTGGCTTATTAGATGCAAAAGCCTGGGTTCGAGCCCCAGGCCAGGCATCAAAATACAAAAAGTATTTTTTCGGCGACTTCCTCTCAGTAGATTTCTGGCAAAAACTCTGAGAGTAAATAAAAAGTGCCATGAAAAGTTTTTTAATAAATAAAAATCTGTCGTTCGGAGTCGACTTTAAACTGTAGGTCCCACCACTCATGTATAAAATTCGACCTCCGAGTGTTGCACTTGTCTTAATTGACAAGTACACGTCCTCTAACCTAACCTAACCTATTTCATGTGCTCCTTGAAGTTCAACCTATCGTCGATAATCACTCCCAGGTATTTTATCGCCCTCTTCGACTCGATCCTTGTGCCTCCAATGGTCTCTTCCATCTTCTCCACTATCTTTCGGCCGCTTATTAAGACGGCCTCCGTTTTATGTGCAGCAAGTGTCAAACCTGCCTCATCCAGCCATGCTCCACCATTTCGATAAGTGGTGTGAGAAGGGTTGTATGTACTTATATACGTATGCGCAAATATCCGTAAAATGAGAGTCATTTTCAGTAATTTCAGCGTCTTCAGTTTTATTATTCACTAAAATCCTTCTTTTGCGCATCTAAGAAGGGCATTAAAGTCGGCCAAAAGAAGAAGAATACCAGTTTTATTATATTATTTCCTTCAGACCTTTCAACGCTACCGTAGTCAAAACATAACACTCTTTTATTATCAAGTTCTAAGATCTATATGCAGTCCAATTGAGATTATGTCGTACAAGTTCTGTTTCCAACACGCTTGTTTGAACAAAAGGAGACAACTCCATTAGTTTTAGCGCTATGGTTACAGTTTAGGAGTTAATTAAAGCTAAAACAAAAGAAATTAAAGTTTATTTAACTTATAACACTGCGCTACCACCTTTATTTACAATTCTCATTAAAAAAAGTACAAACTTTCGACATTCAATGCAACTGTCCTTAACGACGCACTTTTTAATAAAGGGTCCGCCAAATAACTTTTTTTTTGAAAATGGTTTAAAAAAATTACTGAATATTTTCTCAAATTTCTTTTTTATTTGAAAGCACAATCCTTCCGGTTAATAATGGAAAATAATTTCATTCAAATAGCTGCCTCGGCTGGCCATGCAGTAGCCTACACGATCGGTCCAATTTTTAATCACATTATCGATTGTGTGCAGCTGTATTTCACCAATGGCTTCACGAATCTTGTCCTTTAAAGCGTCAATTGTCTCTGGCTTGTAACGGCATAACACTTATCTTTGACGGCACCTCACAAATAATAGTCCAACGGTGTCAAATCGCAGCTCCGAGGTGGTTAAACGACATCAGCTCTGCGTCTGATAATGCGATCTTCAAAAACAGGGCGCAAAACATCGAGTGTAGTAGCTTCGGCTGTGTGGCACGTAGCGCCGTCCTGTTAAAACCAAATATTGCCAATATCCTCCTCTTCAATTTTTTTGAACAAAAATTCGTTCAACATGGCGCGACAACGATCGCCATTGACTGTAACGGCCACTCCTTGCTCATGTTCGAAGAAAAATGGACCAATTATGCTTCTGGACCAAAATCCGCACCAAACAGTGACTCGTTTTAGGTGTGTCGGCTTTTCAATGTATGCGTGCGGGTTTTCTGTGCCCCAAATTCGACAATTTTACTTGTTTATATACCCGCCAAGATCAAAATGAGCGTCTTCTGAAAATATGATTTTTTTTTTGCTAAAATCGGCATCTTTTGTAAGTCGATCGCAGGCCCACTTAGCGAAGCCAAAACGTATTGGTCAATTGGCTTCAACTCCTGAACCAATTGGACTTTGTATGGCGTCATTCAAAGGTCTTTATGCAAAATTCGTCTCAATGTTGTCTCCGAAATGTTCAATTGTTGAGAACGACGGTGAATTGATGTTGATGGCGCTTCACGCACACTTTATTCCACAGCAGAAATATTCTCGGGTGTACGTCCTGTTTTTGGCTTTTCACGCTTTGGTTTATCGATGAGGATGCCAGTTTCTTTCACATTTTTCACAAGATAACGAACATACGGAGCTGACGGTGCTTCTCTTCTTCCAAAATTCGTACGCAATTTTCGCACACATTCTGCAACATTACCATGATTTTCAAAGTAATGTCGCAATATTTCCCAGCGTTGTTCAAGCGTATACACAACAATATTCGTTCAGCGGAAGGATAAAACTAATTATCTGTCAAATCAGACAGGAGCTAAGTGTCACCATTCACGAAATAAGCACTAGTTGAAAAAAAAACGTTAGATGGCGGACCAGATACAATACTCGGTTAGTTACTCAATGACTGGCAAAGTATAACTTACGACAGAATTGTAACATTCTCTGCTGCCCTATTTATACGGAATTATTTTTATGTTTGGCAACTTTATGATCGTTCCATATAGTTGTGTTCTTGTATTTTTGATGGTTGTTTTTATCTCTTTCTGGAACATTTTCATGTTGTTAGGTTTGTGTAGCTCTTGTATAGTACGATATACGATGTTCATTTCTATATTAATTGAAAAACTTTTTCAAGCTGTAGCTTCTTGAGCTCTACAGCGCCTTTTATAGCGTACCCTCCTTAAGAAAAGCTATTAATGAACTTTTATGTGCAATTGTTTATTTCGCAACGTTTCCAATTTCAAAAAAATCATTAAAAACCCCAAAAGAATTCTTGTTTTAATTGACTGACGACCAACTTAAAAGAGGTTTTGTTTTGTAACCATTTCCCGCAGTCAATTCAATTAGAAATTATGGCCCATAATTTGAACAATTAATCATGCAAACAGAGAGAAAAAAACTTTGTGAAGCACAATTAATTAATAATTAAACCAAATACTTGGCATTTAATTGAATAAATTATTGTGTGTTTGACAAATTAGTTGAATAATTAAAACAAAGTTATTTTTATTAAAAAAATTGTTTAAAAAAATATTTCATTAAACAAAAGATGGTCGCACAACATTCACTGTGTATGTATGTATAAGTAGAGATCCTTTTCATAAAATTTTTTTATTTGTCTGTCAGTGTTTGAAAGAACACATTCCATCTGTTTTTTTAAATGCAAATAGCATATGCCTCACGTGGATTCATCGTACAAATATTTGTATTGCATGCATAACTGAGGCAGGCTATAGAGAAAAAACAAGGAAAATATTGTTAAACAGCATACATGCATGCGCTGATGTGTGTATGCGAACAAATTTATAAAAACTTTCAGAAATCGTTGTCATACATACGGATGATATCGTGCATGTGTTTGGTTTTTATTTGTGTTTGTAGTTATCGCCTCTGTATAGATTGCCTTGGTATGCATACATTGCCTTTACATTTGAATGTATTAAAACAACGATAAAGTCAATGCATTTGTATCTGCGCTTTTGAAAACATTTTAAAACTATTTGTTGCAGCCTTACGTGTATATTAAGGACATTCCGATTTTAAAAAGTATGAATGAGTATGTAAAGAATTGAATTTTGGTACTTAAAATTCTCCCAATACTCGCTTATTGATTGGGCTCTCTTACTGAAGATAGGAGATGCACTTAGACTGCAGTATATTGGACAAATTAGCAGTATTTTGTTGAACTTAAGCGCTCTACGTATTGTATAGAATTATTGCGTTATTTACCAATTTAGTTCTTATCTTTATGCTCAGATGACACAGCCTATGCGGCTAAGATGTTTGTTGTTCATGTTACCTCCTTTAGAATATTCAGGACTCACACGATATACCTGCAGGTATGCAATTTTAAACACTCCAAAAAAGAAATAAAATTTCTCTCACTTTCTCTCAGATTCATGCCGCGTAGTTCCCGGCGGAACAACATTTGATAGCAGACTTATCGGGTGGGTTATCTGTTGGTTTAAATTTGTACCATCGATTATTGCGTATCTGGCAATACTTATGTCATTCTATACTGTCACAAAATTCAGTGTCATTATATCCACTGAACGTTATGAATCGATTTACGCTTGAGCAACGTTGGGATTTATTGGACCAAAGAGGGACTGCTCGATGACGTCGATTTTGCCAAAAAAAGAGCATGTGAAGCTGATTTTCTTCTTGGTGGGTACGTTCATAAGCAAAATTGCCGAATTTGGGGCTCAAAATCCAATCCACCCATTACGAAGTGAATGTTTTATGCGAATTATGAAATGAAGGCATCATTGGACCATATTTTTTTGAAAATGAGGGCGGCGTAATCATTACGGTCAATGCAGACACCTATCGCACTATGATAACCGATATTTTTGTACCCGCTCTTCATGGTATTGATGTGAATGATGTTTGGTTTCAACGTAATCGTGCAACTTGCCACACATCTCATGCCACAATCGATTTATTGCATCAGACATTTTATGGCCGTTTAATTAGCCAAAATGGTGATGTCAATTGGCCGCCAGAAAGATGCAATTTGACAACGTTGGACTATTTTCTGTAAAGCGCCTTTAAAGAAAAGTGTTATGCCTACAATCTAGAGACAATTAAGCATTTTAAGGACAACATTCGTAATGGCATTGCCGAGAACCGACCACACACACTCGAAAAAGTGCACGAAAATTGGTTCAATCGAATGAAGTACTGTGACGTTAGCTGCGGCAGCCATATGAATGAAATGATATTCCTTTTCTAACCAGGACAATTTACAACAATTTATTTCAATAAAAATCTCTTTTAAATTCAATATATTTTCTTCATCCAATTTTTTATTTCTTTCAAATAAGACTCGACGGAGTCTTCAAGCCAGATTTTATTATGAAATCATTAGAGTCATATCTTCAGATTTGGAAGCAAGAAATATTCACGCAATTTTTTAAATGTAAACAGAATTCAACTGATTTACATTAGAAGTGCCAGTTAAAAGGCAAAAGTTTTAAAATTTCACGACCTTATTGACTCACTTCTGTAGTAAAAGAACGTGGTTGTTAATTGCTGCTCTCTCGAGAAAAATTATTCTTCCTTTTTTAAGTGAATATGCCAGCATTAGATGAGTATTTCATAAGATAGACTTTGCAATTCGACTTCAATTTCTGCCTCTATCAGTATTAGCCTGTATTCCAACATCCGTCGTTCAGATGCTATTGTCTCACATTGTTGTATTAGGCAATCTAAGTTGGCAATCAAAGTTGGCAATCTAAGTTGGCAATCAAAGTTGGCAGTCTAAGTTGGCAATCTAAGTTGACAATCTAAGTTGGTATATTGCACTTGTGGATAAAATTTTAAGATCTTTTACACAAATATTCTCTGGGTTGCCAAGTACATACATAATTGGTCATTACAACACTTCAGTCAGGATTACGACCTCGCTTCTCACGCCACTTATGTTGTGTGTGTTAATTTTATCCATGAGTGGTGGGGCCTACATTTTAGAGTCGACTTCGAAAGACAGACTTTTGAGAAACTTTTCATGGCAATTTTATTCACTCTCAGAGTTTTTGCCACAAATCTGCTGATAGGAAGTCCCCGAAGAAAAACTTTTTGTATTTTATTTTGATGTCTGGCCTGGGATTTGAACCTTGGCTTTACGTCTAATAAGCCAGCACAATACCTTCTACACTACGGCGACTTCAAGCTAAGTATAGTCTAAAATTCGGATTGTCGATTATATTTTGCTCAGAGCTAATCCAGTTGCACTTTATTGTATTCCATTACATTTCGAAAACAAAAGAATGAATGCTTTAAACGGAAAAAGACACTAATTTCTTGTACTTTAAATATAACTATTAGAAAAAGCGTTCCCCTCTATATGCCATACTGGTCTGTGTTTTACCACGACTACACATATTATAATCGCTAACGTCTACAGTGGCAGCAGCAGCATCAGTAACAACAACTAAAAAACAGTGTTACTGTGTCATATTTAATTGCATAATAATATTCGACTAAAACGACTGAGCATTTCCTGGTTTATGAGAGATTTTATTGTGGTTGTCGTACTCGTTTTCTTTTTTGTTTCATTTTCGTATTTTTATGGCTTCAAAACGGATGGAAAAAATTTTGTATTACAATGTATGTGCATGTATGAGGGAGAGTGTGCAAAATAGACAGAAAGGGAGAAAAAAAGAATATTTTTTAGTGGCTTAGTGGTACTAAGCCAAATAACAAATGAATATTGTTCTATAAAACAAAAACCCACAAACAATCACTTTTAAACAAAGCAACAGTGGAGGGTTTCAAAATAAGTACCACCACAATATTATAAGGACAGTGTTTATGAAGTAACATTTTTATGTTAACTCTGTACTGTTATTTCAAACGTCGTTACATTGATTCATTAAAATGTATTTCGTGTTTCACTACCACTCATGCACTCGTAATAACAGATATCATTTACAAGTGATACTGAATGCACAGTGATGGAGGAAATAATAGTGATATAATGAAACCTACAGATATTTCGGCATTCTCTTAAATTATTAAAACATAATATGCACTTAGGTTAGGTCAGGTGAAAGACTCCCTGGGAGGAAGAAGTCCCATTTAGGCCAGCATTTAGACCCATTGCGATACCACAATCAATTCTACCCGGGGGCCTGTAATGTACTGTAAATGTAATGTAATACGGTTCCATCGCCATTTTATTGTATCGTATTCTACCGTACCAAAGTGTACCATATCAAATCATATATCAAAGTAGAATATGTAAAAATAATGCTAAACCGCTGATGTAAAAGGATACGATATGCAGTGATTATGCAGGAAGAGGACTGCGGGAGCCATTGAGTTGCTAGCAACAGTCGGGTGGGGGAGTTCGGTCCTTTCCTAGCAAAATCGGTCTACAATACAAATTTATTATAGACTCCCTATTTTGTAATGATGTTTAAGGTGTAAGGTCTGGGATGACTAGATTCTCAATTAAGTCGTTAACTATGCCCCAAGCTAGTCATTTTGGGTAGTTTAACTATGGTTTGGGTTAGTCAAAACTCTCAGATAAATATCATCACCTCTGTTGTTGTTGAGGGATGTTGCCTCATAACCCACGCCTTCCAAGTTTCCTAGGCAAAAGAAAGTATTTTGTAGAAACCCCAAATTTAGGCATACGTCTAGTACTTAATCTAAATCTTCACTGTCAGAAAACACCCCTATTTCAAAGCCTTAGTTTACCATTCTATTTAAGATACAAATTTATTAAATTCATTAATTCTAACAATAAGTATAACTATTGTTTCTAATCATAATCATATTCAAATATAATTCAGAAAAAAGAAAATATATATATATAATTCAATTATAGTAGGAAAAAAATGTATATACAGATATACAAAATTAAAGAAATATTTAATTTTATCATTCTTTCAGTTACATGAAATGAATATATAAAAAAAATACTATTTTAACAATTAGGCCGAGGCTCAATGGGTTAATATTATAAATGTAAAAGAAACAAAAACCAAAAGAAATTCAAAAGATACGATCGCCAGCATTATAGGAACATTTTGGAATTGAAACATAACAATAATGAAAAAAAAAGAAATGAAAATAACATAGCAAACATATGTTAATGCACAGTGTGACAAAAGAAAAATTATGCTAACGATCTAATTGGTTGTGGTTTCTTTTAGCTTTTAAATTTGAAATTAAAGTTCATTATAGACTTACCAAATCAATCGATTTAATGATGAAGGCCTCCAGCATGATGTCGATGATGTGGTTGCTATATTAGTTATATATTCAAAATCTTCTAGGAAATATGTTAAATTCAATAATGATAATTTATAGGTTAATTTATAGGTTAAGTCTTAAATTAATCTTAGTCTTCATAATTTTAATACAAAATTATATTATATTATTACATTATTTTCATTTTTATATTACATTTCTTTTCATTTTTAGGTAGTAACTTATAACAAAAGGTACAAATATTTCAATAGAATTTTATTATAATATAGAAAAATTGTTCTATGTTAGCATAATCAAAAGTTGGAGATTTCTCTTTTAAAGTTTAAACTTTTTCCTATAAAATTCATTATTTAAAATTTTTTAAATTCAAATTATTACATTTAAGATTTCTTTTTAAGTTAATTCAATATCATATTTATGATCTTTTCAGCAATCTTTGATTATATACATATATAAATACATTTTATTATTTAATTCACTTTTATAATACTTCATGTGACTTCTTATCAAAATAAGCGAAAATTTGGATACTTCATTAATAACAATAACTTTAATAAGAATTAAGGATAACAATATATATATATATAGCCATGTTGTCATGGAATAACACTTTGATAAATCGGGATATTTTATGGTGAAGTGATGCACATGCTCTTCAGTTACGGTTCTATCAAAGATGACTTCAGGTTCTTCTCGTCTACTACCAAACTTCATTTAGGTTAGGATTTTGGATTCTCAAATTTATGCTCGCCATTTAAAATTCTTTATTATATTCATCCTGAATATAATAGGAGACATCTTTCTATTTTCACTTGGTATTTTTCTATTTTATTCTATTTTTCTTTATTTAAAGTACAAAAACTTCACTTATAACAAAACAACAACTTGATTTGATTCACATTTTAATAAATAAAACTGTTCACGATGTGAACACTTTGAAGTTCAAAAGCAAAAGAGATCGATTAAGAACGCGTGATCACCCACGCTAAGTACTTCTAGATCATTCTATTATATTAATAGGAATAAAACCGCTTTTCCGAAAATAACTGTAAATATTGACATTTGAAGCTTCCAATTTCGAAATTCCATTATATGAAAAAAATTACGACCTTGTGAAGTTTCCAAGATTTGCACTATGGCAACCCCAATCTTATTTTCTGTTTTTTTCTACTTGGTTCGTTTTCTAAATGGTATTTAGTACGTTATAAAGTAAGTGTGGTGAGAAGGATTATATTTATATGTAGATACTTAACCCATTAGAAACCAAAGTAACCAATTATTTCTTTGCTTTGTCACCAGAATGTAGGTTTATGAAAAATGAAATAATTTAGAAATCAAAACGACCATTACAAACCAAGAAATTTTGGAGGCATCCGATACAAAATTTATAGGAAAAAGTCGTTTAGGCTCTAATGTCCTTTCCGTGATATGTACCTATAAGTTTTCCTGTCAAATCTTCCAGAATGTAATAGTGGTTACCTATTTTCTCGCGAATTCTAGCTTTAACAAATAAAGGCGATAATTTAGCGTTGAAGTTTTTCTCAGCACTACTTTGGGCGAAATTTCTTCTATAGATTTCCTGACCTACTTTAAATGCCTGGACTTTTGAACGAAGATTGTATTGCTGTTGATTAGTTTTATGAGCTTCTCTTATGTGTTTTCTAAGATTTTGTCTTATTAACTGCAGGCTATCTTCTCTATTTATCTTCGCCGAAGGCTCATCTAAAAGTTTAATATTACGTAACAACTCATAGGAAGAAGCATGAGTTATCATGTTAAAGCCAAACAAAGCTTGATATGGTGAAGTGTTTATGGACTGGTGGAAAGAATTCCGAAGTGCACAACTAATATCACTAAGCTTCTGGTCCCATAATCGATGATCAGATTTTAAATACGCTCTTATACCAGCTATAAGTGAACGATTCACCCTTTCAGATGCATTAGATTGTGGAGAGTATAATGCTGTATATATGTGTTTGATACCATATGAAGTCAAAAATGCATTGAAATCATTAGCACGAAATTGACTGCCATTATCACTAACAATACTTTCTGGAACTCCATATGTATGAAATATTTGTTTCTGTAAAAATTCTATGATGCTAGTTGAACTAAATTTTCGTAAAGGACAAATCCAGTGAAACTTACTAAGATGATCCAAAACTATAAGGAGACCAATATAACCATTTTTACTCCTAGGATACGGTCCTAACAGGTCTATATAAAGACGTTGAAATGGTCGAATTGACGTAGTCTGGTTTCCCATAGGAGGTTTCATAATAAAATTAGGAGCTTTTGTTGTTTTACACACTTCGCAATGACGTACGTAGTCACGAACATCTCCAACCAATCCAGGCCAAAAGAAATTTCTTCTTAATAGTTCTAACGTTTTTGCCATCCCACCATGAGCTGTAACCGTACTATCGTGTGCTCTAGCAATTGCGTGCTCTCTTAATTTAACTGGTACCCATAGTTTCCAGCATCTTTCTTCTTGATCTTCATCTCCGGTATAATGATCCACACGGTAATAAATATATTTATCAATAATTTTTACATCTGGATATTTCGCTGCATTTTCCAGTATCTTTTCCTTTAACAGCTCATACTCTTGGTCTGAGAAATGAGGAGAATTTAAATCAATTTCTGGTTCAGTTGCTTCTACACTTAAAACTTCATTTAAAGGTATACGGGACAAAGCATCAGGTACTACATGGTCTTTACCTTTTCGATGGCTAATAGAAAAATTGTAAGGTTGAAGCTTGAATACCCATCGTGCCAATCTCCCACTTAAATCGGGTTGACGCATTAACCACAATAAACTTGAGTGATCGGTGATGACCTCAAATTCTTGCATTTCCAAGTAACAACGAAACTTTTTTATTGCTTCTACAGCTGCTAAACATTCTTTCTCTGTAACACTATAATTTCGTTGTGCGGAATTTAACTTTTTACTCATGTAAGCAATTGGTCGTTCTTGTCCTTGATCATCTAACTGGACTAGTACTGCTCCTATTCCGAAATCACTAGCGTCACAATGAAGGAAAAATTTCTTGCTAAAGTCTGGATTTGACAACACTGGAGCTGAGGTTAACAAAGTTTTAACCTTATCAAATGCTTCTTGTGCTTTTTCTGTCCATTTGAACATTTTTTTGCGGGATAATAACTCTGTGATAGGGAATACTACAGTAGAGAAATTGTCAATGAAACGTCGATACCATCCTGCCAATCCAAGAAAACCTCTAACTTGCCTAATAGTCTTAGGAACAGGCCAATCATGTATTGCTCTAATTTTCTCGGGATCTGTTGTGATACCACCGTTTCCAATCACATAACCTAAATAGTTTACTTCCGTTACACAAAATTTTGATTTCGAAATGTTTAACGTTAAGTTGGCTTTTCGAAATTGTGATGCTATACGAATCAGAATTTCAAGATGACTGTGAAAATCTTCTGATACAATTATTAAGTCATCCAAGTAACCAAAAACAGAATGTTTTAGGTCTGGAGGAATGATTTCATCCATCAATCTACACATTGTCTGGGGTGCATTGCAGAGGCCGAAAGGCATGACAACAAATTGATAAAGTGGTCTACCTGGTACTGTAAAAGCAGTTAGACTTTTCGAATTTTCATCTAAAGGAATTTGCCAATATGCATCCTTTAAATCCAACTTCGTTATGAGGTTTGCTTTTGGAAGCCTTGCGAAACTACCCTCAATGTTTGGAAGCGGATAGGCATCCTTTTTAGTTACTGCATTGACTTTACGTGCATCTAAACATAAACGAACTTTATTAGGTTTTACCACCAATCTCATCGGAGAACTCCAAGAAGATGTAGATGATTCTATTACACCTAGTTCTAACATTCGATCGAGTTCACCATACATTAATTGCTCAACTGCTGGAGACACCGGATAAAATCTTGATTTAATTGGTTTTGCGGTGCCTACATCAATTGAATGTTTAATAAGACTGGTTCTTCCTAATCCTTGCTTTTCAAAATTAGGAAAAGGTTCAATGACAGCATTGAGCTGTAACTGCTGACTTTGAGAAAGTGGGTAGAAGTTTTCTCTTGTGGTTTCGGAATGCTTTACATTCTCAGAATGAGTTTTAAGTTTATCGGAAATATCTGTTAATTCAGAAAGTAACGTGTTTGCAGATTTATCAAAAGAAACGATATCAGTACATCCAATTAAGTCTGGAAAAATAGCAAAGGACTTTACAAAGTCAATTCCTAAAATTAATCTCTGTGCTAACGATGGTACGATAAACAATTTTAATTGTTTAGACTGATTTTTGAAATTTACTTCAACATCCAGCCATCCATAAACTGTTTGCGACTGACCATCTGCAGTTTTTACAAAATTTTTACACTTTGTAAAGCTCTGTAATTTTGAAAAATCATAAGAAGCCAAATCTGAACCTATACAACTTACATTTGCTCCTGTGTCAATTAATCCTAATTCATTGAAATTTAAAAACTTTACTTTTGCGTAGTATCGCAAGTCTTTTGGATTAGATACTATAGACGACACCAGAAGTTTCCTACAGATTCTACGAACTTTGTAATATTTACGTAATCGGGAAGTGGAACGTTTAGGTTTTGTTTTCCGTTGATAATCAAGTGAAGATAGACGGAAAATCTGTTTACGTTTTTGCAAATACAATTCCCATCGTTTATGATAGGGCATTTTTGGCATAATAATTTTAGAAACGTCATCATTTTCCATATTTTCAATATTTACTTCACGTTTAAATATACTAAATTTTTTAGTTTTATCCGGATTTAAAGCAATATTTTCAGTGTTATCAGGTTGTAATGATCTATTAGAAGTTGGGGTAATATTTTCTGCTAAGTTTTCGCTTTCGCTACTATACCTCGGAAGTTTTTTGACTGTTGGTGTTTATTGGCAGCACATTTCACACAATTAGGTTTATAGACATTTTTTGTGCCACAACCATAGCAAAATATAGATCTTTTCTCAAGACAATTTTCCCAATGGTGGCCTATTTCGTCACAATTCCAACATTTTGACTTGATCTCGCTACCATGAATTGCTTCAATAGAACAATTAGTATCTACGTTTAAATCGACATTAACTTCTTCTGTCGCGTCAATTTCTGAAATATATTTTCTTGCAAAAGTTGAATTTTGACTGCGAGTGGCATGCAGATTTTTACGCATAGTTTCCTCACTTAAAAAGTTTTCTCGCATTTGCACAAGCTTTCGTAGATGTGAAATAGAGTGTATGGGGACATAAAGTAAATCCTGCCGTATCTCAGGTCGCAAATTTCTTGCTAAAATTTCTATTAATTCTGCGTCGGACATTGGTATAGGAAGATGATTCATAATAGCTAAAATGGAATCGAAAAAGGAATCGAAAGTTTCACCTAACTTTTGTTTTCTATTTCTAATTTCTTCTCTTATGTCAAAAGAGCTTTTATACGATTTATATTGACATCTAAGAGCGTTACAAAAGTCCTTCCAATTTATTGTCTCGACTTGTTTATGATACCTCCAGTACCAATCTCTAGCTTTTCCTGTCAAAAGGATATGTAAGTTTCGACAAATAACTGAGAAATCACCACTAAATGTATCCTTGGTCAACGATTTAATTCGATATAGAAATTCTTCTACTTGTAAACCTGTTGATGAACCATCAAATTTAATGTTCCAATTTTGAATAACCGATGCAATCTTATCAGCATGTACTGAGCTTAAATTTGAGTTTGAGTTTGCTATCGGAGAAAGTAAATAGGGATTATTAGGATTACTGTTGGGACGTTGAGCTTGACTCGCGTGAAGATTATTTTGTAAATTATTGGGCTGATCATTGCTATTATAATTTGCAGGTCCTATACTTATATTTTGCAAAATTCTAGTAACATTTGCTTCAATCATACGATTTATTTTTTCATAATCAATATCAAAAGATTGACTGTTGCCAGTTGTCGGTTGAGCAGCTTGACTCGTGTTATGTAAAGAAGAGTTCAAAATAATTGGGTCTAACTGATTATCCTCATTTACACTTGCTTGAGGTATATTAGAATCAGTATTGGAGACTGACTGATTAAAATCTTGAGCATCGTTGCGATTGCTACTACGAGTATTATAATGTTTTGCTAATGCTCCTCTCGTTTTGCTTCTGGATATTACTCTACTTGATTGAGTTTTAGAGCTAATTCTTAACTTACGCAGCTCATTTAATTGACATGAGTGCTTACACACTGGACATTCAGAAGTAGATGATAAATATGATTCAATACACGACCTATGAAAGGCATGTGAGCATTCATTAATAATCAAACAGTCGTCCTCTTCAACCATTGTTTCCATGCAAACATGACCTGCGGAAGGCTCAATATAAACTGGAGCCAAAGGTAATGGTGGAGGAAAATCTGTCCGTGAAGGAGTTCTTTCCATCGACATTTTGACTGTTCTCAATATTCTACACAACGTAAACGAAAATAAAAAAAAATACTATTGATACCAATATACCAAATATAACTCAGGAAAAAAATTATTAAAAAAAAAAAAAACTTACACTGATTTTCTACCTTAAAAAATATATTAAAGTGTGCTAAGATAATAATCCTGACTTAGTTAGATACTTTCAAATAAAAGAAAAAATTCTTTTTTTTTCAATTTAGAAAAAAAAACAATTAAATCAATTCAAATACAAATTATATAATTAATAATAATTTACAAATTTTTACGGGGTGTTTTCTTTTAGAAAGAAAATAGAAAAGTCCACTAGACGAAAAAAATAACTGAGAGAAAAAGTATTATGTTTTGACTAACGAGTTTATACAAATTGGGCTATGGTGTAATATCTGAATGAAAAGTATTGTGACTAAATTCTCACCTATCAGCACTTAGTAGTTGCGAAAAAAAAGTTTATAGATCTCTACCATACATCGGTCATTTACTTGCGAACAGCACAATAGATGAAATCCATTATGTATGTTAGAGGCTGAGAACATCGCTAACGAATTTAGGCATAATAATTTTATCAGTATACCACAATAGAAGTGAATAAATTCTTAGATATAACTCAAAAGGTATAGCAAAGGATATACAGGTATTAAGCGGTCAGTCTATTCGAAATTTATCACTCAAATAACTGAAAATATCCAGCAAAATCCTATACATTATTACTAAACTCATTTTTGCTACATCCAAACATTTATCTTTCTATGAAAATGATCTCTAAAAAGTATTATATTGAAAAAAATAAATAATAGAGCCAGAGATTCCTTGATAACTTTACTCTTCGCACCAGCACTGAATTATCAACCTCTTTTTGATCTCTTCAAGCTTCATGCCTCCGAGCTAAATTACCATAAGTCACAATCTAGAACCTCGCCCCACGTTGGGCGCCATTTTTGTAATGTACTGTAAATGTAATGTAATACCGTTCCATCGCCATTTTATTGTATCGTATTCTACCGTACCAAAGTGTACCATATCAAATCATATATCAAAGTAGAATATGTAAAAATAATGCTAAACCGCTGATGTAAAAGGATACGATATGCAGTGATTATGCAGGAAGAGGACTGCGGGAGCCATTGAGTTGCTAGCAACAGTCGGGTGGGGGAGTTCGGTCCTTTCCTAGCAAAAGCGGTCTACAATACAAATTTATTATAGACTCCCTATTTTGTAATGATGTTTAAGGTGTAAGGTCTGGGATGACTAGATTCTCAATTAAGTCGTTAACTATGCCCCAAGCTAGTCATTTTGGGTAGTTTAACTATGGTTTGGGTTAGTCAAAACTCTCAGATAAATATCATCACCTCTGTTGTTGTTGAGGGATGTTGCCTCATAACCCACGCCTTCCAAGTTTCCTAGGCAAAAGAAAGTATTTTGTAGAAACCCCAAATTTAGGCATACGTCTAGTACTTAATCTAAATCTTCACTGTCAGAAAACACCCCTATTTCAAAGCCTTAGTTTACCATTCTATTTAAGATACAAATTTATTAAATTCATTAATTCTAACAATAAGTATAACTATTGTTTCTAATCATAATCATATTCAAATATAATTCAGAAAAAAGAAAATATATATATATAATTCAATTATAGTAGGAAAAAAATGTATATACAGATATACAAAATTAAAGAAATATTTAATTTTATCATTCTTTCAGTTACATGAAATGAATATATAAAAAAAATACTATTTTAACAATTAGGCCGAGCCTCAATGGGTTAATATTATAAATGTAAAAGAAACAAAAACCAAAAGAAATTCAAAAGATACGATCGCCAGCATTATAGGAACATTTTGGAATTGAAACATAACAATAATGAAAAAAAAAGAAATGAAAATAACATAGCAAACATATGTTAATGCACAGTGTGACAAAAGAAAAATTATGCTAACGATCTAATTGGTTGTGGTTTCTTTTAGCTTTTAAATTTGAAATTAAAGTTCATTATAGACTTACCAAATCAATCGATTTAATGATGAAGGCCTCCAGCATGATGTCGATGATGTGGTTGCTATATTAGTTATATATTCAAAATCTTCTAGGAAATATGTTAAATTCAATAATGATAATTTATAGGTTAATTTATAGGTTAAGTCTTAAATTAATCTTAGTCTTCATAATTTTAATACAAAATTATATTATATTATTACATTATTTTCATTTTTATATTACATTTCTTTTCATTTTTAGGTAGTAATTTATAACAAAAGGTACAAATATTTCAATAGAATTTTATTATAATATAGAAAAATTGTTCTATGTTAGCATAATCAAAAGTTGGAGATTTCTCTTTTAAAGTTTAAACTTTTTCCTATAAAATTCATTATTTAAAATTTTTTAAATTCAAATTATTACATTTAAGATTTCTTTTTAAGTTAATTCAATATCATATTTATGATCTTTTCAGCAATCTTTGATTATATACATATATAAATACATTTTATTATTTAATTCACTTTTATAATACTTCATGTGACTTCTTATCAAAATAAGCAAAAATTTGGATACTTCATTAATAACAATAACTTTAATAAGAATTAAGGATAACAATATATATATATATAGCCATGTTGTCATGGAATAACACTTTGATAAATCGGGATATTTTATGGTGAAGTGATGCACATGCTCTTCAGTTACGGTTCTATCAAAGATGACTTCAGGTTCTTCTCGTCTACTACCAAACTTCATTTAGGTTAGGATTTTGGATTCTCAAATTTATGCTCGCCATTTAAAATTCTTTATTATATTCATCCTGAATATAATAGGAGACATCTTTCTATTTTCACTTGGTATTTTTCTATTTTATTCTATTTTTCTTTATTTAAAGTACAAAAACTTCACTTATAACAAAACAACAACTTGATTTGATTCACATTTTAATAAATAAAACTGTTCACGATGTGAACACTTTGAAGTTCAAAAGCAAAAGAGATCGATTAAGAACGCGTGATCACCCACGCTAAGTACTTCTAGATCATTCTATTATATTAATAGGAATAAAACCGCTTTTCCGAAAATAACTGTAAGTATTGACATTTGAAGCTTCCAATTTTGAAATTCCATTATATGAAAAAAATTACGACCTTGTGAAGTTTCCAAGATTTGCACTATGGCAACCCCAATCTTATTTTCTGTTTTTTTCTACTTGGTTCGTTTTCTAAATGGTATTTAGTACGTTATAAAGTAAGTGTGGTGAGAAGGATTATATTTATATGTAGATACTTAACCCATTAGAAACCAAAAAAAAAAAAAATCAAAGTAACCAATTATTTCTTTGCTTTGTCACCAGAATGTAGGTTTATGAAAAATGAAATAATTTAGAAATCAAAACGACCATTACAGGCCAAACAATCGCTAGAGAAAACCATCCCGCGTTTGCAATAAATCTTGCTATTACAGCAATCTAGATTAACGATGTCAGAAAATGAAAGTCAGAAAGCTCCGTCTCTTCATCACTAGAGCAAGGCACTGTTACATCTGAAGACAATGCATCTGAAAGACAGTCTCATTCGACGAAATTCCTACCAAAAGGGCAGTGTCCCGTGAAATCGCTGTTGTGCGAGGAATGGACATTCCATTTAATAATAGAAGTGAGTCGGCTCCTCTATTACACATGTATAACCAGTAGTGTCTAGCTAAATAGCACGTATTCTCTTGCTGCCATGGATATTGAGCTTTCCTGTTAAGCGAGGTTCCTTTAAACTGAGGTTTTAGGAATAGCTATGCCCTGTAATATATCAGAGATTGCGAGCTACGTACCGATCATCAGAAATGCAATGAATGAACAGTATTAATATGTTCCGAAACCCCCACAAAAGTTTCCTTTGAATGATCAAAAATTATTTAAGAAATGTTCGGCATTCAAGTACTGACATTGAAAATACGGTCGTTGATGGATTAATCGCAGTCTGGTTGTCAAAGTAAAGTAAATAGATTTTCAGAAAAAATCCCACTGCTTATCCTGCCGCTTTCAAAATGGCCATAACCTTTGCAGAGGAAATACCTGCAGTGGAAAGGCAGCCTATAAGACAATTTATTATCAGAACCCTTAAAAACTATACTGCAACAGTTAATCCTGCCATGCATTGGCATTAACCTCAAAGGTGTCATTAGGAAACTTCGGAGCTACAGACCAGAAGAAGAAGCCCTTAGATAGAATTCAACGTTCCATTCAGAAAGTTTTAAGGAACCACACAGTTCGATTGAATGTGTCTAAAGAAAACCCCTCTTCTTCAACAGAAGATCGTTGACGAGTCAACTAAGTAAAGCAAAATGCCTTAGTTGTAGTGAAACAAAGTACACTGGTGATCGGGATATTTTATTGACTGCCTACTCTGTCTGTCAATCGGCAGCGCCTACCAAACATATACACCATATAGCAAGGTAGAGCAGCACGATAGAGCCATCATGTGCAGGCCCTATACAGGTACAAAGCGTATTGTCGCTTTCTTAAAGTTCTTAATTACGTTATCCTTTCACTAGAAGTTGGTATACAGAAAGTTCCCAGGTTACTTTACCAACTTGAATAAGGAAACTTGGGTACTTTAAAGATCGGTAAGTTGAAAACAGGTTCCTCTTGAAAAACTTAAACCTCACGATGAGCAGCATTCTGTTGTAATCTTTAGAGTCTGGTTACATCTCGAAGAAAGAGAGATAGAAAGAGTATGCAGATCAAATGACCATTTCATTCGCATAACCATAGACCTTATAACCAAGTCGCCGCAGTCACAGATGTTGCTTGACACACTCCAATAATATTAGAATCGAAAGACTTTTAACAGACGGAACAAACCAGGATGCATCCATTCGTCTAACGGAGGCGAGCAGCAGGGAGCAAGCTGTGCGACTGTGCTTATGAAACTACAGAGGAAAGCGCAGCCCATCAAATTTTATGAAATGTACAACATCTGCCAACGCTGTACTCAGTTTATCATTGTTATTTATTTTTCTTTTTTATCCGTTTCCCGCTTTGTTAGCTGTTTCTTATCGTTTACAAATGACAAAGAGAGTGAGAAAGAGTTGAGTTATCTTATTTTTTATATTCGTTTATTTTTTATTTTTTGTTGCTCGTCTTTGTATTGTAGCTGTTGCCTGGAATGGTTAATATTGTCTGTCTACACTGAACTATAAATCTCTGCCTGTATTCTAACTTTTAGATGGTATGATAGAGTGTGTATGGGGTTCATGTGTTTACAGTGAGCGTCAAGAGAAACTGTATATTATGGATAAAATATCTAATAATCACCAAACTTAACTTTTACCACTTAAGGAGAGTGCCCAAAAAAAATGGACAATATTTCGAAATTTTTTTTTAATTTTTTATTTCAATTTTAAATACTGGCAATGAAACAATTTTAAAATAAAAATAACAGTAATTTATTAATTTATTTTTTTTAATGTGGAGTTTCTTTTGACGCTCACTGTGTATGTGTGTTTTGAGGAAGTTTTGCGTATATTTATTATTGTACATGTCAGTTCTTTTTTGTTTTTGTAACCATTTGCCGAACAAAAAAAAAAGAAATTTTTTTCTATATGCTTGGAAAGCCACCGTTTTATTTTGTAGTCAACAAATATTTCACTTCCGGTTACAAAAAAAAAAGGACAATACAAGGAAATTTTTTTCAAATTACAAGAGAAAAGCTTGTATGAACTGTTCATTAAATATTTCAAGCTATGTATGTTTGATATGAAAAACAAAAATAATGTATGCCATAGTAATTTGAAGTCGCCGTGGTCAACTAGGTAGTGTGTTGGCTTATTCGACATGAGGGTACGCTTTACACCCCAGGTCAGATGTTTCCAACAAAACGAGGTATGAATAAATATTTCTTCGGTGACTTCCTCTAAGAAGATTTGAAGCAAAAATTCTGAGAGATAATAAAATTGTCATGAAAAAGTTTCCTAAAAATCTGTCGTTCGGACACGGCAAAAATGGTGTGCGTAGTAAACAGCGTAGTAAACCTTGCGGAACGGTTGTAATGACGAATTATATATGTCTGTAAGTTTGGAAATGATAGTTTCGAAATATTTCCAGACATATTTTCGTAATTTGTTATACACTTTTAAAAAAACTAATATTTATCTGTACTCCGAAACCTTGTTTAATTTATTGCAGTTATTGACAATACTACACCTCCAACTTTATTATCTGCTCATTGTTTCTTTTTTTCTATTTCAAAGTGATAATTTGTCCCCAATCAAATCTGCCTTTTTATTTCTGTAAGAATTCGTACAATAGTTCATCCTCTAAGTATGCAATACTTTAAGGATTTCCTTAACAGTGTTCGTAGGCGGATGAGTAATATTTTTTATTATTAATTAATAATCATACGTTGCGGTGTATAGGTGTTATATACGATTTTGTTATCAATTTTAAAACAGGTGTGTTTTAAACCCTACTGCGAGCTAATATAATTGTAGGTATATTTCAGGCATGTAAACTTTCTCAAAAATCTATCGTTCGTGGTCGACTATCATGTATAAAATTAACACACACAACATAAGTGCTGTGAGAAGTTAGGTTGTAATTTTGACTGAAGGAATGTAATGACCAGTTATGTATGTTTGTATGTATGTATGTATGGTTGAACATAAATTAAATTCGTAAACAAATATTAATTTAATATTTCTGTTGTATCGTGTATTTGTTATTGTTTTTATTTTCGTTGTTGTTGTTGCTTTTTTGTTATTATTATATCAGGATTCAATTTCATATGATTTCCATACACAAAGTATGTATTGATTAAATAAATATTAGGGGGGGCTCAAATGTTGCTAAAGAACGTTTTAATTATTTTCTACCGGAACCTCTCTGTGTGGAACGTATTATAGTTGTCCAAGTTTCCATTACACTGGGGAATAAATCTGTCTCAATTTGATCGATGTCTCCCGTACACCTACAACTTCAGAAACCTCACGAAAAAGAGTCTAAGAAGGTCAAATCATATGATCCCGGTAGCCAGTTTATAAAATTTCCACCTACGATGACCATGCTCATGCAAAATATCCAATGTGGCATAAACTGTGTGGTACATAGAGCCGTGTTTTTGAAACCACAGGTCTATGGTGTTTATATATATACATAATTGGTCATTGAGTTAGTATTACGTTCTCACACCACTTATGTTGTGTGTGTTAATTTTATGCATGAGTGGCGGGAACTAAAGTTTACAGTCGGCTTCGAACGACAGATTTTATTGAGAAACTTTTTCATGGCAATTTTATTTACTCTCAGAACTTTTGCCAGAAGTCTGCTGAGAGAAAGTCGCCGAAGAAATATTTTTTCGTATTTCATATTATTGGAGATCTCTGAACAATGCTACCCAGAAATTCCAAACAGGGGTAAATAATCTGTCATCAGCTGTTGAGTGAATTCTGTGAAACTATTTTATTCTAATCCTTTCTAGCTAGACGAGTTCTGTTGATAAATTCTTTGTGCCTAAAATTTTGTTTATTATTTTAAATGCAACGAAAGGGAAGTTATTAAGTGGCGTCTTTTTGTTTATTGAGAGCGGCTTTTAAGACAAATTCAAAACAAGTCGTGTCTTCGTGTAATTACTTTAATTCTAAAGGTTAACCCATTTCAAATTTAAAAATGCAATTAAAAACAAAATTGGTTTGAAATCTTTCCAAATTGGTTTTTTCTTGTGAGGTACAATTATTCCGGTAGGAAATGTAATATTAATTCATTCATATTACATATTTCACATTTTCATATTTTCACTTTTTCGAGTGTATTGGGTACTATCTCGGCAATGACATCACAAATGTTGGCCTTCAACTGCTCAATTGACTCTGGTTTGTAGGCATAACAATTTTCTCTAATGGCGCTCCGCAGAAAATAGTCCAACGCTGGCCTATCGTATCTTCTTGGCGGACAACTAACATCACCATTTCGGCCAATAAAATATACATCAAATTTTTGACGCAATAAATCGATTGTGGCATGATATGTGTTGCAAGTTGCATCATCCTCTTGAAACCAAATATCGTTCACTTCAATACCATGAAGAGCGGGTACAAAAAAATTTGTTATCGTAGGCGTCTGCAGTGACCATAATGTTGCGTCGTACTCATTTCCAAAGAAATATGGGCCAAGGATGCCTTCACAATTCTTATGAAGGTAACCTTTGCACGTCCTGCTATCTTCTTCAGAGCTACCCAGCATAAACATCCAATGTTTATTTTGTTATCAGTAGTCCAGTAGTTTAGTAGGAAGAGTATAGACGTGAGGTCAGACGTCTCCAGCAAAACGAAATATAAAAAATACTTCTTCGGCGACTGCCTCTCAACAGATTTTGAGTAAAAACTCTAAAACTCTAAATAAAGTTGGCATGAAAAAGTTTATCAAAAATCTGACGTTCAGAGTCGACTTCAAACTGTAGGTCCCGCCACACATGTATAAAAATTAACAAACACAACAGAAGTGGGTTGTAATTATCTATTATGTATGTGTGTATGAATTTCTTACATTACCTTAAACGAATAAATCCACTATGACAACAAGAATGCCTCTCTCATGATGTAACAGAGAAATTCAAATGTTTTCTTTCATCTCTTTGTGGCATTTCATTTTCTTTAAGTCAGTCACCGTTGTAATGGTTGTAATCAAGGAAACTATTTCGTTCCACCATGCACATTCCCTTGTTTAATTTTCTAAAATACTTTTCCTTTATACTTCGTTTACGATTCGTGGACGCTTGATGCAAACTACAAAAACTTTTAAACTAATTGTAGTGACAGCACATTCAACAAAAAAGCAAAAAAATATTGCATTCTACACCAACATTAAACCAAAGCTGTAGTCGTGGATCACTCCTTCCTTAACTAAAATTGAATGCATGGTAATCTGTTTGTATAAATGGGTGTGTGCGTGTGTTAGTGTCAATCAGCGTGAGCATGAGTGAGTGTTAAAGTGCTTTGGCGTGTAAAGGATGTTTCGCTGTAACGGTGTCAAGTGGGTTCCGTGTCATTTGTTGTTTGAGTTGTAAGAAAACGTAAGAAAAGAGGAAAAAAGACAAAAGTATGAAACACTAAAATTCACTGAGACAACCTTAGTCACATACGTTAATGCACACGCATACTAGTTCACTTATTTAATATAGAGCTGGCTTGGTTTTATGGTTGCCGTTTACTTGTCTTTTTCCTTCAGCAACTTTATTTTTTTTTTCGTTTAATCTTTTGACTATAAAAAGGAAATGAAACTGCTTTTGACAGGATAATGAGAACCCATTTAGTTTATGAGCCATTTAGTTTAGAAAGTGATTGTATGTGTTTAAAATCTTAAAAGCTGTTAGAATTTTTAAAAGAAACGTGAAAAATATATTTGAAAAGCTAATTTTAACTTACACTAAAATAGCTACTACTCTGGAATATATATGAGACTGTTTTCAATTATATTTCGTATATCGAAAACAATTTTAAGGGCACTGCCTTAACTGCAACTTTTAAACACCGTAGAGTTTAGTTTTTGTGGCCTTAAAAATATTGTTACGTTTTGCCCTTTAAAAACGTTTAAAATATGAGCTCGTAGAGTGCAAATAAAATAAAAATAAATTTGTGTTTAGTTTCAAATTAAATTCTTTATTGTTCGCATAATTCTGTGTGGCACTGTTCACAACTTGATGTAAACAACAACAATTGCTTTTCTTTGTTATATATTCCTTTGTTTACACACTTTGCATAAACAATAACAATTACTAGACAATTGTTCGACTGATTTTTCTAACGGAGACCTTCAAACCACGATTACTCTCTTCCAATACACCGCGTCTTCACACAAGACTGACTGAACTTTTACTAACTCGATTGCCTGCTTTGTCTTGCCTTTAATATGGCAACGTAAACAGTCTGATGAATGTTCTTAAAGGCGAATGTTAATGGCTTCGCCCTCTCGAGATCTCTATAAACGTAAGTATCGTTATTTCAGTATTGTTGTTTGTGTATTTTGTTTACATTTATTTTAGTAGTATTTGTGTTTGTTGTATTTATGTTTACTTGTTTATCATTTTTTTATGCTGCTGTTTGCTGTTATATTACGCAGTGCTATAATTTGTAAATAAGTTCATTGTGTTGTTTTTGTAGCTTTTTGTTTGTAATTTTAATATTAAACGATGTGAAAGCAAAACACCAGAATCTTGATTTTTAATTTTCGTAACAATATAAAGCCACAATGATCCAGGGTTTTAAAATACGTATCAAATTATTTAAAAATTATTTACGTTTGTAGCAGTCTCGTAACGCATCTGTCAATAATCTCACAGCTGTGAGACGTCAATGTATTCAGTAGTAGGTACAGATCTAGATTAACTTGCCCTTGTGTTAAACCACTATTAAACCAATAACTCATAGTGAAGGGACGAGTGTAAGTAAATTCTTAATCCAAATGAGAATAGATATTGCAGAGTAGTGCATTTAAAAACAAAACTCGCAAGCTTAGAAAGCGGAATGCTTCCCAACTAGCTTAGTTTATGAAGGCCAGTCTTATTGGGATTCCTGCTTCTGTATACCTGTTATGCTTGTTAATATTATGACAGCAGAATGAAATCCTCAGATGTAGTCTTGTAGTATAGGAACACCACTGTGTTACTCAACTTAACAGAGCTGTATTCCTATTTCTGGCATCTACTGAAAAATAAAAGAATAGGGCTATGAAGCAACAAAAGTAGAAACTTTTGTAATTTTTCGGAATCAGAAAGTATCTGAAACCCATAGAAGTTTATGGGTTAAGTATATCACTCGCTCAGGGTTGCACGGGCAGTGATGTAAGCCAAATTATAGAAGAATACTTCAAATATGCTTATGTAAGCTAAGAAAATTTTTCAACATTGATATGATGTTATTTTAGGCGTATTTTAGCTATATTTGCTAGCTGTACGTGAATTACCACTGTCTCGAATTGTTGTCGGCTTTTGGTTCTCCTTTATCCATCTCAACTTTATATATATTTCTTGCATAAACCTACTAATTTTTCCCCTCGAAAGAGATAACACTGACAAATGTCCACCAAAATATTAAGTGTAATTTTCTTTTGAAAACAACAACTCGTATATAAAATGCCGTGTAGTGGTCTGTGTTTGTAACACACCGTCGTAAACATTAATCACCATAGTAACAGGCACTTTAACACTTTTACTTATTCAATAAAGGGTGGGTTTGTCCCTCCTTATCACTGGTCTTTTTCTAAGAATAATTGCAAAACGTACTCTTTTCTTTTCATTTAAACTTAACAATTTGTGTGTATGGCATTATTTTATGTCTAGACGGAAGACATTAACTTGTTATATGGCGCAACTCTTACTATCTTTGTTTTTCAGAAGAAAAATAAAAATTTGACTGCCAAAAAATGTATTTTAGTTGTCTAAAGAAAGCGTGAATAATTGCCACTGGTCACGCGATTCATATTTAAAGGTGAACAAATAAAAGGACAATAAATTTTTTGGTGGCAATTTAATATATTTCTGCTCCGAATAAAGCACTACGTGGATATTGGCAAGGGTTTAATTTAGTAGACTATCATTTACGTAGGCAGGTCAAAAAGTTCGTAATGCACGGAATTTTCTGAACCATTATCAATGACATGACCTTTCCACCAGAACTCCTGGATGTATACACTGATGGCTCTAGACTCGATAAAGGGGTTGGGTAAACTGTACCTGAACATTTCACTTCGATTGTCTGATTACTGTAGAGTGTTTCAAGCGGAGGGAATGGCCATTTACAAGGCCGCTCAATGGGTCCTCATCAATGATGCTCCGTTCACCCTCGTCTCAATCTTCTCTGCTTGTCAGGCGAGCGTAATGATTAACTCTAGGCATATTGGTTCCTGGGAGCAGTTACATTCCGGGCAATTGCACGGCCGATGAGCTCACCAGAGTCATTGTCTTATGGGAAGGGAAGACATGCTGTAAAACTGTAGCTACCGTCTAACGACTTCAGCAGTGGGTGTACATCTACTGAAGAGGAGGAAACTGTTATCCATTTTCTTTGTTAACACCCATCTCTTGCGAGGTGTAGATATAGGTTATTTGGTGCTCCATTCCTTGTCAGACTAACGGAGTTATTATCCCTAGTTTGATGGAATTCGGTCAGTACAGGGACTGCGCTTACTTGTGACGTCACAATGGGCCGCTATGCGTGCTCTAGTGAGCCTTGGTAATCAAAGCTATCTCTTCGAACTAGCTTATCATTAAGAGTGAAGGTGATATTATCATAAGGAAGGCTTTAGAGTAGACTTCAAGACCGCAGTTGAATACAGAACATGGAAGTTACACTCTTAGGGAAGGCATAATTCCTAAATAAACAAAGCACAATTAAAGCACTCTTTTAAATGTCCCTCCAAAGTGCCCTTAAATATCCATAAAATAAAGGAACAATGAGCTAACCAAGCAAGAAAAGGACATCAAATGACTTTAACCACCATCCCATACTACTCGATAAGAGACCATCAGGTGATAAGGGTTGAAAGGACACACACAATAAATAAATTTGTCCTGTCATGTCAAATCATTTGTAACCAATACTGTTGCCACACTGCAGAAGAAATTTTAAATAAAAATGAAATAAATTTATCAACGGCCGTTATCATGGCATCAGACGCAATTCATATAACGCAGCTCTTAATGTGGCTTTTAAAAATAAATTGTTTTTTGGGGTTTTTAATCAAATAACGTATGGCAGGCAAAAAAAAATCGATTCACAAGGCAAAAATGCTTCTTACACACTCGTATTTCTCTTCGTTTCGAGTCTTTAACATATTACTGCATATTATAGTATAAGTTTTCATTGCTATTCTCATTACTGTCTCTCTCTCTCTCTCTCTCCATTTTACTTTTAAGTATTTTAATTTGAATTGTTGTTGAATCTGTTCTGTTTAAATAAATTCAATTTAATGGTTTCTTAATTAAAAACGCTGCCAATCAGGATTGACTGAACCGCAAACATGCATATCTCGGCATACGGCATTCGGCAAGAGCAAGCTCTTATACACTCACATGTACATATACTCACATATGTATATGTATACATCAAAAGAGAATAGAGCGAATTAAAGAATTTCTTCACAACAAACAAAAAAAATTTCGTTTGGTATCGCATCGCATATTTGTCTCATTTAAACTCTCTTGAACTCAGACGCAATCATACATATGTATGTGTATAGCAGTCGTAAAATATACAGTCAAGTCATTACCTTATACAAAAAGACGATTGTTTTAATTTTTTTTTCTTTAAAATTCACTGCATTGCTCTCAGGTTGGCGTTCATAACGAATGCTGCTGACTTCCAACTAAAATAACGCGATTTTTTTAAAATTATTTGTAAAGGAATGTAGTGCTGATTCTATTCATCGTTTGGTTTCTATTCCGCAACATTGGGTCCCCGGAATCCTTGGATAAATACTCCGACGGCTCCAGGTTTGATAATGAGATTGATAGTGGCGTCTTTTAAGGAAACATTCCCTTCCGATTACCGGGTAACTGTTGGGTGTTTCAGGCTGAGGTGTTGGCCATTCACCAGTCAGCTCATTTGATCCTCATCAAGGGTGCTCCTTTCAGCTGTATCTCGATCTGATAGTCAATCCGTAGTTAGATCCCTTTCCAGCGTTAGGCTCAACTCCAAACTCATCAGGGAGTGTCGCCGTTTTCTCGACGTCCTCTCTAAGCGATTCAGCATCCCGCTTGTCCGGGTATTCGGACACAGGGGCATTCCTAGCTGATGAGCTTGCCACAGTAGGTACACTCCTTCCAGAATCCTCTCAAATCGAATTGGATATGCCATTCACCTCGGCTAAATTGGCCATTAGGCAACAATTTTTACTGGACTCCAACCTATTCTGGACAAATGAGGTATCTTGCCCAATTGCCAGACTCACTTGGCCCATGAGGGATAGGAGACGTACCAGTGGCTATGCTCACAGGTCAATGCGTTATGCGGAAAGACTGCAACTCCCTTCGAATGACTACTGCCGAGGTTGTGGATCTACTGAAGTGGAGGAAACTGATATCCCCTTCCTTTGCCAATACTCTCACTCGCGAGGGGCAGATTTAGGTTGTTTGGCCTTACATTGCTTGTCAGCTCCGTTAAGCTGACATCGATATCAAGGACATCTTCGACAGTTTCGCTCGTGAAACTTTTAGGCTGGTTTCCAGCTTAAGGAAGTCATGCTTTTAGTGTGCAGCTCCCGCACTAACCAATTTATTCTATAAGTTCGGTGGAATTTGGTCCGTACGAGGACTGCGCTTACCCGTGGTATCACAACGGGCCGTTATGCATGCTCAAGTAAGCTTTTGATATCAAAGCTACCACTCCAACCTACCTACCTACGACATAAGGTACCTTAAATATTGTGTTTATTGAGTTTATCTATTAGTAGCGGGACTTACAGTTCAAAGTGGACTTGCAAATTCCAAATGTTTGAGAAAATTTTCTTGGCGTTTTTATTTTACACTCAGAGTCTTTCCCAGAAGACTATTAAGAGGAAGTTGCCGAAAGAAGTATTTTTTTTCATATTATTATTTCTTTTTGTTCGAGATATAAAAGGTTGATCCATGACCTTTCGTCTAATAAGCCAACACACTGCCAATAGACTAAGACGTCTTCACCTTAACGTCTGATCCTAAAATTGTATCATTCTCTCATTCTAATTTAATAAATTTAAGGCTTTTTTTAAAACTCTTGCTGCCAAATTTCAAAATTTATTACATATTCTTTTTTCTTCGTATGACAACATTCTCTTACTGCTCTGCTTACTTTGAAATCATGCCAATGAACACGAGTCTGAAGAACCGAAAGTTTTATACACAAACAAAGTTACAAGCAGTAAAAGAAAAGCTTGCTATAGAACAGGGTATCAAACAAAGAAAAGTTGAAAATATTTCTAGTAAAAGATAGACAAGGACACTTGGGATCGTAAGTGAAAAAATTAAAAAAAAAAACAAAAAATTTTCTTTTTTTAAAATAATTCTTGCAAGATTTCTCACATGCATACAAAATATACTCTCATATATGCACAACAATATGTAACGAATGTAACATTTGTTCATATGATTACGATGGTTGTAAAATGCTTAAAAATATTAACTTTCCTACGGTTATATGTTAAAACTATGGCAGCAGTCTTCTGATAAAAACGCCGAGAGTAATGAGAAATTTTTAAAAATCTGTTATTCAGAGACGACTTTAAACTGTAGATACCGCCACCTGGGTGCTATGAGAAGCTAAGTTGTAATCCTAACTAAACATTCGTGATGACATTGCCGAGATCTACCTTATACACTCGAAAAAGTGCACGAAAATTTTTCCAAAGGAATGAGGTACTCTGAGGCCAGCCGCGGCAGCCATCTGAATGAAGTAATATTCCATTTATAACCGGAGCATTGGACTTCAGTACAAAGAAATAAATTTGGCAAAATTTTAAACCGCTTTTGTTTTATTGCAATTTTTAAATTTAAACTTTTAAATGGCCACTCTTAGTAGAAGTGTCATTATTATCTCTAAAGTTCATTTACCTTTGAATAATAAACTAATTGCAGATATTAAGTAGATATAAGGACCAGTTAATCAAATAGGAAATAGTCTACCACAAGTAGTATGTAGTATTCATTAAACACAATGAGGCGTCTAAAGCAAAAAATCAAAAGAGGAAATACTATATCGATTAATATTACTCTTTCAAGAAGCATACATACTACACCGGCTTCAAGGCTCTCTTATTATATCGACGTAGATATGTATGTGTTTGCTTTAATTAATGTTTAAGTATTATTTCACCACAACTTCAATTATCATAACACAAGTTATGGTAAAATATTTTCAAAAGAATAAACGGACAGATATACATACGCGTAACAGGCATGAATAACATCAATTGAATGCAAATATTCAAATGTGTAGATTAGGTTGGACATGATTGCGTATGAAATATATACTAATATGAGCTCGTAGGTAATGTTAATTTGAAAACATTACATTTCTTTACTTTTTTTCTAAATTAATATGCAAATCGTGTAAATCAGCTGTTAACTGGTACGTATGATGAATATTTAATATTAAAATGAAATATTACTCATACGCATAAAAACACTATTAAGAAAATCATTAAAGTATTGCATATTTACAGGGTGGACTATTGTACCAATTCTTACAGAAATAAGTAGATTTTTTTGGGGACATTTTCTTTGAAAAAAAAAAATTACGTAACAAAAAAAAAAAAAAATAAAAACGAATCTTAAAGGAGGGGTGTTGTATTTAACGACATTAAATTTAAAAGTGGTCCTGAGTTTAGATAAACGTTAATTTTATTAAAAACACAAGAAGAAACGCTTTGTTTAGTGTCAGGGTATTACAAATTACCACAAAATATGTCTGAAAATATTTCGGAACCATCCCTGTGTCAGAGGAGAAAGAGACACCTGGGTGCCTACTACATGGAGGATCAAGATGAACTGTCATGCACTGATATTGGCACTCTGAGTCCCTTCATCAGAAGCTCCAAGTGGTTCCTGGAATAGGGGAAAATGTGAAACTGTGGTATCACAATGGGCCCTGGGTGCGGCCTAATTGTGTCCGCTCATGACTCCATCGAGGGGACAGCCACTTCTACCTACCTCGTGTTTAATATAAACTTTATACTACTACTATTATACATGCATACTTACATACAGACATAATTGTTAATTGCACTCCTTCAGTCAACCTAGTCTCTGTGTGCTATTGTTATACATGAGTGGCGGTAGCTATAGTTTAAAGTCGTCTCCGAACGGCAGCTTTTTGAGAAACTTTTCATGGCAATTTTTTATTTATTCTCAATATTTTTTCATATTTCGTTTTGTTGAAGATGTCTGACCTGCGGTTTGAACCTCACGTCTAATAGGTCAACACATTACCTACTAGACTACGACGACTTCGTACAGAAGATTTTAATCTTTAAATATGCTAAAACTCTTCCGTGTGACATTTTATAAAAAACTGTTAATAACATTTTCTCTTTTCCTTTCCTAATCTTCTGTGGTAGACGTAGAAGCAGTTGTGATACTCTTGTGATACCTCTTGACCTATGTTATGATCATTCCTGAGAATTTGGACCACTGGCATGAGTTTACTGGAGTACAGCGACTACTATGGGCAATGTGCCTCATACTAAATTAAGACAGTTCCGTCAGTAATGCCAAGAGTGGCGAATTGGATTATTTCGCGCATTGGATCTATATGACGTGTTTTCCGATAAGAAATTTTAGTTTAAGTCGCACCTGATGGGCGTCTAGCCGATGGATATATCTTTCTACTAAGCTCTTTAACTGGTTTACGATACAGCCAACTCTATCCACCTCAACTAAATCGTGGCCAATAGGGCCCCTATAAGCAAATAGCATGTGAAGTTATTCAATGTGGTTTCCTTTCCTGCCAGGGATTTATAATATCAGCTATTTTAGGGAACATGCCATTAGTGAACACCCATTTAATCGCCATATAGACAGCAATGAATACCGCTTAGAATATTCAAATATAAAAAAGGTAGCTAAAGCTATGCGACAACAATTTTTCCAAGACTTTATTTAAAATATCAAGTGTTTCCATTGATTATTTTTTAAATAAAGATGTCTTTACCACAAAACCGCGTCACAATATGATGGAATAAATACAAAAGAGATTTGCTGCCAGCTGTGCGCTGTTAGTCACAAAATTCAGTATATTATCTCCACTGAACGTAATGAATCGATTTACGATCGAGCAACGTTGGAATTTATTGGAAATTTATTTCCAAAACAAAGACAATTATTGATCGGAAATTGCACGAAAATGTCATACAAAATTTGGTCACAGATGAGGACTAGCAGTGCCCGGTATAGTGCTATGCCAGAGAATCCATCAACATCAACTCTCCATCGTTCTCTAGAATTGAAAATTTCATGCACAGTTTACATTGAATTTTGCGAAAAGATGTCGGAATGACGCTTTACAAAGTTCAATTAGTTAAAGTGTTGCGTTGATCGAGCTCATTTTCATCTTGGTAGGTATGTTATAAGACAAACTTGCCGTATTTAAGGCTGAAAAACCCACACGTGATCTTACTGAAGCCATTGCACTCATTACGAGGCACTGTTTACTGCGGCTTGTGGATGGAAGACATCATTAGCCCATATTCCTTTGAAAATGAGGACGGCCCAACCATTACGGTCAATGGGGACACCTATCGAACCATGATGACCGATTTTTTGTACTCGTTCTTCATACAATTCATGTGAACGATGTTTGGCTTCAAGAGGATAGTGCAACTTGCCACACATCTCATGCCACAATCGATTTATTGCGTCAAACGTTTGATGGCCGTTTAATTAGCCATAATGGTGATGTCTATTGGCCACCAAGAAGCTGTGATTTGACACCGTTGGATAAATTTCTGTAGGGAGTCATGAAAGAAAAGTGTTATGCCAACAAGCCAGAGACAATTGAGCATTTGAAGGCCTACTGTCGTGAAACCATTTCCGATACACGACCCCATACACTTCAAAACGAAAATGTTTCCAATCGAATAAGAAACTGTGAAACAAGCCGCGGGCAGCCTTATGAAGGAAATAATATTCCATTTCTATCCGTAACAATTTGTGTGTTTATTTTATTAAAATTTTTTTAAACGCACTTGACATTTATTTTTCAACTATGTTTTCTAGAAATTCTTTTATAGTAGAAAACCAATAAGGTTTTAAAATAAATAAGGATCCTATTAAGTTGAAAAATATGGCGAAAAGCTGAAAATTAAAATGAACGGAAAAAATCTGAGAGAGAACGCCCACAAGATAATTGAAAATAAATGGTGGTAAAAGGCAAAATAAAATGAAAATAAAAAACGACAATAACTGGAGCAAATCATAGTAGAAATATAAGTTAAAATAAGGTAAACAAAGGCTATCATGTAGTTATTGCAGGAACTAAATAGAGATGGCATAACAAAAATGTTACCAACATTTTTTAAAACATAACACAACGTAACATTCATAGAAAAAATTTAATTTTAACTTGAATCTGCCATTCAACTCAGCTCAGTTGAATTCAGTTGAGTTCTGTTTTATTCTTGCCAGTTGTCATAACCACACACAATAATTTGCTTTGGCGTAATTATCTCCACTGTGGTTGCAGCTGCAGTAGCAGTAGTAGCAGCAGTTTTCAGCGAATAAATTAATTGAAACTGTCATTTTATTATTCCATCTATTCATCTCGTTATCCTGGCAAAAAGGAAATGTAGTTCACTGTGTATGTGTGGATGTAAGTGTTTCTTAGAATCAGTAGGTAGATGCTTAAAAGGACTTAAAAGGAGAATATAAAATAATTCAACGCTGTAAGACATACAATTGATTTCAACTGGCATAATTTAATTTGCAAACCAAATAAACGGTTTTGTAATGGAAATCTAAAGAAATAATCTACTCACGGATGTAATGAACATTAAAGTGATTAAATTGAGTAAGAGTTTGTAAAACTACACTCCACACAACAATCCAATATATTTTCATAGAGGATCTTGTTTCCAGGCAGCGACATTTTGGAACCAGCTATGATAGACAAGTGAAAATATGGTCGATATACTGGCGAGGAACCGTTGTCACCGCAACCCTTGTTTTTTCAAAAAACTATCCTAGGATGCTTAATGTGAATGTCATGTCCTCTGTGTGATTAAGATGTTTCAGTAAGAGCGAGATCGAAGCTCATTAAGTTTTTTACTTTCTAAACTACAAAACTTATGAAGTCGCCGTAGTCTACTAGATAGTGTGTTGGCTTATTAGCAGTGAGGCCACGGTTCAAACATCACATATCTCCAAGAAAACTCTGAGAGTAAATAAAACTGCAATGAAAAGTTTCTCAAAAATCTGTAGTCGATTTTAAACTATAGGTCCCACCACTATAGCTGCCAGATTTGACGATTTATGCCCTTATTTCGACGAATTTTTAGAAATTAAAAATTTAAGTCATATTCTTTTCGATTTATGGCGTATACTTTCTTTTTAAATTTTATTTGAACTATATTACTCATACGCATCATATTACATGTACTGTAATAGTTACCTTGAAAAGTATGCAATAAAATAACTTCGATTTTGTCATGTATGAAACTAATGGAATTAAATATAACTCATACGTCACATATGTTCTCTGCATTATGAATTTTACATAATAGATATGAGGATAATGTGAGTAAATATAATGGGTTGGTGATCTAAAAGTTTAAATTTAAAAATGTAATAAAACGAAAATAGTTTGAAATTTTGCCAAATTTATTTCTTTGTTATGAATTACAACTGCTTCGGTTGCTAATGGATTTTTATTTCATTTATATGGCTGTCGCGGATTTATGCCCTTATTTTGACGATTTTTAAAAATTAAGAATTTACATCATATTGTTTACTTTAGTACATTAAAAGCCACTTTAAGCTTTGTATTCACTTTGCAATTGTTACTATTGGAAATTTATGTTAATAAAAACAACGGGTAAAGTATTATATTTTTAAGTTACTTTCGCATACCTCTGATGATTTTTCTGTATTTTATTCCTTTTTAACCCCTTAAAAGCCAAAAAATTACAACTCTTAAATAACCTCGTAGTCGAGAATAATTTATCACTTGTCGTTGCAGTCTATTTCAAAAATTCTAGTATAGCTTCTAATATTGCCATCGGAAAAACAACGGCAAGCGCCGTTATTATTTTTTTTTCGTACGACCAACACTCAGGGGATGGAGGCATTGAGTTTGGAACTATGTTATGAGAAGAAGGAAAGAGAGAACAGTGTTTATGGATACTAGGCTTGTATATTTTTATACCATAAGTATACCATAAGTAGACCTCTGCAGGAATTGAGTTCCACATACCGACACAGTCCGACTAAAGACCGTATTTTTACTGTAATGCAGTGTGCGATCCACTGCCCAATCGACCACATACGGATGCGCTGGTCGAAAAAGACGAGCGTTATGTAGGAATATATGATTTTTGGGAAAAAATACTCTTATTTCGTTCAAGCAAACCATTTTATAGTAGCGACAGAACAGTGAAACACAAACCACATTGCAACGATGCTCCTATGATTCAATGGAGTTGGATACACTACCGTCATTAACGAGATACTATGGCCTCTCCTGTACACGGTCAAGAAACCGCAAAATAGACGTTGAGGCACCAACCCATACATGAGAGTTGTATTCTATTCTCTGTCAATTATAAACGGTTTAAATAGTAAGATCGGATGATAAGAACTTGAGAAGGAACTGAAAAATGAGTCAGCATTACACTGAATTTTCATGCTGAAAACATCAAAAGCTTCTGACTCCCTAATATCTACACCGCCCATAGATATAGATGATGTAATATTATTGCTGCACTTATGTGTCAATAAACAACGTTGTGATATATTGTTTAAACCTTAAACAATTTTTTCCTGAAAATGATCACAATTTCTTCATTTTTGGAAAAAAATTAATAAATGAAGATGAGGGATGCTAGCTTTTAATTTCCAATAAATTCTTTGTTAAATGTGTTTTTTTGAACTCAGATATGTGCATCCATATATTGACTTCATATGTTTTCTTACAATAGAAATAATTTTGGTTTTTAAATAATTTTAATTTATTTTTTCTGACATTATTTTTTGACAATTTTAATAAACGTCTTCGACGATTTTGACGATTTTTCTCAAATATTTGACGAATTGGTGGCTCATTTATCTGGCAGCTATGCCCACCACTAATGTATAAAATTAACACACATAATTTGGATGATGTGAGAAGCTAGGTCGTAATCCTGACTGAGAGGTCCTGTAATGATATGTATGTAAACTACAATGTTGGAACGTATTTTTGTGTTCCACCTTTCAGACTGATGAGTTCGCCATCACCAAGATGGGGGTAGTCAAGCTACCTTTAAGGCATTGAATGGGGATTATGTTAGCTTGTGCCTAGTTTCAGTCTATAGAAAGGCTCTCTTAAGGTTCTTGGAAAAGTATAGGGTGTTGGGGCATAAAAAGCGGTGATCACGAGAAGAGTTTAGGTAACTCAGTATCGAGAGAATACTTCGAGCTAATCAAAGGACAATGTACATGTCAGAATAGAGAAGACTTCATAATCTTCAGATTACTATGATCCCAGTTACAACATTCTGCGATTGAATGGGTAGATAATCGATGCAGAAAATCTACAATATTTAGATCTTGCAGGTGTTATGACTGAAAATTAGGCTTAGAGCCCAAGTGGCGCTACCCTCACCCAATTTTCTGCAGGGTTTCTGGAAAACTAGGAGAGCCTGAGACAATGGAGTACTTTTTGTGTCTCTAGCCTGATATAAAGCTGTTAAGATATATTTTCCTTCTTTGATTTTATTTTTGTATTTTACCTTCTTTTAATTTTCAATCGTTTTTCTTTCGATTTCTTTCTACATGCTTTTCTTTTCTTTCCTTTTTTGTTTAGTTTTCATAGCCACAACGAACTATTCTGGGTGAAGATGCGTTTTTTATTTTCCTTCCTAATCTAGCCTAACTTGCACTGGCATCTGGGATGCTTGATTTTCTAATGAAGCACTTCAACCAATGTGATAAACAGTAGGTTTAGGGAAGATGCGATTGTTCGTAGAATGATAGATCCCCTTCACTTAGGTCCTAATAATAGCCGCAGTAATGCCTGAATTGGATGATGAAACCAACATCAACTGACGATCTAGTTTAAGGCAAACAATCGTACAAATTTCCTTCGATATTTATGACTTTAATTAACCATCAAGGATCTGAATTTTACTAATGTTGTCAAAATGTGAAAATGTTTCCGTTTGCAATATTTGATGACATTCAATGGGAATTTACCCATTTTGTAGTACTATTTCTCAACATATAGATATCGCTGGGCTTCGTTTTGATCTCTGGATTATCAAGAATCGGGTGGCTTTCGAATTATTTGCATTTTTTAACGTCTCAAATTCTAGCAAGTATTGCATAGGTTTGTAATCAAGCACTTTAAATACTGCACCAACTTTTGTGATTTTAATGCCCCGGACTTACGTCACTAAATAATGTATGAATCTCATTGGTGACCAAATATGGTCTTCTTAAAACTACTTCACTACGGACAAAAGAAATTAAAAGAATTTAAAAAAAATGTATATTTTGGTGCCGTATTTACGAAGCTTAATGATTAATTAAAATTTTCTGTGCTGCAGTTGTGCATTTACGACCAAACGAAAACTAAATTTATGACCTTAAATGTTTTTTGTTTCAAAAAGTACCAAAAATGTGAGTAAATTTTGAAATAATAAAATGAATACAGACTATAGTGTGTGCACTATAGTAGTCCTGTATTGTGTTTCCATTCATTGTCTCGTATAAACGCCTGTGTAAGTTCTCTTTTCATCCATTTCACTTTTACTTACATTTTTTTTTTGCTACTGACACTGAAATACTTTTTAACCAAAAATTTTTATTTTATACCGCAATACGTTTCAGTTTTCTGAATTTAATTTTTCTTGTGGTCTTGCACTTGATTTCATTTAAATAAAATGAATAAAAAAATAAAAAGAAAAATTTTTTACATTTCAATTTCTTCTAAATAGAGAGAGCAGAGTGAGAGTGAAAATAACTTTAAATCCCTGTTTTAAATGTGATGTGCTTATACGGAGATTGTAACACGTAAAGTATTGAAATAATAGCATACTTTGAACAGGTGTACTCAGTTTCCTTGAAATCGTAACACACTTAAGGTATTCATTTACAAAATAGTGACATTTGAAATACATTTGAAGGAACGAATTCATGTTACACTATTTAAATTACAGTTTTAAAGTAACATTTTTAGATTGTTCTTTTTTAAATAAATTTAAAGTTTTTTTTCCGAAAATAATACAGACTGGAATATATACTGAAGCATGCATCATGTTAAACATTTTTGTTTCCTCATTTCTTCTTATATTCATGAACATTTTAAAAATGTCAATGAGTTCGTGAGTCTGTCCAGTCATAATATTCCTCTGGTAGAAGTTTAAAAAGAAACTCGACTGTTTTATAGAATATTTACAGCAGTGCAGAGTTAATTGGCAATGGTGGCTGTTTGTCTCAGGTTTTTTGCTTTTATTTCTATCCTTTACGGAAAAAGTCTAATTACATTTCTTTGTAAATGACAAAACTCTTCCACACATTCATACATAATTGGCCATTACATCTCTTCAGTCAGGACCACACTGCTTATGTTGTGTTTGTTGATTTCATTTATGACTGACGGCAACTTCAGTTGAAAGTCGACTTTGAATGACAGATTTTTGATGACAATTTTTCATGGCAATTTTATTTACTCTCAGAGTTTTTGCCTGAAAACAGCTGATAGGAAGCCGCCGAAGAAATATTTTCTTTGGAAACATCGTTTGTGGCGGAAGTCTGACCAGGGTTTGGTCTCACGTGTAATAAGCCAATACACCATCTACTAGACCCGCCGTAATATTCACACTATTTATTCCATTCTCTCTTTTTTGTGTAGATTTTAAACACTAAATAATGAATGTTATAACTTTGTAAGGAATCTTGTTTATCTAAAGGAACAAGTGACTAAAAAAATTCGGGTTTACTTCGATTTCTTAAATCCCCTTTCACAAGGTTAAAACAATCACATTGATTTACTGATCAATAATCCTATTGTTTACTTCTCACCTTTTATAAGTGAATGTGAAAGACTGAATACATTTCCCGTAAGATCAGACATGGGTAATTACGTAGAAGAGGTATGGAACCTCTGATTTCCGTATGAATGGCAGAGGTCTTATATACTCGACTTGCGGAAGATTCGCAAGCAACAAGAGTATATACAACCAGCAGATGCCCACAGAGCGATGTCACTTAAATTTCTTCTAATGTGGAGCCTGGACTACTGAACGGACTAATCAGGTACCCGCAAACTTTTTTAAAAAGACGGACTATTCAGTGGTATCAAGATCAAATGTTGTAACAACAGCAGAAGTTTTTGACACAAAAATGAAATTTCTTAAGACCATGCTATCGAAAGATGACCTCAACTGAATTTGAAGTGTATGTATGTATGTATGTACTGTGACAGACAGCCATTTAAGCACTCGACTCTTATAAGGTTAAATCGAAGATAGTTAAAGAACTAGCTGGAGGAGCTAAATCAGCTGGGTAAAGTTATCTGCAAAAGGTTACCCTTCGCTGGTAATTCTCTGCAATGAGGATGATAAAGTGAGGTAAAGACTCTTCTCAAACCAAGTGGGTTTGAGGCTATCAATACTTTTGTTATTAAATTATAAGAATAGAGGTTCTGAGTCTTCAAACTCTCCATCAAACTATTAGGAATTTCCGGAGGTTTGTAACTGGTAGATAACATGCAAGTTCTTTGATACCCCTGGGTAGTTAAACATTTATAAGAGGAGGACTGCCATTGTTGATACCGGGTATTATCGTAAAGTTTTTTAGGGCAATAGGCTTACAGGAGACATTGTAGGGTAGTACAAAAGATCGTACGGTTGCAGTCCTAAGTTAGCTCTTCACGACAATATTAATATTCTTTATAATTAATTTTACATCTCAGTAATGAATAAGTTACCTTATAAACTAAACTAGTTTAAGGAAAACAGAGAATGGTGGCCTTATTAATGCATTCTCGCTAATCTAAGTAGTCATAGAGCACGCACACAACCCCTTACGTCTAAAGACCTCTTTTCATGCGGAACTATTCAGTAATACTTAAGTAAGTTATTTCGATGTGATGTAAGGTAGCTTGAAGAAACCATGCAATACTCTCCCGAAAACTGGTTAGATTTTCTGAAGTAATAAACCGGTGTTACATGCAAGAACCTGAAAAGAAAAGTCTTCTAAATTTGCACCCTCATCAGTTTTCATTCTTGTAGCCCTAATATCTCGAATTAATTTCAGTTTATCTAATCCCTGCCAAATAGGGAAAAGACTAGTCCTGAAAACTTTATTGTCCATACGTGCGTCCTCCTTCTATATACTCATAATAACCTTAAAGGAATTTGGATGTCTGTCATAAATTGCCAGAATGTGTCAATTAACAAAGCATCTTACACTCGGTAACACGATAAAGTGAACTAGAGGATGTAGATGTTAGACAGTATAAGTATAGAAATTGTACAATGAAATATATAATGTAGCTTACGGGTACTGCAGAACACAAGAAAGCATTTGATTTTTCTTCTAAAATTCCCAAATAGATACGTTTCTATTACTAATTCTTTGTTATCAACTGTTTATCTAAAAAACATGCTTTTGACAGCATATTATGAGTTCAGTTTGTTCTCATTTATTTAATTTTTTTCCTCCATTTATTCTACATGACCCATTGACAGCGTGCGCAACTCGTCCTTTGTCTCTAAGAGAAACGCTGAAAGAAAGTGCCCATTAGTATGGACAGCGAAGAACGCGAAAAATAAGTGCGTATTGCAGCAGAGATAGTTTATTTCTTTTGTTAGCTTTTTGCTAAATTTCAAAAGACAATTTCCTAAAGTTACACATACACATATAGATTTAAAATGTGAAATGTGAAGTGGAAATGCCATGGAATTGAATGCAAAATTATATCAATCCATTACACCAGAGAAATACTAGAAGCCAAAGGATGCAGTGCAGCGGATGCTTAGGAACAACAGAATTTGTAACGTAATGGTGTCAAGTAGCTTCGTTTCATTTGTTAAGCATTATGATAGTAAGATAGGGAGAGAGTGTAAGAAAAAATCGAAAAAGTTGTGGCATTTATTTGTGTTACAGAAATGTCTACCAAATGAACTGAAGAAGAAGTATTTTTTTACTTAGAAATTGTATTTTATTCGCGTTTGAAATGCTCAGTAATTGCATTTGTAGTTGCAGCAACAGGAGCTAATTGAAGTACTTTGACAAGTTCGATTGGAGAATTGATGATAGCGACGTCAACGATATTGCATCGGGTGGAATGTTTTTGGAATAATTGATTTCGAAAATCAATGTATTCAAAAGAGAAATGCACCCAAATACAGATTATTTCTGAAGCTAAGGTGTTAGTAAAGGGTGTGCCATTTAAAGGTTTAAATTTAAAAAAGCAATAAAACAAAATCGGCCTGAAATTTTGCCAAATTTATATTTCTGTTGTGAAGTACAATTGCTAGAAATGGAATATTATTTCATTCCTATGGCTGTCGCAGCTGGCCTCACAGAGTATGAATCGATCGGACCAATTTTTGTACACGTTTTCGAGTGTATGGGGTCGTATCTCGGCAATGGCATCATGAAAGTTAGCCTTCAAATGCTCTATTGTCTCTGGTTTGTAGGAATAACACTTTTTCTTAACGAAGCCCCACAGAAAATAGTCCAACGGTATCAATTCGCAGCTTCTTAACTACTAGTTGACATCATCATTTCGATTCATTAAACGGTCATCAAACGTTTGACGCAGTAAATCGATTATGGCATAAGAAGTGTGCCCAGTTTCAACAGCTTGTTGAAACCAAACGTCATTCAAATAAATACCATGAAGAGTGGGTACCAAATAATTGGGTATCGTGATACAATAGGTGTCTCCATTGACCGTAAAGTTGCGTCGTCTTCATTTTCAAAGAAATATGGGCCAATGATACCTCCGCTACACAAGTCACACCAAACAGTCACTCGTAACGGGTGCATTGGCTTCAGTAAGACCACGTGTGGGTTTTGAGCCCCAAATACGGCACTTTCGATTATTAACGTACCCATAAAAATGAAAATGAGCTTCATCTGTAAAGATTTTTTTTTTTTGGCAAAATCCAATACTTATCATCCTGCAGTTCCTTGTTGGCCCAATAAATCCCAACGTTGCTCAACCGTAAACCGATTCATTACGTTCAGTGGAGATAATTTGAAACATTTTGTGACAGAATAACAAAAGTATTGCCGGATTCGAAATAAAAATTTAAGCCGATAGATGGCTCACCCGATATATGCAGGTGGTGTTATATATACAGTGTCAGATTTTCAACTCAAATAATTGGGCAATTCACACGACTTTGTATCGTGTATGTTGTATTGAATACATGCGTTCGTTTGTGAACGCTCAATGCTATGCTGTATTGTGTATCTCGTGGCATTCAAACAATTTGATAGCCTGAAACCAACACAAATTTTTAGGAACATATGAAAACATACATACATAATTGGTCATTACAACCCTTCAGTCAGGATTACCACCTAGTTTCTCACACCACTTATGTTGTGTGTGTTAATTTTATACATGAGTGGCGGGACCTACAGTTTAAACATATGAAAACATATACACATTTTTTTTCATTCACACAATTTGATAGCACGAAACCAATACAATTTTTAAAAACATATGGAAAAAATGTGTATTAGTGTATCGGATTTTTATATGAAAAATATCAACAATAAGCATACACTGTTGTATATTCGTCCAACAATACAATGAATACAACGATACAATGGCTTGAGTGAACTGACCAAATATTTGATAAGAATAAATTAAAACATTTTATAATTCTTCTTCAAAATTTTTAATTAAAGAAAAACTTCCACAAAATGTTCATATTAAGTATAATTGCACGCGGCCTTGCTGCAGTAATTAGTATCTTAAATTAAAAAACTAAAACAAATTGAGAACTACATATCAAAGTTATGAGAACAAATTTGTTTCTTTTAAAAAACATGATCCAAATTTTTAATTTTCAATCTTCTTTACAAATTGAAACAATTTTCATACAATGTATTCATTCTTAGCTTTTACATTAGCTTTTTGCGTTTTAGTGCTAGTTAGTAGGGTAATTAGTTAGTTAAATTCCTTACAAAAACAACTATACAATATAGCCTCCGATGAGATGTACCAATTATTTTCAAAAGATTACAACAAACCTACACCCTCTTTAACAAAACCTTGATTATAAATCAGCAGCTTCGTTGCAAATATTAACACGAATTTCATACCAATTTCTTGTTAATGTTCTCGTATATTATTTCCCAGTGAATATATTGCATTGAAATGTAAGTAAATGTGTGTGTATTTTGTATTTAAACCATTTTGAAGCAAAATCAATTGATTAAAAGGGCCTTAAATCATTTCAACATCTTTCTAGGTTGGCTTAAGTACAATGAATATATGTATGTGGGGAATATGTGGCCATATTGAAGTTGCCGTCGTCTAGTAGGTAGTGTTTTCGCGGTTCAAACAAAAAGTCGAACATCTCCAATAAAACTGAATATGAAAAAACTATATCTTCGGCGACTTTCTCTCAACAGATTTCTGGCAAAAACTTGACATGAAAAAGTTTCTAAAAGAAATTTGTCGTTTGGAGCCGACTTTAAACTGTAGGTCCCCACAACACACACACAACATAATTGTTGTGTGAAGCTAGGTCGTAATTCTAACTGAAGGGTTGTATTGAGCAATTATGTATATGACGTGATACCACTGCGATACCCGTTCACACCATATCAACACTAAAAACTTGTTATCAGACAAAATCAGTGCCCAAACTAATGAATTGATTTGATATAAACTGGCAATCAATATGTCTGCCAAACCTTTCAACAGATCCGAATATAAAATAATGACTCAATAAATTTCTCATCATTCTTTAATTTCAGTTTCATTAATAAAATGTTTCGAGTGTAGGTGATGCTTCTCTTGAGAATCAAGGTCTATTATATTAGGGTTTCCATCTGTCTAGTAGGTAGTGTGCTGGCTTATTAGACGTAAAGCCAGGACACATCAGTGGTGGGACCTACAATTTAAAGTCGACTCCGAACGACAGATTTTTGAGAAACTTTTCATGGCAATTTTATTTATCCTCAGAGTTTTTGCCAGAAATATGCTGAGAGAAAGTCGCCGAAGAAATACTTTTTGTTTCCTGGGTTTTTTGTAAACCAGAAAAGCGGTATTAAATGCGATTTTTGAATTTGTTTCCCAAAAATTTCAACCAATCGTTTAAAAAAATACGTCTAAAAATATTCTCAATTTCTTTAACAAGCCAAAGTTTGCATAAAGTTTCCTTGTTTTTCAATGGAAATATCCGTTTATCGATATTCATTTAATTTTTTTTATTTCTTTCTCAACAAAAATTTGTTTAATACACCTTAAGCCTAGAAACCCTTTTTTCAATAGCAAAAATCATCTGCTCCGTCAGTTCGTTAGCAATTTCCAAAAAACATTTCTTAGACACGTTCTAAGGCCCCATAAATTTAACAAAGTTTCAGCTGATTTTACTTTTTATTGTACAACGTTGGCGATAAAAGTTTTTAGTTGTTGTAGTTGTTAGTTTTGTTTGCCTCAAGCCACTTTCAATCTCTCAACAGAGAAATTCTATTGTTTTACATTGTGTGCCTTATGAAAAAAAAACGTCTACTTCATATGTTAAAGGATGTGTTGGTGTACATACATATGTATGTTTTTTTTTTTTTTTTTTTTTTTTGTGTTGAGCCATATGTATGTGTCTATATGTCTATGTATGCGTATAAGCAAAAATAGAAAATTTTGATGGTTTTAAGCCATCACCACATACTAAACATAAACTGTAAATAATCCTACACACGCACACTGGAAAACAATTACGGAAAACTCGTACATGCATAGGGAAATGATCCAACAACATAGAGAGACGGAGTCAAACAAGGAAAACTTTACACATGTCGTTACAGTCAGTGACATATAAAATGAAATTTAATTATTTTTTATTTATGCATCTTCTACAATAAAAGATCAAATTTTTTATACATACATACATACATACATAATTGGTCATTACAACCCTTCAGTTAGGGTTACGACTTGATTTCTCACACAACTTATGTTGGGCCTGACCGAATCCGTCTATGCTGGGTCCCGAGTCAGAGCGGAATACTCGGCAATGAGACGGCGGTTGCTTTCGCTAGATTGGGTTCACTTGCTGAGGGCGATTTGATAATTGGTACCGATTCTTGAATCCGCCACCTTTACGGTGTCATAAATGAATGGGTCAGGGGGAAGGAGTAGAGGCGTTAGGGGAATGGATCAGATTGTTATGTTTCTAGGTGTCTATGGCCTGCTATAGCCAATGTGAAAACAGGTTGGCTGCTGGGCTTGGATAAGGCTAGTTTAAGGTTATTTATTGGGTTAGTTATCACGGGTCACTACGAATTTAGATCGCTGACAAGGATGTGGAACAGATCCCAACCGGACTATTGCATGGTATGTTGCGATGAGGAAAAGTTGGAGACTATCGAACATCTCCTATGTAACTGTCCAGCCTTTAGTAGGTGAAGGTTGAAGACCCTTGGCAGGGGCTTCTTTGAGGATTTGAATTCTGGGTCGAGAGCCGACATCAAGGGTCTCCGTAGATTCATTATTAGTTTGAGCTGGTTGAGATGTGCTATGGCTTCAATACTGTAGTCGCGCTCTCTTGTGTGTTTGTTAGCCTGTGTAATTCCTCCGCTTCCTTATTCTCGCTTTCCTACTTCCCCTCCTTTCTCTTTATCTCTCCTATTATCCTCTCTCTTTTAGGACATTTACACAATGGGCCAGCTTGACTTCCGGGCACTTGTACTTGTCGCAATTTGGCAAATACACGTCCTCTAACTTAAGCCTAAACCAATATTGTGTGTGTTAATTTTATACATGAGTGGAGGGATATACAGTTTAATGTCGACTCTGAACGGCCGATTTTTTTAGAAACTTCTCATAGCAAAAAACCCCATATACTTTCAAGGCAGACACAAGAGGAAGAAATCGTGCTACCGCTGAGTCTTCAATACACAAAAATAATTCACTTCATATTATTTAAATCTCTAATAATTTCTGATTCATTAAAGAACAATAAGACACCAACTTCAGTGGAAATGTCAAGGAAAAGCAGTATATAAATTCCATTTAAAATGGCAAAAATAAGCACTCAATTCTGTATTCACATAGACAAAATGCTGGTCAACAAATTAAAATTCTACTTCAAGTTTCTTGGAATTTCTTTCTTTTCTTTACTCTCTAAAAATAAATGCAGAAAATCAGAAGAAAAAAAGGTTTAACAGGAGCAATAAATTGCTGGTAAACGAAGACAAACAAACAAGCAGTAGTAAATGAAAGAAAAGGATCTCCATTTTCAATCATGAAATGAATTCTCTACTTAAACCGCAATTGTCTCAAATTCATTGCATCCTTTCCAGATACACTCGTAAGTAAAAGTATAAATGAGTGTGTATAAGAAAAAGAAATTGAAAAGAGGAATGCATATGTTAAAACTCATATGTGAGTAGTTTTACTTCAAAAAGGAAAGTGAATAAAAGTGTACATTTAAAACTTATCCTGGAATAATATTTCTTATAAAAAAATTATCGCAAAAATATTCAATTTCGAGTACATAGCAGTATCAGATTTCTGATAAGTAAGAGGAGAAGACCGATTGTGTTAAAAAGTTCTTCACCAAATATATTCTCCACAATAGCCATATAACAACTTTTAAATCACTTATGCTCGACCATAAGTCGCCTTAGTGTAATAGTGTGTTGGCTTATTACATGCCAAGCCAGGGTTCGAGCACCAGGCCAGACATCAAAACAAAATACAAAAAGTATTTTTCGGCGACTTCCTATCAGTAGATTTCTGGTAAAAACTCTGAGAGTAAATAAAATTGCCATGAAAAGCTTCTCAAAAATCTGTCGTTCGATGTCGGTTTTAAGCTGTAGGTCCCACCACTCATGTATAAAATTAACACACACAACATAAGTGGTGTGAGAAGCTAGGTTGTAATTCTGCTTGAAGGGTTGTAATGATCAATTATGAATGTATGTATGTAGGGATGTATGTTAGTCATCAGAAGTATTTTCAAATTTCTTAAATTTTCTAAAATTGCAAAAAAATCTTACAGGGTTTACCTCAACTTAGTCTAGACTTGGTGAACTTGTAAGCCACTTCAAGAGAAACAAACTTGGGTCCTATCAAACATCCCCTTATAATACCAGATCTGTGTCTATCCAGCGAATGTCTACAATTCATGCCATACATCTTCAGATTTTTTGTCAAAATTTAGAAGTGTTTTTTTTTTCTAAATCGGTTTTGACTAGATAAGGTGTGTCTATAAATTCTACGAAAGCAAAAAGCCATAGCCTGAGGGCTATGAAACATTTTCTGGCAGGTTTATTTACTTTCAGAGGTTTTTTCCAAAAATCTGCTGAGAGGAAGTCGGCGAAGAAATATTTTTTTTTTCATATTTCGCTTTGATGTCTGACCTGGGGTTTGAACCCGGGCTTTACGTTTGATAGGCGAACAGACTACCTACAAAGCTAGGGCGAGGTTTGAATAGCCTCCCTAAAAGTTGATTTATTTTCCAGTCTTTTCTATAAGTTTGATTAAAGTTTGTATGAAGTCGCCGTAGTCTAGTAGGTAGTGTATTGCGTTATGCAATACGTTGCTTAAACCCTAACTCAGACATCTCGTACGAAACGAAATATGAAAAATAAATATTTATTCAGCAACTTCCTCTCAGCAGTCTTCTGACAAAAACTCTGAGAGCAAATAAAATTGTTATGAAAAAGTTTCTTAAAAATCTGTCATGCGAAGTCGACTTCAAGCTGTAGGTCCTGTATCTCAAATCATTTTTTCAAATAAAGCTCATTTTGATCTTGGCGGGTATGTAAACAAGAAAAATTGTAACATTTGAGGCTCAGAAAACCCGCACGCATACATTGAAAAGCCGACGCACCCAAAACGAGTCACTGTTTGGTGCGGATTTTGGTCCAGAGGCATAATTGGGCCATTTTTCTTCGAAAATGAGCAAGGAGTGGGCGTTACAGTCAATGGCGATCGTTATCGGGCAATTGTTCACAAAAATTGAAGAGGAGGATATTGGTAATATTTGGTTTCAACAGGACGGCGCTACGTGCCACACAGCCGAATCTACACTCGATGTTTTGCGCCCTGTTTTTGAAGATCGCATTATCAGCCGCAGAGCTGATGTCGTTTGGCCACCTCGGAGTTGCGATTTGAACCGTTGGACTATTATTTGTGGGGTGCCATCAAAGATAAGTGTTACCCCGACAAGCCAGAAACAATTGACGCTTTAAAGGACAATATTCGTGAAGCCATTAGTGAAATACAGCTGCACACAATTTATAATGTGCTTAAAAATTGGACGGATCGCGTAGGCTACTTCATGACCAGCCGATGCAGCCATTTGAATGAAATTATTTTCAATTATTAACCGGAAGGATTGTACTTTCAAATAATAAAAGAAATTTGAGAAAATATTCAGTAGTTTTATTTTAAAGCATTTTCAAAAAAAAAGTCTCCCAACTAAAGAATTCCAATATCATCAATGATTTCTTACAAATTATTTGCTGTACAGTGCTTTTATTTACTGTAAATTTGTCAGTGCTCTCCAGAAACTCCGATAAAAGTTTGGTTATATCCTCCAGATGCAGCCAGCATTCCTGAATAATTTTAGATGTACCGCACTTACTCCCTAAATATCTAAAGGCCAATTTACTATCAGTAAATATGTAACATAATATAATCAGAACTTGAATTTGTATAGCAGCTGGCCTCACAGTCACAGTTGTTTAGGGTACAGTATTAATTTAAACTCTCCTAAAAAAAACAACAACCTCGTTAATCGAGATCTATCGGCTAATATTCGGATGATGTAATCCTGAAGGCGCAGGTCAATGGAGTAATGAAATCTTTTCAGTTTTTTTATTTTTACAGAACCGGAATCAAAATTAGGTTGTGTTTTCCAAACTGTGTTAACACCCATATGTTACTTTTGTTCCTTTTAACGTTTGCAACTTGACTGTAACCATTATGCCATAAAGTTTTCCACATTTTTCCTTCTATTTTTGTTACTCTACAAAGACCATCATTTCCATCTCTTTGAATGCTTTGTGATGCCATGGATGTAGTTTGACAATTTATATGTACGTTAGGCAAGTTACAGTTTGCATTTCGTTTTTTTAACACCTAGTCCTCTTTTAACAATGGTTAGCATAAGAAGTTTTAAAATATCATTTTTTATTTGCTTCATAATTTTTATTTGCTGATGTAAAACAAGTTGAAATATACTCAAGCTGATACAACACTTGTTGAAAGAGGGTCAGGTGTTTGCCCCAGTTAAACAATCAAATGTTTAGTTTGAAATTCTCTGTTTTCTACAGTCATAAACCATGCGAAGTTGTCTTTTATTGTGGCTTGTGCGTTGGAAAAGTTTTATATGACATGTAGTTTATGGTATGCCTGTATGAGTGTTTGTCTTGAATGCAATCGTATGGACAATTTCATTGCGAAATCAATTTACAGTGGAGCTAGTTGGAATCTATACATTCTTAAGGCGATGCGGATGGTTTGCTTCAGCATCTCATAGGAGAAAGTACGTTTTAGCGAATATGTGACAGCTCTTGTCGGCTGGCGATCCTTCCAGTTAGAAATGAAAAATGATTTCATTCATATGGCTGCCCCGACTGGCCCCACAGTACCTCTTTGTGCAATTTTTCGAGTGTATATTGGCGTAGCTCGATAGTGTATTTACGAATTTTGGCCTTTAAATGTTCAATTGTGTTTGTCGGCATAACACTTTTTGTCGGTTTGACGACATAACACTTTTCTTTAATGCTGCCCCACAGAAAATAGTCCAACGGTGTCAAAACGCATCTTCTTGGATGCCAATTAACATCAGCATTTCGGCTAATTAAACGGCCATCAAACGTTTGACGCAATAAATTGATTGTGACTTGGTATGTGTGGCAAGTTGCATCATCCTGTTGAAACCAAACGTCAGTCACATCAATACCATGAAGAGTGGGTACAAAAAATCGGTTATCATGGTGCGGTAGATATCTCCACTGACCGCAATGGTTACGCTGTCCTCATTTTCAAAGAAATATGGGACAATGATGCCTCGGCTCTACAAGCTGCACCAAACAGGCACTGGTAATGGGTGCACAGTCTGTAAGACTACGTGTGGGTTTTCTGAACCCTAAATACGGCAATTTTACTTATTAACGTAACCACCAACATGAAAATGACTTCATCCATCGACATCATCGTGCAGTTTCTCTTTGGCCCATGTTACGAAGCGAAAACGAAGCGGATGGTCATGCGGCTTCAACTCTTGAACCAGTTAAACTTTGTTAGGCGTCATACCGAGATGTTTTCGCAAAAGACGACGTAAACTGGTGCGTGAAATGTTCAATTCTTGAGAACGATGACGATTTGATGTTGTTGAGTTATCACGCACACTCTCAGCCGCAGCTTCGATATTGTCGGATGTACGCAGAGTACGAGTGCGCTTACGTCTTGGCGCATCGACAACGAAACCAGCTTCACGAACTTTAGCGATAACAATGCGTATTCCGGGCACTGTTTACTATTTTTTACGACATTTTTGTGCAATTTCCGACCAATTGTCTTCGGTTTGGAAATAAATTTCCAATAAATCCCAACGTTATTCAAGCGTAAATCGATTTATTATGTTCAGTGTAGCTGATATATTGAATTTTGTGACAGAATAGAATGACACAAGTATTGCACAGATTCAAAATAAGCGATGATTGAAATTTAAACCGATAGATGGCCCACCCGATAGTTGTTGAATCAAAGCCTAAAGTATGTAAATGCTATTTTACAGCTGTCAGGTCTGGAGTCACTTGCACATCTTTATACATTTAAACACTTAATGAAGGGGAAATTGCCTCTGCAATATGGTTTCTCATCTGTTCCTATATAATGGCTATTAAGTAGCCTACATCTTCATGGCGATCTTTCAGCTGCTCTTCAATACAAATAAGTCGATTCCAGATCACACTTTTACTACTTATGTAAGAATGGCGAAGTAAGCAGAAAACTGTGGAGTTTAGTTTCTTGAAATCATGATTGAAAATAGATTCCCTTGTTAAGTTCTTGAATACCAATATTGTTACAAATCCTTTTACTTTCATTTTCGATTCAATATTTTGCTTCATTTGTAAAATAAAACTTTGTCATCTTATCTGTTGGTGATGGCTTTTCCTTTTTGAAGGACCAACAAATGGAAATTTTATTGTTGTAAATAAAGGCAAACTATCTGTTCTCTTATGCTATGTACACTAGCTGTACCATGCGCGTGTTGCTGCGCCACCAACTAAAATTAATTTAAAGGAAAGACACTACACAAATGTCCGATTAATTCTGAATCATTTTATTGATTTTGTTTCCCGTTGATCTGATGATTCAGATGAACGCGCCTGAGTAGTACACATTCGAACAGTTTTTAATTTCACTTCTCGTTGTTGAAGTGATTCAAGCGAACGGGTCCCAGCGGCATATACTCAAAGATTTTCCAGTCTCAATGGTCGTCTGATTCTGAGGCTCATAATGCTCTTTTCTTCCGTGCTTGAGGTGTAGGTCGACCAATTGCTTGTCATTAATTTTGAATAATTTTCAGTGACGCCATCCATCGGAAATTAACCGCACCGGAGGTTGGTGCACATGGTCGCCTCATGCGCAACAACTTTTTTAAAGAATTCACAGTTTAAGATTTAATTCATTTTGAGTAATTTAGAGACCTTCTTCGGCTCATGCGCAACAACTTTGCTAAAGATCATAACAAAATGAAATGCATACTTTACGATTCTATAAGGTACATACGAGGGTTGCCTTTTATATTTCGGGATTAGATAACAAAAACAAATATTAATCATCGAAAATCGCTTTATTGTTTTTCAAAATATTCCGCATTAAGGTCTATACACTTTTGTATGCGTTTGAACCAATTGTCGAAGCACTTTTGCCACTCTGATTGAGGTATCTCCAAAACATGCATTCAGAACGCATCAACCGCTTCTTCAGGTGTCGAATACGTTGACCTCTCATTTTATTTTTTACGTACGGGAATAAAAAGAAGTCGTTCGGTGCCAAGTCAGGACAATACGGCGGATGACTCATCAAATCGATGTTTTGAGTGCTCAAAAATGCATTTGTTTGAGCCGATGTGTGAGAGCTCGCATTGTCGTGGTGAAGAGTGATCCGTCTTCGGCGGTTGGTTTTCTTGATTTCTTGGAAAATAACTGGCAAACAAATGGTTGTGTACCACTCAGATATTGACTGTTCTGCGTTGTTCTAGTGGTACGATTGCGACATGTTCAGTTTTTCCGAAAAAACAGGCGATCATTTGCTTGGAAGTGCATCGTGCGCGAGCAACTTTTGTTGGATTTGGCTCATCTTGAAACACCCATACAGTCGACTGCTGTTTACTTTCGGGCTCATAGGTGTAAATTCACGATTCATCACCTGTCACGATGTCATAGACGTGTTTCGAAGCACCGCGATCGTATTTTTGGAGCATTTCTTTCGACCAATCGACACGAGCCTTTTTATGAGCGATTGACAAATTGTGTGGGATCAAACGCGTACAAATTTTTTTGACAGTCAAATGTTCATGCAATATTGAATGTATGCTGGTCCCACTAATGCCCAAGGTTGTCTCAATCTCACGATAGGTCACATGACGTTCTTGCAATATCAGTTGGCGCACAGCATCAATGGTTTCCGGAACAACAACTGATTTTGGACGACCTTCACGAAATTCGTCTTGGAGTGAACTACAACCTCGGTTGAATTCACCATACCATCGATAAACACTGGTCCTTGATGGAGCTTCATCGCCAAAAATTGAAGTAAGTTCATCGATGCACTGTTGTTGATTTAATACACGTCGAAGGTTGTAAAAAATAATCGCACGAAAATGTTCACGACTTAATTCCATTTTTTGGGAGAGATGAATCTTTTAAGTCTCTGTAAACAACACAAATAGCGCTCGTATGTCAAAACGTTCTGAGTACGTATAACCTAAAAAATGTCAAGCTTTACGATAGTTGGCAGATTGCAACACTAGGGTTGCCAAATCCCGAAATATAAAAGGCAACCCTCCACAAACAAACATTAATTTTTATATATAGACTATGGGAGGTGACACGCCCACATATATACATCAAAGTCGTCCATACAAAATTTTAGAACTTTAGCTGTTGCAGTTTATGAGATATGCGACATTAAATACTTATTGGTTATGTGGGCGTGGCACCTCGCCTACTTGAATTTTAAAATAAAAAGTAGACTATAGTTCCTTCCAGACATACAGGAAGGTACTAGACTTCAAACAAACAAACAAACCCACAAACAAATCAACACACATTCATTTTTATATATAAGAAGATACATACATGCATAGTTGTGGCAAGTAAGAAGAATATAACAGTTTCCATAACTGTTATGCCAGTTGTAAACTGTCATACCAGCATATATTCTGTTATTCATGTGTTTCCTCTCCCCATATGCAAGAGTATGTATGAGTTTAAGCATTTATTTCTTGACAAAAGAGCTCTCGTTGCCGTTAAACACATTAAATTTAATTTCATTTCTTCTACTTTCCATTTCTTTCTCCAACACACACTCTCTCTCTCTCTTTCTAAAACGTTTTCGCTTAAAGTCATTTATTTACTGCATTCATGTCATATGCCGTTGTATGCATTATTGTTTCCCCTTCTACATGACATTATGATTTAGTAGTACTCGTATCATTATGCCTTTATTGTTGTCACTTTCTCCTACAAATGCAACGTACCATTTTCATACACTTTATCACCCATTTACTGCTGAAAGTAGATACTTTTTTTGTGTTCCAATTCTTCACTCTCTATCGCTTCGTATTGTGTTAGAATTTTGGTTTAAAATTTAAATTCTTTAGTTTCTGTTACATGCAGAGTGTAGCAACTTCAAAATCCTTGAAACAGTACATTAAATTTATAATTCACGTTTCGCACAGCAGGTGTTGTTTGAAATGGCTCTAATAGTTCATACTATCCTGCTGCAAACTTTGTATTCCTTTTAAAGCTACAGGTGGCAAGAGTAAGGATGTGTTTCTGCTAATGTTTGTAACACCACCAATAATTAGTTCCTTATTATCCTTTAATTAACCCGTATTTTTTCAGAAATCAGTTGTTATTGCGAACATTACATTACGAGTCCGTAAACATTACAATCGAAGTGTATTTGATTTCAGTCATAATACATCCATGAATTCGAATATTTTATATTCAAACAAACTTCAACAAAACGGCCGTTTTTGAAAACCAATGTTGGTTTCATTTGGTGCCATGAAACCAAGTTGGTTTCGTTGATTTCGGACGTAAATTAAAACCAATGTTCGAATAAGCTGTTTTGCTAAAAATTGATAAAAAAAGAAAATTTTGTTAAAAATTTAAATTATTTATGTTGAGAAATACATACAATGTCAACAGCAATAGTGGTATTTCTATTATTAGAAGAAAAGTGTCCATAAAGAGTGAGGAGAAGAATCGTGAGAGATTGTAGCAATCCACTGGAGCTGCCAGTGGCAGTGTAAGAAGTTTTTTAATCAGGAGGAAGTTTCTTGTACTCATATATTTAACTATATTTTACAGATTTGTTTCTAATTATCACTTAAACAAAGAAACATTTCGTATGGTACTTAATGCTATTAAAGAACATTTGTTACAATTCACAATTTACTGCTACGTTGCGCAGTCATAACAAAGATCAGTCGGGAACAATTTATGTATAAGCCTTGCTAGAAGTACAATATCAGAAATTTTGACTGATGTAATCAAAGTCTTGGAGTGGTACATTTGCTGACAGTGGGTCCAGCTGAAAATGAATGGAAATGAAGAACGTAGGTCAAGAGACCTCCAAGAAATATAAAATTACTTCAATAATTTGTTGCATCGATGGGACTCACATAAAATTTATAAAACCTAGTATTAACGAGCATTTATACTTTAATCGAGTACAACGAAAACGATATCCTTTTGCCATCCAATGTTCCATTACCACTGCCAACATCTCAACAAAGTGAAGCTCAGGGAATCACGGGTGAAATAGCAAGTAATTTATGGAAAAATGAAAAAACTTTTAGTAAAAATCAGCATATCGTTGTTTTGTGGATAAACCATTTTAGTTATAGGATGACGGTATCTTCCTTATTAATAATAACAACAACTAAAACAACCAAAATTCAGTCTTTTTTAAATTGTTTTTTATTAAAACTGACAACTGTCAGCTGGTTGGTTTATTTCCAATAAGAAAACCGATAACATTGGTTTCTGTGACACCTAAAACCGATATTAAAACTGGTTGTTTTCTCTTCAAAGTCCAATAAAGTTGGTCTCACAATAAATATGGCTAAGACTTCATGCTGAGGAAGAATTCTAAGTCCTCACTTAATTATTACTTGATTGGTCATTACAACATTAACCTCACAGAATACAAATTTCACACTGTAGTTTCGCATAATTTGTTTGGTTGATTATAACCCTTTAGTCAGGACAGCAACCTAGCTTCTCACAATACCCATGTTGTATGTGCTCAATTTATCTGTGAGCGGTGGGACGTACTGATTAATGTTGACTGCGTACAACAGATTGGAGAAACTTTTCATGGCTGATTTATTTTTGCAGATTTTGGCAGATTTAGTTTTGCGAGAAACTGCTGAGAGAAAGTCGCTCAAAGAAATATTTTTTAATATTTCATTTTTTTCAAGATATCTGAGCTGGAGTTTGAACCACGTAATCTTGTATAAAAATCTGACCACTACCTACTAAACTACGACTTCAAGATTCCTTATTTTTAAATACTTTTTATTAAAAAAAATTTTAAAAAATTATTCGGCCTCTAGGCTTTAGTGGAGAGCCAAGTTTATCAGAAACAAAGTTTGTGATATTCCGTATTTAAGACTCCACTTATATAGCAGCATCTGTTCCACTAAAAGAGATGAAAGATGAAGAGTGGGGTACGAGGGCTGATTTCAAAGTTCCCAACGATCAAAAGTCTTTTGCCTCCTATAATACTTTGATTTTAAGCTTCTAGAATTGATAGGAAGGTTGCACAGAGTTAGGGAAATGAGGTCTGGCCGAAAATGTTTGTAGTTTATCGCAATAATGAGACCAACAAAATAAGACTTTTTAAGAAAGGTGAAGTATACATATGCAATGGTTTAATGTCGATATTAAGGTTATTTCAAAATACAGTCGTAAATATGTAACGTATACATATTGTTATTGCAATAAAAGTACATTGACGGGTGTTTCAATACAATAGTTTGAATGTAATACCGCCGGCAATGGCAGTAATACTTAAGGACAATATTGTTGTTGCTATCAAGATGTAGAAGATATAACACGCTATTACTCGTCTCCATATTGCTTGCTTTACTGTAGCATATACTCAGTTTTTTACCAATTTCACTTGCCTTTATTTTATGCTTTTTAATCTTTAAGTTTTTATTTTTATGATCCTTTTCACTTTTACTGTTTGCAAGAAGGGGTTAAAGAAGAGAAAGAAGAAGATAAAATTTAAGACAGTGTTGTAGCAATAGTTATTAAAAATACAACAGCATAACTGTATAAGAGAATTACTTAAAAGGAGAATGTAAAACAACACCTTATGGTTGTATAATGGACTCAGATGTTGTTTATTGAAATAAACCTCATGCTTTTAATAAAATGGAAAAATATCGTCACGATACAATACATACGGTTAAGATTAGCTTACGAACAAGCGATTGCACCAACTATTGAATAATAAATAAAGTCCATCGCTGTTATAATCAATACGTACAACTGATAGTCAACCACTTTTATTATATTACTATAATTTAATTAATTTTTTTCAGCGATGAAGCACATTTCACACTCGGTGGGTATGTTAATAAACAAAATTGTCGTATTTGGGGTTCTGAGAATCCTCAAGTAATTGAAGAGAGGTCATTACATCCAGAAAAAATCACTGTTTGGTGCGCTCTTTGGTCCGAAGGTGTGATTTGACCTTACTTCTTCGAAAACGACGATGGAACGACTGGCACCGTCAATTCGGAGCGTTATGATCATATGACTTTTTTTGCCTGCTATTGAAGAATATTGAAGTCGCCGTGGTCTAGTAGGTAGTGTGTTGGCTTATTAGACGAAAAGCCAGGGTTCGAGCCCCAGGCCAGACATCAAAATAAAATACAAAAAGTATTTCTTCGGCCTCTTCCTCTCAGCAGATTTCTGGCAAAAACTCTGAGAGTAAATAAAATTGCCATGAAAAGTTTCTCAAAAATCTGTCGTTCGGAGTCGACGTTAAACTGTAGGTCCCGCCTTTCATGTATAAAAGTAACGCACACAACATGAGTGGTGTGAGAAGCTAGGCCGTAATCCTGACTGAAGGGTTGTAATGGTCAATTATGTATGTATTGAAGAATACGACTTGTAGAATATTTGGTTTCAACAAGACGGTGCCACATGCCACACAACTCTAGCGAATATGGCTTTATTTCGTGGCGATATCAACTGGCCACCAAGATCATGCGATTTGACACCATTCGACTTTTTTTGTGGGGCTACGCGAAAGACCGTGTTTATGCAGATAAACCTTCAATTCTTGAGCACTTAAAAACCAACATTCGTCAAGTTATGGCTGCGATACCGCCCAATATGTGTCAAAAAGTGGTCGAAAATTACCTCAAAAGAATCAATGCTTACCGGTTAATGTGGTAAGAAAATATCTTAAGCCAGTTGAATATATTCCAATCTCTCTAAATATATCGGGTGGGCCGTCTAATGGTTTAAATTTAAAACATTATTTCGAATCTAGCAATAATGATGTCATTCTATTCTGTTACAAAATTTAGTATATTATCGCCACTGAACGGAATAAACCATTTTACGATTGAGCAACGTTGGGATTTATTGGTAATTTATTTCCAAAGCAAAGGCTATTGATCGGAAATTGCACGAAAATGTCACACAAAATTTTGTTGCAGAGAAAGACAAACAGTGCGCGGTTTACGCAAGTTTATTGCGTCAAGACGTGAGCGTACGAAAATATCGAAGCTGTGTGTGGGAATGTGCGTGAGAATCCATCAACATCAACTCGTCATCGTTCTCAAGAATTGAACATTTCATGCACCAGTTTACAACGAATTTGCGAAAAGATCTTGGCATGACGTCTTATAAAGTTCGTTTGGTTCAAAAGTTGAAGCCGCATGACCATCCGCTTCGATTTCGCTTCGTTGGATGAGCCAACGAGAAACTGCACGACGCCAAAAAAAATCATATTTTCGGATGAAAGTTCATTTCCATCTTGGTGGGTACGTTAATAAGCAAAATTGCCGTATTTGTGGCTCAGAAAACTCACACGTGGTCTTACAGAAGCTAATGCACCTATTACGAGTGACTGTTTGGTGCGACTTGTTTAGCGGAGACATCATGTGCCCATATTTCTTTGAAACTACGGACGGGACAACAATCGGACATACCACAATCGATTTATTGCGCCAAACGTTTGATGGCCGTTTAATTATCAGCAATGGTGATGTCAATTGGCCGCCAAGAAGTTGCGGTTTGACACCGTTGGACTATTTTCTGTGAGGCGCCGTTAATGAAAAGTGTTATGCCGACAAACCAGAGACACTTGTGCATTTGAAGGCCAACTTTCGTGATGCCATTGCCGATACGACCTCGAAAAAGTGCACGAAAATTGGTTCGATCGAATGAGGTAGAGAAAGCCAGCCGCGACAGCTATTAAATTAAATAATATTTCATTTCATTGTTGTACTTCACAAAAAAAAAAAAAAAAAACAAAAATTGGCACAATTTTAAACCGTTTTATTGCTTGATTGCATTTTTAAACTTAAACATCTAAAAGGGCCACACTTTATAATCCTACGAACTGTAATTAATAAATTAATTCCGTTCCAATCTTTTCTGTGCAGGAAACTAAATTATTTGGAGAAATATTAACCCAACGCCTCTCTAACGAGTACACAGAAAGTTGAAGCATATATTTTCACATAATATCCTCAGATTTAATTACATTTGTATGTGTAAGTGAAGATCTGAATATGACTATGTGTTTTACATCTGCATATAAAATCAATTAAAGTCCTTATCATCGTTTTAAACACTTACATTTGGGTGTATTGCTATCTGATACAAATTTATGCTGGAATAATATTTGAAATATTTCGATTTGATGGTTTTAACAAATTAAAGCGAAAGTTGTCATCACAACCAAACTTTCGATCTTAATGGCTATTGTTTGCCTTGGCTTGCCTTAAGCGTATCGTTAAATGTTAAATCATTTCCATTTCAATTTGATTAAAAGCATATTCAACAATCATTTCCAATTAGCGTCGAAGGACAATCAATGTAAATGCAAACATATTTCTTCATTAATGGTAACGCATACGGCGAAGGCCTTTACATCAAATTATGAACAAACAAAATCATAATTTGTCATCGTGGTAAAAATGACGAATGATGATTTGCGAAAAACATTAATTTTTTGTTTTCATTTGAAGAAAAGTGCTGCTGAGTAGCATCGAATGCTGATCAATAGTGCTCAATCAGAAACAACATGTAGAACATAGTTTCGAAGTTCCAGAGATAATGATTTCGATGTGAGAAATGACGAACCTGGGATACCATAAAAAAGTTTTAAGACGAGAAATTGCAAACCTTATTAGAAGAAGACGACAGGTTGAGACAGAATCAAATGCCAGAAATGTTGAATATTGCCTGAAAAAAATTTATGACCGTTTAGAAAACATGCGGAAGATCCAAAAGTTTGTAAAATGGATGCCACATGAATTAAATGACAGACAGATGGAAAAGCGACTTTAGAAATTTTGCTTCAAAAACACGTCAGAAATGCTTGTTGCTTCGAATTCTTGCTGGCGATGAAAAGTGGATTTATTTTCAAAATCTAAAATGGAAAAAAATTATGAGTCAATCCATTACAAACATTAACTTCAGCTGTAAGACCAGATCGATTAGGCAGGAACGCAATTCTGAATGTCTGTTCGGACCAGAAAGGTGTGGAGTACCACGAGCTTCCAAAAACCTGGTGAAACCGTTAATATAGAGCAGTATCCATAGCATATGATCAAATTGAAAAAATGCATTGATCGAAAACCCACCTGCATAGGCCACAAGATACAGAATAGTAATTTTGCAACATTACAATGGAACAGCAAACAAAGCAAAACTGGTTCAGGATGCAATCAATGCATTGGGCTGGGAGCTGCTGCTCGACCTGTCACATTCACTGTACCTTACACCTTCGGAGTACTATTTGTTTTCATTGATGGGTCACGCATAGGCTGACCAGCATTTCAATTCCTATGAGGAAATCGAAATTTTGGTGGCTTTTGGGTGACTAATTGGTTTGCTTCTAAAGACAATCAGTTTTTTTTGGCGTGGAATCTACAAATTGCCTCAAAGATGGAAAAAATGTGTAACCAGCAGTGGGCTACAACTTTGTATAAAATGCTGTTAAACAAGGACCTTCTTTTACAGAATGAGCTTCACATTTTCCTGACAATTCTTGCAATAGAATAATTTATCTCTTCTTCGCACAATTTTTATTTGGTCTGTATTTTGGCTGTACAGATATCATACCTTGAACATGCGTTATAGCTGACAACATAGCATGGGCCAACAGCATTAGATATTTTATATTTAAAAGAGCCCAAGATAACATTACACATTCAACTCTGGACTGGAATCCGCATGGTAGTCGCAGATAAAGAAGACTGGATAATGTATTGTGATGATTGATAGAAGCAGAATGACTAGAAGATTAAAAGCTTTGCTTTAAATCGGTTATCAGCGATAGGTGTCTCCATTGTCCGTAATTCATTTTCAAAGAAATATGGGTCAATGATGTCTCCGCTTCACAAGCCGCTTCGTTTACATCAACACCATGAAGAGCGGATACAAAAAAATCAGTTAGAATGGTGCGATAGGTGTCTCCATTGACCGTAATGGTTGCGCCGTCCTCATTTTCAAAGAAATATGGGCGAATGATGACTCCGCTTCACAAGCCGCATCAAACAGTCACTCGTAATGGGTGCTTTGGCATTTGCAAGACCAAGTTCGGGTTTTCTGAGCCACAAATACGGCAATTTTCCTTATTAACGTATACACCAAGACGATACTGAGCTTCATTCGAAAAGATGATCTTTTTGGCGAAATCAACATTATCGTGCGGTTTCTCCTTTATCCATCTTCCAACAAATTTCAACGTTTCTCAAACGTAAAAGCATTCATTACGTTCAGTGGAGATAATATACTATTTTATGACAGAATAGAATGACATAAGTATTGTCAGATTTGAAATACCCAATACAAAGTTATAAATAAATTAAAATCCATCGTTACAAAACTATTACAAAATGCACACACAGTAACATTTTGGCAAATTGCCAATAAAGAATCATTACAAGTATCAGCACTGCTTGAGTTCAGTATCAAATTCCCCTCCAAATGCTGTGTTAAATAAAACAAAATTTCTCCAAAAGCTTGCTTTATTTAATCCAACTATCATGGATAACTTTTGCTTTTGTATTCATTAAGACAACATAAGTGTTTATATGTATCTATATATGTGTGTATCATAATTAACGTTACTTATCATTGTTGGTCTCTCACTTGTGTTGGGTTTCCAAATCAATGAATTTACATTAAAACGATAAACAGACTCTAGAAAAGAGAAAGAGAGACAGAGAGCGATAGAAAAAAAGCAAGATTTTTATTAAACACACACATTGACAATACATATGCACATGAGATAACAAAAAAAAAGGAAGGTAAGGTGAACACTCATAAGAGTGTGGGGTATTAAAAAATAAGTCTGCTATGGCTGTAGTTGTTGATATGGATATGCTTCTGATATTCAGGATTTATTCTACTGCAAGTTGTAGTAACACTTTCGTATGTGTGTGATGGTTTTCCTTTAAAATACGTTTTAAACCGATTTTTTGTAAAAATGTTTTAAACCAGAAATTGACATGAGTGTACATTTGTACATTTGCAATCAAATGTATGGAGTATCAAACAATTATTTGGGGTGTTTTAAAGAAACAAATTTTAGGGAGAGAGCAATACCACGAAGTAGTATACAGAATTATAACCGTAATCATTAGGCTAATGCAGATGTCTGTTTATGGGGGTTGCAAATCACAGTCAACTTTTCAATTTTAAAAGCGTATTTCAAAAATAATTTTTTTCTTTTTCGAATAAAATTTTTTTTTAAACAATTGCCAGCATACTCAGCAATGTGAGTAAAAGCTACAAAATCAGGAAAGCATACGAATTATAGTCCAGTCCACAGACCTATTATACCATAAGACACATTAACCTCTATTCAAACACAATAAACTGCTTGAATATGAGTCATATACTGAGTGTTGGTGTCGGTGTAATGAAAAAGAAAACGAAAAAATTTTTCTTTGAGGTAACTTCATCTAACTATGGGGAGCTGTTTGGGACACAGAGGGGGTTATAATTAATGCTGAAATTATTAGTAGGTAGAAGTGGCCGTCCCCTCGATGGAGTCATGAGCGGACACACTTATGCCGCACACAAGGCCCATTGTAATACCACATTTTCACATTCTTCCCTATTTTAGGAACCACTCGGAGTTTTCGATGAAGCGACTCAGACTGCCAATATCCATGCATGATATTTCATTGAGGTCCTCCATGTAGTAGGCACCCAGGTGTCTCTTTCTCTTCTGACCAAGTACCGGGCATGTGCACAGTGGGTGAATAATCATCTTCCTAATCTCCACAGCTTCTGCAGAAATCATTCGCGAGGTGTCCAAGACCAATACGCCTAGCATGCATCCCTATAATACAATGCCCCGTAATAACCCCGATAACAGCGCTGAGCCTACTTCTTTGGAGTTTAAACAGAGTCGCCGTGCGCCTCCTATCCAGCCTTGGCCAGATTTTTTGCGCCGTTCTGCCCTTATCCGAAGCTGCCCACCTACTGTTGACAAGGTATACGATTACATTGTAAATTATAAGCCTGCATGTATCCAAAGGGATCCCCAATGTAGAGAATTCATCAGAGAGTTCGATGGTCGTGCCCCTTCTGGCCGAATCATCCGCTATGCAGTTGCCGGCAATATCTCTATGTCCCGGTACCCATGTGATACAAACATCATATCGGTTCGCATCTCATTGAGACATCTGCGACAGTCGTACAGCGTCTTGGAGTTTATTACACTAGAATCCAATGCTTTGATGGCCGCTTGGCTATCGGAAAGTATGGTAATTTTTCGCCTGTGAACATTTTTGTCCACAATAATTTTCTACGCAGAATGAATTGCCGACACTTCCGCCTGAAAGACGCTGCGGTAATCTGGTAGCCTTATAGACTTGGATATTCCTATTGATTTCGAATGGATACCAATTCCAATGGCTCCTTCCAATTTGGAAGGCCTTATGGCTAAGATCAAAGTGTAGCAAATTAATAGTAACTGTGAATAAATGTCAGAACACTGGATAGTGATAGATAGACATACATGTTACAAACCCCTAGGAAGTGTGTTGTATGACTTTGTATCTGCTATTTTCTTTTTTTAGATTATCTCATGTAAGTATTACTCGTGGCTAAGCATGTTTACCCTTAAGTGCAAATTTTATTATATTTTTCTTACTTCTCAGCCTATATTTCTTTAATGACAGCTGTTATTATATTGCATTACTGTGTGGCATATCCTTTTATAATAAAAAACACTTTGTTTATTATGTTTTATTATTAAAATATTATTTTATTATTGGGGAACAGCCGCTGGTGCGACTTGAATGGTCACAATTCAACTTGTTTACAATGTTTTTGATAATTAAAAGCTAAACACAAAGCTAAATTCTTAACTAATTATTTACTGCGTGGGAAAATGCCGAAACGGCATTTTACACGCGGTCCCTACAAATATTGCAGTGTGGACGATAACAACACAAGAATGTGTCGATATTAGATTGCATACAGAATGTATGGCAATCTAGACTAGTCAAACACACGAAACAGCACGCTATCCAAGCACTGCATGCATTGACAGCTTTTAAACTACCTCATGCTGTTTGATCTTTACATAAAATTCTGCAATTCTGTTTGTTATTGTATTCATTTAATAACATATTCGTTGGAATCATAACATGGACGTAATTTACGATACACGTTTGGAAGTGTTCCTCGTTTATCGATTTATTCATTGTAAAATTACTAACCTCGCTGGTTCGTATTCGACCCATAGGACGAATTTTCTTTTATACTGAAATAATACCCTCTATAATGCCCTCTCATAAGTGAGTGGCCTCGGCCAATGTTTGTATGCCAGTTGAACTTTTTTGTATTTTTGGTTATTCATGCATCACTGAAGTCAACATCGGTTTTCTCTCTATCAAATTGCACTTGAAATATCTTCTCCCAGTAGTAGTAAAATAACTTAGAAGCCAATATGCAGGCTTGCCTAACAGCCAGCGATATTTGCACTTTATTGTTTATGCAGAAAAGAAAAGACCTTATTAAATTGCATCATAATCTTTCTGTGTTCTTATGGGCGCCTGTTTTGTCCCATATGTTAATGGAAGATGGAAAATTATACCTACAAATGTTACAACTTAGGCGGTAATAATAAAAAAAATTTTAAAATTCATTGAACTCAAATGTGATAGAAAACCCCCAGCTATGATTTAAAAATTCAATCAATTTATTAAACAATTAAGAATTCAAAGAAAAACACAGCACTTTTGATATCATATACGTATACATACTCGTATATGTATATCACAGGTTTACTGCGCTTTGTTGCTTGTAATAAAAAATAATGTTGGATACACGAATTAGAGTTTACAAAACAACTCTGAGCAATATGTTATCATCAACATAACACAGTTAAACATGTTGTTGTGTGTTTAAATGTTGCTTCAACTAAATAAAGGCTTTGTTTATGTTGCCATAGCCACATGCCATTTAGTTTCGTTGAGCTCGTCATGTTGTTTAGTTATTGTAACGGCTTTTCGAGTGCTTATGTACGAATAACGTAAAGAGTAAACAATTTCACAAAGAGTGTTTATCTTTTCACATCACTCTCCCAATTGTTTACAAATAGCCGGTATTTTTATTTCATTCTCATTATGGGAGTCTTGTGTTAGAGTAGTGATAGTAAAGCATGCAACAACCACAACATGTTTGTTTATGAATTGGAATGCAAATATTAAAAAAAATAATCAAAAAGAATATAAAAATAGAGTGTTTGAATTTAAGAAATTAAAATAAGAAAATGTTTCAGAGTAGAAAGAGTGTAAAAAAGAGTGCCTTAGTAAGTGCCTGCGTAATGCTGTTGTTTAAAGAAAACAGCAACAGTTTTAAAATGACAAATTCAGTTACCGGCTTATTTGTCCCCTCTTAACAAATATTTTTGTGTTTCTTCACAACTTTCATTGATTATGAGCTATTTGCTTAAGATTTTTAAGAGTAATACCCCATACCTTGTGGCATTTATATTCTAGTAAACTTACGTACCTACTTAATTGGTCATTACAACCCTTTAGTCAGAATTACAACCTAGCTTCTCACACCAATTATGTTGTGTGTGTTAATTTTATTCACAAGTGGCGAGACCTACAGTTTCTAAAGTCAATTCCGCACGGTAGATTTTTGAAAACCTTTTTCACGGCAATTCTATTTACTCTCAGAGTTTTTGCCAGAAATCTGCTGAGCGGAAGACGGCAAAGAAATATTCTTTCATGTTTCGTTTTTTTCGAGTTGTCAGAGTTGAGGTTTCAACCACGGGCTTGCGTCTAATATGCGAACACACTACCAACACTGCCAACTAGAATACGCCACTTCAATCTATTTCTGGCCTCTTTTATTTGTTATTTATTTTTTGTCCTCATTTCACATTATAACTGACGGGTGTTGCATTGATGTTGTATGTTGCAAGTGTGTATTTCACTGGCATGAGATGTCACTGGTTCAGTTTAAGCATCAACCAGCATGCTGAGTATTTGTCTCTGGTTACTGCCCTCTGTTTTCTTCTATTTTTCTTATTTACATCGACGTTTTGTGGCTTTGAGTCTCTCATGAGCTTCCTTAATATCTCTTTCTGTGTCTCTCTCTCTCTCTTTTGCTATTTTTAAAGCCATTTTATATAAGTTTCTTAAAGTTTAAATACCAGTTTATCTTGTCCTCCTTTTAGCCATTCTAGCCCCGTTTAAATATTTAATGTTGAGCTGTTAAGCTTTTGCTGGTTTAGCATCTTATACTTGCTATAATATGCTATTGCTGCTGCAATTGCTTTGACACATGAAATAACCAGTAAATAAGACGATTATTTTTATCTTTTCTACTCCTTGTATCTTAGTATTGCTTTTCATATACATTATGGCCATAATAAATAAAATAACAACAACAACAAATGTTAGGCCGTAAGGCAATTTAATGCAAAAATTTTCAGAAATAAAGTGAGTGAAAGGAAATTGTGCTAAAAAATCAAATTATTAAGCAGAATTAAAAAATATATAAAAATAAAGAAACCAAATAAAAATCTTTCATAATAAATATATTAAACGTTTTACAAAATATAATTTTTTTGTTCGTCGATTCAACGAAGGGTAACCCTTCTGTACAAATATGACCATTCAGGGTTAAAAAAAATGGGTGGCCAGCGTACGTTTACTCACTGCAGGCTTATCAACTAAAGTTGTTGAAAAATGAGCAATATATGGTCAAACCTATAAGAATTATATGATAAAGAGTATATGAGCTTCATCGATTTCACGAACAGTAACCATTCAGGGTTAAAGTGTTCGTCAATTCAACGAAGAGTAACTTTAATGTACAAAAATGAAGAGTAACCGTCCAGATTTAATAATAGCATAATTGTTAAACCTTTTAAAAATACGATTACATGCGTATAAAAGCTATGAAATAAAAAATTTTTAATAAAAGTCTGTATTATTTGGAAATTTAACGAAATTTAAATTGAATAATAAAAGCAAACAAATTTTTAAAACTGAATATAAAATAAATTTGTATCATAAATTTTAAAGACCAGCTAAAGTAAAAAAGAAGTGTAATCCAAACAACGACAAAAAAGAAAAAAAATCATTGGAAATTATTTTCTTATATGGATTAGCAGCTGTCGCCAGGAGTAGCGCAGTAAGTTTTTCTCAACTTAATAATCAAAATAAACTTCCCTTATTCAGCAAACACCGATTTATTATATACAAATTCTAAATTCTATTTAATTTATTTAATTTTTAATAAAAATAATCACACCAAAAAAGGATTGGCATTTTATACACAGGATACTGATCAATAGAATAAGTCGACAAAATTTTTAACTTCTAGTATGTTGGCTTATTGGACGTGATACGACGGCTCTTTAGGACGACGGCTCTTTAGGACCTTCAACACATGTTCGCAGCGGGTGATTAGCTAAGTAAGTATAGATGATGGCAATTCTTCTCTTACCTCCATTTTGCCGAGTCTTTTGTATGACAGCTCTGGCAGTAGTTGAAGTCCCCGTAGTCTAGCAGGTAGATTCACAAAGCTCGTTCGGTTAATCAAAAATGCAAACAAGAAAAATGTCCCACATGGCCCTTGGTTATTACAACCCTTCAATCAGGATAACAACATAGTTTCTCACAGCACACATGATGTGTGTGTTAATTTTATGCGTGAGTGGCGGGACACCTACAGTTTAAAGTCGACTCCGAACGCTAGTGTTTTGAAAAACTTTTCATGGCAATTTTATTGAGTCTCAGAGTTGTTGCCAGGAATCATTTGAGGGGATGTCGCCGAAAAAATACTTTTTGTATTTTGTTTTGTTGGAGCTGAATGTCCGGAGACTTGAACCGTGACCTGGACTACAGCAATGCATTGTTGAAAAAATAGTTCTTAGTAAGAGATAACCAAGTTCGAATCTGTGAAGCCTAAAATTTTCATCAGGGTTTTTGAATTTTAAAAGTGATTGATATCAACAACGATACACGGTTAATTCAAGCTATATTGTGAAAAAGTAGCAATTATTTAGCAAAGTTTCTTACAACTACACGCCAGTACAACAATACAAGATATTTTTATACAGGTCGTTGATTGATGATGGCAACTATATTATTCTGGAATCTGTTATACTGGGAGTAATTTCCCTAATAAAGTTTTTTTCAAACAAGCTGCTGACTGTTTGAATGTAACGGGTTCTTGAATGCTTATGTTTCTGTTTGTGGATATTGTGGTATTCTGCCGTTACATCAGTTATAGTGGTAAGGAACTTTGTTCATTGGGTTCTGTTCTCCATAAAGAAATACCCGTCTCGAATTTGGATAGGTTATCATCAAAAAAATATTTAAAAACCCCTTGAATGGACAGGATAGTTATAAAGGATTAAAAAAAATTTATTGAGTTCTTCGTATTCTCCTAACTTTGTTTTAAATTCGAAGTACATGAATCCATAATTGGTTGCAGTTGACAAGAAATTGTTATTCTCACTAATATCAAGTTTATTAACCCTTATGACCTTAATGATTCTGATGTATTTTCAAATTTCCTATATCATAGCTGGAATTCGTAGGGTTTTATTTATGATAATAGTATCGTAGGGTCTAAATTAGGTGCGATTGATTCACACTTCAACTAATTTCCGTTTTAAATATTTTCCTTCGATTTTCTTTAAGATGTTGTATCTGAATCTTCTTGAAATTATTCTATTTGCACTTTGACTGCACGAATTTTGAATTGATAGATGTTCTTACTAACACCACTTCTTCCGAGTGTTGCCTTTAACCTAAAACTTAAGGACAAACTTTTAATTCTGAATTAAAAAAAATATATACAGTGGACAGCAAAAGTCTTTGTACGGCAATATATTTTAGCAATTTCATGTATTTTAGTCTAAATACTCTCTCGAAGTCATATCGGGACTTTGTGCAAGAGTATTAAGCCTGTGAGGACTTATTTTTTTTTTCAAAATATATTGCCGTACTAAGACTTTTGCTGTCCACTATAAATACAATGAAATGAAATAAATTAAATGTTCGTAATACAAAATTTAATACTTTTTTATTCATTTTTATTAAATTAGTTATTCTCTCTTCATGTTTTCCCTGTGGACATATTTAAAACTTTCGTTTTTTTTAATCAAAATAAACTTTTTCAACTTTTTTCTGATTCTTTAGTTTTGCATTCAATTTAAATAAAATTTCCATCTTTTTTTGGTATTTTAGTTGTGATTCCGGGACTCTAGCATATGAAATTCCTTTTTTATGAAACTAAATGAGAGGAAAAAAATTAAATTTGTATAACTGAGTGAATTGTTGAGAAAAAAACAAGAAGAATTGGAGAGAAAGAGAAAACATTTAAATTTAAATAACGAACTTGGTTTTTAGTTTAGAAAACAACACGAAATATATACCCAAACTCTGGAACAAAACGTAAGGCATTGCAGCATACACATAGAGAAAGCACAGAAGAGTTGGATCAATCCTGTTGGCAAAAAAATCCAGAAATCTCGAACAAAACGAAATACGAAAATATATTTCTTCGGTGAATTCATCTCAGAAGGTTTCTGGCAATAACTCAGAGAGTAAAATAAAATTGCAATGAAAAGCTTGTCAGAAATCTGTCGTTCAGAGTCGACTTTAAACTGAAGGTCCCGACACTCATGTATAAAATTAACATCCACAACATAAGTGGTGTGAGAAACTAGGTTATAATCCTGACTGAAGGATTGCAATGACCAATTATGTACGAAGGTAAGCATGTCCTAAAATTTTGCATCATTGTTGACTTCTTTATTTGCCAATGGTTTTCGCTTAACATCCACGTCTTAACAGTTTATTGTTGTCATTTTTCACACTAGCCTTATAAGTTCCCACTATCCTAGCTCTTCAGTATCGTGTATCTTCTGCAATTATTTAGCAGACCAAGGACACTGGAAATTTGAGAATTCCTATCTTGAACCAGCATTATGAAACTCACGCCACCTCCTAATGTTTCATTTGCTTTAGAATGGTTTGAATCTAAAAGATTCCTGCTGCTGATGATCTCTCTTATGAATCCGAATACTTGTTTATGAATTCTGTAGTCTTTGAGTGCTTGCATTCGATACTAGACATGTTTCACTTTTGTGTAACAGATTAGATCAGACTTGAGGCCGCAGTTTAAATCACAGGTCAGACATCTCCAACTAAACCGAGATATGATAAAATATTTCTCCGGCAGAAACTCTGAGAGTAAATGAAATTACCATGAAAAGTTTCCGAAAGATTTCTAGGTTGTACGAGACATTAGTGGTGTGAGAAGCTAAGTCGTAATCCTGATGCTGTATGTAATGATGCTGTTTTCCTTTCATGTATTTCCAGTTGGAAACTTTGGAAGCTTAATTTTCTTTATAATATTCGGTTGTATTTGTTTCTAATGTTCAGACTGTAGTTATAATTTATTCGATGGGCCTGCATCTCTTTAATAGTCTGTTGCTAGACAAGTTTGAATGGTGTGGCTTCATATATTTCTTTGCCCATTATTGTACGTTATTCTCTTTAAATGATTTTAAAGATCTTTATGACCGCCGTTTACAAAATGGTTTGAGTGTAGTTGGGTTTAAAGCGTGAACATTGTCTCATTGTAAATTAATTCGCATTCTTTGTTATAACACCCGTATTCTAAACAAAAAACATGAAAAACTAAACGAGAAACAATAGAAATAAAGAAAACCTCTACAATCGCACTTTTTGTTCGTCTGTTGTTGTTTTTATTTGTATTTAAACGTTAATATTGACAATCATTGTGCTTCTCTGAACCTATGGCCGTCTCAGCCACGTAATACAAACATGTAATGGTAGTGGTAATGGATTTAAAACCACTACAATAAGTGTATCTGTACGTACGTATGTGTATGGTTTGGTTTGAATTGTGTAACGATATCAAATAAGTACAGCACAACCACACATCATGTATTTGTTTAAGCAGCACAGCTCAGAATGCTTATGGACAGATATCGTAAACCAGCCTGAGTCAATGATCGTTGGCTAGCCGCCACGATTCACTGTAACTTTATTTGTGCGTCCGTCGGTATGACTATTTACTTGTTTGCCTATTTGAAACTTTTTGTGTGAACAGTTTTGATAGTATGTGTGTGTGTGCATTGCAATTTATTCAGGTTTTCGTCCACGTATATCTAGTTGGACATCATCAACGGTTGGTGGACATCGTCAGTCATAATGAAGACGATGACGTTGATAATAATGATGTTAAAGTTATTGACGGCACTGATAAGCCACGACGCACAGTTTATTTATAAATTTAAGCTTTGGCGTTAATATCGTGGTATGATTTTATTACCATGATATTCACATGCCTCTTACATCGCAGTTTTATAATAAATTTGTTCGCTTATATTTGAAAGTGGCTATAAATTGATTAAAATATTCCATAATAATCGATGATAAAATTATTAAAAAAGAAATCTTTTGAACCTGGTTTGATAGCCTATGCAGACCTTATGAATTATTCAACCCATATGTTAATAGGTAAATAATAAAACGCTCTGTACTTGTTTGTTTGTTTGAATGAAATCTATAAACGCATACCATATTCCCACAAAATTTTCTGACACCCAGATTATACTGCAATAGTATACATATGTGAAGTCGTCGTAGTCCAGTAGGTAGTGTGTTGGCGTAGAGCCATTCTTCAAACCCCTTCTCGAAGAGAACGAAATATGAAAAAATATTTCTTCGGCGACTTCCTCTCAGCAGACTTCTGATAAAAGCTCTGTGAGTGAAATAAAATTTCTGAAAATATTTTATGAACAAAAGAATCTGAGTACTTAAGAGCTGGGCTAATGGCAAAATTGCACATGCGCATATTAGCGTAATACTTTGCACATTCCAATCCTATATTTCGTCTGTCTAACTATTTTAATAACTCTTTGATGCAGTGTAGCGTTAGGTTAATCGATTTTAGCGGGTAGCTTGCTGTTCACAGGCAAGTTCACTGGGTGGCCAATATGGCACATTGTATTAACCAGTGTGAGGTAATAACCCTTGTCATTATCATGGGTTTGAACCACCCCGACCGTCGGTGCTACGTTCGCCACCATGCCCAGATATTCATATATTCTGTAACCCAAGAACCGATGACGTCTGTCCTGAAGGCAGGCCACGCGTATAAAAGGTGTTGCAGAGATTGCGTTTCCTTCATATCATGGCAGCTTATGCAGTAATCCTGGTGGGTCAGAGCGAGCTTGCCAGTGAAATTGCCAATGGCTCAGTGTCCCATTCGAATTTTTGTTAGAGTGCAAACCGTTCTCTTATCAACTTAGCGCAGTTCCTTGGTTTTCCTGCTGTCCACTGCTGGCCACAGAAGTTATGAAATTCGGCAATCAAGTATTTTGGACAATTCCCTGTTTTTTGGATTACATGCTGCTTTTTCTAATTTAGAAAAGTATTCCGGTAGAGGCACATATCGACGCCTCCGTTCTATAATATTCTAAGTCGAAGAAGTGTGTTTTGAGTTATGAGCTCTCAAAGTTTTCACGCGACATACGACCATATGTGTATTCTAAGGAGATTTTTCCCTATAACTTCGGACGCATCGGCGCCTCTTAACCAAATTTTGACAGTATTTAAGTTAGAGAACGTAGAATTTAAAAATGTAAGAACATTAAAAACGTTCTAAGTACACTTAGAACGTTATAGAATGGAGGCGTCGAAATATCCCTTCCATCGTCTCCTCCTGAAACATCTCATCCTCTTGAAACATCTCATACTTTGAATGCCAGTTTGCCCACATTTTCTTTCCCCCTATGCCATAGGGGCCCGGAAGTCAGAAAAGGCGGGTGTTGTGCCGATGTATACGGTTTAGAAAGTCCATGCAACTCTTACGATCTGACGTACTTTCATAGAAAAAATCAATGAAAAGAAAAGAAATCTCCTAATCAGAGAAATATTGAAAGTATGGGAGCGCAGTAAAGAAAATTTTTTACGACATGAACATTATTACACGATTTCCTACTAGAGTTGATAGTAAACATAATGCCTGTATGACATTATGAGCAAAGTTTCCTCGATGGAAAGATCAACTCACGTCAATTTGTCGATGGAATTATGATTATGAATTATGAAAATATTTGCTTTTCTCGCACAAGATATCGAATAGGCAAACAAAATCGGAAGACATAGGAGCATTAGCGTTTAATGTTGGCATTAATAAATAATAAAGATTAAACTCCACAATGCAAGAGTTTGTCATTCGAATGACTAAAACCGGTATGGGCAAGCTTAGAACATTCAACGCTTAAGTAAAGTCAAAGATAAAAACCAATCACGCATAAATTTTAGCTATTCAGCGACAAATACCTCAGAGTCATGAAGAAAATTCTGCCCAAACGGAATATATCGGGTAAATCTTAAGTTGAAACTTTTCTCTACATTATGAAAAACCAGTTGTTAGTTCATTTTACGCAGCGAATAGTACCGGGTGTTAAACTTTAAATGGTAATCAAATACTTGTTCATTTATTGGTTTGTAGTAATTGCGATTCTTTTATTTGTATGAATAAACAATAATAATACTTGATACTTATTACATTAATTTAATTAATTTAAATTTACAAATTGTTTCAATTTCAATTTTTTGTTTTACAGATTAAAATCACACCGAAATCAGACACTTGTTGCAAATATCTAATTCAACTTATTCAAATATTTTAATTAATATTTAAAGGATTTAAAAGCAATTAATTTGGTAAGTTGTATACATAATACATACATATGTACATATTAAAATATTTATTTTCTATTTGAATAAAAACTAATCTGCAGGAAAATTGTGAAAAACAAATTGAATTTCCTTTTTCTGGGGCATTTAAATTTATTAAAATTTTTAAATTCAAATTGAAATTGATTTAAATGGACTTCAGCTCAATAAAGACCATGAATAAAAGACTTCGAGACAAAATTATTTAAAAATTTACAGTTTAGAAAGCAACTGCGCACGATTAGCATAGGAAGCCTTACCAAGAACATAGTCTGTCCGTATGACTTTCTATTTTGGTTTCAGAATTGGGTATGATATGCTTCATATATCCTTCGTAGGTCATAAATAGTAATAGTACTGTAGTAAATACAAGTTTCCCCGGATATAAGCGCTTTAAAAAATGTTTGCATGACAGTGCTTGTAGGTTAGGTTAGGTTAGGTTAGAGGACGTGTACTCGTCAATTAAGACAAGTACAGTACCCGGAGGTCGAATTGACCCAATGTACAATGTCCTAGTTTCTCACACCACTTATGTTGTGTGGGTGTTAATTTTATACATGAGTGGTGGGGCCAACAGTTTAAATTCGACTCCGAACGACAAATTTTTGAGAAACTTTTTCATGGCAATTTTATTTACTCTCAGAGTTTTTGCCAGAAATCTGCTGACAGGAAGTCGCCGAAAAATACTTTTCGTATTTTGTCTTTGATATCTGGCCAGGAGGTCGAACCCTAGCTTTGCGTCTAATAAGCCAACACACTACCTACTAGACTACCACAGTGTTTGTAAGCATATCGAAATCACGCGCTTGAGAGCATATCTCAACATATCATTCAAGCTGATAGAATACTGTTTATCTCATTGACAACCAAAGCTTCGTATTCGATGGATTGGCGGTTGGTCGAAGAGAGCAGCTCAGTGCAGTGAACAAAGTTGCAATTTGCTGTGTTCCCGTCCACTTCGGAACCACTTCGAAGAAATTGCTGAAGAAAATGGGTCCACAGCAAACCTCATAGGCATAGTCAAGAATTCTGTTGTAGCATTAACTCAGCAGAGAGCAGGTCGTTCGAGACCAGAGGTCAGCAATGAGTATTCAAAACGATGAGTAGATTATAATCATACTTATAATTTCTGATGCTTATACGCATTCATACTTATTTAATGTCATACTCATACTACTCATATTCAAAGTTTGAAATACTCATGGTAGTCATACTAAACAATACGCATGATGTTGTTGATTTCGACTCGCCTTTACTAAACATTTACACGATTTATTTTGTCTTTGATATCTGGCCTGGGGCTCGATCCCTGGCTTTGCGTCTAAAATACCACATTGCTTGTAAGCATATCGAAATCACACGCTTGAGAGCATATCTCCACATATCATTCAAGCTGATAGAATACTATTTATCTCATTGACAGCGCAAGCTTCATATTCGATGGATGCCGGTTGGTCGGGGGAGAAGCTCTGTGCAGTCAACAAAGTTGCAATTTGCTGTGTTGCCGTCCACTTCGGGATCACTGCAAAGAAATTGCTGAAGAAGTTGAGTCCGCAGCAAACCATATAGGCATAGTTAAGAAGTCTGTTGTAGCATTAACTCAGCAGAGAGCAGGTCGTTCGACACCAGAGGTCAGCAATGAGTATTCATACTTATAATTTCTGATACTTATACGCATTCATACTTATTTTAATATTATATACATACTACTCATATTCAAAGTTTGAAATACTCATTGTTGACTTCAACTCTCCTTCACTCAACATTTACACGAATCACAAAATAAGTATGATTGGCGTACGAACACTACTCACAAGAAAGTTGTGTGTTTGCTCTGCTTGCTGTCTTTTTCTTTTTTGTTTATGTGTCTTTCATCTTTCTTTGTAAATGCAACAACAACTAAGACTATAAATTTTAATGAATGATTCGAATCACTCGAATCATTTATAAGTATTATAAGTATTTTTCTAAATTTATGAATCTGAATGAGTAGGCGTATGAATCAAACATATTTCGAATGTTATGAGTTTGATGTCAACGTTTTACTCATACTCATTGCAACCTGTACTTATAAATCAATATTGTAGGGAGTACGAATGAATCAGAGTAGTTCAATTTCAATACTGTTGACTCACTTATACTCAAAATTTCATGAGTACTTATGAGTAGCGAAAAAGCGATTCATTGCTGATCTCTGCTCGAGACCTGCACAAAGGCAGGTTAGTAGCATAGGAGATTTACAAATTATGAGAGGCGAACATTGGTTTATAGTAGGTTTTTTATCAGGAGTCCATTAAATGAGATTGTTAGTTGGTTACGAATGGAACACAGTTTAGGCCCTGCCGCGAGAAGAATGAAATATAAGAAACATTCTATGCAATTGTATCCTGCTATCCAGTTTTTTTACTACTTTTTCTAATAAGTCTGCGTATAGCGTTAATGGTGAATATTGAATTCCAATTGCTGAAGAGTTGCTACTTTATTTACCAGCCGAACCCGATGACTCAACATATCACCATAAAAAAAAATCCTGAAACGTTTAATCACACAAACAGTATTAATTTTAAAAATAAATTTTTAACGAAGCGTGTGTAACGAATGCGGTGCAAACGAATTTTTTTTAAAGCGAATTTAAACTATATAGTACAGTTTCTTGCGTTTATAATCGGGAATACTTAAAAAGGCGATGCATATATCGAAATAGTTTCCATACATTTATAAGCAAAAATCAATATTTCATAGGTTTCAGTGATACTAAGCGGAGAGTTATTATAAACGCGGTGTTTAAACCCGGAGAATACATACATACATACCTACATAATTGGTCATTACAACCCTTCGGTGAGGATTACGACCTAGTTTCTTACACCAGTTATGTTGTGTGTGTTAATTTTTATCCGTGAGTGGTGGGAGCTACAGTTTAAAGTCAACTCCGAACGACAGAATCTGCTGAGAGGAAGTCGTAGAAGAAATACTTTTTGTATTTTGTTCTGATGTCTGGCCTGGGGCTCGAACCCTGGCTTTACGGGGAATACTTTAATACAAATCAATAAAATATTGTTTCCATAAGTCATTTATATCCGAAATTTTTTTTAACGAATTGTTGCAATTTTTTTGTTAATTTTGTCAATCGGTTTATGGAGAACTAAATTTCTGTATTTATTTGTCAACTCTAACTATACACTATTACCGGCGGTGTGACATCGGGCCACTATGTGTGCTCAAGTATGCTTTGGTAATCAAAGCTTTCACTTCGACCTAACCTAGCCAACACAATATTAAGTTTTCCCATTTCTTTTCAATATAGTTTAAGTTTGTATGAAGAATTGTTTAAAACACATCATTAAACATCACTTGAAAAGAAGAAAAGAAATCGTAACCAATACTTTAGAATTAATTTTCTGTGGTGTTTGCTTCAGTTTAGTTGTTTATGTGAGATTGTGGTTTTCTCTCTCAAATTCAGAGATGATGAATTATTCAGCACACTTAACATCCACAGAATTAGGTAGACAATCTGTGTAACTGTGTATGCATAGCAGAGATCAAAATGTAAATTGAATTAAATTTTAACACTCTCCTCCTCTTTAAATACACCTATCCACACATTCCCATATACATTGTTACAACCACATATCACAACAATGTAGTATGTGGCCACAATATGTTAAATACCATCACCATGTGCAAAAGTGTATGGCATAGTTGGTATTGATTTGCATGACATTACAGTGTAGTGGGTAAACGATTCCTTCTGCGTGATATTTTTTGTTGGGCCACTATTCTTTTGAACACCAATACTCTCAATCGGTTTGATTGATTGAAGAAGTGCGATAGTGTTAGAGAAAGAAGAATTAAAACATTAGGTTAAGGATAAGAGTGGAATAACAAAAGAAAAACTCGTTCATTTGTAGTATTTCGTAGGTAAGCCAGTTATTTAAATGTATGCAGTTTAGTTATCAAAAAATTTTTAATTTTTAAATGATGAGAGGTTCAGAAAGCATTTCAGTCTTGCAGAATTGAAAAAATATTTTACCATTGTGATGATTAATTTCTTTGAATATAATGCTTTTATAGCTTTTCTGAATTCTAAAGAACTTCCATTTGATAATACACAATGTAAGTGGCCATTCGGTTGTGATTGATGATGGAATCATGGTTCTTTCCTTTATCTTCTTTTACTTTCTTCTACGAGCAACCAGTTTCCGTTAAATATCAATTTCCTCCGATCAGCTGGACGAAACTTAGATGGGAAGATGACCACCACTTTTTAAATATGGACTTGATGGAAGAGGTTTACGTCTTAATTTTACATATTTAACGATGTATGTATTAACGACACGCTATATGAGTCCATAGTTCTTCCTAAATGTTGTAAATTAGAGAAAATACTGCCGACATAGGCTTTGATCTGTGTAAATGAAAAAAAAGTGAAAAGTGTTGAAAAGTGTTTATAAATCTGAACTCAATTTCTCTAAAACAATCAGAATTGTTGACCAGTACTGAAGCTTTAACTCTTTATCTTTAATTTGTTGTCATTTATATAAATCCCCTTCTACATGATATACAATGATTGCAATTTTACTTGTATTGGCTTTTAAAATGAAAAATAATATCCTGTAAATAATGATGTTTTAAAACAAATCCAGAATGAAAAATATCCACACTTTTATTGTCAACAAATTAAGCATCAACAGCTATGCAATACCAAGAGCAACAATGTTGATCACATATCCTTATAACACTTATCAGGTACACTCTGTATATATGCGTAAACAACCGCATGGATACAGAATAAATAAATCCTTGAAATTCATTCAATTCATTAAGATGTTGACAACTGTTGTTGTGATGCAGTTTGCAATGAAAATCGTATTGTAGAGGACAAGGAAAAGTAAGGAGAGGAAGAGAGAAAGAACAACACCCAAAATAAGAAAAGAGTCAGTTTAATGTCAAATTTTTAAATCGCTTTAACCGTAGATCGAGCCTTATAAAACTTCATAGTTCTAGCTTATGTATCACTTTTGATACATACATGCTTGTAGTAACATAGAATTGTCACGATTATTGATAGATTTTTGTAAAAATATTTTAATATTTTAATTCAGTTTTAATAAAACTATTTATTTACCGCTATTACATTTTATTATCACTTTTATGAAATTTGCGCCAAAATTCTTGACATGATGTACATTGCCATGGTTTTTTACATAAAAATCAAGCACTTCATGTCAGCTTGGTTTTATTTCTTTCTAAATGGTAATAATTTGACGTCTAGCACCCTGCATTGTGGCGATTTATAAGTTTCCAATTGCTTAGATAGGACAGCTTATAGTCACTGGCATCAGTAACACCCTTAGGGCTCGTTGAAACCTGATGGTACAAACCATTCTTGTGATTCGTTAGAAATATTTGTTGTCAACGTTATGTGAGGTAAAAAATTTCCCGTTGCAATAGAGCATCGATTATGTCAATAAAAATTTTCTCTCTTTGATTACTCTCTGGTTTCCCGGATACGGGTTTCCTCAAATACTGCTGTAAGTAGCTGCTACGCACGTAGCATGTATTTGAATCTAAAACTGCCAATTCGACTTCGGTGGACCATGAAATTTATAACGACTATCAAATTTAATTAGTTACTAATCTACAGCGACAAAATTAAATATGAATTGAAAACGTAATAAAACAAAACAAAAGGAAAGGAAAGAAAACATAAATCAATACCCAGCAATACTCCGTAAATCTCTTTATGAAGCTTGATTTATATACATATCCTTAAATAAATTAAGTATTCCAAGTATCAAATTTCAATTAAAATCGCTGCGGGTAATTTTCATTTTCGACAATAAAACCAAACAGTTTTTGAATTCTGTTGCTAAAAAACTTTGATATGAAATGAAAATATACCAAAAAGGAGCATAAAAAAATAAGCATTATTATTTAAGTATATTTTCTTTAATTTTCTTATCTTTTAGGCGAACAAAAAATTAAATTTTTAAAAATCTTTAAAAAAGGATATATGGGCTGCTCTGAAAGTATGTTAGCTAATCCCAAACTATTTATACAGTATTATTTCTTACATAAAACTACAAGTTGTGTGATAAAAGTTTTATAAAAATGGTTAAAATTTTCTAACAAAAAATTAAGATAAATACATATATTTTTTTTTAGAAAAAAAGATCCTTTTCATTTGAATTTCAAAAAAAGGCTTTAAGCATGATTATTAAAGGCTGGAAGACTTTCAGCTCATTTTTCGAAAAGGCATAATAGGTGTAAATATATCATTATCAAAGCGAATGATTCTATTATCTCATACGTACGTAGTTGACCGAAATATCATCTGTGATAAAACATGGGACGAAACACATTTTTCTAGTGTTTGTCTGTCACGTGAGATAAATATGAGAAGAGCAGTGAGAAAGACTCTTCAACAGGAAACAGCTGCTAGCAATTTGCGTGAAAATTGGTAATATTTTTTCATCCCAAACTATTAAAGGCAGTTTGTTCTGTTCCAAGTAGTACTATCTTTGGCGATAAACATCCTGTTGTCATATTTGTTGCTATCAATACTTTCTTCAGTTCATAAGACGAGCTTCGATTTTCTTCTTCTTCAAAGTCTGTAGCAGCAGGAATATTACATACATAATTAATATATAATTGGTCATTGATCATTGGCCTTTCGTTATAAATTGGAAATGTCTGACCTGAGGTTTGAACCTTGGTCTGACGCCTAGTAAGGTAACACGCTACATACTAGGCTACGACTACTTCAATCAATATCAAGAACATATCAAGAAAGGAAATTCAACCATTTTACTTTCGTCGTTCAATTCATTAACTTTCAATTATTTCTCAAAAACCATAAATATTGTATTATTTACGATAAAACTCCACAAAATCTTTGAAATCATAAAAAAATTACATACACGACACCAAAAAATCTCTCGGAAAGTCGTATGTATCAAAAATGATGCATAAGCCAGAATTATGAAGTTTTTGAATTTTGTAACCCCTGTTTGATATTTCTTTATTTGATTTAAAATAATGGCGATAACAATACTAACGAATTAAGAAAATATCAGGCATCTAACTTTTTCTGAATTAAAGTTAAGTAGTCTAAAAAATTTAAATGTATCATTTTAATGATAATATGATGATAATTAATAATCAATATGTTAATGAAACATGTTGTAGCTGTATCGCCATGAATTTTCATTCTCAAACCGTCAAAACCTTCTTGGTTGCTAGTATTTATAGCATTTCGTTATTGATGACATACTATTAATATCACGATTATGACGTTGGGTTATACGTACACTAAAATTTAGCCCAACAGAGAATCCAAACTGACTCCTGTCTGTTGGTCAAGTGAGAGTGGCCACAATGTGCAAAGAACAAAACTTTGCACCGTAGTGACTATGAAATCGATAACAATAGCGGATATGGAGGAGAATTTCTAGAAAAAAAGCTGTTGTCATAGAGGCAATCTCAATGCACAAATGTTTTACATATGGTAAGTGACCACAAAGATCCCGTGCTTATTTTCACTAGGAGATACGATGTGATAATCAACAAGGCAACAAACGCCGTTTGCGTATTCTTTGCCAGTCAATCTACCACCAAGACTTATTCGTTAATGTAATGCTCTTTACCTGAGCGGTACAACGCAATCAGCAAACTGGCCCCTGAAGAAACAATTTAATTGGTGCAAAAAATAAGATAATGAAGATTTATGTCAAGAGCAGACTTTCGCTAAATTTACTCCATTTTTGGCTTTAACAGAAGTCTTCTGAAAGCAGAAAGGAGGAAACCATTTTGAGTCTAAATTGGCCTCGGTCTGCTGTAAAATTCAATAGATTTTCACTATTCGCACTATTCGATTTACTGATAAATTGAACATTTTTAGTATTGATTTTAAGCATTTTTATACACAAAATTTAAATTGTATTTCAAGAAGTTATGACCAACTGAAATCACAATGACATGTAAAAGATGTTAGAGGCAGAAATATTGAAAAATTATTACGAAATTATGTTAATAAAACAGTTGCCTTGCGACAACCAACTTAAATACACCACCATTTACTTCAAGATTTTCATGAAAACACACAGGATCGTAAGTGTGGTAACAGAATGAACAAAAAAGGAGTTTCAAATGTTACCCGAGCACATGCCGAGTTGGTTTGCTATTACGCCAACTGAAGTTGTACAATCATTACAGGGTTGCTAACAAATAAACGAACGGAATTTAATAAGGGTTGTACCCTGTTCTCGATTTTTTAATCCTAAGAAATCAAAAGTAGTAAATGGGAAATGTTAACATAGAATCTGTACTTCTTATGCTATAAACACAATAAACGCAACGCAGCAAGCACAACATTTATAATAGCAGTCTAAGGTAATCTGCATTCGTATTAATTATAATAAAGGCAGCACCAATAAAACATAAGTAAACAATTTATTAATTCTTTATCAATCGAGCTACAAAAACATTATTCTTTGACGTTATATTTCATATATCGCGTTTTTAAAACCTCTATTTCATGCAAGTTATTGTATTGGCAGCATTAAGCCTCGCATTGCCAGCAATCTCTCACTGGGATAACTAATTCTCTCATTGGCAGCGAATAAAAATAGAAATTAGTCTAAAAGCAAAGCAGAAGAAGCGTTGCTTATTGTCGTGCTGCCTTTAAAATAATCACTTCCATATATACCCATGTATGCTATTTTTGAGAGATTGTTGCGCTTATTGTGTTTATAGCACTACAAATGAATAGTGAATATGAGAGAAAGAGTGGAGAATGTATTATTGATTTTTAATCTGCTTTTAATGTCTTTTAGCATTTTATATTATTTATTTATAGATTGTTCTATAATTATTGTTATATTTAGTACTTTCTCCCACTTTCTCTCTGAGTGAGAGAGAGAGAAATAAACAGTATTATAAATGATAAAAAGAATTCTTAAATTTAGACAGTGATTAATGGTTGTGGTTAGTGGTTGAATCATTGTCACATTGTATTTGTTATTATTCTCTTCTTTATCGAAAAAGGAGAGGAACAAAGAGAGAGTGATAGAGAAGCAGAGGAGAAAAGAAATTTATTTAAATTTTAAATAAGTATTCCTCTCAAATATTTATAGGATTTCATACGTCATAAATTAAAGGATTTCTTTACACATTTCCTTACTCTTTTTCATTCTTTGTCTGTCTGTATGAATTGTTTGTTATAATTTATTCCGGTATAGTGATTAAGAATGATGATTTTTTTTAAAGAATTTCTGGGTGCACGTTGCTGTGGATAGTGTTTATAGCCTGAATTCTGTTCTACCACGAAGTTCTACTTATCCACAACTCTATATGATATTTTTCTTATTAATGACTGAATGCTCTCTTGTTACCAAAAAATCAACAATTTCCTTATTGTCCTCGTAAGTATATCCATTTTCGAGCACTGATCGCATATGCATTACGGAGAGACTTTGATCTTTTTGTATCTTACAAAGGAAGTAAATACTTAAACTTCAATTCCAAAGTCCATAAATAATACTACCCTCGTTCCACACTTCCTCAACATATTTTTCTGGTTGTAACACGAAGCACTCCACGGGAAGAATCCATGCCCTGAGCATCAATGAAAGCTAATTAACTGACTCCCTTATGAATTTAATGAATTTCAGTTTATCCATCTAATGCTGGACACACGACACAACAAATTTCTGAATATTACAAAACGATCTATGGTTTTTAATCGGGAGATGACGGCTGTAGTCGCCGTAGTCTAGTAGTTAGTGTGTTGGCTTATTAGACGTAAAGCCAGGGTTCGAGCTCCAGACCAGACATCAAAAAAAAAATACAAAAAGTTTCAATTTGCTTGGCGACTTTCTCTCAGCAGATTTCTGGCAAAAACTCTGAGAGGAAATAAAATTGCCAAGAAAAGTTGCTCAAAAATCTGTCGTTCGTAGTCGACTTTAAACTGTAGGTCCCGCCACTCATGTATAAAATTAACACACACAAAATAAGTGGTTGTAATGACCTATTATGTGTGTATGTAGATGATGGCCATAGATATAAAACTCGGGAGAAGAGTCTTAAGGATCAGACCAAATTATTACACTTCCTGGATTTCCGTGTTTATTCCAAATGTCTGCATTGAATTTAATTCCACATCCATTAGGAAAGAAATGCGTTCGACTGAAACTAATTGGCGTTATCAAACCTATGCAGGAAGATTGAGAACTCACAAATCCTCACAACCCGAGCCTTATTCAACCTTCAAATTTCTCGTCGTAGTCTAGGAGGTAGTGTGTTCGCTTATTAGGCCTGAAGCCAAGTTTCAAATCCCAGATCAGACATCTCCAACAAAACAAAATTTGAAAAAAAATTTCTTCAGCGACTGCCAGGAGGTTTCTGAGAGTTAATACTCTCGAGATGGTCGACTGTAGGTCCGGCCAGTCATATATAACATTAACACACACAACATAAGTGGTGTGAGAAGCTAGGTTTTATGCCTGACTGAAGGGTTATAATGACAAATTATGTTATGTTAAACTTCAATACGGAAAGAAAACAAGGATACACTCTACCAACAAGGTTTCATTGTACTTGATAATATCACTAGCCAAGTCCAGCTAGAATCCAATACAAACGACTCAGTGTCTTATGCAGATTATTCTCGAGATTTTAAACAACAACTAAGCCATAAAAGCTGAAAATAAAAATGAGCCAGCCATGTTAATAAAAAAAAGTCCAATAGTATGACAAGAATGGCTTTAAAGTAGAATCTCTAAGACTCCCTAATTAACACCCTTGAAGACAGATTTGATTCTATGATCTAGAACGGTACGAATTTACATAAGAATACGCAAAGAGGCCGCACAAAAAAAATTTTTTTTAAACTTTTTTAAAACTTTTTCTAGACAAACTCGTTTTTCTGAATTTCTTTATAAATCTGAAAATATTTTCGTACCCACGGTATTTCTATCAAATATGGATGCTTCTTAGCAATTTATTTCTACTTTCCTGTCTGTCTATATAAACTTTGTCTCAAAAATTTTTCTTATTTTTCATTCTTTGTAAATTTTTCTCTTCCTATTGCCTCACTTGCATTCGAAGTCATTTATATTTGATTATCTCACTTAAACAAAGTTTATAGCCAGTCTTGTGAAAATGATAAATTATTTATACGATAAATGTGATAAATAATATAACATACATACGTATATGTATACAATATACGTATACGTATACGAGATGTTTACGTTATTTTTATATTTTTGGTGAGAAAAATATACACAAATTCAAACCATAACTTTACATGTATTACAGTGATTAAACTGTTAAAGAGAAACTAGCTTTCACTAACTATTCTCTCTTTCTCTTTCGCTCTGTCTATTTCTTTTCTCATAATATTGCATATATCATATCCATATAGAAAACTATTTAAACCAACAAGTTGAGCCAGAAGAGACAAAAAAAAATAAAAAATCCCATCACACAGGGCAGACTTTTGCAAGCAGACGAATGAGGTTAACAAGGAAAAAGACGCCAAAACAATTCCCTTGAAATAGTTTCTAAGGCATTAGAAAAATAAAAAAAGGAAATTTAAATAAAATAAGAAGAAATACGGAAGTGTAAAACGCTTTCAATTCCACACTGTATTGTTTTGTGGTTGGAAATGTAAGCCGGAGACCACATGCAGGGATATCAGCGTTTTCTCTATTTCGTACAAGTTTCTTATAAGCATTGTGTGAACGAATGAAACCACTCGTCAAAACACTGATTGGACCTTATCAGTGTGGTGTAGCACGACCCTACTGCCGTTTATGCCAACACAATGTTCTGTATAAGCTAATGATCATTAACAGCACAACATGTATAAACAAATGAATATCAAATAACATAAGCGAGTGTGTCATTAACATAATTCTGGGCATTGACTCTCGCTGCTTTTGACGCGTGCTCAAGTCGTCAATACATTATGTGCATGTTGTTGTTGTTGTGTATTCTCCGCTGGCTAGCGTGGGAATTATGCTTTGTTTGCATTACTGGTGTTGGGCTGAAGGCTTGGATCGTGTTGCATACACACAAACACATGTATTATTAATTGATAGAATATAGGTCACTAGAACATTTAAGCAAACATATGTAATAAGTATAGAACTATATAGAATTAAGGGAGTTGATTCGAAATTGTCGGATCAGCTAAAAACCTGTATAAAAGAGGAAATAATTCCCATATCAAGATCAATCGGATTGAATACAATAAAGAGAACAGAGCTCTTCGATTGACCTCTTTTAAAAAACCTAAAAATCTTTTAAAAACTCTACCGTCAATCCTACATGGCGATCCTGCCATAATCTTGAAGTGCTCACAACTAAAAAAGCACCAAGATTAAAGGCACAGAAACAAGAGTGCAACAAGTATTGCACCAACATAACATCACTTTTGTCCTGGCGGATCAGCCAAAACGATCCGCCAGCTGCGAAGAAGGAAAATACTGTCTAGCCAAGAGACAGTGAGATGGCCGAAGGACCAAGGCCAATAACCATAGACGAATACCGAAAAAGGATTGGCCAAACTAGAGAGAGATCCCCATCACCAGCGATCCCCAAGGTAACGAAGCCCAAGCGAAGAGGAGGCTACACCACCAACCTTAGGAGACAGAAAGCCATTCTCCTACGGACAATAAACGCGGAACAACCTCCTCCATGGCACGAGGCCACCAGACTGTGGGCCAAGGTCGACCAAATCGACCAGTTGCTGAAAAAACGCAAAAAGGAATAAAGGATTTCTGGTACGGTATTAAAAAAACATAAAGTTTAGTTTAGCTTACAAAAGTGGGGCGTTCAGCCGCCTCACAGGCCGGAAAGCGTTAACCGCTCTTGGCAAGATTTTTTTTTTAAATACAAATATTTTAATTATATGTTATAAAGAAAATAAGAATTAATTATGTACGAATTTTTTTTTTTAAATAAAATAATTGTAATTGTCTTATGGTTTTATTAGAAAACTAAAAATTTTATTGTTATTATAAAAAAAAAAAGAAAAAATTATAATGTAAGATATTTTAAGAATTATGGACCTTTATGGTAGGGAAATAGATAATAGCTTTGCTTATGTCTTATGAAAAATATTATGAAAAGAAAGAATAATAAGACATTAAAGATATATAGAACTTTAACAGACCAGAATTTTAGATAGATAATCAAGCCAGAGCATTACTAAAGTAGAGGTTAAAGCGTGTGGTCACAGTAAAAATTTGTTTAATCACAACAAAATGGTGTATACTGTCAGGAACAAGTCCGATTTCAGTCAGCAATTGGAAAATGCTGGTGATAAGTTGGTTGTGGTCAATTTCTGTACCACTTGGTGTGGCCTTGCAAAGTGATGGTCCCCAGGTTGGAGGAACTCTCCAGTGACTATGCTGACAGAGTTGTCTTTGTCAGGGTTGACATTGATGACTGCGAGGATGTTGCCATAGAATACAACATCTCCAGCATGTCCACTTTCATGTTCAAAAAGAACAAACAAAGAATTTAAGAATTTGATGGAGCCAATACCAACGTCACCCAGCCTAATTTTTTATATAAATCTAGCCACTATACTTTGAAGTAGAAATTGTTTTCAATTTGTATGTGATTATAAAAAAGAATTAGCCATGTTAAAAAAAAGAAAAAAAATATAGAACAAAGCAGTCACTAAATTCGTAAATAGTGACAAGACGCTGTATTAGACTTTGGACAGAAACAATTAACGATTTTAGAGAAATAAATAACAAAAATAAAAATGTATGACCAATAAGGCACTGGAAAGGATAACTATGTCGCGGATGCATTATCGCGAATTACAATTGATGACTTTAAAAACATAAATAAAAAGGTATCGTGCGTATTAAGAGTCTCGACAAGATCGATGACTAAACCAAAAACCAGTAGTGAAATAAATAATCAGCATAAAAAAGATAAAATAGAAAAGCCCAAAATTTATATACCAATTAAGAATAGTGACGTCAGAAAGTTTTATAAATTAAAGATTTTTCCTAACAAATGCTACATAAAGAAAGGAAAATCAATATTAGCTAGCATAAAAATAAATGATACGTTTACTTCAGAGAGATTTGACTTAGGACAATTTTTCTCTAGGCTTGAAAAAGTGGCCGGTAAACTAAATATCAATAAATTACAAGTAGCACCTAGTGAGAAGATTTTCGAATTTATCTCAATAAATGATTTTAAAGATACGGGCAATAAAATATTGAAGAAGATTGGAATAGCGCTATTGAACAAAGTAACTGTAATTGAAAAGAAGAATGCCAAGGCAATTCTTGATATTATGCTGAAATATCATGATGATCCTATTGAAGGAGGTCATTGCAGGATATACAGAACCGCTGAAAAGATAAAAAGATATTACTACTGGAAAAATATGACAAAAGACATAGCTAAATACGTTAAAGCATGTCACAAATGTCAATTAGCAAAAACAAATAAACACATTAAATGTCCGATGATTATCACAGAGACACCCAGTAGACCATTTGATACGGTCTATGTGGACACAATCGGACCATTTCCAAAATCACTTCATGGAAATGAATACGCAGTCACGCTATTATGTGACCTAACAAAATATTTAGTAACGATACCAATACCAAATAAATCGGCAAAAACTGTCGCAAAAGCAATATTTGAGAACTTTGTACTTACCTATGGTCCGATGAAGACGTTCATTTCGGACATGGGTACAGAATACAAAAATTCTATACTGACTGAACTTTGCAACTTATTCAAGATTGAAAAGCTAACATCAACAGCACATCATCACCAGACTTTAGGTACGATAGAAAGAAGTCATAGAACTTTTAATGAATACGTACGCTCATATATATCAGTAGATAAAGACGACTGGGATGAATGGCTTAAGTATTTTACATATTGTTTTAATACAACACCATCAACTGTGCACAATTACTGTCCTTTTGAGTTGATCTTCAGTAAAATACCAAACAGTTTTAAAGATTTTGGTGAAATAGATAGAGTTGCACCACTATACAATGTGGATAACTATGCCAAAGAGGCAAAATTTAGATTAGAAATAGCACTTAAGAGAGCAAAACAATTATTAGATGTAAATAAAATTAAGCAGAAAATCAATTACGATAAGGATATATTAGACTACAATTTTAAAATAGGTGACTTAGTTTTACTCAAAAATGACAATGGACATAAGCTAGAACAATCTTATAAAGGTCCGTATAAAATTAAGAAATTAGATTTAAAAAATAATGTAACCATAGTAGAAAAGATAACTAATAAGGAACAAATAGTACATAAGAATAGACTTAAGCTATACAATAAAAATATCTAACTAAATAACTGAGCGCTCAAGAAATAATAATAATAATAATAAAAATATATATGTATATTTATAAGTAAGGAGCATAGTAGGCTCGAAAAATTTTAATTAAGAAATTTAAAGATAGTAATAAATTTAGTTTAAGAATTATTGTAAAAGAATGTCCATAGAACTCTCAGTTATATGAACATTCTTCCGAAAAAGGGAGGTGTAGCACGACCCTACTGCCGTTTATGCCAACACAATGTTCTGTATAAGCTAATGATCATTAACAGCACAACATGTATAAACAAATGAATATCAAATAACATAAGCGAGTGTGTCATTAACATAATTCTGGGCATTGACTCTCGCTGCTTTTGACGCGTGCTCAAGTCGTGAATACATTACGTGCATGTTGTTGTTGTTGTGTATTCTCCGCTGGCTAGCGTGGGAATTATGCTTTGTTTGCATTACTGGTGTTGGGCTGAAGGCTTGGATCGTGTTGCATACACACAAACACATGTATTATTAATTGATAGAATATAGGTCACTAGAACATTTAAGCAAACATATGTAATAAGTATAGAATTATATAGAATTAAGGGAGTTGATTCGAAATTGTCGGATCAGCTAAAAAACTGTATAAAAGAGGAAATAATTCCCATATCATGATCAATCGGATTGAATACAATAAAGAGAACAGAGCTCTTCGATTGAGCTCTTTTAAAAAACCTAAAAATCTTTTAAAAACTCTACCGTCAATCCTACAGTGGCTTCGGATCTGACAAATCACCATCGACCTGACCTTTACATTACCTCTAAGCCTAGAGAAGCCCCATTAAATGCAAATCAACACACTCTATCCTTTTTTGTCGACTACTAAGTAGAAGTCGCCGTAGTCTGGTAGGTAGTGTGTTGGCTTATTAGACGTAAAGCCCGGGTTCGTATCCCAGGCCAGACATCAAAACGAAATGTAAAAAAAATATTTATTCGGCGACTTCCTCTCAGCAGATTTCTGGTAAAAACTCTGAGAGTAAATACAAATTGCCATGAAAAAGTTTCTCAAAAATCTGTCATTCGGAGTCGATGTTAAACTGTAGGCCGCGCCACTCACGTATAAAATTAACGCATACAACATGAGTGGTGTGAGATAAGAAGCTAGCCTGTAATCCTGACTGAAGGGTTGTAATGGCCAATTATGTATGTATATACTAACTAGACTTTAATGGCCCCATAAGAAATTGCATTTTTGGTGGTGTTCTTGTGAAGCTGATAAGGCTATGCAAAGTGACGATGAGCAATTCCTGTAGCTACGCCGAAGTAGGAATGGACTTCTGCGAACTTTTTGATGAAACCATGCAAGGTTTGAGCGAGGTAAGGCGATTTCCAATCATGCGACCTCTTCAACCTTCGCCGTGAAGAGAGTTCTGCGAAAAGCTGGAATGCATCGCAACGGCATTATTTGCCAAAAAAAAAGTGTCCTGTTGCTTGGTTACACTAAGGACTTGACATCATACGACGTACCAAGCGAATTGTTATTGCTGCCTTTAGCACTTTTGCACGGTAGTCTATCAAAATAGGTCTGGCAGTAAATGAAGGCAAAACGAAGTGTATGTTGTTAAAACTAGGGGCGTGCGGCGTATTTGATACCAGACTACAGCCGATAATTATACTTTCAATGTTTTCCGTGAATTTGTTTATCTTGTCTCCGCTGTTACCAGCAAACATAATATGCGTCTGGAGATCAAATAACGTATCACTGTGGCCAACAGATGCTATTATAGTTTCAATTGGCATAGGAGTAGCAGAGATACCTATGGCGCAGAAGCATTGGCGGTTAATAGTGCTAATGCAGCATCCTTGAGAGTATTCTGAAGAAAAGTCCTACGTAATGTCTTCGGTCCAGTGCGAGTTGGCGAAGTTTTCCACTGCGCTGACTCGGCCATGTCGTTCGAAGAGAGAATGATGTTTCAACCAGAGGGGTATTTTATGTGAGGATTAGCGGAATTAGCTGCAGAGGATGACCTTGTATGCGTTGGAAGGACCAAATCAAAGAATATTTGTCATCGATTGACATGACCAATTGGCGAAGTGCGCAAGAAGCAGGGGCGCCTGTAAGAATCAATTAAGTACGTATGTACCTGTTTTTTGCACGAAAGTAAAATTCGAACATAGAAACTCAAAAGCTATAGAGTTGGAGCTTTATGGTCGATGATCTGGTACTGAAGCAAAATACCGTTGAAATATGTGGTGAAAGGGTTAAATCATTAGGAGCGATTAAGAGAGTATAGTAAAGAGGCTGCTAGATTATAATTATCTACCAAAGAACACTTTGAGACAGGCTGAACTGAAAAAAACTAGAATGATAATGTCTTTACATAGTATGAAATGAAAGTCACACCAGGAACTCAAGAGTGCTTGGCATGAATTGTGGAAGCCTTTTTTTGCGGAAAAAGCTTCATTGGTTTTAGGAATTCGTTTTTTCTTGATCTTATAGAGGCAAAGCAATGATTTAATAGGCAATAGCGACACATACATATGAATAGGAGCGCCTTACAAAAGCCCATCAACCAGAAAGATCATGGATATGAATACCGAAAGCCAGAGTCTGCTATTTACACAATGAGTTCAGTTACGAATATGAAAAGGAAGGTAAAGATAATGCCTCAAAATTTAAATTTTTTTGCTTTATTGTTCGGGGAAATAAGGTGACAAACTAATAGCGGTGTGGACGTTAAGTTCAGGTGGATAGGGGGCTTTCTACTGTGGAAACAAATTATTGAATATCATGCACTTTAACACTACCTTACAGATTTTAATTTAAAAAAATTATAAAAAAAAAGTTATTTTTATCTTGCGAACAAATAACAGTTGTTGGTTTTAATGACTCCCTAGTTTCAGATATCCTAATGAAAATATTCTCTTGAATTTTGAAACGATTTGAGACTTTGAGCCTTTTTTCGTTTTATGAAAACAAAAGTCGAGTTGCCTAGTGTCCTTGTAGATTTGTAAAAACATTGTTAAAAACTATACATACAGTGGACAGCAAAAGTCTTAGTACGGCAATATATTTTGACAAAAAAACAGTCCACACAGGTTTAATACTTTTGCATAAAGTCCCGATATGACTTCAAGAGAGTATTTAGCAGATCATTTGAAATAACGCTTACGTAATCGCTAAATCTCAAACAAAAGTCAACAGAAAAACTTGCTCATGGTGCCACCAGACAGTACACTAAACAAAACTTGTACATTCAATTCCAAATGGGTTAAAGAAGTCCTTGACCTTAAGGGATATTCTGCTAAATACAAGGGATAACATTTTCATATAGGCTTTTGAATTTTAAATTTACTCAGGGTTCTCCTTGGGGGTACCTATGGAGTCATCTGAAACTTTTCCTAATTTTTCTCTTATTTTATGAAAAAACATTAAAATTTTTTGTTTTATAATAAAACAGAAATAAATTAATAAAATAAATATACTCGTATATTAACTATAAATTTTTATACAAACTTTTGGATAAAATTCATGAAATTGCTAAAATATATTGCCGTACTAAGACTTTTGCTGTCCACTGTATATCAATAAAAAATTAAAAAAATATACTCAAATTAATACTTTTTTTTAACAAGAGACCGATAAAAGAAACTTTTTGTAAACAAACTACGAAACCCTCCCATACATATTCCCTTTTTATATCGTCGTCCTTTTTTTGTGCAAATGGAAAATAAATGTTAACAAATTGCATTTCATTTATATTTCTTTTGTTTTTGTTATTTACTACTACACATCCTTTTAAAAGTTTTGTTGTCGTTGCTTTTAGTGTTAAAATATTTTTACGCTATTCTACTTCGATATCACTTATAGTGTATTTTATTTGTTAAAATTGCTTAAAATTGGTTTCTATATCAAGTAGGAGATTGAGAAGAAAACTTAAAGAAAAATGTCAAGCGTGACTTAAATAAAAAATAGTTACACTAGTATACCGACTATGTAACGTATCATACACTCATTCATTTTATAAATATGCAACACAGCTACAGCTAAGTACATCTACTACTTAGAAGAGTACTCCATATAAAACATTTTTTTTAACAGTCCTCTCATATTCTCTTAAAAAATTAAAATAAATGTATGAAGGAAATGCATAGAACAATTTATAAGCAGCCCATGAATCAAAAGATATGAGGAAAGAGCAAGAAGCGTGATTTGAATTGATTTGAAGGCAATTTTTCAACACGAATAACAACAATAACAAGTTGTGCTATAAACACAATAAACGCAACACAGGAAACACATCAATTTGTCAACAGCACTTCGCTTGTTGTCGCACTGCCTTTAAAATACAGTAATCCTTCGATTTACGTCGCCTCGATTAACGTTGTTTGGATTTACGTCGTCATTCGCTTTACGTCACCTTTTTTGGAACCAACTGCGACGTAAATCGAGGCATTACTGTAATTTTGTCCATACGAATACACCCATGTATTCTATTATTGAGAGATTGCTGTGTTTGCTGCATTGTGTTCCGTTTATTGTGTTTATAGCATAAGATTCACAAAGCAGAGTAAGGAGAGAGTATATTCTTTTATTATTTGAATATTCTGACTGCTACCAATGTTGTTTGATAAACATTAATTTACAACAACAACAACAAAAAATAAATACACAGTCATAAACATATACACAAAGTCGTGGCATAATAAATATAATGGCCACACATAAATTTCGCCCTCTCAGAATCATACACCTACACTCACTCAGACAAAATTTTCAATAAAAACAACGCAAATTGCGATATTATCAGGCTTTATTTAGCATTCATTTGGTCTCATTTGGCTATTGTGTTTTGTCCTATTAAGTCTAAGCTCGTTTTAATTAAATAAGGGTTCAACTTTCGCTCCTCTATAACTCTACGGATTACTTTAATCATAGTTATCAAATTCAACGCTATATCCAGTAGTAGATATTTGATTCAGGGATTTGCGACAGTCGGATGACATACAGGGTGACCTAGTTTGCGTTGGAAGCCCGTCATCGATTGGAGTGACCAACTGGCACGCAAGATGCAGGGTGTCTGGTAGGATTTTCTAAGGCAAGCCGATATACGATAATCAGGTTGTTAATGGCCATTTAACTACGTAATATCCAGTTGTATTCCCATTAATGAAGAACAATGTCTATTTTCTTAAGTGTCCTAACGGGATTTAAAAACAGTCTGCTTTGAAGTTTAAAAATCCTGCCATTCACACAAGTTTCCGCAGACACTTTCAAATAAAATTTAAGTCTGTCTACTAAGGAGACATATGCACGAGCTCTGTACTTGCATACATAAAAAATACCAACGAAATGCAATAACAAGCCAAACATTTGAAAATACGGAAACATAAGAGAGAGTAGAGAAAATGTAAAAACAAGTTGTAGGATTTATAAATTTAATTTTAAAAAATACAAATACGCACATACCGTGCACTCACGCAAACGTGCCTCTATCTTGAACCACACTCTCTCTCTTGCTTAAAAGTGGCGAAATTATTAACGCAAAGTAATTGGCAAGAAAGGAATAAACAAACTACGAGAGTTGTCATGTTACTAAATATTTGTATGTAAACAGGGGTATGTCTATTGTGTTTCTTATGTTTTATAGAAGAGATACAACTTTACGAACATACATACACGGTAGGTAGGTAGGTAGAAGTAGCTGTCCCCTCGATGGAGTCATGAGCGGACACACTTAGGTCGCACACAGGGCTCATTGTGATACCAGAGTTCCTCATTTTCCCCTATTCCAGGAACCATTCGGAGCTTCCGACGAAGCGACACAGACTGCCAATATCCATCCATATCCACCATGTAGTAGGCACCCAGGTACCTCTGGCTCCTCCGACCAAGTGCCGGACATGTGCACAATAGGTGAAGAATAGTCTCATATTCCTCTTCATCTCCACAGCTTCTGCAGAAATCATTTGTAAGGTGTGCAAGACCAATACGCCTTGCTTGCGTTCCTATAATGCAATGCCCTTAATAACCCTGATAACAGTGAGCCTACTTCTTTCGAGTTTAATCAGAGACGTCGTGCACCTCCTATCCAACCTCGGCCAGATCTTTTGCGCCGCTCTGCCCTTATCCGAAGTTGCCCACATTCTGTTGACGAGATCTACGGTTGCATTGTCAATTATAAGTTTGCAGGTCCCCAAAGGGAAACATACATACACACTTACACCTTAAAGTGTATGACAGCATGCAAAATATTTAAATTTAAGAATTTTATTTTTTGTGACTCAGTTTTTATTACAATAGAATATTAGATATTATTCATCGCGGCGTCTTCACTCATATGCAAGGCCATGTCCAAGCCAACGTCAAGCTCATATAGCCAATGATTCATACGTTCTCTATAGTCGCTGCCAACGCAAACGGGGCCATACATTTTATGAAGAATTTTTCTCTCAAAAACTCCAAGCACAGCTTTATTTGCTTGCTCTAATTACCAATGCCTCTGATCATATTTTGATTATATACATAATTGATCATTACAACACTTCAGTCCGATTTACAACCTAGCTTCTCACGACAAATTTTTGAGGAACTTGTCATTGCAATTTTTATTTACTCTCAGAGTTTTTGCCAGAATTCTGCAAAGAGGAACTCGGTTTGGACAGCATGGTGAATAGAAGTTGAAAAGAGGACTTAAAATTAAAACTGAAATTCAAACGAACATAAATATTTGAAGTAAGTATTTAGGAAACCATTAGTGGAGTTGCACTCAACAAACTCCCTGAAGCCAGAAAAGAAATGAAAGAAAAGCAAAAAAGCTAACAAATTAATATAATATATAATAATAACAAAATAATACGTGGTATATAAACTACTTTTTACTCCACTGTTAAGTTTATCCCCTGTTACACTATACACTTACAAATATACCTCGCGGAGAATTCTTGTACAATGACTCATCATCGTCATCATCATCATTAACGAGGCAAAAACATATTGAAGTAACAACATCATAAGGAAAGAACAACAAAAACCGAATTTTGTTTTCTCTTTTGTTTGGCATTGCTCTCTTGGCACTAACATGTTGAAAATGTGAACTTTTCGAAGTTTTTCCACCACACGCTCTCACGCATACGGGTTTACAGTGCAAAGAACCAAGTTAAATAAAGGGTCCGCCAAATAACTTTTTTTTTGAAAATGCTTTAAAAAAAAACTACTAAATATTTTCTTAAATTTCTTTTTTTATTTGAAAGTACAATCCTTCCGGTTAATAATGGAAAATAATTTCATTCAAATGGCTGCCTCGGCTGGCCATGCAGTAGCCTACACGATAGGTCCAATTATTAAGAACATTATCGATTGTGTGCAGCTGTATTTCACCAATGGCTTCACGAATATTGTCCTTTAAATCGTCAATTGTCTCTGGCTTGTCGGCGTAACACTTATCTTTGACGGCACCCCACAAATAATAGTCCAACGGTGTCAAATCGCAGCTCCGAGGTGGCCAAACGATATCAGTTCTGCGGCTGATAATGCGATTTTCAAATAAATGAACACTCGATGACAAAATTTATGATGATCTGCTTGAAATTGAAATTTAATATATAGGAGGCTAGAATTTAATCAAAAAGCGTACACTTTTTAAATTATTTGCTTTGACCTCATGACAAATTTCCTTTGTTTTCAATATTAACCTGTAGATTATTATACGGAGGGGTGCTGGGATTATAAGGTTACAATACATAATGACGTATAAACTACAGATTGAGCTGCATAACTTTCAAACGAATTTGTGTTGGAAGAAAGTGCTTTTGCAATCTATTCAGGCAATGATTGAAACTGATACCGCACTCTCTAATCCATACTTGTGATGTTAAAGTCACTTTCAATACAAACACATTCTGCTGGAAATGTGTGTAACTGATGTGGCATAATGCAAAATTAAACCAGCTACTTAGTCGCTCTGCTTGTCGTGGTTAACGTAATGCTAGGTATAAAGAATAGCTGAAGCTAGCCGCTTATGTTTAATATTCTGCAGATTTTTTTAGTCTGATACATTTTTATTTATAGAAATTTTAAAATATTTTTTCATCTTTGGAAAATTTGTTTTTTTTCAATCGCTTTTGGGTTATCCTTTGTTTCGGGTGGGCCATCTATTGGATTAAATTTGAATAATTTGTTATTTCGAATCGGGAAATAATGGTTGATTTTTTAAGAGATATAGGAAAATTTTTCAAAAAAAAACACATATAATTCAGAAAAATGCATGAAATTTTTATTTGAATCGATAGTACGGTCCAAATAATTTAATGCTTGAAGATTATTTCATGCAAATGTTGACCGCGACTGCGCCTCAAATGGTCCATCCGCTTAGTCCAATTTTGGCATACTCTTTCCAACATTTCGACCGGTATCTCGCGAATAAATGCTTCAATGTTGTCTTCCAATGCGTCAATTGAAGCGGACATGAGCTTTAACATAAACCCACAAAAAATAGTCTAAAGGCGTTAAATCGCACGATCTAGGCGGCCATTTGACCGGTCCCGAACGTGAAATAAAATGTTCATCGAACTCGCGTCTCAATAAGTCCATTGTTACGAATTAAAACCATTGAAACATTGAAACCACATGTCATGCAAGTCAAGCTCTTGCAGTTTGGACCAAAAATGTTGGATATCATCTCACGGTAGCGCTCACCATTCACAGTTACCTTACGATTCGCCGTATCTTTGAAGAAGTACGGTCCAATGATGCCACCAGCCCATAAACCGCACCAAACTGTGACTTTTTCTAGATGCATTGTTAGCTTTTGCAATGCTTCTGGCTGATACTCACTCCAAAATCGACAATTCTGCTTATTTACGTATCCATTGAGCCAAAAATGAGCTTCGTCGCTGAACACAATTTTTCGATAAAGAAGTGGATCTTCGGCCAACTTTCCAAGAGCCCATTCACCTAAAATTCTACGTTGTGGTAGGTCGTTCGGCTTCAATTCTTGCACCAGCTGTATTTTAAAAGGCTTCACACCTAAATCCTTCAGCAAAATTTTCCACGTTGTTGAGTAACAGAGGCCCAATTACTGCGAACGGCGACAAATCGATAATTGATGGTCATCATTAATACTGGCCGATACAGCTGCGATATTTTCTTCAGTTCGCACTCTACGTAAGCGTGTTGGTGGTTTAATGTCCAACAATGTAAATTTGGTACGAAATTTAGTCACAATAGCCCGAATAGCCGCTTCAGTGGGTCGATTAAACTGAACATAAAATGGAAGAAGCGCGCGATGAACTTTCTTAACAGAGCACGCATATTGATAATAAAATTCAATGATTTGCAAGCGTTGTTCGTTTGTAAGACGATTCATGGTTAAATTATAGAACAAAGTGAAAATGTTTGACAGTGAAACAAAACAGGAAACGTGCGTGAGCTGGTTAAACAAGTGTTGCCAAAAGATAATAGCTAAAAAATCACCCGTTACTTATGTCATTCTATTCTGGAACAAAATTCAGCATATTGTCTCCACTGAACGTAATGAATCGATTTACGCTTGAGCAATGTTGGGATTTATTGGAAATTTATTTCCAAAACAAAGACAATTGGTCGGAAATTCTTTTGCCAAAAAAATTATCTTTTCGATTGAAGCTCATTTTCATCTTGGTGTGTATACTTCACTGGCAAGAATGCTGTATTTGAAACTCAGAAAACCCTGACGTGGTCTTACAGAAATCAATGCACCCCTTAAGAGTGGCTGTTTGGTGCAGCTTGTGCAGCGGAGGCATCATTTGCCAATATTTCTTTGAAAATGAGGACGTCTCAACCACTACGGTCAACACCTATCGCCCAAAGATAACCGATTTTTTGTACCCGCTCTTCATAGAATTGTTGTGAACGATGTTTGGTTTCAACAGGATGATGCATCTGGCCACAGATCTTATGCCACAATCGACTTATTGGATCAAATGTTTAATGGCCGTTTAATTAGACGAAATGGTGATGTCAATTGGCCGCCAAGAAGCTGCGATTTGACACCGTTGGACTATTTTCTGTGGAGAGCCGTTAAAGAAAAGTATTATGCCGACAAATCAGAAACCATTAACCATTTGAACATTCGTGTTGGCATTGCCGTAGTACGACCCCATACACCCGAGAAAGTGCACCAAAAATGGTGTGACCGAGTGAGGTACGTTGCGGCCAGTCGCGGCAGCCATATGAATGAAATAAGATTCCATTTCAAACCGGAACAATCATACTTTACAACAAAAAAAATAAATTTGGCAAAATTTCAATACGTTTATGTTTCATTGCACTTTTATGTTTAAACTTTTAAATGGTCCACCCTATATAATAAAAAAGCACCCATATGAAATGTATTCACATAATCTTTTTGTTTGTTTTATTATTGTGCCAATGTTCCAATTGTTCCATGTCTGTGACAACTATCTATGCAACATTAAAGAAAATTATCCTAAAGCATCACTCGTTGTGCAAATTAATGTGGACACTAAAATCGTAATTTTAATTGCATGTCCTTGCATTTAACAATAATCACCACTACGGTCAATGAATGCGCATTCGCCTGTGTATGTATAATTTGTTGTTTATTTTTTGTAACAAAATTATTGTGCAGTTAAAAGTTTAGTACAGAACAATAACAACGAATACAAATTTACTCTTCTTTCGGGGGACCCCTGAACATATGATATACATTTGTTTGAAATTATTCAATAGAAGGAAAATACACATACACGGTGAAAGGATAGCAAAAGAGAAAAAGAGAGTGAAAATTTAACAATGTTTACAATGTATACACAAGTAACAGTGTAATATATATACATATTTCAGTAACTCTTTCATTATTTACAAAATTCTGAAATATTTATTGCTGTTGTTGTTTTTCTACAATTTCGTTGTATGCTTTTTCACTTTACTTTTAGCCGGTTTGTTTTGTTGTTCTTTCTTTCTTCTGTATTTCATTTGATGTGTTATTGCTAAAGCGGTGGTGTTGACGTAGTTCAAGTGTGTTATTTTGTGTTGTACGTAGTAAGTGTAATAAAATATACAACAACAACAAGAAATCCAACAACAAAAACTACCCTTAGATGATGGTTGACTGTATTTCATTCATTTTTATATGAACAGGCATGTTGCAAGGACTTCACGTTTATTTTTCTTAGTATACATGTGTTGGTATATGCTTGTGTACTACATATTACAGACCGCTTGAATGGTTTGTTTATCAGCCTGCAGGCGGCAGTTGAAATTTTTTCGTTGTCGTGCCTTGCGACCATCATTTTCACACAAGGGGTTGTAAAATGTCAAACGATTTTGTTTTTCAAACAAATTTTATGATGTTTAAACAAAGATTTCGGGAATTTGTTTTCATAGAGAGCGAACTAGAATGAAAGAAAATTTAGAATACGAGTTTAAAATGTATTTGAAAAATAAATGTAACAAGAAAACTTAAACAAATATTGAAGAAAATTGTTTAACACAAGAACTAATAATAAATTTTAAATAAAAAGGAGCATTGGGGTGTCAAACTATAAGGGAGAATACTAAGTAGCAGGTTTTATAGTGTCTGCAACATTGTTTAGCAACATGTTTACATCAATAAAAAATAAAAATTGTGTACGTTGTTCTTTTGAGGTTACAAAGAAAGTGAGTTTATTTGCCTTAACATAAGGTATAGCCGTGATATAAGGCATAATAAATTATGAAGTATTGATAAACTACTCCGTAGTGATAATAATGCCGCTTTAAAAGGCTTTTCAGAAGTCGCGGTAATCTGGTAGGTAATGTGTTGGCTTATTAGACGTGATGTCACCGTTCAAACCCCAGGTCAGACAGCTCCAACAACAAAACGAAGTATAAAAGAAATGTCTTCGTCGACTTCATCTCAGCAGATATCTGGCAAAAACTCTGTGAGTTAATAAAATTGTCATGAAAAGCTTCTCAAAAATCTGTCATTCAGATTCAACTTCAAACTGTAGGCCCAGCCACACATGTGTGAAATTAACACACACAACATAAGCGATGTGGGAAGCTAAGTCGTAATCCTGACTGAAGTATTGTAATGTATGTGTGGAGTTGTTTGTGGCAGTTGCTCCTCATAAGGAAAAAAGAAAGAGAGATAAATGTGTATATATATGGTTATTGACTACTTATGGGCTAATAAATACTCCTCAGCAAAAGTTGTAACGATTGGGAAAAACAGCTGAAGTGTTCACAATAGTAGGCTGGACATTTGTTTTCTAGTCAGTTAGAAAAATAAATTTAAAAAATCCGATTTAGAATGTCTACACGTCGCCATTAGGCAGAAACGCATGTCAACGCATGTGAATGCGTGCGAACGCACATGAACGCATATCAACGCAATAAGAATTTTTCATGTTGAACTTACCTAGGGGAATAAAACGCAATCATAACGTCTCGGATTATCGAGAATCCATTCAAATACAAGGATGAGTGAATAAAATTGTGATTGTGTGACTATATTGAAGTCAGCACATTTCTGGCAAAATCTCTGAGAGGAAATAAGACTGCTATGAAAAGTTTTCTCAAAACATCAGCGTTTCGGAGCCTACTTTATGTTGTAAGTCATGCCACTCGTGAATAAAATTAACACACACAACATAAGTGTGTGTAGGTTGTAATGCTGACGGAGCGGTTGTAATGACCAATTATGTATGTATGTATGTCGATAAGCACACTGTTGGTTTAGAAGTCTTAAAAGAATAGATTTGAGATCTTTTTAAACATTACTGATAAAATTATATGACTTCTGCTGTAATCGAATTATGCCACCAATCTCTTTGCCAATAATTTATATTCATATTTTTTTGGCCCACTGTGCTTTGCTTTGTTTATGTTAAAAAAAGCTAGTCGATCTGCTACTGAAACCATTGTTGGTCTTTTGATTCGACCACAAAAAAACGCTAATGACTTTTTCCTAAGTCAACATTTGATTTTCCAGTCAAATTAAATCGACCACATTTAAGTGGGCAATGAAAAGTTTTGTATCAACAACAACAACAACAAAATGATTCACAAAAAAATTAAAGGAATTTTAAAATCAAATAAACAAAACTTCAGAGAAAACAAACGCAGAAACGATTGCATTTATTTTTTCTTTGATAACATCGCTCATGATATGACTCCCATTCATGCTGTTGATTGTGCTGGAATATATGAAAGATAGTAAAGAAAATCAAGAGGGGTTACCATATAATAAACTTTTGTTTACTAATTACACAAAAAAAAGCAACAACTGCAATAAAAACAAAAAACAATACAACATCAAATCCTTTTTAAATAAAAGAATTTCCATAGCAAAACTATGAACATAAAAATGGGGCTAAACAGCCAGAAACGGAGAAGAAAGGAAGACTGTGCTCTTTAAAAAAGAAATAATTTCTTTGAACTCTAATGAATGTTTAATTTATTTTGTTGTTACTCCCATTTAATAATATTACAATATTAGGCTCTATGCTAGAGTTAGTGTGGTTTCTCTAAAAAAAAAAGAAAAATTAAACCACGACTACAATAGTTGACCATTCAACAAGAGTCCCTAATGCCACTACAATGAATGAATATTTTCCAAACAAAAAAAAAAAAATTAAAAAAAAAGTAGCACGCAAGTCAACCGACGGAGAGAAAAGAAAGGAGTAAATGGCGCCATATGGATGAGACTAAATTAAATGCAATTCTAAAATACCAAGTATTGTTATCCACTCTTCTTCGTCTTTCTTTCTTTCTTTTCTTTTGTACGGGTATGTGTGTTTTGTATTTTATTTTGTGTGGTTCTTCCTTTTGCAATAAAAAGTTCTTTAGAGAATCTGTCTCTCACGCCCTCACTCTCTCTCTCTCTCTCTCTCTCGGTCAATGTTTTTATATTCGTCTGTGTTTTCATTTGCATTCATTATTGTTTAGCCTTAAGTGGTATTGTTTTTTTAAGCTCTCTTCTTAAAGTTATTGTCTCTTTGCTTTTGTATTTGTCTCATATTAAACAAAAACTTGATTTAAAATAGTCCTTAAATTAATCAGAAATCGAGTTCATTTTTTAGCCGAAATGTTTGACAATAAAAATGTAAGTTTACTAAAATTAAGCACAATTGAGAGGAATAAAACGATATTAAGGAGTTTTGATTTTCCATAACCAAATAAGTAATAAATAGTTATATTGTTACGAAAATGGAAATGGTGTTATATCGTTTAACAATAAAAGCTGCACAAAACAAAAACAATGGACTTGTTTACATGATAAACAACTAAACAAAAATATTCCAACAACATCAGTATAAAAAAGGGGATAAACAAGTAAACAAAAATGCAACAACAAACAATGTAAACAAAATACACAAACAACAATGAAACAACATACATACATACATAATTGGTCAATACAACCCTTGAGTCAGGATTACGACCTAGTTTCTCACACCACTTATGTTGTGTGTGTTAATTTTATACATGAGTGGCGGGACCTACAGTTTAAAGTCGACTCCGAACGACATATGTTTGAGAAACTTTTCATGGCAATTTTATTTATTCTCAGAGTTTTTGCCAGAAATCTGCTGAGAGGAAGTCGCCGTAGAAATACTTTTTTGTATTTTATTTTGATGTCTGGCCTGGGGCTCGAACCCTGGCTTAACGTCTAGTAAGCCAACACACTACCTACTAGACTACGGCGACTTCACAACGATGAAATGAAACAACGATGTTCACATTTATAGAGATCTCGAGAAGGCAAAGTCACGAATCTTCGACTGTAAGACCATTCATCAGACTGTTTGCGTTGCCATATAAAAGGCAAGGCAAAGCAGGCAGCGAGTGGGTAAAAGTTTAGTCAGCCTTCTGAGAAGACGCGGTGCGTTTGAAGAGAGTAATTGTGGTTTGAAGATCTCCGTTACAAAGATCTGTCGAACAATTGATATTATTTACGCAAAAGAGTGTAAAGATTAATAACAAAGAAAGCAATTGTTGTTGTTTACATCAAGTTGTGAACAGTGGCACATAGAATTGTGCGAATAATAAAGAATTTTAATTAAAACTAAACATAAATTTATTTTTATTTTATTTACAATCTACGATCTCATATTTTGAACGTTTTTAAAAGGTAGAAATGTAACAATATAAAAGACAGTCGTCAGAATTAAGATCAAGCTTCACATAACACTTATGTTGTGTGTGTTAATTTTATCCATTAATGGCGTAACCCAGAGTTTTTAAAGTCGACTCGGAACGATATTTTTTTGAGAAACTTTTGCCAGAAATCTGCGAGAGAAAGTCGCCGAAGAAATATTTATTCATCCTTTGTTTTATTGGAGATGTTTGACCTGGGGTGATGTCTGACGGTGGCTGTATGTCTAATTAGCCGACACACTACCTACTAGACTACGGCGACTGCAACTCCCGCACTGGTGGAGTATTTACACTCAAATGGCTTTTGTAATCATAACGTCACACTGCAGTATAATAGAACAATCAGTCTCAATTTGAAGTAAGTGTAGCTGCCAGGTAACCAACTATGTAAACAATATCCGAACATGGAAATTGGAAGCCTGATTTTGTACTTTTTCAGCGGCTGGATTCACTTCAAAGACTGCATGTCTAGAGTTACAAAGGCCCGGTATTATTTATTTATTTATTTATTAATTACAATACAATTACAAATTATATTTTAATTATATACGAGCTGAGTAACTTCGACCATATGTTCGGTGTAGTGTAACAGACCAGAGGCTCTTGTGGTAACCGAACCCACGACCCTCACGCTAATAGTCTAACACACTACCTACTAGACTACCAGGGCACCCGGCCCAGTATTAATTCATCAGTTTTGCTTTCAGACTGCAGTAGATATTATACAAGTACTTCTAAACTGACTGACTATCTGTTAGGCCTCGAATATCTCTACGCAATAATTTATAATTTCTTAGTTAGATTACAGCTGTGTAAGCCTACAAATCCTACTATCATTCCTCAGCCTAAAGTTTTATTTATTTTTGGTTAAAAAAAACATATTTTTAAAGTGAATAGCAGTAGCCTTCATTATAAAGGCTGGGCCATTTAAAAGTTGAAATTTAAAAATGCAGTAAAACAAAAATGGTTTGTAGTTTTGCCAAATTTCTTTTTTTGATGTGAAGTACAATTGTTCCGATTAGAAACGGAATATTATTTCACCCATATGGCTGCTGCGGATGGCCTCAAAGTAACTCATTCGATCGGTCCAATTTTAGTGCACTTTTTCAAGTGTATGGGGTCGTATCTCGGCAATGGCATCATGAATTTGGCCTTCAAATGCTTAATTGTCGGCATAACACTTTTCTTGAGCGGCGCAGCATAGAAAATAGTACAACGGTGTCAAATTGCAGCTTCTTGGAGGCCAATTGACATCACCATTTCATCGAATTCAACGGTCATCAAACGTTTCACGCAATAAATTGATTGTGGCATGAGATGTACGGAAAGTTCCACCATCCTGTTGAAGAGCAGTTAAAAAAATATCGGTGCGATGGTCTCCATTGACCGTAATCGTTGCAGCGTTGGCATTTTCAAAGAAATGTGGGTTAATGATACCTCCGCTCCATAAGCCGCACCAAACAGTCACTCGTAATGGTTGCATAGGCTTCTGTAAGACCACGTTTAGGTTTTCTAAGCCCTAAATACGGCAATTTTGCTTATTTCTTTGTTCTTTCAAAAGTTAATTGGCGTAATGAGTTCATATGCGTCTAAGATTGCAAATTAAATATTCAGGAGCTTTAATTTCTAAAATTTTTAATTAAATCTCACAATACAATAATAAGCAAATTTTAGGGAGTTTCAAACTGTTCTTACTATAGACGCTCATAATAAGTACTGAACGCCTTTCTACTGCTCTTTTTATTGTCTTGGTTTTCATTTGTAATTGAAGGAGGCTGTTAGAAATGTAAAACTGAACATGAATTTCAGGTTAAATGAGGTATAAAGTTAAACGTTAATAAAAGATGGCCAAGCAAATACTATAACAGTAGCAGCACAAACAGCAGTACATACTAAGCAATAAAAACTTGCCAAAATAGTTCAAAACAAATTATTTTGTATTTCTCAGAAATTGCAAATCAAATCGTTAAAAATTAAGTTCAATTTTTACACCAAATTTAACGCATCGCATTGCCTTATCACCGCAACAATGACAATCATGAACCCAGAGAGACACTGTTGATTAAACGTGATATTGGCGTGTCTAAAGAAGTTATAAAAACTTTAGAAACATTGCTGGGCTACTGGTATAAAAAGGTTAATAAGGTGAAGGGAATAGGACATGTGTTATTATCAACGTATGATGACATGACGAGGTATTAATAACGACAGGCGGCAAAATATTAACACTTTTTTTCTGTTGTATTTACTTATAGTAACGGAAGTAGGCGCAATTTCCTTTCAATCAACCAACAACAACGTTTAGATGTTTTTATTACCGTCTAAAATATGATTAAATTTTGTATTATCTTCAATACACTGTTTACATTGTAGCTGCTCATTTTAATTTGAAAAAAAAATTATTTGCTTGAGTTTTTATTCAAAAATAACAATCATCATTGTCATCATTACCAATGTGTACAGTAATAAAGATGACGATGGTGGCGGCAATGGCCTCTTCTTCATGGTATAACTAGTGCGAACACGGAAGCACAGTGATAAAACGATATGACACGTACAACATAGACGCACTCACAGACACATACAACCGAACGATTAGACTCGTACTCATTTTCTTACAGTGTAGAGAGGCTCGTAAAAGTTTTATGTAAAAAACAAAATATTGTAGATATCAAGGCTGAGTACGTACCAAGCACATAAGCATTATTGATTCTCTGGAATTTCTAAGCAAAACGGAAAGTTTTAACTTAAAAAATGAAAAATATTGTATCTGCCTCTTGACATGGGACAAAATCGAGTTCGACTGAAATAAGTTTGAAACAGGTTTCTGTACAACTTTTTGCAGCAATTAATCTGTAATACTCCCTTTCATATGCTCTGTCTAAACTTGCCTAGATGTTCTCTATACTCTACTAGCTGTACTGACTAAGTTTTGGGGGAGACAAACCACAAAGATGACAATCTGTATTGCGGCCAAGAATTTTATTTTTATGTTCACCGGCTAAAAATGATTTAAGCATTGTTAGAAGCCAAGGTAGTGTGTTAGCTTATTAGACTTGAGTCAACGGTTCAATCTCTAAGTCAGACATCTTGATCAAAACGAAATATAAAAAAATAATTTATCGGCGACTTTCTCTCACCAGAAAACTGGCAAGAACTCTGAGAGTAATCAAAAGTTGCCATGAAAAGTTTCTCAAATAAATCTGGCGTTATGAGTCGACTTTAAACTGTAGGTCCCATCACTCATGCATAAAATTAACACACACAACATAAGTGGTGTGAGAAACTAGGTCGCAATCCTGACTGAAGGGTTGTAATCAACAATTATATATATAATTACAAGCACTATGGCGATTACATATACACACACGCACATAAAATGGTAAAGAAAAACCACGTTAAGAAAACACTTTCATTACAGAACAAATAAAATTAAAAATGAACGTGTAAAAATTTCTTTCCTTCGAATGTTAGCGTTGTTGTAGATAAAACTTTAAATGTTAATGTTTGTATGTGCGATACAGAATGTAGGAGTAACAGTGTATCAGTTTAAGTTTATAACGCTATATTGCAGTATTTGTTGTAAATAATCATTTATTTTTATGCGAGTCATAAAAAAACTAATACTAGCAAAACAAATTATTCAGTTACACTCTCCTCACTTAAACTCTCTCTCTCTCTCCCTTTCTTTTTTCTTTCTTATGCATGCACACATAAGATAAAATAAAAAATAAAAGCTTGATGCCACGCACAACACACGTTGTTTTGTTGAATATGAAAAATAGTTTTTAAATTTAACTACAAGCTGACTTTGATTTAATTTCTTTGCATTACAATGTTCAAAATGAAAAGTACAAAAATGAGAAGTTTCAATGCTAAAAATCCTAGTCCTAAGTAACTATCCTTTCCATCCCAGCTTTCTGTTCGTTCAAAACATAACGAATTTGTTTACCCACACTTGTATTTGAACGATATCTCGTTATTCCGCGATGTTACAATTGTGTTTTGTTTCTTTTGGCTAAGTTTAACAAAAAAATTATTACTGCGTTGATATGCGTCAACACGCGTCATCATGCGTTGACATGTGTTTTTGCCTAATAGAGACTTGGAAACATTCAAAATCGGATGTTTTTTAATTTCTTTTCTAAATTACCTAGAAAACAAAGATTCAGCCCACTATTGTGAACATTGCTGCTGTTTTTCCGAATCATTACAACTCTTGCTCAGGAGTATTTATTAGCCCATAACTATTCAACAACCATATATACACATACTTTTTATCTTTTTTGCCTTATGAAGGGCAAGGGCCACAAAAATCCCTTTGCATACATACATACACAATTGCTGATTGCAACGCTTTAGTCAGGATTATGACGTAGCTTCTCACAACACTTACATATGTTGCGTGTGTCAATTCTATACATGAGCGGCGGGACCTATAGTTTAAAGTCGACTGCGAAACCACAAATTGTTGAGAAACTTTTCCATGGCAATTGTATTTTACTCTTACGGTTTTTGCCAGATATCTGTTGAGAGGAAGTCCCCATGTTCCTGTTTCGGCTTGGTTGGAGATGCCTGACCTGGGATTTGAACCATAGCGGCCTAATGTCTAATAAGCCAACACACAACCTACTAGACAACAGCGACTTTTGTTACTTATCTTATCAATGAACTTTTTACATTTCGTGTCTGACATGACTAAGGCGACTACAATGCAGCTACTGTGGACATAGAAAAAAGTCGGACTTATTATTATTATAAGGAGACTCTATTACTTTTAAAGCATTCGATTATAATACGTTGACAAAATTACACCAAAGCAAATTTGAATTTGCTGCACTTCCACGTTCGTCTTTAGTCCTCTGTCTGTCTATCTCTCACAAAAAAAAAAACACGCACATTTTTGTTTATCAAATAAACGGCGACGCGTTCTCTTATTTGTATTAAATTGGGTTACAAAATATAAAATGTACCCACTATTAACACACACACTGCCACTACAAATATTTTATAAGGGAAAGCATATATCGGGTGTGTAAATTTGCCCTCCTGGTCTTAATTGTTATCCTTTTTGACTAGGAACGTGACTGGTGCTGCTACTTCATTAAATATTCTACCAGAATGACAATTTCGTGCATGTCCCTTACCTCATAAACATCACCCTAACCTTTCCGGTCTTTTCTATTCTACTCTTTAGCTGGAAGGTAGAAAATTGAATTTCTTGCCTCCTTTACTCTTTAATGATTCATAATAAAATGGAATATGAATTGGGGGAAAGAGAAAAACTCGTGTTATTTGTGTACTATGGAGCAGCTAATAAATGTTAGACAAACTAAAATAGTTTTTATTTTCTCATTAGCTTTTAAAATTCTCTTTTTGGTTTCCTCACTTTTCTTTTGTTTTCTCTTTTTCTGATAAAATGTTTGATAAGGTTGTTCTAACCACTCTTACAAGAGTCATAATTTTTAATGTTTTAAGTTGCTGCCACGTCTACCATTTTTATTCATTATTTGGTAACGTTACACTTGGCCCTTTTGGCTTAAGGGTTGTTTCTAACATCATAGTATTGCTTAAGGTCCGCAAAGGTGACGAGTCCTTTTCTTTGTTTTTAAATTTTTGGTTTGTATTACAATAATTTTTACCCAAAATTATCATTTTGATGTGCGTATAACTGATGATTATGGCTCTTATCTTAATTAAAATTATGGCTTTTGTTGCAAAACAAAGCAAAAAAGGTGTATAAAAATTTGCTGCCATTAGAATATCAATTAATGGCGATAATAGAGAAAAGTAAAGGCAGTAGTTTGTTTCATTCATTTTATCAGACATTAGGATATTATTATAATTTTTGTCTGTAACATGAATTTCTCATTATAATACTGCCATCTTATTATTTAATAGGTTAGCAGGACTATCATTGAGAGGTGTACTGAAAATTTCCATCGGACTTTGCACAATAATAATAGAAACAAAATAATCTTTAACGGCGCTTACAGAAAATTGTCCAACGATGTCAAATCGCAGCTTCTTGGCGGCCAATTGATGTCACCATTTCGTCGAATCAGCCATCAAACGTTTGACGCAATAAATCGATTGTGGCATTAAGTTGCACCATCCTGTTGAAGAGCGGGTACAAAAATACCGGTTATCATGGTGCGATGGTCTCCATTGACCGTAATCGTTGCAACGTTGTCATTTTCAAAGAAATATGTGCCAATGATACCTCCGCTCCATAAGCCGCACCAAACAGTCACTCACTCACACACAAATACGGCAATTTTGCTTATATTTCTTTGTCCTTCCAAAAGTTACTTGACGTAGTCAGTTTATATGCGTCTAAGATTGCAAATTAAATATTCAGCAGCTTTAATTTGTGGGATTTGTAATTAAATCTCACAATACAATAATAAAAGAAACAAATTTTAAAGAGCTTCACATTGTTCTTACTGTTGACTGGTATATTAAGATCCTGCTGCTCTTTTTATTGACGTGGTTTTCATTTGTAATTTAAGGAGGCTATTAGAAATGTAAAACTGAACATGAATTTCAGGTTAAATGAGGCATAAAGTTAAACGTCAATAAAATATGACCAAGCAAATACTATAACAGTGACACAGCTGTACCAATAAAAACTTGCCAAAATAGTGAAAAACGAATTATTTTGTATTTCTCTGAATTTGCGAATCAAATCGTTAAAAATTAATTTCAAATTTCATGAACCCAGAGAGTCAATGTTTATTAAACGTGATATTGGAGTTTCTAAAGAACTTATAAAAACGTTAGAAATAATGCTACGCTACTGGTATAAAAAGGTTAATAAGGTGAAGGGAATAGGGCATGTGTTGTTATCAACGTATGATGACATGACGAGGCATTAATAACGACAAGCGGCAAAATATTAACAATTTTTGTCTGTTGTATTTACTGTGGCAACGGAAGTAGGCGCAATTTCCTTTCCTTATTGCCGTCTTAAATATGATTACATTTTTTATTATCTTCCATACACTGTTCGAATTGTAGCTGCTCATGATAGAATAATAGAAACAAAATAATTTTTAGGTTATGTTAGGTTGTTAGGATTACAGTAAAGTTGACTCTGTGGCCCATATGGCCCATTGAGCTACTCAGTGTGAGGTAAGCCCCTTATCATGGTCTGTTAGCGGTGGGTTTGAACCACCCTGAGCTCCGAATGGAACCAGTCAGTTCTCTTAGTGGCACGTTCGCCGCCATGCCCAGATCTTTTAACGTTCTGTCACCCAAAAACCGACGTCATCTCTTCTGAAGTACAGGGCACTCTTCTTAAAGGCGTTGTACCGATTCCGTTTCCTCCACAGTTATTCTGCAGTAATTCCGGTGAGGCTGACCGAGAGTGTCAGCGAAACAGAAACAATTTATACTTCTTGAAGTTTTTGCTTTCCTCAATTATTACTCAACTATTGAAACTATAACGCAGCACTATACTTGAGTTCCATAAAATGTGAAATAAATTTATTAATGGACCCACCATTCGTAATGAAGTTAAATTGAGGTGAAAATATGTTCAAAACGTAATTGTCACTATCACAACAAACATACTTACTTACCTAATTAGCCATTAACAACCTGATTAAGGGCTTCCGGCCTGCTGCAACACATCCTTCCAGGCGCCTCTGCTTTTTGCGCACCTACGCCAGTTGGTCACACCAATCGAAGACAGGGCTTCCTCGATTTGGTCCTTCCAACGCATACAAGGTCGTCATCTTCGCCAACTTCCGCAGATGCCCGCATCAAATAACCGTATCGCCGGATCATCCTCCTCTATTCGAACGACATGGCCGAGCCAGCGCAGCCGCTGGATGTTAATACGCTGCACAACGTCCATGTCATTGAGGAGCTCATATAGCTCACTGTTGGATCGGATGCGGAAAGCTTACGCAATACTTTTCTCTCGAACTCTCTCAAGGCTGCTGCATCAGTACTTAATAGGATCCATGCCTCTGCGCCATAAAGAAGCACGGGTAGGATGAGCGTCTTGTAGATTGTTAGTTTTGTCGTACGAGAGAGGTCTCTGCTACTCAATTGCCTATAGAGATCATACTAGCACATGTTGGCAAAAGTGATCCTGCGCTTGATCTTCAGACTGACATCAATTTTAGTAGTAACGGCGGAGCCAAGTTAAATAAATTCCTTGACTATATGGAAAGTATAGTTCTCGGCCGTAATCTGCGATCCAATATGCCGCATGTCCCTACTTGTCGATAACATATACTTTGTTTTTCCCTCATTTACTTCAATAGCACTAAAGGCAGCAGTAGCTCCTTGTTTGGTACTCCCTATGATGTCAATGTCGTCAGCGTACGCAAGCAACTGGACACTTTTTTGAAAAATAGTGCCATTGCGATGCACTCCCGCCTTTCACAGAACACTCTCCATGACGAAGTTGAAGAGGTCGCATGATAAGGGATCGCCTTGTCTGAAACCTCAAACGATATCAAAAGGTTCGGAGAGGTCCATTCCTACCTTGACGGAGCTGCAGGAATTGCTCAATGTCATTCTGCATAGCCTTATCAGCTTATCAGGTATACCGAGCTCAGACATTGCGGCAAAAACACGATCCCTTATGGAGCTATCGACAAAAAGATGTGTGTGTGTCGACTTGTGTTACGTGGGTCTTTTCCAGGATTTGGCGTAGTATGAAGATCTGGTCAATGGTGGACTTGCCAGGTCTGAACACGCACTGATAAGGTCCGATCAGTGTTTGCGATACGGAGAAGGCTTATACCCCTGTAGTTGACGCATATCGTAGGGTCCTCCTTTTTCAGGACAGGACAGAGGACACTGAGGTTCTAACCGTTGGGCATACTTTCCTTTAGCAATATTTTGTAAATACATCCTATATATATATAACCCTTCAGTCAGGATTACGATTTAGCTTTTCATATTTGTTACTATAGTCCCAGCTTATAGTCCCACTTTAGACCGTATATTAATTTAATTTCGTGTGTATTTATTCACGTACAAGAAAAGACCCCCAATGAGCAGATTAATTTCACTAAAGTGTCATTAAAGTTCGTGAATTTATCCAAGTCCATGTATCATTATGATTTGGCCAATGTGGGTATAAATCCGAACAACTTAAGCTTTAAACTCCACAGTTATTAAAAACTTACAACCAGTAAAATGGCAATCTCTTTGATTTTTACTCTAAATTTGCGAAAATTTTCCCCAGTGTGGGCGCAGAAACTTAATCTATGGTAGGAAATTAACTAGGAATACTAAAACGATGAACCTAGCTTCCCTCATGACTTAGGTTGCGAGTATTAATTTTATATATGAGCGGCGGGATCAGAGATCAGCAATGAATCGTTTTTTTTGTGCTACTCATAAGCACTCATACAATTTTGAATATAAGTAAGTCAACAATATAGAAATTTAACTACTCTGATTCATTCCTACTCACTGCAACGTTGACTTATAAGTATGAGTAAAATGAGTATGAGTACAATGTTGACATCAAACTCATACCTTTCGGAATATGTTTGATTCATAAGCCTACTCATTCAGATTCATAACTTTAGAAAAATACTTATAATACTCATAAATGATTCGAGTAACTCGAATCATTCATCAAAATTTACAGTCTTAGTTGTTGTTGCATTTACAAAAAAAGAAAAAATAAAACGACAAAGACAGCAATCAAGGCAAATACACAACCGTCTAGTGAGTATTGTAGTGTTCGTACGTGAATCATAATTATTTTGTCATTCTTGTAAATGTTGAGCCATGGAGAATCGAAATCAACAACATCATACGTGTTGTTAAGTATGAGTATGATGAGTACTTCAAACTTTGAATATGAGTAGCATGAGTATAATGAAGTCGCCGTAGTTTAACAGGTACTGTGTTGGCTTATTAGACGTAAAGCCCGGGTTCGTATCCCAGGTCAGGCATCAAAACAAAATATTTATTTTATTTATTTATTTATTTATTTAATATTAATCATAGCACAACAAGATATTAAATATGTTGAAGGCTACTTAAATAAATTTTACAACTCCTTCTTGCATTGCCTATGTTTTGAATATAATTAGGTAAAGTATTTCAAAGACTGATAGTGTATATAAAAAACTGGCGTTGAGACAGAAGAGTCCTATGTCTATGTTGGATAATTTGCATACCGCGGTTGGATCTAGCAAATGTAATTCTACTAAATATATATACTGGCTGCTTTAAAGTAATAATCTTATGGAGGAGAATAAGGCATTTAATATTTAAAAGATTATCAAAATTAACTCCAAATTTCTGGTAAAAAAATTGAGATATATGGTGTCGACGCCCCTTAAGAAATACATATCTAGCTATATTATTATAAGCCAAGTTGAATTTCCGCTTATCATCAGTATCACAGTTTGTGAAAATTTCAGATCCGTATAAGAGAAAAGGAATCAAATAGGTTTTAGTTGCATTCGTATGGCAAAGGGAGTCGAATCTATAACAGCCCATAAGTTTCTAGGCATACCGTAAACTTTACTAACGATGACATTAATGTAGTTAGACCACGTTAGCCGACCATTAAAGATAATACACAGATTGGATGCAGATTCAACAAAATCAATTTTATTTCCCCTGATAATAATATCTGGCACAACAAGTTTTTTCCTTGTTCTGGAGAGTAGCAAACTTTTGACTTAGAGGGATTCAAACAAAGTCCATTGGTCCTAGCCCAGTCGTCAATTCTCTGTAAATCACAGTTGATGGTATCTATGCATAGATGGATATCCTCAATACGTGCGCTCCTATAAAGCTGAACGTCATCAGCGTACATATGTACACTACAATTATCCAAAACATCAGGTAGGTCCTTAATGTATATACAGAACAAAAGAGGCCCCAATATTGATCCCTGAGGAATACCTCTTCCAACGTTCAGAGAATTCGAGATGTTGCCGTTTATGTAAACTCGTTGTGATCTGTTCATAAGGTAAGAGCGTATAAGACTGCAAGCTGAATTAGACAAATGAAAGAGAGTCTGTAGCTTCTTCAATAATATTTTGTGATCAACCGTGTCGAAAGCCTTGGCGTGATCCAAAAGAACTAAAAAGGCTATGTTATTTTCATCCAGTTCCAACCCAAGGTCTTCAACTACATTGACTAAAGCAGTAGTGCAGCTCCTAGATTTCATAAATCCCGATTGTTTATCAGATATGAAATTGTTATTCACAAGATAATTGTTAATTTGTCTAGCTATTAGATTTTCCATTACTTTAGACAGAAATGGAAGAATGAAAATGGAAATATGAAAAAAAATATTTCTTCGGCGATTTCCTCTCAACAGATTTCTGGCAAAACCTCTGAATGTAAATAAAACCTGCCATGAAAAAGTTTCTCAAAAATCTGACACTCACGTATAAAATTAACGTATACAACGTGATTGGTGTGAGAGGCTAGGCCGTAATCCTGACGGAAGGGTTGTAATGGCCAATTATGTATGTGTATGCGTATAAGTATCAGAAATTATGAGTATGATTCGATTCGACTCATCATTTTGAATACTCATTGCTGATCTCTGGGCTGATCGATTCCAAAAGAGACTTTTCTTGGCAATTTTATTTGCTTCCAGAGTTTTTGCCAGAAATCTGGTGAGAGGCAGTCGTCGAAGAAATAATTTTTTCGTACTTCGTTTGAACCGTGGTTTCACTCTACTTGCTAGACCATGGCGACTACTATTCAAACGATGCTTTCGTATTTGTTTTTTTTTTATTTTCGAATATTGAGTAAAGCACTAAGTCGCTGTCATTATTAATTTGATTTTGTAATTTTTCCTTGGAATTTTACTTCCGTTCTTAAATTGGTGTTGTTTGAAATTATCGTACATTTTTCGTATAAAATAATAAAATTTTATTTCTTATGTTTAGTGGCTGCTTTAGTTGATTTCGTTTTTAATTTTCCTACTTTTATTGGCACATTTAAAGAATTTACGACGCAATTATAATTAAAATGTTTACATACCGAAATTTTTATTTTCTTAATGCTTAAGCAAAAAGAAAAGAAAACCAAATAATAATAATAAATTAAAACATAATATGTCTGTCCTTGCTTTTTTTAATATTATTTTTAATAATTTAAATGGCCATTTTGAAAAAATGTATTTAAACCTCGGGGAGATGTTCACTTAACATGTACGACTGTACGACGCGGAGTATGATGCAATGTTTTAATTTTTTTTATGTTTAATGGCGATGCCATTAAACATTTATTTCCCATGGTAGGGATTTTCTTGTTTTTTCGTTTTTATTTCAATTTATTTAAACGAAATGAAAATAATTAATAAAAATCTTTCACAAGGATTCACCTCGATCTGGACGTGTATACATACATACAGTGGACAGCAAAAGTCTTAGTACGTCAATATATGTATTTTGGCAAACAAAAAGTCCCCACAGGCTTCAAGAGAGTATTTAGGAGGTCATTTGAAAGAACGGTTAGGTAATCGCTAAATTTCAAACAAAAGTCAACCGAAAAACTTGCTAATGATGTCACCAGACAGAACACTAACCAAAACTTGTATATTCAATTCCAAATGGATTTAATGGAGTGCTTGACTTTAAGGGGTATTCTACTAAATACAAGGGCTAACATTTTCGTATATTATGACTTTAAATTTGAATTGAATTGACTTTGACTTTGAATTTTAAATTTACTCAGGGTTCTCCTTGAAGGTACCTATGGAGTCATCTGAAACTTTTCCTTATTTTTCTCTTGTTTTATGAAAAATAGTTAAAAAAGTTTTTGTTTTATAATAAAACAGAAATAAATTAATAAAATAAATTTACTCGTATAAAATAGGTAGGAAAATGAAAGATGAAATTAATAGTATTGACGATAGTGGTGCTATTATTACTGGTTACCAGAAAAGTGAAACCTTTAACAAATATTTTCTTCAAATTCCAAAAGCTTTAAAAGATGAAATTTTATGTCTACCTGGAGATTCGTTTAAAAGCCTACGGACACTACAACATTATCAAAGCGTATTTAACTTCTCTTATATAACAGAGGTTGAAATAATTAATATTATTACAGAATTTGATTTAAAGAAAAACTGTGGATCTGATGGAATTTCCGCCAAAATTTTATTTCAATGTAAAAATGCTCTATCTCCTATCTTACAACAATATTTAACTATATGCTTGCCACTGGTACATATCCCGAAGATTTAAAGATTGCAAAAGTTGTACCGATACCGATAAGACAACTAACGCTGTAAGAGTAGAAGATTATAGGCCAATAGCTGTACTTTCAATTATTGACAAAATCTTCGAGAAAATACTCCATAAACAACTCTCGTCATATTTTAACGATAACAGCCTATTATATGAACGCCAATATGGTTTCAAAAAAGGATCTGGTACAGAGGAAGCCGTTATAAATGTAGTAAATAATATATGTAAAGGTTTAGATGAAGGATTCAGTGGTGTGGCGGGTATCTTTTACGACTTTTCCAAGGCGTTCGATCTTGTAGATCACACAATTCTTATTGCGAAAGTTGTATATTATGGAGTGGAAGAAAGAGCGCTAGCCTTATTAAAAAGTTATTTGTGCAATAGAAAACAATATGTTGAAGTAAACAATGTCAAAACTACTGTTGGTATGGTTGAGTATGGAGTTCCGCAGTTCAGTGTATTGGGCCCATTACTATTTAGTATATATCTCAGTGACTTAAAGAATTTAAAACTTTTTGGTGAACTTTATATGCTTGACGATGACATAACTGTGTTTTATCCATATAAACATGAAACTTCTCTAAAAGCTAACATGGAACACGATGGAGCAATTATTATGGAGTATGCGAGGCTAAATAGACTATGTTTAAATGCAGACAAAAGTTTTAAGATTTAGGCCTTATATGGTTGATGGATAAAATTTTAGTATTTTTGTGGATGGTAAAACTTTGCACGAAGTTCCCTCAACGAAATTTCTCGGTGTGCATCTGCAAAGCAACTTATCATGGGATTTACATATAAAATCTTTAAAATCAAAAATTGCTTCAGCTACTGGTTTGATTTATAAATTTAAAAACAAATATAATATTGAAACTAAATTATTGATTTATCAAGCTTTAGTTCAGAGTCATATAAATTACTTAGCTAGTGTGTATTTATGGAATGAAAGCAATGATAAAGATCTATCACCAAGGATTGTTCCTATATATGGATTGCCCAAAATTCAACTTTTACTGTATGTTTATAAATCTATAAACAATATAAGTCACCATACTATTCTATTTTCACGGAATCAACATAACTTTAACACAAGAAGCGCGAATAATCTGAGTGTATGCTTTTGCCGTTTGGAAAAAACTAAACAAAAAGTTACTTATATGGGTAGTTTGGAATATAATAGATTACCAGAAGATATAAAAAATATTGAAAGAATTTCAATTTTTAAGAATAGAGTTAAAGAATATTTATTCGATAACATGGAAATGCTTCTATTGTAATATTATTACTTTTTAAATCATTTTTTTCCCTAAAACATATTTTGAATATTTGATAACTTGATAAGATTTTTTATACACATTGCCAACTGGCCTGAAAAATGTCCCTATGGACGCTGAGGCAACAACCATATTTTGTAATAATCTAATTTTTGAAAATAATAAAAAAAAATATAAATTTTTACACAACCTTTTGTTTAAAATTCATGAAGTTACTAAAATATGTTGCCGTACTAAGACTTTTGCTGTCCACTGTATATTGACCATTGAAAAGTATGGCAAGCAAGAGTTCAACGTACATATAGCAGGATATGCCTGGACAACAAAATTATCATAATAAACGCTCCACTCGCAAATGATAAAGGATATGCAGGGGAAAAAACATCCGATTTTTTCTTCTTACAAAAATAAATCAATGTTTTGTTTAGTGGTCGTTAAATGAAATCAAAAGAATTTTTATGATTTCCTGCTTCAATTCCTACAGTTCTTATGTATAAGCAGTGCAAAAAAAAAATGAAAATAAATGCGTATATCGTAGGAAAACATTATTAAGCCGATAATATGCTGTATTTAACCATCATAGTCCTTAAGCTTTAAACAAAGAGCATAAAAACAATGCTTGAATGTGTTAATAAAAATTGTTTTTCTTTTCATTGTTGTTGTGTTAAATTTTATTGTTTATCAATGATATGCAATTCATCAGAGGTATTTACATTAAATCAAGCAATTAATTTTCCTGAGCGGATCAATATAAATAAAGAAACATGAGCGATTTTCAAAGGAAAGCAGTTAAAAAAGATTCAGAAATAGGGTGCCCTGGTAGTGTAGTGGGTAGTGTGGGTTGTGGGTTCGATTCCCACCAGAGACTCTGGTCTGTGACACTACACCGAGCATATGGTCAGAGTTACTCAGTTTGTATATAATTTGTAATTGTATTGTTATTAATAAATAAATAAATAATAAGATCCAGCTGACCTGGTGTTTCAACCGTGGCCTTACGTCTAATAAGCCAACACTCTACCTACTAGACTACTTCGATTACGCCGTAGTATTGGCTATAATCGACAATAATACAGCAACTCACTACTCCCTTACCGACGAATCGATTGCTTGGATGGAAATATCGTAAAACAGCCTCTTCGTTAAACATTAATTTTTGGGGGAAAGTTGTCTTCCTCGCAGTCTAGATACAGAATGCCCTGAGCTTTGCAGTTACACACATTTAGCTGATAACTACTAGCAGCTGATGCATTATCTGCACTGTGTAAATAAACATCTTCAAGTAAATATATAATAGGTCATTACAAGCCTTTAATTAGGATTACGATCTAGCTTCTCACAGCACTTACATGTATGTTGTGCGTGTTATTTTTATCCAATAATTGCGTAACCTACAGTTTAAAGCCGGCTACGAACGACAGATTTTTTTGAGAAACTTTTTCATGGTAATTTTATTCGCTCTCAGAGTTTTTGTCAAAAGTCTGCTGAGAGGAAGTCGCCTTTTTTCATATTACGTTTTGCTGGCGATAACTGACTTGGGGTTTGAACCGTGGTTTTACGTCTGATAAGGCAACACTCTACCCACTAGACTACGGCGACTTCAAACATCTGCAAGCTTTTCACTAAAACTGGAAAAGATTGCCGACTGCTAAATTGTATGTCAAGACGGTAGATCGAACTCTGACGTTCTCTGTGACCACTTCGGCTGTAGTTGCAACATTTTTAGCAGAATTGCTGTTTCAGATCCCTGGAGTCTTGCCACAATCACATGCTAAGCACCATAGTGTCCAATTGGTGTCCGTATGTTAAAATCTCCACCACAACGCCCCTTAAATCAATGTTTATGCAAAAAAATAACACAAACAAATAATTTTCCGTCCCTGAAGAGTATAGTAATTCATATCTAAGTGATCTGTGATGGATTCATCGTTCTTCTTGAAGACTCAAATGAAATCACGAATAAATTTAAAATCAATCTTTCAGTGTAATTTTTTTATTTTTATTTTATTTGCCTATGGAAATATTCCTTGCTGCTAATTTAGTAATGTTACAAAATATCAATTTTAAAAAACTATGAATTTAAATATATAATTACATTATTTTTTATAACATTATTCGATGAAGAAAAATCTATTAGCATATACAATTTATTAAATTCTTTACACATTCTCCTTATTAGATCAGCACCAGTAGTTGGATCTAAAAATTGTATTGATAATGGGGAAAAATGACGTGACGGACGTTGAGGAACATTAAACGTGATGTTATGGATTAAAAAACTGGAGCCTATATCACCAGTAATTACATTGAATATGAACGAGATATTTAATATAGTTATGCTTTTAAGTGTCGGAAGTTTAATTAATGCTAGTCTGGCAGAATAAGAAGGTAAACTTGTGGGATTAAAATTCAGTCCTCGGAGACAAAACATCAGAAATTGCTTTCGTACAGATTCGATGACGTCGGATTATTTTTTATATAGAGGATCCCATATTATGGATCCATACTCGAGTATAGGCCTTACAAGAGGTGTGTAGAGCGATTTAGTAACATAAGGATCGTTAAATTCTTTTGCCCACCGTTTTATAAAATCAAGTACGCTTCTAGCTTTATTTACTGTCATAGTTATGTGCGGAATAAAATTTAGTTTGGCATCAAGTAGAACTCCTAGATCCAGGAAGTTATCTACAAGCTCAAGCTCGTATCCATCAAAAGCATAGTTTGCAGGAATCGGATTCTTTCTTACAAATCTCATGTATTTACATTTTTTGAGATTAAGCTGCATTAGATTTAAATTACGCCATAAATGAAACGAATTTAGGTCATTTTGAAGAAGTTTCTGATCGGAACATTCGCGATAACTTCAGAAAATTTTTACGTCATCAGCGTAATAAGCAATGAAAACAAAAGCGGTCCAAGATGGCTACCCTGAGGTACACCAGAAAGGACATCAATGCTTCTGGAGCAGCAGTTTTTAAAACGTACGGTTTGTTTTCTGTTAGTTACATATGAGTAAATGCATTTTAAACTAAGATTAGAAATTCCCATTAAATAAAGTTTCTTCTTCAAAAGTACATGATTGACTTTATCGAAGGCCTTGCTGAAATCCGTGTAAATAACGTCTGTTTGTTGCTGATGAAAAAATCCTTGATAAACAACTGTTGAGAGATGAAGCAGGTTTGTTGTAGTAGAACACTTCTTTCTGAAATCGTGCTGATAAGGAGATATCAAGTTAGAAACTTGATAACATAAATCATCAGTAACCATTTTTTCAAACAGTTTTGGAATTATGCTCAGTTTTGCAATACCCCGATAATTTGTAACATCGGACCTATTTCATGTTTTGAACAAAGGAATAATGAATGAATCCTTCCAAACATTAGGAAAATAACCACATATAATCGATTTTTTAAATAAGTATGATAGTGGAACAGCTATAGCGTCGGCACAATTAATTAAGATGCTACTAGGAATGTTATCAGGTCCAAAGTTATAGGAGAACTTTAGTTTTCTTAATTGCATAGAAATAGTAGGAACGTTGATATTTTGCAGTTTTCTACTGAAGAAACTTAAAAACCCAGGCCAGACTTATCAAAACTTTAACTCTGAAGGCCCTAAGTACTTAATAGTATATCTGGCATTCAGAAGTTCATTCGAAAGAGGACTGCTTTCTAAATACTATACAGTTATTGACATAGAATGCAGTCGCCGTAGTCTAATAGGTAGTGTGTTGGCTTGTTAAACGTTAGGTCTCGGTTCAATCTCCACGTAACAACAACAACAAAACGAAACATGAAAAAATTTTTTTCGATGACTTCCTCTCAACAGATTTCTGGCAAGAACTCTGAGACTAAATAAAAATTGCCATGAAAGAGTTTCTCAATTAACTGTCGTTCGGAATCGACTTGACAAACTGTAAGTCTCGCCACTCATGTATAAAATTAACACACTTAACATGAATGGGGTGAGAAGCTAGGTTGCAATCCTGACTGAAAGGTTGTAATGACCAATGATATATGTACTCTTATGTATCAGAGATCAGCAATGAATCGTCTTTTCGCTACTCATAAGTACTTATGAAATTTTGAGTATGAGTGAGTCAACAATATTGAAATTTAACTACTCTGATTCATTCGTACTCACTACAACATTGATTTATAAGTATAGGTTGCAATGAGTATGAGTACAACGTTGACATCAAACTAATAACGTTCGAAATATGTTTGATTCATATGCCTACTCATACAGATTTATAAATTTAGAAAAATACTTATAATACTCATAAATGATTCGAGTGATTCGAATCATTCATCAAACTTTATAGTTTTAGTTGTTGTTGTATTTACAAAAAAAGAAGAAACAAAAAGACAAAGACAGCGAGCAAAGCAAACACCCAGCCATCTAGTGAGTATTGTAGTGTTCGTACGCGAATCATATTTATTTTGTGATTCGTGTATACGATTAGTCATGGAGAGTCGAAATCAACAACATCATGCGTATTGTTAAGTATGAGTACCATGAGTATTTTAAACTTAAAATATGTAAAAATAATAAAAAAAGTATGTAATATAAAAATGACATTAAAATTAGTATGAAATTATTAGTATGATTCGAATCTACTCATCGTTTTGAATACTCATTGCTGACCTCTGGTGTGTATGTATGTACGTGTATCGACCTAGAATCCTTGCGTATGATTTGGTGTGAAAACATTTGAATATTTTTAAATTTTTCATTTTATTATACCTGGAATGCTTTGATTTCATTGGCGTTAAAACTTTTTCCTTAAAACAATTTACGTGTCAAGTAATATTTAAGCTCTTTCAAGCATAAATTAAATATTTTATAACACAAGTCGCCGTGGTCTAGTAGGTAGTGTGTTGGCTTATTAGACGAAAAGCCAGGGTTCGAGCCCCAGGCCAAACATCAAAATAAAATAGAAAAAGTATTTCTTCGGCGTCTTCCTCTCAGCAGATTTCTGGCAAAAACTCTGAGTAAATAAAATTGCCATGAAAAGTTTTTCAAAAATCTGTCGTTCGGAGTCGACTTTAAACTGTAGGTCCCGCCACTCATGTATAAAATTAACACACACAACATAAGTGGTGTGAGAAACTAGGTCGTAATCCTGACTGAAGGGTTGTAATGACCAATTATGTATGTGTATGTATAACACAACATAAAAAAGAAGAATAAAACAACATCTGCAGTGAATAAAACACCAATAAATTTTTGTAAACGAATAAAATTGAAGTCGCCGTGGTGTAGTAGGTAGTGTGTTGGCTTACTATTCGTAAAGCCCGGGTTCGTATCCCAGGTCAGACATCAAAAATGAAATATTAAAAAAAAAATATTTCTTCGGCGACTTCCTCTCAGCAGATTTCTGGCAAAAACTCTGAGAGTAAAATAAACCTGCCATGAAAAAGTTTCTCAAAACTCTGTCGTTCGGAGTCGACGTTAAACTGTAGGTGAGAAGCTAGGCCGTAATCCTGACTGAAGGGTTGTAAGGGCCAATTATGTATGTATGTATGTATGTATGTAAACGAATAAAAAATTTATTAACATGGAAACTAAGAAGACTCCCGTAAAAATGGAAGTAAGAGAGACAAAACCACTACTCTTTACTACGTTACAAACTCCCTCTGTGATAGTAGTGGCAAGGAATAAAAAAAATGCTCAAATGAAGCTTAAATAATAGATTTGATGATAGATATTCTCAATAAAACCACGTAAAAGTATATGTAAGTCAGTTAATATATAAAAGAGAGCAAAAAGTAATTGTGTAAATATGTATGTATATTTATATGAATATGTATGTGTGTTTATGTTTTTGTTCCTTAATATTAAAATCCCACTGATGATGGCAGATATTCTCAATAAAACCACGTAAAAGTGTATGCATGTGACTTAATATATGAAGGAGGGGACACGTACATACATACAATAAATATGTAATCCTACAATTGTGTAAATATGTGTGTAGATGTGTTGTGTTTTTGTGTTCTTTAATATGAACACCCCTCTGAGATTTATGAACAATTAATGTTGTTGTCATTAAAGTTGTTTCAGTGTTTGTACGACTTTTGTAATGGCCGCCACGGTACGTGATTAACCTTTGTTAGTATTTGTGAATGTTTATATGTGTGATCGGATGTGAGTGTGTGTTTTCTTTGTTGAACTTTTATTTTCTTTGTTTTCATTTAAATTTTTTATTTCTTTTTGTTTTTTATGGATTTTCTCTGCAAAATTTTTCTGTTTGTATGTCTAAATCGGCATTCACGGTATTTTTTTGAGTTTTCTTTCGGTCTCTTTATGGTGTCAGAGTGTTTGTGTGTGTATGGGCAGATAAACACAGTATTTTTTGCAAAATTAAAATAAAAACAATCGAATAAAACTATGTTAAATTGAAAAAAAGAGTGGAAGAATTATTTCCTTCGTTTATTATTTATTTATTAAGCCGCTGCTTAAGACTACTCAGGAATTTCTGTTTTAATTTTAATAAAGACTCAATTGTTATTAAATTATGAAACAAAATACAGACGACCCTTCCTAAGGGATCTAGGCCTAGGTGGTAAAGTGTTTAGTGTGGCGTAGTACTACTCCATTACGAGCTACTACTTCTCAAAACTCTCTACTTCTCAACACTCAACCATTTGAACAAAAGAATTGAGCAAGAGTAACGATTGTCTGCAATGAGTTTCTTTCTGACAATGCCACACCTAATGATAGCCATCTAAAAATATTATTTCATTTGGCTGGGAAATTACGATGCCATTACTACGTAGCCCTGACAACTATTTTTTTTTCCTGTTGTCCGAAATCTTCTGTCTATAACACAGATCGTCTATAACACAGGCCACAAACTATACTATTAGAGAGGTTTTTCTGATTCTCTGAATCCCAAATCCCAAAACATAAACTCAATTAAATTGCACAGAAAGTGTTATTTCTAAGAAACATTAGGCAGAAAATCTCGCATCCAAGAAAATGCTACAGCAGATTAATCACCTGCTTAAATGGCATACATTTATTCAAGGATCTAAAACAACTGCGATTTCGACTGCGAACTTTTGATATAAAAATTCGAAGATTCATCATGGCAATACCCACAATGCTGGACAGTGTGTGATTCTCACCTTAGACTGTCACATGGGCTGCCAAGTCACATATAGCGACAATATTAAAAGCTTATTAGATGTGAGGCCACAGTTCAAACCACAGCTCAGACATTTCCAACAAAAACGAAATATAAAAACAGACTTCCTCTCAGCAGATTTCTATCAAAAACGCTGACAGTAAATAACATTTCCATTAAAAGTTACTCAAAAATCTGTCGTTTGACTTCCAGCTATATATCCCGACACTCATGTATAAAATTAACACACACAACTTAAGTGGTCTGAGAAACTACGTTGTAATACTGACTGAAGCGTTGCAATAACCAACTATGTATGCATGTAAAGGATATTTAGCCCCCCTTACGCTGCCTTAGAAATGTAAAATAAACTTTTCGTTTTGGGAAATGATTTTTAGTCCAAAATTTGTTTGCCACAAACATAATAAATACAGAAAAACATATTTCTCTCTTAAATTTGTATAATTTGTTTAAATATTCAAATAACAGTACATACGACAGCCATATACTGGCCACATGCTACACATACCGTCATTTTGTTCGTTAATGGCCATCCACAAAACCAAAGAATTTGATTTTTGGTATGAAATTTGAAAAGATTTGATTGCAAATTATTTGAATTGAGGATTATTTTTAATAGTGAAAAACTTTTTTTTCATATGTGGTTGGTAAATAGTTGCAAATGTTTATGGAATTCCCACATAAAATTTTTTTGTGGTTAAAATAGTTAATACTTAATTAAAAACAATATTTCAGGAATATTGGGTCACATAAAAAGTGACAGGAGCGTTGACTCTTATAAAGGCTCCGCCAAATAACTTTTGTTTTTGAAAATGCTTTAAAAAACTACTGAATATTTTCTCAAATTTCCTTTTTTATTTGAAAGTACAATGCTTCCGGTTAATAATGGAAAATAATTTCATTCAAATGGCTGCTTCAGCTGGCCATGCAGTAGCCTACACGATCGGTCCAATTTTTAAGCACATTATCGATTGTGTGCAGCTGTATTTCACCAATGACTTCACGAATATTGTCCTTTAAAGCGTCAATTGTCTCTGGCTTGTCGGCGTAACGCTTATCTTTGACGGCACCCCACAAATAATAGTCTAACGGTGTCAAATTACAGCTCCGAGGTGGCTATATGACATCAGCTCTGCGGCTGATAATGCGATCTTCAAAAACAGGACGCAAAACATCGAGTGTAGCTTCGGCTGTGTGGCACGTAGCGCCGTCCTGTTGAAACCAAATGTTGCCAATATCCTCCTCTTCAAGTTTTGTGAACAAAAATTCGTTCAACATGGCCCAATAACGATCGCCATTGACTGTAACGGCCACTCCTTGCTCATTTTCGAAGAAAAATGGCCCAATTATGCCTCTGGACCAAAATCCGCACCAAACAGTGACTCGTTTTGGGTGCGTCGGGTGAGCTTCATCTGAAAAGATGATTTTTTTGCCAAAATCATTTTGCCACTTTCTGCAACATTACCATGATTTTCAAAGTAATGTCGCAAGCATATACACAACCATATTCGTTCAGCAGAAGGATAAAACTAATTATCTGTCAAATCAGACATGAGCTAAGTGTTACCATTAAATAATAAGCACAAGTTGAAAAAGAAAACGTTAGACGGCGGATCCGATACTACATTTCTTCATAGAAAATCAATTTCGATACTATTCCCGTAAGCCACTAGGTTAGATTGTGTTATTATGAGATAAGTTTAGTTCATGTATTGATCGAATTCTACCAAACTCATGGAAGAAGCCGATCTTCGCAGGGGCTGCTCATGAGTTGTTGCAAGCCTTCAACTTATTAAGTTTTTCGAGGAGCTTTCTATTGTGTTGGATGCATAAGTTCTATGCAAGAAAAAATCCTGGATTATGTTAGCTACCATTCGATTGCCCTATTTTTTCCATCAAGAGTACTATAAAGACATCAAAATAAACTATAGTCGCCAGGTGTTTGAAGGTTTTGACTAAAATTTGCAGAAAAGTGTTGTAAATTACTGGAGGGTGATCAAATATGAGTATGAATTCCAATATTTTAAAGGCTTGACGCAACCTTAGAAGTACGTTAGATGGTCACGGAATTTAAGCAAAGAAATAAATTTCTTCTCCTTATGTAGAGCCTAGTAACATTGCATGCACCCTTATACAGCTAACTTTCTTATACACCGGACTAATTCAGAAATCGTATGTCCAGTTGCCAATCGAACTCTGTGGTTGCCTTCCCAACTTCATTAGCAGCGCAATTTCTAACGATATCTATATGTTAAAGCCTGTTAATGTCGGCGGGTTTAAGTCCCTAAAACATTGCGCTAGGATCTGTTGCAGATTTAAAACAAAGTGGCCACTTTTCTTACCACATGCATTAAGTTGTCGCTTCACAATAGTAGGGCTTTCAAAGTAATGAATTGTTTTTATCAAAAATGGTACCTGAATTATTGTCTTCTTAGCAGGACTTCGTTTGTTACAAGCAAATTATTGTTGCTCGATATATGCTCATCAGTAGCACCACAGATTAATAAAAAAAATACGAAGTAAATATTTTCTATTTTCTTGCGATTAATTTGCTTTTTATACAGTTTTGTAGTTAAATAAGTGATTGATATACAGTAGCAAGTCCTCAGATAATAGTTTCTGTAACTATCTAGAAGCAATACACTCTGTGAATATGTATTATGCTGCTGTATTGGATGTAGTCGCTAGGGACGTGTGCTTATTAAGGTATGGTATTTCTCATAACATAATTGGTCATTACAATCCTTCACTCAGGATTATGACCTAGCTTTTCACGCCACTTTTATTGTTTGTGTTAATTTTATACATGAGCGGCGGGACCTGAACGATAAATTTTTTGAGTAGCTTATCATCGCAATTTTATTTAATTTCAGAATTTTTTGTCATGATTATTTACAAAGTTTCCTATTGCAGTGTGCTTCTGACGTCAAATTAAATTTAAATAAAATTTTCTACAAATAATTTTAACAACGGGGATCAAATACAACATTTTGCTTTAGGCCATGTAGTCTCTAAACAAATTAGGGAAAGGTCAGGGTTATTTAACATTCTCAATGTCACAATTATCTGATATCTGCTGTTGACAAAATGGATTTTAAGTCTTCATTTAATGTTTATGAACAAAACAAAGGATTGCAATTATTTCCTAATATTTTTTCTTTTTCCTCTCTTCTTTGATTCAATAAAACTAATTTTTTTTCTAAAAGACTTGTTTTCATTTGTTCAAGGCGTTTAGAATTTGTTGTCCTTTTTCTGTTATCCTTTTCATTGTAATAGAATCGGATAAGGAATTTTCAATAGGCATCCCAAATAGATTAACAGACTTCAGGCTATTATTCGAGTCAACAAAATAAAAGAATTTGAAAACAGTTGAAAATATAAAGGAAAAGAAAATCCTACATATCCTATGAAAAAGTAAAAATTGTAAGCCAAGTAACAACAAAAAGGCAACGTTTCTAATGAATGGTGGTATAAATGATCAGCCTTCATAAACTTTATTTAAAATCTTTCAAACGTTGCCAATAACTTTAAACTATACTGTATGCTATGCTCTCTTAACTCCTTGTGAATGAAAAACTGGGCTCCTTATCACTGAGAAAACATTTCTTTAGTGTCATACAATATCAAGTATATTATCCTGTTGTAAATAAAAAAAACTCCGAGAGGTTATGGGAGCATGTGTTTACATTGTTTATGTTTATGAGTGATTGAAAGAGGGAGAGGCATTTAAATCCTTTAGTTTATGACACCAAATATTTAATGATTTAGAAAATTTTTAAAATCACAAATAAAATCCAATAAATTATGGAATACAACATACAACAGTATAATAGGGAAGTCCATAATAAAAGGCAACCTAATGAAAAATACGTTTTTCAAATGAAGGCACTTTTTCGCCAAGTTAAATGTGTGTAGCTGCACTCTATAGTTCAAACTTTGTCAGACGATACTTATCAAAAGGAACTATAATATGCGAAGAACTTCTCTAAGAAGTCACCATAGTCTGGGAGGTAGTGTGTTCTCTTATTGGACGTGAGAACACGGTTCAAACACTAGGTCAGACATCTCCAACAATACGAAATACGAACAAATTTTTCTTCGGCGACTGCCTCTCAGCAGATTTCTGGCAAAAACTACCAGAGTAAATAAATTTGCTATGAAAAGATTCTCACTAATATGTCGTTCGTGGTCTACTTTAAACTGTAGTTCCCGCCAGAAGACAATAAACTGCCTAATCGGACAAAAAATGCTCTCTCTCAACAGTAAATTAACAATTTTCAATCAAATTGTAATGGCATACGAAGCCCAACTGGATTTATACCAGCCAAGTCAACATCGACATAATACAGGCTTTTAAAGACGAACTGTTAAGAAGTTTTGTAAAAGCGTCTCTTCATTGAGACTTCTATATAAAGACGATGCCAAATGAAATCAAAAACCAACAAATAAGAAACTCTGCACAAGGAAAATATCACATCAAACCAGAGCCATTATCCCTTGATGGTTTAATTGCATGGGAACTTAGACATTTAAATTGAATTGCTTGTATTAACTAGAAATAGTTGCAGCATAATTTATTACAAACAAAAAACACCTCGACAACTTCCGCTTAGAAGTCTTCTGGCAAATGAAGAGTTTTTCAAGAGTCTGTCGTTTGGAATCGACTTTAAACTGTAGGTGCCTCTATTCATGTATAAAATTAGCACACACAACGTAAATGGTGTGGGAAGCTAGGTTGTTATCCTGGCTAAAGGGTTGTAATTACCATTTAAGTAAGTTAGTCAGAATCGAAGTGCTGTTCACCTAATGAGTGCCCCGTCGATGAAAACAAATTGAAGTAGGAAGGAGCCAAGTCTGGTGAATACTGCTCCCAACCTAATGCTTTGATTACATCATGAAACGCTTTTGCTTTGTTAGCATGTTGGGATGTCATGTTGTAAAATTATTTTGCTGGTTCATTCTCAACGTTTTTTGATCAATGCATAGTTCACTTGTTCATTTATTCTGGTTAGCGATCTGTATTAACATTTTCATAAGCGGTTAGAATCCCTTGGTACACCACACCTTTTTAGACCCAATAGACAGACAATCAGTTATGTCTCCCTCTGGAATCGATCTGGTTTTGCAGCTGAAGCTAATGATTGCCCCCCTTATTAACCCATGATTTATTCTGTTTAGGATATTGAAAAAAATTATATTTTTCATTGCTAGTAAAAATTCGATACAACACTAATTTTCAATCGTGTTGGAAACAAAATTTCTCAAATGGTTACTCGGTTTTCCAATTGTCTAGTCTTTTAATCCTTAAGACATCCATTTTCTCGACTTTTGATCTTTCACACAGGTTTGAAGAGCAGCATTTAACTTCTTGCATTTGTTTCGGGCACCTTCACTCCATATTGTTTGCATTTTTGGTAGTCTTACACGATCTTCATTTCTCACATTAAAATCATTATCTCTGAATCATCGAACCATTTTCTGAATGTTGCATGTACGGCATATGCGTCGACAACCATTCGAATCAAAGTGTCACCTTCACCCAAAGTGTCACCTTCACCCAAACTGTCACCTTCACCCTCTTTTGACTTTGTTTTGGTTGTCTCTGAACCATCGAAACCATCTTCTGCATGTTACTTCTAATAGAGCATGGTCTCCATATGCCTCCACAAGCATTGGAATCTCAAGCACCTTTTTTACATGAAAAAAAAAACTTAACTCTTTCCGCAAATTTTAATTTTCGATACGAAATTCGCTATTTTCAACACGATGAATAAAATCTGATTTTGTTTATTCACTGGTCTGATGTGGATTGAATATGTTTGATAGATGTCATCGCCAACCAAAGAAAAAAAATAAAGGCTCTTTCACAATAAATGTTCTCTATGGAGACATTTGTCTAATAACGTTCACTTCATGCCTGTATACCAGCTAGTGGTATGAAACTACATGTCACCATTATATCTAATGTAACATTTTTTCATTTGTTTGAAAGAATCATAATGGATTCCTTTTGAATTCTTATCAACTCTTGAAGGTTTTAAAATTTTATACACCAATAACTCTATTCGCCAATTCACACGACTTTGTATCGTGTATGTTGTATTGAATACACTTGGTTGTTTTCAAAGGCTCAATGCTATGCTGTATTGTATATGTCGTATTCTTCTTCATAATTTTTGGCATTCAAACAACCAACGAAACTTTTAAAAATATATGAAAAAAATGTGTATAAGTGTATCGGATTTTTACATGAAAATTATCGACAACAAGCATACACTGTTGTATAGTCGTCCAACAATACAATGAATACAACGATACAACGGCTTGTGTGAATTGACCATATATTTTAGAACAGTTTTTGTTACATCCCTAATACAAAATCATGTGTTATTCGATATCATATACTGCTTTGAGAGTGACATAAATACTTGAACTTTAAGATTCTACAACAAAATTTTATACGCATAAATACGTGCATTTTATAGATTTGTATACAAAACATATAGAAAGTATACTTAACCCTTATCCTGTACTGCAAAGATGAAACGCATTTGACATTAGTGGGTCAAATTTGCCCAATACAAAAAATTGTAATATTTATTCAGGTTTTTATTTTTTACATTCATTACATACAATATTGTTCTCAGAATGCTTATTACAAATAAATTTTTGACTTTCGAAACATTTGTTTGCATATTTGGTGCTGTTAGAACGATTTGGGCAAAAGTAGCAACGTCCCCTTTTTAAATTTTTTGCTTGCGGAACTTCCGCAGAATCCTTTTGAAGGCTTTTTCTTATATTTCTTATTTTCATTCCAGTGTGGATTCATTTTTAGAAAAATTACATAGGCATTATATGCGGATATATCCAACATATTGTAAAACAGTGCTTCAGGCCATCGATTACCTCTCCTTTTAAAAGTTGATCTAAACTGATTCGTTTCGTTTCATTATAGGAATGAATTATTTCTATTTATTTCTTGCTCTTACTTTTTGTCGTTAAGTAACGTGCTAAGCAAAAACACTGATCGATTTTTTTATGTACATAACTCATTTTTGTTTTGTTCTCATTGTCGAAGAGGAAGTGAGCACAGTTTTCAGGTTTGCCTTTTAGTTGCAAAATTTTTTCTGGCAAAAAAGACCTTTTCGGTCGTCCCATAGAGATTCTAGAACTTCACCATGAGATCTAAATACACCCGCCAACAAAAGTAGCTCGAAATATGATTCAATTGTTATGTCGTCTACAGCAATCCAATTATTTCCAAATACAGATTGACCTAAATGAACCGATTGAATAACTTTTACTCTTAGAAATACATTAGCGCTTATAGTCACCTTGTAAATTAGTCATATCAACAACTAATTGCATATTATCACTGGGCATAAATAACAGAAAAAAAGATGTTATACTATCAGCTCTTGAAATAGCATAACGCGTTGGGCCAGGAGTCAAATTTATTATGTCCTGTTTAGAAATTACAATTTTGTTTTTTGTTGATGTTTCTGACCATAAATATTTCCCATTTATGGATGGATACATTAAAACTTAATCCGTAGTTTCATCGAGAATTTCGAAAATGTCCATACTAGCGCCTGACGAGGAGTTGGGTCATAGTCAGATGCAGGTTCAGAAACGAAATCGTTTTCATCGATCTACAAAAATTATATTTGAAATTTTAATAGTATGCAGTAAAAAAATAATTGTACAGAAGTTTCAAAAAAATTTGCTGAGTATTTCAAGGATAAATGAGCAATAAAAACTGTTTGGGCAATTTTGACCCATTAATACAGGATAAGGGTTAAGGTATACATACATAATACATGAGTACATGTTTATAATCCTATAAGACAGTGTGTAAAAATGTTTAAAATTTATGTCCTCATTCAGCATAAAGGACACGTATAGAAATCGTAAATTTCCAGTAAAACTATTGTAATTTATGCCACATTTATTGGGCCGATAAATGCTTGTGCATAACGTAATGAAAACTTTATATGCATTTTCAAAACAATAATTAACTCAACAGATTCATGGTAAAAACATATACGAGAAGGTACGCACTTATGCAAATACAAATACGTCCTAAATAATACAATGACAGACTTTGTGTATATGTACGTATGCATATATATGCTGCATATGATATAATTAATGTACGAGTATGTCATCCGTTTTGTTTTCCTTGTACCAAATAATCGATTTACTGGTACTCAAAATATAATTTATTTTACACAATAATAAAGTTCACCTTTAGGAGGGTATTACAATTGCTTTTCTTTGGGAAAACATGTAAACAGATGAACTTATTTGTTCAATTATTTGTTAGAGTAGACATACTAAAATGGTCAACATTATTCATTTAAGTGTTTCATTTGTTTTTAATTAAATTTTTTTAATAGGATAGTCTGATGATTGTTATGAGAAACAAACAAAAAATAAACAAACAAAATTTCCATATATTTTTGATCGTTTAAGATTTAATATCATACGTACATACATACAGTGGACAGCAAAAGTCTTAGTACGGCAATATATTTTGACAAAAAAGTCCCACAGGCTTAATACTCTTGCACAAAGTCCTGATATGACTTCTAGAGAGTATTTAGAAGATCATTTGAAAGTTACGGTTACGTAATCGCTAAACCTCAAACAAAAGTCAACCGAAAAAGTTGCTCTAGACAGTTGCCACTAGACAGAACACTAAAGAAAACTTGTACATTCAATTCCAAATGGGTTAAATGGAGTGCTTGACCTTAAGGGATATTCTATTAAATACAAGGGATAACTTTTTCATATATTAGGCCTTTGAATTTTAAATTTACTCAGGGTTCTCCTTCGGGGGTATCTATGGAGTCCTTTGAAATTTTTTCCTTATTTTTCTCTTGTTTTATGAAAAACGTTAAAAAATTTGTTTGTTTTATAATAAAACAGAAATAAATTAATAAAATAAATATACTCGTATATGAACTATAAATTTGTATACAAACTTTTGGCTAAAATGTATGAAATTGCTAAAATATATTGCCGTACTGAGACTTTTGCTGTCCACTGTATATACATAATTGTTCATTACAACCCTTTAGTCAATCCTTCAATACGATGAAGAGCGGGTACAAAAAATCGGTTATCATGGTGTGATAGGCCGTACTGCATACGCCATTCTCATTTTCAAAGAAATATGGGCCAATGATGCCTCCGTTTCGCAAGCCACACCAAACAGTCACTCGTAATGGATGCATTGGCTTCTGTAAGACCACGTGTGGGTATTCTGAGCCCCAAATACGGCAATTTTGCTTATTAATGTACCCACCAAGATCAAGATGAGCTTCATCCGAAAAGATGATTTCTTTTTGGGAAAAATCAGTGTCATCGTGCAGTTTATCGTTGGCCCAATAAATTTCAATGTTGCTCAAGCGTAAATCGATTCATTACGTTCAGTGGAGATAAAATATGGATTTTTGTGACAGAATAGAATGACATAAGTATTGCCAGATTCGAAATAAGTGATGGTTGAAATTTAAACCCATATATGGGCTACCCTATACATTGTTATTGCTTGGTTAAATAGGTTTCATTTTTCTTCGTGTTTTAATAAAAAAGTATTATTTAATAATCATGCTTTTTTTCTTCCCAGTTCTAGTAAAAGGATAGAATCTGATCCGAATCAGAGGTCAGCGATGAGTATTCAAAACAATGAGTAGATTCGAATCGTACTTATAATTTCTGATACTTATACGCATTCATACTTATTTTAATGTCATACTCATACTACTCATACTCAAAGTTTGAAATACTCATGATAGTCATACTTAACAATACGCATGATGTTGTTGATTTCAACTCTCCTTACACTCAACATTTACAAGAATCACAAAATAAGCATGATTCGTATACGAATAATACAATACTCACTAGAAGCTTGTGTGTTTGCTCTGCTTCCTGTCTTTTTCTTTTTTGTTCATGTATCTTTCTTCCCTCTTTGTAAATGCAACAAAAACTAAAACTGTAAACATATTATAAGTATTTTTCTAAATTTATGAATCTGAATGAGTAGGCGTATGAATCAACCATATTTCGAATGTTATGAGTTTGATGTCAACGTGGTACTCATACTCATTACATACAATGGTGGTCACGAATTTAAGACACGTCATATGACTGATTTAGTTGTGATAAAATTTACAATCCTGTAATATCAAATTTGATATTCTTTATTCTTCTATGTACTCTGTAATATTAAGAAAAAGTGCCATTATTCTATTTTGTTTCTTTTTACATTTTGTTGCTGTTTGATCATATTATTGTAAAAACGTTTATTTGGAACTGGCCACGAATTTAAGACATTTCAGAAATATCTGGTTTTTAAGCGATTTTTTGGTGTTTTTTGAAGCTAAACGGTGAGCAACGAATGTTTTATTTTATTTTATGTTGGAATACATAGAAATATTTAATTATAAATGGTCAGAGGTACTTGGAATACCGATGCCGAGCGAAAACTGATCCAACAATTAAAATTTGATGGAAAAATAAAAATGGAGATATCCAAGCTGCTTAAATGTTCTAGATGGAAGATTTACAACGCGCTGGAACACATCAAACAACATGATACCATCAAAAATGTCAAACAGCAACCTAGAGCCCGAAAAACCACACCATAAAGTAGCTGCTAATAATCCTTTCACGACCTCAAGTAAAATAAAAAATAAAATTGTATTGGATTTTGGTATTGCTATTTCGTCTAGGGCGATAAGAAGATGTCTAAATGAGAAAAACTTGCGTGGGTGTATTGCACAACGTAAACCACTTGTGTCAAAAAAATATCAAATACCGACTAGCATTTTGTCTTGATCTATATAATATGTAAATAAAAATTCTTAACTAAATATAGGTAGCAAAATATTATTAGTTTTTCTTCCTAATATTACTAAAATCTTAAGAAAAATATCATGGACCTAAAATATTTTTGATAAGATGTAAAAATTATCACAAATGTATTTATAAGTAAAATGTCGTGTCTTAAATTCGTGGCCACCACTGTACATAATTGGTCATTACAACCCTTCAGTCAGGATTACGACCTAGTTCTCACACTACTTATGTGGTGTGCGTTAATTTTATGCATGAGTGATGGGACCTACAGTTTAAAGTCGAGTCCGAACGACAGATGTTTGAGAAACTTGTCATCAATTTTATTTGCTCTCAGATTTTGTGCCAGAAATCCGCTGAGAGGAAGTCGCCGAAGAAATATTTTTTTGTATTTTATTTTGATGTCTGGCTTGGGGGTTTGAACCCTGGCTTTACGTCTAATAAGCCAACGCACTACCTACCTTGGTAAAAGTATTCGCTTAATATTTATAGCAAATATATACAATCTCAAGTATAACAGAGTGAATAGTGCTAACTTAACGTCCACTGCTGTATATGGGTAAACAATGTATTTTACTTTCTATAACATAAACAAATTTACTTCAGTAATAATTTTAATAATTTACTGGAAAATATTTGAAAAGTTTCATTACAAATATAAAATTATTTGAAATTTAAATAACCTATTGACAGGAACATTATCATCGATAAACAATACCAAAAATAAATCGATTCGCCACTCACTTCACTTACTTATGGTACTCGTGCAGGCAACAGTAAATAAAATAAATTTAATTTTAACTGTAACCAATAAAAGTTTAATTGAAAATGAAAAATTACAACAACAACAACAACAACAACAAGAATAGAGCACTAGAGAGTGTAAAAATAATTCCAATCGTTTTCTATTGAAATTCAATAAAAATGAAGTGAAATTTTTCTATACGAACGGGAAAATAAATAAAATTTTTACTTTTCATTGAACATTTAATGACTTTTTGAAACTTAAAAAAACGTTACTGGGAATTATTTGTTGTAAAATAAACAACAAAAAGAAAAAAAAAATAACTGTTGTTGCTAGTGGCAACATTGTAATGGTTTTCCAACATTACTGTTCTCGTTTTTGGTTATGTAAACTTGTTGTAAATGTGCGGTGATTCGTTATTAATTTATGGCAACGTTTTTGTTTTATTAGATTAAAAAAAACACCCTGTATTTTTATGCATTATATAATTGCTTAAGAAGTAAAGAGAAAATTGGAGCAGAATGTTTTCAACTTGAGTACGTGGAAAAAAGTTGGCGTGTAATAAAATTAATTAAATTTGTATTGAAACATGTGTTGCAACATACCCTTCCAAGTAGAATGGGAAATTCTCCGTCAGGATAATGCTTTGTTACATATACTTTATGACAGCAAAATAACAGAAATGAATTACGGTTTAGTTTGAGTTTAATGATGATGATTATGATCTAAGTTAAGAATTAAAAGTTAATGCAGTAAATGAGGGCAAAACAAAGTATATCTTATCGACAAGTAGAGACGTGCAGCGTATTGATTCTCAGATTACGGCCGATAACTATACCTTTGATACTGTCAAGGAATTTGTTTATCTTGGCTCCGCCGTTACCACCAAAAATGATACCAGTCTGGAGATCAAGCTTAGGATCGCTCTTGCCAACATGTGTTACTACGGTCTCAATAGGAAATTGAGTAGCAGAGACATCTATCGTACGGCGAAACTAATACTCAACAAGACGCTCATCCTACCCATGCTTCTTTATGGCGAAGAGGCATGGACCCTATTAAGCACTGATGCAGCAGCCTTGAGAGTGTTCGAGAGAAAAGTTCTATGCAAGATCTTCGGTCCAATGCGAGTTTGCGATAATTATCGTACCCGATCCAACAGTGAGCTGTATGAGCTCCTCAACGACACAGACGTTGTGCAGCGTAATAATATCCAGCGGCTGAGCTGGCTCGGCCATGTCGTTCGAATAGAGGAGGATGCTCCGGCGAGACGGGTACTTGATGCAGGAATCTGCGGAAGTCGGCAGGGAGGACGACCTTGTATGCGTTGGAAGGACCAAATCGAGGAAGCCCTGTCATCGATTGGTGTGACCAACTGGCGTAGGCGCACAAGAAGCAGAGGCGCCTGGAAGGATGTGTTGCGGCAGGCCGAAATCCGTTAAACGGGTTGTTATGGCCAATTATGTAAGTAAGTTAAATTTCACCCGATAATTACTGCAATATCTCACCAGGAATACCTTTGACAAAACAAACAAAAAACGATAACTGGATATTTACATCATTTAGTGGCAAAATAACTTGCGAATACTGTTCATATGACCCAACGTTTCCATAAACACACCAACAGGTACCTTATTTCACGAACCTTTTGTAACACACCACGTAATTGTTTGTATTTAATATTCAAACTTTTACGAAAACGGCTGAAAGTGAAAGTATTTTAAGAGAAAAAAATAAAAGAAAAATATTTGGCCACTTCACACGACTTTGTATCGTGTATGTTGTATTGAATATGCTTGGTTCTTTGTGAGCACTCAATGCTATGCTGTATTGTGTATTTCGTATTCCTAATGTCTTCTTCTTAAATGTGTATAATTGTATCGGATTTTGACATGAAAATTATCAACAACAAGTATACACTATTGTATATTCGTCGAACAATACACTCAATACAACGATACAACGGCTTGTGTGAATTGACCAATTAATTTAATATTTATATTCGTATTGCATATTTTTTATTATTATATCAGGGTACAAGTTCCATACACAAAGTATTGATTGAATAAATATTAGGGTGGAACTAATTTATATCCAAAACTTTGTAATCTTTCGGTACGAATGACTGCCGTTTCCATTATAAATGAATAGTGTCCATGGTTATGTGTGGTTTCTGTAAACTGAAGTCGATATAGTCGATTTATTATAACTTTTTTTTGTTTTGATCCACACTAATGTAACGAAATGAACGGTGGTAGTGTGGTGCCCATTTGGTGAGAGAAAACGGTAGATTGCAAAGTATTGATGTAATACGACTTCGACTTTAGTCTCTATTTTTGAAAATTCTAATACTATTTATGATATATTTGTTTATAATTAATGAATGTTATTTACCAGCATTAAGGAGACGTGCCTGGAAGTGCATGAATTTTACATTCAAAAATTTAGATTCAATTGCTTGCAAAATCTGCTCTGCAAATCTAAAGCAATACACGTTCGTTTATAAAATTGTTTAATATTAAACTAAACTTCTCAACAGCTTTTTGATACGAGCATAACAAAAAAAACTATTTTCAAAATTACGAAAATCAAGATACAGTGGACAGCAAAAGTCTTAGCACGGCAATATAATTTATAGTTTATATACTTATTTTATTAATTTATTTCTGTTTTATTATAAAACGAACAATTTTTTAATGTTTTTCATAAAACAAGAGAAAAATAAGGAAAAGTTCCAAATGACTCCATAGGTACTGCCAAGGCGAACCCTGAGTAAATTTAAAATTCTAAGTCCTAATATATGAAAATGTTATCCCTTGTTTTTATTAGTATATCCCTTTAGGTCAAGCACTACATTTAACCCATTTGGAATTGAATGCACAAGTTTTGTTTAGTGTTTTCTGGTGGCACCATGAGCAAGTTTTTCAGTTGACTTTTGTTTGAGGTTTAGCGATTACGAAACCGCTCTTTCAAATGATCTCCTAAATACTCTCTTGAAGTCATATCGGGACTTTGTGCAAGAGTATTAAGCCTGTGGGGACTTTTTTGTCAAAATATATTGCCTGTCCACTGTAGAATCCAGAATTCTAGGATTTCTTCAAATGTTAAAACCTTTGTGAGTAAAATATTTCTTAATAGTTTGATAGTATAGGGAGGGTCGGGTGTATCGGGCAGTTTTTTTAAGTTAATTTACTATACTGTTTAGATATATATTACCTCCTCGTATTTCTATTAAAATTTCAATAGAGGATTGTTATAATATCTGGGTAAGACAAAGAACTATTGTATTGCAGTGGTAATGAATTGGTTTTCAGCAGGTACATAACAACATCAGTATTTTTTAAACGAATTACACGCCTTAACCTCAGTAAAGTCCGAACATCAGTCGTTCGGAGTCGATTTTAAACTGTAGTCACCGCCACTCTTGTATAAAATTAACACAGACAACATACATAGATGTTATGAGAAGCTTGGTCGTAATCCTAACTGAGGAGTTAAAGGAGTTATCATTTATATATGTATGTCATGGGTGTAGCTCATCTTATTAAACTATCAATGAATCAAATCTACCACTTCGATCTAATGTCGTAGTAATTACGAATTGGTGTCACATATATTGTTGAGTGTCCGAAATCGGCAAGGAATCAGCTGAAATTAGTCGATGTATCCTTCGTTAACATCTTATGCATCTTAGCTCACATCAAATTATTATAACTCACATGGAATATTCACAGGCTACATGACTTCAGTAGATGAGAATCATTTGCCCCCCTTATTGTGTCCCCTTTTAAGGGGTGTAACCACCTCAACCAATTCGCAACAAACTCCCTCAAAGACTTGTATTATTGTCTGTCTAATGTGAGTTTGAATTGAACTTTTATTAATTGAAGTTCCGCTAGTATTTTGCTCTTGAGTGTTCTGAGAGTGTTATTTAATATTTTGAATACAATTTCATTTGATATACAATCAGAATAAAACAAAATGTTAAAAGCACAATTGAATGTCGAATAAATATTGACAATGTTAAGCAACGTATTGTAAACACCATGCCAACAATGCAGCTATGCAGTGTGCTTTATATGTATATTTAGGGTATCCCATAAAGAGAATTAAATTAATAGAATAAATTTAAAATATTATATATTTTAATGGATAACCTATTTTATAACACGAGACCATTTAAAGCTAGTTTGGAACTCCTTTTAAAAAAACAAACAAAGAGCAGCGCTAAAATAAATACAAAGGAAGCACTCATTGGTCCCTGTTTGTTTTTGACACACAAAATCACGCATTTTTATCTGCAAATCAGATTAAATCAGGCCAATGTTACGTGGACAAAAATGAACTGCAAGATAATAAGCAAACAAGGCAAATAGAGAACAACAAAATGCACACATCATACGGTACACAGGTTTACACACACAAATACGTAGGAAATTATGGGAAGGAAACAAAACAAATATTAAAAATTGGGCAACAATATTAAATAAAAGAACGTTAAGCTTATAAAAACAAAGAAATTGAAAAAAAATGCATAAGGCCAGTAGCCTCACCGAATACAGGGAAGGGTGGTTGGTAGAGCATTGAAATATTTTTCGAGATTTGGTTCATAGTTTTTTCATAACGTTCTCATATTTATGATGTGGCAATAACTGGCAACAAAATAAAAGCTGCACAAAAACAATGAAATAAAATGCTTTAACATTGCAACAGAATTAAAAAAAAAGAAGAATTTATTTCTGAAATTAAAAGTGGAGCACAGGGTACAGGCAGACAGACAATTTAATTTTTTTTTGATGAAAATAAAAATAAAAGTTTTAATAGTTTTGTTTAAATATTTTAATTACTATCTTTAAATCTTTTTATTTAATTTCTTCACTTTTTTATTCTTTTATTTTTCTTTTTACTTTCATCATCAACACCTCATAATTATTTGGGTTTTTACAGGCCTATTAAGCCCGTAAATACTGATTGCATGATTAATAATTTTTACCACCTTTTCACATTAATTTATAAATATTGCATGTGTTTATATAAGAAGTGTGTTTGTGTGTTATTGCTGTTGAAATGCTTGAAATCATTTTCCCATACTTAAAATATGCTGGTAATTTTCAACTGTATACACTCGTTGCTTTCGTTTGCATTTTTTTCTTTTTGTGTTTCGTTGCATGCAACATTTGTATAAGATGCACAGCATAAATTTGTAATTATTCAGGTAATTTTTCTTCACTATTTCTTCATCTTTCCTTTGATGTTTCTTTTTTCGACTGTTAAATTGATTTTATTACCCAGTAAAGCTGTGGTATAAAAAAATTAAATTTTTTTTGATATTTTTTCTTAAAGAAATTGCAAATTTTTTTACATTTACGAATACACATACATACATACACAATATATGTCTGTACAAGATCTTTTAAGTTTGGATTTTATTTAAAGACTTTTTATTTGATTTTACAATTTGAGTGAGTGGATGATTAAGACGTGAACAGCTTTCGCACTCCCATAACGTTTTCAGTATAATACCAGCGTAACCATATGTTCCTTTAATATCCATTGGTCCACAGGCATCCAACCATTGATATTCTACTCGATTTTGGATTATATCAGGTGGGCCAACTATGGATTAAATTTGAACCATCGGTTATTTCGAATCTGGAAATACTTACGTCATTTTATTCTGTCAGAAGACTCAGTATCATCTCCACTGAACGTAATGAATCGATTTATGCTTGAGGTTCAGGTTCTGGTCGGAGTGGTAGATCTGATATCACAAAGCTCACTTGAGCACGAATTACGGCCGGTTGTGGTACCACGGGTGAACGCAATCCCTGTACTGACCAAGTTCCCCCAAAATCATGGAAGAGGAAGAAGTTGGTCGACGCAAGAGCTGCACATTGTTTGTGCTTGAGCAACGCTAAGATTTATTGGGCCAACGAGAAACTTGGGTACGTATTTGGGGCTCGGAAAAGTCACTCGTGGTCTTATAGAAACCAATGCACCCATTAGTGACTGCTTGGTGTGGCTTGTGGAGCAGAGGCATCATTGAGGCATAAATTTAGAAAAATTTCAAACCGTGTTTGTTTTATTGTATTTTTAAATTTAAACTTTTATATGACCCACCCTATATTTGTATGTTCCTTCTATAACAAATTTAAAGATCTTACTTCAGGTTTTGTGGAACGGCAGCATGCACAGTCGTATCTACCATCCTTACTGTTAAACTTCTTGCATTCCTATATAGTGCACTAAGGCAAGAGTCTTTCAAACCGCGAAATCATGCGTTGAACATGGAAATATTGTTAGAATAATAATGAAGCAATTTGTTGTCTTGAATTCAACACATTTAACATTCCTAGATTTTTAGATAACATATCATAACAAGTTATCTACAAATTCCTATAATGTAATCGTATTCCAGAGAAAATAACTCGTCACATAAAGAGCCTCTACGCCGATACTCAGGGTAGAATTAGCCAAATGTTCACGGAACGTACGTTCGTTTCTAGTAAGAGTAGGGCAATGAGAACGCTTAAACAATTGTGATAGAAGTTTGGTAGTTGCCGTAGTCTAGTAGACAGTGTGGTGACTTATTAAACGTAAGCCCACGGTTCAAACCCCAGATCCAATAAAACGAAATATTAAAAAATATTTCTTCGGGTGCAGATTTCTGGCAAACACTCTGAGAGTAAAATATAATTGTCATGAATATATTCGCAAAAATCTGTCGTTCGGAGTCGACTTTGAACTGAAGGTCCCGACAGTTATGGATACAATTAACACACACAAAATAAATGGTGTGATATGCTAGGTCGCAATCCTGACTGAAGGGTTGTAATGACCAATTATGTTATGTATGTATAAACGAACATATTGTCCCTTACATACCATGAACTTCGGTTAATTCTGCCATCACTGTATTGTCTTAGAGAAGAACAAAGTCAGTGATTCGTTATAGAATTGCGTGATATATCCTCCAATATTCGTTGTAGACATTCTTATTACAAAAGTGTGGATCTGTTCAGTAAAGCGATTGGTTGGGAATGCCATGATGGCTTGTATAACTTATGTTAAGCTGGTGACATATGACATGTCGTATGACATATCACATATACATACAGCAAAAGTTACGTACGCTTGAGTTGGCGGCAACTAAGGTGGAATTAAGTATCAGTTCTTTTGAAACAAAAACAATAAATATCCAAACCGCCTTGCGATCCAATAGTTCTTTTGAAGATGTAAATTCTATCATTTATATTGGCTCATTTCGGTTCTTTTCCTCCACACTCACTACATGGACAAACGTCCAAATATTCAGTACCGCTGTCATGTCCATAAGGCAGTATGCCTGTGAGATGGTTTAAGCATTATGGTGCAGTACCTAGATAATGTACGAATTTTTGCTGAGTCTTATAACCACGAATTGTCTTATTGGATTGCTATTTTGTTGCTTATATAAGCAATAAAGGAAATTTATGAAAGATCATCTAATTTTGTGTATTATTTCGCTTCTATTTTGTACATATTTATCGTTCAGTGTATCATACATACGTTTGTAGATATTTCCGTTTTGTATTGATCCCATGTAATCTGTATTTGACATTTAAATTCGTATTTTTCTGCTTTTCGTCAAGGAAGAACAATCGATAAACGAAATATGTATGTAATCGGAAGAAGAAAAATATTTCTTAACAATTTCCATTTCATCGTACATATGATTCAAGTACTTTTTCACATCGCTTTCATTTCCAATTCAATATGGGTGTACGACTAATTTTATGAACTGCCATCAACTCAAATTCCAATGAAAATTTCAACTCGTCAGTGCTGTAGTATTAATAAGACTTCAAAATATCAATGTCATCAGTATGATGATATGAATTGAATTTAGAGACGCAAAGAAAAGAAAAATCGAATATTTTTACCATTTTACGTGATATGGCACACATAATCGAATTATAAGACGAATGTTTCAGTTGCGTTGGAGTAAAACTGAAATGGAATGCCAATATTCCTTACCAACCCCGTGTACAATGAAATTCAATTTCATTATGAATTAAATTTTTCTGTTATTATGGCTTAATTGAACGAAACGCTTCTACATGTTGGTTGTGATATAATCAGGCACAAAATTTAGCTGTTCATTATTCCTTTCAAATGAATTTTCTTGAATTACATCAACTAATTGCAATCAATCATTTAGAAAAAAATAAAACAGGCAAATAAAAGCCATAAATTAGTGTAAAGCACATTTATTTTAATTTATATAAAATTATACTTTCTATAACGAGGGTTGGCTTGAGTTTGGCAAAGAAAAATTAAAATTTTTAATAAATTTCGCCTTTGAAATGCACTTTTGTATTTATTGGCTAAAGAAAGTTTCATTTATTTTTAAAATATGTTTTAATTTCGTACTCATTTATATGCAATAACAATTTCTAACATCTTACGAATCACTAACAGGAAAATATATTTAAGTGTTGGAACTAGGAGGATAAAATATACCCGTAGCAACAATTCAATAAAATTTTCGAATCTTTTAGGAAACATAATTAAAACCCGCCACTCATATATAAAATTAACACACACAACATAAGTGGTTTGAGAAGCTAGGTTGTAATTCTGACTGAAAGGTTGTACTAACCAAATATGTATGTATGTATGATAGCCATCTTAAACAATGTGCTCTCTGGGAATGTACTTGGTTGTTATGTAGTAAACTTTAGTTATTGTGTCCTAATCTATATCAGAAGTGTGCGATGTCTGTGACCTTGCTGAACATTGAAATCGCCTTAGTCTAGTAGGTAGTGTGTTGTCTTATTAGACGCGAGCTCGTGCTTCAAAACATCTCGAGCAAAATGAAAAATGGAAAGTATTTCTGTTGGTGTCTTCCTCTCAGCAGACTACTGGTAAAAAGTCTGAGAGTAAAATAAAAGTTTCTAAAAGGTAGGTCCCGCCGTTCATAGATAAATTTAATACACACACCAAGAGTAGTGTGAGCAGCTAGGTCGTAATCCTAACTGTAGGGTTGTGGTGACCAATTATGTATGTATGTATGCACTATCTTTGGGCGTGAAGAAGAAAGTTTAATTCACTTGACTGAGATGCATAATCTTAATATTTGTACATACGCTTTAAACAGTTGAACTGTGTGTATTTTTTGATGACTATATAGGATTTGTCTTTGAGAACCGAATTAAAAGTCGCCGTAGTCTAGTAGATAATGTGTTGTCTTATTAGACGTAAGGCCACGGTTCAAACCCCAGGTCAGACATCAAAACGAAATATGAAAAAAATTTTCTTCGGTGACTTCCTCACAGCAGATTTCTGGCGAAAACTCTGAGAGTAAATAAAACTGCCATGAAAAGTTTTTCAAAAATCTATCTTTCGGAGTCGACTTTGAACTGTAGGTCCCGCCACTCATGTATAATATTAACACACACAACATGAGTGATGTGAGAAGCTAGGCCGTATTCCTGATTGAAAGGTTGTCATGGCCAATTATGTATGTATGTTATGTATAAAAACCCTCGGTGGTTTTATGTTTCTTTTCCCAGACATTTAAAAATCTTTTACAAATGATATGGACTGCTTTCGCTGCAATTGAAATAAAATTATAATCCCAATCATATGGATTCGATATTCTAAACAAGTAGATTTGAATAGAAAATTAGTTGAGGTACGCTATAAACACGATAAAAGCATCACAGCAAACGCAGCAATCTCCGAAATTGTAGAATACATGGGGGTATATTGAAGTGATTATTTTAAAGACAACGCGACAACAAGCAACGATTCTGATGCTCTGATTTTAGTTTCTATTTTTATTTACAGCAATGAGAGAATTAGTGTTAACAGTGAGAAGATTAATGCCGAGAGAAAAGTCCTACGTAAGATTTTCAGTCCAGTTCGAGTTTGCGATGATTTCCGCGTTAGATCCAACAGTGACGTTGTTCAGCATATTAGCATCCAGCGGCTGCGCTGGCTCGTCCATGTCGTTCGAATGGATTAGGATGCTCCGGCAAGACGGGTATTTGTTGCGGGTTATGCGGAAGCCGGCGATGAGGACGACCTTGTTTGCGTTGGAAGGACCAAATTGAGGAAGAACTGTCATCAATTGGTGTGACCAACTGGCGTAGGCGCGCAAGAAGCAGAGTCGCCTGGATGGATGTGTTAAGGCAGGACGAAATCTGTTAATTGGGTTGTTAATGACCAATTAAGTAAGTACATGTAATAGAGGTTTGAAAAACGCTAAGTATGAAATATAACGCCAATGAAAAATGTTCTAGTGGCACCATTAATAAAGGATTAATGAATTATTATTTACTTTTCTATTTATTTGTTTTACTTATACTTTGCTGCTGCTGTCTTTATTAAAATTAATACGCATGCTGCTTACCTTAGGCTGCAATTACAAAATTGTTGTGCATGCTGCGTTGCGTTTATTGTGTTTATTACATTATGTTTGGATCTTAAACTCATTAATTATAATTATTGTTTCAAAATGTTTTTTATATTTAAACACAATGAAAGTGTTTCTTTTAAGGGAATTTATTTGTTTTCTTACTTACCTGCAAATAAATTTTAATTTGAAAGTAATGAGGCATGCATTCTTAAAGGAAGTAAAACATTTTACAGCAGTTTGCATTAACTGTTTTAAAAATTGTGCATCATGTTACTGAGAATAAAGAAATTGTCCCTATTATTTCTTCCAACACTGTATATTTGATTCCTATTAATTTTTTTCACTTTCAAGTTGATTGATTTATTGAATTTGCATTTTTCCACAGCAAATATTTCACTAACAAACCAAAAATTAAATTCTAATTGTAAAGACAATGATATGTTATAGGATTATAATTGAAACAACACCAACAAAACTTAATCATAAATATATGTGCATAGAATTTTTGAATAATTTATTTATGAATTCCCTGGAATTAATTCAAATTTAATTGTCATTGTAATTGTCGTTTTCATCATTACAATCATACCAAGTAATTACCAGGCTTAGCATAAAAGTAAACAAATTCAATGGTAATAAAAGAATTACATTAAATGACATTACATTATAAATCAAATATTTTATTTCATGAAAATAATACAAATATCTTAAATTTCAAATCACATATTCATTCACTCGTTAGTTATTTTACAAAAGTTTGCCTAATTTTTCTATCGAATATACATACCCTGGCTTAATAGGCTTACAATAGCAATTAAACAGAATATCTAACATTCGCTTAACATTAGTGTTTAACTGGTATTGTGGTCAAATAATAATAATTGTTATCGTTATTTTACATAAAGGACTTATTACTGTTATTGTCGTTTAATTTTTGTTTCATTTAAAAAGCAGAGACATTTAGATTACATGAACCAACGAACAAAACTAAATTCACAAAATATTTTCATATATCGGGTGGTTCATCTATCGGTTTAAATTTAAACCATCGGTTATTTCGAATCTGGCTCTTTTCATTGTTGACGCACAAAGATGTGAGCATGCTCGTACAGTGTGTACACCCGAAAATATGAAAGCTATGGCTGCGTTAATTCAGGTCGTCACCATTCCCAAGAATTAATCATTTCACACACAAGTTTACGTCGAAATTTGCAAAAAATTCTGGATAAGACGTCTTACAAAGTTCAATTGGTTTAAGAACTGAAGCCACATGACCATTTTCTTCGTTTTCGCTTCGCTAGATGGGCCAAAGAGAAACTGAACTATCATACTGAGATTGCAAAAAAGCATCTTTTCGCATGATGCTCATTTTCATCTAGATGGGTACGTTAATAAGCAAAATTGCCGTATATGGTGCTCAGGAAATCCACACGTGGTCTTACAGAAGTCAATGCTCCTATTACGAGTGACTGCTTGGTGCGGGTTGTGAAGCGGAGGCATCATTGGCCCACATTTCACTCCGAATGGAAACGATCAATGGAGACACCTATCGCACCATGATAATCGATTTTTTTGTACCCACTCTTCATGGCATTGATGTGAACTATGTTTGGTTTCAACAGGATTGTGCTACTTGCCACACTTTTTATGCCACAAGCGATTTATTGCTTCAAACGTTTGATGACCATTTAATTAGACGAAAGGGTAAAGTCAATTGGTCGCCATGAAGCTGCGATTTGACACTGTTGGACTATTTTCTGCGTAGGACGCCGTTAAAGAAGAGTGTTGTGCCGACAAACCGGAGACATTTGAGCATTTGAAGGCCAATATTCGTGATACTATTGTCGTGGTATGACCAAATACACTCGAAAAAGTACACTTAATTTGGTCTAGACGAATGAGGTACTGTAAGACTAGCCATGGCTGCCGTATGAATGAAATAATAAAAAAAATTATACTTCACAACAGAGAAATAATTTTGGCAAAATTTCAAACCGTTTTTGTTTTATTGCATTTTTAAATTTAAACTTTTAAGTGGCCCACCCTTTATATACATATAAGTAAGATTTGCATTGGAAAGATTTTTAATTGGGTTCCGAAATAGAAAGGTTTAATTTTTCATATTCCCAGTTGAGTATTTGAAATATCCTCCAAATCACCTAAAGTCAAGCTTAAATATTATAGCCATACTAGAGTGTCATTAATTAAACAAATTTAAGTTGTATGCGTGGACTTATGTGTATGGAAAGCAAACTAGAAAAACGCTCAAAATTCCACACATTCATGGGTCAGTGACCATATCATAACAACTACTTCATACACTCTCTACTAAGTTATTTATTCTCAGATTATGCGATGCAATGTACTCAAGTACTCACTTGCGTTTGGCTACAATAATAACAAATACTACCTAGTACTACCACCACTGACTCGGGTTAAAATCCTCCAAAACAACAACCATCACTGCCAGCCAACAACATCAATACCGACATCATCGTCTGCTACTCGGTTATGTTTGCAGACTGACGATGACTGACGACATTCAAGAAGTTCAACAGCAACAAAGTTGGTTACATTACGAGTGCATGAGTGCTTGATAGTACAAACAAAGGATGTTGGTTGCCATACATGCAGTCATACAGAGTAATTCATTTAAAGGTGTTCGATTGTCGGTAATTTGGTGTTAAAAACTTTCTGGCTCATGATCTTTCAAAATGAATTTCACGAGGGAATTCATACCCTATCACTTGTCATATTAACGGCTTATCATTGTTATCATTGACGTAAATATCTTCAATTCACAAATTTTTTTGTTCCACCCATTTATTGCATACTGCATTGACTTCCCTCCCTGTACGTTCTAAAATTTGTGGGTTTACAAATGTAAATAACTATTCGCATGTTGTTGTTGTTGCATTTGTTATTATTTATTCCACATGGCAGTCACCAACTGTTACGCTTATTCTTCCCTGATATAAAACGGTTGTATAACCAAAGCAAAAATCCAAGACTTTTTATGTTAACAGCAGCCATCATGCATTACATACATGTTGCAGGTACATTGTAATGTAACATGTTGTAGTTTAGCCAAAGGGGAATACCATGTTTATGATGTATTATAGTTACTCTTTACATTGTAATATATTTATTCGACTTTATTATGTTGTTGCAAAAGAAGAAGAAGACAATAAATAAATCGCAACATTTCCTAGGGAATTTTCAAAGGCGATGTTTAGAAATGGGTGGCAGTTTTGCTTAGGAAAATTAAGAGACTGTGGATGCGAAAAGTACATTTTATTTTTATGTGGAATCCGTGGCATGTGTAATTAGAAATTATACTTAAATGACGTTTTCAGGCAAAAGAATCTTTAAGAGTGAACGAAATTGTCATGAAAAGTTTTTCAAAAACCAACTTCATGTGGCCTGAATTGAATGATCTGAACACCAATGACATGTGTATTCCAAAGGACGGTGTGACATGTCACACAGCTCATGCCACATTGGATATTCTGCACGAGCGATTTAAGACCATAGTCGCCTCACATGGAGGTGATCAGAACTGGCCATCGAGATCATGTGATTTAATTTTGAAAGACCTTTTGTTTCGGGGTTTTCGTAAGTAGCAAATGTATGCGAAAACTCAGCGATTCTCAAAACAAATATTGCTCATGTCATCGAACGAGTTAAGCCAGATTAGGGTGCCATTAGGTTTAGGTTTAGGTCGTAGTGGTAGCTTTGATCATGTCACAAAGCTCACTTGAGCGCGTATAGCGGCCCGTAGTGACCCACGGGTGAATGCAGTCCCTGTGCTGACCAAGTTCCACCCAGACCAGGGAGGAGGAAGAAGTTGGTCAGCAGAAGGGCTGCTCATCAGAAGCACGAGTACTCCACGCTGGCAAACCAGCCAGAAAGTTTGATGAACGAAGCTATATCCTTGATAACAATAGATGATAGCTCCGTCAAGCTGACAAGAAACGAAGAGCCAAATAATCTATTCCTGCACCTAGCAAGTGACGGACGCTGACAGAAGAAGTGGATCAGAGTCTCTTCTTCCTCAGCGGATCTGCACCCTCGGCAGAACTCGTTGAATGGGAGCCGCAACTGTTCCGCGTGTCTGCCCATAACGCAATGGCCCGTAAGCATGGCCACTGTGGTCGATATGATGTTACGACCAAGTCCAAGCAACTGGTTTGTACGCCTACTATCCATCAAGGGCCAGGTGAGTCTAGCGATGGAGCAGGACTCCTCATTGACCCAGGATAGGTTGGCATCTCGAAAGAATTTCCGCACAATAGCCAACTTGAACGAGGCAAGTGGCATGCCTAACTCAATCAAGGACGATTCCGGAAGGAGTGCACCAGCTCTGGAGAGCTCGTCGGCCCTAAAGTTCCCCTCTGCTACAGCAGTAAGCAGCACATGCCGCCTTACGCGCCCTAGCAGGCATATTCGGCCCCCAGTTGAGCTTGGGATCGAGGATCAGGCCCAGATATTTGACCTCGGAACTCAACGTGAGTCTGGTTCCGCGTATGCTGGAAAGGGAGAAGGTCGGAATTTTGTATCTCCTAGTGAAAAGAATCATATCGGTCTTGGAGGCGTTAATAGACAGTCCAAAATCCCTACACCAGTCCAGTACAATTGACAGCGCCAGGTTCAATTTATCCGACAGCGTCTGCGTCCCCGACGCAGCAATGGCAATGTCGTCAGCGTAAGCTATGGTTTCATTGCCAGAGTGTTCCAGCCCCCTCAAAAGTGAGTTGACTGCAAGGTTCCAGAAAAGTGGGGATAGAACACCGCCTTGCGGTGTTCCTCTACGAACCATTCTCTGACAATGTGTGTCCTCCACTGTGGAGGTTACTATCCTCGACTTGAGGAGAAACTCGATGAACCTGACCAGATTCTGTGCCAGGTTGACAGAGCCAAGAGCCCTAATTATGGCGTCCGGGGCGACGTTATTGAATGCACCCTCGATGTCCAGAAAAATGGCGTGGACCTTTCCACCCGAGAGATAAGGGAGTGTAGAGCAGTCTCTACAGATTAACTCCTCGTGTACGCAAGTGTGCCATATTTATTGAAGAATTCCCATTTGGAACGCACTCCATCCAGAGAAAACGGTGCAGACATTCGAACAATACTGTAGTCCACAAATAATGGCATTAATAGGTCTCTTAAAAGAATAAAAAATGTCGATGATTTCTTACACACACCTTGATGTATTTAAATTTTAAAATAGGAAGCACTTAAAAAGACCCTTTATAAAGGAAAGTACATGAAACTCTCCATACACTGTCATAGAAGAAGTGTAGCATTTCTGTAAATAGAAGGATAATTTTTTAAAATTTTTTTAAAAAATATGCCACTGAGGTGATATTTAATGAAGGACAAAGATACCTAACACTCCATTAGAGTCATAAGAACGTGACTTCAGGAAAGAAAAACGTACCCATAACGTAAGGATTTCCTAATCCCTGGATCTAAATGTAATTGAGTACGTACGGGAACTCCAAAGAAGTGAAATTGTTTCTATTTTTCTGTACAAAAGTTGTCAATTTTATATTCTTAAGTCCGTCCAAGTTAAAATGGTAATTTCCTAAATTAAAATTTTCCTTTTCATACAAAAAAACCTTATTCTATAATTTTTTATTACAAACTAAATTTTATTTTCCAAAAAATATTCCCCTATTTGAAGCACTTTATGAAACCACTACTGTCGTAGACGAGGCAAATGTATTAAGTATAGCAGCAGGAGTAATTTGTCTGTTTAAGTGATTTCAGTCGTTGCATCATAACAATTCTGCAAATACTCTTTAATGCTACATACAAATAGGAAAAACAAACAAAAAGGAAATGATTGGATTTTCTGCACCTTTTTTTAAACTTGATCAAATGATATCGTTCAGTTGATTCGTTAAAAAAAAAACAACAAAATGAAAAACGTAACGTAATTCAAACAAAAAACAGGACTAATTTGGTAACAAAAACGAACCCAAAAGAACGAGCTAAAAATTTGAAGCAAACCTGATGCACAAAAACATTTTTCAGAGATAAGCTGACTGCAAATTTTTAAATTACACTGAAAGAAAAAAGTTTAATGAAAATAGATATAAAAATAAACAAAAAACGAAAACATTTCTACATAATATTTCAATTTAATATGGTTTTAGCATTTTCTTCTTGTATTCACTCTTTTTCTTTTTTCTTTTTTCTTTTTTCTGTTATTAATAAACCAATATTTCTCTCTTAAGAGTTAGTTGAGAGAGTTTTTAGCATCTGCAGGTGTATGTGTGCTTCGAAACCTCTACTACTTCAATTTTTTTACTACATTAACACGGTTAATACTTTCAAACCAAACGGTTTCAAAATAGACTTTCAAATTCGTTCTGCAGAATTCCATTATATTTGTAGTCCTTAGAAAACCAAGGATTGGAATATTGAAGTTTATTTCAGTATATGAAGACTACCTCTAGCTCGTACATTCATAATACCTATACAATTCCAATTACGAGTTATTAAAATCAACGTTGTTAGGCAAAGCCATTCACTGATTAATTATACGTCATACCTGGGCAATTCAGTCGTGTACTAACATATAATAAGAGGAAAACGCAGTGGGAGTAAGTGGAATTTATTGCTAAGACCGGTTGTTTTTTTTTCTGTATTGAGACTAACACTCAGGAATACATTAACATTGCTAACATTGCTTTGGAATACAGATAGCATAGTTATAGGCCGTGTATATACCTTCGTCACTTTTTTTCACAAACGCCTTGAAGATTTTTTGGGAATTGAACACTCTATAATAGTGAAACTATAATTTTTAAATCGGTTGTCGCTGGTGATAGATAACACACCAAGTGGTAGACGGTACTCGTGGTAACTACCCAATACCGCAGATTAAAGTATTAGAAAATATTCAGTGTAGATACAATAGAAATTTTTTTCGAAGGCAACCTGTCATCTACAAATAAATATATGAGAAGTAGAGTTCGAGATAACCGGTCGCTAAAAGCGAAGGCGGGATTATCTGTAACGGTGTGTTATGATTAATATCCCACATAACACGTAAATTTGAGGTGTTTCGATATTTTAAAATTTCTCTGTCATTTTCATGTGTTGTCGTTCTCCATAGTCTTGGGCAGGAACTTTGAACAGTAGGACTGTAAGACTTCTGTAGTAATTCATTAGATATGGTTTTTCGATGCATCATAATCTATATATTATTGACTAATTATGTTAAAGTCGCGCGACCCCCTGATAGTCTAGGGGGTAGGTCACTAGGCTATTGCATGAGGGCCGAGGTTTCGATTCCCATTAGGGACTCTGGTTTGTTGCACTACACCGAGCATATGGTCTAAGTTACTCAGCTCGTAAATAATTACATATAATTTGTAATTGTATGGTAATTAATAAATAAATAAATAAATAGAAGAAATATGTTATTGACGTAATAAAGTGTTCAAACGTTGTTTTATGTCGTCTAGTATTTTTGAAATGCAAGAAGAATATGAACTCTAACCTTTGCACCATTCATTTTTAAAAGGAGCGCTGTTTCCGTACAACAAAAACCTTATTTTTATTGATGTAAATATTTTTTAGTTATGACAACAGTTTCCAGCTTGTCGATATGAGCCTAGACCTTATTGAAAACTTTATGAAAATTTTATTTTCTTTTAAAGGTAACAAGAAAAAGAAAAACAACACAAATGCGTGAAGAATTTAGTTTTCAAAACTATATTACAACAAAAAAAGTATAAAAAAAATTATAAAAGAGACGGTAAACACATATAAAGTTACACTTTCTTTCATAAAAACTCAGCATATTGAACAAACAAGCCTTTCAATAAAGAAAGTTTAAAAAATAATTGAATAATTGTTGTTACAAAAGTTGTGATTCTTTTCTATTTTTCTTATTCAATAAGAGGCTTTTAAAGCAAAGTCTCTTGTTAAGAGAAGCAAAGTTTATACTCAACAATACAATAAATTTTTCCTTTTGAAAGAAACATTTTTCTTGTATCAACAAGCAATGAAAAATGAGGAAATAAATTTCACAAATTCACTTTCACTTTTATTTCATGTGACCTTTATTTAATTTTTCATTTCTTTGACATACTGGCCAAACGCTAATTGGATTTAAACAATTGCTGTCGTCTCTAGTTGTCTGTAACAAAATTAAAATTTATTTCCTCTTTCTTTCTGTTTGTAATTTGTTTTATTCCTTTAGAGCCCTTTTCCAAGTGAAATCCTTGATAAGAATAGAAGAACCAATAAAGAAAGAAAGTAAAGTTGCTGTAGAAAACAAAATTACATTAATTTGTGTAATTTGCTCAAACATCACTTGTCCGCTAATTAAGGTCTTGCACTTTAAAGCCCCTTCGAGCACGTAAAAGTGGTAAAGTGTTTGAAAAACGTACAAGTAGAAGCAAATCTAATTCCTTTTTTTTGCTGTCTCTCTCTATCGCTCTACAGAGCAAATAGAAAAATTTTCCATTGTAGATTATACGCCGTGAACACAAAATTCCGTGAGTAGTATGAATAGAATAGAATAGAATAAAGGGATTAATTAAAACAAATTAGTTTTTTATTTTTTGAAAATTTTATTACATATTTCTTTTTTTCAGATTTTTACAGATTCGAATTTAAAAATACGTTTATACAGATTAAATAACTTAAGTGTTAACAAATATTGTGTATAGAATGTTTGACATCGACAAATGTTGAAAGATTGTGAATAAGTATTTTCACAATAATACAAACGTATGACATATTAATAAATAAAAATGGATTACTTATTTTACTAATGTTACATATTCTTAGTTCATTTATAAGTTTCATAAATAAATCTATATGTTTTATTAATAGTTCTTCCAATTCAGCTGATGTTACCATTTTTGTTCCCCTTCTTTAAAAATTTAATAGTAGGTTGTGTTAGTGCGGGACGATGTACTCTGAATTATTTCATTTTAATTTATATTTATTGAATAAAAATTTTAAACACAAGTGCCCACAATTAAATGTATTAAATTTCTGTTTTCGTTCATAATTATATTCAATAGGAAATTTTAAGTAGTTGACAATCTCAAGTGGTGGTTGTAAGTTTCCAAAGCTATCAAAGTATTCCTTATAGTTGTGGTTTTTATAATATGCTGCCCAATGTGTTCCCATACCATTTAAATCATCTAAATTAACAATGCCGCATTCTTGTTTGAATGGTTTTTCAGGTAAAGAATCACGCATGAAAACACCCCTAAAATGTTTGAGATGTCTTCCATATTTATTCAAATCCAAATCTGTTAATGGGCGATTGGGAAGGTTATCTAATAGTTTTTTGGAGCTGGACTATAGTAGAGACCATATCCAGTTTTATATGGTTTGAGGTACAACCCTTTACCCATTGCAATTGATTCCATATATCAATTATGACGGTTAGCTTCAGCCAATTGTTCTTTTCCATTTTTGATAGCATTTACTGCTTTGACAATAGCGGATCCTCCACTTGCCAAACCACCAAGCGCTGACAATGCTGTTAGTACGGGAATAAGTGGAAGAAATCCTCCAATTTTCGGTACAGGTATAACTCTCGGTATTATAATGTCTGCTCGCTTTTTCCCTTTAAAATTTGAATGAATAGCCTTTTGAGCTATTTCAACAGCATCATTTATATCAAGGGGTTTCTGTTCTTTCAATTGTTTTAAAGTTTTTCTCACAGTAGCTGTGAATAATTTCTTATTACACTTATTCATTTTTCCTTTTCTTTTCTTATGTCTCTGCTCCTTCAAACCTAATCCAAATTTCACTTTAGCTTTCATAGCGTTTGTCACAAACCACGCGTTAGCACGTTCTTTAATATCACTATCTTTAGATTTAACTCGTTGCCAGGCTTTTTCAGCTAATATTTGATCTGCTTGATGTCTTGTGTCTATATCTTTTGATTGTGAATATGCAATATCGTGCTCTCTACAAGCTGCGTCTAATAAATTTATACCCTTATCTCCTCTTGCTAAACGTTTTTCAAGTTTTGTACCAGGTCCACAAAACTGATAACCAGGTAGATGTAATTCAACAGGTACTTTATTTATTAAGTTGTTTACAAATCCTCTTCTCATCTTACACTGGCTGGGCTTTTGTTTTGACTGTAGATTATATACATATTTTTTTCGTTACTTTTATACCTCTTCGCAAAAATAGCTGAAATCAAGACGATCTCCTATATATACAGCAATTTTTATGATTTCAGTATGTTAATTTTTTGATATTGATTTTGATCTGCTTTGTATCTGATCACGATCTACTTTACATCTGATCACGATCTGCTTTGTATCTGCTCACGATCTACTTTATATCTGATAACGATCTACTTTTTTGGTTTTTGGTTTTGTCTATTTTATTTAAATTTTTTTTTTTTATTATTATTTTTTTTTTGACATTGCCATGTTTTAGGTAAACATGTTCTACCTCAATGTTTAAATTGTTTATTTGATCAGCTAGATCATCATATATTTGTGTTATATATTTTTCGATTACAATATTTTTGTTTTTATGGTCATATTTATTAAAACTTTCTCCAAATTTATTAATATAAGACATCTCTTTCACTCTTCTAATAAATTATGTTAGATTCTTTAAGTTCTTCGATAATAGAGATTATTTCGTTTTGATGATTGTTGTGGCCAGCACCTTCCGATGAGAGAAGTAAACGTAGTCTGTCAACTAATTCATTAGGATCATCCCAATGTATGTAATTTGATTTCTGATTATTTTGTAATTTTAGCATTAAACCACTGCCTTTTGTTAAAATGTTTGTTGTTGTTTCGAATAAATGTTTAATTATTCGTATATATTTGAAGGCTCGTGTTCCTTTCACTTGTTCATTAGGTTCATAGCGACGTTTATGTGCATTGGTATTAAATAAAATCTCTTTATATTTTTTCAAATCATTTTTAGAATAATGGAGAGGTTTTTTATGAAGTACTAGTTCAAATAATCCAGGCGTCATTTTCAATTTCATATTCCCTATCTGCATAGTATTATAAATATTAATTTTTCCTTGCCATTTCTCCAACTACCGTCTATATAGTTGGTATAGCTGGTATAGCAGGTATAGCAGGTATAGCAGGTATAGCTGGTATAGCTGGTATAGCAGGTATAGCAGGTATAGCTGGTATAGCTGGTATAGCAGGTATAGCTGGTATAGCAGGTATAGCTGGTATAGCAGGTATAGCAGGTATAGCTGGTATAACTATACCAGCGATAGCTGGTATATCTGGTATAGCTGGTACAGCTGGCTATCGCTGGTATAGTTGGTATAGCTGGTATAGCAGGTATAGCAGGTATAGCTGGTATAGTTGGTATAGCAGGTATAGCTGATATAGCTGGTACAGCTGGTATAGTTGGTATAGCTGGTATAGCTGATATAGCTGGTATAGCTGATATAGCTGATATAGCTGGTATAGCTGGTACAGCTTGCTAGTATAGCTAGTAAAGATTGTATAGCTACTACAGCTTGCTAGTATAGCTAGTACAGATTGTATAGCTTGCTAGTATAGCTAGTACAGCTTGCTAGTATAGCTAGTACAGATTGTATAGCTTGCTAGTATAGCAGGTATAGCAGGTATAGCTGGTATAGCTGATATAGCTGGTATAGCTGGTATAGCAGGTATAGCTGGTATAGCTGATATAGCTGGTATAGCAGGTATAGCTGGTATAGCTGGTATAGCTGGTATAGCAGGTATAGCTGGTATAGCTGATATAGCAGGTATAGCTGGTATAGCTGATATAGCTACTACAGCTAGTACAGATTGTATAGCTTGCTAGTATAGCTAGTATAGCTAGTACAGATTGTATAGCTTGCTAGTATAGCTAGTACAGCTTGCTAGTATAGCTAGTACAGATTGTATAGCTTGCTAGTATAGCTAGTACAGCTTGCTAGTATATCTAGTACAGATTGTACAGCTTGCTAGTATAGCTAGTACAGCTTGCTAGTATAGCTAGTACAGATTGTATAGCTTGCTAGTATAGCTAGTACAGCTTGCTAGTATAGCTAGTACAGATTGTACAGCTTGCTAGTATAGCTAGTACAGATTGTACAGCTTGCTAGTATAGCTAGTACAGATTGTACAGCTTGCTAGTATAGCTGGTATAGCTGATATAGCTGGTATAGCTGGTATAGCAGGTATAGCTGGTGTAGTGTTTCATGCGAAGAGGTATGAAAGTAATGAAAAAAATGGTTATAAACTACAGTCAAAAGAAAAACACCTTATCAGTGTAAGATTGGAAGAAGATTTGTAGACAACTTAATAAACAAATTATATGTTGAATTACATCCACCTGGTTATCAGTTTTGTGGACCTGATACAAAACTTCAAAACGAATAGCAAGAATAAAGGAAATAAAGGAATAATTTATTGGATGCAGATTGTAGAAAGCACGATATAGCGTACTCAAAATCAATGGATATAGACACAAGCCATCAAGCAGATCGTGATCAGGTATAAATCAGATCGTGACCAGATAGCAAGCAGTTCGTGATCAGATATAAAGCAGATCGTAATCAGATACAAAGCAGATCATAATCAGATAGCGAGCAGATCATAACCAGATTAAATTCAATAAAAAAATTATTATAATGTCTAAAAATTACCATAATAAAGTGTTGGAAGATCTTGTAAAGACAAGGGCTGTTCTAAAGAAAAAGTTAAAAAATATAAACTGAATCAAATAGATAGAGTTAATTTATTAGAAGATACCTTTCAACCAATAACAAAACCACTTAAAAAAATCATTGGAAAACTTAAAGATAAATATAAGGATATAGACAACACTATTAATGATGACGATGATTATGATGGTGTAAATGATGATAATGAAAACATCCCAAAACTTGAACATAAGCATAAGGATGTAGACAACACTATAGATGATGAGGAAGATTATTATGACGTAAATGGTGATAATGAAATCATTGGAAAACTCGAAGATAAGCATAAGGATACAGACAACACTATTGATGATGATGACGATTATTATGACGTAAATGCTGATAATGGAATCATCGGAAAACTTGAAGATAAGCCTAAGGATATAGACAACACTATTGATGATGATGATGATTACGATGATGTAAACGGTGATAATAACGATTTTCAGTATGAAAATATTTCAACTGATGATAATGATGTTGAAAAAAACTATGACCATAATAGACCTGTATCAAGTACATGTATCAAAAACTTGGAAAGAAAACAATGTTTAAAGCTAACGAAAAGCTCTCCATTATTTGAAAATATACAAACACTTATTAATAATAAGCAATTGGATAAAATTTATGGTTTTAATCAAGATGTAGACGGTAGTTGGAGATATGGCAAGGAAAAATTAATATTTAATAGAGATAATACTATGCAGATAGGGAATATGAAATTGAAAATGACGCCTGGATTATTTGAACTAGTATTTCATAAAAAACCTCTCCATTATTCTAAAAATGATTTGAAAAAATATAAAGAGATTTTAATTAATACCAATGCACATAAACGTCGCTATGAACCTAATGAACAAGTGAAAGGAACACGAGCCTTCAAATATATACGAATAATTAAACATTTATTCGAAACAACAACAAACATTTTAACAAAAGGCAGTGGTTTAATGCTAAAATTACAAAATAATCTGAAATCAAATTACATACATTGGGATGATCCTAATGAATTAGTTGACAGACTACGTTTACTTCTCTCATCGGAAGGTGCTGGCCACAACAATCATCAAAACGAAATAATCTCTATTATCGAAGAACTTAAAGAATCTAACATAATTTATTAGAAGAGTGAAAGAGATGTCTTATATTAATAAATTTGGAGAAAGTTTTAATAAATATAACCATAAAAACAAAAATATTGTAATCGAAAAATATATAACACAAATATATGATGATCTAGCTGATCAAATAAACAATTTAAACATTGAGGTAGAACATGTTTACCTAAAACATGGCAATGTCAAAAAAAAATAATAATAATAAAAAAAAAAATTAAATAAAATAGACAAAACCAAAAACCAAAAAAGTAGATCGTTATCAGATATAAAGTAGATCGTGAGCAGATACAAAGCAGATCGTGATCAGATGTAAAGTAGATCGTGATCAGATACAAAGCAGATCAAAATCAATATCAAAAAATTAACATACTGAAATCATAAAAATTGCTGTATATATAGGAGATCGTCTTGATTTCAGCTATTTTTGCGAAGAGGTATAAAAGTAACGAAAAAAATATGTATATAATCTACAGTCAAAACAAAAGCCCAGCCAGTGTAAGATGAGAAGAGGATTTGTAAACAACTTAATAAATAAAGTACCTGTTGAATTACATCTACCTGGTTATCAGTTTTGTGGACCTGGTACAAAACTTGAAAAACGTTTAGCAAAAGGAGATAAGGGTATAAATTTATTAGACGCAGCTTGTAGAGAGCACGATATTGCATATTCACAATCAAAAGATATAGACACAAGACATCAAGCAGATCAAATATTAGCTGAAAAAGCCTGGCAACGAGTTAAATCTAAAGATAGTGATATTAAAGAACGTGCTAACGCGTGGTTTGTGACAAACGCTATGAAAGCTAAAGTGAAATTTGGATTAGGTTTGAAGGAGCAGAGACATAAGAAAAGAAAAGGAAAAATGAATAAGTGTAATAAGAAATTATTCACAGCTACTGTGAGAAAAACTTTAAAACAATTGAAAGAACAGAAACCCCTTGATATAAATGATGCTGTTGAAATAGCTCAAAAGGCTATTCATTCAAATTTTAAAGGGAAAAAGCGAGCAGACATAATAATACCGAGAGTTATACCTGTACCGAAAATTGGAGGATTTCTTCCACTTATTCCCGTACTAACAGCATTGTCAGCGCTTGGTGGTTTGGCAAGTGGAGGATCCGCTATTGTCAAAGCAGTAAATGCTATCAACAATGGAAAAGAACAATTGGCTGAAGCTAACCGTCATAATTGATATATGGAATCAATTGCAATGGGTAAAGGGTTGTACCTCAAACCATATAAAACTGGATATGGTCTCTACTATAGTCCAGCTCCAAAAAACTATTAGATAACCTTCCCAATCGCCCATTAACAGATTTGGATTTGAATAAATATGGAAGACATCTCAAACATTTTAGGGGTGTTTTCATGCGTGATTCTTTACCTGAAAAACCATTCAAACAAGAATGCGGCATTGTTAATTTAGATGATTTAAATGGTATGGGAACACATTGGGCAGCATATTATAAAAACCACAACTATAAGGAATACTTTGATAGCTTTGGAAACTTACAACCACCACTTGAGATTGTCAACTACTTAAAATTTCCTATTGAATATAATTATGAACGAAAACAAAAATTTAATACATTTAATTGTGGGCACTTGTGTTTAAAATTTTTATTCAATAAATATAAATTAAAATGAAATAATTCAGAGTACATCGTCCCGCACTAACACAACCTACTATTAAATTTTTAAAGAAGGGGAACAAAAATGGTGACATCAGCTGAATTGGAAGAACTATTAATAAAACATATAGATTTATTTATGAAACTTATAAATGAACTAAGAATATGTAACATTAGTAAAATAAGTAATCCATTTTTATTTATTAATATGTCATACGTTTGTATTATTGTGAAAATACTTATTCACAATCTTTCAACATTTGTCGATGTCAAACATTCTATACACAATATTTGTTAACACTTAAGTTATTTAATCTGTATAAACGTATTTTTAAATTCGAATCTGTAAAAATCTGAAAAAAAGAAATATGTAATAAAATTTTCAAAAAATAAAAAACTAATTTGTTTTAATTAATCCCTTTATTCTATAATTTCATTTATGTTGTAGATCAATCAGTAAATTCAATTATGTGAAAACAGATATTACTTATACTTATGCGTGAAAAAAAACGCACAGGCACAACTATACATTTCTTTCTCATCAAATTAAAAACAACCGCACAACCAACCTACCCTTTCTTATTAGTTTATATTTCTATTTCTTCTACCTGTGATCATGAGCAATACGTGCCAAGAATTTTCTATTAAAAAAAAAAAAACGATCATACACATTACATGTTACGCACACACTCATTCTGTCCGTCCAAACATTCGTACATACGTATATATATTTTCACATTACAGTCTACTTGTACTCTGGGATGTAGATGAGGAAACGTGCACACACTCATTCTGTCCGTCCAACCATTCGTTTGAAAAGCAATACAAATGAAAGGACCAACAAAAAGCAGGTATGATCCCAAATTTGTAGGGAAAAATTGAAAATAAAAATGATTTAATTCTTTTCCAGATATGCATTCTCCCAAATTTTAACACACACAAACACACATACACATTAAAAAGCATTACCTTTTCATAATACATGTTACAAACCTAAAGACCGATCGCACACAATTCATTTCACAATGCTGCAATGTTTTTACTCTTTTACAGCTATGCATGAGCCAAATTTTGTATGGAGTTTTTGATCCCAAACATACAAAAACATACTACTTCCGTGTAAAAACTAAATTAAAAGAGTTTTTTTTAATTTAAAAAATTGATTTCGTTACTGATTTAAGAATAGTTTTATAAAAAAAAAATCGCTGGAAGTATTCTTTCACTTCAAAAAGCTACGAGGTAGGGTCACGTTCTTAAGATTGATTCATTGATTCACACATAATATCACATTTGAGCGGTCATACTCAGTAAGCATAGGGGAAATAGAGGAGAAGACGAACACAGCGATTCGAAAAGTTGGAGCATGGCTTGACACTTGCCGCACATAAAACGGAGGCCGTCTTGATGAGTGGCCTGAAGATAGTGGAGAATATGGAGGTGACCGTTGGAGGTTCTAAGATCGAATCTAAAAGGGCGATGAAATACCTGGGAGTGACAGGTTGAACTTCAAGGAGCACGTGAAATACATCGGCGAAAAGGCATCTGTAACACTGGGAGCACTGGCGAGGATGATGCCAAATATTGGAGAACCAGGTCCATTCAAGAGGAGGATAATATCGAGGGTTGTAACGTCAATAATGTTATATGCTTGCCCAATATGGTCGGAGGCACTCTCCGTGGGGACGACAAGTAGAATACTGTCCTCGGTGTATTGTCTAAGCACGATTAGACAAGTACAGGACAGTGTCTGATGAAGCGGTATTGGTATTGGCAAAGGCAATAGCAACAGACATACTGGCGGATGAGATGAGGCGGGTATATTCTCGCCATCTCGAGTTTCCAGGACGAACTGCAGCTAAAAAGGCGGAGAAACGAAGGACTTCCATGGACAAATGGCAGTCACGATGGGAGAACGGTTTAAATGGGATATGGACATTTCACCTTGTCCCTAATGTAACCCTTTAGATGGAGAATGAACAGTGCGAGCTGAACTACTACGTGACCCAGTTCCTAACTGGTCATGGGTGCTTCAGGAAATACCTGCACAGATTTGGACATGATACTTCCCCTTTATGCCCAAACTGTGTAGATGAGGAGGAAGACGCGGAGCATATTCTAACATGCTGCCCCAGATTTAGGTGGCCCGGGGAAACGAGTTTCGGAGCAACTCGGCTTATGGAGGAGGTGTTGAATTCTAGGATTCAATGGAGTCAATACAGTCAGAGAATGGCTGAAGTTATGATAGACCTCCGAAGGCTGGAGGGACGGAGGCGAAACTTAACTTAACTTAGTGTGACCAAGCTTTAGAGCTAGCCAGCCCTCTGCGAAGTAATACCTGACAGGGGAGAGTGGTTGAAGTGTGTAGGAGGTGGGTTTAGTACGTAGGCACCAGTGATGGTGAATCGTGCACTCTTTTATTGGAACGAAAGTGTCTTTCGAAAATTCCCACCTCCGGCCTAAGGCAAAAAAAAAATCTGTAAGCATAGAGAACGTAAGCATAGAGAACGTAAGCATAGAGAACGCAAGCACAGAGAACATAAGCATAGAGAACGTAAGCATAGCGATCGTAAGCATAGAGAATGTAAGCATAGGGAACGTAAGCATAGAGAACGTCAGCATAGAGAACGTCAGTATAGAGAATGTAAACATACAGAACGTAAGCATAGAGAACGTAAACATGAGAACGTAAGCATAGAGAATGAGAAGTATTTGTTAGACACCTGAATGCGACAGCTACAGTATGATTTTAAAATAAGGTTTCTCATTCCACGCTAAGAATTTACTCCCCCATTTGAAATTTTAGTGTTTTTTATTGTATTTTGACACTCCTTTTCTATTCTTTTCTGGAGGACTTTAAATCATAATAAATCTCCTACAATCTCGCCTTTTTCTAAACTAATTTCAACTTATTTATTTCCGTTTAATTTTTTATTTTTTTTTCTATTCTCTTATTTCATTCTTTCTGTTCTACATTCGTTTTCAAACAATCCTTCATTTGAATTTTCTAAAGAAAAGAACGAACTAAAGTAGAAAGAATAGAAAGAAATAAAACGTGATTAAATCAAATTATCATTCATTTAAAAATCCATCAAGCAACAGCTCAAATGAAGTGATATTTGATAAGAAAAATGAAGACTTTTCATCTTTTCTACTGAATGCAACATATTTTTCACTTTTAACACTGCTTTTCATGAAATTAGGTCAGAACGTTTGCCTTTCCTTTTGTAGTTTTTATTTTGCTTTTTATTTTGTTTGTTCCTTGAAGGTGCAACAGAGCATTTTTTCCATCATCTAACAATTTCTTTTCTTTATTTCCACTTTTTTATTAACAGGTCTACTGTAGGAAACGCAATTACAGGCACTCCCTACAAAACGAAATATGAATAAATAAAATTGCCATGAAAAGTTTCTCAAAAATCTGTCGTACGGGGTCGACAGATTAAACTGCAAGTCCCGCCACTCATGTATCAACTTAACACACACAACGTAAGTGGAGTGAGAAACTAGGTCCATAATACTGACTGAAAACGTCTTTAAGCTGTAGTTCACACCACTCATGTATCAACTTAACACACACAACGTAAGTGGAGTGAGAAGCTAATCCTGACCGACGGCTTGTAATGACCAATTACGTACGTACTGTAGTATTCAGCAGGATGTTAGAGTTTGCCATCAGCCACAAGATTGAAACTACGGCCTCTGTAAGGGCGTCTTGACTTTTTCAGTGTTGAGAAACTGTACCTATTGAGTTTCATTGAAAATTCATTGCGATTTTCAGAAAACCATTCCGATGTAAAACCTTATCATTTCTTATAAGGCAGTTGCAATGATAAGTTTTTATCTAGACCAGGATATTACTTACTTGATTGGTCATTACAACCCTTTAGTAGGGCCTAGTTTCTCCTGTAGGAATGGCCCTCTCTGAACCTTTTGATTCCACACGAGGTATCAGATAAAGCGATACCTTATCATGCGACCTCTTCAACTTCATCATTGAGACTGTTCTGCGAAAGGCGGGAGTACATCGCACTGGCCGTATTTTCCGAAAAAGTGTGCAGTTGCTTGCGTACGCTGACGACATGGACATCATAGGGCGTACCAAGCGAGATATTACTGCTGCCTTTGGTACTATTGGAACGGGAGTCTATTAATTGGGTCTGGCAGTAAATGATGGCAACAGGAGGTATATGTTATCAATAAGTAGAAATGTGCGGCTTATTGGATCTCAGATTACGGCCGATAACTATACTTTAGATATAGTCAAGGAGTTTTCTTATCTTGACTCCGCCGTTACCACCACAAATGAAGTCAGTGTGGAGATCAAACGCAGGATCACTCTTGCCAACAGGCCTCAATAGGCAATTGAGTAGCAGAGACCTATATCGTACGACAAAACTAACACGAAGCTCATCCTGCCCATGTTTCTTTATGGCGCAGAGGCATGGACACCTTGAAGCACTGCTGCAGCAGCCTTGAGAGTATTCGAGATAAAAGTCCTACGCCAGGTCTTCCATCCAATGCGAGTTGGCGATGATTTGCGTATCCGATCCAACAGTGAGCTGTAAGAGCTCCTCAACGACATAGACATTGTGCAGCGTATTAACATCGATCGGCTGCGCTGACTCGGCCATGTCGCTCGAATGGAGGAGGATGTTCCGCGCGGGATGGGTATTTGCGGGATGCGGAGATGTGCGCAAGTAGGCGAAGAGGACGAACTTGTTTGCGTTTGAAGCATCAAATCGAGGAAGCCCTGTTATCATTGGTATGACCAACTGGCGTAAGCTTGCAAGAGGCAGAGGCGCCTAGAAGGATGTGTTAAGGCAGGCCAAGATCCGTTAATCGTGTTGTTAATGGCTAATTAAGTACATAAGTAAGTAAGTAGGCAGAGTCCACTAATATTAATTGGCTCCATGTTTATGCCAATTATTGTTAGACATTCAAAAACAAAAATTTTTTTCTTTATCGCCGTATACATGTATTAAAATAAACGAGGAAACAACAAAATATACATTTTATTTGCAGGCTTTTCTATAAACCTTGATACCCTCCATTTTCTTCTATTTCCTACATACATACGTACATAATTGGTCGTTACAACCCTTCAGTCAGGATTACGACCTAGCTTCTTACACCATTTATGTTGTGTTTGTTAATTTTATACATGAGTGGCGGGAACTACAGTTTAAAGTCGACCCCAAACGACAGATTTTTGAGCAGCTTTTCATGGCCATTTCATTTGCTCTCAGAGTTTACGCCAGAAATCTGGTGAAAGGAAGTCGCCGAGCAAATATTTCATATTTTCGTTTTGTCTTATGACCTGTGGTTTAAACCGTGGCCTTACGTCTAATTACTTAACACACTCCTACTAGACTATGGCGAATTCTATGTGCTGCATCCATGAAGTCAAGTTGTAATTCACTTTCGTTACTGCCACTGTAGCTATTGTAGTTGCAGCATTAAATGAAAATCCTTGGTTTCTTTCGGCTTTCTCTTAACAAATTTACACAATCTATACAATATTTAAGGATGTTCTTCCAATCTCCTTTTGAAACGTTTAAATAGAAATGTTGTTTGTTGTAGTTGTTGTTGTTTGTGTTAAGTTTGTTGTAAAAAATGTTTTTCATTTAAGCCTGTATTCTTTTTATCAGAATTGTTGGCACGAAAACGTTGTAGAACAGGAGCAGTTGTAAAAAAAAGTCGGTTGAATCTGTTTGTAGCTGATTGACCTCCACTTTGTAAGAGACTTAACAGAAATTCTTTTTCTTTTGCATTTTCCTGTAATTTTATTTTTCTTTTTTTTTAAATCCTTTTTGTTTGTTTTTGTTGTTGTTTATTACCTATTTCTTGTTATATATTGGCTGTCTTATTTCATTCATTTCTCTTAGTTCAGTTTCTGCATTGTTATAGTCTTGATTAATTCGCGCTAATGGAGAATGACTTTCATTTCATTTGAATGAACAAATGATTCCCGTTAAATTCAACATCAATTTTATTACTTGGAACTAGATGAAATATAAATATTAACACAACAACAACAAAAACAATGAAAACAAGTATTTACAACATAAATTAAATAAATCTGGGAAAATCAAGGTGGTTCAGGGTACAAAATATGTCGATTTATTTGATGTTCCTTTCCTTTTATTTGACATACGAGTCCATTCTATTTTTAAAACATTGTCGGAATTTTCATTCACACGAGCTTGTTGACCACCAATGGAATCAGCGTAACTATAGAAGAACGTATGCATACAGATATATTTACTATCCATTTAGTCAGTATTAAGACCAAACTTCTCACCACTTATGTATGTTGTGTGTGTCAGTTCTATAAATGAGCGGCGGGATCTACAGTTTAAAGTCGACTCCGAACGACAGATTTTTGAGAAACTTTTCATGGCAATTTTATTTACTCTCACAAAATTTTTATCAGAAATGTGATGACTGGAAGTCGCCGAAGAAATATTTTCTTTATATTTCGTTTTGGTGGAGATGTCTCACATGGGTCTTTAATCATGCCATCACGTCTAATAAGCCAACAATCTACCTAATAGACTACGACGAATGAATTTAAAAAGTTACCGCTGATGTATTTTGTCCAAGTAGATATGAAGACTAAACTTTTTCAAAACCAATGATCTGAATATACATTTTAATGAAACATATCAGCCTGACCACAAACCTGTTGATGTCACATGACTTGTCTTATTATCAAGGGAATGTTAGTGACACTTATAACAGTCATTTGCTAAAGACAATAAAGGATTTGCAATTAAAACAGAAAGCCATTATACAAGATTACAAATGATATCTTGTCACACCCATGAATTCAGCGGTCCCATCTATAAGAAATCTTATTGTGAGATGCCCTTAAAATCTCGTGAAATCATTGCCGCCAGCATAAGCATTAGGTTGTGATAAGAAGGCTCCTGGGCGAAGCGTTATTAAAACATTCAAAGACCTTAATTTTCTAACATAAATTCGTTCGTTATTTCATCTTTCAAAGAGCAATGCCTTACGAAATCGAACTATCATTCTTCTTTACTAGTAAAGGAAATAACCAACAATACTTCTTTCCAATAGAGTAAGGGGCATTAGGTGTCTACTAGTTGTAAGGCACACAAAGTTCAGATCTGTTTGTCTATCATATTACATACATAATTGGCCATTACAACACTTCAGTCAGGATTACGGCCTAGCTTCTCACGCCACTCATGTTGTGAGCGTTAATTTTATACGTGAGTGGCAGGACCTGCAGAACGACAGATTTTTGAGAAGCATTTTCATGACAGGTTTATTTACTATCCCAGAGTTTTTGCCAGAAATCTGCTGAGAGGATGTTGCCGAAGAAATATTTTTTTTCATATTTCGTTTTGATGTCTGACATGGGGTTTGAACAGTGGCCTTATGTCTACTAGACTATGGCGACTTCAATGTCTATCATATTAGTGAACATTTATTGCCACGCATATTTTTTGGTGCATATTTTTGATGTTGTATACCAACGCAAGGCACAGTTTTGTTGTTGAATTCGTCAACCATTTCTCAGAACAACGAACAAAAACAAAAGAAACTCTTGTGCTTTCTGTTAAAATGACTCGCTCACTTGAAAAAAATTTTTTTTTTCGAATCACCAAGTTCTCCTTTAACACTCATCGCGACTTTCACACTTTGAATGAAAGAGCCTCTCTCTGAAAACGTCTTTTAAAACGTATAGCAGCCCTTTAACACTCATCCAAACTTTCTCTATAGGTGGCATTTGAAAATTTTTTTTCTGCTGCGTTTGTTTTGTTTTTCAGCTGTATTCACATGACAGTGTAGCAGTGCAACAATAACATGGTTAACGGAGCTACCATTGTTACAACATCAGGTTTTGTTAATTTAACAACAGAAAAAACAACAATAGCAGCATAAGAAAGAGTCCTCAGCCGAACAATTGTTTTCTTTTGTTGGAGTTGGTTTCAATTTTTTCCAGGACTGGGCGCTATCATACGGGAGATTCTTGCTTGAATCGTTTTTAAGTGCATTGGGTTGGGAGATGGATGGTTTGAGATTTGTATTAGAGCAAGGCATTTAAAAAGTGTTAATGGCATTAATATTTAATTTTTGAAGTCCCTTTTACTGAATTTCTCTTTATGCAAATTGCTATGTTATGCCTACACGCTCTGGTTTTTTAAGTTTTGTTCATCACACATACTTTGTAGTATTGTGGCAAGGGTTGTCAATCCCAAAAGTTTTTTGAAAACTTATTTTTTCATTACTTTCTCGGTGTTTTCAATTTCCAATTTGGAATTTCATTCCGTATTTATATTTTTTCTTTTATTTCGAAAGTAACAGCTGGAAAACAAAACTGTCTGGAATAAACTTTTCATTTTTCATTCCTCATTTTTGTTTTTGTTTCATTGATCCTGAGGTAACGATGCAATTACGTTAAAAAAAATACGATACATTTAATAGTCATGTGTATCGTTTTAAAGTTAATAAAGTTTGCAGTTTGTTTCTTTTGTTTTTATTGTAGCAACTTTTAAAATGTTTAAAGAAACTTTTTGTCAAATAAAAAAGTTTTCAGTTCATTGAAAATTTGTTTCTTGTATTTTCGTGTGGTAAGCTTAAGTTCTTAAGGCAACTTTTACTAAAATTTTGTTGTCAAATAAATTTGTGTAATGGAAATTGATATTTAGAATTAATTTTCTGAAAAGTAATAACATGAGTGTGGAGATAACAAAAATTTGAAGTTATCATAACAGTATCAAGGGGTTCAAACGCACATAGCCAAGCGAATTAAAAACTGTAGAAGATAGTGCGTTGGCTTATTAGAAGTGAGGCCTCGGTTCAAACCCTAGGTCAGACATTTTCAACAAAACGAAACATTGCAAAATATTTCTTTAGCGAACATCATCTCAGCAGATTTCTGGCAAAATCTCTGTGAGTAAATAAAATTGCCATGAAAAGTTTCTGAAAAATCTGCCATTCAGAGTCAAATTTAAACTGTAGGTCCCACCACTCGCGTATAAAATTAAGGCACACACAACATAAGTGGTGTGAACAGCTAGGCCGTAATCCTGACTGAAGGGTTGTAATGACCAATTGTGATTGTATGTATTGCTTTCACAGACTTCCAGCAGTTGACTGACTAATAATCAGTTGTATCTAAAAAACTGGTCTTATGAATTTGTAACGAAACAAAGAATTAGAAAAATTTAATATTTCTTGACGGAATAATGAAACAAACCCCATGTTTAGTATTGCACCTTTAGATTGTATTTTTCATCACTTCACACTAGAGAAACAATTTTTTTTATCAAAATTCATTTGAAATTCAAAAAGTACGGGAAAAAAATTACCAAGAAGTTTAATTTTTTTCTTATTAAACGTCATTCATTTACTGTGATAAACAATAACTTAAAATTGAAAAGAGTACTTTAAATAAATCCAAGCTATATTGAGCCTAGGGTAGAGCATTAATTTTTCTTCTTTTTTTTTGTTTGAAATAATTTGCTTTTAATTATTTTTAATGGCAAAAGCATTTAAAAGCTTATAACAAAGTGAAATTGCTGTTGATTTTATATTTCTTTTTAGAAGAATGTGCTTTGTTTGCCTTTTTTTTGGCCACTGGTCATTATGAAATTTTTATTTCCATTTTTATAATAAATCCCATAAGGAATATTGTAAATGGCGAACAACAGCAAGAGCAGCATAAAAAATTTTAATTTCTTTTTTCCTCTTTTATTCCATTTCATTACTGAATCTCTTTGTTTTTTTTTTATTTTAAAACTTTATTTATAAATTTGATTTCCACTTCCTGCATCAACAAAAACACAAAATATCGTGCTCCTAAAGGCTACATTCTTAAGCTTCTTGATATTACGCTTTTGATGACGCTGATGAAATTTTAAAAAAAAATTAAAAATATCCTGTCATAAATATTTTGCAGTAGAGTTCTCTTTTACATATTTTTACATCTTCTAACCGCTTTCTGCTCTTTCTTTTTTATTTATTTTATTACTTTATTACTCAAAACATGTTTTTGGGCGGTTGACTAAGGGCAAAATTTGGGCCTTACTACAGAAATTATAAAAAACATCATTTTTAACGATTTTTTTTATGTGCTGCAATATTATAGCATAACAGCAGTGGTGCAACATTAACAACCAAACAAATATTACTTAAAACCTTTACTAATAAAAGGAAGAGAAGTCGTCGAAGTCTAGTAGGTAATGTGTTGGCTTCTTAGACATCTCCAACAAAAAGAAATATGAAAAAATATTTCTTCAGTGACTTCTTTTCAGCAGATGTCTGGCAAAAACCCTGAACGCAAATAAAAACGCCAAGAAAAATATCAAAATATTTGCCGTTCGGGATCGGCTTTAACCTGTAGTCCCGCCTATCATTAACACATAAATCATAAGAGGTGTGAGAAACTAGGTGAGAGCAACTAGGTCGTAATCCTGGATAAAGGGTTGTAATGACCAATTATGTATGTATGTACTCGTGTGTAATATTATACCATTTTGCGACAACTCCCTCAGCAAAACGTTGAAAACTACACAGAACTGCCACTAAAATGTCCAAACGATAAGCTCAGAAGACAGCGGAAAAGGCGGTGTCCTTAACGATTGTAGTGACCTGTTATGAATGTTATTATGTAAATGAAAGATTCGTGTGAATATAAACCCTTTAAAGTCCTTCGATTAGTAGCGTTACTGGACGAAGACAATTTGCCTTATGTTCTGTTTGCCCTCTTTCTGACCCATCAAGCTACAAGTATTTTTCTCATCAACTCAGTTTTCATTCCTGCAGTGAGAAGGTACATTAGTAGTGTGACCATACAATGGCTGACTTCCATAATGTCAGTTGCTTTGTGTTTGAACAAAGTATAGTGTTTCATAAAGCCGCTGTACAAAATATATTCAATGTATTCTATTTCAATGTGTATTTTTAACGCAATCAAAAAGCAATCACGCATCGGATTTATAATTGATGCATTGTTTGGTTACTTTGCATATCTACATAGTTTATATACCGTAGTAGAACGGCATATAAACTTTGTATTGATACATTTTGGAAATCAGCCAATCTATAGTATTTTCCTCCTGCCTAGTATGTCTCCTCCAAGCCTAATGCCCTGATAAACCAGCTGCTCGGTGTCCACAATATCAACTATATGCGCAGCACCTGGTTTGCACTTAGATGTTTCTTTCTGGAATGCATTAATGTCTCACACGTTCCAAGACTGTGTTCCAATGATTAATTATGATCGTTACAGAATCTACATGTTCTGCTTCAGATAAAATAAGTGTAATCTGAGTCTACAGTGAATGAGTCTGAATTGAAAGACCGGTTATCAACAACAGGAAGTTTCTTGATAGTTTGATGCAGGAATCAGTTATCCTACTATTGCAGTTTTCGAACGAAAATTGTGATTGCTTTGAGAAGATTAACTGGATTAAAATACTTACTGGATTGAATACTTTTTTGAAGCTACTACAATTCTCTGAATACCTAAAAGTCTGTTAACCAATTCTGCCAATTCCGGGTTTAATTTCCATCATTGTTTGGTGATATTTCAGGCCGTAAATAACCAAAGTTCATGACCTTAGTGATATAAAAATCCATCATAATAGCTGAATTTATTTCAGTGAGCCTTACGGTTGATAGTATGCGCTTGATTTCCTCTTCTTTTACCATTCGATCTACAAAATTAATTTTTTTATACGGTGTTCAGAAATAAACACCACTATTGACCTCAATACTTCATATAAAGTTTCAATTATTAATTGGGCAATAAATACGCAAATTGTTATAATATTGAATAAAACTTAAAATGCAGCACTGTCATAAGAGTGTTTAGTGAGCATATTACAATTAACCGAACACTTTTTGTTGATATTTGTCAACTCAAATGTCAACAACGACAAACAAAAAAAAAAAAAAAACAATGTTATTGAAACAACCAGCCGTTTTCTTTACCAGCTGGCAAATGAATATTGAATAAGCAGCTGAACTGCGTATATTATTATGCCTGAATACTTGAAATATTGTATTCAATAAAACGAATATTGACTCAATAGTAGTGCATATCTGAACATAATATTAGCCGTAGACAGCGGGCTAACTAAGAGAGGATCGAATAAAAAGCGAACATCAAAGGATGAACAAAAATAAGAATTATTGGGAAGAAGTAGGGTACAATGGGCACATTTTCTTACCATTCAATTAAATACATTACAAATATCAGCATTGTTTTTAGGCAACAACATTTGGTGTCCCTATTATTCCAGGACTTTTTACATCTACTCAGCTAGAAAGATTTTATTAATGAAACAAAAAACGAAAATTAAATACTAACCTTAGTAAGCAGCTTAGGAGTGTTTTACATCGTTAAACATTAAAATTATAAACAAAGGCTACAAAAACAAAAACAATGAACTTGTTTACAAATTATTGCACTGCGTAGTATAACAAGCGCAAGCATAGAAAATGATAAACAAGTAAACAAAAATACAACAACAGACACTACTAAAATACATGTAAACAAAATACATAAACAACAATACTGAAACAACGATGTATACATTTATAGAGATGTCGAGAAGGCAAAGCCATTAACATTCGTCTTCAAGAACATTCATTAGACTGTTTACGTTGTAGGCAATTGAGTTAGTAAAAGTTCAGTCAGTCTTGTGTGAAGACGCGGTGTATTGGAAAGGAGTAATCGTGGTTTGAAGATCTCCGTTACAAAGATCTGTCGAACAATTGTCTAGTAATTGTTATTGTTTATGCAAGGGGTGTAAACAGAGGAATAACAAAGAAAAGCAATTGTTGTTGTTTACATAAAGTTGTGAACAGTGGCACACAGAATTTTGCAAATAATAAAGAATTTTAATTAAAACTAAACACAAATTTATTTTTATTTTATTTTCAATCTACGAATTCATATTTTAAAAGTTTTTAAAAGGTAAAAATAAATATAACTGTTTTACTTATAAGTACTAAAATTACAAAGGAACGGAAACATCTTTACAACTGTATCTACTATATAGCCACCACCAGCATTCTGAGCATGGAAGTAAAGAATTTCTGTTCTTTTACTCCTGCTTGATTGCATGATTTTATGATTATCCTTCACACTGCTTTCTTAGTAAAGTCTATTAAACTTTATAAGGTTAAGAATGAACTCAATTTGCTGTCAGAACACAAGCCAAGAGAGCCAAGTGTTCTACTGCACTACAATTCAATACAAGCCAGTTCAATTTGTTTTATGTGTAGGTTGTTAACACTTTTTTTTGATACATTTTATCGATTGCTTTTCTGCTTTTATTTTTGAAATTGTTGCTTTTATTTTTCTTATATTGTTGGTTTCTACAGAATTTCCTTAAACGATATTTAAAATTTCATTTAAAAAATTCTTGAAAATATGCTCTATTTTTGGACAATTAAATAATCTTTGAATTATTTATAAATTCAAAACATTTTTAATTTTTATTATTTATTTTTAAAGCTTAAGAGCAATTTATTTACGTTTAACAATTTTTATTTGAATTTTTTCTTTTTCAGAAATTTCCTTGTGCCACAATGAGGTTTTCCGGCTGACACAATGAAATTAATTCAATTTCAATAAACAACAATACAAGACAAGTGGTAGGCATTAGAAAGAAAAATGTTTCTTATAAAACTCACAACAAAAATAACAAAAACAACAAACGAAAGAAGTATAAACTATTTTAAATATTCATGTCACAGAGGAAAATTTCTTTATTTACGTCTAAATGTGTTGAAAGGAAGAAGGATTGTAGGCTCTTGATAAAACTCAAAGGTCAGACTCCATACAAGTATGATTACTAGTTTGATAGCACTACTGACGACACATGCGTTTTGTTTGGATTAAATGTTGCACTCATACAAATTGCGTTCGCTTTAAGATAACACATCAGACAATTAACGTCAATAAGAGAATCCCAGGTCAGACATCTCCAGTAAAACGAAATTTGAAGAAATATTACTTCGGCGACTTCCTCTTAGCAGATTTCTGGTAACAACCCAGAGAGTAAATAAAATTTGCCATGAAGAAATATGACTATAGGGTTGCAATGACCAATTGTGTATGTACGTATATGTATGTAAGAAAACTGTGCTTCACTGGAATCTAAAACATGTTAAAATGCAGAGCGAATCTGTGTAAGTAGTAGCCAGGCTGTCTAAATATTATAATTTGCTGTAAATAAAGACAAATAGAGTCGCCGCAGTCTAGTAGATAGTGTGTCAGCTAATTAGACGTAAGGCCACGATTCAAACCCCAGGTCAGACATCAAAACGAAATATGAAAAAGTATTTCTTCGGCGACTTCCTCTCAGCAGATTTCTAGCAAAAACTCTAAAAGTAAATAAAATTGCAATGAAAAGTTTCTCAAAAATCTGCCGTTCGGAGCTGATTTTAAACTGTAGGTCACGCCACTCATGTATAAAATTAACACACACAACATGAGTGGTGTGAGAAACTAGGCCATAATCCTGACTGAAGCATTGTAATGGCCAATTATGTGTGTATGAATATATGTAGACTGCAATGTTTATAGTGTTTGGCGAACAGATATAATACTCGTAGTAGAGCAAATCTTATCTCTTATACCTCTGTTGTAGAGACTAACATCAGTTCTAACAGATGAAATAGGGTGCTGAATCGTACTAGTACAGGTCAGTATGTGAATGCATTTTTGAATTTCCTACCTATTCACTTAAAGAGCCATAGTGCTCCTGTTACCTGGCCTCTATCAGATGAATTTATTTAAACCTTTTATAACTGACACAGAATGGAATACAACTCTCATGTATGGGTTGGTGCCTCAACGTCTATTTTGCGGTTTCTGGGTACAGGAGAGGCCATAGTATCTCGTTAATGACGGTAGTGTATCCAACTCCATTGAATCATTGGAGCATCGTTGCATAAGGGGACATTTTCCCGAAAATCATATATTCCTACATAACGCTTGTCTTTTTTGGCCAGAAAATCTGTATGTGGTCGATTGGCCAGTGGATCGCACTCTGCAAATACGGTTTTTAGTCGAACTATCCCTATGTGGAACTCAATTCCTGCAGAGGTCTATCCTGTTACTTATGGTATAAAAATATGCATATGGTGTCCATAATTTATTATCATTTTATTAGGTTGTTTAGGGGTTGTAATTTTTCAGCTTTTAAGATGTTAAAAAGGAATAAAATACAGAAAAATCATTACAGGTATTCGAAAGTAATTTGAAAATACAATACTTTACTCCTTGTTTTTACTAACTAACATAAATTTCTAATAGTAACAATTGCAAAGTAAATGCACAGCTTAAAGTGGCTTTTAATGCACAAAACTAAAGAATATGATGTAAATTTTTAAAGTTTAAAAATCGTCAAAATAAAGGCATAAATCTGGGAGCTATGATTGTGAGGCCAATAGCAGCAGCCATATAAATGAAATAAAAATCCATTTCCAACCGGAGCAGCTGTAGTGCACAGCAAAATAATTAATTCATCAAAATTTTAAAATATTTTTGTTTTATTACATTTTAAAATTTAAACTTTTTGATCGCCAACATATTATATTTACTCACATTATGCTCATATTTTTAATATGTATGTAAAATTCATAATGCAGAGGGCATATGTGACGTACGAGTTATATTTAATTCCATTAGTTTCATACATGAGAAAATCGAAGTTTTTTTATTGCATACTTTTAAGGGTAATTATTCCAGTACATGTAATATGATGCGTATGAGTAATATTATTCAAATACAATTATAAAGAAAGTATACTCCATGAGTTTGGAATTAAGTTACATGATTTTTCAATTCTATGCAATTCTAGGCTATATTCTAGTAGGTAATACATCATGACCTGTATCTTTATAGTCTGTATCTTGAACATCTTCACAACAAAAAAATTAATTTGGCAAAATTTCAAACCGTTTTTTGTTTTATTGCATTTTTAAATATAAAATTTTAATTGGCCCAGTGGGTCTAATGGTCTCATGTCAGAAGAGAATATGCTGCCGGTGACTATCCATCGTCCAATCTAATGAATACTCATTCACAAAGCTATAAAGTCTCATTTTCAAACGCTTCCTATTTAGTTTAAATAAAGGAAAGTGTGTGTTGGATATCATTGATATTTTTTATTCATTTGAAATAGCAATTATGTGTGGAATATAACATTGTTTAGAAGACCATGACAGATTTTTGTCGTATTCAAAATGTCAGATTTTCCATGATATCAGGCCAAGTTTTATTGATTTCATGGGTTATGTTAGGTTTGAGAACAGTTGTAGTTTGCGGCTTATTCGCATACAACTGCAACTCAAGAAAACTCCTCAAGCTAGCTAAGGTCACCTCCACTTAAGATTAACATGCCTTCAAATCGCTTGTGCATGATATCTAACGTGGCATGAGCTGTGTGATACGTAGCGTCGTTCTGTTGAAACCATTTGCTGCTGATGGCCAGATCATCTCATTCAGGCCAAAAGAATTTTGTAATCATTGGCTTATAGTGCTCATCGCTTTCTCATAGAAATATGGACCTGTGTTGGCGCCAGCCCAAAATACAAACCAAACTGTAAGTTTTTCGAAATTTATTGGATATATATATACGGTCATAAATGTATTTTTTAATGAATACGTGAAGTATTTTTGCGAAGTATTTGCTTTTCATTAAAATATATTTTGTCGCTATTTTTAAAATGCACTGATTTGATGTTTGTTTTCATACGTGTGGTACCACTTGCATAGAAATAATGTGCTGCCAGAATAAATTTATATGTGACAGTATTACAGTCACTAGGAACTAATCAAATTTAAATACGTGTTATGGTAACTCCATAATTATCGCTGTTAAGTCGCACTTTAAATCAGTGAAGTTATTATATTAAATCGTTGATAATATCATAATATTAAGTTCAACTTAATCACCCCTATCGTGAATATTATGGGAATAAATTATTTGGGAATAAACTTTTTTCCCCATAACAAAAAAATCGGTATTACGAATATATTGGGAGTAAAAGTTTTTATTGTGAATTAGTTATAAATGCTGTATACACAAAAAAGTTTCATTGTGAATTATCTCTCAACAATTTTTCAAAGAAAAATACAAATATTAAAAAATAAGTAGCGTATATCTTCGTTTTTTGATGCTAGAAGAAGAGATACTATCCATGGAAAGCTTGCAGCAAAGACCTATTCAACATGAATCGAATCGACTATAACTCCCTGAGATAAAGTAAGAATTATACATACTAAAATGTTTATGTTTGACGTTAAATCATGTGTCCTTTACAGATTCCCGGAATATAACAGGGTGAACAGAGAAGGATTCAAATACCTGCTGAATGTGTTGATGAAAAATTTGATTTGTAACAATTGCAAAGTAAATGCAAAGCTTAAAGTGGCTTTTAATGTACTAAAGTAAAGAATATGATGTAAATGTTTAATTTTTAAAAATCGTCAAAATAAGGGCATAATCGTCAATATGGTATTTTTGGTGCTCAAACTCGTCAAATCTGGCAGCTAGTATGCACAATAGTGGGCTGAAACTTTGTTTTCTAGTCATTTCAGAAAAGAAATTAAAAAAAACATTCGTTCTTGAATGTCTCCAAGTCGCCATTAGTCAGAAACGCATATGAACGCATGACGACGCATGTGAACGCACGTGAATAACTAACAAATAAAATTGTTGTAATATTTTTTCGGAATCATCAGAGCTTAGAAGCAACCTTTGTTCAACTAGTGATCAACCATACATACACATACTTTCAATCGGCATGAAGATTGATATACACCTAAGACATCAAGTAGACTTGTTGGTATGATTCCATTTTACGCTCCATAAAAGTCTGTATTTTGTAAAAACTTCCATAGCTTCTTCCAGTCCATGTCTCTGAGTTATGTCTGGTATAGTGTCGTACCTGAGTATCTCGATCTTACGAAAGCTGGGCAATGATACAAAAACTGCTCCATCGTTTCGGTGTCTTTACCGCAAGCCCTGTATTTATCATTTTCCAGCACGCCAATATGGTTTAGGTGTACATGTAAAGCGGAGTGTCCTGTAAGTACGCTCATTAGCGTGCTCAGATCACTTTGTTTAATTTAAAAATTCTCTCGTGGTTCTCTCCTCATTAGGAAAATTCTACCTTCTGTGTCATTATTCCACAATAGTCGATGTCACGTTTTTGCCCATTTTCACAGCTTGTTCTGCAAAAAAAATATTTTACGTAGAGCAGTTGTAGATTATACTTGTATTACCTTCTGTATTTCCTTTGCCTTTACATTTATCATTGCATCTTCGAAATTAGACCAAATAAACTTCTCAATCTTTTGTAAGCCTGAGATAAAGCCATTAATGGTGATACACATACATGATGTTCATGTACTCGTTCATTCGTATTACAATTGAAAACCTTCCAGTATGTTCATCAACAAGGATATAATTTACCTTGTAGCCACAAAGCCATACAATAATAATTACTTTCTGGTTCTTGTATTTTTCTACCTCTTTTCCTCTACAAATTGTTTCCTACTTAAACTTCTCTATTCTCTTTTAATGTGGAGATTATTAGTAGTTTTCCGTTTTAAAGAGCTACGCTCATACGCTTGAAGTATATTGTATAGTTAGGTATAAGAATGATACACAGAGAATAAAGATTATGATACTTAAAGGCCATGGAAACAACAATAACAACATACTAAACTACAACTATAATACTTCCCTAAAGGTAAAAGATTTCCTAAAGAGGAACAGAAATATATACAGACTGCCAGATAGAAATGCAACTCCTACGCTGATAAAAGGCATTTTGTTGTTGGCTAACAAAACGACGAGGAACGACACAAAGAAAACATGGAAAATTGTTTTCCTTTTCAACATACTTAACTCTTGTTTTCATTATGCATGATTCGATTATTGTGTTTTTCTTTTCATTAGAAGCACTTTGCCTATGTCATGTTTTCGTACACTTTAGTGCAGGCAGTAGAAATTCTATTTAATTCTTTGTGCATATGCCAAGAAGGAAGCTTTCTTATAATTTCATTCATCTAGTAGGTAGTGCGTAGGCTTATTGAGGTAAGGCCAGGATTCAAATCCCAGGTCAGACATCAAAATGAAAATATAACAAAATATTTCTTCGTTGACTTCCCTTCAGCAGATTTCTGGCAAAAACTCTAAAAGTAAATAAAAATTGCCATGAAAAGTTTTTCAAAAATTTGTCGTTCGGAATCGACTTTAAACTGTATGTCCCGCCATACAAAAAATTAACAAACACAACATCAATGGTGTAAGAAACAAGGTCGTAATCCTTACTAAAGGGTTGTAATGATGTATGCATGTTATGTATGTATGTTTTATTTTAAATACTTGAAACCGATGGCATTGTCTGTACCTTCTTAATTATTAGCACAAGTTTTAGTGTTGAGAGCAATATAGGCCATGAAGCTAAATTTAACTGGCCTATAAGGTGTTTAATTTAAATTGGCTGAACGATTAATTCTTTCTGGCAATAATTGTTGCTACTTTCTGTCATTTCCTCGATTTGCTCCTTTGACAAATGAAAATTTGTCGCCCTTAACTACTATGATACTATAGGAGTTGGTAATATTTGGATTTTTTTGAATATAAACTAACCAGGATACCTAGTACCCACAATGCTGGAAAAATGATTGTAAAGTTAACAGGATACTATATATTTTCGAGAAAATCGAGAAATTATTATACACCTCTCTCCAGCTTTATATTACGTCTTTGCCTTGCCTAAGTTTTATTAAACAAGTTGTTTCCAGGAACGCAGATGGCTGGTTTATTGCAGCAAGTCTTAGGATGTTAGGCATGATGGCATAGAATCATAAGGTTTGCTTAAAGATAGTCCTCTCTCTGGAAGTTGTCCTCACTGGTAACTCAGGTGACTATTTGAAGTTAAAAAGTTGCAATCTAACCCACAACATAAGTGGTGCAAGAAGCTAGGTCATAATCCTGACTAAAGGGTTGTAATGACTAATTGTGTATGTGTATACTCGGTGAGAGATAATCCGCTAATATTCCAAGATAATTGCACGGTATGATTCGGAATAATTTAGTATCAGTTTCCGTTGGCACAGGCGTTAGTAAGGTCGTCTTCTAGATGACATACATATTTGATCATTATAACCATTCAGTTAGGATTACGACCTAGCTTCTCACATCACTTATGTTGTGTGTGTTAATTTTGTACACGAGTGACGGGTCCTACAGTTTAAAGTAAACTATAAACGTCAGATTTTTGTGAAGTTTTTGCCAGGCGACTACGAAGAAGTAGCCAAAGAGATTTTTTTTTAAATTTCGTTTTGTTGGAGATTTCTGCCCTGAGGTTTGAACCTTGGCCCCACGTCTGATAAGAAAAAATACGACCTACTGGACTACGCCGGCAAGTGTCATCAACAAATATCAACACTCGATTTTATATTAGAGACTGGAAGGATATTTCAAAATTAAAAAGCGGGTTTAAATGTCAAGATTAACGCTTTCCATTGGCGTAACAAGGTTTCGGAATAAAATTAATTTCTGATGTAGTATCCACTGGAACATATCAAAAAATGTTTTTTTTTTTTGTATTTTCAGATTAAAATATCTCGACACATAAATTTATGACGCAATTAAATAATTAAAAATCTTAATGGTCTGTAAATAAAAACAAATAGACTGCAATGCCTATAGTGTTTATCGTAGTATAGCAATTCCATGCCTCTATTATAGAGACTTACATTAGGTGTATCAGATGAAATAGGGTTTGGGATAGTAATACTAGTACATCTCAATAACTCAATGAATTTTTGAATTTCCCATCTATTCACTTCAAGAGGAATTCTGCTCCTACCAGAATACTGGCCTCTACCAGATGACTTTTGTTAAAATCTTAAAAAGTTATAACATTAACCACTGACAACAGGCAACCTTGAAATTTGAAGAGAAAATTAAGAAGGAAAAATGAATTTCAAGCAAAATTGTCAAAAATCACTGGATAAGACTACGAATTGCTTCGCTCCATTTTCTAGTTTCAGTGCTAGAATCAGCCATACGTCCACGAGACTTTAAGTTGTAGGTCCCGCCAATCATGTAAAATTAACACACACAACATAAGTGGTATAAGAAGCGAGGCCGTAATCTCGATTGATTAGTTGTAATGACCAATTATTGTAACACAAATGCATAAAATTTCTTTAAACTGTTTGCCAAGGAAATATTTCCTTTGATTTTTAAATTTTGCCACCCAGACGTAATCCTTTAAGCCATAAATGCGATAAAATTGGAATAAACCTGCCATAACTTCATAAAGTCTTTAAAAGTATTCTATGAGGTCCTTTCATTCAATAGATTAACTTTTGAAACCATATTGTCTTAACATCTCACTTTCTTGTTGCTCTTTAATGGCAAAATTATAATGCTGACCCACACAATTCGTATTATAAGTCATCAGGGTTTTGTTACAGTCAACAATCATTGTCGTCATGGTCGTCATTATCGTTATATTTGGCTCTCTTCCCTCCCATACTTTTTTTTTTTTGCTATTATCGTCATTGTTCTGGAAAGCTTAAGGCAATATTTATACACTATATTTTTTGTTTTCTTTTCGATTTCGTCTCATTTCTTCTTTATTTTACTCACTTGTTTTGTGTTGCTGCTTTTTTGTCCTTAGAAGAGATTCGTTTTATTTTCTTGACTTCAGAGACATTTTTTATTCTTCTTTTTAAATTTTTCTCTCAATTTATCATCGATTATTTCAGCAACATCACAGGATAACTGAGAATCTTTCAGAAACTCAAACGTAAGTACATACCTTAACGTAGTACATCTCGGCAGCAATTATTGCTGTTCGTACTGGGATAACATTGTTGTATTTCCTTAATCTCAGGATAACTGTTTTTGATGCAACAAAACAGGGAGAGATTTTCTATCGTTAAGAAGACATGATGCAGCAAAGCTCACTATAATGAGTACTTTGGTTAGAACACAGCATCTGCATAAGCCACTTACATAACATAACTGGTCATTAAAACACATTATTCCTCACACCACTTAAGTTGTGTGTGTTAATTTTATACATGAGTAGCGGGACATACAGTTTAAAGTCGACTCCAAATGACAGATTTTTGTGCAAATTTTCATGGAAATTTTCCATTTACACTCAGAGTCTTTGCCAGAAATCAGTTGAGAGGAAGCCGCCGAAGAAATATTTATTCTTATTTCGTTTTGCTGGAGATATTCTGAGCTGGGGTTTTAACCTTGGTCTTACGTCTAATAAGCTAACACACTACCTACTAGACGATGGCGACTTATATAAGCCACGTAATTAGAATACAATTCTCTTGAAGTCATATTTGGGCAATTCACACAAGCCCTTGTATGGTTGTATTCATTGTATTGTTGCACGAATATACAACAGTGTATGCTTGTTGTTGATAATTTTCATATAAAAATTCGATGCACTTATATACATTTTTCTCATATGTTTTTAAAAGTTGTATTGGTTTCGTGCTATCAGTTTATGTAAATGCCAGTAATGAAGAAGAAGAATAAAAATATAAAATATTTTCTATGTAACTTGTGTCAACAATTAACATTTCAAAATTATATTTTTCGCAGAGATAATTATGTGTTTAATTTACTTTTTTCCGCAATATTTTTCATTTTGCTGCTTGAAAATCACATTATTACCGCTCTTCTTCTTACCGCTTTTTGACATTTAGAATACGAAATACACAATACAACATAGCATTGAGCATTCACAAACAAAAAGTGTATTAAATACAACATACACGATACAAAGTTGTATAAATTCCTAGACTTTTCCAATTTCTAAATACAGAGTTTACTTACTTACTCTTACATGATTACTTGAAGACCTCTATGCAACGATACAATCGCTCCTGATCATCAAATTTAAGCGCATTTGACTACGGCGTCTTTCACTTGCATATGTTGTAGTGGATCTAGGCATCTGGAGTGGATTTAGTTTACAGAAATTCAACGATGATTCACGAGATTTCTGTCATAAACTGGTTCAGATATTATGACGTATTCTAGTAGGAAGTGTACTGGCTTATTACACATGATGCCTCGATTCAAATCATAGATCAGACATCTCCAACAATACGAAATACGACTTTCTCTGAGCAGATTTCTGGCAAAAACTCTGAGAGTAAATAGCAAATTGCCATGAAAAATTTCTCAAAAAATCTGTCGTTCGGAGTCGACTTTAAACAGTATGTACCGCTGCTCACGGATAAAATGAAAAAACAACATAAGTGGTGGGAGATGGTAGATCGTAATCCTGACTGAAGGTTTAGGTCGGAGTGGTAGTTCTGATATCACAAAGCTCACTTGAGCACGCATAGCGGCCCGTTGTGATGCCACGGGTGAACGCATATGTGTAGTGCAACAAAATATTCGAGGTATTCCTGCAAATATTTTCTCTTTATCTGGAGTCCACTTTATTTTTAAGTGATTTTTAATTACTCGAAATAAAAGATGAAGAAAATGTTGAGGGTGAAAACCACAACTAAACTGCAATCATTAAAAACAATACTTATCTATCTCTTGTAGATGGCAACATGTAGCAAATAATACGTTTTGTAATGTTTAGCAAGACAAAGAGTAAATAATTGATTGCTTATCTCCCCCTCACTCTTTCTTCCCAAAAGCTTGTTTAAATAATGAATGAAAAGTCATTTTGTATAATTAAAGAATTAAAAAACGATTCCAATGAATTGTTGCAATCTAACCAAGTGTTACTTTCAAGCAACAAAATAGTTTTTACACACGCATAGTGTATTCTAAGTTTAATTCGTTTTGTGAAACTTGTCCGCCATGGAAAATTATTTCTTTACTTGCGATGCTATATGACAGCTGCTTAGTAATACTTAGTCGTCGTATTCTAGTAGGTAGTGTATTGGCTTATTAGACATTAGGCGACGATACAAATCCCCGATCCGACATCTCCAATAACACGAAATATGAAAAAATATTTCTTCGGCTACTTCCTTTCAATAAATTTCTGGCAAAAAATTCGGGGGGTCAGATACAATTGTCATTAAAATTTTCCCAAATTTTTTGCGTTCGTAGTCAAATTTAAAATGTAGGGCAATAACAAAAAACCTGAATTTCCATAACTCTTGCTTTACATTAAATTTAAATACAAAATAAATCCCCTCAGAGCCAATAAATTTAACACTCCAACAGCATTCTTCTTGTCGCTGTGCCTTGATTTTGTTGCGAAATTTTCGTGAAAAGCTAAAAAACAAGAGTGAAAATTAATTTTCTTGTTGACACTTTGACATTATTTTGTGTTGAAAAATGTTAAATTTTTCTCTTCTATTTTTTCAAGTGAAACAAGAAAAATAAAGTTTCCTTTCGTTTATTTTTCCAAAAAAACTTTAAATCTTTGAAAATTGTTTAACGTCGCATTTCTTTTCTTTACTTTAATCTGTGTGACTTTTTTCTTTGAGGGTAACGCAGTGCTTTTATGTCTTACGGTATTATTGAGAACAGAAGACACAGAAAGTATTTTATTTTTGGCGGTACAGTGAATAAGGATAAATAATATTTTGAAAAGAAGTTTTTTGTTTTTGTCTTTATACAATCAGAATGTAAGTCAAAGAATTATTTATGGAAGCTAAAAGCTTTAAAAGTACAAATTCTTAGGCGTTCCAAAACTAAGATTTGTCGAGATCATTCCAATAGATTTGTTTATAAGATTGTATAAGTGATATTCCTTCAGAATTGGAAACAAGGAATGGTGATTCGGGGCCTAATTGAAGAAAGCATTACATATGTACATAATTGGTTATTACAATCTATGAGTCAGGATTACGACCTAGCTTCTCACAGCACTTATGCTGTGTGTGTTAATTTTAAACATGTGTGACGGGGCTTACAGTTTGAAGATGACTTCGAACGACAGATTCATAGCAATTTTATTTACTGCCAGAGTTTTTACCAGTAATCTGCAGAAAGGAGGCCGCCGAAGAAATATTTTTGTACCTGGTTTTGTTGGAGATGTCTGGGATGGAGTTTGAAACGAAGCCGTGCGTCTAATAAGCTAACATACTACCTACTAGACCACGATGAATTCATCTCGATACAAGACATGTAAATAACTGCAAAAGCTGAACTTATTTTTCGTGTTGACCGGCAATTAATTTTACATGAGTGGTGAGACCTACAGTTTAAATTCGATTCCGAACCAGAGATCAGCAGTGAATCGTTTTTTCGCTACTCGTAGGTCCTCATAAAATTTTGAGTATGAGTGAGTCAACAGTATTGAAATTCAACTACTCTGATTCATTCGTACTCCCTACAACATTGATTTATAAGTACAGGTTGCAATGAGTATGAGTACAACGTTGATATCAAACTCATAACATTCGAATATGTTCGATTTATATGCCTACCCATTCAGATTCATAAATTTAGAAAAATTCTTATAATACTCATAAATGATTTAAGTGACTCGAATCATTCATCAAAATTACCAGTCTGTTGTTGTTGCATTTACACAAAAAGAAGAAAGAAAAATACAAAGACAGCAAGCAAAACAAACACACAACCTTCTAGTGAGTATTGTAGTGTTCGTATGCGAATCATATAAATATTCCATCAATTTGTGATTCTTGTAAATGTTGAGTAAAGGAGAGCCGAAATCGACATCATACGTATTGTTAAGTATGAGTACGATGAGTACTTCAAACTTTGAATATAAGTAGTATGAGTATAATATTAAAATAAGTATGAAAGCGTATAAGTATCCGAAATTATGAGCAGGATTCGAATCTACTCATCTTTTTGAATACTCATTCCTGATCTCTGATCGGAAATACAGATTTTGAGAAACAATTTTTTATTTATTCTTGGAGTTTTTGCCAAAAATCTGTTGAGCGGAAGTCGCCCAAGGAATATTTTTTTTTATCAGAAACAGATTATTTTTAGTCAAATCAAAAAAATATTCGCTTTGACCCTATCCACCTAATCTCAAATGATTGTGAATTCGAAATAAATAATTCTTTTCTCGTTATAACATTCGGCAACAACATTCGATTCGACTTTGCTAATAGAAAATAAATCTTCTCTTAAGCTTATTAATACTTGTTTATGAAAATTATTCATGAGAGCAACCGTGAATGAATACAACTTTAAGCATGCATGCCACCCACTTAGGTTTCTTCAAAAGCCTTATAAATATTCCATCAATTTGAGCAAATATGAGCAACCAAAAAAATTGTTTTCTTATATCTAGAAACACAGATAAACATTCCCACTCACTTGTCATTTCAATTGAAGAAATCATTCCAATCATCACTCCAAGAATTCATTGTTTATTTGAACAGATTGTAATATGAATGATGATTTCATTCTGAAGGGTACATAAATTAATGAAATCCCTGAAATGAAAAAACCTGAACTCAACAATTAGTCTCACAGAAAAACAAGAATATAACCAAGAAGAGAAATTAATATCCTTGTTGTTTTATTAATTTGTTGTTGATGCCATAATTATTGTTGTTTTTACTCCCACGTTTTTTTTATTTTTTTTTTTTTTTTGTAATTATGGCTGATTGTTTAATAATAATTCATTGGCACAAAAAAAATTAAATTTTTAGTCATCAGCTTTTTTTTAATTGATGCAAACATCTGTTAATTCCCACAACTACAACTACAGTTTTAATAAAAAAAATTAATATTCTAAAAAAATTATAACAACAATAACAAGCATTGTGAAAATAAATTAAAATTTTTTTGGTTGAAAGTGGAAGCCAAAAATTTTAAATTTTTGCTTATATGTATGTATTGCTGAACTTGGATATGGGAAATTAAATTCAATTCCATGAAGCAGAAAAGTTAGGGTATTTGGCTCGAGTTACAGACTGCAATAGTCAAGAGTTAGTCCTCTGAATATTGCAACGAATGCTATGTTATGAACATCAAAAAGTTAATCCGTCATTCGTTAAATACATACATAATTGGTCATTACAAATCTTCAGTCTGTATTATTGGGAGGGACCTGCAGTTTAAAGTCGATTTCGACTTTCAGATTTTTGAGACATGTTTTCCTGGCAGTTTTGTTTATTCTCAGGATTTTTGCCAGAAGTATGCTGAGGGAAAGTCGCCGAATAAATGTTTTATCATTTTTAGTCTTGTCGGAGATGTCTAACTTGACCTACTAGATTCAGTCTGGAGATCAAACGCATGATCACTTTAGCCAACAGGTGTTACAATGGCCTCAATAGGCAATTGAGTAGCAGATACCTCTCTCGTACGACAAAACTAATACTCTACAAGGCGCTAATAAGGCCATGCTTCTTTATAGCGCTAAGGCATGGACACTATTAAGCACTGATGCAGCAGCCTCAAGAGTATTCGAGAGAAAAGACCTATGCGAGATCTTCGGTCCAGCGTGAGTTGGCGATGATTTTCATATTCGATTCAACAGTGAGCTCCTCAACGACATGGACGTAGTGCATCTTATTAACATGTGTTTGCTCGGCCATGTCGTTGAGGAGCTCACTGTTGACATGGACGTAGTGCATCGTATTGACATGTGCTTGCTCGGCCATGTCGTGCGAATCAAGGAGGATGCTCCGGCGAGATGGGTATTTGATGTGGGGATTTGCGGAAGTCGGCAAAGAGGTCAACTTTGTTTGCGTTGGAAGAATCAAATCGAGGAAGCCCTGTCGCCGATTGGTGTGACCAACTGGCGTAGGCGCGTAAAAAGCAGAGGCGCCTGAAAGGATGTTTTAAGGCAGGCCGAAATTCGTTAATCGGGTTGGTAATGGCCAATTGAGTAAGTAAGTAAGTTCTTACTAAAATAGGGCGACTTCTATATATTCACTCGTTAAGTGCGACAGGAATATTTCAATGTTCTGTTTAGAATGAATTTGGGTTTAAGAGATTATGGGAAAGACAGATTGTGCCATTTGCTGAGAACTTCCTCAGCAAACAAAATGTTGCAAAATATTCAAAAATGCCAGTCGAAAAATTAAATTCTGACTGTCCTCATAAACTGGAAACATGTAAGGGAATTTATGCAACCGATTTGAGTAGAATGCAATGGAAAATGCGGCTTCCTTAACGATATTTTCCATCTAAGCATTTAGCTGGCCAATTGCAGCAGATTCAAGGAATATAGCACACCCTTTGCGCAGTATATTGGATTAAGCTCTACTGCTTCTCAAATAGCGGCTTCTACCTAATCTTTCCATGACGATAGCTGCTGATCCATCGTTCCTGTGGGAGTTTGGAGGTTAAGACGCATACTGAATGCATAATTGTATGCGAAACTAAAGTCTCTTAATCCTTTGTAAGTCTTTATATGACAACGTACATAGTAAATATAACTAAAAGGAGCTCTAAAAAAACTGTAACGATACAAATATATCAAAACAGTCGTGTATTATAATTCCAGTTCAAGTTCATTATACCAAATGAACTGATTACGTCCAATCTCTTTCCCCCAACATATCTGGACCCCAAATTGATTTCTATTTTCCTTGACATACATACATTTGTGTATTAAATTGTAATTTGGCCATCATAAAACTGCAACATTAGGTTTTAATTAACTTTTCAACACAATTACAGCTTAAATTGTAATAATTTTGGTTGTCATTTTGACATTTGAATAACTTGTAACATTACATTAACAACAACAAGAACAATAACTAACAGGAATAACAACAATAATAATCGAAAATTGTAATTACCACAACCACATAACCAAATTTAAAACTGAAAACTCTGTACAAATACCCTTCTATGCTATCATTACACGCTTTTCGTTAGTTCCCCCAGCTAACGACTAATAGACAGTTGTTGTTGCATTTTTGTCCATCTATTTATGACAGAAGTTGAAAGCCTTTCAGCTTTCAGTGGGGTGAGAAGCTAGGTCGTAATCTTGACTGAAGGGTTGTAATGATGAGCAGATGTATGTGTGTATTTGTGGACTCACACACAATGTCTCCAATTTGCAAGCAACACTAGAAGACCTGAATAGTTTAGCGCCTAATATTGGATTTGAGATGAAATCATGAAAGACCAAAAAACTTATCAACGTTAGCATAGAGAATATCATCGAATAACTTGAAACAATCAAATAATGCCTGCAAAGACGGCAACATAGTGACAATGAATTCTGAGGTAGAAATATGCGTCTCTAGTAGGCTAAATATCGTGTTTAATTACATGAATATGAACCTTGACTACTGAACATACCAACAAATCATATGCAAAGTATTCTGACCCAGCAAGTAAAGCAATACAGATTCTTGATCTTTGCTAGTGAGGAACCCATAACGATGTAAATTAAATGCAGCTGAATGAAGTGAAGTCGCATTAGTTACCATAGTCACCGCAGTTCAGACGTCTCGAACAAAACGAAATATGAGGCCATATTTCCTCCCTTCAACGGATTTCTGGCAAAAACTCTGAGAGTAAATAAAATTGCCATGAAAAATTTCTCTCCGAATATGTCGTTCGGAGTAGAATTTAAACAGTATGTGCCACCACTTTTGGATAAAATTAACGCACACAACATAAGTGGTTTGAGAGTTTTTGAGTTTTTGCCGGGAATCTGGTCAGAGGAGTCGGCGAAGAATGATACTTCGTTTTACTAGAGTTGTCTGAGCTGGGGTTTGAACCGTCACCTCACGTCTAATAAGCCAACACACTACCTACTGGACTACGGCGACTACCGCAGTTATAATGATGTAAATTGAACATAGCAAATGACGTTCGTCGGTCATACTATTCGCAGGAATCTCAATTGTATCATTTATCCCTAAAACTAAAGAGCTTGCCAAGCTCAATAGGTTTGAAAATTACTTGAATACGTGTGGATAAGTTTCAAAAAAAAATGTTTATGACCCCACACTATACTGCATACATATCACTTAAGCTATGTATATAATGATGGAATAAAAGATTTCAGCATATATTCCAGTTCGCCATCCTTCCCTTAGCCACTGCGTTCATAACCTAAACAAATGAAAATTATTATTGTGACCAAAAAGTAAGTGTGACAAATGAACATCAGGTAAATCAATGATTTACAAGGTCCTTTAAGGCGAAATGTCCTTAAAAGTCACAATATTACAAATGACAAAAACAACAACAGAAACATTAGTGATGATAACTGCAGCAACAACAACAACAACAACAATCTCAACAGCAATTATTTACTAAAATTATACATTTTCTGTATTTTATGGAATAGATGTGTGTGTGTTGTACATAATATTTTGAGTTTCCGGTTTTCAATAAATGTGCCACAACCGAACATATATTTAATAACAACTTGTTTTTTGTTGTTTTCAATTTTAGTTTTTGTTATAATGGTTTTTGCGCACCAAAGATTAAATAAATTTTCACGTTTTGTTTTCGTTTATTTTTTTTTCTTCATGTTCACTTCACATTTGGTTCTGCTGCCGGTGTTTTCGTTTTTTGTTTTTTTTCTTTCAATTTCATTCCATAGAAGGTTTTGTTTAAAAATCGTGTTAAATTTTTCTGCTTCATGTAGCATGTAACAACTGCAAATATGTTGTATACCATGCACATGTACTCATACACATATCTTCTGGTCAGGTATTTGAAATAGTTCTGCAATCATAGAAAAATACATACAGAAACAAAGAGATATGATAGCATATGTATGTGATACGTTTATATCTATTTGCATAACTTTTGGTAGCCGGCGGTACGTTTTTTTTTTTTTTTGTCTTGAGCCGGAGGTGGGAATCTTTGAAAGACACTTTTGTTCCAACAAAAGAGTGCACGATTCACCATCACTGGTGCCTACGTACTAAACCCACCCCCTACACACTTCAACCACTCTCCCCCCGCGGGACTGCCGTAAGGTATTACTTCGCGGAGGGCTGGTTAGCTTTAAAGCTTTATCACATTAATTCAAATTTCGCCTCCGTTCCTCCAGTCTTCGGAGTACTATCATAACTTCAGCCATTCTCTGGCTATATTGACTCCATAGAATTCCACAGTTCAATAGCTCTTCCATTAGCCGGTTTGGTCTTAAATTCGTTTCTCCCGGCCATCTAAATCTGGGACAGCATGTTAGAATATGCTCCGCATCTTCCTCCTCGTCTACACAGTTTGGGCATATAGGAGAAATGTCATGACCAAATCTGTGCAGGTACTTTCTGAAGCACCCATGACCAGTTAGGAACTGGGTCACGTAGTAGTTCAGCTCGCGGGACTCCCGCCGTCCTGCTCTCCTTCATCCGTTAGGTATATTACCTTCCTGTCCTGAAAGTAATTGTTCAGTATCTCCATTAAGTATGGCGGCGTAGCCATGTTAAAGAGGGCTCTCATAATCCGCCCCCAATTCGCTGAGTTGAACGCGTTTCTAACGTCAAGTGTGACAACCGCGCAGTATTCCTTGGTGCTAAATCTCCATCTTTCGCCCTCTATTGCATCTCTTGCAATGTCGACCACTCTTCTTATCGCGTCAATAGTGGACCGTCCTTTCCTAAATCCGTATTGCAGGTGGTACGTGAATATATCAGAATGTGTGCATATGTACATATTTGTTTAGCTAGCGTATGTGTTGTTAATACTTTTAATCTGTTAACAATATATCCGTCATCTATTCCGTCGCATATTGTATTTGTTTTAGATGGCCATTCGTGCTTTACAATGTCGAAAATGTAAACAATACAGGGTGAATACACAAGACCAGGTATTTGCAATTAATAGTTGAATACCATCAGCAAATCATGGAATAGGTAAACAAGTTGACGCTCATATAAAAGCTCATATCAAACGTATGTAATAAAAATTAGAAGTCGCCGTAGTCTAGTAGGTAGTGTGTTGGCTTATTAGACGTAAAGCCAGGATTCGAGCCCCGAGCCAGACATCAAAACAAAATACAAAAAGTATTTCTTCGACAACTTCCTCTCAGCAGATTTCTGGCAAAAACTTGGAGAGTAAATAAAATTGCCATGAAAAGTTTCTCAAAAATCTGTCGTTCGTAGTCGACTTTAAACTGTAGGTCCCACCACTCATGTATAAAATTAACACACACAACATAAGTGGTGTGAGAAACTAGGTCGTAATCCTGACTGAAGGGTTGTAATGATCAATTATGTTTGTCATGTAATAAAAATTATGTAATCAAACTTAAGTTGACAATTTTAAAACTAATTCGTTCAATTCCAGCACCTTATGAAGGCAGTCTATTGATTTTAATTAATAGGAACCTTCAGGATGCCTTCTTGAGGTATGAATTTGTGACAAATTTTATTGCGTGAGACAACGTTTTTTATTCAATTTATTAAACAACGAAAAATAGAAAAATTGTTTCTAAAACCCTAAAATATTTCATTTATATGGCTGCCTTGGCTGACCTCACAGTATCTCCTCATTCGATCCGACCAATTTTCGTGCACTTTTTCGAGTGTATGGTGTTATATCTAGGCAATGGTGTTACGAATGTTTGCCTCCAAATTGTCAATGGTTTGTCGGCATAACATTTTTCTTTAACGACCAACGCTGTCAAATCGCAGCCTCTTGGCATCCAATTGACATCACAATTTCGGCTAATTAAATGGCCATGAAACGTTTGCTGCAATAAATCGATTGTGGCATGAGATGTGTTTCAAGTTGCAACATTCTGTTGAAACCAAATATCATTCCCATCAATGCCATGAAGAGCGGTTACGAAAGAGCAGTGTTGCCATTTACCGTAATGGTGGTGCCGTCCTCATTTTCATAGAAATATGGGCTAATGATGCCTTCATTCCACAAACCACAGCAAATGGACACTCGTAATGGGTGTATTATTTCATTACATTTCCTTTTTAACGTACCCACCAAGATGAAATAAACTTCATCCGAAAAAATTATTTTTTTTTTGACAAAATCGACATCATCGTGCAGTTTCTCGTTGGCCCATCTAGTGAAGCTAAAACGAAGCGGGTGGTCATGCGCCTCCCAGTTTCTCGTTGGCCCGTCTAGAGAAACGAAAACGAAGCGGATAGTCATACGGCTTCAACTCTTAAACCAATTGAACTTTATATGGCGTCACACCGAGATCTTTTCGCAAAATTTGACGTAAACTGATGCGTAAAATGTTCAATTCTTTATAACGATGCCGAGATGATGTTGATGAATTTTCACGGATACTTTTCGGGTGTATACACTGTACGAGTATTCTCACGCCTTAGCGAATCAACAATGAAATCAGTTTCACGAACTTTAGCAATAAACTTGCGTTGCTGGTCCTTCAAATTTGTCTTTGTTTTGTAATAAATTTTCGATAAATCCTAACGTTGCTCAAGCATAAACCGATTCATAACGTCCGACTACTTTTTGTTTCCAATCCTAAAGAAACATCCCTTCAGCAATGTAGGCTGTTAGGTTCATAGTTAATTCTCTAAATTACATTCTGATTGCATTAAGACAAGAACAAAAGTCTTCTTTTCAAAATATTATTTAACTTCATTCCCTGTATTATCCTGACTGTCAAAAATTAAATCCTTTTCATGTCTTCTGTTCTCAATGATCCCGTAAGACATAATAGCACTGCGTTACCCTCAAAGAAAAAAGTTTCAAAGATTATAGCAAAGAAAAAAATACGACGTTAAACAATTTTCAAGGAAAAATAAACACTTATTTCACTTGAAAAAATAGAAGAGAAAAATTTAACATTTTTCAACACGGAATAATGTCAAAGTGTCAACAAGAAAATTTAATTTTCACTCTTGTTTTTTAGCTTTTCACGAAAATTTCGCAACAAAATCAAAGAAACAGCAACAAGAAGAATGCTGTTGGAGTGCTAAATTTATTGGCTCTGAGGGGATTTATTTCGTATTTAAATTTAATGTAAAGCAAGAGTTACAGACATTCAGGTTTGTTTGTTTGTTTAACGCTCGGGAACAAATAAATTTATTTCCCAAAAATGTTTAAAAACTAAAGACTTCTTGAGTTTTCTTCGCCGGAGTAAAAAGGAGAAAGTAAAGAAGCACAATAAAAACATTGTACTGGCCTGAAAACTTGGTTTAAAACTGTTTAATTTTGTGCATTCAATAATCGGAAACACAAATAATCATCTTAAGATTTTGGTTAAAAACCTGTTATTGTGATCGAATCATTTTCGAAAACATCAGTCATTGAACTCAGTTACAGTCATATGACTAGAATGTTTTCATCTTATAATATAACAAGTAGCCTAATAGATACTCCGTTAGCTTACTAGACGTTGGATCACGGTTCAAACTCTAGGTCAGACATCTCCAACGAAACAAAATTTGAACATTTCCTCGGGAACTGCCTTTCAACCGAATTCTGACAAAAACTCTGAAACTAAATAAAATTGCCAGGAAAGATTTGCACAAAAATCTGTCATTCGAAGTCTTAGAAGACGTGTGGCGGGACCCAACTCATGTATAAAATTAACACACAACATAAGTGAACAGCTACGTCGTTATCCTCACTGAAGAGTTGTAATGACCAATTATGTATGTATGTATGTATGTATGTATGCGTATTAAGATGAGAGCTTATCTATCCATTAAACTCTAGAATGTTGAAAGCCAAAGTATTTAGGTGGAATAGAATTCAGATATCAGATGCTTTTACTGATGGCACATCAATATCCCTGTGAGTGTTCGAATTTTTAATGTACTACGCTCTGCCTGTTAATCCAAAAGACATTTGAATTTCTTCGATTGCTATTGCTCCATTCCATGCATAAAACGGAATTACTGCTAATCTCTGGTCGTATTGGAAACGAGGTAATTAGGACCGAGAGCTCGGTGAAATACCTGGGAATAAGGCTCGACCCCAGACTGACATTCTCGTATCAGATTCAGTACTAGGCTAACAAGGCCCAGAAGATCGTTGGACAGCTCAGCGAATTAATGGCGAATATTGGAGAAACGCTACCGGCGAGACGGAAAATCCTGATGGAGGTTGGAAACAGCATTATGCTTTATGGGAGCGAAATTTGGGCCTAGATGTTAAAAAGCGGGCAAACTCACTTATATCGGTACAGAGAACATCTGCATGCGTATCGCGTCGGCATATCGTACAGTGTCCGCTCCAGCCGTACTGCTGATAGCAGGTATAATCCCTGTGGATCTACAGGCAGCGGAGCGGATGAAGATTTATAAGGCGAAATCGGCTGGAAGTCACATAACCGGTCACTTCGGGGAAAACACCATATCAAAATGGCAACAACGATGGAACGAGGAAGATAGGGGAAGGTGGACGGCGAGACTTATTCCGGACATAAGGCCATGGATTGGTCGGAAATTTGGAGAGGTAAATTACTACGTTACACGGATGCTATCGGGTCACGGATATTTTAGAAAATATCTTTACGAGGAAGAGGAGGTAATTGATGACACAGACCATACTGTTTCGAGTGTGCACGCTGGCAGAGCTATCGCTCTGTACTGACGTCAATAGTTTGAACAATCACAGCCGCTAATATTGTCGGGGCTATGACTGCGAGTAGTGAAAATTGGACCTCGGTAGTGAATTGCGTAGAGCGCATTCTGATACGGAAGAAGAGAGACCTTGAGGCTGCAGAACGAGTAAGCATGTCGGCATAGGTGATACTGTCACGCGTGCCAAGCGTAACCGAGACGGTGATTTAGACGAAAGGAATAGTGGATTCGCAATCCGGACGCGGATATAAACATGAAGAGGCCAAAGAGCCAAAAGGACGCCGAAGTAATACCACCGTAGTTCCGGAGTGGGCACAAACAAGTCCACAGGAGACGAGGGGGGATTTGGTGGGTGAAGGCCCCACACACGGAGGATGTGACGACTTGCTCTATGGTGCGGTTAGGTACATTTACCCCTCCTCGGCAAAAAAAAAATTGCTTCCATTCTGGATTAAATATCTGTCGTGTCACAAAGCTTTTTCAACACCGTAACAGGCCTTCAATTATATCCGATTAAGTTAAAAATCTTAGTCCATGTTAATCTGGGGATCGTTTTCTACTCAGACACCTCTAGACAGTTACACGTAAGTACAGTGACAAATTTTTGGTAAAATGTGGTTAAAACCAAAGATCTCTATCACAAAGGAATCTAATAGGCCGTGCTATTGAGTACTTCTGGCAATCTCCTATACATATTGACCACCCCATATGTTGGCAACTGTATCTTCCGTCTTAAATGACTCCGAATATTGTTTAAATCTGAATATACATTAATAGAGGAAGGACGACAAAAAAGTATTACCAATCGAAGTAAGAAGAAGTAGGAGCAGTAATAAAAATTTTTCCCATTAGATACCACTGCTTTTAAAAACCTAAGGGACTTCAGTCTTGCATATTCATACATTCAGTAAGCGTCCTGATCTTGAACTCCCACAGGAACTATACATCAACAACTGTTGCCATAGAAAGGTTAAGCAGCAGGCGCTCTTTGAGAACGAGCAGAGCTTAAGGGTGTCATATATTACTTGGATTTGCTGCATTAGATGCCAGTGTAGTCTGCTGTTCCAAACCTCAGCACCATTTAGCGTCATCACGAATTATTAACCCTCTTGAATAAAAATCTATGCGGGTTTTTAATTTACAATTAAGGGACTAATGACCCATCGAAGAAGTGCTCTGATTTCTTTTGCCTCCCAGAGTAGGCAACATTGACAACAAACCTTAAAGAAAAAGCAGAGAGTGCCAGCTATTCAGAAAGCTTGAAGTAGCCATTAAAAAGTTTCTCAACACTACACCCAATACAACCACACAATCTATTTTCGCAGAGACAACATCAGATTGAAATATTTTGTGACTTGCCGTAGTAGAATACTCACATGCTTATCCAGAAAGATTGGCATTTGTTGCCATAAAACCAAAACTTCCTTTAAAAACCAAAAGAGCGCCGTGACAACCTTTTTAAAATATTTTAAAAAATTTTAATTTCCATACTTAAGAAACCACAAAACTATTCTATGACAACATATTGGATTCTAACATAAAAATAAAACCAAAAACCTCAATGAAAATGAAACTCTTGAAAGTAAATCCCTTTGAAATAATACCAAAAGACTTGAGTGGATTTCTGTGTTAAGTGAAATCTTTAATCCAAACCGTGTTATCCAACTGTTTTGCATATTTCAGAAGAAAAAAGAAAAATAGAGAAAGATTTTTTGGTAAAATATGCTTCCGTTTGCTTAAATGTTAATTTAATTTCAAGTTTTATAAGGATTTTCCTTCTGTATATAAGTATGTACATTCGTTGTATGATTGTTAATGTCTGGCATGGAGTTTTAGCAATTTTTCGAGTAGGGTAAGAAGGTGTAGCTGTTGTTGCCTTTTTTTATTCACTTTTAGAACTTAGCTCATAAATATTCACAACAAAATTCCCTTTTAACATAACAAACTATGATATGTGATTGGTTTTTATTTGTTATATTTTTGTTCGTGTTTATAATAATATAATAGACTTACAGGGTATTTGTAAATGGGATATAATTTTGAAAAGTATGTCTTACATCCTGCTATTTACCAACAATTTTATTCAATACTCAATTCGTAATATGGTACATGCATACATACATAATTGGTCACTATAACCCTTCAGTCAGGATTAATACCTAGAGTCTCACACCACTTACGTTGTGTGCGCTAATTTTTATACATGAGTGGTGGGACTTACAGTTTAAAGTCGACTCCGAACGACAGATTTTTTGAGAAATTTTTCACAGCAATTTGATTTCTTCTCAGAGCTTTTGCCCTAAATCTGATGAGAGGAAAGACGCCAAAGAAATATTTTTTCATATTTCGTTTAGTTGGAAATGTCTGACCTGGGGTCTGAACCTAGACCTTACGTCTAATAAGCCAACTTACTACCAACTAGACCACGGTGACTTCTATTTTGATTTATTCATACATACATAATTGGTCGTTACAACACTTTAGTCAGGATTACGGCCTAGTTTCTCATACCACTTATGTTGTGTGTGTTAATTTTATACACGAGTGGCGGGACCTACAGTTTAAAGTCGATTTGATTTACTCTCAGAATTTTTGCCAGAAATCTGCTGAGAGGAATTCGCCAAAGAAATATTTTTTCATTTTCGTTTAATTGGAGATGCATGGCTTGGGGTTTGAACCGAGGCCTCACGTCTAATAAGCCAACACATTATCTACTAGAGCACGGTGATTTGAATTTTAATTATCAATCAATTTTGTATTTATTTATTATCCAAAATAATCAATATGGTACTATAGTATAATACATCTCTGGTCTTCTCGTTTAACCTTAATTTTAGTTTCCTTTACATACAAGATACTTTTAAGATTTTTTATTTAACAACCAAAAATTAATTGCGTTCTTTAGAAATAAATATTGTTTGTGTGGATACTTAGAATGTTGTTTTCATTAAATCTCGTTTTAAGTGGTTAAGGTTTAATAATCAAAAAACTTAATAACTTTAGATCAGAACAAGAGAGGCGAAATCACTTTTTAGTATTAAATTTACAAAGAAAAAAGATGTAATCTCATGGAAAACACATACATACATAATTGGCCATTACAACCCTTCAGTCAGGATTACGGCCTAGCTTCTCACACCACTCATGTTGTGTGCGTTAATTTTATACGTGAGTGGCGGGACCTACAGTTTAACGTCGACTCCGAACGACAGATTTTTGAGAAACTTTTCATGGCAATTTTATTTACTCTCAGAGTTTTTGCCAGAAATCTGCTGAGAGGAAGTCGCCGAAGAAATATTTTTTTTTTTCATATTTCATTTTTGATGTCTGACCTGGGATACGCTTTACGAATAGTAAGCCAACACACTACCTACTACACCACGGCGACTTCATGGAAAACACAAAATGGATTAAAACTCCTACATCATACTGTTTTTCACATTTATTAGTGTTTTGTATATGTCCTTAACTTCAACTAGCTCCACAAAAACCACCAACTCAATTACAAAGTCCTTTCATTTCACCATTAATCGGAAAGAAAACCATGGAAACAAAAATAAACGTAAACGTATCACCAAAAAAAATTAAAACAACAACAATAACCACTCTGTTTTTCCATGCAATTAAATTGTGAAAACACACACGCAAATATTTGCTTAAAAATTTTATACTTTATCCACCCTCATATATAAACCAATCAACCAAATGAATCAGTTCTACTCACATTTATTCCAGAAAAATAACAAACAATAAAAAAAAAATCAACAATAATAACAACAAATTTGCTTTCATCTATTTCGGCCATTATTTGTTATACCGTTTTATTGCCTTCTTTCATCTTTTTAATTTGAAATTTGGTTTATTTAATCTTGAAGAAGCTTAAGAAGAGAAATTTGCTTCATTTTTTCTTTTCAAGATACGTATCGACGCCTCCATTCTATAACGTTCTAAGTGTACTTAGAACGTTTTTAATGTTCTTGCATTTTTAAATACTACTTAAATACTGTCAAAATTTGGTTAAGATGCCCCGATTCGTTCCGAAGTTATAGAGAAAAATCTTCTTAGAATACACATATGCTCGTATGTCGCGTGAAACCTTCGAGAGCTCATAACTCAAAACACACTTTTTCGACTTAGAATGTTATAGAACGGAGGTGTCGATATATACATTCACAATTGGCCATCCAACTCTTCAGTTGGTTAGAACCTAGCTTCTCACACCACTTTTGATCCACTATTAAAGAGGACACTTTTTTGTTAAACAATTTTATAGAAAAGTTTAATAAATAAATAAAAGGCATGTTTCATCATCATTGTAATAACGTGACGTATACGCAATATTGTATTGTATTGTAGAAAATAATAATATTACGTATACGCTATACGTACATATGCATTTGTGAAAAAGTGTATGTAATATTGCTATACACCATGTACGTCAGTCCAATCTACTATTTAATAAAAAATTTCTTTATTAGTACTGTAAACATTTCCTAATGCTAAAAAATTTAAAATTTAAAAAAATAAATTAATTGTTGGGATCTGCATAGCGTTTAAGAGCAGCAACAGTAGCAACTGGAAATGTTATGCTGGAATGCATTTAATTTCATAATGTGCAACAGGTTTTGTTTTTCCATCGAAGTCTGAACTTTAATAATAAGTTTATCAACACATCGATCGATTTTATAACGACGATCAACAATTAATCCGAAGATGAAAAGGTACGTATGTGTGCCTGATTGGTTGAATACGAAATATGTGTAATAGGATTATCCTATGATTTCAATTGAAAAATATTGAAAGATATAAGATTATATGATGATTATAATGAATATTGTTACGAAAATGGAAATGGTGTTTTTCTTTTTCATTGTTTAACTTTAAAATTACAAACAAAAGCTACAAAAACAAAAACAATGAACTTGTTTACATGATAAACAAGTAAACAAAAATATACCAACAAAAAGCAGTATAAAAAATTGATAAACAAGTAAACAAAAATGCAACAACAAACATTACAAAAATAAATGTAAACAAAATACGCAAACAACAATAATGAAACAAAGCTGTTTACATTTATAGTGATCTCGAGAAGGCGAAGCCACGAAAATTGGACTTCAAGAACATTCATCTGACTGTTTATGTTGGCATATGAAAGGCAAGGTAAAATAGACAACGAGTTAGAAAAAATTCAGTCTGTCTTGTGTGAAGACGCGTTGTGTTTGAAGAGAGTAATCGTGGTTTAAAGATCTGTAATACAAATATATGTCGTACAATTGCTTAATGTTTGTTATTGTTTATGCAAAAGAGTGTAAAGAGGAACCGTGGCACACAGAATTGTGCGAATAATAAAATAGAAGAATTTTAATTAAAACTAAACACAAATTTATTTTTATTTTATTTGCAATCTACAAGCTCATATTTCAAATGTTTTTAAAATGTAAAAACGTAACAATATGTTCACATTTTTTTTTTGAAAGCCGGACAAAAAGTGGTGGGAATCAAATGGCGAATAAAATTAAAAACTGACAAACATTTGAATTATAATTGTAAAATGATTTGTTATTTTCTCAGCGGAAAAATATGATTAAAAAAACGGTTCTTTTAAGCACCACAGAATATTAAAAAAAGAGAGGTGGTATTATTCAATCTGAGCCTTATTACTAATTTCTTCAACAACAGCCACTAGAGTAATTAATGCGTATATCAAAATTACAAAAAACGGTTCTTTTCAGGACCACTAAATATTTTACAGAAGAAGAAAAATTGTTTTTCAAACAACGTTTAGAAAGAGCAATTATGGTGTAATTAAAGTATTTTTATTATTGCACAGTAATCGATGTCACGTTTACTCCGAGTTTCTTTGTTTGAACGCGTAGCATTGACACCTTGACCCTTGGATGTCATTGCCTTAATTGTCATTTGATTATTAGTGAAGATACATTAATCCATTACATAAGTACATATGTCAATACAATCCGGCTAAGATAGTCGATATTTGACTGCGCTTTATGTATGTTATGTTATGTAAATAAATTTAACAATTATTATACGAAAAGTCAAAACATTAACTGGGAAGAAATTATTTAACTTTTAAATAAATTTCAAATTAAAATTTTAAAAGGCGTCTTTTGACACCTTTGGTAGAAATAGTGTTAATACTATACCAAAACGCATACAACTTTTATTTTCTTTTACAAAAATATATAAAAAGAATCCTCAAAAATACTCCCATATCTACTCCAATACTACGTAAAGTATAAAAGTCTACACGCAACATGTTGAGTAATTTATGTAATGCTTCCAACAAACTGTTGCAACATTGTTAAAATAGTGCTCATACGAGTAGCAACAGTTGCTTAAAATTGAAAAGTATTTTACATTGATTACATACACGTGTTTATTTATGCGAATGTATTGACTGTGTGATTAAGTAGGGTGGAGAGAATATCATCACATCGTTAAGTAATTGCTGAAACTTAAAAGAACTACTTAGACTGGAACCCTGGTTTGTAAACAACCTCGTTTACTATTTAAAATACCATTTAACTTAAATTTCCAACTCTTTCGAACTCTTTTTTCCACTTATGCATATTTTACAATTTCAGATTCCTTTAAAGTTTTCCTTAAAGTTTTATGACTGAAAATGACACGCGCAACGTAAAAAGTTTAGTTACGATTATAAGAAAAATTGCTAACGCATTTGGTTATAAAATTTCGAAATATTTCTCAAAAAGAAGAAGAAACAAAAAGTAAATCTTCAAGTCATAATCCTCTGGCTATAACTAGTTAAAGAACGAACAGGAAATGGAACACACGTACTTTGAGAGCTTCTGTGTTTATAATTTAATAATGCCTGGCCACATTGTCCATTATATTCAATAACCCTCATGTGCAACTAAACTAAACCAACAGCAATTTGTACTATTGGTGGCACCAATCCTAAAAACAACATCAGCAGTATGAGTAGCATTATTTTATCCTGAGAAGTATACTCACACATACCCACTCATGCTCATGTATTGTATAAACCCTCTCTTGAAACGTTTCTAGGGATTATTCAACTGCAAGTTAATTTGCTTAAGTGATTTGATGCTCTTACAGCAACATCCACTACAATTACATTGCTACGGCAACAATTGCTACTTAAGATCGTGTCACTGTCAGTGAAACACCATTCGTCTTTTTTTATTTTATAGTTTTGAGTGTAGTGCAGTATAATTTCTTTTTGTGGTTTTCGCTGTTATTGTGTTTTATTGATAAACGTGATGTGCGTGATTCTGTGTAAACCATTTGACTTGAGGGATCATTAGAGCATGAAATGGACCAGAAATTAATTCTTAAAAGTCAATTGCAGCAAATAAGGAAAGAGAGAGAGAGAGAGAGAGAGAGAGAATGAGATAGTAATAGAAAGGAAACAGTAAAACACCTTAACACTTGATTATACTGCAAATACATACTCTGTAATAGCTGTTAACCTTTTTGACAGTTACTCTTGGTATATGAAATGAAAACAAAAAAGTTTAATGTCGACAAATACAAATTGGAAATACAAAACCGAATAAACAAAAATGATGCGGCGGCTTCCACTCAGCAGATTTCTGGCAAAAACTTTTAGAATGTTAATAAAATGTCCATAAACAAGTTTCTCAGAAAAATCTGTCATACGGAGTCTACTTTAAACTGTAGGTCTTGCCACTCATGGATAAAATTAACACACACAGCATAAGTGCTGTGAGAAGTTAGGTCGTAATCCTGACTGGAGGGTTGTAATGATCAATTATGTATGTAATCGCCTCACACTTATTCGTAACAGTTAAGTGCTATGTATGTATGCGATTGTTTGTGGGCCTTGTTACTCATAAGGAAAAAGGAAGGAAAGTATGTGTTTGTAAGTTGTTTGCTAGTTGAACAAAAGTTATTGCTAGTTGTAATGTTTCTAGTGTTCACAATAGGAGGCTGAAATTTTGTTTTCTACTCATTTCAGAAAAGAAATTAAAAAAAACATCCGTTCTTGAATGTTTAGAAGTCGCCATTAAGCAGAAACGCATATGAACGCATAACGACGCATGTGAATAAAAAATAAATAAAATTGCAATGAAAAAGTTTCTTAAAAATCGGTCGTTCGGAGTCTACTTTAAACTGTAGGTCTTGGATAAAATTAAAACACACAGAATAAGTGCTGTGAGAAGTTAGGTCGTAATCCTGACTGGAGGGTTGTAATGACGAATTGTTAAGGATGCAAAATGTTATCACCATGGTGAAGAATGTTGCAGATTTCTTTAAAAATAAAATTTCTTTGAGTGTATCTTTATATTTCTGATACTATTTATATTCGGTGGTCTATCTATCGATTTAAATTTAAACCATCGGTTATTTCGAATCTGCCAATACTTTTGTCATTCTATTCTGCCACAAAATTCAATGTATCAACTCCACTGAACGTAATGAATCGATTCGCGCTTGAACGACATTAGGATTTATTGAAAATTTATTTCCAAAACAAAGACAATTTGTTGGAAATTTTATTTGCCATCTTTTCCGATGAAGCTCATTTTCATCTTCGTGGGTACGCCAATAAGCAAAATTGCATTATTTAGGGCTCAGAAATTCCATGCGTGGTTTTACTAAAGACAATTCCCTCATTACGAGTGACTGTTTGGTGTGGCTTGTGGAGCGGAGGCATCATTGACCCATATTTCTTTGAATATGAAAACGGCGCAACCATTACGGCCAACGGAGATACCTATTGCACCATGATAACCGATTTTTTTGTACCCGCTCCAAGAAACTGTGACTTGACAACGTTGGACTATTTTCTGTGGGGCGCCGTTTAAGGCAAGTATTATGGCGACAGAGCAAAGATAATTGAGCATTTAAAGACCAAAATTCGTGGTGTCATTGCCGAGATACGACTCTATACACTCAAAAAGTGCACGAAAATTGGTTCGATCGAATGAGTTAGATTGAGGGCAGCCGCGGCAGCCATATGAATGAAAAATATTCGTATTTTACTTAGTTTTTGTTTTATCACATTTTTAAATTTAAACTTTAATATCACTCACCCTATTAAAATTCCTGTAACATAAAAAAACAATAAAGTTTAAAGTAAAACAGAAGGATCCTCTCAATATGAATAATATGACTCAAATCTGGTGTATAAAAATGAATGAAAAAAATTCTAAAAAAGTACAGCCACATGATAATTGAAAATAAATGCTGGTAAAAGGCAAAATCAAATAAAAATGAAAAGGAATAATAAAAAGAGAAATAAAATGATTATATTGTGCTAAAAGACAAAACAACGGGAGCAAATAGTAAAAGAAATAAAATACGAGAGTAAGTAAACGAAGATTGCAAAATACACTACACAATAGCATACCCTTCAGTCAGGATTACGATTTAGCTTCTCACACCACATATGTTGTGTGTGGTAATTTTATACATGAGTGGCAGTTTAAAGTCGACTCCGAAAGACAAATTTTTGGGAAACTTTTCATGGCAATTTTATTTATTCTCAGAGTTTTTGCCAGAAACCTACTGAGAGGAATTCGCCGAAGAAATAGTTTTTTGCATTAAGTTTAATTGGAGATGTCTGCCCTGTGTTTTGCATCATGGCCTAAGGTTTAATGCTAGACTACTGCGACTCCAAAGAAAGTATAGTAAATTATAGTAAAATTAGAATGCAGTATGTCCTCCGAAATATTGGAACTCAATAACCAAAGCTTCTCACCACTATACTCAATACACCCAATATATTTCGAAAAAGTGACAGATAGGAACTAAATGGTCTTAGACCCTACTACTACAGTAAACCATTTGTCATCAATTTGTGAGCCACATGTAAAAATATAAAAAGACGATATTTGGTTAACAAACATTTTAATTAAAAAAGGGTCCATGAAAACCATTTGTCTTCTTCTTCTTGATGCGTAGGCCTATATAATATTCAATTGATCACTTGAATTCTCCTAGTGTATATGGTAGGTATTTAAATAAATTAGCACGTGTTACACACATACATAATTGGTTATTACATTACCATTCAGTCAGGGTTACGACCTAGTTTCTGTTGCCACGTATGATGTGTGTGTTAATATAATACATGAGTGACGGGACCTACAATTTGAAATCAATCAACTCCGAACGATGATTTTTGAGAAACTTTTCATAGCAATTTTTATTTACTCTCAGAGTTGGCCGGAGAAATATTTTCTTCATATTTCATTTTGTTCGTGGTGCCTTTCCCAGATTTTGAACTGTGGCCTCAGGTGTAGTAAGTCAAAACACTACCTACTGAATTACGGCGACTTCAATTGTTATCAAAGAGACTTAGTAAATCTGAAGTAAAATTTGAGAAAATTAAAGAAATGTTACAAACATCTTTATGAACCTAACCTACCTAAACCTAAGCCCTTACAGTCCACTTCCAGAAAAATTTAATTTTATTTTAAATCCGCCAACTCAACTCAGCTCAGCAGAGATCTGTTCTGTCCTGTTCTATTGTTTTCAGTTGTCATAACCACACACAATAATCTCCTTTGGCGAATTTAACTCCACTGTAGTTGTAGCTGCTGTATTAGTAGTATGCAGTCGTAGTAGTCAGCATATAAATTAATTGAATCTGTCATTTTATTATTCCATCTCTGCATCTAGTTATCATGGCAAAAAGGAAATGTATATCGCTGTGTGTATGTGTAAGTGTTTATTAGAGTCAGTAGATGCTTAAAAGGACTTAAGAGCACAGCATAAAATAATCCTACGCTGTAGGACATACAATAGAATGAAAATAAACGAGCATAATTTAATTTACAAATCAAATTAAACTGTACAGAGGAAAGAGTGGATTAAAAAAAAGGAATTAAGATGATGAAATGGTGATTACATCCACGGATATAGTAGAAGTAATAGTTTTAGCATGGATTCTGAATAATACCTGCAATATGGCAACGAATACATTCTCACAGAGGGTGTTGTTTTTAGTCAACGAATGCTTTGTTTAGGGTATAGTGGTTAGGAACCTCTAAATTTTTCCAAGAAATGATCTTCTCAGGATGTTTATAGACTTCTGGAGTATTCAGTCTGACATATGTAAGGCAGGAATAAAGCCTCTTCTACATAAAAATTTTGGAAAATTTATTCAAGTTTTGCTGTATTCGAACTGTTTGCGATCATCCAGAAAGCAGAACAGGTCTGTGGATGTATCTAAATATACGATATGTCTACCCAAATACAGTTTCAGTCTTCAGGACTGGTATGGGGTGGTACTATATAGTACAGAACATAACGTAACTTTAAGGGAATCTGGTGGGGCCATGAGATCTCCCTTAGAACACTTTTTGTATCTAATCGATGGAGAAAAGAGAAGAGTTTTGAATACCTCCACGCTATTATGGCCCAGACTCGGCTGCAACAGCAAGGGATGGGAACTGAATTTGGTTACAGAATCTACAATATTTGGATTTTGATAGGAATTATGCTCTGAGAGACAAGATTAACTTCTATTAGGATTTCTTATCTGTAGAGTTTCATTTCTAATATAAGTCGACTGACTCTGTTCTTCTTTTCCTCCTGTATCTCCTCTTTTTATTTGACTAGCTTTAATTTTTCCATTCCTTTCATAAATTGTTTTTTTTCTCGTAATTTTTTTTAATATATTTGATACCCACAACCATTCTGTTGCAAGGTGTATTTTTCAGCCATCTTTGCAACTTACATACATACATAATTGGCCATTACAACCCTGTAGTCAGGATTACGGCCTAGCTCCTCACACCACTCATGTTGTGTGCGTTAATTTTTTATACGTGAGTGACGGGACACACTACCTATTAGACTACGGCGACTTCTCAAGTTCTCTACGGCAACTTAGAGAATCGATAAGATGTATTCCGGGACAATGAGACATTCCGGGTAACTCCAGAGCGGATGAGCTGGCCAGAAGGGTCACTGTAACCGAAATCTCTGATGAATTTTCGACATTAGTGATCCCTTTAGGTACCTGCAATCGTGGACCTTGCCAACAGTAGATGTGCTGCTTCGGACACGTGCAGAATGGGCAAAATATCGGGCCAAGCCCGAATAGAATCCGAGCGGCACCTCTGTTTAAACTCCAGAGAAATAGGCTCAGCACTGTTCTCGGGGTTATTACGGGACATTGCATTATAGGAACGCATGCTAGACGTATTGGTCTTGCCCAACTTGCAAATGATTTCTGCAGAAGCTGTGAAGATGGGGAGAAGGATGAGACTGTTCTTCACCTACTGTGTACATACATACATACATACATAATTGGTCATTACAACCCTTCAGTCAGGATTACGACCTAGTTTCTCACTGTGCACATGCCCTGCACTTATTCGGAAGAGAAAGAGGAACCTGGGTGTCTACTATATGGAGGACTTGGATGAACTACCATGCATTGATATTGGCAGTCTGGGTCGCTTCATCGGAAGCTCTGTGTGGTTGCTGGACTAGGGGAAATGTGAAACTGTGGTATCACAATGGGCCCTGTGTGTGACTTAATTATGTTCCTCAATGGAGTTATGAGCGGACAGCCACTTCTACCTACCTACCTATCTTGCAGCCTAAACTAACTTCTATTTGAACCTGGGATGCTCTAATAAAGCACGTCAAACTCTTTTCACGCCAACAATAATTTATAAACGATAATGCGAGGTTAAATCGAATTGTGAGAAGGAAGTTGGTAACCTTAGGTATTGGATTAGTTTCATATCATTGTTAAACTATGAAATCCGCTTAAGACAAAGAAACTAATTGTTTATGATGAAAAAATTAAATTAAAATTCCTGTTTTAAATGTTTGTTTCAAAAAAATTCGAAATTTCACAACTAAAAGCTTAAAATACTACTTAATTTCAGTATGTTCTGTTACGAATTTCCCTGCAAGGCAGCTCTTAACACTTCTCTAAGCCCCATCTATAAGCCCCTACTCGTCTTGTTTTTATTTGTTTTCTTTGCTAAAGTAAACGAAATATTTTTTATAAAAAAAAAAATTTAAATTGTATTCAACAACACGTTTCAGTTTTTTGTAGTTTCAGTTTTTCCTGCCGGCTTGCATTTGATTTCATTTGAATAAAATGAACAGAAAAAAAAATAAAAAAAAAAATAAAAAAACTTTCATTTCAATTCTTTTTAAAGAGAGTGAAAAACTTTAAATCTCTTTTTTGAATATGCTGTCTTTATATGGAGAATATAAGACATAAAACACTCAATGGAATTATTGCAGTCTTATGGAGTTGTATGAAATTGTAACACATTTTCGAAGTATACACACATGTACATACATAAGAATGATGTTTGAAACATACATATTTTAAAGAATATATTCCAAATGCATTATTTAAAGTATAGTTCTTCCAGAGAGTTGCAGAAGAAAGAAAATATACTTCAGCATATTTAAGGTTAGTTTTTCTCCCCTTTTCTTATTACTTACTTAATTGACCATTGCAACCCTTCAGGCAGGATTACGGCCTAGCTTCTCACACCACTCAAGTTGTGTGTGTTAACTTTATACATGAATGGAGGGACCTACCGTTTAAAGTCGACTCCGAACGACAGATTTTTGTGAAACTTTTCATGATAATTTTATTTACTCTTAGAGTTTTTGCTAAAAATCTGCTGAGAGAAAGTCGCCGAAGAAATATTTTTTTTTTAATATTTCGTTTTGATGTCTGACCTGGGATTTGAACCGAGGCCTTACGTCTAATAAGCCAACACACTACCTACTAGACTACGGCGACTTCCAATCTAATGAGATCAAATTATCCCCTATATTTGAAAAATGTTATAGAGTCTAACATCAATACCACATTCATTATCCATTTTAATACTGAGTATCCATAATAGAATTTACCTCTAATATGAACAGCCCACATCTCTATCTGTTTAAAATACTTTATTTTATTTTATTTTATTTAAATTTATTTTAAATTTTTTCCTAAGTCCTTCCTTTTCGTTTCCGTTTTTAGGTTTAAACACCATCAGCTACAGAGCAATAGCAGCTGCTGTGACTAACCAGTGACCGCAATTTATTGTATTTTTTTTTGCATCCTGTTCAGGTGCAATAGTTTTCTATCGTTTTGTTGCAGGTTGTTTTTAGTTTTATGGCCATGTGGTGTGGTTAAGAAAGGCAAAAGTTATTGCCTTAAATTGTCAGAAACGGCCGAAATAATACAAGAAATAATAGGGGAAACTATACAAATAACTCCAGCTTGACTAACCCATTATACTTGCCACATAAATAATTGAAATAATGTGGATTCTACACGATACCCACTTACACAATGTTTTATAAATGCGGTAAAAACAAGCAAATTTAATTTAAAATATTTTCAAATGCTTTGCTTTAACAGTAGATGACTCAACAGCATGTTAATAACAGAAATGTTTTTTTATATACAGAGAAGTTAAAACTAAAGCTAATGAGTTGAAAATCCATAATTTTTGCATTCAAATTCGTATTTTATTTGCTACATTATTAGGAAAAATAATTATGTAGGCCTTCATGCATGTAGTTTTATTGAGGCAAAGTTTTTGCCAACAAAACTGTTCATTACAGATTGAAACGTATGACGAGCAAGTCATGTTTCGTGGTACAGACTGTAAGAAACTATCAATGCTTCTGAAAGTATTTTATTTAATTTATTTATTCACTTTTTTATTATTCGTTTGCCCCATTTTAGTTAATCTTACGATGGGTATAGCTTAACACATCCAAGATCATGTAATCGGCTTACGGACTTTAGCTAAGGCTTGCCTTACAGTCCACACAATGATAATAAAATATCCATCACAAGATTAAATAACAGTTTATCTTCATGGTCTTCCACTACTTCCTTTAATGAACATGGTCATGAGGTGGATTACAATGTATGGCACACCATAACTTGAATTAAAGACTTTTCCGGAATCGAATAATATTAGAGGAGACCGACACTCGAATATGTTTTATGTTGACTTTCCTTTTTCGTTTAGAATTCCAAGAGAATCTATGTAGGAATCCTGACTGAAGGGTTGTAGTGACCAATTTTGTCCGTACGTTTATGAATCCAATTCTTAGTAAAGTTTTGAGAAATTACTGGGTATGATTAGTTTCCTATTGCCGAAAAAACTTAGCAAATTCAATGCATCACTTTAAGAAACTGCTTTACAGCATTGATTCTGATAAAAGTCAGCTTTCTCCTTGCCTATTATTCCTCCATTCTGATATGAATTGTATGTGCAGTTGCTCACTTTCCGATTCCGTCAGATATTTCTACCATATAGCCACTCATATAACTGCCTCAGCGTTTAATTTGTGCTAACAAATGTGTGTCCAATATCTGATATTTTATGTTTTTGTTTATTGAACTATTATTTACAACAACAATTCAACATATTTATTGTAATATGTACCGTTATTGGTAAAATAATCGAAAATTAGTAACTAGACATGGGGACAGTTAACACTGACATTTTTAAGCTTCTTATAGCCTCCTTTGGCAGTAATTACGGCTTCATTTAGTATCATAACTCAATGGTAACTTTCATTGCCTCTGTGCAGACATACTCCTTGTGCCTAATGTTTGGTTGGAGTGGTAGCTTTGTTGTTGTGATGCCACGGGTAGGCGTAGTCCCAGTACCATGCGCCTAATAAAGGTTATTAACTATGCTTAGATATTGTGTGGAGAAATATCGATATCGCTCTTAATAATTTTCATCTTGAATGGTCCTCTGTCCCATTTTTTACTTATGAGGACAGTTTTCGTATTCAACATTCACAGCTTTCAACCCAAGTGTAATCACCCAAAGGCCCTCGTTATCATATAATATAACTTCGTTATCATGCGCATATCCTTTAAGTTATAACAACTACTACGATATCATCAATTAACTCCTTAGTGGTTGCTTTAGCGGCTATTATCAATAGTAACAGGTCATCTTACTTAATGCTCAACAAAAGTGGCCTTAAATTCTAAACTTCAAGGACTATCACCACACTTGGGATCCTGTTAGAGAAATACTACATAACGATTTGAGGTAGATACTCTACTATAAGTTTTTAGATTACATGATTAACGTAGACAGAGCATGATACGGTGAAGTGCTTTCAGCTTAAAAGGTCGCCGTATGGTATTTTGAAGTTATTTGTGTAAAGGTTTTCAAGCTTAAGTGGCGCAGAACATAAAAAAGTAACTTATTTTGCTATTTTCAACTCTTTCTCTTACTTTTGATATCTTTTTGTTATGGAGTTTCTGGTTACTGTTTATCTTCAGCATTAATTTCTTTTAGTCTAGTCTGTTAAAAATTATGAACGATTTAATAACGAAATTGATTAGAATTTCTTCATTTAAAATAAATTCAATTAAAAATTCAAAAATGCTACGCATAATACAATGACAGTCTCATGAACTCAACATGAATTTAAATTAAAAATTATGAAAGTTTAGCCATTATCTAAAGGACGCTGCTTTAATACAGCATACTTTTTAAATAAAAATCTGATGCAGCCTCCTTACTACAATAGAGTTTCTCTAAATAGGCCCTTTCAGATTATGCTAAACATTCCATCACATAATAAGAATAGCAAGTGAATTATGTTTGGTTATATAGGCGTAGACAAAGACTATTAAAGTAATTCATACGCCTTATAATATCGTGTAATAGAGGATATTTTCCTTCCCTTTCGCGTTATTACTCGGTTTTCTTCTTTAAGAAGAGTCTAAACATATCATTAATAATGACTGTCATGTTTATTTCTTTCTAATGTTGTTGCTTTCGTCACGTTACGAATTACATTCACGAATTTGCATAAAACTTTACAAGACAATGGTTTCTCTCTCTCTCGCGGTTTTTATAAACAAATGGGGAAAGAGTATTTATTAATGTCTGGTACTTCTTATAGGCATATATACATAACTTTACAAGTATTTATGTATGTGTGAATAGATGACAAATTTAAATTAAAAAAATCCTGTTGTTAAATCCGTTATGACCCTTTTTCACATTTTTATTTTTGCGCGTTAACAATACATTGTAAAAAAGTCTTTTTGACTACTTGGCTCTCATTTTCAGTCTCATTTATGTAGGAGATGTAAGTGTAGTAATATTAGTGTAAATAGTACTTGAGATAGCCATTCAAAATATTTGTATTAAACTGTCTCAACAAAATGACATTTTTGCTGAAAGTCTTAAAGAAAACTGGAAACAAAGAGAAAAATAAGAATGTAAATGGAAAAAAAACCCTGTGATCAACATAAACTTTAAACGTTCCTGATTGTAGTTGCAATGACTACATAAAGACAATGTAAGACAAAGTTTTTGGCCAAAACAACGGCAAAAAACAAAAAGTAACTTCTGGAGACACACAAAGAAAGTTTTTTGAAGACGTTTGTAATGCAAGCAAAACTATTTCATACTCTCCACTTGTTATGCACACACAGTTCCTAGTAGAGCCATCACCGGAAACATATCAATTTGTTTGAGTTTCATTACTTTCGAGCAACAACAAGAATACAAAAAATAAAACTTTTGTTCCTCAATGTTGTTGAGCAATGAGTTTCAAAAAAGGAAAGGAATTGCAATTGAATTCCCCTGTTTGAAAAGAATACAACTCGAGCTGTTTGGTAGCATCAAATACTCAGTCCCATTCTGAATTCTAAAATCGAATGAAGCTTCATGCGATGATGCCTAAAGCCTCCAATGCAATTTATGCATGCGTAGGATATGTCAGGAGTTTAAGTAGCATATGCTTTATTCTTATAAATGGTGAGTTTGCTCAGTAAACGTTTCTTAAGAAGGTTGTTATTACGGCGGTTTGGACAAATTTAGCAGATCATATGCTTTCCTCATAAAAGAACTCCTCGGCTTACTACGATCGAGACTTATAGCAAAAAATTTATTTTAAGCTGCATCTATTAGGCTTAGAGCTTCAGAAATGTAGCGTGTAAAGAGATTTTTTTCCATTACCCTTCTTGGGAGTATAGGGCTTGCACAAAGCATTTCCGGTTGACTGCTGTTATTTTGGCATCTTCACATGTAAGCTTCCACTGTCCTAGATCATGAAGTATCGAACGTATCCAGGTGTTCCTTGGTCGGCCACTGCTTCTTGAGCTTTGTGGATTCCATTACAGTACCCATTCTGAGGATATAGCCGATGCATCTCCATTTCCATTTATTTTCGTTATTATGGGTTCCTCGTTTGTAAGGTTCCAGAGATCAATGTTGCTAATGTTGTTAGGCCAGAATATTTTGCATATGATTCTGAGGCAATTGTTGATGAATACCTGCAATTTTTGCGTGATGGTGTTCGATACTAACTAGGTTTCACTTCCATGAAGCACGGTCGATTTTAAATATGCGTTGAATGTTCTGACCGTGGTTCTTCTGGATACTCGTGTTGATTACGTCTGTTTCTGCGCCGCCATTTGTTGTCACTATATTGCCCAGATAGCAGAAACTATCTACGTATGGTTGATGTTGTCGGTGACTTCCTCATTCGACTTTATAAGATATTTTTTAGGATTCAATCTTTTTCTGTTATTGTGCCATGCAGATATTCAAAATTTCTATATAAGTTCCACTAGTCTTAGTAAAAGATGTAAACAACTAGGTGAATTGGAATTTCAGAGCATTTATTCTTAAATCAATTTGGTTGACTTTTTCAAGAAGATAGACAAACCCGTTTTAAACATACCAAAACCTTCGAGATAATTCGCACTTCTTGTCTGCATATTCAAGCGTATTAAGTAAGGTCCCTTAATTAAAAAACGTAACGTCGTGTCCTAGAACAATCCCTGCTACTGCTGTCGTCTCTGGCAAACAAAGCGTTTCTGGCGAAAATGACCTGTTTGTTGGTTTTTAGTTTTGTTTTTCAGCAATTTTCTATTATTTTTAATGAATTCGTTACTTTACACTTTCTTTTGAAGTTGATGTAATTTGTGTCATAAAGCACACAAACGTACGAACTACTTCCACTTCTAATATTCGTACTTTAAACCAAATATCGTCACCATGTTATGCCATGAATTTTCAATGAAGAATCGATTTTCTTTTTATACACTATGCAACAGAGGAAGTATAATCAGAGAAAGTATAACATAAAATATAGAAAAAAGTTTAAGAGTTTAGGGAACGATAAAGACTGGGTCGTTGGCTAAAGTTTAAGTTTTTTTCTAAATATCTTGAAGGCAAAAATGAGAAACTTATTTACTCCTCATACTCTATTAATTGTACACTGATGAAATGCTGTACAGTGGTTAAGAGGCAATGAAGGGAATTATAGAATTAAAGGAGAAAAAAAGAGAGGGCATTCCGTAATGAGCTGCTCTACTATTTTAAGTGGTTTAAGGTATGGGAGTTCTTATGGATCAACTAAATTTGCTTCTATGCTTCAGAATAAACCCAAGAGTATCGATTGAAAGTTGAACATTTAAATTGTCTACAAAGAACTGAAAGTTTTGCTATTTTTAGAAAGTATTCCTAGAGAATCATTTCAAAGTCTTTTTGATTTCTGACTATATTTTATTTTTATTTTAGTAGTGACAGCCAACCATTTTAATTAATATTGTTATGGAAATGAAAAAAAATTAGATACTGGTGTTTTTACATCGCTTAACATTAAAATTATAAGCAAAAGCTACAAAAACAAAACAATGAGCTTGTTTAAAAATTATCGCACTGCTTAATATAACAACAAACACCAGCATAAAAAAATGTTAAACAAGTAAATAATAATATACGAACAACACTACAATAATAAACGTAAAGAACGATGTTTACATTTATAGAGATTTCGAGAAGGCCAAGTCATGAGCGTTCGCCTTCAAGAATATCCATCAGGCTGTTTACTTTGTTATATAAAAGGCAAGGCAAAGCAGGCCACTAAGTTAATGAAGTTCAGTCAGTCTTGTGTGAAGATGCGATGTGTTTGAAGAGAGTAATCATGGTTTGAAGATCTCCGTTACAAAGATCTGTCGAACAATTGCCTAGTAATTGTTATTGTTTTTGTAAACAGAGGAATAATAAACAAAATAATTGTTGTTGTTTACATAAAGTTGAGGACAGTGGCACCCAGAATTGTGCGAATAATAAAGAATTTTAATTAAAACTTAACACAAATTTATTTGCATTTTATTTGCAATCTACGAGCTTATATTTTAAACGTTTTTAAAAGGCAAAAACGTAACAATATACTGGAGATCCCACTGTGCAGCATAAATGAGGGATTAATATGTGTTTCTCTGTAAAAATTTATTACTTTGGCGTAAATTATCAGTTACAGCGTTTGCTGTTTTTTACAACATATTATTGAACAATTTTATCTCTTCTTACTTTAATAGAGTTTTCTTACTTTAAGGAACTAGTAGCAGCTTAGAAGATCGTGCTCACAATAATGGTAGGCATTGGAAATATTTTTATCGTACCTTTAAGTAGCATAGATGCGTCGAAAGGCCTTTCTACAATCCATTATTCTACCATCCTTGTTTCAGCTTCACTTATAAAATTTTCTTAGCAAAGCAATTGATTGGTCTACTGTACCAAGTCCTATGTTCGACGAAATTTCTCGTAATCTTGAAACACCTAGCTTCAGAAAACAGATTAAAATGTATTCCTCTAATCCATAATTCCATAATTTTTAAACTGTTTTTAGAGTTTCCGCTACATTTACCAAATTTAAGTGTCCCACTTAATCTTAATAATGACTGCCATTAGTATTGCAAGTAAAATTATGAAAGAAAGTAAAGAAAAGTAATCACCAGTTTCCTTACAAAGCGCCAGGGATTCAAAATCGAAAAATAAAAATGAAAAATAAAAATAAATCAATTATTGAAAGACTTTTAAATACTTTAATTTACGAACTCACTTGTGAGTTTTATTAACAATTCTAATGAGTTTTCTTCGCAATTCAACATTCGAGAAAATGGAGCATATTTTGGTGAAATATAGACTGTAGTTTTGAGTTGGACCCAATATAGGTTGGCTTAAAACTAGGGTCGATAATACGCATACATACGTAATTTATCATTACAACCTTTCAGGTCAGGATTACGACCTAACTTCTAACACCACTTATGTTGTGTGTGTTAATTTTACACATGAGTGGTGGAACCTACAGTTTAAAGTCGACTCCGAAGGATAGTTTTTTTTTTCTTGAGAAACTTTTTCATGACAATAAAAGATGAATCACTTACACATACGTTGCACGTAGTATGATGATTTGAACCATTAAATTATTTGCAAAAGAAACACGTTGCTACTCTTTATATTATATACATACATATGTATACCGCGTATGCATGTATACAGCTGCAGCATTTCTTTAACCGCATAATTGTAAGTGTTCATGCACATGCAATCACTTGAGATTCAATTCAATTCAAATCAAATAAATCCAATTTTATTCAAAATATATTTTGACAAACAAAAAAAAAACAAACAAAAAAAAAAGAAAGAATAGTAGAGATGAGAATATTTGAAGCTATAAAGCCAACGAGTTCATTTTAACTCAATTTTTTTCGCATTTTCATTGTAACGAAATAAGATTTCAATCAAACTGATGATGGTGTTGTAACAAACAAAAAACAAAAAATTTGCAGAAAATTCAAAACTTCACATATGCATACACAGCCATGTAAAAATTTCGAAACTGGGTTATAAAAAGTAAATCTCGTGCAAAGAATATGTTTCTGCGCGAGACGAAGCGAACGAAAGTATGGCTGAAGAGTATTTCGTTTTCATAGATGAATACTTCTACATATATGTGCTAAGCACTTACACATATGCATTTAAATACTTTGTTATGTGAATATGTACTATGTTTGTATGAATATATGATTGTTTGTATGTATTTTTAACACGAATACATTTATATGGTCAAGCGAAATATTTGAATTGCATTTTTTATTTTTCTTCGCTTAGCTTGCGATGATTTGTAAGTTGTGCTAAAATATATGGAAGCATACAGTAGGTTCCCAAAAAGAGAGAAAAAGTTTTGTAGTTTTTTTAAGTAGAATTTAATAAATGTTTGAAATTGTTCTTCTAGCATCTGTATGAAGGAATCAGAAAAAAAAGAAATAAACATAGAAAAACGTCCACTTTAATTGCATTGGTTTGAGGACACAAAAAGAGAAACGCAGCACTTCGCTCAAGTGGAAATGAATAATACAAGCTAAGTCTCGAACAAGAATAAAAACATTTTAATTTTGTTTGGTCATTACAACCCATTAGTCAGGATTACGACCTAGTCTCTCACACCACTTATGTTGTGTGCGTTAATTTTTATACATGAGTGGTGGGACCTACAGTTTAAAGTCGACTCCGAACGACAGATTTTTGAGAAACTTTTTCATGGCAGTTTTTATTTACTCGCAGAGTTTTTGCCGGAAATCTGATGAGAGGAAGTCGCCGAAGAAATATTTTTTCTATTTCGTTTAGTTGAAGATGCCTGACCTGGGATTTAAACCGGGACCTTACGTCTAATAAGCCAACACACTACCTACTAGGCCACGGCGATTGCCAAACAGAATGCCAAACAACCCACTCAATTGGTGAAAAGGTACAATTTCCTTAAAAAATTTATAGAAATATGTAGGAAGATAAAATGGAAATAAATTTTCTTAATAGGAATCCATTGAAAAAAGTCGAAATAAAATTTTTTTTATTTTTATATTTCGTTTCAAAGATTTTTATTTTGTAACAAAGCGTCCAGAATGTAACCGAATCTCCTGGTGCCTTAGGAGTACTATTTAATGGGCTATTTCATGATATTGTCAAGAGGTTTTCTTATCGTATTGGCGAGCAATTTCAATTTGCGGAAATGTATATTCAGCTTTGAAATGATTTTAGAAGTTCGGTTCTAGTCCGTCAACAACCATTTAACAAATGTTTAAAGCTGCTTAATTTCGTAAACGAATGATTTTTGGATTATAAGTATCGAAGAAGCCCGAATTTTCTCTGGGTTTCTTACATTGCCAAGCTTACTTATCTTAGCACATGCTTGCTTAGCTATGCACACTCTGTTATTCCTAACATCTTTACTTCCTACGAATTTGGAAAGCAAACTGTTTAGGTAGTCACCGTAGTCTAGTAGGTATTGGTAGCTGTTGGCTTATTAGACGTAAAGCCATTGTTCAAAAACCAAACCAGACAACACAACAAAATATAAAAAGTATTTCTTCGGCGACTTTCTCTCAGCAGATTTCTGGCAAAAACTCTGAGAGTAAATAAGAATTGCCATGCAAAGTATCTCAATAATCTGTCGTTCGGAGTCGACTTTAAACTGTAGGTCCCGCCACTCATGTATAAAATTAACAAACACTACATAAGTGATGTGAGTAACTAGGTCTGAAGGGTTTTAATGACCAACTATGTATGTATGTATGTAACTGTTTAGGTAACAAAAATAATCAACGCCTTCTATAGGCTGCTCTATAAGCTGCATGATTTTAAAAGCATGGATTTTTTTCTTGGCGGCGTTGGCTTCTGTACTGTCTTTGGCCGCTTATGTAGCAAATAATTGGATCTTATCTTGCATAGTATTAATCATAGCATTAATCATTAGAACACAAAACAATATGTTTAATAAGAATTTAGGGTAGTAAAGCCTGTGTAAGGCAAAGTCATTAAAATAAGCTCCAGCATGACCGCTTATGATCGCAAGCGTAGAAAGTATGTCTCCACACATGGAAGCAAAACAGCGTCCGATAGTCTTTAGCTTCTCTGAATGGAAGCTAAAGATGCAACAGAGAATTTTCATAACTAAATTTGGCTACTCACTGATTGACCTTTTAACAAGCCAAACTAGTGGCTAAACTGGCAGCCGCATAAATACATAAATGGCCATTACAACCCTTCAGTCAGAATTACGACCGAAGTTTCTCACACCACATGTGTTGTGCGTGTTAATACATCGACAGCTTAAAGTCGATTCCGAACAACAGATTTTTGCGAAACTTTTTCATGGCAGGTTTATTTACTCAGAGTTTTTACCGGAGGAAATTGCCGAAGAAATATTTTTTTTTCATATTTCGTTTTGATGCCTGACCTGGGATACGAACCCGGGCTTTACGTCTAATAAGCCAACACACTACCTACTAGACTATGGTGACTTTTTATTGATACTCTTATCACATTCGTTTATTTATTTCTGTTACATTTTGTAATGTTTCTAAACAAAATCAAACATTTCACGTCAATTGCTGGTTAACATTACGTATGAGTAATATTTCTCCACACCATATTCAACATAAAATACTCATACGTCATGGTGTCCGTGAAATTTCAATATTGAAATATTTTCAATAAATAAGTGCACACGAGAATATTTTATTGGGCTTTTAATTTGTTTACGATAACAAAAATACCATTCAAATAGACCATGAGAGATTTGAAATTTTTAATAACAATTATGCCTTAACTTCACAAAAGACCTGCATGCGATCTAACTTAGGCCAATAAAGTGTTCTGTGTTATGTCAGTGACATAAGATTAAGTGATGTTAAGTATGAAAGTGAAAACACTGACATTCAAGTTTTAAGTTTGGTTTATGGTCGACATTATGCGCCATCGGCTGATAATGTTGTGCACCATACCAGGTTTTTGGAATATATATTCATTGCAATTTTATTTTTACTCTCAGAGTTTTTGCCAGAAATATTTTTTTATATTTCTTTTATTAGAGATGTCTGACCTAGAGTTTAATCCAAAGCCTCGCACACTATCTACTTGACTACGGCAGCAACTGGCAGTTACGGCAACTAAACCTACAAAAACATTCGGATTATTTTAAAACCAAATAAAATGCAAATAAAAATGGAAACATAGTGAATTCAATTTAAAGATTGAACAAGGAAATCGCAGAAATTCTTTCCATAAAATATTGTGTTAAGACGATGAGAATTTTGTTGAAATTTTTTATGTTCTCTTTATCTTCTTCTTAAATAAAAAATGAATGTGTGTTTATTTGTTTGTGGGTTTGTTTGCAGTCTATAGCTGGCTAAACGGCTGAACTGCTTTTCTTGAAATTTTCACAGTATCTTCCTGTATGTCTGGAAGGAGTTATAGGCTACTTTTTATGTTAAAATAGGCAAATAAAATAAAATAAATAAGAAAGTATGTGTGTTATTGTCTAACAAAATATTACGTATACGTCACCCGTCAGCTCTATTTAGTCTTATATATGAAAATGAATGTGTGTTTATTTGTTCGTGGGTTTGTTTGTTTGTTTGAAGTCTATAGACGGCTAAACGGCCGGACCAATTCTCTTGAAATTTTAACAGTACCTTCCTGTATGTCTGGTAGACACTATAGTCTACTTTTTGTTTTAAAAATTCAAGTAGGCGAAGTACCACGCCCACACAACCAATAATTATTTAATGTCGCATATCTCATAAACTGCAACAGTCAGAGTCCCCAAATTTTGTATGGACGTCTTTGACGTATATATGAACAAAATGGGCGGATTGGCTATAGTGGGCGTGTCAACTCCCATAGTCTATATATATATAAAAATGAATGTTTGTTTGTATGTACACTATAGAATCGTAAACTGTACATTTGATCATGTTAAGATTTTTAGCTCAGTTAGTATGACCAATCTCCGACATTTAGCGCCACTGAAAATTACTCAAAATAAAATAAATCGTAAACTGTGCATTTGATCATGATATGATCTTTAGCAAAGTTTTTGCGCATGAGCCGGGGAAGGTTTCTGAGTTGGTATGACCAATTTCCGACAAGAGGTGCCACCGAAAATTACTCAAAATTAATTAAATCGTAAACTGTGCATTCTTTAACAAAGTTGTTGCGCATGAGTCGACGGAGGTTGGAGCGATTAATTTCTGATGGATGGCGTCACTGAAAATTATTCAAAATGAATGACAAGCAATTGGTCGGCTTACACCTTAAGCACGGAAGAAAAGAGCATTACGAGCCTCAGAATCAGACGAGCATTGAGACTGGAAAATCTTCGAGTATATGCCGCTGAGACCCGTTCGCTTGAACCACTTCAACAACGAGAAGTGAGATAAGAAACTGATCAAATGAGTACTACTCAGGCCCGTTCATCTGAATCATCAGGACAACGGGAAACAAAATCAATAAAATGATTCAAAATTAATTGGACATTTGTGTAATGTCTTTCCTTAAAATTTATTTTAGTTGGTGGCGCAGCAACACGCGCAGTATACAGCTAGTGTTCTATAAAATGATACAACTACGATTTTAGATAGAATTAAGAAATGTTTTCCAAAGTATTCATTTTGGCCATTAACTTGCTTATTTTGTACTCCATCATATGGTTTCTAAATTGCTTTGAAATTAATTTCGTTATTCTCCATTGGAATGTTACAAAAATAAATGAATTATACTTTTGGGCAATTCACACGTCTTTGTATCGTGTATTTCGTATTGAATACACTTGGTTGTTTGTGAACGCTCAATGTTATGTTGTTCAGTTTGGTTCAGTTTCTCTTTTTCTAACTTTTTTTTGTTTTTTCCTTTTCACCCATTGAAAAGCACTTCCATTTGCAAATACATGCACCGCACAAATCAAATTCGTACACTAATCAATTGAGTTTTTGATTCTCGTTTGCCAACGACTAAATTGAACACTTAACTCTTCTTCGTTCATTGACATTTAAAATAACGGAAGAATAACGGAAACAAGTTTGAATTAACTTTGTGCTGGTGTAGGTGAATACAAGTAATGGCGACATTTCAGTCATAAACAATCTAATCTTTAACGTACAAATTTTTAATAAAATTTTTATTACAAATTGTAATCGTTTTTTACTTAAATAGGACTCAACATTGATATAAAAAATCTCTCAAATACTCGCCTTAGCTAAACAGAAATTTTTTATAAATGATGGCTAGCTGACCAACTTCTTCCTCCTCCCTGATTTTGGTGGAACTTGGTCAGTACAGAGACTGCATTCACCCGTGGCATCACAACCGGCCGCTATGCGTGCTCAAGTGTGCTTTTTGATATCAGAGCTACCATTCCGACCTAACTTAACCTAACCTATGGCTAGCTGTAGTGACTAGAGTGTACATCTGGTTCAAATTATAAAAAAATATACCAAAAAGTCATTCTCCCTCCATAATAATAATAGTAATCAAGATCCTCTTGATACACCCAAAACGGACAACATCATAACAAATATAAAAAATACGTCAGGTAATGACAACCCTGAAGACAAGAACAAAGTCCCCCTAAATCGATATCGGTCCAGCTATTAGTGCAAGGAATATAAGGCGATTACAGTACTATTTCGCTTATATTATTTATGATATTGTGGTCACCCTAGTCCAGTAAGTAGTGAGCTGGCTTATTAGACATGAGGCCTCGGTTCAAACTACAGGACAGACATTTCCAACGAAACGAAAAAAATTTCTTCGATGACTTCCTCTCAGCAGATTTCTAGCAAAAACTTTGTGAGCAAATAAAAAATTGTTATGAAAACTTCCCCAAGAATCTGTTCGGAGTCAACTTTAAACGGTATGCCCCGCATCTCATGTAAAAAATTAACACACACGACATAAGTGATAGGAGAAACTATTTCGGAATCCTGACTTAAGGGTTGTGGTGACCAATAATGTATGTACATACGTATGGTCTTTAAATTTAACTAAACTACATTCTGTTGACCTAATCTCTGTCTCCTGATCTCATTTCTATTCACAGATCTTCCAACACTGCTTTGATATTGAAAAAAAATGTTTTACTCAAGTTCTTGTTAAGCCTCCCTATGGTTTACTTACGGTTTGTTTTATTCAAACGTAACTTATGTATGCGAATTTCTGAAGAATTCAACACGTATCAAGCCAGAATACCTTGTCGGCATGGTTGATACTTTAGTCTCTCTTTATTCAAGCTTCTATTTAAATCGATTAATATTTTCAAAAAAAACGGATTGGTTAAAAAATTTCTGAAATTTGTTATCCGTATGTATACTTTTGCGGCTATGTGTACTTTCAAATTTTTTGCCGGAAATCTGATGAGAGGACAGAATATATTCCAATATTTCCTTTTGTCGGAGAAGTCCGACCTGGGGTCTGAATCGTGGAACTAGACTACGTTTATATTTTCATCATTATGGGTTCAAGGATCCGTATTGCTTTCAATGCTGGATCAGAATACTTTGTAAATAATCGTTGGTAATTTCAATAGTCAAGGTTCATATTCGTGCTACTATTTAATCTACTACAAACGCATATTTCTATCTGAGAATTCCCCGTCACTATTTTGAGGTGATAGCAAACATTATTCGATTGTTTTAAATTATAGGATGATATTCTCTATGCTACCCATTGATAAGTCTCACTGACTAGCTTTTTTTGGCTTCATCTCTCCAGGTTTTCTAGCGTTGCTGGCAAATTGCAGATACATATTGTGAGTGAGTCCACAAATACAATACATATAATTCTAACCCTTCAGTCAGGAAAAAGACCTAGCTTCCACTAACATCACTTATGTGGAGTGTGTTAGTTTTATATATGAGTAGCAGGACCTAAGTTTAAAGCCGACTCCGAATGACAGGTTTTTTAGAGAAATTTTTCATAACATTTTTTTTATTTACATTCATAAGTTTATGCCAGAAATCAGCTGAGAGGAAATAATCAAAGATATAATTTTTCCTATTTGTTGGAGTTGTCTGACCTGAGTTTTGAAATGTGGCTTCAGATCTAATAAGCCAATACTGGATTACGTAGACTCAATGTGTTACTTTATGAATTCCTTGTGGCAAAATGGCTAATCGACTCTGATGTTCAATTATAGGATTAAAGTTGGTCATAGGTAGCAGTGCCTATGTGCCAATGACTCTTCTCAGTTGTTTGTTGTACTCTTTTTAAACATCTTTTGCAGCAACCGTAGTCAGAGCGTAGCTATGTTTTAATACTTTGATACGATTGTGGAATCTGATAGAGGCTATGTTATGTGAGTTTTGTTTTCAAAGAGCTGGAATGAACAGAAAAAAGCCAACTCAACTAGTTTTAGCTGGGAATTTAAATATAAAGTGCTGGTGAATTAACTCAAAGTAAAACTAAATATTAAGCAAAAGTATTTCGACGTTTAATCCATGCTCACCTTTGGCTGATAATTGGTATGGTCTTGCATAGGGTACCCTACCTAAAAAAAATTTTTCGAACTTTTATTTTCCAGTGTTTGTTTCGTTCAGTACGTTTTTAATTTTAAGGAAATTATTAGAAATCTCAAAGGAATTTTCGTTTTAATTGCCTGTTGACTAACTTTAAAGTGGTTTTGTTTTTAACCAATTCATGCAATCATTCGATTATGAATTATGATCGATAATTTGACAGAAAAAAAGAAAAAAAGAAAAGCTTTTGAAAAAATTAAAAGAGGAAAAACTTAGGACCACAACTAATTAAAAAATGGTAGTTAATCAAATACTTTACATTTAATTTAATAAATTACACCATATGATTGACAAATTAGTTGAATAATTAAAAGAGTTGGAAGTGTTAAAACAACTTTTAAAAAACAATTTTTATTCAAAAGCTTGGCACGTATTTCACCATGCATGAGTGCAGATACTTTTCATAAAAATTCCTACAATTTATTGAATTTATCTGTGCTTGTTTTTGATAGAACGAAAAAAAAATCCACTTTTTTCTTATTTGCAAGTGACATTTGCCTCAGAAATACTACATGTATGACGTGAATTCAACATATAAATATTTGTATAACATGCATGACTGAAGCCGGCAACGAAAAATATTGTTAAACAGCATGCATGCAGGCACTGATGTCTTTACGTTTGTATATGCAAGCAATGCCCATAAAAACTCACAGATATTGTTGTCATATGTATACATATGACATCGCTCGTGTGTCTGTCATATTTTTATTTACATTTGTAGTTACTGTATCTGTGTATATTGTTTTGTTATACATGGCCTATGCTCCTGAGTACATGTGTACAATTTGTAAAGTGAATGTATTTGTAAAATTATTTTGTAGTTATTTGTTGCAGCCATACGTGAATATTAGGTTGGAACAGTTTCTTTAAAGTGTGATAATCAAGATACTAGGTATCTTACATATATACATAATAGTTTATTACGAACCTTCAATTAGGTTTACTATCTAGCTTCACACACCATTTAGGTTGTGTTTGTTAATTGTATACACAAGTTGCGTAACCTATAGCTTAAAGTCGACTCTGTTGAGAGAATGTTGCCGAAGAAATACTTTTTCAAATAAAGTTTAGTTGGAGAAGTCTGACCTGGGGTTTTGAACCATGGCTTCACGTCTGATAAGCTAACACGCTGTTTACTAGACAACGGAGACTGAAGTTATTCATTTTACTGGAAGAAAAATTGCTATCAATAACCTCAAATCTAATAAAGACTCTGATCCTAACGAAATTCCAAAAAATATTGCACCTGCATTGGATTATTGCGAAGTCCTTAGTGATATAACTTGCTCAGTAAGCGTTTCTAGTTCTCCAGATATGCTGCTGCCTGATATTTTATAGATGTTCGCTGTTAATTTTGATTTCTCTCTGATGATCCTTTCAACCCTATATTCTCTCAAATTAGAACGAGAGCTACATGTTGCCACCGTCTCTAGAGTACATTCGAGCGCTCATGAGTTAACCCACGACTATTTGTTTGAAACGCTAGATTTTGGACAAAAAAAAATATTTTTCTTTCTCAGACGAGCTACTTCTACAGTTTTTGAAGAAAATAAAACAGTCTCTCAAATCTAAAGCCGATGAATTGGACGGGTAACGATACAATTCCGTGGCATAAATCATTGATTTTTGCCATTTTTCCTTAAATCACATGGTAGTCAATGGCTTTCAAATACCAACAAAGCCCCAAAATTTTTTGAATTTTTGTAAGATACAAACCCGTGGCATCACAATGGGCCACTATGCGTGCGCAAGTGAGTTTTTTGGCATCAAAGCTACCACTCTAACCTACCCGGTAGCACTCAAGTAATAAGATTTCTACGGAAGCAGAATTATATTTTTATTTATTTATTTATTGCCTCTCTATATTAACGTTATTTTTCACTTTAACATACAGTGGTGGCCACGAATTTAAGACACGACATATGACTGACTTAGTTGTAATAATATTTACAATCCTGTAATATCAAATATGATATTCTTTATTCTTCTATGTACCCTGTAATATTAAGAAAAAGTACCATTATTTTATTTTGTTTCTTTTTACGTTTTGTTGCTTTTTGATCATATTATTGTAAAAACGTTTATTTGAAATTGGCCACGAATTTAAGACATTTCAGAAATATCTGGTTTTTAAGTGATTTTTTTTAGTGTTTTTTGAAGCTAAACGTTGAGCAACGAATGTTTTATTTTATTTAGAATAATTAATTTTATTTTAGAATACATAGAAATATTTAATTATAAATGGCCAGAGGTACTTGGAATACCGATGCCGAGCGAAAACTGATCCAACAACTAAAATTTGATGGAATAAAAATAATGGAGATATCCAAGCTGCTTAAATGTTCTAGATGCAAGATTTACAACGCGCTGGAACACATCAAGCAACATGGTACCACCAAAAATGTCAAACAGCAACCTAGAGCCCGAAAAACTATACCCTAAAGTAGCTGCTAAAAAATAAAATTGTATTGGATTTTGTTATTGATATTTCGTCTAGGGCAATAAGAAGATGTCTAAATGAGAAAAACTTGCGTGGGTGTATTGCACAACGTAAACCACTTGTGTCAAAAAAATATAAAATCCCGACTAGCATTTTGTCTTGATCTGTATAATATGTAAATAAAAATTCTTAACCAAATATAGGTAGCAAAATATTATTAATTTCTCTTCCTAATATTACTAAAATCTTAAGAAAAATATCATTGACCTAAAATTTTTTTTATAAGATGTAAAAATTATTACAAATATATAAGTAAAATGTAGTGTCTTAAATTCGTGGCCACCACTGTATGTAAGTTGCTACGCTAGCAGTGGACGTGTATCATGGCAAATATTTTATAACTCAATGCACACCCCTTTAGATATCGTCAGCAGCAATCAAGGTTAGCTTCAAAGCGCCGTTGTTTCACAGAGCTTTTTCAGGCAAACTTATTTGGCGTACTGCACTTGCGAATAAAAATTTAATGTGTTTGTTCGAGAAGCTTCGGCGTGGTATTTTTCTAAATTACCAAGTATCGTCTGAAATCTGCATTTTCGTTTATAATCGGCTACATTAGGCATTTTCTAGAGTCAAGGAATTTGCATTTTACTGCGACCCACTCATTGCAATATGCTATTATGTCCAAAAATAAGTGAAGTACAGTGAACATTCGACTTTACTTTGCTATATAAAAGGCAATACAAAGCAGGCGAATAAGTGAGTGAAGTTCAGTCAGTCTTGTATGAAGACGCGGTGTGTTTGAAGAGAGTATTCGTGGTTTGAAGATCTCCGTTACAGAGATTTGTCGAATAATTGTCTAGTAATTGTTATTGTTTATGTAAAGGGTATAAATAGGGGAATAACAAAAAGAGCAATTGTTATTGTTTACATAAAGTTGTAAACAGTGGCACACAGAATTGTGCGAATAATAAAGAATTTTAATTAAAACTAAACACAAATTTATTTTTATTTTTTTGCCATCTACGAGCTCATATTTTAAAAGTTTTTAAAAGGTAAAAACGTAACAATATGTTCAACTCTCTCTCTCTCTATTCTATATGTATATGTTAATAGCTATTGTCTACAGTGGCATCAGCATCAGTAGCCCAAACTGTAACAATGTTCGTGTGTCACTTTAAATTGCATGATAATATCCATACGACTAACACTCCTGAGCATTTTATTTCCTGTTTTATCAGCGATTTTATTGTCGTTGTCTCTGTTGTTATTTTAATTTGTTTCTATTTTCACTTTGTTATGGCTTTAAAACGTTTAAAATTTGTATTTTGTTTCATTGTCTATGTTACAGGCAAGGATGGCAAGAGAAGAGAGATTATTTTTTTAGTGGTTTATGCATTAAGCCAAATAACAAATGAATATTGTATTCAAACACAAACAAAACAAAAAAACCTTTAAACAATGAAACACTGGAGGCCTTCAAAATAATTACCACAACACTAAAAGGACAGTGTTAGAAAGAGTAATTTTCTAGTAAACTTATGCTGTCATTACCAACACCATTACAGTTGAATCATTCAAATGAATTTTTGTGTTTCACTACTACTCAGCAATTGTAGCAACTCACAGTTACAGATGGTGCTATATGTACAGTGATAAACAAAGTATATGAGACACACAAAAACATTTCAAAATATTCTTAAGATTTTATTTTCCTTGTGTTCCCGAGAAGCACAGTATTTCCGCCAAATAACAACTCAGTACATGACATTTTGGTGCACGTTGTTGTGCCTAATACTGTATTCTGTTTATCAATGTTATTTATTTTCTTCTTTTTTTCGTTCTGTGCTTTTTTCTAGTCCCTCTTATCATTTAAAGATGACAAAGAGAGAGCGAAAAAGAGTTGAGTTTTATTGTATTTGTGTCTTTGTAAATGGCGGCGTGTATAGTTAATGTGGTCTGTCTAAAATAAACTACAAATGTCTGCCTGTTTTTAGCTTTTAAAGTGTACGAGAGAGTGTGCGTTGTTATCCTTGTGTGTGTTTATAGGTTGTTTTACTTATATTTATTGTGGTATATGTCAGGTTTTTATTGCAATATTTTTATTTGCATGATAAGCCAACATTTTGTTTTGTAGTCGACATATATTTCACTTCCGGTTAAAAAGAGAAGTGGTACAAGACATTTTTTTTTTAAATTACGATAAAAACATTCACTTGAAATGTTCATTAAATATTTGGAATTATGTTCCATATGAATTATTTAGAAACACAGAGTCAGTTTATGCTTCTCTAATAAAATTTCTTTATTTATTTACAGGGTGACTCAATCAGAAAGTGTTGGTTAATTTTGGTTACCTTTATTGGTAATTACAGTTAAAAAATGTAAGCTTCCCGGCACTAAGTATGTTAGACTATTGAAAATCCACAACGAAAGAGAAGAAAAAGGCTCCAATAAAATATGTGAAAAATTAAGTAATTTCCTTCCATTCTCTCGTTATTTATTTGCCTATAAAGTTCCTTTTTCAAAGAAGATTAATTTTAAAGGCAGTGACCGTTCCATATTTTATGGTTTGTACATCATAGTTAAAGATCCTAGGGGATATGGGGCTGAAAATTGATTATTTTAACTCTTCCTTCCAGAATGATCGTCTGCATTGGACAGCAAAGCGCTGTTTAACATTTTATCATGGTGGATTGCTCGCTGAATTCTTATGTGTAATAATAGTTACTGTCACAGCCATTCTATTACTTTTTATTGATAATCTTATCACATTCGTTTATTTATTTTTGTTATATTTTATAGAATCAAATAAATATGTATTCCTAAACGATAGGAAAATGTTCATGTCAACGGTTGGTTAACATTACGTATGAGTAATATTTTCCCACACCATATTTAATATACAATACTCATACGTCATGGTGTCCATGAAATTTCGAAATTCAAATATTTTCAATAAATAAGTGCATACGAGAATGTTTTATCGGGCTTTTGATTTGTGTACGATAATAAAAATACCATTAAAGAAGATCATGAGAGATTTGAAATTTTTAATAAAAATTATGCCTTAACTTCACAAAAGTCCTGTATGCGTCCTAACTTAGTCCAAAAAAAGTGTTCTGTTCAGTGAGTTAAGTTATGTGATGTTAAGCATGACAGTGAATACACTGACATTCACGTTTTAACGTTAGTTTATGGTCGACATTATGCGCATCCGGCTGATATTGTTGTGCTTCGCTAGATGCACTATACCGGGTTCTTTAAATATAGGTATACCGAGATTCAGAACTGTGTATCGAGGTCAGTGTACATTAAAGTGGCATATTTTATAGTTTTTCTGATTAAGGTATGATCCAGTTGACTAAATTTAATTGAACAAAAGTTTTTGAAACCACCACAACTCCTACAAAGGTCTTTGTAATGTAGTTTGCGTGCCCATAAGCCAATATGTTCGTTGTGATCAATACATAATTAGCTCACTCCTCTACGGTCGTTTGTTCGAATTAGTAGTGCCTATGACCTTGTGTTCTGGAACCCACTTGGGGTACAGATGTCTTGTTATCTGCTCAAGATATTGCCGACATTTTCGAACAATCTTCCTTGTGGTGTGCAACGCCTCTATAGATTTAAGGCGGCTTTACTATCAAGATAGAAGATAGAATTTTTTATGTAGTGGTCTTTACATACATTATTTGAACTTGAATTGTGCTCCAATAATCGCGTAGTTTAAAGAATAGCCCAAGCTTCAACTAATGCCACAAGTTTCCACATCGGACCATTTTCTGGGGCCAACATTTGGCAGTAAATATTTGGTTCATGTTATTTGTTCCGCATAGACTTTGTTCAATGTTGTAATGAAATCTTTATAGATTGAATATCAAGTAGACAGCATGAAGATCCAAATGAATTGTATTAAAGACTCTGGCATAACTACAGCTTCATTTATATGAAAAACTTGCGGCAGCTTATATCGTGGCAACACTTTTAGGACATTGAACAATGCCGTGCAGGATTTAAATATAGGAGCATCCCTTACAATAATCGTCATCATTTCTCATTTTCTGTTTTGGGAATTTTGTATTTGCGTAGTCAGTATTACTCAGGAATATCCCCGCCTAGGTTTGCTGATCATTTATAGCAGCTAATCAGCCTCTTTCACCGTCTTGAAGTAGGTAATGTCTTGGCTTATTAGACGTAAGACTGCGGTTCATACCCCAGGTCAGACACTAGAACGAAAAGAAAAATGAAAAATTATTTCTTGTGTGGCTTCCACTCAGCAGATTTCTGGCAAAAACTGTGTGAGTAAAATTGTCATGAAAAGTTTCTCATAAAAAATCGGAGTCGACTTTAAACTGTATATCCCACCGCAACATAAGTGTTGTGATATGCTAGGTCGTAATCCTGACTGAAGTGTTGTAATGATCAATTATGTTATGCTAGTAATTTCTCTTTTCTTTTTAATTTCCTTCCTTCATGGTCCCAGTGTTTGCCATTATGTTACAGTGTTACATTGAAGAAGTAAATTCTCTCTGATAAAAAGTCATAGAACTCTCTCATCATATAATTAAAAAATCCATTATTTTGTCTCTCTTTTGTTTGTGGCATTTAATTTTTTTTTTTTAATCAGCCATCATTATAATGATGGTATTCAAGGAAACTATATTCCACTGTTTTGCTTCATTTTCTAAAAATACTTTTTCTTCTCCTTCATTTCACGCTTCGTGGCCGTTTGATGCACACGCCAACATCACTAACTTTTAAGTTAATTGTAGTGGCAGCAGTTTAACCCTAAAAGAAAAATATTGCATGCCACACCAACATTAAACGGCATCTATGTATAGTACTGTTTCACTCACTCCTTTCACTATATTCTTGGCTAAAAATGAAGGCATGGAAATCTGATTGCATAAATTAATGTGTGTGTTAGCATCTACCAGTGTGAACTGAATGTTTACGGACCGATTCAGAGAATCCTGAACTACTATTTCGGTAGATTTTAAAAATTAAGGTTTTTAAATTCAGAGTTCCATCACAACAGTGTTTTCAAACTGTATAAATATGTAACAACCTCGTAACGCATCTAAAATTAAAAGAACACTTAAAATTTACTGACTTTTTCTACTTCTTAGAAGCGTGTTTAAGTGGATACTTTCGCCGAAAACAACTGTTTTTTTTAATATTTTATGCTAAAGTAAAATAATTAGTATGATGATAATAATAGCCTCATACATACACCAACGTCTTTTAAAGGGTGGGTCATTTATAAGTTTAAATTTAAAAATGCAATAAAACATAAACGGTTTAAAATTCTGTCAAATTAATTTTGTTGTTGTGAAGAATGGAATCTTATACCATTCACAGGGCTGCCGCGGCTGGCCTTACAGTCCTTCATTCAATCGAACCAATTTTCGCGCACTTTTTAGAGTGCATGGAGTCGTATCTCGACAATGGCATCACGAATGTTGGCCTTCAAATGCTCAATTGTCTCTGTTTTATCGTCATAACACCTTTCTTTAACGACGCCCCACAGAAAATTGTCCAACGGTATCATAGCGCAGCTTCTTTGTGGTCGATTGACATCACCAGTTGACACTATAAATCTATTGTGGCATGAGGTGTATGGCAAGCATAGCTGCCAGATATGACGATTTATCGCCATTTTGACGATTTTGTGCTCGAAAAATATCACATTCACGATTTGACGATTTTTGCCCTTATTTTGACGATAAAAAATTATAAATTTACATCATATTCTTTACTTTAGTACATTCAAAGCCACTTTAACCTTTGTATTTGCTTTGCAAATGTTACTATTGGAAATTTATGTTAGTAAAAACAAGGAGTAAAGTGTTATATTTTTAAGTTACTTTCGAATACCTGTGATGATTTTCTGTATTTTATTCCTTTTTAATCCCTTTAAAGCCAAAAAATTACAACTCCTAAATAACCTCGTAGTTGCTAATAGTTTATCATTTGCCGTTGCAGACAATTTTAGAAATTCGAGTCTAGCTTCTAGTATTACCATCGGAAGGACAAAGGCAAGCGCTGTTATTTTGTTTCGTACGACCAACAGTCAGGGGATCGATTGCATGGTATTTGAAACTATGAAAATATGTTACGTGAAGAAGGAAAGAGAGAACAGTGTTTATGGACACTAGGCTTGTATATTTTTATACCATAAGTAACAGGAAAGACCTCTGCAGGAATTGAGTTCCACATACGAATAGTTCGATTAAAACACGTACTTTTTCTGTAACGCAGTGTGCGATCCTCTGGCCAATCGACCACATACGGAAGTGGTGGCCGACAAAGACGAGCATTACGTAGAAATATATGATTTTCGGGAAAAGACCTCGTACTTCGTTCGAGCAAAATCCTTTTGTCGAAGCGATAAAACAGTGAAACACAAACCACATTGCAACGATGCTAAAATGATTCAATGGAGTTGGATACACTACCGTCATTAACGAGCTACTACGGCCTCTCCACGTCCAGTCACTGTCGGCTACAAATGGTGTAAATAGTAAGATCATAAGATCTTAAGAAGGAGCGTGCCCTGGTGGTCTAGTGGTAGTGTGCTAGACTATTAGCGTGAGGGTCGTGGGTTCGTTTCCCACCAGAGACTCTGATCTGTGACACTACACCGAGCATATGGTCAAAATACTCCGCTCGTATACAATTAGTATATAATTTGTAATTGTATTGTAATTAATAAATAAATAAATAAGAAGGAATTGAAGGAACTGAAAAATGTGTCGGTTGCAGCCAACAGTACACTGAACTTTCATGCTCAGAATGTCAAGAGCTTCTGACTCCTTAATATTTGCACCACCCGTAGATTAAGATGATGCAATATTTTTGCTGTGCTTGTGTGTCAATAAACAACACAGGGATAGATTGTTTAATCCTTTAACAATTTTTTCCTGAAAATTATATAAAATATCTCCGTTTTTGGAAAAAAATTAATTAATATTTTTTCTGACGATTTTTTGACGATTTTAATAAACGTCTTTGACGATTTTGACGATTTTTTCTCAAATATTTGACGATTTGATGCCTCATTTTTCTGGCAGCTATGATGGCAAGTTGCTTCATCATGTTGAAACTAAACTTCGTTCACATCAATACATGAAGAGCGAATACAAAAAAAAGGTTTTCATGGTGCAATAGGTGTCTCCATTGTCCGTAATGACCACTGTGCTAATTTTCAAAGAAACATGGGCGAATCATGCCTCCGCTCCAAAAGTCACACCAATCAGTCATTCGTAATGAGTGCATTCGCTTCTGTAAGACCACGTGTGGATTTTCTGCTTGTCAAATGCGGCAATTTTGCTTATTAACGTACCCACGAAGATGAAATTGAGCTTGATCCGAAATGATGGTTTTTTTTACAAAATCGACATCATTGTACAGTTTCTCGTTGGCCCAATGAATCCCAACGCTGCTCAAACATAAATCGATTCATTACGTTCGGTGGAGATAACATACAGAATTCTATGACAGAATAAAATGACACAATTATTGCTAGATTCGAAATAACCGATGATTCAAATTTCTACCGATAGATGGGCTCACCTTATACATTTTTCACATATTTTTGCATTTGAAATGTTAAAAAAGGAAACTAAAAAATTTTAGTTTTGTTTTATGCTGAAACACAAGAAATTGCATGTTAATGTTGAAAAAATTTGTTTCTTTTACTGAGTATTCCTACGTGACGCGTTGTTACTGAAGATGTAAATTTGAAATTATGCTAAAAGGCTTACAATTTTGAAAATTGTTACAAGGAAACGGAAACACCAGTGCAATTACTTGCCCTTGTCATCGATTGGATGGCAAAGACGTGCAAGTATCTGTTTGTGCATTAAATCTGTTTTAATTTGCAAAAAATAATAAATAAATAAAAATGTTAAGGAGATTTTAAATGATTGGGAGTTGGTACTAACGATTATGCGTAAGTATATAGACTATGCAGTGCGTTGTATAAAACATTTATTGAGTTTAATACATTTTTAGACATGAGCCGACTATATATTCAGTTAGTTATGCGGAATCCGAATATATGTATGTGTTTATAAATGTAACTGCTGTAGGGAACTCTATCTATTCATTAGAATATTGCCTTCCGTTGCATAACGCGAAGTTAATTTATTTTTTTCTCAACTTCAGTGAGTTTTGCTATGAATATTGGCGAAAGGAAGTACGTGCAGTTTCAACAAAATTCCGTCAAGTTGCATATTTAAATTCCGAATTTATTTTGCGTTATTTATTTGCCTTATTAGCCTAAAAACCAAAAATTAACATATTTATCTCTTAAAAAGTATGTATCTTATGTATGTACATATGTATCTGTTAGAAAAACAAAAATGGAGGAAACAATTTTTTTTAATATCCAGAGAAATTAAAAGCTTCATAGGTGTTGGGGAAAAAATAGAAAATAAATTAGATTTTATAGTGAAAGTAAACTAAATCCAGATGATGCACAACTTCAACTACAATTAAAGCACACACTAAAAACAATGGCTTTTATTTTTATTCAGGCATTTTGCTAATTTTTATAATTTTTATTTTGAATTTTGTTTCATTAAGTTTATGTTTTAATATTTATTTTGTTGGAATTGTTTTTAAAATAAAAATGACAAAAGTTTTTAATTTTAGTTCAACACAATTAACCCAGTACATACATACATAATTGATCATTACAACAACATAATTGGTCATTACATACATACATAATTAGGATTACGACCTAGTGTCTCACACCACTTATGTTGTGTGTGTTAATTTTATACATGACTGGCGGGACCTACAGTTTAGAGTCGACTCCGATTGACAGATTTTTGAGAAACTTTTCATGGACATTTTATTTACTCTCGGAGTTTTTACCAGAAATCGATTTTAATAAGAAACAATTGTGTGCTCTGAGTTATCATATAAAAAGCTTAAGTTTACATAGATACATGATCATTACTTCAGTCAGGATTTCAACCTCGCTTCACGCTCTACTTATGTTGTGTGTATTAATTATATACATGAGTGGAGTCGACTCCGGACGACAGATTTTTAAAAAAAATTTCATGGCAATTTTTTATTTATTCTCAGAGTTTTTGCTAGAAATCTACTGAGAGAAAGTCGCCGAAGAAATACTTTTCCATATTTTGTTTTGTTGGAGATTTCTAACCTGGGGTTTGAGCGCTGGCCCCATCTCTAATAAGCCAACACAATACCTACTAGACTACACTACACTAACTACGTAGTCTAGCGCAACAATTTATGCCATTCAGTCTCCAAACGGACATCATCCAATACGCCGCATGTCCCTATTTGTCGACTGCATATACTTCGTGTTGCTGTCATTTACTGTCAGTCTTATCTTAATAGACTTACGTTCAATACCGTTAAAAGTAGCAGTAACATCTCGCTTGGTACGCCCTATGATGTCAATGTCATCAGCGTCAGTGAGAGAGCAACACTGTCATACAAAACTATTTGAGTAGAGCTATCTTATCATCAGCTGTAGTCGTTTAGAATCGTTTAAAAACGATTGTTTACTCAAAGAATCGTTCGATGTTTGGGTGCCACAATATTTATTCCAAACAGAACCAATGGACCGAGACCAAGTTTCTCACACCACTTATGTTGTGTGTGTTAATTTTATATATGAGTGGCGAGACCTACAGTTTAAAGTCGACTTCGAAAGACAGATTTTTGAGAAACTTTTCATGGCAAACTTATTTACTCAGAGTTTTTGCCAGAAATCTGCTGAGAGGCAGTCGCCGAAGCAATACTACTTTTTGTATTTTGTTTGATGTCTGGCCTGGGGTTTAAACCCTGGCTTTACGTCTAATAACCCAACACACTACCTACTAGACTACGGCGACTTCAATCAACCCAGTATATATAATAAAATTCTGACCATAAGAAGCCAGAAGAAGTGTAGTGAGCATTGGGTTCAGAGCTAAGATCTATAATAATGATGAGGGCAGCTCATTCCCTTGTATTGACCCTTTGCCTTGACGTGATCCATTTTTGAGCTTGTAGGTTATAAATTTACCTAAAGAAACCTATTCTACTTCCGTTTATCTCATCCGGCGTTACGCTATTAAATGTTGCCGTGATATCCATGAAAGTCACCACGATATATCACCGTTAGATAGATGCTTCTTATTTAAGGTTCCCCTACGATATGCGTCTTAATGCTGTGACAGTGTATTCGGAACTGTTCTTAAGAGTAGTGGCATCCATCAATATAGTGTGGGAACTTTTTTGTGCCTTATGAATATAAAAAACTCCGCTGCCTTTCTGCCCCAGTCTTAAGTAGTTAAATAATGTCATCGTACCCCAGAGTTTTATATGAAATACAATTGTATTTATCTAGAGCTGTACCGACTTTTGCACAATGTCAGTTACATCTCCATATTAGACTAAATCCTAATATGTTGACACATATCCTTTTGTGGTCTATAAAAATTTAATCAAATTAATCCCCTTTTCGTCTCTGACCTCTGCTGATGTCCACTCACCTTCTATTGCTCACATCCGAGATATGTTAACATGACAATTTTTATTCAAATTTTAAATTTATTTCAAATATTTATTGTTTGAATGACTCCGTCACAAACATTAATTGCCATGGTAATAACCATTTCAACACTTTTACTTATAAAAGGTGGACTTTTTCTGAGCAAACATTTTTATATTTCTTTCCCCATTTAAATGAAATAATTTCAGTCAAGTCTTGACGGAAGACATTAACGTGTTATATGCTGCAAGGCTTACAGTATTTGTTTTACACAAGAAACAAAAAGAGAAAGAAAAATTTGACTGCCATAAAATTTATTATTGTTGTCTGAAATAAGCGTTAAAAATTGCTACTGGTCACGTCATATTTCATATTTAAAAGTAAAGAAATAAAAGAATAACCCATTATGTATGATGGTATTTAACACGTTGACTGCCGACTACGAGATAACTCGTAGATTACGTTCCCTTCTAGGGAGCCAACTACAAGTTATCTCGTACTCACAAAACCTGCCATTTTTGTGTGTCTACGAATAAAATCGTATTATATCGTATTATATCAGTTAGTATCGATAAATGACTTCTGGGAGAAGAACAAAAAATCAATGTTGGCTTGCGTGGCAAGTTTTCTGAAAATTGCCTCGGTAGTCAACGTGTTAATAATCTAGCAAAGCACCCGGTGGATATTGGCAAAATACTGTGGCATATGCTTTAAGTTACGAGGGCGAGCATATAAGTTAGCAATGTTTAAAATTTCTTGGAGCAACTCAGTAGATAACGAACACGATTATACCATAAGAATGGTTCTAGAGGGGCATCGTCGAGCAGCAAGCAACCGAGAATGACCTCGGATCACCGGCATAATTCTCCAAAATCTGTAACACCTTGCACCAGAAGAATTTTTCGACTTGTAATGTAGAACGGATTATTGAAGTTGTATTATTTCAAGAACTTGAGTTTTCATTCATCGTAAACGAAATGTGAAAAAAATATTTCTTCGGCAACTTCCTGTCAAACAGAACTGAGGATAAATAAAAATTGCCATGAAAAAATTGCTTAAAAATCTGTCCTTCGCAGTCGACTTTAAACTCTAGGTCTCGCCACTCATGTATAAAATTAACACACACAACATAAGTGGTGTAAGAAGCTAGGTCGTAATGCTAGCTGAAGTGTTTTAGTAACCAATTATGTGTGTATGTATGTAATACGGTCACTTGATTCTGTTTGGAATAAATATTGTGGCAAACAAACATCGAACGATTCCTTGAGTAAACAATCGTTTTTAAACGATTCTACACAACTACAGCTGATGATAAGATAGCTCTACTTAAATAGTTTTGTATGGCAGTGTTGTTCTCTCACTGACGCTGACGACATTGACATCATAGGGCGCACCAAGCGAGATGTTACTGCTGCTTTTAACGGTATTGAAGCCTATTATGATAATACGGACAGTAAATGACGACAACACGAAATATATGCTGTTGAAAAATAGGGACATGCGGCGTATTGAATTCCAGATTGCGGCCGAGAACTATACCTTCACCGTAGTCAGTGACTTTGTTTATGTTTGCTTCGGCGTTACCACCAAAAATGATGTTAGTCTGGAGAATGAATGGCATAAATTGTTGCACTAGACTACGTAGTTAGTGTAGTATTGTCTAGTAGGTATTGTGTTGCTTTATTCGACATGGGGCCACGGTTCAAACCCCAGCTTAGAAATCTCCAACAAAACAAAATATGAAAAAACAATTCTTCTGCGTCTTCCTCTCAGCAGATTTCTGGCAAAAACTCTGAAAGTAAATAAAAATTGCCATGAAAAGTTTCTTAAATATCTGTTGTCCGGAGTCGACATTAAACTTTAGGTTCCGCTGCCACTCATGTATAAAATTAACACACACAACATAAGTGGTGTGAGAAGCTAAGTCGCAATGCAGAATGAAGGGTTGTAATGAACATGTATGTATGTAACCTTAAACTTTTTATATGATAACTCAAACCACACAATTGTTTTTTATTAAAATCGATAATAAACAGAACACCAGCACCTCTAAATATTTTTAAAAGCAGTCTCTCTTTAGCTGCTTAAGCTTTTACCCTAAAATGCTCGCAAACTATTAAAACAAAGACACGGAGAAGTAACCAACCATGAAAGGGAAATGAAATGACACACACTCACAAAGGTGATAAGGGGTTAAAAGTACCAGGGTGTAAATTTGTCTTGTCATGCCAAGTCATTTTTAATGTGAATGGATGCCAGTGTAAATTTAAAATTAAAATAAAAACAAAATAGATTTTCCAAAAGAAGTAATTGTGAGAGAAAAAAATTGGTTTAAATAGGAAGTGGCTTAAAAAAATAACTCATCTGATAAATTATTATTTTTTTTTTGGGTTTTTAATCAAATAGCGTTGGGGTGGAAAAAAAATCAATTCCAGTCAATTATGTTCCTTATTCTGCTTATTAGTCTTGGCGTTCTCTCTCTCTCTCTCTGTTTCATATTTTTTCTTGTGGATTGCAATGCTTAAATATTCTCCTCTTTTTTTATTGCTTTTCTCTATTAACTCGCTGTCTCTGAAATATTTTCCAAATTAATTTTTGTATTTTTCTCTTCTGTTCTGTTTAAATAAATTCAATTTAATGGCTTCTTAATTAAAAACACTGCCAGTCAGAATTGACTGAACCGCAAACAAGCGTACGGCAGCCAGCAAGCGGCACTCTATATCAGCGAGCATAAGAGAATGCAGAGAATCGTAGGTTTTCTCCACAAAAAACTGAAATATTCAGTTGAGATTTTCTTTAAACTTTGATATCCTTATATACATACATTTGTAATAGTTGAGCTTATAAGCATACATGAGCTTGTATTTATATTGAGAAGAATAAAGACCCAAAGTCAGTCAGTACGTTATACAAAACAATTAAGAGTGCAAAACCACAAACAACCAGAAAAATAATTTTTTTGGCCTTTTTTTTTTTGAAACAATACTCGATTTTCCTCATGTTGATGTACGTCATGGCGAATGGTGGCCTTTTCTTAATAATTTTTAAAGGAATACGTGCCAAATGAAACTGGCCAGTTACCTTAGTGGCAAGTTCGTCTAGATTTTCAAACGTTCTGTCACCCAACAACCGATTACATAGTATGTTCTGAAGTGCAGAACACATACATAAAAGGTGTTTTACCGATTGAGTTTCTTCAACATTCTGACAGCTTCTATAGTAATCTTGATGAGGCAGAGCGAGCTTGTCAGCGAAACTGCCAATAGCATTGTGTCCCTTTAGAATTCCTGTTAGAGTGAGTACCGTTCTTTTATCGAATTCAAGTAGTTCCTTGGTTATCCTGCTGCCCACTGCTGGTTACAGCAGTTTTGAAATTCGACAATCAGGTATATTGGACCACCACGGTTTGTTGGATTCCATGCTTGGAAATTTTTAAAAATATTCTAGTAGGAGAGCATATATCCGCTCTATCTTCTCCTCCTCGGACAGTTCTCATCCTTCCTGTGGCAATTCGTCCGCCTATTCGTTTTCCCCTATGCCACAGTGACCCGGAACCAAGTAGAGGCGAGTGCTGGGTCGACGCAAATGGTGTACATAGCCCATGCAACTCCTGACGCCCTTTGATTAGACGAGACGGTATCCCAGCACTATTTGATTACTCCTTAACTGTTCCTGCATATGATAAAGTTCGAAGAAAGTAGACCACCGGTTTCAATCATATGCGCAGCTTGTTCGTTAGCAAAAATCTCCTTCTGAAATAGGCTGGTAGGTAATCTGTATAACCCCTTCAGTGACATCATATTGGAATAGACCCGAGATCCAGTTCCATATACAATATTTTGAGCCATCAGGGGAGATCCCTATATTACCGTCACCAAGCCGCCCAATGTGGGACAGACGCTGCTGGGTTTTGGAGAGGGGGGGATGGAAGCTGAAGGATATAAGGAACAGAAGCGAGGGAGATCGATAGTACTTAGTTTGTATTCACCGACGGCTCATTTGAAACGGCTGAACCCACCGTATATGTCTTGGAATCCACCAGAACATGATCGCAAGTAAAATGGTTAATCATGTAGCTACACATACATACATACATAAGTGGTCATTACAACCGTTCAGTCAGGATTACGACCTAGTTTCTCACACCACTTATACATGAGTGGCGGGACCTACAGTTTTAAAGTCGACTCCGAACGACAGATTTTTGAGAAACTTTTCATGGCAATTTTTATTTACTCTCAGAGTTTTTGCCAGAAATCTGCTGAGAGTAAGTCGCCGTAGAAATACTTTATGTATTTTGTTTTGATGTCTGGCCTGGGGCTCGAACCATGGCTTTACGTCTAATAAGCCCACACACTACCTACTAGACTACGGCGACTTCATGTAGCTAACATACAAGTCCAAAATTTTTCGGGCCTAAAAGCCGACATACAAGAGTGGGCTAAAATGCATACATATAAGAGTGGGGTCGCAATACCATGGTATAATGACAGATTAGGGAAAATAACTAGGAAGCTCTGGGATGGCCAATATAGGCAGAAGGCAACCATCTTCCTTAAGATGAATATGATAGAACCTAGCACTAAGAGCACTTGAATTTACAGATGGATTTGAACCGCATAAGTAAGTCAAATAACTGCGAATGCCGGGCATGTAGTGAAATTAACGAAACGGTGGAACTCTTACTGTGTCTGTGGCGTTACCTATGTAACCCCAATATTTTATGTATAATATTTTACAAATTGTTAGTTATTTAAGTTTGGATTATTGTCTCCCACTTTCAATCTACCTACTTTCCCCGTAATTCATTTAACGCGTATAAATGTGACTTAGAACTTCGCATGAAAGATTCTGTAATTTTCTACCATTTTTTGTTCTTCCAAACATTTCTGTTTTATTTAATTTTTTCATACGAAAGCAATACCTTACAGCTCTGATTGCTTTAAATCATGTCTGCAAACATATATTTGAGGAATAAAAACACACACATACAAATATAGCAAAAGCAATAAAACAAATGCCATAAAAAAGTGTATCAAACAAGAAAAAGTCGAAAGTACTTCCAGCAAATGACATGACACTGTCAAATGACATGACAAGGACACTTGGGAGCGTAAGTGAAAATATAGAGACGAAAATCCAACAACAACCTAAAGAAGGTAATCTTTTTAAAACGAGTTTCGTATTTTTACTAACGTGAATGCAAATTACACACACACACACATAAATGCATGCAACAATAGTGTAACGGATGTAACATTTGCTTTTATGATTATGACTGCGGTGATAAGCTTTAAACATAGTGAATACTCTACTCTCTCTTATATGTTACAGACTTTAGCACGTTCGAGTTTCTTTTCAATAGCGAAGTTTATATAAATAAAGCATATTCGGCATGGAATTGTTGAGAAATGCAGTCACCATTATGGCATTATGTTGTCGAGAATTCCATTAAAGAACCAATGCAAGAGTGCAAGCGTAGAAAATCCACCCTGTATAATGGTGTTAAAAACAACATGCATTTTTAAACATCTGAGATTCAAGTGAAAACGATAGTGGTTAACGAGAAAAGAGAAAAATTAGAAACTCAACAAACCATATATTTTTGTAATAAGTCATGTAAAAAAATCATTGAAATTCAGTGAACTGTAGAGAAAGGAAGGTAAAAATAAAGCTCTTCTTTATTTTTTGCTCTCTATCTCAATTTGTTTTTTTTAGTAAAGGGGGGGCCATTTAAATGTTTAAATTTAAAAAAGCAATAAAATAAATGTATTCCTTTTGTTGTGAAGTACAATTCTTCCGGCTAGAATTCGAATATTATTTCATTCATTTGGCTGCCGCGGCTGGCCTCACAGTACCTCATTCAATCGGACCAACTTTCCTGTACTTTTTCAAGTGTATGGGGTCGTATCTCGGCAATAGCATCACGAATATTAGACTTTAAGTCCTCAATTGTTTCTGGTATTCCGGCGCCCCGGAGAAAATAGTCCAACGCTGTCCAATTGTAGCTTCCTGGTGGCCAATTGACATCACCATTTCGGCTAATTAAATGACAATCATACGTTTGACGCAATAAATCAATTGCGCCATGAGATGTGTGGCAAGTTGCACCATCCTTTTGAAACCAAACATCGTTCACATCAATATCATGAAGAGCGAGTACAAAACAATTGGTTATCATGGTGCGATACGTGCCTCAATTGACCATAATGTTTGCGCCTTTCTCATTTCCAAAGAAATATGGGCCAATTCTGCCTCAGCTCCACAAGCCGCACCAAACAGTCACTCGAACTGGTGGTGCGGGTTTTTTGAGTCCCAAATTCAGCAATTTTGCGTATGAATATGAGTTTTCTCAGAAAAGACGATATGTTTTGTTGGGGCTCCAACTCTTAAACCAATTGAACTTTGTATGGCGTCATACCGAGGTATTTTAACAAAATTCGACGTAAACTGGTGCGTGAAATTATCAATTCTTACGAACGATGACGATGGATTGATGGATTCTTACGTTCACGCTCAACCATAGCTTCAATATTTTCGGGAGTACGCACTGTGCGAGCATCAACTTTGAAACGAGTTTCGCGAACTTTAGCAATAAACTTGTCGCCGTGGTCTAGTAGCCAGGGTTCGAGCCCCAGGCCAGACATCAAGACAAAATACAAAAAGTATTTCTTCGGCGACTTCCTCTCAGCAGATTTCTGGCAAAAACTCTGAGAGTAAATAAAATTGCCATGAAAAAGTTTCTCAAAAATCTGTCGTTCGGAGTCGACTTTAAACTGTAGGTCCCAACCACTCATGCATAAATAAGTGGTGTGAGAAACTAGAATGTTGTACAATGGGTCAATTCGACCTCCGGGTACGGTACTTGTCTTAATTGACAAGTACATGTCCTCTAACCTAACCTAACCTAATCTATCAATAAACTTGCGTATACCGGGTACTGTTCGTGCTTCTCTGCGACCAAATTTTGTACGATATTATCGTACTATTTTCCATTTTTGTTTTCGAAATAAATTTACAATAAATCACAACGTTGCTCAAGCGTTAATCGATTCATTATGTTCAGTGGATATAATATACTGAATTTTGTTACAGAATACAATGACAAAAACATTGCCAGATTCGATATAATCAATGCTTCAAATTTAAACCGATAGATGGCCCACCCGTTACATAATTCAAATAACAACACGTATATTTGTAAGAGAGCAGCATTCTCCTATGGTTTCTAGTTCAAAGCATAACAACAAATTATGATTTACAAAAAATCTAAAAAAAGAAACGTATGTAACAGCTAGAGAGACATACAAATATTTTAAGATAACGGTAATAAAACATACTCTATTCAACAGAGTCCCAGTGGTTGCTACTATTGGTTGGTAGTTTTCCATTTGATTAATTTGTGCACATCTGCCTGCTGCTCTTAATATATTTTAAGAGAATGAGAACATAATCATGATTATACCATGAAAGTGTCATATGTTGACGTTAATTCGCATGAGTATTGAGTGCATTCTGATGGCTCATATCATTAATAATTACAAAATTTTAAGAATTAAATTTTTAAACAAACGTGGTAAATGATATGAGCTATAGGGATACCTTAAAGTATTAAAATAGTTAATACAGCATTTCGTAGAATCATTTTTTCTGCAACCAAGTTTTCTTAATCTTTTTCTAAATTTTTAATTGTATTGTTGCTATAAAATGTTTGTATCATATAAAAACTCCGTGTCTTCTATCGTAATTAAATTGAATTTGGTCAAAATAATTGACCAAATAGAAGAAATAATTTTGCCTTAAAGAAATTTTAAAAATTTTATTCTTCTAGACTCCTATATTAAAACGTCATATTTAAAAAGAAGTAACATAATCTAAATTCCACCTTTAGAAACACGTTTAAGTATTCTACAAATTCTGATTGGTATTCAAAGTTATGCAATTCTTCGAAGAATAAAAACTTAAGTGTATGTGTGTGTGTGAGAGAGAGAGAGAGTGAGAGCGAAGAATATATGAAAAACTTTGTATTTGGTAACTCTGTAAGACATGTAGCCATTATTGAGTACTTTTAATATCAAACGAAATATTGAATTTTTATTGGAATCTTTTTAGTTCAATGGAGAGAATGCGGTGGTGGATAATACATAACAAACATTAATGTCACACATTTTAAAAGTTCAAATTCGAGTATCACAGCTGCTTCTACGTCTATTTCAAGCGATTGTAAGGAGAAAAACCTTACATTACAACCCTTCAGTCAGGATTACGACCTTATTTCTCACACCACTTATGTTATGTGTGTTAATTTTACGCATGAGTAGCGGGACCTACAGTTTAAAGTCAGATTTCACTGAGAAATTTTTTTATGGCAATTTTAATTTACTTTTAGAGTTTTTGCCAGAAATCTGGTGAGAGAGAAAGTAGCTGAAGAAATATTTTTTTCATATTTCGTTTTGTTGGACATGCCTTATCTGGGGCTTGAACCGAGGTCTCATGTCTAATAAGCCAACACACTACTTACTAGACTATGCCGACTTTGTTACAAACTCATGTTTCCAATTTTCCATAAGTGAATGAAACAAATGTCTATCCTCCAAGCTGACAATTCATTTATTTATTGGGCTGTTGACTGATCGAGGTGTTATCGAATATTAAGAGATCCTGCATAGGATAACCTATTGAAGGAGAATTGAAATCAACTAATATACAACAGAAGGCGAATAAAATAATTGGAGATACTTTCAGTCTACCCTATGCTTATTTAAGCAATACTATTGTTACAAAGCAGCCGTTTAGTTTGTCCGTCTTTTATTGGTGTTACAGTGGGTTTACTATATAGACCTTAGTGAGGAAACTTTGCGCCATATTAAACCTAATCTAACAGTATTAAGTTTTAAAGTTCCATAATGCGTTCAAATTAAAGTAATCATCGAAATATAATTTATTTTTATTCCAGTTTATGATCACGTGCCTTGCTATGTGTTCCTAAAAAAATTTCTGTTTCCTATAATTACATTATGGAGGCCAAAAACAGAATAAGGGGGATTTTTAAATGCAAATAAATACATAGATTAAAGAAGTTGACGGTTATGGAAACCTATTGTTTTTAAAACTCGTAGAAATAAATGATTTATTCTAATTAAGCTACAATAAAATAAGTCTTGTATTCGAATCAATTTTTTAATAAAAACTTAATATAACAAAAAAAATGTCCTCATTATATTTAAGGTTCATTTACCTTAAAATTAAACCGGCCTTAAAATCATAAACACATTACAGATATTAAGGAAAGATGATAACCAGTATATCTGAACAGGAAATAGTCTACGAATATGTACACAAGATGAAATAAACAGCCTTAAGCAAAAAAACCATAACAAAAATTTTATCGATTAGTATATAATCTTGCGATAAGCATATTACCCTGGTCTCTTAATCTGTTGTCAATTCATTGGCATACGTATGACACATACGTACATTTATGTTAAAGTATCGTTTTGCCTCATACTGTGTAACTCTTTTCATAAGAACGAACAGATAAAAATGCACACCCACACCCACCACTTGTAGTATCCTACATAAAACATGCCTGTGCATGACAATAAACTTATAAGACCACATGCATAGGTAGTTTGAGAAGTATGAATTAAGCTTCAGCACATTACAATTTTTTTTATAAATTTTAATATGAAAATTTCAAACAGTACCCCGTAACGTATGAGGAATATTTTATATACAATGAAATTAAATATTACTCATACGCTTGTAAATAATATTAAGAAAATGATTAAAGTTAGCATATTTATAGGATGAACTATCGTAAATATACTTGGGCCAATAAGAACAATTTGACATTGAAAGAGCAAAAAAATAAACAATCATTGTATGAATATTGATGTTTTTTATTTCTAAATAATAAAACAATTGAATATTCACTGCGACATACGTGGTACATTCTTTAGTGTGTGTATTTTGTTTTGCAGTTTTATATTAACATGTTCTCTGACCAACTTTTAATAAGAAAATGTTACTTCTAGACTACGTACCTTATAATTCTACTTGGCATACAAGTCCAGATTTGCTTAAATCGAATATGGCAGATAACAGCTAGGGTTCAGAACAAATGTTCATATTATTTTATTCAGAACAAATAAGGATATTACAAATGACATTACAACCGCAGTCTCGTAGGTAGCGTGTTTTCACTTTTCAACCCCAGGCCAACTAAATGAATTATGAAATAATATATTTTCGGCAACTGCCTCTCAGCAGATTTCTGATAGAAACTCTGCAAGTAAAATAAAATTTCCATGAAAAGTTTCATAAAAATCCATCGTTTCGTGTCAACTTGAAACTGTAGGTCTCGCTGCTCATGTATAAAATTAACACACACAACTTAAGTGGTGTGAGGATCTTGGTCATAATCCTGACGGAATGGCTGTAATGACCAATTGTGTATGTATATACAGTGGTGGCCACGAATTTAAGACACGACATATGACTGACTTAGTTGTGATAATATTTACAATCCTGTAATATCAAATTTGATATTCTTTATTCTTCTATGTACCCTGTAATATTAATAGAAAGTACCATCATTTTCTTTTTTTTTTCTTTTTACATTTTGTTGCTTTTTGATGATATTATTGTAAAAACGTTTATTTGAAACTGGCCACGAATTTAAGACATTTCAGAAATATCTGGTTTTTAAGTTATTTGTTGGTGTTTTTTGAAGCTAAACGGTGAGCAACGAATGGATTATTTTATTTTATGTTGGAATACATAGAAATATTTAATTATAAATGGCCAGAGGTACTTGGAAGTCCGATGCCGAGCGAAAACTGATCCAACAACTAAAATTTGATGGAAAAACAGTAATGGAGATGTCGAAGATGCTTAAATGTTCTAGATGCAAGGTTTACAACGCGCTGGAACATATCAAGTAAAATGGTACCACAAAAAATGTTAAACAGCAACCTAGAGCCCGAAAAACTACCGTACAGTAGCTGCTAATAATCCTTTCACGAGTTCAAGTAAAATAAAATATAAATTTGCATTGAATTTTGGTATTGATATTTCGTCTAGGCCAATAAGACGTTTAAATGGGAAAAACTTGCCTGGGTGTATTGCACAACGTAAACCACTTGTGTCAAAAAAAAATATCAAATCCCGACTAGCATTTTCGAGAGAACATCGCAATAAGCCGATGATTTTTTTTGGAAAAATTTACTTTGGAACGACGAGTCGAAGTTTTGCCGCTTCGGCTCTGATGGAAAGCACTACATATGGCGCCCTCTAAACCTGGAGCATCACCCAAAGTACACCCTTAAACGGTCAAACATGGTGATGGAAATGTAATGGTGTGGGCAGCATTTCCTGGCATGGTGTAGATCCCATTAACAAGATTAATACTAAAATGGACGAGCGCGTTTACAAAGAATTCTAACAGACACTATGCTACCATTCGCTGAAGACAACATGCCCCTAATAAGGAAATTTATGCATGATAATGACCCTAAGCACACCTCACGTCTAGTGAAGAGTTGCTTAGAGGAAAACAATATCACTGTTTTAGAGTGGCCAGCTCAATCCCCGGACCTCAATCCAATTGAGAACTTGTGGAACGATGTTGAGGAACATGTACGAGCAGTAAAACAAAAAAATTCAAACGACTTTTGGGGGGTGAAATCCAAAAAGCTTGGTATGCGATTCTAAAGCAACATTGTATGGCATTAGTCGAAAGTTTACCCAAGAGATGTGCTGCTGTGATCCAAAACAAAGGATTTCCAACCAAATACTAGGTTTTTTTATGAGGCTAAGCTTCTCTTTAGTGAATTAAGTTTTATTTTGCCTATGTCTTAAATTCATGACCGGAATAAAATTTGTGCTGATCTATATAATATGTAAATAAAAATTCTTAACCAAATATATGTTGCATAATATTATTGATTTTTCTTCCTAATATTACTAAAATCTTAAGAAAAATATCATGGACCTAAAATTTGTTCGATAAGATGTAAAAATTATCACAAATACATAAGTAAAATGTCGTGTCTTAAATTCGTGGCCACCACTGTATGTATGTATTACAAATTACAAAAACATTAACCAAAATTTTTTCGCACTAACCTCGTATTTATGTTACAAACTCCATAACTATCATACACAAGTATTTATTCAAAAATTATGCATAGGATTCTTATGTATGACCCTTTGTGCAAACCTTTTCAAATGTTTTTTTTCCTTACATTTGAAAGAGACGTAGAAGCAGCTGTGATTGTGAAAATTGAATTTGTTGTAGTTGTAGTAACGGTTAGGTTAGCGGGTAGCTTGCCGTTCACTGGCAAGTTCACTCGGTGCCCTATATGACCCATTGTGTTACCCAGTATAAGGTAAAGCCCCTTGTCATGATCCGTTAGTGGTGGATTTGAACCATGCCGAGTTTTGGATGAAACGGCCCAATTTCCTTAGTGGCACGTTTGCCTCTAGGTACAGATCTTTAAACGTTCTGTCACCCCAAAAACCAATGACATCTGTTTTGAAGTGCAGGGTATTAACCTGTTATACCGATTTCATTTCTTCAACATCCCGGTAGCTTCTGCAGTAATTCTTGTGGGACAGAAAGTGTTTGTCAACAAAACTGACGATAGCGCAGTGTCTCGTTACAATATCTGTTAGAGTGCGGACCGTTTTCTTGTCCCACTGGTGTACACAGCAGTTTTGAAATTCGGTGTGTTGTATCAGCCATGGTTTGTTGAATTCCATGCTGCTTTTTCCAATTTGCAAACGTATTCTTAAAGGGGCGCATATAGCTCCCCTGTCATCTCGTCCTCATGCCAGTTCGTCCGCCTTTTTGTTTCATTCTATGCCACAGTGACCCGGATACCAGTAAGGGCGGGTTTATACATGAAACTATGGCATGTTTAAAAGTCGAACTTATAGACAGACTTCATGAGTAAAAACTTAGCGACCTAACCTTCATTTACATATGAGGTATTTTCACAAAACCTTTTTCAAATCCATATAAGTAGATCATACTTCCCATAAAAACGTTACTTTCTCATATTGTCTGTATGTATATTCGTATTGCTGTTGTATTTTTAATAATAATTACTGCAACGCTGTCATAAATCTTCTGTTCCTCTATGTTTCTTGTTCTTTTAACCCCTTTTTAAAGATCATAAAAATGTAAAGAACCATAAAAAACCAGAACATGAAGATTAAAAACCATAAAATAAAACGGCAAGTAAACACTTACAATTGATAATAACCGGCTATATAATGTGCTGTGGTGTGATGGCTAGTAATACTGCGCAATATCTGCTGCATATTAATAACAACAAAAATTTTCTGCAGTAGAAATTTTTGCAGATTTCTAATATCCTTCGTTTTATTTTATTTATGCCATCGTCAAAGCTTAAACTCAAGTTATTGTAGGGTATTAAAGACCTCTCAAATTACTGAGGTCCAAGAGATGGAAAATATAATTTTCACACCTCTCTTAAACTCCCTAAGCTTTCTAGCAAAGTGAGATTGAACTTAATAGTAAATAAGTTTCTTATACTGACCACACCATAAGCTTTATTCCATGGAATATCTCTTCTAAATCGTGACCCAGCCTGAAATTATTCAGTAAGTACATAAAAGTGTTGAAAGCAGAATTATTTCTGCTAAACTGATGTAAAATGAAGTCACCGTAGTCTAGCAGGTAGTATGTTAACTTATAAGATATGAGGCTAGGGTTCAAGCCGCAGGTCAGACATCTCCAGCAAAACGAAATAAAAAAATATTTCTTAAGCGACTTCCTCACAGCACATTTCTTTCAAAAATTCTGAGAGTAAATAAAAATTGCCATGAAAAATTTCTGACAAAATCTGTCGTTCGGATTCGACTTTCAATTGTAGATCCCGCCACTCATGTATAAAATTAACACACTCGAAGTGGTGTGAGAAACTAGGTCGTAATCCTGGCTAAACGGTTGTAAAGACCAATTATGTATGCAAACTACAGAATCTAGACTTTATGTGCCTGGTGCCTATAAAGTCTACGTGCCTTGTCGCCAGAAAAAAGACTATACGAACAAGTTTAACTGCTATACACTCAGCTAGTCTGCTGGAAAGTGCTTTTGTTTCTCTTGTTAGCAAAACTTTAGTAGCAAAGGTCTTCAATACATAAAAAGTTATGGTATTCAACATCAACATGCCTTAAATACTGTGTAACGTGCACTTGACACACAGATGGAAAATATTAAAAACACTCTTGTGGTCTTCAATACATACGAAGAAATAGAATACCACACCCGTTCCTGAGCAGTCATCGCAGTGTTAAGATCACTTAAGATAAGCTAAGAGTGGCAGCTAAAACAAATCACATCCAGAAGGCTGTGGTATTAACTGATATTCTGCAAGAAATCCGTGCAATTTTGCAATTCCAAAAAACTCAATCTTCTGCACATCGTGCACAATGCAATCTAAAAGAAGAAAATTACCCCCAAATACAGCGCATGGCAATAACTCGTTCTCCTTAACAAACGAAAAATATACACTTAAGTTCTATTACTAGACTATCAACCGTTGAAGCAATCCCTTTTGTTTGTCTTAAAAATTTAAAAGAGTTTTTAATTGCCTATATTCCATACCCTCTAGAGTTTTATAACCATTTATGCTAATCGCCTTTCTTCTGTTATCACTGTAATTGGAGCCATAATGGGAATGGAATTCTGCTACATGGTGCGTCAGAGTTTGGAGGAGAATATTTAACAGCTCATGAGTCCTTAGATCCAGTGTTTCCCCGCATATTTTTCAATCCTCTGTAAAGAATTTATGATCGCTTTGTAAATTGTTATCTTGGATCTTGTTATAGAACAAAAACCGATTTTGGATCAATACAATACAATCATTCAGGTTTGCAAACCTAGCATGTCACACCGCCCATGTTCTCTGTCTTAATTTTATACACGAGTGGCAGACTCCGACTCCGAACGAAAGATTTTTCAAAAACTTTTTCATGGCAATTTTTTATTTACTCTCAGGGTTTTTGCCAAAAATCTGTTGAGAGGAAGACGCAGGAGACACATTTTTTCTCGTTTTTTTTTTGTTGGCGATATCTGAACTGAAGTTTGAAGTCGGATTAATTGAAGGAGAAAGTCGGTCATAGTTTTACAAACAATATGAGAAACTCAACCATTGACGTTAAAAGGTATACAAAACTTACAGCAGGATAATGTGGGAAGGGGGTCAACTTCAACAACACCTGATGTGCGAAATGAAAATTTAAAATTTAAAACATTATTACCAGGATCTTAAACATTGTTTCTCTGCAAATGATGGAATTTCAAGAGTTTAAATTTTAAACTAAAATTATTACCCCACAGCAAAGCAATAGAGAGTGAAAAACTTTCTGCAGAATTAGAACACAAATGCCATTCGCCTGCCGTAACTATAAATGGGTGAATACATGTATGAAAATGGAGTAATGCGTGACAGCATCATATTGCAACATTAGAAGAAAATGACAGTCATAAAGGCATACAGAAACGTGTACCACTAAATCATAATAACATAGAGAGAAAGAGAGGGAAAGAAGGAGCGAAAATACCACATGAATACTATAAATAAACGACTTTAAGAGGAAACGGTTGTAAGCGAGAGATAGAGACTGGCATGGAAATGGAAAGTAAAAGAAATTAAATTAAATTTAACGTGTTTAAAAACAAAGAGAGACAACTTTGTAAAGAAATACATGCTCAAATGGACACATATGGGAAGAGAAATATCTTGTAAACTAAACTGAAACAAATGAATAACGGAATATATGGTATAACGGTTAACAACGGTTATGGCAATTGTATATTCTCTTAAGGCACATACATTACATGCCACAAAGATGAAAGTGTGCATATGCAAAAGAGTTTGCACTTATTTACCACAATGAAATGTTGGTCTTCCAACGCACTTGTTTAAATAAAAAGACACCAGCTTTTTACAAGAGATGCCAAATGGCAAAGTTAGATTTTAAAATAGGGCAACCTCTCAACAAAATTTTGAATCGTTTGTTTAAATTGGTATTTTATAATTTAATTAGGGATTCAAGTTTTACTAAAAATAATTGCCACTTATGTTTTAAATATTTCATATTAAATAGGAGCCTTCCTAATATATTTTAATGCATTTTTAGTTTTGTGTTAAACCATCTCATAATTTTGCCATTCCAATCTATCTTGCACAACCCATTTTATTTCAAGTGAAATTAATTTTATTTCGCCGAATACTCTTGGTACGCTGTAGTACTTAGTCCTTCTTAGTACTTCTCCACTTTTCACTTTTCAGTTTAGCAACAATTTTTATATATGTATTATCTTAGGATCTCCTCAAAACAATATCGCCTCAACCCTTTTTCTCTTTATAAGGATTTTTATGAATATCATTTCTTTTCAGCAATAAACAGTTCTTCTCAGCCAACTTCACTCTTAACGTGCTGGTAAATGTTTCTAAATAAATGGATTGTCGCCGCTCTATTTGGATACTCTTCATGTAATTTGAATGGGCATGAAAATTTTTTTGAGAGTAACAACGCTACAGTTGGGGCTTGGCTGTTCAATTCTCAATTACAACTCTGCTTCTTATACCACACAGGTTATGTGTTAGTTTTATCCAAGGCTAGAGGATCCTATAGTTTACCATGAGTTCTAATTCCAAACGATAAAATTGTAAAGTTTATTTATGGCTGTTAGAGCTTTAGTAACAGCTGAGAGGTTTTAAGAGGTTTTTAAGTAGCAAAGATTAAATTTTTCGCCACTGTAAATCGATTTCAAAATAAAATTGTCCACGACATATCTGACTAACTCACACCATACACTGTATGTCATATAAAACTGTTCCAACGAACGGACCACAATAAAAGACAATTTCACAGACATATGACAAATGTAGGGAACGGAATATTGTAACCCTTGCATTTGATTGTTTAACTTAAAAGTACACCTAAGTCTACTTAAACAATATTTGGTTTTACAACAGCTGATAAAATTAAGGAATGAAATAATAATTGAAATAAAACATTTCTATTGCTGGCCGTCGTTTAAAGAGTATACATAAAATAATTGGTCATTACAACCCTTCAGTCAAGATTACGACCTAGTTTCTCACACCACTTATGTTGTGTGTGTTAATTTTATACATGAGTGGCGGGACCTACAGTTTAAAATCGACCCCGAACGACAGATTTTTGAGAAACTTTTCATGGCAATTTTATTTACTTTCGGAGTTTTTGTCAGAAATCTGCTGAGAGGTAATTGTCGAAGAAATATTTATTCCTAGGCCTTATGTCTAATAAGCCACTATCACACAACCTACTAGACTATGACAGAAAAGATTTTTTGTAATGCACTGAATCACTCTATGAGAAAGGAACACGAGGAATACGTGCAGACATGATTTTCGGGGACAAGTTTCTTTAATTTACTAGAGCACAGTTTGTTTAGTTGCGATGGTTTTCGAAAGAATCCTCCTATACATGTATGCGATTAAGGAACACAAAAACTGACTTTTATACAGTGGTACATACATGAGAATTGTATTCTATCCACGGTAAGATTATATGAAGCATTTCCTGCATTGGCTTAAGAAACTGAGGCAATTTAATGCTTCCTTCGATACTTAGAAAATATTCTGCTTCTAGCAAAAAATCGTGTTGTATTTTCAGAATATCCAGAGCTTCCTTCTGCTCAATGTTTGAACCTCTGAGGTCTCCATGCTTTAGTAGGAAGGTAGTGTGTTCTGGCTTTAGACAACAGCTCTTAGTTCCACTCCAGCTCTAACATTTCGCGCGAAAGAAAAAAATATTTCTCCGTCGTCTTTTCTTACAAATACAAAAATCTCCAGAGTTTCAGTAGAAAAAAAAGGAAAACAAATCAGAAAACTATCACAAGGAACCATAATTTATGCAGCAATTAAACTTAAGACCACGCATACATATACACACCGAAATGCTTATAGATTATGGTGCTTTTTAACACCAATACACTTATCTTTGTTAACAACATTCAAACAAATTTGCATGCCATACGTGCATACATATACAAAAACTAACAAGGTCCTGAATAAAATTGTATTCGCATACATCTTAAAAATGCAATTCGCATACAAACACACTCACAAAAGTCGCTGATGAAGAGGGAGAGTAAGAGAGAGATGCGAAGAGAGTTTTGTAATTCATGTAGATGTTGTTGAAGTATAGAAACATACACTTTAATGGGAATTGCTTTACAGAGATATCTTTCGTGCTCGCTTTCGCTTTTTTTTGTGAACAGTTCGAGCGAATAATCGACTCACTGCTACTCATAGGAATTTTGATGGAGAGAAGGACCAAAATTCTTTTGATAATGAAGCCTTTTTATTAGTGTTGTTACTATTTTTGCTTTAAGGTTTTGATGGCTTAAGTTTCTTTCTTTTTTTAGTTGGAAGCCTGGAATTTATTTATTGTTGTATGGTTTCTAATGTTCTGGCAACACTTTTGGAAACGCAATAATTTCCTGTACCTTACTGGTTGATTTTACGAGTTTGCTGGCATCATTGCATGATTGACTCAATTACTGACTGAATAATGAAAGTCGATGAAATACAATGTACGAAATTACATGAATACATTGAAATTTTGTTACAGAAATGGATTCACATAGCCATTAGTATTAAAGCTAACAGTGAAGTACGTAACAAAAGAATATTTTAAATAAAATTCAATTAGAATGAGCCGCTAAGAAATGTGTCAATATTTAGAGGACCATATGTTCCAGTTAGAAAAGTGGTTAAGTCCTGCTGAAAAAATGCGAAGAAGAATTTGCTTCGCAACTAGAATAATCCTTTGACGGACACCAAAATTTTAGGAGGCCTTCCCGTGGGACACTTGCTGTATCTCCGATTTTATGAAGGAAACAATTTATGACGTGTATACACGTCATGTCCAACAGAACCCTTTGTTATGACGTCTATAGACGTCAGTGTCCGCCAAAGGGATAAATAATAAAATAATGCTCAACACTTGCTAATAAGATAATTTGACACTCATCTTTGGTTGGCACTAGAGTTGGATATTTCCTTTCAGCCAAATTGGCTCAATTTCATTTGAAACTTTTTGGGATTAATTGGTAGAAAATTGTGCTTGTAAAACTGAAATTGTTCTATGTAGGGAACTGCTTCAAGTATGCCAGGAATAAAGCTTTACGACTGGTAACAGCAGCACCGTGGTGTACATTAAAAACACAAGCATCTATAAGACTACAATCCTCGCGGTCTAGTAAGTATGATGTTGGCCCATCAGACGTGAGGCCAAATATAATATAAAATATTTCTTCGGTGACTTCCTCTCAACAGATTTCTGACAAGAACTCTGAGAGTAAATAAAATTGCCATGAAAAAATTTCTCAAAAATATTTCGTTCAGAGTCGCCTTTGAACTGTTGGTCCCGGCACTCATGCAAAAAATTGACAAACAGAGCATGAGCGTTAAGTGAGTAATCTATAAGGATGTCAACGTGCCCTTCGGTTAGAACATGTTCAATTGTCACTGGTTTGTCGGCATAACACTTTTCTTTAGCGGCGCCTCACAGAAAATAGTCCAACGGTATCAAATCACAGCTTCTTGGCGGCCAACCGACAGCACCATTTCTGCTAATTAAACGGCCATTAAACATTTGATGCAATAAATCGATTGTGGAATGAGATGTGTGGCAAGCTGCACCATCCTTTTGAAATCAAACATCGTTAACATCTAATGCCATGAAGGGCGGGTCGAAAAAAAATTGGTAATCATTGATCGTAATGGTTGCGCCGTTCTCATTTTAAAAGAAATATGGGCCAAAGGTGCTTTCGCTCCACTAGCCGTATCAGTCACTTGTAATGGGTTTGGCATAAATGGCATTGGCTTCTGTAAGACCACGTATGTATGGGTTTTCTGAACCCAAAATACGAAAATTTTGCTTATTAACGTCCACGAAGCTGAAAATGAGCTTCATCCGAAAAGATGATTCATTGTTTGGCAAAATCAACAACATTTTTGGTCCAATAAATCCCAATGTTGCTCAAGGGTAAACCGATTCATTGCTTTCGGTGATGACAATGTACTAAATTTTGTGACAGAATAGAATGACATAAGTATTGCCAGGTTCAAAATAACCGATGGATCAAATTTAAATGGATAGATGTCCCACCCGATTGTTGGTGTTGACAGGGCATCATTTATTCGATTGTATGCAAAAGAGGATTGCATGTTATTGTTGCAATAGTTACCTGAAGATTCATAAATAAATAAAATTTTAATTTTTTGTTTTTGATTTGTTACTCACTGTAATGAAATGTACAAACCGTTTGCTCTTTTGATTCTGTCTCTCTCTCTGTGTGCTGCATGTACGAGTTTTCCGTATTTAATTTCCAGTATGTGTAGGATTAGTCACAGTATGTGTTTAGTATGTGGTAGTTCCTTGAAACCATCAACATTTTCTATTTTTGCTCATACGCACACACATAATCATACAACACACTCATACATATACATCTATTAACATATTAATGGAATCTCCGTTCAGAAACGAACGAAATAAAAGCAAGAGAAATTCTTTGTTGAAAAATTGAAAGTGGCTGGAGGCAATAAGAAATAATAACGACAAAAAGAACAGCACCAGAGCTTACTAAAAACTTTTAACACCAACGTTTTACAACACTATTAAAATTATGGAGCCTCAGAAGGTATCGAAATAGTTGTTTTTGGATACAAAATTAACAAAATTCCCAACTAAGTAACTGAATAGACCCAATTTTGCTATTTTAAAACGTTATAACTTTTAAAGAATGTTGCTCTTAAGGTGTAAACTTAAAAAGATGTAAACAAAACTCGAAAAATTTGATCAATGAACCGTGGGTTCGAGTCACACCAGACACTATGACATTACATCAAGCATATGGTCGAAGTTACACAGCTCGTATATAATTAAATATAATTTGTAATTGTATTGTAAGTTAATAAATAAAACTATCATTCACTTATTTTTGTAATAGCTTAGCTTTTCTAGCATTTTGTGCCCAACAACCTATGAATGAAGAAAATATATTTAAAGCCAACTCATGAACTTTCAAATCGCTTGATTACCCTTCAAAATGTTTTAAATAGAAAACACGCACTTTTACTCACATATTCACTATCATTTCAATACAACTTATTTGCTGCGGAATAATATATAAGAACATTAACAAGAAATAAAAAAAATTGGCACGAATTTTGTCTACATATTTGTGATAAAACCATCGATTTATAATCATGATTTTGATAAAGAGTGTGTAGCTTTTTCGAGCATCTCATTTGAGGCTCTATTACATGAAAATTATTTCAATTTTTAAATGGGAAATGAAAGTAGTAGTCGCCGTAGTCTAGTAGGTAGTGTGTCGTCTTATTATTAACCTAAGGCCAGGGTTCAAAAAATAAGAAAAAACAATTTCTTCGGTGACTGCCTCTCAGCAGATTTCTGGCAAAAACTCCGAAAGTAAATAAAATTGCCATGAAAAGTTTCCCAAAAATCTGTCGTTCGGAGTCGATGTTAAACTGTAGGTCCCGCCACTCATGCATTAAATTAACGTACACAACATAAGAGATGTGAGAAGCTAGGTCGTAACCCTGACTGAAGGGTTGTAATGACCAATTATGTTATGTATGTATGTATGAAATGAAAAGATCGAATAAGTTTTTTTTAAGTTAAACTGAGTAGTCAACTTTAAGAAAATTAAGAGGATATAAAACCGTCAAAAAAAATATCACTTCTAGAGCCGACTTTGCTTCGAAACTGGTCAGGTCTTATTATTTTCAATGTAATAAGCTCCAGAGCAGGCACATACAAGTCTAATTGCTGAAAATTCTTCTCAGTGGAAGAGGACTTCATGCACTGATGGTCTAGTTGGTAGTGTGTTTAACTTCATGTACCGAAACCATGGGCTCGATTTCCATCAGCTGCTCTGAGTGTTCGTAATGGTCTGATTGTTTGTTTCTACGACATTATATATGTACGCACGATTAACCGCAACAGAAAAAATAAAGTAGGAATTACAAGTAATCCTCGAGAATAAACATTGTTTTTAAAATAAATTTTTTTGGCACACTTCTTCCTCTACATACAACACTTCAGTTAGATTACAACCTAGATTCTCAAACCACTTATGTTGTGTGTGTTAGCTTTATATAAGTGGCGGTATGTACAGTTTAACGTTGATTCGGAACGCTAGATTTTTGAGAAGCTTTTCATGCCAATTTTAATTTGCTCCTAGAGTTTTTGCCAAAAATTTGCTGAGAGGAATTTGCCGAAGAAATAATTTTTCATATTTCGTTTTGCTGATACATGGCTAGGGTTTGAAACACGGCCTCACGTCTAGTAAGCCAGTGCACTACCTACTAGACTATTCCTGGTATGGAAGGCATATGCGATGCCCTTGATCATCGTAGGATTCAGGCAACAACAAGCAAATGCTGGGTAAACAGGAATCATTCAGTTCCTTTAAGGGATATGATCTGCTACAAAGTCATGAACGACAAATGAAAATATAATTCATCCCTGGTGCTATAAAATTATAATAAAACATGGAACAGTAATAGAAATTTACAAGTTATTCGGAGTGATACAGTTCATGTGAGAAGCAGCATGTAATGAAAGAGCAACCATGACCTGCAAAATGAAGTCCTGATTAGGTAAAAACTTGAAATGGTGCACGTTTCTGCTTTAAAAATGTTACGGAAAAGCCACGATTACGGCGTTATTTGTGTGGAACGAATTCCCTCTCACTTTTTCCTAGTACACAAGCCAAACTAAGTTGCACCTAAACTTGGAGTCGAAAAATCATTAAAAACTCTGTAAAAATATGTGTTTAACTCAAAACCAAAGCCGATATTTCACATTATGACAGAAGAAAACTGATTGAAACTCATTAATTAAACACACAAATAAATTCATAACTAAAAGTATTAAAAAGCTCTTTCAAGAATTGATTGATTTTTAGTTTTCAATTACGATTTCCGTTTAAAATATGAGCTCGTAAAGTGCTAATAAAATAAAAATAAATTTGTGTTCATCTTTAATTAAAATTCTTTATTATTCGCAAAATTATGTGTGTTTATGTAAACAACAACAATTGCTTTTCTTTGCTTCCCTTTACATAAACAATAACAATTACTAGACAATTGTTAGAATGATCTTTGTAACGGAGATTTTTAAACCACGATTACTCTCTTCAAACACATCGCATTTTCACACAAGCCTGATTGAACTTCATTAACTCATTCGCCTGCTTTGCCTTGCCTTTTATATGACAAAGTAAACAGTCTGATGAATAGCGAACGTTCATGACTTCGCCTTCTCGAAATCTCTATAAAAGTAAACATCGTTGTTTACGTTTATTATTGTAGTGTTGTTGGTATATTTTTGTTTACTTGTTTACCATTTTTTTCATGCTGGTGTTTGTTGTTATATTAAGCAGTGCGATAATTTGTAAACAAGTACATTGTTTTGGTTTTGTAGCTTTTGTTTAGAATCTTAATGTTAAACAATGTAAAAACACCAGTATCTAGACTTTTTTCATTTCTGTAACAATATTAATTAAAAGCCTTGGCTATCACTACTAAAATAAAAATAAAATATAGTCAGAAATCAACAAGACTTGAAATGATTCCCTAGGAATACTTTCTAAAAATTACAAAACATTGAGTTCTTAACAGGCAATTTAAGTGTTCAACTTTCAATCGATACTCTAGTTTTCATTCTTAATAATGGAAGCAAATTTAGTTAATCCATATGAACTCCCATACCTTTAACCAATTAAAATAGTAGAGCAGCTCAGTAAGGAGATATCTTGCAAGTAATTTTCTTTCTCCTTTAATTCTATATCTCTCCATTGCCTTAACCACTGTACAGCATTTCATCAGTGTAGAATTAATAGAGTATGAGCAGTAAATAAGTTTCTCATTTTTGCCTTCAAGAAATTTAAGAAAAACTTAAACGTTAGTCAACTACCAAGTCTTCATAGTTCCCTAAACCCTTAAACTTTCTATATTTTGTGTGATACTTTCTCTAACTATACTTTCTCTGTTGCATAGTGTATAAAAAGGAAAATCGATTCTTCATTGAAAATTCATGGCATAACATGGTGACGATAGTTAGTTTAAAGTACGAATATTAGAAGTGGAAGTAGTTCGTATGTTTGTGTGTTTTATGACACAAATTATATCAACTTCAAAAGCCATAGTAGCAGACATGTAAAGTAATAAATTCATTTAAAAATAATATAAAATTGCTGAAAACAAAACTAATAACCAATAAGCGGGCCAATTTCTCCAGAAACGCCTTGACTGCCATAGACGATAGAAGTAGCAGGGATTGTCCTAGGATACTACGTTATATTTTTTATTAAGGGACCTTACTTAACACGCTTGACTATGCAGACAATAAGTGTGAATTATCACGAAGGTTTAGGAATGTTTAAAACGGGTTTGTCAATCTTATGAAGAAGTTAACAAAGTTGATTTAAGAATAAATGTTCTGAAGTTCCAATTCTCCTGATTGTTTACATCTTTTACTAAAACTAGGGGAACTTATATGGTAATTTTGAATATCTGCATGGCATAATAACAGAAAAAGATTGAATCCAAAAAAATATTTTTTAAAGGCGATTTATAGGCACCGACGACTACGGAGATAGCTTTTGCTATGTAGGCAGTATAGTGACAACAAGTGCCGGAGCAGAAACAGAAGTAATCAACAGGCCCAATAAAGCGAAAATGGCATTCGAGCGACTACAGCCAATGTGGAGTTCTTTGCAAATATCCAGACGAACCAAGATCAAAATATTCAACGCATGTGTAAAATTGACTGTGTTGTACGAAAGTGAAACTTTATTAGTATCGAAACTGAAGGCATTCATCAACAAGTGCCTCAGAATCATATACAAAATATTCTGGCCTAACAATATTAGCAACATGGATCTCTGGAACCTTACAAACGAGGAATCCATAATAATGAAAATAAATGGAAATGGAGATGCATCGGCTATATTCTCAGAAAGGGTACTGTAATGGAATCCACAAGGCTCAAGAAGCCATGGTCGGCCAAGGAACTCCTGGAGACGTTCAATACTGCAAGATCTAGAACAGTGCAAGCTTGCATGGGAATTTGCAATTATAACAGCAGTCAACCGGATAAGATGGAAATGCTTTGTGGAAGCCCAAGAGGGATAATGGAAAAAAAATCTCCTTACACACTACATTTCTCAAGCGGTAAGCCTAATATATACAGCTTAAAATAAATTTTTTGATATACATAAGTCTCGATTGTAGTAGGTTGAGGAGTTCTTACATGAGGAAAGCATATGATCTGCTAACTTTGTTCAAACCATCGTAATAACAGCCTTCTTAAGTAACGTTTACTGAGCAAACGCTTCTTTTATAAGAATAAAGCATATGAAACTTAAACTCCTGACATTCATAAATCCATGCATTCATAAATTGCATAGGGTGTCAGGAGGAGACTTTCAGCTTCATTCCATTTTAAAGTTCAGAATGAGACTCAAGTATTTGATGCTACTAAACAGCTCGAGTTGTATTCTTTTCAAACAGGGGAATATGGAATGAAGATGCATTCCTTTACGTATGCTTTTGAAACTCATTGCTCAACAACATTGAGGAACAAAAGTTTTATTTTTTTATGTTGTTGTTGTTGCTAGAAAGTAATGAAACTTAAACAAATTGATATGTTTCCAGTGATGGCTCTACTAGGAACTGTGTGTGCATGTCAAGTGGAGAGTATGAAATAGTTTCGCTTGCATTACCAACAATTGTAAAAACTCTCCTCTTGTGTCTCCAAGAAGTTACTTTTTGTTTTTGCTGTTGTTTTGTCCAAAAACTTTGTCTTACATTGTCTTTATGTAGTCATTGCAACTACGATCAGAAACGTTTAAAGTTTATGTTGATCTCAGGGTTTTTTTCCATATACGTTCTTATTTTTCTTTTTGTTTTTTGGTTTTCTTTAAGACTTTCAGTAAAAATGCCATTTTGTTGAGACAGTTTAATACAAATATTTTGAATGGCTATCTCAAGTACTATTGCCACTAATACTACTACAGTTACATTGTCAAAATAAATGAGACTGAAAGTAGTCAAAAGGACTTTTTTACAATGTATTGTTAACGCGCAAAAAGAAAAATGCGAAAAAGGGTCATAAGGGATTTGACAACAAGTTTTTTAAATATTATTTCAAAATACTTGTAAAGTTATATATTAACGATATGTATGCGTATAAGAAGTACCAGACATTAATAAATACTCTTTCCCATTTGTTTATAAAAAACGCGAGAGAGAGAAACCATTGTCTTGTAAAGTTTTATGCAAATTCGTGAACGTAATTCGTAACGTGACGAAAGCAACAACATTAGAAAGAAATAAACATGACAGTCGTTATTAATGATATGCTTAGACTCTGTTTAAAGCAGAAGACCAAGTAATAATGAGAAAGGGAAGAAAAATATACTCTATTAAATGATATTATAAGGCGTATGAATTACTTGAATAGTCTTTGTCTACGCCAACATAACCTAACATAATTCACTTGCTATTCTTATTATGTGATGGAATGCTTCGCATAATCTGAAAAGGGCCTATTTAGAGACACTCTGTTGTGCTAAGGAAGCTTCATCAGATTTTTATTTAAAGAATATTATGAATTTTAGCACGCGTCCTTTGCATAATGGCTACACTTTCATAATTTTTAATTTATATTCATGTCGAGTTCCTGAGACTGTCATTTTATTATGCGTAGCATTTTTGAATTTTTAATTGAAATATTTTAAATTAAGAAATTCTAAGAAATATTCTTATAAAATCTTTCCTAATTTTTAACAGACTAGACAAAAAGAAATTAATCCTGAACCGGTAACCAGAAACTCCATAACAAAATGGTATCAAAAATAGGAGAAAGAGTTGAAAAAAGCAAAATTAGTTACATTTTTATGTTCTGTGCCACTTAAGTTGAATTAAAGCTTGAAAACCTCTACACAAATAACTTGAAAATAGCATAATGCGGCCTTTTAAGCTGAAAGCACTTCACCGTATTATACTCTTTCCACGTTAATCCTGTAATCTAAAAACTTATAGTAGAGTATTTACCTCATATCGTTATGAAGTATTTCTGTAACAGGATGCCAAGTGTGGTGATAGTCCTTCGAGTTTACAATTTAAGGCCACTTTTGTTGAGCATTAAATAAGATGGTCTGTTAAGCTTGATAATAGCCACTGAAGCAACCTCTAGGAATTAATTGATGATATTGCAGTAGTTTTTATTACTTAAAGGATATGCGTATAATAACGAGATTATGATACATAATAACGAGGGTCTTTGGGTGATTACACTTGGGTTGAAATCTGTGAATATTGAATACGAAAACTGTCTTCATAAGTAAAAAATGGGACACAAGAACATTCAAGATAGAAGTTGTTAGAGAACACATCCATTTTTGCTCCACACAATATCTAAGCATAGTTACTGACGTCTATTAGCCGCAAAGTACGGAGACTACGCTTACCCGTGGCATCACAACGGGCCGCTATGCATGCTCAAGTGAGGTTTTGGTACCAAAGCTACCACTCCAACCAACCAACCATTAGGAACAAGGAGTATGCCTGCGGAGAGGCAATTAAAGTTACAATTGGCTTATGATACTAAATAAAGCCATAATTACAGCAAGGTAGGATATACGAAGCCCAAGAAAAAGTCATAAAATTTTTTAAGGAAAGTAAACTCAAAAAACTGTCCACATGGCTCGCTACTAATTTTCGATTATTTTTCCGATAATGATATGTTAATTTTAGTTGTTAATAAGTGTTCAATAAACTAAAAGATTAAATAACGGATATTTTACCCGTATTTGTTAGCACTGACTAAACACTGAGGCAATTATTTCAGGGACTGTATGGTAGAAATATCGGAAGGAATTTGTATGAGGTCAACTGTACATACAATTCATGTCAGTATAGAGGAGTAATAGAGGAGGAGAAAGCTGACTCCCAGGAGAAGGAATGATGTAAAGCAGTTCCTCAAAGCAATGCATTGAATTGCTATGTATTTCGGATAAAAGGAAACTGATTTTATTCAGCAAATTCTGGAGGCTTTAATAGGAATTGGATTTCTAAAGCAAAAAAAAGAACATCGTAATATGGGAAGATACAAAAGAAACGAGAAAAAACTTAGTAAACAGCAAAGTGGCAGAAAATAAAAAAATACTACATAATATTCACACGAATGGTGGTCTCCTATAATATTTTTTTTACTTCTTAAAAGGCCTTTCAACTTATGGGGTGCCACATAAAATAATCCTCAGCATAACCGTGTTTATTAAAACACATTGTCGAAGACAATGAAGATAAATTGGTATTTAACATTATGTAGGTTATTTTCATTGTCAGTGTGTGAACTGTAATAGAGGCTTTAACCGAAGTTCATAAGCCGATTAGATGATCTTGGATGTGTTAAGCAATACCCATCTTCAAGTTAACTAAAAGGGGGTAAATGAATAATAAAAAAGAGAAAATACAATACTTTCATAATCTATAAATATTATGAGCATTGAAGCTCTTATAGTTTCTTACAGTCTGTACCACGAAACACGATTTGCTCTTCATCCGTTTCAGTCTCTAATAATGAACATTTTTGTTGGCAAAAACTTTGGCTCAATAAAACTGCATGTAAGAAGGCCTACAGAATTATTTTTCCTAATAATGTAGCAAATAAAATATTAATCTCTAAGCAAAAGTTGTGGATTTTCAAGCCATTAGCTTTAGTTTTTGACTTCTCTGTTATTATCTGATATTTCTGTTACTAACATGCTGTTAACCCATCTACTGTTAAAAATTGCTGCTTTTACCACATTCACAAAATATTGTTTAAATACGTACGTATCGTGTAGAATCCACATTATTTCAATTATTTATGTGGCAAATATAATGGGTTAGCCAAGCTGCTTTGTATAGTTTCCCCCATTATTTCTTGTATTATTTTTGCCGTTTCTAACAATTTAAGGCAATAACTTTTGCCTTTCTTAACCACACTACATGGCCATAAAACTAAAAACAATTTGAACTAAAACGATAGAAAACTATTGCACCTGAACAGGATGAAAAAAAGCGCAATTAATTGCGGTCACTGGTCAGTTGCGACAGCAGCTGCTATTGCTGTGTAGCTAATGGTGTTTAAACCTAAAAGTAGAAACGGAAAACAAATAAAATAAAATGTTTCAAACACAGAAAGATGTAGGCTGTTCATATTCGAACGTAAAGTCTGCTATGGATACTCAGTTTTCAAATGGATAGTGAATGCAGTACAGATGTTAGACTCTATAAACATATTTTAGAAATTCATTCGTAATTGGTCATTACAACCTTTCTGTAAGGATTACGACCCAGTTTCTCACAGCACTTGTGTTGTGTGTTCAATATCGACTCCGAACGACAGATTTTTTGAGACATCCTTACTTATCGCTCATGCTGTGTTCGTCCGTTTTTTGTATGAGTGAAGGGACTGTTTGTCCCTTTGGACTGTTTGTCCAAAGGCGACTCTGAACGACATATTTTTGAGGAAATTTTTCATGGCAATTTATCATTTACTCTCAGAGTTATTGGCATAAATCTGTTAAGAGTATGTCATCAAAGAAATATTTTTGAAAATTTCATTTTGTTGGAGATGTCTGACGTAGGGTTTGAACCGTGGCCCCACGTCCAATAAGCCTAGACACCTACCTACCAGACTGTCATCATATTTAAAAATGAGACATAACTAGGAAGAAAATAAATTAAAAAAGAAGTGATTGATCATCAGAATTTCTAAGCCTTTATGGCTTGAGTAACATCAATTAAAAATTCTGAAAATTTTGAGATTAAGCAAGTAAATCATACGACTTTTTTGTATTAAAGGTGGCAACAATGTTCTGAGTTCTAATATTTTAGATAAAAGGATTTCTTCTCGAATAAAGCTATCTTTTCGGCATTGTCCAGCACTTGGCTGCAGTTCCTTTTATCTACTTTTCCGTACTCTGGGTATGTTACTATTAAGCTTCTGAGCTTTAGGACCCATCTGTTGTCAAAACTTGTTTATACTATATATAAAGGGTCCAACAAATAATTTTTTTTTTTGAAAATGCTTTAAAAAAAACTACTGAATATTTTCTCAAATTTCTTTTTTTATTTGAAAGTACCATCTTTCCGTTTAATAATGGAAAATAATTTCATTCAAATGGCTGCCTCGGCTGGCCATGCATGCTACACGATCGGTCCAATTTCTAAGTACATTATTGATTGTGTGCAGCTGTATTTCACCAACGGCTTCACGATTATTGTCCTTTAAAGCGTCAATTGTCTCTGGCTTGTCGGCGTAACACCATTTGAATGAAACTATTTTTCATTATTAATCGGAAGGATTGTGCTTTCAAATAAAAAAAGAAATTTGAGAACATATTCAATAGTTTTTTTTAAAGCATTTTCAAAAAAAAAGTTATTTGGCGGACCCTTTATTACTTTTCTAGTTCGTTGGCCACCACTATGTACACACCCACTTGCCAAGACGTTTATTCGTCCCTCCTATGAGCCATACTAAAATTAATTGAAATTGCTCTTGAAAGTTTTTTCCAGGGTAGTAACAATGCGCAGTGCAAGATTTAGCCATTCTTGGGAGACAGAATTAAATATCTTGAAAAAAAAATTATGCTAGACCTATGAATTTTGTACCATTGTCAAAAAAATGGGCGACATTGGACCACTGCCACGCCCACCTCCCATACAACTGCAAACATTTATTTCTGATATTATTCGCGTTGGATAATCAAAAAGTAAAAAAGCAGTGATTATGCATGATAATGTCTAAAATAAATATTAAAGAGGTGGAAGTAATAATTTATTTTTATTGCAATGTGCTTAACTTCATCAAACACAACTTAAAATGGATGTAAAAAAGAGAAAAATTCAACCAAAAAATAATGTCCGCTTGAAAAAAGTTTGTTTTAATATTTGATTTGTAAAGTTTAGTTGATATTTCTTTATGGACTTTTCGCCCTTAAAATTTCTTATCCTTTATAGTGATATTTTATTTCAATATCGCTGCACATGACATTTTTTTCAATATTTACTATCAAGTGTTAACTTTACAACTTCTACTTCACTTAACTATAAAAAGAAATAAAGGAAGTGTTTATTTTTCTTATTATTTCATTTTTCTTTTTAATATTCTTCTCTTCTTTACTGTTCTTTTAGTTTTTTTCATTTACTTTCTAAAACGATTTTCAGCAATAAAATAAATGTGCACTCATCCTGTCATCTTGCCATTTCCGTATCCGTTTTCTACATGCTCATACCGTTTGTCTTTAAGTAACGGTACATTTGAGCGCATTTATTCATCATCAAACTGTAGCGGAAAGATCCAAAGTTATACACACCTACACTTATATGAACAGTAATGCGAAAACCTAGTAGCTAAGATGTTGCTGAAGTCGAAGCAATGGGCCCTTATTAGTCATGACAACAACCACGATATATTACTGAGAAGCGGCAAGGCAGATGCAACACCAACATGAAATATAAGTGGACAGACAGTCTAGAATACATATTCTATTCTTTGAATACATTTTCCATTTGAAAACAAATTATTCCCATCATCAGTTGTATTCGTTATCGTTGTCATTATCAATTCTCCAATCGAACTCGTCAATGTTCTTCAATTAGCTGCTGCTCTTGATTCTGTTTATGCTGTTGCATGTGCTTTACCAACTAAAACTATCCAACAATTCAAACTCAAATAAAATGCAATTCATAAACGCCTTAACCAGACAAAAAAAACTTCTATTCGTACAACAATAACACCAACTAAATGGAAAAGATTGTAATTTTTTTTCTCAGTTGATTTGGCATGTATTTCCGTAACACAAATAAATGCTACGAGTTTTTAAATTTTTTTCTTATTCTCTTCTTTCTCTCCCTCTCTCTCTGTCCTGTTCTCATGACATTTAACAAATTAAACGAAGCCACTTGACACCATTACGTTGCACATTCACCACTTTTTCCTAAGCTGTGGCAGCACTGCTTCCTTTGGCTTTTATTGCTGCTTTAGAGGAGAGGATATGAAAGTCATTTTATTCCATTCTATTTCCCTATTACGGTGTAGAATGGTGTGCATTCTTAGTAAATTATCTTTGGCATTCGGCAAAAAGCCAAGAAACAAAATAAATTATGTCTCCCAATTCCCACTTAGTAATGGCAGTCTCTGCTGCCCTAAACAAATGGACACTTGTTTTTCCACAGACAGCATACAAGGGGCAGTGGATGCATGTGGAACAGAAGACGAAGGGAGAAAAAACGAAACGCGTAATGTGCTGTCAAGTCCATGTACTCTAAGAAAGCAGTTGATGACCTCTAATTAGTAATAAAAATGTAACACTTTGCGTATTCTTGAAGCAAAACCAAAAATTTTGTTGGCAGTTTTAAAACAAACATGTACGACATAAACCAGAAGATATTTTGTAGCGGCTCTAGTTTATTGTTCAAGAGTTATATTTTTGGAAAAATCATCCCCTAAAACCTTACCAATTCATTCCAATTTATAAAATGAAGGAGAAATGGAAAAACCATACACTGTATCAGTTCAAATAATCCTAATAAAGAGAAAATTTAAAATAAATAAGTGGTGTACTCTTCTCTAGCAGTTTAATGTAAATAGTGCAATCAATATTCCTCTCATTTCAGCATCCACTGATACGCCTTCATATGAGAAAAGAATAACTGGGTTATTACTGCTAAATGACCTGATAACGAAACTCGTAGGTCCTTCGCATCATTGCCTCAGCGAAAAAGAAAGAACATAAAAGAGAAATTGAAAAAAATACTTCAAAAATGTTGTGTGGATCTTGTGTAAACAATACCTAGAGGATGTTGGTAACTTTTCAAATAATTTTAACGAAAAACTTTTTTGGCTGTAAGCATAAATGGTTTTAAAAAGTTCGGATTTTACTTAGTTAAGTTAGGTTAGCGGCTAGCTAACCGTTCACAGCTAAGATCACTTGGTGACTCATATGGCCATTGTGTTACCCAGTGTTAGGTAAGCCCCCTTTGTCATGATACGTTAGTGATGGGTTTGAATATATCCGAGTTCCGGATTAAATCCGCCAGTTCCCTTAGTGATACGTTCAAACGTTCTGTCACCCAAAAACAGAAGACGTCTCTCTTTATTTTACTTAAAAATTGTGTGGCTGTGCTAAAGGTTGAAGGAAGGTAAATGCAGAAAGTGTTTCGTAGAAAATCTAGAATACCAGGCCTTACATTATATTCTAAATTAAAAACCTTTATTTTTACGGGAATCGTTCGGAATCTACTTTAAACTGTAGTTTCCGCCACTCATGTATAAAAATTACCACACACAATATAATTGATATGAGAAGATAGGCCGTAATACTAACTGAAGGGTTGTAATGCCCAATTATGTATGTATTTATGTATTCAGCAAATTAGTCATCAATTGAACATTGTAATGAATACTTGGCTAATTTGACATTTGATTATGTGATCACCGTTGACTTATCGTGCATACTTTCTTGTAGACTGTATACGCCAATGTACGAGACATAATCCTCCATGGGAATGTTAACTTTTTCTGTTCACCATCGAGGATGCGTGTTGTTATCTGAATCTCTTGATGATCAAATGTACCATATTTCACAGAGCAGTACCTGCAGACTCCTGAATACATGCATTTTGTCGTCAGATTGGTTAGCTTTATATCTAGTTCTTATTACTAAAAACTAAACTACTAAATATGTGCTGCAACATCCCCTAAACATCCACACCTTCCAATTCTATATCAAAAATATTGCATCTAAGAGTAGTAAAGACTAGAATATATTATATTTAAAATAATTTTTTGCAAGCCATTTGAGGCAATCCATCATATCCAATCGGAAGGACATCCTGACTCAGTGAGAGTTTCTAGGAATAAAAATAATTAAAATCAGGCTAACATACAGATTGAAGAGTATTTTGAATGATTCATGGATCTTCAAATTCAAACCTGTTTAGCTTACTCAACATAGAACTTATCTAGCAAGAGGGGAAAATTGGTATTTTTTTTTTTTTTTTGGTGGAATGGGTTTGTACTTAGAAAATTAAGCGATTGAGAGTACTCAGGCAATGTAACAAAACTAACGCCATCAAGTTATGACAATCTTAATTCAGATATGGGTTATAAATTCATTAATAAAATGTAAAGTAAGAAGGTCTAGTAGGTTGTGCGTTAGCTTCAAACTCCATCTCAGACATCTCCAACAAAACAAAACACGAAAAAATATTTCTTCGGCTACTGCCTCTCAGCAGATTTCTGGCAAAAAACTCTGAGGGTAAATAATGAAAAAATTTCTCAAAAAATCTATCGTTCGGAGGCGACTTCAAACTGTAGGTCGCTCCACTCATATGATAAAATTAACACACTCAGCATAAGTGGTGTGAGAAGATAGGTCATAGTCTAGACTGAAGGGTTGTAATGTAATTTGTATGTAAAAAAAATTTAAATTATTTTTCCATATAGGAAAAGAATACAAAATTATCTGAGGCGAACTTAACAGTACTGCAAATTAACTTAACAAAGCTGTAAATATTAGAGAAATAAATGGAGTTTATTTTTAAATTCAATAAGAAATATGGATGGACAGACAAAGGTACTCATTCACACTTATAAAATGCTCATGAATATAAAATCAAATAAGAAAAGGGGAAAAAATCAACATTAAACATCTTGAAGTATATTTTCCTTCCTCTATTATTCTCTAGAAAAACTATACTTTAAATATCGTATTTGGAGTATATTTTTTTAAAATACGTTTCAAATATCACTGCTATGTACAGTGGACAGCAAACGTCTTAGTACAGCAATATATTTTTAGCAATTTCATGAATTTTAAACAAAAGTTTCTATACAAATTTATAGTTTATATACAAGTATATTTATTTTATTAATTTATTTCTGTTTTATTATAAAACAAACAATTTTTTTTTATGTTTTTTTATAAAACAAGAGAAAAATAAGAGATGACTACATAGGTACCGCCAAGCAGAACCCTGAGTAAATTTTAAATTTAAAGTCATAATATATGAAAAGTGTTATCCCTTGTATTTAGTAGAATATCCCTTAAGGTTAATCACTCCATTTAACCCATTTGGAATTGAATGTACAAATCTTGTTTAGTGTTTGCTGGTGGCACCATTAGCAAGTTTTTCGGTTGACTTTTGTTTAAAGTTCAGCGATTACGTAGCCGTTCTTTCAAATGATCTCCTAATCTCTCTCTTGAAGTCATATCGGGACTTTGTGCAAGAGTACATATGATGCTTGTGGGGACTTTTTTTTATCAGAATATATTGCCGTACTAAGACCTTTGCTGCCCACTGTATGTATATACCTTGATATTGTGTCACAATCCCTTGCAATCTATTTAGACCTTCTCTAAGTCTGCTTTAATTCCATTGAGTGCTTTATGTCTTACAATCTCCATATAAAGACGGCATATTTAAAAAAGAGATTTAAAGTTTTTCACTCTCTTTAAAACGAATTGAATTGAAACTTTTTCCATTTTTTTCTCTTGATTTTCTGTGCATTTTATTCAAATGAAATCAAATGCAAGCCAGCAAGAAACATGAAACTGCGAGAAACTGTAACGTATTGTGGAATAAAATTTACATTTTTGGGATAAAAATTTATTTTAGTTGCTTTAAAAAAGTACATAAAAAAGGGACGACGATAAAGAGCGTTCAGAAGGGCATAAAAACTAAGGCTTAAAGTGATACAAGACTTTTTAGTTACACTAACAGTAGATTCAATATGGTAAATGCATTTTGTCATGCAAAGAAAACAACTGAAATAGTTTTTAGACTTTATTTTTGAATGTTTAAATATTTTTTCAAATAAAAAGTTAAACATTTTGGGCCATAAATTTAATTTTCATTTGTTTGCATGGTGTGGTAGTAAAAGTGCTTGAATTGACCCATGCAATACCAGTTTTAATCCAGGAAAAGGCGCCTAAAATAATTATTGTCATGGCCTTTGAATTTTAAAATTTAATGCTCTTCCAATAATCCATTCAGATAATTCCTTAAGCGTCCAGAGAGGATAAAAAAACTGTGAATATTTTACAATGCACAGGAAGAAATACTTGAAATATATTCAGATACTAAATGTTCCCATCATTTCGCCTGCTACAGCAACCAAATACAACTGAACAAAGAGCATAACAATATAACCAACGAAATATGCCAAGCTGATGACTTTAAGCTTTGATACAACCGATAAGTTTCTTGCTTTGAACCAAAAAATTATTTAAAGGAACTGAAACAAAACCAAAGACATCGCTTTGGTCTTTAATCGTTTGGTAACTACCACGGCAACTGCAGATTAGTTTACGTTGTAAAGGCAGGTGGAAAATAGTCCATTGTGGGTATCAAAAATGAAAACAAAAAGAACGAGAACAGTAACTGCGGAAGAAATGGAATAAAAACGACTAAAAAATTAAGAGGAGATAAGAAACAATAGTCGCCGTAGTCTAGTAAATTGTCTAGTAGTAGATCCTAGTAGTCGATAGTAGTATAGGTAGTAGGTAGAAGTAGTAGTAGATAGTAGTAGTAGTAGTAAATAATAGCAATATTGTATTAGTAGCAATAGTGTAGTAGTAGATAGTAGTAGTAATATATAGTAGCAATAGTGTAGTAGTAGTAGATAGTAGCAATAGTGTAGTAGCAGTAGTAGTAGTATATAGTAGCAATAGTTTACTAGTAGGAGTAGATAGTAGCGATAGTGTAGTAGTAGTAGATAGTAGCAATAGTGTAGTAGTAGTAGTATTAGTAGTATTACATAGTAGTAATACTATAAATTAGCAATAGTGTAGTAGTAGTAGTACATAGTAGTAATACTATAAATTAGCAATAGTGTAGTAGTAGTAGATAGTAGCAATAGTGTAGTAGATTGTAGTAGTAAATAGTTGTTGGCTTATTAGACGTGAGGCCAGGGTTCAAGTTCAGACGTCTACAACAAAACAAAATACTAAAAAAATATCTCCAGCCACTTCCTCTCAGCAGATTTGTGCCAAAAACTCTGAAAGTAAATAGAATTGCCATGAAAAGTTTCTCAAAAATCTTTCGTTCGAAATCGACTTCAAACAGTTGGTCTCGCCACTAATGTATAAAAATTAACACACACAGCATAGGTGGTTTGAGAAGTTATGTCGTTTTCCCGACTAAGGGGTTCTAATGACTAATTGTGTGTGTATACATATATAGTAATTGAAATGTTTTATTAGAAAACCAAGGGTCCCATGTTCGAATACAGGTTAATTTAAGAAGAAAGAAAAAAACCGATAATAAAAAATTTATGAGAGATAAGTGACAGAAGCACCCCAAGAGATAAAAAGAGGAAAGGTAGATAATCATTTCACTAGCCAAATAATGCCAGAAATGAGATCCTAACAGAAGCTAATCTTGTCTCTAAAGTCCAAGGCCCAGATGAGAAACCTAGTAAGATTCTGTAACCAAATTCAGTATCCATACTGTTGAATGTGACCCACAATAGCCTAGGAATTCCCAAACCAGGCATATTCAACATGCAATATTTACTGTCCGTTTGATGCCAGAGTCCATAATTAGACTGAAGGAAGGCATAGGTTCGAGCACAACAGAATGTAAACAAATTTTTCAACATTCTTGTCTTAAATTTTAAAAAATACAAAGGCTTTATTCCTGCCTCATGTAGCTGATACTGAAGCATCCCACAATGAATAACAGCAACCATAAACATATAGAAATGCCATCTCTTGGGAAAACGTTGATTTCTGTGAGCAAGGATACTCACTACTATCCTTTATATATTTTAATCTATTTACTGTAGCAGGTCGTAGAATGTCGTTATAATTGTTGTTGTATTCCTTTTCATTATCCTGCGTAGTATATTTAAAAGCCTTTTACATGATTTGTAAATTAAATGATTCCAGATAAGTTTTATTGTATAAATCTCCTATAGCGTAGGATTAATTTGTACTGTGCTATGGAAACCTATTAAATCCAATAAAGACTTACACCCATACATACCGAAATACATTTCCTTTTTGCCAGGACAACTAGATGCAGAGATGGAATAATAAAATGACAGTTTCAATTAATTTACTCGCTGAGTATTATGCCAAAGAAGATTAATGTATGTGGTTATGGCAACTAAGAATTATTCAAGAGAACTGAACTTAACTGAGCAGAGTCGAATGGCAGCTTCAAGTTGAAATAAAATTTTTCCATACGAGTTTTGCAGAGCCTTAAATAATGATGGAAACAAATATTAAGTTTATAAAAATGTTGATAACATTTCTTTTGTTTTTTGAAATAAATCTTCGTTGAATGTCTTGGTATTCTTGCGGGTCGTTTGCTAGACTCTTAGCTTGTGTGTTGTAGGCTCGGTTCGCACCAGAGACATTGGTTTGTTACACTATAGCTATCATATGGTCGAAGTGCTGTAATTAATATAGAAATAGAAATAGTTTTCCTTTTCGTTAGAAGCCCTTTTTAACCACTCTTAATACAGTCATCTTTATTTAGTTTCTTTAATAAACACATGTATAGGGTGCTTCGCAGTCGTCATTTACCTTCTCTTGTGTTTTATTTCTATTGTTATTTGCTGTAGTTGTTTTGTGTTTTAGTACAATATAATATTATATTTTTCTTTTTGTTATTCCTTTTCATTTTTATTTGATTTTGCCTTTTACTTATATTCAATTATCTCGTGGTTGTACTTTTCCAGATTTTTTATTTTTTCAATTATTTTTATTTCCAGCTTGTCGCCATAATTTTCATATTCCTGGTATTCTTTTTTACTTAAAACTTTAATGGTTTTCTATGTTCTAGAAATTTATGTAAAAAGGAGCTGAAATATAAGTATTAAATACACTCAAAGAAATTTTTTGGTAAATAAAGATATAACAAACATAACTTAAGTAAAACACTAAATAGCCTGCTAACTGATAGGCTTTCAGTCAAAGTTTATAGAATTAATCTCCATATCCAGATATACATTATCACACACAAATGGTTGTAATAACAACCCTTCAGTCCGGTTTACGACCTAGCTTCTCAAGCAACTCGTGTTGTGTGGAACCACAGATTTTTGAAAAACTTTTCATAGAAAATATTTTCAGAGATTTTCCAGAAATCTGCTGTGTCTAAGTCGCCTAGAAATAATTTGTCGTCTTTTCATATAGTTTTGTTTGGGATATCTGACCTGGGGTTTGAACCGTGGTTTCACATCTAATATGCCACTTCTAATAAGCAACTTCGATCTCCATCATCATCATGTGGTTTAATAGTTAAAGTGCTTGCCTTCGGATTTCTCTAAGCAAACCATTCAATGGGACTCTGAACGTCTGAAGCTCCAGAGCGGAACATCAAGAAAAGTGTTATATGGTTAGAATGAAGTATCTCGTGAGAAAAGTTAGGACCATTGAATAAAATTTCTTAACATTATACTCAATACAACCATTGTCACAGAAGAACTTTCGACAATCCCATCGTCAAAGGGCCAATACTTACATTCGAAATATTTCCTTGAAATGACAGATTATTCTAAGGTCTACATAATGTAAGTCGCTGGAAATTTGGAGGAGCTCGAAAACTATGCTTCCTATTGACTAGGAAATTACACTGAAAGAATTTGAAAGCACTGAAACAGCTCAATTTTTTTTTCCGTGCACTCTGCACTCACTGGACATTACTAATAGGAAGGCATAGCCGTTGGCGTTACTTCTTCACCAGCTCGCATAGAGAAAAAGAACAGTCATTTTATATTTCAATACCCATCACTTGGCCAAAGAACCTCATTGTTGAAATCCAAGACGAAACTGTTTGAATTTAGAATAAGGATGGATGACCCGTATCTAGGCGACTCTGGACGGCTTACCAGCGTACATTGTATATTTTGTTTAATTTTAATTGCAACGTGATAGCACAATGAGCCTAAGTGGAAACCTCAAGTGTTTTCAGTAAGAAAGTCATTTATTTTAGTAGCTCACCAGTTCAAATCAACTTTCGCAAAATGTAAAGATCACGGGACGTAGCAATATAATGTAACAGACATTCCACCGAGTTATTAATTTCAGATATGTATGGGTCTGTCTGGGTAAGCTGAATCAGTTAATTAGTAGACTAAGAATACAATCTTTGCGCTGCCATCTCACATCCTCCACATCATCCTGATAGTGATTTTTGTACAAAGTTTGGTGTTGTTCGCAATTTTCAGTACATATTTGGCATCAAATATTCTTCCACACTTTATATACCAAGAGTAACTGTCAAAAAGATTAACTGCTATTATAGAGTATATATGTATTGACTGTAAAACAAATTAACTTTGAGTGTTTTATTGTGTGCCTCGGTCATGCTCTCTCTTTATTTGTTGCAGTTGCCTTTTAGGCATTAATTTCAGATTCCTTGCATGTTCTAATGGTCCCTCAAGTCAAATGATTTTAACAAAGTCATGCACATCACATTTATCAATAAAAAGCACGAAACTTAAATAGCAATTGTTGCTGTTGCAATGTAATAGTACTTAAGGAAATTAACTTGCAGTTGAATTATCCCCAGAAACGTTTCAAGAGAGGATACAATACATAAGTAAAAGTGTATGTGCGTGAGTATACTTCTTAGGATAAACTAATACTACCCATACTGCTCATGTTATTTTTATGATTCGTGTCAGTAATAGTATAAATCGGCGTGAGTTTAGTTTAGTTGTGCATGATGGTTATTGGATATAGTAGCCAGTATAAGCAGGCATTATTAAATTATAAATATTAACAGAGACAGCAGCAGTTGCGGTATCAGCAGCTTTTATAGTACGTGTGACCTACTTTTCTTTTGGTCCTTCTAGTAGGTATAGCTTAAGGCGAAAACTTTGATAGTAAATAAAAATTGCCATGAAAAGTTTCTAAAAAAAACTGTCGTTCGGAGTCGACTTTATACTGTAGGTCCCTCCACTCATGTATAAAATTTATAGATATTCATGGCATATTTATTTACTCTCAGAGTTTTTGTCACCGAAGAAATATTTTCCATAAAGAGTTCTGGCATTCAGTTATGTGGCTCAGCTACAGCCTAGAATATGGAAAAGATTCAAGGACAAAATCCTACGATATAATATAAATTGGTACTACCATGGCTTATATTAGAGCTCTTGACCTGAAAAGAAACTGGAATTAAATTTAGTTTTAAATTATTGTTTACGATTTTTTTTTCTTATTTCTAATTATTGTGTTGTCGATAAGTATTTGAACTAAACCTGATCTCTTTTGAAAAAAATATGCAATGGCCCTGAAAAGAACCGATTGTTGAGCATAATTAAACACACATATAGTTTTTTTTTTTAAAGAAAGTAATAAGAAATTTATATATGAATTAAATCTCATCCCTTTTGTTAAACATTTAGTGATTCTAAAAAGAACATCTTTTTTTCTTTTTTTTTAATAATTGATCAGTTAGTCGTTACATTTTAATTTTCTGTACATTTTTAATCTTTTCTTATGTCCTCTTAATAACATTAGTAGTCATCAATGAAGAAATGCAAAATATTGCATGCATCATAAGCGTATACGTAATATTATCTCTTCGTGTCATAACACATGATGATAATGTTGAAAAAGGCTTGTTTTGGTTAAATTAAATGTGAAGCTTTCTTCGAAACTATTTAAGAAACAGATTTTGTTTTCTAAAACTAGTTGCGTAGAGGTAGGGACTACTTTTATTATTGATATTGTTCCCCATACATAGAAAGTTTTCTGTTGCTAATATTTCGAAGAAAAATAATTTTTAAAACATAAAAAAAAATTGGTTATTAAGCCTGTGTATGCAACGCAAAAAAAGGAGGTGTAAATGATTTTTGCTTAAAACATTTTCAGACTGTATATAATACAATTATAAACTACTTTTATGTACTAATGTACACACATATGTACGTATAAATACGAAAGCAAATAAAATAAAGTTAAGGAGAAAAAATCAGTCTAGCCGTGGTCTAGTAGGTTGTACATTGGCTTATTAGATGTGAGGCCATGTCGGACATCTTCAACAAAACAAAATAAAAAACAATTTCATCGGCGACTTCCTTATCATGATAAAGTTTCTAAAAAGTCTGTCGTTCGGAGTCAACTTTAAACTGTGGGTCCCTCCACTCATGTATAAAATTAAAACACATAATATAAACTAGGACGTTGTACAATGGGTCAATTCGACGTACGGGTACTGTATGTAATTGTCTTAATTGACAAGTACACGTCCTCTAACCTCACCTAACCTGTGTTGTGTGTGTTAATTTGTGTACATGAGTAGCGGCACCTACAGTTTAATGTCGACGCCGAACGACAGATTTTTGAGGAACTTTAGGGTAATTTTATTTTACTCTCAGAGTTTTTACCAGAAACAACTGAGAGGAAGTGATCGAAGAAATATTTCTTTATATTCCGTTTTGTTGGAGACGTTTGACCGGGATTTGGAACCGTGGCCTCATGTCTAATAAGCCAACACACTACCTACTATACTACGACGACTATATATTCTTACACGTTCGTTAAATTTATTCATTCAAAGGCAAGTACATATACCTTTTCATGTTTGCTTTAATTGCCGAAATGCCTAATAAAATCCATGAATATAATTAATGACAAAAAATTCAGATTTCGCGGTAAAAACAGGGAACGTGGAACTTTTAGTAATCTCTACAGAGTAAGTCTACAAGTTATATGGGAAGACTTAACAATGCAATCTAAATCTCTATTCATGTTGCTATTGCATGTGATACAGAAGCATTATGAAAGCATTTTGTGTAGAATGCTTTAATTTGTTTTTTAAAATGTAATTTCTAATTTTGTTTTAACATTAAGAAATGCTTACACTAGTAATAAAGAAATTTTGTGTTAAAAACTTTAAAAACATACAAAATTTTATGCAAAATATTACACTTTTTCACAAACACGTACCATAAGCGTATACGTAATATTCGTAATATTATCACCTTAAAGTAATATTGCTCATACGTAATGCTACCATAATGATGATGATGATGTTGAAGAATTACAAATATGAAGTTTTCATTAAAGCTATTTAAGTAAAAGATTGTGTTTTCTAAACGTGGTTGGTAGAGAATATTTTTATTATTCATGTGGCTTTTCATAAGCAGAAAGGAAAATAATTTTAAAAATATTAAAAAAAAGAATAAATTTTTGTTATTAAACCTGGGTACTTAGGTACACAAAAAATATCGTTTACGTGATCTTTGCTTATAACATTTTCAGACAATATGTAAAATAATTATAAACAAATTTTTATACTTACACACACATGTTTAAATACAAAAGCCAATGAAATAAAATTAAGGACAAAAAACCGTAGCCCTAGTCCAGAAGATAGTGTGATGGCTTATTAGACGTGGGGCCAGGGTACAAACCCCAGTTCAGACATCTTCAACAAAACGAAATATGAAAACTATTTCAAAGGCGGCTTCTTCTCAGCAACTTTCTGGCAAAAACTCTGAGGGTAAATAAAATTGCCATGAAAAAGTTTCTCAAAAATCGTTCAGAATAGTCTATAAACAGTAGGTCCCGTCACTCATGCATAAAATTAACACACACAACATAAGTGATGTGAAGAGCTATCTTGTAATCCAGACTAAAGCGTTGTAACGACCAATGATACCGTGCGACAGTGAAAATACACCAGAGTAACTACATAGCTTAAGTTATTCACTAGGTTGAGTAGAACTCTAAAATATTTTTTTTTTTCTCCAACCCTCCAAAATTGTTTTATTTGACAAGAACCGTTTTTTTGATCTTTTCACACAAAATTATTTATTATACAAATATGTTTGAACCTAGTTTAAAAATTCAAAGTTTTTTTTAGAAAGGAAAGAGATTAGCCTTTAAAACGGTGTACAGAAACGTTTTGTTCAACCTTAAATGTTATGAGTTTTGAGGGGGTAAACTTGGAAAATATTATTTTTTTCATATTTTTTCAAGTTTGAGCATTCTTAATTGCAAAATTTAATTAAAATATATGAAATAAGTGGTGACATTATTATGATATGATAAAATCGGACAAAAATTATCTTAGTTATTATTTAAATAGTATAACAGCCATGTTATATTTTTTATATACAGTGCTTGACAAAACAATGGAAACTTTTTCAAAAATGTACTTAATCGGACGAAAATTTAACATGTTTTTTAAAAATCGGCAAAACATTCGTGGAGTTTATTAATATGCACTGTTATTAACGTTTCTGTATATTAAAATTATGTATAAAAATGAATTATATAATTCAAAAATTAAAAAAGTTTCCAAAGTTTCCAATGTTTTGTCAACATCAAATATGTGAATAGAATTATTTTTTTTAATTACTGAATTATATAGTCTTTTTATATATTTTTTAAAATACAGAAATGTTAATAACAGTGCATATTAATAAAAGGCATTAATATTTTGCCGATTTCTTAAAAAGATTTTTAAATTTTCGTCCGATTGTAACACATAAATAAATTTTTGAAAAAGTTTCCATTGTTTTGTCATGCACTGTATATTAAATGAACAACAACTAACTGAACAACATGGACTATGTTGTTACTCTGGTGTATTTAATTTTTTGTATTTTGTCGCACCGTGTTATTTATGTATGCATGCTTCTATATAACACGTACACACTATTGGTAATTACAATCATTTATTCAGAAATATGGCCTAAGTTCTCATAACACTCATGTGGTATGCATTAACTTTATTCATATGTAGTAGCGCCTGCAGTTTAACGTCGAATACGGGTAATAAAGTTGAAAAGTTTAGTCATGGCAATTAGTTACTATCTCAGACTAATGAGAGGATCGCCGAAAGAACTATTTTTTCATATTTTTTATTTTTATTTCAAGATGCCACAGTTAAGGTTAGAACTTCCGACTTCTCACCTAGTAAGACAATACACTACTCACTAGATATCGCATATTAAAAATGTATACAAAATCTTTTAAAAAAGAATTTAATTTGCCTTGAATTACAAACTAGTTTTCCATAAAACTGAATGCTTTGCAGATGACTCTTCCGACTACAACAACGGCAATCAAAAAGACCTTCGTCGAGCAGATTAAGGTTTGATGTTCAGAAACGAGTAAGGTGTGCTTGTGCTGAGTTCTTCTCGATATCAAGTACGAATAACTAACTAAATTTTTCAATTGTCCTTATTTCGATCCACGTTAGAGTTACAAAAATTCCACAAAAAAAATTAATTTTCAAGTAAAATTTCATTATACATACATACATACATATATGTATATACAGTGGTGGTCTTATAATTAGAAACGACTTAGCAACATGTATGTATGTTTGTTAATTTATTTTACAGTTATCATTGTATACCTGGGATCAAAGGCTTTGCTTGGAGGACGTCTTACACTATGTTCAGACATGTACTTTTATTGAATTAATATTCGGTTCATTGATAACAATATTTTTAGTGTTCAGACACAAAATTTATTTGACAGCTGGTAAACAAAACAGCTGATTGCTTCAACAACATTGCTTTTAATTTAATCGCGAAAATTAGTGTCAAAAAAATTTGAGATAAAATGGAAAACAATTTAACATTGAAAAAGGTCTTACTAATGATTAACCGAAACGCCGAGCTGTTGCGGTTAGTAGGGAATATTTCTGACTCCAAAGTGGCTTCTCTCAGAAGGATGAGAAAGAAAAATTTGATAATACTGCATAGCTTGCAGAAAAGAAAACTTTTGCTTATGGCACTGTTAGAGGAAAATTAAACTCAAAGGTCTTTATTTATTAACTGCTGAATACGTCGTATTTTCAAAATATACCGGTCAGTTAATATATTCTGCATAAACCCGAGGATGAAATTGCGAGAACTGTTATAGATTATCAGTCAAGACCTAGAAGGTCAGCCATACATGGAGAAGACAGGTAGAAACAGAAGCTGCTTCCTTCAGAGCAGGAACTGGATTCCCAGTAATATGTCACTTCAGGGTATATATTATAAATAACTTTTCGAAATAAATTAGATATTATCATCAAACAACATTGGGATGAAAGGGTTAAAAATTAAATACGACATCAAGTCTAAGATGTTATTAAAATTCTTTTTTATATGACATCAGTTGGAAATATTTTCTCATCCCTTTCTGCTGACCTTACATTTTTTGTTTGTCGTTGTTTTGTTTTTGTTTATTGTTGACATTTGAGTTGTCAAATATCAATAGAAAGTGTTCGGAAAATTATAATATGCTCACTGAACGTACTTATGACAGTGCTGTATTTGAAGTTTTAATCAATATTATAACAATTTATGAATTTATTGAGCAATAATTAATTGACATTTTATATGAAATATTGATATCAATAATGTCGTTTATTGCGATTTTCTCAATATACGTACATGTCTGAACATAGCATTACATACGTTTTTCCATGAGATTGCGACAAATTAAACTTAGATTCGTCACTACAGAGAACTCTTTTTCAGAAACCTCGTTTCTAATTATAAGGCCACTACTATATGTTCATAATTGGTGATTACAGCCTTTAGTCAGGAGTACGAATTAGCTTCTCACACCACTGATGTTGTGTGTGTTAATTTTATACATGAGTGGCGGGACCTACAGTTTAAAGTCGATTCCGAACGACAGATTTTTGAGCAACTTTTTCATGGCAATTTTTTATTTACTCTCAGAGCTTTTGCCAGTAATCTGATAGGAGGAAGTCGCCGAAGAAATACTTTTTGTTTTGATGTCTGACCTGGGGTTTGAAACTTGGCCTTTCGTGTAATAAGCCAACACACTACCTACTAGACTACGGCGACTGCAATTTTACATGCCACATGCAAATTCTAAATGTGCTAACTGAAGAGCTCATTATAGGCATCAGTTCATTCATTATTGTCAGCTGCATAATAAAGCCATTGCATCTTAACAATGAAATATGGATGTATGTATTCCATGCATTTTTCCAATTGTTGCAACAAAAACAATAATCATGACTTTACCGCCATTATTGTGCAATGGGGTGTATGAAATACCCTTAGTTATGCTGTGATATTGTTGAAATAATCGACAGTAAATGACGAGAAAAATTTAAAAATAAAAACCAAAAAAATGTCTGTGTAGTCAAGAGAATAGTACGACTCCTTTCTAAGGACAAAAAAACAATAGGAAAGGAACAAAAGCAAAGAAACACAAGAAAGAAACTGAAAGAAAGTAATTAAGAAAATGTAAAAATATTGCTTTAAGCTTTGCAATGATGATAAAAAGTTTGGCTGCAACACAACCAATGAAGTCTCTTAATGGAATTGGTTGAGGTTACTAGTATCATTATGCTTTGATATTTAACACTGAATTATTCTTAAACAAAAGCAGGAGATTGAAATAATAAACCACTGTGTCAGATGACAGGAGTTCTTAGGACAATTTTAAAGACTTGCCGTCATGGCAGGTTTATTAAAATTTTTCCATAATTAAGGCTTAAATTTTATTTGATTTGCATTCAAATAATATTGAGAGAGAGCAGTGAAAAGCGAAAAACCCAAATTAAAATAGGATAAATAATAGCAGACCCAAAGTGCAGTAAAATAACAAAAAATCCTTAAATCTTGATCGTAAAAGAGATTTAAACATAACGTTAAACGCTAACTCCAACTTATTGTTTTGGCGTAGATAAACTTCAAAAGTTTTAATCTGAAAGACTACATGCGATTGAATTATTGGCCAGATCCTTGGGTTCCTATCTGAGTTAAATTAAAAATAAAAACATCAGCTTTCTACAGATATGGGTAGCAAGTTTTGAGTCCATAACTTCACACGGATACTTGGTTCTGGAGATTAGAAACACTTCCTCTTTCTCTGAGCACATAGAACAATGGAAGAATAAAATTCAGTGGAAAAATCACACACAAATTAAAGGGAAAGACTTAAAATTTTAAATCTTTTTAAACAAATATTTTGCATATGACATACACAAAGTATATCTAATGAAAAGAAAAACACAAAAAAGAATCAACAACACAATTTTGCGAGTTATCTTTGTTCTGTTTCTCACAACACAGTAGTTTTGCCAGCCACCAAGAAATAAAAACAAAATGCCTGTAATTAGCGCAGGAGTTGTACTTCTATGTGGCAGTAATTTTTTTAAGATTTCAAAGTTTGGGATGAAAAAATCTAGTAGTTTCTTACTGCTCTTCTCATATTTATCTCACGAGACAGACAAACATTAGAAAAATGTGTTTCGTCTCATGTTACAGATGATAATATTTCGGTCAACTACGTACGCATGAGATTACAGCATCATTCGCTTTGATAATGATATATTTCCTTTTATTACGCCTTTTCGTACAATGAGCTGAAAGTCTTCCAGCCTTTAATAATCATGCTTACAGCCTTTTTTTTAAATTCGAATAAAAACGATTTTTTTTCTAAAAAAAAAATATATGTATTTATCTTAATTTTTTGTTAGAAAATTTTAACCAGTTTCATAAAACTTTTATCACACAACTTGTAGTTTTATGCAAGAAATAATAGTGTATAAATAGTTTGGGATTAGCTATCATACTTTCAGAGCAGCCCATATATCCTTTTTTAAGATTTTTAAAAATTTAATTTTTTGTTCGCCTAAAAGGTAAGAAAATTAAAGAAAATATATTTAAATAATGATGCTTATGTTTTTATGTTCTTTTTTGGTATATTTTCATCTCAAATTAAAGGTTTTTAGCAACAGAATTCAAAAACTTTTTAGTTTTGTTGTGGAAAATGAAAATTAACTCCAACGATTTTAATTGAAATTTGGTACTTAATAATGGAATCACTTACAGTGATTGTTAGGGAAATTAATTTAAGGATTTTTATATAAATCTAGCTTCATAAAGAGATTTACAGAGTAATGCTTGGTATTGATTTATGTTTTCTTTCCTTTCCTTTTGTTTTGTTTTATTACGTTTTCAATTCATATTTAATTTTGTCGCTGTAGATTAGTAACTAACCCTCAACTGAGAGTGTTACTGATGCGAGTGACAATAAGCTGTTCCATCTAAGCAATTGGAAACTTATAAATCGCCACAAAGCAGAGTGCTAGACGTCAAATTATTATCATTTAGAAAGAAATAAAACCAAGCTGACATTAAAAATGCTTGTAAAAAACCATGCCAATGTACACCATGTCAAAAATGTTGGCCCAAATTTCATAAAAGTGATAGTTTTATTAAAATGAATTAAAATATCAAAATTTTTTAACAATATCTGCCCATAATCGTGACAATTCCATGTACTACAAGTATGTATCAAAAGTGATACATTAGCTAGAATTATGAAGTTTTTTAAGGCTGGATCTACGGATAAACGAGAAATAGAAATTTAAGTAATAAACTATTGTATACAAAATAGCAAAAAACAAAACCAGAAACATCATTTTAATTGATCGGTAAATTAAATACTTGTTTGAAAATATGCTGGAAAGCTTTAAATTGTAATACGAATGATTGAGTACTTATACATCTCGCTTTATGCTTTATCTCAGGTTTATAAAAGATGGAAGCTTATATGCAGTAATTTCATTGACAAGAAGCCAAGAAGCTGAGATTTAACAGCATTAGGCAATTTCCTGTGGGGCGTCGTTAAAGAAAAGTATTATTTCGACAAACCAGAGCATTTGAACGCCAACATTCGTGATGCGTTAAATAGAAAAGGATGAGGTCAAATTATTTTAGAGCGAAAAAAATTTACGGGCCAGTACCTGGTCTGATTTAATTAACATTAAGCAGCTCTGTGACATGCAGGGAAAAAATAAAGAGTGTTAGAGACGAATTTTTCAGGGTAAATTTGTTTTGCATTCACATTGGATTCATTTATTTGACCGTTAAGTGAATACCAGGATATATGATAGCAGATCTTTTTCATTGGCCTGAACTACGAAAAGTTCTCTTAGTACATTGGTTTTGCAAAATCTTCATACAATACCTTCTTTAGAAGAAAATCAGGCTTATTTTCCTGCCATGCCATTATATGATACTGTCAAGGATTAAGCTTTTGGAAATATTACTGTAAATGTTGTATTTGATATACTTTCTTTTAGTTGAAAGCGGGCTTGTCTGTGTAGACTTAACATAGTCCCACAAAAAATAGTCTAAAAGCGTTAAATCCCACGATCTAGGCGTCAATTGACCGGTCCCGAACGTGAAATAAAATGTTCACCGAACTCGCCTCTCAATAAGTCCATTGTTACGCGTGCTGTGTGGCATGTGGCACCGTCTTGTTGAAACCACATGTCATGCAAGTCAAGCTCTTGCATTTGGGCAAAAAAAAGTTGAATATCATCTCACGGTAGCGCTCACCATTCACAGTTACGTTACGATTCGCAGCATCTTTGAAGAAGTACGGTCCAATGATGCCACCAGTCCACAAACCGCACCAAACTGTGACTTTTTCTGGATGCATTGGAAGCTTTTGTAATGCTTCTGGCTGATCTTCACTCCAAAGTCGACAATTCTGCTTATTTACGTATCCATTGAGCCAAAAATGAGCTTCGTCGCTGAACACAATTTTTCGATAAAGAAGTGGATCTTCGGCCAACTTTCCAAGAGCCCATTCACCAAAAATTCTGCGTTGCGTTAGGTCATTCGGCTTCAATTCTTGCACCAGCTGTATTTTGAAAGGCTTCACACCTAAATCCTTCCGCAAAATTTTCCACGTTGTTGAGTAACAGAGGCTCAATTGCTGCGAACTACGACGAATCCATAATTGATGGTCATCATTAACACTGGCCGATACAGCTACGATATTCTCTTCAGTTCGCACTCTACGTAAGCGTGTTGGTGGTTTAATGTCCAACAATGTACATTCAGTGCGAAATTTAGTCGCAATAGCCCGAATAGCCTCTTCAGTGGGTCGATTAAACTGACCATAAAATGGAAGAAGCGCGCCATTAACTTTCTTAACAGAGCACGCATTTTGATAATAAAATTCAACGATTTGCAAGCGTTGTTCGTTTGTAAGACGATTCATGGTTAAATTATAGACCAAACTGAAGATATTTGACAGTGACACAAAACAGGAAACGTGCGTGAGCTGTTTAAAGCAGTGTTGCCAAAAAGATAATAGCTAAAAAATCACCCGTTACTTTTATTGACGCTATGTCATATAATGTAGTTTAGACCCTCTTTGATAGGCAATACAATGTTTAGTAGTTCAATATTTATAGTAAACTTACTTGCCTTATAACAGTAAAAGTAGAACATCGTTTATACTACGTTTCATAAGAATAATTTTTCTTTCAATTCTTATCTCCTGTCTTGGACTGTTGTTGATCGAAAATAAATTCATTTCATTATGACAGCTGGAAAGCCTCATTCTGGCATATAAATTTCTAAAATGGGAAAAATAGAGAGAAAAATTAAAAAACATAAATAATTTAATGCTGATCTTTAAAAAAAGTTTTTAAAATTTTATATTAATATGTTGTTGGATAATTTAAATTTAAAAGAGCTCTCGCTAAAATCTTAAAACAATTTACAGATGCATATATCTCACAGGTGTTAGCAGATCAGATGTTCCTCTACACATTAATTTGTTTCTATGCCTATAGACCTAGTTTCTATTACACCCTAGGCAGTTTCTTACAAAAATAGGTTACATAGTTTTGTCTCATGGTATTTTTATGGTATCTCTCTTATTTTATCGGGTTCGCCATCTAACGTTTTGTTTTCAACTAGTGCTTATTTCGTGAATGGTAACACTTAGCTCATGTCTGATTTGGCAGATAATTAGTTTTACCCTTCCGCTGAACGAATATGGTTGTGCATACGCTTGAATAACGCTGGTAAATATTGCGACATTACTTTGAAAATCATGGTAATGTTGCAGAATGTGTGCGAAAATTGCGTACAGATTTTGGAAGAAGAGAAGCACCGTCAGCTCCGTATATTCGTTATCTTGTGAAAAAATTGAAAGAAACTGACATCCTCATCGATAAGCCAAAGCGTGAAAAGCCAAAAACACCCGAGAATATTGCTGCTGTGGCAGAAAGTGTGCGTGAAGCGCACATTTCGGAGACATCATTGAGACGAATTTTGCATAAAGACCTTGGTATGACGCCATACAAAGTCCAATTGGTTCAGGAGTTGAAGCCGATTGACCATCCAATGCGTTTTCGCTTCGCTAAGTTGGCCTGCGATCGACTTACAGAACATGCCGATTTTGGCAAAAAAAATCATCTTTTCAGATGAAGCTCATTTTGATCTTGATGGGGTATGTAGAAAAGCAAAATTGTCGCATTTGGGGCACAGAAAACCCGCACGCATACATTGAAAAGCCGACGCACCCACAACGAATCACTGTTTGGTGCGGATTTTTGTCCAGATGTATAATAGGGCCATTTTTCTTCGAAAATGAGCAAGGAGTGGCCGTTACAGTCAATGCCGATCGTTATCGGGCCATGTTGAACGAATTTTTGTTCACAAAAATTGAAGAGGAGGATATTGGCAATATTTGGTTTCAACAGGACGGCGCTACGTGACACACAGCCGAAGCTACACTCGATGTTTTGCGCCCCGTTTTTGAAGATCGCATTATCAGCCGCAGAGCTGATGTCGTTTGGCCACCTCGGAGCTGCGATTTGACACCGTTGGACTATTATTTGTGGGGTGCCGTCAAAGATAAGTGTTACGCTGACAAGCCAGGGACAATTGACGCTTTAAAGGACAATATTCGTGAACCCATTGGTGAAATACAGCTGCACAAAATCGATAATGTGCTTAAAAATTGGACCGATCGTGCAGGCTACTGCATGGCCATCCGAGGCAGCCATTTGAATGAAATTATTTTCCATTATTAACCAGAAGGATTGTACTTTCAAATAAAAAAAGAAATTTGAGAAAATATTCAGTAGTTTTTTTTTAAAGCATTTTCAAAAAAAAAAAAGTTATTTGGCGAACCCATTATATGATAAACGTAAGATTCTTTTGAAGCAAGAGTTCTAAAGTATTTGCATAATTTTCGGGGAATTTCTTGGTATTGCATTTGGACTGAGTAATCAATTGGAAAATATTCGTAACAGAATAGATTATCCGATAATGTAAAAATTCAACTCCTTTATAATATGTTAGTTTCTTTTATTCCCTACTCCCTAGAAAATTAAACTTATTTCATGGATTTAGTAGCAATAAGTACCTTTTCTTCTCACAGTAGCACTGCATGGTAACTTCATAATATTGAAACACTAACGCTACTCATGTACTGGCTATTATTATTGATTCCTTACTTTTAGTATTTTTCTAAAAGTACTTTTTCTTTGCTAATAAACGCTATAAATAATTTCATTTAACATTTAGCTGCCTTACAAGCTTACAACAAAAACTGTTAACGATGCGAAAAAGAAATAATGCAACGTCGTAATGCTGTAATATTGTAGCACATAAAAAATGACCGTTAAACAGGATGTACTTTATAACTGCATAGTAAGGCCCACTATTGCCCGCAGTTAACCGCCTAGAAACAAGTACTGAACAATAAAATAAATAAAAAAGAAGAAGGAGAGCTGGTTTCAAGTTATAAAAATTTGTAGAAAAATATTTATGACAGGACATATTTAATGGCGAATTAAAAAAGAAAATTTCATCAGCGTCATCAACAGCGCAGTGGTAAATAGCTATAATGGCTAACTTTTGAGCACGATATAATTTTTGTTGATGCAGCATAATGATGGTGGAAAAAGGAAATAAGAACTATGGAATACAATCTCAAAATAAAAAATAATAATAATAATAAATTAAAAACATTAAATGAAAAAGTCACGAAAATGGAATAGAAGAGGAAAAAAGAAAAATATTCAAACATTATTATTTTTATGCTGCTCTTGCTGTTATTCACCATTTGTAATATTGCTTAAGGGATTTATTAATAAAAAATGGAATTAAAATGCCATAATGGACAGTGGCAAAGAAAAAGGCATGGAAAGCATTATCGGCAAAGGAGAATTCACTTTGGTATAGCTTTTAAATGGTTTTGCTATTAAAATAATTAAAAAATAATTAAAAACAAATTATTTGAATAATAAAAAAAAATGATGCTCTACCCTAGCACAGTGGTTTCCTTGTATGGACATGCGGTCAAAAACCAATATCTCCAAAACCAAAAAAGCTAGAGTCTTCAAAATTGGTCAGCCCATAGCATGTCCTAAGAGCTTAAAGCATTTTTTAGGAAAAAATTTTAACAACTGTAGTCAAAGTAGCCATTTCATCTCTGAAGGGTTAATTGGCTTATAGATTTTTTTAAGAATTTTTGAAATAAAGTATGAAAATTCGTTTGTTTTAAAATATTTTTGCAAATTTTTATTCCATTATACAAAGTTATAAAATTCAGTAAGAGTTATTATTAAATAATGTAAGATAATAAAGTATATCCTTATTTTTCGCTTCAGCTGCTTAATCATCTAGCTCCATGGATTAGAATTTTGTGTACCGATGGAGGGAGGTAGTACCAAGGATAGTCCTCAAAAAATCGTATGTTGGCATGTAATGATGACAGTCCGAATTCGTAATGAGCTTCATCTACTGTTTTCTCGAGGCAGATTCCATGTCATTCATTTCTGTAGGCAATTCACCAAATATGTGACATTTTGCAGATGACGTTTCGGTAAGAGCGTTACAAACTTTGCCGTCAACCATGGTCAGTTTTATGTCATGCGTTATATGTATTTCTTGGTTTCTTTTATTTATTTCGGTGGGAGAAAGTGCAACAATTTTCGATTTAATATAACGTTCCTCATTTTCACTTTATCAAATGCCACAAAATTGCAATATAAAGTTTAAAATAACAGCATTTAAAAAAAAATTATTTCTCTTTACTCATTTTCTTAAAAAGATATAGTGCAAAACAAAATGCGTTTTTTTATTTTTTATTTTTTCGTAGGATGACTACGCAAATCACATCCATATGCGAAGATATGCAAAAACCCGCGCCCAAAATATTATTTAATTTAAAGAGGGATAAAAAATCTACAATTTGATGTATAATAAGTTGTGGGCAGATGAGGGCCAAGTAACTAAAAGTCTACGTGAAAATTTAGTTTTTAAGAAAAGTGTGTTTAGAAAAGGTCAAAAAAGTATTCTTCAGGGATTTTTTAACGGGCCTAAATTTTTGCAACTTTTATCATTTAATTTGGTAGAAAACAAGTTAAAATTTAATTTTTGTTGGGTTTTTGAAGACTTCTGCCACAATAACACGAAAAATTTTTTAATTAAACTTAAGTTTTTTTGTAGGACTATGCGACAACAATATATGCAATATGAACTTACCTCCACTTTCAAATGACGCAAATATTAAATTTCGCAAAAAAAAAAAACAACAAAATATGTTAGATTCATAAAATTTAGAGTGTTGTCAATAAGTTTAGTGCAATAAACCTTAGAGAAATTAACTAACTTTTTTTGATTTTTGGCCTATGGGGGCATACCGTTTGGCTTTCTTTAAAGTACTCTCTTAAAATTTAATGTACTATGTAAACATAAAATCCAGCCCAATTACAAAGCATTTAAATCTGAAAGAAAATTGTTTTTTAAAAGAAATATTTGGTACCTTTTAAATTTTAAAAATAAATTATTTCTGTAGTATGAATTGAGAAAAAGTTAAACTAAAAAGTACTTTTCTGAGCTCGGATTTTATCCTTTTAAAACCAAAGGATTTTCGTATTTCTTTGCTCTCTCTCTCTCAGTTTAATAAAAAAAAAGTTTTTTTTTCTTTTTTAAATAATCAGATGAACGAATGGTCGATCAGCTGTACAATATTCTGAAATAATAATATTTTCATCTAATGTTGCCTAAAAATCACGGCCGCTGTGAATGTCGCAGTGCTAAAAACTATTTTATTTTTATTTCATTTCAAACTATATTTTAAAATTCAAGAGGTTTCAGTCTCCTTCGAACTAATCAATTCAGGAGTCTCCATGAATCCGGAAATCCATCGAAGATAACATCAACAACCGTACTATGTAATCTGAATCATTATGCCATCTCTCTCTTTCTCTCTTGCTCTGCTGGGTGCATGGGAATTCATGCATATCAGTAGATAGATAAACATGCAAAGAGAGGATTTTATGCTGCTGATAAGGCCATAGGAATTCATGTCTATCAGCAGATAGATGAGTTTGCGAAGAGGGGAGTTTATGCCGCTGCCTTACTGATCCAAATTCTTAGTGGAGGCCTGATCCTTACTGTGAAGTGTGACTATATACATATTAGGATTGTTTCGCCAATTACCAAATATCCCTCATTTTTAGCATATTTTCTTTATAAAAAGAAAATTTAAAAACAAAAAGATATACTTAATTGGTCATTACAAACATTTAAACAGACTTCTCACGCCAGCCAGGTTGTGTAGGTTAATTTTATCTATGAGTGGTGGAACCTCTAGTTTGACGTCGACCCCAAGCGAAAGACTTAAGAAACTTTTTGTGCCAATTTCAGATTGTTCTAGAAAATCCTGCAGAGAGGAAATCGGCGAAGGAAATATTTTTTAAATATTTCATTTGATTAAGATGTTTGAGCTGGGATTTGAAACACAGACTCAAATCTAATAGACTACAGCGACTTCAATTTCAATGGCCAATTGTCTCAATGGAGTTGGATATGTAACTAATTTCCACTTTTCTCTTTTGTCAAAATAGTTATGCAATAAATAGAATGGAGACCAGATGTTTTCAAACTCTCACGATGTAAATATGCTTGTTTCAATAAATATCTGATATATACCCAACCAGATCAAAACTCTGATGAACTCATTCAAATCTTTTGTTCTCAAACTACACAAAACTTGTCTTGCACTCGTAGAAATATTAGTCGCACATGTATATGTCATTTGCAACACAGTATATGAGATTTAAAATTAAAAAAGAATGACATTACAAAAGACAAGAAATGATATGTTGTGACTCACTGAATTTAATTTGAACTCAGTGGAACAAAGTAGAAGATATTTTATTGTGAAATGATAAAGAAATCCTAAAAACCTTAAGACAAGATCAAATTCTATCAAAACAATCAGAGGCACTACATTTCTAGCATTGAAACGATGTGATTTTATCTTTTAAAGATAAAAGAAATGACCAAAAACGCTTATTTTCAATAGAGAAAGCGAAGTCAAATATTTTTGTTGCTAGTGAGGTAATTAAACCCTTTAGTCAAGATTAGGACCTAGCTTCTCATGCCACCTATGTTGTGTGTGCTAATTTTATACATGGGTGGCTGGACTTACAGTTTAAAGTCGACTCCGAAAGACAGATTTTTGGAAAGCATTTCATGGCAATTTTTATTTACTCTCAGAGTTTTTGCTAGAAATCTGCTGAGAGGAAGTGGCCAAAGAAATATTCTTTCATATTTCGTTTTGTTTGAAATGTCTGAGCTGGGGTTTGAACCAAGACCTCAAAGAGAGTTTTAATAGTCTTTTTAAAAATCATTTCCATTTAAAGCTCTGATTTTGGTATGCAGACCTTTAGTGAAAACTTTAAATGTTTTTACCAGCAGGACACCCTATAGTAAAATATATACCAATTTTGCTGTTCATCACCCATTTGTTTTTAACCTTTTAAAACACGAATACAAACAAAAGAAACACTTGTCTTGATATCAAAAGGACACGTTCATTTGAAAAGAGAACAATTTTTCTTTTCTTTTTTTCGAATCACAAAGTTGGTCTTTAACACCCAGACTGACTTCAACAATTTGAATGAAGGAACCGCTCTACAGGCAACATTTTGGAGAATCCTTTTCAAATGAAATAAAATTTATTGTTCTGTTGCGTTTGTCTTGTTTTTCAGCTTTATTTACATGGCACAGTAGCAGTGCATTAGTGCAACAGTAAGAAGGATAACGAAGCTGATATTGTTACAATATCAGCGTTTGTCAATTTAAAAATAACAAAAGCAACAATAATGCAGAAGAAGTGTTTCAAGTCGAATACTTGTCATCTTTTGTTGCTGTTGGTTTCAAATTTTCTTTAGGTTTAGGCGACATCATACGCGGACTTCTTGTCAATGAAATTGAATTGAATTGAATCGTTTTTATGGATGAGGGAGGGTTTTGGATCTGCTTTAAGAGAAGGCATTAGAAAGTGACCTCAGGTTCAATATTTAATTTTTAAAATCCCTTTTAATACTCTTCTTCATATGTAAATTGCTCTACATGTTTTTTTATTTTTTGCTAATCAAACATGCAATGTGGTGTTGATGCGAGGGTTGTCATTCGTAAAAGTTTTGCAAAATTTTTTTTTTTTTTATTACTTTCTCGGCAGTTTCAATTTCTAATTCGAAATTTTATTCCCGTATTTAAAATTTTATTTCACTTCGAAAGTAAAAACTGAAAAACAAAACTGTCTGCAGAGTAAACTTTTCTTTTCTCTTTTTTTTCTTTTTTTTTTCTTTTATTGATCCTGAGGTATCGCATGCAGTTACGTATAAAAGAAGAGCGAAACACATGCCATTGGTGTGTATCGTTTTGAATAAAATAAAGTTTTCAGTTCATTGGAAATTTGTTTCTTGTTCCAAGCCCTTAAGGCAACTTTTACGAAAATTTTGTTGTCAAATAAAATTTCATAGGAATAGGAATTGATATTTAGAATTCATTTTTGCAAAACTTTTCACATGAGTGTGAGGAGAATACAAGTTCGTTTACATTTTATTTGAAAAAAGTTTTATTACAGATCAGGTTTAACCTTTTTAATTTCACGTTTAGTTAATTTCACATAAATTGTACGTTATTATATTGTATTATATGTAGAGTACCATCTAAAAACATTTTCAAGGTCTTGAGATGATCTTTATAAAAACTACAACGATTTGATTGAATACAAAGCCTCAGCACCTGTACGTTAAAATACAATTCCGGAGGCCACTTCCTCTGAGCGTGTTTCTGCTAAAAACTCTGAGAGTAAATGTAAACTTTTCAAGAAAAAGTTTCTCAAAAATCTATTGTTCAGAGTCCGCTTTAAACTGTAGGTCCCGCCGGTCATGTATAAAATTAACAAACAAAACATAAGTGGTGTGAGGACCTACATCGCGATCCTGACTGAAGTTGTAATGACCAATTATATATGTATGCATGATTGCTTTGTTCAAACGACACAATTATTGCCAGCATAGATCAAAATTAAGACCCTGACACAGGAAAGCATCTGACAGCAATTGCTTCAATGACAAAACAAACACTTCGTTAATGTTTTAGAGGGATTGTCGTGATTCAACCACTTCAATATTTGTCTGACCAGAATATTTGAAATCGCCGTAGCCTAGTAGATAGTGTGTTGACTTATAAGACGTGAGACCACAGTACAAACCCCAGATCAGACATATCCAACAAAACTAAAGACGAGAAAAATATTTCTTCGGTGACTTCCTCTCAGCAGGTTTCAGGCGAAAACTCTGTGAGTAAATAAAATTGCCAAAACACGTTTCTCAAAAGTGTGTCATTCGGAGTCGACTTTAAACTGTAGGTCCTGCCACTCAAGTAAGAGGATAGGTTGTAATCCTGGCCTTATGCTCTGTGTAGAATAACACACCAGAGACTCTGCTGTGAATCGAAACCACAACCCTCACGCTAGTAGTCTAGCGCACGACCCAGAGCACCTCTGACATGACTTATCTTAACATTATTTTTAAAAATGCATTGAATTTGCTACGATCCACAAAAAGATTTTCGACATTAATTCAATTGGTTTACAAAGAGTTTTTGGTAAAATGTTTTGCTTCAAGGATATTGAAAAGCGGAAGATATGTATTAGCTTCGGTGGCAATGATTTTTAGTACTTTATGCAGCCCATTTTACGTGTTTGACGAGAAAATACAGGAATGAAATTGACAACCCAAAACAGCAATACTTCAAAATTGTTTTAGATTTTATTTAAATTTATGCCAACGTATCGTGAGTTAATGAACAATCTTGCTCCACTGCCAGACTCCCTTGGCCCATGATGTATAGAAGGCGTACTTACCAACTACTCAAACTTGTTAGCAATGTCACCTCGAGCACAGTGGCCATGCTAACGGGTCATTTTGTTATGAGAAGAAACGCGGGAAGAGTGCAGCTCCCATCAAACAACTTCTGCCCTGGGCGGAGAAGACTGTTATCCACTTTCTTTGTTAATGCCCATCTCTTGTGAGGTGCAGATTTCGGTTATTTGGCTCCCCATTGTCTGCTTAATGGAGTTATTATACATCAACTAGCTGTACCCTGCTCGTGTTGTTGCACCACCAACTAAAAGAAATTTGAAGGAAAGACGTCACACAAATGTCCAATTAATTTTGAATCATTTTATTGATTTTGTTTCCCGTTGTCCTGATGATTCAGATGAACGGGCCTGAGTTCAGCTAGTTCGATCAGTTTCTAATCTCACTTCTCTTTGTTCAAGTGGTTCAAGCGAACGTGTCTCAGCGGCATATACTCCAAGATTTTCCAGTCTCAATGCTCGTCTGATTTTGAGGCTCGTAATGCTCTTTTCTTCCGTGCTTGAGGTGTAGGTCGACCAATTGCTTGTCATTCATTTTGAATAATTTTCAGTGACACCACCCATCGCAAATTAGTCGGCTCAAGCGCAACAACTTTACTAAAGATCATAACATGATCAAATGCACAGTTTACGATTTAATTGATTTTAAGTAAATTTGAGTGGTGCCACCTGCCGCAAATTAGTCATACCAACTTATAAACCTTCTTCGGCTCATGCGCAACTACTTTGCAAATGATCATAACCTGATCAAATGCATAGATTACGATTCTATAAGGTACATACAAACAAACATTCATTTTTATATATATAGACTATGGAAGGTGACACGCCCACTATAGCCAATCCGCCCATTTTGTTCATATATGCGTCAAAGTCGTCCATACAAAATTTGAGAACTTTATCTGTTGCAGTTTATGAGATATGCGACATTAAATACTTATTGGTTATGTGGGCGTGGCACCTCGCCTACTTGCAATTTTAAAATAAAAAGTAGCCTATAGTTCCTTCCAAACATACAGGAAGGCACTGTTAAAATTTCAAGAAAGTTGGTCCAGCTGTTTAGCCGTCTATAGACTTCAAACAAACCCACAAACATATAAACACACATTCATTTTTATATATAAGATATCAAGGATATGGCTTCGTTTATTAAACTTTCAGGTTGGCTTCCAGATAATCGTAGTTTAACGTGCAGCCACTGCGCTGACCAACTTCTTCTGTTAGTTTAAGGGAATTCGGTTAGTACAGGAACTGCACTTACTTGTGGCGTCAGAACGCTCGGCTAATTGTGCTCAGGCTAGCTTTGGTAATCAAAGCTACCACTTCAACCCACCTACCTATTTATATTTAAAACAATTTTAAGAAAAACTATTCATATTAGCATTTTCTGAGCATATGAATGGTAAACCTAAACTTCTAACAATTTTTAGGGCTATAAATCCTTCTGAATTTCATTTGCTTTACAGGTAATTCACTTACAAAAAAAATAGGAAAGAAAATTTCGAAAACATTTTACAAACAATACTGATTCGAATGCCAACATGTACAAGAAAAAACGGAGAATAATTTTTCGTTTATTTGCTGAGCATAACAAATATTTCCAGTTCATCTAGTTCCAAGTAAAGTTATTAATGTTGTATTTAACTGGCATCAATATTTCACTCAAACAGAATACCATCCATTCTGCACCCATTTGGAATCAGGAAATAAAAATGCTGAAATAGAGTGAGAAACAGTAAAAAATTTCTCTGAAGAACAAATATTTTCTCATTCAATAAGGGCTCTAATTTATAAAGAAAAATCGCAAAAATATAAACAACAATAATAGCAAAATAAGTTTTAAAAAGAAAAATAAAATGCGAGAAAAATGCAAAAGAAAAATAAATTTTCTTTTAAGTCCTTTACAAAGTGGAGGTCAGTCAGCTACAAAATGATTCAAACGACTTTATGTTACTGCTGCTACACTATTCTACATTCTCGTTCAGGCCAATAGCCAGGATATAAAAGTGCAGCCTTAAATAATTTTAACAACAACTATAATACAAACAGCAATAACTGCAACGAAAAACTGTTTCTTTTTTTCCATTCCAGAGAAGGTTGCAAGGATATGGTTCCGTTAAATATGGGCAAGATTGTGAAAATTTGTTTCAAAAACAACTACAAGTGCCATACCATTAACGAAAGTGAATTACAACTTGATTTCATACTAGATGGTGGGGATAGCATAAAATAATAACACGATATCATCGTGCAGTTTCTCGTTGGCCCGTCTAGCATAGCGAAAACAAAGCGAATGGTCACGCAGCTTCAACTCTTAAATCAATTGAACTTTGTAAGGCGTCCGTACCAGAGATCAGCAATGAATCGCTTTTTCGCTACTCATAAGTACTCATGAAATTTTGAGTACGAGTGAGTCAACAGTTTTGAATCCAACTACTCTGATTCATTCGTACTCAGTACAACATTGATTTATAAATACAGGTGGTTGGAATGAGTATGAGTACAACGTTAACATCAAACTTATAACATTCGAAATATGTTTGATTCATACGCCTACTCATTCAGATTCATAAATTTAGAAAAATACTTATAATGCTCATAAATGATCCGAGTGATTCGAACCATTCGTCAAAATTTACAGTCTTAATTGTTGCTATATCTACAAAGAGAGAAGAAAGACACATAAACAAAAAAGACAAAGACAGCAAGATGAGGAAACACACAACCTTCTTGTGAGTATTGTAGTGTGATTCGTGTATACGATGAGTCATGTAGAGTCGAAATCAATAACATCATGCGTATTGTTAAGTATGAGTACCATGACTATTTCAAACTTTGAATATGAGTAGTATGAGTATGACATTAAAATAAGTATGAATGCGTATAAGTATCATAAATTATAAGTATGATTCGAATCTACTCATCGCTTTGAATACTCATTGCTGACCTCTGATCCGTACCGAGTGAAACTGTTGAGTGAAATATTCAATTCATGAGAAAGATAACGAGTTTATTTTCACGAACACTCCCAGCCATAGTTTGTACTGTACCAGCACGCTCACGTCTTGGCACATCAACAATGAAACCAATTTCACGAACTTTAGCAATAAACTTCCGTATACCGGGCACTGTTGGTCCTTCTCTACGACCAACTCTTGTACGACATTTTCGTGCAATTTCCGACCAATTGTCCGATAAATGTCAACATTGCTCGAGCGTAAATCGACTCATTATGTTCAGTGGAGATAATATACAGAAGTTATTTACACAATAGAGTGACATAAGTATTGCTAGATTCGAAATAAACGATGATTCAAATTTCTACCGATAGATGGACCACCCGATATATTTTGTTGTTTACATGTATACTTTAAATATAAGCTGATAGACCAGGTAAACGATATATTAACGTAATTTATTATGGTATGTGCTGTTTATAAGATTAATGTTTATTTCCTTAATTGCTTATTATAACACTTTAGCCAGGATCATAATCTAGTTTCTCACATCACCCATGTTGCGTGTTTTAGTTTCATACATGAGTGCCCGAACCTACAGTGTAAAGTCGACTTCGAACGACAGATTTTTGAGAAAATTTTCATTGCAATTTTAAATTTCTAAAAAGAATTTTGTGTTCATTGCATATATTTTTATTCTATTTTGCTGTGGAAAGAGAAACAAAAAAGAAATTAGGATCTGTTTCTTCATATTCGTTTTTCATATACTTTCCCACTTTTACGTGCTCGAAAAGGCTTTAAAGTGAAAGAACTTAATTAGCGGACAAGTGATGTTTGAGCAAATTAGCTTCTATTTTTTTTTCTTTTTTTCTGTTCTTATAAAGGATTTCATTTCAAATAGGGTTTCTAAGGAAATTAAACAAATTACAAACAGAAAAAAGCAGGAAAAAAAATCGATGACTGAAAAACAATCAGAGATTGTTTGTTACAGACAACTAAAGATGATGGCAGATAATTAAACATAATTAGGGTAAGTAGGCCAAGAATCAGTTTAATTAAAAAAATTAAATTAATGATATTTATTTCCTCTCTTTTTCATTTCTTGGAGATACAAGGTAAATGTTTCTAAAGAAATGGAAAAAGATTTAAAATGTTTGAGTAAAAAGGCTTTTTACGTACAGATTTTGATTTAGACTCTTGCTACCAGAGTTCAGCAATGAGTATTCAAAACGATGAGTAGATTCGAATCATACTTATAATTTCTGATACTTCTACGCATTCATACTTATTTTAATGTCATGCTCATACTACTCATATCCAAAGTTTGAAATACTCATGGTACTCATACTTAACAATACGGTTGATGTTATTGATTTCGACTCTTCATGACTCATCGTATACACGAATCACAAAATAAGTATGATTCGTGTACGAACACTACAGTACTCACAAGAAGGTTGTGTGTTTGCTCTGCTTGTTGTTTTTGTCTTTTTTGTTTATGTGTCTTTCTTCTCTCTTTGTAAATGCAACAACAACTACGACTGTAAATTTGGACGAATGATGCGAATCACTCGAATCATTTATGAATATTAGAAGTATTTTTCTAAATTTATGAATCTGAATGAGTAGGCGTATGAATCGAACATAGTTCGAATGTTATGAGTTTGATGTCAACGTTGTACTCATACTCATTTCAACTTGTACTTATAAATCAATGTTATAGTGAGTACGAGTGAATCAGAGTAGTTGGATTCCAATACTGTTGACTCACTCATACCCAGAATTTCATGAGTACTTATGAGTAGCGAAAAAGCGATTCATTGCTGATCTCTGCTTGCTACATATGAGAATTAGAAAAGAACAGTATTTTTGACAACAATTAATATTTTTGAATCTTTTTTTTTACTCATACTTGTTTCTTCAAATATAATATGTGCTGAGTGCTTGTGAAAGAAGGCACAATTTTGTCTGTGTTTATATAACCCAACATAATAGGTCATTATAAACCTTCAGTCAGGATTACAAACTAGTTTCTCACACCACCTATGTTGTGTGTGTTAATTTTATATATGACTGGCGGTTTAAAGTCGACTCCGAATTTTTAGAGAAACTTTTCATGGTAAATTTATTTACTCTCAAAGTTTTTGCCAGAAATCCGCTGAGAGGAAAAATTTATCATATTTCGTTTTGACCTTTGGTTTGAACTGTGGCCTCACATCTAACACGCGAACACACTACCTATTGGATTAGAGTGACTACTTTTGTGTTTATGGTACTTTCTTCTCTTTTTGTTTAGCCGTTATTGCTTTGTAAACAAAGCACTGCACTCATACAATACATAGAAAAGCCTTTATAGTTCTTGTTGCCTGTAAAAGAAAATAATATTTTCTTAAAGGTTTTCTTAAACCCCATAATAGAAAATTTAAACCTGGTCAAGCCTCATGCAGAAATAAAATAAATTCGCAGTGTGGACTTTGTCACTCTCTGATAAGCGTTTCTTACTGAAGTTGTCTTTAGCCATTTGAAAAAGAATTCATTTTTTATCCGCTCAGGTGGCTCACGTATATGCAGAAGTTTTTTGATGAGTAAAAGGAAGTGACGTGAGACCACGGTTCAAATCCGACGTCAGACATCTCCAACAAAATGAAACACGAAAATAAATTTCTTCCCGACTTCCTCTCACCAGATTTCTGATAACAACACTGAGAGTAAATAGAAATTGCCATGACAAAGTTTCTCAAAAAATCTGTCGTTCGAAAAAGTCTTTAAACTGTAGGACCTACCACTCGCATATAAAATTAACACACACAATATAAGCGATACGAGAAGCCAGGTCGCAATACTGACTGAAGGGTTGTAATGACCAATTATGTATGTGTGGTTGTAGTAGAAGAGTTAGTCTAGTAATGACAGTTACACTTCAACTTTGGGTTAAGAAGTAATAGCAGATTTTTTGATTTGTTTGAATAATTTTTGGCTCAAATATTTTCAAAATTTTTTTATAATCCCACTGACCCACTATTGTTTTACATGCTTATCTAAACTGATGCTGAAAATATGAATAAGACTTGCAAGCCATTCATAGATAGTTACATGCCTGATGTCCGTTTGTGTTGTGCATATAACAACAGAAACATGTTGCATATAGGGCATATGCAGCAGTAAGAGCGTGTTAATGTTGTAACAAAAAATCTGAAAAGAATACAGGCGTCGAACCACACATACACCAATACACGCTAAAAAAGTTCTCTAAACTTTCTGTAAAAAAAGAAAAACTGTTTCATGAATATTCCAAAAGGATAAAGAGGGAAAAGAAGAGGAAACGACTAAAAAAATATTGATTAAAAACCTTCCGTATACTTTTGTCCGTTTTTGTTTAAATTTTAGTTTCGTTACATTTTTTTCTCTCAGTGTAGTTTGACTATTTGTAGTCACCTTATCTCTGAAACATGTTTTTAGGATTGCATTACGTTTTCAGTATCAGGTTTTCGTATATTTTTGGTCTGTTGTTGTTCGTTTTTCTACTATCATTTTTTTTGAGTTATTCACGTTTTCCATGTTGTTGTTATTGATTTTTTAATAGACCAACTCAACGAAATCATTTTCAAAAGTCTAACAAAAAATGAGAAAAAATTCTGATAAAATTCTGTATCATTAAAGTGTATCTGCAGCATTATTATGATGCAACAGCTGAAATCACTTCAAGTTTTAAACTACACCTGCTGCTCTAATTAATACATTTGCCTCGTCTAAAACATTTGCGGTTTCATAAAGTGCTTCAAGTACAGGGGAAAACTAACTTTCAGGAAACGAAAGTTAATTTTTAATAAAAAGTTTTTAAAACAAAATTCAATTTGGGAAATAACCAATTTAGCCACGAGTATTAAGGATGTGCTTAGAAACAGAAACTAGGCAAGAGTAAAATAAAATTTAAATGAAAAGGTTTTGCAAAAAAATGTCGCTCGGTGTTGACTTTTAACTCTAAGTGCTGCCACTCATGTATAACATTAAAACACACAACATAAGTGGTGTAAGAAGCTAGGTTGTAATCCTAACTGGAGGGTTGTAATGACCAATTATGTATGTACAGTGGACAGCAAAAGTCTTAGTACGGCAATATGTTTTGACAAAAAAAAGTCCCCACAGGCGTAATACTCTTGCACAAAGTCCCGATTTGACTTCAAGAGAGTATTTCGGAGATCATTTGAAAGAACCTTAACCTAAGCCTCAAACAATAGTCAACCGAAAAACTTGTTCATGATGCCACCAGAAAACACTCAACAAAACTTGTACATTCAATTCCAAATAGGTTATATGGAGTGTTTGACCTTAAGGGATATTCTACTAAATACAAGGTATAACATTTTCATATATTAGGACTTTGAATTTTAAATTTACTCAGGATTCTCCTTGGGGGTACCTATGGAGTCATCTGAAACTTTTTATTCTCATTTTTCTCTTGTTTTATGAAAAACATTAAAAAATTGTTTATTTTATAATAAAACAGAAATAAATTAATAAAATAAATACATAAACTATAAATTGTTATAAAGGGTCCGCCAAATAACTTTTTTTTTTTTGAAAATGCTTTAAAAAAAACTACTGTATATTTTCTCAAATTTCTTTTTTTATTTGAAAGTACAATCCTTCCGGTTAATAATGGAAAATAATTTCATTCAAATGGCTGCCTCGGCTGGCAATGCAGTAGCCTACGCGATCGGTCCAATTTTTAAGCACATTATCGATTGTGTGCAGCTGTATTTCACCAATGGCTTCACGAATATTATCCTTTAAAGCGTCAATTGTCTCTGGCTTGTCGGCGTAACACTTATCTTTGACGGTACCCCACAAATAACAGTCCAACGGTGTCAAATCGCGGCCCCGAGGTGGCCAAACGACATCAGCTCCGAGGCTGATAGTGAGATCTTCAAAAACAGGGCGCAAAACATCGAGTGTAGCTTCGGCTGTGTGGCACGCGTTCTGTTGAAACTAAATGTTGCCAATATCCTCCTCTTCAATTTTTGTGAACAAAAATTCGTTCAACATGGCCCGATAACGATCGCCTTTGACCGTAACGTCCACCCCTTGCTCATTTTCGAAGTAAAATGGCCCTATTATGCCTTTGGAGCAAAATCCGCACCAAATAGTGACTCGTTTTGGGTGTGTCGGCTTTTCAATGTATGCGTGCGGGTATTCTGTGCCCCAAATGCGTCAATTTTGCTTGTTTACATACCCGCCAAGATCAAAAAGAGCTTCATCTGAAAAGATGATTTCTTTTGCCAAAATCGGCATCTTCTGTAAGTCGATCGCAGGCCCACTTAGCGAAGCGAAAACGCATTCGATGGTTACTTGGGTTCAACTCCTGAACCGTCATACCAAGGTCTTTATGCAAAATTCGTCTCAATGATGTCTCCGAAATGTTCAATTGTTGAGAACGACGATGAATTGATGTTGATGGCGCTTCACGCACACTTTCTGCCACAGCAGCAATATTCTCTGGTGTACGCACTGTTTTTGGCTTTTCACGCTTTGGTTTATCGATGAGAATGCCAGTTTCTTTCACTTTTTTCACAAGATAACGCACATACGGAGCTGACGGTGCTTCTCTTCTTCCAAAATCCGTACGCAATTTTCGCACACATTCTGCAACATTACCATGATTTTCAATGTAATGTCACAATATTTCCCAGCGTTGTTCAAGGGTATACACAACCATATTCGTTCAGCGGAAGGATGAAACTAATTATCTGTCAAATTAGACATGAGCTAAGTGTTACCATTCACGAAATAAGCACTAGTTGAAAAAAAAACGTTAGATGGCGGACCCGATACAAACTTTTGGCTAAAATTCATGAAGTTAAAAAAAAAACATATTGCCGTACTAAGACTTTTGCTGTCCACTGTATGTATTGGTTGTACTGCTTAGATTGCCATCATACTTATTGGCAGTCAGTTTTATTTTTTGAAATAAAGAAAAAAATTTAATTTATTTTTTGATTAAATCCATAAATAATAGTTTGTGGCCAAAAGGAAATGTTTTTGTCACATACAAATGAAATTCCAATTTACTTTAAAATTTTTACATTCATTCGATATGTTGTAACACAACAGTATCAATTAAGGCAATAATTGAAATTTTATCTGTTTTGAAGTGTATTTGAATTGAAAATAAATTTCAATTTGAATTAATTTTTAATTAATTTATTCAATTTCAATTTAAATCATTTCCATTTGATGATGAGATTTTCCCAATTTTTTTTAACCTGCAACTAATAGAACGTGTCGTAAAGATGAATGCAAATAAATGCTCATTTAACACAATATAGGCATGAAAATAGAAATAATTTAAATTTAAACAAATTATTTCTCAAAAAAATAAGTAATTGGCCACTTCCGAGACAACATCATTATCAATGACAACGGCAACCACTTTATTTAAAATCGCCATCATTAAGTAAAGAAAACTTTGATTGAAAAATAAAACAGAAAACAAATTTAGAAAGCAAAACAAAAAATTTTAATGAGCAACAGTAGTAGCAGCAGGTTAAAAGCCATCAGCTAACTATTTAAGTTCGACGCCATCATATTTCTTTGTTAGACCTATCTAGTCTACCTCTGCCGCCACTACAGTCACTTCTATGTCTGCAGAACCACTTTAATTGCTATTGGTCTCACAATAAATTTACATGCTAAACTTCAACATCCTGGAAAAACTGGCAGCAACAACAAAAAATGTTTGTTGTACCCTCAGGCAAAACAACAACAAAATTAATATCTAAGATGGTACCTATTATTTAAAGCTATCATGATTTTTTACAGGCTACTTTAGTGGGTTGTATTCGCCGTAGTCTAGTAGGCAGTGTGTCGGCTTTTTAGACGTAAGGCCACGGTCCAAATCCCAAGTCAGACATCAAAACGAAAATATGAAAAAAAATATTTCTTCGGCGACTGCCTCTCAGCAAATTACTGACAAAAACTCTGAGAGTAAATAAAATTGCCATGAAAAGTTTCTCAAAAATCTGTCGTTCGGAGTGGACTTTAAACTGTATGTCCCGCTACTCATGTACATATAAAATTAACGCACACAACATAAGTGTTGTGGGAATCTAGGTCGTAATCCTGACTGTAGGATTGTAATGACCAATTATGTATGTACGTATGTACTTTAGTGGGTTGTTTGGTATGCCAGAAAATTTTAAAAGTTATAGATTTCCAAGTAAAAGAATTTAAATCAATCGAGCTAAATATGATTTTTTAATGAATGTCCACTGCTGTGGTAAACGTTCATCTCTTATAAGTGAAACATAAAACGGACCCTTAACTAACGTTTTTGCTATTGAACAAGATGCACGTATGACTGAAACCGTAACTCCTTCGAACATGATCATTTTTGAAGTCGCCGTAGTCTAGTAGGTAGTGTGTTGGCTTATTGGACGCAAAAGCCTGGGTTCGAGCCCCAGGCCAGGCACCAAAGACAAAATACAAAAAGTATTTATTCGGCGACTTCTTCTCAGTAGATTTCTGGCAGAAACTCTGAGAGTAAATAGAAATTGCAATGAAAAGTTTCTCAATAAATAAAAATCTGTCGTTCGGAGTCGACTTTAAACTGTAGGTCCCACCACTCATGTATAAAATTAACACAAACAACATAAGTGGTGTGAGAAACTAGGACGTTGTACAATGGGGCAATTCGACCTCCGGGTACTGTACTTGTCTTAATTGACAAGTACACGTCCTCTAACATAAACTAACCTACCTGATCATACATGTGGACAGTTAAGCAACAATCAAAGCGCTGGATTTCATCTCGTCAAATCAATAGGAATCAGGAGTTGCATGAACTCTTTGCAAATATATACGTCCACACAACACCCGCCTCTACTTGTTTCCGGGCCACTGTGTCATAGAGGGAACTTAAAAGGCGGACGAACTGGCACGGAAGGGATCGCAGATATCTAAGGAGAAGACCATATATGAGATATATGCTACCCTACATGAATACTTTTTCAAATTGGAAAAAACAGCATGCAATTCAACAACCCGTGGGCAATCCAACGTACATGGTTGCCGAATTTTAAAACAACTGTGTCCAGCAGTGGACAGCGGGAAAACTTGAGTTCAGCAAGAGAGCGGTTCTCATTCTAACAGGAATTCTAACAGAACACTGTGCTATAAGCAGTAGCAGAAGCTGCCAAAAATGTGCCAATAATGTGTAGAGCATTCAAAATGAGATCTTCCATTAAATACGCTGAATTTTTCACATTGTATACCTGCGTAAAGAAAACAGTAACATAGTTGGGCAGTCTGAGTGAATCGAAGTATATTATCTGTTCAGTACAGATGATACTGTTGCTTTTCTTTGCTATATTATATCCTATTATGACGGCATGACCGCATGACCGAAATCGCCGTAGTCTAGTAGCTAGTGTGTTGGCTGATTAGACGTGATGCCACGGCTCCAACAGACATCTCCAACGAAAAACAAATATGAAAAAATTACTTCGGTGACTGCCTCTCAGCAGATTTCTGCAAAAACCTGAGTGTAATAAAAAATTACCACGAAAAAGTTTCTCAAAAATCTGTCGTTCGGAATCGACTTTAAACTGTAGGTCCCGCCACTCATGTATAAAATTAACACACACAACATGAGTGGTGTGAGAAGCTAGGCCGCAATCCTGACTGAAGGGTTGTAATGGCCAATTATGTATGTATGTATTAAGGTTTGCAAGAACACGAAATTTTTCTATTTCTACAGAGATCTTTTGCTCAGCAACGATGAGAGTAGCTCTACAACGTATGGGTATCACAGCGGCCTTTCTTCTAACCTTCAAGCTAATCCGATGTCAAAAATAAATCACATTTAATGGCGACTAGGCATGACATTGCTACTCCTTCCTAATTTTTTTTCCGAAAGTAGTAACTCAATAATTATAGGCATTGACCTGCTAAATGTTACTCTTTAATCTGGGGAAATAACTGGTGTTCGACTATAGGGAATATTTTTTTTTAATTTATAACTTTATCTTTATTTATAGCTTTTATCGTACATTTTTTGATTTAATTGTTTCAGTCTAATAAATTGCACCGCATTTTTTTTTTGCTTTAAATTTGTAGGTTATTTGGAAAATATGTGCCAAAAAACATTTAAAAAATATTTTGTGTATTCAAAATCAAAATATTTATATATTTATTACAACAATTATACTTTTCTGTACTAGAAACATACTCAAAGTTGATTTATTTATTTATTTTTCAATTTATTCTATGTGAATAATTTAAATTCCATGTTTTTTATATTCATGGCTAAGATAGGATATATTTTCGAGATGACATATACATATATATATGTACATATATGCAGTATTGAAATAAATAATAGGGACATATCAACATTAAATAGTTTCTTACATTTTTATTTGGCATACTTTTTTGTTCAAATCGTGGGCATAAAAATTATAAAAAAATAGGAAAATAGAAATGCTTTCATGGATATTCACGGCACCCACTTGACACTGCTGGTCCATTGTGTTCTCAAGTTATTTATTCCTGTGGTGTGCTGTTTTCTGCTAATGTGTCCCAGACATACATATATACATAAATGATTATTATAGCCTTTCAGTTAGGCTTACGACCTAGCTTCTCTCATCACTTATGTTGTGTCTGTTAATTTTATCCCTAAGTGGCGGACCTGCAGTTTAAAGTCGACTCCGAACGACAATTTTTTATTTACTCTTTGATTTTTTGCCAGAAATCTGTTGAGAGTAAGTCGCCGAAGTAATATTGTTTCGTAATTCGTTTTGTTGGAGATGTCTGGCCTCGGGTTTGAACCGTGGCCTCACGTCTAATAAGATAACACACTTCCAAATCGACTACAGCGACTTCTGTTTTATTTTAAGTTCCCTTAACAACGTACCTTTTTTAAGTAAAATTTTTAAATAGTTTCTTTTTTCATTATAGCACTTCAAAGAACCGTTAAAAAGGTGGTAATTTACATCTGTGTAGTAGGGTCCACTGTAGCCCTAAGTTCACCGCCCAGAGACATACATATGTTGAGTGATAAAATAAATAAAAAAATAAAGAAAAAGGGGGCTTGAAGATGTAAAAATTTGTAAAATAAAATTCCACTGAAAAATATTTATGACAGGACATATTTAATGCCGTCATCAAAAACGTAACGCTGAAAAGCACTGTATTTTGTTTTTGTTGATGCAGCAAAATGAAGGAAATGGAAATAAAACTTAAAGGAAAATTAAAAAAAAAACGCACACTGCCTACTAAACTAGTGGAACTCATAGAACTCTTAATTTCTTAATTTATTTGTTTTTAGGATTTCAGATAATATTTAGGTGGGAATAAATTATAATTTATAATAATGAGACAAACATTAATGAAATGAATTAATGAATATGAAATCTTTTTTTATTTGAAAGAAATTAACAGTGAGTTTCAAAAATAAATGCACAGAACATAAAATAACTTCACATATTATTGAGAAAGAAGAAGTTGTTCCTATTATTTCTTCCAACACTGTATATTCGATTCATTTTTATTTTTTTTATTTATTCTATTGTAGAATTTGTTTATTTATTAAACTTATGTTCATAGAAAATATATTAGTGTTGCTCTTTTTATGTTTCTTTATCAAAATACAAAAAAAATTTAATTGAGTAGAATATAAGCCATGACAAAATAATAAGTTTCTGGAATTTAATAGACAAATTACAAAAAAAAACAAAATTAATCCCAGAATGACATAGTATTTCTGAAGAATGTAATTCAATTGTATTCATAATCATGTTTTTATTACCTGGCTTAGAATGCTTATCCAAAAAGTTAACAAATTCGTTGGCAATAAGATTACGAAATTACATGATGGAAACAACACATATTTTAAATTTTAAAACATATACAGTGAGCATCAAAAGAAACTGTACACGATGGATAAAATTCTAACAACCACCAAACTCAACTTTTATCACTTAAGGAGAGTGCCCGAAAAAATTTGACAATATTTTGAAATTTTTTTTGGTTGTTTCAATTTTAAAAACTGGCAATGAAACAATTTTTAAATAATTTTTTTATTGTATAATTTCTTTTGGCGCCCACTGTACATACATTCATAAAAACATTCCTTTGAATGTAGGTAAAACCGATTGCAATTCAAAAATAAATGTCTGGCATTCATTTAAATTAGAATTTGACTAACATAGTGCAGAGTCAGCCTTTATAGCCTCGAGTTGTTTATAGTCAAATAATATGTATTATTATACGTATTATTGTTATTGCGTATACAGTATATGTAATGTTCTTGTAATTATTGTTGTTGGTTGGTTAAATTTATTTCATATAAAAACCACAAACAACAGAAAAGTCTGGCGCATGTAAATCTGTTTGAAATTAAATCAGGGTTAAGGTGTTGTGTTGTGTACATTAGAAAAGTTTCTATTCATTGAAAATAAAAAGAGAATAAGAAAAGATCTTTATTAAAAAGAATCATAAGGGGAAATATTTGATTTGAAATATTAAAAGGGTGAACGAAATCTTTACTGCGAATTATCTCGTTTCTATTTCGTGGTGGTACACTAGCAAGCTAAACAAATATTGAGACGCTGACTTGATACTCTAAACCGTTTGATGTTTCATTGACATGAATAGCAATCTCTTGACACCGCTGGTCTATTGAATTTTTATTCCTGTAGTCTGCAGGTGGATGCAAATGGATGTCATACATACATACATAATTGATCAATACAACCCTGACTACGTCCGAGTTTCTCATACCACTTATGTTGTGTGTGTTAATTTTATACATGAGTGCAGAACCAACAGTTTAAAGTCGACTACGAGCGTTAGATTTTTTGAGAAACTTTTTTATATATTTACACTCAGAGTTTTTGCCAGATATCTACTGGGAGGCAGTCATCAAAAAAAAATATTTTTTTTTCATATTTCGTTTTGTTGGAGATATTCGACCTGGGGTTTGAACCGTCGCTCTACGTCTAATAATAGCAGCGACTTCCTCTCAGCAGATTACTGGCAAAAGCTCTGAGAGTAAATAAAAAATTGCCATAAAAAGTTTCTCAAAAATTTGTCGTTCTGAGTCAAATTTAAACTGTAGGGGCCGCCACTCATGCATAAAATTAACGCACACAACATAATCGGTGTGGGAAGTTAGGACGTAATCCTGAGTGAGAGATTGTAATGATCAATTATGTATGAATGTTATGGAATTATGTATGTGTATGTAAGAGCTCCAATGTTTTTCGAATTCCACAAAAATTTTGTTTTTTTTAAATCCATCCATCCATTTAAATTTAATTGTACAGAGCATACAAGTTTATCTAAATTGAAATGAATATGTTTTATTATCTAATTTATAGCCTTTACTTTCTCCAAATGATTGACTGCATTTGCCCTAGATTGCCTAAAATGACGCATGAATAGATAGATATGGTGCTGCTTATCGCAGGACCACATGTATAAGCGATTCATGAGAATAATATTATTTCGTTAAATGAAGCCATAATAGGAGAAAATTTAATTTTCAATGAAAACGAATTTCATTGTAAATGGGATGCTGGTGAAGGGTATTGGTATTCAATTTCAAATTCATTTTAATTCAACTAAATCATCCACCCCTACCATAATCTGATTATGTGTGCCATGTTATGTAATATGCTGAAATGAATCGTTTTTAGATGAAATTCAGCCATCATACTCATTTCGACATATTGACATTAATATGCTAAAGTCTTGTTAATACAACAACACAGCACCGATGAGTTGAAATGTTTTTGAAAATTTTAAAATTGATTTGAATTTCAGTTGTTGGCAGGCAGTTCACATAAATTATACATACTCCCGTATGGAAGGTATTGAAAATTAAATTGAAATTGATAGCATGAGTTAAAGAAGCAGCATTTGATTATATTAGAAAGTGTATACACATGAACACATATCCCTACCACACGGAAATTGTTAAGAGATGTTTTAATTTCTTTTCTGAATGTAAACTGTAGGCCCCGGCACTCGTGAATACTTCAAATCAGTTACTTCAAATCTGACAATGCTTATGTCTTTTTGATGTCGCCGTAGTCTAGTAGGTAGTGTGTTGGCTTATTAGACGCAAAAGCCTGGGTTCGAGCCCCAGGCCAAACATCAAAAACAAAATACAAAAAGTAGATTTCTGGCAAATCTCTGAGAGTAAATAAAAATTGCCATGAAAACTTTCTCAATATATAAAAATCTGTCGTTCGGAGTCGACTTTTTAAACTGTAGGTCCCACCACTCATGTATAAAATTAACACACACAACATAAGTGGTGTGAGAAACTAGGACGTTGTACAATGGGTCAATTCGACCTCCGGGTACTGTACTTGTCTTAATTGACAAGTACACGTCCTCTAACCTAACGTAACCTAACCTAACCTATGTCTTTCTATTCTGTCACAAAATTCCGTATCTTATCTCCACTGAACGTAATGAATTTTGCCAATGATTTTTGCCAAAAATAAACATCTTTTCGGGTGAAGATCATTTTCGTACTTGGAGGGTAGGTTTTTTATTATTTTCCATTCCATTCCTCCTCTGTAAGGGTCCAGAGATCTGCGTTGCTGATGGTGTTGGGTCAGAATATTCCACATATGATTCTCAAACATTTATTGATAAATACCTGAAGTTTTTACGTGATGGTGTTAGATAAGCCAAGTTTCGCTAATATATACTAACGTTGAATTCACACAAGCGTTGAATATTCTTAGCTTAGTACGCCTAGATATATATGAACTTCTCCATACGGAGTGCAGCCGCCCTACTGAGTCTGTTTCTGCCCCGCCGTTTGTTGTCATAGTACTACCTAGATAGCAGAAGCTTTCGACGTACTCGACTATTTGGCCCTGTAGTATGATGTTTTCTGTGCTGGTGTTGTTAATTCTCATGGCTTTGGTTTTCTTGATATTTATCTCAAGTCCAACGTTGCTAGCTAATCCTTCCAGGTGTTCGAGATTTGACTGCATGTTGGAGACCTTGTGCGAGAGTAGACAAATATCATCTGCATAATTCAAATCCTTGAGTTGGTGTGAGAGACTCCATGTTATTCCTCTTCTCTTTGAACAGACTTCGCTCATGTTTTCATCCAGTACGATGGTGAATAACAGAGGTTATAGCGGGCATCCTTGCTTTATTTTGCGTTTATTTGAAACGGTTGACTGATGTTGTCGTTGTGAAGAACTGAGAGGTCTGCGTTCTCCACATAGCTCTAATTATTTTGACTATTTTCTGGGGTACTCCTTTATTATACAATGCTTTCCATATAGCAGCTCGTTTGATGGTATCGAAGGCTTTCTTAAAGTCGACCAACAGTACATACAGGGGAGTACGCCATTCTAGAGATTGTTCAATAATAATGCGTAAGGTGTTTGCCTGATCTACGCAGCTTCTGTTTGGTCGGAAACCTGACTGTTCGTCTCGCAATTGGTGGTCAATTTTATCTTGAAGCCTTCCCTGTATTATTGTTGGAAAAATTTTGTATATGGTGTTAAGCAGAGTTATTCCTCTCCAGTTGTTGCAGTCTTTCAAGTCGCCACTTTTTGGTAACTTTACAATGATGCCTTTCTTCCAGGTTGGAGGCAGCCTTTTTTCCTCTAAGGCCGTTGTTATATGGGCCATAAAAGTCTTGCTGTGGTTTCGATGTCAACCTGCAGAATTTCTGCGGGTATTCCATCTTCGCCTGCTGCTTTGTTTCTTCTAAGTTATTTGGTGGCCTGTTGTATCTCGTTTAGTCTGGGAGAGTTGCATACTATTCTTAGGTTGTTTTCTGCTGCATGGCCGTTGTCGTTTGTTTCGATGTCTTCAGTATTGTCTATGACGACGTTACTGATCTCTTCGAAATGTTCCCTCCACCTTTCCGTCTGCGGTTCATTGCTTGTTAATAATTGGCCACTACGATCAGCAACTGCTTGGCTTCTTTTACATTTCCGATTGGTCAGGCAGTCAATCGTCTGATGTAGTTTTCTCAGGTTATTTTGACTAGCCGTTCCAGTAACTTTCTTTTATCTCTTTTTGCAGCTTTCTTTACTCGATTTGCCAGGGTACGTTAATAAGCAAAAATTTCGTATTTGGGGCTCAGAAAACGCACATGTGGTTTTACAGAAGCCAATGCATCCATTACGAGTGAATATTTGTAAAGGCTTGAGGAGCGAAGTCAGCATTGGCCCATATTTCTTTGAATATGAGGACGGCGCAAACATTACGGTCAACGGAGATACCTATCGCACCATGATAACCGATTTTTTTGTACCCACTCTTCACGATATTGATGTGAACGATATTTGGTTTCAACAGCATAGTGTAGCTTGTCACACATCTTATGCCACAATTAATTTATTGCGTCAAAAGCTTGATTTCCGTTTAATAAGCCGAAACAGTGATGTCAATTGGTCGCCAAAAAGCTGCGATTTGACCCGCTCTTCATGGTATTGATGTGAACGATGTTTGGTATCAATAGAATGGTGCAACTTGCCAAGAATCCATGCTGCAATCGATTTATTGCATCAAACGTTTGATGGTCGTTTAATTACCCGAAATATTGATAACAATTGGCTGCCAAGAAGCTGCGTTTTCACAATGTTGGACTATTTTTTGTGGGGCGCAATTAAAGAAGATTATCATGCCGATAAATCAATTGAGCAGTTGAAGCCTAACATTTGTGATGCCATCGGCGTGATACGACCCCATACACTCGAAAAAGTGCACGAAAATTGGTCCAATCGAATGAAGTACTGTGAGGCCAGTCGCGGCAGCCATATGATTGAAATAATATTACTTCCCACCATATATTACCACTTATGCCACTTATGTTTTAAAATTACCTCCCCCATCATCAATTTAATCTCAGAATATTGAAAAAAAAAATTTGTTCTTAATTTGATCTTTTCGTATAAATTGCATTCTGTTGCAACCGAATAAATCAATTTATTCGTTTATTTAATTATTTTTGTGGAATCTTGTATTTTGTTGCCGATTATTGCCACATCATAAATATAAAAAAGTAATTAAAAAAACTGGCCTAGAAATTTAAAAACATTTCAATACATTTATGCCACTGACAAGCAATTTTCGTTATATTCGGTTCGGTTACCGCTTTTATAGATTTTCAATTTTTTTTTGTTATTTTCAAACAAAATGTTCGTGATTCTGTTGCGAAAAGAAACAGGTACACCAATTAGGTTTTATTATTTATTTTGCATTTGTTCTTCTTTTCAAAGGGGCTACAAACTTGCTTTAAATGGCATAAAGGTATGAAGTAGGGTCTCCCCTAAAAACAAACAATTTTCGAAGGTTATGATCCTGTTAATAGAGTTCTTCTTACAAATAATGTTGCTTTTGGTATATATTTCAAATATTTTGTCTTTATGTTGAATTGAATGCAAGATCTATAGAGTAAATTAAGCAACTGTTACTAGAGTAAGCGGGTAAAATGTGTATGGAGCTAAAACATACATACATAATTGGGCATTACAACCCTTCAGTCAGCTTCTCATCCCACTTATGTTGTGGGTGTTAATTTCATACATGAGTGGCCGGACCTACAGTTTAATGTCAACACCAAACGACAGATTTTTGAGCAACTTTTCAGGGGAATTTTTTATTTACTCTCAAAGTTTTTGCAAAAGTCGTCGAAGAAATATTGTTTCAAATTTCGTTTAAATTAATAAATTTCGATTAATAAACCAACACACTACCTACTAGACTAAGGCAATTTCTAGAGCTAAATTTTAGCTTGTTGTATGTCTTATTTTTAATTTCTTAAGCGTAGTAGCAAGTTGGCTTAAAAATCTGTTTACTACGGCTTGATGCTGTATACTAAGCCGTCCACTTCTCAGCGTATGCTGTGCATGTATATGACGTACGTGTCAGACTGCAGCCTCCCTTTAGTTTAACGCTCACTTCTACTTTACTGTCCACTTATAAGAATGACAAACAATTTATCTGCTTGTTAAAATCCTCCCTTTAGTTAATGGCAAGTTGTAATAATGGCCCTAAAAAGTTCCGATACCTTGAGGTTTAAGGTGATTTAGGAACATTTCCACTCTTCCTCATAAATTCGGTTTTGATCTGTTCAAAATAATTATACTTTGGGTTCCAAACACATGTGTCTTTATTGCTTCGCACATATAAGTTGTTCTTCTTTAGTTATAATGGACGAATCGAATTCCATTGTAGTTATTTCATAATCATTACTAAGACTGTGTATTGTATAAACATTTTAAAATAATTTTACTTTTATGGGTACAGCCTAAATATTTGCATATGCATTGCGTGTATTCATTGCAAACCATACTCTGTGTGTATGATGCTCATAATACATACGTTATTTAACGTTGTCAATATTTATTCGAGATTCAATTGTGTTTTTGCCACTTTGCTGTTTGTATTTCAGATGAATTTGTATACAAGTTTGGTATGCAAAATATTAAAGAACACTCAAGAGGAAATTAATACCACAACACAATTAACGATGCCATATACCTCTTGCAAACATTACCAGCCATATTAATCTAGGCTAGAAAGTCGAATGTGATATGACTTGATAGAGAAGACCAAACAGAAAGAGAAATTATGATACAAACTTTATTTTAGAGGCAGTAATCCTGACTGAAGGGTTGTAATCAACAACTGTGTACTCGTATGTATGTATGTTTGGCGTACAATATATAATTTGATGTGGCCAACGAAGCTAACTTGATGCTGGAACAAAAGCGATTGTTCCTTCAGGTTTGATACGACCAACCCAATATCCAATAATACTTTTCCACAGATTTCTGGCGAACACTCTGAGAGTAAACTTTTAGTTTAAAAAAAAATGCGTCAATCGCAGCCATCTTTAAACTGTAGGTCTCGTCACTCATGTGTAAAATTAACACACACAACATAAGTGGTGTGAGAAGCTAAGTCGTAATCCTGACAGAAGTGTTGCAAGGATAAATTATGTATGTGTAATCTACAAAGTTTTATTAACAAAAATTATTTCAATATATCAGAAGATCGATTTTTAAAGCAAAATTTCAAATTCTGTTTTAAATAGGAAGAACTTTTGCATAAAAGAAACACGTACTACGAACAACACGTATTATTTCCATGAGTATTGCCGTTGTTTGTAAAAATGTTAATTTGATTTGGGATTTAAAATCACTTGTTTATCTTTTAATAGATATTCTATATAGACGTGAGGGAAAACTAATTTACATTCCTTCTCTAAGGCTGTAAAAAACAAACTCGTAATATAAAAATCATGTTTGATAAACATAAACTACATACAGGGTGTTTGAAAATATTTTCTCCAACTTAACATAGTTAAAGACAGTGTGTGGAAAGTCCAGAAATTTATGTTGATTACTATTTTCACAAATGATTCAAATTCATATTGCTTTCTAGTCTCATGTAAGAATTGTCTATATGAAAATAGTATTTATTGAATTCAATTATTTTTATATGGGATTTCTTAATACCATATTACACAACATGTGTCGGTTTTCTATTGTCACAGCTAAAAACTTCTTTTCTTGTGCTTGACAATGCGAGGATTAATGCTGTCAATACAATAACATGCATGAAATAGATGTTTTAAAAATGCGATGTATGAAATATAATGCGAGAGTACTTTTTAGTGGCACCGCTGATTAAAAATTAATGAATTGTTTACTTATTTATTTGTTTTGCGTATGCTTTACTGCTGCTGACCTTTATTATAATTAACACGCATGCAGCATAGGCTGCAATTGCAATTGTTGTGCTGGCTGCATTGCGTTTATTCTGTTTATAGTGTTAATTATGCATATGCGGAAGTAAAAAAGATTTGTTGCGTTAAAATATTTTCCTTCCATGTGGAGATACTATCGGTATTTATTTGTAAATAATTTTACGTTCTATTTTCTGTATTAAATTTAATTTTACTTTTTTAATTTAATTAGCATTATTGGCATTCTCCAACCTAATTAAACTTTAATTCACTATAGCTATTCCATGTTCAATAGCTCCTTCAATTTTTCCACTATCTTAAAGGAGTTACTATAACACATGTTTTATACAAAATTTAATTAATTTTATTACTCGTAAAACTTTTACTTTCTTAATTTTGTTTTCCGATTCAATGTGGTCCTCCTTTCGGTGTTGTTACTCTGTTAATCTAATAAAAAAAAAGTTGCAATAAATTATTAAAGGAATCATCGCATATTTATAACAATTTTACACCAGCAACAACAGGAACGCTAATATGAAAATATATATAAAATATATATAATATTGCCACTAGCAACAACAATTGCTTTTTTTCTGTAACTTTTTTTTCAACAAATAATTCTCAAACTTTGAAATTCATTAAATGTTCAATGTAAAGTAAAATTTAATTTATTTTATTCGAAGGAAAAAATTTGATTTCATTCTCATTTTCCTCTGCTCTATTTCAGTTGTTTTTGTAATTTCTCATTTCCAATTAATTTTTATTAATTGATGTGAAAATGAAATTAATTTCATTTACTATTGACTGCAGGAGTGAGCACATGCAGTAGTAAGTGAATATATCGATTTATTTGTATTTATCGATAATAATATTCCTGTCAATACATTATATTATTTAAACATGAATTGTATTCGTTTTGTAAGGCATTTTTAAAACATTTTTCATTATATAATTAAATACAATTATTGCTGTAGTAAATCATTGAAAGTGAGAAGCTCTGTTGAACCCAGAATATATAGGGTGTGTGATTTAAACAGTTTAAATTTAAAAATGCAATTAAAAACAAAACGGTTTGAAATTTTTGGCCAAACTTATTACTTTGTTGTGAAGTACAATTGTTCCGGTTAGAAATGGAATATTATTCCATTCATATGACTGCCATAGCTGGCCTCACAGTACCTCATTTGATCCGACCAATTTTCGTGCACTTTTTCGAGTGTATGGAGTCGTATCTCGGCAATGGCATCACGAATGTTGGTGTTTAAATGCTCAATTGTCTCTGTTTGTGGCCATAATACTTTTCTTTAACGGCGCCCCACAGAAATTAGTCCAACGCAGTTTCTTGGCGGTGCAGCTTTTTGGCGGCCAATTACATCATCATTTCAGCTAATTATGCGTCCATTAAGCGCAATAAATGTATTGTGGCATGAAATGTGTGGCAATTTGCACCGTCCTGTTGAAACCAAATATCGTTCATATCAATAACATGAAGAGCGAGTACAAAAAAATCGGTCATCATGGTGCGAAAGGTGTCTCCATTGACCGTAATGGTTGCGACGTCCTCATTTTCAAAGAAATATGGGTTAATGTTGCCTCCGCTCAACAAACTGCACCAAACAGTTACTTATAATGAGTGCATTGGCTTCTGTAAGACCACGTGTGGGTTTTTGAGCCCCAAATACGGTAATTTATTATTATTTATTAACGTATCACCCAAGATTCAAATGAGCTTCATCGGAAAATAGGACTTTTTTTTGCAAAATTGACATCATTGCGCAGTTACTCGTTGGCCCAACATAAGCGGCTAGACAATGAACTCATTTCTAATGCATGGTGCGATACTCCAGTCAATTGTCCACAAAATGCCGTAGTTCATGAGAAGGACATGTAGTTTGTACCAGTGGTTTTACTTTTGGAAAAAATTTAAAATTTTTCTCTGGAATATATATTAATCCAATATCGATACAACTGAATATAGCTTTAAGCTGTGGAGCAGCCTTTAAATTAGACTTCAAGCTGCGTTTCAACTGTATCTACTATTAATCTCTCCACTAAAATGTCTACTGCTACGCAGAAAATATTGAAAACGTAGGATAGGCTCAGAAATAGCATTAGCATTTCATTATACTATAGCAATTAAAACAAGAATGTTGTATTGAATCTCAAGCATTCCTATCGTGCTTGCTGACATCATGCATAAAGTTCTTTCAGAAACAAGAAAAATTATATGAAGTCTTTCACTCATACTTAAGGCTGATGATTTACAAGTAAAATAGAGAGTCGTGAAAGGATTAATGCGCAATGTTGAGATGAATATACACAAAGTTGCAGCATCAGGCATAGCAAGTATTTTTGTCGGCCATCTTGCTGCTACACATTTGGGCTTAAGAAATTTGAAATGTGGTGTAAAACAAGCTGAGTTTTAGCCCCAGAATTCGCAATATATTTTAGCAATTTCATGAATTTTAGACAAAAGTTTGTATAAAAATTTATAGTTTATATATTTATTTTATTAATTTATTTCTGTTTTATTATAAAGCAAACAATTTTTTCAATGTTTCTCATAAAACAAGTGAGAAAAATAAAGAAAAGTTTCAAATGACTCCTGTAGGTAACGCCAAGGGGAACCCTGAGTAAATTTAAAATTGAAAGTCCAAACATATGAAAATGTTATCCCTTGTATTTAGTAGAATATCCATAAAAGTCAAGCACTCACACATTTAATCCATTTGGAATTGAATGTACAAGTTTTGTTTAGTGTTCTGTCTGGTGGCACCATGAGCAAGTTTTTCGGTTGACTTTTGTTTCAGGTTTAGCGATTACGTAACCGTAACTTTCAAATAATATCCTAAATACTCTCTTGAAGTCATAGCGGGACTTTGTGCAAGAGTATTAAGCCTGTGGGTACTTTTTTATTGTCAAAATATATTGCCTTACTAAAACTTTTGCTGTCCACTGTATATGTAAACGACATACCATACAGTACCAAAGTGGCAAATTTATAAAAACCATGTACGTAGTTTAGTGACTCTTAAACTATCAAAAATAATTCGGAAATTTTTTGTTTTTTCTTCCTAATAAACATCACATATTGTTATTATTATTCAATTTTCATCACAAACAATTTAATTAAAAACAAATGAAAACACTCAAACATAAATAATTTTGGTCATAATTGAGGTTATTTGCTTACATTAACAAATAATAGAATATCTATCCATCGTATCTGATCATACAGTCAAAGAAAAAAGTGTACATACACCGCTGATTTTTATCAAATTAAAAAGGTGTCATAACGCTGTTTCAGGCAGTTACAATTAAGAATGTTTAAAGACAAAATCGAATATTAAAAAAAATTTAACATAAAAATTATTGCAAAACAACAAACACGTTTGTGGGAAAAAAGTCTACATAGAACGGTGTATGTAGACTTTTTTGTGTGACTGTATGTTTGCCAAAGAAAACAAAAGTAATGTCCAAATCAAGGAAATTCTTATTATTGTCCCAGAAAACCGATTATTTGTTACAAACAAATCAAAACCGATTGCTTGAACCAATTATATCATACCCAACATACATATAGCAATACACATACATGTACATGTACATACATGTTCGAATTATTGCGGACGTATTTATGTGTCCATCATGAATCTGTTTAATGAATTATTGTTTTGAAAATGCAAATAAAGTTTGCATTACGTTATGCACAAGCACTTGTCTGCCTAAATAATGTGAAATAAATTACAATAGTTTTAATGGAAATTTACGATTTCTATATACACTCGTCACATTGTGATGATACGAGAATTGTTTCCTACACTGTTTAATACATATTTAAGTTCTTACACAAATTTTAATCATATTTCTTGTATAACTAAATACTTTTATAACTAAATACATGTGTTCTGTATATCCTTTTGTAAATCTCATGTATATTTTGAATACAAATATATGAAATACGTCTTAAAGTTAAAATATTCATGTCCGTCTTAAAGCAATATTTAAAATCGAATAACGCATATAGCACATGTTTTCTTATTAGGGAGGTTACAAAAGCTAAACGATTTCAAGAGCTACAAAACATAGCCTTAGCGGGGCATAAAATATTAAAAATTTCGAAACTTTAAAAATATTCAAAAGGAATCAATTATAATAATATAATATAATTTTTTATAGAGGTATAGAACTTTAAGTTGGTATTACTTTTCAAGATGGCGACCGATTTAACAGCTGTCAAGTGATTTATTCTCAGTTTGGTTTGGCAATTCATCATGAATAGACTCACGCCTGAACAACGCTTGCAAATAGTGCAATTTTATTTTGAAAATAATGGTTCTGTGCGGAAAACGTATCGCGCACTACGTCCATTTTATCGTCGACAAAATTGTCCATCAGAGCAGTTAATTCGATTACCCATGGAACGTTTTCGCACCACGTTTACTCTTATTGATAACTCGCATACCCAGAGACGCTGTACGGTGCGTACAGAAGAAGCTATTGCTGCTGTAAAGCGTAGCATTGAGGAAGACCCGAATGATTCCATCCGCCATCGAGCACAGGAATTGGATCTGTGTCTATCCACTTTATGAAAGATTTTGCGGAAGGATCTTGGTTTGCGTGCTTACAAAATCCAACTCGTACAAGATTTGAAGCCAAACGATCATTGTTTATGTCTGACGGTCCAAACTTCCCATCCTTGGTGACATAAACAGGATTGTTTAAATGATGGCAAATTAGCAACAGAGGGCGCTGCAGTGTATAATTAAGCTTTTTTTATATTTTAATATTATTGTTGTTTTTGGCTTAAAATCTTTGTTTGTTTTTTTTTTTTTTTTTATTTAAGTTATTCATTTTTTGATCGCCTGGAGGTACTTACAACCCCAGAAATTTTGAATAATTTATTTTGAATTGAAATAGTGATAGTGAATTTAAAATTACATATTGTGTAAAGAGAAACATAAAAATAAAAGAAATACCGTGAACAACATAAAATTTTACATATAAAAAGGAAGTGTTGCTTGTTTTTTTATTCTTTATTTTGAACCATTTTTTTTGATTATTTTGCCTTTGTTTGCCAGAAATCTGAGCCCAATTTTGGTTCCAAGGAGTCGCCACAACTACCCACCCCTTTACATACAGTCCACAGATTTAACATTTGGTCCTTCGAGCCGGATTTTGGAACCTTTTGATTGTTTTTATGCCCCAAATTTAAACAAGGTAAAGTTTGTTTTTGTTTTTCTTTTTGCTAATTTTCTATTTGGTGATGATTCATATACTTGTAAAGTTTTGTTGTCTTGTCTAACAGAACTTTACTTGTATATAATATAACAGTGTATGGTTTCATAAAGTATTGGTGTTATAACTTCCATAGCACAGACATACTTTAGGAATTTATCGAATATTAAAACCGAACTGGTTTTAATATACACTGTTAATCCCTTTTGTCTTGGATTAGCAGGAGGTAAATTTTAAGTAAAAGGATCAAATTGCGGTGAGGATAAATGATTGAAAATTGAGTTCAACAACCCAATTTGATTTTTGTCCCAAGTTTTGTAATATTGGTAATTGTAGTTTGGGTGGATGGCAAAGTCTATTACCATTAATGACGATCCTTGGAATCCACCTTTTACATGACGGAGCTACCCATTAATAAATGTTATTTATTTTTTATTACTGGTAGATTTGAATTTTTTAATGAATCTTTAAGTGAATGAAAATTTTAAATTGTTTGTTGAATTTTTTGAATTAAATAACCAAGTAAAATTTATTTATGGGTTTCGTTTCGTGTTCTTTAATATTTCGATCTATTTACCTTTAATTATTTGTAATTTTCAATTAGATTAAAATTTATTAAATTTATTAAACTAAATTTATTGAATAAGGAAAGTTTACATATATATAATTTTTTTTTTGAAAACAAAGTGTGGATAAATAGGTATACGGAACTGAACGTAATAAGTAATTTGCGATTTATTGGATGTTTTTCATTCTTGTACTTTTTTGATATTTGATTATCAGAGCTTTTGCCATTGTAAACTCGTCCTTTTGCTAAATCTTGAATTGCGCGTAATATTGTGGATGTATATGTCCGTCTATTAGCTTACTTTTCGGTATCGAGCACGTGGTTAATTACATCTTGTTTATTTTTCGAAATATTTTCGTTTAATTGTAAGTCGTTGAATTGATAGAGATCGGGAAGCTAATATATTTCGATTTTATGCCGTCACAGTTTATTATTAATTTAATAATTTCGTGAGAGGATTTTTAGTTGGATAGTGTGAAACTTATTCAATCATTCTCTTATTTATCTTGCATTTTTTCTGATTAATTTATTTTGTAATTTAACTTGTTTAATATGCCAAAGTCAAGGAAATTGTTGACTTTTGAGACATTTGCCCAAATGTTTCTAGATTTCGAAAGGGAATTGAATGCGACTCAGGAAGGTAATACGGCCTTCTCTATAGAAATTCAGAGGGAAGAATTTAAATCGTTATGGACAAAGGTCAAGAACGCTTATGAAGCCTTTGCCACAGGAGATGAGGAGGACTTAGAAGGTGAACGAGAGGCAGCACGGGAACTTTTCGGCCATTGTCGTTTGGGCTACATTACTGCAGCTGCCCTAATGAGTGAGCTCTCTCAGAATTTTGTCAATCGACCTGCGATGTCCGCGACCCATTGCCCAAATGGTCAAGGTAACGGGAATCGAAATAGGAACCACCTACAGTTGCCACCTTGTACCATGGAGGTATTTCATGGCGACTACAAATCCTGGCCATCTTTCCGAGATATGTTTACAGCGGTGTATGTGAATGGTGCCAATATTTCACCTGTCGAGCAGTTATTTTATTTGCGGCAGTTTACGCGAGGTGAGGCATTGGAAATTGTAAAAAAATCATCTTTGACGACCCATGGGTTCCAGGAGGCCTGGAACAATCTTAGGGATAGGTTCGAGAACAGGAGAATACTGGTGAATTCGCAATTGAAAATTCTTTTTACACAGGAACCTATAAAATTAGAATCGGCTCTTGAGATCAAAGGAATCCAAAGAGATGTCAATAATTCTATATCAGCACTTCGAATGCATGATATTGATATCTCTAATTGGGATCCGATTTTCGTATATCTGTGCTCCACAAAATTGCCCGTACTAACTTTGTCACTATGGGAACAGACAATTCGGGACAAAATGCAGATTCCCAAATGGAAAGATTTGGATGAATTTTTAACTTCGCGGTTTCAGTCTTTGGAAACCATATCTGACCTTAAGAATTTCGAATCAATGGATAATTGTACTGCTAGGTCTCTTTCTAATCCGAAAAGGCGAGTTCGATCCTTTTCCACTAAGTTAAATAGAAAAATTTGTAGATATTGTTCGGAAGACCATTTGATAAATATTTGTCCCAAATTTTTGAATTTATCTCCCGAGAGACGGTTTGTGGTTGTGAAGGGGTACAGTCTTTGTATCAACTGTCTCACAAGTGGTCACAGACTCAATGAGTGCAAGAATACTTTTGGTTGTTCGGTGTGTAAGTTAAAGCACCACACTCTACTGCATCGAGAGGTGTCTGGATCCTCTTCGGAAATGGGCGTTTTGGATGCGCCAAATTCTAGCGGTGCAATCGGGTCGATTGGTGAGGTCCAGAGTTGTTTTGCTGCTACGTCGAGGCAGATACTTTTGGGAACTGCGGTAGTTGGTATCTATCACCGAGGAGAAACGTTTAGAGCTAGGGCTCTAATAGATTCAGGGTCTCAAGCTACCTTCATTTCGGAAGGGTTACAGAAGAAACTAGGATTGCCAACAGTTCGGATGAGTGCCGAAGTTTCAGGTTTGAACGGAGCTTCTACGGGTAGAATTCAGAGGCAATGTTCGTTTGTCCTGACTCCGCCTTTGGACGACAGGATTAGGGTAAAGACAACGGGTTTAGTACTACCCAAATTGACGGGCATGTTGCCCAATTCGACGGTCGATATTTCTGAATCAGCAGCCTTTTCGGGGATTTCGTTGGCTGATCCGAAATTCGATAAAAGCGGTGAGATTGATATTCTTATTGGTGGTGACGTATACCCAGACATCTTGTTGGAAGGTGTCAAGAAGAATATTTTAGGAGACCTAATGGCACAAGAAAGCGTATTTGGCTGGATTGTAACCGGGCCTCTACCAGCACTGCATTCGAAGGAGCGCTCAACTTATGCGTCAGGTTACGCGAGAATAGAGGTCAGCGGAAAATCTAGGAGAATTATGAAGCCGAACAATCGAGGGCATAAATTGTTCTCAAATGGTCCTAGGCCCCACTCCGGTGATATAGATAGGTCTTTTCGTAGAAAGACTTACTGCCAATATTTAGGGAAGGATGTTAAAGTTGGTGACACAGCAGCAATAAGAGAAGGTATAGGGCCTACCACTAAATGGCGTTTGGGTCGCATTCGAAATTTACGTTTGGGTAACAACGGTACTGTAAAAGCTGTGAATTTAGCAACTGACTGTGGAATAATTACAAGGCCGATTGGCAATCTTGTAATTCTTCCAACTAACTGAATATTTTAATACGCAACTCTAGCTTATAGTATCATGGTACAACGAGGAAATCCCGCAGTGGTGAAGATGTCGAAGGCGATGAATTTTAAGGTCGCTTGAGCCACGATCATACCTGGTGGACGTGTGCGCAGCTGAAGTTAAACCTTCCGTTTACCCGGCAATAGACCTAGTCCGTCTGTCCCTAGGAAGGTTAGGTTAAAAACTGAGACACCGAAGAGGACTACCGCCCACTAGCCAAGAAAAATATCGGACCTCGTTCGTCCTGATAATCCACCAGTGGACCTAGTTCGTTCAATGATCGTGAGAGCGGAAGACCTAGTTCGTCGGAAGCTCTAGTTCCGATTTAGCAGAGGAACAATAAGCCTTAAGAATTCAATACCTAATTTTAGACCATGATACTTATTTCTGAATATATTTTTCGATTGCAACGTTTTTCTTTCTGGAGTATCAGACTTGGAACTGCTGCAAGCTGTCAAGTTTTTGGTGTTTGGTTTTCTATTGTTTTGAAATAAGAAACTAACATGAGAGTTTTTCTTTTGATTTTTTCCTTTCTTTAGTTAGTCATTAAATGGAGGACATCTTTCTTGGTTGCAGTACTGCAAGGGCGCCGGCATGTTTATGTCTGACGGTCCAAACTTCCCATCCTTGGTGACATAAACAGGATTGTTTAAATGATGGCAAATTAGCAACAGAGGGCGCTGCAGTGTATAATTAAGCTTTTTTATATTTTAATATTATTGTTGTTTTTGGCTTAAAATCTTTGTTTGTTTTTTTTTTTTTTTATTTAAGTTATTCATTTTTTGATCGCCTGGAGGTACTTACAACCCCAGAAATTTTGAATAATAATTTATTTTGAATTGAAATAGTGATAGTGAATTTAAAATTACATATTGTGTAAAGAGAAACATAAAAATAAAAGAAATACCGTGAACAACATAAAATTTTACATATAAAAAGGAAGTGTTGCTTGTTTTTTTATTCTTTATTTTGAACCATTTTTTTTGATTATTTTGCCTTTGTTTGCCAGAAATCTGAGCCAAATTTTGGTTCCAAGGAGTCGCCACAACTACCCACCCCTTTACATACAGTCCACAGATTTAACATTTGGTCCTTCGAGCCGGATTTTGGAACCTTTTGATTGTTTTTATGCCCCAAATTTAAACAAGGTAAAGTTTGTTTTTGTTTTTCTTTTTGCTAATTTTCTATTTGGTGATGATTCATATACTTGTAAAGTTTTGTTGTCTTGTCTAACAGAACTTTACTTGTATATAATATAACAGTGTATGGTTTCATAAAGTATTGGTGTTATAACTTCCATAGCACAGACATACTTTAGGAATTTATCGAATATTAAAACCGAACTGGTTTTAATATACACTGTTAATCCCTTTTGTCTTGGATTAGCAGGAGGTAAATTTTAAGTAAAAGGATCAAATTGCGGTGAGGATAAATGATTGAAAATTGAGTTCAACAACCCAATTTGATTTTTGTCCCAAGTTTTGTAATATTGGTAATTGTAGTTTGGGTGGATGGCAAAGTCTATTACCATTAATGACGATCCTTGGAATCCACCTTTTACATGACGGACCTACCCATTAATAAATGTTATTTATTTTTTATTACTGGTAGATTTGAATTTTTTAATGAATCTTTAAGTGAATGAAAATTTTAAATTGTTTGTTGAATTTTTTGAATTAAATAACCAAGTAAAATTTATTTATGGGTTTCGTTTCGTGTTCTTTAATATTTCGATCTATTTACCTTTAATTATTTGTAATTTTCAATTAGATTAAAATTTATTAAATTTATTAAACTAAATTTATTGAATAAGGAAAGTTTACATATATATAATTTTTTTTTTTGAAAACAAAGTGTGGATAAATAGGTATACGGAACTGAACGTAATAAGTAATTTGCGATTTATTGGATGTTTTTCATTCTTGTACTTTTTTGATATTTGATTATCAGAGCTTTTGCCATTGTAAACTCGTACTTTTGCTAAATCTTGAATTGCGCGTAATATTGTGGATGTATATGTCCGTCTATTAGCTTACTTTTCGGTATCGAGCACGTGGTTAATTACATCTTGTTTATTTTTCGAAATATTTTCGTTTAATTGTAAGTCGTTGAATTGATAGAGATCGGGAAGCTAATATATTTCGATTTTATGCCGTCACAGTTTATTATTAATTTAATAATTTCGTGAGAGGATTTTTAGTTGGATAGTGTGAAACTTATTCAATCATTCTCTTATTTATCTTGCATTTTTTCTGATTAATTTATTTTGTAATTTAACTTGTTTAATATGCCAAAGTCAAGGAAATTGTTGACTTTTGAGACATTTGCCCAAATGTTTCTAGATTTCGAAAGGGAATTGAATGCGACTCAGGAAGGTAATACGGCCTTCTCTATAGAAATTCAGAGGGAAGAATTTAAATCGTTATGGACAAAGGTCAAGAACGCTTATGAAGCCTTTGCCACAGGAGATGAGGAGGACTTAGAAGGTGAACGAGAGGCAGCACGGGAACTTTTCGGCCATTGTCGTTTGGGCTACATTACTGCAGCTGCCCTAATGAGTGAGCTCTCTCAGAATTTTGTCAATCGACCTGCGATGTCCGCGACCCATTGCCCAAATGGTCAAGGTAACGGGAATCGAAATAGGAACCACCTACAGTTGCCACCTTGTACCATGGAGGTATTTCATGGCGACTACAAATCCTGGCCATCTTTCCGAGATATGTTTACAGCGGTGTATGTGAATGGTGCCAATATTTCACCTGTCGAGCAGTTATTTTATTTGCGGCAGTTTACGCGAGGTGAGGCATTGGAAATTGTAAAAAAATCATCTTTGACGACCCATGGGTTCCAGGAGGCCTGGAACAATCTTAGGGATAGGTTCGAGAACAGGAGAATACTGGTGAATTCGCAATTGAAAATTCTTTTTACACAGGAACCTATAAAATTAGAATCGGCTCTTGAGATCAAAGGAATCCAAAGAGATGTCAATAATTCTATATCAGCACTTCGAATGCATGATATTGATATCTCTAATTGGGATCCGATTTTCGTATATCTGTGCTCCACAAAATTGCCCGTACTAACTTTGTCACTATGGGAACAGACAATTCGGGACAAAATGCAGATTCCCAAATGGAAAGATTTGGATGAATTTTTAACTTCGCGGTTTCAGTCTTTGGAAACCATATCTGACCTTAAGAATTTCGAATCAATGGATAATTGTACTGCTAGGTCTCTTTCTAATCCGAAAAGGCGAGTTCGATCCTTTTCCACTAAGTTAAATAGAAAAATTTGTAGATATTGTTCGGAAGACCATTTGATAAATATTTGTCCCAAATTTTTGAATTTATCTCCCGAGAGACGGTTTGTGGTTGTGAAGGGGTACAGTCTTTGTATCAACTGTCTCACAAGTGGTCACAGACTCAATGAGTGCAAGAATACTTTTGGTTGTTCGGTGTGTAAGTTAAAGCACCACACTCTACTGCATCGAGAGGTGTCTGGATCCTCTTCGGAAATGGGCGTTTGATGCGCCAAATTCTAGCGGTGCAATCGGGTCGATTGGTGAGGTCCAGAGTTGTTTTGCTGCTACGTCGAGGCAGATACTTTTGGGAACTGCGGTAGTTGGTATCTATCACCGAGGAGAAACGTTTAGAGCTAGGGCTCTAATAGATTCAGGGTCTCAAGCTACCTTCATTTCGGAAGGGTTACAGAAGAAACTAGGATTGCCAACAGTTCGGATGAGTGCCGAAGTTTCAGGTTTGAACGGAGCTTCTACGGGTAGAATTCAGAGGCAATGTTCGTTTGTCCTGACTCCGCCTTTGGACGACAGGATTAGGGTAAAGACAACGGGTTTAGTACTACCCAAATTGACGGGCATGTTGTCCAATTCGACGGTCGATATTTCTGAATCAGCAGCCTTTTCGGGGATTTCGTTGGCTGATCCGAAATTCGATAAAAGCGGTGAGATTGATATTCTTATTGGTGGTGACGTATACCCAGACATCTTGTTGGAAGGTGTCAAGAAGAATATTTTAGGAGACCTAATGGCACAAGAAAGCGTATTTGGCTGGATTGTAACCGGGCCTCTACCAGCACTGCATTCGAAGGAGCGCTCAACTTATGCGTCAGGTTACGCGAGAATAGAGGTCAGCGGAAAATCTAGGAGAATTATGAAGCCGAATAATCGAGGGCATAAATTGTTCTCAAATGGTCCTAGGCCCCACTCCGGTGATATAGATAGGTCTTTTCGTAGAAAGACTTACTGCCAATATTTAGGGAAGGATGTTAAAGTTGGTGACACAGCAGCAATAAGAGAAGGTATAGGGCCTACCACTAAATGGCGTTTGGGTCGCATTCGAAATTTACGTTTGGGTAACAACGGTACTGTAAAAGCTGTGAATTTAGCAACTGACTGTGGAATAATTACAAGGCCGATTGGCAATCTTGTAATTCTTCCAACTAACTGAATATTTTAATACGCAACTCTAGCTTATAGTATCATGGTACAACGAGGAAATCCCGCAGTGGTGAAGATGTCGAAGGCGATGAATTTTAAGGTCGCTTGAGCCACGATCATACCTGGTGGACGTGTGCGCAGCTGAAGTTAAACCTTCCGTTTACCCGGCAATAGACCTAGTCCGTCTGTCCCTAGGAAGGTTAGGTTAAAAACTGAGACACCGAAGAGGACTACCGCCCACTAGCCAAGAAAAATATCGGACCTCGTTCGTCCTGATAATCCACCAGTGGACCTAGTTCGTTCAATGATCGTGAGAGCGGAAGACCTAGTTCGTCGGAAGCTCTAGTTCCGATTTAGCAGAGGAACAATAAGCCTTAAGAATTCAATACCTAATTTTAGACCATGATACTTATTTCTGAATATATTTTTCGATTGCAACGTTTTTCTTTCTGGAGTATCAGACTTGGAACTGCTGCAAGCTGTCAAGTTTTTGGTGTTTGGTTTTCTATTGTTTTGAAATAAGAAACTAACATGAGAGTTTTTCTTTTGATTTTTTCCTTTCTTTAGTTAGTCATTAAATGGAGGACATCTTTCTTGGTTGCAGTACTGCAAGGGCGCCGGCATGTTTATGTCTGACGGTCCAAACTTCCCATCCTTGGTGACATAAACAGGATTGTTTAAATGATGGCAAATTAGCAACAGAGGGCGCTGCAGTGTATAATTAAGCTTTTTTTATATTTTAATATTATTGTTGTTTTTGGCTTAAAATCTTTGTTTTTTTTTTTTTTTTTTTATTTAAGTTATTCATTTTTTGATCGCCTGGAGGTACTTACAACCCCAGAAATTTTGAATAATAATTTATTTTGAATTGAAATAGTGATAGTGAATTTAAAATTACATATTGTGTAAAGAGAAACATAAAAATAAAAGAAATACCGTGAACAACATAAAATTTTACATATAAAAAGGAAGTGTTGCTTGTTTTTTTATTCTTTATTTTGAACCATTTTTTTTGATTATTTTGCCTTTGTTTGCCAGAAATCTGAGCCAAATTTTGGTTCCAAGGAGTCGCCACAACTACCCACCCCTTTACATACAGTCCACAGATTTAACAATCATCAAGTAAGGCGTAGATTCGTCGAATGGGCCCAAAACGAGATTACCGTTGTTCGCGATTTTCATAAGCGAATTTTGTTTAGCGATGAAGCGCACTTCTGGTTGAATGGCTACGTCAACAAAAAAAACTGCCGCATTTGGAGTGAAGGTAATCCTCAAGTGTATGTGGAAACACCGTTACATCCAGAAAAACTGACTTTTTGGTGCGCTTTATGGGCTGGTGGAATCATTGGTCCGTACTTTTTCAAAAACGATGGTGGCCAGAACGTTACAGTCAATGGTGATCGGTATAGAGCCATGATTACTAACTTTTTCATTCCTGAATTGAATAACCATGATGTCCAGGAGATGTGGTTTCAGCAAGACGGCGCAACATGTCACACAGCTCGTGCCACAATAGATTTATTGAAAGACACGTTTGGTGACCGCCTAATTTCACGTTTCGGACCTGTGAATTGGCCTCCAAGATCTTGTGATTTAACACCGCTAGACTACTTTCTGTGGGGCTTTGTAAAGTCACTGGTCTATGCGGTAAAGCCACAAACGCTTGACCATTTGGAAGACAACATTCGCCGTATTACTGCCGATATACGGCCACAAATGTTGGAAAAAGTCATCGCAAATTGGACGTCCAGATTCGACTATATCCGCGCCAGCCGTGGCGGTCATATGAAATCATATTTAAAATTTAATGCCACAAGATTATCTTTCGAATAAATAAAATTCATGTCAATCGAATAATCCAATACCATCTATAAAAAAACACCCTTTACTTTGAAACCAATGAAAAAAATGTTATTGAGAAAAGGACATCATCCTCATCTTTTTATTGTTTATAGCATAAGAATTTATAAATTTATGGAAAGAACGCAACTAGTCCTTTGCCTGAAAATACTGTAATACAGTATGTTCTGTCCACGATGTTAAACCTGTTTATACGCTGCACTTATTCGAAATGTTTATTCTATCAACACAATAAACTCTACGCAGCAAGCACAATAATTGCATTTGCAATTGCAGCCTAAATTAAGGTGCATGCGTATTAGTTGTAATAAAGACAGCTTTGCTTTGCTGCAAAACAAATAAAAAATAATTCGTTATATTATTTATTTATTAATGATGACACATTAAACGTTTATCATCATACATACATATATACATAATTGGCCATCACAACCCTATATTCGTTTTGATGTCTGACCTGGGATACGAACCCGGGCTTTACGTCTAATAAGCCAACATACTACCTACTAGACTACGGCGACTCCTTCTCTTCATACATACAATAAAAATAGAAATTAGCCTAAAAGCAAAGCAACAGCATATTAGCTTGTTGTCGCGCGGCTTTAAATAATCACTTCCATATACACCCAAGTATTCTATTTTTAAGAGGTTGCTGCATTGCGCACTTCTATCGCAAAAACAATTCAAAAGCCGAATAGAATATTTTCTTCTTCTTCTACATGTTTAATGTAAATATTTGTTTTGAAATTTCATGGACACCACGACGTATGAGTATTTTATATTAAATATGCTGTGGAGAAATGTTACTCATACGTTATGTTACAAGCGTAATGTTAATCTTTGCATTGCACAGACAAATCCTCTCACTGTGAGCACTAATTCTCTCATTGCAGCAAATAAAAATGGAAATTAGCCTGAAAGCAAGGCAGGAAAATCTTTGCTTGCTGTCGCGCTGGCTTTAAAATAATCACTATCATATATAGTCATGTATTCTATTTTTAAGAGATTGCTGGGTTTGCTGCGTGCGTTTATTGTATGTATAGCATAATGCTTTGTTTTAGTTTAATTAAAATAGATCTGTTAGCAAAGAGCATGATAGTTCTACTGTGGCATATACTATACATACATAATTGGCCATTACAGCCCTGCAGTCAGTATTACGGCCTAGCTTCTCATATCACTCATGTTATGTGTGTTAATTTTACACATGAGTGGTGGGACCTACAGTTTAAAGTCGACTCCGAACGACAGATTTAAAAAAAAAAATTTCATGGCAATTTTATTTACTCTCAGAATTTTTGCCAGGAATCTGCTGAAAGGAAGTCGCCGAATAAATACTTTTTGTATTTTATTTTGATGTCTGGCCTGGGGCTCGAACCCTGGCTTTACGTCTAATAAGCCAACACACTACCTTCTAGACTAAATCGACTTCAATATACTATAGAACTTCTAATAACTTGTTTACAAACTCAAGCATCCCAGTTTCGTATACAATGAGAGACGAATAGTTTTTCATTACGGCTTTTAAAATTATTAAAAAAAATTTAGGTCCAATCAGTCATTAAGAAATTCTACTGTAACTGGCTTAACGAAATTTGAAATTTTGCCTCAATTTGAAAAACATACTACGTCTACGCCTTTTAAAAACGTTTAAAATATGAGAATGTAGAATGCAAATAAAATAAAAATAAATTTGTATTTAGTTTTAATTAAAATTCTTAATTATTCGCACAATTCTGTGTACCACTGTTCCCAACTTTATGTAAACAACAACAATTGCTTTTCTTTGTTATTCGTCTGTTTATACGCTTTACATAAACAATAACATAAATAATGACAATTGTTCGACAGATCTTTGTAACGGAGATCTTCAAACCATGATTACTCTCTTCAAACACACCGCGTCTTCACACAAAACTGACTTCACTAATTCACTCGCCTGCTTTGTCTTGCCTTTTATATGGCAGGGTAAACAATCTGATGTATGTTCTTGAAGGCGAATGTTTGTGACTTCGGCTTCTCGAAAACTCTGTTAATATAAACATCGTTGTTTACATTCAATATTGTTGTTTGTGTATTTTGTTTACATTTATCATTGTAGTGTTTGTTGTTATATTAAGTAGTACGATAATTTGTAAACAGGTTTGTTTACTGCATTGTTTTGTTTTTGTAGCTTTTGTTTATAATTTTAATGTTAAGCGATGTAGAAGCAAAACACAAGTATCTAGATTTCTCATTTTGGCAAACAGTTATCTCCCTAACATACTGTTGTATGTGTAAAGATTTCACATTTTATTTGATTTTACTTAACATTTTAAAAATTTCTTTCTAAATCATTAATTATTTGATCGATATAAACTAAAGGATTTAAATTTCTCTCTCCTATACACGCATACGTACATATATGTATAAGCACAAATAGGTTTAAGAATGTAAACATATATATCAAAAGTTGTATTACAACATAATATTTTGCATAAGCCGCCGTAGTCTAGTAGGTAGTGTGTTGGCTTATTAGGCGTGAAGCCAGCGTTCAAATCCCAGATCAGACATTTTCAACAAAACGAAGTGTGCAGAAATATTCCTTCGACGACTGCTTCTCAGCAGATTTCTGGCAAAAACTCTGAGAGTAAATAAAAAATTGCCATGTAAAAGTTTCACAAAAAATTTGTTGCTAGGAGACGACTTTAAACTGTTGGTCCCGCCAGTCACGTATAAAACTAATACAAACAACATGGATGCTGTGAGATACTAGGTCTTAATCCTCAATGAAGTATTGTAATAATCAATTATGTATGTATGTAATATGTATGTATGTAATATGCAGTAATCTCAATCATAAATACTATAAATAATGTTTTTAAAATAAGGTTTACAAAAGCGAATCATTTGTTCTTTCATTTATTTAAAATATTGCCTTTTTTGCTATTTGGTTTACAATTTTTATTTTTTCACACAGTATCATGCCTCAGGTTATATCATAATTTCTTTCCCTTTATTTGTATCGTTTTTTTTTATACTCAACTGTTTTCAATTAATGGTATTTGGTTGACTCGAAAAAAAACCCTGAGTGGCTGTTTATCCCTTTTAGGATGCCTCTCGAAAATTTCTTTCCAATCCTATTACAATAAAAAGGATAACAGAACGAGAACAACAAATTTAAACGACTTGAATAAATGAATAAATAAGCTAAAACGAATGGAAATAATTTCAATCGTTTCTTTTGTATTTTTTGTCCAAAAAAATATAAAATGAAGGCTAAAAATCTATTTTATCAACTGCAGACATCAGAGAATTGTGATATTGAGAATTGAGAAATCAACCTGACCCTTCCCTAATTTGTTTAGGGACTACTTGGCCTAAAACAAAATGTTACATTTGAGTTGAAATTTAAATTTAAATGTTATTTAATAGAGCATGGGAGAAATACTTATGGATTCCAAGATAGAAACAAACTGCAATAGGCAACCAAACGTTCTAAGTATTCAATGGCAACAGACGAATTGTAATCATTGTAAATTTAATCTTTAGAGTGATACTGCTAAGTTGTCTACAGAAATATTATCTCACTTTATTGTTCTAATTGTAGTTCATTTAAACTGTATTAAGCATAATACAGGCGAGTGAGTCAGTAAAAGCTCAGTCAGTCTTGTGTCAAGACGCGATGTATTTGAAGAGAGTAATCGTGGTTTGAAGATCTCCTTTAAAAAGATCAGTCGAACAATTGTCTAGTAATTGTTATTGTTTATGTAAAGGGTATAAATAGAGTTGTTTACATCAAGTTGGGAACAGTGGCACACAGAATTGAATCAAAACGAAACACAAATTTATTTTTATTTTATTTGCAATCTGCGAGCTCATATTTTAAACGTTTTTAAAAGGTAAAAACGAAACAATATTATGTAAAAGAGGACAGCATTCGCCACTACATCCAATACAGCAACTTAAAATATGTTCAAGGAGGACGTTACTTCTAAGTAAGTTACAAATGGCAGCACTATCCAATCTAGTCCAATCAAATGTTTAATTGGCAAAACTGGATTAAAGGTACAAAGAAATCAAAAAAATATAAGCAATATTGCCTACGTGCTTTTCATATTTTTAAAGAGTCATCATTACATGATATTGGTGAGCATATGTCGAGCAACTATAAATCGATTGCATGACAATTTTTGGTAAAAGCAATTCATTACTTTGTCAAGCGTCAAATCGTATGTTAATTTGAAAATGAGCTCTTGAGATTAAGGGGTGTGATGCTCTCATATCGCGCAATGGGACTGCATTAAATGAAAAAGTGAAATTAGTGAAGACCTATTCCTCCCAATTGTATGATGAAATTAAAAAAAAAATTATCCACTATAAGCTGCTTCAATCTGTCGAAATGATCAATTTTGATACGAACTTTAACAACTCAATGATTAAAAAATCAATTGGTCAAGAGTAAAGGACTTAATCAACAGGATCTGATGAATATCATTAAACGATACATTGTATCTGCCTCCAGTTAAACGCTCCTTATCGACCAGACCTGAATATTAAGCAACTACTTTGTAACCTCAAAGAGAATGTATTGAATAGGGTTAATAAAGTGACCATTGTGCAATATACTCCTATAAGAGGGCTGTATGCAAGGATTTGTGGATTTAACCAGTCAACATCAACTGGCTTTATCAGTCCATGGTGGAGCATACTTGCTTGATTGTGCTCACGCTTGAAAGGTTTATAAAATTCAGTTCCATTGCATACTGACATACAGGGTACGGTTACTGCGTACTTTACACCACTTTAACAAAGACATTATTTTCTATACTTACTGAGGTCAAGAGGGATTCTTTCTATTGAAGTTGAGGGCTGTTCTAGTGGTTGTTGTTGTTGTAATAATTCTGCTGTTGTCTGCGGAAGTATCTCCCTTGGGAAAAAATTTCGTTTAATACAGCTTTCGCTGGGTTGACAAGCCATGGCCGATGATGAGTCGGGTCGTTCCGAAGCGAAGATCCAATTGTTGTGGGAACGTGTTATAGTTGTAGTAAGGATAAATGTTTCTGACCCAGGAAGAACTATGAACATAAGTGCAAGCCAGGGAAGCCATAGACATACATGGCGAAAGCCGTTGTCATCCTTTCTTCATTCTTATTCATGAATTCTAAGGTTTTTTCAGAGAATTTTTGGAGCATTTCAAAATAACACTTACTAGATTACGGAACATCGGAAATGTTGCTGCTGATGAACTCGGCAGTGAATGTAAAGAGCTTGCAATTTCCGACGTGCTATCGGACATAAGAGTTACGAATTAGTTCGGCTTATAAGAGGGTTCAACTACATAAGTAGAACGTACAGTATTACAAGGCTCTATAGGAGGAGAACCAATTGTCTTTTTTCTTTAAATTGCATGAACAGCACACTACTTATACTACTGCCACATTAGAAACCACAATCAAATTAAAGTTTTCCTCAGTAAACAAAAACACAATCTGAATTACAAACAATTTGGAAAAAAACCTTCATAATTTTTTCACCAAAACTTAAAATGCTTTGGTTTGGTGGATAGTCGTTAATAAAAAAAAAAGTTTGTTTGTAAACCATATGGCAGTATATGCGTATTCCAATTGTGATTTAAAAATTTCAATATGTAAACATATCTATACAAACATATCACACAGATAAATATGTTTTTCTGTGTTCTTTTTTATTTGAATGAACAATGGTTGTCATATGTATTCAGTTGAATTAATTCTTTTACTAACACAATCTTGTCCTTAATATTAACGACATATTCTTTTATTTCATTTTCGATTTATGTGTGTGTGCGTGTGAATGTGTGTGTACATAATTTTATGATTATTGTATTCGTTATTACACTTTTATTGTTGCTGCATTGTAAGGAAAAATAAAAACTTATTTTACATTTCCCAGGCAGTGTAAGGCAGGGTAAAGTTTGTTTGCCAACCCCAATCACCCTCACAATTTTATTTCATGTATTTATTCAATAAAACACATGTCAGCTTGTTTTATTTTCAATAAATAATGTCACTTGTTTTCTATGACAACAAAAATAATTTAATTTCTATTAATTTTGAAAATTGAAAATTCTGGTAACTGGCAGACACACAGCAAGAGAGAGAGGGGAGCAAACCCTCAATTGTATGCTTAACAAAGAATAGAATAGAATTAGAAATTACGGACACATGTGGATATTTATTCGTCAGGCTTCTATGAAATCAATTTTGAAGAGAAGTTCTATTCAGTAAACACCCAAATTCTCTGCTCTACTCATCAATAGCAAATAATACGTGATTGTATGAAATGAAAAACATTTTTTCCATTCATTATTAAACACACAAAAATATTTACATTCATAGATATTTCAGAGAAAATAAAAATTCGTAGTGTTATTATTACTCTAGCGAGAACATATGAGAACACATATTTTCATTTGAAACCGAAAAAAAAAAATAATTTTAGAATCAGTCTGTCTTCTTAAATTTTTATAAAAAACTCCCAAAAACATTTCTGTTTCAGTCGGCCTATACGAATTTCTAATGCCAGATAATACATAATCGGTGGGAGGCTACATGAAAGAGGACCTATCTCGCTACGGTGAACAGAGTGTAGAGGTTGGCATGCTTGAACATCACCAGTGTTCTGAAATCCACGAAGCAGGTTGAATTCGAGGTTATCTAGTCTCTACAATCATTGGCCATCCTCTTCCGGAACGTGGCTGCTAGAACTGCACGGAGGCTTAAGTTCTCAGATATGTTTAGGCCATGTACGTTGGGATACGCTTTAATACTGCATGAATTATTACCGAGTATTGGATGTGACCGGATTGTACCATAGACTGTTTTCGGATGGACATACAAAATTCACCCACCCACACGCGAAAATGGATTGCTGAAGTTGTCATCACTAACGGGGATATAACGGTCTTCACCGATGGCTCAAAAATGGAATGTAGGATCTGGATCTGGGCTCTATTCCGATAAACTGACACTGATACAGATTACTTAATATTGTCAGAAATATTTTATTTGATTAAAAAATAAATAAAGACGCCGTAGTGTTTTGGCTTATTATACGTAAGGCCACGGTTCAAAGTCCAGGCCAGATATCTGCAACAAAAAGAATGAAAAGAACGGCGACTTCCTGTCAGCAGATTTCTGGCAAAAACTCTGAGAATAAATACAAATGCCTTGAAGAGCTTTGCAAAAACTTTGCCGTTCGAAATCGTCTTTAAGCTGTAGTTCCCACCACTCATGTATAAAATTAACACACACAACATAAGTGATGTGAAAAGCTAGGTCGTAATCCTGACCTGAACGATTGTAATGACAAATAATGTATGTGTGTATATAACATTCCAGCTAAACTACGATGCAAATATTTAGATGGTAAAAATATAGGACGTAATTTCAAAAGCTATCGATAAGATCTATTCTTTTATCAGCATATCCTTATAGAACATAAGGAATCTTTTGGCACTTAAATATGAAATTTCTTTGAATATTGCAAGCAGAATATGAAAATGGCGTTGGATAGGCTATATGCCAGATTCCAAACTAGACTATATTCTCAATGGAAACCCACAAGAAGAAGATTTGAAGATCAGTCCTCGAATAGTCACATAAAACGCAGATAAGACAATGCACAACTCTTGTATGCGTCGTAGATAGTTTTAATTTTCTTGTCCGGATTTTTTTGCATGACTCAACATAATGCGTGCATATGTAGGCCTTTAGCGAGTTACTTAATATCGCCCAACTTTAGCACATATAGTCGACTGCATGTGATTATTAGTGTGCGAAAAAGTAGCCCAATATACTTATGTGAGTGAGTGTAATGTGCTTTTCTAGTACAATTTTTATAGATTTTCTTCGACAACTTTGTGCTGCACTACTTGGCTACGTTGTTCTCTCTTTAAACTTTTATACAAGCAAGAACGTCGGCAGTATGAAACAATGGAATTAACGTAATGCCTCTGACGAAAAACAAGAATAACAAAAACAAAATGAAAATAAACTCTTCAATATTTTTGGAAATGACTCACACAGAACTGGGAGGACACCCGTTGTTCGGCTTGGTTTTATTCTCTTTGAATGCTAGAGTGTGTATGTGTAGGAATGCGTTCGCTATGAAATTATGTACTTCAGTGTTGGCGTCGATAAATGGGAAGGAAATGGGTACGCCAAATGAACATTTCCAGACTACAAACTGCGGTTCATTTGAAAAACAAAAACAGAACTTTAACATTCCCAATCTCATTCTGATGCTCTTGTTATTGCTGTTTACTAAAAATCAAACAATCCTTATGTGGAGAAAATGTTTCCTTCCCGTTGCTGTTATTACTCTTGTTCTTGATTTTGTTTTTGTTCCTGTTCTTCTAGAATTCGATTTGCATTTGTTGTTCGTGTTTATGGGGATGAAAGTTTGGTTTGATGGTTATTTGCTTCGTTGACTTCAATTGTGAGCTAATTAAGGCAAAGAATTCTTCGAATTTTAATGGGAATGCGTTCATAATGGCATTCTGTTACAGAGAAAAGCAACAGCAAATCTTTTCCACTATTCAGAAACTTTTATTTCTGCATGACATGCGTTTATGAACACAGAGCGTAAGCTTTCTAAAACTGAAATTCTTAATAAACTTTATCCGGAATTAAAATTCGCTATAACGATATGCTAAATAAACCCAAAATGTTTCTGATGCCATATTTTCAAGTCCATACAGGCTGTGCTAAAATATTTTATTCAAAAATATGGGTTTTATTGCATTCAAAATGCAATTTACTTATTGATCCACCCTCGCATTTGTGCTTTTAAATACAAAATTTTTATTTTATTCCCTATTGTTCTCAAGAAAAATTATTATTGCGTTGATATGCGTTCATATGCGTTCACATGCGTCGACATGCGTTCACATGCGTCTATCGAATAAATGCGCACAAATAGTCACAAAATGATTTTTTTATAATTTACTTTCTGAATTGGCCAAAAAAGAAAGTTTCCGCTCCTTTTGACTTACAGTTCTTCTGATATTTCAAGACCTTGTTATTACTTAGGAAGAACAATTTATATATTTGGCCGTGTATTGCTTGGAATTCTATATTATATTCTAGTATTCATGATAATGACTTTAGCTTTATAAAACCTTCATTGATTTCTTTTCGTACAAATTTTACGTATGTATGCTTACATAGTGAGTAGGATTCTGTACGTACATGTTCATGTGTTATCGAGTGTGTCTATGTTGTACGTAACATATCGTTGTATGTCTGTGCTTTCGTGGCATAAAATGGAAGCCATTGCTGTGTTCATTGTCATCATCTTAACGGTAAACACTGATAATGATGATAATGATGACATTGTTAAAGGCAAGGAAAAAAACTTTTTGATGTTTTTGCGATGTCAGTAATGAGGGTTCATTGTTATTTTTTAAAAAACAAACAAATAGAAAAGAATGAAAAGACGCAAAGGGAATACCACAAATAAAATTCTTAAATTAAAATGAACAGCTACTGTGACAACAATGTGTGAGAGATCATAAAAAATTTAATAATAATTTAGCCGGTAATAAAAACATCAACACATTGTTGTTGAAAGGAAATTGCACCTACTTCCGTTGCTGCAACAACAACAATAACAGCAAAAAGTGTTAATATTTTGCCTTTTGTCATTACTAACGCTACGTCATTCATGATATATGTATGTTGCCAACAAATTTTCTCACATTCCCTGTTTCCTCTCATATGCCGAACCTTATTACCCTTCTAATGCCAGCATACCAGTACTTCTAATGCTTTTATAATTTCTTTAGTCATGCCAATATCACGTTTAATGAACTCTCTTTGTTAATTGGTTTTGAAATGAATTCCCAAAGATTTCAGTAACAATGACAAGCACAATGACAGCGTTGGATCTGATAAATTTCGTGTAAAAATTAAAACGATTTCTAACATTTTGATTGTGATTTTCGAGAAAAAAAAAACGTTTTAATTGCCGCAACTGCTACTGCTACGGCATATCTGATTTTAAATCAACAACATTTTATTGACGTTTAACTTTATGCCTCATTTAACCTGAAATTACAACTTGAAACCAAGGCCATAAAAGAACAAGAGCAGCACCGTCATGCCATAAAATATTCCAAAAATTTTAAAGGCCCTTTAATTTATTTCCTTTAATATTGGATTTAAGGATTTTAATTAAAAATTTTAGCTTGTAAGCCACGGCGTATTTAATTTCAATTCTTTGGCCTCTACAAAAGTGAATAAAATGGTATCGTTTACAGATGTCAAGTAAAGTCTACTAAACAAGCAATGCCAAGCACAGTACAGATTTGTCTCATCACCTTATCAAAGAGAAGGGCTACTATGGTATGTTCACTTTTATTTCATGCGTTCCTTAATGCTTTTAGGACTAAGACACAGCAAAGTTACAAACGGTGACTGCATGGCGCATATACAGTGCTTAGATTACAATACGTGTGCTATTTTTGGCCAAGAAACCAATTACAAGCAATGTGTGGAGGAAACCAACAACCTTTTAATCGAGCATCACAGAAATGTAAACAAGCCGGAATTCATATCCCAACGACGACAGTAAGACAGTAACTTATGCAAGAGAGGAATGATTAACCCTTCAGGCATAGAAATATCACGTGGGCATCTATTGGTTATTTCGAAACTCACAAAACTTATGTCAATCTATTCTGTTGCCGTTAAAGAAAAGTGTTATGCCGACAAATCAGATACAATTGGGCACTTCAAGGCCAGCATTCCTGATGCTATTGCAGAGGAGGACTAACAGTGCCCGGTATACACATGTTTATTGCTAAAGTTCGTGAAACTGGTTTCATTGTGAATGCGCCACGACGTAAGCGTGAACGTGCATTCTTATCTCAAGAATGGTAGTTACAGATGGTTTGCACAAACTTTCAGGCATAAAAATATCGGCTGAGCCATTTTTCGTTTAGTTTGAAAAAATTTTTCAGATGAAGCTCATTTTCATCTTGTTTGATACGTTAATAAAAAATTACCGTATTTAGGGCTCCAAAAACACACACGTGGTCTTACAGAAGTCAGTGCACCCATTACGAGTGACTATTTGGTGCGGCTTGTGGAGCGTAGCCATGATTGGCCCATATTTCTTTTAAAATGAGGACGTTGCAACCATTACGGTCAATGGAGACACCTATTTCATCATGATAACCGACTTTTTTTGCGCCCGCTCTTCATGCTGTTGCTGTGAACGATGTTTGGTTTAAACTTGGTGCAACTTGCCACACATCTCATGCCACAATCGTTTTATTGCGTCAAACAAAGGTTTAATGGCCGTTTAATTAGCCGAAACAATGATGTCAATTGGCAGCCAAGAATCGCCGGAAAGAAAATGCACGATTATGTCGATTTTCCCAAAAAAAAAATTCAGCTTTTCGAATGAAGCTCATCTCGGTGGGAGAGGGAAGTCACCGAAGAATTATTCTTTTCATATTTCGTTTTTTGTTGGAGATGTCTGACCTGGGGTTTGAACAGAAGCCTCACGTCTAATAAGCCAACACACTACCTACTAGACTACGGCGACTTCACTGCACTTAACACTACATAACTTCACCTAAATCACAATTTTTTTGCTGATAAAACAATTACTCTTCTATGAACTTCATCTTAAATTATGCTTCAGATGTTTTTGAATCTATGTTGGCTTATCTCTCGACAAACTGTTATGAAAAGTTGTTACTGAAAGCAGTAAATTTCTACGAATTTATTTGTTTCTTCTATATAATAGTACTTCCCTCTTTAAAAGTAATTTTTTAAAATTTTCTGCTCCTAACACCTGCTCACAATGAAATAAAATGCCTACCAAGTCATTTCAAAATTGTTTACTGTGATTAATTCTCTTCCGTTTCAAAGTTATGAGTATGAGTTCCTTGTTTTTCTTTTTGTTTATGAGCCTAAACGCCGTTAATAACAATTTGTCTCAATTTGTCACGGATTTCTTTTTATTTATGTTTTCAATAATAAATTTAAAAAAAATCTCTTTTTCTTGTCATTGTTTATGTTTATGCTTGTAAAACATCTGTTTTGACTTGTTTATGATTTTTATATGACTAAGGGCGGATAAAACTTTTTAATGGCATTTTATTGCCTCTCAATTTTGCTTAATTTACAAAAACTTTTTAAATTGTCTACACATTAAGCCTAAAAAGCATTTGAAATGTCATTTTGTAATTAGTTTGGAGAGGCTATTTGAAATTGTGTTGATGTTTTTTGATTTTGTATCAGATAGACATGCAGATAAAAGGACAATAACCCCAATAAAAGAGAGACGAAAACTATACGCTGGGCCATCTATCGATTTAATTTTAAACCATCCGTTATTTCGAATCTGGCAATACTTATGTCATTCTATTGTGTCACGAAATTCAGTATATTATCTACACTGAACGTAATGACTTAAGCAATGTAGGAATTTATTGGGCCAACGAGAAACTGCACGATGATGTCGATTTTGCCAAAGAAAAACCATCTTTCCGGATGAAGCTCATTTTCGTACTTGCTGGATACGTTAAGCAAAATTGCCGCATTAGCTTAGGTTATGTTAGAGGACGCGTACTTGCCAATTAAGACAAGTACAGTACCCGCATGTCGAATTGACCCATTGTACAACGTCCTAGTTTCTCACACCACTTATGTTGTGTGGGTTAATTTTATACATGAGTGGTAAGACCTACAAGCTTAAAGTCGACTCTGAACGACAGATTTTGGAGAAACTTTTTCACAACAATTTTATTTACTCTCAGAGTTTTTGCCAGAAATCTGCTAAGAGGAGATCGCCGAAGAAATACTATTTGTATTTTGTTTTGATGTCTAGCCTGGGGTCGAACACTGGCTTTGCGTCTAATAAGCCAAGTGGTGAGTGACTGTTTGGCGCGATTTGGAGAGCGTAGGTATCATTGGCCCATATTTCTTTGAAACTAAGGACGGCGCAACCATTACAGTCAATGGAGACATCTATCGCACCATGATAACCGCTTTTTTGTACTCACTCTATATGGTATTAAGCTAAACGATGTTTGGTTTCAACAGGATGGTGCAACTTAACGCACTTCTCATATAAATGAAATAAGATTCCATTTCTAACCGGAACAATTGTACTTCACAGTAAAAATAATAAATTTGGCCAAAAATTTCAGACTTTTTTGTTTTATTGCATTTTTAAATTTAAACTTTTAAATCACACACCCTATACAATATCAAACCAAGTCTATATAACAATGAAAGCAAATAAAAAAAAATTAACAGAGAGAGAGAGAGAGCATGTGAATAAAAAATTAAACGAGACGCTCTATAGACAACTAAACAGTGATATTTCATACATAAACATGCATAATGTTTTACATTTCATAGGAACAATCAAACAGAACAAAATAAAAACACGCATACACACGCATAATATGAAATAAACGAGAGCGGTAATTATTTGTTGTATTGAAATTGCATTTAATATTGTCTCGTCCATATGGCGCCACTTACTCGTTTTTTTCACTGTCGGTTGTCTTTCGAGATAGGCGTTCGTTTTTTTTTTTTGTTTTGTAAATAAAATTGATTCCTAGTAGTAGTGGTATTAGTGACTGTTGTTGAATGGCAAACTGTTGTATTCGTAGTTTACTTTTTGTTTTAGAGAAACTACACTAACAATAGCAAAGAGCATAGTATTGTAATTTTATTAATGGGGGTAACAATAAAAGAAAAATAAATATTCATGAGAACAAAAAGCATTACGTTTCTCTATCTCTGCCTATGCCCTTTTGGTTGTTAGTCTTTTACTGTTTTGTTTTTCCTCTTTCTTTCTAGATTTGCTATGACAATCGTTTTATTTAAACGCATTTGGTTTATTGCTTTGGTTTTAATTTTTATTACAGCATTTGTTTTTAGCGTAATTAGTAAGCAAAAGTTTATTAAAAACCCAATTGTTCAGGACAATAATGTTGGTTTTGATTTTCTGTCTCTCTCTCTCTCTCTCTGTTAATTTTTAAAGTGCGTTTGTGGTCTGACTCTGTATTTTTTAGAATGATTTTATTGCTGATGCAAAACTTTTTATTTTCCGCTAAAATGTGGTCAATTTAGTTGAAATAGAATACAAATGCTGAGTTAGAATAATAGAATTTCTTTGTGGTTCAAAAAAAGTCCACATTATCTACTACGCCTTGAACATAAACAGTATGGCTGCCCTCCAAAATGTATCAATACAAAGTTTGTATGCAGTTCTACTACTGTTTATAAATTATGTAGATATGCAAAGTAACTAAACAATGTCTCAACTATAAATCCGATGCCTGATTGCTTTTTGACTGCGTTAAAAATACACGTTGACGACGTTTTGAAATATAATACATTGTATATATTTTGTACAGCGGCATTATGAAACACGATACTTTGTTTAAACACAAAGGAACTAACATTTTGGAAGGCAGCCTATGGTGGCATGGTAAGCATGAATTTAACATTATAGCGGAGTGACAAGGACAACATTATTTAAGAAATTATTTTTCTCCCACTAAAAAAAAACTTATCAAATTTTAACAGATTCATTACTGCTTTTGGTTAAGACGTTAAGATCAGATTTTGTCAAGATAAGTGCTTGATTTAGGGTTCACTGTAACAGGTATCAGAGAACAGTTAGAATACATTTTTACAAGTTTTGAACACATTCACAAAAAAAGACTATATTGTTGTATTTACGGCTGTTGTATTTACTTTGTCTATACAGATTCGTTTGACAATATTGCAGTAAATCTGGTGGCATCTAAATCTCGCGTGGCGCCAACAAAAACAAGAACATTACCTAGACTAGAGCTGTGCGGTGCTCACTTACTTGCAAAATTTTGGAATCAGCTAAGCCATCATATTAAATATTCAATTTCAAAGGTGTACTTTTGGACGGACTCGCAAATTACGCTTCATTGGATCAACAGTCATTCTTCATCTCTGTCAACATTCGTCGGAAATCGCGTAGCCGAAGTGCAAAATTATTCTACCAATATTACTTGGCGATATGTGCCAAGTGATCAAAACCCAGCTGACTTAGTATCCCGAGGATGCACGGTGCTTGACCTATGTAAATCTTTCTAGCTTAATGGTCCAAGTTTTCTAAAACGCAATGGTTCCCAATGGCCAACCTGTGCTACTACTAACCTTAGTGAATCTGAAATGCTATTGGAGAAATAAAAATCGGTTTTAGTTATCAGTACTCCGGATTTACCCTATATCTTGAAAGTTATATACAAATATAGTAACTATATAAAAGGTCTTAGAATTATCGCCTATGTTTTTCGTATGAAGGCAAAATACCGATCAAAGGGCCGTGCTATTTGTTCAGAGGAGTTGAACCACTGACTCTTGAGAATTGTTTGGGTAATTCAGCAACATCATTTCGCAGCAGAATTTGATAAATTAAGAAAAGCCGAAACTGTTACTGGTCAATTAGCATCTTTGTCTTTATTTATAGATGATGTTTCTGCTATACCACTTATTCGAGTCGGTGGTCGATTACTTAACTCCAGTCTTCCAACTCATGTTAAATTTCCATTGCTATTACCGAAGACAGATCCATTCGTCAGCGTAATCGTTACTTATATCCATCGAACTAATTATCATGCCGGCCCTCGAGCTTTAGTCTCTCTAATTCAACAACAGTTTTGGATTGTAAATTGTAGATCATTAGCCAGAAAAATTGTTTATCAGTGTGTACATTGCACCCGGTACAAACCTAAGTTACTTAGCCAAGCAATGGGAGATCTTCCAAAAGATCGTGTTGTAGGCTCCCTCCCATTTGAAGTTGTTGGCGTCGACTTTGCGGGTCCTATTTTTACTTATTTAAAAATTCGAGGAAAACGGCCTTATAAGTCATATATATCCGTCTTCGTATGCTTCACATCGAAAGCTGTTCACCTTGAAGCTGTATCAGATTTGTCCAGTGACGCATTCATTGCCGCTCTAAAACGATTTGTAGGACGTAGAGGTATGCCTGGGAAAATTTATTGTGACAATGCAACTAACTTTGTTGGTGCAGAGGCTAAACTAAAGGAATTCTACAAAAAATTTCATGAGGAGTCAATTAAATCACAAATCCTTTCATACGCAGCATCAAACTTTATAGATTTTCAATTCATTCCACCGAGAGCTCCACATTTTGGCGGATTGTGGGAGGCAGCAGTTAAATCTGCTAAAGGTCACTTATATCGAACACTTTCAAACGCTCGACTTTCATTTGAAGAATTATCTACGGCCCTAGTCGAAATTGAAGACATTATGAATTCACGTCCGATTGGCTCTACGTCAACTGACCCCAACGACTTGGAAGTTCTTACGTCAGGTCACTTTTTAATCGGGTGTTCCTTAAAAAATATTCCTGAAAAAATTGATTTAAATTGCAATATTTCCAGCCTTCAGCGTTGGCAAAGGATATCAGTTGTAAAATCTCACTTCTGGTATAGGTGGCACAATGAGTATCTAATCCAGCTACAAGAACGGTACCGATGGCGCAATCCCCAACGAAATTTAAAGGTAAACGACTTGGTAGTCGTTCATGAAGATAATGTTCATTCTATGAAATGGGCGATTGGTCGGATCATAAATGTAATTTTTGGTGCAGATGGATATGTTCGAGTTGGAGATGTTAAAACAGCTACTAACACTCTTCGTCGTCCCGTTGCTAAGCTAGCAGTTTTACCTATTGATTGAAACTGGGAGGTTCAATGGGGCCCGGCATATTAACGCATATATGGATACTAATCATTTATAAAAAATTATTTTTATTAAATTAAGTTACTAAAATTTGAGCGGCCCTAATTTCCATTAAATTAGTACTATAATAATATGCAGTTGTTCTAGTAAACGCATATACATATATTTATGTGTATGTTCATGCATACAAGAATTTTAGTTAAACAGATAGCTGAATAGACTAATGTTATTTGTGTACTTACACATTTGTACATTCATACAACAAAAATATGTATTGACATTCTTTTGGAATTTTACCGCTATTCTTTCTTCTTAGTTCATTTTACTAAATAAAGTTTAAGTATAGAAAAAGAAGTTGAAGAGTCAACATAAATTAAAGATCTTAGTTTTTTTTACGGCATCTTGGACGGTAAAATAACTTTATAAAATTAATGAAATATAATATAAAATAACTCAAATTTTATAAGTGTACATATAAAAAGATTTTGGGTTGTCAAACCAGGCAATTCTTTACAGTATGTAACAGGTAAGACGTCGATTCTGCTTGGTATGTTTTCAAAGAGCATTTGTGTTCAAAGACATCTTAAAATAATTGTTGATGTTATTTGATAAACATGTTGCTAAACAATGTTGCAAACAAAAAGACTGATACTTTATTCTAAGCTTTTTATTATATTTCTTTAATCTTTCTTAAATATTTATTTTAAATTTATTTTATACTATAAGTTTCCTCTTTACAAAAACAATCTCAGTGAAATTTTTGTTCAAACATAATAAAAATTTATTTGAAACAGAGAAGCGTTTAATATTTTTACAACACCATCTGAGAAAGTGATGGTTGTATAGCACGACAAGAAAAAAATTACAACTGCCGCTAGCAGGCTGACATTAATAGTAGAAAGTCAAAGACCAATACACCTATACTAAGAAAACTTATTGTGAAGCCCTTACACCATGCAATGTATTCAACCACCACCTAAGGGTAGTTTTTATAGCAATTCCTATGTCGTTGTTGTATATTTTATTACACTTACTACGTAGAAGAAAAATAACATACTTCAACTACGCCAACATCACCACTTTAGCAATCACACAATAAATGAAATACGAAGAAAAAACCAAAACAAACCGGCTAAATGTGAAGTACGAAAAGCATACAATGAAATTGTACAAAAGCAACAACAGTTACTTGAGAATTTTGTAAACAATGAAAGAGTCAATGAAATACACTGCATGTCATAAACACAATAGACGCAACGCGGCAAGGAAGACAAGTTTGCATTTGCGGCCTCAGGCAAGCGTTAATTATAATAAAGGCAGCAATAGCATTTGCTTATGCTACTCAAATAGCATAACAGTTCATCAATTCCTTATCAATAGTAATATTAAAACATTTTTCTTTGGCGGTATGTTTCATACATCACGTTGACAAAACCTCCCTTTAATACATGCTATTGTATTGACAGCATTAATACTCACATTGCGAGCACAATTCCTCCCACTATTAGCTCTAATTCTCTCATTGTTGCGAATAATGATAGAAATTAGCCCCAAAAGCAAAGCAGAAGAATCTTGGCTTGTCTACGCTGCCTTTAAAAAAAATATCACTTCCATATACACCAATGGATTCTACTTTTGAGAGATTGCTGCGTAGCTGCATTGCGTTTATTGCGTTTATAGCAGTATGTGCAATCTAAACATTGTGACATTCTCTCTTTTTCTCTTTCGAAACCTTTTTCAACATTTGTGTTGTCACTTTACTGAATAAATGTAAACAAATATATACCATGCATGCATACGTATTTATAGAGGTCTCCCCAAAAAAGGGAGAAAATTGCATTTGTTGTCGTGCTGCACTAAACTACTAACTGTACATTAATGTTGTTAAACAAAATAAACAACAAATTACACATATACAGGGGTACGCATAGACATGCAATTATAATTACGTTTTTAGTCCCCCACATTAATTTGAACAGCGTGCGATACTTCAGAGGAATTTTGAGTTAAATTCCATAAATTAATGATACTGACAAGCCTATTGGTGCAATAAGCACAGAAAGCAAAATCATATCATGTGGAAATATTTTAAGTGATACATACTTATGTTACTATAAACAAACATAGACTACAATAGCACCTTCCTACAAGACGAGTTACATTGAAGGCCAAGTAACTCAATCTCGACCTTATACATCAGTCTGATCAAGGCCCTGATGAGAGGTCCCTAGAATACCTTTGTATAAAAAAGAAGAAAATTTATCATAAGTAGAACTAATATTTTAACATGTTATTATTTTCTAAATTTTATCATCTAGTATGTCTTCTGTGTCACTGTATTTTGGTAAGAAGAAGAAAAAGGAACAAAAAACATGTTAACTCGTTAATATGAGGGTGGTTGGTATGGAAGTTGTTTTTGCACATTTCAGTCTGCCTTTTTTTCGCCTGTCTGACTCTCTTTCCGTTTGTCAGGGAACATGAAACGCTACATCAAATACCGTTGTTGTTTACCTAAGTGTACATATATTCATACATCCATATATTCCTCTTCCACTTTTTGCTTCAATATATTTATACCCTATAGATAACGATGACGATGAGTCATTAATACATATTGTATAAGAGTTGTCCTCCAGGAATATTTTGTAATTGTATGTGTAACACGCATTTAACAAGAGTTGGAACGATAACATTAAAGACAAATGTGTACGTGGTTTAATTTAGTTGTAGTAAAAATAGTATTTCTATTACATACATAGATGCATACATAATTAGCCGTTACAACCCTTCAGTCAGGATTACGACCTAGCTTCTCACAGCACTTACGTTGTGTGTGTTAATTTTATAAAGGGTCCGCCAAATAACTTTTTTTTTGAAAATGCTTTAAAAAAAAACTACTGAATATTTTTCAAGTTTCTTTTTTTTATTTGAAAGTACAATCCTTACGGTTAATAATGGAAAATAATTTCATTCAAATGAAATTGGCTTCACGAATATTGTTCTTTAAAGCGTCAATTGTCTCTGGCTTGTCGGCGTAACACTTATCTTTGACGGCACCCCACAAATAAAAGTCCAACGGTGTCAAATCGCAGCTCCGAGGTGGCCAAACGACATCAGCTCTGCGTCTGATAATGCGATCATCAAAAACAGGGCGCAAAACATCGAGTGTAGCTTCGTCTGTGTGGCACGTAGCGCCGTCTTGTTGAAACCAAATGTTGCCAATATCCTCCTCTTAAATTTTTGTGAACAAAAATTCGTTCAACATGGCCCGATAACGATCGCCATTGACTGTAACGGCCACTCCTTGCTCATTTTCGAAGAAAAATGGCCCAATTACGCCTCTAGACCAAAATCCGCACCAAACCGTGACTCGTTTTGGGTACGTCGGCTTTTCAATGTATGCGTGCGGGTTTTCTGTGCCCCAAATGCGACAATTTTGATTGTTTACACATCCGCCAAGATCAAAATGAGCTTCATCTGAAAAGACGATTTTTTTTGCCAAAATCGGCATCTTCTGTAAGTCGATCGCAGGCCTACTTAGCGAAGCGAAAATGCATTGGATGGTCAATTGGCTTCAACTCCTGAACCAATTGGACTTTGTATGGCGTCACACCAAGGTCTTTATGCAAAATTCGTCTCAATGATGTCTCCGAAATGTTCAATTGTTGAGAACGACGGTGAATTGATGTTGATGGCGCTTCACGCACACTTTCTGCCACAGCAGCAATATTCTCGGATGTACGCACTGTTTTTGGCTTTTCACGCTTTGGTTTATCGATGAGGATGCCAGTTTCTTTCACTTTTTTCACGAACATAAGGAGCTGACGGTTCTTGACGGGCTTCTCTTCTTCCAAAATCCGTACGCAATTTTCGCACACATTCTGCAACATTACCATGATTTTCAAAGTAATTTCCCAGCGTTGTTCAAGCATATACACAACCATATTCGTTCAGCGGAAGGAAAAAATTAATTATCTGTCAAATCAGACATGAGCTAAATTCACGAAATAAGCACTAGTTGAAAAAAAAACGTTAAATGGCGGACCCGATACATGAGTGGCGGGGTCTACAAGTTTAAAGTCGACTCCGAATAACAGATCTTTGAGAAACTTTTCAAAGAAAAGAAGAAATATTCAAATTTCATTTTGTTGAAGATGTCTAACTTGGGCTTTGAACCGTGTCCTCACGTCCAATAAGCCTACACACTACCTACAAGACTACGACGACTTCACAAAATTACTTTCATTCAATTTCAGCGCATATTATGGAAAATCGCATCGCCTTTATGGAACCAAATTTCATTGCCGTTTAGCTAGGTCATAATCTCAACTGAAAGGTTGTAATGACCATTTATGTGTGTATGTATGTATGTAATTTAGTAATAATTTCTCTTCCAGAGATGTTCCTGCTGACTACTCCTTTCATTTCATGAGGCTATGTGAAGTCACTGGGTTATGTCGTCTAATTAGCATTTGAAACCAATATTTAGACCACCATTGATATGTTTTAATAAGAATATTTTAGATATTTTCAGTAATTATTTTTATGTTTGTTTTTATCTGTATTAATATTTACAACGTACTTGTTGATGCAATTATTTACGTTTTTTAAATCTGAAAATTAAATAATTTTTTTTAATTAATAAAAGCTGTTTGAAGTACAAATATAAAGATTTCAAAAGCATTTAAAAGGATTTCCAAACATGTTCTCTAATGAAATATATTTAAAAATAAACGTTGTATTTATAATATCTTATAAGAAGATTACATTTTAAAACTCTTTTAAATGACTGTCTTTACACCTTCACATAGAAGGTTTTTCTTGTTGTCATTATTCTTCCTTTTTTTCTTTTACTGTGTATTTTCTCACTTTTTACAGGAGTTGCTATAAACACAATAAACGCAATGCAGCAAGCACAACAATTTTGCAACTGCAGCCTAAAGTAAGCTGCAGGCCTATTAATTATAATAAAGACGGCCCAAGCAAAACTTAAGCAAAACATATAATAAATAAACGCTTCATTAATTCTTTTTTAATGGGGACACTAAAACGCTTTTACGTGTTATATTTCTTACATCACGTTTTTAAAACTTCTATTACATGAATGTTATTGTATTGATAGCATTAATCCTTGCATTACTAGCACAAATTCCCCTACTGTAAGCACTAATTCTCTCTAAAGCAAAGCAGCAGAATCTTTCTGCTGGTCATTTCAACAATTCAGTCAGGATTACTACCTAGTTTCTCACACCACTTATGTTGTGTATGTTAATTTTATACATGAGTGGCGGGGCCTACAGTTTAAAGTCCACTCATATTTTGGAGAAAATTTTCATAACAATTTTATTTAGCCTCAAAATTTTGGCAAAAATCTGCTGAGAGGAAGTCGTCGAAGAGATATTTTTCCATATTTTCGTTTTGATGTCTGAGCTGGTTTTTGAACCGAGCCCACACTTTTAATAAGTCAACACAATACGTACTAGATTACGGCGACTACTACTCATTGCTGCAAATAATAATTAAATAAATTCTGTATACTCCCAAGTATTCTATTTTTGAGAGATTGCTGCGTTGCGTATTTTTATCGTAAAAACAATTCAAAAGCCTAATAGGATATTTTCTTGTTCTATTTGTTTAATGTAAATATTTGTTTTGAAATTACGTGAACACCATGACGAATGAGTATTTTATATTAAATATGCTGTGGAGAAATATTACTCATACGTTATGTTACAAGCGTAATGTTAAGCTTTGCATTGGCCGGACAAATCCTCTCACTGTGAGCACTAATTCTCTCATTGCTGCAAAGAAAAATAGAAAATAGCCTGAAAGCAAGGCAGATTACTCATGTTATCCCTTTTACCATTGCTACTTAACTATACTGTAAATGATTAATAATGGCAGTAGTACTTTCTCTTATTATTTACGCATTAAAAACAATATAAGTAAGCTAAGTAACTCCAATCATTTGCTCAGTGTAGTCTAACATCCAGACAGTCAGATGGGAATCGAACCTACAACCCTTACGCTAATAGTCTAGCACACTACCCACTAGACAATAACATTGTATACATGTTTAAAAGGTGTATGTATGTGTGCAAAAAGTTATTTCTCTCCCACAATAAAGAAGAAACAAATTAGCTCCACTCTGGTCTACAAACATTTATTAACATGACAAGTTTCGTCTTTGTTTTTCACTTTTTCGTCTGGGTAAGCGTATGTAACGTTATTTTTACGGTTAAAATTGTAACATTTTGTAAGTGAGAATGAGTATGTATGAGTGTTTTGCATGGGAGCATGTTTGTCTAAGTGTAAGTATTTATAAAAATAAAGTGAATTTATAAACAATTTTCATAAGGATGTTGGCATTTTTGTTTCCCACTTCGATGTTTTCCTTTGGTCTTAGCTTTTTAACTGGTTTATTACGTTATAACATTTTGTTGGTATTTTTCCATGCATGCTTGCACATAAAACGAGCGCATGTTATTCTTTTTTAAGGAGACTGATTTAACTTTCAATTTAAATATGTCCGAGAGAAACTGTGTCTGTGTTTTTAACTTCAAAACTGACATTTGTTAATACCCGATAGGAAATTTATAAAAAGCAGGAGTTAATTTCTATTACGCTACTATCATCATTCGAAGATCAGACATCTCTTGATGAAGACAATGGGAAATGTTCCCTACCACTACTCGTAATGTAAGAATCGAATTGTTTTTAGGAAGGACGGTGTGCTTGGTATTTCCTTCCTTTCTTTGTTTTTTGCTTCAATCAAATTGTTACTAGCTGTGTGAGTGGCCTACGGTTCCAGATACAAGGACGGTAACTTCCTTATTATAGTTTGATTATTTGGTAGCAGGTAGGATGGAGTGATAGCTTTGATACCAAAGCTCTCTTGAGTATTCATAGCGGGCCCCGTTGTGACACCACGGATAAGCGTACTGATCAAATTCCATGGAACTCATAGAAGAAATTTAACGAAAAGAACGACTCCCCTAAGTTGGAAACCATTCTGATAGTTTTATGACCGAAGTTATATCCTTAATTGCAATGGATGATTACTTCGTCCAGCTGACAAGGAATGGAGAGCCACATTGGCAAAGAAAGTGCTTAACAGTTTCATCCTCTTCAGCAGACCCACAACCTCGGCAGTAACCGTTCGATGGGAGATCCAGTCTTACCGCTGCTCCTCCCATAACCCAATTACCCAGTAAGCATGGCCACTGCGATCGAGATGACCTTGCGACCAAGTTTGAGTAATTAGTTGGTACATCTCCTATCCATCATAGGCCAAGTGAGTCCGGCAATGGAGCATAATTTTTTATTACCCCAGGATAGGTTGGCGTGCCGAAAGAATTGTTGTCAAATGGGCAATTTAGTGAGTGGCATACGAAATTCGATTAGTATGATTACTGAATGGTATGGAAGATTTTGAAATCGATAAGCAACACACAAAGTACCCAACAGAATTAAAATTAAATTTCTCATGCGTCCAACAAAACAACCGATAGAAATTAATGCTTTTTCTAGCACTATTTAAACTGTTCTTAATATCCTCTTTGTCACATTAAGTGGTGGATTTTGGAGAGCAAAACTATTGGGACATACACAATTGGTCATTTCAACCCTTCAGCCAGGATTACAACCAAACTTCTCACACGACTTATGTTGGGTGCGTTAATTTTTATACATGAGTGGGAGGACCTACAATTTGAAGTCAACACCGAATGATATATTATTGAGATACTCCTCATAGCAATTTTCATTTACTCTCATAGTTTTTGCCAGAAATCTGCTATTGACATCTATATTGACACACATACTAATTCTTACACTTCACCTATTATACTCTATACATATCTTTAGAGTACTTCCAGACCAAGAGTATTCTAAAGAACAATTTATCTTCTGATTCAATAGATGCATACATGCAACCAAAAATGAAACAAAACCGAAGAGCAGATGTCCTCTACGAAAATTACTTGTTTATCTGGAAAAACCTACAAAGTATATAAGAAACATTGGTAGATGCTTTGTGACAACCCTATATTCTTTACAGAATCAAATATAATTTTAAAAAATGTGGCACATTTTCCCCTCTTTACAGACTTCCTATTGGGTTGTTAAGCATTCTGTTGTATACTTCTTTCCTTGTGTGTTGTGGCATTTTACCTTTTTTTGTTTTTCTTTTTTATTGTAATATTGGCAAGTACTTTTTAACATGACGTTAATGTGTCTGGTTGATACCGTCGTTGTCATTGTCGTCCTTGTTACAACGACAAAAAGGTAGCTGGTGTTTTGTAAGCTTTTATTCTAAAGGAGCATACGTGTATATGAATCCTGTGATCCTTCATTTCTTTAATTATCATGCAAACAATGATAAACAATAAAATAATAAGAGGGAAAGAAATACAAGAAAATTAAATGAATATTGTAACACAAGGACTTAAAAGTTGTTGAGGAATGTTAGAATTTCTTTAAATGGAATTCCAATTAAAATCGAGTGAGAAAAATAAATTTGAAAAAGTATGCTTAAAAACAAGAGTTTATAAAAAATATGTGGTGCGCTATAAAAAGTAAAAACCAGAGACACTAAACAATGCGCTCGTAACTATTAAAATATAACTAATAAAGTAATGTGATTAGCGAGATATCTTCACAAAACACAATTCCACTTGTATTGGCCATAAAGAAGCCACACATATAATGATCAGAAATTATACACACATTCATACATCATAATTGGTCATTACAATCCTTCAGTCAGGGTTACGCCCTAGTCTCTCACACCCCTTAGGTAGGTAGATAGGTAGAGGTGGCTGCCCACCCAAGAAAAATTTTTGGATGGACTCACTTAGGCCGCATTGGGGCCATTGTGCACCACAGTTATCCGCTATCCCCTAGTCTCAAAACCACTCGGAGCTCCTGATGAAGCAATTTAGGCTATCAATGTCAATCCTTGACAGTTCCTCCAGATCATCCATGTAGTAAGTACCCAAGTACTTCCTTCTCTTTTGGCAAAGAGCCGGGCATGTATCCATCAGTTGAGGGACAGTCTCCTCTTCTTCGTTATCTCTGCAGCTTCTGCAGAAGTCGCTAGCAACGTGTCCAAGATCAATGCGCGTCGAATGCGTACCCATAATGCCCCGTAATGGCATCGACAACTACACTGAGCGCGCCTCTTTGGAGTTTAAGTAGACTCATTGTGCGCCCCTCATCCAGCCTTGACCAGATTTTACGAGCCGTTCTACCCGTGTCCGAGGCAGCCTACCTGTCGTTGACGGAATCGACGATCGCATTATCAATTATGATCACACCACTTATGTTGTGTGTGTTAATTTTATACATGAGTGGTGGCAGCAATAGTTTTTGAGAAACTTTTCATGGCAATTTTATTTAATCTCAGAGTTTTTGTCAGAGAGGTAGTCGCTGTCAGATAGGAGTCGAATATTTTTCATGTGTCGTTTTGTTGGAGATGTCTGACCTGATTTTCCAACAGTGATCTCACGTCTAATACGCCAACATACTACCTACTACACTACGGTCAAAAATTATATGGTAAGACAAACTATAGAGAAGCAGTTTTAGAAACGGATAAGATATCAAAGCACACGTATTCAAATATTGATAATGGAGGCACTGAAAGCCTGCTCAATCTCCAAAGTAGTACCTTTTAAGTCGCTGTTCTGCATAAATTGTGGAAATGACTTTCCATAAACTGGATACATGCCCAATGTTATTAACAGAAAAGCATCCGATTTGTGTTTTGTAGATATTAACTAAGACTAGGCGGTTCTATTGTAAGCTCCGGATCCTTCCAATGTTAGGGAGAAAGATTCATTGTGGTACCACAATAAGACACGCAGGCTTACGGGTGCCCATAGTTCTGCGGAAAACAATGCGTCATCTTTATATGCAAAATCTTGTATAGGAGCACTGTTGGTATTTTCATTTTGAGCAGGCTTTTCTTCAGCTTTATTTTTCGAATTTATAGTTCAAAATAAATTTAAGGATTCACTTTCATTTACGTTAGGTTAAGTTAGCAGGTAGCTTGCCGTTTACAGGCAAGTTCACTCGGTGACCCACATGGCACATTGAGATATCCAGTGTGATGTAAGCCCCCTTATCATGATGCGTTAGTGTGTTTGAATCACCCCAATCTCGGTTGAAACCGGCCAGTTCCCTCAGTGGCACGTTCGCCATCATGCTCAGAACTTCAAACGTTCTGTCACCCAAAAACCAATTGCACCGATTTCTTTTGCTCCACATCATGACAGTTTCTGCAATAATCACGATGGGGCAGACCGAGGCTGTTAGCGAAACTATCAAAGCGCAGTGTCTCGTTAGAACTCCTGTTAGAATGCGAACAGTTTTCTTGTTGCTCTCAAGTAGTTCCCTTGACTTCCCTCACATACATACATACATAATTTGTCGTTACAATTAGTATTGCGACCTAGTTTTTCACACCACTTATGTGTATCAGTTTTATACATGAGTGGCGAAACCAACAGTTTAAAGTCGACTTCGAATGACAGATTTGAAAAACTTTTCATGGCAATTTTATTTGGTTAGTCTCAGAGTTTTTGCCAGAAACCTGCTGAAATTAACCCATAAAATAAATTCATTACAAATTCTTCCGAAAGTGGCTTGCAAAGTCACTTGCAAGTACACACAACTTTAGAAAAATATTGTCTTGTATTCCTTCCTTTTTCTCCTTTCAAGTTATTAATTGCCTGTTATTATTTCACAATGAGTATCATATTAAGGAGTGCAACAATGAAAACAACAAAAACGAAGAGAATTATAAATTGCAAAACATTAACAGCAAACAGCAATAAAAGGGTACAGCAAACGACAACAACGACGGAAACAAGTGACAGCAACATCATGTTAATTCTCTCATTCCTTATACTTTCACTAAGCTTATCTACAGAACTCTTTTTCAAGAAAAGAGGGAGGAAGGGAGTGTGTGAGTAAGAAATGTTGAAAAATTGCGATAATCGTTATTTTTCAAATGAGAAATACTGGATTATAGATAAGGATGTAAGTAACTCAGTCAGTTCATATACAGTGTATTACAAAAGTATATGAAAAGAAAGAAAAGCGAATTGTTTCTGTAGGTCTCAATACTTATTGGATATTTTGGAATTTTACCAACTAAAACTTGCCTTAACATCAACATAATGAAGCTGCCATACTTCCCTATTAGTCGACCACACACGTACGGTGTTACTAATTGCCGTACCTAATGGATTTGCATCGATAACTGCTTCAATTAACTTCTTCAGTATCTCCTAGCATTGTCGCCGTAGTCTAGTAAGTAGTGTGTTGAGTTATTAAACATCAACATCAACAAAAGAAAACATGAAAAATTATTTCTTTGGCGAACTTCCTCTCAGCAGATTTCTACCGAAATGTCTGCTCAAAAATCTGTACGTATGTAGTATGTCCCAGTTTTCCTTGACATCCTTAAATTGGTTTTCAGGACTAGATAGATTTTGGATTCCGTGTCTATTGGATCATCGAAAAAACTCGAGTATTTCAACACAACATTTTCAGTAATATCTTCTTCATGGGAGCATTAAAGATGTTTTGTTTGAGATGCCCTGCCCTTTGTAATCAATCTGATAAGACTTCAGATACTAGGTAAGGTTATAGTAAATTTATAATTGGCCATTGCAACCCTTCAGCCAGGATTACGGCCTAGCTTCTCACACCACTCATGTTGTGTGCGTTAATTTTATACGTGAGTGGCGGGACGTACAGTTTAACGTTGACTCCGAACGACAAATTTTTGAGAAACTTTTTCATGGCAGGTTTTATTTACTCCCAAAGTTTTTGCCAGAAATCTGCAAAATCGCCGAAGAAATATTTTTTGTATTTTATTTTGATGTCTGGCCTGGAACTCGAACTCTGGCTTTACCCCTAATAAGCCAAAACACTACCTATTAGACTACGGCAACTTCAAGGTTATAGTAAAGATCTTCCCTATTTCTGTTAGTCCATCTCTGAATGTTTGGAATTAGTTTTCAGGTTTAACCACCGTTTTAACAGGTTTCCCCTCTTTGTTTCGCAAAGAAATTTGTCTTAAGATGGTAAGCATTGTTTCTCTTAGGAGTTCGGAACTATTTGTTCGTTACATAACTCGGTCACTTATCTTGCCTTATCTAAAGAGGATAAATCTTGATGCAATACCAATCGCTGCCAAAGATATAATGCCGTGTCGGATATACAACCTAAAGTAGATTTTTCTAAAAATTAATAACATACGGCATATGTTTCATATTCTGTAAAATTAGGGCCAAGTCCTCGTTGACCTTTTTTTTCTAAAATCCAAGCAACTTGGCACGAAACACCCCCGCCTCCTTAACCGCTATCAGAATGCTTTCCCCTCGTTGACCCTTATAAAAATCCAACCAGTTTGACACGAAATACCCCCGGCCCCATAATCGCTAGTTGGATATATATTATCACCTCAGGGCAAGGTAGGCGTTTATAGATGAACTTCTACTAATGAGGCTTTGAGGTTATTATGGGCTTCTGCTCCTCCAATTCGTCATAAAGTACTTTTTCTCTTTTTTTGGGACTTGGCGAATGCAACGTGTTTTGTCTTCACTAAAACTTTTATGACTTTGATGGTGTGCCATCCTGTTGTAGAGATTTGTCTCTGAGAGAGCAGCCGCCTAATTGTATTGAAGAAAAGCCTGTGTTTCCTTCTGTATATGATATCCCATGGCGAATATGTCCTTTTCTTTTCTTCCCAATAAGAATAGGGAATGCCATTTGGACATTTAAATTTATTTTATGCGCAGCATAAGTGGCAGATGTTCACCTGTTTACGGGTTGTTATCATTATCATTACATAGTAGCATGAAGCATGAATCTTGGCTCTGATTAATGGCGTTCTGCATTCTTATCTTTTGAATATAAATGGCTTCTATTCATGCTTTATTCCTTACTTCATGCATTCTTCCTAAAGTTTTCCAACCGTTATTTTCGCTTTTTCCCCCTCTTCAAATGAAAGTAACGCATGCAGTTCTTAACTTTACCTGCAAATACTCGAACCATACTCGAAGCCGGCTGTGGTACACCCTACACAAAGATATACGATTAAAATTATACATGGAGTCATCCGGATCTTTCTTCTAAAATTTACTTATGCAGTCATTCCACTCCTTATTTTCTCTTCTTTCCCTTCTTGGCATGACAGCAATGCATGCTGTTCTTAGGGCTTTACCGGCAATATATCGCCGTACAGAAAGTCGGCTGTAGGATATCCTACACAACGATGTATGATTCACATTATCCATAGAGTCTTACGGCGGCAAAGATAGAACGGAACCGCAAATAAGAAAATTTTTTAAATATAAACCTAGTCAGTGTAGGGTAGAGAGTGCTAAATCCCGCTAATATCGTAATTATTGTCGCTGGTTTTTCTTTATCGGCTATTCAGCATTGGAGAGTGTCGATACTGCTGTTCAAATGGAATTAACGAGAGGAAGCGTTAAAAAGTAGGACCAGGGAAATAATCAAATGATATATGTATGTCCTCCTCTAACTTGTTTTCCTTTTTGTTATAGAAGCCATCATTGCTGTTTGTATTGTTGAAAAACCGTAACCAGTAAAAGTGCCTCTGTCTCTCTTTCTCTCAAACCACGGAATCCCTAAAAGTTACTCCACGCATTCCCTTCATTAATTCATTTTAATTTAAAGAAAAGAGAAGATAAAAGGAGTGTGTATCTCAACAACTATGTTGTAGGACAGCTAATAAAAATATTGTCGTTGAAGTACTCGTATATGTACTTTGTAAGTGTGCCTGTTTTAACATGTAAAACGTGAATGAGTGAATGATACGTTACGTTCCTGGAATACGAGTATAACTATTCCTATGTCACTCACGCCTGACATTTTTCTTCCGTTTTATTCTCATACTCATGCCTGATATGGAAACCAATTTTTAGCAACTTTGACTGACAATATACAGTATAAATGATATCAAAGTAGGATAGAGTGAAGACATTTTACAATAACAACAACAAATACATTAAAAAGGATAAGGAGTAGTATACAAGAAAATAGCGGATAAATGAAATGCAATTTGTCAACATTTATTTGCCTTTTTACACAGAATAAAAGCACCAGCAAAATGTGTAAGGGGAAAATGAGTATGAGTAAGAATATGTTTACAAGTTTGTTTAAAAAACATTTTGTATTACAGTCTTGTTAAAAACATTTTATAAGTTTGAGTATATAGTACAGTGGACAGCAAAAGTCTTAGTACGGCAATATATTTTGCCAAAAAAATCCCCACAGGCTTAAGACTCTTACAAGGTCATAGTAGGGGCTTTTGAAAAAGCATGTCCGAAAAGGGTCAACAGGGGTGGAAAAAAACCACCCTGGTGGGACCGGGATCTGGACATGCTCAGAAAGGAGTCAAGACGACTCTTCAATGTGGCGAGAAAGTCCGGTAATGCGGATCAGTGGAGGGACTATAAAGTGTCCCTTGGAAAATACAAGAGAGTTCTAAGACGGGCTAAGAGGGACTCGTGGAGAAATTTCTGTAGCAACATGGAAACTATCAACGAAACTTCTAGGCTAAGGAGAATTCTCTCGACAACATCCTTTATACCCAGTGTACTGCAAAGGGAGGATGGCACATGGACCAACTCTGAGAAGGAAACTTTGGATCTTCTTGTGGACACCCACTTTCCACCGGGACAAGGTTCGGATGTGCGAACAACCGTCTCGGGGAGTGAATCACAGTGGGAGTACTGCTCGATCATATCTGCGGACGCGATAAAATGGGCGATAGACGGATTTAGACCGTTTAAATCTCCGGGACCGGACGGAATATATCCGGCACTCTTGCAACGTCTGGAAAGGAAACACATCAGAATGCTTGAGGCGATGTTTGTCGCCAGTATTCGGATGGGCCATATACCGTCGGAATGGTGTAAAGTGGGGGTAGTCTTCATACCGAAGGCTGGAAGAAACTCTCATACTACACCCAAGGACTTCAGACCCATAAGTCTATCCTCCTTCTTACTGAAGACTATGGAGAGACTCGTGGATGTGAATCTGCGTCAGACCTTGGATGGAAATCTCCTTTCCGGGGGACAACACGCATACATTAAGGGGAGGTCTGTTGAGACTGCCCTACATAGCCTGGTGTGCAGGATAGAGAAATCGCTGGCACAGAGGGAATACACTCTGGCTACTTTCCTTGACATCGAAGGAGCCTTCAATAATGTGGAACTTTGCGCTAGATAGTCTGGGTGTACGATCCACTATAGTGAACTGGATAACTAAGCTACTTTGTGGGAGAACAATCTACCCCACACTTGGGAGCTCACAGACAACCAGGGCTATAGGGAGGGGAACTCCACAGGGCGGAGTACTCTCTCCTCTTTTGTGGAATCTGGTGATGAATGAGCTACTAGTGATACTAGAACAAAATGGATGTGAGGCAATTGCCTATGCGGATGACATTGTTCTTGTTATCTCCGGAAGATTTGTCGACACTATCAGAGATAGGATGCAACTGGCTCTGAGAAGGGTCTGCGTGTGGGCATCTGAACGTGGTTTGGGTGTTAACCCGGTGAAAACGGAAATAGTACTCTTCACAAGAAGGTACAAGCCACCGACATTTCGTCCATTGAAACTTAACGGGACGGAACTCAAACTCAAACAGGAGGCACACTTTCTAGGACTTATTCTGGATAGGAAGCTGTCTTGGAAATCGAATATCATTAACAGAACTAAAAAGGCTTCCATTGCCCTGTATGCTTGTAACAGAGTGTTGGGGAGAAAATGGGGCCTAGGACCTAGGATGACACACTGGATCTACACAGCGGTGGTCAGACCTATCTTAACCTATGGATGCCTAGTTTGGTGGGAATCCCTTGAAATTAAAACTAACTCGAAACTAATACAGCGACTGCAGAGATCTGCCTGTATTATCATTAGTGGTGCCTTGCGCACTACACCTACGTCGGCACTGGAGATAATTTTGGGCCTCTTTCCGCTTGACCTTTTCTGTAGGGGAGTGGCTGCTAAAATAAGCAAACGTCTCTGGGCGACTGGACAGTGGCATGACTCGGGCATAGGCCACGCAAGAATCCTGAGGGAAGTTAGAGCTGTCGGGAGCAGTGACTACATGACACCGAGGTACGACTTCACGAAGAGATTCAGGACATCGGTTCCGGATAACGGAGCCTGGAAGGGTGGTGTGACCCACCTGTGTAGAGACTCCGTACAAATCTACACCGATGGCTCTAAGCTGAACGGAGCGGTTGGCAGTGGAATTTTTTCGGAATCAGTTGGAATAGCTCAGTCTATAAGACTACCAGACCACTGCAGTGTCTTTCAAGCGGAGGTGGTGGCCATACAGGCTGCGGCGAGTATTACTGGGGATGGAAGGGTCTCCAAGCGGAACGTTACCATACTTTCTGATAGCCAGGCGGCTATCAGGGCTTTGAGTTCTAACGTGATGAACTCCAAGACGGTGTACGGCTGTCGCAGATATCTCGACGAGATAGCGGAACGATATGACATCCATATCGTATGGGTACCGGGACACAGTGGTATTCCGGGCAACTGTAGAGCTGATGAACTTGCCAGGCGGGGCACGACCATCGAGCTCACCGCTGAGTTCTCGAATCTAGGCATACCAATGAGGACCTGCAAGCTCATAATTGATAATGCGATCGTCGATTCCGTCAACGACAGGTGGGCGGCCTCGGACACGGGTAGAACGGCTCGTAAAATCTGGCCAAGGCTGGATGAGGGGCGCACAAAGAGTCTACTTAAACTCCAAAGAGGCGCGCTCAGTGTAGTTGTCGGTGTCATTACGGGGCATTGCATTATGGGTACGCATGCGAGGCGCATTGGACTTGGACACCTTGCCAACGACTTCTGTAGAAGCTGCAGAGATGAGGAAGAAGAGGAGACTGTCTCTCACCTGCTGGGTACATGCCCGGCTCTATGTCAAAGAAGAAGGAAGTACTTGGGTACTTACTACATGGATGATCTGGAGGAACTGTCAGAGATTGACATTGGCAGCCTAAATCGCTTCATCAGGAGCTCCGAATGGTTTCGAGACTAGGGGATAATGGATGACTGTGGTAGCACAATGGGCCCAATGCGGCCTAAGTGTGTCCATCAACAAGAAAAATTTTTCTTGGATGGGCAGCCACCTCTACCTACCTACCTACCTAAGACTCTTACACAAAGTCCAGATATGACTTTAAGACAGTATTTAGGAGATCATTTGAAAGAACGCTTACGTAATCTCTAAACCTCAAACAGAAGTCAACCGAAAAACTTGCTCATGGTGACACCAGACAGAACACTAAGCAAAACTTGTACATTAAATTCCAAATGGGTTAAATGGAGTGATTGACCTTAAGAAATATTCTACTAAATACAAGGGATAACATTTTCATATAAAAGGCCTTTGAATTTTAAATTTACTCAGATTTCTCCTTGGCGGTACCTATGGAGTCATCTGCAACTCTTCCTTTTTTCTCTTGTTTTATGAGAAACTTTAAAAAATTGTTTGTTTTATTATAAATAGAAATAAATTAATAAAATAAATATACATCTAATTCTGTTTTTACGCGGTCTTTTTTTACACGGTTTTGATATAACACGGTTTGAAAATAAAATATTTTTAATTTTTGTTTCACGATTTTATTCCATTTAGCACGATTTAAAATTTTTTGTGCTTAAATTTTTTTTTAAATTTAATTTTTGCAAAGTATGTTCATATCACAAATTTAAGGGAATTCCCTTTTTGCGCGACAAGCAAATTTACTGGTCAAAGCAAACGTAAATGGCACAAATTTAGGGGAATTCCCTTTTGTGCATACAAGCACAAAGGTCAGAGCAATTGAAATGTGTTAATATTTTGTGTTTGGTAAAGAAATTTTTTATTGGCAAATTTCTTTTTCTATCGTTACATTAAATTTAACGCATTAAGATGAAAGGTAAGCCAAAAAATATTTTATATTTATTAAGTTATTTATATTTTTAATTTTGTTTGTATTTTATGAATCCCTAAAAGAAAATTTCAAATACAAAACTTCTTAAAAAATCCTTGTTTTTCACTAATTTTAATAGGTTTTAGAGGTTAGGAACCAATCACCTATTTTTGCATACGATCAGTGTCTTTTTCTACACGGTTTTTTTTTACACGGTTTTTTCTGGAACCAATCTACCGTGCAAAAACAGAATTAGGTGTACTCGTATATAAACTATAAATTTATATACAAGCTTTTGTTTAAAATTCATGAAATTGCTAAAATATATTGCCGTACTAAGACTTTTGCTGTCCACTGTATGTATATAAACATACAGATTTATCATATTATTTTGCTGCTTTACATTTTCTGACAATATTTTATAAAATTTTCAGTAAATCTTTGCAAATGAACGTTTTTTAAAAAAGAAGTCAATAAACAATTTATAATACAAACACTTTTGCATGACAGACACTAGGACTCAATTTATTTGAAATTTATAGGGACTATTTTCTATATCAATTTAAATTTGAACCGTTTCGAATTTGTCATTCTATTCTGTCACAAAATTCAGTATATTACCTCCATTGAACGTAATGAATCGATTTACGCTTGAAGAACGTTGGGATTTATTGCTCCAACGAGAAATTGCATGATAATGTTGATTTTGTCAAAAAATAAAAATTAACTTTTCGGATGAAGCTCACTTTCATCTTGGTGGGTACGTTGATAAGCAAAATTGCCGTATTTGTGTCTCAGAAAACTCACAGGTGGTCTTACAGAAGCCAATGCACCCATTACGAGTGACCGTTTGGTGCGGCTAGTGGATCAGAGGTATTATTGGCCCATATTTCTTTAAAAACGAGGACGACGCAACCATTACGGTCAACGGAGACACCTATCGCACCATGATAAACGATTTTATTGTACTCGCTCTTCATGGTATTGATGTGAATGATGTTTGGTTTCAACAGGAAATACATCTCATGCCACAATCGATTTATAACGTCAAACATTTAATGGCCGTTCAATGAGCCGAAATGGTGATGTTAATTGGCCGCCAAGAAGCTGCGATTGGCCAGCGTTGGACTATTTTCTATGGCTCGCCTTTAAAGAAGGGTGTTATGCCAACAAACAAGAGACAATTCAGCATTTGAAGGCCAACATTCGTTAAACCATTGCAGAGATACGATCTCATACATACACAATTGGCCATTACAATCCTTCAGTCAGGATTACGGCCTAGCTTCTCACACCACTCATGATGTGTGCGTTAATTTTATACGTAAGTGGTGGGACCTACAGTTTAACGTCGACTCCGAACGACAAATTTTTGAGAAACTTTTTTCATGGAAGGTTTATTTACTCTCAGAGTTTTTGCCAGAAATCTGCTGAGAGGAAGTCGCCGAAGAAATATATTTTTCATATTTCATTTTGATGTCTGACCTGGGATACGAACCCGGGCTTTACGTCTAATAAGCCAACACACTATCTACTAGACTACGGTGACCTCATACACTCGAAAAAGTGCACGTAAATTGATACGATCGAATGAGATACTGTGAGGTCCCCCGATAACTTCTTTGTTTCTAAATGTTTTCTTCCCTTTTTCATTGAAAATCTTTTGGATATGTATTCTTCTATTAGATATTGTTCCTGAAGCGTAGTTGACATCAACTTTTTTGAATATTTTCTGCAAATAATCGTAAAGTTTATGACTTTTGTGCCTCCAGAAGCACACTAACCACCTTTTATTCACTTTATGTCACGTACCTACATATGTATGTCTAGACAAGAGTGATATTCAAACAACATATGCTATAAGCTTATACTCTATATGTGTAGCTGTGATTCATATTTTTTTAATGAATATTAATTATGAACTAAAATAAATACAACAGAAAAAACAACAGAAGTCTTTACCAATGTCAGGAAGTAATAAAATATAGAAGAGGAAAATACCTTCTTATTCTTTGTAGCTATTAAGTGCAGCACTCTGTCAAAGCGACACTTATAACCAGAGTATCAATGACCGTTAAACACTTAATTAAAACGACACTTCTTTCCTACACTCTTACTCTCTCTTATCTCTCTTTATTGAAACTTTCTCTTGTTCATGCCACAATCGATTGAGTGTATCGTAAACTTCCTTTTGGTCTAGTGGTCTACTTTGCTTCTGCATGGCTTCTACTGTTTTATAGCCACTTCGTATCGATATTATTGGCAAAAATACTATGAAATAATTATTGGATTTTATTAGTTTTCCTTTTTTTTATAGATGTTTTAACAACTGGGTATTGACTAATGGTGTGATAGAATTTGTTATGCGATACAGTGGGCCAAAATATTGTAGATGGGTTAAAAACAACAGCTTATATAGTGTTAGGCATTATAGAAATTATTGTTTACAGAACTTTTTATCATATCTCGCATGAGTCAGTAAACTGCACAACTACTATGCATGGAAACGCCTTTTGATACTAAAAAGAGCAGACGATGTTTTAAAAAACAAAAACTGTTTTATTATGCAGGAAGGAGTTATACGATACTTTTTATTTTAAAATTTCAAGTAGGCGAGGTGCCACGTCCTCATATCCATATAAAAATGAATGTTTATTTGTATGTACCTTATAGAATCGTAAACTATGCATTTGATCATGTTATGATCTTCAGAAAAATTGTTGCACATGAGCCGGGGAATGTTTCTAAGTTGGTATGACCAATATCCGATAGGTGGCGCCACTGAAAATTACTCAAAATGAATTAAATCGTAAACTGTGCATTCTTTAACAAAGTTGTTACGCATGAGTCGACGGAGGTTGGTGCGATTATTTTCCGATGGATGGCGTCACTGAAAATTATTCAAAATGAATGACAAGCAATTGGTCGACCTACACCTCAAGCACGGAAGAAAAGAGCATTACGAGTCTCAGAATCAGACTGGAAAATCTTCGAGTATATGCCGCTGAGACCCGTTTGCTTGAACCAGTTGAACAACGAGAAGTGAAATTAGAAACTGATCGAATGCGTACTACTCAGGCCCGTTCATCTGAATCATCAGGACAACGGGAAACAAAATCAATCAAAATGATTCAAAAGTAATTGGACATTATTGTAATGTCTTTCCTTCAAATTTATTTTAGTTGGTGACGCAGCAACACGCACAGGGTACAGTTAGTTAATTTTATAAAAAAAAGTTAGTGTTTAACTTTTTTAATAGGCCCCTAATGGAGAGAATTTCTATTCTACACTATGATTGTATTAAACGATTTTGAAAAATTTGTTTTTACTTTGGATTTTTCATTGAGAAATACTTATAAATCTGTTAATAGGCGCCTTAAGAACTCAAATGTAACAAACTTTTAAAAATATTTTATAATTTATTGTTGAAATGGAAGAAAAATCCAAATAAATCTGTAGAAAATTTGACAAACAATATTTATTGTAATATATTTCATTGCACACACGTAAAAATTATTTATATTTGCATATGTACTGTAGTAAAATATTGATAAAAAAAAACAAAATTAAATAAAAACCTCTTTTTAAAAATAAATATAAATTTTATACGTATGTCCCATAGGCATGGTTCTACAAAATCCACCACAGGACAATGCAAATAGTTGAATGGAAAACGTTTTTTATACTTCCTTTTTATATTTTATTTTATTTTCATTTTCTTCAGAAAAACAAAATGCCACAAAAACTGTGTTGAGGGAATTGTTTTCATCTGTTTTTCCTTGTTAACCTCTTTTTTGTCTGCCCGTAAATGTTTGACCTGTATGATGGCATTTTGTAAAATTTTTTTCTTTAGTTTTTTCTATCAACTTGTTGGCCATGATATATGTGGTAAAAAAAATATAAAAATAGGGTGATAGAGAGGGGAATAGATAAGCCAAATAGAGTAGTTAGTTTCTGTTGAATATTTGTATCACTGCAATAAAACCAAAGTTATGGTTTTTATTTGTTTCTTTTGTTTCTTTTCCAAAAAAATGAAGAAATAAAATAAAAGTATAATAAAAACACTAACACTAACGGTAACATTTTCATAAATTATCTTTTAAATATATGTATGTACAAACACACACAGGCCCACAAAAATATACATACGATATACAAATTTCACACATTTCTGAACCAATGCAAAAGACCGTCTTAAAATCGAGGAAAGATTTTCAACGAAAACGGATCGATTAAAAAATTTCTGAAATTTGTTAACCGTATGTACACTTTTGTGGCTGAGTGTACATATGTCGGGTACATTATTTATCACATTTATCGTTTAAATAATTTATCATTTACACAAGACCGACTATAAACTCTCCGTTTAATGGCAATAATAATCAAATATCAAATGACTTTCAAAATAAACGATACAATAAGTAATGAGAAGCTATAAAGAAAAATAAATTAAATACGAAAAATATATAAAGAAAAACGTGTACATAGACAGACAGCAAAACGAATGTTACATTTAAAAAAAATAGTCATATTTGTGTAAGGATATCCTGGGAGTAACAATATTTGTAAATATTAAACTTCAATATGTTATAAAAACTCAAAGGCAACATGATTCCATAAACAATTTCAAATATAAGTTAATAAATCACAGAAGTTACAAATCAAAAATCTTAATCTTAATGTAGAGAGAATAATATAAATGATTCAAATAATATACCAACTTAAAGAAAAATATTCAAGAAATTGAGAAAAACTACAAAAATAGGGGGTCTTGAACGATGTGCCTTGTATTTAGTGAACGTTACTATCACGCAAAAGTAATTCGCAAGAAACCTTTCATAATAGAAAAGGATATGCAAGTCATCGTCCTAGTCAAGTAGGTAGTACGTTGGCTTATTAGACGTGAGGCCACGGTTCTAACCAACTCAGACATCACCAACGAAACGAAATATGAAAAAAAATATCAGCAGATTTCTGACTAAACCTCTGAGAATTAATAAAATTGCCATGAAAAGCTTTTCAAAAATTTCTCGTTCGAAGTCGGTGCTAAATTGTAGGTCTTGCCACCATACCTGCGAGATTTGACGATTTATCGTCATTTTGACGATTATGAGCTCCAAAAATATCATTTTGGCGATTTGACGATTTATGCCCTTATTTTGACGATTTTTAGTATTCTTTACATCTGTACATTAAAAGCCATTTTAAGCTTTGTATTTATTTTGCAATTGTTACTATTGGAAATTTATGTTAGGAAAAACAAGGAGTAAAATATATATGTATATTAGTATATTTTTAAGTTACTTTCGATTACCTGTGATGATTTTTCTGTATGTTATTCCTTTTTCACCCCTTAAAATCCAAGAAATTACAACTCCTAAATAACCTCGTCGTTGAGAATAATTTATCACTTGTCGTTGCAGACAATTTTAAAAACTTGAGTATAGCTTCTTCTAATATTACCATCGGAAGAACAAAGGCAAGCGCCATTATTTTTGTTCGTACCAACACTCAAGGGATGGATGGCATTGTGTTTGGAACTATGAAAATATGTTATGGGAAGAAGGAAAGAGAGAAAAGCGTTTATGGACATTAGGCTTGTATATTTTTATACCATAAGTACCATAAGACCTTTATAGGAATTGAGTTCCACATACGAATAGTCCGACTAAAAAACGTACATTTTCGGTAATGCGATCCACTGGCCAATCGGCCGAGAAAGACGAGCGTTACGTAGGAATATATGATTTTCGGGAACAAGTCCCCTTATTTCGTTCGAGCAAAATCAAAAATACTACAAAAATTTTGTAGTAGTGATAGAACAGTGAAACACAAACCACAATGCACCGATGCACCAATGATTCAATGGAGTTGGATACACTACCGTCATTAACGAGCTACTACGGCTGAAAAAGGTGTCGGTTGAAGCCAACATTACGCTGAATTTTCATGCTCAGAATGTCAAGAGCTTCTGACTCCTTAATATTTACACCACCCATAGAGATTAAGACGATGGAATTTTATTGCTGCGCTTATATGTCAATAAACAAAACTGGGATGGATTGTTTTATCCTTAAACAATTTTTTTCTGAAAATAATAATATTTCTTCATTCAAAAAACAATAAATGAAGATGAGGGACGCTTTTAATTTCTAACAAATTTTTTGTAAATGTTTTATTTTTGAACTCAGATATGTAAATACATGGACTTTATATGTTTTATTACAATAGAAATAATTTTGGTTTTTAAAAACTTCTAATTTATTTATTTATTTCTTCTGACGATTTTTTGACGATTTCAATAAACGTCTTTGACGATTTTGACGATTTTTTCTCAAATATTTGACGATTTGGTGCCTCATTTATCTGGCAGCTATGCTTGCCACTCATGTATAAAAATTAACACACACATCATAAGTGGTGTGAGAAACTAGGTCGTAATCCTGGCTGAAGGGTTGTAATGACCAATTACACAGACCTGCAAATTTGGACTTTTTTGTGCAAATAAGATGGCTCCAGGTTTTCGAGAAAAAGGGGGTTGAAACCGCTAAAAAATAGCGGCATGCTAGAACCATCGCTATTGCCAGAAATTGACAATTGATCTTTGCTCTTTAAAATGAGCCAAAAGCCAAATTGTTTGCATGCAGGAGGTGGGTTTATGTCAAGTCGTGCAAGAGAAAAAGAAACACATTACGGAGGTCCTTAAAAATTAATCAGATTTTCTTGAAAATAGTTACTCAGCGTTTTTGGGGTCGCTGATGACAGATCTTCATTCAGATTTAAAAAATACAAAATTGTGGATCCAATATGGCGGTCAAGTAAATCTGATTAAATTTTATAAACCTCGACTGCCATATTGGATCCGCCATTTTGAATTTTTTAAATCCAAATTCGTGTTCAGCGCTCAAAATGCCCTTGGAAACACCTGCAGCCATCTTATTTGCAAAACCCATGCAGGGCAGTGTTATCTATGTATTGTGTCATTACCAAATATCCTGGAAAAATTATAATTTCCTTTATTCTACTACACCTCTCTATGCAATATTATGATATAATATGGTTTCAATTATGTTCTCCTTTCCTTTTCAATGCAGTTCGTATAAGGGTGACGAATGTCATTCAATGTAAAGTACATTGAATACAGAACTGCCAATTAAAGCTAATTGTAAAGCAAGGAGGAGAAGAAGAACAATAGTTTGGTCTGATACAAAGTAATCATCAGACGTCTTTGAGTCCATACAATTCTTTTATGTATTGACCACTGTCGAGTTCTGGAGATAACTTATTATCTCTAGAGATAAGATTGGGTTGGGTCAGTGGGCGGTCCCCCTTTAAAGGTGAAAGTCAGGCAAAGGCTAACATATAGGCATATTGTGATACCAATATTTATATCAAATGCACGAATCAACATTCTCCAGAGTAGACCAACATCTTGTTATTGTAGCAATCCTTGGAGAGCTCAGTCAAGAATATCGGAAAATATGAGGTTAACAGCCTCCGTCTCTATATTACAAGAGCAGACCAATGACACATGAAATCTCTTTTCCATGCAGAAGCTATTTGAAGGAAATCCAAGTTTCTCGGCATGCCTTTCAAAAGGACAGATAAAAGAAAATCGTACCAAATCCTAATAAATGATTTGGAAGTGTCTAAACCTCAGAGCGTTAGCTGAACTGGAGCTGTTTTTCGGTGAGTACGGTCAAGAGATCACAGCTATGAAAATCTTAATGAACTTCGCTGAATAAATTGTTTTTTCCCCAGATTTTTTTTATTTCATTAAGCAGAGTTACGCGAGATCAGGGTATGTATGCTGTGGGCTGGTAATCATTTGGTAAGCTTTATGTAAAGGAATTTAAATATCTTTATGGATAGTCAAATGACAATTAAGGCCAATAACATCCAGTAACGACCGTCCTAGAGTGTAAAAAGGCACATTTTTTTTTACATTTACTCCAGGCCTTAAAGGGTAGGCATTGTACGGGTTCCTAGTCATCATGAATTAGAAATGAGGAACCGAATATTTTGGCTAATTTCGCATCAATTTTTTGGCTGTTAATTTCGCATCAATTTTTTGACTTTACGGCCCTGTGCTAAAGGTCTATAAATAATTTTATCTTCAACCACTGTAAACCTTAAAATATTATTCAAATTTCGAACATCATATCAGAATAATTTATTTAAAATAAAATAAAATAAATAACAAAAAATACTGCCGTACCATCAAACAATAAAACAAAGAACCAAAGAAAGAAGGAAAACGGCTTAAGAAATGATTTATTTAAGGAACTACAAAATCCTTAAATATGTATTTAAAATGATTACTTACGTAAAAATTCAAATAAATTTCTATTATTCTTCCTTATCTCTCTCTCTCCATGTTACGAATATCTAAAAGAATAATACGAATACAAAGTAACAATGATTTAACCACCTACCACACCATTAATCACTGTCTATATATGTATTTAAGATATTTTTGTATCATTTATAAAATTGTTTATTTATCACAAACACAAAGAAATAGGGAAAGAGAGAGAGTGAGTGAAAGAGCAACGAATTTAACAATAGAGACAATAATTGAAGATGAATTTACAAATAAAATAAATAAAAATAACTAGAAAAAGAAACATTAGAAACAGATTAAAAGTTATTGCAATAGTATGCTCTTGTGCTTTCTCTCTCGCCCTCTCTCTCTCTCTACACTTTAAAGTAGTGAAGTTTCTGTTGTAATATTGTTCTTCTTTAATATTTTTCTTTTACGATTTTTGCTTACTCATGTTTAAATATTAAGTATTAAAGCAACATTTAACAATTCTTATTAAAATTCATTTGTTTGTTTATTTCTTAGCAACCCTGTAATGATTCTACAATATAAGGGGTTAGTATACTCCAAAATATTTAAAACATTGTGTTCACGGTGCCTCCACAGGAACACTTTTTCAAATTGGAAAAATGGAATTTAACAAACGAATTTCAAAACCGCTGTGTCCAGCACTGGCCACGAATCTAAAGGGTCCGCTAAATAACTTTTTTTTTGAATATGCTTTAAAAAAACTACCGAATATTTTCTCAAATTTCTTTTTTTATTTGAAAGTACAATCCTTCCGGTTAATAATGGAAAATAATTTCATTCAAATGGCTGCCTCAGCTGGCCATGCAGTAGGCTACACGATCGGTCCAATTTTTAAGCACATTATCGATTGTCTGCAGCTGTATTTCTGTAACACTTATCTTTGACGGCACCCCACAAATAATAGTCCAACGGTGTCAAATCGCAGCTCCAAGGTAGCCAAACGACATCAGCTCTGCGGCTGATAATGCGATCTTCAAAAACAGGGCGCAAAACATCGAATGTAGCTTCGGCTGTGTGGCACGTAGCGCCGTCCTATTGAAACCAAATGTTGCCAATATCATCCTCTTCAATTTTTGTGAACAAAAATTCGTTCAACATGGCCCGATAACGATCGCCATTGACTGTAACGGCCACTCCTGGCTCACTTTCGAAGAAAAATGCCCAATAATGCCTCTGGATCAAAATCTGCACCAAACAGTGACTCGTTTTGGGTGAGTCGGCTTTTCAATGTATGCGTGCGGGTTTTCTGTGCCCCAAATGCGACAATTTTGCTTGTTTACATACCCGCCATGATCAAAATGAGCTTCATCTGAAAAGATGATGTTTTTGCCAAAATCGGCATCTTCTGGGGTAGGCTACTGCATGGCCAGCCGAGGCAGCCATTTGAATGAAATTATTTTCCATTATTAACCAGAAGGATTGTACTTTCAAATAAAAAAAGAAATTTGAGAAAATATTCAGTAGTTTTTTTCATTTAAAAAAAAAAAAAGTTATTTGGCGGACCCTTACTTGAGTTCGACAGGAAAACGGATCGCATTCTAGTGGATTACTGCACAAGCTGCCATAACGTGGAGGAAACGGAATCAGTACCACACATTTTATGAGAGTATCCTACACTTCAGAACAGATGTCATCGGCTTTTGGGTGACAGAACATTTGAAGATCGACATGGTGGCGAACGTGCCACAAAGGGAACTGGCCGGTTTCATCCGGAGCTCGGAACGATTCCAACACTAACGGATCATATCAGAGGGCTTACATCACACTGATCACATAACGACTGAGGGAACTAGCCTGTGTAAGGCTAAACATAGCCTTAAAGTCATAAAATTAATGTACAAACCCTCAGACTATAGGAAAGGAAGCTGAAAAACATGAAATAGTGGAACGCGTGTAAGTGATTGCAACTTAAAGGCGTTTTTCTCGAAATCACTTTTTTTCGAGATGGTGACCACGATTTAGCAAACACTACTTGGCCGATTTCGAAGTCGCCGTAGTCTAATAGGTAGTGTTTTGGTTTATTAGACGTAAAGCCCGAGTTCTTATCCCAGGTTAGGTATCAAAACGAAATATAAAAAAAAAATTTTCTTCGGCGATTTCCTCTCACTCTCTCTGAGAGTAAATAAACCTGCCATGAAAAAGTTTCTCAAAAATCTGTCGGTTGGAGTCCACGTTAAACTGTAGGTCCCGCCACTCACATATAAAATTAACGCACACAACATGAGTGGTGTAAGAAGCTAGGCCGTAATCCTGACTGAAGGGTTGTAATGGCCAATTATGTATGTAGGTATGTATGTACTTGACCGATTTCACTGAAATTTTGTAATAATGTTCCTTAGATGAGTAACTCTAGCCTGAACCACGATATTTTTTAAACGATTAAGGCAGAAAAATAGGCGAAAACAGGAAAAAAAATTAAAACGCAACTATTTTGTTATTTTTCCGAGTCTTTCAAAATATCCTAGTTCAGGCTATAGTCGGTAACATATTTTACAAGAATTCATTTTAATTTTCGCTCCTAACTCCTCAAATTCTGGTCTCTAGATCTCGTGATGATCTCAGGCTGCCATACAACCGCTGCACTTCATCACAATTGAAAAAAAATGTTTCTATAAACAATTAAATGTCCTCTTTAACATATAAAAACATTCATTTGTTTAAATAAATTTATATTAAAAAGAAAAGTCGAAAAAATACCCTTAGAAGATATACTAACCCCTTAAGTTCACGTAGCAGCTTTCCTACACTCCCTATGTGGTCCTGAGAAGTTCAATAACAATTTTTTTATGTTCGTTTTCTGCTCATTCCATTCCCACTTGCGTATCTTGTATACAATCCTGTATTTTCTCATGGCATTGAGAAATAAATGATGATATCCTTAACAGTTGGTCGTCGCAGAAAACAGTTTCATTGTCCTAATTTCGTAAAAATGTTCCTCCATTATTATGACTTTCTGTCTCTAGAGAAATTGGCTTTTAAATGAAAGTGAATGTAAAATTATGTGGCATTTTATTACATTTTTATTACAGAAAATGCAGTAAAGAAGGTCATAAAATTTTTAAATAAGTGAACGTATAAAATACAAGATAACATACGAATTTCGTAAAGAGAGTATCTCCCTCTCACTATTTTTCAAAGACAATTTAAATGATTTTTTTTATTTTATTTTTTTTTTTATACAACAGTACAAAAATTATTCTTCTCCGCTTAATCCATTAATATCGGACACTCGAGGTCAAATGTGTCTTACATACATACATAGCCATTACAACCCTTCAGTCAGGCTTACAACCTAGTTTCTCACATCACTTATGTTGTGTAAGTTAGTTTTTATACATGGCGGGACCTACTGTTCAAATTCGATTTTGAACGGGAAATTTTTGAGAAACCTTTTCATGGAAATTTTATTTACTTTAAGAGTTTTTTCAAGAAATTTGCAGAGAAAAAGTTGTCTAAGAAAAATTTTTTCATATTTCATTTTATTGGATATGTCTGATCTGTTGTTTGAAGCGTGGCCTCACGTCTAATAAGCCAACACACTACCTCCTAGACTACGGCGACAACAAATGAGTCATTTGAATTTATACTCTCGATTACTTTTGAACATTTCGTTATTCCAGGAGATGGTTATTAGAAGGCTTAGCCTTTATTTTCTGACATAAGTGTCCGCCTACTTAGTACCCATTGTAATTAATTTCGACCGGCCAGGTTATTAAGTGCGTTGCGCGGCTCTACTTGCACAACTGATGTAAAAAACTTCTAAAGCTCTTAAGAACGAATAGACAGTATCTGTATCGAAAGTATTTTCATTCTCTCTACATCGCCGATTCGAAAAGAATTCCATTCTCTCCGCCCGGTGTGGCTACTCAAAGTTAATGATATGCTTGAGCTGTAGTCTACAAGTCCTATCATCAATCCGAGAAGCTTTTTACATCTATCAGTATACCTCGTTTATGAGTCAGTTCATAGTCATTTTAAGTACGTTTTCCATTTTCTCTGCTGGGAAAGTATACATTTTATATCCTAATAAAATTGGCTACTGCCAGATTTGACGATTTATCGTCATTTTGACGATTTTGGACTCCAAAAATATCATATTGACGATTTGACAATGTATGCCCTTATTTTGACGATTTTTGGAAATTAGAAATTTACATCATATTCCTAACTTTAGTACATTAAAAGCCAATTTAAGCTGTGCATTTACTTTGCCATTGTTACTAATCAAATTTTCCATCAACACATTCAGCAGGTATTTGTATCCTTCTTTGTTTACCCTGTAATATTCCTGGAATCTGTAAAGGCCACATGATTTAACGTCAAGCATAAATGTTTTAGTATTTATTTTTTTAATACTTTATCTCAGGCAGTTATAGTCAATTAGATTCATGCTGAATAGGTCTTCGCTTCAAGCTTTCCATGGATAGTTTCTCCTCTTCTAGCATCAAACAACGAAGATATGTATACACTACTCGTTTTTAATATTTGCATTTTTCTTTGAAAAATTTTTGAGAGGTAATTCACAATAAAAAAATTTTGTTTATACAGCATTTAATTCACAATAAAAACATTTACTCCCACTATATTCGTAATACCGATTTTTTTGTTATGGGAAAAAAAGTTTATACCCAAATAACTTATTGCCCATAATATTCACGATAGGAGTGATTAAGTTGAACTTAATATTATAATATTATCAACGAGTTAATATAATAATTTCACTGTGACTTAACAGGGATAATTATTGAGTAACTATAACACGTATTTAAATTTGTTCAGTTTCTAGTGACTGTTAAATATAAATTTATTCTGGCAACACATTATTTCTATGCAAGTGGTACCACCCGTATGAAAACAAACATCAAATCGGTGTATTTTAAAAATAGCAACAAAATATATTGTAATGAAAAGCAAATACAACGCAAAAACATTATTATAAAATTATTGCCATATGTGTGCAATTCTGAAATATTCAAAAATACTTCACTTATTCATTGAAAAATACATTTATGACCGTAAATATATCCAATAAATTTCGAAAAACTTACAGTTTGGTTTGTATTTTGGCCTGGCGGTGGCATCGGTCCATATTTCTATGAGAAAGCGGTGAACACTATAAGCCAATGATTACAAAATTTTTTTTGCTTGAATTAGATGATCTGGCCACCAGCGGCAAATTGTTTCATCAGAACAATGCTAAGTGTCACGTTGGATATCATTCACAAGCGATTTGAAGGCATGTTAATCTCACGTGCAGGTGACCATAGCTAGCTTGAGGAGTTTTCTTGAGATGCAGTTGTATGCGAATAAACCGCAAACTACAACTGTAATCAAACCTAGCATAACCCATGCCATCAATAAAACTTGGCCTGATATCATTGAAAATTAGACGTTTTGATTGATGCCATCCACCAAGTCAAAACTCTGTCATGGACTTCTAAACAATGTTATATTCCACTCATGATTGCTATTTCAAATGAATAAAAAATATCAGTGATATCCAACACACACTTTCCTTTATTTAAACTAAATAGGAAGCGTTTGGAAATGCGACTTTATAGCTTTGTGAATGAATATTCATTAGATTGAACGGTGGATAGTCACCGGCAGCATATTCCCTTCTGACATGAGACCATTAGACCCACTGGGCCAATTAAAATTTTATATTTAAAAATGCAATAAAACAAAAAACGGTTTGAAATTTTGCCAAATTAATGTTTTTGTAGTGAAGATGTTCAAGATACAGACTATAAAGATACAGGTCATGATGTATTACCAAAGAAAATAAAGTATAAAGAATGTGCATTTTAACATATTTTGGAATATTTTTCAAAAATATTTCATGACGCGGGGGGAAAGATAGAAGGGAATGATACAGAAACCAAGAGCGTAACAATGCGTTGTTCTCATCGTGCGTTTTTGTTGTTTGACCACTTTTTATTTATTTTTCTGGTGTTAAAAACAGACGTCGGCACCAATGTCCCTCAGGGGAAGAACATCTTCGGCTTTTTACACACATAGGACACGAACATCAAGAATGTTCGTTAAAAAGAGCGTAACAATCTTGTCAGTTTTTAAAGAAGAAGGTTCATGTCGCTTTTTTCAGACTTCAATGATACACCCAAAGAAATATCACAGTAGTATTCACTAATATCAATGAGAAATTATTTCGATTTTTGGAAGAATACTTGCCAAGTTAAATACGGTGTCTTAGTGTCTTAGTGCAGTACAATTTTTCTATATTTTCCGATCACATATACATATCATTGGGTTAATAAGTAGACTTGACATTATTACTAACAATTTTCCTCTAGGTTAACACATGCCTATGGTTATGGATTAGTGAGTGAGAGAGAGAAAATAAGTTGAGAGAATTTATTTATTTACAGCCATATAAAAGTGTTAGTAATATACTCTATTTTTATTTTCATTTCATCAACATACATATGTAAAGCTGTCTATCTTTGGCTTAATAATTTTGGATAAATAAAAATAAAATAAAACATCGATTTTATTATTAAAAGAACGTAAAGATGTCCATCTTTGGCTTAAAAATTAGGCCATGTTTTTTAGATAAATAAAAATAAAAAGAATAAAAAACAATTTTTTATTAAAAGAAAAAAAAAACGAGCATTCCAAAGCATTTAAAAAAAATATACTATGGGACAAAATAAAAAATAAAATACGCCCAGCTAATGACATAGAACATTTTTAACACAAAATATTCTTCGAGAGTTATTCTGAAATAAAATGATAAAGCATCCGCAGCACACGTATTCTTGTCGCAGTCTGATCGACAACTAAATCAAAAAACACAAGAATACATACACATGTACATACGTACGATGAGAGCAACACATTGTTACGCTCTTTGTTTATATTCATTTTCCTTCTGTCTTCCTCCCTCTCATCAAGAAATGATTTTTAAAAATATTTTGGTGAGAGCTGGTCGTAATGTTACGACCCGCCATAAGAAATTTTACTTCTACATGACGCGTATTTTTTATATCCATATTCTTTGGTATTACCTACTAGAATATAGCCTAGAATTGCATAGAATCGAAAAATCATGTAACTTAATTCCAAACTCATCGAGTATACTTTCTTTTTAATTGTATTTGAAATATATTACTCATACGCATCATATTACACGGTACTGGAATAGTTACCCTGAAAATTATGCAATAAATAAACTTCGATTTTGTCATGTATGAAACTAATGGAATTAAATATAACTCATACGTCAAATATGTTCTCTGCATTATGAATTGTGCATACATATACATATTTTACATACATATTAAATATAAATATAATAGGTTGGCGATCTAAAAGCTTAAATTTAAAAATGTATTAAATGTAATTTTTTTATGAAAATGATCCCAATTTCTCCATATTTGGAAAAAAATATTAAATGAATATGAGGGACGCTAGCTTTTAGTTTCCAATAAATTCTTTGGTAAATGTTTTATTTTTGAACTCAGATATGTAAATACATTTTTAAATAATTTTAATTTATTTATTTATATTTTCTGACGATTTTTTACGATTTTAATAAACGTTTTTGAGGTTTTTGACGATTTTTTCTCAAATATTTGACGATTTAGTGCCTCATTTATGTGGCAGCTATGAGTATGTCCCTTGTACAAAATCGTGAGATGACCAATGATTTGAGTTCTTTTGTATACGTAACCGATTTTTGTGGTCGGCTTGAGTATCACTGTGATGTTAAGTCATGCAAAAGTCAATTCAAAAGTGAATTCTATACTCTCATCTGCCAGATGGCTGTCTTCGTATGTAGTCTTTATAGGAATAGATTTCAATGCAAAACCCAATGTAGCACATAACATAATTGGTCATTACAACCTTTCAGTCAGGATTGCGACCTAGTTTCTCACACCACTTATGTTGTGTGTGTTAATATTATATACATGAGTAGTATGGCCTACAGTTTAAAGCCGGCTCCGAATGACAGATTTTTGAGAAAATTTTCATGGAAATTTTATTTTTTGTCAGAAATCTGCTAAGGGGGTTTCGCCGAAGAAATATTTTTTATATTTCGTGTTGACGTCTGAACTGTAACTTGAACCGTGGCCTAACGTCTAATAAACGAAATCTGCTGAGAGGAAGTCGACGAAGTAATACTTTTTGTATTTCGTGTGATATCTGGCCTGGGGTTTTAACTCTGGCTTTATGTCTAACAAGCCAACACACTACCTACTAGACTACGGCGACTTCCAATGTAGCACGTTAACTCATAATTGCGACACTGACAGAAGGTCATCTGTAATAGAGATTGTTGCAAATATTTCAAAGCAAAATCATTTGATGTTTTGAGCATGAAAATTAACGACGTTGTATGCTACAATCAAACAAACAAAACAAAACGAAATTTGAATATTTCTTTCGACTGAGACCCAATAAAATTGCAATGAAATTGTTCTCAAAACCCTCTTGTTCGGAGTTGACTTCAAAACAGTAGGACCCGCCACCCATTTATAAAATTAACACACACAACATAAGTGATGTGAGGAGATAGGTTGGAATCCTGACTAAAGGGTTGTAATGACTAATTATGTATGTATGTAATGTCAAAAGAATTTTTAACAACTGAAATTTCTACAAACAGTTTTTCCAGTTTAATTGATCGAATCGGAAACTGAAAATGTTTATACCACTTAGTAACGTTGAATACTTTTATACATTTTAACGAAATTTATTGTCAATCAGTGAATGAATGAATATGTATTGATAATGATGAATTATATTCAGTCACATTCATTAGACTCTTTTCACTTCTCATTAATGAAATTGGATTTGCCTTCTAATCAAATTAATTAAATGCTATTCGAGGAGACCTAATAAATAAACCAATAGAGCAGCCAATCAACAGCAGCAAACAACAGACATGAAATGCGTACATGAATATGAAATTATTTTCTTTTTTTTATCAAAAAATAGAGAAAGAAATTATTAACATCCTTTCCATTAAGAGTTAATTAAAGAAAAAGCATTTAAATATGAGTTAGTTCCCAGTAAATTGGTAGGAAATAAGGAAATGTGAAGGAGATTCTTAAAATATTGAAAAATTTCTTTTTAAAAACAAAAATAAAAGCTAGACAGCATTTACATTCCGTTGTGGAATGACCCACAGCATTTTTTTTTAACAACTTACATGATTTGGAGTTGCCACGTTTATAACCCCAGGTCAGACATGATCAACAAAACGAAATATAAAAAAATATTTCTTCGGCGAATTCCTCTTATCATATTTCTGGTAAAAACTCTCTGAGAGTAAATAAAATTTGCCATAAAAAGTTTCTTATAAATCAGTCGTTCAGAATCGACTTTAAACTTTAGGTCCCGGCACTCATTTACAAAATTAACGAACACACAACACAAGTGATGTGAGAAGCAAGGTCGTAATCCTGACTGAAGGGTTGTAATGGATAATTATGTATGTATCAGAGATCAGCAATGGATCGCTTTTTCGCTACTCATATGTACTCATGAAATTTTGAGTATGAGTGAGTCAACAGTATTGAAATCCAACAACTCTGATTACGATACGTACGATTCATTCGTATTCACTACAACATTGATTTATAAGTACAAGTTGCAATGAGTACAACGTTGACATCAAACTCATAACATTCGAAATATGTTTGATTCATACGCCTACTCATTCAGATTCATAAACTTAGAAAAATACTTATAATACTCATAAATGATTCGAGTGATTCGAATCATTCATCAAAATTTACAGTCTTAGTTGTTGTTGCATTTACAAAGAGAGAAGAAAGACACATAAACAAAAAAGACAAGGACAGCAAGGAGAGCAAACACACAACTTTCGTGTGAGTATTGTAGTGTTCGTACGCGAATCATACTTATTTTGTGATTCGTGTATACGATGAGTCATGGAGAGTCAAAATCAATAACATCATGCGTATTGTTAAGTACGAGTACCATGAGTATTTCAATCTTTGAATATGAGTAGTATGAGTATGACATTAAAATAAGTATGAATGCGTATAAGTATCAGAAATTATAAGTATGATTCGAATCTACTCATCGTTTTGAATACTCATTGCTGATCTCATGTATGTATTCAAAAGCTTCGATACCCTATTTATAGTTCGAATTCTCTGCTTAGCTATATATGGGCTTGTTATAAAGCACTACAACATGAAAGCTCGAAAGTACTGTACCGAGATGTTGTTTGAAATTTTAAAGTAGATAAGAAATCGGGCACCTTAGTAAATCGAACTTCAATTCATCGCTTGTGGCAATTGCAAAAGCGGATGAGTGAACTAGAGCACTATATTATTAAAACAATATTTTCCTCCTCCTACCTTTTATGACTTTTTTTACTTAATAATTTACCTCTCTTCTCCTTTCATTGTATTTGATGTTTGAAAACACACCTTAAACATTGCCACACCCACTTTAAAAAATAAACACCATGGCTATCCATGGTACAGTCTTTGCGCTTAATTCTCCTGATCTAGACCACTGCTTACACTGTTCTCTTGTGAAATCTGTGAAACGTTGAACTAGGCTTTATTGCAATAAATTATAGCCCAACACCGCATTGAAACATCATCACCGACTCTTACTTTGGTGAAGTATGATATTCTGTATATCATTATGTGGTATACAGAAGGCTCAAAGACAGATAGTGATACTAGGAACGGGGGTGTATGAAACCCATGACAAAACTCGGGAGTATATTTTGTTTTTGCATAGCAAATACAACAGCAGACATTACGCATGGTTATTAACATAATTTTGGTACTTAGGTATAAATATAAAAGGTTTATAACTCTGGTTAAAACAACTCTTATAGAGAGGACTAATTAAAGTTTTTATTTATTTATTTATTTATTTATTAATTACAATACAATTACAAGTTATATCCTAATTATATACGAGCGAAGTAACTTGACTATGTGCTCGGTGTAGTGTCACAGACCAGAGTCTCTGGTGGGAATCGTACCCACGACCCTCACGCTAATAGTCTAGCACACTACCCACTAGACTACCAGGGCACCCTTAAAGTTTTTAATTTTATGACGAATAATGTTTTCATTGAATCATCATTATATTAATGAACTTGCAATGAAACGTAAATAACCACAATTTCAATTAAGTAGAAATACCGTTTTATTAACACGTTAAAGCATTGCAATTACCGTTAAAGTGTTTCGCAGCAAAAAAAATTGCATTGCCAGTGTTAAGTTAATCAAAACGCACTTTATCACTTGAATGAATTTAATTTACGAAGTTCATGTTTTAGCATTTAATTATAAATGTTTGTTTATGTGTACTTATTATGCATAATATATGTACAGGCTTTTATGCAAGTATTATTAAATTAAACATTTTTCCAATTAAATTATTCTGTTCACTGAAGTTCTTAATTAATTGTTTCACTGTCGCATAGAAGTAAATATGCAAAGTAAGCCTTTTTCTATTGGGTGGGCCATTTATCGGTTTAAATTTGACATACATGCATACATAATTGGTCATTCTTCATTCAGGATTCTTCAGTCAGGATTACGAACTAGTTTCTCAAACCACTTATGTTGTGTGCGTTAATGAGTAGCGGCATCTACAGTTTACAGTGGACTCCGAACGACAGATTTTTGAGAAACTTCACATGGCAAGTTTATTTACTCTCAGATTTTTTGCCAGAAATCTGTCGTCCAAGAAATACTTTTTGTATTTTATTTTGATGTCTTGCCTAGGACTCGAACGCTGGCTTTTCGTCTAATAAGCCAACACACTACCTACTAGACCACGGCGGCGTCATCTGGCAATACCTATGTCATTCTATTCTGTCCCAAAATTCAGATTCCACTGAAAGTAATAAATTGATTTGCGATTGAGAAACGTTGGGATTTATTGGAATAGATAGGCCAACTCGAAACTGGACAATGATGTCGATTTTGTCAAAATCATCTTACTAGGTACGTTAAAACGTAAAATTACTGTATTTGGGGCTCAGAAAACCCACACATGGTCTTACAGAAGCCAATGCACCCATTATGAGTGACTGTTTGTTGCGGTTTGTGGAACGGAGGCGGCGCAATCATTACGGTCAATGGCGACACCTATTGCACAATGATAACCGATTTTTTTGTACCCATTCTTCATGGTATTGATGTAAACGATATTTGGTTTCAACAGGATTGTACAACTTGCCACCCATCCAATGCCAACAGCGATTTATTGCGTCAAACGTTTGATGTCCGTTTAATTAGCCGAAATGGTGATGGCAATTAGCCACCAAGAAGCTAAGATTTAACACCATCGGACTATTTTCTGTGGGGCGACGTTAAAGAAAAGTGTTATGCCGACAAAACAGAGGCAACATTTTCATTTCAAATCGTTTTTGTTTGGTTGCATATTTAAATTTAAACTTTTAAACGGCCTACCCTTTATATAGAAATGATTGGAATGTTGTTACATGTGCATATAAGTGTTAAAATTAATTAATTTTTATTCTCCATACATGTACACGATTTGTAATATATTTAATAAATTTAACTGAATTAATTACAACAGCCACTAGAATGATTAAATGTTTAAATATGTTTTTTTGCAAATTGAATTTCATTATTTGGGACATTTTTATGAACAGACACTACGCAACTGTCGCCCTAGTAAAGTAGGTAGTGTGTTGGCTTATTATACGTCAGGCCATGATTCAAATCCTAGGTTAGCCATCCCGAACATAACGAAAAATTAAAAAATATTTCTTCGCCAATTTGCCAGCAGATTTCTGGCAAAAACTCTGAGAGTAAATAAAATTGCCATGAAAAGTTTCTCAAAAAATTTCCTGTTCGGAGTTGAATTTAAACTGTAGGTCCCGCCACTCATGTATGAAATTGGCACATACAACATAAGTGGTGTGAGAAGCTAGGTCGTTATCCTACCTGAAAGGTTGTAATGGCCAGTTATGTATGTATGTGTGGATGTATGTATTACAATAATCTACTGACTTTAGTTTTCTCTCTGTCTCTGTCTCTTTTTCTTTCTCTCTTCCCATGTTGTTGTACTTTTTATTGTACGATTTACACTGCAATTTTTATTGCCACAACAGTTGCCAATAACTTAATTGGTTTGAATGAATTTCAAACTGTAACACTGACACTCTTCTCAACCATTCATTCATTGCATGGAAGTGCTCGTATAGAGATGTGTATGAGTACTCGTATATATATTTAGTCCTGAAAACCATTATAAGAATATAAAATCACTATTGTTGCTGTTGCTATTGCTATTGATGTTTAATTTGTTGGCAATAACAAAGGTTCGTCGTTTTTTATTTTGTTTTGAAATTGAAATGCACCTACAATGTTGTTTTACCATGACTACCACCACATACAGGACATTATTTTACACTTTAAAAGTGACTGCAATATATGTATTCATGAGAAAAAGGATGTGAAACAAATGAAAGCAAGTTGAAGATAAAAAAAAATAAAATACAATAAAACCTCATTGGCTATAGTTTACAATTCCTATACGGACTACAAAGTGTAGTCCTGTATTACAAAGTATTTTTCAGCTTAACTAACTATAAACTGCTGTGGTCAAAGATACTTTTATGGACCTAACTTATTACATTTACGCAGGTAAACCATTCCAGTTGATCTTTTCTCTCTTTTAGAACCAGTTACTCTCAGTAACTCATTACTCAGTTAATTCTCTAGGAGATCAGTGGCCATTTACACATACATGTACACATATAAAGCATAGTATATCATACAGATTATATGCAAATGGTAGTTCAGAAAGTACTCTCTCCAACCGTTGTAGGGGGCTGAACTAATTTTAGGAGTTTCAATTTTGAAAAAAATCGATTTTTAGCCAAAAATATATGAAAATTCTCTAGAATAGATAGATAGATAGAGATAGAGACTCCAGATGGAGGTTGGAGACAGCATTATGCTTTATGGGAGCGAAATTTGCGCCGAAACACTAGATGTTAAGAAGCGGGCAAACTCACTTGTATGTACAGAGAATGGGCTGCATTGCGTATCGCGTCGGCATATCGTACAGTGTCCGCTCCAGCCGTACTGGTGATAGCAGGTATAATCCTTGTGGGTCTGCTGGCAGCGGAGCGGATGGAGATTTATAAGGCGAAATCGGCTGGAAATCACATAACCGGTAACTTTAGGGAAAACACCATTTCAAAATGGCAACAACGATGGAACGAGGAAGATAGAGGAAGATGGACGGCGACACTTATTCCGGACATAAGGCCATGGATTGTTCGGAAATTAGGAAAGGTAAATTACTACGTTGCACAGATGCTATCGGGTCATGGATATTTTAGAAAATATCTGCACAGAATGGGCAAGACCGCCTCCCCTTACTGTCTTTACGAGAATGGGGAGCCAGTTGATGACGCCGAGAACACTATTTTCGAGTATGCACGCAGGCAGAGCTATCGCTCTGTACTGAAGTCAATAGTTGGTCACGATCACAGCCGCTAACATTTTCGGGGTCATGATTGCGAGTATTGGGAATTGGACCTCGGTGGTGAATTACGTGGAGCGCATCCTGAGACGGAAAAGAGGGGTCATGAGGCTGCGGAACAAGTAAGCATGTCGGCATAGGTGATAATGTCACACGTGCCAAGCGAAACCGAAACGATGATTTAGATGAAAGGAATAGTGGAGATGTCTCCTTATCTTTCGATACGCAATCCGGACGCGGATATAGACATGGAGAGGCCAAAGAGCCAAAAGGACTCCATTCCGATGTAATACCACCGTAGTTAAGGAGTGGAGGAGGAGGCACAAACAAGTCCACAGGAGACGAGGGGGAAATTTAGTGGGTGAGGGCCCCACACACGGAGGATGTGACGACTTCCTCTATAGTGCGGTTAGGTACATTTACCCCTCCTCGGCGTAAAAAAAACAGTGATAGTTGGATGCCGATATTTAGAAACTTTCCTTTCCTTTCCAAATTAGCTTTTCAAATTTTTAAGACTATTTTAATTCAACAGAGATATCTAACTTTACTTAGTTGATTATTACAACCCTTTAGTTAGGATAACGACCTAGCTTCTCGCATGATTGGAACCGCGGCCTACCTCCTTCGAGCTTGATCATTATGTGGACAGCCATGCAGCAATCAAAGCTCTGAGAAGCCACCTCATCAAATCAAATGGCGTCAGGAGTTGTGTGGACTCTTTACACTATATACGTCGGTACGACAGCCGCCTCTGCTGGGTTTCTGGCCACTGTAACATAGAGAGAAACGGAAGGGCATGGAAGGTATAGGAGATGTCTGAGAAGGCGACTATAGAGGAGGTATATGCACTCCTACAAGAATACTATTTCAATTTGGAAAAAGCAGCATGGGATTCAACAAACCATAGGGGGTCGAACATGCCTGGTAGCCCAATATTCGTGTTTGACAAGAGAATGGTTCGCCCTTTAACAGGATACTGCACTATTGAAGGCTTACTTTACACTGGGCAACACAATGGGTCATATGTATGTACTACCGAGTAAAGTTGCCTGTGAACGACAAGCTACACACCAACTTTACCTGACCTAACTATCGAATCAAATTGAAATTATTGGCAACGAATATATTCTTAAGGGTAATTTGTGATGTCTGTGCTAAAAATTTAATTCTTATAAGCACTTTAAAGTATTAATTTTGTTGTGCCAGACTTATTATAAATAAATAAAGGCAACGTATCATAACGTATCATATCTGAAGCTTCAGATAAGACTTAGAAACATACGAGTTGGTTGTGTTTTAAAAAATCCGTGATAGTTTTGGTGAAATTTATTACAATTATTCAGTTGGAAAGGTGACCTAATAGTCTAGTGGGTAGTATACTAGACTATTAAAGTAAGGGTCATGGTCATGTGACACTACACCGATCATAAAGTTATTGAGCTCGTATATAATTGAATAGAATTTGTAATTGTATTGTAATTAATAATTTAATAAATAAATAAATAAATAAATAAATAAATAAATTAAGTTGAAAAATACTTGCCACATTAATCCTGCGGAAATCTGCTAATCCATATAAGAAATCGTATCCAATTAAATTTGTTTTTTTTATTGCACTTTAACTGTTATTAAAACAGCTTTCTCAGGAACTGTGATGCAATTTTAATTTACATTGAAAGTTAACCACTTTTTGTTTTTATTATTTTTAAGCTGATTTTTACTAAATTTCCAAATAAGACAGGCTTTTTAAAGATTTTTTATGTTTTAAATAAATTTTGTATGTTTTTTTATTTCAAATTTTTTATATACACTGGGAATTATTAATTAAAATTGTTTTTTTATGCTTTAATTTAATGTAAATTGCTTTTATGGAAAGTCTAATATTTAAATTCTTTCTTTGAAAACTCTTTAATGTTTAGTTTTTTTCGATTTATCGGGTCCGCCATCTAACGTTTTTTTTCTACTAGTGCTTTTGCAATTGAACATTTCGGAGACATCATTAAGACGAATTTTGCATAAAGACCTTGGTATGACGCCATACAAAGTCCAATTGGTTCAGGAGTTGAAGCCAATTGACCATCCAATGCGTTTTCGCTTCGCTAAGTTGGCCTGCGATCGACTTACAGAAGATGCCGATTTTGGCAAAAAAAAATCATCTTTTCAGATGAAGCTCATTTTGATCTTGGCGGGAATGTAAATAAGCAAAATTGTCGCATTTGGGGTACAAGAAACCCGCACGCATACATTGAAAAGCCGACGCACCCAAAACGAGTCACTGTTTGGTCCAGAGGCATAATTGGGTAATATTTCTTCGGAAATGAACAAGGAGTGGCCGCTACAGTCAATGGCGATCGTTATCGGGCCATGTTGAACGAATTTTTGTTCACAAAAATTGAAGAGGAGGATATTGGCAACATTTGGTTTCAACAGGACGGCGCTACGCGCCACATAGCCGAAGCTACACTCGATGTTTTGCGCCCTGTTTTTGAAGATCGCATTATCAGCCGCAGAGCTGATGTCGTTTGACCACCTCGGAGCTGCGATTTGACACCGTTGGACTATTATTTGTGGGGTGCCGTCAAAGATAAGTGTTACGCCGACAAGCCAGAGAAAATTGACGCCTTAAAAGACAATATTCGTGAAGCCATTGGTGAAATACAGCTGCACACAATCGATAATGTGCTTACAAATTGGACCGACCGTGTGGGCTACTGCATGGCCAGCCGAGGCAGCCATTTGAATAAAATTATTTTCCATTATTAACCGGAAGGATTGTACTTTCAAATAAAAAAAGGAATTTGAGAAAATATTCAGTAGTTTTTTTTAAAGCATTTTCAAAAAAAAAAGTTATTTGGCGAACCCAGTTTGAGATTTTAATAATATTTCGTTTCTTAATTATTTAAAAATATTTTTTTTTTAATTTTTTCTTTTATATTTTTTATTAATTTTTTTTAAATTTATTTTTATTTTTTTAATTTTTTTTTCTGTCTTATTTTTATATTAATTTTTTTAATACATTTTTAATTGTTTTTTTTAAATTTATTTTGTTTTATTATTTTTTTACTTTATTTATTGATTAATTTAATGTTTTTAATATGAAAAACAAATTTTTTTGTAGAATTTTTTTTTAATTTTACTCAATATGTCGAAAGGAAATGGACGATGATAAATATTTTATGTGACCTTAATTTTTTGTTGCTTTTTATGTCAATCGTTTAAGCATTTTTATTTAATTTTTTTTTATTAGTTTCTTCTTTTTTTAATTTTCTTAATAATTTGATTCTTCAACACAATTTCCTTTCACTCATTTCAATTCTTAATATTTTTCCATTATGTTGCATTATTGCTAAAATTTTGTTGTTGTTGCTGATGTTTGAAAATCAATTTATTATGGCCATAATGTGTAGAAAAGCAAGACTAAGTTGCAAGGAGTCTAGAAGAGAAAAATAATCTTGTTATTTACTGGTTATTTCATTTATCGTATCAAAGCCACTGCAGCATAAACAGCATATTGTGGCAAAATTTAGCAGTTCAACATTTAACATTTGAACATGTCGGCATGTGGTTAAGAGGCAAACAAGAAAAACTTATATCTAAACTTTATTAAAAGAAGGTTTTACAGAGAGTGAGACAGGGAGAGAGAGTGAAAGAAAGAGAGGTTGAAAGCGTAGCAACTTATGCTATAAGCACAATTAACGCAACACAGCATGCTCAATAATTTTGCAATTGCAGTAAGCTTCATGCGTATTAATTATAATAAAGACAGCATAATAGCATAATAAAGACAGCAGATAAGCAAAACAAATGGTGCCCACAAAACAATTTTCTTTGGCGTATTTTGTATTTCCCACAAGGCGTGTTTAATTGCTGCATATAAAAATAGAAATTAGCCTGAAAGCAAGGCAACAGAATCGTTGCCTGTTGTCGCGCTGCCTTTAAAATAATCACTTCCATCCATATACGCCCATGTATTCTATTTTTGGAAAGATTGCTGCGTTGCCGTGTTGTGTTTATTGTGTTTGAGGCACAACAAAAACCCCAAAACCACAAACAGAGATAAAAAATCATAAAAACAGACAGTCAGCAGCATCCAAACAAAACGGCCACAGCACGCTGATGGGAGCTTTAAATGAACAAAAGATATTTCGAAGGAGTGAAACGCAAACTTGCAACACATAGCATCAAAGCAGCACACGTTGTCTATAAGCTTGGCTGATGACAGAAAGAGAACAAAAAGTCAATAAAGAAAACACAAAAATACCAGATAACAATACATGGTTTTACTCTTGCAAGTTTTATGCGAAAAAAAAATCAACATCAACAAAAACATTCAAGAAAACAAATATGTTTGTTAAGAGGGTACAAATAAAACGGTAACTGAATTTGCCACTGATAATGTTTTCATAAGGAGAACCTTTGCCTCCACTCTTTACTTCTCTCAAACGCTCTCTTATTTTAATTCCTTTAATTCAAACACTCTTTTTATTATTTTATTATTGTTGTTTTCTTTTAACATTTTTTATCTCAATTCAAAAACAAACATTTTATTGTTGTTGTATGCTTTACTACCACTACTCAACCACACGCAGTTATGCATGTAAAGTTTACATTGTAAACATAAACTCACGGTGAGGAAGAAAGAAAGAAAAATACCGGTTGTTTGCAAGAGCGAAATAATAAATAAAATGCTTGCTTTAAAAACCTTTGCTCATTAATATCGAAAAAACCGTTACAGTAACTAAGCCAGACGAAGAGCTCAGGGATACTAAATGCCATACGGCTGAAACCGTCTTTATTTAGTTGTGTCAACATTTTAATGTTCAGAAATATGTTTCTCTTTGATAATGTTGATGTCAACATGTTGCTGTTAACGAATGAAAAAGTTGTTTTATTGATTCTAAGTGATATCGTCAACATTAGAGTTTCAAATTAATTCATACGAGAAACAAACCAAGAAACTTATTGCATGTGTATTATTGTGTTATTGTTATTTAAAGTAAAACATATCACTGTGATATGTTGCTTTAAAATGCTGCTGTTCACATGTTGCTAAAGATGATGAATAAATTTTAATGGGAAAGCAACATTACAACAAAATGTAAGAAAAGGAACGCAGTGAACACTTGAAGCTAGTCTGATATTGACATCCATATCGGTATTTCCTCATTCCGAAAATTGTTTATTAAGTGAGGCATGCAAAGGTATGGAGTATCAAACAGTTTTGGGTTGTTTTAGAAAAAATGTAAGAGAGAAAGCAATACTAAAACTTAGTACTTCTAATTCTAATCACTAGACTAATGCATCTGTGTGTTTAAGATAATTAATAATTCAAACAAAAACGCAATATTTTAACGTCAAATACTGTTGCCTATACAATTACGCAACATGTTGCTGATAACATGTTGCATAATTTGTTTCCTGGATTCTTATTGCTGTCTGCAACATTATTGTAAACATGTGAAACTTATTGAATATGCCATCGAACATGTTGTGTTTTTGTTTGAATAATAAGGCGTATATTGAAGCCAACCTAGAAACATAAATAAACATGTTTCACTGTGATATGTTTCTGTTAAAATGTTGCAGATCACATGTTGCTAAAGCCAATCTGTGGATTCAAATAGTAAAGACAACATTATTGTTAAAAATAAACTGTTGTAAGAAAAGGAGTGCAGTAAACACTTGAGACACGTGTCAGTGACAAAACTGTTAGTAAGGTATGCCATTTCAGCATGAATAGAGCAACAAACGAAAGTTGTTTCCGAATTAATCACGTTTGTGATCAAATTTTGAATATTTCGAACAGGCTATAATCACCGTAGTCTAGTAGGTAGTGCGTTGGCTTATTAGACTTAAGGCCACGGTTCAAACCTGATTATTAAAACGAAAATATGAAAAAAAAATTTCTTCGGCGATTTCCTTTGAGCAGATTTTAACAAAAACTCTCAGAGCAAATAAAATTGCAGTGTAAAGTTTCTCAAAAATCTGTTGTCCCGCCACCCATGTATAAAAATTAACGCACACAACATAACTGGTGTGAGAAACTAGGTCGTAATCGTGACTGAATGGCTGTAATGACCTATTATGTACGTATTTACCAGATGGTTATAGTAACAAATGGAATTATTAATTGGGATCTGAAGAGAGGTAAGAGATTTTCAAAAGTTGCTAATTCGCCCTGATATTGCTTCAAGAATGATGAAAAACGGTTTCTTACTAGCAAAGGAGCAATTCATCGTGCTATGACTACTGATTTTTACGTTCATTTCTAGAATAGGGCATAGTTAATATCTGGTTTCGAGAAAGACGATGTCGTAAAACTTAAAACTAAAGGCTCCGTACGCTTTATTTCAGTCTGATTTTTCTCCTTCGATATGTATGGAATTTGCTTGAATTTAGCATCAAATTGCCCTTTAAATGTATCATGGTTAACAAGCTTTTACTATATTCATTAAGATACTATTGGCCAATTCACACAACTTTGTATCGTGTATGTTGTATTGAATACACTTTTTGTTTGTGAACGCTCAATGCTATGTTGTATTGTGTATTTCGTATTCCAAACGTCATAAAACGATAAAAAGAAGAAGATCAGTATTCATAATTTCATTTTCAAGCAACAAAATCAAAAATGTTACGGAAAAAAGTAAATTATGTATTTAATCATCTGTGTGAACAATTATCATTTTGAAATGTTAATTGTTGACTCAAGTTGCATAGAAAATATTTTGTATTTTTATTCTCCTTCTTGTTTACTGGCATTTACATAAACTGATAGCACGAAACCAATACAACTTCCAAAAACATATGAATAAAAAGTGTATGAGTATATCGGATTTGAAAATTATCAACAACAAGCAATTATCTTGTATAGTCGTCCAACAATACAATGAATACAACAATACAACGGCTTGTGTGAATTGACCATATGTTTTTATACGTGTGTATGTATTTAAAGTTACTTATGACTGTTGGTCTTCCATTTGTGTAGGGTTTCCAAACCAATGAATTGCATTAATTTACATTAAAACGTTATACAGACTCATATAGAGATGACTCTAAGGGATAACAGTAAGATAGAAAGGAAACTAGAGCAAAAATCAGAGATTTTTATTAAACACACAATGCATATGCACTTTAAATGAAATAAAAAATACAGGAGATATAGGACACTTATAAGAGTGCGGAAATTAAAACATTAGTCTGCATTGGCTGTACCTTGGCTGTGTGAATATTTTTCTGATAATCAGTCTTTTCATGGATTTATTGTGCTGCAAGCTGCAGTAACACTTTGGATATGTGATGTTCCTCCTTTCAAATACCTTTTAAATCGATTGACTTTTGGTACGACTTCTTCTTTTTCTGCTTTTTGTAAAATTATAATGATCCAGTGATTGACAGAAATGAAAATTGTTTACTCAATGGAAGCAAGCAAAAATATGGAGTATAAAACAATTTTTGGGGGTGTTTTGAAAAACAAATTTTAGTAGAGAGAGAGGTGATACTATAGAGCAATAGATATACAGAGTTGCAGCCCTAACCATAAGACTGACCTATATGTATGTTTAAGGACTAAAACAAACGAAAAATAAGCTTTGCAAACCATAATCAACTTTTCAATTTTAAAACAGCATTTTAAATGCAAATTTTTTATTTTTAAAAATTTAACGAAACAGGCAGGTGGTGAATACAGCAAAACGACTAAACACCATGAAAGAATAGAGGTACAAGAACTACAGTCACGTTAGATTCTTATGTTCTATTGATATTGAATATTTGCGATAAAGTCGCCGTAGTCTAGTATGTAGTGTGTTGGGCTTATTAGATGTGAGGCCACTGTTCAAACTCCAGGTCAAACATTTCCAACTAAACGAAGTATGAAAAAATATTTCTTCGGTGACTTCCTCTCAGCAGATTTCTGGCAAGAACTCTAAGAGTCAATAAAATTATTATGAAAAATTTCTCAAAAATCTGCCTATAAGTCCTACCGCTCATGTATAAAATTAACACACGCAACATAAGTGGTGTAAGCGGCTAGGTTGTAATCCTGACTGAAGGGTTGTAGTGACCAATTATGTATGCAAGTATAGCAAGCTTCCAGTCCTTCTGTTTGTTCTAGTCTCCATACTATGTCAGCAAGCCAACCGTGCTGATTCTTGTCCATAGTTGCTCTTACATTATCATTCTGGGAGTTTACTTAGCATATGCCCCATCTACATACAGTGGACAGCAAAAGCCTTAGTACGGCAATATCTTTTAGCAATTTCATGCATTTTAGATAAAAGTTTGTATAAAAATTTATAGTTTATATACCAGTATTTTATTTTATTAATTTATTTCTGTTTTATTATAAAACAAACAATTTTTAATGTTTTTCATAAAACAAGAGAAAAATAATTAAAAGGTTCAGATGACTCCATACGTACCGCCAAGGAGAACCCAGAGTAAATTTAAAATTCAAAGGCCTAATATATGAAAATGTTATCCCTTGTATTTAGTAGAATATCCCTTAAGGCGATTTCCATTTGGAATTGAATGTACAAGTTTTGTTTAGTGTTCTGCCTGGTGTCACCATGAGCAAGTTTTTCGGCTGCTTTTGTTTTTTTTAAATGATCTCCTAAATACTCTCTTGAAGTCATATCGGGACTTTGTGCAAGAGTATTAAGCCTGTGGGGATTTTTTTTTGTCAAAATATATTGCCGTACTAAGAGTTTTGCTGTCCACTGTATATACACTTGAGATATGGAATATCAAACGCTATCGGCTTAGGTACATAATAGACCACCACACATAATCAATGTATCAAATCTGCACGGTGGATTTGACCATACGAAGATTATATAAAGATGAGCCAAAATATTTCATTGAGCGGATCTGGGAAGAGTAACTTAAAATATTCATTTAATCAGGGAAAAGTTTATTGTTCAATGGACTTTAATTCCTTTACTTTGTTTTAATTTTATTAATCAAGCAAATGAGTTGCTCCTACCTCCCTACAAATAACCTACAAACTTACAAAGCCATTCAATGAACGTACGTATGTATTTACACATCAACACACACAGAGAATATTTAACGTGCATTGGACTAAGTAGCATCCCTACTTCGCAATGTTATTAATGTAGCTTCGTCCTTCGATGTTAATTGAAAATGTTTATTCAGTATGCTTTCGAACAAATGGAAATTGAAATTGAAATTTCCCATTTCCAATCATATTCTTAAGGTCAAGCAAACAATAGCCAAATAAACCATGAAGAGATTTGTTGAGATGACAACATACGCTATACTTTGTTTAAGACGGTCAAATTGAAATACTTCACTACAATGTTGTGCTCTCATTAATTTATATCACATTCGAATCATATGTGTGTATATATATGTATCACACCTACATACATATACAAATGTGTATGTGAACAGATGATAATGACCATGCAGATGTAAAGCATACACATACACATAGGTTAGTTAAAGTGGCGCACTCTCCATGAAGGTAGAGGTCTCACTAAGGCCAGCATTTAGCTCCACTGTGATACCAGAATCAATACTTAATCCGGGGATCAGACATTCGCTAGAGGACACACCAACTCGAGTCCAGAATAAATCTTAATACTGTATCAAACTATATCTTAAAAAGCACGGTCAAGGATGTCATAAACATTCGTCTTTTTCTGACAAGAGTAGAGCATCGGCTCTTGGGGGTGAAAAACAATCTCCTCCTTCTCCTCAGATCTACAGAGCCTGCAGAAATCTTTCGACGGAATGCCAAGTATTTCAGCGTGCCTACTAAAAGGACAATGGTCGATGAGAATCGCTGTTGTGCGATGGATGGCCATGCAGTTTAAGGATAGAGTGAGGTGTTAGGTGTCCTGGTCGCCGTAGTCTAGCAGGTAGTGTGTTGGCTTATTAGACGTAAAGCCAGGGTTCGACCCCAGGCCAGACATCAAAACAAAATACAAAAAATATTTCTTCGGCGACTTCCTCTCAGCAGATTTCTGGCAAAACTCTGAGAGTAAATAAAAATTGCCATGAAAAGTTTCTCAAAACTCTGTCGTTCGGAGTCGACTTTAAACTGTAGGTCCCGCCACTCATGTGTAAAATTAAGTGGTGTGAGAAACTAGGTCGTAATCCTGACTAAAGGGTTGTAATGACCAATTATGTATGTATGCATGACAGGTGTCCTGGAGAGTCTAGCAATATTGTGCGTACCCTGTAGCTGGCAACGAGATTATGCTTCCCTGCAAAATGGGTGGATGATATCCAAATTAGTTGAGGCCGATTGCATATACCCTGTAATACGTTAGCACAGTTGCCGTAGTATAAACGTGATACAATAGTTAAAATCCCAGGTCAGACATCTCCAACAAAGCGAAATATGAACAAATGTTTCCCCGGTGACTTTCTCTCACAAAATTTCTGGTAAAAACTCTGAGAGTAATTGAAATTGCCATGAACAGGTGTCTCAAAACTCCGACTGCCGTTTGCAGTCGACTACAAACTGTAGGTTCCGCCACTCATGTATAAAATTGACACACACAACATAAGTGGTGTGAGAAACTAGGTTGTAATCCTGACTGAAGTGTTGTATTGACCAATGTATGTATGTATGAAACATGTTGGTGATTGTGAGCTCCGTACCGGCTCTGGCTAGGCTTCCAGCAATAGAATTTCCAACCCTATACCTCGGAACCCATATAAGAGTTACCATTGAATGATTCTCAGCGACAAGGACGAGCGTTGAAAATACGTTCGATAGAGACTTAATCCAGTCTGGTTGTCGGAGTAAATCAAGTGATTTTCAGGCAAAACCCAATCGCCGCTTTCAAACTATCTGCCTGAAAAACACAATGCAATGAAGTCGCCGTAGTCTAGTAGGTAGTGGCTTATTAGAAGTAAAGCCAGGGTTCCAACCCCAGACCAGACATCAAAACAAAATACAAAAAGTATTTCTTCGGCGGCAAATTTCTGGTAAAAACTCTGAGAGTAAATAAAATTACCATGAAAAGTTTCTCAAAAATCTGTTGTTCGGAGTCGAATTTAAACTGTAGTTCCCGCCACTCATGTATAAAATTAACACACACAACATAAGTGGTGTGAGAAACTAGGTCGTAATCCTGACTAAAGGGTTGTAATGACCAATTATGTATGTAATGGTCAGGCAGCCTACAAAAAAGTTTACTATCAGCACCTTGAAGTCGCCATAGTCTAAAACTAAACTCTAGGGAAGGGATTAATAATTAAGCAGCAACCAATTGTACGCATCACTGAGGAGTGGTTTGAAATTAAGAGGAGGCATATTTTGCTAGCTGACACACTTAGAGAACAGCTGGAGTAAAATTTTGTGGAATCTAAAGCCTTGATAATTGTATTATAAGACTAGGCTAACGCGTTACAATGAATACAGTAATGCAGTAGATTGATGTGCTCTTTGCTATGTTGTTTATTGGCTTGCAGTTTATTGCAATTCATTTGTGTTTCTTTTCCAAAGGAAGAAGATGTACGACATTTAAGCAACAAAACTTACATCAACATTATGTTATGTTATGATCTCCTCACATTCACCTATGAATACTCGTAGTACGTGCTTATAATAAAAACGTATACTCTTGTCACTTACACTTGATGCTATTAAGCTTGTAAGTATGTACTCGTATATGTTGTATTTGTGTATGTGTATAAGCGATTTTGGAAATACCAATTTTTAACAATACCTAGCCTATGAATGTAATCTTCCTCTCTATTAAATTTGTTTATTTAACAGGAACATTTTCTTTTCCATTTTTCTTTAATGCCATTGTGATAGTCAAAAAATTTTCGTTACTTACAATATTCATAGGATTTACTGTCGTCAATTCCAATAACAACAACAAAAGCAATACTTTCGAATGCGTACTAATGTAAGGCCATTGTAATGTAAGGCTTTATATAGAGGAATAGCTTCATACCTATTTGTGTACTTATATGCAGATACACCATTCAGTGGTCCCAATCAATAACAGCCTAAGTCGACTTCAGTCAGTTTGAGTTATGTATGCTATATGTAATGTATGCTACTAACAAAACTTTATATTTACATGAAGTCCTCATTTATCTAACAAAGTTTAATTGACCTAAGTTGTAATGAAGCCCCAACACTTTAATATGAAAAGTTATTTTGCTCACAAGTATAATTTTCGACTTAGGCTGTTATAGCTTCGTACGTCTGGTATAAATAAGCACGTCTATTTTGATCCTGTGAAGTCGCCGTAGTCTAGTAGACAGTTACTAGACGTGAGGCAAAGGTTCAAATCCCAGGGCAGACATCTCGAGATAAATATGAAAAAATATTTCTTCGGCAACTGCCTCTCAGCAGATTTCTAGCAAATACTCTGAGAGTAAATAATAAAATGAAAAAGTTTCTCAAAAATCTCTCCTTCAGAGTCGACTTTAAACTGTATGCAACGCACTCATTTATAAAACTAACACACACACAAGATAAGTGGTATGTAATCCTGATGGAAGGGTTGTAGGACCAATTATTTACATATGTATGCATGTATTTATTATTTTACTCCAAAGAAAAAGAAGAATTTGAATTTAAAAATTATCTCGAGCTCGCCATTCCCTCCCTCTATTACTTTATTTCCCCTATCTTGAAATTCATGAAATTTCTTAAATTCATCGATCAATTTGAAAGCTTATATTGATTCCTGCATTACATAGAGCTTTAAAGAAATACTATTACTTTAGAAGAACACTAAATATGGCGAATAGGAATGATCGAGAAGACGTTTGCTGTAATACGCTACTGAATGAAATTGAAAATCATATATAGCAAGTTGCGCTTCGTGACAGTGCTCAAAATCAAATTCTATTGAAAAAAAAAATTAAAACAGAATTGTCTTTAATAAGCTTTTCTATTTTCACTTTTTTATTTTTATTTAAATTTTTCTATTTTCAATAAAAAATAGTTTTTCAATAACTTATTGCTGTGTGCATAAGTAATAAAAAGTTGTGAAATGTACGGTAAAGGCAGCATGTTATGACATTTTAAACCCACAAAAATAAGTTGGTAAAAACGAATGTAAGCGACCTTATCTGCTGATCATGTTGGCTGATAATCTTATTTAATATTATTCAATGAGTACATGATTTATGTTTTTGTCACCTATGTAGGTTAGGTTGAGTTAGTTACTTGGTTATTACAACACTTCATTGAGGATTACGACCTAGTTTCTCACACCACGTACATATGTTGTGTGTTTTAATTATATACAAGAGTGGTGGGACCTACAGTTTAAAGTCGGCTTCGAACGACAAATTTTTGAGAAACTTTTCGTGACGTTTGACCTGAGGTTTGAACCGTGGTCTCACGTCTAATAAGCCAGCACACCAGCTACTAGACTAAGGCCGCCTCAATGATCATGGCTTCCTCGCAAAGTCGTTGTTGGCATGTCTTAGCTTTCCCGAGAGTTTTATGAAAGTGTAAATTATATTGAAATCATCTCTGGCTAGACACTTTCTGTAAATAAATTTCGGGTGCACAATAATTCAACTTATTAGGTAGCCAAGTACCCCACAATGACAGCCAAACTGTTCTGTGGTTTCCTCTACTTCCTCGTTAGTACAGTGAAATATTTCGAGGCGTGCACATCTAGACACCAATTTAAAAACTATGGAAGTCAATAACGAGAACGAGTAGCAAAATACAAAAGAGATCGATAGAAAGCTTTCAACAACAAAATATCGACATCAATGCCTATGCCTTCAAGGAAGATGAGGAAAAGGAACTCTGTACCATCCGCTTAAGGAATAGTAATTTAGATAGCAATTTAGACTATCACGTAGTTCTTCTATTTCGACTTTGAGGATAGTCTGTAGTAGTTTGTTTCTTCTCGTATAGTTTTTATTATTTCCCGATAGATGTTCATTCCTTTTAGTACCCCGACGCTTGCAACCTCGTCCATAATTGGTATTTTCAATAGTTGGCTGCAACCTTGGTGTATCGAATTATCGATGCTACATTGGTGTAGGAGTGGGTTAGAATAACTCATATATTTTGGACACGGCGTACATTCCCAACTCTATGCGAAATTAAATTTTATTTAACGCATAAATTGCTCTTCTAGTGCGAATGGAGAATTTTATAACTTTAAACACCGTGTTATAGACGGCTTAAATATCGCCGTTAGAATAAAAGAGTACACGATGCAACATTGCTGACGCCTACGTACTAAACCCACACTCTCCCCCCGCGGGACTGCCGTAAACTATTACTTCGCGTAGGGCTTTAAAACTTTATCACATTAAATCAAATTTCGCCATCGTTCCTCCAATCTTAGGAGTTCCAGCATAACTTCAGCCTTTTTCCGGCTTTTTGGCTCTATATAGACCTAGATTTCAACACCTCTTCCATAAACCGGTTTGGTACAAAACGCGCTTCCCCGGGCCATCTAAATTTGGGGCAGCATGTTAGAATATGCTCCGCATATTAGGGCATATAGGGGAGGTATCATGTCCAAATCTGTCCTGAAGCATCCATAACCAGTTAGGAACTGGGTCACATAGAAATTCAGCTCGCAATGTTCGTTCTCCATCCAAGGGGTTATATTAGGGACAACTCATCTTCCCTTTAAACTGTTCTCCCATCGTGACTACCATTTGTGAATGGAGGTCCTACGTTCCTCCACCTTTATAGCCGCCGTTTGTCCTGGGTACTCGAGACGACGAAATTATTTCCTCTTCATGTCGTTGCCGTAGTCCAGTAGGCAGTGTGTTGGCTTATTAGACGTAAAGCCAGGGTTCGAGCCCAAGCCAGACATTGAAACAAAATACAAAAAGTATTTCTTCGGCGACTTCCTCTCAGCAGATTTCTGACAAAAACTCTGAGAGTAAATAAAATTGCCATGAAAAGTTTCTTAAAAATCTGTCTCTGTCGTTCGGAGTCGACGTTAAACTGTAGGTCCCGCCACTCACGTATAAAATTAACGCACACAACATAAGTGGTGTGAGAAACTAGGTCGTAATCCTGACTGAAGGGTTGTAATGACCAATTACGTATGTATGTATGTATGTCATCTCGTTCGCCAATATATTCATCGGTATTGTTTTCGCCAATACCAGTACCGCTTCATCAGACACTGTCCTGAAACTACTTATCTGTCTAATCGCACTTAGGCGATACACAGAGGACAGTTTCCTTCTCGCCGTACCCACGTAGAGTGCCTCCAACCATATTGAGCACGCATATAACATTATCGAGGCTACAACCCCCGATATTATACTCCTCTTAAATGGGCAGTTACGTATATTAGCGGCTATGGGTGGCTTTGTGTTTATCATGGTTTCATAGATTCGTTGTTACCGTAGTATAGTAGGTAGTGTGTTGGCTTATTAGACAAGAGGCCTCGGTTCAAACCCCAGATCAGACATCTCCAAAAAACGAAATATGAAAAGAATATTTCTACGGTTACAGTCTCTCAGCAGATTTTTGGCAAAAACTCTAAGAGTAAATAGAAAATGCCCATGAAAAGTTTCTCAAAAAAATATGTCGTTTGCAATCGGGTTGAAACTGTAGGACCCACCACTTATGAATAACATTAACACACTAAACATAAGTGGTGTGAGAAGCTAGGTCGTAATCCTGACTGAAGGGATGTAAAGGTCTGTAAAGGCTGTAGAACAGAAAACTGAACTGATTGTTACAGAAGCGAATTCCAAATGGTTTGTAATGATTTTGGCGTACCGAAAGCTATTTGTGATCGTCTAAAGTACGGTAGATTTTGATAAAATCAATGAATAATTTTTTGTGTGTGTAATTGTTATTGTACTAATACTGTAAATACTACTTTTGCAAACAAAAATGAAAGCAAAAAAGAGAAATTGTTGTAACAATTTTTGCTCTTGAGTTCCTGCACTCACTATGTACTTAAGAAATTTTATATCTTCTTATGCAACTTATAAACAAGACTTGAGTGTGTGTGTGTGTGTATGTATGTGTACATGCAGCCATAAACAACGCTATTATATGGTAAAATATGTGTGTGTAAAAATAAATACTTATGAATACATATGTTGATTAAACATTAAATAAAAAAGGAAAAAGAAAAACTACAAAAAAAGTGTCTACACAACTGGGTGTTTTAAATGATGATGACGATGTTGTCGAAATCGAAGTCAATAGACATTTTGTTTTTGCTGCTGCTTCAGCTGCTGCTTTTAATAGTGTATGAGTAAATAAAGTTCAGAGTTTATTACACACTTGAGTGGACTTCATATATGTACGTACACATAAGAATACTTTGTTACATCAGACATTCAGTCGTTTTCATATTATTTTTCCGATTGACTTTAAAATAATTTTCGTATTGACTTTTAAACTGTACGTATGCAGTTAAAGGATTAAAAATCAATGAATGTAAGAAAACATTTTCAATTAAGGAATGTGAAATAATCAATTGTTTAAGGTTTTTATATGTAAGTATTCCATTTAAATTTGCTGTTACTTTGGAAGTTTTAAATCTGTTTTCAGAAGAATTGAATTCCTTGAAGCCTTTTTATAAATTTTTTTAATTTTATTCAATTTTTCTTTTGCATTTACCCTTAGACAAAATGGATTTATAAGAATAAAAATTTATTCTTTTTGATTTTAATGAAAAATACTTTATGAAATATATTTCAATCACAAATTCCTTCCTTTTGTATTCAAAAAGTAAAGAAAACTTATTCCATGTTAATTATCGCAATTATTATTCATACATACAGCATTTACATACATTCACAACATACATTACATAATTGGTCATTACAGCACTCATACCACCTATGTTTTGTGTGTTAATTTTATTCATGAGCGACCTGACTTACAGTTTAAAGTCGAGTCCTAACGACAGATTTTTGAGTAGCTTTTCATGGCAATTTTATTTGCTCTCAGTGTTTTTGCTAGAAATTTGAGCTCAGACGCAGACGCATAAGAAATATTATTTGAACCGTGGCCTCACGTCTAATATGACAACATACTACCTACCAGATTACGGCTACTACAATTGCTCAATCCCAATGTAAATGAAATACAACGCAAGTGCAAATGTCAATGTGTCCAAGTATATTTCAAAATTTCTCGACTATATACAGAACAGGACCAAAGAACTTAGTATAAAAAGCATGGTTTCAAACTCTCTTAATTCATTACATAGCCATCAGTCTCGTATAGAATATTAATGCCTGATGGATTGGCCAGTGTGTTGCCTAATGTAAAACTGACTTTCCTTGTCCGCAGCATTCGTATATGAAATAGTTTCCTTGCAGAATTCTTAAAATATAAACAGTTTCGGTTCAAACACATACAAACACTACTCCTACTTACACATTCCCACAATCCATTTCAAAGTTCCAATAGAATATAAAACATGATTAGGCGCAATCACTTTAGTGCTGGTCGTATACAATGAAGAAAAAATTTTAGTTAACTTAAGCTGAATTAGGCAATTATAATTCAATTAATCGAGCATCGCAACAACATTTCTAGGCAATTCATTAATTGAAAGCATCGGAGTGTGATAGTGGTGTACATATATATATTATACGGAAGAATTACCACATGCCATATGAATGCACAACTAAAGTATCACAATTATGGCGATAGTGATTGCCTACACCAGTGACTGTATTAAATTATCGGAAAATAGCATATTTTTAAATAAATTTAAGTTTACCCAACTATGCGTCAGTATGCGTCAGCATGCGTTGTCACAGGTCAATATGCGATTATATAGAAAATAGGGGAAAAATGATAAAATTGTAAATTAGAATGATAAAGAATTAAAAAAAACAATTATAGCTTAAGTGATTTAACACTAACGAAACAAAAGAAAAATTGATCAGGGCTATAGAAATTGCCTGCTCCAAAGATTGTATCAAATGATCCAAAAAGCATATTTTTCAACATATTTGAGTTTAATCAACTATAAGTCTGAATGCGTCAGTATGCGTCAGCATGCATTGTCATACATCAGAGTGCGATTATATAGAAAAAAATTTCATTTTCCTAAATATATATATATTTCTTAAATATATATATATATATATATATTTCTTAAATATATATATATATATATATATATTGAGAATAAGGAATAACATTATAAATAAAAGTGATAAATAATATAAGAAATACTTACAGCTTATGGAATGCTACCTCTATCAAGCGTGTCCCACATATCATTTCATTAGTAATGCACAAACGTTTCTAAAATAAAAAAACATTATTTATTTATAACCTTTATTGTGTAATAATATTACAATTAATTATAATTCAACAATTTAAAATAATTCTATAACTTCTCTTGTCAGTATTCATGCTTCAATCGTATACCACTCTTTTAACATAAGAATACTTACCCAAATTGCAGCTCAGTTCACCTCTACGTGTATAAAATATATACATATACAACTAAGTAGTCTTCTGAAACTTTTATACTAACTTTTGTTGTAATATCCTTTTAGTGATACGATTACTACAACTTTCTTTTTTATGGAACTCATTGTCCACTGCTTGTGTTGCCTACTTTTTCTATTTTTTTCTTCTTCTGCATGGTTGTTCCTCAAATAGACAGAGAAGAGAGTGAAAGACATAAAATAATTAAGAAATTGACAAAAAACCATTCTTGTGAAGTAAACTCAACCGACACCTGAGTCAAGACACAACAAGAGCTAATGAAAAACAAGGAAGAAACTCATCCTGCTAAAGTGTAATAGAGTAACGCATGACAGCATGAGAGATGCAGGTGACACGACGCATACAATATGAGTGAGTGTATGAATATTTTATATGTTTGCCATACATTCATAACTAACTTGTCTGCATGTATGTATGTATGCTTGACAAAGTTGTGCAAACATGCTAAAGTTTATGGAGCAAAGGAAAAGAAAAAGATTTTTCTATTAAGAAATTGAAGGCAAAGAGAAGTGAAACTAAATCCAAATAAGCTGTCTTGTCAACATGTCACAGTTTTTCTTGGTATTTTTAGGTTTTTCTTGTACGTAACTGAAAATTGTTTTTTAATTACATTTAATTTGGAATTGTTTGAAGATTTTAAAAAATACAAGATTATTCAGAGCATTTAGTAAGTGAGAATATGTTTTAGGGGTGGAAGGTAATGTTCACTGTGTCTCATATACTTTTTTGTAATCAGCCTAGATTGCTTTTTTATACAGTAGTTTACAGCCTTTTCCAACGGGCCTTAAAATTCGCCTTTAAGAGCTTATGAATACTGGATAAATGCTACAAAGACTGTCTGCAAGTGATTGATAATTGATTGATCATTCCATAAAAGCCATTTGGATAGAACCAATAAACTCCATAATTATGAGAAAAGTTTTGGAAAAAAGCCATTTGGATAGAACCTTTATACATAACAATTTTGCGAACAATTGAGGCTTACTCCCATCCTGCTGCCATTCGAGCACTTAGCTGCTATGAAGCTGCTTGAAGTTAGTATGGGACTGTCGAGATAAACTGAATCAGCTAGACAGGCAAAATAGGGACACGAGCGGACCAAAACCGTTTCGAACTAGCTCCTCATACCACTAGCTCCTCATACCACTTGTGTTGTGTGTGTTAATTTTATACATGAGAGGTAGGACCTACAGTCTAAAGTCGACCCCGAATGACAGATTTTTTTCAGAAACTTTTCATGGCAATTTTTACTTTAATATCAGAGTTTTTGCCTGAAGATTGCTGAGAAGAAGTGGCCGCTCAATGAAATATTTTTCATATTTGGTTTCTAGTTCGAAATGTGTGAGTCAGGAGTTGAACCACGACTCGCGTCTAATAAACCAAAACACTACCTACTAAACTATAGCGACTTATGGATGCATGTTTACATAACGGCCATCTATCGTTTTAAATTCGTTTCGCATCTGGCAATACTTATGTCATTCTATTCTGTTACAAAATTCAGTATATTATCTCCACTGAAGGTAATGAATCGACTTACGTTTCAGCAACGTTGGGATTTATTGGGCGAATGAGAAACTGCACGATGTGTCGATTTTCATCTTGGTGTATACATTAATAAGCAAACTTTCCGTATTTGGGGTTCAGAAAACCCACAGAAGCCGATGCACCCATTATGAGTAACTATTTGGTGCGGATTGTGGAGCGTAAGCATCATTAGCCCATATTTCTTTGAAAATGAGGACGGTGCAACCATTATGGTCAATGGAGGCACCTATCGCGCCATGATAACCGATTTTTTTGTACTCCCTCCGCATGGTAATGATGTGAACGATGTTTGGTTTCAACAGGATGGTGAATCGATTTTTTGCATCAAAAGTTTCATGGCCGTTTAATTAGCCGAAATGGTGATGTCAATTGGCAGCCAAAAAGCTGCAATTTGACAGAGTTGGACTATTATCTGCGGCGCGCCGTTATAAGGAAAGTGTTATGCCGACAAACCAGACACAATTGCAGATTTGAAGGCCACAATTCGTGATACCATTGCCGAGATCCGACCCTATACACTCGAAAAAGTGCACGAAAATAGGTCCGATGGAATGAGTTACAGTGAGGCCAGCCGCGGCAGCCATATGAATGAAATAATATTCCATTTCTAACAGCAGCAATTGTACTTCCCAACAAAAAAAAATAAATTTGGCAAAACTTCAAAACGTTTTTATTTTATTCTATTTTTAAATTTAAACTTTTAAGTGGCCCACCCTATATATATATTCATGATAAATCCATAACCATCACTTGAGATTCAATTCAACACAAATAAATCCAATTTTATTTTAAATTTCGATTGAAAAACAAAAAAAATACAAACGTAACACATAGATTTGAATGTTTTCAGCTATAAAGCTAACGAGTTCATTTCCCTTCATGTTTTGGTTTTCCATTTTTATGCCACTTTTTTTCTTTACAATTTTTATTGCAGCAAAGTAAGCTTTCAATCAAACTGATGATGGTGTTGTAATAAACAAAACATGAGCAAAAACAAAAAAAAAAAAGTGGCAAGAAATTCCAAAACTCATACATGCATACACATACGCATTCACAGCGGCATGTGAAAATTTTAAAACTGGGTTATAAGAAGAACTCGCGTAAAAAATGTTTGCAAGCGAAACGAAACGAATGTATGGCTGGAGAGAATTTCGTTTTCACAGATGAATACTTCAACACACACAAACGAAAGTCTACAATGTATAAGTCATGCTATTACACACTCACGAATACATACACACATTTAAATATTTAAATATATACGTATGAATGTATGTGTGCGTTACAAACTTTTTTTTACACAAACACTTATTGGGAGGGCCAAAATGAAATTTTCATTTCGAATTCGTTTTTATTTCCTTGGCTTAACAGCTTGTGATGACTTGTAAGCTGTGCTCCAATAAAAAAACAAAACAAAACCTAGAGTCCCAAAAATAGTCACTTTTTTGTAGAAGAAGAAGAATTTAATAAAATGCTTGAAATTGTTCTTGTAAGATACATACATATGTATGTACGAAGGCAGAGAAGAAAAACAGAGAAATTTTAGAAAGCTGATAAAGAAACGTATAAATTCGTGCATATGGATATGAAAAATGCAACGTAATTGACGAAAGAAAAACTAAAAACGTTTTGAATTTGTAACAGAACAGACTACTAACCCAAAGAGGCCAAACTATCTACTCAAATTGTGAAAAATGCAATTTGATTAAATGACAGAAAAATAAAATAAATTTCTTTTAAGCAACATTAAGGTTCTTTAAAGTCGCGACAGTCTAGTAGATAGTGCGTTGACTTATTGGACGTGAGGCCACAGTTCAAACCCCAGGTCAGATATCTCCAACATAACGAAAAAATATATCTTCGGCGACTGCCTCTCAGCAGATTGCTGGCAAAAAATCTGAGAGTAAATAAAAAATTTGTCATGAAAAATTTCTAAAATATATGTCGTTCGGTGTCGACTTTAAATTGTAGGTTCCGCCATTCATGTATAAAAGTTAACACGCACAACATAAGCGGTGTGAGAAGCTGGGTTGTAATTCTGACTGAAGGATTATTCACTTATGACTATGATGATGCTTTGACAATCGTTGATAAACCAATTAAAATCCAATCGTTGATGCCACTGCGCCAGTTGTGGCCTTTCGAACATCATGAGATGGAATCAAATTTGCAATTCGAACACTCTAACTAGCCAAACTGGTGGCTAAAGTGGCGGTCTCAGTTCCAATCTGAGAGGTATTTGCGTAGTTGCTTCGATTACTGAAACCAATATAAACGGAAATACAAATAAAGGAAATATAAAATGGATTCGGAGACTGAAAAACTTTCAATTGCCTGGTATAATCTTTTTACATGACATCTGTTTTTTAATGACATTATAAGCTTTGTAAAGGAAACAACTTTACAAATCAGTAAAATGATTTTTTTAAACAAATTTGTTTGGAATCAAACGGAGCCAGGAGTTGCATGGAATCTATACACCTTATACGTCAAGACAACACCCTACTCTACTGGTTTCCATAGAGTGATACGAAAAGGCGAACAACCTAGAACAGAAAGAATTAGAGATGTTTGAGGAAGAGACGATAGAGAGGATATATATAGCAGCATGGAATTTAACAAATCGTATGAGGTCCAACAAACCAGGTTGTCGAATTTCAAAACTGCTGTTTCCAGTAGTGGACAGTCGGAAAACCATGCAACAACCTCAGATCAACAAGAGAACAGGTCGTACTCTAACAGGGATTCTAACGCAACACTGCGCTATTGGCAGTTTCGTTGACAAGCTCAGTCTGCCCCACCAGGATTACTGATGAAGCTGCCAGGATGTGGATAAAACAGAATCACAAACAACACCTTTTCTCTTAGTGCCCTGCACTTCAAAAAAGACATTACCGGGTTTTGGGTTTCAGGGCATGGTAACGCACGTGCCACTAAGGGAACTGGCGGGTCTAATCCAGGGCTTAGGGTGGTTCAAACCCAAAAGTAACGGATCATGAGAAGTGGTTTTACCTCACAATGGGTAACACAATGGGGCATATGGGCCACCGAGTGAACTTGCCTATGAATGGTAAGCTACCCACTTGTCACCTTTACAACCTCTATGAATTTGTTTTATGTGGAATTCAGCATAAGAATTCCAAATTACTTCGAAAATGATTTTCTTGTTCTTTATTAAAACGTTAAAAAATAAGTAAATTATTCTTTACACTTTATATCATTCCCTCCTTTAGATTCTCTATCAATTTTAAAATATTATTCATGTTATATACTTCCTCCCTTCCCTTCCCTTTATCAACATGATTACACTCTATTCCTTTTTTAATATAATAATTTCACCATCCAAATGGCTTTTTAATAGTCTCCCATGATGAAATTCAAGTGTCATTCGTTTCTTCTTTTTTATTACTGCTCGCTGTGTGTAAATGTCAAAGAACTCTTCGTTTTAAATGCACACATAAAATACCAATGAGTGCGTCCCTTACTACTCCTTCTCTCATCAATTGAAAATGAACTAAATTTCGTTCAGTTTCTCTTTTTCTAACTTTTTTCGTTTTTTTTCCTGTTTTGCTCATTGAAAATCGTTTGTGTGTGCCAAATTCAAATTCAAACTCTAATCAATTGAGTTTTTGTTATGCTTTTTTCCAACGCTTTTATTGGAACCCATTACGCTCGTTCGTTTGTTCGTGCGTTGACATGCGGATGAAATAACTTATTGCTGGTGTAGGTGACTACACTATACTACTCTATACTATACTATACTATACTTTACTATACTATACTATACTATACTATATAGTATAGTATATACTATACTATATATATTATATACTATACTATATATAGTATATAATATAGTATAGTATATACTATAGTATAGTATATACTATACTAAAGTCATATCGGGTGCGCCATCTATCGCTTTAAATTTGAACCATCGGTTATTTCAAATCTGGCAATACTTATGTCATTTTATTCTGTCACAAAAATTCAGAAATTGCACAAGAAGGACCAGCACTGCCCGGTATACGCAAGTTTATTGCTAAAGTGCGGAAACTGATGTCATTGTTGGTGTAGCAAGACGTGAGCGTGCTCATACAGTACGTACGAAAATATCGAAGCCGTGGCTAAGAGTGTAAGTGAGAATCCATCAACATCAACTCGTAATCGTTCTCAAGAATTAAACATTTCCCGCAACAGTTTACGTCGAATTTTGTGAAAAGATCTCGGTATGACGCCTTACAAAGTTCAATTGGTTCAAGAGTTGAAGCCGCATGACCATCCATTCGCTAGATGGACCAACGAATGATGTCGAATTTGCCAAAAAAAAAAAAAAGAATCATCTTGATGAATCATCAGATGAAGCTCACTCTCATTGTGGTGGGTGCATTAATAAGCTAAATTATCGTATTTGGGATTCAGAAAACCCACACTTGGTCCTATAAAAACCAATGCACCCATTCCGACTGACAGTTTGGTGCGGCTTGTGGAGCGGAGGCATCAATGGCCCACATTTCTTTGAAAATGAGGTGGTCGCAACCATTACGGTCAATAGAGACACCTAGCGCGCTATGATAATCGATTTTTTATACTCGCTCCTCATGGTAATGATGTGAACGATGTTTGATTTCAACAGCACGGTGCAACTTGCCACACATCTCTTGCTATAATCGATTTATTGTGTCAAACGTTTGATGGCCGTTTTATAAGCCGAAATGCTGATGTCAATTGGCCGCCAAGAAGCTGTGATTTGACGCCTTTGAACTATTTTCTGTAGGGCGCCGTTAAAGAAAAGTGCTACAGTGAGCGTCAAAAGTGAGTAAACACCACTGAAGTAATTAATTTTCTTAGGATAGCGAGAAAAGTAAATATAGTAAATAAAAGTAAATAGTCGAATAAATTTCCAAAAATAAAAACATTTAAAATGTTAAAACAAAAAAACAATTCATGATAAGGGAACTTTTTTATACTTAAGAACATAATAGTAAATTTAAAATTATAATGGGTGTTGACTCACTTATGGCGCTCACTGTATGTGGACAAACCAGAGACAATTGCGGATTTGAAGGTCAATATTCGTGATGCCATTGCCGAGATACAACCCCATACACTGGAAAAAGTGAACGAAAATAGGTCCAATTGAATGAGGTACTGTGGGGCCAGCCGCGGCAGCCCTTTGAATGAAATAATATTCCATTTCTAATCGAAACAATTATACTTCACAACAAAAATAATGAATTTGCCAAAATTTCAAAGCCTTTTTGTTTTATTGTATTAGAATACATAGTAATGAGTATTCGTTTTCATTTTACAAACATTATTTTCTTATCTAGATGCCTTTGTGTAGCGTACACTTCTTAAGAAAACCAATTTTTCCCAACTTTTATTTGCCAATGATTTGTTTCGATACGTTTTTAATTCCGAGCAAAGCATTAAAAACCTCAAAGGAATGCTCATTTTAATTGACTGCAATCGACCAACTTTTAAGTAATTTTAGTTTTAACCAATTCAGGCAGTCATTCAATTACAAATTATGGCCTACCATTTCACAAGGATAAACAACAATTACTCAAGCCCAGAGAGAGGGAAAACTTGCAGCCACAATTAATTTATAAAACAATTGATCAAACAATTAATCAAATGCTTGTCATTTTAATTGAAATAAGTTTTACGATTGACAATTTAGTTGGAATTGTTGAAACAAGGATTATTAAAAAATTTCTGGAATTGAACGTACACAGGCAGTATGCGTGTCAACAAGTTATTGAATTTTACTCTGCTTACGTTTGAAAGTTTTACGCAGAGTTATTAAATTCAATTTTTCTTTCTCTTTGCAAATGGCTGGCATATGCGTCATAAATGCGCGTCACGTGGATTTAACAGACAAATATTTGTTGTATCGCATGCATGAACGAAATAGAAAACTGTAGAGAGAAAAGACCCAAAAAATATTGTTAAACAGTATGCATGCATGCGCTGATGATAAGTATGTGTGCGTGTATGCGAACAGAGCCATAAAAACTCTCAAATATTGTTGTCATACATACAAATGATTACGCGAGTACACATACATGTGTGTGTTTTTATTTATGCTTGCAGTTATTGTCTTCGTGTACATTGTTTTATTACACATGGCCTATGCTCATGAGTACACATGTGTATAATTTGTAAAGTCAATGTATTTGTAAAAACATTTTGTAGTTATTTGTTGCAAGCATATGTAAATATTAAGGAGGAACAGATTCTGCAAAGTATGATAATAAAAGGACTAAATTTAGTTACACTTTAATTCACTAAATTTTAACACATTTAAGGGGTTCATATACTTCTTGGGAGCTTTGTTCGATCTTTTTTTAGAGAAAAATATATTTAAAAAAATATTACATGTTAAAGAGGACATTTGATTGCTCATAAATTTTTTTCCGGTGGTATGACAATCTAAAGAGGGTCAACTCAAAATCTGGCGCCCATTATTTGAGGAGTTCGAAGTGTTTGAGAGAAAAAATCGAAATGAATTCCTATAAAATAAGTTACTGGCTATAGCCTGATCTAGGATATATGAAAATTTCAAAAGATAACAAAATGGCGGCGTTTTGAATGGTTTTTCCTGTTTTTGCCTATTCTATCCTAATTTTTCAATAATGAAGTCGCCACAGTCGCTCACTACCTACTAGGAGTTGGCTTATTAGACATGAGACTTCGATTCAAATCCCAAGTCAGACATCAAAACGAAATACTCCTTAGGCGACTTAGGTTAGGTTAGGTTAGAGGACGTGTACTTGTCAATTAACACAAGTACAGTACCCGGAGGCCGAATTGGCCCATTGTAGAACGTCCTTAAAGAGGAAAGGATAATAGAGGGAATATCATATAAAGGAGAGGATTTATGAAAGGGGATAATGGGAAGCAGAGGAATTACACAGACCAGACACAACAAAAGGGAAGAGCGCAACTACATCGACGAACCAGTCTATGCCACTAATGAATCTGTGGAGAGCCTTGATGTCGGCTCTCGACACAGAATTCACGGTCTCAAAGAACGCCCTACAAGGGTCCTCAACCTCAACCTACACATGGTTAGGCAGTTACAAAGGAGGTTCGATAGTCTCTAACTCCTCCTCATCGCAATATGCCCTGCAATAGTCCGTCAGCGACCTAATCTCGCAGTGCCCCGTGATAAAACCGACAACCAACCTAAAGCTGGCCTTATCCAAGCCCAGCAGGCAACCTATTCCCTTACTGTTCACAGCAGGATATAGACATCTTGAAACAAAACAATCCGACCCGTTCCCCCAACGCCTCTGCTCTTCCTCCCTGACCCAACCATGATTCGGAGACTTCCTTTCAACAGATTTCACGCAAAAACTCTGAGACTAAATAAAATTGCAATGAACAGCTTCTCAAAAATTTATCATTGCAATCGACTTTAAACTGAAGATCCCCCGCCACTTAAGTATCAAATTAACATACACAACATAAGTGGTGCGAAAAAACTATGTTGTAATTCTGACTGCAGGGTTGTAATGATAAATTATGTACATATGTATGTTCTGTTACTACAGTGAATTCATACATTTCCTTTGGAAAGACAAAACTGCTCCCTCCTATCCAGCTCCTACCTTGTTTTAAGCAAAATTGTTAAAAAAAAAAATTATGAATAATCCTTTGTGTTGCCCGATTCTCCGCATTTAGACCCGAGATGACTATTTCTAATTTCGAAATCCGAAGGAGCTGCCCCGTTGAAAGAATGTTGACATCAATGATGAAATTATTTCACAAACAAGTTTTTTTATATGACTTCGACAGCCCTTGTTTTTTAAAGGTAAAGGAGAAATAAGTTTATAGAGCTCAAATAGGATTTTTGAGCAAATAATATGGTTTTTATTTATTTATTTATTTATTAATTACAATACAATTACAAATTATATTCTAATATATAATTGACCATATGCTAGGTGTAGTGTCGCTGACCAGAGCCTCTACTGGGAACTGAACATCACGCTAATAGTCTAGCACACTACCGACTAGACTACCAGGGCACCCAATATGGTTTTTGTTTTTATCTAAAAACCTGTGTTTCTTTCAAAAATTCAAATAATTGCTGACTCACCCCCGTGGTTGCGTAGGAAAGACCAAATCGAGAAAGCGCTGTCATCGATTGGTGTGATCGACTGGCGTAGGCGCGCAAGAAGCTGAGACGCCTGGAAGTATGTGTTAAGGCAGATCGAAATCCGTTCATCGGGTTGTTAACGGCCAATTAAGTAAGTAAGTAAGTAAGTCTTACGTCCAATAAACCAACACACTACCTATTAGACTACGGCGACTTCAAGTAACAGAACTGTTAATTTCCTCTGGCTGTTTAGTATCTTTGAGTTGCTATGCCAGTATTGCATAAGCATTTCCGGAGATAGATTTTTGAATTCGATATAAATCTCTACTCCTTTGGGTATATCCTGCAGCCTTTACTAGGTAAGAGCCTCCTGTCTCAGTTTTTTGTCAGATAACGATTTATGGTCCATATACGAGCAGTCGGCTTTTTAGACGTAAAGCCAGTCTTCGACCTCAAAACAAAATACAAAAAGTATTTCTTCGGCGACTTCCTCTCCGCAGATTTCTGGCAAAAACTCTGAGAGTAAATAAAACCTGCCATGAAAAGTTTTTCAAAAATCTGTCGTTCGGAGTCGACTTTAAACTGTGGGTCCCGCCGTTCACGTATAAAATTAATACACACAATATAAGTGGTGTGAGACACTAGGTCGTAATCCTGACTGAAGGGTTGTAATGACCAATTATGTATGTATATGAGCAGTTTTCACGTGAACACTCCATAACTTACCAAGTATCGTCTGATTTTCGGATTTTCGATCCAGGATATACATTCCATGGCAATATGTTTCCTTTTTTTTTCAGAAAAAAAGATAAAACTGAAGATTTTACCTTTCAAACGGCAAAAACTGAATCCTTTACAAATAAGAAAAAATTTATTTTAAACGGAAAAAAGAAATTATTTTTATGCTACAAGCGTAACGATTTAAAAATATGTTCTACCACTCTCTTTCCTACACAGTTCTGGCTTAAAAACAAACACAATGTAAAATACATAACATTTACAGCGACATCTGAAGCAACATTGTTAGTAGCAACATCAGTTACAACAACTAAAACAGTGTTATTATGTCATTTTTAATTGCATGATAATATTCGACTAAAACTCCTGAGCGTTTCCTGGTTTATTAGAGATTTTATTGTTGTTGTCAGTATCCGGTGTTTTTTTTACATTTTTATGGCTTTAGCACGGTTGAATAAAAATTTCATTGTCTAGATTATTTATAAATGTATGAGGGTTTGTAAAAAACCAAATGAATATAAGGAGAGAGTAAGAGAGACAGAAAGTATTTTATTTAGTGGTTTATTTACGAACCCAAATAACAAATGAATATTATATTCTAACACAAACCCCATTACATACATAAATACTTTTAAGGGGTTAGTATACTTCCTAATATTATGTTCAGATATGCACTTTTAGGCTGCATTCCAAAATCTATCAATACAAAGTTTGTATGCAGTTCTACTACGGTATATAAACTATGTAGATATGCAAAGTAACCAGACAATGCATCAACTATAAATCCGATGCCTGATTGCTTTTTGACTGTGTTAAAAATACACATTGACGACGTTTTGAAATATAATACATTGTATATATTTTATACAGCGTCATTATGAAAAACGATACTTTGTTCAAACACAAAGCAACTAACATTTTGGAAGGCAGCCTTATTGAGCCAATATTTGGTTTATTGAGTACAATATTTTAAGTGTTCTGACATAATAATATACGCAGTTCAGCTGCTTATTCAATATTAATTTGATAGCTGGTAAAACAAAACAGCTGGTTATTTTTTTTTTTTGTTTATTTGTCGTTGTTGACATTTGTTGTCAAATATCAACAGAAAGTGTTCAGATATTTGTAATATGCGCACTTAACATACTTATAACAGTGCTGCATTTTAAATTTTACTCAATATTATAACAATTTGCGTATTTATTGCGCAATAATTAATTGAAACTTTATATGAAATATTGAGCTCAATAATGACGTTTATTGCAATTTACGCAATAAAGGTGCATATTTGAACACCGTCTTTGCTCAATATTTTTTAAATCGGAATTTTTTTAAACAAATTAGTCTTTTTATATGTTTATACATTTGATTGTTTATAAAAAATTTTGTTTTTATTTACGTTAAAGTCCGGTTGTGGTAGGACCATCTTAAAATCTGGCGATCATGATTTGTGGAGTTAGGAGTGTCTTGAAGTTAAATCGAAATGGATTCTTATAAAATATGTTAATGGCTATAGCCTGAACATACAGACATATTTAATTGGTCATTACAACCCTTTAGTCAGGATAACGACCTAACTTCTCACATTACTTATGTTGTGTGTGCTAATTTTATACATGAGTGGACCTACAGTTTAAAGTCGAATCCAAACGACAGATTTTTGACATGACAATTTTATTTTGCTCTCAGAGATTTTGCTAAAATATTGCTGATATAAAGTCAACGTAGAATTATTTTTTTTAAATTTCGTTATTGTGTAAGATATCTGAGCTGGGCTTTTTGCCAGTAATCTGCTGTGAGGAAGTCGCCGAAGAAATATTTTTTCGTATTTTCGTTTTGATGTCTGACCTGGGATTTGAACCGTGGCCATACGTCTAATAAGCCGACATACTACCTACTAGACTACGGCCACTTTAGGATATTTTAAAACGGACATAACATTAACAAAATGGCGGCGTTTTGAATTTTTTTCTTAACGACTTACAACAATATCCTAGATCGGACAAAAACTACTCGTCTTATGTAAATTGTCCCAAAATTCTAGTTATAATTTCGTATCGTTTGAGTTAAAAGAAGATTTCTATCTTAATTATGTAGCTCTACAGTAACTAAAACTGTGAAAAATATAAATTTTTTGAAAATTAGCAAATCTACTAACCCCTTAAACGAGGCTACACTGGAGGTTTTCAAAATAAGCCACCAACATTATAAAGACTGCGTTAAAGAAATAGGAATTTTTTACTAAGCCTATACTGTTATTTCAGGCTACGTTACAGTTAATTTATTGTATTAAAATATATTTTTGTGTATCATCATTACGCTTACAGTGGTGGAAATACAATAGCATCATAGCGTTCAACATTTTCTTAAACCTTTATACCCATTATGTTCATGCATTAAACGGAAGTATATTTTTAAGAAATTATATAAATATGACAAAACCAACGGAATTTTTTTGAGAAAATAACTAAAATAAAACGGAGAGATTTGCACTGTCATCATAGCAAATGAATGCTAAACCTCCTGAATTTTACCACAAATTTCTGGCTTATTTCTTGGGTGAGAAAAGACTTGTTATTATTGATGACAGCAAAAAAAAAATACCAACAGTGTTTAGCTTCGGCGATAGAGAAGACTACACTATTATGAGTACTTGATTTTCCTAAAACCACGATTTTACAGTTCACGTGGAATAATTGGAAATATTGCTTTGCATAAATTGCTTGCAATTTATATGCTTCGTTCTGAAAGGGAAGCATAATATTCTGTAGTAAATAAGCACGTTTAGTTGGTTTGTTTAGGTTTAGGCTACCCTTACAGGATTTACAGTTGATGATTGCTGTCATTTTAATGACACCAAACTATTGTGTGTTACTTGGCAATGACTTTGTCCGATTTGATGTTTACGATGTTCTTTAAAGTATGCCAGTAGGATGGAAGACCTTAGCCTCTGCCTAGACTCCGTTTGACATTATTATACTGTATATGTCGCCATTAGTCTAGTAGATAGTGTGTCGATTTATTATACGTGAGACCGAATTTAAAATCCCAGCCCAGACCTCTCGAATAAAACGAAAAGTGAAAACATATTTCTTCGGCAACTCTCTCTCTCTCAGCAGATTGTTGGTAAAAACTCTGAGAGTAAATAAAATTGCCATGAAAAGTTTCTCAAAAATCTGTCATTCGGAATCGACTTTAAACACCACTAATGTATAAAATTAACACACACAACATCAGTAATGTGAGAAACTAGGTCGTAAGTCTTACTGAAGGGTTGGAATGACCAATTAAGTATATACTGTAGGGCTCGCCACTCATGTGTAAAATTAACACACACAACCTAAGTGATGTGAGAAGCTAGGCCGTACTCCTGACTGAACGATTGTAATGACCAATTATGTATGTATGTACATATGTGTGTAGTGGCAGCCAGCTAAGCATACTTACTTTAAGTGGAGTACTTCTAGGAGCACTTGTATTATGAAGTTCCCACAACATTTTTTTAAAGTCAGAGAAGCTAAGTCGTAATCCTGACTGAACGATTGTAATGACCAATTATGTGTATATGTATAGTGCGCTATAAATGACCACAATCGACGCCTATTTTTAGGACAACCCTCGTTACAAGTACATAAAAATACTGGTGGGCTTTGTAACCATAAACAGTTAGAATTCTCTACTATTATGTTGTGGCTACAGCAGTGGAAGCAGCAAATGATTCTTGTGCTGATGCGAATGAAAGCGATATTTGCAACACTTGCAACAAATGCTACACATTATAATTGGATCTGATTTTCAATTTTAAAGGCAAATTCTACATGGACTCACACAAATTGAATAGAAGTATTGGTATGTAATATGTTTTGTTTAAACGAAAAAATAAATAGAATGGCAAGTGCCATAATCTGGCAATATATTGAGTTTCTAAAAAAGAATATCTTTTTATTAGATTTTGTTGTAACTCATACTATAGTTGTTAAGGCGTAGTAATAAAGATACATTTATATTGTAATTTTAAGTTTAACAACTTTGGTGAATTATTATTAATAGAGTTGTATTTTATAGTAATAATTGATATTTAATAAGGCAGAAGCCCTAACTGCTATAATAGTATACATACAAGTTGAGAGTATTTTTCTTTTGTGAAATTAAAGTAGTAGTTGACTTGCATTCGAAGCTTCTGGAGCCATCATTCTTTGTAAAGAATAGTGAAATAAAGTGAATTTATTCTAAAAACAAAATTAATCTGAGTTATTTCTGGTCCGTAAAATAACGGACTCAACATTTTGGTGCCGAAACCCGGGATAGTGATCCCAATAAATTTATAAATTATTTTCAATAAATATTAAAAGTTAAATTCTTCGAGGATAACAACAACAAGGAGTTAAATCTGCATTGTACTAGAAGTGTGATTTATAACAGAAGTTTGGTGATCGTAATTATTGAAATAGTATAACACATTTTAACTTCAATTCTAATATCAACACTGGTGTCTAGAATAAAGATTATATTCACCACATGTGTATTCGATAAATATTGAAGTTCATCACTGCAGTTATTAGCAAACACACCACCAGTGATTTTAAAACTGTTTGGATGATTATCAGCGGCTCTTAGATCTGTTATGCCATAAGAAATAGAGAGCAAAACAAATCACATAAATAATTGACAAGTGACAACAAAGTTAATTGGATTAATGCTTGTTGTATTTGTTGTACAAAAACGTATACAAAGCAACGTTAAGCTAAAATTTTGCTAAAATAAAAACAATTTGTTAAAATTAGTTACCAACAGTGGGTAATACCTTTGTGTGTTGCGAAATATTAAAAAATTAAAAGAAACATTTTGTACAAAGAGCTGAATACAACAGCAACAACAATTGATACAGCGAATAATAAAAAAGAAGATACAGTTTGTGCTACAACATTCAACTACGTAAATTGTTTGGTGAAGATGGCTCCACATGAGGATGAAGCAAGCGATGCAACTGATGCTGGCGCTGGCACAGAGTCATTACAGAGAATGACTGAGATGAAACAATTAAGAGCCAGTGCTAAAGGTAATATGACCAGAATAAAAACACTTATAACCAAAAAGGGTGGAAATTTGTCAACAGAAGAACTACAGTGCCGACTGGAAATTTTAGAGCAGTACTTCAAGCAGTGCTGGGAGGTGCAGGCAAATATCGAAAAGGTCTCCACTGATACTTCAAGTAACTTAGCAGCGATTACTGAAATTGAAGATATATATGTTTCCACAAAAACAAAGATAATGAATATCTTAACAGGCCGGAGGTCATCGGTAGCAGATGTTAGTGTACTCAATACATCTTCTCCAGCAGGCCCCAGACTTCGTCGGGAAGTCAAATTACCGACATTTTCAGGGAAGTATAGTGAGTTTCCAAAATTTATTACACTTTTTAAGAAAATTATTCATCAAGACGAATTATTGGACAATTGCGAGCGCTTTTTAATACTGAAAGAGCATCTAGGGACCAGGCCTCTGGCGTCGATTGCTGATTTTGACGTTACTGATGAAAATTATCCCAAGGTGCTTGATAGATTAACAGAGTGTTTCGATAAAAAGGCGTTGATGTTCGAGGAACACGTGAAGGCGCTTTTTGCTATTCCCAAATTAACTAAACCATCTGCTACTCATCTGAGACAGGTTCTAGATGCAGTAAATGCGCATTTGAGTGCGATGCTGTCGCTTGGCGATCATAAAGATGTTGCAAACGCCATGATAATCCATATGGTGATGGAGAGGGTGGACGAAGATTCGCAAGTTAAGTGGGAAGAAACAGTCGACTACACAAAGCTGTCATCGTGGGATGAATGTTCTGCTGTTTTGATGAGACGCTGTCAAAATCTTGAGGCTCGTGAATCAAAATCGTGTTCAGTGGATACCAAGGCTACAAATAATCAACGGGATTATAAAAATAAGCGATTTAATAAGACTTCGCTGTCTGTGACCAGATCATTATGTACAATCTGCCATGGCATTGGCCATGAGTTGCCAGATTGTACCAAATTTAAGAATTTGGCATTGAGAGATCGCTCCAACGCCGCACGTAGAGCAAAAGTGTGCTTTAGATGTCTTAAAGGAGGACATTTATACAGAGATTGCTCCGGTGCGAAGTGTTCTAAATGCAACCAACCTCATCACGTACTTCTGCACAAAGATGTTGTTCGAGAGGCTACCGCACAAAACCCCAATGAATTACCATCAGCATCAACTCAATCTACTTCAAGGTCATCAGTTATGAATTTGACAGCGGAACCTGAGGTTTTTCTAGCAACTGCTAGAATTTTAGTAAAAGACAACTGTGGTAAATTTCATCATGCTCGAGCGATATTGGATTCTGCTTCTCAAGTGAACTTAATGAGTGAAAATCTAGCGCAGAAGCTACTTCTTAAAAAGAAATCTTGCAAGCTGGATGCCAGTGGTGTAGGCGATGTTGAAACAATTATTAAGAAGCAGACAGTCGCTACGATTGGGTCAAGGCTAAACAACTATGAGATCAGTCTTGAATTTTATGTATTACCGAAAATTACCGGTCCAAAACCAGATCAATATTATGATGTCACTAGTTGGAATATACCCAAAAATATACAGTTAGCGGACCCAGTATTTAATAAGCCAGCTAGGATCGATATTTTAATTGGAGCAGAAGTATTTTTTGATTTGTTGTCTGTAGGTAGAATTCATCTTGAAGATACTTTGCCTAAACTTCAAAAAACAGTGCTGGGTTGGATAATTGCTGGCAAGGCCAAGGATTGTGTGGCCCCATGCCAAAAGGTGAGCAATCTGTTGATTAATAGTGAATCCAATGAAGATAAATTAAATGTTTTAATGGAAAAGTTCTGGGAAATGGAACAGATTTCACCAAAAACACAATTTCTTACTGAGGAAGAAGAAGAATGCGAACGGCTCTTCCTAAAAACTATACAAAGGGATGCTGCTGGTCGATTTATTGCAAAAATCCCATTCAAATCATCAGTAAAGGAATTGGGTGGTTCATATAATGCTGCTGAACGTAGATTGCTATCGCTAGAGCGCAGGCTTAGCCGAGATGCAGTAACTAGAGTGGCATACAACACATTTATGGATGATTACTTATCTCTAGGTCACATGGCAGTCGTTAAAAAGGCTGAAATGGGTAAAATAAAATACTTTGCGCCTCACCAGCATGTACTACGGCCAGAGTCAACGAGTACGAAGCTTCGAGTTGTGTTCGATTGCAGCTGTAAGACAGAAAGTGGTTTGTCACTCAATGACGTCATGATGAAAGGACCCCAAGTCCAACATGATTTACTATCAATAATTCTACGATTTAGATGTTATAAATACGCAATTACGGCCGATGTAACAAAAATGTATCGTCAAGCATGGGTTACTGATGATGATGCGAATTATCAAGTAATTTTGTGGAGGTCTTCCCCTGAAGAAAAGTTGAAGGCATACAAGTTGCGGACCATCACGTATGGTACTACTTCTGCCCCTTATTTGGCAACGAGATGCTTAAAGAAATTGGGTGAAGATTCTGCCGTTGAATATCCGATCGGATCAGAAAAGATTTTATCCGATTTCTATATGGATGATTTGATCAGTGGATCAAATAATGAAAATGAAATTTTTGAAATTTATAAGCAGGTGTCTGCTGTTTTAGATACTGCCAAATTTAAATTGAGAAAATGGTTCTCAAATAGTAAAAAATTCCTTAAATATGTACCAGATGCTGATAAAGAAAAGACTCTTCGAGTGAATGATGAAGAAATTATAAAGACTCTTGGCATCACCTGGGCTCCAGTGGGAGATACATTTAGGTACGTTTGGCCTTGTTTAGATAACAATAAGGCTATAACAAAAAGAATAGTGTTGGCAGAATTGTCAAAGTTGTTTGACCCCCTCGGTCTCATAAATCCTTTAACAGTAAAGGCAAAGATTTTTATGCAGGATCTATGGATCTTAAAACTAAACTGGGATGAGTCCCTACCAATGCATCAACATTGTTTGTGGAGTGAATTCCGCAAGAAATTGAAAGAGGTTGAAAATATAAGTGTCCCTAGATTTGTTTTAGCCAAAAAGAGATTTGTTCGAGTGGAAATGCACGGATTTGCCGATGCATCAAAAAGAGCCTACGGATGCTGTGTCTATATTCGCACAATATGTGATGATGATAGCGTAACGGTACATTTGTGGAGTGCCAAATCAAGAGTAGCACCACTAAAGACACAATCTCTACCAAGGCTGGAATTGTTGGGAGCTGAATTATTATCAAAGTTAGTAACCAAGACAAAGGCTAATTTCCCCATTACTATTGATGGTACCTATTTGTGGACTGATTCGGAAATCGTACTTGATTGGGTAAGTGAACATCCTTCAAACTGGACTACTTTTGTTGCCAATAGGGTGTCGTCAATTCAAGAAAAAACAAAAGATTGCATATGGCGTCATGTCCCCTCCAAATCCAATCCAGCGGATATAATATCTAGAGGTGCGTATGCGAATGAATTGCTTGAGTCTATTTGGTTCACAGGTCCTAGCTTCTTAACAAAAACGTGTGATGAATGGCCAGCCAACAAATGGGAAAAAAAACGAGCTGATATAGATGAAGAAAGAAGTATTAGAGCTGTTACATTGCTAGCTACTAATAAATTTCTTCCAGAAAAGGCTTGCGATGATGCTTACACTAAACCATCACTCATTATGTGGATGGAGACTTATAGTGATTTTGAAAAGCTGCAAAAAGTGTTTGTTTGCCTCTTAAGTTTTCGTAATCGTGCGAAGGGAATGGTGGAAAGGATAGATGAAGCGCTCATTCGAATAGTATACTGTGTGCAACAGCATTACTTTCGTGAAGAAATTACTTTGCTGTTAAAAAATCGTGAATTGCCAGCAACCAGTAAATACAGATGCCTAAGCGTTTTCATTGAAAATAAATATGGTATACCCTTGCTTCGTGTTGGTGGTCGACTGGCGAATGCTGATTTACCTTATGATGCAAAACATCAAATTCTCCTGCCGAATAATTCAGAAACAGTGAGGTGTTATATACGATTTCTCCATATGAAATACCTACATGCAGGTACCCAAGCTTTAATGGCCATCATCAGGCAGCGGTTCTGGGTCTTTCACGGTAGAAGTGTCATACGTTCGGTAACTGGTAGCTGTCTTCAGTGCTTTCGATGTCGACCAAGACTTAGCAATCAAATTATGGGTGATTTGCCTCATTCGAGAGTAGCCGTAGCGAAGCCATTTACTGTTGCTGGTGTGGATTTCTGTGGTCCTATTATAACAACATATAAACTAAGAGGTTGTCGAACAACGAAGAGCTACATAGCTGTTTTTATATGCTTTAGCACAAAAGCTATACATATGGAGGTGGTATCTGATCTGACCGCAAATGCCTTCTTGGCATCATTCAAAAGATTTGTGGCTCGTCGAGGTCTATGCACACAGCTGTTCTGCGATAATGCTACAAACTTCGTAGGTACCCGCAGAGAGTTAGAGGAAATGAAGAAGACCAACAGGTGCAAGGTAAAATTTCGAAATATTGTGCTGCTAATGGTGTTAAATATTGTCACATTCCTCCACGATCCCCCCACTTTGGCGGTTTATGGGAGGCAGCAGTAAAGTCGGCGAAATACCATTTAACTAGAATTTTGGGTCAATCCTATTTGACGTTTGAAGAACTTACAACGGTGGTTGCTGAAGTTGAAGCTATATTAAATTCTAGACCGTTGACAGCCATGTCCAATGATCCTGATGATGAAGGTGTTTTGACTCCTGCACATTTCTTGACTGGTGGTCCGTTAGTCGGTATAGCAGAACCAACCGTAGATAGTAAAGACTATTCGCACTTAGATAGATGGCTACGAATTTCTGCTATGCAACAACACTTCTGGAGGAGGTGGTCAATGGAATATTTGCACGAATTGCAACAGAAAGTCAAGTGGACTAGAAAGCAGAAAAACTTAAATGAGGGTGATTTGGTTCTCGTTGCTGAAGATAATTTACCCCCGAAGCAATGGCTTATCGGTAGAGTTGTCAAAGTCGTTCGTGACCCTCAAGGTATAGTACGTGTCGCTGATGTCAAAACGAAGAATGGAGAAGTCCGTCGAGCTGTTCATAAGTTGGCGCCAATTCCATTTAATGGTTGATGTATTCCTAGATCCATCAAGGGCGGCGATATGTTAAGGCGTAGTAATAAAGATACATTTATATTGTAATTTTAAGTTTAACAACTTTGGTGAATTATTATTAATAGAGTTGTATTTTATAGTAACAATTGATATTTAATAAGGCAGAAGCCCTAACTGCTATAATAGTACACATACAAGTTGAGAGTAATTTTCTTTTGTGAAATTAAAGTAGTAGTTGACTTGCATTCGAAGCTTCTGGAGCCATCATTCTTTGTAAAGAATAGTGAAATAAAGTGAATTTATTCTAAAAACAAAATTAATCTGAGTTATTTCTGGTCCGTAAAATAACGGACTCAACAATAGTTGTAGACGAAGGGCAATATTTTGGTGTTTCGCTGTTCTTTTAATAGGTTTAATATTCGTAGGTCTTTGCTGAAATAATTCGTCTCAATAGGGTTGATTGCATGAGATTTTTAACTTTTTCCCGTGTCACTCACGTCATATGTATATTTGCTGAAAAGTTGTCTACAATATATGTACGTCCATTTTTCGTTTTTGCTCATTTATGGGGTCGTTACAGCCCTTCAATCAGGATTACGACCTAGCTTCTCACACCACTTATCAGTTTCAGTGATCAAGTGCTTCACTTAAGCAAGCGACTTACCTACCGTAGCAAGTTCTGGTATGTTCAAAAAAAACATCGTCCTATGTTGGCCTTTAAGTTGTTGCATTGAATAACTTTGCAAAAAAGTTTGCTAATTGACCTACTCCTTCGCAAGAGGTGGCGTTGCTTAATTTGTTATGATTATTTGTAGATTTTATTCATTTCAAAAGGATCAGACATTTTTTGAGTAGCTTATTATGAGGGGGTTTAAAGCCGATGATTTTCACCTTCTCTCTGATTGAAACCCAAACTGCAAGTGTATGTACTATCATACCTTAACCACGCAATGCAGGATATATACAATCGAAAGAAGGGTATTTATGCGACTCTGCTTTGTCATAGGATATGGGATAAAGAGAAAATTGACATACATAGTTACATTAATACATAATTGGTCATTACAACCCTTCCAGTCAGGATTACGATCTAGCTTCATACACCACTATTATTTGGATGTTAATTTCATACATGAGTAGCGGGATCTACAGTTTATAGTCGACTCTGAAAGACTGATTTTTTGGGAAACTTTTTCATGGTAATTTTATTTACTCTCATAGTTTTTGCCAGAAATATTCTGAGAGACAGTTGCTCAAGAAATATTTGTTCATATTTCCTTTTATTGGAGATGTCTGAACTGGAGTTTGACCCGTAGTTTCACGTCTAATCAGCCAACACACTATCTACTAGAATTACAATATTATATTCCCTTAAACGTGAAAACTTTTGAAAAATTTTGAAAAACAAAATTAGCTTCAATTACTAGGAGTACAAAAGGCCTACGATTTTCTTAGTTGTTACTGTTCTTCCTTTAAAAACTCATTTTTAAATAAATTTTTAAAAACAAATATTATAAAGGGTGTTTTTTATAGACGTATAGAACTTTAAGTTGCAATAAAACAACGATGGATTATTCGATTGACATGAATTTTATTTATCCGAAAGATAATCTTGTGGCATTACATTTTAAATATGATTTCTGGCATATGACCGCCACGGCTGGCGCGGATGTAGTCCAATCTGGACGTCCAATTTTCGATGACTTTTTCCAACATTTGTGGCCGTATATCGGCAATAATACGGCGAATGTTGTCTTCCAAATGGTCAAGCGTTTGTGGCTTTACCGCATAGACCAATGACTTTACATAGCCCCACAGAAAGTAGTCTAGCGGTGTTAAATCACAAGATCTTGGAGGCCAATTCACAGGTCCAAAACGTGAAATTAGGCGGTCACAAAACGTGTCTTTCAATGAATCTATTGTGGCACGAGCTGTGTGACATGTTGCGCCGTCTTGTTGAAACCACATCTCCTGGACATCATGGTTATTCAATTCAGGAATGAAAAAGTTAGTAATCCTGGCTCTATACCGATCACCATTGACTGTAACGTTCTGGCCACCATCGTTTTTGAAAAAGTACGGACCAATGATTCCACCAGCCCATAAAGCGCACCAAACAGTCAGTTTTTCTGGATGTAACGGTGTTTCCACATACACTTGAGGATTACCTTCACTCCAAATGCGGTAGTTTTGTTTGTTGACGTAGCCATTCAACCAGAAGTGCGCTTCATAGCTAAACAAAATTCGCTTATGAAAATCGGGAACAACGGTAATTTCGTTTTGGGCCCATTCGACGAATCTACGCCTTACTTGATGATCGTTTGGCTTCAAATCTTGCACGAGTTGGATTTTGTGAGCACGCAGACCAAGATCCTTCCGCAAAATCTTCCATAAAGTGGATGAACACAGATCCAATTCCTGTGCTCGATGGCGGATGGACTCATTCGGGTCTTCCTGCTACGCTCTACAGCAGCAATAGCTTCTTCTGTACGCACCGTACAGCGTCTCTGGGGATGCGAGTTATCAATAAGAGTAAACGTGGTGCGAAAACGTTCCATGGTTAATCGAATTAACTGCTCTGATGGACGATTTTGTCGACGATAAAATGTACGTAGTGCGCGATACGTTTTCCGCACAGAACCATTATTTTCGAAATATAATGGCACTATTTGCAAGCGTTGTTCAGGCGTGAGTCTATTCACGATGAATTGCCAAACCAAACTGAGAATAAATCACTTGACAGCTGTTAAATCGGTCGCCATCTTGAAAAGTAATGCCAACTTAAAGGTCTACACCTCTATAAAAAACACCCTTTACTATAAGTCTGCATTCTCAACTGAATAAAAAATTGGTTCAAATCTTTGAATTTATTGAACTCAACAAATGTTCAATAAAATGCATATACTTACATGTAAATTTCATCATTATCCTTGCTACCTAGTTCAACGCCTAAGAACTCTTTCTCTCTCTCTGTCTAAAAAGGATTTTTTTATGCACAAACAGGTACTTACACGTCTTTGCCACCCCACGTACAAGTAATTGTACTGTTGATTGCTTTGCCTAGGAAAAATTATTAAATTTTTAAGCTTTTTTGAGAAAACTTCCAAATTTACATTTCCAGTAACAATGTGTCACGTAGGAATACTCAGTAAAAGAAAAAGAATTTCTGGTCATTAACATGCAATTTCTTTATGTTACAACATAAACTAAAAATAAATTTTTTTAGTCTTCTTTTTTAAAAATTTCATATGCAAAACTGTATGAAAAATATGTGACACGTAAGTGTTTTACTTTGAGACTGTATAAGATCTTTAGTACATACGCGAGTGTCATCACCATCATACCAATTACTTTGCCTTCGTGTAAAATATTTGCAAAAATTGCGGCTTTGGGAGAAAGTATCCACTTGAACATGTTTTTTACTTGAAGAAGTCAGTAAATTTCAAGTGCTCTTTTCATTTCAGATTTGTTTCGAATTTGTTACATATTTAAACAGTTTGAAAACACTGTTGTGACGTAATTTAAGAACCAAAATTTTTGCGGCATAAGGTTTCAAGCTCTACAGAAATAGTAGTTCAGGATTCTAAAAACTTTAAGGGTTACAAAGGTTTTGTTTGGGTATACAAGTACTCTCAAAATTGGATTTGTTGTACAAAATACAACTGAAAATAATCGCAGTTAAGTAAAACAATTAAAGTTAAATCCCGGCCAGTTATTGTGCCCTGGATCCCAGAAACCTGGTAAGGATCCTAATCTAAATATTTTCTACCAAGATTTAGTGACGATTGGGTTGTAAAATGATCGAGTAGGGGCCATAACAGCCTGGAGCTTCTGCAACCTCTTTCATTCTACCCTGAAGTATATACATACATACACACACACATACATACATACATAATTGATTGGTCATTACAACTCTTCAGCCAGGATTACGATCTAGTTTCTCACGCCACTCATTTTGTGTGTTTAATTTTATACGTGAATGGCGAGACATACAGTTTAAAGTGGACTCAAAAAGACAGATTTTTGAGAAGATTTTCATGGCAATTTTTATATACTCCCAGAGTTTTTGCCAGAAATGTGCTGAGAAGAAGTCGCCGAAGAAATATTTTTTCGTATTTCATTTTGTTAAAGATGTCCGATTTGGGGTTTGCACCGTGGCCTCACGTCTAATAAGCCAGCACACTACCTACTTGACTACGGTGACCCTGAAGTATACAGTCTCCGTCTAATTTCTCAATCGATCAGATAGAATAAATGTTTTAGTGGATGTCGAATTGACACCTCGACTAGTTCTACGTATTTCTTAGCTCATACTTATCTCATCTGGAATCTTATTGTCACCTATTAATGCTGTGGAATCCAGCACACACCTCATATCTTGAAATTTGCAAAGGCAACAATGCAAAAATGGCGGATATAATGCCCAGTCGATATAATGTATTCGCCATAGTCTAGTAGCTGATATGTTGCCTTAGACACCGGGTTAGACATCTCAAAGCGAAATATGATCAAATATTTCTTCGGCGACTGCCTCTTAGCAGATTTGAGGCAAAAATACTGCGGATAAATGAAAATCGCCATGAAAAAGTTTCTCAAAAAATCTATTGTTCGCAGTCGCACAACGTTGGTCGTGTCCTGACTGAACGGTTGTAAGTAAGAATTATGTACAATGTGTACGTACATATGTACATATGTTTTTCTAGAAATAATTTACAAAAGACAATATTTCTCGTATAAATTCTGTTAAAGGATTTAAAGGTTATTTGTAGAGATGGGTTAATACACATCCAATCAATTTTAAAGTTGCTTATATACTAAATAGGTTCTTATTATCATGTCAAAAGTAGTTTCATTTCCTTTTAATAGTCAAGAGATCAAAAGAAAGCAAAAACAATAAAAAAACTTCGAAAGTTGCTAAAAAAAAACTTAAATGAGACAGCCATTAAACCAAGTCACCATTGTGTTACATTAGTATATACGATTATGTGTATGTGCGCATAACTGTGTGTGTCTAAGCTTGTCTTAGAGGGTTTTTGTCTTTCATATCCTCGTCTTTTTTTCTTCTTTCTAATATTGTTTTACCACTCACACAACAAATGAAACGGAACCCACTTGACACCGTTACATTAAAATATCTTTTACACACCACAGCACTTTAACACTCACTCATGCACGCACACACTGATTGACACTAACACATATGCGTTTATACAAAGAGATTTCCATTTCCATCCAATTTTAGCAAGAAAATTAAAAAGAAGTTCGAGTAAAACGGAGCTGCAGTTTTCGTTTAATGTTGGGTTGCGTCATGTAACACTCTGGCTTTAAAAGTGCTGCTACTGCAATTAGTTTAAAAGTTGTTGTTGGTGTTTGCGTCAAACGGCCACGAAGTGTAACATAAAGAACAAGAAAAAGTTTTTAGATAATGAAACAATTATGCGGGTATGGTTGAAAGTATAGTTTTCTTGATTGCAAGCGTTATAATAAAGGCTGACTTAAAGAAAATGAAATGCCACAAAACGAAGAGAGACAAAATAGTGGATTTTTTTCAATTACATCACGAGAGACTTCTCTAACCTCTTGTCAGAGTGACTTTATATAGTGCAACTTAATGGTAGGAAAAAGAAGATAAGATTGTTTAAAGGAAAAAAAAAGAAAAAAACAGCCCAGATTTTTACCATCCATGAGTAGCGAGACCTGCAGTTATTTTTCAAGTCAGTAAGTTATTTTCAGTCCCTTCGTCAGGAGACTGAACTACATAACAAACAAACAAAACGAAATTGGAAACAACAATCCTGCAAAAAATAAAAATATGTTACGAATATAAAACAACCCTGCCCAGTAAAAGGGCAATAAAAGAGGATATTGGAAAGTTAAGATACCAGCAGAAATAGACATCGAAGCCATCGAACCATCTACAGCCCCACATCACATAAGCCTGGTAGAAGAAGAAAGGCCAACTCCAACGTGGAAGGAAGGCATCCTCATTAAGTCTTCGAAAAGTGGCAACTTGAGAGGCCATAGCTGGAGAGCAATTACTCTAGTCAGCACCACGTACAAGATACTGGCAATTATCATACAGGAAAGGCTTCATAGCTAGGCAAAAGAAAATCTACATGACGAACAGGCAAGTTTCCGGTCAAACGAAGCCAACACTGTACGCATTATCCTACAACAATCTCTTGAATGGCAGACTCCCCTGTAATTATTGTTCGCACACTTCAATAAAGCCTTTGATAGCATCAGACCAACTGCCACATGGAAAGCATGCAAGCAACAGTATAAGTTAACCATTTCTTACAAATATTGGAGTAAAACAAGGCTTCTCCCAAACACCTCAGCTATTCACCATCGTGCTGGATGATCTCATGAGTGAAGTCTGTTCAGAGAGAAAAGGATTAACAGAGAGTCTATCACGCCAACTCGAGTATACGGACTAAGCGAATGAAATTTGTCTACTCTCGCACAAAGTCTGTAACATGCAAACAAAGCAAGAGGATTTAGCAACTCTAGCGCATAATGTTGTATTTGAGATTAATTTAAAGAAAACCAAAGCCTTGAGAATTAGCAATGTAAACACCGATAACATTAGGCTACAAGGCCAACTAGACGAATACGTAGATAGATTCTGCTATATAGGCAGTATAGCTACAAGAAATGGAAGCAGACTTAAACAACAGACTCAATAAAGTGAGTGCGGCATTTGGACAACTACAATCAGTATGGAGAAGTTCACAAATATCCAAACTAGCCAAGTTTAGAATTTTCAACGCATGTAAAAAATCTTCTTCCTTGTACGGAATGGAAACCTGGCGCAAATCAAGTCCAGATAATGCATATAAAGGCTGTCGGTAAAAAAATTTTGTCGTAGAGTATATTTGGTTGCACACTTATTGAGTGATAATAAAGCCGCTATTAGATCTCTAGAGAGTGTGTTTCACATCAAAGATTATTCTGCAATATCGTAAATCTCTAGCTAAGATAGCAAAACAGTCAGTGTGTACAATTACTAATTCTAAAGAACGTACGAAGAGGCGTGAACAAATAATTTCGCTTCAGAATCAATCATTTGTAAACGAAAAACGGTGCAGTAACACCACTTCTAGAGGTACCAGTTAAATTTTAAACATTTTATGGTTGCACAATGTACATGATTTGCATTAATTTTCTATATATATTTAACATAACAGCCTTATACACATGCACATGCTAAATATGTACATGTAGTAAATATGGTGACTTGTCATCACCTGAAATGAACATTTGCTATACCCTTTTCAATCAGTTTTGGAGACCCTAAAACTAATTATTTTTGTGCACCCAAATTTAATAAATAGAATTTATCTAACCTGAGGTAAATTGGCTAAAATTATAACTTATTAAAATTGTAAAATTGGCTAAGACATACTAGCCATTAATTGCAGATAAACTGTAAAGTACGTCAATTTAATATATACTAACTTCGATTCAAATTCCAAAACTCTGGTATATTTTGCAAAAAATCTGTATAGTGCTGTCTAATTAAGCACAGTAATATTAGCCAACCATAATAAATCGAATGTTAATGCTTCTATTGTTATGCTTAAAATACCAAGTCTATGATATAACATTAGAATTGATTACTACAACTCTTTTTTCGACTTAGTGCGGTTTTGTATATGATTTTTGTAAAGTTAAGGCCGAATTTTTATTTAAAGTTTGAAGTCTTTCGTGGTACGTTTTAATTATATTCTTATTATGGTGCGAAGAAATCAAAAGTCAAGTAGAATATAGTCTTGTGCTACACGTTTATTGTATGTAAAACATTTATGATTTGAAATTTCGTGCCGACCATGGCGTATGAGTATTATATATTTAATATGCTGTACAGAAATATTACTCATACGTACTGTTAACCAGCTATCGCTGCGAACGTTTTAATCTCTTTTGAGAATATTTATTTGATCATACTAAACGAAACAAAAAAAAAAATTAAATGAATGTGGCTTGAGTGTCAATAAAACATAAAACAGACAATGTGTCATAACTAATATAAAACGTAAGGATATTATTATCCAGTGGAAGTACACATTCCGGTACTATATTGCCCAATAATTCTTTAGGATCTTTAACTTTACGAACATTTCCACAATGTTAATTCTATCTTAAAAATAATATTCTTTAGAAAAGGGGCACCAAATGCGTATGATTCATAAAGCCATGTCTAGCATTACTTTAATAGGGAAGCAGTAGCTCTTCATAGGAGTAGAACTCAATGGGTTAGGTTAGGTTAGGTTAGAGGACGTGTACTTGTCAATTAAGACAAGTACAGTTCTCGGAGGTCGAATTGACCCGTTGTACAACGTTCTAGTTTCTCACACCACTTCTTTTGCGTGTGTGTTAATTTTTTACATGAGTTGTGGGACCTACAGTTTAAAGTCGACTTCGAACGGCAAATTTTTTTGAGAAACTGTTCAAGGCAATTTTATTTACTCACAGAGTTTTTGCCAGAAATCTGCTGAGAGGAAGTAGCCAAAGAAATATTTTTTGTATTTTGTCTTGATGTCTGGCTTGAGGCTTGAACCCTGGCTTTGCGTCTACTTCAAAACACATTATACAGGGCTTCAGGGAACATTATAATTCTATTTATAGATAAAGAAGGTGAGAAAATTTTAAAAATCCTTATACAGCAGGCAAATCTACTGAGTCAGCTCTTGTAGATTTAATGTGAAACCTTCAGAAGCCCTTGAATGTGAAGGAGCTAAACCATATGTGCATTTCTTGATGCAGAGGGTGCATTTGATAATACTTATCACGAGATCATAAATGAATCAATTGGTAGAAAAGTTAAAGGTAGAGGTGGCTGCCCATCCAAGAAAATTGGAAACCTATGCGCTCGATTTATTTAAACATACGCAGGATAATAAGGGTCGTCACAGCTTAGAGAAGCCGATTGGATAATAAGTTGATATGGAGGGCTCATATAGAAGACGTCTCTAGAAAAGTCTGATGTACTTTAAAGGTATGCAGAAGACTTGCAGGAAACTGCTGGAGATGCAGCAAAGGATTTATTAACTGGACATACAACCTGATCTGATCAATAATGATTCATGGGATAATTGCCTGAATAGCAAGAAAAATTTTAAATATTTCAAATGGTATTAAGTAGAATACAGAAGCTAGCAGATTTTGCGTTGGGGGCTGTATTGGCCTTCAGTCCACTTCACATGGTAGTGAAGGCAATAGCAAGTTGATGGCAGACATGTATAATGTGAGATTTATTAGGAGATTTCGGGACCTTAGGATTGTCGATTGGCTGAAAGGTCTGATAGGTCCGTAGACTCTATAATTTTGGGAGATACTTTCAATCAACACTTTATAACAAAAATGAATGGATCAGTTTGGAAGCTGAATATTCTTTTAACAGAAGGACTATTTTATGGTTATTTTATGTATGTCAAGTGCAGATCTTGGACTAGTAACAGGAGTTTTTGGTCCCTTAATGAAATATTTCGAGCCCATGGGAAAACTTGCAGAAGCTAAGGATATGCCATCAAGTTGCATAGGAGGTACAAAAGACAGAACCTACCAATACTATCTGACAGTCACGCCGAAATAAATTACCAAAAATAAATGGTTTTTAGTTCCACTTTTTAAATCATTTTTCTTTTCATGTAAAACACAACTTCAAATATTTAATGAACATTTCTAACGAATATCTCTCACGTAATTGTTAAAAATGTTTTCTTGTAATTTTTTGTTTTCTTCTTTTTTACCGGAAGTGAAAAATGTGTTGACGACACAACAAAACGGTGGCTTATCATGCAAATAAAAATATCAGGATAAAAAAACCTGACATATACAACAATAACTATACCCTAAACAACTTCTATAAACACACACAAATATGAAAAATACATGCACACTCATACCCTGTAAATATTATAAAACAAGCAAACATTTGTAGTTTAGCTTATTCAGACAATATTAAGCTACACGTGGCAGTGGCCATAATAAAAAGAAGAGCAAGAAAAGGGACAGAAAAAGTTGAAACAAAATAACTCCAACTCTTTTTCGCTCTCTTTATCATTTCGAAATGAATGAAAAGGACTAGAAAAATGTAAAGAATGGAAGGAGGAGAAAATAAATAAAAATGATAAACAAAGTACAGTGAAGAGAGATATAATAGGCACAATTCCCCTTTTTTTCTTAACAACATATTAAAAAATTTTGTGAACTGAGTTGTTATTGAAGGAAATCTTCTGCAAGATTCGGCTTCAATTAGAATAAAAATTCATGTTTTTTTGTTTGTTAAATACAAAGTATTTACCGACAACAAAGCAAATGTTTGGTGCTCATGAAGGAAATAAGAAGGATATACTTAATTGGTCATTCCAACCCTTCAGTAAGACTTACGACCTAGTTTCTCACATTACTGATGTTGTGTGTGTTAATTTTATACATGAGTGGTGGGACCTACAGTTTAAAGTCGATTCCGAATGACAGATTTTTGAGAAACTTTTCATGGCAATTTTATTTACTATCAGAGTTTTTACCAACAATCTGCTGAGAGAGAGAGTTGCCGAAGTTCCAATTAAGTATATCCTTCTTATTTCCTTCATGAGCACCAAACATTTGCTTTGTTGTCGGTAAATACTTTGTATTTAACAAACAAAAAAACATGAATTTTTATTCTAATTGAAGCCGAATCTTGCAGAAGATTTCCTTCAATAACAACTCAGTTCACAAAATTTTTTAATATGTTGTTAAGAAAAAAAGGGGAATTGTGCCTATTATATCTCTCTTCACTGTACTTTGTTTATCATTTTTATTTATTTTCTCCTCCTTCCATTCTTTACATTTTTCTAGTCCTTTTCATTCATTTCGAAATGATAAAGAGAGCGAAAAAGAGTTGGAGTTATTTTGTTTCAACTCTTTCTGTCCCTTTTCTTGCTCTTCTTTTTATTATGGCCACTGCCACGTGTAGCTTAATATTGTCTGAATAAGCTAAACTACAAATGTTTGCTTGTTTTATAATATTTACAGGGTATGAGTGTGCATGTATTTTTCATATTTGTGTGTGTTTATAGAAGTTGTTTAGGGTATAGTTATTGTTGTATATGTCAGGTTTTTTTATCCTGATATTTTTATTTGCATGATAAGCCACCGTTTTGTTGTGTCGTCAACACATTTTTCACTTCCGGTAAAAAAGAAGAAAACAAAAAATTACAAGAAAACATTTTTAACAATTACGTGAGAGATATTCGTTAGAAATGTTCATTAAATATTTGAAGTTGTGTTTTACATGAAAAGAAAAATGATTTAAAAAGTGGAACTAAAAACCATTTATTTTTGGTAATTTATTTCGGCGTGACTGTCAGATAGTATTGGTAGGTTCTGTCTTTTGTACCTCCTATGCAACTTGATGGCATATCCTTAGCTTCTGCAAGTTTTCCCATGGGCTCGAAATATTTCATTAAGGGACCAAAAACTCCTGTTACTAGTCCAAGATCTGCACTTGACATACATAAAATAACCATAAAATAGTCCTTCTGTTAAAAGAATATTCAGCTTCCAAACTGATCCATTCATTTTTGTTATAAAGTGTTGATTGAAAGTATCTCCCAAAATTATAGAGTCTACGGACCTATCAGACCTTTCAGCCAATCGACAATCCTAAGGTCCCGAAATCTCCTAATAAATCTCACATTATACATGTCTGCCATCAACTTGCTATTGCCTTCACTACCATGTGAAGTGGACTGAAGGCCAATACAGCCCCCAACGCAAAATCTGCTAGCTTCTGTATTCTACTTAATACCATTTGAAATATTTAAAATTTTTCTTGCTATTCAGGCAATTATCCCATGAATCATTATTGATCAGATCAGGTTGTATGTCCAGTTAATAAATCCTTTGCTGCATCTCCAGCAGTTTCCTGCAAGTCTTCTGCATACCTTTAAAGTACATCAGACCTTTCTAGAGACGTCTTCTATATGAGCCCTCCATATCAACTTATTATCCAATCGGCTTCTCTAAGCTGTGACGACCCTTATTATCCTGCGTATGTTTAAATAAATCGAGTGCATAGGCTTCCAATTTTCTTGGATGGGCAGCCACCTCTACCTTTAACTTTTCTACCAATTGATTCATTTATGATCTCGTGATAAGTATTATCAAATGCACCCTCTGCATCAAGAAATGCACATATGGTTTAGCTCCTTCACATTCAAGGGCTTCTGAAGGTTTCACATTAAATCTACAAGAGCTGACTCAGTAGATTTGCCTGCTGTATAAGGATTTTTAAAATTTTCTCACCTTCTTTATCTATAAATAGAATTATAATGTTCCCTGAAGCCCTGTATAATGTGTTTTGAAGTAGACGCAAAGCCAGGGTTCAAGCCTCAAGCCAGACATCAAGACAAAATACAAAAAATATTTCTTTGGCTACTTCCTCTCAGCAGATTTCTGGCAAAAACTCTGTGAGTAAATAAAATTGCCTTGAACAGTTTCTCAAAAAAATTTGCCGTTCGAAGTCGACTTTAAACTGTAGGTCCCACAACTCATGTAAAAAATTAACACACACACAAAAGAAGTGGTGTGAGAAACTAGAACGTTGTACAACGGGTCAATTCGACCTCCGAGAACTGTACTTGTCTTAATTGACAAGTACACGTCCTCTAACCTAACCTAACCTAACCCATTGAGTTCTACTCCTATGAAGAGCTACTGCTTCCCTATTAAAGTAATGCTAGACATGGCTTTATGAATCATACGCATTTGGTGCCCCTTTTCTAAAGAATATTATTTTTAAGATAGAATTAACATTGTGGAAATGTTCGTAAAGTTAAAGATCCTAAAGAATTATTGGGCAATATAGTACCGGAATGTGTACTTCCACTGGATAATAATATCCTTACGTTTTATATTAGTTATGACACATTGTCTGTTTTATGTTTTATTGACACTCAAGCCACATTCATTTAATTTTTTTTTTGTTTCGTTTAGTATGATCAAATAAATATTCTCAAAAGAAATTAAAACGTTCGCAGCGATAGCTGGTTAACAGTACGTATGAGTAATATTTCTGTACAGCATATTAAATATATAATACTCATACGCCATGGTCGGCACGAAATTACAAATCATAAATGTTTTACATACAATAAACGTGTAGCACAAGACTATATTCTACTTGACTTTTGATTTCTTCGCACCATAATAAGAATATAATTAAAACGTACCACGAAAGACTTCAAACTTTAAATAAAAATTCGGCCTTAACTTTACAAAAATCATATACAAAACCGCACTAAGTCGAAAAAAGAGTTGTAGTAATCAATTCTAATGTTATATCATAGACTTGGTATTTTAAGCATAACAATAGAAGCATTAACATTCGATTTATTATGGTTGGCTAATATTACTGTGCTTAATTAGACAGCACTATACAGATTTTTTGCAAAATATACCAGAGTTTTGGAATTTGAATCGAAGTTAGTATATATTAAATTGACGTACTTTACAGTTTATCTGCAATTAATGGCTAGTATGTCTTAGCCAATTTTACAATTTTAATAAGTTATAATTTTAGCCAATTTACCTCAGGTTAGATAAATTCTATTTATTAAATTTGGGTGCACAAAAATAATTAGTTTTAGGGTCTCCAAAACTGATTGAAAAGGGTATAGCAAATGTTCATTTCAGGTGATGACAAGTCACCATATTTACTACATGTACATATTTAGCATGTGCATGTGTATAAGGCTGTTATGTTAAATATATATAGAAAATTAATGCAAATCATGTACATTGTGCAACCATAAAATGTTTAAAATTTAACTGGTACCTCTAGAAGTGGTGTTACTGCACCGTTTTTCGTTTACAAATGATTGATTCTGAAGCGATATTATTTGTTCACGCCTCTTCGTACGTTCTTTAGAATTAGTAATTGTACACACTGACTGTTTTGCTATCTTAGCTAGAGATTTACGATATTGCAGAATAATCTTTGATGTGAAACACACTCTCTAGAGATCTAATAGCGGCTTTATTATCACTCAATAAGTGTGCAACCAAATATACTCTACGACAAAATTTTTTTACCGACAGCCTTTATATGCATTATCTGGACTTGATTTGCGCCAGGTTTCCATTCCGTACAAGGAAGAAGATTTTTTACATGCGTTGAAAATTCTAAACTTGGTTAGTTTGGATATTTGTGAACTTCTCCATACTGATTGTAGTTGTCCAAATGCCGCACTCACTTTATTGAGTCTGTTGTTTAAGTCTGCTTCCATTTCTTGTAGCTATACTGCCTATATAGCAGAATCTATCTACGTATTCGTCTAGTTGGCCTTGTAGCCTAATGTTATCGGTGTTTACATTGCTAATTCTCAAGGCTTTGGTTTTCTTTAAATTAATCTCAAATACAACATTATGCGCTAGAGTTGCTAAATCCTCTTGCTTTGTTTGCATGTTACAGACTTTGTGCGAGAGTAGACAAATTTCATTCGCTTAGTCCGTATACTCGAGTTGGCGTGATAGACTCTCTGTTAATCCTTTTCTCTCTGAACAGACTTCACTCATGAGATCATCCAGCACGATGGTGAATAGCTGAGGTGTTTGGGAGAAGCCTTGTTTTACTCCAATATTTGTAAGAAATGGTTAACTTATACTGTTGCTTGCATGCTTTCCATGTGGCAGTTGGTCTGATGCTATCAAAGGCTTTATTGAAGTGTGCGAACAATAATTACAGGGGAGTCTGCCATTCAAGAGATTGTTGTAGGATAATGCGTACAGTGTTGGCTTCGTTTGACCGGAAACTTGCCTGTTCGTCATGTAGATTTTCTTTTGCCTAGCTATGAAGCCTTTCCTGTATGATAATTGCCAGTATCTTGTACGTGGTGCTGACTAGAGTAATTGCTCTCCAGCTATGGCCTCTCAAGTTGCCACTTTTCGAAGACTTAATGAGGATGCCTTCCTTCCACGTTGGAGTTGGCCTTTCTTCTTCTACCAGGCTTATGTGATGTGGGGCTGTAGATGGTTCGATGGCTTCGATGTCTATTTCTGCTGGTATCTTAACTTTCCAATATCCTCTTTTATTGCCCTTTTACTGGGCAGGGTTGTTTTATATTCGTAACATATTTTTATTTTTTGCAGGATTGTTGTTTCCAATTTCGTTTTGTTTGTTTGTTATGTAGTTCAGTCTCCTGACGAAGGGACTGAAAATAACTTACTGACTTGAAAAATAACTGCAGGTCTCGCTACTCATGGATGGTAAAAATCTGGGCTGTTTTTTTCTTTTTTTTTTCCTTTAAACAATCTTATCTTCTTTTTCCTACCATTAAGTTGCACTATATAAAGTCACTCTGACAAGAGGTTAGAGAAGTCTCTCGTGATGTAATTGAAAAAAATCCACTATTTTGTCTCTTTTCGTTTTGTGGCATTTCATTTTCTTTAAGTCAGCCTTTATTATAACGCTTGCAATCAAGAAAACTATACTTTCAACCATACCCGCATAATTGTTTCATTTTCTAAAAACTTTTTCTTGTTCTTTATGTTACACTTCGTGGCCGTTTGACGCAAACACCAACAACAACTTTTAAACTAATTGCAGTAGCAGCACTTTTAAAGCCAGAGTGTTACATGACGCAACCCAACATTAAACGAAAACTGCAGCTCCGTTTTACTCGAACTTCTTTTTAATTTTCTTGCTAAAATTGGATGGAAATGGAAATCTTTGTATAAACGCATATATGTTAGTGTCAATCAGTGTGTGCGTGCATGAGTGAGTGTTAAAGTGCTGTGGTGTGTAAAAGATATTTTAATGTAACGGTGTCAAGTGGGTTCCGTTTCATTTGTTGTGTGAGTCGTAAAACAATATTAGAAAGAAGAAAAAAAAGACGAGGATATGAAAGACAAAAACCCTCTAAGACAAGCTTAGACACACACAGTTATGCGCACATACACATAATCGTATATACTAATGTAACACAATGGTGACTTGGTTTAATGGCTGTCTCATTTAAGTTTTTTTTTTAGCAACTTTCGAAGTTTTTTTATTGTTTTTGCTTTCTTTTGATCTCTTGACTATTAAAAGGAAATGAAACTACTTTTGACATGATAATATCAAATACTATTTAGTATATAAGCAACTTTAAAATTGATTGGATGTGTATTAACCCATCTCTACAAATAACCTTTAAATCCTTTAACAGAATTTATACGAGAAATATTGTCTTTTGTAAATTATTTCTAGAAAAACATATGTACATATGTACGTACACATTGTACATAATTCTTACTTACAACCGTTCAGTCAGGACACGACCTACGTTGTGCGACTGCGAACAATAGATTTTTTGAGAAACTTTTTCATGGCGATTTTCATTTATCCGCAGTATTTTTGCCTCAAATCTGCTAAGAGGCAGTCGCCGAAGAAATATTTGATCATATTTCGCTTTGAAGATGTCTAACCCGGGGTTGGAACCGTAGCCTCACGTCAAATAAGGCAACATATCAGCTACTAGACTATGGCGAATACATTATATCGACTGGGCATTATATCCGCCATTTTTGCATTGTTGCCTTTGCAAATTTCAAGATATGAGGTGTGTGCTGGATTCCACAGCATTAATAGGTGACAATAAGATTCCAGATGAGATAAGTATGAGCTAAGAAATACGTAGAACTAGTCGAGGTGTCAATTCGACATCCACTAAAATATTTATTCTATCTGATCGATTGAGAAATTAGACGGAGACTGTATACTTCAGGGTCACCGTAGTCAAGTAGGTAGTGTGCTGGCTTATTAGACGTGAGGCCACGGTGCAAACCCCAAATCGGACATCTTTAACAAAATGAAATACGAAAAAATATTTCTTCGGCGACTTCTTCTCAGCACATTTCTGGCAAAAACTCTGGGAGTATATAAAAATTGCCATGAAAATCTTCTCAAAAATCTGTCTTTCTGAGTCCACTTTAAACTGTATGTCTCGCCATTCACGTATAAAATTAAACATACAAAATGAGTGGCGTGAGAAACTAGATCGTAATCCTGGCTGAAGAGTTGTAATGACCAATCAATTATGTATGTATGCATGTGTGTGTGTATGTATGTATATACTTCAGGGTAGAATGAAAGAGGTTGCAGAAGCTCCAGGCTGTTATGGCCCCTACTCGATCATTTTACAACCCAATCGTCACTAAATCTTGGTAGAAAATATTTAGATTAGGATCCTTACCAGGTTTCTGGGATCCAGGGCACAATAGCTGGCCGGGATTTAACTTTAATTGTTTTACTTAACTGCGATTATTTTCAGTTGTATTTTGTACAACAAATCCAATTTTGAGAGTACTTGTATACCCAAACAAAACCTTTGTAACCCTTAAAGTTTTTAGAATCCTGAACTACTATTTCTGTAGAGCTTGAAACCTTATGCCGCAAAAATTTTGGTTCTTAAATTACGTCACAACAGTGTTTTCAAACTGTTTAAATATGTAACAAATTCGAAACAAATCTGAAATGAAAAGAGCACTTGAAATTTACTGACTTCTTCAAGTAAAAAACATGTTCAAGTGGATACTTTCTCCCAAAGCCGCAATTTTTGCAAATATTTTACACGAAGGCAAAGTAATTGGTATGATGGTGATGACACTCGCGTATGTACTAAAGATCTTATACAGTCTCAAAGTAAAACACTTACGTGTCACATATTTTTCATACAGTTTTGCATATGAAATTTTTAAAAAAGAAGACTAAAAAAATTTATTTTTAGTTTATGTTGTAACATAAAGAAATTGCATGTTAATGACCAGAAATTCTTTTTCTTTTACTGAGTATTCCTACGTGACACATTGTTACTGGAAATGTAAATTTGGAAGTTTTTCTCAAAAAAGCTTAAAAATTTAATAATTTTTCCTAGGCAAAGCAATCAACAGTACAATTACTTGTACGTGGGGTGGCAAAGACGTGTAAGTACCTGTTTGTGCATAAAAAAATCCTTTTTAGACAGAGAGAGAGAAAGAGTTCTTAGGCGTTGAACTAGGTAGCAAGGATAATGATGAAATTTACATGTAAGTATATGCATTTTATTGAACATTTGTTGAGTTCAATAAATTCAAAGATTTGAACCAATTTTTTATTCAGTTGAGAATGCAGACTTATAGTAAAGGGTGTTTTTTATAGAGGTGTAGACCTTTAAGTTGGCATTACTTTTCAAGATGGCGACCGATTTAACAGCTGTCAAGTGATTTATTCTCAGTTTGGTTTGGCAATTCATCGTGAATAGACTCACGCCTGAACAACGCTTGCAAATAGTGCAATTATATTTCGAAAATAATGGTTCTGTGCGGAAAACGTATCGCGCACTACGTCCATTTTATCGTCGACAAAATCGTCCATCAGAGCAGTTAATTCGATTAACCATGGAACGTTTTCGCACCACGTTTACTCTTATTGATAACTCGCATCCCCAGAGACGCTGTACGGTGCGTACAGAAGAAGCTATTGCTGCTGTAGAGCGTAGCAGGAAGACCCGAATGAGTTCATCCGCCATCGAGCACAGGAATTGGATCTGTGTTCATCCACTTTATGGAAGATTTTGCGGAAGGATCTTGGTCTGCGTGCTCACAAAATCCAACTCGTGCAGTAAGGCGTAGATTCGTCGAATGGGCCCAAAACGAAATTACCGTTGTTCCCGATTTTCATAAGCGAATTTTGTTTAGCTATGAAGCGCACTTCTGGTTGAATGGCTACGTCAACAAACAAAACTACCGCATTTGGAGTGAAGGTAATCCTCAAGTGTATGTGGAAACACCGTTACATCCAGAAAAACTGACTGTGTGGTGCGCTTTATGGGCTGGTGGAATCATTGGTCCGTACTTTTTCAAAAACGATGGTGGCCAGAACGTTACAGTCAATGGTGATCGGTATAGAGCCAGGATTACTAACTTTTTCATTCCTGAATTGAATAACCATGATGTCCAGGAGATGTGGTTTCAACAAGACGGCGCAACATGTCACACAGCTCGTGCCACAATAGATTCATTGAAAGACACGTTTTGTGACCGCCTAATTTCACGTTTTGGACCTGTGAATTGGCCTCCAAGATCTTGTGATTTAACACCGCTAGACTACTTTCTGTGGGGCTATGTAAAGTCATTGGTCTATGCGGTAAAGCCACAAACGCTTGACCATTTGGAAGACAACATTCGCCGTATTATTGCCGATATACGGCCACAAATGTTGGAAAAAGTCATCGAAAATTGGACGTCCAGATTGGACTACATCCGCGCCAGCCGTGGCGGTCATATGCCAGAAATCATATTTAAAATGTAATGCCACAAGATTATCTTTCGGATAAATAAAATTCATGTCAATCGAATAATCCATCGTTGTTTTATTGCAACTTAAAGTTCTATACGTCTATAAAAAACACCCTTTATAATATTTGTTTTTAAAAATTTATTTAAAAATGAGTTTTTAAAGGAAGAACAGTAACAACTAAGAAAATCGTAGGCCTTTTGTACTCCTAGTAATTGAAGCTAATTTTGTTTTTCAAAATTTTTCAAAAGTTTTCACGTTTAAGGGAATATAATATTGTAATTCTAGTAGATAGTGTGTTGGCTGATTAGACGTGAAACTACGGGTCAAACTCCAGTTCAGACATCTCCAATAAAAGGAAATATGAACAAATATTTCTTGAGCAACTGTCTCTCAGAATATTTCTGGCAAAAACTATGAGAGTAAATAAAATTACCATGAAAAAGTTTCCCAAAAAATCAGTCTTTCAGAGTCGACTATAAACTGTAGATCCCGCTACTCATGTATGAAATTAACATCCAAATAATAGTGGTGTATGAAGCTAGATCGTAATCCTGACTGGAAGGGTTGTAAAGACCAATTATGTATTAATGTAACTATGTATGTCAATTTTCTCTTTATCCCATATCCTATGACAAAGCAGAGTCGCATAAATACCCTTCTTTCGATTGTATATATCCTGCATTGCGTGGTTAAGGTATGATAGTACATACACTTGCAGTTTGGGTTTCAATCAGAGAGAAGGTGAAAATCATCGGCTTTAAACCCCCTCATAATAAGCTACTCAAAAAATGTCTGATCCTTTTGAAATGAATAAAATCTACAAATAATCATAACAAATTAAGCAACGCCACCTCTTGCGAAGGAGTAGGTCAATTAGCAAACTTTTTTGCAAAGTTATTCAATGCAACAACTTAAAGGCCAACATAGGACGATGTTTTTTTTGAACATACCAGAACTTGCTACGGTAGGTAAGTCGCTTGCTTAAGTGAAGCACTTGATCACTGAAACTGATAAGTGGTGTGAGAAGCTAGGTCGTAATCCTGATTGAAGGGCTGTAACGACCCCATAAATGAGCAAAAACGAAAAATGGACGTACATATATTGTAGACAACTTTTCAGCAAATATACATATGACGTGAGTGACACGGGAAAAAGTTAAAAATCTCATGCAATCAACCCTATTGAGACGAATTATTTCAGCAAAGACCTACGAATATTAAACCTATTAAAAGAACAGCGAAACACCAAAATATTGCCCTTCGTCTACAACTATTACAACAAAATCTAATAAAAAGATATTCTTTTTTAGAAACTCAATATATTGCCAGATTATGGCACTTGCCATTCTATTTATTTTTTCGTTTAAACAAAACATATTACATACCAATACTTCTATTCAATTTGTGTGAGTCCATGTAGAATTTGCCTTTAAAATTGAAAATCAGATCCAATTATAATGTGTAGCATTTGTTGCAAGTGTTGCAAATATCGCTTTCATTCGCATCAGCACAAGAATCATTTGCTGCTTCCACTGCTGTAGCCACAACATAATAGTAGAGAATTCTAACTGTTTATGGTTACAAAGCCCACCAGTATTTTTATGTACTTGTAACGAGGGTTGTCCTAAAAATAGGCGTCGATTGTGGTCATTTATAGCGCACTATACATATACACATAATTGGTCATTACAATCGTTCAGTCAGGATTACGACTTAGCTTCTCTGACTTTAAAAAAATGTTGTGGGAACTTCATAATACAAGTGCTCCTAGAAGTACTCCACTTAAAGTAAGTATGCTTAGCTGGCTGCCACTACACACATATGTACATACATACATAATTGGTCATTACAATCGTTCAGTCAGGAGTACGGCCTAGCTTCTCACATCACTTAGGTTGTGTGTGTTAATTTTACACATGAGTGGCGAGCCCTACAGTATAAAGTCGACTACGAACGATAGATTTCTTGAGCAACTTTTTATGCCACAGTTTTTGCCAGAAATCTGTTGAGAGGAAGTCACCAAAGAAATATTTTTATTAATTTTTTATTTTTATTTTTCTTATTAAAAAATCAATTCATTTTTCTCTTTTCTCTTATGCACTCCGTATTTACTAATTTCATTATTTGCTATTAAATTATGAAGACCTGCCTCCTTATACCTTTAATAAAATAATTACCATATACTGGCTTAATTGTTTACAACTAAAATTAAAAACTTTTATCATTTCCACTTTTAAAACTAATTTAATAAAAAAAAAGTAAAAACAAAAAATTTAATAAAAATATTGGCGAAATACACAGAGCGAAAACTGCCTAATAATATCAAGAAGATTTTCTCTACGAAACGTTTTTGGAGTGAGGGGTATTACAGCAGAAAGAAACGAAGAATTTTTCGTAAAGATTTCTTATTATTTTTATTTGATAAATCTTTTTAATTTTTTCAAGACGTAAAACACATACATTTAAGAAGAAAACTTGTTATTTACCATTTTTTTACTCAAATTCCGTCATTTTTGTCACAAAAAATACAATCCATAGAGAAAAACTTATTGATTCTATTGTGTTTTCTTCTAAATTGTATAAAACAAGAATTTCTTATTAATATCATTGGGCTACCTAATAAATTTTTTCAAAAAGGTTTTTCTTATAGATTTCATTAGGCTACTTAATAATTCTTTTTTTAAGGAGTATTCCTTATTGATTTCATTAGATTTCTATTTGATCATGTGTTAATTATCTTATTAATGTTTTAATAAGAATATCTTCTTGATTATATTTTTTTTTTTTTTTTTTTTTTTTTTTCGCCGAGGAGGGGCAAATGTACCTAACCGCACCATAGAGGAAGTCGTCACATCCTCCGTGTGTGGGGCCCTCACCCACTAAATCCCCCCCTCGTCTCCTGTGGACTTGTTTGTACCCACTCCGGAACTACGGTGGTATTACTTCGGAGTGGAGTCCTTTTGGCCCTTTGGCCCCTTCATGTTCATATCCGCGTCCGGATTGCGAATCGAAAGTTGAGGAGTCATCTAAGCGTCTCCACTATTCCTTTCGTCTAGATCATCGTCTCGGTTACGCCCGGCACGTGTGACAGCATCACCTATGCCGCCATGCTTACTCGTTCTGCAGCTTCAAGATCTATCTTCTTCCGTCTCAGAATGCGCTCTATGTAATTCACTACCGAGGTCCAATTTTCACTACTCGCAGTCATAACGCCGACAATATTAGCGGCTGTGATCGTTCCGACTATTGACGTCAGTACAGAGCGATAGCTCTGCCAGCGTGCACACTCGAAAACAGTGTGCTCTGCGTCATCAATTACCTCCCCTTCCTCGTACAGGCAGTAAGGGGAGGCGGCCTTGCCCATTCTGTGCAGATATTTCCTAAAATATCCGTGACCCGATAGCATCTGTGTAACGTAGTAGTTTATCTCTCCAGATTTCCGACCGATCCATGGCCTTATGTCCGGGATAAGTCTCGCGGTCCATCTTCCTCTATCCTCCTCGTTCCATCGTTGTTGCCATTTTGAAATGGTGTTTTCCCTGAAGTAACCGGTTATATGATTTCCAGCCGATTTCGCCTTATAAATCTCCATCCGCTCTGCCGCCAGCAGATCCACAGGGATTATACCCGCTATCACCAGTACGGCCGGAGCGGACACTGTACGGTACGCCGACGCGACACGCAATGCAGCCGTTCTCTGTACCGATACAAGTGAGTTTGCCCTCTTCTTGACGTCTAGTGTTTCGGCCCAAATTTCGCTCCCATAAAGCATAATGCTGTTTCCAACATCCATCAGGAGTCTCCGTCTCGCCGGTAGCGGTCCTCCAATGTTCGCCATTAATCTGCTGAGCTGTCCGACGATCTTCTGGGCCTTGTTAGCCGAGTACTGAATCTGATACGAGAATGTCAGTCTGGGGTCCAGCCTTATTCCTAGGTATTTCACCGAGCTCTCGGTTCTAATTGTCTCGTTTCCAATGCTCATGTCCACATGCAAGGGGATACGACGACCAGTGATTAGCAGCAATTCCGTTTTATGCATGGCCAGGTCTAGGCCGTGGGAATCCAACCATGCTTTTGTCCTTAGCATAACGCGTCTCAATTTTCGTTGTGCCTCTTCCGTGTTCCTGGCCGTGATAACAGCTGCGATATCGTCTGCGTATCCAACCAAGAAAGTTCCGTCCGGCATATCCTCCCTCAGAATTCCATCATAGCTAACGTTCCACAGGTCGGGGCCGAGGATAGATCCTTGTGCCGCTCCAGATGTTACTTGTTTCACTCTTGATCCCGAGCTTGTGTTATACACAAGCTGCCTGTTACTCAAATAACTACTTATCATGGCCAGAATGTAATGTGGCACAGAGAAATTGTTCTCCAAAGCATCCAGTACATCGCTCCATCTAAGGCTGTTAAACGCGTTTTTGACGTCCAAAGTGGCAAGCAGTACCACAGGCCTCGTAAAGTGACTCCCACGCTGTGTGACCATAGCTGCTTCAGTCACCTCTCTCAAAGCGCCAATTGTTGACCGACCGGGTCGAAAACCATATTGCCGGGCAGACAGTCCTCCTCTATTCTCAATAGCAGCGGTAAGCCGTGGCTTCAAAAGCCTCTCGAGCAGCTTTCCTGACGTATCCAGCATGCACAGTGGCCTGTACGCGGATGGGTGCTCCGGGTCACCCTTTCCCTTGCTTATTAAGACCAGTCGTTGTTTCTTCCATATTTCGGGGAAAATACATTCTCTTAGGCACGCGTTGTACATTCCCAGTAAGAGTTGCGGTCTTTGATCGGCAATTTCCCGCACTACCTCAGGCGGGATGCCATCGGGCCCCGGTGCTTTGCCGGGTTTTAGTCCGGCTGCAGCTATTTTCAGTTCCTCTTCGGTAAATGGTAAGAATTCTATACCGAGTGTATTCTGCCGTTGTTCCATCCTCGATTCATGAGTGGGGAATAGTGTATCCACTATATTTCTCATCACTCGTTCGTCCATAATTCCCACTGGTTTCCTCCTGTTCAGTTTGTCCATTACAATTTTGTATCCTAATCCGTAAGGGTTTAGGTTTATGTCATCGCGTAGTTCCTGGAACGCCTGGTTTTTCTTGCGCGATATCGCCTCCTTCAGAGATTTCTTTGCCTCTTTGTATAATCGCATTTCGTCAACGGCCGGTCCGTTGGGTCTAGCTCTAGTGTACCTCCGTCGTAGTCGTAGACACTCTCGCCTGAGTGCTGCAATATTTTCGTCCCACCAGTACACAGCCTTCCTCCTGTTATTTGGGGGTCTCAACAAAGGCATTGCCTTCCTACACCCGCGTCCTATTATCTTCATAGTTTGTTCTACTCTCGTCCTCGCGTCGTCCGAGAGCTCAATACTGCCACACAATCTGTCAACCTCCAAGATCAGCCGATTTTTATCCAATTTTCGTGCATCCCATCCTCTACTGTTCGGAGTGTAATTGTTCTCCTCTCCTCTATTTCTCGAAGCAAAGGTGTACGATATGTACTGATGATCACTACCCGTATATATTTCCAATACCTTCCAGTCCCTGACTCTGTGACATATGCTCTCCGAGACCATAGTTATATCAGGGATAGTTCCCTCGCATCCCGGTCGTCTAAAGGTAGATACGTTCCCCAGATTCGCGAAGATCAGGCCGGTTCGAGCTGCCATCTCCACAATTCGTCTGCCTCTTGGGTTGGTATTCTGCATTCCCCACTCTACAGCTCTGGAGTTAAAGTCGCCTGCCACTATGAGGTTGCCGCCAATCTGCGTTATTGTATCCTCGATTCTGGCCAATTTCTCCTCAAAGGTTCCCACGTCATCATTGGGAGTCAGATAGCAACTCATTAGAGTAATATCGTCAAACTGTATCCAGGTGAAACAATCCCCCCTACCAGATCTTCTCGGTCGGGGGCCCTGGTTATCCGTTATCCATATAGCCGCTGTAGATGTTTCATCACCCAGCCAGAATCCGCTATTTTTAGCTGCATACTGTTCGCTTATAACAGCTACGTCAACTTCCTGCTCCCTGACTATTTGCGATAGCAAAGAAAAAGCCACCTTCCCTCTGTGCATATTCAGCTGCAATATCCTCATGCTGCCTTTCGTAAGCTCGTCCCGCAGCCCCGCGATCCCGGGAGGTGATCCAGAGATTTTCCTGACTCCGCATAGCAAATACAACATTTCGGTGTGTTCCGGCATTCTTTTCGCTTATGCCCCTTTTCTCCACATTTCATACATAGGTCTGACCTGTCTGGTCCACCACACTCCCACCGTTTGTGACCTATTCCGAAGCATCGGAAACAGCGTGTCGGTTCTTCCCTGATGGTTATTCTACAGCGTGTCCAGCCTATTTTGATCCTCTGTAGTTTCAGCAGCGCTTTCGCACAACTTGCAGAGGTTGTCACGAAGGCTCTTTTCTGCTCCCGGCTGTTCGCCCCGGTTATACGAACGGACGTATCCGGGTTTATTTCGCCCGCTTCTCTTTGTACGGCTGCCATAACTTCCTCGGTGGTTGTGAGGGCATCCAGGTCCCGAATTTCCAAAGTGACCGTAGGTACAAGGTCCTTTACTGTTGCCTCTTGATTTAGGACGCTCTTTAGGTTCTCCCTGAACTCGTCCCTTTTGCCTCCTTTACCCATTTCAATGAGAATAGCACCTGTTTTCGTCTTCCGGACGGCTCGTATCGCTATCTCCGATTCCTCTGGTTTTATTTTGTTCCGTATGTTCCTCAGAACGTCAGCGTAGCTGCGCCCCTCGGTTGGGTGGATGATTACAGCCTCTGGACGTTCTTTCACAATTTTTTGCCGCTCCTTTTTCTCCTTCCTTGCCGTTTTCTTGCTCTTCAGTGTTTTCCATTCCTCGTTCACTGTTTCCTTGAGCTGTGCCGTGTCCGTCGGCTTTCCTCTCGGCCTCTTTTCTGGGCGGGTATCCGCGGGGCTTGAGGCGCCTCTCTTATTGAGGGAACTAACAGGTGTGGAGACATCGTCGTTCCTGTTATTCCTGGTAATCTCAAGAGCCCTACTCGCTTCCTTTTCCATTTCTGCAGCCTTCCAGTTTTCCCTGTAGCTCTTCATTATATCGATGAGTTCCTCTAATTCTGATACTCCGCTCTGAACATCCATGCTGATGTTCCTTGCTCTCGTCATTGCCGCTCTTATCCTGCGGATAACACTTTGGCACTTAGTAAAGGTCTCCCCTCTGAGTTCCTCATCTTACATATGAACTCCTGTCTAGGGGAACTGTGCCCCAAAAGCGGTTCTTCTGTTCCACCATGCACTGGTTGTGGTGCATGCGATTGCGCACCCTCCTGCGCAGATTTTGGTGTCGTGCCACCCTTCTCAAGCCCAGTGCTCCTCGCAGATGTGCTCTGAGAGTTCGCCGTTGTCTGGGATTTTTTCACCGGTGATCGCCTGATTTTCGGACTGCTCATAAAGGCAACCTCACCTTGCATCATCTCTTCCACTTCTAATATTTTCTTATTCATTTTTTTCTTTTCGGGTTCCATCTTCAAGCCGCTATCTCATATCGACTATGCAGTTGTCCCTTAAAGACCCCGAGGGTGCCTATGGTGATCAGTGAGGTCCTCGCGAGGGTTGACGCAGATCTTCATGGGAGTCTGCGTTCAGAGCCAGGTCGGACACTAATTAGGAGTCATCTCAACTAAACCTGCATCACCAACTAAATGGCGACGATAATCGAACGTACTTGAAGCCCTGCCACGGATTTAACGGAACGGAGGCGTCTGCAACATTAGCCTGAAAGCCATTTCAACCGGTTTTCATTCGGTGTACTCAGGTAACAGAATGCAACAAACGTCAGCCCACTTGCGTCATCTTCAAAATCGATTTTCCATTCATAGTCCAGGTCGAATTGCCGAATCGCCAATCTTGCCTTCTCACATTAGCAAGTACCCAGCGGATGCTGAGTACCAGTACCCGGGGAGCGCCTGATCTAAGATACGGAGGCTGTGAGCTGCTTGGCATGTACTTGCAAGGATAGCCCCGGGCTTCGCCATGTTGAAGCCAATCAGTAGCGTTGCCTTGTAGTTACATACCCGCTCCCCTCTTCTTGATTATATAAGATGGCTTGTTATGCAAGCAAGTAAAGAAGTAGAAACGAGTAATAAAAATATTCCTTCTTAAAAAAAAAAAAACAAAGTAAACTTAAATAAAAAAATTGAATTGTTTTAATTTAAAAAAAAAGTGTTATAAAAACAAATAAAATTTTGAGTAATGACCGATCAAAGGATTTCAACAGAAAATGCACATATGGTCCCAATTTTTAAATCCTGGGAGCTCCGTGGTGAAACGTGCAACATTCTTTTAAGTTTTGGAATTACATCCACAAACATATTAAAAAAAATGGAAATCGAAGACGTTGAAAATTTATTCAAGAAGGTGGACCAAAAATATACTGGGGAGTTGATTAAATTCAAAGCAGGCCTAAGGGAATGGAGAAGAAATATTGTTCGTGCAAAATCATGTTTATGAAAAAAAGGTATATTTTCATTTAAGTATCTTTTCAGAACTTACCATTCATATGTGAAACAAAAACTTTATCGGCAAATAGTCGGATACTGGAATGGTTGGAAAAAATTTTTGACAAACTCAGTAGTTCACAATTCCATGACACACACACACAATTCACAATTCCATGACAAACCTCAGCAGATAATATTACCAGCCTTATAAATCTCCTTAAAGTAGTAAAAAAGTAAAAAGACAGCTAGGAGTTACATTTAATAAAAAAAAAAAATTATGTTGACTCAAAAAACCAGAAGACGTTAGTTCACTGCATTATTGAAAAGTTGGCACAAGATCCAAATTAACATACGCAGAAACGGAGCAATGGTCTTACGCTATCTGCGAAGTATTCTCTAAAGAAAAGCCGGTAAAAAAATCTATTCCAAATTTCATTTAATGTACATATCTATTTATTAACAGTTTTTGTTATTCTAGGAAACATACTTTTTGAAACGGAAAGACGGGAAGTAAAATCCAAAAGGAATGTTATTTTCTCGTTGGACTAATTTTGAAAAAGAAAAATTCAATGATTATCCTGTCACTGCGGATGAATCTTTTAAAGATTTTTTTTAAAGATTTGCATAATGGTATTAGTTTCTAAGTAAATATATCAATAAAAATCTATAATAATATCAAGCAAAATCAAGAAGTATTATTTAAAAAAATAAAGGGATAGGCTTATAAAATTAAGAAGAAAATCTCTTTGAAAAAAACAAAAAGAGGGCCTAATAAAATCAAGAAGAAACACTTTTTGAAAAAAAAAAAACAAAAAGAAAGCCTAATAAAATTAAGGAGAAAACCTTTTTAAAAAAATCAAGAAGACTATCTAGTAAAATCCCTAAGTTTTCTTCTTGATTTTTTCAAAAAGGTTTTCCTTATAAAAATAATAAGAATTTCTTCTTGAAAAAAAACCATAGAGAAATCTTATAAACTTTGTTCTAATTTACTACGTATTTATTAGGTTCAGTTTTCTCTGTGTACCCTCTATCAAGGGGTATGCTATTGGTTTTTGTTTTCGTGTGTTGCTTCGTCTAACCCCATTTAAAAATTTTTGCTTTTGGAAAATTTGTGCAACATCTGGGTTATTGTGTTCACTTTACTTTCACTATAAAATAAATTTCAGTTTTTTATTTTTACACCAACACATATGAACAGTTTTAGTTTTTATTATTAAAATAAGGAAATAGGATTGCGTCTAGGTTGCCTACGCTAAAGTCGAGTAAAAACTCAGGATATTAAATTGTTTTTTATTGTATTTTTTGTTTGTTTTTTAGGCTAATAAGGCAAATAAATAAAATAAATTAGAAATTTTAACATAATATATGGTAGGTTAGATAAGAATAACATGATATTTTATAGTAACTCAAAGCCTTTATGTCACAGGATAGAAAGAATTTTCCAAACTTTTACATAATTTCCCTACAATGCTATGAGCGCATCTGCTCGATACAATTTTCTCGGTAATATTTAACATTTCTAATATACTCTCAGTTAAAAAAATAATTAAAGAGAGTTAAATCTGGTCACTATATAGGGTTATCCATTTCGTGGTTTCAAAAGTATTGGACTCGAATTCGACATCTGTCAAACTAAGTTGTGAAACAAATTTTTTTCTTTTCAGTTGAAAGTCTGACATTGACGAAAATGGATCGCTTAACTATCACACAACGCATAAAAATTATCAAAACCTACTATAAAAATGGTGATTCTTCCATAGCCATGTATCGAACAAAATTTTCTTCAGCAATTAAGCACATTTCACACTCGGTATGTTAATAAACAAAATTGTCGTATTTGGAGTTCTGGGAATCCTCAAGTAATTGAAGAGAGGCCATTACATCCAGAAAAAGTCACTGTTTTGTGCGCTCTTTGGTCCGAAGGTTTGATTGGACCATACTTCTTCGAAAACGACGATGGAACGACTGTCACCGTCATTTCGGAGCGTTATGGTCATATGATAACCGACTTTTGTTTGCCTGCTATTGAAGAATACGACTTGGAGAATACGACTTGGTTTCAACAAGACGGTGCCACATGCCACACAACTAGAGCAAATATGGCTTTATTGCAAGAGACATTTCCAGGCCGCGTAATTTCTCGTCGTGGCGATATCAACTAGCCACCAAGATCATGCGATTTGACACCATTAGACTTTTTTGTGGGGCTACGCGAAAGACCGTGTTTATGCAGATAAACCTTCAACTCTTGAGCACTTAAAAACCAACATTCGTCAAGTTATGGCTGAGATACCGCCCAATATGTGTCAAAAAGTTGTCGAAAATTACCTCAAAACAATCAATGCTTGCATGAAAAAAATATTTTATATGTGTTTTATTTACGTTTACTTTTGAAATGACTAAATGGATAACCCTATATAATGTGAAAACCCTAATTAATTGATTTTATTTCGACATTTGACTAGATATGCTAACCCCAGGTCAGACATCTCGAACAAAATAAGAAGAAAATTTTCTGGTGATTGAGGGGGTGAATTTAATTGCCTTGGTGCATAATAAAGCAACCACTCCTTGACTGAATGCGCAGTATGTTTGGGGTCCTTGTTTTATTGAAATATCCAGCCATTGTACCCCACACCATCACACCTCCTCCACCGTACTTGACTGTTGGTATCAAATTTTGTGCATCTACCGCTGTATTCTTTTTTCACCATACCTTTCCTCTGCTGTCGTTGCCGAAAATATTTACTTTTGTTTCATCCGTAAATAATACCGTTTTCCAAAATTCTTCATCCTTGTCTATTATCGAAAAATACATGGTGTACAAATAGTTATGTCCCTAACTGTATGTATCAAAGATCAGCAATGAATCGTTTTTTTCGCTACTCATAAGTACTCATGAAATTGTAAGTATGAATGAGTCAACATAACATACATAATTGGCCATTACAACGCTTCAGTCAGGATTACGACCCAGCTTCTCACACCACTCATGTTGTGTGTGTTAATTTTATACGTGAGTGGCGGAACCTACAGTTTAACGTCGACTCCGAACGACAGATTTTTGAGAAACTTTTTCATGGCAGGTTTATTTACTCTCAGATTATTTGCTGAGAGGTAGTCGCCGAAGAAATGTTTTTTTTCATATTTCGTTGTAATGTCTGACCTGGGATACGTCTAATAAGCCAACACACTACCTACTAGACTACGGCGACTTCCATAACAGTATTGAATTTCAACTACTTTGATTCATTCGTATTCACTACACCATCGATTTATAAGTACAGATTGCAATGAGTATGAGTACAAAGTTGACATCAAACTCACAACATTCGAAATATGTTTGATGCATACGCCTACTCATTCAGATTTATAAATTTAGAAAAATGCTTATAATACTCATAAATGATTCGAGTGATTCGAAACATTCGTCAAAATTTACAGCGTTCGTTGTTGTTGCATTTACAAAAAAAGAAAAAAGAAAAAGGCAAAACAAACACACAACCTTATTGTGAGTATTATAGTGTTCGTACGCGAATCATACATATTTTGTGATTCGTGTATACGATGGAGAGTCGAAATCAATAACATCATGCGTACTGTTAAGTATCAGTACGATGAGTACTTCAAACTTTAAATATGAGTAGTATGAGTATGATATTAAAATAAGTATGAATGCGTATAAGTATGAGAAATTATGAGTATGATTCGAATCTACTCATCTTTTTGAATACTCATTACTGATCTCTGGTATGTATGTATGTATGTATATCACTTGATTATGTATTCCTTCAATATTCAGTTTAGCACCGATTTCGACCAAACTTACTGCAGATATCTGCTGTTCTTCTACATCTGATATCTGATATCAGAGTATACATGACAAACTTTTTTTCGAATTTTAAGCTTACTTTGCTTGTTTGGAAGACATTGTCATGTACACTACTTGCATTTGTAACAGCCTCTTAAACACTTTTACTCATTCAATAAAAGGAAAATTTTTTCTTCACAACGAACTGGCCCTTTGCTAAGAATATTTTGAAAAACATTTAATTTTTTGTTTTGTTTTCCTCCATTTAAATGTAATAATTTGTGTCTGTCGCATTCGTTTTAGTCTAGACGACAGGTCGCATATCTTACTATCTACGTTTATCACAAAAAAAAATAATTGCCTTCGCAAAGATTTGTTGTTGTTGTCTGAAATAAGCGTTAAAAACGGCCACTGCTCACGCGATTCATATTTAAATGTTAAGAAATAAAAGGAAAATGATTTATTTTTGATGGCTATTTAATACATTTCGGTTTGTAGTAAAACACCGCGTGGCAAAAAGTTATGGAATAGCCTTTCACCTACGAGGGCAGATTAATAAGTACGTAATGTTTTGAACTTTCAGTCGCGTCTGTATCAAGAATGAATGGAATAGAGTGGAATCGTCAAGTTTTAAGGAAACAAGGTCGACTTCAGTACCCGTGGAGATGTTTAGTACTCTAAGAGCTAGAACAGCGTATATTAGAAGTTGCAATAATTACAACAACTATATTCTATTCTGTCACAAAATTCAGTATGTTATCTCCACTTAACGTAATGAATCGATTTAGGCTTGAGCAGCGTTGACATTTATCGAACCAACAGAGAAACTGGACGATAATGTCGATTTTGGTTTTCGGTTGAAGTTCATTCTCAATTTGGCGGGTATGTTAATAAGCAAAATTGGCGTATTTAGGGCTCAGAAAACCCGCACGTGGTCTTGCAGAAGCCTATGTACCCATTAGGAATGACTGCTTGAAGCGGCTTGTAGAACAGAGGCATCATTGGCCCATATTTCTTTGAAAATGAAAATAGAGCAACCATTACGGTCAATGGAAACACCTATCGCACCATAATAAACGATGTTTTTGTACCCGCTATTCATGGTATTGATGTGAACGTTATTTGGTTTCAACAGTATGTTGCAACTTGCCACACATCTCATGCCACAATCGAATTATTGCATCAAACGTTTGATGGCCGTTTAATTAGCCAAATGGTGATGTCAATTAGTCGCCAAGAAGCTGCGATGTGAAACCTCTAAACTATTTTTTGTGTGTGTTATGCTGAGCATTTGAAGACCAATATTCGTAATGCCTTTGCCGAGATACGACCACATACACTCGAAAAAGTGCATGAAAATTGGTCCGATCGAATGAGATACTGTGGCAGCCATATGAATGAAATAATATTCCATTTCTAACCGGAACAATAGTACTGCACAACAAAAAAATAAATTTGCCACAATTTTAAACCGTTTTTATGTTTTATTGCATTTTTAAATTTAAGCTTTTAAATGGCCCACCCTTTAGTATACAAACTTTTCGTAGTGCATTTCTTCCAATATTTTACTCGACTAGTTATCGTAGACTAGTTATCGTAGAAGTCGCCGTAGTCTAGTAGGTTGTGTGTTGGCTTATTAGACGCAAAAGCCTGGGTTTGAGCCCCATGCCAGGCATCAAAGACAAAATACAAAAAGTATTTTTTCGGCGACTTCCTCTCAGCAGATTTCTGGCAAAAACTCTGAGAGTAAATAAAAATTTGCCATGAAAAGTTTCTCAATAAATAAAAATCTGTCGTTCGGAGCCGACTTTAAACTGTAGGTCCCACCACTCATGTATAAAATTAACACACACAACATAAGTGGTGTGAGAATCTAGGACGTTGTGCAATGGGTCAATTCGACCTCCGGGTACTGTAATTGTCTTAATTGACAAGTACACGTCCTCTAACCTAACCTAACCTATCGTATTTAAACTTAAGCTTTTTTAATGACAGCAAATGTCACATAATGTTTTATTATTAAAATATTGAATTCGCCGTGGTCTAGTAGGTAGTGTGTTGGCTTATTAGACGTGAGGCCTCGGTTCAAACCCCAGGTCAGGCATCTCCAACGAAACGAAATATGGCAAAATATTTCTTCGGCGACTTCCTCTCAGCAGATTTCTGGCAAAAACTCGTGAGATTAAATAAAATTACCATGAAAAGTTTCTCAAAAATTTGTCGTTCGGAGTCGACTTTAAACCTTAGGTCCCACCACTCAGGTATAAAAATTAACGCACAATATATAAGTGGTGTAAAAAACTAGGTCGTGATCCTGACTAAAGAGTTGTAATGACCAATTATGTATATGTATTGTATGTATTAAAATAAACAGAACACCAGTAAAGTGCTTATTTAATTGTCCATAAATACTGCCCTCCTTTAACTGTTTAAGATTTTCTCTATAATAAACACAACCTCTTAAACTAAAAAAAATTAAAAATAAGAAAGGTAGCCTGCCAAAAAAAGGATATTAAATGACTTTTTCCACTACCCTCTACCACATCACTTGCAAGTAGCCACACAGCTGATAAGGGTTAACAGGCTACACAATATAAATTTGTCTTGTCATGCAGAGTCAAGTCAGGTCATTTGTAACCAAAGTGGTTGCCAGTGTAAACGAGATTTTAAATAAAAATGAAATAAATTTGACAAAAACCATTGCCTTCGTAGACTCAATTTGTCTTACCCGCCTTTTAATGTGGCTTGAAAAAAAATTAAATTCTCTGATAAATTTTTATTTTTGTTAATCAAATAACGTATGACAGAAAAGAAATCGAAAACGTTTTTTTATATGTTCTTAGTAATGTTCTCTTTTTACACTTTCATATCTTACTGTGAATTGCAAGGAGTTCAGGTTGTGTGCTCTTAATGCTCTCTTTCTCTCTCTCTTCTTCTTTGTCTCTTTAATATATTACTAGGAATTGTAGGATTTTTTATTCTGTTGTGTTTAAATATCCTCAATTTAATGATTTTTTAATTAAAATTGCTGCCAATCAGAAGTGAATGAACCGCAAACAAGCATACAGTGGCGGTGCTCAAACATGTATACGCACATACACATACATTCAAATATGTATACTCAAATATTTACGTAGTGACGGCGTGTGTCCCGCAGGGCTCTGTACTTGGGCCACTACTATGGAACATTATGTGCGATGAAGTACTTCGACTGTGATGACATTGCCATAGTCTCGGTAGCTAAGACAGTAAGGGAAATAGAGGAGAAAACGTACACAGCGATTCGAAATGTTGGAGCATAGCTGGATGAGGCAGGTTTGACACTTGCTGCACATAAAACGGAAGCCGTCTTGATAAGCGGCCGGAAGATAGTGGAGAAAATGGAAGTGGCCGTTTTAGGCACAAGGATCGAATCGAAGAGGGCGGTAAAATACTTGGGAGTGATTATCGACGACAGGTTGGACTTCAAGGAGCACGTGAAATACATCGGTGAAAAAGCATCTGTAACACAGGTAGCACTGGCGAGGATGATGCCAAATATTGGAGGACCAGGTCCATTTAAAAGGAGAATAATTTCGGCGGTAGTAACGTCGATAATGCTGTATGCTTGCCCGATATTGTCGGCGGCGCTCTCCGTGGGAACGACAAGGAGGATACTGTCCTCGGTGTATCGTCTAAGCGCGATTAGACGGATAAGTGGCTTCAGGAAAGTGTCTGATGAAGCAGTATTGGTATTGGCAAAGGCAATACTAATAGGCATATTGGCGGATGAGATGAGAAGGATACACCTTCGCCGTCTCGAGTACCCGGGACGAATAGCAGCTAAAAAAGCGGAGGAACGAAGGACTTCCATGCACAAATGACAGTCACGATGGGAGAACGGTCTAAAGGGAAAATGGACATTTCACCTTGTCCCTAATGTAAACCTTTGGATGGAGAACGAACATTGCGAGCTGAACTACTACATGACCCAGTTCCAAACTGGTCATGGGTGCTTCAGGAAATACCTGCACAGATTTGAACATGATACTTCCCCAATATGTCCAAACTGTGTAGATGAGGAGGAAGATGCGGATCATACACTAACATGCTGCCCCAGATTTAGATGGCCCGGAGAAACGAGTTTAGGACCAAACCGGCTAATGGAAGAGCTGTTGAATTGTAGAATTCTATGGAGTCAATATAGTCAGAGAATGGCTGAAGTTATGCTAGAACTCCAAAGACTAGAGGAACGGAGGCGAAATTTGACTTTCGAAGATTCCCACCTCCGGCTTAAGACAAAAAAAAAACATATGTATACTCAACAGAACGGAATGTAGAGAATCATAGTGTTTTTTTCACAAAAAAAAGCCAGAAATATTCATTTGGTATCACATACTTGGCTCATTTAAATTCGCTCTCTCTCTCTCTCTCTCTAGTGAGGAACATACATTTGCAAAAGCCTTAAACACAGTTGATCATATATTTGTATGAAAAAGAATAAAAAAGACTATAACGAAATCATTACGTCATACAAAACTGGAAAGAGAGCAAAACCACAACACAAAAATTCAAACAACGCTATAAAAGACGATTGTCGTAATTATTTTCTCTTTAAAAAATTTTTTTTTTCTTTTTTTCGTTAATTCATCGCCTTGCCCTTGTGTTGATGTTCTTCATGACGAATGCTGCTGGCTCCCAACTCATGTTAGGAACAAGTTTTGAATTATTTTTCATTAATTTTTATAATTTAATCTCAGTGAAGTCGCCGTAGTCTACTACATAGTGTGTTCGCTTATTAGACATGAAGCCGCGGTTCAAACTCCAGGTCAAATATCTCCAACGAAACTTCTTCGGTAACTTCCTCTCAGCAGATTTTGCCAAAGACTCTGAGAGTAAATAAAATTGCCATGAAAAAATTAAATACGAAGAAAATGCTTCTTCGGCGACTTCCTTTCATCAGATTTCTGGGAGAGTAAATAAAATTTTGCCATGAAAAGTTTTTCAAAATTCTGTTGTTCGGAGTCCACTTTAAACTATAAGTCCCGCCACTCATGTATAAAATTAACACACACAACATAAGTGGTGCGAAAAAACTAGGTTGTAATCCTGTTGAAGGGTTGTAATGACCAATTATGTATGTATGTATGTATGTATGTCAATTTTCTCTTTATCCCATATCATATGACTAAGCAGAGTGGCATAAACACCCTGATCCCTATTCAGTGTTTTGAATTGAATAAAAATTCTCCGTCGATTGGTAGTTTTGTTGTTCTGCATATCGATTCCACACAATTTCTATCGATTGTATATATCCTGCATTGCGATGATCGTAGCAAAATTTTTCGAAGCATATCTGACCAATTGAACTCCTAATTCACTATCCCAAATCATTTGATTTCAACACAATTGAGCAGTTGTGGGACAATCTTGAGCACAATATTCGAATATTATTGTTGTAAAAACTTGAATAACATAAAACATCAATACGCTGACAGGAATATGATTAAATCCTTGTTAATATACGCTTCAGTAGTGTAAGGAATGTGACTGAAATTAAATTCGAATTTAAAAATCAAAGACGCAAACCCACACTCTTAGCAGCGCCACTTCTTGCTTCTAACAGAGTAAACCTTGTTATTAATAGAGCACTGTTAATTGCTTAACATTGGCAATAAGTAGATTATTCTTCTACTTTGCAATTATTGCAGATTGTTGACATAAAATATAATTCTCATTAAGATCGTTATTATTTGTGAATAAAAGTATCGAAATGTAAATTACGGTTGGTGGGGATGGAGGACAGAATTGTTCCAGCTACCACTACCACGGTTGGAAAGAGCACCCACTGGACTACCATTTGCATATAGTCTGTATGGTGTACTATTTCTTATATTCTCCAAAATGGTCTTCTAGAGAATTTCCAGATATTTTTGGCGAAAAATCGATTTTTTTAAAATTGAAAATTGCTCAGTTAAGAGCAAATTTTTGCACTGTTAACGCTAAATGAGGCGCTGCTAAAATTTATTCGCACGCTCACTCCATTCACACCCTCACATCACTCACACCCTAACACCATTCACACCATTCATACCATTACACCATTTGCACCTCTCACACCCTCATACCATTCACACCCTCACACCATTCACACCCTCACACCATTCGAACCCTCGCACCTTTTGCACCCTCACACCATTCGCACCCTCACACTATTCGCATCCTGTCTACAATTAAATGTTTGGCAGAAACCTTATCGCGTTCTGCTCCATTCCTTAGAAACAGTACTGCTTTCGGACAAAGGGACACTTAGTGGATTTTAAAATCTGAAATCTCAGAAAATACAAAATCTACTATGAAAACTCGTGCTGTTTAGGGTTCTGGCAATTGATTTAGTTAAAGGGACGTAAAATGTTTTAAAAACAATTTTCACTGTCCGCCCATGTTGTCCTGTTTTCCCACAATATTGATTTTTTTTATCGGATTACAATACCTTTCGAAAATGTATGATTATCTGTTTATCGTAGTTCTTATTTCGCAATATTTTGTAACATTGATTATTTTATCAACTTTTGCTTTATTATTTTATTTTAACCAGGAATTTAATTAATTTATCCTGTTTTTCTTTCCCAATATTAAATTAATTGTTTAACAGTGCTCTGTTAGTAACATAACAGAGCTATGTTAACTGACTTGGTTTGCGTGTGGAGAGATAGATTTTAAAATCTATCTTCACACACATGGTTTATTAGAGACTGGATCAACCAGAACCATATTCGATTACAATTTGATGAGCTTAAAAGGCATGTGCAATGGGGATTGTTTTAAACAGTATTTTTACCCAGTATAAAGTAAGCCCCCTTTTCATGATTTGTTAGTGGTGGGTTTGGATCACCGCGGGCTCCGGATTAAACAAACCAGTTACCTTAGTGCCATGTTCGCCACCATGCCGAAATCTTCACACGTTATGTTACCCAAAAATCGATTACGTTTGCTCTGAAGTGCAGGGAAATCATATAAAAGTTGTTGTACCGATTCTGTTTCTTCCATATCCTGATAGCTCCTGCAGTAATCCACTTAGGGCAGCTCGGGTTTGTCATCGAAACCGCCAATAGCACAGAATTCCTTTAGAATTCCAGTTAAAGTGAAAACCGTGCTCCTTTCGAACTCAGGTATTTCCTTGGTCCACTGAGTCCAGCAACCTTAAAACCGTGTAAAATATTTGATGTTCAAACAAACGAGGATTTTAAACATCTGAGAGTCAAATAAAAACGATAGTGGTTAACGAGAAAAGAGAAACTCAACAAACCATATTTCTAAAAAACCATGTAAAGAAGTCAAGCCATTGATAGTCACTGAACTGTGGAGTGGAGAAAGTAAAAAAGCTTTTTTTCCTTTTTTTTCTACATTTCTATCTCAATTTTTTTTATAATACTTCATATAACAGTATGTGTAACAATATGTACATGTTCATATGAATATCATTCCGTTATGGTTTCTAACATATGCCAGAAATATCTGAAAAAAAATTTCTAAAAAAAACACAGTCTCAGTGGTTGCTATTATTGTTAATATTTTCTCATTTCATTAATTTGGTACACAATTTTGTACGTTTTTATGATTATTTTCTCTTAATAACTTCTGAAAGCATGAGAGCATAACAATTGTTCTTACACGAGTGTAATTGTATATTTACGTTAATTCACTTGAGCATTGAGTGCATTACGATGGCTCATATCGTTAATGAATACAAGTTTATATGGATTTAAATCTTAACAAAAAAAAAAAAAACAAAATAGAGCGACCATATGGTAAACGATACTTAAAAACTGGTATTAAGTGATACATGTAAACATTACAGGGAGACTCTAAAATATCGAAGTTATTATTACAGAAATTCGTAGCGATATTTTTTTTTTCTTCAACTGAAACTTTTTCTGGCATGAATTCATGTTAACGTTTATTATGCTACATAATAAAGCAACATATCGGTGATAACTTTTTAATCGAAATTCTTTAAAAAAAAAGAAACATGGAAAGAAAACAACGACATATTAATTCAAGTCACTTTTCTTATTTTCAATAACAAATATTTTCACTACACAAGCGAAGTGTAATGCTTTTCCCATATTATAAGTTTTACATTTCCGCAAAAGCTAAAAACGAAAGAATTTACTCTTAGGAAGCAAAGGATAACATCTAAGAAAGTAATAATTCAGGGAAACTATTCGACTATTTGTCAATACATAATTTTAAAGAGATTTCCACAGTTCTTCAAGTCAAGGTATCGGTATTTTATTGGGCTGTTGGCCGACTGAGAGAATTATCGAGCATATGACAGACAGTAATCGCCGTTCTCTAATAGGTAGTGTGTTGGCTTATTAGACGTGAGATCGTTAAGAATTCGTGTGACAATTCAACCTACAAATATGCTACACTTTACTGAGTCTATTAATATAGACGTATGAGTAATATTATATTTTATTATTAAATATTCATCATACGTAGGGGGGTACAGTTAAATGAAATACATACATACATATGTATGTAAAGGGTCCGCCAAATAACTTTTTTTTAATGCTTTAAAAAAACTACTGAATATTATCTCAAATTTCTTTTGTTATTTGAAAGTACAATCCTTCCGGTTAATAATGGAAAATAATTTCATTCAAATGGCTGCCTCGGCTGGCCATGCAGTAGCCTACACGATCGGTGCAATTTTTAAGCACATTATCGATTGTGTGCAGCTGTATTTCACCAATGGCTTCACGAATATTGTCTCTTAAAGCGTCAATTGTCTCTGGCTTGTCGGCGTAACACTTATCTTTGACGGCACCCCACAAATAATAGTCCAACGGTGTCAAATCGCAGCTACGAGGTGGCCAAACGAAATCAGCTCTGCGGGTAATAATGCGATCTTCACAAACAGGGCCCAAAACATCGAGTGTAGCTTCGACTGTGTGGCACGTAGCGCCGTCCTGTTGAAACCAAATGTTACCAATATCCTCCTCTTCAATTTTTGTGAACAAAACTTCGTTCAACATGGCCCGATAACGATCGCCATTGACTGTAACGGCTACTCCTTGCTCATTTTCGAAGAAAAATGGCCCAATTATGCCTCTGGACCAAAATTCGCACCAAACAGTGACTCGTTTTGGGTGCGTCGGCTTTTCAATTTATGCGTGCGGGTTTTCTGTGCCCCAAAGGCGACAATTTTGCTTGTTTACATACCCGCCAAGATCAAAATGAGCTTCGTCTGAAAAGACGATTTTTTTGCTAAAATCGGCATCTTCTGTAAGTCAATCGCAGGCCAACTTAGCGAATCGAAAACGCATTGAATGGTCAATTGGCTTCAACTCCTGAACAAATTGGACTTTGTATGGAGTCATACCAAGGTCTTTATGCTAAATTCGTCTCAATGATGTCTCCGAAATGTTCAATTGTTGAGGACGACGGTGAATTGATGTTGATGGCGCTTCACGCACACTTTCTGTCACAGCAGCAATATTCTCGGGTGTACGCACTGTTTTTGGCTTTTCACGCTTTGGTTTATCGATGAGGATGCCAGTTTTATTCACATTTTTCACAAGATAACGAACATACGGAGCTGACGGTGCTTCTCTTCTTCCAAAATCCGTACGCAATTTTCGCGCACATTCTGCAACATTACCATGATTTTCAAAGTAATGTCGCAATATTTCCCAGCGTTGTTCAAGCGTATACACAACAATATTCGTTCAGCGGAAGGATAAAACTAATTATCTGTCAAATCACACATGACTAAGTGTTACCATTCACGAAATAAGCACGAGTTGAAAAAAAAAACGTTAGATGACGGACGCGATACATTTGGGTGTAATATTGTATCGGTTTAAACTCCAGGTCAGTCATTTTCTCAACAAAACGAAATATGAAACGAATATTTCTTCACTAACTGCCTCTCAGCAAATTTCTGGCAAAAATTGTATTAAATTAGCACAAAACATAAGTGGTGTGTAAGAAAGTAGATCGTAATCCTGACAGAAGGGTTGTAGTTACCAATTATGTATTTTTGTATGAAAGAGAGTTCAACATGGATTTTAGTTCTTCAAGTCAATGTGTGTATCGGTTATTTATTACACTGTTAACCGGCAGAAGTCATTATGGAGTATATGACAGAGATTTTGCCATCTTTACAGAAAGTTATCTAAAGTTATTGATAAAGTCTATACAATGATTATTTGGATTATGAAATACTAGGCATATCTAAACGAGATTTCCACTTTGTTCATGCTGCAAAAATTTGAAAGTATTAAGGAAGATTTAATTGCTGATACACAAAGCAAAGAGAGGCAACAGATTTTGAATAAAGATTACATGGTCGAAATCCTACCATTTCTCTCTTATGTGAATGTTGATTGCACGCAAAGTATGTTAGAGAGGACCAAATGCTGCAGAAAATCTATTCGTATTATGGCACAGCTGAGATGATTCCATTATGACTATACCAGCTCTTCTGCAGGGACTGGAGTTCCTACGCTTATTACAATGATTTCATACAAAAACCTTGCCTTAGAGAAATGAGTAAGAAAAACCTGACCCATTAGGCGTCAGTTAGCGTAACAGGGTTCTTATTTAGTTTATGGGAACTTTTTTATAACTTAGTCTTGATCGTAATAAGGCTGCGCGAAACGCCTTATCAATTGTTAGCCTTTCCAGGTCTTGGGCTGCTTCTCACCACGACAAGTAATATATTTGCAAACATAAGGTGTTTTTTCTGATCAAAGATAGTATCGTCTACAACAGACCAATCGTCTGATTAACAAGAAATTGAGACAACAACAACAAGTTTAAAAATAGAAGCCGAATAAGACGATGGAGATGTTCTCTTACTAAAGAAAGACTGTTACTGATGCTTAGTTTATTGATTGGACTAATACTTCACCGTTAGTTAATGAACTTTGCGTCGTACATAACCTAAAAGTAGGAAATATAACTTTCATAAGAGGTTTATTTTTTAATTATTCTTACAAAGTTCTCTTGTGGATGCAAATTTAAATTGTTGTTGAAATATATTTTCTTTTGAATTCAGTTTGATAGCCACATGACGTACATCCATGACTTATGAGGCCTTTTTCGGAAAATTTTCTCTTGACGTTGAAAGAAACATATGGTAACCCTACTTTTACATCTGCAACAGCTAACGATCTGAAAATCACTATGAAGATAATTTGCAAGAACTTAAAATATTCATTTGCGACGCAATAATGTGCACATTTGCTTGCATGTGATGGCAATAAGTAGGGGTTAATTAAACAAACAAACAAGAAATAAATCCTTAAGAGTCTATAAAAAATGTAAAAATTTTTAATTTAAAACTGTAAGTAGATTAAAAAAGGCATTGGTTATGGAAGACCTTAATTCTTTAAACTGGATAAGATAAAACATTTACTGGTATTTCCATGTTAAATATTTAAGTGGGCAAAAGGATAGTGGATGTAGTATAAAGTAACGAATAACGCTGCAAGCTGTCAAAAATAAAAAATTTAAATTCGAAATGTTGTCTACAGAATACGTAGTTTAGATAGTACTACTATAGCTGTAGTAGAAGCTGAAGCTCAAAATTCGAATTTTTGTAATTTGTCGCGCGACAATTTACAAAATGTAAAATAGAGTTTCCATGATTTTCACAATAGGCCACATTAAATATGTGAAGCATAAAATTTTATGTTGCTGGAGGCATGCAAAATGTAGTTCGATAGAAAATTCCCATAATATTCTTGCCTTAAGTTGCATAAGCTTTTGAAAAGTTTGTGTGCAACATTATAAGGCCACATCACTATTCTGTTATCATTTTTTCTTACTGAACTACGCATTCCGTCGTAAGCTTCAGCTGCTACCACAAATACTTTATTCTGTTTCAGGCCTTAGTGAATAGACTATAAGCAAGTAAACTCCGTATTCAAATCTTTTTCTTTTTCTTTATAATAATGTAAAAAATTAAATGTCATTGAGATCTTTAAGGTTCATTTACCTTAAAACAAAATCAGCTTTTAAATCATAAACTCGTTACAGATATTAAGGAGAAATGAGAACCACCAGCATATCTCAATAGGAAATAGTCTACAATATGGGGAGCAATACGATAAAAAATAAATACAATATCGATTAATTCACACAACCCTGTCTATAAGGCTCTCATACATACATACATACTTACGTAAATTAATGTTTAAGTATCATTTGACCATAATTTGTACATACTATTATGATAACTATTGTGTAACATATTTCACAAGAATAGAGAGATAGACACAATTGCGCTCAACAACAAAGGACAGCACCACTTACATGTCACCACTTATATACGTTCAGAGTAGCATAGACATGCCTGTGTACGACAATATATACATATATATCATACTGACGTAGGTAGTTTAACAAGTACATATAATTGAAGCGCATCATATTACGTACATGCATACATACATATTTGGGCATTATAAACCATCAGCCAGGGTTACGACCTAGCTTCTCACACCACTTATCTATGTTGTGTGTGCTAATTTTATATACAGTGGTGGCCTTATAATTAGAAACGACTTAGCAACATGTATGTTTGTTAATTTGTTTTACAGTTTTCACTGTGTACCTGGGATCAAAGGCTTTGTTTGGAGGACGTCTTACATACGTGTTTCCATCAGATTGGGACAAATTAAACTTATATTCGTCACTCCAGAGAACTCTGTTCCAGAAACATCGTTTCTAATTATAAGGCCGCCACTGTATGAGTGGCATGACCTGCAGTTTAAAGTCTCAGGAGCCGACTCAGATTTTTGAGAAACTTTTTCATGGCAATTTTAATTAATATCAGAGTTTTTACCAGAAATCTGCTGAGAGGCAATCGACGAAGAAATATTACCACATATTTCGTTTTGATCGAGATGTCTGACCTGGAGTTTAAACCGAGGCCTCACGTCTAAATAGCCAACATCCTATCTACTAGACTCTTTAACTGTACACCACAACGTATGATGATTATTTAATAATAAAATCTAATATTACTCATACGTCCATATTAATAAACTCACTAAAGTGTAGCATATTTATAGGCTGAATTGTCACATGAATTCTTAAACAAGCACAAAGTGAATTGAGAAGAACATTTTAATCTCGTAAGAGTAAATATTAAGCAATGGGTCGCTACTTCTCTATTTATTAAATAATTTGTATACAAATAGCGGGTGGGCCTTCTATCGGTTTAAATTTGAACCATCGGTTGTTTCGAATCTGGGGTTACTTATGTCATTCTATTCTGTAACAAAATTTACTATATTATCTCCACTGAGCGTAATGAATCGATTTACGCTTGAGCAACGTCGTGATTTGCTGGAATAGATGGATAAAAAGATGTCGACTTTGCCAAAAAAAATCAACCGAAGGTTGACACCGTTGGACTATTTTCTGTGGGGCGCCGTTGATGAAAAGTGCTATGCCAAGAAACCAGAAACAATTGAGCATTTGACGGCCAACGTTAATGATTTCATTACCGAGATACGACCCCACTTACTCGAAAAAATGCAAAGAAATTGGTCCGATCGAATGAGGTACTGTAAGGCCAACCGTAGCAGACATATGAATCAAATAATATTCCATTTCTAAACGGAACTATTGTACTTGACAACAAAAAAAATAAATTTGACAAAACTTCAATCCGTTTTAGTTTTATTGCATTTTTAAATTTAAACTTTTAAATAGCCCACCCTTTATAACAAAAATCTCTGATGGGAAACAAACCCACAACCATCACACTAGCCACACTAGTCTACCAGGACACCCAATGAGTGCGTATTTAATTTTTTATCTTATTATACGATATCGTTCAAATGTTCGCTAGGAAGATCAATGGTACTCGACAATCAATCAATTCAATCATTGTATTAGAGAAGGTGTCCTATTTTCAAAATAGAAGTTCATAATAATTTATTTAAGCCACAGAAATATCACCTCTTTTGCGATATAAATTACGTAAAACAATACTACCGAAAAATTTTTAAAATCTACCCTTGTATTTAATATAAAATCTATAACTATCATCCATAAGTATGTACTATGTAGGTATTTATAAAAATATGCAGAAAACTCTTACGTATGACCCTTTAGAAAAGTCTTTTAAAACAACGTTTTTTTCTTTCATTCACAATCGTTTGAAGCAGACGTAACAGTTCTACTTGAATATGAACTTTGAACATGTGATGCACTCTGTGATACCTCTTGACTTGTGACATTAATATTCAGTATGCATTACCATTTTTTTATCGTAGCCAGGAGTCTAAAAAATTTTTCAATGAACATTCAATATTTCGTTTGATATTAAAAGTTACTCAATGGTCTTATATGTTCTACACCCTCTCTCAATCACACTTAAGTTTTCATCCTTTAAATAGTTTGTATGTAAAAACAGCTAAATGTGTGTTTAAAGATGGTATTTCAATTATGTTACATTTTAGGATAGAAGTCCTTATGGTTAAAAAGTCAATTTGTGGAATTTGTAATCATAGAGAGAGAATATTAGAAAAATCTCACACAAAATTACATAAACATCTCCAACAGATTTAATAATTGTTTTATAGTCACATTTAATTTAATTATAATAGAAATTGAGCAGTTGCAGCAGGCTAGTTTGTTGCTTAAAGATTCCCAACCATTCACAAAACCCATATTTAAAGCACAGTAATATGAGCTCCTCAAATATACTCACGTTATGCAGCTCATTAACTTACAGTTGCTACGCTGACTCGGCCATATAGTTCGAATGGAAGGCTAGGTTCAGATCAGAGGTCAGCAATGACTATTCAAAACGATGAGTAAATTCGAATCATACTTATAATTTCTGACACGCATTCATACTTATTTTAATGTGATACTCATACTACTCATATTCAAAGTTTGAAATACTCATGGTACTCATACTTAACAATACGTCTGATGTTATTGATTTCGACTCTCTATGACTTATCGTATACACGAATCACAAAATAAGTATGATTCGCGTACGAACACTACAATATTCACAAGAAGGTTGTGTGTTGTCTTTGACTTTTTCTTTCTTCTCTCTTTGTAAATGCAACAACAACTAAGACTGTAAATTTTGACGAATGATTCGAATCACTCGAATCATATATGAGCATTATAAGTATTTTTATAAATTTATGAATCTGAATGAGTAGGCGTATGACTCAACATAGTACGAATGTTATGAGTTTGATGTCATCATTGTACTCGTACTCATTGCAACCTGTACTTATAAATCAATGTTGTACTGAGTACGAATGAATCATAGCAGTTGGATTTCATACTGTTGACTCATCCTCAAAATTTCATGAATACTTATGAGTAGCGAAAAAGCGATTCATTGCTGATCTCTGGTTCAGATATCAGATGTCGACAGATTCGATTAGATGTCGACACATTATTTGTGTCAGTTCTAGAATCAGTTTGGTGCCTTCAATTAGAAGAATGTGCGCGAGAAGTAGAGGCCACTTAATAAGTTAGAAGTTGCACAATGTTTGCATATTTAAAATATTACTGGGTATAAACAACGAAATGAAGTTGTCATAGTATAGTAGTTAGTAAGTTGGCTTATTACACATGAGGCCGTGATTCAAACTTCAGCCTAGACATCTCGCACACAACGAAATGTTAAAAAATATTTCTTCGACGACTTCTAGTGTTCTGACAAACATTCTGAGAGTATAATAAAAGTTGTCATGAAAGGTTTCTCAAATCTATTGCTCGGAGTTGACATTAACCTGTACGTGCTATTACTCACAGGTAAAATTAACATAAAACATCAGTGGTGTGAGAAGCTAGAGAGTAATCCAGACTAAAGGGTTGTAATGACCAAATAAGAAAGACCGATTTCCCAGTTAAAAATTTTTTAATAAAATTAATATCTCTTTTCTATGGAAAAGTTTTCGATAACAACAATTTTTATTCAAAAAATTTTCGATAACAATAATTTCTTTCCATAAATATTTACATAGCGACAATTTTCTAAAATAAGTTTAATACATCTAGAATTTTCGATAGCTTCTTTTCCATGAATTTACAAAGAATACTTATCGGTTACTATAATTTGCAATAGAAATTTTTTCGATAACAATAAGTTTCTATAAAAAAAATTTCGATAACTACAATTTTCATAAGACAAAATTCCGATAACAAGAATTTTCCTTATAAAATACTATCATAAGGATAATTTTCTAAAACAATTTTTCTGTATCTAGAATTTTCTACCGATAGCTCTTATTCCAGAAATTTACAAATATCCCTTGTCGATTAATAAAATTTGCGATAGAAACTTTTTCGATAACAACAAGTTTTTATAGCAAATTTTTCGATAACAATAAGTTTCTATAGAAATTGTTTCGAAACAATAAGTTTTTATAGAAATTTTTTCGATAACAATAAGTTTCTATAGAAAATTTTTCGATAGCAATAAGTTTCTATAGAAAATTCTTCGATAAGAATAAGTTTCCATAGAAAATTTTTCGATAAGAATAAGTTTCCATAGAAAATTTTTCGATAAGAATAAGTTTCCATAGAAAATTTTTGATAACAACAATTTTCATTAGAAAAATTTTCAATGACAACAATTTTCATCAAAAAGATTTTCAATAACAACAATTTTCTTTATAAAATAATTACATAAGGACAATTTTTTAAAGCAATTTTTCGATACCTATAATTTTCTATCGATAGCTTTTTGCAGAAATACTTTTCGGCTACTAAAATTTGCGATAGAAATTTGTTCGATATCACTAAGTATCTATATAATAATTTTCGATAACAACAATTTCCATTAGTAAACATTTCGATAACAACAATTTTCCCTATAAAATAGTTTCCAGAATTTTACAAAGAATACTTATCGATTTCTAAAATTCACGATTGAAATTTTTCCGATAACAATAAATTTCATATGTAACAACAATTTCATTTTACAACATTAGCAATACTATATGGAATATATTTTAACATCAACAATTTTCAATAGCAAATATTATAATTTTCCCCAGGAAATTTTTATGACAACTAGTTATTTTCGAAAATGTTTCGTTAACAACAAGTTTCTGCAGAAAATGTTTCAATAATAATAAGAATATATTTCAATAAAGGTAGTTTTAGCAAAAAAAAATTATGACAAAAATCAGTGTTTATCGATGGTGATACAGAACAATTTCATAATTTCGTTTTAATCACTTAATGTTTGCAACATTTGCATTCAAGACACCAAAATTATGCCAATTAATTTAATTTTAATTCTCGATTATTTAAGGCAAAGATAAGGTTTTGATAAGACAAACCATAATAATACTTACACAATGAGAGAATAGTTGACTTTCGATAACAAATATTGCTTTGTTGTCAACCATTATTATGATTATGATTGAGAAGCAATGAAGTAAAACAAACCACACAATAAAAATTAATTGAACTGACCACCTTCTATTTAAATGTATATCTAAATATGTAGGTATATACAGCCTTCAGTTTTTACTCTTTCATTTCAACTTATATTGAATATAACAAGGTGAACATACTAAAAGTGCCATACATCTGGAAACATTTCTCATACACACGTGTACTAGTATTGCTGTTGCATTTTTAATAACGATTACTTCAACACTATCATAAATTTGCTCGTCCTTTAGGTCGCATTCTCTTTTAACCCCTTCTCAAAATTTATAAAAGTGTAAAGAACCATAAAAACAAGAACTTAAAGATTAAAAATCATAAAATAAAAGCAAAAGTAAACTTTGAAAGTAGACAAGACCGACTATAGGATACGCTGTAATACAATAATTAGTATGGAAACAGATAATGGTGAATTATTTCTTCAGCGCCGAAGTCGCCGTAGTCTAATAAGCAGTGTGTTAGCTTATCAGACGTGAAACCACAGTTAAAACCCTAGATCGGACATCTCCAACAGAACGAAATAAAAAAAATATTTCTTCGGCGACTTCCTCTCAGCCGATGTCTTGAATTATAGAACATAAAATTAATAAAAATTGTCATAAAAAGTTTCTCAAAATAATCTGTCCTTCGGAGTTGACTTTAAACTGTAGGTTCCGCCACTTATGAATAAAATTAACACACTCAACATAAGTGACATGAAGTCGCAGTAGTCTAGTAGGTAGTGTGTTGGGTTATTAGACGCAAAAGTCTGGGAGCCCCAGGCCAGGCATCAAAGACAAAGTACAAAAAAAAAGTATTTTTTCGGCGACTTCCTCTCAGTAGATTTTTGGCAAAAACTCTGTGAGTAAATAAAAATTGCCATGAAAAGTTTCTCAATAAATAAAAATCTGTCGTTCGGAGTCGACTTTAAACTGTAGGTCCCACCACTCATGTATAAAATTAACACACACAACATTAGTGGTGTGAGAAACTAGGACGTTGTACAATGGGTCAATTCGACCTCCGGGTACTGTACTTGTCTTAATTGACAAGTACACGTCCTCTAACCTAACCTAACCTAAGTGGCATGAGAAGTTAGGTCATAATCATGACTGAAGGGTTGTAATAACCAATTATGTATGTATGTATGTATATATGTGTATATCTTCGACATTTCAATATGCTACGTCCACTGCCATGCATTATCACAATTAAACCATACAGTTGAAATACGAGTCTATATTTCTTTATAGTAATAAAAATGTATTTACGACATACATCTATACACAATTGTATTCTGATACGTCCTTGACATCGTTATCATATCGGTATATACTTCAGTTAATTATTTCTACTTTTACAATTCATAAAATATTAGCTCCACTTAGGGCCATTATTACAACTTGCCGTTAAAGTTGAGATTAGTTAAAGGTACGTTTAGCTAAAGTGAACTTTAAAGTCACCTTTAACTTATTTTCGTTATTACAACTTAGAGATAAAATAAAGTTAACTTTTTCAAAAGTATGGCAGTGTTTGGAACAATGTCGATAAAACTGCTCAAATTAAACAAGTTTTATTTAAACCCAGTGGCAACGAATGGCCTTTTTTTTGTTGTTGTGTTTCCTCATTTTGTTTATATTTGAAGTTGCCGTATTGAAAATAATATATAATATGACAAGTTCAAATATAAACTTAACTTTAAAAGTTAAAGGTAGGATGATCCTCCGTTTAGCTTAACGCTCATTCTACCTTATTATCCACTTATAATAATGAAAAACAATTTATCTGCCCGTTAAAATCCTTCCTTTAGTTAACGGCAACTTGTAATAATGAGCCTTAATCATATAGTCGTTCGGACAAATAATAACGTAAACGTAATTCTCATTTATTTAATTACTATTTAAGAATAAATGAAATAGATTGTATTTGGAGGGTGGACGGTGTTGGCAACTTAGAGTCTTTCGGAACTCAGAAATTCATTGGAATAAAGAAGTTGTTGTTCCTATTTAAGAAGAACCTTAAATCTAGAAGTAGATAAACTTTGTTCAATGAAATAGCCCTGATAAGCCTTGCTTCCCTCTTAAGACTTCAGTTAAAACACAAAACTGGTATCCCTATATATTGCAGCTGATTTCTCTAGACATAATAATACCCCTGATCCTACAATTCCTGAAATGAATGAGATGAAGCTGCGTAATAAGCTAATACAAAAAATCCTTAGGGTTACATTGCCATTACGGCAATGTCTTCATTTAAAAAAATTTAAGTTATATCTCGTATTCAGCAGAATATTGTGTTGTATTATGTTGTAGCTTACGTGATATATTTGCCTATATGGCATCCATCGGCCAATGTCAACAGGAAAGCCACAAGCAAATGTGGAAGAAACTCCGAAATGATCAAAGCAATTTCGAGTATTTTCCCCTACACATGCATAAGTACAAGGAAATAGCCACCTTCATAAGTAAAGAAGAGTTAACAGCAGCAGTTGGTTTATTTGAAGTCCAGACAAGAAAACTAATTTTCTGGAAGTCAGACATACGTACGCAATTAGTCATTACAATCCTTTAGTCAGAATTACGACCTAGTTTCCCACATCACTTATGTTGTGTGTGTTAATTTTATAAATGAGTGCCGGGACCGAAAGTTTAAAGTCGACTCCGAATGACAGATTTCTGAAAAACTTTTCATGGCAAATTTTTACTTACTCTCAGATTTTTTGCCAGAAATCTGTGGAGAGGAAGTCGTCGAAAAAATATTTCTTCTTCGTTTTTTTGGAAATGGCTGACCTGTGGTTAAAATGTGGCCTCAGGTCTAATAAAAGTCAACCAAACTACCGCGACTTCAAGGAAATCATCGAAGAAAAAGTGAACTCTGAATTTGTATCAGCGCATTATTAACAATTGAAGCAATCCCAAATGAAATCACTATAATCTAGAAGGTAGTATATTGGGTTATTAAACGAGAGCTACGGAATTCAAACCTAAGCTAAGGCATCTCGAACAAAACGAAATACGAAAAACAAATATTTCCTTCTGCAACTTTCTCTCAGCAGTTTGGTAAAAGTCCGCGAGTAAATAAAATTTCTATGAAAAGTTTCTCAAATCTGTAGTTCGAAGTCGACGTTAAACTGTAGATGCCGCCCTCATGGATAAAATTAACACAAACAACATGGGTGGTGTGAGAAGCTACCTTGTAATCCGGACTAAACGGTTCTAATGACCAATAAAGTAAGTAAGTACGAGACTAATTGCTCATGGTGTTGCAAGCATTAGTAGAAATACAATTTACTCCTACCACCTGTGTTTGTGTTAAAAAGTATACAAAACTAACAGCAGAATAATCAACAACACCTGATACGCAAAATAAAATTTAAAGCGAAACTCTTAACAGTGTTAAGAAAAAATTTAAATTTTTAAAGTAAAATTATAACACAGAACAAAGCCAGTAGAGAGTGAAAAACTTTCAATGGAATTAGAACACAAATGCTATGCGCTTGCAACTACTATAAATGAATGCAAACATATATGAAAATGGAATATGTGTGGCATTTTAGTGTCATGTTGCAACATTAGAAGAAAATGACAGCCATAAAGGCAAAAAGATACGAGTACTACTAAATCATAATGTCATATCGAGAGAGAGAGAGAGAGAGAGAGAGAGACAGTAACAACCATATGTACAACGGCATACCACATGAATACAATAAATAAACGACTATAAAAGAAAGCGGTTAGAAAAGAGATGGAGACGGAAATGGAATGTAGAAGAAATGAAATGAAATTAAATCTAACATAGTTAAAGACAAAGAGAAATAGAGAGATCTTTGTAAAGGACCTAAATGTCCAAACTCACACTTACTCTGGCATATGTATGTGGGGAGGGAAATATATTAAGAGCTAAACACAACACATGCATAATGGTATGTATGGTATGACAGTTAGCAACTGGCGTAACAGTTATGGCAACTGCCATATTCTTCTAACACATACATTCTCGCATACATTTACTTGCCATAAATATGCAAGTTTGAACAAATAAGTGTGTGTGTATAAGAGAGTAAGTTTGCATTTATTTACCGCAATGAAATTTCAGTTTGTTGGTCTCCCAACACAATTGTTAATAAAAAAAAAACTTCACCATCATTTTAAAAGATAACGTTTTGTTTAACATTAAGGTCATCCTATGAATTTCATTTTTAAAGTTATGGAAGGGAATATCTTCTAGAAATTGTCTTATAAGGTCTCAACTATGAATTAAGTTTAGTTTAAAAACAAATTGTAACTCGTGTTTTAAATGTTTTACATTAAATATGAACCTCAATAATACAGCATTTGCATTTGAATACCGTGTGGCATTTTTAATTTTTTGGAAAGTCATCTCATAAGGTTTGCAATGGAATAACAGGCAATATTGAATTTTTAAGAAGTATTTCACTGCGAAATTGTTTTAAATTCTAAATAAGAAAAATCATTTGTAAACTTTTACTTCAGATCCTGACAGTATGGATCCTGGTTGTAAAAAACAACATACAATTACTGAGCAATGCTAAGCATTTCAAGACTGCAATAATTACATTTCTGAATGAGCAATAATGTACAAATGTAATTAATTAATCATAATTTTTTAATATAATTGTTATTTTTTTGTTTTAATAATATTTGTTTTGTTAATTTATTTTTAAGATTATTATATTTTTTTTATTTCTCAAACTTTGTTATGCCTATATCCTTAGCAGTACTGTTAAATACGATGATATCTTGTTGTACTGTATTTACGCCTGAATAAATAAATAAATAAAAAAGGACTCCAATGAAATTCTTCTATTTGTTGTATTCCATCTGTTTTATTTCCAATCCAATGATTTCTATTTCTCTAACTTTTAGTAGCCCCAAGTGCAAGTAGATCATTAGAGTGTTTTTTTCACTCTAAATGCTATCTTGAATATACAGATCTGGAGTCTTCTCGTAACATGACCGATTCAGATCCATTTTCTCCTTGCAATATTTTTCCATTTGTCACAGATTTCTATATCATTTAAAATAATCCTTGTATGTCGTTCGCAATGTCTCAATAAGTCGCTGATAGCTACTCGAACACTCGACTATTATAATGGGTCCGCAAAATAACTTTTTTTGTGAAAATGCTTTAAAAAAAACTACTGAATATTTTCTCAAATTTCTTTTTTATTCAAAAGTACAATCCTTCCCGCTAATAATGGAAAATAATTTCATTCAAATTGCTGCCTCGGCTAGCCATGCAGTAGCCTACACGATCGGTCCAAATTTTAAGCACATTATCGATTGTGTGCAGTTGTATTTCACCAATGGCTTCACGAATATTGTCCTTTAAAGCGTCAATTGTCTCTGGCTTGTCGGCTTAACACTTATCTTTGACGGCAGCCCACAAATAATAGTGTAACGGTGTCAAATCGCAGCTCCGAGGTGGCCAAACGACATCAGCTCTGCGGCTGATAATGCGATCTTCAAAAACAGGGCGCAAAACATCAAAACATAGCTTCGGCTGTGTGGCACGTAGCGCCGTCCTATTGAAACCAAATGATGCCAATATACTCCTCTTCAATTTTTGTGAACAAAAATTCGTTCAACATGGCCCGATAACGATCGCCATTGACTGTAACGGCCACTCCTTCCTCATTTTCGAAGAAAAATGGCCCAATTATGTCTCTGGACCAAAATCCGCACCAACCAGTGACTCGTTTTGGGTACGTCGGCTTTTCAATGTATGTGTGCGGGTTTTCTGTGCCCCAAATGCAACAATTTTGCTTGTTTACACACCCGCCAAGATCAAAATGAGCTTCATCTGAAAAGATGATTTTTTTGCCAAAATCGGTATCTTCTGGTGTAGGCTATTTTTTTTTTCATTATTAACCGGAAGGATTGTACTTTCACATAAAAAAAAGAAATTTGAGAAAATATTCAGTAGTTTTTTTTTAAAGCATTTTTAAAAAAAAGAAGTTATTTGGTGGACCCTTTAAGATTAAATTGAAGATAATATGGAACTGTCTGGAGAAGCTGAATCAGCTAGGTAAGGAAATAAAGGTTGCGCTTTGCTGTGTCCCAAGACATGTAGGTGTCCTCGGCAATGTACAACCAGACGAGCTTACGAGCAGCTCGTGGGGCTAGAAGCTTTTTCTGGAGTGGGAGTAGATGTTTTGAAAGTACCCAACGAAAGGGAAGATAAAGAAAATCAAAATCTCTTCTCAAACCAACTGGGTTTGTTGCAATCCAAATTTTAGTTGGAAAATTACAATAAAAGGACACTTGGGTCATAGCATCCAAGAATAACCTGATGTTGGTAATCGGTCTTTTGACATGCCACTGTATGCTCAGTGTCCTCATATTGAAAATAGAAATTGTCTCGAGCCCATCACGTAGATTCTGTGACGATGAATGGGGGAATGTCATTGTTAACATTGAAAAGCATCCTGAAATTTGTCAGGGTAAAAGTCTCCTCATATAAAGTTTAAGAGGAGTTTTTATAGGTCGCTGACAAGGATTTGGAACAGATCCCAGCCGGACTATTGCATGGTATGTTGCGATGATAAGGAGTTGGAGACTATCGAACACCTCTTCTGTAGCTGTCCAGCCCTTATTAGATTGAGGTTGAAGACCCTTGGCAGAGGCTTCTTTGAGGGTTAAATAAAGGCTCTCCGTAGATTTATTATTAGTTTGAGCTGGTTGAGAAGTGGTAGGGTTTCAATAGTGTAGTCGCGCTGTCTTGTGTGTTTTGTTGTTCTGGGTAATTCCTCTGCTTCCTTTTTCTCCCTTTCCTTCCTCTGCTTTTTCTCTATCTTCCCTATTGTCCTCTCCCCTTTAGGACGTTGTACAATGGGTCAACTGGACCTCCGGATACTGTACTTGTCTCAATTGGCAAGTATACGTCCTCTAACCTAATCCTAACCTAAACTTTAATAGATGACATGGTCACTGTACTAAGGTACCTCCTCAAAACAATAATAATTAAACGATCTCGTTGCTATTAGAAGCAATGCTCTCCTTGATTATGTATTGAGGCTTTGTATTGTGTGAGTAATGAAGAATATTGTTCACATGTAAACACGTACATATTTCCATTCCTTATTCGAAAAGAAAAAATTGCATTTTGCTCCACTGTAAATTGATTTAGAAATAAAATTTTCCTCATGATTGTGTCCAGAACATACTCGCACACATTCACATTTCCACACGTCATACGCTACATTTCATATAAAACTGCACCAGTATACGAACCACAATAAAAGACAACTTCGCAGTCTTATGACAAGTATGGGAAACGGAGTTTTTCAATCTGAACTTATTATTGCTTAGTGGAGAGAAATATCTGAGCCTACTTTAACAATTCTAAATATTTGCTTTACATCAGTAACTAAAAATTTAATAAAAAAAATAAAATATGATTGAAAATTAAAATTTCTCATCAAATTTCTCACCGTTAAAATAGGCCTAGGTGTAAAAGAAAAATCAAACTAAAACGTTGCTAACGTATAAATTGTCAAACTAAATCTATGGCATCAGAAAATGTTAAAAGTGATAGAAATTATGGTCTTTGTAGAGCAATAGAAGAGGAAGAAAAAAATGTGAACAGCTTTATGTCAAGTTGAAATCGCTAAAGGGGTAGTCACACAAATTCGAAACTGAAGCTAAATTATTATTGATATTGATGCAAGATGCTAAGAAACTGCAGAAAGTATTCAAAGGGAGTCTAACTAGAGTTCAACAGAACTAGCAGTACAGCCATGTGGCTAAACTCTACAAAAGCTAAGGAGTAAAGGTTGTTAACAGTTTGTTATGGCTACAGGCTGGATGATGCCTGAATTGAATTTCGATCATCCCGCTTTTGTAATAAAAATATAGAAAAGACTCATTGTGACAATGGTTTATGACTTCCAGAGAATATCGCATTTGCATTTGTCGTCTGCATACTCTCTATCATATAATTTGGTTGTATAGGGTGGCCCATTTAAAAGTTTAAATTTAAAAACGTTTTGAAATTTTTAAAAATTTATTTTTTTGTTGTGTAGTACAATTGTTCCGGTTAGAAATGAAATATTATTGCATTCATATGGCTGCCGCGACTGGCCTCACAGTACCTCATTTCGATCGGACCAATTTTCGTGCACTTTTTCGAGTGTATGGGGTCGTATCTTGGCAATGGCATAACGAACGTTGTCCTTCAAATGCTCAATTATTTATGGTTGTCGGCATAACACTTTTCTTTAACGAGGCCTAATTTAAAATAGTCCATTGCTGTGAAATCGCAGCTTCTTGGCAACCAATTGACATCAACATTGCGGCTAACTAAATGGCCATCAAACGTTTAACATAATAAATCGATTGTGACATGAGATGTCTGGCTAGTTGCACCATCCATTTGTGCAGCCCTTGCGCTAACCAACTTCTTCCATTTCCCTGATTTTGGTGGAACTTGGTCAGTACAGGGACTGCGTTCACCCGTGGCATCACAAAGGGCCGCTATGCGTGCTCAAGTGAGCTTTGTGATAACAGAGCTACCACTCCGACCTAACCTAACCTGCACCATCCAAGTTGAAACCAAACATCGTTCAAATCAATAAAATGGAAAGCGGTTACAAATGCCTCCAATCCACAATCCACACCAAACATTCGGTTTTCTGAGTTCCAAATACGGCAATTTTGCTTATCAAGATGAAAATGAGCTTCAACCGAAAAAAATGACTTTGTTTTCGGCAAAATCGACATTATCGTGCAGTTTATCTCTACGATGCTGAAGCGTAAATCGATTCATTACATTAAGTGGTGACAATGTACTGAATTTTGTGAAAGAATAGAATGACATACATAAGTATTGCCAGATTCGAAATAACCGATGGTTCAAATTTAAACCGATATATGGCCCACGCGATATAAAGCAATCCACTGGTAGCCAAAAATACACGTTACGGCTCATCAATATAGGAAGTAACCGAAGTCCGAATCTCGATTCAAAAATCCTCTAAAACCAGTTCATCGTTTTCCCATGCTGTTCATAAATGTTTTGAAAAATCCGTAAAATCCTTCAGATTTCATAATCATCTCTTTTTTTCCTTAAGGAAGAACTTAGTATTCTAGAAACAGCTTTAAAAGGAAGATTTTATTTTTTTTCCTTTTCTAAGTGAAATTACTCATATATGAGTTATACATATGCCTTCCTTTTCCAATACACTTCTGACAAACACCCATTCCTATTATGAGTACATCTAGAAAGGGTAGGTATGAAATTGAGACAATTGTGGCTTGAGTAGAGGAGGAATGCAATAAGAATGAAAATGGAGATTCTTGTTAATTTTTCTTTTGCTTGTTTGTATCCATTTCCTAAAAATTTTTCCTCAGATTTTTTCTTTACTGTTTCTCTTCATTCACAGAAAAAGGGAGCAAAATAATTGTAAAAAAAGGAATTGAATTTCAATTTGTAAAACAATACTTTGTACAAATGATTGCAAGTGAGTGCTCAGTTTTGTCATTTGAAATAGAATCCTCCTCTCTGTCTTTCTCTTTCTCTCTGTTTTTTTTCTTGTCATTGAAGTTAAAGGTTTTTCTTGTCTTTAATGCACTAGATAATGACACTAAGGGCCATTATTACAAATTGACGTTAAAGTTTTGTTTAGTTAAAGGTAACTTTAGCTAAAGTGAACTTTAAAGTTACCTTTAACTTATTTTCGTTATTACAACTTACAGAATAAAATAAAGTTGGCCATTTCAAAAATATGGCAGTGCCGCAGCAATGTCGATAACACTGCTCAAATTAAGCAAGTTTTATTTAAACGCAGTGGCAACGAAGGGCCTCTTTTTTGTTGTTGTGTTTCCTCATTTTATTTATATTTAAGGTTGCCATACTGAAAATAATATATAATAGGGCATGTGCAAACATAAACTTAACTTTAAAAGTTACCAGTAGGATGCTCTTCCCTTTAGCTTAATGCTCACTTCTACCTTATCGTTCACTTATAATGATGAAAAACAATTTATCTGCCCGTTAAAATCCTCCCTTTAGTTAACGGCAAGTTTTAATGAGGACACAAAGGGTGTAAAAGAAAAGTGAAATTACTTTAATTGTAGTCCTCTGATTATCATTTATTAAATAAAAGTATCGTTTTATTGAATAACTATTCAAAATCATTAACTACCCATCTCCGTGCTTAGTAGTCATTCGCCTTATTTGCTAAGCAAGGTAGGTTTATCCACCAAAACTTACTTGCGCACATGTAGCTGCCAGTTGTGACGCCACAGGCAAACACAGTCCCTGTACTTAACGAATCCCATTAAACTAATCAAAGCAGTCGGTCAGCGACAACCCTATGCTAGAAACCAGCCTAAAAGTCTTATAAACGAAGATACATCCTTGATATTAATAACGCCGTTAAGCAGACAAAAAATTGAGAGCCAAATAACATAAATCTGCACCTCGAAAGAGATGGGCATTAACAAAGAATGTGGATAACAGTTTCCTCCTCTTCAACCCTCGGCAGAAGTTGTTTGATGGGAACTGCAGTGTTTTCGCGTGTCTTCCGATTACGCAATGCGATGTAGTCATGGCCACTGTAATCGAGATGACATTTGATAGGGTGATACATTTACCACCTACTATAAATATATAGGGTCTTTCAACAGAGAATTCTGAACTTTAACAATTGAGAACGCCCATCTTATTAAAGCCACATCTGAAAAATTAGTTGTCATTCATTCAGTCTATTTTGCCAAATAAGCATGGATGACCGCAGACAACAATCTATGTTCGCTGAATAAGATTTGGAGTATTTGGCAACTGACCCCAATTTTTTAGCGAAAAACCATCTTCAACGATGAGTCCTACTTTTGGATGAATGATTACGTGAATAAACAACATTTTCGCAATTAGGACGATATTAAACCTCATGAGAATCAAGAGCGAACAAAGCGCCTCGAACCAAGGTTGGCGGCGTCATTGGTCGGTAGGCTTGACACCACTATCAAGGGCGAGTGCTGTAGGTGGCTGATTAAGTATAAATAAATAGTTGGCCTACTTACTTTGGCCTGAATTAAATGATCTGGATACAACGATTATCCCGGATTACGGCCACTAACTATGCTTCCGATATAGTCAAGGAATGATGTCAGTCTGGAGATCAAGCGCAGGATCACTCTGGCCAACAGGTGCTACTATGGTCTCAATGGGCAATTGAGTAGCAGAGACCTCTTTCGTACAACAAAACTAATACTCTACAAAGCGCTCATCATTACCGTGCTTCGTTATGGCGCAGAGGTATGGACACTATTGAGCACTGATGTAGCAGCCTTGAGAGTATTCGAGAAAAAAGTTTTACGTTAGATCTTCGGTCCAGTGCGATGATTTTCGCAACCTATCCAACAGTGAGCTGTATGTGCTCCTCAACGACATGGACGTTGTGCAGCGTATTAACATCCAGCGGCAGTGCGGGCTCAACCATGTTGGTCGAATGAAAGAGAATGCTCCGCGCTAGACGACTATTTGATGCGGGGATTTGCGGAAGTTGGCGATGAGGATGACCTTGTTTGCGTTGGAAGTTTTGTCATCGATTGGTGTGAATAACTGTCGAATGAACGTAAGAAGCAGATACATACATACATAATTGGTCATTACAACCCTTCAGTCAGGATTACGACCTAGCTTCACACACCACTTATGTTGTGAACGTTAATTTAAAACGTGAGTGGCGGAACTAAAGTCGACTCCGAACGACAGATTTTTGAGAAACTTTCCATGGCAATTTTATTTATTCCCAGCGTTTTGCCAGAAATCTGCTGAGAGAAAGTCGCCGAAGAAATATTTTTTGTATTTTGTTTTGATGTCTGGCCTGGGGCTCGAACACCGGCTTTACGTCTAAAAAGCCAACACACTACCTACTAGACTACGGCGACTTGCCTCAATACTTCATATTATCATTCAGCTGTTGCAAGCTTTCTCCCTGTAGTCTTTGATACTTTTTTACAGCGAATTACTTCAATCTTCAACACTAGAATTATTATTTCCAGATAAACTCTTTGCTTTTAAAGATATACTCTCCTTTTGGGAAAAGTGGTGTTGTTGCTTATATTTCTTCCAAAATTGTGCATCTCTCTCTAACGCTTAAAATCATAATCATAGTTGGTTATTACAAGCCTTTAGTCAGGATTACAACCTAGCTTCTAACATCACTAAAGTTGTATGTGTTAATTTTATACTTAAGGGGCGATACCTACAGTTTAAAGACGACTCCGAACGCCAAATTTTTTTGAGAAATTTTTCAAGGCAATTTTAATTATTTACAGAGTTTTTACCAGAAATCTGCTGAGAGGAAATCGCCAAAGAAATACTTTTTGTATTTTGTTTTGATGTCTGGCCTGGGGCTCGAACCCTGGCGTTATGTCTAATAAGCCAACACACTGCCTACTACGCTACGGCAACTCTATAACACAAATTATCATTTAAAATTGTATTTCTTTCATAATTAAAATTTTTTTTTAAATTAAAAATTTTTTAAACAAAACGAATCTCTCTTTATTGTTATAAACCTCCAGCATATTACGCAAATATTATATGAAATGAAAACAATAATGTTTACTTTTCAACATTTTTATAAAAAATGCATTTATTTTTTACATTATTGCTTAGAAAGGAGAAGAGTAAGAGAGAAAAAGGCGATAAAAAAGCAACAAAATATGAAATTACTATGGCAACGCTAAAAGCTATTGGGTGTTGCTAGAATAAAAGGAAACAAAAATCAGAAAAAATCTTACTGTTTAACAAGGAGCCATAATTTATGCAGCAAATAAACTTAAAATCACACCTACACATACACATACACAAGAGTACACACTCAAATGCTTATAGATTACTCCCTGCCGTCAAATGAGTAGCTAACTACAAAAAAAACTAACTTTAAGTTTGCTTGTATCGACTAACTTAAAGCTAACTACTACGCAATGCAAAATTTACATTAACCAAAGTGTATACAAACACTCCAATTCTTAACGCCGTTGCATATAGATAACTAACGTCTTAGACGTTTGATTAATAAACAAAACCGCGTGTCTTCTTTTCGCTATATATTTTTAGTTAAAAATTTAATGTTTGCGTAAAATAATTAAAAAAATACACTAAATTAAAAAATACATAAATTCGCAAGGTTTGGAGTAATTTTCTTTGAAGTGAAGTGAAACAATATTAAAGGGCCGCTTGCCAAAAAAGCTTACGGAAATTATGTCACCAAATTTGTGCATGGACATAAACTTGGATGGTGTTCACGGTAAAAAGCATTTAAAAGACTTTGCTGCCTTTTATGACGCCTTAACAGGTAAGTGCTAATTTGAAAATATAAGTTTTAACCAAGTCTTAAAACATGTAAAAATGTATATACATATTTTTTAAACAGATGCCTGTCGATCACTCGGCTCTCAGGATGTGGAAACTGAGCTGCGTAACGCCTTAAAAATAATAAAAAAACGTCGTATTCATGCTAAGTGCATTAAAAATAAGAACGCAAATCAAAAAAATTAAAATATTTAAAAATCTTATATTTAGAAATTCTTTTTATCTTTTTTTACCAACAAATGTGCAAAATATTACTTCTGATGTATTGAAATGAATTTATTTTATTTATTAATTTATTTTTTTATTTATTTATTTTATTAATTTATTTATTTTCTTTTCACATGAATAAACTTTTGTTTTCTATTAAAATGTAAATTTTAAAAAACTGCTTCATTTCGAATAATTAATATGATAGCTTATTATTGTAAGTTTAAAGCCAACGTGTAAAGAACTGACTTTTCATTCACTGAAATTTAGTTAACTTATAGTCAGTTTAAAAAAAAACTAGCTTAAAGCTAATTAAAGTAGTAAGTTTATAGCTAGCTACAAATAGGTTTACTTTAAGTTAACTGCTAAGTAACTAACTTTAAATTAATTTAAAAGTAATGCAGAGTCGGACAATTGACTACTTCCTAGGACATCGCAATGTTAAAATAGTTAGTCATTTCCATATAAAAGTAATCCAAGTGTCAACCACCACTGCTTGAGAAATAGTTGGTTTTAAGTTAATTTAAAGTTAACTGAGTGTACGACAGGGCTTTTTAACACCAACACACACGTAAATTTCTAACGCATATTAAACTCATGCATTCATATGCACATCGTAACAAGGACTTGAGAGAAAACTTTATTCGTGTATGCATTTTTAAAATGCAAAGTTCATCACACGAAAGACAAAGATGAAGAGGGAGACGTGAGAAAAAGAGAGTGAGAGTGGGAGAGAAAGAGAAAGGTGAAGAGACTTTATAATTCTTATGGATGTTGTGAAAGAATAGAAATATGCACTTTAATGGGAATTGCTTCATATGGATGTGCTGTCACCATTCAGTACGAACGAATAATGTGTGTAACATTGTAACTATTTCTGAAGGCATTCATCGGAGCGAATAATCGCTAAAACGCTACTCACTGAAATTCGCTGAGAGACAAAGCGGCCCAAATGTTTTGTGGTGATAAAGCCATTATGTTAGTGGTGCTACCACGTTTGCTTTGATGTTCTCAGATTTATTCCTCTTTTTTATTCCTCTTCAAATTAGTTTATTTGCAAATATACTCGATTCTTTAATCGGCTCTTTAATCATTGAAAACTAGCAGCACTTTTCAAAATGTAACGATTTCTTCTTATATTTTCTTTTTCTTCTGCTGGCATCATCATTGCATGATTGACTAGATGACTGACTGAATAATGAATGTCGATGAGATACAATGTACGAAATTACATGAATACATTGAAATTTTGTAACATAAACGAGCTAAAAACCGAAACATATTAAAGATAGCAGTGAAGAACAAAAAAAAGGAACAGAATTGGAAATAAAATTAAATTAGAATGATTGAAAGATGAATTTTTATGATATTGGAATAGGAATTTTTCAAAATGTCTTTAGGTTTGAAATCAAGAGTTCGTCACTCACGGCCAAATCCGTGGTTGAGGGACCAATTCATACACTTTTTATCTCTCTTACATTAAATAAATATATTTCTATTTTTTCTTTATCAAATCAAAAGTCGCCGTCGCTAGTAGATAGTGTGTTGGCTTATTGGACGTGTAGTCTCGGTTCAAACCCCAGGTCAGGCATCTCTAACGAAACAAAATATGAAATTCGGCGACTACCTCTCAGCAGATTTCTGGCAAAAACTCGAAAAGTAAATAAAATTGCCCTGAAAAGTTCCTCAAAAATCTCTCGTTTGGAAGCGACTTTAAACTGGAGGTCCCGCCACTCATTTAAAAAAATTCAACACACAGCGTAAGTAGTGTGAGAAGTTAGGTTTTAGTCCTTACTGACGGGTTGTAATGACAAATTATGCAGGTACATATGTACATATCAGAGGTCAGCAATGAGTATTCAAAACGATGAGTAGATTGGAATCATATTTATAATTTCTGATACTTATACGCATTCATACTTATTTTAATGTCATACTCATACTACTCATACTCAAAGTTTGAAATACTCGCAGTACTCGTACTTAACAATACGCATGATGTTATTGATTTCGACTCTCCAAGACTCATCGTATACACGAATCACAAAATAAGTATGATTCGCGTACGAACACTACAATACTCACATGAAGGTTGTGTGTTTGCTCTCCTTGCTGTCTTTGTTTTTTTTGTTTATGTGTCTTTCTTCTTTCTTTGTAAATGCAACAACAACTAAGACTGGAAATTTTGACGAATGATTCGAATCACTCGAATCATTTATGAGTATTATAAGTATTTTTCTAAATTTGTGAATCTGAATGAGTAGGCGTATGAATCAAACATATTTTGAATGTTATGAGTTTGATATCAACGTTGTACTCATACTCATTGCAACTTGTACTTATAAATCAACGTTGTAGGGAGTACGAATGAATCAGAGTAGTTGGATTTCAACTCACTCATACTCAAAATTTCATGAGTACTTATGAGTAGCGAAAAAGCGATTCATTGCTGATTTCTGGTACATATGTTTTAAAACAGACGACTGTCAGCTATCATTTCGAAATCTTTAATTCTCTACGACTGTGGCACTTAATCAGGCTGAATTGGGCCAATGATATCGATTATGTTGGCTTTGTGGTCTGTTGTGGTTTGTGTCTTATTCGTATACATTTTCGTTTTCAGAGATTCTCACAAGAAAAAGTTTAATGACTGGATCTTGGTGGCCAGTTAACTTCACATTTATGTGAGATGACCATGCCCTCAAACCCCTTGTGCAGTGTACCCAATGTAGCCTAATCTATATGCCACAAGCGCCACATGTCGTTCGGGTTCAGATTATCTACTTCAGGACAAGAAAATATTGTATTCATCCGCCTATAGTGCTCGCCGTTGACAGCAATGGCATAGCCAACATCGTTTTAAAGAAAAATAGGAGCCGATGACGTCGTCAGCACAAAATCCATACCAAACAACTTGTTTATTACGATGCATTAAGCGTGCTTGGATTGGTGAAAATTCTACAATTTTTTTGGTTGAAGTACCCGTTCATTCAGAAATGGGCTTCAACGCTGGAGATGATTATTCGATGATTTGGCAAAACAGACTAAATGTATGACAACTAATTTGACAGATGTACCTTCAGCAAGATGGTCGTTATCAACTGGCAAAGACACAGAAGACGCCATACAAAAAAATCAACAACCTTTCAGACAAAACTGTGACAGGAAAAGATTCTGTGAGATAAATAGGAAAGCCTTAGTCTAGTTGGTAGTGTTGTGGCTTATTAGACAAGAACCAATGGTTCAAACCTATGCTAAGACATCTCGAGCAAAACAAAATATGAAGAAAATATTTCTTTTGGCGACGTCCTCTCTGCAGTCTTCTGGCAAAACTCTAAAAAGAAATAAAATTGCTATGAAAAGCTTCTTAGATCTGCCGTTCGAAATCGAAATTGAACTGTAGATTGGTATGCAGTCTTCTGGCAAAAACTCTGAAAGTAAATAATATTGCCTTGAGAAGCTTCTCGGATCTGCCGTTCGAAGTCGACATCTAGGTTGTGATCCTAGCTAAAGGTTTGGAATGACCATTTAAGTAAGTAAACAGGGAAGCTCTAATGTTTGTTGCATTTGGGACTACAGTCGCCACATTGGTCTAAAAACCGAGGCACTGTGCATGTCATAAGCACTACAACAACTGTATTTAATCCTAAATCGGTCACAAATAAATGTTTTGCTTTACAAATTGGATTGTATGGGTAGTTAAACAGCAATAAAAGGACACAGTAAATAAACAATGAAAAAGTGCTTCAAATTTCTTCCCCACTGTATTTACATGTACAAACCTTTTACTTGTTTTACTTTGTCTCTGTCTATGGTTGATCCATTTCCTATGCATACATGGGTTTCACATACAAATGCCAGTATGTATACGGATATCCATATGTGCTTAGCGTGTGGTGGTTGACGTAAACTAAAACCCATCAAAATTTTCTATTTTCTGCTCATATTTACACATACACACATAAAGTTTACATACCCATACAGACACACATCCATTAACATATAAAGTGAAATTTATTTTCGAAATCTTCAGTGGGTACAAAATGTAAAACAAGCGAGTTTCTTTGCGGAAAAATTGAAAGTGGCTGGAGGCAATCAAAAATAACAATGACGAAAATAACAATAACAACAACAAACATTTGCTAAAAACTTTTATCACTTATACACACTTTATAACAATTATTACAGGACAGCTGAAATAAATTAGAATTTAAAAATTAAGACGCTTCAGAACGAATCAAAAGATAATTTTATGGATACAAAATTTTCAAAATATTACAAGGTATTGTAAAACAGAAATCGATGACCTAGTTCTTTGAAAAGAAGTACCGGAATTCGGTATAGGCTTAAAGTCGCCGTAGTCTGGTAAGTAGTGTATTGGCTTATTAGACGTGGAGCCACCGTTCAAGTCTCAGGTCAGACATCTCCAATAAAGCGAAATTTTAATATTTCTTTGGCGATTTGGGGTCTCCGCCCAAAGATCATTCTACGGTCATCGAACCCAACCTCTTATACAGTGTTGCTTTCTGGTGGACTGCTCTAAACAGACAACACAACGTCAGACTTCTTGACAAGGTCAGAAGGTTTGCGGCTATTTATATAACCGGCGCTCTGCGCACCACCCCCACGAAAGCATTGTTCACAATGCTCAACTGGCTTCCTACTGCGCTTCTCGCTAAGCTGAACATTATCTCGACAGGGGGTTTCCACTTTCTGATTCCGTGTAGGGACGACTGGAATCCTAAAGCTGCTGTCCCCCCGGAAGTCCTGGATATATATACCGACGGCTCTACACTTGATAATGGGGTAGGAAGCGGTGTCTACTCTGGGAAACTGGACTTGAACATTTCTCTCCGTCTGCCGGACTACTGCAGCGTGTTTTAGGCGGAGGTGACTGCAATTTACCGGGCCGCTCAATGGATCCTCGTCAATGGTGCTCCTTTTACTCGCGTCAAGGTCTTTTCTGATAGTCAAGCCGCGATAAGATCGCTATCGGGTTTCGTGAATAACTCTAGGATCGTTAGGGAATGTCGCCGCTGTCTCGACCTTCTTCTGGGCGCCTTACCAGTGTTTCACTGGTGTGGGTCCCCGGACACAGTAACATTCCGGGAAATTGTAGGGCTGGTGCGCTCCTGCCACTTGCCTCGGTCAAGTTTGATATTGCGCGGAAATTCTTTCGGGACGCCAACCTATCCTGGGTCCATGAGGAGTCCTGCTCCACCGCTAGACTCACCTGGCCCTTGATGGATAGAAGGCGTACCAACCAATTACTTGGTCTTGGTCGTGACGTCATCTCAACCACAGTGGCAATGCTTACAGGTCATTGCGTTATGGTTTTGATGCTATTGAAACGGATTAAATCTGGACAGAAAAGTAACAGACGTACAATTTGTCGTCCGTGTTGGATTGCTATATCCGTTACAAATGCTTGCAGATCCTGCAGTGTGGAAGGAAGTCAATGGACTATTAATCAATGATGGCCATTGACGAAGAGATTCCCAATAGACCAATGGTAGTGGCAAAACGAAAATATAATCATATGGAAAATATAATTGCCATGTGGCTAAACTCTACAAAAGCTAAGGAGTAAAGGTTGTTAACAGTTTGTTATGGCTACAGGCTGGATGATGCCTGAATTGAATTTCGATCATCCCGCTTTTGTAATAAAAATATAGAAAAGACTCATTGTGACAATGGTTTATGACTTCCAGAGAATATCGCATTTGCATTTGTCGTCTGCATACTCTCTATCATATAATTTGGTTGTATAGGGTGGCCCATTTAAAAGTTTAAATTTAAAAACGTTTTGAAATTTTTAAAAATTTATTTTTTTGTTGTGTAGTACAATTGTTCCGGTTAGAAATGAAATATTATTGCATTCATATGGCTGCCGCGACTGGCCTCACAGTACCTCATTTCGATCGGACCAATTTTCGTGCACTTTTTCGAGTGTATGGGGTCGTATCTTGGCAATGGCATAACGAACGTTGTCCTTCAAATGCTCAATTATTTATGGTTGTCGGCATAACACTTTTCTTTAACGAGGCCTAATTTAAAATAGTCCATTGCTGTGAAATCGCAGCTTCTTGGCAACCAATTGACATCAACATTGCGGCTAACTAAATGGCCATCAAACGTTTAACATAATAAATCGATTGTGACATGAGATGTCTGGCTAGTTGCACCATCCATTTGTGCAGCCCTTGCGCTAACCAACTTCTTCCATTTCCCTGATTTTGGTGGAACTTGGTCAGTACAGGGACTGCGTTCACCCGTGGCATCACAAAGGGCCGCTATGCGTGCTCAAGTGAGCTTTGTGATAACAGAGCTACCACTCCGACCTAACCTAACCTGCACCATCCAAGTTGAAACCAAACATCGTTCAAATCAATAAAATGGAAAGCGGTTACAAATGCCTCCAATCCACAATCCACACCAAACATTCGGTTTTCTGAGTTCCAAATACGGCAATTTTGCTTATCAAGATGAAAATGAGCTTCAACCGAAAAAAATGACTTTGTTTTCGGCAAAATCGACATTATCGTGCAGTTTATCTCTACGATGCTGAAGCGTAAATCGATTCATTACATTAAGTGGTGACAATGTACTGAATTTTGTGAAAGAATAGAATGACATACATAAGTATTGCCAGATTCGAAATAACCGATGGTTCAAATTTAAACCGATATATGGCCCACGCGATATAAAGCAATCCACTGGTAGCCAAAAATACACGTTACGGCTCATCAATATAGGAAGTAACCGAAGTCCGAATCTCGATTCAAAAATCCTCTAAAACCAGTTCATCGTTTTCCCATGCTGTTCATAAATGTTTTGAAAAATCCGTAAAATCCTTCAGATTTCATAATCATCTCTTTTTTTCCTTAAGGAAGAACTTAGTATTCTAGAAACAGCTTTAAAAGGAAGATTTTATTTTTTTTCCTTTTCTAAGTGAAATTACTCATATATGAGTTATACATATGCCTTCCTCTTCCAATACACTTCTGACAAACACCCATTCCTATTATGAGTACATCTAGAAAGGGTAGGTATGAAATTGAGACAATTGTGGCTTGAGTAGAGGAGGAATGCAATAAGAATGAAAATGGAGATTCTTGTTAATTTTTCTTTTGCTTGTTTGTATCCATTTCCTAAAAATTTTTCCTCAGATTTTTTCTTTACTGTTTCTCTTCATTCACAGAAAAAGGGAGCAAAATAATTGTAAAAAAAGGAATTGAATTTCAATTTGTAAAACAATACTTTGTACAAATGATTGCAAGTGAGTGCTCAGTTTTGTCATTTGAAATAGAATCCTCCTCTCTGTCTTTCTCTTTCTCTCTGTTTTTTTTCTTGTCATTGAAGTTAAAGGTTTTTCTTGTCTTTAATGCACTAGATAATGACACTAAGGGCCATTATTACAAATTGACGTTAAAGTTTTGTTTAGTTAAAGGTAACTTTAGCTAAAGTGAACTTTAAAGTTACCTTTAACTTATTTTCGTTATTACAACTTACAGAATAAAATAAAGTTGGCCATTTCAAAAATATGGCAGTGCCGCAGCAATGTCGATAACACTGCTCAAATTAAGCAAGTTTTATTTAAACGCAGTGGCAACGAAGGGCCTCTTTTTTGTTGTTGTGTTTCCTCATTTTATTTATATTTAAGGTTGCCATACTGAAAATAATATATAATAGGGCATGTGCAAACATAAACTTAACTTTAAAAGTTACCAGTAGGATGCTCTTCCCTTTAGCTTAATGCTCACTTCTACCTTATCGTTCACTTATAATGATGAAAAACAATTTATCTGCCCGTTAAAATCCTCCCTTTAGTTAACGGCAAGTTTTAATGAGGACACAAAGGGTGTAAAAGAAAAGTGAAATTACTTTAATTGTAGTCCTCTGATTATCATTTATTAAATAAAAGTATCGTTTTATTGAATAACTATTCAAAATCATTAACTACCCATCTCCGTGCTTAGTAGTCATTCGCCTTATTTGCTAAGCAAGGTAGGTTTATCCACCAAAACTTACTTGCGCACATGTAGCTGCCAGTTGTGACGCCACAGGCAAACACAGTCCCTGTACTTAACGAATCCCATTAAACTAATCAAAGCAGTCGGTCAGCGACAACCCTATGCTAGAAACCAGCCTAAAAGTCTTATAAACGAAGATACATCCTTGATATTAATAACGCCGTTAAGCAGACAAAAAATTGAGAGCCAAATAACATAAATCTGCACCTCGAAAGAGATGGGCATTAACAAAGAATGTGGATAACAGTTTCCTCCTCTTCAACCCTCGGCAGAAGTTGTTTGATGGGAACTGCAGTGTTTTCGCGTGTCTTCCGATTACGCAATGCGATGTAGTCATGGCCACTGTAATCGAGATGACATTTGATAGGGTGATACATTTACCACCTAATATAAATATATAGGGTCTTTCAACAGAGAATTCTGAACTTTAACAATTGAGAACGCCCATCTTATTAAAGCCACATCTGAAAAATTAGTTGTCATTCATTCAGTCTATTTTGCCAAATAAGCATGGATGACCGCAGACAACAATCTATGTTCGCTGAATAAGATTTGGAGTATTTGGCAACTGACCCCAATTTTTTAGCGAAAAACCATCTTCAACGATGAGTCCTACTTTTGGATGAATGATTACGTGAATAAACAACATTTTCGCAATTAGGACGATATTAAACCTCATGAGAATCAAGAGCGAACAAAGCTCCTCGAACCAAGGTTGGCGGCGTCATTGGTCGGTAGGCTTGACACCACTATCAAGGGCGAGTGCTGTAGGTGGCTGATTAAGTATAAATAAATAGTTGGCCTACTTACTTTGGCCTGAATTAAATGATCTGGATACAACGATTATCCCGGATTACGGCCACTAACTATGCTTCCGATATAGTCAAGGAATGATGTCAGTCTGGAGATCAAGCGCAGGATCACTCTGGCCAACAGGTGCTACTATGGTCTCAATGGGCAATTGAGTAGCAGAGACCTCTTTCGTACAACAAAACTAATACTCTACAAAGCGCTCATCATTACCGTGCTTCGTTATGGCGCAGAGGTATGGACACTATTGAGCACTGATGTAGCAGCCTTGAGAGTATTCGAGAAAAAAGTTTTACGTTAGATCTTCGGTCCAGTGCGATGATTTTCGCAACCTATCCAACAGTGAGCTGTATGTGCTCCTCAACGACATGGACGTTGTGCAGCGTATTAACATCCAGCGGCAGTGCGGGCTCAACCATGTTGGTCGAATGAAAGAGAATGCTCCGCGCTAGACGACTATTTGATGCGGGGATTTGCGGAAGTTGGCGATGAGGATGACCTTGTTTGCGTTGGAAGTTTTGTCATCGATTGGTGTGAATAACTGTCGAATGAACGTAAGAAGCAGATACATACATACATAATTGGTCATTACAACCTTTCAGTCAGGATTACGACCTAGCTTCACACACCACTTATGTTGTGAACGTTAATTTAAAACGTGAGTGGCGGAACTAAAGTCGACTCCGAACGACAGATTTTTGAGAAACTTTCCATGGCAATTTTATTTATTCCCAGCGTTTTGCCAGAAATCTGCTGAGAGAAAGTCGCCGAAGAAATATTTTTTGTATTTTGTTTTGATGTCTGGCCTGGGGCTCGAACACCGGCTTTACGTCTAAAAAGCCAACACACTACCTACTAGACTACGGCGACTTGCCTCAATACTTCATATTATCATTCAGCTGTTGCAAGCTTTCTCCCTGTAGTCTTTGATACTTTTTTACAGCGAATTACTTCAATCTTCAACACTAGAATTATTATTTCCAGATAAACTCTTTGCTTTTAAAGATATACTCTCCTTTTGGGAAAAGTGGTGTTGTTGCTTATATTTCTTCCAAAATTGTGCATCTCTCTCTAACGCTTAAAATCATAATCATAGTTGGTTATTACAAGCCTTTAGTCAGGATTACAACCTAGCTTCTAACATCACTAAAGTTGTATGTGTTAATTTTATACTTAAGGGGCGATACCTACAGTTTAAAGACGACTCCGAACGCCAAATTTTTTTGAGAAATTTTTCAAGGCAATTTTAATTATTTACAGAGTTTTTACCAGAAATCTGCTGAGAGGAAATCGCCAAAGAAATACTTTTTGTATTTTGTTTTGATGTCTGGCCTGGGGCTCGAACCCTGGCGTTATGTCTAATAAGCCAACACACTGCCTACTACGCTACGGCAACTCTATAACACAAATTATCATTTAAAATTGTATTTCTTTCATAATTAAAATTTTTTTTTAAATTAAAAATTTTTTAAACAAAACGAATCTCTCTTTATTGTTATAAACCTCCAGCATATTACGCAAATATTATATGAAATGAAAACAATAATGTTTACTTTTCAACTTTTTTATAAAAAATGCATTTATTTTTTACATTATTGCTTAGAAAGGAGAAGAGTAAGAGAGAAAAAGGCGATAAAAAAGCAACAAAATATGAAATTACTATGGCAACGCTAAAAGCTATTGGGTGTTGCTAGAATAAAAGGAAACAAAAATCAGAAAAAATCTTACTGTTTAACAAGGAGCCATAATTTATGCAGCAAATAAACTTAAAATCACACCTACACATACACATACACAAGAGTACACACTCAAATGCTTATAGATTACTTTTTAACACCAACACACACGTAAATTTCTAACGCATATCAAACTCATGCATTCATATGCACATCGTAACAAGGACTTGAGAGAAAACTTTATTCGTGTATGCATTTTTAAAATGCAAAGTTCATCACACGAAAGACAAAGATGAAGAGGGAGACGTGAGAAAAAGAGAGTGAGAGTGGGAGAGAAAGAGAAAGGTGAAGAGACTTTATAATTCTTATGGATGTTGTGAAAGAATAGAAATATGCACTTTAATGGGAATTGCTTCATATGGATGTGCTGTCACCATTCAGTACGAACGAATAATGTGTGTAACATTGTAACTATTTCTGAAGGCATTCATCGGAGCGAATAATCGCTAAAACGCTACTCACTGAAATTCGCTGAGAGACAAAGCGGCCCAAATGTTTTGTGGTGATAAAGCCATTATGTTAGTGGTGCTACCACGTTTGCTTTGATGTTCTCAGATTTATTCCTCTTTTTTATTCCTCTTCAAATTAGTTTATTTGCAAATATACTCGATTCTTTAATCGGCTCTTTAATCATTGAAAACTAGCAGCACTTTTCAAAATGTAACGATTTCTTCTTATATTTTCTTTTTCTTCTGCTGGCATCATCATTGCATGATTGACTAGATGACTGACTGAATAATGAATGTCGATGAGATACAATGTACGAAATTACATGAATACATTGAAATTTTGTAACATAAACGAGCTAAAAACCGAAACATATTAAAGATAGCAGTGAAGAACAAAAAAAAGGAACAGAATTGGAAATAAAATTAAATTAGAATGATTGAAAGATGAATTTTTATGATATTGGAATAGGAATTTTTCAAAATGTCTTTAGGTTTGAAATCAAGAGTTCGTCACTCACGGCCAAATCCGTGGTTGAGGGACCAATTCATACACTTTTTATCTCTCTTACATTAAATAAATATATTTCTATTTTTTCTTTATCAAATCAAAAGTCGCCGTCGCTAGTAGATAGTGTGTTGGCTTATTGGACGTGTAGTCTCGGTTCAAACCCCAGGTCAGGCATCTCTAACGAAACAAAATATGAAATTCGGCGACTACCTCTCAGCAGATTTCTGGCAAAAACTCGAAAAGTAAATAAAATTGCCCTGAAAAGTTCCTCAAAAATCTCTCGTTTGGAAGCGACTTTAAACTGGAGGTCCCGCCACTCATTTAAAAAAATTCAACACACAGCGTAAGTAGTGTGAGAAGTTAGGTTTTAGTCCTTACTGACGGGTTGTAATGACAAATTATGCAGGTACATATGTACATATCAGAGGTCAGCAATGAGTATTCAAAACGATGAGTAGATTGGAATCATATTTATAATTTCTGATACTTATACGCATTCATACTTATTTTAATGTCATACTCATACTACTCATACTCAAAGTTTGAAATACTCGCAGTACTCGTACTTAACAATACGCATGATGTTATTGATTTCGACTCTCCAAGACTCATCGTATACACGAATCACAAAATAAGTATGATTCGCGTACGAACACTACAATACTCACATGAAGGTTGTGTGTTTGCTCTCCTTGCTGTCTTTGTTTTTTTTGTTTATGTGTCTTTCTTCTTTCTTTGTAAATGCAACAACAACTAAGACTGGAAATTTTGACGAATGATTCGAATCACTCGAATCATTTATGAGTATTATAAGTATTTTTCTAAATTTGTGAATCTGAATGAGTAGGCGTATGAATCAAACATATTTTGAATGTTATGAGTTTGATATCAACGTTGTACTCATACTCATTGCAACTTGTACTTATAAATCAACGTTGTAGGGAGTACGAATGAATCAGAGTAGTTGGATTTCAACTCACTCATACTCAAAATTTCATGAGTACTTATGAGTAGCGAAAAAGCGATTCATTGCTGATTTCTGGTACATATGTTTTAAAACAGACGACTGTCAGCTATCATTTCGAAATCTTTAATTCTCTACGACTGTGGCACTTAATCAGGCTGAATTGGGCCAATGATATCGATTATGTTGGCTTTGTGGTCTGTTGTGGTTTGTGTCTTATTCGTATACATTTTCGTTTTCAGAGATTCTCACAAGAAAAAGTTTAATGACTGGATCTTGGTGGCCAGTTAACTTCACATTTATGTGAGATGACCATGCCCTCAAACCCCTTGTGCAGTGTACCCAATGTAGCCTAATCTATATGCCACAAGCGCCACATGTCGTTCGGGTTCAGATTATCTACTTCAGGACAAGAAAATATTGTATTCATCCGCCTATAGTGCTCGCCGTTGACAGCAATGGCATAGCCAACATCGTTTTAAAGAAAAATAGGAGCCGATGACGTCGTCAGCACAAAATCCATACCAAACAACTTGTTTATTACGATGCATTAAGCGTGCTTGGATTGGTGAAAATTCTACAATTTTTTTGGTTGAAGTACCCGTTCATTCAGAAATGGGCTTCAACGCTGGAGATGATTATTCGATGATTTGGCAAAACAGACTAAATGTATGACAACTAATTTGACAGATGTACCTTCAGCAAGATGGTCGTTATCAACTGGCAAAGACACAGAAGACGCCATACAAAAAAATCAACAACCTTTCAGACAAAACTGTGACAGGAAAAGATTCTGTGAGATAAATAGGAAAGCCTTAGTCTAGTTGGTAGTGTTGTGGCTTATTAGACAAGAACCAATGGTTCAAACCTATGCTAAGACATCTCGAGCAAAACAAAATATGAAGAAAATATTTCTTTTGGCGACGTCCTCTCTGCAGTCTTCTGGCAAAACTCTAAAAAGAAATAAAATTGCTATGAAAAGCTTCTTAGATCTGCCGTTCGAAATCGAAATTGAACTGTAGATTGGTATGCAGTCTTCTGGCAAAAACTCTGAAAGTAAATAATATTGCCTTGAGAAGCTTCTCGGATCTGCCGTTCGAAGTCGACATCTAGGTTGTGATCCTAGCTAAAGGTTTGGAATGACCATTTAAGTAAGTAAACAGGGAAGCTCTAATGTTTGTTGCATTTGGGACTACAGTCGCCACATTGGTCTAAAAACCGAGGCACTGTGCATGTCATAAGCACTACAACAACTGTATTTAATCCTAAATCGGTCACAAATAAATGTTTTGCTTTACAAATTGGATTGTATGGGTAGTTAAACAGCAATAAAAGGACACAGTAAATAAACAATGAAAAAGTGCTTCAAATTTCTTCCCCACTGTATTTACATGTACAAACCTTTTACTTGTTTTACTTTGTCTCTGTCTATGGTTGATCCATTTCCTATGCATACATGGGTTTCACATACAAATGCCAGTATGTATACGGATATCCATATGTGCTTAGCGTGTGGTGGTTGACGTAAACTAAAACCCATCAAAATTTTCTATTTTCTGCTCATATTTACACATACACACATATAGTTTACATACCCATACAGACACACATCCATTAACATATAAAGTGAAATTTATTTTCGAAATCTTCAGTGGGTACAAAATGTAAAACAAGCGAGTTTCTTTGCGGAAAAATTGAAAGTGGCTGGAGGCAATCAAAAATAACAATGACGAAAATAACAATAACAACAACAAACATTTGCTAAAAACTTTTATCACTTATACACACTTTATAACAATTATTACAGGACAGCTGAAATAAATTAGAATTTAAAAATTAAGACGCTTCAGAACGAATCAAAAGATAATTTTATGGATACAAAATTTTCAAAATATTACAAGGTATTGTAAAAGAGAAATCGATGACCTAGTTCTTTGAAAAGAAGTACCGGAATTCGGTATAGGCTTAAAGTCGCCGTAGTCTGGTAAGTAGTGTATTGGCTTATTAGACGTGGAGCCACCGTTCAAGTCTCAGGTCAGACATCTCCAATAAAGCGAAATTTTAATATTTCTTTGGCGATTTGGGGTCTCCGCCCAAAGATCATTCTACGGTCATCGAACCCAACCTCTTATACAGTGTTGCTTTCTGGTGGACTGCTCTAAACAGACAACACAACGTCAGACTTCTTGACAAGGTCAGAAGGTTTGCGGCTATTTATATAACCGGCGCTCTGCGCACCACCCCCACGAAAGCATTGTTCACAATGCTCAACTGGCTTCCTACTGCGCTTCTCGCTAAGCTGAACATTATCTCGACAGGGGGTTTCCACTTTCTGATTCCGTGTAGGGACGACTGGAATCCTAAAGCTGCTGTCCCCCCGGAAGTCCTGGATATATATACCGACGGCTCTACACTTGATAATGGGGTAGGAAGCGGTGTCTACTCTGGGAAACTGGACTTGAACATTTCTCTCCGTCTGCCGGACTACTGCAGCGTGTTTTAGGCGGAGGTGACTGCAATTTACCGGGCCGCTCAATGGATCCTCGTCAATGGTGCTCCTTTTACTCGCGTCAAGGTCTTTTCTGATAGTCAAGCCGCGATAAGATCGCTATCGGGTTTCGTGAATAACTCTAGGATCGTTAGGGAATGTCGCCGCTGTCTCGACCTTCTTCTGGGCGCCTTACCAGTGTTTCACTGGTGTGGGTCCCCGGACACAGTAACATTCCGGGAAATTGTAGGGCTGGTGCGCTCCTGCCACTTGCCTCGGTCAAGTTTGATATTGCGCGGAAATTCTTTCGGGACGCCAACCTATCCTGGGTCCATGAGGAGTCCTGCTCCACCGCTAGACTCACCTGGCCCTTGATGGATAGAAGGCGTACCAACCAATTACTTGGTCTTGGTCGTGACGTCATCTCAACCACAGTGGCAATGCTTACAGGTCATTGCGTTATGGTTTTGATGCTATTGAAACGGATTAAATCTGGACAGAAAAGTAACAGACGTACAATTTGTCGTCCGTGTTGGATTGCTATATCCGTTACAAATGCTTGCAGATCCTGCAGTGTGGAAGGAAGTCAATGGACTATTAATCAATGATGGCCATTGACGAAGAGATTCCCAATAGACCAATGGTAGTGGCAAAACGAAAATATAATCATATGGAAAATATAATTGCATAGTATCCTTTTTATACTTCGTTTTGTTGGAGATATCTGGCTGGCGTTTTTATAACAATACTTCCCAGTTATTCGCTCACATAACAACCCAAGGAATAGACAAATTTGAATATTAATATTCTTAAAATCTTTAACAACTATCAGCTTTAAGTATATACCACTCCAGAATACTCTCTGTTTACTGTAATGAAAAAAGAAACTCATTAAAATCTTTAATTTATTTTGAAACGAATAAATGTGTTCGTAACTTAAAGTATTAAAAACTGTTTAAATAATTGATTGATTTTTTTTTTGTTTCAATTACGATTTTGCCTCCCTTAAACTTTATAAGTAAACTGATGATTACTTTGTTATTTTCTTCTCTTCATAATTTTACTTGCAACACCAGTGGCAATCATCATTAAAATTGAATGGAACACTTATATTTGGTAAACTGATTAGCATATACAAAAACAGTTAAAAAATGGAAATAAAACACTTTTCTTTCGATTTATGTAGATTGTGAATACAGCGGTGTTTTAATATAACTAGAGATGGCAACCCTATGATTCTAGAACCTGCTGCATTATACTAATTACCTGCATAACTTAAAAAAATTTGATAAAATTGGAAAAAGTAGAAGAGATATACTTTGCGACACTTTTACTCGACTTAAACGCAATAAAGGAATAAAAGTAAGGAAATACATAGTATATTTGGCTGCTGTCTACATTTCTAATTACAGTAGAATTCCGTTAACCCGGCACATTCGGGACCGGCTCGGTGCAGGACTACCGAAAATTCCGGTATATCGGGCGGTAATTATAAGAAGAATTACTGAGTCACTTTTTTCAAGATTTTGAGTAGGTTGAGGGTTTACTACAATGTTGTTAATGTCCTCATCGGTTAGTTCTTGTTCAACAGGCTCATTCTCGTCGATTCGAAGCCACTCCTCTACCTCATTTCAGGAAGGTTTTTCAAGGGATTGTCAGCACTTCTCTCTCCTTTTGAACTCGATGGCTTAGGTTTCGAAGACATGGTCACTGTACAGTTAGAACGAATATCACTTTTTTTATAAACAGTTTTAAAACTTACGTTTACTGCGATGTGAAAGGATGCAAACCAACAACGTATAAAAAAATGGCGAAGATGCTTCGTGATTGATTAACGGAGCTGCACTGCACCTAAATTTGTTGTGACAGCTGAGACCGGCCGCTAATTGTTTCTGAACAAATTCGAGAGTTTCCGGTTGATACCGAACTAGCCCGAAAACTTCCGCATAGCTTTTTTTTTTTTGCTTTAAAAACACACTTTTGGAGAAAACCAAAATTTTTAAAATTTTCCAGAGCGAGACCAGACTATCGGGCATTTCGGACTGTTGGATGCCGGACTAATGAACTTCTACTGTACATACATATATACATAACTAGCTGTACCCTGCGCGTGTTGCTGCGCCAGCAACTAAAATAAATTTGAAGTAAAGACATTACATTAATGTCCAATTAATTTTGAATCATTTTATTGATTTTGTTTCTCGTTGTCCAGATGATTCAGATGAACGGGCCTGAGTAGTACGCATTCGATCAGTTTCTCATCTCACTTCTCGTTATTCAAGTGGTTCAAACGAACGGGTCTCAGCGGCATATACTCGAAGATTTTCCACTCTCAATGCTCGTCTGATTCTGAGGCTCGTAATGCTATTTTCTTCCGTGCTTGAGGTGTAGGTCGACCAATTGCTTGTCATTCATTTTGAATAATTTTCAGGGACGCCATCCATCGGAAATTAATCGCACCAACCTCCGTCAACTCATGCGCAACAACTTTGTTAAAGAATGTACAGTTTACGATTTAATTGATTTTAAGTAATTTTCGGTGGCGCCACCTGTTGCAAATTGGTCATAGTAACTTAGAAACCTTCGTCGGCTCATGCGCAACAACTTTGCTAAAGATCATATCATAATCAAATGCACAGTTTACGATTTAATTCATTTTAAGTAATTTTCAGTAACGCCACCTACCGGATATTGGTCATACCAACTTAGAAACCTTCGTCGGCTCATGCGCAATAACTTTGCTAAAGATCATAACATGATCAAATATATAGTTTATGATTCTATAAGGTACATACAAACAAACATCCATTTTTATATGGGTATGTGGGCGTGGCACCTCGCCTACTTGAAATTTTAAAATAAAAAGTAGCCTTAAATTTCAAGGAAATCGGTCCAGCCGTTTAGCCGTCTATAAACTTCAAACAAACAAACAAACCCACAAACAAATAAACACACATTCATTTTTATACATAAGATTGGTCATTTCAATTAATTTTATACATGAGTGCTGGAACCTACAATTTGTCGATTCCGAATGACAAATTTTATTGACAAGCTTTTCATTGTTATATTTCTAATGCCTACCATTATTATGGGCACCATTTTGCACATTTTTCACAGTTCGCTGGAAGTAACGAAACTTTATTCAAATAAAATAAAAAGAATAGAAATGTGCAGCAAATAGATCTGATACTTTACGTTCAAGTAATAAATTCCCGGAGCAGAATATAAAATTGTCACTTATTTATGTTGCACAGTGGGAAACTCTAATTAATAATATTAATTAAGTATATAATTAATACTTTTCCATTACAATACTACTTAATTAACAATAGATATTGTTAGAATTAATCAAGATTTCCAGATGAAATACTGAAGCCGGCGTAGTGTGTAGACTTATTAGAAGCAATCTCGTGGTTCAAACGACAGCTTGTGCACATCCAACAAAACGAAATGTAATAAAATATTTCAACTGCGACCTTCTCCCATCTTTTGCCATCTTTTGGCAAAAATAATAAGAAACTAAAAAAATACCATGAAAAGTTTCTCAAAAACCTATCGTCCGCAATAGACTTTAAACTGTAAGTCCTGCCACTCAAAAATAAAATTAAAACACACATAATACGGGTGGTATTAAAAGATAGGTCCTGATCCTGACGCGATGATTTTCGCATCCGATTCAGCAATGAGCTGTATGAGCACATCAACGACATGGACGTTGTGCAGTGTATTAACATCCAGCGGCTGAGCTGGCTCAGCCATATTGTTCGAATGGAGGAGGATATTCCAGCGAGACAGGTATTTGATGCGGGGATTTGCAGAAGTAAGCGAAGTGGACGACTTTGTTTGTGTTAGATGGATCAAACGAGGAAGTCGCGTTATGTCGTTTTATGGTGTCACCAACTGGCGAAGGCGCGCAAGAAGCAGAGGCAAAAAGTTAAGGCAGTCCGAAATCCGTTAATCGGGTTGTTAATGGCCAATTAAGTAAATTAAGTAATGCCGTGATGTGTTGGCTTATTAGACGTGAGGCCTCGGTTCAAACCCCAGGTCAGACATCAAAACGAAAATGTGAAAAAATATATCTTCGGCGACTTCCTCTCAGCAGATATCTGGCAGTAAATAATGCCATGAACAGTTTTTCAAAAATCTGCCGTTCGGAGCAGACTTTAAACTGCAAGTCCGGCCACTCATGCATAAAAAAAATTAACACACACAACATAAGTGATGTGAGAAACTAGGTCGTAATCCTGACTGAAGGGTTGTAATGACGTATGTATGTAAGCGAAGTGCACGACTTTGTTTGCGTTGGATAGACTAAATCGGGGAAGTCGTGTTATACGTTGGTGTGATCAACTGGCGAAGGCGCGCAAGAAAAAGAGGCGCCTGGAAGGATGTGTTAAGGCAGTTCGAAATCCATTAGTCGAATAATCGAATACTTTCTCTGAATAACAACAATTTTTTCTACAATACTCATGAGATTGTTGAGTTTTGGGTAGACAATGTAAATATGAAATTACTATCCAGTATTTTAGGCTTAAAAGAGCCGCTATTACTTAAAATATATCTTATAAGATATATGAACCATCATATTATGGAATATGATTGTTAATGACTTTATTTTGTGTTTAACTTTTTCATTTGAAACCACTGCCTTAATCACTGTGCAACATTTCTTCGGCTTACTTATCAATAGAGTACGAAAAGTAAGTAAGTTTCTCATTTTTGCCTTCAAGAAATTTTAGAAAGAAATAAACGTTTGTCAACGACCAACTTGTTCTTACATTCCCTAAACTCTTAAATTGTCTATATTTTCTTACTTTCTCCAACTGCACGTTCTCTGTTGCATGGTGTATGTTTCTTCATAGAAAATTCGTGTCATAGCATTAGTGGCGATAGTTGGTTAAAGTACGAATATAGGAAGTAGAAGCAGTTCGTGTGTTCGTGTTTTATGACACAAATTACATCAGCTTCAAAAGCAATAGAAATGGGCAGACAGGCATGTAAAATAATGAATTCGTAAAAAATGCAAAAAAAACTTTCGAAAAAAGCTTTACAATTCACTCAGCAATATTTTCCTGAACCTCTATTTTCCATTTCTGGAAGCAGCAAAACGTCTCAGGCTAAACAGGGGCGATAGGGTTGCAATTTCTCATTGCATGGAATTGATGAACTGTTTGAAAAAGCCTTCAATGTTGTATTTACTTTGGTTAGTAGATTTATGTGGGCGCCCATATCTACTACATACATACGCACATAATCGATCATTACAACCCTTCAGTCAAGATTGCGGCCTAGCTTCTGGTACCAATACATGAGTGGTAGGACATACAGTTTAAAGTCGACTAGAAACAACCGATTTTTTTGAGAAACTTTTTGAGGACAATTTTTATTTACTCTCAGAATTTTTGCCAGAAATCTGCGAAGAGGCAGTCGCCGAAGGTATATTTTTTCATACTTAATTTTGATGGAGATATCTGACCTGGGGGTTTGAACAATAGCCTCACGTCTAATGAGCCGACACACTACCTAGTAAACAAGCTCTGAATTTTCCTTGTCAAGTCCATCAAATTTTTGAGAAATATTGCGTGATCAGAGTTTTTTGCCAGAAATCTGCTGAGAGGAAGTCGATGAAGAAATATTTTTTCATATCTCGTTTTTTTTGGTGATGTCTGACCAGGGCTTTGAACCGTGGCCTCACGTCTAATGAGTTAACACGCTACCTACTACACTCTGGCAACTTCATATATGACCCACTCATCAAAAATCTTGTGGTGAGGATACTTAAAGTTAGAAGTCGTCATAGTCTAGTAGGTAGTGTGTTGGCTTATTAGACGTAGAGCCAGGGTTCGAGCCCCAGGCCAGACATCAAGACAAATTACAAAAAGTATTCTTCGGCGACTTCTCAAAAATCTGTCGTTCGGAGTCGACTTCAAATTGTAGGCCCCACCACTCATGTATAAAATTAACACACACAACATAAGTGGTGTGAGAAACTAGGACGTTGTACAATGGGTTAATTCGACCTCCGGGTACTGTACTTGTCTTAATTGACAAGTACACGTCCTCTAACCTAACCTAACCTAACCTGTACTTAAAGTTCCAGCTGCAATTTTCCAAGAAATAATCGAAGGTAACTTAGGTGATACCACATAGCCTTGTCAAAAGTCAGATCCTTCTATCATATCAAATGGTGCAGCCATTCTGCGTCATAGAGGCGGCTTCAAGTCCTTATAAACGTAATCTGAGATAAGTTGCTGTGGGCATTTATATTGTTCCTGTACTCTCTTACTAATCGAAATGTGGTAATCGAAGCAATCGAAGTAGAGAAAAAACCGCCAGCCTATCAAAAAAAATCTAAATACGCATACGATCTGAGAGGGCAGTGCTATGGCTCACATTATATGGAAGATTTTCGCTTGAAATACACTTAAGCTAATAGGAGTACCGAAGTTTGACTAACTAGCCACAACTTAGGAAATACTGTGTAGGTATAAGGAAATGTGTACATTGGATTCCATTGCTATGAGCCTAGATGTTAAAAAGTGGGCGAACTCACTTGTATCGGTACAGAGAATGGCTGCATTGCGTATCACGTCGCCATATCGTACAGTGTCCGCCCCAGCCGTAATTATGAAAGCAGGTATAATCCCTGTGGATCTGCTGGCGGCAGAACGGATGGAGATTTATAGGGCGAAATCGGCTGGAAATCACATAACCGGTCACTTCAGGGAAAACACCATTTCAAAGTGGCAACGACGATGGAACGATGAAGATAGAGGAAGATGGACGGCAAGACTTATTCCGGACATAAGGCTATGGATTGGTCGGAAATTTGAAGAGGTAAATTACTACGTCACACAGATGCTATCGAGTCACGGATACTTTAGAAAATATCTGCACAGAATGGGCAAGACCGCCTCCCCTTACTGTCTTTATGAGGAAGGGGAGTTAATTGATGATGCAGAGAACACTGTTTTCGAATGTGAACGCTGGCGGAGCTATCGCTCTGCACTGGCGTCGATAGTCGGGAAGACCACGGCCGGTAACATTGTCGGGGTTATAATTGCGAGTGGAGAAAATTGGACCTCAGTGGCGAATTACGTGGAGAGCATTCTAAGGCTGAAGAAAAGGGATCTTGAGGCTGCGGAACATGTGGGCACGCCAGCTTAGATGAAACTGGCACACGTGTCAAGCGATATTCGAATCAGGGACCTGGACGAAAGGGATAGTGGAGACACTTAGATATCTCTTCAAATTTCGACAGGCAATCCGGACGCGGATATGCTTTTTCCGATGGGAAAATACTGTCTAGGAATGAGGAAATGTGGATTAAATTGCTCTGAGCCATAGCTTTGAGCCTTACTTCACCTCATATGGTAACTAGAGACACAATTCTCTTAAAAGTCTGCAAAACTTCGAACACAACAACATTGACTATCAAAAGTTTTATTTTTTGTGTTGTTGTTGTTGCTAGAAAGTAATAAAACTCAAACAAATTGATATGTTTCCTGTGATGGGTCTACTAGGACTTGTGTGTGCATGTCAAGTGGAGTGTAGAGAATAGTTTCGCTTGCATTACAAACAATTTCAAAAAAATAACTTTTTTCTGCTTTTTGTGTCTCCAAGAAGTTTCTTTTATATTTTCATTTTTTTGTTGTTTTTCTAAAAAGTTTGTCTTACTACTTTTTTATGTTGTCATTACTACCATATAAACGACGATAAATATTTTAGCCAAGTTAAGCAGTTTCTTCGTTTACATTCTCAATTTTTCTTCTGCTTTTGTTTTTTGCTTTGAATTTCTTTGGAGCTTTTAATGAAATGTCATTTTGTTGAGACAGTTTAATTCAAATATTTTCCCAACTACTACTAGTACCACTACAATTACATTTTCTATATAAAAAGAGCACTAAGAATGAGTGAGAAGTAGTCAAACGTTGGTATTGTTTACAAAGTATTGTTTACATGCAAAAAAGGGCCATAAGGGATTTTAAAAGTACTTTTTTTTGCGTTTAAATTATCATCTATTCATACATATTTTAATATAAACATAAATGTTAACGGTATATAGGAGTGTAACAACGGCCAAACTTAAACAAATACTATTTCGCATGGTTTTATTAGAAGAGAAATAAAAGGAGAAACCATTTTGTCTTGTAAAGTTTTATGCAAATTCGTAAACAACATGACAAAAACAACGGCTTTTGAAAGAAATGAACATGTCACTCGTTATTAATGAAATGTTTACTCACTGTTTGCTTATTGTAAAATATAGAGAGATAAAGCGTAAAAGAAAAAATATTCTGTATAATCGGGTGGGCCATCTATCGGTTTAAATTTGAAACATCGGTGATTCTATTCTGTCAGCAAATTCAGTATATTATCTCCACTGAACGTAATGAATCGATTTATGCTTGAGCAACGTTGGGATTTATTGGACCCAGGAGAAACCGCACCATGATGTCGAAATTGCCAAAAGAAAAATCTTCGGATGAAACTCATTTTCATTTTAGTGGGCACATTAATAAGCAAAATTGCCTTAAATGGGTCTCAGAAAACCCACATATGGCCTTACAAAAATCAATGCACCCATTAAGAGCAACTGTTTGATGCGGCCTGTGGAGCGCAGGCATCTTTGGCCCATATTTCTTTGAAAATGTGGACGCCGCAACCACTGCGGGCAATGGAGACACTTACCGCATGATAACCGATTGTTTTGTACTCGCTGTTCATGTTATTAATATAAACGATGTTTGGTTTCAACAGGATGGTGCAACTGGCGACACATCTTATGTCACAATCGATTTATTGCGTCAAACGTTTGAAGGCCAAAAGGGTGATGTCAATTGGCCGCCAAGAGGCTGCGATTTGATGTCGTTGGACCATTTTCTGTCTTGCGCCGTTACAGAAAAGTGTTATGGCGACAAACCAGAGACAATTGAGCACTTGTACGCCAACATTCGAGATGCAATTGCCCAGATACGACTCCATGCACTCGAAAAAGGGCACAAAAATTGGACAGATCGAATGAGGTACTATGAGGCCAGCCAAGGCAGCCATATGATATTCCATTTCTAATCGGAACAATTATACTTCGCACCAAAAAAATAAATTTGACAAAATTTCACACCACTTTTATTTTATTAATTACATTTTTAAAGTTAAACTTTTAAATGGCCTCCCTATATATCACAAGGCATATGAATTACTTTAAAAGTCTTTGTATACGACAACATAACCTAACATAATTCACTTGTTAATCTTATTATGTGCTGGAATGTTCTTCTTTATTTCTTAAGCATTGTCTTAAAAAAGGCTGTTAAAAGACGCTCCATTTTGTTGATGCCATCATCTTTTTTTTAATAGAAAATGCTGTACTAATGCTATGTCCTTTAGATAATGGCTACTATCCTATTATTTCTTATTAAAATTCATGTTGAGTTCATGATACCGCCATTTCATTGTGCGTAACTTTTGTTGTTTCTGTTTTTAATTTAAATATTTTAAATGAATAAATTACAGACAATTTTCTTTTTAAATCTCTCATAAATCTTAACAGACAAGGAACGATCAAAAATCTGTCATACGAGTTGAATATTAAAAGGAAGCAAACTCCACCATCATTTGAACGAATACTTGTTAACGTTTAAATAAATGTTGCAGAAATATCGTCTGGTTATGTTTTGAGTTGAATGAAGATTGTTGGACTATCTTCAGTCAGACCTGTAGTCAAAAAGCAGTCAGTAAAATAACTTTAACTGAGCCTTTACACCGTAGTTCCCGCCACTCATGTATAAAATGAACACACACAACCATAGCTGCCAGATTTGACGATTTATCGTCATTTTGACGATTTTGGGCTCCAAAAATATCATTTTGACGATGTGAAGATTTATGCCCTTATTTTGACGATTTTTAAAAATTAAAAATTTACATCATATTTTTTTACTTTAGTACATTAAAAGTCACTTTAAGCTTTGCATTTACTTTGCAATTGTTACTAATCCTTCTTTGTTCACCCTGTAATATTCCTGGAATCTAGAATATAGCCTAGAATTGCATAGAATCGAAAAATCATGTTGCTTAATTCCAAATTTATGGAGTATACATTCTTTTTAATTGTATTTGAATAATATTACTGCAATAAAAAAACTTCGATTTTGTCATGTATGAAACTAATGGAATTAAATATAACTCATACGCATCATATTACATGTACATACTAGAATAGTTACCCTGAAAAGTATGCAATATAAATACTTCGATATTATATTGTATGAAACTAATGGAATTAAATATAACTCATACGTCACATATGTTCTCTGCATTATGAATTTTACATACATATTAAAAATATGAGCATAATGTGAGTAAATACAATAGGTTGGCGATCAAAAAGTTTAAATTTAAAATTCTAATAAAACAAAAATAGTTTGAAATTTTGATAAATTTATTGTTTTGCTGTGAACTACAACTGCTCCGGTTGGAAATGGATTTTTATTTCATTTATATTGGCCTCACAATCATAACTCCCAGATTTTTCCCTTATTTTGACGATTTTTAAAAATTAAAAGAACACTAACAGCCACTTTACAGGATAGACCTCTGCAGGAACTGAGTTCCACATACGGATAGTCCGACTAAAAACCGTTTTTTTACTGTAATGCACTGTGCGATCCACTGGCCAAGCTGTTCTGGCCAAAAAACGCGAGCGTTATGTAGTAATAAATGATTTTCGAGAAAAAGTCCCCTTATGCAACGATGTTCCAATGATTCAATGGAGTTGGATACACCACCGTAATTAACGAGATAATATGGCCTCTTCTGTACACGGTCGAGAAACCGCAAAATAGACGTAGAGGCACCAACCCATACATGACAGTTGTATTCCATTCTCTGTCAGTTATAAACGGTGTAAATAGTAAGATCAGATGATCAGAACTTAAAAAGGAACTGAAAAATGTATCAGCATTACACTGATTTTTCATGATCAGAACATCAACATCTGACTCCCAAATGCCTACACCGCCCATAGATATAGATGATAGAATATTATTGGTGCGCGTATGTGTCAATATACAACGCTAAGATAGTTTGTTTAAATCTTAAACAATTTTTTCCTGAAAATGATATAAAATTTCTCCATATTTTTTTTGAAATATTAAATGAAGATGAGGGACGCTAGCTTTTAATTTCCAATAAATTCTCTGTTAAATATTTTATTTTTGAACTCAGATATGTACATACATAAATTGACTTTATATGTTTTACTACAATATAAATAATTTTTGTTTTTAAAAACTTTTAATTTATTTCTTTATTTTTTTCTGACGATTTTTTGACGATTTTAATAAACATCTTTGACGATATTGACGATTTTTTCTCAAATATTTGACGATTTGGTGCCTCAGTTATCTGGCAGCTATGCACACAACATAAATGGCGTGAGAAGCTAGGTTGTATGTAAGTATGTAAAGTAACTGGAATTAGTAAAGCAACATACAGAATATCTTTTCATAACGCTAAAGCAGTACACATAGACGGTTAAGATTACAAATTTTCTCGAAATCTAAACAATGCTGAGGTCAATAATTCTAGACCTTTAGAAGTTGCATGTATTATGCCTTGTCAATCGGATACGCACCAAAATAAACTTATGCATGGTAGGATAAGGTATACTTATTAAGACTTGTGTTGTTAAACTTTCTTATGAGCTGCATAAGAACCACAGGGCTTTCCAGGCGGAAATCGTGGCCATTCTGAAAGCGGTACAATGCTTTTTGGTTTCCCCAAAAATCTCCTGATGTACTCGGACAGCGATACTGCAATTAAGTCACTAACGAACTAACATATTTTCAAAGTCCTCCCGAAGCAAATTAAAAAATTGTTATGGTATAACGACCAGAGAATACTGGATAGCAGATTATTTAGAAATGGCCGCACAAAGGACCCATTGTGATACCACAGTATACCCGATATTTATACAAAAAAAAACATTTCAAATGTTTATTTTTATTCTGGAATACAATGATGTTATTGACGAATGCTTTCTGTGCAATGTTTCCGGACTGAACCCTATAGAGAACTCATTAAGCCAGTTGGACAACTAAAAGCTGCATATGTCAAGAATAATTGACTGAGTAAACGAAAGAAACAAGATTTGTGTCACCAGCACCATAGCGTACTAAAATGGCGAAACAAACGCAAACCAATGCAGAGATAAATGGCGGATACATTGCTAACAGAAAATCACTCTGTCCAAGAGTGAAAGCCGGTCTGGAGTGGATGAAATTACACAATATGGAGTAGAACATCATAGATATCTAAACTCCACTATGTATTGTCCTAAGTCGTCGTAGTCTATTAGCTAGTGTGTTGGCTTATTAGACGGTTCAAACCCCAAATCAGACATCTCCAACAAAACGAAATGTGCGACTTCTTCTCAGCAGATTGCTGGAAAAAACTCTGAGAGTAAATAAAAAATTGCCATGAACATTTTCTCAAAAATCTGTCCTTCAAAGTCTACCTTAAACTGTAGGACCCACCATTCATATATATTGTACTGTTTAATTAAATTTATTGTCGTTACTACGTTTGCCAAACATTATTCAAATATTTATGGTATGAACTATTAATATATCATAGAATATTTCAATTACTTAGGAGACAAGTAAAGACCAGCAGGCAAAATTTATTTATGTGTACAGTTTCCACCATTTGGTCTTCTATTATTTTGGCCATGGTTTGCATGAAGTCTATATTTGGAAACTAACATTTGAGGCAATAACATTTACCTTCTTTAACCACAATATATCGTCATAAAATAAAAATAACCTGGCCGAAAACGACAGCAAACAAATGCACCTGCTGATGCAGAAAAAAACAATAAATTGTGGTTACTGGTCAGACATGACATCAGCCTGCTCTTGTTCTATAGCGGATGGCTTTTTAAGCTTAAAACGGAAACAAAAAAAGGTAGAAATAAAGTCAAATAAAATATTTGATATTAAAGAGGATGTGGAAGGCCATTTAGTATTAAATATTATATATTAAATAAATTAAAAATCTTTTTAATGAAAATAGGAAGATTCGCCAAAATTAAGAAGAAAATCCAGAGAGGAAATAAAAGTCATACCAGGACCTTAAGAATCGCCAAGTCTTAGGAGCCCGGAAAGGATTACAAGAGGTTTATAAATTTGATAGGAGAGTGATGGAAAATAAGCTCCGTGATGACATGGCCATGGCAACACACAAAACTTACTCCGAACTATAAATGATGTATACGTAAGGAAATAGAAAAAATATTTGGAAAAATAACGACTGTTTTAAAAAAGTTTTCTTAAACGTATGGTTCGCAAAATTTAGTTGACTCTTAAATTCTTGTAAAATATTTCTTTTCAGTTTTTTGCCATTAAATTCAATGGATTTTATTATATCATTATCTTCATTACTTTCTCCCTATCTTCTTTTATAGTTATAATTCAGTTCAATATCTGTATTTGACTTTTTCTCAATATTTTTCAAAGTGTTAACTTTACAACTTCTTAACTCGACTATAAAAAACGGAAAAAATAATGTGTTCGTGTTCTTTATATATTTTTTTCCATATTCTTCTCTTTTCTTCGTTCTATTTTTCATTTACTTTCTAAAAACTGTAAAGCAATAAAATAAATGTGCACTCATCTTGTCATTTTTGCCATTTCCGCATCCTTTTTGTTCATCTCGTTTGTCTTTAAGTGACGGTACATTTGCCCGCATCTATTCATCGTACTTATAAATCAATGTTGTAGTGAGTACGAATGAATCAGAGTAGTTGAATTTCATTACTGTTGACTCACTCATACTCAAAATTTCATGAGTACTTATGGGTAGCGAAAAACCGATTCATTGCTGATCTCTGGTGTAAACGTTAAAAAGCCATATGCCTTTGAAAATGAGGACGGCGCAACCATTACGGTCACTGGAGACGCTTATCGCACTAACTAATTTCTTCGTACTCGCTCTTCATGGTATTGATATGAACAATGTTTGGTTTCAACAGGATGGTGCAACTTGACACACATTTCATGCCACAATCGATTTATTACGTCAAACGTTTGATAGCCGTTTAATTAGCCGAAATGGTGATGTCAATTGGCCGCCAAGAAGCTGCGATTTGATACAATTTGACAGTTTTCTGTTGGTCACAGTTAAAGAAAAGTTCTGCCGACAAATCAGAGACAATAGAGCATTTGAACACCAACATTATGAGACGACTTTGCCGAGATACGAGCCAATACACTGGAAAAACCGCACGATAATTGGTCCGATCGAATAAGGTACTGTGAGGCCAGCCAAGGCAGCCATATGAATGAAATAATATTCCATTTCTAACCGGAACAATTGTACTTCACAACCAAAAAAAATAAATTTGGCGAAAAATTTCATACCTCTTTCTTTATTTCATTTTAAATTTAAACTTTTAAATATCCCACCCTTTACATACATACGTGTTAAAATACTCATGCATTCTAAGTACAACCCCCAAGGTACGCTGTAACTTCATTACTTGAAGTTTTACAATCTCCACACGAGCACAGCATAATTAAAAAAGTGATTTAAAGTTTTTTTACATTCTCTCCCTCTCTCCCTCTCTCCCTCTCTCTCTCTCTCTCTCTCTCCCTATGGTATAACAGATTGAAATGTAAACATTTTTTGAAATTTTTCCTTATCTTTTTGGTTCATTTTATTCAAATGAAATCAAGTGCAAGACAGCAGCAAACGAAACTACAAAAAAAAACTGAAACATATTTTGGAATAAAATTTACATTTTTTGACAAAAAAAAAACAGTGTGTGGTTACTCTCACAAAAATAAAAGTAAACAAAAGTGAGAGGAATTTAAGTGGAATCCATACAGGTGTCAAGAGGAGACTAGGAAGGGAGTCTTTTTTTTTGGCTATGCTATGCCCTACCATCTACATTGGAAATTCATTTTGTTTTACCACAAAATAATCAAATTATTTTGTATGTTTTTTGTTACAAAATTTCTGGCACTTTTTAGAAACAAAAAAGTTAAACACTTAAGGCCATAAATTTCATTTGTTTTCATTTGTTTTTAATTGTACAACTTTATCGCCAAACTTTTTACTAGTACGTGAATAAACGGGTTGTTAAAAACCATACTTTAGCTTCTTTTTTCTTTCCTTAAATAGCGATTGAATCTTCAGGAAGACCATATTGGTTCGACAATGAGATCCGTGTCGATCACGAGTATGAGTACAACGTTGACATCAAACTCATAACATTCGAATTATGTTTGATTCATTCAAATTCATAAATTGAGAAAAATACTTATAATACTTATAAATGATTTGATCATTCGTCAAAATTTACAATCTTAGTTGTTGTTGCATTTATAAAGAAAGGTACATAAACAAAAAAGACAAAGACAGCAAGTAAAGCAAACGCACAACCTCACTGTGAGTATTCTAGTGTTCGTATGCGAATCATACTTATTTTGTGATTCGTGCATACGATGAGCCGTGGAGAGTCGAAATCAATAACATCATGCGTATTGTTAAGTACGAGTACCATGAGTATTTCAAACTTTGAATATGAGTAGTATGAGTATGATATTAAAATAAGTATGAATGCGTATAAGTATCAGAAATTATAAGAATGATTCGAATCTACTCATCGTTTTAAATACTCATTGCTGACCTCTGATTCCTATGTATTGGATTTGGATGAGCTCACCAGAGGTCCTTCATAAGCAATAAAAGTAATAACTTCTAAAGAAAATTCCTAACTTAGCCTTCCTTAGGAAAACCGCTAATTGACGTTCAAGTGTCCTTATAAATTCAATAGAATTCCTTTATAGAACAGCAGTCATTGCTTGATAACCTTGTCTTCTGCTTTATACAGTTCTGACTCTTAAGAATGTATACTTGAATAAACCTAAGCTAAGATTACAGTCGCCGTAGTCTAGTAAGTAGTGTGTTGGCTTATTACACGTGAGGCCACAATTCGAAACCCAGGACAGACATCTTCAACAAAACGAAAAATGAAAAAATAGTCACCGAACTTCCTCTCTCAGCAGATATCTGGTAAAATATTCTGCGTGTAAATAAAATTTCCATGAAAAGTTTTCTCAAGAATCTGTCGTTCGGAGTCGACTTTAAACTGTAGGTGCCGCCACTCGTGTATAAAATTAACATCCACAACGTAAGTGGTGTGGAGAAGCTAGTTCGTAATCCTAAACCCTTACGGGTATTATGGCCCATGCTTTCTCTTAACAACTGTGTCTTCCCTCACCATTATTGGTCTCCTATTATCAATGACCCGAAATAGTGGCTGAAGTGTTTTATTAGAAACTCACGCATCCCATGGTAGGTCGGGTTGTGATAGCAAGTAAAAAATATACCTCCACCTAGAGATGAGAATGAACCAACGTGAAAAGAAAAGAATCTAAGTAAGGTATGGTAGAAAAACCATGGAAAAAAATTTTCAGGAGAAGAAGTACAGAATATAGCTCCCAAGAAAACTCTCGAAATAAGAAATCCTAAAAGAAATTAACTCCCGGAGGCCATTAATTAAATACCGGCCAAGTATTCTGAGTCTTCATTCCTTTATGCCAGAGCATGACGCTTAGTTTTAAAAAACCGATTAAGATCCGAATTTAAAAATCTAATATTTTCACCCCAGATTTGGTAACGATTAGGTTCTAAAACGGTCGAGTTTGGGTAATAATAGCTTGGAGGTTCTGCAACGTCATCCATTCTACCCTGAAGTGTACACTATCCGTCTAATTCCTTAATCGTTCAAATAGAACAAGTGTCCTAACTGACATGTCAACTATTTGCACGCATTTCGTTCGTCATCCATAACTTATCTGCAATCTTATTGCCACCAATGCTGTGCCCAGCAGTGGACATCAGGGAACTACTTGTGTTCGACAAGAAACGGTTCGAATTCTAACACGAATTCTAATGGAACACTGCACTATTGGCAGTTTCGCTGACAAAACGGTCTGCCCCAACAAGATTACTGTTGAAGCTGCCATGATGTGATGAAAAACGATGCAACCCCTTTTATGCGAGTTCCCTGCGATTTCAGAACAGGCGGCATTTGTTTTTGGATGACAGAACATTTGAGGAACGTGCCACTAAGGGCACTGGCTCGGGGTAGTTCAAATTCACCACTAATGAATCATGACAAAGGGGCTCACCTTACACTGGGTAACACAATGGGCCATATAGGCCACCGAATGAACTTGCCTGTGAATTGCAAATTACCAGCTAACCTAACCTAACTTATTGCCACCAACGCGTCAATGCACACCCAGCACACACCCCATATCTTAAAACTTGCAAAGGCCTTCCTTCTGTCGAAAACTAGCATTGGATGGATATAATGTAGTCGCCATAGTCTATTAGGCAGTATGATGGAGTCGATTTTAAACTGCAGATCCCACCACGCTTGTATAAAATTAACACACACAACATAAGTTGTGTAAGAAGTTCTGACGGAAGAATTATAATGACCAATTATGTTTTTTTTTTACATAATTGGTTTACATTCGAATCGCTGTGTTCGTTTTCTCCTCTATTTCCCTTACCGTCTTAGCTACCGAGACTACGGCAATGTCATCTGCAATGCCTACAATTGTAGTCCCGTATGGCAATCGCAGTCGAAGTACTCCATCGTACATAATGTTCCATAGTAGTGGCCCAAGTACAGAGCCCTTCGGGACACCCGCCGTCACTACGTACTCCTGCTCTTCTTCATCCGTTAGATATATTAACTTCCTGCCCTGAAAATAATTGTTCAGAATCTCCATTCAGTATGGCGGCGTAGCCATGTTAAAGAGGGCTCTCATAATCCGTCCCCAATTCGCTGAGTTGAACGCGTTTCTAACGTCAAGTGTGACAACTGCGCAGTATTCCTTGGTGCCAAATCTCCATCTTTCGCCCTCTATTGCATCTCTTGCAATGTCGACCACCCTCCTTAACATGTCAATGGTGGACCGTCCTTTCCTCAATCCGTATTGCAGGTCCGAGAGAACTCCTCTTGCCTCGGCACACGTCAGTAGTCGATTGTATATTATCTTCTCCAGTATTTTTCCCATCGTGTCAAGTAGCTAGATGGACCGATACGACGATGGTTCCCCTGCTGGTTTGTCAGGTTTTGGAATGAGAACTAATTTCTGCTTCTTCCATATACGTGGAAAATTACCCTCGACGAAGCACTTGTGGAAACCTTGGCGAACAATTATGACCAATTATGTATGTATGTATGTATTGTGCCCAGTTACTGCTTTTAAACCCCTTTTAAACCCTGACGACCTCTATAAATAGGGTAATCGCGAACACCTCTGCTTGAAAACTCAGGTTCGAAAACAAGAAAACACAAAAAATTGCATTAGAAGTCTCCTGGCCACCTACAGAGAGAATAGCAGCAACAATTAACCACTATATGAAAGTGTAGGTTATTGTAAGCAAGCTTCCTTACAATTATATTCACTACATTTGTACGTATCTTCCGTAACAGATGGTAGAACTTTATAGCCTATAAACTAGGGCATCTGTGAAATAGTATCGGATTGTTGTATAGGGTGTAGTAGTGAGAAATCTTGCTTAAAGAAAAATTATAGCATTTATTGCATATGCGGTTTAAAGTCTTATTTATCCTTTTGTGGCAGATTTGAAAACATATTCTTTGTGGATTTTAAATTAAATTATGCCAGTTTATTTTTATTGTATGTGTCCTACAGCGTAGGATTATTTTCTATTCTGCTCTTAAGTCCTTTTAAGCATTTACAGATTCTAATAAACACTTACAGCCACCCACAGCCACGAAATACATTTGTTTTTTGCCAAGACAACGAAATGCAGAGATGGAATAATAAAATGACAGTTTCAATTAATTTATACACTGACAACCACCACGGCTGGTGCAACTACTACTACTACAGTGAGTTTAATTTCAAAAGAGATTATTATGTGTGGTTATGACAACTGAGAAGAACTGAACAGAACTGAATTCTACTCAACTGACTTAAGTTGAGTTGAATGGCAGCTTCAACTTGAAATTCTATTCTTTTGTAGAGATTTACATGTTGATAGAAGCATGTATTAAGTTTATATAGATGTTGGTCAGATTTCTTTGATTCATTTTTTAATTAAAACTATCTCAACTGCTTGATGTTATTTTTTTTATTCCATTTTTATTTAGTTTCTCTCTAATATGTATTTGTATAGGGTATTTTGTAGTCTTGTTAATCTTCTATTGTACTTTATTTATATTATTATTTGCTCCAATATAATGTTTAATTTTTTTATTATTATTCCCTTCCACTTTCATTTGATTTTGCCTTTTTATACCACTTATTTTCATTTATTCTGTGGGTGTACTTTTTTCAGATTTTGTTTTTTCAATTACTTTTTTATTCTCAGCTTTGCGCCATATTTTTCATATTCGTGGCATCCTTTTTTTATTTAAAACTTTATTCGTTTCCTATGTTCCAGAAATTTCTATAAAAAAATCGTAAATATTATATACACTCAAAGAAATTGTATGGTATTCTTTACGTTAAAAAGACTTCTGGCTTTCACTAGGTCTAGAATAAACTTCCATTCTAGATTTGCATTTCTCTGAATCCCTCAACACCATATAATGTGTCATGGTTTAGTGATTAAATTGCTTGACTATAAACGCGTGAAATTCATATTCTAATCGGGGAGGAAACAAACAATTTATTGATCATTCATTAAATAATTTATTCAGAAAAGCCATGGATCCCTGTTTCTATGATTCAGAGAAGGTAACTTGAACAAATGAGAAAGAAAGGTGAACTCAGTAAGCAAATTTCTTCAGCATTATTCCCAATACTAGAACCCAATACCATTTCACAGTGAGATAAATGACAATCTTACATCTTCCTAGGACCGCTCAGTTGGCGAAAACTTTATTAATGGAAGAAGAATCAAGGAGGGAAAAAATATTTTTAATCACCATTAAGTTAACGACAAAGGTCATCGTAAACTAGTAGGTAGTGTGTTATCTTGTTAGACGTGCAGCCACTATTCAAGCCCCTGGTCAGACATCTCAAACAAAACAAAATATGAAGCATATTTCTTCGGCGACTTCCTCTCAGCAGACATCTGGCAAAAGCTCTCAGAGTAAATAAAAATTGTCACGAAAAGTTTCTCAAAAATCTGTTTTTCGAAGTCACTTTAAACTGTACGTCCCGGCATTCATGCATACGATTAACACACACAATATAAGTGGTGTGAGAAGTTAGATTGTAATTCTAACTGAAGGGTTGTAAGCATAGCTGCCAGATTTGACGATTTATCGTCATTTTGACGATATTGAGCACCAAAAATATCATATTGACGATTTGACGATTTATGCCCTTATTTTGAGGATATTTAAAAATTAAAAATGTTCATTATGTTCCTTACTTTAGTACATTAAAAGCCACTTTAAGCTTTGTATTTACTTTGCAATTGTTGCTAATCAAATTTTCCATCAACACATTCAGCAGGTATTTGAATCCTTCTTTGTTCACCCTGTAATATTCCTGGAATCTAGAATATAGCCTAGAATTGCATAGAATCAAAAAATCATGTAACTTAATTCCAAATTAATGGAGTATACTTTCTTTTTAACTATATTTGAAATATATTACTCATACGCATCATATTACATGTACTGGAATAGTTACCCTGAAAAGTATGCAATAAAAAATTTCGATTTTGTCATGTATGAAACTAATGGAATTAAATATAACTCATACGTCGCATATGTTTTCTGCATTATGAATTTTACATACATATTAAAAATATGAGCATAATGTGAGTAAATATAAATTTTGATAAATTTATTGTTTCGCTGTGAACTACAACTGCTCCGGTTGGAAATGGATTTTTATTTCATTTATATGGCTGCCGCGGTTGGCCTTACGATCATAGCTCCCAGATTTATGCCCTTATTTTGACGATTTTAAAAATTAAAAACTTACATCATATTCTTTACTTTAGTACATTAAAAGCCACTTTTAAGCTTTGTATTTACTTTGCAATTGTTGCTATTGGAAATTTATGTTAGTTAGTAAAAACAAGAAGTAAAGTATTGTATTTTTAAGTTACTTACCTGTGATGATTTTTCTGTATTTTATTCCTTTTTAATCCCTTAAAAGCTGAAAAATGACAACTCCTGAATAACCTAATAAAATAATAATAAATTATGGACACTAGGCTTGTATATTTTTATACCATAAGTAACAGGATAGACCTCTGCAGGAATTGAGTTCCACATACGGATAGTCCGACTAAAAATTTGTATTTTTACTGTAATGCAGTGTGCGATCCACTGGCCAATTGGCCACATACGGATTTTCTGGCCAAAAAAGACGAGCGTTATGTAGGAATACATGATTTTCGGGAAGGGAAGTCCCCTTATGCAACGATGCTCCAATGACCCAATGGAGATGGATACACTGCCGTTAATAACGAGATGCTATGGCCTCTCCTGTACACGGTCGAAAAACCGCAAAATAGACGTTGAGTCACTAACTAATACATGAGAGTTGTATTCCATTCAGATGATAAGAAAGGAACTGAAAAATATGTCAGCATATTACACTAATTTTTCATGCTCAGAACATCAAAAACTTCTGATTTCCTAATACCTACGCCGCCCATAGATATAGATGATGTAATATTATTGCTGCGCTTATGTGTCAATAAACAACGCTGAGATAGATTGTTTAAATCTTAAACAATTTTTTCCTGAAAATGATATAAAATTTCTCCATTTTTTGGAAAAAAAATTATGAAATGAAGATGAGGAAGCTAGCTTTTAATTCCCAATAAATTCTCTGTTAAATGTTTTATTTTTTTGATACATATATGTATATATTGACTTTATATTATTTATACTACAATAGAAATAAATTTGGTTTTTAAAAATTTTTAATTTATTTATTTATTTTTCCTGACGATTTTTTGACGATCTTAATAAACGTCTTTGACGATTTTGACGATTTTTTCTCAAATATTTGACAACTTGGTGCCTCATTTATCTGGCAGCTATGGTTGTAAGGACCAATTATATATATACATATATAAAGGTACCAAATGATAATAATAATAATGATGCCGTAAGCGATTACAATTTAGTATTTTCATAACAATTTAAACACCCAAAACAAATTAATACTTTTTCTAACTATAATAAAGAGAGTATCTTGGAGTAGCAGTGGGGGTTTTTGGCCTCAGAATGGAATATTCCGAGAACATGGCGAAACTCACATCGAAAGCACTCACTCGAAAGCTAACCATACATAGCAATATTATCTGGCAATCAGGTCATCTACCGAGCACTTGACTTTTGTGAGATTAAATTGAAGAAAGCATAAGACTGTTGAGGGTAGCTGAATTAGTTAGGTACGGAAAATAGTATTACCCTCTGCTGGATGCCAGGTCATATGGGAATTCGCGGTCGGTAATAAATAGGCAGATGAGTTTTTGAGGCAGGCAGCTTCCATGCTCCTAATGGGGCCAGAACCTTTCTGTGGGCTGGAGACTGATGTTTTTAAAAAATTGTATTAAAAACTCTACGAAAACAATTTGTTTTCTTAAATAGCGCACCGAAGGCATAGCTTTAGCTTTACAATATAGACATACAGAATTTTTCAGACAGATATACTCGGACAGCTAAACTGCCATAAAGTTTCTTTCTAATGATATACCGATTTGTTCGGGTAATTATTATTTTAATCCCTTCTTTATACAGGTCCAATGAAATAACGACTTACCAGGAAACTGCGTCGAATTTGCATTGACTGGAACGGAAGCCACACTTCAAAATACCATATGTAATCCAAGCATCTGGGTCCCTCTGTCTGACTCTAGGTATTATAAAAAAAATCACTCCTTAGCTAAGAAACTTGAAAGAACCGAAACATATTACTTTTCTCTCCCGTGGTCTCTGCACTCACTGGACAATAGGCTAAGCGTCCTCTCTTGATATTTTTTTAGAAGTTTGTCACTTAATGTATTACGATCCGCCACTCACGTGGAAGGAATGTACTGGGAGCGCAATTGTTGACTTCCATATCGGAATTGCCAGAATAATGCAAATAAGGGGAATTGTTCAAGACCGAAACAGTGCGCTTTTCTCTCCCGTGGTGTCTAAACTTAATTGACAATGTCCGACATGTCCGAAGGCTAAGCGCCTTCCCGCAGTGTTTCTTTAGAATTTGCACCTTGGAGCGGTACCTTTTTGGAATTTTAACGGAGTTTGGTAGCACAATGAGTCTAATAGTTGTGTTAAGTGGAAATTCAACCTGTTGTTTTAATGTGGGGTAATGCCACCTAACCTGTTTCTAAGCTCTTGGATTTACTTTCACCAAAATAACTGTGTTATCCTTTATAAATAGCCATCCATCCATCCAAGTGATAACACAATTTTTCGCAGTGCATAATGAGGAATTTAAAGTACTATGCTGTCGTAAAAGCATACGTATGTTGAATAGTGTTGCAGTATAGCGATTTATTTGCAATCCTCTTATAAATTTGATTTTGAGCGTATCATTTAAACATTTTCATTTTGTACTCTAGTATTTCATTTCATTTAATTAAATACAGTTTCTACACGCATTTTAATTTTAACTTTTATTTTTAAACATATTTTTTAATCGTTCTTACTGTGATTATTATAGCCTATATAAGTGTTTGTAATTAAAAATGTTTTTAATTGTTTAACGAATTTCCTTTAAATTATTATTTTATTACCGGAAGTCACATTTAACAAAGTCAAGGGAAAAATTCACATGATATCTTTGCAACCTGTCTACGAACAAGTTGCGGTAGAACACTACGTGTTTAGCTTGTGAGTATGGTAATTGAATTACAGTTGGTATCAGGTAATTAGTAACGTACGGCAGAGTTATAACCTAATCAGCTGAAATATTTTATTTTTATGAAATTGTAACAAAGCAAAGAAGTAATAGGAGGATACGGATACTTTCTGACAGTGCCATATCCCTTAAAGCAATGAAAAGAAATAAAAAGAAATTAGTAACGGAGCGTATAGCTATGCATCATAAAACATTGCAGTTACATGGTGTAACGATTAAAGTAATTAAATATACATCCAAGCCAGCACCAATTTGAATACAGCTGACTGAGACTAAACAATTTAATTGTAAGAATTCGGCTGTCTCAATCAGTCTTATCCAGGCAATTAAATAGGTCCACTGTCGACAACGAGAGCATTGGGCCGGCACGTCAGTTATAATTCTTTCCACATATGCATTAAGCATCCCACAGATTCCTTAACGCAGTTAAGAGAGGATCGCTCTTGTAATTTTATGCGGAAGATTTTTTTTATCTGAAATATCGAGTGGACGCACATTTAGAATTCTATTCATGGCATAATTTCTAATTGCTGAGATCACCGCTAGCTGGTGTTGAGCCTTTGTCACATTTTTAATTGCTGCAGCATCAAAAATGGTGGTCCTGAACTTCCTGAAGGTAGCTCCTAATATACTTCCTATGATGTTAAGGAGGTGGATAAGATTATTTGGGTGGTGCGGATATGAGAATGCCAGCAATAATTGTTTATTTATCATCTCTTACTTATGTTTTCTGCCAACATTTCGGTTTCCTTGTGCATGTGGTAAGCACTGCTTATCTTTACACACTTCGGCTGCCTTCCAAAATGTATCAATACAAAGTTTGTATGCAGGTCTACTACTGTATATAGACTATGTAGATATGCAAAGTAATCAAACAATGCATCAACTGTAAATCCGATGCCTGATTGATTTTTGATTGCGTTAAAAATGCACATTGACGTCGTTTTGAAATAGAATACATTGTATATATTTTGTACAGCGGCATTATGAAACACGATACTTTGTTCAAACACAAAGCAACTAACATTTTGGAAGGCAGCCTTCGTTGCTCTTCTCCGTACACCATTTTTGTCTTCTGTACACTCGTCCATTAAGTGTAACTAAGAAAGGAGCTTCACAATGTTGCCTCATAGTAAAATATGAATATTCCTATTCCTTTATATAGGGCGAGTAATACCTCTTTCGATTCGTGTCTGCTAATACTAGTCATTCATTTCTATTTAACGATAAAGATCAAGATCATTACAACCCTTCAGTCAGGATTACGACGTAGCTTCTCACACCATTTATGCTGAATGTGTTAATTTCATCCATAAGTGGAGGGACCTACAGTTTTAAGTCGAATCGAAATGACGGATTTTTGAGAAACTTGTTCATGGTAATTTCAGTTACTCTCAGAATATGTGTCAGAAATCTGCAAAGAGGCAGTCGCCGAAGAAATATTTTTTTTAATATTTCGTTTTGTTAGAGATCTCTGACCTGGTGTTTGAACATAAGCCTCACGACTAATAAGCCAACAAATTACCTACTAGACTACGGTAATACCGGATATAAATTTCTTTGAGTTATTGATTGCGTTTCGGTGATAAGTTATTCGCTTGGGCAGCAGTGGAATTATTACCTAGTATAATATCTTAACCTTTTTTTCCTCTCTTTCTCTCTTGGACGCTACAACTTAGTCCGGCATGGTAAGCACAGGATCCAAATTTTTGGAGATAAGTTGTGGCATTCTGGAGATTTATCGCTTCACTTATACCTCTAATATCTCATGCATCACAACCCCCACAATATTTGACGCAGTGCATTGGGTGGAGATAGCAACTGGAGTAAAGATTAAATTTTTTTTATAAATTTCTATTTAATTGTCCTCAACTGTCTATGCTATATCTATCTAAACATAGTAATTTAAAATATATCATGGCATACGCTGTCATAATTTATTAAAATAACATTTTTCCAGCATGAATTATTTTTGAAAATCTACATAATTTATGAGCAACATGATATTGTTGTTGTTATTGCTTGTTGCTTCAGTAAATCATGATTTTTTGGCTATACGTTGCCTCTACTCCAACCGTACAAATGTGTTCCACACATTCAATGTTACCAGACACGTAAAACTTTTGCGTTAAGTATACTTAAAGTTGTGTTTAAATAAACCTTTAACGGAAGTATAAGTATGTGTTAAATATCATGATGCATGCCGTACGATAGAATAAAATTCTTCGGGGTAATCAAAGGGTAATACGAACCAAAAAATATGAAAATTTAATTTATACGTGCTGTGCAGTGTTATGAAAATGAATTTTATACTACCACCTTAAGAAAATAATTTGATTTTATGTATATGGAATTGACTAACAATTGATCTGTGATGCTCCCTAATATTTGCATCAGCACAGCTGCAATATCAAGAACACATTTAACTGCAAAGGAGCGAAAGCCCCTCGAAAACAAATTACCTGTGTTTACTTAAAAAAAATCAGAGAGAAGTACAAAAACATCAAAAATATGATATTTTATCGTTGCGGATGATTTATTTAATTTTAAAGGCCTTTAATTGAAAACTGTGTTATCACAATGGGCCTGATGTAATCTAAATGTGTCTATCCAAATAATTTTTTTTTGCTAGACCTACCTGCCTAAAGGCTTTTATTATCAATTCCATCTAAATAGGGCCCAGCAGAGAAAATTAAAAAAAAAGATGATTTTGGTATCAGTCCTCAGTCTGCAACGTCCATCGTTGGTCCATGAATGCTGAGGATTTCTTAAAGAAATTTCGAATCATTCAAAGGTACACACAGTTACTAAATTATACATACGGTTAAAAAATTTCAGAAATATTTTAACTAATCCGTTTTCGTTGGAAATCTTTATAGTTTCCTTGATGTTAAGACGGTCTTTTGCATTGGTTAAAAAATTTCTGAAATTGAACTGAATTGTGGCCCTGCACAGGCCCAAAAAGGTATGCATCCGATTTACAAATTTCACAAATTTCTGAACCAATGCAAAAGACCGTCTTAAAATCGAAGAAAGATGTCAGACAATTATAAATATTTTCAATGAAAACGGATTGGTTAAAAAATTTCTTAAATTTTTTATCCGTATGTATACTTTTGTGGCTGAGTGTAACATTTATTTGGGTTCCGGTACAAAGTGATATCGTTAGAAATTGCATTGCTAATGATCATGCCAGGGTCGGTATGGAGCTCATAATCTTCGACGTGTTACAGGGTATAGGTATTCCGATTGCCTCAGTTAATTTGCAGATTTTCCACTCGTGTTACGAAGAGGCTTAATTATGTTGTCAGCAGGAGAGTACGTGCAATATTACTAGACTCTGCTGGACACGTACGGACAGAAAGAAGACCGACTCACTTCTGTCCTTAAAACACATGACTATCCATCACACCATGGGAGATTCTTATGGGCCACTGTCATTTTGGTAGGCATGTCGAAAGACGTGGCATTCCAACGAATGACTTCTGCAGGAGCTGTGCAGGCGGAAGAGGCTGTCTTTTACTTTATGTGTCAGCAATAGTAAGTCCCCGTAGTCTAGTATGTAGTGTGCTGGCTTATTAGACATAAGGCCATAAGGTTCAAATCCCAAGTCAGACATCAAAACGAAATATTAATTAATGTTTCTTCGGCGACTTCGTCTCAGCAGATTTCTGGCAAAAACTCTGACAGTAAATAAAAAATTGTCATGAAAAGTTTCTCACAAATCTGTCGTTCAGATTCGACTTTAAACTGTAGGTCCCGCCTCTAATGTATAAAATAAACGTACACAACATAAGTATGTGAGATTACGACCTAGCAATCCTGACTGAAGGGTTGTAATAACCAACTATGTATGTATAAAGCAATAACATGGTTTATTTTGGACTCGGGATATGTTTGATCCCCGAGTAGAATGGCATAAGTGGGACCTCTTCCTTAAAGTTTTTCCACCATACCTAACCTAGCCTACCGACAATCCTGCATTCTCGTTGATGGCATGTTTGTGAGCAAGTATCATCAGTAGAATCTAGCTTGAGAAACCTTCCAGATAATCCACATGTATTCCGCAAAAATTTCTTTTTTTCAGAGAGGACAGCCGACGGACCTATTTTAATCCTGATCTTCTAATTTTGAAACTGGAGTCGTAAAATACAAGCTTCAAGAATTTTTTCATTCTCGAAAATCTTTTGAATTTATATTTGGCGCCATTGAAGTTTTTAACTGTCAAAATGATTAACAACTATTTTCGAATATCTATCTAAAACTAATGTAACTTTGAGTGTTTTAAAATTTCATTCCTCTCTCTTTCTCTCTCTCTCTCTTTCTGTATATCGCTGTCTCTTGCCTTTCTTTATAGCAATTGACTTTTGAGCATTAATTTCTCATTCATTTCATGCTTAAATGGTCCCTCAAGTCGAATGGTTTACACAGAATTACGCACATCACGTTTATCAATAAAATACAACAACAGCAACAACAATGACAACCAGAGAAGGAAATTACACTGCACTACTACACTAAAAACTATAAAATAAAGTAGAATGGCGGTTACGCTGACAACAGGCAGTAGCTTAAGTTGCGGTTGTTGCTGAGAGCAACGTAGTTTTAGTTGTTGCTCGTATTGTAACAGCATCAAACCACTTATGCAAATTAACTTGCAGTTGAATTATCCCATGGCTACGTTTTAAGAGAAAATTTGTACAATAAATATAAGAGTCTGTGTGTGTGTGAGAGAGAGACTATATGTTTTAATTCTTTTCTTTTTTAAGTATACTTTACAGCATAAACTATTACTACTGCTACTACTGACATCGTTTTTTTTTGTTCTTGTTCTTGCCACTAATAGTGGCAAGTATGAATTGCTGTTGTTGGTTTAGCTTAAAATGTATATGACGGTTACTGGATATTATGGCCAATGTGACCAGGCATTATTAAATTATAACCACGAACTAAAGCGGCAGCATCAATATGTACCAGTGGCAGCAGCATTAGAAGTATGTGTGACCCATTTTCTTTTGCCATTTTTACTAGCTAGGGTTTAAGGATTTCCTATCGTCTATTTTTTTTTTTTTTTTGGAGAACTTTTTGTGAATTTCAATTTTATCATCAAATGAATTTGCAATTTTTTTTTTCTTATTCTTATTCACACTTTTTAACTTTCACATACCATTTGGAGTCATTTAGGGAAGGCATAGGAATTTTTAATACTTTTCTTGTGTCAAGTATTTTAAAGAAATCTAAAATAGTAATGGTTTGCCTTTAGTTAAAATATTTGATACCATGGTTTTAAGTATCGGGTGGGCCACCAATCGGGTTAAATTTGAACCAACGCTTATTTTGAATCTGGCAATACTTATGGCATCTATTCTGACACAATTTCTTATTTCAGTATCAGTATCTTATCTCCACTGAACGTACTGAATTGATTTACGCTTGAACAACTTTGGGATTTATTGAAAATTTATTTCCAAAACAAAGACAGTTTGACAGCAGAGAAGGACCAACAGTGTCCGGTAATTTTATTGCTAGAGCTTGTGAAACTGATTTCATTGTTGATGCTCCAGGACATGAGCGTGCTCGTACAGATCATACACCCGAAAATATCGAAGCTAGGGCTGAGTATGTACGTGAGAATCCATCAACATTTCACTCGTTGTCGTTATGATGAATTGAACATTTCACGTACCAGTTTACGTCGAATGTTGCGAAAAGATCTCGGTATGACGCCTTACAAAGTTTTAATTGTTTCAAGAGTTGAAGCTGCATGATCATGCGCTTCATGTCGTTTTTTCCAAAAAAAATTATCTTTTCGGTGGGTACGTTGTTAACAAGCCAAATTGCCATATTTGTGGCTCAGAAAACCCACACGTGGTCCATCGGAAGCTAATGCACCCATTACGAGTGACTGTTTGGTGTGGCTTTTGGAACGGAGGCTTCATTATCCCATATTTCTTTGAAAATGAGGACGGCACAAACATTATGGTCAATGAAGACACCTATCGCACCATAATAAACAATTTCTTTGTACCCGCTATTCGTGGTATTGATGTGAACGAGATGTTTGGTTTCAACAGGATGGTGCAATTTGCCATACATCTCATGCCACAATCGTTTTATTGCGTCAAGCATTTGATGGGCGTTTAATTAGCTGAAATGGTGATGTCCATTGGCCCGCAAGAAGCTGTGATTTGACACCGTTGGACTATTTGCTGTGGGGCGCCGTTAAAAAAAGTGTTATGACGACAAACCAGAGACAAATGATCATTTGAAGGCTAAAATTCGTAATGCCATTGATGAGATACGATATTATACACTCGAAAAAGTGCACGAAAATTTGTTCGATCGAATGAGGTACTGTGAGGCCAGCTGCGGTAGCCGTATGAATGAAATAATATTTCAGTTCTAAACGGAACAATTGTACACAATTGGCACAATTTCAAACAGTACTTTTGCAAATATTACTAAGGATTGATTTCATACCCAATACTGAAGCTAAAACTGATACTCGTATGGACAAATTATTTTATTGCTAGAGGCTTTCCATGCTGACCTTGTCCAATTGCTTCTTAGGCTGACAACTTTTAAAAATTTCCGTTACGAATCCTTGTGTTTATTTATAGTTTTTAAAGAGTTGCAGTCCACTTAAAACAATTCGAATTTGAATTTAAAAATTTTAATAAATTTAAATGCGCTTAAAAAGGCAATAATACAATTTGTTTTTCACAATTTTCCTGCACATTTATATTTAATTCATATAGTATTTAGAATATAAATATTTAAATATATGTGTGTATATTATGCATACAACTCACCAAAAATAATTGCTTTTTAATTCTTTAAATATTAATCGTAATATTTAAATAAACTGCAGCTTTTTGGTTTCAATAAAATAAAATTTTTACAGCAAATGTATGATTTCCAAGGGATTTAAATCTGTAAAACAAAAAATAGAAAAAATTTATAAATTAAAATTAATTAAATAAATATTAATATAATAAGTATCGTATATTATTGTTGTTTATTGATAGAACTGAAAAAAAAACACAATTAGATAGGCAATAAATGAGCAAGTATTTGTTCACAATGTAATATTTAATACCCAATACTATTCGCTGCGTAGAAAGAAAACAACAATATTTTCATAATCTAGGGGAAGTCGCCGTAGTCTAGTAGTTGACTTATTAGACGTGAGGCCACGATTCAAACCGACCCCAGGTCAAACATCTCCAACTAAACGAAATATGAAAAATATTTCTTGGGCAACTTCCTCTCAGCAGTCTTCTGGCAAAAACTCTGAGAGTAAATAAAAAATAGACATGCAAAATTTTTTCAAAAATCTGTCGTTCATTGTAAACTTTAAACTGTAGTAGACAAATTCAAACACACAACATAAGTGGCTTGAGAAACTAGATTGTAATCCTGACTGAAGCATTGTCATGACCAACTATGTATGTATGTATCAGAGGTCAACAATGAGTATTCAAAACGATGCACTATGTGGCATTTACATTTTACATTTGCCAAAATCGGCATCTTCTGGTGTATGCTAGGATCTAGGATTTTGGCGGGTATGTAAAGAAGCAAAATTGTAGCATTTGGGGCACAGAAAACCCGCACGCATACATTGAAAAGCCGAGGCATAATTGGGCCATTTTTCTTCGAAAATGAGCAAGAAGTGGCCGTTACAGTCAATGGAATTTTTGTTCACAAAAATTTAAGAGGAGGATATTGGCAACATTTGGTTTCAACAGGACGGCGCTACGTGCCACACAGCCGAAGCTACACTCGATGTTTTGCGGCCTGTTTTTGAAGATCGCATTACCAGCCGCAGAACTGATGTCTTTTGGCCACCTCGGAGCTGCGATTTGACACCGTTGGACTATTATTTGTGGGGTGCCGTCAAAGATAAGTGTTACGCCGACAAGCCAGAGACAACCGACGCTTTAAAGGACAATATTCGTGAAGCCATTGGTGAAATACAGCTGCACACAACCGATAATGTGCTTAAAAATTGGACGAATCGTGTAAGCTACTGCATGGCCAGCCGAGACAGCCATTTGAATGGAATTATTTTCAATTATTAACCTGAATGATTATACTTTCATATAAAAAAAGAAATTTGAGAAAATATTCAGTAGTTTTTTTGTTAAGCATTTTCAAAAAAAAGTTATTTGGCGGACCCTTCAGTATATAATATTTTCTGACAATATTTTATAAAATTTTCAGTTAATCTTTGCAAATCAACGTCAATAAAAAATGTTCAATACGCTCTTGCGTGACAGACCCTAGGACTCAATTTATTTGAAATTTATAGGGACTATCTCCTATATTATTAGGTGGGCTACCTATCGGCTTAAATTTGAACCATCGCACTATGTGGCATTTACCCTGAAAAGCTGGCCCAAAAAGGCAAAAATGAATTTAAAGAAATTTAAGAAACTGAGTATGCGGTTCGATAGACAACAAAGTTCTGCAGTATATGGTGAATTTTCACGACTTTAAGTTGAGATTTGTAGATTTGAGACGATGTCAAAGTCAGCAAAGTGAAGAAAATTATATGCGTTTTTGGTGTTTTTTTGAAATTTTAATAGGTTTATATGACATTTTTTGTGGCTAAACGAATAAAGGTTTTATATTGATTTTTTTTGTTTGAAAGGTATGAGCAACTGCTACTTTCAGTTTTTTCTTTATATATATATATCTCATATATTAATGTTAAAATTATTCGTTAAAAATTTAAAAATAATAAAAATTTCACATTTTTTTACCTTACACAAAAAAAGATAAGGATTTTAAAGGTGAAAGTAGTTTTTAGTAGTTTAATGTTGTATACCACAAGAAAATACAAACTTTCTACATTCAGGAACAAAAAGAAAAGTTTGCGCAAATTTGCGCAATTATTTTTGGCAATTAAAAAATTAGACGCAGTGTAATAAAGCCATAGGCAATAAAGCCATATGGACTTAATCCTCAAATGAATGCGAGGAAATTTAGTATAGGCCATACCAATCGAGATGTCCTGAATAGGTTACTTTTAAGCAGTGACCCTTTTATAAGCTGCAGTACACAAAAATTGCGAAGGAATAGAAAAGCATTTTCATCAGATACTATTTAATTACTCCTTCCTGACATTGATGATGAAAATGATAACGATTTTAACGATTGTAGTTAGTTTCACTTTTTAAGTTTTTTTAAGTTAAGTATTAAATAATGTAAAATAAATAATATGAATAAATATTAATTATCATAGAAGTTTAAAAACTTAATTACATATGTATATCGACTATTATAACAATATGGGATGTATGTTTGATTTTCTTAATGGACCGTAGTAGTGGTACCTAGGGGCACTTATGATCCGATCATAATAAAATGTGCTCATAAATGATTCACATTCATATTAAACATGTTCATGTCGAATTTCATCGAGGTAATACAATTTTTAAGCCAATTATAATCGTTAAACATATTTTCTTAAGGGGCCCTATTTTGGACCAAGGGCCAATTATGGACCGACCATAACAAAATTTGGTAATATGATTTACATTTACAAAATACACGTTCATACCGAATTTCATCACGATACCGATGTTTTTAATCCATTTATAAGCGCAAACGTGAATTTCTAAAGAAAACTTTATATGGGGACCAGGGTCAAATGTGATCCGATTTTCACCAAACATTACACCATGATTTCTCAGTACACAGAACTGATCCGTGCTAAATTTTATCATGATTGTTGCATAATTACCATAATTATTTGTAAATAAGTGCAATTTCGAGGGGAATTTGTATGGGGGCTAGGCGAAATCACGGACCGATTTGAACCAAAATCAGTTGGGTTCATCCTTGGGCCCAATTATCACTAACACTATCAAAAAATTCCAGCCAATAACACATAAAACACTTCTATTAATTTTGGCCAGGTTTTCCGGCAAAATGCCACATAGTGCGTCTGCTACATAAGAAGGTTGAAGATGGTTGAGCTCGTGGGAAAAATTCAGACATCAATTCAACTTAGGCGAAGAGTATATTCGCAGGGATATAGTAATACTATCTGCTTGACAGTCAAGTCGCTATTCCAGCACTCCGTTCAGATGTTAATTTGAAAATGGTATGAGAATGCCGCCGTAGTCCAGCAAGTAGTGTGTTGGCTTCTTAGATATGAGGCCTCTGTTCAAACCGCTACTCAGACATCTACAAAAAAAGGAAATACCAAAAAAACATTTTTTTGCGACTCCCTTTCAGCAGATTTCTGGCATAAACTCTAAATCTAATTGCCATTAAAAAGTTTCTCAAAAATCTGTCGTTCGGAGTCGACATTAGAATGTAGGTCCCGCAACTCTTGTATAAAAATTAACACACACAACATAAGTGTTTTGAGAAACTAGATCGTAATATTGACTGAAGGGTTGTAATGCCCAATTATATCTGTACGTATGTGAAGATTCCCTTTTTTACTGTCTCTTGGACAACAGAACCAGTAGCATCCATGAATTGACATAGAGGCTGCATGTTTTGTTGAAACATTTGTGGCATACGGATGGATAAGGAACAGACAAGAGCAAGAGTAAAGTAAGGTTTTTGGTCACAAAAGTAAAAATTCCGAGCCCAAAGTTAATTTCGCGGGTATTTTCTAAGTGTAAATCTATGGCATTGGAAGAAGTATTTAATTTAAATTGTATACGAGGTACAAAGGATGTATTTTTCTTGGGAAGTCGAATCAGATAGGTTGGAAAAATAGAGTCGGCCTTTTCGTTTTGGGCGTTTTCTAAATGGAAGTCTATGACATTGAAAGAAGTGTTTAATTCAAATTGGATAGGAGTTACAAAGGACGTATTTCTCTGGACAAGGTCTTTTCTAAATCACACCTGATATGGGAATTCTGGGAAATTATATGAACTTAAAGGAAAAAGGTAGGTAGTATGGAGTGGTAGCTTTGATACCAAAAGCTCACTTGAGGACGCATAGCGGCCCATTGTGATGCCACAGGTGAAAACAGAGTCTATACTGACCAAGTTCCACCAAACTGGGGAAGGAGAAGAAGTTGGACAGCGCAAGGGCTGCTACGCCAATTATGTGCGTGGCATTTTTGTTCATTTTTCCTTTTAATTTAAAATCTAAGGGGCTTAGAGCTCTTAACTTTTATTTTTAAATATGGAGCTACAGTGTCTATAAATTTTTAATAAAATTTTTTTTCTTTTTTCAAATAAATATTTACGGTGACTATGAAAATATTTCAAATACTTTTACAAATACATATGGAGACCTGAGTATATTAGTAGAGCACTTAAGAAATAATAATACGAGTAATACAATAATAACAATAACAATAATAATGATAATAATAATGATGATGATGTTGATAATGACGATGATTCAATATTACTTTATGCTATTGTAAGTATAGGTTTGTATAGGTTTTCTAACTTCAATATTTGTATATGTATGTATACCTGAATATGTTTATTTTGTGTGTTTTTCTAAAGTACTTGTACATATTGGTGTATGTGTTTATTGGTATTCGTATTGGTATTTATAGTAAGGAAAAAAATTTAAATGAATCCATATACTACCAGACTGTTAAGGACCAAGGATATAGACGCCGTTGTCGATGTAGCCATAAAATGTCCAACTGTGATAAATGTTTTGTTGTTTGTTTTTTATTGTTTTTGTTTTTTTTATTGTTTTTGTTAAATGTATAGAATATAAGAATAGAATAGAAAACAATAATAATAAAAAAGTACATGTTTTTTATTTATTTTTAGTTTTTAAGATTTATTTTTGTATGATAAGTTATTCAACTTCTTTTGTTTTTTTACAACAGTGGGTCTATTTTTTATTATTGTGTGTGATTACTTTTGGCTTAAACTGTAGGTGTTTCTTATAAACTAAAGGCGATTTATTGGAAAACTAAACAAATATATATAAAAATAGATTTTAAATTTCTTATGTTAGTATTTGATGATGGAAAAAAAGAATTTATTTTTTTTAAATTGTAGCACAAAATATAAACAAACAAACTTAATTGAAGATAAACATGTAAAGTTTTTTATAAAAAATAATAAACAAGTAAATGACCATAACATTTTATGAAAACAAACAATTTTGTAAAGTAATGATATGAAGTAGACAAGTGGGATTATCAAATTTTGTTTTAAACTATAAACAGTACGCAAATACGTTCCATTTAAACCAATTCATTTGGCCTATTGAGCTTCCACTTTTTATTTAAATGAAATGGCGTTAATTTCCATTATTAGGAAGAGTTTTTTTAGACCAATCCACATAGTCTCTACAGCCGACTATATTTTCAGCTAAGCCCCTATCTCCAATTCCATAAAAGATGTGGGGAATGTCTATCTGTAGTTGATATTACAGTGCCACATTGAATGACAGATGTTCTGCTTCTGCCCCTTCTCTGTAGAGGCATGCCTCCCTTTTAGCCAATGTTCCTTACGAACGTCCAATTGAGATAGAAAAATCAGATGTCTTGCTATCCTTCTTTTTCCCTTGTTCAGTTCAACCTAGCAGATGAATAGTTTATCTCTTCTGCCCAGAATGCGTTTGTTAAGGAGTATTATTTAATACCCGCCACAAAATTTCCGGGTATAGCGTATGCTCAGAGGCTTAACTAGTTGGGATCTTCAAACACTCTGTCATTTTCCGGCAAAATAGATAACATTTGGGAATAAAATTAGACGCTGATATGGTGTTCGAAATACTATGCTACTGAGCCAATCGTAAGGATAGTCAGGACTTGAGCCTGGAATATACAGCAGAGATCTTTCAGTAAGTACGAGTGTCTTAACTCCAGCAGCTCTGTTTATACGCTACAGCACGTTCAACGTACATTGCCTTAAGATCTTAGAGATGATTTCTCTTCGTATTCCAGTAGCACTAATCAAGATAACGGTGGCTAAGCACCAGCCACCGGGACTCGCAATAATGATGACAGATTTTCTTTTGCTCAACAAATGGGCCCTAACAACTATTACGCCTTACAGCCATAGCTGCCAGATTTGACGATTTATCGTCATTTTAACGATTTTGAGCTCCAAAAATATGATATTGACGATTTGACGATTTATGTCCTTATTTTGACGATTTTTTGAAATTATAAACTTACATCACATTCTTTACTTTAGAACATTAAAAGCCACTTTAAGCTTTGTACTTGCTTTGCAATTGTTACTATTGGAAATTTAGGTCAGTAATAACGAGGAGTAAAGTATTATATTTTTAAGTTTCTTTCGAATGATGTGATGATTTTTCTGTATTTTATTCCTTTTTAATCCCTTAAAAGCCAAAAAATTACAACTCCTAAATAAGTTCGTAGTTGAGAATAATTTATCACTTGTCGTTGCACACAATTTTAAAAATTCGATTTTAGCTAATATTATCATCGGAAGAACAAAGGCAAGAGCCGTTATTTTGTTTCGTACGATCAACACTCAGTTGATCGATGGCATTGTGTTTGGAACTATGAAAATATGTTATTTGAAGAAGGAAGGAGAGAACAGTCTTTATGGACACTAGGCTTGTATATTTTTATATCAAAAGTAACAGAAGAGACCTCTGCAGGAATTGAGCTCCACATACGAATAGTCCGACTAATAAACGTATTTTTTCTGTAATGCAATGCCACTGGCCAATCGACCACATACGGATGTGCTGGGCGAGAAAGACGAGCGTTACGTAGGAATATATCATTTTCGAGAACAAGTCCCCTTATTTCGTTCCAGCAAAATCCTTTTGTAGTAGCGATAGAACAGTGAAACATAAACCACATTGCAACGATGCTCCAGTGATTCAATGGAGTTGGATACACTACCGTCATTAACGAGCTACTACGGCCTCTCCTGTACACGATCGAGAAAACTCAAAATAGACGTTCAGGCACCGACTCATACATAAGATTTGTTTTCCAGCTTCGGTCGGTTACAAATGGTGTGAACAGTAAGATCATAATATCTTAAGGAGGAGGGTGCCCTGGTAGTCTAGAGGGCAGTGTGCTACACTACTATCGTGAGGGTCGTGGGTTCGATTCCCACCAGAGACTCTTGTCTGTGACACTATCCAGAGCATATGGTCAAGAAACTCCGGTCGTATATAATTAGAATATAGTTTGTAATTGTATTGTAATAATAAATAAATAAATAAGAAGGAATTGAAGGAACTGAAAAATGTGTCGGTTGAAGCCAACATTACACTGAATTTTAGTGCTCAGAATGTCAAGAGCTTCTGACTCCTCCATAGGATAAGACTCCATAGATTAAGATGATGCAATATTTTTGCTGCGCTTATGTGTCAATAAACAAGACTGGGATAGATTGTTTAATCCTTAAATAATTTTTTCCTGAAAATGATATAAAATATCTCCGCTTTTGGAAAAAAGTTAATTAATATTTTCTCTGACGATTTTTTGACGATTTTAATAAACGCTTTTGACGATTCTGACGATTTTTTCTCAAATATTTGACGATTTGATGCCTCATTCATCTGGCAGCTATGCTTACAGCTAAGATGTGACGAAATGCTTCAGGCATTATCTTTTACCACTTGCCTGTTTTTTGATAAAGAGAGCTACATAGAACATCCATGACCTTTTGAGGATATTCCGCTTCCATAAGAGTTTGAAATCAGGCATTTGACCGTAGGGAATTGGTTTGATGTAGACCAATTTTCTTCGCTCCACTTTGAAAGATTCAATTATTTTTAAGACCAACACTCAGAGGATGGCCCCTACTCATGCAGTGCATTGTATTGGAACTAGGAAAATATGTTATGGGAAGTTTGTGGACACTAGATTTGAATCTCTTTATACTATAAGTGACAGGAAAGACCTCTGCGGGAAGGGAATTCAACATACGAATACTCCGGCTAAAGGACGAATTTTTCTGTAATGCAGTGTGTGATCTACTCGCCAATCGACCAAGAACAGATGTGCCGAGCGAAAAAGGTTAGAAAGAATATACTGCGAAAAGAATATACTATTCTCGGGTACAGGTAGCGATAGAACAGTGAAACACAAGCGGTACAAGAGTTGTACCGCTTTGAGCATTTCAGAGTTCATGTCGCATATAACTTTGGATAAATAACCAGCATAATTAACAAGCTGTCATCCACAAGCTTCATAAATAGATTGTGCTAGAGAAAGTTACACTTGAGGAGTTCTAAAATCTAATTTCTTTATAATTATGCTGTTGCACAATTTATGTTGAAGTGAATCTCATATTTTGAAGAGCACCAACAATTTGATATTTGTTTCATTTAAATTTAATCTTCTTGAGTACAATCATTTATACGAACATTTTTTCGATTTCTTACAGATCAACTGATGATGAAGCACGTCAAATGCCTTAGTGATGTCAATAAGGATCAGCTACAGCATGATAATTGGACTATTCAGCCGGTAAGTAGAAATAACAGTAGTGTGAATTCACATTCATACTTAGTTTGAACGTTAAAGAGTGGTATAACCACTATCTAAACTAGGGATTTGTTTTCTTTTCCGCATAGCCGTTCTTCAGTGCTTATGTTACTATTCCTTTATTTTCGAAATATATGGCGTATACGTAATATTATCATTTTATGAAATATTAATCATACGTCGCGTTTCCTAAGTTTTATCCCGAAAAATGCAGACCGAATTAAAATTGTACACGATTTTCAATAATGCTTTTCAAGAAAAAATTAGGATTCCAAAATATTTGGTTGTGAAAACTTAGTGCGATTAAAATACTGGTATTAACAACCATCACAATGGGTGTAAATGCTGGCCTAAGCGGGACCTCTTCATTCAAGGGATTCGTCACTTAATCTAACCTAGGAGGAGATTTGTGCACACTTATTGTTTATTAAAGAAATGCCTTAAAACTAAAGACTGGTACTCACTAATATATTCGATTTAAAAATTTTAGACCAAAAAAAGTTTTCATAACTCATTATCATATTTTAAGATAATATTTAGAAAACAGTTACGAACTACTTTTATTTATTTACAAGGGGTTCTATATTATATTAGTTTTAATTAAGTGAAATACTAACCTTTTAAAAAAATGTAAAAAAATAATACGAAATACAATGGATAGCATAAGTGGTTGATGGCTAGAGTGTTGACTGCATAATATTTTTATTTTAAACAAAATGGTAAACAAAAATGTTTTTCGTAAATGCATGTGCAGTAAACAGCATATCTACCATAATTCTAACAAAAACATTGACTTATGTTGCGCCTCTTTTTTTGAAGTAAAGAAATTATTCCAATAGTGTAGACCTTTTTGGATTTTTTTTAAGCATAAAGCTGGTCCAATTGTGGTTTGTAGGAAACTACAGAATTTATATTAATGCGATCATACATGAGATGATAATCTGAAGATGTAATTACCAGATCAAAAACTAAAAAGGATTACTTGAAAATGGAGTAATGAAGGCATATACCCTGGCCATTTGCCGCACACTTTCCCCGTTTTACTTCCTTCTATAAAATCACAAAGTTTCCGACTATGACGTACGCTCTGTGGCTTAACTAGTAGGGATATTCAAACAAACCGTAATTTTCCCAGAAAATAGTAATCATTCGGGAATAAAATTGCACGTTCATATGATGCTCGAAATATTATGCTACTGAGCTAATCATATGGATAGTCATGACTTTTGTTTAGAATATCCTGCAATGATCTTTAAGTGGATATGAGTGTCCTGCTCTGTTTATACACCACATCCCTTTTCCGTCCAATCCCGAATTGTGGGTGTATATTTCTATAGCATCAAAATAAAAAAATAAAAATGACTTATTTTCATATTCCAGTAGTAAAGAAAAAATACTTCCTGTATTCAAACACAATGGCCTGCATGAATAGGAGTCATCTTCTAAGCGTTTTCAAAAAAAAAAAAACTTTTTGCTGCTGTTTTTCTAGAGTAAACTTGACATATTTGTCAGCAGCCTACCATGCTGCAGTCACCGTAGTCTAGTAAGTAGTGTGTTGGCTTATTGTACGTGAGCTCGGGGATCAATCCCCAACAAAAAGAAATATGAAAATATATTTCTTCGGTATCTTACTCTCAGCAGATCCCCGGCAAAAAAAAATAAAATTACCATAAAAAAGTTTCTTGGAATTCTGTCGTTAGAAGTCGAGTTTAAACTGTAGGTCCCACCACTTGTATATGTGGGAAGATACGTTGTAATCTAAACTGTAGGATCGTAGTGTCCAATTATATATGTATTTATGAATGTATGTATACGTCTGTCCTGCAGTGTTATCTTTCTCTCTAATATCTTTGTAAAGCAATCACTTCTAAACAGAAATATTTTCACAAAATAGTGTGACCTTAATAATGCCTAACTTTCTTACAAATCGAAACCTTCTAACAAACTTTTTCTGTCCGACAAGCTATAGGGTAGCTTAATGCCATTAATATTTCAGGAAATACTACCTTTTAAAGCCACCTACGACAATTTGTAACCGTACACACCGTAATATTAACATTTTCCTTGTCTATGGACACCAATACAAAGCACTGTAGATTTTCCAACTAACAATTTAAATCAACAAAATTCCTGCATCGCATGGTAGGCACCAGCGATCAGCAATGCATCGCTTTTTCGGTACTCATAAGTACTCATGAAATTTTAAGTATGACTGAGTCAACAGTATTGAAATTCAACTACTCTGATTCATTCGTACTCACTACAACATTGATTTATAAGTATAGGTTGCAATGAGTATGAGTACAATGGTAACATCGAACTCATAACATTCGAAATATGTTTGATTCATACGCCTACTCATTCAGATTCATAAATTTAGCAAAATACTTATAATACTCATAAATGATTGGAATCATTCGTCAAAATTTACAGTCTTAGTTGTTGTTGCATTTGCAAAGAAAGAAGAAAGACACATAAACAAAAAAGACAAAGACAGCAAGCAAAGCAAACACGCAACCTTCTAGTGAGTATTGTAGTGTTCGTACGCGAATCATACTTATTTTGTGATTCGTGTATACGATGAGTCATGGAGCAGTCGAAATCAATAACATCATGCTTATTGTTAAGTATGAGTACGATGAGTACATCAAAGTTTGAATATGAGTATTATGAGTATGATATTAAAATAAGTATGAATGCGTATAAGTATCAGAAATTATGAGTATGATTCGAATTAACTCATCGTTTTGAATACTCATTGCTGATATCCGGTAGGCACCGTAGTCTAATAGGCAGTAGTTTATTAGATGTGAGGCCATGGTTTGAACCCCAGGTCTGACATTTCCAATAAAACGGTTTCAGCAGATTTCCGGCAAAAACTCTGAGAGTAAATAGAAATTGCTATGAAAGTTTTACAAAAATCTGTTGTTCGGGATCCACTTTAAAGGTTCTGCCATTCATGTATACAATTAGCACACTCGACACAAGTGGTGTGATAAACTAAGTCTTAATCCTGACTGAAGGGTTGTAATGACCGATTATGTATGTATGTCTGTATATTTTTGCAACAGATATTATAAATTAGGAACGTCTACCATATAACCACTTATGTTTTCCACTGTGTTCATACTTGTATTAATTTTTTTTAATAGAAAGGACAATTAAGTAAAAAACTTTATACGAAACTAAAAACACATACACGTACATACGTTTAACAACAAATGAAAAACAAATGAAATATAATTAAAGAGAAACAAAAAAAAAACATGAAAACAAAAGAAAACTTAATTTTAATACAAAGAGAAATAAAAACATTAAAGAATATACAGCATATACACATAAACAACAATAAAATCAAATTGAATACAAAAACAAAAACAACAACAATAGTAGAGAGAGAGAGAACAAAAGAAAAATACTCAAATACTTGTTAAGTTAAGTTTATTAAATGAAAGCAAAAAATATTCAAATGAATTTGTGGTTTACCTCTGATCTGCATTTATATAGAAATGTATGTATGTTTGAATACGAGAGCAATAGAAAAGAAGTTAAACGACAAATGCGCGACAGAGTGAGAGAGAGAGAGCGAGAGACACACACCAAAAGATAGAAAGATGAAGAGCAATTTGTATGTGTTTGGTATGCAATAAACAAGGACACATTGTTTTTAACTACGTTGTATGCGTATGTATATGGAGTAGTGGTGGTAGTATTGGTGATGGTGATGATAGTCGTAAATTATAACAATTTATAGAGCAGCACATCATTGTTGTTGTTGTTGTTGTTGATATTTCCATTATGTTCGGCAGTTTTGTTTAGGTTTCGTTGTTTTTAAGGTTTATGTTGTGTATACAGATTGTGCGCGTGTATAAGTGTTTGTAGTTTACCAATATCCATGTCGCATAAGAACTCATTAAATATTATGCAGCATTATGAGATGCATTGCGTGGTGTTGTATTATGTTTTTTGGTAGATGTTGTGTGGTATTAATTGTATTCAAACACAGTTCATTGGTTTCCACATACAAGGCGAATTCATTATAAGGTGAGAGTATTATTACAATAAGTACAACAATACAAAAACAACAGGAATTTTTTGTTGTTGAGAAGTAGTAATGTTGTCAAAAACAGCTGACTTAAGAATGACGATGGGAAGAAAAACGTTAAAAAATTTTATAAAAATTTTTAAAGAATGACGATGGGAAGAAAAATGTTAAAAAAATTTATAAAAATGATTATGACTTCAATAAATTACTTAATGCCATTTATTTATTTTAATAATATATATAATTAATTTATTAATTCGTGCATAATCAAAAATATATATGTTTTCGCTCCAATCCATGTGTATTTAATTAAATTTGATGATATGCAGTTTAGAGCTTAACAACAACGTCAACGATTTTAGAGAAATTGATCATGTGGAAATTGCAGGAAGTTGTTTTCTTGACTTCAAAACAAACATATGAAGTGTGGTTCAAAAAGCAAAATAAATTCAATTGTCTTAATGTAAATATGTATGTATTAATTTGAGGAAAGTCTTGCATTCAAAAACGTTTTGATTTCACACATGCCCGACACAATGGATGTCTGTCCACACTGGATGACTGTCCACGCCTATATGTTATTGAATGTTTATCAAAGGCTGTCGTTCACTATTCTTGCATTATATATCTTAGGCTTCCCGTAACGAGAAATCTCGTCTCATACTGGGCTTTATTGATATTCTTCTGAAGAGGATATTGACATGTGGAGATAGCGTTTGAAAAATGGATGTCACTTACGGCATACCAGCTTCTGTAGGTGGCCTTATTAGACGAGAGGCCACGGTTCAAACCCCAGGTCAGTCATTTCCAATAAAAGGCATATGAAAAAATATTTTTTCGGTGATTGCCTCCCAATAGATTTCTGCCAAAATCTCTGAGAGTAAATAAAATTGCCATTAAAACGTTTCTCAAAAATCTGTCGGTTGGAGTCCACGTTAAACTGTAGGTCCCGCCACTCACATATAAAATTAACACACACAACATGAGTGATGTGAGAAGCTAGGTCGTAATCCTAACTAAAGGGTTGTAATGACCAATTATGTTAAGTATGTAAATAAAAAAATTTATCTCTTTTGTTAAATTTTCGATGATTCTTAAAAGAACCGGTTTGAGTCTGTTGCTCTTGAAAGAGGCCAACATTAGCATTTTCCATACTTGTAGATTTATATTTATTAATTTATTTAGACAACATAAAATTTCATGTAAACTTACTCTGTAACTTCTGGGTATTCCTGGGAAGGCTGATTGAGGTCATACACGTGAGGTAATCTTTGTTATATATAATTAGATATTGTTATAAGTTAAAAGTATTTATTAAGGGTGTTTTTTACAGAGGTAGAGAACTTTAAGTTTGCATTACTTTTCAAGATGGCTACCGATTTAACAGCTGTCAAGTGATTTATTCTCAGTTTGGTTTGGCAATTCATAATGAATAGACTCACGCCTGAACAATACTTGCAAATAGTGCAATTTTATTTCGAAAATAATGGTTCTGTGCGGAAAACGTATCGCGCACTACGTCCATTTTATCGTCGACAAAATCGTCCATCAGAGCAGTTAATTCGATTAACCATGGAACGTTTTCGTACCACGTTTACTCTTATTGATAATTCGCATCCCCAGAGACGCTGTACGGTGCGTACAGAAGAAGCTATTGCTGCTGTAGAGCGTAGCATTGAGGAAGACCCGAATGAGTCCATCCGCCATCGAGCACAGGAATTGGATCTGTGTCCATCCACTTTATGGAAGATTTTGCGGAAGGATCTTGGTTTGCGTGCTTACAAAATCCAACTCGTGCAAGATTTGAAGCCAAACGATCATCAAATAAGGCATAGATTCGTCGAATGGGCCCAAAACGAGATTACCGTTGTTCCCGATTTTCATAAGCGAATTTTGTTTAGCGATGAAGCGCACTTCTGGTTGAATGGCTACGTCAACAAACAAAACTGCCGCATTTGGAGTGAAGGTAATCCTCAAGTGTATGTGGAAACACCGTTACATCCAGAAAAACTGACTGTTTGGTGCGCTTTATGGGCTGGTGGAATCATTGGTCCGTACTTTTTCAAAAACGATGGTGGCCAGAACGTTACAGTCAATGGCGATCGGTATAGAGCCATGATTACTAACTTTTTCATTCCTGAATTGAATAACCATGATGTCCCGGAGATGTGGTATCAACAAGACGGCGCAACATGTCACACAGCTCGTGCCACAATAGATATATTGAAAGACGAGTTTGGTGACCGCCTAATTTCACGTTTTGGACTACTTTCTGTGGGGCTATGTAAAGTCATTGGTCTATGCGGTACAGCCACAAATGCTTGACCATTTGGAAGACAACATTCGCCGTATTATTGCCGATATACGGCCACAAATGTTGGAAAAAGTCATCGAAAATTGGACGTCCAGATTAGACTACATCCGCGCCAGCCGTGGTGGTCATATGCCAGAAATCATATTTAAAATGTAATGCCACAAGATTATCTTTCGGATAAATAAAATTCATGTCAATCGAATAATCCATCGTTGTTTTATTGCAACTTAAAGTTCTATACGCTATAAAAACACCCTTTATAACATAAAAATATGCATAATTATAATTATTTTAAATTAATTTTTAGAAATACGGAAAATTCTAAACTTACCTGACAATTAGAAAAAACGTAAATGATTTTAAAAGAAAAAGAAGAAAAACATACAAACTTCTGACACAATAACAAAAAACGAAATTGATTATCAAAAATACATATAAAATAAAAAAATAAATATAAAATACACAAAAACCAAAATTTTTTTGACATTGTTACTTGCTATCAGCTGGTCTTTCGCTCTCACCTTAGAATGAATTCGCCTTGCCCACATATGTATGCGAAATAAAACAAGCAAATGAAAACGCAAAAAGAAAACAAGGAGAAATAAAATGATTTTTCATTGTATTGTTATAGACACACATTTGCACACACACACGTTTTATTATAAAAGAGCGGTTTGCATTAAGTGTAAGCAGTTTTAAAAAAGAAAAAGAAAAAAGAATGAGAACAAGAAAAAGAAAATGAAACAAACTTCACTGATTAGATTTTCTTTAAGCGTTCCCAAGACCAAGAGCTGTTGGAAAACAAATAACGGCAAGAAGAAAAAATAAAAAAAAACAAACGAACGTTGGAGCAAAAAATGAAAATAAAACAAACAAACAAAACAAACCCAGTAGAACAAAGGAAACAATTACAAAAGAAAAGCAAAATTCAAATCAAAAGAGAAGGAAAAAAGGGAGAAAAAAACAACAAGTGAAACAATGGCCGAAATGGTTAAAAGCAAGTCGTTGTTGTTGATTTTTTTTATGAGCTTTGGTTTTGTTATTTGTTGTTGTTGTTTATTTGCAATGGACGTGAGTTATTTTATGTTTTTGGTTTGTTTATATATGTGTGTTTGTATGTTTACAGTATAAATTTTGTGGATAAATGTTTATGTGTATGTATGTTTTCACAATTTAATGGCGTGGAAAACAGGATGGTTATGGTTGTTGTTGGGTTCATTTTTATTTATTTTTTCGTTTTTTTTTTTTTAATTTTTTTCGTTTTTTTTTTTTTGAGGATTAATGTTGAATTGAAAGGATTTTGTTTTTGTTGTTTTATGTCCATAATCAAACAAACAATGTTGTGATAGTGGTTGTTGTTGGTTTTTGAGTAGGTAGTTGAAGGTGAGAGGATGTGAATGAGAAAAACAAAATAGAAATAAAAGAAAGAATAAAAACAATATGATAAAGAGATTTCATTTAAAATTATTTTTCATATTTTTTTACTTCGTTTACAATAAGATTACAGTTGTTTTGTTGTTGTTTTATTTTGTTTTTGTAAATTTAATACTACAAAAAATAAGTTTTTTAAAGTTTTTTGTTTTGTTCTAAAGTTTTTTGTTAAGCCGTAACCACTAAAAAGCAAAAATTTAATGCAAAAAGCCATTTTGAATAGACACCAAAATGATTATCTTGAAATAAATTGTATTGGAAGAATATAATGATGATGGTTGAACGAAAAGAACGTTTATTTATCAGCCTTTTCTATACATTTTTGCCCTTCGGATAAGGGCAGAACGGCGCAAAAAATCTGGCCAAGGCCGTATAGGAGGCGCATGGCGACTCTGCTTAAACTCCAAAGAAGCAGGCTCAGCGCTGTTATCGTGGTTATTACGGAGCATTGTATCATAGGAACGCATGCGAGGCGTATTGGTCTTGGACACCTCGCGAATGATTTCTGCAGAAGCTGTGAAGATGAGAAAGAGGATGAAACTATTCTTCACCTACTATTCAGATGCCCGGCACTTGGTCAGAAGAGAAAGAGACACCTGGGTGCCTATTACATGGAGGACCTAGATGAACTGTCATGAATGGATATTGGCAGTCTGAGTCGCTTCATCGGAAGTTCCGAGTGGTTCCTGGAATAGGGGAGAATGTGAAACTGTGGTATCACAATGTGCCCTATTGTCGGCCTAAGTGTGTCCGCTCAGACTCCATTGAGAGGACAGCCACTTCTACCTACCTACCTACCTATACTTTTTTTTAACTCATACAATACATTTTATATGGTGGGAATACATTGTTTCTGAGTATTAGTGTTTGAAATCAGTTCATAGACAATTATAGGAGGACGATAGATTTGATCGTTTGAAGTGAGAATTTATTGGAAATCGAAATTTATTGAAAAGCCTTGCAGCCATTATATCCTACACGACTGCGTACTGCAATAAAAGTTAAAATTTATTTGGACGTGACTTATAGTGACTTTGAAGATTTGTTTCAGTCAAATTATGGTCAAGATATTAACACGTTCGACCGCTGTTTCGAATCGTTCATCAACTTTTCACAATATACCCTAAAATTAAACAGAATTCTTATATTTTTGAATACATACCCGAACTATATCGGGTGGGCAATCTGTTTGAATCCGGTAATACTTATATTATTCTATTCTGTCTTAAAATTCAGTATATTATCTCCACTGAACGTAATGATTTACGCTTCAGCAGCCATGGGGCGGGTATAGTATCTTGACATTGATTGCCTGCAAAACCCTCCGGACACTCACAACTGTAGATATTCCAACCTTCACGGCAGGCGCCACCATTAGAGCACGTAAGAGTTTAAATCTACAAAACATTCATCTATCCTGAGGTCTGATATGCAGCCTACAAAGTCCTGATTTTCAATCGGAAAGTGAGCAGGTATCCTTGGCAGGCCACCAACTTGCAAGGGCCCCGTCAAATCCAAGAATCTGTGGCAGGTTTCGGTAAGCAGAGAGCAACGTTTATCCAATTTTAAGGAAGTCTGATTGGCACAATTCCATTTCTCACCCAGGTTGCCGGCCAAAACAATCGCCTTATCGCAGTTATCCAGAATCAAGGTGACCGTACGATTAAGATAAACTACCTCCACTTCATGCCACTGGCCATTGGATACCTTGTGTTGCTGACGTATGCTTACCTTCTCAATGCGATCGCCTAAGGAAAAAGAAAACGTAACATGACCCTGTACTATTTCCGAGGCTATGAAGTCATGCAATTCATTGTAACGGCCATTGTACAACAGCAAACCATTCTCATGCACGGTGGCAAAACGTAATTTCACATTGAAACGATGACGTTGTTTGAGGCTTTCGAACGTAAGGAAGGAATTGCGTGAGAACGAACGCGAACGCAATTAACAGGTGGCTGTATAGGGTGGCGGTTGGGAGCTCAAGTAATTATTCATGCAGGATAAACCACCCTCACAAATGTCTGACATGCAGGGTTTCAGTTTTCGAATATCATTTTCGCAATTAACACCCGTGTGAGAGGGTGGACAGATACAAGTGTAGCCACCCTCGCGTCGAACACAGGAGCCGCCATTCTCACAGGGATCAGAGTAACACAAATCCACTTCGGTGTCACACAAATAATGTTCTTTGCTGCCAGTGAAACCCTCCGGACAGGAACAGGCAAACGTGTTAACCGGATAAATGGGTCTGAATAACACGGTATCGCTGCGTATAAATTCAGAGGCATTGCCGAATTTCAAGACCGTAAGTACACTCTCTCCTGCAAATACTGTGGCGTGTAGAACTCCTCATGCGAGACATCTGGCCGCTTGGCCGAAAAGCTGACATTTAAAATGCGTGACGTAACATCGGTATCATCCTGTTGGAGAAAATGAAAATGTTTTCCTTGGGACAGGGTATTATGGCTGCCAGACCATCCAAAAAGAAGTTCAGCAATGGGGAGAGAAACGCTTCCTCTGTCATTTCGTTTAGCCGGACGGTGACAGAATTAAACAGCATGTCTTCGGTAATCAAACGCACTGCCAACTGCATAATTGCCTTGGCTTCATTAATGCCATCCGTAACGGATACTTCCATGGTTGCAAATTTGGGCACGTTTGTGTTTAATTGAGGACTGAGGCTTAAACCCCCTGAAGTTTGATTTAATCTTATCAAATTAGCATTATTGCCCGACAATATGCGATACGTTAGCTTGTCACTGACATCGGCATCGAAGGCTGGTATGCGCCCGATATCGCCACTAGGAAAGTGATCACGGAAATTATTGAATATCACTTGGAAATCTCTTAAGACACATCTCCACATGGGCATCATTACGCAAAGGAGGACTGGTGGCACGTATCACCAATTCAAATCTTTTGCGATTGGACTCATAATCCAACTCCGTCATGGTTAACAGTTGAGCTCTTTCACTGCCCGGCCTTGTGACTAAGGAAAAAGCATTTGAATCATCACCACCTATAATCGAGTAATGGACAACAGCATTAACACCCTCATCAGGATCATGGGCATGTATCTCCCCTACCACCGAGCCCAGGGGAGAATTTTCCGGCACATATAAAGTAATCTTATCCGAGGGAAAAGTGGGTGGTGAATCGTTAACATCTTCCAAACGTATTTGTACTTCTACCGTGCTGGACATTGGCGGTGAACCCTTATCAACTGCTGTGGCTGTCAAGTGGTATATTGCAACACTTTCACGATCCAAACCTTTGTTGGTTCTAATGGTACCCGAGGTGGGATCAATAACAAACGAACCATCCTCTACATCTCTATCGCTTAACAAGTATTTAATGCGTCCGTTTAAACCAATATCGGGATCCGAGGCTGATACCTGCAAAACTGACGTGCCCACTAAAGCATCTTCCAATATGGAGGCTTGATACAAAGGATTCTTGAATTGTGGCGGATTATCGTTAACATCGGTGACACTAATCTCTACATCTGTTGTGTCACTTAAAGAAGGATTGCCACCATCCTTGGCGGTGACTGTAAGCCAGTAGCCGCTGGTAGTTTCGAGATCAAGCAGAGCATTGGTTACTACGGCACCTGTCTGGGGATTAATGGAGAATGGATCGGGACTGCTTAAACCATTAATGCTCTCTTCATTCAAAGAATACGTGATTTGGGCATTTATACCCACATCACTGTCGGTAGCCGAAACTACTAAAACTGTAGTGCCAATGGGAGCATCCTCAAACACTGAGGCACTGTAGGGCGCATTTTCAAATCTGGGAGCAAAATTATTGGCATCTGTTATGTTGATATTGACGGTGGATGTGTCAGTCCTACCAACTGAATCGGTGGCAGTAACAGTCAATAGAAATCTCTTCTCCTGTTTGTAATCCAAAGACTGGGCAATGGTAATCAGGCCACGACCATTTTGTGAGGTTATGGCAAAACGTCCCCTAGTATTGCCCGACGTTATTTCGTAGTGCAAACGTGAATCTTCATCGGGATCGGTGGCCGTAACAGTACACACTGGTGTTCCAGGCGGTTGATCTTCTCCCACATTGGCTTCATAGTATTGAATACCGGATCATTGTCATTGACATGTTGCACCGTGATAACCACTGTGGAACTGGCCGATTTGGGTGGAATGCCACCATCTTTGGCTATAACCTGGAAAGCATAACGACTTTGTTCTTCACGATCCAGCTGCTTAATGGTTTGTATCCAATCCAACAGCCAAAGGAAAATTATCATCTCTTTCCAAAATACTATACTGGATCTCGGCATTTGTGCCCTCATCCGAATCATAGGCCTGTACTCGTATGATATTATAGCCAACGGGTACATTCTCCAAAACCGATTCCTGAAACTGGCTGATATAGAAACGTGGTGCATTATCATTCGTATCCAAGACATTAACCAATAATTGAGTAGTATTACTACGCGAAGGACTACCACCATCCTGAGCTCGTATAACCAAACGATAACTGCGCACACTTTCATAATCTAAAGGTTTGACGAGACTTACATCACCACTCATCGAATCGATGGCAAACTGGGACTGTGTATTGCCACCTATTATAACGTATGGCAGCATTATTGCCCTGATCGGCATCGGTCGCACGTATATGGGCAACGACATTGTCATCGCCCCACTGATCTTCAGGCACTTGGACGCTATAGGTGCGTTCACTAAATTCCGGATAATTATCATTGTCGTCCAGGATTTTTACTAACACACTGGCTGTGGCTGTTTTGCGCTCACTCTGGGCCGAAGCCATATCCGAAGCCGTCACTACAATGTTATAACTGTCTGAAGTCTCACGATCCAAAGAGGTCCGTGTAGCTATAACACCACTGCGGGCATCAATGCGAAAAATTGGTATTTCCTGGTCCTGTAAAGTGCCGGTGCCATCTGCAAGATAGTAAAGTTTTAAAGAAAAGGAAACAATAGTCGTGATAAAGGTTTTCCAATATGGATGCCATTTTCTTTAAGCTTAACAGTAATATTTTCACTTACCCGTTACACTTTCTATGCCATACTCAATCTCAGCATTTTTGCCAATATCTTGATCTGTGGCCCTTAAAGTAATGACCGTTGAACCTACCGTTGCGCCTTCCCTTATGGAGGTCTCAAATTGCTCAGCCTCAAACGTGGGACTATGATCGTTGCAATCCAAAACGTTAACCTGCAAAGTTGTGGTACCCGATCTGGGGGGAAAGCTATCATCTGTGGCCACCACACGAAAGTAGTGAACATCCATTAGTTCACGATCCAAAGAAGCCGAAGTGGTAACAACACCCGTACGTGAGTCCACTTTAAACAGCAATTGGGAACGTGAATCCAAAAGTGAAACCATGTAATATACCACAGGAGAATCCTCTGGATCACGGGCTCTTACGGTGGTCACAGTAGCCCCTGCAGGCTGTTCCTCGAGCACTGAGGCCACATATAAAGCTTGCTGAAAGTAGGGTGACTGATTCCGCAATTCCCTTCTGACACGTCTGGCTATGTCAGTATCATTGAACTCCTGATGATGATAGACAATCTTCAGGCGATGATCGGAGTCCACTATATCATGACGTTCACAACGTATGTTAAAGGTAATGCTGACCTTCCACATGGACTCGTGTATGCAAACATCACGGCTGGCTACCAAATCACGATTTTGATGTTCGATGGCAAAGCGTTCATCATTAACATCAAGGAAATTGACCTTACAATACTGGCATATGGAACGCGGGAAGAAGGCATTCAAATTGTTAATGAATTGGGACTTTTTCAAGCAGATCTGATTCCATTTGTCGGTGGTGTGTATGGCATAAGAGGCATATGTTTCCGAAATGCACTGCTTCGCATCGGTAATGCGGCGATGAAGATTAGTTTCCACCATAAAGGCATCGTTGTTACTGAAACTGCGACGCTTACGTGATAAAATACGATGACGCATTTCATTGTCATAGGTATCACCAAATAGCAAGTCCCCCTCCCGGAAATCATTAAAAGTGTGATTGTGATTATAACTCTCCACAGAATTGCTGCCTATAAGCTCGATTACAGGGGCTGCTCTTCTTTTTCTTCTGCTTGTATAGCCTGTATCTTCTTCCTCATAATGGCGATTGTGAATTTCCTCCTCCACACGCCGATCTTCATTACAAGTGTGGCCCGATATAAATATCCGTATGGGCAGACTATAGTAGTCTATGCTGCGCAAACGATTCGAGGTGGAGTCCACATAGAAGGTAAATAAATTCGGATAGTAGATGCCATCACACTTTAAGGATTTCTTCAATTGGATTTGCCCGTCCTTATGATTGACAGCGACTAGATGATGCACAAAATGTGCTGATTTATGGGCATTGATTTTATAATGGCGCTCTGAGCCTAGCTTATAAACTGAAGCATTAAATATCACCGTACCCGGTTCAGCATCCTCGTGTACGATTATCAAGTAACCGTTAGAAATTTGTACTGTATGACACAGGATGAGAAGGAGTATTAAAAAGGATTTCGCAAGCAGACTTGCTTTGCTAGCTTTTGTTGATGTTGGTAACGTTGTTGTTGTTGTTCTTGCTACAGTTGTATTCTTTGTGCTTTTAATATTGCATAAAGGGGTAACAATATTGCTGTTGTTATTGTTGTTACTCATCAAATTTCCTCTGGTTATTGTTGCCAGTGACGGCAATGGCGGTGGTTGTGGTGCTGTTGTCGCTGTTATTGTGTTTGACATAAATGTTGACAGGCATAACGTTGTTCTTGATGATTGTAATGATTTTATTGTTGTTGCTGTTGCTGTTACTGCTTTTGTTTTACTGTATGGCATGCCATGTTGTGGGTGTTGTTGAAAATACATTTTTCCACACGTTGCTGTTGCCATGTATCCTTTTCTGTGCTTTCCTTCTTTATGTGTGTGTTAAAATGTGGTTGTGGAATCCTTTTTTTCAGCTCTCCATCGATGCAATAAGTGATTACAAAAGTGTTATGCGTACGTTTTTTTTTTTTTTTTTTGTCTTGAGCCGGAGGTGGGAATCTTCGAAAGACACTTTTGTTCCAACAAAAGAGTGCACGATTCACCATCGCTGGTGCCTACGTACTAAACCCACCCCCTACACACTACAACCACTCTCCCTCCGCGGGACTGCCGTAAGGTATTACTTCGCGGAGAGCTGGTTAGCTTGAAAGCTTTATCACGTTAATTCAAATTTCGCCTCCGTTCCTCCAGTCTTCGGAGTACTACCAAAACTTCAGCCATTCTCTGGCTATATTGACTCCATAGAATCCTACGATTCAACAGCTCTTCCATTAGCCGGTTTGGTCCTAAACTCGTTTCCCCGGGCCATCTAAATCTGGGACAGCATATTAGAATATGCTCCGCATCTTCCTCCTCATCTACACAGTTTGGGCATATAGGGGAAGTGTCATGACCAAATCTGTGCAGGTACTTCCTGAAGCACCCATGACCAGTTAGGAACTGAGTCACGTAGTAGTTCAGCTCGCAATGTTTGTTATTCATCCAAAGGGTTACATCAGGGATAAGGCGAAATGTCCATCTTCCCTTTAAACTGCTTTCCCATCGTGACTGCCACTTGTGCATGGAAGTCCTTCGTTCCTCCGCTTTTATAGCTGCTATTCGTCCCGGGTGTTCGAGACGGCGAAGGTATATCCTCCTCATCTCATCCGCCAATATATCTATTGGTATTGTCTTTGCCAACACCAATACCGCTTCATCAGACACTGTCCTGAAGCCACTTATCCGTCTAATCGCGCTTAGACGATACACCGAGGACAGTATCCTCCTTGTCGTCCCCACGGAGAGTGCCTCCGACCATATTGGGCAAGCATACAGCATTATCGACGTTATTACCGCCGAAATTATCCTCCTTTTGAATGGACCTGGTCCTCCAATATTTGGCATCATCCTCGCCAGTGCTCCCTGTGTTACAGATGCTTTTTCGCCGATGTATTTCACGTGCTCCTTAAAGTTCAACCTGTCGTCGATAATCACTCCCAGGTATTTTATCGCCCTCTTCGATTCGATCCTTGTGCCTCCAACGGTCACTTCCATCTTCTCCACTATCTTCCGGCCGCTTATTAAGACGGCCTCTGTTTTATGCGCAGCAAGTTTCAAACCTGCTTCATCCAGCCATGCTCCAACCTTTCGAATCGCTGTGTTCGTTTTCTCCTCTATTTCCCTTACCGTCTTAGCTACCGAGACTATGGCTATGTCATCTGCAAAGCCCACAATTGTAGTCCCGTTCGGCAATCGCAATCGAAGTACTCCATCGTACATAATGTTCCATAGTAGTGGCCCAAGTACAGAGCCCTGCGGGACACCCGCCGTCACTACGTATTCCTGCTCTCCTTCATCCGTTAGGTATATTACCTTCCTGTCCTGAAAGTAATTGTTCAGTATCTCCATTAAGTATGGCGGCGTAGCCATGTTAAAGAGGGCTCTCATAATCCGCCCCCAATTCGCTGAGTTGAACGCGTTTCTAACGTCAAGTGTGACAACCGCGCAGTATTCCTTGGTGCCAAATCTCCACCTTTCGCCCTCTATTGCGTCTCTTGCAATGTCGACCACTCTTCTTATCGCGTCAATAGTGGATCGTCCTTTCCTAAATCCGTATTGCAGGTCCGAGAGAGCTCCTCCTGCCTCGGCACACGTCAGTAGTCGATTGTATATAATCCTCTCCAGTATTTTTCCCATCGTGTCAAGTAGACAGATGGGCCGATACGACGATGGTTCCCCTGGTGGTTTGCCAGGTTTTGGAATGAGAACCAATTTCTGCTTCTTCCATCTACGTGGAAAAACACCCTCGACGAAGCACTTGTGGAACACCTTGGCGAACATATCCGGTCTGAGCCGGATAGCCACCTTAAGTGCCTTATTTGGGATTCCGTCTGGCCCCGGTGTCTTCCTATCTCCTATTCCAGTGCATGCTGCGAGTACCTCCTCTCCTGTTACCTCGGGTATGGTATGAATGGCCTCCGGCTCCCTACTTATAAAAGTGTAGGGCTGGCCCCGTGGGAATAATGTACCAATGATCTCCCGTAGCAAAACTGGACAACCTAGTTTAGGCTGTTCTCGAGCACCGATTCTCTTGCAGACGACTCTGTACGCCGTCCCAAAAGGATTGATGTCAGCTTCCTGGCATATCCGCTGAAAGGATAGTTTCTTGCTCCTTTTAATGGCTCTTCTAAGTTGATGCCTTAGATCTTCATAGGCAGCCCGTTCGGCTTCCCATGTCGGTCTTCCTCTCGTACGCTGGGCCCGTCTTCTCGCCCCAAAGCATGCCGACCGCAGTCTTCGAATTTCGTCATTCCACCAGTAGCAGGGGGAACGTCCCCTACACACAGTTCTCCTAGGCATAGCAGCATCACATTCAGTGTTGAGCATTTGGTATACGCCACTCACTAATTCTTCGACCGTGCTGCCAGTCGTATGAAAAGACGACAACATCAATCTATACGTCTCCTCGTCAAAGCGGGAGTCCTTCCATTTCGGTCCCGTAAACTTCGGCAATCCGTTTCCTCTCGTGTTGCGCCCAGTAACCGTCATCACGATTGCCTGATGGTCACTATTCGTGAAGTCCTCAGTTAGCCTCCACGCGGTCCGCGAAACAAGGCCATCGCTCACAAACGACAAATCTATTATTGAGCTCGATCCAGCTCTCCTAAATGTGCTTTCTCTTCCGTCATTCATCAGCGCCACAGGAAGGGAAGCGAACGTTTCCAAGAGGCAGCGACCCCTGGCGTTAGTATATCTACTACCCCATTCGGTCGCCCAAGCGTTGAAATCTCCTCCTATAATAACGGGGGTGTTCAAGCGCACGTGTGACGCCAGCCTCTCCAGCATATGTTGGAAGTCATCCATTGACCACCTCGGGGGAGCGTAACAGCTGTAGACGAAAACTCCCTTTATCCTGGCCATAACGAAACCAATGTCCCGCGCATAGGTTTGCTGGAAGGGTAATGAACCACAAATCCATATAGCCGCAGTACTAGATCCGTCCGTGATCCAAGTACTATTCCTCGGTACCCTATAAGGTTCGCTTATGATTGCGACATCGATATTCTCCTCCTTTACCCTCTGGACCAATAGGTCCTGGGCTGCTTCGCAATGGTTCAGATTAATCTGTATTAACCTCATCTCCTAGAACGTGATTTAAGAGCGCTAAGAAATTGCGGACACTTTCCGCTCCCCGCGATATGGTTGGCGGATTTCGGGTCGTCCACTTTGCAGAACATGCAAAGAGGTTCCCTTTCGCAATTTCTGGCAATATGCCCCTCCTGTCCGCACTTACGGCAAGTTCCAGAGCGGTCAACCTTACTCTTACACTGACGAGCCATGTGCCCAAACTGCAAGCACCGGAAGCATTTCGTCGGTATGTTTCTCTCGCGAATCCTGCATATGACCCAGCCGATCCTAATTCTTCCTTCCTTCAGGAGAATAGCTGCAGCGTCCGCGTCAAGGCTCACTGTGGCAGTTTGCGTCCCACCATATGCCCTCCTAAGGGCAACTACGTCGGGCTTACCGAAAGTCTCGAGGGCTGGAATCTTCCGTAAAGCCTCATATACATCCTCCTTTTCCGTGATCTCGTCGATGTCCTTGATCTCGATTGTCCTCATATCCTTCAGAGTGCGGACGGACGCGCTATCTCCTAAGAGCTCTCCAATGGCTCCCCTAAAGTTCTCCGTGTGCTCCCCGCTCCTGCTTAGTTGGAGTAGTAAGCCACCCTTGACGGTTCTCCGAATTTTGGTCACATTTTCTCCTAATTCACAAAGCTTAGGGTCCGTTTTAACTCGCCTCAGAATGTCGGCATACGACGTGTTATCTTTTGTCGCTATCACGATCGCATCCGGCTTCGTTTTCTTCTCCTGTGGTTTCTTGTTCCTCCTTTTTCTTTTCGTGACTTTCTGCCACCCTGGTTCTTCACTTAATACCTTAGTATCCTCCTGCCGGCTCAAGGTCACATCTGTAGTCTCCCTCGTTGGAGCCCTTGGTGCAGGATTCGGAGTTCTCCTTTTTGGCGCAGGAATTTCAGAAGTCTCCTCATGTTTCCTCTTCGCCTCCTGGTTCCTCAACAAAGGCGATGTTTGTGTAGCAGAACTACTGCGGTCAGTCGCCTTGGTAGTTTGTCCCTGCAGCTCGCTTGCGTACAGGTCGTATAGGGTTTTGATAGAGTCAATCGCATCCCTCATCGGCTGATGGATTGACCTCCTTTTCCCATCCTCTAACATTTCAATCAGATTCCTGATTTGGTCGCCGAGTTGACTAAAAACACCACTGGCCGCTGACTTCGTGTCGCTTCGCGACGGTTCCGATCTCAGGACCACTAATTCCGAATCCTTCCCGTTAACTGGGGATCTCGGAGTTCGCGTGCTCTGTCCAAACGGGCTTATTTCCCGATTTCGCACCGGAGACCTCTGTATTTTCGAGCTCTGCCCAAAAGCATTCAGCTCCAAAGCGTTCATCTCACATGAACTCGTAGATTTATTTGTAGTTTTATTCTTATTCATCATTTTATTTGGGCCCCAACTCTCGGCCGCTGTCCTAATCCATCGTTGTAGTCGTCACAAAAGACCCCGTGGTTATCTATGCATAAGCAGGGAGGCCACGCGAGGGTTGACACATAACCTCATGGGAATACGTGTTCAGAGCCAGGTCGACGTAAACCAGGGATTCGCATCTGGTCCTACAACACCAACTTAACGGTGATAAATCAGGAACGTACCGACAGACTTGCCATCATTTTAACGGGGCGGGGGCAATGACAGCATTAGCCCGACAGCCATTTCAGCCAGCTATCACACCGCCTACTAAAGTGCCGGAATACTGCCATCGTCAGCCTATATCACCAATTCAAATCCAATTTCCGGTATACCATAATTAGAACCTTACCGGGCTCGGTTCTAATGCCCCAATCAAGGGCGTCGTAGTTCGCCGCTTCGGTGGAACTGAGGGAACCACGGAGTCGTTACTCTCCTATTTTCCCATCTCTTGAGGGAACCCCCTGTGGGATGATGCCTAGTTAATGGCGGCATCGATTCGCCATGTCGCAGATAACGTCTTCGGTCACTTGTACCTTTTTGTAGTACGCCTCCGTATCTGCCGCTCTTGGTCGGGGACTGCTTATTGGTTATTCGCAGCTAACCTACCTGGGATAGGCCGTTCAGTTATCCGCCACCTACTGACCCCCATGGTAGCCCGAAGCTAAGCCCCATGGTGTTATGCGTACGTACGTTTTTGTGTATGTAAATGCATGTATAATGTGCGTGCGTTATTGCGTATGAGTACACGTGTAAAGGAGTCTATTCAATACGATTGTAATGCAGAGAACTGAGATTGATGTGGTCAGTATGTGGTTGCGACTGTAATTAACCGCACATCAAAAATTTTTCTTGCAATAAAACAACAACAACATTGGATTGGTTTGTTGCTGTTGTTACTGCTGGTATCTGTTTCTCATTTTACCCGTGGGTCCACAATTTTGTTGTGAAGCATTTTTAAGTTAAAATCTGTAAAGAGATTTAAAAAAAGAACAACAATAAAATAATTTAATAAAATTTTTATGGTTTTTTTCTTTAAAATGTTATGGAGCCATAGTCTCCATAATTAGTTTGATTTAATGGATGACGAATTTAATTCCTAAAATACGTAAAACCTGCTGAAAATATTGTCCAGCAGCTTAATCGATACAACAAAGTTTTTTTATGTTGTAAACATGAAATAAATAGGCTGGGAAAGTTTCTCTAATTATAGAAATATTAATAAAGTACTTCAGAAACATGGTGATCTCAAGGATGACTGGCTTGATTTCTTTCTAATACGACCAACAATTAAGGAATAGCCAGGCACCTTCATATGAACAGCCTGTATGGGCTACTGTTACCACCGTTAGAACCCACAATCCATAGGATTCTCCTATGGTGTACCAGTGGTCAGCAATGAGTATTCAAAACGATGAGTATATTCGAATCATACTTATAATTTCTGATACTTATACGCATTCATACTTATTTTAATGTCATACTCATACTACTCATATTCAAAGTTAGAAATACTCATGGTACTCATACTTAGCAATACGCATGATGTTATTGATTTGGCTCTCCATGACTCATCGTATACACGAATCACAAAATAAGTATGATTCACTTACGAACACTACAATACTCACTAGATGGTTGTGTGTTTGCTTCGCTTGCTGTCTTTGTCTTTTTTGTTTATGTGTCTTTCTTCTTTCTTTGTAAATGCAACAACAACTGAGACTGTAAATTTTGATGAATAATTCGAATCACTCGAATTATTTATGAGTATTATAAGCAGTTTTCTAAATTTATGAATCTGAATGATTAGGCTTATGAATCCAACATATTTCGAATGTTATGAGTTTGATATCAACGTTGTTGTACTCATACTCATTGCAACCTGTACTTATAAATCAATGTTGTTGTGAGTACGAATGATTCAGAGTAGTTGGATTTCAATACTGTTTACTCACTCATACGCAAAATTTCATGAGCTCTTATGAGTGGCGAAAAAGCGATTCATTGCTGATCTCTGTGCTGTACCCCATGGTTTCACTTTTGGATTCAAGTTCCTAATCGCTGTTTAAGGCGGTTAAGGACTCATGCACGGGTGTTGTTACCACCTCCGCTTCTTTGGATCGAATGAACTTATGAATGTTCACTATTTTCGATTATTGGCTACTAATGATAGTTGCCCTCCCATATCAGGTACCACAACATTACAGGTTAATGTTTAGACGGCAAAGAGTGTATATTGTAAGACTAAAGAGAAACTTTTGCCGAAAGATGGTTTCAAAAACAGATTGTACGGCTAAAGAACGAATTCTCCGGGACACAGTACTTCTATTAATAACCAGAGACCTCAAAATAACCTATAAGACAATGCCAATAAACAATTGTATTCCATCTGCGATCACACATACCAGGTGGTTAAAATAGTACCCATATATCGGGTTTTCCAAGAGGACTTCTGAGCATTGTCGCTTGATAACGGCCATCTTGTTGAAGGTTACCTTTAATCGGTTGGCAACTGATCCTAATTTTCAGCGAAAAATCATTTCCAACGATGAGGCCTATTTCTGGTTGGATGGGCAAGTGCACTCATAAAATTATAGAACTTGGGATGATGCAAAATCGCATGAGAGCCAAGAGCATCTAATGCCTTTCTAAAAAGTCACTGGTTGGTAAGGATAGTGGACAGGCGATGTCCCCATTCTATATTTATTTGAGAACTTTCAGAGAAAAGTCATCATCAGGAAGGAGGATAATACCAACTCAAAAGAGATTCATAAGCGTATAATGCACCTCAAAAAAGTAGCTGTTTGATGTGGGTTTTTGGACTGTCGGTGTCATCGGTTCATATTTTAATGAGAACGGCGTTGGCGAGCACTATACGACGATGATTGCCAACTTATTATGCCCTGAAATGAATGATAACTCACTTGGAGATAATATTAACTAACCACCAATATCGTGGCATTTGGGCCCGTTAGCTTTTTTCTTGTGCAGTTGGTTTAAGTCGCAGTTGTAAGTGAATAAGCTGCAAACTACAGTGGTCTTCAAAGCCAACAGTACTGACCTATTCAGTCCAATTTAATCTGATTTATGTTCCGGATTCATGGAAAATTGGACATTTCGAATGCGTTCCTTCTAAAGAAGCCTCGACAAGTTTTTCAAACGCATACAAAATTTCGTTCTGATTTCACACACATTCTATATTTATTTGAGAACTACATTAATAAAGCCTGCAATGCGAATACTTTTACAGAAAAGTCATCTTGAACGAGGACGAAAATACCAACTCAAACGAGATTCATGACCGCCCAATTCATCTCGAAAAAGTCAATGTTTGTGTGGATTTTGGGCAGACGGTGTCATCGGTTCATATTTCTTTGAGAACGGCATTAACTAGTCCTGCAAACCAAGCACTGTAGGTCGATGATTGCCAATTTCTTTTGCCCTGAAATGTATAAGCTGGACACCAACAATACGTGCTATCAAATGGACTGCACTACGTGCCACTCAGCTCATGTCACATTAGATATGTTGAACGAGTCATTTAAGATCAGAGTTATCCTACGGGCAGATAGTGTTAACTGACCACCGAGGTCGTGACATTTGAGCGCGTTAGAATTTTTCTAGTGGAATTGTTTTAAGTCACAGGTGTAAGTAAATAAGCTACAAACCACAGTGTTCTTCAAAGCTAACAGAACTGATGCAATCGGTAAAATTTAACCTGATTTATGCTCTGGAGTCATGGAAAATTGAACATTTCGAATGCACTCCACCCAAAGAAGCCTTGACAAGCATTTGAACAGTGGCATCAAGAGGACCAGGAATGAAACCATTCAAGACTGTAGCCCCGTTTAGCCAAACGTACTTTTGTTTTTAGAATATAAAAAGCAATCAGAGCGATAACCAAATCGTAATATAATTTCGATAAGCATTTACATTGCTCTTCATATGCTAACAAGGAACATACGTTCCGTTACTTTCCATGGACGTTTGGCTAACCGGGGCTTCAGCTGGCGTAACATGTTCAAGGAGGGCATGAAATTCAATTTTTCAAATTTCTTCTTAAATCACAGGGCTTAAGAAAATTTTGTCAAATTTCTATTGACTGAGGCTTTTTAGTAGAACCAGTTTTATTCTCTCACATAAAAGTCGATTATTTCAAAATGTCAGGGATTTATTAATACACCCTCGTATAGCATAATATTTCAAGAAGATAACATTTTAATGATTACAATTTGTGTGTTTATGAGGTTGCATGTATAATATTTGTTACTTGTTGTAATTGTTGCTCTTGTTGTTGTTGTTATTCGGCAAACAACAGCTTTTAGGTATAACAGGTACACCATTTACGACTATAAGTTTGTAAATTGAAGTGCATTCTTCACAAAATAATAACAAAGCATTCAGAGATGCACAAATACAGCCACAAATCCTTCTATAAAATTACCGCACATAGTACACTTGCATGGATGTAAACAACTTTAAACCACTTGGAGTAGTAGTTCATATAAAATACTACGGAGAACAGAAGCGCCAGTACAGACACACATAGATATGCATTTACTTGCTTTGGTATGTGCTTTTATAGTTATAAACGTGCATAATATTTACTAGACATTCAACAGGTCTCTTCTACACTCTGTAATGTAATGTATGTATATCCACGTATGTGTATGTACTCGTATGTATGTTTGCATAAGTAGGTTCATTTTACTCTTTTTTTTTGGGTTCAAAAAGAAAGAGAAAAATTTAAAAATAAAATATTTTCTATCCCAAGGTATTTACATTTCGATATAATCTATTCAAAAAGGAAAAAAGAAGAAGAAGAAAAAGATCATATATTCATACCATTCATAGAAATAATGTTTTATTATGTGTGTGTACTCGTATATCTCCCCCTCTCTCTCGCTAACAATATGTATCCTTTTCTATCTCGTATTTCTTTTTCCCTTAATGCAGTATGTTTGCCTTTGTATGACAATACGGTGAGTAAAAATTTTATATTTTTATGCTGTGGCATAAAAATGGAGACAAGAATAACAATATACCCATTCATACAGGGTGTTCCGTTAAGAAATATTTTTAAATTGGTTGTTCAATATTTTAAGACTTGCTCTTAAGAAAGGAAGACTGGGTAAAAGAGCTTTCATAAGACGTTTCCTGTCTTTAAATTTAAATCAAACAAAGTGTGTGTGAAGTCGTCGTAGTCTAGTAGATAGTGTGTTGGCTCGTTAGACGTGAGGCCACGGTTCATATCCCAGGTCAGAAAGAAATGTGAAAAAGTATTTCTTCAGGAACTTAGGTTAGTTTAGGTTAGGTTAGAGGACGTGTACTTGTCAATTAAGGCAAGTACAGTACCCGGAGGTTGAATTGGCCCATTGTACAATAACCTAGTTTCTCACACCATTTATGTTGTGTGTGTTAATTTTATACATGAGTGGTGGGACCTACAGTTTAAAGTCGACTCCGAACGACAGATTTTTGAGAAACTTTTTCATGGAAATTTTATTTACTCTCGGAGTTTTTGCCAGAAATCTGCTAAGAGGAAGTCGCCGAAGAAATACTTTCCGTATTTTTGTCTTGATGTCTGGCCTTAGGCTCGAACCCAGGCTTTACGTCTAATAAGCCAACACACTATCTACTAGACTAGGACGACTTCATCTCAGCACATTTCTAACAAAATCTCTTAGAATAAATAAAATTGCCACGAAAAAGTTTCTCAAATACCTATCGTTTGGAGTCGACTTTAAACTGTAGGCTCTGCAGCTCATACATAAAATTAATGCATGCAATACAAGTGGTGTGAGAAGCTAGGTTGTAATCCTGACTGAATGGTTGTAATGACCAATTATGTATGTATGTGTGTGAGATAAGAACGAAATTTTGGACGAACACATTCGACATGTCGAATTTTCCATGACTCCCGAACATAAATCAGATTAAATTGGACTGAATACATTAGTTCTGTTGGCTTTGAAGACCATTGTGGGTTGCAGCTTATTCACTTACAACTGCAACTTAAAACAACAAACAAACAACAAATGTCACGATCTTGGTGGTCAGGTAATATTATCTCCAAGTGAGTTGTCATTCATTTCAAAGCAAATTAAGTTGACAACCATCGTCATATAGTAGTCGCCATAGTCTGGCCAACGTCGTTCGCAAAGAAATCTGAACCGATGACACCGTCAGTCCAAAAACCCACATCAAACAGCTACTTTTATGAGATGCATTGGACTGAATCTCTTTTGAGTTGGTATTATCCTCCTTCCTGATGATGACTTTTCTATGAAAGTGTTCGCATTGCAGGCTTAGCTAATGTAGTTTTCAAAGAAATATAGGATGGTGAAATCGCCTGCCCGTTATTCTTAACAACCAGTGACTTTTTGGAAATGCATTAGAGGCTCTCATGCGATCATCCCAAGTTCTACAATTTTATGATTGCACTTACCATTCCATCCAGAAATGGGACTCATACTTGAAAATGATTTTTCGTTGAAAATTAGGGTCAGTTGCCAGCTGATTAAAGGTAACTTCAACTAGATGGCCGTTATTAACCGATAATGTTCAGAGTTCTCTTTGGAAAACCCGATATATGGGTACTATTTTAACCACCTAGTATGTGTGATTGCAGATTGAATACAATTGTTTATTGCCGTTGTATTGAAGCTTATTTTGAGCTACTTTTGAAGTCGGCGTAGTCTAGTAGGTAATGTGTTGGCTTATTAGACGTAAAGCCGTGGTGTGAGCCTCAGGCCAGACATCAAGACAAACTACAAAATGTGTTTCTTCGGCGACTTCTCTCAGCAGATTTTTAGCAAAAGCTCTGAGAGTAAATAAACTTGCCATGAAAAATTTTCTCAAAAATCTGTCGTTCGGAGTCGACTTTAAACTATAGGTCCCACCACTCATATATAAAAATGAACACACACAGCATAAGTGGTGTGTGTCAATTAAGACAAGTACACGTCCTCTAACCTAACCTAACTTTGAGGTTTCTGGTTATTAATGGGAGTAATATGTCGTTCTTTAGCCGTACTATCTGTTTTTTACGTCCTCTTTCGGCAAAAGTTACTCCTTTCGGTTGCAATAAACACTTTCTCTTTTTTTCTTCGTACAATACAACGCCCAAAATCGTTAACAAACAGTGGCTTTTTATATATGCATTGGACGCTCATGGATCTTATTTGAATTGGTATGATCCTCATCGCTGAAGATGAGTTTTCTATGAAAGTTACTGTCGAACATATATGCTTCATGTTTATTGTCATTTATGGTGACAAATAAACTGTCAAAATCGATTTGGAAACTTAGCATCCTAGTCTTAGCATTTCTTAAAAGCAAACAAAAAAGTCAATTAAAGAGGTGTCCGGACATACGACTATAACTTTAGACCTGACAAATACTCCAGCAATGATGTGTTTACGTTACGTTAAATCCTGGGCAAAGATAGCCTCATAAAATCTCATGCGTAAGCCGTAGTCTAACATGACATGAGATGTGTTTTTAACCCAGCTCAGACATGTCGAACAAACGAAATATGAAAAATTATTTCTATCGAAAGCTTTCTCTCAGCAATCAATCGGAATATCCAAGTCTATAAGGCTACCAGATCATTGCAGCGTCTTTCAGGCGGACGTGTCAGCAATTCAGGCTGCGGTGAAAATTCTTGTGGACACAAATGTTCACGGCCGGAAAATCATCATACTTTCCGATAGCCAAGCGGCTATCAGCGCATGTAATAAACTCCAAGACGGTGTACGACTGTCACAGATATCTCAATGAGGTGGCGAACCGACATGATGTTTGCATCACATGGGTACCGGGACATAATGATATTCCTGGCAACTGCAGAGCGGATGAACTGGCCAGAAGAGACACGACCATCGAACTCTCTGGTGAATTCTCTACGTTGGGGATCCCTTTGGGGACCTGCAAACTTATAAATGACAATGCAACCGTAGATCTCGTCAACAGAATGTGGGCAACTTCGGATAAGGGCAGAACGGCGCAAAAGATTTGCTTTGTAGTGAGTAAGAGTCTTGGGCTGACTATTTGTAGAAGAAATGGAGCTTATCCGATTTTATTTCAGAAAGTATTGAATTGCCCCAGAGCAGACAGTTCCATTTCATTTCTTCGATGACTGCCTCTCCGCAGATTTCTGGCAAAAGCTCTGAGAGTAAATAAAATTGCCATGAAAAAGTTTCTCAAAAATCTGTCGTTGAGAAACGACTTAAAACTGTAGGCCCACCACTTATGGATAAAATTAACAAGCACAACTTAAGTGGTGTGAGAAACTAGGTCGTAATTCTAACTGAAGGGTGGTAACTCTGAGCAGTAGAACTCTGGTCCCCATTTAATTGTGCAGAGACATTTTCCGAAGTTTAAATTATACGTCTCTACATACACCCTATTATTCTAAATAAAGACAAAATAGAAAAAAGAAAAAATGAAAAACCATCATCATATCATCGTTTGTTATGCTAAAAACGGAGTCTGTTATGAATATTTATGAGTTGAGTTCTACAACAAAGAAAAAAATATTTAAAACAAAAATGTTAAAAACTGTGTTTAAAAAGAAATCAACAAAATACATCATCTTGCCCTACTTACCACCCCCTTCCACTACAGGAAAAAAGGGGAAACACTGTACTAGACACTAATAAAACATGTACAACGAGTGTATAAACTGTAAGGAGATCCTTGAAATTAAATTAACATTAAGCAAATAGAAGAAGAAGCATATTTTACCAAAAATCTGTCATTTTGTTTTGTTGTTGCTTGTAACATATTTGCATATTTTTTTGGATTTTTTGTCTTATTTTGAATATGCAAAAATGCTTGGTAAGATGGGTCAGATTAAAAATTTTGCTTAAAAGTTCATTGAGTAGTAAAATGCACTTAAAACTGCTTGGCAAAGCCTTTTCATATGATTCCAATGGGGTTTACTTTTAAGAGTTTCATTTTATTTTTTTTTTTTTATTTTATTTTTATACACTTGAATCCAATATGCTGCCATACAGAGTAGATTTGTGGTATTGTAAGCATGGAATTGCAAAAAATATTTAAAAAAAGTTTAAAAAGGTTGTCATTGCACACTTTAGGTTTTTGAAAGAAAGTTTTTCGTTTTATGACAACATATGTCATCAAGCGAAGGTATTCAATTGCTTGATCTTTAAAAAATTCATGCATTTTAATGCAAATGGAAAACAAAAGAAAGGTTATAAATACCATATGGACTCTCAGGTCGCCATAAATGGAAGTATATAACATGGAGTTAAGAAGCTGTACACAAGTGTTTGTGAATAAAGTTTTATAATTCTGTTTCTACTGGTCCACGACATAGATTTGGATAGGACAAACACTCACTGAGTAAGCCATCTGGTCAAGGATATAGCACGGATTCCACTATGTAATCGTAGACCAGAACAACCATCTCAGAAGGCTCGAAAGTTTGCTGTTCATTTCTGGGGATGTAGCCCATGATGGTCACGACAATAGTAACTTATGGATCGGTTGTCTGGGCAGATAGAATAAAACTGAAATAAGCTCAAATGCAGTTGGACAAGATACAGAGACTAGCCTGTGTAGGGGTAGCAGGCGAAATAAAAACACAGTCCTACAGCAACGCTGGAAGTTCAGTTGGATTTAAATCTGTTGCACATGGTAGTGAAGAATTTCATGACCTTAAGAATCGATTCGCTGACAGCTCCCTATAGCCGCTTTAATATTTGCAAACGCTTTGCAACGATACTTAGTAACAAAAAGGAATCGAGTAATCCTATGGGGTTACTTAATATCTGGGTATTAATTTCGCTGTATAAAATTAGTCACCGTAGTCTAGTAGGTAGTGTGTTGAATTATAAGACGTAAAGCCAGGGTTCGAGCCCCAGGCCAGATATCAAAACAAAATACAAAAAGTATTTCTTAGGCGACTTCCTCTCAGCAGATTTCTGGCAAAAACTCTGAGAGTAAATAAAAAATTGCCATGAAAAAGTTTCTCAAAAATCTGTCGTTCGGAGTCGACTTTAAACTGTAGGTCCCACCGCACATTTATAAAATTAGCACACACGGCATAAGTGGTAGGAGGAACTAGGTCGTAATCCTGGCTGAAGGGTTGTAATGATTAATTATGTATGCATGTAGATTGGTTTGAAAATTTAAAAATGCAATGAAATAAAAACAGTTTGAAATTTACCAAATATATTATTTTGTTATGAATTACAACTGTTCCGGTTAGAAATGGAATATCATTTCATTCATATGGCTGCCCTTGCTGGCCTCAAAGTACCTCATTCGATAGACCCCATGTCCCTGCACTTTTTCAAGTGCAATTGCAATGGCATAACAAATATTGGCCTTCAAATGCTTAATTGTCTCTGGTTTGTGGGCATGACACTTTTCTTTAACGGCGGCCCACAGAAAATAGTCAAACGGTGTAAAATCGCAACTTCTTGGCGGCCAATTAACATCAGCATTTTGGCTCATTAAACGGCCATCAAATGTTTGACGCCATAAATCGATTGTGGAAAGAGATGTGTCGCAAGTTCCACGATCCTGTTGAAAACAAATCGTTCACGTCCATACCATGAAGAAGGGGTATAAAAAAATCGGTTATCGTGGTACGATAGGTGTCTCCATGGACCGTAATGGTTGCGCCGTAATTCCAAAGAAATATGCCTCCGCTCCACAAGCCGCTCCAAGCAGTCACTTGTAATGGGTGCGTTATAGGACTACGTGTAGGTTTTCTGAGCCTCAAAAACGTCAATTTTGCTTATCAATGTACCCACCAAGATAAAAGTTAGCTTCAACCGGAAAGATATTTTTTGTTAAAATCGACATCATAACACAGTTTCCTAACGTTGCTTAATTCGTAAATCGATTCATTAAGTTCAGTGGAGAAAATATACTGAATTTTGTTACAGAATAGAATGACTGAAGTATTGCCGGATTGGAAATGGTACCTATGGTTTAAATTTAAACTGATAGATGGCCCATGTTTTTTTAAATATTCCATTAATTAGAAAGATAAACAAGAAAAATAATCAAAAATTAAAAAAAATATATCCACTCATATGCCATTTTATTCCAAGAATTCTTTCTCAATTTAAACAAATCGCAACTTAATGATGAATTCATCTGAGGGGTACATAAATTAACGAAAAATTTCATAAACCAGTTCTCAGTGATTTGTTTTCCACAGAAGAACAAAAATTCACAGAAGGACAGTTAAGGTATTCCTGACATTTATAGCCCCATCACGAATAATAATTCCATGGAACCTTTCTCTCTTTTTCCACTCCTCCTATTATGAATAAAACTGCCCCTTAAATTTCTGACTTTTGCCTTTTAATTGAATGAATTTTTTCTCGAGAAAAGTCAATTCCGTAAGAAAGAAAATTCTAGGGAGTATATGTGATGGGGGTTGTTTGTGTATTTTGTTGCTGAAGCTGTTATTATTGTTGTTTTTTTCTTCTCTGTCTCATGATGGATGAAAGAAGAAAACCCTTTTCATCAGTTTTTAATTTTATGCAAACATCTGTTAATTTTCACAACTGCAACTACGATTTAAAATGAAAAGTAAATATAAAAAACAAAGAATAACAATAACAGTGATTGTGAAAATAAAACAAAACTTTGTTTCATAAAAAAAATAATTTTTATTAAATATTGCAGGAGGAATTAAGTTAAACTCCATTAGGAAAGAATACAAGAATATTTATTATAAGTTGTGTTAATACAAGTGAGAAAGTTACAACCGGTTTTCCACGCCTATGGACAGTTTTAGAATAATTAATCCAAATGTTATAATTTGTAGATCATGTCGGGAACTAGATTGAAAGGTTCTTAGGCTAGAGAGTATACACATAACAGAATTGATGCACTCCAGTCAGCAAGGGATCTAGCAAAAAAATTCGATCCAAATAATGCAAGACCCTTCAGTCAGGACTACGAACTGGCTGCTCACCAGTGGTCAGCAATGATTATTAAAAACAATGAGTAGATTCGAATCATACTTATAATTTTTGATACTTGTACGCATTCATACTTATTTTAATATCATACTCATACTATTCATATTCAAAGTTTGAAATACTCATTGTACTCATACTTACTCATGATGTTATTGATTTCGACTCTCCATTACTCATCGTATACACGAATCACAAAATAAGTATTATTCGCGTACTAACACTACAATACTCACATGAAGGTTGTGTGTTTGCTCTCCTTGCTGTCTTTGTCTTTTTTGTTTATGTGTCTTTCTTCTTTCTTTGTAAATGCAACACCAACTAAGACTATAAATTTTGATGAATGATTCGAATCACTTGAATCATTTTTGAGTATTAAAAGTATTTTTCTAAATTTATGAATCTGAATGAGTAGGCGTATGAATCAAACATATTTCGAATGTTATGAGTTTGATGTCAACGTTGTACTCATACTCATTGCAACCGGTACTTATAAATCAATGGTGTAGTGAATACGAATGAATTAGAGTAGTTGGATTTCAATACTGTTGACTCACTCATACTCAAAATTTCATGAGTACTTATGAGTAGCGAAAAAGCGATTCATTGCTGATCTCTGCTGCTCACACCACTTATGTTGTGTGTGTTAATTTTATACATGTGTAGCGGGACGCACAAGAAGTCGCCGTAGTCTAATAGGTAGTGTGTTGGCTTATTAGACGTAAAGTCAGGGTTCGAGCCCCAGGCCAGACATTAAAACAAAATACAAAAAGTATTTCGTCGGTGACTTCCTCTCAGCAGATTTCTGACAAAAACTCTGAACGTAAATAAAATTGTCATGAAAAAAAGTTTCTCAAAAATCTGTCGTTCGGAGTCGAATTTAAACTGTAGGACCCGCCACTCATGTATAAAATTAACAAACACAACATGAGTGGTGTGAGAAGTTAGGCCGTAATCCTGACTGAAGGGTTGTAATGGCCCATTATGTATGTATGATAACGGTGCCTCACAGAAAATAGTCCAACGCTGTTAAATTGCAGCTTTTTGGCAGCCAACTGATATCATCATTTCGCCTAATTAAACGGCTGTCAAACGTTTGACGCAATAAATCGATTGTGAAATGAGATGTGTGGCAAATTGCACCATCCTGTTGAAATCAAACATCGTTCATATCAATATCTTGAAGTGCAGGCACAAAAAAAATCAGTTAATATGGTGCGATAGGTGTTCCAATCGACCGTAATGGTTGCTCCATCCTCATTTTCACAGAAATATGGGAAAATGATACCTTCGCTTCACAAGTCGCACCAAACAGTCACTCGTAATGGGTATATTGGCTTCTGTAAGACCACGTGTAGGTTTTCTGAGTCCCAAATACTTAAATTTTGCTGATTAATGTACCAATGGGAAGCTAGGTCGTAATCCCGACTGAAGGGTTGTAATGACCAATTATGTATGTACGTAAGTATGTATGTATGTAATGTACCCAGCAAGTTCATCCGAAAAGATGATTTTTTTTAGCAAGATCGATATCATCGTGCTGTTTCTCGTTGGGCCAAATTTCCAATAAATCCCAACATTGCTCAAGCGTAAATCAATTCATTACATTCAGTAGAGATAATAAACAGAATTTTGTGACAGAATAGAATGACACAAGTATTGCCAGATTCGAAATAACCAATGCGTCAAATTTAAACCCATAGATGGCCCACTTGGCACCTTACAGATTCCAAGACAGTGTGCCGATTATTCAATCTCACAGTGAGAAAAATGTTAGAGAAATCAACTCCCATTCTGAGTAACCATACTTTGAGTTTGAAAGGCCCTCTGAATCTGATCACGTCAGATAAACGCATTTGTTTTATTACATCGCTTAACTAGTATGTTTCCTTCTTAGCTATCTTTCTCTTAAACTATTGGCACTTGTCCTACACACATGGACATTATCATTAAGGACGTTAAGTAGGTCTAACGAACGAACATCATTAAATAAGTGGTTTACAAGCCGTAGTTGGAGGGCGGAAATGTCATTAAAAGTCACAATATTTACAAATAACAGCAATAAACAATGACAACAACAGTAACAACAGCAATGAGTCATTAAAATTACTCATTTGCTAGAGTAATTCGTATCAATGTATGTGTATGGGTAACAATATTTTCAATTTCATATGTTTGCTCACACACACACACATTTTTTTCATATTGTTTTTTAGAATTGTTTTCTGCACACTAAAAAATTAAATACATTTTCACACTTTTTTCTGTTTTTTTTTCCTTGTTTTTCTTTGCAATTGTTATACTCTTTTATTTTATATTCTGTTATGGTTCTAATGCCCGGGTTATTTTTATTTCTTTTTTTTTTGCTTTCATTTTACAGGAGGTTTTATTGTAAAATTGTTTTAAATTTTTTTCTGCTCCATGTAGCATGTAACAACTGCAAATATGTTGTATGTTATGCACACCTATTCGTATGTACATATATATATACATACACACAGCCACAGAAATAAATATAATTGCATACATATGTGTGATATTTTTTGTATGCATTTGTATAAATTCTGGGAAAATTTAAATTTTCATATTCGTATGCATGTTTAAGGTGTTATTGTATGTTTGTGTTTGTGAGGGTGTGTGTGTGAGTGTATTTTCTGTTTAACAAGTGTATGTGTTGTTAACACTTTTGACCCGTTAACAATGTATGACCATTTATTCGGTGGCATATTTCATTTCTTTTAGATGGTCATTCGTGCTGAACAGAAAACGAAATTGAAATGAAAACTTAACTATACAGGGTGACAACGCAAAAGCTGTTAGTTGTAAGGTTTTTGTTTAATTAAAAACAAAATAATAAAATGAAGACTTTGATAACACTTCATTCAATCAGGTCTTGCAATTGTAAATCGTTGCTGCATGATAGAAGCCCTGAGAATAATCCCAGGCAAGAGCACAACAATAACATTTACGAGAAGAAGTTAACTTCCTTAATAGAAGAATATTCGTGACATGGGTGAAATGATATCACAGAAAATTTAGGTAAAATATCAGAGAATAACACTGGCTAGTAAATTGACATGGAGTGCTCATATAGAAAGCATCTCAGAAAAGCCTAGGCATGCTATAATGATATACGGAAGGCCTGCGAAGACATCCTGAAAACTACCTTGGAATTGGGCAAGATATAGAGGCTATCATGTGTTAGCACAACAGGAGCAATGACAGCTTGTCCTACAGCTGTGATGGAACATACATACGTAATAGGTCATTACTACTCTTCAGAGGCCTAGCCTCTCACACCAATCATGTTTTGTGTGTTAATTTTATACATGAGTGGCGGGACCTACAGTTTGAAGTCAGTTCCGAACGACGGATTATTTGAAAGAATTTTCATAGCAATTTAATTTACTCCCAGAGTTTAAGACTGAAATCTGCTGAGAGGAAGTCGGCGAAGAAATATATTTCGTTTTGATGTCTGACCTGGGGTTTGAACCGTGGCCTTACATCTAATAAGCCAACACACTACCTACTAGGCTACAGCGATGGAAATAATAATATAATAAATATAAGTCATCTCGAAATGGTAGTGACTACCAAAGATTTGAAGACTATGGTTAGAATGATGGGAGTCTTATGTTAAATTCATTCGGGAATCTCTTAGCCTAAGGAAATCTATGTAATCGCCGTAGTTTAGTGTGTGTAGTGTGTTGGCTTATTAGGCGTGAGGCCAAGGTTGAAAACGAAATATGAACAAATATTTCTGCGGCGACTTCCTATCATCAGATTTCTAGCAAAATTTCTGCCGCCACTCATGTATAAAATTAACACACTCAACATAACATAATATGGGAAGGTAGGTCGTAATTCTGATTGAAGGGTTTTAGTGACCAAATATGTATGTATGTATGTATGTATATATGTAAGAAATCGCTTAGCTTACAGCTGCCTGGACAGTAGACTTTCTGACTTCGGAAAACGCTTAGCTCGAAAATTGTATGGAACTGTCCGGAGAAGCTGAATCGGCCAAGTAGGCAAAGTAAAACACAATTGCACACCGCGGGGTCCACGTTAGGTGAAAATTCTCGTCAATGAGCAAGCAGACGAACATGCGAGGATGTGGGCTTCAACGTTGTTGATGTGGCTGGAATCCTAATGTGGCGTGGTCATCTGTTTTGGAAGATAAAGACAGGCAAAGATTGTCTCCCAACCAAGTAGGTTTGAGGCAATCAAAAGTTTTTTTGGAGAGATTAAGAGAGGAGATTTGTAGTGTGCATCAGACTATTAAGATGTAATATGAGGTTAATAATCAGTCCTCGTTAGTTTAGTAGGTAGTGTGTTGCCTCATGATACGAAAGGCCAGAGTTCAAAGCCCAGGTCACACATCTTCAACAAGACGAAATATGAAAATATATTTCTTCGACTACTGCCTCTCAGCAGATTTCTGGCAAACACTCTGTTAGTAAATAAAAATTGCCCTAAAAAAGTTACTCAAAAATCAGCCGTGCAGAGTCGACTTTAAACGACATAAGTGTTGTGCGAAGCTAGGTTGTAATCCTGACTAAAGGATTGTAATGACCAATTAGGTATGTATGTATGTGAATAAAAAAGAAACTGTTACCTCTGCAATGGTATACATGGTACTAGTAGCAAGAGAAGTGATATTCTGGACGTTGTATAAATTTAAACTTTTGCTTCTATACTCCTCATTTCCGTATTCCCTATCAGTTAAACTGATTTGCTTTAAATTTTTATTCTTTAAAAATTTACTTTAAATCAGAAAAGTTTTCAAATATCTCAACTGGATAAACCGCTTTTGTTTTTGTCTCTCTTTGTTTTTACTGAATATTTCAATGTAAAATGTATTAAATTTTGGAATTTTTGTTAAAAATCGACTGACATTTAATTAAAAATTTCACAATGAAAAAAGCCTTCAATATTCAGTTTTTTATTTTATTTTATTTGCCACTGAATTTATTTTACAACAAAAATAAACTAACAAATAATGGTTTGTAGAAAAACCAAAAATATTGCAATTTTTTCCTCCATGTATTTGGCGTTTGTCAAATTTTATTTTTTCAGTTTTTGTTTTAAAAGTTCCCACAGAATGAATTTTTCTTTTTTTTTAATTTCCCCCAGAGTACAAATAAACAAGTACAACGCATTTTAATGGAAATGCCATCAATTTCAATTTTGTTAAGTTTCTTTCTTTAGTTAGTTTTTTTCTGTTCTGTTATTGCTGCAGTTGAGATTTTTGATTTTCGAATACAAAAGCAAAGCAAAAAAACGAGAACCAAATTCTTAAAAAAATCTTCAGAAAAAAATACACAAAAGAAACCTCTTTCACTTTCGAAATTCTTACAGTTTTTTTAACTTTCTTTTGGCTTTTAAGTTGAATGGGAATGGAAGACAAGGCCTTGGTTAAAGGGGACTTTAAAATTTTTTTATTTTTTTTAGTAAAAGAAAGAAATAGAAGAGTTCCGTGGAAGTTTTTCTTAGTTTCCCCCTTTTACGTTAAGCTATTTAAGGTTGCGGACCTCTCTTGCAGAAAGAGGTCCCAACTTAGGCCAGCACTTAGGTCCATTGTGATACCGCAATCAATATTCAACACCGGAATCAAGCATTTCTTGCAGGAAACTATCGGAGTCCAAAATATATTGTGAAATTGAGAGCTCACTCAAGGGTGACAAAAACTAAGATGGTGAATACCTATTTATACAGACTGTTTCTTCCTCCTCCTCCGACCCACAGATTCTGCTAAAATGTCAAGTCTTTCTGCATGTCTACTAATAAAACAGTGGCTTGTCAGAAGAGCTGTTGTGCGTTGGAAGGCCATACTATTTAAGAATACAAGTGAGTCGAGTATTTATGCCCCTTGTGATACCACATTTCCTGTAGGAAATCTATCCGATAAATTGTGCAATTGCAGCAATATTCATATTAGAGAGCTCACTCAAGGCTGACAAAAACTATGACGGTAAAAACCTATTTTTACAGACAGTCTCTTTCACTTCCTCTGACCCACAGATACTGCTGGAATGTCGACTCCTTAGGCATGTCTACTAATGAAACAGTGGCTTGCAAGAACACTGTTGTGCGATGGATGGCTGTGCTATTTAAGAATATAAGTGAGTCGCATATTTATGCCCCTTGTGATACCACAATCAATATTCCACCTTGGAATCAAACCTTTCCTATAGGAAACCTATCCGAGCCCAAAATAAATTGTGCAATTGCAGCAATCTTTATGTTAGAGAGCTCACTCAAACATGTCAAAAACTGAGACGTCAAAAACCTGACACATGAGGTTAAAAGCAGTCTCTTCCTCCTCCTCAGACCCTCAGATCCTGCTAGAATGTCAAGTGTTTCAACATGCTTACCAAAATAACCGTGGCCTGTAAGAAATACTGTTCTATGATAGGTGGCCATGCTATTTAGATAGAAGTGAGGCGATGCTCTTCTTATCCGTACGTGTCAAGCAGAGTCTAGTACTACTGAACGTACCCTTTTACTGCCTACGAGACTGAGCCACTCTATAAAACGTGTGAGTAATATCCAATTTAACTGAGGTAATCGGAGTACCTGGCGTGGTCTTATTAGACCTGAGGTTTCGGTTCAAACCCCAGGTCAGGCATCTCCAACAAAAAGTAAAAAAAAAAATATTTCTTCGGCGACTTCCTCTCAGCAAATTTCTAACAACAACTCTGGGAATAAAACAATATTGGCTTGAAAATTTCCTCAAAAATCTGTCGTTCAAAATTGACTTTAAACTGTAGGTGCCGCCACTCACGTATAAAATGCATACACACACCATAAGTGGTGTGAGAAGCTAGGTCGTTGTAATCCTGACTGAAGGGTTCTAATGGCGAGTTATATATGTATGCAATCAGAGTACCTATGCATGTTGAAGATTCTGAGCTTCGTACCATCTTTCGTCAGACTATCAGAACTGCAATTTCCAATGACATTCCCATATCCCGAAACCCATATACAGTGAACGTCAACTGAGAAAGTCTTTTTCTTCTTATAAATGATACAATTGTGGTCTTGCCCGTGTTTATCATTCAGGCCCACTGTCATGCACGAATGATTTACAATCTTAGGACCCTTTTGTATGATGTCGCAGAGAGTACTTCGAAATTTTCCTTAGCTATCAAGGATGTATCATCTGTTGTGTCGACACTGTGTATGTTTCAGGAGATTATGCGCATAGACTCTCCGCCATCCATCCGGATATCATAGGTTCTATACCTCTTTTATCTGACGCCGTATTTATGATCTTGCGAGGAGTGCTATCAAACTGTAGGTCCCACGCCAATCATGTATAAAATTATCACACATCACATAATTGGTGTAAGAAGCTAGGTTGTAATCCTGACTGAATGGTTCTAATGACCTATGCTCTGAAGTATGTTGAAGATTCCGAGCTCTGTACCAGCTTTCATCGTCAGGCCATTAGATTTGCAATTTCCAATGATATTCCCATATCCTTAAATCCATATACAGTGAGCGTCAAAAGAGACTGTACATTATGGATAAAATTCTAACAATAACCAAACTCTACTTTTACCACTTAAGGAGAGTATCCGAAAAAATTCGATTTTTCGAAATTTTTTTGAAATTTTTTTTATTTCAATTTTAAAAACTGGCAATGAAACAATTTTTAAATAAAAATAGCGGTAATTTATTAATGTATACTTCCTTTTAAATGTACAGTTTCCTATGACGCTCGCTGTAAAAGAGTTACCCAAATTTTCTTGAGATACCCTTGGCATTAAACAGCACACAATGAAATCATTGCACAAACATATCTTTTTTATGACCTCTTGAAATCTGATCTCTTTGTCAAGCAATAAAAACTGGGCCTTTTTAAGATGCTCAAATAGGCCTTACTCTCCCCTAGTTTAACTACGTACTTACTTATACTGCTATTCCATTACGAATAGAACAAAAGCCTCCTTGTAAAAATATTATTCTACTTCATCTTCTTTAGCTTCCTTACGGGCAAAGTAAAATCCTGTTCGAATGTTCTGCTCTCAATAAGTCCATTCTCAAGATGTACAATAGCTGGAGCTCTATTCAAAAAAGAAATGTTACACAGACTACACACAGCAATGAAGGGCAAAGAAATGAAAAGTTAAATAATTTTTCAAAGATTGAAAGTTTCTTTAGGAAAATAAACAAAAAAAGTTCACTTTTTTTCTTCTGTTCAAGTTGAAACAATAGAAGTGAAGAATTAACATTTTTCAACAAAAATAATGTCAAAGTGTCAACAAGAAAATTAATTTTGACTTGAGTTTCGAGTGTTTTTTACTGAATTTCGCCGAAAAAAAAGGAAATGAGAGGAGAAATGGTACTGGAGTGTTGAATTTATTGAATTGAATAGAATTTGATTCCTATTTAGCAGAGGTAAAACAGTGAAGTAATTTTTGAAAGTAAGATTTGATTGTTTTTATTACAAAGGCAAGTAAGAAATATGAAGGGTAGGCGTCTTTAGGACACCCGGAAAGGAACAAAATTTTTAAAAGCCAATGACATTGTATTATTAGCGCCTCCCTGATAAAAAGACTACTAAGACAAGTGAATGATACTTTGCTCTGAAATATTTACAAGTTCATCAGGTTTAACAGAACGTTTTCGTTTTACATGTTGACAACACTTGACTTATTGGCAGGCAGATCTAGTAGGAACTGCGCTTACCTGTTTACCTGTGGCGTCAAACCGGACCGCTATGTGTGCTCAAGCTACAACTTCGACCTAACCTAACCTAACCTATGCACTTGGTATGCGGAAACATACGCAGTATCGATACAACAGATTATACAGACTCGACACCTAAGGAAAATTTTCAAAGGACTTTCTGCGACATCATCCCAAAAGGTTTTGAGATTGTAAGTCATTGGTGTATGACAGTGGGCCTGAATGATAAACCCGGGCAAGACCACAATAGAACCTTTTAGAAGAACAGGAAAGCTCTCTAAACGCAAGAATATTCGACAATCTGTGTAAGATAAAATTACAGAAAATTCAGTTAAAATATCTGGGACCAACACAGAATAATAAATTGGCATGGAGGACCTCATAAAGAGAGTATCTCAAAAAAGGCATAATAATATGCAAAAGGCTTGCAGAGAAATTCTTGGGATGTAACCCAGGAATTATGCCCTGAATGTGTACCATTATGGTTAAATAAATAATGAAGAGCGGATGTAGAATATCTGGGAATAACACTGGTTAATAAATTGACATGGATGACTCATAAAGGCAGCAAATCAGGGAAGGCCAGACATGCCATAATGGAATGCAGAAATTATGCACTGAATGTAGACCATGATGGGTAGACCAACTGCAGCTTATGGGGAAATTTTCTGGGCAGATATAACGAATCTGAAAACAACCCAATTGCACAGATACAGAAAGTAGCTTGTGTTCGTATAACAGTGGCAATGAGAATCTGTCCTACAGCAACTCTAGAAGCTCTATTGGACTTAAGCTCGCTTCATACGGCAGTGAAGGCAAAAGCTGTGGATAGTTTACTATGACGTTTATTAAGGGATTTCAGAAATTAACGATTCTATTGGCTGACAGCTTTCTTCTTAACTGTCCTCTATTGAACCAGTAGACTCTATGATTTTGCAACGAGACAGTACCAAAAATGAATGGAGTAAACACGAAACTGCTTACTTTTTGAAAAGTGAGACTATTTTATGGTATACAGATGAATTAGGAACGGAACTTAAAACATAAAAACAGAAATAATTTTTCATATTTCGTTTATCTGAGCTGGGTTTATAACGCATCTCATGTCTAACGAGTCAACATCCTATCTAATAGACTACAATATATGGATTAGATTTTATAAGGCCATCTTCGCCCAAAATTAACGTGGCGTAACATTATTGGTGGCATATTTGCCAGGTCGAAAGTCATAGTCGGATACCGTTATAATTGGGGTTTTTGTTTTCTTTTAGGAGCCTAAGGTGATATGTTTCCAAACGTCGATTTTGGCCGTTCCCATGTACCCAGAAAAGACCATAGACAACGCCGTATGTTCGTTAAATGGGTTCTAGAGCAGTTGACAAAAGACCCTAACTTTTATAAAAATGCAGAAATCTGCTGAGAGGAGGGAAATATTTCTTTTTATATTTCGTTTTGTTGTTTGATTCGTGGCCTCCCGTCGAACAAGCCGACACACTATCTACCAGACTGCAACGACGACATTATTAACTTAAATTTCTGCAAAAATTGTTTATAAAGAGTTCAACATCTTTATAAATAATGCATGTTTTGATTTCGCTTCTTAATTACTACAGATTACTTGTCATTACTTAAACTAACTTCTGGAAGGAATGATAGAGAGTCAGTGAAAAATAATCAATTACTTACTCTTTGTCTAGATAAACATTACAAAACATTTATTTTCTGTCTTCATTCTATAAGACGAGTAGAGACAATCTGCTTTATGATTGCAATTTAGTTGCAGGTTTAAAACTCCAATTTTTTTTTCTTTTCAGTGCAATTAAAAATAATTTTCAGGTTAAGAGAGTTGTAAAACGAACTTGAAAGGCGAATATTTTGTTACACTATCTAGGCATGAATAATCTTGAACAGAATTCCTTATGAATTATAAAAAAGTCCACCAAGAATTGAATTCTACGTATCATAGGCTAATGCATTGTGCTATCTAAAGGACTCATTATAGCATATCACTGTGGCATCATAACTCATTACTACATACTTAACAATGGAAAATTTATCCTCTGTTTTATCCTATTGTTACAACAAAAACAATCATCCTGAGTTTAAAGGAAATCTAACAATGTTATCCAAGTAACAACAGCAACAATTGTTGCCAAGATGTACTACCGTACAAATGTATGTATGTATGTACGTACAAATGTACGTCATACTCTAAGTTAACCTGTAATGTTGCTGAAATAATCGATGATAAATAGAGAGAAAAATTGCAAAAAAAAGTAGAATAGAAAGAAGGAAACAAACAAAAAGACTAGTTTTTTTTTGCCAGAGACAAAAAACAATAGGAAAGGAGCAAAAATAGACAAAAAGAAGAACAAAAATAAAAAAAGAAGAATCGAAAAGAAAGTAAAAAAAACGATGTAAAAAATATCGCTCTAAGCTTCTTCGAACAATAGCAAAAACATAGTGGTGGGAAAAGCTAAATATAATGATAATAACGTCAGCGAAGACAATGATTGTTGACTGTATTATAACCATGATGACTTATAATGGATTTGGTGGGGCTGCCATTATTATTTTGCCATCATTTTGAATGCTAAACTTTAAATAATAGCAGGAAAGTGAGATATTAAAGCAATATGGTTACAAAAGTTAAACTATTGAATGACAAGAGTTCTTAGAATACTTTTAAAGACTTGATTCTATGATGGCAGGTTCATTACAATGTTCCCCCATATATGGCTTATGGAAAAGACGGAGTCTCGCTTATCTAAATGGCAGTAAAATGACAAGAGATCCTTGTCTTTCTTATCATAAATGAAATGTAAAAATTATTGAAGCCATGAATTCTAACCAATAGATACAGTGAGCGTCAAAAGAAACTGTACATTAAAAAAATATACATTTTCATAAATTACCCTTGTTTTCCTTTTGAATTGTTTTCTTGTCAGTTTTTAAAATTGAAAAAAAATATTTCAAATATTGTCAAATTTCTTTGGGCACTCTACTTAGGTGGTAAAAGTTGAGTTTGGTGATTGTTAGAATTTTATTCCTGGTGTACAGTTTCTTTTGAAACTCACAGCAAAAAATTTAATCAAAAAGACTACATGATTACCATCTCCGTCAACGTGAAGCTGAGACAGAACAACTCATCAGACGTAGGATTGTATTAAGGCAATCGCCGAATACTATTCATCGATTATAGAAATGCTCCGATGTGGTAGTTAAAACATACATACATACACAAGTGGTCCTTACAACCTTTCAGTCACAAACAGGTCCACAGGAGACGAGGGGGGATTTAGTGGGTGAGGGCCCCACACACGGAGGATGTGACGACTTCCTCTATGGTGCGGTTAGGTACATTTACCCCTCCTCGGCGAAAAAAAAAACCTTTCAGTCTGGACTACAACCTATTTTCGTACACCACCCATGTTGTTTTTACATGAGAGTGGGATCTAGAACTTAAAGTCGACTCCGAACGAAAGATTTTTGAGAAATTTTTTCATGCCAATTTATTTATGCCCTCAGAGTCTTAGCCAGAAATCTTCTGAAAGGAAGTCGCCGAAGAATTCTTTTATCATACTTCGTTTTGTTGGGGATATCTGACCTGAACCGAGGCCTCATGTCCAAGAAGTTGCTGGAAGAGATGTCTAGTGAAGGGTTCAACAACATCAAAGTATAAAAAAATCGTACAATATATAGTGTTCCTACAGGGCCGATTCGAATATTGGTAATGTCACTAGAAGAAGTGCGCGTTCAGGCCATTCTGGGGGCCAGAAGATAAATATGGTATTGTGTATGGTCTTCTTAGGATTTCTATAACAATTGTTTAGTTCTGTGTGAACATATTACAGTCATAAAAAGACACACATCTGATGAATGAAAAGGAATGGAGTTCGACATTGGATGTAAGGATTATGATTTCTTTAGCGTCTAAGGATAGTGCAGTTTCATTACATTCTTCCACGGTAAGCTGATCGTTAGGCAAGCCATTGAATACATATTTAATCAGTCATTACAACCTTTCCGTCAGGATTACGACACAGCTTCTTACGCCATTTGTGCTGTATGTGTTAATTTTATACATGAGTGGCGGTAGCTACAGTTTAAAGCCGATTCCAAACGATAGATTTTTTGAAAAACTTCTTCATGACAATTTTTTATTTACTCCCAGATTTGTTGTCAGAAATCTGCTGAGAGGAAGTCGTTGAAGAAATATTTTTTCATATTTCGTTTAGTTGGAGCTATCTGGCCTGGGAATTTGAACCGTGGCTTCATGTCTAACAAGCCATCAGACTGCCTACTAGACTGCGACGACTACCAGGCCATTGACTGTAATTAAATGGCACACGAATGAAGAGAGATGCTAGTAAAGGATTTCAAGATAGAATAGGATCTTCTAACAAAAATTTGGAAAATTCAACAGTTGAAGCTACGGCTTTGAAATTAGTTGTGATTTATTCATTCTATTTTTGCCAAAATCACCGTGAAAGATCATAAAAAATGATGTGTGTTTGCTTAATGAGCTCTGGTGCGGTTGGCAACTGAGCCTAGTTTTCGACGAAAAATCCTCCGCAGCGATGAGACCCAATACCATGCTACATGAGCTACAAAGCTGCCAACGCATGCCAAAAAAAAAATGGCGGCGTTATCAGCCCCATATTTCTACATCACTGTCTACGGCGGACACTATAGGTCGATGATAAATTTGTTTCGTCGATCTGGATGCCAGTGAGATGTAGTTTAAGTATCACACAGCTCATGCCACATTAGATATCCTGCATGAGTGATTTGAGGGCATGGTTACGTAGAGGTGATGTGAGTTTTCCACTGAAGTAGTGCGATTTAACTGCTTTAGACTTTTTCTTGTAGAATTTTCTTAGGTCGCAGATGTTTGTGAATAAGCACCGAACCACATCGGACCTCAAAGCCAACTAACCTATGCCAGCGGTTAACTTAAGCTTCATTTATAAGCCAGAGTCATAGAAAATTGTACATTTCGGAGGCGTCTCATCCAGATAAACAGCATTGGAAATTTGAATAGATTTAGGCCCTTGGATCTAGAAACCAGCAACAGTGGGTTAAAAGGATACATTATGTGGCGAAATATTCTGTCTTCCGATGAAAAGAAACTTACTACTTAAACACTTAATAAAAAATAATTTGATTAATTTTTGAATTGGAGGCCTATTTCTCTATATGTAAAGCAATTTAATAGGAAAAGTAAGCAGGATTTAAAAATGGAAATGCATAGACGTAAAGAAAATAACAACTGCCTTCATTAAAGGGAAGAAAAGTTTTGCTAATGAAAAGAAAAACACAACAACGGATCCATGTATGATGGAAACAAGAGCTAAATGTAGGGAAAAGGAAAACAATTTTCTAAGTTTCTTTGTGTGTGCTTTTCTAAACCACAAAACTGGCGTTCAGTAGTCATTAGCCAACAAGAAATGAAAACAACAAAATGCCTGTCATTAGAGTAGGAGTTGCGTATCTCTTTGACTGTTTGTTTTTCTGTACATACATATGTATACCTACAGGAAGTCTTTTACCTTTAAGGAAGTATTGTAGTTGTAGTTTGATTGTTGTTGCTGTTTCCATGGCTTTTAAGTATTACAATCTATGTTGTGGGATATGATTGTTATCCCTGGCTATACAATACAATTGCAGGGGTTGAGTGTCTCTTTTTAAAACGGAAAACAATAATAATCTCAACTACGAAAGAGGAATTAAAGTTTATAGAGAAAACCAGGACCAGAAACGTAATTTTTATTATTTGGTTTCGTTGCTAGAAGCTCAATTTATTCTTTAATGATGAGCATAGTGGTACATACAAATATATGTATGTATCAATAGTGATACAAATATTTGAGCATTACATGCACTGAGCGCCAAAAGTGAGTAAACACCGCTGAAATAATTCTTTTTTTACGGTAGCGAGAAAAGTAAATGAGAATAGTCAAACAAATTTCCAAAAATAAAAACGTTTATTTATTACTTATAAAATGTTAAAACAAAAACAACAATTCATGATAAATGAACAAAACTGTTTTATACTTAAGTACAAAAGTATTGACTCACTTATGGCGCTCACTGTATGTGCATGATTACTATTGTCTTTGGCGTAGCCTAACAAGATATCGAAGTTTATTAAGATGTTGACAGTTCCGTGCGGTGAGAGTATTCTGAGTCGAAACATTGTTTACAAATGGCACAAGCTTGTCACAAAAGGTCGAGAAGATGTGAATGACGACGCTCGCCCTGGACGCATTTGCACATCAATAACCGATGAAAATATTGAAAAAGAGCAGAAAATGTTTATGGAGAATCGTCGAATCACAATTAGAGAAGTTACTCAGGATGTCAGTGTACCATTCGACCTAGCTTCTTACGCCACTTATGTCGTGTGGGTTTATTTTATACATGAGTGGTGGTACCTTCAGTTTAAAAACGATTCCGAACGACAGATTTTTGAGAAGCTTTTTCATTGAAATTTTACTTTGCCCTCAGAGTTTTTGCCAGAAATCAGCTCAGAGGAAGTCGCCGAAGATGTGTTTTTGTCTCAATATTTATGCTCGGTATTCCTTCGAAGCTGATAAGACTGTGCGGAATGACGTTGAGCAATTTCTCTCACTCTGTATGAAGAAGCATGTAACACTTCGAACCTTTTGATTCCGTATGAGCAGCCTGAGAAAGCGATTTCTTATCATGCGACTGCTTCTACTTCGTGGTGGAGGGTATTCTGCGGAAGGCACAATTTCATGGTAATGACATTATTTTTCAGAAATATTTTCAGTTGCTTGCGTAAATACATGCATACGCAATTGGTCATTACAACCCTTCAGTCAACATTATGATCTAGTTTCTTGCGTACTCTGGCGATATTGTTACTTCTACCGAACGGGAATCTATAAAGATGGGTGTGGGTAGTCTAACAAAATGGTGGCATAGCGAAGTATATATTGTAGACAAGTAGTAACATGTGGCGTATTGGATCCCTGATTACTGTCCATAATTATACTCTCTATGTTGATAATGAATTTATTTATCTTGGCTCCACCATCACGACCATAAATGATGTCAGTCTCGAGTTCAATGTAGGATCACTTTTGCCAACAGCTGGACTCAAATGAAATTAAGTAGTAGAGACCTTTCTCGACTCATCCTACCCGCGCTTCTTTATGGTGCAGAAGCATGGACACTATTAAGAACCGACGCTGTAGCCTTGAAAGTATTGAAGCAAAAAGTTCTTCGTAAGATTATCGGTTCAGTGCGAGTTGCTGCTGATTTCTGCATTCGATCCAATAATATTCTGTCTAGGCTACTCAATAACGTGTTGTGCAGCGTAATAATTCGCTGTATCGACCATGTCGGTCGGATGGAAGAGAATGTTTCGATCAGACGTGTATTTGATGGTAATTTCCTCTCAGCGGATTTCTAAAAACAATTCTGAGAGTAAATAAAATTGCTGTGAAAAGTTTCTCAAAAAAATCTGTCGTTCGGAATCGTCTTTAAACAGTAGGTCCCCCGCCAATCGTGTATAAAATTAAAACACGCAACGTAAGTGGTGGGAGATTCCAGGTCGCAAGCCTGGCTGACTAATGACCAATTACGTATATCTGTATGTAAAAGGGGTAGTCGGCATAGTGAATGGCTGTCTCTGCGTTGAAAGTATCAAATCGAGTAAGCCCTGAAAAAGGTGTTAAGTCAGGCCGAAATCCGATGAACCGGTTGGAAGGAGGGGATTGCTTACTCGTCCTGCAATTGTGTAGGGCTATCCAGAATTAATTAGAGGTTTTTAATGAGGACTATAGATATAGTAGCCCATCTGTGTTTGATGATAACAAATATTGATTGTTAGTAAGCTACAGGCAATTTATTTTACTGAAACGCTAGGCAGTGGGATGTATTTGAGACCTGCAGTGGGTTCCAGTTAGCAGATTGGCTTTACAATGTGAGAGAACCCAATCAATATTAATTCAGCATTTATCCCAAAGTTATTTGTTTGTTTTATACGTGTGCGGATTCTGTCCCCCAAACTATAACAAGATTATAACAAGCCTGTATCCTTCTTCCTTTCAACACATGTAGACGTAAATAAATAAGATTTCCTCTATGACATGAAGGCTTAAAAGAGTTTTTATATATGTTTTGTTGTTGCTAGTTTTCTAAGAAATATTTTTCTTTAAAATTCTTACCTCTTGTCTTGAAGTTTTGTTGATTGTAATTGAATTCATTTCATTGTGGCAGCTGGAAAGCCTCATTGTGGCATTAAAAAAATCTAAAAAAAAGAAAAAATACCGAGAAAAATTGAAAAACATAAATAAAGTGCTCGTAATCTTTCAAAGAAATAATAAAAATTTTAAATATTTTAAATTTATAAATACGTTTGCGTGTGTGTGTGTGTATGTGCATTTATAATTTAAATTCTAACAAGAGTTGTTATTGGAAACTTTTTAAATTTTTTATCGAATTTAAGAGAATTTATTTTTCCTGAAATTTATTGAATAATTTTTAAATATTTTCCAATGAAAAATAGGTTCCCTAGAAACCTAAAATATAAAAAAATGGAAGAAAAACCTTCTCAATAATGAAAACAGAAAAGCAATCGATAAACCTTATCAAAAAATTGTTGTGTGTTAAAAAAGTTTAACCGACAGACTGATATTGAACTGGAAATCAAGTACAACACTTGGCTCCCTTGAGTTGAGTCCTTTAACTGACAGTAAATTAAGTTTTTTTCTGTAATTTTATAACGTTTAATAGGCTCTATTAAGAAAGGAATGAGAAGCATAATTAAAAACCTCATACACGGAAGCAAGATTTTTCTCTGTCTTTTTTAAATCACTTCACAGTGTGATGCCTACTAAGTAGGCACACAGATGAGGCAGATATTTCAATCCATTCGTCCTTTCGCTATATTTAAATAGTTTCCGTGAATTACAAGACTTTTAAAATGAAATTACGAGGCTAAGAAATTAAATGATTTCATTCGTATTGATTCCTTTAGGGCTGCCACAAAATATCTTGATTGTCTTACTCAGTGTTCTTTTTTCTTCTAGGCATTACTGGAGTCTCCTTGTTCAAGTTTTTCCAGGTAATTCCTTTGAAAATTATACAATATACATATGCATGCTTCAATATATTGATCACTATGGGTGTAGAGTGGAGGAAATGCAAACTAAATGAGCTGTGATAGATTTAATGAGGGTACTGACCAGAGATCAGCAATGAATCGCTTTTCCGCTACTCATAAGTACTCATGAAATTTTGCATATGAGTGAGTTAACAATATTGAAATGTAACGACTCTGATTCATTCGTACTCAGTACAATATTAATTTGTAAGTACAGGTTGCAATGAGTATGAGTACAATGTTGACATCAAACTCATAACATTCGAAATATGTTTGATTCATACGCCTACTTATTCAGATTCATAAATTTAGAAAAATACTTGCAATAATCATAAATGATTCGAGTGATTCGTTGTGTTATATTTACAAAAAAAGGAAAAGACAAAGATAGCAAGCAAAGCAAACACACAACTTCGTGTGAGTATGTAATGTTCGTACGAGAATCATACTTATTTTGTGATTCTTGTAAATGTTGAGTAAAGAAGAGTCGAAATCAACAACATCATGCGTATTGTTAAGTATGAGTACGATGAGTACTTCAAACTTTGAATATGAGTAGTATGAGTATTATATTAAAATATGTATGAATGCGTATAAGTATCAGAAATTATAAGTATGATTCGAATCTACTCATCGTTTTGAATACTCACTGCTGACGTCTGGTACTGACGTAAAACTTTCTTATATGTTGTCTGACTATAGCAGAGTTTTCCAGACATACGGCCATCATTACCATTTAGACAGCGGCACAATGCTCGATGGATGATGAAGTTTCTCTTGATCTACTCTGACATTCAGTCTGAGATTAAGTCTCTACTTACTTAATTGGTCATTACAGCCCTTCAGTCAGGATTACGACCTAGTTTCTCACACCATCTATGTTGTGTGTGTTAATCTTATACACGAGTGGCGGAAACCTGCAGTTTAAAGTCGATTCTGAAAGACAGATTTTTGTGAACTATTTTTCAGGGCAATTTTTTTACTCTCCGAATTTTTGCAAGAAATCTGCTGAGAGGTAATCACCAAAGAAATATTTGCTAATATTTCGTTTTGTTGAAGATATCTGATCTGTGGCTTGAAGCCAACGTATTACCTACCAAACTACATCGAGTGCTTAACTACTGCAAATTTTCCCAATTTTTTTTATGGCCACATCGGTAGAAAGCTTGTTGGAAGACGAAATTTCCCGTGATCTACTCCGCCAACGGTTAAGCCCCTAACGATCATATATTCAACGTTCGTACTTGTCCATGAATGCTAGGGAATTCTATGGGTAATTTCGGATTATTCAAACGTAACACTTTTATATGCTCTTGGGAGACAGGAATATCGTTTGAAATTGCTTGGGCTGATGAGCTGGGCCAGTACGAAGCAGAATCGGTATGAAGGTCGCAATCTTCAACATGTTACAGGGTAGAAGTACTCCGATTGCTTCAGTTAAATTGATTATTATCCACTCATTTTATAGAGAGGCTCAATATCATTGACAGCAAAAGTGTACGTGAAATATTGCTAGACTTTGCTGGACATGTATAAATAAGAAGGGATCCGAGTTTCTCCTACTCTTAAATTGCATGGCCATCCGTTGTACAATAGGGATTCTCACAGGCCTCTATCCTTTTATTAGAAATGCAGAAATAAATTCTGTAGGAGCTGCGGTGTTGATTAGAAGGAAGAAATTGTTTTTCATCTCATGTGCCAGAGTACTGTTCTTGTTATAAAAATACGGAGGCTTTTGATCTCTCACTTTTTGACATAAAGCTGGCTGCAGTAGCAAGATTAATTCTGGTTTTCTTAATGAAATGTTTGATGCCCGGATTGAGTATTGATTGTGATCACAATGGGCCTAAATGGTAGCCTAAGTAGCCACTTTCATCGATTAGAGTTTGTCACCTTATCTAACCCAAGTATATCTAAGCGGAAAACAAAAGTTGAAAGCAAATACAAAGAAAAATACTCCCGCACGATCAGCACTACAAATAGAGTTTCTTTCATTTGCTTTCCATATATGAGGACAGCCTTTGCCATTTGCTTTACAGAGGGTAATAACTACAGTCAGATGTTAATGATAATATAATAATTAATCGACGCATTTAGATATCTTCGAAGTGTTCTAAATGCAGGACTATGGGGTGGGATACCACACATATATACATAATTGGTTACGACCAGCTTCTCACACCACTTATGTTGTGTGTGTTAATTTTATACATGAGTGTAGGGACCTACAGTTTAAAGTCATGACAGATTTTTGAAGTTCGTGCCAGAAATCTGCTGAGAGGAAGTCGCCTAAGAAATATTTTTTTTCATATTTCGTTTTGTTGGAGATGTCTGACCTGGAGTTTGAACCGTGGCCTCATGTCCAAAAAGCCAGCACACTACCTACTATACTACGGCCACTATAAAGGCGCTCGAACAGAATGTTGAAGACCTTTTTGAACCCAAAAAAAATTTTTTTTTAAACATTGTTGCTAACTACTCAGACCATTTCCTAAGAACTTTTTTGGCTCTTCGGGACAATTTCTAAGCTGACTAAATTGCATTAAGCTGCATAGTTGTCTTTCGAAATTCATTGTCTTTCTATACAAGATACTCTCGTTATCGTCAAAAAACTGTTAATCAATGGCAGACAGTCAAGATCGCTGCTGTCATGTATGTATGCATAGATGATTGTTAAATTTTTTTGCCATTCCTAGTTGCCATAAAATCGTATAAGGAAAACTGTTAATGTTACAGAATATGCTATAAATGCTGATAAATAAAGGATGTATTTCATAAGAGCACATAGTATGGCCCATATTAACTTAAGTTAACTACCCCAAATACTATGTGTTGGGTAATAAAATAAATACAAAAAAATTCGCAAGATGGTGGAGTTTGGAGATGTAATAAAATGTTAACGAAAATTCTACTGCAAAATATTTACGACACGACATATTTAATGGCGAAATAAAAAGTGTTCAACAGCGCCATCAACAACGCAATGCATAGCATAGAGCGTAGCCATTTTGAATCACGTTATTCTGTGTTTGTTGACGCAGCAAAATGGTGGTTATGAAAGCAAAAATTATGGAGTATAATTTCATATTAAAAAAAGAATCATTAACTAAAAAAATAGAAGAAATGAAATGAAAAAGACAAGAAAAAAACTAGTAAAAATAATTTCAACATTGCTCGTATATTTTATGCTTTTTTATGTTATGCTACCATTGCTGGTTGTTCGTTCCGTTTGTAATATTTTTTTAAGGGATTTTATTAATAAAAATGAAAATAAAATGTCATAATGGCCAGTTTGCCAACACTCATCAAAAAAAGTAAAAATTAAAATCAAAATGAAAATGAGACACTGATAAATGAAATATAAAAGCAACAGCAATAATAAGAGCTTTGCTATTCAAAATAATTCAAAAATTAAAGGCGAATTGTTTTGAAAAACATTTCCAACGTTTTGGCTTTCCTTAGAATACATTTTTAAAATTCTATTTATAATTTAAATTTAAATTTAAATTAAAAAAATAAATGACCTTTCAAGGACCTTTCCAAATTCAGCAAGAACTTTAAAATATATTTCTTTAGCATAAAAGCATTTAGCATTTCTTAGCACTGAAATTCGGTATTCGGTTAAGGAACATAAAGGGTCCGCCAAATAACTTTTCTTTTTGAAAATGCTTTTAAAAAAAACTACTGAATATTTTCTCAAATTTCTTTTTTTTATTTAAAAGTACAATCCTTCCGGTTAATAATGGAAAATAGTTTCATCCAAATGGCTGCCTCGGTTGGCCATGCAGTAGTCTACACGCTCGGTCCAATTTTTAATCACATTATCGATTGTGTGCAGCTGTATTTCACCAATGGCTTCACGAATATTGTCCTTTAAAGCGTCAATTGTCTCTGGCTTGTCGGCGTAACACTTATCTTTGACGGCACCCCACAAATAATAGTCCAATGGTGTTAAATCGCAGCTCCGAGGTGGCCAAACGACATCAGGCTGATAATGGGATCTTCCAAAACAAGGCGCAAAACATCGAGTGTAGCTTCGGCTGTGTGGCACGTAGCGCCGTCCTGTTGAAACCAAATGTTGCCAATATCCTCCTCTTCAATTTTTGTCAACAAAAATTCGTTCAACATGGGCCGATAACGATCGACATTGACGGTAACCGCCACTCCTTGCTTAATTTCGAAGAAAAATGGCCCAATTATGCCTCTGGACCAAAATCCGCACCAAACAGTGACCCAATTTATGATCGTCATCACTGATCTACCACGAGGACTATTCGCAATGTGGTGGATAAATTCAAGTTTATTTGTTCAATAAACCATAGACAAACACGCGTATGTTGATCAAATGCAAGATTTGTCGAAAACATTGCCACAGTCAATGGGAGTGAGCTGGAGAATCAGAGCCAGTAGATTTCGCATTTCTCACAAGTATACGGACCTTTGAAGACCACAACTTGGTGTGCTTTGTGTCTTAACTTGGGCTTGTGTAACCGTGCAACTGACTGAAGCTTAAGATAAACGACCATAGGCAACGATATGTAATCGCTGAACTGAATCTGGAGTAGTTTGCAAAGGACACTAAGTTTCATGTAGAAATCATCTTCGGCAATGAGGGTCATATCTGAATGAATGGGCACTTGAACAAAGAAAATTGTCGAAAATGGGATCTTAACAAGCAATACGAGATTCAGGACCTTTCAATGGATCCAAAAAAAGTTCATATTTGGTGTGAATTAATGAGCTGGCGACCTTAACGGTTCATATTCCTTTGAGGACAACATCAGCCCAGTCACTATTGGCAACGGGGATAGTTTTGGTAGAATATTTCCTGAACGGAACTACTCAACTCAGTTCGCAGTGGATATTCTGCACGAGCGATTTGTGGGAATGATCAACTCACATTGAGATGATGAGAAAGAACCAGCGAGATCATGCAATTTGAATCCGTTAGAGTTTTTCTTGTAAGGTTTTCTTATGTCGTAAATAAGCTACAGCGGTCCTTAAAGCCAACATGCGTCAAAATGATGGAAATTTACACAGCAACCAACAATAGATATTTCGTACCAATAATTTGTTTTTATTTGCAGCCCCCTCGTTACTCTTAAAATTATACAAAAAAAAAAAAAAAAAATATGAAATGAAAAAGGCAAAGGAATAATAAAATAATCGTTTCTGAATTTAATCTGGTGTATTGCTTAATTGGATGTTTCTGTTTTCAATTTTTCCTCGTTGCGTTTGTAAGCAAATCAAAACCAGCAGACAAGGCCAATTTAAAAGCAGCCACATTCATTTGAAATCGGATTTCAGAAAAAAAATCTTAAATATTACGTCTGTTATGACGTTCGAGCATAATTCTCTACACTCGTATTAATACTTTACGTCTGTTTTGACGCAAGCTCTCATACTTCACAGCTGCTAAGAGGGGAATATCACGTAATTTTGCAATGTGACGACATTAAATACGTACATACAGTGAAACCTTGTTGAATAATACAAAGAAATGTTTGAAGAAGATTTTTTTCTCTTCATTGCTGTCTAAGCACAAACCATTTTCATTCATAAATTTTCAAAGTTTTTTTTAATTTTTACTCTTAAAACGTTGCCGACAAACTTCTATTCTGTGAGCTTTAAGTTCTGTATTGTGTTTCAAAATGAATATAAATTTTAAACCATGGAAATGCACAATGCATGACGTAAGCGATGTAATCACCTCAACGAAATAGTGTTTGAAAATATCAGTAAATTGTTGTTGTTGTATCATTTAAAATCGATCCAATCTTTCGCTGTGGTCAGCGAATGACACAATGTTTGAGAAAGAGGATTCATTCAGTAGACGCACTTTTCCGATGCAATATCACTGAAGACGCCGTACTCTAATAGGTAGTGTGTTGGCTTGTTAGACGCGAGGCCGCGGTTCAAATCCCAGATCAGACATTTCGAAAAAATATTTCTTCGGCGACTTCCTGTCAGCAGATTTCTGGTGAAAACTCTCGAAGTAAATAAAATTGCCATGAAAAGTTTCTCAAAAATGTGTCATTTGGAGTCGACTTTAAACTGTAGATCGAGCCACTCTATGTATAAAATTAACGTAAATGGAGTTAAACGCTAGGTTCCGACTTAATGTTTGTAATGACCAATTATGTATGTATGTATGTATGTATGTAATAGTCCTCGAGAAGGAATTAGCCTACAAGGAGTACATTAGATTGTTTGTTTGCAATACTAAAACACGTACCAAAAAATGATTAGAAATGATTTCCGACAGCAAAATCATTATGTTGTGATAAGAAAAAAGGACATGGCCTCACACACAAGGCTTACAATTCTTGTACAGTCTGATAAGAAATGTCCAAAGTCACCAATTTTCAATAGAGATAGCAGTGCATACAAAATTCTTATTTGTTGGCCTTTAATATAAGCAAATGTTGGTCGCTAATTAAGAAATGGTTGCACATTAGCTTAAGTCAGGATCTCTGAATTGGCTTCATACCATCTTTTTATAGTCTGACTACAAAAGCTTAGTTCGTTTCAGTTAATCCATACAAACAACAACAACAGTCTCTAAATTAATACGAAATTTTCTTTTAATAGCCTCGATAACAATCATTCTCATCAAAAGTTTTGATATGAGATGCCGAACTTTACTGAAAACATGAAATATTTTTACAAACGGGACACCCTAAAGCAAAATATCTACCAATGCAAATCGCACATTTGTTGTTCATCATCTATTCGGTTTTAACACTTTCCGAAGAGCAATAGAAACAAAAGAAACACTTGTGCTGGCTGTTAAAATGACACGTTCATTTCAAAATGAAAAAAATATTTTTTTTAAAGTTTAAGGCTCCCCTTTTAACACTCATCCTGACTTCAATACTTTGAATGAAAGAAAGTACGTACCACTCTCTGTAAGCTGCATTGGCAACCGTTTTTTTCAAATGAAATAAAATTATTTGTTCGCGTGCATTTGTTTTGTTTTTCAGCTGTATTTGCATGGCTTTATTGCAGTGCAACAATAACAAGGTTAACGGTATTGTGTTTTGTTACAATATCACAGGGTTTGTCAATTTAACAAAGACAACAAAAGCAGTATAGGACACAGAACACTTGTCATCTTCTTTTGTTGTTGTTGGTTTCTAGTTCTTTGTTTTGTTTATTTTTTTTTTATTTTTCCAGTTTTAGACTCCATCATACAAGGGTTTCTTGCCAAGGAAATTGAATTGCATCGCTGTTTAGCTGCATTGTTAACTTTAATGAGTTAAAACTGCTAGACATCTAGGTGTGGAATATCAAATGTTTCGAGTCGTCCTACAGTTACTTTCGAGCTCTGACTGTTTATAACTCCTGTCTTATGGAAGATACATCTGTCAAATTAGTTTGTAATTGATTGAGTCTGTTTTGCCAAGTTACCGTGAACGGATAGAGCAATAAGTGAATATAAAATCACAAAATGTTTGGCTGTTCGTCATAATCGTCTTACCGGTGATGAACAAATTTGAGTCCACTGGTTCAGTAGACGATCGTCTACTACGCGCTCGTTGAGGAAACGCAATATTAGAGGATAACATCGTTTTTGTCCGTGAGAGCGTGCAGTAGAATCTGAAGCTGTCGAATTCGCATCGTTCACCTGAACTCGGCCTTTCTCACCCAAAATTTGGCGAATTTTGCGTAGGGACTTGGAAATAAAATCACTAAATGGGTGTCTCTTCCGGTGATGAACAAATTTGAGTCCACTGGTTCAGCATACGATCGTCTACAACACGCTCGTCGACGAATCGGAAGATCTGAGGATCTTTTTTTGTGAGTGTGCACAGGAGAATTTGAGGCTGTCCAATTCAAATTGATCACATGAATTGGGCCTTTCGCAAACCACAACTTGGTGAATTTTTAGGTCAAGGCTTCGGTAGGAATCCGTACAAAATTCATGTGACTAAGATAAACGACCAGAGGCAACAACATGTGCTCGTTGAATGGGTTAAGACAACATCTTGAGTAAAAAGGCCTATTTCTGGATGAATTGATACCAATCCGCAAGAGATCCACTAGTATCAGCATTGCGACCTAGTTTGTCACACCACTTATGTTGTGTGTGTTAATTTTATACCTGAGTAGCGGGGACCTGCAGTTCGAAGTCGATTCCGAATGACAGACTTTTGAGAAACTTTTCTTGGCAATTTTATTTACTCCCAGATTTTTTGGGAAGAAGAAATATTTTTTTTTAATTTTCATTTTGTTGGAGATGTCTAACCTGGGTTTTGAACCTCATGTCTTATAAGCCAACACAATACCTACTAGAATACGGCGACTTCGACTACAAGAGTATCTAATGCAATCCGAAAAATTCTCTGTTTGTAGAAGATTTTCGGCTGACCGATGACGACAGTCCATATTCCTTTGAGAACGAAATTGACGATGCCATCACTGTCAACGGCGAGCATTACAAAGGGGTATGATTATCAACTTCTTTTGGCCAGAATTCAACGATGTGGACACCAATAATATGTGGTTTCAACAGAGTAACGCTACAAGCAAACATATTGTATCGTGTGGGCCATCTATCGGCTTAAATTTGATACCATCGGTTATTTCGAATCTAGCAATACTTATGTCAGTCTATTCTGTCACAAGATTCAGTATATCATCTCCACTGAACGTAATGAATCGATTTACGCTTAAGCAACGTTGAGATTTATTTGGCTATCGAGAAACTGCACAATGATCTTGATTTTGCAAAAAAAGCAGTTTTTGGAATGAAGCTCATTTTCATCTTGGTGGGTACGTTAATAAGCAAAATTGCCATATTTGGGGCTCAGAAAACCCACACGTGCTCGTACAGAAGCCAAAGCACCCATTACGAGTGACTGCTTGGTGTAATTGTGATTGTGAAGCGTAGACATCATTGGCTAATATTTCCTTGAAAAAGCGGACGGCGCAACCATTACCATGGAGACACCTATCGCACCATGACAAGCGATTTGTTTGCACTCGCTCTTCATGGTATTGATGTGAACTATGTTTGGTTTCAACAGGATGATACAACTTGCCACATATCTTTTGCCACAATAGATTTATTGCATCAAACGTTTGTTGACTGTTTAATTAGCCAAAATGGTGATGTCAATTGGCTGCCAAGAAGCTGCGATTTGACACCGTGCGACTATTTTCTGTGGGGAACCGTTAAACAATTGTGTTATGCCGACAAACCAGAGACAATTTGAAGGCCAACATCGTGCTACCATTGCTGAGATACAACCCCACTCACTCCAAAAAGTGCACAAAGATTGGTCCGATCGAATGGGGTACTCTCCAGCCAGCCGCGTTGGCCATATGAATGAAATTATGTTCCAGTTCTAATCGGAGGAATTATACTTCACAACAAGAGAATAAATTCGACAAAATTTCAAACCGTTTTTGTTTTTATTTTTTGTTTTGCATTTTTAAGTTTAAACTTTTTAATAACCCACCCTTTATATTCCCATCTCTTGCGAGGTGCAGATATAGGTTGTTTGGCTCTCCATTTCTTGTCAGCTTGACGGAGCTATCATCTATTGATGTCAAGGATATAGCTTCGTTCATCAAACTTTCTGGCTGGTTTTCCAGTGTAGAGTAGTCGTGCGATTGATGTGTAGCCCTTGCGCTGACCAACTTCCTTCTCTTCCCTGATTTTGGTAGAACTTGGTCAGTACAAAGACTGCGTTCACTCGTGGCATCACAACGGACCGGTATGCGCGCTCAAGTGAGCTCTTTGATATCAGAGCTACCACTTCGACCTAACCTAACCCTTTATATTCTGGACAAGTGATTTGAGGGCATGGTTATCTCAAGTGGACGTGAAGAAATCTGATTAACGAGATCCTGCAGTTTGACCACGTTAGACTTATTCTTGTTGGGTTTTCTTAAATCGCCAGTGTACGCGAATAAGCCACAAACTGCATAGCTCATCAAAGCCAACATTGGTGAAACTTGAGCTGCACTCAGAGAAGTCGTGGAGGACTTTCGAACGGTAATATGTTCCACAGATAATACCATCAGTAGGCTTTTCAAAAGAATAGAAACTTTCGATGATATCTGGCACACAAATGTTGTTTCATTTAAAATTAAGGACATGAAGCATGTAACTAAAGACACGATATATTAAAAGAGGGAAAGGAAAATTGAAAAATTGACTTTAAGTTAAATTTTAAAACCCTGTATTATTTTTCAAATTTCTTTTAATACCCACATCCTCTTCAGTAAGCAAAGACGTATACCAGTATATCAGCTTGCTCCTAATGTATGCATGCTAATGCATGATGTTAGAGAAGGGGTTGCCATTCATAAAAGTTTAGCAATCTCACATTCCATTTTTATTTCAAATTTTATTCTGTATTTTCCTTTTTATTTTTATTTTATTTTTAAAGTAAAACCTGAAAAACAAAACTGTCTGCAGTAAAGTTTTTGTTTTTATTGATCCCAAGGTACCGATGCAATTAATTTTTGTAAAAGAACGAAACATTTGCCAGTGTTGAGTAGCGATGTGAAAAAAAGTTTTCAATTCATTGCAAAATTTCTTTCTTGTCTATTGCTGTAGCAAGTTTAAGTTCTTAAGGCAACTTTGTTAGAAACAAACTTTGTTGTCAAATACATTTTTTTGTAAATAGAACTTGATATGTTGAATTCATTTTCGGAAAACTTTTAATATGAGTGTGGAGAAGAATAGAAATTTTACATTTCATTTGTAATGTTTGAAAAAGTTTTATTAACCATCAGGTTTAACCTTTTAAGAGACATTCATTTTAGAGAAATTGGGTTCAATAGTAATGTCTGACAAGGTGTGTTAAGGATGTTGATCGTAGGAGAATTATTATCATAATTATAGCGATACGTATACATAAATACATATGTACATACATACATAATTGGTCATTACAACACATCAGTCAGGATTACGACTAAGCTTCTCGCATCACTTGTGTTGTGTGTGTAAATTTTTATACATGAGTGGCGTTACTTACGGTTTAAAGTCGACTTCGAACGACAGATTTCTGAGAAACTTATTCACGGCAATTTTATTTCGCATACATACATATGTACATAATTGGCCATTACAACCCTTCAGTCTGGATTACGGCCTGGCTTCTCACACCACTCATGTTGTGCGTGTTAATTTTATACATGAGTTGCGGTACCTGTAGTTTAAAATCGACTCCGAATGACAGATTGTTGAGAAACTTTTTCATGGCAATTTTATTTACTCTCAGAGATTTTGCCAGAAATCTGCTGAGAGGAAGTCGCTGAAGAAATATTTTTTCATATTTCGTTTTGATGTCTGACCTGGGGTTTGAACCGTGGCCTTACGTCTAATAAGCCGACACACTACCTACTAGACTACGGCGACTTCTAATTTTATTTCATTTTCACAGTTTTTGCCAGAAGTCTGCTGAGAAGAAGCCCCCGAAGAAATAATTTTTTTTACATTTCGCTTTGTTCGAGATGTTTGGACCGGACTATGAACTGTGGCCTCACGAGCAATAAGCCAACACACTACCAACTAGAATACGCCGACTAAACTACATGATGGCCGTTCCAAAATTAGATCAATTATACATACACTTTAGTCCGGAATGTAACCTACCTTTTTAAGCCAGCCATGTCGTGTGTGATAGTTTTATCCAAGACTGACGGAATCTACACGGCTTTCAGAACCATTTTAATGGCAACTTCATGTACTTTTGTCAGAATTCTGCTGGGAGACAGTCGCCGAAATAAAAATTTGACTTGTATTTCGTTATTGTGTGATATATCTGAGCTGCAGTTTGACCCACGAGCTTTTGTCAAAGAAACCGGTTGTGTATTGGTAGACAACGGAGACTTCGATATTTGAATACAATTACGACGATCTAAAGACTCTAATTTTAATCTTTGAGAAGAACAAGTGCCATTCTGGAGCAGTCTGTTCCTTAGTTAAGGTTAACTGGACAAAGAGGGGTTTCCATGCCTCAAATGGTTAAGAAGATCTACAAAATGATCGTCGACAGACAAGTTAACAGATGAGTCAGAGGAACAGTGAAACAGGGGACGAAACCAGTACCTTTTGGAGATAAACTAACTTTTTTTGGATGAAATCTACATAGTTTTTAATCAATGGAACGTAGTATGCCAACTTATTGCAGCGCTAAACTGTAGAAATTAAGTATTAAATCATCAATCCTAATTGGATTATCATTTCATATGGCTCAGCGTGATTCAAACGCTACAATTTTTATCTATGGGACAGCAGGTGGCTCCTACCACTCAATTAGGAATATAATGGGTATTTTTTTAAGAGCTATAGGAAAATAAAAAAAAAACACATAAAATTCAGAAAAATGCATGAAATCTTTATTTGAATCGATAGTACGGTCCATATAATTTAATGTTTAAAGATTATTTCATGCAAATGTTGACCGCCACTGCGCATCAAATGGTCCATCCGGTTAGTCCAATTTTGGCATACTCTTTCCAACATTTCGACCGGTATCTCACGAATAAATGATTCAATGTTGTCTTCCAATGCGTCAATTGAAGCGGGCTTGTATGTATAGACATGAGCTTTAACATAGCCCCACAAAAAATAGTCTAAAGGCGTTAAATCGCTCGATCTATGCGGCCAATTGACCGGTCCCGAACGTGAAATCAAATGTTCACCGAACTCACCTCTCAATAAGTCCATTGTTACGCGTGCTTTGTGGCATGTGGCACCACATGCCATGCATGTTGAAACCACATATCATGCAAATCAAGCTCTTGCATTTTGGGCAAACAAAAGTTGGATATCATCTCACGGTAGCGCTCACCATTCACAGTTACGTTACGATTCGCAGCATCTTTGAATAAGTACGGTTCAATGATGCCACCAGCCCATAAACCGCACCAAACTATGACTTTTTCTGGATGCATTGGTAGCTTTTGCAATGCTTCTGGCTGATCTTCACTCCAAAATCGACAATTCTCCTTATTTACGTATCCATTGAGCCAAAAATGAGCTTCGTCGCTGAACACTATTTTTCGATAAAGAAATGGATCTTCGGCCAACTTTCCAAGAGGCCATTCACCAAAAATTCTGCATTGCGGTAGGTCGTTCGGCTTTTCGGTCTTGCACCAGCTGTATCTTGATGGGCTTCACACCTAAATCCTTCCGCAAAATTTACCACGTTGTTGAGTAACAGAGGCCCAATTGCTGCGAACGGCGATGAATCGATAATTGATGGTCATCATTAACACTGGCCGATACAGCTGCGATATTTTCTTCAGTTCGCACTCTACGTAAGCGTGTTGATGGTTTAATGTCCAACAATGTAAATTTGGTGCGAAATTTAGTCACAATAGTCCGAATAACCGATTATGTGGGTCGATTAAACTGACCATAAAATGGAAGAAGCGCGCGATGAACTTTCTTAACAGAGCACGCATTTTGATAATAAAATTCAATGATTTGCAAGCGTTGTTCGTTTGTAAGACGATTCATGGTTAAATTATAGACCAAACTGAAGATGTTTGACAGTGAAACAAAACACGAAACGTGCGTAAGCTGTTTAAACCAGTGTTGCTAAAAAATCACACGTTAGATTATAGGAAGGAGGACAGACGGATTAGATTAGAGGGATATTGGATTTGAATCTTTTTATATTATAAAAAAGACCACTGCAAGTAACGAGTCCCACATACGGATTGTCCAGCTAAATAACGAATTCTGACTGGCCAATCGATCACAAGTAGATGATGTACACTCCGAGAAAGACAAGTGTTACGAGGAAATGCATGATTATCGGGAACAAGTTATTTTATCTCGCTTAGGCACAATCCATTGTAGCAGCAATAGAACAGGGAAACACATGAATTAATAGAATTGAATACCCTGCCGCCTTGCTTTGCCGGTAATAAATTGAAGAAAATTACGAAAATATTTCATAAACAGAACTCACTCATATGCCATCAAATACAAGGAAAGGAAAAGAAAGAAAATAAAAATCAATTTCCATATTTTGTTTTACCCTGAATCTTATTGATATTCCAGGTTTCCCTTAACTTTTATTGAAATTGATTGTTGTTGTTGCTGTTGTTGTTATGCTCATATTTCCACTTCATCTAGTTCCAGATAAAGTTATTGATGTTTGAATTTAACTGTAATCATTTATTCGTTAAAAGAAAATGGCATTCATGCCCCATGCTGTTGAGAATCAAGACCATAAAATCGAAGAAACAGAACAATAAACACAGAAGAGCAGTAGAAAACCTACGATAAAGAAAACAAATGTTCAGTCATTCACTAAGGGAGCCAATGTATAGTAAAATATAAGAGAAAACAACAAGAAAATAGGATTTTAAAACGAAAAATAAAATGCCAGAAGAATGCAAAAGAAAAATATTTTCTTTTAAGTCCTCTTACAAAGTGGAGGTCATTCAGCTACAAAATGATTCAAGCAACGTTATGCTGCTGCTACTGCTGTGCCTTTTCTACACCCAGTTTTCTTGCCAATAAACTGGCTATAAAAGTACAGGCTTAAATAGAAAATACCTTAACAACAACAGCCATAACAGCAAGTTGCAAGAATAAGTTACACACAACATGTTTTTTCCTTTCTCTCTCTCCCTCTCTTCAGAGGAGGTTGCAAGGAGATCGTTAAATTATGGCAAAAAAAATTTTGCAGATTTGTTAAGAAAAAAACGAAACAAGAAATTCCATTTAATGCTGCGATTACAACAGCTGCAATAGCAGTAACGAAAATAAATAAATAAATAATAGTTTTGTTTATGGAAAAGTCTGTAAATAAAATTTATATTTTGTTGTTTACATTTATTGTGTATGTATGTACGTATATGCGTTAATATATACAGCGATAAAGAAAATTGCGGGCACTTTTTAAGCCTCGATATTGTTAAACTTTCATCAAGTGCAATTAGATTAACTTTTTAATTGTCTTGAACAATAGTTGTCAGCAACTAATTGACAGAAAAGTTAGCCTCGGTATTATATTTTTAAGTAAACATAAAACACAACATTTTAAAGCTTGTTTTTGTTTTGTAGTCGCGGTAGTCTAGTAGGTAATGTGTTGGCTTATTAGATGTGAGGCCACAATTCAAACTTCAGGTCAGACATCTCCCACAAAACGTAATAGCAGCAGATTTCAGCAGATTTCTGGCAAAAACTCTGAGAGTGAAGCAAAATTGTCATGAAAAAGTTTCTTGAAAAGTCTGTCGTTCGGAGTCGACCTTAAACTGTAGGTTCTGCACGCATGTATGAAATAAACACACATAACATAGGTGATATGCGGAGCTAGGTCGTAATACCGGCTGAAAGACCAATTGCCAAAGTAGATCACGAGTAATTTCGTCATCCATCAAGCATTGTCCCGCTGCTAAAATGGTCATGCTGCAGTCAGGCAACATACAAGGAAATTTAATGTCAGAATCCTGATTAAATATACCACAAGTTAGCTAATATGCATCTCTTCCATCATACACCCACAGGGATCGGAAGACTTACCTAGAAAAACTTGAACAATGAAACTCCACAACCGGAGTTGTACCGTATACGGAGTCTAGCATATTTTGGCATAACACTGACAAAGAAATGTCTAAACATAGTATAACAAAATCCTCCTGATCTGTTGCTTACAATTAAGGAACAGAGTATTACTATTCATATATTAAATTTCCCTCGTAAAGAATTCGATTGGCTTTAAAGAAATAGCGGAGAAATATGGCGAATATTAATAAACTAAACATTCAAAATTATTTGTTCAAATTTGTATGAAACTTTTTCAATTTTCTTTTCAAATTAAATTTTCCATTCGCAGCAAATATACTAAAATGGAATAGAAATTTGCTTTATTTAGTAGATAAGGAAAGAGAGGAAAAGGGAGGAAATCAAAATCACTTTTTCCACTTTTAAGTACTCGAAAAGGGTTTAAAGTGAAAGAACTTAATTAGCGGCCAAATGATGTTTGAGCAAATTACACAAATTAATGTAATTTTGCTTTCTAAATAACCTCAGTTTTCTTTCTTTCTTTCTTTTTTCTTTTATTCTAGCCAACGATTTCACTTGAAAAATGGCTGAAAAGGAATTCGACAAATTACAAACTCAAGAAAGGAGAGAAAAAAATTTAATTGAATGTAGAACCAACAGAGATTGTTACAGGTAATACGAGACTTGATAGCCGTTTGTTAAATATAATTAGCTTTTGGTCAACAGGTTAAGAGGTGAAAACTAAATAAAGGTCATAAGAAAATATGCAGCTAAAGCTCTTTCCCTCTATCTTTTCATAGCATGTTATCAAGATGAAAAGGTTTTTCTTTTCTCAAACTGAGAGATGTTACTTTTAAAGCCTCATACTAAATAAGGAGGGAAACAAGAACACTTGTAACAACAATTATTCAGTAGTTTTAATATCTTTTTTTTCATTCTCAACTCACTGGCTTCTTTGTTCAAATAGGATGTGTGCTGAGAGTTTATGAAAGAAACTGTAACTTTATATGTATTTATGGCACTGCATTTCCTTTATGATCCTTTTTTTGTTTCTATTTCTTGTTTAGTTGTTATATTGTTTGCCAGACAATATGCAGGAATGAGTTTGTATAGTCATCTTAAGTTTTCCTTTTATTATTTGTAAAGGAAAATGTATTTTCATAAAATGTTTCTTATGCCCCCTATAATAGCAAATAGGTACTAGTCTGGTTTTATTTTTATAAACATTTTCATCAGTATGGTAGATATACATACATAATTAGTCATTACAATCCTTCAGTCAGTATTCCAAACTAGTTTCTGTGTTAATGAGTAGCGGGATCTACAGTTTAAAGTCGACTTTGAAGGTTTTTTTTTGAGAAACTTTCCATGGCAGTTTTATTTACTCTCAAAGTTTTTTCCAGAAATATGCTGAGAAGAAGTCGCCGAAGAAATAATTTTTGTATTTTGTTTTCATGTCTGGCCTGGGATTTGAACCAGACGTCAGCAATGAGTATTCAAAACGATGAGTAGATTCGAATCGATTCATTCATACTTATTTTAATGCCATACTCATACTACTAATATTCAAAGTTTGAAATACTCATAGTACTCATAATTAACAATATGCATGATTTTTCGACTCTCCATGAGTCATCGTATACACGAATCACAAAATAAGTATGATTCGCGTACGAACACTACAATACTCACAACAAGGTTGTGTGTTTGCTCTGCTTGCTGTCTTTGTCTTTTTTTTATGTGTTTTTCATCTTTCTTTGTAAATGCAACAACAACTAATTTTAATGAATGATTCGAATTACTCGAATCATTTATGAGTATTATAAGTAGTTTTCTAAATTTATGAATCTGAATGAGTAGGGTTATGAATCAAACATATTTCGAATGTTATGAGTTTGATGACAACGTTGTACTCATACTCATTGCAACTTGTACTTATAAATCAATGTTGTACTGAATACGAATGAATTATAGTTAGATTTCAATAGTGTTGAGTAACTCATACTCAAAATTTCATGAATACTTATGAGTAGCGAAAAAGCGATTCATTGCTGATCTATGGTATGAACCCTGGCTTTTCGTCTAATAACACACTACCTACTATACTACGGCGGCGTAGTTACGGTAGATATACAGACTTAAAGAAGACATGTTACTTCGAAGTCGCCATAGTCGAGTAAGTAGTGTGTTGGCCTATTAGACGTGAGGCCATGGTTCACCTGGGGGTCACACATCTCAACAGAATGAAATATTTGAAAAAATATATCTCCGGCGACTTTCGCTCAGCAGATGTCTGGCAAAAACTCTGAGAGTAAATAAAATTGCCACGAAAAGTTTCTTAAAAATCTGTCGCTCGCAGTCGACTTTAAAGTGTAGGTTCCGCCGATCAATTATTGAATTAACACACACACACAACCAAAGTGTTGTGAGAAGCTGGATCGTAATCCTGACTGAAGGATTTTAATGAAGATGTATTTCGTAAGATGTATTGCCAGAAAGTTTTGAAAACGTGGTTTTATGGGCATACTTTCCCCCTTGAGATTTTTATATTTTCCTAACCCTGTTAACATTAAAAGAAATGTAAAAAAGTAAACAGAAAAAAATTTTTTCTTCTTAAGCATCTTGCAACATTTCTCATAAAAAAAGTTTAACAGTCTTTTACAAAACTTTCTGAAATAAACACAGAAACAAAAATAGAAGCATAAAAGCTTGAAAAATAAATAATAGTGTTGTAAGGCATACAAGGCAAATATGTTTTAAGAAACAATTAAAAAAAGGCCTCCTGAAAATGAGAGAAGGAAAGAAAAATGAAATTTATTTATTTATTTATTTATTTATATATTTATTATTAGTCATAGCACAACAAGATAATAATCTTATAAATGAAAGTGCTATGGGAGTACATCAAAGAAACAAAATAATAACAAATCATTGAATATATATGTAATGAAATGTTTGAAATAATGTATAAATAAAAATGAATAAGAACGTGTTAAAATCACGGGAAATAGCAATCGATACAAAAAAAGGATAAAAAATGAATATATGTAAAAAATAAATTAGGAAAACTACAAAGAACAATATATACAAATATAAAGAAATATACAAACAAAGTAAAAATATATACATATACTAAGATACAATGAAATTTAAAGATATATTAAATTAATTTAAAGATTATATTAGGTCTACAAGACCTAGAATAACTAAGTTTTCACGGCATAAGACGTACTTGTCGCCTGCATAAACAAGCGATTTATACAGGCAATTGGATCGAAGGCGGTCCCAAACAGAGATCAGCAAAGAATCGCTTTTTCGCTATTCATAAGTTGCAATGAGTATGAGTACAACGTTGAAATCAAACTCATAACATTCGAAATATGTTTGATTCATAAGCCTACTATTTCAGATACATAGTGAGTATAAGTGAGTCAACAATATTGAAATCTAACGAGTCTGATTCATTCGTATTCACTACAACATTGATTTATAAGTACAGGTTGCAATACATGATGTACAATGAGTACAACGTTGACATCAAACTCATAACATTCGAAATATGTTTGATTCATAAGCCTACTCATTCAGATTCATAAATTTAGAAAGATACTTATAATACTCATAAATGATTCGAGTGATTCGAATCATTCATTAAAATTTACAGTCTTAGTTGCTGTTATACTTGCAAATAAAAGAGGAAAGAAAACGACAAAGACAGCAAGCAAAGCAAACACACAACCTTCTAATGAGTATTGTAGTGTTCGTACGCGAATTACACTTATTTTGTGATTCGAGTATACGATGAGTCATGGAGAGTCGAAATCAATAATATCATGCGTACTGTTAAGTGTGAATACCATGCGTATAAGTATCAGAAATTATAAGTATGATTCGAATCTAGTCATTGTTTTGAATACTCATTGCTGACCTCTGGTCCAGAACAATTTGACATGCAGTAGAATACATTCCCGTTCGATTTCAGAACCCGTTTCAATGCCTCAGACATATTCCCTTCTTGTTGAATAGTGCATTGAAATCTGTAATAGCTGCTGCGTATTACTAAAATTGTCAACAATTTACGTTCCAGCAGTTAGCTAAGCATATACTTCAGGAAAATCGAAATAAAAATAAATTTCTTTGTCCGCCTCTATTTGTACAAGATTTATCTGAGCATTTAAAACAAAAATAAATTCTTTTTCAGCCTCTTTTTTACAAATTGTCTCTGAGCATAATAATTTTCTAAAAAATTAGAAAAAAAAATGACCAAACAGCAGACTCTAGAAGTTTCACGTTCATTCCATAAATAATAAAACGCCAGCATTTTTTGTAAAACAATGGCATGAAAAGAATATAAGAAATCAAAAGGACAAGAAAAAGACGTGGAAAAGTGAAAAACGAAAGCTAAAGGCAAAGGCAAAGCGACAATTTGTAAAACGTTAAAGGAACGGATGATAAAATACAAAACAAGTTTACATAGTATTTGTATAGAGGCTGCTCCAGAGTTAAAGATGCATATCTGTTTAAGGAGATAAACTAACAACAATAAGAACAAGTTTTTTCTGGCTTAAAGAGTTAATAGCAGAGAAGTATTTGAGTTTTGTTGCTCATTTTGATGATAGTTTTCCATAAAAGTTTTATAAACATTTTGGTTTTTAGTTTATAACTAAAGTAATAAGATTTGTTTCTAGTTCAAGATCTATTTAAACTTTATAGAGTGTAGACAATCCAAAGATATTGCTCTAGGCATACGATATCTGAAAAAACTGGTTTCGCACCATTAACCGTAGATCGAGCCTTGTATCAAAAAATGATACATTTAAATTTTATAATATACTTTTTTTATAATAAACTTTTATTCAGAAAAAATTAGATGCCTTATATTTTTATAATTCGTTTGTATTGTTATCGCCATTATTTTAAATCAAATAAAAAAAGAAAATTCAAACAGGAATTAAAAAATTCAAAAACTTCATAATTCTGGCTTGTGTATCATTTTTGATACATACGACTTTCCAATGGATTCTTTGGTGTCGTGTATGGATTTTTTTTAAGATTTCAAAAATTTTGTGAAGTTTTATCGTAATAATACAATATTTATGGTTTTTGAGAAAGAACTGACGAATTGAACGACGAAAGTGAAAAGGTTGAATTTTCTATTCTTGATATGTTCTTGATATTGATTGAAGCAGTCGTAGTCTAGTATGTAGCGTGTTACCTTACTAGACGTCTGACCAAGGTTCGAACCTCAGGTCAGACATTTCCAATTTATAACGAAAAGTTGTAATGACCGATTATATAGTAATTATATATGTAATATTCCTGCTGCTAAAGACTTTGAAGAAGAAGAAAATAGAAGCTCGTCTTATGAACTGAAGAAAGTATTGGCAGCAACAAACATGGACAACAGAATGTTTATCGCCAAAGATGGTACTACTTGGAACATAGCAAACAGCCTTTAATAGTTTGGGATGAAACAATATTACCCATTTTCAATTTTCATTATCAATCATTCGCTTTGATAATGATATATTTACACTTATCAAGCCTTTTCTTAAAATGAACTAAAAGTGTTCCAGCCTTTAATAATCATGCTTAAAGCATTTTTTTGTAATTCGAATGAAAAGGATTTTTTTTCTAAAAATATTTATCTTAATTTTTTGTTAGAAAATTTTAACCATTTCCATAAAACTTTTATCACACAACTTGTAGTTTTCTGTAAGAAATAATACTGTATAAATAGTTTGGTATTAGCAAACATACTTTCCGAGCAGCCCATATATCCTTTTTTAAGATTTTTAAAAATTTAAGTTTTTGTTCTCCTAAAAGATAAGAAAATGAAAGAAACTATATTTAAATAATGATGCTTATGTTTTTATGTTCCTTTTTGGTATATTTTCATCTTAAATTAAAGTTTTTTAACAACAGAATTCAAAAACATTTTGGTTTTATTGTTAAAAATGAAAATTAACTCCAGCGATTTTAATTGAAATTTGATACTTAATGACGGAACACTTACAGTGATTGTTAGGGACATTTATTTAAGGATATTTATATAACTCAAGCTTCATAAAGAGATTTACGGAGTATTGCTTGGTATTGATTTATGTTTTCTTTCCTTTCCTTTTGTTTTGTTTTATTACCTTTTCAATTCATATTTAATTTTGTCGCTGTAGATTAGTAACTAATTGAATTTGATGGTCGTTATAAATTTCGTGATCCACCGAAGTCGAATTGGCAGTTTTAGATTCAAGTACATGCTATGTGCGTAGTAACTACTTACAGTAGTATTTGGAGAAACCCGTATCCAGGAAACCAGAGAGGAATCAAAGAGAGAAAATTGTTATTGTTAAATCGATGTTCTTTTGCAACGGCAAACTTTTTTACCACACATGACGTTGACAACAAATATTTCTAACGAATCACAAGAATGGTTTGTACCATCAGGTTTCAGCGAGCCCTCAACTGAGAGTGTTACTGATGCGAGTGATAATAAACTGTCCTATCTAAGCAATTCGAAACTTATACATCGCCACAAAGCAGGGTGCTAGACGTCAAATTATTAGCATTTAAAAAGAAATAAAACCAAGCTGACATGAAGTGCTTGATTTTATGTAAAAAAAATAAATAATTTTATTAAAATGATTTAAAATATTAAAATTTTTTAACAAAATCTATCAGTAATCGTGACAATTCTATCTTACTACAAGTATGTATCAAAAGTGATACATACGCTAGAATTATGAAGTTTTTAAGGCTCGATCTACGATTAAATCCGTTCTCTGGAACGTAGACTTTGAAAAAACATACACTTCTTCGCGAAGGAATACAAAAAAAAAATCATTTCTCTCTTCCAGATCTTGTACATATGCTACAACACGCCGAAGTCGCCGTAGTCTAGTAGGTAGTGTGTTGGCTTATTAGACGAAAAGCCAAGGTTCGAGCCGCAGGCCAGACATCAAAATAAAATACAGAAAGTATTTCTTCGGCGACTTCCTCTCAGCAGATTTCTGGCAAAAACTCTGAGAGTAAATAAAATTGCCATAAAAAGTTGCTCAAAAACCTGTCGTTCGGAGTCGACTTTAAACTGTAGGTCCCGCTCTCATGTATATAATTAACACACACAACATAAGTGGTGTGAGAAACTAGGTCGTAATCCTGACTGAAGGGTTGTAATGACCAATTAAGTATGTATGTATGTATGCTACAACACAGGAATATATTACGAGTAGCCCCTTAAATGCAAGAGTACGCCGAGGATATTCACTTTCACCACCACAGTATAATGTAGACTTTGGCTGCGACATTACAAAAGAACCATCAACAGCAAGAGACATCGTACGGCCTCTGAATAAATAAGTATCGAAGCAGCAGCATTCCAACTTTTGCCATGAATTGCCATGAAAACTTTAACAAAAAATCTGTCCTTCAGAGTCGACTTCAAACTGAAGTCCGCGTCATTCATATATAAAATTAACACACACAACATGGGTGGTGTGAAAAGCTAGGTTGTAGTCACGACTAAAGTGTTGTAATGACCAATTAAGTAAGTTAAGATAGAATTTAACTGACGCTATTGGAATCACTATGTCCGGCATTATGTTGGAGACTGTGAATTACGTACCGGCCTTGTCCAGCTCGTCAGCAATACAATTTCTAAAGATGTCCAGAAAACCATACATACATAATTGGTCATTACAACCCTTCAGTCAGGATTACGGCCTAGCTTCTCACATCACTCATATTGTGTGTTAATTTTATACATGAGTGGCGGGACCTACAATTTAAAGTCGACTCCAAACGACAGATTTTTGAGAAACTTTTCATGGCAATTTTATTAACTCTCAGAGAGTTTTTGCCAGAAATCTGTTGAGAGAAAGTCACCGAAGAAATATTTTTTGTATTTCGTTTTGTTGGAGATGTCTGGCCTAGGGCTCGAAGCCTGGCTTTACGTGTAATAAGCCAACATACTACCTACTAGACTACGGCGACTTCCAGAAAACCATATAAGAGTTTAAATGATCCGAAATTTCTCTAAAAAATTCTCGGTATTCATAGACGTATATTCAGTCGCAACTTGTCAAAAAAAATCAGAAGATTTTCAGGTAAAATTCCTCCACCCAGAAAGCATTGCGCCGCTTTCAATATGGACAACCTATAGGAAGTTTAATATTCAAACCCATAACAATCCATTCATGCATCATAGGTGTAAACCTCAAGGGATCCATTGGGTCTTTAGATCACAAGTCTCTAGTTGTAGTTCTATAATCAGATGTTTTATTAAAAAAGTACCTGACCCGATACATATCTATGCCTGCCCAAAATAAGGGTGAAGATTTCATTGCATTGAGCCTAGCTGGCAGCATTTCAGCCATCTGATTTAATTAAAAGCCGGATGCCTTTGGCAAATAATCCCTTGTTTAAATTGAAACAGAGTGCACTAGTTATCAGGGCAGTTTACTGCCTGCATGCTTCACTCATATTGTGTGTTAATTTTATACATGAGGGATGGGACCTACAGTTTAAAGTCGACTCCGAACAACAGATTTTTGAGAAAGTTTTTCTTGGCAATTTTATTTACTCTCAGAGTTTTTGCCAGTAATCTGCTGAGAGGAAGTCGCCGAAGAAATACTTTTTGTATTTTGTCTTGATGCCTGGCCTGGGGCTCGAACCCTGGCTTTACGTCTAATAAACCAACACACTACCTACTAGATTACGGCGACTTCATGCTACAAAAAAGTTTCTCAACAATCTGTCATTCGGAATCGACATTAAACTGCATGTGCCACCAGTCATATATAAAATTAAAACACAACTTAAGTGATATGAGAAGCTTGGTCGTAATCGTGACTGAAGTGTCGCAATGCCTAGCCATGCACGTGTAATTTTCAAATCCAAAATTTCAAACAAATATCTGAGATAGGCATGCTCTTTGATGAAAGCCTATTTCTCGAGTTTTATAAAGTTTTCAGTGGCTATTTTGAATATTTAAATTGGTATTATTGTGCCACAGACTTAAATTACAATGACATTATTACTGCCATAAATACTCTTAACATTACTTTTCTCCAAGCAGCACTTTCATCTTAACTGTTACATGTAACACATAATTTTCCCAAAAAAAAACATCATTTAAAATGAGGTCATGTATGATATGGTATGTAGTTTTATTTTATTTTTTCAAATTTTCTTTTTTTCCTTTCCTTATAAAATGTTAAATTATGTTTCTTTTTTTTGTTACTAAATCCTATCTTTTCTTTGTTTCTTTTGTAATCTTTAAACATTCTTGAACTTTTGCAACATTTCTGCAACAGCAACTGCACTTCAACACTCATAAATAAGCTTCTCTATAAGAACACAGCGTACTACCAAACATACTGGCCAAAATTATAGCCATGTACATATCTATATGTATACATACGTATGGTCAGTAAAAAATTTAACATTAAAAACAAAAAAAAAATTATTTTTTTTGTTGAAATTCCTTCAACAAACAGAAGAATTGCCCTTAAGCTGTAGGGGCTACCAGAATTCAAAAGTAGAACAAATTATACTGGAATGCGAAAGAAAAAGATGATGCTGCTTTGCTTTTTAAATTTTGTTTAAACAAAAGAAATAAAAAAAATGTTTTTCTCTGAAATTTTATGAAGAGCTTGATAGAATTAAAACAAAAAATTTAAATCTTGCCAGGCTTCCTCTTTGCCTGTGTAGCTAAAGAATAGAAATTGAAAATAAAAATTTGCAATAAAATTTTAACAAAAACAGACACTTTTGAAACAAAAAATTTCTATTAATTTTGTAGAAGGGAACGTGATAAATTTAAAGTAGTAAAGGGACCCCAATCATGGCATCCTTGCTCAATATTGGAGTCTGTTGTTCGCACTGTTCATTCAAATTATACAAGCTTTCCGTAGTTGTGACCTCTGGCTTCTAGCGATTACTTAACTGATTTGAGCTGCAATTGTCAAACATATACAAATGCCATGTAGAAATGCCAAAGTAGGCTTAGGTTAGGTTAGGTCGGAGTTGTAGCTCTGATATCAAAAAGCTCACTTGAGCACGCATAGCGGCTCGTTGTGATGCCATGGGTGAACGCAGTCCCTGTACTGTACAGTACTCTGTATCAAAATCAGGGAAGGGCTGCATATCAAAAGCATGACTACCCTACACTGAAAAACCAGCCAGAAAGTTTGATAAACGAAGCTACGGTGGTGGCCTTATAATTAGAAACGATGTTTCTGGAAAAAAGTTCCCTTTAGTGACGAATCTTAGTTTAATTTATCCCAATCTGATAGAAAAACGTATGTAAGACGTCCTCCAAACAAAGCCTTTGATCCCATGTACACACTGAAAACTGTAAAACAAATTAACAAACATACATACATGTTGCTAAGTCGTTTCTAATTATAAGGCCATCATTGTATATCCTTGACATCAATAGATGATAGCTCCGTCAAGCTGACAGCAATGGAGAGCCAAATAACCTATATCTGCACCTCGCAAGAGATGGGCCCTGACAAAGAAAGTGGATAACAGTCTCCTCTGCATCCACGGCAGAAGTCGTTAAATGGGAGCCGCATCCTTTCCACATGTCCATAACACAATGACCTGCAAGCATGGCCACTGTGATTGATATGATCCCACGACCAAGTCCAAGTAACTGGCTGGTATGTTTTCTATCCATCAGAGGCCAGGTGAGTCTAGCGGTGGACCAGGACTCCTCATTGACCCTGGAAAGGTTGGTGTCTAGAAAGAATTTTGTCACTATGGCCAGCTTGACCGAGGCGAGTGGCATACCCAAGTCTACTGAAGAGAATTCCAGAAGGAGTTCACCAGCTCTGGCGAGCTCAACGGCCCTGCAGTTCCCCGGAATGTTACTGCGCCCGGGGATCAAGACCAGTAAGACACTAAAGCGCCCAGAAAGAAGGTCGAGACAGCGACGACATTCCCTAACCATCCTGGAGTTATTCACAACAACCGACAGAGACCTTATGGCGGTCTGAATGTTAGAGAAGAGAGAGACGTGGGTAAAAGGAGCGGCCCGGTAAATGGCCATCACCCCCGCTTGAAACACGCTACAGTAATCCAGCAGTCGGAGAGGGATGTTTAGGTCCAGTTTCCCAGAATAAACTCTGCTCCCGGCCCCATTGTCGATTTTAGAGCCGTCCGTGTATATGTATATCCAGGAGTTCCGGGGGAAAGAAGAATTAACATTTAGGAAAATTCGTTTGTTCAACAAACAACCAAGAATACATAGAATTATTTCAGAAGTGCTGATGGGTTTATAAGTCTTAGGTTAGGAATAGAAACTAGCTTGGCACATCACCTACGTTCTTCGTGTTCATTTTATTTATGAGTGGCGTTACCTGGAGTTTAGTTTTGTATAAGAACGGCAGACTGGAGAAAATTTCGCGTCAATTTATTTTACCCTCAAAGTTTTTACCATATGACTGCTTTGTGGAAGTCACCAAAAGAAATTTTGTTTTATATTTGGTTTTGCTTGGAGATACCTGAACCAGAGGTTGAACTACGTTCTCTTGTCAGCTGGTGGCAACACACTACTTACTGGACTAGAGATTTTGTCAGAAAGAAATTTTGTTTCATATTTCGTATTGCTCGGTATGTCTGAGCCAGTAGTTGAACCATGGGCTCGTATAATAAGCCAACACACGACTTATTAGACTAGAGGGACTTTAGTTAAGATTAAGGAGTAGCTTCTCTCACCGAAAAATGCTGGCTGTTTTAATATTTCCCAGGAGTAGGAGAACAATTTGAGCACCTTTTTTATGGCAAGTAAATATTTTTAGAGATTTTTATCCGAAAACAGCTGAGGAGAGGTTGTCGTAAAAAAAGAGAGTTTGAATACAGAGGTCAGGGCCAGTAAGCCAATACATTATCCATAAGAGTACGACCACCAAAATGGAGCTCCATAGTATGTGTTTAATTAATACTTCATTGCTAAAACGCCAACAAATTAACCAGTGCCACGATCACACATTTCCGAAGACACAGAAAGGCAACAGCTGCTGAAATTCTTGTCCCTTTCGGCATGACTGCCTCCTAAATAATTTCAAGAGAGTCACTAGAATATCAACCTCAACTGCATCACTTCTGAAGGCAAAAGGGAAAACCGACCTCTAATTTAATTGCGAAAATATTAAAGGCGATATAGAAAGACTCTTATCAATCAGACGATCTTTAAAGTTGTTTGTAAATGGAAAATAGGATTAATGGATATAAAGGGTTATTGAGAGATTTACAATAACTTCAAAAAATTTGCGACAGTACATGGCACAATAATGCTCATCAATGCTGCCAATATCCTAATAAAGAAAAACCTGTAGAACACATGGCATTCAAATGATCACTTAAACTTTGAATTACGAATCAATGTCAGACATTTCGCACTGTTTGATTAAGTTTTTCTTCAAAGATTCTTGTTTACTTGCAAATATTCTTCAAATTGTAGAATACAACTGACCCAATACTTGTTTTACCTGACTACCAAAAAAGCTCATTCATAAATAATAAAAAAAACAAAAAAAAGGAAAAATTACAAAAAAATTATAACCAACACTTGTAAACCATGCAACGCATACATACTTATTAGCGCTGTAAAACTGTCTTAATCTCGTAAAAACAAATAAAAAAATAGGCATCGAATACCTGGTGTATGCACCAAGAAAAAAAACTTCTCTAAACTTACTCTTCGTAAAGTAATACTGGTTTATTTATAACAAAAAAAGGAATAAATGAGTAAAGAGAGAAGAGAAAAAAAGGCTAAAACCATATTAAATAAAAACATTCCAATATACAGACACTGAGTCAAACAATTGTTCGTACACCAGTCTATTGAAAATATATGCCAAAATATATAAAAACATACCAGTTCCATTGAGAGGTAAAAGAAAGGCATAAAAAGCTGAGACAATTTATAGATTCAACGCCAATAAAACTGTTCGACTTTTGAATCAAACAATTTTCAACTTTACAGTAGGAATCGCAGTTCTGCTTAGTCAATCCGTGTCTCATCGTAGAAAACATATAGTTGTCTGAAGGACTCAAATGTGGTGAATGCGGCGGTTGAGGTAGCACCTCCCAGCCCTTTGCTAAGATTGTATCCTGAAACGGTTTTGCTTTGTGTGCAGGAGCCTCATCATACACATACATAATTGGTCCTTACAACCCTTCCGTCAGGAATACGGCCTAGCTTCTCACACCACTTATGTTGTGTGTGTTAATTTTATACATGCGTGACGGGACCTACAGCTTAAAGTCGACTCCGAACGACATATTTTGAGAAACTTTTCATGGCAATTTTATTTACTCTCAGAGTTTTTGTCAGAAATCTGCTGAGAGAAAGTCGCCGAAGAAATATGTTTTCATATTTCTTAAGAATTCGGCCGTGAGTTCGATGGTCGTGCCACGTCGTGGTCGTGCCACGTCTGGCCAGTTCATCCGCTCTGCAGTTGCCCGGAATATCATTGTGTCCCGGAACCCAATTGATATGTACATTATACCTCTTTGCTACCCTGTTCAGGTGTTTCCGACAGCCGTAGACCGTCCTGGAGTTCATCACATTGGCGCCCTGATAGCCGCCTGGCTATCGGAGAGTATGGTGATATTTCCATTCGAATCCCAAATAATCTTAACCGCAGCCTGTATTGTCAACACCTCCGCCAGGAAAACGCTACAGTAATCCGGTAGCCTTATAGATGCGGGCATACCTATTGACTCCGAGAAAAATCAACCACCAACGGTTTCTCCCACCTTGGATCCACCAGTGAAGATTTGAAAAGAGTCTTTGGTGCCCAGCACCATTCCTCCATACCTTTCTATCCGAGATGGTCGTCATGAATTTCATCGAGAAGTCATATCGTGGTATCATATAGTCAATGTCACCGACAGCCTCAAATTTCTCCAGGATACTCGAGTGCCCAGGGTCTGATCCATGCCACTGTCCAATCGCCGAAAGACGCCTGCCTATCCCTAGCCTTACATATAATCTTTTCTGTTAGCATTTGGAATTGTTTTTAAAATTTTTTTTTTAATTTCCTTATAACCAATTATTACAAGTTGAACTTTTAAAATAATTTTTTGAAATATTGTGAAAATAGTCTTCGTTTTGCTTGGTGTGCGAACAATTTGTTTGAGACACTGTATTTGTTTTTTGTTTACTTTCATATCCACTACTCTCTTCTACTCTCCATGTAATTTGAGCGTTTTGCAGTCAGATTATCTCTAAAACATGTTTTTGGTGTAGTTTTACATTTTCTGCAATCAGGTTTTTGTATTTCTTTTCATTTTTGTTATCCGCTTTTTTTTTAGTACCAAATTAGTACCGTTTTTTTGTTTTGAGTTATTTTTCCTTTTTCGTGCAGTGTACATTGTTGTTATTATTGCTTTTCCTTCTTCTGGTTAAACTAAATGATATCATTTGCAAAAAGTTGGAGAAAAAATGCAGCAGAAAATCTGATTAAATTTTTTGTCTCTTGCAACATTAAAAAGCGTATGTATCTGCAGGATTATTAGAATGCAACAGCTGAAATCATTTAAACTTTTAAACAACTACTGCTGCTGCTCTAATTAATACATAAGCCTGATTTGAAGTAATTTTGGTTTTATAAAGTACTTCAAATGGCAACGAATTTGGGGAAAAAGAAAAATTTTGTTTGTTTTAATTTTAGGAAATGGCCAATTTACCAAGGCGAAGAAGAGAAGGAAGTGAACAGAACTATAAATTTGAAAACTTTGAAACGATAAAAGAATGCAACTGAAATTGAGGCTTTTGATCCCGATCTAGTAAGCCAATACATTATAAAAGAGAGTACGGCCACCAAACAAGAGCTACACAGTATGCTTCTAAATAATACTGCATCACTAAAACCCCAACAAGTTAATCAGTGCCACGATCGCTCATTTGCAGAGACACAGAAAGGCAACTGCTGTTGAAATTATTGCCCGTTTCTGCATAACTATCTTCTGAATAACTTCAATAGAGTCACCGGAATTTCAACCAGAGATCAGCAATAAATCGTTTTTCGCTACTCATAAGTACGTACACATGAAATTTTGAGTATGAGTTAATCAACAATATTGTAATCTAACGAGTCTGATTCATTCGTACTCACTACAACATTGATTTATGAGTACATGTTGCAATGAGTATGAGTACAACGTTGACAGCAAGCTCGTAACATTCGAAATATGTTTGATTCATACGCCTGCTCATTCAGATTCATAAATTTAGAAAAATACTTGCAATAATACTCATAAATGATTCGAGTGATTCGAATCATTCATCAAAATTTACAGTTTTAGTTGTTGTTGCAATTACAAAAAAAGAAGAAAGAATAAGACAAAGACAGCAATCAAAGCAAACACGCAACCTTCTAGTGAGTATTGTATTATTCGTATGCGAATCATACTTATTTTGTGAGTCGTGTAAATGTTGAGTAGAGTCGAAATCAACAACATCATGCGTATTGTTAAGTACGACAACGATGAGTACTTCAAACTTTGAATATGAGTAGTATGAGTATGATATTAAAATAAGTATGGATGCGTATAAGTATCAGAAATTATGAGTATGATTTGAATCTACTCATCGTTTTGAATACTCATTGCTGATCTCTGATTTCAACTTCAACTGAAATTACCTCTGAGGGCAAAAAGGAAAACGTTCTCTAGTCTGATTGGGAAAATGTTAAAGGCGATGTAAAAAGGCTCTTATTAATCACAGGATCTTTAAAGTAGTTCGTAAATGGAAGATAGAATCAATGGTTATAAAGGGTTATTGAGAGATCGACAATAACTTCAAACAATTTGCGACAGTACATGGCACAATAATGGTCATTAATGCTTACAATGTCCTGATAAAGAAAAAACGTTCAAATGATGACCCCAACTTTGAATTAGGAATCATGCTCAGTTATTTCGCTGTGTTTTACTTTGGTACGTTAAAAATGAAATTAATTTAAGGATTTTGATCGAATTGGAAAAGAAATTCACAGTTCGTCATTCACAGTTCGTCGTCATTTTACTGAAATAATGTTTCCTTGCCTTATATAAATTTGTTTAAATTCTAAAAAATAATACCATGGGACTGGGAAGCCAAAAACGAAAACGAAAAGAAATTATAAGAAGCCATAGAAATAGGGGAAGAGAGAAAATTAAAACATACAATGCGTTTAGGATTTACTTTTTCGAGGAATTATTTTTTTTTTCATTTTCCCAAAATATTATATTACCAGAGGAAATGGCCAGGAAAATGTTTAAAATTATTTATAATATTGGCACGTATATTAAATAAAGCCTCACATTTATTTCTATTGTAATTGAAAAGAAAAACTAAACATCAAAAAAATTAAAAAAAAAGTAAAATTCAATTGGAATTTAAACATGAAACATTTATAAACATAATTTACAAATATTTTCGAGCATAGTTTTTTGCAATATATTACTTCTTCCTATCAACAAAGAATCGCCGGCATTTAAGCCCATTGTGATACCACAATCAATTTTACACGGAGATCAAATATTCCCAACACGAGCTCAAAGTAAATATTGCTGTTGCCGCACTCTTTATACTATTTATGATAAGATCAGGGCACGAACACATACGGTGAAAGACATTCTCTTCCTTTTCCTCAGATCTACTGATTCTGTTCTGTTCACTTCCCAAAATACCAAGGCTTTCGGCATGCCTACTAAAAGGATAGCTGCATGTGATGATCGGTATTGTACAGTTCCGGTTTAAAGAGAAAACTGAGTATGTTCTCCCCTTCTCCATTCGTGTACAGTAGAGCATACCAATATTGTATGAACCCTTTTGTTGCCAACAAGATTTAGCTTCTCTGTAACAGGCCTCAGATTGCAAGCTCCATATCGGTTCTGGCCAAGCATATATAAAATATTTGAGGTGTGTTGAAGAATAAAAAATATTAACCTTCACTGGAATGTGATCATGTTTAAATTTAGTGTCGTAGGCCATTCCCAATTTCCGCCACATCTGGTTTCCCTAGACCTAGTGCAACCGCATACACCGCCAGGAGTAGCAGTCAGCGTGCTAATTGCATATAAAAGAATATAAAGTAGATTCAATGCTAAATACCATAGTCTTTATTCAAGCGCATCCTATACTTGAATTGAAATAAAGAAATTATTATCGACATTTTTTCTTTCGTTTGAATTCCTATTAATGCCATTATGTGCGGAATGTAACATCGTTCAAATGTCCGTCAGGGTTTCTCTGGATAGAGCTCATTCGTAATGATAATTTTTCCGTAACTGTAACGCATAACATACTCACATACATAATTGGTCATTACAAAGCTTTAGACAGGATTACAACCTAGTTTCTCACATCACTTATGTTGTGTGTGTTAATTTTATACATGAGTGGCAGGCGGGGCCTACAATTTAAAGTCGACTTCGAACGACAAATTTTTTGGAAACTTTTCATACCAATTTTATAATTACCTTCAGAGATTATGCTAAAAATCTGCTGAAAGGAAGTTGCGAAAGAAGAAATATTTTTTCATATTTAGTTGGAGATGTCTGGCCTGCGGATTGAGCCGTGGCGTCAGGTGGAATAAGCCAATGCACTAGACTGCGAACACGACGCATAAATCATCCTAAATTTGATCGAATGTATTAGTTATGTTGGCTTTGAGCATCGCTGTAATTTGTAGCGAATTGATTCACATACATCTGGGACTTAAAACAAACTCCACAAGAAAAAGTCTAAAACGGTCAAATCACACGATCGACAGCCAGTTCACATCATCTTCACGTGAGAAGACATTGCCGAATTGCACGCGCAAATGTTATGTGACACGTAGCATTATCCTTTTGAAGCCACATGTCGTATCCTTTCATCCATAAATAGGCCTCATCGCTAAAGAAGACTTTTCAATGAAAATTTGTATCAGTTGTTGCCAATTGTTACAGAATCCATTCAGAAAACATTCATCATTGTCTCCAGACTCTTTCTTTCAGTTTACGGTGATTTTTCAATGCAGATTGAATAAATAGCAACTATTTTAAAAGACGGTCGTTATCAACTGTTGGGGTTTAAATATCCTGCTCGAAGGCATGATACTACATACTACAGATTCATTTTGAAGTGTTTTCTTTATTATACATACATAATTGGTATTTACAACCCTTCAGCCAGGATTACGACCTAGTTTCTCACACCACTTATGTTGTGTGTGTTAATTTTATACATGAGTGGCGGGACCTACAGTTTAAAGTCGACTCCGAACGACAGATTTTTGAGAAACTTTTCATGGCAATTTTATTTACTCTCAGAGTTTTTGCCAGAAATCTGCTGAGAGGAAGTCGCCGAAGAAATACTTTTTTTGTATTTTATTTTGATGTCTGGCCTGGGGCTCGAACCCTGGCTATTCGTCTAATAAGCCAACACACTACCTACTAGACCACGGCGACTTCTTTATTATGGTTGAAGTAAATTTTGTATGTGGTCTTACATGCAGCAATTCCTTTTTTCGATTTCATACAAAGTCATTTTGGTTATCAAGTTGTATAAGGTTTGGGGTTTTTTAAGCATTTTATGAATATTAAATGAAATTATTTCATTTAATTTTATACGAAAACCACCACCAACCACCATATATTTTTGAACAAAGGAAACCTTAATGAAAATTCCATCACTTTTGAAACTTTTACTACTGCTTCTAACTACTCATTAGGCTGTTAATTATTTTTTTTTTTGTATTCTTGTGATTGTTACAAAAATAAACAAAATTACATTGAAAAAGTCAAACGAATACAAAGTAAAGAAAATAAAAAAACAGTCATTAAATGCCTAAAATTTAAATGTAACGACGACGTAGTCTGTTTCAAGTCTTTTCTACCTTTTGGTCGGTTTTTTATATATTTTTTTTGAACCCCAGTAATGTTAATGATCATGCAAAACTCAAAGATAATTGACGTCTTAATGGTTCTTAAAATAAAAACAAAAACAGCAAAACTAAAATTTAAATAAAATGCTTTAAAACACGCAACATAATTTGAAAGAAGAGAGCATTTTGCTGTTGCCTTAGATTTCAAGCAATTTGATTATATAGGCTGGTTCATATAATACTAAACTTGGTAAAAAAATTTATGATAATTGACGGCTTAAAAATATGTTAGTTCAAGTCGACTTGTTGGAATGTTACTATAGTAAAGGCAAAGTAAAGTTCTTTATCATTAACAAAGCTTGGAGCTTTAATTGAAGTTTGCCAAACTTTTCTCATTTACAGAGCAAAGTACAATATTTTCATTGCTGGGATATACAATCACTTTAAAGCAATTACTTGTCGCATGCGATTCGAACTCGTAATGCAGCTTCGGCAACAGTTCTACTTAAGGTGCGTAGGTCCAATTCTTTTTACAATATGGATATCATCTACATACGTACATAGCTGGTCATTATAACTCTTCAGTCAGGATTACAACCTAGTTTCTCACACCACTTATGTTGTGTGCGTTAATTTTTATACATGAGTAGCGGGACATACGGTTTAAAGTCGACTTAAAACGACAGATTTTTTTTGAGAAACTTTTCATTGCAATTGTTATTTACTTTCAGAGTTTTTGTCAGAAATCTGTTGAAAGAAAATCGCCGAATACCTAGGGTTTGAACCGTGGCCTGAGGTCTAATAAGCCAACACACTACCTACTAGACTATGGCGTCCTCTGGATATCATCTATTCCATCAAATAATTAATACTTCTGGTAAGGATCTCTCAACTATACCACGAATTTTATGCAGATGTGGATTTCAATTAAATCTCCAAGGAGTTTGGCTAGACATGTTCCCTCAATAAATACTAAATGCCCTAGAATTTTTCTTCTTCGATTTTCAAGTGTTGAACAATGTGAGAAGAGATGTTCTGTGTTTTTCTCTACTTCCTTGTTGGTACAGCATTTGCAGAAGTTGTGTCTACGGGTCCAGAGATCAGTCCTCCTAAGATTTCTAAGATGGAATATGGTCAGGTTTAATACAAATTTTGTTCGGTATGGTCTGTCTACAAGTGGATTTATTATTCCATCATTCTTTTTCAAATGAATGTGGGCTTGTACAAGACTATTTTCTTTCTGCTCTGTAAAGGAGTGCCAAATTCATGACTGAATTAAGTTGAATTTTCGATTGTGCTAACATTTGCGAGAGCGTCAATGTACCCGTGTTCAGGTACTCATATCAGGTTAACTGTTAACTGAATGTCTCGCTGTCTATTTAATAGTGAGATTAGATGAACGCAGCAGCAAATGGCTGCTTAACTGTAAAAATGTGAACAACACCACACAATATAATTTGATACCGGATTCGAATAACGGCAATCTTTATATCCATTATTTTGGTTTGAATAATTCTAATAATAATCGGTTAGTGGAAGGTATAATCTTTTGAAAATAATTCACATCGGATTTAGAAGCGTGATCTGGATAACATTCTCAGGGAGGACTACACCAAAATCATAAATGCATCTGTCCGATACCTTTGTTATAAAATCAGCATTAAAAGCAAGTTCGGATATTGTATAAACGATAGACATATTCATATCAATTCTACTCAAGATTTTGATATGGCTAAAGCTTCTATAACTCCATGCTCCCAGTGGCCTTCACTCTCATTGCTGCGTTCACAGCTACTTGTCTCGCAAGTAACTCTAGGGAATAGCAACTCTGGTCGAATAGTAAACACTGTCTTAGATGATGCAGTTCATTTCTTCCTTTATGAACAAAAAAATCTTATAAAATGCTAGAAGTTGTTCTTTGCAGACGATGTATAATGTGTGCAACAGAAGGCTAAAACTCTAGTCCAATAGAAAGCTTTTTTTTTTTGTAAAAGTACCATTGATACTACGCGGCCTGTGCTGTCTTTCAGGTGCATATGTACATATGTTTGTTTGTTTGTTTGAAGTCTATAGACGGCTAAACGGCTGGACCGATTTTCTTGAAATTTTAACAGTACCTTCCTGTATGTCTCGAAGGAACTATGGGCTACTTTTTATTTTAAAATTTCAAGTAGGCGAGGTGCCACGCCCAATAAGTTTTTAATATCTCATAAACTGCAACAGCTAGAGTCCTCAAATTTTGTATGGACGACTTTGACGTATATATGAAGAAAATGGGCGGATTGGCTATAGTGGGCGTGTCATCTTCCATAGTCTACATATATAAAAATGAATGTTTGTTTGTATGTACCTTATAGAATCGTAAACTATGCATTTGATCATGATGTGATCTCTAGCAAAGTTGTTGCTCATTAGCCGACGAAGGTTTCTAAGTTAATATGACCAATTTCCGACAGGTGGCGCCACTGAAAATTACTTAAAACCAATGAAATCGTAAACTGTGCATTTGATCATGTTATTATCTTTAGCAAAGTTGTTGCGCATGAGCCGACGAATGTTGGTGCGATTAATTTGCGATGGATGGCGTCACTGAAAATTATTCAAAATGAATGACAAGCACTTGGTCGACCTACACCTTAAGCATGGAAAAAAGAGCATTACGAGCCTCAGAACCAGACGAGCATTGAGACTGGAAAATCTTCGAGTATATGCCGCTAAGACCTGTTCACTTGAACCAATTGAACAACGAGAAGTGAGATTAGAAACTGATCGAATGCGTACTACTAAGGCACGTGCATCTGAATCATCAGGACAACAAGAAACGAAATCGATAAAGTGATTCAAAATTAATTGGACATTTGTGTAATGTCTTTCCTTCAAATTTATTTTAGTTGGTGGCGCAGCAACACGCGCAGGGTACAGGTAGTAGCTTTATAAAATAAAATGTTTTTAACTTTTTAAAAATATCACAATTTACTTCATAAAAGCAATACTTCATAAAAATGTCATCTAAGCATAGTTTTTAACTACACAAGCCACGAATTTCATATACAACAAAAGTAAATTACGCTTGGACATACACAACCTGTTAAATTTTATCATACAAAGAAATACCCACCATTTTATAAAAATTAACGTGGAATTTTTGTAAATTATTTATATTGTCTTCTTCTTCTATTACAACAACAACATCGGAAAGGCAAATAAATAAATTACAATGTAAATATAGAAACTCCAATGCATACACATGGAATTACCCTTTGTGTGTAAACAACAACAACAACTTACAATATTAACTAAAAATGTAAAATTTATGCAACGCATCAGGCTGGCTGGGCTCATAGTATTCTTGGTGTTGGGTTTTCCTTTCTCGGGTTGTATAACCGGCAGATTGTAGGGAAGAAGAAGAATAACATTTGATGACTGCCAAGTGGAATATTAAATAATAACAAATGCAACAACAACGACAACAGCAAACAATTTACTTGCACTTGTAACCCAACTTAGTTTAGAACGTAGAGGCAAGAAGACAACGGGAGAAAGACAAGAAAGACAACGTAGAATGCAATAAAAGGGTGGAACAATACGATGTGCCTGTGAGTTAAGAATACCGATTAATGGCGCACTAATCTGTAGTCGCCGTAGTTTACTAGGCAGTGTGTTGGCTTATTAGACGTGAGGCCATAATTCTAAACCCATCGTAAAGTCAGTCAGGATTAGGACCTAGTTTCTCACATTACTTATATTCTGTGTGTAATTTTATATAAGAGTGGCGGGACCTACAGTTTAAAGTCGACTCCGCACACCAGATTTTTTGAGAAACTTTTCATTGCAATTTTATTTAATCTCAGCGGTTTTTTTCATGTTTAGTTTTGTTGGAGAGGTCTGACCTGAGAACTCATACACTCTACCTACTAGACTATGGCGACTACACATACAAACAGAATAAGGCAAGTGCTTACTAAAATTCCAATATGGTTGGCTAATCGCTTTCATTGCCTTTCACACGCTAGATACCCATGAACGTTCCGTTAAGATACGTGATCGTTAGGCTAATTATAGCTTTACGGCTGATCTAACACCTCCTTATAAATTACCCTTTAAAACTGCATATGTTGCCTTCATCATACTTTGTTCTTACCATCAAGTACTCATACAATCATAGTGTAACCAACATTATTGCTTTTAAAATTTCTCAAGTGTCGTCAGTCATCGTCAGTCTGCAAACACAATGTGTAGTAGACGATGATGCCGGTATTGTTGGCTGTCAGTGATGGCTGTTGTTTTGACGGCTTTAATGTTGTAACCAGTTCTAGTGATGGTATTGTAGCCAAACTTAAGTGTGTGTATATGAGTAGATATGGGAAATACTACGGAATACATAGCACCGCTTAGTCTGTATGACTAGAACGTTTGCAAAATGAATAATTGAGTAGAGAGTGTAGTGAAGTGGTTGGTATAAAGTGGTCACTGACCCATGAACGTGTGGAATTTTAAACATTTCTTTCTGCTTTGCTCTATGAACATACACAGACACATACATATGTACGTCTGTGTAACTGAAATTTCTTTAATTAATAACATTCTAACGTGGCTATAAAATTCTAAGTTGGCATTAGATGAAGCAGAGAAAATATTCTAAAGTCGCTCCAGGGAATATGAAAAGTTATGATTAACACTTTTTAGACGCATACAAAAATGTTTCCAATGGGAGGCTAATTTCAATATTTAAATTGCCAGTGAATGGAAAAATATTCAGAAGTTGAAAGAAAAACGGGTTTTAATCATATTATCGGTTAAGGTTAAAAGTCTTCTTTAAGTGCTTCCTATCTTTTAGTTTGAATAAAACCAAGGGCGTGTGAGTTTTCATCAAAATCTAAAGGCCTCTTGATGCCATTATGTGCGGAATTGAACATCGTTCAATTGGTTTGCATACGTAATATGAATTTTTCCATGTTTCAAGTAAACCAGGCAGATCGATCGCATGGATTATGTGGACTTGTAGGGCCACTGTAGTTTTTTGTTTATCTGCATGCAACTATGTTTTATGAAAACTACTTAAGTAATATGGTCAAATCAAACAATCTTGTTGGCCAGTTCATATAACATTGGCATGACGAGATGATCATGCCGCCAAATCACTAATGCAGGATAACAAATGTATTGAAGCCACAAGTCGTTAGTGAACTGATCATCCAATTCCATCCAAAAGACATTGGAAATCCATTGATGATACTTGCCGTCGATATTTATGGCCTGGCCAACGATGTTTTCAAGAAAATATGGACGGATAATGCCGCCAGTAAAAAATTCACGCCAAATAGGGACTTGGATGCTCTTGGATCTCATGAGAATTGGTATCGTCCCCAAATTCCACAATTTTTTACTCATTTATCCATCATTCATTGCTGAACATGTGCCAAATTTCTGATCAAATAAGAGTCACTTAGTCAATTAAAATACGGAAGACTTTTATAGATGACATGATATTCATTTTTTGGATATGTTTTCTTCGATATAAAATTTTTACAAATTATACCATCGGCTACAGATCTGGTGTTATATTTCTGAAAATGAAATTTCTGTGGGTTCTTAAGGGCATGAAGAGCATAGCATAGCATAGCATAGCATAGAATAGCATAGCATAGCATAGCATAGCATAGCATAGCAATGCATAGCATAGCATAGCAATGCATAGCATAGCATAGCATAGCACAGCATAGCATAGCATAGCACAGCATAGCATAGCATAGTATAGCATAGTATAGCATATCATAGCATAGCATAGCAGCTCCTTCCTTTACTGTCTTCTGCAGAGTACCATTAAATTCTATGATTTTAAGAAGGGCTTCGCAACTAGACTTAGCAACAAAAATTAATGGATTATTAGGAAGCTTACTACTCCTTTAAAGGAGACGCTATTTGATTGTGTATAAATAGCTCAAGAAACAATCTTGGAACAGCAGCAGAAGTTGTTTATCTCAAGAATGAAATATTCAGAAATTATAGAGCAACTCGCAGGAATCTTTTAAGCGGAAAGATAAGCTCACTTCAACTTGGATAAGAAGTACAAAAGGCAACACATTGCAATACTATCTGACAGTCAGGCCATTATCGGCTCTTGTGAGGTTAAATCCTCTCTGAGGAAGCTGAAACAGCTTGGCTACTCTACTGAGTCCCACGTTCCACGGGAATTCTCGGCAATGAGCAAACAGACAAACTTACATGGCGGAATTTTTCACGACCCTAATGGGCCAGAACCCTTTTGTGCAATAGAGGCAAATGATTGGAAAGGCATGTAGAGTAGATCTGTTTCATGCATACGACTATCCAGGGATAAAACGAGGTTGCTTACTGGTCTTTTGACAAGGCCCTGTAGACTCAGGGTGCAATTATCGGAATGGGGGTTGCTGTTTCGGGCTTATCAAATAGGGGGCTACGGTTTTGAGCACAATTTGTAAATTCTGTGACAATGAGAATGAATCAACGAAATACATTTTTTAAGACTGTGAATCATTAATGATTCTCAGGAGGACACATCTGGAAGCTTATCAGTTGCTATGAATGGAATTCCCATTTTTCAGGGCAATAGGCTTAGAGAAGACTTTATAGGGACACCCTATAAAGTTAGAGGGAGTGTAAAATAGATCGAATGATTGAAGTCCATCTTTAAATATTAGATCCAGGAAGCAACTTGCTTTCCTCAGAGAGAAAAATCTGATTATTGAAACTGAGACAAATTAAGGAAATATTAAGAAGTTGAGCGGGATGTCGCTGTAGTCTAGTAGGTAGTGTGTTGGCCTATTAGACGTGAGGCCACGGTTTTAACGACAGGTCAGCCATCTCCAACAAAATGAAATTCAAAAAAATATTTCTTGGGCGACTTCCTCTCAACAGATTTCTGGCGAATACTTTGAAAGAGAATTGAAAAGTTTCTCAGAAATCTACGCTTCGCAGTAGACTTTAAACTGTAGATCCTGCTACTCATGTGTAATAAATTAACATACACAGAGTATGGGGTGTGAGAAGCTAGGTTGTAATTTTGACTGAAGGATTGTTATGTATGTATGTATGTACGTATTTCTGTATATGGGTGTTTGTCAAAGAGTTCTGTTATAAATTTTTATGTTTTTTTTATATTAAATTTACTGCTTTACGTCCCGCTAGTAAAAGGAGGAGATTGCTTACCATAACATTTACAATTCATTTTTAGCTCGATTGAATTCGTTTTCTTAGTTGTAAAATCAAAACTTTTCTAATTATTTTTGCATAGCAAACTACCAACCGAAGTAAACTGTTTTCACTCACAAAACAAAACTTGTTTTTATCTTCAAAACGCTAAATGCGGTGATATGGTAGGAACGAAATACTAGCTTTAGATATGGACTTTGTGTGTTTGCCTGAGGCTGCAACAAAAATGCGTTGTTCTTACTATCGGGTTCTTTCAACATGTTGGGTTCCAGCAGGTAATGGTTTGAGGTAATAGAGTCGGGACAGGTGGTGGTAAAATTAACTGAAATAGATGGGAAATATGATGGCATTGGCTGTTTGGCTGATGCTACTGTTACTCATTAAAATTTTCTAGTTTTGCTTCTAATTTTTCTTATTTTTTGTGTTTTATTTTTCAAAACAAAGTTTTTACTCTTCTGGCTAATGATGACGATTATAAAATAAAGTGGTTATCGTCGCTGTTGTTAATAATGATGTTGTTGTTTCTGAAGTGGCCAATTACTTGTTTTTTCATGGCATATCAAGTATAATTTGGTTTCAATTTAAATTGTTTCCCTCTTTTTTCGTGTCTCTATTTTTCATTTTAAGCGTTTTAATTTGTGGTAAATGATCAGTTATTTTAAGCCAACTTTAGGACAGGTTTTTGCAAGTTGCAGCTTTAAATGAATTCGGAAAAATCACTTCATCAAATTGAAATTAAATTGAAAATATGTTTTAAAACAAATAAAATTTCAAATCAATTTCAATTGCTGCCTTAATTGTTATTGATGTGTTGCACAAAAAATTTCCAAGAAATTGTAAAAATTTCAAAATAATTTCAAACAACATTTTCAAATGACAACAACATTTCATTTTGGCCATAAAATACAAGTTGTATTGGTTTGTGTATTTAATTAAATACCGAAATTGGATTGAATATTTTATTTGATAAACAAAAACCAAAAAAAAGAAAAAATATTTTAAATGCTGTCGCCACAAAGCCTATCAGTGTGGTGCAACTTTCATTAAATTTGTCTAAAGAGTGAAGACATTATTTAGGAAAGTTTGGGTAAAAACGGAATTGTGGTTCTCAATAGACCCTTAATCTTCATCTTATACTGTCGTCTGCCTTGCTTCTCTTAAGGACAAATGACTGATCCTTACTTACAAATGACTTCCTTACTCACAAAAAAATGTTGTTACATATTTAGTTTTGTTTGAGATATCTGAATTGGGGTTTGAACCCCAATAATAATAAATCAACACACTACTTACTAGACTACCACGAATTCTGAATTAAATTTTTTTAATTTTTTCCAAATAACTATACACTTTGAACACTCTACCACATCGAGGTATCGCATTAGAGAGTCGCAATAACATGAATCATAGTTTATAGAAATTTATTCAAACGAAAGTAATGCCAATATTGCATTGACTCTCTAGGGGTTACAAAAAAGAAGAGCAAATATATTTGTAACTGTTGTATTTGCTCTTTGAAATTTTAAAACATTTCATGAAAAATTTTTCTGATATTGTTTCCGTATTATGTATTATGCTGTCATTACCAAAACAAGAAACTTCAAAAATACTTTTACAAGACACAAAATTCTGTTGACATTAAATATCTTTTACGTTATGCTTCTCTCTGTCCTCGCTGTATATAAGAATAAATGTTAAAAAAGAAATGTTACAAAAAAATTAATCATGACTGATAATGTTTGTAAACTTACATACATGCATGTAAAATCCTTAATGAAATTATGAAAATGACAGGAATCTGCAAAGATAAAGAGAATAAAAGCACAAATATTTTAAATTTATTTCTTTTGTTAAAAGGTTTGTTAAAAGTTCAACAGGACTGTTGAATTATAATTTATAAAAAACGAAAGAAAAATTAACCCTTAAGTGTGACAGTAAAATAAAGTAAACGATATCCTTTACATCTGTATTATACAGTATTTTCCCCGGATTTCATATAACACAGAAGTTTGTTCTAAAACTGCTTCAATTCACACCAGAGATCAGCAATTAATCGCTTTTTCGTTACTCATAAGTACTCATGAAATTTTGAGTATGAGTCAACAGTGTTGAAATCTAACTACGCTGATCCATTCGTACTCACTACAACATTGATTTATAAGTACAGGTTGTAATGAGTATGTGTACAACGTTGACATCAAACTCATTCACATTTGAAATATGTTTGATTCATACGCCTACTCATTCATATTCAAAAATTTAGAAAAATACATATAATTCTCATCAATGATGTGAGTCACTCATAAAAATTTACAGAGTAAGCGTTGTTTCATTTACAAAAAAAGACAAATAAGCAAAAAAATACAGAGCAGCAAGCAGAGCAAATACACAACCTTTTAGTGGGTATTTTAGTGTTCGTACGCGAATCATACTTATTTTGTGATTCTTGTAAAAGCTGAGTAAAGGAGAAACAAAGTCAATAACAGCATGCGTATTGTTAAGTATGAGTACAATGAGTACTTCAAACTTTGAATATGAGTCTCTACTCCATGATATTAATATAAGTATGAATGCGTATAAGTATCAAAAATTATGATTATGATTCGAATCTACTCATCTTTTTTAATACTCATTGCCGATCTCTGATTCAGACCATGTTGGCTGATGTCAATTATTATGACATTTATTAAATGATTGAAGATGTCATAGTCTTGTAGGTAGACGAGAGGCCACGGTTCAAAATCCAGGCCAGACATCTCCAAAATGAAATATGACAAAATATTTCAACGGCGACTTGAATGTCTCGCTGTCTATTTAATAGTGAGATTAGATGAACGCAGCAGCAAATGGCTGCTTAACTGTAAAAATGTGAACAACACCACACAATATAATTTGATACCGGATTCGAATAACGGCAATCTTTATATCCATTATTTTGGTTTGAATAATTCTAATAATAATCGGTTAGTGGAAGGTATAATCTTTTGAAAATAATTCACATCGGATTTAGAAGCGTGATCTGGATAACATTCTCAGGGAGGACTACACCAAAATCATAAATGCATCTGTCCGATACCTTTGTTATAAAATCAGCATTAAAAGCAAGTTCGGATATTGTATAAACGATAGACATATTCATATCAATTCTACTCAAGATTTTGATATGGCTAAAGCTTCTATAACTCCATGCTCCCAGTGGCCTTCACTCTCATTGCTGCGTTCACAGCTACTTGTCTCGCAAGTAACTCTAGGGAATAGCAACTCTGGTCGAATAGTAAACACTGTCTTAGATGATGCAGTTCATTTCTTCCTTTATGAACAAAAAAATCTTATAAAATGCTAGAAGTTGTTCTTTGCAGACGATGTATAATGTGTGCAACAGAAGGCTAAAACTCTAGTCCAATAGAAAGCTTTTTTTTTTTGTAAAAGTACCATTGATACTACGCGGCCTGTGCTGTCTTTCAGGTGCATATGTACATATGTTTGTTTGTTTGTTTGAAGTCTATAAATATCTTGAAATTTTAACAGTACCTTCCTGTATGTCTCGAAGGAACTATGGGCTACTTTTTATTTTAAAATTTCAAGTAGGCGAGGTGCCACGCCCAATAAGTTTTTAATATCTCATAAACTGCAACAGCTAGAGTCCTCAAATTTTGTATGGACGACTTTGACGTATATATGAACAAAATGGGCGGATTGGCTATAGTGGGCGTGTCATCTTCCATAGTCTACATATATAAAAATGAATGTTTGTTTGTATGTACCTTATAGAATCGTAAACTATGCATTTGATCATGATGTGATCTCTAGCAAAGTTGTTGCTCATTAGCCGACGAAGGTTTCTAAGTTAATATGACCAATTTCCGACAGGTGGCGCCACTGAAAATTACTTAAAACCAATGAAATCGTAAACTGTGCATTTGATCATGTTATTATCTTTAGCAAAGTTGTTGCGCATGAGCCGACGAATGTTGGTGCGATTAATTTGCGATGGATGGCGTCACTGAAAATTATTCAAAATGAATGACAAGCACTTGGTCGACCTACACCTTAAGCATGGAAAAAAGAGCATTACGAGCCTCAGAACCAGACGAGCATTGAGACTGGAAAATCTTCGAGTATATGCCGCTAAGACCTGTTCACTTGAACCAATTGAACAACGAGAAGTGAGATTACAAACTGATCGAATGCGTACTACTAAGGCACGTGCATCTGAATCATCAGGACAACAAGAAACGAAATCGATAAAGTGATTCAAAATTAATTGGACATTTGTGTAATTTCTTTCCTTCAAATTTATTTTAGTTGGTGGCGCAGCAACACGCGCAGGGTACAGGTAGTAGCTTTATAAAATAAAATGTTTTTAACTTTTTAAAAATATCACAATTTACTTCATAAAAGCAATACTTCATAAAAATGTCATCTAAGCATAGTTTTTAACTACACAAGCCACGAATTTCATATACAACAAAAGTAAATTACGCTTTGACATACACAACCTGTTAAATTTTATCATACAAAGAAATACCCACCATTTTATAAAAATTAACGTGGAATTTTTGTAAATTATTTATATTGTCTTCTTCTTCTATTACAACAACAACATCGGAAAGGCAAATAAATAAATTACAATGTAAATATAGAAACTCCAATGCATACACATGGAATTACCCTTTGTGTGTAAACAACAACAACAACTTACAATATTAACTAAAAATGTAAAATTTATGCAACGCATCAGGCTGGCTGGGCTCATAGTATTCTTGGTGTTGGGTTTTCCTTTCTCGGGTTGTATAACCGGCAGATTGTAGGGAAGAAGAAGAATAACATTTGATGACTGCCAAGTGGAATATTAAATAATAACAAATGCAACAACAACGACAACAGCAAACAATTTACTTGCACTTGTAACCCAACTTAGTTTAGAACGTAGAGGCAAGAAGACAACGGGAGAAAGACAAGAAAGACAACGTAGAATGCAATAAAAGGGTGGAACAATACGATGTGCCTGTGAGTTAAGAATACCGATTAATGGCGCACTAATCTGTAGTCGCCGTAGTTTACTAGGCAGTGTGTTGGCTTATTAGACGTGAGGCCATAATTCTAAACCCATCGTAAAGTCAGTCAGGATTAGGACCTAGTTTCTCACATTACTTATATTCTGTGTGTAATTTTATATAAGAGTGGCGGGACCTACAGTTTAAAGTCGACTCCGCACACCAGATTTTTTGAGAAACTTTTCATTGCAATTTTATTTAATCTCAGCGGTTTTTTTCATGTTTAGTTTTGTTGGAGAGGTCTGACCTGAGAACTCATACACTCTACCTACTAGACTATGGCGACTACACATACAAACAGAATAAGGCAAGTGCTTACTAAAATTCCAATATGGTTGGCTAATCGCTTTCATTGCCTTTCACACGCTAGATACCCATGAACGTTCCGTTAAGATACGTGATCGTTAGGCTAATTATAGCTTTACGGCTGATCTAACACCTCCTTATAAATTACCCTTTAAAACTGCATATGTTGCCTTCATCATACTTTGTTCTTACCATCAAGTACTCATACAATCATAGTGTAACCAACATTATTGCTTTTAAAATTTCTCAAGTGTCGTCAGTCATCGTCAGTCTGCAAACACAATGTGTAGTAGACGATGATGCCGGTATTGTTGGTTGTCAGTGATGGCTGTTGTTTTGACGGCTTTAATGTTGTAACCAGTTCTAGTGATGGTATTGTAGCCAAACTTAAGTGTGTGTATATGAGTAGATATGGGAAATACTACGGAATACATAGCACCGCTTAGTCTGTATGACTAGAACGTTTGCAAAATGAATAATTGAGTAGAGAGTGTAGTGAAGTGGTTGGTATAAAGTGGTCACTGACCCATGAACGTGTGGAATTTTAAACATTTCTTTCTGCTTTGCTCTATGAACATACACAGACACATACATATGTACGTCTGTGTAACTGAAATTTCTTTAATTAATAACATTCTAACGTGGCTATAAAATTCTAAGTTGGCATTAGATGAAGCAGAGAAAATATTCTAAAGTCGCTCCAGGGAATATGAAAAGTTATGATTAACACTTTTTAGACGCATACAAAAATGTTTCCAATGGGAGGCTAATTTTAATATTTAAATTGCCAGTGAATGGAAAAATATTCAGAAGTTGAAAGAAAAACGGGTTTTAATCATATTATCGGTTAAGGTTAAAAGTCTTCTTTAAGTGCTTCCTATCTTTTAGTTTGAATAAAACCAAGGGCGTGTGAGTTTTCATCAAAATCTAAAGGCCTCTTGATGCCATTATGTGCGGAATTGAACATCGTTCAATTGGTTTGCATACGTAATATGAATTTTTCCATGTTTCAAGTAAACCAGGCAGATCGATCGCATGGATTATGTGGACTTGTAGGGCCACTGTAGTTTTTTGTTTATCTGCATGCAACTATGTTTTATGAAAACTACTTAAGTAATATGGTCAAATCAAACAATCTTGTTGGCCAGTTCATATAACATTGGCATGACGAGATGATCATGCCGCCAAATCACTAATGCAGGATAACAAATGTATTGAAGCCACAAGTCGTTAGTGAACTGATCATCCAATTCCATCCAAAAGACATTGGAAATCCATTGATGATACTTGCCGTCGATATTTATGGCCTGGCCAACGATGTTTTCAAGAAAATATGGACGGATAATGCCGCCAGTAAAAAATTCACGCCAAATAGGGACTTGGATGCTCTTGGATCTCATGAGAATTGGTATCGTCCCCAAATTCCACAATTTTTTACTCATTTATCCATCATTCATTGCTGAACATGTGCCAAATTTCTGATCAAATAAGAGTCACTTAGTCAATTAAAATACGGAAGACTTTTATAGATGACATGATATTCATTTTTTGGATATGTTTTCTTCGATATAAAATTTTTACAAATTATACCATCGGCTACAGATCTGGTGTTATATTTCTGAAAATGAAATTTCTGTGGGTTCTTAAGGGCATGAAGAGCATAGCATAGCATAGCATAGCATAGCATAGTATAGCACAGCATAGCATAGCATAGCACAGCATAGCATAGCATAGTATAGCATAGTATAGCATATCATAGCATAGCATAGCAGCTCCTTCCTTTACTGTCTTCTGCAGAGTACCATTAAATTCTATGATTTTAAGAAGGGCTTCGCAACTAGACTTAGCAACAAAAATTAATGGATTATTAGGAAGCTTACTACTCCTTTAAAGGAGAGGCTATTTGATTGTGTATAAATAGCTCAAGAAACAATCTTGGAACAGCAGCAGAAGTTGTTTATCTCAAGAATGAAATATTCAGAAATTATAGAGCAACTCGCAGGAATCTTTTAAGTGGAAAGATAAGCTCACTTCAACTTGGATAAGAAGTACAAAAGGCAACACATTGCAATACTATCTGACAGTCAGGCCATTATCGGCTCTTGTGAGGTTAAATCCTCTCTGAGGAAGCTGAAACAGCTTGGCTACTCTACTGAGTCCCACGTTCCACGGGAATTCTCGGCAATGAGCAAACAGACAAACTTACATGGCGGAATTTTTCACGACCCTAATGTGCCAGAACCCTTTTGTGCAATAGAGGCAAATGATTGGAAAGGCATGTAGAGTAGATCTGTTTCATGCATACGACTATCCAGGGATAAAACGAGGTTGCTTACTGGTCTTTTGACAAGGCCCTGTAGACTCAGGGTGCAATTATCGGAATGGGGGTTGCTGTTTCGGGCTTATCAAATAGGGGGCTACGGTTTTGAGCACAATTTGTAAATTCTGTGACAATGAGAATGAATCAACGAAATACATTTTTTAAGACTGTGAATCATTAATGATTCTCAGGAGGACACATCTGGAAGCTTATCAGTTGCTATGAATGGAATTCCCATTTTTCAGTGCAATAGGCTTAGAGAAGACTTTATATTGACACCCTATAAAGTTAGAGGGAGTGTAAAATAGATCGAATGATTGAAGTCCATCTTTAAATATTAGATCCAGGAAGCAACTTGCTTTCCTCAGAGAGAAAAATCTGATTATTGAAACTGAGACAAATTAAGGAAATATTAAGAAGTTTAGCGGGATGTCGCTGTAGTCTAGTAGGTAGTGTGTTGGCCTATTAGACGTGAGGCCACGGTTTTAACGACAGGTCAGCCATCTCCAACAAAATGAAATTCAAAAAAATATTTCTTGGGCGACTTCCTCTCAACAGATTTCTGGCGAATACTTTGAAAGAGAATTGAAAAGTTTCTCAGAAATCTACGCTTCGCAGTAGACTTTAAACTGTAGATCCTGCTACTCATGTGTAATAAATTAACATACACAGAGTATGGGGTGTGAGAAGCTAGGTTGTAATTTTGACTGAAGGATTGTTATGTATGTATGTATGTACGTATTTCTGTATATGGGTGTTTGTCAAAGAGTTCTGTTATAAATTTTTATGTTTTTTTTATATTAAATTTACTGCTTTACGTCCCGCTAGTAAAAGGAGGAGATTGCTTACCATAACATTTACAATTCATTTTTAGCTCGATTGAATTCGTTTTCTTAGTTGTAAAATCAAAACTTTTCTAATTATTTTTGCATAGCAAACTACCAACCGAAGTAAACTGTTTTCACTCACAAAACAAAACTTGTTTTTATCTTCAAAACGCTAAATGCGGTGATATGGTAGGAACGAAATACTAGCTTTAGATATGGACTTTGTGTGTTTGCCTGAGGCTGCAACAAAAATGCGTTGTTCTTACTATCGGGTTCTTTCAACATGTTGGGTTCCAGCATGTAAATCTACGCCTGGTATATGCGTAGAGTAAGTAAGTTTATTTCGTTTACTTTTATTTTGAAGTGGTTTTGTAGAACAAGAAGTGGTAATGGTTTGAGGTAATAGAGTCGGGACAGGTGGTGGTAAAATTAACTGAAATAGATGGGAAATATGATGGCATTGGCTGTTTGGCTGATGCTACTGTTACTCATTAAAATTTTCTAGTTTTGCTTCTAATTTTTCTTATTTTTTGTGTTTTATTTTTCAAAACAAAGTTTTTACTCTTCTGGCTAATGATGACGATTATAAAATAAAGTGGTTATCGTCGCTGTTGTTAATAATGATGTTGTTGTTTCTGAAGTGGCCAATTACTTGTTTTTTCATGGCATATCAAGTATAATTTGGTTTCAATTTAAATTGTTTCCCTCTTTTTTCGTGTCTCTATTTTTCATTTTAAGCGTTTTAATTTGTGGTAAATGATCAGTTATTTTAAGCCAACTTTAGGACAGGTTTTTGCAAGTTGCAGCTTTAAATGAATTCGGAAAAATCACTTCATCAAATTGAAATTAAATTGAAAATATGTTTTAAAACAAATAAAATTTCAAATCAATTTCAATTGCTGCCTTAATTGTTATTGATGTGTTGCACAAAAAATTTCCAAGAAATTGTAAAAATTTCAAAATAATTTCAAACAACATTTTCAAATGACAACAACATTTCATTTTGGCCATAAAATACAAGTTGTATTGGTTTGTGTATTTAATTAAATACCGAAATTGGATTGAATATTTTATTTGATAAACAAAAACCAAAAAAAAGAAAAAATATTTTAAATGCTGTCGCCACAAAGCCTATCAGTGTGGTGCAACTTTCATTAAATTTGTCTAAAGAGTGAAGACATTATTTAGGAAAGTTTGGGTAAAAACGGAATTGTGGTTCTCAATAGACCCTTAATCTTCATCTTATACTGTCGTCTGCCTTGCTTCTCTTAAGGACAAATGACTGATCCTTACTTACAAATGACTTCCTTACTCACAAAAAAATGTTGTTACATATTTAGTTTTGTTTGAGATATCTGAATTGGGGTTTGAACCCCAATAATAATAAATCAACACACTACTTACTAGACTACCACGAATTCTGAATTAAATTTTTTTAATTTTTTCCAAATAACTATACACTTTGAACACTCTACCACATCGAGGTATCGCATTGGAGAGTCGCAATAACATGAATCATAGTTTATAGAAATTTATTCAAACGAAAGTAATGCCAATATTGCATTGACTCTCTAGGGGTTACAAAAAAGAAGAGCAAATATATTTGTAACTGTTGTATTTGCTCTTTGAAATTTTAAAACATTTCATGAAAAATTTTTCTGATATTGTTTCCGTATTATGTATTATGCTGTCATTACCAAAACAAGAAACTTCAAAAATACTTTTACAAGACACAAAATTCTGTTGACATTAAATATCTTTTACGTTATGCTTCTCTCTGTCCTCGCTGTATATAAGAATAAATGTTAAAAAAGAAATGTTACAAAAAAATTAATCATGACTGATAATGTTTGTAAACTTACATACATGCATGTAAAATCCTTAATGAAATTATGAAAATGACAGGAATCTGCAAAGATAAAGAGAATAAAAGCACAAATATTTTAAATTTATTTCTTTTGTTAAAAGGTTTGTTAAAAGTTCAACAGGACTGTTGAATTATAATTTATAAAAAACGAAAGAAAAATTAACCCTTAAGTGTGACAGTAAAATAAAGTAAACGATATCCTTTACATCTGTATTATACAGTATTTTCCCCGGATTTCATATAACACAGAAGTTTGTTCTAAAACTGCTTCAATTCACACCAGAGATCAGCAATTAATCGCTTTTTCGTTACTCATAAGTACTCATGAAATTTTGAGTATGAGTCAACAGTGTTGAAATCTAACTACTCTGATCCATTCGTACTCACTACAACATTGATTTATAAGTACAGGTTGTAATGAGTATGTGTACAACGTTGACATCAAACTCATTCACATTTGAAATATGTTTGATTCATACGCCTACTCATTCATATTCAAAAATTTAGAAAAATACATATAATTCTCATCAATGATGTGAGTCACTCATAAAAATTTACAGAGTAAGCGTTGTTTCATTTACAAAAAAAGACAAATAAGCAAAAAAATACAGAGCAGCAAGCAGAGCAAATACACAACCTTTTAGTGGGTATTTTAGTGTTCGTACGCGAATCATACTTATTTTGTGATTCTTGTAAAAGCTGAGTAAAGGAGAAACAAAGTCAATAACAGCATGCGTATTGTTAAGTATGAGTACAATGAGTACTTCAAACTTTGAATATGAGTCTCTACTCCATGATATTAATATAAGTATGAATGCGTATAAGTATCAAAAATTATGATTATGATTCGAATCTACTCATCTTTTTGAATACTCATTGCCGATCTCTGATTCAGACCATGTTGGCTGATGTCAATTATTATGACATTTATTAAATGATTGAAGATGTCATAGTCTTGTAGGTAGACGAGAGGCCACGGTTCAAAATCCAGGCCAGACATCTCCAAAATGAAATATGACAAAATATTTCAACGGCGACTTGCTCTCAGCACATTTCTGCCAAAAACTCTGATAGTATAAATAAAATTGCCATGCAAAATTTCTAAAAAAATCTGTCGTTCGGAATCAATTTTAAACTCTAGGTGCGGCCACTCGTGTATAATGTTAACAAATGCAATCTTTGTGATGTTTGAAGCTATGTTGTAATCCTGACTCAAAGGTTGTAATGACCAACTATGTTCTGTTATCTGGCGTATATACGATATTCAATCTTTTGCTAGAGTTTTTGACATTGTTTCCGTTTTGTTGCTAGAAAAATTTTTTTCGTTTTCGTGAATTTCCTTTTCTGAAAAGATATATATTTATAGGACTTTGACTAGCAATACCATCTTTCTCAAGACATTTTCTTATTAAGTGTCTTAAAACTTGAAAGGTTTATTAGTTTTTTACTTACTTAATTGGGCATTAACAACCCGATTAACGAATTTCGGCCTGCCTGCCTTCCAGGCGCCTCTGCTACTTGCGTACCTACGACAGTTGGTCACACCAATCGATGACAGGGCTTCCTCGATTTGGTCCTTCCGGTCGTCCTTTTCGCCGACTTCCGCAGATTCCCGCATCAAATACCCGTCTCGCCGGAGCATTCTCCTCCATCGAACGCCATGGCCGAGCCAGCGCAGCCGCTGGATGTTAATTAGCTGCACAACGTCCATGCCGCAATAAAGAAGCACGGGTAGGATGAGTGTCTTGTAAAGTGTTAGTTTTGCCGTACGAGAGAGGTCTCTGCTACTCAATTGCCTATTGAGACCATAGTAGCACCTGTTGGCAAGAGTGATCCTGCGTTTGATCTCCAGACTGACACCATTTTTGGTGGTAACGGAGGACTCAAGATATGTAAATTCCTTAACTGTATCAAAAGTATAGTTATCGGCCGTAATCTGAGAATCAATACGCCGCACGTCTCTTTTTGTCGATAACATATACTGTGTTTTGCCCTCATTTACTGTCAAACCCATCTCAGTAGACTCCCTTTCAATAGCACTAAAGGCTGCAGTAACATCTCGCTTGGTACGCCCTATGATGTCAATGTCGTCAGCGCACACAAGCAACTGAACACTTTTTTGAAAAATAGTGCCATTGCGATGCACTTCCGCCTTTCGCAGAACACTCTCCATGACGAAGTTTAAGAGATCGCATGGTAAAGGGTCGCCTTGTCTGAAACCTCGCATGGTATCAAAAGGCTCGGAGAGGTCCATTTCTATCTTGACGGAGCTGCAGGAATTGCTCAACGTCATTCTGCATAGCCTTATCAGCTTCGCAGGTATACCGAGTTCAGACATTGCGGCAAAAGCACGATCCTTTATGGGGCTATCGAAGGCTGCCTTATAGTCGACAAAAATATGGTGTGTGTCGACTTGTTTTTCGTGGGTCTTTTCCAGGATTTGGACGTAGTGTGAAGATCTGGTCGATGGTGGAGTTGCCAGGTCGGAAGCCGCTCTGTTAAGGTCTAATCAGTGTTTTGACGAGTGGCTTCAGTCGTTGATACAATACGCCTGCAGGATCTCCCTTTTTGAAAGGTTTATAGGCGATATTAAGTTTGTTTGAATGCTAAGTTGCTTCACGCGTTTTACTCAAGCCTTGGCAATTTATATTTTAATTTCAATCGTATTACTCTAAGCTTAATAAAATATGTGAAATCTCATTGTATTTCAGAGAATATTACAGTGGAACCTATCAATAAGAGCTTAATACTTAAAAATTATTGACGTTTTGCTAAGGAAAAAGAAAATGTCCCTATTATTTCTACCAATACAGTATGTTTGATGTTCATCGTTTGATTTCCATTTTATTGGAATAATTTTTTTTTGTTTTCAATTTTTCATTTTCTGTGTCATTTAATAAAACGAAAATAAAATTCTGTTTGTAAAGCAATTTATACAATGACAAAATGATATGCCTTTGGATAGAAAATTCTTTTTAAAATTTAAAAAAGAATTATCTTCTGATTTCATTGATGTTAAATGCAATACAATTGCCATCATAGTCATCACATGCTTGTTTAACAAATTTGTTGTTAAGAAAATAATTTTATAACATGACATTAGCATTTAAACGTACATACATAATTTAAATTCCAAAACACACATTCATTTAAAAGAAAAATTTCCAAAATTTTCATATCAAATCAAATATGCTTATAAATTTGACTCAAACACAATTGCAACTGCAATTAAACACAATGTCTGGGCATTCGTTTAAAATGTTGAATTTGACTGGCATTGTGGAGATAGTCAGTCTACGTAGCTTGGAGCTGTTTTGTAGACCAAACATTAATCATTGTTATTATTATTATTGTTGCTATTGTACATATAGGATATTTTATGTTGTTGTTGTTGTTGTTGTTGTCTATGAAATTTAATGTCATATAAAAACCACAGACCGTTAGACCAACAAACAAACCGAAAATTGTTGCGCATGTAAATCGCTTTAAATTGGGGAATTCATTAACCCTCTAAGGTGTTGTGTTGTGTATTGTATTAGAAAAGTTTACATTCTTAGAAAATATGAAGAAAATAATGAGAAAAGTTTTTTAAGACGCAAAAATAAAGAGAATCTTTATTTATCTATGACTCTTTTGATAAATCCTAAAAACCCAGCATCTCACATCACTTTATGTTGTGCGGACTTATTTTATACATGAGTGTCGGGACCTACAGTCTAATGTCAACTCCGAACGACAGATTTTTCAGAAACTTCTTCATGGCAATTTTCTATTTAATCTCAGAGTTTTTTCAGAAATCTGCTTAGAATTAGTCGTTAGTTATTTAGGAATATTTTTTCATATTTCATTTTGTTCGAGATGTCTGGCCTGAGGTTTGAATTGTGGCCTTACGTCTAATAAGCCAACACATACCATTAGGATACTACATTTAGGGCCATTATTATAATTTAGCATTAACTAAAGGGAGGATTTTAAATGGCAGATAAATTGGTTTTCATTATTACGAGCACCCAATAAGATAGAGGTGAGCGTTAAGTTAAAGGGAGGACCATCCAACCGGTAACTTTGAAAGTTAAGTTTATGTTTGAAGTTGCCATATTATATATTATATGGCAACTTAAAATCTAAACAAAATGAGCATATACAACAACAAAAAAAAAAATAACGAAGCCCGTCGTTGCCACTGCGTTAAAAAACTTGTTTAATTTAGAAGTTTTAACGACATTGCTCCGGCACTGCCATATTTTCGAATACAGTTAACTTTATTTTATCTGTAAGTTGTAATAACGAAAATAAGTTAAAGTTGACTTTACAGTTCCCTTTAGCTAAAGGTACCTTCAACTAAACCCAAGTTTAACTGCAAGTTTTAATAATGGCGATTAATATTCAACCTCAGGATCAAACATTTCCCAGAAAAACCGACCCGATTCCACAATAGATCTTGCTATGGCAACAATCTTTATGTTTGAAAGTACAATTTAGAATGCCAGAAAGTGAGAAGTCAAAAATCTTCCTTTTTCGTTGAAACTACTTTCGCTAGGAACTTAATCGAAGCCTGGCTGTTTGAGTTAAACAAGCGATTTTCACAGAAAAACCCGCCATCTAACAAGTATAACGCCGCTGTCAAAATGGGAATTACCTCCACTTGAAGTCCGACAGACTACTACAGAAACTTTAATATCAGAATCCTTTTTGAATATAATAAAGCTCACGCTGTCATGCATGTTTGAGCCATCAGTACAAACCTCAAAGGTGCTATTGGAAGACGTCGGATCTTTAAACCCGAAGTCTCTAGTTGGAAATCTAAAGTCAATTGTTCTATTCAGAATGTAATACAAACATAATTGGTCATTACAACCCTTAAGTCAAGATTACGACTTAGTTTCTCACACCACTTATGTTGTTTGCGTTAATTTTATACATGAGTGGCAGGACCTACTGTTTAAAGTCGGCTCCGAACGACAGATTTTTGAGAAACTCTTCATGGCTATTTTATTTACTCTCATATTTTTTGCCAGAAATCTGCTGAGACGCAAGTCGCCGAAGAAATATTTTTTCATATTTTCGTTTTGATGTCTGAGCTGGGATTTGAACCGTGTCCTTACGTCTAATAAGCCTGCACACTACCTACTAGACTACGGCGACTAGAGAATGTAATAAAGAACCATATAATCGACCCTGGTTAGTTCAGGATTTAATTGCATTGAACCTGACTGCCATCAGCCCGGCTTTCTATTTTAATAGCAGGCCAGAGGACAGCCAATAAAGTATAGCAAAAAATGCTTTGGTTGGCTGCGTACTCTATCAATAACCAGCGGCATTGGTGTTTGTACACCGTCCACCACACATGTACACCATAAAGCAAGATTAATTCCACCATGGGTTGATAGAACCAGTATATGATAATTGGTGTAAAGACCCTTCTGCAAGGGTAAAAAGCTATTGTCACTTTCAGAGCTCTCATAGTTGTGTTGTCCTTCCATGAAGGCTTGGAATGACCTCTACATACTAAACCCTTTTGAATAAGGAAAGTTGATTAAGCAGAGGCAAGATATAAGCAGGTACCTTAAATAGCCTGATAAAAGGCAGTAATTCTGTTTCCCTTGCTTCAATTCTACAAAATAACGGAACGGCGTAATATTTATTTCAGCACTTTATGCATGTACGTTGCAATACTGTCGCCTATCTTTGCCATGAATATTAAAAACATACAGCATAAATTATTCATTTAGAATAAATAACCATAAAAATATTTCAAAATATATTTAGTATGTCTGTGTATAATTGCTTATTACAGCAATAAATATTTTAACATTTAATATTTAAAATATTTTAATTTGTTTTTGGCATAAGTTTCACAAATAACATCATAAGTTGGACCAAAAAAATTTTTAAATTTATTTACTCGTATATTCAATGCAATTTATTAGAATTAAACAATTTTATCAAAAAGGAATTATTATGACGATAAATATTTAGTAATACTTGATGCTCCATATATTCAACATCAAAAAAATCTCTACCTCTATAGTCGATATAATGTATTACAAACATTTTCTTTTTTCATTTATTCATACTCGTCGCAGAATCTATATGTTGAGCTCATGATAACCCGTATTCTGTATAAATGTTTGCTGATTCTGCACTGTCCTGTCAAAAGACCGGTTATCATATATCCATACCACAGCTCAACAATGAATCGTTTTTCGCTACTCATAAGTACTCATAAAATTTTTAGTATAAATGAGTCAACAGTATTGAAATCCAACTACTCTGATTCATTCGTACTCCCTACATCATTGATTTATAAGTACAGATTGCATAAATATTTACATAAATAAATCTTTACATAAAGTTACTTAAATAAATAAATATTTACATAAATATGTCTGAATCATTTTGGAACAAAATTATTTGAACAGACGAGTCAAAATATGAACTAAAAAATTGCAAAACTCGGAAAAGAGTGTGCTGTGAACCAACACAAAGGCTTAAATCCAAAACCCTTATCCATACTGGAAAACATGGTGGAGGCAGCCTCATGGTGTGGGGATGTTTTTCCTCTTCAGGAGTAGGTAGACGCGATAAAATTGATTCCAAAATGACTGGAGAGTACTATGTAAATATTTTGGAAGAAAATCTTTACAGCAGTGAGGAGGAAATGGGCTTGGGGGAGTTTATCTTTCAACAAGACAACGAGTAAGGTCGCTAAAACATATTTTGAAGAAAATAATGTTGAAAAATTTGAATGGCCTGCTCAAAGCCCAGATTTAAACCCCATAGAGCTTTTTTGGGCTACCTCAGATGACAAAATCTCGATGGAGTCCAAAACGAATATTCAAACATTTTGAGAAAAACTGCAAAGTGCATAGAGGGCAATTCCTACAAGTACTTTGAAGAACCTTGCGCTAAGTATGCCGAAAAGATTAAGAGAAGTCATAAATAACAAAGGAGGAGCAACTTCGTACTAAATTTTGAAGTTATTTAATTATTTATAATATTTTCTAGCGAAGTGTTACTTTATTTTGTCTCTTGAAATTCCTTATGTGCCATATAGTTTCTATATAAATAGAAAATATAAAGAAAAAATTCAATGTTAAGATAATTGTTAAATAAAATATTACCCGAACTAAAAATGAAACTATAATTTATAAACATTTGAAAGCAATAAACATATGCTTTAATCAAAAAACAAAAAATTTTAAAACCGCACTTTATTTTGTCCGACAGTGTATATAACTGGTCATTACAACGCCCTAGTCTAGTAGCTGGTGTTTTGGCCGTTTTGAGACGTACGGCCAACGCCTTCACAAATTATGTTAAATTTTCGCCACCACACTATGGGTAGCCCCTACTTCCACCCTTATTACTTCGTTTTCTGCGTATGTTTCAGTAGGATATCTGCCATCCAATTAGACATAATAGGTTATGTTACTCTTCTATTTAATAATATATTTGTGATATCGTGAGGAGTGGTATTAAATACGTCCTCATATGTACATGTACATATGTTTACCTTCTTTATAGTCATAGGATATAGGACTCCTGGTTGCTTTCCATAACGTCTACAAGAACTGTTATTATGTGCCACGCCAGTTTTGTCCCAGGATAAAAGTTTGTGCTGGACACCGATGCGAACGGACATGCAATAGGCGCAAGTAGTAAATGGAGTTGAAAAGGTCAAAGGTTACTATAGTCAAACGCTTTCAAAACTAGAGACAATTTACTGCGAAACTCTTAGCTGTTGTGGAGTGCATAAAACATTAACACAGCTGCGTGTACGACCAGCACTTTCTTCTGGGGAACGACCAATACACGCTCAGATGGTTATTGCAATGGAAAGCTTTCGTGTCGAGCATAGAAGTGATATAAAACACTATAATGCGGATGACGTTTCGCGGCGTCCTTGTAGAATCCTTGCAGCCTGCAACGCCGACACTACGTCAAGGCGGTAAGCAAAGTAACCATTATCAGTCTAACAAGAATAGAGAGCCAAGTGGTATGGTCCACAGCGCAGTATATTTTGCAAAGTTCTTCCGATTATTGCGCATAGACTCAAGGGCCTGTTAGAAGCTCAGGAATAGCATTGGATCAGAAGGAAGTTGTACCAACTACCCAGGCAAAAAAGCATATATTCTCATAAAAAGCATATATTCTTTAAACATCAACTGCCGTTCGAAGCATGTTTGAAATTCGTTGTAAATTTAAGGTTCTTCGTATGCCACGAAAATTAAATTTTCAATTGATAACCTACCAACCACCCCTCGTTTTAGAACGTATAATTTTGTATAAATTTAAATAAAACAAATTCCCAGTAATTTATAGCCTTTTTGTTTAATGATTGACTTCGATTAGTTGATGTATTCCTGGAATTTATAGGATTTTTCATGGAATGCTTATATTGGGAGGACGCATGACTAGATAGCTGATGGGTTGGGAGAAAGCTTTTGTACATAATGACGGTTTCATGACAATTAAATTATTTCGTTAAACGAAGCCATAATAGGAGCAAAATTTAATTTTTTAATGAAAATTAATTTCGTTGAGTATTCTGTTTCAGTTTATTCTAATAAAACTAAACCAACCACCCTTCCATAATACGATGAGTATGTTGAATGGGAAAACATATTCGTTTTTCTCTGTTCTTTTTTGTATATTCAATGCATATCACCATCATACTTGATATTGATATTCTGTAGTCGACGTAGTAACGACGAGTCGAAATTTTCAGCAGCAGTTTAAAATTCATTGGAATTTGAGTTGTTAGCAGTTCATAGAGTTATTCATACTCTCGTGTTGAATAGGTATTGAAAACGAAATTGAAATTGTTAAAATGAATTCAAGAAGAAGAAGAGTTAAATTATATTCGAAAAGTGCACGTAAATACATGTACACATTCGAGAAATGTAAATTGTTAAGAAACATTTTTCGTTTTTCGATTATTTCCTTCCTTTTTTCTAAAGAATTTTCAGAAAATTCTCTTTTCATGAAAGTATCAATTTGCATGTCAAATATAGATACAGGGAATCAATGTATTTATGTAGGGATATCTACAAACGTTGGCTGGAAATAGAAACAGTGGATGGCAAATGTGAAGCCGTTACAACAACTTTATCTGTGGTACACTACACTTAACTACTTAACTACACTTAACTACTTAACGAAACGATATGAAACAAAGAAGCACGTAACCCAAGATCATTACGCAAACAATTTCCAAACACACAAATGTAAATCGACATTTGGTTGTCGTCTTCACGATTTCGCGTTGGGTAGGTAGGCTGGAATGGTAGCTTTGATACCAACAGCTCACTTGAGCACGCACAGCGGCCCGTTATGATGCCACAGGCAAACGCAGTCCCTTTACTGACCGATTTCCGACAAACTGGGAAAGAAGTTGGGCAGTGCAAGGGCTGCTGATTATGTTAACCTTAAAATAGATGATGACCTCTATGAAATTTACGAGCAAATTTACATTTTTTTTAAAGTAAATTTCTACAATTCGGAAACACTGTTCTGGCGTTAAACGATTAATGCTGAGTGGAGAAACAACTTGGAAACACTGTTCTGGCGTTGAATGATTTATGATGTCTTGAGAAAACTTACTGCACATAAGTGTCAACACAAGTTGACGTTCTCAGCTTTCAAATTCAAACTGTGTAAGCAGTTTCACTCCTTCGCTCAAAAAACAATTGGTCTGCTGCTACAAATACAATCATGTTCAAATCAAGGATACTGTAGACTTTAGAATTTCTCTTGACTACGCAACACATGAACCCGCAATTGATTTCAGAAAGATCATGCTATACTAACGGCCTACACCTTTCAGTATACATCAGTCCAGCTTTCATTGATGACATAAAATTTGTCCGCTGTTCATCAACGTTTATCCATCCCTGGATTAAAGCTCAGCATTCAAAAAAGAGGGGAAGTATTTGCGTCATCTCGTTGCAACAATGATGAATACAAAGCTCGGATGAATATAAAACTCTTACAGTAACAGTAGCCATAGAAGCTGACGTAGTCTAGAAGGCAATGTGTTGGCTGATTAGACATGAGGCCATGGTTCAAATCCCAGGTCAGAAAACTCATACAGCACGACTTATAAAACAATATTTCTTCGGTGACTTCATCGCAACAGATTTCTGGCAAAAATCTCTACGAGTTAATCAAATTGCCATGAAAAGTTTATCAAAAAATTTGTCGTTCGGAGTCGCCTTTAAACTGTATGTCCCGTCACTCATGCATCAAATTAACGTACGCAACACAAGTGGTGTGAGAAGCTAGGTTGTAATCCTTACTGAAGGTTTGTAATGACCAATTATGAATGTATGTACCTATATAATAACAGTACTGACCTTATCGGTATTTTCATGAGTTAGCTAGTTTACTAATGCATTTACTTCAGGCACTTTGTGTTGAATTTTGCCTGCACAGCGGCAATCTTACATGAGCTGATGAAGAACTCAAAACCATAGCAATGGAACGATTCTAAAAAAACTGAGTTCTAGACACCAAAAAAATTGTAGCGTGCCCGCCAGGTTTATCATACCCAGTCCCAGAAGAGAAGCTTGTGCTGGACGTGGATGCGAACGGAATAAGTGGCTTTCCTTCTCAAGTGCTTACTACAGGGGAATAAAGGTCAAGGCCTGTTTTGGCCAAATGCTATTAAAAGCAGCGAAGCATTACTAGGGTATGCGTCATGAGCTCCTAGTGTGTTGGCTTATTAGACATGAGGCCTCGGTTGAAACCCCAGGTCGGACATCTCCAACAAAAACGAAATATAAAAAGAATATTTCTTTGGCAAACTTCCTCTCATCAGATGTCTGGAAAAACCTCTAAGAAAAAATAAAATTGCCATGAAAAAGTTTTTCAAAACTCTGTGGTTCGGTGTTTAAACTATAGGTTCCGCCACTCGTGCATAAAATTAAAACAAACAACATAAATGGTGTGAGAAGCTGTACAAGAAATTGTAAAGAAATGAAAAACAAACAAAAAAATTAAAAATAAGTCTTGACTTTAGAAAAATGTGTACCTACATACATACATATGTACGTACACCTGTTAATGAAAAATGCAAATTTTCTTTAAGAAAAAAGAAGGAAACATATGTGTGCAGTTCCCATTCTCCATTTCTTTACTTTGCTGGATAATAAATTAAATTTAAGAAGGCAAAAAAAGAAAAGAAAAAATTAAAGAAATATTGAAGAAACAGTATGTGAGAGTAATTGTGTACTAAAATCTTATACAAACGTTGCATGCAACTGCAATAACAGAAAATTAACAGCATATTTTAAGTGTGGGAAAATGATTTCAAGCGTAAATAGCAATAATTGTTCGAAACAAACGCATACACTTGCTACAGGAATACGTACAATATGATAAAGAATTATGTACGTATGTATGTATGTTAAAAAATTGTTAATAATGGGCTAGAGAAAGGGAGAGAGAGGAAAACAGAGAATCAGAAAAGCTATGATATCTGCAATTAATATTTACAAACTTAATACGCATGTAAAAATGCCATGTAATTAAAATTTTTTGCTGATGAAAGTAAAAGAAAATAATTAAAAAGAAAATAAAAAAAAATTAATTAATTTAATAAAACTCTAAATAATTAGAACATTTTATGCTAAAAATATAGGGTGGGTCATCTGTCGGTTTAAATTTAAACCATCGGTTATTTCCAAACTGGCAATCCTTATGTCGTTCTATTCTGTCACAAAATTCAGTCAATTATCGCCACTGAACGTAATGAATTGATTTACTCTTGAGCAACGTTGGGTTTTATTGTAAATTTATTTCCAAAATAAAGACAATTTTGGTTGGAAATTGCACGAAAATGTCATACAAAATTTGGTTGCAGAGAAGGACCGACAGTGCCCGGTATAAGCAAGTTTATTACTAAAATTCGTGAAACTGGTTTCATTGATGATGCGCCAAGACGTAAGCATGCTCGTACAGTGCGTACACCCAAAAAAATCGAAGCTGTGACTGAGCGTGTGCGCCAGCTCGCCATCCTTCTCTTGAATTGAACATTTCACGCAATAGGTTACGTCGAATTTTGCAAAAAGACCTCGGTATGTTGCCTTATAAAGTTCAATTGATTTTAGAGTTATAGCCGCATAACCATCCGCTTCAAGAAACTGCACGATGTCGATTTTGCCAAAAAAAAAACATATTTTCGAATGAAGCTCATTTTCATCTTAGTGGGTACGTTAATAAGTAAAACTGCCGTATTTGGGGAACAATAAACCCACGCGTGGTCTTGCAAAATCGAATGCACCCATTACGAGTGACTGTTTGGTGCGGCTTGTAGAGCGGAGTCATCATTGTCCCATATTCCTTTGAAAATTAGGATGGCGTAACCATTAAGGTCAATGGAGACACCTATCGCACCATGATAACCGATTTGCTTGTACCCGCTCTTCATGGTATTGATGTGAGCAATGTTTGGTTTCAACAGAATGGTGCAACTTGCCACACATCTCATGCTACAATCGATTTATTGCGTCAAACGTTTGATGACCGTTTAATTAGTCGAAATGGTAATGTCAATTGGCCGCCAAGAAGCTGTAATTTGACAACGTTGGCTTATTTTCTGTGGCGCGCTGTTAAAGAAAAGTATTGTGTCGACAAACCAGATATAATTGAGCGTTTGAAGGCCAATATTCGTGATGACATTGCCGTGATACGGCCCCATACACTCGAAAAAGTCCACGGAAATTGGTTCGATCGCATGAGGTACTGTGAGGCCAGCCGCGACAGCCATATGAATGAAATAATATTCCATTTCTAACCGGAGCAATTGTACTTCATAACAAAAAACTAGATTTGGCAAATTTAAAAAACTGTTTTTGCTTTAAATTTAAATAAATAAAATTTTAATAAATTTAAGCTTTTAATTCGGCCCACCCTATAATAACAAGACATTTTAATATAAATTTATTTTTTTATTTACTTGGCTTCATTAAACTCAGGAATGTTTTAAATTTTATTTCTTATAAATAAATTGTATTCCATTGCGAAATGTTAAACCAATTTATTTCTTTAGTTGATTATTTTTTTTGTGAAATTTTTATTTTGGTTGGCAATTATTGCCACACATCATAAATCCAACAACGTAATTAAAAAAACTGTGTGCCACACTTTTATTTTTCATTTATTTTTCTGACAATCGCTTTTCGCTGTATACGGTTCAGTACGGATTTTTTTGTTGTTGTTACGCTTAACAGGATTTCAGTTGGCCGAGTTTTTTTTCGTCTGATCTTCAGATAAACTGTGCGTGATTCTGTTGCAAAAAAGAAAAACAGGCGCCAATCAGGTTTTATTATTTATTTTGCTGCTGCTCTTTTATTTATTCAAAGGGATTACAAACTAATATTAAATAGTTGTGTGGCATAAAATAGGGGTTCCCTTTAAAGAAACAATTTTCTCAAAACTAAAGGCGTTTTCATGGTAATTATATTTTACTCTCAGATTTATTGCCAGAAATCTGCTGAGAGGAAATCGCTTACTCCTAAGACACCACACTAACTACTAAACTACGGCGACAATAGCCTTTTACTAACTAAAATCCATATTTATTAACTTTGTATTCGGTAAGACCTTCTATTCTCATTACAATTAAAACTAAGTTTTATTTTAGTACTAAAAAGGGTCTGTTTTTATTTGTAATCTCTTGCAAACACATTTTGAAAATAATTTTATTGTTTCGGGGAAATTGGGGTAAAAAAAAGTCCAAAATAATATATTTTAATTTAGAGCCAAGAAATACACAAAATTGTATTAGAAAAAATATATAAATGTTTCTAAATAAAAAACATTACCTTGTTGTTCGGGGGTTGATCGAGAGAATGATCAATTCCTTTTATTTTTCTTCTCTTTTTTCTTTCTTCCTTACATTCCACATAACTTAAGCGTATTTACACTACTTAACACATTATACTTAAAATTAGGGTGACCAGCGTAAACATCCTGCCCCCCTTGCAAGGGTGCAACAAGTAGGAACGGGAAGCTACCTGGTCAAATAAAATAAGGAAATCCAAAATTCAATTAATTCAAAATTCATTAAAAAAAATTCATAGCAAAATTTAATAAAGAGAGAAAAAAAATAATTATTTGCTCAATACATTGATGACAATTGTGGCACCAGCAGAGTTGGGTGTTGCAACCACATTGTTGTTGTCATTGTTGTTTCGAGGCTGGCAGGAACACTCATGAGCTTGGCTGCGGGTTGTGCTCTTATTGTTGGGTTTCCGTAGACTAATCCTTTTGTTGTGGGGAGTATTGGACTTATTGTTGTTTCCATGTCGAAAATGCAGCATTGTGTGGTGTTTGCCCATACATTCCACACACCGCTCCCTACTACGGCAATTCTTAGCAAAATGGGACTGGGCCAAACAGTTCGTGCAGTATTTTAGTTTCTTTACTGCGCCCAGTCGCCTGTAGGGGTTCAAGCGGCGGAATGCCGGGCATTTTTGAAGGGAGTAATGACCTTTGCACAAAAGGCAATTTGAGACGTTGCGTTTCACCACTTCATCCAAACTCTGGGTTTCTGGACGTTCCACCGTAAATTTCCTGGGTACTGCTTCGGACATCTATAAATAAAAGGACAAAACAAACAAGGAAAAAGAAAGAACGAATTAGTTCTGACTAGGGTTAGGGAGTAATACGAGCTTAACAATAGGCCGTGTTAGAACGCCATTGGCAGTCCGAACGTCAGCCACTCGTACTTTCGAATCCGATCCTACATAAACGCGCGAGATACGACCGAGTTTCCATTCGCTCGGAGGCAAGTTGTCGTGTCGAATCACGACAAAATCATCAATCGCGAAATCGCGTTGGGGACATTTCCACTTGTTGCGCTTATGGAGTTCAACTAAGTACTCGTCCTTCCAGCGACGCGCAAACAAATGGTGCAGAACCTTCAATTTTCGCCACCTATTAGCGTAGGTGAGAGATTCCATTGACAAATCAGGTTCAGGGGGTGAAAGGATAGCACTTCCCACAAGGAAATGACCAGGGGTTAAGGGGTTAATGTCTGAAGGGTTATCCGTCATGGGACAGAGTGGACGAGAATTCAAGCAAGCTTCTATTCTTGCCAGCATGGTAGTGAATTCCTCAAAAGTAAACTTTTGAGCATTGGATATTTTCCGCAGATGAGTTTTAAAACTTTTCACACCAGCTTCCCAGAGGCCACCCATATGTGGGGCTCCAGGAGGAATGAAGTGCCATTCGACCGATTGAAAAACGTTCTCCGATATAATCTTATGCTTCAATTCGGTAAAGAACTTAGCTTGATCCCTTTTCATCACATTCGCTGCGCCAACGAACGCGGTTCCATTATCCGAATATATATGTGCGGGGCAACCTCGTCTGGAGGAAAAACGAGTAAACGCGGCCAGAAAACAGTCCGTCGATATTTCATTGGTGGCTTCCAAATGAATTGCCTTTGTGGCGAAACACACAAACACCAGCACATATCCTTTAGTGATTCGACAACCACGTCCAATATAGGATTTAATTTCAAAAGGTCCAGCGAAATCTAGACCAGTATGGGTGAAAGGACGAGTCAATGTCGTTCTTTCTGGGGGTAGCGCAGCCATAATTTGCTGACCCAAATTCTTACGATAAATCGTACAGATCTTACAGTTATGAATAACTGTTCGAATTAGGGTTTTAAGCCTAGGGACCCAAAACTCCTGCCGCATGAGGCGCAGCATTAATGACAACTCAGCATGTACAGAGCATTTATGGAGATGCTCCAAATATAGTCGGGTAAAATGACCATGGTAGGGGAGTAATTTGGGGAAGCGTTCGTCGTAGGTCAAAGTTGGTGATCGAGAGAGTCTTCCGTTGACTCTCAAGAAACCATTCGAGTCAACAAAGGGGTTGAAGGTCAATAGAGGGCTCTTACGAGGCAAAGCAGCTCTCTCCTTCAAAATTGAGTATTCGGGGAAGTGTGAACTTTGACACAAAATAATTAGCCGACGCTTCACGAAACTGATTTCATCCTGAGTAAGTCCAATTGACAAGTATTTCCGAGATAACTCATGGGTTTTATTGGCGGAATGGTAAAACCGGAAAACGTAGGACAATACTCGCAACGCGCGAGATAAGTGCGAAAATCGGCTCAAAATTTCCTCAGTGAACGTTGTCGTATTGACGTTCACTCGAACCACACGTGTTTCAAGCTGGGTACAGGGCTGGAATGACGATTTCGGCCATTCAGAACGTGGAAGGCTTAGCCAAGTAGGGCCCTTCCACCAGATGTCAGAATTGACGAGTTCTCTGGCTGTTGTACCTCGACTAGCCAGGTCAGCAGGGTTATGATGAGATTCCACATGATTCCAATTATCGATGCCAATAGTATCCAAAACATACGAAACTCTATTCGCCACAAAAGTTGGCCAATGGCACGGGGGTTTCTGAAACCAGGACAGAACTATTGTCGAGTCTGTCCAATAAAAAGCTTTAGTATTGGTAAAATTCAACTCCGTGAGGAGTGAATGTACCATTTTTGCCAACAGAGTTGCACCGCAGAGCTCTAAACGGGGTAAGGTTTGCACCTTTACTGGCGCAACTTTTGTCTTGGCAGCGAGCAAATGAGTGAATATTTCACCTGACGGGGTTTTGATTCTGCTATAAAGGGTGGCAGCATATGCTTTCTCAGAAGCATCACAAAATGCATGAAGTTGTACTTCATACTCAGGGTTAAAATTAACCCAGCGGGGGATATTAATCCTGCCGATGAACGAGTAATCATCGACAAATTCGCGCCACCTGTGTAACGTCATGGGTTTCAAACAATCGTCCCATTCGGTTTTGTCCTTCCAAATTTGTTGCATAAGTATTTTAGCGACAATTATTTTGGGTGCTAACCACCCAACAGGGTCAAATAGCTTGGCTATTTGAGAAAGGACAGAACGTTTGGTGACTTGGGTAATATCGGGCGTTGGAGATGGCTTGAAGAAGAATGTGTCCAAGCTCGCGTTCCAACGTAAACCCAACGTTTTAGCAGTACTAGCATCTGAAAATTTCAAAAAATTGGAATCCAATAAATGTTCGGGGGGTAAGTCTCGAATAAGACTTTGTTCGTTCGAAGTCCATTTCCGCAACGAGAAACCAGCCGACTTCAAAACGTGAATTAATTCATCGCGATTATGAATGGCCTCCTCAATAGAATGTGCACCCGACAAAATATCGTCCACGTACATTTGAGTACGCAAAATGGTGGACGCAGAAGGGTAGTTTGACTCACAGTCGCTAGCTAGTTGGTGCAACGTTCTAATTGCCAAATAAAGAGCACAGTTCACTCCGAACGTCACTGTTCTCAATTCATAATCCTCTATATCTCCCTCGGGGTTTCGACGAAATAATATCCGCTGAAAATGCGCCTGATCCGGTCTGATCAGTATCTGCCTATACATTTTCTCTATATCAGAATTAAAAACATATCTGAACAGTCTCCAACGCAAAATCAGTATAGTTAAGTTAGACTGTAAAATTGGTCCAGGGTGTAGGACATTGTTGAGACTAACACCGTTCGAAGACGGGCTTGAGGCATTAAAGACTACCCGAAGTTTAGTCGTAGTACTATCGGGTTTAAAAACAGCGTGATGTGGCAAGTAATAATTAGAGTTGGGAGAATGAGCTAAATCGGCGCTGACCTTTGTCATGTGACCCAAGGTAGAATATTCCTGAATAACCGAGTCATACTGACTCTTAACCTCCGGGGATTTAAGTAATCTCGCTTCATTCCTCATGAACTGCGAGAGGGCTATTCTCCGGGAGAACCCAAGGTTCAAACTGGTCGGAAATTCGGACCTAAAGGGCAAGGTAACCACATAACGTCCCTCCCTATTTCTAGTGATGGTACGACGGTACAAATCCTCACAAAATTTGTTCTCAGTCGAAACTTTCATAAATTTGGGAACTTCCTCCACTTCCCAAAACCGAGTGATTTGGTCGTTCAAGTCCAAATGACTGAAAAATGACACGATAGAGTGTAAAGAATGCGGCTGAGGAATTCTACCAGTAAGGACCCATCCAAAGACGGTCTTCTGGGCTATAAGAGAACCCTTAGGGTCCCTTTTTACGTCGGTCAACATAATTTGCGAATATACATCCGCTCCCAATAGTAGATCCATATGGCAGCATTTGAGATCCGAAGCAGGGATTTCGGACAAATCGAAATCAATTGTGTCTTTCAGTGAACACGTAGGTAGGCGACCAGTTAGTTGCTCGACCACATAAGCATCAGTCTCCAAGTGAAATTCTGGGTCAATGGACGAACCCAAGGAAACCGAGCAGATTTTAGTAGAATTAGCTGCTATCGCTCCATTCAAACCGAGTATCGTAGCAGCAGGGGCAGAGAATGTTGGAAGATCCAGCTTTCTCTGAAGTCTCTTCGAGACAAAGGTAGCCTGAGAGGCAGGGTCTATCAATGCTCTAGCAGAATATCTTACGTCGTTGAGCATGATATCTACTACAGTCGTGGCCAGCAAGACTGTAGAATACGGGGTGGACTGTAGTTGTGTCGAAAAATTTCTAAACGAGCGAGCCTCGGCAGAAGTTGATGGTTTATCCACCAAGTTTTGCTCAGAACGAGAGGTGTGCTCCGGAATAGGAGCAGAGTGACTTGATGTCGCGGGGGTTGTTGAATTATTTCCGGGTTTGGGTCGAGAAGGGTTAGGGGCTTCAGTGCGATGAAGCAGCGAATGATGCCTTTGCTTGCACATATAACAAACATTAGTGCTCTGGCATCTTCGAAATTCGTGGGAGGTTGCCAAACAATTCGTACAAATTTTGTTCCTTTTGGCAACATTTATCCTTTCGCTCACTGACATCCTGAGAAACTTGGAGCACAATCGAATGGTATGATTATCCGAACACAGTGTGCATTTTTTCGGGGGTATACTAGGAGTGACCGTTGTCCCAAAACTCTTAAACTTTCGATTCTCCTGAGGAGAATTTCGGGTACGATTATTCACTTGGTTCGGATTGTGACTGCCAATTATATCAGAAACAGACTCTAAGGTCCGATACCTCGCAGTCAAAAACTCGTCCATGCTGCTCCATTTGGGTAAGCATGAGTTAGGGCCCTGGGACTGTTCCCAAAGACCAAGAGTATTCTCAGGTAATCGGGTGGAACAAATATAAACGAATATGATGTCCCAATTTCGCGTTTCAATCCCGAGCAAGGATAAATTAGTTATGCAATCATTGATTGTCCTCTGCAATCGCTTGATTGCAGGACCTGATTCTCTTTCAATAACAGAAAGATTGAATAAGGTTTTCAACTGGGAATTTACCAGTACTCGCTTGTTTTCGTACCGGTCTACCAGATTTTTCCACGCCATATCAAACCCATCGTTCGTCATAGGGCATGTGCGGATTATATCCCTAGCCTCGCCTTCCGTTTTTTGTAGAAGATAATACATTTTCTGTATATTACTGATATGGGGGTTAGTCCCGTAAAGGGCCGTGAACATGTCCCTGAAAGTTGGCCAGGACGCGTAATCCCCAGAAAATGTTTGGGTGTCACACGGGGGAAGGTGTATGGGGATAGTACCACTAGGGTTCGCGGGCTTAGACTTGAAATTATCAACTAAACTATCGAGAAATGATACCAGTTCGAAATACAAAGTATATCCCGACGTGTACTTTGTCTTGATGTCTTTTGTCGACATCTTGGTATCCTCAGCATTCTCTAGAAGGTCTTCATAACTATCGCGGAAGACCTCCCACAAACGGACTAATTCCTGCCGATGGGTGTTCAAAGAATGAACGGAATGTCCCTCTTTCGGAATAGCCCGAACAAAGGTTTCAAAATCCGCTAGGCGGTTGAAATTTTTACTGAAATTTCTTAAATTCCGTTCCATTCTCGTATGAGTTAGGGAAAAGGGTTACAGAAAGCTTTCCGTAAAAAAGAAACCAAAGAAATCGCGGAACGTAACGTGAATTTCGCAATATTCCGACACGAAATGCAGGGTTACAAAAAAAAAAACTTCTCGTAAAAAAGAACCCAAAAAAAATCGCGGTACGTAACGAAAATTTCGCAATATGTCGACACGAATGATTTAAGGAAACACAAAAAAACGAAAAATAAAAAATATCCAAAATCCGAAAAGGTTGAAATCGTTTAAAAATATTTCGACATAAAACGTTCACGCGAAAATGTTCAAAATCATAAAAATATTTAAATATAAAAATAAATAAATAAATAAATTTATAAAATATTCAAAACAATATCAAATAAAATTAAAGTAATAAAAATACTAAAATTTTCCAAAAATTATTAATAAATTTGGTTGAGTGTAAGAATATAACTTTAGTTCACTGCTGAAAAAAAACGCAAAATAATGTCAATAACGAAGATTGACAACACACGCAGAGAGCAATAAACTGTTCACTTAAAAAAAGAAGTAAACAACCAACAACAATTTGTATACTTATTGCTGTTTACCTTAAAAAAGAAGTAAACAACCAACAACACTTTGTATACTTATTGCTTTCACCAACAACAAAACGCACTTTGCTGTAATCGCAACAACAATTCACTTGATATTACCGTATATTCAGCACTTATATTCTTACACTTTAATTTAATTTTTTATTATATTTTATTTTTCACTTTCGCACTTTTTTTTTCAAAAATTCACAAACATACCTTTTACAAAATAGTATTTATAAATGGGGGGTTTTGTGGAGTGATGAATAATGGGGAAATTCCAAAAATTGTTGGCGAAAATCAAAAAAAATCTCCTTTATGTATTAGGCCAATATGGCTGTCTCTTCAAATCTGCAAAGAGATAGCTCGAATTAAAATATTTTATTTTGGCTTTATCTGGCTCGAAGTGGACCAAATGTTTCGGGGAAATTGGGGTAAAAAAAAGTCCAAAATAATATATTTTAATTTAGAGCCAAGAAATACACAAAATTGTATTAGAAAAAATATATAAATGTTTCTAAATAAAAAACATTACCTTGTTGTTCGGGGGTTGATCGAGAGAATGATCAATTCCTTTTATTTTTCTTCTCTTTTTTCTTTCTTCCTTACATTCCACATAACTTAAGCGTATTTACACTACTTAACACATTATACTTAAAATTAGGGTGACCAGCGTAAACATTTATAAATTAATTTAATTCTCTTTAAGGGGACACCCTAAATGTTGTGGTGCTTATATTATGTTGCTTAACATTGTCAATATTTATTCGGGATTCAATTGTGTTTTTACCACTTCGTTTTTATGCTGTTTGTATTTCAAATGAATTTGTGTACACGGTTTTGGTATGCAAAATATTAAATAACACTTTCATAACACTCAAGAGCAAAATGATAGCATCACCCTTACTTATAAATCTTTAATGTAAAATGAATTAAAAAAACACCAAAACAATAAAATTAAATTCGCACTTTTGTTTATTTTTCGGAAAGAGAATGAAGCTCTCTGCATCTCTAGTCAGAATTACTACCTACCCTCTCATACCACCCATGTTGTGTATGTTAATTTTATCCATGAGTGCTAAAGTCGTCTCCGAACGACAGGTTTTTGAAAAGCTTTTCATGACAATTTTATTTTACTCTCAGATATTTTGCCTGAAGGTCATTTTGTTCGAGATGGAATTTAATCCAACACACTATCAACTTGTCTACGTCGACTTTAGGCTGTATAACCATTTAATATAACATGGCTGACTTGAAATACTGGTGATCAAAAAATATTCCAACGGTGTCAAATCGATGCTTCTAGGCGGCCAATTGACATCACCGTTTCAGCTAAATAAACGGTCATCAAACGTTTGTCGCAATAAATCGATTGTGGTAAGTTGCACCATCATGTTGAAGCCAAACGTCAGTCACATCAATACCATGAACACATACATACATACATAATTGGTCATTACAACCCTTCAGTCAGGATTACGGACCTAGTTTCTCACGCCACTTATGGTGTGTGTGTTAATTTTATACATGAGTGGCGGGGACAACAGTTTGAAGTCCACTCCGTACGACCGATTTTTGAGAAACTTTTCATGGCAATTTTAGAGTTTTTCCCAGAAATCTGCTGAGAGGAATTCACCGAAGAAATATTTTTCATGTTTTCGTTTTGAAGTCTGGCTTGGGATTTGAACCGTGGCCTTACGTCTAATAAGCCACACTAACACACTACCTATTAGACTACGGCGACTTCCATGAAGAGAGGGTACAAAAAGTGGGTGCGATAGGTGTCTCCATTGCCCGTAATAGTAACTAAATGCCTCCGTTCCACAAGCCGCAATACACAGCCACTCACTTCTGTAAGACTATGTGTGTGTTTTCTGTTCCCCAAATACGGCAATTTTGTTTATTAACGTACCTATCAATATGAAAATGAGCTTCATCCGAAAGATAATTTTTTATGGCAAAATCGACATCATCGTGCAATTTCTCGTTGGCCCAATAAATTCCAACGTTTCTCAAGCGTAAATAGATTCATTGCGTTCAGTGAAGATAATATACTGAATTTTGTGACAGAATAACATATAATGACATCAGTATTGTCAGATTCGAAATAACCGATGGTTTAAATTCAAACCGATTAATTTTTACTTCATATCAATACTTATACGTTATATGTGATCAGAAGATTGCCTATAAAAGGAACTGAAGGAGTGTAAAAAAGTTTTTGAAACATAATAAACGCAACGCAGCAAGTACAACAATTCTGCAATTGCAGCCTAAAGTAAGCTGTGTGGGCATTTGTTATAATAAAGGCAGCAGCAGCAAAGCATAAGCAACAATTCATTAATTCTTTATCAATTGTGCCACTAAAACATATTTTCGCGTTATATTTCATAGATAGCATTTTGAAAGCTTCTACTTCATGTACGTTGTTGTATTGACGGCATTAATCCTCGTATTGCCAGGGCAAATCCTCTCACTGTGAGCGCCAATTCTCTCATTAGCAGCGAATAAAACAAATAAGCCTAAAAGCTAAGCAGCAGAATTTGTTCTTGTTGTCGGGCTGCCATATACACCCATGTATTCTATTTTGAAAAGATTGCTGAGCTTTCTGCGTTGCTTGTATTGTGTTTTCAGCTTTATAGCATGCAGAATGTTTTTAAAAAAGTTTTAACATCAAAGTCTTATACTGAGCCACTAACAAATCGATTTCAATTAATTTTTAGTTTTGCACACAAAATGCTAATTAAGCACACAAATAAAGTGTTTGAGAAATTAATTGTAGAAAAACAAGTTTATAACGGTTTTTCCAATAAAAGAAAAACATTTACTAGCATATCCACTTACTATGGATTTCAACAAACTCCGTTTGCTTTATCCGAAATCCAACTCAAAGAAATTCCTCCTAAAACTAATCGAATGCTATACAAACGCAATACAAAAAAAATTAATTGAAGCAATTGCTACATTAAATTCACTTTAAATTTCTTCTTAAGTGAGAGAGAAAATATCTACAAATCCCCAATCCCAAAAGTAGTTTTTCTAATATCGAAACAAGTTTTTATACAAGTTTTCTGTTTTTTCTTTTTTTTCTTCGTATTCGAATTCATGTAAATTAGTTTTTCCTCACGTCTATGGAATATCTATTAAAAGGAAAACAAGTGATTTCAAATCCCACAACAAATTTCGAAATTTTCACAAACAACATCAATACTCGTCAAAGAAGTACGTGCTGTTCGTATAGTTGTTTCCTTTTCTTTTAAGCTGATTTCCTTGCGTATTTGTTTTTTTTTATAGGATTATATGCGACAAAGGACGACTTGTTAATCTACTACATACAAAGATTTTTGTATTTAAATTTAAGTGTAGGGTATCTTGTACCCTGAAGTCGCCGCAGTCTAGTAGGTAGTGTATTGGCTTATTAGACGTGAGGCCACGTTTCAAACCTTAGGTCAGACATCTCCAACAAAACGAAATTTAAAACATACACATTTGTTCGGAGACTGTCTCTCAGCAGATTTGTTAGACGTGGCAAACAAAATAGCTGTTAACATATACATATCTGTTGGCTGTTCGTCTAACATAATCAAAGCCAAAGAGGTCGTCCGATGCTGTCATAACATAGAAAGATTACAACCTAGTTCTACACACCACTTATGTTGTATGTTTTAATTTTATACATGAGTGGTGGGACCTACAGTTTAAAGTCGATTCCGAACGACAGATTTTTCGAGAAACTTTTTCATGGCAATTTTATTTACTCTCAGAGTTTTTCCTAGAAATCTGCTGAGAAGAAGTCCCCGAAAAATAGTTTTTGTATTTTGTTTTGATGTCTGGCTTGGGGCTCGAACCCTGGCTTTGCGTCTAATAAGCCAACACACAACCTACTAGACTACGACGAATTAAAAAAAAAAATGCCAACAACACGCGGTGTTCCCAAGCGGTCCACCATCTAAGTACTAACCGCTCCCGACGCTGCTTAATTTCGGTGATCGGACGAGAGCCGATGTATTCAGCATGGTATGATCGTTGGCAATCATAGTTTGGTGGAGATTTCGAGCTTGCGGCGTCCACGGTCCATATTTCTTAAAAAAACATGTTGGCCAGACCATTACTGTGCTCGGCGAGTACTATAGATCGATGATTATTATCTTCTTTTGGCGTAAATTTTATGACATGGACACCAACGATATGTGTTTCTAATAGGACGGCGCTACGTGCCACACAGCTAATGTCACATTGGATACTCTGCACGAGGTATTTGAGGAGATGACCATGTCATGTGGAAATGATGTGAACTGGCGAACGAGATCGTGCGATTTAACTCGGTGAGGCTTTTTCTTGTGCCCATTTCTGAAGTCGCAAGTGTATGCGACTAAAGCCGAAAGTCCATACAATGCGTTTTGCAATACATGCGTATACCGAAAAAGTAGAATCAGTGTATTTGATTGTGACAAGTTACAGAAGAAAAAGCATAATATGCATAGACGCATACAAAGTAGGATTACTTTCTACTTTTCTATGCGAATAATGCAGTGTTGGAAAATGTCAGCAGTTTTTTAAACTTGGCATGCCAAATTATATACTATTGTGAATGGTTTCTACAAATATGTTTAAATAGTGCATTACTATTTTCGCATTTTTCTTTATTTGTATTATAAAAATATTAATAAACACATATTTCATAATAAAGTTTATTACTAATTTAAGAGGAAAATACATTAAAATACATTTTTTAACAAATTTCTTTCATGAACAAAATATGTATATGATGATTGTTTATACATATGTATGTATATGATTGTTTTTATGTACTGAGTGTCATCTATTTTGAATTTATTAATTTGTAAACAAGAAAAATGGAGGATAAATTTACTGAAAACACTCGTCTTGTGTTCTTTTGTGTAAAACTATTAATAATAAAAACAACTAATAACAATTTTTAATTTTTCCTTCCAAGAAATTAAAAATTTTTGGCAACTTTCAGCAGGAAAAATTTTTTATGAGCAGTACGTCTTATTTTGATCTTATTATATTTAGCTTCTTAATTAACTCTTGCTCAAGAAACTATACTCATTGTGACCGAAATTCACCGACATTTCGATTAATATTTAAATATTTAAGAATCTTAAAACTTTTCATTGACGAAATTAAAAAATATTCCAAATTTTCCCCTTTTTAACACAAAATAAATGTTTGTTTACATTTAATTTTTTTACTTTATCTGCCAGTTTTCACTCTGTATATATGTTGCTTCTAACACATTTGATTCGCAAAACATTAAAATATTTTTTTTCTCCCTCTAAATTGACCTGTCCTTTTATGTTATGAGCGTTTTTCAAATATAAACTCATAAATTTAAATAAACTCATAAATTTGAAATTAATGTCATAAATTCTTTTAAAATTACAATTTGATTTTCTATTTTTTCCAAAAATTTTCTTGTTCGCTTGTTTGTTGTTTACCACAACAGCTGATCAAAACAAAAAACCAGTCGCATAAACGCATTGTGTGTAACTTGCAATAAAATCGGCATAGAAAGCAAGATTCGCAATGCGCATGAAAAGGATGGTATGGACTTTCGGCTAAAGCCACAAACCACCGCAGCTCTCAAAGCCAACATAACTCATGCCATCACTCTAATTCAGCCAGATTTATGCACCAGGTTCATAGAAAAATTAGTGTTTCGGGTGCACTCTACCCAGAGAAACCGCAGGGGGCACTTGAGCGATGTTATATTTACACATCGTGATAGGTTTCTCAAATTATTAAAAAAAAACCTATTTTAGCCTTGTGCTCCCTTTTGCCTTGTCTATTTCGAATTGATAATGGAAACCCAATTCAAACTTGGGACTGTTGGGTCAACGGTTCAAATATTTTCAATTACAAACAGAGAAAATAAGCTAAACGATGCACACATTACGGCTGTTATCTTCTTATTGTATAAATGCACAGTTGAAAGCATAAATGCGTAGGTAGTTGCAAGAAGTTTTTGTTTACCACAAACCTATGCAAGCTGTTTAAGCAGAATTACTATAAAAATTGTTGTTGTAAACAAATTTGGATTTGAATTTTTCATTAAACCTTCTGTAACCCACCACGCGCTTGATTGCATTAAACATTCAAGCTCTCACCGAAACGGTTGCAAGTGGAAGTATTTTTATTAAAAACAAAAAGAAGAAGAAAAAAAATTCGTAAACCAAATATTAATTTAATATTTGTATTGTATCGTGTATTTGTTGTTGTTTTTTTGTTTTCATTATATCAGGATTCAATTTCATATGATTTCCATTCACAAAGTATTGATTAAATAAATATTAGGGGCGCTCAAATGTTGCTAAAGAAAGTTTTAAATATTTTCCACCAGAACCTCTCTGGATGTCCAAATTTCCACAACACTGCATTCTAAATTGAACCGATGGCTTGGGTTATGTTCGCTTACATCTACAGTTTCAGGAAACCTCACAAGAAGAGTCGAAGGAGCTCAAATCACATGATGTCGGTAGTCAGTTAAAACCATCTCTCATGACCACGCTCTCAAATCGTTCATGCAGAATAACCAATGTGCCGCATGTCTATTGGTGTTTACATACATTCACATAAGTGGTCTTTACAACTCTTCAGTCAGGATTATGATCTAGCTCCTCAAAACTAATTATGTTATGTCTGTGTTAGTCGACTGTGTTGTTGAAAGAGACCTACAGTTTAAAGTCGACTCCGAACAACAGATTTCTAAAGAAAGTTTTCATGCCAATTTTATTTACTCTCAGAGTTTTTGCCAGAAATTTGCTGAGAAAAAATCCTGGAAGAAATATTTTTTTGGCCCTCGTGGCCCTCGTCTAAGAAGCCAACACACGCTTCTAAATATATTATTATACAAGGTGATTTGGCAAAGCTGCCTGAATAAATGACAACTAATTTGACAGATGTTACTTCAACAAAATGGTCGTTATCAACTATCAAAGATCGGAAGTCCCTGAGGAAGATCCTGAGATGATTTAAGTGTTCTTTATGCACTTAGGTAGTGTGTGGGCTTATGAGACGTGACGCCTCGATTCAAAACCCAGATATCTCCAATAAAAGGAAAAATTAAATAATATTCCTCGGCGACTTCCCCACAGCAGATTTCTTTCAAAAACTCTGAGGGTAAATAAAATTTACCATGAAGAGTTTCTCAAAAAATTTATTGTTCGTAGTCGACTTTAAACTGTAGATCCCGCCACTCATGTATAAAATTAACATACACAATATCTGTGGTGTGAGAAGCTAGGTTGTAATCCTGACTGAAGAGTTATAATGACCAAATTACGTATGTATCTATGTATTTGTGTTCTTCATGATAAGCTATTCATCATTTATTGGAATTGATCCAGTTATCAGCGAGTAGACGGAAAAGAAATTCAAATCCTTTTCAAGCTGTGAGCTAGCTTTGTAGGCTATAAGTGTAGTCTATGCTTTATATGTATCCTGTTACATGGTTTCAAATATCGATACTTCTGCTGCTGGTTTCTCATGATTAAAGCTGAAATGTATACTGTGCACTTAGAACGAGAGGTCAGGCTAATTGCGCACTGGAACCTGTTTGTCTTAAGAGGTGCCAAATGTAATAAGGTCATGATTACAATATATCTGCTGAACTGACCATTCACAAGAGCTGGCTGATGATGATCATTGGCAAATAGTTGCAGCATTTTTTTTTTCAAAAGTCGAAATAATGAAAAAATGGATGACAATCTGCGTTCTGTCAAAAAAAAATCAGTTTCTCCTGTTCAATTACTTCCTTTCGGAATTTAATGAATTGCTGTTGATTTTACGATTATGACTTGCCAGTGAGCTTGGTCAGAACTTTGAAAAGGTTGCGCTAGGGATCACTTTCACTTGATATCAGTAGGCTCTATTTCAAGTTCTTTAAATCTGTATGATTCAGTCTTGACTGAAACCATAATGGGAAATCAGTTTTGTAGGTATTCATGCCTAAAATGTATGCCTAAAATCGTTAAGGTTAAGATTCTGTCATAGTCCTGAGCGGCACAATAGACTTTCATTTGAATTTTAACACACTGATGGCAATCAACTGGAAGGTATAAAAGTATTTATTTACTTGCTTAAATAGTCATTAAGACACTATAGGACCTACGACGATTCCGAACGTTCGATTTGAGAAACTTTTCATGGCAATTTTATTTGCTTCGATTTTATGCCAGAAGACTGCTAAGAGGAAGTCACCGAAAGAAGTATTTTCACCTTTCATTTGGATTTTTTTTTGAGTTGTCTGAACCTGGGTTTGAACCAGCGGCTTTTGACTGATAGGCCAACATACTACCTACGCGTTCAGTGTCTTTTTGGTATTCTCTTTTCTTGACACAAAGAAGCTGTCCCACTTTGTTTTGTTATTTATTTTCTGTTAGTGTGCAACCCCTGAGCTGACGAATTTGCTCGATGAGTTCGGTAGAAATTGGCCACGCCAACCTAACCTAACCTATTTGGTGTTCTGCTGTTTCATTACTCAAGTATTTTTCACAACTAAGCAAGTGATTGGTCTACCGATTAAGGACTAGGTTGATATTGTTGCTACTGCCATTATCAAGACAGCAAGGCCTCTATGAAAACATATTGGATTATAACATTGGGCGTAGTGGTTAGAATTATTTTACACTCTGTTTTTCAAAACTTAACGCTGCCTAAAATTCCAATGGTATTCCTCGCTGATGATGATGATGATGATGATCTCTGTGTGATCAGCGGGCTTTCTAGATGATATAATTAATCTTGATTTCTGAAATTAGAATACAAAATTCCATTGTTTTCTTGTGGTGTACCCTAATTGACCAAAATATATCCTCCTTGCTTTTATTACAAAAAAGTGTTTTTAAATACTCCACACGTAGCGTAGAGCCATGAATGAATGCAATTTGAAATGAGTATTTTTTTTAATTATTCTACTCGAATTTGTTGTTAATTTGATTATACAATACGTATGTAAATAAAAAATATTTTTATTTAAATTTATTTTTTATTATTATTTGTATTCCATTAATTTAATAATATTTTATCATCATTTCAGATTCTCTTTTGTTCTTTAAACAACACAGTTTAAAAGACAAAAGCATTGTTTAATAAATTCATTGAACAGCGTATTTGAAGCATAAAATTGTGCAACAAAAACAACAAAAAAAGGTATTTATTTATTTTCTTTTAAAAGATTATTTTATTTAAAAATGTATAAATATTTGCCATCAGCATTTAGACAACGTGCCTATAACTGTTTGGATTTTTATTTTCCAAAAATTGCAATTCAATTGCTTTACAAAAATTATTTTTAATCCCGAAAATCTTTAGTGAATCACGTACGTTTATAAAAATAAATTAAATTTCAACAGGTTGTATGTATCAGGACAACAGAAACTACTTCAAAGTAATGAAAATCAAGACAGAAAATACAGAATAGCAGAGAAATGTTGTCTTCAAGTACTAACAGTTTCGTAAATGAAAAAATTTTCTGCAATTTGGTATAAAGCATTGTATTTGTTTGACAGTATTTTGAGTTGATTTGTAATTTCTATTTAACCACGTGATATCTAAGATCTTCCAATCCATCAAAGGCTGTGCAAAACACAAACTAAAGGCGTCAATTGTTAGAGGCCTGTTGAGGTAGACTGATTTACCTTTTCTGTTGATTGTTATTGTGAAGAGGTGCCTTTAAACTATCTATTGGGCTTCCCTCAAACTGTATAGGATATCTTCAAATGACCTATTGAACTTTCCTCAAACTGTATAGGATATCCCTAGAACGTCTATTCCAAGTCTATTGCCCTGACAAATTTTAGAATGATGTTCAGTGTCAAAAAACAACCATTCCCAGCAACCAAGTGTTGGCTACTCGGATACATTAATATCTTACAGGTTCCAAGAAAAATAGTCCATTCCCCTCCTAGCACCTGATAAAAGCACCAAAGTGTTTTCTGCTGGGATGCCTTAATGCTCCCCAGATTCCAGTCTTAATGGCTAAAGCCAAATTTGAAGAAATTCTCTTCGACATTGTTTAAAGGTGTCTTAAGATTGTACGTAGTTGAGCCTGAAGTACTATTGCAAGCAAATGATAACTTCCTAAGTGGAAGAATATTCGACCCTTGGATGAGATAGTTTCATTCAGAAGATGCATGTTTAATTGGGGTCTATTTGCTCAAAGAGTTTCCTTCCACTGGAAGCAAGTAAATTAGTATCTTTGGAAACATATGTCTTCACGGGTTACTATGTAGGATCGCGGTAGAGGGGCAAACTTTTGTTGCGAGTTTTGGCTTAATTCTTTTCACTTTAATTTTTCTTTCTTTTTCACTTTTATTTAAGTTCTGCGCCTTTGTATGTAAGATCACTCTATCATTGCATTTAGCATAACGTTTGCCTCTTAAGTTTCTTGGTTTAATGCTACTCTACATATGGCTACCAGAAAATTCTTCACTTTTCATGGATTGCTACTGTGATTTCTGGGGATAATCGGATAATCTGGGGACAGCTCTGAAGTACTGAAGGCAACTCGGTGTCCATTTTGAATGCTTTCGAACAGTGTGCTTACAATCTCAAATGCTGAAGTCGTCTTAGTCTAGTAGATAGTGTGTTGGCTTATTAAACGTGAGGCTACGGTTCAACCTTCAGTTCAGACATCTCCAACAGAGCGAAATATGAAAAAATATATCTTCTGCGACTTCTCCTCAGCAGATTTCTGGCAAAAACTCTGAGAGTAAATAAAATTTGCCCTGAAAAGTTTCTTAAAAAAATTTGTCGTTCAGAGTTGACTTTAAACTGTAGGTCCCACCACTTATGCATAAAATTAACACACACAACATAAGTGGTGTAAGAAGTTAGGTGGTAATCCTGATTGAAGGGCTGTAATGACCAATTTTATATGCATGTGCAACGATTAGTAGACGATTTTTAGATAACAGGCGACTGGCGATTGCTTTAGCCTCACAATTTATAATGTAGGCATCACATTCAAATCTAAGCAGTTCCTCCTCTGAGAACTTGTTTTTCATTTCCAACGCAGATGGGAAAGTATAGAAAGAACATGCAGTTTTTTTCGCAGTTGATTGATTATATAATGAATTGTGAATTTATTTGCTGGTGGCATGATTTTTTTAAGGACATGTTATTATTAAAGGACATGTTAAATATGTTCCTGAAGATTGGTCCAAAAAAATGCTTTTTATTTACAGTTAATCAGAGAAACTATGTCGTAATCCTGACTGAAGGATTATAATGACCAATTATGTATGTATGTAATCAGAAATAAATTAAGAACCACAGAGTGTAGCTAAAAAACATGGACCACTTCGTAAACAATGCTTATGGAATAACAATTTATTTAATTTTTGATTGTGATTTCTATAAAGCTAGTGCTACCCTTATGACCACTGTCGTATCGTATATTCATAACCTATGCCTCTCACTTTCTATAACAAATTAAATAGATTTACTCCAGCAATAATTGCTTTTAATTTCGATTATTTAATAAAAAAATATTTAAAAAAGTTCATTACGAAATCAAAATATATACGTACGTATTTCAAATGTATTTCAAATATGTAACATGAAATGAAATATTGACAGAAACAATACACTGACTGATAAACAAAACAGAAATATATATATATATATTTACTTATGCAGTCAACAGTAAATAAAATAAATTTAATTTGCACTTCAACTAATAAAAATTTAATTGCAAATGAAAAATTACAACAACACCTACTATTACCAACTTGAAAGTGTAAAAAATAATTGAAATTGTTTAAATTGACAACGAATTAAAATCAAATGAAAATGAAAACAAATTTTCGCATACGTATGAAAAATAAATGAAATTTTACTTCTCATTGAACATTCAATGACTTTTTAAGCCCTTTTTTTTCAGAAATATTACTGAAAATTATTTATTTTGTTGCAAAAATAACTAATTGTTGTTGCTGTTGGCAATATTGTAATGGTTTTTCATATTACTGCACTGTTGTTGTTGGCAGTGGTGTAAATTTGTTACAAATGTGCGGTGATTCGTTATTAATTTATGGCAGCAACTTTTTTTCTGTTTTATTAGATTAAAAAAAAGCACACATAGTAATAACAACAACAAAAATGAAGCAGAAATAATTTTTCAACTTGAGTTAGTGGAAGAACAAAAGTTGGCCTGTAATAAAATTAATTAAATTTGTTACAACACTCCCCTCTAATGGTGGGGATATAGAGAGAAATAGGAAGGGAAAATTCCCATAAGGGTAGTGATTGGTTAAATAAACTTTATGACATGAAAATAACATAATGATCTGAGGATAAGTTAGGATTTTAGGATGATAATAACAATTTAAACGTTCGTTAAGCGCTAATTTTACTTTACTTTATTTGACTTTACTTTACTTTGCTTTATTTTACTTTACTTTACTTTACTTTACTTTTTTTTACTTTACTTTACTTTACTTTACTTTATTTTACTTTACTTTACTTTGTTTTACTTTAGTTTATTTTACTTTACTTTACCTTACTTTACTTTACTTTATTTTACTTTACAACAAATTGTGGCCTTAATTAGAAATCAATACTGATATTTACATATGGGTACAGAAGATTTTACGCCGACAAAATCTTCATTTCCTTGAGCTTGATGTTAAATTAAGACGAACCACTAACAAGGCAACGGTCGTCATATTATTAACAAATAAGAAGATCTTTTCTTATCGTCACTGGATTAACATGGTGAGCTTGAGGCAAACTCTATTCTGAATAAGTGTAACGTGCATCTACTGTGCCCTGTCAATAGACCCGTTACCAAGCTCAGGTTATTCGTGGATGGCCTGATGCATGAGTCATCTTCTTATCGAAATTTTTCAACAAAAGTTTTAATTGCCTTAAACTTGCTTGGTTAGAGTAAAAAATATGTCGTTCTCTATTTTTCCTTTCGTTAAGCATACCCTTTCAAACAGCCTCCGCCACTCTACAGAAGGGTTCTGGTCCAACTAAGAAACCTTAAAGATCTTCTGCCTGCTCATTGGCAAGAATTTTCACATGAGTTGGCACAAAGCAGAGTAATCCTATTCACCAGAAAATCCCATATTATCCTCAATTTAACCTCATAAGGCTCAAAGGCTCAAGTGCTTGAATAGCAGCCTGACTGTCTGACAGTATAGCTATGTCCTATCTTTTGTATTTTCTATTCCAGTTGATTTGATCACATCTTTCGATGTTATAGAATATCACTTGGAAGATATGCACGACTTTGCCCATGGGTTCGGAACATTTAATTCTAGGATTAAGTCTTCTACTCCTATCCCAGGATTCGTTCTGTAAAGGGGACAATTAAGAAAGGAAATGTCATTCAATCCCCTAATGAATTTCATGTTATATTTGTCTCCCATCATTATAAACATAGTCTTCAAAGCTGTGATCTTCACTACGATATGCAGCGGATTTAAATAAAACAGAGCATCCCCTGCTGCTGTTGCGCATTTTGGTTGTTATGTTCTGATTGCTTTGTTGCGCTAGTCTCTGTTTCATGTGGCGCTAAATTTGAGCTGTTTTGATATTCGCATTAGTTACAACTGGTCTGACCATCTTGGTATTCATCAAATTCATATATCCTGCAATCTTGTTATTGCAGCATTCTTTATATTAGAGAAATGAAGGATGTTAAAAAATAAGAGATTAAAAACCACCGCCTTTTTATAAGAATGGCAGGGAACTGACACATGAAATGAAGTATTGCAGAACCTGCAGAAATCATTTAAGGATAGAAGTGAGTCGTGTCGAGCAGAGTCCAGCAATGTTGCAAATACTCTCTTGCTGCTAGCGAGATTGATCTCCCATTAAAACAAATGGATAATATACAATTGGCAACCGGAATACCTATGCCCTGTAATATGTCGGAGATTGCAAGCTCCGTATCGACCTGACCAACAATGCAATTTCTAACAATCCCTTTATCCCATCAGAACCGGCTGTTATGTGTACTCAAGTGTATTTTGATAATCAAAGCTATCACTTCAACCTAACCTAACTTACCCTAACCCTATGTCTCGGAAGCCATATAAGAGTTACCTTTGAATGATCCCAAATTTCCCTTAAAAATCCTCGCCATTCATGAATAAGAACGAACTTTGAAAATACATTCGTTAGGCACATAATTGCAGCCTGGCTGTTGAAGTAATTTAAAAGATTTTCAAGGAAAATCGAGCCACCCAACAGGTATTGCCCTGCTTTCAAAATGGTCATGACCTCAGCCAAGAAAACACTGCAGTGATCAGGCAATCTACAAGAAAGCTCACTATCAGAACCCTTAATAAATATACCACAGCCCATCCTGTCTAGTATTTTTAAGCTTTGAGCATAAACCTCAAGGGTCCCACAAAAATCTCTGGTTAGAGTTTGCCAATCAAATTTTCTATTCAGAAAGTTATATGAATGCACATAATCTTACTGGATGAACCTATGTCTTCCCATAATAGCAGCATCTTTATAGTCCAGGTTGGGCCAGGTTTTAACTGCATTGAGTTGTACGGCCATCAGCTGCGTCTGCTGTTTTAACAGAAGGTCAAAGGGGAGCCAATGTTGTATACCAAATAATGCCTTGGTTGAATTGAATTAAAAGCACTGGTGATTAGCCAGTCACTTGCATACTCTATCAGTCGAGTTTGGTATTGGTTTTCCACACTGTACAACGAACATGTACGCCATAAAACGAGGTTGGTTTGAGGAATTGTTATATAAAATTCCCGAATAAAAATATTACAGTTCACCATGCAATTTCCATTATTTAAAAAATAATTACGGTAATAATTTTGTAAGGTATATTAATATTGTGTGTGTATATGTGCATGTATATTACTCACCAATTTCTTAATAAATTTAATTCAGAGCAGCTTCTGTCGAATTACTTAATTTTAAGCTGAAAATAAAAACGAAAAATTATTATTATTTTCCAAATTGCATTAACAAGTCTTTTTTATTCAATTTTTAATACGAATATCTTTAGTTTGTCTTGCAACATTTGCTCTTTAAATTATTCTCAATGTTTGTACCGATAAATACAATAAATCTACCCTGAAAAGTTTCAATTCTCTTTTGCAACTCTGCCATAATAAATATGCAATCCTTGTTAACTGATATTTCGATTTCATTAATACAAAAACATTCTTTTTAATTTTTAACATGTCCTTTTAATAATAAGATGTCCTTAAAACCATTTCATGCCACAAACAAATAATTTCACGTACTCATTAAATACTCAATTAACTGGGAAAACAAAAGGCGAAAAACATCATCATCTTTTCTTTCACATCTGTGGCTCATATAAGTTTGTTTAAGTTTAACAGACAATATTGATGTGTAAGAATCCTGAATAATACTAGAATAAAAGATCCTTTCAAACTATGTATGTAAGTGTGACGAAATAATAAAAACATGTGAAACAAAAGAAGATGAACAGAAAAAAATATTTTCTTGTAGTAATTATGATATCATGATTACGATATCACAATAATAATGACAGCATAATGATAATGATGAAATCATTTGAATACAATATGTTTCAGTGTTATTGACATACAATATGTGAAATTAAGATTAATTTCCATTATTTTCACATTATAGTTAATTAAGGGAGAAGAGAAATTTATTAGAATTTCTTTTTTGTCTGTCAATGTCATCATGTTGGAATACAAAAATCATAATTTGAATAAGATTTTGTTGTTGCCAGACATCTCGAATAAAACGAAATCTAAAGAACATTGCTTTGGGGACTTGCTCTCAGCAATTTCCTGGTAACAGCTCTGAGAGTAGAATAAAATTGCTTTGAAAAGTTTCTCAAATCTGTTGTTCGAAGTAAACATTAAACTGTAGGTCCCTCCTCTAAGGATAAAATTAACAAACACAACATGAGTGTTGCGAGAAGCTAGGTTGTAATCCTGACTAAAGGTTTCTAATGAACAATTAAGAAAAATTTCTTATAATTTAATTTATTTTTAAAAATGATTGAAATTAGTGCCTACAAACGCAGTCTTAGTTATTGTAAAGATATATCATACGGGATATTAAACATGAAAGTATGACCATAATCCCAGAAAAACTACCTTCGAATACGGCAGATAATAAACAATTGTTCAATTCATGATTTTCTGAATTAAAAGCGACTTAATTCGTTTATCAAATGTTCATAAAAGGAATTCAGATCCTGAACACGAACGTCCTAATGCCATTGATATTCAGCAATTTTTCCTTTCATGGGTGCAATTCCAATATCGATTTGATACCTCCAACTACACCCAGTCGATGGAGTTTCCACACATCAGGTAGCCTACCGAAAGTTGTATAGAAATAAATTACGAACATGCATACATAATTGATCATTATAATCCTTCAGCAAGGATTACAATCTAGCTTCTCACACCACTTATGTTGTGTGTGTAAATTTTATACATAAGTGGCGGTACGTATAGCTTAAAGTCGACTCCGAACGCTAGATTTTTTTGAGAAACTTTTTCATTGCAATTTTATTTCCTCCTAAAGTTTTTGCCAGAAAACCACTGAGACGAAGTTGCCCAAGAAATATTCTTTCATTTTTCGTTTTGTTGGAGGTGTCTGTCCTGAGGTTTGAACCGTGGCCTCACGTCTAATAAACCAGCACATTACTTACTTCACTACGGCTACAACTTGGAATTCTATAGCGTTCAAGAATTCTGTTCAACGAAATTAAGGTTCTCTTCGAGAAACGCATGAGGCACTTCCCTCTTTTTACAATCGCCATAATCGTCCTACGAAGGTTCAATAAACAATCGACTAACACTTGATCTCTAATCAAACACAAGATCTGTAGAAAACATTGCCGCTGCCAGTGAGAGAATTCGTGGCAGTCTATTTCGCATTGCTCACAATAATCCGACTTTCCGCAGACAACAACTTGCCGAACATTTTTTTGTGACTTGGACCAACATCCGTACAAAATTCAATTGAACTAGGAAGTAAAATTACATAAGCACAGACAATGACGTGTGTTCTGTGAATGGATGTGTTTAATGCTGTGGAGCTCTTTGTAACTGATTCTAATTTTCATTGAAAGATCATCTTCAGCAATGAGACCTCTTACTGGATGAATAGTTTGGTGAACAAACACAATTTTTAAATTTGGAACGACACCAACCCCTATGACATGTAAGAGCATCTAATGCATCTCGGAAAAGGCACAATTTGGTATGGATTTTGGGCTGATCGCATCACATACGCACATTTTTTTTTTTGAATCACTACATACTACACAAATTATGCCACATGGGATATTCTGCCCAAGCGATTTGAAGATCTGGTCGTCTCACGTTGAAGGGATATGAAGTGGCAACTTTCTTACATCGCAGCTGTATGCCATATCAGATGTTTTCCATCCAGAGAAGCCGTGAAGGACATTTGAAGGATATTGTATTCCTGGTATAACTAAGTCTTTCAAAAGAATACAAGATTTCGTAAATATCACACAAGCATACATATATACATACATTACTGGTCATTATAACCCTTTAGTCAGGACTACGAACTAGCTTCTCTTGTTTAACACGTTTACTTACAGTTTAACACGTTGACTGCCGTTTCAATTTTCAGAAAACTGGCCTAGCAAGCCAACATTGACTTTTTGTCTTTTCCCAGAAGCCATTTATTGATACTAGCACTGATATAATATGATTTTATTCGTGGCTAAATGGCAGGTTTAGTGAGTACGTGATAACTCGTAGTTGGCACCCTAGAAGGGAACACAATCTACGAATTATTTCGTAGTCGGCAGTCAACGTGTTAAAGTCGACTCCGAACGACAGATTTATTATTTACTCTCAGATTTATTGCCAGAAATCTACTAAGAAGTCGCCGAAGGAAAACGTTTTTCCTATTTCGTTTAGTTTGAGATGTTCGACCAGGGGTTTGAATCGTGTCTCACATCCAATAAGCCATGGCACTACTTACTAGACTACGGCGACTTCAATATCTCAAACACACTTTGTTTTATTTAAATGTAAAGATACGGAGTGCTTAATAAAAGACCCGATATATGTACGCATTGTATGTATGGTTTGTACGCAAAAGATATGAATGGTGTGCGTCATCAGTTTTGTTTTTCGTATTGTTTGCAACAAATAATTGGTTTTATGGACCACAAATTATAATTTGTTTGTCTTAATAATAAAATTTTCTTTCGGCTTGGCATTATCTGTGCTTTTCTTATGAAAATCTAGAATCAAATACAATAATAGATGCCCTATCATTTGTTAGCGTAGCGTAGCATATGCCAACCACAATTATGTTCAACAATATTTATTTGGGCATATAATTGATTTGTTTGAGACGCTAGTTTGTAATCCTTGCCAAAGGGTTGGAAATGGCCAATAATGTCTGTGTACGAGATGTCTGTGTATCATTTTGTTGCCATATTAAATTGTTTTTGTTTGAAATTCAATAATAAGAATCATATCATCATTGTTAACATAAATGCAAATAATTAAAGAGAACTTTCAAATTTTTTTTGAATATTCAAGATGTTTAATTATAATTAAATAGCAAATAGTGCATTAAAAAATTTTCTTTTAAAATTCTGACCCCCCCCTAGTGTATCAATATCAGCATCATCTGCATTTATTTTCTTTATTTATCTTGAATTTCCATACTGAACTCTCATATGACCTGATGATTTGGCATTACATTGTGTTGTGTATCGTTGGCAATTATTTTTTAATAATTTCTTTTTTCTTGTGTATGATTTTGCAATTTGTGTCAGTTTTAATAACAATTTTATGGCTGTTAATCGAATAACCCATTAACCGTATAAAAAATCAATTGAAAACGTATGGCACATAAAGCTAGATAGTGTGGAGATACGAAAAAATAAACGAACTTTTGAACTCTCATTTGAAATTGTTCAATCAATAATAAAAATGGATTGAAATAAAAAAAACCAAAAAATAATGCGTTTAATTGCTGGGTATTTATGAAATTTAACACAAACCATGTATAGATATGCAGTTGAAGCTCAACAGTAAAAGAAAGCTGGTAAAATGTTGCAGAGGTTTTTGTTATAATATCGTTAGAAAGTATGAAATTTGTATCACAATTAGCAAACCCCAGGTCAGATATCTCCAACAAAATAAAGTACCAAAAATATTTCTTCGGAGACTTCCTCGCAACAGATTTCTAGCCGTGAAAAGTTTCCCAAATAATCCGTTCGGAGTCGACTTGTGTTGAAAATCATAAGTGGTGTAAGGAGCTAGGTCGTAATCCTGACAGAAGGATTGTAATCACCAATTATATATATAGTATATGCATAGCCTGTACTGGTGTTTTTTTAAAAAAGACTGATTAAATTACAACTAGTTTGATAGCTGTAAGTTCAATAAGTCGCCGTAGTCTAGTAGGTAGTGTGTTGGCTTATTAGACGTAAAGCCAGAGTTCGAGCTCCAGGCCAGACATCAAAACAAAATACAAAAAGTATTTCTTCGGCGACTTTCTCTCAGCAGATTTCTGGCAAAAACTCTGAGAGTAAATAAAAAATTGCCTTGAAGAGTTTCTCAAAAATCTGTCGTTCGGAGTCGACTTTAAACTGTGGGCTCGCCACTCATGTATAAAATTAACACACACAACATAAGTGGTGTGAAAAACTAGGTCGTAATCCTGAATGAAGGGTTGTAATGACCAATTATGTTATGTAAGTTCAATAAGAAAGTTCGGAAGTCCCTGTTGAAAAATGCGATATTAATATGTTTATCAATATCAAAAATATATTTTGCGTATTGTTATGTTACGTTTACCTTTTAAAAACGTTTAAAATATGAGCACATAGATGGTAAATAAAATAAAAATAAATTTGTGATTAGTTTCAATAAAAATTCTTTATTATTCGTACAATTTTGTGTGCCACTGTTCACAACTTGATGTAAACAACAGCAATTGCCCTTTTTGTTATCTGTTTATATCCTTTGCATAAACAATGACAATTACTTCGATTATTCGACAGATCTTTGCAACGGAGATCTTCATGAGTTCGCCTTTTCGAAATCTCTATAAACTTAAACATCGTTGTTTACATTTATTAATGTAGTGTTGTTTGTGTATTTTTGTTTACTTGTTTGCCATTTTTTATGCTGGTGCTTGTTATATTAACCAGTAAAATAATTTGTAAATAGGTTTGTTTACTGCATTGTTTTTGTAAAATTTATTTATAATTTTAATGTTAAGCGATGTAAAAGCAAAACATCAGTATCTTGCTTTTTCATTTTCGTAACTGTATGTTATTGTTTAGAAAGTATCTGTGTGTGTGCGTACTTACTTGAATTTTACCATGAATCTGTTTAATTAATTATCGTTTTGATATTGTAAATAAAGTTTTCATTACGTTATGTTCAAGCATTTCAAACAAACAAATAAACGAAGCCAAGTTAATTAAATAGTTTTACTGAGCATTTATGATTTCTACAGAAATTTTTTATAAAGATACGATTATTATTTTCGATAATGTCGTAAAGTTTACATAAATTTGAAACATATTTACACACAATTCGATAAATATATTCAGTAGCGTTGTAAACATATAATTTTACGTAACATATGTACATATGTAAGTGTATTTATGCGCCTAAGATATTTTCCAAAGCATCTTAAAGTTCAAATGTTTATGTCTGCCTCAAGGCAATATGTGATATGGAGTAACGCACGTTTTTTTATATATTAGGGACGTAACATATTGTCGTGTAATTGTTAGGTTAACAAGCGCCGTATAATACAAAAAATATATTCTTTTTTCTCTGCTACTGAAGCTATAGGTTAGGTTAGGATATGCATAGCGGATCTTCCTTAAAGGAAGAAGTTACATTTAAGCCAGCATTTACATCCATCCTGATGCCATAATCAATATTCAAACCGGGGATCAGACATACCCTAGAAGAAACCAACTCGAATCCGAAATACACCTTATTGCTGCATCAATCTCTATATCATAGAGCACGGTCAGGAATATCAGAAAATGAAAAGTAAAAAAACTCCATATTTTTATGACAATAGTAGGGCACTGACACATGAGGTGAAAAACTGTCCCATTTGACGAAATGCTTCCAAAAGAACCTTGGCATGTAAAAATCGTTTTATGCGTTGGGTGGACATTACATTTACTAAGAGGAGAGAGTCGGCTTCTCTTTTATCCACATGTGTCTAGTAGAGTCTAGCACATATATTGCAAGCACTCTCTTGCTGCCAACGATATTAAGCCTCTCTGTAAAACGAGGTTTAACTGAGGTTATAGGAATACCTATGTCCTGTAATATGTCGGAGATTGCGAGCTACGTACTGATCTGGCCAGTTCATCAACTATGCAGTTTCCTACAATATTCCTATGTCCTGGAACCCACATAGAGGATACATTTGAATGATCAGAAATTTACTTGAGAAAGCTTCGACATTCAAGTACTGACATTGAAAATATGGTCGTTACGGAGTCTGGTTGTCAGAGTAAATCAAGCGACTTACAAGGAAAATCACTCCATGTATTGCGTCGCTAAGAAAATGACATTAATTTTCACCTGGAAAATACTTGCAGTGTAAGGCAATAATAAGGCAACTTATTAGAAGGTTTAATATCAGGACCCTGAATAAATATACAACAACAGCTTATCCTGCCATGCATCTTGGAGCCATAGTTTTAAACCTAAAGGGTTCCATTGGGAATCTCTTCTTTAGACCAGAAATCCCTAGATGGACTTCTAAAATCAAATGTTATATTCAGAAAATTATAAGGAACCATATATAGTCGAATCGGATCTGTCATATCTTGCCATAATATCAGAATTTACATAGTATAGGTAGGGCTAAGATTTAAATTCATTGAGTCTTACTGCTACCATATCAGTCCTCTTCTTTAATTGAGAGGCATAGGGAAGCCAATCGAGTATAGCAAATAATGCCATGGTTAGAGTGGAACAGAAACCGCTGTAGTCTAGTAGGTAGTGTGTTGGTTTATTAGGTTAGGCCTCGATTTAAACCCCAGTTCAGTCTTCTTCAACAAAACGAAATATGTGGCTGCTTCCTCTCAGCAGATTTCTGGCAAAAGCTTTTGGAGTAAATAAAATTGTATGAAATGTTTCTCAAAAATTTGTCGTTCTGAATCGGCTTTAAACTTTGGGTTCCGTCACTCATGTATAAAATTAACACGTACAATATAAGCTATGTTGTAATGCTGAAGGGTTGTAATGAGCAATTATATTTCATGTATGGAGAGGAACAGAGCATACTAGTGATCAGGACAATTTATTGCCAGCGTACTCTGCCTAAGAGTCGGCAGCGGCATTGGTGTTTATACACTGTCTACCAAGTATATACTCTATCTTGCAGTATTGGTTCTTCTACTTTACCATAGAGCAACCATGTACAGTTTGGGTTAAAATCTCAGATATTGTATCTCTACGGCTATTGTCGCTTTCTAAACCCTCTCAATATACTAACCTTCAACGAGAAATTGGTATCCATAAAGATCCCTGAATACTTTATCATCTTGGACAAGGAAAACTGACTCCCATTAAAGATTGGTAAATCGAAAGTAATCTGTAGTAATTGCCAAAGTATAGTGTGTTGTTTTAATAGACATGATGCCACGGTTCAAACCCCAGTTCAGATATCTCCAACAGAAACGAAATATGAAAAAATATTTCTTCATCGATTTCCTCATACGATTTCTGGCGAACACTCTGTGATTAAATAAAGTTGCCACGAAAAAATCTGTCGTTAGGAGTTGACTTTGAACTGTAGATCCCGTCTGTTATGTATAAAATTAACACGTGATGGGGTGATGTGAGAAGCTAGGTCGACTTATTATGTATGTAAGTCGAAAGTAGATATCTTATATCGCCAAGCGAGGATCGAAACGTAAATCACATGATGAGCACACTTTATCTATATCAAGGGGTACTCTAAGAGTGTCATAAGAGTAGCTACCTGATTTAGCACTCATTTCAAAAATGAATGAAAAAGCATCGACGTTGCTTTGAGCCTCCTTATTAGGTTTTTGGTTGTGTAAACATTAAATATTTCACAATTTATTTGATTTTATTTATGACTTTAGAAATTTTCTCCATCATTAAGTATTTGATTGTCATAAAATATAGTATTTAAATTCACACACATCCATACAATATAAATACACATGCATTCTTACACTTTATGAGTGTTATTTGAGCAGGATTAATAAACTTGATATTGTATGCCACCAAAGAAATGTTCTGCTTGCTCTATAGAGTGCTGGCAACAAGATAACAAAGGCAACCATATGGAGTGATAAAAACCCAATAAGAGAGCAAGCATACATAGTTTAATGTTTTATAAGGAAACCCTTAAGAGAGATTTTAAATAAAGTTTATAAAGGCAGATCATTAATTGCATCGTCATTCATTAGAAATGTTGCCCTTTTTACTGTTACACAATACATGGCTTAGAATTTTTAGTTTTTCATACACTAAACAGCCTATGGATATGTAAGGATGTTCTTTCCTTTCGGTTTTTCAACTCAACTGTTTTCAATTTCTTTTATTTTGTTTACTTGGAAAACAGCTCCTCGGGACTGTTTATCTTTTTGGGTTGTCAATTGAAGGTTTTTCTTGCCTTTTTTTATTTCCTTACGATCCCATTACAATGAAAAGGATAATGGCAAAAAAGGACAACAAATTTAATCGCCTGAAATAAATGAAAACAAATCTTATAAGAGAATAACTTTATTTTATTGAATAAAAAAAAGGGAAAATAATTGCAATCTTTCGTTTTTTGTAGGCTTACTTATGGCCTCAGCAGAAAATGTTTTTTTTTTGCCTATAAAAGTTAAATGAAGGCACTGTCAATGGCAGACACAGGAAAATTAAGATGTTGGGGGTATGGTAAATAAACCTGACCCTTCCCTCTATTTTATTTTTAGGGACTATAATGCCTGAAGCAAAATATTGTATTTGAGTTTTGTAATGAAATATTTTTCTTTGAAACCCGCCCCTTTTAAAAATGTTGGTAGGAAAGCAAATGTTATTAAAAATTAATTTGAGAAGCAATTTCATCCAGCATAAGGGAAATATGGGCTAGAGGATGGAAACACACTTCAAGCGGCAATGTTAACCTCCAATTAATTGAATTCTTATGGTCATATAACTAGAATTTTATTAAGGATTGTGAAAAAAACAAACAAGTTTTTAAACAAATTTTATTGTCCAAAATTATCGCTCATGAAACGCTTATCATATCCAATAAAATTGAGATATTTAAGAAGAAGATCATAGCAAGAAATACGTAAATATTCAATGAAAGATCTCATGGCAAATAGCAATGGCTCTCCACGAATAGTAGGAATTAAAGGAAATTATCCATCATGATCTGTTGCAACCTAGCGAAACCATCAGTTCTTTTATGAGCCGCAAACAAGTGTCTTCAGAAACTTATGCTTTTCATCAGACAATAAAAAGTACGCACATTTATATTTCCTACCCTTAATTTACGTATTAGTTTTCGTACATGCATACATACTTATGTAATTGGCCATTACAACAGTTTAGTCAGGATTACGACCTAGGTTCTCATACTACTTATGTTACGTCTAATAAGCAAACGCACTACCTATTAGAACACGGAGACCCTTAATTTAACATTCCTCATTCACGATTATTATTGCCGTAGTCTAGTAGATAATGTAAGGCCACGGTTCAAACCCCAGCTCAGATATCTCCAACACAACGAAATATGAACAAATATTTCTCCAAGACTTCCTCTCAGCAGATATCTGGCAAAAACTCTGAGAGTAAATAAAATTGCCACGAAAAGTTCCTCGTAAAAATCTGTGGTTCGGGATCGACTTTAAACTGTAGGTCCCGCCACTCCTGTATAAAATTAACACACACAGCATAAGTGGTGTGTGAAGCCAATTCGTAATCCTGGCTGAAGGGTTGTAATGGCTAATTATGTATGTATGTATGTATGAAACGCTTATAAAAATCTGATAGTATATGGCAATGATGCGAATGTTAGGAATTAAATGAAGTTATTCATCATGATCTGCTACATGACCGAAATAATCAATTCTTATTGGAGCTGCAAACAAATGTCTCCAGAAACTTATGCTTTTCATTGGACAATAAAAAGTGCGTACCTTTAAATTTACTACTCTTAATTTTACTTTCCTTGTTCACGACTATAATCGCTGTAGTGTATTAGGTAGGTTATTGGCTTATTAGATGTGAGCCCATGGTTCAAACCCCAGGTCAGACCTCTTGAACAAACAGCTCTAAAGCATTAGGAATATGAGTTCAGTGCATTTCAGTGAGTTCAGTTTACTCTGCTTCAACTAAAGTCAAATTTGCTTTACTCAAATAGCTGCCCTACGGCCATTTATTGCGTGTAGACCAGACAAGAGTATGTCAAAACTTAGCGTATGCCAGTAAGGTTACATTCATTTAACTTTGGCTCGCCCTGAACTATGCACATGATGGGTTCATGAGAAGCATTAGATACTGAACCGATGATCGTGACCGCATTGAAAACTACATAAAAAGCATTATGATATGAACATTTCTTTGAAAAGGCTTCCATTGAAATTTCTTACGAGCTCTCCATCTATACCCGTCCTTCTCCGCCAACGTTGGAAATTGTGTTGCTGATAAGCTGGCCAGAGCAGCTACAAAGCTCACAATTTTCAAACTATTTTTGCAAATAGTTGTTCGGATTGTCCCAACCATCGTTGCCAGCATAATAACAGATAGAGTATTACAAGGCCCTGCTGGGGCTGAAAAGAAGAAGCCGAATTACGTTCTTGACTTGAATTGCATGTTGAAGTATTACACTAATGCGGTTCTTATAGGAAGCCACAGGTCCTGGACTTATGTTTACTTACAAAATTAGTCGATGCATCCTTTTAGACACGATTACCTCCTACCTTCTCACATTACCCCATGTTGTGTGTGTTAATTTTACGCATGAGTGGCAGGAGCTACAGTTTAAAGTCGACTCCGAACGACAGATATTTTAAGAAACTTTTTCATGGAAATTTTATGTACTGTCAGGGTTTTTGCCAGAAGGCTACTGAGAGAAAGTCATCGAAAGAAAATGTTGTTTCATATTTCTTTTCGCTCGAGATGTCTGAGACAGGCGTTGAACCAGAATACCACGTCTAATAAGCCAACACCCTAGCAGATAGACTACTTAATAAAATAGCCACGAAAAAGTTTCTCAAAAAATTTGTCATTTGGAGTCCCTCCACTCATGTAGAAAATTTACACACACAACATAAGTGGAGTGATAAGCTAGGCTGTTATCCTGACTGAATGGTTGTAATGACCAATTATGTATGTGTGGATGTATTATGGCATCTCTGATGACCCTCTAACACTTTACTGCACTTGACTGAGAACTGAGAACGTATGATAACGTACTGATAACCTTGATTAAAAAACATTGAGCAGCTTAAAAACAGTTTTATATTCCACCAATACAAAATAAGAACCTACAATTGAAACAAAAGTCTTAATTTAAAAAAATCGGAATTAAATCTTCAACATTTTCAAACTAAAATTCAAATTGTTAGATACTGCGTTGTACTATTAACGAACAAAAAAACTATATGAGCAGCATGTGGCAGTATAGATGTTCTACTCACTTTTTCATAATTTATTTAAACAAATTATTTAAATTTTAATAGAAAAATATGTTTATCTGTGTTCTTCCTTTTTTATGCTGTGTATGGCAAACAAATTTTTGAGTGAACAATAGTAGGCATATGAGTTTTGTTGGCTTGAGTTCAGTTGATTCTGTTACAATCCAAATCATATCCTTTATATTAAGGACATATTATTTTATTTCAATTTCGTTGTGTGTACATATTTCTATGATTTTATGATTATTGTTCTCGTTATTTCGCTTTTATGATTGCTTTTGTTGTTTTGAAAATCATTGTGTAGAATGAAAAGTTTATTTTTTGATGTTTGCCAATGCCAACCACACTTGCCATTAAATGTATTTATTCAATGAAATAAATGTCTCTCTCTCTTTGTCTCATTTCTCTATAACTACAAACATAACTCAATTTCTCTGTTAATTTTGAAAAACGAAAACTTTCGAAGCAGACAGACAGAAAGGCAGATCCTTAATTTTATGCTTAACAGAGTATACAATGAATAGCTGATGTTACAATCGACAGACACATGTTAGTATATATGTACATACATATATTGTTACCAAAACCCATGCAAATCTAACAACAACAACACATTGTACACAGCCAGCATCATGAAAAAATATGAGAAGTAAAATCAAAACAAACTAAGCACAGCAAAAACTAACAAGATAAACAAGACAAAAACAAAACATACACATCGTAAGGTAAAAAGGACTAAAAGAAGGAATGAAAACGTACAAGAACAAGAACAAAGCAAAGGTCAGGAATGAAAGAATCAGATGTAATAGAACGATCGTAATGCTGCCAGATGTAAATTCAGGCCATATAAATAGAGCGGACAAAAATACTGCCAGTCTACTGTGATGAGTAGTAAATCGTCATTAGGAGACTGGGTCGTTAAGCACAGTGGTTTTGAACACTGAATTGATTCAATTTTGTTAGTAAGAATCGTAAATTAAATTGATACCGGAAGGGAGAATGCAATGGATAGAGACAAAAAAGCGATCATAACGCTATATATGATAAAGAAGGCCGTATGCAGGATTTGAAGACTTAGATTTGCCTTCACCTACACGAAATATCGGACCATTGTGGAGCCTTTATTTATTTTCATGCACCATGTGCTAATATCAGAGTGATTATAATCTAATAGAGTATAGAATACAGTACACCAGCAGATAGCTGTCCCAATCACTACTTCTCGCTGCTCTACTCTCAATAAAATCTTTTTTTCTATACTCTACCTATCCTCTAACTACATATGTCTTAAAGCAGAGCGCTTAACTGGTAACAGTTAGGTTAAATGCTGTGAAATACTGGCTCCAACCGGGAATATAGACGTTCTGTAATACTGGGAAGCCACAGGAAAATTCAAAGTTCCAAAGTATACCTTGTATTTGTAATTGAAAATAGATTGGATTTTATATTCCCAACTATGGACTTCAAGTTGAAGATGCAGGAAATTCCCGGTAGGTTTATATAATAATTTAAAAAGCTTGTTAGATTGCACTGCGTTGCAACATAAATACTAAGTGTTCAGATATTAGACTTTCATATTGACTGCCTTACTACATACATACATACATAATTGGTCATTACAACCCTTGAGGCAGGACTACCGCCAAGCTTCTCTCACATCACTTATGTTGTGTGTGTTAATTTTATACACGAGTGACGGGACCTACAGTTTAAAGTTGACTCCGAACGCACAGATTTTTGAGAAAAGAAATATATTTTTTTCATATTTCGTTCTGTTGGAGATGCCTGGCTTGTGATTTGAACCGAGGCCTCATGTCTAATAAGCCAACACACTACCTAGTAGACCACGGCGGCTTCTATCTACATCTCTTCATATCTACATACATATCAGAAATCAGCAATGAGTATTCAAAAAGATGAGTAGATTCGAATCATACTTATAATTTCTGATACTTATACGCATTCATACTTATTTTAATATCATACTCATATTACTCATATTCAAAGTTTGAAGTACTCATCGTACTCATATTTAACAACACGTATGATGTTATTGATTTCGACTCTACTTTACTCAACAAAAAACACAATATAAGTATGATTCGCGTACGAACACTACAATACTCACTAGAAGGTTGTATGTTTGCTTTGCTCGCCGTCTTTGTCTTTTTGTTTCTTCTTTTTTTTGTAAATTATTTATGAGTATTATAAGTATTTTTCTAAATTTATGAATCTAAATGAGTAGGCGTATGAATTAAACATATTTCGAATGTTATGAGTTTGATGTCAACGTTATACTCATACTCATTGCAACCTTTTACTTATAAATCAATGTTGTAGTGATTACGAATGAATCAGAGTAGTTGGATTTCAATACTGTTGACTCACTCATACTCAAAATTTCATGAGTACTTATGAGTAGCGAAAAAACGATTCTTTGCTGATCTCTGATACATACATACATAATTAGTCATTTTGTCCTAACTTCGGCCAAACTTCTCACACCACTTATGTTATGTATCTTAATTTTATACGTAAGTGACGGGACCTACGGTTTAAAGTCGACTCCGAACGACAGATTTTTAAAGAAACTTTTCACTACAATTGTAATTTACCCTCACAGTTTTTTACAATCTGATGAGAGGAAAGTCGCTCATGAAATATTTCATATTTCGTGTTTGTTGGAGATGTCTGACCTGGGGTAATTAGCCAAGACACTTCATACTAGACTACGGCGACTGCTCAAACACTCAACATAACTTTGTGTAATTCAATATAGACTTTGGAATCGTTTAAAAAGAAACGCTAAAACGTTGTTTTCATTATTTATAATTTATTAAAAGAAATTAGCAAACAATTATTTCTCAGTGCTATCCATTGATAGCAATGTTACACATACATACATAAAGATCATCCATTGACAAAATAATCCACAGATACTTTTTACATTACCCAATATCTCTAACAATTGCTTTGAATGTGGATTAACTATCTTCTGATAGTTTCAACCATTACAAGCATTTACAAATTGTTACAAAATAATGACATTTTAGCCAAATAATAAAATTTATTTAAACGAAACGTAGTTATTTGTGGTGCAATAAATCAGCATACCATTGAAATTTATTATGAACATTTCGATTAGTTTTTGAGTTTGGTTTTCGGTATTGGGATCCTGCAAAGTAAAGGGTCCGCCAAATAACTTTTTTTTTTGAAAATGCTTTAAAAAAAACTACTGAATATTTTCTCAAATTTCTTTTTTTATGTGAAAGTACAACCCTTCCGGTTAATAATGGAAGATAATTTCATTCAAATGGCTGCCTCGGCTGGCCATGCAGTAGCCTGCACGATCGGTCCAATTTTTAAGCACATTATCGATTGTGTGCAGCTGTATTTCACCAATATCTTCACGAATATTGTCCTTTAAAGCATCAATTGTCTCTGGCTTGTCGGCGTAACACTTATCTTTGCCGGCACCCCACAAGTAATAGTCCAACGGTGTCAAATCGCAGCTCCGAGGTGGCCAAACAACATCAGCTCTGCGACTGATAATGCGACCTTCAAAAACAGGGCACAAAACATCGAGTGTAGTTTCGGCTGTGTAGCACGTGTCGCCGTCCTGTTGAAACCAAATGTTGTCAATATCCTCCAATATCGCCATTGACTGTAACGACCACTCCTTGCTCATTTTCGAAGAAAAATGGCCTAATTATGCCTCTGGACCAAAATCCGCACCAAAAGTTACACGTTTTGGTTGCTTCGGCTTTTCAATGTATGCGTGCGGGTTTTCTGTGCCCCAAATGCGACAATTTTGCTTGTTTACATAGCCGCCAAGATCAAAATGAGCTTAATCTGAAAAGATCATTTGTTTGCCAAAATCGGCATCTTCTGGTGTAGGCTACTGCATGACCAGCCGAGGCAGCAATTTGAATGAAATTATTTTCTATTATTAACCGGAAGGATTGTACTTTCAATTAAAAAAAAAGTTATTTGAGAAAATATTCAGTATATTTTTTTTGAAGCATTTTCAAAAAACAAAAAGTTATTTGGTGGACTCTTTACGAAACAAATTGAAATGTTTAGGAAAACATTGAGAAAAATTATAAATTTTTATAAAACTTGGCTTGAAACACTTTCGCAACCTTCAATTGTAAAATAACACAGAATTCGGTATCGGTTTTTAAGTAGAGACTTAACAGAGACTGAACAAACTCCCACTGTTATTGAATGTATGAAAAAACTCTACTCTCCGTTGCTCTCTCTCTCTCTCTCTCTATTTAACACAGTTTTATTCTGTTGTTGCTGTTTGTCTTTTTTGCAATTCTACAAAACAAACAAAAATACTGCGTCTTCGCATATAAACAAAAACATTCCCACACCATAGAAAAGGAAAAAACTGAAAGAAAACTTGGAAAAAATAATGTGAGTGTATGAAAGAAAAACAAAAAAAAAAACAATAACAATAGAAGAGTTTATAAAAAGAAAAACTATAAAGAGAAAACACATAAGAAAAGGAAAATAGAAACAAAAAAAAAATTCAAATGAAAACAAAGAAAAGAAATGCCATAAAAATAAACAAAACAAAACTCACACATACACTCAAACCCACTGCCATATAATACATTTACGAACACTAAGAAAGATTAATCACCTCCAGAGGCGGCCATTAAAAAAACTTACAAACACTAGAACAACTTTAACGACAACTAAAGAATAAAAATGAAAACAACAACATTAAATCTGAATAAATCTGAGGGGAGCTTTTAAACATATATTAATAAAGCACAAACACGAATGCATTAATACACATATATATACACATTTATTTACACATTTATAGGCTTACACAAATATGCTCTCTTTTATTTATTAACCGACATGCATACACTTTTACACGGTTTTATAGAAAATATCTGCCATCAAATATTTTATTTAAGCTTCATTTGAGTAAATTTTCTCTGTTGCTCTACTGTGCCATAAAAACCGGGATAGTGATTGTAATGAAATTTTTTCTCTCTTGCGCTATCATTCTGGCACTTTTACAGGCGCTTCTAACTTAACACGTCGATAAATATTTTATTTCCTCTCTCTTTCTCTGCATTAAATTTTTATTTTTTTAGAACAAAAATCATTTGTTTTTTATTTACGACTACGTTTGTTAAAGCTGTTGCTTTGCAAAAATATTTAATTCACTTAAATCTGCTTGAAAAGAAAACAAAATAAAACTTAAATAATAGTAAACGTGAAAAGTTTTAGGGAACAAAAAAGTTTGAGAGAGCCAATAAAATCAAATGATTTATGGCAACACAACGTAAAAAATAGAAATTACTTCAAACTTAAAAGACTACAACCAATCACTCACTACAACTCCAGGGTGATAAATTTCGCCAATTTCGAATAGACACCTAGAGGTGAACAGTTGTTAAGCTATTGAATACCTAGGAAAAGTTAGACAATTGACTTGAGAGGTTAGGTTCGGTTAGGTTAGAGGACGTATACTTGTCAATTAAGACAAGTACAGCACCCGGAGGTCGAATTTACCCATTGTACAACGTCCTAGTTTTTACACCACTTATGTTGTGTGTATTAATTTTACAAATGAGTGGTGGGGACCTGCAGTTTAATGTCGACTCAGAACGACAGATTTTTTTGAGAAACTTTTTATGGTAATTTTCTATTCTCTCAGAGTTTTTGCCAGAAATCTGCTGAGAGGAAGTCGCCGAAAAGTACTTTCTGTATTTTGTCTTGATGTTTGGCCTGGTGTGGTGTGTGAGGCTAGGTCGTAATCCTGACTGAAGGGTCGTAATGACCAATTATGTGTGTATGTATGTCATCAATTTTAAGAAGCAGATAAGTGTCTAGTATTGTACCTATAAAAAGAATTACAGCGATATATATGGTAAAGTCGCCAGTGCTTTATCGGATTTAAGCTCATTCTTTTCATTCCGTTTTCAACCACCCTGGAAGTAATTGCATGCACAACTAGCGAATACCACAATGAATGCCTCTCCTAAAATATACAAATCAAAGACAACGTCACACTAACTAAATAGTCGCCGTAGTCTATTAGGTAGTGTGTTGGCTTATTAGACGTAAAGCCAGGATTCGAGATCCAGGCCAGACATCAGAACAAATTAAAAAAAATATTTCTTCGGCGGCTTCATCTCAGCAGATTTCTTGCAAAAACTCTGCTATAAAATAAAATTAGCATGAAAAGTTTTCAAAAGAAATCTGTCGTTCAGAGGCGACTGTAAATTGTAGGTCCCGCCACTCATGTATAAAATGAACACACACAACATAAGTGGTGTGAGAAATTTCTTGACTGAAAAGTTTTAATTACCAATTATGTATGTTTGTATGATTCCTTCACCGATTAAACTGTCGTTATTATTACTGATTACCAAGAAGGATCACAAATCTGGTAACTCGCCCAATGTTAAATCTTTTGTGGTATCAAATTTTTCTCAATAACTGTTTTTGCCAGAAATCTGCTGAGAGGAAGTCGCTGAAGAAATACTATTTGTATTTTGTTTTGATGTCTGGCGTGGGGTTTGGACCCTGGATTTTCGTCTAATAAGCCAACACACTACCTACTACACTACCTACTACTGAATAAGAAAGTCAATCCTTCAGCATTTTTTTCCTATATTTTGTACCAAATTGTCATATTAAAGAATTTTTTTATAACTCATTCTGTTAATATAATAAAATGTCTTTCAAATTACAATTAAAGTTGATTTCTATAATAAAAGAAAAATCATATAATTTCCAGTGTTTAGTGAATGATTTAGGTGGCTTCACTTTATTTTCCATTCTATTTTTATTGGCCCAATTAAACAATTTCTGGCTGAAATAAGTTAAACTAAAATAATACGCCACTGAGATTTTTATTTTCTTAATGTTCGAGCAAAAAAAACAAATAAAAACAAAAGCAATTATAAACAATAAATTAAAAATATTGTTGAACATTTAAATGGCCATCTTAAAAAACATGTATTAAAGCCCAGGGGAAATGTGATTCAAACTTAAGCGAAGAGTATGGGAAATGATTTAATTTATCTTCATTTGCCATGCCTTGTATTTCGTTGTTTTTATTTTAATGAAATGAAAATAATAAATTAAAATCTCCCTCACCCTCATATGCTTTCTGAATCGAATAATATTGGCCATTTTAAGAATGTAAAGAATATATTCAGCCTGTACAAGGATATGCCGGGACAACAAAATTATCATTAAGAACATCGAATTCGAAAAGTAAAGAAGAATATTCAGGAAAAATTCATTTTTCTTTTATTGAAATAAGTCAATAAGTTTGTTTAGTGGCTAGCAAAGGAAATGAAAAGAATTTTTATGATTTCATGTTACAATTTTTACAATTCTTTGTATGATTCTTGAACGACTGTGTTTTTTTAGGGCAACAGAGAAAATAAATTCAAAATAATTGCCAATATCGCACAAAAGCATTGTCAAGCGGACAGTATATTATACAGGACCATTATAATGCTTAAAATTATTGTTATATATCAGTGATTATCACATACGTACATACATTACCCTTCAGTCAGGATTACGACCTAGTTTCTCACACCGCTAAAGTTGTGAACGCAACTTTATACATGAGGGGCTAGACTTTCGGTTTAAATAAGACTTCAGACAACAGATTAGAGAAATTTTTCATGGCAATTCCATTTACTCTGAGAGTTTTTGCCAGAAATCTGCTGAGAAGAAGTCGCTGAAGAAATATTTTTTCATATTTCGTTTTGATGTTTGACGTGGGATACCCCGGGTTCGTATCCCAATAAGCCAACACACTATCTACTAGATTACGGTGACTCCTGGATGAATAGGTATGTAAACAAACAAAATTATCGAATTGGAAACGACACCAATCCATATGAGATCTAAGAGCGTGTAATGCATCTTGAAAAAGGCACAGTTTGGTATAGAATTTAGATTGGTGATATCAAATGTGCACATTTTTTTGATAGTCACTGCGTGCCACACATGGATGCCATATTGGATAGTCTGCACAAGCTATTTGAGGTCCTTACCATCTCATGTAAGAGTAATATGAACAAACCATTCTAATCTCGTTAGACATTTTCTTGTGGAGTTTTGTTAGGTCGCAATTTAGTGCAAATAAGCTGTTTCGAATTCTCTCAATCCATAGAAGCCATGGAGAACATTTGAACGATGTTATGTTCCACATAAAGTAGCTTTCCCTATCCAGGAGGAGAAACTATCCAAGGAGAAAGCGACAATAGCGCTTTATAGCTTGCAAATGGCCTGTGCAATGCTGGTTCTATTATGCCTTAATAGATCCAACCCTGCTATATGGTGTTCGTGTTTGGTAGTCGGTGTGCAAATACCGCTGACACTGCCGACTGATAGAAAGACTACGCAGGGAGTATACTGTCCTGATCACTAGCGCAGTCTTTTCCACTCCAACCAATAGATTATTTGCTTTACTCAGCTAGCACCTTTACGATCTTCTATTAAAAAGGGGGCTAAGATGTTGCCAGTAAGACTCAATGTAGTTAAATCTTGATTCAACCTCGAATATGGACATGTCGCTGCTAGCACCTACAATCACATCCAGGGTTCCTTAAAACTTTCTGAATGGAGCATTTGTTTTTAGAATTCGATCTAAAGACTTCTTATATATAATTTATATAAAACGTATATTTCGTTTTCGCCTTACCATGGTTTTACATCTTATAAGCCAACACGCTACCTTCTAGACTACGGCGACAAAAGCTTTGTGAGTGAAAGAAAATTGCCATGAAAGAGTTTCTCAAAAATCTGTCGCTTAAAATCGATTTTAAGCTGTAGGTCCCGCCACTCATGCAAACTCCAGGTCAAATATCTCCAACAAAACGAAATATTGAAAAAAAAAATATTTTTCTCTGGCGACTTCCTTTCAGCCGGTTCATACGAGAGAAATAAAAGTTTCTCAAAAATATGTCGTTCAGAATCAGCTTTAAACTGTTGGTCCCACCACTCATGTATAAAAAAAAGCACACAACATAAGTGGTGTGAGGAACTAGGTTGTCATCCTGACTAAAGGTTTCTAATGACCAATTAAGTAAGTAAGTAAGTAAAGCATTAAAACTCTGATGGTTACCTGCGTTACAATTAAAGACGTCTCTTAATGTTAATCCTGTTAACCCCGTTACCATAGATGCTAACATTTGGATAGAAAAGGTCATGTTATGGAAAATAATTCTAATCACAATGCTAATGCCTGTCTAAACGAATTTAATAAATTTCATTCATCTCTTTTGTTTTCTTTATAATCTCATTTAATTCTTATGATAGGAAAATTTAAAATTAATTTTTGTTTTTGTTGTACAACAAAAACTATAAGTTTTAACAAAAATATTATATTGTGGGCCATAATCATTAGATGTTCATTAATTGAAATGACAATTTTTGGGTAAGCATAGAAGAGGTAGACAAAGTGTGGAGTATCTTTCCACACTTCACCTTTTGGATTATTAAAACAACCCCCTTTTGGATAAATCAACCATATTAGAAACAACCCTTAACCCAAAGGGCCAAGTGTTTCGTTACCAAATAATGAACAACAACACAACAACGTCAGCTTAAATTTAAAACATTAAAAATTATGACTCTTGTAAGAGTGATTAGAGAAACCTTATCAAACATTTTATCGGGAAAAAAAAGGATAACAAAAGGTCTGAACAAGGAATGTAGAAAAGAATTTCTTTTTTTGTTGTTTAATGAGGATATAAAAACTATTTTAGTTTGCCTAACATATATATCAGCTGCTTCAAAGTCATCAAATAACACCAGGTTGTTTCCCATCTACTGTTCTTTCTCTCTCTCCACAATCATTTTCAGTTTCATTATGAATCATGAAAAGGTAAGGAAGGTATGAAATACAATTTTACACCTCCCAGCTAAAGAATAACAATAAAAACCAAGGATAAGAGAGTGAGGGAGGGGAGTGTTTGAAAGGTAAGAGCAGACACACACTCAAATAAACACGCACGAAATTCAATGATTAACACAGCAGTAGCAACAGTCACGTTCTTAGTCATAAAGAATAACAAGGCAAAGGAAAGCAAATTCACACACACACTACATTTCCTTCCCTTATTAAAGCAATATTATTGTGCTTGTAGTTGTGAAGTACGTGTGTGTATACCCTAGTGTTTAGAGGGGTGTATAAAACCGTTACACTTTGTAACCAAATCAAATAGAAATTAGAGAACGTGTCAGCGTTCCTGTGATAAACGAAAATTCATAAGCGTTCATTAACTAGAAATGGGGAAAGAGAGAGAGAGAGGGAGAAATGCAGAGAAGGAATAAAAAGAAAAGAGGAAGAAAGATAAATTCAAATTTACTTTGATGAAATTTTGTGTCTTAAAAATTAACAAAAATTCAATAACTTTCAATAGTAAATTGGCTTAGAAGTAAAAGGTCTTTCAAAAGGCGTATGTATGAGATATCATAGACAATTTTTAGTCATTTGAGAGACCTCGTAATACCATTATGTGTGCAACATAATATCGATCAAACCTATGTGGAATAGATTCTCTGCTTGGAGCTCATCTGGAATTTTAAATTTTCAATGACTCTCATGTATAAATCAGACTTAGTTTGACTGATGGCCTGGCTGATATTGACATTAAGGACCGATTTGGTTTGTGGCTTATTCGCATACATCTGGGTCATAAGAAAACCCTACAAGAAAAAGACTGACGTAGTCAAATCATACAATCTCGGTGGTCAGTTCACAGCTTCAAGTGAGTTGATTATGTTCTCAAATCGTTCAAGCAGAATATTCAGTGTGGCATGAGTTGTGTGGCAAGTAGCGCATTATAGTTGAAATAACACGTCGTTAGTGCCCAGATCATCCAATTTTGCCAAAGAGAAGTAGGTGATCATCGAACTATAGTGCTCACCGCTGAAGGTGATGGCCTATCGAATATAAAATATCAAATACCAGCCCAGATAAATCAAATAAAACGAAATACCAAAAAAAATGTTTCTTCGGCAACTATCCCTCAACAGTCTTCTGGCAAAACCTGTGAGAGTAAATAAAATTGACAACAAAAATATTGCAAACAAATCTGTCGTTCAGAATCGACTATAAGCTGCCACTCATGGATAAAATTGCATGGGTGTTGTGAGAAACAAGGTTGTAATCCTGACTAAAGAGATGTAATGACCCCTAAGTTAAGTAAGTAAGACAACTGCTCAAAAGCGAACTCATGTCTTCTTCTACGGTTGTTTACCTTCAGTTTGTGGGCTAGTTGAATATTGTACGGATACAGGTCCAAGTCACAATGCAAAATTTGACAATTTTTGATATGCGAAGGACTGACTTCTCATAAACACTGAGAAATTGATTTCCGCGGATTCCTCATGCACACTGTCACAGACAGTGGAGGTGTTTTCTGCAGATCATGCATTTCGTTGACATATATGTCACAGTCTAGTGGGTGTGCGTTTATTAGACATGAGGCCACTCATCAAACCCCAGTTCAGATATCAACATAGAAATATGATAAAAAAATTTCAACAGCAGATTTCTGGAAAAAACTCTGAGTGTAAATAAAATTGCCATGAAAAGTTTCTCAAAAATCTGTCGTTCGTAGTCGACGTTAAACTGTAGGTCCCGCCACTCATGTATAAAAATTAATGCATACAACATAAGTGGTGTGAGAAACTAGGTCGTAATCCTGACTAAAGGGTTGTAATGACCAATTATGTATTATGTATGTTATTTGACAGATGGAGCTGCAACAAGATAGCCGCTATCAACTGTCAAAGTTCGGATGCCGCTGTTAGAACACCCAATATAAGAAGAATGAGGCAAGAGTGGAATCTGCTGGAGTTACATGATAAGCTAGAAGGGAATCTTAAATGGACAGTAAAAAACAGCATAAAGACAGTGGTTTAAAGCCAGCATAACATGGGAAAAACATGGGAGTTTCTTATGGAGTTGTCATACTTCAAAGCAGGGTAACGAAACAAAACTTTATTTTCTTTATTAAAACTGTAGTTCCTTATTTTTTACTGCGGTTTTTACCTCTTAAGTCTAATACTTTGGATTAATTTCAGAAATTTTTTCCACTTTTAAAGGGTTACTTGAGAATTTTTGTTTTTTTGGCATTAAATTATTTTTGTGTTGAACATATAACAAAAAAAAGGAAAATTATTGTTTTAAATATTTTAAATCCCTTGAAAATGAATGGCTGTGAAAACATCAATATTTCAGGCAATAAATAAAAATCGTCGTCCCCTAAAACTGTGTAATATTTTTTTCCAATTCTTATATCCTTTAATTACTGCACAACGTCAAGTGGATTTAACACAAAACTGGGGTTGATTTTGGTTGTACCCCATTTATTGAAAGGGAATGTACAAAATGAAAGTGCTTTGACAGACACTTTCATTGCACATTTCAAATTTAGGTGGGGGAAATCAAAAATTCCATGCAGTAAATATATTCGCTGTAAATTTAGTAAAAAAAAAACTGAGAAAATAAATGGAAAAGGTGGTGTTTGTGAATTTACTCAGTATATCAACAGAAATAAAAATGTTTAACGTAAAAACAAAATATTTTTTTTAATGCAATTTCATTTGAATTTTCTCAATACACAACAACAACTCAAAGAAGAATGCTTTTAATGACGTTTAAAATAAAATTTGTTGATGTATAAGTAGACATAATATCCTGTTGTTTTGTTTATCACCACAGGATTTTATTTTAGGAAGAAAAAAATGAAAAGAAATTTTTTAAGAATCCTTTAAATGGCAGATTTTTCTATAGAGATTTTACTGTGCAGGGTATTTATACTGCGTTACACTTGAATGTGTGTGGCTGTCTTTACCCCTTTTTCCATTAACTGCACAAATATTTCTCTCCACTTAAAAGACTTCGTCTTTGGCAATGTCACATACACATGCAAACATTAATTATTAATACAATACAATTACAAACACAAACACAATCATTTACACCCACACAAATACTCGTTCAAAACGATAAAAAAACCCCCGTTAAGAAAACACATTCATTGCTGAACAAATAGAATTAAAAAGGAACGTGAAAAAATTTATTTTCCTTTACATGTAATGGTGGTTGTATATCAAATCTTTAATGTTTATTGTGTATGCATGTGACAGAGAGAGAGAGAGAGTTAGAGAGATAGAGAATAAGAGAGAGAATTGCAGCATTTGTTATAAAATAAATAAACATTTATTTTTATGAGAGTGGAATAAAATAAAAAAGAAAACAAACTAATACTAACAAAAATAAACCATACAATTACACTCTTCACACATACACATACAAAACACTCGTTCTGTGAACGACAAACTTTAAGCCACCCACATGCACCATGAGTTGTTTGGTGGGATATGAAATCAAATTTTTAATTCAATATGGCCGATATGAACTTCAACTTCAAGTTGAACTTTTTATTTCATTTCGGTTTGTGGTTATTTTTCTATTACCAGTGCTCACTCAAGAGGTATAGAAAGACGTAGAAAATTTAGCTAAGGTTGGCATTATGGACAGCGGCAAAAGGTTGTTGCGTTCATTTTTAAGAGCAAAAGCTTTAGTTTAACTGGCAGTACAGACTCTTAACACAAATAACTTCCTTTCAGATCTATTTATCATACTTCAGGCTAAAATCATTCCACGCTTACTATAATCATTAAAGAGGTGAAGTTAATTCAGCGCAATAGAGGACAACCTTTCCTCTTGAAAGGCTAAATAACTACAATAAATAGCAGTAATTGATGTTGCCATTATCTATTAGATAGTGTATCGATCAAATTATAAATCCTGAAAAAAAAACTCAGTGACCCTTCTTAAACCATACCAAAGTCTAGTTTGAAGGACACAAAGTTATGTAGAGTGTTTCAGTAGTTGCCGTAGTCTAGTAGGAAGTGTGCTGGCTTATTAGACGTGAAGCCATGACGAAATATGAAAAGAATATTTCTTCGGCGACTTCCTCTCAGTATATTATGGCAAGAACTCTGAGAAGAAAATAAAATTGTCATGAAAAGTTTTTCAAAAATCTGTCGTTCGAAGTTGGCTGTAATGACCAAATTAAGTGGATCGAGGCTGTCAAGCCTAAATTTGTTGGAGATTATTTTTCATTTACCATGATGGAAATTGAAAGTGGCTATTAGAACAGAGGAGTCGAAATAATTGAGGCTGTAAAATGATTACAGGTCATGTAATCTTATTAAATTTTGAACGAGACTTGGAGGTATAACGACTACTGGTGTCGTCTGCGTTCAGATCCGCAGCATATCATGTTAATGCTAAAATCCGTGTTCCATATGAGGAGCAATCCTATGATGAAGTTGACGTGGGTATCAGATAGAGTTGAAAGTTATCGAACTTTTTCTTTGGCATTGTATTGTAAAGCGCTTTGGCAAGGATGAGTCAGTCTTTGAGAGATGTTCTGTCAGATCGGTTGAAAAATGTATCCTTGCTTATAACCTCATAGGCATGTGGTAAAATAAGAAGGTTTTGCCGATAAGTTCGAGAGGAATATAATCTTCATGCCCGCTATGTGATTTACTCAGGCAATTGCAGGTAGGTTTTCTGTCTCTACATTCGTCCGAGAGACCACCTGAGCTTGTAATTACATGCCCACTGTTTTCGGTTTCTGTCAAGCGCCGATCGCGACGCTTAGTATACCACTTTCCCTCGTAGTTACATGCTCTATTTTATTTTCTTAATTTTCTCAATGTTTATTTGCAGGCATTTTATTTTGCCTGTTTTCAGGAATGACAGAATTGTTCCATCAGGTACTTCCGATTAAACAAGACGTGGCCCAATTTATATCCCGGCTCTATTGCCACATAAAATGCAGATTATACAACATACAACTCCTACTTACCAAATTAATTTTTCATGCTCAATAGATCGTCCTGCTTGACTCGACTTAATGCGTCGATATGTAAACCTTAAGGGAGCTTTATTATTTTATTGCGAACATATGTACTTTATAATCTGATCAGAAGTGCTCTCTATATTACTAATGATTTTATTAAAGTAATCAACCTATGAATGTAACCACAAAAACGTGCCTATGTCTTTCTAATATCAGATCAGGAAAGGCTAAATGTTAATAAATTTTCGTTTAATTGGATTTTATTCACCAAAGCAATGTTAAACAAGAAAATTTATTGATACGTCGCTATGCGTTTAAATGCGTTAACTTGCGTTGACAAGCGTTCATAGATTTACTGAATTAATTTGAGAGATTTTTCTTCTTTCCGTAGACATTTTAATAGAGAAATAACTTTTGCGTCGGGTTATTTCTCATCCAGTGTCCAGCTGATACAATTAAAAGAGAAATGCATTGCTTATGGCAGCTTCGCTGTAAAGCAACCAATAATTTGACAAGTTTTTCCCTGACAAGTTATTTCCTGGTAGAAAAAATGTTAGTTCTCGATTTATTTGCCTGAAACTAAAAGGAGTACAAGACAATTTTTTAAATTTCTGTCCTTTACGACACGAGAGTCCATTGATGGAATACCTTCTGAAAACAATCCTTTACTTGTAGCTCTTCTCACAGTCACTATATATTACACGAATTTAGTCCTTACACAACGATAATATAGACTGTGGTTGTGTTGTGTTTCTTTTTTTCTTAATCCCCCTTTGTGCTAAACTCGATTTCATTTATCTTTCACTTAAGCATACTGCATGTGATTGTTTGTGTGTGCAAAAAAGTATCCCAGTATGCGTGTATTTCGGAGTATTATTGCAAGTCTTTCTCTGTGCTCTTTTCAAGTACAAAATTTTATTGATTTTCTTTCGCAACTTTGTGCTGCACTACTTGGCAGCGCTGTTCTCTCCTAAAACTTTTATAAGAGCAACGGACGTCAGCAGTATGTATGAAATAATGGAATTAACGCAATGCCTTTGATGAGAAACAAGAATAACAACAACAAAATGAAAATAAACTCTTCGATATTTTTTGAAATGACTCACACAGGAGTTTGAATCGAAATTGTGAAAAGGAACTGCTTGTCTCTCGTTGTTTGGTTTTGATTGTATTTTCTTTGAATGCGAGAGTATGTCTGTATATGTACAAGTGAGTTTGTAATGAAATAACGGTATCCAGTATTGGTGTCGATAAATGCCAGGCGTATGAGTACAGTAAGGATAACAGTGGACTGTAGTATTGAATACTTTCAGGCTAAAAATTGTTGCTTATTGAGAAAAACAAAACTTAGGCATTCTCATCTCATGATGTTGATGCTACAGTTGTTGAGTTTATTAAAAAGCAAACATCCCTTGTGTGGAAAAATTTTTCAATCCCTTTACGATTGTTATTGTTCTTGTTTATGTTTTTGCTTTTGTTCCTGTTCTCATTGAATTTGATTTGCATAGAGAGTAAGTTGTTGAGCTTGTCGTTTGTGTGTGCTTTTTCTATTGGAAGTTTGGTTCGATGGTATTATCCGCGTTTGTTTTGTTTGGGAACGAAGCTAAGGGAAAGAAGTCTAAGGTACTCCCTATAGAGGAGTGCTTAAGAAATAAAACAACATTTCTGTTAAATTTTTTATTTTTTAGAAACATCTCAGCTTTCTTTTCATTGTCATATCGGTTTAGACTAGATAATGGAGGACCGAGGCTAAGCTTGATAACTACAATGGAAACTGTGAACCATAAGTTAATTTCAATGGTAAAAATGTAGCCCACTTAATTTTTTTTACAGCCACACCTTAATGAAAGATGTCCAACGCTCCATTGAGGTCTCTATAGCTTAAACAATTAAAAAGATTTATGATGTGGTCCAACACTGGAAACATGTTCAACGCTCCGTTCAAGCCTCTATAGCTTAAACAATTAAAAAGATTCATGATGTGGTCTTGGTAAATCGACAATTAAAAGTGCAAAGATTGAGGTATATAGGCACCTCACATTACTCAGTGATTTCAATTTCAAATAAGAAAACGTTTCGTAGGTTAAAGTCTCCTTTGCGCCTAATCAACCATAAACACAATCATGTAACAATTTCGCAGCAATTATTGACTGCAATATGTGAGCGTTTTTGCACCGTTTAAATCAATCAATGGTTAATACTGTGTCATTCTATATAGTCTCTATGACAAAAACCCATGAATTAGGCCGCGAAATATTTCACCAAATCAAATCAGAAGAAATTGCTTGTCGGTAAAGTATTTGACTTGGGAAGTCGCCGTAGTCTAGTAGGTAGTGTGTTGGCTTATTAGACGCAAAGCCAGGGTTCGAGCCCCAGGCCAGATATCAAAGACAAAATACAAAAAGTATTTTTCGGCGACTTCCTCTCAGAAGATTTCTGGCAAAAACTCTGAGAGTAAATAAAAATTGCCATGGAAAAGTTTCTCAAAAAAAATCTGTCGTTCGGAGTCGACTTTAAACTGTAGGTCCCTCCACTCATGTATAAAAATTAACACACACAACGTAAGTGGTGTGAGAAACTAGGACGTTGTGCAATGGGTCAATTCGACCTCCGGGTACTGTACTTGTCTTAATTGACAAGTACACGTCCTCTAACCTAACCTAACCTAAAGTACTTGACTTCAATGACAAGGCTAGCGCACTAAGAAATTAGTTCAGAAAACCTCTATAAATCTCACTTTTTGAAAAATATAAAGCAATTGGAGTAATATTATACGACGTACGTAGGACCTCAGTATTTTTTTTTTTTCGTTTAAAAATATCGTGGTTTTATAGACAATCCCTTACATTTGCAATATTTCTTAATATGCGGATACATCAAAATTGTGTTATATTTGCCTAAACCAAGGTAAACAATAAAAATTGTTATTGCGTCAATATGCTTTCATGTGCGTTCACATGCGTTCACTTGCGTTTTCATGCTCCCCTGCGAAATATTGCCATCTTTTTTAAATAGATTTTCTATTTGTTTTAAAAACTGTTGAGAAAACTGATTGAAAGTTCTAGTCCGATTTTGCGGACACGTTTGCTGCTCCTTTGAATCATAAGAATTTAGGCAGAATAAACACCCTAACCCCCTTTCTTCATACGGCTACTAGTATCACCCCTAGGATTTTGAATGACCATTTCGACGCCTCCATTCTATAACATTCTAAGTCGTAAAAGTGTGTTTTGAGCTATGAGCTCTCAAAGTTTTCACGCGACATACGACTATATGTGTATTCTAAGAAGATTTTTCCCTATAACTGCGGAACGGATCGGCGCATCTTAACCAAATTTTGACAGTATTTAAGTAAGAGAACGTAGAATTTAAAAATGTAAGTACACTTAGAATGTTATAGAATGGAGGCGTCGATTTGACGTCTTTTGACGTCTTTTGAAGTTGACGTAGTCTAGCTTATTAGGGAAAGCATGTGATTTAAGACGATTTCACTCCAACGGTCCTCTGGCTTAGAGTAAATAAATTAGTAATGAAAAGTTTCTCAAATCTATAGTTCGAAATCAAACCCCTGCCATTTGGGGAAAAAATTACGCATTCAACTCGGGTGGTTAGAGAAACTAGGTTGGAATCCTTATTATGAGATTGTAATAACCAATTGAGTGTCAAAATAAAGTTCCTGAACGAAATGTTTTCTCTGTATTTCGAGCCTTAGCTAGAGGAGCTACTAGCTGAAAATAGTTTAAGGCTAGTTGGCTTAATGTAAGGAAGTGAAGTAGCTTCGTTGCCGCAAAAAGTTTAGGAGATACCTGTCTGAAATTTATATCAGTTCTACATGATTTTTTTCACATGTCACGAAGTAGAATTGATTTTTAAAATTTTTAAGTTAAAAAGATTTCGCATCAGAAACCTGAGAATCCATGAATGCCTTCTTGGCCTATGAACTTTTCAATGTTTCTTTTGTAAGTACATTTTTCAAATTCTTCTCTACATGCCCCGTAAGTAAGTATGAGATTGTACGTACGTGTTCATGTGTTTTTGAGTGCGTCTATGCTGTACGTGTCATATCATAGTATCTGAGTGCTTCCGTGTTTCCATCAAGTCATAACATGAAGACGAAGCCATTGCGGTAGTCATTGTCGTCAACATAACCGTACACACTGGCAATGATGATGATAATGACGATGACATTGTTAAATGCAAGGAAAATCGAAAAAGAAGGAGAATATCTTGATATTTTTATTGCTCGAATGCGGTGTCAGTAATGAGGTATTCTTTGTTATTTTTGAAAAAAAAGCTGAAGAAAAATAACTCCCGCAAATAAAAAATTCTTTGAAAATTAAAATGAAGAGCTACTATGATAACCGTATGTGGAAAGATATTAAAAAATTTAATCATATTTTAGCTTTTAGCCGGTAGTAAAAACATCAACACATTGTTGTTGTTGGATGCTCGAAAGGAAATTGCGCCTACTTCCGTTACTCCAACCAACAACAATAGCAAAAAGTGTTAACAGTAAAAAGTGTTAATGTTTAACGCTTGGCATTATTAACGCCTCGTCATGTCATCAAACGTTGCTAACAAATATTCCCATCATATATGCCCGCCCTGTTGTTATTTCTTGGATAGCGCACACCATTACCATTCTAATGCCAGCGTACTAGTAATTCTAATGCCAGCGCAGCAGTTCTCCTAATGCTTTTATAATTTCTTTACACACGTCAATATCACGTTTAATAAACATTGAGTCTCATGGCTAATGGCTAATGAGATTTGAAGTGAATTTGCGAATATTTTTAGAACAATAACAGGCAGTGCGTACAAGTGTGTAACGTTCAGATCTGATAAATCTTTCTGTAAAAATTGAAATTAATTTTTAACGATTTGATTTGAGATTTCAAAGTAAACGAATATAATTTATTTCAACTAATTTTGGCAAGTTTTTATTGCTACTGCTACTGATATTGTTTCTGCTGCTGTTTATCTTAAATTTAAATTTGCAACATTTTATTGGCATTTAACTTTACGCCTCATTTAACGTGAAATTAATTTTTGTTGTTTGAATTTTAACAACCTCCTTAAATTACTTATAAAAAGCCATGACCATGGAAGACCAAAAGAAATGCTTTCAGTTCTTAAACTACCAGAGAACATTAAAAAAATTTTAAGATTTCTAAAATTCGTTTCCTTTATTATTGGATTTTGAAATTTAATTAAAAATTCTAGCCGGTAATGTTGTTGACTATTTAATTTGCAATATCCGCAGTGTGTGAATGACCTCAAGCCAGTGGCCACATAAAGAAGAAAGAAAAGTACAACATACAGTTTACAGGGGAAGAGATAAAGTGTAACAATCACACAAAGTCGCCGTATTCTAATGGGCGATTTTTTAAGAGCTATAGGAAAATTTTTTAAAACAAAAACACATAAAATTCAAAAAAATGCATGAAATCGTTATTTGAATCGATAGTATGGTCCATATAATTTAATGCTTGAAGATTATTTCATGCAAAAGTTGACCGCGACTGCACCTCAAATGGTCCATCCGCTTAGTCCAATTTTGGCATACTCCTTCCAACATTTCGGCCGGCATCGCACGAATAAATGCTTCAATGTTGCCTTCCAATGCGTCAATTGAAGCGGGCTTGTCTGTATAGACATGAGCTTTAACATAGCCCCACAAAAAAAAGTCTAAAGGCGTTAAATCGCACGCTCTAGGTGGCCAATTGACCGGTCCTGAACGTGAAATAAAATGTTCACTGAACTCGCCTCTCAATAAGTCCATTGTTACGCGTGCTGTGTGGCATGTGGCACCGTCTTGATGAAACCACATGTCATGCAAGCCAAGCTCTTGCATTTTGGGCAAAAAAAGTTGGATATCATCTCACGGTATCGCTCACCATTCACAGTTACGTTACGATTCGCAGCATCTTTGAAGAAGTACAGTCGAATGATGCCACCAGCCCATAAACCGCACCAATCTGTGACTTTTTCTGGATGCATTGGTAGCTTTTGCAATGCTTCTGGCTGATCTTCACTCCAAAATCGACAATTCTGCTTATTTATGTATCCATTGAGCCAAAAATGAGCTTCGTCGCTGAACACAATTTTTCGATAAAGAAGTGGATCTTCGGCGAACTTTCCAAGAGCGCATTCACTCAAAAATTCTTCATTGCGGTAGGTCATTCGGCTTCAATTATTGCACCAGCTGTATTTTGAAAGGCTTCACACCTAAATCCTTCCGCAAAATTTTCCACGTTGTTGAGTAACAGAGGCCCACTTGTTGCGAACTGCTACGAATCGATAATTGATTGTCATCATTAACACTGGCCGATACAGCTGCGATATTTTCTTCATTTCGCACTCTACGTAAGCGTGTTGGTGGTTTAATGTCCAACAATGTAGATTTGGTGCGAAATTTAGTCACAATAGCCCGAATAGCCGCTTCAATGGGTCGATTAAACCGACCATAAAATGGAAGAAGCGCGTGATGAACTTTCTTAACAGAGCACGCATTTTGATAATAAAATTCAATGATTTGCAAGCGTTGTTCGTTTGTAAGACAATTCAAGGTTAAATTATAGGCCAAACTGAAGATGTTTGACAATGAAACAAAAAAAACATGAAACGTGCGTGAGCTGTTTAAACCAGTGTTGCCAAAAAGATAATAGCGAAAAAATCACACGTTATACAAAGTCTGTTAGGGGAAGGGATAAAGTCACATAAAGCCTCCGTATTCTAGTGGATAGTAAGTTGGCTTATTAGACGTGTTGCCATGTTTTAATCTCTGGCTCAGACATCGTGACCGAAACTAAACACAGGAAAAATATTTCTTCGGCGACTTCCTCTTATCAGATTTCTGGCAAATACTCTGGTAGTAAATAAAACTATCATGAAATGCTTCTCAAAAATCTGTCCTTCGGACTCGCCTTATATAAAAATGAATGTGTGTTTATTTGCTTGTGGGTTTGTTTGTTTGTTTGAAGTCTTTAGACAGCTAAACGGATGGAGCGATTTTCTTGAAATTTTAACAGTACCTTCCTGTATGTCTAGAAGGAACTATAGGCTACTTTTTATTTTAAAATTTCAAGTAGGCGAGGTGCCACGCCCACATAACCAATAATAATAATATGTCACATATCTCATAAACTGCAACAGCTAGAGTCCTTAAATTTTGTATGGACGACTTTAACGTATATATAAACAAAATGGGCAGATTGGCTATAGTGGGCATGTCACCTCCCATGGTCTATATATATAAAAATGAATGTTTGTTTGTATGTACCTTATAGAATCGTAAACTACGCATTCGATCATATTATGATCTTTAGCAAAGTTGTTGCGCATGAGCCGACAGAGGTTTCTAAGTTTGTATGGCCAATATCCGATAGGTGGCGCCACTGAAAATTACTTAAAATGAATTAAATCGTAAACTGTGCATTTGATCATATTATGATCTTTAGCAAAGTTGTTGCGCATGAGCCGGGAAAGGTTTCTAAGTTGGTATGACTAATTTCCGGCAGGTGGCGCCACTGAAAATTACTTAAAATGAATTAAATGTAAACTGTGCATTCTTTAACAAAGTTGTTGCGCCTGAGTCGACGGAGGTTGGTGCGATTAATTTCAGATGGATGGCGTCACTGAAAATTATTCAATATGAATGACAAGCAATTGGTCGACCTACACCTCAAGCACGGAATAATTCCCTCAGAATCAGACGAGCATTGAGACTGGAAAATCTTCGAGTATATGCTAAGATCCGTTCGCTTGAAACACTTCAACAACGAGAAGTGAGGTTAGAAACTGATCGAATGCGTACTACTCAGGCCCGTTCATCTGAATCATCAGGACAACGGGAAACAGAATCAATAAAATGATTCAAAATTAATTGGACATTTGTGTAATGACTTTCCATCAAATTTATTTTAGTTGGTGGCGCAGCAACACGCGCAGGGTACAGCTAGTTCATGTATAAAATTAACACACACAATATGGGGGATGATGTGAGAAGCTAGGTTGTAATGACCAATTAAGTAAGTGAGGAACAATTATTGAGTTACAGGGCATAGATATTCCGATTGTCTCTATTAAATTGGACATTATTTAATTGCCTTATAGATAAGAGGTTGCGTACAATATTGCTAGAGTCTACTGGCCATGTATAATTAAAAGAAAGAGTCACTTTTCTCCTTAAATCACATGGACATTCTTCGCACAATAACGATTCTCACGAGCCAATGTTGTTTTGGTAGGCATGCTGAATGACTTCACATTCCCGTATTTCTGAGAAGAAGGAAGAGACTGCCTTTCACTTTAAGGATCAATGCAAAAGAATGCTGCAATAGCAAGATTTATTTTGAACTCGCTATGGTTTCCTTTAAGAAATGTTTGATCATCGGGTAGAATATTGATTGTGGTATTACAATGGCCCTAAAAGTGTTGCTTTCAGAGAACATTGCAAGTGAATTGCTATGCATAGAACACCAAAAGCAATAAATTTAACAACAAAATCTCTTTTTGTTTTTACTTTGTTTATCATTCTTTTCTGAGAACATGTCTTCTGTTGTATTTCAAATTTATTTGCTTATGGGGAAATAAAACTTTTCAATTCAGTTTTATTTCTCTCAATTTAGTTTTATGCTCCTAAACTTTTTTCTTGTTGTTATCCATTTCACGAAAAAGTGTTTCTAATTAGTTTAGAGGCGATTTGAAATTGAGTCCTTGTTTATGACTTTTCTGTGAGAGGCAATCACAAGAACAAAAAGAGACAATAACTCCAATAAGAGAGTTTAAAAATATAAGTTCACCTAAGGCCAAATGGCAAAATAAAAGCAAAAGAAATTCGAATTGTAAAAACATTAAGAAAAAGAGAGCAAGAGAGAGGACAAGACATAGATTCTCTATGGTTCGAGTATTATAATTTAAAGGGAAAAACCAAACAAAATAAAAACACACGCATACAAAAGAGTAAATGAAAAAGAGCAGACATTATCTCGTGTATTGAAATTGCATTTAATTTAGTCTCGTCCATATGGCGCCATTTACTTCTTTGGTTTTTTTTTTGCTCAGTCGTTTGGATTTCGTTGCTTTTCTTGTTTTTCTAAATATTCATGCATTGTAGTGGTATTAGTAGCTGTTGGCGAACTGCTGTTGTTCCAACTGTTGTCGTCGTGGTTTAATTTTTTTCTTTTTCACAAACCCTACTCCAGTAATACCAAAGAGCGAATTGTTTTAATTTTAATAATGACTAGAACAACATAATGAATTAAATATTCATTAGAAACCAAAAAAAAATATGTTGAATGGAGTAGAACACTTTCTTTTTCTTCTTCTATCTGTGTATCTTGTTTTAGAGACCATTTATTGCCTTTTTTTATAGATTTGCCTCATATTTAAAAACCAATTCATTTATTGTTTATGTTTTTGAATTGTTATTGTAGTTGTTCTAACAAAAGTTTATTAAAAGCAAATTATACAGGACATCGTAGTTTTTCTCCCCATTTTTGGTTTATTTTTTAAATTTTTATGTGCGCACTTTTAACAATTTTGTTGTTGTTGCAAAACTTTTCATTGCCCACTAAAATGTGGTGGATTTAATTTAAATCGAAAACAAATGTTGAGTTAGCAAAAAAAAGAAGCCAGTAGCGTTTCATTCTGGTCGAATCAAAAAACCCAACAATGGTTTTACAAGCTCTGCTTAGGTTCTTACCATAAACACAGCACAACACAGTGAATCCAAAAACATAATATAAATTTTTAGTGAAAGGAAAAGGGCAACGTACCATTGCTATTATTCATCCTTTCAATAAAAATAAAAAAAAACTAAAAAGTTTTGTGTACAGATATGCAGAACGTTTTACTTCATATTATTGTCCTCAACAGCATCTTTATTACCGAGAGTGTACGATCTATGAAGTCGACGTAGTCTAGTAGGTAGTATGTTGATTTATTAACCCTTTCATGCCCGAATTTTTTAGACCGGAGCTACAATTTTTTTAAGGACATGTGTTTGTTAATCATGGCCTAAATATGAAGTGATATTAAATTCAGAATCCTACGTATTCTGGTTTTACATGTTTTTAACGAAGCTTGTTTGCAAAAAAAAATCTTTTAAAAAAATTAAAAATTACGGAATTTATGAACAAAAATGTACAATGTTGCCTATAGCCAACATCGGGCATGAAAGGGTTAAAAAAGCTGTGGTTCAAACCCCAGGTCAGACATCAAAACGAAAATATGAAAAATTATTTCTTCGGTGGCCGCCTCCCAGAAGATTTCTGGCAAAAACTCAAAAAAATCTGTCGTTCGGAGTCGACTTTAAACTGTAGGTCCCGCCACTCATGTATGAAATTAACACACACAAAATAGGTGGTGTGAGATACTACATCGCAATCCTGACTGAAGGGTTGTAATGACCAATTATTTACGTATGTACATCTATTGTACTCTCATCCAACTTTATAGAGTATGTTACAATCTTTCTCCTCTACTTAAGGCTGCAGCCCCGTATTAAAAATTACAATTCTGTTCCTGGAACCTGGTGTTTCTTTTTGGGATGCATTATGAATTCAGATGTGGAATGTGTTCCGATGAATGATTCATTTTCATTGTCACAGAATCTAATATTGGGCTCGTAATTACCCCCCATTCTGCATAAGTGTAACACAAATCTCTAGTAATGGGTCCGCCATATAACGTTTTTTTTCTTCAACTAGTGCTTATTTCGTGAATGGTAACACTTAGCTCATGTCTGATTTGAGAGATAATTAGATTTATCCTTCCGCTGAACGAATATGGACCATCCAATGCGTTTTCGCTTCGCTAAGTGGGCCTGCGGTCGACTTACAGAAGATGCTTTGTACAATGGATCAATTCGACCTCCGGGTACTGTACTTGTCTTAATTGACAAATACACGTCCTCTAACCTAACGTCCTCTAACCTACAGAAGATGCCGATTTTGGCAAAAAAAAAATCATCTTTTCAGATGAAGCTCATTTTGATCTTGGCGGGTATGTAAACAAGCAAAATTGTCACATTTGGGGCACAGAAAACCCGCACGCATACATTGAAAAGCCGACGCACCCAAAACGAGTCACTGTTTGGTGCGGATTTTGGTCCAGAGGTATTATTGGGCCATTTTTCTTCGAAAATAAGCAATGAGTGGCCGTTACAGTCAATGGCGATCGTTATCGGGCCATGTTGAACGAATTTTTGTTCACAAAAATTGAAGAGGAGGATATTGGCAATATTTGGTTTCAACAGGACGGCGCTACGTGCCACACAGCCAAAGCTACACTCGATGTTTTGCGCCCTGTTTTTGAAGATCGCATTATCAGCCGCAGATCTAATGTCGTTTGGCCACCTCGGAGCTGCTATTATTTGTGGGGTGCCGTCAATGTCAATGTCTTCCTATTGGATGCCTTAATACCCCACAGATCTCAGGAATGTATTCCAATTATTCATTTTCATCGGCATCGAATCTTTATGTTGGGCTCAAAACTACCGGCACTCGGCATAAGTGTAACCCGTCTCCAGTGCCTTTGCAAAAGATCGGTTACGAACCTTAGGTTATTTCTGAAGACATTGACTTTCCAACAAAAGTTTTGAATACATCAAACCCACTTACTTTGAGAAAAGTCCTTACCTCTGATTACATTCCCTTGCGTTAAGAATACTTTTCCAAAAATCAGCTGTACTCCACAGAAAGGTATGGCAATTTCCCTCCTTGCTTTGGTCGGCTGCTTGCTCATTGTAAAGAGTTCCCATATAATGTGGGAATGAGCAGCGGGGTAATCTTGTTTTGCCAACCAGACTTTATCCTTAATTTAACCTCATAACAGCCGAGTGTTCTAATGGCGGTCTGATTGTCAGATAATATTGTTATGTGTTGTCTTTTGTACCTACCAATACAAGTTGAATTGAATATTATAAGTTTCTTAAATTTTGTGTAATTTTTTTATTATTTCTTGTTGTTTACATTTAAATTTTTTTAGTTTTAATTAAATTTTTTAATAAAATATTTGTGAATTTGTACAATGATTTTTTATCACAGAACGTTGAATGAAAATTAATACTTTTCAGTGTTTTATAATTTTTTTTGTTATTTTATTTAATATGGATTTTATTTTAATATTTTTTTAAATTATTTTTGTTAAATTTGGTGTTATTTATTTACTTGATAATTTATTATTTTTTTTATTGCTTTTTTTACACATTTTTCGTAGTAACGTTTCACTGCACTCTACAATATTACTTTTCTGTTGTTTATTTTTTATTTTATTTATTTAAAATTTTTTACATTTCTTTTAAATTTTTAATGTTTTTATTTGATTAAAGTGTTTAATTGAAAATGTTTTATTTTAAATTTAAATTTTTTTATTTTTTTAAATATTTTTTATTTTTTTATGTTTTTTTTTTGTTACAAAAATAATTTTTTAAATTTTTGAATGATAGTTAATAATCTGTTATTTAAACAATTAATTTTATTTATGCATTTTTTATGTAAATTAATATTTCAATTACATTTTATAGGCGTAGCTTAAATGACGTCAAATTTTTAAATAAGTTTTCCTTTTTTTATATTTCATTTATTATTATCATTCATTTTTTTTTCTTAAATTAATTTAAAAAATATTTTTTTTTATATTATTTTAACATTTTTTATTATAAATTTTTTTATATTTATTTTTCCAGTCAGAATTGAATTTTGGTTGACATGTTTTTTAAAAGAGAATATAAAAAACATTTGTTTTGTAATACTAAATTGAATAAAATAAACAATTTTTAATTTCATTCATTCATTCATTGTTATAAACAGGTTGCTAAGCAATGTTGCAGACACCATAAAATTGTTCTCCATAATAAATTGCTTTTAATTTTTTTATTTAATTTTTTTAACTAATTTTACTGTTATTTCTTTGTTAATGATTTCTTTTGTTTAAATTTTAACTATAAAATTAATTTTTAGTTCCTTTTTAAATTTTTATTTTAGATTTTTCCTTTATTTACGTTTCTTCGTTACAAAAAACAAACACCACGAAATCATTGTTTAAGAATCGTAAAATTTGTTTAAAACACAAAAGCATTTGACATTTTACAACAACCCCCTTCAGTGAAAATGATGTTTGCATAGCACGACAACGAAAAAATAACAACTGCCGCCAGCAGGCTGATAAACAAACCATTCAAGCAGACGTTAATACTAGACAAGCATACACTAACACCCCCCTTATACCATGCTTACGCGAACACAAAATTGAATGCAATGTAGTCAACCACCACCTAAGGGTAGTTTTTTATAGCAAGTCTTCTTGTTGTCGTTGTTGTATATTTTATTACACTTACTACGTACAACAACAAAATAACACACTTGAACTACGCCAACACCACCACTTTAGCAATCACACGACAAATGAAACACAACAAGAAAAAAAGCAAAACAAAACAAAGAAAAAAACCGGCGAAAAAGTGAAACGAAAAACGTACAACGACTTTGTACAACGAAATTGTACAAAAGCAACAACAACAACAACGATTATTTGAGAATTTTGTAAATAATGAAAGAGTCACTGAAATATGCTTCTACAATATGTGTGTATACTCATGCATATACTCATGGATATATGTATATGTTACTTGTGTATGCATTCTGAACCTTGTGCAATCGTCTCTCTTTTTCTCTCTTGCTATCCTTTCACTGTGTGTTTTGTTTTCACTGTATTGAATAATTTCAAACAAATGTATAGCATATGTTGAGGGGTCCCCGTAAGTAGAGTAAATTTGTATGTTGTTGTTATTGTTCTGTACTAAACTTTTAACTGCACAATAATTTTGTTAAACAAAATAAACAACAAATTACACATACAACAGACGTATGCAGCGCATACATTTACAGTGGTGCTGATTATTGTTAAATGCATAGACATGCATAGACATGTAATTGTAATTATGATTTTAAAATCTCCACATTAATTTGCACAACGAATGGTGCTTTGTAGGAATTTTCTTTTTAATTGCATAAATTGGTGACACACTGACAGCTTGTTGGTGCAATAAGAGAACAAATATAAATAAAAAAAAGAAAATTTATGTGGCGATATATCAGAGCAAAGTTTTGAAACGAAAATTATTTTCAAATTTTTCAAAAATTGATTTTTAAATCGTTTGAATGGCTAACTTGTAAGAAACAGTACTGCTTTCTACACTGAGACGAGTATAGTATTTCGAGTGTAGAAGTTCGAGGACCGTTGTAAGGCAGTTCAAAGTCAGTTCAAAGGCAGTTCCTCTCTGGTTTCCCGGATACGGGTTTCCCCAAATACTGCTGTAAGTAATTGCTACGCACGTAGCATGTAGCATGTTCGGTGTACCACGAAATTTATAACGACCATCAAATTCACTTATTTACTAATCTACAGCGACAAAATTAAATATGAATTGAAAACGTAATAAAACAAAACAAAAGGAAAGAAAACATAAATCAATACCAAGCATTACTCCGTAAATCTCTTTATGAAGCTTGATTTATACAAATATCCTTAAAATATTGTAGATAGATAGAAAATATACCAAAAAGGAACATAAAAACATAAGCATCATTATTTAAATATATTTTCTTTAATTTTTTTACCTTTTAGGCGAACAAAAAATTAAATTTTTAAAAATCTTAAAAAAGGATATATGGACTGCTCTGAAAGTATGTTAGCTAATCCCAAACTATTTATAGAGTATTATTTCTTACATAAAACTACAAGTTGTGTGATAAAAGTTTTATGAAAATGGTTAAACTTTTCTAACAAAAAATTAAGAGAAATATATTTTTTTTTAGAAAAAAAAATCATTTTCATTCGAATTTCTAAAAAAGGCTTTAAGCATGATTATTAAAGGCTGGAAGACTTTTAGTTCATTTTTCGAAAAGGCGTAATAGGTGTAAATATATCTTTATCAAAGCGATTCTTTTATCTCATACGTACGTAGTCGACCGAAATATTATTATCTGTAATAAAACATGGGACAAAACACATTTTTCTAATGTTTGTCTGTCACGTGAGATAAACATGAGAAGAGCAGTAAGGAAGACTCTACAATATTTCAGGAAACAGCTGCTAGCAATCTGCGTGAAAATTGGTAATATAAAATAATGTATCAAAGTAAAGTTAGCCCTCTCAACCACCTCAGCAGTCAATGAGCAAATAGTAATACTGTTAACATACATACATAATTGGTCATTACAACCCATTAAACAGGGTTACAACCTAGTTTCTCATACCACTTATGTTGCATGGGTTAATTTTATGCACGAGCGGAGCGACTTACAGTTTAAAGCCGACGCTGAATGCAAGATTGTTTGAGAAACTCTTCAATTCAATTTCTTATTTACTCTCAGAGCTTTTTGCCAGAAATCTTCTGACAGGAATTCACAGAAGAAATATTTTTTCATTCTTCCGTTTGTTGGTAATGTAAAGACCTGAGGTTTGAACCTGGGCCTCACGTCCTACATACTAGATAACGGCGATTTGACGCCCTATTTCTACACATTTTTAAAAAGATTTCTTGGTTAATGTAGAGTATTACACGTCCAAATTTCGTTAAAATGTTAAAATTAAAACGAATGTGATTATATTTATATGTAACTGCAATCCATGTGGAGATGTTAGGATATGTACAGAGATACACTCGAAGCAATGTGGCTTATTGTAGTCGCCAGATGCTGTACTTGGTGCACTAGATCATTGCCGCATATGATCCATTCGTAACATACTTAAAAAATTATTTAATTTCTACACATCTTAGTTAGAAGGCGTCTAAAGCCGAACATTGCATGAAAAAATCTAATAACAGGGCAACAAACTTCAGCAAACATATAATCTGTTTGATATAGAGTGGTGACTTTTAAACTACATGCGATAATGGTGAAGCAGTTTACGTCCAACTGCCAGAATTAGAACAATAAATGATGCTAATTGAAGTCGGCAGATTCTAGTAGGTGCTGTGTCGACTTAGACGTGTGGCCACGGCTGAAACTGTTATATGGATTGGTGTCATCGTCAATAAATGAATTGGGCTTCATCGCTGAAGATGATTTTTCGATGATTACGTTTCAAAAGCAGAACACCCATTTAAATAAAAACGATTTTATTATTTGCATGGTAGTCGCCGCAGTGTAGTAGGTAGTGCGTTAGCTTATTAGCCATTATTCTAATACCAGGACAGACATCTCCCACAAAACGAAATATGAAGATATGTTTCTTCGGCGGCTTCCACGCAGCAGATTTCTGGCAAAAAAAAATCTGAGTAGAAAATAAAATTGTCATGAAAAATGGCGCAAACAAATCTATCGTTTCGAGTCGACGTTAGACTGTACGTCCCGCCGCCACTCATGTATAAAATTAACGCACACAACATATGTAAGTGGTATAAGAAGCTAAGTTGTAATCCTGACTGAAGGGTTGTTATGACCAATTAGGTATGTGTGGTAGTCACTTCACAGTTCCTTCACGTGACTTGACCATGTCTTCAAATCTCTCGTGCAGAATATTCAATGTGGCTCTAGCTGTGCAATGCAGCGCTGAAGCTAGATCGTAATACTGACGGAAGGGTTGTAGTAACCAATTATGTATGTATGTATATAAGTATATGAACCTCCAATAAGTTTAATTTTAATCAAGAAAACCGCTCGTATGATTTTCAAATTATATTTTCTATTCATGTGGTTTTCTATACATTTTAAGAAGGAACAGAATTTGATTGAAAAAAAGGAAGAAAAACATGTTGACTCGTTAATAAGGGGTGGTGCATGTGGTACAAATGAAATGTATGTGTGTATGTATGTGTATAACCATGAGTATTTCTATGTCAGTCTAGTTTTCTCTCTGTCTGTTTATATGTGTACCGTTAAACATAAAATGCTACATCACAGAGGGTTGCTGTTTGTATGTATTGGAAAATACACGTATTGAGTTACAGTCGAAATGATTCCTTGTATTCCAAATAGGTGTGTGTGTGTGTATGTTTTTGAGTGAGAGTAAGAGTTTGTGTTTTTACTTTCTTTAGTAATCTTCAAAAAGTTCACAATTTTTCAGCAAATATTAATGCCAAGAGAGCCAAACAACGTAAAATAAGAGAAAACAAAGTTTTGTTTTTGTTTTTCTTTCCTTTCGATGTTGTTACTTCAATATGTGTTGAAGCTAACAATGACGATGACGATGATGAGTCATTGCTATACATTGTACAATGATTTTTCACCAGGTATATTCTGCAGCTATATGTGTAACATGTATTTAATAAGAGACGGGGGGGATAACATAAACAGTGAATGTGTGCGTTATTTAGTTGGTCGTAGTAAATGTAGTAAACATTGTTAGATTTTTTTCTCTGTTTCGTTTTAACATGCTTAAATATCTGATTACATGTTTTTGTATTTGTTTTTCTTTCTTTTTTTGGCGTATTTCAGACAAACTGTTGTGTATATTTGTATGGGATTTACTAATGATTTCCTTTATTTTTTTTGCATTCGTGTTCAAAAATTTGTTTGAATTTTCCTTATAATTCCAATTCATTCTAATCATTGTGTAATCCGAAAGAAAATTAAAGGGTATGAGTAAGTAAAGAAGTTTTAGAAATCATCTTAAAGTTTTCCTAGAAACAATAAAAATTTCCTTGTATTTCAGACTTCATTTCCAAAGAGAGGTACGTGCCAAACAGATCATGTGTCAGCTGTAAACTTAAAGCAAAGAGACTAAAATGTCTGCACTAAGATTCAAATGGCAATTTGGGTTACAGACCCTAGGAATGTTGGATCATAGAGTGTAAGAAGGCGATTACGGCAGAAAATTACGGAACACAAATTTGGATAATCAGTCCAGTGAATTGGAAATGGGCAATTAAATATGGCATAAGTGTTACGTTCTAAGACGATACTGATGGAAGGAATATTAACTACATTAATAAGCGCCCCATACGCGGAGCCTACTATGCATATAATACTGAACTGAATAGCTGTGGATGGACATCTAAGTGAGGAAATATTTTAAATCTCATTAACCAGCCTTCGTAAGCCTTGCATGCCAATATTTTTGGAATGACCCTATGACTCATTTTAAAGGAAAGGCCTGCAAAATATAAGGAGGTTTGTACAAGACATACACGTTCTATTGGGATGGCAAGTCATACAGATTACCTAACCAGGCCAGCGTATTTCAGTTGGAGATTTGTTTGAAACTGGTGCCCTACCTCATTCAAAATATTCATATGTGTGGATAGTTAAGCAACAATCAAAGTGCTGGGATCCAATCTCGTGAAATCAAAGGGTGTTAAGAGTTGCAGAGGCTCTTTACAATCGCCTCTACTGTTTTTCGGGCCACTCTGCTATAGAAGGAAGTTAGGAGTTGCATGGACTTTCTACATGATATACTTTGACATAACACCCGCCTGATTTCCAGGCCACTGTGGCATAAAGCGAAAGAAAAGAGCAGACGAACTAGCACGGAAGGGATCGAAAATGTCTGAGGAAGACACAATACTTCAAGAATCTTCTTCTTCTTCTTAATTGGCCATAACAACCCGTTTAACGGATTTCGGCCTGCCACAACACATCCTTCCAGGCGCCAGTTGGTCACACCAATCGATGACAGGGCTTCCTCGTTTTGGTCCTTCCAACGCAAACAAGGTAGTCCTCTTCGCTGACTCCTGCATCTACCCGCACCAAATATCTGTTTCACCGCAGCATTCTAATCCATTCGCAGCCGCTGGATATTAATACGCTGTACAACGTCTATGTCGTTGATGAGCTCATACAGCTCACTGTTGTATCGGATACGGATATCATCACCAACTCGCACTGGACCGAAGATCTTGCGTAGTACTTTTCTCTCGAACACTCTCAAGGCCGCTGCATCTGTACTTAATAGGGTCCATGCCTCTGCGCCATAAAGAAGCACGGGTTGGATGAGCGTCTTTGAAAGTGTTAGTTTTGTCGCACGAGAGAGGTCTCTGCTACTCAATTGCCTATTGAGACCATAGTAGCACTTGTTGGCAAGAGTGATCCTGGGCTTGATCTCCAGACTGACATCATTTCTGATGGTAACGGAGGAGCCAAGATAAATAAATTCCTTGACCGTACCAAAAGTATAGTTATCGGCCGTAATCTGAGAATCAATACGCCGCGCGTCTCTACTTGTCGATAACATATACTTCAAGAATACTTCTCCAAATTCGACAAAACAGCATTGAATTCAGCAAACCGTGGTGGTTCAACATCCCTGGGTGCTGAATTTCAAAACTGCTATGTCCAGCAGTGGACAGCGGGAGAACCAGGCAACTATTTGAGTTTGACAAGAGAACGGTTCGTATTCTAATAGGAATTTTAACGAGCCTCTGCGCTATTGGCAGTTTTGCTTACAGGCTTGATCTGTCCCACTATGATTTCTGCTAAAATTGCCATGATATTGCGAAAACGGAATCGGTACAGCACCTTTTATGCTAATGCCCTGCACTTCAAGACAGATGTCATTGGTTTTTGGGTGATGGTACGTTTAAAGACCTAAGCAAGGTGGCGAACATGCACCAAGGGAACTGGCCCGTTTCATCCGAAGCTCGTGATGGTTCGTCACCAAAGGATGGTGGCAACAGGGCTTATCTTACACTGGGTTACCCGCTAACCTAACCTAACGTAAGACTCAGTAACGCGTCTCAAGTACTTTTATAATAATCCTTAGGCGGAGTCTACTGTACATGTAACTCTGAATATAATAGCTGTGCTAAAGCCATGGAAGTAAAGGAAAGCTTTTTATGCCGTTAACCGGCTTTTGTAAGCCCGAGATGTTATTATTTTAGAAAAGACCATCATGGCTCATTTCAGAGGAAAGAACTGGAGAAAATACGAGAATTAAACTTCGTATAGAACTCATAGTTGGTACCCCTAAATAGTGAGTGCACTTTAGTGAGTGCAAACCTCTTTATTGTCTATTTTTGGGAGACATTGAACGCCTTCTCTTCAACGTACGTAAATGGTATCCAAAATATTTTCAAACAAAAATATTACGACTAATAACTTACCTACATACATACATAATTGGCCATTACAACCCTTCAGTCAGGATTACGGCCTAGCTTCTCACACCACTCATGTTGTGTGCGTTAATTTTATACGTGAGTGGCGGGACCTACAGTTTAACGTCGACTCCGGACGGCAGAATTTTGAGAAACTTTTTCATGGCAGTTTATTTTACTCTCAGAGTTTTTGCCAGAAATCTGCTGAGAGGAAGTCGCCGAAGAAATATTTTTTTTTTTTTTTTTTCATATTTCATTTTTGATGTCTGACCTGGGATACGAACCCGGGCTTTACGAATAGTAAGCCAACACACTACCTACTACACCACGGCGACTTCATAATATATAATAATAATATAATATAATAATAATAACTTACCTACTGCTGCAGATATTTATGTTATTTAGAACTGAAATAAAAGAAAGAAACTTAAATTAATAAAACCTGTTAAAACAAAAACAAGAGACATTCTAAAATTAAAAATAATTTAACCTTGTAAGAGCTTTACAAACATTTTCTTTAATTAAGCATGTCTAAATGCAAATGCAAATGCAAATGTAAGCCGATTAAATTTTAAAACTCTTTTAAACGTCTGTCATAACACCTTCACATGTTTTTCCTTTTTTCTTTGCAAAAATATTCATGTAATCTTTTTTTACTTTTCCCAATAAACTGAAGAGTAAATGAGTACTGCCTAGCAGTGAACAACTACATTTACAAACAAGGAGAAGTTTGACGTTTTTGCATAACTCTTTAGAGAGTTACTCACCAAACACTAATGCTGTGTGCATAAGGTAACCTTTACACACTTTAAAGGAAAATGAAAACGAAGGAAACAAAAAGAAAAAATTATAGAAAATGAAGCAAAAAAATTAATGTAAAGTTTTTGTGTATGTAAAGGGTGGGCCATTCAAAAGTTTAAATTTAAAAATGCAATGAAATAAAAACGATTGGAAATTTTGCCGAATTAATTTTTTTGTTGTGAAGTACAATTATTCTGCTTAGAAATTGAATCTTCTTTCATTCATTTGGCTGCATCGGCTGGCCTCACAGTACCCCTATTCGATCGGACCAATTTTCGTGCACTTTTTCGAGTGTATGGGGTCGTATCTAGGCAATGGCATCACGAATGTTGGCCTTTAAATGCTCAATTGTTTCTGGTTTATCGGCATAACACTATACTTTAACAGTGCCCCACAGAAAATAGTCCAACGATATCAAATCGTAGCTTTTTGGCGGCCAATTGACGTCACCATTTCGGGTAATTAAACGGCCATCAAACGTTTGACGCAATAAATCGATTGTGGCATGAGATGTGCGGCAAGTTGCACTATCCCATTGAAATCGAACCCCGTTCACATCAATACCATGAAGAACGGGTATAAAAAATCGGTTATCATGGTGCGATAGCTGTGTCCGATGATCGTAATAGTTGCTTTGTCCTCATTTTCAAGGAAATATGGGCCAATGATGCCTTCGCTCTGCAAGTCGCACCAAACAGTCTGTAAGATCACGTGTGTGGGATTTCTGAGCCCCAAATACGGCAATTTTGTTTCTGAACGTACCCATCAAGATGAATGATGATGATTTTTTTTGGCAAAATCAGCGTCACCATGCAGTTTCTCGTTGGCCCATCTAGCTAAGCGAAAACGAAACGGGTGGCCATACGGCTTCAAATCTTGAACCTATTGAGCTTTGTATAGTGTCATACCGAGATCTTTCGCAAAATTCACGTAGACTGTTGCGGGAAATGTTATTTCTTTAGAACGGTGATGAGTTGATGTTGATGGATTCTCACGGATACTCTCAGCCACAGCTTCGATATTTTCAAGGGATACGCACTGTCCTCTCAGCTGATTTCTGGCCAAAACTCTGAGAGTAAATAAACCTGCCATGAAGAGTTTGTCAAAAACCTGTCGTTCGGAATCAACGTTAAACTGTAGGTCCCGCCACTCACATATAAAATTAACGCACACAACATGAGTTGTGTGAGAAGCTAGGCCGTAATCCTGACTAAAGGGTTGTAATGGCCAATTATGTATGTATGTATGTACGCACTATACGAGCACGCTCATTTGCGTATATCGGGCTATGTTGGCCCACTGTGACCAAATTTTTTGCGACATTTTCGTGCAATTCCCGTCAAATTCTCTTTGTTTTGGAAATAAATTTCTAATAACTGCTAACGTTGTTCAAGGATAAATCGATTCATTACATTAAGTATGAATTACATGAATTGTGTGACAGAATAGAATGACACAAGTATTGTCAGATTCGAAATAACCGATGTTTCAAACTTAAACCAATAGATGGCCCACCCGTTAGATATTGCACGAAGTTACTTTTCTCGTACAATAAATAAGAAACACGTTAGACCTTCTCTTGTTTATAAACAAAGATTTATTAACATGGCAAGTATAGTGGTTTTTCATTCTCTCTCTTTCTCTCGCTGGTTCTTATAGTCTGAGTAATGGTATCACATGTACCGTTATTTATCGTCTACAATTTTACAATTTTTTAATAAGAAAGAGAGAGAGAGAGTGGGTTTCAATGCTTAAATATATTTTCCCAAGTGCATGTTTGCATGAGTAAATGTATTTGTAAAAATAAATTTTCATAAGAATGCTGTTGGTATTGACGTTTCCCACATAATAATGTTATTCTTTTCCTTTCTGTGTTTTTTTTTTCTTAACGGATTTATTATATTTTAATTTGTCTGTGTGTTAGACTTTTTATTGCATTTTATTTGTATTTTCCTATGCATGTAGAAACATATCCCGAGCACATGTTTCGTTGGTAGACAAACTTAACTTTTGATTTATAAAAGTGTCTACAAAAATCTGTGCATGAGTAGGTGTGTTTTATGACTTCAAAGCAGACACTTTTTAAAGCCCAGTAGGAAATCTATATAATCAGAGGTTTAATTAAATTACAGGAATTAGTATTCAGGCCTTTTGTTTTTAAAATCAACTGTTTAGCCAGGATTACAACCCGTTTTCTGCCACTATCCATGTTGTGTGTGTTAATTTTATACATGGGCAGCAGGTCCTACTGTTTAATGCTGACTTCGAATGACAGATTTTAAGAAACTTTTTTATGGGAATTTTATTTACTTTCAGAGCGTTTGCCAGAAGGCTGCTGACAGAAAGTCGCCGAAGAAATATTTTTTTCATATTTTCTTCTGTTGGATGTGTCTGTGCTAGAGTTTGCACCGCAGGCTTTCGCCTAATAAGCGCTACGCCGATTTTCAAGTTTTAAATTAAGCGCCTTTGAATATAACTGTCGGCGTAGTCTAGTAGGTACTGTGTTAACTTATTAGACGTGAGGCCACAGGTCCAACGCCAGCTCAGACATCTCCAACGAAACGAAATTTCAACATTAATGACGTGAGAAGCTAGGTTGTAATCCTGACTAAAGGATTGTAATGACTAATTGCGTATGTATGTATGACTGTAATCGTTTGTAACGAATTGACAGATTCTCAGTTCAGATGCTCAGGTCACACTTCAAGTAATTTCTTTGTTTTTTCTTTACCCACACATGAGTCAAAATGGAATAATGCTTCCAGGCCGGTATCTCGTAAACTAGTCTTCACTGAAACAGAGAATATAAACACTATGGATATTGGAGAAATATGTAATGGTTTATGGTAGCTCCACGTATATTGTATATATTTCCAGTGGAAGAAATTCCTATTGGGTCGAATGTTTTGTCTGCTTTCTGCAGACAAATGCTGTGGCATTTTAACTTTTCCTTTTTCTTTTCATTTTTTTTGTTATAGTATTGACAAGTACTTTTTAACATGTCGTTAATGTCTGCTTTTTTCCTTTATTGTTATTTTCGTTGTTGTTGTTATAACAACAACAACAAAATTACCGGTGTTTTGTAAGCTTATATTCTAAAGGAGCATATGTGAACATGAATCCTATGATACTTCATTTCTTTAATTATTTTTTACGCCATAATAAACATTAAAAAAAAAGAAAATAAATAAAACAATCAAGGGGAAGTAGAAAAAAGAAAAGTAAATTAAATGAAAATTGTGATACAGGGAATAAAAAGTCCTTTAGTAAAGTTGGAATTTCTTTAAACAGAATTCCAATTAAACTCAAGTGAAAAAGATGAACTTGAAAAAGGAAACTTGAGAACAAGCAGTAAGGAAAAACGTTTGCATGGATTTAATTTCTACAGAAGGTATTTCAAAGCTGTTACAGTATAGCGAATCATCGTAGTCTAATAGGTAGTGTGTTGGCTTACTAGACGTGAGGCTATGGTTCAAACCCCAGGTCAGACATCTCGAAAAAAACGAAATTTGAAAGAAATATTTCTTCGGCGACTTCCTCTCAGCAGGTTTTTGACCAAAACTCTGAGAGCAAATAAAATTTCCATGAAAAGTTACTTAAACATCTGTCGTTCGGAATCGACTTTAAACTGCAAGTCCCGCCACTCATGTATATAATTAACACACCCAACATTAATGGTGTGAGAAGCTAGGTTGTAGTATTGACTAAAGAGTTGTAATGACCAATTATGTACGTATGTGGCGACTGCTAGGATATTTTTCTGAGTAAAGTTTGTATATTCGATTTCCCCCAAAGTCTCGAGATTCTAGAACATGGATTGGAAAACGTGGTTGGCATGGCCAACAAATTGTGGTAATTTGAACATTTGGATTTCCATCATAAGAATGTAGCTTAAAACTCAATTAATTCTGCAGGGATAGCTTCAGCCACGTGCAAGTTATCTCAGCACAATGGGCCAATAGTAGATACAATTCTAGAAACAATTGAAAATTATTCTTCTCCAATTAGAAACACATTCTGTGTTATCTCACAAAATAGCACCTGAGATTATACCGTGCAAGTGGACTTATTGACTTTTAACGTATATATCTCAGAGATTCCAGAGGAATCATTGTCTGGATTGTTCCTCGATTAGAGAAAAAGATTCATAGTGACATGCCCTATGAATCCATGTCCTTGTAAGACACTTTAGAGGCCACATAAACTATAATCTCTTCGAATAGTTTCACATACATACATACATAGTTGTTCATTACAGCCCAAGATTGAGGATTACGGCTTAGCTTCTCACCCACCTATGTTGTGTACATTAATTTTATATAAAAGTGGCGGGACGTACAGTTTAAAGTCGTCTCCGACGACAAATTTCTTTGAAAGAAATTCCTGATAGTCATTTTATTTACTCTCAGAGTCAGAAATCTGCTGAGAGGCAGACGTCGACTAAATATTTTTCATATTTCGTTTGGCTGGAGATGTCTGACCTGGGATTTGAATCGTGGCCTCATGTCGAATAGGCCAACATACTACCTACTAGATTAAGGAGGCTTCAAATAGTTTTACTACACCAAAATCAATGACATCTAGTACCCTCTGAATCAGCGGTTTGCCTGGAGAAGTCACTCAGAGAGTTGGACGTAACCAGCCGTAGAAAACCTAACATTTTAATGCCCTCAATTTTGTATGGAACTGCTGTTGATATTTCAACTCCCTGGAAGCTTTTGTCAATTTAACTTTTCGCAATTAAAGATCAAAATGAGTTAGAAATTATGCTTTCATTTAATTGCAAAAATACTAACAAATATTGTTTTAATACAAGTAAATTAAAATCCAAAACAACAAAATTAATTTCAAAAGAATACTTTTTTATTTATCTTAACTTACGTTTGTTGTAAAGAGTTATTAAAAGTGGAAAAAGTTTTTAAAAAAAATTTTGTTTACAATCTTGTTTTTTCCTCTCTCATTCACAAATTTTAATGCTGTTATTTCACAATGAAAACCGAATTACGAAAGCAAGAACACAAACAACAATAACAATTATAAATGACAAAACATAAATAATAGACAGCAAAAAACAAAACAGCAAACGACAACAGTAACGGCAATGAAGGAAACAAGTGACAGTAACAACAACAACATGTTAATCCTGTCAGTTCTTATGTGTTCACTTAGCGAGTCTAAAGGCATCTTATCTAAAGACAGAAGGAATGAGAGAGTATGTATGGGTGATTGTGAGGAAAGTATGTTACAAAGAAATATCATGATAATCATTATCATTCAATGGTTTTATAATATCTTTTGGAGGGAAAGAAATAGAAGAGCTTGTAAATAACTCAATTGTACGAATACATACAGTGCGTCACAAAATTCAGAGTAAAATGTAAAGTCATAGCTGGCCTAGCATGTATGCAAGATAGCTTTGATATCCTCCTAAAGGAAGGATCTTGTTAGATTCTTGCCTACTAAAATCTTCCCCAAATGGAGCACCTTATTTTATTAAACTGCAATACGCCCTTACTTAACGGTGTGATCAGATTTGGTGCCCTTTCACATGCAGGCTGTGTTACTAATACGCGCGCGAATTTCCAATGATACTTTTAATCTTTCGTTGAGTATTTAAACAATTTATGATGTAGGTCCTCACTGAACTTACTTGCTTACTTAATTGTCCATTAACAACTCGATTATCGGATTTAGCACATCCTTTCAGGCTTCTTGCGAGCTTTCGCCTGTTGGCCACACCATTCGATGGCAGGGCTTCCTCGATTTGGTCCTTCCAACGCAATCAAGGTCATCCTCTTCGCCGACTTCCGCATTTTCCCTCACCAAAATACCCGTCTTGCCGGAGCATCCTCCTCCATTTGAAGCACATAGCCGAGCCAGCACATCCATACGTACATAATTGGTCATTACAACCCTTCAGTCAGGATTACGACCTAGTTTCTCACACCACTCATGTTGTGTGCGTTAATTTTATATATGAGTGGTGGGACTACAGGTTAAAGTCTACTCCGAACGACAGGTTTTTGAAAAACTTTTCTGCTGAGAGGAAGTCGCCGAAGCAATACTTTTTGTATTTCGTTTTGATGTCTGGCCTGGGGCTCGAGCCCTGGCTTTACGTCTAATAAGCCAACACACTACTTACTAGACTACGGCGACTATTACACATCCGCTGGCTGTTAATACGCGGCACAACGTCTACATCGTTGAGGAGCTCATACAGCTCATTGTTGCATCGGATAAGAAAATCATCGCCAGCTCGCAGTGGATCCAAGATCTTACGTATGGCTTTTCATTCGAATACTCTAACGGCTGCTGCATCAGTGCTTAATAGTGCCCATGCTTCTGCTCCATAAAGAAGCACGTCGAGGATGAACGTTGCACTGATCTTGTTCTGAGTGCAACTTTCGTGATTTTGAAAGCAGCACCAACTATCTAATCCTGAGGATATATTGTCTCCTATGAGAATGCAGAAATGAAAAATTTCCTCTTCAGTCACCTCATTACGTTCAGGTGGTTGTCTACGACTTCCTCTATATATGACGTCAGTGGTGAAAATCTCCCCGTTTCCAGTAAGAGTATGGGATACCATTTGAAAAATTTCCATTCGTGTCATGAGCGAACTAACTACGTGGCATTCATCTTCGCACAGGTTGTGGGCAGCTTTATTATACGGTTGCCTGAAGTATTACTGTTTGATTTAGTTGAAGGCATTTTGAATTTCTATCGATAAAGTCTTATATAAAGGCGGCTCTAGGTATTCTTTTCTTAGCGTCTTTACACACTAGTATATCTCTTCTGCGTAGTTTAGTGGGTAATGTTTTGGTTTATTAGGCGTGAGGCGACGGCTCTAACCCCATGTCAGACATCTTCAACAAAACGGAATTTAAAAAAAATTTTTTTTCTAAGGCGACTTTCTTTCGGCAGATTTCTGGCAAAAACTCTGAGAGTTAATAAAACTGTTATGAAAAGTTTCTTAAAAAACTGTCGTTCGGAATCGGTTTTAAAATGTAGGTCTGGCCTCTCATGTATAAAATAAGCACGTACAATATAAGTGGTGTGACAGGCTAGATTGTAATCCAGGCTGAAGAGTTGTAATGGCCAATTGTGTATGTATGTATGTACATAAGTATATGTGAAATGTAAATTGGACTTTAATGACGGAGTGGTGGTACTTCTCCTCAAACAGAAATTACCAGAAAAATAGGCGTACAACCTTCGTTTCCTATTTTCTAACATTTATTATTGCGTTTTTATTTTTATCGTTATCATTGCCGCCATCATCCTTTACAACAGCAAGTAAAAGTGTGTCTCTCTTCCCCCATTTCTTTTGCTTTATGGTCTCCTAATAAATTTCTTCATGCATTCTTCCATATTAATTTCTTCATTTTAATTTAAAGAGAAGATAAGACACATTTTACAACAACTATTTTGTATAACTGCTAATAAAAACGTTATGTTAGTGTGTGTGTGCTGCATATATAAAGTGAAAGAGTGAATGATAAGTTACATTGTTGTTGTAGTACTAACTATTCTTATGTCAGTCACGCTTGACATTTTTCTTCCGCTTTTTTACTCATTTCTCATGCCTGGATATGGAAACCAATTTCTAGCAACTTTGACGAACATAGCATACAATATAAATGATATCAGAATAGAACAGAATAGCGTAAAGATATTTTAACTGTAATGGGAACAGCAACAACAACTACAAATACTATAAAAAAAGGATGAAAAGTAGCACGGAAAAGAAAATAACAGGGAAATTTAATAAATGAAATGCAATTTGTCAACATTTGTTTGCCTGTTTGCACACACAAAAAAAAGGACGATGTTGTGAAAGGGAAAAAGAGAATGTACGTGTGGGAGGGTTTTGTAGTTTGAAAGCAAACAAATTTTTTTATCCTTCTCTTGTTAAAATAAGAGTATTAGTATGGGTTTATGCAACCATTATTTTATTTCTTGCTTTTTGTATACTTTTTTAATAATATTTTAGCAAACTTTACAAAAAAAAACATTTATTTAAAAAAAAAATAGAGAAGTCGCCGTAGTCTAGTAGGTAGTGTGTTGGCTTATTAGACGCAAAAGCCTGGGTTCGAGCCCCAGGCCAGGCATCAAAGACAAAATACAAAAAATATTTTTTCGGCGACTTCCTCTCAGTAGATTTCTGGCAAAAACTCTGAGAGTAAATAAAAATTGCCATGAAAAGTTTCTCAATAAATAAAAATCTGTCGTTCCGAGTCGACTTTAAACTGTAGGTCCCGCCACTCATGTATAAAATTAGCACACACAACATAAGTGGTGTGAGAAACTAGGACGTGTACAATGGGTCAATTCGACCTCCGGGTACTGTACTTGTCTTAATTGACAAGTACACGTCCTCTAACCTAACCTAACCTAACCTAACCTAAAAAAATAGAAATTATTGATGAAAAAATACTTGTCCTTGACACGAAAAATTAGAAAATATTTCTGCGTCGATTACGCCTCTTCAGAGTTCTAGCAAAATGTCAGAGGGTAAAAAAGATTGCCAAGATAAAGTTGTACGAAAACCTGACGTTTGGAGTCGACTTTAAAGTGAAGGTCCCGCCACCCATGTATAAAATTAATACACACAACATAAGTGGTAGTAAAGCTATGTCGTTACTCTGACTGAAGGTTTGTAAAGACCAGTTTGTTGGAGCCACAACTGTCAAATAAGTTGTCATTTATTTTGTTTGCTTTTCCAGTTATCACGGTTAACGATGAGTTTAGACAAAGTATGTTCGCTGAAGTCGCCGTAGTCTAGTAGGTAGTATGTTGGCTCATTAGACGTAAAGCCAGGGTTCGAGCCCCAGGCCAAACATCAAAACAAAAATACAAAAAGTATTTCTTCGGCGACTTCCTCTCAGCAGATTTCTCTCAGAGTAATTTAAATTGCTATGAAAAGTCTCTAAAAAATCTGTGATTTGGAGTCGACTTTAAGCTGTAGGTACCGCCACTCATGTGCGAGTATAAAGTTAACACACACAACATAAATGGTGTGAGAAGCTAGGTCGTAATCCTGACTGAAGGATTGTAATGACCAATTATGTATGTATGTACGTGTTCGCTGGTTGGGCTCTGGAACAGTTGGCAGTTGACCCCAATTTTCATCGAAAAATCATTTTCAGCGATGAGGTTCATTTCTGCATGAATAAGTACGTGAGCAAAAAAATTGTCGTCTTTGCATCGATACCAATCTACAAAAAAAGTCAATGTTTTGTGCTAGCGGTATAATCGGCATCACTATCAAAGGCGAGTACTATAGATGGATGAATTACACACATAACTGGACATTACAACCCTTTAGTAACGATTGCGACGTGGCTTCTCAAACTACTTGTGTTGTGTGTGTTAATTTTATACATGAGTGGCGGAACCTGCACTTCAAAGTCGTCTCCGAACGACAGATTTTTTTCTTAAGAAACTTTTCGTTCGAATTTTATTTTACTCTCAGACTTTTTCCCAGAAATCTGCTGGGAGGCAGTCGCCGAAGAAATATTTTTTCGTATTTTGTTTTGTAGGAGATGTCTGACTTTAGTTTTGAGTCGTGGTAAGCCAACACACACCCACTAGACTACGGCTACTACAGAAGGTGACATGAATGTAATAAGTTTTTATAAGAAAACAGAAAAACACCGACAATTACCATTTTGAATTGTTTACACTTCTCTATATATGAACAAACACCGCCACATGAAGACTAACCTACCATGTAACGTACATACGAAACATAATTAATTTCGATTTAATTAATTAACAAAAAAAGCATACAAAAAACTATAATTTATAAACAATATTATTGAGAAACCATAAGAAATCCCCACACATGATAAAAAGTAATAAACAAAATGGCAACATTTTTTACTTCTGCTTCCTTTACCAATAATTGAGTGCGACACTCTATTATTGCGACACAAATAGCCAGAGAGTATCAATGACCGATAAACACTTAATTAAAACGACACTTCTTCCATACACTCTTTCTCTCTTTCTCACTCTCTGTTGTAGTTCTTACTTTCTCTTGTTCATGCCACAATAAATACAGTGTATAGTTGCCTTCCTTACGGTCTAGCGTTCTACTTTTTTTTCTGTGCATGCTTTCTACTGTTTTATGGCCATTTCTTTTCAATATTATGGCCAATATGCTATTAAATAAATATTGGATTTCGTTACGTTTTGTTTTTATTGTAGTTGTCTTTAAAAAACTGGGTGTTGACTAACGGTGTCATAGAGTTTGTTATCTGATATAGTGGTGGAGAAACTAAAAACACTATTCACTTCAAATACATGAAATTATTTGCAGGAATTAATTTTTGTCTTTGCGTGAAAGATCTATTAATGCCATTATGTGTGGAACGTAATGTTGTTCAAATGTCCACTACAGTTCTTTGGGTGAAAATGTCAAATTTTCCATAATTCTGACAGCTGAATTTAACCGATGGCAACGATTATGCTGGCATTGAGGAGCGCTGTAGTTTGTGGCAGTAACAAAAAAAAGTCTAACGAGGTCGGGCTCTACGCCAGATGACTGTGCTCTCAAATCACTCGTATAGAAAATCCAATGTAACAAGTGCTGCATGGTAAGTAGCGCTGTCCTGTTTTTGTGTCCAACTCTACCAAATCACACCAAAAACAAGTTGTAGGTCATCAATCTGTTTCCGTTCGAAGACGCTATGTTATCTGGAAATTGTTATCCTCTAGCATCTCTCCTCATTCACCACCGTAGTTTAGTAGGTAGTATGTTGGCTTGTTAGACGTGAAACTACGTGTCAAACCTCAGTCAGATATCTGCAATAAAACAAAATATGAAAAAATATTTCTTAGGCGACTTCCTCTAATTAGATGTCTGGCAAAAACTATGGGAGTAAATAAAATTACCCTGAAAAGTGTCTTAAAAAATCTGTTGTTCGGAATCGACTTTGAACTGTAGATGCCGCTTCTCATGTATAAAATTAAGGCACACAACAGAAGTGATGCGAGAAGCTAGGTCGTTGTCCTGATTGAAGGGCTGTAATGTATGTAAGACATCAATCTATAGTCCTCGCCATTGATAATGCTGGCTTTTGACAGTGCCAGCACAAATCATCCTCATCAAAAATTGACTAGTTCATGATGCATTGGACGCTCTTTGATCTCATGTAGATTGTTATCGACTTAAATTCGACAGTTTTATTTGATCACTTGGCCTCCAGAACTGGGCCTTATCGCTGAAGATGATTTTTTTCTGAAAATTAGGATCAAAATACCAACAGGTCCAGAGCCCACCCAGCGAACACATGTCACCTGTGGTCGTATTTAAACTTCAGTCCGTGATCGTTTGGAAAAACAAACAGAAGAAAGGACAACTTATTTGTTAGATGTTGCTCCGACAAGCTGGTCATGACATACATACATACCAGAGGTTAGCAATGAGTATTCAAAACGATGAGTAGATTCGAATCATACTTATAATTTCTGATACTTATACGCATTCATACTTATTTTAAAATTATACTCATACTACTCGTATTCAAAGTTTGAAGTACTCATCGTACTCATACTTAACAATACGCATGATGTTATTGATTTCGACTCTCCATGACTCATTGTATACACGAACCACAAAATAAGTATGATTCGCGCACGAACACTACAATACTCACAAGAAGATTGTGCGTTTGCTCTGCTTGCTGTCTTTTTCATTTTTTGTTTGTGTGTCTTTCATCTTTCTTTGTAAATGCAACAACAACTTAGACTGTAAATTTTAATGAATGATTCGAATCACTCGCATCATTTATGAGTATTATAAGTATTTTTCTAAAGTTATGAATCCAAATGAGTAGGCGTATGTAGCAACATATTTCGAATGTTATGAGTTTGATGTCAACGTTGTACTCATACTCATTGCAACCTGTACTTATAAATCAATGTTGTAGTGAGTACGAATGAATCAGAGTAGTTGAATTTCATTACTGTTGACTCACTCATACTCAAAATTTCATGACTACTTATGAGTAGCGAAAAAGCGATTCATTGTTGATCTCTGATACATGCATAGTTGGTCATTACAACCATTCTGTCAGGGTTACGATCTAGCTTCTCAAATCACTCATGCTGTGTATGTTAATTTTATACATGGGTTGCAGGACCTACAGTTTAAAGTCGTTTCTGAACGATGGATTTTTTGAGAAACTTTACATGGCAATTGTATTTACTCTCAGAGTTTTTGCCTGAAATCTGGGAGGAAGTCGCCAAAGAAATAATTTTTCGTTGTCTGAACCGTGGCCACGGGTCTAATAAACCAACACACTGCCAACTATACTACAGCGACTTCTTTATTGGCTGTTAAATTTCGGAAATCCCTGCTAGAAAACCCAACTTTATTTATACAAATCCTTGTGTGCCTAAACAAATTTTGCTTATGATATTAGCCAGTATGGTTAACTAATACTCCTATAGTGCAGAAGTAAGAGTTTTGCCTCATTGAGCCAAGCTGGATGTTAATGGGATATTTTCTCGAATACTTCTTTGTTTCTCAATGCAATAAGTTAGTTCGTTTGAGAGTACAATGGAGAAGACATAAGCGAGTTTAATAACTCATGTAATGTTGTTTTATAATGACGAACAAATTGGTCTGATGTATCCATCTTCTATTTTGTTTGGAACATGCCTGTTTTACTCCCAGATTATTTTCTATTTTACTTTTGAAGTCATCTGTCAAGTCGTCACTTTTTAGTACGTTTACAATGAAGCTTTTATTACAAGTTAAGGGCAATTGACGCGTCATCGAAATACACTCTGGGAACCTGTGTGGCATTAAGGCTTGGTGGAGAGAAAATTTGAGGGAGCAGCTTAAATTTTTTTTTCTGAATTATCAGACCTCTTTCCGACAATAATAATACCACACCATCCTTACACTTAAAATAAACAGGACACAAATACAAACAGTGAATGGGGGATAAAAATAGGGTAACGTTCTTTCGTTGTTGGCATACTCTAAACATTGTAATGTAATTAGTCGGCTTTCATCGATACATGCAATCCCTATTAATTTCTTTTCTTTCCTTTCCTTTCCTTTTCTCTTCTTTTCTCTTTTATAGATTCCTTTTACTTTATTGTATAACTTTTTTCGATTTTTCTTCTACAATTTCCGCACATTTTTTTTAGGTCATCTTATGTCGGAACCATATCAAATGGTCGATAATATATGGCAGTTACCCAAAAGCAACAAGAACCATTAAATCAACAACAACAACTAAACGCTAAATAATGTCATGTTTATTGAATCAAAAACAAGAAAATAAATGAAAATTATTTATTTGTGAGCTGTTGAAGCGGATACGATTTTATGACCATTTTCCGTTGAATGAATTTTTCATACGTAATTTCCTTTTAATAGCATTTTGTTATCGAAATTCGATGTTTATGTTTCTTTTTATAGGTTTTAATGTTGATATGGTAGACACTCATTATCGAAAACTTTCAATATGTAATGACCATAGAATGTGTAAAATTTATGAGCCATAAGCCAGGGGATCCAGAAGGCTAACGAAACGGTGGTTGATGACTACTACTCTTGAGAATATTGAATTTCGGGTGATAAAAAGAAAAGAATAATTTTGTAATAAAAGTCATTGCATTCACCAAACTGAAGTTATTACTTTGGATATTAATTTTCGTTTTTATATTTTGTCAATTCAAGGCCTATTGATTGAAATAAACGGGAAATGTTATGAATTTTATTTTCCTAATTTCTCTAAAGTACAGCTTTGTAGAGCCAACAGTAAACATTTCTTGACATGCAGAATATAAAACGAAAATATTAAAAATTGTATCAGTGAAGTAGGTAGTGTGTCGGCTTATTAGACGTAAAGCCAGGGTTCGAGCCCCAGGCCAGACATCAAGACAAAATATATAAATTTTTTCGGCGAATGAAAATGTTTCTCAAAAATCTGTCGTTCGGAGCTGACTTTAAACTGTACGTCCCACCACTCGTATACAATTTACACACACAACTTAAGTGGTGTGAGAAACTAGGACATTGTACAATGGGTCAATACGACCTCCGGGTACTGTACTTGTTTTAATTGACAAGTACACGTCCTCTAACCTAACCTAACCTATCAGGTATTTCGAATCTGGCAATACTTATGCCATTCTATTCAGTCGCAAAATTCAGTATATTATCTCCACTGAACATAATGAATCGATTTACGCTTGAGCAACGTTGGGATTTATTGGAAATTTATTTCCAAAGCAAAGACAATTGGTCGGAAATTTCACGAAAATGATGTAAAAAATTTTATCATAGAAAAGGGCCAACAGCAACGCAAGTTTATTGCTAAAGCTCGTGAAACTGGTTTCAATATTGAGACGTGAGCGTGCTCGCGTACACCCGAAAATATCGAAGCTCGTCTTCGTTCTCAAGAACTGAACATTTTACGCCTTACAAAGTTCAATTGCTTCAAGAATTGAAGCCGCATGACCATCTGCTTTGGTTTTGCTTCGCTAGATCGGCCAAGGAGGAACTGCAAGATGATGTAGATTTTGCCAAAGAAAAATCATCTTTTCGAATGAAGCTTATTTTCATATTGGTGGGTACGTTAATAAGCAAAATTGGCGTATTTGGGGAACAGAAAACCCACACGTGGTCTTATAGAAGTCAATACACCCATTACGGGTGACTGTTTGGAGCTGCTTGTTGAGCGGAGTCATTATTGTTCCCTATTTCTTTGAAAATGAGAACGGCGCAACCATTACGGTCAATGGAGACAGCAATCGCACCATGATAACCGATTGTTTTGTACCCGCTCTTCATGGTATTAACGTGAACGATGTTTGGTTTCAACAGGATGGTGCAACTTGTCCACACATCTCTCGTCACAATCGATTTATTGCGTCAAACATTTGATGTCAGTTTAATTATAAGAAATAATGAATTGGTCGCCAAGAAGCTGCGATTTAACACCGTTGGTCTTTATTCTGTGGGGAACTGCTAAAAAAAAGTGTTATGCTGACAAACCAGAGACAATTGAGCAATTGAAGGTCAATATTCGTGATGCCATTGCCGTGATGCGGCCACATACTCTTTTAGATCAGACTTTTCTAAACAAATAAAATATACAGAGTAGTAGCTTTTTTCACTTTACATACCTACTTTCTGATTACAATGCTTAAGTCAGGATTCGTATCGAGCCTCTCACACCATTTTTTTCATATTTCGTTTTATTCGACATGTATGCTCTGGGGTTTGAACGTCAGACTCTCGTCTAATAAGCCAACACACTACCTACTAGACTACGGCGACTATATAGAATTCTGTTATATTTCTCTTTGATTCTACGCATGTAAGTTCTTATCATACCAATTGGCCCTTAAGACCATTATCTAGCAATGTGAACTTAGAAGTGAAAATTTATGTCGCTGCAGAAAAAAACTACAAACGCCACGATATTGAGCAGTTACCATAATAGAAAACAAACAGCACAGTTGAAGTGAAGGCTGGTTGTTTGTAAGTATGCGGTTGAAACAGTTGTCAGCTACAACGACCACCACAACCAGAGTAAAAGTAAAGCAGAAGGCCAAAGAAGTACAGAAGAAGGCTACTTCTATCATGAAAGCTTTTAGAAGCCCTATATAGTTATAGAAAACTGAAATTCACAATGTGTTTCAGCAAAACTAAATCCAATTCCTCTCGCAATAAAGTGATTCTAAATTTCCAAGATGACTGCATAGTCCCAATGCAAGGATCACAATGCATAAAATAATGGAAATGTCATCAGAGAGCACAATTAATCGAATGATTAACAACCTTTATCTGGAGGTGGAGGTAATATGAACTGGGCACTGAAATTGTGCGGCTTGAAAACGTTTCTTATGCGGGTTTCTTAAGTCTCAGTTGCATGCAAGTAAGACACAAATCATAGCTTTCTCTAATCCAATATGTTACATGTAATCGGTCAAAGCTAGGCGTATTAATGCGTCAGAGTTATGGAAAATTATATATTTTGAATGCGTAAACGATGTTACCCTCCACACGACATCAATAGACCTTTCAAACGAATAAAAATGTTCGATGATATTTCATTCTCTTATATATGTACATACAGTGGTGGCCTTATAATTAGAAACGACTTAGCAACATTAATGTTTGTTAATTTGTTTTACAGTTTTCACTGTTTTCAAAGGCTTTGTTTGGAGGACGTCTTACATACGGTTTTTCATCAGATTGGGACAAATTAAACTTAGATTCGTCACTCCAGAGAACTCTGTTCCAGAAACATCGTTTCTAATTATAAGGCCACCACTGTATGTACATACATAGTTGGTCATTACAACAATTCAAACAGGTTTACGACCTAGTTTCCTACAGTAATTTACCAAAAAAATTTAAATTCTTTCATGATTGAAAGGCAATTCATGATTGAAGACTTAGTCATGATTGAATGCATGAGCATGATTGATGGTCTTCAAAAACTAAATACAATCAATATTTTTATTAAGAGAACAACTGTACAACTGTTCTTATTATTTTTAAAGCATTTTTAAATGAATTTTGTGGCATTTCCATGAAATATTACAGAACTTTTATTTTTAATTTTCCTCCAAATATACTGCATCTGTACTGCGTGTATGTTCCTATACACAATATTTTTTAGTAGACACAAAAGTGTTAAAAAGAAAGTCATTGTCTGAAAAAACGTATCAATAATCTAATAGAATGGAGAACAATTTTTATTTACATGTTTTTTTATTTTATTTTTTTTTTCAGTATTTGGCAAGTGATTTCTTCTTGGGTTTAACTTACATACTCTGCCAAATTTCAAAATGATTATTTGTTTTCGTCCTGGCAACTGAAATGCATTTTATGTATGTATGTATGTAAAGCGTTTTGTCACAGAGCCAAATAAAAAAATGGATAACAAAAGGGAAATTTTGTTATAAAAAGATCGATAAAAAAAATTTCTTTATAAAAAATGAGAAAAGATTGGAAAATGCACACGACAGCAATAAAGTGCTTAAAGTTGCTATTTATCAATGAATTAAAATCTTAAATGGATGCAGTATGAAGAGAGAAAATTAATGAAGATAAACTCATGAAATAGATTAAAAATGCTGACTTCAATTTAAAAATAAAAACTTTTTCTTTTCATTTTCCGAACCTTTTGGTACCGTGCGATGTTTCAGACAAGGCGACTCCTTATCATGCGACCTCTTCAACTTCGTTATGGAGAGTGTTTTGCGAAAGGCGGGAGTGCATCGCAATGGCACTATTTTTCAAAAAAGTGTCCAGTTGCTTGCTTACGCTGACGACATTGACATCATAGGGCGTACCAAGCGAGATGTTACTGCTGCCTTTAGTGCTATTGAACGGGAGTCTAGTAGTAAATGAGGTCTGGCAGTAAATGAGGACAAACAAAGCATATGTTATCGACAAGTAGAGACGAGCGGAGTGTTAATTCTCAGATTACGGCCGATAACTATACTTTTGATACGGTCAAGGAATTTATCTATCTTGGCTCTGCCATTATCATCAGAAATGATATCAGTGTGAAGATCAAGCGCAGGATTACTGTTGCCAACAGGTGCTACTATGGTCTCAATAGGCAATTGAGTAGTAGAGACCTCTCTCGTGCGACAAAAGTAACACTTTACAAGACACTCATCCTACCCGTGCTTCTTTTTGACGCAGAGGCATGGACTCTATTAAGCACAGATGCAGCGGCCTTGAGAGTATTCGAGAGAAAAGTACTACGCAAGATCTTCGGTCCTGTGCGAGTTGGCTATGATTTCCGTATCCGATACAACAGTGAGCTGTATGAGCTCCTCAACGACATAGACGTTGTACAGCGTATTAATATTCAGCGGCTGCGCTGGCTCGGCCATGTCGTTCGAATGGAGGAGGATGCTCCGGCGAGACGGGTATTTGATGCGGGAATTTGCGGAAGTCGGCGAAGAGGACGACCTTGCATCCGTTGGAAGGACCAAATCGAGGAAGCCCTGTCATCGATTGGTGTGACCAACTGACGTAGGCGCGCACGAAGTAGAGGCGCCTGGAAGGATGTGTTGCGGCAGGAAGAAATCCGTTAAATGGGTTGTTATGGCCAATTAGGTAAGTAAGTAGTATTTATATGTGATTCATTCACTGTTATGCCAGAGGCAGTATGCAGGCTTATTAGACGTCTGATTACATTTCAAGTCCCAGGTCTAGAAAAAGTCAGAGAGTAAATAAAATTGACATAAAAAGTTGCTGAAAAAATCTGTCGTACCTTAAACTGTAGGTGCCGTCACTCACGTATTAACAACATGGGTGGTGTGAGAGGATAGGTTGCCGTCCTAACTAAAGTCTTGTAAGGACCAGTAAAACAAGTAAAGTAAATAAAAATCTGCCAATAGGCCTCTTAAGAATTTAAATGTGTCAACCTTTTGAAAATATTTTATAATTTATTATTGGAAGAAGAAGAAAAAAAGGAAAAAAAGTTTTTCCAGCATTTTTATTACACACACACACACATACATGGAAATAATTTACATGTGTATGCAAATACAATGTAATAAAATATTGATAAAAAATTAAGTAAAAATCTCTCACACAACAATAACAAAAGCTACCAAAATATATGGAATAAATATGAGGTTTATGTATAAAATTAACGCACACAACATGAGTGGTGTGAGAAGCTAGGCCGTAATCCTGACTGAAGGGTTGTAATGGTCAATTATGTATGTATCAGGTTTATGTGTCTGGTTCGTAGACATATACAGGCAAACCTGTGGTCTTTGGCCCACCACAGAACAATGCAGTGTTGAATGGAAAGCGTTTTTTTTTTTTTTTTTCTTTTCATATTTTTGTTCTGGAAAAATGCCACAAAAACTATTTTTGTGGAAATTTTCTTTTTCGTCTCTCTCATGACTCTCTAGCCTCTTCCTTGTTGAGTTTTTTGTCTGCCTGTTCTGGTCTGGCCCGGGGGGATGGCAGTTTGCAAATTTGTTTTGCTTTTATTTTTTATGTTTCTTTATCAACTTGTTGGTCTAAATAGTTTTATTTACGGCCATGATATATACGAAATAAAAAACTGAAAAAAAAAACACAGGAAGATAGAATGAGAGAGAGAGAGTGGAAGGGAGTAGTTAGTGGAACACTTTTATCATCGTCGCAATAAAAGTAAATTTATGGTTTCTCCCCTTAAAAGTACAGAAGCTCAAAATAAAAATATTATAAGAGCAACAACAATAATAACAGTAAAGTAATGTTTTTATAAATTATATTGTGTATGTATGTACGAGTTCGTAACGTACATATATTATTCGTCACATTTTTATCGTTTAAATAAATCATTTTCACAAGACTGGCTATAAACTCTCATTTAATGGCAATCATCAAACGTAAATGACTTTCAAAATAAAACCAAACAATAGGAAATGAAAACCTATAAAGAAAGAAGGAAAAATTTAATACGAACAATAATTGAGAGATAGTGTTTACTGAAACAGACACCATAAAAAGGAATAAAATTTTTAAAAATCAAACATATTCGAATGCAAGTATCATGAGATAAAAAATTTATTTTAAATTTAAAAGACAATACGACAATGCTGAAGTTGAATTCTTAAAATCACACACTCGACGTCAATCCAAAATACTAGGAGACCCACGTTCTCCCATCTCAAATGGAGGGACGCAAAAATAAAAGCAGCTAGGAAGCCCTGATAGTCTAGTGGATAGTATACTACCTATTTAAAGTAGATGGAGTATGCAACAGCGAAAACAGCTAGAATAACAACACAGCTGAGTAGACTGATGGCAAATACTGGAGGACGACTCCCAAGTAGGAGGAAGTTACTCATGGAGGCTGGAAATAGTATACTCCTTCATGACCCTGAAATCTGGGCTTCTCCTTTGACAACTGAAACCAGAGCTAAAAAACTACTACCTACGCAGAGAATATCAGCTTTACGGGTCACATCCTCGTATCGCACAGTATCAACACAAGCTGCCTTAATAATAGGTGGAATGGTTCCCATAGACCTTCAAGCAATTGAGCGCCATTTGATTTTCAACGCTAGACAGAGCACGACGCATAGCATAGAAACGATACAGCACGAAGTTTTCTTAAAATGGCAATATCGTTGGGAAAATGAATGGCATGGTAGGTGGACATATAAAATGATTCCAGAATTGCAAGTGTGGAAAAAAAGGAAAACACGGCGAAGTAGACTACTATATAACCCAGATACTAACCGGTCATGGATATTTCAGAGAATACCTGCATCGCATGGGGAAATGTCGGTCGCCATTCTGCATCTACGAGGAGGAGGAAATGTTAGACGATGCCGAACACACTTTCTTCGGCTGCAGACGCTGGGCCGAAAGACGTCAGGGTCTCGAGGCTGAAATCGACATTAAAACGCAGTAAAACAATTTGTGCACTATGTCCTGCGAAGAAAACATATGACCTAGGTGCAGTAGAATATGAAAAGAGCGGAGCATGGACGCAGGCTGACAATGATGGAACTGGCACAAGCGCCAAAAAGGGGTCGACCTCGAGGTCAACCGAGGTGAAATGATATCCCGGTGAGGAGGCAAGGCGGGTTTTTAGTCGGTATACCCAGTGGGAGAGTCCGACAAACCATGTATGGTGACAAAAAAAAAAAACTAGACAATTAGTGTGAAGAATATGGATTCGATTCCCACCAGAGGCTCTGGTCTGTTACACTACATCGAGCATAAGGTCGAAGGCGAGGATTATAGGGCGATGATAACAAATTATTTTTTTCTTTTTGCTTGAATTAGTTAACTTGGAGACCATTAACATGTGGACGTGTTATGTGCCTTACAGCTTATGCCATATTGGATAGCCCGCACAAGCGATTTAGCGGCATTTGGGTGATGTGGAGATGATGTGAATTGGTCACTAGAATCGTGCGTTTTGCCATCGTTAGAATTATTCTTGCGCGGTTTTCTTAAGTCGCATGCGATGAGCCATCACAGCGGTCTTCGACGTCAACATAACCCATGAAATCTGCCGAATTCAGCTTTATTTCTGCACCAGAGTGATGGAAAATTTTGATATTTCAAGTGCTTTCCAACCAGAGAAGCCTCGGCGGATGATGTTATATTCCACACATAACAAAAAATTTTGATACCATCTCACGCATACATTCATACTCGTACATCAGTCACGATTATAAACTAGCTTCTTACACCATCCACGTTGTGTGTGTTAATTTTATACATGAGTGGTGGGATCTACAGTTTAACGTCGACTACGAACGACAAATTTTTTGATAAACTTTTTCATGGCAATTTGTATTAACTCTCAGGGTTTTAGCCAGAAATCTGCTGAAAGGCTGTCGCCAAAGATATATTTTTTTCAGATTTCATTTTGTTGGAGATGTCTAACCAGGGGATTGCACCGTGGCCTCACGTCTAATAAGCCAACACGCTACCTATTAGAATACGACGACTACTACAAGAAACCACATGGTGTGCGGAAAGAAACTAAATCTCTTTATAATGCATTTGCAATCCATTAGTAAATCACTCATAAATGTACACTCAGCCACAAAAGTATACATAAGGTTAACAAATTTCAGAAATTTTTTAACTAATCCGTTTTCGTTGAAAATCTTTATAATTGTCTGATATCTTTCTTCGATTTGCATTGGTTTACAAATTTGTGAAATTTGTAAATCGGATGTAGACCTTTGTGGGCCTGTGCAGGGCCACAATTCAGTTCAATCTCAGAAATTGTTTAAAAAGACCGTCTTAAAATCGAGGAAACTATAAAGATTTTCAACAAAAACGGATTGGTTAAAAAGTTTCTGAAATTTGTTAACCGTATGTATACTTTAGTAACTGTGTGTACATTCATTTACGAGACGGACAAGCTTATATCTGATGTTCGAGAACAAAATGGCGTTCACACAAGCAAATCTAATTTGTAGCCACGGTGTTCTAAACAGGAATAGAAAAATAGAGCTGAAAATGCATAGAACCTTGTTGTAGTCCTACGTTTAACCTACTCTCAGTGGATGTAATCATCTCACCTATTTTAAGCTACTTAGTGCCATACCTAGAAACCTCGATATAAATCAAGAGAATTGACTGTCAGCAATGGAAGCAAGAGGTATCCTCTCTATCTCTCTCTTTTTTGTGAAACTGTTTTTGTGAAACTTTTTCATGGCAATTTCTATTTACTCTCAGAGTTTTTGCGAGGAATCTGCTGAAGTCTCCTTAGAAATATTTTTTCATATTTCGTTTCGTTAGAGATATCTGTCCAGGGGATTGAACTGTGGCCTTACGTCTAATAAGTCAATACACTGCCTACTAAATTATACCGACTTTGAAAACAATTGCTTTCTGATAATATGCCACCTAGTGTTTAAAGTCTTTAAAGGTTTCCTCACTACGGCTATAAATTTAAAAAATTTATGCAAATTGAGATATCACAACACATCAGAATAATTTATGTGTGATAAAATAAAATAAATAATAAAAAATCTGTATGATAATGAATAACACAACCATGCAAAGGATAAGAGAGTGCGGGAAAGCAAGTGAAGAAATCCTTTAATTTATGGACTATGAAATCCCATAAATATTTAAAAGGATTACGGATTATTTACGTAAAATTCAAATAAATTTATATTATTTTTTCAAAATAATTCGCAATCTCTAATGCCTGCCTTTGTTGCCTTTTTCTCACTCTCTCTTTACTTTAACGAAGAGCAGAATAATACAAATCGAAAACGACATGATTTAACCACTTACCACACCATTAATCACTGCCTGTTTCTACATTTAAGACTTTTTATCATTTATAAAACAGTTTATTTCTCTCACGTAGAGACAGAGAGAAAGCGAGGGAGAGAAAGAGAAAACAAAGCATATAACAATAGAGATAATGATTGAAGGATTTATAAATAAATAAATAAAAATGTTTAAAAACATTAAGAAGAGAGAAAATTAAAAATCATTGCAATAATATGCTCTTAAAATCTGCCGCTCCCTTTCTCTCTCTCTCAATACATTTGTAAGAAGTACAGCTTCTGTCTACTTATGGCAGAATATTAAAAACGCCAAATGGCATCAACCCTTATTAAATTTCGTTTGTTTGCGTACTTCTTAGCAACCCTGTAATGATTCTACTCCAGTTGGCATCACAGCTTTTCAACTCTACATGAGGTCTTGAGTAGTTTTAGAATTTTTTTCTTGTTCATTCTGTTCCCAATTGTATGCCACGCTTATGATCCTGTCTTTTTTGTCATGGAAATCGGGAAGTAAATGTTGTTGCTGTTGCTTAACAACTGTTTGTCACATGGTAGCTGTTCCATTATCATAATTTCGTAATATTTTTGACATTTTTCTGTCTGTCTTTCTCTAGAGAAATTGGCTTTTAAATATGAGAAAATGAAAGTAAAATTATGTGGAATTTTATTAAATATTTTACTACTGAAGTGACAGCAGGAAATGTCAGGAATTAGGAGAAAGTGAAAGTAAATAGTAAGGGTTGCAATGTAAATTTTAAGAAGAGGATTTAAATAGGCTATAATTTAATACATAAAAGTGTTTTAAATTAAACTGAAATCATATGAAAAGTAAATAAAAAAGTTGTTAATTTAACAACTGTTCTCTCTCTCTCTGATCTCACAGTACTCGTATCGAATATGTAATTCCGTAAAGGTTTTTACTTTAGATACACTACCAGAGATTAAATTCCAGACCTATGTTCGCTTTGTAATTATTAAGACGGGTCAATTTGTTGGAATGGTCACAACCCATGGTTTTATTCCATTCCATTCCCTTTCAAGAGACTCTAGTTGAGCACAAAAGTCGGATCGGATTGTATGAAAGTTCTTTCAGACTCCTTTTATTATTTATATTCACAACCTGATGTTATTCCTGTAACCCATATGAAAATAATCTGAGAAACCAGGTTCTTATGCCGGTTTATGTCACATCTTCTAATGCATACACTCATAAATAAATGGTCATTACAACCCTTTAGACAGGATTATGACGTAATTTCTCACACCACTTATGTTGTGTGTGTTAATTTTATACACGAGTGGAGGGATTTACAGTTTCTCCGTTGACTCCGAACGACAAATTTTTGAGAAACTTTGCATAGCAATTTTTATTTAATCTCAGAGTTTTTACTAAAAATCTGCTGAAAGAAGTCGCAAACGAAATATTTTCTTGTATTTCGTTTTGTTCGAGATGTCTAACCTGGGCATTGAACTGTGGCCTTACGTCTTATAAGCCAACACATTAAATACTAGACCACGGGTTCAACGTCTTTATTTAAATGCATAACTTCTATGAGCCTGAGGGATAGCTTAGCGGTCCAAGAATATTTACTTACTTGGGCCCTTCCCGTGTCAGATAAAACTTCTACAGAATTGTGCTTTATGTTGCTTAAGGGTTTTATTACTCAAGCACAGTGTCCCACTATTCCTTTTCTTTATTCCGTGGATCATTTTAAATCAATCTGAGTACTGCTTTTGAGAGTCATCGCATGGCTATATTGAACCTCTTTTCATTAGTCAGAAAGATCATGGAATTTATGACAGGGTCTACATAAACGAGTAGAAGTCTAACACGAGATTCATGCTAAGGCATCTTTTAAAAAATTTACCATTCTGTGGTATACGATTGGGTGAAACGCAAATAGTAGGACAAGAGGGAAGTCTATGGCATCGAAAGATGTACATAATTCTACTTGTATAGGCGATGCAAAGGACTGCATGCAGCAACACTATTTGACATTTCTATGAGTTTGACTACAGAATAATATGGCACTCCATGAAAAAGTTTAAATCAATTTAAAAGGGTATTTAGGGTGTTCCTCTGCTGGAATTTACGGCAATGAGTACTCAGCTGAGGTCGCCATAGTCTAGTAGAAGTGTGTTGGCTTTATAGACGCGGCATCTTTGTTCAAATTCTAGGTAAGACATCTCCAACCAAACGAAACGTGGAAAATATTTTTTTCGGCGACAGAGAAATCTGCTGAGAGTAAATAAAATTTCCATGAACAGTTTCTCAAAAATCTATCGTTCAGAATCAACTTTAAACGGTAGGTCTCGCCACTCATATTTAAAATTAACACACACAACTTAAGTGGTGTGAAAAACTATGTCATAATCCTGTCTGAAGGATTGCAATGACCGATTATGTATGTATGTATGAGTACGTGATAATGAACGTGTGATAAGGGGAGCTTCAACTTCGTTGATAGGGCAGAACAATATTGTGTAGTGAGCAGAGAAGTTTTGAAGAGTAAAAGAAAAAAGAATATGTAGAGAGGCGAAGACTCTATTCAAAACAAATAAGATGGAGCTTTTGGCAGGTAATTACAAGAGGAAGATATTTTTGTAATCCAGTAGACGAACCACAAGTACTCTTGGGGTCCTTTCAAGTACAATATGTGGTGAAGGAAATGAATCGCTCAGCTGAGGTATGAGCATGAAGTCATCACCATATTAAGAGATGTTAGATTCAGGAGAGCCTCTACATTCTCTATGCCGTCTAATGGTATTAAATTTAATGTCACTGTGAATGGAACTTATGCCAAAGTAATGCAAAAGAAGGCAACACTTGCGTCTGTCGAAAAGGAAATTTCGGTTTGGAGCCTATGTAGCGATATATTTCAACACCTGCAGGACCCAACGTTACATACATAGTAAATAATTGGCCATTAGAACACTTCAGTAAGGATTACGGCCCAGCTTATCATACCACTTATGTTGTGTGGGTTAATTTTATACATGAGCGGCGGGACCTACAGTTTAATGTCGATTCCAAACTTTTCAGGGCGATTTTATTTACTCTTAGAGTTTTTGCCAGAAATCTGCTGAGAGGAAGTCGCCGAAGAAATATTTTTTTCATATTTTCGTTTTGATGTCTGGCCTGGGGTTTGAACCTCAAAAAAAGAAACCAAGTGCCTTGGCCTATGTAAGAAATACTTCAGACCACGTAAACTGCTCACTGGTCCCAGCAGAATCTACAATTATTGAACATGCTCACTATGTACAGGCTGTCGAAAGTGTTATCCAAAGACGTTGTCGTCCCCGATCAATTTTTTACGTTAAAATTTTTAAATTTCTACAAAAATTTCATTGCATTTCCCACTTAAATAATCGAATGGAAAACTGCAAATACTTGAATACGTTTTTCCTTTCTAAACAAAATTGTCAACAAACGAATGAATGTTGATAATGATGATGAATAATATTTGTTTTTTTGTATTTTTCTTTTATTCATTTAACTTCTAATCAAATTAATTAAATGCTATTCGAGGTCTCCTCGAGACTTAATAAATATAAACAGCAGCAGCTAGACAGTAGCTGGCTATCGATGATATGCGTACGTAAATGAATACAAAATTATTTCCTTTTTTTCACTAAAAAAGTAGATATTCATAGCATAGAAAGGAAGTAAAAGAAAAAAACTGATTAACATCCTTTTCATTTAGAGTTAATTGAAGAGAAACGAAAATAAAAAAATGCTAAATATGGGTCAATTCACAGTTAAAATATTTTCAAATTTTAAGTTTTTGAAGCAAAACAAAACAAAATAAAATAAGATTGCCTGAGAACCATAAAAAAAAACAAAAGGAAATTTCCATTCATATCACTTTCTTCAATACTTTGCAAGTGAAATGACTCATAGTTTATATACAAACATGACTCAGCTGTTTACTTTATAGAGTCTGATTTATTTCCCGATGTACAAAACTAAAATGAATTAATTAAATCAACATCAGTTTACTTGTATTTTAGCATATGAGCACGTTAAACAGATTTATTAAAATGATGTTTATTTACACACAGAGTTTTTGCCATATGTCGCCGAAGAAATATTTTTTCATATTTTGTTTTGATGTCTGACCTTACGTCTAATAAGCCAACACACTAGCTACTAGCCAACTCAGTAGATTATCGCCACTGAACGCAATGAATCGAATTACGCTTGAGCAATGTTGAGATTCATAGGAAATTTACTTCCAAAACAAAGACAATTTTGGTCGGAAATTGCACGAAAAGGTCGTACAAATTTCTGGTCGCAGAGAAGGACCAGCACTGCCCGATATATGCAAGTGAGCGTGCTCGTATAGTGCGTACACCCGAAAATATTGAAGCTGTGGGTGAGATTGTGCATGGGAATCCATGAACATCAACTCATCATTGTTCTCAAGAATTGAACATTTCATGCACCAGTCGATGTTTAAAAAGATCTCGATATGACAAAATACAATTAGTTTAGGATTTGAAGCAACATGACCAACCGCTTCGTTTTCGCTTCGCTAGATGGGCTAACGAGAAGCTGCATGATGATATCAATTTTACCGACAAAAAAAATCATCTTTTCGGATGAATCATTTTCATCTTGATGGGTATGTTAATAAGCAAAATTGCCGTATTTGGGGCTCCGAAAACAAACACGTGGTCTTATAGCAGCCAATGCACCCATTACGAGTGACTTTTTGTTGCGGTTTGAGGAGCGAAGGCATTATTGGTTCACATTTCTTTGAAAATGAAGACGCCGTAACCATTATGGTCAAATGGAGACACCTATTGCACCATGATAACCGATTTTTTGTACCCGTTATTCATGGTATTAAAATGAACGATGTTTGGTTTCAACAGGATTGTTCATTTTGCCACAAATCTCATCACACAATTGATTTATTGAGTCAAACGTTTGATGGCCGTTTAATTAGCCGCGATGATGATGTCAATTGACCACCGAGAAGCTGCAATTTGACACCGTTGGAGTATATTATGTGGGAGTGCCGTTCAAGAAAAGTGTTATGCCGACAAGCCAGAGACAGTTGAACATTTGAAGCCCAACATTCGTGATGCCATTGCCGAGATACGACCCCATACACTCAAAAAAGTGCAAACGAAACATATTCAACATAATATTCCATATTCAAACCGGAACAATTGTGCTTCACAACAAAAGAATAAATTTGGCAAAATTTTAAACTGTTTTTTGTTATTGCATTTTTAAATTCAAACTTTTAAATGCCCCACCCTTTGTTAGCAAGACTCGCTATTCAATATGTATCAAGGGTTGCTTAAAAATCTGTCATTTTAACAGAAAATTGTTTTTATTTCCCCATGTAATAGCTGCGAAGGAAGTCACCGTAGTCTAGAAGGTAGTGTGTTGGCTTATTAGACGTAAGGCCCGAGTTCAAACCCCAGAGCAGACATCTCCAACAAAACAAAAATATGAAAAAATATTTCTTCGGTGACTTCCTCTCAGCAGATTTCTGGCAAAAACTCTGAGAGTAAATAAAATTACATGAAAAGTTTCTAAAAAAATCTGTCGTTCGGAGTTGACTTTAAACTGTAAGGTCCCGCCACTCATGTATAAAATTAACACATACAACATGAGTGGTGTGGGAAACTAGGGCGTAATCCTGACTGAAGGGTTGTAATGACCAATTATGTATGTATGTAATATAAAAAAATTTTCAAACATCGTAGTTGTTACTGATGTTTCAATACAATTTTTTATTGTGACCAAAAAAAGGAGCCTAGCTCCAGTGTTAATTTAATCAACAAGCACTTAATCATTGCACTGAATTCAATTTCCGTAGTTTATGTTTTAGCATTTAATTACGAATAATTATGTATGTACGTATATTATGCGTAATTTACTGGTGCGTAAGTAAGTATTATTAAATTAAATATTTCCCAATTAAATTATCATTTTCAATGAAATTCTTAATAAATTATTCCGCTCTCGCATAGAACATAAATGCATAATGATCACTTTTCCACACATAGAAATGATATGAATATATGTGTATATGTGTATGTATGTGTTAAAATTAATTAATTTTTATGGTCCACATGTACATAATTTCATACAAAATTTAATAAATTAACTGAATTAATTACAAATGACACAAGTATGATTAAACGCTTAAATATGTTTGTGGGGTTGTAAATTATTTTCATTATTTGGGTCACTAATGAGGAAAACTTTTTTTTAATAATAATTAGACACCAGTTACATAATCTTCAGAGGGGCATCATTTCTAATATTGTAAGATGACTTTCGACTTAAATATAATATAATTTAAATATAATTGTCGTAACTCCTAATTAAACAGAAGTTAACTAGCACTATAGTACAATTTTCTCTCATTTAAAAATTTCAGACGAATTTCTAAGAGTTTCTAAATTAATAACAATAAGAAAATCTTAAAAGCATGAGGGTTGAAAGCAAGAGTGTTTTAATAACGTAGGAACGGATCTTCCAACATGGGCTTAAGACCTCTCACACGATAATGACATCTTATTGAGGCTACATCTGTCGAATTACTTTTCATTTATTCAGTGCATTGTAGTCGCCGCAGTCTAGTAGGTAATCTGTTGCCATATTATTCGTAAAACCACGGTTCAAACCCCAGAACAGACAAAACACTACCTACTAGACTACGGCGACATTGAAAACCATCATCGAAAAACCGTATTCAAGGATGAGTCTGAATTTCTGTATGAAATACGTAATGCCCGTTTATGAGTACATAAACAAACAAAATTTTCGAATGCCAATACACATGAAATTCAAGAACTTCGTTGATTACCAATTACTTCTTTCCTAAATTAGATGATCTGAACATCAAAAACATGTGTTTGCAATACGACGGCGCTACGTACTACACAGCTCATGCCACATTTGATACTCTGCATGAAGGTTTTGAGGGCATGGTCAGCTTTCGTTGAGCCGATATAAATTGCCCATCGAGATCGTGCCAATTGACTCCATTAGACTATTTTTTACTAGAGTTCCCTTTAGTCTTAGACAAATAAACCACAAACCACAAATTCAGCCCAAAAGTACACTTCGGATGCGGTTAACCCACAAAAGACGTGGCAAACATTGGAACGATATTTTTTTTTGTCAATACCCTCTGTTGCGCCATAACAATTAATAAATATATAAATAATAATAATATATATAATAATCTAAATTAATTAACATTAATCCTAATATTATACTTAATAATAATAAATAACTAAATTAAATACATAATGAATTTAAAAATATAAATAAGTATCACCCTAATATAGCGTAATGTTAAGGTTCATGACCATATGAATTACAAGGTCGTTAAATTATAAGTATAGTAAATAAGTAGGCAACGGAGTTGCTGAATAGAATAGTACAGTTAGGATTAAGTAAATAGAATAAGTTAGAGTTAAGAAAAGATTGAAATAAATTAGTTGAATTATAACATCTATCTCGATCGGTTTACTTTAACTCGAAAGGTTTGGTCTTAGTGTTTTTTACAAGTGTCTTAATAAATTTAAAAATTATAAATTATTTAATTTTTTATTAACATCCTTAAAAAACATTAAGGATTAACAGCCTCCTTTGGAGCATATGACTTCCACAAACCATTTTTGTTTTGTTTACGTTTCTTTAATCCAATATTGTTGTTCCAATTAAGGAGGTGATTGGTCTACTACAACAAGTCATTGGATAATGGGGCTCCCGTCTAACGTTGCCTAAAAACAACGCCTTCCGAGTGTTTGATGTAGTGGTAGTGAGTTTTGTTGATTGTTCGTTCCTATCACTTTTCCCATTAGGTGGCGGCATCGCCTGACCTTCCAGTGATGTTATCATTTTAAGTTTCCCAGGTAGTAAGGTGGCTTCTTAAATGGATTGTATTGGAGGAAGTGAAGCCACTTGTAACGATATTATATTCCACACATAATGGCATCAATATGTCTTTCAAACGAATAAAAAACATCGATGATAACGCACATATAAACAGAAGTCGCCGTAGTCTAGTAGGTAGTGTGTTGGCTTATTAGACTAGAAGCCAGGGTTCGAGCCTCAGGCTAAACATCAAAATAAAATACAAAAAGTATTTCTTCGGTGTCTTCCTCTCAGCAAATTTTTGGCAAAAACTCTAAGAGTAAATAAAAATTGCCATGAAAAAGTTTCTCAAAAATCTGTCGTTCAGAGGCAGACAGGGCTTGTCAGCGAAACTGCCAATAGCCCAGTGCCCCATTAAAATTCCTGTTAGATTGAGTACCGTTCTTTTGTCGAACTCAAATAGTCCCTTCGTTTTGCTTCTGTCCACTACTGGGCACAGAAGATTTGAAATTCAGCATCCAGTAGGTTGTTCGAAATCGCCGTAGTCTAGTAGGTAGTGTGTTGGCTTATTAGACGTAAAGCCAGGGTTCGAGCCCCAGGCCAGACATTAAGACAAAATACAAAAAGTATTTCTTCGGCGACTTCCTATCAGCAAATTTCTGGCAAAAACTCTGAAAAAATCTGTCGTTCGGAGTCGACTTTAAACTGTAGGTCCCACCACTCGTGTATAAAATTAACACACACAACATAAGTGGTGTGAGAAAACTAGGACGTCGTACAATGGGTCAATTCTACCTCCGGGTACTGTACATGTCTTAATTGACAAGTAAACGTCCTCTAACCAAATCTAACCTAAACTAGCTCACACTTTCTTTTATTTCAATTTAAAAATATGTTACTTCCCCTCAGCAATTTTCTTGGAAAAACTCTGAGAGTAAATAGAATTGTCACAAAAAGATTCTCAAGTCTGTTGTTCGGAGACGATATTAAACTGTTTGTCTTGTTACTCATGTTCAAAAATTAACCGTGAGGAACTAGGTTGTAATGCTGGCTACAGTTTTGTAGTGACTAATTAGGTATGTAATTAAGTTTACTGAAAGATATAATACAGATATATGAATATATCTAACAGTAAGGCAACAAAAGATGAATTCGAGTCAGAAACTAAATCAATGAAAGACGGGCTGGCTTCCAAAATGTGAGTTGCTTTGTGTTTGAACATTGTATAGTGTTTCATAAAGCCGCTATACAAAATGTGTACAATGTACACTATTTCAAAACGTCGTCAATTTATACTTTTAACGCAGTCAAAAAGCAATCAGGCATCGGATTTATAGTTGATGCATTGTTTGGTTACTTTGCATATCTACATAGTTTATATACCGTAGTAGAACTGCATACAAACTTTGTATTGATACATTTTGGAAGTCAGCCACGCATTAATTACTGATTATACTCAGAGGTTTTACCAGAAGACTGCTGAGATAGTTTTTTCATATGTGTTGAATTTTTATAAGATGCCATATGTTCGGTTTGAACTGGTCGTCTAGTTTAGTAGGCCAATACATTACCCTCTACCCTATGACGATCGCAAATTCTTCTTCAGTCACCACAGTGTGGTGTAGTAGTGACAAATATAAGGTGATTACTTCAGAGTATGTCATCCCTTGTGGAAAAAGTGTGCTTAATGTCTGCCCAACAAGAATTGGTTATATTGCTCCTCTTTCGCTTTATGCTGAACACCAACATCCAGTGTGCAAACACAAAAGGTGTCTATTCCATCTTGCTTCTCGGTTGATGCCATCTTATAAAACCATTTTATATCATTTCATCGTATAATTTATTTCTTAATCAGGTCAAAGATCGAGACTGCACATGGTTCATAAATATTTTCTCCTTTTTTCCATGCGTTTCTTCATAAGTTTTGATATACAGCCATTCCAATGGCAGTTTTGGTTTGATTTTATGATCTTTTCACTTTTATACTCCACAAGCCGTACCCTGTGCGTGTTGCTGCGTCACCAACTAAAATAAATTTGAAGGAAATATATTACACATATGTCCAATTAGTTTTGAATCATTTTATTGATTCTGTTTCCCGTTGTCCTGATGATTCAGATGAACTGGCCTGAGTAGTACGCATTCGATCAGTTTCTAATCTCACTTCTCGTTGTTCAAGTGGTTCAAGCGAAAGGGGCTCAGCTGCATACACTCGAAGATTTTCCAGTCTCAATGCTCATCTGATTCTGAGGCTCGCAATGCTGTTTTCTTCCGTGATTGAGGTGTAGGTCGACCAATTGCTTGTCATTCATCTTGAATAATTTTCAGTGACGCCATGCATCGGAAATTAATCGCACCAACCTCCGGCGACTCATGCGCAACATTTTTGTTAAAGAACGCACAGTTTACGATTTAATTCATTCTGAGTAATTTTCAGTGGCACTACCTGTCAGAAAATGGTCATACCAACTTAGAAACCTTCGTCGGCTCATGCGCAACAACTTTGCTAAAGATAATATCATTATCAAATGTTTACGATAGTTTACGATTCTATAAGGTACATACAAACAAACAAACATTCATTTTTATATATAGACTATGGGAGGTGACACGCCCACTATCGCCAATCCAACCAATTTGTTTATACATATATACGTCAAAGTCGTACATAGAAAATTTGAGGACTCTAGATTTTGCAGTTAATAAGATATGCGACGTTAAATACTTATTGGGTATGTGGGTGTGGCACCTCGCCTACTTGAAATTTTAAAATAAAAAGTAGCTTATATTTCCTTCCAGGCATACAGGAAGGTACCCACAAACAAATAAACATACATTCATTTTTATATATGATTCCAGATTTATGATCTAACTTTTCCACTCAAGTGTATTTAATTTCCTCTGTTGCTTGTGGATCGATATGAAGCTTTTACTTTTAATTTTCTACGACTCGCTTTATGCACCAAGTTTAAGTCCATAATCTTCAACCCTAGCTTGATATCCTAAACATGTTAGGTTATTGCAATACAAACAAAAATACACAATCTGGATGACAGAATCTTCTAAAAAAAATTTGAAAAAGATTCCCATTGTTCCCAAGAGTTCTCCAAAGTTTGTATAGAAGCAAAGTGCCTCAATCTTTTACTTCTTAGTTGTTTACATGCCTTTTAAATTACCTCCTTAATGTTTGTATATTTAGTATTGTAGGTATTACCTTTAAAGGGATTTCACGATGACATTACATAATGATACGGAGTCTTTTACTATTGTCTTGTCTCTCCTTTCTTACTTTTTTGTCTCCTCAACAATCTGATTTTCACTACAAATTCAAAAAAAAAAAAAAACAACAGTTACTGTAATGGATTCAATGATTTTAAAAACTGTAGTATTTTTTTGATTTTCCTCAAGCATTTATTCATTGTATGTAGATGTAAGCAACATTGTTGCTGTTGCTATTGGTATTGCTATTGATGTTTAATTTGTTGTTTCATTCTTTTTTTTATTGAAAAGCATCTGCAGAAGTGTTTCACCATGACTACCACCACAAGCACGACATTATTTTTCACTTTAAAAGTGACTGCACAAGTAAAATAGCAGTCATTATATACCAATGTGAAGGGTATTTAAATAAATGAAAACAAATTAAAGTTAAAAAAAGGAAAATAGAAACGATAGTTTACATTAAATGGCACCATTTGCTTATGCGTTATTTCGTATCAATGATATGTAGGTCATGTGGAAGTGCAGTTCTTTAACAGTCCAAAATCCATAGCCTTTGGTTTGCTTTGTTATACGGTGAATATGTTGTATCAAAACCGCAGTGTATCGAGTGGTTTGCATCTTTCAAAAATGGTGATCAAAGACATCAAGGACAAAGACTGGCCTACATAACAAAATTTGCCATTACAACCCTTCAGTCAGGATTACGGACTTCTGTTGTGTGTGTTCATTTTATACATGAGTGCCGGACGGGACCTACAGTTCAAAGTTGACTCCAAGCGTTTGATACTTTTGAGAAACTTTTCATGGCAATTTTTTATTTATTCCCAAAGATTTTGCCAACAATCTGTTGAGAGGAAATAGCCTCAGAAATATTTTTTCATGTTTCGTTTTTTTAGAAATGTCTGAGCTGGGATTACAACCGTGGACTTACGTCTAATAAGCCAGCACACTACCTACTAGACTGTGGTTTAAAAACCATAAATTAGAGAAACTTTACTCGATCAAGATTTGCGGCAAACTCATAAAGATCTTACACAATGATTAGGCCCAAGCCAAACAGCCAAGGCTTAAAACGTTTAAAAGCACGCAAGGTGTTCTAAAACAAAGAAATTGTGTGCTACATGAACTGAAGCCAAAAAAACGTTGAAAATTTGCTTCAAAAAGAAATTATTTTTGCATTAAATTATCACACGCAACGAAAAATGATGTTTTTGTGGTAACGTCAATCGCAACAAATCATACACAGTTGTATGTAGACATTTTTCTTTGACTGTATGTGAAGCCATTGAGTAAAACCTGCGACCAAGCAGAATATCCTATGTGCCTAGCTAATGATCTAAACATGGTAGCATCAGAAGGCTGCAATATATTGTGAAGTACTAAAACCAGGCCGTAATATCACGGCTAAGCTGTAGAGACATGAATTAATTCCCTGGAAAAAAACATTGGCCGAAAAACATCGTGAAATGTAAACTGATAAGCTGGCGTAATTTTCCATGAGGACAACGCTCGGCAATATATTGGGGAGGAGGTCAACACCTATTTGGGAAGGTTTACTTCACCTTCTGTATAGTCCAGATGTTGCCGTATCTGGCTAAAATTTCTTCGATCAAAGCTGAGCTCTTTTTCGTGGATATAGTTGAACAAAAATTAGCGTTTTAGTGTTTCGTTTTTTTTCGGTAGGTTTTCAACAAACACGCTAAAGTACTAATTTTTATTCTAAAATATCTCCGAGCAATAAAAAATATGTTTTGTGTGGTGACATTAGCACTTTTAGATTCTACAACGAGATTTGTGAAATAATTTAATTTGCGACGTAATACCCACTCAAATAGCGCTAAAAATCGAGTAGTCTAGTAGGCACTATGTTAGCTTATTAGACGTGAGACCACGGTTTAAACCGCCATGTCAGACATCTCCAACAAAACGAAATATGAAGAAATATTTCTTCGACGACTTCCTCTCAGCAGATTTTAACAAAACAGTAATAAGTTCTTTAGAAGTCACCTTAGTCTAGTAGGTAGTGTGTTGGCTTATTAAACGTAAAGCCAGGGTTCAAACCCCAGGCCAGACATCAAACAAAATACAAAAAGTATTTCTTCGGCGACTTCCTCTCAGCAGATTTCTGGCAAAAACTCTGGAGAGTAAATAAAATTGCCATGAAAAGTTTCTCAAAAACCTGTCGTTTGTCCTTCCATAAAAAGATTGCATACGTTTAAATAACTGACTATCCCACAAATTACCTTAATATACTCCGTGTTAATGAAAATCCGTCTGCTTTTGGACAACAACTTAAATAAAATGAATGCTTTTTTCTTCTATTTTCCCAATCTCATCATTCAACCTCTTGTTTTATTATTCTCTCTCTCTCTCCTCTCTCTATCTTACATTCTTGCCACTTACAACAAAAAAACCCATAAAATTGATGGAATATTGGGGTTTAACGGAATTGTGTCACAACAAATAGTTCACCTGCATACATCAACCGAGAAGAGAGAGAATCGTTTACCCACTACAATGTAATATCATGCACAGGTACAACACCACACCAACTATGGCATAATCTTTTGCACATGATGGTGTTGGTTGGTATTCAATATATTTGGGGCACTTACTACACTTTGTTGTTGTTGTGATATGTGGTTGTAACAATATATGTAGGAATGTGTAAATATGTGTGTGTATTTATAGAGGGAGAGAGGAGAGTGTTAAAATTTAATTAAATTCACAGTATGATCCAATCTGTGCATCAAATTTCCACTTGACTTTATGTGTACACTGTACAATGTGTGTGCTAAGAGAGTTTGAGTTCACAGTTGAATAGTTTTTCAATTTTAGTTTAAATATTCACAAATTTGGCAGAGAAAATCTCTCAATCTCACAATCTCAATTAAACTGAAGTAAAACGTCATAGAAAATTAATTCTAAAAGATTGATTACGATTGCTTAACTTATTTTTCGTGTGAAGATTTTTTGATGTGTTTTGAACAGTTTTGCTACAAATTAAGCTATTTTGGAACAAATATAGGAAAAGTCAATAAGGGTAGAGAGAGTTAAAAATTCAACATAGAATTTGTGATTTTTGTAAACCAATTGACACAAAATTTCCAAAAAGTTATTCACACAAATCGTTTGAAGTGTTTCTTCCAGTTAGAAGTGATTTCTTTCGACGTCTTCTCTCAGCAGTTTTGTGGCAAATACTCTGAGAGTAAATAAAATTACCACGAAATGTTTCTCAGTAAGGTCGCGCTACTTATGTTTGAAATTAACACACACAACTTGGATGGTGTCAGAAGCTAGATTGTAGTCAGGACTAAATGATTGTAATGCCCAACTAAGTAAGTTAAGAGAGAATTTGATATGAAGTAGGGTAACTATGTTTAATAAATTTCATATCTGATGCTGAATATATCGGTGAGTGGGCTATCTATCGCTTTAAATTTGAATCATCGGTTATTTCGAATCTGGCAATACTAAAGTCTTTCTATTCTGTTACAAAAAATCAGTATTATCTCCAATAAACGTAACGAATCGATTTACCCTTGAGCAACGTTGGGATTTATTGGAAATTTATTTCAAAAACAAAGACAATTTTGGACGGAAATTGCACGAAAATGTCGCACAAAATTTTGTCGCAGAGAAGGACCAACAGTGCCCGGTATACGGAAGTTTATTGCTAAAGTTCATGAAACTGATGTCATTGTTAATTCGCTAAGACGAGAACGTGCTCGTACAGTGAGTACTCCCGAAAATATTGAAGCTGCGGCTGAGAGTGTGCGTGAGAATCTATCAACATCAACTCATCAGCGTTCTCCAGAATTGAACATATCACGCACAAGTTTACATCGAATTTTGCGAAAATATCTCGGTATGGCGCCTTACAAAGTTCAATAGCTTCAGGAGTTGAAGCCGCATAACAATTCGCTTCGTTTTCCCTTCACTAGATGGGCCAACGAGAAACTGCACGAAAAAGTTTTGCCCAGAAATAGTCATCTTTTCGAATGAAGCTCATTTGCATCTTGGTGGGTACGTTAGCATAAGCAAAATTGTCGTATTTGGGGCTCAGAAAAGCCACACGTGGTCCTACAGAAGCCAATTCCCCCATTACGAGTGATTGTTTTATGCCGCTTGTGAAGCGAAGGCGTCATTGGCCCATATTTCTTTGAAAATGAGGACAGCACAACCACTACGGTCAATGGCGACACCTATCGCACTATAACTGATTTTTTGTAACCAATTTTAATGGAAGTGATGGGAACTATATTTGATTTCAATAGGATGGTCCAACTTGCCACACATCTCATGCCACAATTGATTTATTGCGTCAAACGCTTAAATGCCATTTGATAAGACGTAATGGTGATATCGATTGGCCGCCAAGTAGCTGCGATTTGACACTGTTGAACTACTTTCTGTGGGGCACCTTTAAAGAAAAGTATTATGCCGACAAACTGGAAACTATTAAGCACAAGGACAACATACGATATGCCATTGTCGAGATACGACCCCATACACTCGAAAAAGTGCACGTAAATTGGTCCGATCGAATGACGTACTGTGAGGCCAGCTGCGGTAGCCATGCGAATGAAATAATATTCCATTCCAAAATTGAACTTCACAATAAAATAATAAATTTAACAAAATTTCTAATCGTTTTTATTTCATTGCATTTTTAATTTTAAACTTTTAAAGCACCCAAGAATTTCATTCAGGATACTAAAGAAACTCAAGTATTTCTTTGGTTTCTAAAATGTCAATCAAAATAACAAGTCCTTTATATTGTCTGGTATTTGCCTTGAGATATACGCAAATCAATTCTGATTTTAGTTTAAAAAATTCTAATAAATTTTAAATAAAACAAATAAAAACTTCATGAGTATAATTACTTATCCCAATTTTCCTACAGACTACATACTTTTTTTACTTCAATATTATTTTCGCAATAACTATATAAGTGTATATATATATTAAGTAGACAACTTACCAATTAATTGCTTTTAAATCCTATAAATATTAATTAAAATATTTTAATAACTTGCAGCTTTTGCTTCTATCAAAATTAGATTTTTAAAGCAAATTTCTGGTTTCAGTGTCACTGGAAGTTAAATCTGAAAAAAAAACAAAAAGAAATTGATACAACTTATAAATTTTAAGTTAATTAAATAAATACTACATAAGTTGTTATTATTGTTTAAAATAAAAAAATAACAAATATTGAACGAAACATGGTTTACGATTCAAATGCCAGGTCAGATTTCACCCACAAAACAATAAATGTGAAAAAATATTTATTCGGCGACTTCCTCTCAAGGTGAATAGATTCTTAAAAATCTGTCGACGAGAGTCGAGTTTAAACTGAAGGTCCCGCCACTGATCTATACAATTAACACACACAACATAAGTGGTATGATAAGCTAGGTTGTAGGGTAAGGATAAGGATTGTAATGACCAATTATGTATGTGTGAGTGTAAGAGTTCAAAGCCTTCAACACTTAGATAATCCATCACGAATGTGGGCCTTCAAATGCTCTATTGTCTATGGTTTATCGGCAAAACACTTTTCTTTAACGGCGCCCCACAGAAAATAATTCAACAGAGTCAAACGTTTGACCCAACAAATCGATTGTGGCTTGAGATATATGACAAGTTGCACCATCCTGTTGAGAAGACAAACATCGTTCACGTCAATATCATGAAGAGTTGGTACAAAAAACCCGTTATCATGATGCGATAGGTGTTTCTATTGGCCGCTCCACAAGCCACACCAAACAGTCACTCGTAATGGGTGCATTGACTTCTGTAAGACCACATGTGGGTTTTCTGAGCCCCAAATACGGCAATTTTGTGTATGGACGCACCTACAAAGATAAAATTGAGCTTCATACGAAAATATGTTTTTTTTTTGTTGCAAATCGACATCGTCGTGCAGTTTATCGTTGGCCCAAATTGCCAATAAATCCCAACGTTGCTCAAGCGGGAATCAATTCATTACGTTCAGTGGAGGTAATATGCTGAATTTTGTGACAGGATAAAATGACATAAGTATTGCCAGATATGCAATAATCAATGGTTCAAATTTAAACCGATAGATGGCCCACCCGATATATGTAGACGGTGGTATATATAACCGGTGATTAAAATTTAAGCCATTAGGTGGCGCACCCGATATAAGAATCCAGCCATCTTAGGCGAATACTGTTCCACGTGTAGAATTCGTATACAAAGCATGTGAATGGTCTGTTATTGCAGGTCCTATGATAATTGTGCTGCCATTTATCTTTGTCTAGAAATAACGTCCACCGAGAATGTGCTGTAGTGATGGGGAACTTTGCTAACCGTTGATTCCTACTTTTTACCTCCCTTGACTGTATAGTCTCTACATTTCTGAGGTTCTTCATACTGGTTTTAATGTTTCCAATGTCGCTCTAGTGCGGTTGAGCCAACTGTTAGCGTTTTTTCTCTACCTCCCTCGTTATTACTATACTGGCTACACAGCAAAAACTATTTTTGTATTCCATTGACTGCCGTCATATTTCATATCTCTTGCATGTTGTACGCAACTCAAGGTATAATAAAATCAAGCTACCAAGCCCTATCCCCTAAGAGACACTTGAGTTATAAGTTTGTCTGTCTGATTATTTTTTTTTTAAACGAGAACTAAAGTATTCCACGGACCCCGGTGACCAACGCCAAATGGTTATCCAAAGCCTGATATTCTGTGTGATAAGATTGTTTATACTCATGGCTTCTGTTTTCTGGATATTTACCTCGGGTCTAACAGGAAATGCTAATCCTTCCAGATTTGCTTGTTTTGCTTGGGAGTTGGAGATCTTGTGTGAGATTAGCAAATATTATGGTCAGAATTCAAATCCTTGAGTTGATGTGAATTGCTTTTCTCTTTGAACAGAAGACTTCCATCATGATTTCATACTACACGTTGCATTCTGATGCTCCTAATGTGAAGACCGGAGAGTTCTACATCCTCGTGTATGATTTTCTAGGGTACTCCTTTCGTTGTTAATGCTTTCCATATAAAAAAATCCGTGGGGTGATATCAAAGGCTTTTAAATCAGAAAACAGTAGATAAGTGGGAGCATGCCTTTCAACATGTTGCTGTGTTATAAGACTAGAAATCGCCTATTTAATCAGAGACTTGTGTGTTCATTATCGGTGATGTATTCTTCAAAATTCTGCGATACTTTTAAGCAATTTATAGCCACGACTAAAAATATAAGCAAACAATGCTCTTTTCATACTGTGGTGTATCGATTCACGAAGATTCAGAAGCTTAAATTAAAAAAAAAAATAATAAAAATCATATGTAACTCTATTATAAACTGTATGACAAAACTTATCAGTTCCGTCAACAATTTTAACATCATCATCGCCAACACCATCTTCATTGTCATCGTCATTATGTTGTCACTAAAATTGACGTTCACTTCTACGAACAAAAGCCCTCCCATCCCACATCCCATCTATTCGTACGTGCAAACACACTCGACTACAACTGTCCACACAATGGATTTCAAACAGGCAAATAACTAAACAACCACATGGGACGGACAGAGACTTAAAGTTGCGGGGAAGCGAAGCAGCTAACCAACCAACGATCATTGACTCAGGTCAGTTTACGATATCGGGCCATAAGCATGCTTAGCTGAGCTGCTTAAACAAATACATGGCATGTGGTTGTGTACACCTATTTGTTATCTTCTTTATACAATTAAAACCAACACACACATGAACACATACTTGTTAGAGTGACTTTTGAAGCCATAACCACTACCATTACATGTTTGGCAGAGTACTTGACAGAGAGCGCCATAGGCTCAGAGAGCCACAATAATTGTCAATATTAACGTTAAACTAGAAATAAAACACCAGCAACAATATTCAGACAAAAATCCGGCTGTAGGGGTTTTCATTACTTTTTCTCTCTCTTTTTCTCATTTATTTTCTGTTTAGAATACTGGTGTGACAACAAAGAAAACGAATTAAATTACAATTCAACAATATTTTGAGTTTAAACCTAAGCTACACTCAAACCAGGTTGTATACGGCACTCACAATAATCTTGAAAGCATTTAAGTAGAATAACGTATGAAAATGGGTTTGAGTGTATGTATTCAATACATATGTCCATACAAATATTGCTTCCATGTATGCACATATGGAGACACTCAACTCTAACTTGCTGAGCAATAAAACAATAAAAAAGGTATTTATAGCCGCTGAATAAATTGTAACTACACTGAGAAAAATTCTGTATAAAATGTTGACCGATCAGTAAGCATTTAAAAAAGGTACTGTACTAAACTAAAGTCTTGCGATTTTAAAATTAAATTTTAATTCTGCATTTGTGAAGATCTGGTTAAAGAAACGTTTAAGACCATTTCAAAAGGTACTGTAAAAACACATAACGATCACATGAATACAGTACTCTACTGTAATAAAAAATTTCACACTGAAAAAAATCTCAGTAAGTGTAGAATGGAAATAATATCGAGGAAAATCAGCAATGCAATCCAAAGCTGATAGCTGCTATCGCACCTTCCATGTCTGATGACTCTGAATGGAATGGAATAGAGTAAGATATATCACCATACATAGTATAGTATGTACATTGAACGAGAGTCCATTAAGATGGGTCTGACAGTAACTGAGGGCAAAACGATGTATATATGTACGACGCATGCCCGTATTGGATCCCAGAGTACGGCCGATAACTATGCTTTTAATATAGTCAAGGAATTTATTTATCTTGGCTCAGCCGTTACCACTAAAAATGATGTCAGTTTAGTAGAGATCAAGTGCAGGATCACTTTTGCCAAAAGGTGCTGCAATGGCCTCAATGGGCAATTGAGTAGCAGAGACCTCTCTCGTACAGCAAAACTAACACTCTACAAGTCGCTTATCCCACCCGTGCTTCGTTATGGCGCAGAGGCATGGACCCTATTAAGTACTGAGAGTATTCGAGATAAAAGTTCTACGTAAGGTCTTCGGTCCAGTGCGAGTAGGCGATGATTTCCGATGATTGCGCTGGCTGGGCCATGTCATTCAAATGGAGAAGGATGCTCCGGCGAGATGGGTATTTAATGAGGAATTTTCGGAAGCCGCGAAGAGGACTACCTTGTTTGCTTTGGAAGGACCAAATCGAGGAAGCCCTGTCATCGATTGGTGTGACCAACTAGCGAAGACGCGAATGAAACAGAGGCGCCTGGAAAGATGTGTTAAGGCACGTCGAAATGCGTTAATCGTGTTGTTAATGGCCAATTAAGTATGTAAGTATAGTATGTTCCTACACAAGATACGAAAGATAATAATTTGATTGATATCCGAAGTACATTCAGAAAGAATATGAATTTCATCGAATTTCTACATCTGTCCAAAAGGTTTGGATGATGATCGCAAGAATATTTTTTCTTGACATAAATATCTAGACAATCAAGGCATGAAAAAAGCAGTGTTATCACAGAGAACCACATACTACAAGTCCAACCAGTTGAATGTTATAAGGTTCTTTTAATCCATGCAGTGGATTAAATTATTTTACGGTATACATATGGATCAACAACGTATCACGGAACAAGAACAGGAGTTTTTGGTTCCAAGCCTGTGAGGAAGCATCGAAGCAATCTATGTCATCGAAAGATGTACTCAATTCAACCTGGGTAGGAGATATAAAAGACAGGACATTGCAAGAGTATCTGACAGTCCGCTATTTGAGCACTAGGCTCTTATGACATTAAATAGGAGATATTGTGGTACTGTCTGAAAAATATAAGTCAGCATGGCGGGTCCTCGACAATTACAAAGTAGACGAGTTTGCATGGAATTCCATTAGCTAGAACCCCGCAGTGGAGCTATTTTTGTCTTCAGCTAAAGGTGGGAATCTTCGAAAGACACATTTGTCGCAAGAAAACAGTGCACAATTCACCATCACTGGTGCCTAGGTACTAAACCCACCACCTACAACCACTCAACCACTCTCTCCCTGTTTAGCTTTAAAGCTTTCTTAAATTAAATTAAATTTCGCCTTCGTACCTCCAACGTACGGAGTTCCAACCTCAGCCATTCGCCGACTATGTTGGCTCCATAGAATTCCAGAATTCAACATCTCTCCCACAAATCGGTTTGACCCAAATCTCGTTTTGCCGGGCTATATAAATCCAGGACAGTAAATTAAAATTAAAAGAAAGGGATGGAAGATAAAGAGAGGCAAAGAATCTTCTCAAACCAAGTGAGGCAATCGGCAATTTTATTGTTGAATTATAATAAGATCGGAGTCGACTTTAAACTGTAATTCCCGCCGCTCATGTATAAAATTACCGCATACGACTTGGGTGGTGTGAGAAGCTAGGTCGTAATTCTGACTGAAGGGTTGTAATGACCAATTAGGTATGCATGTATGTATGTATGTAGTCATAGAAATGTATGTTTGGTTATAATAATATAACAACTATCACAGGAATTAAAAAAATATTTCAAATGATAGGTAAACTGGTGTGCAGTGCGCTGGTGTATTAGAGTGAGGGAAACTCTGATCTGTTACACTACACCGACCACAAAGTCTAAAGCACTCAGCTCGTGGTAATTATAATGTAATTAGGAATCATATTATAATTAACAAAAAATAAATTAAAAATTTTAGCAGGAAATGAAAAAAATTCCTCTTGAATTTTGCTTGTATTCCGCTGATTTTCTTTTTCTCAATGTATTTATAACCAAAATATTTTTGATTTTATTTGACGATCACATCATAAATCAAATATTGTCGTTAAACTTGCTATTCAAAGATACGTTTTTTAACAATTTCTTGTTTTTATTTTGCTTTTGCTTTAACTTTTTAGCTATGTTTTCTGTGAAGCATTATTTCGACCAAAATTCTAAAAAAGAAAACTAAAATTGAAATGTTTTTGACAGAGAGAGAGAGAGAGAGAGAGTTTTTTCTCTCTCTCTCTCTCTCTCTTATTTAGTTTCATAATTTCATTGTTCGTTAAAACTATAGAAACACAACTAAATACCAAACAAAACTACAAGGAAATTTTATTCAATTTGAATACAAAACTACAAAGAAGAAGAATAAGAAGAAAAAAGTTGAAAAACTTTGTTTTGATTAAAAACAGCATAAGTTTTGGACATGTTCGCAGAAAAAAAGAAAAACATAAACAAAGTGGAACTAAATTTAATAAAAATAACTGAAAAGTATTAAATTGAAACCAAAAATATTTCTTTTTATTCCATTTTAGTTGCGTTTTTAATTCAAAAATAAAAACTTTTTCTTTTTATTTCAATTTAAGAGGAAGGAAAATCAAAATTAAATTCTGAAAACAAAAGATTTCTCTTTAGTAGGTTGGGTTAGGTTATAGCGGATAGCTTACCGTTCACAGGCAAGTTTACTCGGTGGCCCATATGGCCCATTGTGCCACCCAGTGTAGATATAGATTATTTGGCTCTCCATTTCTTGTCAGCTTGACGGAGCTATCATCTATTGGTATCAAGGATATAGCTTCGTTCACCAAACTTTCTGGCTTGTTTTCCAGTATGGGGTAGTCGTGCTTTTGATGTGCAGCCCTTGCGCTGACCAACTTCTTCCTCTTCACTGATTTTGGTGGAACTTGGTCACTACAGGGATTGCGTTCACCCGTGGCATCACAACTTGCCTAGAGGAGACATATCTTCTCCTCTTCAGACATTTCTCATCCCTTCCGTGCCAATTTGTGCTGGTTATGGACAATAATACTCCTATGAGTCAACGTACTAGTCGGTCGCTGCAAAACATTGCTTCTGTAAAAGAGAGTGGCATAGCAAGCGAGATGTTACGGCTACCATTATTGTTATCCAATGGGAATCAATCAAGATTGGTCTGGCAGTCGATGAGGGCAAACGAAGTATATGTTGCCGACAAGCAGAACCATGCGGCGTAATGGGTTCCAGATTACATATACACTCGTGCATACATAATTGGTCATTACAACCCTTCAGTCAGGATTACGACCTAGCTTGTGTGTGTTAATTATATACGCGAGAGGCGCGACCTACAGTTTAAAGTCGACTCCGAACGACAGATTTTTTGAGAAACTTTACAAGGAAATTTTATTTGTTCTCAGAGTTTTTGCCAGAAATCTGCTGAGAGGAAGTCGCCGAAGAAATATTTTTTCATATTTTCGTTTTGATGTCTGACCTGGGGTTTGAACCGTGGCCTTACGTCTAATAAGGCAACACACAACCTATTAGACGACGGCGACTTCAGTGGATCCCAGATTACGGCCAATAATTATACTTTCGATATAGTCAAGGAATTTATTTATCTTGCCTCCGCCGTTACCAGTCTGGAGATCAAACGTAGAATCAGTCTTGCCAACAGATGCTTTTAATGTCTCAGTAACCAATTAAGTAGTAGAGAGCTCTCTCGTACGACGAAACTTATACTGTACAAGTCGTTCATCCTTGCTGCTTTACGGCCCAGAAGCATGTACACTTTTAAGCATCGATGCAGCAGCTTTGAGAGCATTCGGTCCAGTGTGAGTTGGCGATGATTTCAGCATTCGATTTAGTAATGAGCTGTAGGACCTCCTCAACGCTATGGACGTTGTGAAGCTCATTAACATCCAGCAGCTGCTCTGCATGGGCCATATCGTTCGGATGGAAGAGGATGCTTCTGCAGGATGTGTATTGCAATTAGCAGAAGTTTGCGAATGGGACGATCTACGTTGGAAGGACCAAATTGAGGTCCAACTGAAAAGAAGCAGAGTCGCCTGGTAGAATATGTTAAAGCGAGCTGGATTCCGACAACTGGGTTTTAAGGGCCAATTAAGAAAAAAGAAGTAAAGAGGAACTTGCTAATGCAGTTCTTTTGACCACAACAAATCGATGTGAATGTGGACGACATGTGTTTTTTCCAAATTTAACAAAAGAATTTCTATTTTTTGTTGTGATGAAAGAACTAATTTTCAAACCACATACGTATGTTAATAAATTTCCCACAAAAACATGTCCAATTTCTATCCAAATATTATTAACTGCTGTCAGTTATCTAACCAAACCGCTCCAAATTAATTACATTTCGTAACACATATGTATCTCTACCTGCTGCTCTTGCACTTCATGTGGCTGTCAAACAAGGCTGCCATTTAAGGTTTCTATTTCCCAAAGAAGATAGAAATTTGATGTAATTTTTTGAACAACAAAATTTACACACACAAAATGAGAATTGATAGATGGAATAACACATTAAATAACCATAAATCATGTTCTATTTAACAATTATTGTGAAGTCAAAAAAGAAAAAAACACCAAAAATACACTGCAATTAATCATACGAAATGGAAGATAAGCCCATGAACGTGTTTAACCAAGAAACAGACACACAAAGATAGCCGGTTTGTTAAAATGCAGAATAAATGAAGAAAATTTTCGATTATTTTATGTTTTACATACGATTACGAACAATATTTCATATTCTGCCTTTAAAAGTTCCATTAAAAATAGAATAGGAATGGAATCATAAAAAAGGGGAGGTAATCTTCCACAGCTTATGAAATGAAATGAAGGAATAAAGAAGTTACGAAGTCAGAAAAGTAACAAAATGGAGATACAATAATTGCATGGATATTTAATGGATATAAGTTGCAGTATCTTAATAGAAAACAAATAAAAAGAACATCTAAAGCAAGTAAGAGAAACGAATTTTTAGTGTAAGCCACCTATTTCAAACCCTACGTTAAAATAATCATTAATCAACCACCTTACAATTTGCAGTCAGTGCTATGGGAACTCAGGCCTTAATAATGTTTACAGAAGATATGGGAAAGACGAACAAAATTCATGTATGTATTTATCTTGCGTGTGTTAATTTTATTCATGAGTGGTGGAATCTACGGTTTAAAGTCCATTTCGAACAACAGATTTTTTTTGAGAAACTTTTAATGGGAATTTTATCGGGTGGGCCATCTAAAGGTTTAAATTTGAACCATCGGTTATTTCAAATCTGGCAATACGTACTTATGCCATTCTATTCTGTCACAAAATTCAGTTTATTATCTCCACTGAGAGTAATGAATCGATATACGCTTGAGTAACGTTGGGATTTATTGGGCCAACCACGATGACGACGATTTTTCAAAAAAAAGAAATCATCTTTGCGGATGAAAGCTCTTTTTCATCTTGGTGGGTACGTTAATAAGTAGAAATTGCCGTATTTATGGCTCAGAAAATCCATACGTGGTCTTACAGAAGCCAATAGATCCATTACGAGTGACTGTTTGGTGCGGTTTGTGGTGCGTAGGCATCTTTAGCTCATATTTCCTTGAAAATGAGGGCGACGCAACCATTACGACCAATGGCGACACCTATCGCAACATGATAACCGATTGTTTTGCACCCGCTCTTCATGGTATTGATGTGAATGATGTTTGATTCCAACAGGATGGTGCAACTTGCCACACATCTCATGCTACAATCGATTTATTGCGTCAAACGTCCTACCACCCGAAATTGTGGTGGCGCCCCATCACCTATCAAATTGTGTTATCGAGAAGCTGCTGTGGCCATTGCCGAGATACGCTCCCATAAACTCTGAAAAAGTGCACGAAAATTGATCCGATCGAATAAAGTACTGTGAAGTCAGTTGCGGCCGCCATATGAATGAAATAATATTCCATTTCTAAAAGAAACAATTGAACTTCACAACAAGGAAATAACTTTTAAACTGCTTTTGTTTTTTTTTCATTTTTAAATTTAAGCCATTAAGCACCCAATATTTTATTCGCAGAATTTTTACCGCAAAACTGTTGAGAGGAAATTGCCAAAAGAAATATTGAACCATAGGCTATCGCCTATAAACTAATAGACTACGGCATCTTCGAAACCAACATAACTCATGCATGCTATAAAATTCAGTTTGATTTATGCCTCAGACTCAATGAACATTTGGCATTTTGGATACACTCCACCCAACGAAGCCAAGGCGGGCATTTGAGCGATTATTTATATTCCACACACAATGTCGTCAGCATGTCTTTCGAATATTTTAAAACTTGTAGTCGCCGTAGTCTATTAGGTAGTGTGTTGGCTTATTAGACATGAGGCCACGACGGTTCAAACGCCATGTCAGACATCTTCAACAAAACGAAGTATGAACAAATATTCCTTCGGCAATTGCCTTTCAGCAGATTTCTGGCAAAAGCTCTGTGAAGGAAATATAATTGCCACGAAGAGGTTTCTCAAAAATCTTTCGTTCAGTGTCGACTTTAAACTTTAGGTCTCACCACTCACATATAAAATTAACACCCACAACATAAGTGTTGAGAGAAGCTAGTTCGTAGTCCTGACTAAAGGGTTGTATTGACCAATTATGTATGTATGTATGGTTGAGTAATTCAAATAGTTATGCAATTTTTGTGGATATCTTTAACTATGACATATATGCTGGAACATATTGTTGTGCCCAGTGCTGGGAAACTTTATTCTTTCACCAAAAGGTAACGCTGCCTGACATTCTTGGGTTAACTGAATGACTTTCAAAAACATTTCCCCATTTCCCTATTATTTCTTTGCTTCGTTTCGTTATCATTATGGATAAGCAAAATATTACTCTTCTCTAACAGGTTCTAGAGGGCTAGGGTTGCCATTTATCTGTCATGAAAAGGTTTTTCAAAAATCTGTCGTTCGAAGTCGATTTTAAATTGTAGGTTACGCTACTCATGTATAAAATTAACATACACACACACAAGAAATGAGAAATTAGGTTGTAATTCTGACTGAAGGGTTATAATGACTAATTATGTATGATAAGAAACACTTTATGAAAGATCTGATAATGTCAGTTATTATTGTACCACTAATGCTAATGTAGGGTATACGAAAGCAAAAGGAAATGAAAGAAACCATCAACATGTAAGACCTGAGCTATGTACCAATGACAGTCATATGCGCTGTACAGTAAAGTCATGACATGCGCAAGTGCAACTGTTATGAAAAATATACAACACAAATGCTGTTATGCCAGTACAGAACTAACATGAGGCCAAGTTGAGGAGGCATACAATTAAGTTTTATGTATTGCATGAATGCATGAATCCGTATGAATATACATACATATGTGTGTACATATGCAGCTGCACTATAATAATTCTTAAGGATCTACATAACCACACTATTTGAGTACGAATATAGAAAACTACACACACCTGTAAATATCCTACTAGACTAGACCATTCCACAAAAAGTCTGCTAATAAAAATAACAACAACAAACACAAAAATATGTGTAGATTGTGTTTAGAAACCCAACCGGTTTAAAACAGGCAGATTTCTTTTCCTTTTTCTTTGTTTTGAGAGGGAAAAAGTTTCAATAATGAAAATATAACACACAACACTGGAAATATATTTTTGTTGCAAAAACTGGTGGAGCAAGCAAAAAAAAAATAAAATAAAAATGTTTAGTAAAAGGAAAAACGAAAAAATATTTTTTTGTAATCAATGCGCCACATACCAACGCGCACCACATCAAATTTTGCGTACGCTCGATAAAGATACGACAGAAAAACAGGATTTAATTTGAAATAAAAAAAGAACGAAAAATATATTTGCAAGGGGACGATATTGATGAATTCAATTATAAAGTTGATTAAAATCATTGATTACATGCTTATCAGTATAAAACTCAAGCTTAAAAGTATTTACAGATGCATGGATTTTAATTGCGGCTTTTTAATTAAAATTAAAGATCGTCATCTCAACAACATCAACAACATCTCTCAACAATGAAACTCACTCGATACAACTTCAAAAATCTACTTGTATGTCTTTCTTACTAGGTAACGATAGTTGGCAACCCTATCCCTCTAAAACCTGCTACAGCAGACCAATCTCCTGCTTAGGTAGAAGACCTAATGATAATGAAACGAAGCAAAGAAATAATAAGAAGATAGGGAAGTGATTTGTTACAGTCATTCAACTAACACTGGAGTGTTAGGCCGATGGCAACCCTATCATTCTAGAACCAATTTCCTGTTTTGCCAGAAGACCAATTTCCTGTTTTGCCCAAAGAACATGGTAATGATATTGAAACGAAGCAAAGAAATTATAAGAAGATGATAAAATGATTTCTGAAATCCATTCAACTAACACAGGAAAGTCAGACAAATGGCAACTCTATCCTTCTATAACCTGCTAGAGAAAACCCATCTCCTGCTTAGCCAGAAGAAAGTGGTTCACAATAATGAAGCGAATTATAAAAATAATAAGAAGATGCGGAAACGATTTTTTCAAGCGATTCAACCAACCAGAAAAGACAGATAGATGGCAACCCTATCATTCTAGAACCTACTACAGGACACCAATCTCCTGTTTAGCCAGAAGAACTTGGTTTATGATAATGAAATGAAGCAAATAAATAATAAGAAGATGATTTATTACGGTCGTTAAACAAACACAGGAAAGTCAGGCAGTTGGCAACCCTATCCCTCTAGAAGCTTTATAGAAGACCAATCTACTGCAAGAAAAACTTGATTAACGGTAATGAAACGAAGTAAAGAAATAAATAATAAGAAGATGGTGAAATGATTCATTCAACTAACACAGAAAAGTAAGGCAGCGTCACTTCTTGGAAACACTTCTTAGAAACAATTGACATAATTGATAATTACAACCCTTCAGTCAGGATTATGGCCTACATTCTCGCACCCCTTATGCAATTTTATACATGAGTGGCGGTTCCAAAAGTTTGAAGTCGATTCCGAATGATAGATTTTTTGGAAAACTTTTTCATGGCAATTTTATTTTTCTCTCAGAGTTTTTACCAGAAATATGCTGAGAGGAAGTCGCCGGAGAATTATATTTTCATACTTCTATGTATTGGAAATGTTTGAGCTGATGTTTGAACCGTGATCTCGCGTCTAACAAGCCAACACACTACGTATTAGAATACGGCGAATTCAAGATACCAATATCGTGCAACTTGTTACACTTTGTCTTGCCTTTTGAAGCTACAGGCGGATGCGAATAAGTCACAAGCAGCAGTGAACCTCAAAGCCTATACCCTTCGAACAAATTCAGCCTAATTTTTGCATCAGAATCATGGAAAATTTGACATTTCGAATGCATTTGACTCAGAAACGATGTCATACTTCACACATAATGCTATCAATTTGGTTTTTCAAACGAGAGACAGATTTTAACAAACTTTTCATTGCAATTTTATTTTACTCTGAGACTCTCAGAAGACTGCTGAAGACTGAATGCCATCAACTGGTCCTTCAAACAAATAAAAAAATTCGATGATATGTCACACACAATATTTTATTTTTTCTTTAATTTAAAGGTGGGAAGTGCTTAATACTCGAACCGTTATAAATAGACAATGAAAGTCTCTCCAAAATATAAAATTAAAAGTAAAAATAAATTAAAATATCGTTAAGTCTTCTAAATTAAAACGATTTTCAATGAATAAAAGAAAAAGTATTTAAAGCCTGTAAAGCCTACTTTACTATTTACATTTAACTTTGTAAATGGGTGAAGGGTATTTAGTTTATGAAAAGAGGCTTGGCCTACTATAATTTCATTCTTTTGTTTTTCTATTGACTTTGTCTTCAAATAGTGGCAATACTAACTCCCTCACTAATTCTTTCTGATTTATCTCAACGAGGTTTTCAACTCTTTTTTCCATAACAAAGACAAACAATAAGTAAATAAGACGTGAATTAAAATATTAGAGTAGAGTATGGCAGAACGGAACTTTATTGTTAAAAGTCAATGAAATATTATACTCAAGCCAGTTATGGTTGTAGACAAATATTTTCGAAGAAAAACTCTTGCTGGAGACGACAATAGAAGTTCTTTTGTATTCAGTTTAATAGAAGAAAAATGATCTAGAATTGTATGTATGTTTGTTTGTTTGTTGTTTTGTTTGTTTTTATTACTAGAAATTTCTGTCTTTCTTCCCTTTTGTTCTGCTTTTTTTTTTTTTTGTTCTAAACAAGTCTGTCTGAGTTGGTTTGTTGTCATTGACTGCATTTGTTAAGACATTATTGTTGTTTTCATAGCTTTTAGTTGTTCTTGTAGTTTTTGTTTTTGTACCTGAAATATTAAACAACAGCAGTTGACTCTTTCAACATCCAACTTCAAGCTTGAATATGAAATTTTTGAAGTTTTTTTTCTTGCTTTCAACACTTTTTTTGACTTCTTTTTTCCATTCGTTTCTTTATATACAAATTAAAACATTGTAAATTGTGGCCAGAAGTAACAATAACTGGTATTACTCAAGCTGGCCATATATGTATGTATATCAGCGCTGTATATACAGATGATTTACATACAAATACAAGTATTTGGCTATGAACAGAGTTAAACACGTTCACAAAACAGATATTGGCAGCTCAAGAAAAATTATTTCAACAGCCACCGTACTTAAGTCTTGAAGTTGAAGAAAAATAAAAAATAAAAAACAAGAAATAATTAAAACAAATAAAAACAAATAAAGATAACCATCGTAGAATATTTTTATTATTTATTATTTCTCATTTGCTTTTGTTTTCATTTTTATGTAAATTAAGCTTCACAAAAAATAAAAATTGTCAGTCACTCATTCCCAGCTCTGTCTCATTGAGCATTTGATTTGAATTTGGCTTAAAGCAAAAGTTATTGAAATGAACAAAAAATGGTTTTTGTTGTTTTATAAATATACTGTCATCACGTTTTATTTAAAAAAAATATTTTTTGTGAACATTTTCGCAAGAACTTTTTAACTTTAGGGGAACAAGGTTAACTAAATGTCAAGCTGTTTGTCAATACCAAGAATTACTCTCAAACTATGTATACCAGCACAAACCACAGAGTGAAAATCATAAAAAATGTTTTAAAATTTGAATAACTGAAGCCCATAGAACACTTTTAACCCTTTAAAGGTTTTAAAACCCAATAAATATGCACTACAAACTGCTTGAGAGTACTGTTGACAATTGAAAATGTCGTACATGGTTCAAACACCAGCTAAGACATCTCGAACAATACGAAATGTGAGGAAATATTTCTTAGGCAACTTCCTAGCAACAATCTTCTGAGGTTCTCTGGGAGTAAAATAAAAATACCATTAAAAGTTTGCTAAAATCTGTATCTCGTTTGAAAAACAAAATTGATGGCATTATGTGTGAAGCATGACATCGTCTCTGAATCGCCTCTGAATTTTCCATGATTCTGATGCAAAAATTAAGGTGAATTCCTTCGAAGGGTATAGGCTTCGAGGTTCACTATGGCTTGTGGCTTATTCGCAAACGCCTGCAGCTTCAAAAGACAAGAAAAAGTGTAACAAATTGCGTGATATTGGTATCTTGAAGTGGCTGTAGTCTAGTATGGATGGTTCACACCCCTGGTCAGTTATCTCTAACAAAACAAAATATGAACGAATATTTTTTCGGCAATCTCCTCTCAGCATATTTCTGACAAAAGCTCTGAGAGAAAAATAAAATTGCCATGAAAAGTTTCCCAAAAAATCTATCATTTGGAGTCGACTTTAAACTGTAGCTCCCGCCACTCATGTATAAAATTAACGCACACATTATGCTGGAACTCGTAAGGTTAATAATGTGAGGAGATAAGTTGTCGTCCAGGGTAGTGGGTTGTCATTAGCAATAACCAAAAACGATACTTGTTCACATCAGATATCTATATAACAACGCATACTGCTTCAATTATCACGAGGGCCATAGAAACACACAATTATTGTGAATGTGGCAGTACGTCAGAGCACTATCTTGAGTCATTTCTTGTCCATTATAGTACAATACTTAATCTTATTATACGATGAATGATATCAATCCTCATAGGTTCTCTAGCATGCAGTCCAAAATCCAAGCAATTTGCTACGGCTGGCTTATAAAGCAATGTCAACTACAATGAGTACCTCAAGACTTGAAAGTCAATCCATTCAGAATTTTTATCAATTGGAGTGTATAAACACAAAAAGCGGCGGCAACAAAGCAGATTACAAGATAATTCGAAAAATTACAAATTAATTCGAATTTTAAAACCCAAGACGCAAACCAACATAGCTAGCACTAGCAGTTTTGGCATTAACAGAACAAAATTTAACATTAAAAGGGCACTGTTAATCGTTAATCGTTTTTCTCAGCTGAAAAAGCCCAACTAACACTAACAATTTATTATAGGCCGATGTCTCAGATGTACATTAAGGAATAAAAAATAAACTTCCTTTCGGACGCTGAACACAGCGTGTGAATCCTTTGGATGGCGAGGACTCTAATATAGTTTTCATTGGTGTGTCCTCTAATTAAAATTAAATTGATGTCGATTAATAAAAGATTTGATGTGGCTTTATGTTCTACTTGGAATCCATAAAGAATACATGTATTATCGCTAGGATTGCTTTCAAGTCTTGAACTTTTTTATTTAAAAGAAGTTGATTGTTCGGCCTATATCTGATTAAGACAAAGTTTTCTGAGTAGTTGAAGTCGTCGTAGTCTAGTAGGTAGTATGTTGACTTATTAGACATGAGGCCTCGGTTCAAATCACCAGGTCGGATATCTCCAACAAAAGCAAAATATAAAAAAATTATTTCTACGGTGACTTCCTCTCACCAGATTTCAGACAAAAGCTCTGAAAGTAAATAAAATTGCAATGAAATGTTTCCCAAAAATCTGTCGTTTGGGGTCGACTTTAAACTGTAGGTCCCTGCACTTGTGGATAAAATTAATGTACACAACATAAGTGGTATGAAAGGCTAGGTTGTCATACTGACTGAAGGGTTGTAGTGACCAATTATGTATGTACAGTGAGCATCAATAGAAACTCTACATTAAAGAAATATATACATAAATAAGTTACCGTTATTTTGATTTTAAAATTGTTTCATTGCCAGTTTTTAAAATTAAAACAAAAAAATTACAAAATATTTCGAAACATTGTCAAATTTTTTCCGGCACTCTCCTTAAATGGTAAAAGTTAAGTTTGGTGATTGTTAGAATTGAAGTCGCCGTAGTCTAGTAGGTAATGTATTGGCTTATTAGACGTAGAGTCAAAATAAAAAAAGTATTTCTTCGGCGACTTCCTCTCTCAGCAGATTTCTGGCAAAAACTCTGAGAGTAAAATAAACTGCCATGAAAAAGTTTCTCAAAATTCTGTCGTTCGGAGTCGACGTTAAACTGTAGGTCCCGCCACTCACGTATAAAATTAACGCACACAACATGAGTGGTGTGAGAAGCTAGGCCGTAATCCTGACTGAAGGGTTGTAATGGCCAATTATGTATGTATGTATGTATGTATGTAAAATTGTATCCTTAGTGTACTGTTTCTTTTGACGCTCACTGTATGTAAGTCCTTCCCCGCTAACATGTTCTAGTGGGTAATGTTTTAGTTTTACTAGATAAAATCATCGATTTGCTGGAAAAAAAATATCATCCTGACTAAAAAATTGTGATGGCCAATAATATATTTGTGTGTAGTAATCATTCCCATATGTGTAGGTTTCTTATAAAAAAAAATATATGATGGTTTTATTAAGCTAAGAAATACTTACTTCGCTACCACTGGTATAATCGGCTAATCCATATAAGAAAATAGTTTCCAATTAATTTGTTTCTTTTTTGTTATTATTGTTGTTGTTGTTTAGATTATATATGTCTCTTTATAAAAAGAAATTCACTTTAATTCTTTTTAAATGCTTTTTTTGTTAAAAAATTTTATTTTCATATTAAGATTTCAACATTATTTGCTTTTATTATTCAAACTTAATTTAATAACTTTTGAAATAACGTGGGGTTTTATTATTTCTTCTCTTTTTTATGGTTTTATAAAAATTATTAAATTATTCTTTTATTTTATATTTTTATACTTAAAGATGGGTTTTTATGTTTTCATTGTTAAGAAAGATTTTCTTTAATGGATTTTTTTTTTGATTTTCTTTGAATTCTTTTTTAAGACATCTTTACTTAATTTTATATTTACTTTTTATTTAATTTATTAAAAAATATTTTTTAAATATATTCAAGATTTTTTCTTTTATAAGATTATTTAAACAGATTTTTTTATTAATTTTTTTCTTTTCATTCAATTTATTTTGTTTTGGAGCTTGAATTTGAAAAAAATTTTCTGTGAAAATATTTTTTTTTAATTTTTTTCCTTTTGTAAAATGTTTAACATTTTTATTTTGAAAGATTTTTATTTGGTTTCTTTATATGTATAACTTTTTTTTTAATTTTGCTTAATAATTTGATTTTTCAGCACAATTTCCTTTCACTCACTTTATTTCTTTAGATTTTTCCATTACATTGCCTTATGGCTTAACATTTGTTGCCGTTGTTGTTATTTGAAAATCTATTTATTATGGCCATAATGTATAGGAGTAACAAGACTAAGATGCAAGGAGCAGAGAAGAAAGAAAATATAATCTTGTTATTTACTGGTTATTTCATTTATTGTAGCAATGCAACAACAATAACAGCTGCAGCAACAGCAGCAGCAGCATATTGTGGCAAGAAGCAAGAGCTTTGCAGCTCAACATTTAAAATTTAAACATGTCTGTTAGTGGCTGAAAAGGGGACAAGTAAAACTTGTTTAAAGTTAAGATAACTTGGAAAAAATTAATTTTAAAAGACTTTAAAAAAAGGAAGAGAAAAAGAGAAGCGAATTTGAAGAAGCCTGCAAAAGGCTGTCAGCAGTCAGCCAAGTATAAAAACTCAGCATGATTGTTAAAGCTTTAAATGAATAGAAGACATCTTATACAAGTGACCTGCACACTTGCAACACACAGCTTCACTGCAACACGCGTCGCTTAGAATGTTGAATTATGACAAACAGAAAAAAAACAACCACAAAATACAGGGTTTCTGTCTTGGAAATGTTAAGCATTGACGAAAACAATATTGTTTGTTCAAAAGGGGACAAAAAACAAAAAAAAGAAAAAAACAAAATAAAAACCGGTAACTGAATTTGAAGCCATTCTCACAAAACAACAGCAATCTACACTCACATACAAAAGTACACTTGTTTCCATTTATTTATTCACTCAAACACTCGCTCATTTGATGCTCCTTTAATTCAAAAACTTTTTTTAATTAATTTTTTGTTGATTTTTTTTTTAAATATTTTCCTTTTTAATTTGATTTTATTTACAAATTTTAATTCATAAACAAACTTTTTGTTGTTGTATGTAAGCATACATATATGCTTTACTACCACTAATCAACCACACTTACTTATCCACACATGCATCTAAACATGACTCTCATTGTAAGACAACGAAAACAAACAAACAAAAAAATACCGGTTTTTTGTATAACAAGCATATGAGCAAAACAAAGAAAATAAATAAACACTCTCTCACTTAAACCGTCTATTCATTACGTTACCCGTACACTAACACTCGAAAAGCCGTTACAATGACTAAACCGCACGAATAGCTCAACGAAACTAAATGCCATACAGCGGAGACAGCATAAAGCAGCCGTTATTTAGTGAAGCCAACTAATCAACATGATTAAACATGTTTAACTGTGATATGTTGTTATTAAGATGTTGCTGGAAACATGTTGCTAAGATTTGTATGTGGATTATAATTGGTGTAAGCAACATTATTAAACATGTTTCATTGGGATATGTTACTCTAAGCATGTTAATTGCAACATGAAGACGGTATGATGTTAGCAACATTTTTGTTTGAAATTATTTCTTATAAGACAGTACAGTAAACATGTAAGTGAGGTATGATATCCAACATGTTGTTTTGATTTTGTTTGTATTTGAGTTTTGGTTCGTGTACTGAAGTCGTTGTGGTTTTAAAGCAAGGTTGGGACTAATGAATTATTATCTATACTTCCCTTTAATTTAACAGAGTTTTGTTTGAATTTTGTTTAACGTCAATTGGAAGCTTTGGTAAATCCAATACCAAACCCAAACTGGCTGAATTACGAAAGTCAATTGAAATTTTATTTCCAATATAAAGGGTGAAACTAGCACCATTGTTGTAAACAAAACTGCTTTGAATAGTTAGCCTTCAATACAATTTTTAGACTCAGTATTTAAGAGATATAGGGTCCTGGAGAAAGTGATTAAAAATTGTGGGTAAATTTGGCCTATACTCTAATATCTTCAATAATGTTAATTGCACTTGGCAACACTATAGCTTATTTAAACGGTACTATTTTAAGATTGATTATTTTGATTTCTTGAAGAAGTAATCTAAAGAAATAAATCTACGAAACTCCAAAACTTTACTGATATATTTTGCTCTTTTATCATAAAAAATACAAATGCGTCGCAAGCAGCTGAACAAATTTTGAAGTTTTCGACTATGAAACAAGAAAAGTTGCAGTGAAATTGTGTGCTTGTTTTCAGTCCCACAATTTGTATGTTCTTTTTGTTAACGAATTACTGAAAACGTCGATGGAAATATGGAAACTACTGGAAACTACGCACTCGTCACCAATAAAAATTTAATGGACCGACTTACCACTTACTGTTCATTGCTAAAACGAAAGCACTGTATGAAAGATGGAAATTAATCACTTTCGAAAATAATGTGTAAAAGAGAGAGAATGCTGTGCACGCGCTGGAATTGGAAGGGAATTGTTCTTTATCAGATTCTACAACCACAGTAAACTATTGAATTTTATCCCTACAGTTCACAATTGACAAGCAATTCAATTATAAAGGCTTCAATTTGTCAACAGAGCTTGTCACGTAGACGAGACTTTTCACCTTCAGATTATTATTTGTTTTAATCATTGTATTTGGGACTATTCCTATAAACTGGTGCTGAGCGGGTCATACAGATTACCTAATCAGTTCTTCAGTCAGAGATTTTTGCTACCGAACAAACTGCGCGTTTAGTTGATCTTTCCAACTTGATCATATCCGTGAACAGTTAAGCAATAAAAAAATCAAAGGGCGTCAGGAGTTGCATGGACTGTATACGTCGGCACAACACCTGACTCTACTAAGTTTCGGGCTACTGTGGCATAGAGGGAAACGAAATGGTGGGCGAACTGGCACGGAAGAAATCGGAAATGTGTAAGGAAGAGACAATATAAGGGATAGAGGCGTCACTACAGGAATACTTTTCCAACATCAACCAACTCGATTTTCCGTAGAAAAAAAAATCCACTTAATAGGTGTATGATTTGATATCCGCCAAATCTTTTCGTTTTAGATGGTGGCTATTAAAACAGTACGATGCAGTGGGTTCATGTACATTATGGTATAATATAGAGATCCAAATCATACATACATAATTGGTTATTACAACCCTTCAGTCAGGATTACGTCCTAGCTTCTCACACCACTTATGATGTGTGCGTTAATTTTATACATGAGAGGCGGGACCTACAGTTTAAAGTCGACTCCGAACGACAGATTTTTTGAGAAACTCTTCTTGGAAATTTTATTTACTCCCATAGTTTTTGCCTGAAATCTGCTGAGAGGCAGTCGCCGAAGAAATATTTTTTTCTCATATTTTCGTTTTGATGTCTGATCTGGGATTTTAACCATGGCCTTACGTCCAATAAGCAGACACACCACATACTAGACTACAGCGACTACAGAATCCACAACTACAGTAAACTATTGAATTTGAACACTAGTGTTCACAATTGACAAGCAATTCAATTATAAAGGCCTTTCACCTTCAGATTATTATTTGTTTTAACCTCTGCATCTGGATCTGTTCCGTTAAAATGTCGCTGAGCGGGTCTTACAGATTACCTAATCAGTTATTTCAGTTGGAGATTTTTGCTATCGAACATCCAACATGATCCTTCCAACTTGGTCGTGTCTGTGTACAGTCAAGCAGCAATTAAAAAATCGAAGGGCGTCAGGTATACATCGGCTCAACACCTGCCTCTACTAAGTTTCGGGCCACTGTGGCATAGAGGGAAACGAAATGGTGGGCGAACTGACATGGAAGGGATCGGAAGAGAGTGAGGAGGAAACAATATAAGGGATAGATGCGCCTCTATAGGAATACTTTTGCAACATCAACGCACTCGATTTTCCGTAAAAAAAATCCACTTAATAGGTGTATGATTTGATATCCACCAAATCTTTTCGTTTTAGATGGTGGCTATTAAAACAGTACGATATAGTAGGTTCCTGCACATTATGGTATAATATAGAGGTCCAAATCACCAATAAGACTTAAGAGTTTGGCATGGACATGCTTTCATGAGGTTTAGCCTCATTGCTATATGCTTCGTTGCTTGTTTAGTAAAATTTTTTTATTCGTAACACAATTTTTTATATTTGAAATGCATTTTTAAAAAGATGTTGTATCTGATTTGGATTTCATGCATTTTTTTTATTTCTTTTTGTTTTACCCCTTAAACACAAACATGCATTAGGCATTGTGATTAAAGCTTCAATTCTTTTCTCTCCCTGATATTGCTTTTGTAAAACACCCTAAAATATCCATACCTTTTGCAAGATGACTAAACATGACTTTCATTATTCGGAAATACTGTGTATACAACATCAGGCACTTTTGCCAATCTCGGAATCAACATAATATTTCGTAAAGCATAAGAAGAAAAAGTAGAAGCAAAAGTAAATCGATTTAAATGGCATTTGCTTGGAAGAACATCATCATGTGAAAGTGGTACTGCAGCTTACAGCACAAGAAAGAAAAAACCTTGAAAAATCAACAATTTTTCAAAATATCCCCATTACTAGCTCCAGTCAAATCAGAATAATTTTTCAATTCCCCATACTCTTATGACAGTACCCTCAGATAAGAATTTTTCTATTTTTTCTTTTTTGTAAAATCGTCTAAAATACATACGTATTTATGTATTCTAACCTTGTCATCTTTCTCTCTCTGCATCCTTCATACTCTGTGCATTAGCCAGTATATCGTTTTAATGTTAATTAATGCAATTCATTGGCTTGGAAACAGAACATAAATTAAAGACCAACAATGATAAGTAACGTCAAATATTCACATACATACACGCACATTCGCACATAAAGACCTATACTTTCGTAATATATACAGTAACAGCTTGTTACTTATGCAGATTGTATTAAGTAAAGCAGAGACATCGGATGGTGATTGCAAGAAGTAAAGCGTTTTATTGGATCTTTAATGGCAATCTGCTAATATTTTACTGTGTGTGTATATTGTTATCGTTTTACAACTATCGATAGATTACAATTTATTTAGAAATTAACAAATCGTATAGCAAACTTATCACTTATTGCTCTTCTATTAGAAAACATATCACATCGGAAAAAGATTCGAAGATGCCTGTAGGAAACTGTCACAGATAACTGGTATAGTAACTGCAAGACTAGTTATTGGGTGTCGTACGTATTCAACTAAAGGACTGTCATTGTAATACTTTTATACTTAACATTCGAATTTTCAATATTAGAAGGGCTTCCGAGTTGTTCTATCGCTTAAAGCTGTCAAACACAGTCTGACGGTGTTCTCGCGTCGTCGGATTGTTGTTTTGACGAGGTGGCTAAGTACTTCGACAATATGAGCTAATACATTATCTTCTAATTTTAAAGGGAATTTCTATAATGTCATCTTCAAACGCTAACAAATTTCAGAATTGTGTTCGGACGATTTCCTGCCTAGCACATTATATACACTCAGATGTTTCTTCCTGTGTTGCATTAATACCCTCCAGAATCCAAACACATTTTTCAATGAGTTCGTCGTTACAGAATCTTAATTTTGGGCTCGAAGCAACCTCCATTCTGCAAAAGTATAATCCGAGTCTACCGAAAGACCAGTTGCTTATATCAGGTTATTCCTGTATAGTCAGATGGATCGCGGAAAACCCACTTGTTCTGAGGTAAGTCTTTGCCTCACTCTTTTTGCATACATTTTGTTGAAAAGATACTGACTTCTTTTGAGGAAGTCATATATGCTGCGTTCCAAAACGTATCAATGCAAAGTTTGTATGCAGTTTTCTACTGTATATAAACTATGTCGATATGCAAAGTAACCAAACAATGCATCAACTATAAATCCGATGCCTGATTGCTTTTTGACTGCGTTAAAAATACACATTGACGACGTTTTGAAATAGAATACATTGTATATATTTTGTACAGCGGCATTATGAAACACGATACTTTGTTCAAACACAAAGCAACTAACATTTTGGAAGGCAGCCATAATATTACTACAGGAGTTAATAGAATGTGGTGGAAGAGTACAACTCATGTCTTATATAAGTATGAGGCTTTGGTAATAGTCTAGTAGATAGTGTGTTGGTCTGCTAAATGTAAGGTCACTGTCCAGGTCAGACAACTCGAGCGAAACGAAATATAAAAAAATATTTGTACGGCGAATTCCTCTCAATAGATGTCTGGTAAAAACTCGGAGAGTAAATAACAAATTGCCTTGAAAAGTTTTTTTAAAAATGTGTCGTTCTATATTGACTTTAAACTTTAGGTATGGATAAAAAATTTACACAACACACAACCTAAGTGGTGTGAGAAGCTAGGTCGTAGTCCTGACTGAAGGAATATACTAACCAATTATGTTTGTTATGTATGTAAGCATCTACGAAAATAACCATTTTCTTAAAATTCGCATATTGACGTATCATAACGCATGAAGACGCATTGTGACACATACTAACGCATAGTGGTTTAACCTCATAATTGTTTAAAAATTCACGATTTTTCAAGAATTTAATATAATTGGCAGCAGGTGTGCTTTTGAATTTCTCAGAAGCATTATTTGCTTTGAGGGCATCTGGTTGATTACATGAGCTGAAACCGCACAATATTTTTTATTATATATGACTGAAACTCAAGTTAAGAGCACCTCTCATTCCCTCTTTGTGTTGGAAACTGGAAGTATATTATAAGAGCATCGAAAGATTAATAGTGTCTTTGGAGATTAGTTTTAAATTGATCATAAAAATCGACTTCTGCAAGAAAGACTTCTAGTGCTTTGAGCCATTATCATTATATGTTTTAAATGAGTAACCTCAAGGCAGTGTAAGGCTTTACGAAGATGATTTAAAAGATTTCTGCGAACTATTAGTGAAGGAGTTTTTCAAATGAGAACAAAAGGAATGAGGCTGTATAACTTTGAGAGAGACTGAAACCTCCTAATTTTAGAATTCGCAAATCCAGGTAAAATTTTTTTTCTGCACTTCATACCTAAATTGTATGGTTTTATTTTCAGGCACCATAGTCCCTACAGATGTGATGTGACTTGTGGCAAGTTGGAACATCCTGTTAAAACCAAACATTGTTCACATCAATACGGTGAAGATCGAGTACAAAAAAATTGGTTATAATGGTGTTATAGCGGTCGCCATTGACCGTAGTGGTTGTGATGTCCTCATTTTTAAAGAAATATGGGCCAATGATGCCTACGCTCCACAAGCCGCATCACACAGTTACTCATAATGGGTACATTGGCTTCTGTAGGCCCACATGTGCGTTTCCTGAGACCCAAATACGGCAAGTTTGGTTACTAACGTACCCACCAAGATGATAATAAGCTTCACCCGAAAAGATGTTCTTTGGTGCTTGTGTTATCATGCTTAGCTTTAAAGTTTCTGCACTCAGTATGTACTTAAGAAGTTTTATATCTTCTTATACAACATATGAAATGCACTTGAGTATATGTGTATACATACGTACATCTATACAGACATATACAACACTAATTTAAGCACAAAGTGTATATGAATGAATATGTGTAGTGTGCATATATTGATTGAAGATTAAATAAATTAAGAAAGGCAGGACAAAAAAAATTTCCTTCGTCTACAACAGGATGTTGTCGATGTTGGTAGTGATATTGCTGTAGCCTTTATAGTTGCTGCTGCTGCTGCTGTTGTTCATAATGTATGAGTAAATAAAGATCAGAGTTTATTATACACTTGAATGGACTTCTTGTAACAAAAAAAGAAACTTTTCATACACTTACACATAATTTTTATATTGTTTTTCCAATTGACTTTAAGACAATTTTCTTTTTGACTTTTAAATTGCACAAAATACAGTCAAAGGCTGTAATAATGGATTGTGGATGAATAGAAGGAAGCTTTATTTAATATTGAAGGATCATCACTTTCAATGTGGTTTTACTTTTAAAATTTTAAATAAGTCTTCCAAAAGAGTTGAATTTGTTAAAAAAAACTTTTTATATTTTCCTTACAATTTTCTTTTGTTTTTTTTCCTAACAAGAGATAAAGTGGATAAAGTGAATATGATTTATTTTTATAAGAATTTAACTTTTTAATTTAATTTAAAATATTTTATAAAATATCAGAATTCAGAATATAAACAAAAGTTTTGTTTGACATCACTTTAAAGGATTATAAAAACATATTCCATATAAATTATCAAAGTGGCTTATAAATATTTATTTTAAAAGGAAAATTATTGCTTTACATTTGACACCCTACAACGAAATTGAAATTGCAGTAGCCGTAGTCTAGTAGTTAATGTTTTTGCTTAGACATGAGGCAACAGTTCAATCCTCTGGTCAGACGTTTCCAATAAAACGAAGGATGAAAAATTATTTCTTCTGCGACTTCCTCAGCAAAATCTCTGAGAGTAAATTAAAAATTGTCATTAAAAATTTTCTCAAAAATTAAAAGTTAACATACTCAACATAAGTTGTGTGAAAAACTATGTCGCAATCCTCACTGAAGCATTGTAATGACCAATTATGTTTGTTATGCACGTTTTTATCTGTGAAAATAAACATTTTCTAAACATTCGCATACTGACGTATCATGACGCATGATGGCGCATTGTGATGCATAGTGATATAACCTTCGAGTTATCTAAAAATTCAGGATTTTTCAAAATCAAAGCAAATGCAAACAGTAATCCCTCGATTTACGTTGCATTTGGTTCTAAAAAAGGCGACGTAAATCGAAACGACGTCAATCGAATTTCATATTGCTCATACGACAAAATATTATGTTTTTGACATCGAACTTAAAAAAGTTCCGGTAATCCCTCGATTTACGTCGCAGTTGGTTCCAAAAAAAGGCGACGTAATTCGAATGACGACTCAAATTAAAGTTAGAGGGAACAAAAAATTTGACGACGTAAATCGAAACAACGTTAATCGAGGCGACGTAAATCGAAGGATTACTGTATATTAAATCGATGAGTTATAAAATGTAATAAGAACTATTGACTGGAACATGTATATACACCATCACGATAGTAATTACCTGCTGCCTGATATTACCACCACAAATTATATTAAATTCTGGAAAAATTTCGAGTTTAAATCAATATGCGCGATCATGGGTCATGATACGTCAATATGCGAATGTTTCGAAAATGTCCATTTTCATAGATATATGTATGAGAATAACTGGTAAAATATTTTGGGCACAATATTCTCTAAAAAGAATTGTGTAGTAATACCATTATTAATAAAATAATGAATGTATTGCAATAATTCAACTTATGCTTTCAATTTTGTATCATTCAAAAGATACTATAATTTTTCCTCATCATTTTTTAACACTTTAGCAAACATTCAGTCCCTTTACGTCTACAATTTCAATTTTATAAACACAATTTTCAATTTTCAATAAACGCTCTTACGTAACTTTTTATAAAACTTATGTTAAAACTTATTATTCCAACACTCTTTTAGTGATACGATTACGACAACTTTTCCCCTTCACTCTCTGAACATATAAATATCATTGTCAACAGCTTGTCTTGCCTCTTTTTCTTTTGAACTAAACAAACAGACAGACAGACAGAGTGAAAGACATAAAATAATTAAGAAATTGGCAAAAACTATTCTTGAGGACTTTACTCAACAGACATCTGAGCCAAGATACAAGGGCCAAAGAAAAATAAGAATAAAATCTTCTGCTGAAAGGTAATGGAGTAACGCATGACAGCATCAGAGATATACTCATGACACGACACACAAGCACAAGAGTTTACTAATTTGAGTGAGTGTATGAATATTTTATATGTTTGCCACACGTTGTTGAGCAAGTTGTGAAAAAATGCTAAAGTTTATGAAGCTACAGAGAGAGAAGAAAAAGATTTTTCTATTAAGAAATTGAGGACAAAAAAGAAAGTGATTTTGAAACCAAATAAGCCTTCTTGTCAACATGTCGCACTTGATATATTTTTTTTTGTTGTAAGTTTTCTCTTTTTCTGAAATGATAAGTTTTTTTGTGTCAAACTAAAAAGTGTTTTTAAATGCTATGAATTGGAAATTCCTAGAATGTGGGACAAACAGATGGCTGCTTAGGTCATCTAGTTAACAAGGATGCTTAATAATGGTAGGGGTAATGTTGACCTTCAGACTGCGACCATAAACAGTGGTTTGCATCCTGCTGGGTCTATTCAATTCCTTTCAAAAGCCCTTGGAATAATGTTTCGGTTCTAATTCGATATTTGAGTTGCATAGACTTTTTACACCGTATACGTCGACACAACACCCGCCGCTACTTTGTTCAGGGCCGCTATGGCATAAAGGAAAACCAAAAAGGCGGAAGAATTGTCATCGTCCGGGATCGGAGAAGTCTGAGGAGAAGACGATAGAGGGGATGTATGCACTTCCAAAGGAATACATTTCCAAATTGGAAAAAGCAGCGTCGAATTAAACAAACCATGGGTGGTGCGACATACCCGGTTGCCGAATTTCATAACTGCTGTGTCCAGCAGTGGACAGCGAGGGAAATAGGGAACTACTTGAATTCGACAATAAAACGATTCATATTCTACCAGGAATTCTAACGAGACACTTCGCTATTGGCAGTTTGGCTGACAAGCTCGGTCTGACTCATCAGGATTACTGCAGAAGCTGCCATGATGTGGAGAAGGCGGAATCGGTGCAACACCTTTTATTCGAGTGCTCTGCACTTCAGGGCAGACGTAATTGGTTTGAAGATCTGGCTAAGGTGGCGAATGTGTCACTAAGGAAACTAGTCGGTCAGTTTCATCCGGAGCTCGGGATGGTTCCAGCCCACCACTAATGGATAATGATAAGGCGGCTTACAATGAGTAACACAATGGGCCTTATGTCCACCAAATTAACTTGCCTGTGAACGGCAAGCTAACCGCTAATCCAAACTAATCTAACCTCACTCTACGTTTTTAAATGTAAACCTAAAAGTAATACCCATCACTTGAGAATCAATTCCATAGAAATAAATCCAATTTTTTAAAAAATTTCGCGTCAAAAACTCATCAAAATTGACGAGAATGTTTGAAACTATAAAGCTAACGAGTTCATTTCACTTCCGTTTTTTTGTTTTCATTTTTATGCCACTTTTTTCCTTCCTTTTGATTGCAGCGAAATAAGATTTCAATCAAACTGATGATGGTGTTGTAACAAACAAAACAAACGAGAAAAAAACATGGCAAAAAGTTACAAAACGTACACATACGCACACAGACGCATATGAGAATATCGAATTTGGGATATAAAAAGTGTTAGAAAATCTAAAAAAAAAATGTTTACAAGCGAAACGAAACAAACGAAAGTAATGCTGGAGAGTTTTACGTTTCCACAGATGAACACTTTTACATACACAGACGGAAGCTACAATGTATGAGTCACACACGTTTAAGTATTTTAATATATGCATGTATGCATGAATGTATGTACAATATGCATATGTACGTGTGTTTCAGTGCGTATTCGTAACGTAAAAAAATACGTTCCTATGGCCAAATGAAATTTGCTTTTTGAATTTTTTTATTTTCTTCGCTTTGCAGAGACGTAGAGTCCCAAAAAGTTGAAAACATTTTTTAGAAGAATTTAATAATGTTTGAAATTGTTCGCTTGTTTAAAGGAATAAACGAAAGAAACACATAAAAATTCTTTCAGTTAAAATGCATTGTCTGGATAACGAATAACGAAACGCATAAATTCGCACAAATGAAGATGAATAATGCAACGCAAATAACGTAAATGGGAAACTAAAGAGGTTTTAAGTTTGTAAAAGAGCAAGCCAAGCAAAAGGCTAAGCAATCTACCCAGGGAACTGGCCGATTTTATCCGGAGCTCGGACTTACCTCAAACTGGGTAACACAATGGGCTATATGACCTAACATATCTGTAAAACAATGGAAGAAAAGGCAAACAAGGTCCGCATTTAATGCAACATTTTTTAGAAAGAGAATGATTCATAACAACATCAAGCACTACGTTAAATTGTATATTAGAACATTAAGGGGGTATACATAAGTGAGTAACTAGTAAGTCTCTGCATTGTCTTGGTGGCAAGCATAAGGAAAAGCTTTCCACTTAAGTAGAGTGCCCTACAGGGTGGCTGATATATAATGCAACAAAGTAAAGCGCTATATTTTTTTAATTTTTTTTTAATTTTATAGTTCAAAATCAAAAAATGTTTGAAATAACATCAGATTTTAGTATCAGTTTAGATTTGTTCGAATTGGCCACCTTTGGTACGAATTATGGCCTTCAAACGGCCGACAAAGCCATCACAAGCTGCACCAAAGTGGCTCTGCGGTATTTTGGCCCATTCCCGGCGAAGCTCTGTCTTGAGATGATCGACACTTTGGTATTTTTTAGTGAGAACCTTACTCTCCAAAGTGCCCCAGGCGCAAAAGTCCAACGGATTGAGATCCGGAGTTTTTGGTGGCCATTGTGCGGTAGAAATGAAGCGAGGAACCTCGTTTTTAAGCCATTCTTGGTTGACGCGTGCTGAGTGCGGTGGTGCTGAGTCCTGTTGGAATGTACATGGTCTGCGGCGGAAATGTTTGTCTGCCCAGGGCTTCAATACTGTCTTTAAGACATTTTCCCGATAATATTCGGCATTTATTTTGACCCCACGGTCGATGAATGCGAGCGGGAAGCGACCATCGGCCGTTACGGCGGCCCACACCATTACCATCGGCGGCGCTTGAGTTCTGGTGGCCAATCGCAGGTGTAAATTTTCAGCTGACCTCTTTGGCAAGTAAACCCGATCATTTTGTTTGGTCACAAACTGCTCAATTTGGAATGGCTTCTCATCGGAGAAAACCAAATTCGGTAACTGGCCACTTTCGTGCAAGCGAAGTAACTCCTTGGCTCTTTCCAGTCTAACTTTTTTTGTCCATCTTTTTGGAACTTCAATGGCTTTAGTCCAATCTCATTTTTCAATATGTGCTGCATCCGTTCTCGCGAAATGTTCAGTTCACTAGCAATTTTTCTACCACTGCGGCGTGGATTTCGATCAAATCTGGCCTTCACTTTTCGGATCATTTCTGGTGTTGTTACCGTTTTTTTTCGTCCGCTTTTTGGACGCGATGCAACACTGCCAGTATGACGGTAACGAGCAATGGTACGATAAACAAAAGATTTATTCACATTTAAGTGCTGGAGGGCTCTAACGATAGCCACCTATGGTTTTCCAGCCAAATATAAAGCAATCACACTATCACTCTTGAATTCCATCACGAATAACTTTTTTTTCTGAATGCAATAGATCAAAATGCTTTTGTAAGCTTGTAAATAATAAAATGAACTGTCACTGGAATAAATCTGTCAGTTGTCAGACGAGCGGGTTAGAAATGATAACAACCTGAAGTTGGTTGCAATACATATCAGCCACCCTGTATATTGACTCGTCGTTCAGCCTTTTGATCTCACAATGCCGGCAGCAGTATTCTTATCTTGTTCTCTGCACCATACATCATCTCTTTTGAGATAAAATATAGCATCGAAGCGGATTATGATAATTAATATATGCCAGTCGATAAACAAGACATTGACTCTAAAGCAGGCCAATCTGGTTATTAAAATTGCAGTCCCGGTACCAGCTTATGAGTCTAAGCATCTAGTGCTCTATAGCCAATTCTGATACTGTGAAGCACCATTAATACATATACAAAGGAATGGAATATGAAAGGACGGATGGATGAATATCTTTAAAATGTCTAGTGAATAGTGACATGACAGTCTATCACGTGGTGATAGAAATTGCATTCCCTGTATCAGTCTACGAGTCTAATCATTTATTCCTCAGAAGCTGCTTCAGTTACTGTGAAGCACCAGAAGTACAAATACAAACGAATAGAGTACCAAATGAATATAGAAGGGCAGATGTATGAAAATCCTTAGAATTTCCAGCCTTAGCTTTCAATGTTTTTGGGGATACTGTGAATACTTTCTAAACAAGCATAATTGGTCATTACAACCCTTCAGTCAGGATTACGACATAGCTTCTCACATCACTTTTATTGTGTGACATAATTTTTTACATGGAGTGCCGGGACCTACAGTTTATAGTCGATTTCGAATGACAGATTTTTAGGGAAACTTTTCATGGCAATTTTATTTTCTCTCAGAGTTTTATTGGATATGTTTGACCTGGAGTTGTCTAATAAACGAATACCCTACCTAGTAGACTACGGCGAGGACAATGTTAACAACTGCTTTTTATTTTCTTTGTTTTCAACCCCATCTTATCGTCCGTACAAAGCTTCAATGACTCGATTTCCTTGTCCTTTATTAAATGACAAAAATAAGTGAATTATTCATTATCCTAACCATTATTCCTTTCAGATAAATTCTCTATCAACTACGAATATTATTTACGTTCAGTATTTCCATTTAAAATATTCAATTCTTTATTAATTTGCCTTCACTGCATGCCTTTTCAACGCAATAATTTCCCCCGCAAATGAGCCTCTAACGTTTCATTTATTACCAGGTTTTTTTATTTCTGCTCTCTGTGTGTAAATGTCAAAGAACTGTTCGTTTTAACTGTAAAACTAAAGTGCCAATGAGTGTATCCTTCAATACTTTAATGTTTCTGTTATCAATTGAAAATGAACTATATTTGGTTCCATTTCTCTTCTCCTTCCATTCTTTTTTTCTATTTTTTCAATTTTTTTTTATCACTCATTGAAAAACGTTTGCGTTTGCAAATTTTGTACACCAAACTCGAATTCAAATACTAATCAATTGAGTTTTCGATTTTCCTTTGCCAATGGCTTTATTGAAACCCATTGCTCTCATTTGCGTGTTCGTTCGTTCGTTGACATTCTGTCGTTTGGAAAAAAAAGAAGACATTGCTGGTGTAGGTGATTACAAGTAAAAACGACATTCAAACCAATTGACTTTTAAAACAAATTTTATTCCAAATTTTAATTAGTTTTTGTTAAAAAGACCTTCAATCGCAAAATAATTTATACTTTATATCAGGCTTTGTTGTGTTTCAATTGATAAATTTTTGTACGAAAATCACAGAAGTTTTGTTTTATTAAGTACGTCGGGGCTTTGTTTCCCATCCTTCTATATATATTCCTGTAGTCTTAAATCTAAGTTTTTTGCTTTGAGAAGTTTCCCACTTGAAGATTTATTCTTCCTCGAATTGAGGTTACGGCACACAATTAAGGGATGTGAAGACCAACCTTTTCTCTTTATCATAGATGTCTGGACCACCAGCCACCGTAGTCTAGTAGGTAGTGTGTTGTCTTATTATACATATGTAGGTCAGACATCAAAACGAAATACCAAAAAAATATTTCTTAGGGAACTTCCTCTGAGCAGGTTTCTGGTAAAAACTTTCAGAGTAAATGAAATAACCATGAAAAGTTTCTCAAAAATCTGTCGTTCGGACGCATGTATACAATTAACACACACAACATACGTGGTGTGAGAAACTAGGCCGTAATCCTGACTGAAGGGTTGTAATGATCAATTATGTATATAAGTAGGGACTTTTTTAAACATGAAATGGTAGTTAAAGTCCATTCTATATTAGCGAAAAAGACAAGCGAATTTCGTCACAGTTTTTCCAAATTGTAATAAAAAAAAAATTAACCTATTAGCATGCCACTAGAGCGGATATCATCTAGAATGAATATCATATGAAAGCCAGGAAACGATGCTCTTTGAGACAAAAAGGAATAATGGTCCTCACCACTACATACAACATAACAAACCAATCCTTTTCCAAAGATTTGCTTGATATTACCTGCAACATTTTTAAACAAATAAATTAGTTTGTAATGTGTAATGCGAAATGTCGACAAGTGGATTCTAGTTTAAAAGAACCACAAAGAACTTTTTCTATAGCCTACAGCTGGAAGTAAGTGGGGTGTCGCAGTCGGTCTAGCTTTTGGCAAAACATACTCTTTTCCAATTGCTTCCAATGCAGCTACGTCCTATTGATCTCATTATCTTCTACTGCTCCCATCTACGATCTCTTATCTTCCAACACGTCTTAGATCTTGAAGGCTCTAATGTAGGCGAGTTCTGTTAATACTTGCCAATGATTATTTAATTTCAACGTCTCTCACGATTGTAAATATCATTAAAGTCATATGAAGTCACGATAGTCTAGCAGGCAGTGTGTTAGCTTATTGGGCGAAAGTCTGTGGTTCAAACCAGAAGAAGTCGACATAGTCTAGCAAGCAGAGTGTTCAAACCAAAAGCAATCGCCGTAATCCAGTAGGCAGTGTGTTCGCTTATTTGACGCGAGGCCTTGGTTGAAACGTCAACTTCGGCGACTTCCTCTCAGCAGATTTCCGACAAAAACTCTGAGAGTAAATAAAATTCCCATGAAAGGATTCTCGAAAATCTGTCGCTGGGAGTCGACTTTAAACCTAGGTCGTAATCCTAACTGAAGGATTGCAATTACCAATTTTGCGTATGTATGTGTAAATATCCTTCAAATATTTGTCTTTTTCAGTAATTCCAGCAAATTTACTCTTATAAATCGCTAATAGCCATCTTTAGCGGGCCTAATAAGGGAACTAAATTTGTCCAGAAAACGAAAAATATCAGTTTTATTATTTTATTTTGTTTTATTCTTTCTACGCTACCTCACTCCTTTTTGTTAAGTTTTAACTCGTATATACAGTCCGATAGAGATTATGTTGTATAAGTCCTGTTTCCATCTTACTTGGTTGAATAAAACGATAAAACTCCATTGAATTAAAATTAAAATAAAAAATTTCAATTTATTGAACTGATAACACTGCGTTACCATATTTATTTACGATCCTCATTAAGAAAGTTCAAACGTTCGACATTCAATACCATTGTCCTTAATGATGCACTTTTTAATGCGTCTGTCGGTTAGTTACTCAATGTCTAACTTACGACAGAATTGTATTGCTTTATTTATACGGACTTATTTGTATGTGATCTTTCCATATAGTTTTGTTGTTGTATTTTTGATGGAACATTTTCATATTGTTAGGTTTGTGTAGCTCTTGTAGCAATATTAATTGAAAAACTTTTTCAAACTATAGTTTCTTAAGCTCTACATTGCCTTTTATAGCGTGCCCTCCTTAAGAAAAGCTATTAATGAACTTTTATTTGCAATTGTTTGTTTCGCAACGTTTCCAATTTCAAACAAATCATTAAAAACCCCAAAAGAATTCTCGTTTTAATTGACTGACGACCAACTTAAAAGTGGTTTTGTTTTGTAACCACTTCTCACAGTCAATTCAATTAGAAATTATGGCCCCCACAGAGAAAAAACTTGTGGGCCGCAATTTATAAAACAATTGATAATTAAACCAAATACTTGCCATTTAGTTTAATAAATTATTGTATGTTTGACAAATTTGTTGAATAATTATAAAAAGGCGCTTTTATTAAAACAAAGTATTTAAAAAATATTTCATTAAACAAAAGTTAGTGGCACAACATTCATTGTGTATATATGTATGAGTGGAGATCCTTTTTATAAAAATGCCAACAAATTTTTATTTGCCTGTCAGTGTTTGAAGAAACCCATATTCCATCTGTTTTTTATATGCAAATAGCATATGCCTCACGCGGATTCATCGTACAAATATTTGTATTGTATGCATGACTGATGCAGGCTATAGAGAACAAACAAGGAAAATATTGTTAAACAGCATGCATGCATGCGCTGATATGTGTATACGAACAAATTTATAAAAACTTTCAGAAATCGTTGTCATACATGTGGGATGCGAGTCAAATTGAACCACTACATAGATCAAGAACAAAGAAACAAGAACAAAGAAACAATATAGAGCAAGAACAAAGAAACAAGAACAAAGACACAATATAGAGCAAGAACAAAGACCGTTCGTTCGTTTAGATTACTCGTCGGTAACAATATACCATCCTGCTCTAACTAAGAACTAACAAGAAACGGACAAGCGTCCATCTCAGGAGATCACGCCATCGACTATGGAAATTTCCATAGACAACGGACGAATGACGAGTAGACAGCTCAGCTATAAAAGACGGACTTTTCATCTATAGTAGTTCAGTTGCAAAGTAGACACCGATAGAAGAAGTATTATTTAAGTTCAACGGGTATTCCCATTTTTTTTTAACTATTTTAAGAAATAATATGAATTAATAAATCATTGATTATTTGAATAAAATAATAACATTAAATTCTTACATACATACAGATGATATCGTGTATGTGTTGTGTTTTTATTTGCGTTTGTAGTTATTGCCTCTGTATAGATTGCGTTGGTATACATTGCCTTTACATATGAATGTAGGAACACAACGATAAAGTCAATGCATTTGTATCTGCGCTTTTGAAAACATTTTATCGCTATTTTTTGTTGCAGCCTTACAGGAATGTTAGGGATATTCAGACTTAACAAAGAGGGTCAAAGAAAGAATTGAATATTGGTACTTAAAATTCTCTCAATACTCACTTATTGATTGGGCTCTCTTCCTGAAGATAGGAGATGCAACTAGACTGCAGTATATGTATTGGACAAAATAGCAGGATTTTGTTGAACTTACGGTCTCTGCGACTTGTATAGATTTATTGCCTTATTTACCAATTGATTTCTTATCTTTGCGCTAAGATAACACAGCCTTTGCGGCTAAGATGTTTTTTGTTTATGTTATCTCCTTTAGGATATTCAGGACTCACACCACATACCTGCTTCAATTTTAAACATTCCAAAAAAGATATAAAATTTCTCTCACTTCCTCTCAGATTCATGCCCCGTAACTCCCGGCAGAACAACATTTGATAGCAGACCTATCGGGTGGGCCATCTGTCGGTTTAAATTTGTAACATCGGTTATTTCGAATCTGGCAATACTTTTGTCATTCTCTTCTGTCACAAAATTCAGTGTCACTATATCCACTGAACGTAATGAATCGATTTAAGCTTGAGCAACGTTGGGATTTATTGGACCAACGAGAGACTGCACGATGATGTCGATTTTGACAAAAAAGAGCATGTGAAGCTGATTTTCTTCTTGGTGGGTGCGTTCATAAGCAAAATTGCCGAATTTGGGGCTCAGGTTCCAATCCACCAATTACGAGTGAATGTTTTATGCGAATTGTGAAATGGAGGCATCATTGGTACATATTTTTTTGAAAATGAGAATGAATGAGAATGAAAATGAATCATTACGGTCAATGCAGGCATCTATCGCACAGGACAATTGTACTTTATAACAATTTATTTCTATAAAAACCTCTTTTAAATTCAATATATTTTCTTCACTCAATTTTTTATTTCTTTTAAATAAGGCTCGACGGGGTCTTCAAGCCAAAATTTTATATGAAATCATTAGAGTCATATCTTCAGATTTAGAAACTAAAAACAGAGACACAGTTATTTAAACGTAAACAGAAATCAACTGATTTACAGTAGCAGTGATACTCTGCCAGTCAAAAGTCAAAAGTTTTAAAATTTGACGAATTTATTGACTCACTTTTGTAGTAAAAGAACGTGGTTGTTTATTACAGCTCTCTCTAGAAAAGTTATTCCTCCTTTTTTAACTGAATATGGCAGCATTGTATGAGCATTTCATGAGATAGATTGCAATTCGCTTCAAATTTCTACCTCTGTCAGTATTAGCCTGTACTCCAACATCCGTATACATATACGGTTCAGATGCTATTGTCTCACATTGTTGTATTAGACAATCTAAGCTGGCAATCTAAGCTGGCAATATAAGTTGGCAATCTAAGTTGGCAATCAAATTTGGCAATCTAAGTTGGCAATTTAATTTGCCAGTCTAAGTTGACAATCTCAGTATTGCACTTGTGGATAAAATTTTAAGATCTTTTACACAAATATTCTCTGGGTTGCCAAGTATATACATAATTGGTCGCTACAACACTTCTGTCAGGATTACGACCTAGTTTCTCACGCTACTTATGTTGCGTGTGTTATTTTATCCATGAGTGGCGGGACCTACAGTTTAAAGTCGACTCCGAAAGACAGACTTTTGAGAAACTTTCCATGGCAATTTTATTTACTTTCAGAGTTTTTGTCAGAAATATGCTGAGAGGAAGTTGCCGAAGAAATACTTTTTGTGTTTTGTTTTCATGTCTTGCCTGGGGTTTGAACCCTGGCTTTACGTCTAATAAGCCTGCACAATACCTTCTAAACTACGACGATTCTATTTTGCTCAGAGCTAATCCAGTTGCACTTTATTGCATTCCATTACATTTCGAAAACAAAAGAATGAATGCTTTAAACGAAAAAAAGGTAACAATTTTTTATACTTTAAAAATGACCATTTAATAAAGCGTTCCCCTCCTCTTTAGCACACTGGTCTGTGTTATCACAACGACTACACATATTATAATCGCTAACGTCTACAGTGGCAGCAGCAGCATCAGTAACAACAACTAAAAAACAGTGTTACTGTGTCATATTTAATTGCATGATAATATTCGACTAAAACGACTGAGCATTTCCTGGTTTATCAGAGATTTTATTGTGGTTGTCGTACTCGTTTTTTTTATGTCTTCAAAACGGATGAAAAAAAATTTGTATTACATTGTCTATCTTATTTATGCATGTATGAGGGAGAGTGTGCAAAATAGACAGAAAGAGAGAAAAAAAGAATATTTTTTAGTGGTTTAGTGGTACTAAGCCAAATAACAAATGAATATTGTTCTACAATAAAACAAAGACCCATAAACAATCACTTTTAAACAAAGCAACAGTGGAGGGTTTCAAAATAAGTACCAACACAATATTATAAGGACTGTGTTTGTGAAGTAGTATTTTTATGTTAACTCTGTACTGTTATTTCAAACATCGTTACATTGATTCATTAAAATGTATTTCGTGTTTTACTACCACTTATGCATCGTAATAACAGATATCATTTTCAAGTGATACTAAATGCACAGTGTTGGATAAAATAATAGTGATATAATGAAACCAACAGATATTTCAGCATTTTCTTAAATTGTTGAAACAAAATAAGCAGTTAGGTTAGGTTAGGTGAGGGGGAGAACTCCCTCGATGAATGAGCTCCACTTAGGCCAGCATTTAGACCCATTGCGATACCACAATCAATTCCACCCGGGGGCCAAACAATCGCTAGAGAAAACAATTTCGCGTCCAAAATAAATCTTGCTATTACGGCAATCTAGGTTAACGAAATCAGAAAATGAGAAAGCTCTGTCTCTTCATCACTAGAGAGGGCCACTAACACATCTGAAGACAACGCATCTGAAAGACAGTCTCATTCGACGGAATTCCTACCAAAAGGGCAGTGTCCCGTGAAATCGCTGTTGTGCGAGGAATGGACATTCCATTTAATAACAGAAGTGAGTATCTAGCACAGCACGTATTTTCTTGCTGCCATCGAGATTGAGCTTTCCTGTTAAGCGAGGTTCCTTTTAACTGAGGTTTTAGGAATAGTTATGCCCTGTAATATATCAGAGATTGTGAGCTACGTACCGATCATCAGAAATACAATGAATGAACAGTATTAATATGTTCCGAAACCCACACAAAAGTTTCCTTTGAATAATCGAAATTTATTTAAGAAATCTTCGGCATTCAAGTACTGACATTGAAAATACGGTCATTGCGTAATTAATGACAGGCTGGTTGTCAATGTAAAATAAATAGATTTTCAGGAAAAATCTTGCTGTTTAAGATGCATTACGCCGCTTTCAAAATAGCCATAACCTTCGCACTTAAAATTCTGCAGTGGTTAGGCAGATTATAAGAAAATTTATCATCAGAACATTTAATAAATATACTGCAACAGCTAATCCTGCCATTCATTGGCATTAACATCAAGAGTGCCATTAGGAACCTTCGGAGCTATAGACCAGAAGAAGAAGTCCTTACATAGAATTCTATGTTCCATTCAGAAAGTTTTAAGAACCCATACAGTTCGATTGGATGTGTCTAAAAAAACCCCTCTTCTTCAATAGAAGATCGTTGATGAGTCAACTAAGTAAAACAAATAATGCCTTGGTTGCAGTGAAATAAAGTACACTGGCGATCAGGACAGTTTATTGCCTGCGTACTCTGTCTGTCAGTAGGCAGTGGCATTGGTGTTAGCACACCACCCACCATACATGTACACCATATAGCATAATAGAGCAGCACGATAGAGCCATCATGTGCAGGCCCTTTGCAGGTACAAAGCGTATTGTCGTCTTCCTAACCTTCCTAATTATATTATCCTTTCACGAGAACTTGGTATACAGAAAGGTTCCAAGTTCGTTTACCCACTTGGATAAGGAAGATTGAGTCCCTTTAAGCATCATTTCTGTTTTGCGTGGATTGACAATTAAACCTCACGATGAGCAGCATTCTGTTGTAAGCTTTAGAGTCTGGTTACATCTCGAAGAAAGAGAGAAACAGTATGCAGATCAAATGGCCATTTCATTCGCATATCCATAGACCTTATAACCACGTCGCCGCAGTCACAGATGTTGCTTGACACACTCCAATAATATTAGAATCTAAAGACTTTTAACAGACGGAACAAACCAGGATGTATCCATTCGTCTGACGGAGGCGAACAACAGGGAGCAAAGGAGAGCCTTGGTATCAACCTCCGCGAGCTGTGCGACGGTGCTTCTGAAACTACAGAGGAAAGCGCAGTCCATTAAATTTTATGAAATGTACAACTTCTGCCAACACTGTACTCAGTTTATCATTGTTATTTAATTTTCTTTTTTATCCGTTCCCCGCTTTGTTAGCTTTTTCTTATCGTTTGCAAATGACAAAGAGAACGCGAGAGAGTTGAGTTATTTTATTTTTTACGTGTTTCTTTTATTTTAATTTTTGTTGCTCGTCTTTGTATTGTAGCTGTTGCCTGGAATGGTTAATACTTATTGTCTGTCTACACTGAACTATAAATCTCTGCCTGTATTCTATCTTTTAAAGGGTATGAGGGAGTGTGTATGGATTTCTGTGTCTGCAGTGAGCGTCAAAAGAAACTGTACACTAACGATAAAATTCTAATAATCACCAATCTTAACTTTTACCACTTAAGGAGAGTGCCCTAAAAAATCTGACAATGTGTCGAATTTTTTTTTTGTGATTTTTTTTTATTTCAATTTTATATACTGGCAATGAAACAATTTTTAAATAAAAATAACGGTAATTTATTAACGTATATTTTTTTAATGTAGAGTTTCTTTTGACGCTCACTGTATGTGTGTTTTGAGGAAGTTTTGCGTATATTTATTATTGTACACGTCAGTTTTTTTGTTTTTGTAACAATCGACGAACAAAAAAACAAATTTTTTTCTATATGCTTGGAAAGCCACCGTTTTATTTTGTAGTCAACAAATATTTCACTTCCGGTTACAAGAAAAAGAAAGTACAATACAAGGAAATTTTTTTTAAAATTACAAGTGAAAAGCTTGTATGAAATGTTCATTAAATATTTAAAGCTATGTTTGACATGAAAAAAAAGCAATGTATGCCATAGTAATTTGAATTCGCCGTATTTCTAGTGGGTAATGTGTTGGCTTATTCGACGTGAAGCTAAGCTTTACACCCCAGGTCAGATATCTCCAACAAAACGAGGTATGAATAAATATTTCGTAGGCGACTTCTTCCCAGGAGATATGTACCAAAAATTCTGAGCGATAATAAAATTGCCATGAAAAGGTTTCCTAAAAAGCTGTCGTTTGGACACGACAAAAGTGGTATGAGTAGCTAGGTCGTAAACCTTGCGGAACGGCTGTAATGACGAGTTATGTATGTATGCATGTAAGTTTGGAAATGATAGTTTGTTAATATTTTCAGAAATTTTTTCGTAATTTGTTATACAATGGCAACACACAAAGCCCTCTTTCTAGGTTTTCAAAAAAAAACTAACATTTTATCTGTACTCCGAAACCTTGTTTAATTTATTCCAGTTATTTGCAATACTACACCTCAAACTTTATTATCTGCTCATTGTTTCTTTTTTTCTATTTCAAAGTGATAATTTGTCCCCAATCAAATCTGCCTTTTTATTTCTGTAAGAATTCGTACATATAGTTCACCCTGTAAGTATGCAATACTTTGATGATTTTCTTAACAGTGGATGTAGGCGTGTAGGCGGATGTGTAATATTTGATTTTAATAGTAAATATTCATCAAACAGTGGTGTTTTTAACACTACTGCGAGCTAATATAAATGTACAGTGATGTTCAATAAAATAGATTCATCATGATCTAACATCTTTGAGAGCAATAAAACATTAGAAAAACGCGATTGATAATTTTTATTTTTTTATTTTGGTAAACCTATAACATAAATAACATAAAAAAGATATAACTTCAAAACATCGGAAATAAAAAAACTATATATTCATCAATATTCTTTAAATCAGCAATTTTTTCCTGTTCACAAAATTAGATTCACTATATTTGGTGTTCTAAAAAAATTATTTTTAGCATTTAAACCAAATAATTCTTTTATTTACACTTGGTGGAATAACCCTTATTTTAATTACTGCTGATCACCGTTTTGGTGTATAGTCAACAAGTCTCTGACATGCTTCTATTAGAATATTTTTCCACGCTTCGTTCACTAACTCTCGCACCTGTTCTTTATTTGAAGGGTTTCTTCCTCTGACAGCTGCTTTGACAATTTTCCATAAATTTTCGATATGATTTAAGTTCGGCGACTCTGCCGGCCATCTCAAAACCTCGACATTATTATTCTGAAACCAATCTTTTGCTCGCTTCGATGTGTGATTCGGGTCATAATCTTGGTCATAATTCGGCATAAGGCATCATGGCGTCGTTTATTATGTTGGTATAATAAATTATTTATTATTATCCTTCTATCCTAAATAGAGGCCCTGTGCCATAGTAAGAAAAACATCCCCATACCATTATACTTCCTCCACCATGTTTAGTGGTTTTTATTGTATATTGCAGAAGGAGTTCAGAGTTCAGGGATCTTCCTGAAGTCAAACTACTACTGTCGGAGTCAAATAAATTAGCTATAGTTTCGTCTGACCATAAAATATTTCTCCACTTATGCATAGGCCAATTTGTATGCTGTTTTGCAAATTCTAATCTTTTGTTCAGGTGTCGTTTATACAAAAATGAAACCTTTCTGCTACTTTTGGCTTTTATATTATTTCTGAGTAAAATCTGAAGCTTATATTCCTTTTTAATGGCAGCAGAGGTTGCAAATGGGTCTATTTTGACATGACGCACAATTTTTCTCTCCATGAGGGGTGTGATTTTTCTTTTTTTCCCTCTAGTTTCTGCCTGAAACTTAAAATTTATTGCGTTTTGTACCATTTTATATGAACACCCGATAATTGCAGCAATTTTTCTATAGCTTTTGCCTTTTTTTGCTTTTTTTTATTATTACCCTGACTTCATGACTGCAGTGTGTACCTCTGTCCATTTCAAATTCTAAAGTTTATTGTTTACTTGATATTTTTTAATATTATTAAGAATCAACCAGACATACCGTTTAATACAATTACTATCAAACAACGGGTTATAATTAAAATTTTTTTATTATTTTCTCTAAGTGAAACTATTTTATTGAACACGAATTTTCACAACCAAATCTATACTTGCAATAAACTAAAGAAGAAATTTTTGAAATATAACGGGATTATATTCATAAGAGATCAGTAAAAAAGTGGAGGTACTTTTATACACATTTTGTATAAGAGATTTAGATAAACAAACAGGTGAATCTATTTATTTTTTTTTGTTAACAGCTCTGTATGTATATTTCAGGCATGAAAACTTTCTCAAAAATCTATCGTTCGTAAGCGACTATCATGTAAAAAATTAACACACACAACATTAATGCTGTGAGAAGTTAGGTCATAAACCTGACTGAAATGTTGTAATGACCAGTTATGTATGTATGTACGTATGTATACATGTACATATGTATACCATAGAATATGGAATAGGTGGAATATGGAATATTACAAAAAGTTAATGATCGTTGAATAATATTGAACGATTTCTTCCAAAATATACACTTCTTTACCAAAATTTAATTTAAATTTTTTCACATTAGATTTCCATCTAAATCCTCACTTTTAATGCTAGTTACCAGCTATAGCCGTTAAATTTTACGGGTTTACACTCGTTTCTTTATTTCTGTTACGTATTGGATAATTGAAAACAAAATATTCTTAAAAGATAACAAAATTTTCATATCAAATGTTGTTTAACATAACGTATGACTAATATTTATGCACAATTTATTTGATACATAATACACATACGTCATGATGCTCACAAAATTTCAATGCCCTCATTATGTACAAAAAATGTGATTTATATACAAGCAGTATGAGAACAGCTTTGAGATAGACCAAGAGAAAAATTAAACATAAAATTAAACTCGGATAATTAATCAACTATCCATTGTAAATTTCCACTTGGCCCTTTTTTGATTCCATTAGAAATGTGTTTATCATTCTATGATTTGATACTCAATATAACTATTGATATAGTCAAGCTGTCGTAGACAGCATTATGAGTGTGTGCTTAGACTGGCCTAGATTAAATTGGCAGCCATGTCTAATAGGTAGTGTGATGGCCTCTTAGACATGGTAGCTACATATATAGCGTATACACTTGCGAAGGCTGGTAAAACTTTTAATTCATATGAATTCGGATGTGGCATTACTTTCGTGAAAGGCAAGCACATAATAACGCTGTGCATGGTTTTGATGTGTGAAGGCATCCTTGGCCCATATTTCTTTGGAAATGAGTACAACGCAACATTATGGTCAATGCAGACCCCTATCGCACCACGCTCTTCATGGTATTGAAGTGAACGATGTTTGGTTTCAATAGGATGGTGCAACATGCCACACATATCATGCCACAATCGATTTATTGCGTCAAACATTTGATGGCCGTTTAATTAGCTGAAAAGGTGCTGTCATTGATGCCTGTTAAAGAAAAGTTGTCGGCATAACACTTTTCTTTAACAGGCATCAATGACAGCACGGACAATTGAGCGTTTGTAAGGCAACATTCGTGATGCCATTCCCGATACATACACCCATAGGTAGTGTGTTGGCTTACTAGTCGTAAAGCCAGGGTTCGAGCCCCAGGCCAGACATAAATACCAAAAGTATTTCTTCGGCAACTTCCCAATAAAATCTGTCGTTCGAAGCCGACTGTAAACTGTAGTTCCCGCCACTCATGTATAAAATGAACACACAATATGAGTGGTGTGAAAAGCTACGTCGTAGTGCTGACTGAAGTGGGTTGTAACGACCTATTATGTATATGTGTATGAATTTGTTACATTACCTTAAACGTATAAATTCACTGTAAAAACAAGAATGCCTCTCTTGTAACAGAAAAATCCAAAATTTCTTCTTTCTTCTCTTTGTGGCATTGCATTTTCTTTAAGTCAGTCACCGTTGTAATGATTGTAATCAAGGAAACTATTTCGTTCCACCATTCACATTCCCTTGTTTCATTTTCTAAAATACTTTTGCTTTATACTTCGTTTACGGTTCGTGGACGCTTGATGCAAATAACAAAAACTTTTAAACTAATTGTAGTAACAGCATATTCAACAAAAAAGCAAAAAATATTGCATGCTACACCAACATTAAACCAAAGCTGTAGTCGTGGATCACTCCTTCCTTAACTAAAACTGAATGCATGGTATAAACGCTGCTTGTATAAATGAGTGTGTGTGTGTGTGTTAGTGTCAATCAGCATGAGCATGAGTGAGTGTTAAAGTGCTTTAGCGTGTAAAGGATGTTTCGCTGTAACGGTGTCAAGTGGGTTCCGTTTCATTTATTGTTTGAGTCGTAAGAAAACGTAAGAAAAGAGAAAAAAGACGAGTGTATGAAACACAAAAACTCGCTGAGACAAGCTTAGTCACATACGTTTATGCACACGCATACTAGTTTACTTATTTAATACAGAGCTGGCTTGATTTTATGGTTGCCGTTTACTTGTCTTTTTCCTTCAGCAACTTTAATTTTTTTTTTCTCGTTTAATCTCTTGACTATAAAAAGGAAATGAAACTGCTTTTGACATGATAATGAGAACCCATTTAGTTTATGAGCAAAATTGAAAGTGATTGTAAGTGTTTTAAATCTTGAAAGCTGTTAGAAATTTTAAAAGAAAAATTAAAAATATATTTGAAAAGCTAATTTTAATTAAACCGTTCTGACTATGTACCAAACCTTCACTTCATATTAATTTACACTAAAGTAGCTACTACCGTGGAATATATATGAGACTGTTTTCAATTCTATTTCGTATATCGAAAACAATTTAAAGGGCATTGCCTAACTGCTTTTAAACACCGTAGACCTCAGTTTTTGTGGCCTTTCAAATATTGTTACGTTTTTAGCTTTTAAAAAGGTTTAAAATATGAGCTCGTAGATTGCAAATAAAATTAAAATAAATTTGGGTTTAGTCTTAATTAAATTCTTTATTGTTTGAACTATTCTGCGTGCCTCTGTTCACAACTTGATGTAAACAACAACAATTGCTTTGTTTGTTAGTACTCTTTGCACTCTTTTGCAGAAACAATAACGATTACTAGTCAATTGTTCTACAGATCTTTGTAATGGAGATCTTCAAACCCCGATTACTCTCTTTAAACACACCGCGTCTGCACACAAGTCTGACTGAACTTTTACTGACTCAGTTGCCTGCTTTGCCTTGCCTTGCTTTGCGAATGGCTGCGCCTTTTCGAAATCTGTATAAATGTAAACATGTTGTAAACATGTTGTTTACATTTATTCTTGTAATGTTTGTTGTTATATTGTTGTTTACTTGTTTATCATTTTTTTATGCTGCTGTTTGCTGTTATATTACGGAGTGCTATAATTTGTAAACAAGTTCATTGTGTTGTTTTTGTAGCTTTTGTTTGTAATTTTAATATTAAACGATGTAAAAGCAAAACACCAGAATCTTGATTTTTAATTTTCGTAACAATATAAAGCCACAATGATACAGGGTTTTAAAATACGTATCAAATTATTTAAAAATTATTTACTTTTGTAGCAGTCTCGTAACGCATCTGTCAATAATCTCACATCTGTGAGACTTCAATGTATTCAGTAGTAGGTACAGATCTAGATTAACTTGCCCTTGTGTTAAACTACTATTAAACCAGTAACTCATAGTGGAGGGACGAGTGTAAGTAAATTCTTAATCCAAATGAGAATAGATATTGCAGAGTTGTGCAATTAAAAACAAAACTCGCAAGCTTAGAAAGCGGGACGCTTCTCAAGCTAGCTTAGTTTATGAAGGCCAGTGTTATTGGCATTCCTGCTTCTGTATACCTGTTATGCTTATTAACATTATGACAGCAGAATGAAATCCTCAGATGTAGTCTTGTAGTATCGGAACACCACTGTGTTACTCAACTTAACAGAGCTGTATTCCTATTTCTGGCATCTACTGAAAAATAAAAGAATAGGGCTATGAAGCAACAAAAGTAGAAACTTTTGTAATTTTTCGGAATCAGAAAGTATCTGATTAAGTATATCACTCGCTCAGAGTTGCACGGGCAGTGATGTAAGCCTAATTATAGAAGAATACTTCAAATATGCTTATGTAAGCTAAGAAAATTTTTCAACATTGATATGGTCTCGATGTTATTTTAGGCGTATTTTAGCTCTATTTGCTAGCTATTCCAGGAATTTTATGCTGTTCCTTATTTTGTAAATTTTTTATTGTTGCTTTGTAGCATGATTCTTGTGAAGCTTGGATTCTCTCCTTTAAGAGTTTAGATAACAGGTATCATCCGATATTCAAGATTTTATTAGCGGTTGCTCTACAGCCATTGCTCTACTGCGGTTTTATTAAAAGTTTCTAGAATACCTTTCTAGGATTGCTGTAAGCTGTACGTGAATTACCACTGTCTCGAATTGTTGTCGGCTTTTGGTTCTCCTTTATCCATCTCAACTTTACATATATTTCTTGCATAAACCTACTAATTTTTCCCCTCGAAAGAGATAACACTGACAAATGTCCACCAAAATATTAAGTGTAATTTTCTTTTGAAAACAACAACTTGTATATAAAATGCCGTGTAGTGGTCTATGTTTGTAACAAACCGTCGTAAACATTAATCACCATAGTAACAGGCACTTTAACACTTTTACTTATTCAATTAAGGGCGGCACGTTCCCTCTTACCACTGGTATTTTTCTAAGAATATTTCCAAAGTGTTTTTTTTTTCTTCCATTTAAACGTAACAATTTGTGTGTATAAGGCATTATTTTACGTCTAGACGGAAGACATTAACTTGTTATATGTCGCAACTCTTACTATCTTTGTTTTTCAGAAAAAGAAAAAAAGAAAAAACAAATAAAAATTTGACAGCCCAAAAAATTTATTTTAGTTGTCTAAAGAAAGCGTTAATAATTGTCACTGGTCCCGCAATTCATATTTAAAGGTGAACAAATAAAAATAAAGTGGATTTTTTTTTTTTTTTTTGGTGGCTATTTAATATATTTCGCCATCGAGTAAAGCACCACGTGGATATTGGCAAGCAGTTATGCAGTAGACTATCATTTACGTGGGCAGGTCAAAAAGTTCGTAATGCACGGAATTTCCTGAAGTAATATCATTAAGAGTGACCATTCCACCCGAACTCCTGGATGTATACACTGATGGTTTTAGACTCGACAATGGGATTGGGTAAACTGTACCTGAATATTTCGTTCCGATTGCTTGATTACTGTAGAGTGTTTCAAGCGGAAGTAATGACCATTTACAGGGCCTCTCAATGGGTCCTCATCAACGAGGCTCCTTTTATCCTCGTCTCAATCTTCTCTGATAGTCAGGCTGCTATAAGATCTCTATTGAGCGTTCTGTTTAACTCTAGGCACGTTAGGAAGTATCGCCTCTGCCTCTATGTTCTCTCTGGGCTGTTCAGTATCTCACTTGTCTGAGTTCCTGGGAGCAGTTACATTCCAGGCAACTGCACGGCCGATGAGCTCACCAGATTCATTGTCTTATGGGAAGGGAAGACATGCAGTAAAACTGTAGCTCCCGTCGGTCAGTATAGGAATTGCGCTTACCTGTGGCGCTACAATGGGCTGCTATGCGCGCTCAAGTGAGGCATTGGTAATCAAAGCTATCACCTCGACCTAACCTAACCTATCATTAAGAGTGAAGGTGATATTATCACAAGGAAGGCTTTAGAGTAGACTTCAAGAACTCCAGTTGAATACAGAACTCGGGCACAGGCATATCAGTCCAAGTCCTAAAGCAGTTTACATGAAAAACTGCAAAAGTAACAGCAACAAAAATGGGGGAAAGAATTGAATGGAAGTTATGCTCTTAGGGAAGGCATAATTCCTAAATAAACAAAACGCAACTAAATCACTCTTTTAAATGTCCCTTATGGTTGTCCTTCTTTACACGCTTAAGATTTTACGCCACTACGTGCCCTAAAATATCCTTAAAACAAAGGAACGGTGATATAACCAAGCAAGTAAACGACATCAAATGACTTTAACCACCAACCCATTGCACTCGATAAGAGACCATCAGGTGATAAGGGTTAAAAGGAAAAAATAAATTTGTCCTGTCATGTCGAATCATTTGTAACCAATAATGTTGCCACACTGCAGAAGAAATTTTAAATAAAAATGAAATAAATTTATCAACGGCCGTTATCATGGCATCAGACGCAATTCATATAACGCAGCTCTTAATGTGGCTTTTAAAAATAAATTCTCTGATAAATTGTTTTTTGGGGTTTGTAATCAAATAACGTATGGCAGGCAAAAAAAAATCGATTCACAAGGCAAAAATGCTTCTTTTGCACTCGCATTTCTCTTCGTTTCGAGTCTTTAACATATTACTGCATATTGCAAAGGAGTTTTCATTGCTATTCTCATTACTGTCTCTCGCTCTCTCTCTCTCTCTCCATTTCTTTTTTAAGTATTTTAATTTGAATTCTTGTTGAATCTGTTCTGTTTAAATAAATTCAATTTAATGGTTTCTTAATTAAAAACGCTGCCAATCAGGATTGACTGAACCGCAAACAAGCATATCACGGCAAACGGCATTCGGCAAGAGCAAGCTTGTATATACTCAGATATACATACATATGCTCACATACATATAAGTATGCATCAGAAGAGAATAGAACGAATGAAAGAATTTTTTCGCAACAAACCAAAAAATGTTCGTTTGGGTTCGCATCGCATACTTGTCTCATTTGATCACTCTTGAACTCAGACACAATCATACATATGTATGTATATAACAGTCGTAAAGTATTTGAAAAAGAATAAGAAGTATACAGGCAAGTCATTACGTTGTTCAAAAAGACGATTGCTTGTGTTTTTTTCTCTACTTTTTCCATTAAAATTCACTGTATTGCTCTCTGGTTGGTGTTCATATCGAATGCCATTGAGTTTCAACTAAAATAACGCGATTTTTTTCATTTTTTTTTAAAGGAATGCTGTCGTGTTTCTATCCTTTGCTAATATTTGGTTTTTCAACTGACATTAGGTCCCCGAAGTTCTTGGTTATATACACCGACAACTCCAAGCTCGATGATAGGGTTGGTAGTTGGTTATTTTTCAGGGAAGATCGACTTAAACATTCCCCTCTGATTACCGGGTTACTGTTGAATATTTCAGGCTGAGTAGTTGGTCATTCACCAGCAAGCTCATTTGATCCTCATCAAGAGTGCTTCTTTCACCTGTGTCTCGACCTTTCCTGACAGCCAATTCGCAATTAGATCCCTTACCAGCGTTACGGTCAACTCCAAACTCTTGAGGGAGTGTCGCCTTTGTCTCGACATATTCCTTGAGCTATTCAGCGTCTTGCTTGCCCGGCTATCCGGGCACAGGGACACCTAGCAAATGTAAGGCTGATGAGATTGCCACAGTAGGTACACTCCTTCCAGAACCCTCTCAAATCGAAATGGATATGGCACTCACCTCGGTTAAATTGGCCATTAGGCAACAATTTTTTCTGGACCCCAAAATATCCTGGATAAATGAGGAATCTTGCCCACTTGGCAGACTCACTTGGCCCATAACTGATAGGAGACGTATCAACTAACTACTCAAACTCGATCGTAAGGTCATCTCGATCACAGTGGCCAAGCTCGCAGGTCACTGCGTTATGGGAAGACATGCAGAAAGACTGCATCTCCCTTCGAACGACTACTGCTGAGGTTATGTGTCTGCTGAAGAGGAGGAAACTGTTATCCCCTTTCTTTGCCAATGAACATCGATCGCGAGTAACAGATTTATGTTATTTGGCTCTCCATTTTTTGTCAGCTGAACGGAACTCATCATCATCTATTGATATCTAGGACATAACTTCGTTCATAAAATTTTTGGCTGGTTTCCAGCTTATTGGAGTCGGGCTTTTAATGTGTAGCTCCCTCGCTGACCAATTTCTTCTACGACTTTGATGGAATTTGGTCAGAACGGGGAGCGCGTTTACCCGTGGCATCACAACGAGCCGCTATGCGTCCGCAACTGCGCTCTTGGTATTTCGAGCCTACCTACCTAAGACATTGGATACCTTAAATGTTGTGTGTGTTAAGTTTATCCACATAAAGTATAGTTGCAAACGACATTTTTTTGGGAATTTTTTTTATTTTATTCTCAGAGTCTTTGCCAGAAGACTGCTGAGAGGAAGTCGCCGAAAGAAATATTTTTTTCATATTATTATTTCTTTTTGTTCGAGATGTCAGGGGTTGAATTACGGGCTGTCGTCTAATAAACCACCTACCTACTAGATTTTGCGGTGACTTCGTCTTAACATCTGGTGTTAATATTGTATCACTTTCTGATTCTAATTAAATTTGAGGTTTTGTTCTTAAAAATCTTATATTTTTTATGACAACATTCTCTTACTGCTTACATCAAATCATGCCAATGAACACGAGTCTGAATAAAAAAAAATTTTACACACAAACAAAATCACAAGCAGTAAAAGAAAAGCTCGCTATAGAACAGAGTATCAAACAAAGAAAAGTTGAAAATATTTGTAGTAAAAGATAGACACTGTCAAACGGAATGACAAGGACACTTGGGATCCTAAGTGAAAAAATTGAAAAAAGAAACAAAGAATTTTAATTTTTTTAAAAGAATTCTTGCAGTTCTTCTCACATGCATGCAAAATATACTCACATATATGCACAACAATTTGTAAGAAATGTAACATTTGTTCATATGATTACGATGGTTGTAAAATTCTTGAAAAAGGCGACTTCTCTACGATTATACGTTAAGGACTATAGCATCAGTCTTCTGATTAAAACTCTGAGAGTAATTGTAATAGAAAAAGTGCCATTATTATTTCTAAAGTTCATTCACCTTAAAACGAAATCGACCTTTGCATCATAAACTAATTACAGATACTAAGTACAGATAACGACCAGTTATTCCAATAGGAAATGGTCTACCACGAGTAATATTTATTGATAAAACAAAAAATCAAAAAACGAAATACAGTATCGATTAATACGTTATCTTTCAAGAAGCACATATACTACTCCGGCTTCAAAACTCTCTTATCAGTTCGAGGTACGTATGTATGTATGTATGTGTTTGCTTTAATTAATGTTTAAGTGTCATTTCAGCACAATTTCTTTTATCATAACACAAGTAATTGTAAAATAATTTTTCTAAAAATAGACAGACAGATATACATACATACGCGTAATAACGACTAACAACATCCATTGCTTACAAATATTCAAATGTACAGATTAAGATGAACATGATTGCGCATGAAATACATATATACTGAAATGAGCTCGTAGGTATTGTTAATTTAAAAACATTACATCTTTTTACTTTTTTTCTAAATTAATATGCAAATCGTATAAATCACCTGTTAACTGGTACGTATGATGAATATTTAATATTCAAATCAAATATTACTCATACGCATAAAAAACACTGTTAAGAAAATCATTAAAGTATTGCATACTTACAGGATGAACTAATGTACCAATTCTTACAGAAATAAGAAGTAAATCTTTTTGGGGACATTTTCTTTGAAAAAAAAAATAAATAAAACGAATATTGAGGTTGGAGGTGACGTATGCCATTATCTACATTTAATTTAACAAGGCTTCTGAGATTTGGTAAACCTTAATTTTATGAAAATAACAAAAAGAAGGGGTTTGTTTAGTGTCAGGGTATTACTCATTACGAAAATATGTCTGAAAATATTTCCAAACTACCGTCGCGTTTAATATAAGCTCTAAAACTATAATACATACAAACATTCATATGTGATTAGTAAATACAACCCTTCCGTCAGGACTAAGGCCAAGCCTCTCACACCACTTACGTTGTGCGCATCAATTTTATACATGAGTGGGATGACCAACAATTTAATATAGACTCCGAACGACAGATTTTTGAGAAAATTTTCATGACACTTTCGGAGTTTTTGCAAGAAATCTACTGAGAGGAAGTCACCGAAGAAATATTGTTTCATGTTTCGTTTTGTTGGAGATGTCTGACGTGGGGTTTGAATCGAGGCCTCACGTTTAACACATTACCTACTTAACATTAACGACTACATAAGCTTTTATTCTTTAAGTATGATAAAGTTGTTACGTATGACCTTTTTTATAAGAACTTTTAAAACCATTTTTTCTTTTCCTTTCCCAATCTTCTGTGGTACACGTAGAAGCAGTTGTGATACTTGCATGTAATATTTTAATATTTGAAACCCTCTGTGATACCTTTTGACTTATGTAATTATGCTTCCTGAGATGTCTGAGCTGGAATTTTAACCACTGGCTTGAGTTTACTGGACTACAGCGAACTCTGCCAACTCTATCAACCTCAACTATATCGTGACCAATAGGGCCCCTATAAGCGAATCGCATGTGAAGTTATTCAGTGTGGTTTTCTTTCCTGCCAGGGATTGATAATATCAGCTATTTCAGGGAACATGCCATTAGTGAACATCCATGTAATCGCCATATGGACAGCAATGAATACCGCTTAGAATATTCAAATATAAAAAAGGAATCTAAAGCTATGCGACAACATTTTTTCCAAGACTTTATTTAAAAAATCAAGTGTTTCCATTGATTATTTTTAAATAAAGATTTCTTTACCACACAACCGCGTCACAATATGATGGAATAAATACAAAAGAGTCAGCAAACGTTGTGCGCTGTTTGTCACAAAATTCAGTATATTATCTCCACTGAACGTGATGAATCGATTTACGCTTGAGCATCGTTGGGATTTATTGGAAATTTATTTCCAAAACAAAGACAATTATTGATCGGAAATTGCACGAAAATGTCATACAAAATTTGGTCAGAGATTTGTGTGAGATTCCATCAATATCAACTCTCCACCGTTCTCTAGAATTGAACATTTCATGCACAGTTTACATTGAATTTTGTGAAAAGATGTCGGTATGACGCTTTACAAAGTTCAATTAGTTAAAGTGTTGCGTTGATCAAGCTCATTTTCATCTTGGTAGGTATGTTATAAGACAAACTTGCCGTATTTATGGCTGAAAAACCCACACGTGGTCTTACTGAAGCCATTGCACTCATTACGAGACACTGTTTAGTGCGGCTTGTGGATGGAAGACATCATTAGCCAATATTTCTTTGAAAATGAGGACGGTCCAACCATTACGGTCAATGAAGACACCTATCGTACCATGATAACCGATTTTTTGTACTAGCTCTTCATACAATTGTTTGGTTTGTTTGGTTTCAACAGGATCGTGCAAGTTGCCACACATCTCATGCCACACTCGATTTATTGCGTTAAACGTTTGATGGTCGTTTAATTAGCCGAAATGGTGATGTCAATTGGCTCCCTAAAAGCTGTGATTTGACACCCTTGAACTATTTTCAGTGAGGCAGCATTAAGGAACAGTGTTATGCCAGAGACAATTGAGCATTTGAACGCCAACATTCGAGATGCCATTGCCGAGATACGACCCTGTACACTAGAAAAAGTTCACGAAAATTGGTATGATCAAATAATGTACTGTTAGGCCAGCCGCGGCAGACTTACTAAGGAAATAATATTCCATTTTTAACCGAAACAATTTATTTATTTTATCATACAATTGTTTTTAAGCGCTTATAACATTTATATTTCAACTATGTTTTCTAGAAATTCCTTTAAAAGAGAAAACCAATAAGTTTTTAAATCTGAAAAAGAACACCCACGGGATAATTGAAAATAAGTGGTAGTAAAAGGCAAAATAAAATAAAACTAAAAAGAAATAAATAAAAAAATGGAATATTATGCTGTACTTAGGGACAATAATTGGAGCAAATCATAGTAGAAATATAAGTTAAAAGAAGGTAAACAAAGGCTACGGAATACCCTATACATGTAGTTATTGCAGTAACTAAATAGAGATGGCATAACAAAAATGTTACCAACATCCTTTTAAACTTAACGAAACAGTCATTGAAAAAATTCAATTTTAACTTGAATCTGCCATTCAACTCAGCTCATTGAATTCAGTTGAGTTCTGTATTATTCCTGCCAGTTGTCATAACCACACACAATAATTTGCTTTGGCGTAATTATCTCCACTGTTGTTGTAACTGCAGTAGTAGTAGTAGCAGTAGTCAGCGAATAAATTAATTGAAACAGTCATTTTATTATTTCATTTATTCATCTTGTTATCCTGGCAAAAAGGAAATGTAGTTCACTGTATATGTGTGAATGTAAGTGTTTATTAGAATCAGAGTAGATACTTAAAAGGACGTAAGAGGAGAATATAAAATAATACTACGCTGTAGGACATATAATTGAACTCAACTGGCATAATTTAATTTACGAATCAAATAAACTGTTTTGTAATGTACCAAGAAGGATACATAATGAAAATCTGTAGGGATAATCTCATGTAAGGAAGATTGAAATTATTAAATGGAGCAGGATTTTTTAACACTACACTCTACGCAACAATCCAATATATTTTCATATAGGGTTTTGTATCTCGACAGCAACGTCGTAGAACCTGCTGTAGAAGACAAGTGAAAATGTGTTCGATACACTGGCTAGGAACCATCGATAAATCATTCTACAATGCTTGTTCTTAATACCATGCTCGTGTTTAGTATTATGAATTGCCATCTACAAAACTTATGAAGTCGCCGTAGCCCAGTACGTGATGTGTTGGCTTGTTAGATGTGACTCTATGGTTGAAACCACAGATCAGACATCTCCAACAAGACGAAATATAAAGAAGAAAATATTTCTTCAGCAACTTCTGCTCAACAAATTTCTGGCAAAAACTCTGAAAATAAATTATATTATCTAGAAAAGTTTCTCAAAAATCTGTCGTTCGGAGTAGATTTTGTAGGTCCCGCCACTCATGTATAAAATTTTAACACAGATAACGTAAGAAACTAGATCGTAATCCTGACTAAAGCATTGTAATAACCAATTATGTATGTCTGCATGTCTGTTATTCTGAGGAAATTTACTCATTTAGTATCACTTCTTCTCAAAAGACTGATTTCTCTGAGCTTCGTTGTAATCTCCGGAGAAAGGTGGTTTACGAAACTGATTACTTGAAGAGAAAATGAAACCATATAATAATTATTGTGACTTCTCTTCGGATTCGGACTTGTAGTCACCAATAGATGCGCGAATTTTATTGGCAAATCACCGTAATCTTTATAAAGATTCATCGAAACGAAACAAAAATAAAAATTAAAAAAATACACATTTTAGTACTCTTTTTATAAACTCCCATGCCTTATTAAAAAGTTCTGTGATTTAGTTATGCATATACGACCAAACGAAACCTGAATATATAGTATATAGGAAATGTTTGCCTTTTTGTTCCAAAAAGTATTTAAAAATCCTAAAGTACTATGTGAATACTTTTTGAAATAAAGAAATGCATAGAGAATGTAGTGTGTGCATAGCCATAAAGCTGGCCTGTATTACGTTTAGCCTCTATTTTCATTTATTGCCTACTCTAAATATCTCTGTAAGTCCCCTATACATTCGTTTCACATTTACATAAATTTTATATTTTTTGTATAGAAGCCGAAATACTTTTTAACAAAAAAATTTTTATTTCATATCACAATACGCTTCAATTTTCTGAATTTAATTTTTCTTGTAGTCTTGTACTTAATTTCAAAAATCCAAAGTTTTCATTTCAATTTCTTCTAAAGACAGAGAGAGAGAGCAGAGTGAGAGTGAAACGAATTTTAAATCCCTGTTTTAAATGTGATGTACTTATACGGAGATTGTAACACGTAAAGTATTGAAATAATAGCATACTTTGAACAGGTGTACTCAGTTTCCTTGAAATCGTAACACACTTTAAGGTATCCATTTACAAAATAGTGATATTTGAAACGCATTTGAAGGAATGTATTCCTGTCACAATATTTAAATTACACTTTTAAAGAAAAATTTTTAAATTATTCTCATTTTAAATAAATTTAAAGATTTTTTTCAGAAAGTAATACAGAATGAAAAATATACTGAAGCATGCATCATGTTAAACTTTTTTGTTTTCTCATTTTTTCTTATATTCATGAACATTTTTAAAATGTCAATGAGTCCGTAAGCCTGTCCAGTCATAATATTTCTCTTGTAAAACTTTAAAAAGAAACTCGACTGTTTTATAGAATATTTACAGCAGTGCAGAGTTAATTGGCAGTGGTGACTGTTTGTCTGAGTTTTTAGCTTTTATTTCTATTCTTTGCCGAAAAAGTCTCATTATTTTTCTTTGCGAACAGAAAACCACTATTTTATTCACTTACAGTCACAACATTTGCTTTAAACTTTCTTAATTTTCTAAATTCACATTTGAGTGTCTAAGGTTATCATTCGATTGCGTCACTTCTATACAAATATATACGTTCCTATTACTAATTCTTTGTCTGCAACTGTTTATCTAGAAAACATGCACTTGAGAGCACATTAAGAGTTCAGTTTGTTCCCATTTATTTAATTTTATTTCTTCCCTTTATTCTATATGACCCATTGACAACGTGCGCAACTTGTCCATTGTCTCTAAGAGAATCGCTGAAAGAAAGTGCCCATTAGTATGGACAGCTAAGAACGCGAAAACTAAGTGAATATTGCAGCAGAGATAGTTTATTTCGTTTATTAGCTTTTTGCTAAATTTCAAAAGACAATTTCCTAAAGATACACATACACATACAGATTTAAAATGTGAAATGTGAAATGGAAATGGTATGGAATTGAATACAAAATTATATCAATCCAATACACCACAGGACAAAGGATGGAGGGCAGCGGTATTGAATGTATAACGTAATGGTGTCATTTGGCTTCGTTTCATTTGTTAAGCATTATGAGAGTACGATAGGAAGAGAGTGTAAGAAAAAATCGAAAAAGTTGTGGCATTTATTTGTGTTACAGAAATACCCACCAAATGAACTGAAGAAGAAGTATTTTTTTTTTACTTAGAAATTGCATTTGAAATGCTGAGTAATTGCATTTGTAGTTGCAGCAACAGGAGCTATTTGAAGTACTTTGACAAGTTCGATTGGAGAATTGATGATAGCGACGTCAACGATATTGAATCGGGTGGAATGTTTTTAGAATAATCGATTTTGAAAATAAATTTTTCAATTGAAAAATATATTCAAAAGAGCAAATGCACCTAAATACAGTTTATTTCTGAAGCTAAAAGTGTTAGTAAAGGCTGGGCTACTTGAAAGTTTAAACTTAAAAAGGCAATAAAACAAAAACGAGTTGAAATTTTGCCTAATTTATATTTCTGTTGTGAAGTACAATTGCTAGAAATGGAATAGTATTTCATTTCTATGGCTGTCGCAGCTGGCCTCACAGAATATCATTCGATCGGACCAAATTTTGTGCACTTTTTCGAGTAGATAGGGTCGTATCTGGGCAATGGCATTACGCATTCTGGGCTTCAAATGCTCAATTGTCTGTGATTTGTCGGCATCACACTTTTCTTTAACGGCGCCCCACAGAAAATAGTCTAACGTTGTCAAATTGCAGCTTCTTGGCAGCCAATTGACATCATCATTCCTCTTAATTAAACGGCCATCAAACGTTTGGCGCAATAAATCGATTGTGGCATGCGAAGTGTGTCCAGTTGCAACAACGCGTACAAAAAAAATTGGGTATCATGATGCGATAGGTGTCTCCATTGACGGTAATGGTTGCGTCGTCTTCATTTTCAAAGGAATATGGGCCAATGATGCCTACGCTCCACAAGCCGCTACAAACAGTCAGTCGTAATGGGTGTACTGTAGAAACTCGTGTGAGTTTTCTGAGCTTCAACTAAGGCAATTTTGCTTATTAACGTACCCGTCATGGGTGAAAATGAGCTTCATCCAAAAAGCAGATTTTTTGAGGCAAAATCAACATCATCGTGCAGTTTCTCGTTAGCCCATCTTAAATAAACCCCAACGTTGCTCAAACGTACATCGATTCAGTGGAGATAATAAACTGCATTTTGTGACAGAATAAAATGACAGAAGCATTGACAGATACGCAATAATCGATGCTTCAAATTTAAACCGATAGATAGCCCACCCGATATATCTAGACGGTGGTATATATACACAGGCATGTTCTAACATTCGCACGATTTGAAATCGCAAGTGATTTTAAAAACGCAAAATTTATTTCAGGGTGTTCCGAAACTCACGCATTTTACTTGCGAGCATCGATTTTTCGAAGTCGTTTACGAAAAAAATAAAACATGTTTAAGAATTACAAATAAAAATCGAAACTAAAAAAATAAAGAGCAAAAATCCCTACATTTATCTTTTCAAACATAATTTGTTTAAAAAAGCTGCAAAACAGAAAAGGAAAATTAAAAAGACGTATCCTGAGGGATTATTCTAACCCATTAGACGTTCCGGAGCAGGAGTAAGAATAAACATACATATAAAGGTGTAATGTATATGTGGATTTTGTGTTAAGTTTTATAACGCTTTACAGGCTGAATAAAACTACATTTAGGATGGTTTAAGAAGAAACTGCTGGGCATATGTGTAAAAGTACTATTCCAGACACGTTACGTTTGCTGGGCGCTTTAAGATTTTTGGCGGTCGGTTCCTTCCAAGGAACATAAATCTCAGTCTGGGACGTTATGGGATGTACTGAATATTTTTGAAGAAAACCTATCCCTTCTTTGGATCAATTTGGGCATTACAGATAAAGAAACGAAAGCATCAAAAATGCAAACAATCAAAGTGATTACTGTGAATGTAGATTTGTAACCACCAAACGAAGATACGAGCTGCTGACGCATCTAGACCTGGTTCATGTTACGATGCTTTTGTGTTGAATTTAAGTAACTCCAGTGAATTTTACTTAGAAAAATATTCTAATGGAGACCGTGGTTACTGGTAGCTGGCCGATTCAGCATACGCACTACAGCCGTATGTTTTAGTACCGTACGTTTGTTGAAATCGCCAGTTTTAACTAAAAAATGACACAAATTGGTTAAAAATAAAGCAAGTTATGAGCCTGTTATTTTTATTTAGAAAAGTGTAAAATTGTTATAATTTTTGTTAAAAAGTTTTGCTTGAACATATTTCATCAGTTCACTACTATTGTGAAATCGCAAATTTTTAGCGTTAAGCGTTTTCCAGAACACCTATTTGGCGGTTTTGTATCGTATACAATTTTTTTTAGCGATTTGCGTTCGCCAGAACATCCTCTTGGCGTTTTTAAAATGAAAACGCAAAATTTAGGCGATTTGCGTTTTTCAACACATGCCCGACAGTGTCAGATTTGCAACTAATATTTGATAAGAATAAATTAAAACGTTTCATGAAAAATTTTTAATTGAAGAAATACTTCCACAAAATGTTCATATTAAGTATAATTGCACGCGGCCTTGCTGCAGTAATTAGTATCTTAAATTAAAAAACTAAAACAAATTGAAGACTACATATCAAAGTTATGAGAACAAATCTGTTCCATTTAAAAAACACTCATCCAAATTTTTCACTTTCAAGTTTCTTTACAAATTGTAAATTCACTCTTAGGATTACATTAGCTTTTTGCGTTTTAATTCTAGTAAGTATGGTAATTAGTTAGTTAAATTTCTTACAAAAATAACTATGCAATGTATCCTCCGATGAAATGTAACAATTATTTTCAAAAGATTACAAAAAAACTTCACAATCATTTTAAACGAAACCTTGATTATAAATCAGCAGCTTCGTTGCAAATATGAAGACGAATTTCTTACCAATTCCTTGTTAATCTTCTCATATATTATTTTCCAGTGAATATATTGCATTGAAATAAGTAAGTAACTGTGTGTGTATTTTGTATTTAAATCATTTTGAAGCAAAATCAATTGATTAACAGGTAATAATATATGTATGTGGGGAATATCTGGCCATATTGAAGTTGCCGTTGTCTAGTAGGTAGTGTTTTCACGGTTCAAACAATAAGTCTGACATCTCCAGTAAAACGGAATATGAAAAAACTAATTCTTCGGCAACTTCCTCTCAACAGATTTCTGGCAAATACTTGCCATGAAAAAGTTTCTCAAAGAAAATTGTCGTTTGGAGTCGACTTTAAACTGTAGGTCCTGACAACACACACAATATAATTGTTGTGTGAAGCCAGGTCGTAATTCTAACTGAAGGCAATTATGTTAATGACGTGCCCATTCTGACCATATCAACATTAAAAAATTTTTATCACACAAAATCAGTGTTTAAACTAATGAATTGATTTAATATAAACTGGCAATCAATATGTCTGCCAAATCTATCAACAGATCCGAATATAAAATAATGACTCAATAAATTTGGATTGGAGAAAACCTTCTTTTCTCATCATTCTTTAATTTCAGTTTCATTAATAAAATGTTTCGAGTGTAGATGATGTTTGATTCTCAAGAGTAATTATATTAGGGTTTCCATCTGTCGGCGCCTAAGTTGCCGTAGTCTAGTAGGTAGTGTGTTGGCTTATTAGACGTAAAGCCAGGGTACATCAGTGGTGGGACCTACAGTTTAAAGTCGACTCCGAACGACAGACTTTTGAGAAACTTTTTCATGACAATTGTATTTATTCTCAGAGTTTTTGCCAGAAATCTGCTGAGAGAAAGTCGCCGAAGAAATACTTTTTGTATTTTGTCTTGATATCTAGCCTGGGGCTCGAACCCTGGCTTTACGTGTAATAAGTCAACACACTACCTACTAGACTACGGCGACTTCTAAAGTATACGAAATTATTCCAAATTTTAATTCCTGAGTTTTTTGTACGCCAGAAAAGCGGTATCAAATGCCATTTTTAAATTTGTTTTTCAAGAAATTTGAACCTTTAAAAAAATACAATAATCCCTCGATTTACGTCGGAGTTGGTTCTAAAAAAGGCGCCGTAAGTCGAAACGACGTAAATTGAATTTCATATTGCTCATACGACAAAGTAGTATGTTTTTAACAAGGATCTTAAAAAAGTTCCAGTAATCCCTCAATTTTTCCAAGAAAAGGCGACGTAATTCGAATGACGACGCAAATTGAAGTTAGAGGGAACAAAAAATTTGACGACGTAAATCGAAGGATTACTGTACGTCAAAAATTATTCTCAATTTCTTTAACAAGCCAAAGTTTGCATAAAGTTTCCTAGTTTTTCAATGGAAATATCCGTTTATCGATATTTATATAATTTTTTTTTATTTCTTTCTAAAAAAAATTTTTTTTAATACCTCTTAGCCCCAGAAACCCTTTTCAATAGCAAAAATCATCTGCTCAGTCAGTTCGTTAGCAATTTTCAAAAAACCTTTCTTAGACACGTTCTAAGGCCCCATAAATTTATCAAAGTTTTAGCTGATTTTACTTTTCATTGTACAACGCGATAAAAGTTCTTAGTTGTTGTAGTTGTTAGTTTTGTTTGTCTCAAGCCACTTTCAATTTCTCAACAAAGAAATTCTATTGTTTTACATTGTGTGCCTTATGAAAAAAAACATCTACTTTATATTTTAGAGCATGTGTTAGAGCACGTATATATGCATTCAAATATCTATGTGTGCGTATAAGCAAAAAGAGAAAATTTTCATTGTTTTAAGCCATCACCACATGCTAAACATAAACTGTAAATAATGCTACACACGCAAACTGGGAAACTAAAACAGAAAACTCGTACATGCATAGGGAAATGATCCAACAACATAGAGAGACAGAGATAAACAAGCAAAACGGGTGTAAATTTAAATTATTTATACATTTATTTATACATCTTCAGACAATTTTGAAATCTACAATAAAAGATCAAATTAACATTACTTACTTACTTAGTTAATTGGCCATTAACAACCCGATTAACGGATTTCGGTCTGCCGCAACACATCCTTCCATGCGCCTCTGCTTCTTGCGCGCTTACGCCAGTTGGTCACACCAATCGTTGACAGGTCGTCCTCGATTTGGTCCTTCCAGCGCATACAAGGTCGCCCTATTCGCCGACTTCCGCAGATCCTCGTATCAAACATCGGTCTCGCCGGAACATCCTCCTAAATTCGAACGACATGGCCGAGCCAGCGCAGCCGCTGGATGTTAATACGCTACACAACGTCCATGTCGTTGAAGAGCTCGTACAGCTCACTACTGTATCGGATGCGGGAATCATCGCTAACTCCAGTTTAACCAGTTTAAGGTTAGTTATTACGGGGCGCTACAAATTTAGATCGCCGACAAGGATGTGGAACAGATCCCAACCGGACAATTGCATGGTATGTTGCGATGAGAAAAAGTTGGAGACTATCGAACATCTCCTATGTAACTGTCCAGCCTTTAGTAGGTTAAGGTTGAAGACCCTTGGCAGGGGCTTCTTTGAGGATTTGAATTCTGGGTCGAGAGCCGACATCAAGGGTCTCCGCAGATTCATTATTATTTTGAGCTGGTTGAGAAGAGCTATGGCTTCAATACCGTAGTCGCGCTCTCTTGTGTGTTCGTTAGTCTGTGTAATTCCTCCGCTTCCTTATTCTCGCTTTCCTACTTCCTCTCCTTTCTCTTTATCTCTCCTATTATCCTCTCTCCTTTAGGACGTTTATACAATGGGTCAGCTTGACCTCCGGGTACTTGTACTTGTCGCAATTTCGCAAATACACGTCGTCTAACCTAAGCCTAAACCTATATTGTGTGTGTTAATTTTATACATGAGTGGAGGGATTTGCAGTTTAATGTCGACTCTGAACGACCGATTTTTTTAGAAACTTCTCATGGCAAAGAACTCCATCTCCTTTCAAAGCAATACACAAAAATAATTCACTTCATATTCTTTAAATCTCTAATAATTTCTCATGTCATTAACTGATGCTTTAAAGCACAATAAAAACACCAACTGTAACTGTAATGATGTAAAGGAAAGGCCGGATATAAATTCCATTTAAAATGGCAAAAATAAGCACTCAATTCTGTATTCACATACACAAAATGCTGTTCAACAAATTAAAATTCTACTTCAAGTTTCTGGGAATTTTTTTCTTTTCTTTACTCTCTAGAAATAAATGCAGAAAATCAGAAGAAAAAAAGGTTTAACAAGAGCAATAAATTGCTAGTAAATGGAGACAAACAAACAAGCAGTTGTAAAGGAAAGAAAAGGATCTCCATTTTCAATCATGTTTCATTTCTCTACTTAACCGCAATTGTCTCAATTTCATTGCATCCTTTCCACATACACTCGTAAGTAAAAGTATAAATGAGTGTGTATATGAAAAAGAAATTGAAAAGAGGAATGCATATGTTAAAACTCATATGTGAGTAGTTTTACTTCAAAAAGGAAAGTAAAAAAACATTTACATTTAAAACTTATCCTTGAATAATATTTCTTAAAAAAATTATTCCAAAAACATTTAATTTGTGGTACATTTCAGTTTTAGATCTTTGGTTAGTAAGGGGAATAGTCGCCGTAGTCTGGTAGGTGTTGTTTTAGCCTCATTCCCTACAAAAGGAAATTTCAAAGAATATTTCTTCGGTCACTGCTCCTCAGCAGATTTCTGTCTAACACACTGAGAGTAAATAAAATTGCAATGAAGAGTTTCTCAAAAATTTATCGTTCCAAGTTGACTTTAAACTGTAGGTCCCACCACTCATGTAGAAAATTAACGCACACAACATGAGTGGTGCGAGAAGATAGGTCGTAATCCTGACTGAAGTGTTGTATTGATCAATTACGTATGCATGTAAGAGGATAAGACCGATTGTGTTACAAATGGAACATTTTGTAGGCAGCACCCTACACACAATAGCTGTACGACAACTTTTAAACATTCATGCTCGACCAGCGAGAGTGAATAATTAATCGTCGTTTTTAAATCGAGGTGAGTTTGGTTACCTTCTGTATTGACTAGCAGTCCAACGGAATTGTAGCGTAGAAAAGAGAGTGTTGGAAAGTATGAAGATCTCAAATGGATCTTATAACGCACAGATAGAGTTCAAAACTAAACTTGTAGAAATAAGGGAATTTACCCAAAAAATAATTGAATTACTGGAAATTTAGTCATCAGATAGTCGCCGTAGTCCAGTAGGCAGAATATTGACTTATTAGACTTATTATCAGACATTTCCCAAAATGTCTGCGGCTGCCTCTGAGCAGATTTCTGGCAAAAATTCTGAGAGTAAATAAAATAAAATTGCCATGAAAAAGTTTCTTAAAAAATCTGTCGTTCGGAGTCGACTTTAAACTGTAGCGCCCGCCACTCATGTATTAACAACATAAGTGTGAGAAGCTAGGTCGAAATCGTGACTGAAGTGCTGTAATGACCAATTATGGATGTCGGTATGCACGTATGTTAGTCATCAGAATTGTTTTCATCTTCTAAACTTACACAAATATCTTGCAGGATTCATCAAAATTGTGCCTAGGCTTGATGAAATTGTAAGCCAGCTCACGAGAAACAAACTTGGGTCCTGTCATGCTTTACATTGTAATACATTGCAATACAAGACTTGTGCCTACTCATTGAATATCTTTAACTAGGGGCATGCAATTTCATATTGTCTGCCAAAATTTATGTATGGATTTTAACGCCTTTGAATAGATAAAGTTTTTCTACAGATAGTCTAAGGTCCCCAAGTACCTGAAAGCAATATAAAACCTATTCGCTGGTCTCATCTTCGTCCTCTGAAGTACAGCTTCTGCAAAAGTGTATTTTGCGCTTTTGAGCATATAAATTTAGGGGTTACTGTGCTGTTATGATCTTTATGAGTTTCCTAAGACGGTAGATTTAACACAAATTGTGTTCTCCTTACATACATAACGAGCCATGTTTGAAAGGTGTCCCTCTCTACAAGTTGATCTATTTTCCTGTCTTTTCTATAAGTATGATTAAAGTTTGTGTAGTCGCCGTAGTCTACTAGGAAATGTATTGCCTTATGCCTTATGAAATATGAAAAATAAATACTTCGTCAGCAACTTCCTCTCAGTTCTTTGTCATGAAAAAGTTTCTTAAAGTGATCAATTAAGTGAATAAATAGTATGACATGTATATCTCCTAACTAAGGAATTCCAATATCATCGATGATTTCTTACGAATTATTTGCTGGATCGTGCTGTTATTTACTATAAGTGCGTCAGTGCTCTCCAGAAACTCCGAAGAAGGTTTTGTTATATCCTCCCGATACACCCAGCATTCCTGGATAATTTTAAATGTGCCGCACACACTCCCTAAAGATCTAAAGGCCAATTTACGAACTTGAATTTGTATACCAGCTGTCTTCATACTCATTCCTTTAGCCTGAAATATGACCTCACAATCGGGTTGTTTAGGGAACAAAATTAACTTCAACTCTTCTTCAAAAAAAAAAAAAAAAAAAAAAAAAACACTAACGACTTCGTTGATCGAGATTTGTCGACTAATATTCAGATGATGTTCTCCTGAAAATGCAGGTCAATGGAGTAATGAAATATTTTCCGTTTTTTCATTACTGTAGTTCCGGAATCAAAATTAGGTTGTGTGAACACCCATATGTTACTCTTGTTCCTTTTTTGTTTGCAACTTGACTGTAACCATTATGCCATAAAGTTTTCCTCATTTTTTTTTCTTCCTCTTCTATTGCTTTACACAGACCATCATTTCCATCTCTTTGAATGCTTTGTGAAGCCATGAATTTAGTTTGACAATTTATACGTTAGGAAAGTTTCAGTTTGCATTTCTTTCTTTACACCTAGTCCTCTTTTAACAATGGTTAGCATAAGAAGTTTTAAATTTAATGTATTATTTGTTTCATAATTTTTATTTGCTGTTGTAAAACAAGTTGAAATACGCTCAAGCTGATACAACACTTGTTGAAAGAGGGTCAGGTGTTTGCTTCAGTTAAACAATCAAATGTTTGGTTTGAAATTCTCTGTTTTCTACAGTCATAAACCATGCGAAGTTGTCTTTTATTGTGGCTTGTGCGTTGGAAAAGTTTTATATGACATTTAGTTTATGGTGAGCCTGTATGAGTGTTTGTCTTGAATGCAATCGTATGGACAATTTCATTACGAAATCAATATACAGTGAAGCTAGTTGGAATCTATACTTTCTTAAGGCGATGCGGCTTCATTGTTTGCTTCAACAGGTCATAGAACAAAGTACGTTTTTGCGAATGATGTGACAGCTCTTTTCGGCTGCCAATCCTTCCAGTTAGAAATGGAAAATGATTTCATTCATATGGCTGCCCCAACTGGCCCCACAGTATCTCATTCGGACCAATCTTCGTGCAATTTTTCGAGTGTAGGTTGTCGTAGCTCGAAAGTAGCATTACGAATGTTGCCCTTCAAATGTTCAATTGTCTTTGGTTTGTCGGCATAACACTTTTCTTTAATGCTGCTCCACAGAAAATAGTCCAACGGTGTCAAATCACAGCTTTTTGGCGGCTAAATGACATCACCATTTCGGCTAATTCAACGGCTATCAAATTTTGGACGCAATAAATCGATTGTGGCATGAAATGTGTTTCAAGTTGCACCATCGTATTGAAACCAAACATCGTTCACATCAATACCATGAAGAGGGGGAACAAAAAAATCGATTATCAGATTGCGATAGATGTCTCCATTGACCATATTAGTTGAGCCGTCTTCATTTTCAAAGAAATATGGGCAAATGATACCTCCTCTGCACAAGCAGCACCAAATAGGCACTGGTAATGGGTGTATTGGCTTCTGTAACACCACGTGTGGGTTTTATTAACGTACCCACCCTGGGTGAAAATAAGTTTCATCCGAAAAGCAGATTTTTTTGATAATCTTGACATCATCGTGCAGTTTCTCTTTGGCCCATCTACCGAAGTGAAAACGAAGTGGGTGGTCATGCCGCTTCAACTCTTGAACCAATTGAACTTTTTAAAACGTCATACCGAGATCTTTTGGCAAAATTCGACGTAAACTGATGCGTGAAGTGTTCAATTCTTGAGAACGATGACGAGTTGTGTTAATAAGTTAGCACGCACACTCTCAGCCGCAGCTTCGATATTGTCGGGTGTACGCTTACGTCTTGGCGCATCAACAATGAAACCAGTTTCACCAACTTTAGCAATAAACTTCCGTATACCGGGCACTGTTGGTCCTTCTCTGCCACCAAAAACAATATGTTTGTGCAATTTCCGACCAATTGTCTTTGTTTTTGAAATAAATTTCCAATAAATCCCAAAGTTGCTCAAGCGTAAATCGATTCTTTACGTTCAGTGGAGATAATATGTTGAATTCTGTGACAGAATAGAATGACATAAGTATTACACAGATTCGAAATAAACAATGGTTCAAATTTAAACCGATAGATGACCCACCCGGTAGTTGTTGAATCAAAGCCTTAAGCTAATGAATGCTATTCTACAGCTGTCAGGTCTGGAGCCACTTGCACATCTTTATACATTTCAACACCTAATGACGAGGAAAGTGCTTTTGTAATATGGTTTCTCATCTGTTCCTATATAATGGCTATTTAGTAACCTACATCTACATGGCGATGTCATTACTATTTAACACTTTATCTTTCAACTGACCTTCAATACAAATAAGTCGATTTCAGATCACACCTTCGTTGTACTACTCAGAATGGAAAAGTGGGTAGAAAACTGTGGAGATCACCTTCCTGAAATCATGCTTGAAAGTATATTCCATTGTTAAGTCCTTATTATTACAAGTTCTATGCCTTTCATTTCCGATTCAAGATTTTGCTTCAATTGTAAAATAAAACTTTGTCATCTTATCTGTTGGTGATGGCTTTTTCAAGCAACTTCGTTCAAAGGCCAACAAACGGAAATTTTATTGTGTGTGCACTAGCCGTACCCTGCGCGTGTTGCTGCGCCACCAACTAATCATTTTATTGATTCTGTTATCGGTTGTCCTGATGATTCAGATGAACGGGCCTGCGTAGTACGCATTCGATCAGTTTCTAATCTCACTTCTCGTTGTTGAAGTGGTTCAAGCGAAGGGGCCCAGCGGCATATACCCAAAGATTTTCCAGTCTCAATGGTCGTCTGATTCTGAGGCTCATAACGCTCTTTTCTTCCGTGCTTGAGGTGTAGGTCGACCAATTGCTTGTCATTAATTTTGAATAATTTTCAGTGACGCCATCCATCGGAACCTCCGTCGACTCATGCGCAACAACTTTGTTAAAGAATGCACAGTTTACAATTTAATTCATTTTGAATAATTTTCGGTGACACCTCCTGTCGGAAATTGGTCATACCAACTTAGAAACCTTCCCCGGCTCATGCGCAGCAACTTTGCTAAAGATCATAACATGATCAAATGTACAATTTACGATTTAATTGATTTTAAATCCCTGTCGGAAATTAATCATACCAACTGAGAAACTTTGCTAAAGATCATAACATGATCAAATGCATAGTTTACGATTCTATAAGGTACATACAAGCAAACATTCATTTTTATATATGTAGACTATGGGAGATGACGCGGCCACTATAGCCAATCCTCCCATTTTGTTCATATATACGTCAAATTCATCCATACAAAATTTGAGGACTTTGGCTGTTGCAGTTAATAAGATATGCGACATTAAATACTTATTGAGTATGTGGGCGTGGTACCTCGCCTACTTGAAATTTTAAAATAAAAAGTAGCCTATAGTTCCTTCCGGATATACAGGAAGGTACTGTTAAAATTTCAAGAAAATCGGTACAGCCGTTTAGCCGTCTATAAACTTCAAACAAACCCACAAACAAATAAACTCACATTCATTTTTATACTCGTACATATATAAGAAGATACATACATGCATAGTTGTGGCAAGTAAGGAAAATAAATTCACAGTTTTTATATGTGCATGTCAGTTAGAAGAATATAACAGTTGCCATAACTGTTATGCCAGTTATAAACTGTCATACCAGCATATATTCTATTATTCATGTGTTTCCTCTTTCCATATGCAAGAGTCTATGTGAGTTTAAGCATTTATTTCTTGACAAAGAGTTCTCGTTACTGTTAAACACATTAAATTTAATTTCATTTCTTCTACTTTCCCTTTCTGTCTCCATCACTCTCTCTCTCTCTCTCTCTCTCTCGCTATAACGTTTTCTCTAAAAGTCATTTATTTATTGCATTCATGTCATTGTATACATTATTCTTTCCCTCTCTACATGACATTATGATTTAGCAGTACTCGTATCATTATGCCATTGTAGCTGTTACTTTCTCCTACACTTTCTCACCCATTTACTGCTGAATGTAGATACCATTTGTGTTCTAATTCTACAGAAAGTTTTTCACTCTCTGTCGCTTTGTATTGTGTTAGAATGTTAGTTTAAAATTTAAATTCTTTTGTTTTGTTACAAGCAGAGTGTAGCAACATCAAAATCCTTGCAACAGTACATTAAATTTATAATTCACGTTTCGCACATCAGGTGTTGTTTGAAATGGCTTCTAATGTTTCATACTATCCTGCTGCAAATTTTGTATTCCTTTTAAAGCTACGGGTGGCAAGAGTAAGATGCGTTTCTGCTAATGTTTGTAACACCACCAATAATTAGTTCCTTATTATCCTTTAATTAAGCCGTATTTTTTCAGTAATCAGTTTTTATTGCGAACATTACATTACGAGTCCGTAAACATTACAATCGAAGTGGATTTGATTTCAGTCATAATAGACCCATGTATTCGAATATTTTTTATTCAAACGAACATCAACAAAACGATCAAAAAACCTTAAAACAAACGGGGTTGTCATAGAAACCATGTCAGTTTCGCGGTCGTTTTTGAAAACCAATGTTGGTTTTATTTGGTGTCATAAAAAAAAAAAAAAAAACCAATCCTTGAATCCTCTGTTTTGCTAAAAATTGATAAAAAAGAAAATGTTGTTAAAAATTTAAATTATTTATGTTAAGAAATAAATACAATGTCAACAGCAATAGTGGTATTTCTATTATTAGAAGAAATGTGTCCATAAAGAGTGAGGAGAAGAATCCTGAGAGATTGCAGCAATCCACTGGAGCTGCCATAGGCAATGTAAGAAGTTTTTTAATCAGTAGGAAGTTCTCATATATTTAACTATATTTTACAGATTTGTTTCTAATTCTCACTTAAACAAAGAAGCATTTCGTATGGTACTTAATGCTATTAAAGAACATTTTTCACGATCTAAATTTCTTCCGAATTTACAATTTGCTGCTACGTTTCGCTTTTTAGCAAAAGGGTCATAACAAACATCAGTCGGGAACAATTTATGTATAAGCCTTGGTAGATGTACAGTATCAGAAATTTTGACTGATGTAATCAAAGTCTTGGAGTGGTACATTTGCGGACAGTGGGTCCAGCTGAAAATGAATGGAAATGAAAAACGTAGGTCAAGAGACTATTTCTCCAACAAATATAAAATTCCTTCAATAATTTGTTGCATCCATGGGACTCACATAAAATTATAAAACCTAGTATTAACGAGCATTTATACTTTAATCGAGTACAAAGAAAATGATATCCTTTTGCCCTCCAATGATATAGAAGAGGCAAATGTTCCATTACCACTGCCAACATCTCAACAAATTGAAGCTCAGGGAATCAGGGGTGAAATAGCAAGTAATTTATAGAAAAATAAAAAAACTTTTAGTAAAAATCAGCATATCGTTGTTTTGTGGATAAACCATTTTGGATATAGGATGACGATATCCTCCTTATTAATAATAACAACAACTAAAACAACCAAAATTCAGTCTTTTTTAAGTTTTTTTTACTAAAACTGACAACTGTCAGCTGGTTGGTTTATTTCCAATAAGAAAACCGATAACTTTAGTCTCTGTGACACCTAAAACCGATATTAATTCCAATTCGAACATGAAAACTATAATATCGGTTTTCATGACACCATTTTTTCTCCTCGTTTTTAAAACCAATTCCGACAAGGTTGGTTTCTATGACAACCCCGAATATTCAAAATCTTTCCTGTATAAACATGTGAAAAAAACTGTTTGTTTTCTCTTCAAAGTCCAAAGTTGGTCCCACAGTAAATATGGCTAAGACTTCCAGCTGAGGAAGAATTCTAGGTCCTCACTTAATTATTACTTGATTGGTCATTACAACATTATCAAATCCTATTATCACTGAATAGGATTTTTGCACGACAGTTTCGCATAATTTGTTTGGTAGTCAGGACAGCAACCTAGCTTCTCACAACACCCATGTTGTATGTGCTCAATCTATCCATGACCGGCGGGACCTACTGATTAATGTCGACTGCGAACAATAGATTTGAGAAACTTTTCATGGCTGATTTATTTTTGCAGATTTTTGCAGATTTATTTTTCACAGAAACTGCTGAGAGAAAGTCGATCAAAGAAATATTTTTTTGAAATTTCGTTTTTTTCAAGATTTCTGATCTGGAGTTTGAACCACGTAATCTCGTATAAAAATCTGATACACTACCTACTAGACTACGACAAGATTCCTTAGCTAGAAGCTTATTTTTCAATACAATTTTTATTAAAAATTTTTTAAAAAATTTTTCAGCCTCTAGACTGGAGTCTTTAGGGGAGAGCAAAGTTTATCAGAAACAAAGTTTGTGATGCTCCGTATTTAAAACTCCACATATATAGCAGCATCTGTTTCACTGAAAGAGATGAAAGATGAAGAGTGGGGTACGAGGGCTGATTTCAAAGTTCTCAACGATGAAAAAGTCTCTTACCTCCTATAATACTTTGAGTTTAAGCTTCTAGAATTGATAGGAAGGTTATACAGAGGTAGGGAAATGAGGTCTGGTCAAAATATCTGTAGTTTATCGCAATAACGAGCCTAACAAAATAAGACTTTTTAAGAACGGTGAAGTATACATACATATGCAACAGTATAATGTCGATATTAAAGTCGTTTAAAAATACTGTCGTAAATATGTAATGTATACATACATACATAATTGGTCATTACAACCCTTTAGTCTGAATCACGACCTAGTTTCTCACATGTAACGTATACATATTGTTATTGCAATAAAAATACATTGACGTGTGTTTCAACACAATGGTTTGAATGTGATACTGCCGGCAATGGCAGTGATACTGAAGTACAAAATTGTTGTGGCTATCAAAATTAATAAGTTTTAGCACACCCATTACTAGGGTCCATACTAAATAGCTGTTTTATTGTAGCATATGACGGTCTTTTACAAATTTTAACATTTCACTTTCTTTTATTTTATGGTTTTTAATCTTTAAGTTTTTATTTTTATGGTCCTTTACACTTTTACTGTTTGCAAGAAGGGGTTAAAGAAATGAAAGAAGTAGATAAAATTTACGACGGTGTTGTAGCAATAGTTATTAAAAATACAACAGCATGACTGTATAAGAGAATTATTTAAAAGGATAATGTAAAACAAAAGCTCATTTGCACAACACCTTTCGGTTGTAAAATGGACTCAGATGTTGTTTATTGAAATAAACATCTTCCTTTTAATAAAATGGAAAAATATCGTCACGATAAAATACATACGGTTAAGATATTAGCTTACGAACAAGCGATTGCATCAACTATTGAAAAGGCCTTTTTAAATAATAAATAAAGTTCCTCGCAGCTATGATCAATACATACAAAAGCTAGAAAACCATTTTTATTAATAATTTAATTATTATTATTTTTTTAATTAAAGTTATTAAATTAATCAATTTTTCTACATAAACGCACATTGACGTATCACGACGCATGTCAACGCATATTGACGCATGGCTGTTTAAACATAGATATGCAAAAAACCCTATTTTCCGATAGTTTAATAACATCTATAGATCTCTTGTACCTATTTCGAAACTGTTAATTGCCTTATAGGGTGTACAGGATAAAGGCAGTACAAAAAATAAGTTTTCTTTGGATACAAATTTTTAAAATCAGGTTAATAACTATGTGTTTATAATCCTTTGAAGTAATTCCAATCAACATAAAAATTTTTTAATATTTTTTTTTAATATTAAAAGAATGAATTTAATGTTAAAATATGTTTTTACAAATATTTTAAATTTTCCTTAAAAATAAAAAAGTCCACTTTTATTGAAAAAGTTTATTTTTGTTAATAACAAAAATAAAGGAAACATTGAACAGAAAAATAAAAAACTAATAAATCAAAATATTTGGAAAACTTGAAAGTAACATCGCATTAAAAGTGATTCTTAAATATCAAATAAAAGCTTGCTTTTATTCTGCATCCATTACTGCAATCGTTGACTGTATTGTGTGCAGTTCAAAAATCAAAAAGAAAATTATCTTAAAGTCAATTGGAAAAACAATATGAAAATGTATGAACGTATGTGTGATATAACAAAGTATTATTATGTGTAAATGTATGAAAATTTTCTTTTCTTTGTTACAAGAAGTTCATTCAAGTGTGTAATAAACTCTGAACTTTATTTATTCATACATTATGAACATCAGAAGTAGCATCAATAACGAGATCAGCAATATCACCTCCGACATCGAAAACATTGTCATTATTGTCTACAATATCCTGCTGTATGGATACATTCTCTTTTAGCCTTTCGTTATTTATTTAATGTTTAATCAATATAAGCACAATACATATGTATATTCATTCATAGAAATATATATTTATCTTTAAAATGATGTTGCATATGTCTGTATATAAGCATACATGTATGCACATATACTCAAGTGTATTTTATATGTTGTATAAGGAGATATAAAATTTCTTAAGCATAGAACGAGTGCAAAAACTTTATAGCAAAAATTATTCAAAGAATTCTTTGCTTTATTGGTGCTCTTTATTGCAAAAGTAGCATTTTTATTTATAGTTTGCATTCGAAAAATAACTCTGGAATATCAAAAGATTCTTTTTCCGTGTCAATGAATAGAAAATAAAAATTATATTCAGTTTTTACCCAGATTAAATACATACATACATAATTGGTCATTACAACCCTTCAGTCAGGATTACGATCTAGTTTTTCACACCACTTATGTTGTGTGTGTTAATTTTATACATGAGTGGCGGGACCTACAGTTTAAAGTCGAATCCGAACGACAGATTTTTGAGAAACTTTTCATGGCAATTTTATTTACTCCCAGAGTTTTTTACATGACCATTACGATGCCCGAAATTACTGTTAAATTTCACTGATAATCACATACGTATATATATTTACCCCTCAGTCAGGATTACGATCTAGTTTCTTATGTTGTGTTTGTTAATTTTATACATGAACGGCGGGACCTACAATTTAAAGTCGACTCCGAACGGCAGATTTTTGAGAAACATTTTTGATGGCAATTTTTATTTACTCTCAGAGTTTTTGCCAGAAATCTGCTGAGAGGAAGTCGACGAAGAAATACTTATTGTATTTTGTTTTGATGTCTGGTCTGAGGCTCGAACCCTGGCTTTACGTCTAATAAGCCAACACACTACCTAGTAGACTACGGCGCCTACCTACATTACCTCGATTATATTACCAGTTAATGTGGCAAGAAAATATTTTAAACCAATTGAATATATTCCAATCTCTTTAAATATATCGGGTGGGCCATCTATCGGTTTAAATTTGAACCATTGGTTATTTCCAATCGGACAATCCTTATGTCATTCTATTCTGTCACAAAATTCAGTAAATTATTTCCACTGAACATAGTGAATCGTTTTACGCTTGAGCAACGTTGGCATTTATTTTAAATGTATTTCCAAACCAAAGACAATTAGTCGGAAATTGCACAAAAATGTCGTTCAAAATTTGGTTGCAGAAAAAGACCAACAGTGCCCGGTATACGCAAGTTTGCGTCAAGACGTGAGCGTACGAAAATATCGAAGCTGTGTGTGAGAGTGTGCGTGAAAGAGAATCCATCAATATCAACTCGTGGTCGTTCTCAAGAATTGAACATTTCACGCACCAGTTTACAATGAATTTGCAAAAAGATATTGGCATCACGCCTTATAAAGTTCATTTGGTTCAAGAATTGAAGTCGCATGACTATCCGCTTCGATTTCGTTTCACTAGATGAGCCAACGAGAAACTGCACGAAGCCAAAAAAATCATATTTTCGGATGAAACTCATTTTTATCTCGGTGGGTACGTTAATAAGCAAAATTGCAGTATTTAAGGCACCGAAAACCCACACGTGCTCTTATAGAAGCTAATGCACCTATTACGAGTGACTGTTTGGCGCGACATGTTTAGCGGAGGCATCGTTGACTCATATTTCTTTGAATCTGCGAAAGGCGCAACCATTACGGTCGATGGAGACACTTGCCGGGCATCTCATGCCACAATCGATTTATTGCGTCAAACGTTTGATGGCCGTTTAATTAGCCGAAATGGTGATGTAAATTGGACGCCAAGAAGCTGGGATTTGATACTGTTGGACTATTTTCTGTGTGGGAGTCCGTTAAAGGAAAGTGTTATGCCTACAAACCAGACACAATTGATCATTTGAAGGCTAAAATTCGTAATGCTATTGATGAGATACGATACTATACGCTCGCAAATTGGTCCTATCGAATGAGGTTCTGTGAAGCCAGCCGCGGCAGCCATATGAATGAGATAATATTGCATTTCTAAACGTTACAATTGTACTTTACAACACAAAAAATAAATTTGGCAAAATTTTAAACTGTTTTATTGCTTTATTACATTTTTAAATTTAAACATTTATATGGCCCACCCATTATAATCATACGAACTGTAATTAATAAATTAATTCCGTTCTAATCTGTTCTGTGCAGGAAACTAAATTATTTGGGGAAATATTAATCCAATGCATTTCTCTAACGAGTAACAGAAAGCTGAAGCATATATTTTCACACAATATTCTCAGATTTAATTACCTTTGTATGTGTAAAATATGACTACGTGTTTTACATCTGCATATATAATCAATTAAATTCCTTATCATCGTTTTAAATACATGCATTTGGGTGTATTGCTATCTGTTACAAATTTATGCTGGAATAATATTTGAAATATTTCGATTTGATGGTTTCGACAAATTAAACCGAAAGTTGTCATCACAACCAATCTTTCGATTTAAATGGCTATTGTTTGCCTTGGCTTGCCTTAAGGGTATCGTTAAATGATAAATCAGTTCCATTTCAATTTGATTAAAAGCATATTCAACAATCATTGCCAATTAGCATCGAAGGACAATCAATGTAAATGCAAACATATTTCTTCATTAATGGTAACGCATACGGCGAAGGCCTTTGCATCAAATTGTGAACAATTCATCGTAGTAAACAATGGCGAATGATGATTTGCGGAAAGCATTAATTTTTTATTTTCATTTGAAGAAAATTGCTGCAGAGTAGCATCGAACGCTTATCGAGCAATACGGTGATCATGCTCTATCAGAAACAAAATATAGAATATAGTTTCGAAGGTCCAGAGATAATGATTTCGATGTGAGAAATAAAGGACGTGGGAGAAATTCCGAACCTTATTCGAAGAAGATGACAAGTTGAGTCAGAATCAAATGCCAGAAATGTTGAATATTGCATGAAAAAAATTTATGACCGTTTAGAAACCATGCGGAAGTTCCAAAAGTTTGTAAAATGGATGCCACATGAATTAAATGACAGACAGATGGAAAAGTCACTTGAGAAATTTTGCTTCAAAAACACGTCAGGAATCCTTGTTTCTTTGAATTGTTACTGGCGATGAAAAGTGGATTTATTTTCAGAATCTGAAACGGCAATAACAGTGAGTCAATCCGTGACAACCATTAACTCAGCTGTCAAATCAGATCAATTCGGCAGGAACACAGTGCTGAGTGTATGATGGGATCATTAAGGTGTGGTATACCACGAGCTCCTAAAACTTTAATACAGATCGGTACCAACAACAAATGCTTAATTTTAATCCTGCATTGATTGAAAAACGACCAGAATAGGCTACAAGACACGGGAAAGTAATTTTACAATATTACAATAGAACTGCACGTAAAGCAAAACTGGTTCAGGATGCAATCAATTCATTGGGCTGGGAGCTGCTTCCCGACCTGTCGCATTCACTGTATCTTACACCTTCGGAGTACTTTTTGTTTTCATTGACGGGTCACGCATATGCTGACCAGCATTTCAATTCCTACGAAAAAATCGAAAATTGGGTGGCTTTTTGGTGACTAATTGGTTTGCTTCAAAAGACGATCATTTATATTGGCGTGAAATCTACAAATTGCCTGAAAGCTGGAAAAAATGTGTAGCCAGCAAAGGGCTACAATTTCGAATAAAATGCTGGACCTTCTTTTACAGAAGGAGCTTCACATTTTCCTGACATCTCTTTCAATAGAATAATTTAGCTCTTCTTCGCACAATCAGCCTGTACAGATTTCATACCTTGCACATGCGTTATAGCTGACAACGTACGGCATTAGATATTTTATACCTAAGAAAAGCCCAAGTCCATTCAACTTTGGACTGGAATCCGCATGATAGTCGCAGAAAATGAAGACTGGATAATGTATTGTGGTGACTGATAGAAGCAGAAGGAATAGGAGATTAAAAACTTTACTTTAAATCGGTTATCATGGTGCGATAGGTGTCTCCATTGACCGTAATGTTTGCGCCGTCCTCATTTTCAAAGAAATATGTGCGAATGATGACTCCGCTTCACAAGCCGCATCAAACAGTCACTCGTAATGGGTGCTTTGGCTTTTGTAAAACAAAGTGCGGATTTTCTGAGCCAAGAATAAAAATGAGCTTCATTCAAAAAGATTTTTTTCGGCAAAAAGGACATCATCCTGCAGTTGCCCGTTGTCCCAATAAATCCCAACGTTGCTCAAACGTAAAACGATTCATTACGTTCAGTGGAGATAATATACTGGATTTTGTTACAGAACATGACATAAGTATTGGCAAATACGAAATAACCGATACAAAGTTCTAAATAAATTAAAATCCATCGTTATGTAATGCAAAACTATTACAAAATGCACACACAGTAACATTTTGGCAAATTGCCATTAAAGAATCACTACAAGTATCAGCACTTCTTGAGTTCAGTATTAAATTTCCCTCCAAATACTGTCTTAAATAAAACAAAATTTTTGTAAAAGCGTGCTTTACTTAATCCAACTATCATGGATAATAAGCTTTTGCTTTTGTATTCATTAAGACAACATAAGTGTTTATATGTATGTATGTGTGTATCGTAATTAACGTTACTTACCATTGTTGGTCTCTCACTTATGTTGGGTTTCCAGATCAATGAATTTACATTAAAACGGTATACGGAGTCTAGAACAGAGAAAGAGGGAGAGAGAGTGATAGAAAGAAAGCAAGATTTTTATTAAACACACATATTGACAATACATATGCACTTAAGTGAGATAACAAAAAAAAGGTGAACACTCATAAGAGTATGGGGTATTAAAAAATAAGTCTGCTGTGGCTGTAGTTGTTGGATGTGGATATGCTTCAGGATTTATTCTACAGCAGGTTGTAGTAACACTTTCGTATATGTGTGATGTTTTTTTCCTTTAAAATACGTTTTAAACCGATTTTTGTAAAAATGTTTTGAATCAGAAATTGACATGAGTGTACGTATACATTTGCTTATAAAAAAGTTGTTTATTCAGTGAAGCAAGCAAATGTATGGAGTATCAAGCAATTTTTTAGGGTGTTTTAAAGAAACAAATTTAAGGAAGAGAGCAATGCCATGAAGCAATATACAGAATTATAACCGTAATCATAAGGCTAATGCAGATATGTGTTTATGGGGGTTGCAAATCAAAGGCAACTTTTCCATTTTAAAGGCGTATTTCAAATATAATTTTTCTTCTCTTTCAAATAAAAAATTTGTTGAAACAATTGGCAGCATACACAGCAATGTGAGTAAAGGCCACAAAATCAGGGAAGTACAAGAATTATAGTACAGTCCACAGGCCTACTATACTATAAGACACGTTAATATATTCCTCTGTTCAAAAACAATACACTGCTTAATTATGAGTCTTATAATGAGTGTTGGTATCAGTGTAATGAAAGAGAAAACGAAACGATTTTTATATTTCGACAATAAACTTTGAGGGAACTTCATCTAGCTATGGGGAACTGTTCGGGACACAGGAGGGGTTATAATTAAAGCTGAAATTACTAGTAGGTAGGTAGGTAGAAGTGGCTGTCCCCTCGATGGAGTCATGAGCGGACACACTTAGGCCGCACACAGGGCCCATTGTATTACCATAGTTTCACATTCTCCCCTATTCCTGTAACCACTCGGAGCTTCTGATGAAGCGACTCAGACTGCCAACATCCATGCATGACAGTTCATCGAGGTCCTCCATGTAGTAGGCACCCAGGTGTCTCTTTCTCTTCTGACCAAGTGCCGGGCATGTGCACAGTAAGTGAAGAATAGTTTCATCCTCTTCCTCATCTCCACAGGTTCTGCAGAAATCATTCGCGAGGTGTCCAAGACCAATACGTCTCGCATGCGTTCATATAATACAATGCCCCTTAATAACCCCGATAACAGCGCTGAGCCTGCTTCTTTGGAGTTTAAGCAGAGTCGCCGTATGCCTCCTATCCAGCCTTGACCAGATTTTTTGCGCCGTTCAGCCCTTATCCGAAGCTGCCCACCTACTGTTGACAAGGTATAGGATTGCATTGTCAATTATAAGCCTGCATGTCTCCAAAGGGATCCCCAATAAAGAGTTATACATCAGAGAGTTCGATGGTCGTGCCCCTTCTGGCCGAATCAACTGCTGAGCGGAAGCAGTTGCCGGGAATATCTCTATATCCCGGTACCCATGTGATACAAACATCATATCTGTTCGCCATCTCATTGAGACATCTGCGACAGTCGTACACCGTCTGGGACTAGAATCCAATGCTTTGATGGCCGCTTGGCTAGCCGAAAGTATGGTGATTTTTTGTCTGTGAACATTTTTGTTCACAATAATTTTCACCGCAGCCTGAATTGCCGTCTGAAAGACGCTGCAGTGATCTGGTAGCCTTATAGATTTGGATATTCCTATTGATTTCGAATAGATACCAATTCCAACGGCTCCTTCCAATTTGGAAGGCCTTATGGCTAAGATCAAAGTGTAGTAAATTACTAGTAATTGTGAATAAATGTCAGAACGTTGTCTTTCATATTTTGTGGAAAGCTATCATCTGAAAACCTCCTCTTCGTTTGCAATTTCCCTATCCCCATTACAATCTTGGCTCTCCCTCTATTGCAGGGCGTGATGCTATGATTTAAAAATTCAATCACTTTCGTAAACAATTGAGAATTCAAACAAAAACACAACACTTTTGATATCACATACGTACGTATACATACTCGTATATGTATACCACAGGTTTACTGCGCTTTGTTGCTTGTATTAAAAAATAATGTTGGATACACGAATTAACAGCAACATGTTATCATCAACATAACACAGTCAAGCATGTTGCTGTGTGTTTAAATGTTGGCTTAACTAAATAAAAGCTTGTTTATGTTGCCATAGCCACATGGCATTTAGTTTCGTTGAGCTCGTCATGTGGTTTAGTTATTGTAACGGCTTTTCGAATGCTTCTATACGGATAACGTAATGAGAGTGTTTATTTTTTCACATCACTCTCCCAATTGTTTGACAAATAGCAGGTATTTTTATTTCATTCTCATTATGGGAGTCTTGTGTTAGAGTAGTGATAGTAAAGCATGCAACAACTACAAAATGTTTGTTTATGAATTGGAATGCAAATGTTAAGAAAAAAATCAAAACTAATGTTAAATTAGAGTGTTTGAATTAAAGAAATTAAAATAAGAAAAAGTATCACAGAAGAAAGAGTGTAAACAAGAGTGCTTTAGTAAGTGCCTATGTATTGCTGTTGTTTAATAGAAATAACGACAGTCTAAAGTGGCAAATCCAGTTTCCGGTTTATTTGTCCCCTCTTATCAAAGATTTTTATTTTCTGCAGACCTTTTGCTGATAATTAGTGTTTTGCTTAAGATTTCTAAGAGTAATACTCTATACCTTGTGCCATTTATATTTTAGTAAACTTACTTACCTACTAAATTGGTCATTACAACCCTTTAGTCAGAATTACAACCTAGCTTCTCACACCACTTATGTTGTGTGTGTTAATTTTATTAATGAGTCGCGGAACCTACAGTTTAAAGTCGATTCCGAACGACAGATTTTTGAGAAACTTTACATGACAATTTTATTTGCTCTGAGTTTTTGCCAGAAATCTGCTGAGAGAAAGCCGACAAAGAAATATTCTTTCATGTTTCGTTTTGTTAGAGTTGTCTGAGCTGAGGTTTGAACCACAGGTTCCCGTCTAATATGGGAACACACTACCAACTACTAGGCTACGCCACATCAATGTATTTCTGTGTTCTTTTATTTGTTATTTATTTTTTGTCCTCATTTAACATTAAAACTGACGCGTGTTGCATTGATGTTGTATGTTGCAAGTGTGCATTTCACTGGCATAAGATGTCTCCGGTACAGTTTAAGCTTCAACCAGCTAAGTATTTGTCTCTGGTTACTGTTGATTGTTTTCATTTATTTTTCTTATTTTTTAATCGACGTTTTGTGGCTTGGCGCTTCTCGTAGGCTTCTTTATGTCTCTCTCTCTCTTTTCCTACTTTTAAAGCTATTTTATATAAGTTTCTTAAAGTTTAAATACCAGTTTTTCTCGTCCTCCTTTTAGCCATTCTAGCCGCGTTTAAATATTTAATGTTGAGCTGTTAAGCTTTTGCTGATTTAGCATCTTATACTTGCTATAATATGCTACTGCTGCTGCAATTGCTTTGACACATGAAATAACCAGTAAATAAGACGATTATTTTTATCTTTTCTACTCCTTGTATCTTAGTATTGCTTTTCATAATGTTAAGCCACAAGGCAATTTAATGGAAAAATCTAAAGAAATAAAGTGAGTGAAAGGAAATTGTGCTGAAAAATCAAATTATTAAAAATTAAAAAAAAAAATCATAAAAATAAAGAAACCAAATAAAAATATTTCAAAACAAAAATATTAAACGATTTATAAAAGGAATAAAAATTTACGAAATATATTAAATAGTCCCGCTTTCATATAAAAATATACAAAAATGAAAATTATTTTAAAATATTTTATAAAATTTTTTAATTAATCAGGAGAGGTTAAAATAACAAATAAGAATAATACTTATAATTATAACAATATCTGTTAAAATAATACTAATATTCTAATAAATTAAATATCAAAGATGTGGGAATCTAAATAAAATTTTCTTACAATAATGAACCAGTAATATAAAAAATAAACAGGGGCTCTTGTAGTCTAGTAGGTAGTCTGCTAGACAATTAGAGTGAGGGTAGTGGGTTCGATTCCCACCAGAGAATCTAATCTGTTACACTATCTTGAACATAAGTATGGCCTAAGTTACTGTGCTGTGATTTTGTAAGACCTATAGGAAAATTTTTCAAAAAAAAACACATAAAATTCAGAAAAATGCATGAAATCTTTATTTGAATCGATAGTACGGTTAATGTTTGAAGATTATTTCATGCAAATGTTGACCGCGACTGCGCCTCAGATGGTCCATCCGGTTAGTCCAATTTTGGCATACTCTTTCCAACATTTCGGCCGGTATCTCACGAATAAATGCTGCAATGTTGTCTTCCAATGCGTCAATTGAAGCGGGCTTGTCTGTATAGACATGAGCTTTAACATAGCCCCATAAAAAATAGTCTAAAGGCGTTAAATCGCACGATTTAGGCGGCCAATTGACCGGTCCCGAACGTGAAATAAAATGTTCACCGAACTCGCCTCTCAATAAGTCCATTGTTACGCGTGCTGTGTGGCATGTGGCACCGTCTTGTTGAAACCACATGTTATGCATGTCAAGCTCTTGCATTTTGGGCAAAAAAGTTGGATATCATCTCACGGTAGCGCTCACCATTCACAGTTACGTTACGATTCGCAGCATCTTTGAAGAAGTACGGTCCAATGATGCCACCAGCCCATAAACCGCACCAAACTGTGACTTTTTCTGGATGCATTGGTAGCTTTTGCAATGCTTCTGGCTGATCTTCACTCCAAAATCGACAATTCTGCTTATTTACGTATCCATTGGGCCAAAAATGAGCTTCGTCGCTGAACACAATTTTTCGATAAACACAGCCAACTTTCCAAGAGCCCATTCACCAAAAATTCTGCGTTGCGGTAGGTCGTTCGGTTTCAATTCTTGCAAATATTTTGAAAGGCACTTAATCCTTCCGCAAAATTTTCTACGGTGTTGAGTAACAGAGGCCCAATTGCTGCGAACGGCGACGAATCGATAATTGATGGTCATCATTAACACTGGCCGATACAGCTGCGATATTTTCTTCAGATCGCACTCTACGTAAGCGTGTTGGTGGTTTAATGTCCAACAATGTAAATTTGGTGGGAAATTTAGTTATAATACCCCGAATAGCCGCTTCAGTGGGTCGATTAAACTGGCCATAAAATGGAAGAAGCGCGCGATGAACTTTCTTAACAGAGCACGCATTTTAATAATAAAATTCAATGATTTGCAAGCGTTGTTCGTTTGTAAGACGATTCATGGTTAAATTACAGACCAAACTGAAGATGTTTGACAGTGAAACAAAACAGGAAATGTGCGTGAGCAATTTAAACCAGTGTTGCCAAAAAGATAATAGCTAAAAAATCACCCGTTATATAATTAAATATAATTTGTATTTCCAATTAATAAGTAAATAAATAGTTCCACTAAAGAAATCATTAAAAAATCATTAAAAATATAAAAATATGCTCTTTTAAAACAATTTTCATTACAGAAAATCATAATAATTAAACCTTTTAAACATACGTTTACGTGCATATAAAAACTATGAAATAAAAAACAAACTCCATAAAATTTATAATAAAAGGCCGTATTATTTAGAAATTTAATGAAATTAAACTTGAACAACAAGAGAAAACAAATTTTTAAATCTGAATATAAAATAAAATTGTATCATAAATTAAAAATTTTAAATAGCAGTTAAAGTAATACAATATGAATAGTCCAAACGACAACGACAACAACAACAAAAAACAATTAAACGGAAATTAGTTTTCTATACGGGCTAGCAGATATCGCCAGGAGTACCACAGTAAGTTTTCCTCAACTTAAAAACAAAATAAACTTCCCTTATTCAGCAAACATGAATTTTTTATGTACAAATTCTAAATTTTATTTAATTTATTTACTTTTTAATAAAAATAATCACAAAAAAAGGATTGTCATTTTATATTTTAAAGTGCTACTGAGCATTACACACTAATAACTCAAATTTTTAGCACAGGCTACTGGTCAATAGAATAAGCCGACAAAATTTTTAACTTCCAGATAGTAGTGTGTTGGCTTATTAGACGTGAGACGACGGCTCAAACTCCAGCTCAGACAGCTTCAACAAAATGAAATATGAAACATATTTCTTTCGCGACTTTCTCTCAGCTGATTTCTGGCAAAAGCTCTGCGAGTAAATAAAATTAAAATAAAAAAAATTTAAAAAAATCTATCATTCGATGTAGTCTTTGAACTGTAGGTCCCGCCACTCACGTATAAAATTAGCAAACACAACATAAGTGATGTGAGAAGCTAAGTCGTAATCCTGACTGAAGGGTTGTAATGATCAATTATGTTGTGTATTTCTGGCAGTAATATTTATTTATTATAATAGTATAGCCAGATATATCAAAGATATAGGGCCATGTGGGACATTTTTCCTGTTTTCATTTCTGATAAATCGAACGAGCTTTGTGAATCTACCTGCTAGACTACGTGGACTTCAATTACTGCCAAAGCTGTCATGCAAAATACCCAGCAAAAATGAAGGGAAGATAAGAATTGCCATCATCTATACTTGCTTAGCATATCACACGCTGCGAAAATGTGCTGAAGGTCCTAAAGATACGGAATAAGGAAGAACGCCTTGTATAAAGATATTTCTTAGGGGTAGTTATGAGAAATGTTTTGACGTCTACCCTTACTCAAGGCAATCGCTAAATGAGTTTTCTACTTTTCTGTAGTATTCTTTGTCCATCGTCCCTAATAAGTATTTTAAATTTTGCAATTTCAATCAATAATTAAAATCGATGATTTCTGCCAGCACTTTTAAGCTTGATTTTTAAATTGTCACTCGTGTTACAAATTATTTTAATCAACTTTATAATTGAAGCCATTAATGTTTTCCCCTCGTAAATTTAAAAATTTTTTTTTTTTTTTGGTTTTAAGTCTTATCTTTACACGATAAGCTATGCAAAATTCACTGCAGTGGCATGTGCTATGATGATTACAACATTTTCTTTATTTCTTATTAGCCACCTGTTGTTGCAACGAATATGTACAGTGGCTCACAGCTTATTTCGTATAATCAATTGACTGTAGCAAAATTTGACCCTGTTGTTTTTATTTATATTTTTCACTACAACTCTTCTAATTTTGAAAATAAAAATTATTTGTTTACTACTTATCATTGTAAAAAATAATAATTAAAATGAATTTGCTATATAGAGGATTGGACACACGAAATATATTGTGAGTGACTTTATACTAACATTGTTGTGTATTTGTATTTATGAGTGAAACTTTTCCCCTCTCAAAAAAGAAAAGAAATCAACCTGTTTTAAACCGGTTTCTTTTATAAATAGAATTTGTTGTTGTTTATATTAGTAGACTTTGGTGGAAGGGTTTAGTCTATTCAGATGTGTAGAGATACGTGAGTGTTTGTAAATTATTTTGTATTTAGAAAATCTTTAAACATAGTCTGATTGCCAGTGTAGCTGTGTATGTTTTTATACCATTAAGAATTCACAGAATATAGCTGCATATGTTCACACGATTTTATGCAACAACATTTGTCCCATTTGTGGCATGAGGATGTTTCCTTGTGTTGTGTATTTGTATTTTTATAACAGTTGCACTTGCGCATGTCATAACTTAACAGCGCTATATTTCCAATGGACATTGTTGTTATTGATACAGGGCGCAGGGCTTACAGGTTGATATCTTCTTTAATTTTCTTTTACTTTATAATACCCTACACTACCAACACTAGTGGTGATTGTTGAATAGCATACATACTTAGGTGGTCATTACAACTCTTTAGTCAAGATTACAACCCAGCTTCTTACACCACTTTATGTTGTGTGCGTTAATTTTATACATGATTTTATACAGGGCCTACAGTTTAATTCGATTCCGAACGACATATTTATGAGAAACTTTTTCATGGCAATTTCATTTACTTTCAGAGTGTTTGCCAGAAATCTACTGAGAGGAAGTCCCCGAAGAAATATTGTTTCATATTTCGTTTTTTTAAAGCTGAATGAGCTGAGATTTGAATCGTAGCCCGATGTATAATAAGCCAACACACCCTAATAGCTTACGTCAGTCAGGATTACGACCTAGTTTCTCACACCACTTATGTTGTGTGTGTTAATTTTATACATGAGTGGTGGCACCTACAGTTTAAAGTCGACTCCGAACGACAGATTTTTGAGAAACTTTTCATGGAAATTTTATTTACTCTCAGAGTTTTTGCCAGAAATCTGACAAGAATTTGTTATCCTCTCCAATACCAAGTTTATTAACCCTTATGACCATAATGATTCTGATAAGCGTTTTCTAATTTCCCATATGATAGTTCCATAGCTGGAATTCGTAGAGTTTTATTTATGATAATAGTATCGTAGAGTATAAATAAGGTGCGATTGATTGACGCTTCAACTCGTTCATTTTTTAAACATTTTCTTTGGATTTTCTTTAAGATAATGTATCTCAATCTTCTTGCAATTATTCCATCTCCACTTTGTTGCTTCTCTGACTTCTTGTTTTCTTATGCTCGTTTTATGTACTGTGGAATACCTCCTTCGTTTTAATAATCGGAAATATTCTTCTTTTATTCTGGATTTCAACCAACCGACTATCTTTGCGTTTCTGTTTATCGGTTAAATATGTTCAAGGGCTTATCTTCTATTTTGTATGATTAATTACAGTGTATTTTTGGTATGTATTTTTCTTTTTCTTTTGACTTCATCATAATTGTTAAATAGAACATGATTTATGGTTATTTAATGTGGGAATCCATCTATAAATTCTCTTCTGTGAGTGTAAGTTCTGTTCAACAAAAATTACATCAAATTTCTATCTTCTTTGGGAAATAGAAGCCTGAAATGGCAGCTTGGTTTGACAGCCATATGAAGTGCAATAGCAGCAGGTAGAGATATGTGTTACGAAATGTAATTAATTTGTATCGGTTCGATTGGATAACTGACAGCAGCTAATAATGTTTGGATATAAATTGGACATGTTATGTCAATGTGAAAAATATAATTATTTTCATAAGTGATTTATCATTTAACGGGCCTAGGAAAAAATGTAATTAATTTGGGAAACATTTTTGTTAATTTATTCACTTCCCAGTCAAATTTAATTGCTTCCAGATGTCGTTAAATCCAAATTTTTTCTTTTATTTATTTATTTTTAATAAAAATATTTATTCTTCAACATCCTCTAAGCGGATTTCAGGCAAAAACTCTGTAGAGTAAATAAAATTGCCATGAAAAAGTTCCTTAAAAGTTTGTCGTTTGGAGTAGACTTTTAACTGTAGATACCGTCACACACAATTAACACACACAATATGTATGGTGCGAGCAACTAGGTTGTAATCTTGACTAAAGGATAGTAAAGGCCACATAGATAATGTAAGTCTAGTGATAGATGACACTAATTTCAACACGTTAAGCCTTGTGTTTTTAACTGTGTTTTGTAACTCCAAATTGTGATTTACAATTATTGAGTTTTGACTACAAGCCCTGAATTTTATTTTATAACTCCTGAGCATTACTGTATAACTCTTGTGTTTTATTTTACATACATATGTACATACATCATTGGTCATTATAACCTTTTAGCCAGGTTTACGAACAGAGATCAGCAATGAATCATTTTTCCGCTACTCATAAGTACTCATGAAATTTTGAGTATGAGTGAGTATTGAAATTCAACTACTCTGATTCATTCGTACTCACTACAACATTGATTTATACAGGTTGCAATGCAATGAGTATGACATCAAACTCATAACATTCAAAATATGTTTGATTCATACGCCTACTCATTCAGATTCATAAATTAAGAAAAATACTTATAATACTCATAAATGAATCGTGTGATTCGAATCATTCATCAAAATTTACAGTCTTAGTTGTTTTTGCATTTACGCAAAAAGGAGAAAGAAAAAGACAAAGACAGCAAGTAAAGCACCTTCTCGTGAGTACTGTAGTGTTCGTAAGCGAATCATACTTATTTTGTGATTCTTTTAAATTTTGAATAGAGGAGAGTCGAAATCAATAACATCATGCGTATTGTTAAGTATGAGTACGATGAGTACTTCAAACTTTTAATATGAGTAGTATTAGTATGACCTTAAAATTAGTATGAATGCGTATAAGTATTTCATCTTTTTGAATACGCATTGCTGATCTCTGATTACGACCTGGCTTCTCACACTGCCTATGTTGTGTGTGTTAATTTTATACATGAGTTGCGTGACTTGGGCTTTAGTTGATATCTGCCAAGTTTTATATTATAACTACTGAGTATTATTTTTCGAGTTTTATTTTATAACTCCTGACTTTTATCTTTATAGGCCCTGAGATTTATTTTGTGGCTATCGAGTTTTATTTATAAAAGTCAGGTTCTTTTTATAACTCCATGTTTTTTTGAGCTTATAAATACATAAATTAACACTAGATTTACCACGCCAGTCAAAATGACTGGTTTTGCCTTATTAGCCTTAAATATTGACTTTGTATGAATATTTTTTTCCGAAACTATTATATGACTTTTATAACGACAACTAAATACGAATAATTTGATAACTTATTTTGATCTTGTGTCCACAATAAAAATAAATTTTTTTGTTTCTGGTACTTATACCGATACCAGCCATTTTGACTGGTATGTTTTTCTATGGCAGAAGACAGTGTTCTTTTGCATAATATACAAAAACGGATGTGTATGGGGTTTCCTTCTAGTTCTGAAGAGGATAATGAAAGCGGGGAAGATACACAACTTGAGGCCTACAGCATATGCTAGAAGAAATATTATGGAAGAGAAGCCAAGCATTGACTTTTTACTATTGATTGACCACCATATACATATTAGAGCATATCAAAACTTGCACCTAATTAGAAGCGTCTAGAGTTTTAGAGAAGAAATGGACACTTTCACAGGATAAATTGAAAGCTTTCATTGGAATACTGTTTGCACGACGTACATACAGTGGTGCATACAGTATTCTAAGGGTTGCAGCTGTCGTATTTATGGAACAAAAAATGGGGTCCTGAATTTTTTCTAAAACTATGAGTAGGCATGACTTTACAGAAATTTTATGTTTCATTCGTTTCGATAAAAGAAATGAAAGGAGTCAATGCTTGCAAACTTAAAAAATTAAATTTGCGTTAGTCTCAAATGTTTGGAACAAATTTATTGTCAACGATCAAAACTGTTTCAAACCAGGAGCAAATATTACATTAGATGAACAATTGTTTCCAACGAAAGCCAGATGTAGGTTTACACAGTATATGCCAAACAAATCAGACAAGTTTGGAATAAAATTCTGGCTGGCTTCTGACGTTGAAACGAAGTACGTTGTAAATAGCTTTCCTTATCTAGGAAAAGATGAAACACGAAATTTGGCAACACCTCTTAGTGAATTTGTAGTAATGAGACTACTAGAGCCTTATACCATGAAAGGTAGGACTGTAATAACCGACAACTTTTTACCAGTGTTTCTTTAGCTTCTAAATTATTAGCCAAAAACACTACGTTGGTTGGTATCGGGTAGAGACCTGGTCTGTTTCACTACATTGACCCTAAGGTCTAAGCTACTGAGCTCGTTAAAAGTTATATTGTAATTTGTAATTATATTGTAATAACAAATAATAAAAAACAATACGAATGTAACAATAGATTCTACAGAAATCTGTAAATTTTCATTGATCCAGTTTTATTGGAATATAATCCCTTATGTTCAGACAGTTCTAGAATGCAAAAGTGAATAATTCAGTTAAAATAACCGGCCTTATTAAAACGAATTTTGAATTGCTGAATGTTCTTACAAACACTATTTCTTCTGGCAGTTGCCTTTAACCTAAAACTGAAGGACAAACTTTTAAATCTGAATTAAAAAAAATATATACAGTGGACAGCAAAAGTCTTAGTACGGCAATATATTTTAGCACTTTCGTGTGTTTTAGCCTAAACACTCTCTTGAAGTCATATCGGGACTTTGTGCAAGAGTACTAAGCCTGTGGGGACTTCTATTTGTCAAAATATATTGCCATACTAAGACTTTTGTTGTCCACTGTAAATACAATTTAGTATAATAATTTAATTTAATACTTTTTTATTTATTTTTATTAAATTAGTTATTCTCTATTCATGTTTTCCCTGTGGACATGTTTAAAACTTTCGTTTTTTTAATCAAAATAAACTTTTTTAACTTTTTTCTGATTCTTTATAGTTTTGCATTCAATTTAAATAAAATTTCCATCTTTTTTTTATATTTTAGTTGTGATTGTGTGACTCTAGCATACGAAATTCTTTTTTTATGAAACTAAATGAGAGGAAAAAAATTAAATTTTTTAATACTGAGTGAATTGTTATGAAAAAACAAGAAAAATTGGAGAGAGAAAACATTTAATTTTGTATGACGTATTTTGTTTTTTACTTTAGAAAATAATAGGAAATATATACCCAAACACTGGAACAAAACATAAGACATTGCAGCATACACATAGACAAAGCACAGAAGAGTTGAATCAATCCTGTTTGCAAAAAAAATTTAGAGTTTTTCAAAAAGTTTATTAAGACATTTTGTTCCTTATAGAAATAACAATAATACACACAGTTGCTTGATTAGTTTTATATTAGAAAAGAAATTTTATGAAATTCATAGAAGTCACCGTAGTCCATCAGGTAGTGTGTTAGCTTATTAGACGCTAGGGAACGGTTCGCAAACCCCAAGCCAGAAATCTCGAACAAAACGAAATACGAAAAAAATAATTCTTCGGTGACTTCCTCTCAGCAGGTGTCTGGCAAATACTCTGAGAGTAAAATAAAATTGCAATGAAAAGTTTCTCTAAAAGTCTGTCGTTCGCAGTAGACTTTAAACTGTAGCTCCCGACACTCATGTATAAAATTAAGATACCAACATAAGTGGTGTGAGAAGCTAAGTTATAATACTGACTGAAGGATTGCAATGACCAGTTATGTATGAAGGTATGTATGTCATAAATTTTTGCATCATTGTCGACTTCTTTATTCGTCAATAATTTTCGCTAAGCATCCCCATCTTAACAGCTTTATGCTGTATTCGCCCTTCCACTGTAATAGCTCTTGGAGTATTTTGCGCCTTTGGCAGTTCTTTGGTACGCCATGGATTCTTGACCTTTGACAATTTGTTTCTTGAACAACCCTTATGAAACGAACGCCTCACCCTAATGTTTCATTTGATTTAGAATGGGTTCTTCACTATTTGAGTTCCAAAGATCTCCCTTATTAATCTGAACACTTTTAGTTTTGCACGCTTGTATCCGATATTAGACAAGTTTCACTTTTATGCAGCAGAATAGACATTAGACAGTCATCAATATTTCACGTTTGTGTGCATATTTGATTGTTGATATCGCTTTATTTAGACGAATTAGGCCTGTACAGGTTGGTCCATCTATCGATATAAATTTGAACTATCGGTTATTTCGAATCTTGCACTACTTATGTCATTTTATTTTTCCAAAAAATCATTTCTTCGGATGAAGCTCATTTTCATCTTGATGGGTATGTTAATAAGCAAAACTACTGTATTTGGGGCTCAAAATAACATTACGAGTTACTGTTTGGTGCGGCTTGCGGTGTGGATGCATCATTGGCCGAATTTGTTTTGAAAATAAGAATGGCACAACTATTACGGTTAATGGAGCCACCATTTACAACACCATAACCGATTGTTTGCACCCGCTCTTCATGGCATTGATGTGAACGATGTTTGGTTTTAATAGGATGGTGCAACTTGCCACACATCCTATGCCACAATCGATTTATTACGTCAAACGTTTGATGTGCGTTTAATTAGCCGAAATGGTGATGTCAATTGGCCGCCTAGAAGCTGTGATTTGACACCCTTGGATTATTTTCTGTGGGACGCTGTTAAAGAAAAGTGATATGCCCATAAATCAGTGACAATTGAGCATTTGAACGCCAGCATTCATGACGCCATGGCTGAAATACGACCTCATCCCCTATCGAATGAGAAAATGTGAGGCCAGTCGGGCAGCCATATGATATGCCATTTCAAATCGGAACAATTGTACATTACAACAAAAAATAAATTTCGCAAAATTACGAACCGTTTTTGTTTTACTGCATTTTGAAATTTAAACTTTACAATAGCCCACCCTATATTATGCATTTTCTTAATATTTATCTCCATGGAATTTTTGGAATCTTAAGTTTCTTCATAAAATTTGGTTCTATTTGTTTGTAATGTTCCAAGTGTCGTTATAATTTATTCGAAGGGAATGAATGTTTTTTTTTCACTCTTTTGCTAGACAAAATAGAATCGTGTGTCTCCATATGTCTCATGCACATTGTTATACGTTATACCTCTTAAATGTTTTTAAAGATTTTTATGACCGCCGTTTACAACATGGTTTGAGTGTAGTTGGATTTAAACCATGAACCATGCTTCACTTTAATTTAATTTGCATTCTTTGTTGCAACAACCTTATTCTAAACAAAAAACATGCAAAACTAAACGAGAAACAGGAGAAAAAAGAAAACCATTACAATCGGACTTTTTGTTTGTCTGTTGTTGTTTTTATTTGCACTTTAACGTTAATATTGACAATCATTGTGCCTCTCTGAACCTATGGCGCTCCAGCCACGTAATACAAACATGTAATGGTAGTGGTAATGGATTTAAAACCACTACAATAAGTTTATCTGTACGTACGTATGTGTATGCGTTGGTTTGAATTGTGTAACGATATCAAATAAGTACAGCACAGCCACACATCATGTATTTGTTTAAGCAGCACAGCTCAGCATGCTTATGGACAGATATCGTAAACCAGCCTGAGTCAGTGATCGTTGGTTAGCCGCCACGATTCACTGTAACTTTATTTGTTCGTCCGTCGATATGACTATTTACTTGTTTGCCTATTTGAAACTCATTGTATGGACAGCTATGACAGTGTGCGTGTGTGTACATTGCATTTTATTCAGGTTTTCGTCCACGTAAATATATCTAGTTGGACATCATCAACTCTAGCGGCAATCATAATGAAGACGATGGCGGTTGTTATTGACGGTATTGATATGTCTCGTCGCGCTGTCTACAATAGCGCAGCTACAATTTATTTATAAATCTAGGCTTCGATGTTATTATCGCTGTATGATTTACGGCACTTATAATAAATTTGTTCGGCTATATTTGAAAGTTGCTATGAATAGTTTAAAATATTCCATAATAATCGATGATAAAATTATTAAAAAAGAAATCGTTTGAACCTAGTTTTATAGCCTATGCAGACCTTATGAATTATTCAACCCATATGTTAATAGATAAATAATAAAACGCCATGTACTTGTTTGTTTGTTTGTTTGAATGAAATCTCTAAACGCATTCCATATTCTCACAAAATTTTCTGACACCGAGATTATACTGCAATGGTAAATGTGAAGTCGCCGTAGTTCAGTAGGTAGTGTTTTGGCTTATTGGACGTAAGGCCATGTTTCAAACCCCAGGTCAGACATCTCGAAGAGAAAAAATACTAAAAATATTTCTTCGGCGACTTCCTCTCAGCAGACTTCTGATAAAAGCTCTGTAAGTGAAATAAAATTTCTGAAAACATTTTGTGAATACAAGAATCTGAGAGCTAAAGAGGTAGGCTAATAGCTGAATTGAGCATGCGCATATCAGGCTAATCTTTTGCACATTATAATGCAGCAGTATGTACAACGGCGCAGTCCTACATTTTTTCTATATAACAATTTTAAAAAGACTTTGATGCAATCTAGCGTTAGGTTAGAATAGGTTAGCGGTAGTTTGCCGTTCACAGGCAAGTTCACTCGGTGGCCATATGACCCATTGTGTTACTCAGAGTGAAATAATCCCCATTGACATGATCCGTTAGTGGTGGGTTTGAATCACCCTGACCTTCAGATAAAACAGGCCACTGGTTCGCCACCATCCTTAGATGTTCAAATTTTCTGTCACCCAAAAACCGATGACGTCTGTTCTGAAGGCAGGCCACTTGCATTAAAGGTTTTGCATCGATTGCGTTTCCTTTACATCATAGCACATTCCTTCTGCAGTAATCCTGGTGGGGCAGACCAAGCATGTCAGCGAAGTTACCAATAGAGCAGTGCCCCGTTAGAATTGCTGTTAGAGTGTGAACCGTTCTCTTGGTAAAATCAAATAGTTCCTTGGTTTTTCTGCTGTCCACTGCTGGCCACAGAAGTTATGAAATTCGGCAATCAAGTATTTTGAACAACTCACTGTTTTTGGATTACATGCTGCCTTTTCTAATTTAGAAAAGTATTCCGGTAGAGGCACGTATATCCCCTCTATCGTCTCCTCCTGAAACATCTCATCCTCTTGAAACATCTCATCCTTTATATGCGAGTGCGCCCACGTTTTTCCTTTCCCTCTATGCCACAGGGGCAAGGAACTCAGTAGAGACGGGAGTTGTGTAAACAGTGTTGCAAGTCCATGCTACTCCTACAATCTGATGTACTTTCATAGAAAAATCAATGAAAAGAAAAAAAGTCCCCTAGTAAGAGAAATATTCAAAGTATGGGAGCGCAGAAAAAAAATTTTGCGACGTGAACATTATTACACGATTTTCTACTAGAGTTGAAAGTAAACAAGGATATCCTTTATCACCTTAGCCTGCATGACATTATGAGTAAAGTTTCCTCGATGAAAAGATTAACTCACGTCAATTTGTCGATTGAATTATGAGGATAATATTTACTTTTCTCGCACAAGATATCGAATAAGCAATCAAAATCGTAAGATATAGAAGCATTAGCGTTTAATGTTGGAATTAGTAAATATCAAGAAGACTAAAGTCCACCATGCAAGAGTTTGTCATTCGAATGACGAAAAACCGGTATGGACAAGCTTAGAATTTTCAACGCTTAAGTAAAGTCAAACATCAAAACCAATCACGTATAAACTTTAGCTATTCAGCAACAAGAGTCATGTAAGAAAATTCTGCCCAAACGGAATATATCGGGTAAATATTGGGTTGAAACTTTTCTCTACATTATGAAAATGTAGTTGATTTCTTTGATTTTCAACATAAGCGAATTGGTTATTTCCATGAAGAAATCGATTAAATACCTTGGGGTTAGACTGGACTCGGAACTGAGATAGATAGAGCAGATAGAGTATGCAACAGCGAGCGCAGCTAGGATAACAACTCAACTAAGTAGACTGATGGCTAACATTGGTGGACCCTCCCAAGTAAGAGGAAGCTACTCATGGAAGCTGAAAATAGCATACCATAGAGGAGTCTCTATGGGTCTGAAATCTGGGCTACTACTTTAGAAACCTGGATCAGGGCTAGGAAACTACTGTCTGCGCAGAGAATAGTTGCTCTATGAGTGACATCCTCGTATCGCGCGGTATCGACACAAGCTATCCTAGTTATAGCCGGAATGGTTCCCATAGATCTACAAGCATATGAGCGCCGGATGATCTTTAACGCCAGGCAAAGTACGACTCAACCACACAGCATAGAAGCGATAAAGCCCGAAGTCTTCCTAAAATGGCAATCTCGCTGGAAAAATGAACAGCATGGAAGGTGGACATATAAACTGACTCCCGAGTTGCAAGTGTGGAAAAAGAGAAAAAACGGCGAAGTAGAACACTACATAACACAGATGCTGACCGGTCACGGATATTTCAGGGAGTACCTGCATCGCATAGGGAAATACCGCTCGCTATTCTGTATCTATGAAGAGAAAGAAACGTTAGATGATTCCGATCGATGGGCCGAAAGCCGTCAGCGACTCGAAGCTGTAATCGGCGTCATTACCCTACAAACGTCGTGTTGAAAATGATAAACGGTAGAGAGAGCTGGAACGCAGTAAAACACTTTGTAGAGCACGTCCTGCGAAGGAAGAAATTTGACCTAGACGCAGCAGAATGAGAATAGAGCGGAGCCTGGACGCAGGCTGAAGATGATAGAACTGGAACATATGCCAGAAAAGGGGTCCACCTCGAAGTAATACAACCGGTGGAATGATTCCCCAGTGAGGAGACAAGGCGGGTTTTAAGTCGGTATACCCCGTGGGAGAGTCCAACATATCATGTCTGGTGACGACCATCATGAATGCATAAAGCATTTTCCCTCCTTCCCGCAAAAAAAATATCTTTTCAATATACGTAGTTTAAGTTTGTATGAAAAATTGTTTAAAACACATCATTAAACATCACTTGAAAAGAAGAAAAGAAATTCTAATCAATACTTGGGAATTAATTGTCTGTGATGTTTACTTCAGTTCAGTTGATATTTGGGATTGAGATTGTGGTTATCACTCTCAAATTGAGAGAGTATTTAAACTAAAATTGATTAACTATTCCGCACACTTAGTATCCATAGAATTAGGTAGGCAATATGTGTAACTGTGTATGCTTAGCAGAGGTGAAAATGTAAATTGAATTAAATTTTAACACTCTGTCCCTCTATAAATGCATATATTTACAGATTCCTATATACATTGTTACAACCACATATTACAACAATGTAGTATGTGGCTGCAATATGTTAAATACCATCACCATGTGCAAAATCGTATGGCATAGTTGGTATTGATTTGCATGACATTACAATGTAGTGGGTAAATGATTCCTTCTGCGTGATGTATATGTATATGCGGATGTATTTTTTGTTGTATCAGTTTGATTGACTTTTTGGCAAGAAGTGAGGTAGTGACAGAGAAAGAAAATTGAAAACATGAGGTTAAGTATAAGAATGGAATAGCAAAAGAAAAACTCGTTTCATTTCTAGTATAGGGTTACCCATTTCGTGGTTTCAAAAGTAAACGTAAATAAAACACATATAAAATATTTTTTCATGATATTTCATTTTTATTGTAAAGTTTGAACGTTGACATTATGTGTGAAACACTACATCATTTAAATGACCTCCACGTGAAGTGTTGCAAGCATTGTTTCTTTTTAGGTAATTTTCGACCACTTTTTGACACAGATTGGGCGGTATCTCAGCCATAACTTGACGAATGTTGGTTTTTAAGTGCTCAAGAGTTGAAGGTTTATCTGCATAAACACGGTCTTTCGCGTAGCCCCACAAAAATTGTCTAATGGTGTTAAATCGCATGATCTCGGTGGCCAGTTGATATCGCCACGACGAGAAATTACGCGGCGAGGAAATGTCTCTTGCAATAAAGCCATATTCGCTCGAATTGTGTGGCATGTGGCACCGTCTTGTTGAAACCACATATTCTCCAAGTCGTATTCTTCAATAGCAGGCAAAAAAAAATCGGTTATCATATGACAATAACACTCCGAATTGACGGTGACAGTCGTTTCATCGTCGTTTTCAAAAAAAGTAAGGTCCAATCACACCTTCGGACCAAAGGGCGCACCAAACAGTGACTTTTTCTGGATGTAATGGCCTCTCTTCAATTACTTGATGATCCTCAGAACCACAAATACGACAATTTTGTTTATTAACAACGAGTGTGAAATGTGCTTCATCGCAGAAGAAAATTTTGTTCGAAAAATTGCCGTCCAATTTTGTAGTAGGTTTTGATAATTTTTATGCGTTGTGTGATAGTTAAGCAATCCATTTTCGCCAATTTCAGACTATCAAATGAAAAAAAAAAAAAAAAATTCACAACATAGTTTGACAGATGTCGAATTCCAGTTCCGTACTTCTGAAATCACAAAATGGATAACCCTTGATTTCGTAGGTAAGATAGTTATTTAAAGGTATGCAGTTTTGTTATCAAAAAAAATTTAATTTTTAAATGATGAGTGGTTCAGAAAGAATTTAAATCTTGCAGGATTGAAAAAATATTTTGCAGTTGTGATGACTAATTTCTTTGATTACAATGCTTTGATAGCTTTTCTGAATTCTAGATAATGCAGAATTTCCATTTGATAATACGTGTTGTAAGTGGCCATTCGGTTGTGGAATCATGGTTCCATACTTTATCTTCTTTTACATTCTTCTACGAGCAACCTGTTTCCATTAAATATCAATTTCTTCCGATCAGCTGGACGAGACTTAGATTTAGATCTTTAAATACGGACTTGATGGAAGAGATCTACGTCCTAATTTTACATATTTAACCATTCCTGTCAAAAATTTTACATGATTACGGCAATTATGCATAAACGACAAGCTGCATCAGTCCATAGTTCTTCCTAAATGTTGTAAAGGAGAGAAAATACTGACGACATTGACTTTAATCTGTGTAAATGCATAAAGTGAAAATTGTTGAAAAGTGTTTATAAATCTGAACTCAATTTCTCTAAAACAATCAGACTTGTTGACCAGTACTGAAGACTTTATCTCTTTATCCTTAATTTGTTTTCATTTATATAAATCCCTTTCTATATGGTATAAAATGATTGCTATTTTACTTGTAGTGGCTTTTAAAATGAAAAATAATATCCTTTAAATAATGAAGTTTTAAAACCAAAACAGAATGAAAAATATCCACACTTTTATTGTCAACAAGTTAAGCATCAACAGCTATGGCAATACCAAGAGCAACAATGTTGATTACATATCCTTATAACACTTATCAGGTACACTCGGTATATACGAGTAAACAACCACATGCATGCAGAATAAATAAATCCTTCAAATTCATTCAATCAATTAAGACGTTGTCAACTGTTGTTGTGATGCAGTTTGCAATGAAAATCGTATTGTAGAGAACAAGGAAAAATAAGGAGAGGCAGAGAGAAAGAGCTACACCCAAAATAAGAAAAGAGTCAGTTTCAATGTAAAAAACTTCATAATTCTAGCTTATGTATCACTTTTGTACATGGAATTGTCACGATTATTCATAGATTTTGTTAAAAAATTTTAATATTTTAATTCATTTTATTAAAACTATATCTTATTATCACTTTTATGAAATTTACGCCAAAATTTCTGACATGATGTACATTGGAATAATTTTTTACATAAAAATCAAGCATTTCATGTCAGCTTGGTTTTATTTCTTTTTAAATTGTAATAATTTGACGTATAGCACCCTGCCTTGTGGCAATTTATAAGTTTACAATTGCTTAGATAGGACAGCTTATTGAAACTCGCATCAGTAACACTCTCAGTTGAGGGCTCGCTGAAACCTGATGGTACAAACCATTCTTGTGATTCGTTAGAAATATTTGTTGTCAACGTCATGTGAGGTAAACAATTTCCCGTTGCAATAGAACATCGATTATGTCAATAACAATTTTCTCTCTTTGATTCCTCTCTGGTTTCCCGGACACGGGTTTCCCCAAATGCTGTTGTAAGTAGTTGCTACGCACGTAGCATGTACTAAAATCTAAAACTTCGGTGGACCACAAAATTTATAACGATCATCAAATTCAATTAGTTACTAATGTACAGCGAGAAAATTAAATATGAATTGAAAACGTAATAAAACAAAACAAAAGGAAAGGATAGAAAACATAAATCAATATCTCTTTATGAAGCTTGATTTATATAAATATCCTTAAATACATTTCCCTAACAATCACTGTAAGTATCAAATTTCACCTAAAATCGCTGGAGGTAATTTTCATTTTCCACAATAAAATTAAAAGGTTTTTGAATTCTGTTGCTAAAAAAAACTTTAATTTGAGATGAATATATACCAAAAATGAACATAAAAACATAGGCATCATTATTTAAATATATTTTCTTTAATTTTCTTACCTTTTAGACGAACAAAAAATTAATTAATTAAATTAATTAATTTTAAAAAATCTTAAAAAAGGATATATGGGCTGCTCTGAAAGTATGATAGCTAATGCCAAACCACTTATACAGTATTATTTCTTACATAAACCTACAAGTTGTGTGATAAAAGCTTTATGAAAATTGTTAAAAGTTTCTAACAAAAAATTAAGATAAATATGTACATTTTTTTTAGAAAAAAAACGTTTTCATTCGAATTTCAAAAAAAAGGCTTTAAGCATGATTATTAATAGCTGCAAGATTTTCAGCTCATTTTACGAAAAGGCGTAATATATGTAAATATATCATTATCAAAGCGAATGCTTCTATTATCTCATACGTATGTACGTAGTTGACCGAAATATTATCATCTCTGATAAAACATGGGACGAAACGCATTTTTCTAATGTTTGTCTGTCACGTGAGATAAATATGAGAAGAGCAGTAAGAAAGACTCTACAACATTTCAGGAAACAGCTGCTAGCAATTTGCGTAAAAATTGGTAATATTTTTTCATCCCAAACTATTAAAGGGAGCTTGTTCTGTTCCAAGTAGTACCATCTTTGGCGATAAACATCCTGTTGTCATATTTGTTGCTGCCAATACTTTCTTCACTTCATAAGACGAGCTTCTCTTATCTTCTTCTTCAAAGTCTTTAGCAGCAGGAATATTACGTACATATTTAATATACAATTGGTCATTACAACCTTTCGTTATAAATTGGAAATGTCTGAACTGAGGTTTGAACCTTGGTCTGACGTCTAATAAGGTAACACGCTAAATACTGGGCTACGACTACTTCAAGAACATACAAGAATAGAAAATTCAACCTATTCATTTTCGTCTCACACTTAACTTTCAATTCTTACTCAAAAACCATAAATAATGTATTATTCCCGATAAAACTTCACAAAATCTTTGAAATCTTAAAAAAATTACATACACGACACCAAAAAATCTCTCGAAAAGTCGTATGGATCAAAAATGATACATAAGATAGAATTATGAAGTTTTTGAATTTTTTAATTCCTGTTTGAAATTTTCTTTTTTTATTTGTTTTCAAATAATGGCGATAGCAATACTAACGAATTATGAAAATATTAGACATCTAACTTTTTCTGAATTAAAGTTGTATCGTCTAAAAAATTTAAATGTATCATTTTTGATACAAAGCTCGATCTACGGTTAAAGGTAAAACCTACTACTAAATATCAACTTCGAATGACAGATTTTGTGAGAGTTTTTGCCAGAAATCTGATGAGAGGAAATAGCCGAAAAAATTTTTTTTTCATATTTCGTTTTATTGAAAATGTTTGAACCCCAGTAAAACCATAGCCTCACGTCTAATAAGCCAACACACTACCTACTAGACTACGGCTGTTACAATTAATTCAATTAATTTATTAAATTTGTTGCAAATTATGTAGATGTACATAAATAATTGGTCATTACAACCCTTCAGTCAGGATTACGACCTAGTTTGTCACACCACTTATGTTGTGTGTGTTAATTTTATACATGAGTGGTGGGACCTACAGTTTAAAGTCGACTTCGAACGACAGATTTTTGAGAAACTTTTTCGTGGCAATTTTATTTAATCTCAGAATTTTTATCAGAGATCTGCTGAGAGGAAGTCGCCGAAGAAATACTTTTTGTATTTTATTTTGATGTCTGGCCTGGGGCTCGAACCCTGGCTTTTCGTCTAATAAGCCAACACACTACCTACTAGACCACGGCGACTTCAATTCTTATTATGTACATGTATTCTATAAAATTAATTCATTTTGAAACACACACTCTCGCACATAGTAATACAGGGTATGCCGTCTAAAAATTTAAAATTAAAAGTGCATTAAAACAAAGCACGTTTTGAAATTACAACTGTTCCGGTTAGAAATGGAATTTTATTTCATTCATATGGTACCTAATTCACACGGACCAATTTTCGCACACTTTTTCGAGTGTATAAGGTCGTATCGCGAAATTGGCATCACGAATGTTGGCCTTCAAATGCTCAATTTTCTCTGGCTTGTCGGCATAACACTTTTCTTTAACAGGGCCCCATAGAAAATAGTACAACGATGTCAAATCTCAGCTTCTTGGTTGCGAATTGACATCACCATTTCGTCTAATTAAACAGCCGTCAAACGTTTGACGCAATAAATTGATTTTGGCATGAGATGTGTGGCAAGTTGCACCATCCTCTTCAAAACAAACATCCTTCAGATCAATATCATGAAGAGTGGGTACAAAAAAATCGGTTATAATGGTGCAATATGTGTCTCCATTGACCGTAATAGTTGAGTTGTACTCATTTTCGAAGAAATATCGGCCAACGTAATGGATGTATTAGCTTCAATAAGACCCGAGTGGTTTTCTTGAGCCCGAAATACGGCAATTTTTGCTTATTAACGTACCCACCTAAATGAAAATGAGCTTCATTCGAAAAGATGATTTTCCTTGCACAAAACTGACCGACTAATTGTGTTGGTTTAGGAAATAAATTTCCAATAAATCCCAACGTTGCTCAGGCGTAAATCGCTCCATTACGTTCAGTGGAGATAATCAACTAAATTTTGTGAGAGTGGAAATAATATACTGAATTTTGTGACAGAAGAGAATGAGAGAAGTATTAGCAGATACGCAATAACCGATGGTTCAATTTAAACCGATATATGGCCCACCCGATACATTCGAATCGTCTCTATATAGAAAATGCTTACTATGAATATTAACTTCTATGCGAGAGCATAGATGCTAAAACATGAGCTCCAAATATTAAATTCATTCATTGATGCATGCGTTGCTTTTTGATTAAGACAGCCACTGGTGCTGTACTTGTTTGCAAACGTTAAATATACGCATCAGCCAACTGAAATTGATTTAATTAATTATTATTAATTGTTTATATCAAGTGATAAATAACACTCTATAAAGTAAATATCTCAGCCATATGAATTATTATAATAACAAACAAAACTGTTGGTCATTCCATAAGCAATATATTAGTGAAAGGGATATGCATGCTGTCTACAGTCGCCCCTTGTTTTGGTTTTTATTTTCCAAACAATATTTTTTAAAAATTTCAAAACTTCTGCACATTTTTTGTATCCATTCAATGTTTTCTCTTTACTTAACTCTCAAAAGAATGATAATCAGTTTTTTTTATATTTTCCTTCGTTTTTTTTTTTTTAATTTAATTTTATGAGTTTCTGTTTTTCCTTTAAGAAAAATTCATTGGGTGCTGTTGCTGTTTACTGACTGTTTATTTATTCAGTCTCCTCGAATAGCATTTAATTAATTTGTTTTGCCTTCTAATCATATTTCATTAAAGAGAAGTGGAAAATGTTTAATGAATGTGACTGAATGTTATTCATCATCATCAGCATTAAATCACTCATTCACTGGTTAACAATAAATTTCCTAAAATAGTATAAAAGTATGCAACGTTACTGAGCGGAACAAACATTTTCAGTCTTCAATTCGATTAATTAAACGGGGAAAAGTGTGTAAAGATTTCGAATATTATTCAACAATTTTGAATAAAATTCTACAACTGAAAAAACAAATTTAAAAAAATTGAATTTAACGTAAAGATATCCGAATAATGACATTTTGTCACTTTGTTATACGAAAAACTAAACTTTGATAAAAACGTTGGCGAAGAGAACAGTCAATTATCTTTTTAATGTACGACTTACACTTAATGGATGAGCCTTGTGGTTGAAGGGGAGCGGAAACAGGCTTCTATTGTAAGTGACAGAAAAGACTTCCACAGAAAGGAGATCCTAGATATGGTTAGTGTGACTAAAATTGTAATTCTCACTACAATGCTTTGTACAATCAAATGGCTAATCGACTTTGAATGAATGTTCTATACAAACTGGTGAGTACAACAATTCTTTATTTCCCTAAATGATATTCTATGGCAACATCGATCAGAAATGAAAAATAAATCATAACCTTACATTGTTTAAAAACACTCTTGCCACGCCCTGTAAGTGATGAGCAGCCTACAAATGGATTTGGAGGCAGCGGGCTATTCATGAGAGTTGCATTTGATTTTCTGTCGAATTTAGGGAAGTCTTTCTTGAAGTCGCCATAATCTGGTAGGTACTTCAGACTTCTCCAACAAAACGAAATGCGAAGAAATAAAGGGTCCGCCAAATAACTTTTTTTTTTGAAAATGCTTTAAAAAAAAAACTACTGAATATTTTCTCAAATTTCTTTTTTTATTTGAAAGTACAACCCTTCCGGTTAATAATGGAAAATAATTTCATTTAAATGGCTGCCTCGGCTGGCCTACACGATCGGTCCAATTTTTAAGCACATTATCGATCGTATGCAGCTGTATTTCACCAATGGCTTCATGAATATTGTCCTTTAAAGCGTCCATTGTCTCTGTCTTGTCGGCGTAACACTTATCTTTGACGGCACCACACAAATAATAGTACAACGGTGTCAAATCGCAGCTTCGTGGTGGCCAAACAACATCAGCTCTGCGGCTGATAATGTGATCTTCAAAAACAGGGCGCAAAACATCGAGTGTAGCTTCGGCTGTGTGGCACGTAGTGTCGTCCTGTTGAAACCAAATGTTGCCAATATCCTCCTCTTCAATTTTTGTGACCAAAACTCGTTCAACATGGCCCGATAACGATCGCCATTGACTATAACGGCCACTCCTTGCTCATTTTCGAAGAAAAATTACCCAATTATGCCTCTGGACCAAAATCCGCACCAACCAGTGACTCGTTTTGGGTGCGTCGGCTTTTCAATGTATGCGTGCGGGTTTTCTGTGCCCCAAATGCGACAATTTTGCTTGTTTACATACCCGCCAAGATCAAAATGAGCTTCACCTGAAAAGATGATTTTTTTTGCCAAAATCGGCATCTTCTGGTGTAGGCTACTACATGGCCAGCCGAGGCAGCCATTTGAATGAAATTATTTTCCATTATTAACCGGAAGGATTGCACTTTCAAATAAAATAAGAAATTTGAGAAAATATTCAGTAGTTTTTTTTTAAAGCATTTTCAAAAAACAAAAGTTCTTTGGCGGACCCTTTATGTATGTACGTATGTATTTCTTGCACAGTCCAAGTTACTTGTTTTTTTTTCCTCCGACAATTGAAAAACTTTTGGTTTTCCAGTATATTGAGCATATTATGGAACTAATGACATATTATTAATGTCACGATTATGATGTTTGGTTTCACGTGCATTAAAATCTACCCCCATAGCGGCTCCGTAGAGACTGCCTGTTGATCATGTGAAAGTGACCACAATCACCAAAGGACATAATTTGCACCGCAGTGCCTGTGAGGTTGATACCAATAGCGAATATGGTGAATTTTTTGATAATAACACTTAACAGTGCCGATACACAAATACGTTGCAATGGACGCAAGGGGATGACGAGAATCATAGATATGTTGAAGATATCATTAGCGACCATAGGGACCATATCCTTAGTTGCACTAGAAGATACGATGTGGTATTTACGACCAGGGAAGTACAACGCATGGACTAGAAATGGTTACGCAATGCGGGGCCTAGTGCTACATGCTTCAATAGCCTTAATCAAAAACGCCTTAACATTCCCAAAGATGACGTTGATATTTTCGGGTAGTCAATTTGTCCTCAAGGTTTATACATTATTGGAATGGCACAACCTGAGTAACAGCCTGGCCACTTGAAATCAATTTAGTTTTGTTATGGATGCCAGGGATTTTTGTTGCATTTTTGGCTTCAACGGAAGTAGACTGAAAGAGGAAATGAGGAAATTGTCAATATGCATCAAGACAATCGTGGTCGCTCTGAAATTAAACAGAAAAGGAAACCTCTTTGGACTTATTCTATATTTTCTGTTGGAGGAAATGGATCGAATTTTTCGTATTGAGGTTTGAATTGCCTTGAATCAAATTTTAAAAAATTTTTATACAGATTTTTAATTGTGTTTCAAGAAGTAGTGAAAGAATGTTACTTTAATTTTTCCCAAATTTCATTTGCTGCTGGCACATCAGAAAAAAAATTTTCTTCATAATTTTATTTTCATTTGAAATCCAATTTCTCTAGAAGCAGACAGATAAATTCAAAAATTATTATGAAATTATGGTAATGGAACAGTTGTCCTGTGACAACCAACTGCTAAGCACATCATCATATACTTCATGATTTTCATCAAAAATAAAATCGTAAGTGTGATACACAGTTGGTAACAGAATGAACACAAAAGGAGATACAAACGTTTCCCGACCACATGCCGAGTTGAGTAGCTGTTACACCAACTGAAGTTGTACAATCATTGTAGTGTTACTAACTAACAAACAAATGAAATTTAATAAGGGTTGTATGCTGATCTCGATTTTTAAATCCTGAGAAATTAAAAGTAGTAAAAGGAAAATGTTACCATAGAATCTGTACTTCTTAAGCTATAAACACAATAAACGCAACGCAGCAAGCACAACATTTACAATAGCAGTCTAAGGGAAGCTGCATTCGTATTAATTATAATAAAGACAGCAGCGACAAAACATTAGTAAAACAAATAAAATATAAACAATTTATTAATTCCGTATCAATGGAGCTACAAAAACATTTTTCTTTGAAGTTGTATTTCATACATCGCGTTCTTAAAACCTCTATTTCATGCATGCTATTGTATTGACAGCATTAAGCCTCGCATTGACAGCACAAATCCTCTCACTGTGAGCACTAATTCTCTCATTGCTTCAAATAAAAATAGAAATTAGCTTAAAAGCAAAGCAGCAGAATCGTTGCTTATTGTCGTGCTGCCTTTAAATTAATCACTTCCATATGATATTTTTAAGAGATTGCAGCGTATATTGTGTTTATACCGCTACAAATTATTAGAAAGGACGAGAGCGAGAGTGCAATTGCGTATTATTGTTTTTTAATCTACTTTTAATGTCCTTTAGCATTTTAAGTTATTTATTTATAGATTGTTCTATAATTATTGCTGTATTTAAAGCTTTCTCATCTCTCTCTTACTCTCTCTGTGAGAGAGAAATAAAGTGTTTTACAAATGATAAAAAGAATTCTTAAATTCAGACAGTGATTAATGGTTGTGGTAAGTGGTTGAATCGTTGTCACTTTGTATTCGTATTATTCTTTTCTTTATCGAAAAAGAAGAGAAAGAAAGAGAGTGAGAGAGAGAGAGAGAGGCAGAGGAGGCGTGAAGGGCTCAAGAATTGTTTTGTAAATAATAGAAGTTTATTTAAATTATAAAGCAGTAATCCTCTCCAATATTTATAGGATTTCATGGGTCATAAATTAAAGGATTTCTTTACTCAGTTTTCTTCTCTTTTTCAGTCTTTTTCAGTCTTTGTCTGTCTGTATGGATTATTTGTTATAATTTATTCGGGTATAGTGATAAGGAATGATGATTTTTTTTTTGAGAATCTCTCTGTGCAGGTTGTTGTGGATGGTATTTATATCCTGAATTCTGTTCTACCACAAAGTTCTACTTGTTCACATCTCTACACGTTATTTTTCTTATTAATGACTAAAATGTGCACTTCTGAACGCTCTCTTGTTACCAAAAATTTGTTATGTTATCAAAAATTTCCTTGTCGTCCTCGTAAGTATATCCATTTGCTAGTTATTAACCAGTGGATCCCATGTGCATTACGGAGAGATTTTGTTCTCTTACTACTTATTAAGCTTCAATTTCAAAGTGCATAAATACTAATACCCTCGTTCCACATTCCCCCAACCTATGTTTCTAGTTGTAACACGATGCTCTAGATGGAAAGGGCTCATCCCCTGATCATTGATTATCAATGAAAGCTAATATACTGACTCCCTTATAAATTTATTGAATATCAGGTTTTCCATCTAATTTTTTATTATCGTACAGAAATATTCAACTAATTTCTGAATATTACAAAACGATCGATGGTATTTAATCGGGAGATGATAGCTAGAGATGAATCTAAATTGAACCGAAAATTCGGCAGAAGAGCCTTAAGGATCATACCAAATTATTACACCCCGTTACCATGCCTTCTAACTGGCTTTCCGTGCTTAAATGTCTGCATTGAATTGAATTCCACATTATCACTTGGATGGCATTAGGAAAGAAATGGGTTCAGCTATGCAGGAAGATTTAGAACTCACAAATCCTCAGGGCCTAAGCCTCACTCAACCACTTTATATTTTTCGCCGCAGTCTAGGAGGTAGTGTGTTCGCTCATTAGACCTGAAGCCAAGGTTCAAACCCTAGGTCAGACATCTCCTTTCAGGAGGTTTCTGAGAGTTAATACTCTTGAGAGTAAATAAAATTGCCATAAAAAAATTTCTCAAAAATCTGTTTTTCCGGGTCGACTGTAGGTCCGGCCAGTCATGTATAACATAAACACACCCACAACATAAGTGGTGTGAGAAGCTAGGTCGTAATCCTGACTGAAGGGTTATAATGACAATTTATGTTATGTTATACTTCAATACGAAAAGAAAACAAGGATACCCTCTATGAACATGATGATATCACTAGCCAAGTCCAGCTAGAATCCAATACAAACGACTCAGTGTTTTATGCAGATTATTCTCGAGATTTTAAACAACAACGAAGCCATAAAAGCTGAAAATAAAAATGAGGCAGCCATGTCGATAAAAAAAAGTCCAATAGTATGACAAGAATGGCTTTAAAGTAGAATCTCTAAGACTCCCTAATTAACACCCTTGAAGGCAGATTTGATTCCATGGTTTTTTAACTTTTTTCGTTCCCATGGTATTTCTATTCACATATAGATTAACAATCTTAATAATTTATGTCTTTTTGCTGCCTGGCTATATAAACTTTGTCCCAGTAAATATTCTTATTTTTCTTTCTTTATAGTCTCATTTCATTTCTTATTGTCTCGCTTGCATTCGGAGTCATTTCTATTTGATTATCTCTCTTAAACAAAGTTTATAGCCAGTCTTGTGAAAATGATAAATTATTTACACGATAAATGTGATAAATAATATAACATACATACGTATATGTATACAATACATATCTATATGAGATGTTGTCGTTATATTTTATATTTTTGGGGAGAAAAATAAACACAAATTCAAACCATAACTTTACATGTATTACAGTGATAAAACTGTTAAAGAGAAACTAGCTTTCACTAACTACTCTCTCTTTCTCTTTTTCTATCTATATACCTTTTTTTATAATACTGCATATACCATGGCCATATAGAAAACTATTTAAACAAGTTGAGCCAGAAGAGACAAAAAATAAAAATAAAAATTGCAAAATGCCATCACACAGGCCAGACATTGGCAAGCAGACAAATGAGATTAACAATGAGAATGAGACCAAAACAATTCCCTTGAAATAGCATTTCGAGGGCATTAGAAACATAAAAAAAGGAAAATTAAATAAAATAAGAAGACATACGGAAGTATAAAACGCTTTCAATTCCACACTGTATTGTTTTGCGGTTGGAAATGTAAGACGGAGACCACATGCAGGCATATCAGCCTTTTCTTTATTTCTTACAAGTTTCTTATAAACATTGTGCGAACAAATGAAGCGACACGTCAAAACACTGATTGGACCTTATCAGTGTGGCTTCGGATCTGACAAATCACCATCGACCTGACCTTTACATTACCTCTAAGCCTAGAGAAGCCCCATTAAATGCAAATCAACACACTCTACCCTGTTTTGTCGACTACTAAGTAGAAGTCGCCGTAGTATAGTTGGTAGTGTGTTGGCTTATTAGACGTAAAGCCCGGGTTCGTATCCCAGGGCAGACATCAAAACGAAATATAAAAATATTTCTTCGGCGACTTCCTCTCAGCAGATTTCTGGTAAAAACTCTGAGAGTAAATAAAAATTGCCATGAAAAGTTTCCCAAAATCTGTCGTTCGGAGTCGACATTAAACTGTATGTCCCGCCACTCACGTATAAAATTAACGCATACAACATGAGTGCGGTGTGAGTGGTGTGAGATGAGAAGCTAGGCCGTAATCCTGACTGAAGGGTTATAATGGCCAATTATGTATGTATGTATGTACTAAGTAGACTTTAATGGCCCCATAAGAAATTGTATTTTTGCTGGTATTCTTGTGAAGCTGATAAGGCTATGAAAAATGACGTTGAGCAATTCCTGTAGCTACGTCGTTATTGCTGCCTTCAGCATTTTTACACGGTAGTCTATCAATATGGGTCTGGCAGTAAAAGAAGGCAAAACGAAGTGTATGTTGTTAAAATTAGGGGCATGCGGCGTATTTGATACCAGACTACAGCCGATAATTATACTTTCAATGGTGTCCGCGAATTTGTTTATCTTGTCTCCGCTGTTACCAGCAAAAATAATATGCGTCTGGAGATCAAACGTCGTATCACTGTGGCCAAAAGGTGCTATTATGGTTTCAATTGGCATGGGAGTAGCAGAGACCTATGGCGCAGAAGCATTGGCGCTTAATAGTGCTGATGCAGCATCCTTGAGAGTATTCTGAAGAAAAGTCCTACGTAAGGTCTTCGGTCCAGTGCGAGTTGGCGAAGATTTCCTCTGCGCTGGCTCGGCCATGTCGTTCGAATAGAAAACGATATTTCAACGAGAGGGGTATTTCATGTGAGGATTAGCGGAATTAGCTGCAGAAGATGTCCTTGTATACGTTGGAAGGGCCAAATCAGAGAATATTTGTCATCGATTGGCATGACCAATTGGCGAAGTGCGCAAGAAGCAGGAGCGCCTGGAAGAATGAGTTAAGGCACGCAATAATAAACGCATCATAATGATCAATTAAGTACGTACCTGTAAAAAGTCTAGTTTTTTGTACGAAAGTAAAATGTGGCAAGTTTCGAACATAGAAAAAAAAGCTACATAGTTGAAGCTTTATGGTCGACGATCTCGTACTGAAGCAAAATACCGTTGGAATATATGGTGAAACAGTTAAACCATACCAAAGAACACTTTGAAACAGGCTGAACTGAAAAAAGCTAGAATGATGACGTATTTACGTGGTATGAAATGAAAATCACACCAAGAACTCAAAAATACTTGACATGATTTGTGGAAGCTTTATATTGCGGAAAAATGTTCCAGTTTAAATTCATTGGTTTTTGGAATTCGATTTATCTTGATGTTATAGAGGCAGAGCAATTGTTTAATAGGTAATAGCGACACGTACATATAATAAGGAGCGGCTTACAAAAGTCCATCAACCAGACAGAAAGATGATGAATGTGAATGCCGAAAGCCAGAGTCTACTATTTATGCAATGCGTTCAGTTACGAGTATGAGATGGAAGGTAAAGAAAATACCTTAAAATTTAATTTTTTTTTTATTGTTCGGGGAAATAAAGTGACAAACCAATAGCGCTGTGGACGTTAAGTTTCGGTGGATAGAGGATATTGCTTTCTACTGTGGGAATAAAGTTATGCAATTTCACGTGCGATGGTATATTCAGTTTAACACTATCTTACAGATTTTATTTTAAAAAAATTATAAGAAAATTTATTTTTATTTTGCCAACAAATAACAGTTGTTGGTTTTAATGACTCCCTAGTTTCAGATATCCTAATAAAAATATTCTCTTGAATTTTAAAACGATTTGAGTGTCCTTGTAGATTTGTAAAAACATTGTTAGAAACTATACCTACAGTGGACAGAAAAAGTCTTTGTACGGCAATATATTTTGACAAAAAAACAGTCCCCACAGGCTAAATACTCTTGCACAAAGCACAGCTATGGCTTCAAGATAGTATTTAGGAGATCATTTGAAAGTTACGGTTACGTAATCGCTAAACCTTAAACAAAAGTCAACCGAAAAACTTGCTCATGGTGCCACCAGAAAACACTAAACATAACTTGTACATTCAATTCCAAATGGGATAAATGTGTGAGTGCTTGACCTTAAGGGATATTCTACTAAATACAGGGGATAACATTTTCATGTATTAGGCATTTGAATTTAAAATTTACTCAGGGTTCTCCTTGGTTGGTAAATATGGATTCATCTGAAACTTTTCCTTATTTTTCTCTTTTTTTATGAAAAAAATTAAAAAAATTTTTATTTTATAATAAAACAGAAATAAATTAATAAACTAAATTCTCGTATAGAAACTATAAATTTTTATACAAACTTTTGTTTAAAATTCATAAAATTGCTAAAATATATTGCCGTACTAAGACTTTTGCTGTGCACTGTATATGAATAACAAATTAAAAATATACTCAAATTAATACGTTTTTTTTAACAAGAGACCAATAAAAGAAATTTTTTGTAAACAAACTACGAAATCCTCCCATACATATTCCCACACATTATCCTTTCCCTTTTATACCCCCGTCTTTTTTGTGCAAATGGAAAATAAATGTTAACAAATTGTATTTCACTTATATATCCTTTGTTTCTGTTTTATCCACATCCTTTTAAAAGTCGTTGTTGTTGTTGTTTTTACTGCTAAAATATCTTTACGCTATTCTATCTACTTCGATATCACTTACAGTGTATTTTGTTTGTTAAAATTGCTTAAAATTGGTTTCCTTATCAAGTAGGGGAATGAGAAAAAAACTGAAGAAAAATGTCAAATGTAAATAAAAATAGTAACACTAGTATACCGACTATGTAACGTATCATTCACTCATTCATTTTAGAACCAAACAACACAGACACAACTAAGTACATCTACTACTTAGAAGAGTACTCCGTAGAAAACATTTTTATTAAGAATTCTCTCATCTTCTCTTAAAAAATAAAAATAAATGTATGAAGGAAATGCATAGAAAAATTTATAAGCAGCCCTTGAATCAAAACATATGAGGAAAGAGCAGGAAGCGTGATTTGAATTGATTTGAAGGCAATTTTTCAACAAGAACAACAACAATAACAAGTTATGCTATAAACACAATAAACGCAACACAGAAAACACATCAATTTTTTAACAGCACTTCGCTTGTTGTTGCACTGCCTTTAAAATACAGTAATCCTTTGATTTACGTCGCCTCGATTAACGTTGTTTCGATTTACGTCGTCAAATTTTTTCCCTCTAACTTCAATTTACGTCGTCATTCGCTTTACGTCGCCTTTTTTGGAACCAACTGCGACGTAAATCGAGGTAATTTTGTCCATACGAATACACCCATGTATTCTATTATTGAGAGATTGCTGTGTTTGCTGCATTGTGTTCCATTTATTGTGTTTATAGCATAAGATTCACAAAGCAGAATAAGGAGAGAGTATATTCCTTTATTATTTGAATATTCTGACTACTACCAATGTTGTTTGATAAACATTAATTTACAACAACAACAACAAAAAATAAATACACAGTCATAAACACATACACAAAGTCGTGGCATAATAAATATAATGGCCACACATAAATTTCGCCCTCTCAGAATGATACACCTACACTCACTCAGACAAAATTTTCAATAAAAACAACGCAAATCGCGATATTATCGCATTATTTAGCATTCATTTGGTCTCATTTGGCTATTGTGTTGTGTCCTATTAAGTCTAAGCTCGTTTTCATTAAATAAGGGTTCAACTTTCGCTCCTCTATAAATCTACGGATAAGTTTAATCATCGTTATTAAATTCAACGCTATATCCAGTAGTAGATATTTGATGCAGGGATTTGCGACAGTCGGATGACCTAGAGGGTGACCTAGTTTGCGTTGGAAGCCCGTTATCGATTGGAGTGACCAACTGGCGAAGGCACGCAAGATGCAGGGGTCTGGTAGGATTTTCTAAGGCAGGCCGATATACGATAATCGGGTTGTTAATGGCCATTTAACTACGTAATATCCAGTTGTATCCACATTAATGAAGAACAATGTAATTTAAATTAATGTCTGTTTTCGTAAGTGTCCTAACGGGATTTAAAAACAGTCTGCTTTGAAGTTTAAAAATACTGCCATTTACACAAGTTTCCGCAGACACTTTCAAATAAAATTTAAGTCTGTCTACTAAGAAGACATATGCACGAGCTCTGTACTTATGTACATGCATAAAAAGTCAAACACTTCAACAATACTGGAATATGAAAGGGAGTAAAGAAAATATAAAACCAATTGTAGGATTTATAAGTTTAATTTTAATTTTATAAATACAAACACGCACATAGCCGTGCACTCATGCAAACTTTACTATCTCTCTGTCATTTATAAACGTAAAATAACAGACACAAACTCTTACAAGAAAAGTATAAACTAACTACAAGAGTTGTCATGTTAATAAATATTTGTTTGTAAACAAGAGCATGTCTACTGTGTTTCTTATATTTTATAGAAGAGAAACAAAACTTTACATACATACACACATACATACCTTAATTTACTCTTGACTTCCTTTTCCTTGAATTTTTATACCAAAAGGTTTATCGTAGCCTAGGATGTCCGATTTCCCTCGTGTACATATTCAAAAGATTTTTCCACCAGAGCATCTTCACTCATACACACAGTCACATCCAAGCCAACGTAAACGTTATTCTTTTTTAACATCTGACGATATGGATGACAGCATACAGCTCATATACACAGTTACTAAAGTATACATACGGTTAACAAATTTCAGAACTTTTTTAACCAATCCGTTTTCGTTGGAAATCTTTATAGTTTGCTCGATTTAAGGCGGTCTTTTGCATTGGTTAAAAAATTTCTGAAATTGAACTGAATTGTGACCCTGCACAAGCCCACAAAAGTGTACATCCGATTAACAAATTTCACAAATTTCTGAACCAATGCAAAAAAGATTTTAAACGAAAACGGATTGGTTAAAAAATTTCTGAAATTTGTTAACCGTATGTATACTTTTGTGGCTGAGTGTATATGTAGCTAATGATTAAAATATGTCTATTCACGCTGCCAAAGCAAATAGTACCATATACCATATTTTACGAAGAATTTTTCTCTCAAAACCTGCAAGCGCAGCTTCATGTGTCTGCTCTATTTATCCACGCTTCTGATCATATTTTGATTACAACCCCAACTATAATAGTTTTTATAAATTATATACAATCCATAGAGTTGCCAGATGCTTTCTTACTTACTTAGTTGGTCATTACAACACTTCAGTCAGGATTACAACCTAGCTTCTCACATCACTTATATTGTGTGAGTTAGTTTTGTACATGAGTTGCGGAACCTACAGTTTAAAGTCGACTGCGGACGACAGATTTTTGAGAAACTGTTCATGACAATTTTATTTACTCTCAGAGTTCTTGCCAGAATTCTGCAAAGAGGAAGTTTGCCGCAGATATATTTTTTCATATTTCGTGTTGTTGAAGATGTCTGACCTGGGGTTTGAACCATGGCCTTACGTTTAATAAGCCAACACACTACCTACTAGACTACGCTGGCTTTGAACTCTTATTTGCTTGGGAGAAAACAGTGAATTGAAAGTAAAATGGGAACTTGAAATAAAACTGAAATTCAAATATACATAAACATTTGAAGTAAGTATTTAGGAAATCATTAGAAAATAATTATAAGAGAAGGAAAAATACTAACAAATGAAAAAAAGAAAATAACAAAATAATCCAGGGTATATATCCTACTTTTTACTATTTTTATTCCAACTAAACTTAGTAATATCCACTGTTAAGGTTATCCCCTGTTATACTGTACACTTACAAATATACCTCGCGGAGAATTCTTGTAAAATGTATAGCAATGACTCATCATCGTCATCATCATCATTAATGAGGCAAAAACATATTGAAGTAACAACATCAACATGAGGATATAAAAACAAAAACAGAATTTTGTTTTCCCTTTTTTGTTTGGCGTTGCTCTCTTGGCATTAACATGTTGAAAATGTGAACTTTTCGTAGTTTTTCCACCACTCGCTCTCACACACACGGGTTTATAAAGCAGAGAAGTTAACTACAACTCAATGTATGTACCAATACATACTTAGGTGAACAACAAACATATTTGGGTTGTTTGGTTCATGTTCACTGAAAGAGAGACAGACAAACAGGCAGAGAAACAGACAGACGAACATGTATACAAGTAACTTCAATATGCAACATGCAACCACCCCTTATTAACGAGTCAACATGTTTGTTTTTTTTGTCTGTATCGTAAACCAAAGTACAGTGGAGTAGAATGCACACTCGATGACAAAATTTATGATGATCTGCTTGAAATTGAAATTTAATATATAGGAGGCTCGAATTTAATCAAAAAGCGTACTCTTTTTAAATTATTTGCTTTGACAAATTTACTTTGTTTTCAATATTAAACTGTGTATTATTATAGGGAGGGGTCCTAGAACTATAAGGTTACAATACATAATGACGTATAAACTACAGATTGAGCTGCATAATTTTCAAACGAACTTGTGTTGGAAGAAAGCGCTTTGGCAATCTACACAAGCAATGATTGAAACTGATACTGCACTCTCTAGTCCATACTTGTGATGTCAAAGTCACTTTCAATTCAAACACATGCACCTGGAAATGTGTGTAACTGCTGTGGCATAATGCAGAATTAAAACAGCTATTTAGTCGCTTTACTTGTCGTGGTCAACGTAATGCTATGTATAACGAATAGCTGAAACTAGCCGCTTCTGTTTAATATTCTACACATTTTTTGTGTCTGATGCATTTTTATTTCTATAAATTTTAAAACATTTTTTAACTTTGGAAAGTTTGCCTTTTTTCAATCGCTTTTGGGTTATCTTTTGTATCATGGGTTTAAATTTGAAACATCGGTTATTTCGAATCTGGCAATACTTATGTCATTCTATTCTCTAACAAAATTTAGAATATTATCTGAATTCTGAACGTAATGAATCGCTTTACGCTTTAACAACGTTGGGATTTATTGGAAACTTATTTCCAAAACAAAGACAATTGGTCGGAATTTTTTTTTTCGGAAAAAAAAATTTATTTTTTCGGTGAAGGTCATTTGCGTCTTGGTGTATACGTTACTAAGCAAAATTGCGTCAAAAAACCCAGACGCACCCCATACAGAATGCACCCATTACGAGTGACAGTTTGGTGTGACTTGTGGAGCGGAGGCATCATTGACTCATATTTCCATGAAAATAAGGACGGCGCAACCATTACGGTCAATGGAGACACCTATCGCACCATGATAAACGATTTTTTTTCGTAACCGCTTTTAATGGCAGTGAGGTGAACAATGTTTGGTTTCAACAGGATGCTGCAACTGGCCACACATCTCATGCCACAATCTATTTATTGCTTCAAATGTTTGATGGCCGTTTAATTAGACGATATGTTCATGGCAATTGGTGGCCAAGAAGCTGTGATATGACACCGTTGGACTATTTTCTGTGGCGTGCCACTAAAGGAAAGAAACAATTAAGCATTTGAAGGCCAACATTCGTGTTGGCATTGCCACGACACGACCCCATACACCCGAGGATGTGCCCGAAAATTAATGCGACCTAACGACGAACTGTGAAGCCAGCCGCGGTGGCCATATGAATGAAATAAGATTCCATTTCTCATCGGAACAATTGTACTTCACAATAGAAGAATAAATTTGGCAAAATTTCAAACCATTTTTGTTTTATTGCAGGTTTAAATTTAAACTTTTAAATGACCCACCCTATATAATAAAATAACATCCATATGAAATGTATTCACATAATCTTTTTATTTGTTTTATTATTGCGCCAATTCCATGCCTGTGACAACTATTTATGCAACATTAAAGAAAATTATCCTAAAGCACCACTCGTTGTGCAAATTAATGTGGAGACTAAAATCGTAATTTTAATTTCATCTCCTTGCATTTAACAATAATCACCACTACTGTCAATGTACGCTACGCATATGCCTGTGTATGTGTAATTTGTTGTTTATTTTTTGTAACAAAATTATTGTGCAGTTAAAAGTTTAGTGAAAAACAGCAACAACGAATACAATTTCGGGGACCCCTGAACATATGCTATACATTTGTTTGAAATTATTCAATACAGTGAAAATTCAAACATAGTTAAAGGATAGCAAGAGTAAAAAGAGAGTGAATCGAACAATGTTTACAATGTAAACACAAGTAGAAGTGTACTATACATATGTATGCATCAGTATACTCACATATTGTAGAAGCGTATTTCAGTGACTCTTTCATTATTTACAAAATTCTGAAATATTTGTTGCTGTTGTTGTTTTTCTTTTTTGTACAATTTTGTTGTATGCTTTTTCGCTTTACTTTTTCGCCGGTTTGTTTTGTTTTTCTTTCTTTTTTTCTTTTTTGTGTATTTCATTTGTTGTGTGATTGCTAAAGTGGTAGTGTTGGCGTAGTTCAAGTGTGTTATTTTGTGTTGTACGTAGTAACTGTAATAAAATATACAACAACAACAAGAAATCCAACAAACAAAAGTACCCTTAGATGGTGGTTGACTGTATTTCATTCATTTTTATATGTGCAGACTTGTTGCAATGACTTCAGATTTATTTTTGTTTGTATACGAGTGTTGTTATATGCATGTGTACTATTACAGACTGCTAGAATGGTTTGTTTAGCAGTCTGCAGGCGGCAGTTGTAATTTTTTCGTTGTCGTGCCTTGCAACCATCATTTTTACACAAGGGGTTGTAAAATGTCAAACGGTTTTGTGTTGCAAACTAATTTTATGATGTTTAAACAATGATTTCGTGAATTTGTTTTCATAGAGATTGAACTAGAATAAAAGAAAATTTAGAATACGAGTTTAAAATGTGTTTGAAAAATAAATGCAACAAGAAAACTTAAACAAATATTACAGAAAATTATTTAACACATGAATTAATAATAAATTTCAAATAAGAAAGAAGATTGGGGTGTCAAACTATAAGGGAGAATAATAAGTAGCAGGTTTTATACTGTCTGCAACATTGTTTAGCAACATGTTTACATCAATAAAAATAAAAATTGTGTACGTTGTTCTTTTGAGGTTACAAAGAAAGTGAGTTTCTTTGCCTTAACAAAAGGTATAGCCGTGATATCAGGTATAATAAATTATAAACCACTACGTAGTGATAATAATGCCGCTTTAAAAGGCTTTTCAGAAGTCGCGGTAATCTGATAGGTAATGTGTTGGCTTATTAGACGTGATGTCACCGTTCAAACGCCAGGTCAGACAGCTCCAATAACAAAACGAAGTATAAAAGAAATATCTACTTCGACTTAATCTCAGCAGATTTCTGGCAAAATCTCTGAGAATAAAATAAAATTGCTACGAAAAGTTTTTAAAAAATCTGCCGTTCGGAATCAACTTTAAACTGTAGGTTTCGCCACACATGTTTAAAATTAACACAAACAACATAAGAGTTGTGAGAAGCTAGGTCGTAATCCTGATTGAAGGGTTGTAATGTATGTGTGGAGTTGTTTGTGGCATTTGCTCCTCATAAGGAAAAAAGAAAGAGAGATAAGTGTGTATATATAATGTTATTGACTACTTATGGGCTAATAAATACTTCTGAGCAAAAGTTGTAACGATTGGGAAAAACAGCTGAAGTGTTCACAATAGTAGGCTGGAACTTTGTTTTCTAGTCAGTTAGAAAAATAAATTTAAAAAATCCGATTTAGAATGTTTCCAAGTCGCCATTAGGCAGAAACGCATGTCAACGTATGTGAATGCGTGTGAACGGACATGGACGTATATCAACGCAGTAATAATTTTTCTTGTTGAACTTAGCTAGGGGAAAAAAACACAATCCTAACGTCTCGGATTATCGAGAATCCATTCAAATACAAGGATGAGTGAATAAAATTGTGATTGTGTCAGTCAGCACATTTCTGGCAAGACCTTTGAGAGGAAATAAGATTGCTATGAAAAGTTTCTCAAAACATCTGCCTTTCGGAGCCGACTTTATGTTGTAAGTCATGCCACTCGTGAATGAAATTAACACACACAACATAAGTTGTGTGAGAAGCTAGGTTGTAATGACCAATTATGTATGTATGTAGATAAGCATGCTGTTGGATTAGAAAGTATATCAATTTATTATGTACGACAGGCTTTAAATTTTTAAAATTTAAGCATTACTGATAAAAAAAATTATACGACTTCAGCTGCAATCGAAATATGCCAAGGGTTTCTATTCCTATTTTTTTGGCCCACTGTACTTTGCGATGTTTATGTTAAAAAAAAAACTAGTCGATCTGCTACTGAAACCATTGTTGGTCTTTTGATTCGACCACAAAGAAACGCTAATGACTTTTTCCTAACTCAACATTTGTTTTCCAGTCAAATTAAATCGACCGCATTTTAGTGGGCAATCAAAAGTTTTGTATAAACAACAACATTCACAAAAAAAATTAAAGGAATCAAATAAACAAAACTTCAGAGAAAACAAAAGCAGAAAAGATTGCATTTTTTTTCCGTTTGATAACATCGCTTAGGATATGACTCCCATTCATGCTGTGCACTGTGTTGGAAAACAGGAAATATAGTAAAGAAAAGTAAGAGGGCTTACCATATAATAAACTTTTGTTTACTAATTACACAAAAAACCAACAAATGCAATAAAAACAAAAACAATACCACATAAAATCCTTTTTAAATAAAAGAATTTTCATAGCAAATCTATGAACACAAAAATGAGGCTAAACAGCCAGAAACGAAGAAAAATGGAAGACTCTGCTCTTTAAAAAAATAATTTCTTTGAACTCTAATGAATATTTAATTTATTTTGTTGTTACTCCCAATTAATAAAATTACAATATTAGGCTCTATAATAGAGTTAGTATAGTTTCTCTAAAAAAAAAGAAAAAATTAAACCACGACTACAATAGTTGACCATTTAAAAACAGTCCCTAATGCTACTACAATGAATGAATATTTTCCAAACACAGAAAAATTAAAAAAAGTAGCACGCAAGTCAATCGACGGAGAGAAAAGAAGGGAGTAAATGGCGCCATATGGACGCGACTAAATTAAATGCAATTTCTAAAATACCAATTATTGTTATCCACTCTTTTTCGTCTTTCTTTCTTTCTTTTCTTTTGTACGGGTGTGTGTTTTGTATTTTGTTGTTTGTGGTTCTTCCTTTTGCATTGAAAAGTTCTTTAGAAAATCTGTCTCTCACGCCCTCTTTCTCTGTCTCTCTCTCTTGGTCAATGTTTTTACCCGTCTTTGTTTTCATTTGCATTCATTGTTATTTTGCCTTGGGTGATATTGTGTTTTTAATATTTCTTCTTGGAGTTATTATCGCTCTGACTTTGTGCTTGCCTCGTATTATGCCAAAAACAAAAATTTGATTTCAAATAGTTTTTAAATTATTAAGAATTTTGATTTCCCAGAACCAAATAAGTAATAAAGGGTGAGCCAAATAACTTTTTTTTGAAAATGCTTTAAAAAAAAAACTAATTAATATTTTCTCAAATTTCTTTTTTTATTTGAAAGTACAATCCTTCCGGTTAATAATGGAAAATAATTTCATTCAAATGGCTGCCTCGGCTGGCCATGCAGTAGCCTACACGATCGGTCCAATGTTTAAAAACATTATCGATTGTGTGCAGCTGTATTTCTCCAATGGCTTCGCGAATATTGTCCTTTAAAGCGTCATTTGTCTCTGGCTTGGTCGGCGTAATACTTATCTTTGAGGGCACCCCACAAATAATAGTCCAACGGTGTCAAATCAAAGTTTAAAGTCGACTCCGAACGAGAACTTTTCATGGCAATTTTATTTACTCACAGAGTTTTTGTCAGAAAACTGCTGAGAGGAAGTCGCCGAAGAAATACTTTTTGTACTTTGTTTTGATGTCTGGCCTGGGGCTCCAACCCTGGCTTTACGTCTAATAAGCCAATACACTGCCTACTAGACTACGGCGACTTCAACTGATGAACTATTTACACTCAAATGGCTTTTGTAACCATAATGTGGCCAAAACTGACACACTGCAGTATAATAGGACAATCAGTCTCAATTTGAAGTGTGCCCGCCAGGTTACCAACTATGTGGACAATATTCGAAAGCGGAAATCCGAAACCAGACTGGCAAACTATCAGTGGCAGGATTCTCTTTAAAGACTGCATATCCAAAGATCCAGGCATTATCTCATTTAGAAATGCCCGGTATTATTTCATTAGCTCTGACTGCAGCAGAGACTGTAGCAAACTTTACACATGTGCTTTTAACCTGATTGACGATCTATTAGGCCTCGAATATCTCTAAGCAATAATTTATAATTTCTTAATTAGATTACAGCTGCATAAGCTTACAGATCCTACCATCATTCCTCAGCCTAAAGTTTTATTAATTTTTGGTTAAAAAAACGTATTTTTAAACAGAACAGCAGTAGCCTTCATTATAAAGGGTGAGCCATTTAAAAGTTAAAATTTAAAAATAAAACAGAAACGGTTTGAAGTTTTGCCAAATTTCTTTTTTTTTTGATGTGAGGTACAATTGTTGCGATTAGAAATGGAATATTGTCTTATGCATATGGCTGCCGCGGCTGACCTTACGGTACCTCTTTCCATCGGTCCAATTTTAGTGAACTTTTTCCAGTTTATGGGGTCGTATCCCGGCAATGGCATCACGTATGATGGCCTTCAAATGCTCAATTGTCTATGGTTTGTCGGCATAACACTTTTCTTTAACAGCTCCGCACAGAAAATAGTCCAACGAATTCAAATCGCAGCTGCTTGGCGGCCAATTGACATCACCATTTCTTCTAATTAAACGGCCATCAAACGTTTCACGCAATAAATCGATTGTGGCATGAGATGTCTGGCAAGTTGCACCATCTGTTGAAGAGCGGGTACAAAAATCTCGGTTATTACGCTGCGATGGTCTCCGTTACAAAACAAAGTATATGTTATCGACAAGTAGAGACGTGCGGCGTATTGATCCTCAGATTACGGCCGATAACTATACTTTTAATACAGTCAAGGAATTTATGTATCTTGGCTCCGCCGTTACCACCAGAAATGATGTCAATCTGGAGATCAAGCCCTGGATCACTCTTGCAACAGGTGCTACTATGATCTCAATAGGCAATTGGGTAGCAGAGACCTCCCTCGTACGACAAAACTAACACTCTACAATACGCTAATCCTCCCCGTGCATCGTTATGACGCAGAAGAATGGACCTTATTAAGCACTGATGCAGCAGCCTTGAGAGTGTTCGAGAGAAAAGTACTGCGTAAGATCTTCGGTCTAGTGCGAGTTGGCGATGATTACTGCATCCGATATAATAGTGAGCTGTACGAGCTCTTCAACGACATGGACGTTGTACAGCGTATTAACAACCAGCGGCTGCGGTGGCTCAGCCATGTCGTTCGAATGGAGGAGGATGCTCCGGCGAGACGGGTATTTGATGCTGCGATCTGCGGAAGTCGGCGAAGAGGACGACCTTGTAGCCGTTGGAAGGACCAAATCGTGGAAGCCCTGTCACCGATTGGTGTGACCAACTGGCGTAGGTGCGCAAGAAGCAGAGGCACCTGGAAGGATGTGTTGCGGCAGGCCGAAATCCCTTAATCGGGTTGTTAATGGCCAATTAAGTAAGGAAGTAAGGTCTCCGCTGACCGTAATCGTTGCAACGTCCTCATTTTCAAGAAATCCTCATTTCAAAAGCACCAAACAGTCACGTGTAATGGGTGCATAAGCTTCTGTAGGATGACGTGTGGGTTTTCTGAGCCCCAAATATGGCAATTTTGCTTATTTCTGTGTTCTTTCAAAAGTTAATTGGCGTAATCAGTTCATATACGTCTAAAATTGCAAATTAAATATTCAGCAGCTTTAATTTGTGGAATCTTATAATTAAATCTCACAATACAATAATAAAAGAAACAAATTTTAGGGAGTTTCAAACTTTTCTTACTATAAACTGTCATAATAAATACTGAACGCCTTTCTACTGCTGTTTTTATTGTCTTGGTTTTCATTTGTAATTTAAGGAGCCTGTTAGAAATGCAAAACTGAACATAAATGAGGCATAAAGTTAAACGTCAATAAAATATGGCCATGCAAATACTAAAACAATAGCAGCACAAACAGCAGTACCTACTAAGCAATAAAAACTTGCCGAAATAGTTGAAACAAATTATTTTGTATATTAAATCGTTAAAAATTAATTTCAATTTTTACACCAAATTTAACGCATCGCATTGCCTTATCACCGCAACAATTTGCGAAGATAATCGCAAAAATTCATTTAAAATTTCATGAACCCAGAGAGACAATGTTGATTAAACGTGATATTGGTGTGTCTAAAGAACTTATAAAAACCTTAGAAATACTGCTGCGCTACTGGTATAAAAAGGGTAATAAGGTGAAGGGAATAGGATATGTGTTATTATCAACGTATGATGACATGACGAGGCATTAATAACGACAGGCGGCAAAATATTAACACTTTTTTTCTGTTCCATTTACTGTGGCAACGGAAGTAGGCGCAATTTCCTTTCAAGCAACCAACAACAAAGTTTAGATGTTTTTATTACCGTCTAAAATATGATTAAATTTTTTATTATCTTCCATACACTGTTTGCATTGTAGCTGCTCATTTTAATTTGAAAGAAAAAAATTTTGCAGGAGTTTTTATTATCAAAAAAAAAAACAAAGATATCCTCGTTACCGACACCGAATCATGGCAATGAAAACATCAAGAATTTCTCTTTGCTTTTTTGCCTTAAACAATGCCATCATTGTCATCATTATCAACGTGTACAGTAATAAAGATGACGATGATGGCGGCAATTGGCTCTTCTTCATGGTATAACTACTGCGAACACGGAAGCACAGTGATAAAACGATATGACACGTACAACATAGACGCACTCACAAACACAAACAAACGTACGATTAGACTCGTACACATGCTCTTACAATGTAGAGATAGAGACTCGTAAAAAACAAAACATTGTAGATATTAGTACGCTGAGTACGTACCAAACACATAAGCATTATCGATGCTCTGGAATTTCTAAGCAAAACGGAAACTTTTAACTTAAAAAATGAAAAATATTGTATCTGCCTCTTGACATGGGACAAAATCAAGTTCGGCTGATATATGTAAGTCTGGGACAGTTAGTACAACTTTTTGCAGCAATTAATCTGCAATACTCCCTTTCGTATGCTCTGTCTAAACTAGCCTAGATGTTCTCTATACTCTACTAGCTGTACTGATTAAATATTAAGGGTGACGAACCACAGAGATAACAATCTGTATTACGGCCAAGAACTTTATTTTTATGTTCACAGGCTAAAAAATTATTTAAGCATTGTTAGAAGTCGCGGTAGTCTACGAGGTAGTGTGTTGTCTTAGTGGACGTGAAGCATCGATTCAAGCTCCAAGTTAGACATCTCGATCAAAGCGAAATATGAAAAAATATTATTTCGACGACTTTCTCTCAGCAGAAAACTAGCAAGAACTCTGAAAGTAGGGAAAATTGCTATCAGAAGTTTTTCAAGTAAATCTGGCGTTCGGAGATGTCTTTAAACTGTTGGTCACGCCACTCATTTATATAATTAGCACACACAATAAACGTGGTATTAGAAGCTAGGTCGTAATCCTGACTGAAGGGTTGTAATCACCAATTATGTATGTACATATAACGGGTGATTTTTTAGCTATTACCTTTTTGGGTACACAGCTCACGCACGTTTCGCGTTTTGTTTCACTGTCAAACATCTTCAGTTTGGTCTATAATTTAACCATGAATCGTCTTACAAACGAACAACGCTTGCAAATCATTGAATTTTATTATCAAAATGCGTGTTTTGTTAAGAAAGTTCATCGCGCGCTTCTTTCATTTTATGGTCAGTTTAATCGACCCACTGAAGCGGCTATTCGGGCTATTGTGACTAAATTTCGCACCAAATTTACATTGTTGGACATTAAACCACCAACACGGTTACGTAGAGTTCGAACTGAAGAAAATATCGCAGCTGTACCGGCCAGTGTTAATGGTGACCATCAATTATCGATTCGTCGCCGTTCGCAGCAATTGGGCCTCTGTTACTCAACAACGTGGAAAATTTTACGGAAGAATTTAGGTGTGAAGCCTTTCAAAATACAACTGGTGCAAGAATTGAAGCCGAACTACCTAGCGCAACGCAGAATTTTTGGTGAATGGGCTCTTGGAAAGTTGGCCGAAGATCCACTTCTTTATCGAAAAATTGTGTTCAGAGACGAAGCTCATTTTTGGCTCAATGGATACGTAAATAAGCAGAATTGCCGATGTTGGAGTGAAGATAGCCAGAAGCATTGCAAAAGCTACCAATGCATCCAGAAAAAGTCACAGTTTGGTGCGGTTTATGATCTGGTGGCGTCATTGGATCGTACTTCTTCAAAGAATCTGCGAATCGTAACGTAACTGTGAATGGTGAGCGCTACCGTGAGATGATATCCAACTTTTTTTTGCCAAAAAGCAAGAGCTTGATTTGCATGACATGTGGTTTCAACAAGACGGTGCCACATGCCACACAGCACGCGTAACAATGGACTTATTGAGAGGCGAGTTTGGTGAACATTTTATTTCACGTTCGGGACCGGTCAATTAGCCGCCTAGATCGTGCGATTTAATGCCTTTAGACTATTTTTTGTGGGGCTATGTTAAAGCTCATGTCTATACAGACAAGCCCGCTTCAATTGACGCATTGGAAGACAACATTGAAGCATTTATTCGTGAGATACCGACAGAAATGTTGGAAAGAGTATGCCAAAATTGGACTAAGCATATGGAACATTTGAGGCGCAGTCGCGATCAACATTTGCATGAAATAATCTTCAAACATTAAATTATATGGACCATACTATCGATTCAAATAAAGATTTTATGCATTTTTCTGAATTTGAGGTGTTTTTTTTTTGAAAAATTCTCCTATAGCTCTTAAAAAATCACTCATTATAATTACAAGCACTATCAGGATTACATTATATACACATACACATAAAATGGTAAAGAAAAACCACGTTAAGAAAACACTTTCATTATAGAACGAATAAAATTAAAAAGGGACGTGTAAAAATTTCTTTCCTTCGAATGTTGGCGTTGTTGTAGATAAAACTTTAAATGTTAATGTTTGTATGTGCGCCACAAAATGTAGGAGTAACAGTGTATCAGTTTAAGTTTATAACGCTGTATTGCAGCATTTGTTGTAAATAAACATTTATTTTTATGAGAGTCATAAAAAAACTAATACAAGCAAAACAAACTATTAAGTTACACTCTCCTCACTTACTCTCTCTCTCTCTCTCTCTTCCTTGCTTTCTTTCTTCCTTATGCACACACACATAAGATAAAATAAAAAATAAAAGCTTGATGCCACGCACAACACACGTTGTTTCGTTGAATATGAAAACAAGTTTTTAAACCAATGTGACTGATTTGAAATTCAAACACAAGCTGACTTTTATTTTATTTCTTTGCGTTTAAATGTACAAAATGGTAAGTACAAAAATGAGAAGTTTCAATGCCAAAAATCGTAGTCCTAAGTAACTATCCTTTCCATCCCAGCTTTGTGTTCGTTCAAAACATAACGAATTTGTTTACCCACCCTTGTGTTTGAACGATATATTTCGTTATTCCGCGATGTTAGAAATATGTTTTGTTTCTTTTGGCTAAGTTTAACAAAAAAATTATTACTGCGTTGATATGCATCAACATGCGTCATCATGCGTTGACATGTGTTTTTGCCTAATAGAGACTTGGAAACATTCAAAATCGGATGTTTTTTTAATTTCTTTTCTAAAGTAAGTCGAAAACAAAGTTTCAACCCACTATTACAACTTAGAATCAACTCTTTCTCAGGAGTATTTATTAGCTCATAACTATTCAACAACCATATATACACATACTTCTTTCCTTTTTTTCCTTATAAGGGCCAGGGCCACAAAAATCCCTTTGCATACATACATGCATAATTGCTCATTGCAACGCTTTAGTCAGGATAACGACGTAGCTTCTCACAATACTTACATATGTTGCGTGTGTCAATTCTATACATGAGCGGCGGGACCTATAGTTTAAAGTCGACTCCGAAACCACTAATTGTTGAGAAACTTTTCCATGGCAATTGTATTTTACTCTTGCGGTTTTGGCCAGAAATCTGTTGAGAGAAAGTGCCAAAAAAATATTATTTTTTATTTCGGTTTTGTTGGAGATGCCTGACCTGGGATTTGAACCGTAGCGGCCTCATGTCTAATAAGCCAACACACTACCTACTAGACAACAGCGAATTTTGTTACTTATCTTATCAATGAACTTTTTACATTTCGTGTCTGACATTACTAAGGCGACTACTATGCAGTCACTGTGGACATTGAAAAAAAGTCGGACTTAATATTGTTATAAGGAGACTCTAAAGCATTTGATTATAATACGTTACCAAAATTATACCAAAGAAAATTTGAATTTGTCGCACTTCCTTACTTACTTACTGAATTGGCCATAACAACAACGATTAACGGATTTCGGCCTGCCGCAACACATCCTTCCAGGCGCCTCTGCTTCTTGAACGCCTACGCCAGTTGGTCACACCAATCGATGACGGGGCTTACAAGCTCGTCATCTTCGCCGACTTCCGCAGATCCCCGCATCAAATACCCGTTTCTGACTGAGCATCCTTCTACATTCGCACGACATGGCCGGGCAGCCGCTGGCAGTACTTTTCTCTCGAACACTCTCAAGGCTGCTGCATCAGTACTTAATAGGGTCCATGCCTCTGCGCCATAAAGAAGCACGGGTAGGATGAGTGTCTTGTTAAGTGTTAGTTTTGTCGTACGAGAGAGGTCTCTGCTACTCAATTGCCTATTAAGACCATAGTAGCACCTGTTGGCAAGAGCGATCCTGTGCTTGATCTCTAGACTCACATCATTTTTTGTGGTAACGGTGGAGCCAAGATAAATAAATTCTTTGACTTTATCAAAAGTAGAGATATCGGCCGTAGTCTGCGAATCAATACGCCGCACGGCTCTACTTGTCGATAACCTATACTTTGTTTTGCCCTCATTTACTGCCAAACTTATCTTAGTAGACTTCCGTTCAATAGCACTTCCACGTTCGCCAATACTCCTCTGCCTGTCTGTCGCTCAATAAAACACGCACATTTTTGTTTAGCAAATAAACGGCGATGCGTTATCTTATTTGTATTAAATTCGGTTACAAAATGTAAGGGTTTTATATATCCACTTCGCAACACTGTAGTATACTTACTATTAAAAAACACACTGCCACTACAAATATTGCTTTTGTAAAGGAAAGCAAATATCCTGGTCTTAATATCTTTGAATTGTTATCCTTTTTGACTAAGAATGTGACTGGTGCTATTACTTCATTAAATATTTTACCAGAATAACAATTTCGTGCATGTCCCTTCACTCATAAACATCCCCCTAACCTTTTCGGCTTTTTCTATTCCATTCTTTAGCTGGAAGGTGTAAAATTGAATTTCTTACCTCCTCTACTCTTTAATGATTCATAATAAAATGGAATATGAATTGGGGAAAGAGAAAAACCTCGTGTTATTTGGGTACTATGAGCAGCTAACAAATGTTAGACAAACTAAAATAGTTTTTATTTCCTCATTAACTTTTCAAATTCTCTTTTTGGTTTCCTCACTTTTCTTTTGTTTTTCCTTTTTCTGATAAAATGTTTGATAAGGTTGTTCTAACCACTCTTACAAGAGTCATAATTTTTAATGTTTTGAAGATGCTGCCACTGCTGCCAATTTTTATTCATTATTTGGTAACGTTAAACTTGACCCTTTTGGCTTACGGGTAGTTTTTAACTTGCTTTACAAAACAGGGTTATTTAAGGTCCGCAAAGGAGATGAGTTCTTTTCCAATTTGGTATTTTCTTTGTTTTTAAATTTGTACCCAAAATTATCATTTTGATGTGCGTATAACTGATGATTATGGCTCTTATTTTAATTAAAATTATGACTTTTGTGGCAAAACAAAGCAAACAAGGTACCGCCATTTGAATAACAATTAATGGAGATAATAGAGCAGAGTAAAGGCAATAGTTTGTTTCATTCATTTTATCAGACATTAGGATATTATTATAATTTTTGTCTGTAACATGAGTTTTGCATTACAAAGGGTCTCACCTCATTTAATAGCTTAGCAGGACTATCATTGAGAGGCGTATTAAATGGTATTCAAAGTTCTCATCGGAATTTACATAATAATAATAGACAGAAAATAATTAAGTCGAAGTCGCCGTAGTCTAGTAAGTAGTGTGTTGGCTTATTAGAATTAAGGCCAGGGGTCGAGCCCCAGGCCAAACAACAAACAAAATACAAAAAGTATTTTTTTGGCGACTTCCTATCAGCAGATTTCTGGCAAAAACTCTGAGAGTAAATAAAATTGCCATGCAAAGTTGGAGTCGACTTCAAACTGTAGGTCCCACCACTCATGTATAAAATTAACACACAGAACATAAGTGGTGTGAGAAACTAGGTCGTAATCGTGACTGAAGGGTTGTAAGACCAATTATGTATGTATGTAGGTTAGCGGGTAGCTTTCCGTTCACTGGAAATTTTCCTTGGTTACATACATATATGGCCAATTGTGTTGCCCAGTGTGAGGTAAGCCCCCTTGTCATGATGAGTTAGTGCTGTGTTTGAACCACCCTGAGCTCCGAATGGAACCAGCCAGTTCTCTTAGTGACACGTTCGCCGCCATGCCCAGATCTTTAAACATTCTGTCACCAAAAAACCGACGATGTCTGTTCTGAAGTGCAGGGCACTCGCCTTAAAGGTGTTGTACCGATTCCGTTTCCTCCACAGTAATTCTGAAGTGATTCTGGCTAGCCGATACTGTCAGCGAAACAGAAATATTTTTTACTTCCTGAAGTTTTTACTTTCCACGATTATTATTCAACTATTTAAACTATAACACAGCACTATACTTGAGTTCCATAAAATATGAAATAAATTTATTAACGGGCCCACATATGTAGTGAAGTTAAATGGGGGTGAAAATATGTTCAAGACGTAATTGTCACTATCAATACAAACATACTTACTTACTTAATTAGCCATCAACAACCCGATTAAGTGGTTTCTGCCTGCCGCAACACATCCTTCCAGGCGCCTTTGCTTTTTGCGTGCCTACGCTAGTTGGTCACACCAATAGATGTCAGGGCTTTCTCGATTCGGTACTTCCAACGCATACCAGGTTGTCCTCTTCGCCGACTTCCTCAGATCCCCGCATCAAACACCCGTCTCGCCGGAGCAGCATTATCCATTTGAACGACGTGGCCGAGCCAGCGCAGCCGCTGGATATTAATACGCTGCACAACGTCTCGTTGTCGTTGAGGAGCTCATACAGCTCGTTGTTTGATCGAATGCGGAAATCATCGCCAACTCGTACTGGACCGAAAATCTTACGTAGGACTTTTCTCTCGAACACTCTCAAGGCTGCTGCATCAGTACTTAATAGGGTGGGTCCATGCCTCTGCACCATAAAGAAGCACGGGTAGGATGAGTGTCTTGTAGAGTGTTAGTTTTGTAGTACGAGAGAGGTCTCTGCTACTCAATTGCCTATTGAGACCATAGTAGCACCTGTTGCAAGAGTGATCCTGCGCTTTATCTCCAGACTGAATCCATTTTTGGTGGTAAAGGCGGAGCCAAGGTAAATAAATTCATTGACTATATTAAAAGTATAGTTCTCGGCCGTAATCTGGGATCCAATACGCCGCACGTCTCTACTTGTCGATAACATATACTTTGTTTTGCCCTCATTTACTCCCAGACCCATCTTAGTAGACTCCCGTTCAATAGCACTAAAGGCAGCAGTAACATCTCGCTTGGTACGCCCTATGATGTTAATGTCATCAGCGCACGCAAGCAACTGCAGACTTTGTTGGAGAATAGTGCCATTGCGATATCATAAGCACTCATAAAATTTTGAATATAAGTGAGTCAACAATACAGAAATTTAACTACTCTGATTCATTCGTACTCACTACAACGTAGATTTTTAAGTATGAGTAAAATGAGTATGAGTACAACGTTGACATCAAACTCATACCATACGAAATATGTTCGATTCATAAGCCTACTCATTCAGATTCATAAATTTAGAAAAATACTTATAATACTCATAAATGATTCGAGTGTTTCGAATTATTCATCAAAATTTCCAGTCTTAGTTGTTGTTGAATTTACAAATAAAGAAAGAAGAAAAAGACGAAGACAGCAAGCAAAGCAAACACGCAACCTTCTAGTAAGTATTGTAGCGAATCCTACTTATTTTCTGATTCTTGTAAATGTTGAGTCATGGAGAGTCGAAATCAATAACATCATGCGTATTGTTAAGTATGAGTCTGATGAGTATTTCAAACTTTGAAGATGAGTAGTATGAGTCGCCGTAGTCTAATAGGTAGTGTGTTGGCTTATTAGCCGTACAGCCCGGGTTCTTATACCAGGTCAGGCATCAAAACAAAATATGAAAAAAATATTTCTTCGGCGATTTCCTTTCAGCAGATTTCTGACAGAAACTCTGAGAGTAAATAAAACCTGCCATGAAAAAGTTTCTCATTCGGAGTCGACGTTAAACTGTAGATCCCGCCACTCACGTATAAAATTTACGTATACAACTTGATTGGTGTGAGAAGTTAGGCCGTAATCCTGACTGAAGAATTGTAATGGCCAATTATGAGTATAATATTAAAATAAGTAGGAATGCGTATAAGTATCACAAATTATGAGTATTATTCGATTCTTCTCATCTTTTTGAATACTCATTGATCACCTCTGGGCGGGACCTGCAGTTTAAAGTCGATTCCGAAAGACAGATTTTTGAGAAACCTTTTCATGGCAATTTTATTTACATTTAGAGTTTGTGCCAGAAATCTGGTGAGAGGAAGTCCTCGAAGAACTAGTTTTTTCGTACCTCGTTTGAACCGTGGTCTCACATAACTTACTAGACTAAAGCAACTACTATTAAAACGATGCTTTCGAATATATTTTTCTTCTTTATTTTCAAACATTAAGCAAAGCACTAGGTCGCTGTCATTATTAATTTGATTTTGTTATTTTTCCTTGAAATTTTACTTCCGTTCTTAAGTTGTTGTTGTTTGAAATTATCGTTAATGTTTCGAATAAAATAATAAAATTTTATTTCCTATGTTTAGTGGATGCTTTAGTTGATTTTCTTTTTAATTTTCCTACTTCTATTGGCACAATTAAAGAATTTATGACTGTGACGCAATTATAATTAAAATGTTTACATGCCGAAATTTTTATTTTCTTAATGCTCAAGCAAAAAGAAAAGAAAACCGTATAAACTAATAATAAATTAAAACATAATATGTCTGTCCTTGTGTTTTTTAATATTTTTAATAATTTATTTTAATAATTAAATATTTTTAATAATTTAAATGGCCATTTTGAAAAAAATTCATTTAAGCCTCGGGGAGATGTTCACTTAACATGTACAACGACGAGTATGATGCAAAGTTTTAATTTATTCTTCGGTTTAATGGCGATGCCATTAAATATTTATTTCCCATGCTAGGGATTTTCTTGTTTTTTTTTAATTTTTATTTCAATTTATTTAAATGAAATGGAAATAATAAATAAAAATCTCTCACAAGCATTCACCTCGATCTGAACGTGTATACATACATACAGTGAACAGCAAAAGTCTTAGTACGGCAATATATTTTGGCAGAAAAAAGTCCCCACAGGCTTAATACTGTTGCACAAAGTCCCGTAATAACTTCAAGAGAGTATTTAGGAGATCATTTGAAAGAACGGTTAGGTAATCGCTAAATCTCAAACAAAAGTCAACCGAAAAACCTGCTCATGGTGCCACCAGACAGAACACTAAACAAAACTTGTACATTCAATTCCAAATGGGTTAAATGGAGTGGTTGACCTTAAGGGATATTCTACTAAACACAAGGGATAACATTTTCATGTATTAGGACTTTGAATTTTAAATTTAATCAGGGTTCTCCTTGAGAGGGACCCATGGAGTCATCTGAAACTTTATTTTTCTCTTGTTTTATGAAAAACAATAAAAAAATTTTTGTTTTATAATAAAACAGAAATAAATTAATGAAATAAATACTCGTATATAAACCATAAATTTGTATACAAACTTTTGTTTAAAATTCATTAAATTGCTGAAAATATATTGCCGTACTAAGACCTTTGCTGTCCACTGTTTATTGACCATTAAAAAGTATGGAAAGCATAAATTCAACGTACATATAGCAGAATATGCCTGGACAACAAAATTATCATAATAAATGCTCCACTCGCAAATGATAAAGGATATGCAGGAGAAAAAACATTCGAATTTCTCTTATTACAAAAATAAATCTATGTTTTGTTTAGTGGTCGTTAAATGAAATCAAAAGAATTTTTATGATTTCCTGTTTCAATACCTACAGTTCTTATGTATAAGCTGTGCAAAAGAAGAAGAAAAATTGGAATGAAAATAAATGCGTATATCGTAGGAAAACATTATTAAGCCGATAATATGCCGTATTTAACCATCATAGTCCTTAAGCTTTAAACAAAGAGCATAAAAACAATGCTTGAATGTGTTAATAAAAATTGTTTTACCTTCACTGCTGTTGTTGTTTTTATTGTTGTTGTGTTAAATTTTATTGTTTATCAATGATATGCAATTCATCAGCGGTATTTACGTTAAATCAAGCAATTAATTTTCCTGAGCGGATCAATATAAATAAAGAAACATGAGAGATTTTCAAAGGAAAGCAATTAAAAAAGATCCAGAAATTGGGTGCCCTGGTAATCTAGTGGGTTGTATGCTAGACTATTAGCATGAGGGTCGTGGGTTCGTTTCCCCCCAGAGACTCTGGTCTGTGACACTACACCGAGCATATGGTCAGAGTTACTCAGCTCGTATATAATTAAAATATAATTTGTAATTGTATTGTAATTAATAAATAAATATTAAGATCCAGCTGACCTGGTGTTTCAACCGTGGCCTCACGTCTAATCTCTCTACCTACTAGACTACTTGGATTACGTCGTAGTATTGGCTATAATCGACAATAATACAGCAACTCACTACTCCCTTACGGTCGAAGCGATTGCTTGGATAGAAATATCAGAAAATATTAATTTTTCGTCGTTAAATATTAATTTTTGGTGAAAAGTTGTCTTCCTCGCAGTCTAGATACTGAAGGCCCTGATCTTTGAAGTTACACGCGTTTAGCTGCTAACTATTAGCAACTGATGTAAGTAAAGTAAGATTGAAAGTAAACATCTTCAAGTACATAAATAATTGGTCAATACAAGCCTTTAATTAGGATTACGATGTAGCTTCTCACACCACTTGTATGTAGTGCGTGTTAGTGGTACCTACAGTTTAAAGCCGGCTTCGAGCGACAGATTTTTTTGAGAAGCTTTTTCATTGTAATTTTATTTACTCTCAGAGTTTTTGTCAAAAATCTGCTGAGAGGAAGTCGCTTTTTTTCATATTATGTTTTGCTGGAGATGTCTGACTTGAGGTTTGAACCGTGTCCCGACGTCTAATAAGGCAACATACTACCCACTAGACTACGGCGACTTCAAACATCTGCAAGTATTTCACGAAAACTGGAAAATATTGCCGACTGATGCTAAATTGTGTGTCAAGACGGTAGATCGATACTCTGATGTTCTTTGTGACATCTTCGGCTGTAGTTGCAATATTTTTAGCAGAATTGCTGTTTCAGATCCATGGAGTCTTGCCACAATCCCATGCTAAGCTCCATAGTGCCCAATTGATGTCCGTATGTAAAAGTCTCCTCCACAACGCCCCTTTAATCAATGTTTACACAAAAAAATGACACACAAAAATAATTTTCCGTCCCTGAAGAGTATAGTAATTCATATCTAAGTGATCTGTGATGGATTCATCGTTCTCCTTGAAGACTCAAATTAAATCACGAATACATTGAAAATCAATCTTACAGTGTAATTTTGCAGTTTTCTACCGAAGAAGCTTAAAAACTCGAAGCCAGACTTATCAAAACTTTAACTTTGGAGGGCCTAAGTACTGAATAGTATATCTAGCATTCAGAAGTTCACTCGAAAGAGGACTGTTTTCTAAATACAGGGTCCGCCAAATAACTTTTTTTTTGAAAATGCTTTAAAAAAAACTACTGAATATTTTCTCAAATTTCGTGTATTATTTGAAAGCACAATCCTTCCGGTTAATAATGGAAAATAATTTCATTCAAATGGCTGCCTCGGCTGGCCATGCAGTAGCCTACATGATCGGTCCAGTTTTTAAGCACATTATTGCGTGTGTGCAGCCATATTTCACCAATGGCTTCACGAATATTGTCCTTTATAGCGTCAATTGTCTCTGGCTTGTCGGCGTAACACTTATCTTTGACGGCACCCCACAAATAATAGTCCAAAGGTGTCAAATCGCAGCTCCGAGGTGGTCAAACGACTTCAGTTCTGCGGCTGATAGTGCGATCTTCAAAAACAGTTCGCAAAACATCGAGTGTAGCTTCGGCTGTGTGGCACGTAGCGCCGTACTGTTGAAACCAAATGTTGCCAATATCCTCCTCGTCAATTTTTGTGAACAAAAATTCGTTCAACATGGCCCGATAACGATCGCCGTTGACTGTAACGGCAACTCCTTGCTCATTTTCTAAGAAGAGGGGCCCAATTATGCCTCTAGACCAAAATCCGCACAAAACATTGACTCGTTTTGTGTGCGTCGGCTTTTTAATGTATGCGAGCGGGTTTCCTGTGCCCCAAATGCGACAATTTTGCTTGTTTACATACCCGCCAAGATCAAAATGAGCTTCATCTGAAAAGATGATTTTTTTTGACAAAATCGGCATCTTCTGGTGTAGGCTACTGCATGGCCAGCCGAGGCAGCCATTTGAATGAAATTATTTTCCATTATTAACCAGAAGGATTGTACTTTCAAATAAAAAACGAAAAAACTATACAGTTATTAACGTAGAATGTAGTCGCTATAGTCTAATAAGTAGTGTGTTGGTTTATTAGACGTGATGCCACGGTTCAAGCCCCAGGTCAGACTTTTTCAACAAAACGAAATATGACTTCTTTTCAGCTCAGATTTCTGGCAAGAACTCTGAGAGTAAATAAAAAGTTCCCTGAAAAGTTTCTCAAAAAACCTGTTGTTTGGAATCGACTTTAAAAACTGTAGGTTCCGCCACTCATGTATACAATTAACACACACAACATAAGTGAAGTGAGAAACTAGGTCGTAATCCTGACTGAAGGGTTGTAATGACCAATTATGTATGTACTCGTATGTATCAGAGATCAGCAAAGAATCGCTTTTTCGCTCCTCATAAGTACTTATGAAGTTTTGAGTATGATTGAGTCAACAGTATTGAAATTCAACTACTCTGATTCATTCGTACTCAGTACAACATTGATTTATAAGTACAGGTTGCAATGAATATGAGTACAACGTTGACATCAAACTCATAACATTCGAATTCGAATGTTTGATTCATTCAGATTCATAAATTTAGAAAAATACTTATAATACTCATAAATGATTCGAGTGATTCGAAACATTCGTCAAAATTTAAAGCTTTAGTTGTTGTTGCATTGACAAAGAAAGAAGAAAGACACATAAACAAAAAAGACAAAGACAGCAAACAAAGCAAACACACAACCTTCTTGTGAGTATTGTAGTGTTCGTACGCGAATCATACTTATTTTGTGATTCGTGTATACGACGAGTCATGGAGAGTCGAAATCAATAACATCATGCGTATTGTTAAGAATGAGTACGAAAGTACTTCAAACTTTGAAGGTGAGTAGTATGAGTATGACATTAAAATAAGTATGAATGCGTATAAGTATCAGAAATTATAAGTATGATTCGAATCTAATCATCCTTTTGAATACTCGTTGTTGGTATGTACGTGTATCGACTTAGAATCCTAGGGTATTATTTGGTGTGGAAACATTTGAATATTTTTAAATTTTTAATTTTATTATACCAGGAATGCTTTGATCAAATTGCGTTAAAACTGTTTCCCATAAAATATTCCACGTGTCAAGTAATTTTTAAGCTTTTTCAAGCATAAATTAAATATTTTATAACACAACATAAAAAAAGAATAAAACAACATCTGCAGTGAATAAAACACCAATAAATTTTTGTAAACGAATAAAAAATTTATTAACATGGAAACTAAGAAGAACCCCGCTAAAAATGGAAGTAAGAGAGACAAAACCACTACTCTTCACACCGATAAAAACTACTTTACAATCACACTCCCGCTGTGATAGTAGTGCCAAGGAATAACAAATATGCTTAAATGAAGCTTAAATAATAGATTTGATGACAGATATTCTCAATAAAATCACGTAAAAGTATACGTAAGTGAGTTAATATATAAAAGACAGCAAAGAGTAATTGTGTAAATAAGTATGTATATTTATATGAATATATATGTGTGTTTATATTTTTCTGTTCTTTAATATTAAAACCCCACTGATGATGGCAGATATTCTTAATAAAACCACGTAAAAGTGTATGCATGTGACTTAATACATGGAAGAGAGCATACGTACATACATACAATAAATATGTAAGCCTATAAATGTGTAAATATGTATGTAGATCCGTAAATGTGCGTTCTTTAATATGAAAACCCCTCTGAGATTTATGCAGAATTCATGTTGTTGTCATTAAAGTTGTTTCAGTGTTTGTACGACTTTTTTAATGGCCGCCACGGTACGTGATTAACCTTTGTTAGTATTTGTGAATGTTTATATGTGTGATCGGATGTGAGTGTGTGTTTTCTTTGTTGAACTTTTGTTTTCTTTGTTTTCATTTATATTTTTTATTTCTTTTTGTTTTTTATGGATTTTCTCTGCAAAATTTTTCTGTTTGTATGTCTAAATCGGCATTCACGGCAATTTTTTTTTGAGTTTTCTTTCGATTTCTTTATGGTGTGAGAGTGTTTTTATTTTTATGGGCAGATAAAAACAGTATTTTTTGCAAAACTAAAATAAAAATAATCGAATAAAACTGTGTTAAATTGAAAAATATAGTGGAAGAATTATTTCCTGCATTTACTATTTATTTCTTAAGCCGCTGCTTAAGACTACCCTTGAGGTCGCCGTGGTCTAGTAGGTAGTGTGTTGGCTTATTAGACGAAAAGCCAGTGTTCGAGCCCCAGGCCAGACATCAAAATAAAATACAAAAAGTATTTCTTCAGCGTCTTCCTCTCAGCAGCTTTCTGGCAAAAACTCTGAGAATAAATAAAATTGCCATGAAAAAGTTTCTCAAAAATCTGTCGTTCGGAGTCGACTTTAAACTGTAGGTCCCGCCACTCATGTATAAAATTAACACACACAACATAAGTGGTGTGAGAAACTAGATTGTAATACTGACTGAAACGTTGCAATAACCAACTTTGTATGCATGTAAAGGACAGTTGAGTTGGCAAGCAATATTTAGCCTCCCTTACGCTGCCTTAGAAATGTAAAATAAACTTTTCATTTTGGGAAATGATTTTTACGAAAAAAGCGGTCATAATACTAGTGTAATATCAAGCATAATAGTCATAAAATGACACATACATGCACATACATCAAAAATGAAGTAACGGAAAATGTCCTGGTGGCAGCAGAATTAATTCAATTCAACTCAACCCACATACCAACTATTTTTAATCCCAAACTTTGTTTGCCACAAACATAATGAAAAAGGAACACAGGAAAACATATTTCTCTCTTAAATTTGTATAATTTGTTTAAATATTCAAAATTTTAAAATAACATTGCATAGAACTGCCATATACTGGCCACATGCTACACATACAATCATTTTGTTCGTTAATGGCCATCCACAAAACCAAAGCATTTGATTTTTAGATTGAAATTTGTGAAGATTTTATTTCAAATTATTTGAATTGCGGATTATTTTTAACAGCGAAAAACTTTTATTTCATATGTGGTTATCAAATAAAGGGTCCGCCAAATAACTTTTTTTTTTAAAATGCTTTAAAAAAAAAACTACTGAATATTTTCTTAAAATTCCTTTTTTTTAAGTACAATCCTTCCGGTTAATTATGGAAAACAATTTTATTCAAATGGCTGCCTCGGCTGGCTATGTAGTAGCCTACACGATCGGTCCAATTTTTAAGCACATTATCGATTGTGTTAAGCTGTATTTCACCAATGGCTTCACGAATATTGCCTTTAAAGCGTCAATTGTCTCTGGCTTGTCGGCGTAACAAATATCTTTGACGGCACCCCACAAATAATAGTCCAACGGTGTCAAATCGCAGCTCCGAGGTGATCAAATGACATCAGCTCTGCGGCTGATAATGCGATCTTCAAAAACAGAGCGCAAAACATCGAGTGTAGCTTCGGCTGTGTGGCACGTAGCGCCGTCCTGTTGAAACCAAATCTTGCCAATATCCTCCTCTTCAATTCGTTCAACATGGCCCGATAACGATCGCCATTGACTGTAACGGCCACTCCTTGCTCATTTTAGAAGAAAAATTGCCCAATAATGCCTCTGGACCAAAATCCGCACCAAACAGCGACTCGTTTTGGGTGCGTCGGCTTTTCAATGTATGCGTGCGGGTTTTCTGTGCCCCAAATGCGGCAAGTTTGCTTCTTTACATACCCGCCAAGATCAAAATGAGCTTCATCTGAAAAGATGATTTTTTTTGTCAAAATCAGCATCTTCTGGTGTATTCTACTGCATGACCAGCCGAGGCAGCCATTTGAATGAAATTATTTTCCATTATTAACCGGAAGGATTATACTTTCAAATAAAAAAAGAAATTTGAGAAAATATTCAGTAGTTTTTTTTTAAAGCATTTCAAAAAAAAGATTATTTGGCGGACCCTTTACAATAAAGCGAAATTAATTTCTGAAATATTGGGTCTGATTAAAAGTGACCGGAACTTTTGTGCGTTGACTCTTATACTAAACATTTCTTAATAGAAAATCAATTTCAATACTGTTCCCATAAGCCACTAGGTTAGATTGTATTATGAGCACACATATATGCCCGTTGTGGCGCCACAGCTAAGCTTAGTCCCTGCACTAACCGAATTCCATTAAACTAACCGAAGAAGCCCGTCAGTGCAGAAGCAGTATATAAACCATTGCAAGCCTTCAACTTATTAAATTTTTCGAGTAGCTTTCTATTGTGTTCGCTGCATAAGTTCTATGCTTTGTCAAGATTCGATTCGATTGCCCTATTTTTTTTTCCATCAAGAGCACTATAAAGACATCGAAATAAACAATAGTCGCCAGGTGTTTCAAAGTTTTGACTAAAATTTGCAGAAAAGTGTAGTAAATTATGGGAGGATGATCAAATATGAGTATGAATTCCAATATTTTTAAGGTTTGACGTAACCTTAAAAGTACGTAGATGGTCACGGAATTTAAGCAAAGAAATAAATTTCTTCTCCTTATGCAGAGCCTAGGAACATTGCTTGCACTCTTATAGTGTGCCAACTTTCTAATCCACCGAACTAATTCAGAAATCCTATGTCCAATTGCCAATCGAACTCTGTGGTTGCCTTGTCAACTTCATTAGCAGCGCAATTTCTAACGATATCTTTATGTCCCATAACCCAATAAGGATTTTTTTTGCCGAGGAGGGGTAAATGTACCTAGAGGAAGTCGTCACATCCTCCGTGTGTGGGGCCCTCACCCACTAGATCTCCTCGTCTCCTGTTTACTTGTTTGTGCCCACTCCGGAATTACGGTGGTATTACTTCAGAGTGGAGTGCTTTTGGCCGTTCGGCCTCTTCATGTCTATATCCGCGTCCGGATTGCGAACCGAAAGTTGAGGAGTCATCTAAGCGTCTCCACTATACTTTTCGTCTAAATCATTGTCTCGGTTACGCTTGGTACGTGTGACAGTATCACCTATGCCGACATGCTTTCTCGTTCTGCAGCCTCAAGATCTCTCTTCTTCCGTCTCAGAATGCGCTCTACGTAATTCACTACCGGGGTCCAATTAAAATCAAACCCAATAGGATTACCTTTGAATTATATGAAATATCTCTGAGTATACCCTGACACTCATGAACAATAATGAACGTCGAAATGTCGCTTGTATAGGACTTGATTGCAGCTATCATTCAATAAGCATTGTGCAGCTTTCTATACGGCTTAATCATCGGCCTCTATGTCTATGGCTTTCCAGGTTTGCAGCATATCCATAGTTCAGGTTGGGGCAGAAAATCACTGCATTTAACCATAGCTGAACCAAAACAGTTCACTAGTTCAATAGCAGTTCAAGCAGCTAATTGGGTATAGAAAATAATGCCTTTGTTAGAGTGGAGCAGAGTGCACTGCCAATTTGGGCAGCTGACTTTCCGGACCTTGTCTATTAGCCTACAATAGCGCTGATATTTAAACACCATCCAAATGTGAGCACAATAAAGCTAAGTAGGCTCCAATAGCGCCTGGTAAATCCTGTTGATGTCGACGGGTTTAAGCCCCTAAAACCTTGCGCTAGGATCTGTTGTAGGTTTAAAACAAAATGACCACTTTTCTTAACACATGCATTAAGTTGTTGCTTCACAATAGTTGGGGTTTTAGAGTAATGAACTGTTTTTATCAAAAATGGTACCTGAATTGTTGTCTTCTTAGCAGGACTTCGTTTGTTACAAGCAACTTATTGTTGCTAGATATATGCTCATCAGTAGCACCACAGATTAATAAATAAAAATACGAAGTAAATATTTTCTATTTTCTTTTCATACAGTTTTGCAGTTAAATAAGTGATTGATATACAGTAGGAAGTCCTCAGATAATAGTTTCTGTAACTGTCTAGAAGCAACACTCTGTGAATGTGTATTGGATGCAGTGGCTAGGGATGTGTGTTCATTAAGGTGTGGTATTTCTCATAATATAATTGGTCAATACAATCCTTCACTCAGGATTACGACCTAACTTTCCACACTACTTAGGTTGTGTGTGTTAAATTTATAAATGAGCTACGGCACCTACAGTTTAAAGTCGACTCTGAACGATAAATTTTTTGAGTAGCTTATCATCGCTATTTTATTTAATCTCAGAATTTTTTGTCATGATTATTTAGAACGTTTCCTATTCCAGTTTGCTTCTGACGTTAAATTAAATTTAAATAAAATTTTCTACAAATAATTTTAACGGGGATCAAATACAACATTTTGCTTTAGGCCATGCAGTCTCTAAAGAAATTAAAGAAAGGTCAGGGTTATTTACAATTCTCAATGTCTCAATTATCTGATGTCTGCTGTTGACAAAATGAATTGTAAGTTTTCATTTAATTTTTATGAACAAAACAAAGGACTGCAATTATTTTCTATTATTTTTTGTTTTTTTCTTCTCTTCTTTTATTCAATAAAAACAAATTTTTTTTAAGGCGTTTAAAATTTGTTGTCCTTTTTCTGTTATCCTTTTCATTGTAATAGGATCGGAAAAGAAATTTTCAATAGGCATTCCAAATAGATAAACAGACTTCAGGCTATTTTTTGAGTCAAAAAATAAAAGAAATTGAAAGCAGTTGAAAATATAAAGGAAAAGAAAGTCCTACATATCCTAAGGCCTTCTATGGTATGAAAGAGTAAAAATTGTAAGCCAAGCAACGTTTGGAATGAATGATGGAATAAATGATCAGCCTTCAGAAACTTTATTTAAAATCTTTTAAACTTTGCAATAACTTTAAACTTGCAACAACTCCTTATAAATGAAAAACTCTTTGCTGCTATATTATCTCATTGCCAGGACTCCTTATCACTGAGAAAACAAAACATTCATTTAGTGTCATACAATATCAAGTTTATTATCCTGCTGTAACTAAAAAAACTCCGAGGAGTTATGGGAGCATGTGTTTACATTGTTTATGTTTATGAGTGAGTGAAAGAGGGAGATGCATTTAAATCCTGTAGTTAATGATTTAGAATATTTTGAAAATCACAAACAAAATCCAATAAATTATAGAATATAACATACAAGAGTGTAATAAGGAAGTTCAAAATGGAAGGAAACCTAATGAAAAGTACCTTTTTCAAATGAAGGTACTTTTTCTCCAAGTTAAATGTGTGCAGCTGCACTCTATAGTTCTCATTTTAAATTACTAAAAATCAAATATTGTCAGACGATACTTATCAGAAGGAACTATAATATGCAAAGTACTTCTCCAAGAAATCACCGTAGTCTAGTAGGTATTGTGTTCTCTTACTAGACGTGAAAACATGGTTCAAAGGTCAGACATCTCCAACAAAATGAAATTTGAAAAAATATTTCTTCGGCGTCTACCCCTCAGCAGATTTTTGGCAAAAACTCTGAGAGTAAAAATATAATTGCCATGAAAAGTTTCTCAAAAATCTGTCATTCGTGGTCGACTTTAAATTGTAGTTCCCGCCAGAAGACAATAAACTGCCTAATCGGACAAAAAAATGCTCTCTCTCAACAGTAAATTAACAATTTTCAATCAAATTATAAGGGCATACGAAGCCCAACTTTGGATTTATACCAGCCAAGTCAACATCGACATAATACAGGCTTTTAAAGACGAACTGTTCAGAAGTTTTGTAAAAGCGTCTCTTCATAGAGACTTCTATATAAAGACGATGCCAAACGAAATCAAAAACCAACAAATAAGAAACTCTGCACAAGGAAAATATCACATCAAACCAGAGCCATTTTCCCTTGATATTTAATTGCATGGGAACTTAGACATAAAAAAGGCCTGTGATATAATTTGCAACAGCAATATCGTTTGAACTTTAAATTGAGTTGTTTGTATTAACTAGAAATAGTTGTAGTATAATTTATTACAAACAAAAAATACCTCGGTAACTTTCTCTTGACAGTCTTCTGGCAAAAACTCTGAGAGTAAAAAAATTGCCAATGAAAAACTTCTCAAGAATCCGTCGTTTGGAGTTGACTTTAAATTGTAGGTCCAACTACTCATGTATAAAATTACACACGCGATATATGTAAGTGGTGTAGGAAGCTAGATTGTTATCCTGGCTAAAGGGTTGTAATTACCAATTAAGTAAGTTAGTCAGAATCAAAGTGCTATTCACCTAATGCGTGCCCCATCGATGAAAACAAATTGAAGTTGGAAGGAGCCAACTCTGGTGAATACTGCTCCCAGCCTAATGCTTTGATTGCATCATGAAGCGATATGATGTTGTAAAATTATTTTGCCGTATCTTGTAATTCATTGTGATCATTTTTTGACCAATGCATAGCTCAACTTGATCATTTGTTGTAGGTAGCAATCTTTATAAACGTTTTCACTAGAGGTTAGGACCCCGTGGTACACCACATCTTTTTAGTCCCAATAGACAGACAATCAGCAATGTCTTCCTCTGGAATCGATATGGTTTTGCAGCTGAAGTTAATGATTGCCCCCTTATTAATCCCATGATACTGAAAAAATTATACTTTTCATTGCCAGTAATAAATCGCTACAACACTGACTTAGAATCGTGACTTGGAAACAAAATTTCTCAAATGGTTGCTCGGTTTTCCAATTGTCTAGTCCTTTAATTCTTGAGACATCCATTTTCCAGACTTTTGATCTTTCACACAGGTTTGAAGAGCAGCATTTAACACTTCTTGCTTTTGTTTCGCGCACCTTCACTCCATATTATTTGCATTTTTGGTAGTCTTACAAAATCGTTATCTCTGCACCATCGAAACCATCTTCTACATGTTACTTCTAATAGAGCACGATTTCCATATGCCTCAACAAGCATTGGAAACGCAAGCACCTTTTTACATGAAAAAAACTCTTTCCGCAAATTTTAATTTTCGATACTAAATTCGCTATTTTTAACACGATGAAAAAATCTGTTTTAGTTTATTCACTGATCTGATGTATATTGAATATGTTCGATAGACGTCATTGCCAACAAAAAAATGAGAGCTCTTTCACAATAAATGTTCCCTAATAACGCTCACTTCAGTATACCAGCTAGTGGTATGAAACTACATGTCACCACTATATCTAAAGTAACATTCCCTTTGGATTCTAATCAATACTTTAAGATTTTAAAATTTTACACACCAATAACTCTATTGGCCAATTCACACGACTTTGTATCGCATATGTTGTATTGAATAAACTTGGTTGTTTGTGAACGCTCAATGCTTTGCTGTATTTGTGTATGACGTATTCTTTTTCATAATTTTTAGCATTCACATAATTTGATAGCACAAAACCAATACAACTTTTAAAAACATATGAAAAAAATTTATATAAGTGTATCGGATTGTTATTTGAAAACTATTAACAACAAGCATACAATGTTGTACAGTCATCCAACAATACAATGAATACAACGATACAACGGCTTGTATGAATTAACCATACATTTTAATGGTGTTTTTATCTTTTGTTACATCCCTAATATAAAATCATGTGTTATTCAATATCACATACTACTTTGAGATTTTACAACAAAAAAATTTATACGCATAAATACGTGTATTTTATAGATTTGTATACATAAACATATAGAAAGTGTACTTAAGGTAACCATAATACATGAACACATGTTTATAGTCCTATAAGACAGTGTGTAAAATTTATGTAAAATTTATGTCCTCATACAACATAAAGGACATGTTAGAAATCGTGAATTTCTAGTTAAACTCTTGTAATTTATGCCACATTGATCGGACCGACAAATGCTTGTGCATAACGTAATGCAAACTTTATTTGTATTCATAATACAATAATTAATTCAACAGATTCATGGTAAAAACATATCCGAGTGTGCACTCGTATATGTACATATGCAGATATATGCTGCGTGTGATATAATTAATGTATGTCATCAGTTTTGTTTTCCTTGTACCAAATAATCGATTTTCTGGTACTCAAAATATAATTTATTCTCCACAATAATAAAGTTCAGCTTTAGGATGGTATTACAATTGCTTTTCTTTAGCAAAACATGTACTCAGATGAACTTATTTGTTCAATTATTTGTAAGTGTAGACATACTATAATCGTTAACATTATTCATTTGAGAGTTTCATTTATTTTTAATTAAGTTTAACCTAAAGATTGTTATGAGAAAAGTAAACAAAAACTTTTTCCAATTATTTTCGATCGTTTAAGACTTAGTACCATACATACATACATACCATATATTACAACCCTTCAGTCAGAACTACGGCCTAGCCTCTCACACCACTTATGTTGTGTGTATGAATTTTATACATAAGAGGCAGGACGTACAGTTTAAAGTCGACTCCGAACAACATATTTTTGAGAACTTTTCACAGACATCTGCTGAGAGGAAGTCGTCCAAGAAATATTTTTTCATATTTCGTTTAGTTGGAGATATCTGACCTAAGGTTTGAAGCCTGGTTAGCAAACATTTCAAATTCAGTACTTTTCACTGAGAATATTGGTGTTGAATATTAAAATCAAAAGACCAGAGATCTTTCTCTCTCGTTCATTCGTATCATCATTCGATGATATTTTTCACGATCATTATCATTATTACGCTATAAACACAGTAAACACAACGTAGCAAACTGAACAATTTTGCAATTGTTGCCTTCTGTAAGCTGCATGCGCATTAATTGTAATAAAGACAGCGGCAGCTAAGCATAAGCAAAAAAAAAAAAATCAATGGTGAAACTAAAACGTTACGCGTTATATTTCATACATAGCGTTTTTTAAATTTCTGTTTTTTGCATGTTATTGTATTAGGTTGGTTAGGTTAGGTTAGCGTGGTAGCTTTAATTTGCACAAAAAGCTCACTTGAGCACGCATAGCGGCCCGTTGTGATGCCACAGGTGAACGCAGCCTCTGTACTGACCAAGTTCCTCCGATTCAAGGAGGGGGAAGTTTGTCAGCGCAAGGGCTGCACATTTCCAAAAAGCACGGCTGCCCCATGCTGGAAAACCAACCAGAAAGTTTGATAAACGAGGCTATGTCCAGGATATCAGTGGACGATAGCTCCGTTAAGCTGACAAGGGTTGGAGAGCCAAATAACCTATATCTGCACCCCGCAAGGGATGGGTTTTGCCAGAGGAAGTGGATTACAGTCTGCCTCCGCTCCAAAAGCCGCACCAAAAAGTCACTCGTAATTGATGCATTGGCTTCTATAAAACCACATGTGGGTTTTCTGAGCCCCAAATACGGAAATTTTGCTTATTAATATAGCCACCAAGAGTTTCATCGGAAAGATGATTTTTTTTTTGGCAAAATCAACAACAACGTGCAACAATCTCGTTGGCCCAATAAATCTCAACCTTGCTCAATCATAAATCGATACATTACGTTCAGTGAAAATAATTTACTGAATTTTACGACAGAATAGAATGGCATAAGCATTGCCAGATTCGAAATAACCAGTGGCTTAAATTTAAACCCAAAGATGGTCTACCATATACATAGTTATTGATTGGCTAAATAGGTTTTATTTTTCTTCATTTTTGAATACAAAAATTGTATTAAATGACAGTGTTTCTATTTTGTTTTCAGCTCTAGTAATAGGATAGAATCTGATCCGAATCAAAGGTCAGCAATGAGTATTCAAAACGATGAGTAGATTAGAATCATACTTATAATTTCTGATACTTATACGCATTCATACTTATTTTAATGTCATACCCATACTACTCATATTCAAAATTTGAAATAATCATGGTACTCATACTCAACATTGCGCATGATTTTATTGATTTATACTCTCCATGACTCATCGTATACACGAATCACAAAACACTACGGTACTCACAAGGTTGTGTGTTTGCTCTGCTTGCTGTCTTTGTTTTTTCTTTTTCTTTCTTTGTAAATGCAACAACAACTAAGACTATAAATTTTGATGAATGATTCGCATCACTCGAGTATTATAAGTATTTTTCTAAATTTATGAATCTGAATGAGTAGGCGTATGAATCAAACACAGTTCGAATGTTATGAGTTTGATGTCAACGTTGTACACATACGCATTGCGACTTGTACTTATAAATCAATGTTGTGCTGAGTACGAATGAATCAGAGTAGTTGTATTTCAATACTGTTGACTCACTCATACTCAAAATTTCAGAAGTACTTATGAGTAGCGAAAAAGCGATTCATTGCTGATATCTGAAATATATACAATCTCAAGTATAATAGAGTGAACAGTGCTAACTTAACGCCCACTGCTGTGTATGAGTAAACAATGTCTTTCACTTTCTATAACATATACAAATCGATGTACTTCAAAAATAATTTTAATAATTGACTGGAAAATATTTGAAAAGTTTCATTACAAATATAAAATTATTTGAAATTTAAATAAAATGTTGACAGGAACAATGCTGGCGATAAACAATACCAAAAATAAATCGATTCACCACTCACTTCACGTACTTATGTTATTCATGCAGGCAACAGTAAATAAAATAAATTCAAATTTTAACTGCGACCAATAAAAATTTAATTGAAAATGAAAAATTACAACAACAACAAGAATAGAGCACTAGAGAGTGTAAATATAATTCAAATCGTTTCAATTGAAATTCAATAAAAATGAAATGAAATTTTTTATACGAACTGGAAAATAAATAAAATTTTACTTTTCATTGAGCATTTAATCACTTTTTAAACTTAAAAAAAAACGTTACTGGGAATTATTTGTTGTAAAATAAACAGCAAAAAGAAAAACGTAACTGTTGTTGCTAGTGGCAACATTATAATGGTTTTCCAACATTACTAGTTGTTGGTTATGTAAACTTGTAAATGTGCGGTGATTCGTTAATAATTTATGGCAACATTTTTGTTTTATTAAATTGAAATAAACACCCTGTACTCGTATTTATATTAATTGAGTAAGAAGGAAAATAAAAAAATTGGAGCAGAAATGTTTACAACTTGAGTACATGGAAAAAAGTTGGCGTGTAATAAAACTAACTAAATTTGTAATGAAACATGTGTTGCAACACATCCTTCCAAGTAGAATGGGAAATTTTCCGTCAGGATAATGATTTGTTACATAAACTTTATGACATCAAAATAACAGAAATGAATTACGGTTTAGTTTGAGTTTAATAATGATGATTATGATTTAAATTAAGAAGTAAAAGTTAATATAACACAGAGAAATCATACAGAAAAAAGAAAATCCATTACATGAAGGTTTGATGAACAATTAAAAGGAACTACTGATCGTTGAAGACATGCATCTGTCGCTATACTACTTACTTTCTTACTTACTTGGCCTTGGACTTGATTATCGAATTTCGGCCTGCTTCAGCACATTCTTCTAGGTGCCTCTCCCCTTGCGCGCCTTGGCCAGTTGATCAGACCAAGCCTTCTTCGACTTGGTCCTTCCAATGCAAAAAAGGTCGTCTTCTTCGCCGCCTTTCGCAAATCTCCGCACTAAATACCCATCTCTCCGGAGCATCCTCATTTATTCGCAGGGCATAGTCGAGCCAGCACAGCCACTGGATTTTAATATGCTGCACAAGGTCCACATCTTTGCCAACTCGCACCGGACCGAAGATCTTACGTAGGAATTTTCACTCGAATACTTTCAAGGCTGCTGAATCAGTGCTTAATAGTGTCCATGCTTCTGCGCCTTAAAGAAGCACGGGATGGATAAACGTCTTGTAGAGTATTAGTTTAAGTTTCTATTGCTCAATTGCCTCTTGAGACAATTAGCAGAGATAAGTAGCACCTGTTGGCAAGAGTGATCCTTTGCTTGTTCTCCAGACTGACATAATTGTTGGTCGTTAAGGCGGAGACAAGATAAATAAATTCCTTGACTATATTGAAAGTATAGTTCTTGGCCGTAATCTGGAATCCAATACGCCGCATGTCCGTACTTGTCGACAACATTCGTTTTGTCTTTATTTACTGCCAGACTAATTAATAGCGCGGGAAGCAGCAGTAATATCTCATTTGCTACGCCCAATGATGTCAATGTCGTCAGTGTACCCAAGCATCTGGGCACTTTTTTTGAAATCGTGCCATTGCAATGTAGTCTGACCTTCCGTACAACACTCTACATGACGAAATTGAAGAGGTAGCATGATAAGCGATCGCTTTAGTTGAAACTTCGCATGGTATCAAAATGTTCGGAAAGGTCCATTCATACCTTGACGAAGCTACAAAAGTTGCTCAAAGTCACTCTGCTAGCCTTATCGGACATTGCGGCAAGAACACGATTCCTTATGGAATCCTTGTCTGCCTTATAGCCGACAAAAAGCTGGTGTGTGTCGCCTTTTTTTCCCCGAGTCTTCTAGTTGCTTTTTATAGCCTTTAATAGGGATCAACTATCTGCTTCGATTACACGTCTTAAACGTAAAATGAAATGATAAAATCTAATGACTTCGTCTACGAGCTTCTCATTTCAATTCAAAGGATTATTTCTTGTTTCCTAAAAGAAATGATGAAATGTTTCATGAGAAGAGACACTTGATTCTAACGATGACATTAAGTATTTATTATGGTGATATCATTACATACACACATACATAATTGGTCATTACAACCCTTCAGTCGGGATTACAGCCTAGCTTCCCAACACCACTCATGTTGTGTGTGTTAATTTTATACATGTGTGGCGGTGGGATCTACAGTTTAAAGTCAACTCCGAACGACAGCTTTTTGAGAAACTTTTCATGGCAATTTTTATTTACTCTCAGAATTTTTGCCAGAAATCTGCTGAGAGGAATTTGCCGAAGAAATACTTTTTGTATTTTGTTTTGATGTCTGACCTGGGTTTTGAACCCTGACTTTACGTCTAATAAGCCAACACACTAGACTACTACTAGACTACGGCGGCTTCATGTATCATTACAATCACCTTCTAAACCTTTAAAAGGAATGCCAGGTTGTAATATATCCATACAAAGCAGCGCAACAACTAATAACAATGACTGATATTTCCGAACCCCTCTTCATTGTCAAGAATAGCTTTTAAAAAATCATAGAATTCCGGATCCTGTCTTGATTTTCATCATTTTGAAAATATTTCTGGCTATTCTCTTACCTGAAACCTGATGAGCTGTTTAGTTTAATTTTAAACAATTTTATAAACGAACGTGTTTCGCTTAAAATTTGCCGGATTAAAAACAATTTTGAAAACAATCGAATCCAAATTTATGAAAGTTAAATTCATACACATCCAGGCACGTCTGTCTTCTTAATGGTGGTAGCAAATATTCATTAATTATAAACAAATACATCGTAAATAAAATGAATATTTAAAAATGAAATAAATGAAAATCGTTTAATAATAAGTTTTTGTTATTTTTGTGTCATTCTTTTTTATTGTTGTAATATTTCATTGATCAAATATGAAATTTAATGAATTGATCAAACAATGCTTTTGTCTTTTAAAATGTGTTGTTTAAAGAACAAAAGAGGATATGAAATGATTATAAAATAATGGGTGATTTTTTAAGAGCTATAGGAAAATTTTTCAAAAAAAAACACATAAAATTCAGAAAAATGCATGAAATATTTATTTGAATCGATAGTACGGTCCATATAATTTAATGTTTGAAGATTATTTCATGCAAATGTTGACCGCGACTGCATTCAAATGGTCCATCCGCTTAGTCCAATTTTAGCATACTCTTTCCAACATTTCGGCCGGTATCTCACGAATAAATGCTTCAATGTTGTCTTCCAATTCGTCAACTGAAGCGGGCTTGTCTGTATAGACATGAGGTTTAACATTGCCCCACAAAAAATAGTCTAAAAGCGTTAAATCGCACGATCTAGGCGGCCAATTGACCGGTCCCGAACGTGAAATAAAATGTTCACCGAACTCGCCTCTCAATAAGTCCATTGTTAGGCGTGCTGTGTGGCATGTGGCACCGTCTTGTTGAAACCAGATGTCATGCAAGTCAAGCTCTTGCATTTTGGGCAAAAAAAAAGTTGGATATCATCTCACGGTAGCGCTCACCATTCACAGTTACGTTACGATTCGCAGCTACTTTGAAGAAGTACGGTCCAATGATGCCACCAGCCCATAAACCGCATCAAACTGTGACTTTTTCTGGATGCATTGGTAGCTTTTGCAATGCTTCTGGCTGATCTTCACTCCAAAATCAACAATTCTGCTTATTTACGTATCGATTGAACCAAAAATGGTTTTCGTCGCTGAACACAATTTTTCGATAAAGAAGTGGATCTTCGGCTAACTTTCCAAGAGCACATTCACCAAAAATTTTGCGTTGCAGTAGGTCGTTCGGCTTCATTTCTTCCACCAGCTGTATTTTGAAAGGCTTCACACCTAAATCCTTCCGCAAAATTTTCCACGTTATTGAGTAACAGAGGCCCAATTGCTGCGAACGACGACGAATCGATAATTGATGGTCATCATTAACAATGGCCGATACAGCTGCAATATTTTCTTCAGTTCGCACTCTACGTAAGCGTGTTGGTGGTTTAATGTCCATCAATGTTAATTTGGTGCGAAATTTAGTCACAATAGCCCGAATAGCCGCTTCAGTGGGTCGATGGAAGAATGGAAGAGGAGCTCGATAAACTTACTTAACAGAGCACGCATTTTGATAATAAAATTCAATGATTTGCAAGCGTTGTTCGTTTGTAAGAAGATTCATGGTTAAATTATAGACCAAACTGAAGACAGTGAAACAAAACATGAAACGTGCGTGAGCTGTTTAAACCAGTGTTGCCAAAAAGATAATAGCTTACAAAATCACCCATTATTATTAATTTAATGGAATAATAATAATAAAAATTTAAAAGAATTTTATTTTCTACTGTATAAACAAATTAGCAACAAACACTTTCAAAATAATTTTAAAAAACTATTTATTAAAAATATTCATTCACGGCAGTTTTACGTGTGCATTATTTTAATAATTTTTCTTGCAAAAAAAGAGGTGAAATGTTTTGTTGACATTAGTGTATTAGTGTAGGAAAAAGAAAATTATTTTAGAAATAAATGAAAATAATGTCACAGCTTAAACCTAAGATCAGAGATCTTCAACAAAACGAAATATGAAAAAATATTTCATCGGCGACTTCCTGTCAGCCGATTTCTAGCAAAAACGCAGAGAATAAATATAATTGCCATGGAAAGTTTTATAAAAATTTGTCGCTAGGAGTCGACTTTAAACTGTAGATATCGGCAATCATCCATAAAATTAACACACACATTATAGGTGGTTTGAAAATCTAGGTCGTAATCTAGACTAAAAGGTTGTAATGACCAATTATGTGTGTATTTATGTAAGGGCTAAAGTCGATGTTTAAATAATTCATTCAGAGAGACACTTTAGCTCCAACAAAGTATGACATCAACAATAAATATAACAGGAAGGTTAGATAACTTAAAATCTTGAGAAGCACAATCACTCAATGAGCCCAAATCCTACCCACTACACTCAAGCCAACAACCCAATCCATGACATTTGATAATGTAAACTTAACCAAAGCAAATATATTATATAATTGTGGAGATGTTGTGGAACAGTTAGGCTGAACTTCAACTGTGTGCAATTTAGGTTAGGTTAGGTTAGCGGGTCGAAGTCGCCGTAGTTTAGGAGGTAGTGTGTTGGCTTATTAGACGAAAAGCCAGTGTTCGAGCCCCAGGCCAGACATCAAGACAAAATACAAAAAGTATTTCTTCGGCGACTTCCTCTCAGCAGATTTCTGGCAAAAACTCTGAGTGTAAGTAGAATTGCCATGAAAAAGTTTCTCAAAAATCTGTCGTTCGAAGTCGACTTTAAACAGCTCATGTATAAAAATTAACACACTCACCTTAAGTGGTGTGAGAAACTAGGACGTTGTACAATGGGTCAATTCGACCTCCGGGTACTGTACTTGTCTTAATTGACAAGTACACGTCCTCTAACCTAACCTAGGTTAGCGGGTAGCTTGCCGTTCGCAAACAAGTTCACTCAATGACCCATATGGCCCATTGTGTTACCCAATGTGAGGTAAGCGTCCTTGTCATGACATGTAGTGGTGGGTTCCAAACCATCTCGAGCTCCGGATTAAACCGGCCAGTTCCCTGCATGGCGCGTATGTCACTCAAAAGCTGCTCCTTAAGAGCAGGGCAATCGTATAAAACGTGGTGTACCGCTTCCATTTCGGATGGAGCTAATCAGCAAAACTGTCAATAGCACAGTGTCCGATAAGAATTACTGTTAGAATTCGGACCGTGCTCTTGTCAAACTCTAGCAGTTCTAGGTTCGCCCGCTGTCCACTGCTGGATACAGCAATTTTCAAATTCGGCAACCAGGTATGCTGGACCACCCACGGTTTGTTGAATTCCATGCTGCTTTCTCCTATTTGGAAATGAACTCTTGTAGGGGCACATACATATGTATATCTCTCTATTGAATAGGTTGAAACGTAAAGGAAACCTCGACTAAACGATTTTGCTGTCAGATCAATAGAAAAGGTATTCAGACATTGCCTCGACAACTGGTGTGCACTAACTGATTTACACCGTAAGCAGGCAGAAATTTTGTGCACTGCATTATTATACGAGCAGTGCCTTCGTGCCTAACCTCATTTGTTTTCAACCTTAATAAGGAAATTTCATGAGGGGTCACTAATAAACCTAATTTGTATCCAATATTACAACAAAATTAATGAATATGCCTTAATATGGTTTTTCACTTCAATGTAGGAATTTAGTCCTCAGTTATTCACATTTTATTACTGAAAATACCTTTCGAACATCATAATGTCGTCCTTTATTAACCTTTAAATATAAGTCTTTAGAGCAATAATGCAATCCTATTTTAATATAAAAATTATACACAAAATAAATACAAGAATATCTACTTTAAAGAAAGTGAAAAACTATATGAACAGCACGTACTTTCTACATGAGCATTGGCGTTGTTTGTGAAAATTTTAATTTGTTGTGGGATTTCAAATCATTTGTTTTTCTTTTATTAGATATTCTACAGGCGTGAGAAAAAACTAATTTACATGCCTTCCGCAGCCATTTGGAATTCATGAACTACTTCTGGGAATTTGCAACTTAAAACAAATAAAAACGATGTGTTGTGGAAGCTCAAGCAATTTAAAGTGATTTTTTTCAATTAATTTTTTATTGTTTCTAAGTCCCTTGCGAAAAAGTGATGATGTTTTAATAGGCTCTAGATCCTCTAAATAAAGCCCTCTATGAAAATTAATTGGTTTGTCATATCGTTTACTTATCTGGTCACCAGCTCTACTTTTGCTAAGTTACCTCAACTTTTGTTCCCTCTAAATCTTAATATTACTGACACAAAAGGAGATTCTGTATGCTCCAATGCAGTGGCAGTATATAGTAAGAAAACGTGCACAACCTATGCTGGCTTCAAGAACACCAGACTGTTGTTATGAATCGTTCCAGACAACTCCAAGGCCGACGAGCTCTTCAGATCTGGCTTACTCCTTCCGAAATCCTCGAAAATCGATTTGGTATTTGGATATGACACTTACCTCGGTTAAATTCACTGCAGCTCTCATCTAACAACTTCTGCCATGTGTTTAGATCTGCTGAAGAAGAGTAAACTGTTATCCACCTTTGTCAATGACCATCGCTTGCTGTAGATATACATATATACATAATTGGTCATTACAACCCTTCAGTCAGGATTACGACCTAGTTTTTCACACCACTTATGTTGTGTGTGTTAATTTTATACATGAGTGGTGGGACCTACAGTTTAAAGTCGAATCCGAACGACAGATTTTTGAGAAACTTTTCATGGAAATTTTATTTACTCTCAAAGAGGAAGTCGCCGAAGAAATAATTTTTGTATTTTATTTTGATGTCTGGCGTGGGGCTCGAACCCTGGCTTTTCGTCTAATAAGCCAACACACTTCCTACTAGACCACGGCGACTTCATACATTCATTAGATATACAGTCACGCAAAACCGTCTACATACACCGTTTTCTTGCTAATTCTTTTGTGATTTTCTAATAATTTCTAGGTTATAATTTCTTTATATTCGTTTTTGTCTTGAAACATCAACGTCATAAGACCTTTCTTAACTTGATAAAAATCAGCGGGGAAAAGTCTACATACAGCGGTGTATGTATACTTTTTTCTTCTACTGTAGGTTATTTGACTCTCCATGCCTTGTCACCTTAACGGAGTTATCATCCATTGATGTCAAGAATATGTCTTCGTTTATTAAACTTTCAGGCTGGTATTCCAGCATGGGGTAGTCATCTTTTCAATGTGTAGCCCTTGCGCTGACCAACTAAGCCTGCTCAAGCGATCTTTGGTAATCAAAGCCACCACTTCGACCTAATGTCGTAGTAGTTAAGAACTGGTGTAACATATGTTGTGTGAGTGTCCGAAATCGGCAAGAAATCAGCTGAAATTTCTGGATGTAGCCTTCGTTTACGGCTTATGCAACGTAGGTCACATTAATTATGACTCACATGGAAGAAGAATAGTATTTGTAACTTTATTAAATGAGAATCACTTGCTTTTATGGCACTAAAATAGAACAAAGTGCTTATTCTCTACCCTTTTAAGGGGTCAAACTACCTCAACCATTTCACCAAAAACTACCACCAAGACATTTATAACTGTCTGTCTATTTGTGCTTTGGTATGGAAGTTTTATTAATTGAAGTTATGCTAGTATTTTGCTCTTGAGTGTGTGAGAGTATTTAATATTTTGTATACAATTTCATTTGATATACAATCAGCATAAAACAAAATGCTAAAAGCACAATTGAATGTTGAATAAATATTGACAATGTTAAGCAACGTATTATAAACACCATGCCAACAATGCAGCTATGCAGCTATGCAGCGTGCTTTATATATTTAGGGTATCCCATAAAGGGAATTAAATTGAAGTAATAAATTTAAAATATTATTTATTTTAATGGATAACCTATTTAATAACAGGAGACCATTTAAAACTAATTTGAAACCCCCTTTTGAAAAAACAAACAAAGAGCAGTGCTAAAATTAATAAAAACGCTTGATTGGTGCCTGTTTGTTTTTGCAACAGAATCACGCATTTTTATCATCAAATCGGATTAAAACAGGCCAATGTTACGTGAACAAAAATGAACTGAAAGATAATAAGCAAACAAGACAAAAAGACAACAACAAAATACACACATCATACGGTACACAGAATTATACACACAAATACGTAGGAAATTACGGGACGGAAACAAAACAAATATTAAAAATTTAACAACATTAAATAAAAGATCGTTAAGCTTATAAAAATAAAGAAATTGAAAAAATGTATAAGGCCAGTAGCCTCACCGAATACAAGGAAAAGTGGTTGTCAGAGCATTGAAATATTTTTCGAGATTTGGTTCATAGTTTTTTCATTATTTTTTCGTATTTATGATGTGGCAATATGTGGGAACAACATAAAAGTTGCACAAAAACAATGAAATAAATGGGTTTAACATTGCAAATTTCCGAAGACAGACAATTCTCTTTTTTTTTTTTTTGAAGGAAATAAAAATAAAAGTTTTAATAGTTTTGTTTAAATAATTTAATTACAGTCTTTAAACATTTTTCTTTAATTTTTTAATTTTTTTTTTATTCTTTTATTTTTCTTTTTACTTTCGTCATCAACACCTCATAATTATTTGATAGTTTTACAGGCCTATTAAGCCCGATTTGATTGCAGACATTATTTCCCTCATTTTCCCTGTTTCTCTTAATAATTTTTAACACTCATACATATTTATTTATAAATATTGCATGTGTTTATATAAGAAGTGTGTTTGCGTGTTATTGCTGTTGAAATGCTTGAAATCATTTTCCCATACTTAAAATATGCTGAAGATTTTCAACTGCATACAGCCGATGCTTTCGTTTTACTTTTTTTCTTTTTGTTTTTCGTTGCATGCAACATTTGTATAAGATGCACAGCATAAATTTGCAATTATTCAGGTTATATTTCTTAATTGTTTCTTCAGCTTTTCTTTGATGTTTCTTCTTTCGACTGTTAAATTGATTTTATTACCCAGTAAAGCTGTGGTATAAAAAATTTAAATTTTTTTTGATATTTTTCTTAAAGAAATTGTGGATTACATTTACAAATACGCATACATACATCATAAATGTACAAGATCTTTCAAGTTTGGATTTTGTTTAAAGATTTTTGTTTGCTTTTACGTTTTTAGTGAATGGATGATTAGGACGTGAAGAGCTTTCGCACTCCAATAACGTTTTCAGTATGATACCCGCATAACCAGAAAAAAAGTCACCAATGAAATATTTTTTCATATTTCGTTCTGTGGAGATGCCTGACACGAGGTATGAACAGTGGTCTCACGTCTAATGAGCCAACACACTAACTACTAGACTACGGTGACATCTAAATGCTTATTAAATGTCCGTCTCAAAACTGATTGCAGTCTGTAGATAATTTTTGATGTAGTTTGGTCTGTATCTCGGCAATGTCTTTAAATTGCCATTGATCCATAGGCATCCAACCATTGCTATTCTACTCCGTACTCGATTTTTGATTATAGCGGGTGGGCTATCTATAGGTTTGAATTTGAACCATCGGTTATTTGAAACTTTGGCAATATTTATGGCGCTCTATTCTATTGCCATATTTGGGGTTCAAAAAAGCCACTCGTGGTCTTACAGAAGCCAATACACCATTGGCCCATATTCCTTTGAAAATGAGGGCGGTGCACCCATTACGGTCAATGGAGACACCTATCGAACCATGATAACCGATTATTTTAAACTCGATCTTCATGGTATGGCTGTGTATGACGTTTGGTTTCAACAGGATGGTGGTACTTGCAATACATCTGATACCACAATCGATATATTGCTTCAACTAGTTGATAGCCGTTTGACAACATTGGACAATTTTCTGTGGGGCGCCGTTAAAGAAAAGTGTTATGCCGACAAACCAGAAACAATTGAGCATTTGACGTTCAACATTCGGGATGCCATTGCCGAGATACGACCTCAGATACTCGAAAAAGTGCATGAAAATTGGTCTGATCGAATGAGTGACCGTAAGGCCAGCCGTGGCAGCCGTATGATTGAAATAATATTCCATTTCTAACCGGAACAATTGAACTTCACAACAAAAAAATAAATTCACCAAAATTCAAACCGTTTTTGTTTTACTGCATTTTTAAATTTAAACTTTTAAATGGCCCATCCTTTATTTGTACGTTCCTTCCATGTTAAATTTAAAAATCTTACTTAAGACTTTGTGGAACGACTCCATTAACAGTCATGGCTACCATCCTGAGTGTAAAACTCATTGCATCCCTTTGTAATGTACTAAGACAACAGGCTTTCTACTAGCCATAGCAGGCGTTGTCCTTGGAAATATTGTTAGAATAAGAAATGAAACAATTTATTGTCCTAAATTCAACAATATATTTAACATTCTTGGACTTTGAGAAGAACTTTGAAAACCTTTAATACCAAGCTATCTACAAATTTCCAAAATGTAATTGTGTTCCGGAGAAAATAACGTGTCTAGTAAAGAGCCTTTATCCGATGCTCTTGGTAGAATTAGACGAACGTTCACGCAACATAACGCAACATGCGTTAAATGCTAGCATGTGAAAGGCAATGAGAACGATAACCAACCGTAATGGAATTTCAGTAAGTAGTTGCATTATTTTCGTAAGCTATGTAAGAACGTAGGTTCCCTTACATTTCGTGAACGTTCGGCTAGTTCTACCATCATTACAGTGTCTTACAGAAAAACAATGTCAGTGATATGGTTATAGAACTGCATGACTTAAACCATCTTACATACACACATACATACGTAATTGGTTATTACAACTCTTCAGTCAAGATTACAACTTAGTTTCTCACACCACTTGTTGTGTGTTCATTTATTCCAGGAGTGGCGGGACCTACAGTTTAAAGTCGACTCCCAGCGACAGATTTTTGAGAAAGTTGTCATGGCAATTTTTCATTTACTTTCAAAGTTTTTGCTAGAAATCTGCGGAGAGAAAGTTCGCCAAAGAAATATTTTTTCATGGCCTCACGCCTAATAGTCACACTTACAACACATTACCTACTAGACTACGGCGACTTCAAGTCCCTTACATCTGCTGTGTTCATGGTAGTAAATAATGTGCGGAGGGCCATTAAGAAACTGCTTAGTATCCAAACAGGCGTCAGTGATTTCCGTAACCATTAGTCTTCTGTTAACTTGTGACAACAAAATCCAGAATATTTCTTTATATGGGGTTTGAATATACATACATACATACATATATATGGGATTTGAACTGTGGCTTCACGCCTAATAAGCCAACACACCACCTACTAGACTACGGCGACTAGTAAAACCGTCTTAGACTGCCTTATTGCAAAAGTGTGGATATGGCCAGTTGATCTATTTGTTGGGTTCGTCATGATGGCTGGGACAACTTGTATTATGTAATGACATCTGCTACTTTGCACATAATTTCACTTACAGAAAAAGTACCGTATGGTTGAGTTGGCGGCAACTAAGGTCAAATTAAAGATCAGATCTTTTGAAAAAAACAATAAATATCCAAACCGCCTTGCGATCGAATAGTATTCTTGAAGATGTTGTTACTATCATTTATATCCGCTCATTTTGACTCTTATGCCATCAACAAGAGAATCGAAAAGGAAAAGCATGCGTATTAAGTGCTTAATTCAGTATGGAGTTGCTCCAAATTCACTACCGGGGCAAACGGCCAAATATTCAGTACCACTTGCATGTCCATAAGGTAGTATGCTAATGGGATATGAAATGATGCATCATATGGTGATTGTTTAAGAAAATATAGAGCAGTGCCTAGACAATGTACGAATTTTTGCTGCGTCTTGTAACCACGAATTGTCTTATTGGATTGCTATTTTATTGCTCATAAAGCTATACAAGAAATTTGTGAAGGATCATCTAATTTTGTGTATTATTTTGCTACTTTTTGTACACATTCATCGTTCACTGTATCACTCATACGTTTATAGGCATTGCCATATTGTGCTGATCCTGTGCAGTTTGTATTTGACATGTAAATTCGTATTTTTCTACATTTCGTCAAGGAAGAAAAATCGGAAAACGAAATATGTAAGCGAAAGAAGAAAAATATTTCTTAACAATTTCCATTTCTATCATACATATGAACATATACACTTTTTAATAAAACCAAATTCAAATTCTTTTCTATTCTCTTTCATTTCCAATTCAATATGGGGGTACGAATAATTTTATGAGCTGCCAACATTTCAAATTCCAATGAAAATTTAAACTCGTCAGTGGTGTAGTACTAATAAGACTTCAAAATATCAATGTCATCAGTTTGACATGAATTGGATTTAAACGAAAAGAAAAGAGAAAACGAATATTTTTACCATTTTACGTGTAATGGCACACATAATCGAATTATAGGGCGAATGTTTCAGTTGTGTAGGAGTAAAACTGAAAAAGAATACCAATATTCTTTACAAACCCTGTGTATAATGAAATTCATTTTCATTGTGAATTAAACTTTGTCTTATTAGGGCTTCATTTAACGAAATTATTTCACTCTCATGATCCATCATTATGTACAGACGCTTCTACATATATTAATTGTGTGATAACCAGGCACAAAATTTAGCTGTTCATTCATCCTTTCAATGAATTTTCTTAAGTTACATCAACTAATTGCAATCAATCATTTAGAAAAAAACCAGGCAAATAAAAGCCATAAATTAGTGTAAAACACATTTATTTCAATTTATATAAAATTATACGTTCTATTACGAGGGCTGGCTTGAGTTTGGCAAAGAAAAATTAAAATTTTTAATAAATTTCACCTTTGAAACGCACTTTTGTATTTATTGGCTGAACAAAGTTTCATTTATTTTTGAAATATTTCTTTTTTAAATACGAGTACGCCATGATAATAAATTTCGTACTTATTTATATGCAATAGCAGTTTCAATCATGTTACGAATCATTAACATGAAAAAATATTCAAGTGTTGGAACTAGAAATTCTTCTCAGTTAAGTATAAAATTTTGAAGTCGCCGTAGTCTAGTAGGTAGTGTGTTGGCTTATTAGACGTAAAACCAGGGTTCGAGCCCCAGGCCAGACATCAAGACAAAATACAAAAAGTATTTCTTCGGAGACTTCCTCTCAGCAAATTTCTGGCAAAAACTCTGAGAGTAAATAAAATTGCCATGAAAAACTTTGTCATAAATCTGTCGTTCGGAGTCGACTTTAAACTGTAGGTCCCACCACTCACGTATAAAATTAACACACACAACATAAGTGGTGTGAGAAACTAGCACGTTGTACAATGGGTCAATTCGACCTCCGGTTACTTTACTTGTCTTCTAAACCTAACCTAACCTAACCTAAGAATAAAATTGCAACAATACAATAAAATTATCGATTATTTTAGGAAACTTAAGTCAAACCCAAGGTCAGACATCTTCAACAGAATGAAATATGCAAAAATAAACCTTCGTCGATTTCATCTCAGCAGATTTCTGGCAAAAAAAACTCTGAGTGTAAAATAAAATTTTAAAATTGAAAACGTTTCTCTAAAATCAGTCGTTCGAAGTCGACTTTAAATTGTAAGTCCCGTAATGTTGACTAAAGGGTTGTCATGGCCAATTATGTATGTATGTCATGTATAAAAACCCTCGGTGGTTTTATGTTTCCTTTCTCAGATATTTAACAATCTTTTATTAATGGCATGGACACCTTTCAGTTCAAATGAAATCAATTTATAATACCAATCATATAGATTCGATTATTCTAAAAAAGTAGATTTGAATAGAAAATTAGTTGAGGTACGCTATAAACACAATAAACGCAACGCAGCAAACGCAGCGATATCTCAAACATAGAATACATGGGTGTACATTGAAGTGATTATTATAAAGACAACGCGGCAACAAGCAACGATTCTGCTGCTCTGCTTTTAGACTAGTTTCTATTTTTATGTGCTGAAAAGTGAGAACTAGTGCTCATAGTGAAAGGACTTGTGCTGGTAAAAACAGGATTAATGCTGTCGATAGAATAACAGGCATGTAGTAAAGGTTTTGACAACGCGATGTATGAAATATAACGCCAAAGAAAATTGTTTAATGGCACCATTGATACAGAATTAATGAATTGTTTACTTTTTTATTTGTTTGGCTGGTTTGCTGCCGTTGTCTTTATTATAATTAACGCACCTGCAGCTTATCTAAGACTGCAATTGCAAAACTTCTTTTAAGCCAAGAAGAAACACTTTTATTGTGTTTAAATATAATGCCGCAAACACAATAAACGCAACGCAGCAACCACAACAATTTTGCAATTGCAGTCTTAGATAAGCTGCAGAAGCGTTAATTATAATTTATTTGTTTGTTTGTTTATTTGTTTTCTTACTTTCCTGCAAATAAATTTTAATTTAAAAGTAATGAGGCATGCATTACTAAAGAAAGTAAAACATTTTACAGCAGGTTCCATTAGATGTTTAAAAAATTGTGTATCATGTTATTAAGAATAAAGAAATTGTCCCTATTATTTCTTCCAACACTGTATATTTGATTCCTATTAATTTTTTTTATTTTCAAGTTGATTGATTTATTGAATTTGCATTTTTCCACAGCAAATATTTTACTAAAAATCAGAAAATGAAATTATAATTGTAAAGACAATGATATGCAACAGGATTATAATTGAAACAACACCAACAAAACTTAATCATAAATATACATAGAATTTTTGAAAAATTCATTTATAAATTCCCTGGAATTAATTCAGATTCAATTGTCATTGTAATTGTCATTTTCATCATTACAATCATACCAAGTAATTACCACGCTTAGCATAAAAGTTAACAAATTCTATTGTAATAAAATAATTACATTACATGACATTACATTATAAATCAAATGTTTTATTTCATGAAAATAATACAAATATTTTAAATTTCAAATCACAAATTCAGTCGTTAGTTATTTTGCAAAAATTTGCCTAATTTTCCTATCAAATATACATACCCTGGCTTAGAAGGCTTACAATAGCAATTAAACAGAATATCTAACATTCGCTTAACATTAGTGTTTAACTGGTATTGTGATCAAATAATAATAATTGTTATCGTTATTTTACATACAGGACTTAACGTAGTTGTTATTATTGTTATTGTCGTTTAATTTTTGTTTCATGTAAAAACCAGACTACACATGAACCAACGAATAAAACTAAATTTTCTCAAAATATTTTCATATATCGGGTGGTTCATCTATCGGTTTAAATTTAAATCATCGATTATTTCGAATCTGGCAATATTTGTGCCATTCTGTTCTGTCACATAATTCAGTATATTTTCTCCACTGAACCTGATGAATCGATTTACGCTTGAGCAACGTTGGGTTTTATTGGGAATTTATTTCCAAAAATATCGTACAAAATTTGGTCGCAGAGAAGGACTAACAGTGCCCGGTATACGAAAGTTTATTGCTACAGTTGGTGAAACTGGTTTCATTGTTGATGCGCCAAGACGTGAGCATGCGCCGTGTGTACATCCAAAAATATTGGAGCTGTGGCTGAAAGCGTGGGTGGCAATCCATCAAAATCAACTCGTCATCGTTCCCAAGAATTAAACATTTCACACACAAGTTTACGTCGTTTCAAAAACATTCTGGATGGAAAGTGGTTGCATTGTTGATTCGCCAAGGCATGAGCGTAGTGTACGAAAATATCGAAGCTGTGACTGAGAGTGTGCGTGAATCAATCAACATCATCTCGCCATCGTTCTCAAGAGTTGAACATTTTACCCATCACTTTGCGTCAAATTTTGCAAAACGATCTCGGTACGGACGCATTACAAAGTTCAATTGATTCAAGAATTGAAGCCACATGACCATTTGCTTCGTTTTCGCTTCGCTTGATGGCCCAAAGAGGAACTGGACTATCATACTGAGATTGCAAAAAAAAGATAATCATTGCGCATGAATTTCATTTTCATCTTGGTGGGTACGTTAATAAGCAAAATTGCCGTATTTGGTGCTCAGAAAACCCTCACGTCGTCTTACAAAAACTAAAGCACCCATTACCAGTGACCGTTTGGTAATGTTTATGGAGCGGAGGCATCATTGGCCCATATTTCTTTGAAAATGAGGACGGCACCACCATTGTTGTCAATCGAGACACATATCGCACCATTCTAACCGATTTTTTTGTACCCGCTCTTTATGGTGTTGATGCAAACGACGTTTGTTTTCAACAGGAGGCGTAACTTGCCACACTTCTTATGCCACAAGCGATTTATTGCGTCAAACTTTGATGTCCGTTTAATTAGCCGAAATGGTGTTGTTAATTGGTCGCCAGGAAGCTGCGATTTGACACCGTTGGACTATTTTTTGTTAGGGGCCGTTATATAAAAGTCTTATGCTGACAAATCAGAGACAATTGAGCACTTAAAGTCCAATATTCGAGATGCCATTGCCTAGATACGACCCTATACACTCTTAAAAATGAACGAAAATTGGTCCGATCGAACGAGGTACTGTGAGGCCAGCCGCGTCAGCCATATGAATGAAATAATACATACATACATAATTGGTCATTACAACTGAAGTCAGGATTACGACCTAGTTTCTCACATGAATGAAACAATATTCCATTTCTAAACGGAAAAATTGTATTTCACAACAGAGAAATAATTCTGGCAAAATTTCAAACCGTTTTTTTATTGCATTTTTAAATTTAAACTTTTAAATGGCGCACCCTTTATATATAAATAAAATTTGCATTGGAAAAATTTGTAACTGTGTTCAGAAGTAGGAACTGAGTACATATTAATAATATCCTCCACATCACCTGAAATCAAGACGTGATAGTATATTATTAATTAAACAAATTTAAGTTGTATGTGTGGACTTGTCTGTGTATGGAAAGCAAACTACAAAAACGCTTAAAATTCCACACATTCATGGGTCAGTGACCACATCATGGCAACTGCCTCATACTCTCTCTACTCAATTATTTATTCTCAAACGTTCCGTTATAGTCATACAGACTATGCAATGTACTCAAGTACTCACTTGCGTTTGACTACAATAATAACAAATACTACCTAGTACTACCACCACTAACACGGGTTACAACATGAAATCTGGCAAAACAACAACCATCACTGGCAGCCAACAATATCAACACCGACATCATCATCTTCTACTCGGTTATGTTTGCAGACTGACGATGACTGACGACATTCAAGGAGTTCAACAGCAACAAAGTTGGTTACATTACGAGTGCATGAGTGCTTGATAGAACAAACAAAGGATGTTGGCTGCCATACATGTAGTCATACAGAGTAATTCATTTACGGGTGTTCGATTGTCGGTAATTTGGTATTAAAAATTTTCTGACTCATCATCTTTCAATATGAATGATCATACCCTATCACTTGCCATATTATTGGCTTATTTTGTTATCAATTCCGTAAATATCTTCAATTCCTGCATCTTTTTGTTATACCCGTTTATTGCATACTGCCTTGTCTTCCTTCCCTGTACGTTCTAAAATTTGTTGGTTTACAAATGTAAATAACTATTCGCATGTTGTTGTTGTTGCATTTGTTATTATTTATTCCACATGGCAGCCATCAAGTGTTACGCTTCTTCTTGCCTGAAATTAAACGGTTGTATAACCAAAGCAAAAACCCAAGACTTTTTATGTTAACAGCAGCCAGCACTATGATGCATTACATACATGTTGCAGGTACATTGTAATGTAACATGTAGTTTAGCCAAAGGGGAATACCATGTATATGATGTATTGTAGGTACTCTTTACATTGTAATTTATTTATTTGACTTTCTTATGTTGTTGTAAAAGAAGAGAAGAGACAATAAATAAATCGCAACATTTCCAAGGGAATTTTCAAAGGCCATGTTTAGAAAAGGGTGGCTGTTTTGTGCAGGGAAATTAAGAGACTGTGGATGCCATAGTAAATTTTATTTTTATGTGGAATTCGTGGAATGTGTAATTAGAAATTATACTTATACGACATGTGGTTTCCAACGGACGATGTGACGTGTCACACAGCTCATGCCACATTGGATGTTCTACACGAGCGATTTAAGAGCATAGTCGCCTCACATGGAGGTGATCAGAACTGGCCATCGAGATCATGTGATTTAATTTTGAAAGACCTTTTGCTTTGGGGTTTTCGTAAGTAGCAAATGTATGCGAAAACACAGCGGTTCTCAAAACAAATATTACTCATGTCATCGAACAAGTTAAGCCAGATTAGTGTGCCATTAGCTTTAAGTTTAGGTCGTAGTGGTAGCTTTGATCATGTCACAAAGCTCATTTGAGCGCGTATAGGGGCCCGTTGTGATACCACGGGTGAACGCAGTCCCTATGCTGACCAAGTTCCACCTAGACCAGGGAGGACGAAGAAGTTGGTCAGCACAAGGGCTGCTCATCAGAAGAACGACTACTCCAAGCTGGCAAACCAGCCAGAAAGTTTAATGAACGAAGCTATATCCTTGATAACAATAGATGATAGCTCCGTCAAGCTGACAAGAAACGGAGAGCCAAATAATCTATTCCTGCACCTAGCAAGTGACGGACGCTGACAGAAGAAGTGGATCACAGTCTCTTCTTCCTCAGCGGATCTGCACCCGCGGCAGAAGTCATTGAATGGTAGCAGCAACCTTTCCGCGTGTCTGCTCATAACGCAATGGCCCGTAAGCATGGCCACTGTCGTTGAGATGATGTTACGACCAAGTCCAAGCAACTGGTTTGTACGCCTACTATCCATCAAGGGCCAGGTGAATCTAGCGATGGAGCAGGACTCTTCATTGACCCAGGATAGGTTGACGTCTCGAAAGAATTTCCGCACAATAGACAACTTGATTGAGCCAAGTGGCATGCCTAACTCAATCAAAGACGATTCCGGAAGGAGTGCACCAGCTCTGGCGAACTCGTCGGCCCTAAAGTCCCCCTCTGCTGCAGCAGTAAGCAGCACATGCCGCCCTACGCGCCCTAGCAGCCAGATTCGGCCCTCAGTTGAGCTTGGGATCGAGGATCAGGCCCAGATATTTGACCTCGGAACTCAACGTGAGTTTGGTTCCGCGTATGCTGGGAAGGGAGAAGGTCGGAATTTTGTATCTCCTAGTGAAAAGAATCGTATCGGTCTTGGAGGGGTTAATAGACAGTCCAAAATCCCTACACCAGTCCAGTACAATTGACAGCGTCTGCGGACAAATTCCCGACGCAGCAATGGCAATGTCGTCAGCGTAAGCTATGGCTTCATTGCCGGAGTGTTCCAGCCCCCACAAGAGTGAGTTGACTGCAAGGTTCCAGAGAAGTGGGGGAGAAACTCGATGAACCTGACCAGATTCTGTGCCAGGTTGACAGAGCCAAGAGCCATAATTATGGCGTCCAGGTAGACGTTATTGAATGCACCCTCGATGTCCAGAAAAATGGCCAGAGAGTATTCCCTAACGTGCATGGACCTTTCCACCCGAGAGATAAGGGAGTGTAGAGCAGAGTCTACAGATTTACGCCTCGTGTACGCAAGTGTGCCATATTTATTGAAGAATTCCCATTTGGAACGCACTCCATCCAGAGAAAACGATGCAGACATTCGAACAATACTGTAGTCCACAAATAATGGCATCAGCAGGTCTCTTAAAAGAATAAAAAATGTCGATGATTTCTTACACACACCTTGATGTATTTAAATTTTAAAATAGGAAGCACTTAAAAAGACCCTTTATAAAGGAAAGTACATGAAACCCTCCATACACTGTCCTAGAAGAAGTATACATTCATGTGTAACGTTTCTGGAAATAGGAGGATAATTTTTTAAAAATTTTTTAGAAAATATGCCACTGAGGTAATACTTATTTCAGGACAAAGATACCTAACACTCCATTAGAGCCATAAAAATGTGACTTCAGAAAAAACACTTACCCAAAAAGAAAGGATTTCCTAACCCCTAGACCTAAATGTAATTGAGCACGTATGGGAACTGCAAAAAAGTGAAATTGTTTCTATTTTTCTTTAAAAAGTTTCCAAATTTCTATTCTTAAGCCCGTCCTTAATACTCCAGGTTAATTTCTAATTAATACTCCGGTAATTTCCTAAATTAAAATTTTCCTTTTCATACAAAAAAAATATTTCTTTTCAAAAGTTTTTATTACCAACTAAATTTTATTTCCCAAAAAAATATTCCCCTATTTGAAGCCCTTTATGAAACCACTACTGTTGTAGACGAGGCAAATGTATTAATTATAGCAGCAGGAGTAGTGTGGATGTTTAAGTGATTTCAGCTGTTGCATCAATATTCCTGCAGATACTCTTTAATGCTAAAAACAAACAGGAAAAGTATAAAAATGATTAAATTTTCTGTACCTTGTTTTTAAACTTTTTCAAATGCTGTTGTTCAATTGGTCCATTAAAAAAAACAAATGACATCATCATGAAAAACGTAACGTAACTCAAACAAAAGACTGTACTAATTTGATAACAAAAACAAAAAAAAAACACCACGAAAACCTGATGCACAAAAACAAAAACAGTTTCAGATATAAGCTGACTGCAAATATTTAAATTACACTGAAAGAAAAAAGTTTAATGAAATTAAATACCAACAAAAACGTACAAAAGTTCTATGAAATATTTTAATTTAATATGGTTTTACCATTTTCTTAATCTCTGCACTCTTTTTCTTTTTTTTTGGTTAGTAATAATCCAGAGAGAAGACTTTTCAAATCTACAGATATATGTGTGTTTCGAAACCAATATTACTTCAATTTTTTTTACTAGATTAATTAATGTGCACCAGTCGCCATAATCTAGAAGGTAGTGTGTTGGCTTCTTAGACGTGAGGCTACAATTCAATTTCCAGGGTAAAAAATCTTCAATAAATGAAATATGAAAAAATATTTCTTCGGCGATTTCCTCTCAGCAGATCTCAGGCAAAAATTCTGAGGATAAATAAAATTGTACGTCATATCTGGGTAATTCAGTCGTCTGCTAACACATAATAGGATGAAAACTAAGTGAGAGTAAATGGAGTTCATTGTGGTGACCACTTGCAATGTTGTTATATTCAGCTATGATGGGTCAGACATCAAAACAAAATACAAAAAGTATTTCTTTGGCGACTTCCTCTCAGCAGGTTTTAGGCAAAAATTCTGTGAGTAAATGAAATTGCCAAGAAAAGTTTCTCAAAAAAAAAAAAAAATAATAATCTGTCGTTCGGAGTCGACTTTAAACTGTAGGCCCCGCCACTCATGTATGAAATTAACACACACAACATAAGTGGTGTGAGAAGCTGTATCATAATCCTGACTGAAGTTTTGTAATGACCAATTATGTATGTATGATGGTTACAATAATGCTAGTTACATGCTTCGATTGATCAACTCGTGTATAGTAATTAAACTAGAATTTTTCAAGCGGTTGTCGCTGGTAATAAGTATAAGTATAAGTGGTAGAGGTAACAACCCAATACCGAAAATAAAATAATGTAGTCCATAAAGATAAAATAGAAGAGTCTTCCCATATCCCACCGAACATGTGAAAAGGCAGACAATCTCAACAGCTTTGGCCTTTATGTAAAGGAATATAAAGCAAAAAATATTACTGTCATCTGCAAAAAGAGATATTGACGTCGCCGTAGTCTAGTAGAAAGTGTGTTGACTTATTAGACGTAAAGTCAGGGTTCGAGCCCCAGGCCAAACATCAAAACAAAATACAAAAAGTATTTGAGAGTAAATAAATTTGCCATGAAAAGTTTCTTAAAAATCTGTCGTTCGGAGTCGACTTTAAACTGTAGGTCCCACCACTCATGTATAAAATTAACACACACAACATATGTAGGTGGTGTGAGAAACTAGGTCGTAATCCTGACTGAAGGGTTGTAATGACCAATTGTGTATGCAAACAGAGATAAGAAGCCGACTACTAATAAACCATTCGCTTAAAGCGAAGGTGGGAGTATCTTTAACGGTGTCATATGAATAATATCGCACTTGCTTTAACTTGAGGTTGAAGATATCGATATTCTTTAATTCCTCTGTCATTTTCGTTGTTGTCATTCTGCGTAATCTCGGACAGAAACCTTCAACAGTAGATCGGTAGGACTTCTGTACTACTTCATCAGATTTGGTAATTCGTTGAATCGTAGTCTATAAATTATTGAGTCGTTATGTAAATGGCATGGGCATGCTAATAGTTTAGTTGGTAGTATACTAGACTATTAGCATGGGGATCGTGATTGCGGTTCCCACCAGAGACTCTGACCTGTTACACTTCACCGAGCATATGGTATAAGTTAGTATAAGTTACTCAGCTCGTAAATATTTACATATAATTTGTAATTGTATTGTAATTAATAAATTAATAAATAAAATAAACATGTTACTGATGTCATAAAGCATTCAAACATTGCTTTACGTCGTCTAGTAAAGTGTCCGCCAAATAACTTTTTTTTGAAAATGCTTTAAAAAGAACTACTGAATATTTTCTCAAATTTCTTTTTTTATTTGAAAGTACAATCCTTCCGGTTAATAATGGAAAATAATTTCATTCAAATGGCTGCCTCGGCTGGCCATGCAGTAGCCTACACAATCGGTCCAATTTTTAAGCACATTATCGATTGGCGGCAGCTGTATTTCACCAATGGCTTCACGAATATTGTCCTTTAAAGCGTCAATTGTCCCTGGCTTTTCGGCGTAATACTTATCTTTGACAGCACCCCACAAATAATAGTCCAACGGTGTCAAATCGCAGCTCCGAGGTGGCCAAACGGCATGAGCTCTGCGGCTCATAATACGATCTTCGAAAACAGGGCGCAAAACATCGAGTGCAGCTTCGGCTGTGTGGCACGTAGCGCCGTCCTGTTGAAACCAAATGTTGCCAATATCCTTCTCTTCAATTTTTGTGAATAAATATTCGTTCAACATGGCCCGATAACGATCGCCATTGACTGTAACGGCCACTCCTTGCTTATTTTCGAAGAAAAATGGCCCAATTATGCCTCTGGACCAAAATCCGCACCAAACAGTGACTCGTTTTGGGTGCGTCGGCTTTTCAATGTATGCGTGAGAGTTTTCTGTGCGCCAAATGTGACAATTTTGCTTGTTTACATACTCGCCAAGATCAAAATGAGCTTCATCTGAAAAGATGATTATTTTTTGCCAAAATCGGCATCTTCTGTAAGTCGATGGCAGGCCCACTTAGCGAAGCGAATACGCATTGGATGGTCAATTGGCTTCAACTCCTGAACCAATTGGTCTTTATGCAAAATTCGTCTCAATGATGTCTCCAAAATGTTCAATTGTTGAGAACGACGGTGAATTGATGTTGATGGCGCTTCACTCGCACTTTCTACCACAGCAGCAATATCCTCGGGTGTACGCACTGTTTTTGGCTTTTCACGCTTTGGTTTATCGATGAGGATGCCAGTTTCTTTCACTTTTTTCACAAGATAACGAACATACGGAGTTGACGGTGCTTCTCTTCTTCCAAAATCCGTACGCAATTTTCGCACATATTCTGCAACATTGCCATGATTTTCAAAGTAATGTCGCAATATTTCCCAGCGTTGTTCAAGCGTATACACAACCATATTCGTTCAGCGGAAGGATAAAGTTAATTATCTCTCAAATCAGACATGAGCTAAGTATTACCATTCGCGAAATAAGCACTAGTTGAAAATAAAAACGTTAGATGGCGGACCCGATATTTACGAAATTAACTCTAAATTCTGGACCATTCCTGTTTACAGAGAGCACTGTTTCCTAATACTCCTATTGATGTGAATATATTTTAGTTATGCCAACAGTTTCCAGCTTTTCTATATGAGCCTTAAGATCTAGGCTTAAACTTGAAACTAGTCTAGGAAAACTTTATAAAAATATTTTTTTCTTTCAAAGGTAACAAGAAAAAGAAAAACAACACAAATGCGTGCAGAATTTAGTTTTCAAAACTATATTACAACTAAAGAAAAGTAAAAAAAAAATTATAAAAGAGATGCACTACGATAAACACATATAAAGTTACAGTTTTTACATGGAAACTTAGCATGTTTGCATTGAATAAAGAAAGTTTAAAAAATAATGAATAATTCTTATTACAAAAGTTTCAATTCTTTTCTATTTTTCTTATTCAACAAGAGGCTTTTAAAGCAAAGTCTCTGTTTAAGAGGAGCAAAGTTTCTTCTCAACAATACAATGCATTTTTCCTTTTCGAAGAAACATTTTTCTTGTATCAACAAGCAATGAAAAATGAAGAAATAAAATTCAAAAATTCACTTTCACTTTTATTTCATGTGACCTTTATTTAATTTTTCATTTCTTGACCTACTGTCCAAACGCTAATTGGATTTAAGCAATTGCTGTCGTCTCTAGTTGTCTGTAACAAAATTAACTTTTTTTCTCTTTTTTTCTGTTTGCAATTTATTTTATTCCTTTTGAGCCCTTTTCCAAGTGAAATCCTTGATAAGAATAGAAGAACAAATAAAGAAAGAAAGTAAACTTGCTGTAGAAAACAAAATTACATTAATTTGTGTAATTTGCTTAAACATCTCTTGTCCGCTAATTAAGGCCTTGCACTTTAAAGCCCCTTCGAGCACGTAAAAGTGGTAAAGTGTTTGAAAAGCGAACTATTAGAAGCAACTCTAATTTCTTTTTCTACTTTCTCGTACTCTCTACAGAACAAATAGAAAAAATTTTCTGTTCCATTTTAGATTATACGCCGTGAACACAAAATTCCGTGTAAAAAGTAAATTAAAAGAGTTTTTTTAATTTAAAAAAACGAATTCGTTACTGATTTAAGAATAGTTTTATAAAAAAAATCGCTGGAAGTAGTCTTTCACTACAAAAAGCTACAAGCTAGGGTCATCTCCTTAAGGCTCATTGATTTACACTTAATATCACATTTGGGCGGTGATACTCAGTAAGGATATAGAGGAGAAGACGAACACAGCGATTCGAAAAGTTGGAGCATGGCTTGATGAGGCAGGTTTGACACTTGCCGCACATAAAACGGAGGCCGTCTTGATAAGTGGCCGGAAGATAGTGGAGAAGATGGAAGTGACAGTTGGAGGTACTAAGATCTAATCTAAGAGGGACGACAGGTTGAACTTCAAGGAGCACGTGAAATACATCGGCGAAAAGGCACCTGTAACACAGGGAGCACTGGCGAGGATGATGCCAAATATTGGAGGACCAGGTCCATTCAAGAGGAGGATAATATCGAGGGTTGTAACGTCGATACTGTTATATGCTTGCCCAATATGGTCGGAGGCACTCTCCGTGGGGACGACAAGGAGAATACTGTCCTCGGTGTATCGTCTAAGCGCGATTAGACAAGTAGGTGGCTTCAGAACAATGTCTGATGAAGCGGTATTGGTATTGGCAAAGACAATACCAACAGACATACTGGCGAATGAGATGAGGCGGATATACTGTCGTCATCTCGAGCTTCCAGGACGAACTGCAGCTATAAGGGCGGAGGAACGAAGGACTTCCATGCACAAATGGCAGTCACGATGGGAGAACGGTTTAAGGGGGAGATGCATATTTCACCTTGTCCCTAATGTAATCCTTTGGATTGAGAACGAACATTGCGAGCTGAACTACTACGTGACTCAGTTCCTAACTGGTCATGGGTGCTTCAGGAAATACCTGAACAGATTCGGACATGATACTTCCCCTTTATGCCCAAACTGTGTAGATGAGGAGGAAGACGCGGAGCATATTCTAACATGCTGCCCCAGATTTAGATGGCTCGGGGAAACGAGTTTCGGAGCAACTCGGCTTATGGAGGAGGTGTTGAATTCTATGGAGTCAATACAGTCAGAGAATGGCTGAAGTTATGATAGAACTACGAAGGCTGGAGGAACGGAGGCAAAACTTAACTTAGTGTGACCAAGCTTTAGATCTTATCAGCCCTCTGCGAAGTAATACCTGACGGGGGAGAGTGGTTGAAGTGTGTAGGGGGTGGGTTTAGTACTTAGGCACCAGTGATGGTGCATCGTGCACTCTTTTGTTGGAACGAAAGTGTCTTTCGATGATTCCCACCTCAGTAAGTATGGAGAACGTAAGCATAAAGAACGTCAGCATAGAGAACGTAAGCATATAGAATGTAAGCATAGAGAACGTAAGCATAGGGAACGTAAGCACAGCGAATGTAAGCATAGAGAAAGTAAGCACAGAGAACGTAAGCATAGAGAACGTGAGCATAGTGACCGTAAGCATACAGAACGTCAGCATAGAGAACGTAAGCATAGATAACGTAAGCATAGAGGACGTAAGCATAGAGAACGTAAGCATAGAGAACGTAAGCATAGAGAACGTAAGCATAGAGAATGTAATCATAGAGAATCAGAAGTATTTGTTAGGCACCTGAATGCGACAGCTACAGTATGATTTTAAATTAAGGTTTCTCATGCCACACGCATTCCCCATTTTGAAATTGTAGTTTCACTTTTATTTTATTTTGATACCCCTTTTCCTAACATTCTTTTCTAAAGGAGCTGTAAATCGTAATAAATCTCCTAAAATCTCTATGTTCTGAACTACTTTCAACATATTTATTTTCCTTTTATTTTTTTATTTTATTTCAATATGTTTTCTTTTATCTTTCTGTCTTACTTTCGTTTTTTAAACAATCCTTCATTTGAATTTTAAAAAGAAAAGAACGAACTAAAGTAGAAAGAATAGAAGGAAATAAAACGTGATTAAATCAAATTATCATTCATTTATAAATCCATGAAGCAACAGCGCAAATGAAATGATAATTTGATAAGAAAAATCATCTTTTCTACTGAATGCAATACATTTTTCACTTTCAACAATTCTTTTTATGAAATTATGTCAGAAAGCTTGCCTTTGTAGTTTTTTTTTGGTTTTTTTTTTTGTTCGTAGTGCTTTTTTTCCATCATCTTACAATTTCTTTTCCTTTTTTATTAACAGGTCTATTGTAGCGAACACAAGTACAAGCACCCCCGACAAAACGAAATAGGAATAAATAAAATTGCCATGAAAAGTTTTTCTAAAATCTGTCGTACGGTGTCCACATAACACTGTATGTCCCACAACTCATGTATAAAATTAACACACACATCGTAAGTGACGTAAGCTAATCCTTACTGACGGCTTTTAATGACCAATTCCGTACGTACTGTAGCATTCAGCAGGATGTTAGAGTTTGCCATCAGTCACAAGATTGAAACTGCGGCCTCTGCAACTCCGTATTGAGAAACTTTACCTACTAAGTATCATCGAAAATTCATTGCGATTTTCAGAAAACCATTTCAACGTAAAACCTTATCATTTCTTATAAGGCTTTTGCAATGATAAGTATTTATCTAGACCAGGGTATTACTTGATTGGACATTACAACCCTTCAATGGGGCCTACTTTCTAAAACCTTTTGATACCGTGCGAGGTTTCAGGAAAGGTAATCCCTTATCATGCAACCTCTTCAACTTCATCATCGAAAGTGTTCTGCGGAAGGCGGGAGTGCATCGCATCCGATCCAACAGTGAGCTGTAAGAGCTTCCTAACGACATGGATGTTGTGCAGATAATTAACATCCAGCAGCTACGCTGGCTCGGCCATGGTCGGTACGGTTATTTGCGGTAGGCGAAGAGGATGATCTTGTTTGCGTTGGAAGGACCAAATCGAGGAAGTTCTGTCATCGATTGGTGTGACCAACTTGCGTAGACGCGCAAGAAGAGACGCCTGTAAAGATGTGTAAGGCAGGCCGAAATCCTGTAATCGGGTTATTAATGACCAACTAAGTCAGTAAGTAAGTAGCCAGAGTCCACTAACTTTAATTAGCTCAATGTTGATTTCACTTTTTTATTATTGTGACGTATTCAAGAACAAAAAATTGTTTTTCTTTTCTTTATCACTGTATACATATATATAACAAAATAAACAAGGAAACATCAAAATATGCATTTTATTTAGAGGGTTTTCTATAAACCTTGATATCCTCCATTTTCTTCTACTTCCTATATACGTACATAATTTGTCATTACAACCCTTCAGTCAGGATTACGACGTAGCTTCTCTCACCACTTATGTTGTGTTTTTTAATTGTATACATGAGTGGCGGGACCTGCAGTTTGAAGCCGAATTCGGCTGACAGATTTTTGAAAAACTTAGTCATGACAATTTTTGTTTACTCACGGAGCTTTTGCCAGAAATCTGGTGAGAGGAAGTCGCCGAAGAAATATTTGTTCATATTTTCGGTTTGATGTCTGACCTGGGGTATGAACCGTGGCCTTACGTCTAATAAGCTAACAGACTACCTACTAAACTACGGCGACTTCTACTTCATGCATCCATGAAATCTGGTTGTAATTCACTTTCGTTGCTACCACTGCAGCTATTGTAGTTGCAGCATTAAATAAAATTACTTGTTTTCTTTCCGCTTTTTTTTAACAAATTTACACAAACTCTACCATATTTAAGGCTCTTCTTCCAATCTCCTTTTGAAAGGTTTAAATAGAAATGTTGTTTATTGTAGTTATCGTTGTTTCTGTTAAGGTTGTTGTAAAAAATGTTTTTCATTTAAGCCTGTATTCTTTTTATCAGAATTATTGGCGCGAAAACGATGTAGAACAGGGGCAGTTGTAAAAGAAAGTCGATTGAATCCTTTTGTTGCTGATTGACCTCCACTTTGTAGGGGACTTAACAGAAATTATTTTTCTTTTGCATTTTTCTGGCATTTTATTTTTCTTTTTTTAAATCCTTTTTGTTTGTTTTTGTTGTTGTTTATTACCAAAAGTCTTGTTATATATTGGCTCACTTATTTCATTCATTTTTCTGAGTACAATTTCTGCATTTTTATAGTCCTGATTGATTCACGCTGATGGATGGAGAATGACCACCAGTTCGTTTGAATGAACAAATGATTCCTATTAAATTCAAAATCAATTATTTTGCTTAGAACTAGATGAAATGGAAATATTAACACAACAACAATCAAAACAACTGTTTACAATAAAAGTTAAATAAATCTGGAAAAATCAGGATTAGAGACCAAACTTCTCACACCGCTTATGTTGTGTTTGTTAGTTTTATACATACATCAGTGGTGGGATCTACAGTTTAAAGTAGACTCCGAACGACAGATTTTTAAGAAATTTTTTTTCATGGCAATTTTATTTACTCTCCCAGAGTTTTTATCAGAAATCTGCGGCGAGGAAGTCGCCGAAGAAATATTTTGTTAGAGATATAGGCCTGGGGTTTGAACCGTGACCTACACACTACCTACTAGACTACGGCGACAAATCCTAATCCCGCTACAGTAGAACAATCACCTGCTTAATTCCAGAAGCATAATTATTGAAACGGGAACAAAGAAAGATGGTATAGAAGATGGAGAATATACTATGAATCCTAAGGACAGTTTTCACTATGACAAAAGGTGAGTAATTACTGGTAATCGTATAATAAGGGTGTATGCTAGGAAACTGGATAAAGTTTCCAATTCCGGAATTTTGAGAAACTTTTCATGGTAATTTTATTTACTCTCCCAGAGTTTTTGCCAGAAATTTGCTGAGGGGAAGTCACCGAAGAAATATTTCTTTTATATTTCGTTTTGTTGGAGATGTTTGAACTGGGTCTTGAATCGTGGCCGCACGTCTTATAACCCAACTCACTACCTACTAGGCTACAGCGACTGAATTGATAAAGTTTAATCTGTAACAAATTGCCGCTGATGTTTTTTGTCCAAATAGATATGGAAATAATGAATAAATATTTTAGTAAAACATATTACGCATATGTACATCAGCGTGACCACAAGCCTTTTGATGTCACGTGACTTGTCTTATTATCAAAGGAATGTTAGTGACACTTATAACTGTCATGTGCTGAAGACAACATAGGATTTGCAATTAAAACAGAAAGGCATTATAAAAGATAACAAATGATATCTTGCCACACCCCTGAATTTAGCGGTCCCTTCTTTAAGAAATGTTATTGTAAGATGCCCTCAGAATCTCGTGAAATCATTGCCGCTAGCATAAGCATTAGGTTGTGATAAAAAGGCGTCTGGACGAAGCTCTATTAAAACATTCAAAGACCTTAATTTTCTAACATAAAATCGTTCGTGATGTCATCTTTCAAACAGCAATGCCTTACGAAATCGAACTACCATTTTTCTTTACCATTAAAGGAAATGGACAAAAATACTTCTTTCCAATAGAGTAAGGGCCGTTAGATGTCTACTAGTTATAAGGCACACAAAGTTCAGGTCTGTTTGTCTATCATATTACATGCATAATTAGCCATTACAACCCTTCAGTCAGGATTACGGCCTAGCTTCTCACACCACTCATGTTGTGTGCGTTAATTGTATACATGAGTGGTGGGACCTATAGTTTAAAGTCGATTCCGAACGACAGATTTTTGTGAAACTTTTTCATGACAGCTTTTTTTACTCTCAGAGTTTTTGCCAGAAATCTGCTGAGAGGAAGTCGCAAAAAAAATATTCTTTAATAATTTCGTTTTGATGTCTGACCTGGGATTTGTACAGTGGCCTTATGTCTAATCAGCCAACACACTACCTAATAGACTACGGCGACTTCTATGTCTATCATATTACATATGTAAATACATACCCTTCAGTCAGGATTACGGCCTAGCTTCTCACACCACTCATGTTGTATGCGTTAATTTTATACGTGAGTGGCGGGACCTGCAGAACGACAGATTTTTGAGAAGCTTTTTCATGTAAGGTTTATTTACTATCCAAGAGTTTTTGCCAGAAATCTGCTGAGAGGAAGTTGCCGAAGAAATATTTTTTTCATATTTCGTTTTGATGTCTGACCTGGGATACGTACCCGGGCTTTACGTCTAATAAGCGAACACTCTACCTACTGGACTACGGCGACTTCAATGTCTATCATATTAGTGAGCATTTATTGCCACGCATATTTTTTGATAGATATTTTTGATGTTGTATACCAACGCAAGGCACAGTTTTGTTGTTGAGTTCGTCAACCATTTCTCAGAACCACCAATAAAAACAAAAGAAACTCTTGTGCTTGCTGTTAAATGACACGCTCACTTGTATATAAAAAAAATTTTTTTTCTTTTCTTGAATCACCAAGTTCTCCTTTAACACTCATCCCGACTTTCACACTTTGAATGAATGAGCCTCTCTCTGAAAATGTCTTTTAAAACGTAAAACAGCCCTTTAACACTCATCCTGACTTTAACACTTTAAATAAAAGAGCCTCTCTATAGGCGGCATTTGAAAGAAAATGTTCTGCTGCGTTTGTTTTTGTTTTTCAGCTGTATTCACATGGCAGTGTAGCAGTGTAACAAAAGCAAGGTTAACGGAGCTGCTGTTGTTACAACATCGGGGTTTGTTGATTTAACAGCAGCAAAAACAACAACAGCAGTACAAGAAAAAGTCCTCAGCCGAACAATTGTTTTCTTTTGTTGCAGTTGGTTTCAATTTTGTTCAGGACTGGGCGCTGTCTTACAGGAGATTCTTGCTAAGGAGACTGAATTGAATTGAGTTGAATCGTTTTTTAAGTGCATTGGGTTGGGTGATGGATGGTTTGAGATTTGTATTAAAGCAAGGCATTTAAAAAGTGTCAATGGCATTAATATTTAATTTTTGAAATCCCTTTTACTGCATTTCTCTTTATGCAAATTGCTATGCTATGCCTACACGCTTTGGTTTTTTCATGTTTTGCTCATCGCACATACTTTGTAGTGTTGAAGCAAGGGTTGTCATTTTTAAAAGTTTTTTGAAAACTTATTTTTTCATTACTTTCTCGGTAATTTCAATTTCCAATTTGGAATTTCATTCCATATTTATATTTTTTCTTTTATTTCGAAAGTAACAACTGGAAAACAAAACTGTCTGGAATAAGCTTTTCATTTCTCATTTTGATCATGTTTCATGTTTCATTCATTGATCCTGAGGCAACGATGCAATTACTTAAAAAAAATACGATACATTTAATAGTCGTGTATATCGTTTTAGAGTTGATAAAGTTTGCAGTTTGTTTCTTTTGTTTTTATTGTAGCAACTTTTAAAATTTTTAGAGAAACTTTTTGTCAAATAAAAAAGTTTTCAGTTCATTGGAAATTTGTTTCTTGTATGTATGTATTTTCGTGTGGTAAGTTTAAGTTCTTAAGGCAACTTTTTGTAAAATTTTGTTGTCAAATAAAATTTTTTTAATAGAAATTGATATTTAGAATTAATTTTCTGAAAAGTAATAACATGAGTGTGGGGATAACAAAAATTTTGTATTTTATTGTCTTTGTTTTAAAAACTTTTATTACAAATCGGGTTTTACTCTTTAAGAGACGTTAGTTTCAGACATTTTTTATGAACTTCGATTATGAACGTACAAACTTGGATAAGATAGGAGAGTTATTATAAACTCTATAGCTTTGTGAGCGATTACAGAAGCTTAACTTTGCTAACTTGAAGCTCTCATAACGGTATCAAGAGGTTCGGACGCACATATTGCCAAGAGAATAAAAATCTCTAGTAGGTAGTGTGTTGGGTTATTAAACGTGAGGCCTCGATTCAAACCCCAGGTCAGACATCAAAACGAAAATATGAAAAAATATTTCTACGGCGACTTCCTCTCAGCAAATTTCTGGCAAAAACTCTGGGAGTAAATAAAACTTGTCATGACAAGCTACAAAAAAATCTGTCGTTCGGAGTCGACTTTAAACAGTAGGTTCCGCCATTCATGTATAAAATAAACACACACAACATAAGTGCTGTGTGAAGCGAGGGTTGCAATGACCAATTATGTTATATATGTATGTATTTATAGTCAGCGAGTACCACAATGGTTTACAGAATTCATTCTTTCGTCGTATTATTCAAATGTAACATTTTACTGAAGAGAATTTCTTTTCTATCGCTTTAGAGTTCTGTATTTCGAAAAAATATTCCCTGGAAACGATAATATTTCCTTGATCGATCGTTTTAATATTCTTTTGTATAAAACTTATATTCCTTCTCTAAAACCATACAGAACTTGAAGCTCAAATATAAATAAATTTAAAAAGTAAAAATTAAGGAAATCAAAAGAGAAACCCAAAATTTATAAAAGAAACCTGGCTGTTATTAGTCAACAATGACTGCACATTACCAGTAAATCCCCTTTTTTCAACAAACAAAAATCTGCTTTAAATAGGTTTTTTTTGTATCATATAAGGAGGTTTCACTGTATTTTATTACCATCATCAGACAAGTATCACAAATTCGTGATATACCTCGTCTCCGCAGCTGTGAAGTATACACTAAAGCGAAAACTGTTATGCTCGAACATCACAACATAAGTGAAGTATTAAAATGAGTAGAGAATTATATTCGAACGTTATAACAGACACGTCATTTTTAAAGAGACTTTTTCGAATTTTAAATGAAATTGGCTTTACTTTCAGGTTTTATTTGTTTACAAAAGCCAGAAGAACAATTGAAAAAATAAGCAACCAATTAAGCACTACATCTGATATAATTTATAAAATAATAAAAAATTTATTTTTTATAATTTTTTTATTATTCTTCCTTCTTTTATTTCCTTTTCTTGTATTGTTTGATGGCCGCCACTATTGCTTGAAAAGCTAGCAATAAAAAATTACTTTTTATGTGAATTGTATGAGCCTTAGGAGCAAGAAGTTTCCTTGTTTGAATATATTATAAATGATTTGATATTCTCTTTCTATTCGAAAAGTTTCAATTTTAGTAACACTTGCCATTTAAAAATTAATCGCTATCAGGACACCACAGCAAAACTTCATGCTATTTTCGTACAAGATCTCACTGACTGACACTATTATCTCCACTGAACCTAATGAATAGATTTACGCTTGAGTAATGTTGGTATTTGTTGGGCCAACGAGAAACTGCACGATGATGTCGATTTTGTCAAAAAAAAGTCATCTTTTCGCATGAAGCTCATTTGGTGGGTACGTTAATAAGCAAAATCACCGTATTTGTGGATCAGTAAACACAAACATGGTCTTACAAAAGCCAATGCACCTATTAGGAGTGACTGTTTGGTGGGGTTTGTGGTGCGGAGGCATCATTGGCCCATATTTCTTTGAAAATGAGGACGGCGTAATTATTGCGGTCATTGGAGACACCTATCTCACCATGATAACCCAATTTTGTTACCCGCTCTTCATGGTTTGATGGTTTCAACAGAATGGTTCAAGCTGCCACACAACTCATGCTATAATCGATTTATTACGTCAAAGGTTTGTTGTATTTTAATTAGCCGAAATGGCGATGTCAATTGGCCGCCTAGAAGCCGCGATTTTACTCAGTTTGACTGCTATTAAAGAAAAGTTTTATGCCGACAAACCAGCGACAATTGAGCAAATAAAGTCCAACATTCCTGCTGCCATTGCCGAGATACGATCCCATACACTCTAAAAAGTGCACGAAAATTGGTCAGATCGAACGAGGTACTGTGAGGCCGACAGCGGCATCCAAATAAATGAAATAATATTCCATTTCTAAACGGAACAATTGTACTTTACAACAAAAAAAAAATTTTACAAAAGTTCAAACGCTTTTGTTTTCACAATTACATGGATATCAATTCTAGGCAAGATTAGTTGGCAATATTGTTCTTCACAGATTTCTGGCAAGAACTCCGGGAGGAAATAAAATTGTCATGAAAAGTTTCTCAAAAATCTGTCATTTGGAGTCAACTTTAAACTGTAGGTCCCGCCACTCATATATAAAATTAGCACACACAACAAAAGTGTTGTATGAAGCTAGTTTGTAATCCTGACTGAAGTGTTGTAATGATCAATTGTGTTTGTATGTATTGCCTTTCACTGACTTTAAGCAATTGACTGGCTAGTAATCGGGAGTGTATAAAGAAACTGGTCTTATGAAGTTGAAACGAAATAAAAAATTAGAAAAATTTAATATTTCTTAACGGAGTAATGAAACAAACTCCATGTTTAGTATTGCACTTCTAGATTTTATTTTTCATCACTTCATACTACAGAAACAATTTTTTTTATCAAAATTTATTTAAAATTCGAAAAATGCCAGAAAAAGTTTACCAAGAAGTTTAATTTTTTTTCTTATTAAAAATCATTCATTTACAGTGATAAACAATAAGGGTTTTTAATTTATAACTTAAAATTGAAAAGAGTACTTTAAATAAATACAAGCTATATATGTCTATTAAACCTAGGGTAGGGTATTAATTTTTCTTTTTTTGTTTGAAATAATTTGCTTTTAATTATTTTTAATGGCAAAAGCATTTAAAAGCTTATAACAAAGTGAAATTGCTGTTGTTTTTATATTTCTGTTTAGAAGAATGTGCTTTGCTTGCTTTTTTTGTCCACTGGTCATTATGAAATTTTTATTTCCATTTTTATTAATAAATCCCTTAAGAAATATTGTGAATGGCAAACAACAGCAAGAGCAGCATAAAAAATTTTTAATTTCTTTTTTCATCATTTATTCTATTTCATTACTGAATCTCTTTGTTTAATGTTTTTTAATTTATTTTTTTTTTAAACTTTAGTCTATAAATTTGATTTCCACTTCCTTCATTTTGCTGCATCAACAAAAACACAAAATATCGTACTCCTACAGGCTACATTCCTAAGCTTCTTGACATTACGCTTTTGATGACGCTAATGAAATTTTTAATTCGCCATTAAAAATGTCCTGTCATAAATATTTCGCAGTGGAGTTCTCTTTTACATATTTTTACATCTTCAAGCCGCTCTCTCCTCTTTCTTTTTTATTTATTTTATCACTCAACACATGTTTTTGGACGGTTAACTAAGGGCAGCAGTGGGGCCTTACTACACAGTTGTAAAACACATTCTTTTTAACGACTTTTTCTAATGTGCTACAATATTACAGCATAACAGCAGTGGTGCAACCTTAAAAAAAATATTTAAAAAATTTACTAAAAAGTACATATTTAAAGGAATATAAAATTAAATAGAAGTCGCCGGTTTAGGCGTGAGGCCACGATTTGAACTCCGGATCAGACATCTTTAACAAAACGAAACATAAAAAAACACTTCTTCGTCAACGTCCACTCAGCAAATGTCTGGCAAAAACTCTGAGCGTAAATAAAATTGACATGAAAAAGATTCTCAAAAAAATCTCTTGTTTGGACTTCAAACTCATGTCTAAAGTTAACATACACAACATAAGTGGTGTGAGGAGCTAGGATGTAATCCCGACTGAAGTGTTGTAATGACCCATTATGTATGTATGTATGATTCGTGTTAATAAGTCTTTGAAAGTAATTCGAATAGAAACATTGCTTGAAAATCTTTTGTTCTGTTCCGAGTCTTTTTGACCTTTCCAGCGCCAAGTCTTTTGCCATCAACTAAATTAGTATAATTGTGGAAACAAAATACTTAAGGTCTGCGTCCATACAATCTATTTTAATTCCCTCATGCCTAATACCTTCCAAGCTTGTTGTACTAATAAAACTGCTGCTCGGTATCTACAATATCAATCCCATGTTCAACACCTGGTATGCACCCTGGAATGCATTAATGTCTCACAGTTTTCAAGAATGTGCTTCGATGATTCATTCTCATTGTAGCAGAAGCTACATGTTGGACACGAGATAAAGTAATGTGTACTCTAAGCCTTTAGTGCTCTGTTGAAACACACACTGACTATTAAACTCAGATTATTTCTTGATAGCCTAATGCAGGACTCAGATATTCTTCTTGCAATAATTTGCAGTTTCCGAACAAAAGTTGTGCTTGCCTTAAACCCGCAGGGTTTGAGAAGATCACGGGACTTCCTTTGACTAAGGCTATTGAGCTTATATATTTTTTCCATAAGTTCTTTATACTGCGGTATTCAGGGACCACCGAAAGGTCTGTTAAATAAACCTGCAAATCCTTTTTCAATTTTCGTTTTGGTTTGATGTTATTTCAGGCCCTTAAATACCGAATTTCATGACCTCGCTATTATATGAATTCATCATAATAGCTGAATTTTCTTCAGTGAGCCTTACGGTTGATAATATGCGCTTAATTTCTTCCTCGTTTACAATCAGATCTACCAAATACATTTCTTAGTTAGCCGTAGACAGCGGACTAACTTAGAGAGAATCAAATAAAAAAGCAACTTCAAAGGATGGAGTATGAATTAATGGGAAGGAATATGATACAATCGGCAATTTTCTTATCGTTTAATCAAAAACATTAAAAATATCAGTGTTGGTTTTAGACAACAACGGTTGGCATCCCTAGTAGTCCAGGATTTTTTACTTTTTAGCTAAGGAAATAAGGAAATTGTTGTTCAGACTTGTACTTAAGTAGGCTTTCAATTTTTAAAATATAAAAGTTTTAATTAATAAATGTTGTGTATTCGTATAAATTTTTTCGATCAAATGGCCTACAATTTGTAAATTGTATAGAAGTTTCCTTTGTTCTTTATCTATGGTTTGTATATACATACATACATATATATTTTGTTTACATCAATATTGTTACGAAAATGGAAAAATCTAGATACTGGTGTTTTGCTTTTATATCGTTTAACATTAAAATTATAAACAAAAGCTACAAAAACAAAAACTTGTTTACAAATTATTGCACTGCGTAATATAACAACAAACGCCAGCATAAAAAATGATAAACAAGTAAACAAAAATATACCAACAAACATCAGCATAAAAAATTGGTAAACAAGTGAACAAAAATACAACAACAAACACTACTAGAATAAATGTAAACTAAATACACAAACAACAATAGAGAATGAAAACAACGATGTCTACATTTATAGAGATTTCGAGAAGGCGAAACCATTAATATTCGCCTTCAAGAACATTCATTACACTGTTTACGTTGCAAGCAATTGAGTTAGTAAAAGTTCAGCCAGTCTTGTGTGAAGACGCGGTGTATTGGAAGAGAGTAATCGTGGTTTGAAGATCTCCGTTAAAAAATCAGTAGAATAATTTTCTAATTGTTATTGTTTATGCAAAGGGTGTAAACAGAGGAATAACAAAGAAAAGCAATTGTTGTTGTATACATAAAGTTGTAAAGAGTGGCACACAGTATTGTGCGAATAATAAAAAATTTTATTAAAACTAAACACAGATTTATTTTTATTTTATTTGCATACTACGAACTCGTATTTTAAACGTTTTTAAAAGGTAAAAACTTAACAAAATATTTAAAAAATCTACAATAAATAAAACTGTCTAACTTATAAGTACTAAAACTACGAAAGAACTGAGAGATCTTTACAACTGTACCTTCTAATAGCCACCACCATCATCCTGAGCACGGAAGTAAAGATTTTCTGTTTTTTTACTCCTGCTTGATTGCATGATTTTATGATTATCCTTCACACTGCTTTCTTAGTAAAGTCTATTAAACTTTATAAGATTAAGAATGAACTCAATTTGCTGTCAGAACACAAGACAAGAGAGCCAAGTGTACTATTGCTCCAGAATTTAATACAAGTCAGTTCATCTCGTTTTAGTTGTAGGTTGTTAACACTTTTTTTGATACATTTTATCGATTGCTTCTGTGCTTTCATCTTTGAAATTTTTGTTCTTAGTTTTCTTATATTCTTGGTTTCTACAGAATTTCCTTAAACGACATTTAAAATTTCATTTCAAAAATTCTTGAAAATATGCTCTATTTTTGGACAATTAAATAATCTTTGAATTATTTATAAATTCAAAACATTTTTAGTTTTTCTTATATATTTTTAAAGCTTAAGAGCAATTTATTTACGTTTAAAAATTTTTATTTGAATTTTTTCTTTTTTAGATTTTTTCTCTTGAGCCACAATGAGGTTTTTTAGCTGCCACAATGAAATGAATTCAATTTCAATCAACAGCAATACCAGACAAGTGGTAGGCATTAGAAAGAAAAATGTTTCTAATATAACAAAATAACAAAAATAACAAAAACAACAAACAAAAGAAGTAGAAACTCTTTTAAATATTCATGTCACAGGGGAAAACATATTTATTTACGTTTAAATTTGTTGAAAGGAAGAAGGATTGCAGGCTCTTGTTATAACTTAAAGGACAAACTCCATACAAGTGTGATAACTAGTTTGATGGTACATACTACCATAGCATAGACGACCATAGCTGCCAGATAAATTAGGCACGAAATCGTCAAATATTTAAGAAAAAATCGTCAAAATCGTCAAAGACGTTTATTAAAATCGTCAGAAAAAATAAATAAATAAATCAATATATGTAAGTATGTATGAGTTCAAAAATAAAACATTTAATAAATAATTTATTGGAAATTAAAAGCTAGCGTCCCTTATCTTCATTTAATATTTTTTTTTCCAAAAATGGAGATATTTTGTATCATTTTCAGGAAAAAATTGTTTAAAGTTTAAACAACCTATCCCAACGTTGTTTATTGACACATAAGCGCAGCAATAATATTACATCATCTATATCTATGGGCGGTGTATATATTAGGGAGTCAGAAGCTTTTGATATTCTGAGCATGAAAAATCAGTGTAATGCTGACACATTTTTCAGTTCTTTCTTAAGTTCTTATCATCTGTTCTTACTTCTTACTATTTACACTGTTTGTAACTGACAGAGAATGGAATACAACTCTCATGTATGGGTTGGTGCCTCAACGTCTATTTTGCGGTTTCTTGACCGTGTACAAGAGAGGCCATAGTATTTCGTTAATGACGGTAGTGTATCCAACTCCATTGAATCATTGGAGCAGCGTTGCATAAGGGGACTTTTTTCCTAAAATCATATATTCCTACATAAGGCCCGTCTTTTTTGGCCAGAACATCCGCATGTGGTCGATTGGCCAGTGGATCGCACACTGCATTACGTTAAAAATACGGGTTTTAGTCGGACTATCGCTGTGAGGAACTCAATTTCTGCAGAGGTCAATCCTGTTACTTATGGTATAAAAATATACAAGCCTAGTGTCCAACAACATTGTTCTCTCATTCCTTGTTCTCAGAACATAGTTCCAACCTCAATGCCATCCATTCCCTGAGTATTGGTCGTACGAAAAAAAATAACGGCGCTTGCCTTTGTTCTTCCGATGGCAATGTTAGAAGCTATATTAGAATTTTTGAAATAGTCTGCAACGACAAGTGATATATTATTCTCAACTACGAATTTATAATTTTGTATCTTTTAAGGTGTTAAAAAGGAATAAAATACAGAAAAATCATCACATATATTCGAAAGTAACTTAAAAATACAATACTTTACTCCTTGTTTTTACTAACTAACATAAATTTCCAATAGTAACAATTGCAAAGTAAATACAAAACTTAAAGTGGCTGTTAATGTACTAAAGTAAAGAATATGATGTAAATTTTTAATTTTTAAAAATCGTCAAAATAAGGGCATAAATCTGGGAGCTATGTTTGTGAGGCAAATATAAAATGAAATATAAATGAAATAAAAATCCATTTCCAAGCGGAGCAGTTGTAGTTCACAGCAAAATAATAAATTTATCAAAATTTTAAACTATTTTTGTTTTATTACATTTTAAAATTTAAACGTTTTTGATCGCCAACCCATTATATTTACTCACATAGTGCTCATATTTTTAATATGTATGTAAAATTCATAATGCAGAGAACATATGTGACGTATGAGTTATATTTAATTCCATTAGTTTCATACATGATAAAATCAAAGTTTTTTTATTGCATACTTTTCAGGGTAACTATTCCGGTACATGTAATATGATGCGTATGAGTAATATATTTCATATACAATTAAAAAGAAAGTATACTCTATGAGTTTGGAATTAAGTTACATGATTTTTCAATTCTATGCAATTCTAGGCTATATTCTAGTAGGTAATACATCATGACCTGTCTCTTTATAGTCTGTATCTTGAACATCTTCACAAAAAAAAAATTAATTTGGCAAAATTTCAAACCGTTTTTTGTTTAATTGCATTTTTAAATATAAAATTTTAATTGGCCCAGCGGGTCTAATGGTCTCATGTCAGAAGTGAATATGCTGCCGGTGACTATCCATCTTACAATCTAATGAAAACTCATTCACAAACCTATAAAGTCGCATTTCCAAACGCTTCCTATTTAGTTTAAATAAAGGAAAGTGTGTGTTGGATATTTGATATTTTTTATTCATTTGCAATAGCAATTATGTGTGGAATATAACATTGTTTAGAAGACCACGAAAGATTTTTGTCGCATTAAAAATGTCAAATTTTCAATGATATCAGGCCAAGTTTTATTGATGGCATGGGTTATGTTAGGTTTGAGAACAGTTGTAGTTTGCGGTTTATTCGCATACAACTGCAACTCAAGAAAACTCCTCAACGTAGCTAAGGTCACATCCACGTGAGATTAACATGCCTTCAAATCGCTTGTGCATGATATCTAACGTGGCATGACCTGTGTGACACGTAGCGTCGTTATGTTGAAACATTTTGCCGCAAAACAATTTTGTAATCATTGGCTTTCTCATAGAAATATGGTCCGATGTTGCCGCCAGTCCAAAATACACACCAAACTGTAATTTTTTCGAAATTTATTGGCTATATTTATGGTCATAAATGTATTTTTCAATGAAAACTTAAACTATTTTTGAATGTTCCAGAATTGCACACATATGGCAATAATTTGATAAGAAAATTTTTGCGTTGTATTTGCTTTTTATTACAATATATTTTGTTGCTATTTTTTAAATTGAACGATTTGATGTTTGTTTTCATACGTGTGGTACCACTTGCGTAGAAATAATGTGCTGCCAGAATAAATTTATATGTGACAGTATTACAGTCACTTGGAACAGAACAAATTTAAGTACGTGTTATAGTCACTCAATAACTATCCCTGTTAAGTCACAGTGAACTTATTATATTAAATCGTTCATAATATCGTAATATTAAGTTCAACTTAATCACCCCTATCGTGAATATTATGGGCAATAAGTTATTTGGGAATAAACTTTTTTTCCCATAACAAAAAAATCGGTATTACGAATGTATTGGGAGTAAAAGTTTTTATTGTGAATTAGTTATAAATGCTGTATAAACAAAAAATGCTTCATTGTGAATTATCTCTAAACAATTTTTCAAAGAAAAATACAAATATTAAAAAATAAGTAGCGAATATCTTCGTTTTCTGGTGCTAGAAGAGGATAAACTATCCATGGAAAAGTTGCAGCGAAGATCTATTCGACATGAATCGAATCCACTATCACTCCCTGAGATAAAGTAAGAATTATACATACTAAAATATTTATGTTTTACGTTAAATCATGTGTCCTTTACATATTCCCGGAATATTACAGGGTGAACAAAGAAGCATTCAAATACCTGCTGAATATTGATGGAAAATTTGATTAGTAACAATTGCAAAGTAAATGCAAAGCTTAAAGTGGCTTTTAATGTACTAAAGTAAAGAATATGATGTAAATGTTTAATTTTTAAAAATCGTCAAAATAAGGGCATAAATCGTCAAATCGTCCATATGGTATTTTTGGTGCTCAAACTCGTCAAATCTGGCAGCTAGTATGCACAATAGTGGGCTGAAACTTTGTTTTCTAGTCATTTCAGAAAAGAAATTAAAAAAACATTCGTTCTTGAATGTCTCCAAGTCGCCATTAGTCAGAAACGCATATGAACGCATGACGACGCATGTGAACGCACGTGAATAACTAACAAATAAAATTGTTGTAATATTTTTTCGGAATCATCAGAGCTTAGAAGCAACCTTTGTTCAACTAGTGATCAACCATACATACACATACTTTCAATCGGCATGAAGATTGATATACACCTAAGCCATCATGTAGACTTGTTGGTATGATTCCATTTTACGCTCCATAAAAGTCTGTATTTTGTACAAACTTCCATAACTTCTTCCAGTCCATGTCTCTGAGTTATGTCTGGTATAGTGTCGTACCTGAGTATCTCGATCTTACGAAAGCTGGGCAATGATACAAAAACTGCTCCATCGTTTCGGTGTCTTTACCGCAAGCCCTGTATTTATCATTTTCCAGCACGCCAATATGGTTTAGGTGTACATGTAAAGCGGAGTGTCCTGTAAGTACGCTCATTAGCGTGCTCAGATCACTTTGTTTAATTTAAAAATTCTCTCGTGGTTCTCTCCTCATTAGGAAAATTCTACCTTCTGTGTCATTATTCCACAATAGTCGATGTCACGTTTTTGCCCATTTTCTCAGCTTGTTCTGCAAAAAAAATATTTTACGTAGAGCAGTTGTAGATTATACTTGTATTACCTTCTGTATTTCCTTTGCCTTTACATTTATCATTGCATCTTCGAAATTAGACCAAATTAACTTCTCTTTGTAAACCTGAGATAAAGCCATTAATGGTGATACACATACAGGATGTTCATGTACTCGTTCATTCGTATCACAATTGAAAACCTTCCAGTATGTTCATCAACAAGGATATAATTTACCTTGTAGCCACAAAGCCATACAATAATAATTACTTTCTGGTTCTTGTATTTTTCTACCTCTTTTCCTCTACAAATTGTTTCCTACTTAAACTTCTCTATTCTCTTTTACTGTGGAGATTATTAGTAGTTTTCCGTTTTAAAGAGCTACGCTCTTGTAAACGCTTGAAGTATATTGTATAGTTAGGTATAAGAATGATACACAGAGAATAAAGATTATGATACTTAAAGGCCATGGAAACAACAATAACAACATACTAAACTACAACTATAATACTTCCCTAAAGGTAAAAGATTTCCTAAAGAGGAACAGAAAGATATACAGACTGCCAGATAGAAATGCAACTCCTACGCTGATAAAAGGCATTTTGTTGTTGGCTAACAAAACGACGAGGAACGACACAAAGAAAACATGGAAAATTGTTTTCCTTTTCAACATACTTAACTCTTGTTTTCATTATGCATGATTCGTTTATTGTGTTTTTCTTTTCATTAGAAGCACTTTGCCTATGTCATGTTTTCGTACACTTTAGTGCAGGCAGTAGAAATTCTCTTTTCGTCTATTTGTGCATATGCCAAGAAGGAAGCTTTCTTATAATTTCGTTCATCTAGTAGGTAGTGCGTAGGCTTATTGACGTAAGGCCAGGATTCAAATCCCAGGTCAGACATCAAAATGAAAATATAAAAAAATATTTCTTCGTTGACTTCCCTTCAGCAGATTTCTGGCAAAAACTCTAAAAGTAAATAAAAATTGCCATGAAAAGATTTTCAAAAATTTGTCGTTCGGAATCGACTTTAAACTGTATGTCCCGCCATACAAAAAATTAACAAACACAACATCAATGGTGTAAGAAACAAGGTCGTAATCCTTACTAAAGGGTTGTAATGATGTATGCATGTTATGTATGTATGTTTTATTTTAAATACTTGAAACCGATGGCATTGTCTGTACCTTCTTAATTATTAGCACAAGTTTTAGTGTTGAGAGCAATATAGGCCATGAAGCTAAATTTAACTGGCCTATAAGGTGTATAATTTAAATTGGCTGAACGATTAATTCTTTCTGGCAATAATTGTTGCTACTTCCTGTCATTTCCTCGATTTGCTCCTTTGACAAATGAAAATTTGTCGCCCTTAACTACTATGATACTATAGGAGTTCGTAATATTTGGATTTTTTTGAATATAAACTAACCAGGATATCTAGTACCCACAATGCTGGAAAAATGATTGTAAAGTTAACAGGATACTATATATTTTCGAGAAAATCGAGCAATTATTATACACCTCTCTCCAGCTTTATATTACGTCTTTGCCTTGCCTAAGTTTTATTAAACAAGTTGTTTCCAGGAACGCAGATGGCTGGTTTATTGCAGCAAGTCTTATGATGTTAGGCATGATGGCATAGAATCATAAGGTTTGCTTAAAGATAGTCCTCTCTCTGGAAGTTGTCCTCACTGGTAACTCAGGTGACTATTTGAAGCCTAAAAAGTTACAAATTTGAGGTATTCTTCCGCATACGTAATTGGGTTGGTCAAGGATTAATTTGCTACTCAATACACCTACAACATCTACATCGAATTGTTTATCAGGCTCTATACTCGGTTAGGTTCCGCCACTCATGTATAAAAATTAACACCCACAACATAAGTGGTGCAAGAAGCTAGGTCATAATCCTGACTGAAGGGTTGTAATGACTAATTGTGTATGTGTATACTCGGTGAGAGATAATCCGCTAATATTCCAAGATAATTGCACGGTATGATTCGGAATAATTTAGTATCAGTTTTCGTTGGCACAGGTGTTAGTAAGGTCGTCTTCTAGATGACATACATATTTGGTCATTATAACCATTCAGTTAGGATTACGACCTAGCTTCTCACATCGCTTATGTTGTGTGTGTTAATTTTGTACACGAGTGACGGGACCTACAGTTTAAAGTAAACCATAAACGTCAGATTTTTGTGAAGTTTTTGCCAGGCGACTACGAAGAAGTAGCCAAAGAGATTTTTTTTCAAATTTCGTTTTGTTGGAGATTTCTGCCCTGATGTTTGAACCTTGGCCCCACGTCTGATAAGAAAAAATACGACCTACTAGACTACGCCGGCAAGTTTCATCAACAAATATCAACACTCGATTTTATATTAGAGACTGGAAGGATATTTCAAAAATTCAAAAGCGAAAATTGATGAAGCAATTAAATAATTAAAAATCTTGATGGTCTGTAAATAAAAACAAATAGACTCCAATGCCTATAGTGTTTATCGTAGTATAGCAATTCCATGCCTCTATTATAGAGATTTACATTAGCTGTATCAGATGAAATAAGGTTTGGGATCGTAATACTAGTACATGTCAATGAAAGTCAATGAATTTTTGAATTTCTCATCTATTCACTTCAAGAGGAATACTGCTCCTACCAGAATACTGGCCTCTACCAGGCAACCTTGAAATTTGAAGAGAAAATGAAGAAGGAAAAATGAATTTCAAGCAAAATTGTCAAAAATCACTGCATTAGGCTACGAATTGCTCCATTTTCTAGTTTCAGTGCTAGAATGAGCCATACGCCCACGCAACTTTAAGTTGTAGGTCCCGCCACTCATGTAAAATTAACACACGCAACATAAGTGGTATAATAAGCGAGGTCGTAATCTCGATTGAAGAGTTGTAATGACCAATTATTGTAACACAAATGCAATAAAAAATTTTTAAACTGCTTACGAAGTATATATTTCCTTCGATTTTAAAAATTTTGCCACACTAAAGTAATTTTTTAAGCCATACGTATGGTAAATTTTGAATAAACCTGCCTTAAGTACATAAAGTCTTTAAAAGTATTCTATGAGCTCCTCTCTATTCAATAGTTTAACTTTTGAAGCCATATTGTCTTAACATCTCACTTTATTGCTGCTCCTAAATGGCCAAATTATAATGCGGACCCCCACAATTTATATTATAAGTCATCAGGGTTGTGTTACAACCAAAAATCATTGTCATCATGGTCGTCATTACCGTTATATTTAGCTCTCTTCCCTCCCATACTTTTTTTTGCTATTACAGGCATTTTTCTTTAAAGCTTAAAGCAATATTTGTACATTATTTTTGCTTTCTTTTCGACTTCCTTTGCTTTTTTCTTTATTTTACCCACTTGTTTTGTGTTGTTGTTTTTTTTTTTGTCCTTAGAAGAGATTCGTTTTATTTTCTTGACTTCACAGAAATTTTTTTATTCTTCTTTTTAAATTTTTCTCTACATTTATCATCGATTATTTCAGCAACATCACAGGATAACTGAGAGTCTTTCATAAACTCCACCGTAAGTACATACCCTAATGTAGTGAACTCAATACGTACTGATGGTAGTATAACTTGGCTACAATTGTTGCTGTTCTTACTGGGATAACATTGTTGAATTTCCTTAAACTCAGGATGTTTGTTTTTGTTGCAACAATTGGAAAAAACAGGGAGAGATTTTCTATCGTTAAGAAGACATGATGCAGCAGAGCTCACTATAGTGAGTACTTGGGTCAGCACACAGCATCTGCATAAGCCACTTACATAACATAATTCGTCATTACAACCCATTAGTTAGGCTTACGACCAAGCTTCTCACATCACTTATGTTGTGTGTGTTAATTTTCTACATGAGCGGCAGGACCTAGAGTTTAAAGTCTACTCCGAACGACAGATTTTTTTGAGAAACTTTTCATGGCAATTTTCTATTTACTCCCAGAGTTTTTGCCAGAAATCTGTTGAGAGGAAACTGCCGAAGAAGTTTTTTTATATTTCGTTTTGCTGCAGATATTCTGACCTGGGGTTTGTACCTTGGTCTTACGTCTAATAAGCTAACACACTACCTACTAGACTATGGCGACTTATATAAGCCACATAATTAGAATACAATTCTCTTGAAGTCATATTTGGGCAATTCACACAAGCCCTTGTATCGTTGTATTCATTGTATTGTTGGACGAATATACATCCGTGTATGCTTGTTGTTGATAATTTTCATATAAAAATCCGATACACTTATATTCATAGCTTTTCATATATTTTTAAAAGTTGTATTGGTTTTAGGCTATCAGTTTATGTAAATGCCAGCAATCAAGAAGAAGAATAAAAATACAAAATATTTCCTATGTAACTTGAGTTCGCGCAAAAAAGTAATAAATTTACTTTTTTCCGTAATATTTTTAATTTTGTTGCTTGAAAATCATATTATGAATACTGGTCTTCTTCTTCTTATCGTTTTTTGACGTTTGGAATATGAAATACACAATACAACATAGCATTGAGCGTTCACAAACAAAAAGTGTATTAAATACAACATACACGATACAAACTTGTGTGAATTCCTAGACTTTTCCAATTTCTAAATACAGAGTTTACTGCTCTTATATGATTACTTGAAGACCTCTATGCAAACATACAATCGCTCCTGATCATAAAATTTTGCTGCATTCGCCAACGGCCTTTTTCACTTGATTATGTTGTAGAGGATACAGCTATCTGAAGTGGATTTAGTTTACAGAAGTTCAACGATGACTCACGAGATTTCTGTCATAAACTGGTTTACAACTGACATATTATGACGTAGTGTAGTAGGAAGTGTACTGGCTTATTAGACATGATGCCTCGATTCAAATCATAGATCAGACATCTCCAACAAAACGAAATACGATTTTCCCTGAGCAGATTTCTGGCAAAAACTCTGAGAGTAAATAACAAATTGCCATGAAAAATTTCTCAAAAAAATCTGTCGCTCGGAGTCGGAGTTTAAACAATATGTCCCGCTACTTACGGATAAAATGAACAAACACAACATAAGTGGTGGGAGATGGTAGGTCGTAATCCTGACTGAAGTGTTGTAGTAACCAATTATGTAAATATTAAATAAAAAAAGAAGGTTTTTATTCGGTGTGCACCTATCAAACTGTTCATCTCTATTCGACGTACATCTATTGTGACCCGTACATTCCGATACCCGTGACTAAAATTACAACATGGGTGTTATGAGAAGTTGTTCAATAATCGTGGCTAATTATCAACAATGTACGTATCTCATAGGCATATGTGTAGGTTTAGGTCGGAGTGGTAGTTCTGATATCACAAAGCTCACTTGAACAAGCATAGCGGCCCGTTGTGATGCCACGGGTGAACGCATATGTGTAGTGCAACAAACTATTCGAGGTATTCCTGCAAATATTTTCTCTTTATCTGGAGTCTGTTTAATGATGATGTGTTGCTGGTTCGTTTTTTAATTGTTCCTTAATTCTGTTTGAAATAAAAAGTTTTTGGTTTGGTTGTTTTTGTAATTTTAATTTGTCTAATTTATTAAATTCAATATGTAGTTCTTATGTTATTTTATTTACAATATTGTTTTGTTTTAATTTGATTGTGTTTAATTTCAATTTATGTTTCTATTATATTGTTTTTGTTCACAGTTTTTACTTTGTTTTTGTTCTTGTTTTTTTGTTTAATAAAAAAGGGTCACAATATTTGTTTTATTTTGTTAATTGTTAATTTTTGGGATGTTCACTGTTTAATTGTCGAAACTAGAGTGATTTTTAGGCAAAAAAAAAAGTTTTATGTTAGAGCAATGAATATGAGAAAGATCAAGAATAAAAAAGTGATGAGAATACATATGTAAGGAAAAGAACCGTTAATATATCTAAAAGGGTGTTCTAGAGAGTGATGTTAACGTTGAACATTCCGGCCCCCATGACTTGGTGAAATTTACCATAGGTTTTGAACGGGTCCTGAAAATAAATACCCCAAGGCACTTTTTTCAGCTACGACTTGGCCGACTTCTGTGTTGATGGCTCCATCGCGACGAATAGCACTATAAATGTCACTGCCAATTTCAACTTCAACAGTAGTATTGGAACAATTGTCAAGGTCAGCCAATGAATTAGGTGAAAAATCCTCTGTCGGGTCGGTTAAAATGGGTCCAGAATAGGGCTTCTTTGGCAGTAGATCTGTTACCAGGGCTGTTATCTTGATAGACCATTTATTGGTGTCATTGTGCGATCGTATCTCGAAGACAGCAAACTTATGCCCATACCTCATGATTGTTTTAATTTTATATTTTTCTACGAATGATTTCGACACTCTGGACGTTGTTAAGGATCTATTGATGATAGCCCGTGTGCTGGTCCAGGCAGTAAGACTACCGGTATAAACCTTAATGGAGGCGGTTGGAACAAAAACCAAATTCCACTTGAAGAAAGGCATTTCTGTGTCTACTCGTCGTGATGGCTGTGGATTGGCTCGTCTTGTTGACTGTGGGTCGGCTTGTCTTGATGGCTGTGGGTCGGCTCTTCTTGATGGCTGTGGTTCGTTCAACTGCATTGCATCATGAAGCAGTGTGTTGTGGCTTCTTTTACAGATATGACACCCTTTTTCATTTTTACACTCTTCTGTTTTATGGGATCGTGCAAGACAGTTCAGGCAATATTTTTTAACGATCATGAGGTCATATCTTTCTGATGGATTGAAGCTCAAGAACTTTCTGCAAGTGCGTATGGGGTGGTCCTTGAGACAAACTCCACATGAAAATTGCCAGTGTTCGGGTCTTTGTTGTTGTTGGGATGCCATACATGTAAGTGTAAAATTAGAACAATATTAGTGTATGTAATTGGTTAGGAGTTATACTAATTTGCAAACAAAACCTCAATTTTTGTAATTGGTCTGGTGATTACTCCATTTTTGGTTTTGATATCTACAACTCTACAGTTTTGGTCAGGTCCAAGATATGTTTTGATGATTCGACCCATTTGCCATTCATTGGGTGGCAAGTTGTTGTTTTTGATGACTACCAGATCGTTGATTTTAACGTTGTCCCTTTGAATCTTCCATTTATATCTGCGTTGAAGTTCAATCAAGTATTCGGACTTCCATCTTTGGCAAAATGAGTGGTAGATGACCCTTAGGCGTTTCCAGCGGTTGATGAGATTCAAATTTTCGTTGCTTACATCTGGTTCAGCTGGGGTCAATAATGCACTACCAATAAGGAAGTGTCCAGGGGTCAATGGATTAAGGTCATTTGGGTCATCGCTAGCAGGACTTAAAGGTCTAGAATTTAGGCACGATTCTATACGAGCAAGAATTGTATATAGCTCTTCAAATGTGAATTTCATGTTCGGTATCATCTTTTTGAGGTGCGTTTTGAATGATTTTACGCCGGCTTCCCAAAGGCCGCCCATGTGTGGGGCTCCTGGGGGAATAAACTTCCAATTAAGATTTTGATGACTAAAATGACGGATCACTTGATTTTGGAGGAGTTTTATGAACTCTAGACGGTCTTTTCTTAGTAGTTCTGCTGCTCCGACGAAATTTCCTCCATTGTCTGAGTAAATGAGTGCGGGACATCCACGTCTTCCTATGAAGCGGGAAAATGCTGCTAAGAACGATTGGGTCGATAAGTCACTTGCTGCTTCAAGATGTACAGCTTTTGTGGCGAAGCATACAAATATGCAAATATACCCTTTTGTAATAAGACAAGCTCGGCCTGTAAAATTTTTGATGTCAAAAGGTCCTGCGTAGTCTAATCCAGTTGTAGCAAAGGGTCTTGATAATGTTGTACGTTCTGGTGGTAATGAAGCCATGATTTGATTTTGTGTCTGTTTTTTGTACAAAACACACGTTTTACAGTTGTAAATTACGCTTTTGACCAAGGGTTTCAATCTGAATATCCAATATTCTGTGCGTAGGACTCGAACCATTAGTTGGTTTTCTCCATGAAGGGTAATTTTATGTGTAAATTCGGCTAGTAGCTGTGATAGCTTCGAGTTATGAGGTAGCAATATTGGGTAGCGTTCATTGTACGTTAATGCAGGTGATTGCGCTAGTCGCCCATTGGCTCTAATAATGCCATGGTGATCCATGAAAGGATTTAAGGTCAAAAGACTGCTGGTTGGGGATATTTTCTGCTTGAGTTTTAAATGTTTGTGCTCATCTGGAAAATGATTTTGTTGCGTCCATATGATGAGTCGATGTTTGACGAAATCTATTTCTTCTCGGGTGATTTCTGCTGAAGATACGCGAAGATGGGTTCGGTTGATTCCAGTATTTCTCCATAATCGTATGACATAAGCGAGTACTCGATAAGCTCGTGATAGGTCTGAAAATCGATTTAATGGGTCTTCGCGTGTTGTGGTTGTAAATGCTTTTACAGTTTTTGCTTCTAGATTTGTGTCACCTGTTTGTGTTGGTATCGGCCATTGATTTTTAGGCAATTTTAACCAGGAGGGTCCAAACCACCATAAGTTGTGGTTTTCCAGTTCTTGTGGAGTACATCCTCGGCTGGCTACATCTGCTGGGTTATCCTTTGAGTCGATATGTTGCCAATTTTGATTTCCAACCTTATCCAGGATTTCAGAAACACGATTTCCAACGAAAGTGTTCCATGAGCAAGGGGGTTTCTTTAACCAGGACAGTACGATTGTTGAGTCGGTCCAATAATATGCCTTGATATTTTGAATTTGAAGATTTGGTATAAGTCCACATGCAAGATTTGCCAATAATACGGATCCACATAGTTCTAAGCGGGGCAAAGATATTTGCTTAATGGGAGCTACACGGGTCTTTGAAGCCAGAAGAAATGTGAATACTGAGTTTTCTGCTTGTATTCGAACATAAAGAGTTGCAGAATAGGCTTTTTCTGAAGCGTCACTGAAACCGTGAATTTCCACATTACAATTCGGGCTAAATTGGATCCAACGGGGAATTTTCAATATGTTTATTGTCGGGCAGTTTTTTATGAATTTTTGCCACTGTAGACAAGTCAAGGGTTTTAATATGTCATCCCAGTCGACTTTATCCAACCAAATCTGTTGCATAATTAGTTTTGCTTCAACTATTATTGGAGCTATCCATCCACAAGGGTCAAAGAATTTGGCAATTGTCGATAAAACTTCTCTTTTCGTGTAGTTTTCTTTTAATTTGACATCTGGTGCTGTAAATGTAAATGCGTCTGAAGAAATGTTCCATTTGATCCCAAGAGTTTTTGTTCCAGCGCTATCTGACAGATTTAACCAATCGAGAGGTAGTAGGGTCTCATTTGGTAAGTCTTGTATGACTCGTGGGTCATTTGATGTCCATTTCATCAGGTCAAATCCAGCAGATTTTAGAACTGTTGTAAGTTCTTTTCTTGATTTGATGGCGTCGTTTAATGTGTGACCACCTGCTAAAACATCATCCACATACATGTTTTGTTGTAGAGTTTTTGATGCGAGAGGGTGAGTTGATTTTACATCTTCAGCTAGTTGAAGAAGGGTTCTAATGGCCAGAAACGGGGCGCAATTGACTCCAAAAGTCACTGTCAGGAGTTCGTAATCCTCAATAGGGATTGCCGAAACAATATCCTTTGATATTTGGTTTGATTCGGATTAATGAGTATCTGTCGATACATTTTTGTGATATCTGCATTGTACACAAAACGGAAGAATCTCCACTTCAATATCAGAAGTACCAAGTCCTGTTGAAGTATGGGTCCTGGATACAATATGTCATTCAAACTCTTCTTGTTTGAAGACGGGCTCGAAGCGTTGAAAACTACTCTAAGTTTCGTTGTCAGCCTTTCGGGTTTTATTACTGCATGATGTGGCAGGTAATAATTTGGGTTTGTGTTGATTTCCAGGGGAGAAATTTTCCTCATATGTCCTAACTCGAGGTACTCAACAATTACTTGGTCGTATTGTTTTTTGAGTTCGGGTTTCTGGCTAAGTATGCGTTCCATTCTCAAGAACTGTGCCATTGCTATGTTTCTCGAAGTTCCTATTTCTTCGCTATTTTTAAAGGGTAGGGTAACGATATACCTTCCTGTGTCGTTTCTTCGTGTTGTCGACATGAAGTTGTTCTCGCAAAATGTGTCCTCATCTGACCTCAAAACCCGTTTTGGGGTTTCCTCCACCTCCCAAAAGCGTGTGAGGATTCGGTCAAGGGACGTAGTGTTGAGTAATGACACTGTTGTACTAGGTTGTGTCGTTGTTGAAATTGGTCCCCCCACAATCCAGCCAAATACTGTTTTTTGTGCCAAAAGGGATCCAATAGACCGCATCGGTGTGTCCATGCAATATATTGAGTGGCCCAGGTCTAGGCCTATAAGCAAGTCGATGGGTCTGCTTTGATTGAATTGAGGATCTGCAAGTTCTAATTTAGCAGTCTCATTGAAATGTTGCAAATCTAAAGTCTGTGGTGGTAAATTAGATGGAAGAGTCTTCAGGACTGGTGCCCGGACTTCTAATTTAAATTGTGAATCCACCTTGGAGCAAAGATTGAATAAACATGCTTTGGTTGAAGTCTCTGAAACTGTTTGACTCAAGCCTGTAACATGAACTAAATTTCGTTTGGTGGGCAAATTTAGTCGATTTTTCAACTTTTCTGACATAAAAGTTGATTGTGAGCCAGGGTCGATGATTGCTCTTGCCTGGTACTTTTCGCCTCTAGTTTCGATCAGTACAATTGCAGTAAATAACAAGGTCTCTTTCTCATTGGGAGATTGATCGAGATGTTTGCTCTCTTGCAGTGTCAAGGAAGTGATATTTGGTATCGAAAAGTTTGATGCTGATGTGGACTGTATATTATTGTTTTGTGCTGCGATACTCCTGCTAGATTGGGTCGCGTCACAATTCGGAACTAAAGTATGGGATTCTGATCCCTTATGTAACAAAGTGTTATGTCTTTGTCTACATAATCTACAACTGAATTTACTTTTACAGTCCTTAACACTGTGGTCAATAGAGAGGCAATTGTAACATGAATTTGTGACCTTTACAATGTGAATTCTGTCGTTAACGTTCTTCTCTAAGAACTTGGGGCAAGACCACAATTGGTGAGACTCCTTACAATGTTGGCATTTGTAATTTGAGTCATTTTTCTGTGCCCTATTTGTGTTTAAAGGTTTTATATTTTTCGACCCAGTTTCATTTTGGGTTGTGTTTATGTGAAAAGTGTGAACTCGTTTTGACTTAAACTTTAAATTATCCCTTCGGGATTGTTCTAATTTTGAATTCGATTGTGTGATGGCCGCTATGGATTCTAGAGTCTTAGAATTGTGCGTCAAGAAATTATTGAATTCTTCCCAAGTCGGAACTTTTGTAATTTCCTTAAGTGAATTTTCAAATTCCTTTAAAAGAGTCCGAGGGAGCTTTGTTGAGCAAATGTATACCAGGAATGGGTCCCATGTGGCGGTTTCTATACCTAATGCATTTAACGCTTGAATGCATCCATTAACTGTTCGCTGAAGTTTTTGAATCGATGAGCCTGAGTCTTCAGCTAAGTTCGGAAGGTCAAATAAAATTTTTAATTGTTCATTTACTTGGATCCGATTATTTTCGTATTGGGCTACAAGGTTTTTCCAGGCTATGTCGAAGCCTTGATTTGTCAATGGGGCATTTGAAACTATTTTCCTAGCATCTCCTCCAGTCTTTTGTATCAGATGAAAAAGTTTCTCAATTTTACTAAGTCTAGAATTATTTATGTATAATGCTGTAAAAAGATCGCGGAAAGTAGGCCATGTCACAAAATCTCCATAAAATGTGTCCGTGTCGCAAGGTGGTAACCGTACAAATGAGATGTCATGATTTTCCTGTGGTTGATTTTCTTTGGACTCGATAGGGCTTGAATTTCTGCATTAATTGACCCTAAACACGTTTTGTAGGCAGAAAAACCTTTTTTGTAACGATCACGAAGCGTATCTTTATCGATGGGTTTTTCTTTGGAATCTTTTTTTGTGTCCCTACACTCTCCATACGTCCTTTTGACTTGTGTCCATAGAGAATCGAGTTCGACCCGAAGTACCTCAAGAGAGTGAATGTTGTTTTCGGCCGCACTTTGTGTGTACTGTATTTCAAAATCCAAAAGGTCGTTTGTACAATTTACAAATTTATCGAGTGCCATTGTTTAACCGATGAATTAAAATTTAAAACGATCAAAATAAGAGTCAAATTGAAACAAAAAAGTCCCTGCTAGCGATTTCACAGCAAGAATTATCAAAAATAAAAATTAATTTCCCGATTGGTTATTAATTTGGGTATATTTTGTTTCCCCAGTAAATTACTAAAAGAAGTATGGGTGGTAACCCTTTTCGTTTTTCTATTTCGCTTTCTTCTTTTACTCAACCGCGACAAAAATTTATAAGAGCGTATACTTGTAATAAAGAGTTTTGTGTTTCTCTTTATTGTCTTGTTTTTATTATTTTTAGTACTTACTTATCGTTGTTGGGTCTTTTTTCTTTAAGTCGCTGCTTTCCAATTTGGATCTCTTCTTGTTGCTTGTTCTTTTGTTGTATTGTTGGGTCTTTTTTGTTCTGCCACTGCACTTGTGGATTGTATTTTTTTCAAAAAAAATTAAACTGTTCTCAAACCGTTATGTATTTTGTGTGACTTTTAATATTCTTCAATTATTAAGGAATTTTTGTTATTGTAAAATACACTGCACTATATACGGTTCGAAGTGACCAAAAAATTTTTAATGATGATGTGTTGCTGGTTCGTTTTTTAATTGTTCCTTAATTCTGTTTGAAATAAAATGTTTTTGGTTTGGTTGTTTTTGTAATTTTAATTTGTCTAATTTATTAAATTCAATATGTAGTTCTTATGTTATTTTATTTACAAAATTGTTTTGTTTTAATTTGATTGTGTTTAATTTCAATTTATGTTTCTATTATATTGTTTTTGTTCACAGTTTTTACTTTGTTTTTGTTCTTGTTTTTTTGTTTAATAAAAAAGGGTCACAATATTTGTTTTATTTTGTTAATTGTTAATTTTTGGGATGTTCACTGTTTAATTGTCGAAACTAGAGTGATTTTTTGGCAAAAAAAAAGTTTTATGTTAGAGCAATGAATATGAGAAAGATCAAGAATAAAAAAGTGATGAGAATACATATGTAAGGAAAAGAACCGTTAATATATCTAAAAGGGTGTTCTAAAGAGTGATGTTAACGTTGAACAGAGTCCACTTTATTTTAAAGTGATTTTTAATTACACAGAATAAAAGAGAGAAAATATTGAGGGTGAAAACCACAACTAAATTGCAATCATTAGAAACAATACTTATCTACCTCTTGTGTAGAGAAAACATGTAGAAAATAATACGTTTTGTAATGTTTACCAAGGCAAGGAGTAAATAATTGATTATCGCCCCCTCACTCTTTCTCAGCAAAAGTTTGTTTAAGTAATGAATGAAAAGTCATTTTGAATAATTAAAGAATTAAAAAACAATTGCAATGAATTGTTGCAATCAACAAAATAGATTTTACACACGCATAGGGTATTCTAAGTTCGATTCGTTTTGGCTTCAAACGCGCTTTTATTGATCCTACCTTGCCTGTGTTTTGCGTCCCTATATAACGTCACTGTAGTAAAAGCAATAGTTCTTGAAGTTTGAGAAAAACATTCGTTGTAGATTGGAAACTAAAAATCTAAAAGTGAAACAAGTCCGCCATGGAACATTTATTCTTTACTCCGCTGTTACCACCAAAAATGATGTCAGTCTGGAGATCAAGCGCAGGATCACTCTTGCCAACAGGTGCTACTATGATCTCAATAGGCAATTGGGTAGCAGAGACCTCTCTCGTACGACAAAACTAACACTCTACAAGACACTCATCCTACCCATGCTTCCTTATGGCGCAGAAGCATGGACCCTATTAAGTACAGATGCAGCGGCCTTGAGAGTGTTCGAGAGAAAAGTACTACGCAAGATCTTCGGTCCAGTGCGAGTTGGCGATGATTTCCGTATCCGATATAATAGTGAGCTGTACGAGCTCTTCAACGACATGGACGTTGTGCAGCGTATGAACGTTCGAATGGAGGAGGATGCTTCGGCGAGACGTGTATTTAATGCGGGGATCTGCGGAAGTTGGCGAAGAGGACGACCTTGCATCCGTTGGAAGGACCAAATCGAGGAAGCCCTGTCATCGATTGGTGTGACCAACTGGCGTAGGCGCGCACGAAGCAGAGGCGCCTGGAAGGATATGTTGCGGCAGGCCGAAATCCATTAAACGGGTTGTTATGGCCAATTAATGTAATATAATGTATGTTATTTGGCAGTAGTCTAGTAGGTAGTGTATTGGCTTATTAGACATTAGGCGACGATAAAAACCCCCGATCCGACATCTCCAATAACACGAAATATGAAATAAATTTTCTTCGGCGATCTCCTTTCAACAAATTTCTGACAAAAAATTCGGGGGGTAAAATACAATTGTGGTGAAAATTTTCCCAAATTTCTGTCATTCAGAATCGACTTTAAAATGTAGGGCAATAACAAAGAAACAAACAAACCTGAATGTCTGTAACTCTTGCTCTCCGTTAAATTTAAATACAAAATAAATCCACTCAGAGCCAATAAATTTAACACTCAAACATCATTCTTCTTGTCGCTGTTTCTTTGATTTTGTTGCGAAATTTTCTTGAAAAGCTAAAAAACAAGAGTGAAAATTAATTTTCTTGTTGACACTTTGACATCATTTTGTGTTGGAAAATGTTACATTTTTCTCTTCTATTGTTTCAAGTGAAATAAGAAAAACAATGTATCTTTTTGTTTATTTTTCCAAAAAAAACCTTTAAATCCTTGAAAATTGTTTAACGTCGCATTTCTTTTCTTTGCTATAATCGGAGTAACTGTTTTTCTTTGAGGCTAACGCAGTGCTATTATGTCTTACGGCATTATTGAGAACAGAAGACACAAAAAGTATTTAATTTTTGGCAGTAAGGAATACAGGGAATGAAGTTAAATAATATTTTTAAAAGAAGACTTTTATTCTTTTCTTAATGCAATCAGAATGTAAGTCAGAGAATTAACTATGGAAGCTAAAAGCCTTTTTGAGAGCCTAAAAATACTAATTTGTAGACCCTCCAGGAAGTAGGATGTGTCACTCAAATAGATTTGTTCATGATATAGTTTCATTGCTGAAGCAATATCTCTTTAGGCTTGGAAACAATTCGGGACCTAATTCAAGAAAATATTGCAAATCAAGAATCAAATCGTATTGAATTTTTGTGATTTTTGTACGATTCTACTCAAATCAATTTCTGAAGTCGCTGTGGTCTAGTAGGTAGTGTGTTGGCTTATTAGACGAAAAGCCAGGGTTCGAGCCCCAGGCCAGACATCAAAATAAAACACAAAAAGAGAAAACTGAGCATTTGAAGGCCAGTATTGTTGCCACATATTTCGTTACACAATCGATTTATTGTATGAAACGTTTGATGGCCGTTTAATTAGCCGAAATGGTGATGTCAATCGGCTGCCAAGAGGCTGCGAACTATTTTCTATGAGGCGTCGTTAAAGAAAAATGTTATGCCGACAAACCAGAGACAATTGAGCAAACATTCGTGATACTATTGCCAAGATACGACCCCATAAACTCGAAAAAGTACACGAAAATTGGCCCATCGAATGAGGAGGTACTGTGAGGCCAGCCAAGGCAGCCGTATGAATGAAATATTTTTGGGTTTCAGAAAAAAATTTTCAGCTTTTGGTTGTTAAATAAATTGAATAAAAAACCTTACCTCACACCAGTGGCAGTGGTAAATTTATCACTAATTTATATCTCTAGAAGGTATCCTGAATGCTACTTTTAATTAAAATCAATAGACTGAATTCATAATGTGTTGGAATTGAACGAATTAATTTTAAAATTGTCAACTTAAATTTGATTACATAATTACATAACTCATACATAATTGGTCATTACAAACCTTCAGTCAGGATTACGACCTTGTTTCTCACACCACTTATGTTGTGCGTGTTAATTTTATACATGAGTGGTGGGACCTACAGTTTAAAGTCGACTCCGAACAACAGAATTTTAAGAAACTTTTCATGGCAATTTGCTCTCAGAGTTTTTGCCAGAAATCTGTTGAGAGGAAGTCGCCGAAGAAATACTTTTTGTATTTTGTTTTGATGTCTGGCCCGGGCCTCACACCCTGGCTTTACCTTTAATAAGCTAACAAACCTATTAGACTACAACGACTTCTAATTGTTATTACATACGTTTTATATGAGCTTTTATATGAGGGTCAATTAGTATACCTTTTCCCTGATTTGCTGATGGCATTCAACTATTAATTGCAAATACCAGCTCTTGTGAATTCAACCTGTATTGTTTACATTTTCGACTTTGTAAAGCACGAATGGTCATCTAAAATAAATACAATATGCGACGGAATAGATGACGGATAGTATGACCGACGAACTTCATTTGCTACGTTCAATTTACAATATTATAACTGCCGTAGTCGCCGTAGGCCAGTAGGTAAAGTGTTGGCTTATTAGACGTGAGGCACCACGGTTCAAACCACAGCTCAGACAACTCCAGCAAAACGGAATATAAAAAAAATTTCTTCGTCGGCAAAAACTCAAAAACACTCACACCACTTATGTTGTGTGCTTTAATTTTATCCAAGAATGGATCCAAGAGGAAGTCAGCGAAGAAATATTTTTTCGTACTCCGTTGTATTCGAGACATCTGACCCGGGGTTTGAACCGTGGCTTTACGTCTAATAAGCCAACACAATACCTACTACGGTGAATATGGTAACTACGGCAACTTCACTTCATTCAGCTGCATTTACTTTGCATCGTTATGAGTTCCCTAGTAGTCGGATTCAAGGAATACGTCTTTCACTAATGCGTCGAAATACTTTGCATATGATTTGTTGGTACTTTCAGTAGTCAAGGTTCATATTCATGCAACTAAACATGATATTTAGCCTGCTATAGATGCATATTTCTACCTCAGAATTCATTGTCACTATGCTGCAGACATTATTCGACACTTTTATAAGTTATAGCATGATAATCTCTATGCTAACACTGATAAGTAGGTACTACGGACTCAATAGGCAACTGAATAGCAGAGATCTGTCTTGTACGATAAAACTATAAGACTCTCATCTACAAGAATCTTATCCTCTCTGACCTTCTTTATGACGTAGAAGCATGGACAATATTGAACTCTGATGCAGCGGCCTTGAGTGTAGTAGAGAGAAATTTCTACGTCAGGTCTTCAGTCCAGTGCGAGTTGGCGATGATTTCTGCATTTGATCCAGCAATGAGCTGTATAAGCTCCTCCACAACGATCTGGACATTGTGTAGCATATTTACATCCAGCGGCTGCCCTGGCTCGGCCATTTCGTTCGAATGGAGGAGGATGCTCAACTCAAGTGCAATATCACGCCGTGAACTCTGCAGGTCTTCCAGTATGGCTTCCAAATAGAGGATATTGTTTGTGACTTAACAAATATCAACACTCGAGTTTGCATTAGAGACTGCAAAGATATTTAAAAAATTCCAAAAGGGATTTGAATAGTAAGATGAACATACATACATAATTGGTCATTACAATCCTTCAGTCAGGATTACGACGTAATTTCTCACACCACTTATGTTGTGTGTGTTAATTTTATACATGAGTGGCGCGACCTACAGTTTAAAGTCGACACCGAACGACAGATTTTTGAGAAACTTTTCATGGCAATTTTAATTTACTCTCAGAGTATTTGCCAGAAATCTACTGAGAGGAAGTCGCCGAAGAAATACTTTTTGTATTTTTGTTTTGATATCTGGCCTGGGGCTCTAACCCTGGCTTTACGTCTAATAAGCCAACAAACTACCCACTAGACTAAGGCGGGTTCGAGATATCACAAACCTGAACGTAGTCCAACATATTCCCATGCCTGGCCTACAAGTACAACCTATTATTTCAAAAGGTTGCTTATGGTGTACGATATCAACGAACTACAAAGTGCTGTTTTCTGTTCATCACAACTCGAGACAATTATTCTATCTTTTCTGCCTCATGGAGTTGAATTTAATTTCCCCATTGTTGCACTTATGTGAGCAAAATCTTTAAATTTTTGTTTTCATATCCAAACAAAAATTTTTTTATTTTATTTTCACAATTCTTGTTATTGTTGTTATAATTTTTTTTTATAATATTTATTTTTTTATTAAAACTGTAGTTGTAGTTGTGAGAATTAGCAGATGTTTGCATAAATTAAAAAAAAAAGCTGATGAAAAAAAAATTTTTTGTGCCAATCATTTATTAGTAAACAATCGACCATCATCACAAAAAAAAAAGTGAGAGTAAAAACAACATTAATAATGGCATCAACAACAAATTAATAAAACAACAGGAATATTAATTTCTCTTCTTGATTATATTCTTTTTTTTCTGTGAGACAAATTTGTTGAGTTCAGGAATTTTTTCATTTCAGGCATTTCATTAATTTATGTACCCTTCAGATTGAAATCATCATTCATATTCCAATCTGTTCAAATTAACAATGAATTCTTGGAGTGATGATTTGAATTTTATTTGTTCAATTGAAATGACAAATGAGTGGGAATGTTTATCTGTGTTTTTGATATAAGAAAACAATTTTTTGTTGCGTATATTTTCTCAAATTGATGGAATATTTATAAGGCTTTTGAGCAACTTATGGGGGTGGCATGCACGCTTAAACATTTATTTATTCTTGGTTGCTCTCATGAATAATTTTCATAAATCAGTATTAATAAGTTTAAGATAGCATTTATTTTTCATAACACAGTTGAATCGAATATTGTTGCCGAATGTCATAACAAGAAACACCACTTCTGCCGAATTCCATTTAAATAAGTTTTGATTGATGGATAGGCTCAAACTGAATATTTTTTTGATTTGACTAAAATAATCTTTTTTCTCTTAGCAGATTTCTGGCAAAAATTCTGAGAGTAAATAAAATCCCCATGAAAAATTTTCTCAAAAAAATCTGTCGTTCGGAGTCGACTTCAAGCTGTAGGTCCCACCATGCATGTATAAAAATTAACACGCACAACATAAGTGGTTTGAGAAACTAGGACGTTGTACAATGGGTCAATTCGACCTCCGGGTACTGTACTTGTCTTAATTGACAAGTACACGTCCTCTAACCTAGCCAAACCTAACCTACGAAGAAGTAGGAGCAACAATAAACCTTTTCCCCATTAGATGCCACAGCTTTTAAAAAATTAAGTGACTTCAGTCTTGCACAAGGTTCATACATTCTGTTAACAGCCTGATCTCGAACTCCCACAGGAATTATACATCAACAACTGTAGTCACAGAAATGTTAGCCGCTCTTTGATAACGAGTAGAGCTTACTTCAATATACTACCGCTAAGGGTGTCATATATTACTTGGATCTGCTGCATTAGATGCCAGTGCAGTCTGCTGTTCCAAACCTCAGCACTATTTAGTGTCATCACGAGTTCTTAACGCTCATGAATCAAAATTAACGTAGGTTTTTACTGTAGATTCAGCGATTAATGACCCATCCAAGAAGTGCCTTGATTTCCAAAGCCTCCCAGAGTAAATAACGACAACAAACCTTAAAGAAAAAGCAGAGAGTGCCAGCTCTTCAGAAAGCTTGGAGTAGCAATTAAAAAGTTTCTCATCACTACACCCAATACAACCACACAATCAATTTTCACAGAGACAACATCAGATTGGAATATATTATGACTTGCTTTAGTAGAATACTCACATGCTTATCCAGAAAGCCATAAAGTGAAAACTTCCTTTAAAATCCAAAAGTATGCCATGACAACCTTCTTAAAGCACTTTAAATTTTCACACTTTACGAACCACAAAACTGTTCTATGGCAACATATTGGATTCTAATAAAAAATTAAACCAAAAACCTCAATGAAAATGAAACTTTTGAAAGTAAATCCCTTTGAAATCATACCAAACGTCTTGAGTGTGTTTCTGTGTTAAGTGAACTTAAGCAAACCTTTAATCCAAACCTAGTTACCCAACTGTTTTGCATATTTCCAAAAGAAAAAAGAAAATGAAACAAACGAAAAATAGAAGAAAATTTTTTGGTAAAATATGCTTCCATTTGCTTAAATGTTAATTTAATTTCAAGTTTTATAAGGATTTTCCTTTTCCAACATTCGTTGTATGATTGCTAATGTGTGGTATGGAATTTTAGCAATTTTCCTGTAGTAGAAGGATATGAGTAGGGCAAGATGTGTCGCTGTTTTTGCCTTTTTTATTCACTTTTAGAACTTAGCTCATAAATATTCTTAACATAACATAAGTCTCCTTTTAGCATAACGAACTGTGATATGTTGATTGTTTTTATTTGTTTTTTTTTGTTCGTGTTTGTAATAATATATGGATTAAAGGGTATTTGTAAATCGGATATAATTTTATTGTGATTATTTCCTTATTTTTTGTGTAATTTGTACGAAAATTATGTGTTCTACCCTACTATTTACCAAACTTTTTATTCAATATGATAATCGATCATCATTTTGTAAAATGAATCGGTACTCACTTGGTGATATGGTACAAACATACATACACACATTGGTCATTACAACCCTTTAGTCAGGATTAAGGCCTACCTTCTCATAACACTTATATTGTGTGCTAATTTTTATACATGAGTGGCGGGAACTACAACTTAAATTCGACAGATTTTTTAGAGTTTTTGCCAGAAATCTGTCGAGAGGAAGTCGCCGAAGACATATTCAAATTTCCTTCAGTTGGAGATGTCTGACCTAGGGTTTGAACCGAGGCCGCACGTGTAATAAGCCAACACACTATCTACTAGACTACGGCTACTATGATATTCGTATGGTAAAGGGTCCGCCAAATAACTTTTTTTTTAAAAATGCTTTAAAAAAATCTACTGAATATTTTCTCAAATTTCTTTTTTTATTTGAAAGTACAATCCTTCAGGTTAATAATGGAAAATAATTTCATTCAAATGGCTGCCTCGGCTGGCCATGCAGTAACCTACACCAGAAGATGCCGATTTTGCCAAAAAAAAAATCATATTTTCAGATGAAGCTCATTTTGATCTTGGCCGGTATGTAAATAAGCAAAATTGTCGCATTTGGGGCGCAGAAAACCTGCACGCATACATTGAAAAGCCGACGCACCAAAAACGAGTCACTGTTTGGTGCGGATTTTGGTCCAGAGACATAATTGGGCCATTTTTCATCTAAAATAAGCAAGGAGTGGCCGTTACAGTCAATGGCGATCTTTATCGGGCCATGTTGAACGAATTCTTGTTCACAAAAATTGAAGAGAAGGATATTGGCAACATTTGGTTTCAACAGGACAGCGCTACGTGCCACACAGCCGAAGCTACACTCGATGTTTTGCGCCCTGTTTTTGAAGACCGCATTATCAGCCGCAGAGCTGATGTCATTTGGCCACCTCGGAGCTGGGATTTGACACCGTTGGACTATTATTTGTGAGGTGCCGTCAAAGATAAGTGTTACGCCGACAAGCCACAGACAATTGGCGCTTTAGAGGACAATATTCGTGAAGCCATTGGTGAAATACAGCTCCACACAATCGATAATGTGCTCAAAAATTGGACCGATCGTGTAGGCTACATTTGAATGAAATTATTTTCCATTATTAACCGGAAGGATTGTACTTTGAAATAAAAAAAGACATTTGAGAAAATATTCAGTAGTTTTTTTTTAAAGCATTTTCAAAAAAAAAAGTTATTTGGCGGACCCTTTATTTATTTCCAAATTGTTTCTTCAGAAGCCACATTACTCCTGTGAAAAGATAAAGCCAACAACGAACATCATCCAATATAACAATTCAACACGTTTATATAGAGTCTATTATGACTAAACAATGACTAATGTAATCTTTATCATCCTAGCATCTGCGACAGTAGAGCAATCAGCTGGTCAGCTAGAAAACCGTAATTAATTAAACTGAAACAAGACAACAAAAACAAAAAGTCGAATAGCAATAATACTCTATAAGACGCTCATTCACCCCGTGCTTCTTTATGGCTCAATACCATGGGCAGCAGCATTAGGAGTATTCGAGAGAAATGTTCTACGTAAGATCTTCGGTCCAGTGACTTCCGCATTCGATCCAATAATGAGTTGTATGAGCCCCTCAACGACAGCGATGTTGCATATCGGAATCAGAGCAGATGGTCGTTCGAATTCGGGTCGATGCCATATCGCACGAATATAAGAGGATGCTTAGATGATTATAAATTTATTTTCCATTCGATGATCAATGCGTATTTCTGTACAACATATTCGCCTGTTTTACTAACATTTGGGTGTTGGTGATACTCTCACACGGAATCCTGTTGGTATATTCATGCTCAATAAAGTTTACCTGCAAGCTAGTCTTGAACTTGAACTAAATACTCTCTTTCTAGAAGGTTTTATAGCATTAGCACAAAAGCTACAAAAACAAAAACGCTAAACTTGTTTACATGACAAACAAGTAATCAAAAAATGCAGCATTAAACATTACAAGAATAATTGAAAACAAAATACACAAACAACAATGAAACAACGATGTTTGCATATATAGAGATCTCGCGAAGGCAAAGCCACGAATATTCGAGAACATTCATCAGACTGTTTACTTTGCTATATAAAAGGCAAGGCAAAACAGGCAACGGAATTAGTAAAAGTTCAGTCAAGCTTGTGTGAAGACTCAGTGCGTTTGAAGAGAGTAATTGTGGTTTGAAGATCTGCGTTACAAAGATCTGTTCTTGTTTACGCAAAAGAGTGCAAAGAGGAATAACAAACAAAACAATTGTTGTTGTTTATATCAAGTTGTGATTAGTGGTACACAGAATTGTAAGAATAATAAACAATAATTAAAACTAAACGCAAATTTCTTTTTATTTTATTTGCAATCTACGTGCTCATATTTTAAACGTTTTTAAGGGGCAAGAACGTAACAATATCTATACCACAGCAGATAAACAAAAGATTTTTACTCAAAGAGTTATTGTACAAGGAAAATTATGCGAATCAAGACAGAGATGAGAAGGGAGAGTGAGGCAAACAACGAATATATCGGAATGTATATAATTTTTGAATAGAAATATTTTCCTTATTTTAAATTCTATGTTTCTTTGCTAACAAAAAAAAAATTAAAAATAAAACAAACCTTCTTATTTAAATATACTTACGCAGAAGACCTGTTGAATGTATAATAACATGCCTGCTCACCAGACTGAAAGAAAATGTCAAAGCAAGTTTATGTTTGTGTATGGGCAATGGGAGCGTGTGCTCAGTAATATTTTTCAAGAGAAGCCGATGCAGTGCCAAGTTGTTCGTCTGCATGCAAATGTACTAAATGCGGTAATTGTGTCATTGTAGTTGTATCTGTTGAATGTATTTATGCATCTCTGAATGTTTTGTTATTACTTTATGAGGAATTCACTTTCAATTTATAAACTTATACTCATAAATGGTGTATCTATTGTACATGTAAGCTGAATAATGTTGTTTATTTAACAACATGAGCAACTATAACAACAAATAACAATATTATACAAGCCTTAGCATGCACCTTCACATGCATACATAAATTGGGATCATTAAAATTTTATTTTCTTTAACTAACAACTCATTCTCAGTTTCATATACAATCATGGACAAAACACTACTTACAATCGACATTTCTTCTCGAAAGCAAATAGCGTCGAAAACCAGTAATGTCCTAAAAAACTATAGAGGAAATTTATTCAGATTTATTTTTATTAACCGTAGATCGAGCTTTGTATCTAAAATGGTACATTTCAATTTTTGAGACGATATAACTTTAATTCAGAAAAACTTAGATGCCTGATATTTTTATAATTCGTTAGTATTGTTATCGCCATTATTTTACACCCAATAAAAAAGGAAAATTTCAAACAGGGGTTACAAAATTATAAAACTTCATAATTCTTTCTTATGTATCATTTTTGATACATACGACTTTTCTAGAGATTTTTTGGTGTCGTGTATGTAATTTTTTTTAAGATTTCAAAGATTTTGTAAATTTAGATTGTAAATAATACAATATTTATGGCTTTTGAGAAAGATTTGAAAGTTAACGAATTGAATGGCGAAAGTGAATAGGTTGAATTTTCTATTCTTGATATGTTCTTGATATTAATTGCAGTAGTCGTAGTCTAGTATGTAGCGTGTTACCTTATTAGACGTCAGACCAAGGTTCAAACCTCAGGTCAGACATTTCCAATTTATTACGAAAGATTGTAATGACCGATTATATATTAATTATATATGTAATATTCCTGCTGCTAAAGACTTTGAAGAAGAAGAAAATAGAAGCTCGTCTTATGGACTGAAGACAGTATTCACAGCAACAAACATGACAACATGTTTATCGCCAAAGATGGTACTACTTGGAGCAGAACAAACTGCCTTTAGTAGTTTGGAATGAAAAAATATTACCAATTTTCACGCAGATTGCTAGTAGCTGTTTTCTGAAATCTTGTAGAGTCTTTCTTACTGCCCTTCTCATATTTATCTCACGTGACAGACAAACATTAGAAAAATGTGCTTCGTCCCATGGTTTATTACAGATAATAATATTTCGGTCAACTACGTACATATGAGATAAAAGAATCATTCGCTTTGATAATGATATATTTACACTTATTACGCCTTTTCGAAAAAAGAGCTGAAAGTCTTGCAACCTTTAATAATCATGCTTAAAGTATTTTTTTGAAATTCGAATGAGGGGGAATTTTTTTTTCTTAAAAAATGTAAATATTTATCTTAATTTTTTGTTACAAAATTTTAAGCATTTTCATAAAACTTTTATCACACAACTTGTAGTTTTATGTAAGAAATAATACTCTATAAATAGTTTGGGATTAGCTATCATAAACTCAGACCAGCCCATATATCCTTTTTTACGACTTTTAAAAAATTAATTTTTTGCTCGCCTAAAAGGTAAGAAAATTAAAGAAAATATATTTCAATAATGATGCTATTTTTTTATGTTTGTTATGTTGTTGGTATATTTTCATCTCAAATTAAAGTTTTTTAGCAACAGAATTCAAAAACCTTTTAGTTTTGTTGTGGAAAATGAAAATTACCTCCAGCATTTTAATAGAAATTGGATACTTAATAATGGAATACTTACAGTGATTGTTAGGGAAATTAATTTAAGGATATTTATATAAATCAAGCTTCATAAAGAGATTTAAATGAATTCAAATAAAAAATTTTTTAACAAAATCTATCAATAATCGTGACAATTCCATATACTACAAGTATGTATCAAGGAAGTTTTTTTAAGGCTCGATCTACGGTTAATAAAAAACGTTGAAAAAAAGCACAAGATAGAAAAGTAAGAAACGTAATTGGCCATAAATTTTAACACTATTTTCCAAGCGCCTGTGCTTTTTCGCGTCTTCACCAGTTGGCCACAACAGGGCGACCTCGTCGTATAACCTTAATTTTATTTTCATTGACGTAGATAATTTTTTTAATATTTTTTATTTAACAGTCTATTAATTAATTATTAATTTAATTGCGTTCTTTAGAAATAAATATTGTTTGTGTGGATATTTAGAATGTTGTTTTCATTAAATCTAGATTTTAGTGGTTATGGTTTAATAATCAAAAAACTCAATAATTTTAGACCAGAACAAGAGAGACGAAATCATTTTTTTGTGTTAAATTGACAAAGAAAAAAAAGATTTAATCGCATGGAAAATACAAATTAAAACATATTGTTTTTCACATTTATTAGTATTTTGTATATGAACTTATCTTCAATTACCTGCACAAAAACCACCAACTGAATACAAAATCCTTTCATATGACCATTAATCGGAAAGAAAACCATGGAAACAAAAATAAACCTAAACAAAACCTATCACAAAAAAAAAACTTAAACCAACAACAATATCGATTCTGTTTTTCCATAAAATTAAATTGTGAAAACACACACGCAAATATTTGCTTAAAAATTTTATACTTTATCCACCCTCATATATACACCAATCAACCAAATGAATCAGTTTTACTCACATTCATTCCATATAAATAAGAAATGATACAAACACAAAATTCAACAATAATAACAACAAATTTGCTTTTATCTATTTCGGCCATTATTTGTTATACCGTTTATTGCCTTCTTTCATCTTTTTAATTTGAAATTTGGTTTATTTGGTCTAGAAGAAGCTTAAGAAGAGAAATTTGCTTCATTTTTTCTTTTCAAGATACATATCGACGCCTACATTCTATAACGTTCTAAGTGTACTTAGAACGTTTTTAATGTTCTTGCATTTTTAAATATTACGTTCTCTAACTTATATACTGTCAATATTTGGTTAAGATGCGCCGATCCGTTCCGAAGTTATAGAGAAAAATCTTCTTAGAATACACATATGGTCATATGTCGCGTGAAAACTTCGAGAGCTCATAACTCAAAACACACTTTTTCGACTTAGAATGTTATAGAACGGAGGTGTCGATATATACATACACAATTGGCCATCCAACTCTTCAGTTGGTTTAGAACCTAGCTTTTCACGCCACTTTTGTTGTGTGTGTTAATTTTATACATGAGTGGCGGAAGCTACAATTTAAAGTCGACTCCCAACAACAGATAATCCGAGAAAATTTTTCATGACAGTTTGACAGTTTGCTCTCAGTTTTGGCCAGAAATCTGCTGAGAGGAAGTCGCCGAAGAAATATTTTTTCATACTTCGTTTAGTTGGAAATGTCCGACCTGAGGCTTGAACAGTGGGCTCACGTCTAATAAGCCAACAGGCCACCTACTAGACTACGATGACACCATTATAACTTTAGTTAAAGCGTATGCTGCTTGGCTAAGGCTGATCGCAAAATACGATTTTTTTATTTGTTTTTTTTTTGCATATTCTAAAAGGTATTTTGCTGCAGAATATTAACGTCAACAAATGTTGCTTATGGAGGGTAACATCAAAATTCAAAAAAATCGCCTTCTGTTCATCCACTTTTAAAGAGGACACCTTTTTCTTAAACAATTTTATAGAAAACTTTAATAAATAAATAAAAGGCATGTTTCATCATCATTGTGGTAACGTGACGTATACGCAATATTGTATTGTATTGTACAAAATAATAATATTACGTATACGCTGTACGTACATATGCAATGTTGTTAAATGCTATGTATGTCAGTTTTAACAAAAAAAAAATCATATAATTTTATAAATTTTTTTTATAATAAATTAAATTATTTTAAAAAATAATAGAAAAGTAAAATCACCAAAAAAAGCAAATGGGAGCTGGCCATTGTGTGCACCAGCAACTGAAAATATTATACTGACATACGGCAGTCTAATATTACGTACACAGTCTGAACACCAGTTTTATCAACACATCCATCTATTTTATAAAGGCCATCAGCAATTAATCCGAAAATGAGAGCGTTTGTGAAAGTGTTGTTGAAGTCGTCGTAGTCTTGTAGGTAGCAGAGGTCAGTAATGAGTATTCAAAACGATGAGTAGATTCGAATCATACTCATAATTTCTGATACTTATACACGCATTCATACTTATTTTAATGTCATACTCATACTACTCATACTCAAAGTTTGAAATACTCATGGTACTCATACTTAACAATACGCATGATGTATTGATTTAGGCTCTCCATGACTCATCGTATACACGAATCAAAAAAAAAAGTATGATTCGCGTACGAACACTACAATACTCACAAGAAGGTTGTGTGTTTGCTCTGCTTGCTGTATTTGCCTTTTTCTTTCTTCTTTGTTTGTAAATACAACAACAACTAAGACTATAAATTTTGATGAATGATTCGAATCACTCGTATTATTTATGAGTATTATAAGTATTTTTCTAAATTTATGAATCTGAATGAGTAGGTGTATGAATCAAACATATTTTGAATGTTATGAGTTTAATGTCAACATTGTACGCATACTTATTGCAACTTGTACTTATAAATCAATGTTTTACTGAGTACGAATGAATCAGAGTAGTTGGATTTCAATACTGTTGACTTACTCATACTCAAAATTTCATGAGTACTTATGAGTAGCGAAAAAACGATTTATTGCTGATCTCTGGTAGGTAGGTGGTAAGTTATTGGAGAAGAGCCCGTGTTTCTACCCCCGATACACATCATCAAACAAATGTAATGTTAAGAAAATATATCTTTCGGCGAACTTCTTCTAACAGTCATTTGGCAAAAACTCTGAGGTTAAAATAAAAAGTGCCATGAACAATTTCTCAAAAATCTGTCGTTCGGAGTCGACATTAAACTGTAGATTCCACCACTCATGTATAAAATTAATACACACAACACGAATTGTGTGTGAAGCTAGGTTTTAATCCTGAGGATTATAATGACTAAATAAGTAAGCATTTGTGAAAGAGTAATCATTAGACTACATTTACTTGGGTTTTCGATTCCTGCTGACGTCTGTTAAACTAGCCGGAAATTGTGTGGTAGGACTTACACGTTACATCTTGATAACTGCTAATGATATTGAGAGAAGAAAAAGTTAACTTGGAAATGATGAAATGCAAAATTTCATGAAATATTCATCATTAAAAATATTTTACCGCATTCGAAATCATGTCAATTTTAATTTAAATTTTCTCTAAAAGCTAACAAACATTTTTTCTTTTCTCTGAGGTAGAATGTGATAAAAGAAAAATGGTACTTTTCAGAACCGTAGAATATTTAAAAAAAAGAGATCAGATTTTATTCAAACTGAAACTGGATATGAATTTGTAAAAAAACAGTCACTAGGCCAATGAATGCATATTTTAACCTATGTATGCTCATTTTCATCTCCGTGGGTACGTCAATAAGCAAAATTGCTTTATTTGGGGCTCAGAAAATCCATGCGTGGTTCTACTAAAGTCAATGCACCCATTACGAGTGACTGTTTGGTGCGGATTGTGGAGCGGAGGCATCATTGACCCATATTTCTTTGAATATAATAACCATGATAACCGATTTTTTTGTACCCGCTCTTCATGGTATTGCTGTGAACGATGTTTGGTTTCAACAGGACTGTGCAACTTGCCACACATCTCATGCCATAATCCACTTATTGCGTCAAACGTTTGATGGCCGTTTAATTCGTCGAAATGGTGATTTCAATTGGCTTGATTGATTGGTGATTGACTTGACAACGTAGGACTATTTTCTGTTGGGCGCTGTTTAAGAAAAGTGTTATGTCGACAAACCAGAGATAATTGAGCATTTAATACGACTCCATACACTCAAAAAGTGCCCGAAAATTGGTTTGATCTAATAAATTACAGTGAGGGCAGCTCTGGCAGCCATATGAATGAAAAAAAATTCATTTCATTTTGCTTTATAGCATTTTTAAATTTAAACTTTTAAATCACCCACCCTATTAAAGTTCCAGTAGCATAGAAAACCAATAAAATTTTATGTAAAACAGAATAATATGACGAGAATATGACGAGAATCTGGTGTATAGAACACCCACAGGATAATTGAAAATAACTGCTGGTAAAAAGCAAAATCAAATAAAAATGAAAAGGAATAACAAAAAAAGAAATAAAATGATTATATTGTGATAAAAGACAAAACAACGGGTAGCAAATAACAATTGATATAAAATACGAGAGTAAGTAAACGAAGACTGCAAAATACAGTACATAATAGCACACATTTCAGTCAGGATTACGATTTAGTTTCTCATACCACATATGTTGTGTGTGTTAATTTTATACATGAATGGCGGCATCTACAGTTTAATGTCGATTTCGAACGACAGATTTATGGGAAACTTTTCATGACAATTATATTTACTCTCAGAGTTTTTGACAGAAATCTGCTGAGAATAAGTGGCCAGAGAAATATTTTTTTCGTATTTCATTTTCAAAATATGGAAAAAAACTGAAATCGAACAAAATGAAAATTGATTTGAGAAAACAAGAGAAATGTTGCAAACATCTTTATGAACCTTACCTACCTAAACCTAAGCCCTTACAAACCACTTCCAGAAAAGTTGAATTTTATTTTGAATTCGCCAACTCAACTCAGCTTAGCTTAGTTCTGTTCTGTCCTGTTCTATTGTTTCCAGTTGTCATAACCACACACAATAATCTCCTTTGGCGGTATTAACTCCACTGTAGTAGAAGCTGCTGTATTAGTAATATGCAGTAGTAGTAGTCAGCGTATAAATTAATTGAATCTGCCATTTTATTATTCCATCTCTGCATCTAGTTATCTTATCCAAAGGAAATGTATATCGCTATGTGTATATGTAAGTGTTTATTAGAGTCAGTAAATGCTTAAAAGGACTTAAGAGCACAGCATAAAATAATCCTACGCTGTAGGACATACAATAGAATGGAAATAAACGGGCTTAATTTAATTTACAAATCAAATTAAGCTGTACAGAGGAAAAAGTGGATTAAAAAAAGGAATTAAAATGATGAAATAGATTACATCTACGGATATAATAGAAGTAATTGTTTTAGCAAGGATTCTGAGTAATGCTTGCAATATGGCAACCAATACCTTCTCACAGGCGGTGTTGTTTTTAGTCAACGAATACTTCTTCTTCAATAAACAGATGAAAATGCTTAGGGTATAGTGGTTCGGAACCTCACACACAGAAATCTACATTTTTCCAAGAAATGATCTTCTCATGATGTTTACAGCCTTCCGTAGTATTCAGTGTGACATATGTAAAGCAGGAATAAAGCCTCTTAATTTTTCAAAATTCCATAAAAGAATGTTGGTCTGATCTAAATGTACGCTATGTCTACCCAAATATAGTTTCAGTCTTCAGGACTGTTATGTTGTGTCAATATACTGAACACATTGTGAGGTTGAATAGATCTAGTAGGGCGATGAGTTAAACCTCTCTTTAAACACTTTTTGTATCTATTCAAACGAGGAATGAGAAGATTTCTGAGTACCCCATGTCATTTAGGCCCAGGCTCGGCTGGAACAGCTTGGAACGTCTACTCAATTTGGTTACAGAATCTACAATATTTGGATTCTGATAGGAATTATGCTCTGAGGGACAAGATTATCTTCTTTTAGAATTTCTTATCTGGAGAGTATCATTTCTGATATAAGTCAGCTGACTCTGTATGTCTTTTCCTCTTGCATTTCCTTTATTCATTGGACTCTCTTTAATTTTTTCAGTCGTATTTCTTCCATTCCTTTCACAAATTGTTTTCTTTTCTCGTCATTTTTTTAAAATTTTTTTACCCACAACCATTCTGGTGCAAGGTGTATTTTTCAGCCATCTTTGCAACATAACGAATCGATAAGATGTTTGTACAACATGGGTTCCGGAATATAGAGACATTCCAGGTAACTGCAGAGCAGATAAACTGGCTAAAAGGGGCACGACCATCGAACTCTCTGATGCATTTTCGACATTGGCGTTCTCTTTGCTGCAAGCTTATAATTGGTAATGCAATCGTGGACTTTGTCAACAGTATATTGGCTGCTTCGGACACGTGCAGAACGGGTAGAATATCTGGCCAAGCCTGAATAGAATCCGAGCGGCAGCTCTGGTTAAACTCTAGAGAAATAGGCTCAGCACTGTTTTCGGGTTTAATACCGGGCATTGCATTATAGGAACGCATGCGAGGCCTATTGGTCTTGGACACCTTGCAAATGATTTCTATAGAAGCAGTGTAAATGGGGAGGAGGATGAGACTGTTCTTCACCTACTGTGCACATGCCCACCACTTGGTTGGAGGAGAAAGAGGCATCTGAATGCCTATTATAGAAAGGACCTGAATGAACTGCCATGCATTGATATTGGCAGTCGGGGTCGCTTCATCGCAAGCTCCGAGTGGTTCCTGGACTAGGGGAAAATCTGAAACTGTGGTATCACAATGGGCCCTGTGTGTGGCCTAAGTGTTTCCGCTCATACCTCCATTGAGAGGACCGCCACTTCTACCTACCTACCTTGCACCCTAAACTAACTTCTATTTGAACCTGGGATGCTTGGTTACATAACAAACCGCATCAAACACTTTTGTACGCCAACGGTAATTTATAAACGATAAAGCGAAGTTAAGCCGAATTGTGTGAAAAAAGGTGGTAACCTTAGGTACTGGATTAGTTTCATATCATGGTTAAACTATGAAATCCGCTTAAGACAAAGAAACTAATTGTTTATGATGAAAAAATTAATCGTCTATTACGTAGGCGTCAATCAAGTTCAGTTGTTTGACTTCTTAGGTTAGGTTAGGTTAGAGGACGTGTACTTGTCAATTAAGACAAGTACAGTACCCGGAGGTCGAATTGACCCATTGTACAACGTCCTAGTTTCTCACACCACTTATTTTGTGTGTGTTAATTTTATACATGAGTGGTGTGACCTGCAGTTTAAAGTCGACTCCGAACGACAGATTTTTTGAGAAACTTTTTCATGGCAATTTTATTTACTCTCAGAGTTTTTGCCAGAAATCTGCTGAGAGTAAGTCGCCGAAGAAATTATTTTTGTATTTTGTCTTGATGCCTGGCCTTAGGCTCGAACCCTGGCTTTACGTCTAATAAGCCAACACACTACTTACTGGACTACGGCGACTTGGTTTCATAATAAACTGCATCAAGCACTTTTGTATGAAGGAACGTAGTAATCCTTGGTACTGTATTAGTTTCAAATTGTGATTCCACTATGAAATTCGCTTAAGACGAAGAAACTAATTGTTTATGATGAAAAAATTAATCGTCTATTCCGTAGGCGTCAATAAAGTTCAGTTGTTTTGACTTCTTAACTTCGGTTGATTTTTTTTTTTAGTTAACTCTGCTTAATATCAGGTCGATGTTAATATTGTATTTACCAAGATGGTTTCCTCTCATGACCTTAAATTGCCCTCTTATGTTCATTATGGTTTTGTTATTAAATGGATTTGATTAAGGCCATGAGAGGAAACCATCTTGGTAACTACAATACTAACTTAACTGACGATTTGTTTTTTCAAGAAAATTTCCATACACGGTCTTTTCGTATGCACTTCTATTGCAAAATGAACTGTAGTCATCCCATTTGCTATAAATACTATTTAATGTGCATTAACAGTTTATTTTTATTCCTTTCCCTTATTAGGTACGATTATTATTCATCTAGAGGGGACACTGTCCAAGCTTCATAGGATATTCGTTCACGTTGTGCTTTCTGAGAGATTAGAGGATATACTGGATGAATTATTTGAAGCGAATTGAAGTTTAATATTCAAAAACCATGATGCAAACTTATGCATCTTCTTTCGAATTCAAACTTGTATTGCAAGGGGTTTGTAGTTAAGTTACACTACATCTCGTCAACAATTGAAATTTAAATTTATCGCTTAAAGTTTTTAAATTTTTGTCTCAAAAAAAAAATCGAAATTTCACAACTAAAAGCCTAAAATACTACTTAATTTCAGTATGTTCTGTTACGAAAAAATGAATTTTCCATATAGAATATGCTATAAGCCACAGTTTCCCTGCAAGGCAGCTCATAACACCTCTCTAAGCCCCATCTATAAGCATCTACTCGTCTAATTTTTATTTGTTTTCTTTGCTAAAGTAAACGAAATATTTTTTTTTATCAAAAAAAAAAAAAAATTTAAATTTTATTCCACAACACGTTTCAGTTTTTTGTAGTTTCGGTTTTTCCTGCCGGCTTGCAATTGATTTCATTTGAATAAAATGAACTGAAAAATAAAATAAAAAAAATTAAAAAAGTTTTCATTTCAATTCGTTTTAAAGAGAGTGAAAAACTTTAAATCTCTTTTTTAAATGCGTTGTCTTTATATGGAGAATGTAAGACATAAAACACTCAATGGAATTATAACAGGTTCAAGGAGTTGTACATACCCATAGAATGTACGAAATTGCAACACATTTTCAAGATATACACACATGTACATACATAAGAATGATGATTTGATATTATATTCATGAGCATTTTATAAGTGTGAATGAATACGTTTGTCTGTCCATCCATATTCTTATTTCTCAAACGCTTACAGCTTTGCTGAGTTAATTTGGAGTACAGTTAAGTTTGTTTCTTTCTTTATTCTTCTTTCTTCTTCTTTCTTCTTCTTTCTTTTTCTTTCTTCTTCTTTCTTCTTCTTTCTTCTTCTTTCTTCTTCTTTGTTCTTCTTTCTTCTTCTTCTATTAAGCACTTTTGCAGCAGCGTTGAGAGTATTCGAGAGAAAAGTAATACTTAAGATATTCGGTCCAGTGCGAGTTGGCGATGATTTCCACATTCAATCCAACAGTGAACTGTACGAGCTCCTCAACGACATAGACGCTGTGCAACGTATTAATATCCAGCGGCTGCGATAGCTCGGCCATGTCGTTCGAATGGAGGAGGATGCTCCGTAGAGACGGATATTTGATGCGAGGATCTGCTGCATTGGAAGGACCAAATTGAGGAACCCCTGTCGTCGATTGCTGTGACCAACTGGCGTAGGCGCGCAAGAAGCAGAGGCGCCTTGAAGAATGTGTTGCGGCGGGCCGAAATTCGTTAATCGGGTTGTTAATGGTCAATTAAATAAGTAAGTTAAGTTTGTTTCAACTAATTTTGTATTTTTATCACTGAAAAATATTAATTTTTTTCTATTTATTTACTTAACAGTATATTAGTAAGTTTATAAACCATATATGAATAGAAAAATCATAATTAGGTAGCGTTAGGTTAACTTAGGTTAGCCATTCACAGGAAAGTTCACTCGGTGGCCCATATGGCCCATTGTTAGCCAGTGTAAGTAAGCCCCCTTGTCATTATCCGTAGGTTCGAACCAACTTTAGCTTCTGATGAAACCGCACAGTTCCTTTAGTGGCACGTTCGCCACCATGCCCAGATCTTTAAACATTCTGTCACCCAAAAACCAATGACGTTTGTCTTGAAGTGCAGTACACTCGCACTTCATTACAACCCTTTAGTCGGGATTAAGACCTAGTTTCACACACCACCTATCTTGTGTGCGTCAATTTTTATAGATGAGTGGCGGGACTTACTGTTTAAAGTCGACTCCGAACGACAGATTTTTGAGAAACTGTTACACTCAAATTTTTTGCCAGAAATCTGCTAAGAGGAAGTCGCCGAAGAAATATTTTTTCATATTTCGTTCAGTTTGAGATGCCTGGCCTGGGGTTTGAACCGAGGCCTCACGTCTAATATGCCAACACACTACCTATTAGACTACGGCGAATATACCGATGCCGTTTCTTCCAAATCCTGGCAGCTTCTACATTAATCCTGATGGGATAGGCCGAGTTTGTCAGCTAAACGGCCAATAGCACTGTGTTCCCTTAAAATTCCTTTTAGAATTCGAACCGTACTCTTGTCGAATTCAAGTAGATTCTTGGTTTTCCTGCTGCCCACTAGACACAACAGTTTTTAAATTTTACAACCAAGTTTTATTTCTAAAATAGGCTTGAACGGCAGCCTCTGTGCTGTACTTCTGAAGTTCTCTACTTCCAAGACAAAACGTTCAAGCTTTTATACCTGGCATTTGATATCTGTCAGGAAATGTAATACTTGTTCTGCCACGGCAGAAAGAAACAGAATAAAATCTACATGTTATCTCGCAGCTCTACATTCTACGTATTGATACATGAATATTTAATCAAGGAAATGATTCTCATACCTACTAGACCAAAGCAGCAATAGAAAGCAAAGGAAAGAGAAAAAAGTGGAAAAAGTGAATGTGCAACGTAATGGTGTCAAGATAGTGAGATAGTGAGAGAGAAAGAGAGAAAGAGAAAATAATAAAAAAATTAAAAAACGCATGGCATTTACTTGTGTACAGAAATACACGCTAAATGGACAGAGAAAAAACTATATTCTTACCGTTTAGTTGTTATTATTGTTGTACGAATAAAAAATTTTTCGTGCTTATGAATTGCATTTTATTTTGGGTTTGAAATGCTGGATGGTATTAGTTGGTAAACCACATGCAAGAGCGTAAGCAGGAGTAGGAGTTCGATTGGAGAATTGAGGAATAGCACAATAACGAGAACAATTGATTACGAACATAATTGATTTTGAAATGTAAACTGTATTCAAACAAAAAACAAGCAAATGTGGATTATTTCTAAGCTCATGGAATAGTGACTATAAGGTGTAGATCAATAATATCCCAGGCTTTATATGAGCATTGTACGGATGCTTGCCCATGATTAGGAGTCGTCTGTTTCATAGTATTATGCTTTTATCTTTTAAAAACGTTTAAAATATGAGCTCGTAGATTGCAAATAAATTAAAAATAAATCTGTGTTTAGTTTTAATTAAAACTCTTTATTATTCGCACAATTCTATGTGCCACTGTTCTCAACTTTATGTAAACAACAACAATTATTTTGTTTGTTATTCCTCTTATTATACCCTTTACATAAACAATAGGTTAGGTTAGGTTAGAGGACGTGCACTTGTCAATTAAGAAAAGTACAGTACCCGGAGGTCGAATTGACCCATTGTACAACGTCCTAGTTTCTCACACCACTTATGTTGTGTGTGTTAATTTTATACATGAGTGGTGGGACCTACAGTTTAAAGTCGACTCCAGACGACAGATTTTTGAGAAACTTTTCATGGCAATTTTATTTACTCTCAGAGTTTTTGCCAGAAATCTGCTGAGAGGAAGTCGCCGAAAAAATACTTTTTGTATTTTATTTTGGTGTCTGGCATGGGACACGAACCCTGACTGAACTTTACTAACTCACTCTCCTAGTTTGCCTTGCCTTTTATACGACAGGATAAACAGTCTGATGAATGTTCTTGAATACGAATGTTCACGACTTCGCCTTCTCGAAATCTCTACAAATGTAAACATCGTTGTTTACATTTATTCTTGTAGTATTGTTTGTGTCTTTCTGTTTACATTTATCATTGTAGTGTTGTTTGTGTATGTTTGTTTACTTGTTTACCATTTTTTTATGCTGATGTTTGTTTTGTTACATTTAGCAGTACGATAATTTGAAAACAAATTCGTTTACTGCATTGTTTTGTTCTTGTGGCTTTTGTTTATAAATTTAATGTTAAGCTATGTGAAAGCAAAACACCAGTATCTACATTTTTCATTTTCGTAACAAGAGATTAATTATATGATTCTTCTGTTAATCCACAATTCGCGACTCCCTGTCTACTTACATATCTTCAAAGTCGGTGTTTCTACTTTTCTGCCTTTTCTCAATAATATCATGATTATTGTTTTGGGTAACACGGGTCCATTGTTACGACTTGTTGACTTGAGCAACAACTGATATTAAGTTTTTTACTTTACTCTACATGTATGTGTGTATAGATCTATAATCTTAAGTATGGATGTGTTTGACGATAAATAAGTGCGTTCAAATGTACCATTTCTTAAAGACAAACGAGATGAGCATGTAGAAAACGGATGCGGAAGTGGCAGGATGACAGGATGAGATTTATTTTATTGCTTCAAATCGTTTTAGAAAGTAAATGAAAAAACCGAAAGAACAGTAAAAAAGAGAAGAATATTAAAAGGTAATTTGAAATGATAAGAAAGATGAACACTTCCTTTATTTATTTTTATAGTTAAGAAGAAGTTGTAAAGTTAACACTTTGAAAAATATTGAGAAAAAGTCATGTGCAGAGATATTGTATAAGTTATCACTGTAAAGGACTAGAAATTTTAATGACGAAAAAACTAAAATCTTTAAAGCAATATCAACTAAAACTTAACAAACTTCATATTTAATCAAACATTTTTTAAACGGACATTATTTTTCGGTTTAATTTTACTGTCTTTTATATCAGTTTTAAGTTATGTTTGCTTAAGTTAAGCGTAGTGTTACTCCTCTGCAAAAAATGTTCAACAGCAACTTCATTTACTTTTCCACGGCTCATAGGAGGGACGATAAAACATCTTGGAAGGTGGGGTGAGCATACTAGAGGCAAACAACGATCCTGTGATTGAGTAGATAATAAATACAAATTCAATCCTTATATGACAGGTTTTGACAACAGATGAGGCCTGAAATTCATGATATTAATAGTGATATAGCCATAGTGCTGAAAAGTTGAGTAATGGAACTGAAGCCAAGTGGCTAACTACGCCGACAGAGATAGCTTTATTCGTCAAGAACTCCTTTTATCTAAAACGTCAGGACTAAGAGCATCGTTGCCACCTTTAATACAAACAAAAGTTGTATAATTTACTTGCTAAAGCTCAGTAATTTCAGAATTCTTAATTGATCTTCTTCAAGCCATAAAGGCTTAAAGATTCTGATGCTGAATCAGTTCTGTTCCATATTCTCTTATTTTTAATTATGTCCCATTTTGCAATCTAATGAGATCAAATTATGCCCTATATTTGAAAAATGTTTAGAGTCTAACATCTCTACCACATTCGTTATCCATTTTAATACTGAGTATCCATAATAGATTTTTCCTTCGACTATAAACAGCCTACATCTTTCTCTGTTTGAAATATTTTATTTTATTTCGTTTATTTTATTTCAATTTATTTTTATTTCATTTTTTCCTAAGTCCTTCCTTTCCGTTTCCGCTTTTATGTTTCAACGCCATTAGCTACAGAGCAATAACAGCTGCTGTCATTACTGACCAGTGACCACAATTTATTACGTTTTTTTTTCTTCTACCTAAGCAGGTGCAATAGTTTTATATTGTTTTGTTGCAGGTTGTTTTTAGTTTTATGGCCATATGATGTGGTTTGAGAAAGGCAAAAGTTATTGCCTCAAATTGTTAAAAACGGCCGAAATAATACAAGAAATAATGGCTGAAACAATACAAATAAATACAGTTTGACTAACCCATTATACTTGCCACATAAATAATTGAATTATTGTGGATTCCACATATGTACCTACTTAAACAGTGTTTTAGAAATGTGGTAAAAACAAGAAAATATGATTGAAAATATTTTCAAATGCTTTGCTTTACCAGCAGATGGATTAACAGCATGTTAATAACAGAAATGTCAGATAATAACAGGGAAGTCAAAATTAAAGCTAATGAGTTGCAAATCCATAACTTTTGCATAAAAATTAATATTTTATTTGTTACATTATTATGTAAAACAATTCTATAGTCTTTCATACATGTAATTTTATTAAGACAAAGTTATTATCAACAAAACTGTTCATTACCGACTGAAACGGATGATGAGCAATTCGTACTTCGTGGTACAGACTGTAAGAAACTGCAAGAGCTACACTGATCATAGTATTTATCGATTTTGAGAATATTTTATTTAATTAATTTATTTTTTTTATTGTACAGCTGGGTACAGCTGAACACATCCAAGTTCATGTAATCGGATTATGGACTTTAACTAAAGCCTACCGTACAGTCCACACAATGTCAATGAAAATATCCAACACAAGATTAAATAACAGTTTATCTTCATGGTCTTCCACTACTTTCTTTAATAAACATAGTCATGAAGTGGATTACAATGTATGGCACACCATAACTTGAATTAAAGACTTTTCAGGAATCGAATACAATTAGAGGAGACCGCCATTCGTATGTGTTTTTAATGTTGACTTTCCTTTTTCGTTTAGAAATCCAAGAGAATCTAGGTAGGAATCCTGGCTGAAGGGTTGTAATGACCAATTTTGTATGTACGTTTAGGAATTCAATTCCTAGTAAAGTTTCCAGAAATTCCTGGGTATGAATAGTTTCCTATTCTCCAAAATACTAAGCCATTCAACGCATCACTTTAAGGAACTATTTTACACTATTGCTTCGCATAAGGATCAGCTTTCTCTTCCCCTATTACTCCTCTATACTGACATGAATTGTATGTCCAGTTGACCGCACCCCAATTCCGTCCGAAATTTTTACCATAGAGCCACTTAAATAACTGCCTCAGTGTTTAGTTTGTGCTAACAAATGTGTGTCCAATATCTGATATTTTATGGTTTTGTTTACTAAACTCTTATTTACAACTACAATTCAACATAACTGTTGTAATATATACCATTGTCGATAAATAACCGAAAATTAGTAACTAGCCGTGGGTATACTTTTTCTTTAACAAATTTTATGACTTTTTAAGCTTTGTCTAACCTCTTTTGGCAGTGACTATAGCTTCATTTAGTATCATAAGCCAATTGTAACTTTCATTGTCTCCGTGCAGACATACTGCTTGTGACTCATAAGGGTCAGTAACTATGCTTAGATATTATGTGGAGCATATATATATATTCATCTTGAATGTTCTCTGCTGTCCTATTTTTTACTTATGAAGACAGTTTTTGTATTTAATATTCACATATTTCAACCCAAGTACAATCACCCAAAGAGCCTCTTTATCATTTACCATAACTTCGTTATCATATGCATAACCTTTAAGTAATAAAAACTACTGCGATATCATCAATTAATTCCTTAGTAGCTGCTTCAGTGGCTATTATCAAGCGTAACAGGCCATCTTATTTAATGCTCAACAAAATTGGCCTTAAATTCTAAACTCCAAAGACTATCACCACACTTGGGATCATATTAGGGAAATAGTGCATAAGGATTTGAGGTAGATACTCTACTATAAGTTCTTAGATTATAGAATTAACGTAGAGAGAGAATTAACGGTGAAGTGCTTTCAGCTTAAAAGGTCGTCCTATGGTATTTTCAAGTTATTTGTGTAAAGGTTTTCAAGCTTAAGTTCAAGTTAAGTGGGGTAGAACATAAAAAAGTGACTCATTTTGCAATTTTCAACTCTTTCTCTTACTTTTGATACCATTTTGTTATGGAGTTTCTGGTTACTGGTTGTTTTCAGCATTAATTTCTTTTAATCTAGTCTGTTAAAAATTATGAAAGATTTTATAAGAATATTTCATAGAATTTATTCATTTAAAATAATTCAAATTAAAAATTCAAAAATGCTACGCATAATGAAATGGCAGTCTCATGAACTCAACATGAATTTAAATAAGAAATTATGAAATTGTAGCCGTTAACTAAAGGATGCTTGCTAAACTATTTTTTTATTTAAAAAATATGATGAAGCCTCCTTCCTGCAATAGAGTTTCTCTAAATAGGCTCTTTCAGATTATGCGAAGCATTCCATCACATAATTAGAATAACAAGTTAAGATATGTTGTCGTAGACAAAGACTATTAAAGTAATTCATACGCCTTATGATATCGTATAGTAGGGAATATTTTACTTCCCTTTCTTGTTATTACTCGGTCTTCTTCTTTAAACAGAGTCTAAGCATATCAGTAATAACGACTGTCATGTATATTTAAAGTCGCCGTGGTCTAGTAGGTAGTGTGTTGGCTTATTAGACGAAAAGCCAAGGTTCGAGCCCCAGGCCAGACATCAAAATAAAATACAAATAAAAGAGAAATATTTCTTTGGCGACTTCCTCTCAGCAGATTTCTGGCAAAAACTCTGAGAGTAAATAAAATTGCCATGAAAAGTTTCTCAAAAATCTGTCGTTCGGAGTCGACTTTAAACAGTAGGTCCCGCCACTCATGTATAAAATTAACACACACAACATAAGTGGTGTGAGAAACTAGGTCGTAATCCTAACTGAAGGGGTTGTAATGACCAATTATGTATGTATATGTATGTATGTCATGTATATTTCTTCTAATGTTGTTGCTTTCGTCACGTTACGAATTACATTCACGAATTTGCATAAAACTTTACATGACAATGGTTTCTCGTGCTCTCTCGCTTTTATTCTTATATTATTGAACCGGGAAAGAGTATATCTTGTACTTCTTATATGCATATATACCGTTATTATTAAAATTTACAAAAATTTATGTCTGTATGAATGGATGACAAATTTAAATTAAAAAATCCCTTATGACCCTTTTTCATATTTTTTCTTTTAGCGCGTTAACAATACATTGTAAAAAAAGTCCTTTTGACTGCTTGGCACTCATTTTCAGTCTCATTTGTTTAGACAATGTACTGTAGTGGTATTAGTGTAAATATTACTTGAAATAGCCATTCAAAATATTTGTATTAAACTGTCTCAACAAAATGGCATTTTTTCTGAAAGTCTTGAAGAAAACCAAAAAACAAAAAGGAAAATGAAGAATGTAAATGGAAAAAAACCTGAGATCAACATAAACTTTAAACGTTCCTGATGGTAGTTGTAATGATAACATGAAGAAAATGTAAGACAAAGTTTTTGGAAAGAAAGACATAAGAAGAAAGTTTTTTTACAGTTGTTTGTAATGCAAGCGAAACTATTTCATACTCTCCACTTGACATGCACACACAAGTCCTAGTAGACTCATCACAGGAAACATATCAATTTGTTTGAGTTTCATTACTTTCTAGCAACAACAAGAATACAAAAAATAAAACTTTTGTTCTTCAATGTAGTTGAACAAAGAGTTTCAAAAGTATACGTAAAGGAACTGCATCTTTATTGCGTATTCTCCAGTTTGAATAGAATACAGCTCAAACTGTTTGATACATCACACAATTAAGTTTCATTCTGAATTATAAAATAAAATGAAGCCCCATATGATAATGTCCATAGCCACCAATACAATTTGCATTGCACTGTACTAAATCTTCGAGTATCGAACGTATTCAGGTGTTTGTTGGCCGGCCACTGCCTCCTGAACTTTGAGGATTCCACTTAAGTATACTCTTTCTGATTCTATTTTCGATCCATTTCTATTTCCTACGGTATCTTTGGGTTATTATGGGTTCCTCGTTAGTAAAGTTAAACAGGTCCATGTTGCTGACGTGATTAGACGAGAATATTTTGCATATGATTCGGAAACACTTGTTGATGAATACCTGCAGTTTTTGCGTCATAGGCTTCGATACCAACTAGGCTTCACTTCCGTACAACACTTACGATTTTATACATCCGTTGAATGTTCTGAGCATGGTTCGTCTGAATAGACAAACTTATTTTCTGCATAACCAAACGTGTTAGGGAATATCCCTTAAGTAACATACGGAACGTAGTAACACAATATCCTAGAATATCCTTGCAACTGCTATCAACTCTGGCAGTCAGGGCGTTTCTGACGGAAATCGCTTGCTTATTGGATTTTAGTTGTGTTTTTAAGCAGTTTTATATTATTGTCTATGAATGAATACATGTGAGCGTGAGCAAGTCGAGATGTATAGATGTAGGAATGACACTCGAAAATTCTATCAAAAGGTTAAGCGTCTAAACGAGGGTTATAAACCCGGAGTGTCTTCCTGCAAGGACGAAAATGGAAACTTAGTAACAGATCCGCAGGGAGTACTGAGGTTATGGAGGAAACACTTCTCTACTCTGCTACAAGGCGATGACGACACCAATACCGCCTTTAGAGATGATGTTCCGAACCCGATCGATGATGACGGCGTGGAGTTTCCGCCGCCTAGCCATGAAGAGGTCAAAGTCGCGATTACGCGCCTTAAAAACAATAAAGCGGCAGGTCCTGATGGCCTCCCCGCTGAATTGTTTAAGACCGGATGTAATGAGTTGGTAGGGCGCATGCACCAGCTTATTTACAAAATATGGCTAGAGGAAAGTATGCCCAACGATTGGAACCTCAGTGTCCTCTGTCCTGTCCTGAAAAAAAGAGACCCTACTATATGCGCCAACTATAGGGGTATAAGCCTTCTCTCTATGGCATATAAGGTTCTTACAGGCGTATTGTGTGAACGACCGAAGCCACTCGTCAAAACACTGATTGGACCTTATCAGTGCGGCTTCAGATCTGGCAAGTCCACCATCGACCAGATCTTCACACTACGCCAAATCCTGGAAAAGACCCACGAGAAACAAGTCGACACACACCATCTTTTTGTCGACTATAAGGCTGCCTTTGATAGCCCCATAAGGGATCGTGTTTTTGCCGCAATGTCTGAGCTCGGTATACCTGCGAAGCTGATAAGGCTATGCAGAATGACGTTGAGCAATTCCTGTAGCTCCGTCAAGGTAGGAATGGACCTCTCCGAGCCTTTTGATACCGTGCGAGGTTTCAGACAAGGCGACCCCTTATCATGCGACCTCTTCAACTTCGTCATGGAGAGTGTTCTGCGAAAGGCAGGAGTACATCGCAGTGGCACTATTTTTCAAAAAAGTGTCCAGTTACTTGCGTACGCTGACGACATTGACATCATAGGGCGTACGAAGCGAGATGTTACTGCTGCCTTTAGTGCTATTGAACGCGAGTCTACCAAGGGTTTGGCAGTAAATGAGGGCAAAACAAAGTATATGTTATCGACGAGTCGAGACGCGCGGCGTATTGGTTCTCAGATTACGGCCGATAACTATACTTTTGATACGGTCAAGGATTTCATCTATCTTGGCTCCGACGTTACCACCAGAAATGATGTCAGTCTGGAGATCAAGCGCAGGATCACTCTTGCCAACAGGTGCTACTATGGTCTCAATAGGCAATTGAGTAGCAGAGACCTCTCTCGTACGACAAAACTAACACTCTACAAGACACTCATCCTACCCGTGCTTCTTTATGGCGCAGAGGCATGGACCCTATTAAGTACAGATGCAGCGGCCTTGAGAGTGTTCGAGAGAAAATTACTGCGCAAGATCTTCGGTCCAGTGCGAGTTGACGATGATTTCCGTATCCGATACAACAGTGAGCTGTATGAGCTCCTCAACGACATGAACGTTGTACGGCGTATTAATATCCAGCGGCTGCGCTGGCTCGGCCATGTCGTTCGAATGGAGGAGGATGCGCCGGCAAGACGGGTATTTGATTCGGGCATCTGCGGAAGTCGGCGAAGAGGACGACCTTGCATCCGTTGGAAGGACCAAATCGAGGAAGCCCTGTCATCGATTGGTGTGACCAACTGGCGTAGGCACGCACGAAGCAGAGGCGCCTGGAAGGATGTATTGCGGCAGGCTGAAATCCGTTAAACGGGTTGTTATGACCAATTAAGTAAGTAAGTAAGAATGAATACATTGTTTTACATGTCTGCCTATTACTATTGCTTTTGAAGTTGATGTAATTTGTGTCATAAAACACACAAACGTACGAACTACTTCCACTTCTAATACATATTCGTACTTTAAACCAACTATCGTCACCATGCTATGCCATGAATTTTTTGGAAGAATCGATTTTCCTCCTTATAAACTATGCAACAGAGAAAGTATAGTTAGAAAAAGTATCACATAAAATATAGAAAATTTAAGAGTTTAGGGGACGATAAAGACTTGGTCGTTGAGAAATGTTTAATTTTTTCTTAAATTTCTTGAAGGCAAAAATGAAAAACTTATTTACTCCTCATACTCTATTAATTGTACACTGATGAAATGCTATACAGTGGTTAAGGCATTGGAAAGAAATTATGGAATTAAAAGAGAAAGAAAATTAATAGCATTCGATTTCCGTGCTGTACTATTTTGAGTGGCTTAAGGTATGGGAATTCTTATGGATCAACTAAATTTGCTTCCAGGCTTAAGAATAAACCCAAAAGTATTGATTGAAAGTTGAACATTTAAATTGTCTACAAGGGACTCAATATTTTCCTATTTTTAGAAAGTATTCCTACTGAATCATTTGAAAGTCTTGTTGATTTCTGACTATATTTTACTTTTATTGTAGTAGTCATAGCCAACGATTTTAATTAATATTGTTACGAAAATGAAAAAAGTCTATATACTGGTGTTTTTACATCGTTTAACATTAAAATTCTAAACAAAAGCTACAAAAACAAAACAATGCAGTAAACAAATCTTCTTACAAATTATCGCACTGCTTAATATAATAACAAACAGTAGCATAAAAAAAATGTTAAACAAGTAAACAAAAATATACCAACAACACTACAATAATAAACGTAAACAACGATGTTTACATTTATAAAGGTTTCGAGAAAGGGCAAGGCAAAGCAGGCGACAGAGTTAACGAAGTTCAGTCAGTCTTGTGAGAAGATGCGGTGTGTTTGAAGAGAGTAATCGTGGTTTGAAGATCTTCGTTACAAAGATCATTCGAACAATTGACTAGTAATTGTTATTGTTTATGTTTATGTACAGAGGAATAACAAAGAAAAGCATTAGTTTACATAAAGTTGTGAGCAGCGGCACACAGAATATAAGAAAGAATTTTAATTAAAACTAAACACAAATTTATTTTTATTTTATTTGCAATCTACGAGCTCATATTTTAAATGTTTTTAAAAGGTAAAACTATAACAATAGACTGGAGATCCCACTGTGCAGCATAAATGAGGGATAAATGTGTGTATCAGTTGCATTTTCTAATATTTTTTTTTTTTTTTTTGCAACAGATGATTGAAAAATGTTTACTCTTCTTACTTTAATAGAGTGTTGTTACTTTAAGCGAACTGTGAGTAGCTTAGAAAATGGAATTTTTTTAATATTCATTTAAGTAGCATAGATGCGTCGAAAGGCAGCATGGATGGAACCATTATTTTGTTCCTGTTTTTCTGTCTGCTTTATTTCCGGTTTCTTAGCAAAGCAATTGATTGGTCTACTATACCCAGTCTTATATTTGCAGAAATTTCTCGTAACCTTAAAACATCGACCTCTGAGAAAATGTAAATGTATATTCCAGTAATACAATATTCCGTAATTTTTTAACTATTTTTAGAATTTTTGCTCCATTTACCAGATTTAAGTGTCCAACTTAATCTGAATAAGGACTACCATTGACATTGCAAATAAAATTATGCAAGAAAGTAAGAAAAGTAATCACCAGTTTACTTACAAAGCGTGAGGGAGGCAAAATCGTAATTGAAACCTAAAAATCAATCAATTATTGAAAGAGTTTTTAATGCTTTAAGTTATGAATTCATTTGTGTGTTTAATTAATGAGTTTCAATCAGTTTTCTTCTGTCATATTGTGGAATATCGGCTTTGGTTTTGAGTTAAACACGTACTTTTTACAGAGTTTCTAATGATTTTAGGTGCGACTTAGTTTGGCTTGTCTACTAGGAAAATGTGAGAGAGAATTCGTTCCACCCAAATAGTGTCAACCTTTAGAAGGGTAATCAAACGATTTAAAAGTTCATGACAGGACCATAAACCTTTTTTTCTTCATTCATAGTTAGGATGTTGGGTCCAAAATGCCAGATCAGCTAAGATAATACCAAAGAAAGTGTTCCCCTTAATATCATTGTATTCGAAATGGGAAACCCACTTTTCTCAACATTTTCTAATTTTTTTTATTTTAGGTCCCTTCCATATATCTTAAGAGCAACATTCTTTAAAACTTAAAACATTTTAAAATAGCAAAATTGGGTCTACTCGGTTATTTGCTTAGAATTTTTTTCGATAATTTTTATCAAAAATAGAAACAAAAACAGCTGTTTGATACCTTCTGAGGCCCCATACTTCATAAAAGTGATGTAAAGCGTTGGTGTTGAAAATTTTTAGTAAACTCTGTTGTTGTTGTTTTTGTCGTTATTATATTTGATTGCCTCAAGTCACTTTCAATTTTTCAACAAAGAAACTCACTTGTTTTATATTATGTTCCTTTCTGAAAGGAGATTCCATTTATATGTTAATATATGTATATGTATGAGTATGTAGAAATTTGATGGTTGAAAGCAACTACCACATACTAAACACATGCCGTGAATAATCCTACACATACTGGAAAAAAAAGACGGAAAACTCGTACATGCATTGGGAAGTGATCGAACACACAGAGAGAGACAGAGTCAAACAAGCAAAAGGTTTGTACATTTCATTACAGTGAGTGACAAATTAAAAACAAAAAAGTATAATTTTATTTATTTATGAATCTTTAGGTATCTATTGCATCACTAATAAGGGATACTATTTTACATACAAAAGAATAAATGATGCCCTATCAACACCAATTTTTGTGTGACCACGATAGTCAGACATGCAATGAGCCAAGTATCTGGTAATATAATAAAATTTATATAATTCGAGCATCTTCTCACATTTCCCTGAACTTATTTCAATTTCTTGTTCTAATCATAGGCATGGCGACATCCTTATAAAGAGAGGGTCCTTAAAAAGTTTAAATTTCAAAATGCAATACAGCAAAAATTTTTTGAAAATTTGCCAAATTTATATTTTTTTATTGTGAAGTACGATTGTTCCGGTTAGATATGTAATATTATTTCAATCATATGGCTGCCGCGGCTAACCTCACAGCCACTCATTCGATCGGACCAATTTTCGTGCACTTTTTCGTATACGTCAGGTCGTATCACGGCAAGGCATCACGAACGTTGATCTTTAAATACCCACTTGCGTCTGGTTTATCGGCATAACAAGTTTTTTAACTGTGCCCCCCTGGCAGCCATTTGACATCACCATTTCGGCTAATAAAATTTCCATTAAATGTTGGACGCTATAAATCGATTGTAGCATGAGATGTGTGGCAAATAGCACCATCGTGTTGAAAGCAGACTTCGTTCACATCAACACAATGAAGAGTGGGTACAAAAAAATAGTTATCATGGCGCAAAAGGTGTTTCCATGGACCGTAATGGATACACCGTTCTCATTTTCAAAGAAATATGGGCCAATGATGCCTCCGCTCCACAAGCCGCTCCAAACAGTTACTCGAAATGGCTGCATTGGCTTCTGTAGGAACACGTGTGTGTTTTCTGAGCCCCAAATACGGCAATTTTGCTTTTTAATGTACCACCAAGATGAAAATTAGCTTTAGCCGAAAAGCTGATTTTTCTTTTTTTGGGAAAATCGACATCATCGTGCAGTTTCTTGTATACCGGGCACTGTTGGTTCTCCTCTGCGACCAAAATTTTGCGCAATATTTTCGTGCAATTTCCGACCAATTGCCTTTGTTTTGGAAATAAATTTCCAATAAATTCCAACGTTGCTCCAGCGTAAATCGATTCATTAGGTTCAGTGGAGACTATATATTGAATTTTGTTACAGAATAGAATGACTAAAGTATAACAAATAATAGATAGATAGCCCACCCGATATATGCTCGAGTTTTTAACGCACCACTGTGCTGCAACGAGCCTTGTAATCTTATTTCAGGGCGTATTTTATATAGAAGCAGTACCCCACAATTAATTTCCAATTAATCGCAAAAAGTTTTGAATGAAATGAAGCTTACTATGCTTTTTAGTATGGATTATCCAATCCAGATGTCAACCAAAGATGAATGCCAAAATATCTTATATGCAAGCATTGCGGCATTATATCATTATTTATTCTGGTGGTAAAGTAAATTTTACTTCTCATTATTTCGGCAGGACTTAACCACTTTTCTAGCTGGAACATATGGTCCTCTAGGTATTAACACATTTCTTAGCGGCTCATTCTAATTGCATTTTATTTAAAATATTTTTTTGTTTGTTTCGCATTTCACTGTTAACTTTAATACTAGTGGGTTTGTGAAGCCATTTACGTTACAAAATTTCAATGTATTCATGTAATTTCATACATTGTATTTCATCGACTTTCATTATTCAGTCAGTCATTGAGTCAATCATGCAAACTCGTAAAATCCAACCAGTAAGGTACAGGAAATTATTGCGTTTCCAAAAGTGCTGCTAGAAGTCTTGTACTCGACTAAAAAGTCGGTTACATTAGAAACCATACAACAATAAATTCCAGGCTTCCAACTGAAAAAAAAGAAACTTAAGCCATCAAAACCTTAAAGCAAAAATAGTAACAACACAAAAGGGCTTCATTACCAAAAGAAAATGTTGGCCCTGCTCTCCATTAAAATTCCTGTGTGTAGCATTGAGTCGATTATTCGCTCGAACCAATACTTTACAAAATTTGATACAAAGCCCCCATGGGAAACGAGAACGAAAGACATCCATGTAAAGCAATTCCCATTACAGTGTATGTTTCTATACTTCAACAACATCTACATGAATTACAAAACTCTCTTCAGGTCTCTCTCTTTCTGTCTTTCTTCATCAGTGACTTTTGTGTGTGTGTGTTTGTATGAGGATTGCATTTTTAAGATGCATGCGAATAAAATTTTATTTCAAGTCCTCGTTATTTTGTGTACATGTACACGTATGCATGTATGCATGTGGCGTGCAAATTTGTTTGGATGTTGTTAACAATGATAAGTGTATTGGTGTTAAAAAGCACCATAATCTATAAGCATTTCGGTATGTATATGTATGCGTGATCTTAAGTTTATTTGCTGCATAAATTATGGTTCCTTGTGAAAATTTTCTGATTTTTGTTTCTTTTTTTTCTACTGAAACTGTGTAGATTTTTGTATTTGTAAGTAAAGACGCCGTAGAAGGAAGCTCGCGAAATTCTGTAAATTTAACGAATTTTTTGCTGGAATCAGAGTACATTTCAAGTATCGGAAGAAGCATTCAATTGCCTCAGTGATGGTGCAAGAAAATCTCCCTTCCATACGTTTAATCTTACCATGAATAGAATACAATACCCATCTATGGGCCATTGTATCAATGTCAATTTCCAGATTTCACATACATGGAAGGGAGGATTCTTTGGAAAACCATCGCATCTAAGCAAACTGTGCCCTAGTAAATTAAAGGAAACGGTCCCCGGAAATCATGTCTATACGTATTCCTCGTGTGACTTTCTCATAGAGTGATGCAGTGAATTACAGAGAAAAATGCATTTATCAGCTGCCTTAATCGCTTCTAGAATGCTCAGATTTAAAATTCTCTCCTGTCATATTGTTAGCATATTGATATGTAACGTCTACCAAGACTCTTTTCTTCCACAATCCATGTTTTCCAATTTCAACACAATACAATGCATAAGTAGTAGTAATCGCCTGAGTATTGGTTTTGAACAACTATTTTCAGCACCACAGTAAGGAAAACACTCGAAGAAGCTAAAGTTATGGTCGGAGTGTTCGAATATTACTCGGGGTCTCAAACGAAACGTACGAACAAGTTTGAAGTTTGCTAGGCAACACCAACAATTTGTTATAGTTTGACTACAGTTTGCTATACATACGCACTGCCACTCAGACAAAGCGTAGGACTTTATACGCACAAAAAATAAGCACAGCCAAGTGTAGATAATCATCTGCACTGCTTTAGTTTTAGTGACTTGAGCCAGTTATTTGGATACAACGAAAAATTAACGCTGCTGTCGATCTGGATAGCCGTAATGTCATTGATAGGTTTATTAAATCCTAGGTCACGGTTCAAACTCCTGGTCAGGAATCTCCAACAATATGAAAAAATATTTCCTAAGCGATTTCCACTCAGCAGATTTCTGACGAAAACACTGATAGAAAATCAAATAACCATGAAAAGTTTCTCAAAAATCTGTCATTCGGAGTCTACTTTAAACTGTAGGATCCGGCCGCTCAAGTATAAAATTAACACACACAACATATGTGGTGTGAGAAGCTAGGTCTTAATCCTGACTGAATGATTGTAATGACCGAAATGTCGAGTATTTTCATTAAATACTCTAGTAAGTGTACTGGACATTAAATGCCAAACCAATCGACTGCAGAATATCAATTTTCTATCACTCAATAAATTATCATTATATTATTATATTATTATAATGACAAGCACGACAGCAAAGAGAGGAACTCTTTAAATAACAAAAATGAAAACCTCACACAAAGTATTCAAAGTATTATTTTACAAATTAAAATTCTATTTCATTTTCGTTCTCCTTCTCCTTTTCTACAGACTGAAATGATGAGAAACAAACGAGAAAAAAGAGATAAAAATAGTAGGAATAAATTATTAGAAAGTAAACTCAAACAAGCAATAGAAAAGAAAGGATATCCATTTTCAATCTTATTTCATTCCCCTACTCAAACCGCAATTGTCTCAATTTCATTTTATCCTTTGTAGATACACTCGTAGTAAACGCAAGTGTATGTGCGTGTGTAAGGCAAGAAAAGGGGCCGCATGTCATCACGAACATACGAGTAATTTCACTCTGAAAGGGAAATAAAATAAAACTTAATTTTGATGCTACACACGGCGTATATCACAGAAATTATGAAAGGTCTGTACATAAATTATAGATTTCGTAGCGCTTCAAATATCTTATCTTCATCTTTGTCATTACTGAATATACATAAATGTATTGTGAGCCTAAGTTTTGTTTTAAAGGGATTTAAATCAAATCATTTTCTCCGTATAAATGCGTATATAAAGGGCTACTTTTGAATGATTTCTCTTTAGGTGATTCGATTTTTTCCTTTCATATACTCGTCTCTGAAACAAAGCAATTTCAATATCGTCTCTGAATTCTTATAAATTATTTTCTGTACATAATTTAGCAAGTACATCGGTTACGTTCTTACCTTCAATATCCTGCAATCAAAAGATCCCCTAAATATCTTGTTATCTCCTTCAGAGACGTACGGCAATCTTGGACAATCTTAGATATGATGTACACACCCTCTGGAGACCTAATGGCCAATTTACTCTCAAAAAATATATGTACACCCTAACTTGGATTCGCTTAGCAGCTTTCTTTAGATCAGCTATCTAGAAATACAAAATAAGTATGATTCGCGTACGAACACTACAATACTCACTAGAAGGTTGTGTGTTTGCTTTGCTTGCTGTCTTTGTCTTTTTTGTTTATGTGTCTTTCTTCTTCCTTTTTAAATGAAACAACAACTAAGACTGTAAATTTTGACGAATGATTCGAATCGCTCGAATCATTTATAAGTATTATAAGTATTTTTCTATGAGTTATGAATCTGAATGAGTACGCTTATGAATCAAACATATTTCGAATGTTATGAGTTTGATGTCAACGTTGAACACATAGTCATTGCAACCTGTACTTATAAATCAATGTTGTACTAAGTACATATGGATCAGAGTACTTGGATTTCAATACTGTTGACTCACTCATACTCAAAATTTCATGAGTACTTATGAGTAGCGAAAAAGCGATTCATTGCTGATCTCTGATACGGACTAGTGTCATTTATAGTAAAATTCTAAGCGAAATATATATGTAATTGGCCATTAGATTGAAATAAAACAATTACAGTATGGTCGTTTTCTGTATATTTAGAAAATTTCTCAGCTGACAATCGCACTCACATAAGCGTGCAGTAGGGTATCAGTAATTTGAAATTATTTTCAGCGCAAAAATTATTAAAAATGTTTTTCTCAAAAAATTGCTTGTTATAGTTTAACACAAAATTAAAAATGCCACACGGTATTAATAAACACGCGGTATTACTGAACGCATATCCTCTATTAGAAGTTGCCCTATTTTAAAAACAAGCTTTGCCATGTGGCATCTCTTCTAAAAAGCTGGTGTCGTTTTGTTTAAACAACTGTGTTCGTGAGACCAACATTTCATTGTGGTGGTAAATAAATGGAAAGTCCTTTGCATATATACACTCTTGCATATTTGTGGCAAGTAAAGTATGTGTGTTAGGAGAATATGCAATTGCCATAACCGATGTTAACTATCATACCATATATTCCGTCATTTATGTGTTAAGTTTAGTTTACAAGATATTTCTCTTCCCATATGTGTCAGTTTGAGAATGTATTTCTTTACAAAGTTATCTCTCTTTGTTTTTAAACGTGTTAAATTTAATTAAATTTCTTTTACTTTCCATTTCCATGCCAGTCTCTATCTCTCGCTCATAACCGTTTCCTCTTAAAGTCGTTTATTTATAGTATTCATGTGGTATTCCCGCTCCTTCTTTCCCTCTCTCTCTCTCTCTATGTTATTATGATTTAGTGGTACACGTTTCTGTATGCCTTTATGACTGTCATTTTCTTCTAATGTTGCTGTCACACATTACTCCATTTTCATACATGTTTTCACCCATTTAAAGTTCTGGCAGGCATTTCGTTAGCATTCGTGTTCTAATTCTGCAGAAAGTTTTTCACTCTCTATTGATTTACTGTGGGGTAATAATTTGAGTTTAAAATTTAAACCCTTGAAATTCCATCATTTGCAGAGAAACAATGTTTAAGATCCTGGTAATATGGCATACAATTTTAAAATTTCATTTCGCACATCAGGTGTTGTTGGAGTTGGCTTCTTCACACATTATCCTGCTGTAAGTTTTGTATACCTTTTAACGCCAATGGTGGCAAGAGTAAATTGAGTTTCTTATATTGTTTGTAACACTATGACCGACTTTCTCCTTCAATTAATCTGACTTATTCAAACCCTAATGCGAAAAAAGTTTTCTCTTGCGTCTTCCTCTCAAAAGATTTCTGGAAAAAGCCATGATAAAGTTTTTCAAAAATCTGTGGTTCGGAGTCGAATTCTGCCACTCGTTTTTAAAATTAAGAAACATTGGATCTAAGGACTCATGAGCTGTTAAATATTCTCCTCCAAACTCAGATGCACCAAGTGACAGAATTCTATTCCTAGGGTAGCATTATGGCTCCAACCATAGTAATAACAGCAGAAAGGCGATTAGCATACATGGTTATAAAACTCTACAGGGTATGGAATATAGGCGATAAAAAACTCTTTAAAATTTTTAAGAAAAGCAACATGGATTGCTTTAATGTTCGATAGTTTAGTAATAGAACTTAAGTGAATATTTTTCGTTTGTTAAGGAGAACAAGGCATTGCCACTATATCTGGGGGTAATTTTCTTCTTTTAGATTGCATTATGCACGATGTGTAGAAGATTGAGTTTTCTGGCGTTAAAAAATTGCACGGACATCTTGCTGAATATCATTTAATACTACAGCCTTCTGGATGTGATTTGTTTTAGCTGCCCCTCTTAGGTATTCTTAACTGAGCTTAACACTGTGATGTCTGCTCAGGAAGCGCTGTGGTATTCTATTTCTTCGTATGTATAGACGATCACAAGAGTGTTTTTAATACTTGCCATCTATGTGTCATGTGCACATTATTTACACAGTATTTGAGGCATGTTGGTGTTGAATACCATAAAATTGTATGTAATGAAGAGCTTTACTACTAACGTTTTGATAGCAAGAGAAACAAATGCACTTTCCAGCAGACTAGCTGGGTTCATAGCAGTTAAACTAGTTCGTATAGTCTTTTTTCTGCCGACAAGGCACGTAGACTTTACGGGCACCAGGCACATTAAGTCTAGATTCTGTAGCTGTTAACTTTTTTTCTAATACGAACTTTTACATCAGTTTGCATACATAATAGGTCTTTACAACCGTTTAGCCAGGATCACGACCTAGTTTCTCACACCACTTATGTCGAGTGTGTTAATTTTATACATGAGTGGCGGCACCTACAGTTTAAAATCGAATCCGAACGACAGATTTTGTCAGAAACTTTTCATGGCAATTTTTATTTACTCTCAGAATTTTTGAAAGAAAGCTGATGAGATGAAGTCGCCAAAGAAGTATTTTTTATGGTTCGTTTTGCTGAAAATGTTTGACCTGGAGCTTGAACCCTGGCCTCATATCTTAAAAGCCAATACACTACCTACTAGACTACGGTGACTTTATTTTACATCAGTTTAACAGAAATAATTGTGCTTTCAGCACTCACTGAAGCCTTTCAGGGTGGGTCGCGATTTAGAAGAGATATTCCATGGAATAAAGCTAATGGTCTTGTCAGTTTAAGATACTTATTTACTATTAAGTTCAATATTACTTTGCTAGAAAACTTAGGGAGTTTAAGAGAGATGTGAAAATTATGTTTTCCATCTCTTGGACCTCAGTAATTTGAGACGACTTTAATACCCTACGTTTAAGCTTTGACGATGGCATAAGTAAAATAAAATGAAGGACATTAGAAATCTATAAAAGTTTCCACTGCAGATAAATCTTTGTTGCTATTAATATGCAGCAGATACAGCACAACATTACTCGCCATCATACCATAGCACATTATATAGTCGGTTATTATCAATTGTAAGTGTTTACTTGCCACTTCATTTTATGGTTTTTAATCTTCGTGTTCTTGTTTTTATAGTCATTTACAGTTTTATGACTTTTAAGAAGGGTTACTATAGAGGAAGAGAAAATTTATGAAAGCGTTGCAGTAATAGTTATTAAAAACACAACAGCTGGAGTACAAATATACTACAGTGTAACTTTTTTAGAGAAAGTATAATAAAAACTTAGTTGGGCTATTTAAATGGACTTGAAAAAGGTTTTCATATGTACTTTGTGAAAATCGCTCGTAAGTAAATGAAGGTTAGGTCGCTAAGTTTTTACTCATGAAGTCTATAAGTTCGACTTTTAAACATGCCAAAGTTTCATGTATAAACCTATATAGAGATGAGAGAGGGGATATATGCACCCATATAAAAATACCTTTTTCAAATTGGAAAAAGCAGCATGAAATTCAACAAACCATGGGTGATCCAACATTGCTCAATTTCAAAACTGCTGTGCCCAGTAGTGGACAGCAGCAAAACTAAGGGACTATTTGAGTTCGACAAAAGACTGAGTACCTCCAGGAATTTTAAACGGACACTGGGCTATTGACAGTTTCTCTGACAAGCTCTGTCTGCCCCCCAGAGTTACTGTAGAAGTTTGCAGAATGTGGAAGAAAGGAAATCGGTTGACCTTTTATGTGAATGCGCTGCACATCAAAACATTGGTTTTTTGACAGAAAGTGCCGCATGATGGGAATGATGACGAACGTGCCGCTGTGGGAACTGGCCGGTTTCATCTGGAGCTCGGGGACTACTAACGGATCATTACAAGGGGTTTACCTTACCCTGGGCAATATAAAATGTCATATAGGGCACCGAGTGAACTTGCATATGAACGGCAAGCTACCCGGTAACCTAACTGTGAATACAACTACAACAAATACAATTTTCTAATTGCTGAATTTGATTTTATTGCTCAAAATGTTTGATTAATACAAAAGAACTACGTCGTCTATTATAATTAAATTGAATCTGGAACTATGGTGACGTAATGAAATAGAAGAAATAAATTGCTTTTCAAATCATATGGTCTCCTTTATTAAGGCCTAATATTTTTGGCCTTTTAGAAACAAGCCACATAATCTAAATGCCATCTTTAGCAACACATTTGAGTATTCTACGAACTCTGAAAAGTGTTCAAAGTTATGTAACTCTTTAAAGGATATAAACTTAAGTGTGTGTATGTGAGAGAGAGAGAAGTAGTAAAAAATATATGAAAAGGATTATAATTTGTGTTACAACACATGTAGCCATTATTGAGTACTTTCAATATCAAACGAAATATTCAGTTTTTATTGAAATTTTTTTAGTACCATGGAGATGATACGGAGGTACATAGATACATAATATTGATGTCAGAAGTCAAGAGGTATCAAAAAGAGTATCACATGTTAAAAGTTCAAATTCAAGTATCACAGCTGCTTCTACGTCTGTTTCAAATGTAAGGAGAAAAAACAATTTAAAAGGATTGCACAAAGTGTCATACATAAGAATCTTATGCATAATTTTTGAATAAATACTTATGTATGATAGTTATGGATTTTATAACATAAATACGAGGTTAGTATGAGAAAATCTTGGGTAATATTTTTGTTATTTGTAATACATGCATATATACACAATTGGTCATTACAGCACTTCCGTCAGGATTATGACCAAGATTCTCACACCACTTATTGTGTGTGTTAACTTTATACCTGAGCGGCGAGACCTATAGTTTTAAGACGACTCGGAACAATGGATTTTGAGAATCTTTTCATGGAAATTTTATTTTACTCGCAGAGATTCTGTCAGAAATCTGCTGTGAGGCAGTCGCCGAAGAAATATTTTTTCATAATTCATTTTGTTGGCATTGAGTTGATCTTGAGGCTTGAACCGTGGCCTCGAGTCTAATAAGTGACAACACGCTACCTACTAGACTATGGTTTTAATGGCATTTATAATACCGTTATAAAAATAAACCCATCTTCATTTATTCTGAATAAAATAATACCAACATTTCTTCGAAATCCATGCTGTTACCTGCCATGTGTGCCATATTCAATTCATGCTAATCTGGACTTGTATGCCAAGTTGAATTATTATATACGTAGTCTAGAAATTAAATTTTCTTATTAAAAGCTGGTCAGAGCACGTGTTAAAATAAAATTCTAAACAAAATACGCTCTCTAAATAATGAACCATATATGTCGCAGTGAATACTAAATAGTTTTATTATTTAGATTTAAAAAACCTCTTGTTTATTTTTTAGTCTTTCATTACCAAACTGTTTCTAATTAACTTCAATTCTTATCGGTCCAAGTATAATTAAGATAGTTTATCCTATAAATATGCTACACTTTAATAAGTATGAGTAATATGTATTTAATTTCATTGTATATAAAATATTCCGCATACGTTATGGTGTACTCTTTAAAATTTTCGTATTAAAATTTCAAAAAAAAAATGTAATGTCCTGAGCCTAATTTATACTTCTCAAACTACCTATGTATGTGGTCTTATAAGTTTATTGTCATGCACTGGCATGTTTTATATAGTGATGGTATTTGTTGATGTAGTGGTGTGTGTATGTATGCATTTTTGTCTGTTCATTCTTATGAATAGATTTACACAGTATGAGGCAGAATGATACTTTAACATAAATGTAAGTATGTAGCATACGTATGTCAATGAATTGACAACAGATTAAGAGACGAGGCTAATATGCTTATCGCAAGATTATATACTAATCGATAAAGTTTTTTTGTTATGGTTTTTTGCTTAAGGCTGTTTATTTCATCTTGTATATATATTCGTAGACTATTTCCTGTTGACATATACTGGTTATCATCTCTGCTTAATATCTGTAATGTGTTTATGATTTTAAGACCGGTTTTATTTTAAGGTTAATGAACTTTAAACATAATCAGGACATTTTTTTTTGTTATATTAAGTTTTTATTAAAAAATTGATTCGAATACGCGACTTATTTTATTGTAGCTTAATTATTAAATATTTAGTCAATAAATCATTTATTTCTACGAGTTTTAAAAACAATAGGTGTCCATAACCGTCAACATTTTTAATCTACATATTTACTTATTCTTATTCTGTTTTTGGCCTCTTAAAGAATTTTGGAATTTTTTATTGTAAAATAATTCCTTCTTGGTACATCATATACAGTCAAATGTGCGGCATTTAAGGGCTGCAAATGAATATTAGAAGTCCTTCCCCATTTCAATGTATTTTAAAGTGTTTTTTGCTTTTGTTTATTTAAAGCTAGGATGACTACATAATGTAATTATAGAAAACAGAATTTTTTTAGAAAGACATAGCAAGCCATGTGATCATAAACTGGAATAAAAAGAAATTTTATTTCGATGATTACTTTAATTTGAACCCATTATAGAACTTTAAAACTTATAACTGTTAGATTAGATTTAATATGGCGCAATGTTTCCTAACTAAAGTCTATATAGTAAACCGACTGTGACACCAATAAAAGACAGACAAACTAAACGGCTGCTATGTAACAATAGTATTCCTTAAATAAGCATAGGGCAGACTGAAATTATCTCCAATTATTTTGATCGCCTTCTGTTACATATTACTTGATTTATTTCAATTCTCCTTCAATAGGTTCTCCTATGCAGGATCTCTTAAGATGATAATCGATAACACCTCGATCAGTCAACAGCTTAATAAATAAACGAAATGTCAGCTTGGAGGACAGACATTTCTTTCATTCACTTATTGAAAATTTGGATCATGAGCTTGTAACAAAGTCGGCATAGTCTAGTAAGTAGTGTTTTGGCTTATTAGACATGAGACCTCGGTTCAAGACCCAGATAAATATGAAAAATATATTTCTCCAGCTATTTTCTGAGAGTAAATTAAAATTGCAATAAAAAAATTTCTCAGTGAGATCTGACTTTAAACTGTAGGTCCCGCCATTCATGCGTAACATTAACACACATAACATAAGTAGTTTGAGAAATAAGGTCGTAATACTGACTGAAGGGTTGTAATGTAAGGTTTTTCTCCTTACAATCGTTTGAAGTAGACGTAGCAGCAGCTGTGATACTTGAATTTGAACTTTTAAGATGTGTGACGTTAACGTCTGTTATGTATTATCTACCTTCGCATTCTCTCCATTGAACTAAAAAAATTTCAATAAAAATTCAATATTTCGTTTGATATTAAAAGTACTCAATAATGGCTACATGCGTTGTAACACAAATTAGAATCCTTTTCATATATTCTTCGCTCTCACTCTCTCTCACACACACACACACACTTAAGTTTTTATTCTTCGAAGAATTACATAGGATAATATATACGAGTCTAAAAGAATAAAATTTTTAAACTTTGTTTAAGACAAAATTATTTCTTCTATTTGGTTACGTCACCACAGTTCCAAATTCAATTTAATTGCGATAGAAGACACGGAGTTTTTATATGATACAAACATTTTGTAGCAACAATACAATTAAAAAATTAAAAAAAGATTAAGAATACATGGTTGCAGAAAAAACGATTCTACGAAATGTTGTATAAACTATTTTAATACTTTAAGGTATCCCCATAGCTCACCTCATTTACCACATTTGTTTAAGAATTTAATTCTTAAAATGTTGTAATTATTAATGATACGAGCATCGTAATGCACTCAATACTCATGCGAATTATGTTCTCATGCTCTTAAAATGTAATTAAGAGCAGCAGGCAGATAGTAAAAATATAAAAAAGTGTGCACAAATTAACCAAATGGAAAAGCACCAACCAATAGTAGCAACCACTGGGACTCTGTTGAATAAAATATGTTTCATTACCGTTATCTTAAAATATTTGTATGTCACTCTAGTTGTTACATGCATTTCTTTTTTTTAGATTTTTCTTAAATCATAATTTGTTGTTATGTTTTGAACTAGAAACCATAGGAGAATGCTGCTCTCATACAAATGTACATGTTGTTATATGAAGTATATAACGGGTGGACAATATATCGGTTTATATTTGTACCATTTGTTATTTCGAATCTGGCAATACTTTTGTCATTCTATTCTGTAACAAAATTCTGTATATTGTTTCCACTGAACATAATGAATCGATATACGCTTGAGCAACGTTGAGATTTATTGGAAATTTATTTCGAAAACAGAGATGGAAAATAAAACGAAAATGTCGTATAAAATTTGGTAGCAGAAAAGGACCAACAGTACCCGGTATACGCAAGTTTATTTATGGATTAGGTTAGGTTAGGTTAGAGGACGTGTACTTGTCAATTAAGACAAGTACCGTACCCGGAGGTCGAATTGACCCATTGTACAACGTCCTAGTTTCTCACACCACTTATTTATGCATGAGTGGTGGGACCTACAGTTTAAAGTCGACTCCAAACGACAGATTTTTGAGAAACTATTTCATGGCCATTTTATTTACTCTCAGATTTTTTGTCAGAAATCTGCTGAGAGGAAGTCGCCGAAGAAATACTTCTTGTATTTTGTCTTGATGTCTGGCCTGGGGCTCGAAGCTTGGCTTTACATCTAATAAGCCAACACACTACCTACTAGACCACGACGACAAGTTTATTGCTAAAGTTCGTGAAACTCGTTTCAAAGTTGATGCTCGCACAGTACGTACACCCGAAAATATTTATGCTGTGGTTGAGCGTGAACGTAAGAATCCATCAACATCGACTCGTCATCGTTCGTAAGAATTCATAATTTCACGCATTAGTTTACGTCGGATTTTGTTAAAATATTTCGGTATGATGCTTCAGAAAGTTCAATTTATTTAAGAATTGGAGCCCTAACAAAATATCATCTTTTTGGATAAAACTCATGTTCATACGCAAAATTGTTGCATTTGTGACTCAGAAAACCCACCTGTGGTCTGGCAGAAGCCAACGCACCCAGTTCGAGTGACTGTTTGGTGCGGCTTGTGGATTTGAGGCAGCATCGTCCCATATTTCTTTGAAAATGAGGAAGGCGCAAACATTATTGTCAATGGAGATACTTATCGCACCTTGATAACCGTTTTTTTTTTGTACTCACTCTTCATGGTATTGATGTGAACAATGTTTGGTTTCAACAGGATGGTGCAACTTGCCACACATCTCATAGCACAATCGATTTATTGCGTCAAACGTTTGATGGCCGTTTAATTGGCCAAAATGGTGATGTCAATTGGCCACCAGGAAGCTACAATTTGACAGCGTTGGACAATTTTCTCTGGAGCGCCAGAATACCAGAAACAATTGAGCACTTAAAGTCCAATATTCGTGATGCCATTGGCGAGATACGACCGAAGTTTGGTCCGATCGAATGAGGTACTGTAAGGCCAGCCGCGGCAGTCATATGAATGAAACAATATTCCATTGCTAACCGGAACAATTGTACTTCACGACAAAAAAATAAGTTCCGTAAAATTTTAAACCGTTTTCGATTTAATTCATTTCATTTCATTTCGATTGCATTTTTAAATTTAAACTTTTAAATGACCCACCCCGAAAAAGTTGGAGTTACTTATCGCACCATGATAATCGATTTTTTTGTACTCGCTCTTCATGGTATTGATGTCAACGATGTTTGGTTTCAACAGGATGGTTCAACTTGCCACACATCTCATGGCACAATCTATTTATTGCGTCAAACATTTGATTGCCATTTAATTCGCCGATGTCAATTACCCGCCAAGAAGCTACAATTTGACACCGTTGGACTATTTTCGCTGGAGCGCCAGAATACCAGAAACAATTGAGCTCTTAAAGTCCAATATTCGTGATGCCATTGCCGAGACACAACCCCATGCACTTGAAAAAGTATACGAAAATTGGTCCAATCGAATGAGGTACTGTGAGGCCAGTCCCGGCAGCCATCAGAATGAAATAATATTCCATTTCTAACCGGAACAGTTGTACTTCACAACAAAAGGAATAAGTTTGGCAAAATTTCAAACCGTTTTTATGTTTTATTGCATTTTTAAATTTAAACTTTTAAATGGACCACCCTTTACAAAAAAAAAAAAATTGAAGTAGAGAGCAAAAAAGAAAGAAGAGCTCTTTTTACCTTCTTTTCTTTACAGTTCACTGAATTTCAATGATTTTTTTACATGATTTATTACAAAAATATATGGTTTGTTGAGTTTCTAATTTTTTTCTTTTCTCGTTAAACAATATCGTTTTCACTTGACTCTCAGATGTTTAAAAATGCATGTTGTTTTTAACACTATTATTCAGGGTTATTCTTATCGTGGATTTTCTATGCTTGCACTGTTGCATACATTCTTTAACGAGATTTATGACAACGTAATGCCATAATTGTGACTCCATTTCTCAACAATTCCATACAGAATATGCTTCACTTGAATAAACTGCGTTATTGAAAAAGAAATTCGAACTTGCTAAAGTCTGTATCATATAAAAGAGAGTAGAGTATTCGCTATTTTTAAAGCTTTTCACCGCAGTCATAATCATAAAAGCAAATGTTACATCCGTTACACTATTGTTGCATGCATATGTGTGTGTAAATTTGCATTCACGATATTCGTTTTAACAAGATTACCTCCTTTTAGTTGTTGGATTTTCCTCTCTATATTTTCACTCACGCTTCCAAGTGTCCTTGTCATGTTATTTGACAGTGTCATGTCATTTGCTGGAAGTACTTTCGACTTTTACTTGTTTGATACACTTTTTCATGGGATATGTTTTACTGCTTTTATTACATATTTGTATGTATGTGTTTTTATTTTTCAAATATATGTTTGCAGCCATGATTTAAAGCAATCAGAGCTGTAAGGTATTGTTTTCATATGAAAAAATGAAATAAAACAGATTTGTTTGGAGTAACAAAAAATAGTAGAAAATTACAGATTTTTTCACGCGAAATTCTAAGTCACATACATATGTATGGACGTGTTAAATGAATTAGAGGAATGGTATGTAAATTGAAAGTGGGAGTTGGTCATTCAAACTCACAGGGACTTGGTTTTGTAGGTTTTTTTTTCTTAAATTTTTGCCAACTCACTTCTCTTAAATAATTAACCAGCTATAACATATAATCCCATATATATATTGGGATTACATGGGTACAAAATAAAGCTAAAGATACAGAAAAGGTTCCAATATTTCAATATCTTCACTACATTTTCTGTATTTGAATTTATTTGCCGTCATTATGTGGATCAAATCCATCTGCTCCCTTAAAGCACTTCCTGCACTTTTAACTGCTAAATTCTATCTTATTCATGTTAAATAAGGTTGTTGCCTTCTGCCTGTATGGGTCGTCGTAGACTCTCCTAGTTATTTTCCCTAACCTGTCATTATTCCATGGTGTTGCGAGTAATATTTTAGTCCACTCTTATAACTCGACTTTTAGCCTCGAAAAGCTTTGGATTTTGCAATTGATTCTCTGTGTTTTTCTAACTATGTTATGATTAGCCATTTTACTTACGATCATGTCCTGGTGGGTTCCAAGTCATATACGGTGGGTTCAACCGTGTCAGACAGGCAGTACAAAATAATACTACCGTAGGGATATAGCGATCTTTGCCACCTTTCCACCCCCTCTTCAAAACCCAGCAGCATCTGTCCCACATTGAGCGTCTTGGTGACGGTAATATAACGATCTCCACCGATGGCTCAAAATATGGTATATGGAACAGGATCTCGGGTCTATTCCAATATGCTGCCACTGAAGGGGTTATACAGATTACCTATCAGACTATTTCAGAAGGAGATTTTTGTTATTGAAACCTGGAATGAATGAATGAAACAAAAAGGCAGACGCACTGGCATGGAAAGGATTAGAGATGTCTGAGGAGCAGACTATATAAGAGTTGTATACAAGAATACTTTTTCAAATTGAAAAATGCAGCATGGAATTCAACAAACCGTGGCTGGTCAAATATACCTGGTTGTCGAATTTCAAAACTGCTGTGACCAGCAGTGGGCAGCAAAATAACCAAGGAACTACCTGAATTCGATAAAAGAACGCTACTCACTCTAATAGGAATTCTAAAGTGACACAATGCTATTGGCAGTTTCGCTGACAAGTTCGCTCTGCCTCAGAAAGATTACTGTAGAAGCTAACAGGATGTGACAGAAAGGCAATTAGTACAACACCTTTTATGTGAGTGATTCGCACTTCAGAACATATGTCATCGGTTTTTGGGTAACAAAACGTTTGAAGATGTGGGCGAACGTGCTACTAAGGGAACTGGCCAGTTTCATTTGTGCATGTATTCCTTTATTGTCATGAGGTACATCAACATGAGGAAAATCAAGTATTGTTTAAAAAAAAAGCGAAAAATAAAATTATTTTTCTGGTTGTTTGTGGTTTTGCTCTCTTAATTGTTTTGTATAACGTACTGACCGACTTGGCTCTTTATTCTTTTCAATATAAATACAAGCTCATGTATGCTCATAAGCTCAAGTTTTACAAACGTATGTATGTATGTACGGAGATCAGAGTTTAAAGAAAATCCCAACTGAATATTTCAGTTAATTGTGGAGGAAATCTACGATTCTCTGCGTTCTCTTATGCTCGCTGATATAGAGTGCCGCTTGCTGGCTACCGTACGCTTGTTTGCGGTTCAGTCAATTCTGATTGGCAGTGTTTTTAATTAAGAAGACATTAAAGAATTTATTTAAACAGAACAGAACAGAAAAATACAAAAATTTATTTGAAAAATATTTCAGAGACAGCGCAAGGCACTAAAAATGAGGAAAATACTTAAGCATTGCAATGCACAAGCAAAAATATAAAACAGAGAGAGATAGAGAGAGAACGACAAGAATAATAAGCAGAATAAGCAACATAATTGACTGGAATTGATTCTTTTTCCACACCAATGCTATTTGATTAAAACCCCCCCCAAAAAAAAACAATTTATCAGAGGAGTGATTTTTTGAAGCCACTTCCAAATTTTAAGCCAATTTTTTTAAATAATTTTTGCTTTCTGTCACGATAACTTCTTTTGGAAAATCTATTTTGTTTTTATTTAAATTTTAAATTACGGTGGCATTCATATTCAAAATGACTTGGCATGAGAAGACAAATTTACACTCTGGTACTTTTAACCCCTTATCACCTTTAAAAGTGTGTGTCATTTCATTTCCCTTTCATGGTTGCTAACCTCTCCGTGTCTTTGTTTTAATGGTTTGCGAGCATTTCAAGGTAAAATCATAAGTAGCTAAAGAGAGACTGCCTTTAAGGATATTTAAAGACATGCTGTGCTGCAGTTCTGTATACATATATTTACACATACATTACAACCCTCCATTCTGGATTACGACCTAACTTCTCACGCTACTTATGTTGTGTGTTAATTTTAAACATGAGTGCCGGCGGAACCTAAAGTTTAAAGCCGATTCCGAATGACAGATTTTTAAGAAACTTTTCATGGCAATTCGTATTTACTCATAAGATTTTTGCCAGAAATCTGCTGAGAGGCAGTCGTCGAAGAAATATATTTTCTATTTCATTTTGTTTGAGATTTCTAAGCTGGGGTTTGAGCGCTGGCCCCACGTCTAATAAGCCAACACAATACCTACTAGACTACACTACACTAACTACGTAGTCTAGTGCTGCCTTCCAAAATGTTAATTTCTTTGTGTTTGAACAAAGTATCGTGTTTAATAATGCCGCTGTACAAAATATATACAATGTATTTTATTTCAAAACGTCATCAATGTGTATTTTTAACGCAGTCAAAAAGCAATCAGGCATCGGATTTATGATGCATTGTTGATGCATTGTTTCGCTACTTTGCATATCTACATAGTTTATATACAGTAGTAGAACTGCATACAAACTTTGTATTGATACATATTGGAAGGCAGCCTTTATGTCATTCATTCTCCAGATTGATATCATTTTTGGTGGTAACGCCGAAGCAAAGATAAACAAAGTCACTGACTACGGTGAAAATATAGATATCGGCCGTAATATGTTATCCAATACGCTGCATGTCCCTACTTGTCCGTCTTATCTTAATAGACTTCCGTTCAATACCGTTAAAAGCAGCAGTAACATCTCGCTTGGCACACCCCATGATGTCAATCTCGTTAGCGTCAGTGAGAGAGCAACACTGCCATAAAACTATCTGAGTAGAGTTATCTTCATCAGCTGTAGTTGTGCAGAATCATTTAAAAACGGCTGTCTACTCAAAGAATCGTGGATTTTTGGGCTCCATAATATTTATTCCAATGAGAACCAATTGACCGTATTACATACATATACATATAATTGGCCATTACAACCCTTCAGTCAGGATTACGACCTAGTTTCTCACACCACTTATGTTGCGTGTGTTAATTTTATACATGAGTGGCGAGACCTACAGTATAACGTGGACTACGAACGACAGATTTTTGAGCAACTTTTTCAGGGGAATTTTAATTTATCCTCAGTTCTGTTTGAGAGGAAGTTGCCGAAGAAATATTTTTCTCACTTTTCTTTTATGGTGAATAAAATCGCACGTTCTTCTCGTGCAAGGTGTTCCAGCTCTTGGAGAATTATCCCTCGGCAACCTAGCTGTATTGCTGTTTGATGATGCCTCTCTAGAGCCATTTTTATTGTGTAATCGTGTGCGTTCTCTATTGTGTTGTTCTAAGAAATTTTGCTAACTTATAGATTGGCCCTCGTAACTTAAAGTATATGCCATAGTATTTCGCTTTTTTAGAAACTGAAATTTATTAAATAGCCGCAGAAAGAATTGATTATGCTCTTATTTCTTTTCTATTAAATATGAATGGCGTGACCAGCGGCAATTTTTAACGCTTATTTCAGACAACAATAATAAATTTGTTGGCAGTCAAATTTTTATTTCTTTTTTTGTTTCTTGTGCAAAACAAATACTGTAAGCCTTGCAGCATATAACAAGTTAATGTCTTCCGTCTAGACTTGACTGAAATTATTTCATTTAAATGGGGAAAGAAATATAAAAATGTTTGCTCAGAAAAACAGTTGTTTTATCAGGTAATAATACACCTTTTATAAGTAAAAGTGTTAAAGTGGTTATTACCATGGCAATTAATGTTTGTGACGGTGTCATTCAAACATTAAATATTTTAAATAAATTAAACATTTTAACACAAATTTAACATATCTCCCATGTGAGCAATAGAAAGTGAGCTGACATCAGCAGTGGTCAAAGGCGCAAAAGAAATTCAACTAAGATGTAACTGACATTGTGCAAAAGTCGGTACAGCTATGGGTAAATACAGCTGTATTTCATATAAAACTCTGGGGTACGATGACATTATTTACATACCTAAGACTGGAGCAGAAAGACAGTCGAGTTTTTTTATATTCATAAGGCAGAAAAAAGTCCCCACACTATATTTATGGATGCCACTACTCTTAAGGATAGTTCGAATACTCTGTCCCAGCATATCGTAGGGATATGATATATCATGGTGACTTTCATGGATATCAAGTTAACATTTAATAGCGTAACACCGGATGAGATAAACAGGAAGTAGATTAGGTCTATTTAAGTAAATTTACAGCCTACATGCACTGAAATGGATCACGTCAAGGCAAAGGGTCAATACAAGAGAGTAAGCTGCGCTCATCATTATTATAAAATTTAACTCTGAACCTACACTGACTACACTGGCTTCTTATGGTCATAATTTTAGTATATATACTGGGTTGATTGAAGTCGCCGTAGTCTAGTAGGTAGTGTGTTGGCTTATTAGACGTAAAGCCAGGGTACAAACCCCATGCCAGACATCAAAACAAAATACAAAAAGTTTTTCTTCGACGACTTTCTCACAGCAGATTTCTGGCAAAAAATCTGAGAGTAAATAAAATTGGCATGAAAAGTATCTCAAAAGTCTGTGATTCGGAGTCGACGGTAAACTGTAGATCTCGCCACTCATGCATATAATAACACACACAACATATGAAAGTGGTGTTAAAAGCTAGGTCGTAATGAAGTGTTGTAATGACCAATTATGTGTGTATGTATGTAACACGGTCAATTGATTCTCTTTGGAATAAATATTGTGGCACCAAAACATCGAACAATTCTTTGAGTAGACAGCCGTTTTTAAATGATTCTACACAACTACAGCTGCTAAGATAGCCCTACTCAGATAGTTTTGTATGACAGTGTTGCTCTGTCACTCACGCTGACGATATTGACATCATAAAGCGTACTATGCGAGATGTTACTGCTGCTTTTAACGGTATTGAAGGTAAGTCTATTAAGATAAGACTGACAGTAAATGACGGCAACACGAATCATATGCTGTCGACAAATAGGGACATGCGGCGTATTGGATTCCAGATTACGGCCGAGAACTATACTTTCACCATAGTCAGTGACTTTGTTTATCTTTGCTTCGGCGTTACCACCAAAAATGATGTCCGTATGGGGAACGAATGGCAGAAATTGTTGCGTTAGACTACGTAGTTAGTGTAGTGTAGTCTAGTAGGTATTGTGTTGGCTTATTAGAGGTGGGGCCAGCGCTCAAACCCTAGGTTAGAAATCTCCAACAAAACGAAATATGAAAAAACATTTCCTCTGCGACTTCCTCTCAGCAGATTTCTAGCAAAATCTCTGAGAATAAAAAAAAATTGCCACAAAAAAGTTTCTTAAAAATCTGTCCTTCGGGGTCGACTTTAAACTTTAGGTTTCGCCGCCACTCATGTATAAAATTAATACACACAACATAAGTAGCGTGTGAAGCGAGGTTGTAATCCTGACTGAAGGATTGTAATGACCAATTATGTATGTATGTACTGGGTTAATTGTGTTGAACTAAAATTAAAAACTTTTATCATTTTTATTTTAAAAACAAATCACACAAAATAAATACCAAAATAAAAACTTTATAAAACAAAATTCAAAATAAAAATTATAAAAATTATCAGAATGCCTTAACAAAAAACAAAAGCCATTGTCTTTAGTGTGTGCTTTAATTGTATTTGTAGTTGTGCATCATGTGCGTTTAATTTACTTTCATTATAAAATCTAATTTATTTTCCATTTTTTTCCCCCAACACATATGAAACTTTTAATTTTTCTTATTTAAATAGGGAAATAGGAATTGTCCTACTTTGCAAATAAAAACTACGGATATTAAACATTTTTTTTCTCCATTTATGTTTTCAGGAGATACATACATACATAAGATACATACATTCTAAGAGATAACAATGCTAATTTTTGTTTTTAGGCTAATAAGGCAAATAAATAACGCAAAATAAATTAGAAATTTAAATATGCAACTTGACGGAATTTTGTTGAAGCTGCACGTACTTCCCAGCGCCAATATTCATAACAGAACAAAATTGACTTCGAGCTATGCAACGTAATGAAAATTTCTAGTTTAATTTTGTAGTCCAATTGTCCGCAATAGTGGCCTATTTCTGTAACGAGGGAGTATAACTAAAAACTGCTCGTGACTTTTGTAACAATGAATAGATAGAATCCCCTACAGCAGTTACATTTATAAACACATATATTCGAATTCCGCATAACTAACTGAATATGTAGCAGAAGTCAGCAGTGAGTATTCAAAACGACGAGTAGATTCAAATCATACTCATAATTTCTGATACTTATACGCATTCATACTTATTTTAATGTCATACTCATACTACTCATATTCAAAGTTTGAAATACTCATGGTACTCATACTTAACAATACGCATGATGTTATTGATATCGACTCTCTATGACTCATCGTATACACGAATCACAAAATAAGTATGGTTCGCGTACGAACACTACAATACTCACAAGAAGGTTGTGTGTTTGCTGTCTTTTTCTTTTTTGTTTATGTATCTTTCTTCTTTCTTTGTAAATGCAACAACAACTAAGACTGTAAATTTTGACGAATGATTCGACTCACTCGAATCATTTATGAGTATTACAAGTATTTTTCTAAATTTATGAATCTGAATGAGTAGGCGTATGAATCAAACATATTTCGAATGTTATGAGTTTAAGGTCAACGTTGTACTCATACTCATTGCAACTTGTACTTATAAATCAATGTTATACTGATACGAATGAATCAGAGTAGTTGGATTTCAATACTGTTGACTCACTCATACTCAAAATTTCATGAGAACTTATGAGTTGCGAAAAAGCGCTTCATTGCTTATCTCTGATATGTATATAGTCGGCTCGTGTCTAAAAATTTATTAATCTCAACAAATGTTTTATGCAACACCCAGTGCATTCTATATACTTACGCATAATCATTAATACGTATTCATCTCATCTCTGTATCTGCTCAACATTTTTAATTTTACAAACTAAAACGAATTCAATTCACAAACAGTTACTTGCACGTCTTTGCCACCCAATCGATAACAAGGACAAGTAATTGCACTGGTGTTTCCGTTTCCTTGCAAAAGTTTCAAAATTTTAAGCTTTTTACAGTAGCAACGTGTCACGTAGGAATACTCAGTAAAAGAAAGAAAATTTTTTTGATCATTAACATGCAATTTATTGTGTTTCAGCAGAAAATAAAAATAAATTTTTTAGCTTTCTTTTTTAACATTTAAAATGCAAAACTGTGTGAAAAATATATAGGGTGGGTCGTCTGGCGGAAGAAATTTGAATCATTGGTTATTTCGAATCTGGCAATAATTGTGTAATTTTATTCTGTCATAGAATTCAGTATGTTATCTCCAGCGAACGTAATGAATCGATTTACGTTTGAGCAGCGTTGGGATTTATTGTGCCAACGAGAAACTGCACGATGATGTCGATTTTGCCAAAAAAAACATCTTTTCGGATGAATCTCATTTTCATCTTCGTGGGTATGTCAATAAGCAAAATTTGACACTCAGAAAGCCCACACGTGGTCTTACAGAAGCCAATGCACTCATTACGAATCACTGATTGGTGTGACCTGTGGAGCGAAGGCATGCTTGGTCCACGTTTCTTTGAAAATTAGGACAATGTCAATGGAGACACCTATCGCATCTCGATAACCGATTTTTTTAACCGCTCTTCATGGTATTGATGTGAACCAAGTTTGGTTTCAACAAGATGGTGCAACTTGTTACACATCTCATGTCACAATAGATTTCTAGTGTCAAAGGTTTAATTAGCCGGAATGGTGATGTCCGCCAAGAAGTTGCGATATGATACCGTTGGACTATTTTCTGTGGGGTGCTGTTAAAGAAAACTGTTATGCTGACAAACCAGAGGCAATTGAGCATTTGCAGGCCAACATTCGGGATGATATCACCGCATACACTCGAAAAAGTGCAAGAAAATAGGTCCGATCAAATGAGATACTGTTAGGCTAGCCGCGGCAACCATATGAATGAAACGATATTCCATTCCTAAAAGGAACAATTGTACTTAACAACAAAAAAAATAATAAATTTGGCAGAATTTCATTTTTAAATTTAAACTTATAAATGGCCCACCCTTTAAAAGACGTTGGTGTATGTATTGGCTATTATTATCGTCATACTAATTACTTTACTTAGCATCAAATATTAAAAAAACAGTTGTTTTTGGCGAAACTATCCACTTAAACATGTTTCTAGGAAGAAGAAGAAGACAGTAAATTTTAAGTGTTCTTTTAAATTTAGATGCGTTACGAGGTTGTTACATATTTAAACAGTTTGAAAACACTGTTCTGAAGTAATTTTAAATTTAAAAACTTTAATTTTCAAAACCTACAGAAATAGTAGTACAGGACTCTATGAATCGGTCCGTAAATATTCAACTCACACTGATAGACACTAACACACACTTGTTTATACAAACAGATTTCCATGCCTTCATTTTTAGCAAGAACATAATGAAAGGAGTGAGTGAAACAGAACTATACATACCGTTGAATGCTGGTATGGTATGCAAACATTTTTCTTTTAGGGTTAAACTGCTGCCATTAGAATTAAGTTAAAAGTTAGTGATGTTGACGTGTGCATCAAACGGTCACGAATCATAAAACGAAGGAGAAGAAAAAGTATTTTTAGAAAATGAAACAAGACAGCGGAATATAGTTTCCTTGAATACCATCATTATAATGATGGCTGATTAAAAAAAAAAGAATTAAATCTCACAAACAAAAGAGAGAAAAAATAATGGATTTTTCAATTATATCACGAGAGTTTTCTCTGGTTTTTATCAGAGAGAATTTACTTGTGACACTGTAATATAATGGTAAACACTAGGACCATAAAGGAAGAAAAATTAAAAGGAAAAGGTAAATTACATACATAACACTTCAGTCAGGATTACGATCTAGCATCTCATAACACTTATGTTGTGTTGACATCGATCTTATCCAGGAACCTTGAATCCTTAGTAATAGGATTCTGGGTTTGAACGATCCTGATTATAGGTTACTTGTTCCTAGAACAAGCGAGAAGGTAAGAACCTGTATTCTAGCTAGGGGTAATTTAGACTTGTTAATCACTCCTTCCTTTTTTACAGGTGACGTAACAACTGTGGCGTACAGAGATGACCGTGACATCGATTTGGTGCTGTCATCCGTGTATATGCCGTATGAGGCTGCATCTCCTCCCGATGACCTAATTGGACTATTGGTGGAGCATGCAAAGAGAAAAAGATGTCGCCTCGTCTTGGGTGCCAATGCTCATCACACCCAATGGGGCAGTGCTGATATAAATACCAGGGGTGAGTCGATTTTGAATTTTATTATTCTTAATAGACTTAACATTTGTAATGTTGGTAACACGCCAACGTTTAGGAACCGTGTTAGGGAGGCGCTGTCTAACATGGATAGGTATATGATTAGGGACTGGAGGGTTTCGGATGAGTGTTCTTTCTCTGATCACCAACTGATATCCTTCAGTATTAATCTATCTGGTGGCTTTAACGAGCCTTTTAGGAATCCAAGAAGAACCGATTGGATCAGATATGAGAAGGCTGTAGAGGGGGAAATTGGGGCCCTTAGGGGTCGTTCCACTCCCGGCATCAATGATCGAGTTGGATCTTTGACGGATATTTTATTGTCTTGTTATAGAGATGCTTGTCCGGGTAAGAGGAACCAGCCAGCGTGGTGGAATGCGGAACTCCAGGGACTCCGCTATTGTACCAGGAGACTCTTTAATAAGGCTAAGAGGTCGGGCAGGGATGTTGACTGGTCTGCATATAGATCCAGTTTTAATGATTATAAGAGGGAAATAAAGCGCTCAAAGGAAACCACCTGGATGAGTTTCTACACAAGTATCGAGAATGTTGCCGATGTGGCTCGTTTCCGTAGGATGCTGTCTAAGGACCCAAAAATCCTAGGCTTCGTCCAAAAGAGCGATGGCATGTGGACAGCCTCGAGAAAAGAAACCCTAGAGGTTCTATTAAGCACTCATTTTCCCAATTGTGTGGATCCAGAAAGTTATTCGTTGGGCGTAGCTGACCCCTTCTGTGATGCTGGCGTGATGCCCGATTTAGAGGATATCATTATCAGGGATAAGGTCAAATTGGCTATAAGTAGCTTTGAGCCTGGTCCAGATGGTATCTTTCCGGCTCTGCTTCAGCATACTGGTGATATATTACACGAATGTCTGGTGGACGTGTATAAGGACTGTCTCCGGTTGTGTGATGTACCTGATGGTTGGAAAGATGTGCTTGTGGTTTTTATACCAAAAGCTGGTAAACCCAGTCACATCGGCCCTAAGGATTATAGACCGATATCGCTCTCATCCTTTCTTTTGAAAGCTTTGAAAAGACTTATCGACCTATATTTGACCTAACTTGTCTTTATTGAAAAGTACACGTCCTCTAACCTAACCTAACCTATGTTGTGTTGCGTTAATTTTATTCACAGTTTAAAGTCGACTCCGAACTACACAGAGAGTTTTTGTCAGAAATCTGCTGAGAGGAAGTCACACAAGAAATAATTTTTCGCATTTCATTTCATTGGAGTGTCTGACCTGGGGTACGAACCGCAGTCTTACGTCTAATAAGCTAAGACATTACCTACTTGACTACGGTGAAAGAGGCAGATTAACTGCTATAAATAATCAACAAACCTAGACGGGGATATTACTAACTATACAAAAACAAAATTCCTAAAACAGAAAATGAGAAATCACTACGATCCTTGTAAGGGATGCTCCTATATTTAAATCATGTACGGCATTGTTCATTATCCTAAAAGTATTGCCACGATATAAGCTGCCGCAAGTTTTTCATATAGATGAAGCTGTAGTTATGCCAAAGTCTTCATACTGTCCACTTGATATTCAAACTATAAAGATCCAATTACAACATTGAACAAAGTCTATGCGGACCAGAAAAAGGTCCGATGTGGAAACTTGTCGCATTAGTTGAAGCTTGGTTGTTCTTTAAACTACGGGATTATTGGAGCACAATTCAAGTTGAAATAATTTATGTAAAGACCGCTACACAAAAAATTCTATCTTCTATCTTGATAGTAAAGCCACCTTAAATCTATAGAAGCGTTACACACCACAAGGAAGATTGTTCTGAAATGTCGGCAATATCACTTACGGAACTACTAATTCGAACAAACGACCATAGAGGAGTGAGCTAGTTATGTATTGATCACAACGAACATATTAGCTTATGGGCACACAGACTACATTACAAAGACCTTTGTAGGAGTTGTGGTCATTTCTTATTTCCTAAACTGCCGTACGATTTTCGGCCACTTGTCAACCTGAGACCAAAACCTTTTGTTCACTCAAATTTAGTCAACTGGATCATACCTTAATCAGAAAAACTATAAAGTATGCCAGTTCTGAATCTCAGTATACATATATTTAAAAAACCCGTTATAGTGCATCTAGCGAAGCACAACAATATCAGCCGAAAGCGCATAATGTCGACCATAAACCAACGTTAAAACTTGAATGTCAGTGTATTCACTGTCATGCTTAACATCACATAACTCACTGAACAGAACACTTTTTTTTGTACTAAGTTAGTGTATTTCAGGCATCATTTTTATTAAAAATTTCAAATCTCTCATGTTCTATTTTAATGCTATTTTAATTGTTGCACAAAGACATCAAAACCAGATAAAATATTCGCGTGTGCTACTTATTTATTGAAAACATTTCAATTTCAAAATTTCATGGACACCATGACGTATGAGTATTTTATATTAAATATGCTGTGGAAAAATATTACTCATACGTAATGTTAACCAACCATTTATATGAACATTTTAATATTGTTTAGATATATTTATTTGATTCTATAAAATATAACTTAAATAAATAAACGAATGTGATACGATTATCAATAAAAATTAATAGAATGGCTGTGACAGTAACTAATATTATACCTAAGAATTCAGTCAGCAATCCAACATGATTTTAATAATTAAACAGCTCTTTGCTGTCCAATTCAAACATAAATGCAGGAAGAACGGGTTAAAATAATCAATGTTCAGCACAATACTGTCTAATATTTGTCTAGGATCTTAGTTACAGTCTAGGATCTTAGTGTACATCATAGTTAGTACAAACCATAAAATATGGAACGGCCACTGCCTTTTAAATCAATCTTCTTTAAATAAATTCTTCTTTTCTTTTCAATAGTTTAACAAACGTAGTGCCGGGAAGTTTACATTTTTTAACAGTAATTACCAATAAAGGTAACCAAAATTAACCAAAATTAACCAAAATTTTCTGATTGAGTCACCCTGTAAATAAATAAAGAAATTTTAATAGAGAAGCATAAACTGACAAAAATAAATGGTTTAAAGCTCTGTGTTTCTAAATAACTCATATGGAACATGATTCCAAATATTAAATGAACATTTCAAGTGAATGTTTTTCTCGTAATTTAAAAAAAAAAGTTCTTGTACCCTTTTTTAACCGGAAGTGAAATATGTGTCGACTACAAAACATCGTGCAAATAAAAATATCTCGTTAAAAACCTGGCACATACCACAATAAATATAAACACATACAAAGATAACGCACACTCTCTCGTACACTGTAAAAGCTAAAAAACAGGCAGACATTTGTAGTTTATTTTAGACAGACAATATTAACTATACACGGGTACCATTTACAAATACAATAAAACTCAACTTTTTCGCTCTTTTTGTCATTTTAAAGTGATAAGAGGGACTAGAAAAAAGCAGGGAACGGAAAAAAGAAGAAAATAAATAACAATGATATACCAAGTACAGTGTTAGGATAAATAATAGGCACAACAACGTGTTCCAAAACGTCACACTCACAACACACTCATTAAGTATCACTGATTTTGTTACGAAAATGGAAACATCTAGATACTGGTGTTTTGCTTTTACATCGTTTAACATTAAAATTATAAACAAAAGCTACAAAAACAAAAGCAAGTAAACAAAAATATGCAAACAAAACACCAGCAGGAATATTGCTTAGAAGATGAGAGGATGAAAGTTTGAAATATTTAAACCTTCTGACAAAGTTTTAATTCGGCGTTCAATCTTGAATACTTACCTATTTAATTAGTTATTACAACCCATTAGTCAGGAAAACGACATAACTTCAGGAACCACTTATGTTGTGTATGCTAACTTCATACATGAGTAGCAGCACTTACAGTTTAAACTCGACTACGAACAACAGAATTTAGAGAAAGTTTTTATGGCAATTTGTATGTACTCTTGCCAGTGCTCGCCAAAAATCTCCTGAGAGGAAGTGGCCAAAGAAATATTTTTTCAAATTTAATTTTAAACGACATGTGTTATATAAGGTTTAAATCACAACACACTATCTACTAGGCTGCAACGAGATATGATACCTTTCTTTTATCAAAAAGACTCAAAATTAATTAAAGTGTTGCTATTTCAAACCACACAATAAGAAACACACAAAGGATGCCGAACTTATATCCTTAAGCCTTTGATACTATACTACAAAAATTGAAGTGTTCCATGCATAAGGAACACTTGAGAAATTTATGGTCCAATAACACACAAAAGCAAAGCCATCGTGTAATTCTCAATTGTGCACGATGGAGGGGAAGCCACATAAATTAACCAAACTAAAATCTATATTTGCTACAGACCAATATACCTCCCCTTTAGGACGAGGTGTCTATTTAGGCAGTACAATGATTCCAATGAATTTCACTTAAACCGTAATGTCGTGGTTTAAGGAAAATCAAGTATTCGTAATCAAGACCGTCTTCTCAGTTGGCGTAAATAAACACTGTGGTTTATCACATGAATAATAATAAAAAGAGTTTCTTTAACCTGAAAATAAGCCAAAAATTTGAAATAAAATCCACGAAGCTTAGCAACTATTTGCCCTGAAGATTGCTCCTTACACCACTTACACCACTTATGCCAGCTCCTAGCACCACTTATCTTGTGTGTGTTAATTTTGCACGTGGGTGGCGGAACATACAGTTTAAAATCGACACCGAACCAAAGATTTTTGAGAAACTTTTCATGGCAATTTTATGTACTTTGGGAGTTTTTAGTAAGATTTCTGTTGAGAGCCAAGCGCTGACGAAATATTTTTTCATATTTCATTTTAATCAAGATATCTGACCTGGGGCTTAAACCGAGGACTCATGTCTTATAAGCCAACATACTAACTACTAGACTACGGCGACTGGAACTGTAAAATTGTAGTTTTAGGAAAATCAAGTGAGCAGTGTTTTACGTCACCGAAAGTAAATACCTTCACTCATCGCAGGGCAGGCAGTTGACATTAATAAGATGATAATAAGATTCACTTTCAAAATAAACCAGAAATTTTAAATAAAATTCACAAAGTTTGGCAAAGTATTTGCCCTCAAGTTTTAATTTTGCGAATGTCCCTATTATTTCCTTCATTGTATTTTAGTTATTTCCTAAAAAAACAGTGTGCTTTTGCTTTTTAAACAATTTGAACACAAGGAAATTAAAATTTTAAGAATATTTTGAAATTTTTGTATGTCTCATATATTTTATTTATCACTTCATATACAGCACCACCTGTAAATGTAAGTTGCTACAATTATTGAGTTGTAGTGAAACACAGAAATACATTTTAATGCTTCAACTGTAATGGTGTTGGTAATTACAGCATAAGTTTAGTAGAAAATTACTCTTTCTAACACTGTCCTTTTAGTGTTGTGGTAATTATTTTGCAGGCCTCCAGTGTTGTTTAATTTAAAGGTTTTTTTGTTTTGTTTTTTGTGTTTGAATACAATATTCATTTGTTATTTGAATTAATGCACAAACCACTAAATAAAATAAACTCTCTTCTCTTGCCATCCTTAACTGTAACATAGACAATGAAACCAAATACAAATTTTAACCGTTTTAAAGCCATAAAAATGTTAAAATAAAAACAAACAGAATAACAACAGAAAGAACGACAATAAAATCGCTGATAAAACAGGAAATAAAATGCTCAGGAGTGTTAGTCGTATGGATATTATCGTGCAATTAAAACTGGCACACGAACATTGTTATAGTGATGCTGCTGCCATTTACTATAACATGGAAGAGAGCGAGTGGAACATATTTTTATACGATTACGCTTAAGGCAGAAAAATAAGCTCTGTTTTCCGTTTAAAATAATTTATTCTTATATTTTTTTAACGTAAATACTTCACTTATTTTTAGGAAATAGATTATTGCAACGGGAGGAACGCAATAAAATACAAATTACTTGACACTGGAATATGCCAAATGTAACCGAAAATGCAGATTTCAGACGATACTTGTTTACCTTGGAAAAGACCACGAACAAAGATCGTAAATTTTTATCAGCAAATTGCCTGAAAAAGCTCTTTGACACAAAGGCCCTTGGAAGCTAAATATGATTGCTGCTAGAAGCAGCTGCTAGAAAGAGAGGGTGTATCGAATTAGAAAATATTTCTCATGAAATACACGTTCAGTTAAAACATGCTACAGGTAAAAATTATGTTGATATAGAGAGACAATTAACAATGCAGTTCTATTATTTTTTCAGTATACAAAGGCAACACTCCTCCTGTTTAGCTTTTACTAGATGAGACCTTCCGGAATTTAAACAATTTGTATCCATCTGTTAGTATTTGACAGCCATTAACTACCATGTGATTTGAGGAAAAATTGCAAACATCAGCGAGTAAGAAATCAATGATTTTTACAATTTACGAATAGCATCGTTATCCATCCAATTCCCAGGGTTTAGACTCTAGTGACTGTTTTTTGTTTCCAGAGCATAATAAGTGGCTCCGCGGAAAAAAAATTGATTCCAGTGAGACAAATGATTCCGGATTTATTAATGCGCTAATGAATGTCATTTTGGCTGTACAGTGCTTGAAAATTTTATAAACTTAAGCCATATAGGTTCTAATTCGGAAGAATATGGTTTTGTAAAGATCATTCCATAGATATTAGAAACGAACATATCAGCAACAAATATCTCAGAAATATCGGACTGTAGCATCTCTAGAGAAAGAGAAAAACTTACTGAGCAAATTATATTGAATTTCTGCTCAATTTCTTCTAAACGCAATATTTTCGACTGGTATTGCTTTATAATCCGAGGCTTTAATAGATTTAAGGTCATTGGTAGCAATTTGCCTTCCAGCGAGTGTAAAAAATGGTCTAACTGAGAAAGAGTATAATTAATAAAGTTCCTCATCGCCATACTCAATATAACAACCGATTGCATTTTGGAAGGCAATCGAAAAATGGTCAACCTATCACCCTTGCATCTGCTATGGTAGGAAAAACAAAATTGAGAAAAGCAAGAGAATAATAAAAAGATTGAAGAAACTGTACGACACCTACAGTGTGGTAATGGGACAGAATTATTTTAAAACTTGGGTTTTAAAATCCCATTTAATTGTCTGAAAACAAAGCCGTTCTAAAGAGTAGGAGACACTATTATTGGATTCATTATCATAATAGGTAGTGTCTTAGCTTATTAGACGTAAAGCCATGGTTCAAGATCCCTAGTCAGACATGTTCAACAAAACGAAGTAAAAAAAAATATTTCTTCTGCAACTTAATCTCATCAGATTACTGGGAAAAACTTTAGAGAGCACATATAGTAGCCATGTAAATTTTCTCAAAAAACTGACGTTCAGAGTCTACTTTAAACTGTAAGTCACGCCACTCATGTATAAAATTAACACACAACATAAGTGGTGTCGTCGCCGTGGTCTAGTAGGTAATTTGTTGGCTTATTAGACGAAAAGCCAGGGTTCGAGCCCCAGGCCAGACATCAAAATAAAATACAAAAAGTATTTCTTCGGCGACTTCCTCTCAGCAGATTTCTGGCAAAACCTCTGAGAGTAAATAAAATTACCATGAAAAGTTTCTGAAAAATCTGTCGTTCGGAGTCGACTTCAAACTGTTGGTCCAACTACTCATGTATAAAATAACACACACAACATAAGTAGTGTGAGAAACTAGGTCGTAATCCTGACTGAAGGGTTGTAGTGACCAATTATGTATGTGTATAAGTGGTGTGTAAAGCTAAGTTGTAATCCTAATTGAAGGTTGATAATAATCTATTATGTATGTATGTAAAGATATCTAGAAGTTAGTATTTATTGCATTAAAATATATCAAGATTCTGGCATTTATCATCACACTTTAAAGAATCTGTATCTCCCTAATATTCACATGTGGCTGCAACAAATAACTACAAAATGTTATGTATTTGTACATTCACTTTACAAATTGTACACATGTACTCATGTGTATAGGCGATGTATGTATAACAAAACAATATACATACAGACTGCAAATACTATTTACAAATGTAAATAAAAATATGACACTCACACAAACGAAGTCATATGTATACATAAGACAACAATATCTGTGAGTTTTTATGGGCTTTGCTTGCATTTGCAAACGTAAACACATCAGTGCCTGCATGCATGCATGCTGTTTAACAATATTTTTCGTTGCCGGCTTCTGTCATGCATGTGATGCAAATATTTGTATGTTGAATTCACGTCATATATGTAGTATTTCTGAGGCAAATGTCACTTGGAAATCAAAAAAAATAAAAATGGATTTTAATAACACTTCGTACTTTCGAAAACAAGCACAGATAAATTCAATAAATTTTAGGAACTTTTGTGAAAGGTACCTGTACTCATACATAGCGAATTTCGAGCCACGTTTTTGAGTAAACTTTTTTGTAAACACTTCCAGCTATCTTAATTATTCAACTAATATTTCAATCATATGATATAATTTATTAAATAGAATTGAATTAAATTTGATTAACTACCATTTTTTAATTATTTGTGGTCCTAAGTATTTCCTCTGTGTGCTACCTCTTTAATTTTTTCAAAAGTTTTTTTTTTCATTCCTTCTGTCAAATTATCGATCATAATTCATAATCGAATGATTGCATGAATTGGTTAAAAACAAAACCACTTTAAAGTTAGTCAACAGTCAATTAAAATGAGAGTTCCTTTGAGATTTCTAATGATTTCCTTAAAATTAAAAACATAGCGAATAAAAAATAAAAAATAAAAGTTGGAGTTGGAATTGCATTCCTTAAGCACAGTACCCTATGCAAGACCATACCAATGTCAGCCACAGGTGAGCATAGATTAAACGTCCAAATACTTTTGCTGAATATTTAGTTATTTTTTAAGTTATTTCACCAGCACTTTATATTTAAATTCCCAGCTAAAACTAATGGAACTGGTTTTTTCTGTTCATTTAAGGGCTTTGAAAACAAAACTAACATAACATAGCCTCTATCAGACTCAACACACGTACCAAAATATGAAAATATAGCTACGCTCTGACTAAGGTTGCTGCAAAAGGTGTTTAAAAAGAGTACAACAAACAACTGAGAAGAGTCATTGTATGCACTCATAAAGCAACATATTAAGTCTACGTAGTCCAGTCTTGTTTTATTAGCCATGAGGCCACGGTTCAAACTTGGGGTCAGACATCTCCAACCAAAATGAAACATGAAAAAATATTTCTTCTGTGATATCCTCTCCGTAGATTTTAGGCAAAAACTCTGTGACTACATAAAAAATTGCCATGACAAAGTTTCTCAAAAAGTCTGTCGTTCGGAGGCGATTTTAAACTTAGGTCCCGCCACTCATTTTTAAATTTAACATACACAACATTAGTGGTGTGAGAAGCTACGTCGTAATCCTGACTCAAGGGTTTTAATGAACAATTAAGAAAGTAAGTAAAAACATCAACAAGAAATGGTGAGCGGTTCACAATTTGCGTGACTAATGAGAGAGGTGCCGAACAAGGCACTGTCCGATATATCCTTGTGGGTAGAGCTACATTTAAAAATTAAATTCATTCAAAGCAATTCCGACTTAAATAAGAGCTTGAATAAAGGCAGACTAAAGTATCAACTGCTTTTGCAGAATATTGAGAATCTTTTGACTTGGATTTGATACGTTTTAAACTCTTGAGAAATTCGCACACCTAAGTTACGTTTGGATAAAACAAACTGTAAGTAAATTATAGGGAAACATCACGAGAACTTGAGTAGAAAATTTTTTTTTATAGTTTCTCACATCACTTATGTTGTGAGTGTTAATCCTAGGCATGAGTGGCGGGACCTGCAGTTTAAAGTTGACTCCGAACAGATTCTTGAAAATGTTTTCATCGCAATTTTTTATTTCCTCAAAGAGTTTTTGCCTGAAATCTGTTGATAGGAAGTCATCGAAGAAATTTTTTTTCGTTTCGTTGGAAATGTCTGACCTGGGGTTTGAATCGAGGCCTCATATCTAATAAGCCAGCAGACTACCTAGTAGACCACGGTGACCACAATACAATACGAAATAGAATTGTAATCGCCCTATATTCCTTTTCCTAATAGCTGAACGGATATCGATATAGGAGGACGTTGTTATTGTCTTCAGGATTGTCATTATCTGACATTTGAATGATATTTGTTATGCTGTTATCCGTTTTGGAGGATCTTGATTACTATTATTATTGCGAAGGGATGATAACTGTTTGACTAATCTTTTTTTATAATTCGAACCTGATGTACACTCTAGTCCCTACAGTTAACCGTCATTTATAAAAAAATATCTATTTAGGTAAGGCGAGTATTTGAGTTTTTTTTTATCAATGATGAAAAAAGAATATTTAAGAAAAAAAAAATAAAAAACGATTGCAAATTGGGATAACAATTTTGTTAAAAATAAATAATAAAATATTTGAAGAATGTTCATGACTGAAATGTCGTCATTACTTGTATTCACCTACACCAGCACAAAATTAATTCAAACTTGTTTCCGTTATTCGCCAAACGATAAAATGTCAATGAACGAAGAGAGTTAAGTGTTCCAATTTAGTCGTTGGCAAAAGAGAATCAAAAACTCAATTGATTTGTGTTCGTATTTGAATTTTGCGGTGCATGTATTTGCAATGGGAAACATTTTTCAAAAAGGCGAAAAGGAAAAAAACGAAAAACAGTTAGAAAAAGAGTATCTGAACAAATTTAGTTCATTTCCAATTGATAACAGAGAAAGAGTACCAAAGGATACGCTCATTGGCGTTTTGTCTATGCATTTAAAACGAGGAGTTCTTTGACATTTACCCAGAGAGACAGAGAGACAGAGAGACAGAGAGAGAGCAGCAATAAATTTTTTTGATTGAATTCCATGGCAGATCATTAAAAACATAATTGGCTGCAGAAATAATTGCATTAAAAAAGGAATGAATTGAAAGCAAACTGATAAAGTGATGAATATTTGTAATAGAAACGTTAATAATATCCGAAATTCATAGAGAATTTCATGCAAAGCATTATGCACAATTGGGCAATTCACACAAGCCCTTGTATCGTTGTATAGCGTGTATTGTGGGACGAAAATACAACTGTATATGCTTGTTGTTGATAATATTCATATAAAAGTCCGATACACTTATACACATTTTTTGTTCATATGTTTTTAAAAGTTGTATTGGTTTCGTGCTATCAGTTTATGTAAATGCCAGTAATCACGAAGAAAAATAAAAATACAAAATATTTTCTATGTAACTTAAGTCAACAATTAACATTTCAAAATTATATTTTTCGCAGAGATAAATATGTGTTTAATTTACTTTCTTCCGTAATATTTTTCATTTTGTTGCTTGAAAATCAAATTATTACCGCTCTTCTCCGCTTTTTGACATTTGGAATACGAAATACACAATACAACATAACATTGAGTGTTCACAAACAACCAAGTGTATTCAATACAACATACACGATACAAAGTCGTATGAATTGCCAAAATGTATAATTCATTTATTTTTGCAACATTCCAATGCAGAGTAATGAAATCAATTTCAAAGCAATTTAGAAACCATATGATGGAGTACAAAATAAGCAAGTTAATGGCCAAAATGAATACTTTGGGAAACATTTAATAATTCAAATACAAACTCGTAGTTGTATTATTTATGGAACATAAAGAGAACATAAACAAATTCAAAAAATTCTCATCATATTAACACAATATTTTATGGAAAGCAATTCTGCGATTTCCTTGTTCAATCTTTAAATTGAATTCACCATGTTTCCATTTGTATTTGCATTTTAGTTGGTTTTCAAATAATCCAAATGTTTTTATTGAAATGGTTGCTTAGTACAGCAAATAGTAACTGCCAGTTGCTGCCGTAGTCTAGTAGATAGTGTGTGAGGCCACGGATCAAACTCTAGGTCAGACATCTCTAACAAAACGCAATATGAAAAATTATTTCATCGACGACTACCTCTCAGCAGATTTCTTGTAAAAACTCTGAGAGTAAATAAAACTTGCCATGAATATATATTCCAAAAACCCGGTATGGTGCTGTCTAGATAAGCACAACATTATCAGCCGATGGCGCATAATGTCAACCATAAACCAACATAAAAACTTGAATGTCAGTGTATTCACTGTCATGCTTAACATTTCTTAATCACTTAATCTTAATTCACTGATATAACACAGAACACTTTTTTGGACTAAGCAGAAATATTACTCATACGTAATGTTAACCAGCCATTGATATGAACATTTTGACATTGTTTAGGAATATTTACTTGATTCTACAAAATGTAACAAAAATAAATAAACGAATTTGGTAAGAGTGTTAATAAAAAGTCGTCGTAGTCTAGTAGGTAGTGTGTTGGCTTATTAGACGTAAAGCCCCGGTTCGTATCCCAGGTCAGGCATCAAAACGAAATATGAAAAACAAATATTTCTTCGGTGATTTCCTCTGTTAAAAACTCTGAGAATAAATAAGCCTACCATAAAAAAGTTTCTCAAAAATCTGTGGTTCGGAATCGGCTTTAAACTGTAGGTCCTGCCCCTCATATATAAAATTCACACACACAACATATGTGGTGTGAGGAACTTCGGTCGTAATTCTGACTGAAGGGTTGTAATGACGAATTATGTGTGTATGCAACTGCCAGTTTAGCCACTAGGTTGGCTTGTTAACGGGTCAATCAGTGTGTATCCAAATTCAATTAAGAAAACTCTCTGTTGTATCTTAAGCTTCCATTTAGATAAGCTAAAGACTATCGATCGCTGTTTTGCTTCCATCTGTGGAGCCACAATTTCTACGCTTGCTATTACGATCAAGTCATGGTAGAGTTTATTTTAATGACTTTGCTTAACACAGCCTTTACTACCTTAAATTCTTATTAAACATAGTTTTATGTGTTCTAATGATTATTACTATGACCTGACAATATGTCATTACATGGGGCCTGTAAAAACCTTGACTTTACAGACAATGTTTGTCAACATTTTCATTTCTATTTGGATATGCAAGCTAAGATCCAAGTGTAGCAAATACAAATACAAATAAGCGGCTAAAGCCAGTACAGAATCCAGCACCATCAAGCCAAAATCCATGCTTTTAAAATCATGCAGCTTTTAGAACAGCCTTTAGAAGACGTTGATTATTATTGATACATAAAACGTTTGCTTACAAATTCGTAGGAAGTAAAGATGATATGAAGAACAGACTGTGCAAAGGACAGCAAGCGTGTGCTAAGCTGGGTAAGCTTGGCAAAGTAAGAAACCCATAGAAAATTCGGGTTTCTTCGATATTTATAATCCAAAAATCGTTTGCATACGAAATTGAGCAGGTTTAAACATTAGTTAACCAGTTCTTGACGGCTCTAGAACCGAACTTCTAAAATCCTTTCAAAGTGGAATATTCATTTCCTTAAATTTAAATTCCTCGGGCATACCATAAGAATACCTCTTGACGATATCATGAAACAGCCCTTCAAATATTACTCCTAAGGCATCAGGAGATCCGGTTACATTCAGAAAGCTTTGTTACAAAATAAAAGCCTTTGAAATGAAATATAAAAATAACAAAATTTTCCATTTTGGCTTTATTCAATTGATTCCTATGACGTCTTATTAAGAAAATTTATTTCCATTTTGTCTTCCTTCAGTTCTTTATAAATTTTGTTTGATTTTTAAGCAAATTGTGCCTTTTCACCATTTCAGTGGGTTATTTGGCATTCTGATAGGTACGTTGTGTTACAAACTTCAAATGTTTTTATTCTTGTTCGAGACTTAGCTTGCATTATTCATTTCCATATGAGCGAACTGCTGCGTTTCTTTTTTCGCCCTCAAGCCAATGCAATTAAAGTGGACGTTCTTCTATGTTTATTTCTTTTTTTCTAATTCCTTCATACAGATACTACAAGAACAATTTCAAACATTTATTAAATTCTACTTAAGAAAAACTACAAACTTTTTTCCTTTTCGGAACCTATGCTTCCATATATTGTAGTACAACATACAAGTCATCACAAGCTGTGCTAAACGAAGAAAAATAAAAAATTCAATTCAAATATTTCACTTGACCATACAAATTTATTCGTGCTAAAAAATACATACAAACAATCATATATTCATACACACATACATATTCACATAACAAAATATTTAAATGCATATGTATGTAAGTGCTTAGCACATGTGTGAAAACGAAATACTCTTCAGCCATACTTTCATTCGTTTCGCAAGCAAACATTTTTTTCGCGATTTTCTAACACTTTTTATAACCCAGTTTCGAAATTTTCACATGGATATGTATGCGTATGTGAAGTTTGGAATTTTCTTCCACTTTTTTTGATCGCTTTTTGTTTGTTACAACACCATCATAAGTTTGATTGAAATCTTATTTCGTTACAATGAAAATGCGGAAAAAAATTGGAGTTAAAATGAACTCGTTAGCTTTATAGCTTCAAATATTATCTTCTCTACTATTCTTTTTTTTTTTTTTTTTGGTCGTTTGTCTTTTTTTGTTTTTCAAAAGATATTTTGAATAAAATTGGATTTATTTGATTTGAATTGAATTCAATCTCAAGTGATTGCATGTGCATGAACACTTACAATTATGCGGTTAAAGAAATGCTGCTGTATACATACATACGCTGTATACATACATAATATAAAGAGTAGCAACGTGTTTCGTTTGCAAATAATTTAATGGTTCAACTGATCATACTACATACAACATATGAGTAAGTGATTCATCTTTTATTGTCATGAAAAAGTTTCTCAAAAAAAAAAACCGTCCTTCCGAATCGACTTCAAACTACTCATGTATAAAATTAACTACAGTCTATATTTCACCAAAATATGCTCCATTTTCTCGAATGTTGAATTGCGAAAAAGGCTCATTAAAATTGTTAATAAAACTCACAAGTGAGTTCGTAAACTAAAGTATTAAAAACTCTTTCAATAATTGATTGATTTTTATTTTTCAATTATGATTTTGCCTCACTGAGGCTGGTGAATACTTTTCTTACTTGCTTTCATAGTTTTACTTGCAATACTAATGGCAGTCGTTATTAAGATTAAGTTGGACACTTAAATTTGGTAAATGAAGTGGAAACTCTAAAAACAGAATAAAAACTATGGAATTATGGATCAGAGAAATACATATTATCTATTTTCTGAAGGTAGGTGCTTCAAGATTACGAGATATTTCGTCCAACATAGGACTTGGTACAGTGGACCAATCAATTGCTTTGCTAAGAAAAAATTATTAGTGAAACTGAAACAAGGATGATAGAATAATGGATGGTAGAAAGGCCTTTCGACGCATCTATGCTACTTAAATGAATAATAAAAATATTTCCAATGTTTACTGTCTACCATTATTGTGAGCACCATTTTCTAAGCTGCTCACAGTTCGCTTAAAGTAACAAAACTCTATTAAAGTAAGAAGAGTAAACATTTTTCAATCATCTGTTGCAAAAAAAAGAAAAATTATCAGAAAATGCAACTGATACACACATTTATCCCTCATTTATGCTGCACAGTGGAATCTCCAGTCTATTGTTACATTTTTACGTTTTAAAAAAATTTAAAATATGAGCTCGTAAATTGCAAATAAAAAAAAATAAATTTGTGTTCAGTTTTAATTAAAATTTTTTATTGTTAGCACAATTATGTGTGCCACTGTTCACAACTTTATGTAAACAACAAAAATTCATTTTCTTTGTTATTCCTATATCTACATAAACAGTAACAATTACTAGACAATTGTTCGACAGATCTTTGTAACGGAGATCTTCAAACCACGATTACTCTCTTCAAACACACCGCGTCTTTACACAATCCTGAATGAATTTCATTAACTCAGTCGGCTGCTTTGCCTTGCCTTTTATATGTCAAAGTAAACAGTCTGATGAATGGCGAACGTTCATGACTTCGCCTTTTCGAAATCTTTCTAAATGTAAACATCGTTGTTTACGGTTATTATTGTAGTGTTGTTGGTATTTTTTTGTTTACTTGTTTACCATTTTTTATGTTGGTATTTGGTGTTATATTAAGCAGTGCGATAATTTGTAAACAAGTTCATTGTTTTTGTTTATAATTTTAATGTTAAACGATGTAAAAACACCAGTATCTAGACTTTTTCATTTTCGTAACAATATTACTTAAAATTGTTGGCTATCACTGCAACAATAAAAGTAAAATATAGTCAGAAATCAACAAGACATTCAAATGATGCAGTAGGAATACTTTCTAAAAATAGGAAAACATTGAGTCCCTTGGGTTTATTCTTAAGCGTGGAAGCAAATTTAGTTAATGCATATGAACTCCCATACCTTAAACCACTTAGCATAGTAGGGCAGCTCATTACGGAGATCACTTGCTAGTAATTTTCTTTCCCTTTTAATTCTATGATTTCTCTCCATTGCCTTAACCACTGTACACCATTTCATCAGAGTACAATTAATAGAGTATGAGGAGTAAATATGTTTCTCATTTTTGCCTTCAAGAAATTTAAGAAAAACTTAAAAGTTAATCAACGACCAAGTCTTTATCGTTCCCTAAACTCTTAAACTTTTTTTCTATATTTTATTTGATACTTTCTCTGACTATACTTTCTCTGTTGCATATTGTATAAAAAGGAAAATCGATTCATTATAGAAAATCCATGGCATAACATGGTGACGATAGTTGGTTTAGCTACAAGTTTTAGAAGTGGAAGTAGTTCGTACATTTGTGTGTTTTATGACACAAATTACATCAACTTCAAAAGCAATAGTAATAGGCAGACATGTAAAGTAATGAATTCAATAAAAAATTAAAACAGGTTTGTCAATCTCCATGGAGAAGTTAACAAAGTTGATTTAAAAATAAATGCTCTGAAATTCCAATTCACCTGATTGTTTACATCTTTTACTAAAACCAGGGGAACTTATATAGAAATTTTGAATATCTGCATGTCATTAAAACAGAAAAATATTAAATCCTAAATAATATTTGTTAAAGCCAATTTAGGTAGGCACCGACGACATCATGCTAAATGGCGAACCAGCTGAATACGTAGATAGCTTCTGCTATCTAGGCAGTATAGTGACAACAAACGCCGGCGCAGAAACAGACGTAATCAGCAGGCTCAATAAAGCGAGAACGGCATTCGAACGACTACAGCCAATGTGGAGATCTTCGCGAATATCCAGACGAACCAAGCTCACAATATTTAACGCATATGTAAAATTGACCAAGTTGTACGAAAGTGAAACTTTATTAGTATTGAAACTGAAGGCATTCATCAACAAATGCCCCAGAATCACATTGAATATATTCTGGCCTAACAACATTAGCAACATGGATCCCTGGAACCTTACCAACAAGGAATCCATAATAACGCAAATAAAACCTAGAAAATGGATATGGATCGGCCATATTTTCAGAACGAATACTGATAGTAAAATAAGAATTGAATTCACAAGGCTCAAGAGGCCGTGGCCGACTAGGGAACATCTACATACGTTCGATACTGCAAGATCTAGGACAGTGGAAGCTTACATGGGAAGATGCAAAAATAACAGCAGTCAACCGGATAAGATAGAAATGCTTTGTGCAAGTCCTATACTCCCAAGAGGGGTAATGGAGAAAAATCTCCTTACACGCTACTTTTCTGAAGTGCTAAGCCTAATAGATGCAGCTTAAAATAATTTGGTTTTTATAAGTCTCGATCGTAGTAAGTCGAGGAGTTCTTATGAGGAAAACATATGCTCTGCTAACTTTGTCCAAACTACCGTAATAACAGCCTTCTTGGCCAACAATTACTGCACAAACGCTCCTTTTATAAGAATAAAGCATATGAAACTTAAACTCCTGGCATATCCTATGCATGCATAAATTGCATTGGAGGCTTTGCGCATCATCACATAAAGCTTCATTATATTTTAAAGTTCAGAATGGGACCTAAATGTTTGATGCTATCAAACAGCTTGAATTGTATTCTTTTCAAACAGGGGAATATGCAATGAAGATGAAATTCCTTTACACATTTTTAAAACTCATTGTTCAACAACATTGAGGAACAAAGGTTTTATTTCTTTATGTTGTTGTTGTTGCTAGAAAGTAATGAAACTCAAACAAATTGATATGTTTCCGGTGATGGCTCTACTAGGAACTGTGTGTGCATGTCAAGTGGAGAGTATGAAATAGTTTCGCTTGAATTACAAACAATTGTAAATAACTCTCTTCTTGTGTTTCCATGAAGTTTCTTTCTTTCCAAAAACTTTATCTTACTTTTTCTTCATGTAGTCATTGCAACTACCATCAGGAACGTTTAAAGTTTATGTTGATCTCGGGGTTTTTTCCATTTACGTTCTTATTTTTCTCTTTGCTTTTGGTTTTCTTTAAGACTTTTAGTAAAAATGTCATTTTGTTGAGACAGTTTAATACAAATATTTTGAATGGCTATCTCAAGTACTATGTCATCTAATACCGCTACAGTTACATCTCCTAAATAAATGAGACTGAAAATGAGTGCCAAGTAGTCAAAAGGACTTTTTGACAATGTATTGTTAACGCGCTAAAAGAAAAATATGAAAAAGGGTCATAAGGGATTTGACAACAAGTTTTTTGAATTTAAATTTGTCATCTATTCACACGTACACAAATACTTATAAAGTCATATATTAACGGTTTATATGCGTATAAGAAGACATTAATAAATACCCATTCCCATTTGTTTATTAAAAGCACGAGAGAGAGAAACCATTGTCTTGTAAAGTTTTATGCAAATTTGTGAACGTAATTCGTAACGTGACGAAAGAAACAACATCAGGACGAAGTAAACATGACAGGCGTTAATAATGATATGCTTAGACTTTGTTTAAAGCAGAAAACCGAGTAATAACGAGAAAGGGAAGTAAAATATACTCTATTATATGATATTATAAGGCGTATGAATTACTTTAATAGCCTTTGTCTACGCCAGCATTACCCAACATAATTCACTTGCTATTCTTACTGTGATACATTCATACATTCTGTGATGGAATGTTTAGCATAATCTGAAAGGGCCTATTTAGAGAAACTCTATTGTAGGAAGGAGGCTTCATCAGACTTTTATTTAAAAAATATGATGTAGTTTAGCAAACATCCTTTAGATAATGGCTACAATTTCATAATTTCTTATTTAAATTCATGTTGAGTTCATGAGACTGCCATTTCATTACGCGTATCCTTTTTTGAATTTTTAATTGAAATATTTTAAATAAAGAAATTCTAAGAAATTTCTTATGAAATCTTTAATAACTTTTAACAGACTAGACCAAAAGAAATTAAAGCTGAAAACAACCAGTAACAAGAAACTCTATAACAAAAAGTTATCAAAAGTATGAGAAAGAGTTGAAAGTAGCAAAATTAGTTACTTTTTTATGTTCTGCGCCACTTAACTTCAATTTAAGCTTGAAAACATTTACACAAATAACTTGAAAATTGCATAATGCGGCCTTTTAAACTGAAAGCACTCCAACGTATTATTCTTTGTCTACGTTAATTCTATAATCTAGGAACTTATAGTAGAGTGTATACCTCAAATCGTTATGAACTGTTTCTCGAACAGGTTCCCAAGTGTGGTGATAGCCCTTCGATTTTAGAATTTAAGGTCACTTTTGTTGAGCATTAAATAAGATTTCCTGTTACGCTTGATAATACCCACTGAAGCAACTACTAAGAAGTTAATTGATGATACCACAGTAGTTTTTAATACTTAAAGGATATTCACATGATAACGAGGTTATGTTATATGATAACGAGAGTCTTTGGGTGATTACACTTGGGTTGAAATCTGTCAGTATTGAATACAAAAACTGTCTTCATAAGTAAAGAATACGACATAAGAACATTCAAGATGAAAATTGTTAGGGGACACATAAATTTTTGCTCCATACAATATCTAAGCATAGTTACTGACCTTTATTAGTCGCAAGGTACTGGAACTACGCCTACCCGTGGCATCACGACAGGCCGCTATGCATGCTCAAGTGAGCTTTTGGTACCAAAGCTACCACTCCAACCAACCATTAGGCACAAGGAGTATGCCTGCGAAGAGGCAATGAAAGTTACAATTGGCTTATGATACTAAATGAAGCCATAATTACGGCCAAAGTAGGCTATACAAAGCCCAAGAAAAACTCATAAAATTTATTAAAGAACGATACATATTACAATAAATATGTTGAATTGTAGTTGTAAATAAGTGTTCAATAAACAAAATTAAATAACGGATATTTTAGCCATATTTGTTAGCACTAACTAAACACTGAGGTAATTATTTCAGGACTGTATGGTAGAAATATCGGAAGGAATTTGTATGAGGTCAATTGCACATACAATTCATGTCAGTATAGAGCAGTAATAGAGGAGGAGAAAGCTGACTCTCATGAGAAGGAATGATGTGAAGCAGTTGCTCAAAGCGATGCATTAAATTGCTAAGTATTTTAGCCAATTGAGAACTGATCCTACGCAGTAATTTCTGTAAACTTTCTAAAGCAAAAAAAACCTCGTAATTTGGGAAGATACAAGAGAAACGAGAAAAAAACTTAGAAGACAGCAAAGTGGCTGAAAATCAAAAAAGACAACATTATACTCACTCGAATGGTGGTCTTCTCTAATATTATTTGACTTCGGAAAAGCCTTTTATTTAACTTATGGAGTCTCATCATAAAATAAGCCCCTATGTAACCCTGTTTACTAAAGCAAGTTGTCAAAGACAATGAAGATCAATTGGTACTTAAACTTATGTTGGATATTTTCACCGTCAGTGTGTGAACTGTAATAGCCGAGCTTTAGCCGAGGTTCATAAGCCGATTACATGATCATTGATGTGTGTAGCAATACCCATCTTCAAGTTAACTAAATGGAGGTAAGTAGTCAATAAAAAAGAGAAAATAAAATACTTTCATAATCTATAAATATTATGAGCATTGAAGCTCTTGTAGTTTCTTACAGTCTGTACCACGAAACACGATTTGCTCTTCATCCGTTTCAGTCTATAATGAACAGTTTTGTTGGCAAAAACGTTGGCTCAATAAAACTGCATGTAAGAAGGCCTACAGAATTATTTTCCTAATAATGTAGCAAATAAAATATTAATCTCTAAGTAAAAGTTGTGGATTTTCAAGTCATTAGTTTTAGTTTTTGACTTCTCTGTTATTATCTGATATTTCTGTTATTAACTTGCTGTTAAGCCCATCTACTGTTAAAAATTGCTGCTTTTACCACATTTACAAAATATTGTTTAAACACATATATTTAAAGAATCCACATTATTGCAATTATTTATGTGGCAAGTATATTATTTATTTGTTTAGTTTCCCCCGTTATTTCTTGTATTATTTTGGCCGTTTCTAACAATTTAAGGCAATAACTTTTGACTTTCTTAACCACATCACATGGCCATAAAACTAAAAACAATTTGACCGAAAACGATAGAAAACTATTGCACCTGAACAGGATGAAAAAGCGCAATAAATTGCGGTCACTGGTCAGTTGCGACAGCAGCTGCTATTGCTATGTAGCTGATGGTGTTTAAACCTAAAAACGGAAACGGAAAAGGACTTAGGGAAAAATTAAATAAAAATAAAAATAAATAAAGTAAACGAAATAAAATAAAATGTTTCAAACACAGAAAGATGTAGGCTGTGCATATTCGAACGTAAGGTTTACTGTGGATACTCAGTTTATAGTGAATGTAGTACAGATGTTAGGCTCTATATATTTTAGAAATGTATTCATTGGTCATTATAACTCTTTAGTCAGGATTACGATCTAGCTCGCACAGCACTTGTGCTGTGTGTTTAATGTCGACTCCGAATGACAGATTTTTTGAGACATCCTTATAGATTACTTACCTATAGCTCATGCTGTGTTCGTCAAAAATTTGCATGAGTGAAGGTACCAACAGTCCAAAGGCGACTCTTGTAATGAACACAAACAAATGAAATGTTGTAGGACTGAATCAAATGAAACCAGTACCTTAAGAAATTGTCAAGAGAGGACTGCGGGAGCCATTGAAGAGCTAGCTAACAGTCGGGCGGGGAGGTTTGGTCCTCTCTTAAAACAAAATCCTGTTTGTATACAGAGTTATTTTGTTATAGACTCCCAATTTTTAAAAAAAGATCTTAAAAAAATTGTGGAATAGAGTGGACCAGAATGACTATAAGTTTTCTATAGAAGCCCGTTTATAGTCACGAAAAAAAAACAAAGACTTTTTATCAATTATACCCAGATTAGAAGCACTATCAGATGTTGTTGATAGGCTAGTCTCAAAACCCTTCCAATCTCTATGTCCTAATGACTATGTATACTTTTAGGACCCCACATAGATACACACCTAACGTCTTATCAACCTAAGAAAACACTGTTATTTAATTTAGCCAGACATTATGTCTAAATTCTCAATTTATTCATTTTATACTTAGAGTTAACATTTAAAAAAAAAAATTAAGTACTTTGGTTTGTTTACCAAAACATACGCTAACCGAGATTAAATTTCAACTAGTATAATAGATAATTGTTAAATACTAACGTTAAAATTATATGTATAAGTATATGAAAACTGTGGGAGCATTAATATCTTTACACTAACTATACAATTCATGAAATTGACTATTATCAAGTATCTGTTGTAATTGCAAAATATAAAAACTTTGAAAAGCAAAGAACAAAATGTAAAAAACGTAACCAAAAATATAATATATGTAAAAATGTATGTAGCAGCAAGAATGAGAATTATATAAGAAACTCTTATTTTAAAATTTAACAATCGGTTTGAAAACAATACTCATTTATATGATTTGCAACCTGATTGATACGATCATACTAATGAAGTAATAAGCAAGTTGATGATCATTATTGCTGCTTAGATCTTAAAATGATATAAAGGATGTTATAGAATTGTGGACTCACCAAACATGTGTGCTGTCGTTGTTCTGGAAGGCCTTCAAGATTACGAGGTACATGTTGATTAAAGATGAAATTAATTGCTGTAAATTTTTGTAAATTGTCCCCAAGATTATCTTTGGTTACTTGTAAAACAATTTTAATCTATTAATGCTCACACCTATGCTCTTAAGTTAACTTAGTATTTAGGTAGAATAACTTAATTAAAGTGTAATTTTACGTAGAATATTTAAACAAACATTTGAAACATTTCTTTATCGATCGTTAATGTTCTCTTTAAATTAATGTTGTGGTAAAACGTAATGATCATTTTGGCATAATAAACAGCTTAATTACAAAATTCAGAAAAATCAATGATCATTTATTTTTGTACCATAACAATGATTAAAATTTTTTGATTTTATTTTGTTTTCTTTTGGTTTCGTTCCATTTGAATGAATTATAAAAAAAAATTTTAAAAGAAATGTATATGAAATTAAGAATATAAATAAGGAGATATTTGTTGAAATTTTAATTATGTGTTACTTAGCTTTAAATTATTTTGTTACTTTTTAAAATTTTACTAGTTTCTACTAAACATTTTAGACAATGTTTGTGAAAACGGTATTGTTGAAAATTTATAGGTGTTTGTCAAAAATGTATATGTTTGTTTAAAATTTTAAATTGTTTTTAGAAAATTAACTAATTTTAATTTTGACCATGAATTGGACATAGGTTTTGATATAATTTGAGTTACATTTTCGGAAACAATGAGGTATTCGTAAAATTCAAAATCGATTTGTGTTTCAAAACGTGGGATTATATAACACGATCTTGGTGCCGAAAATCTAGGTTAGGTATATGAGCTCTAGGTTTTTTTTTTTTTTTAATGCTGAAAATTAGAGGTTGTATACTGGTATGCGGGAAGATTGAAATTTGGATTTCGCAGGATTCCAACCTGCTGATTGGGTCTGTCTATTCGCAGACTGACCAGGTCTGGATTCTTCTTCGTATGATCGGTAATCGTATCTATATATTTATCGTCAGATTTAGGGAGTGAGGTTAGTTGCTACCATTGTGGGGACCTATTTAAGAGTTGTGGTGTCTTACTAAAAAATGATTTGCCACTGGTTTTATATAATTACCTTTCCAGGGTGATACTCAGACACCTAGGACAGACCACGTGGGTCTGTGGCCAAGTTTTGAGCAAATTTTCCTCGCAGAACAATGCTGCTGTTAATGATTGAAATACTTTAACACTTGTTTAAAAGATTGGTATTATTTAACCAAATTGAATATAAAAATTTTTAAATTGCAAAAATTCTATTAATTTTCAGTTAAATACTATTAATTTATTTTACACTTTTAGTTAATAGCCAATTATGATGTAAGCTCGGGTAAGATTTTGATCAAAATGGCCGAGAATGATAATTTTCCATAAAATCTAAGCTCGTAGAATAAGAGTGTAAAGTAAAACACGTATAACTTCTAGAAAGTTTTTTTTTATCTGTTTCTTTAAATTTGCAAATGGCAATGTCGGACGAAAATGAACCCTGTTTTACAGTAACCAGATATCAATGTCATGACATCAGAGTCATTACCATAGACATAATAATGTTTGTGAAGTGTAATTTATAATTTCTTAAGTAAAATGTAAATAATTACCAATAATTACTGCAAAAGCTTCATTTACTGATTTAATTAAGTTAATTATTAATTGTAATCCTAATCATTCAAATGTTTTTATTTTCAGCTGTAATGTTTACATTGTGTATCTCAGGAACATGTTGCTAGAGAATGTTGCTGTTATTACTGCTGATCAACATTGGTAAATAACAAAAGCTCCACAAAAGAATACACATTTCGGCAACAATAGCTCTGTACGTGAAGTTTTCAAATCAAACTGATTAAATAGAAATATTTGTAAATTAAAATAAAATAAAAATCAAGTATATGAAAAATTGTATAAAATTGAATTTTGTCATAATTTTTCAGTTTAATGGTAAACCGTTCATTACACTCTGAACGACATTTTTGAGGAACTTTTTCATGGCAATTTTACTTACTTTCAGAGTTATTGGCATAAATCTGTTAAGAGTATGTCATCAAAGAAATATTTTTGAAAATTTCATTTTGTTGGAGATGTCTGACGTAGTGTTTGAACCGTGGCCTCACGTCCAATAAGCCTAGACACCTACCTACCAGACTATGTCATCACATTTAAAAATGAAGCATAACTAGGAAGAAAATAATATAAAAACAGAAGTGATTTATCATCAGAATTTCTAAGACTTCATGGCTTAAGAAATATCAATTAAGAATTTTGAAATTTCTGAGGTTTAGCAAGTAACTCATACAACCTTTTTTTGTATTAATGAAGCCAATAATGATCTTAGTCCTGGTGTTTTAGGTAAATGGATTTCTTCTGAAATAAAGCTATCTCTATCGGCATAGTCCAGTAATTGGCTGCGGTTCCATTAATCTACTTTTCTGGACTCTGGGTATGCCACCATTAAGCTTCTGAGCTTTAGACTTATCTTTTGTCAAAACTTGTCATATATGGATTACTTTTCTATTGATTATCTTCCGAAACTCAAGATCGTTGACCACCACTAGGTACACACCCACATGCCAAGACGTTTTTTCGTCCCTCCCATGAGCCATGGAAAAATTAAATGAAGTTACTCTTGAACATTTTTTCCAGGGGATTAACAATGCACAGTGTAAGATTTAGCCATACTAGGGAGACAGAATTAAATATCTTGGAAAACAAATTATGCTAGATCTATGAATTTTATAACATTGTCAAAAAATGGGCGATATTGGACCATTGCCACGCCCACCTCCCATACAACTGAAAAAAATTATTTCTGATATTATTCGCGTTGGATAATCAACAAGTAAACAAGCAGTGATTATGCATGATAATGTCTAAAATAAATATTAAAGAGGTAGAAGTAACAATTTATTTTTATTGCAATATGCTTAACTTAAGCAAACATAACTTAAAATTGATGTAAAAAAGAGAAAAATTCAACCGAAAAATAATGTTTGCTTGAAAAAAGTTTTATTAAATATTTAATTTGTAAAGTTTAGTTGATATTTCTTTATGTACTTTTCGCCCTTAAAATTTCTCATCCTTTATAGTGATACTTAAATTCAATATCGCTGCATATGACATTTTTCTCAATATTTTTCAAAGTGTTAACTTTACAACTTCTTCTTAACTTAGCTATAAAAGGAAGTGTTCATCTTTCTTATTATTTCATTTTTCTTTTTAATATTCTTCTCTTGTTTATTGTTCTTTCAGTTTTTTCATTTACTTTCTATAACGATTTGAAGCAATAAAATAAATGTGCACTCATCTTGTCATCTTGCCATTTCCGTATCCGTTTTCTACATGCTCATACCGTTTGTCTTTAAGCAACGGTACATTTGAGCGCGTTTATTTATTATCAAACACATTTATACTGAAGCTGATAGATCCAAAGTTATACACACCTACACTTACATAAACAGTAAAGCGAAAAGCTAGTAGCAGTTGTTGCTGAAGCCAACAAGCCGGCACAATGGATCCTTATTACCCAAGACAACAACCATGATACTATTGAGAAACGGCAAGGAAGATGTAACACCAATTTGAAATATAAGTGCACAGACAGTCTAGAATACATATTCTATTCTTTGAATACATTTTCCATTTGAAAACCAATTATTCTCGTCATCAGTTATATTCGTTATCGTTGTCATTATCAATTCTCCAATTGAACTCGTCAAAGTTTTTCAATTAGCTCCTGCTCTTGATTCTGTTTATGCTGTTGCATGTGCTTTACCAACAACAACTATCCAACAATTCAAACTCAAATAAAATTCAATTCATAAACGCCTTAACCAGGCAAAAACTTATGCCCCTATTGCCGTTCTCAACTCAACTCAGTTTGGTCGTCTGCCAGTCAACCCAACTTTCACTCAACCAAATTATTTTTTGATATTGCGGAACTCAACGATTTTAAGTTGTAATTGTTATGGTGTTGCCGGTATGAAATTTAAATTTCATATTGGTAACACCATGAAATTTGTTTGGAAATAGAAGAAATGAAAACGCAAATATAAGTTAAAACCAAGTTTTTGTATAAATAAAAGTAAATTAAAGATGGATTTATGTGTGGATTTATTTTACGAAGATCAAAATCATGACGCTACTATAAATGTTCTTCGTATACGTAGAAAAATACGCGATGATTCAAATCCTCTTGAACTACCCAGTGCTAAGTAAGAAATGTCCCATGTGTAATTTTTAAAAGCTGTTTATTTCATAGTTTTTGTAAGTATTTTTCTCCAAATTATTATTGCTTTTTAAAAGTTTAACTTGTGTTATTTGTTTTCTCAAAAGTTCTAAGCGCTCTTGTTCTGTTGATTTTTTTTCTTAGACGGGATATTTAATAACATCTCAGGGGCATTTGTAATGACTTGCTCCACATCGGGATTTTGAGGAGTCGCAAAAGCGCAACTGGTTGTCGGAGCAATATTATCAACGTCGAATGTGTGTCCAGATGGAGCTACTTGGTCATTTAGTGATAACAGGAGGGATACGCAATCCTCAAGGGTGTTAAGGGGAATTTCTTGTGAGGGACTATTTCCTGTTGCTTGATTGTTTTTTATTATTAGCAATTTTTTTTACTTGCTTTGTAGTGAATCCAAACCTATACGGAGTAAAAATTCTAATAAAATGTCTATTTACAATATTTTAGATGCTGTATACTTATACGTTGCTAATCGGAGGGGGTTCTTGTATGTGGACTCAAGTTATTCAATTCTGTAGAAAATCCTTCCCACGCTTCCTTGCACTGATTTTTGGTCTTCCCAAATTTTTGCTTTTGTTTAGATATTTCTGGATTATTTTCCAACAACTTCACAAGTCACTCAAATTGGGTTGTTATTTGGTTGTTATTTTCAATTTCTTGCGTATTAAATATTTAATTATTTATTTTAAGCAGAAAGAAACTTACGATTTGTCCATTTTTATCTTTTTTTCTATTATTTTTAAAAAGAAAATGTATTAAATATATAAGTGAACTCTATAACTGAGAGAGACTCAACTGCTAATAAGCAGTTGTCTATATTTAATGTTTTTGTCAACCAAACTCATACAAAGTGGTGAACCGTAATACCATAAAACACAACTAAAAATTAACCGCACAACCAAAAAGTCAACCGCGTTTAAGTTGAGAATGGCAATACCGATTTCTGAAAGACGACCAAACTACTACAAAAGTTGTCAACCGCAATAGGGGCATTATATTCGTACAACAATAACAACAACTAAATAGAAAAAATTGTATTTTTTTTTTGCTCAGTTGATTTGGCATGTATTTCCGTAACACAAATAAATGCCACGAGTTTTTCAATTTTTTTTATTCTCTTCTTTCTCTCGCTCTCTCTCTCTATGTCCTGTTCTCATGACATTTAACAAATTAAACGAAGCCACTTGACACCATTACGTTGTACATTCACCACTTTTTTCTAAGCTTTTGCTGCACTGCTTCCTTTGGCTGCTATTGCTGCCTTAGAGGAGAGGGTATGAAAGTCATTTTATTCCATTCTATTTCCATATTATAGTGTGGAAGTCTTGTCTTTCGCATTCGGCAAAAAGCCAAGAAACAAAATAAATGATGTCTCACAATTCTGACTTAGTAGTCGCATTCTCTGCTGCCCTAAACAAATGCACACTTGTTTTTTCACTGGCAGCATACAAGGGCAGTGGGTGCATGCGGACTAGAAGACAGGAAAAGAAGGAAGGAAAAAGTCAAATGAATGAGAAAAAACGAAACGCGTAATGTGCTGTCAAATCCATGTATTGAGAAAGCAGTTGATGACCACTAATTAGTAATAAACATTTAACTCCTTGGGAATTCTAGTGCCGATATCAAGCATTTTACTTGTATCATTAAAACAGCATGAACAACATACAACATAAATCATCCCCTGAAACCTTATCAATCCATTCATTAAATGAATGAGAGATGGATACAGAGTAGACGGTTTATATAGCGTAGACCTAGCTTCTCACACCACTTATGTTGTGAGTGTTAATTTTATACATGTGCGGCAGGGCATACAGTTTAAAGTGTTTGAGAAAGTTTTCATGACAATTTCATACTTTCAGAGTTTTTGCCAGATCTCTTGCTGAGAGGGAGTCGCCGAACAAATATTTCTTTCATATTTCGTTTTGTTTGTCTGACCTAGGGTTTGAACCGTGGCCTCACGTCTAATAAGCCAACATACTACCTACTACACTACGACGACTACCAGATTCATTCAGTATCCACTAATTTGCCGTCATATGAGCAAAGAAAAACTTAGTTGATACCGCTAAATAGTTTGATAACGACCATTCGAATAATTCGTTTAGCGGAAAAGAAACAACATAAAAAGAAGTTAAAATAAGATTCCTCAAAAAAAATGTGTAGATTTTGTGTAAGCAATACTTTCAAGGCGTTGATAACTTTTCAAACAATTTAAGTGAAAACGTCTTTTTTCTGTTCGCATATATGGTTTTAAGAAGTCCGTATTTTACTTAGTTAGGCACGTTACGTTAGGTCAGCGGGTAGCTTGCCGTTCACAGGCAAGTTCACTCGTTGGCCCATACGGCCCATTGTGTTACCTAGTGCGAGGTAACCCTCCTTGTCATTATCCGTTAGTGGTGTTTGAATCACTCTCAGCTCCGAATGAAACTGGCCAGTACCCTTAGAGAAACGTTCACCACCATGCCCAGATCATCAAACGTTCTGTCACCCAAAAACCGATGATGTCTGTCTGTATTTTACTTGAAAATTTGTGGATGTGCTGAAGGTTGTAAGGAAGTAAAAGTACTCTTATCGCTTTTAAAATCTGTGAAAGTATTATTTCGAATCTGGCAATATTTAAGTCATTATTTTTTGTCACAAGCTTCAGAATATTATCTCCACTGAATGTAATGATTCGATTTAAGCTTAACCAACGTTAGAATTTATTGGGCCAATGAGAAACTAAAAGATGATGAAGATTTTGCCCAAAGAAATCAACTCATTTTCAGCATGATGGGTACGTTAATAAGCAAAATTGTCGTATTTGTGGTTCAGAATACCATCACGTGGCCTTACATTAGGAGTTACTGTTTGGTGCGGCCTATATTTCTTTGAAAATGAGGTCAATGGAGACACCTATCGCACAATGATAACCTATTTTTTGTACCCACTCTTTATGGTATTATATGAACGATGTTTGGTTTCAACAGGATGGTGCAACTTGCCACACGTCTCATGCCACAATCGATTTATTAAGCCAAACGTTACTTAGCCGAAATGGTAATGTCAATTGGTTACCAAGAAGATGCTAATTGACACCGGTGGACGATTTTCTGTAAAGCGCTTTTATAGAAAATTGTTATGCCGACAAACGAGAGTCAATTGAGCATTTGAAGCCCAACATTCGTGATGGCATTACCGAGATACGATCCCATACACTCGTAAAAGTGCACGAAAATTGTTTCGATCGAATGATGTACTGTGCGGCCAACCGAGGCAGCCAAACGAATGAAATTAAATTGCAATTTCTAAACAAAACAATTGCACTTCACAACGAAAAGAAAATAAATTTGACAAAATCTCAAACGGTTTTGTTTAATTGCATTTTTAAATTTAAACTTTTAAGTGGCCCTCCCTGCATTTAGTTAATTTCCAAAAAGGTAAACCACTGAAAGTATGCCACAGCATGACCTAATCATCTTTCCAATTCTATATAAAAAAAAATATGCATCTAAAAGGGTACTAAGGACAAGAAAGTATTAATTTTGAAATAATATGTTGTAAGCCATTAAAGTCATATCAAATAAGAAAGACATCCTAATACAGTAAGAGGTTCTAGGAATAAATAAAAAGCAGGCAAATATACGGGCGGCAGAGTAGTTTTTCTATGATTCATGGATCTTCAAATTCAGACCCGTTTGAAGAATGAAGTTTACTCTACAATAGCAACTTACTCAACATAGAACTTATGTAGCAAGATTTGAGTCTGTACTTAGAAAATTAAACGATTGAGGGTACACAATGTAACAAAAGTAACCCCGTCAAGTTATGACAATTTTAATTCATAATAATTTAATCGCCGTAGTCTAGTAGGTTATGCGTTAGCTTCAAACTCCAGGTCAGACAGCTCCAACAAAACAAAATACGAAAAGATATTCCTTCGGCTACTGTCTCTGAGCAGATTTGTGGCAAAAAAAACTCTGAGGGTAAATAATGAAAAAGTTTCTCAAAACATCTGTCGTTCGGAGTCGACTTCAAACTCTCGGTCCCTCCACTCATATGATAAAATTAACACACACAGCATAAGTGGTGTGAAAAGCTAGGTCATAGTCCACACTGAAGGGTTGTAATGTAATATGTATGTAAAAAAAAATTTTAACTATTTTTCCATATATGAAAAGAATACAAAATTATCTGAGGCGAACTCAACAGCACTGCAAATTAACTTAGCAAAGATGTAATATGTAATATGTGAGAAAAAAGTGGAGTTTATTTTTAAATTCAATAAGAAATATGGATGGACAGACAAAGGTACTCATTCACACGTATAAAATGGTCATGAATATAAAATCAAATAAGAAAAGGGGAAAAAAGCCAACCTTAAGTATCTTGAAGTACATTTTCCTTCCTTTCCTATTATTCTCTGGAAATTCTATACTTTAAATATATTCTATTTGGAATATATTTGTTTAAATACGTTTCAAATATCATTGCTATGTACAGTGGACAGCAAAACTCTGAAAAGTGTTATCGCTTGTATTTAGTAGAATATCCCTTAAGGTCAAGCACTCCATTTAACTCATTTGGAATTGAATGTACAAGTTTTGTTTAGTGTTTGCTGGTGGCACCATTAGCAAGTTTTTCGGTTGACTTTTGTTTGAGTTTTAGCGATTACGTAGGCGTTCATTCAAATGATCTCCTAAATACTCTCTTGAAGCTATATCGGGACTTTGTGCAAGAGTATTAAGCCTGTGGGGACTTTTTTTGTCAAAATATATTGCCGTACTAAGGCTTTTGCTGTGCACTGTACATGTGCATATACAGTCACACAGATAATTATACGCACTCCTCCCTAAAAATCATTTTTTTTTTTTTAAGTAATGAACTTCTAATCTAAAATTTTTTTACATTAACGTCTGTAACGACACATATACTTAAATAAAGAAAAAAGATTCCCAAAATCTATGAATTTGTGACTGAAGTTTGCCTAAAGCCAATATGGCACCACAGACGTACGACGTATATTTCGTAAAGAATTTCTCTAAGGGTAGCCCGGTATATAAAAGGTATTGTGGATAAAAATCCTAGGACTATAGTCGTAGAAATACGAAATACCTCGGAAAGAAGCAATCCGAAACAGTTCTAAGTGTTTTGAGAAAGAGCGGGTTCCCCAGCCGAGTGCCGAGAAAAAGCCATGGTTGGAATTTGCCCAATAATATATGGACAAGTCAACTGATTTTTGGGCGAATGTAATATTTAGTGATGAGAACAAATATAATTTGTTCGACTTTGATTTAAAGTTTTTCAATCTCTTTAAAACGAATTCAATTGAAACTTCTTTTCCATTTTTTTCTCTTGATTTTTTGTTCATTTTATTCAAATGAAATCAAATGCAAGCCAGTAAGAAACATGAAACTACGAGAAACTGTAACGTATTGTGTAAAAAAATTTAAGTTTTTTGTGATAAAAATTTATTTTAGTTGCTTTAGAAAAAAAGTACATAAAAAAGAGACGACGGTAAAGGGCGTTTAGAAGAGCATCACTACACTAAGAATATATTCCATATGGTAAATGCATTTTGTCATGCAAAGAAAACAACTGAAATAGTTTTTAGACATTATATTTGAATGTTTATATACTTTTTCAAACAAAAAATTAAAAACTTTGGGCCATAAATTTAATTTTCATTTGTTTGCATGGTGTAGTAGTAAAAGTGCTTGACTTGACTTATGCAATACAAGTTTTAATCCAAGAAAATTTTTATCACTGTTTTTATATTTTAAAATTTAATTCTCTTCCAACAACCTAATCAGATAATTCCTTAATCGTCCAGAGAGGATAAATAAAACTGTGAATATTTTACGATGTACAGAAAGAAATACTTGAAATATACTCAGGTACTAAATGTTTCCATCATTTCGCCTGCTACAGCAACCAAATACAATTGAACAAAGAGCATAACAATATAACCAACGAAATATGCCAAGCTGATGACTTTAGGCTTTGATACAACCGATAAGTTCCTTGCTTAGCAGCAAAGAAGTTTTTTAGTGAAACTGAAGCAAAGCCAAAGATATGTATATCAAAAAGAAAATTCTATACAACAGCGCTTTGTTCTCTAATCGTTTGGTAACTACCATGCAAACTACAGGTTACTTTCGGTTGTAAAGGTAGGTGAAAAACTGTGCATATAGTAGTAGTAGTTGAAGTAGTAGTAGTAGATAGTAGTAGTAGATAGTATCATTAGTAGTAGTAGTAGTTGAAGTATTAGTAATAGTAGATAGTAGTAGTAGTAGATAGTATCAACAGTAATAGTATTAGCAGCAGTAGACAGTATCAATAGTAGTAGTAGTAGTAGATAGTATCAATAGTAGTAGTAGTTGTAGTAGTAGTAGTAGTAGTAGTTGTAGTAGTAGTAGTCGTAGTTGATAGTAGTAGAAATAGTAGTAGATAGTATCAATAGTAGTAGTAGTAGTAGTAGTAGTAGTAGTAGTAGTAGTAGTAGTAGTAGTAGTAGTAGTAGTAGTAGTAGTAGTAGTAGTAGTAGTAGTAGAAAAGTAATAGATAGTAGTAGAAAAGTAATAGATAGTAGTAGAAATAGTAGTAGATAGTATCAACAGTAATAGTAGTAGTAGAAAAGTAGTAGATAGTATTAGTAGTAGTAGATAGTAGTTGGCTTATTAGACGTGTGCCCAGGGTTCAAGTTCAAACGTCCACAACAAAACAAAATATAAAAAATATATAAAATATTAAAAAAAAATATTTCTCCAGCGGTTTTCTTCTTCAGCAGATTTCTGCCAAAAACTCTGAGAGTTAATAAAATTGCCATGAAAAGTTTCTCAAAAATTTGTCGTTCGAAATCGACTTCGGACTGAGACCTACAGTCCACTGAGACCTACAGGCCACTAATGTATAAAAATTAACACAGCATAAGTGGTGTAAGAAGCTAAATCGTAATCCTGACTGAAGGGTTGTAATGGCCAATTATGTATGTATGTAAAGTAATTGAAATGTTTTATTAGAAAACCAAGGGTCCCATTTTCGAATACCGGTTAATTTAAGAAGAAAGAAAGAAAAACAATAATAAAAAATTAAGGGGAGATAAGTGACAGAAACACTCCAAGAGATAGGAAGAGGAAGGGTAGAAAGTAATTTCATTAGCGAACCAATGCGAGAAATAAAATCCTAACAAGAGCTATCTTCCCCATACCATTGTAAAAACCTTGTTACCAAAGTCCAATGCCTAGATGAGAAACGTAGTAAGATTCTGTAACTAAATTCAGTACCCACACTATTGAGTGTGAGCCACAATAGCTTGGAAATTTCCAAACCAGGCCTATTCACCATGCAATGTTTACTGTCTGTTTGATGCCAGAATCCCAGATTAGACTGAAGGAAGGAATAGGTTCGAGCACAACAGAATGTAAACAAATTCTCCAGTTTTCTTATCATGAATTTTGTAAAATTAAGAGGCTTTATTTCTGCCTCATGATAATGAAACATCCGACAAAGAATAACACCAACCATAAACATCATAGGAATGTCATCTCTTGGGAAAACGTAGATTTCTGTGAACAAGGATACTCACTACTATCCTTCATATATTTTAATCTATTTACTCTAGCAGGTCGTCTGTAACGACACATATACTTAAATAAAGAAAAAAGATTCCCAAAATCTATGAATTTGTGACTGAAGTTTGCCTAAAGCCAATATGGCACCACAGACGTACGACGTATATTTCGTAAAGAATTTCTCTAAGGGTAGCCCGGTATATAAAAGGTATTGTGGATAAAAATCCTAGGACTATAGTCGTAGAAATACGAAATACCTCGGAAAGAAGCAATCCGAAACAGTTCTAAGTGTTTTGAGAAAGAGCGGGTTCCCCAGCCGAGTGCCGAGAAAAAGCCATGGTTGGAATTTGCCCAATAATATATGGACAAGTCAACTGATTTTTGGGCGAATGTAATATTTAGTGATGAGAACAAATATAATTTGTTCGACTTTGATTTAAAGTTTTTCAATCTCTTTAAAACGAATTCAATTGAAACTTCTTTTCCATTTTTTTCTCTTGATTTTTTGTTCATTTTATTCAAATGAAATCAAATGCAAGCCAGTAAGAAACATGAAACTACGAGAAACTGTAACGTATTGTGTAAAAAAATTTAAGTTTTTTGTGATAAAAATTTATTTTAGTTGCTTTAGAAAAAAAGTACATAAAAAAGAGACGACGGTAAAGGGCGTTTAGAAGAGCATCACTACACTAAGAATATATTCCATATGGTAAATGCATTTTGTCATGCAAAGAAAACAACTGAAATAGTTTTTAGACATTATATTTGAATGTTTATATACTTTTTCAAACAAAAAATTAAAAACTTTGGGCCATAAATTTAATTTTCATTTGTTTGCATGGTGTAGTAGTAAAAGTGCTTGACTTGACTTATGCAATACAAGTTTTAATCCAAGAAAATTTTTATCACTGTTTTTATATTTTAAAATTTAATTCTCTTCCAACAACCTAATCAGATAATTCCTTAATCGTCCAGAGAGGATAAATAAAACTGTGAATATTTTACGATGTACAGAAAGAAATACTTGAAATATACTCAGGTACTAAATGTTTCCATCATTTCGCCTGCTACAGCAACCAAATACAATTGAACAAAGAGCATAACAATATAACCAACGAAATATGCCAAGCTGATGACTTTAGGCTTTGATACAACCGATAAGTTCCTTGCTTAGCAGCAAAGAAGTTTTTTAGTGAAACTGAAGCAAAGCCAAAGATATGTATATCAAAAAGAAAATTCTATACAACAGCGCTTTGTTCTCTAATCGTTTGGTAACTACCATGCAAACTACAGGTTACTTTCGGTTGTAAAGGTAGGTGAAAAACTGTGCATATAGTAGTAGTAGTTGAAGTAGTAGTAGTAGATAGTAGTAGTAGATAGTATCATTAGTAGTAGTAGTAGTTGAAGTATTAGTAATAGTAGATAGTAGTAGTAGTAGATAGTATCAACAGTAATAGTATTAGCAGCAGTAGACAGTATCAATAGTAGTAGTAGTAGTAGATAGTATCAATAGTAGTAGTAGTTGTAGTAGTAGTAGTAGTAGTAGTTGTAGTAGTAGTAGTCGTAGTTGATAGTAGTAGAAATAGTAGTAGATAGTATCAATAGTAGTAGTAGTAGTAGTAGTAGTAGTAGTAGTAGTAGTAGTAGTAGTAGTAGTAGTAGTAGTAGTAGTAGTAGTAGTAGTAGTAGAAAAGTAATAGATAGTAGTAGAAAAGTAATAGATAGTAGTAGAAATAGTAGTAGATAGTATCAACAGTAATAGTAGTAGTAGAAAAGTAGTAGATAGTATTAGTAGTAGTAGATAGTAGTTGGCTTATTAGACGTGTGCCCAGGGTTCAAGTTCAAACGTCCACAACAAAACAAAATATAAAAAATATATAAAATATTAAAAAAAAATATTTCTCCAGCGGTTTTCTTCTTCAGCAGATTTCTGCCAAAAACTCTGAGAGTTAATAAAATTGCCATGAAAAGTTTCTCAAAAATTTGTCGTTCGAAATCGACTTCGGACTGAGTAGTAGATAGTATCAACAGTAATAGTAGTAGTAGAAAAGTAGTAGATAGTATTAGTAGTAGTAGATAGTAGTTGGCTTATTAGACGTGTGCCCAGGGTTCAAGTTCAAACGTCCACAACAAAACAAAATATAAAAAATATATAAAATATTAAAAAAAAATATTTCTCCAGCGGTTTTCTTCTTCAGCAGATTTCTGCCAAAAACTCTGAGAGTTAATAAAATTGCCATGAAAAGTTTCTCAAAAATTTGTCGTTCGAAATCGACTTCGGACTGAGACCTACAGTCCACTGAGACCTACAGGCCACTAATGTATAAAAATTAACACAGCATAAGTGGTGTAAGAAGCTAAATCGTAATCCTGACTGAAGGGTTGTAATGGCCAATTATGTATGTATGTAAAGTAATTGAAATGTTTTATTAGAAAACCAAGGGTCCCATTTTCGAATACCGGTTAATTTAAGAAGAAAGAAAGAAAAACAATAATAAAAAATTAAGGGGAGATAAGTGACAGAAACACTCCAAGAGATAGGAAGAGGAAGGGTAGAAAGTAATTTCATTAGCGAACCAATGCGAGAAATAAAATCCTAACAAGAGCTATCTTCCCCATACCATTGTAAAAACCTTGTTACCAAAGTCCAATGCCTAGATGAGAAACGTAGTAAGATTCTGTAACTAAATTCAGTACCCACACTATTGAGTGTGAGCCACAATAGCTTGGAAATTTCCAAACCAGGCCTATTCACCATGCAATGTTTACTGTCTGTTTGATGCCAGAATCCCAGATTAGACTGAAGGAAGGAATAGGTTCGAGCACAACAGAATGTAAACAAATTCTCCAGTTTTCTTATCATGAATTTTGTAAAATTAAGAGGCTTTATTTCTGCCTCATGATAATGAAACATCCGACAAAGAATAACACCAACCATAAACATCATAGGAATGTCATCTCTTGGGAAAACGTAGATTTCTGTGAACAAGGATACTCACTACTATCCTTCATATATTTTAATCTATTTACTCTAGCAGGTCGTAGAATATCGTAACAATTGTTGTTATATTCCTGTTCATTATCCTGCGTAGTATATTTAAAAGCCTTTTACATGATTTGTAAATTAAATGATTCCAGATAAGTTTTATTCTATACATCTCCTACAGCGTAGGATTAATTTGTTCTGTGCTATGGAGACCTATTAAAATCTATCAAGATTTACACCCACGCATGGCGAAAGACATATCCTTTTAGCCAGTGTAACTATGTGAATAGATGGAATAATAAAATGACAGTTTCAATTAATTCACTCGCTGAATACTTTGCCAAAGAAGATTATTGTATGTGGTTATGACAACTGAGAAGTATTAAAGAGAACTGAATGAAACCTAACTGAGCAGAGTCGAATGGCAGCTTCGAATTAAACTTTAATTTTTATATAAGAGTTCTGCAGTGACATACATAATGATGGAAACAAATATTAAGTTTATAAAGATAATGATAGCACTTCTTTTATTTTTTAAAATAAATTTTCCTTGGGTGTCCTGGTATTCTAGTGGGTTAAGTGCTAGACTATCAGCGTGTGAGTCGTAGGCTCGGTTTCCACCAGCGAATTGGTCTGTTAAATTATAACCATCATATGATCGAAGTGCTGTAATTAATAAATAAATAGAAATAATTTTCCTTTTCGTTAGAAGCCCTTTTTAACCACTGTCAATATAGTCATCTTTATTTAGTTTCTTTAATAACCACATGTATAGGGTACTTTGCAGTCGTCATTTACCTTCTCTTGTGTTTTATTTCTATTGTTATTTGCTGTAGTTGTTTTTTCTTTTAGTACAATATAATATTTTATTTCTCTTTTTGTTATTCCTTTTCTTTCTATTTTTTATTTGATTTTGTCTTTTACTACCACTTATATTCAATTATCCTGTGGTTGTACTTTTGCAGATTTTTTATTTTCTCAATTACTTTTATTTCCAGCTTGTCGCCATATTTTTCATATTCCTGGTATTCTATTTTACTTAAAACTTTAATGGTTTTCTATGTTCTAGAAATGTATGTAAAAAGCAGTTGAAATATAAGTATTACATACACTCAAAGAAATTTTATATTTAACCCTTTCATGCCCGATGTTGCCTATAGGCAACATTGTACATTTTTGTTCATAAATTCCGTAATTTTTAATTTTTTTAAGAGATTTTTTTTTTGCAAACAAGCTTGGTTAAAAACGTGTAAGACCAGAATACGTAGGACTCTGAATTTAATATCGCTTCATATTGAGGCCATGACTAACAAACACATGTCCTTAAAAAACTTTTAGCTCTGGCCCAAAAAATTCGAGCATGAAAGGGTTAAGAACGATACAAAAATTATCGTTGAAGGCCTAGAATTTGAATTTCTACAGATAATACATAATTGTTCATCACAACCCTACAGTCAGGATTACGATCTAGATTCCCACACCACTTATGTTACGTGCGTTAATTTTATGCATGAGTGGCGGGACCTACAATTTAAAGTCGACTCTGAACGACAGATTTTACTCGCAGAACCTTTTCCCGAAATCTGCAGAGTGGCAGTTGCCGAAGAAATATTTTTTTGATATTTCGTTTTGCTGGAGATGTCATGGGGCTTGATCCTCCTAGCCTCACGTCTAATAAGCCAACACACTACCTACTAGACTACGTCGACTTCGATCTCAATCATCATCATGTGGGTAAATAGTTAAAGTGTTGACCAAGCAATACGGGTTTAAAACCTCCCTAAGCAAACCATTCAATAGGACTCTGGACATTTGAAGCTCCATAGAGAGAAACATCAAGAATAATATTACATGGTCAGAATGAAGTATATCGCAAGAAAAAGTAGGACCATTGAACAAAATTTCTTACCATTATACACAATAAAACAACCCTATACAATATCACAAAGGGAAAGACGATAATTCCATCGTCCCTGGACCAACATTTACTGTAAATTTTTTTCCGAAAAACAACGGATTATTCTAAGGCCTATTGGCTTGGAAAATACATTGGAAAATGTCAATCGTTAGCAAACGTTTCTTGGTTAGACGCTCTCACACGTTACTTCTTCAGCAACTCGAAGGGAAAAGAAGTACCGTCGGTCACTTTAAATGTCAATACCCACAACCTGCGCGGAAGAATACTGGGAACCTGATTGTTAACATCCAACACGAAACCGTTCGAATTTAGGATATGGAAGGTCGCCTTGTATATAATTGAGTGTACATAGAGTTTTCAAATTTTAATGCAAAGCGATAGCGCAATGAGCGTAAATGAAAACCTTACGTGTTTTTATATAGGTTGACAACATCCTATCCTGGGTCAATGAGGAATTTTGCTCCATTGCCAGACTCATTTGGCCTACGATGGGTTGGAGGCCCAACTGCTCAAACTTGGTCGCAATGTCATCTCGATCACAGTGGCCATGCTTACAGCTCATTGCGTTATTGGAAGACTAGCAGAGAGACTACAGCTCCTATCAAACGACTTATGCAGCGGGTGAGGGTCAGCTGAAAAGGAGAAAACTGTTATCCACTGTTTCTTTTGTCCGTGCCTTGTCAATGCCCATCTCGTGCCAGGTGCAGCTTTAGTTTTTTTAGCTCTCATTCCTTGCCAGCTTAATATATCAATCATTGATATCGAGGATATAGTTTATTTTATAAAACTTTGAGGCTGGTTTCCAGCATAGGGAAGTCGTGCTTTAGTGTGCAGCCAATGCACTGACTAACATCCTTGATGACTTTGGTTGAATTAGGTCAGTAAAGGAGCACCTGTATTTTACTTTTAAAACAGGCATCCATAATAACTAACTGGCCACTTGATTTTTCTCAGTGCATAAAGTAGGAATATACCATAAAGAAATTAGAAATGTTGATGCACTAGGATACACATCGTTGCATCGTTTTACTGAAGTGCTTTATTTGCAATCCTCTCTTAATATAATTTTATTCATAACATTTCATCATTTGCATTTTGTTCTTTAATTCTAGTATTGATTTTAAATAACATTTTCCTGTTTCCATTTACTGCTGTTGTTATAGCCTAAAAGTGTTTGCAATTAAATTTTTTGTAATTTTTTCAATAATTTGATTAAAAAGTGTTATTTTATTACCGGAAGTCTGATTTAACAAAGTAGAGCCAAAAATACATCTGATTTCCTTACAACCTGTTCACGAACCAGTGGCGGAAGTACCTTGTAATTAAATGTTGTGAGTATGGTGTGGTAAGTGGATTTTAGTTGGTATCACGTAATTAGTAAAGCGAATTAGACCAATCAGCTGCTTAGCTGCTTCAACAAAAGCGAAAGTCTTCAGTAAACCCGAAAAGAAATTCATACTGCTTGGTACCACACTAGTTCAATTCAACTTTCAGAGCAGGTAAAGATGACAGGATATAGCAATACTATCTGGGGAAGTGGCAGTGGAATAGGAATACATTTATTATGCTGCCAACTTCTTACATCCTCAACACTTTTTGGACACTGATTTTTGTACACAAATTGGTGTCGATAAATGTTTGATGTTTTTTACCGGCATTTTATTTCAATTTCCAATTTATATTTGGCGCCATCAAATGTTCTTTCGCACCTTATATACCAAGAGTTACTGTCAAAAAGATTAACTACTATTATAGAGTATGTATCGCCTGTAAAAACAAATTAACTTCGAGTGTTTTATTGTGTTCCCCTCTCATCCTCACTCTATTTGTTGCAATTAGCTTTTAAGCATTAATGTCAGATTCCTTGCATGTACTAATGGTCCCTCAAGTCATATGGTTTTAACAAAGTCATGCACATCACGTTTAGCAATAAAACACAATAACATCATAAAGCATAGAAAGAAATTATACACGGCACTACATGGAAAAACTATGAAAAAACAACATGAAATGGACAACAACCGTACGTAACTTAAGTAGCAATTGTTGCTGTTGCAATGTAATAGTAGGTGATGTTGCTGTAACAGCATCAAAGCAAAAGCAAAAGCACTTAAGGAAATTAACTTGCAGTTGAATTATCATCAGAAACGTTTTAAGAGAGGGTTTATACAATAAATGAGTATGAGAGGGTGTGCGTGAGTATACTTCTTAAGATAAACTAATATTACTCATACTGTTAATGTTGTTTTTATGATTCGTGTCAGTAATAGTATAAATCGGTGTTGGTTTAGTTTAGTTGTACATGATGGTTATACGATATAATTGGCATTATTAAATTATAAACACTAACCGAAACAGCAGTAGTAGCGTTGGCAGCAGCTTTAAAAGTACGCGTGACCCATTTTGTCTTTTGGGTCTTTTAGGAGGTATAGCTTAAGGATTCTTACTTGAAGGTTTTTCTTCGTTTTTTTTTTTTTTTTTTTTTTTTATTGAGAACCTTTTATTGATTACAGTTTTATAACCAAGTAAATTTGCAATTTTCATAATATTCGAAGTTTTAAATTAAGAGAATTAACTGGTATTTTACGTAATACACCACGGTGAACCACTGCACTCAGTACATCGGTTTTCAGTACAGAAAGAGTCACAAAAGAATTAAACCCGTTAGATTAGTGGCTTTGAATTGTTTTTCAAGATTTTTATTTAAATTTGCAATATATTGTATCCCTGCTAGCATACTATGTTCAGAGCATTGGTTTAATATCTGCAGTAAACAGCTCACACGATATATATAAGTATACAGAAGATAATGTGTTGGCCTAAAATTATTATTAGAGGCAGGCCATGGTTCAAATATATCCAGCAACACGAAATATGAAAAAATATTGCTGCAGGGATTTCCTTTCAGCAGAGAGTAAGCAAAATATGAAAAGTTTCTCAAAAATCTGTCGTTTTAGAACCGACGTTAAAATGTAGGTCTCTCCACTCATGTATAAAATTAACATAAACAACATACAGTAGACGACAGCAAAAGTCTTAGTACGGCAATATATTTTTTTGCAATTTCTTGAATTTTAGCCAAAAAATTTTATAAAAATTTATAGTTTATATATGTATTTTATTAATTTCTTTCTGTTTTATTATAAAACAAAAGAAAAATAAGGAATAGTTTCCGATGACTCCATAGGTACCCCCAAGGAGAACCCTGAGTAAATTTAAAATTCAAAGTCTTAATATATGAAAATGTTATCGCTTGTATTTAGTAGAATATCCCTTAAGGTCAAGCACTCCATTAAATCCATTTGGAATTAAATGTACACGTTTTGTGTAGTGTTTTGTGGTGGCACCATGAGAAAAGTTTTTCGGTTGACTTTTGTTTGAGGTTTAGCGATTACGTAACCGTTCTTTCAACTGTTCTCCTAAATGCTCTCTTGAAGTCATAGCGGGACTTTGTGCAAGAATATTAAGCCTGTGGGTTTTTTTTTTTGTCAAAATATATTGCCGTACTAATACTTTTGCTGTCCACTGTAAGTGCTGTGTGAGAATTTAAAAAATACAGACATAATATAACATGATTGGTCATTACAACCCTTCAGTCAGGATTACGGCCTAGCTTCTCACATCACTCATGTTATGTGGGTTAATTATATACATGCGTGGCAGGACTTGCAGTTTAAAGTTTCTGAGAAACTTTTCATGGCAATTTTATTTACTCTCACAGTTTTTGCCATAAATCTGCTGAGAGGAAGTCGCCGAAGAAATGGTTTTTCATATTTTCGTTTTGATGTCTAACCTGGGGTTTGAACTGTGGCCTTACGTTTAATAAACAAACACACTACCTACTAGACTACACAACTAATATAAAAAATAGCTAAAGACTCCATATAAATTTCCGGTAATTTAGAGTTCTGACATTCAGTTATGTAGCTCTTAAAAAGACCAAAACAAAATCCAGCGAACAATAATATCCACCCCCTGGTTTTATAAATATTCGTACTTCCATGACTTTCTTAGACCTCTTGGTAAAAATGATGTCTTTAAATGGAAAGCAGCAGACCTAAAGAAACTAGAAACCAATTTAGTTTCAAATTATAATGAAGTATTTAAGATTTTTTTATTTCTAACTACTCCGCTGTTTGTATATGTATTTGAATTAAACCTTATCTCCTTTGTAAAATATTAATTGGACCTGAAAAGGACCGATTGTTTAAAGTTGAAAGCAGAATTAAAATTTATTTCTTTATTTATTAATTACAATACAAATTATATTCTAATTATATACGAGCTGAGTAAATGTGACCATATGCTCAGTGAAGTGTCACAGACCAGAGTCTCTGGTGGGATTCGAACCCATGACCCCCACGCTAATGGTCTAGCACTCTAACCACTGGACCCTATAATTAAATATAGTTTTAGGATGTTACTATATGTGTTTATATATGAATTAAATCTCATCTCTTTTATTAAATATTTGTTGATTCTAAAAAGAACCCTTTTTTTAACACTTGATAAAGTAGATGTTATATCTGAGGAAAACGATATCGTCTTTACCTTTCTATCTTCTATATATTTTCAAACCTTTCGTATATCCTCTTAATATTGTTAGTATTCACCAACGAAAAAATACAAAAGTATGCGACATGTGATTATGTGTTGTAATCCTATTGCATGGGGAAACTTCTAAGTCCTTCCACAATTTACGGAATCCCAGTAGAATACAGTTGGATGATTATGTTTGCCCAAATTATTTTTCAACACTCTCTTTTCACTCTCAACACAAAATATCTTTCAACTATAAAAAGACTTACACTAGTAATAAAGAAATTTTGTGTTAAAAACTTTAAAAACATACAAAATTTTATACAAAATATTACCACTCTTTTTTACAAACATGTACCATAAGTGTATACGTAATATTCGTAATATTATCACCTTAAAATAATATTGCTCATACCTCATGTTACCATGATGATGATGATGCTGTTGAAGAATTATGTACAAATGTGAAGTTTTCATTAAAGCTATTTTAGTAAAAGATTGTGTTTTCTAAACGTGATTGGTAGAGAATATTTTTATTATTAATGATGTTTTTCATAATCAAAAATGAAAATAATTTTAAAAATATACAAAAAAGAACAAATATTGGTTATTAAACCTGGGCACAAAAAATATCGTTTTCGTGATCTTTGCTTATAACACTTTTAGACAATATGTAAAACAATTATAAACAGCTTTTACGTACTTACACACACGTGTAAATACAACATCAAATGAAATAAAATAAGGGACAAAAAACAGTTGCCGTAGTCCAGAAAGTAGTGTGTTTGCTTATTAAACGTGAGGCCACTGTTCAAACCCCAGGTCAGACATTTTCAATAAAACGAAGTATGAAAACTTGTTCCATGTGACTTCCTATCAGCAGATTTCAGGAAAAACTCTAAGAGTAAATAAAATTGCCATAAAAAACTTTCTCAAAAATCGTTCAGAATCGTCTATAAACAGTAGGTCCCACCACTCATGCATAAAATTAACACACACAACATAAGTGATGTGAAGAGCTAGCGTGTAATCCAGACTAAAGCGTTGTAATAACCAATTACACTGTGCGACAGTGAAAATACACCCGAGTAACTACATAGCTTAAGTTATTCACTAGGATGAGTAGAAATCAAAAATATTTTTTTAATATTTCTCAAACCCTCCAAACATGTTTTATTTGACAAGAACGGTTTTTATGATATTTTCACGCAAAATTATTGATTATACAAATATGTTTGAACGAATTTAAAAAATTCAAAGTTTTTTTTTGAACATTTTGTTCAAACTTAAATGTTATGAGTTTTGATGGGGTAAACTTGGAAAATATTATTTTTTCTTATTTTTTCAAGTTTGGCCATTCTTAATTGCAAAATTTAATTAAAATATATGAAATAAGTGTTGACATTCTGAAAGTGCTTTATCTTGTGAAGAGATTGACACTGCGTTTGATAAAATCGGACAAAAATTATAGTAATTATTATTTAAATAGTATAACAGCCATGTTATATTTTTTATATACATAAGTATGTAATCTTATGAAACTGAACAACATAGACTAGGTTGTTACTCGAGTGTATTTAATATTTTGTATTTTGTCCCACCGTGTTATGTATGTATGTATGCATGCTTCTATATAACACATGCACACATTACTGGTAAATACATACATTTAGTTAGAAATATGGCTTAACTTCTTATGCCACCCATGTGGTATGCATTTATTTTATTCATGGGTAGCAGTGCCTGCAGTGTAACATCAAATCCAGATAATAAAGTTGAAAAGCTTGGTCATGGCAATTAGTTACTGTCTCAGCCTGCTGAAAGTATCGCCGAAAGTACTATTTTTTCATATTTTTTTTTCCAAGATGTCACAGCTAAGGTTCGAACTGCCGAATTCTTGCCTAGTAAGGCAATACCCACTAGTTATCACTGACCGCACATATATTATCGCAAATTAGAAATGTATATAAAAACATACATAATTGGTCATTACAACCCTTCAGTCAGGATTACGACCTAGTTTCTCACAACACTTATGTTGTGTGTGTTAATTTTATACATGAGTGGTGGGACCTACAGTTTAAAGTCGACTCCGAACGACATATGTTTATTTATTGAGAAACTTTTCATGGCAATTTTTATTTACTCTCAGAGTTTTTGCCAGAAATCTACTGGGAGGAAGTCGCCGAAAAAATACTTTTTTTATTTTGTCTTTGATGCCTGGCCTGGGGCTTGAACCCAGGCTTTTGCGTCTAATAAGCCAACACACAGCCAACTAGACTACGGCGACTTCAAAATTTTACCGTAATTAAGGCTTAAATTTTGAGAGAAAGCAGTGAAGAGCGCAATTAGAATAGAATAAATAATAGCAGACCCAAAGTGCAGTAAAATAACATAAAATCCTTAACTCTTGATCGTAAGAGAGATTTAAACATACCGTTAAACGCTAACTCCAACTTATTGTTTTGGTGTAGATCAACTTCAAATGTTTTAATCTATCTAAGACTACATACGACTTAATTACTGACCAGATCCTTGGGTTCTTATCTGAGTTAAATTGAAAATAAAAACATCAGCTTTCTACAGATATGGGTAGTAAGTTTTGAGTTCATAACTTCACACGGATACTTGGTTCTAGAGATTAGAAACACTTTCTCTTTCTCTGAGCACATAGAACAATGGAAGAATTCAGTGGAAAAATCACATACAAAGTAAAGGGAAAGACTTAAAATTTTAAATCTTTTTAAAGAAATATTTTGCCTATGACCTACACAAAGTATTTCTAATGAAAAGAAAAACACAAAAAAAGGAATCAACAACACAATTTTGCGAGTTATTTTTGTTGTGCTTCTCTTAATTCACAAAACAGTCGTTTTGTCAGCCACCAAGAAATAAAAACAAAATGCCTGTAATTAGCATAGGAGCTGCATTTCTATGTGGCAGTCTGTATGTCTTTTTGTTCTCTTTAGGAAATCTTTTACCTTTAAGGAAGTATTATAGTTGTAGTTTAGTTGTTATTGTTATTGCTGTGTCCATGCAAGTATCACAATCTTTATTCTGTGTATAATGATACAATTATACAATATAATTCGCGCATATGAGCATAGCTCTTTAAAACGGAAAGGTACAATAATCACAACTATAACCGTAGATCGAGCTTTGTATCAAACATGATACATTTCAATTTTTGAGACTATATAACTTCAATTCAGAAAAAGTTAGATGTCTGATATTTTTATAATTCGTTAGAATTGTTATCGCCATTATTTTAAACCAAATTAAAAAAGAAAATTTTAAACAGGCGTTACAAAATTCAAAAACTTCATAATTATGTATCATTTTTGATAAATATGACTTTCCTAGAGATTTTCTGGTGTCGTGTATGTAGTTTTTTTTAAGATTTCAAAGTTTGGGATGAAAAAATCTAGTAGTTTCTTACTGCTCTTCTCATATTTATCTCACGTGACAGACAAACGTTAGAAAAATGTGTTTCGTCTCACGTTTTATTACAGATGATAATATTTCGGTCAACTACGCACGTATGAGATAACAGAATCATTCGCTTTGATAATGATATATTTACACCTATTACGCCTTTTCGTACAATGAACTGAAAATCTTGCAGCCTTTAATAATCATGCTTAAAGCCTTTTTTTGAAATTCGAATAAAAACGAATTTTTTTTTCTAAAAAAAAAATATGTATTTATCTTAATTTTTTGTTAGAAAATTATACCCATTTTCATAAAACTTTTATCACACAACTTGTAGTTTTATGTAAGAAATAATACTGTATAAATAGTTTGGGATTAGCTGACATACTTTCAGAGCAGCCCATATATCCTTTTTTAAAAATGTTTAAAAATTTAAATTTTTGTTCGCCTCAAAGGTAAGAAAATTAAAGAAAATATATTTAAATAATGAAGCTTATGTTTTTATGTTGCTTTTTGGTATATTTTCATCTCAAATTAAAGTTTTTTAGAAACAGAATTCAAAAACTTTTTAGTTTTGTTGTGGAAAATGAAAATTAACTCCAGCGATTTTAATTGAAATTTGATACTTAATGATGGGATCACTTACAGTAATTGTTAGGGAAATTAATTTAAGGATATTTATATAAATCAAGCTTCATATAGAGATTTACGGATTAATGCTTGGTATTGATTTATGTTTTCTTTCCTTTCCTTTCCTTTCCTTTTGTTTTGTTTTATTACCTTTTCAACTCATATTTAATTTTGTCGCTGGAGATTAGTAACTAACCCTCAACTTAGAGTGTTACTGATGCGAGTGACAATAAGCTGTCCCATCTAAGCAATTGGAAACTTATAAATCGCCACAAAGCAGTGTGCTAAACGTCAAATTATTACCATTTAGAAAGAAATAAAACCAAGCTGACATGAAGTGCTTGATTTTTATGTAAAAAACCATGCCAATGTAACATCATGTCAAAAATTTTGGCATAAATTTCATAAAAGTGATAATAAAACGTAGTAACGGTAAATAAATAGTTTTATTAAAATGAATTAAAATATCAAAAATTTTTAACAAAATCTATCAATAATCGTGACAATTCCATGTACTACAAGTATATATCAAAACTGATACATAAGCTAGAATTAGAAGTTTTAAGGCTCGATCTACGGATAAACGAGAAATAGAAATTTAAGAAATTACGAAACTATTGTATGTATACAAAATAGCAAAAAACAAAACCAGAAACATAATTTTAATTAATCAGTCTTCTGGGTAGAAGGTAAATTGAATACTTGTTTGAGAATATGCTGGAAAGCTTTAAATTGTAATACGAATGAATGAGTACTTACAAATCTTGCATGCTTTATCTCAGGCTTATAAAAAATTAAAGCTTATATGGAGTAATTTCATTGACAAGAAGCCAAGAAGCTGAGGTTTCACACCGTTAGGCTATTTTTTGTGGAGCGTCGTTAAAGAAAAGTATTATGCCGACAAACCAGAGCATTTGAACGCAACGAAAATTTACAGCAGCTTTAAATGTATGTGGTCTGATTTAATTAACAGTAAGCAGCTCTATGATATAAACTAACACTCTACAAGACGCTCATCCTCCCCGTGCTTCTTTATGGCGCAGAAGCATAGACCTTATTAAGCACTGATGCAGCAGCCTTGAGAGTGTTCGAGAAAAAGTACTGCGTAAGATCTTCGGTCCAGTGCGAGTTGGCGAATATGAATGAATGTATGAATTTTACAGGCTAAATTGGATCCACTTATTTGACCGTTAAGTGAATACCAGGATATAAGATAGCAGATCTTTTGCATTGGCCCGAACTACGAAAAGTTCTCTTAGTACTTTGGGTGTGAAAAACCTTCATACAATACCTTCTTTAGAAGAAAACCAGGCTTATTTTCCTGCCATGCTATTATATTTTACTGTCAAGCATTAGGCTTTTAGAAATACTACTACTAAACGTTGTATTTGATATACTTTCTTTTAGTTGAAATAATAATGGTTGCACAGCGGGGATACTACTTTTATTGACGCTATGTCATGTAATGTATTTTAGACCCCCTTTGATAGGTAACACGGTGTATATTAGTTCAATACTTATAGTAAACTTACTTGCCTTATAACAGTAAAATTAGAACATCGTTTATACGTTTCATAAGAATATTCTTTCTTTCAATTCTTATCTCCTGTCTTGGACTGTTGTTGATCGAAAATAAATTCATTTCATTATGGCAAATGGAAAACCTTATCAAAATTTCTAAAAAGAAAAAATAGAGAGAAAAATTGTAAAACATAAAATAACAATTGCAATCGTTTATAAAAAACAAAAAAAAAAATTTAAACTTTAAATTAATATGTTGTTGGATAATTTAAATTTAAAAGAGCTCTCGCCAAAATCTTAAGACAATTTACAGATATATCGCACAGGAATTAGCAGATCAGATGTTCCTCCACACATTAATTTGTTTCTATGCCTATAGAGCTAGTTTCTATTACACCCTAGGCAGTCTCTTGCAAAAATAGGTTACATAGTTTTGTCTCATGGTATTTTTACGGTATCTCTCTTATTTTATCGGGTCCGCCATCTAACTTTTTTTTTCAACAAGTGCTTATTTAGTGAATGGTAACACTTAGCACATGTCTGATTTGACAGATAATTAGTTTTATCCTTCCGCTGAACGAATATGATTGTGTATACGCTTGAACAACGCTGGGAAATATTGCGACAATTTCTTTGAAAATCATGGTAATGTTGCAGAATGTGTGCGAAAATTGCGTACGGATTTTGTGAAGAACAGAAGCACCTTCAGCTCCGTATGTTCGTTATCTTGTGAAAAAAGTGAAAGAAACTGGCATCCTTTTCGATAAACCAAAGCATGAAAAGCCAAAAACAGTGCGTACATCCGAGATTATTGCTGCTGTGGCAGAAAGTGTGCGTGAAGTGCCATCAACATCAATTCACCGTCGTTCCCAACAATTTAACATTTCGGAGACATCATTGAGACGAATTTTGCATAAAAACCTTGGTATGCCGCCATACAAAGTCCAATTGGTTCAGGAGTTGAATCCAATTGACCATCCAATTCGTTTTCGCTTCGCTAAATGGGCTTGCGATCGACTTACAGAAGATGCCGGTTTTTGGCAAAAAAATATAATCTTCTCAGATGAAGCTCATTTTGATCTTGGCGGATATGTAAACGAGCAAAATTGTCGCATTTGGGGCACAGCAAACCCGCACGCATACATTGAAAAGCCGACGCACCCAAAACGAGTCACTCTTTGATGCGGATTTTGGTCCAGAGTCATAATTGGGCCATTTTTCTTCGCAAATGAGCAAGGAGTGGCCGTTACAGTGAATGGCGATCGTTATCGGGCCATGTTGAACGAATTTTTGTTCACAAAAATTGAAGAGGAGGATATTGGCAACATTTGGTTTCAACAGGACGGCGCTACGTGCCACACATCCGAAGCTACACTCGATGTTTTGCGCCCTGTTTTTGAATATCGCATTAACAGCCGCAGAGCTGATGTCGTTTGGCCACCTCGGAGCTGCGATTTGACACCGTTGGACTATTATTTGTGGGGTGCCGTCAAAGATAAGTGTTACGACGACAAGTCAGATAGAATTGACATGTAAAGGACAATATTCGTGAAGCCATTGGTGAAATACAGCTGCACACAATCGATAATGTGCTTAAAAATTTGACAGATAGTGTAGGCTACTGCATGGCCAGCCGAGACAGCCATTTGAATGAAATTATTTTCCATTATTAACCGGAAGGATTGTACTTTCAAATAAAAGAAGAAATTTTAGAAAATATTCAGTAGTTTTTTTAAAGCATTTTCAAAAAAAAAAAGTTATTTGGCGGGCCCTTTATATGATAAACGTAAGATCCTTTTCAAGCAAGAGTTCCCAAGTGATTGCATCATTTCCGGGGAATTTCTTAGTATTACATTTGCACTGAATAACCAATTGGAAAATATTCGTAACAGAATAGATCGTCCGATAATGTAAAAATTGAACTCCTTTATAATATGGTAGTTTCCTTTATTCCCTACTCCCTAGAAAATTAAACTTATTTCATGGATTTAGTAGCAATAAGTACCTTTTTTTCTGATGGTAGCACTGCAGGGCAATTTTATAATACCAAAACACTAACACTACTCGTGTACTGGCTAATAATATTGTCCAAATAACAATTTGGACAATAAATTTTCTTTACTACTCCTAATTTTTAATATTGAATTTTAAACTGTTTCTTAAATTATTATAAATGAATTTCAAACCTTTGAATTATCTAACTGAATTTAATACATATGCGTTTACCAACACTAGTTTTTAAGTTATAAAAGAATATCTATTATCTGTATAGATAAAATCTGAAATTTCCTTAAAGGTAAAATCATTTGTAAAATCACTTCTTTTTTGCATTTGAAACCAACATCATTAATATTTCTCATACAATATTAATTTTTTATATACCTATTCATCACATTAAAATCATCTATTGTAAATAAAACATACAAACTACCTGGAAATTAACATCAAAACCAAAATACATTCTCTCTCCTACTTGGGTCTATTCATCACAGAGTACATATATACAAAAGGTAAGATTCCCCATATTTTACTTTATAAAAAAGAATATTACTAATTCTTTTGTTATCTCTCCCATTTAACCCTAATTATAATTACATCGCGTAATTATAATTGCAACTCTCTTTGGAAGTTTGGTACACTTGCTCTCAACCCCTATTTACCAATCTTCCACAAGAGAGTTTGCCTAAAATAACACTCGTTATTTCATGGTCCTTCTCCCCGCGAACTCCCCGCAACCTACGGAACAATTACATTCTCCATCATTTTCTATGTCTCCAAAAGAATAAAATTTGGTTCTCATTACTACTCTCAAGAAAAACAGCTCTATTTCTCCACAATACCCGTAACGAAGATCGACAACAACACAACTTAATTACTCTCTTTCTGTGGATCATAATTTAAAGAAAGGAAAAAACAAGGAGAATGAGGTATGTAAATTAAACACAATAATCATTAATTTCGCAGGCGTAAAAGAGGAAAGTACACTCACTACTAAAACATTAAAATTAATAAAAGAAAAAATTTAAAACTGAAAAGAATTGTAAGTGTAATTAATATTAATTTATAATAAAATAAAAAAAAAAATTCTTATATGAAAGAAAAGAAAAAATAAAAGTGCAAGTTGAAACAGAAAAATTAATTATATTAATAAAAAAAATATGTGAAACAAAAATCAAAAGTTAAAATTAAAGAAAAAAGTGTTTTACGAAATTTCAATAAAAGAGAAAAAACAACAAAAACAAATAAACGAACATAAAAAAATAAAAAAAAAATAACCTACATAAAATCAAAGGGTAAAAGTGCATATAAAAGAAAAGTTAAAAAAAAAACAAATTTTAAAAGAAAAAACATAAACACAGAAAATCGTAATCAGAAAATTTAAATAAAGGTATATTCAAAAATATAAAAAATAACACAAAATCAAAGTTAACACCCAATAGTGTAGAAAATTAAACGATAAAAAAATAAATATATAAAAAAAGAGAGAAAGATTAAGTGCTTACACCGGCAAAAAAAGGTTAGTACATTGACACAACGGCGAAAAAATGTTAGTAAAAATTAATAAAAATAATTAATAAAAAAAAAATTAAAAAAATATGTATATATAAATTATACTAATTCTTAAAGAAAAGAAAAATTTATAATAATAATTAATAAGAAACGGTGTATATATCGGTAAAAAAGCAAACGGTGTATATATCGGTTAAAAAGGTATTCGGTAAATCGAAATACATAAAAAACGCTATTTCAAGACATAATTATATATATCGGTAATAAAAGAAGACCGTTAATACGGTATGTAAACCTTAGTGCTTTACAAGGATACAAAATATATACGAATAAAAATTTAAAAATATATATATATTAACTAATACAACAAAAAAAAAAATAAAAGCAAATAAACCTACATACATGTGTACATAAGCCTCTATTTACGCACGCACCTTATAAAAATTTCCCTGCACAAAAAGGTATTTATGATTATTAAAATAATACATAACCGCTAAAGAAAATATATTCAAGATCCAAATTTTATTTCCAATTGCTCTTGCCATCATTTCTCAATCTCTCTCATATATAGTTGAAAACTAAAAATCAACCACCGAAATTTGCAACAATTTGATCTCTCTCGCTCTCTTACAGCGAACAGTGAAAGATTCTTATAAAAAAAACAATTTTTTGTATATACCCAAATTTAAAGTAAAGTACAAACAATAATAAAAATTTATTTTATTAAAATAGGACACATTAACAGAACAAATACGAAACATAGAAAGAAAAACAAAAACAAAAAAGAATTAAAAATTTTGAAATTAAAAACAACAATTTGTCGCAATTATACATAGTAAAAGAAAAAGAAAAATAGAGAGATCGCATAAAAGGCAACAACAACAAAAACCATTTAATGTTAAGGAAGAGCAATTGTAAAAAATAAAACTCATACGCACAGACACATCCACACATACATATATTCCTTACACTTGTCTTCAGAGTTGCCACAACTTAAATAAATAAAACGAGATAAAAAATAAAAACCGGAATTAAAATTGAAATAAATTTCATAAAGAAATATTATATATTTTGATACTAATTTGAATTATTTTTATATTATAACACTATATCAATAATATTTCAGCTCTAATTATACACTATACATATGAAATTTTAAACCCAATTTATTTAAAAATAAATTCTTGTTACACAAAATTTTTATTTGGTAACTCTACCCCATTTACAGTATTTAACCCATTGCGATTCACAATTTATTTATTTTCGGTACACGAAATTTGTGTTTACAGTATTTAACCCATTGCGAATCACAATTTATTTATTTTCGGTACGCGAAATTTGTGTTTACAGTGTTTAACCCATTGCGAACCAGTGTGACTTTCATAGTCACACACAATTTCATATAATTTTTGTTTATTTTATAAGCTTAAAATTATTTGAAATATTTTCGGAATACACATTTCTGATTAAATAACTGGATCCCATATCCAGTGCCACGGTTGGCCCCTAATAACCCCCTAAATTTACCATTGCGGATCAGTGTGACTTTCATAGTCACACACAATTTCATTTAATTTTTAGTTTACTTTGTAAACTTAAAATTAATTGAAATATTTCTCGAAGTAAACATTATTGAAAAGATAACTGAATCCCATATCCAGTTGATCGCTAATAGCACCTTACATTTACTAAAACTCGAAACTAACTAATTCTATTACTCTCGTGTTCGTTTAGTAATTACTATTGCTTATAGTTAATATTTGTAACCCGGTAACAGTCACTTATTTTATTTTATTTCATTTCATCACTCGTTTTCGTATTTCGCGTTAAGATGACTTCTACATCTAGTTCACAAGAGTCCCTAAAGGAACATTTCCTATTTCATAGCGAACATTTGCTACAGTTTTGTAGTAAATTTCACGGAAGTCCAGTTGAAGATCAAACAGAATCCATCCTTGAGGTGAAATTAAAGGATTTGGAAGCTCGTTGGAACGAATTCGACTCATGCTACAAAAAAGTCATGTTGTCCCACGATGACTTAGTCGCTCCAGATTTTAAGCAGGAGGCCAAGGGAAATTTCGATGCATGTATGGACGCTTATTATCTGTGCAATTCGCAAATCTTAGATTTGATGAGAATCACTCGAATGGACGCTACAAACAACTCTGGATTTCAATCGACATCTCGTTATTCTATCTCACCTCAGTCTCAAACCCAAACAGTGATGCCATCAAATTCTGGAAATTGCATAAAACTACCACCCTGCGATACGGAAATATTTGAAGGAAATTACGAACAGTGGCCGCCATTCCGAGATATGTTCACGGCAGTCTATATAAACCATTCGAAGCTCTCTCCTGTCACTAAATTATATCATCTCCGGAATAAAACCAGAGGTGAAGCTGGAGCAATTGTGAAGCGATATACTCTCTCCCACGATAATTTCGACATTGCATGGAACGCGCTTCAAACTAGATACGAGAACAAACGAGTTCTCGTTGATAACCAGATAAAAATTTTATTTGACATTCCCGCTACGGACTCCGAGGATAGCGAGTCCATTAGAAGAATACAATCTGCGGTTGATGACTCTTTAGCGACTCTTAGAACTTTAGGTGTAAAAGTAGAAAGTTGGGATACGATACTCATACGATTGATCTCTACCAAACTTCCCAATTTAACTCTAGCCCTATGGGAGCAATCGCTCACATCTCCTCGTGAGCTCCCTAAATGGTCTCAAATGTCTCAATTCCTTGTGGATAGATATGAGGCTGTTGAACGCTTGACTAGTATTAAGAACTCAAAGGGTGGACTTAGTCTTACCAAACCAACGTTGCCCAATATACAGACATATGTGTCTCAGGAAAATATAACTCCCATGTGTAAACTGTGCAATGCAGATCACTCTCTTAGATCTTGTCCCAAATTCAGAAATTTCACTGTACAACAGAGAGTTGATTATGTATTTCAAAATAAATTTTGCAATAATTGCTTGGGATCATCCCACATCAAAGCAAATTGCAAAAGTAAGCACACTTGCCTCTATTGCAAGAAAACTCACCATACCCTACTACACATGGTAAAAGGAGTTAGTAACTCAACTACTCAAAGTAATGGAAACACTCGTCTCAAGAAACAAGGTAAAAGTCTCAGTTCCCAAAATTCCCCAATGGTTTCTCAATCAAACTCACAGGATACTCATGCTGAACAGCCATCCACATCAGGTCAGATACGTGCCAATTACTCCTTCAGCTGCGAGAATATTCTATTGAGAACTGCGCTAGTGCAGATAGAATCTCGAGGTGAACGCATCACCGTAAGAGCTCTTATTGACCCTGGTTCTCAACGAACATTCTGAGAAGATTAGGAACCACCTTCAGCTTCCATATCACAACTCTCATTTTGAAATTGTTGGTATTGGAGGACAAAAACAATCGGCTAATAAGGAATGTGAGTGCGTGTTGTATGCTCAAAGAACAGATACAAGAATTTCGGTTAAGGCAATAGTTTTGCAAAAGGTGACTAAATGTCTCCCAGCTCTCAGTTTTGACGTTCCTTACTCAAAGGAACTTATGGAATTGGATTTAGCTGATCCTACCTTTAACCAAGCATCTCAAATTGATCTCATACTAGGCAATGATTATGAGCAGTCTATTAATATCGATGGCATAAGGAAAAATATATGCGGTCACACATCTGCATATAATACTATTTTCGGTTGGGTACTAAGTGGTCCCATGGAAACTCGCACTGCACATTCATTTGCATCGATCATAGCCTCTGAAACCCCTGACCTTAACGGTCTTTTGAAAAAGTTTTGGGAAGATGAGGAAATACCTACAACTCAACCCAAATCCAAAGAAGATGAATTTTGTGAGCAATTCTACTCTAATACGACTACACGAAGCGAAAATGGTAGATATATTGTAAGACTACCATTTAAACCTCAGTTTCCGGAAAAGATATTCTTAGGCTCGTCGCGGTTTATTGCCCTAGCCTAATACTCCAGAATGGAGAAAACTCTATCTAAAGATCCTGAGCTACAATCTGCCTATTGTGCAGTACTTCAGGAATACATGGACTTGGATCACATGGAGGAAACTTCATCTCAGGAAATTATTTCTCAAGGCAAATACTATTCTTCGTATCTTCCTCATCATGCTGTGGTTCGACCCGATCATAAGACGACCAAGGTTAGAGTCGTATTCAATGCCTCTAGGAAATCGAAATCTCAGTTTTCCCTAAACGATGCTCTCTATACTGGTCCTACTCTTCAGAACGATCTTATTACTATTATTTTAAATTGGAGGAAATATCAGTATGTTTTCAATGGCGATATACAAAAGATGTATCGCCAGATCCTATTACATCCAGAAGATAGATGCTATCAACGTGTTTTATTCCAGAACAAACTCGATGGCCCAGTTAAAGATTACGCTCTTAAAACAGTTACTTTTGGAGTCAACTGCGCACCTTATCTCGCTATACGTACCCTTCTTCAACTGGCGTCAGATTCTGAATCTCAATTCCCTAAAGCATCTTCAATTCTCCGTTCAGAAACATATGTCGATGATATTCTATCTGGAGGATATTCATTAGAGGAAACATTGTCTGCCCGGACTCAACTCATTAATGTTTTGAGGTCAGTTGGTCTTCCACTAAAGAAGATTACAGCAAATAACTCAAAATTATTATCTCTTTTACCCAAGGAGGATTTATATGATTCCGAATTTTTACGGTTCCAAGAAGCAAGCACCACAAAAACACTTGGAATTAAATGGAATGCCCTCTCAGATGCGTTCACATACACATTCTCACCCGTAAATCAATCCCCAAGAATAACGAAACGCCAGGTTTTATCACCAGTTGCGAAACTCTTTGATCCTGCTGGATGGCTAGCGCCCATTGTCATAAGAGCTAAAATCCTCATGCAACGGCTTTGGTTGGAGGGATTGGAATGGGACGATGATATCTCACATGAATCATTCGGAATCTGGAACGACTTTGTATCAGATTTGTCGAAAACGGAAACGATAACAATTCCAAGATAGCTTCAATATACTCCAACGGATTCAGTTCAAATCCATGGTTTTTGTGATGCATCCAAGGCTGCTTATTGTGCAACTTTATACATTCGATGTCAGACGAAAACTCACAACGTCTTTTCGAACTTACTGGTCGCGAAAAGTAAAGTTGCGCCTATTCAGACAGTCTGCCTCCCGCGTTTGGAACTAAACGGAGCTGTATTACTGGCGAAGCTGGTTGAATACGTGCAAACATCCCTTTCTTTCAATGATACGGATATTTTTCTGTGGACTGACTCTTCCATAGTCCTTGGTTGGCTGTCTAAACCACCCTCTTCTTGGGAAACATACGTCGCAAATAGAATTTCTCGAATTCATCACCTTGTTCCAAAGGCAATATGGCGACATGTTCCCACTCATTTTAACCCGGCAGATCTTGGAACTCGTGGTTGTAAATCTCACGAACTGGCTAACAATTCCCAGTGGTGGTCTGGACCATCACCCGAATCTGAATGGCCAAAGCGGAACCCACTCAGAATAGTTGAACCCCCCAACGAAACTCAAACATTGCACGCTGAAGTCGAAATGGAGGATATTCTTCACCGATTCTCATCTTACGACAGAGCTTTGCGTGTTTTGTGTTATGTTTACAGGTTTATTGACAAAAGCATGCAAAGGCTTAAACCTACCAGTTCTCTAAACTCTCAAGTCGGTTTAACTCATACCGAAATCAAAACTGTGAAAATTAAACTTCTCAATTTGGCTCAACGAGCATTTTATCCCGAGGAGTACAAATGTTTACTAAACTTACAGCCTATCTCAAAGAAAAGCTCGTTGAACACTATGAATCCTTTTTTGAACTCGAATTCAACAATGAGAATAAATGGTAGACTCGCTCAGTCGTCTCTTCCTTATAATGAGCGCTATCCAATTATTCTACCAGGCAACTCTCGCTTTTGCCAATTATATCTAACTCACTTACACAATTTCCTTTGTCACGCTGAATGTAGCCAAATGTGCCTTATGGTACAAACGGAATTTTACATTTTCAGACTCAAACCCCGTGTGAAAAAGATAGTGCGAAATTGTAAAACATGCATCATCAACAAACAGCAGCCATGTACTCAAATCATGGCTCCTTTATCTCCGGATAGGTGTAATTTGTCTCTTCCCTTCCAAATTACAGGTATTGATTTCGCCGGGCCATTCGAAATAAAGGCATCCCCACTGAGAAAGTCTCCCATGACCAAAGGCTACGTAAGTGTTTTCGTTTGTTTCAGTACGAAAGCTTTACACCTAGAACTCTGCTCAGATTTATCCTCGGCAGCGTTTCAGGCTGCATTTTCCCGCTTCATTGGGAGGCGGGGGCTCCCCCAAAGGGTAGTTACTGATAATGGGAGAAACTTCTTAGGCGCTAGCAGATCTCTCGAACGCGAATTCACTAAGTTCGTTAATAATGCTGCTAATGATACAGCTGACAAGTACATGACACATGGATTTGAGTGGAAATTTATACCACCTCACGCACCCCACATGGGCGGCTTATGGGAAGCTGCCGTGAAAAGCTTCAAGTTTCATTTGAAGCGCGTTGTTGGAGCCCAAAAGTTAAACTTTGAGGAGTTCTCAACAGTCCTAGCCCGAACTGAGGGAACCCTTAACTCTCGACCTATATCTGCCTTATCGGAGGACCCTGGAGATTTAACTGCTCTAACTCCTGGACACTTTTTAAGAGGCGCTCCTTTAATGGCTTTTCCGGAACCAAACCATCATAATATCTCTCTCATTAATAGATGGGAAAAGTTGAAAGTACTGCACCACCAATTTTCCATACGGTGGAAGGAGGATTATCTAAAATCCTTACACAAGCGGTACAAGTGGAAGAGGTCAGCCCCCAACATACAAGTCGGAGATCTCGTAGCAGTGATCGATGATTTACAACCACCATGTGAATGGAGGTTGGGAAAAATCCAGCAAACATATCCCGGTACTGATGGAAATATACGTACTGCTGACGTCCGCACAGCCTCAGGAATAATCACCAGGCCCATTGTAAAATTATGTCTCCTACCATTTATGAACGATGAACCTAGTCAATAATATAATCTTTTTAAATTCATTCCTAAATTTCTCATTTCTATTTCTCTAATCATTTATCTCATCCTACCTGACAGCTAAAAAATACTTCAGAATGTAGAATTTTATTCCATATAGATTTCTAATAATTATGTTTCCCAACATTAGGAACAACCAAAGAAGTATCCGCCAGAGGTCTAGTCAACGCAGATGCCGGGGGGACGAAGAAATGTATAAGTGTGTCCTTTGTCATCGGTTCCATGCCTTGAGGTTCTGTAAGAAGTTTCTGAGGATGACAGTCACGAAGAGGGAAGAAATCGTTGACAAACACCGTTACTGTGTCAACTGCCTAGCCAAAAGTCACGATCTGAGAAGTTGCACGTCCATGGATACATGCAGAAAATGTGATAAATTCCACCACACGTTGCTGCATGAAAAGCCCTATCAACGGAAGAGACCAAGAGGCCTTAAAGGTAAACCTTCACAAAAAAGAAGCTAACAGGTCCAAAAACAACAAAACAGCAACAAAAGTCATCTACGTTGTCCAACTTATCAACAACACCTGATGCAAAAATCCTTGTTGAAGCTATCCGCTCTCTGGCGCAGGTTCTTTGTACGAATACTGAAGTTTCTATTGACTAACGTCAAGGCCGGCGCCATGTCCAAATAACAATTTGGACAATAAATTTTCTTTACTACTCCTAATTTTTAATATTGAATTTTAAACTGTTTCTTAAATTATTATAAATGAATTTCAAACCTTTGAATTATCTAACTGAATTTAATACATATGCGTTTACCAACACTAGTTTTTAAGTTCTAAAAGAATATCTATTATCTGTATAGATAAAATCTGAAATTTCCTTAAAGGTAAAATCATTTGTAAAATCACTTCTTTTTTGCATTTGAAACCAACATCATTAATATTTCTCATACAATATTAATTTTTTATATACCTATTCATCACATTAAAATCATCTATTGTAAATAAAACATACAAACTACCTGGAAATTAACATCAAAACCAAAATACATTCTCTCTCCTACTTGGGTCTATTCATCACAGAGTACATATATACAAAAGGTAAGATTCCCCATATTTTACTTTATAAAAAAGAATATTACTAATTCTTTTGTTATCTCTCCCATTTAACCCTAATTATAATTACATCGCGTAATTATAATTGCAACTCTCTTTGGAAGTTTGGTACACTTGCTCTCAACCCCTATTTACCAATCTTCCACAAGAGAGTTTGCCTAAAATAACGCTCGTTATTTCAAATATTGATGCCTTATTTTTAGTATTTTTTTAAAAGTACTTTTTCTTTTCGCTAAAAATAATTTAATTTTTTAACATTTAACTGCCTTGCAATCTTACAACAAAAACTGTTAATGTTGCAAAAAAAAATACTCCAACGTCGTAATGCTGTAATATTGTAGCACATAAAAAATCCCGTTAAAAAGGATGTGTTTTATAACTGCATAGTAAGGCCCACTATTGCCCGCAGTTAGCCGCCTAGAAACAACTGCTGAATAATAAAATAAATAAAAAAGAAGGAGAGCTGGTTTGATCATATAAAAACTTGTAGAAGAACATTCCTTTGAAAAATATTTATGACAGGACATATTTAATGGCGAATTAAAAAGAAAATTTCATCAGCGCCATCAACAGCGCGGTGGTAAATAGCTTAAGATGGCTGCCTTTTTAGCGCGATATAATTTTTGTTGATGCAGCATAATGATGGGGAAAACGGAAATAAAAACTATGGAATAAAAAAAAATAATAATAATAATAAATTAAAAACATTAAAAATGAAAAAATCATGAAGTGGAATAGAAGAGGAAAAAAAGAAGAAAAATATATTCAAACATTGTGATTTTTATGCTGCTCTTGCTATTATTATTAATAATATTTATATTTATATTTTTTTATTAATAAAAATGGACATAATGGACAGTAACAAAAAAAAAGGCATGGAAAGCATTATTGGCATAGGATAATTCACTTTGGTATAACTTTTAAATGCTTTTGCTATTAAAAATAATTAATAACAAATTATTAGAATATTTAATTAAAAAAAGTGAAGCCCTACCCTAGGTTGCATAATGTATGACTTTCTTTAAAATACTTTCTTTTAATTTAATGTAATGGATGATTTTTTAAGAGCTATAGGAAAATTTTTCAAAAAAAAACACATAAAATTCAGAAAAATGCATGAAGTCTTTATTTGAATCGATAGTACGGTCCATATAATTTAATGTTTGAAGATTATTATTATTAAGATTATTTCATGCAAATGTTGACCGCGACTGCGCCTCAAATGGTCCATTCGCTTAGTCCTATTTTGGCATACTCTTTTCAACAGTTCGGCCGGTAATTCACGAATAAATGCTTCAATGTTGTCTTCCAATGCGTTAATTGAAGCGGGCTTGTCTGCATAGACATGAGCTTTAACATAGACCCACAAAAAATAGTCTAAAGTCGTTAAATAGCACGATATAGGCTGCCAATTGACCGGTCCCGAACGTTAAATAAAATGTTCACCGAACTCGCCTCTCAATAAGTCTATTGTTACGCGTGCTGTGTGGCATGTGGCACCGTCTTTTTGAAACCACATGTCATGCAAGTCAAGCTCTTGCATTTTGGGCAAAAAAAAGTTAGATATCAACTCACGGTAGCGCTCACCATTCACAGTTACGTTACGATTCGCAGCATCTTTAAAGAAGTACGGTCCAATGATGCCATCAGCCCATAAACCGCACCAAACTGTGACTTTTTCTGGATGCATTGGTAGGTTTTGCAATGCTTCTGGCTAATCTTCACTCCAAAAACGACAATTCTGCTTCGTCGCTGAAAACAATTTTTCGATAAAGAAGTAGATCTTCAGCCAACTTTCCAAAATCCCATTCACCAAAAATTCTGCCTTGCGGTAGGTCGTTCGGCTTCAAGCTGTATTTTGAAGGGCTTCACACCTAAATTCTTCCGCAAAATTTTCCATGTTGCTGAGTAACAGAGGCGCAATTGCTGCGAACGGCGACGAATCGATAATTGATGGTCATCATTAACACTGGCCGATACAGCTGCGATGTTTTCTTCAGTTCGCACTCTACGTAAGCGTGTTGGTGGTTTAATGTCCAACAATGTAAATTTGGTGCGAAATTTATTCACAATAGCCCGAATAGCCGCTTCAGTGGGTCTATTAAACTGACCATAAAATGGAAGAAGCGCGCGATGAACTTTCTTAACAGAGCACTCATTTTGATAATAAAATTTAATGATTTGCAAGCGTTGTTCGTTTGTAAGACGATTCATGGTTAAATTATAGACCATACTGAAGATGTTTGATAGTGAAACAAAACATGAAACGTGCGTGAGCTGTTTAAACCAGTGTTGCCAAAAAGATAATAGCTAAAAAATCACCCGTTACAATGTAAACATAAAATCCAGCCCAATTACAAAGCACTTATATCTAAAAATAAAATTGTTTTTTTTTAAATAAATATTTGGTACCTTTTTTGGTACTTTTTAAAATTCTGAAAAATTTTGTTAAAAATAAATAATTTCTGTAGTATGAATTAATAGAATTCTGTAGTATTAAGTAAATCAGAAAAGTATTATTATGTGTACAGTTTTTGTTTTATTATTCCGTTTAAAGCCATATGATCTTCGTATTTCTTCGCTCTCTTTCTCTTTTCAGCCTCATAAATTTTTTTTTATAATCAAATGATCGAATAGTCGGTCAACTGTACAAGATCCTGAAATAATAATATTTTCGTTTAATGTTGCCTGAAAACCACGGCCGCTGTGAATGTCGCAGTGCTAAAAACGTTTTTATTTTTATTTCTTTAAAAACAATATTTTAAAATTCAAGAGGTTTCAGTCTCCTTCTAAATAATCAATTCAGGAGTCTCCATGAACCCATAAATCCATAGAAGACAACATCAACAACCGTACTATGCAATCTGAATCAGTATGCGATCTTCTCTCTCTTTCTCTGCTGGATGCATGGGAATTCATGCCTATATGCTGATAGATAAACATGCAAAGAAAGGATTTTATGCTGCTGATAAGACCATGGGAATTCATGTCTATCAACAGATATATGAGCTTGCGAAGAGGGGATTTTATGCTGCTTTCTCACTGACCCACATTCTTTGCGGAGGCCAGATTCTTACTGCGAAGTGTGATTTTATATATTGCTACGCAAATCGAACGACCTAATATCGTTTAACAACAAAAACGATAAACAAAAGCCACGCGATACAAATACACACTAACACTAAGAATACAATGAACGTGTTGATTATCTAAAGCAGCACACACACATATGTACGGCGAACCTGGTTGCGCCTGGTACCAACAACAACATGTATGTGACAAAAAGGGATAGACAACATAAGCAAAGTACACAAACAACAATGTATTAGCAATAGAGCTCTCGATAAGGCGAGATCACGAACCTTCCACTTCAAGAATGTTCGTTAGACTGGTTGTGTCGGACTATAAAAGGGCTCGACAGAGCCGGCAGCAGTCAGTAAGAATTCAGTCAGCCTTGTGTGAAGTTGCGTGTGAACAAAATAAGTCGTGGTTGTAAAGATCCAGTGAATACTTGTGTGAACTAGTAAAGTGAATAAACAGATTATTTTTGTTGTATCGTTAAATTGTATACGGTGCCACACAAAAGTAGTGTAAAGAATAAAGAGTTAAACTGAAATTAAACACATATTTGTTTTTACTTTGTTTGCAATTAACTAACTCATATTTAAACGTTTTTAAAAAGGTAAAAACGTAACAATATTTTCCTTACAAAAACAAAAATACTAGGGCCTCATTGAAATACTTACTTACTTGGTCATTACAACCATTTAAACAGACTTCTCACACCAGTCAGGTTGTGTAGGTTAATTTTATCTATGAGTGGCAGAACCTCCAGTTTGACGTCGACCCCAAACGACACACTTAAGAAACTTTTTGTGGCAACTTCAGAGTTCTCTAGAAAATCCTGCAGAGAAGAAGTCTGCGAAAAATTTTTTTTTTGCATATTTCCTTCTGATTGAGAAGTTTAAGCTGGGAATTGAACCATAGACTCAAATCCGAGAGACTAATGTAACTAATGTCCACCCCATCTTTTATCGAAACAGATATGCAATAAATAGAATGGATGTCAGTTTCAAAAACGATGTGAATATGCTTGTTTCAGGAAATATACGATATATACGACAACCTGATGAAAACTCTGACCACCTTATTCCGTGCTCTTGATCTCAAACTACTTATGACTTGTCTTGTTATTGTAGAAATGTTGTCTCACTTGTAGCTGTCAAAGTATACTCGTATATAAAATTTGAAGTTAAAAAAGAATGGCATCAGTGGTCCTTCTAGAAGATATCTTATTGTGAAAAGCCATAGTTATGTTTAAAACCTTAAGAATTACTCATCAACAGCAGAAGCATTAAATCATATGTGATTTCATCTTTTGAAGCAATGCTATACGACGCCGAGCTGTCATTCTTCTTTACCCTTAAAAGAAATGACCACTTGTTTTCAATAGAGAAAGCGAAGTAAAATTTTTTTATTGCTAGTACAGCACAGAAAGTTCATGTCTGCTTGTCAATCATATCACTAAGCTTATATTGCTGCGCTAATTTTTTATTGGTTCTTCTCTGGATGTGATTGCAACACTGAACATCAGTTTACGTCAGGAACTATTAATTGAATGAAAAGAATTCTTCTTTTTTAATAGTCTGAATATAAAATATAAATTTGTTTTAGTTTATCGACATAAACAACTACAATCTGTGAGTTGTTAGGAAATTTTCTTTCAATACATAGATACACACAGTTACTAAAATATACATACGGTTAAAAAATTTCAGAAATTTTTTAACTAATCCGTTTTCGTTGAAAATTTTTATAGTTTCCTTGATGTTAAGACGGTCTTTTGCATTGATTAAAAAATTTCTGAAATTGAACTCAATTGCGGCCCTGCACAGGTCCACAAAGGTACGCATCCGATTTACAAATTTCACAAATTTCTGAACCAATGCAAAAGAAAAAAAATCCAAGAAAGATGTCAGACAATTATAAAAGAAAGAAAACGGATTCGTTAAAATATTTCTGAAATTTGTTAACCGTATGTATACTTTTGTGGCTGAGTGTACATACATAATTTGGTCATTACAGCCCTTCAGTCAGGATTACGATCTAGCTTATGTTGTGTGTGTTAATTTTATACATGAGTGGCGGGTCCTACAGTTTAAAGGAAGGATAGATTTTTAGAAACTTTTCATGGCAATTTTTATTTACTCTCGGAGTTTTTGCCAGAAATCTGCTGAGAAGAAGTCGGCAAAGCAATATTCTTTCAAGTTTCGTTTTGTTCGAGATGTCTGAGCTCGGTTTTGAACTGTGGCCTTACGTCTAATAAGCCAACACACTACTTTCCACATCTTTAATAGTCCTTATAAAAACCATTCACATTTAAAGACTTGATTTTGATATGCAGACCTTTAGTGAAAATTTGAAATATTTTTAACAGCAGGGCACGATAAGGAAAAATATACACCAATGAATGGCGCTATTTTGCTGTTCATCACCCATTTGGTTTTTAAAATTCGAATACAAACAAAAGAAACGCTTGTCTTGCTGTCAAAAGGACACGTTCATTTGAAAAGAGAAACAATTTTTTTTCTTTTTTCGAATCACAAAGTTCGCCTTTAACACTCATACTGACTTTTGACAATTTGAATGAAAGAAACACTCTACAGGCAATATTTGAAAACATCTTTTCAAATGAAAAAAAAAATTATCTGGTGCGTTTGTCTTGTTTTTCAGCTGTATTTACATGGCAGTGTACTAGTGCAGCAGAAAGAAGGTGAACGTAGCTGTTATTGTTACAATATCAGCGTTTGTCAATTTCACAATAACAAAAGGAACAATAATTGCAACGCAGAAGAAGTGTTTCAAGTCGAGCACTTGTCATCTTTTGTTGCCGTTGGTTTCAATTTCTTTTCAGGTTTAGGCGACATCATACGCGGACTTCTTGTCAATGAAATTGAATTGAATTGAATCGTGTTTTTAACATTTGGATGAGGGAGGAGGTTTTGGATCTACTTTAAGGGAAGGCATTAGGAAGTGACCTCAGGTTCAATATTTAAATTTTGAAATACCTTTTAATGCGTCTCTTTTTATGCAAATTGCTGTGCAAAATTACACGCTTTGGTTTTTTTTTTTCATCATATATGCATTGTGGTATTGAGGCGGTGCTTGTTGGTCCTAAAAGTTTTGCAAAATTTATTGTTTTTATTACTTACTCTGCAGTTTCAATTTCTAATTCGAAACTTTATTCCGTATTTAAAATTGTTATTTTACTTCGAAAGTAAGAACTAAAAAACTAAACTGTCTGCAGAGTAAACTTTTCTTCTCCCTTTTTTGTTTTTCTTTTGTTGATCCTGAGGTATCGCATGCAATTACGTATAAAAGAAGAACGAGACACATGCCATTGGTGTGTATCGTTTTGAATAAAATAAAGTTTTCAGTTCATTGGAAATTTGTTTCTTGTTCCAAGTTCTTAAGGCAACTTTTACGAAAATTTTGTTGTCAAATAAAATGTTTGTAATATGAATTGATATTTAGAATTCATTTCTGCAAAACTTTTCACATGAGTGTGAGGAGAATACAAGTTTCATTCACATTTTATTTATTTTGTTTGAAAAAGTTTTATAACAGATCGGGTTTAACCCTTTAAAAGGGGTTAATTTTCCGAAAATTGTATCACTTTCTCTCAGCAAATTTCTGACAAAATTTCCGCGAGTAAATAAAATTGCCATGAAAAAGTTTCTCAAAATGTGTCGTTCGGAGTTGACTTCAAACTGCAGGTTCCGCCACTCATAAGTGGGGTGAGAAGATAGTTTGTAATCCTAACTCAAAGCATGTAATAAATATTTATCAGCATATCAAGTATATTCTTAACCTTAATTTTTACCACTTTTTTGGGTCATAGATACTTAATACGGCGACTGCAGAGATTTACCTGCAGTATCATTAGTGGTGCCCTGCGCACTAAACCTACGTCGGCACTGGAGATAAATTTGGGCCTCTTTCCGCTTCACCTTCTCTGTACGGAGAGTGGCTGCAAAAATAAGTAAACGCCTCTGGGCGACTGGACAGTGGCATGACTCGGATATCGGCCATGTAAAGATCCTGAGAGAAGTTAGAGCTTCGAGAGCAGTGACTACATGACTCCACGGTACGACTTCACGAGGAGATCCAGGACTGGAATGGCGGAGTGACCCACCGGTAAGGGATTCCGTACAAATCTACACCGACGATTCGAAGCTGAACGGAGCTGTTAGTAGTGGAATTTGTTCGGAATCGGTTAGAACAGCCCAGTCTATAATACTGCCAGACCACTGCAGCATGTTTCAGGCGAATGTGGTGGCAATACAGGCTGCCGCGAGAATTATTAGGGACGGAAGGGTCTCCAAGCGGAATGTCACCATACTTTTTGAACTCCAAGACGGTGTGCGGATGTCGCATATATCGAGATAGCGGAACGATATGATATCCATATCGCATGGGTACCGCGGCACAGTGGTATTCCGGGTAACTGCAGAGCTGATAAACTTGCCAGGCAGGGCACGACCATCGAACTCTCCGATGAGTTCTCGAATCTGGGCTTCCCTTCAGGCTCATAATTGATGATGCGATCGTCGATTCCGTCAACGGCAGGTGGGCGGCCTTGGACACGTAAAATCTTAAACTCCAAAGAGGCGCACTCAGTGTGGTTATCGGGATCATTACGGGGCATTGCATTACGGGTGCGCATGCGAAGCGCATTGGTCTTGGACACCTTGCTAACGATTTCTGCAGAAGCTGCAGAGATGAGGAAGAGGAGGAGACTGTCCCTCACCTTCTGGGTACATGCCCGGGTTTTTTCCAAAGGAGAAAGAAGTTCTTGGGTGCTTAATACATAGATGAACTAAGGAACTGTCAGGGATTGACATTGGCAATCCGAGTGGTTTCGTGACTAGGGGATAGCGGATAACTGTGGTAACACAATGGGCCCAATGCCGCCTAAATGTGTCCATCCAATTTTCTTGGATACCTACCTACCTAACTTGGGTCATAAATCCTCTTGATTTGCTATTGCTTTACAGGTAACTTACATGAAAATAAAAGGAATAAAATTTTCGAAAATATTTTACAAACAAAACTGACTCGTTTGCCAACATGTACAAGAAAGAAACTGGAGAAAAAATCTATTTCCTTATATTATACTCTGTATCACTCTGAATTTTCGTTTGCTGGGCGCAACAAATATTTCCATTTCATCTAGTTCCAAGAAAACATATTAATGTTGTTTTTAACTGGCATCAATATTTCACTCAAACAGAATACCATCCATTCCGCATCCATCTGGAATCAGGAAATAAAGATGCTGAAATAGAGTGAGAAAAAGAAAAAATTTCTCTGAAGAACAAATATTTTCTCATTCAATAAGAGCTCCAATTTATAACGAAAAACAACAACAATAGCAAAATAGTTTTTAAAAAGAAAAATAAAATGCCGGAAAAATGCAAAAGTAAAATAAATTTTCTTTTAAGTCCTTTACAAAGTGGAGGTCAGTCAGCTACAAAATGATTCAAACGACTTTATGTTACTGCTGCTACACTATTCTACATTCTCGTTCAGGCCAATAGTCAGGATATAAAAGCAAAGACTTTAATAAAAAATATTTTAAGAACAGCAACTATACAAATACAAACAGCAATAACTGCAACGAAAAACTGTTTTTCTTATTCCATTCCAGAGAAGGCTGCAAGGATATGGTAGCGTTAAATATGGGCAAGATTGTGAAAATATGTTTTAAAAACAACTACAGCTGCAATACCATTAACGAAAGTGAATTACAACTTGACTTCATAGATGGTGGGGATAGCATGAAATAAAGGCACGACATTATCGTGCAGTTTCTCGTTGGCCCGTCTAGCATAGCGAAAACAAAGCGGATGATCACGCAGCTTCAACTCTTGAGCCAATTGAACTTTGTAAGGCGTCGTACCAGAGATCAGAAATGAATCGCTTTTTCACTACTCATAAGTACTCATGAAATTTTGAGTATGAATGAGTCAACAGTATTGAAATACAACTACTCTGATTCAACATTGATTTATAAGTACAGGTTGCAATGAGTATGAGTACAACGTTGACATCAAACTCATAACATTCGAAATATGTTTGATTCATACGCCTACTCATGCAAATTCATAAATTTAGAAAAATACTTATAATACTCATAAATGATTTGAGTGCTCGTATCATTCATCAAAATTTCCATTCTTAGTTGTTGTTGCATTTACAAAGAAAGAAAAAGACGAAGACAGCGAGCGAAGCACCTTCTAGTGAGTACTGCAGTGTTCGTACGCGAATCATACATAATTTTGTGATTCGTGTATACGATGGGTCATGGAGAGTCGAAATCAATAACATCATGCGTATTGTTAAGTATGAGTACCAAGAGTATTTCAAACTTTGAATATGAGTAGTATGAGTATGACATTAAAATAAGTATGAATGCGTATAAGTATCAGAAATTATAAGTATGATTCGAATCTACTCATCGCTTTGAATACTCATTGCTGAACTCTGGTCCATACCGAGTTAAACTGGTGAGTGAATTATTCAATTCATGAGAAAGATAACGAGTTTATTTTCACGCACACTCTCAGCCACAGCTTGTCCTGTACGAGCACGCTCACGTCTTGGCACATCAACAATGAAACTAGTTTCATAAACTTTAGCAATAAACTTACGTATACCGGGCACTGTTGGTCCTTCTATACGACCAACTTTTGAACGACATTTTTGTGCAATTTCTTACCAATTGCCCGATAAATGCCAACATTGCTCAAGCGTAAATCGACTCATTACGTTCAGTGGAGATAATATACAGAATTTCGTTACAGAATAGAGTGACATAAGTATTGCCAGATTCGCAATAACCGATGGTTCAAATTTAAACCAATAGATAGCCCACCCGATATATTTTGTTGTTTACATTTATACTTTAAATATAGGATGATAGACCAGGTAAACGATAAATTAACGCAATTTATTATGGTATTTATGTTGTTTATAAGATTAACGTTTATTTCCTTAATTGGTCATTATAATCCTTTAACCGGGACTACCACCTAGCTTCTCACACAATTTATGTTGTATGAGTTTATTTTATCCATATGTGACGGCATCTACTCCTAACGACAGACTTTTGAGACTCTTTTCATTGCAATTTTAAATTTCTAAAAAGAATTTTGTGTTCATTGCAAATATTTTTATTCTATTTTGCCGTGGAAAGAGAAAACAAAAGACAGAGTAAAAAGACTTTTTAAATACAATTTTTGATTTAGGCTCTTACTACATATGAAAAATAGAAAAAAGAAACATTTTTAACAACAATTAATACTTCTGAATCTTTTTTTACTCTTACTTGTTTGTTCAAATATAATATGTGCTGAGTGCTTGTGAAAGAAAGCAGAACTTTATCTGTGTTTATATAACATACCATAATAGGTCATTACAAATCTTCAGTCAGAATTACAATCTAGTCTCTTACACCACCTATGTTGTGTGTGTTAATTTTATACATGTGTGGTGAGACATACAGTATGAAGTCGACTCCGAACGAAAGATTTTTAGAAAAACCTTTCATGGCAAATTTATTTACTCTCAGAGTTTTTGCCAGAAATCTGCTGAGATGAAAAATTTATCATATTCGTTTTGTGAAATATGTTTTACCTTTGGTTTGAACCGTGGCCTCACGTCTAATAAGCGAACATACTAGCTATTAGACTACAGTGACTACTTACAGGGTGGCTGATGATATGACTTCAGGTTGTTATCATTTGTAAACCGCTCGTCTGACAGCTGACAGATTTATTCCAGTGACAGTTCATTTTATTATTTACAAGCTTCCAAAAGTATTTTGATCTATTGCATTCAGAAAAAAAGTTATTCGTGATGGAATTCAAGCGTGATAGTGTGATTGCTTTATATTTGACTGGAAAACCACAGGTGGCTATCGTTAGAGCCCTCCAGCATTTAAATGTGAATAAATCTTTTGTTTCTCGTACCATTGCTCGTTATCGTGATACTGGCAGTGATGCATCGCGTCCAAAAAGTGGACGAAAAAGAAACGGTAACAACACCAGAAATGATCCGAAAAGTGAAGGCCAGATTTGATCGAAATCCACGCCGCATTGGTAGAAAAATTGCTCGTGAGCTGAACATATCGCGAGAACGGATGCAACACATATTGAATAATGAGCTTGGACTAAAGCCATTCAAGTTCCAAAAAGTGCAAGAGCTCACCGATGGACAAAAAAAGTTAGACTGGAAAGAGCCAAGGAGTTACTTCGCTTGCACGGAAGTGGCCAGTTACCGAATTTGGTTTTCTCCGATGAGAAGCCATTCCAAATTGAACAGTTTGTGAACAAACAATATGATCGGATTTACTTGCCAAAGAGGTCAGCTGAAAATTTACACCTGCGATTAGCCACCAGAACTCAAGCGCCGCCGATGGTAATGGTGTGGGCCGCCGTAACGGCCGATGGTCGCTCCCCGCTTGTATTCATCGACCGTGTGGTCAAAATAAATGCCGAATATTATCGGGAAAATGTCTTAAAGGGAGTATTGAAGCCCTGGGCAGACAAACATTTCGCCCGCAGACCATGGACATTCCAACAGGACTCAGCACCACCGCACTCAGCACGCATCAACCAAGAATGGCTTAAAAAGGCGCTTCGCCGGGAATGGCCCAAAAAACCGCAGAGCCACTTTCGTGCAGACTGTGATGGCTTTGTCGGCCGTTTGAAGGCCATAATTCGTACCAAAGGTGGCCAATTCGAACAAATCTAAACTAATTCTAAAATTTGATCTTATTTCCAACATTTTTTGCTTTTGAACAATAGAAGTAAAAAAATAATTAAAATAATATAGCGCTTTACTTTGTTGCATTATATATCAGCCACCCTGTATCTGTGTTTTCCTTCTCTTTTTGTTTAGCCGTTATTGTTTTGTAAGCAAAACACTGCACGCATATAATACATAGATAAGCCTTTTTAGTTCTTGTTGCCTGTAAAAGAAAATAATATTTTCTTAAAGGTTTTCTTAAACTCTATAATAGAAAATTTAAACCTGGTCAAGCCTCATGCCGAAAGTATAGCAGAAATAAAATAAATTCACAGTGTGGACTTTGCCACTCTTTGATAAGCGTCTCTTACTGAAGATGTTTTAAGCCATTTGAAAAAGAATTCATTTTTTAAACGCTCAGGTATATGCAGAAGTTTTTTGATGAGTAAAAGGAAGTCGCCGTAGTCTAGTAGGTAGTGCGTGGGCTTCTAAGGCGTGAGACCACGGTTCAAATCCCTCGTCAGGCATCTCCAACAAAATGAAATACGTAAATAAATTTTTTCCCCGCCTTCCTCTCTCCAGATTTCTGGCAAAAACTTTGAAAGGAAATAGAAATTGCCATGCAAAAGTTTCTCAAAAATCTGTCGTTCGGAGTCGACTTTACACTGTAGGTTCCCCCATTCATCTATAAAATTAACACACAACATAAGTAATGTGAGAAACTAGCTCGTAATCCTAACTGAAGGGTTGTAATGACCAATTACATGTATGAGTTAATCTAGTTATGTGAGCTACCCTTCAGCTTTGGATTAGGAATTAATCGCAGAATTTTTGCTTCGTTTAAATAATTTTTGGCTCAAATATTCTCAAAATTTTCTTATAAACCCACTAACTCCACACCTGTTTTACATGCTTATCAAAACTGATTCATAAATGAAGTAAAAAAGGAAAAATTGAAAAGAAAAATATAAATACGACTTACAAGCCATTCATGGACAGATACATGTCTGATGTCCGTTTGTGTTGTGCATGTAACAACAGAAACATGTTGCCTACAGTATATATTGGCAGTAAGACTGTGATAATGTTGTAACAAAAAATCTGAAAAGAATACAGGCATCGAACCACACATACACCAATACATGCTAAAAAAAAAGTTTTCCAAACTTTCTGTAAAATAAGAAAAACTGTTTCATGCATATTCCAAAAGGATAAAGAGTGAAGAGAGGAGGTAAAGACTAAAAAAATATTGAATTAATAAAACATTCCGTATACTTTTGTACGTTTTTTTTTAATTTTTACTTTCGTTACATTTTTTTAGTGTAGTTTGACTATTTGTAGTCACCTTATCTCTGAAAAGTGTTTTTACGATTGTTTTACGTTTTCAGCATCAGGTTTTCGTATATTTTTGGTTTGTTGCTGTTCGTTTTTCTAGTATAAATTTTTTTTGAGTTATTTACGTTTTCCACGTGGTTGTTATTGATTTTTTTAATAGACCAACTCAACGAAATCATTTTCAAAAGTTTAACAAAAAATGAGAAAAAATTCTGCTAAAATTCTGTATCATTAAATTGTATCTGCAGCATTATTATGATGCAACAGCTGAAATCACTTCAAGTTTTTAAACTACTCCTGCTGCTCTAATTAATACATTTGCCTCGTCTAAAACATTTGCGGTTTCATAACGTGCTTCAAATAGGGGGAAAACTAACTTTTAGGAAACAAAAGTTAATTTTTAATAAAAAGTTTTTAAAACAAAATTCAATTTGGGAAATAACCAATTTAGCCAGGAGCATTAAGGAAGTGCTTAGACGTGCAACTTTGCAAGAGTGAAATAAAATTGCCATGAAAAGGTTTTGCAAAAACCTGTCGATCGGTGTTGACTGCAAATTGTATGTCCTGCCACTCATGTATAAAATTAACACACACAACATAAGTGGTGTAGCAAGCTAGGTGGTAATCCTAACTGAAGAGTTGCAATAGCCATTTATGTATGTACAGGGGACAGCAAAAGTCTTAGTACGGCAATATATTTTGACAAAAAAAGTCCCCACAGACTTAAGACTCTTGCACAAAGTCCCGATATGACTTCAAGAGAATGTTTAGGAGATCATTTGAAAAAACGGTTACGTAATCGCTAAACCTCTAACAAAAGTCAACCGAAAAACTTGTTCATGATGCCACCAGAAAACACTCAAAGAAACTTGTACATTCAATTCCAAATAGGTTAAATGGAGTGTTTGACCTTAAGGGATATTCTACTAAATACAGAGGATAACACTTTCATATATAAGGCTTTTGAATTTTAAATTTACTCAGGGTTCTCCTTGGGGGTATCTATGGAGTCATCTGAAACTTTTTCTTATTTTTCTTTTGTTTTATGAAAAACATTAAAAAATTGTTTATTTTATAATAAAACAGAAATAAATTAATAAAATAAATATATGAATTATAAATTGTTATAAAGATTCCGCCAAATAACTTTTTTTTTTGAAAATGCTTTAAAAAAAAACTACTGAATATTTTCTCAAATTTCTTTTTTTATTTGAATGTACAATCCTTCCGGTTAATAACGGAAAATAATTTCATTCAAATGGCTGCCTCGTCTGGCCATGCAGTAGCCTACATGATCGGTCCAATTTTTAGGCACATTATCGATTGTGTGCAGCTGTATTTTACCAATGGCTTCACGAATATTGTCCTTTAAAGCGTCAATTGTCCCTGGCTTGTCGGCGTAAAATTTATCTTTAACGGCACCCCACAAATAATAGTCCAACGGTGTCAAATCGCAGATTCGAGGTGGCCAAACGACATCAGCTCTGCGTCTGATAATGTCATCTTCAAAAACAGGGCGCAAAACATCGAGTGTAGCTTCGGCCGTAGCGCCGACGTAGCGTCGTCCTGTTGAAACCAAATGTTGCCAATATCCTGCTCTTCAATTTTTGTGAACAAAAATTCGTTCAACATGGCCCGATAACGATCGCCATTGACTGTAACGGCCCCTCCTTGCTCATTTTCGAAGAAAAATGGCCCAATTATGCCTCTGGACCAAAATCCGCACCGAACAGTGACTCCTTTTGGGTGTGTCGGCTTTTCAATGTATGCGTGAGGGTTTTCTGTGCCCCAAATGCGATAAGTTTGCTTGTTTACATACCCGCCAAGAGCAAAACGAGCTTCATCTAACAAGATGATTTTTTTGCCAAAATCGGCATCTTCTGTAAGTCGTTCGCAGGCTCACTTAGCAAAGCGAATATGCATTGGATGGTCAATTGGCTTCAACTCCTGAACCAAGTGGACCTTGTATGGCGTCATACCCAGGTTTTTATGCCAAATTCGTCTCAATGATGTCTCCGAAATGTTCAATTGTTGAGAACGACGATGAATTGATGTTGATGGAGCTTCACGCACATTTTCTGCCACAGCAGCAATATTCTCGGGTGTAGGCACTGTTTTTGGCTATTCACGCTTTGGTTTATCGATGAGGATGCCAGTTTCTTTCACTTTTTTCACAAGATAACGAACATACGGAGCTGACGGTGCTTCTCTTCTTCCAAAATCCGTACGCAATTTTCGCACACATTCTGCAACATTACCATGATTTTCAATGTAATGTCGCAATATTTCCCAGCGTTGTTCAAGGGTATACACAACCATATTCGTTCAGCGGAAGGATAAAATTAATTATCTGTCAAATCAGATATGAGCTAAGTGTTACCATTTACGAAATAAGCACTAGTTGAAAAAACGTTAGATGGCGGACCCGATACAAACTTTTGGCTAAAATTCATGGAATTGCAAAAAAAAACATATTGACGTACTAAGACTTTTGCTGTCCACTGTATGTATTGGTTGTACTGCTTAGATTGCCATCATACTTATTGGCATTCAGTTTTATTTTTTGAAATAAAGAAAAAATTTAATTTAGTTTTTGATTAAATCGATAAACTGTTAATAGTTTGTGGCCAAAAAAAGAAATGTTGTTGTCACATACAAATGTTTTTTGAAATTTATTTTAATATTTTTACATTCATTCGATATGTTGTAACACATCAGCATCAATTAAGGCAATAATTGAAACTTTATCTGTTTTGAAGTGTATTTGAATTAAAAATAAATTTCAATTTGAATTAATTTTTAATTAATTTATTCAATTTCAATTTAAATCATTTCCATTTGATGAAGTAATTTTCCCAATTTTCTTTTTAACCCGCAACTAATAAAACGTGTCGTAAAGACGAATTCAAATAACTGCTCATTTACCACAATAGAGGCATGAAAAATGGAAACAATTTAAATTTAAACAAATTATTCCTCATAAAAAATAAGTAATTGGCCACTTCCGAGACAACATTATTATCAATGACAACAGCAACCACTTTATTTAAAATCCCCATCATCATTAAGTAAAGAAAACTTTGATTGAAAAGTAAAACAGAGACAAAAAATCTGGAAAGCAAAACAAGAAATTTTAATAAGCAACCGTGTAGCAGCAGCTAAAGAGCCATCAGCTAACTTCTTAGTACGACGCCATCATATTTCTTCGGTCTATCTATCTGGTCTACCTTAGCCGCCACTATAGTCACTTCTTTTTCCACAGAACCACTTTAAAATAAAAGTTACGGAAACGAACCCCCTTTAGCTATTGGACACATGATAAATTTACATGCTAATCTTCAACATCCTGGAAAAATTGGCAGCAAAAAAATTTTTGTTGTATCCTCAGGCAAAACAACAACAAAATTAATATCTAAGATAGTACCTACCATTTCATGGCTAGCATGATTTTTTACAGGCTACTTTAGTGGGTATGCCAGAAAATTTTAAAGGATATGGATTTCCAAGTAAAAAAAATAAGCCAATCGAGCTAAAAATGATTGTTTAATGAATATCTACTGCTGTGGTAAACGTTTATCTCTTATTAGCGGAACGTAAAGCGGAATCTTAACAACATTTTTGCTATTGAACAAGGTGTACGTATGGCTGAAGCCGTACCTACTTCGAACATGATCATATATGTGGACAGTCAAGCAACAATCATAGCGCTGGATCCCATCTCGTCAAATCAATGGGCGTCAGGAGTTGCATGAATTCTTTACACAGTATACGTCTACACAACACCCGCCTCTACTGAGATCCGGGCCACTGTGGCATAGAGGGAACCAAATGGGAGGACGAACTGGCACAGAAGGGATCGCAGATATCTGAGGAGAAGACCATATATGAGATATATGCTGCCCTACATGAACATTTTTTCAAATTGGAAAAACAGCAAGGAATTCAACAAACCATGGGTAATCCAACGTATATGGTTGCTGAATTTCAAAACAGCTGTGTCCAGCAGTGGCCGTAGTCTAGTAGGTAGTGTGTTGGCTTTTTAGACGTATAGCCACGGTTCAGACCGCAGATCAGACATCAAATCGAAATATGGAAAATATTTCTTCGGCGACTTTCTCTCAGCAGATTTCTGGCAAAAACTCTGAGAGTAAATAAATAAAATTTCTCAAAAATCTGTCGTTCGGAGTGGACTTTAAACTGTAGGTCCCGCCACTCTTGTATAAAATTAACACATACAACACGAGTGGTGTAAGAAGCTAGGTCGTAATCCTGACTGAAGGGTTAGAATTGTGTTTGCCAACACAAACGGATTATGACACACTGGGTAACACAATGGGCCATTTGGGCCACCGATTGAACTTACCGGTGAACCAAAGTATTTTAAAATGGTATCTGCATAGCAATAAATTCGCTGTGTTTCAATAACTTTACAGATTTTATGTCTTCTTTCCTTAACAAATTATTGATCGACTTTAAAAAAAATTCAATGAATTATATGTGCACTGCCAATGAAGTTCCTCAAATGCATCAATCCTGTGTTTTAAAATTCCGTTCGCCAATTTCCTTGGAAACCAACTTTAATGAAATAGGTATTGTGATAAATCGAATCACCCTAAATTATATGCAAATAGCGTCCAGTTAAGCTTCTCGACGGATGTAAATTTTTAATCCGTTCCCCATAAACCTAATCTCAGAGTCACTCTAGTTTGAGCAACAGTTTTATAGCACAAGCTAAACTCATAAACTGTAGAATATTCTTTAATTTGATTTCAACTCTTTCGTTTAACCTTAAAATATTTCTTCTTATTTTCAAGATTTTTTTTTGGATGATTCTTTTTATTAAAAAACTTTTCTCATTAAATTTTTAATTTCAATGAATAAAAACTTTTCTAATATAATGCAACGCAACACCTTAGAGGGTTAATGAATTCCGTGATTTAATTTCAAACAGATTTACATACGCCAGACTTTTCTGTTCGCTTGTTTGTCGATCTAATTTGTTTGTGGTTTTTACATGAAATAAATTTAACCAACCAACAACAATAATTACAACAACATTACATATGCTGTATACGCATTAACAATAATACCAATAATAATACATATTATTTGACTACAACCAGCTCGAGGCTATAAAGACTGACTCTGCACTATGCCAGTCAAATTCTAATTTTAAATTAATGCCAGACATTCTTTTGACTTGCAATCGATTTTAGACACATTCAAAGCAATGTTCTTATGAATGTATATATGTATGTACAGTGATCGTCAAAAGAAACTGTACATTAAAAAAATATACATTAATAAATTACCGTTATTTTTATTTTAAAATCATTGTTTCATTGCCAGTTCTTAAAACTGGAAAAAAAAATTACAAAATATTGTCAAATTTTTTCGGGCACTCTCCTTAAGTGATAAAAGTTTAGTTTGTTAGTTGTTAGAATTTTATACATAGTGTATATTTTCTTTTGCTGCTCACTGTATATGTTTTAAAATTTTAAATATGTACGAGTATGTTGTTTTTATCATGTAATTTCGTAATTTTATTGCCAACGAATTTGTTAACTTTTTGAATAAGCCAGGTAATAAAAAATATGATTACAATTGAATTACATTCTTCAGAAATTCTATGTCATTCTGAGATTAATTTTGTTTTTTTGTACCTGTAATTTGTCTATTAAATTCCAGAAACATATTATTTTGTCATGGCTTATATTCTACTCAATTAGATTCTTTTTGCATTTTGTTAATGAAACATAAAAAGAGCAACACTGATATATTTTCTATGAACACAAGTTTCATAAATAAACAAATTCTACAATAGAAAAAAATGTAAATATAAACTTGAATCCAAAATACAGTGTTGGAAGAAATAATAGGAACAACTTCTTCTTTCTCAATAATATATAAAGTTATTTTATGTTCTGTACATTTATATTTGGAACTCACTGATAATTTCTTTCAAATAAAAAAAAGATTTCATATTCCTTAATTCATTTCATTAATGTTTGTCTCATTTTTATAAATTTCTAGCTGTATCCTGCGCGTGTTGCTGCGCCACCAACTAAAATAAATTTGAAAGAAAGACATTACACAAATGTCCACTTAATTTTGAATCCTTTTATTGATTTTGTTTCCCGTTGTCCTGATGATTCTGATTAACGGGCCTGAGTAGTACGCATTCGATCAGTTTCTAATCTCACTTTTCGTTGTTCAAGTGGTGGTTCAAGCGAACTGGTCCCAGCGGCATATACTCGAAGATTTTCCAGTCTCAATGCTCGTCTGATTCTGAGGCTCGTATTGCTCTTTTCTTCCGTGCTTGAGGTGTAGGTCGACCAATTGCTTGTCATTCATTTTGAATAATTTTCAGTGACACCATCCATCGGAAATTAATCGCACCAACCTCCGTGGACTCATGCGTAACAACTTTGTTAAAGAATGCACAGTTTACGATTTATTGATTTTGAGTAATTTTCGGTGGCACCTTTTGTCGGAAATTGGTCATACCAACTTAGAAACCTGCGTCGGCTAATGCGCAACAACTTTGCTAAAGATCATAACATGATCAAATGCATAGTTTACGATTCCATAAGGTACATACAAGCAAACATTCATTTTTATATATGTAGACTGTGGAAGGTGACACGCCCACTATAGCCAATCCGCCCATTTTGTTCATACATATATACGTCAAAGTCGTCCATACAAAATTTGAGGACTCTTGCTGTTGCAGTTTATGAGATATGCGATATTAAATACTTATTGGGTATGTGGGCGTGGTACCTCGCCTACTTGAAATTTTAAAATAAAAAGTAGATTACAGTTCCTTCCAGACATACGGGAAGGTACTGTTAAAACTTCAAGAAAATCGGTCCAGCCGTTTAGCCGTCTATAGACTTCAAACAAACAAACCAACAAACAAATAAACACACATTCATTTTTATATATAAGAAGAAGATAATTTAATTCAACCTAAATATTATCTGAAATCCTTAGAACAAATAAAATAACGTGGAAATTAAGAGTTCTATGGGATCCACTAGTTTAGTAGGCAGTGTGCATTCTTTTTTTTTTAATTAAATTTCATCAACAAAAACAAAATATCGTGCCTCGAATGGCTATGTTCTTAAACTTTTCAGCATTACGTTTTGGATGATGGCATTAAATATTTTCTGTCATAAATATTTTTCAGAGGAATTTTCTTTTACAAATTTTTACATCTTCAAGCCTCCCTTTCTCCTCCTTTCTTATTTATTTTATCACTCAACATATGTCTTTGCGTGGTGCAGTAAGGGCAACAGTTGACCCTACTACTCAGATGTAAATTACATCCTTTTTAACAGTTTTTTGATGAGCTATAATGTTGTAGCATGGCAACAAAAAAAAAAAAAAACTATTTAAAAATTTTACTTCAAAAGGTACGTATTTGACAATAACACAAAAACTGCCATAATCTAGTAGGTAGAGTGTTGGCTCATTAAATGTGAGGCCACGGTTCAAACCCCAGGGCAGACATCTTCAACAAAATAAAATATAAAAAATATTTCTCGGGCGATTTCCCCTTCAGCAGACTTTTAGCAAAACCAGTGAGAGTAAATAAAAAATTGCCTAGTTTCTGAAAAATCTGTCGTTCGGAGTCGACTTTAAACTACAGGTCCGCCACTTAGGGATAAAATTAACACACACAACATAAGTGGTGAGAGAAGCTAGGTCGTAAGCCTAACTGAAAGCTTGTAATAATCAATTATGTATGTATGCATGGGTACATTACAGAGATCAGCAATGAATCGCTTTTTCTGCTACTCATAAGTACTCATGAAATTGTGAGTATGAGTGAGTCAACAGTATTGAAATCTAACATCTCTGATTCATTCGTACTCACAACAACATTGATTTATAAGTATGAGTAAAACGTTGACATCAAACTCATAACATTCGAAATATGTTTGATTCATACGTCTACTCATTCAGACTCATAAATTGAGACAAATACTTATAATACTCATAAATGATTCGAGTGATTCGAATCATTCATCAAAATTTACAGTTTTAGTTGTTGTTGCATTTCCAAAGAAAGAAGAAAGACACACACGAAGCCGCCGTGGTCTAGTAGGTAGTGTGTTGGCTTATTACACGAAAGCCAGGGTTCGAGACCAAGACCAGACATCAAAAAGAAAATACAAAAAGTTTTTTTCGTCTACTTCCTCTCAGCAGATTTCTGGCAAAAACTCTGAGAGTAAATAAAATTGCCATGAAAAGTTTCCCAAAAGTCTGTCGTTCGGAGTCGACTTTAAACTCTAGGTCCCACCACTCATGTATAAAATTAACACACACAACATAAGTGGTGTGAGAAACTAGGTCGTAATTCTGACTGAAGGGTTGTAATGACCAATTATGAAAAAATATATTAAGAAAGGCACATAAACAAAAAAGGCAAAAACAGCAAGCAAAGCAAACACACAATCTTCTAGTGAGTATTGTAGTTTTCGTACGCGAATCATACTTATTTTGTGATTCGTGTATACGATGAGTCGTGGAGAGTCGAAATCAATAACATCATGCGTATTGTTAAGTATGAGTACCATAGTATGACATTAAAATAAGTATGAATGCGTATAAGTGTCAGAAATTATAAGTATGATTCGAATCTACTCATCGTTTTGAATACTCATTGCTGAACTCTGGTATATTAGCAGAAAGCAGCAGAAAAAGGAAGTTTGAAAACTCCATGGACCAGCGGTGTCAAGTGAATATCGTTGAAAGCATTTTTATTTTCTTATTTTTTTATAATTTTTATGTAGACGATTTGTACAAAAAAGTATTTTAAATAAAAATTTAAGAAAACATTTAATGTTGATATGTCCCTATTATTTATTTCAATACTGCATGTAAGTATATGTATAAATGTCATCTCGAAAATATATCCTATTTTTCCAATGAGTATGAAAAACATGGAGTTTAAATTGTTCACATAGAATAAATTGCAAAATAAATAAATAAATCAACAATGAATATGTATTGAGTACAGAAAAGTATAATTGTTGTAATAAATAAATAAATATTTTGACTTTGAATATACAAAATATTTTTTAAATGTTTTTTGGCACATATTTTCCAAATAATCTCAAAATTTAGAGCCAAAAAAATTAAATTTATTTTCCTACGGTGCAATTTATTAGAATTAAACAATTAAATCAAAAAATATATGGTAACAGCTATAAATTACACCATATATATGAAAAAAAATAACGTAAAATATTCACTATAGAGAAAAAACAAACGAATTTAACACTTTGCACTCGGTTGTACCTTCTGAGGAGACAACGTAAGTCTAGCATATCACTCGGTTGTCCCCTCTGAGGGGACACAATAGTTTTTTTTATCGATTACGGACAATGAAATTATTCCACCTCAATTTTTTAAGAAACATGTGTTATCCTGTAGTTTTCTGTTACGATATTAAAGAAATCCGATAATCCGAATAAACCGACCAAATGGGGTATACGTATAGCCGATGCAAAAACTAGATATTTATTTTCAATTCTTCCTTATTTTGGCAGCATCACATCCCATAGTATTTCTCGGCCAGATCTTCCTGTAAGCACCAGAATTCCATTGCATTTATACAAAAAGTTGATAGACAAGGCCCCTGATGCACAAGGACACCATATGTACACTGATAGGTATTAGACCAGTATTCCTTTAGCAGAAGAATTGCTAAAGATGAAATGTAATCTTACCGGCACAGTAAAAGTAAATCGTGGCAATTCGTAAACCAAAATTTTCATCAAAAGAGACAGTGGCATATAGAAAAAATAATATTACCCTACTTGCGTGCAAGGATAAAATAACTTTCACAATGCTAAGTAATTATAACAACACAGGAATGCAATCAACCCTCAGAACGTTACGTGGTGGAAATATTATATCTTTTGATAAGCCTCAAATTGTCCTCGATTATATCGCAAATAAGGGCGGTGTCGATCTTGCAGATCAATAAGCCTCTGCGGAAATCTTTGCTATGGTGGAGAAAATTGTTTTTTTGGGGATTGGAAATGAGCGTTATAAATTCCTTCATACTTTACCGAATCTCAGAAGGAGGAAAAAATAAAAACTAATGACACACCACAAGTTTGTAAAAAGTCTTGTAAAGCAGTCGAGAGGTGATTTTCGAGAATTTCGATCACGTCCATCTACATCGTTGTCAGCCAATAGACTGAATAATAAGTTGCATATTCCAAATGTGGGAGAAAGAAAACGGGATTGAATTGTCTGTTCTGACAGAAAAACACCAGGCGGAAGGCTGCAAACAACATTTTATTGTGAAACATGTACAAATCAACCCGCTATGCATGTTGGGAATTGCTTTAAACTTTACCATTCTGTAGAAAATTATAAAAAATTAATAAAATTTGGGAGAGCAGCTAGTCGCAATCCTGACTAAAAAGTTGCAATGACCAATTATGTACTAACGCTACACTTTAATCCAAATGAGCTATGAATTCATACGAATATAGGAGTTATAAAGGGCTATCCATATCGTGGTTTCAAAGGTATGGGACTGGAATTCGACATCTGTCAAACCAAGTTCTGAAGCCAATTTTTTTCTTTTCAGTTGAAAGTCTGACATTGACGAAAATGCATCGCTTGACTATCACACAACGCATAAAAATTATCAAAACCTACTGCAAAAATGGTGATTCTGCCACAGCCACGTATCGAACAAAATTCTCTTCAGCGATGAAGCACATTTCACACTCGGTGGGTATGTTAATAAACAAAATTGTCGTAGTTGGGGTTCTGAGAATCCTCAAGTAAATGAAGAGAGGCCGTTACATCCAGAAAAAGTCACTGTTCGGTGCGCTCTTTGGTCCGAAGGTGTGATTGGACCTTACTTCTTCGAAAACGACGACGGAACGACTGTCACCGTCAATTCGGAGCGTTATGGTCATATGACAGCCGACTTTTTTTTGCCTGCTATTGAAGAATACGACTTGGAGAATATGTTGTCTCAACAACATGGTGTCACGTGCCACACAACTCGAGCGAATATGGCTTTATTGCAAAAGACATTTCCTGGCCGCGTAATTTCTCGTCGTGGCGATATCAACTAGCCACCAAGATCATGCGATTTGACACAATAAGACATTTTTGTGGGGCTACGCGAAATACCGTACTTATGCAGATAAACCTTCAACTCTTGAGCACTTAAAAACCAAGTTATGGCTGAGATACTGCCCAATATGTGTCAAAAAGTGGTCGAAAATTACCTCAAAAGAATCAATGCTTGCAACACTTCGCGTGGAGGTCATTTAAATGATGTAGTGTTTCACACATAATGTCAACGTTCAAACTTTACACTAAAAAAGAAATATCATGAAAAAAATATTTTATATGTGTTTTATTTACGTTTCCTTTTGAAACCCCGAAATGGATATCCCTATATTAAAATTCAAATTGTTTGACTGCGTAAGCAATATCTTGCTTAGTCGTCATTAAATCTGGCTTATTTTTGACAGTGGAATAGCTTGAAGGTTAGATAAAAGGCCGCTGGGATGCTCGTATGATGTAAAGCTACTTATAGCTAACCTACTGAATCGATCAACTTAACAATAGGAAAACTTTTATGTTCCTACGAATTCCTTCAGTCAGGATTACAACTTAGGTTCCCACATCACTTATGCTGAATGTTTTAATTTTATCCTTGAGTGGCGGGATCTACCGTTTAAAGTCGACCCCAAACGTCAGATTTTTTTGAGAGACTTTTCCACGACAATTTTATTTTACTCTCAAAGCTTTTGCCAGATATCTACTAGGAGGCAGTCACCAAAGAAATGTGTGTATAAATTAACATACACAACATAAATGGTTGTGGGAAGCTAGGACGTAATCCTGAGAGAGATTGTAGTGATCAATTATGTATGTATGTTATGTAATTATGTGTATGTAAGAGCTCCAATGTTTTTCGAATTCCACAAAAATTTTGTTATTTTAAACTTCATCCATTTAACATTCATTTTACACAGCATACGAGTACAAGTTTATCGAAATTGAAATGAATATGTTTTATTATCTAATTTATAGTCTTTACTTTCTCCAAATGATTGACTACATTTGCCATAGATTGTGTAAAATGACGCATGAATAGATAGAGATTGTGCTGCTTATCACAGGACCACATGTAGTATAAGCGATTTTGCATAATGACGATTCATGAGAATAAAATTATTTCGTTAAATGAAGCCATAATAGGAGAAAATTTAATTTTTAATGAAAACGAATTTCATTGTTAATGGGATGCTAGGGAGGAGCATTGGTATTCAATTTCAATTTCATTCTAATTCAACTAAATCATCCTCCCTACCATACCATAATCTGATTATGTGTGCCTCGTTATGTAATATGCTGAAATGAATCGTTTTTCAGTTGAAATTCAGCCATCATACTCGTTTCGACATATTGACATTAATATGCTAAAGTCTTGTTAATACAACAACACAGCCGCGATGAGTTGAAATTTTTTGAAAATTTTAAAATTCTTTTGAATTTCAGTTGTTGGCAGGCAGTTCATATAATTATTCATACTTTAGTATGAAAAGTATTGAAAATGAAATTGAAATTGATAGAATGAGTTAAAGAAGCAGCATTTGATTATATTAGAAAGTGTATATATGTATGTACTTGGACACATAGGAAGAAGAATTTTTTTCTTTTCTCTAGAGAACTGAAGTGTAGCGAATCTTTTGCAAAAAAGGTTTCAATTTGCTTAACAAATTCAAACTACGAATGTCAAAAAACGTGTAAATGAACGTGAACAAAAATTGGGTCAACATAATATATATGCACGTTCGTTTAACTGCTCTATAGATACTCCAATGGATTTTGCTTGAGCGAAATTAGGTGACTTGTTCCCGAGAATCATGTATTCCTATGTAACACTCGCCTTTCTCGGCGTACACAGGATATTTGTAGTCGATTGCCCAGTGGATCGCACATAGCATTGCAGACAAAATCCGTTCTTTAGCCGAACTGTTCGTATGTGGGGGAATTCCCTGCCTGCTAAGATGTTTCCTGTCACGTACGTAATTGGTCATTACAACCCTTCAGTCAGGATTACGAGTTTAAAGTCGACTCCGAACGACAGATTTTTGATAAACTTTTCGTGGCAATTTTATTTACTCTCAGAGTTTTTGCCAGAAATCTGCTGAGAGGATGTCGCCGAAGAAATACTTTTTGTATTTTGTTTTGATGTCTGGCCTGGAGCTCGAACCCTGTCTTTACGTCTAATAAGCCAAAACACTACCTACTAGACTACGGCGGGCTCAGAAAACTTACAAGTGGTTTTACAGAAGCCAATTAAGAGAGACTGTTTGGTACGGCTTGTGGAGCAGGGGCATCAATAGCTCATATTTCTTTTCAAATGAGGACGGCGCAAGCATAACGGCCTATCGCACCATGATAACTGACGTTTTGTACCCGCTCTTCCTGGTATTAATGTGAACGATGTTTGGTTTCAACAGGATGGTGCAATTTGTCACACTTCTCATGCCACAATCGATTTAGTGCGGCAAACGTTTGATGCCCGTTTAATTAGCCGAAATGGTGATGTAAATTGACCGCCAAGAAGCTTCGATTTGACACCTTTGGACTATTTTCTATGGGGCGCAGTTAAAGAAGATTATTATGCCAATAAATTAGAGACAATTGAGAATTTGAAGGCTAACATTTGTGATGCCATTGGTGTTATACGGCCCCATACAATCGAAGGAGGTACTGTGAGGCCAGCCGCGGCAGCCATATGATTGAAATAATATTACATTTCTAACCGGAACAATTGTACTTCCCACCATATATTACCACTTATGCCACTTATGTTTTAAAACTCCCCCACATCAATTTAATCTCAGAATATTGAAAAGAATTTTTCTGTTGCAACCGAATAAATCAATTTATTTGTTTATTTAATTATTTTTGTGGAATTTTATATTTTGTTGCCTATTATTGCCACATCATAAATATAAAAACGTAATTAAAAAAAAATCTGGCCTAGAAATTTAAAAAAATTCCATTCAATGCATTTATGCTACTGATAAGCAATTTTCGTTATATTCGGTTCGGTTGCCGCTTTTATAGATTTTCAATATCTTTTTTTGGATTTTCAAATAAAATGTTCATGTTTCTGTTGCGAAAAGACACAGCCACCCCAATCAGATTTTATTATTTATATTGGTTGTGTTCCTTTTTTTTCAAAGAGGCTACAAACTTACTTTAAATGGCAGAGCGATATAAAGTAGGGTCTCCCCTAAAATCAGAAAATTTTCTAAGGTCATGATCCTGTTAATAGAGTTCTTCTTACAAATAATGTTACTTTCGGGATACATTTTAAATATCTTGCCTAGAGAGTAAACTAAGCAAACTTAGCATGTACATGGAGCTAAAACTTACATACTTACATACATACATAATTGGTCATTGCAACCCTTCAGTCAGGATTACAACCTAGCTTCTCACCAGAGGTCGGCAATGAGTATTCAAAACGATGAGTAGATTCAAATCATGCTTATAATTTCTGATACTTATACGCATTCATACTTATTTTAATGCCATACTCATACTACTCATATTCAAAGTTTGAAATACTCATCGTACTCATACTTAACAATACGCATGATGTTATTGATTTAGACTCTCCATGACCCCTCGTATACACGAATCACAAAATAAGTATGATTCGCGTACGAGCACTACAATACTCACAAGAATGTTGTGTGTTTGCTTAGCTTGATGTCTTTGTCTTTTTCTTTCTTCTTAAGACCGTAAATTTTGATGAATAATTCGAATCACTCGAATCATTTATGAATATTATAAGTATTATATTCTAAATTGATGAATCTGAATGAATCAAACATAGTTCGAATGTTATGAGTTTGATGTCAACGTTGTACTCATACTCATTGCAACTTGTACTTATAAATCAATGTTGTACTGAGTACGAATTAGTCAGAGTAGTTGGATTTTAACACTATTGACTCACTTATGCTCAAAATTTCATGAGTACTTATGAGTAGCGAAAAAGCAATTCATTGCTGATCTCTGCTTCTCACTCCACTTATGTGGTGTGTGTTAATTTTGTACGTGGGTGGCAGGACCTACAGTTTCAAGTCAAGTCTAAACAATATATTTTTGAGCAACTTTTCATGGCAATTTTTTATTTACTATCGGAGTTTTTGCCAGAAATCTGCTGAGAGGAAGTCGCCGAAGACATATTTCTTTGTATTTCATTTTGTTGGAGCTGTCTGTCCTGGGACTTGAACCGTTACCTCACATCTAATAAGCCAATACACTGGCTATTAGACTAAGGCGACTTCTGAGGGTAAAACTCAGCTTATTTTATACCGTATTTCTAATTTATTAAGCTCAATAATGTAGCAACAAGGTGGCCGAAAAAACTATTTACTACGGCCTGATGCTGTACACTAAGCAATAATCACTATCGGTGGCTGTCCATTCCTTGGCTTACACTACGCATGTATATCACGTACGTGTTAGTTCAGACGTCATTACCAGGTAACACTAAAAGCAATTCTGATAATTTTAGACTTAAATTCAGACGAAAATTGAAGTTAAACCTCAGTTTTAAGAATAGTTATCACAATTTTATATACTCGAATGTGAGTCTAACTTTAGCAGTAATTTTGTAGTAACTTTAGCTAACGTGAACTTTAAAGTCACCTTTAACTTATTTTCGTTATTACAACTTACAGAATAAAATGAAGTTAACTTTTTCAAAATATGGCAGTGTTGGAGCAATGTCGATAACATTGCTCAAATTAAATAAGTTTTATTTAAACGCAGTGGCAACGACGGGCTTCTTTTTTTTTTTTTGTATTTGCTCATTTTGTTTATATTTAAAGTTGCCATATTGAAAATAATATATAATATGGCAACTTCAAACAAAAACTTAAGTTTAAAAATTACCAGTAGAATGATCTTCCCTTTAGCTTAACGCTCACTTCTATCTTATTGTCCACTTATAATAATGAAAAACAATTTATCTGGCCGTCAAAATCCTCCCTTTAGTTAACGGCAAGTTGTAATAATGGCCCCAAAAAAGGTTCGATATCTCTCTTCCTCATAAATTTGGCTTTGATCTGTTCAAAATAATTATACTTTGGTTTCCTAACACATCTTTCTTTATTTCTTGCCACGTCTAAGTTGTTCTTCTATAGTTATAATGGACAAATCGAATGCTATTGTATTTCCTAATCATTACTAAGACTGTCTGTGTATTGTATAAACATTCTAAAAAATTTTACCTTTATGGGTCCAGCCTAAATATTTGCATATGCATTGCGTGTATTCATTGCATAGCATACTCTGTGTGTATGATGCTCATAATACATACGTTATTTAACGTTGTCAATATTTATTCGAGATTCAATTGTGTTTCTGCCACTTTGCTGTTTGTATTTCAAATGAATTTGTATACAAGTTTCGTATGCAAAATATTAAACAACATTCAAGAGGAAATTAATAGCACAACTCAATTAACGATGCCATATACTTCTAGCAAACATTACCAGCCATATTAATTTAGGCTGGAAAGTCGAATGTGATATGACTTGATAGAGAAGACCAAACAGAAAGAGAAATTATGATACAAACTTTATTTTAGAGCCCGTAATCCTGACTCGTATGTACTCGTATGTGTGTATGTTTGGCGCACAATACATAATTTGATGTGGCCAGTGAAGCTAACTTGATGCTGGAACAAAAGCGATTGTTCCTTCAGGTTTGATACGACTATTGCTGTTTAAAGTATGAGAAAAGCGTGACCATGGAAGTAAACATCAAACATCAACTCTTATGGATCTGAATTAAGAATATTCTTTACCGTCCTATCCAATAATACTTTTCCACAGATTTCTGGCAAAAACTCTGAGAAAAAACTAAAATTGAAAAGTTTTTTAAAAAAATGCGTCAATCGGAGTCATCTTTAAACTGCAGGTCTCGCTACTCATGTGTAAAATTAACACAAACAACATAAGTGTTGTGAGAAGCTAGATTGTAGTCCTTACTGAAGTGTTGCATGAATAAATTGTGTATGTGTAATCTACAAAGCTTTATTAACAAAAATTATTTCAATATATTAGAAGATCGTTCTTTAAAGCAAAATTTCAAATTCTGTTTTAAATACGAAGAAATTTTAATAAAAGGAACACGTACTAAGAACAACACGTATTATTTCCATAAGTATTGCCGTTGTTTGTAAAAATTTTAATTTGATGTGGGATTTAAAATCTTTTGTTTAATTTTTAATAGATATTCTATATAGACGTGAGAGAAATCTAATTTACATCCCTTCTCTAACGCTGTAAAAAACAAACTCGTGATATAAAAATCATGTTTGGTAAACATAAACTACATACAGGGTGTTTGAAAATATTTTCTCCAACTTAACATAGTTAAAGACAGTGTGTGGAAAGTCCAGAAATTTAAATTGATTTCTATTTTCACAAATGATTCAAATTCATATTGCTTTCTAGTCTCATGTAAGAATTGTCTATATGAAAATAGTATTTATTGAATTCAATTATTTTTATATGGGATTTCTTAATATCATATTACACAACATGTGTCGGTTTTCTATTGTCGCAGCCAAAAAATTCTTTTCTTGTGCTTGACAATGCGAGGATACAATAACATGCATGAAATAGATGTTTAAAAATGCAATTTTTGAAATATAACGCGAAAGTACTTGTTAATTGAAATCATTATTGGCATTCTCCAACCTAATTAAACTTTAATTCACTATAGCTATTCCATGTTCAATAGCTCCTTCAATTTCTCCACTCTCTTAAAGGAGTTATTATAACACATGTTTTATAACAAATTTAATTAATTTTTTTACTCGTCCAACTTTTACTTTCAGGTGCTCCAGTTGGAAAAATTTCTGCATAATTTTGTTTTCCGATTCAATGTGGTCCTCCTTTCGGTGTTGTTATTCTGTTAATCTAATGAAAAAAGTGGCAATAAATTATTAAGGAATTATCGTAAATTTACAACAATTTTATACCAGCAACAACAGGAACGCTAATATGAAGAAACATTACAATATTGCCACTAGCAACAACAATTGATTTTTTTCTCTAACATGTTTTTCAACAAATAATTCTCAAGCTTTAAAAGTCATTAAATGTTCAATGTAAAGTAAAATTTAATTTATTTCATTCTCATTGATTTTCATTGATTTTCAATTGAAATTATTTTTACACTTTTCTCTGCTCTATTTTAGTTGTTGTTGTAATTTTTCATTTCCAATTAATGTTTATTAATTGATGTGAAAATTAAATTAATTTCATTTACTATTGACTGCATGAGTGAACACATGCAGTAGTAAGCGAATATATCGATTTATTTTTATTTATCGATAATAATATTCCTGTCAATACATTATTTTATTTAAACATGAATTATATTGATTTTGCAAGGAATTTTTTAAACATTTTTCATTAAAAAATTAAATACAATTATTGCTGTAGTAAATCATTGAAAGTGGGAAGCACAGTTAATCCTTTAATATTGGCGCGAAAATGGAAACATCGCTTAATATTAACAAAAGCTACACTAACAAATACAACGAACTTGCTTGCTTATACTAGCAAGTATGAAAGAAAAGGAGAGATGCAAGTAAACAAGAACGCAACAGCAAATAATGTGACCAAAATACACAAACAACAATGCAGTCGCTATAGAATTCTCGAGAAGACGAAAACAAGAACCTTCTCCTTTAAGAACGTTCATCAGACTGATTTTGTGGACATATAAAAAGACAAGACAAAGCAGACAACGAGTCAGTAATAATTCGGTCTGTAGGTCCCGCTACTCTTTATGCATATCAGTGATGTGACAAGCTACGTGAAGGGCTATAATGACCAATTATGTATGTAAACTACATACCATACAGTACCAAATTGGCAAATTTATGAAAACCAAGTACGTAGTTTAGTGAGTCTTAAACTATCAAAAATAATTCGGAATTTTTTTGTTTTTTTTTTCCTAATAAACATCTCATATTGTTCTTATTATTCAATTCCCATCACAAAAAAATATAATTAAAAGCAAATTAAAACACTCAAACATAAATAATGTTGCCCATAATTGTGGTTATTTGCTTACTCTAGCAAATAATAGAATATCTATCCATTGTATCTGATCATACAGTCAATGAAAAAAGTATACATACACCGATGATTTTTATCAAATTAAGAATTAAGAATGTTTGAAGACAAAATCGAATATTAAAAAAAAATTTACATAGAAATGATTGGAAAAAAACAAAAACATTTGTGGGAAAAAAAGTCTACATAGAACGGTATATGTAGACTTTTTTGTGTGACTGTATGTTTGCCAAAGAAAACAAATGTAATGTCCAACTCAAGGAAATTTTTATAATTGTTCCAGAAAATCGATTATTTGTTACAAACATATCACAACCGATTGCTTGCCCCATTTATACCATACACCACATATATCAATATATATATCAATATATAAAGGGCTATCCATATCGTAGTTTCAAAAGTATGGGACTGGAATTCGACATCTTTCAAACTGAGTTGTGAAACCAATTTTTTTCTTTTCAGTTGAAAGTCTGACATTGACGAAAATGGATCGCTTAACTATCACACAACGCATACAAATTATCAAAACCTACTACAAAAATGGTGATTCTCCCACAGCCACGTATCGAACAAAATTTTCTTCAGCCATGAAGCACATTTCACACTCGGTAGGTATGTTAATAAACAAAATTGTGGTATTTGGTGTTCTAAGCATCCTCAAGTAATGGAAGAGAGGCCATTACATCTAGAAAAAGTCACTGTTTGGCGTGCTCTTTGGTTCGAAGGTGTGATTGGACCTTACTTCTTCGAAAACGACGATGGAACGACTGTCATCGTCTATTCGGAGCGTTATGGTCATATGATAACCGACTTTTTTGCCTGCTATTGAAGAATACGACTTGGAGAATATGTGGTTTCAACAAGACGATGCCACATGCAACACAACTCGAGCGAATATGGCTTTATTGCAAGAGACATTTCCTGGCCGCATAATTTCTCGTCATGGCGATATCAACTGGCCACCAAGATCATGCGATTTGACACCATTAGACTTTTTTGTGGGGCTACGCGAAAGAACGTGTTTATGCAGATAAACCTTCCACTCTTGAGCACTTAAAAACCAACATTCGTCAAGTGGTCGAAAATTACCTCAAAAGAATCAATGCTTGCAACACTTCGCGTGGATGTCATTTAAATGATGTAGTGTTTCACACATAATGTCAACGTTCAATCTTTACAATAAAAAAGAAATATCATGAAAAATTTATTTTATATGTGTTTTATTTACGTTTACTTTTGAAACCACGAAATGGATAACCCTATATATCAATATATATAGCTGTACATCAATACAAAAAAATTTATTTGTCTATAAAAGTCTGTATGTTCGAATTATTTCGGACGTATTTGTGTGTCCATCATGAATCTGTTTAATGAATTATTGTTTTGTACATGCAAATAAAGTTTGCATTACAGTATGCACAAGCATTCGTCTGCCCAAATTATGTGAAATAAATTCCATAGTTTAACTGGAAATTTGCGATTTATATACGAACTCGTCACACAATGTTGATACGAGTATTGTTTCCTACACTGTTTAATATGTATTTAAGTCCTAGCACAAATATTTTTCTTGTATAACTAAAAACTTGTATAACCAAATACATGTTTACATGTGTTCTGTATATCCTTTTGTAAATCTCATGTTAATTTTGAATTGAAATGTATAAAATACATGTACATGTGCATTAAGATTTTAAAATTAAAGTATTTTCTTAAGGCAATATTTATTATTGAATAACACATAATTTTTTATTAGGGTGGTAACAGAAGCTAAACGATTTCAAGAGCTACAAAACATAGCCTTAGCGGGGCATAAAATATTAAAATTTTCGAAACTTTAAAAAAATTCAAAAGGAATCAATTATAATACTTTGAAACCAATGAAAAAAATTGTATTGAGAGACGGATATCTCCATCATCTTGTTATTGTTTATAGCATAAGAAATTATAAATTTATGGAAGTAACACAACTAGTCCGCTGCCTGAAAAGCCTAGTAATACTGTATGTTCTGCCCACGAGGTTGAACCTGCTTATACGCCACAGTGGCAGCAAAGCAAAGCAAAACAAATAAAAATAATTCATTATATAATTTATTTATTAATGATGCCACATTAAACGTTCATCTTTGACGTTATATTTCATACATACAATAAAAATAGAAATTAGCCTAAAAGCAAAGCAACAGCTTCTTAGCTTATTGTCGCGCTGCCTTTAAAATAATCACTTCCATATACACCCATGTATTTTATTTTTCACAGATTCCACCGTTGCGTATTTTTATCGTAAAAACAATTCAAAAGCCGAATAGGATATTTTCTTGTTCTAGTTACCTGTTTAATGTAAATATTTGTATTGAAATTTTGTGAACACCATGACGTATGAGTATTTTATATTAAATATGCTGTGGAGAAATATTACTCATACGGTATGTTACAAGCGTTTGCATTGACCGGACAAATCCTCTCACTGTGAGCACTAATTCCCTCATTGATACAAATAAAAATAGAAATTAGCCTAAAAGCAAGGCAGGAAAATCTTTGCTTGTTGTCGCGCTGGCTTTAAAATAATCACTTGCATATATAGGCAAATATTCTATTTTTGAGAGATTGCTGTTTTTGTCGCGTTGCGTTTATTGTGTTTATAGCATAATGCTTTGTTTTAGTTTAATTAAAATAGATTTGTTAGCAATGAGCATGATAGTTCTACTGTGGCATATAGTATAAAAACATAATTGGCCATTACAACCCTTCAGTCAGAATTACGGCCCAGCTTCTCACACCGCTCATGTTGTGTGTGTTAATTTTATACGTGAGTAGCGGGACCTATAGTTTAAATTTGACTCCGAACGACAGATTTTTGAGAAACTTTTCATGGCAATTTTATTTACTCTCAGAGTTTTTGCCAGAAATCTGCTGAGAGGAAGTCGCCGAATAAATACTTTTTTTGTATTTTATTTTGATGTCTCGCCTGGGGCTCGAACCCTGGCTTTACGTCTAATAAGCTAACACACTACCTACTAGACTACTGCGGCTTATGTAATATTAAGTTTATTTAAGTTTGTATACATTCTTCAACCTATTTGTGCTTATACATATACGTGTGCGTGTATGGGAATGAAGTCGCCGTAGTCTAGTAGGTAGTGTGTTGGCTTATTAGACGTAAAGCCAGGGTTCGAGCGCCAGGCCAGACATCAAAATAAAATACAAAAAGTATTTCTTCGGCGACTTTCTCTCAGCAGATTTCTGGCAAAATCTCTGAGAGTAAATAAAATTATCATGAAAAGTTTCTCAAAAATCTGTCGTTCGGAGTCGACTTTAAACTGTAGGTCCCACCACTGATGCGTAAAATTAACACACACAACATAAGTGGTGTGAGAAACTAGGTCGTAATCCTGACTAAAGGGTTTAAATGACCAATTATGTATGTATGTTTGTATGTTTATTGGTGAAGACCTATTGCTCTAAATATATTGTTAGGAATCTTGATACTGGTGTTTTGCTTTCACATCGTTTAATATTAAAATTATTAACAAACAAAAATACAACAACAAACACCAGCATAAAAAATTGGTAAACGAGTAAACAAAAATATACCAACAATGCTACAATAATAAACGTAAACAACGATAAAGGCGAAGTCGCCCTCACGAACATACATCAGGCTATTTACTTCGCCATATAAAAGGCAAGGCAAAGCAGGCGGCTGCTTTTCGTGGTTTGAAGATCTCAGCTACAAAGATCTGAAAAACAATTGTATAGTAATTGTTATTGTTTATGCAAAGGATGTAAACAGAGCTATAACAAACAAAGCATTTGTTGTTGTTTACTGAAAGTTGTGAAAGGAATTAATCAACAGGAACTGATGAATTTCATTAAACGATGCACGGTATCTGCCTCCTGTTTAATGCTTCTTATCCACCAGACTTAAATATAAAGCAACTACTTTGTAATCTCAAAGAGAATGCATTGAATTGGATGAATAAAGTGACCATTGTGCAATTTACACCTATAAGAGGGCTGTATACAAGAATTTGTGGCTTTAACCAGCCAACATCAACTGGCTTCCTCAGGCCACAATGGAGCATACTTGCTTGATTGTGCTCACGCTTGGAAGGTTTATAAATTTCAGTTCCATTGTACGCTAATATACAGGGTACGGTTACTGAGGACTTTACACCTCTCTAACAAAGGCATTATTTTCTATACTTACTGAGGTCAAGAGGGAGTCTTTCTATTGAAGTTGAGGGCTGTTCTAGTGGTCGTTGGTATTGTAACAGTTCTACTGTTGTCTCCGGAAGTATCTCCCCTAAAAAAAAAATTCCGGTTGATACAGCTTTCGCTGGATTGGCAAGCCTTGACCGATGATGAGTCGGGTCGTACCGGAGCGAAGATCCGATTGTCGTGGGAATGCATTCTAGTGGTAGTAAGGTTAAATGTTTCTGGCCCAGCGTGAACTATGAACATGCGTGCAAGTCAGGGAAGCCATAGACATACAAGGCGAAAGCCATTGTCATCCTTACTTCATTCTTATCCATGAATTATAAGGTTTTTTCAGAGAATTTTTGGATTAAAAATAACACTTCTTAGGTTATGGAATATCGGAAATTTTGGTGCTGATGAATTCGACAGAGAAATATCAAGGCTTGCAATTTGCAACCTACTTTTGAACATAAGAGTTCCGAATTAGTTCGGCTTATAGGAAGGTTCAACTACATGGTAAGAACATATAAAGGGTCCTCCCAATAACTTTTTTTTTTTGAAAATGCTTTAAAAAAAACTACTGAATATTTTCTCAAATTTCCTTTTTTATTTGAAAGTACAATCTTTATGGTTAATAATGGAAAATTATTTCATTCAAATGGCTGCCTCGGCTGGCCCTGCAGTAGGCTACACGATCGGTCCAATTTTTAAGCACCTTATCGATTGTGTGCAGCTGTATTTCACCAATGGCTTCACGAATATTGTCCTTTAAAGCGTCAATTGTCTCAGCTCCGAGGTGGCCAATAATGCAATATTGCTTATAATGCAATCTTCAAAAACAGGGCGCAAAACATCGAGTGTAGCTTCGGCTGTGTGGCACGTAGCGCCACATGTTGCCAATATCCTCCTCTTCAATTGTTGTGAACAAAAATTCGTTCAACATGGCCCGATAACGATCGCCATTGACTGTAACGGCCATTCCTTGCTCATTTTCGAAGAAAAATTGCCCGATTATGCCTCTGGACCAAAATCCTCATCGAACAGTGACTCGTTTTGGGAGCGTCGGCTTTTCATTGTATGCGTGCGGGTTTTCTGTGCCCAGAATGCGACAATTTTACTTGTTTACATACCCGCTATGATCAAAATGAGCTTCATCTGAAAAGACGATTTTTTTTTGCCAAAAGCAGCATCTTCTGTAAATCGATCGCAGGCCCAATTAGCGAAGCGAAAACGCATTGGATGGTCAATTGGCTTCAACTCCTGAACCAATTGGACTTTGTATGGCGTCATACCATGGTCTTTATGCAAAATTCGACTCAATGATGTCTCCGAAATGTTCAATTGTTGAGAACGACGGTGAATTGATGTTGATGGCGCTTCACGCACACTTTCTGCCACAGCATGTATGTTGCAACTTGCCACACATCTCATGCCACAATCGAATTATTGCATCAAACGTTTGATGGCCGTTTAATTAGCCGAAATGGTGATGTCAATTAGTCACCAAGAAACTGCAATGTGAAACCTCTGAACTATTTTCTGTGTGTGTTATGCTGACAAACCAGAGACAATTGAGCATTTGAAGACCAATATTCGTAATGCCTTTGCCGAGATACCCCATACACTCGTAAAAGTGCACTAAAATTGTTTCGATCGAATGAGATACTGTGAGGCCAGCCGTGGCAGCCATATGAATGAAATAATATTCCATTTCTAACCGGAGCAATTGTACTTCACAACAAAAAACTAGATTTGACAAAAATTGTAAACTGTTTTTGTTTTATTAGATTTTTAAATTTAAACTTTTAAATGGCCCACTCTTTAGTACACAAACTTTCCATAGCGCATGTTTTCCAATATTTTACACTCTTTAGTACACAAACTTTCCATAGTACATTTCTGCCAATATTTTACTCGACTAGTTATCGTATTTAAACTTAAGCTTTTTTTATGACAACAAATGCCACATAATGTTTTATTATTAAAATATTGAATTCGCCGTGGTCTAGTAGGTAGTGTGTTGGCTTATTAGACGTGAGGCTTCGGTTCAAACCCCCAGGTCAGGCATCTCCAACGAAACGAAATATGACAAAATATTTCTTCGGCGACTTTCTCTCAGCAGATTTCTCGCAAAAACTCTGACAGTAAATAAAATTGCCATGGAAAAGTTTCTCAAAAATCTGTCGTTCGGAGTCGACTTTAAACTGTAGGTCCCACCACTCATGTATAAAAATTAACGCACACAACATAATTGGTGTAAAAAACTAAGTCGTGATCTTGACTAAAGAGTTGTAATGTAAAATAAACAGAACACCAGTAAAGTGCTTATTTAATTGTCCATAAATTCTGTCCTCCTTTAACTGTTTAAGATTTTCTCTATAATAACCACAAACTCTTAAACTAAAAAATAAATAAAAATAAGAAAGGAAGCCAGCCAAAAAAAGGATATTAAATGAATTTTTTCACTACCTTCTGCTACAGCTCTTGCAAGTAGCCAACCAGGTGATAAGGGTTAACAGGCTACACAATATAAATTTGTCTTGTCATGCCGAGTCAAGTCAGGTCATTTGTAACCAAAGTGGTTGCCAGTGTAAACGAGATTTTAAATAAAAATGAAATAAATTTGACAAAAACCATTGCCTTCGTAGACTCAATTTGTCTTACCCACCTTTTAATGTGGCTTGAAAAAAAATTGAATTCTCAGATAAATTGTTATTTTTGTTAATCAAATAACGTATGACAGAAAAGAAATCGAAAACGTTTTTTTAATTGTTCTCTTTTTTACTCTTTCATATCTTACTGTGAAATGCAAGGAGTTCAGGTTGTATGCTATTATTGCTCTCTTTCTCTCTCTCTCTCTCTTCTTCTTTGTCTCTTTAATATAGTACTAGGAATTGTAGTATTTTTTTTATTCTGTTGTGTTTAATATTCTCAATTTAATGATTTTTTAATTAAAATTGCTGACAATCAGAAGTGAATGAACCGCAAACAAGCATACAGTGGCGGTGCTCGACATAAGCAAGCTCATATATGTATACGCACATACACATACATTCATAGTATGTATACACAGGGCTTAGCTTGGGCTACTGAGGGGGTTAGCAAGGTGGCGGATAGCTGAACGGCCTACAGATATGTGGGTTAGCTGCGAATATTGAATAAGCAGTCCCCGACCAAAAGAGGCAGAGATGGAGGGCATAACTTAAAAGGTTTTACTGCCTTTTGAAGTCACTGCGACGGGGCGAGCCAATACCGCCCTTAAATAAGTATCAAACCAAAATCCTAACAGCGTCTGTCCCATATTGAGCGGCTTTTTAGGCAGCGTCTGTCTCCGGAGTGGGAGCGGCTGAATTAACACCTGTCAGTAGGTATAAAATGATATGGGTAGGATCCCGGAACAATAAAACATGAATACAAATTCGACAAGAAATGATGAAGTTACGGTGCAGGGTGTAAAAAGCCCAGTGCCGGCGGTATTGAGGGGTGGGCAAGCAGACCCCCGACCGTCGAGATCAAGCGACTGCTATGATATGATGGTGGCCCACTTGGCCGACATATCAGATAATGCCACAAGCAGAAATCCTTTCCAAAGAGCATCGAAGCTGGCTCTAACACCGGAAAAAGTAACTCCCAGCGGAACGACGGTGAGGTCAAGATCTTTTCCACCGCGTCTGAACGAAGACACAACAGCTATTGCGGAACCAGATCATGAACGAGTGTACATGAGCGAATTGGGAGAAAATATTAGTAAATTGACCGAATTGATGCGATTACCGCAACGCTCGATAAATAACAATATGCGAGAAGTCCTTGGCAATATCTCGAAATTGCATGCCTACGCGCAGGAGCAGTACGATACACTGAAGAAGAAGCAATCGTCGGTGCCTAAAGTGACTACAGAGGCAACGCCGAAGAGGAAGTGCGAAGAGAAACGCCTCCTAAGAAAATTAAAACGCTCTACGGAAGGATTGAGAAAGAGGAAGTGATTTTAATCAATGAGGAAACGAAAAAAGACTCAGTAGGCGATGAAACTCCCAGGAAAGAAAACTGGGTTAAGATGTAACGCAAAAGAAGGGGAAGTGCTAGATCCAGAGAGAATGCGAAGAACAAGGCGAACAATAAGTCCAATAGGAAAAAGAATGTACTGCCTCCTCCAAGACCGGATGCTATAGTCATTGCGAGAAGCGGAGGTATGTCTTACAGTGATATATTAAGAACGGTTAAGAAGGAGGAAAGCCTCCAAGAGTTAGGTGAAAATGTCTCCCGAATAAAGAAGACAACAAAAGGAGAAATTCTGCTCGAATTAAAGCGGGCGTCTACAGGAAGCGTTGTAAAATACAAAGAGGGAATTGGTAAAATACTGAGAGAGCAGGCGGAAATCAAAGCATTAACACATGAAGTGGCTCTTGAAATCCGAGATCTTGACGAAATTACTACGAGAGATGACATAGTTGAGGCTATCTGTTCGCGTATCCCTGGATTGGAGAATTTCAGAGAAGGCTCCATTAGAAACCTAAAGCCGTCGTATGCGGGCACACAGGTGGCAGTTATTAGTCTGCCGTTGCTGGAGGCAAGGAAATTATTGGAAGCCGGAAAGATAAAAATAGACTGGGTGGTATGCAGAATACGAGAGAGAACAAGTTTACGAAAGTGTTTTAGGTGCTTCGAGTATGGTCATATGGCAAGGACATGTAAAAACACTGAGGACAGAGGTGAGTGTTGCCTAAAATGTGGTGAAAAGGGGCATTATTGGAAGGAATGTAAGAAGGAGCCAGGCTGTATTTCATGTAAAAAAGATGGTGGAAGAGATATAAAACATCTAATGGGTAGTAGGAGGTGTCAATCAGAAGTGAATGAACCGCAAACAAGCATACAGTGGCGGTGCTCGACATAAGCAAGCTCATATATGTATACGCACATACACATACATTCACATAGTATGTATACACAGGGCTTAGCTTGGGCTACTGAGGGGGTCAGCAAGGTGGCGGATAGCTGAACGGCCTACAGATATGTGGGTTAGCTGCGAATATTGAATAAGCAGTCCCCGACTAAAAGAGGCAGAGATGGAGGGCATAACTTAAAAGGTTTTACTGCCTTTTGAAGTCACTGCGACGGGGCGAGCCAATACCGCCCTTAAATAAGTATCAAACCAAAATCCTAACAGCGTCTGTCCCATATTGAGCGGCTTTTTAGGCAGCGTCTGTCTCCGGAGTGGGAGCGGCTGAATTAACACCTGTCAGTAGGTATAAAATGATATGGGTAGGATCCCGGAACAATAAAACATGAATACAAATTCGACAAGAAATGATGAAGTTACGGTGCAGGGTGTAAAAAGCCCAGTGCCGGCGGTATTGAGGGGTGGGCAAGCAGACCCCCGACCGTCGAGATCAAGCGACTGCTATGATATGATGGTGGCCCACTTGGCCGACATATCAGATAATGCCACAAGCAGAAATCCTTTCCAAAGAGCATCGAAGCTGGCTCTAACACCGGAAAAAGTAACTCCCAGCGGAACGACGGTGAGGTCAAGATCTTTTCCACCGCGTCTGAACGAAGACACAACAACTATTGCGGAACCAGATCATGAACGAGTGTACATGAGCGAATTGGGAGAAAATATTAGTAAATTGACCGAATTGATGCGATTACCGCAACGCTCGATAAATAACAATATGCGAGAAGTCCTTGGCAATATCTCGAAATTGCATGCCTACGCGCAGGAGCAGTACGATACACTGAAGAAGAAGCAATCGTCGGTGCCTAAAGTGACTACAGAGGCAACGCCGAAGAGGAAGTGCGAAGAGAAACGCCTCCTAAGAAAATTAAAACGCTCTACGGAAGGATTGAGAAAGAGGAAGTGATTTTAATCAATGAGGAAACGAAAAAAGACTCAGTAGGCGATGAAACTCCCAGGAAAGAAAACTGGGTTAAGATGTAACGCAAAAGAAGGGGAAGTGCTAGATCCAGAGAGAATGCGAAGAACAAGGCGAACAATAAGTCCAATAGGAAAAAGAATGTACTGCCTCCTCCAAGACCGGATGCTATAGTCATTGCGAGAAGCGGAGGTATGTCTTACAGTGATATATTAAGAACGGTTAAGAAGGAGGAAAGCCTCCAAGAGTTAGGTGAAAATGTCTCCCGAATAAAGAAGACAACAAAAGGAGAAATTCTGCTCGAATTAAAGCGGGCGTCTACAGGAAGCGTTGTAAAATACAAAGAGGGAATTGGTAAAATACTGGGAGAGCAGGCGGAAATCAAAGCATTAACACATGAAGTGGCTCTTGAAATCCGAGATCTTGACGAAATTACTACGAGAGATGACATAGTTGAGGCTATCTGTTCGCGTATCCCTGGATTGGAGAATTTCAGAGAAGGCTCCATTAGAAACCTAAAGCCGTCGTATGCGGGCACACAGGTGGCAGTTATTAGTCTGCCGTTGCTGGAGGCAAGGAAATTATTGGAAGCCGGAAATATAAAAATAGACTGGGTGGTATGCAGAATACGAGAGAGAACAAGTTTACGAAAGTGTTTTAGGTGCTTCGAGTATGGTCATATGGCAAGGACATGTAAAAACACTGAGGACAGAGGTGAGTGTTGCCTAAAATGTGGTGAAAAGGGGCATTATTGGAAGGAATGTAAGAAGGAGCCAGGCTGTATTTCATGTAAAAAAGATGGTGGAAGAGATATAAAACATCTAATGGGTAGTAGGAGGTGTCCGTTATTCCAGGCAGCGAGCAAATCGGCTAGGAAATGAGGATGAGGTTACTACAAATAAATTTGGATCACTGTAAAGCTGCACAGGAACTACTAAGTCAAACTGTATATGAGGAGAAAGTGGATGCTGCCATAATATGTGACCAGTACAAAAACCCATGTCTTGGAACGTGGGTGGAGGACCTAACAGGGAAAGTAGCGGTGTGGGCGTGTGGAAATAGAACTCACCAGGATAGGCCACTAGTAGACAGAAGATATTACACTATGACGAAGATTGGTGGGGTACACATTTACAGCTGTTATGTTCCGCCAAGTATACCTCAGGTGGAGTACGAACAAATACTTGACAACCTAGTTAGGAATGCTCTCACAACGACGCCAAATATAGTATCGGGAGATTTCAACGCGTGGGCATTGGAATGGGGAAGCAGGAACACAAACCAACGAGGTCATGCGGTGCTTAGAGCCTTCTCCATTCTTGACGTAATTTTATTGAACACGGGAGCAAGGAATACCTTTGAGAAGAATGGACGCGGCTCCATTATTGACATACATAGCTTTTGTGAGCTCAGCATTGGCTGCAAGAACAAATTGGCGAGTCAGTGATACATATACCCACAGTGATCATTTGGCGATTGTAATAGATATCAGCAGTGTAGGACCAATACGAGAGAGAAGCGGACGCATAATGAAAGCGAAGCCGAAGGGGTGGAAAGATAAAACCATGGATGAGGAAATATTTGGACAAATGCTGGACGAAAATATAACTGATTCGAGTGACGCAAATGAACGAGCAAAGCTATTAGTGGAACATATTAGCAGGGCTTGTGACGCTGCTATGGTGAGAAGGTGAAACACATCTACCCGAAGACGCGAGTGTCACAGTGCGAGACGACATTACCAAAGGAGTAGAGGTGAAGCTAACAGTGCAAGATTAAGGACCGTTTTTAAAGCCAAACGTAGGGAACTCAAGATGGCTATTAAGAGAAGCAAATCGTTCTGCTTTAAGGAGCTATGCGACAAAGTCGATGAGAATCCATGGGAAGGAGCTTATAAGGTGGTTATGTCCAAAATAAGGAGCTGTAGAGGACTAGCGCCAACTTGCCCAGTACTTCTGAGGAGTGTGGTTGAAACTCTTTTTCCAATACAGAGCATTGAGAGGGAAAATATAACAGTAGACGAGAATGCAAATTCTATTGATGCCATGGATCCAGTGACGGACCAGGAGGTGATGCTAGCGTCGGAACGTTTTGGAAATGCCAAGGCTGCAGGTCTTGACGGAATTCCGAACCGCGCTCTTAAAATAGCAATTAAACACAGTGTTCGACCCTTTACGGAGATGTACATGAAGTGTTTTGGCGATGGAGTTTTTCCGAAAATATGGAAAGTTCAAAGACTGGTATTGCTACCTAAACCAGGAAAACCGCCGGGAGATCCAAGTTCTTATCGACCGCTTTGTATAATCGATACAATGGGTAAGATTTTGGAACGATTGATATGTAACCGTTTGGAACAACACCTTGAAAGAGTAGCCGAAGGTCTCTCTGACAATCAGTATGGATTTCGTAGAGGACGATCAACTATAGACGCAATTAAGAAATTGACAACGATAGCAGGCAATGCAATTGAAGGAACCAGATGGATGGGTGGTTCTAAGGAATATTGTGCCGTCATAACATTTGATGTTAGGAATGCTTTTAATTCCGCGTGCTGGTCGCACATTATAGAGGCTTTGCGGACTATACAGACGCCGCCGCATCTTATGCGTATCATTAGCAGCTACCTTTCTGAGAGAATACTACTCTATGACACAGATGAAGGAGTTAAGAGGTATAAAATAACTGGTGGAGTTCCACAGGGCTCTGTGCTAGGTCCACTGCTATGGAATATACTCTACGAGGGAGTGTTGAGTCTCCCAGTACCAAGCAGTAACAATTGTGGCGAAGGAATTGCATCAAATTCAGGATACGTGCATGACGACGTTGACTGGAATAAAGAGCTGGCTTATGTCAGCGAATCTTCAACTGGCTGGACAGAAAACTGAAGCTATTTTGATAACGAGCAGAAAGAAAATTGAATGGATTACACTTAATATAGACGGACATAATATAACTTCTCAGCTAGCGCTTAGATATTTAGGAGTAATGATTGACGTAAGATTAAATTTTAGAACAAATATTGAGAAGGCTTGTGAGAAGGCTGCTCGAGTGAATGCAGCATTATCCCGTATTATGGCTAATATAGGAGGGCCAAATCAGAGCAGAAGACTGTTATTGGCAAAGGTTACTCAGTCGATAATGATGTATGCAGCACCTGTGTGGGGATCGGCGTTGGGTATTAGACCCTACGCTAGGGCTGCAAGGTCTTTATTTCGTCTAAGCGCCCTTAGTGTTGCTAGTGGTTTCCGCACAGTTTCATATGAGGCTATTAATGTCATATCTGGTATAACTCCCCCTGATGTTATGGCTATGGAATTGAAAAGGATATACTATAGAGTTAGTATTGTTGGTAGAAAATTAACTACGGAGGAACGAAGGGAGGAAAGACAAAAGAGTTTAGACGAATGGCAGATTCAGTGGGATACTGCGACGAAAGGGCGATGGACACATAGACTTATCAGAAATGTACAAAGTTGTGTTGAAAGGAAACACGGTCATGTTGACTTTTACATGACACAGTTATTGACAGGGCATGGCTGCTTCAGGAAATATCTCTGTAAATATGGCCACGACAATGAGGTATCTTGCTCCTTCTGCAATAATGGAATTGAGAATGCTGAGCATATTTTCTTTTATTGCGATAGATTTAGATTGGAACGCGAGCTGTTAGAGACGATGGTAGATAAAATAGTGGCACCAGACAATATATTTCCGCATATGCTGCGGTCTGTTGAGGTTTGGCAATATGTCAAAATGCTGTCTGCAAATGTGATGCAGGAATTGAGAAGGATAGAGAGAATTCGTAGGATAGAAAGGGATAGAAATCAATTGTAGTAGTCAATAGGCTAGAACTCGTCCTGTGATAAAAATACTTAACGGTAGTACCATAGGACAAACAGGCTCGAATAGTAGAGGCGGTTTTTTAGTGGATTAAAGTTTCACACTGCTGTTGCAGTGGCAACAGTGTCTTTCGATGATTTTTTTCACCACAAAAAAAAATACACTCACACCATTCGCACCCTCACACAACTCACACCCTCACACCATTCGCACCCTCACACCATTCACACCCTCACACCATTCGCACTCTCACACCATTCGCACCCTCACACTATTCGCACCCTCACCCCATTCGCACCCTCACACCATTCGCACCCTCATACCATACACACCCTCACACATTCGCACCCTCACACCATTCACACCCTCACAGCATTCGCACCATTCACACCATTCGCACCCTCACAGCATTCGCACCATTCACACCATTCGCACCCTCACACCATTCACACTCTCACATCATTCACACCCTCACACATTTCGCACCCTCCCGCCTTTCGCATCCTCACACCTTTCGCACCCTCACACCTTTCGCACCCTCACACCATTCACACCCTCACACCTTTCGCACCCTCACGCCTTTCGCACCCTCACATCTTTCGCACCCTCACACCATTCACACCATTCGCACCCTCACACCATTCACACCCTCACACCTTTCGCACCCTCAGACCATTCGCACCCTCAAACCATTCACACCCTCACACCATTCACACCCTCACATCATTCGCACTCTCACACCATTCACACCCTTACACCATTCGCACCCTCATAAAATCTATCTTCACACACTTGGTTTATAAGAGACTGGATCAACCAGAACCATAATCGATTATAATTTGATGAGCTTAAAAGGCATGTGCAATGGGGATTATTTTAAACAGTATGTTATCCAATATGAAGTAAGCCCCCTTATCATGATCCGTTAGTGGTGGGTTTGGATCACCGCGAGCTCCGGATGAAACAAATCAGTTACCTTAGTGCCATGTTCGCCACCATGCCGAAATCTTCACACGTTATGTTACCCAAAAATCGATGACGTTTGCTCGAAGTGCAGGGAAATCACATAAAAGTTGTTGTACCGATTCTGTTTCTTCCATATCCTGACAGTTCCTGCAGTAATCCTCTTAGGGCAGGTCGGGTTTGTCATCGAAACCGCCAATAGCACAGAATTCCTTTAGAATTCCAGTTAAAGTGTAAACCGTGCTCCTTTCGAACTCAATTTTGTTTACAATACTTCGTATAACAGTATGTGTAACAGTATGTTGCATGTTCATATGAATGTCATTCCGTTATGGTTTCTAACATATGACGGAAATATCTGAAAAAAAATTTATAAAAAAACATACAGTCTCAGTGGTTGCTATTACTGTTAATATTTTCTCATTTCATTAATTTGGTACACAATTTTGTACGTTTTTATGATTATTTTCTCTTAATAACTTCTGAAAGCATGAGAGCATAACAATTGTTCTTCCACGAGTATAATTGTATATTTACGTTCATTCACTTGAGCATTGAGTGCATTACGATGGCTCATATCGTTAATGAATACAAGTTTATATGGATTTAATTCTTAAAAAAATAGGGTGGCCATGTGATAAACGATACTTAAAAACTGGTATTAAATGATACATGTAAACATTACAGGGAGACTCTAAAATATCGAAACCTAAATCTTTTCTGGCATGAATTCTTTTTAATTCGCAAAAAAGGGTACGGGATTAAGGCGATGATGATCAAGCTAGATTTCTAATTTTCAATACCCAAGCGAAATCGATTTTCTATTACTGGTTAATAGAAAGCGAAGGATAACATCTAGAAAAGTAATATTTCAGGGAAGCTATTCGACTATTTTTCAATATTATTACGAAAATAAAAAATCTAGATATTGATGTTTTGCTTTTACATCGTTTAACATCAAAAACAAAAACAATGAACTTTTGTACAAATTATTGCACTGCGCAAGATAACAACAAACACCAGTAAAAAAATAGTAAACAAGTAAACAAAAATATACCAACAAACACCAGCATAAAAAATGGTAAACAAGTAAGCAAAAATACAACATCAAACACTACAGGAATAAATGTAAAAAAATACACAAACAACAATAATGAGCAAATAAGCAACGACGTTTACATTTATAGAGCTCTCGAGAAGGCGAAGCCACGAACATTCGCCTTCAAGAGCATTCACCAGACTGTTTACTCTGCCATATAAAGGGCAAGGCAAAGCAAGCCTTGACTCAGTCGCGGTGCGTTTGAAGAGAGTAATCGTGGTTTGAAAATCTCCTTACAAAGATCTGTCGAATAAGTGCCTAGTAATTGTTATTGTTTGTGCAAAGGGTGTAAACAGAGGAATAACAAAGAAAAGAAATTGCTGTTGTTTACATCAATTTGTGAACAGTGGCACACAGAATTGTGCGAATAATAAAGAATTTTAATTAAAACTAAACACAAATTTATTTTTATTTTATTTGCAATCTACGAGTTCATGTTTTAAACTTTTTTAAAAGGTAAAAACGTAAGAGATTTCCATATGGATTTCAGTTCTTCAGTTCTTCTTTTTATTGGGCTGTTGAGCGACTGAGAGAAATATCGAGCATATGACAAACAGTAATCGCCGTTCTCTACTAGGAAGTGTGTTGGCTTATTACACGTGAGCCCATTAAGATTTCGTGTGACAATTCAACCTTTAAACATGCTACAGCTGAGTCTATTAATATGGACGTATGAGTAATATTATATTTTATTATTAAATATTCATCATACGTTGAGGAGGTACAGTTAAATGAAATACATACATATGTACATATGTATGTAAAGGGTCCGCCAAATAACTTTTTTTTTAAATGCTTTAAAAAACCACTGAACATTTTCTCAAATTTCTTTTTTTTTGAAAGTACAATCCTTCCGGTTAATAATGGAAAATAGTTTCATTCAAATGACTGTCTCGGATAGCCATGCAGTAGCCTACACGATCGATCCAATTTTTAAGCACGTTATCGATTGTGTGCAGCTGTATTTCACCAATGGCTTCACGAATATTGTTCTTTAAAGTGTCAATTATCTCTGGCTTGTCGGCGTAACACTTATCTTTGACGGCACCCCACAAATAATAGTCCATCGGTGTCAAATCGCAGCTCCGAGTTGTCCAAACGACATCAGCTCTGCGGCTGATAATGCGATCTTCAAAAACAGGGGGCAAAACATCGAGTGTAGCTTCGGCTGTGTGGCACGTAGCGCCGTCCTGTTGAAACTAAATGTTGCCTCTTCAATTTTTGTGAACAAAACTTCGTTCAACATGGCTCGATAACAATCGTCATTGACTGTAACGGCTACTCCTTGCTCATTTTCGAAGAAAAATGGCCCAATTATGCCTCTGGACCAAAATTCGCACAAAACACTGACTCGTTTTGGGTGCGTTGGCTTTTCAATGTATGCGTGCGGGTTTTCTGTGCCCCTAATGCGACAAATTTGCTTGTTTACATACCCGCCAAGATCAAACTGACCCTCATCTGAAAAGATAACTTTTTGGCAAAATCGGCATCTTTTGTAAGTCGATCGCCGGTCCACTTAGCGAAGCGCAAACGCATTGGATGATCAATTGGCTTCAACTTCTGAACCAATTGGACTTTGTATGGTTATATGTCATACCAAGGTCTTTATGCTAAATTCGTCTCAATGATGTCTCCGAAATGTTCAATTGTTGAGAACGACGGTGAATTGATGTTGATGGCGCTTGGATACGCTTGGACACGCACACCTTCTGCCACAGCAGCAATATTCTCGGGTGTACGCACTGTTTTTGGCTTTTCACGCTTTGGTTTATCGATGAGGATGCCAGTTTCTTTCACTTTTTTCACAAGATAAAGAACATACAGCTGACGGTGCTTCTCTTCTTCCAAAATCCGTACGCAAATTCGCACACATTCTGCAACATTACCATGATTTTCAAAGTAATGTCGCAATATTTCTCAGCGTTGTTCAAGCGTAACTAAACTAATTATCTGTCAAATCAGACATGAGCTAAGTGTTACCATTCACGAAATAAGCACTAGTTGAAAAAAACTTTAGATGGCGGACCCGATAGTATTACTAGGCTCTACAGGAGAAGGACCAATTGGCTTCTTTCTCTAAATTGCATGAACAACACACTACTCACACTACTGCCACATTAAAAACCATAATCAAATGAAAGTTTTCCCTAGTAAACAAAAACACAATCTGAAATACAAACAATTTGGAACAAAACTTTCATAATTTTTTCACCAAAACTTAAAATGCTTTGGTTTGGTGGATAGTCGGTAACGAAAAAAAAGTTTTTTTTGTAAACCATATGGCAGTATATGCGTATTCCAATTGTGATTTAAAAATTTGAATATTTAAACATATCTATAGAAACATATCATACAGATAAATATGTTTTTCTGTGTTCTTGTCTTTTATTATGTTTGTTGCAAACAAACTTTTTGAATGAACGAATGGTTGTCATAATATGTGTTCAGTTGAATTAATGCTTGTCCTTTATATTAACGACATATTCTTTCATTTCATTTTCGATGTATATGTGCGTGTGTGTGTATAATTTTATGATTATTGTTGTCGTTATTACACTTTTATTATTGTTGTATTGTAAGGAAAAATAGAAATTTATTTTACATTCCCAAGGCAGGGTGAATTTTGTTTGCCAACTCCAATCACCCTCACCATTTCATTTCATGTATTTATTCAGTAAGAACACATGTCAGCTTGTTTTATTTTCAATAAATAATGTCTCTTGTTTTCTATGACAACAAAAATAATTTAATTTTTATTAATTTTGAAAATTGAAAATTCTCGAAACAGGCAGACAGAGAGAGTGGAGAAAACCCTCAATTGTATGCTTAACAAAGAATAGAATAGAATTAGAAATTACGGACACATGTCGGTATTTATTCGTCAGACTTCAATGAAACCAATTTTGAAGAGAAGTTCTATTCAGTAAACAACCAAATTCTCTACTCTACACATCAATAGCAAATAATACGTGATTGTATGAAATGAAAAAAAAAAAATTCCATTCATTATTAAACACACAAAAATATTTGCATTCATAGATATTTCAGAAAAAATAAAAATTCGTAGTAATAATAACTCTAGCAAGAACATATGGCTACAGATAGGATTTTAATTTGAAACCGAAAAAAAAAATATTTTTAGAATGAGTCTGTCTTCTTAAATTTTTATAAAAAACTCCCAAAAACATTTCTGTTTCAGTCGGCATATACGAATTTCTAATGCCAGATAATACATAATCGGTGGGAGGCTACATGAAAGAGGACCTATCACGCTACGGTGAACAGAGTGTAGAGGTTGGCATGCTTGAATATCACCAGTGTTCAGAAATCCACGCAGCAGGTTGAATTCGAGGTTATCTAGTCTCTACAATCATTGGACATCTTCTTCCAGAACGTGGCTGCTAGGACTGCACTGAGTACGTTGGGGTACGCTTTAATGCTGCATGAAGTATTACTGAGTATTAGATACGACCACATGGTACCAGGGACTGTTTTTGGACAGCCACGCAAAACTCACCCACCCACACGGGAAAATAGATTGCTGAAGTTGCCATCACTAACGGGGATATAACAGTCTTCACCGATGGCTCAAAAATTGAATGTAGTACTGGATCTGGAGTCTATTCCGATAAACTGACACTGAACGGGTCATACAGATTACTAAACCAGACCAGAGTGTTTCAAGTGGAGATTTTTGCTATTGAACCAGCTGCACGTATGATTGATACCAGGAACCTAACTCCTTCGGAATTGATTATGTGTGTAGACAGTCAAGCAGCAATCAGCACTGGGATCCCATCACGTCAAATCAAAGGGCTTCTGGAGTTGCATGGGTTCTCTATACAGTATGGCTGCCTTCCAAAATGTTAGTTGCTTTGTGTTTGAACAAAGTATCGTGTTTCATAATGGCGTGGCACCTCGTCTACTTAAAATTTTAAAATAAAAAGTAGCCTATAGTTCCTTCCAGGCATAGAGGAAGGTACTAGACTTCAAACAAACAAACAAACCCACAAACAGATAAACACACATTCATTTTTATATATAAGATAGTCCAAATAAATTGTCATGGGAATTTTGTGTCTTTGTCCTTTTGAACATCACAATAAGGTTCTCCCGCTGTCCAGTGCTGGACACAGTAGTTTTGGAGTTCGGTAATCAGGTATGTAGGACCACCGACGGTTTGTTGAATTTCATGCTGCCTTTTTCAATTTCAAAAAGAATTCTTGAGGCACATTTATCTTTTCTATCACCTCCTTCTCAGCCATCACCGTTCTTTTCCATGCCTGCCATGTCTTCCGTGACCAGAACCCAGTAGAGGCGGGTCTTGTGTCGACGTATAGGCTGCCTTCCAAAATGTACCAATACAATGTTTGTATACAGTTTTACTACTGTATATAAACTATGTAGATATGCAAAGTAACCAAACAATGCCTCAGCTATAAATCCGAATCCTGAATGTTTTTTGACTGCGTTAAAAATACACATTGACGACGTTATGAAATAGAATACATTGTATATATTTTGTACAGCGGCATTATGAAACACAATACTTTGTCCAAACACAAAGCAACTAACATTTTGGAAGGTAGCCTAATTGTTTTTATTTTATTTTTCCCTGTAGGTTCAGTGCGTTAACATTTTTATATGTTCGCTGCTTTTTTACAACTAATATTTATAGATTTTTTCTTCTCTATAGTGGTTGTTGTTGCTGTTATTAATGCATTACAAAATATTTAATTCATTTAAATGTGCTTTAAATAACTTAAATAAAGCTACACATGAAATCTTCCAACGAAAAACTTGTAACGCAATATACTGAAATGATTTGAAAAAAATTTATTTAAATATCGTTAAAGCCAATGACCTCCAACTACGATTCGAACACGATAAATGGAGAATATTTTAAAAGGCCAACTAAAACTGAGGGGAAGCAAAGTTAGTCAAAACTAAATGCTGCTAATATACTATTACTAACATACTAATACTAAATATTAATACTAATATACTAATACTGATAACTGTGTTAAATCTGACTTGGAATTCTGCAGCTAATTCAAAAACTAAGACATTAAACCATGTCTTTAATTGTAATTTCTGGTTGTATAAATTATAGACTTGAAAAGCAACGCGGCTATAGGTAGATATGGCGGTTACAAAACTGCCAATCCGGCAAAACGTTTTGCTGTTAAATATCTTTCATTCAAAGTGCCATTTACTCGCTTATAAATTGAAGTACACATGCAAATAGTTAAGCTTTCAACAAACTTGGAGATTTAAATGTAGCATTTTCTTAAGCATTATGTCATAAACACAATAAACGCAACGCAGCAAACATAGCAATCTCTTAAAAATTGAATACAAGGCTATATATGGAAGTGATTATTTTAAAGACAGCGCGACAACAAGCAAAGATTTTGCTGCCTTGCTTTCAGGCTATTTTCTATTTTTATTTGCAGCAATGAGAGAATTAGTATTCACAGTGAGAGAATTTGTCCGGCCAATGCAAAGCTTAACATTACATTTGTAACATAACGTATGAGTAATATTTTTCCACAGCATATTTAATATAAAATACTCAGACGTCATGGTGTTCACGTAATTTCAAAACAAATATTTATATTAAACAAGTAGAAGAAGAAGAAAATATTCTATTCGGCTTTTGAATTGTTTTTATGATAAAAATAGGAAAGCAACCTCTCAAAAATAGAATACTTGGGTGTATATGTAAGTGATTATTTTAAAGGCAGCGCGACAACAAGCTAATATGCTGTTGCTTTGCTTTAATGCTAATTTATATGAGAGAATTTGTACTGACAATGACTATATTTGTACTGTCAGTACAATAACATGCATGAGATAGAGGTTTTAATAACGCAACCTACGAAACATAACGCCAAAAAAATATTGTAGTGGCACCATTGATAAATAATTAATGAAGTGTTTATTTTTTTATTCGGTTTGCTTATACTTTGCTGCCGCTGTCTTTATTATAATTAATACGTATGCAGCTTAACTTAGGCTGCAATTGCAAAATTATTGTACTTGCTGCGTTGTGCTTATTGTGTTACAGGACATATGTATATGGTCGTCATAATTGACCAATTGTGCAACGAATTTTAAAATTCATAAAGAAAATCAAAGAGACTAATGTGATCAGACCTCTATATTATCTTCAGTTAAGGAAAGTATGACATACATACATAATATAATTGGTCATTACAACCCTTCAGTCAGGATTAGACCTAGTTTCTCACACCACTTATGTTCTGTGTGTTAATTTGATAGATGAGTGGTGGGACCTACAGTTTAAAGTCGACTCCGAACGACAGATTTTTGAGAAACTGTTCATGGCAATTTTATTTACTCTCAGAGTTTCTGCCAGAAATCTGCTGAGAGGAGGTCGCCGATGAAATCCTTTTTGTATTTTGTTATGATGTCTGGCCTGGGGCTCGAACTCTGGTTTTACGTCTAATAAGCCAACACACTACCTACTATATTGCGGCGACTGTGGGTCATCTTAAGGATTATTGTGCTGAAATATACCATACTATCGGCTTTACAATACTTTTTTACGATATTCGCATTTATTTTTATTAATTTTGATGCTGCATTAAAGACATCCGTAGTTGTTTAAGTGAAGATATAAAAGCGTTGTAGCAATTGCAACAGGAAATCATAAAAGTCCTCTTTATTTCATTTAAAGGGCCACTAAACAAAATATTGATTTATTTCTATAAGAGAGAATGTATTGGATTTATTCATGTTTTATTTTACTCAATTCAACGTTAATTTGGTTGTCCATGCATATCCTTGATATGCGCTGAACACATCCTTTTCATATTTATAACAGCGAATATGTGTATACACGTTCGGTTTGAAGTGTGTATACATCTTTGTGTGGGTGAAAGGAATTTTTATTTATTATTTTTATTTCATTGAAATAAAAATTAAAAACAAGAAAATCTTTGGCATGGTAAATAAATGTTTAAAGGTATCGTTATTTAACATAAAAAAAACAAAACATTTTGTCATACTTTAAGATAACATCTCCTCAGATTTAAATGAAGTTTTTCAAATGGCTATTTAAACTTTTAACAACCACAGGGACATATATCTCCCATGGTGAAAAAATCAAAAATCTGTACAACAAACAAACGGGTGAGTTATGGCTATGGTTATATTCTGTTCATTTATAATTAAACATGTGTACTTAATTATATTTATAAACACCAACAAGGGCACCCCATTAATCAGAAAGGATATTTTTCTACTTACATACAGAATATGGCTGTCTTCCTAAATGTATCATTACAAAGTTTGTATGCAGTTTTACTACGGTAGACAATGCATCAACTATAAATCCGATGGCTGACTGCATTAAAAATACACATTGACGACATTTTGAAATAGAATACATTGTATATATTTTGTACAGCGGCATTATGAAACACGATACTTTGTTCAAACACAAAGCAACTAACATTTTGAAAGGCAGCCTATATGAATCCTTACTTATAACTGGAGATTTTTTAGCTATTATCTTTTTGGCAACACTGGTTTAAACAGCTCACGCACGTTTCGTGTTTTGTTTCACTGTCAAACATCTTCAGTTTGGTCTATAATTTAACCACGAATCGTCTTACAAACGAACAACGCTTGCAAATCATTGAATTTTATTATCAAAATGCGTGTTCTGTTAAGAAAGTTCAGCGCGTGCTTCTTCCATTTTATGGTCAGTTTAATCGACCCACTGAAGCGGCTATTCGGGCTATTGTGACTAAATTTCGCACCAAATTTACAATGTCGGACATTAAACCACCAACACGCTTACGTAGAGTGCGAACTGAAGAAAATATCGCAGCTGTATCGGCCGGTGTTAATGATGACCATCAATTATCGATTCGTCGCCGTTCGCAGCAATTGGGCCTCTGTTACTCAACAACGTGGAAAATTTTGCAGAAGGATTTAGGTGTGAAGCCTTTCAAATTACAGCTGGTGCAAGAATTGAAGCCGAACGACTTACCGCAACGCAGAATATTGGTGAACGGGCGCCTGGAAAGCTGGCCGAAGTTCCACTTCTTTATCGAAAAATTTTGTTCAGCGACGAAGCTCATTTTTGGCTCAATGGATACGTAAATAAGCAAAATTGTCGATTTTGGAGTGAAGATCAGCCAGAAGCATTGCAAAAGCTACCAATGCATCCAGAAAAAGTCACAGTTTGGTGCGGTTTATGGGCTGGTGGCATCATTGGACCGTACTAGATGCTGCGAATCGTAACGTAACTGTGAATGGTGAGCGCTACCGTGAGATGATATCCAACTTTTTTTGCCCAAAATGCAAGAGCTTGACTTGCATGACATGTGGTTTCAACAAGACGGTGCCACATGCCACACAGCACGCGTAACAATGGACTTATTGAGAGGTGAGTTCGGTGAACATTTTATTTCACGTTCGGAACCTGTCGTTTGGCCGCCTAGGCAGTGCGATTTAACGCCTTTAGACTATTTTTTGTGGGGCTATGTTAAAGCTCATGTCTATACAGACAAGCCCGCTTCAATTAACGCATTGGACGACAACATTGAAGCATTTATTCGTGAGATACCGGCCGAAATGTTGGAAAGAGTGTGCCAAAATTGGACTAAGCTGATGGACTATTTGAGGCGCAGTCGCGGTCAACATTTGCATGAAATAATCTTCAAACATTAAATTATATGGACCATACTATCGATTCAAATAAAGATTTCATGCATTTTTCTGAATTTTATGTGTTTTATTTTGAAAAATTTTCCTATAGCTCTTAAAAAATCACTCATTACAATCATTTACTTACTTTTATTATTGTAGATTAGCTTTGCAGAGAACCTGAAGTTATTAACATACATACATAATTGGTCATTACAACCCTTCAGTCTGAAGTCTGAAGTTATTAAACTCACTGAAAATGATGGAAGATGATAGAAGACAACAGTGATGAAGGAGATGTATCAATCAGCTGCTTTTGACACAAGACAATGCCCAAGGCATATTTTATGTTGAAAGAAATATTTTATTTGATTAAAAAATAAATAAAGACGCCGTAGTGTGTTGGCTTATTATATGTAAGGCCACGTTTCAAAGTCCAGGCCAGATAACTCCAACAGAAAGAAACATGAAAAGAACGGCGACTTCCTGTCAACAGATTTCTGGCAAAAACTCTGAGAGTAAATACAAATGCCTTGAAAAGCTTTGCAAAAACTTTGTCGTTCGAAATCGACTTTACACTGTAGGTCCCGCCACTCATGTATAAAATTAACACACACAACATAAGTGATGTGAGAAGCTAGGTCGTAATCCTGACCTGGAGGGTTGTAATAGCCAATTATGTATGTGTGTATGTAACATTCCAGCTAAACTACGATCCAAATATTTAGATGGTAAAAACATAGCGCGTCATATCAAAAGCTATCGATAAGATCTATTCTTTTATCAGCATATCCTTATAGAACATAAGGAATCTTTTGGCACTTAAATATGAAATTTCTTTGAAATGCAGTTGGATAGATTACATCCTAGATTCCAAACTAGACTATACTCTCGATGGCAACCCACAATAAGAAGATTTGAAAATCCGTTCTAGAATAACCATATAAAACGCAGATCAGACAATGCACAACTATTGTGTGGGTCGTAAATAATTTGAATTTTCTTGTTCGGATTCTTCTGCATGACTCAACATAATGCATACACATGTAGGCCTTTAGAGAGTTACTTATTATCGCCCCACTTTAGCGCATATAGTCCACTGCATGTGATTGTTAGTGCGCGAAAAAGTAGCCCAATATACTTATGTCAGTGAGTGTAATGGTTTTCTAAGGATGCTTTTCTAGTACAATTTTTATTGATTTTCTGCCACAACTTTGTGCTGCACTACTTGGCTACGTTGGTCTCTCTTAAAACTTTTATACAAGCAAGAACGTCGGCAGTATGAAATAATGGAATTAACGTAATGCCTCTGACGGAAAACAAGAATAGCAAAAACAAAATGAAAATAAACTCTTCAATAGGAAATGACTCACACAGAACTGAGAGGACAGCCATTCGGCTTGGTTTTATTCTCTTTGAATGCTAGAGTGTATATGTGTAGGAATGCGTTTGTGTTGAAATTATGTACCTCAGTGTTGGCGTCGATAAATGGGAAGGAAATGAGTACGGCAAGGCTGTACACTATGGTTTGATCACAAGATTGAACTTTTTTAGGCTACAAACTGCGGTTCATTTGAAAAACAAAAACAGAACTTCAACATTCCCAATCTCATGCTGATGCTCTTGTTGTTGCTGTTTATTAAAAATCAAACAATCCTTATGTGGAGAAAATTTTTTCTTCCCGTTGCTGTTATTACTGTTGTCCTTGATTTTGTTTTTGTTCCTGTTCTCTTAGAATTCGATTTTCATAGAGAAACAAGTCATTGGGTTTGTTGTTTGTGTTTATAGGGATGAATGTTTTGTTTGATGGTTATTTGCTTCGTTGACTTCAATTGTGAGCTAGTTAAGGCAAAGAATTCTTCGAATTTTAAATGGAATTTTGTTACCGAGAAAAGTAACAGCATATCTCTTTCATTATTCAGAAACATCTAGGCTCAGATTAGATAAGCCAGGTAATTAGAAAACTTTTATTCCTGCATGTCATGCATTTATGGACACAGAGCATAAGCGTAAGCTTTCTAAAACTGAAATTCTTAAAAAACTTTATCCGAGATTGAAATTCGTCTATAACGATATGCTAAATAAATCCAAAATGTTGCTGATGTCATATTTTCAAGTCCATACAGGCTGCGCTAAAAAATTTTATTCAAAAATATGGGTTTCAATTCATTCAAAATGCAATTTACTTATTGATCCACCCTCGTATTTGCAAGTGCTTTTAAATACAAAATTTTTATTTTATTCGTTATTATTGTCAAGAAAAATTATTATTGCGTTGATATGCGTCCGCATGCGTCGACATGCGTTGACATGCGTTCACATGCGTGTGTATCGCATGCGCACAAATAGTCACAAAATGATTTTTTTATAATTTAGTTTCTGAATTGACTAAAAAACCAAAGTTTCAGCTGCCTTTGACTTACAGTTCTTCTGATATTTCAAGACCTTGCAATTACTCAGGAAGAACAATTTGTATATTTGGCCGTGAATTGTTTGGAAATTCTAAAGCATCGTTAAATCTAATGTATTTTGTAGGTACCTATGACTTTAGCCTTACGAAACCTTCACTGTTTTCTTTTCGTAAAAATTTTACGTATCTATGTATGCTTAGAGAGTGAGTAGGATTCTATACATATGTACGTGTTCATGTGTTATCGAGTGCGTCTATGTTGTACGTGTCATACCGTTGTATGTCTGTACTTTCGTGGCATGAAACGGAAGTCATTGCTGTGTTCATTGTCATCATCATAACGGTAAACACTGATAATGATGATAATGATGACATTGTTAGAGGCTTGGAAAAAACTTTTTGATGTTATTATCGCTGTGATGCGATGTCAGTAATGAGGGTTCATTGTTATTTTGTAAAAAACACACAAACAGAAAAGAATAAAAAGATGCAAAGGAATACCGCAAATAAAATTTTTAAATTAAAGTGAACAGCTACTATGGCAACAATGTGTGAAAGATCATAAAAATTTAATAATATTTTAGCCGGTAATAAAAACATCAACACATTGATGTTAAAAGGAAATTGCGCCTACTTCCGTTGCTGCAACAACAATAATAACAGTAAAAAGTGTTAATATTTTGCCTTTTGTCATTACTAATGCCTCGTCATGTCATCATATATGTATTCCTACAATACATTGCGTGCTACCTCTACATATTCTGCACCTTATTACCCTTCTAATGCCAGCATACCAGTACTACTAATGCTTTTCTAATTTCTTTAACAGCACCAATATCACGTTTAATAAACACTGACTTTCTTTGTTAATTGAATTTGAAATGAATTCGCAAAGATTTCAGTAACAATGATAAGCACAATGATAACGTTGAATCTGATAAATTTTGTTTAAAAATTAAAACGATTTCTAACATTTTGATTCGGATTTTCGAGTGAAAAAAAAAACGTTTTCATTGCTGCAACTGCTACTGCCGCCATTTATCTGCTTTTCAATCAGCAACATTTTATTGACGTTTAACTTTATGCCTCATTTAACTTGAAATTAATTTCAAATTTCTCATTTCTAACAGCCTCCTTAAATTACAACTTGAAACCAAGGCCATAAAAGAACAAGAGCAGCACCGTCATGCCATAAAATATTCAAAAAATTTTAAAGGCTTTTTAATTTATTTCCTTTATTATTGGATTTAAGGATTTTAATTAAAAATTCCAGCTTGTAAGCTACGGCGTACTCAATTTGAATTTTTTGCTACGTGTTTCAGGTGGCCTCTACAAAAAAAGAATAAAATGATATCGTTTACATACATCAAGTAAGGTCTACTAAACAAGCAATGCCAAGCACAGTACAGATTTGTCTCATCACCTTATCAAAGAGTAGGGCTACTATGGTATGTTCACTTTTATTTCATTCGTTCCTTAATGCTTTTAGGACTAAAACACAGCAAAGTTACAAACTATGACTGCAAGGCGCATATACAGTGCTTAGATTATAATTCGTATGCTATTTTTGGCCATAAAACCTGTCACCCGCAATGCGTGAAGGAAATGTAAACAAGTCTGAATTCATATCCCAACGACGACAGTAAGACAGTCACTTACGCAAGAGAGGAATGATTAACCCTTCAGGCGTAACCCTTCGCGTAGCAAGACTTATGTCATTCTATTCTGTAACAAATTTCAGTATACTGTTACGAAATCTTAAATATGTACTTATGTTTTGCTTTTACATTGCTTAACATTAAAATTATAAACAAAAGGTACAAAAACAAAACAATGAAGTAAACAAATCTGTTTACAAATTATCGTACTGCTTAATATAACAACAAACACCAGCATAAAAATGGTAAACATGTAAACAAAAATACACAAACAACACTACAAGAATAAATGTAAACAAAATACACAAACAAAACTACAATAATAAATGTAAACAACGATGTTTACATTTATGGAGATTTCTAGAAGGCGGATTCATGAATATTCGCCTTCAAGAACATTCAACAGACTGTTTACTTTGCCATATAAAAGGTAAGGCAAAGCAGGCGACTGAGTTAGTGTAGTTCAGTCAGTCGTGAGAGAAGATGCGTTGCGTTTGAAAAGAGTAATCGTGGTTTGAAGATCTCCTTTACAAAGATATGTAGAATAATTATCTAGTAATTGTTATTGTTTATGTAAAGGGTATAAACAGAGAAATAACAAAGAAAAGCAATTCTTGTTGTTTACATAAAGTTGGGAAGAGTAGTATACAGAATTGTGCGAATAACTAAGAATTTTAATTAAAACTAAACACAAATTAATTTTAATTTTATATGCAATCTACGAGCTCATATATTAAACGTTTTCATATGTAAAAACATAACAATTTTATTTCCACTGAAGGTAATTGATTTATACACGCTTGACCAACGTTGGGATTTATTGGAATAGATGGGATAAAGAAAAACTGCACTATGATATCGATTTTCGCAAAAAAAATTCATCTTTTAGAATGAAGCTCATTTTCATATTTGTGGGTAGGAATTCGCCGATGAAATATTCTTTCCATGTTTCGTTTTTTTGGACATGTTTGACTTGGGGGTTTGAACCGAAGCCTCACGTCTAATAAGTCAACACACTACCTACTAGATTACGGCGACAGAATTTTATATGCTGATAAAACAATTACTCCTCATCTTAAATTATCCTTCAGTTGCTTTTCAATCTATGTTTGCTTATCTCTCGCAAAACTGTTATGAAAAGTTGTTACTGAAAGCAGTGAATGTCTACGAATTTATTTGCTTCTTCTATAAAATAGTACTTCCCTCTTTAAAAGTAATTTTTTTTAAATTTTCTGCTCCTAACACCTGTCCACAATGAAATATAATGCCAACCAAGTCATTTCAAAATTGTTTACTGTGATTTCTTCCGTTTCAAAGTTATGAGTATGATTTCTTTGTTTTTCTTTTTGTTTACGAACCTAAACGCCGTTAATAACAATTTGTCTCAATTTGTCAGGATTTTTTTTTATTTATGTTTCCAATAATAAATTTAACAAGAAAAAAATATCTTTTTCTTGCCTTTGCTTATGTTTATGCTTGTAAAACATCTGTTTTGAACTGTTTATGATTTTTATATGACTAAGGGCGGATAAAACTTTTTAATGGCATTTTATTGCCTCTCAATTTTGCTTAATTTACAAAAACTTTTTAAATTGTCTACACATTAAGCCAAAAAAGCATTTGTCATATCATTTTGTAATTAGTTTGGAGAGGCTATTTGAAATTGAGTTGTTTTTTGATTTTGTGTCAGATATACATACAGATAAAGGGACAATAACCCCAATAAGAGAGACAGACTAAAACTATACGCTGGGCCATCTAGCGATTTAAATTTAAACCATCGGTCATATGCTGCAATATTTATGTAATTCTATTCTGTCACAAAATTCAGTATATCAACTCCACTGAATGTAATGACTTGATTTACACTTAAGCAATGTAGGAATTTATTGGGCCAACGAGAAACTGCACGATGATGTCGATTTTGCTAAAAAAAAATGCTTCTTTTCGAATGAAACTCATTTTCGTACTTGTTGGATACGTTAAGCAAAATTGCTGCATTAGGTTAGGTTATGTTAGAGGACGTGTACTTGTCAATTAAGACAAGTACAGTACCCGGCGGTCGAATTGACCCATTGTAAACGTCCTAGTTTCTCACACCACTTATATTGTGTGTGTTAATTTTATACATGAGTGGCGGGACCTACAGCTTAAAGTCGATTTCGAACGACGAAGTTTTGGAGAAACTTTTTCATGTCAATATTATTTATTCGCAGGTTTTGTGTCAGAAATCTGCTGAGCGGAAGTCGCCGAAAAATAATTTTTGCATTTGCTGTCTGGCCTGGGGCTCGAACCCTGGCTTTGTGTCTAATAAGCCAACACACTACCTACTAGACTACGGCGACTTCACATACAAATGTATAAATAAGAATACAAGAACTCACGTGCATGTTTATTTTCAACATTCAACAACAAGTATCCATTCCTGCAGCTTTTGTTGATCAGAAAACCCACACGTGGTCTTACAGAAACCAGTAAGTGGTGAGTGACTGTTTGGCGCGGTTTGGGGAGCGTAGGCATCATTGGCCCATATTTCTTTGAAAATGAGGACGGCACAACCATTACAGTCAACGGAGATACATGATAACCGATTTTTTTGTACCCACTCTATATGATATTGACGACGTTTGGTTTCAACAGGATGATGCAACTTAACACACATCTCATGCCACAAACAATTTATTGCGTCAAACATTTGATGGCCGTTTAATTAGCCGAAAAGGTGATGTCAATTGGCCGCAAAGAAACTGCGATTTGACAACGTTGGACTATTTTCTGTAAGGCGCTTTTAAAGAAAAGTATTATGTCGATAGAACAAGGACAATAGAGCATGTGAAGGCCAACATTCGTGATGCCATTGCCGAGATACGACCCCATACACTCGAAAAAGTATACGAAAATTTGGCCAATCGAATGAGATACTGTGAGGCCAACCGCGGCAGCCATATGAACGAAATAATATTCCATTTCTAATCGAAACAATTGTACTTCACAATAAAAACAATAAATTTAGCCAAAAATTTCAGCCTTTTTGGTTTTTAATTGCATTTTTAAATTTAAACTTTTAAATTACAACCCCTATACAATACCACGCAAGTGTATATAACAATGAAAGCAAATAAAATAAATTAACAAAGAGAGAGAGAATGTGAATAAAAAATTAAACGAGACGCTTTATAGGCAACTACACAGTGACATTTCATACATAAACATGCATAAAGTTTTTCGTTTTAAAGGAATAACCAAACAGAACAAAATAAAAACACGCATACATACGCAGAATATTAAATAAATGAGAGCGGTCATTATTTGTTGTATTGAAATTGCATTTAATATAGTCGCCACTTACTCGTTTTTTCTCTGTCGGTTTTCTTTCAATATAGCCGTTCGTTTTTTTTTTTTTTTTTTTTTTTTGTAAATAGTGATTCCTAGTAGTAGTGGTATTAGTGACTGTTGTTGAATGGCAAACTGTTGTATTCGTGGTTTATTTTTTGTTTGTTTTAGTGGTAACAATAAGAGAATAATATAAATATTCATGGGAACAAAAAGCGTTTCGTTTCTCTTTCTCTGCCTATGCCCTTTTGGTCGTTAGTCCTTTTATTGCTTTGTTTTTCTTCTTTCTTTCTAGATTTGCTCTGGCAATCCTTTTATTTAAACGCATTTGGTTTATTGTTTTGGTTTTAATTTTTATTGCAGCATTTGTTTTTGGCTTAATTAATAAGCAAAATTTTATTAAAAACCCAATTGTTCAGGACAATAATGTTGGTTTCGATTTTCTGTCTCTCTCTCTCTCTTTCTGTTAATTTTTTAAATGCGTTTGTGGTCTGACTTTGCCTTTTTTAGAATGATTTTATTGTTGATGAAAAACTTTTTATTTTCCGTTAAAATGTGGTCAATTTAGTTGAAATAGAATACAAATGCTGAATTAGTATAAAAGCCATTAGAATTTCTTTGTGGTCCAAAAAAAGTGCACAGTATCTACTACGCCTTGAACATAAACAGTATGGCTGGATTCCAAAATATATCAATACAAAGTTTGTATGCAGTTCTACTACTGTATATAGACTATGTAGATATGCAAAGTAATCAAACAACGCAGCAACTATAAATCCGATGCCTGATTGCTTTCTGACTGCGTTAAAAATACACATTGTCGACGTTTTGAAATGGAATACATACATTGTATATATTTTGTACAACGGCATTATGAAACACGATACTTTGTTCAAAGGAACTAACATTTTGGAAGGCAGCCTATGGTGGCATGATAAGCATGAATTTGAACATAATAGCGGAGGGACAAGTACAACATAATTAAGAAATTAGTTTTTCAACAAACTAGCTGCTATGTTGAGTACTGCAATGCTCCCATTTTAACAAAAAAAATTAACTTATTATGTTAACTAGGTTTTAGCAGATTCATTACTGCTTTTGGTTAAGACATTACAATCAGATTTTGTCAAGATAAGCGCGTGATTTAGGGTTCACTGTAACAGGTATCAGAGAATGGTTAGAATACATTATTATGAGCTTTGAATACATTCACACAAAAAAGACTACATTGTTGTCAATACAAAAAATTTTTTTCAACAAGATATGGTAACACATGTGAAAAGTGAATATAACGAAATACATACATAGAATACATAGCAACGAAATACATACAGTGCACTGCTATGTAGCATGTCCTCTTTTAAAGCCACCTGTCATTCAACAAGCAACGAATATGGAACGAATGGTATGAGGAGTTAACTTGCCTTTTCCCAAGTATTTATGTCGTCGTATTCTAGTAGCTAGTGTGTTGGCTTTAAGGCGTGAGACCTCGGTTCAAATGCCAGATCAGACATTTCCAACAAAACGAAATATAAAAAAAAATTTTCGGTGACTTTCCGCAGATTTCTGGCAAAAACTCTGAGAGTATATAAAATTGCCTTGAAAAACTTTCTTAAAACTCTATCGTTCGGAGTCGGCTTTAAACTGTAGACGCCGCCACTCATGTATAAAATTAACATACACAATATAAAAGTTGTGAGAAGTTAAGTCGTAATCCTGACTGAAGGATTGTAATGATCAATTCTGCTTGACACGTTTTTAAAATGCATTTGTGTTTACAAACATCTTAAACTAATTGTTGAATTTATTTGATAAACATGTTGCTAAACAAAGTTGCAGACATAAAACTGATGCTTTATTCTAAGCTTTTTATTATAATTTTTTTAATACTTTTTAAATATTTATTTTAAATTTATTTTAAACCATCAATAAGGCGTAGTAAGGCGTAGATTCGTCGAATGGGCCCAAAACGATCCCGATTTTCAAAAGCGAATTTTGTTTAGCGATGAAGCGCACTTCTGGTTGAATGTCTACGTCAACAAACAAAACTGCCGCATTTGGAGTGAAGGTAATCCTCAAGTGTATGTGCAAACACCGTTAAATCCGGAAAAACTGACTGTTTGGTGCGCTTTATGGGCTGGTGGAATCATTGGTTCGTACTTTTTCAAAAGCGATGGTGGGAAGAACGTTACAGTCAATGGTGATCGGTATAGAGCCATGATTACTAACTTTTTCATTCCTGAATTGAATAACCATGATGTCCAGGAGATGTGGTTTCAACAAGACGGCGCAACATGTCACACAGCTCGTGCTACAATAGATTTATTGAAAGACACGTTTGGTGACCGCCTAATTTCACGTTTTGGACCTGTGAATTGGCCTTCAAGATCTTGTGATTTAACACCGCTAGACTACTTTCTGTGGGGCTATGTAAAGTCATTGGTCTATGCGGTAAAGCCACAAACGCTTGACAATTTGGAAGACAACATTCGCCGTATTATTGTCGATATACGGCCACAAATGTGAATCGAATAATCTATCGTTGTTTTATTGCAACTTAAAGTTATATACCTCTATAAAAAACACCCTTTATAAGTTTCCTCTTTACAAAAACAATCTCAGTGAAATGTTTGTTCAAATATAATAAAAATTTGTTTGAAACAGAGAAGCGTTTAACATTCTTACTACACCATCTGCGAAAGTGATGTTTGTATGCCAGGACAAAGAAAAACTTACAACTATCGCTAGCAGGCTGAAATACAAACCATACAAACTGACGTTAATAGTAGAAAGTCAAATACCAATACACCTATACTAAGAAAACTTATTGTGAAGCCCTTACACCATGCAATGTATTCAACCACCACCTAAGTGTAGTTTTTATAGCAATTTCTATGTCGTTGTTGTATATTTTATTACACTTACTACCGTAGAAGAAAAATAATACACTTCATCTACGCCAACATCACCACTTTAGCAATCACACAATAAATGAAATACGAAGAAAAAACCAAAACAAACCGGCTAAATGAAAAGTAAGAAAAGCATACAACGAAATTGTACAAAAACAACAACATTTACTTGAGAATTTTGTAAACAATGAAAGAGTCAATGAAATACACCTCCTTCCATAAACACAGTAGACGCAACGCAGCAAGTAACACAAGTTTGCATTTGCGTTGAGCGTTAATTATAATAAAGGCAGCAATAGCATTTGCTTATGCTACTGCAAGTAGCATAACAGTTCATCAATTCCTTATTAATGATGCCATTAAAACATTTTTCTTTGCCGTTATGTTTCACACTACGTTGTAAAAACCTCCCTTTCATGCATGTATTGTATTGACAGCCTTAATACTCGCATTGCGAGCACAATTTCTCCCACTGTTAGCTCTAATTCTCTCATTGTTGCGAACAAAAATAGAAATTAGCCCAAAAGCAAAGCAGCAGAATCTTGGCTTGTTGTCTACGCTGCTTTTAAAATAATCGCTTCCATATACACCAAAGCATTATACTTTTGAGAGATTGCTGCGTAGCTGCGTTGCGTTTATTGAGTTTGTAGCAGTATTTGCAATCTAAACTTTCTGACATTCTCTCTTTTTCTGTCTAGAAATCTTTTTCTACATTTGTGTTGTCACTCTACTGAATAAATGTAAATAAATGTATACCATGCATGCATACATATGTATGTATAGAGGTCTCCCCAAAAAAGGGAGAAAATTACATTTGTTGTTATGCTGTACTAAATGTTGTTAAACACAATAGACAACAAATTGCACATACACGCATAGCATACATTAACAGTGGTGGCGATTATTGATAAATGCATGGACATGCAATTATGATTACGTTTTTAATCCCCCACATTAATTTCAACATCGGGCGTTACTTTAAAGGAATTTTGTGTTAAATTCTGAAATTTATGATACTGACAGCTTGTTGATGCAATAAGGATGCAAAGGAAGGACATATTATGTGGAAATATTTTAAGTGATACATACTTATGTTACTATAAACAAACGTGGACTATAATAGCACCTTCCTACAATACAAGTTACTTTGAAGGCCAAGCAACTTAATTTGGACCTTATACATCAGTCTGATCAAGCTCCTGATCAGAGGTCCTTAGAATACATACATAATTTGTCATTACAACCCTTCAGTCAGGATTACGACCTAGTTTCTCACACCACTTATGTTGTGTGTTTAATTTTTATACATGAGTGGTGGGACCTACAGTTTAATGTCGACTCCGAGCGACAGATTTTTGAGAAACTTTTCATGGCAATTTTATTTACTCTCAGAGTTTTTGCCAGAAATCTGCTAAGAGGAATTCGCCGAAGAAATACTTTTCATATTTTATTTTGATGTCTGGCCTGGGGCTCGAACCTGGCTTTTCGTCTAATAAGCCAACACACTACCTACTAGACTACGGCGACTTCTATCCTTAGAATACCTCTGTATAAAAAAAGAAGAAAATTTGTCCTAAGTAGAGCTAATATTTTATCAGGCAGTTCCTGTTATTACTTACAAAATTGTCGCATCTATTATGCCTTCTGTACCACTGTACTTTGGTAAGGAGAAAAAAAGAACAAAAAACATGTTGACTCGTTAATAAGGGGGTGGTTGTATGCTGCAGATGTATATGGAAGTTGTTTTTGCACATTTCAGTCTCCGTTTTTTCGCCTGTCTGACTCTGTTTCTGTCTGTCAGGGGACATGAAGCGCTACATCAAATACCGTTGTTGTTTACCTAAGTATACATATATTGATGCATACTTATATTGGATTATAGTTAACGTGGTTCCCGTAAGTATGTGTAAAGAAGAGCAAGGGTTTGTGTCTATACTCCGTCTAAAAACATCGAAAAGTTCTATTTTTTTACATGTTAAAGCCAAGAGAGAAAAACCGAAGAGAATCAAATTTGTATTTTTGTTTATCCTTCTTCCTGCTTCTTCTTCTACTTTTTGCTTCAATATGTTTTTACCCTAATGACGATGATGACGATGTGTCATTAATACATATTGTATAAGAGTTTTCCTACAGGAATATTTTGTAAATGTATGTGTAACACGCACTTAACAAGAGTTAAGGGGATAATATTAAAGACAAATGTGTACGTGGTTTAATTTAGTTGTAGTAAAAATAGTATTTTTATTACATACGCAATTCGCCCTTACAACACTTCAGTCAAGATTCCGACCTAGCTTCTCACAGCACTTACGTTGTGTGTGTTAATTTTATACATGAATGGCGAGGTCTACAGTTTTAAGTCGATTCCGAATAACAGATCTTTGAGAAACTTTTCAGAGTAAAGAAGAAATATTCAAATTTCATTTTGTTGCAGATGTCTAACATGGGCTTTGAACCCTGTCCTCACGTCTAATAAGCCTACACACTACCTACAAGACTACGACGACTTCACAAAATTACTTTCATTCAATTTCAGCGCATATTATGGAAAATTGCATCGCCTTTATGGAACCAAATGTCATTGCTGTTTAGCTAGGTCATAATACCAACTGAAAGGTTGTAATGACCATTTATGTGTGTATATATGTATGTAATTTAGCGATAATATATATGAGAGTGAATATGTCTTCTTCTTTTCTTTCCAATAAGAACAGGGGATGCCGTTCAGGCATTTAAATTTGTTTTATGCGCTGCATAACTGCCAGGCTTTCACGTGTCTACAAGTTATTATCATTATCATTACAAATTCCTTTTGGCTCTGATTGATGGCGTTCTGTATTATTATCTATTTAATATATAGTCGAGTCCAGAGTTTCTCTTCATGCTTGATTCCTTATATATACATGCTTGCTAAAGTTTGCATATGCTATCGCCTTTTTCCCTTCTTGGCAAGAAAGCAATGCATGCAGTGCTTAGGTCTTTACCGGCAATGTATCACCAAACTGGAAGCCAGCTGTGGTATACCCTACACAAGGATGAACGAATAAAACTATCCATCCAATCATACGAGGGCAAAGCCGCCTCTCGGTCGAACGGAAATGCAAATTAAGTTCCTTTTTTAATGTAGACCTAGTCTACGGTCATTGCCGTTTGGCTAGGTCATAATACCAACTGAAAGGTTGTAATGACCAATTATGTGTGTATGTATGTCTGTAATTTAGTGATAACTCTCTTCCGCAGATGGTCCTGCCGACTATTCCTTTCATTTTGTCTGGTTTCTTGAATTACATTTTATGAGGCTATGTAAAGTCACTGGGTTATGTTGACAAATTAGCATTTGAGGCAGTAATTTGAAACCAATATTTAGGCCACCATTAATATGTTTTAATAAGAATATTTTAAATATTTTCTGTAATTATTTTTATGTTTGTTTTTATCTGTATTAAAATTTTCAACTTACCTGTTGATGCAATCTTGTTGTCATTATTCTCCCTTTTTTTCTAATACTGTGTATTTTCTCTCTTTTTACAAGAGTTTCTGTAAATGTAATGCTATAATCACAATAAACGCAACGCAGCAAGCACAACAACTTTGCAAATGCAGTCTTAGGTAAGCTGCAGGTATATCAATTATAATAAAGGTAGCGGCAAAGCATAAGCATAACATAAAAAAACATTTCATTAATTCTTTATCATTGATGCCACTAAATCATCGTTTTGTGTTATGTTTCATACCTAGCGTTTTTAAAACCTCTATTACATGCATGTTATTATATTGACAGCATTAATCCTTACATTGCTAGCACAAATCCTTTCACTGTGAACACTAATTCTCTCATTGCTGCGAATAAAAATAAAAATTAGCCTAAAGGCAAAGCAGCAGAATCTTTCTGCTGGTCATTTCTACCATTCAGTAAGGATTACGCCCTAGTCTCTCACACCACTTAGGTAGGTAGGTAGGTAGAGGTGGCTGCCCATCCAAAAAACATTTTTGGATGGAAACACTGGGCACCGCATTGGGCCCATTGTGCTACCACAGTTATCCGCTATCCCCTAGTCTCAAAACCACTCGGAGCTCCTGATGAAGCGATTTAGGCTACCAATGTCAATCATTGACAGTTCCTCCAGATCATCTATGTAGTAAGTAGCCAAGTTCTTCCTTCCTTCCTTCCAAGTTCTTCCTTCTCACTGTGCGCCTCTCATCCAGCCTTGGCCAGATTTTACGAGCCGTTCTACCCGTCCGAGGCAGTCCACCTGTCGTTGACGGAATCGACGATCGCATTATCAATTATGCTCCCACCACTTATGTTGTGTGCGTTAATTTTTATACATGAGTGATGGGACCTACAGTTTAAAGTCGACTACGAACAGCAGATTTTTGAGAAACTTTTCATGGTAATTATAATTAATCTCAGAGTTTTTGTCAGAGAGGTAGTCGCCGTCAGAGAGGAGTCGAATATTTTTCATGTGTCGTTTTGTTGGAGATGTCTGACCTGATGTTCCAACAGTGATCGCACGTCTAATACGCCAACACACTACCTACTAGACTACGGTCAAAAATTATATGGTAAGACACTCCGCTAACTATACAGAAGCTGCTTTAGATACGGGTAAGATAACAAAGAACATGTAGTCAAAAATTTATAATGGGCACACTGAACGTTTGCTCAATCTCCGAAGTAGTACCTTCCAAGTCGCTGTTATGCAGTAATTGTGGAAATGACTTTCCATAAACTGGATACATGCCCAATGTTATTAACAGAAAAGCACCCGATTTGTGTTTTGTAGATATTAACTGAGACTAGGCGGTTCTATCATAAGCTTACGATGCTTCCAATATTAGGGAGAAAGAATCATTGTGGTACCACAATAAGACACACAAGCTTACGGATGCCCATCGTCCTCGGAAAACAATGCGTCATCTTTATATACTCAATCTTGCATAGGAACACTGCAAATTTTAGCATTTTGAGCAGGCTTTTCTTCAGATTTATTTTTCGAATTTATAGTTCAAAATAAATTTAAGGTTTCACTTTCATTTACGTTAGGTTAGGTTAGCAGGTAGCTTGCCGTTTACAGGCAAGTTCACTCGGTGGCCCATATGGCCCATTGTGTTGGCCAGTGTGAAGTAAGTAATCATGATCTTTTAGTGGTGAGTTTGAACCACCCTGAGCTTCGCATGAAACCAGCCAGTTTCCTCAGTGGCACATTCGCCCCATACCCAGATCTTCAAACGTTCTGTCACCCAAAAACCGATGACGTCCGTTTTAAAGTGCAATGCCCTCACATAAAAGTTGTTGTACCGATTCATTTTCCTCCACATTATGGCAGCTTCTGTAGTAATCACGATGGGGCAGATCGCGGCTGTTAGCGAAACTATCAAAGCGCAGTGTCTCGTTGGAACTCCTGTTAGAATGCGAACCGTTTTCTTGTTGAACTCAAATAGTTCCCTGGTTCTCCCTCTCGTACACACATACATAACCACCCTGAGCTTCGCATGAAACCAGCCAGTTTCCTCAGTGGCACATTCGCCCCATACCCAGATCTTCAAACGTTCTGTCACCCAAAAACCGATGACGTCCGTTTTAAAGTGCAATGCCCTCACATAAAAGTTGTTGTACCGATTCATTTTCCTCCACATTATGGCAGCTTCTGTAGTAATCACGATGGGGCAGACCGAGGCTGTTAGCGAAACTATCAAAGCGCAGTGTCTCGTTAGATCTCCTGTTAGCATGCGAACCGTTTTCTTGTTGAACTCAAATAGTTCCCTGGTTCTCCCTCACATACATACATACATAATTCGTCGTTACAATCCTTTAGTCAGGATTACGACCTAGTTTTTCACACCACTTATGTTGTGTGCATCAGAATTTATACATGAGTGGCAGCTTAAAGTCGACTTCGAATGACGGATTTCTGGCAATTTTATTTAGTCTCAGAGTTTTTGCCAGAAACCTGCTGAAATTAACCCATAAAATAAATTTATTACAAATTCTTTCGAAAGTGACTTGCAAAGTCACTTGCAAGTACACACAACTTTAGAAAAATATTGTCTTGTATTCCTTCCTTTTTCTCTTCTCAAACTATTAATTGCCTGTTATTATTTCAAAATGAGTATCATATTAAGAAGTACAACAATGAAAACAACAACAACGAAGAGAATTATAAATTGCAAAACATTAACAACAAACAGCAATAAAAGGGTACAGCAAATGACAACAATGACGGAAACAAGCAACAGCAACAACATGTTAATTCTCTCATTTCTTATCCTTTCACTAAGCTTATCTACAAAACTCTTTTTCAAGAAAATAGGGTGTAAGAGAGTGTGTGAGTGAAAAAATGACGAAAACACGCGACAATCATTATTTTTCAAATGAGAAATACTGGATTATAGATAAGAATGTAAGGAACTCAGTCAGTTCATATACAGTGTATTACAAAAGTATACGAAAAGAACGAAAAGAAAATTGTTTCTGTAGATCTCAATACTTATTGGACATCCTAGGTTTTTACCACTAACTTGCCTTAACATCAGCATCATGAAGCTGCCATACTTCCCTATTAGTCGCCTACACACATCTAACTGCTTCAATTAACTTCTTCAGTATCTCCCAGTATTGTCGCCGTAGTCTAGTATGTAAGTGTGTTGGCTTATTTGGGTATGAGGCCACGGTTCAAACTCCAGGTCAGATATCTCCAACAAAACGAAACATGAAAAATTATTTCTTTGGCGAACTTCCTCTCAGCAGATGTCTACCGAAAACCCTGAGAGTAAATAAAATTGCCATGTAGAATGTCCCAGTTTCCCCCTGATATCTTTAAATTGCCTTTCAGGACTTGATCGATTTTGAATTCCATGTTCATTGGATCATCGCCTAAACTCGGGCATTTGAACACAACATTTTTTTGAGCAGTGTCTTCTTCATTGGTACATTTAAGGTGTTTTGTTTGAGATGTCCTGCCCTTTGTAATCAATCTGATAAGACTTCAGATACTAGGTAAGGTTATAGTAAATTTATAATTGGCCATTGCAACCCTTCAGCCAGGATTACGGCCTAGCTTCTCACACCACTCATGTTGTGTGCGTTAATTTTATACGTGCGTGGCGGGACGTACAGTTCAACGTCGACTCCGAACGGCAAATTTTTGAGAAACTTTTTCTTGTCAGGTTTTATTTAGTTTTTGCCAGAAATCTGCTGAGAGAAAGTCGCCGAAGAAATACTTTTTGTATTCTGTTTTGATGTATGGCCTGGGACTCGAACTCTGGCTTTACCTCTAATAAGCCAAAACACTACCTATTAGACTACGGCGACTTCAAGGTTATAGTAAAGCTCTTCCCTATTTCTGTTAGTCCATCTCTGAATGTTTGGAATTAGTTTTCAGGTTTAACTGCCGTTTTAACAAGTTTCGCCTCTTTGTTTCGCAAAGAAATTTGTCTTAAGATGGTAAGCATTGTTTCTCTTAGGATTTCGGAACTGTCCGTTCATCACATAACACGGACACTTATCTTGCCATTTCTAAAGAGGGTAATTATTGATGCAATACCAATCGCTTCCAAAGATATAATGCCGTGTCGGATATACAACCTAAAGTAGATTTTTCTAAAAATTAATAACATACGGCATATGTTTCATATTCTGTAAAATTAGGGCCAAGACCTCGTTTACCTTTTTTTCTAAAATCCAAGCAGCTTGACACGAAATACCCCCGCCTCCTTAATCGCTATCAATATTCGAATATAAATTACGCTCTCTCCTAATGCTTTCCCCTCGTTGTCCTTTCTTTATAAAATACAACCAGTTTGGCACGAAATACCACAGCCCCTTAATCGCTTCAAGTAGTCGGATATATATTAACCTCTCAGGGCAAGGTAAGCGTTTGCAATCGAGGCTTTACTTAACTTTGAGATTACTATGAGCAATTCGTCATGAAGTACTTTTTTATTAGAATTTGGCGAATTCATCCCGTCTTGGCTTCACCAAAACTTTTATGACTTTGATGGTGTGCCATCCTGTTGTGGAGATTTGTCTCTTATGAGAGAGCAGCCGCCTAATTGCATTGAAGCGGAGGCCAAGTTTCCTTCAGTATTCTTTCTTTCCAATAAGAATAGAGAATGGCATTTGGGCATTTAATTTTATTTTATGCGCTGCATAAGTGGCAGAAGTTCTGCTGTTTACGAGTTGTTGTCATTATCATTACATAGTAGCATGAAGCTTGAATTTTAACTCTGTTTGATGGCGTTCTGCATTCTTATCTTTTGACTGTAAAGAGCTTCTCTTCATGCCTTATTCCTCATTTCATGCATTCTTCCTAGGGTTTTCCAACCGTTATTTTCGCTTTATTCCCTTCTTTTCATGAAAGTAGCGCATGCAGTTCTTAACTTTACCGGCAACACTCGAACTATACTCGAAGTCGGCTGTGGGACTCCCTACACAAAGATTTACGATTAAAATTACGCATGGAGTCTTCAGGGTCTTTCATGCATTCTTTCTAAAATTTGCATATGCAGTCATTCCACCCTTTATTTTCGCTTTTTTCCCTTCTTGCCATGAAAACAACGCATGCAGTTCTTAGGGTTTTACCGGCAATATGTATATCGTCGTACTGAAAGTCTGTCGGCTATAGGATATCCTGCACAACGATGTATGATTCGCATTATCCATGGAGTCTTACGGGGGCAAAGTTCGAATGGAAGCGCAAATTAGATTGTTTTTTAAACGTAAAAAGGTAGGGTAGAGAGTGCTAAAGCCCGCTAATATCGTAATTATTGTCGCTCGTTTTTCTTTATTGACTATTCAGCATTGGAAAGTGTCGATACTGCTGTTCAAATGGAATTAACGAGAGGAAGAGTTAAAAAGTAGGACCAGGGAAATAATTAAATGATATATGTATGCCCTCCTCTAACTTCTTTTTCTCGTTGTTATCGTAGCCGTCATTGCTGTTTGTATTGTTGAAAAACCATAACCAGTAACAGTGCATCTGTCTCCCTTTCTCTCAAACCACGGAATCCCTATAAGATACTTCACGCATTCCCTTCGTTAATTTATTTCAATTTAAAGAGAAGATAAAAGGAGTGAGTATCTCAACAACTTACTGTTGTACGACAGCTAATAAAAATATTGTCGTTGAAGTACTCGTATATGTACTTTGTAAGTGTGTATGTTTCTACATGTAAAACGTGAATGACTGAATGATACGTTACGTTGCTGGAATACGAGTAAAACTATTCCTATGTCAGTCACGCCTAACATTTTTCTTCCGCTTTATTCTCATACTCATGCCTGATATGGAAACCAATTTTCAGCAGCTTTGACTGACAATATACAGTATAAATGATATCAAAGTAGGATAGAGTGAAGACATTTTACAATAACAACAACACATACATTAAAAAGGATAAGGAGTAGTATACAAGAAAATAGCGGATACAAATTTAATAAATGAAATGCAATTTGTCAACATTTATTTGCCTTTTTACACAGAATAAAAGCACCAGCAAAATATGTAAGGGGAAAATGAGTATGAATAAGAATATGTTTACAAGTTTGTTTAAAAAACATTTTGTATTACAGTCTTGTTAAAAACATTTTATAAGTTTGAGTATATAGTACAGTGGACAGCAAAAGTCTTAGTACGGCAATATATTTTGCCAAAAAAAATCCCCACAGGCTTAAGACTCTTACACAAAGTCCAGATATGACTTTAAGAGAGTATTTAGGAGATCATTTGAAAGAACGCTTACGTAATCTCTAAACCTCAAACAGAAGTCAACCGAAAAACTTGCTCATGGTGACACCAGACAGAACACTAAGCAAAACTTGTACATTAAATTCCAAATGGGTTAAATGGGGGGCTTGACCTTAAGGGATATTCTAGTAAATACAAGCGATAATATTTTCATATATTAGGACTTTGAATTTTAAATTTACTCAGGGTTCTCCTTGGGGTTACCTATGGAGTCATCTGAAACTTTTCTTAGGGTTCTCCTTAGCGGTATCTATGGAGTCATTTGAAACTTTTCCTTATTTTTCTCTTGTTTTGTGAAAAATATTATAAAAACAGAAATAAATTAATAAAATAAATATACTCGTATAAACTATAAATTAGTATATAAACTTTTGGCTAAAATTCATGAAATTGCTAAAATATGTATATTGCCGTACTAAGGCTTTTGCTGTCCACTGTATGTACATAAACATATACACTTTTTCATATTTTTTTTGCTGCCTTAAATTTTCTGACAATATTTTATAAAATTTTCAGTTAATCTTTGCAAATCAACGTTTTTTACTAAAGAAGTCAAATAACACTAGCACTCAATTTATTTGAAGTTTATAGGGACTATCTCTTATATTAATGGATGGGCCAAATATCGGCTTAAATTTGAACCATCGGTTATAGCGAATTTTGCAATACTTATGTCAATCTATTCTGTCACAAAATTCGGTATATGATCTCCACTGAACGTAATAAAGCGATCTACGCTGTATCAACGTTGGGATTTATTGGGCCAAAAAGAAACTACAAGAAGATGTCGATTTTGCCAAAAAAAAAGTTATCTTTTCAGCTCACTTTCATCTTGGTGTGTACGTTAGTAAGCAAAATTGCCGTTTTTGGGTCTCAGAAAACCCACACGTGGTCTTACAGAAGCTAATGCACCCATTACGAGTGGCCGTTTGGTGCGGCTTGTGGATCAGAGGCATTACTAGCCCATATTTCTTTGAAAAGGAGGACGACGCAACCATTACGGTCAATAGAAACACCTATCGCATCATGACAACCGATTTTTTATGGTACCCGCTCTTCATGGTATTGATGTGAACGATGTTTGGTTTCAACAGGATGGCGCAAATTGCCATACATCTCATGCCACAATCGATTTATAGCGTCAAACATTTGATGGCCGTTAACTTAGCCGAAATGGCAATGTCAATTGGCCGCCAAGAAGCTGTGATTGGCCAGCGTTGGACTATTTTCTATGGCTCGCCTTTAAAGAAGGGTGTTATGCCAACAAACCAGAGATAATTGAGCATTTGAAGGCCAACATTCGTGATGCCATTGCCGAGATACGACCTCATACATACAAAATTGGCCATTACAACCCTTCAGTCAGGATTACGGCCTAGCTTCTCACACCACTCATGTTGTGTGCGTTAATTTTATACGTGAGTGGCGAGACCTACAGTTTAACGTCGACTCTGAATGACAAATTTTTGAGAAACTTTTTTCATGGCAGGTTTATTTACTCTCAGAGTTTTTGCCAGAAATCTGCTGAGAGGAAGTCGCCGAAGAAATATTTTTTCATATTTCGTTTTGATGTCTGACCTGGGATACGAACCCGGGCTTTACGTCTAATAAGTCAACACACTACCTACTATGTAGTCTACGGCGACCTCATACACTCGAAAAAGTGCAAGAAAATTGGTCCGATCGAATGAGATACTGTGAGGCCCCCCGATAACTTGTTTCTTTCTAAATGTTTTCTTTCTCTTTTCATTGAAAATCTTTTGGATATGTATTCTTCTATTAGATATTGCTTCTGAAGCGTAGTTGACATCAAAATTTTTTTAATATTTGCTCCAAATAATCGTAAAGATTATGACTTTTGTACCTCCAGAAGCACACTAACCACCCTTTACTCACTTTATGTCACGTACCTACACATGCATGTCTAGACAAGAGTGATATTCAAACAACATATACTATAACCTTATACTCTATATGTGTAGCTGTGATTCATATTTTTTTAGGAATATTAATTATGGACTGAAATAAATATAACAGAAAAAAACAACAGCCTTTACCCATGTCAGGAAGTAATGAAATATAGAAGAGGAAAATTTGCATTTCTTCTTATTTTTTTTTTAACTATTAAGTGCAGCACTCTGTCAAAGCGACACTCATAGCCAGAGTATCAATGATCGTTAAACACTTAATTAAAACGACACTTCTTTCCTCAACTCTTACTCACTATCTCGCTTTACTGAAACTTTCTCTTGTTCGTGCCACAACCAATTGAGTGTATCGTTAACTTCCTCTTGGTCTAGTGGTCTACTTTGCTTCCGCATGGCTTCTACTGTTTTATAGCCATTTCGTATCGATATTATTGGCAAAAATACTATGAAATAAATATTGGATTTTATTAGTTTTCCTCTTTTTATTGTTGTTTTAAAAACTGGGTGTTGACTAATGGTGTGATAGAATTTGTTATGCGATACAGTGGGGCAAAATTTTGTAGATGGGTTAAAAACAAGAGCACATATAGTGTTAGGCATCATAGAAATTATTATTTACAGAACTTTTTATCATATCTCGCATGTATCAGAAATCTGCACGACTACTATGCATGGAAAGGCCTTTTGATACTAACAAGAGCAGACAGTGTTTTAAAAGAACAAAAACTCTTGTACTATGCAGTTTCCAAGGACCATCACGACTACTCTACCTTTCTTGACGTCTACACAGACTGCGATTTAAGCAAGTTAGACAAATATTCATATCAGAGCACATTCCTATATTAAACATTCCACCTCAAAGGCATATGTCAGTATATGTATGTAGTACGTTCTTGTACTCACTGAGTAAAGGAACTTGTAAATTCTTCTGAAGATGGTAAATTCTTCTTCACGGTCATGAAGATCGTTAAGAAATTAGCATTTATTAGGAATAGGGTCCATTCTAACCATGTAAATTTAAACTTAACTTTAAATTTAAACAAGACTGTTTACCTTTGCTACGGTAATCTATTGTGTTAGCGTATTAGACGTGAGGCCAAGGTTCAAACCCCAAGTCAGAAAGCTCCAACAAAATAAAATTTGATAAATATTTCTTTGTCAATTTCCTTTCAGCAGATTTCAGAGTAAATGTTCTCCGAGTAAATAAAATTGCAATGAAAACTTATCTCAAAAATCTATCGTTCGGTGTCGACTTTAAGCTGTAGGGTCCACAACTCATGTATAAGCATAAGCAGTGTGAGAAGCTAGGTCGTAATCCTGACTGAAGAGTTATAATAACCAATTATTTTTGTATGTATATGCGTATGAATGTATATAACTCATTTAATAAGCCGTCAAATCAAAAAAATAATTATATTTGGTGACCAAATTAATCTTATATATAAAAATGAATATGTGTTTATTTGTTTGTGGGTTTGTTTGAAGTCTATAGACGGCTAAACGGCTGAACCGATTTTCTTGAAATTTTAACAGTACCTTCGGGTATTTTAGAAGGAACTATAGGCTACTTTTTATTTTAAAATTTCAAGTAGGCGAGGTGCCACACCCTCATACCCATATAAAAATTAGTGTTTGTTTGTATGTACCTTATAGAACCGTAAACTATGCATTTGATCATGTTATGATCTTTAGAAAAGTTGTTGCGCATGAGCCGACGAAGGCTTCTAAATTGGTAGGACCAATTTCCGACGGGTGGTGCCACTGAACATTACTCAAAATGAATTAAATCGTAAACTGTGCATTCTTTAACAAAGTTGTTGCGCATGAGTCGACGGAGGTTGGTGCGATTAATTTCCGATGGATGGCGACACTGAAAATTATTCAAAATAAGTGACAAGCAATTGGTCGACATACACCTCAAGCACGGAAGAAAAAAGCATTACGAGCCTCAGAATCAGACGAGCATTGAGACTGGAAAATCTTCGAGTATATGTCGCTGACCCCCGTTCGCTTGAATCACTTGAACAACGAGAAGAGAGATTAGAAACTGATCGAATGCGTACTATTCAGGCCCGTTCATCTGAATCATCAGGACAATGGGAAACAAAATCAATAAAATGATTCAAAATTAATTGGGCATTTGTGTAATGTCTTTCCTTTAAATTTATTTTAGTCGGTGGCGCAGCAACACGCACAGGATACAGCTAGTTAATTTTATAAAAAAAGTTAGTGTTAAACTTTTTTAATAGACCCCTAATGGAGAGAATTTCTATTCTACACTATGATTGTTTGAAAAATTTGTTCTTACTTTGGATTTTTCATTGAGATATACTTATAAATCCGTTAATAGGCTCCTTAAGAATTCAAATGTATCAAACTTTTAAAAATATTTTAGAATTTATTGTTGAAATGGAAGAAAAATCCAAATAAATCTGTAGTAAAGATATAGGTACTGACAAATAATATTTATTATAATATATTTCATTGCTCACACGTAGAAATTATTTATATTTGCATATGTACTGTATTGATAAACAATTAAATAAAAATCTTTAAAAATCTTTCAGAATAAATATAAGTTTTATCTGTCTGTCCCATAGGCATGGTTCCGTATACTACATTTGGTCTACAAAACAATGCAAATAGTTGAATGGAAAACGTTTCTTATACTTCCTTTTTACATATTTTATTTTAGTTTTATTTTGCCACAAAAACTATGTTGAGGGAATTGTTTTCATATCTTTTCCTTGTTAACCTCTTTTTTGTCTGCCCGTAAATGTTTGACCTGTATGATGGCATTTTGTAAAATTTTTTTCTTTAATTTTTTCTATCAACTTGTTGGCCATGATATATGTGACAAAAAAAATATAAAAATAGGGTGATAGAGAGGGGAATAGATAAACCATATAGAGTAGTTAGTTTCTGTTGAATATTTTTATCACTGCACTAAAACCAAAGTTATGGTTTTTATTTATTTCTTTTTTTTCCTTTCCAAAAAAAAATGAAGAAATAAAATAAAAGTATAATAAAAACACCAACACTAACGGTAGTATTTTTATAAATTATCTTTTAAACATACAGTGGACAGCAAAAGTCTTAGTATGGCAATATTTTTGACAAAAAGTCCCCACAGGCTCAATACCCTTGTACAAATTCCCGAAATGACATCTCGAGAGTATTTGGGCGAAAATTTGAAAGAACGGTTACGTAATTGCTAAACCTCAAACAAAAGTCAACCGAAAAACTGGCTCATGGTGACATCAGACAGAACACTAAACAAAACTTGTACATTCAATTTCAAATGGGTTAAATGGAGTCCTTGACCTTAAGGGTTATTCTACTAAATACAAGGGATAACATTATCATATATTAGGACTTTGAATTTAAAATTTACTCAGGGTTTTCCTTGGGGGTACCTATGGAGTCATCTGAAACTTTCCTAATTTTTCTCTTGCTTTATGAAAAGCATTAAAAAATTTGTTTGTTTTATAATAAAACAGAAATAAATTAATAAAATAAATACTCGTATATAAACTATAAATTTGTATACAAACTTTTGGTTAAAATTCATGAAATTGCTAAAATATATATATTGCCGTACTAAGACTTTTGCTGTCCACTGTATGTGCATACATACATATGTCGGGTACATTATTTATCACATTTATCGTTTAAATAATTTATCACTTACACAAGACCGACTATAAACTCTCCGTTTAATGGCAATAATAATCAAATATGAAATGACGTTCAAAATAAACGAGACGATAGGAAATGAGAAGCTATAAAGAAATATAAATTAAATAGAAAAAATGTATGTATAAAGGAAAATATGTACATAGGCAGACAACAAAACGAATGTTAAATTAAAAAAAATGCGCATAACAATATTTGTAAATATTAAGGAAACTTCAATATGTTATAAAACTCAAAGGCAACATGATTACATAATCAATTTCAAATATAAGTTAATAAATCACAGAAGTTACAAATCAAAAATCTTAATCTTAAAGTAGAGAGAATAACATAAATGAAGCAAATAACATCCCGACTTAAAGAAAAATAGTCAGGAAACTGAGAGAAACTTCAAAAATAAGGGTCTTGAATAATTAAACGATGTGCTGTGTCTTTAGAGAACGTTACTATCACGCCAAGTAAACCGCAAGAAGACTTTCATAATAGAAAAGGATATGCAGGTCATAGTCCTAGTCTAGTAGGTAGTGTGTTAGCTTATTAGACGTGAGGCCATGGTTCAAACCAGATCAGATATCACCAACGAAACGAAATATGAAAAAAAATCTCAGAAGATTTCTGGCTAAACCTCTGAGAGTTAATAAAGCTATTAAAAATTTTTCAAAAATCTCTCGTTCGGAGTCGGCGCTAAATTGTAGCTTCTCATGTATAAAAATTAACACACACATCATAAGTGGTGTGAGAAACTAGGTCGTAATCCTGGATGAAGGGTTGTAACGACCAATTACACAGCCCCGCAAAATTTGGCCTTTTTTGTTGAAACCCCTAAAAATAGCGTTTTTGGCCATTTTTGAAACATAGTAGAGCTAAACACTGACGTGCTAGACCAACGCTTTGTGCTTTAAAATGAGCCCAAAGCCAATTGTTTGCATGTAGATTTACTTAAAAATTACAGATCTTCATTCAGATTTAAAAAATACAAAATGGCGGATCCAATATGGCGGTCAAGTAAATCTGATTAATTTTTATAAACCTCGACCGCCATATTGGATCCGCCACTTTGAATTTTTTAAATCCAGATTCGTGTTCAGCGCGCAAAATGCCTTCGGAAATACCTGGAGCCATCTTATTTGCAAAACCCATGCAGGGCTGTGTTATCTATGTATTGTGTCATTGCTAAAAATATCCTGGAAAAAGTATACTTTCCTTTGTTCTACTACCCCTCTCTATGGAATATTATGATATAATATGGTTTCAATTACTTTCTATTTTCCTTTCCAATGCAGTTCGTATAAGGGTGACGAATGTCATTCAATGTGAAATACATTGAATACAGAACTGCCAATTAAAGCTAATTGCAAAGCAGGGAGGAGAAGAATGACAATAGTTTGGTCCGATACAAAGTACTCATCAGACGTCTTTGAGTCCATACAATTATTTTATATACGGGCCACTATCGAGTTCTGGAGATAACTTGGTATCTCTGTAGATAAGATTGGATTGGGTTAGTGGGAGGTCCCTCTTTAAAGGTGAAGGTCAGACTAAGGCCAGCATTTAGGCATATTGTAATACCATTATTTATAGGTCAGGTTAGGTTAGGTGAAGCTAGAGGACGTGTACTTGTCAATTAAGACAAGTACAGTACCCGGAGGTCGAATTGACCCATTGTACAACGACCTAGTTTCCCTAGTTGTGTGTGTTAATTTTATACATGAGTGGTGGGACCTACATTTTAAACCTTTTCATGGCAATTTTATTTACTCTCAGAGTTTTTGCCAGAAATCTGCTGAGAGGAAGTCGCCGAAAAATACTTTTTGTATTTTGTCTTTGATGTCTGGCCTGGGGCTCGAACCCTGGCTTTGCATCCAACACACTACCTACTAGACTACGGCGACTTCTACCACTATTTATATCTAATCCAAGAATCAAACATTCTCCAGAGTAAACCAACATGAGTTCATGATAAATCTTGGAGAGCTCAGTCAAGAGTATCAGAAAATGTGAGGTTAACAGCCTCCGTCTCCATATTACAAGAGCAGACCAATGGCACATGAAGTCTCTTCTTCACGCAGAAGCTAATTGAAGGAAATCCAAGTTTTTCGACATGCCTTTCAAAAAGACAGATTAAGGAACATCGTACCATATCGTAATGAATGATTTGGAAGCGTCTAAACCTAAAATCGTTGCCTAAACCGGAGCTGTTTCTCGGTGAGTACTGTCAAGAGGTCAGAGTTATGAAAATCTTAATGACCTTCGCTGAAAATATTGTTTTTTTCTCAGATTTATTTCATTAAGCAGAGTTACGCGCGATCAGGGTATGTATGCTCTGGGCTAGTAATCATTTGGTAAGCTTAACGTATTGGAATTTAAATACCTTTATGGATATTTAAAGGGTCCGCCAAATAACTTTTTATGTTTAAAATGATTTAAAAAAAAACTACTGTATATTTTCCCAAATTTTTTTTATTTGAAAGTACAATCCTTCCGGATATGGAATTTAATTTCATTCATGGCTGCCTCGGCTAGCCATGCAGTAGCCTACACGATCGGTCTAATTTTTAAGCACAATATCGATTATGTGCAACTGTATTTCACAAATGGCTTCACGAATATTGTCCTTTAAAGCGTCAATTGTCTCTGGCTTGTCGGCGTAACACTTATCTTTGACGGCACCCCACAAATAATAGTCCAACGGTGTCAAATCGCAGCTCCGAGGTGGCGAAACGACATCAGCTCAGCGGCTGATAATGCGATCTTCAAAAACAGGGTGTAAAACATCGAGTGTAGCTTCGGCTGTGTGTCACGTAGCGCCGTCCTGTTGAAACCAAATGTTGCCAATATCCTCCTCTTCTACTTTTGTGAACAAAAATTCGTTCAACATGGCCCGATAACAATCGCCATTGACTGTAACGGCCACTCCTTCTGTAAGTCGATCGCAGGCCCACTTAGCGAAGCGAAAATGCATTGGATGGTCCATATTCGTTCAGCGGAAGTATAAAACTAATTATCTGTCAAATCAGACATGAGCTAAGTGTTACCATTCACGAAATAAGCACTAGTTGAAAAAAAAACGTTAGATGGCGGACCCGATATTTATTTATTTATTTATTAATTACAATACCACAGTCTCTGGTGGGAATCGAACCCACGACCCTCACTCTAATAATTTAGTACACTACCCACTGGACTACCAAGGCACCCTATCTTTATGGATAGTCAAATGACAATTAAAGCCAACAACATCCAGTAATATGGGATCATCGAGCGTCCTGGAGTGTAAAAAGGCGATTAACATTTACGCCAGGTACATGAAGGTGAAGGGTAGGCATTGTATGTGCTCCTAGTCATCATGAATTAGAAATGAGAAATCGAGAATTCTGGCTAACATCGCCCTGTACTAAAGGTCTATAAAAACTTTTATCTGTAACCACTGTAAGCCTTAAAATATTATTCAAATTTCAAACATAATATCAAAATAATTTATTGAAAATAAAATAAAGAAAAAATAACAAAAAATATTGTCGTATCATAAAACAAAAAGAAAAAGAACGAAAGAAAGAATGAAAATGGCTTAAGAAATGATTTATTTAAGGAACTACAAAATCCTTAAATATTTAAAATGATTACTTATGTAAAAATTCAAATAAATTTCTATTATTCTTCCTTATCTCATTGTCTTTCTCTCTTCTTTTTTCGAATATCGAAAAGAATAATACGAATACAAAGTGACAATGATTTAACCACTTACCACACCATTAATCACTGTCTATATATGTATTTAAGATATTTTTGTAACATTTATAAAATTGTTTATTTATCACAAACACAAAGACAGAGGGAAAGAGAGGGAGAGAGAGCACTGAATTCAACAATAGAGACAATAATTGAAGAATAATTTGCAAATAAAATAAATAAAAATGAACTAGAAATAGTTTAAAAGCAATCATACGCTCTTGTGCTCTCTCTCGCCCTCTCTTCCTCTCTATCTACATTTTAAAGTAGTGAAGTTTCTGTTGTAATATTTTCCCTTTTACGATTTTTGCTTACTAATGGTTAAATATTAAGTATTAGAGTAACAGCCAACTATCCTTATTAAAATTCATTTGTTTGTTTATTTTTTAGCAACCCTGTAATGACTCTACAATTTAAGGGGTTAGTATACTCCCTAATTAAAAAAAAGATGTTTTTCAAGGTTTTCACTGCGCCTCTAAAGGAATACTTTTCCAAATTGGAAAAAGGAGTATGGATTTCAACAAATGAATTTCAAAACTGCTATGTCCAGCAGTGGACAGCGGTAGAATCAGGGAACTACTTGAGTTCGACAGACAAACGGTTCGCATTCTAATAGAAACTCTAACGGGACACTGCGCTATTGGCAGTTTCGCTGACAAGCACGATCTTCCCACCATGGTTACTACAAAATCTGCCAAAATGTGGAGGAAACGGAATCAGTACCACACATAGGCTGCCTTCCAAAATGTTAGTTGCTTTGTGTTTGAACAAAATATCGTGTTTCATAATGCCGCTGTACAAAATATATACAATGTATTCTATTTCAAAACATCGTCAATGTGTATTTTTAACGCAGTCAAAAAGCAATCAGGCATCGGATTTATAGTTGATGCATTGTTTGGCTACTTTGCATATCTACATAGTTTATATACAGTAGTAGAACTGCATACAAACTTTGTATTAATACATTTTGGCAGGCAGGGATTTTATGCGAGTGTCCTACACTTCAGAACAGATGTCATCGGCTTTTAGATGACAGAACATTTGAAGATCCGAACATGGTGGCGAACGTGCCACAAAGCGAACTGGACGGTTTCATCCGGTGCTCGAGACGATTCAAACCTACCACTAACGAATCATGTCAGTTGGCTTACTCACACTGATCACATGACGACCAAGGGAACTAGCCTTAGAGCCATAAAATTAAGGTACAAACCTTTTTGCCCTCAGACTATAGGAAAAGAAGCTGAAAAACGAAAAATAGTAGAACGCGTGCAGGTGCTTGTAACTTAAGGGCGTTTTTCTCGAAATCACTTTTTTTTCGAGATGGTGACCACGATTTAGCAAACACTACTTGGCCGATTTCGAAGTCGTCCGAATTCTTATCCCAGGTCAGGCATCAAAACGAAATATAAAAAAAATTATTTCTTCGGCGATGATGCCATCAAAAAGAGTTTCTCAAAAATCTGTCGGTTGGAGCCCACGTTAATCTGTACACAACATAAGTGGTGTGAGAAGCTAAGCCGTAATCCTGACTGAAGGGTTGCAATGGCCAATTATGTATGTAGGTATGTATGTACTTGACCGATTTCGCTGAAATTTTGTAACAATGTTCCTTAGATGAGTAGTTCTAGTCTGAACTACGATATTTTTTAAACAATTAAGGCAGAAAAATAGGCGAAAACAGGAAAAAAATTTAAAACGTAGCCATTTTGTTATTTTTCTGACTCTTTTAAAAATATCCTAGTTCAGGCTACAGCCAGTAACATATTTTATAAGAATTTATTTTAATTTTTGCTCCTAAGACCTCGTGCTCTCTAGATTTCGTGATGACCTCAGGCTGCCATACCACCGCTGGACTTCACCACAAGTGAAAAAACATTTTTTTTATAATCAATCAAATGTCCTCTAAACATATAAAAACATTCATTTGTTTAAATAAATGTATCTTAAAAAGAAAAATTGAAAAAATACCCTTAGGAGGTATACTAGCCCCTTAAGTTCACATAGTAGCTTTCCAACTCTCCTATGTGGTCCTGAGAAGTTCAAAAACAATTTTTTTATGTTCATTTCTTGCTCATTCCATTCACCCAGTTGCGTACCTCGTATACAATCCTGCATTTTCTCATGGCATTGAGAAATAAATGGTGATGTCCTTAACAGTTGGTTGTCACAGAAAACAGTTTCTTTCATTGCCCTAATTTCGTAAAAATTATTATGTCTCTCTGTCTCTAGAGAAATTGGCTTTTAAATGAAAGTGAATGTAAAATTATGTGGAATTTTATTACAATTTTTATTACAGAAAATGCTGTAAAAAATGTCATAAAATTTAAACACAATGGACGTATAAAATACAAAATACCATAAAAATTTCATGAAGAGAGAGAGAGATGGTTACTATTTTTCAAAGACAATTGAAATGTTTTTTTATATACAATAGTACAAAAAGTATTATTCTCCGCTGAATCTACGGGTACTAATATCGGACACTCGAAGTCAGATGTGTCCTACATTCATACATAATCATTACAACCCTTCAGGATTACAACCTAGTTTCTCACATCACTTATGTTGTGTGAGATAATTTTTGTACATGGCGGGACCTACAGCTTAAAGTCGATTACGGACGAAAGATTTTTTAAAAACATATGTGTGCAATTCTGAAACCAAAAATAGTTCAATTATTCATTGAAAAATGCATTTATGACCGTAAATATATCCAATAAATTTCGAAAAACTTAACATGGGTCCATATTTCTATTAGAAAGCGGTGAGCACTATAAGCCAATGATTACAAAATTCTTTTGGCCTGAATTAGATGCTCTGTCCAAAGCAGCAAATGGTTTCAACAGAACGACGCTACGTGTCACGCTGGATATCATGGAGGTGACCTTAGCTAGCTTGAGGAGTTTTCTTGAGTTGCAGTTGTATGCGAATAAGCCGCATACAAACATAGCATAACCATCAATAAAACTTGGCCTGATATCATGGAAAATTAGACGTTTTGAATGCGATCCACCCAGACAAAAGTCTGTCAAGGACTGCTAAACAATGATATATTCCACACATAATTGCTATTTCAAATGAATAAAAAATATCAGTGATATCGAACACACACTTTCCTGTATTTAAACTAAATAGGAAGCGTTTGGAAATGAGACTTTATAGCTTTGTGAATGAATATTCATTAGATTGGACGATGGATAGTCACCGGCAGCATATTCACTTCTGACATGAGACCATTAGATCCGCTGGGCCATTTAAAAGTTTATAATTATATTTAAAAATGCAATAAAACAGAAAACGGTTTGAAATTTTGCCAAATTAATTTTTTTGTTGTGAAGATGTTCAAGATACAGACTATAAAGATACAGGTAATGATGTATTACCTACTGGAATATAGCCTAGAATTGCATAGAATTGAAAAATCATGTAACTTAATTCCAAATTTATGGGGTATACTTTATTTTTAATTGTATTTGAATAATATTACTCATACGTATCATATTACATGTACTGGAATAGTTACCCTGAAAAGTATGCAATAAAAACACTTCGATTTTGTCATGTATGAAACTAATGGAATTAAATATAACTCATACGTCACATATGTTCTCTGCATTGTGAATTTTACATATTAGATGATGAGCGTAATGTGAGTAAATATAATGGGTTGGCGATCTGAAAGTTTAAATTTAAAAATTTAATAAAACGAAAATAGCTTGAAATTTTGGCAATTTTTTTCTTTATTATGAATTACAGCTGCTTCGGTTGGAAATGGATTTTTATTTCATTTATATGACTGCCGCGGATTTATGCCCATATTTTGACGATTTTTAAAAATTAAAAATTTACATCATATTCTTTACTTTAGTATATTAAAAGCCACTTTAACCTTTCTATTTACTTTGCAATTGTTACTATTGGAAATTTATGTTAATAAAAACAAGGAGTAAAGTATTATATTTTTAAGTTATTTTCGAATACCTGTGATGATTTCTTTGTATTTTATTCCTTTTTAATCCCTTAAAAGATACAAAATTATAACCTCGTAGTTGAGAATAATATATCACTTGTCGTTGCAGACAATTTTAAAAATTCTAGTATAGCTTCTAATATTGCCATCGGAAGAATAAAGGCAAGCGCCGTTACCTTTTTTTCATACGACCAACACTCAGGGGATGGATGGCATTGAGTTTGGAACTATGTTATGAGAAGAAGGAAAGAGAGAACAGTGTTTATGGACACTAGGCTTGTATATTTTTATACCATAAGTAACAGGATAGACCTCTGCAGGAATTGGGTTCCACTCACCGACGCAGTCAGACTAAAAAACGTATTTTTTCTGTAATGTAGTGTGCAATCCACTGGCCAATCGACCACATACGGATGTGCTGGTCGAAAAAGACGAGGGTTATGTAGGAATATATGATTTTCGGGAAAAAGTCCCCTTATTTCGTTCAAGCAAAACCATTTTATAGTAGAGACAGAGCAGTGAAACACAAACCACATTGCAACGATACTCCCATAATCAATGGAGTTGGATGCACTACCGTCATTAACGAGATACAGTAATCCAATTTGTATCCTTTTTTTGGAACTAATTGCGACGTAAATCGAAACGACGTAAATGGAATTTTATATTGCTCATACTAAAAGTAGTATGTTTTTAACAAGGAACACAGAAAGTTACAGTAATCCCTCGCAGTTGGTTCCAAAAAAAAGGCGACGTAAAGCGAATGACGACGTAAACCGAATGACGACGTAAAGCGAATGACGACGTAAATTGAAGTTAGAGGGAAGAAAAAATTTGACGACGAAATCGAAACAACGTGAATCGAGGCGACGTATATCGAAGGATTACTGTACTGTGGCCTCTCCTGTACATGGTCGAGAAACCGCAAAATAGACGTTGAGGTACCAACCCATACGTGAGAGCTGTATTCCACTCTCTGTCAGTTATAAATGGTGTAAATAGTAAGATCGGATGATAAGAACTTAAGAAGGAACTGAAAAATGTGTCAGCATTACACTGAATTCTCATGCTAAGGACATCAAAAGCTTCTGACTCCCTAATACCTACTCCGCCCATAGATATAGATGAAGCAATATTATTGCTGTCAATAATCAACGTTGGGATAGATTGTTTAAACCTTAAACAATTTTTTCCTGAAAATGATACAACAAAATATCTCCATTTTTGGAAAAAAAATATTAAATGAAGATGAGGGACGCTAGCTTTTAGTTTCCAATAAATTCTTTGCTAAATGTTTTATTTTTGAACTCAGATATGTAAATACATTGACTTCATATGTTTTACAACAAAAGAAATAATTTTGGTTTTTAAATAATTTTAATTTATTTATTTATATTTTCTGACGATTTTTTTACGATTTTAATAAACGTTTTTGAGGTTTTTGACGATTTTTTTCTCAAATATTTGACGATTTAGTGCCTCATTTATGTGGCAGCTATGAGTATGACCCTCGTACAAAATCGTGAGATGACCAATGAGGTTTACTGTCCTTTAAATTGCCAGCAATTTGAGTTCTTTTGTATACGTAACCGATTTTTGTGGTCGGCTTGAGTATCACTGTGATGTTAAGTCATGCAAAAGTCAATTCAAAAGTGATTTCTATACTCTCATCTGTCAGATGGCTGTCTTCGTATGTCGTCTTTATAGGAATAGATTTCAATGCAAAACCCAATGAAGCACATAACATAATTGTTCATTACAACACTTCATTCAAAATTACGACCTAGTTTCTCACACCACTTATGTTGTGTGTGTTAATATTATATACATGAGTAGCAGGGCCTACAGTTTAAAGTCGGCTCCGAATGACAGAATTTTGAGAAAATTTTCATGGAAATTCTATTTTTTGTCAGAAATCTACTAAGGGGGTGTCGCCGAAGAAATATTTTTTCATATTTCGTGTTGATGTCTGAACTGTAACTTGAACCGTGTCCTAACGTCTAATAAACGAAATCTCCTGAGAGGAAGTCGACGAAGAAATACTTTTTGTATTTCGTTTGATATCTGGCCTGGGGTTTGAACCCTGGCTTTATGTCTAACAAGCCAACACACTACCTACTAGACTACGGCGACTTCCAATGCAGCACGTTAACTCACAATTGCGACAGGTCATCTGTAATAGAGATTGATGCAAATATCTCAAAGCAAAATCATTTGATGTTTTGAGCATGAAAATTAACGACGTTGTATGCTACAATCAAACAAACAAAACAAAACGAAATTTGAATATTTCTTTCGACTGAGACCCAATAAAATTGCCATGAAGTTGTTCTCAAAACCCTCTTGTTCGGAGTTGACTTCAAAACAGTAGGACCCGCCACCCATTTATAAAATTAACACACACAACATAAGTGATGTGAGAAGATAGGTTGGAATCCTGACTAAAGGGTTGTAATGACTAATTATGTATGTATGTAATGTCAAAAGAATTTTTAATATTTGAAATTTCTACAAACAGTTTTTCCAGTTTAATTGATCGAATCGGAAACTGAAAATGTTTATACTACTTAGTAACGTTGAAGACTTTTATACATTTTAACGAAATTTATTGTCAATCAGTGAATGAATGAATATGTATTGATAATGATGAATTATATTCAGTCACATTCATTAGACTCTTTTCACTTCTCATTAATGAAATTGGATTGGCCTTCTAATCAAATTAATTAAATGCTATTCGAGGAGACCTAATAAATAAACCAATAGAGCAGCCAATCAACAGCAGCAGACAACAGACATGAAATGCGTACATGTATGTAAAATTATTTTCTTTTTTTTTTATCAAAAAATAGAGAAAGAACTTATTAACATCCTTTCCATTAAGAGTTAAGTAAAGGGAAAACATTTAAATATGAGTCAGTTCACAACAAATTGGTAAAGAAATTTGATGGAGATTTTTAAAATATTGAAAAATTTCTTTTCCAAGACAAAAAGAAAAGGAAGACAGCATTTACATTCCGAATTTCAACACATTGCTTATGGAATGACCCACAGTATTTTTTGTAATAACTTATATGATTTGGAGTTGAAGTCGCCGTAGTCTAGTAGGTAGTGTGTTGGCTTATTGGACGTAAAGCCAGGGTTCGACATCAGGCTAGACATCAAGACAAAATACAAAAAGTATTTCTTCGGCGACTTCTTCTCAGCAGATATCTGGCAAAAAACTCTGAGAATAAATAAAAATTGCCATGAAGTTTCTCAAAAATCTGTCGTTCGGAGTCGACTGTAAACTCTGGTGCCACCACTCATGTATAAAATTAACACACACAACATAAGTGGTGTGAGAAGCTAGGACGTTGTACAATGGGTCAATTTGAACTCCGGGTACTGTACTTGTCTTAATTGACAAATACACGTCCTCTAACCTAACTAAATATGATTTGGAGTTGCCGTTGTAGTGTGTTGGCTTATTAAACGAGAGGCCACGTTTAAAACCCCAGGTCAGACATGATCAACAAAACGAAGTATAAAAAAATATTTCTTCCGCGAATTCCTCTTATCATATTTCTGGCAAAAACTCTCTGAGAGTAAAAAAAAATTGCCATAAACGTTTTGTTTCTTAAAAATCAGTCGTACAGAATCGACTTTAAACTTTAGATCCCGGCACTCGTTTACAAAATTAACGAACGCACAACACAAGTGATGTGAGAAGCAAGGTCGTAATCCTGAATGAAGGGTTGTAATGGATAATTATGTATGTATCAGAGATCAGCAATGAATCGCTTTTTCGCTACTCATATGTACTCATGAAATTTTGAGTATGAGTGAGTCAACAGTATTGAAATCCAACTACTCTGATTACGATACGTACGATTCATTCGTATTCACTACAACATTGATTTATAAGTACAAGTTGCAATGAGTACAACGTTGACATCAAACTCATAACATTCGAAATATGTTTGATTCATACGCCTACGCATTCAGATTCATAAACTTAGAAAAATACTTATAATACTCATAAATGATTCGAGTGATTCGAATCATTCATCAAAATTTACAGTCTTAGTTGTTGTTGCATTTACAAAGAGAGAAGAAAGACACATAAACAAAAAAGACAAGGACAGCAAGGAGAGCAAACACACAACTTTCGTGTGAGTATTGTAGTGTTCGTACGCGAATCATACTTATTTTGTGATTCGTGTATACGATGAGTCATGGAGAGTCAAAATCAATAACATCATGCGTATTGTTAAGTACGAGTACCATGAGTATTTCAATCTTTGAATATGAGTAGTATGAGTATGACATTAAAATAAGTATGAATGCGTATAAGTATCAGAAATTATAAGTATGATTCGAATCTACTTCTACTGATGTATTCAAAAGCTTCGATACCCTATTTATAGTTCGAATTCTCTGCTTAGCTATATATGGGCTTGTTATAAAGCACTACAACATGAAAGCTCGAAAGTACTGTACCGAGATGTTGTTTGAAATTTTAAAGTAGATAAGAAATCGGGCACCTTAGTAAATCGAACTTCAATTCATCGCTTGTGGCAATTGCAAAAGCGGATGAGTGAACTAGAGCACTTTATTATTAAAACAATATTTTCCTCCTCCTACCTGTTATGACTTTTTTTACTTAATAATTCACCTCTCTTCTCCTTCGATTGTATTTGATTTTTGAAAAGAAACCTTAAACATTGCCACACCCACTTTCTTAAAAAATAAACAACATGGCTCTCCATGGTACAGTCTTTGCGCTTTATTTCCCCTCCGCAGACAACTGTTTACACTGTTTTCTTGTGAAACGTGTGAAACGTTGAACTAGGCTTTATTGCAATAAATTATAGGCCAATACTCCATTGAAAAATCATTACCGACTCTTATTTTGGTGAAATATGATATTCTGTACACCATTATGTGTATACCACAGGCTCAAAGACAGATAGTGATATTAGAACGGGGATGTATGGAACCAAAGTAAGATGTTAGGGAGCCATGGCAAAACTCGAGAGTATATTTTTTTTTGCAGAGCAAATACAGCAGCTGACACTACGCAAGTTTATTAACATAATTTTGGTACTTAATCATAAATATAAAAGGTTTATAACTCCGGTTGAAGCAACTCTCACAGAGGACTATGTTAGGTTAGGTTAGAGGACGTGTACTTGTCACTTAAGACAAGTACAGTACCCGGAGGTCGAATTGACTCATTGTACAATGCCCTTAAAGATAATAGAGGGAATAGGATAAAAAGGAGAGGATATAGTAAAGGGGAGAATGGGAAGCGGAGGAATTACACAGTCATAGAGGACTAATTCAAGTTTTTAATTTTATTACGAATATTTCGGCGATGTTTGAATTGAATCATCATAATATTAATGAACTTGCAATGAAACGTAAATAACCACAGTTTCAATTAAGTAGAAATAGCGTTTTATTAACACGTTAAAGCATTGTAATTACCGTTAAACCTACACAAATAATTTTTAAATGTTTCGCAGAAAAAAAAATGTATTGCCAGTGTTAAGTTAATCAAAATGCACTTTATCACTTGAATGAATTTAATTTACGAAGTTCATGTTTTAGCATTTAATTATGAATGTTTGTTTATGTGTACTTATTATGCATAATATACGTACATGGTTTTATGCAAGTTTTATTAAATTAAACATTTTTCCAATTAAATTATTCTGTTCACTTAAGTTCTTAATTAATTGTTTCACTCTCGCATAGGTCATAATCCTTCAGTCAGGATTATGACCTAGTTTCTCACACCTTTTATGTCGTGTGGGTTAATTTTATACATGAGTGGTGGGACCTACAGTTTAAAGTCGACTCCGAACGACAGATTTTTGAAAAACTTCAGATGGCAAGTTTATTTACTCTCAGAGTTTTTGCCAGAAATCTGTCGCCAAAGAAATACTTTTTGTATTTTATTTTGATGTCTTGCCTAGGGCTCGAACCCTGGCTTTTCGTCTAATAAGCCAACACACTACCTACTAGACCACGGCGACGTCATCTGGCAATACTTATGTCATTCTATTCTGTCACAAAATTCAGAAACGTTGGGATTTATTAGAATAGATAGGCCAACGAGAAACTGGACGATGATGTCGATTTTATCAAAATCATCTTGCTGGGTACGTTAACGAAGCAAAATTGCCGTATTTAGTGCTCATAAAACCCACACATGGTCTTATAGCAGCATATGTACCCATTCCAAGTGACAGTTTGTTAAGGTTTGTAGAGCGGAGGCATCATTGGCCCATATTTCTTTAAAAATGAGGACGGGGCATCCATTACGTTCAATGGAGACACCTATTGCACCATGATAACCGATATTTTTGTATCGCTCTTCATGGTATTGATGTAAACGATATTTGGTTTCAACAGGATGGTACGTACCACTTGCCACCCATCCAATGCCAAAATCGATTTATTGCGTCAAACATTTGATGACCGTTTAATTAGCCAAAATGGTGATGGCAATTGGCCGCCAAGAAGATGCGATTTGCCACCGTTGGACTATTTTCTGTGCCGACGAACCAGAGACAATTAAACATTTGAAGGGCAACATTTTCATTTCAAATCGTTTTTGTTTGATTGCATATTTAAATTAAAGCTTTTAAGCTGCCCACCCTTTACATAGAAATATTAATAAATATTCTCCATACATTTACACGATTTGTAACAAATTTAATAAATTTAACTGAATTAATTAAAACAGCCACTAGAATTATTAAATATTTAAATATGTTTTGTTGCAATTGAATTTCATTATTTGGGACATTTTTTTAAATGAACAGACACTACGCCATAGTAAAGTAGGTAGCGTGTTGGCTTATTAGACGTCAGGCCATTAACCCTAGTTTAGCCATTCCGAACAAATCAAAAAATTAAAAAATATTTCTCCGCCAATTTTCCAACAGATTTCTGGCAAAAACTCTGAGAATAAATAAAATTTGCAATGAAAAGTTTCTCAAAAAATTTGCTGTTCGGAGTCAAATTTAAACTGTAGGTCCCGCCACTCATGTATGAAATTAACACACACAACATAAGTGGTGTGAGATGCTAGGTCGTGATCCTAACTGAAGGGTTGTAAAGACCTGTAATGTATGTATGTATGTATTACAATAAGCCACTGACTCTTTAGTTTTCCCTCTGTCTCTTTTTCTTTTTCTTTTCACATGTTATTGTAGTTTTTATTGTATGATTTACACTGCAATTTTCATTGACACAACAGTTGCCAACAACTTAATGGATTGAATGAATTTCAAACTGTAACTCTGCCACTCTTCTCAACCATTCATTCATTCATTGCATGGATGTACTGGTATAGAGATGTGTAACTATCATAAGAATATAAAATCACTATTGTTGCTGTTGCTATTGCTATTGACTTTTATTTTGTTGGCAATAAAAAAAAGTTCGTCCTTTTTTATTTTGTTTTATTGAAATTCACCTACAATTGTGTTTTACAATGGCTACCACCACATACAGGACATTGTTTTGCACTTTATAAGTGATTGCAAGTTAATATATGTAGTCAAGAGAAAAAGGAGTGAAACAAATGAAAACAAGTTGAAGATAAAAAAATAAAATACAATAAAACTTCATTGGCAATGATTTACAATTCTCATACGGACTATAAAGTGTAGTTCTGTATTACAAAGTCTTTTCAGCTTAAGCGAAATTTGGATCGAAACACTAGATGTTAAGAAGCGGGCATACTCGCTTGTATCGGTACAGAGAACGGCTGCATTGCGTATCGCGTCGGCATATCGTATCCACTCCAGCCGTACTGGTGATAGCGGGTATAATCCCTGTGGATCTGCTGGCAGCGGAGCGTATGGAGATTTATAAGGCGAAATCCGCTGGAAACCACATAACCGGTTACTTTAGGCAAAAGTATGGAACGAGGCAACAACGATGGAACGAGGAAGATAGAGGAAGATGGACGGCGAGACTTATTCCCGACATAAGGCCATGGATTGGTCGGAAATTTGGAGAGGTAAATTACTACGTCACACAGATGCTATCAGTTACGGATATTTTAGAAAATATCTGCACAGAATGGGCAAGACCTAGGGTTGCCAGCCTGGCTGGACTTGGCTGGATTGTCCAGCTTTTTTAATTTGTCCAGCTAAAAAGAAATTTTTTAGTACACTGCAATAACTTGGGCAATAATTTTCATGTTATCTTAGTCAAATTATTAGCTTATTACAAATTTTTTTTACCAAAGTACATACTAGTATAAACAAAATCAAACTGGACTGAATTGTTATTTTTTATTGTTTTGTTTTTAGTATTTAATTTTAATTCTTACATATATACATATGCATATGCAAATATGTATGTGACGGACTGAACCGAAAAAACTTAAGTTTTGTTAAATAAATTTTAAAGAATGCAATGAATTTATTTAATTGTAATATTTTTAAATAATAATATATATGTATATACAGTGCGGTTCATCAGGATAGAACCAACATATTTTAAATTAAAAAAAAACTGTATAAATTGCAAATACAGATAGAATAAAAAAAATTTGTTTTGCAGAAAAATAGTTAATACTGTAAATGATAATTTGAACACAAAAAATAGTATAAAAATGAATTATAACGGTACTATTTCACTTTCTTTGTAGTCAAGTATTAAATTTTTCATTCAAAGACAATTAAGCTATAACGATTGGGAAAAGTAATTTTTTTCTGATAAAAAAATTTAATTTGGATGGCTATAACTTGTATTTTCAAGATATGCGTAAGGACGAAAAATTTCTGAGCCGCCATCACAGCATAACGCCCCCTATGTAATTGAACATCCCATGCCATATGATCTTTGGCAAACTGAGGGCGCTGTTGTTGACGGATTGCATTTAATGGAGGTTTTTTCTTATGTTTTCGGACTTGTAAATGTTCATTGTTTAAAATAGCGCGACGAACTGTTGATTTACTTGCTTTAACTCCTGCTAAATGCCTAATTTTAGAGTAGAATGGGCTGAATTTGAGGCAGTTAGAAGAATTTTTTGCTTGTCCTGTGGTGTTAGAGCTGTCTAAGTACCTCCTTTGTAATTTTTATTATATGCTTCACGATGTTTTATGTAATTCATTACCACATTGTGACTTTGGCCGATTTTTCTACCGATTTCGCGATAAGAATAATTTTCAGAATGGTAAACATCAATTTTTACCATTTCCGACGAATTTAAAGAACTCTTTCTTCCCATATTGATTTAGCTAACTGCAGTCACAAATTGTGAATTTAATTTTATTTGGTTTTTATAAAGCTTTATTACAACCGCCTACTGGTTTAAGTTAAAAATGCACGTGGTTCTATTCTGTTGAACCAAAAAATAAATGCAAACTTTAATACTTGACTACAAAGAAAGTGAAAAAGTACCGTTATAATTCATTCTTATACTATTTTTTGTGTTCAAATTATCATTTACAGTATTAACTATTTTTCTGCAAAACAAATTTTTTTATTCTATCTGTATTTGAAATTTATACAGTTTTTTTAATTTAAAATATGTTGGTTCTATCCTGATGAACCGCAGAACAATGGATATTTTAATAAAAATTATTTACACAAAACCAAAATAAACATTTTCTCAGTATTTTTTATGTCCAGCTTTTTTTGTTCTGTCCAGCTTTTTCAAACCCAATGTCCAGCTTTTTTCGAATCGGAATCTGGCAACCCTAGCAAGACCCCTTACTGTCTTTACGAGGAAGGGGAGGTAATTGATGACGCAGAGCATATTGTTTTCGAGTGAGCACGCTTGCAGAGCTATCGCTTTGTACTGACATTAATAGTTGGAACGATCACAGGCGCTAGCATTGTCGGGTCATGATTTCAAGTAGTGGGAATTGGACCACAGTGGTGAATTACGTAGAGGCTGCAGAACAAGTAAGCATGTCGGCATAGGTGAGACCGTCACACGTGCCAAGCGAAACCGAACCGATGATTTAGACGAAAGTAATAGTGGAGACGCTTAGATGTCTCCTCAACTTTCGGTACGCAATCCGGACGCGGATATAGACATTGAGAGGCCAAAGAGCCAAAAGGACTCCACTCCGAAGTAATACCACCGTAGTGCAGAAGTGGGCACAAACAAGTCCACAGGAGACGATGGGGAGATTTAGTGGGTGAGGGCCCCATACACGGAGGATGTGACGACCTCCTCTATGGTGCGGTTAGGTACATTTATACCTCCTCGGCGTAAAAAAAATCGTAATAGTTGGATCCCGATATTTAGAAACCTTTCTTCTTAGATAAAATAATAACTACCAAATTATATTTTCAAATTTTTAAGACTATTTTAATTCAACAGAGATATCTGACTTTACTTAGTTGGTTATTACAACCCTTTAGTTAGGAAACGACCTAGCTTCTCACATGGTTGGAACCGGTGCCTACCTCCTTCGAACTTGCTCATTATGTGGACAGTCATGCATCAATCAAACCTCTGAGTTCCCACCTCGTCAAATCAAATGGCGTCAGAAGTTGTGTGAACTCTTTACACCATATACGTCGGTACAACAGCCGCCTATACTGGATTTCGGGCCACTGTAACATAGAGAGAAACAAAAGGGCGTACGAATTGGCTCGGAAGGTATCGGAGATGTCTGAGAAGGAGACGATAGAGGAAGTATATGCACTCCTACAAGAATACTTTTTCAAATTGGAAAAAGCAGCATGGTATTCAACAAACCATATATGGTCCAACATACCTGGTTGCCCAAAACTGTTGTATATAAGACGGAGAAACATACGAACTGATTGTGTATTAAAAAATCTGTGATAATTTTGGTGAAATTTATTACAATTATTCAGTTGGAAGGGTGACTTAACAGTCTAGCGGGTAGTATACTAGACTATTAGCATAAGGGACATGGTCATGTGACACTACATCAATCATCAAGTTACTCAGCTCGTATATAATTAAATAGAATTTGTAATTGCATTGTAATTAATAATTTGATAAATAAATAAATTAAGTTGAAAAATACTTACCACATTCATTCTGCGGAAAACTGCTAATCCATATAAGAAATCGTATCCAATTAAACTTGTTTTTTTTTATTGCACTTTAACTGTTATTAAAACAGCTTTCTCAGGAACTGTGATGCAATTTTAATTTACATTGAGAGTTAAACACTTTTATTATAGTTTTTATTATTTTTATGCTGAATTTTACTAAAATTCCATATAACGCAGGCTTTTTAAAATTTTTTATATGTTTTAAATAAATTTTGTATGTTTTTTATTTCAGAATTTTTATATACTTTTGGAATTATGATTAAAATTGTTTTTTAATGCTTTAATTTAATGTAAATTGCTTTTATAGAAACTTTAATATTGAAAACTCTTTAATGATTACTTTTCTATGAAATTTTTTTTTTGAATTTGTTTGAGATTTTAACACTAAACCTACCACAGCGGTCAAATGACCGCTTTTGAGATTTTAATCAGAATTGTTAAATTCCAGGTTTTTATTTTTCTTGAACTTACTACACGACTTTTTCTATAATATATAGCTGTTTAATTTTTCAATACATATTTCTCTTCTTCTTTCGTTTTTCCTGATAATATTTGTACTCTACCGTTGTCTACCCTGAGCATAGAATATATATGAAATTTTATGAAGTTATCTGCATTGAAATCTCAAAATCTCTCTCTCTCTCGCAAAAACCGCAGTTTTCCAAGAAAAAGTCATCCGATTGTGTTCTAGAAAAACGTCATGTCCTTACAGTTTGTTTTATGCTGGGTACAGAGTGACTGCTGGTAACTCTCGAGGTGATGCAAAATAGCAATCATTCAAATTAGATTACTGGCTCTGTACGCGGCATTACAAATATTTGCTACGTGATTAGTTCTATTTGTAATAATAAAATAGACTACAAGCTTTATGTAATAAACAAATAAAAATTGTAAATACTAATTTCTGCTTTTATTGTAGGTGAATTATTCAAATACAAATTCAAAAATTTAGCTCTAAAATGTCAATGCAAAATAAATTACTGGAGGAAATAAATAATATAAGCGAACTATGCTTTGAAGTAGATGAAGAAAAAATTCTGGGAGTATATATGATCCATTAGACACTGACTCTGAGCTATTCGACACGGATCATGAGGAAGAGAACACGCATAGGGGACGAAAAAGAATGAGATTGTTCTCCAGTTCCGAAGATGAATGTGAAGAAAACGATCAGAGTATTGAAACTTCAGTTGATGGAACAGTTTGGCAAAAAATTCACCAAGGTTCTGGACCAGGAAGATCTCCGCTTCATACAATTTTCAGGAAATATCAGGGGAAAAGGGGTATGCGACACGCAACATTATGAAAGCCAAAGTAAGGAGAGCATTTTCGTTGATATTTGACCAGGAAATTATGAATCATATAAAAATGTGAACAGAATCAGAAGCACGTTTAATTTTAGGATCCGAATGGAGTATAACTTTAGAAGGATTAGTTGCTGTCATTGCAATTTTATATGCACGTGGTGCATATGAAACAAGAAAGTTGAACGTTTCATACTTATGGAATAAGCAATGAAGGGAATGAAGAAACATATAATTTTTCAGTTTCGAGTCTTCTTTCTAAAAATGTACTCCTGAAGCCCGAAAAATAAATGTTTTTTAATTATTATATGATAATTATTTTGTGTTTATTGTTTATGCTAAATTCTATATTAATTACAATCAACTGGAAAATACTATATTGTTTATTTCAAAAGCGGTCATTTGACCGCCATCGGTAGAAATAGGTATATGTAATATGTCGGTAGGTTTAGTGTTAATAATATTTACATTACATTCCATAATTGGTCATTATAACCCTTGAGTCAAGATTACGACCTAGTTTCTCACAACACTTATGTTGTGTTGTAGCTGTATACATGAGTGGCGGAACCTACAGTTTAAAGTCGACTCCGCACCACAGACTTTTGAGGAACTTTTCATGGCAATTTTATTTACTCTCAGAGTATTTCCCAAAAATCTGCTGAGAGCAAGTCGCCGAAGAAATACTTTTTGTATTTTGTTTTGATGTCTGGGCTAGACTACGGCGACTTTCGTTTCTTATTTTTTAAAAATATTCTTTTATAAATATTTTTTCTTTCATATTTTTTAAGTTTTTAATTTATTTTTATTTTTTAAAATTTTTGTTTCTGTTTTTTATTTTTTTTTTAATTTATTTGAAAATATTTTTTTATAAATTTTTTCTTTCATATTTTTTGTAATTTTTTTTTTTGTAATTTATTTTTTCCTTTTTTATTTTATTTTAATTTTTTACTTAATTTTTTATGTTTTTTTTATATATATTTTGGTTTTATTATTTTTTTACTTTATTTATTGATTAATTTAATGTTTTTAATATGAAAAATAAAGTTTTCGAAGAATTTTTCTCAATATTTCTAAACGAAATGGATGATGATAAATAATTTATGCGACTTAAATTTTTTTGCTGCTTTTTATGTCAATCGTTTAAACATTTTTATTTCATCTTTTTACTGGTTTCTTCTTTTTTTAATTTTGCGCAATAATTTGATTTTTCAACACAATTTCCTTTTACTCACTTCAATTCTTACTATTTTTTCATTATGTTGCGTTATTGCTTAAATTTTGTTGTTGTTGTTTTTCTAGAAAATCAATTTATTATGTCCATCATAATGTGTAGAAAAGCAAGACTAAGTTGCAAGGAGTCTAGAAGAGAAAAATAATCTTGTTATTTACTGGTTATTTCATTTATCGTAATAAAGCCACATAAGCAGCATATTGTGGCAAAATTTAGCAGCTCAACATTTAACATTTGAATATGTTGGCATGAGGTTATAAGGAGGACAAGAAAAACTAAACTTTATTAAAAGAAGGCTTTACAGAGAGTGAGACAGGGAGAGAGAGTGAAAGAAAGAGAGGTTGAAAGTGTAGCAACTTATGCTATAAACACAATTAACGCAACGCAGCATGCACAATAATCTTGCGATTGCAGTAAGCTGCATGCGTATTAATTATAATAAAGACAGCAGAAGCAAAGCATAAGCAAAGCATAAGCAAAACAAATAAGAAATAAACATTTCATTAATGCTTTATCAATGGTACCACTAAACCATTCTTCCTCGGCGTTATATTTCATACATCGCGTTTTTAAAGCCTTTATTTCACGCATTTTATTGTTTTCACAGCACAAATCCTCTCATTGTGAGCACTAATTCTCTCAATGCTGCGTATAAAAATAGAAAATAGCTGAAAAGCAAAGCATGGGAATCGTTGCCTGTTGTCGCGCTGCCTTTAAAATAATCGCTTCCATATACAGCCATGTATTCTATTTTTGAAAGATTGCTGCGTTTGCTGTGTTGCGTTTATTGTGTTAAGGCACAACAAAAACCCCAAAACCACAAACAGAGATAAAAAATCATAAAAACAGGCAGTCAGCAGCATCCAAACAATACGGCCGCAGCACGCTGATTGGAGCTTTAAAAGAACAAAAGATATTTCGAAGAAATGAAACGCACACTTGCAACACATAGCTTCAAAGCAGCACATGTTGTCTATAAGCTTGGCTGATGACTGAAATAAAACAAAAAATCAATAAAGAAAACACACAAATACAAATACCACATAACAACACATGGTTTAGCTCATGCAAGTCTTAAGCGAAAAAAAAATCAACATCAGCAAAAGCATTGACGAAAACAAAAATGTTTGTTAAGAGGGTACAAAGAAACCGGTAACTAAATTTGCCAGTTTAAAACTGACAATGTTTTCATAAGAAGAACCCTTGTTTCCACTCTTTTCTTCTCTCAAACACTCTCTGATTTTAATGCTTTTAATTCAAACACTCTTTTTATTACTTTATTATTGTTGTTTTCTTTTAACATTTTTTTTTTTCTCAATCCATAAACAAACATTTTATTGTTGTTGTATGCTTTACTACCACTACTCAACCACACTCAGTTATGCATGTAAAGTTTACATTGTAAACATAAACTTGACTCTCACGGTGAGGAAGAAAGAAAGAAAAATATCGGTTGTTTGTAAGAGCGAAATAATAAATTAAACGCTGCCTTTTAAAATCTTTACTTCATTAGAGTTGAAAAAACCGTTACAGTAACAAAGCCGCACGAAGAGCTCAGCAAAACTAAATGCCATACGAATGAAACAATATAAACACAGTCTTTACTTAGTTGTGTCAACATTTTAGTGTTTAGAAACATGTTTCTCTGTGATAATGTTGATGACAACATATTGCTGTTAACGAGATGAAAAAGTTGTTTTATTGATTCTAAGTGATGTTTGAAATTAATTCATACAAGAAACAAAGCAAGAGACTTATTGCACATGCCATCGAACATGTTGTGTTTTTATTACTTAATATTTATATTGTTACGTTTTTACCTTTTTAAAAACGTTTAAATATGAGTTCGTTAATTGCAACTAAAGTAAAAACAAATATGTGGTTTATTTTCTCTTAAACTCTCTTTATTATTTACACTACTTTTGTGTACCACCGTATAGAACTTAACGATACAACAATAATCATCTGTTTATTCACTGTACTAGTTCACACAAGTATTCGCTAGATCTTTACAACCACGACTTATTTTGTTCACACGCAACTTCACACAAGGCTGACTAAATTAACTCTGACTGATGCTTGCTTTGTCCAGCCCTTTTATAGTCCGCACGCACGTATGATCAGTATGATGAACGTTCTCGATGTGGAAGGTTCTCGCTCGCGCCTTCTCGAGAACTCTATTGCTAGTACATTGTTGTTTGTGTACTTTGCTTATGTTATGTACCAGCCGCTACCAGGTTACATATTTGTCGTAGCTGGTTCACTTCATTCCATGTTGTTGTTGCTACCTGGTTCGTTGTACACATGTGTGTGTGCAGCTTTTGATAATCAGCACGTTCATTGTATTCTTAGTGTTAGTGTGTATTTGTATCGTGTGGCTTTGTGTTGTTGTAACTGGTAGCTTTTGTTTATCGTTTTTATTGTTAAACGATATTAGGTCGTTTCGCTTTATGTAACACTGCCGCCCACTTAAGTCTGTTCGTCCCGAATAGGCTCATTATCTCTTTTCCCATACTTTGCAAGTCGCTCTATGTGTACGACCTTCATTTTTGTTCGGGGGCTGTTAGCTTTCTGTATCCTGTGCACGACATCGTTTAACCGCTTTATGATTTTATACGGTCCATCCCAGCTGGTTTGTAGCTTGGGAGATAATCCCTTTTTCCGCTTTGGGTTGTATAGTAGAACCATTTGTCCCTCATGGAAGCCCTCCGTGTTTGCCGCACGATCATACCTGGCTTTCATTCTATCACTGACCATTTTTATACGGGTGCGCACAAACTCATGAAGTTCATTTAGGCTTTCATCTTTTCCAGTGTATGTGGCATCCCTCTCTGTGCCGGGCTTAACACCAAACTCTAAGTCACCGGGCAGCTTTATCTCAGTCCCAAAGATAATCTTGGCGGGTGATCTAGATGTTGAATCATGGACCGCGGATCGGTACGCCAGTAGAAACCTCGGAATGTGTTCGTCCCAGTCTTTCTGTTGCTCGCTCACTACTTTTCGCAAGTATTCCTCCAGGGTTCGGTTAAATCGCTCTACCATTCCGTCTGACTGTGGGTGAAGAGGCGTCGTTCGAGTCTTCTTAATCCCATATACTTCGCACATTTCCTTGAATACAGCTGACTCAAAATTTCTGCCTTGATCGGAATGTAGTTCTATTGGAACCCCGTAGCGGCATACCCAGTTGTTCACAAAAACGTTAACTATTGTGTTCGCCTCTTGATTGGGTATGGCATATACTTCCGGCCATTTGCTGAAGTAGTCCATCACAACGAGAACATATCGGTTTCCGGCATTGCTAACTGGAAAAGGGCCTGCAACGTCCATCGCTATCCGCTCGAAAGGTGCGCCTGAGTTATACTGCTGCATATGACCTCGACTTCTTCTTGTTGGACCTTTAGCTTCAATACACTGGGTGCAGTTTGCTATCCAATCCGCCACTGATTGTTGACATCCAACCCAATAAAAACGTTGTTTTAGCCTTTCCAGTGTCTTTGTCACTCCAAGATGTCCTCCGCTGGCTCCATTATGGAACTCCTTTAACACCTCTTTCATTTTGGAGGAAGGCACTACCAATAGGTTGGATGAGGTCTTGCCATCAGCGCTTTCCCAAAGTCGATATAGGCACCCATTTATGATCTTTAAGTTGTCCCATAGTGCCCAATATGCTTTTGTAAGAGGACCTTCTGCGGATATCTCATTTCTTGTAGGTCGTTTGTCCTCCTCCTTCGCTGCTATTACCTTCGCCAATATTGGGTCACTCCTTTGTGCTTGGGACCAGTCTTCGTTGGCTTCAATCCGCGTTAGCCGTATATCGACGATGGATTCCTTTTTCTCAGCTTTCACGCAATGTTTACACTCCAAATTACAAGGTCGGCGTGAAAGAGCGTCAGCATTTCCATGTTTTATGCCCCTTCGGTGTTCGATGCTGAAGTCGTAGGTCTGGAGGCGTTCAATCCAACGTGCTAACTGTCCTTCAGGGTTCTTGAATTGTAGCAGCCATCTGAGTGCGGAGTGATCAGTCCTTAGCAGAAAATTTTGGCCATACAGGTATTTATGGTAATGTTTGATGCACTCCAGAACTGCCAGTAGCTCTCGTCGGGTCACACAATAATTCCGTTCAGGCTTTGACAATGTGCGACTATAGTAGCCTACGACTTTCTCTGTTCCATTGACCACTTGGGAAAGTACACCACCAATACCATATCCGCTAGCATCACTGTCTAAGATGAACTTTTCTCCTGGGACTGGATACGCCAAAACTGGTGCAGCACACAATAGGTCTTTTAGTGTCTGGAACGCCTTCTCCTGTGGCTCACCCCATTGATAGATTTTTGACTTCTTGGTGAGCTCATGCAAACTTGCAGCCACGCTGGCAAAGTTAGGCACAAAGCGTCTATAGTATGTGCATAGTCCCAAAAAGCTGCGTAGTTCATGAATATTCTGGGGACGAGGCCAGTCCTTTACTGCTCGTATTTTATCTTCATCGGTGGATATGCCATCTTCTCTGACAAGATGCCCCAAATACTTCACCTGCTTTTGGAAAAATGCACATTTCTTCACGCTTAGTTTTAGTCCAGCCGTTGTTATTCGTTGCAGAACTTCTCCCAGGTTCTTGAGGTGTTCGTCGAAAGTTCTGCCCATCACTATTATGTCGTCGAGATACACCAGGCAAGTCTTCCAATGCAGTCCCTTTAGCACACGTTCCATAAGCCGCTCGAATGTGGCCGGAGCATTACAGAGTCCAAATGGCATAACCTTAAACTGCCATAAGCCGCCGTTCGCACTAAATGCGGTTTGCAATCTCCACCTGCCAATACCCGCTTTGTAGATCCAATGTGGAGAACCATTTTGTTCCGGCTAGAGTGTCGAGTGTATCGTCAATTCTTGGTAGCGGGTAACTATCCTTTTTGGTGACATCATTCAGCTTCCTGTAGTCTACGCAGAATCTTGTACTGCCATCTTTCTTCTTTACTAAGATTACAGGTGAGCTCCACGGACCCGATGATGGTTCGATTACACCGCTCTTCCTCATTTCGTCGACTAACTCCTTGACCTCATTACGCTTCGCCAGCGGTATGCTTCTGGGTGCCTGCTTTATCGGTCTCGCTTCGCCAGTATCAATTTCGTGTTTGACCATGGCTGTTCTTCCTTGCGTTTTGTTGTTCGTGGCGAAAGCGAAAGCATACCTCTTTAGCAGCTTTTTGGCTTTGGTTTTCTCTGCAGCTGCTAAACCTGCTTCTCCACATTTTCACCAAATTCCTTTTGATCCTTGGCTGACATATCGGCAGGTTGCGGCGTTTGTTCGCTGTTTATTACCGCCTCTACTGGAACACATTGGCCCACCTCTGAGTTTTTATAGACGACTCTTTCATGGCCTGATAGATTTAGCACTCTCACCGGGACTATTCATAGTTCTGTGGATTTGACGAGGGCCTTTGCCGATATTAAATCTGTCTGTATTTCTGCTGGTTCCACAACCCACAGCGGTTTTCCACACAGTCTCCATCCAAACGCGCCCATATCAGTGATTCACTCTGAGGTGGCAATTTGAGTTGTTCGACCGCAACTATCCTTCTTGCGTGCACTTGATGCTTGTACCCCACGTCTAGAGGTATCTCTACATTTCGCCAACTCATAATCTGTTGCCCCATATTCAAATTGATGTCATGAGCTATCATGAAATCGGCACCAATTATAACCTCGTCCACAATATCGGCAACAATAAAGATGTGACTTGCACTAATGTTGGCTATAGTCACCTTCGCCTCAGTTTTTCCGTGGACGGTGGCAGACTCTCCCGTAGCTGTCCGTAGTCTTACATTGCTAAGTGCCTCACACTTTCCCTTCACTACATCTGGCCTGATGATAGACTGCGTCGCCCCGGTGTCTATAGTGAAGGTATGTGGTCTGTCATTTATGTATCCGCACGCCGTAAGATTGTTGTTGTTCTGTTGCATCACTGATATTGAGATTGTGGGGCCCTCGCTTGTGGGAGCCAGCACTTGCCCCTCAGCACTAGCTCGTTTTAGTTTAACGGGGACTCTTGTGAAGATGGTTGGTAGTTCGCCCGTTTATTATTCCTTGATGGTGAGGCGGATCTTGATCTCTTGCGTGGCGCTTTGCAGTTTCTTTGGAAATGGCCAGTCTTTCCACAGTTGAAGCATTTGAGTTTAGCCTTTTGTCCATTTTCTCCCAAAACTTGCTTCAACATCTCTTTAAATTTGTCCAAAAGGCATTCCTCCTCCTCCACGACTTCCATTTTTCTCACTTTACTGACATGCTCATTTGCCTTTTGCGCCCGACATCTCAACTCCATGCGGTATAGTTCCCGTTTGTGCTCATCGCCAAATTTACGCTGCAACGCCACCATTAAGTCGCTGTAGTTGTTTCTGCTGCTGGCTGGCATGGTTTCTAGAATCTCAGCTGCGACACCTTTTAGAGCCAAAATTAGTTCTAATGCTTTCTCCCCATCGTCCCATCCGTTTCTGCTGGCTACCGTCTCAAATTGGAACTTGAATACGGATAGGGGTGAGCTGCCATCAAAGCTAGGTGCTTTTATTTTGCCGGTACTTTCGGACACGACTCGCACTGGTTCCGGTCGCTGGCTCTGGAGGTTGTTGATCTTCTCTTCCATAATCACCAGTTTTCCGTCGACGGTCTTCCCCAAATCGTTCACTTTCGTATCGACGGTCCTTTCTAAATGTGACATCCTTTCCTCCACACCAGTAATTCTTTTGCTGACCGACTCATGGATTTCCTGCAGCTTTCCAGATGTTGTTTCCAGCTCCATTTCAATTTTTGACAAAATTGCTGCTTGCAGACGTTGGTTCTCAGCTCTAGAAGCTTCTCGTACTTCAGCCAGAAGTTTTTTACTTTCGGTTCTAGAAGCTTCTTGCACTTCAGCTAGCAGTTTTTGATTTTCGGTTCTAGAAGCTTCACGTACATCAGCAAACAGCCTTTCGTTCGCCTCTTGCATTTTGCGATTTTCGGTTCTAGAAGCTTCTTGTACTTCAGCTAGAAGTTTTTGATTTTCACTTCTAGAAGCTTCGAATAGCTTCTGGTTTGCTACTTGCATTTTCTCCATAATTTGTTCACTATCTTTTCGGGAAGCTTCTTGTTTATCAGCTAATACTTGCATTTTTTCCATCATAGCGGCTAGCAACGAATTTATGTCGACACCGCTATGCGTTGCGGGGGCCTGTAACTCTCGTTCCTCTTCATCCTCGAACTCGTAGGATTCGATGTCGATGCCCTGAAGCTGCAGTTGTTCCCTTAACCGCCTTTGTAGTTCATTCTTCGTACCCGTAGTTGGCAGCTCTAATTTACCCAACTCTCGTTTCAGCCGATCCACTCTTAATTCCGATAGTTTCATTTTCTTTATTTATTTATTTTTACTTTTGGATTTTGCAATCCCACTTCTGACACCAATTGTTACGTTTTTGCCTTTTTAAAAACGTTTAAATATGAGTTCGTTAATTGCAACTAAAGTAAAAACAAATATGTGGTTTATTTTCTCTTAAACTCTCTTTATTATTTACACTACTTTTGTGTACCACCGTATAGAACTTAACGATACAACAATAATCATCTGTTTATTCACTGTACTAGTTCACACAAGTATTCGCTAGATCTTTACAACCACGACTTATTTTGTTCACACGCAACTTCACACAAGGCTGACTAAATTAACTCTGACTGATGCTTGCTTTGTCCAGCCCTTTTATAGTCCGCACGCACGTTTGATCAGTATGATGAACGTTCTCGATGTGGAAGGTTCTCGCTCGCGCCTTCTCGAGAACTCTATTGTTAGTACATTGTTGTTTGTGTACTTTGCTTATGTTATGTACCAGCCGCTACCAGGTTACATATTTGTCGTAGCTGGTTCACTTCATTCCATGTTGTTGTTGCTACCTGGTTCGTTGTACACATGTGTGTGTGCAGCTTTTGATAATCAGCACGTTCATTGTATTCTTAGTGTTAGTGTGTATTTGTATCGTGTGGCTTTGTGTTGGTGTAACTGGTAGCTTTTGTTTATCGTTTTTATTGTTAAACGATATTAGGTCGTTTCGCTTTATGTAACAATATTATTATTATTTATTACAAATCACTGTGATATGTTGCTTTAAAATGCAGCTGTTCACATGATGCTAAAGATGATGTTTGAATTTTAATATTAAAGGCAACATAACTGCTTAAAACGAAATGTTTTAAGAAAAGGAATGCAGTAAACACTTGAGACTAGTCTGATATGAACACCATTTCAGCATTTCTTCATTCTGAAAATTGGTTATTGAGTTAGGCATGCAAAGGTACGGAGTATCAAACAGTTTTGGATTGTTTTGGCAAAAAAATGTAAGAGAGAAAGCAATACTTAAACTTAGTACTTCTAATTCTAATCACTAGACTAATGCATCTGCGTGTTTAAGATAATTAATAATTCAAACAACAACGCAATATTTTAACGTCAAATAATATTGCCTATACAATTACGCAACATGTTGCTGATAACATGATGCATAATTTGTTTTCTGGATTCTTATTGCTGTCTGCAACATTATTGATCAAAAAAAGTCGTTCACACTATAAAAAAACTTAGCAAACATGTGAAACTTATTGCATATGCAATCGAACATGTTGTGTTTTTGTTTGAATAATAAGGCGTATATTGAAGCCAACCTAGAAACATAAATAAACATGTTTCACTGTGATATGTTGCTCTTAACATGTTGCCGATCACATGATGCTAAAGCCAATCTGTGGATTCTAATGCTAAAGGCAACATTATTCATAAAAATTAATTGTTGTAAGAAAAGGAGTGCAGTAAACACATGAGACACGTGTCAGTGACAAAATTGTTAGTAAGGTTTGCCATTTCACCATGAATAGAGCAACAAAGAAATGTTTTTTTCCTTTCAACAGATTTTTGACAAAAACTCCGAGAGCAAATAAAATTGCCGTGTAAACTTTCTCAAAAATCTGTCGTTCAGAGTCGGCATTAAACTGTAGGTGCCGCCACTCATGTATAAAATTAACATAACATAAGGGGTGTGACAAGCTAGTTGGTTATCTTGACTGAATGTTTGTAATGACCAATTATGTACACACAGTTACTGAATTATACGTACGGCTAAAAAATTGGCGAAATTTTTTAACTAATCCGTTTTCGTTGAAAATCTTTATAGTTTCCTTGATGTTAAGACGGTCTTTTGCATTGGTTAAAAAATTTCTGAAATTGAACTGAATTGTGGCCCTGCACAGGCCCACAAAGGTATGCATCCGATTTACAAATTTCACAAATTTCTGAACCAAAGCAAAAGACCGTCTTAAAATCGAAGAAAGATGTCAGACAATTATAAATATTTTCAAAAAAAAAACGGATTGGTTAAAAAATTCTGAAAGTGTACATCAGACCCACAAAAGTTAACAAATTTCAGAAATTTTTTAATCAAGACCGTCTTAAAATCGAGGAAAGTTGTCAGACAATTACAAAGATTTTTCAACGAAAACGCATTAGTTAAAAAATTTCTGAAATTTGTTATCCGTATGTATACTTTAGTGGCTATGTGTACGTATGTATCACTACATATAGTAACAAACGGAATTATTAATTGGGATGTGAAGAGAGGTAAGAGATTTTCAAAAGTTGCTAATTCGCCCTGATATTGCTTCATCGAATCGTTCTTCTTCAATAATGATGAAAAACGGTTTCTTACTAGCAAAGAAGCAAGACTTCGTGCTATGACTATTGATTTTTACGTTCATTTCTAGAATAGGGCATAGTAAACATCTGGTTTCGAGAAAGACGATGTCGTATGCCATATGACATCTTCTACGTATTGTATCTGTAGGTATCTACTACCTGTTTTGTTATGTGTAGTCCTCGATTCAATGTACCTTAAAACTAAAAGCTCCGTATGCTTTATTTCAGCCTGATTTTTTTCTTCGATATGTATGGAATTTGCTAACTTACCATTAAAGAATCAGAACAACAACTTACTGCTTGAATTTAGCATTAAATTGCTCTTTAAATGTATCATGGATAACAAGCTTTTACTGTATTCATGTGTGTGTATGTTTTTATACGTGTGTATGTATTTAAAGTTACTTATCATTGTTGGTCTTCCATTTGTGTAGGGTTTCCAAACCAATGAATTGCATTAATTTACATTAAAACGTTATACAGACTCATACAGAGACGACGCTAAGGGAGAACAGAGAGATTGTAAGGAGACTAGAACAAAAATCAGAGATTTTTATTAAACACATACAATAGCAGTACATGTGCACTTTAAATGAAATAAAAAATACAGGAGATATAGGACACATACAAGAGTGCGGAAAATTAAAAAATTAGTCTGCATTGGCTGTACCTTGACAGTGTGGATATTTTTCTGATATTCAGTTTTTTCATTATTGTGCTGCAAGCTGCTGTAACACTTTGAATATGTGATGTTCCTCCATTACAATACCTTTTAAATTGATTGGCTTTTGGTACGATCTTACTTCTCCTTCTTTTGCAAAATTATAATGATCCAGTGATTGACAGAAACGAAAATTGTTTACTCAATGGAAGCAAGCAAAAATATGAAGAATAAAACAATTTTTGGGGTGTTTTGAAAAACAAATTTTAGGGTAGAGAGCGATACTATAGAGCAATAGATATACAAAGTTACAGCCCTAACCATAAGGCTGATCTACAGTGGTGGCCTTATAATTAGAAACGATGTTTCTGGAACAGAGTTCTCTGTAGTGACGAATCTAAGTTTAATTTATACCAATCTGATGGAAAAACGTATGCAAGACGTCCTCCAAACAAAGCCTTTGATCACAGGTACACAGTGAAAACTGTAAAACAAATTAACAAACATACATATTGCTAAGTCGTTTCTAATTATAAGGCCACCATTGTATATGTGTGTTTAAGGACTAAAACAAACGAAAAATAAGCTTTGCAAACCATAATAAACTTTTCAATTTTAAAACCGCATTTAAAATAAAAATTTTTTGTTTTTAAAAATTTAACGAAACAGGCAGTTGGTGAATACAGCAATACGACTAAACACCATGAAAGAACGAAGGCACAAGACGCTCATGTTAGACTCTTATGTGCTATTAATATTTAATAATTGCGATAAAGTCACCGTAGTCTAGTAGATAGTGTGTTGGCTTATTAGATGTGAGGCCACGGTTCAAACTCCAGGTCAGACATTTCCAACTAAACGAAGTATGAAAAAATATTTCTTCTCACAGCAGATTTCTGGCAAGAACTCTAAGAGTCCATAAAATTATCATGAAAAATTTCTCAAAAATCTGTCTATAAGTCCTAACACTCATGTATAAAATGAACACACACAACATAAGTGGTGTGAGAAGCTAGATTGTAATCCTGACTGAAGGGTTGTAATGACCAATGATGTAAGCAAGTATAGCAAGCTTCCAGTCCTTCTGTTTGTCCCAGCCTCCACACTATGTTAGCAAGCCAACCGTGCTGATTCTTGTCTATAGTTGCTCTTACATTATCATTCTGGTAGTTTACTTAGGATATGCCCCATCTACATACAGTGGACAGCAAAAGTCTTAGTACAGCAATATATTTTAGCAATTACATGAATTTTAAACAAAAGTTTGTATAAAAATTTATAGTTTATATACAAGTATTTATTATATTAATTCATTTCTATTTTATTATAAAACAATTTCTTAATGTTTTTCATAAAACAAAAGAAAAATAAGGAAAAGTTTCAGATGACTCCATAGATATCCTCAAGGATAACCCTGAGTAAATTTAAAATTCAAAGTCCTAATATATGAAAATGTTATCCCTTGTATTTAGTAGAATATCCTTTAAGGTCAAGCACTCCATTTAACCCATTTGGAATTGAATGTACAAGTTTTCTTTAGTGTTGTCTGGTGGCACCATGAGCAAGTTTTTCGGTTGACTTTTGTTTGAGGTTTAGCGATTACGTAAACGTTCTTTGAAATGGTCTCCTAAGTACTCTCTTGAAGTCATACCGGGACTTTGTGCAAGAGTATTAAACCTGAGGGGCCTTTTTTGTCAAAATATATTGGCGTACTAAGATTTTTGATGTCCACTGTCTACACATTTGAAGTATATTATATCAAATCCTATCGGCTTTGGTATATAATAGACCACCACACATATTCAATGTATCATATCTGCACAGTGGATTTGATCATACAAAGATTATATGAATATGAGTCAAAATATTTCATTGGACGGATCTAGGAAGAAGAACCTAAAATATTTGTTTAATCAAGGAAAAGTTTCTTGTTTAATGGACTTTAATTCCCTTACTTTGTTTTAATTTTATTAATCAAGAAAATGAGTTGCTCCTACCTCCCTACAAATAACCTACAAACTTACAAAGCCATTCAATGAACGTAGGTATGAATTTCCACATGAACACACACAGAGAATATTTAACGTGCATCACAGTTAATAACATCGCTACTTCGCAATGTTAATAATGTAGCATCGTCCTTCGATGTTAATTGAAAATGTTTATTTAGTATGCTTTTGATCAAATTGAAATTTCCCATTTCCAATCATATTCTTAAGGTTAAGCAAACAATAGCCATCAAACCATGAAGAGATTTGTTGAGATGACAACATACGCTATACTTTGTTTAAGGCAGTCAAATTGAAATACTTCACTACAATGTTGTGCTCTCATTAATTTATATCGCATACGAATCATATGTGCGTATACATATGTATCACACATACATACATATACAAATGTGAATACATATGATAATGACACACATAGGTTAGTTAAAGTGGTGCACTCTCCATGAAGGTAGAGGTCTCACTAAGGCCAGCATTTAGCTCCATTGTGATACCAGAATCAATATTTAATCCGTGTATGTATGTATGTATCAGAGATCAGCAAAGAATCACTTTTTCGCCACTCAAAAGTACTCATGACATTTTGAGTATGAGTGAGTCAACAGTATTAAAATCCAACAACTCAGATTCATTCGTACCCAGTACAACATTGATTTATAAGTACAAGTTGAAATGAGTATGAGTACAACGTTGACATCAAACTCATAACATTCGAAATATGTTTGATTCATACGCCCAAATATTCAGATTCATAAATTTAGAAAAATAATTATAATACTCATAAATGGTTTCTAATCATTCGTCAAAATTTACAGTCTTAGTTGTTGTTACATTTACAAGGAAAGAAGAAAGACACATAAAAACGAAAAAGACAACAAGCAAAGCAAACACACAACCTTCTTGTGAGTATGTAGTGTTCGTACGCGAAACATACTTATTTTGTTATTCGCGTATGCGATGAGTCATGGAGAGTCGAAATCAACAACATCACGCGTATTGTTAAGTATGAGTACAATGAGTATTTCAAACTTTGAATATGAGTAGTATGAGTATGACATTAAAATAAATCTTTTTGAATACTCATTGCTGACCTCTGGTATGTATGATAGGTGTCCTGGAGAGCCTAGCAATATTGTGCGTACCCTGTAGCTGTCAACGAGATTAAGCTTCCCTGTAAAATGGGTGGATAATATCCAAATAAGCTGAGGCCGATTGCATATACTCTGTAACACGTTGGCTTATTAGACGTGATACCAAAGTTCAAACCCCAGGACAGACATATCCAACAAATCGAAATATGAAAAAATATTACCCCGGAGATTTTTTCTCACAAAATGTCTGGTAAAAACTCTGAGAGTAATTGAAATAGCCATGAAAAAATTTCTCAAAAAAATTTTTTGTTTGGAATCGACTTTAAACTGTCGGTCCCTAGACTCATGTATAAAATTAACACACATAACATAAGTGGTGTGAGAAACTAGGTTGTGATCCCGACTGAAGGGTTGTATTGACCAATTATGTATGTATGTATGAAACATGTTGGTGATTGTGAGCTCCGTACCGGCTCTGGCTAATCTTCCAGCAATAGAATTTGCAACCCTATACCTCGGAACCCATATAAGAGTTACCTATGAATGATTCTCGGCGACAAGGACGAGCGTTGAAATACGTTCGACAGAGACCAGTCTGGTTGTCGGAGTAAATCAAGCGATTTTTAGGCAAAACCCAAACGCCGCTTTCAAACTATCTACCTTAAAACACAATGCAATGAAGTCGCCGTAGTCTAGTAAAGCCAGGGTTCCGATCCCAAGCCAGACATCAAAACAAAATACAAAATGTATTTCTTCTGCCACTTCCGCTCAGCATATTTCTGTTAAAAACTCTGAGAGTAAATAAAAATTGACATGAAAAGTTTCTCAAAAATCTGTCGTTCGGAGTCGACTTTAAACTTTAGGTCCCGTCGCACATGTATAAAAATTAACACACACAACATAAGTGGTGTGAGAAACTAGGTCGTAATCCTGACTGAAGTGTTGCAATGACCAGTTATGTATGTAATGGTCAGGCAGCCTACAAAAAAGTTTCCTATCAGCACCTTGAAGTCGCCATAGTCTAAGACTAAACTCTAGGGAAAGGATTAACAATTAAGCATCAATCAATAGTACGCATCACTGAGGAGTAGTTTGAAATGAAGAGTTGGCATATTTTGCGAGCTAACACATTTAGAGATCCGCTGGAGTAAAATTTGGAGAATCGAAAGCCTTGATAATTGATAATTGGGTTATAAGTTACAATGAATACTGTAATGCAGTAGATGAGCTTGTAGATTGATGTGCACTTTGCTATGTTGTTTATTGGCTTGCAGTTTATTGCAATTCATTTGTTTTTCTTTTCCAAAGGACGAAGATGTACGACATTTAAGTAACAAAATTTACATCAACATTATGTGCCATGCTCTCCTCACATTCACATATGAATATTCGTGTTTATAATAAAAAACGTATACTCTTGTCACTTACACTTGATGCTATTAAGCTTGTAAGTACGTACTCATATATATTGTATTTGTGTACCTATGAGGGATTATTGGAAATACCAATTTTTAACAATACCTAGCCTATGTATGTAAACTTCATCTCTGTAAAATTTGTTTACTTAACAGGAACATTTTCTTTTCCAGTTTTCTCTAATGCCATTGTGATAGTCAACAAATTTTCGTTACTTACAGTATTCATAGGATTTAGTTTTGTCAATTCCAATAACAATAACAAAAGCACCACTGGTAAGTTGTAATGTAAGGCTTTATATAGGGGAATAGCTTCATACGGATTTGTGTACATGTATGCAGATACACCATTCAGTCAGTGGTCCCAATCAATAACACCCTAAGTCGCTTTAGGTCAATTTGAGCTATGTATGCTATATGTAATGTATGCTACTAACAAAACTTTATATTTACATAAAGTCCTCATTTATCTAACAATGTTTAATTGACCTAAGCCGTAATGAAGCCCCATCATTTTATATATTTATATATGAAAAGTAATTTTGCTCACAAGTTTAATTTTCGACTTAATCTGTTATAGCTTCGTTCCACAGATATGTGGTTGTATTAAGGCATATATTACCATAAATTGATCCTGTGAAGTCGCCATAGTCTAGTAGGCAGTTATTAGACGTGGGGCAAAGTTTCAAATCCCAGGGCAGAGATCTCGATTAATGTGAAAAAATATCTCTTCCGCAACTGGCTCCCAGCAGATTTCTAGCAAATACTCTGAGAGTAAATAATAAAATTGACATGAAAAAGTTGCTCAAAAATCTGTCCTTCAGAATCGTATGCAAGGCAACACACTGACATACACAAGATAAGCGGTATGTAATCCTGATGGAAGGACTAATTATTTACATATGTATGTATGTATGTATGTATGTATGTATGTATGTATGTATGTATGTATGTATGTATGTATGTATGTATGTATGTATGTATGTATATATGTATGTATGTATGTATGTATATATGTATATATGTCTGTATGTATGTATGTATGTATGTATGTATATTTTACTCCAAAGAAAAAGAAGTCGAATTTAAAAATTATCTCGCGCTCGCCATTCCCTCCCTCCATTACATTATACTCCCTTTTTAAAGTGGTTTACTATCTTGAAATTCATGAAATTTCTTAAATTAATCGTTTAATTTGAAAGTCTATATTGATTATTGATATTGATATTGATATTGGTATTGATATTGATAAGTTGCCGTAGTCTAGTAGGTAGTGTGTTGGCTTATTAGACGTAAAGCCAGGGTTCGAGCCCCAGGCCAGACATCAAAATAAAATACAAAAAGCATTTATTCGGCTTCTTCCTCTCAGCAGATTTCTGGCAAAAACTCTGAGTGTAAATAAAATTGCCATGAAAAAGTTTCGCAAAAATCGGTCGTTCGGAGTCGATGTTAATCTGTAGGTCCCGCCACTCACGTATAAAATTAATGCACACAACATAAGTGCTTTGAGAAGCTAGGCCATAGTCCTGACTAAAGTGTTGTAATGGTCAATTATGTATGTATGTATGTTGATTCCTGCATTACATAGAGCTTTAAAGGAATGCTAATACTTTAGAAGAACACTAAATATGACGAAAGGAATGATCGAGAAGACGTATGCTGCAATTCGTTACTTAATGTAATCTTTTAAAAGTGAATTGAATATGAAATATAAGATCGTCTACAAGAAATATTAAAGAGTAGGAAGTTGCGCTTTCTAGTAGTAGTAGGAAGTTGTGATCAAAATCAAAATCTATTGAAAAAAAAACTAAAGCAGAATAGTCTTTAATAAGCTTTTCTATTTTTGTTTGTTTTTTATTTGAATTTTTCCATTTTCAATAAAAAATAGTTTTTCAGTAACTTATTGCTGTGTGCATAAGTAATAAAAAGTTGTGAAAAGTACGGTAAAGGCAGCATGTTATGACATTTTAAACCCACAGAAATAAGTTGGTAATAATGAATGTAAGCGACCTTATTTGCTGATCATGTTGTATATGTTTTTGCCACCTAGGTGAGGTTAGGTTGAGTTAGTATATACATACATAGTTGGTTATTACAACACTTCATGCAGGATTACGACTTAGGTTCTCACACCACATATGTTGTGTGTATTAATTTTATACATGAGTGGCAGAACCTAAAGCTAAAAGTCGACACCGAACGACAGATTCTTAAGAAACTTTTCATGGCAATTTTTTTTTTATTTTTTTGATTTTAAAGCTTTATCACAGCAAATCAAATTTCGCCTTTGTTCCTCCAAACCTTCGGAGTTCCAGCATAATTTCAACCATTCTCTGGCTGTACTGATTCCATAGAATCATAGAATTCAACACCTCTTCCATAAGCCGGTTTGGTCCAAAACTCGCTCCCCCGGGCCATTTAAATCTGGGGCAGCATGTTAGAATATGCTCCGTATCTTCCTCTTCATCTACACAGTTTGGGCATATAGAGGAAGTATCATGTCCAAATCTGTCCTGAAGCATCCATGACCAGTTAGGAACTGGGTCACATAGAAATTCAGCTCGCAATGTTCGTTCTCCGTCCAAGCGGTTATAAAGGGTGTTTTTTATAGAGGTACAGAACTTTAAGTTGCAATGAAACAACGATGGATTATTCGATTGACATAAATTTTATTTACCTAAAAGATAATCTTGTGGCATTAGATTTTAAATATGATTTCTGGCATATGACCGCCACGGCTGGCGCGGATGTAGTCCAATCTGGACGTCCAATTTTCGATGACTTTTTCCAACATTTGTGGCCGTATATCTCTTCCAAATGGTCAAGCGTTTGTGGCTTTACCGCATAGACCAATGACTTTACATAGCCCCACAAAAAGTAGTCTAGCGGTGTTAAATCACAAGATCTCGGAGGCCAATTCACAGGTCCAAAACGTGAAATTAGGCGGTCACCAAATGTGTCTTTCAATAAATATATTGTGGCACGAACTGTGTGACATGTTGCGCCGTCTTGTTGAAACCACATCTCCTGGACGTCATGGTTATTCAATTCAGAAATGAAAAAGTTAGTAATCATGGCTCTATACCGATCACCATTGACTGTAACGTTCTGGCCACCATCGTTTTTGAAAAAGTACGGACCAATGATTCCACCAGCCCATAAAGCGCACAAAACAGTCAGTTTTTCTGGATGTAACGGTGTTTCCACATACACCACTCATGTATAAAATTAACACACACAACATAAGTGGTGTGAGAAACTAGGTCGTAATCCTGACTAAAGGGTTGTAATGATCAATTATGTATGTATTGTTTTCGCCAATACTAGTACCGCTTCATCAAACACTGTCCTGAAACCACTTATCTGTCTAATCGCACTTAAGCGATACACAGAGGACAGTTTCCTTCTCGTCCGCACCACGTACGAGTGCGTCCAACCATATTGGCCAAGCATATAACATTATCGAGGCTACAACCCCCGATATTATCCTCCTCTTAAATGGGCAGTTGCGTATATTAGTGGCTATGGGTAGCTTTGTGTTTATCATGGTTTCATAGATTCGTTGTCGCCGTAGTCTAGTAGGTAGTGTATTGGCTTATTAGACATGAGGCTTGGGTTCAAACCGCAGATCAGACATCTCCAAAAAAACGAAATATGAAAAGAATATTACTTCGGCGACAGTCTCTCTAAGAGTAAATAGAAAATTGTCATGTAAAGTTTCTCAAAAAAATATGTCGTTCGGAGACGAGTTGAAACTGTAGGACCCACCACTTATGGATAACATTAACACACTCAACATACATAAGTGGTGTGAGTAGCTAGGTCGTAATTCTGACTGAAGGGTTATAATGGCCAATTATGTATGCATGTATGGTTTCATATATTCATGATAAAACCAATCCTGTAGAACAGAAAACTGACCCGATTGTTACAGAAGCGAATTCCAAATGGTTGGTAGTGATTTTGGCGTACCGAAAGCTATTTGGGATCGTCTAAGGTACGGTAAATTTTCATAAAATCAATGAATAATTTTTTGTGAGTGTAATTGTTACTGTACTAATACTGTAAATACTACTTTACAAACAAAAATGAAAGCAAAAAAGAGAAATAGTTGTAACAATTTTTGCTCTTGAGTTCCTGCACTCACTATGTACTTAAGAAATTTTATATCTTCTTATGCAACTTATAAACTACACTTGAGTGTGTATGTGTGTATGTATGTATACATGTAGCCATAAACAACACTATTATATGGTAAAATATGTGTGTGTAAAAATAAATACTTATGAATACATATGTTGATTAAACATTAAATAAAAAAGGAAAAGAAAAACTACAAAAAAAGTGTCTACACAACTGGGTGTTTTAAATGATGATGACGATGTTGTCGAAATCGAAGTCAATAGACATTTTGTTTTTGCTCCTGCTTCAGCTGCTGCTTTTAATAGTGTATGTGTTTAAGTCCGGAGATTGGAAAATCCCATCTCAACGATCGACATGAAGAGGCCTAGCCACCAACAGAGGGCGCTAGTATATTAATTTAAGCTTTTTGTACTGTAATTTCAGTTTATCTAAGCTTTATATTTAACATTACGCTGTAATTGTGTTTAGCTTAGGCCTCTTGTTTTGTATAAGTTCAACTTTTATATCATTCTAATTTTGCTAATCCAAAAGGATGCATTGATACATTAAAAAAAAAGGAAATATATGGAAATTAAAGATTGTGAAAATAATTATTGAGTTCGTGAAATTTAAGGCATTCGGCCAGTGATGAAAAATTGTTAAAAATTTATAAGTTTAATAATAAGAAATTGTGGTGTTAAATAAACAATATCTACAAATTTGAAGTGCTGAAGAAACAATCGAATCATATTTATTTACAAATTGGCAAAACGATCGACAAAGGTCCAAGGTAATCTATAATCGAATCTCTGAGAAACCCATCACGGTGAAGTGTCACAAGATTGAAAATAATTAGAGCAAATAGTACACGAAAAAAATAGTGGTCAAATTAAAGGAAAGTGTTTTATTTTGTGGTCTTAAGTGCTTTTGGAACTTTTCTTATTTTGGTTCCTTTTTTCTTATAGTGACCCGAAATTGAGGACAAAAGTGGTCCACAACGTTTCACCAATACAGTCCATCAGAGTAACATTTGGTCCAATCGAGCCGGATTTTGAAACCTGGTTTTTTTTTGGATTTTGGAACCGAGTTTGTGCTTTTTTTCGTGTGACCTTCAACGACACCTCTTCAACCTTCTCATCAACCATCTAAGTAACCTTGAGATTGTAAGGTAAAGTGGTTTTTGTTTTTACTTTTATATTTTTTCTGAATTTTGGTGGTAATTCTATATAAGAAAAAAGTTCTGTTAACTAGACAACAAAACTTTGCTTTTATATAGAATTTATAACAGTGCATATATATTTACAAAGTGGTGTGTTATAATTGCGATAGCACTGGCACACTTTGTAAATTTATCAAAGTTTATGCACTGTTATACCAACTTTTCTTAACTTGTAACTTGTAAGTCAATAGTGACTAGGATGTCAAATTGAGGTGTGAATATCACAGTTGGAAATCGAATTCAACCACCCAATTTGATATCGGTTATAAGTTGATAGTTGGGTTATAATTGGTTATTGTGCATGGGCTAAATAGCGAAGCTCATTACCATTTATAGTCATATTTCAAATCCACCGGATACATGAAAGAAGTACCCATAAATTAAATGTTATTCACTTAGATCTCGAATTTTTTAACGAATTTTAAGTTAATGTAAAAGTGAGATAACACATTAAAATTAATTTATGGGCTTCCGTTTGCTCTTTTTTGTTCTTATATTTATTCATTTGGGATTATTTTTATTTTTTTGATAACTTTACATTTGTAATTTTTTTTTTTAATCTAATTTTAATTACATAAATTTAATTTTTTGAAATCTGTGTTTTTTTCTTTAATTTGATTTGATTTATAATTTGATTTAATTTATTTAACTATATATCAATATTATATACATATATTTGCATACTATATATACAAAGTGGATTAAAAGTGAGAACGAGTAGTTGTTCGAAACTGCTTTTTCACCCTTTGTATTTTTTTTATTGTTCCTTTATTTGATTTTGGAGGACAATAATAGTTATCGGGATATTGGCCATTGGGAATTCGTCCTGTTGGCTTAGTTTCGCGAAGCGTGTCATATTTTTGGAAATATATGCCCGTTCCATTGGACATATATTACTTTGTTAGGCTTTCGGTACGGCGCCAAGTTGATCGCGGTGACCTTTTGTTTATTTTTTTTTTGAGTCTTTCCGTTTTTGGTTCTGCATCGCGAGATTAGTTACGAACGTTTTCTAGTTTTTCTCAGGTTCAGGTTATTATTTATTTAATTTTTGAGAATTTTTACTTGATTTCAATTTCGTTTGGGAATTAGTCTTCGAATAGTGTGGAACAGAAACTCAGCTATTCTGTTGGTTCCCTTTGGTTTTCGTTTTTTATTATTGTTGTTAGTTACTATTAATAATATTCGAGATGCCGAAGTCGAGGAGATTATTGACATTTGAGAGATTTGCCCAAATATTCCTGGATTTTGAGAGGGAATTCAATGCTACTCCTCAGGAAGGTAACACGACCTTCTCCATTGAAATCCAGAAGGAGGAGTTCAAGTCACTATGGGCAAGGGTGAGGGATTCCTACGAGGCCTTTGCCACAGGTGACGAGGAAGATTTGGAAGGTGATCGCGAAGCTGCCCGTGAACTTTTTGGACACTGTAGGTTAGGATACATTACTGTTGCCTCACTAATGGGTGAACTTTCCCAGACCTTGGTCAACCAAGCTGGGATGTCATCGACACAGTGTCTCAATGGTCAAGGCAACGAGAACCGCATTCGACATAGCATGCAGCTACCCGCTTGTACCATGGAGGTGTTTCATGGGGATTACAAATCTTGGCCATCATTTCGCGACATGTTCACTGCTGTTTATGTGAACGGGGCCAACATTTCACCAGTGGAGCAGCTCTTTTATTTGAGGCAGTTCACGCGTGGCGAGGCCTTAGAAATTGTAAAAAAATCTCCTCTCACTGCTAATGGATTCCAGTAGGCGTGGAACAACCTGAAGGACAGATATGAGAATAAGAGGATTTTGGTGAATTCTCAGCTAAAGGTTTTGTTTACTCTAGCACCGGTCAAATCCGAAGCAGCCCAGGATATCAAGAGGTTGCAACGGGATATTAATAATTCGATATCGGCACTTAGGATGCACGATATTAATATCTCCAACTGGGATCCAATTTTTGTTTATTTGTGTTCCACCAGGCTGCCGGTGCTAACTTTGTCTCTCTGGGAACAGACAATCCAGAACAAGGTGGAGATTCCCAAATGGAAGGATTTGGATAATTTTTTGACATCACGGTTTCAATCTCTAGAAACTGTGTCTGAAATTCGAAATTTTGAACCAGTTGTTAGCGGTTCTAGGCCTGCCCCTGAAACTCTTCCTAATCCAAAAAGGGGAGTTCGATCCTTTTCCACTAGATTAAATAGGAAAGTTTGCAAATATTGTTCGGGAGACCATTTGGTGGATACTTGTCCGAAATTTTTGGATTTACCTCCTGAGAGACGGTTTTGGGTCGTGAAGAGGTACAGTCTTTGTATCAATTGTCTCACAGGTGGTCATAGACTCAATGAGTGTAAGAGTACTGTTGGTTGTACGGTGTGCAAGTTGAAGCACCACACTCTACTGCATCGAGAGGTGTCTGGATCCTCTTCGGGCGTTTTGGATACGCCAAGTTCAAGCGGTGCAGTCAGGTCGAATGGTGAGGTTCAAAATTGTTTTGCTGCTACGTCAAGGCAGATACTTTTGGGAACTGCGGTAGTTGGTATCTACCACCGAGGAGAAACGTTTAGAGCTAGGGCCCTAATAGATTCAGGGTCTCAGGCTACCTTCATTTCGGAAGGATTACAGAGGAGATTAGGATTGCCGGCGGTGAATATACATGCTAAGGTCTCTGGTTTGAATGGAGCATGTGCTGGTGCAGTCCAAAGACAATGTTCGTTTGTCTTAACTTCTCTGTTGGGCGATCAACCTCGTGTGGAGGCAATCGGTTTGGTGTTGCCGAAGTTAACCGGAATGTTACCCAGCTCGACTATTAACATATCGCGATCTGCAGCTTTTTCGGGGATCACATTGGCTGATCCTAAGTTTAATGAGAGCGATCGAGTGGACGTCCTAATTGGAGGCGACATTTATCCTAGCGTGATGTTGGAGGGTGTTAGGAAAAATCTTCTGGGGAATTTGATGGCCCAGGAGAGTATATTTGGTTGGGTTCTGACAGGGTCATTACCCGAACCGCGTTCCAAGAGCTATACGACTCTCGTGTCGTATTGCACTGAATTGGAATTGGATAAGCAGCTGGAGAGGTTCTGGAAATTGGAGGAACCTCCAAGACATTCGAAAATGTCGCCTGAGGATGAGTACTGTGAGGGATATTTTAGGAAAACAGTACGTAGAAATTCGGCTGGGCGATACATAGTGTCATTACCTATCAAGCCACAGTATGGTTCCCTTGATTGTCTTGGCTCTTCCCGCCCAAAGGCCTACAGACAATTTTTGCGAAACGAAGCTTCCTTGCTTCGAAATCCGTCTCTTAAACTGGATTATGATACGGTTTTATTGGAGTACGAATTTTTGGGTCATATGGCAAAAGTGAATTTGAGGAGTACGAACGAAGGAGATTCGTATTATTTGCCTCATCACGCTGTACTCAAGCCTGAAAGCTCTTCCACGAAGGTTAGGGTTGTTTTCAATGCGTCTAGTAAAACGTCATGTGGACTGAGCTTGAACGACACCTTATTTACCGGGCCTGTTTTGCAACACGATTTGAGACTTCTAATCGTTAGATGGCGTTTTTATCGGTATGTCTTTAATGGAGACATTGAGAAGATGTATCGACAGATTCTCTTGGACCCTGATCAGGTGAAGTACCAACGAATAGTTTTTCGGAAGGAGTCAGATGGGGAAGTAGAAGATTTTGAATTGAAAACCGTCACGTTTGGGGTAAATTGTGCTCCTTTTTTGGCAATAAGAACATTGCTTCAACTCGCGGATGACGGTAACTCGAAATGGCCTTTGGCATCGGAAATTCTACGCGAGATGATGTACGTGGATGATGCGTTAGCTGGGGCTCATGACGTTTCTGGAGCGCTAGAGGCCCGAGACCAATTAAGAGCGGCGTTGACTTCCGCGGGATTCTCAATGCGAAAGTGGACCTCAAACGACAAGAGAATTCTTCAGGGATTGCCTTCTGATCACTTGTTGAGGGAAGATTTTTTGGAATTTGAAGATGTCAGCTCCATCAAAACCCTGGGCGTACGATGGAATGCCAGGTCTGATCAGTTCTTCTTCACGACAACGACGATCGAAATTAAAGAGAATTTTTCGAAAAGGGAGGTATTGTCGATCATAGCCAAGCTTTTCGATCCTGCTGGATGGTTAGGTCCAGTCATTATCACTGCAAAGATTCTCATGCAGCAAATTTGGAGCGAGAAGACTGATTGGGATGAATTTTTGACCCCGGAGAGCCTTGCGAAATGGAAGCAATTTCTTAATGAATATAGTTTCATTAACAATATAAAAATACCTCGTTGGGTAGGTTTTCGACCCGATTATAATGTGGAGGTTCATGGGTTCTCTGATGCTTCGGAGAAAGCATACGGGGCGTGCATATACATTCGTATAGAGGATGATTTAGGTGCTATTCAAACCCATCTGTTGTTGGCTAAGTCGAGGGTCGCTCCTTTGAAGACAATTTCGTTACCTAGGCTTGAACTTTGCGGGGCTGTCTTATTGACTGAGTTGATGGAAGCTGTGAAGGCGAATTTGAAATTTGACGCATCAAGAAAAAAGTTCTATGGGTGGACAGATTCTACCATAGTTTTAGCTTGGCTTCAAAAACCACCCAGTTCGTGGAAAACTTTTGTTGCTAATCGGGTTGCAAAGGTGACAGAGCACCTGAATAAGGCCTGTTGGAGGCATGTTCGGTCGGAGCAGAATCCGGCTGATTTGATAAGTCGAGGAGCTCGACCGCAGGATTTGGCGACGGACAATCTGTGGTGGCATGGTCCCCAATGGTTAGGTTATCCTACCGACGAGTGGCGTAATCCTATTCCCGAGGAATATGACACTAAAGAGGAAGAAAAGTGTCACATGGTTTTCTTCACTTATTTTAGGGAGTTCGATGACCTTTTGAATCGGTTTTCTTCCTATTCGAGGGCGTTGCGTGTGATGGCCTTAGTGTTTAGGGTTTTTGATAGAGAACGCTCGCGTTGTGATTCTTTGGAGATTACTCCACACGAAATCCAGAGGGTGAGGGGAAAACTAATAAAAATAGCTCAACGAGCTTGGTACCCTCAGGAATACCGGCGGTTGTCTGATGGAGAGAAGATTGTTGAAGGAGAACTTTTGAATTTAAACCCCTTTTTAGATGGAGATGGTTTGATGAGAATCGGTGGCAGGCTGGCTAATGCGACTAGTGTATGAATATTTTATATGTTTGCCATACATTCATAACTAACTTGTCTGCATGTATGTATGTATGCTTGACAAAGTTGTGCAAACATGCTAAAGTTTATGGAGCAAAGGAAAAGAAAAAGATTTTTCTATTAAGAAATTGAAGGCAAAGAGAAGTGAAACTAAATCCAAATAAGCTGTCTTGTCAACATGTCACAGTTTTTCTTGGTATTTGTAGGTTTTTCTTGTACGTAACTGAAAATTGTTTTTTAATTACATTTAATTTGGAATTGTTTGAAGATTTTAAAAAATACAAGATTATTCAGAGCATTTAGTAAGTGAGAATATGTTTTAGGGGTGGAAGGTAATGTTCACTGTGTCTCATATACTTTTTTGTAATCAGCCTAGATTGCTTTTTTATACAGTAGTTTGCAGCCTTTTCCAACGGGCCTTAAAATTCGCCTTTAAGAGCTTATGAATACTGGATAAATGCTACAAAGACTGTCTGCAAGTGATTGATAATTGATTGATCATTCCATAAAAGCCATTTGGATAGAACCAATAAACTCCATAATTATGAGAAAAGTTTTGGAAAAAAGCCATTTGGATAGAACCTTTATACATAACAATTTTGCGAACAATTGAGGCTTACTCCCATCCTGCTGCCATTCGAGCACTTAGCTGCTATGAAGCTGCTTGAAGTTAGTATGGGACTGTCGAGATAAACTGAATCAGCTAGACAGGCAAAATAGGGACACGAGCGGACCAAAACCGTTTCGAACTAGCTCCTCATACCACTTGTGTTGTGTGTGTTAATTTTATACATGAGAGGTAGGACCTACAGTCTAAAGTCGACCCCGAATGACAGATTTTTTTCAGAAACTTTTCATGGCAATTTTTACTTTAATATCAGAGTTTTTGCCTGACGATTGCTGAGAAGAAGTGGCCGCTGAATGAAATATTTTTCATATTTGGTTTCTAGTTCGAAATGTGTGAGTCAGGAGTTGAACCACGACTCGCGTCTAATAAACCAAAACACTACCTACTAAACTATAGCGACTTATGGATGCATGTTTACATAACGGCCATCTATCGTTTTAAATTCGTTTCGCATCTGGCAATACTTATGTCATTCTATTCTGTTATAAAATTCAGTATATTATCTCCACTGAAGGTAATGAATCGACTTACGTTTCAGCAACGTTGGGATTTATTGGGCGAATGAGAAACTGCACGATGTGTCGATTTTCATCTTGGTGTATACATTAATAAGCAAACTTTCCGTATTTGGGGTTCAGAAAACCCACAGAAGCCGATGCACCCATTATGAGTCACTATTTGGTGCGGATTGTGGAGCGTAAGCATCATTAGCCCATATTTCTTTGAAAATGAGGACGGTGCAACCATTATGGTCAATGGAGGCACCTATCGCGCCATGACAACCGATTTTTTTGTACTCCCTCCGCATGGTAATGATGTGAACGATGTTTGGTTTCAACAGGATGGTGAATCGATTTTTTGCATCAAAAGTTTCATGGCCGTTTAATTAGCCGAAATGGTGCAATTTGACAGAGTTGGACTATTATCTGCGGCGCGCCGTTATAAGGAAAGTGTTATGCCGACAAACCAGACACAATTGCAGATTTGAAGGCCACAATTCGTGATACCATTGCCGAGATCCTATACACTCGAAAAAGTGCACGAAAATAGGTCCGATGGAATGAGTTACAGTGAGGCCAGCCGCGGCAGCCATATGAATGAAATAATATTCCATTTCTAACAGCAGCAATTGTACTTCCCAACAAAAAAAAATAAATTTGGCAAAACTTCAAAACGTTTTTATTTTATTCTATTTTTAAATTTAAACTTTTAAGTGGCCCACCCTATATATATATTCATGATAAATCCATAACCATCACTTGAGATTCAATTCAACACAAATAAATCCAATTTTATTTTAAATTTCGATTGAAAAACAAAAAAAATACAAACGTAACACATAGATTTGAATGTTTCCAGCTATAAAGCTAACGAGTTCATTTCACTTCATGTTTTGGTTTTCCATTTTTATGCCACTTTTTTTCTTTACAATTTTTATTGCAGCAAAGTAAGCTTTCAATCAAACTGATGATGGTGTTGTAATAAACAAAACATGAGCAAAAACAAAAAAAAAACGTGGCAAGAAATTCCAAAACTCATACATGCATACACATACGCATTCACAGCGGCATGTGAAAATTTTAAAACTGGGTTATAAGAAGAACTCGCGTAAAAAATGTTTGCAAGCGAAACGAAACGAATGTATGGCTGGAGAGAATTTCGTTTTCACAGATGAATACTTCAACACACACAAACGAAAGTCTACAATGTATAAGTCATGCTATTACACACTCACGAATACATACACACATTTAAATATTTAAATATATACGTATGAAATTATGTGTGCGTTACAAACTTTTTTTTACACAAACACTTATTGGGAGGGCCAAAATGAAATTTTCATTTCGAATTCGTTTTTATTTCCTTGGCTTAACAGCTTGTGATGACTTGTAAGCTGTGCTCCAATAAAAAAACAAAACAAAACCTAGAGTCCCAAAAATAGTCACTTTTTTGTAGAAGAAGAAGAATTTAATAAAATGCTTGAAATTGTTCTTGTAAGATACATACATATGTATGTACGAAGGCAGAGAAGAAAAACAGAGAAATTTTAGAAAGCTGATAAAGAAACGTATAAATTCGTGCATATGGATATGAAAAATGCAACGTAATTGACGAAAGAAAAACTAAAAACGTTTTGAATTTGTAACAGAACAGACTACTAACCCAAAGAGGCCAAACTATCTACTCAAATTGTGAAAAATGCAATTTGATTAAATGACAGAAAAATAAAATAAATTTCTTTTAAGCAACATTAAGGTTCTTTAAAGTCGCGGCAGTCTAGTAGATAGTGCGTTGACTTATTGGACGTGAGGCCACAGTTCAAACCCCAGGTCAGATATCTCCAACATAACGAAAAAATATATCTTCGGCGACTGCCTCTCAGCAGATTGCTGGCAAAAAATCTGAGAGTAAATAAAAAATTTGTCATGAAAAAGTTTCTAAAATATATGTCGTTCGGTGTCGACTTTAAATTGTAGGTTCCGCCATTCATGTATAAAAGTTAACACGCACAACATAAGCGGTGTGAGAAGCTGGGTTGTAATTCTGACTGAAGGATTATTCACTTATGACTATGATGATGCTTTGGCAATCGTTGATAAACCAATTAAAATCCAATCGTTGATGCCACTGCGCCAGTTGTGGCCTTTCGAACATCATGAGATGGAATCAAATTTGCAATTCGAACACTCTAACTAGCCAAACTGGTGGCTAAAGTGGCGGTCTCAGTTCCAATCTGAGAGGTATTTGCGTAGTTGCTTCGATTACTGAAACCAATATAAACGGAAATACAAATAAAGGAAATATAAAATGGATTCGGAGACTGAAAAACTTTCAATTGCCTGGTATAATCTTTTTACATGACATCTGTTTTTTAATGACATTATAAGCTTTGTAAAGGAAACAACTTTACAAATCAGTAAAATGATTTTTTTAAACAAATTTGTTTGGAATCAAACGGAGTCAGGAGTTGCATGGAATCTATACACCTTATACGTCAAGACAACACCCTACTCTACTGGTTTCCATAGAGTGATACGAAAAGGCGAACAACCTAGAACAGAAAGAATTAGAGATGTTTGAGGAAGAGACGATAGAGAGGATATATATAGCAGCATGGAATTTAACAAATCGTATGAGGTCCAACAAACCAGGTTGTCGAATTTCAAAACTGCTGTTTCCAGTAGTGGACAGTCGGAAAACCATGCAACAACCTCAGATCAACAAGAGAACAGGTCGTACTCTAACAGGGATTCTAACGCAACACTGCGCTATTGGCAGTTTCGTTGACAAGCTCAGTCTGCCCCACCAGGATTACTGATGAAGCTGCCAGGATGTGGATAAAACAGAATCACAAGCAACACCTTTTCTCTTAGTGCCCTGCACTTCAAAAAAGACATTACCGGGTTTTGGGTTTCAGGGCATGGTAACGCACATGCCACTAAGGGAACTGGCGGGTCTAATCCAGGGCTTAGGGTGGTTCAAACCCAAAAGTAACGGATCATGAGAAGTGGTTTTACCTCACAATGGGTAACACAATGGGGCATATGGGCCACCGAGTGAACTTGCCTATGAATGGTAAGCTACCCACTTGTCACCTTTACAACCTCTATGAATTTGTTTTATGTGGAATTCAGCATAAGAATTCCAAATTACTTCGAAAATGATTTTCTTGTTCTTTATTAAAACGTTAAAAAATAAGTAAATTATTCTTTACACTTTATATCATTCCCTCCTTTAGATACTCTATCAATTTTAAAATATTATTCATGTTATATACTTCCTCCCTTCCCTTCCCTTTATCAACATGATTACACTCTATTCCTTTTTTAATATAATAATTTCACCATCCAAATGGCTTTTTAATAGTCTCCCATGATGAAATTCAAGTGTCATTCGTTTCTTCTTTTTTATTACTGCTCGCTGTGTGTAAATGTCAAAGAACTCTTCGTTTTAAATGCACACATAAAATACCAATGAGTGCGTCCCTTACTACTCCTTCTCTCATCAATTGAAAATGAACTAAATTTCGTTCAGTTTCTCTTTTTCTAACTTTTTTCGTTTTTTTCCTGTTTTGCTCATTGAAAATCGTTTGTGTGTGCCAAATTCAAATTCAAACTCTAATCAATTGAGTTTTTGTTATGCTTTTTTCCAACGCTTTTATTGGAACCCATTACGCTCGTTCGTTTGTTCGTGCGTTGACATGCGGATGAAATAACTTATTGCTGGTGTAGGTGACTACACTATACTACTCTATACTATACTATACTTTACTATACTATACTATACTATACTATATAGTATAGTATATACTATACTATATATATTTTATACTATACTATATATAGTATATACTATAGTATAGTATATACTATACTAAAGTCATATCGGGTGCGCCATCTATCGCTTTAAATTTGAACCATCGGTTATTTCAAATCTGGCAATACTTATGTCATTTTATTCTGTCACAAAAATTCAGAAATTGCACAAGAAGGACCAGCACTGCCCGGTATACGCAAGTTTATTGCTAAAGTGCGGAAACTGATGTCATTGTTGGTGTAGCAAGACGTGAGCGTGCTCATACAGTACGTACGAAAATATCGAAGCCGTGGCTAAGAGTGTAAGTGAGAATCCATCAACATCAACTCGTAATCGTTCTCAAGAATTAAACATTTCCCGCAACAGTTTACGTCGAATTTTGTGAAAAGATCTCAGCATGACGCCTTACAAAGTTCAATTGGTTCAAGAGTTGAAGCCGCATGACCATCCATTCGCTAGATGGACCAACGAATGATGTCGAATTTGCCAAAAAAAAAAAAAAAGAATCATCTTGATGAATCATCAGATGAAGCTCACTCTCATTGTGGTGGGTGCATTAATAAGCTAAATTTTCGTATTTGGGATTCAGAAAACCCACACTTGGTCCTATAAAAACCAATGCACCCATTCCGACTGAAAGTTTGGTGCGGCTTGTGGAGCGGAGGCATCAATGGCCCACATTTCTTTGAAAATGAGGTGGTCGCAACCATTACGGTCAATAGAGACACCTAGCGCGCTATGATAATCGATTTTTTATACTCGCTCCTCATGGTAATGATGTGAACGATGTTTGATTTCAACAGCACGGTGCAACTTGCCACACATCTCTTGCTATAATCGATTTATTGTGTCAAACGTTTGATGGCCGTTTTATAAGCCGAAATGCTGATGTCAATTGGCCGCCAAGAAGCTGTGATTTGACGCCTTTGAACTATTTTCTGTAGGGCGCCGTTAAAGAAAAGTGCTACAGTGAGCGTCAAAAGTGAGTAAACACCACTGAAGGAATTAATTTTCTTAGGATAGCGAGAAAAGTAAATATAGTAAATAAAAGTAAATAGTCGAATAAATTTCCAAAAATAAAAACATTTAAAATGTTAAAACAAAAAAACAATTCATGATAAGGGAACTTTTTTATACTTAAGAACATAATAGTAAATTTAAAATTATAATGGGTGTTGACTCACTTATGGCGCTCACTGTATGTGGACAAACCAGAGACAATTGCGGATTTTAAGGTCAATATTCGTGATGCCATTGCCGAGATACAACCCCATACACTGGAAAAAGTGAACGAAAATAGGTCCAATTGAATGAGGTACTGTGGGGCCAGCCGCGGCAGCCCTTTGAATGAAATAATATTCCATTTCTAATCGAAACAATTATACTTCACAACAAAAATAATGAATTTGCCAAAATTTCAAAGCCTTTTTGTTTTATTGTATTAGAATACATAGTAATGAGTATTCGTTTTCATTTTACAAACATTATTTTCTTATCTAGATGCCTTTGTGTAGCGTACACTTCTTAAGAAAACCAATTTTTCCCAACTTTTATTTGCCAATGATTTGTTTCGATACGTTTTTAATTCCGAGCAAAGCATTAAAAACCTCAAAGGAATGCTCATTTTAATTGACTGCAATCGACCAACTTTTAAGTAATTTTAGTTTTAACCAATTCAGGCAGTCATTCAATTACAAATTATGGCCTACCATTTCACAAGGATAAACAACAATTACTCAAGCCCAGAGAGAGGGAAAACTTGCAGCCACAATTAATTTATAAAACAATTGATCAAACAATTAATCAAATGCTTGTCATTTTAATTGAAATAAGTTTTACGATTGACAATTTAGTTGGAATTGTTGAAACAAGGATTATTAAAAAATTTCTGGAATTGAACGTACACAGGCAGTATGCGTGTCAACAAGTTATTGAATTTTACTCTGCTTACGTTTGAAAGTTTTACGCAGAGTTATTAAATTCAATTTTTCTTTCTCTTTGCAAATGGCTGGCATATGCGTCATAAATGCGCGTCACGTGGATTTAACAGACAAATATTTGTTGTATCGCATGCATGAACGAAATAGAAAACTGTAGAGAGAAAACACCCAAAAAATATTGTTAAACAGTATGCATGCATGCGCTGATGATAAGTATGTGTGCGTGTATGCGAACAGAGCCATAAAAACTCTCAAATATTGTTGTCATACATACAAATGATTACGCGAGTACACATACATGTGTGTTTTTATTTATGCTTGCGGTTATTGTCTTCGTGTACATTGTTTTATTACACATGGCCTATGCTCATGAGTACACATGTGTATAATTTGTAAAGTCAATGTATTTGTAAAAACATTTTGTAGTTATTTGTTGCAAGCATATGTAAATATTAAGGAGGAACAGATTCTGCAAAGTATGATAATAAAAGGACTAAATTTAGTTACACTTTAATTCACTAAATGTTAACACATTTAAGGGGTTCATATACTTCTTGGGAGCTTTGTTCGATCTTTTTTTAGAGAAAAATATATTTAAAAAAACATTACATGTTAAAGAGGACATTTGATTGCTCATAAATTTTTTTTCCGGTGGTATGACAATCTAAAGAGGGTCAACTCAAAATCTGGCGCCCATTATTTGAGGAGTTCGAAGTGTTTGAGAGAAAAAATCGAAATGGATTCTTATAAAATATGTTAATGGCTATAGCCTGAACATACAGACATATTTAATTGGTCATTACAACCCTTTAGTCAGGATAACGACCTAACTTCTCACATTACTTATGTTGTGTGTGCTAATTTTATACATGAGTCGACCTACAGTTTAAAGTCGAATCCAAACGACAGATTTTTGACATGACAATTTTATTTTGCTCTCAGAGATTTTGCTAAAATATTGCTGATATAAAGTCAACGTAGAATTATTTTTTTTAAATTTCGTTATTGTGTAAGATATCTGAGCTGGGCTTTTTGCCAGTAATCTGCTGTGAGGAAGTCGCCGAAGAAATATTTTTTCATATTTTCGTTTTGATGTCTGACCTGGGATTTGAACCGTGGCCATACGTCTAATAAGCCGACATACTACCTACTAGACTACGGCCACTTTAGGATATTTTAAAACGGACATAACATTAACAAAATGGCGGCGTTTTGAATTTTTTTCTTAACGACTTACAACAATATCCTAGATCGGACAAAAACTACTCGTCTTATGTAAATTGTCCCAAAATTCTAGTTAAATTTCGTATCGTTTGAGTTAAAAGAAGATTTCTATCTTAATTATGTAGCTCTACAGTAACTAAAACTGTGAAAAATATAAATTTTTTGAAAATTAGCAAATCTACTAACCCCTTAAACGAGGCTACACTGGAGGTTTTCAAAATAAGCCACCAACATTATAAAGACTGCGTTAAAGAAATAGGAATTTTTTAGTAAGCCTATACTGTTATTTCAGGCTACGTTACAGTTAATTTATTGTATTAAAATATATTTTTGTGTATCATCATTACGCTTACAGTGGTGGAAATACAATAGCATCATAGCGTTCAACATTTTCTTAAACCTTTATACCCATTATGTTCATGCATTAAACGGAAGTATATTTTTAAGAAATTATATAAATATGACAAAACCAACGGAATTTTTTTGAGAAAATAACTAAAATAAAACGGAGAGATTTGCACTGTCATCATAGCAAATGAATGCTAAACCTCCTGAATTTTACCACAAATTTCTGGCTTATTTCTTGGGTGAGAAAAGACTTGTTATTATTGATGACAGCAAAAAAAAATACCAACAGTGTTTAGCTTCGGCGATAGAGAAGACTACACTATTATGAGTACTTGATTTTCCTAAAACCACGATTTTACAGTTCACGTGGAATAATTGGAAATATTGCTTTGCATAAATTGCTTGCAATTTATATGCTTCGTTCTGAAAGGGAAGCATATTATTCTGTAGTAAATAAGCACGTTTAGTTGGTTTGTTTAGGTTTAGGCTACCCTTACAGGATTTACAGTTGATGATTGCTGTCATTTTAATGACACCAAACTATTGTGTGTTACTTGGCAATGACTTTGTCCGATTTGATGTTTACGATGTTCTTTAAAGAATGCCAGTAGGATGGAAGACCTTAGCCTCTGCCTAGACTCCGTTTGACATTATTATACTGTATATGTCGCCATTAGTCTAGTAGATAGTGTGTCGATTTATTATACGTGAGACCGAATTTAAAATCCCAGCCCAGACCTCTCGAATAAAACGAAAAGTGAAAACATATTTCTTCGGCAACTCTCTCTCTCAGCAGATTGTTGGTAAAAACTCTGAGAGTAAATAAAATTGCCATGAAAAGTTTCTCAAAAAAAAAAAATTCGGAATCGACTTTAAACTGTAGGTCCCACCACTCATGTATAAAATTAACACACACAACATCAGTAATGTGAGAAACTAGGTCGTAAGTCTTACTGAAGGGTTGGAATGACCAATTAAGTATATCCTTCTTATTTCCTTCATGAGCACCAAACATTTGCTTTGTTGTCGGTAAATACTTTGTATTTAACAAACAAAAAAACATGAATTTTTATTCTAATTGAAGCCGAATCTTGCAGAAGATTTCCTTCAATAACAACTCAGTTCACAAAATTTTTTAATATGTTGTTAAGAAAAAAAGGGGAATTGTGCCTATTATATCTCTCTTCACTGTACTTTGTTTATCATTTTTATTTATTTTCTCCTCCTTCCATTCTTTACATTTTTCTAGTCCTTTTCATTCATTTCGAAATGATAAAGAGAGCGAAAAAGAGTTGGAGTTATTTTGTTTCAACTTTTTCTGTCCCTTTTCTTGCTCTTCTTTTTATTATGGCCACTGCCACGTGTAGCTTAATATTGTCTGAATAAGCTAAACTACAAATGTTTGCTTGTTTTATAATATTTACAGGGTATGAGTGTGCATGTATTTTTCATATTTGTGTGTGTTTATAGAAGTTGTTTAGGGTATAGTTATTGTTGTATATGTCAGGTTTTTTTATCCTGATATTTTTATTTGCATGATAAGCCACCGTTTTGTTGTGTCGTCAACACATTTTTCACTTCCGGTAAAAAAGAAGAAAACAAAAAATTACAAGAAAACTTTTTTACTATTACGTGAGAGATATTCGTTAGAAATGTTCATTAAATATTTGAAGTTGTGTTTTACATGAAAAGAAAAATGATTTAAAAAGTGGAACTAAAAACCATTTATTTTTGGTAATATATTTCGGCGTGACTGTCAGATAGTATTGGTAGGTTCTGTCTTTTGTACCTCCTATGCAACTTGATGGCATATCCTTAGCTTCTGCAAGTTTTCCCATGGGCTCGAAATATTTCATTAAGGGACCAAAAACTCCTGTTACTAGTCCAAGATCTGCACTTGACATACATAAAATAACCATAAAATAGTCCTTCTGTTAAAAGAATATTCAGCTTCCAAACTGATCCATTCATTTTTGTTATAAAGTGTTGATTGAAAGTATCTCCCAAACTTATAGAGTCTACGGACCTATCAGACCTGTCAGCCAATCGACAATCCTAAGGTCCCGAAATCTCCTAATAAATCTCACATTATACATGTCTGCCATCAACTTGCTATTGCCTTCACTACCATGTGAAGTGGACTGAAGGCCAATACAGCCCCCAACGCAAAATCTGCTAGCTTCTGTATTCTACTTAATACCATTTGAAATATTTAAAATTTTTCTTGCTATTCAGGCAATTATCCCATGAATCATTATTGATCAGATCAGGTTGTATGTCCAGTTAATAAATCCTTTGCTGCATCTCCAGCAGTTTCCTGCAAGTCTTCTGCATACCTTTAAAGTACATCAGACCTTTCTAGAGACGTCTTCTATATGAGCCCTCCATATCAACTTATTATCCAATCGGCTTCTCTAAGCTGTGACGACCCTTATTATCCTGCGTATGTTTAAATAAATCGAGTGCATAGGCTTCCAATTTTCTTGGATGGGCAGCCACCTCTACCTTTAACTTTTCTATCAATTGATTCATTTATGATCTCGTGATAAGTATTATCAAATGCACCCTCTGCATCAAGAAATGCACATATGGTTTAGCTCCTTCACATTCAAGGGCTTCTGAAGGTTTCACATTAAATCTACAAGAGCTGACTCAGTAGATTTGCCTGCTGTATAAGGATTTTTAAAATTTTCTCACCTTCTTTATCTATAAATAGAATTATAATGTTCCCTGAAGCCCTGTATAATGTGTTTTGAAGTAGACGCAAAGCCAGGGTTCAAGCCTCAAGCCAGACATCAAGACAAAATACAAAAAATATTTCTTTGGCTACTTCCTCTCAGCAGATTTCTGGCAAAAACTCTGTGAGTAAATAAAATTGCCTTGAACAGTTTCTCAAAAAAATTTGCCGTTCGAAGTCGACTTTAAACTGTAGGTCCCACAACTCATGTAAAAAATTAACACACACACAAAAGAAGTGGTGTGAGAAACTAGAACGTTGTACAACGGGTCAATTCGACCTCCGAGAACTGTACTTGTCTTAATTGACAAGTACACGTCCTCTAACCTAACCTAACCTAACCCATTGAGTTCTACTCCTATGAAGAGCTACTGCTTCCCTATTAAAGTAATGCTAGACATGGCTTTATGAATCATACGCATTTGGTGCCCCTTTTCTAAAGAATATTATTTTTAAGATAGAATTAACATTGTGGAAATGTTCGTAAAGTTAAAGATCCTAAAGAATTATTGGGCAATATAGTACCGGAATGTGTACTTCCACTGGATAATAATATCCTTACGTTTTATATTAGTTATGACACATTGTCTGTTTTAGGTTTTATTGACACTCACGCCACATTCATTTAATTTTTTTTTTTTTTTGTTTCGTTTAGTATGATCAAATAAATATTCTCAAAAGAGATTAAAACGTTCGCAGCGATAGCTGGTTAACAGTACGTATGAGTAATATTTCTGTACAGCATATTAAATATATAATACTCATACGCCATGGTCGGCACGAAATTTCAAATCATAAATGTTTTACATACAATAAACGTGTAGCACAAGACTATATTCTACTTGACTTTTGATTTCTTCGCACCATAATAAGAATATAATTAAAACGTACCACGAAAGACTTCAAACTTTAAATAAAAATTCGGCCTTAACTTTACAAAAATCATATACAAAACCGCACTAAGTCGAAAAAAGAGTTGTAGTAATCAATTCTAATGTTATATCATAGACTTGGTATTTTAAGCATAACAATAGAAGCATTAACATCGATTTATTATGGTTGGCTAATATTACTGTGCTTAATTAGACAGCACTATACAGATTTTTTGCAAAATATACCAGAGTTTTGGAATTTGAATCGAAGCTAGTATATATTAAATTGACGTACTTTACAGTATTGGCTAGTATGTCTTAGCCAATTTTACAATTTTAATAAGTTATAATTTTAGCCAATTTACCTCAGGTTAGATAAATTCTATTTATTAAATTTGGGTGCACAAAAATAATTAGTTTTAGGGTCTCCAAAACTGATTGAAAAGAGTATAGCAAATGTTCATTTCAGGTGATGACAAGTCACCATATTTACTACATGTACATATTTAGCATGTGCATGTGTATAAGGCTGTTATGTTAAATACATATATAAAATTAATGCAAATCATGTACATTGTGCAACCATAAAATGTTTAAAATTTAACTGGTACCTCTAGAAGTGGTGTTACTGCACCGTTTTTCCTTTACAAATGATTGATTCTGAAGCGAAATTATTTGTTCACGCCTCTTCGTACGTTCTTTAGAATTAGTAATTGTACAAGTTAACACAGTAAATAAAATAATCACTTTTTGTTTCATACGTTTATCTGTCGCCAAGCTGCGTTAATACAAATTATGACTTAAATGTTCGCTTGGTTGCGTATGTTAAGATGCTGTGCTACAATCATGCATACATACTTCTATCGATCATTCTATTTTCCTTATTATCATAGTCTTTGATAAAAGAACATAGCAACAGCAAAGCTTTGAACTGCTGTAACAAAGCTTTTCTCATTGCGAAAGCATAATTGTTCAAATACGCAATTACATCGCTACCAACAAATTTTAGGCTGAATTGGCGACATAATTACATACAACAATAACACTCGAGTATGAAGCTCGTAATATGCTTAGTTTTTGGGATTATTTAATTAATTGTTAAGTACAGCTCAAGCGAGTAAGATCGCTATAGTAAAAATTATCAAATATAATATTATTTTAAAAGCAAAAACTGTACTTAATTTAACTGGCGCCCAACTAAGAGGCTTAAGAACCTACAACTGCTAAAGGACATTCGAATCCCAAAAAGACAAAGGAGTAGTGTTTGCCTTCTTCATTAAGACATTTAAGTTGAGAGCTGCTTAAGGACCTAGAACTTCTGAGAGGACATGCGTATCCTGTAAAGACAAAGGAAAGCTTAAGAAATTTAAAAAGTGGTGAAGACCTTGCCGTACTGAAAGGACATGTGAATCCTGTAAGGACGAAGGAGCCGTGGCTGAATTCATCTTATTCATACATCTTAGAAATTTAAAAGTGTAAGTGATCATTTAAAAAATTTTTAAGTGGATATTATACTAGTATTAAATTGTGAATGATTAGTGAAATTTGTGAAAATTGGTGTTATATTTTACATGTTAAAAAAATTAAAACTCAGAGTATAAATATTATTTTTTTTATTTCGACTCGAGAAAAACCGCGAAATACTTTCTATGTAATTCTTTGATAAAAATTTTCGGTATTAGTGTAAAATTTTAAAGGAAATTTGATCATTAAAACGACGATTGCTTTTAGCGTTCCTATTGATAAAGTGCGAAAGGTGAAAAATATTCTACAATTTTATCAAATTTTCTTCTACATAGTCTTTTAGTGAAAGTAATTTTCAACCTAACAAAATGTTTCCTAATAGAGAACAGGTTATAGAAATTGTCAATGAGGTGAATGAAAGAACGAAACAACAGTTATCAGAACAGTTAAATAACTTGACTTTGGCGATCAATGCGTTGAAACCTCGTGGCGTTGAACAGTACTTGCCTGTTTCTGTTAATCCATTGATTCAAGAAAATAATTCAAGTTTAGATTTAATAAAGTCCCTTCCTGAATTCAGTGGCGATTCTGTTTCTTATCCAGCCTGGCGAAGTGCGGCTGAATTTGCCATCAACTACTATACCGAGGGCTCAGAAAAATATTACATCGCTATGGGCATATTCCGAAACAGAATTATAGGGTCTGCAAACACCACACTTGCATCTTTTAATACGGTGCTTAATTTTAAAGCAATTATAGCTAGATTAGACCAAGAATATGCCGACAAAACACCATTATATGTACTGGAGAATGAGCTAAGTACTCTTAGGCAAGATAATCTTTCTATTACTGAATACTACAATAGGGTAGATAGGAAGCTTTGTCTTATAATAAATAAACAAATCATGACTTACAACGAGAGTAGAGATGTCATCGATACTTTAAATGATCGCGCTAGAGAAAACGCTTTACGAGTTTTTATATCAGGACTTCGTCGCCCGTTGTGCGATATACTTTTTTCTGCTAGGCCCAAAGATCTCCCAACTGCTCTTGCAGTTGCCCAAGAACTCCAGGTTAATCACAAACGGTACGATTTTGCAGAGGCTTTTGCGGTTGGAAATACCTTTAAGCCAAATGGGCCAATATTGTCTCAATACAAACAAATAGAACGCAACAACCGACCTCAGGTAACTACACGTTTCAATCAAAACACTGTCGATAGATCAACTCCAATGGAGGTTGATAACAATACAAGCTATTACCGGCAGCGTAATAATTTTTCCAACCTACATAATCAACAGCATGTGGAAAATTCAGTTCAACCACATACTATATCTAATTATATCACTAAAACACAGAATTTAAGTCCTAATTTGTCATTACCATATAAACGGAATCGGGAACAGTTACAATCGGATCGTTCACCCATTCCCAAACTACAAAGGGTAAATTATATGCCGGAGGAAATACGAACTTTTTCAAATGAAGGCGAAACCCTGAGTCGAAAAATTGATTTTGAAAATGAATATTATTATGAGAATGACCAAAATGATCATCATAATTATAATGATGATGTTATAGCGGAATATGGTGACGAAATAAATTTTTTAAACTAAATTCGCTCCTGCCGTTTATTACGAAAAAGTGCAAAAACGGTCAGGAGCTTCGTATTTTAATTGATACTGGCACATCAAAAAATTATATAAAACATTTTTCATTTCTTCAAGGAATTAAACCTTTGGAAAGACCTTTCAATCTAAAATCAATAAACGGTAAAAATGTAATAGACAAGAAGTGTCTTATTAATGTTTTAGACAATACCTCGACGTTCTTTCTGCTTTCAAACTTAAACACGTTCGACGGTATTATAGGTTATGATTTCCTAAGGCAAATTGACGCAATTATTGATACTGAAGGAGGGTATTTGCTTTATAGAAATGGTAAAGCAAAATTACAACATCTTTCATGTGATCAAGTTAATTTTATCAAAATAGAAGAAGATACAGTTCCAACTCAATTTCAAGACCAGTTTCGACAAATGATAAATAGGAATATTAATGCCTTTGCTGACCCAAATAGAGCTTTGCCCTACAACACGACTGTTAAGGGCAGAATTCGTACAAATACAAACGAACCGATATATAGTAGAAGTTACTCCTATCCCATTTCCGTAGCCCCATTTATCAATAATGAGATAAAAACACTTCTTAGAGAAGGAATAATAAGGGAATCATGCTCGCCTTATAATTCACCTATTCATGTGGTGTCTAAGAAGGGTTTTGAAGAAGATGGAAGGCCAAAATTGCGAATGGTCATCGATTTTCGCAAACTTAATGAAAGAACAATTCCTGATCGATATCCCATCCCGGACACATCTGTAATCTTGGCCAACTTAGGAAATTCAAAATTTTTTACAACCTTAGACCTTAAGTCAGGATTTCATCAAACCATTATGTGTGAGGAGGATAGGCGAAAAACGGCGTTTAGTATAAACAACGGAAAATATGAATTCTGCAGATTACCTTTTGGTTTAAGGAATGCGCCCAGTATCTTTCAAAGGGCTATCGATGATGTTTTACGTGAAGCTATAGGAAAATATTGTCATGTTTATGTTGACGACATAATCATTTACTCTCCAGATGGGGAGTCGCATTTAAAACACATCGATCTCATACTCCAGAAACTTGAAAATGCAGGAATGAGAGTATCGCCCGAAAAATCAAAATTTTTTAAAACTCAAGTGGAGTTTCTTGGATTTCTCGTTTCTGAAGCAGGCATTAGCACCTGTCCGGATAAGGTTCACGATATTATTAATTATGAACCTCCCCGAACCCTTCGAGCATTACGTTCATTTCTTGGCTTATCCTTGTATTACAGACGCTTTATAAAAGACTACGCTGCAATAGTTAAACCCTTAACTGTTTATCTTCGCGGAGAAAATGGGCATGTGGGAGCGCGCAATTCAAAGAATATAAGAATTGATTTGAATCCGGAAGCACTGCAAGCCTTTGATCGAATAAAAAAGATACTAGCTTCGGAAGATGTTTTACTTCAATACCCTGATTATAACCAACCTTTCGAGCTCACAACCGATGCCTCTTCTACAGCTTTGGGCGCGGTTTTGTCGCAAAAAGGTCGCCCTATTACAATGATTTCGCGAACGCTTTCTGCTAGCGAACAAAATTATGCTACTAACGAACGTGAGCTACTTGCGATAGTGTGGGCTTTGAGAAAGCTTCGTCATTATTTATACGGAATCAAAGACATACAAATTTTTACCGACCACCAGCCACTGATCTTTGCAATGTCGGAGAAAAACCCTAATGCTAAAATGAAAAGATGGCGCGCATTCATCGAAGAGTTTTCGCCTACTTTTCATTTTAAACCTGGGAAAGACAATGTGGTAGCGGATGCACTTTCTCGGCAATTTTCCCACCATTTGAGTGAAGCTACATCAGACGGCACCGTTCACAGCGAACAATCTCTAAGTAAAGTAATTAAAACAGTCAATTGCCCTATTAACCAATTCAGAAATCAGTTAATGATTTCCAAATCAAATTCTTTTAGCAAAAATACTAAAATTATTTTCAATAAATTGACTCGTCATACGATCACCTTCGACTCTCTCGAAAATCTTCTCCAGTGCTTGAAAGCCATTATTAACCCTAACGTTACCAACGGAATTTTCTGTGATCTCAGAACATTAGCTGAGATACAGGATGCAGTATTATCGGCTCTTCCTGGCATTAAATTTATCCACACTGAGCTTCTCTTAATTGATTTAATCAATAAAGATGATCAAATGGAAGTGATAGCAACGGAACACAATCGGGCTCATCGGGGCTTACATGAAAACTTTCGTCAAATCACTCGTGATTATTATTTTCCAAACATAAAAAAATCATTGAAATCAATAATAACAAATTGTAAAATATGCTTAGAGAATAAATATCAACGAAAACCACCTGACCCTGGAATAGGTAAAACACCAATTCCACACCTTCCAGGAGAAATTCTTCATATGGACATATTCATTACTGGAAAGCAATTGTTTTTAACATGCATAGATAAATTTTCTAAGTTTGCTGTAGTCAAACCAATTATTTCAAGGTCTACGGTTGATGTTAAATACGCTATGTTAGAAGTTTTGTTAACGTTTAATAACACCAAAGTCATTGTCTCTGACAATGAAAAGGCTTTCCGATCAAATGCTATTAAGGCTTTATTAAGGGATTGTTTTTCAATAGAACAATTCTTCATACCCACTCTTCACAGTGAAAGCAATGGTCAGGTAGAAAGGTTACACTCCACCTTGTTGGAAATTGCGCGCTGTATTAAAGAGCAGCAAAAGATTGACGATACTATTAGTCTGGTTATTTTAGCAACGCATAAATACAATTGTAGCTATCATTCCGTCATCAGCGCCAGACCAACCGATATATTTCATAACTGTGCAGTGGAGAAGTTAGATGTTATAAAGGAAAAGTTATTCGAAACTCAGAAAAATACTTTAGAAAGAAATAATCGTGGGCGAGAGGTAAAGACTTATAGCACCGGAGAAAAAGTTTTTATAAGACGAAATAAAAGACTTGGAAATAAATTTGATAAAGTGTTTGTTGAAAAAACAATTGAATTGACCTGGGCACAACAGTCTTGATTGATGGCAGAAAGGTGCATAAAAGCAATCTTCGTTAAAAACGACGTAATAAATAAAAATTAAGAATAAAGAATAAAATGAAGAAATAAAAGTACATATTTAAATATTTTCTTTCATTAAGAAATATAAACATAAACATAAAAAACATAACATCATAAACAAAGAGTAACAGCATTAAACTAGCAGGAATATGTTCAAATATACCACTTGTTAATTTTTTAAATTATCACAGTAGCCTTAAGAAATCTCACAAATTGAATTATTACTAATTTTTAAATAACTCTGTTTAACTCACTTTGCATAATTTAACATTAATATTTAATATTTAATTATAATCAGTAGTAACTAAGCCAAATTCTTTGCAATAATTTAACTAAGCAATTACGCAAACAGTTCACTTAAAGAATAATGTGCGAAGCAGCGTACTTTTCGAATCGAGGACGATTCGTGATTTAGAAGGGGGATAGTTAACACAGTAAATAAAATAATCACTTTTTGTTTCATACGTTTATCTGTCGCCAAGCTGCGTTAATACAAATTATGACTTAAATGTTCGCTTGGTTGCGTATGTTAAGATGCTGTGCTACAATCATGCATACATACTTCTATCGATCATTCTATTTTCCTTATTATCATAGTCTTTGATAAAAGAACATAGCAACAGCAAAGCTTTGAACTGCTGTAACAAAGCTTTTCTCATTGCGAAAGCATAATTGTTCAAATACGCAATTACATCGCTACCAACAAATTTTAGGCTGAATTGGCGACATAATTACATACAACAATAACACTCGAGTATGAAGCTCGTAATATGCTTAGTTTTTGGGATTATTTAATTAATTGTTAAGTACAGCTCAAGCGAGTAAGATCGCTATAGTAAAAATTATCAAATATAATATTATTTTAAAAGCAAAAACTGTACTTAATTTAACTTACACACTGACTGTTTTGCTATCTTAGCTAGAGATTTACGATATTGCAGAATAATCTTTGATGTGAAACACACTCTCTAGAGATCTAATAGCGGCTTTATTATCACTCAATAAGTGTGCAACCAAATATACTCTACGACAAAATTTTTTTACCGACAGCCTTTATATGCATTATCTGGACTTGATTTGCGCCAGGTTTCCATTCCGTACAAGGAAGAAGATTTTTTACATGCGTTGAAAATTCTAAACTTGGTTAGTTTGGATATTTGTGAACTTCTCCATACTGATTGTAGTTGTCCAAATGCCGCACTCACTTTATTGAGTCTGTTGTTTAAGTCTGCTTCCATTTCTTGTAGCTATACTGCCTATATAGCAGAATCTATCTACGTATTCGTCTAGTTGGCCTTGTAGCCTAATGTTATCGGTGTTTACATTGCTAATTCTCAAGGCTTTGGTTTTCTTTAAATTAATCTCAAATACAACATTATGCGCTAGAGTTGCTAAATCCTCTTGCTTTGTTTGCATGTTACAGACTTTGTGCGAGAGTAGACAAATTTCATTCGCTTAGTCCGTATACTCGAGTTGGCGTGATAGACTCTCTGTTAATCCTTTTCTCTCTGAACAGACTTCACTCATGAGATCATCCAGCACGATGGTGGATAGCTGAGGTGTTTGGGAGAAGCCTTGTTTTACTCCAATATTTGTAAGAAATGGTTAACTTATATTGTTGCTTGCATGCTTTCCATGTGGCAGTTGGTCTGATGCTATCAAAGGCTTTATTGAAGTGTGCGAACAATAATTACAGGGGAGTCTGCCATTCAAGAGATTGTTGTAGGATAATGCGTGCAGTGTTGGCTTCGTTTGACCGGAAACTTGCCTGTTCGTCATGTAGATTTTCTTTTGCCTGGCTATGAAGCCTTTCCTGTATGATAATTGCCAGTATCTTGTACGTGGTGCTGACTAGAGTAATTGCTCTCCAGCTATGGCCTCTCAAGTTGCCACTTTTCGAAGACTTAATGAGGATGCCTTCCTTCCACGTTGGAGTTGGCCTTTCTTCTTCTACCAGGCTTATGTGATGTGGGGCTGTAGATGGTTCGATGGCTTCGATGTCTATTTCTGCTGGTATCTTAACTTTCCAATATCCTCTTTTATTGCCCTTTTACTGGGCAGGGTTGTTTTATATTCGTAACATATTTTTATTTTTTGCAGGATTGTTGTTTCCAATTCAGTTCAGTTTCCTGACGAAGGGACTGAAAATAACTTACTGACTTGAAAAATAACTGCAGGTCTCGCTACTCATGGATGGTAAAAATCTGGGCTGTTTTTTTCTTTTTTTTTCCTTTAAACAATTTTATCTTCTTTTTCCTACCATTAAGTTGCACTATATAAAGTCACTCTGACAAGAGGTTAGAGAAGTCTCTCGTGATGTAATTGAAAAAAATCCACTATTTTGTCTCTCTTCGTTTTGTGGCATTTCATTTTCTTTAAGTCAGCCTTTATTATAACGCTTGCAATCAAGAAAACTATACTTTCAACCATACCCGCATAATTGTTTCATTTTCTAAAAACTTTTTCTTGTTCTTTATGTTACACTTCGTGGCCGTTTGACGCAAACACCAACAACAACTTTTAAACTAATTGCAGTAGCAGCACTTTTAAAGCCAGAGTGTTACATGACGCAACCCAACATTAAACAAAAACTGCAGCTCCGTTTTACTCGAACTTCTTTTTAATTTTCTTGCTAAAATTGGATGGAAATGGGAATCTCTTTGTATAAACGCATATGTGTTAGTGTCAATCAGTGTGTGCGTGCATGAGTGAGTGTTAAAGTGCTGTGGTGTGTAAAAGATATTTTAATGTAACGGTGTCAAGTGGGTTCCGTTTCATTTGTTGTGTGAGTCGTAAAACAATATTAGAAAGAAGAAAAGAAGACGAGGATATGAAAGACAAAAACCCTCTAAGACAAGCTTAGACACACACATTTATGCGCACATACACATAATATTATATACTAATGTAACACAATGGTGACTTGGTTTAATGGCTGTCTCATTTAAGTTTTTTTTTAGCAACTTTCGAAGTTTTTTTATTGTTTTTGCTTTCTTTTGATCTCTTGACTATTAAAAGGAAATGAAACTACTTTTGACATGATAATAAGAACCTATTTAGTATATAAGCAACTTGAAAATTGATTGGATGTGTATTAACCCATCTCTACAAATAACCTTTAAACCCTTTAACAGAATTTATACGAGAAATATTGTCTTTTGTAAATTATTTCTAGAAAAACATATGTACATATGTACGTACACATTGTACATAATTCTTACTTACAACCGTTCAGTCAGGACACGACCTACGTTGTGCGACTGCGAACAATAGATTTTTTGAGAAACTTTTTCATGGCGATTTTCATTTATCCGCAGTATTTTTGCCTCAAATCTGCTAAGAGGCAGTCGCCGAAGAAATATTTGATCATATTTCGCTTTGAAGATGTCTAACCCGGGGTTGGAACCGTAGCCTCACGTCAAATAAGCCAACATATCAGCTACTAGACTATGGCGAATACATTATATCGACTGGGCATTATATCCGCCATTTTTGCATTGTTGCCTTTGCAAATTTCAAGATATGAGGTGTGTGCTGGATTCCACAGCATTAATAGGTGACAATAAGATTCCAGATGAGATAAGTATGAGCTAAGAAATACGTAGAACTAGTCGAGGTGTCAATTCGACATCCACTAAAACATTTATTCTATCTGATCGATTGAGAAATTAGACGGAGACTGTATACTTCAGGGTCACCGTAGTCAAGTAGGTAGTGTGCTGGCTTATTAGACGTGAGGCCACGGTGCAAACCCCAAATCGGACATCTTTAACAAAATGAAATACGAAAAAATATTTCTTCGGCGACTTCTTCTCAGCACATTTCTGGCAAAAACTCTGGGAGTATATAAAAATTGCCATGAAAATCTTCTCAAAAATCTGTCTTTCTGAGTCCACTTTAAACTGTATGTCTCGCCATTCACGTATAAAATTAAACACACAAAATGAGTGGCGTGAGAAACTAGATCGTAATCCTGGCTGAAGAGTTGTAATGACCAATCAATTATGTATGTATGTATGTGTGTGTGTATGTATGTATATACTTCAGGGTAGAATGAAAGAGGTTGCAGAAGCTCCAGGCTGTTATGGCCCCTACTCGATCATTTTACAACCCAATAGTCACTAAATCTTGGTAGAAAATATTTAGATTAGGATCCTTACCAGGTTTCTGGGATCCAGGGCACAATAACTGGCCGGGATTTAACTTTAATTGTTTTACTTAACTGCGATTATTTTCAGTTGTATTTTGTACAACAAATCCAATTTTGAGAGTACTTGTATACCCAAACAAAACCTTTGTAACCCTTAAAGTTTTTAGAATCCTGAACTACTATTTCTGTAGAGCTTGAAACCTTATGCCGCAAAAATTTTGGTTCTTAAATTACGTCACAACAGTGTTTTCAAACTGTTTAAATATGTAACAAATTCGAAACAAATCTGAAATGAAAAGAGCATTTGAAATTTACTGACTTCTTCAAGTAAAAAACATGTTCAAGTGGATACTTTCTCCCAAAGCCGCAATTTTTGCAAATATTTTACACGAAGGCAAAGTAATTGGTATGATGGTGATGACACTCGCGTATGTACTAAAGATCTTATACAGTCTCAAAGTAAAACACTTACGTGTCACATATTTTTCATACAGTTTTGCATATGAAATTTTTAAAAAAGAAGACTAAAAAAATTTATTTTTAGTTTATGTTGTAACATAAAGAAATTGTATGTTAATGACCAGAAATTCTTTTTCTTTTACTGAGTATTCCTACGTGACACATTGTTACTGGAAATGTAAATTTGGAAGTTTTTCTCAAAAAAGCTTAAAAATTTAATAATTTTTCCTAGGCAAAGCAATCAACAGTACAATTACTTGTACTTGGGGTGGCAAAGACGTGTAAGTACCTGTTTGTGCATAAAAAAATCCTTTTTAGACAGAGAGAGAGAAAGAGTTCTTAGGCGTTGAACTAGGTAGCAAGGATAATGATGAAATTTACATGTAAGTATATGCATTTTATTGAACATTTGTTGAGTTCAATAAATTCAAAGATTTGAACCAATTTTTTATTCAGTTGAGAATGCAGACTTATAGTAAAGGGTGTTTTTTATAGAGGTGTAGACCTTTAAGTTGGCATTACTTTTCAAGATGGCGACCGATTTAACAGCTGTCAAGTGATTTATTCTCAGTTTGGTTTGGCAATTCATCGTGAACAACGCTTGCAAATAGTGCAATTATAAAAATAATGGTTCTGTGCGGAAAACGTATCGCGCACTACGTCCATTTTATCGTCGACAAAATCGTCCATCAGAGCAGTTAATTCGATTAACCATGGAACGTTTTCGCACCACGTTTACTCTTATTGATAACTCGCATCCCCAGAGACGCTGTACGGTGCGTACAGAAGAAGCTATTGCTGCTGTAGAGCGTAGCATTGAGGAAGACCCGAATGAGTCCATCCGCCATCGAGCACAGGAATTGGATCTGTGTTCATCCACTTTATGGAAGATTTTGCGGAAGGATTTTGGTCTGCGTGCTCACAAAATCCAACTCGTGCAAGATTTGAAGCCAAACGATCATCAAGTAAGGCGTAGATTCGTCGAATGGGCCCAAAACGAAATTACCGTTGTTCCCGATTTTCATAGCGAATTTTGTTTAGCGATGAAGCGCACTTCTGGTTGAATGGCTACGTCAACAAACAAAACTGCCGCATTTGGAGTGAAGGTAATCCTCAAGTGTATGTGGAAACACCGTTACATCCAGAAAAACTGACTGTTTGGTGCGCTTTATGGGCTGGTGGAATCATTGGTCCGTACTTTTTCAAAAACGATGGTGGCCAGAACGTTACAGTCAATGGTGATCGGTATAGAGCCATGATTACTAACTTTTTCATTCCTGAATTGAATAACCACGATGTCCAGGAGATGCGGTTTCAACAAGACGGCGCAACATGTCACACAGCTCGTGCCACAATAGATTCATTGAAAGACACGTTTTGTGACCGCCTAATTTCACGTTTTGGACCTGTGAATTGGCCTCCAAGATCTTGTGATTTAACACCGCTAGACTACTTTCTGTGGGGCTATGTAAAGTCATTGGTCTATGCGGTAAAGCCACAAACGCTTGACCATTTGGAAGACAACATTCGCCGTATTATTGCCGATATACGGCCACAAATGTTGGAAAAAGTCATCGAAAATTGGACGTCCAGATTGGACTACATCCGCGCCAGCCGTGGCGGTCATATGCCAGAAATCATATTTAAAATGTAATGCCACAAGATTATCTTTCGGATAAATAAAATTCATGTCAATCGAATAATCCATCGTTGTTTTATTGCAACTTAAAGTTCTATACGTCTATAAAAAACACCCTTTATAATATTTGTTTTTAAAAATTTATTTAAAAATGAGTTTTTAAAGGAAGAACAGTAACAACTAAGAAAATGGTAGGCCTTTTGTACTCCTAGTAATTGAAGCTAATTTTGTTTTTCAAAATTTTTCAAAAGTTTTCACGTTTAAGGGAATATAATATTGTAATTCTAGTAGATAGTGTGTTGGCTGATTAGACGTGAAACTACGGGTCAAACTCCAGTTCAGACATCTCCAATAAAAGGAAATATGAACAAATATTTCTTGAGCAACTGTCTCTCAGAATATTTCTGGCAAGAACTATGAGAGTAAATAAAATTACCATGAAAAAGTTTCCCAAAAAATCAGTCTTTCAGAGTCGACTATAAACTGTAGATCCCGCCACTCATGTATGAAATTAACATACAAAATATTAGTGGTGTATGAAGCTAGATCGTAATCCTGACTGGAAGGGTTGTAATGACCAATTATGTATTAATGTAACTATGTATGTCAATTTTCTCTTTATCCCATATCCTATGACATAGCCGAGTCGCATAAATACCCTTCTTTCGATTGTATATATCCTGCATTGCGTGGTTAAGGTATGATAGTACATACACTTGCAGTTTGGGTTTCAATCAGAGAGAAGGTGAAAATCATCGGCTTTAAACCCCCTCATAATAAGCTACTCAAAAAATGTCTGATCCTTTTGAAATGAATAAAATCTACAAATAATCATAACAAATTAAGCAACGCCACCTCTTGCGAAGGAGTAGGTCAATTAGCAAACTTTTTTGCAAAGTTATTCAATGCAACAACTTAAAGGCCAACATAGGACGATTTTTTTTTTGAACATACCAGAACTTGCTACGGTAGGTAAGTCGCTTGCTTAAGTGAAGCACTTGATCACTGAAACTGATAAGTGGTGTGAGAAGCTAGGTCGTAATCCTGATTGAAGGGCTGTAACGACCCCATAAATGAGCAAAAACGAAAAATGGACGTACATATATTGTAGACAACTTTTCAGCAAATATACATATGACGTGAGTGATACGGGAAAAAGTTAAAAATCTCATGCAATCAACCCTATTGAGACGAATTATTTCAGCAAAGACCTACGAATATTAAACCTATTAAAAGAACAGCGAAACACCAAAATATTGCCCTTCGTCTACAACTATAGTATGAGTTACAACAAAATCTAATAAAAAGATATTCTTTTTTAGAAACTCAATATATTGCCAGATTATGGCACTTGCCATTCTATTTATTTTTTCGTTTAAACAAAACATATTACATACCAATCAATTTGTGTGAGTCCATGTAGAATTTGCCTTTAAAATTGAAAATCAGATCCAATTATAATGTGTAGCATTTGTTGCAAGTGTTGCAAATATCGCTTTCATTCGCATCTGCACAAGAATCATTTGCTGCTTCCACTGCTGTAGCCACAACATAATAGTAGAGAATTCTAACTGTTTATGGTTACAAAGCCCACCAGTATTTTTATGTACTTGTAACGAGGGTTGTCCTAAAAATAGGCGTCGATTGTGGTCATTTATAGCGCACTATACATATACACATAATTGGTCATTACAATCGTTCAGTCAGGATTACGACTTAGCTTCTCTGACTTTAAAAAAATGTTGTGGGAACTTCATAATACAAGTGCTCCTAGAAGTACTCCACTTAAAGTAAGTATGCTTAGCTGGCTGCCACTACACACATATGTACATACATACATAATTGGTCATTACAATCGTTCAGTCAGGAGTACGGCCTAGCTTCTCACATCACTTAGGTTGTGTGTGTTAATTTTACACATGAGTGGCGAGCCCTACAGTATAAAGTCGACTACGAACGATAGATTTCTTGAGCAACTTTTTATGCCACAGTTTTTGCCAGAAATCTGTTGAGAGGAAGTCACCAAAGAAATATTTTTATTAATTTTTTATTTTTATTTTTCTTATTAAAAAATCAATTCATTTTTCTCTTTTCTCTTATGCACTCCGTATTTACTAATTTCATTATTTGCTCTTAAATTATGAAGACCTGCCTCCTTATACCTTTAATAAAATAATTACCATATACTGGCTTAATTGTTTACAACTAAAATTAAAAACTTTTATCATTTCCACTTTTAAAACTAATTTAATAAAAAAAAAGTAAAAAAAAACAAAAAATTTAATAAAAATATTGGCGAAATACACAGAGCGAAAACTGCCTAATAATATCAAGAAGATTTTCTCTACGAAACGTTTTTGGAGTGAGAGGTATTACAGCAGAAAGAAACGAAGATTTTTTCGTAAAGATTTCTTATTATTTTTATTTGATAAATCTTTTTAATTTTTTCAAGAAGTAAAACACATACATTTAAGAAGAAAACTTGTTATTTACCATTTTTTTACTCAAATTCCGTCATTTTTGTCACAAAAAATACAATCCATAGAGAAAAACTTATTGATTCTATTGTGTTTTCTTCTAAATTGTATAAAACAAGAATTTCTTATTAATATCATTGGGCTACCTAATAAATTTTTTCAAAAAGGTTTTTCTTATAGATTTCATTAGGCTACTTAATAATTCTTTTTTTAAGGAGTATTCCTTATTGATTTCATTAGATTTCTATTTGATCATGTGTAAATTATCTTATTAATGTTTTAATAAGAATATCTTCTTGATTATATAAGCTGGCTTGTTATGCAAGCAAGTAAAGAAGTAGAAAAAAGTAATAAAAATATTCCTTCTTAAAAAAAAAAAAAACAAAGTAAACTAAAAAAAAAATAATTGAATTGCTTTAAATTAAAAAAAAAAAGTGTTATAAAAACAAATAAAATTTTGAGTAATGACCGATCAAAGGATTTCAACAGAAAATGCACATATGGTCCCAATTTTTAAATCCTGGGAGCTCCGTGGTGAAACGTGCAACATTCTTTTAAGTTTTGGAATTACATCCACAAACATATTAAAAAAATGGAAATCGAAGACGTTGAAAATTTATTCAAGAAGGTGGACCAAAAATATACTGGGGAGTTGATTAAATTCAAAGCAGGCCTAAGGGAATGGAGAAGAAATATTGTTCGTGCAAAATCATGTTTATGAAAAAAAGGTATATTTTCATTTAAGTATCTTTTCAGAACTTACCATTCATATGTGAAACAAAAACTTTATCGGCAAATAGTCGGATACTGGAATGGTTGGAAAAAATTTTTGACAAACTCAGTAGTTCACAATTCCATGACAGTACACAAACCTCAGCAGATAATATTACCAGCCTTATAAATCTCCTTAAAGTAGTAAAAAAGTAAAAAGACAGCTAGGAGTTACATTTAATAAAAAAAAAAATTATGTTGACTCAAAAAACCAGAAGACGTTAGTTCACTGTATTATTGAAAAGTTGGCACAAGATCTAAATTAACATACGCAGAAACGGAGCAATGGTCTTACGCTATCTGCGAAGTATTCTCTAAAGAAAAGCCGGTAAAAAAAATCTATTCCAAATTTCATTTAATGTACATATCTATTTATTAACAGTTTTTGTTATTCTAGGAAACATACTTTTTGAAACGGAAAGACGGGAAGTAAAATCCAAAAGGAATGTTATTTTCTCGTTGGACTAATTTTGAAAAAGAAAAATTCAATGATTATCCTGTCACTGCGGATGAATCTTTTAAAGATTTGCATAATGGTATTAGTTTCTAAGTAAATATATCAATAAAAATCTATAATAATATCAAGCAAAATCAAGAAGTATTATTTAAAAAATAAAGGGATAGGCTTATAAAATTAAGAAGAAAATCTCTTTGAAAAAAACAAAAAGAGGGCCTAATAAAATCAAGAAGAAACACTTTTTGAAAAAAAAACAAAAAGAAAGCCTAATAAAATTAAGGAGAAAACCTTTTTAAAAAAATCAAGAAGACTATCTAGTAAAATCCCTAAGTTTTCTTCTTGATTTTTTCAAAAAGGTTTTCCTTATAAAAATAATAAGAATTTCTTCTTGAAAAAAAACCATAGAGAAATCTTATAAACTTTGTTCTAATTTACTACGTATTTATTAGGTTCAGTTTTCTCTGTGTACCCTCTATCAAGGGGTATGCTATTGGTTTTTGTTTTCGTGTGTTGCTTCGTCTAACCCCATTTAAAAATTTTTGCTTTTGGAAAATTTGTGCAACATCTGGGTTATTGTGTTCACTTTACTTTCACTATAAAATAAATTTCAGTTTTTTATTTTTACACCAACACATATGAACAGTTTTAGTTTTTATTATTAAAATAAGGAAATAGGATTGCGTCTAGGTTGCCTACGCTAAAGTCGAGTAAAAACTCAGGATATTAAATTGTTTTTTATTGTATTTTTTGTTTGTTTTTTAGGCTAATAAGGCAAATAAATAAAATAAATTAGAAATTTTAACATAATATATGGTAGGTTAGATAAGAATAACATGATATTTTATAGTAACTCAAAGCCTTTATGTCACAGGATAGAAAGAATTTTCCAAACTTTTACATAATTTCCCTACAATGCTAGGAGCGCATCTGCTCGATACAATTTTCTCGGTAATATTTAACATTTCTAATATACTCTCAGTTAAAAAAATAATTAAAGAGAGTTAAATCTGGTCACTATATAGGGTTATCCATTTCGTGGTTTCAAAAGTATTGGACTCGTATTCGACATCTGTCAAACTAAGTTGTGAAACAAATTTTTTTCTTTTCAGTTGAAAGTCTGACATTGACGAAAATGGATCGCTTAACTATCACACAACGCATAAAAATTATCAAAACCTACTATAAAAATGGTGATTCTTCCATAGCCATGTATCGAACAAAATTTTCTTCAGCAATGAAGCACATTTCACACTCGGTATGTTAATAAACAAAATTGTCGTATTTGGAGTTCTGGGAATCCTCAAGTAATTGAAGAGAGGCCATTACATCCAGAAAAAGTCACTGTTTTGTGCGCTCTTTGGTCCGAAGGTGTGATTGGACCATACTTCTTCGAAAACGACGATGGAACGACTGTCACCGTCATTTCGGAGCGTTATGGTCATATGATAACCGACTTTTGTTTGCCTGCTATTGAAGAATACGACTTGGAGAATACGACTTGGTTTCAACAAGACGGTGCCACATGCCACACAACTAGAGCAAATATGGCTTTATTGCAAGAGACATTTCCAGGCCGCGTAATTTCTCGTCGTGGCGATATCAACTAGCCACCAAGATCATGCGATTTGACACCATTAGACTTTTTTTGTGGGGCTACGCGAAAGACCGTGTTTATGCAGATAAACCTTCAACTCTTGAGCACTTAAAAACCAACATTCGTCAAGTTATGGCTGAGATACCGCCCAATATGTGTCAAAAAGTTGTCGAAAATTACCTCAAAACAATCAATGCTTGCATGAAAAAAATATTTTATATGTGTTTTATTTACGTTTACTTTTGAAACCACTAAATGGATAACCCTATACAATGTGAAAACCCTAATTAATTGATTTTATTTCGACATTTGACTAGATATGCTAACCCCAGGTCAGACATCTCGAACAAAATAAAAAGAAAATTTTCTGGTGATTGAGGGGGTGAATTTAATTGCCTTGGTGCATAATAAAGCAACCACTCCTTGACTGAATGCGCAGTATGTTTGGGGTCCTTGTTTTATTGAAATATCCATCGTGGACCAAAACCCAAACAACCTACGGAAGGCTTCAAATTGTTTTCTAAAATTTGTTTATATTGATGCTGATCCATAGTACCGTCTGTAAAAACTAATCGCCCTACTCCACTGGCAGCCATTGTACCCCATACCATCACACCTCCTCCACCGTACTTGACTGTTGGTATCAAATTTTGTGCATCTAACGCTGTATTCTTTTTTCTCCATACCTTTCCTCTGCTGTCGTTGCCGAAAATATTTACTTTTGTTTCATCCGTAAATAATACCGTTTTCCAAAATTCTTCATCCTTGTCTATTATCGAAAAATATATGGTGTACAAATAGTTATGTCCCTAACTGTATGTATCAAAGATCAGCAATGAATCGTTTTTTTCGCTACTCATAAGTACTCATGAAATTGTAAGTATGAATGAGTCAACATAACATACATAATTGGCCATTACAACGCTTCAGTCAGGATTACGACCCAGCTTCTCACACCACTCATGTTGTGTGTGTTAATTTTATACGTGAGTGGCGGAACCTACAGTTTAACGTCGACTGCGAACGACAGATTTTTGAGAAACTTTTTCATGGCAGGTTTATTTACTCTCAGATTATTTGCTGAGAGGTAGTCGCCGAAGAAATGTTTTTTTTTTCATATTTCGTTGTAATGTCTGACCTGGGATACGTCTAATAAGCCAACACACTACCTACTAGACTACGGCGACTTCCATAACAGTATTGAATTTCAACTACTTTGATTCATTCGTATTCACTACACCATCGATTTATAAGTACAGATTGCAATGAGTATGAGTACAAAGTTGACATCAAACTCACAACATTCGAAATATGTTTGATGCATACGCCTACTCATTCAGATTTATAAATTTAGAAAAATGCTTATAATACTCATAAATGATTCGAGTGATTCGAAACATTCGTCAAAATTTACAGCGTTCGTTGTTGTTGCATTTACAAAAAAAGAAAAAAGAAAAAGGCAAAACAAACACACAACCTTATTGTGAGTATTATAGTGTTCGTACGCGAATCATACATATTTTGTGATTCGTGTATACGATGAGTCATGGAGAGTCGAAATCAATAACATCATGCGTACTGTTAAGTATCAGTACGATGAGTACTTCAAACTTTAAATATGAGTAGTATGAGTATGATATTAAAATAAGTATGAATGCGTATAAGTATGAGAAATTATGAGTATGATTCGAATCTACTCATCTTTTTGAATACTCATTACTGATCTCTGGTTTGTATGTATGTATGTATATCACTTGATTATGTATTCCTTCAATATTCAGCTTAGCACCGATTTCGACCAAACTTACTGCAGATATCTGCTGTTCTTCTACATCTGATATCTGATATCAGAGTATACATGACAAACTTTTTTTCGAATTTTAAGCTTACTTTGCTTGTTTGGAAGACATTGTCATGTACACTACTTGCATTTGTAACAGCCTCTTAAACACTTTTACTCATTCAATAAAAGGAAAATTTTTTCTTCACAACGAACTGGCCCTTTGCTAAGAATATTTTGAAAAACATTTAATTTTTTGTTTTGTTTTCCTCCATTTAAATGTAATAATTTGTGTCTGTCGCATTCGTTTTAGTCTAGACGACAGGTCGCATATCTTACTATCTACGTTTATCACAAAAAAAATAATTGCCTTCGCAAAGATTTGTTGTTGTTGTCTGAAATAAGCGTTAAAAACGGCCACTGCTCACGCGATTCATATTTAAATGTTAAGAAATAAAAGGAAAATGATTTATTTTTGATGGCTATTTAATACATTTCGGTTTGTAGTAAAACACCGCGTGGCAAAAAGTTATGGAATAGCCTTTCACCTACGAGGGCAGATTAATAAGTACGTAATGTTTTGAACTTTCAGTCGCGACTGTATCAAGAATGAATGGAATAGAGTGGAATCGTCAAGTTTTAAGGAAACAAGGTCGACTTCAGTACCCGTGGAGATGTTTAGTACTCTAAGAGCTAGAACAGCGTATATTAGAAGTTGCAATAATTACAACGACTATATTCTATTCTGTCACAAAATTCAGTATGTTATCTCCACTTAACGTAATGAATCGATTTAGGCTTGAGCAGCGTTGACATTTATCGAACCAACAGAGAAACTGGACGATAATGTCGATTTTGGTTTTCGGTTGAAGTTCATTCTCAATTTGACGGGTATGTTAATAAGCAAAATTGGCGTATTTAGGGCTCAGAAAACCCGCACGTGGTCTTGCAGAAGCCTATGTACCCATTAGGAATGACTGCTTGAAGCGGCTTGTAGAACAGAGGCATCATTGGCCCATATTTCTTTGAAAATGAAAATAGAGCAACCATTACGGTCAATGGAAACACCTATCGCACCATAATAAACGATTTTTTTGTACCCGCTATTCATGGTATTGATGTGAACGTTATTTGGTTTCAACAGTATGTTGCAACTTACCACACATCTCATGCCAAAATCGAATTATTGCATCAAACGTTTGATGGCCGTTTAATTAGCCAAATGGTGATGTCAATTAGTCGCCAAGAAGCTGCGATGTGAAACCTCTAAACTATTTTTTGTGTGTGTTATGCTGAGCATTTGAAGACCACATACACTCGAAAAAGTGCATGAAAATTGGTCCGATCGAATGAGATACTGTGGCAGCCATATGAATGAAATAATATTCCATTTCTAACCGGAACAATAGTACTGCACAACAAAAAAATAAATTTGCCACAATTTTAAACCGTTTTTATGTTTTATTGCATTTTTAAATTTAAGCTTTTAAATGGCCCACCCTTTAGTATACAAACTTTTCGTAGTGCATTTCTTCCAATATTTTACTCGACTAGTTATCGTAGACTAGTTATCGTAGAAGTCGCCGTAGTCTAGTAGGTTGTGTGTTGGCTTATTAGACGCAAAAGCCTGGGTTTGAGCCCCAGGCCAGGCATCAAAGACAAAATACAAAAAGTATTTTTTCGGCGACTTCCTCTCAGCAGATTTCTGGCAAAAACTCTGAGAGTAAATAAAAATTTGCCATGAAAAGTTTCTCAATAAATAAAAATCTGTCGTTCGGAGTCGACTTTAAACTGTAGGTCCCACCACTCATGTATAAAATTAACACACACAACATAAGTGGTGTGAGAATCTAGGACGTTGTGCAATGGGTCAATTCGACCTCCGGGTACTGTACTTGTCTTAATTGACAAGTACACGTCCTCTAACCTAACCTAACCTATCGTATTTAAACTTAAGCTTTTTTTATGACAACAAATGTCACATAATGTTTTATTATTAAAATATTGAATTCGCCGTGGTCTAGTAGGTAGTGTGTTGGCTTATTAGACGTGAGGCCTCGGTTCAAACCCCAGGTCAGGCATCTCCAACGAAACGAAATATGACAAAATATTTCTTCGGCGACTTCCTCTCAGCAGATTTCTGGCAAAAACTCGTGAGATTAAATAAAATTACCATGAAAAGTTTCTCAAAAATTTGTCGTTCGGAGTCGACTTTAAACCTTAGGTCCCACCACTCAGGTATAAAAATTAACGCACACAATATAAGTGGTGTAAAAAACTAGGTCGTGATCCTGACTAAAGAGTTGTAATGACCAATTATGTATATGTATTGTATGTATTAAAATAAACAGAACACCAGTAAAGTGCTTATTTAATTGTCCATAAATACTGCCCTCCTTTAACTGTTTAAGATTTTCTCTATAATAAACACAACCTCTTAAACTAAAAAAAAATTAAAAATAAGAAAGGTAGCCTGCCAAAAAAAGGATATTAAATGACTTTTTCCACTACCCTCTACCACATCACTTGCAAGTAGCCACACAGCTGATAAGGGTTAACAGGCTACACAATATAAATTTGTCTTGTCATGCAGAGTCAAGTCAGGTCATTTGTAACCAAAGTGGTTGCCAGTGTAAACGAGATTTTAAATAAAAATGAAATAAATTTGACAAAAACCATTGCCTTCGTAGACTCAATTTGTCTTACCCGCCTTTTAATGTGGCTTGAAAAAAAATTAAATTCTCTGATAAATTTTTATTTTTGTTAATCAAATAACGTATGACAGAAAAGAAATCGAAAACGTTTTTTTATATGTTCTTAGTAATGTTCTCTTTTTACACTTTCATATCTTACTGTGAATTGCAAGGAGTTCAGGTTGTGTGCTCTTAATGCTCTCTTTCTCTCTCTCTTCTTCTTTGTCTCTTTAATATATTACTAGGAATTGTACGATTTTTTATTCTGTTGTGTTTAAATATCCTCAATTTAATGATTTTTTAATTAAAATTGCTGCCAATCAGAAGTGAATGAACCGCAAACAAGCATACAGTGGCGGTGCTCAAACATGTATACGCACATACACATACATTCAAATATGTATACTCAAATATTTACGTAGTGACGGCGTGTGTCCCGCAGGGCTCTGTACTTGGGCCACTACTATGGAACATTATGTGCGATGAAGTACTTCGACTGTGATTGTCGAACGGGACTACGATTGTGGGCTTTGCAGATGACATTGCCATAGTCTCGGTAGCTAAGACAGTAAGGGAAATAGAGGAGAAAACGTACACAACGATTCGAAATGTTGGAGCATAGCTGGATGAGGCAGGTTTGACACTTGCTGCACATAAAACGGAAGCCGTCTTGATAAGCGGCCGGAAGATAGTGGAGAAAATGGAAGTGGCCGTTTTAGGCACAAGGATCGAATCGAAGAGGGCGGTAAAATACCTGGGAGTGATTATCGACGACAGGTTGGACTTCAAGGAGCACGTGAAATACATCGGTGAAAAAGCATCTGTAACACAGGTAGCACTGGCGAGGATGATGCCAAATATTGGAGGACCAGGTCCATTTAAAAGGAGAATAATTTCGGTGGTAGTAACGTCGATAATGCTGTATGCTTGCCCGATATTGTCGGCGGCGCTCTCCGTGGGAACGACAAGGAGGATACTGTCCTCGGTGTATCGTCTAAGCGCGATTAGACGGATAAGTGGCTTCAGGAAAGTGTCTGATGAAGCAGTATTGGTATTGGCAAAGGCAATACTAATAGGCATATTGGCGGATGAGATGAGAAGGATACACCTTCGCCGTCTCGAGTACCCGGGACGAATAGCAGCTAAAAAAGCGGAGGAACGAAGGACTTCCATGCAAAAATGACAGTCACGATGGGAGAACGGTCTAAAGGGAAAATGGACATTTCACCTTGTCCCTAATGTAACCCTTTGGATGGAGAACGAACATTGCGAGCTGAACTACTACATGACCCAGTTCCAAACTGGTCATGGGTGCTTCAGGAAATACCTGCACAGATTTGAACATGATACTTCCCCAATATGTCCAAACTGTGTAGATGAGGAGGAAGATGCGGATCATACACTAACATGCTGCCCCAGATTTAGATGGCCCGGAGAAACGAGTTTAGGACCAAACCGGCTAATGGAAGAGCTGTTGAATTGTAGAATTCTATGGAGTCAATATAGTCAGAGAATGGCTGAAGTTATGCTAGAACTCCAAAGACTAGAGGAACGGAGGCGAAATTTGACTTTCGAAGATTCCCACCTCCGGCTTAAGACAAAAAAAAACATATGTATACTCAACAAACGGAATGTAGAGAATCATAGTGTTTTTTCACAAAAAAAAGCCAGAAATCTTCATTTGGTATCACATACTTGGCTCATTTAAATTCGCTCTCTCTCTCTCTCTAGTGAGGAACATACATTTACAAAAGCCTTAAACACAGTTGATCATATATTTGTATGAAAAAGAATAAAAAAGACTATAACGAAATCATTACGTCATACAAAACTGGAAAGAGAGCAAAACCACAACACAAAAATTCAAACAACGCTATAAAAGACGATTGTCATAATTATTTTCTCTTTAAAAAAAATTTTTTTTCTTTTTTTCGTTAATTCATCGCCTTGCCCTTGTGTTGATGTTCTTCATGACGAATGCTGCTGGCTTCCAACTCATGTTAGGAACAAGTTTTGAATTATTTTTCATTAATTTTTATAATTTAATCTCAGTGAAGTCGCCATAGTCTACTACATAGTGTGTTCGCTTATTAGACATGAAGCCGCGGTTCAAACTCCAGGTCAAATATCTCCAACGAAACTTCTTCTGTAACTTCCTCTCAGCAGATTTTGCCAAAGATTTTGAGAGTAAATAAAATTGCCACGAAAAAATTAAATACGAAAAAAATGCTTCTTCGGCGACTTCCTTTCATCAGATTTCTGGGAAAGTAAATAAAATTTTGCCATGAAAAGTTTTTCAAAAATCTGTTGTTCGGAGTCCACTTTAAACTATAAGTCCCGCCACTCATGTATAAAATTAACACACACAACATAAGTGGTGCGAAAAAACTAAGTTGTAATCCTGTTGAAGGGTTGTAATGACCAATTATGTATGTATGTATGTATGTATGTATGTCAATTTTCTCTTTATCCCATACCCTATGACTAAGCAGAGTGGCATAAATACCCTGATCCCTATTCAGTGTTTTGAATTGAATAAAAATTCTCCGTCGTAGTTTTGTTGTTCTGCATATCGATTCCACACAATTTCTTTTGATTGTTTATATCCTGCATTGCGATGATCGTAGCAAAATTTTTCGAAGCATATCTGACCAATTGAACTCCTAATTCACTATCCCAAATCATTAGATTTCAACACAATTGAACAGTTGTGGGACAATCTTGATCACAATATTCGAAAATTATTGTTGAAAAACTTGAATAACAGAAAACATCAATACGCTGACAGGAATATGATTAAATCCTTGTTAATATACGCTTCAGTAGTGTAAGGAATGTGACTGAAATTAAATTCGAATTTAAAAACCAAAGACGCAAACCCACACTCTTAGCAGCGCCACTTCTTGCCTCTAACAGAGTAAACCTTCCTATTAACAGAGCACTGTTAATTGCTTAACAATGGCAAGAAGTAGATTAGTCTTCTACTTTGCAATTATTGCAGATTGTTTACATAAAATATAATTCTCATTAAGATCATTATTATTTGCGAATAAAAGTGGGTGGGGATGGAGGACAGAATTGTTCCAGCTATCCCACTACCACGGTTGGAAAGAGCACCCTCTGGACTACCATTTGCATATAGTCTGTATGGTGTATTATTTCTTATATTCTCCAAAGTGTTCTTTCAATATTTTGTGGTAGCAGAATGTAACCGTGTCCCAGATTCCTAACTATTTTAAAGACAAATTTCAAAAGCTGCAGTTTGTACAGACCCCTTATGGGTAAAATATTATTCGCCTGATTTCTAAAAAGATCCAACGTGTGATATCTAACCGGTAAATTAAAAACTAATTTTAAGGCCTTATTTTGAGCAGATTGCAATGTTCTGAGAGCAGTACAATTCCTAGCACCATATATCATCGGAAGGTAAGAAAGGTGACTATGAATCAAAGTATTATAAATCATCATCCTCGCCGTAAGGCCAATTTTCCTCCTAAATTTGTATATAGCTCCAATACCTGAAGATATCTTTTTATTAATACATTCCATATATCCCAGCGAAGATTGTTAACTTCCCTTCAATGTGTACAGCTATTTTTTCATCATTTGCTAAATTACATGGCCTAAATCTTATAAATTTAGTTTTATCGGAAACATATGGTAACTCTAGTTTTATATCTGCAACAGCTAACGACCTGAAACTCACTATGAAGATAATTTGCAAGGATTTAAAAAATTAATTTGCCACGCATTAATCTTGAACATTTGCTTGCATGTGATGGCAATAAGTAGGGGTTAATTAAACAAACAAACAAGAAATAAATCCTTAAGAGTCTATAAAAAATGTAAAAATTTTTAATTTTAGACTATAAGTAGATTAAAAAAGGTATTGGTTATGGAAGACCTTAATTCTTTAAACTGGATAAGATAAAACATTTACTGGTATTTCCATGTTAAATATTTAAGTGGGCAATAGGATAGTGGCTGTAGTATAAAGTAACGAATAACGCTGCAAACTGTCAAAAATTAAAAATAGAAATTCGAATTGTTGTCTACAGAATACGTAGTTTTGATAGTACTATAGCTGTAGTAGAAGCTGAAGATTTGTAATTTGTCGCGCGACAATTTACAAAATGTAAAACCGAGTTTCCATGATTTTCACAATATTCGACATTAAATATGTGAAACATAAAATTTAATGTTGCTGGAGGCATGCAAAATGTAGTTCGATCGAAAATTCCCATAATATTCTTGCCTTAAGTTGCATAAGCTTTTGAAAAGTTTGTTTGCAACATTATAATAAGGTCATATCACTATTCTGTTCTCATTTTTTCTTACTGAACAACACATTACGGTAAGTTTTAGCTGCTACCACAACTACTTTATTCTGTTTCAGGCCTTAGTGAATAGACTATAAGCAAGTAAACTCCGTATTCAAATCTTTTTCTTTTTCTTTATAATAATGTAAAAAATGAAATGTCATTGAGATCTTTAAAGTTCATTTACCTTAAAATAAAATCAGCTTTTAAATCATAAACTCATTGCAGATATTAAGGAGAGATGATAACCACCAGCATATCTCAATAGGAAATAGTCTACAATATGGGGAGCAATACGATAAAAAAGAAATACAATATCGATTAATTCACACAACCCTGTCTATAAGGCTCTCATACATACATACATACTTACGTAAATTAATGTTTAAGTATCATTTGACCATAATTTGTACATACTATTATGATAACTATTGTGTAACATATTGCACAAGAATAGACAGATAGACACAATTGCGCTCAACAACAAAGGACAACACCACTTACATACTACTATTGAAACGTTCAGAATAGCATAGACATGTCTGTATACGACAATATACTTATATCATACTGACGTAGGTAGTTTAACAAGTACATATAATTGAAGCACATCATATTACGTACATGCATACAAACATATTTGGTCATTATAAACCATCAGTCAGGGTTACGACCTAGCTTCTCACACTATTTATCTATGTTGTGTGTGCTATTTTTTATATAAATTGGCTTTATAATTAGAAACGACTTAGCAACATGTATGTTTGTAAATTTGTTTTACAGTTTTCACTGTGTACCAAAGGCTTTGATTGGAGGACGTCTTACATACGTTTTTCCATCAGATTGGGACAAATTAAACTTATATTCGTCACTCCAGAGAACTCTGTTCCAGAAACATCGTTTCTAATTATAAGGCCACCACTGTACGAGTGGCATGACCTGCAGTTTAAAGTCTCAGGAGTCGACTCAGAATTTTGAGAAACTTTTTAATGGCAATTTTATTTAATATCAGAGTTTTTACTAGAAATCTGCTGAGAGGAAATTACCGAAGAAATGTTACCTCATATTTCGTCTTGCTCAAGATGACTGACCTGGAGTTTAAACCGAGGCCTGACGTCTAAATAGCCAACACCCTACCTACTAGACTACGGCGACCATATTACACCCAAATGTATTTCTTCAACTGTGCACCACAACGTATGATGAATATTTAATAATAAAATCTAATATTACTCATACGTCCATATCAATAAACTCAGTAAAGTGTATCATATTTAAAGGTTAACTATGACTTTAATTCTTAAACAAGCAAAAATTGAATTGATTGGGAACAGTTTGATATGGATACAAATAGCGTGTGGGCCATCTATCGGTTTAAATTTGAACCATCGGTTATTTGGAATCTGGGGTTACTTATGTCATTCTATACTGAACGCAATGAATTGATTTACGCTTGATCAACGTCGGGATTTGCTGGAAAAGATGTCGAATTTTCCAAAAAAAAACATCAACTTTGGGGGTGAAGCTCATTTTCTTCTTGGTGGGTATGTTAATAAGCAAATTTGCCGTGTTTGGGTCTCAGAAAAACCACATGTCGTCGTTCAGAAGCCAATGCACCCATTACGAGTGACTGTTTGGTGCTGCTCGTAGAGCGGAGGTATCATCGGTCCATATTTCTTTGAAAATTATGACGGTGCAACCATTATGGTCAATGGAGACACATGATAGTCGATTTTTTTGTACCCGCTCTTAATGGTATTGATGTGAATGATGTTTGGTTTCAACAGGATGGTGTATCTTACCACATATCTTACGCCACAAACGATTTACTACGTCAAACATTTGATGTCCATTTAATTAGCCGAAATGGTGATGTCAATTGGCCGCCAAAAAGCTTCAATTTCGTTGGAATATTTTCAGTGGTGCCGCCGTTAAATAAAAGTAATATGTCGTCAAGCCAGACATCAAAACAAAATACAAAAAGTAGTTCGTCGGCGACTTCTTCTCAGCAGATTGCTGGCAAAAACTCTGAGAGTAAATAAAATTGCCATGAAAAGTTTCTCGAAAATCTGTCGTTCGTAGTCGACTCTATAAAATTAACACACACAACATAGGTCATGAGAAAAACAACGTCGTAATCGTGACGAAGGGTTGTATTGACAAATTATGTATGTCGACAAACCAGAGACAATTAAGTATTCGAGGGGCACCATTCGTGATGCCATTGCTGAGATACGACCCCAACAGTCGAAAAAGTGCAAGAAAATTGGTCCGATCGAATGAGGTACTGTGAGGCCAACCGCGGCAGCCATATGAATCAAATAATATTCCATTTCTAATCGGAACAATTCTACTTCACAATAAAAAAATAAATTTGACAAAACTTCAATAAAATAAAATTGCATTCTTAAATTTAAACTTTTAAATAGCCCACCCTCTATAACAGACATCTCTGATGGGAAACGAACACGCAACCATCACACTAACCACACTAGTCTACTAGAACACCCCATGAGTGGGTTTTTAATTTTTTATCTTGGCATACGAAATCGTTCAAATGTTTACTAGGCAGATCAATGGTACTCGACACAATGTATTTTCAATCATTGTATTAGAGAAGGACTCCAATTTTTAAAATAGAAGTTCGTAATAGTTTATTTAAGCCACAGAAATATAAATTACGTAAAACAATACTATCGAATATTTGTACAATCTACCCTCGCATTTGATAAAAAATCTACAACTATCATCCATAAGTACGTACTACGTAGGTATTTATAAAAATATGCACAAAACTCTTACGTATGACCCTTTAGAAAAGTCTTCCAAAACAACGTTTTTTTCTTTCCTTCACAATCGTTTGAAGTAGACGTAGCTTTGCTGCTTGAATATGAACTTTGAACATGTGATGCACACTGTGATACCTCTTGACTTGTGACATTAATATTCAGTATGCATTACCATCTTTTTTATCGTAGCCAGAAGACGAAAAAAAATTTCAATAAAAATTCAATATTTCGTTTGATATTAAAAGTTACTCAATGGCCTTATATGTTCTACACCCTCTCTCACCCACACTTAAGTTTTTATCCTTTAAAGAGTTTGTATGTAAAAACAGTTAAATGTGTTTAAAGATGGTATTTCAATTATGTTACATTTTAGGATAGGAGTCCTTATGGTTATAAAGTCAATTTGTGAAATCATAGAGAGAGAATATTAGAAAAATTTCACACAAAATTACGTAAACATCTACAACAGATGTTTCGATAATAATAAGAATATATTTCAATAAAGGTAGTTTAAGCTAACAATTTCTGACAAAAATTGTTTTAATCATTTAATGTTTGCAACATTTGCATTCAAGACACCAAAATTATGCCAATTTATTTAATTTTAATTTTCGATTATTTAAGGCAAAGATAAGGTTTTGATAAGACAAACCAATAATACTTACCCAATGAGAGAATAGTTGACTTTCGATAACAAATATTGCTTTGCGGTCAACCATTATTATGATTACGATTATGATTGAGAAGCAATGAAGTAAAAGAAAACCACACAACCAAAATTAATTGAACTGCAAATAAAGTTTAGAAAACTTATTAGAAAATTATATTTAAAATAATTCTTATAGAACACAACTCAAGGCGGTAAGTTTAATTAAAAGATTTTTAATTACTATCGTCAAAAGGATTTAGAAATCAGAAAAATTGTTTTTAGTAAAAGACCAGCTTCTATTTAAATGTATATATAAATATATACAGTGGTGGCCATATAATTAGAAACAATGTTTCTGGAACAGAGTTCTCTGGAGTGACGAATCTAAGTTTAATTTGTCCCAATCTGATGGAAAAACGTCCTCCAAACAAAGCCTTTGATCCCAGGTACACAGTGAAAACTGTAAAGCAAATTAACAAACATACATGTTTCTAAGTCGTTTCTAATTATAAGGCCTACAGTGGTAAATACAGCCTTCAGTTTTTACTCTTTCATTTCAACTTATATTGAATATAATAAGGTGAACATACTAAAAATTTGAAAACATTTCTCATACAGACATGTACTTGTATTGCTGTTGCATTTTTAATAACAATTACTTCAGCACTGTCATAAATTTGCTCGTCCCTTAGGTCTCATTCTCTTTTAACCCCTTCTTAAAACTCATAAAAGTGTAAAAAACCATAAAAACAAGAACTTAAAGATTAAAAATCATAAAATAAAAGCATAAGAAAATTTTAAAATTATGCAAAACCGGCTATATGATACGCTATAATACATTAACTATTATGGAGACAAATAATGAAGAGTTATTTCTTCTGCGCCGTAGTCGCCGTAGTCTAATAAGCAGTGTGCTGGCTTATCAGACGTAAAGCCACGGTTCAAACCCCAGGTCGGACATCTCCAACAGAACGAAATAGAAAAAAATATTTCTTCGGCGACTTCCTCTCAGCAGGTTTCTGGCAAAAACTCAGAGTGTCCATAAAACTTTTCTTTCTTAAAAATCTGTCGTTCGGAGTCGACTTTACACTGTTACACCACTCATGGATAAAATAAACACACACAACATAAGTGGCATGAGAAGCTTGGTCGTAATCATGACTGAAAGATTGTAACGAACAATTATATATATAATTATATCTTCGACATTATGATATGCGACGTCCACTGCCATGCATTATCACAATAAACCATATGTGTTGACTTTCGGAATTCAAAAGTTCACTAATTGGGTTCTATTACAGTGAAGTTGGAGTTCCTATTTAAGAAGAACCTGATATCTAGGAGTAGATAAATTTTGTTCAATGAAACAGCCCTGATAAGTCTTGCTCTCTTCTTAAGACTTCAGTTAAAACTGATATCCCTATTAAAAATGAATACGCAGCTGAATTGTGTAGACATAGGCTGCCTTCCAATATGTTAGTTGCTTTGTGTTTGAACAAAGTATCGTGTTTCATAATGCCACTGTACTAAATATATACAATGTATTCTATTTCAAAACGTCGTCAATGTGTATTTTTAACTCAGTCCAAAGAAATCAGGCATCGTATTTATAGTTGATGCATTGTTTGGTTACTTTGCATATCTACATAGCTAATATACAGTAGTAGAACTGCATACAAACTTTGTATTGATTAATTTTGGAAGGCAGCCATAATAATACTCCTGATCCTGCAACCTCTGGAATGACGGTAATGTCTTCATTACACAAAATTTATGTTGTCTCGTTTTCTGCTGAATATTGTGTTGTGTTATGCTGTAGCTTATCCCTATATGGCATTCATCAACAAACGTCAACAGCAAAACCACAAGCAAACGTGGAAGAAACTCAAAAATGATTGGAGCAATTTCGAGTATTCTCAAGCAAACTAATCTTCTGCAAGTCAGACATAATAAAATCATACATGTACACATAATTGCTCATTAAAATCCTTTAGTCAGGATTACGACCTAGTTTCCCACACCACTTATGTTGTGTGTGTTAATTTTATACTTGAGTGGCGAGACCTACAGTTTAAAGTCAATTCCGAAGGACAGATTATTTTGAGAAAGTTTTTCATGGCAAATTTTTATTTACTCTCAGATTTTTTGCCAGAAATCTGTTGAGAGGAAGTCGCCAAAGAAATATTTTTCTTCGTTTTTTTTTGGAAATGTCTGACCTGTGGTTTGAAACCTGGCCTCACGTCTAATAAAAGTCAACTATACTACGGTGACTTCAGGGAAATCATCAAAGAAAAGTACACCCCGAAGTTGTATCAGCGCATTATTACCAATTGAAGCAGTCCCAGATGAAGTCTCCATAATATAGTATGTAGTGTCCAAGCTTATTAACAAGAGCTCCGGAATTCAAACCTAAGCTAAGGCATCTCGAACAAAACGAAATATGACAAAAAAAATTTTTCGGCAACTTCCTCTCAGCAAGTTGGCAAAAGTTCGCGAGTAAGTAAAATTTCTATGAAAAGTTTCTCAAATCTGTAGTTGGAAGTCGACAATAAACTGCAGATGCCGTCCCGCATGGATAAAATTAACACAAGCAACATGGGTGGTGTGAGAAGCTACTTTGTAATCCGGACTAAACGGTTATAATAACCAATAAAGTAATTAAGTACGAGACTAATTGCTCATGGTGTTGCAAGCATTAGTAGAAATACAATTTACTCCTACCACCTGTGGTTGTGTTAAAAAGTATACAAAACTAACAGCAGGATAATCAACAACACCTGATGCGAAAATAAAATTTAAAGCGAAACTCTTAACACAGTTTTGCAGAAAAAATTTAAATTTTTAAAGTAAAATTATAACACAGAACAAAGGCAGTACAGAGTGAAAAGCTTTCAATGGAATTAGAACACAAATGGTATGCGCTTGCAACTACTATAAATGAATGAAAACGTATATGAAAATGGTATATGTGTGGCATTTTAGTGTCATGTTGCAACATTAGAAGAAAATGACAGCCATAAAGGCATAAAGATACGAGTACTACTAAAGCATAATGTCATATCGAGAGAGAGAGAGAGAGAGAGAGACAGTAACAACAATATGTACAACGGCATACCACATGAATACGATAAATAAACGACTTTAAAAGAGAACGGTTGGAAAAGAGATGGAGACGGAAATGGAAAGTAGAAGAAATGAAATGAAATTAAATCTAACATAGTTAAAGACAAAGAGAAAGGGAGAGATCTTTGTAAAGGACCTAAATGTCCAAACTCACACTTACTCTGGCATATGTATGTGGAGAGGGAAATATATTAAGAGCTAAACACAACACATGCATAATGGTATGTATGGTATGACAGTTAGCAACTGGCGTAACAGCTATGGCATGTGCCATATTCTTCTAACACATCCATTCTCGCATACATTTACTTGCCACAAATATGCAAGTGTGTGTATAAGAGAGAAAGTTTGCATTTATTTACCGCAATGAAATTTCCGTTTGTTGGTCTCCCAACACAATTGTTTAAAAAAAAAAACAAACTTCACCATCCTTTTAAAAGAAGTGACTTGACAACGTTTTGTTTAACATTAAAATGAATTTCATTTTTAAAGTTATGGAAGGGAATATCTTCTAGAAATTGTCTTGTAAGGTGTCAACTATGAATTAAGTTTCGTTTAAAAACAAATTGCAACTCGTGTTTTAAATGTTTTGCATTAAATATGAACGTCCTTAATACAACATTTGCATTTTATTACCGTGTGGCATTTTTAAATTTTCGTAAAGTCATCTCGTAAGGTTTGCAATGGAATAACAAGCAAATTTTAGAAATATTGAATTTTTAACAAGTATTTCACTGGAAAATTGTTTTAAATTTTAAATAAGAAAGAAAAAATGATTTTGTTGTAATCAGCATCTCCCAAAAAATTATTTCTAAACTTACAGTTCGCAAATGGTTCTTATGGATCCTGGCCAGCTTGGTCTCAAGCTCAGCCCTTTATTTTCCTCCATACTAAAGTACATCCGTACGAATAAAATGATATATTTTGGCTCGTCTAAAGAAAACACATTATACCGAAACTCATTTGACATGCAACGCAGCAATGTCTCAAAAATAGAATACATGTCTATATATGAAAGTGATTATTTTTAAGGCAGCGCGACAACAAGCAAAGATTTTGCTGCTTTACTTTTATGCAGATTTCTATTTCTATTCCAAGCAATGAGAGAGTTAGTGCAAAGAGTGACAGGATTTGAGCTGGCAATTAGAAGGTTAGTGCTGCCAATACAATAACAAGCATGTAAGAGAAGTTTCAAAAACCGTTATGTATGAAATATAACGCCAGAAAAATTTTTAAGTGACACCATTGATGAAGAATGATGGTTATTTTTTGTTTTGCTTTGCTGCTGCTGCCTTTATTATAATTAATGGGCATGATGCAGCTTAGGCTGCGTTTCGTTTATTGTGTTTAAATCATTAGTGTGGTGAAAGAAAACTAACAAGCTCAATCCAAAAAACTTTCGTGAAATTGTTAAGCTTGTTTGTTTTCGTGCAATACAATGAATAAGAGAGAACAAATGCACCTAAACTTCAGAAGAATTAACCCAATCATGCTGCCTACCAAAATACTCACAGGCTTAATACTATTACACAAAATCCCGATATGACTCCAAGAGAGTAATTAAGGGATCGCTAAACCTCAAACAAAAGTCAACTGAAAAATTTTCTCATGAGTAATTGGCGGCAACATAAAACCTTAAACAAAAATGGTGCATTCAATTCATTGAGTGCGATAAATGGAGTGCTTGACCTTAAGATATATCATACTAAATACAAAGGATATCATTTTAATATATTGGGCCTTTGAATTTTATATTTACTCTGAGTTCATCCTGGGAGTAACAACACCTTTGCGGTGCAAACATATGGAGCCACTAGAAAATTTCCTCAGTTTTCCTTTGATTTGGAAAAACCTTAAAAATTTTTGTGTTTTATTATAAAATATAAATAAATTAGTGAATTAAATATAAAAAACATCAATTATTTCTACATATTGTTGCTTAAAATTCATGAGATTACTAGTACATATTGAGGTACCTATACTTTTGCTGTTCACTGTACGAGTAAACTACTACGAGAAGAAACATTAGCCACGCTTTGAGCATAAACAGAAACAACCTCGAAATTCTCTTTAGATGCTACTTAGTTAGGATTGCTCAGAGGTTTCTGACTCTCATGACGTACGTAGTAATCACCCAGTTAGGCTTCGTAGTATAAATACTACTAGCAATTGAGTACCAAATGACTCAGACCTGTTGACTAAATACATCTCATGTATTGAATTTGAACTACTAATCCAGAAATAGATGAATTAATGATGAATGAAGAAATATCGGCCAACGCATTCATAAACATAGCCATCTTCACGACAGACTAAGTCACGAAAATAACGATACGATACACGTATCGCACATAGATGTAGAAAACAGCATAAAGAGAAAACTGCTGGTGATATACATATAATACCTTTAGTAATAACTGTATCAGTCAGAGTGCAAGATGCATTAAGGAACCCACCTTTCGTCAGCATAAACCCCAAACTTAAGACCAAGCTAAGTGTGGATGTTCCTGTCCGAATGTCCCATTGGCGCTGGTCGTTCATTCCTGAATTTAGGAGAAATATTGTGACGTTGTATGCACTTTGCAAATCGTTGCTGATAGAAATAATGAATCCTTGATTATGTATTGTGCCTTTGTATTTCGTATCTCCATTTGAAAAGCAAAGATTAAGGGAAATACTGCTACGTAGGCAACGCATACCTTGTAAATCGAAATAGCATTGACGATCTCATTGCTGACAGATAGAATCAATCTTTTTATTTATGTGTTGACGCTTTGTATTTCGCATCTCCAATTGAAGAGCAAGAACTTCATTTTGTTCCACTGTAAATTGATTTTGAAATAAAATTGTTCATATGATTGTGTCCAGAACATATTATACATATATATTATATTTTATACGTCATACGCTACATCTCATATAAAACTGCAACAATATACTCGTACGAACCACAATAAAAGACAACTTCGTTGTCCTATGACAAGTATAGACAACGGAGTTTTTCAAACTGAACGTATTATTGTTTAGTGGAGGGAAACATCTAAGCCTACTTTAACAATTCTAAATATTTATTTAAATATTTTCTTTACATCAGTAACTAAAAATTTAATAAAAAAAATTAAATTTTATTAAAAATTAAAATTTCTCATCAAATTTCTCACCGTTAAAAGAGGCCTAGGTGTAAAAGAAAAATCAAACTAAAACGTTGCTAACGTATAAATTGTCAAACTAAATCTGTGACATCAGAAAATGTTAAAAGTGATAGAAATTATGGTCTTTGTAAAGCAATAGAAGAGGAAGATGAAATGCGAACAGCTTTATGGCATAATGGTTACAGTCAAGTGGAAATCGCTAAAGGGGTAGTAACACAAATTCAAAACTGAAGCTAAATTATAACGGAATATTGATACAAGATCCCAAAAAAATTCAGTATTCAAAGGGAATCTAGCAAGAGTTCAACAGGACTAAACGCTACGAAAGCTAAGGAGTACAGTTTGTGTACAGTTTGTTATGACAAAATATTATGTACTGCTGATTTGGAACTTGCTATAGTCTGGATGATGCCTCAGTTCAATTCCGATTCCGGTTTTGCAATAAAAATACAGAAAAGACTCGTTGTGACAAGGGTTTACGACTTCGAGAGAATATCGTTAAAGAATACATTGCATGGTTAATACTTGCATTTGTCGTCTTCTTACTCTCTACATAAAATTTGGATGTATACGGTGGGCCATTTAAAAGTTTAAATTTAAAAATGGTTTGAAATTTTTAGAAATTTATTTCTTTTGTTGTGAAGTAAAATTACATACATAATTGGTCATTACAACCCTTCAGTCAGGATTATGACCTAGTATGTCACACCACTTATGTTGTGTGTGTTAATTTTATACTTGAGTGGTGGGACCTACAGTCTAAAGTCGACTCCGAACAACAGATTTTTGAGAAACTTTTCATGGAAATTTTATTTACTCTCAGAGTTTTTGCCAGAAATCTGCTGAGAGGAAGTCGCCGAAGAAATACTTTTTGTATTTTTTTTATGTCTGGCCTGGGGAAGTACAATTATTCCGGTTAAAAATGGAATATTATTTCATTCATATGGCTGCCGCGACTGGCCTCAATTTTCTTGCACTTTTTCGAATGTATGGGGTCGTATCTCGGCAATGGCATCACGAATGTTGGCCTTTAAACGCTCAATTGTCTCCGGTTTGTCGGCATAACACTTTTCTTTAACGGCGCCCCATTTAAAACAGTCGAACGGTGTCAAATCGTAGCTTCTTGGCAGCCAATTGACATCGTCATTTCGTTTAGCTAAATGGCCATCAAACGTTTGATGTAATAAATCGATTGTGACATGAGATGTCTGGCTAGTTGCACCAAACATTGTTCAAATCAATATCATGAAAAGCGGGTACAAAAAATCTGTTATCATGGTGCGTTAGGTGTCTCCATTGACCGTAATGCTTGCGCCGTCCTCATTTTCATAGAACTATAGGCCAATGATGCCTCCACTCCGCAATCCACACCAAACAGTCACTTGTAATGGGTGCATTTGGCTTATGTAAGACCACGTGTGGGTTTTCTGAGGTCCAAATACGGCAATTTTGCCTACTAAGATGAAAAAAAGCTTCAACCAAAAAAAATAATTTTGTTTTTGGCAAAATCGACAATATCGTGCAGTTTATCCCTGCTGAAGCGTAAATCGATTCATTACATTAAGTTGTGGCAATATACTGCATTTTGTTACAGAATAGAATGGATGACATAAGTATTCCCAGATTCGAAATAACTGAAGGTCCAAATTTAAACCGATAGAAGGCCCACCCGATATAAACCAATCCACTGGTAGCCTAAAATAAAAGTTACGGCTCATCAATGTAGGAGGTCACCGAAGTCCGAATCTCGATTCAAAAGCCCTCTATTACCAGTTCATCGTTTTCCCATGCTGTTCATAAATGTTTTGAAAAATCCGTAAAATCCTTCAGATTTCAAAATCATCTCTTGTTTTTCCTTAAGAAATAACTTAGCATTCTAGAAACAGCTTTAAATGTAATTTTTTATTTTCTTTTCATTTTCCAAGTGAAATTACTCATATATGAGTTATAAATACGCTTTCCTTTTCTTTATTATGAGTACATCTAGAAAGGGTATGTATGAAATTGAGGCAATTGTGGCTTGAGTAGAGGAGGAATGATATAAGAATGAAACTGGAGATTCTTGTTAATTTTTCTTTTGCTTGTTTGTATCCATTTCCTAAACATTTTTTTCCAGATTTTTTTTTTCTATGCCGCTTCATTCACAGAAAAAAGGGAGAAAAATAATTGTAAAAAAAGGAATTGAATTTCAATTTGTAAAACAATACTTTGTACAAATGATTGCAAGTGAGTGCTCACTTTTGCCCTTTGAAATAGAATCTTTCTCTCCCTCTCTTTCTCTCTGTTTTTTCTTGTCATTGAAGTTAAAGGTTTTTCTTGTCTTTAATGCACTAGATAATGACACTAAGGGCCATTATTACAAATTGCCGTTAAAGTTGGGTTTAGTTAAAGGTAACTTTAAAGTTCACTTTAGCTTTAACGAAAATAAGTTAAAGGTAACTTTAGCTAAAGTGAACTTTAAAGTTACCCTTAACTTATTTTCGTTATTACAACCTACAGATAAAATAAAGTTAAATTTTATAAAAATATGAAAGTGCCGCATCAATGTCGATAACATTGCTCTTAATTTGAGCAAATTTCATTTAAACGCAGTGGCAACGAGGGGCTTCTTTTTTTTTGTTGTATTTGCTCGCTTTGTTTATATTTGAAGCTGTCATATTGAAAATAATATGTAATATGGCAAGTGCAAACATAAACTTATCTTTAAAAGTTACCAGTAGAATGATCTTCCCTTTAGCTTAGCGCTCACTTCGACCTTATCGTTCACTTATAATAATAAAAAACAATATCTGCCCGTTAAAATCCTTCCTTTAGGTAACGGCAAGTTGTAATAATGGCCCTAAGGATGTGAAAGAAAAGTGAAATTACTTTAATTGTAATCCTCTGATTATCATTTAATAAATAAAAGTATCGTCCTACTGAATAACTATTCAAAATCATTAACTACCCATCTCCGTGCTTAATAGTCATCCGTCTTATTTGGTAAGCAAGGTAGGTACGTTGAAGATGTAGGTTGAAGGTGTAGGTTTATCAACCAAAACTTACTTGAGCACATGTAACGGCCAGTTGTGACGCCACAGGCTAACGCAGTCCCTGTACTAAACGAATCCCAATAAACTAATCAAAGCAGTCGGTCAGCGACTATCCTATGCTAGAAACCAGCCTAAAACTCTTATAAACGAAGTTACATGCTTGATATTAATGAATGATAACACCGTTAAGCAGACAAAGAATTGAGAGCCAAATAACCTAAATCTGCACCTCGCAATTGATGGGCATGGACGAAGAAAGTGAATAACAGTTTTCTCCTCTTCGACAGACCCACATCGTCGGCAGAAGTTGTTTGATGGCAACTGCAGTCTTTTCGCGTGTCTTCCCATTAGACAATGAGCTGTAGGCATGGCCACTGTGATCGAGATGACATTTGGAAAGGTGGTGTATTCAATTTTCCATCTACCATAGCTATCTAGGGGCATCCAAAACAGTTGATAACTGAAATTTTGTTGAGGCAACATGTGAGAAATTAATTTTCATTCGCTCATTTTGTTTTGCCAAATCACCACAGGTGACCACAACGAACAATTTATGTTCGTTGAAAGGGCTTTGGAGTAGTTGGCAACTGTCCCTAATTGCCAGCGAAAAATCATGAGATCCATTTCTGAATGAATGAATATGTGAATAAACAAAATTGTTGCAATTGGAACGATACCAAACCTCAAGAGCATCCAAGAGCATCCAAGGCGTCTTGATTTAAGGTTGGCGGCGACATTGGTCCATATTCCTTTGAGAACTACAACGACCATAACATAAGTATCTACGGCGAGTCCTAAAAGTAGACGATTAAATACAAATAAATAACTTACAAACTTATTTTGGCCTGAGTTAAATGAACTGGATATGACGACGTATCCCAGACTACGGCCAATAACTATACTTTCGATATAGTCAAAGAATTTATTTATCTTGGTTCCGCCATTACCACCAAAAATGATGTCAGTCTGGAGATCAAACGCAGCATCACTCCTCTCAACAGGTGCCACTATGGTCTCAATGGACAATTGAGTAGCAAAGACCTCTCTCCTACGACAAAACTAATACTCTAAATACGCTCATCATTCCCGTGCTTCTTCATGGCGCAGAGGCATGGACGATATTAGGTACTGATACAGCAACCTTGAGAGTATTCGAGAAAAAAGTTTTACGTTAGATCTTCGGTTTAGTGTGATGATTTCCGCATCCTATCAAATAGTGAGCTGTATGTGCTCCGCAACGAAATGGACGTTGTGCAGGGAATAAAATCCAGCGGCAGTGCTGGCTCAGCCATGTTGTTCGAATGAAAGAGGATGCTCCGCGCTAGATGAGCATTTAATGCGGGGATTTGCGGAAGTTAGCGAAGAGGACAACCTGGTTTGCGTTGGAAGTCCTGTCATCGATTGGTGTGAATAACTGGCGAAGGCGCGTAAGAAGCAGAGACATCTGAAAGGATGTGTTAAGGCAGACCGAAATCCGTTAATTGGGTTGTAATGACCAATTAAGTAGGTAAATAAGTAAGTATACGACGCCGTATGTTTTTAACAAGACAGCGCTATGTGTCGCACAGCTCATGTCATATTAAATGTTTAGCATCAATACTTTATATTATCGTTCTGCTGTTGCACGCTTTCCCCCTGTAGTCTTTTGATACTTTCTTACAGCGGATTGCTTCAATTTTCAACACCAGGATTATTATTTCCAGATGAGTTTAGGTTAGGTTAGGTTAGAGGACGTGTACTTGTCAATTAGGACAAGTACAGTACCCGGAGGTCGAATTGACTGATTGTACAACGTCCTAGTTTCTCACACCACTTATGTTGTGTGTGTTAATTTTTATACATGAGTGGTGGGACCTACAGTTTAAAGTCGACTCCGAACGACAGATTTTTATTTATTGAGAAACTTTTCATGGGAAATTTTTACTTTCTCAGAGTTTTTTGCCAGAAATCTACTGAGAGGAAGTCGCCGAAAAAATACATTTTGTATTTTGTCTTTGATGCCTCGCCTGGGGCTCGAACTCAGGCTTTTGTGTCTAATAAGCCAACACACTACCTACTAGACTACGGCAACTTCATTTCCAGATAAACTCATTGCTTTTAAAATTCAAGATATACTTTCCTTTTGAGAAAAGTGGTGTTGTTGCTTATATTTCTTCCAAAATTGTGTATCTCTCTCTAACACTTAAAATCATAATCATAATTTGTCATTACAAGCCTTTAGTCAGGATTACAACCTAGCTTCTCACGCCACTTATGTTGTGTGTGTTAATTTTTACACATGAGTGGCGGGACCTACAGTTTAACGTCGACTTCGACCTCCAAATCTTTTTGAGAAACTTTTCAAAGCAATTTTATTTATTTACAGAGTTTTTACCAGAAATCTGCTGAGAGGAAGTCGCCAAAAAAATACTTTTTGTATTTTGTTTTGATGTCTGGCCTGGGGCTCGAACCCTGGCTTAATGTCTAATAAGCCAACACACTGCCTACTACACTACGGCAACTCTATAACACAAATTATCATTTAAAATTGTATTTCTTTCATAATTAAAATTTTTTTTTTAAATTAAAAGTTTTTTAAACAAAACGAATCTCTCTTTATTGTTATAAACCTCCAGCATATTACGCAAATATTATATGAAATGAAAACAATAAAGTTTACTTTTCAGCTTTTTATACAAAATGAATTTATTTTTTACATTATCACTTTGAAAAAGAGAGTGAGAGAGAAAAAAGGGGATAAAAAAGCAACAAAATATGAAATTACTTTGGCAACACCAAAAGCTATTGGGTGTTGGTAGAATAAAAGGAAACAAAAATGAGAAAAAATCTCACTGTTTAGCAAGGAGCCATAATTTATGCAGCAAATAAACTTAAAATCACACTTACACGTACACATACACAAGAGTACACACTCAAATGCTTAGAGATTACTTTTTAACACCAACACACACGTAAATTTCTAACGCATATCAAACTCATACAAGACTCATGCATTCATATGCACACCGTAACAAGGACTTGAGAGAAAACTTTATTCGTGTATGCATTTTTAAAAATGCAATGTTCATCACAGAAACATATTACAGGAAAGACAAAGATGAAGAGGGAGGACCTGAGAAAGATAGTGAGAGTGGGAGGGAAAGAGAAAGGTAAAGAGACTTTATAATTCTTATGGATGTTGTTAAAGAGTAGAAACATGCACTTTAATTGGAATTGCTTCATATGGACGTGCTGTTACCATTCAGTACGAACGAATAATGTGTGTAACATTGTAACAATTTTTGAAGGCACTCATCGGAGCGAATAATCGCCTAAACGCTACACACAGAAATTCGCTGAAAGACAAAGCGGCCAAAATGTTTCGTGGTGATTAAGCCATTATGTTAGTGGTGCTACCACATTTGCTTTGATGTTCTCAGATTTTGTCCTCTTTTTTTCTTCCTCTTCAATGTTGTTTATTTGCAAATATACTCGATTCTTTAATCGGCTCTTTAATCATTGAAAACTAGCAGCTCTTTTCAAAATGTAACAATTTCTTCTCTTATTTTCTTTTTCTTTTGCTGGCATCATCATTGCATGATTGACTAGATGACTGACTGAATAATGAATGTCGATGAGATACAATGTACGAAATTACATGAATACATTGAAATTTTGTAACATAAACGGGCTAAAAACCGAAACATATTAAAGATAGCAGTGAAGAACAAAAAAAAGGAACAGAATTGGAAATAAAATTAAATTAGAATGATTGAAAGATGAATTTTTATGATATTGGAATAGGAATTTTTAAAAATGTCTTTAGGTTTGAAATCAAGAGTTCGTCACTCACGGCCAAATCCGTGGTTGAGGGACCAATTCATACACTTTTTATCTCTCTTACATTAAATAAATATATTTCTATTTTTTCTTTATCAAATCAAAAGTCGCCGTCGCTAGTAGATAGTGTGTTGGCTTATTGGACGTGTAGTCTCGGTTCAAACCCCAGGTCAGGCATCTCTAACGAAACAAAATATGAAATTCGGCGACTACCTCTCAGCAGATTTCTGGCAAAAACTCGAAAAGTAAATAAAATTGCCCTGAAAAGTTCCTCAAAAATCTCTCGTTTGGAAGCGACTTTAAACTGTAGGTCCCGCCACTCATTTAAAAAAATTCAACACACAGCGTAAGTAGTGTGAGAAGCTAGGTTGTAGTCCTTACTGACGGGTTGTAATGACAAATTATGCAGGTACATATGTACATATCAGAGGTCAGCAATGAGTATTCAAAACGATGAGTAGATTGGAATCATATTTATAATTTCTGATACTTATACGCATTCATACTTATTTTAATGTCATACTCATACTACTCATACTCAAAGTTTGAAATACTCGCAGTACTCGTACTTAACAATACGCATGATGTTATTGATTTCGACTCTCCAAGACTCATCGTATACACGAATCACAAAATAAGTATGATTCGCGTACGAACACTACAATACTCACATGAAGGTTGTGTGTTTGCTCTCCTTGCTGTCTTTGTTTTTTTTTTTTGTTTATGTGTCTTTCTTCTTTCTTTGTAAATGCAACAACAACTAAGACTGGAAATTTTGACGAATGATTCGAATCACTCGAATCATTTATGAGTATTATAAGTATTTTTCTAAATTTGTGAATCTGAATGAGTAGGCGTATGAATCAAACATATTTTGAATGTTATGAGTTTGATATCAACGTTGTACTCATACTCATTGCAACTTGTACTTATAAATCAACGTTGTAGGGAGTACGAATGAATCAGAGTAGTTGGATTTCAATACTGTTGACGCACTCATACTCAAAATTTCATGAGTACTTATGAGTAGCGAAAAAGCGATTCATTGCTGATCTCTGGTACATATGTTTTAAAACAGACGACTGTCAGCTATCATTTCGAAATCTTTAATTCTCTACGACTGTGGCACTTAATCAGGCTGAATTGGGCCAATGATATCGATTATGTTGGCTTTGTGGTCTGTTGTGGTTTCTGTCTTATTCGTACACATTTTCGTTTTCAGAGATTCTCACAAGAAAAAGTTTAATGACTGGATCTTGGTAGCCAGTTAACTTCACATTTATGTGAGATGACCATGCCCTCAAACCCCTTGTGCAGTGTACCCAATGTATTATCAGATTATCTACTTCAGGACAAGAAAATATTTTATTCATCCGCCTATAGTGCTCGCCGTTGACAGCAATGGCATAGCCAACATCGTTTTAAAGAAAAATAGGAGCCGATGACGTCGTCAGCACACAATCCATACCAAACAACTTGTTTATTACGATGCATTAAGCGTGCTTGGATTGGTGCAAATTCTACAATTGTTTTGGTTGAAGTACCCGTTCATTCAGAAATGGGCTTCAACGCTGGAGATGATTATTCGATGATTTGGCAAAACAGACTAAATGTATGACAACTAATTTGACAGATGTACCTTCAACAAGATGGTCGTTATCAACTGGCAAAGACACAGAAGACGCCATACAAAAAAATCAACAACCTTTCAGACAAAACTGTGACAGGAAAAGATTCTGTGAGATAAATAGGAAAGCCTTAGTCTAGTTGGTAGTGTTGTGGCTTATTAGACAAGAACCAATGGTTCAAACCTATGCTAAGACATCTCGAGCAAAACAAAATATGAAGAAAATATTTCTTTTGGCGACTCTGCAGTCTTCTGGCAAAACTCTAAAAAGAAATAAAATTGCTATGAAAGGCTTCTTAGATCTGCCGTTCGAAATCGAAATTGAACTGTAGATTGGTATGCAGTCTTCTGGCAAAAACTCTGAAAGTAAATAAAATTGCCTTGAGAAGCTTCTCGGATCTGCCGTTCTAAGTCGACATCTAGGTTGTGATCCTAGCTAAAGGTTTGGAATGACCATTTAAGTAAGTAAACAGGGAAGCTCTAATGTTTGTAGCATTTGGGACTACAGTCGCCACATTGGTCTAAAAACCGAGGCACTGTGCATGTCATAAGCACTACAACAACTGTATTTAATCCTAAATCGGTCACAAATAAATGTTTTGCTTTACAAATTGGATTGTATGGGTAGTTAAACAGCAATAAAAGGACACAGTAAATAAACAATGAAAAAAGTGCTTCAAATTTCTTCCCCACTGTATTTACATGTACAAACCTTTTACTTGTTTTACTTTGTCTTTGTCTATGGTTGATCCATTTCCTATGCATACATGGGTGTCACATACAAATGCCAGTATGTATACGGATATCCATATGTGCTTAGCGTGTGGTGGTTGACGTAAACTAAAACCCATCAAAATTTTCTATTTTCTGCTCATATTTACACATACACACATATAGTTTACATACCCATACAGACACACATCCATTAACATATAAAGTGAAATTTATTTTCGAAATCTTCAGTGGGTACAAAATGTAAAACAAGCGAGTTTCTTTGCGGAAAAATTGAAAGTGGCTGGAGTCAATCAAAAATAACAATAACAAAGAGAATAACAATAACAACACCAAACATTTGCTAAAAACTTTTATCACTTATACACACTTTATAACAATTATTACAGGACAGCTGAAATAAATTAGAATTTAAAAATTAAGACGCTTCAGAACGAATCAAAAGATAATTTTATGGATACAAAATTTTCAAAATATTACAAGGTATTGTAAAACAGAAATCGATGACCTAGTTCTTTGAAAAGAAGTACCGGAATTCGGTATAGGCTTAAAGTCGCCGTAGTCTGGTAAGTAGTGTATTGGCTTATTAGACGTGGAGCCACCGTTCAAGTCTCAGGTCAGACATCTCCAATAAAGCGAAATTTTAATATTTCTTTGGCGATTTGGGGTCTCCGCCCAAAGATCATTCTACGGTCATCGAACCCAACCTCTTATACAGTGTTGCTTTCTGGTGGACTGCTCTAAACAGACAACACAACGTCAGACTTCTTGACAAGGTCAGAAGGTTTGCGGCTATTTATACAACCGGCGCTCTGCGCACCACCCCCACGAAAGCCTTGTTCACAATGCTCAACTGGCTTCCTACTGCGCTTCTCGCTAAGCTGAACATTATCTCGACAGGGGTTTCCACTTTCTGATTCCGTGTAGGGACGACTGGAATCCTAAAGCTGCTGTCCCCCCGGAAGTCCTGGATATATATACTGACGGCTCTAAACTCGATAATGGGGTTGGAAGCGGTGTCTACTCTGGGAAACTGGACCTGAACATTTCTCTCCGTCTGCCGGACTACTGCAGCGTGTTTCAGGCGGATGTGATGGCAATTTACCGGGCCGCTCAATGGATCCTCGTCAACGGTGCTCCTTTTACTCGCGTCTCGGTCTTTTCTGATAGTCAAGCCGCGATAAGATCTCTAACGGGTTTCGTGAATAACTCTAGGATCGTTAGGGAATGTCGCCGCTGTCTCGAAATTCTCTCTGGGCGCTTCACACGTGTCTCACTGGTGTGGGTTCCCGAGCACAGTAACATTACGGGAAACTGTATTGCCGACGAGCTCGCCAGAGCTGGTGCGCTCCTTCCGGAATCCTCTTCAATTGAACTGGGTATGCCACTTGCCTTGGTCAAGTTGGATATTGCGCGGTAATTCTTTCGGGACGCCAACCTATCAATGATTAGTCCTGTCCACCGCTAAACTCACCTGGCCCTTGATGGATAGAAGGCGTACCAACCAATTAATTGGTCTTGGTCGTGACGTCATCTCCACCACAGTGGCCATGCTTACAGGTCAATGCGTTATGGGTAGACACGCGGAAAGAATGAGGCTTTCATTTAAGGACTTTTGCCGTGGATGCAGATCCGCTGAGGAAGAGGAGACTGTTATCCACTTTATTTGTCAGTGGCCGTCTCTTGCTAGGTGTAGATATAGATTATTTGGCTCCCCATTTCTTGTCAGCATGACGGAGCTAGCTATCATCTATTGATGTTAAGGATATAGCTTCGTTCACCAAACTTTCTGGCTGGTTTTCCAGTGTAGGGATAATCGTGCTTTTGATGTGCAGCCCTTGCGCTGACCAACTTCTTCCTCTTCCCTGATTTTGGTAGAAATTGGTCAGTACAGGGACTGCGTTCACCCGTGGCATCATAACGGACCGCTATGCATGCTCAAGTGAGCTTTGTGATATCGGAGCTACCACTCCGACCTGACCTTGGCGACTTCCTCTCAGCAGTTTCCTGGCAAAAAATCTGAGAGTAAATAAAAATTGCCAGGACAAGTTTCTACAAAATCTGTCGTTCAGAGTCGACTTTAAACTGGAGGTCCCACCACTCATGTATAAAATTAACAACATAAGTGGAGTTAGAAACTAGGTCGTAGTCCTGGCTGAAAGGTTGTAATGATCAATTATGTATGTATGTAGTACAGGAATTTAGAATAAATCCGGACTTTGACAGTTGATAACGGCCAACTTGTTGAAGCTCCATGTGTCAAATTATTTGTCACTTATCCAGTCCGTTTTGCCAAATAGCCGTAGAAGTAAATCATACTTACAAATAAGAAAACTTGCCTTGGTCAAGTTGGATATTGCGCGGTAATTCTTTCGGGACGCCAACCTATCAATGATTAGTCCTGCTCCACCTCTAAACTCACCTGGCCCTTGATGGATAGAAGACGTACCAACCAATTAATTGGTCTTGGTCGTGACGTCATCTCAACCACAGTGGCCATGCTTACAGGTCAATGCGTTATGGGTAGACACGCGGAAAGAATGAGGCTTTCATTTAAGGACTTTTGCCGTGGATGCAGATCCGCTGAGGAAGAGGAGACTGTTATCCACTTTATTTGTCAGTGGCCGTCTCTTGCTAGGTGTAGATATAGATTATTTGGCTCCCCATTTCTTGTCAGCATGACGGAGCTAGCTATCATCTATTGATGTTAAGGATATAGCTTCATTCACCAAACTTTCTGGCTGGTTTTCCAGTGTAGGGATAATCGTGCTTTTGATGTGCAGCCCTTGCGCTGACCAACTTCTTCCTCTTCCCTGATTTTGGTAGAAATTGGTCAGTACAGGGACTGCGTTCACCCGTGGCATCATAACGGACCGCTATGCATGCTCAAGTGAGCTTTGTGATATCGGAGCTACCACTCCGACCTGACCTTGGCGACTTCCTCTCAGCAGTTTCCTGGCAAAAAATCTGAGAGTAAATAAAAATTGCCAGGACAAGTTTCTACAAAATCTGTCGTTCAGAGTCGACTTTAAACTGGAGGTCCCACCACTCCATAAAATTAACAACATAAGTGGAGTTAGAAACTAGGTCGTAGTCCTGGCTGAAAGGTTGTAATGATCAATTATGTATGTATGTAGTACAGGAATTTAGAATAAATCCGGACTTTGACAGTTGATAACGGCCAACTTGTTGAAGCTCCATGTGTCAAATTATTTGTCACTTATCCGTTTTGCCAAATAGCCGTAGAAGTAAATCATACTTCCAAATAAGAAAACTTTTTTTTATCAAAATGGGTGTTCTTTTCTGGCAACGTGCGATGAGCTTCATCTATTTTACGATCCTTTTATCAAAAGAACTAATCGTACGTCGACAAAATGCAAGCTCTGACGAAACAGGAAGAAGTCATGATCTCGGTTTTGATGCTATTGGAACGGATTAAATCTGGACAGAAAAGGAACAGCCGTACAATTTGTCGTCCGTGTTGGATTGCTATATCCGTTACAAATGCCTGCAGATCCTGCAGTGTGGAAAGAAATCAATGGACTATTAATCAATGATGGCCATTGACGAAGAGATTCGCAATAGACCAAAGGTAGTTGCAGTACGATAGATCATATAGAAAATATAATTGCAGAGTACACTTTTTATACTTCGTTTTGTTAGAGATAGCTGACCTGGGGTTATTATAACAATACATACATACATAATTGGTCATTACAACCCTTCAGTCAGGATTACGACCTAGTTTCTCACACCACTTATGTTGAGTGGCGGACCTACAGTTTAAAGTCGACTCCGAATGGCAGATTTTTGAGAAACTTTTTCATGGCAATTTTATTTACTCTCAGAGTTTTTGCCAGAAATCTGCTGAGAGGAAGTCGCCGAAGAAATACTTTTGCATTTTATTTTGATGTCTGGCCTGGGGCTCGAACCCTGGCTTTTCGTCTAATAAGCCAACACACTACCTACTAGACCACGGCGACTTCGATTATAACAATACTTCCCGGTTATTCGCTCACATAACAACCCAAGCAATAGACAAATTTGAATATTAAAATTCTTAAAATCTTTAACAAGTATATACCACTCCAGAATGCTCTCTGTTTACTGTAATGAAAAAAACTCATTAAAATCTTTAATTTATTTTGAAACGAATAAATGAGTTCATAACTTAAAGTATTAAAAACTGTTTGAATAATTGATTGATTTCTTTTTTTCGTTTGAATTACGATTTTGCCTCCCTTAAACTTTATAAGTAAACTGATGATTACTTTGCTACATTTTTTTCTCTTCATAATTTTACTTGCAACACCAGTGGCAATCATCATTAAAATTGAATGGAACACTTAGATTTGGTAAACTGATTAGCAATTATAAAAATAGTTGAAAAGTGGAAAAGCCGAAAGTTTTCATACGATTTATGAAGGATGTGAATACAGCGGTTTTTTGCTATAACGAGAGATGGCAACCCTGTGATTCTAGAACATGCTGCATTAGACTGATTACCTGCATAACTTAAAAAAAACTTGATAAAATTAGAAAAAAAGTAGAAGAGATATGCTTTGTGGCACTTTTACTCCACTTAAACGCAATAAAGGAATAAAAATAAGGGAACACGTAGTATATTTGGCTGTTGTCTACATTTCTAATTACATACATATATACTACTTACATACATATGTACTACTTGTAAGCAGTAGGAAGAAGATGGAATTTATTACAATAACAGTAGGTGACCAGCGCATAACAGGCTCACGTTTAGGGAACAACTGACGTACATCGGCGTGCGGCGACATCATGTGCACTTGCCCGAATAATGCCTAACCTTGGAGGCCCAAAACAGGAGAGGAGGCGGTTACTGACGAAGGTAGTGACATCGATCGCTATATATGGGCCGGGGCCATGGATAAGAGGACCTATAGAGCAGGTATAGAAGCGGCCTACAGGAGATCAGCTCTCAGCGTGATTTCTGCCTTCCGCACGGTGTCTACTGATGATTGCGGGGATGATGCCCCTGAGGCTAGTAGTGGATGTAGAGAGGAGGAAACATGACACAAGGAGGAGAATAGATCTTTCCAGTCCTGTTCAGTTAGTGGATGACGCTATGCATAGATGGCAGCATGACTGGTCCAATTCAACCAAGGGAAGGTGGACCCACAGACTCATACCGAGCATAGGCGAATGGACCAAAAGGAAACACGGTCAGGTGAACTTCTACCTGACACAGTTACTAACCGGCCATGGATGTTATAGGGCATATCTCTATAAGTATGGTCATGATGTAGATGAGGCATGCCCAGAATGCCCCAATGAAAGGGAGACGGCGGAGCACGTTTTCTTTACTTGCCCGCGATATGTTGTTCAACGAAATTGCCTGGAGAGGATTACAGGTAACGCCCAATAACATAGTTAACCTGATGTTAACCTTATGTGACAATTGGAACGCAGTATGTGTTTTCGCAAGGATGGTAGTGACGCAGCAAAGATTGGCTGAGAGAGCAAGGTCAGCAGAATTTGAAGGCAGCACTCGCTGAAAAGAAAATCGGTTCAGCCGTTTAGCCGTCTATAGACTTTAAACAAACAAACAAACCCACAAACAAATAAACGCACATTCATTTTTGTATATAAGATTGGTCATTTCAATTAATTTTATAAATGAGTGCTGGAAACTACAATTTGTCGACTCCGAATGACAGATTTTTTTGAGATACTTTTCATGATTATATTTCTAATGCCTACCATTATTATGGGCACCATTTTGCACATTTTTCACAGTTCGTTGGAAGTAACGAAACTTTATTGAAATAAAATAAAAAGAATAGAAATGTGCAGCAAATAGATCTGATACTTTACGTTCAAGTAATAAATTCCTGGAGCAGAATATAAAATTGTCACTTATTTATGTTGCACAGTGGGAAATGCTAATTAATAATATTAATTATGTATTAATTAATACTTAGCTACTACAATACTCCTTAATTGACAAGAAATATTGTTAAAATTAATCAAGATTTCTAAATAGTTCAGACTAGTTGAAATGCTGAAGCCTCTGTAGTATAGTAGGTAGTGTGTAGACTTATTAAAATCAAGCCCGTGGTTCAAACGACAGCTCGTGAACATCCAATAACACGAATTATGATAATATATTTCTTCGGCAACCTTATCCCAGCCATCTTTTGGCAAAAACCATAAGAAACTAAAAAATACCATGAAAAGTTTCTCAAAAATCTATCGTCCGGAATTGACTTTAAACTGCATGTCCCGCCAATCAGGAATAAAATTAACACTCACAATATGGGTGGTATTAAAAGTTAGGTCCTAATCCTGATTAAAGCATTGTAATGACCAATTACGTTGACACTATTGCTGCACTGCCTGAGAGCATACATACATACATAATAATTGATCATTATAACCCTTCAGTTAGGATTACGACCTAGTTTCTCACACCACTTATGTTGTGTGTGTTAATTTTAAACATGACTAGTGGGACCTACAGTCGACTCCGAACGACAGATTTTTGAGAAACTTTTCATAGCAATTTTATTTACTCTCAGAGTTATTGCCAGAAATCTGCTGAGAGAAAGTCGCCGCAGAAATACTTTTTGTATTTTGTTTTGATGTCTGGCCTGGGGCTCGAACCCTGGCTTTACGTCTAATAAGCCAACACACTACCTACTAGACTACGGCGACTTCAAGAGAAAAATTCAGTGTGAGTTCGCGATGATTTCCGCATCCCATTCAGCTATAAACTGTATAAGCACCTTAACGACATGGAAGTTGTACAGCGTATTAACATCCAGCGACTGTGCTGGCTCAGCCATATTGTTCTAATGGAGGAGGATATTCCAGCGAGACAGGTATTTGATTGCGGGGATTTGCGGAAGTAAGCGAAGTGGACGACTTTGTTTGCGTTAGATGGACCAAATCGAGGAAGTCGTATTATACATTGGTTTGATCAACTGGCGAAGGCACGCAAGAAGCAGAGGCAAAAAGTTAAGGCAGGCCGAAATCCGTTAATCGGGTTGTTAATGGCCAGTTAAGTAAATTAAGTAAGTAGGAGAGTGGTTGCCGTGATCTAGTAGCTAGTGTGTTGGCTTATTAGACGTAAAGCCTCGGTTCAAACCCCAGGTCAGATATCAAAACGAAAATATGAAAAAATATTTCTTCGGCGACTTCCTCTCAGCAGATTTCTGGCAGTAAATAATGCCATGAAAAGTTTCTCAAAAATCAGTCGTTCGGAGTCGACTTTAAACTGCAAGTCTCGCCACTCATGTATAAAATTAACACACACAATATCAGTGGCGTGAGAAACTATGTCGTAATCATGACTAAAGGGTTATGATGACCACTTACGTATGTATGTAAGTAAGTAGTACAAATACTTTCTCTGAATAGCAACAATTTTTTCTACAATACCCATGAGAATATTGAGCTTTGGGTAGAGAATGTGAATATGAAATTACTCTCCAATATTTTAGGCTTAAAAGAGTTGCTCTTTTCTTAAAATATGATGAAATATATTTTATAAGACCTTTGTATGGTGAACCATCATATTGCGGAATATGATTGTTAATAATTTTATTTTGTGTTTAATTGCTTCTTTTGAAACCACTGCCTTAATCACTGTGCAACATTTCATCGGCTTACAATCAATAGAGTAAGAAAAGTAAGTAAGTTTCTCATTTTTGCCTTCAAGAAATTTTAAAAAGAAATAAACGTTTGTCAACGACCAACTTGTTCTTACATTCCCTAAACTCTTAAATTTTCTATATTTTCTTACTTTCTCCAACTGTAGTTTCTCTGTTGCATGGTGTATGTTTCTTCATAGAAAATTCATGTCATAGCATTAGTGGCGATAGTTGGTTAAAGTACGAATATAGGAAGTAGAAGTAGTTCGTGTGTTCGTGTTTTATGACACAAATTACACCAGCTTCATAAGCAATAGAAATAGGCAGACAGGTATGTAAAATAATGAATTCGTAATAAATGTAAAAAAAAACTTAAGAAAAAAGCTTTACAATTCACACAGCAACTTTTTCCTGAACTTCCATTTTCCATTTCTGGAAGCAGCAAAACGTCTCAAGCTAAACAGTGGCGATAGGGTTGCAATTTCTCATTGCATGGAATTGATGAACTGTATGAAAAAGACTTCACTTGTTGTATTTACTTTGGTTAGTAGATTTATGTGGGCGCCCATATCTACTACATACATACGAATATAATCGGTCATTACAACCCTTCAGTCAAGATTACGGCCTACGGACCTTAAATTTAAAGTCGACTCCGAACAACCGATTTTTTGAGCAACTTTTTCGTGACAATTGTTATTTACTCTCAGAGCCTTTGCCAGAAATCTGCCAGAAGAGGCAGTCGCCGAAGGTATATTTTTTTCATACTTCCTTTTGTTGGACATATCTGACCTGGGGTTTGAACCATAGCCTCACGTCTAATGAGCCGGCACACTGCCTAGTAAACTACGTGGCCGAACAAATTCTGAACTCTTATGACCAATAGCAGGTGGCAAATATCAAGCTCTGAATTTTCCTTGTCGAGTCCATCATATTTTTGATATATTTTTCGTGGTATTTTTATTTTGCGGTGTTTTTGCCAGAAATCTGCTGAGAGGAAGTCGACGAGGAAATATTTTTTCATATTCCGTTTTTTTTGGTGATGTCTGACCTGGGATTTGAAGCGTGGCCTCACGTCTAATGAGTCAACACACTACCTACTACACTCCGGCAATGACCCACTCATCAAAAATCCTATGGTGACGATACTTAAAGTTCCAGCTGCAATTTTCCAAGAAATAATCGAAGGTAACTTAGGTGATACCACATAGGGTTGTCAAAAGTCAGATCCTTCTATCAAATCAATCGTGCAGCCATTCTGGGCCATAGAGGGGGCTTCAAGTCCTTATCAACGTAATCTGAGATAAGTTGCCGTGGCCATTTATATCGTTTCTGTACTCTCTTACTAATCGAAAGGTGGTAATTTGCAATCGAAGTAGAGGAAAAACCGCCAGTCTATCAAAAAAAATCTAAATACGCATACGATCTGAGAGGGCAGTGCTATGGCTCACATTATATGGAAGATTTTCGCTTGAATTACACTGAAGCTAGTAGGAGTACCGAAGTTTGACTAACTAGCCACACTACCTACTGTGTAGGTATAAGGAAATGTGTACATTGGATTCCACTGCTATGAGCCTAGATGTTAAAAAGCGAGCGAACTCACTTGTATCGGTACAGAGAATGGCTGCATTGCGTATCACGTCGGCATATCGTACAGTGTCCGCCCCAGCCGTAATTGTGAAAGCAGGTATAATCCCTGTGGATCTGCTGGCGGCAGAACGGATGGAGATTTATAGGGCGAAATCGGCTGGAAATCACATAACCGGTCACTTCAGGGAAAACACCATTTCAAAGTGGCAACGACGATGGAACGATGAAGATAGAGGAAGATGGACGGCGAGACTTATTCCGGACATAAGGCTATGGATTGGTCGGAAATTTGAAGAGGTAAATTTTTTTATATCTGCACAGAATGGGCAAGACCGCCTCCCCTTACTGTCTTTATGAGGAAGGGGAGTTAATTGATGATGCAGAGCACACTGTTTTCGAATGTGTACGCTGGCAGAGCTAACGCTCTGCACTGACGTCTATAGTCGGGACGATCACGGCCGGTAACATCGTCGGGGTTATAATTGCGAGTGGAGAAAATTGGACCTCAGTGGCGAATTACGTGGAGAGCATTCTAAGGCTGAAGAAAAGGGATCTTGAGGCTGCGGAACATGTGGGCACGCCGTCTTAGATGAAACTGGCACACGTGTCAAGCATAATTCGAATCAGGGACCTGGACGAAAGGGATAGTGGAGACACTTGGATGTCTCTTCAAATTTCGACACGCAATCCGGAAGCGGATATGAACACGCAGGGGCCAAAAACTACCACCGTAGTTCCGGAGTGGGCACAACACGCGACGAGGGGGGGTTTAGTGGGTGAGGGATGTGACGACTTCCACTATGGTGAGGTTAGGTATATTTACCCCTCCTCGGCGTAAAAAATGCTTTTTCCGCTGAGGAAATACTGTCTAGGAATGAGGAAATGTGGATTAAATTGCTCTGAGCCATAGCTTTGAGCCATGCTTCACCTCATATGGTAACTAGAGACACAATTCTTTTAAAAGTCTGCAAAACTTCGAACACAATAACATTGACGATCAAAAGTTTTATTTTTTGTGTTGTTGTTGTTAGAAAGTAATAAAACTCAAACAAATTGATATGTTTCCTGTGATGGGTCTACTAGGACTTGTGTGTGCATGTCAAGTGGAGTGTAGAGAATAGTTTCGCTTGCATTACAAACAATTTCAAAAAAAAACTTTCTTTTTCTCGTGTCTCCAAGAAGTTTCTTTTACTTTTTTTTTTGTTTTGGCTAAAAAAGTTTGTCTTACTATTTCTTTATGTTGTCATTACTACCATATAAACGACGATAAATATTTTAGCCAAGTTAAGCAGTTTCTTCGTTTACATTCTCAATATTTCTTCTGCTTTTGTTTTTTTCTTTGAATTTCTTTGAAGCTTTCAGTGAAATGTCATTTTGTTGAGACAGTTTAATTCAAATATTTTCCCAACTACCACTACAATTACATTTTCTATATAAAAAGAGCACTAAGAATGAGTGAGAAGTAGTCAAACGTTAGTTTGTTTACAAAGTATTGTTTACATGCAAAAAAGGGCCATAAGGGATTTTAAAAGTACTTTTTTGCGTTTAAATTATCATCTATTCATACATATTCTATTATAAACATAAATGTTAACGGTATATAGGAGTGTAACAACGGCCAAACTTAAACAAATACTACTTCGCATGCTGTTATTAGAAGAGAAATAAAAGGAGAAACCACCACTGTCTTGTAAAGTTTTATGCAAATTCGTAAACGACATGACAAAAACAACGGATTTTGAAAGAAATGAACATGTCACTCGTTATTACTGAAATGTTTACTCACTGCTTGCTTGCTGTAAAATATAGAGAGATAAAGCGTAAGAGAAAAAATATTCTGTATTATCGGGTGGGCTATCTATCGGTTTAAATTTGAAACATCGGTGATTCTATTCTGTCACAAAATTCAGTATATTACCTCCACTGAACGTAATGAATCGATTTACGCTTGAGCAACGTTGGGATTTATTGGACCAACAAGAAACTGCACCATGATGTCCATTTTGCGAAAAAAAATCTCTTCGGATGAAACTCATTTTCATCTTAGTGGGTACATTAATAAGCAAAATTGCCTTAAATGGATCTCAGAAAACCCACATGTGGCCTTACAAAAGTCAATGCAGCCATTATGAGAAACTGTTTGGTGCGGCCTGTGGAGCGGAGGCATCATTGGCCCACATTTCTTTGAAAATAAGGGCTGCGCAACCACTGCGGGCAATGGAGACACTTACCGCACCATGATAGCCGATTGTTTTTTACTCGCTGTTCATGTTATTGATATAAACGATGTTTGGTTTCAACAGGATGGTGCAACTGGCGACACATCTTATGTCATAATCGATTTATTGCGTCAAACGTTTGAAGGCCAAAAGGGTGATGCCAATTGGCCGCCAAGAGGCTGCGATTTGATGTCGTTGGACCATTTTCTGTCTTGCGCCGTTACAGAAAAGTGTTATGGCGACAAACCAGAGACAATTGAGCACTTGAACGCCAACATTCGAGATGCAATTGCCCAGATACGACTCCATGCACTCGAAAAAGGGCACAAAAATTGGACAGATCGAATGAGGTACTATGAGGCCAGCCAAGGCAGCCATATGATATTCCACTTCTAACCGGAACAACTGTACTTCACAACAAAAAATAAATTTGGCAAAATTTCACATCACTTTTATTTTATTACATTTTTAAAGTTAAACTTTTAAATGGCCCTCCCTATATATCACAAGGTGTAATTCATATTTAATAGTCTTTGTATACCACAGCATAACCTAACATAAATCACTTGTTAATTTTATTATGTGCTAGAATGTTCTTCTTTATTTCTTAAGCATTGTCTTAAAAAAGGCCTTTAAAAGAAGCTGCATTTTGTTGATGACATCACCTTTTTATTAATAGAAAACGCTGTACTAATGCTATGTCCTTTAGATAATGGCTACCATCCTATTATTTCTTATTTAAATTCATGTTGAGTTCATGGTACAGTCATTTCATTATGCGTAGCTTTTTTCAGTGTTTGAATTAAAATAATTTTAAATGAATAAATTACAGACAATTTTCTTTTTAAATCTCTCATAAATCTTAACAGACAAGGAACGATCAAAAATCTATCGTACGAGTTGAATATTAAAAGGAAGCAAACTTCACCATCATTTGAACGAATACTTGTTAACACTTAAACAAATATCCCAGAAATATCGTCTGGTTATGTTTTAGAGTTGAATGAAGATTGTTGGACTATCTTCAGTCAGAGCTGTAGTCAAAAAGCAGTCAGTAAAATAACTTTAACTGAGGTTTTACACCGTAGTTCCCGCCACTCATGTATAAAATGAACACACATAACCATAGCTGCCAGATTTGACGATTTTGGGCTCCAAAAATATAATTTTGACGATGTGACGATTTATGCCCTTATTTTGACGATATTTAAAAATTAAAAATTTACATCATATTTTTTACTTTAGTACATTAAAAGTCACTTTAAGCTTTGCATTTACTTTGCAATTGTTACTAATCCTTCTTTGTTCACCCTGTAATATTCCTGGAATCTAGAATATAGCCTAGAATTGCATAGAATCGAAAAGTCATATTGCTTAATTCCAAATTTATGGGGTATACTTTCTTTTTAATTGTATTTGAAATATATTACTCATACGCATCATATTACATGTATATACTGGAATAGTTACCCTGAAAAGTATGCAATAAAAAAACTTCGATTTTGTCATGTATGAAACTAATGGAATTAAATATAACTCATACGCATCATATTACATGTACATACTAGATTAGTTACCCTGAAAAGTATGCAATTTAAATACTTCGATATTATTATGTATGAAACTAATGGAATTAAATATAACTCATACGTCACATATGTTCTCTGCATTATGAATTTTACATACATATTAAAAATATGAGCATAATGTGAGTAAATACAATAGGTTGGCGATCAAAAAGTTTAAATTTAAAATTCTAATAAAACAAAAATAGTTTGAAATTTTAATAAATTTATTAATTTGCTGTTAACTACAACTGCTCCGGTTGGAAATGGATTTTTATTTCATTTATATTGGCCTCACAATCATAACTCCCAGGTTTTTGCCCTTATTTTGACGATTTTTAAAAATTAAAAGAACACTAAAAGCCACTTTACAGGATAGACCTCTGCAGGAACTGAGTTCCACATACGGATAGTCCGAGTAAAAACCGTTTTTTTACTGTAATGCACTGTGCGATCCACTGGCCAAGCTGTTCTGGCCAAAAAACGCGAGCGTTATGTAGTAATAAATGATTTTCGAGAAAAAGTCCCCTTATGCAACGATTCAATGGAGTTGGATACACCACCGTAATTAACGAGATAATATGGCCTCTTCTGTACACGGTCGAGAAACCGCAAAATAGACGTTGAGGCACCAACCCATACATGACTGTTGTATTCCATTCTCTGTCAGTTATAAACGGTGTAAATAGTAAGATCAGATGATCAGAACTTAAAAAGGAACTGAAAAATGTATCAGCATTACACTGATTTTTCATGATCCAGAACATCAAAAGCTTCTGCTCCCAAATGCCTACACCGCTCATAGATATAGATGATGGAATATTATTGGTGCGCGTATGTGTCAATAAACAACGCTAAGATAGTTTGTTTAAATCTTAAACAATTTTTTCCTGAAAATTATATAAAATTTCTCCATTTTTTTTTTTTTTTTTGGAAAAAAAATATTAAATGAAGATGAGGGACGCTAGCTTTTAATTTCCAATAAATTCTCTGTTAAATGTTTTATTTTTGAACTCAGATATGTACATATATATATTGACTTTATATGTTTTACTACAATATAAATAATTTTTATTTTTAAAAACTTTTAATTTATTTCTTTATTTTTTTCTGACGATTTTTTGACGATTTTAATAAACATCTTTGACGATATTGACGATTTTTTCTCAAATATTTGACGATTTGGTGCCTCATTTATCTGGCAGCTATGCACACAACATAAGTGGCGTAAACAATGCTGAGGTCAATAATTCTAAACCTTTAGAAGTTGCATGTATTATGCCTTGTCAATCGGAACGGATCGGGTTGTTTTTTTTTAGATGTCTATGGCCTGCTGTGGACAATAGGAGAACAGGTTGGCTGCCGGGCTTGGATAAGGCCAGCTTAAGGTTGGTTGTCGGTTTTATCACTTGAACAGATCCAAGCCGGACTATTGCAGGGCATGTTGCGATGAGGAGGAGTTGGAGACTATCGAACACGTCCTCTGTATCTGCCCAGCCCTTGGTAGATTGAGGTTGAGAACCCTTGGCAGCGCCTTCTTTGAGAGTTTGAATTCTGTGTCGAGAGCCGACATCAAGGCTCTCCACAGATTCATTAGTGGCTTAAGCTGGTTGAGAGGCGCTAGGGCTTCATCAGTGTAGTGGCGCTCTGCCCTTTTTGTTGTGTCTTATCTGTGTAATTCCTCCACTTCCCATTCTCCCCTTTCCTACATCCTCTCCTTTTTATCCCTCTATTATCCTTCCCTCTGTAAGGACGTTCTACAATGGGTCAATTCGACCTCCGGGTACTGTAATTGTCTTTATTGACAAGTACACGTCCTCTAACCTAACCTAACCTAAGTTCTATATATTGTACAACGAATCCTCTCCAACTTGTTGCGTTCTACTGCAAACTTCTTTATCCACCTGCTGTTTAATTAAATTTATTGTTCTCACCACGTTTGCCAAATATTATTCAAATATTTATGGTATAAGTTATTAATATATCAAAGAATATTTCAATTTCTTAGGAGACAAGTAAAGACCAGGCAAGGCAAACGTTGTTTATTTGTACAGTTTCCACCATTAGTTCTTTTACTATTTTGGCCACGGTTTGCAGAAGACTATTTTTGGAAACTAAGTTTTAAGCCAATAACATTTACCTTCCTTAACCACAATATATCGTCATAAAACTAAAAACAACCTGGCCGAAAACGACAGCAAACAAATGCACCTGCTCATGCAGAAAAAAAACAATAAATTGTGGTTACTGGTCAGACATGACAGCAGCCTGCTGTTGTTCTGTAGCCGGTGGCTTTTCAAGCTTAAAACGGAAACTAAAAAAGGTAGAAATAAAATCAAATAAAATATTTGAAATTAAAAAGGATGTGGGCGGCCATTTAGTATTCGTTTTAATGAAAACAAAATGGCAGAAAAATTCAACAAAATTAAGAAGAAAAACGAGAGAGCATGGAAACAAAAGTCATACGTTGGCCATCAGAATCTCCAAGTCTTTACATACATACATACATACATAATTAGTCATTACAACCCTTCAGTCAGGATTACGACCTAGTTTCGCACACCACTGATGTTGTGTGTGTTAATTTTATACATGAGTGTTAATTTTATACTCCAAGTCTTTAATACCCGAAAAAGATTACAAGATGACTATAAAACTGGTAGGAAAGTGTCAATGAGTTCAATATGGTTCACGATGACATGGTCATGGCAGCGCACCAAACCTGTCGCCACCAAGAAATGATGCAAAAGTAAGAGAAGCAAAATTTTTTAAAAAATAACGACTGTTTTAAAGAAATTTTCTTAAACGTATGATTCGTAAAGTTTAGTTAACTCTTCAATTCTTTGTATAATATTTCCTTCTTTTTTTATTATCTTCTTTCGTTTTTTCGCCATTAAATTCAATGGTTTTTACTACTTCATTCTCTTCCTTTCCCTCGCTCTCTCTCTCTCTCTCTTCCTTTATGTTATAATTCAATTCGATATCTGTATTTGACTTCTTCTCAATATTTTTCAAAGTGTTAACTTTACAACTTCTTAGCTCGGCTATAAACAAAAGGGAAAAAAGAAAGATATATTCTTTTCATTGTAATATTCTTCTCTTTTCTTCGTTCTATTTTTCATTTACTTTCTGAAAACTGTAAAGCAATAAAATAAATGTGCGCTCATCTTGTCATTTTTGCCATTTCCGCATCCTTTTTGTTCATCTCGTTTGTTTTTAAATGACGGTACATTTGCCCGCATCTATTCATCGTCAAATGCATTCATACTTATGCTCATAATCATACACACTTTTATGTACGTACTAAAGAGTAAGAGTAAGAGAAGTTGATTCCGAAGTCAACATGTAAATACAGTGGGCATTTATTAACCAAGAACACAGTGAGGATATTATCCAGAAATGGCCAAGAAGATTGAACATACATATACAACTATATGTATAATTGGTTATAACAACCCTTCAGTCAGGATTACAATCTAGCTTCACACACCACTTATGTTGTGTGTATGAATTAATTTTATACATCAGTGGCGGGTCCTAGAGTTTAAAGTTGACTCCGAAAGACAGATTTTTAAGAAACTTTTCATAGCAATTTTATGAACTCTCAGAGTTTTTACCAGAAGTCTGCTGATAGGTAGACGGAGGAAGAAATATGTTTTTCATATTTGATTTTGTTCGAGATGTCTGGTTTGAACCGTGGGCTTATATCTAATAAGCCAACACACTACGTATTAAAAACTACTGATGACAAGCGTTGCCCACTGATTCCTCCTCTTTTAAGGGTCTGATCTTCTTATAATACCTTGCATTGATTATCTTACGTTGACTTCAAGCAAGATTGAATATCAACACGAAAAGTAGATATATAGCGAGGCTCGAGAAGTGGATAAATAAGAGAATGTCTTAAGTTAGCAGCGGACTCTCTGTATATGGACTGTTTACTACCGCAAATATCTGTAGAATTTTGGAAATAGCTAAACAGTATATTCCTATATTTCTTCTATAAAGGCCATGTTATTTCTGACTTATAGATGGACCACTGATGGTTGGAAATTTGATCACGAAAACGGTAACAGTCAAGAGAAACTTGCGAAGTGTGTTAGAAAGGAGTAAAATGATTCGGCAAATGTTAAATGTGCTCCGGATGAAGTATGACGCAGTTGCAGTCAAATGTGGGAAACTAGCATAGACCAAGTATTGCATCCTAAAATAATACGAACAAATTTCAGAAATTCGATCAAAAGGAAGTATTTAGGGGGCAGAATCCCTTAAAGGAATAGTACCCACTTAGGCCAGTATTTAGGCCCATTGCGTCATTACAAGCCATCAGTCTGGATTACAACCTAGTTTCTCCACATCACTTATGCTGTGTGTGTTAATTTTATACGTGAGTAGTGGGATCTACAGTATAAAGTCGACTCCGAATGACAGATTTTTTTGAGAAACTTTTCATGGCAATTTTATTTACTCTCAGAGTTTTTGCCAGAAATGTGCTGAGAGGAAGTCGCCGAAAAAATTTTTTTCATATCTCGTTTTATTGGAGATGTCCGAAATAGGGTTTGAAGCGAGGTGCATTACGTCTAATAAGCCAACACACTACCTACTAGACTTCCAATTCGGATACCACACCACACCCGGGGTCAAACACAATATATTTTACCCGAGTACAAAATAAATCTTTATATTAAAAAGCTTAGTCAAGGATGTCTGAAACTGAGAGGTAAAAAATCTCGGCCTTTTTATGACAAGACCAAGGCACTGATACATGTGCTGAAAAACAGTATCTTTCCCACAGCCGCTGCAGAAGTCATTTGCCGGAATGTTGAAGATTTCTCAGATTCCACAGAAATTGTTTGAATTTCTTCAACTCTATTATGGCCATTAGCTTAGAAATAAAATGTATTATTCTTGTTCTTTCTCTAAATACGTTTTGCATTTGAAAATCAATTATTCTCGCCATCAATTATTCTCGTTATCATCGTCATCATCAATTCTCCAATCGAACTTGTCAAAGTCCTGCCATTAGCTCCTGTTTCTGCGCTAAAGCAATTACTTTGACAACAACAACTATAGAACAATTCAAACTGAAATAAAATGCATTTTATAAACGTATACTTATAATACTTATTTTAATACATATAACAACGACAACTAAATGGCGAAGAGTATAACTTATTTTCAGTTCATTTGGCATGTATTTCTATAACGCGTGTAAATGCCACAAGTTTTTCAATTTTTCTTTCTTTCTCTCTCTCTCTTTGTGTTTCGTTTTCATGACACTAAACAAATGAACAAATGAAATGAAGCCACTTGACACCATTACGTTGCACATTCACTTTTTTCTAAGCTTTTTGCAGTACAGCTTCCTTTGCCTGCTATTGCTGCTTTAGAATAATGGATCTTATAGTCATTTTATTCCATGCCATTTTCATTTTACAGTTTAGATGGGCGTGAGCTCAGCAAATTGTCCAAGAAAAAAAGATAAACTACCACTGGCAGTTTTCTCGTTATTTACTGCCCACCCACATGAGCAATTCTTTATCCTTAAAGATGTACAACTGACAGCGTGCATTGACAGTGGGTTCACGTAGAACAAAAGACAAAACAAAAAGAAAAATTCAAATGAATGAGAAAAATCTAACCTCGTAATATGCTGTCAACTTCATATTTTCTAAACAAAAATTCTTGATAACAACTAATTAGTAATAGAAATGTCCCTGTTAAAGAGTTATGGAAGCAAATCCAAAAGTTTTACTGGCGCCATTATAAAGTCTAAAAACATATTTTGTACAGACTAAAGTCAACTGTTCAAAATTCAAATTTGAATTCAGTCATCTTCCTTCATAAATCAGCGTATGATACCCGCATTAATTATATAAGAACTCACATGCCGAAATCATCGAATGAGTATCGCCCCATTTCGATACTTCCATTTTTATCTAAGGTTTTGGAACGACTATTACACAACCAAATTATTGCTTATTTGAATGACCATCAGCTGCTCTTTGGCAAACAATCGGGATTTAGAACAGGTGATAGCTGTGTTTCTTCACTTTTAAGTGTGTCTGAAGATATAAGATCCAATATCGATAATGGTGGTATTACACTTTTGGTACTTCTTGACCATTCGAAAGCTTTTGACTCTGTGAACCATGATATACTTTGTAGGAAGATGTACAACAATTTTTATTTTTCTTCGAGTGCATCATCCATCATCGCTAATGGAAACCTATCTTGCTGATAGATACCAGTCTGTCTCTGCTGGTGGAACTGTATCTAGTCGCATGCCTGTGCCTAAAGGAGTACCGCAGGGCTCTATTCTTGGACCATTATTGTTTACTTTAGACCAGTGATGCTCAAAATCCAAATTTCCTATCACATGTGATAGGCAAAGAAAATTCTGCTGACGCTGCATAGATACACGTACACTATAAGCTTACTTGTGTGGTTTCTTATAATGATCGTGTGTTTGTTGCTTTGTTTGTTGTTTTGTGTTGAACTCAGAGAACAAAATCAATTCAGTTGATGTTTAGCACTTGATGAGGCAAGGCCTTGCTACGCAACTTTTTTGTATGATTTTTTGTTTTTTGCAAATACACGCAGCAAAATGTTTGATGCAAATTGGGAATATGATTTCTTTTTATAGAGAATATGGATGATAATGCACAATGTATTGTGTGTTATCGCTCTTTATGCCGTATTTTTTTTTTTTTATAACAAGACATTACGAAGCTAGCCATGGATTTTTCGACAACATTAAAGGGAATGACAGGACTAAAATTATTGCAATTAAAAGAAGAAATTTTTAAAAGTCATGGTTGACGAAACGGAAGTACCAAATTACAATAATTTACAATCAATACATACATACATACATACATCAATTTATTCATCAATACATACATACATCAATATATTCATCAGTACATACATACATACATCAATATATTCATCAATACATACATACATACATCAATATATTCATCAATACATACATACATATATCAATATTTTCATCAATACATACATGCATCAATATATTCATCAATACATACATACATACACACATACATCGATATATTCATCAATACATACATACATAAGTTCATTATGTAGTAACATACACGCAACACAATACACCAATTTTGTTCTTTATTTTTATTTTCCCAGCGTACGATTCTCAAAAATTAAGCTGAATTATTATTAATTAAGCTTTACCAACACAACCAAAACTATGATAGTATGTGTTTGAGCACCACTGCTTTAGACATAAATGACTTACCTAATTGTCTCCTGCATAGTAATATCCACATTTATGCAGATGATGTACAAATATATATGAATTGTAGAAGGGACTCAATCGATGACTGTTGTGCAAAACTTAATGAGGACCTTGACAGAATACATATATGGGCGTCGTCGAATGGCTTATACCTGAACCCTACGAAGTCAAAAGGCCTGATCATAGCACGGCGAAATCAGGATATTGTCTTTAATATACCGATCACATTGGGAACTTGGAACATTTCGATAGTGGATTCAGCGAAAAACCTTGGTATAATTTTTAACAAATCCCTTCAATGGAATACCCATATAAATTCTGTCTCCGGGACAATTTTTTCTATGCTTAGAACATTATATCCTATACAGCACATTACACCTCTTAATATTCGTGTGCTTCTTGCGAAACCCTACTTAGTGCCCAAGTTGTTATATGGCTGCAAAATTTTTGCTTATTGCGATTCGGCTAGTAAAGCTAGATTAACAGTAGTGTATAACGCGATTCTTGGAAATGTCTACGGCGTGAGAAGATATGATAGTACTTCTCAGTATTCGAAATTGTTATATGGTGCTGAGTTAATTGACTTACTTAAAATCAAAGCATTAATCTTACTACACAAGGTTATCTCCACGCAGAAACCGTCTTATCTATTTAATCGTATTCAATTTGCAAGATCAAATAGAGGAAAACCAATCATTCAATTAAGATTTCGAACTTTGATATCCGAGTGGTAGTTCTTTACAAATACAATACGGCTGTGGAATTCGTAACCAAACTCATTACAAATCAATGGCAACGCTTTGGAGTTTAAAAAAATTTTATTTTCTAAATTCTAATGTAAAACTATTACATATTTACTTACATATATTTTCGTTCTTGTTCTTACATATTATTATTTCGATATTATTTGCTTTTACTACTTTTAATTATTTGTCTTATATATATTTCATTCTTTGTAATAATACATTATATAATCACATAATGTAATTTAAAATATTAATTTCTTGTTGTATGTGATATGCTATAAAATAAATAAATAAAATAAATAAATAAATGGCCACTACAACCCTTCAGTCAGGATTACGGCCTAGCTTCTCACAGCACTCATGCAGTGTGTGTTAATTTTAAACATGAATGGTGGGACCTACATTTTAAAATCGACTCCGAACGATAGATTTTTGAGAAACTTTTCATGGCAATTTTTATTTACTCTCAGAGAGTTTTTGTCAAAAATCTGCTGAGAGGAAATCGCCGAAAAAATAGTTTTTCATATTTTTCGTTTTGATGTCTGATCTGGGGTTTGAACCGTGGCCTTATGTCTAATAAGCCAACACACTACCTACTAGACAACGGCAACATCATATAAGAACTCAGTAATTAAAAATGTAGAGATGGTTTCACCTGAGGCTATACAGAGATCAACAAGATATGTTAAAAATCAAAAAAGGGTCTACAGAATTGTGCATACGAAATGTTAAAAATTTCTATTCAGGCTGAATTTGACTGTTGCCATGAGCTATGTTGGCTTTGAAGGCCTCTATGGTTTGTGATTTATTTGCGTACAAATCCAATATCTTCGGAACCCAGATCTTTCAATTCAGGCAAATAGAAATTGGTAACCAGCGACTATTATTGTCGCATGAAGAACTGGTCAAAGTGGTACTCAAAGAAATTTGAAGCGATGAAGATGCCAGCCAAAAATCTTCACCAAACAGGAAGTTTTTCAATATGCATTGCACGATCCTGGATCTCAAGTGCATTGGTATCCTCACAAATTCGACAATTTTGTTTCACCACGAATCCATTCATTTAGAAATCGACTGCTGCTTCAGTGCCCATTAAATTTTTTATTTGCAAGTCTTATTGAATCGAAGTCGCCGTAGTAGGTAGTGTGTTGTTGGCTTATTAGACGTGAAGCCTTGGCTCAAACCCCAGGTCAGGCATCTTCAACTGAACGAAATATGAAAAAATATTTCGTCGGCGACTTTCTAAGCAGATTTCTCCCAAGAGCTCTGAGAGCAAATAAAATTGCAATGAAAAGTTTCTGAAAAATTTGTCGTTCGGAGTCGTCTTTAAACTGTTGGTCCCACCACTCATGTATAAAAATTAACGCACCAACATAAGTGGTGAGAGAAACTAGGTCGTAATCCTAACTAAAGGGTTGTAATGAGCAATTATGTAGGAAGACTTATTGAAAGCTAAAAATCTAACCAGCTTTCTTGAGATCGCTGAATGGGTCCATGTTTCAGAAAATCTAATAAACTGTCTTAAGAAAGGTCTAGGGATGTAGAAGATAATGCGTGGATTGCTGACGATTCTGTAGAGTTAAAAAAGAGGGTTTGCCATGCAATGGGTAAACCGGTTTTACTTAACGGAGTTAAAATATTGTGTAGATTAAATAATGAGATGATAAGCAGAAAATGATTATTTTTCGGTAAAGACTTAAAGTGCAACAAGTGTGAAGCAAGTGAACTTGCCTGTGAGCGGCAAGCTACTCGCTAACCTAACCTAACCTAAAATTAAAAGTGAAACGAACTTAAACCGCCACCAATTCAATCAGCACAACTGTATACATATATTTCAAACGTAGAGTAGAGTTTATTTCAAAATTCAGGCAAGAAATATTAATAAATAGACAGACAAACGAGCTCAATGAGCAACAAAATTGTTCGTGAATTTAAAATAAAATGAGAAAAGAAGAAAAAACTTAACCAACATTTAGCGGAGCATTTATGTTTGCTTAAATTTGTTTTTCTTTCTCTGTTATTGTCTTCACAGTAGAAATAACTTCAAAATGTTAAGCTCGAACTATATTTTAAATATTGTAACGTGAATATATTTCATAAACTTTCAAATATCATTATTTTAAAGTATCGGGTGGGCCAACTATCGGTTTAAATTTGAATCTGTTTATTTCGAATCTATTATTCTATTCTGTCAGTATATTATCTCCACTGAACGCAATGAATCGATTTATGTTTATGTAACGTTGGGATTTATTGGGCCAACGCGAAACTTCGATTTTGCAAAAAAAGGCATTTTTTAAGATGAAGCTCATTTTCATGTTGTTGGGAACCAGAGACCAGTAATGAGTATTCAAAAAGATGAGTAGATTCGAATTATACTTATAATTTCTGATATTTATACGCATTCATACTTATTTTAATATCATACTCATACTACTCATATTCAAAGTTTGAAATACTCATCGCACTCATACTTAACAATGCGCATGATGTTGTTGATTTCGACTCTTCATTACTCAGCATTTATAAGAATCACAAAATAAGTATGATTCGCGTACGAACTTTACAATACTCACAAAAAGGTTGTGTGTTTGCTTTGCTTGCTGTCTTTCTCTGTTCCTATCTTCTTTTTTTGTAAATGCAACAACAATTAAGACTGTAAATTTTGATGATTGATTCGAATCACTCGAATCATTTATGAGTATTATTTATTATTTTTATTTATTTATTTATTTATTATAATTAACATAACACAACAAGATTTTAATCTTATAAGTTATAGTGCTATGCTTAGGATCAATAAGATATAAAACAAAAAAATAATAAAAATTGTGAAATATAAGAAATTAAGTAAGACTAGAAAATTAATATAAAAAAACAAAGTCATTAAAATATTAAATTTAAGCAGAAATTTAATTTAAAGCAATTTAGGAAAACTAACAATACTACAGAAATAAAAAGAAAATAAAAAAGTTAAAAAGAAAATAAAGAATTCTAAAGAAATAAAAAAGAAATATTTACAAAAATCGGTATAAAAAATAAGGATAAATATTTAACCGATATAATAAACATGCTCAGAACGTAACAAACTTTTCATTAAGAGAACAATTTAAATAACTCCTTTTTGAACGCGTTTGCATTGCCTAACTTTTGGATGTAATTTGGTAGGGAATTCCAGAGACTAATGGTGTGTATAAAGAACTGTCGTTGTGACAGAAGAGTCCTATAACGTTGTTGAATAATCTTAATGCCCCGGCATAACCTAGCAAACTTAATTCGGCCTACTAAATATTCCGGCTGTCCCGTATTAATAATTTTATGGAATAGAATGAGGCATTTAATTTTCAGAAGATTATCAAATTTAACATTAAATATCTGATACGCTAAATGAGAAATATGATCCCGGCGACCTTTAAGAAATACGTATCTTGCTATATTGTTGTATGTCAAGTTTAGTTTACGGTTGTCATTACTATCGCAGTTTGCAAAAATTTCGCACCCATACAATAGCATAGGAATCAAATAAGTTTTAGCAAGTTGCATACGAATTGCAAAAGGTGTTGAATCAATGACCGCTCATAAATTTCGTAGCATGATGTATATTCTGCCAACAACGACACTTATATGGCCAGACCACGATAATCTGTCATTAAATACAATACCCAGATTATTATAAATATTTTTCTAAATTTATGAATCTGAAGTGAATACAAATGAATCCGAGTAGTTGAATTTCAATACTGTTGACTCACTCATTACCAAAATTTCATGAGTACTTATGAGTATGAGCGAAAAACCGATTCATTGCTGATCTCTGGTGGGAACGTTAAAAAGCAAAATGGCCATATTCCTTTGAAAATGAGGACGGCGCAAACATTACGGTCACTGGAGACATTGGCCGTTAAAGGAAAGTGTTATGCCGACAAACCAAAGAAGGTTGAAGGCCAACATTCATGATGTCGTTGCCGAAATACGACCCCATAAACTCGAAAAAGTGCACGAAAATTGGTCCCATCGAATGAGGTACCGTGAGGCCAGCCGCGGCAGCCATATGAATGAAATAATGCTTCGTTTCTGACCGGAACAATTGTACTTCACAACAAAAAAAAATAAATTTGGTCAAATTTCAAACCTCTTTTTTATTTCATTTTAAATTTAAACTTTTAAATATCCCACATTATACATACATACGTGTTAAAATACTCATGCATTCTAAGTAAAACCCCCAAGGTACGCTGTAACTTCATTACATATTTGAAGTGTTACAATGTCCATACGAGCACAGCATATTTAAAAAAGTGATTTAAAGTTGTTTACTTTACTTTCTCTCCCTCTCTCTCTCTCTCTCTATGGTATAACGGATTGAAATGAAAACATTTTTTTTTATTTTTCCTTACTTTTTTGGTTCATTTTATTCAAATGAAATCAAGTGCAAGACAGCAGCAAACGAAACTACAGAAAAACTGAAACATATTTTGGAATAAAATTTACATTTTTTGACAAAAAAAAAGTATGTGGAAACAAAAGTGAGCGGAATTTAAGTGGAATCCATACAGGTATCAAGAGGAGACTAGTAAGGAAGCTTTTTTGGCTATGCTATGCCCTGCCATCTACATGGGAAAATCATTTTGTCCTACATGTGTGTGAAGAATGTGTGTGAAGATAGATTTCAAAATCTATCTCTCACGTTAGCTAACAGAACTCTGTTATGTTATTAACAGAACTAACAGATCTCTGTTATGTTATTAACAGGAACTCTGTTAAATAATTAATTTAATACTGGGAGAGAAAAACAGGAAAAATTAATTAAATTCCCGGGTAAAGTAAGAAAAAAAAGCAAAAATTGATAAAAATAAGTCCTTTAGTTAATCACTGTTACAAAATATTGCATAATAAGAACTACAATTAACAGATAATCACACATTTCCGAAAGTTATTGTAATCCAATAAATAAATCAATATTGTGGGAAAACAGGAATGAGTGGGCGGACAAAGTAAATTGTTTTTAAAGCATTGTACGTCCCTTTAACTAACCCAATCGCCAGAATCCTAACAGAGCGTGTTTTCATATCAGATTTTGAAATTTTCTGAGATTTCAGATTTTAAAATCCACTGTAAGTCCTTTTGTGGGAAAACAGGACTGAGTGGGCGGACAAAGTAAATTGTTTTTGAAGCATTGTACGTCACTTTAACTAACCCAATCGCCAGAATCCTTAACAGAGCGTGTTTTCATATCAGATTTTGAAATTTTCTGAGATTTCAGATTTTAAAATCCACTGTAAGTCCTTTTGTGGGAAAACAGGACTGAGTGGGCGGACAAAGTAAATTGTTTTTAAAACATTGTACGTCCCTTTAACTAACCCAATCGCCAGAATCCTTAACAGAGCGTGTTTTCATATCAGATTTTGAAATTTTCTGAGATTTCAGATTTTAAAATCCACTGTAAGTCCTTTTGTGGGAAAACAGGACTGAGTGGGCGGACAAAGTAAATTGTTTTTAAAACATTGCACGTCCCTTTAACTAACCCAATCGCCAGAATCCTAACAGAGCGTGTTTTCATACTAGATTTTGAAATTTTCTGAGATTTCAGATTTCAAAATCCACTGTAAGTCCTTTTGTGGGAAAACAGGACTGAGTGGGCGGACAAAGTAAATTGTTTTTGAAGCATTGTACGTCCCTTTAACTAACCCAATCGCCAGAATCCTTAACAGAGCGTGTTTTCATATCAGGTTTTGAAATTTTCTGAGATTTCAGATTTTAAAATCCACTGTAAGTCCTTTTGTGGGAAAGCAGGACTGAGTGGGCGGACAAAGTAAATTGTTTTTGAAGCATTGTACGTCCCTTTAACTAACCCACTCGCCAGAATCCTTAACAGAGCGTGTTTTCATATCAGATTTTGAAATTTTCTGAAATTTCAGATTTTAAACTCCACTGTAAGTCCTTTTGTGGGAAAACAGGACTGAGTGGGCGGACAAAGTAAATTGTTTTTAAAGCATTGTACGTCCCTTTAACTAATCCAATCGCCAGAACTCTTAACAGAGCGTGTTTTCATATCAGATTCTGAAATTTACTGAGATTTCAGATTTTAAAATCCACTGTAAGTACTTTTGTGGGAAAACAGGACTGAGTGGGCGAACAAAGTAAATTGTTTTTGAAGCATTGTACGTCCCTTTAACTAACCCAACCGCCAGAATTCTTAACAGAGCGTGTTTTCATATCAGATTTTGAAATTTTCTGAGATTTCAGATTTTAAAATCCACTGTAAGTCCTTTTGTGGGAAAACAGGACTGAGTGGGCGGACAAAGTAAATTGTTTTTAAAGCATTGTACGTCCCTTTAACTAACCCAATCGCCAGAATCCTTAACAGAGCGTGTTTTCATATCAGATTTTGAAATTTACTGAGATTTCAGATTTTAAAATCCACTGTAAGTCCTTTTGTGGGAAAACAGGACTGAGTGGGCGGACAAAGTAAATTGTTTTTGAAGCATTGTACGTCCCTTTAACTAACCCAATCGCCAGAATCCTAACAGAGCGTGTTTTCATATCAGATTTTAAAATTTTCTGAGATTTCAGATTTTAAAATCCACTGTAAGTCCTTTTGTGGGAAAACAGGACTGAGTGGGCGGACAAAGTAAATTGTTTTTGAAGCATTGTACGTCCCTTTAACTAATCCAATCGCCAGAACTCTTAACAGAGCGTGTTTTCATATCAGATTTTAAAATTTTCTGAGATTTCAGATTTTAAAATCCACTGTAAGTCCTTTTATGGGAAAACTGGACTGAGTGGGCGGACAAAGTAAATTGTTTTTGAAGCATTGTACGTCCCCTTAACTAATCCAATCGCCAGAACTCTTAACAGAGCGTGTTTTCATATCAGATTTTGAAATTTTCTGAGATTTCAGATTTTAAAATCCACTGTAAGTCCTTTTGTGGGAAAACAGGACTGAGTGGGCGGACAAAGTAAATTGTTTTTGAAGCATTGTACGTCCCTTTAACTAACCCAATCGCCAGAATTCTTAACAGAGCGTGTTTTCATATCAGATTTTGAAATTTTCTGAGATTTCAGATTTTAAAATCCACTGTAAGTCCTTTTGTGGGAAAACAGGACTGAGTGGGCAGACAAAGTAAATTGTTTTTGAAGCATTGTACGTCCCTTTAACTAACCCAATCGCCAGAATCCTAACAGAGCGTGTTTTCATACTAGATTTTGAAATTTTCTGAGATTTCAGATTTTAAAATCCACTGTAAGTCCTTTTGTGGGAAAACAGGACTGAGTGGGCGGACAAAGTAAATTGTTTTTAAAGCATTGTATCAGATTTTGAAATTTTCTGAGATTTCAGATTTTAAAATCCACTGTAAGTCCTTTTGTGGGAAAACAGGACTGAGTGGGCGGACAAAGTAAATTGTTTTTGAAGCATTGTACGTCCCTTTAACTAACCCAATCGCCAGAATCCTTAACAGTGCATGTTTTCATATCAGATTTTGAAATTTACTGAGATTTCAGATTTTAAAATCCACTGTAAGTCCTTTTGTGGGAACACAGGACTGAGTGGGCGGACAAAGTAAATCGTTTTTGAAGCATTGTACGTCCCTTTAACTAATCCAATCGCCAGAACTCTTAACAGAGCGTGTTTTCATATCAGATTTTAAAATTTTCTGAGATTTCAGATTTTAAAATCCACTGTAAGTCCTTTTGTGGGAAAACAGGACTGAGTGGGCGGACAAAGTAAATTGTTTTTAAAACATTGTACATCCCTTTAACTAACCCAATCGCCAGAATCCTAACAGAGCGTGTTTTCATACTAGATTTTGAAATTTTCTGAGATTTCAGATTTTAAAATCCACTGTAAGTCCTTTTGTGGGAAAACAGGACTGAGTGGGCGGACAAAGTAAATCGTTTTTAAAGCATTGTATCAGATTTTGAAATTTTCTGAGATTTCAGATTTTAAAATCCACTCTATGTCCTTTTGTGGGAAAACAGGACTGAGTGGGCGGACAAATTAAATTGTTTTTAAAGCATTGTACGTCCCTTTAACTAACCCAATCGCCATAATCCTTAACAGAGCGTGTTTTCATATCAGATTTTGAAATTTACTCAGATTTCAGATTTTAAAATCCACTGTAAGTCCTTTTGTGGGAAAACAGGACTGAGGGGGCGGACAAAGTAAATTGTTTTTGAAGCATTGTACGTCCCTTTAACTAACCCAATCGCCAGAATCCTAACAGAGCGTGTTTTCATACTAGATTTTTAAATTTTCTGAGATTTCAGATTTTAAAATCCACTGTAAGTCCTTTTGTGGGAAACAGGACTGAGTGGGCGGACAAAGTAAATTGTTTTTGAAGCATTGTACGTCCCTTTAACTAATCCAATCGCCAGAATCCTTAACAGAGCGTGTTTTCATATCATATTTTGAAATTTTCTGAGATTTCAGATTTTAAAATCCACTGTAAGTCCTTTTGTGAGAAAACATGACTGAGTGGGCGGACAAAGTAAATTGTTTTTGAAGCATTGTACGTCCCTTTAACTAACCCAATCGCCAGAATCCTAACAGAGCGTGTTTTCATATCAGATTTTAAAATTTTCTGAGATTTCAGATTTTAAAATCCACTGTAAGTCCTTTTGTGGGAAAACAGGACTGAGTGGGCGGACAAAGTAAATTGTTTTTGAAGCATTGTACGTCCCTTTAACTAATCCAATCGCCAGAACTCTTAACAGAGCGTGTTTTCATATCAGATTTTAAAATTTTCTGAGATTTCAGATTTTAAAATCCACTGTAAGTCCTTTTATGGGAAAACTGGACTGAGTGGGCGGACAAAGTAAATTGTTTTTGAAGCATTGTACGTCCCCTTAACTAATCCAATCGCCAGAACTCTTAACAGAGCGTGTTTTCATATCAGATTTTGAAATTTTCTGAGATTTCAGATTTTAAAATCCACTGTAAGTCCTTTTGTGGGAAAACAGGACTGAGTGGGCGGACAAAGTAAATTGTTTTTGAAGCATTGTACGTCCCTTTAACTAACCCAATCGCCAGAATTCTTAACAGAGCGTGTTTTCATATCAGATTTTGAAATTTTCTGAGATTTCAGATTTTAAAATCCACTGTAAGTCCTTTTGTGGGAAAACAGGACTGAGTGGGCAGACAAAGTAAATTGTTTTTGAAGCATTGTACGTCCCTTTAACTAACCCAATCGCCAGAATCCTAACAGAGCGTGTTTTCATACTAGATTTTGAAATTTTCTGAGATTTCAGATTTTAAAATCCACTGTAAGTCCTTTTGTGGGAAAACAGGACTGAGTGGGCGGACAAAGTAAATTGTTTTTAAAGCATTGTATCAGATTTTGAAATTTTCTGAGATTTCAGATTTTAAAATCCACTGTAAGTCCTTTTGTGGGAAAACAGGACTGAGTGGGCGGACAAAGTAAATTGTTTTTGAAGCATTGTACGTCCCTTTAACTAACCCAATCGCCAGAATCCTTAACAGTGCATGTTTTCATATCAGATTTTGAAATTTACTGAGATTTCAGATTTTAAAATCCACTGTAAGTCCTTTTGTGGGAACACAGGACTGAGTGGGCGGACAAAGTAAATCGTTTTTGAAGCATTGTACGTCCCTTTAACTAATCCAATCGCCAGAACTCTTAACAGAGCGTGTTTTCATATCAGATTTTAAAATTTTCTGAGATTTCAGATTTTAAAATCCACTGTAAGTCCTTTTGTGGGAAAACAGGACTGAGTGGGCGGACAAAGTAAATTGTTTTTAAAACATTGTACATCCCTTTAACTAACCCAATCGCCAGAATCCTAACAGAGCGTGTTTTCATACTAGATTTTGAAATTTTCTGAGATTTCAGATTTTAAAATCCACTGTAAGTCCTTTTGTGGGAAAACAGGACTGAGTGGGCGGACAAAGTAAATCGTTTTTAAAGCATTGTATCAGATTTTGAAATTTTCTGAGATTTCAGATTTTAAAATCCACTCTATGTCCTTTTGTGGGAAAACAGGACTGAGTGGGCGGACAAATTAAATTGTTTTTAAAGCATTGTACGTCCCTTTAACTAACCCAATCGCCATAATCCTTAACAGAGCGTGTTTTCATATCAGATTTTGAAATTTACTCAGATTTCAGATTTTAAAATCCACTGTAAGTCCTTTTGTGGGAAAACAGGACTGAGGGGGCGGACAAAGTAAATTGTTTTTGAAGCATTGTACGTCCCTTTAACTAACCCAATCGCCAGAATCCTAACAGAGCGTGTTTTCATACTAGATTTTTAAATTTTCTGAGATTTCAGATTTTAAAATCCACTGTAAGTCCTTTTGTGGGAAACAGGACTGAGTGGGCGGACAAAGTAAATTGTTTTTGAAGCATTGTACGTCCCTTTAACTAATCCAATCGCCAGAATCCTTAACAGAGCGTGTTTTCATATCATATTTTGAAATTTTCTGAGATTTCAGATTTTAAAATCCACTGTAAGTCCTTTTGTGAGAAAACATGACTGAGTGGGCGGACAAAGTAAATTGTTTTTGAAGCATTGTACGTCCCTTTAACTAACCCAATCGCCAGAATCCTTAACAGAGCGTGTATTCATATCAGATTTTGAAATTTTCTGAGATTTCAGATTTTAAAATCCACTGTAAGTCCTTTTGTGGGAAAACAGGACTGAGTGGGCGGATCAAGTAAATTGTTTTTGAAGCATTGTACGTCCCTTTAACTAACCCAATCGCCAGAATCCTTAACAGAGCGTGTTTTCATATCAGATTTTGAAATTTTCTGAGATTTCAGATTTTAAAATCCACTGTAAGTCCATTTGTGAGAAAACATGACTGAGTGGGCGGACAAAGTAAATTGTTTTTGAAGCATTGTACGTCCCTTTAACTAACCCAATCGCCAGAATTCTTAACAGAGCGTGTTTTCATATCAGATTTTGAAATTTTCTGAAATTTCAGATTTTAAAATCCACTGTAAGTCCTTTTGTGGGAAAACAGGACTGAGTGGGCGGACAAAGTAAATTGTTTTTAAAGCATTGTACGTCCCTTTAACTAATCGAATCGCCAGAACTCTTAACAGAGCGTGTTTTCATATCAGATTTTGAAATTTTCTGAGATTTCAGATTTTAAAATCCACTGTAAGTCCTTTTGTGGGAAAACAGGACTGAGTGGGCGGACAAAGTAAATTGTTTTTGAAGCATTGTACGTCCCTTTAACTAATCCAATCGCCAGAATCCTTAACAGAGCGTGTTTTCATATCAGATTTTGAAATTTTCTGAGATTTCAGATTTTAAAATCCACTGTAATTCCTTTTGTGGGAAAACAGGACTGAGTGGGCGGACAAAGTAAATTGTTTTTGAAGCATTGTACGTCCCTTTAACTAACCCAATCGCCAGAATCCTTAACAGAGCGTGTTTTCATATCAGATTTGGAAATTTTCTGAGATTTCAGATTTTAAAATCCACTGTAAGTCCTTTTGTGGGAAAACATGACTGAGTGGGCGGACAAAGTAAATTGTTTTTGAAGCATTGTACGTCCCTTTAACTAACCCAATCGCCAGAATCCTAACAGAGCGTGTTTTCATACTAGATTTTGAAATTTTCTGAGATTTCAGATTTTAAAATCCACTGTAAGTCCTTTTGTGGGAAAACAGGACTGAGTGGGCGGACAAAGTAAATTGTTTTTAAAGCATTGTACGTCCCTTTAACTAATCTAATCGCCAGAACTCTTAACAGAGCGTGTTTTCATATCAGATTTTGAAATTTTCTGAGATTTCAGATTTTAAAATCCACTGTAAGTCCTTTTGTGGGAAAACAGGACTGAGTGGGCGGACAAAGTAAATTGTTTTTGAAGCATTGTACGTCCCTTTAACTAACCCAATCGCCAGAATCCTTAACAGAGCGTGTTTTCATATCAGATTTTGAAATTTTCTGAGATTTCAGATTTTAAATTCCACTGTAAGTCCTTTTGTGGGAAAACAGGACTGAGTGGGCGGACAAAGTAAATTGTTTTTGAAGCATTGTACGTCCCTTTAACTAATCCAATCGCCAGAACTCTTAACAGAGCGTGTTTTCATATCAGATTTTAAAATTTTCTGAGATTTCAGATTTTAAAATCCACTGTAAGTCCTTTTGTGGGAAAACAGGACTGAGAGGGCGGACAAAGTAAATTGTTTTTGAAGCATTGTACGTCCCTTTAACTAACCCAATCGCCAGAATCCTAACAGAGCGTGTTTTCATATCAGATTTTAAAATTTTCTGAGATTTCAGATTTTAAAATCCACTGTAAGTCCTTTTATGGGAAAACTGGACTGAGTGGGCGGACAAAGTAAATTGTTTTTGAAGCATTGTACGTCCCCTTAACTAATCCAATCGCCAGAACTCTTAACAGAGCGTGTTTTCATATCAGATTTTGAAATTTTCTGAGATTTCAGATTTTAAAATCCACTGTAAGTCCTTTTGTGGGAAAACAGGACTGAGTGGGCGGACAAAGTAAATTGTTTTTGAAGCATTGTACGTCCCTTTAACTAACCCAATCGCCAGAATTCTTAACAGAGCGTGTTTTCATATCAGATTTTGAAATTTTCTGAGATTTCAGATTTTAAAATCCACTGTAAGTCCTTTTGTGGGAAAACAGGACTGAGTGGGCGGACAAAGTAAATTGTTTTTGAAGCATTGTACGTCCCTTTAACTAACCCAATCGCCAGAATCCTAACAGAGCGTGTTTTCATACTAGATTTTGAAATTTTCTGAGATTTCAGATTTTAAAATCCACTGTAAGTCCTTTTGTGGGAAAACAGGACTGAGTGGGCGGACAAAGTAAATTGTTTTTAAAGCATTGTATCAGATTTTGAAATTTTCTGAGATTTCAGATTTTAAAATCCACTGTAAGTCCTTTTGTGGGAAAACAGGACTGAGTGGGCGGACAAAGTAAATTGTTTTTGAAGCATTGTACGTCCCTTTAACTAACCCAATCGCCAGAATCCTTAACAGTGCATGTTTTCATATCAGATTTTGAAATTTACTGAGATTTCAGATTTTAAAATCCACTGTAAGTCCTTTTGTGGGAACACAGGACTGAGTGGGCGGACAAAGTAAATCGTTTTTGAAGCATTGTACGTCCCTTTAACTAATCCAATCGCCAGAACTCTTAACAGAGCGTGTTTTCATATCAGATTTTAAAATTTTCTGAGATTTCAGATTTTAAAATCCACTGTAAGTCCTTTTGTGGGAAAACAGGACTGAGTGGGCGGACAAAGTAAATTGTTTTTAAAACATTGTACATCCCTTTAACTAACCCAATCGCCAGAATCCTAACAGAGCGTGTTTTCATACTAGATTTTGAAATTTTCTGAGATTTCAGATTTTAAAATCCACTGTAAGTCCTTTTGTGGGAAAACAGGACTGAGTGGGCGGACAAAGTAAATCGTTTTTAAAGCATTGTATCAGATTTTGAAATTTTCTGAGATTTCAGATTTTAAAATCCACTCTATGTCCTTTTGTGGGAAAACAGGACTGAGTGGGCGGACAAATTAAATTGTTTTTAAAGCATTGTACGTCCCTTTAACTAACCCAATCGCCATAATCCTTAACAGAGCGTGTTTTCATATCAGATTTTGAAATTTACTCAGATTTCAGATTTTAAAATCCACTGTAAGTCCTTTTGTGGGAAAACAGGACTGAGGGGGCGGACAAAGTAAATTGTTTTTGAAGCATTGTACGTCCCTTTAACTAACCCAATCGCCAGAATCCTAACAGAGCGTGTTTTCATACTAGATTTTTAAATTTTCTGAGATTTCAGATTTTAAAATCCACTGTAAGTCCTTTTGTGGGAAACAGGACTGAGTGGGCGGACAAAGTAAATTGTTTTTGAAGCATTGTACGTCCCTTTAACTAATCCAATCGCCAGAATCCTTAACAGAGCGTGTTTTCATATCATATTTTGAAATTTTCTGAGATTTCAGATTTTAAAATCCACTGTAAGTCCTTTTGTGAGAAAACATGACTGAGTGGGCGGACAAAGTAAATTGTTTTTGAAGCATTGTACGTCCCTTTAACTAACCCAATCGCCAGAATCCTTAACAGAGCGTGTATTCATATCAGATTTTGAAATTTTCTGAGATTTCAGATTTTAAAATCCACTGTAAGTCCTTTTGTGGGAAAACAGGACTGAGTGGGCGGATCAAGTAAATTGTTTTTGAAGCATTGTACGTCCCTTTAACTAACCCAATCGCCAGAATCCTTAACAGAGCGTGTTTTCATATCAGATTTTGAAATTTTCTGAGATTTCAGATTTTAAAATCCACTGTAAGTCCATTTGTGAGAAAACATGACTGAGTGGGCGGACAAAGTAAATTGTTTTTGAAGCATTGTACGTCCCTTTAACTAACCCAATCGCCAGAATTCTTAACAGAGCGTGTTTTCATATCAGATTTTGAAATTTTCTGAAATTTCAGATTTTAAAATCCACTGTAAGTCCTTTTGTGGGAAAACAGGACTGAGTGGGCGGACAAAGTAAATTGTTTTTAAAGCATTGTACGTCCCTTTAACTAATCCAATCGCCAGAACTCTTAACAGAGCGTGTTTTCATATCAGATTTTGAAATTTTCTGAGATTTCAGATTTTAAATTCCACTGTAAGTCCTTTTGTGGGAAAACAGGACTGAGTGGGCGGACAAAGTAAATTGTTTTTGAAGCATTGTACGTCCCTTTAACTAATCCAATCGCCAGAATCCTTAACAGAGCGTGTTTTCATATCAGATTTTGAAATTTTCTGAGATTTCAGATTTTAAAATCCACTGTAAGTCCTTTTGTGGGAAAACAGGACTGAGTGGGCGGACAAAGTAAATTGTTTTTGAAGCATTGTACGTCCCTTTAACTAACCCAATCGCCAGAATCCTTAACAGAGCGTGTTTTCATATCAGATTTGGAAATTTTCTGAGATTTCAGATTTTAAAATCCACTGTAAGTCCTTTTGTGGGAAAACATGACTGAGTGGGCGGACAAAGTAAATTGTTTTTGAAGCATTGTACGTCCCTTTAACTAACCCAATCGCCAGAATCCTAACAGAGCGTGTTTTCATACTAGATTTTGAAATTTTCTGAGATTTCAGATTTTAAAATCCACTGTAAGTCCTTTTGTGGGAAAACAGGACTGAGTGGGCGGACAAAGTAAATTGTTTTTAAAGCATTGTACGTCCCTTTAACTAATCTAATCGCCAGAACTCTTAACAGAGCGTGTTTTCATATCAGATTTTGAAATTTTCTGAGATTTCAGATTTTAAAATCCACTGTAAGTCCTTTTGTGGGAAAACAGGACTGAGTGGGCGGACAAAGTAAATTGTTTTTGAAGCATTGTACGTCCCTTTAACTAACCCAATCGCCAGAATCCTTAACAGAGCGTGTTTTCATATCAGATTTTGAAATTTTCTGAGATTTCAGATTTTAAAATCCACTGTAAGTCCTTTTGTGGGAAAACATGACTGAGTGGGCGGATCAAGTAAATTGTTTTTGAAGCATTGTACGTCCCTTTAACTAACCCAATCGCCAGAATCCTTAACAGAGCGTGTTTTCATATCAGATTTTGAAATTTTCTGAGATTTCAGATTTTAAAATCCACTGTAAGTCCTTTTGTGGGAAAACAGGACTGAGTGGACGGACAAAGTAAATTGTTTTTAAAGCATTGTACGTCCCTTTAACTAATCCAATCGCCAGAACTCTTAACAGAGCGTGTTTTCATATCAGATTTTGAAATTTTCTGAGATTTCAGATTTTAAAATCCACTGTAAGTCCTTTTGTGGGAAAACAGGACTGAGTGGGCGGACAAAGTAAATTGTTTTTGAAGCATTGTACGTCCCTTTAACTAACCCAATCGCCAGAATCCTAACAGAGCGTGTTTTCATACTAGATTTTGAAATTTTCTGAGATTTCAGATTTTAAAATCCACTGTAAGTCCTTTTGTGGGAAAACAGGACTGAGTGGGCGGACAAAGTAAATTGTTTTTGAAGCATTGTACGTCCCTTTAACTAACCCAATCGCCAGAATCCTTAACAGAGCGTGTATTCATATCAGATTTTGAAATTTTCTGAGATTTCAGATTTTAAAATCCACTGTAAGTCCTTTTGTGGGAAAACAGGACTGAGTGGGCGGACAAAGTAAATTGTTTTTGAAGCATTGTACGTCCCTTTAACTAATCCAATCGCCAGAACTCTTAACAGAGCGTGTTTTCATATCAGATTTTAAAATTTTCTGAGATTTCAGATTTTAAAATCCACTGTAAGTCCTTTTGTGGGAAAACAGGACTGAGAGGGCGGACAAAGTAAATTGTTTTTGAAGCATTGTACGTCCCTTTAACTAACCCAATCGCCAGAATCCTAACAGAGCGTGTTTTCATATCAGATTTTAAAATTTTCTGAGATTTCAGATTTTAAAATCCACTGTAAGTCCTTTTATGGGAAAACAGGACTGAGTGGGCGGACAAAGTAAATTGTTTTTGAAGCATTGTACGTCCCCTTAACTAATCCAATCGCCAGAACTCTTAACAGAGCGTGTTTTCATATCAGATTTTCAAATTTTCTGAGATTTCAGATTTTAAAATCCACTGTAAGTCCTTTTGTGGGAAAACAGGACTGAGTGGGCGGACAAAGTAAATTGTTTTTGAAGCATTGTACGTCCCTTTAACTAACCCAATCGCCAGAATTCTTAACAGAGCGTGTTTTCATATCAGATTTTGAAATTTTCTGAGATTTCAGATTTTAAAATCCACTGTAAGTCCTTTTGTGGGAAAACAGGACTGAGTGGGCGGACAAAGTAAATTGTTTTTGAAGCATTGTACGTCCCTTTAACTAACCCAATCGCCAGAATCCTAACAGAGCGTGTTTTCATACTAGATTTTGAAATTTTCTGAGATTTCAGATTTTAAAATCCACTGTAAGTCCTTTTGTGGGAAAACAGGACTGAGTGGGCGGACAAAGTAAATTGTTTTTAAAGCATTGTATCAGATTTTGAAATTTTCTGAGATTTCAGATTTTAAAATCCACTGTAAGTCCTTTTGTGGGAAAACAGGACTGAGTGGGCGGACAAAGTAAATTGTTTTTGAAGCATTGTACGTCCCTTTAACTAACCCAATCGCCAGAATCCTTAACAGTGCATGTTTTCATATCAGATTTTGAAATTTACTGAGATTTCAGATTTTAAAATCCACTGTAAGTCCTTTTGTGGGAACACAGGACTGAGTGGGCGGACAAAGTAAATTGTTTTTGAAGCATTGTACGTCCCTTTAACTAACCCAATCGCCAGAATCCTTAACAGAGCGTGTTTTCATATCAGATTTTGAAATTTTCTGAGATTTCAGATTTTAAAATCCACTGTAAGTCCTTTTGTGGGAAAACATGACTGAGTGGGCGGATCAAGTAAATTGTTTTTGAAGCATTGTACGTCCCTTTAACTAACCCAATCGCCAGAATCCTTAACAGAGCGTGTTTTCATATCAGATTTTGAAATTTTCTGAGATTTCAGATTTTAAAATCCACTGTAAGTCCTTTTGTGGGAAAACAGGACTGAGTGGACGGACAAAGTAAATTGTTTTTAAAGCATTGTACGTCCCTTTAACTAATCCAATCGCCAGAACTCTTAACAGAGCGTGTTTTCATATCAGATTTTGAAATTTTCTGAGATTTCAGATTTTAAAATCCACTGTAAGTCCTTTTGTGGGAAAACAGGACTGAGTGGGCGGACAAAGTAAATTGTTTTTGAAGCATTGTACGTCCCTTTAACTAACCCAATCGCCAGAATCCTTAACAGTGCATGTTTTCATATCAGATTTTGAAATTTACTGAGATTTCAGATTTTAAAATCCACTGTAAGTCCTTTTGTGGGAACACAGGACTGAGTGGGCGGACAAAGTAAATTGTTTTTGAAGCATTGTACGTCCCTTTAACTAACCCAATCGCCAGAATCCTTAACAGAGCGTGTTTTCATATCAGATTTTGAAATTTTCTGAGATTTCAGATTTTAAAATCCACTGTAAGTCCTTTTGTGGGAAAACATGACTGAGTGGGCGGATCAAGTAAATTGTTTTTGAAGCATTGTACGTCCCTTTAACTAACCCAATCGCCAGAATCCTTAACAGAGCGTGTTTTCATATCAGATTTTGAAATTTTCTGAGATTTCAGATTTTAAAATCCACTGTAAGTCCTTTTGTGGGAAAACAGGACTGAGTGGACGGACAAAGTAAATTGTTTTTAAAGCATTGTACGTCCCTTTAACTAATCCAATCGCCAGAACTCTTAACAGAGCGTGTTTTCATATCAGATTTTGAAATTTTCTGAGATTTCAGATTTTAAAATCCACTGTAAGTCCTTTTGTGGGAAAACAGGACTGAGTGGGCGGACAAAGTAAATTGTTTTTGAAGCATTGTACGTCCCTTTAACTAACCCAATCGCCAGAATCCTAACAGAGCGTGTTTTCATACTAGATTTTGAAATTTTCTGAGATTTAAGATTTTAAAATCCACTGTAAGTCCTTTTGTGGGAAAACAGGACTGAGTGGGCGGACAAAGTAAATTGTTTTTGAAGCATTGTACGTCCCTTTAACTAACCCAATCGCCAGAATCCTTAACAGAGCGTGTATTCATATCAGATTTTGAAATTTTCTGAGATTTCAGATTTTAAAATCCACTGTAAGTCCTTTTGTGGGAAAACAGGACTGAGTGGGCGGACAAAGTAAATTGTTTTTGAAGCATTGTACGTCCCTTTAACTAATCCAATCGCCAGAACTCTTAACAGAGCGTGTTTTCATATCAGATTTTAAAATTTTCTGAGATTTCAGATTTTAAAATCCACTGTAAGTCCTTTTGTGGGAAAACAGGACTGAGAGGGCGGACAAAGTAAATTGTTTTTGAAGCATTGTACGTCCCTTTAACTAACCCAATCGCCAGAATCCTAACAGAGCGTGTTTTCATATCAGATTTTAAAATTTTCTGAGATTTCAGATTTTAAAATCCACTGTAAGTCCTTTTATGGGAAAACAGGACTGAGTGGGCGGACAAAGTAAATTGTTTTTGAAGCATTGTACGTCCCCTTAACTAATCCAATCGCCAGAACTCTTAACAGAGCGTGTTTTCATATCAGATTTTCATATTTTCTGAGATTTCAGATTTTAAAATCCACTGTAAGTCCTTTTGTGGGAAAACAGGACTGAGTGGGCGGACAAAGTAAATTGTTTTTGAAGCATTGTACGTCCCTTTAACTAACCCAATCGCCAGAATTCTTAACAGAGCGTGTTTTCATATCAGATTTTGAAATTTTCTGAGATTTCAGATTTTAAAATCCACTGTAAGTCCTTTTGTGGGAAAACAGGACTGAGTGGGCGGACAAAGTAAATTGTTTTTGAAGCATTGTACGTCCCTTTAACTAACCCAATCGCAAGAATCCTAACAGAGCGTGTTTTCATACTAGATTTTGAAATTTTCTGAGATTTCAGATTTTAAAATCCACTGTAAGTCCTTTTGTGGGAAAACAGGACTGAGTGGGCGGACAAAGTAAATTGTTTTTAAAGCATTGTATCAGATTTTGAAATTTTCTGAGATTTCAGATTTTAAAATCCACTGTAAGTCCTTTTGTGGGAAAACAGGACTGAGTGGGCGGACAAAGTAAATTGTTTTTGAAGCATTGTACGTCCCTTTAACTAACCCAATCGCCAGAATCCTTAACAGTGCATGTTTTCATATCAGATTTTGAAATTTACTGAGATTTCAGATTTTAAAATCCACTGTAAGTCCTTTTGTGGGAACACAGGACTGAGTGGGCGGACAAAGTAAATCGTTTTTGAAGCATTGTACGTCCCTTTAACTAATCCAATCGCCAGAACTCTTAACAGAGCGTGTTTTCATATCAGGTTTTAAAATTTTCTGAGATTTCAGATTTTAAAATCCACTGTAAGTCCTTTTGTGGGAAAACAGGACTGAGTGGGCGGACAAAGTAAATTGTTTTTAAAACATTGTACATCCCTTTAACTAACCCAATCGCCAGAATCCTAACAGAGCGTGTTTTTATACTAGATTTTGAAATTTTCTGAGATTTCAGATTTTAAAATCCACTGTAAGTCCTTTTGTGAGAAAACATGACTGAGTGGGCGGACAAAGTAAATTGTTTTTGAAGCATTGTACGTCCCTTTAACTAACCCAATCGCCAGAATCCTTAACAGAGCGTGTATTCATATCAGATTTTGAAATTTTCTGAGATTTCAGATTTTAAAATCCACTGTAAGTCCTTTTGTGGGAAAACAGGACTGAGTGGGCGGATCAAGTAAATTGTTTTTGAAGCATTGTACGTCCCTTTAACTAACCCAATCGCCAGAATCCTTAACAGAGCGTGTTTTCATATCAGATTTTGAAATTTTCTGAGATTTCAGATTTTAAAATCCACTGTAAGTCCATTTGTGAGAAAACATGACTGAGTGGGCGGACAAAGTAAATTGTTTTTGAAGCATTGTACGTCCCTTTAACTAACCCAATCGCCAGAATTCTTAACAGAGCGTGTTTTCATATCAGATTTTGAAATTTTCTGAAATTTCAGATTTTAAAATCCACTGTAAGTCCTTTTGTGGGAAAACAGGACTGAGTGGGCGGACAAAGTAAATTGTTTTTAAAGCATTGTACGTCCCTTTAACTAATCCAATCGCCAGAACTCTTAACAGAGCGTGTTTTCATATCAGATTTTGAAATTTTCTGAGATTTCAGATTTTAAAATCCACTGTAAGTCCTTTTGTGGGAACACAGGACTGAGTGGGCGGACAAAGTAAATCGTTTTTAAAGCATTGTATCAGATTTTGAAATTTTCTGAGATTTCAGATTTTAAAATCCACTCTATGTCCTTTTGTAGGAAAACAGGACTGAGTGGGCGGACAAATTAAATTGTTTTTAAAGCATTGTACGTCCCTTTAACTAACCCAATCGCCATAATCCTTAACAGAGCGTGTTTTCATATCAGATTTTGAAATTTACTCAGATTTCAGATTTTAAAATCCACTGTAAGTCCTTTTGTGGGAAAACAGGACTGAGGGGGCGGACAAAGTAAATTGTTTTTGAAGCATTGTACGTCCCTTTAACTAACCCAATCGCCAGAATCCTAACAGAGCGTGTTTTCATACTAGATTTTTAAATTTTCTGAGATTTCAGATTTTAAAATCCACTGTAAGTCCTTTTGTGGGAAAACAGGACTGAGTGGACGGACAAAGTAAATTGTTTTTAAAGCATTGTACGTCCCTTTAACTAATCCAATCGCCAGAACTCTTAACAGAGCGTGTTTTCATATCAGATTTTGAAATTTTCTGAGATTTCAGATTTTAAAATCCACTGTAAGTCCTTTTGTGGGAAAACAGGACTGAGTGGGCGGACAAAGTAAATTGTTTTTGAAGCATTGTACGTCCCTTTAACTAACCCAATCGCCAGAATCCTAACAGAGCGTGTTTTCATACTAGATTTTGAAATTTTCTGAGATTTCAGATTTTAAAATCCACTGTAAGTCCTTTTGTGGGAAAACAGGACTGAGTGGGCGGACAAAGTAAATTGTTTTTGAAGCATTGTACGTCCCTTTAACTAACCCAATCGCCAGAATCCTTAACAGAGCGTGTATTCATATCAGATTTTGAAATTTTCTGAGATTTCAGATTTTAAAATCCACTGTAAGTCCTTTTGTGGGAAAACAGGACTGAGTGGGCGGACAAAGTAAATTGTTTTTGAAGCATTGTACGTCCCTTTAACTAATCCAATCGCCAGAACTCTTAACAGAGCGTGTTTTCATATCAGATTTTAAAATTTTCTGAGATTTCAGATTTTAAAATCCACTGTAAGTCCTTTTGTGGGAAAACAGGACTGAGAGGGCGGACAAAGTAAATTGTTTTTGAAGCATTGTACGTCCCTTTAACTAACCCAATCGCCAGAATCCTAACAGAGCGTGTTTTCATATCAGATTTTAAAATTTTCTGAGATTTCAGATTTTAAAATCCACTGTAAGTCCTTTTATGGGAAAACAGGACTGAGTGGGCGGACAAAGTAAATTGTTTTTGAAGCATTGTACGTCCCCTTAACTAATCCAATCGCCAGAACTCTTAACAGAGCGTGTTTTCATATCAGATTTTCAAATTTTCTGAGATTTCAGATTTTAAAATCCACTGTAAGTCCTTTTATGGGAAAACAGGACTGAGTGGGCGGACAAAGTAAATTGTTTTTGAAGCATTGTACGTCCCTTTAACTAACCCAATCGCCAGAATCCTAACAGAGCGTGTTTTCATACTAGATTTTGAAATTTTCTGAGATTTCAGATTTTAAAATCCACTATAAGTCCTTTTGTGGGAAAACAGAACTGAGTGGGCGGACAAAGTAAATTGTTTTTAAAGCATTGTATCAGATTTTGAAATTTTCTGAGATTTCAGATTTTAAAATCCACTGTAAGTCCTTTTGTGGGAAAACAGGACTGAGTGGGCGGACAAAGTAAATTGTTTTTGAAGCATTGTACGTCCCTTTAACTAACCCAATCGCCAGAATCCTTAACAGTGCATGTTTTCATATCAGATTTTGAAATTTACTGAGATTTCAGATTTTAAAACCCACTGTAAGTCCTTTTGTGGGAACACAGGACTGAGTGGGCGGACAAAGTAAATCGTTTTTGAAGCATTGTACGTCCCTTAAACTAATCCAATCGCCAGAACTCTTAACAGAGCGTGTTTTCATATCAGATTTTAAAATTTTCTGAGATTTCAGATTTTAAAATCCACTGTAAGTCCTTTTGTGGGAAAACAGGACTGAGGGGGCGGACAAAGTAAATTGTTTTTAAAACATTGTACATCCCTTTAACTAACCCAATCGCCAGAATCCTAACAGAGCGTGTTTTCATACTAGATTTTGAAATTTTCTGAGATTTCAGATTTTAAAATCCACTGTAAGTCCTTTTGTGGGAAAACAGGACTGAGTGGGCGGACAAAGTAAATCGTTTTTAAAGCATTGTATCAGATTTTGAAATTTTCTGAGATTTCAGATTTTAAAATCCACTCTATGTCCTTTTGTGGGAAAACAGGACTGAGTGGGCGGACAAATTAAATTGTTTTTAAAGCATTGTACGTCCCTTTAACTAACCCAATCGCCATAATCCTTAACAGAGCGTGTTTTCATATCAGATTTTGAAATTTACTCAGATTTCAGATTTTAAAATCCACTGTAAGTCCTTTTGTGGGAAACAGGACTGAGTGGGCGGACAAAGTAAATTGTTTTTGAAGCATTGTACGTCCCTTTAACTAACCCAATCGCCAGAATCCTTAACAGAGCGTGTTTTCATATCATATTTTGAAATTTTCTGAGATTTCAGATTTTAAAATCCACTGTAAGTCCTTTTGTGAGAAAACATGACTGAGTGGGCGGACAAAGTAAATTGTTTTTGAAGCATTGTACGTCCCTTTAACTAACCCAATCGCCAGAATCCTTAACAGAGCGTGTATTCATATCAGATTTTGAAATTTTCTGAGATTTCAGATTTTAAAATCCACTGTAAGTCCTTTTGTGGGAAAACAGGACTGAGTGGGCGGATCAAGTAAATTGTTTTTGAAGCATTGTACGTCCCTTTAACTAACCCAATCGCCAGAATCCTTAACAGAGCGTGTTTTCATATCAGATTTTGAAATTTTCTGAGATTTCAGATTTTAAAATCCACTGTAAGTCCATTTGTGAGAAAACATGACTGAGTGGGCGGACAAAGTAAATTGTTTTTGAAGCATTGTACGTCCCTTTAACTAACCCAATCGCCAGAATTCTTAACAGAGCGTGTTTTCATATCAGATTTTGAAATTTTCTGAAATTTCAGATTTTAAAATCCACTGTAAGTCCTTTTGTGGGAAAACAGGACTGAGTGGGCGGACAAAGTAAATTGTTTTTAAAGCATTGTACGTCCCTTTAACTAATCCAATCGCCAGAACTCTTAACAGAGCGTGTTTTCATATCAGATTTTGAAATTTTCTGAGATTTCAGATTTTAAAATCCACTGTAAGTCCTTTTGTGGGAAAACAGGACTGAGTGGGCGGACAAAGTAAATTGTTTTTGAAGCATTGTACGTCCCTTTAACTAATCCAATCGCCAGAATCCTTAACAGAGCGTGTTTTCATATCAGATTTTGAAATTTTCTGAGATTTCAGATTTTAAATTCCACTGTAAGTCCTTTTGTGGGAAAACAGGACTGAGTGGGCGGACAAAGTAAATTGTTTTTGAAGCATTGTACGTCCCTTTAACTAACCCAATCGCCAGAATCCTTAACAGAGCGTGTTTTCATATCAGATTTGGAAATTTTCTGAGATTTCAGATTTTAAAATCCACTGTAAGTCCTTTTGTGGGAAAACATGACTGAGTGGGCGGACAAAGTAAATTGTTTTTGAAGCATTGTACGTCCCTTTAACTAACCCAATCGCCAGAATCCTAACAGAGCGTGTTTTCATACTAGATTTTGAAATTTTCTGAGATTTCAGATTTTAAAATCCACTGTAAGTCCTTTTGTGGGAAAACAGGACTGAGTGGGCGGACAAAGTAAATTGTTTTTAAAGCATTGTACGTCCCTTTAACTAATCTAATCGCCAGAACTCTTAACAGAGCGTGTTTTCATATCAGATTTTGAAATTTTCTGAGATTTCAGATTTTAAAATCCACTGTAAGTCCTTTTGTGGGAAAACAGGACTGAGTGGGCGGACAAAGTAAATTGTTTTTGAAGCATTGTACGTCCCTTTAACTAACCCAATCGCCAGAATCCTTAACAGAGCGTGTTTTCATATCAGATTTTGAAATTTTCTGAGATTTCAGATTTTAAAATCCACTGTAAGTCCTTTTGTGGGAAAACATGACTGAGTGGGCGGATCAAGTAAATTGTTTTTGAAGCATTGTACGTCCCTTTAACTAACCCAATCGCCAGAATCCTTAACAGAGCGTGTTTTCATATCAGATTTTGAAATTTTCTGAGATTTCAGATTTTAAAATCCACTGTAAGTCCTTTTGTGGGAAAACAGGACTGAGTGGACGGACAAAGTAAATTGTTTTTAAAGCATTGTACGTCCCTTTAACTAACCCAATCACCAGAATCCTAACAGAGCGTGTTTTCATACTAGATTTTGAAATTTTCTGAGATTTCAGATTTTAAAATCCACTGTAAGTCCTTTTGTGGGAAAACAGGACTGAGTGGGCGGACAAAGTAAATTGTTTTTGAAGCATTGTACGTCCCTTTAACTAACCCAATCGCCAGAATCCTTAACAGAGCGTGTATTCATATCAGATTTTGAAATTTTCTGAGATTTCAGATTTTAAAATCCACTGTAAGTCCTTTTGTGGGAAAACAGAACTGAGTGGGCGGATCAAGTAAATTGTTTTTGAAGCATTGTACGTCCCTTTAACTAATCCAATCGCCAGAACTCTTAACAGAGCGTGTTTTCATATCAGATTTTGAAATTTTCTGAGATTTCAGATTTTAAAATCCACTGTAAGTCCTTTTGTGGGAAAACAGGACTGAGTGGGCGGACAAAGTAAATTGTTTTTGAAGCATTGTACGTCCCTTTAACTAACCCAATCACCAGAATCCTAACAGAGCGTGTTTTCATACTAGATTTTAAAATTTTCTGAGATTTCAGATTTTAAAATCCACTGTAAGTCCTTTTGTGGGAAAACAGGACTGAGTGGGCGGACAAAGTAAATTGTTTTTGAAGCATTGTACGTCCCTTTAACTAACCCAATCGCCAGAATCCTTAACAGAGCGTGTATTCATATCAGATTTTGAAATTTTCTGAGATTTCAGATTTTAAAATCCACTGTAAGTCCTTTTGTGGGAAAACAGAACTGAGTGGGCGGATCAAGTAAATTGTTTTTGAAGCATTGTACGTCCCTTTAACTAACCCAATCGCCAGAATCCTTAACAGAGCGTGTTTTCATATCAGATTTTGAAATTTTCTGAGATTTCAGATTTTAAAATCCACTGTAAGTCCTTTTGTGGGAAAACAGGACTGAGTGGGCGGACAAAGTAAATTGTTTTTGAAGCATTGTACGTCCCTTTAACTAACCCTCACACCACGTCCCTCACACCACGTGTCCCTCACATCACGAACCTCACATCACGAACCTCACATCACGAACCTCACACCATGTCTCTCACACCGTCTCTCACACCGTCCCTCACACCGTCCCTCACACCGTCCCTCACACCACACACCTTTGATGTGTGAGGGACGGTGCGAGGGACGGTGCGAGGGCCGGTGTGAGGGCCGGTGTGAGGGACGGTGTGAGGGACGGTGCGAGGGACGGTGTGAGGGACGGTGTGAGGGACGGTGCGAGGGACGGTGTGAGGGTGTGAGGGACGGTGTGAGGGACGGTGTGAGGGACGGTGTGAGGGACGGTGTGCGGAACGGTGTGCGGGACGGTGTGAAGGACGGTGCGAGGGACGGTGTGAGGGACGGTGTGAGGGACGGTGTGAGGGACGGTGTGAGGGACGGTGTGAGGGACGGTGTGAGGGACGGTGTGAAGGACGGTGTGAGGGACGGTGTGAGGGACGGTGTGAGGGACGGTGTGAGGGACGGTGTGTGGGACGGTGCGAGGGACGGTGCGAGGGACGGTATGAGGGACGGTGTGAGGGACGGTGCGAGGGACGTTGCGAGGGACGGTGCGAGGGACGGTGTGAGGGACGGTGCGAGGGACGGTGTGAGGGACGGTGTGAGGGACGGTGTGAGGGACGGTGTGAGGGACGGTGTGAGGGACGGTGTGAGGGACGGTGTGAGGGACGGTGTGAGGGACGGTGTGAGGGACGGTGTGAGGGACGGTGTGAGGGACGGTGTGAGGGACGGTGTGCGGGACGGTGTGTGAGGGACACGTGGCGTGAGTGACGTGGTGTGAGGGACATGGTGTGAGGTTCGTGATGTGAGGGACACGTGGTGTGAGGGACGTGGTTTGAGGGTTAGTTAAAGGGACGTACAATGCTTAAAAAACAATTTACTTTGTCCGCCCACTCAGTCCTGTTTTCCCACAAAAGGACTTACAGTGGATTTTAAAATCTGAAATCTCAATAAATTTCAAAATCTGATATGAAAACACGCTCTGTTAAGGATTCTGGCGATTGGGTTAGTTAAAGGGACGTACAATGCTTCAAAAACAATTTACTTTGTCCGCCCACTCAGTCATGTTTTCCCACAAAAGGACTTACAGTGGATTTTAAAATCTGAAATCTCAAAAATTTCAAAATCTGATATGAAAACACGCTCTGTTAAGGATCCTGGCGATTGGGTTAGTTAAAGGGACGTACAATGCTTCAAAAACAATTTACTTTGTCCGCCCACTCAGTCCTGTTTTCCCACAAAAGGACTTACAGTGTATTTTAAAATCTGAAATCTCAGTAAATTTCAAAATCTGATATGAAAACACGCTCTGTTAAGGATTCTGGCGATTGGGTTAGTTAAAGGGACGTACAATGCTTCAAAAACAATTTACTTTGTCCGCCCACTCAGTCCTGTTTTCCCACAAAAGGACTTACAGTGGATTTTAAAATCTGAAATCTCAGAAAATTTCAAAATCTGATATGAAAACACGCTCTGTTAAGGATTCTGGCGATTGGGTTAGTTAAAGGGACGTACAATGCTTCAAAAACAATTTACTTTGTCCGCCCACTCAGTCATGTTTTCCTTCAAAAGGACTTACAGTGGATTTTAAAATCTGAAATCTCAGAAAATTTCAAAATCTGATATGAAAACACGCTCTGTTAAGAGTTCTGGCGATTGGATTAGTTAAAGGGACGTACAATGCTTTAAAAACAATTTACTTTGTCCGCCCACTCAGTCCTGTTTTCCCACAAAAGGACTTACAGTGGATTTTAAAATCTGAAATATCAGAAAATTTCAAAATCTGATATGAAAACACGCTCTGTTAGGATTCTGGCGATTGGGTTAGTTAAAGGGACGTACAATGCTTCAAAAACAATTTACCTTGTCCGCCCACTCAGTCCTGTTTTCACACAAAAGGACTTACAGTGGATTTTAAAATCTGAAATCTCAGAAAATTTCAAAATCTGATATGAAAACACGCTCTGTTAAGGATTCTGGCGATTGGGTTAGTTAAAGGGACGTACAATGCTTCAAAAACAATTTACTTTGTCCGCCCACTCAGTCCTGTTTTCCCACAAAAGGACTTACAGTGGATTTTAAAATCTGAAATCTCAGAAAATTTCAAAATCTGATATGAAAACACGCTTTGTTTGGATTCTGGCGATTGGGTTAGTTAAAGGGACGTACAATGCTTCAAAAACAATTTACTTTGTCCGCCCACTCAGTCCTGTTTTCCCACAAAAGGACTTACAGTGGATTTTAAAATCTGAAATCTCAGAAAATTTCAAAATCTGATATGAAAACACGCTCTGTTAAGAGTTCTGGTGATTGGATTAGTTAAAGGGACGTACAATGCTTTAAAAACAATTTACTTTGTCCGCCCACTCAGTCCTGTTTTCCCACAAAAGGACTTACAGTGGATTTTAAAATCTGAAATTTCAGAAAATTTCAAAATCTGATATGAAAACACGCTCTGTTAAGAATTCTGGCGATTGGGTTAGTTAAAGGGACGTACAATGCTTCAAAAACAATTTACTTTGTCCGCCCACTCAGTCCTGTTTTCCCACAAAAGGACTTACAGCGGATTTTAAAATCTGAAATCACAATAAATTTCAAAATCTGATATGAAAACACGCTCTGTTAAGGATTCTGGCGATTGGGTTAGTTAAAGGGACGTACAATGCTTCAAAAACAATTTACTTTGTCCGCCCACTCAGTCATGTTTTCCCACAAAAGGACTTACAGTGGATTTTAAAATCTGAAATCTCAGAAAATTTCAAAATCTGATATGAAAACACGCTCTGTTAAGGATTCTGGCGATTGGGTTAGTTAAAGGGACGTACAATGCTTCAAAAACAATTTACTTTGTCCGCCCACTCAGTCCTGTTTTCCCACAAAAGGACTTACAGTGGATTTTAAAATCTGAAATCTCAGTAAATTTCAAAATCTGATATGAAAACACGCTCTGTTAAGGATTCTGGCGATTGGGTTAGTTAAAGGGACGTACAATGCTTCAAAAACAATTTACTTTGTCCGCCCACTCAGTCCTGTTTTCCCACAAAAGGACTTACAATGGATTTTAAAATCTGAAATCTCAGTAAATTTCAAAATCTGATATGAAAACACGCTCTGTTAAGGATTCTGGCGATTGGGTTAGTTAAAGGGACGTACAATGCTTCAAAAACAATTTACTTTGTCCGCCCACTCAGTCATGTTTTCCCACAAAAGGACTTACAGTGGATTTTAAAATCTGAAATCTCAAAAATTTCAAAATCTGATATGAAAACACGCTCTGTTAAGGATCCTGGCGATTGGGTTAGTTAAAGGGACGTACAATGCTTCAAAAACAATTTACTTTGTCCGCCCACTCAGTCCTGTTTTCCCACAAAAGGACTTACAGTGTATTTTAAAATCTGAAATCTCAGTAAATTTCAAAATCTGATATGAAAACACGCTCTGTTAAGGATTCTGGCGATTGGGTTAGTTAAAGGGACGTACAATGCTTCAAAAACAATTTACTTTGTCCGCCCACTCAGTCCTGTTTTCCCACAAAAGGACTTACAGTGGATTTTAAAATCTGAAATCTCAGAAAATTTCAAAATCTGATATGAAAACACGCTCTGTTAAGGATTCTGGCGATTGGGTTAGTTAAAGGGACGTACAATGCTTCAAAAACAATTTACTTTGTCCGCCCACTCAGTCATGTTTTCCTTCAAAAGGACTTACAGTGGATTTTAAAATCTGAAATCTCAGAAAATTTCAAAATCTGATATGAAAACACGCTCTGTTAAGAGTTCTGGCGATTGGATTAGTTAAAGGGACGTACAATGCTTTAAAAACAATTTACTTTGTCCGCCCACTCAGTCCTGTTTTCCCACAAAAGGACTTACAGTGGATTTTAAAATCTGAAATCTCAGAAAATTTCAAAATCTGATATGAAAACACGCTCTGTTAAGAGTTCTGGCGATTGGATAATTTAAAGGGACGTACAATGCTTTAAAAACAATTTACTTTGTCCGCCCACTCAGTCCTGTTTTCACACAAAAGGACTTACAGTGGATTTTAAAATCTGAAATTTCAGAAAATTTCAAAATCTGATATGAAAACACGCTCTGTTAAGGATTCTGGCGATTGGGTTAGTTAAAGGGACGTACAATGCTTCAAAAACAATTTACTTTGTCCGCCCACTCAGTCATGTTTTCCCACAAAAGGACTTACAGTGGATTTTAAAATCTGAAATCTCAGAAAATTTCAAAATCTGATATGAAAACACGCTTTGTTTGGATTCTGGCGATTGGGTTAGTTAAAGGGACGTACAATGCTTCAAAAACAATTTACTTTGTCCGCCCACTCAGTCCTGTTTTCCCACAAAAGGACTTACAGTGGATTTTAAAATCTGAAATCTCAGAAAATTTCAAAATCTGATATGAAAACACGCTCTGTTAAGAGTTCTGGTGATTGGATTAGTTAAAGGGACGTACAATGCTTTAAAAACAATTTACTTTGTCCGCCCACTCAGTCCTGTTTTCCCACAAAAGGACTTACAGTGGATTTTAAAATCTGAAATTTCAGAAAATTTCAAAATCTGATATGAAAACACGCTCTGTTAAGAATTCTGGCGATTGGGTTAGTTAAAGGGACGTACAATGCTTCAAAAACAATTTACTTTGTCCGCCCACTCAGTCCTGTTTTCCCACAAAAGGACTTACAGCGGATTTTAAAATCTGAAATCACAATAAATTTCAAAATCTGATATGAAAACACGCTCTGTTAAGGATTCTGGCGATTGGGTTAGTTAAAGGGACGTACAATGCTTCAAAAACAATTTACTTTGTCCGCCCACTCAGTCATGTTTTCCCACAAAAGGACTTACAGTGGATTTTAAAATCTGAAATCTCAGAAAATTTCAAAATCTGATATGAAAACACGCTCTGTTAAGGATTCTGGCGATTGGGTTAGTTAAAGGGACGTACAATGCTTCAAAAACAATTTACTTTGTCCGCCCACTCAGTCCTGTTTTCCCACAAAAGGACTTACAGTGGATTTTAAAATCTGAAATCTCAGTAAATTTCAAAATCTGATATGAAAACACGCTCTGTTAAGGATTCTGGCGATTGGGTTAGTTAAAGGGACGTACAATGCTTCAAAAACAATTTACTTTGTCCGCCCACTCAGTCCTGTTTTCCCACAAAAGGACTTACAATGGATTTTAAAATCTGAAATCTCAGTAAATTTCAAAATCTGATATGAAAACACGCTCTGTTAAGGATTCTGGCGATTGGGTTAGTTAAAGGGACGTACAATGCTTCAAAAACAATTTACTTTGTCCGCCCACTCAGTCCTGTTTTCCCACAAAAGGACTTACAGTGGGTTTTAAAATCTGAAATCTCAGAAAATTTCAAAATCTGATATGAAAACACGCTCTGTTAAGGATTCTGGCGATTGGGTTAGTTAAAGGGACGTACAATGCTTCAAAAACAATTTACTTGATCCGCCCACTCAGTCCTGTTTTCCCACAAAAGGACTTACAGTGGATTTTAAAATCTGAAATCTCAGAAAATTTCAAAATCTCATATGAATACACGCTCTGTTAAGGATTCTGGCGATTGGGTTAGTTAAAGGGACGTACAATGCTTCAAAAACAATTTACTTTGTCCGCCCACTCAGTCCTGTTTTCCCACAAAAGGACTTACAGTGGATTTTAAAATCTGAAATCTCAGAAAATTTCAAAATCTGATATGAAAACACGCTCTGTTAAGAGTTCTGGCGATTGGATTAGTTAAAGGGACGTACAATGCTTTAAAAACAATTTACTTTGTCCGCCCAGTCAGTCCTGTTTTCCCACAAAAGGACTTACAGTGGATTTTAAAATCTGAAATCTCAGAAAATTTCAAAATCTGATATGAAAACACGCTCTGTTACGGATTCTGGCGATTGGGTTAGTTAAAGGGACGTACAATGCTTCAAAAACAATTTACTTTGTCCGCCCACTCAGTCCTGTTTTCCCACAAAAGGACTTACAGTGGATTTTAAAATCTGAAATCTCAGAAAATTTCAAAATCTGATATGAAAACACGCTCTGTTAAGAGTTCTGGCGATTGGATAATTTAAAGGGACGTACAATGCTTTAAAAACAATTTACTTTGTCCGCCCACTCAGTCCTGTTTTCCCACAAAAGGACTTACAGTGGATTTTAAAATCTGAAATTTCAGAAAATTTCAAAATCTGATATGAAAACACGCTCTGTTAAGAATTCTGGCGATTGGGTTAGTTAAAGGGACGTACAATGCTTCAAAAACAATTTACTTTGTCCGCCCACTCAGTCCTGTTTTCCCACAAAAGGACTTACAGTGGATTTTAAAATCTGAAATCTCAATAAATTTCAAAATCTGATATGAAAACACGCTCTGTTAAGGATTCTGGCGATTGGGTTAGTTAAAGGGACGTACAATGCTTCAAAAACAATTTACTTTGTCCGCCCACTCAGTCATGTTTTCCCACAAAAGGACTTACAGTGGATTTTAAAATCTGAAATCTCAGTAAATTTCAAAATCTGATATGAAAACACGCTCTGTTAAGGATTCTGGCGATTGGGTTAGTTAAAGGGACGTACAATGCTTCAAAAACAATTTACTTTGTCCGCCCACTCAGTCCTGTTTTCCCACAAAAGGACTTACAGTGGATTTTAAAATCTGAAATCTCAGAAAATTTCAAAATCTGATATGAAAACACGCTCTGTTAAGAGTTCTGGCGATTGGATTAGTTAAAGGGACGTACAATGCTTTAAAAACAATTTACTTTGTCCGCCCACTCAGTCCTGTTTTCCCACAAAAGGACTTACAGTGGATTTTAAAATCTGAAATATCAGAAAATTTCAAAATCTAGTATGAAAACACGCTCTGTTAGGATTCTGGCGATTGGGTTAGTTAAAGGGACGTACAATGCTTCAAAAACAATTTACTTTGTCCGCCCACTCAGTCCTGTTTTCCCACAAAAGGACTTACAGTGGATTTTAAAATCTGAAATCTCAGAAAATTTCAAAATCTGATATGAAAACACGCTCTGTTAAGAGTTCTGGTGATTGGATTAGTTAAAGAGACGTACAATGCTTTAAAAACAATTTACTTTGTCCGCCCACTCAGTCCTGTTTTCCCACAAAAGGACTTACAGTGGATTTTAAAATCTGAAATTTCAGAAAATTTCAAAATCTGATATGAAAACACGCTCTGCTAAGAATTCTGGCGATTGGGTTAGTCAAAGGGACGTACAATGCTTCAAAAACAATTTACTTTGTCCGCCCACTCAGTCCTGTTTTCCCACAAAAGGACTTACAGTGGATTTTAAAATCTGAAATCTCAATAAATTTCAAAATCTGATATGAAAACACGCTCTGTTAAGGATTCTGGCGATTGGGTTAGTTAAAGGGACGTACAATGCTTCAAAAACAATTTACTTTGTCCGCCCACTCAGTCATGTTTTCCCACAAAAGGACTTACAGTGGATTTTAAAATCTGAAATCTCAAAAATTTCAAAATCTGATATGAAAACACGCTCTGTTAAGGATCCTGGCGATTGGGTTAGTTAAAGGGACGTACAATGCTTCAAAAACAATTTACTTTGTCCGCCCACTCAGTCCTGTTTTCCCACAAAAGGACTTACAGTGTATTTTAAAATCTGAAATCTCAGTAAATTTCAAAATCTGATATGAAAACACGCTCTGTTAAGGATTCTGGCGATTGGGTTAGTTAAAGGGACGTACAATGCTTCAAAAACAATTTACTTTGTCCGCCCACTCAGTCCTGTTTTCCCACAAAAGGACTTACAGTGGATTTTAAAATCTGAAATCTCAGAAAATTTCAAAATCTGATATGAAAACACGCTCTGTTAAGGATTCTGGCGATTGGGTTAGTTAAAGGGACGTACAATGCTTCAAAAACAATTTACTTTGTCCGCCCACTCAGTCATGTTTTCCTTCAAAAGGACTTACAGTGGATTTTAAAATCTGAAATCTCAGAAAATTTCAAAATCTGATATGAAAACACGCTCTGTTAAGAGTTCTGGCGATTGGATTAGTTAAAGGGACGTACAATGCTTTAAAAACAATTTACTTTGTCCGCCCACTCAGTCCTGTTTTCCCACAAAAGGACTTACAGTGGATTTTAAAATCTGAAATATCAGAAAATTTCAAAATCTGATATGAAAACACGCTCTGTTAGGATTCTGGCGATTGGGTTAGTTAAAGGGACGTACAATGCTTCAAAAACAATTTACCTTGTCCGCCCACTCAGTCCTGTTTTCACACAAAAGGACTTACAGTGGATTTTAAAATCTGAAATCTCAGAAAATTTCAAAATCTGATATGAAAACACGCTCTGTTAAGGATTCTGGCGATTGGGTTAGTTAAAGGGACGTACAATGCTTCAAAAACAATTTACTTTGTCCGCCCACTCAGTCCTGTTTTCCCACAAAAGGACTTACAGTGGATTTTAAAATCTGAAATCTCAGAAAATTTCAAAATCTGATATGAAAACACGCTTTGTTTGGATTCTGGCGATTGGGTTAGTTAAAGGGACGTACAATGCTTCAAAAACAATTTACTTTGTCCGCCCACTCAGTCCTGTTTTCCCACAAAAGGACTTACAGTGGATTTTAAAATCTGAAATCTCAGAAAATTTCAAAATCTGATATGAAAACACGCTCTGTTAAGAGTTCTGGTGATTGGATTAGTTAAAGGGACGTACAATGCTTTAAAAACAATTTACTTTGTCCGCCCACTCAGTCCTGTTTTCCCACAAAAGGACTTACAGTGGATTTTAAAATCTGAAATTTCAGAAAATTTCAAAATCTGATATGAAAACACGCTCTGTTAAGAATTCTGGCGATTGGGTTAGTTAAAGGGACGTACAATGCTTCAAAAACAATTTACTTTGTCCGCCCACTCAGTCCTGTTTTCCCACAAAAGGACTTACAGCGGATTTTAAAATCTGAAATCAAAAAAAATTTCAAAATCTGATATGAAAACACGCTCTGTTAAGGATTCTGGCGATTGGGTTAGTTAAAGGGACGTACAATGCTTCAAAAACAATTTACTTTGTCCGCCCACTCAGTCATGTTTTCCCACAAAAGGACTTACAGTGGATTTTAAAATCTGAAATCTCAGAAAATTTCAAAATCTGATATGAAAACACGCTCTGTTAAGGATTCTGGCGATTGGGTTAGTTAAAGGGACGTACAATGCTTCAAAAACAATTTACTTTGTCCGCCCACTCAGTCCTGTTTTCCCACAAAAGGACTTACAGTGGATTTTAAAATCTGAAATCTCAGTAAATTTCAAAATCTGATATGAAAACACGCTCTGTTAAGGATTCTGGCGATTGGGTTAGTTAAAGGGACGTACAATGCTTCAAAAACAATTTACTTTGTCCGCCCACTCAGTCCTGTTTTCCCACAAAAGGACTTACAATGGATTTTAAAATCTGAAATCTCAGTAAATTTCAAAATCTGATATGAAAACACGCTCTGTTAAGGATTCTGGCGATTGGGTTAGTTAAAGGGACGTACAATGCTTCAAAAACAATTTACTTTGTCCGCCCACTCAGTCCTGTTTTCCCACAAAAGGACTTACAGTGGGTTTTAAAATCTGAAATCTCAGAAAATTTCAAAATCTGATATGAAAACACGCTCTGTTAAGGATTCTGGCGATTGGGTTAGTTAAAGGGACGTACAATGCTTCAAAAACAATTTACTTGATCCGCCCACTCAGTCCTGTTTTCCCACAAAAGGACTTACAGTGGATTTTAAAATCTGAAATCTCAGAAAATTTCAAAATCTCATATGAATACACGCTCTGTTAAGGATTCTGGCGATTGGGTTAGTTAAAGGGACGTACAATGCTTCAAAAACAATTTACTTTGTCCGCCCACTCAGTCCTGTTTTCCCACAAAAGGACTTACAGTGGATTTTAAAATCTGAAATCTCAGAAAATTTCAAAATCTGATATGAAAACACGCTCTGTTAAGAGTTCTGGCGATTGGATTAGTTAAAGGGACGTACAATGCTTTAAAAACAATTTACTTTGTCCGCCCAGTCAGTCCTGTTTTCCCACAAAAGGACTTACAGTGGATTTTAAAATCTGAAATCTCAGAAAATTTCAAAATCTGATATGAAAACACGCTCTGTTACGGATTCTGGCGATTGGGTTAGTTAAAGGGACGTACAATGCTTCAAAAACAATTTACTTTGTCCGCCCACTCAGTCCTGTTTTCCCACAAAAGGACTTACAGTGGATTTTAAAATCTGAAATCTCAGAAAATTTCAAAATCTGATATGAAAACACGCTCTGTTAAGAGTTCTGGCGATTGGATAATTTAAAGGGACGTACAATGCTTTAAAAACAATTTACTTTGTCCGCCCACTCAGTCCTGTTTTCCCACAAAAGGACTTACAGTGGATTTTAAAATCTGAAATTTCAGAAAATTTCAAAATCTGATATGAAAACACGCTCTGTTAAGAATTCTGGCGATTGGGTTAGTTAAAGGGACGTACAATGCTTCAAAAACAATTTACTTTGTCCGCCCACTCAGTCCTGTTTTCCCACAAAAGGACTTACAGTGGATTTTAAAATCTGAAATCTCAATAAATTTCAAAATCTGATATGAAAACACGCTCTGTTAAGGATTCTGGCGATTGGGTTAGTTAAAGGGACGTACAATGCTTCAAAAACAATTTACTTTGTCCGCCCACTCAGTCATGTTTTCCCACAAAAGGACTTACAGTGGATTTTAAAATCTGAAATCTCAGTAAATTTCAAAATCTGATATGAAAACACGCTCTGTTAAGGATTCTGGCGATTGGGTTAGTTAAAGGGACGTACAATGCTTCAAAAACAATTTACTTTGTCCGCCCACTCAGTCCTGTTTTCCCACAAAAGGACTTACAGTGGATTTTAAAATCTGAAATCTCAGAAAATTTCAAAATCTGATATGAAAACACGCTCTGTTAAGAGTTCTGGCGATTGGATTAGTTAAAGGGACGTACAATGCTTTAAAAACAATTTACTTTGTCCGCCCACTCAGTCCTGTTTTCCCACAAAAGGACTTACAGTGGATTTTAAAATCTGAAATATCAGAAAATTTCAAAATCTAGTATGAAAACACGCTCTGTTAGGATTCTGGCGATTGGGTTAGTTAAAGGGACGTACAATGCTTCAAAAACAATTTACTTTGTCCGCCCACTCAGTCCTGTTTTCCCACAAAAGGACTTACAGTGGATTTTAAAATCTGAAATCTCAGAAAATTTCAAAATCTGATATGAAAACACGCTCTGTTAAGAGTTCTGGTGATTGGATTAGTTAAAGAGACGTACAATGCTTTAAAAACAATTTACTTTGTCCGCCCACTCAGTCCTGTTTTCCCACAAAAGGACTTACAGTGGATTTTAAAATCTGAAATTTCAGAAAATTTCAAAATCTGATATGAAAACACGCTCTGCTAAGAATTCTGGCGATTGGGTTAGTCAAAGGGACGTACAATGCTTCAAAAACAATTTACTTTGTCCGCCCACTCAGTTCTGTTTTCCCACAAAAGGACTTACAGCGGATTTTAAAATCTGAAATCTCAATAAATTTCAAAATCTGATATGAAAACACGCTCTGTTAAGGATTCTGGCGATTGGGTTAGTTAAAGGGACGTACAATGCTTCAAAAACAATTTACTTTGTCCGCCCACTCAGTCATGTTTTCCCACAAAAGGACTTACAGTGGATTTTAAAATCTGAAATCTCAGAAAATTTCAAAATCTGATATGAAAACACGCTCTGTTAAGGATTCTGGCGATTGGGTTAGTTAAAGGGACGTACAATGCTTCAAAAACAATTTACTTTGTCCGCCCACTCAGTCCTGTTTTCCCACAAAAGGACTTACAGTGGATTTTAAAATCTGAAATCTCAGTAAATTTCAAAATCTGATATGAAACCACGCTCTGTTAAGGTTTCTGGCGATTGGGTTAGTTAAAGGGACGTACAATGCTTCAAAAACAATTTACTTTGTCCGCCCACTCAGTCCTGTTTTCCCACAAAAGGACTTGCAGTGGATTTTAAAATCTGAAATCTCAGTAAATTTCAAAATCTGATATGAAAACACGCACTGTTAAGGATTCTGGCGATTGGGTTAGTTAAAGGGACGTACAATGCTTCAAAAACAATTTACTTTGTCCGCCCCCTCAGGCCTGTTTTCCCACAAAAGGACTTACAGTGGATTTTAAAATCTGAAATCTCAGAAAATTTCAAAATCTGATATGAAAACACGCTCTGTTAGGATTCTGGCGATTGGGTTAGTTAAAGGGACGTACAATGCTTCAAAAACAATTTACTTTGTCCGGCCACTCAGTCATGTTTTCCCACAAAAGGACTTACAGTGGATTTTAAAATCTGAAATTTCAGAAAATTTCAAAATCTGATATGAAAACACGCTCTGCTAAGAATTCTGGCGATTGGGTTAGTTAAAGGGACGTACAATGCTTCAAAAACAATTTACTTTGTCCGCCCACTCAGTTCTGTTTTCCCACAAAAGGACTTACAGCGGATTTTAAAATCTGAAATCTCAATAAATTTCAAAATCTGATATGAAAACACGCTCTGTTAAGGATTCTGGCGATTGGGTTAGTTAAAGGGACTTACAATGCTTCAAAAACAATTTACTTTGTCCGCCCACTCAGTCATGTTTTCCCACAAAAGGACTTACAGTGGATTTTAAAATCTGAAATCTCAGAAAATTTCAAAATCTGATATGAAAACACGCTCTGTTAAGGATTCTGGCGATTGGGTTAGTTAAAGGGACGTACAATGCTTCAAAAACAATTTACTTTGTCCGCCCACTCAGTCCTGTTTTCCCACAAAAGGACTTACAGTGGATTTTAAAATCTGAAATCTCAGTAAATTTCAAAATCTGATATGAAAACACGCTCTGTTAAGGATTCTGGCGATTGGGTTAGTTAAAGGGACGTACAATGCTTCAAAAACAATTTACTTTGTCCGCCCACTCAGACCTGTTTTCCCACAAAAGGACATACAGTGGATTTTAAAATCTGAAATTTCAGAAAATTTTTTTCTGATATGAAAACACGCTCTGTTAAGAATTCTGGCGATTGGGTTAGTTAAAGGGACGTACAATGCTTCAAAGACAATTTACTTTGTCCGCCCACTCAGTCCTGTTTTCCCACAAAAGGACTTACAGTGAATTTTAAAATCTGAAATCGCAATAAATTTCAAAATCTGATATGAAAACACGCTCTGTTAAGGATTCTGGCGATTGGGTTAGTTAAAGGGACGTAAAATGCTTCAAAAACAATTTACTTTGTCCGCCCACTCAGTCCTGTTTTCCCACAAAAGGACTTACAGTGGATTTTAAAATCTGAAATCTCAATAAATTTCAAAATCTGATATGAAAACACGCTCTGTTAAGGATTCTGGCGATTGGGTTAGTTAAAGGGACGTACAATGCTTCAAAAACAATTTACTTTGTCCGCCCACTCAGTCCTGTTTTCCCACAAAAGGACTTACAGTGGATTTTAAAATCTGAAATCTCAGTAAATTTCAAAATCTGATATGAAAACACGCTCTGTTAAGGATTCTGGCGATTGGGTTAGTTAAAGGGACGTACAATGCTTCAAAAACAATTTACTTTGTCCGCCCACTCAGACCTGTTTTCCCACAAAAGGACATACAGTGGATTTTAAAATCTGAAATCTCAGAAAATTTCAAAATCTTATATGAAAACACGCTCTGTTAAGGATTCTGGCGATTGGGTTAGTTAAAGGGACGTACAATGCTTCAAAAACAATTTACTTTGTCCGCCCACTCAGCCCTGTTTTCCCACAAAAGGACTTACAGCGGATTTTAAAATCTGAAATCTCAATAAATTTCAAAATCTGATATGAAAACACGCTCTGTTAAGGATTCTGGCGATTGGGTTAGTTAAAGGGACGTACAATGCTTCAAAAACAATTTACTTTGTCCGCCCACTCAGTCCTGTTTTCCCACAAAAGGACTTACAGTGGATTTTAAAATCTGAAATCTCAGAAAATTTCAAAATCTAGTATGAAAACACGCTCTGTTAGGATTCTGGCGATTGGGTTAGTTAAAGGGACGTACAATGCTTCAAAAACAATTTACTTTGTCCGCCCACTCAGTCCTGTTTTCCCACAAAAGGACTTACAGTGGATTTTAAAATCTGAAATCTCAGAAAATTTCAAAATCTGATATGAAAACACGTTCTGTTAAGAGTTCTGGTGATTGGATTAGTTAAAGGGACGTACAATGCTTTAAAAACAATTTACTTTGTCCGCCCACTCAGTCCTGTTTTCCCACAAAAGGACTTACAGTGGATTTTAAAATCTGAAATTTCAGAAAATTTCAAAATCTGATATGAAAACACGCTCTGTTAAGAATTCTGGCGATTGGGTTAGTTAAAGGGACGTACAATGCTACAAAAACAATTTACTTTGTCCGCCCACTCAGTCCTGTTTTCCCACAAAAGGACTTACAGTGGATTTTAAAATCTGAAATCTCAATAAATTTCAAAATCTGATATGAAAACACGCTCTGTTAAGGATTCTGGCGATTGGGTTAGTTAAAGGGACGTACAATGCTTCAAAAACAATTTACTTTGTCCGCCCACTCAGTCATGTTTTCCCACAAAAGGACTTACAGTGGATTTTAAAATCTGAAATCTCAGAAAATTTCAAAATCTGATATGAAAACACGCTCTGTTAAGGATTCTGGCGATTGGGTTAGTTATAGGGACGTATAATGCTTCAAAAACAATTTACTTTGTCCGCCCACTCAGTCCTGTTTTCCCACAAAAGGACTTACAGTGGATTTTAAAATCTGAAATCTCAGTAAATTTCAAAATCTGATATGAAAACACGCTCTGTTAAGGATTCTGGCGATTGGGTTAGTTAAAGGGACGTACAATGCTTCAAAAACAATTTACTTTGTCCGCCCACTCAGTCCTGTTTTCCCACAAAAGGACTTACAGTGGATTTTAAAATCTGAAATCTCAGTAAATTTCAAAATCTGATATGAAAACACGCTCTGTTAAGGATTCTGGCGATTGGGTTAGTTAAAGGGACGTACAATGCTTCAAAAACAATTTACTTTGTCCGCCCACTCAGTCCTGTTTTCCCACAAAAGGACTTACAGTGGATTTTAAAATCTGAAATCTCAGAAAATTTCAAAATCTGATATGAAAACACGCTCTGTTAAGAGTTCTGGCGATTGGATTAGTTAAAGGGACGTACAATGCTTTAAAAACAATTTACTTTGTCCGCCCACTCAGTCCTGTTTTCCCACAAAAGGACTTACAGTGGATTTTAAAATCTGAAATATCAGAAAATTTCAAAATCTAGTATGAAAACACGCTCTGTTAGGATTCTGGCGATTGGGTTAGTTAAAGGGACGTACAATGCTTCAAAAACAATTTACTTTGTCCGCCCACTCAGTCCTGTTTTCCCACAAAAGGACTTACAGTGGATTTTAAAATCTGAAATCTCAGAAAATTTCAAAATCTGATATGAAAACACGCTCTGTTAAGAGTTCTGGTGATTGGATTAGTTAAAGGGACGTACAATGCTTTAAAAACAATTTACTTTGTCCGCCCACTCAGTCCTGTTTTCCCACAAAAGGACTTACAGAGGATTTTAAAATCTGAAATTTCAGAAAATTTCAAAATCTGATATGAAAACACGCTCTGCTAAGAATTCTGGCGATTGGGTTAGTTAAAGGGACGTACAATGCTTCAAAAACAATTTACTTTGTCCGCCCACTCAGTTCTGTTTTCCCACAAAAGGACTTACAGCGGATTTTAAAATCTGAAATCTCAATAAATTTCAAAATCTGATATGAAAACACGCTCTGTTAAGGATTCTGGCGATTGGGTTAGTTAAAGGGACTTACAATGCTTCAAAAACAATTTACTTTGTCCGCCCACTCAGTCATGTTTTCCCACAAAAGGACTTACAGTGGATTTTAAAATCTGAAATCTCAGAAAATTTCAAAATCTGATATGAAAACACGCTCTGTTAAGGATTCTGGCGATTGGGTTAGTTAAAGGGACGTACAATGCTTCAAAAACAATTTACTTTGTCCGCCCACTCAGTCCTGTTTTCCCACAAAAGGACTTACAGTGGATTTTAAAATCTGAAATCTCAGTAAATTTCAAAATCTGATATGAAACCACGCTCTGTTAAGGTTTCTGGCGATTGGGTTAGTTAAAGGGACGTACAATGCTTCAAAAACAATTTACTTTGTCCGCCCACTCAGTCCTGTTTTCCCACAAAAGGACTTACAGTGGATTTTAAAATCTGAAATCTCAGTAAATTTCAAAATCTGATATGAAAACACGCACTGTTAAGGATTCTGGCGATTGGGTTAGTTAAAGGGACGTACAATGCTTCAAAAACAATTTACTTTGTCCGCCCCCTCAGTCCTGTTTTCCCACAAAAGGACTTACAGTGGATTTTAAAATCTGAAATCTCAGAAAATTTCAAAATCTGATATGAAAACACGCTCTGTTAGGATTCTGGCGATTGGGTTAGTTAAAGGGACGTACAATGCTTCAAAAACAATTTACTTTGTCCGCCCACTCAGTCCTGTTTTCCCACAAAAGGACTTACAGTGGATTTTAAAATCTGAAATCTCAGAAAATTTCAAAATCTGATATGAAAACACGCTCTGTTAAGAGTTCTGGTGATTGGATTAGTTAAAGGGACATACAATGCTTTAAAAACAATTTACTTTGTCCGCCCACTCAGTCCTGTTTTCCCACAAAAGAACATACAGTGGATTTTAAAATCTGAAATTTCAGAAAATTTTTTTCTGATATGAAAACACGCTCTGTTAAGAATTCTGGCGATTGGGTTAGTTAAAGGGACGTACAATGCTTCAAAGACAATTTACTTTGTCCGCCCACTCAGTCCTGTTTTCCCACAAAAGGACTTACAGTGAATTTTAAAATCTGAAATCGCAATAAATTTCAAAATCTGATATGAAAACACGCTCTGTTAAGGATTCTGGCGATTGGGTTAGTTAAAGGGACGTAAAATGCTTCAAAAACAATTTACTTTGTCCGCCCACTCAGTCCTGTTTTCCCACAAAAGGACTTACAGTGGATTTTAAAATCTGAAATCTCAATAAATTTCAAAATCTGATATGAAAACACGCTCTGTTAAGGATTCTGGCGATTGGGTTAGTTAAAGGGACGTACAATGCTTCAAAAACAATTTACTTTGTCCGCCCACTCAGTCCTGTTTTCCCACAAAAGGACTTACAGTGGATTTTAAAATCTGAAATCTCAGTAAATTTCAAAATCTGATATGAAAACACGCTCTGTTAAGGATTCTGGCGATTGGGTTAGTTAAAGGGACGTACAATGCTTCAAAAACAATTTACTTTGTCCGCCCACTCAGACCTGTTTTCCCACAAAAGGACATACAGTGGATTTTAAAATCTGAAATCTCAGAAAATTTCAAAATCTTATATGAAAACACGCTCTGTTAAGGATTCTGGCGATTGGGTTAGTTAAAGGGACGTACAATGCTTCAAAAACAATTTACTTTGTCCGCCCACTCAGTCCTGTTTTCCCACAAAAGGACTTACAGTGGTTTTTAAAATCTGAAATCTCAATAAATTTCAAAATCTGATATGAAAACACGCTCTGTTAAGGATTCTGGCGATTGGGTTAGTTAAAGGGACGTACAATGTCCGCCCACTCAGTCCTGTTTTCCCACAAAAGGACTTACAGTGGATTTTAAAATCTGAAATCTCAGAAAATTTCAAAATCTAGTATGAAAACACGCTCTGTTAGGATTCTGGCGATTGGGTTAGTTAAAGGGACGTACAATGCTTCAAAAACAATTTACTTTGTCCGCCCACTCAGTCCTGTTTTCCCACAAAAGGACTTACAGTGGATTTTAAAATCTGAAATCTCAGAAAATTTCAAAATCTGATATGAAAACACGTTCTGTTAAGAGTTCTGGTGATTGGATTAGTTAAAGGGACGTACAATGCTTTAAAAACAATTTACTTTGTCCGCCCACTCAGTCCTGTTTTCCCACAAAAGGACTTACAGTGGATTTTAAAATCTGAAATATCAATAAATTTCAAAATCTGATATGAAAACACGCTCTGTTAAGGATTCTGGCGATTGGGTTAGTTAAAGGGACGTACAATGCTTCAAAATCAATTTACTTTGTCCGCCCACTCAGTCATGTTTTCCCACAAAAGGACTTACAGTGGATTTTAAAATCTGAAATCTCAAAAATTTCAAAATCTGATATGAAAACACGCTCTGTTAAGGATTCTGGCGATTGGGTTAGTTAAAGGGACGTACAATGCTTCAAAAACAATTTACTTTGTCCGCCCACGCAGTCCTGTTTTCCCACAAAAGGACTTACAGTGTATTTTAAAATCTGAAATCTCAGTAAATTTCAAAATCTGATATGAAAACACGCTCTGTTAAGGATTCTGGCGATTGGGTTAGTTAAAGGGACGTACAATGCTTCAAAAACAATTTACTTTGTCCGCCCACTCAGTCCTGTTTTCCCACAAAAGGACTTACAGTGGATTTTAAAATCTGAAATCACAGAAAATTTCAAAATCTGTTATGAAAACACGCTTTGTTAAGGATTCTGGCGATTGGGTTAGTTAAAGGGACGTACAATGCTTCAAAAACAATTTACTTTGTCCGCCCACTCAGTCCTGTTTTCCCACAAAAGAACTTACAGTGGATTTTAACATCTGAAATCTCAGAAAATTTCAAAATCTGATATGAAAACACGCTCTGTTAAGGATTCTGGCGATTGGGTTAGTTAAAGGGACGTACAATGCTTCAAAAACAATTTACTTTGTCCGCCCACTCAGTCATGTTTTCCTTCAAAAGGACTTACAGTGGATTTTAAAATCGGAAATCTCAGAAAATTTCAAAATCTGATATGAAAACACGCTCTGTTAAGAGTTCTGGCGATTGGATTAGTTAAAGGGACGTACAATGCTTTAAAAACAATTTACTTTGTCCGCCCACTCAGTCCTGTTTTCCCACAAAAGGACTTACAGTGGATTTTAAAATCTGAAATATCAGAAAATTTCAAAATCTGATATGAAAACACGCTCTGTTAGGATTCTGGCGATTGGGTTAGTTAAAGGGACGTACAATGCTTCAAAAACAATTTACTTTGTCCGCCCACTCAGTCCTGTTTTCCCACAAAAGGACTTACAGTGGATTTTAAAATCTGAAATCTCAGAAAATTTCAAAATCTGATATGAAAACACGCTCTGTTAAGGATTCTGGCGATTGGGTTAGTTAAAGGGACGTACAATGCTTCAAAAACAATTTACTTTGTCCGCCCACTCAGTCATGTTTTCCCACAAAAGGACTTACAGTGGATTTTAAAATCTGAAATCTCAGAAAATTTCAAAATCTGATATGAAAACACGCTCTGTTAGGATTCTGGCGATTGGGTTAGTTAAAGGGACGTACAATGCTTCAAAAACAATTTACTTTGTCCGCCCACTCAGTCCTGTTTTCCCACAAAAGGACTTACAGTGGATTTTAAAATCTGAAATCTCAGAAAATTTCAAAATCTGATATGAAAACACGCTCTGTTAAGAGTTCTGGTGATTGGATTAGTTAAAGGGATGTACAATGCTTTAAAAACAATTTACTTTGTCCGCCCACTCAGTCCTGTTTTCCCACAAAAGGACTTACAGTGGATTTTAAAATCTGAAATTTCAGAAAATTTCAAAATCTGATATGAAAACACGCTCTGTCAAGAATTCTGGCGATTGGGTTAGTTAAAGGGACGTACAATGCTTCAAAAACAATTTACTTTGTCCGCCCACTCAGTCCTGTTTTCCCACAAAAGGACTTACAGCAGATTTTAAAATCTGAAATCACAATAAATTTCAAAATCTGATATGAAAACACGCTCTGTTAAGGATTCTGGCGATTGGGTTAGTTAAAGGGACGTACAATGCTTCAAAAACAATTTACTTTGTCCGGCCACTCAGTCATGTTTTCCCACAAAAGGACTTACAGTGGATTTTAAAATCTGAAATCTCAGAAAATTTCAAAATCTGATATGAAAACACGCTCTGTTAAGGATTCTGGCGATTGGGTTAGTTAAAGGGACGTACAATGCTTCAAAAACAATTTACTTTGTCCGCCCACTCAGTCCTGTTTTCCCACAAAAGGACTTACAGTGGATTTTAAAATCTAAAATCTCAGTAAATTTCAAAATCTGATATGAAAACACGCTCTGTTAAGGATTCTGGCGATTGGGTTAGTTAAAGGGACGTACAATGCTTCAAAAACAATTTACTTTGTCCGCCCACTCAGTCCTGTTTTCCCACAAAAGGACTTACAATGGATTTTAAAATCTGAAATCTCAGTAAATTTCAAAATCTGATATGAAAACACGCTCTGTTAAGGATTCTGGCGATTGGGTTAGTTAAAGGGACGTACAATGCTTCAAAAACAATTTACTTTGTCCGCCCACTCAGTCCTGTTTTCCCACAAAAGGACTTACAGTGGGTTTTAAAATCTGAAATCTCAGAAAATTTCAAAATCTGATATAAAAACACGCTCTGTTACGGATTCTGGCGATTGGGTTAGTTAAAGGGACGTACAATGCTTCAAAAACAATTTACTTTGTCCGCCCACTCAGTCCTGTTTTCCCACAAAAGGACTTACAGTGGATTTTAAAGTCTGAAATCTCAGAAAATTTCAAAATCTGATATGAAAACACGCTCTGTTAAGAGTTCTGGCGATTGGATTAGTTAAAGGGACGTACAATGCTTTAAAAACAATTTACTTTGTCCGCCCACTCAGTCCTGTTTTCCCATAAAAGGACTTACAGTGGATTTTAAAATCTGAAATTTCAGAAAATTTCAAAATCTGATATGAAAACACGCTCTGTTAAGAATTCTGGCGATTGGGTTAGTTAAAGGGACGTACAATGCTTCAAAAACAATTTACTTTGTCCGCCCACTCAGTCCTGTTTTCCCACAAAAGGACTTACAGTGGATTTTAAAATCTGAAATCTCAGAAAATTTCAAAATCTGATATGAAAACACGCTCTGTTAAGGATTCTGGCGATTGGGTTAGTTAAAGGGACGTACAATGCTTCAAAAACAATTTATTTTGTCCGCCCACTCAGTCCTGTTTTCCCACAAAAGGACTTACAGTGGATTTTAAAATCTGAAATCTCAGAAAATTTCAAAATCTGATATGAAAACACGCTCTGTTAAGAGTTCTGGCGATTGGATTAGTTAAAGGGACGTACAATGCTTTAAAAACAATTTACTTTGTCCGCCCAATCAGTCCTGTTTTCCCACAAAAGGACTTACAGTGGATTTTAAAATCTGAAATATCAGAAAATTTTAAAATCTAGTATGAAAACACGCTCTGTTAGGATTCTGGCGATTGGGTTAGTTAAAGGGACGTACAATGCTTCAAAAACAATTTACTTTGTCCGCCCACTCAGTCCTGTTTTCCCACAAAAGGACTTACAGTGGATTTTAAAATCTGAAATCTCAGAAAATTTCAAAATCTGATATGAAAACACGCTCTGTTAAGAGTTCTGGTGATTGGATTAGTTAAAGGGACGTACAATGCTTTAAAAACAATTTACTTTGTCCGCCCACTCAGTCCTGTTTTCCCACAAAAGGACTTACAGTGGATTTTAAAATCTGAAATTTCAGAAAATTTCAAAATCTGATATGAAAACACGCTCTGCTAAGAATTCTGGCGATTGGGTTAGTTAAAGGGACGTACAATGCTTCAAAAACAATTTACTTTGTCCGCCCACTCAGTTCTGTTTTCCCACAAAAGGACTTACAGCGGATTTTAAAATCTGAAATCTCAATAAATTTCAAAATCTGATATGAAAACACGCTCTGTTAAGGATTCTGGCGATTGGGTTAGTTAAAGGGACTTACAATGCTTCAAAAACAATTTACTTTGTCCGCCCACTCAGTCATGTTTTCCCACAAAAGGACTTACAGTGGATTTTAAAATCTGAAATCTCAGAAAATTTCAAAATCTGATATGAAAACACGCTCTGTTAAGGATTCTGGCGATTGGGTTAGTTAAAGGGACGTACAATGCTTCAAAAACAATTTACTTTGTCCGCCCACTCAGTCCTGTTTTCCCACAAAAGGACTTACAGTAGATTTTAAAATCTGAAATCTCAGTAAATTTCAAAATCTGATATGAAACCACGCTCTGTTAAGGTTTCTGGCGATTGGGTTAGTTAAAGGGACGTACAATGCTTCAAAAACAATTTACTTTGTCCGCCCACTCAGTCCTGTTTTCCCACAAAAGGACTTACAGTGGATTTTAAAATCTGAAATCTCAGTAAATTTCAAAATCTGATATGAAAACACGCACTGTTAAGGATTCTGGCGATTGGGTTAGTTAAAGGGACGTACAATGCTTCAAAAACAATTTACTTTGTCCGCCCCCTCAGTCCTGTTTTCCCACAAAAGGACTTACAGTGGATTTTAAAATCTGAAATCTCAGAAAATTTCAAAATCTGATATGAAAACACGCTCTGTTAGGATTCTGGCGATTGGGTTAGTTAAAGGGACGTACAATGCTTCAAAAACAATTTACTTTGTCCGCCCACTCAGTCCTGTTTTCCCACAAAAGGACTTACAGTGGATTTTAAAATCTGAAATCTCAGAAAATTTCAAAATCTGATATGAAAACACGCTCTGTTAAGGATTCTGGCGATTGGGTTAGTTAAAGGGACGTACAATGCTTCAAAAACAATTTACTTTGTCCGCCCACTCAGTCCTGTTTTCCCACAAAAGGACTTACAGTGGGTTTTAAAATCTGAAATCTCAGAAAATTTCAAAATCTGATATGAAAACACGCTCTGCTAAGAATTCTGGCGATTGGGTTAGTTAAAGGGACGTACAATGCTTCAAAAACAATTTACTTTGTCCGCCCACTCAGTTCTGTTTTCCCACAAAAGGACTTACAGCGGATTTTAAAATCTGAAATCTCAATAAATTTCAAAATCTGATATGAAAACACGCTCTGTTAAGGATTCTGGCGATTGGGTTAGTTAAAGGGACTTACAATGCTTCAAAAACAATTTACTTTGTCCGCCCACTCAGTCATGTTTTCCCACAAAAGGACTTACAGTGGATTTTAAAATCTGAAATCTCAGAAAATTTCAAAATCTGATATGAAAACACGCTCTGTTAAGGATTCTGGCGATTGGGTTAGTTAAAGGGACGTACAATGCTTCAAAAACAATTTACTTTGTCCGCCCACTCAGTCCTGTTTTCCCACAAAAGGACTTACAGTGGATTTTAAAATCTGAAATTTCAGAAAATTTCAAAATCTGATATGAAAACACGCTCTGCTAAGAATTCTGGCGATTGGGTTAGTTAAAGGGACGTACAATGCTTCAAAAACAATTTACTTTGTCCGCCCACTCAGTTCTGTTTTCCCACAAAAGGACTTACAGCGGATTTTAAAATCTGAAATCTCAATAAATTTCAAAATCTGATATGAAAACACGCTCTGTTAAGGATTCTGGCGATTGGGTTAGTTAAAGGGACTTACAATGCTTCAAAAACAATTTACTTTGCCCGCCCACTCAGTCATGTTTTCCCACAAAAGGACTTACAGTGGATTTTAAAATCTGAAATCTCAGAAAATTTCAAAATCTGATATGAAAACACGCTCTGTTAAGGATTCTGGCGATTGGGTTAGTTAAAGGGACGTACAATGCTTCAAAAACAATTTACTTTGTCCGCCCACTCAGTCCTGTTTTCCCACAAAAGGACTTACAGTGGATTTTAAAATCTGAAATCTCAGTAAATTTCAAAATCTGATATGAAACCACGCTCTGTTAAGGTTTCTGGCGATTGGGTTAGTTAAAGGGACGTACAATGCTTCAAAAACAATTTACTTTGTCCGCCCACTCAGTCCTGTTTTCCCACAAAAGGACTTACAGTGGATTTTAAAATCTGAAATCTCAGTAAATTTCAAAATCTGATATGAAAACACGCACTGTTAAGGATTCTGGCGATTGGGTTAGTTAAAGGGACGTACAATGCTTCAAAAACAATTTACTTTGTCCGCCCCCTCAGTCCTGTTTTCCCACAAAAGGACTTACAGTGGATTTTAAAATCTGAAATCTCAGAAAATTTCAAAATCTGATATGAAAACACGCTCTGTTAGGATTCTGGCGATTGGGTTAGTTAAAGGGACGTACAATGCTTCAAAAACAATTTACTTTGTCCGCCCACTCAGTCCTGTTTTCCCACAAAAGGACTTACAGTGGATTTTAAAATCTGAAATCTCAGAAAATTTCAAAATCTGATATGAAAACACGCTCTGTTAAGAGTTCTGGTGATTGGATTAGTTAAAGGGACATACAATGCTTTAAAAACAATTTACTTTGTCCGCCCACTCAGTCCTGTTTTCCCACAAAAGGACTTACAGTGGATTTTAAAATCTGAAATTTCAGAAAATTTCAAAATCTGATATGAAAACACGCTCTGTTAAGAATTCTGGCGATTGGGTTAGTTAAAGGGACGTACAATGCTTCAAAGACAATTTACTTTGTCCGCCCACTCAGTCCTGTTTTCCAACAAAAGGACTTACAGTGGATTTTAAAATCTGAAATCGCAATAAATTTCAAAATCTGATATGAAAACACGCTCTGTTAAGGATTCTGGCGATTGGGTTAGTTAAAGGGACGTACAATGCTTCAAAAACAATTTACTTTGTCCGCCCACTCAGTCCTGTTTTCCCACAAAAGGACTTACAGTGGATTTTAAAATCTGAAATCTCAATAAATTTCAAAATCTGATATGAAAACACGCTCTGTTAAGGATTCTGGCGATTGGGTTAGTTAAAGGGACGTACAATGCTTCAAAAACAATTTACTTTTTCCGCCCACTCAGTCCTGTTTTCCCACAAAAGGACTTACAGTGGATTTTAAAATCTGAAATCTCAGTAAATTTCAAAATCTGATATGAAAACACGCTCTGTTAAGGATTCTGGCGATTGGGTTAGTTAAAGGGACGTACAATGCTTCAAAAACAATTTACTTTGTCCGCCCACTCAGATCTGTTTTCCCACAAAAGGACTTACAGTGGATTTTAAAATCTGAAATCTCAGAAAATTTCAAAATCTTATATGAAAACACGCTCTGTTAAGGATTCTGGCGATTGGGTTAGTTAAAGGGACGTACAATGCTTCAAAAACAATTTACTTTGTCCGCCCACTCAGTCCTGTTTTCCCACAAAAGGACTTACAGTGGATTTTAAAATCTGAAATCTCAGAAAATTTCAAAATCTGATATGAAAACACGCTCTGTTAAGAGTTCTGGCGATTGGATTAGTTAAAGGGACGTACAATGCTTTAAAAACAATTTACTTTGTCCGCCCACTCAGTCCTGTTTTCCCACAAAAGGACTTACAGTGGATTTTAAAATCTGAAATCTCAGAAAATTTCAAAATCTGATATGAAAACACGCTCTGTTAAGGATTCTGGCGATTGGGTTAGTTAAAGGGACGTACAATGCTTCAAAAACAATTTACTTTGTCCGCCCACTCAGTCCTGTTTTCCCACAAAAGGACTTACAGTGGATTTTAAAATCTGAAATCTCAGAAAATTTCAAAATCTGATATGAAAACACGCTCTGTTAAGAGTTCTGGCGATTGGATTAGTTAAAGGGGCGTACAATGCTTTAAAAACAATTTACTTTGTCCGCCCACTCAGTCCTGTTTTCCCACAAAAGGACTTACAGTGGATTTTAAAATCTGAAATCTCAGAAAATTTCAAAATCTAGTATGAAAACACGCTCTGTTAGGATTCTGGCGATTGGGTTAGTTAAAGGGACGTACAATGCTTCAAAAACAATTTACTTTGTCCGCCCACTCAGTCCTGTTTTCCCACAAAAGGACTTACAGTGGATTTTAAAATCTGAAATCTCAGAAAATTTCAAAATCTGATATGAAAACACGCTCTGTTAAGAGTTCTGGTGATTGGATTAGTTAAAGGGACGTACAATGCTTTAAAAACAATTTACTTTGTCCGCCCACTCAGTCCTGTTTTCCCACAAAAGGACTTACAGTGGATTTTAAAATCTGAAATTTCAGAAAATTTCAAAATCTGATATGAAAACACGCTCTGCTAAGAATTCTGGCGATTGGGTTAGTTAAAGGGACGTACAATGCTTCAAAAACAATTTACTTTGTCCGCCCACTCAGTTCTGTTTTCCCACAAAAGGACTTACAGCGGATTTTAAAATCTGAAATCTCAATAAATTTCAAAATCTGATATGAAAACACGCTCTGTTAAGGATTCTGGCGATTGGGTTAGTTAAAGGGACTTACAATGCTTCAAAAACAATTTACTTTGTCCGCCCACTCAGTCATGTTTTCCCACAAAAGGACTTACAGTGGATTTTAAAATCTGAAATCTCAGAAAATTTCAAAATCTGATATGAAAACACGCTCTGTTAAGGATTCTGGCGATTGGGTTAGTTAAAGGGACGTACAATGCTTCAAAAACAATTTACTTTGTCCGCCCACTCAGTCCTGTTTTCCCACAAAAGGACTTACAGTGGATTTTAAAATCTGAAATCTCAGTAAATTTCAAAATCTGATATGAAACCACGCTCTGTTAAGGTTTCTGGCGATTGGGTTAGTTAAAGGGACGTACAATGCTTCAAAAACAATTTACTTTGTCCGCCCACTCAGTCCTGTTTTCCCACAAAAGGACTTACAGTGGATTTTAAAATCTGAAATCTCAGAAAATTTCAAAATCTGAATGTGTGTGGAGATAGATTTCAAAATCTCTCACGTTAGCTAACAGAACTCTGTTATGTTATTAACAGAACTAACAGAGCTCTGTTATGTTATTAACAGGAACCCTGTTAAATAATTAATTTAATACTGGGAGAGAAAAACAGGAAAAATTAATTAAATTCCCGGGTAAAGTAAGAAAAAAAAGCAAAAATTGATAAAAATAAGTCCTTTAGTTAATCACTGTTACAAAATATTGCATAATAAGAACTACAATTAACAGATAATCACACATTTCCGAAAGTTATTGTAATCCAATAAATAAATCTGTAAGTCCTTTTGTGGGAAAACAGGACTGAGTGGGCGGACAAAGTAAATTGTTTTTGAAGCATTGTACGTCCCTTTAACTAGCCCAATCGCCAGAATCCTTAACAGAGCATGTTTTCATATCAGATTTTGAAATTTTCTGAGATTTCAGATTTTAAAATTCACTGTAAGTCCTTTTGTGGGAAAACATGACTGAGTGGGCGGACAAAGTAAATTGTTTTTGAAGCATTGTACGTCCCTTTAACTAACCCAATCGCCAGAATCCTTAACAGAGCGTGTATTCATATCAGATTTTGAAATTTTCTGAGATTTCAGATTTTAGAATCCACTGTAAGTCCTTTTGTGGGAAAACATGACTGAGTGGGCGGATCAAGTAAATTGTTTTTGAAGCATTGTACGTCCCTTTAACTAACCCAATCGCCAGAATCCTTAACAGAGCGTGTATTCATATCAGATTTTGAAATTTTCTGAGATTTCAGATTTTAAAATCCACTGTAAGTCCTTTTGTGGGAAAACATGACTGAGTGGGCGGACAAAGTAAATTGTTTTTGAAGCATTGTACGTCCCTTTAACTAACCCAATCGCCAGAATCCTTAACAGAGCGTGTATTCATATCAGATTTTGAAATTTTCTGAGATTTCAGATTTTAAAATCCACTGTAAGTCCTTTTGTGGGAAAACAGGACTGAGTGGGCGGACAAAGTAAATTGTTTTTAAAGCAGTGTACGTCCCTTTAACTAATCCAATCGCCAGAACTCTTAACAGAGCGTGTTTTCATATCAGATTTTGAAATTTTCTGAGATTTCAGATTTTAAAATCCACTGTAAGTGCTTTTGTGGGAAAACAGGACTGAGTGAGCGGACAACGTAAATAGTTTTTGAAGCATTGTACGTCCCTTTAACTAACCCTCACACCACGTCCCTCACACCGTCCCTCACACCGTCCCTCACACCGTCCCTCACACCGTCCCTCGCACCGTCCCTCGCACCGTCCATCGCACCGTCCCTCGCACCGTCCCTCGCACCGTCCCTCGCACCGTCCCTCGCACCGTCCCTCACACCGTCCCTCACACCGTCCCTCACACCGTCCCTCACACCGTCCCTCACACCGTCCCTCACACCGTCCCACACACCGTCCCACACACCGTCCCACACACCGTCCCTCACACCGTCCCTCACACTGTCCCTCACACCGTCCCTCACACCGTCCCTCACACCGTCCCTCACACCGGCCCTCACACCGGCCCTCACACCGGCCCTCACACCGGCCCTCACACCGGCCCTCACACCGGCCCTCACACCGTCCCTCACACCGTCCCTCACACCGTCCCTCACACCGGCCCTTACACCGGCCCTCACACCGTCCCTCACACCGGCCCTCACACCGTCCCTCACACCGGCCCTCACACCGGCCCTCACACCGGCCCTCACACCGTCCCTCACACCGTCCCTCGCACCGTCCCTCACACCGTCCCTCACACCGTCCCTCACACCGTCCCTCACACCGTCCCTCACACCGTACCTCGCTCCGTCTCTCGCACCGTCCCTCACACCGTCCCGCACACCGTCCCTCACACCGTCCCTCACACCGTCCCTCGCACCGTCACTCGCACCGTCCCTCACACCGTCCCTCGCACCGTCACTCGCACCGTCCCTCACACCGTCCCTCACACCGTCCCTCACACCGTCCCTTGCACCGTCCCTCACACCGTCCCTCACAGCGTCCCTCACACCGGCCCTCACACCGTCCCTCACACCGTCCCTCACACCGTCCCTCAAACCGTCCCTCACACCGTCCCTCACACCGTCCCTCACACCGTCCCTCACACCGTCCCTCACACCGTCCCTCACACCGTCCCTCACACCGTCCCTCACACCGTCCCTCACACCGTCCCTCACACCGTCCCTCACACCGTCCCTCACACCGTCCCTCACACCGTCCCTCACACCGTCCCTCACACCGTCCCTCACACCGTCCCTCACACCGTCCCTCACACCGTCCCTCACACCGTCCCTCACACCGTCCCTCACACCGTCCCTCGCACCGTCCCTCGCACCGTCCCTCACACCGTCCCTCACACCGTCCCTCACACCGTCCCTCACACCGTCCCTCACACCGTCCCTCACACCGGCCCTCACACCGTCCCTCGCACCATCCCTCGCACCGTCCCTCACACCGTCCCTCGCACCGTCCCTCACACCGTCACTCGCACCGTCACTCGCACCGTCACTCGCACCGTCCCTCACACCGTCCCTCACACCGTCCCTCACACCGTCCCTCACACCGTCCCTTGCACCGTCCCTCACACCGTCCCTCACAGCGTCCCTTACACCGGCCCTCACACCGGCCCTCACAACGTCCCTCAAACCGTCCCTCACACCGTCCCTCAAACCGTCCCTCACACCGCCCTCACACCGTCCCTCACACCGTCCCTCACACCGTCCCTCACACCGTCCCTCACACCGTCCCTCACACCGTCCCTCACACCGTCCCTCACACCGTCCCTCACACCGTCCCTCACACCGTCCCTCACACCGTCCCTCACACCGTCCCTCACACCGTCCCTCACACCGTCCCTCACACCGTCCCTCACACCGTCCCTCACACCGTCCCTCACACCGTCCCTCACACCGTCCCTCACACCGTCCCTCACACCGTCCCTCACACCGTCCCTCACACCGTCCCTCACACCGTCCCTCACACCGTCCCTCGCACCGTCCCTCACACCGTCCCTCACACCGTCCCTCACACCGTCCCTCACACCGTCCCTCACACCGTCCCTCACTCCGTCCCTCACACCGTCCCTCACACCGTCCCTCACACCGTCCCTCACACCGTCCCTCACACCGTCCCTCACACCGTCCCTCACACCGTCCCTCACACCGTCCCTCACACCGTCCCTCGCACCGTCCCTCGCACCGTCCCTCGCACCGTCCCTCACACCGTCCCTCACACCGTCCCTCACACCGTCCCTCACACCGTCCCTCGCACCGTCCCTCGCACCGTCCCTCACACCGTCCCTCACACCGTCCCTCACACCGTCCCTCACACCGTCCCTCACACCGTCCCTCACACCGTCCCTCACACCGTCCCTCACACCGTCCCTCACACCGTCCCTCACACCGTCCCTCACACCGTCCCTCACACCGTCCCTCACACCGTCCCTCACACCGTCCCTCGCACCGTCCCTCGCACCGTCCCTCACACCGTCCCTCACACCGTCCCTCACACCGTCCCTCACACCGTCCCTCACACCGTCCCTCACACCGTCCCTCACACCGTCCCTCACACCGTCCCTCACACTGTCCCTCACACCGTCCCTCACACCGTCCCTCTCACCGTCCCTCTCACCGTCCCTCACACCGTCCCTCACACCGTCGCTCACACCGTCCCTCGCACCGTCCCTCGCACCGTCCCTCACACCGTCCCTCACACCGTCCCTCGCACCGTCCCTCGCACCGTCCCTTCTGGCGATTGGGTTAGTTAAAGGGACGTACAATGCTTCAAAAACAATTTACTTTGTCCGCCCACTCACTCCTGTTTTCCCACAAAAGGACTTACAGTGGATTTTAAAATCTGAAATCTCAGAAAATTTCAAAATCTGATATGAAAACACGCTCTGTTAAGAGTTCTGGCGATTGGATTAGTTAAAGGGACGTACAATGCTTTAAAAACAATTTACTTTGTCCGCCCACTCAGTCCTGTTTTCCCACAAAAGGACTTACAGTGGATTTTAAAATCTGAAATCTCAGAAAATTTCAAAATCTAGTATGAAAACACGCTCTGTTAGGATTCTGGCGATTGGGTTAGTTAAAGGCACGTACAATGCTTCAAAAACAATTTACTTTGTCCGCCCACTCAGTCCTGTTTTCCCACAAAAGGACTTACAGTGGATTTTAAAATCTGAAATCTCAATAAATTTCAAAATCTGATATGAAAACACGCTCTGTTAAGAGTTCTGGTGATTGGATTAGTTAAAGGGACGTACAATGCTTCAAAAACAATTTACTTTATCCGCCCACTCAGTCCTGTTTTCCCACAAAAGGACTTACAGTGGATTTTAAAATCTGAAATCTCAGAAAATTTCAAAATCTGATATGAAAACACGCTCTGTTAAGAGTTCTGGCGATTGGATTAGTTAAAGGGACGTACAATGCTTTAAAAACAATTTACTTTGTCCGCCCACTCAGTCCTGTTTTCCCACAAAAGGACTTACAGTGGATTTTAAAATCTGAAATTTCAGAAAATTTCAAAATCTGATATGAAAACACGCTCTGTTAAGAATTCTGGCGATTGGGTTAGTTAAAGGGACGTACAATGCTTCAAAAACAATTTACTTTGACCGCCCACTCAGTCCTGTTTTCCCACAAAAGGACTTACAGTGGATTTTAAAATCTGAAATCTCAATAAATTTCAAAATCTGATATGAAAACACGCTCTGTTAAGGATTCTGGCGATTGGGTTAGTTAAAGGGACGTACTTCAAAAACAATTTACTTTGTTCGCCCACTCAGTCATGTTTTCCCACAAAAGGACTTACAGTGGATTTTAAAATCTGAAATTTCAGAAAATTTCATAATCTGATATGAAAACACGCTCTGTTAAGGATTCTGGCGATTGGGTTAGTTAAAGGGACGTACAATGCTTCAAAAACAATTTACTTTGTCCGCCCACTCAGTCATGTTTTCCCACAAAAGGACTTACAGTGGATTTTAAAATCTGAAATCTCAGAAAATTTCAAAATCTGATATGAAAACACGCTCTGTTAAGGATTCTGGCGATTGGGTTAGTTAAAGGGACGTACAATGCTTCAAAAACAATTTATTTGATCCGCCCACTCAGTCCTGTTTTCCCACAAAAGGACTTACAGTGGATTTTAAAATCTGAAATCTCAGAAAATTTCAAAATCTGATATGAATACACGCTCTGTTAAGAGTTCTGGCGATTGGGTTAGTTAAAGGGACGTACAATGCTTCAAAAACAATTTACTTTGTCCGCCCACTCAGTCCTGTTTTCCCACAAAAGGACTTACAGTGGATTTTAAAATCTGAAATCTCAGTAAATTTCAAAATCTGATATGAAAACACGCTCTGTTAAGGATTCTAGCGATTGGGTTAGTTAAAGGGACGTACAATGCTTCAAAAACAATTTACTTTGTCCGCCCACTCAGTCCTGTTTTCCCACAAAAGGACTTACAGTGGATTTTAAAATCTGAAATCTCAGAAAATTTCAAAATCTGATATGAAAACACGCTCTGTTTAGAGTTCTGGCGATTGGATTAGTTAAAGGGACGTACAATGCTTTAAAAACAATTTACTTTGTCCGCCCACTCAGTCCTGTTTTCCCACAAAAGGACTTACAGTGGATTTTAAAATCTGAAATCTCAGAAAATTTCAAAATCTGATATGAAAACACGCTCTGTTACGGATTCTGGCGATTGGGTTAGTTAAAGGGACGTACAATGCTTCAAAAACAATTTACTTTGTCCGCCCACTCAGTCCTGTTTTCCCACAAAAGGACTTACAGTGGATTTTAAAATCTGAAATCTCAGAAAATTTCAAAATCTGATATGAAAACACGCTCTGTTAAGAGTTCTGGCGATTGGATTAGTTAAAGGGACGTACAATGCTTTAAAAACAATTTACTTTGTCCGCCCACTCAGTCCTGTTTTCCCACAAAAGGACTTACAGTGGATTTTAAAATCTGAAATTTCAGAAAATTTCAAAATCTGATATGAAAACACGCTCTGTTAAGAATTCTGGCGATTGGGTTAGTTAAAGGGACGTACAATGCTTCAAAAACAATTTACTTTGTCCGCCCACTCAGTCCTGTTTTCCCACAAAAGGACTTACAGTGGATTTTAAAATCTGAAATCTCAATAAATTTCAAAATCTGATATGAAAACACGCTCTGTTAAGGATTCTGGCGATTGGGTTAGTTAAAGGGACGTACAATGCTTCAAAACCAATTTACTTTGTCCGCCCACTCAGTCATGTTTTCCCACAAAAGGACTTACAGTGGATTTTAAAATCTGAAATCTCAGAAAATTTCAAAATCTGATATGAAAACACGCTCTGTTAAGGATTCTGGCGATTGGGTTAGTTAAAGGGACGTACAATGCTTCAAAAACAATTTACTTTGTCCGCCCACTCAGTCCTGTTTTCCCACAAAAGGACTTACAGTGGATTTTAAAATCTGAAATCTCAGTAAATTTCAAAATCTGATATGAAAACACGCTCTGTTAAGGATTCTGGCGATTGGGTTAGTTAAAGGGACGTACAATGCTTCAAAAACAATTTATTTTGTCCGCCCACTCAGTCCTGTTTTCCCACAAAAGGACTTACAGTGGATTTTAAAATCTGAAATCTCAGTAAATTTCAAAATCTGATATGAAAACACGCTCTGTTAAGGATTCTGGCGATTGGGTTAGTTAAAGGGACGTACAATGCTTCAAAAACAATTTACTTTGTCCGCCCACTCAGTCCTGTTTTCCCACAAAAGGACTTACAGTGGATTTTAAAATCTGAAATCTCAGAAAATTTCAAAATCTGATATGAAAACACGCTCTGTTAAGGATTCTGGCGATTGGGTTAGTTAAAGGGACGTACAATGCTTCAAAAACAATTTACTTTGTCCGCCCACTCAGTCATGTTTTCCCACAAAAGGACTTACAGTGGATTTTAAAATCTGAAATCTCAGAAAATTTCAAAATCTGATATGAAAACACGCTCTGTTAAGGATTCTGGCGATTGGGTTAGTTAAAGGGACGTACAATGCTTCAAAAACAATTTACTTTGTCCGCCCACTCAGTCCTGTTTTCCCACAAAAGGACTTACAGTGGATTTTAAAATCTGAAATCTCAGAAAATTTCAAAATCTGATATGAAAACACGCTCTGTTAAGAGTTCTGGCGATTGGATTAGTTAAAGGGACGTACAATGCTTTAAAAACAATTTACTTTGTCCGCCCACTCAGTCCTGTTTTCCCACAAAAGGACTTACAGTGGATTTTAAAATCTGAAATCTCAGAAAATTTCAAAATCTGATATGAAAACACGCTCTGTTACGGATTCTGGCGATTGGGTTAGTTAAAGGGACGTACAATGCTTCAAAAACAATTTACTTTGTCCGCCCACTCAGTCCTGTTTTCCCACAAAAGGACTTACAGTGGATTTTAAAATCTGAAATCTCAGAAAATTTCAAAATCTGATATGAAAACACGCTCTGTTAAGAGTTCTGGCGATTGGATTAGTTAAAGGGATGTACAATGCTTTAAAAACAATTTACTTTGTCCGCCCACTCAGTCCTGTTTTCCCACAAAAGGACTTACAGTGGATTTTAAAATCTGAAATCTCAGAAAATTTCAAAATCTGATATGAAAACACGCTCTGTTAAGGATTCTGGCGATTGGGTTAGTTAAAGGGACGTACAATGCTTCAAAAACAATTTACTTGATCCGCCCACTCAGTCCTGTTCTCCCACAAAAGGACTTACAGTGGATTTTAAAATCTGAAATCTGAGAAAATTTCAAAATCTGATATGAAAACACGCTCTGTTAAGAGTTCTGGTGATTGGGTTAGTTAAAGGGACGTACAATGCTTTAAAAACAATTTACTTTGTCCGCCCACTCAGTCCTGTTTTCCCACAAAAGGACTTACAGTGGATTTTAAAATCTGAAATTTCAGAAAATTTCAAAATCTGATATGAAAACACGCTCTGTTAAGAATTCTGGCGATTGGGTTAGTTAAAGGGACGTACAATGCTTCAAAAACAATTTACTTTGTCCGCCCACTCAGTCCTGTTTTCCCACAAAAGGACTTACAGCGGATTTTAAAATCTGAAATCACAATAAATTTCAAAATCTGATATGAAAACACGCTCTGTTAAGAATTCTGGCGATTGGGTTAGTTAAAGGGACGTACAATGCTTCAAAAACAATTTACTTTGTCCGCCCACTCAGTCCTGTTTTCCCACAAAAGGACTTACAGTGGATTTTAAAATCTGAAATCTCAGTAAATTTCAAAATCTGATATGAAAACACGCTCTGTTAAGGATTCTGGCGATTGGGTTAGTTAAAGGGACGTACAATGCTTCAAAAACAATTTACTTTGTCCGCCCACTCAGTCCTGTTTTCCCACAAAAGGACTTACAGTGGATTTTAAAATCTGAAATCTCAGTAAATTTCAAAATCTGATATGAAAACACGCTCTGTTAAGGATTCTGGCGATTGGGTTAGTTAAAGGGACGTACAATGCTTCAAAAACAATTTACTTTGTCCGCCCACTCAGTCCTGTTTTCCCACAAAAGGACTTACAGTGGATTTTAAAATCTGAAACCTCAATAAATTTCAGAATCTGATATGAAAACACGCTCTGTTAAGGATTCTGGCAATTGGGTTAGTTAAAGGGATGTACAATGCTTCAAAAACAATTTACTTGATCCGCCCACTCAGTCCTGTTTTCCCACAAAAGGACTTACAGTGGATTTTAAAATCTGAAATCTCAGAAAATTTCAAAATCTGATATGAATACACGCTCTGTTAAGGATTCTGGCGATTGGGTTAGTTAAAGGGACGTACAATGCTTCAAAAACAATTTACTTTGTCCGCCCACTCAGTCATGTTTTCCCACAAAAGGACTTACAGTGGATTTTAAAATCTGAAATATCAGAAAATTTCAAAATCTGATATGAAAACACGCTCTGTTAAGAATTCTGGCGATTGGGTTAGTTAAAGGGACGTACAATGCTTCAAAAACAATTTACTTTGTCCGCCCACTCAGTCCTGTTTTCCCACAAAAGGACTTACAGTGGATTTTAAAATCTGAAATCTCAGAAAATTTCAAAATCTGATATGAAAACACGCTCTGTTAAGAGTTCTGGCGATTGGATTAGTTAAAGGGACGTACAATGCTTTAAAAACAATTTACTTTGTCCGCCCACTCAGTCCTGTTTTCCCACAAAAGGACTTACAGTGGATTTTTAAATCTGAAATCTCAGAAAATTTCAAAATCTGATATGAAAACACGCTCTGTTACGGATTCTCGCGATTGGGTTAGTTAAAACGACGTACGGATTAGTTAAAGGGACGTACAATGCTTCAAAAACAATTTACTTTGTCCGCCCACTCAGTCCTGTTTTCCCACAAAAGGACTTACAGTGGATTTTAAAATTTGAAATTTCAGAAAATTTCAAAATCTGATATGAAAACACGCTCTGTTAAGAATTCTGGCGATTGGGTTAGTTAAAGGGACGTACAATGCTTCAAAAACAATTTACTTTGTCCGCCCACTCAGTCCTGTTTTCCCACAAAAGGACTTACAGCGGATTTTAAAATCTGAAATCACAATAAATTTCAAAATCTGATATGAAAACACGCTCTGTTAAGAATTCTGGCGATTGGGTTAGTTAAAGGGACGTACAATGCTTCAAAACAATATACTTTGTCCGCCCACTCAGTCCTGTTTTCCCACAAAAGGACTTACAGTGGATTTTAAAATCTGAAATCTCAATAAATTTCAAAATCTGATATGAAAACACGCTCTGTTAAGGATTCTGGCGATTGGGTTAGTTAAAGGGACGTACTTCAAAAACAATTTACTTTGTTCGCCCACTCAGTCATGTTTTCCCACAAAAGGACTTACAGTGGATTTTAAAATCTGAAATTTCAGAAAATTTCATAATCTGATATGAAAACACGCTCTGTTAAGGATTCTGGCGATTGGGTTAGTTAAAGGGACGTACAATGCTTCAAAAACAATTTACTTTGTCCGCCCACTCAGTCATGTTTTCCCACAAAAGGACTTACAGTGGATTTTAAAATCTGAAATCTCAGAAAATTTCAAAATCTGATATGAAAACACGCTCTGTTAAGGATTCTGGCGATTGGGTTAGTTAAAGGGACGTACAATGCTTCAAAAACAATTTATTTGATCCGCCCACTCAGTCCTGTTTTCCCACAAAAGGACTTACAGTGGATTTTAAAATCTGAAATCTCAGAAAATTTCAAAATCTGATATGAATACACGCTCTGTTAAGAGTTCTGGCGATTGGGTTAGTTAAAGGGACGTACAATGCTTCAAAAACAATTTACTTTGTCCGCCCACTCAGTCCTGTTTTCCCACAAAAGGACTTACAGTGGATTTTAAAATCTGAAATCTCAGTAAATTTCAAAATCTGATATGAAAACACGCTCTGTTAAGGATTCTAGCGATTGGGTTAGTTAAAGGGACGTACAATGCTTCAAAAACAATTTACTTTGTCCGCCCACTCAGTCCTGTTTTCCCACAAAAGGACTTACAGTGGATTTTAAAATCTGAAATCTCAGAAAATTTCAAAATCTGATATGAAAACACGCTCTGTTTAGAGTTCTGGCGATTGGATTAGTTAAAGGGACGTACAATGCTTTAAAAACAATTTACTTTGTCCGCCCACTCAGTCCTGTTTTCCCACAAAAGGACTTACAGTGGATTTTAAAATCTGAAATCTCAGAAAATTTCAAAATCTGATATGAAAACACGCTCTGTTACGGATTCTGGCGATTGGGTTAGTTAAAGGGACGTACAATGCTTCAAAAACAATTTACTTTGTCCGCCCACTCAGTCCTGTTTTCCCACAAAAGGACTTACAGTGGATTTTAAAATCTGAAATCTCAGAAAATTTCAAAATCTGATATGAAAACACGCTCTGTTAAGAGTTCTGGCGATTGGATTAGTTAAAGGGACGTACAATGCTTTAAAAACAATTTACTTTGTCCGCCCACTCAGTCCTGTTTTCCCACAAAAGGACTTACAGTGGATTTTAAAATCTGAAATTTCAGAAAATTTCAAAATCTGATATGAAAACACGCTCTGTTAAGAATTCTGGCGATTGGGTTAGTTAAAGGGACGTACAATGCTTCAAAAACAATTTACTTTGTCCGCCCACTCAGTCCTGTTTTCCCACAAAAGGACTTACAGTGGATTTTAAAATCTGAAATCTCAATAAATTTCAAAATCTGATATGAAAACACGCTCTGTTAAGGATTCTGGCGATTGGGTTAGTTAAAGGGACGTACAATGCTTCAAAAACAATTTACTTTGTCCGCCCACTCAGTCATGTTTTCCCACAAAAGGACTTACAGTGGATTTTAAAATCTGAAATCTCAGAAAATTTCAAAATCTGATATGAAAACACGCTCTGTTAAGGATTCTGGCGATTGGGTTAGTTAAAGGGACGTACAATGCTTCAAAAACAATTTACTTTGTCCGCCCACTCAGTCCTGTTTTCCCACAAAAGGACTTACAGTGGATTTTAAAATCTGAAATCTCAGTAAATTTCAAAATCTGATATGAAAACACGCTCTGTTAAGGATTCTGGCGATTGGGTTAGTTAAAGGGACGTACAATGCTTCAAAAACAATTTATTTTGTCCGCCCACTCAGTCCTGTTTTCCCACAAAAGGACTTACAGTGGATTTTAAAATCTGAAATCTCAGTAAATTTCAAAATCTGATATGAAAACACGCTCTGTTAAGGATTCTGGCGATTGGGTTAGTTAAAGGGACGTACAATGCTTCAAAAACAATTTACTTTGTCCGCCCACTCAGTCCTGTTTTCCCACAAAAGGACTTACAGTGGATTTTAAAATCTGAAATCTCAGAAAATTTCAAAATCTGATATGAAAACACGCTCTGTTAAGGATTCTGGCGATTGGGTTAGTTAAAGGGACGTACAATGCTTCAAAAACAATTTACTTTGTCCGCCCACTCAGTCATGTTTTCCCACAAAAGGACTTACAGTGGATTTTAAAATCTGAAATCTCAGAAAATTTCAAAATCTGATATGAAAACACGCTCTGTTAAGGATTCTGGCGATTGGGTTAGTTAAAGGGACGTACAATGCTTCAAAAACAATTTACTTTGTCCGCCCACTCAGTCCTGTTTTCCCACAAAAGGACTTACAGTGGATTTTAAAATCTGAAATCTCAGAAAATTTCAAAATCTGATATGAAAACACGCTCTGTTAAGAGTTCTGGCGATTGGATTAGTTAAAGGGACGTACAATGCTTTAAAAACAATTTACTTTGTCCGCCCACTCAGTCCTGTTTTCCCACAAAAGGACTTACAGTGGATTTTAAAATCTGAAATCTCAGAAAATTTCAAAATCTGATATGAAAACACGCTCTGTTACGGATTCTGGCGATTGGGTTAGTTAAAGGGACGTACAATGCTTCAAAAACAATTTACTTTGTCCGCCCACTCAGTCCTGTTTTCCCACAAAAGGACTTACAGTGGATTTTAAAATCTGAAATCTCAGAAAATTTCAAAATCTGATATGAAAACACGCTCTGTTAAGAGTTCTGGCGATTGGATTAGTTAAAGGGATGTACAATGCTTTAAAAACAATTTACTTTGTCCGCCCACTCAGTCCTGTTTTCCCACAAAAGGACTTACAGTGGATTTTAAAATCTGAAATCTCAGAAAATTTCAAAATCTGATATGAAAACACGCTCTGTTAAGGATTCTGGCGATTGGGTTAGTTAAAGGGACGTACAATGCTTCAAAAACAATTTACTTGATCCGCCCACTCAGTCCTGTTCTCCCACAAAAGGACTTACAGTGGATTTTAAAATCTGAAATCTGAGAAAATTTCAAAATCTGATATGAAAACACGCTCTGTTAAGAGTTCTGGTGATTGGGTTAGTTAAAGGGACGTACAATGCTTTAAAAACAATTTACTTTGTCCGCCCACTCAGTCCTGTTTTCCCACAAAAGGACTTACAGTGGATTTTAAAATCTGAAATTTCAGAAAATTTCAAAATCTGATATGAAAACACGCTCTGTTAAGAATTCTGGCGATTGGGTTAGTTAAAGGGACGTACAATGCTTCAAAAACAATTTACTTTGTCCGCCCACTCAGTCCTGTTTTCCCACAAAAGGACTTACAGCGGATTTTAAAATCTGAAATCACAATAAATTTCAAAATCTGATATGAAAACACGCTCTGTTAAGAATTCTGGCGATTGGGTTAGTTAAAGGGACGTACAATGCTTCAAAAACAATTTACTTTGTCCGCCCACTCAGTCCTGTTTTCCCACAAAAGGACTTACAGTGGATTTTAAAATCTGAAATCTCAGTAAATTTCAAAATCTGATATGAAAACACGCTCTGTTAAGGATTCTGGCGATTGGGTTAGTTAAAGGGACGTACAATGCTTCAAAAACAATTTACTTTGTCCGCCCACTCAGTCCTGTTTTCCCACAAAAGGACTTACAGTGGATTTTAAAATCTGAAATCTCAGTAAATTTCAAAATCTGATATGAAAACACGCTCTGTTAAGGATTCTGGCGATTGGGTTAGTTAAAGGGACGTACAATGCTTCAAAAACAATTTACTTTGTCCGCCCACTCAGTCCTGTTTTCCCACAAAAGGACTTACAGTGGATTTTAAAATCTGAAACCTCAATAAATTTCAGAATCTGATATGAAAACACGCTCTGTTAAGGATTCTGGCAATTGGGTTAGTTAAAGGGATGTACAATGCTTCAAAAACAATTTACTTGATCCGCCCACTCAGTCCTGTTTTCCCACAAAAGGACTTACAGTGGATTTTAAAATCTGAAATCTCAGAAAATTTCAAAATCTGATATGAATACACGCTCTGTTAAGGATTCTGGCGATTGGGTTAGTTAAAGGGACGTACAATGCTTCAAAAACAATTTACTTTGTCCGCCCACTCAGTCATGTTTTCCCACAAAAGGACTTACAGTGGATTTTAAAATCTGAAATATCAGAAAATTTCAAAATCTGATATGAAAACACGCTCTGTTAAGAATTCTGGCGATTGGGTTAGTTAAAGGGACGTACAATGCTTCAAAAACAATTTACTTTGTCCGCCCACTCAGTCCTGTTTTCCCACAAAAGGACTTACAGTGGATTTTAAAATCTGAAATCTCAGAAAATTTCAAAATCTGATATGAAAACACGCTCTGTTAAGAGTTCTGGCGATTGGATTAGTTAAAGGGACGTACAATGCTTTAAAAACAATTTACTTTGTCCGCCCACTCAGTCCTGTTTTCCCACAAAAGGACTTACAGTGGATTTTTAAATCTGAAATCTCAGAAAATTTCAAAATCTGATATGAAAACACGCTCTGTTACGGATTCTCGCGATTGGGTTAGTTAAAACGACGTACGGATTAGTTAAAGGGACGTACAATGCTTCAAAAACAATTTACTTTGTCCGCCCACTCAGTCCTGTTTTCCCACAAAAGGACTTACAGTGGATTTTAAAATTTGAAATTTCAGAAAATTTCAAAATCTGATATGAAAACACGCTCTGTTAAGAATTCTGGCGATTGGGTTAGTTAAAGGGACGTACAATGCTTCAAAAACAATTTACTTTGTCCGCCCACTCAGTCCTGTTTTCCCACAAAAGGACTTACAGCGGATTTTAAAATCTGAAATCACAATAAATTTCAAAATCTGATATGAAAACACGCTCTGTTAAGAATTCTGGCGATTGGGTTAGTTAAAGGGACGTACAATGCTTCAAAAACAATTTACTTTGTCCGCCCACTCAGTCCTGTTTTCCCACAAAAGGACTTACAGTGGATTTTAAAATCTGAAATCTCAGTAAATTTCAAAATCTGATATGAAAACACGCTCTGTTAAGGATTCTGGCGATTGGGTTAGTTAAAGGGACGTACAATGCTTCAAAAACAATTTACTTTGTCCGCCCACTCAGTCCTGTTTTCCCACAAAAGGACTTACAGTGGATTTTAAAATCTGAAATCTCAGTAAATTTCAAAATCTGATATGAAAACACGCTCTGTTAAGGATTCTGGCGATTGGGTTAGTTAAAGGGACGTACAATGCTTCAAAAACAATTTACTTTGTCCGCCCACTCAGTCCTGTTTTCCCACAAAAGGACTTACAGTGGATTTTGAAATCTGAAACCTCAATAAATTTCAGAATCTGATATGAAAACACGCTCTGTTAAGGATTCTGGCAATTGAGTTAGTTAAAGGGATGTACAATGCTTCAAAAAAAATTTACTTGATCCGCCCACTCAGTCCTGTTTTCCCACAAAAGGACTTACAGTGGATTTTAAAATCTGAAATCTCAGAAAATTTCAAAATCTGATATGAATACACGCTCTGTTAAGGATTCTGGCGATTGGGTTAGTTAAAGGGACGTACAATGCTTCAAAACAATATACTTTGTCCGCCCACTCAGTCCTGTTTTCCCACAAAAGGACTTACAGTGGATTTTAAAATCTGAAATCTCAGAAAATTTCAAAATCTGATATGAAAACACGCTCTGTTAAGAGTTCTGGCGATTGGATTAGTTAAAGGGACGTACAATGCTTTAAAAACAATTTACTTTGTCCGCCCACTCAGTCCTGTTTTCCCACAAAAGGACTTACAGTGGATTTTAAAATCTGAAATCTCAGAAAATTTCAAAATCTGATATGAAAACACGCTCTGTTACGGATTCTCGCGATTGGGTTAGTTAAAACGACGTACGGATTAGTTAAAGGGACGTACAATGCTTTAAAAACAATTTACTTTGTCCGCCCACTCAGTCCTGTTTTCCCACAAAAGGACTTACAGTGGATTTTAAAATCTGAAATATCAGAAAATTTCAAAATCTAGTATGAAAACACGCTCTGTTAGGATTCTGGCGATTGGGTTAGTTAAAGGGACGTACAATGCTTCAAAAACAATTTACTTTGTCCGCCCACTCAGTCCTGTTTTCCCACAAAAGGACTTACAGTGGATTTTAAAATCTGAAATCTCTGAAAATTTCAAAATCTGATATGAAAACACGGTCTGTTAAGAGTTCTGGCGATTGGATTAGTTAAAGGGATGTACAATGCTTTAAAAACAATTTACTTTGTCCGCCCACTCAGTCCTGTTTTCCCACAAAAGGACTTACAGTGGATTTTAAAATCTGAAATCTCAGAAAATTTCAAAATCTGATATGAAAACACGCTCTGTTAAGGATTCTGGCGATTGGGTTAGTTAAAGGGACGTACAATGCTTCAAAAACAATTTACTTGATCCGCCCACTCAGTCCTGTTCTCCCACAAAAGGACTTACAGTGGATTTTAAAATCTGAAATCTGAGAAAATTTCAAAATCTGATATGAAAACACGCTCTGTTAAGAGTTCTGGTGATTGGGTTAGTTAAAGGGACGTACAATGCTTTAAAAACAATTTACTTTGTCCGCCCACTCAGTCCTGTTTTCCCACAAAAGGACTTACAGTGGATTTTAAAATCTGAAATTTCAGAAAATTTCAAAATCTGATATGAAAACACGCTCTGTTAAGAATTCTGGCGATTGGGTTAGTTAAAGGGACGTACAATGCTTCAAAAACAATTTACTTTGTCCGCCCACTCAGTCCTGTTTTCCCACAAAAGGACTTACAGCGGATTTTAAAATCTGAAATCACAATAAATTTCAAAATCTGATATGAAAACACGCTCTGTTAAGAATTCTGGCGATTGGGTTAGTTAAAGGGACGTACAATGCTTCAAAAATAATTTACTTTGTCCGCCCACTCAGTCCTGTTTTCCCACAAAAGGACTTACAGTGGATTTTAAAATCTGAAATCTCAGTAAATTTCAAAATCTGATATGAAAACACGCTCTGTTAAGGATTCTGGCGATTGGGTTAGTTAAAGGGACGTACAATGCTTCAAAAACAATTTACTTTGTCCGCCCACTCAGTCCTGTTTTCCCACAAAAGGACTTACAGTGGATTTTAAAATCTGAAATCTCAGTAAATTTCAAAATCTGATATGAAAACACGCTCTGTTAAGGATTCTGGCGATTGGGTTAGTTAAAGGGACGTACAATGTTTCAAAAACAATTTACTTTGTCCGCCCACTCAGTCCTGTTTTCCCACAAAAGGACTTACAGTGGATTTTAAAATCTGAAACCTCAATAAATTTCAAAATCTGATATGAAAACACGCTCTGTTAAGGATTCTGGCAATTGGGTTAGTTAAAGGGACGTACAATGCTTCAAAAACAATTTACTTGATCCGCCCACTCAGTCCTGTTTTCCCACAAAAGGACTTACAGTGGATTTTAAAATCTGAAATCTCAGAAAATTTCAAAATCTGATATGAATACACGCTCTGTTAAGGATTCTGGCGATTGGGTTAGTTAAAGGGACGTACAATGCTTCAAAACAATTTACTTTGTCCGCCCACTCAGTCCTTTTCTCCCACAAAAGGACTTACAGTGGATTTTAAAATCTGAAATCTCAGAAAATTTCAAAATCTGATATGAAAACACGCTCTGTTAAGAGTTCTGGCGATTGGATTAGTTAAAGGGACGTACAATGCTTTAAAAACAATTTACTTTGTCCGCCCACTCAGTCCTGTTTTCCCACAAAAGGACTTACAGTGGATTTTAAAATCTGAAATCTCAGAAAATTTCAAAATCTGATATGAAAACACGCTCTGTTACGGATTCTATCGATTGGGTTAGTTAAAGGGACGTACAATGCTTCAAAAACAATTTACTTTGTCCGCCCACTCAGTCCTGTTTTCCCACAAAAGGACTTACAGTGGATTTTAAAATCTGAAATCTCAGAAAATTTCAAAATCTGATATGAAAACACGCTCTGTTAAGAGTTCTGGCGATTAGATTAGTTAAAGGGACGTACAATGCTTTAAAAACAATTTACTTTGTCCGCCCACTCAGTCCTGTTTTCCCACAAAAGGACTTACAGTGGATTTTAAAATCTGAAATTTCAGAAAATTTCAAAATCTGATATGAAAACACGCTCTGTTAAGAATTCTGGCGATTGGGTTAGTTAAAGGGACGTACAATGCTTCAAAAACAATTTACTTTGTCAGCCCACTCAGTCCTGTTTTCCCACAAAAGGACTTACAGTGGATTTTAAAATCTGAAATCTCAATAAATTTCAAAATCTGATATGAAAACACGCTCTGTTATGGATTCTGGCGATTGGGTTAGTTAAAGGGACGTACAATGCTTCAAAAACAATTTACTTTGTCCGCCCATTCAGTCATGTTTTCCCACAAAAGGACTTACAGTGGATTTTAAAATCTGAAATCTCAGAAAATTTCAAAATCTGATATGAAAACACGCTCTGTTAAGGATTCTGGCGATTGGGTTAGTTAAAGGGACGTACAATGCTTCAAAAACAATTTACTTTGTCCGCCCACTCAGTCCTGTTTTCCCACAAAAGGACTTACAGTGGATTTTAAAATCTGAAATCTCAGTAAATTTCAAAATCTGATATCAAAACACGCTCTGTTAAGGATTCTGGCGATTGGGTTAGTTAAAGGGACGTACAAAGCTTCAAAAACAATTTACTTTGTCCTCCCACTCAGTCCTGTTTTCCCACAAAAGGACTTACAGTGGATTTTAAAATCTGAAATCTCAGAAAATTTCAAAATCTGATATGAAAACACGCTCTGTTAAGGATTCTGGCAATTGGGTTAGTTAAAGGGACGTACAATGCTTCAAAAACAATTTACTTGATCCGCCCACTCAGTCCTGTTTTCCCACAAAAGGACTTACAGTGGATTTTAAAATCTGAAATCTCAGAAAATTTCAAAATCTGATATGAAAACACGCTCTGTTAAGGATTCTGGCGATTGGGTTAGTTAAAGGGACGTACAATGCTTCAAAACAATTTACTTTGTCCGCCCACTCAGTCCTGTTTTCCCACAAAAGGACTTACAGTGGATTTTAAAATCTGAAATCTCAAAAATTTCAAAATCTGATATGAAAACACGCTCTGTTAAGGATTCTGGCGATTGGGTTAGTTAAAGGGACGTACAATGCTTCAAAAACAATTTACTTTGTCCGCCCACTCTGTCATGTTTTCCCACAAAAGGACTTACAGTGGATTTTAAAATCTGAAATCTCAAAAATTTCAAAATCTGATATGAAAACACGCTCTGTTAAGGATTCTGGCGATTGGGTTAGTTAAAGGGACGTACAATGCTTCAAAAACAATTTACTTTGTCCGCCCACTCAGTCCTGTTTTCCCACAAAAGGACTTACAGTGGATTTTAAAATCTGAAATCTCAGAAAATTTCAAAATCTGATATGAAAACACGCTCTGTTAAGGATTCTGGCGATTGGGTTAGTTAAAGGGACGTACAATGCTTCAAAAACAATTTACTTTGTCCGCCCACTCAGTCATGTTTTCCCACAAAAGGACTTACAGTGGATTTTAAAATCTGAAATCTCAGAAAATTTCAAAATCTGATATGAAAACACGCTCTGTTAAGGATTCTGGCGATTGGGTTAGTTAAAGGGACGTACAATGCTTCAAAAACAATTTACTTTGTCCGCCCACTCAGTCCTGTTTTCCCACAAAAGGACTTACAGTGGATTTTAAAATCTGAAATCTCAGAAAATTCCAAAATCTGATATGAAAACACGCTCTGTTAAGAGTTCTGGCGATTGGATTAGTTAAAGGGACGTACAATGCTTTAAAAACATTTTACTTTGTCCGCCCACTCAGTCCTGTTTTCCCACAAAAGGACTTACAGTGGATTTTAAAATCTGAAATCTCAGAAAATTTCAAAATCTGATATGAAAACACGCTCTGTTAAGGATTCTGGCGATTGGGTTAGTTAAAGGGACGTACAATGCTTCAAAAACAATTTACTTTGTCCGCCCACTCAGTCCTGTTTTCCCACAAAAGGACTTACAGTGGATTTTAAAATCTGAAATCTCAGAAAATTTCAAAATCTGATATGAAAACACGCTCTGTTAAGAGTTCTGGCGATTGGATTAGTTAAAGGGACGTACAATGCTTTAAAAACAATTTACTTTGTCCGCCCACTCAGTCCTGTTTTCCCACAAAAGGACTTACAGTGGATTTTAAAATCTGAAATATCAGAAAATTTCAAAATCTAGTATGAAAACACGCTCTGTTAGGATTCTGGCGAATGGGTTAGTTAAAGGGACGTACAATGCTTCAAAAACAATTTACTTTGTCCGCCCACTCAGTCCTGTTTTCCCACAAAAGGACTTACAGTGGATTTTAAAATCTGAAATCTCAGAAAATTTCAAAATCTGATATGAAAACACGCTCTGTTAAGAGTTCTGGTGATTGGATTAGTTAAAGGGACGTACAATGCTTCAAAAACAATTTACTTTGTCCGCTCACTCAGTCCTGTTTTCCCACAAAAGGAAAATTTTAAAATCTGATATGAAAACACGCTCTGTTAAGAATTCTGGCGATTGGGTTAGTTAAAGGGACGTACAATGCTTCAAAAACAATTTACTTTGTCCGCCCACTCAGTCCTGTTTTCCCACAAAAGGACTTACAGTGGATTTTAAAATCTGAAATCTCAGAAAATTTCAAAATCTGATATGAAAACACGCTCTGTTAAGGATTCTGGCAATTGGGTTAGTTAAAGGGACGTACAATGCTTCAAAAACAATTGACTTGATCCGCCCACTCAGTCCTGTTTTCCCACAAAAGGACTTACAGTGGATTTTAAAATCTGAAATCTCAGAAAATTTCAAAATCTGATATGAATACACGCTCTGTTAAGGATTCTGGCGATTGGGTTAGTTAAAGGGACGTACAATGCTTCAAAACAATTTACTTTGTCCGCCCACTCAGTCCTGTTTTCCCACAAAAGGACTTACAGTGGATTTTAAAATCTGAAATCTCAATAAATTTCAAAATCTGATATGAAAACACGCTCTGTTAAGGATTCTGGCGATTGGGTTAGTTAAAGGGACGTACAATGCTTCAAAAACAATTTACTTTGTCCGCCCACTCAGTCATGTTTTCCCACAAAAGGACTTACAGTGGATTTTAAAATCTGAAATCTCAAAAATTTCAAAATCTGATATGAAAACACGCTCTGTTAAGGATTCTGGCGATTGGGTTAGTTAAAGGGACGTACAATGCTTCAAAAACAATTTACTTTGTCCGCCCACTCAGTCCTGTTTTCCCACAAAAGGACTTACAGTGGATTTTAAAATCTGAAATCTCAGAAAATTTCAAAATCTGATATGAAAACACGCTCTGTTAAGGATTCTGGCGATTGGGTTAGTTAAAGGGACGTACAATGCTTCAAAAACAGTTTACTTTGTCCGCCCACTCAGTCATGTTTTCCCACAAAAGGACTTACAGTGGATTTTAAAATCTGAAATCTCAGAAAATTTCAAAATCTGATATGAAAACACGCTCTGTTAAGGATTCTGGCGATTGGGTTAGTTAAAGGGACGTACAATGCTTCAAAAACAATTTACTTTGTCCGCCCACTCAGTCCTGTTTTCCCACAAAAGGACTTACAGTGGATTTTAAAATCTGAAATCTCAGAAAATTCCAAAATCTGATATGAAAACACGCTCTGTTATGGATTCTGGCGATTGGGTTAGTTAAAGGGACGTACAATGCTTCAAAAACAATTTACTTTGTCCGCCCATTCAGTCATGTTTTCCCACAAAAGGACTTACAGTGGATTTTAAAATCTGAAATCTCAGAAAATTTCAAAATCTGATATGAAAACACGCTCTGTTAAGGATTCTGGCGATTGGGTTAGTTAAAGGGACGTACAATGCTTCAAAAACAATTTACTTTGTCCGCCCACTCAGTCCTGTTTTCCCACAAAAGGACTTACAGTGGATTTTAAAATCTGAAATCTCAGTAAATTTCAAAATCTGATATCAAAACACGCTCTGTTAAGGATTCTGGCGATTGGGTTAGTTAAAGGGACGTACAAAGCTTCAAAAACAATTTACTTTGTCCTCCCACTCAGTCCTGTTTTCCCACAAAAGGACTTACAGTGGATTTTAAAATCTGAAATCTCAGAAAATTTCAAAATCTGATATGAAAACACGCTCTGTTAAGGATTCTGGCAATTGGGTTAGTTAAAGGGACGTACAATGCTTCAAAAACAATTTACTTTATCCGCCCACTCAGTCCTGTTTTCCCACAAAAGGACTTACAGTGGATTTTAAAATCTGAAATCTCAGAAAATTTCAAAATCTGATATGAAAACACGCTCTGTTAAGGATTCTGGCGATTGGGTTAGTTAAAGGGACGTACAATGCTTCAAAACAATTTACTTTGTCCGCCCACTCAGTCCTGTTTTCCCACAAAAGGACTTACAGTGGATTTTAAAATCTGAAATCTCAAAAATTTCAAAATCTGATATGAAAACACGCTCTGTTAAGGATTCTGGCGATTGGGTTAGTTAAAGGGACGTACAATGCTTCAAAAACAATTTACTTTGTCCGCCCACTCTGTCATGTTTTCCCACAAAAGGACTTACAGTGGATTTTAAAATCTGAAATCTCAAAAATTTCAAAATCTGATATGAAAACACGCTCTGTTAAGGATTCTGGCGATTGGGTTAGTTAAAGGGACGTACAATGCTTCAAAAACAATTTACTTTGTCCGCCCACTCAGTCCTGTTTTCCCACAAAAGGACTTACAGTGGATTTTAAAATCTGAAATCTCAGAAAATTTCAAAATCTGATATGAAAACACGCTCTGTTAAGGATTCTGGCGATTGGGTTAGTTAAAGGGACGTACAATGCTTCAAAAACAATTTACTTTGTCCGCCCACTCAGTCATGTTTTCCCACAAAAGGACTTACAGTGGATTTTAAAATCTGAAATCTCAGAAAATTTCAAAATCTGATATGAAAACACGCTCTGTTAAGGATTCTGGCGATTGGGTTAGTTAAAGGGACGTACAATGCTTCAAAAACAATTTACTTTGTCCGCCCACTCAGTCCTGTTTTCCCACAAAAGGACTTACAGTGGATTTTAAAATCTGAAATCTCAGAAAATTCCAAAATCTGATATGAAAACACGCTCTGTTAAGAGTTCTGGCGATTGGATTAGTTAAAGGGACGTACAATGCTTTAAAAACATTTTACTTTGTCCGCCCACTCAGTCCTGTTTTCCCACAAAAGGACTTACAGTGGATTTTAAAATCTGAAATCTCAGAAAATTTCAAAATCTGATATGAAAACACGCTCTGTTAAGGATTCTGGCGATTGGGTTAGTTAAAGGGACGTACAATGCTTCAAAAACAATTTACTTTGTCCGCCCACTCAGTCCTGTTTTCCCACAAAAGGACTTACAGTGGATTTTAAAATCTGAAATCTCAGAAAATTTCAAAATCTGATATGAAAACACGCTCTGTTAAGAGTTCTGGCGATTGGATTAGTTAAAGGGACGTACAATGCTTTAAAAACAATTTACTTTGTCCGCCCACTCAGTCCTGTTTTCCCACAAAAGGACTTACAGTGGATTTTAAAATCTGAAATATCAGAAAATTTCAAAATCTAGTATGAAAACACGCTCTGTTAGGATTCTGGCGAATGGGTTAGTTAAAGGGACGTACAATGCTTCAAAAACAATTTACTTTGTCCGCCCACTCAGTCCTGTTTTCCCACAAAAGGACTTACAGTGGATTTTAAAATCTGAAATCTCAGAAAATTTCAAAATCTGATATGAAAACACGCTCTGTTAAGAGTTCTGGTGATTGGATTAGTTAAAGGGACGTACAATGCTTCAAAAACAATTTACTTTGTCCGCTCACTCAGTCCTGTTTTCCCACAAAAGGAAAATTTTAAAATCTGATATGAAAACACGCTCTGTTAAGAATTCTGGCGATTGGGTTAGTTAAAGGGACGTACAATGCTTCAAAAACAATTTACTTTGTCCGCCCACTCAGTCCTGTTTTCCCACAAAAGGACTTACAGTGGATTTTAAAATCTGAAATCTCAGAAAATTTCAAAATCTGATATGAAAACACGCTCTGTTAAGGATTCTGGCAATTGGGTTAGTTAAAGGGACGTACAATGCTTCAAAAACAATTGACTTGATCCGCCCACTCAGTCCTGTTTTCCCACAAAAGGACTTACAGTGGATTTTAAAATCTGAAATCTCAGAAAATTTCAAAATCTGATATGAATACACGCTCTGTTAAGGATTCTGGCGATTGGGTTAGTTAAAGGGACGTACAATGCTTCAAAACAATTTACTTTGTCCGCCCACTCAGTCCTGTTTTCCCACAAAAGGACTTACAGTGGATTTTAAAATCTGAAATCTCAATAAATTTCAAAATCTGATATGAAAACACGCTCTGTTAAGGATTCTGGCGATTGGGTTAGTTAAAGGGACGTACAATGCTTCAAAAACAATTTACTTTGTCCGCCCACTCAGTCATGTTTTCCCACAAAAGGACTTACAGTGGATTTTAAAATCTGAAATCTCAAAAATTTCAAAATCTGATATGAAAACACGCTCTGTTAAGGATTCTGGCGATTGGGTTAGTTAAAGGGACGTACAATGCTTCAAAAACAATTTACTTTGTCCGCCCACTCAGTCCTGTTTTCCCACAAAAGGACTTACAGTGGATTTTAAAATCTGAAATCTCAGAAAATTTCAAAATCTGATATGAAAACACGCTCTGTTAAGGATTCTGGCGATTGGGTTAGTTAAAGGGACGTACAATGCTTCAAAAACAGTTTACTTTGTCCGCCCACTCAGTCATGTTTTCCCACAAAAGGACTTACAGTGGATTTTAAAATCTGAAATCTCAGAAAATTTCAAAATCTGATATGAAAACACGCTCTGTTAAGGATTCTGGCGATTGGGTTAGTTAAAGGGACGTACAATGCTTCAAAAACAATTTACTTTGTCCGCCCACTCAGTCCTGTTTTCCCACAAAAGGACTTACAGTGGATTTTAAAATCTGAAATCTCAGAAAATTCCAAAATCTGATATGAAAACACGCTCTGTTAAGAGTTCTGGCGATTGGATTAGTTAAAGGGACGTACAATGCTTTAAAAACATTTTACTTTGTCCGCCCACTCAGTCCTGTTTTCCCACAAAAGGACTTACAGTGGATTTTAAAATCTGAAATCTCAGAAAATTTCAAAATCTAGTATGAAAACACGCTCTGTTAAGAGTTCTGGCGATTGGGTTAGTTAAAGGAACGTACAATGCTTCAAAAACAATTTACTTTGTCCGTCCACTCAGTCCTGTTTTCCCACAAAAGGACTTACAGTGGATTTTAAAATCTGAAATCTCAGAAAATTTCAAAATCTGATATGAAAACACGCTCTGTTAAGAATTCTGGCGATTGGGTTAGTTAAAGGGACGTACAATGCTTCAAAAACAATTTACTTTGTCCGCCCACTCAGTCCTGTTTTCCCACAAAAGGACTTACAGTGGATTCTAAAATCTGAAATCTCAGAAAATTTTAAAATCTGATATGAAAACACGCTCTGTTAAGAGTTCTGGCGATTGGGTTAGTTAAAGGGACGTACAATGCTTCAAAAACAATTTACTTTGTCCGCCCACTCAGTCCTGTTTTCCCACAAAAGGACTTACAGTGGATTTTAAAATCTGAAATCTCAGAAAATTTTAAAATCTGATATGAAAACACGCTCTGTTAAGAGTTCTGGCGATTGGGTTAGTTAAAGGGACGTACAATGCTTCAAAAACAATTTACTTTGTCCGCCCACTCAGTCCTGTTTTCCCACAAAAGGACTTACAGTGGATTTTAAAATCTGAAATCTCAGAAAATTTTAAAATCTGATATGAAAACACGCTCTGTTAAGAGTTCTGGCGATTGGGTTAGTTAAAGGGACGTACAATGCTTTAAAAGCAATTTACTTTGTCCGCCCACTCAGTCCTGTTTTCCCACAATATTGTTTTATTTATCGGATTACAATGACGTTCGGAAATGTGTGATTATCTATTTATTGTAGTTTTTATTATGCAATATTTTGTAACAGTGGTTAACTAAAGGACTTATTTTATAAATTTTTGCTTTTTTTTCTTATTTTACCAGGAATTTAATTAATTTTTCCTGTTTTTCTTTCCCAGTCTTAAATTAATTATTTAACAGAGTTTCTGTTAATAACATAACAGAGCTCTGTTAGTTCTGTTAATAACATAACAGAGTTCTGTTAGCTAACATGAGAGATAGATTTTAAAATCTATCTTCACACACATTTGTCTTACCACAAAATAATCAAATAATTTTGTATGTTTTTTGTTTAAAAATTTCAGGCACTTTTTGGAAACAAAAAGTTAAACACTTAAGGCCATAAATTTCATTTGTTTTCATTTGTTTTTAATTGTACAATTTTATCACCAAAACTTTTTACTCGTACGTGAATTAAAGGGTTGTTAAAAACCATACTTTAGCTTCTTTTTTCTTTCCTTCAGTAGCGGCTGAACTTTCAGGAAGACTATGTTGTTTCGACAAAGAGATCCGTGTCCATCACCCATCTAACAGGAGTGTAAGCGAAAAGAATGAGCAATGATTCCTATGTATTGGATTTGGATGAGCTCACTAGAGATCCTTCATAAACAATGAAAGTAATAACTTCTAAAGAAAATTCCTAACTTATGCTTTCTTAGGAAAATCGCTAATTGACGTTCAAGTGACCTTGTGAATTCAATACGAATCCTTTATACGACAGCAGTCAATGCTTGATAACCTTGTCTTCTGCTTTATACAGCTCTGACTCTTAAGACTGTATACTTTAATAAAGCGAAGCTAAGATTACAGTCGCCGTAGTCTAGTAAGTAGAGTGTTAGCTAATTACACGTGAGGCCATAGTTCAAACCTCAGATGGGACATCTCCAACAAAACGAAAAATGAAAAAATATTTATTCGGTGACTTCCTCTCAGCAGATTTCTGGTAAAATACTCTGCGTGTAAATAAAATTTCCATGAAATAATAAAATTTCTCGAAATAAGAAATCCTAGTAGAAATGTATCCCGAAGGCCATTAATTAAATACCGGCCAAGTATCCTGAGTCTTCATTCTTTTATGCCAGAGCATAACGCTTAGTTTTAAAAACCGATTAAGATCCGAATTTAAAAATCCAATATTTTCACCCCATATTTAGTAACGATTAGGTTCTAAAACGGTCGAGTTTGAGTAATAATAGTCTGGAGATTCTGCAACCTCATCCATTCTACCCTGGAGTATAAACTGTCCGTCTAATTCCTTGATCGGTTAGATAGAACAAGTGTCCTAACTGACATGTCAACTATTTGCACGCATTTCGTTTCTCATCCATAATTTATCTGCAATCTTATTGCCACCAATGCTGTGTCCAGCAATGGACATCAGGAAACTACTTGTGTTCGACAAGAAACGGTTCGAATTCTAACACGAATTCTAATGGAACACTGCGCTATTGGCAGTTTCGCTGACAAAACGGTCTGCCCCAACAGGATTACTGTAGAAGCTACCATGATGTGGAGAAAACGGAATCGGTGCAACGGCGAGTTCCCTGCACTTCAGAACAGACGGCATTTATTTTTGGATGACAGAACGTTTGAGGAACGTGCCACTAAGGGAACTGGCTCGGGGTAGTTCAAACACGCCACCAATGGATCATGACAAGGAGGCTCACCTTACACTGGGTAACACAATGGGCCATATAGTCTACCGAGTGAACTTGTCTGTGAACGGCAAATTACCAGCTAACCTAACCTAACTTATTGCAACACGTCAATGCCATGGAATCCAGCACACACCCCATATCATAAAACTTGCAAATGCCTTCTTTCTGGCGAAAACTAATATTGGATGGATATAATGTAGTCACCATAGTCTATTAGGCAGTATCGACTCCATCGATTTTACACCGCAGATCCCGCCACGCTTGTATAAAATTAACACACACAACATAAGTTGTGTGAGAAGTTCTGACTGAAGGATTATAATGACCAATTACGTTTTTTTTTACATAATTGGTTTAATTCGAATCGCTGTGTTCGTTTTCTCCTCTATTTCCCTTACCGTCTTAGCTACCGAGACTATGGCAATGTCATCTGCAAAGCCTACAATTGTAGTCCCGTTTGGCAATCGCAGTCGAAGTACTCCATCGTACATAATGTTCCATAGTAGTGGCGCAAGTGCAGAGCCCTTCGGGACACCCGCTGTCACTACGTACTCCTGCGCTCCTTCATCCGTTAGGTAGATTACCTTCCTGTCCTGAAAGTAATTGTTCAGAATCTCCATCAAGTATGGCGGCGTAGCCATGTTAAAGAGGGCTCTCATAATCCGTCCCCAATTCGCTGAATTGAACGCGTTTCTAACGTCAAGTGTGACAACCGCGCAGTATTCCTTGGTGTCAAATCTCCATCTTTCGCCATCTATTGCATCTCTTGCAATGTCGACCACCCTTCTTAACGCGTCAATAGTGGACCGTCCTTTCCTAAATCCGTATTGTAGGTCCGAGAGAACTCCTCCTGCCTCGACACAGGTCAGTAGTCGATTGTATATTATCTTCTCCAGTATTTTGCCCATCGTGTCAAGTAGCCAGATGGGCCGATACGACGATGGTTCCCCTGGTGGTTTGCCAGGTTTTGGAATGAGAACCAATTTCCATCTACGTGGAAAAACACCCTCGACGAAGCACTTGTGGAACACCTTGGCGAACAATTATGTATGTATGTATTGTGCCCAGTTACTGCTTTTAAACCCCTTTTAAACCCTGACGACCTTTATAAATAGGGTAATAGCGAACACCTCTGCTCGAAAACTTAGGTTCGAAAACAGGAAAACACAAAAAATTGCATTATGAAGTCTCCTGGCCACCTACAGAGAGAATAGCAGCAATAATTAACCACCATATGAAAGTGTAGGTTATAGTAAGCAAGCTTCCTTACCATTATACCGACTACATTTGCATGTATCTTCCGTAACAGATCGTAGAACACTATAGCCTATAAAGGACACCATCTTTGAAATAGTATTGGGTTGTTGTATAGGGTGTAGTAGTGAGAAATCTTGAACTAGAGACTCTTCGTCTAATTCCTTGATCGGTTAGATAGAACAAGTGTCCTAACTGACATTTCAACTATTTGCACGCATTTCGTTTCTCATCCATAATTTATCTGCAATCTTATTGCCACCAATGCTGTGCCCAGCAGTGGACATCAGGAAACTACTTGTGTTCGACAAGAAACGGTTCGCATTCTAACACGAATTTTAACGGAACACTGCGCTATTGGCAGTTTCGCTGACAAAACGGTCTGCCCCAACAGGATTACTGTTGAAGCTGACATGATGTATTGAAAACGGAATCGATGCAACCCCTTTTATGCGAGTTCCCTGTACTTCAGAACAAACGGCATTGGTTTTTGGGTGGGAGAACGTTTGAGGAACGTGCCACTAAGGGAACTGGCTCGGGGTAGTTCAAACATACATTCACATGAATGAATCACACTAGGTAACACAATGGGCCATATAGGCCACCGTGTCAACTTGCCTGTGAACGGCAAACTACTAGCTAACCTAACCTAACTTATTGCCACCAACGCGTCAGTGCCATGGAATCCAGCATACACCCCATATCTTAAAACTTGCAAGGGCCTTCCTTCTGACGAAAACTAACTACGGCCGGATATAATGCCTCGCCGGATATAATGTAGTCTCCATAGCCTAGTAAGCAGTTTTTTGGAATCAATTTTAAACAGCAGGTCCCGCCACGCATGTGTAAAATTAACACACACAACATAAGTTATGTGCGAAGTTCTGACTGAAGGATTATGATGACCAATTATGTATGTATGTAACATCTCTGCCTGAAAACACAGGTTCGAAAACAAGAGAACATAAACCATTCCCTACTGAAGTCTCCTGACGACCTACAGAAAGAATAGCAGCAACCGTCCATCATATGAAGTTAACTTCTTGGGAAAGTGTAGGTTATAGTAAGCAAGCTTCCTTAGATGACTGCATTTATCGTATGCGTATCTTGAGTAACAGATCGTAGAACACTATAGCCTATAAACTAGATCTCTATGGAAATGTATACAGCTATCGTATAGCGTGTAGTAGTGAGAAATCTTGCTTAAAGAATAATTATAGCATTTATTGCATATGTGGTTTAAAGTCTTATTTATCCTTTTGTGGCAGATTTGAAAACATATTCTTTGTGGATTTTAAATTAAATTATGCCAGTTTATTTTTATTGTATGTGTCCTACAGCGTAGGATTATTTTCTATTCTGCTCTTAAGTCCTTTTAAGCATTTACAGATTCTAATAAACACTTACAGCCACACACAGCCACGAAATACATTTCCTTTTTGCCAAGACAACTAGATGCAGAGATGGAATAATAAAATGAATTAATTAAATCAATTAATTTATACACTGACAACCGCCACGACTGGTGCCACTACTACTACTACTACCACAGTGAAGTTAATTTCGCCAAAAGAGATTATTATGTGTGGTTATGACAACTGAGAGGAACAGAACAGAACAGAACTGAACTGAGTTGAGTTGAGTTGAGTTGAATGGCAGCTTCAACTTGAAATTCTATTCTTTTGCAAAGATTTACATGATAATAGAAGCATGTATTAAGTTTATATAGATGTTGGTAACATTTCTATGATTACCAGCAAAGCAGTTTTCAAATTATCTTAATTGCTTGATGTTATTTTATTTATTCCATTCTATTTAGTTTTTCTCTAATATGTACTTGTATAGGGTACTTAGTAGTTTTGTTAACCTTCTCTTGTCTATTAATTCTATTTTTATTTGCTCCAATATAATGTTTAATTTTTTTATTATTATTCCCTTCCACTTTCATTTGATTTTTTTCATTTATCCTGTGGGTGTACTTTTTCATATTTTGTTTTTTCAATTACTTTTTTATTCTCAGCTTTGCACCATATTTTTCATATTCGTGGCATCCTTTTTTTATTTAAAACTTTATTGGTTTTCTATGTTCTAGAAATTTCTATAAAAAAATAGTAAATATTATATACACTCAAAGAAATTGTATGGTATTCTTTACGTTAAAAAAAAACTTCTAGCTTTCACTAGGTCTAGAATGGAAGTTTTTATACATTTCTCTGAATCCTTCAACACCATAAAATGTGTCATGGTTTAGTGATTAAATTGCTTGACTATAAACGCGAGCAATTCATGTTCTGTTGAAGTCGCCGTACTCTAGTAGGTAGTGTGTTGGCTTATTAGACGTAAAGCCAGGATTCGGGCCCCAGGCCAGACATCAAAACAAAACACAAAAAAAGTATTTCTTCGGCGACTTCCTCTCAGCAGATTTCTGGCAAAAACTCTGAGAGTAAATAAAATTGCTATGAAAAGTTTCTCAAAAATCTATCGTTCGGAGTCGACTTTAAATTGTAGGTCCCGCCACTCATGTATAAAATTAACACACACGACATAAGTGGTGTGAGAAACCAGGTCGTAATCCTGATTTAAGAGTTGTAATGACCAATTATGTATGTGAATTCATGTTCTAATCGGGGAGGAAACAAACATAATTTATTGATCATTCATTAAATAATTTATTCAGGCAGGACATGCATGGATCCATGATTCTTCTGAAAACGTAACAAGAACTAAATGCTTCATCCAATGAAAAAGAAAGGTGAACTCAGTAAGCAAATTTCATCAGCATTATACTACTATACCTAGTACCTTTTTATAGTAATATAAATGACAATCTTACATCTTCCTAGGACCTGCTTCGCTCAGTTGGCGAAAACTTTATTAATGGAAAAAGAATCAAGGAGGAAGAAAAATATTTTTAATCACCATTAAGTTGACGACAAATATCATCATAATCTAGTAGGTAGTGTGTTATCTTATTAGATGTGAAGCCACTGTTCAAGCCCCTGGTCAGACGTCTTCAACAAAAGAAAATGTGAAGCATATTTCTTCGGCGACTTCCTCTCAGCAGACATCAAGCAAAAGCTCTCAGAGTAAATAAAATTTGTCACAAAAAGTTTCTGTAAAATCTGTCATTCGAACACGACTTTAAACTGTATGTGCCGCCATTCATGTATACGATTAACACACACAACATAAGTGGTGTGATTGTAATTCTAACTGAAGGGTTGTAAGCATAGCTGCCAGATTTGACGATTTATCGTCATTTTGAGCACCAAAAATATCATATTGACGATTTGACGATTTATGCCCTTATTTTGACGATATTTAAAAATTAAAAATTTACATTATGTTCCTTACTTTAGTACATTAAAAGCCACTTTAAGCTTTGCATTTACTTTGCAATTGTTGCTAATCAAATTTTCCATCAACACATTCAGCAGGTATTTGAATCCTTCTTTGTTCACCCTGTAATATTCCTGGAATCTAGAATATAGCCTAGAATTGCATGGAATCAAAAAATCATGTAGCTTAATTCCAAATTTATGGGGTATACTTTCTTTTTAATTGTATTTGAATAATATTACTCATACGCGTCATATTACATGTATATACTGGAATAGTTACCCTGAAAAGTATGCAATAAAAAAACTTCGATTTTGTCATGTATGAAACTAATGGAATTAAATATAACTCATACGTCACATATGTTCTCTGCATTATGAATTTATATACATATTAAATATGAGCATAATGTGAGTAAATATAAATTCTGATGAATTTATTGTTTCGCTGTGAACTACAACTGATCCGGTTGGAAATGGATTTTTATTTCATTTATATGGCTGCCGCAGTTGGCCTTATAATCATAGCTCCCAGATTTATGCCCTTATTTCGACGATTTTTAAAAATTAAAAATTTACATCATATTCTTTACTTTAGTACATTAAAAGCCACTTTTAAGCTTTGTATTTACTTTGCAATTGTTACTATGGGAAATTTATGTTAGTTAGTAAAAACAAGGAGTAAAGTATTGTATTTTTAAGTTACTTTCGAATACCTGTGATGAGTTTTCTGTACACGGTCGAGAAACCGCAAAATAGACGTTGAGGCATTAACCCATACATGAGAGTTGTATTCCATTCAGATGATAAGAAAGGAACTGAAAAATGTGTCAACATATTACAATAATTTTTCATGCATCAAAAGCTTCTGATTCTTTAATACCTACGTCGCCCATAGATATAGATGATGTAATATTATTGCTGCGTTTATGTGTCAATAAACAAGGCTGAGATAGATTGTTTAAATCTTAAACAATTTTTTCCTGAAAATTATATAAAATTTCTCCATTTTTTTGGAAAAAAATATTAAATGAAGATGAGGACGCTAGCTTTTAATTTCCAATAAATTCTCTGTTAAATGTTTTATTTTTTTGATACATATACACTGTCGGACAAAATAAAGTGCGGTTTGAAATATTTTTTGTTTTTTGGTTAAAGCATATGTTTATTGCTTTCAAATGTTTATAAATTATATTTTCATTTTTAATTCGGCTAATATTTAATATAAAAAGTATCTTATCATTGAATTCTTTCTTTATATTTTCTATTTATAATAGAAACTATATGGCACATAAGGAATTTCAAGTGACAAAATAAAGTAACACTTCGCTAGAAAATATTATAAATAATTAAATAACTTCAAAATTTAGTACGAAGTTGCTCTTTCTTTGTTATTTATGACTTCTCTTAATCTTTTCGGCATACTTAGCGCAAGTCTCTTCAAAGTACTTGCAGGAATTGCCCTCCATTTACTTTGCAGTTTTTCCCAAAATGTTTAAATATTTGTTTTGGACTCCATTGGGGTTTTTGTCGTCTAAGGTAGCCCAAAGATGCTCTATGGGGTTTAAATCTGGGCTTTAAGCAGGCCATTCAAATTTTTCAACATTATTTTCTTCAAAATATGTTTTAGCGACCTTACTTGTGTGCTTGGGTTCGTTGTCTTGTTGAAAGATAAAGTCCCCCAAGCCCATTTACATAGTACTCTCCAGTCATTTTGGAATCAATTTTAATAAGTCTACCTACTCCTGAAAAGGAAAAACATCCCCACACCATGAGGCTGCCTCCGTTTTTACCGTTTTTACCGTATGCTGCCGTAAAAGCATACGTATGTTGCATAGTGTTGCTGTACAGCGATTTATTTGCAATCCTCTTACAAATCTGATTTTGTGCGTACCATTTAAACATTTGCATTTTGTTCTCCGCTACTATTTAATTTCATTTAATTTAATACAGTTTCTACACGCATTTTAATTTTAACTTTTATTTTTAAACATATTTTTTAATCGTTTTTACTGTCGTTATTATAGCCTACAAATGTTTGTTATTAAAAATGTTTTTAATTGTTTAACGAATTTCCTTTAAATTATTATTTTATTACCGGGAGTCACATTTAACAAAGTCAAGGGAAAAAAGTTGTTTTTATTAAACTATAACAAAGCAAAGAAATAATAGGAGGATACGGATACTTTCTGACAGCGCTATATTCCTTAAAGCAATGAAAATAAATAAAAGGAAACCAAACAACATTGCTGTTACATGGTGTAATGATTAAAGTGATTGAATATACATCGAAGCCAGCACAAATTCGAATACAGCTGACTGAGACTAAATAATTTTTTTTAATTATAAGAATTCGGTTGCCTCAATCAATCTATCCAGGCAATTAAATAGCTCCACTGTCGACATGAAGGGCATTAGGCCGGGACGTCAGTTATAATTCTTTCCACATGACATAATTTCTAATTGTCGAGTCTACCGCCAGCTGGCGTTGAGCCTTCGTCGCATTGATAATTGCTCTAGCATGAACATGTCCTGGACTTCTTGAAGTTACCTCCATATAACCTTCCTTATGTGCCAAGGAGTGGGTCATGCTGTAAAATATGATTATTTGGGTGGTGCAGATGTGAGCATGACAGTAGAAATTGTTTGTTAAGCATCTCGTTGTTTAAGATATCTGGCACCATTTTGGTTTCACCATCACACACCCTGTCGCAGTCCACCCCTCAATTAAACGTCACTGAGGAAAAGTGTGCACCTCTGTACACCCCTCCATTAAGTGCCAGTGAAAAAGGATGGAGGAAGGACAACAACAACATTTTGGTTTCCTCGTGTATGTGGTCATCTTCACGCACTCAGTCAACCTTCTCAGTGCACTATTTTGTGCCGTCTGTAAAGCCCTCCTTTCGTTGTCACTAAGAAAGGAGTTTCATACCTTCGGCGCATAGAAAAATGTGAATCTTTCTATTGCTATATATGTGCGATTTGCCCGATGTCGTGTCTGCTAATACTAGTCATTGTAATGTTATCAGCAGTCACAATTTTACGACAAAGATCAAGATCATTACAACCCTTCAGTTAGGATTACGACGTAGCTTCTCATACCACTTATGCTGAGTGTGTTAATTTCATACATAAGTGGCGGGACCTACAGTTTAGAGTCGACTCCGAACGACGGATCTTCGAGAAACTTGTTCATGGTAATTTTATTTACTCTCATTTTTGTCAGAAATCTGCTAAGAGGCAGTTGCCGAAGAAATATTTTTTTCATATTTCATTTTGTTGGAGATGTCTGACATAGAATTTGCACCGAGGCCTCACACCCAATAAGCCAACACGCTACCTACTACCCTACGGCGACTATAGACTTGTTGATTGCATTACGATGATAAGTTTCTAACTAAGGCAACGTTACTTAAGTTTTCTGGCAACATTTTGGTTTCCTTGTGCATATAGTAAGCACTGCTTTTCTTCACACACTTCGTTGCTCTTCTCCGTACACTATATTGTGTCTTCTGTACACTCCTCTATTAAATGTAACTAAGAAAAGAGCTTCATAATGTGGCATCATAGTAAAATATGGATCTTCCTACTCCTTTATATAGGGCGAGTACTACCTCTTTCGATTCGTGTCTGCTAATACTAGTCATTGTAATGTTATGAGCAATCGCAATTTAACGACAAAGATCAAGGTCATTACAACCCTTCAGTCAGGATTACGACGAAGCTTCTCACACCACTTATGCTGAGTGTGTTAATTTCATACATAAGTGGCGGGACCTACAGTTTAAAGTCAACTCCGAACGACGGATTTTCGAGAAACTAATTTTGTTTACTCTCAGAATTGTTGTCAGAAATCTGCTAAGAGGCAGTCGCCGAAGAAATATTTTCTTTCATATTTCGTTTTGTTAGAGATTTCTGACCTGGGGTTTGAACCTAGGCCTCACGGCTAATAAGCCAACAAATTACCTACTAGACTACGGCGACTACAGAGTAACACCGGTTATAAATTTCTTTGAGATGTTGATTGCGTTTCGGTGATAAGTTATTCGCTTATACAGCAGTGGAATTATTACCTAGAATAATATCTTAACCTTTTCTGCCTCTCTCTCCCTCTCTCTTGGACGCTATCACTTAGTCCGGCATGGTAAGCACAAGATCTAAATTTTTGGAGATAAGTTGTGGCATACTGGGGATTTATTGCTTCACTTATACCTCCAATATCTTATGCATCTCAACCCCACAACATTTAATGCAATGCACTGGCTGGAAATAGCAACTGAAGTAAATATTAAAAAATATTTAAAAATTTCTATTTAATTGTCCTCAACTGTCTATGCTATATCTATCTAAACATAGTAATTTAAAATATATCATGGCATACGCTGTCAAACTTTATTAAAATAACATTTTCCCAGCATGAATTATTTTTGAAACATGATATTGTTGTTGTTATTGCTTGTTGCTTCAGTAAATCATGATTTTTTGACTATACGTTGCCTCTACTCCAACCGTACAAGTGTGTTCCACAAATTCAATGTTACCAGACACGTAAAACTTTTGCGTTAAGCATACTTAAAGTTGTGTTTAAGTAAACCTTATAAACGGAAGTATAAGTATGTGTTAAATATGCTGAAGCATGCCGTAAGGTCGAATAAAATTCTTGGGGGTAATCACAGGCTACTAGTGAACCAAAAAAATGAAAATTTAATTTGTTCGTGCTGTGAAGCGTTGTGAAAATGAATTTTATACTACCACCTTAAATAAATTTTTGATTTTATGTATATGGAATTGACTAACAATTGATCTGTGATGCTCCCTAATATTTGCATCAGCACAACTGCTATAACTGCAAAGGAGAGAAAGTCTCTCGAAAACAAATTACCTGTGTTTACTTTAAAAAAAAATCAGGAAGAAGTACAAAAAACATCAAAAATATGATATTTTATTGTTGCGGTTGATTTATTTAATTTTAAAGGCCTTTAATTGAAAACTGTGGTATCACAATGGGCCTGGTGTGATCTAAATGTGTCTATCCAACTTATTTTTTTTTTTTTTGCTAGAGCTACCTACCTAAAACCTTTTATTAAAAATTCCATCTAAATAGAGCCCAGCAGAGAAAATTAAAAAAAGATGATTTTGTTATCAGGCCTCAGTCTGCAACGTCCATCGTTGATCTATGAATGCTGAGGATTTCCCAAAGAAAACAAACAAAGGCAACATTTATTTGGGTTCCGGTACAAAGTGATATCGTTACAAATTGCATTGCTAATGAGCTGGCCAGGGTCGGTATGGAGCTCATAATCTTCGACCTATTACAGGGTATAGGTATTCCGATTGCCTCAGTTAATTTGCAGATTTTCCACTCGTGTTACGAAGAGGCTTAATCACGTTTTGGCAGCAGGAGGGTACATGCAATTTTGCTAGACTCTGCTGGACACGTACGGACGGGAAGAAGACCGAGACACTTCTGTCCTTAAAACACATGACCATCCATCGCACTATGGCGATTCTTATGGGTCACTGTCAATATGGTAGGCATGACGAAAGACGTGGCATTCCAACGAATGACTTCTGCAGGAGCTGTGTAGGAGGAAGAGGCTGTCTTTTACTTTACTTTTATTATTATTAATAGCAAGTCGCCGTAGTCTAGTAGGTAGTGTGCTGGCTTATTAGACGTAAGGCCACGGTTCAAACCCCAGGTCAGACATCAAAACGAAATATGAAAAAATGTTTTTCGGCGACTTTGTCTCAGCAGATTTCTGCCAAAAATTCTGAGAGTAAATAAAAAATTGTCATGAAGAGTTTCGCAAAAATCTGTCGTTCAGATTCGACTTTAAACTGTAGGTCCCGCCACTCATGTATAAAATTAACACACACACAACATAAGAGGTGTGAGAAGATAGATCGTAATCCCAACTGAAAGGTTTTAATAACCAATTATGTATGCATAAAGCAATAGCATGGTTTATTTTGGACTCGGGATGAATTACTTTAGGGAATGTTTGATCCCCGGTTCATTTAAGTTTTTCTACCTTACCTAAAATAACCTACCAACAATTATGCATTCTCATGGAAGGCATGTTTGTGAGCAAATATCATCAACAGAATCTAGCTCGAGAAAGAATCCATGTAATCCCCATGTATTCAGCAAAAATTTCTTTCTTCAGAAAGGCCATCACACAGCCCTATATTACTCCTGATTTTTATCACTATCTTGAGCTTTATGCAGGATTCTCTCTATTTTCTTTTTAAGATCTTCTAATTTTAAAACTGGAGTCGTAAAATACAAGCTTTGAGAGTTTTTTTCATTCTCGAAAATCTTTTGAATTTATATTAGGCGCCATTGAAGTTTTTAACTGTCAAAATGTCAAAATGATTAACGACTATTTTCGAAAATCTAATCCATGGCATATTTATATCAGGTAGGAGTAATTCAACAGCTGACGAGTCTTAGAATGTCAAAATTTTGTTGTTTTTTTAGTGTTTTGTAACCATTTTTATAAATTTTTTTAACATTTCTCTTTCTATTGTTATTCGTCAGTCAGTTATGAAGCTGTTTTTGACATTCCGTGTACTCTTTAACAAAAACAAAATGCCTGTTGTTTTTGCATTGTTGTACTTGTTGTATTCTTGCGGTTACCTCTTATGAATATGCCATGATCTAATCGGTATAAAATTAAAGTAACTTTGAGTGTTTTAATATTTCATCCCTCTCTCGCTCTCTCTCTCTCTCTCTTTCTGTATATGGCTATCTCTTGCCTTTCTTTGTAGCAATTGACTTTTGAGCATAAATTTCTCATTCATTTCATGCTTAAATGGTCCCTCAAGTCAAATGGTTTACACAGAATCACGCACATCACGTTTATCAATAAAATACAACAACAACAACAACAACGACAACCAGAAAAGGAAATTACACTGCACTACTACACTAAAAACTATAAAATAAAGTAGAATGGCGGTTACACTGACAACACAGGCAGTAGCTTAAGTTGTGGTTGTTGCTGGTAGCAGCGTAGTTTTAGTTATTGTTAGTGTGTTGTAACAGCATCAAAGCACTTAAGCAAATTAACTTGCAGTTGAATTATCCCATGGCTACGTTTTAAGAGAGAATTTGTGCAATACATATAAGAGCCTGTGTGTGTGAGAGAGAGTATGTTTCAATTCTTTTCTTTTTAAGTATACTTTACAGCATAAACTATTACTACTGCTACTACTGACATCGTTTATTTTTTTGTTGTTCTTGCCACTAATAGTGGCAAGTATGAATTGCTGTTGTTGGTTTAGTTTAAAATGTATACGACGGTTATTGGATATTATGGCCAATGTGACCAGGCATTATTAAATTATAACCACGAACAAAAGCAGCAGTAGCAATACGTACCAGTTGCAGCAGCATTAGAAATACGTGTGACCCATTTTCTTTTGCCATTTTTACTAGCTAGGGTTTAAGGATTTCCTATCGTCTAATTTTTTTTTTCTTCTTTTTGGAAAACTTTTTATGAATTTCAATTTTATCATCAAATAAGTTTGCAATTTTTTTTTCTTATTCGGTCCTAATCACTTTTTTTAAGTTTCGCATACCATTAGGAGCCATACAACATTAAGCGAAGGCATAGGAATTTATAATACTTTTCTTGTGTCAAGTATTTTAAAGAAATCTAAAATAGTAATGGAATGCCTTTAGTTAAAACATTTGATACCATGGTTTTAAGTATCGGGTGGGCAATCTACATAACATAATTGGTCATTACAACCCTTCAGTCACGATTACGACCTAGTTTCACACATCACTTATATTGTGAGTGTTATTTTATAGATAAGTGGTGGGACCTACAGTTTAAAGTCGACTCCGAACGACAGATTTTTGAGAAACTTTTCATGGCAATTTTTATTTACTCTCAGAGTTTTTGGCAGAAATCGGAAATCGCCGAAGAAATACTTTTTGTATTTTGTCTTGATGTCTGGCCTGGGGCTCGAACCCTGGCTTTTCGTTTAATAAGTCAACACACTACCTACTATACCACGGCGACTCCGGATGGGCCATCTATCGGTTTAAATTTGAACCATCGCTTATTTCGCATCTGACAACACTTATATCAATCTATTCTGTCACAAAATTCAGTTTCTTATCTCCACTGGACGTAATGAATCGATTTACCCTTGAGTAACGTTGAGATTTATTAGAAATTTATTTCCGAAACAAAGACAATTTGGTAGGAAATTGCACGAAAATGTCGTAGAAAATTTGCTCGCACAGAAGGCTCAACAACAGTGCCGGTATACGCAAGTTTATTGCTAAAGTTCGTGAAACTGATTTCATTGTTGATGCTCCAAGACATGAGCGTGCTCGTACAGTTCGTACACCCCAAAATATCGAAGCTGTGGCTGAGAGTGTAAGTGAGAATACATCAACATTTATTTCACTCGTCATCGTTCTCAATAATTGAACATTCTTTACTAAAAGATCTCGGTATGACGCCGTTAAAAGTTTAATTGGTTCAAGAGTTGAAGCCGCATGACCACCCACTTCATTTCCGCCTTGCTAGATAGGCCAACGAGAATCTCCACGATGATGTCGATTTTGCCAAAAAAAAATCATCTTTTCGGATGAAGTTCAATTTCAACTTGATGGGTACATTAATAAGCAAAAATGCCATATTTGGGGCTCAGAAAACCCACACATAGTCTTGCAGAAGCCAATCCACCCACGATGATTTTTCTAAAAAAAAATTATCTTTTCGGATGAAGCTCATTTACATCTTGGTGGGTACGTTAATAAGCAAAATTTCCGTATTTGGAGTTTAGAAGACCCACACGTGGTCTTATAGAAGCCAATTAACCTTTTACGAGTGACTGTTTGGTGCGACGTTTGGAACGGAGGCATCATTATCCCATATTTCTTTGAAAATGAGGACGACACAAAAATTATGGACAATGGAGACACCTATCGCACCATTACAAACTATTTTTTGTATCCGCTATTCATGGTATTGATGTGAACGATGTTTGGTTTCAACAGGATGGGGCAACTTGCCATACATCTCATGCCACAATTGATTTATTGCGTTAAACATTTGATGGTCGCTTAATAAGCTGAAATGGTGACGTCCATTGGCCCGCAAGAAGTTGCGATTTGACACCGTTAGACTATTTTCTGTGAGGCGCCGTTAAAGAAAAATGTTGTGCTGACAAACCAGAGAAAAAGTGCACGAAACTTGGACCGATCGAATGAGGTACTGTAAGGGCAGCCGCGGCAGCCATATGAATGAAATAATATTCCATTTCTAAACGGAACAATTATACACAATTGGCATAATTTCAACCAGTACTTTTGCAAATATACTAAGGATTTCATACCCAATTCTGAAGCTGAAAGTGATACTCATATGGACAGACTATTTTATTGCTAGAGCTTTCCACGCTGACCGTGCCCAATTGCTTCTTAGGCTGACAACTTTTAAAAATTTCCCTTACGAAGCCTTGTATTTATTTATGGTTTTTAAAGAGTCCACTTAAAACAATTCTAATTTGAATTTAGAAATTTTAATAAATTTAAATGCACTTAAAAAGGCAATACAACTTGTTTTTCACAATTTTCCTACACATTACATTTAATTCATATAGTACTTAGAATATAAATATTTAAATAATATATACAGTGGTGGCCTTATAATTAGAAACATGTATGTTTGTTACTTTGTTTTACAGTTTTCACTGTGTACCTGTATCCCAAAGGCTTGGTTTGGAGAACGTCTTACATACGTTTTTCCATCAGATTGGAATAAATTAAACTTAGATTCGTCACTCCAGAGAACTTTGTTCCAGAAACATCGTTTCTAATTATAAGGCCACCACTGTATGTGTATATTATGTATACAACTTACCAAAAATAATTGCTTTTAAATCCTTTAAATATTAATTGTAATATTTAAATAAGCTGCAGCTTTTTGGTTTCAATAAAATTAGATTTTTACAACAAATGTATGATTTCGATGTAATTTAAATCTGGAAAACAAAAAATAGAAACAATTTATAAATTAAAATTAATTAAATAAATATTAATATAATAAGTATCGTATATTATTGTTGTTTTTTGATAAAAATAAAAAACACAATTAGATGGGCAATAAATGAGAAATTATTTGTTCACAAGTTAATGTTTAATACCCGATACTATTCGCTGCGTAGAAAGAAAACAACAATATTTTCATAATCTAGGGGAAGTCGCCATAGTCTAGTAGTCGACTTATTAGATGTGAGGCCACGATTCAGACAAATCCCAGGTCAAACATCTCCACGAAATATAAAAAAATATTTCTTCGGCGACTTCCTCTCAGCAGTCTTCTGGCAAAAAATCTGAGAGTAAATAAAAGTGACATGAAAAAATCCGCCTTTCGGTGTTGACTTTAAACTGTAAAGCGCGCCACTAATGTTTAAAAATTAACACACACAACATTAGTGGCGTGAGAAGCTAGGTCGTACTCCTGACTGAAGGGTTTTAATAGGGCTTTCATACAAATAAAACATTTCGTTTATATCTCAGACACACATTGTTTTATTTAAATTTAAAGATAGGAAGAGCTTTTTCAAAGCCTCCATAAATGAAGAGAATAATTGTGTGTGTTTTGTTATTGTACAAGTATTAACAGGTCCACACCGGCGCGTAATAACAGTGGCCTGCATCGGACTGTCGCAACAGAAGCCGTTTGCCCTCTGTGACCTGCAGTAGACAACGTCATCGGGCCCATAAATGGAGAGAAAAGTCGTGTGTGTTTTGTTAACAATTTCACATCAGCGCAATTTCAAACGGCGGCGTTCAGGCCCTGTGACCTGCACTGGACTACATCATTGGGCGCCGTGTAACATCTATTGTACACTTTTGATTATGCTATAAGACGGTACGTATTTTATTTACTATTTTCCGGGTGATAGAGCGAAATGCGTTAAGCTTAACCTCTAATGGGCGAGAAGCATGAATTACAAGGCCGACGTGAAAACATATAGCAAGTAAACTGCTGTGCTTGCAAACAGAATGACAACTTCAGGCGACAACTTTTACGCTTGCTTGAAGAGAGGAAAAGTTTATTCAAAATGCATAATTTTGCAGATAAAAAATCTGAATTGAAGGTTAAGTTGTGAAATAACATATGCATGTACGATGTTATTGAAATTTTGTGTATTTTTATCTCGTACTATTTTTATAACTCTTTTGATATCTGATTTAAATATTCTTTATTGCATCTTGAAATGTTTTCAGCAGCATTTCTTTAAACATTCATAATTAATTTCTGATTTCTAAGTGTTTTCATCATTATGATTTTTTTATCTTATCTACAAGAAAGTTCACTTCTCATTCATGATAAAAAAAAAATTGTTAAAATATCACAATATTTACTCGCATAGTATAACACTAGTTTGTGAAGTCATCATGAATATAACATCGCTCTTGGGCTGTCTTTTGTTGGTGTTTCTTTGTGTGCAAATAAACAGCTGTCAAGGTCTTATTTTGACTCAACCATTAAACTTATTGGATCGCATACTATCGGCAGCCTTAAATACTAATAATGGACAGCAAAGGCCAATGAATTTATTGCCACAAACCATGGAACAAATAAACAATTTAATGGTTTGACTCTCTGATTTAGAGAGTTTTGAATGTGAATTTTGTAAAGGAATATGAAATATCAATAAAAAAAAATTATAAAAATTGCAAAAAAAAAATATTTTTCCAAAAATTTTGAAATTAAAATAACTTTTGGTAGAAAAGGCAATATAAGAGGCCTATTTAGCGATTTCTACCTCATAAACAAAATCCTTCCAAAAATCATTGCATTGGTTTTGATTCTTCATACATACATACATACATACATACATACATACATACATAATTGGCCATTACAACCCTTCAGTCAGGATTACGACCTAGTTTCTCACATCACTCATGTTGTGTGCGTTAATTTTATACGTGAGTGGCGGGACCTACAGTTTAACGTCGACTCCGAACGACAGATTTTTTGAGAAACTTTTTCATGGCGGGTTCATTTACACTCTGCTGAGAAATATTTTTATAGCCTTTAAAGGCGGCTGATACTTCTCTATCTCATGGATCTGCTAACTGAGTACTAGACCAATAGGCTTTCAATTCTGAATTTTCGAAGAACAGTTTTTTTAAGACCAACACCCAAAGGAAGGTTCCCTATTCATGCAGTGCATTGTATTGGAATTAGGAAAATAGATTATGGGAAGAAGGACAGAGGGAGCAGTGTTTGTGGACATTGGATATGAACTTTTCATATTATAAGTGCCAGGAAAGACCTCAGCAGGTAGGGAGTTACACATACAGATAGTCCGGCTAAAGAATAAATTCTGTCTGTGTGCGATGCACTTGACAATCCAGTGTTACATAGGAAAGAAGGAATAATATTTGTGGATATTACTTTTGAATACATTTATACTATAAGGGACAAGAAAGATTGATTCAGAAAGAGAGTTCCACATACGGATTGGTCATTAAAACCTTTTAGTTAGGATTACCACCTAGCTTCTCACACCACCCGTGTTGTGTGTGTTAATTTCATACATGAATGGCGGGACCTACAGTTTTTAATTCATCTCCGAACGATAGATTTTTGAGAAACTCTACATGGCAATTTTTTAATTACGCTCAGAGTTTTTGCCAGAAATCTGCTGAGAGGAAGTTGTCGAGGAGATAATTCTTCATATTTCGTTTTGATTCACATATCTGGATAGGGGTTTGAACCACGGTCTCACGTCTAATACGTCAACACAGCTACACTACGGCGACCTCTCTCCGAACGAATAGAGCAATTAAAGAATGAATTCTGCATGTAATGTGTGTGCTCTAGGTGACAGACGTGTATTACGAAATTCTCGGGAACAACTCCCTTTATTTCCCTAAAACGCTTTTTGCTGAAATTGCAGAAATGTAATCCACATAGAGGTGGTTACCCCAAATGACATTAATAAGCATATCCTGTACGCTATCGAGAAGTATCAAAGTGGAGTTAAGGTACCGACCCTTATATGAGAGTTGTATTTCATTTTCGGTCGAATAGTAATGAGGTCAGATAGAGTGAATTGTATCCTGCACCATCTGAAGAAACCAACTCAATTGAAAAACATACTGGTGCGAGTGAACATCAGATTTTCATGCTCCTTCTGACTCCCCAATAGCCGCATGTGGTATTCCTCTCCTGCAGAGGAATTTTATAAATCGATTCAAATCTAATATTCACACATTTTCCTAACAGAAAGCACTGTATGAGTAAAAAAAGGTTGTCTCCCCATTGTGTCTATAACATACACGAACTTCCAATCAATTTTTATCTGTAACTCTAAATTATCTGCTAGTTTTTAGTAAGCCGCCAGTCAGTTAAGTCTAATTAAGTTGTCACCTGGCGATAGGTCGAAACAGAGCTAAAAACTTAGTCTTGACTTAGTCAGATTGCCATAAAAAGTTTCACCTAAAAATCATAATCGTAGTACTGTAGGGTCTTATAAACCGGGTCTCTCTTACTGTTTTTCCATAATATTCTTAACAAATTGAAGTCGCCGTGGTGTAGTAGGTAGTGTGTTGGCTTACTATTCGTAAAGCCCGGGTTCGTATCCCAGGTCAGACATCAAAAATGAAATATGAAAAAAAAAAAAAATATTTCTTCGGCGACTTCCTCTCAGCAGATTTCTGGCAAAAACTCTGAGAGTAAATAAAATTGCCATGAAACGTTTCTCAAAAATCTGTCGTTCGGAGTCGTGCGTTAAATTAACGCACACAACATGAGTGGTGTGAGAAGCTAGGCCGTAATCCTGACTGAAGGGTTGTAATGGCCAATTATGTATGTCTTAACAAATTCTGCACATTTGACTTACTGGTGACTGTTAAGAAATATACTTGCACACAGCCACATGGCCACAGCCACACGGCCACAGCTACATGACCACAGCTACATGACCACAACCACAGCCACATGACCACAGCATATAATTTCCGTTGAAAGGAAAGCGTGCTACCTTAGTAAATTCAAAAAGACAGTTTTTTTTACCTTTGTTGGGTGTTTGTTGATGGGCATAGGAAATAATAGGAAATATCCACATAAATATAAACACATACCCACACATAAATGCATATATCACCTGCTAAGGTGGTATACATCTGTTTGCTTGCATCATCACACGTATATTTCAAACGCTTTATTGTAACGAGCATTACAACATTATAGTAAGATAAGCTTAAAAAGCAGTCATCTGTCTAAGGGCTAGAGGCTTGGCATATGATTTTAAAATTAATTTTCTAAAATAAGGGGATATTATATAAGGTTTGTGTGCATATATAATATGGCCGTTACAACCCTTCTGTCAGGATTACGACCTAGCTTCTCACACCACCCATGTTGTGTGTGCTAATTTTATACATGAGTGGCGGGACCAACAGATTAAAGTCGACTCGGAATGATAAATTTTTAAGAAACTTTTCATGACAATTTTATTTACTTTTAGAGTTTTTTTATTTGTGTACGCCTTTCATTTTTAAGGAAAATGCAACTGATGGGTGAAAAAGGGATCTTTGGGCAAGAGCAATAGTTTTTTTGTCCCAGAAAGAAATATTTGAAGACTATGTGGCTATTTTCCAATCGAAAATCGGTGCTATGGAAAGATATGTTCAATTCTACTAAAGACACAAAGGGCGAAACATAGCAATACTATCTGATAGAACAGGTCGTTAGCCAATCCCTCGTCTTATTGGCTCAAATCAAAGATATTGTGGGTCTGTCTGAAGAAACTGCATCCGCTGGAAGAGGAAAATGGACTTCTGTTGAGTTTAGGGTCTGAGTTTCTGACCTATTAGCCACTGCTGTTCGCTTGTGGGCGAATGTTTCCTTCAGACGAACGAATCATTCCCAATAAAAGTATAAATTAATAGATTTTGGCTGTAGTTTGTTAGCTGCCTTCCAAAATCTATCAATACAAAGTTTGTATCCAGTTATATTACTGTATATAAACTATGTAGATATGCAAAATAACCAAACAATGCATCAACTATAAATCCAATGCCTGATTGCTTTTTGACTGCGCTAAAAATACACATTGACAACGTTTTGAAATAGAATACATTGTAAAGGGTGTTTTTTATAGAGGTATAGAACTTTAAGTTGCAATAAAACAACGATGGATTATTCGATTGACATGAATTTTATTTATCCGAATGATAATCTTGTGGCATTACATTTTAAATATGATTTCTGGCATATGACCGCCACGGCTGGCGCGGATGTAGTCCAATCTGGACGTCCAATTTTCGATGACTTTTTCCAACATTTGTGGCCGTATATCGGCAATAATACGGCGAATGTTGTCTTCCAAATGGTCAAGCGTTTGTGGCTTTACCGCATAGACCAATGACTTTACATAGCCCCACAGAAAATAGTCTAGCGGTGTTAAATCACAAGATCTTGGGTCAGGTCCAAAACGTGAAATTAGGCGGTCACCAAACGTGTCTTTCAATAAATCTATTGTGGCACGAGCTGTGTGACATGTCGCGCCGTCTTGTTGAAACCACATCTCATGGACATCATGGTTATTCAATTCAGGAATGAAAAAGTTAGTAATCATGGCTCTATACCGATCACCATTGACTGTAACGTTCTGGCCACCAACGTTTTTGAAAAAGTACGTACCAATGATTCCACCAGCCCATAAAGCGCACCAAACAGTCAGTTTTTCTGGATGATGGGATAACGGTGTTTCCACATACACTTGAGGATTACCTTCACTCCAAATGCGGCAGTTTTGTTTGTTGACGTAGCCATTCAACCAGAAGTGCGCTTTATCGTTAAACAAAATTCGCTTATGAAAATCGAGAACAACGGTAATCTCATTTTGGGCCCATTCGACGAATCTACGCCTTACTTGATGATCGTTTGGCTTCAATTCTTGCACGAGTTGGATTTTGTAAGCACGCAAACCAAGATCCTTCCGCAAAATCTTCCATAAAGTGGATGGACACAACCAATTCCTGCGTTCGATGGCGGATGGACTCATTCGGGTCTTCCACAATGCTACGCTCTACAGCAGCAATAGCTTCTTCTGTACGCACCGTACAGCGTCTCTGAGGATGCGAGTTATCAATAAGAGAATTAACTGCTCTGATGGACGATTTTGTCGACGATAAAATATTTTCGAAATAAAATTGCACTATTTGCAAGCGTTGTTCAGGCGTGAGTCTATTCATGATGAATTGCCAAACCAAACTGAGAATAAATCACTTGACAGCTGTTAAATCGGTCGCCATCTTGAAAAGTAATGCCAACTTAAAGTTCTATACCTCTATAAAAAACACCCTTTATATATTTTGTACAGCGGCATTATGAAACACGATACTTTGTTCAAACACAAAACAACTAACATTTTAGAAGGCAGCCTAACGCCAATACCATAAAACACACAGAAGAACCTTCTTGACCGGCAATACTTTTTTAATCACTAATTTACGTTGACTCTCCACAATTCAACCCAACATTGTCATGCTAAAGGGATTTGTTGTCGATAATCTTAATTATTAGGACATTATAAATGTACGGGGCAAAAAAAAAATATGAAGCGATTCCCAACTCCACTTGGATCTTAAGAGATGTTTCTACTTTATCACGCGTATACCATAAGTTAGTAAGATAGCAATCAAAACAAGATTGTGCAAGCAGCACTGTCCATATCAAAAGGGAAGTGCGATATAAGAAAGAGATATCCTCCGGGTAGTATCAACTGGAAAGACTTGATGGATCCTTTCCCTAATTTGCACTCAAAACAAAACAACGAATTAAATAGTAAAAGCTAGTCATGTTTAAAGCATTCTGAGATTTTTAGGAAGCCATTGATATAGCCATGTGGACTAAGCTGCAAAGAGAATACCTACATATGTATGTACATAGAAGAGACCTTTCCCTGTGTACAGACGGACAGCGCTAGACAATTAGTCAAGAATTGAATGACAGTCTCATCCTCCACAACATGATTTGAATCCCTATGGAAGTCATAATGTATATAGACGACCTATTTATTCTTCTCATATCAGCGTCAATAAGACAATGACCAATAGTCGTACTTACGCAGACCGCATCTGTAAATTCAGATCGAAGCAAATGATCTTTTAGAATAACAGAACGGCAGATTTGACACAGTCCATCACGGTCATTTGTTCCATCTATTTCGCGTACACTAAAGTAGTCAGTTTTTAAAAGAAAATTCGTTTACTCATTGGAACAGCTCTTACATTAAACGTTTTTGATGTGAAAGCTCTTTCCAGTAGTTGTATACTGTTTTATTTGTAAAATTTTGACTTCGTGTGCTTATGCGACTGCAGGACTTGATAACTTTTATCGATTCTGAATGCATTTTAGTCAATTGGCCTGCCAGAGCGTAGCCAATTTGTTGATATTAAAATTACCAGGAAAAAAACTAAAATTCCAACTGATGTCCTGTTAAGGTATCATTATCAACTGGGCCTCCTACTTTTTCCTTTTTGGGGCCCTATTTCTATAAAACTATTCAGCTAGTAAAGTAATCAAACAAAATGTCAGCTTTTTGTGATTTTATGGGATTCTATTTATTGATTTTCGAATTTTCTTAATCCCTTTCGGATCCTTTAGGATATTTGGGTGTTGGTACCACTTTGCCATTAAAGTACTCAACATCATCCGGTTGATGTTTGATGACATCGATTATATTGTGAACAATTTCTTCTGCCCCTTCGATTTTGGGTATTGAAGGATGACGATCCTCTTCTTCGATCATCATCGGCGGTTGTGGTTGTTCGATTTCAACAAGTTCTGGTGTAGGTATTACAATTGGTGGTTGCATGGGTTTTTTCACCGGTGGTTGTGGACGATTATTTTGCATGACCATATCTACTAACAAGGGTTGAGAATAGGCCAAGGCAAACATGGCAAAAACACCAACAACAATTAAAAACTTCATCCTCTATTTTATTTTGGTGGCTCTTTAGTTATTGAAATCGATTACGGAAATGATGCTGATTTGTTTGAAAACGAAAGTTTAAATAGGCAAAAAATAATTTACTTTTTTAATCAAGGTTTTGCATAATGAATTGACAATCAAAAAGAATTGCTTCATAATTACACTGTTTTTCTAATTGGTCTGTTGATAAAGTTTTTATTGTTGTTTGTTATTCATGTTTTTGGGAGTTATTGAGAAAATATATGGTAAGTAAGATAAGATAGAGAGTCTGTCTGATGAATATTATTCCAAAAGCAATTTATAAACAAAATTTATGACAAAGGAAATGAATCTTCGGTAATTCGCACATTTTAAGACAGTGCTGAAAGAAATAATAGGTATGCTTTCATTTTTATTGTCCTTTAATTGAAAAAACAGTAAATTTTCAGCAAAAATTTACAAAGTAAACTAAACTCTCTCTCTCTCTCTCCCTCTCTGCCTCCTTCCTTATAAAAATCTAAAAATAGTTCATTATGGTCAAACAATAAATGCTGAAAATGTGTGATTGATTTTAAGCCGAAAAGTAAAGGGTTTTTTATCTGCAAGGTGCTGTAAGTGCTCCAAAGATATTTTTTAATCTGATTCACTTAATAAAATTGTAGTGACTAGAGCAAGAAAATGTGGAACGTACCACTCAATATAGTTTTAATTCTGACAGCCAAGAATAATCACTTCAAGCCATCAAACGCATCCACTCTAAATTGTTTAGTCAGATTGATGACCTAGCTTCTATATCAACGGAAATAAAGTTAGCTCGCTGCTAGTACTTAAGCCCAACGTAAGACTAATAACAGATTTTGCAATGTGGTTTTGTGTATGTGAAGATAAGAAGGAGTTGGAGACAGACAGACATTTTCTCTGTGACTGCCTGGTGGGTCTTAGTAGAAGAAGGTTGAATACCATGGGAAAAGGTTCCTTTAGGGGTTTAAAATTTCTATCGGCAGCCGATATTCAGACTCTAGTGGGATTACGCCGGATGAAATGTCTGCGATAATCCGCACGCAGCTGATACATATAGACTTGGTCATCACAAACCTTCAATCAGGATTAAGACCTAGCTTCTCACATCACCTTATGTTGTGAGTGTTAATTGTATAAATGTTTAATGTCGACTTCGAACGACAGATTTTTGAGAAAGTTTTCACGACAATTTCATAGTTTTTGCCAGAAACCACTGAGAGACAATTGCCGAAGAAAAATTTTTTTTATATTTTGTTTTGTTGGAGAGATAGATGTCTGACCTGGGATTGATCGTGGCCTCACGTTTTTTACGCCAATACACTAAATTGCGTAAACTACGGCGATTACACTTAGGTTTGACTCTTTGAGTCTTCTTCTCGATTCAGGGCTGAGGGTCCACCAAAAATATTCCAGGCACTAACGGAGTATCCTGAATGCCTGGTGATCTCCAAGATTAACTAACCTTACCTGGGTGCGATGGCTCCCTGCCTAGGCGGATCATCATTCCCTTACCCGCAACTCGTGGAATCAAAAATGGAAGAAGACTAAACATAATAAAGAAACAGAAAAATAAAAAGTCCTCCACTGTGGAGGCCAAAACCGGGACCCTAAGGCCGGGCCAAGAGCCAGGAACAATAATCAGCCAAATGCGTTGGCTTTGGCAGGTATGAAGTTGCTGAAAAAACCGGACTTTCGTCCAGTAAAAGTGGCCCTGGAAGTGTAAAGGTTGAAGCGGCACCGAAGAATATAAAAGAATCAAAGCAGGAGGTACAGGGAAGTGTGCTAGGCAAGTTCTGGAAAGGATCTCAAAAATACCGACAGCCGAACGCCGCGTGATACGCAATCACTGGGCCAAAAACAAGCTTCCTGTAATCGCAGCTGTCAAAAGACAGAGGTCTATGGAGAGCGAAGCACCAGGAGCAAAGAAGCTCGCATCGTACCAAAGCATCTCGTATTGATAAGATAAGATAGCATCGAGATGGCAGACGGCTCTGATCCAGATAATAGTATTACGCCATCAAATTGGAGACTGGTGGAAGACTCCCTCGCCGATGCTTTTCTTGAAGTGATGGAGGAGGAGAAATTCGGGACCCGTACCAGTTTATCAAATGTGTGTGGCTGGCACCAGGGACACGTAATATTAGTTAGTAAAGTCTACCGATAAAGAAAGGTCTCTGGATCTCTTCTACCATCGCCTTATCGAGGCTGGGAGAAATCTGGACAGGCACGAACACATAATATTAGTAACGTCTACTGATAAAGAAAGAGCCTTGAATCTCTTCTCCATCGCCTTATCGAGGCTGAGAGAAATCTGGAAAGATGCAAACCCGAGCAGGCAACTTACAACTCTTGGATACCTATAAATCCAAAAGGAGCCGAAAAAAGCAATAAAAATTATTAAAATGTGCAAAATTTCTGAACACACAATTGGAAAATTGCCAAACTGGAGGAGCGCCACGATCTCACTGTGCGAAAATTATGGTCAATCACGAATCCCTGAAGCACCTGGCGAATTCCAAGGGTTTGGGTGGCCTTGGGATTTGGCACATCATAACTAAAAGCCTATAAAAAAGACAGACGCCTTATGGAGGAGTCCGGAGACAATGGAATGCCTCCCCAGGGGAACCGTCACTGAACGAACACATGGGTGAATGGATGAGAGGATGCAAGGGATGACAACGAGATTCCAAGCTTCGGATGTGGGCAGAAAATCTAGCCAAGGCCAGATAGAATCGCTCCGAAAATTCAAAAAAGCGCTCAGTGTATGTAGTTAGTTGTCAGGGTCGTGGCGTGATATCATCATCACAATGCAAATAAAAAAATTGCGCTGTGTGCGCACGTTCGTTCGTTCGTTCCAATGTTCAATTTCTCTGGTTTCTTACTTTTTTAAAAAATGAAATTTTATTTTAATTTTGAAAATTTTGATCTTTTTTTCCTTTTCAGGATTTATATAAAAAAATTCTACTTGGCAACCCTAGTGGTTGGAAAAATTCGTTTTTGTTCATTAAAAAAATTATACCGTTTTGTATTAATTCGCATATGCGATTTCCGTTTTTGATTTGTAAAAGTAGATGAAAAGCCGCTTTGTCGCTTATGGCCGTGTATGATGGTGTGGGTGTGTGTTAGATGATGATCATAATGCGGGGGTTGTTTGTTTGTTGTGTGTTTTGTATGTATGGGTGGGTGGTGTTTGTCGTGGTTGGTTGTTTCTTTGATTTGGTTGTTTGTTTTGGTTGGTGTGTGGCGCCGGGTTTGTTTCTTCGATTTGGTTTGTTTGTTGATTATTGTTTGTGTGGTTGGTTGATGGGAGAGGACGTGTGTGTATGTGTGTGTGGTTGGTTGTTGGATCCGTCTGTCCACATGGGTGTTGGGGGAAAGTAAATATTAGATTGATTTGATGCAAATTAAAAAATGAAATTAATTTTTTTTTGTTTTTTGGAAGTGTGGTGAATTTAGTGGATGTGGTGAGTTTTTCAAAATGTGGTGAATAAAATTGAAATTCACCAAAGTACCTTTATTGCAAATAGGTACTGTGTAAACATAAATTAATGCACTGTATGTTGTGTACTAACCGGTGTTTGTCTAGGGTAAGTAACTTTCACATCCATTAGCCCAGCCATTAAATTACCGACATGTCGGTGCAACCAAAAAGTGTCAAGGTTAAGTAATTTTTATCTGAGTCATCGACATATCGGTACTATCAATTATTAAGGTTGCCATACTATACTACACGTTTATTTTACAACAGCGGTTTATCCGTCTCCAGCTTTGTATTTCTGAAACAGTTACATGACATCATAGACAAAACCAACAAAACTAACGCCGTTGAGCTCTAAAGTAGTTGCCTTTGATTATTTTTCGCCAGATGTTTTAGTCAATTTTATTTTTTTACTATTTTAACACAAACAATAAGAAAGAAAAATGTTTAGTTTACGCTAAAAACAATCGTGAAGAATTATAAACGTATACAATAACAATAATAAATAGTACTATATTTTACTATAGAAAAAAGTGTTAACGAATCTAAAATATAAAAAGGTAAAACGAAAACGTTTAAAAAATATTATAAAAAAGCAAGTGAGAGTGCAAAAAAGCTTATAATAGTTCGAAATCAAAACGAAGCAAATAATTAAAATAATGTAAAGCGCAAAACAAGACAAAAAAAATGCGTGGCATTGCATAGATAATAAATATTTTCAATTTTTTTATAAATTCTTTTATTCCTATGGTAATGGAATGTGGTTAAAGTTGAAAATAAAAACCATAAACGAACGAATAATAAAAAAATAATGAGACAAACAATAACAAAATAAAGGAAATAATAAAGAAGCCATGTCTAAGCTAGACTAACTAAACTGTATTCAAGTGAGAATATATATGAGTGTGTGCATGTGTGGGAATATTTAAAAATCAAAGAACACAATATTTCAATTGATTTTCCACTTCCTTGTACTCTCTCTTCTTCAATGATGATGCGGTGACAGTTTCTTTTTTTGCAAAATGTATATTGGGTTGTTGTTGTTTTAAAGAAATGTTGTTAGTTAGGTACAGTGTTGGGGAGTAGGGGGGCAATATAACTGTTGTATTTTAATATGTTTGCTTTAATTTTGCAAGCAAAGCAATAAATAACCCTCTCTTTTGTTGTACTACAATTGACTTCTACAACAACACAGGGTATTTAAATGAACTAACCTAACTTACTCTCCTGTCCCCTTGTAATATTAAACTTACATAGTACATTCGTTACTATATTTTATAGTAGTTTGCTATTTCTACCATTGTTGTTGCTGTACATTTTTCTTAATTTTTTGTTTTTTCTGTCTTAAGTTTCATATTTCGTTTTATTTTTGTTTTTTACCTCTTATTTGCTACCTTGGTTTCAAAGCAACAAATATGATGGTGAGAGTAAAACAACAAAAACTAAACAAAACCCGTCTATATGTCTAGTTTATGATGATTCATTTTATTTTGTTATATTATGAAGTAATTTTATTATTGTTTGAAGAAAAATCAAACATAAGAAAAACAAAATATGTTATTTCCTTCCATACGTCTTTACCAGCAAATAAATTAGGCATAAATTTCGTAATACATTTTATTATTCACACTTTTATTTTGGCCCTAATATTGTCATTTGGAAGTTCTTGACAAATTTGATATTTAATTCGAACAAAAGTCGTCAGTCACATTTAAATATGAAGGACAAAAACCTCATTTTTATCTTTTCATTTAAATTTGTTAATTTGCTTAGGGAGAGGGGTATTAATCGTATTAATACGTACACAAAAGCAATTTGATAAACTTTGGCAGAATTGCCAAATACTCTTTATAAAGTTTTGCCCCAAACAAGATTATAAAATAACAATTTGTAGGCATTTATAGCTTGTCATCGAAGCTTTTCATAGCTTAAATACGGACCACATGAAATTTTATTTTAAAAATGTACAAATTGCCTCAGGCAACTCTTTTGCTTGTTTGAAAGGTGACATATAAGGATCTATTTTATTTGGAGACATTCTCAATCATGAATGATTGGGATTTTTCGGGGTAGTTTCGGATTATTCAAAAGTGACATTCGTTTGGGCTTCAGGACATTATAATATCGTCCGAAATTGAATTACTAATGAACTGGTCAGGAATGGGGCAATGTCGTCTCAGTTGAACTGAGTATACTCCAGTCGTTTTACAGGAACTAATAGTCTAACTCAGCTATTGTGATATGAATAAGAAGAGAAAAGATTGTATACTGACTGTATTCTTATTCTTTTTTTCACAATTGGCTCAAGTGGTATCTAGCCCTTCAAGGAGAGTACGCCACCCGACTTAGTAAGAATGCTTTACACACTGCAGAAAAACACATATGTTTATAGTTTACTGAGGCGAACACTAAAAAAATAACTGAATAAGCGAATGCTCATCTTCGATCCGACAATTCTGATGTTAAACTTGGCATTTATCACTAAATATTTATAAAGCATTTGCAGAGGACTGGATACACAAGGACTTTCAATGTTTGTATATTACATGATTTAGCAGCGAAAAATTTAATGGACTTGATATCCTTTGTGATTCACTGCATTTAAAACTGGATCTGACCAACGCTTTCAACATTTCTATTAAAAAGACCAGAATTGATTGTCTGGTTTAATTTATGAAAATTACCACTTCAATGGTATTTTCTCCTCAACAAAGGAAAGACAATTAAGCCAACGCGGGATCACCAGCACGTCACCGTGCTTAATTTTTCTAATGGAAAATTCCCTATCCTTTTTGCTTTACAACCACACTCTTTCAATATCTGTTGTATGAACAGAGTGCCCTATTATTAGATTATTATTAAAAGCACACTCACTTCACTGGAAAATGTATTTAGTCACACTAACAAAGGGTTTTTACCTCTTTTAATAACTTTATTTAAGAATGTGTGGTTTTTTCATTTAAGAACAAGTGTCAATACGATTTCTTCCACGGGAAATCGTTTGTTACTTTTCCACAAAAGACTTTAATTTAAAAGGAAAAATACAAAAATGAATACAGAATATGAAATCCCATTGCTTTTTATGATTTTTACATTGAATTTTTTAAAATCGGTGTAATTAGGTTTATGTTCGATAGACAGAAAGGTGCAAGAGTAACTCCACATGTGTTCAAAAATGCTAAATTGCATTCTCACTGGATTAATGATGACAGGGTCTTTTGTAAGAATCTTGAACTGAAACTGAACTATAGATATGATGAAAACTGCAGCATCTTTCTTTCCTATTTTGAAGGCTCTTCAGTTCCACTTTTTCAAATGGAGATTCTAATGTGATTTTAGCTGCTCTGAGGATCAGTGCACCATAACTGGTTCGTTATTGCGAAGACTCCATAAAATCCGGTAGTATAATGGTATACCTGGGAACGAGATCACAAAAACTCTAGCTAGATTAGGATCCCAATCTGTAAGTGATGTGGTGTTTGTAAAATGGGTTCAGGATAGGGAGGAATGCTACATGTGGTAGAACTAGCTCGTTCTGCAACGCAATAAGCCCAATCTGAGACTGCTAACCAAGTTTCTTACGAAACAATGTGATGTCTGTCCACTGATGGGGATCTATTATAGTCTCTAACCGGTCTTTTTTGGGGTATGTGGAGATAAAGGGGTAGAAAAGTTTGTATACCAAAATCTCTATCGGCAGCCGATATTTAGATTTTCCTGAGGTTTATAATGGAATTACGCACTCTAAGAAGTGTGTATTCATCATCGCCGAAAGAAATTAACAACTCCTCTGTTTGTTTTCTTTATCTAGATCGTTTTATTTCTTTTCTTACTCTTTTCAATGACGATTACAATGACACTCATGACCCCTGGCTGTTTGCTGTATTTGCCAGTTGGTCAGACACATCCTTATCTATTTACCCTGTTTAAAGCTACATATAAAGCATCAACGAATTACATACATTAATGTACATAATGGATTTCTTTTAATTACGCCTTAAACATCAACTACCGCATAACTTAACTGAGATTTTCACTTTCACATAACATTTATAATCGCAAGCTATAAGGCCGAAGCCATAAAAGTTAACTCTTCAAAATTGTATGGCGACCCTAAAGCTTTATTGTTAATGTTAGTATTAATACATAGTAGTTTTTGTTTATAAATATTCAATGTTATCAATCTTAACAGATATTGAAGTAATTTGATAACAAAGAAATATTAATTTCTCATTATCACTGTGAAAGCTATTTAAATATTTGTCAATTACAAAATATAGATAAAAAAACAATCGAAAAACATTCACACATAAGGAAAGGAAATGTAAAATATTTGAAATATGTATTTAAACGTAAATTAAATTTGTTTTTTCAATTACAGCATAAATACAATATTACTAGTGTAATAAACTATTTGCTGTAATAGTATGCCGCTGTCTGCTATACGATTATCTCGTAAATAATATTTGTTTATAAAACTTTTCCATTATACTTTTATAACAAATAACAAACGAAAAAAAAAATAGTAAAACTCTTAATGATTTAAATATTTCTTTGCATTTTTATTGAAATGTTTTAGTCATTCGACCCAATTTGATAAAAAAAAAAATGAAAACTATTGTGTATGAAAGCAATTCATTTACGTAGTCATCATGCAAGATTATTAGAAAAAATGATTAACTTTATTAATTGGCTGTTAAATAAATGATTATAGATACAGTATATACTAAACTCTTTGTGTAAATCGAATCGAATTATAATACAAAATGAAGATCACAAAAAAGTAAGAAACTCTTACGAACTCTTCAAAACTTTAAAAATTTAGATTCTAACAATATTTCAATAATTCGTATTTAATTTAATTTCAGACTTTATTTTCTATCATAAAACTGCATAAATTGCGTTTAGACGCAACAATATCGCAAATAATACCCTCGCAAAAATGGAGAGTTTGTTTAATTTACGTGCCTGGGATGATGATGCTAAATATGGCTGTAATGCAATTAACAAAACATCAATTATCACAAATGCCTACAATGGCATACCAGAAACATTAATACTTAATGTTTTAGCCTGGACTTTACTAATAGTGCTGTTCACCGTTCTAAGACATCAAGCTGGTGATTATGGTCGCCTGGCATTGGTCAATAGTAATGGTAGTCGAAAAAGATGGACAGAAGTGTTCTATTCGCGTGGCACTAGCCTAATTGAGCAGCCACATTCATCTAATAACTCAGCACATCAACACAGTCAAACGGGCGCAACAAGTCCGAATGGTCTGGATGAGCCAAGAGGTAGCATTACGTCCAATACCACAGATTCTACACCACTCTCGCCCATACAATATGACCAGGGTATATTTTCTTGGATTATAATAACGTTTAAATTGCGCAAAGAACAAATCCTGCTGCATACCGGACCCGATGCAGTGTATTATTTGTCATTTCAAAAACATTTAATGATTGTCATGGCCATAGTGACAGCCGTTTCTTTGGTTGTCATATTGCCGGTGAATTTTCTGAATGGTTCCGATGAATACGATGTTAATGCCTTTGGTCGCACTACCATGGCGAATTTATCGCCAGATTCAGCTTGGCTATGGGTTCATGTCATGGTCACCATTATTTATGTGCCTTTAATTGTATTGATTATGCGTCGTTCGTCTGGCCGTAATGCATTTAAAAAGGCTGCCACCCGCACCATAATGATAACAAATATATCGCATAATGATCGCAATAAAACCGTCATCAGAAATTATATACAAGAATTGTTTCCCGATGTCAATATAGAAGATGTACAAGTGGCCTATAATATATCAAAATTAAGTGTACGCACCGCCGAATATGAAAGAGTTTTAGATGCAAAAGTCTATTGTGAACATCATCGTGATAAAGACACTTTAACGGTAAGTAAGCTCAAAGGCGAGAGTTATACTGTTGTTAATAATTTCCATCCACACATTACAGGTTCATCCCGAACTATGTTCGTGTAAAACTGAAAATGCCTATGAATACTATCAACGTGAAGAGCGCAGTTTGCATGGCGATGTGGCCCGTTTGCGTGCTGCTGCTCTTAATGAACCTTTAGGCATTGCTTTCCTCACTGTATCCACTGTACAAGAGGCCCAGAATATAGTGGGCCACTTTACACCAGGCACATATCGTCAATGGAGCTTGACATTTGCCCCCTCACCAGATGATCTCTTTTGGGAAAATTTAAGCGTTAGTCGTACACATTGGATTTTGAAATGGGCACTAGTAAACACTTTACTCTTTGCAACGTTATTCTTTTTAACTACACCCGCTATGGTGGTAAATCTTTTGGACAGCATACATTTGACCAAAGATAAAATAACAAAACTATCACCTTTGGTATCGGAATTCTTACCTACTTTAATGCTGTGGACGTTATCCGTTTTGATGCCTGTTATAGTGGCCTTTTCCGATAAATGGATGAGTCATTATACCAAATCCAAACAGAACTATTCAATAATGACAAAATGTTTCGGTTATTTATTGTTTATGATTCTAATTTTGCCCTCTTTGGGTTTAACGTCGGCCCAGGCTCTATTAGAATGGTCAGTTAGTAATGATACCTTGAGATGGCAGTGTATTTTTGTACCCGATCGTGGTTCTTTTTATGTGAATTATATAATAACTGCTGGTTTTATTGGTACCTCCTTGGAGTTGTTGCGTTTCCCTGAACTGATTGTCTACATCTGGATGTTATTGACGGCCAAGTCAAAAGCTGAAACACCCTATATACGCAAATCAATTCTAATAGAATTTCCTTTTGGCACTCACTACGCCTGGACTACCTTAGTTTTCACCATTTCCATTGTCTATAGTGTTTTCTGTCCACTTATAATGCCGTTTGCTATGCTCTATATTTGTTTTAAACATTTTGTAGATCGTCACAATTTATATTTTGCCTATGGACCCTCTAATATGATCTCGCGCAATGGCGGTAAAATCCATTCTACTGCTGTAACAATGACTAAATTTTCAATTGTTATACTTTTACTTATAATGGCCATGATTTCGGCTATTAGAGGTTCAGGCATGGCGAGAGCCATCATTTTAATTATCACATTGGTATTGACTTTAACATTGTTTACGTTTATGTCGCCCATAAAACGTTGTACACAAGCTAGGCGTCCTAGCATAGTTGAAATAGCCGGTCCGGCACCAATTTATATACCAGAAGTTCTGAAACCGAGAACGGCCCATAATGCTACACCATTAGGACCACACTCCTATAATGGTGCCGGCACTACAGTACCAACGGGTAATGGTAATGGAGGTGGCTATGGTTCAGATTCTGTTTCAGATTTCGATATTAGTTCTCAATGTAGTGTAAATAGTGTAGAGGCCTAAACAGTATAGCAGCACACATGGGATATGTTTGTGTTTGTTACACAGAAATGTTCGTTAAGAGGTAAAGAACTTTGAAACAAATATTGCCACATACGAAGATTTATGTTCAACACACAGAAGCAGATTCTCAACTAAAAAATAGTGACCCTTGAACCTTTAAATTTTAGTTTTAACACTGTTCAAATCTATATATGAATTCCAAACTTTCTGGCAAAAATGTTTTTAATATAGTTTCGATTTTTATTAATTCTTTGTCATATTATTAGTATTTTTTCCTCTACGATATTGGCCTTAAGCTTTCTTTTTGGTAGCAAATTAAAATCGACAATGAAATTAAAGTTTTCCTATTTTTTTTGTTTTTTTTTTTTTCTTTGTTCAACCTTTTTGTACGCATTCGTAATAGAATAAACAAAGTGAAACACTTTTTGTTATTAATAACGCCTAAACTAATAATGTATATACAACTATTAACTTATAATATTAACTTTAAGCTTCTCTACTTTACTCTAGTTTTTTATTTTCTCAATAATTCATATTATTAAAAAAGAATATGTATTAATTATTTCTATTTAAGTATTAAGTCGTAATTGTATATACAAATTATTCACAATTATTTTTTTTTTCAAGAATTATAAGAATTATAATTAATAAATCCTTTTGCTTAAAAATCAATCTTAGTTTTTGTAAAGAACTCAAAAAAAACGTTGTTTTAATTGTTATAAATACATGTAATTTAATGCTGTAGATATTACTACAAAAGTGGTGATTCAAACATGGCCATAATCGACCTACTGTGCAAGGAGTTGACAAGTTTATAAGAAACAAATGGAAAAAAATTCGAATTGTCCTGGATTATGCATCATCATTACAAATGACTTCAATATACGGAGACCGTACGGCTGATTATACTACTGTACCGATGACAGAGTAACTGTCTTAGTGGTAGGCAGGTCTTTGTGGAATTTAGATATCGCTTCCATAATCTCCACAATTTGTGTCGTATTCAGATGATATCTCCGTATTCATCTACGGTAAGAAATTTAAAGAAATTACGACCAGGAACTCCATCTACCAACGCGCTCTTACGGATTTCCTTGGTGAGAGGAATCTGAAACTCTCACTGTAAAGTTTACAGTGACTTTATTCAACTCCTAGGCTATAGAAGTACAGATAAATGTGGGCATTGCAGTCCCCAAACCTACGTCCAGGAAAAAGTGAAACAGAAAATAAGATTTTAAAGGCATTAGCAAGTACGAAAGGGGCTAAGTCAAATGAGGTGATAATATCAACATACTAGGCCACAAAGAGATACATATAGAATTATGCCGCCCCTATATAAGACTCCAGCCTTAGTGATACTCAAGGGAAGTAATAGAAAATGATCTTTCCGGATCGTTTACATAAAGAAACGAGGGTCATGTGACATAATACGATGCTCACCAAGTAATTCTTATTGTTAATTTTTCAACTTCACCACACCAATAACCATATCTTTCAAGACAGTTCTTCTCCACGGCTCATTCGGAAGGACATCAGAAGCTTCGTTCCGAATAACATTCCCGGCCGTGGAAAACGATATTGATAAATAAACAGGATTTTAAATGAAAAATGACTTACCATACTGACAGGACACAGCTGAATGCATTTGTCATAACTTCCAGAGAGATGAACAAATCTGAAATCTTTGGACAAGACCGATCGAAGAAACAAATTTGTTGCTAATGCTGCCTACATCATAGTGACACATAATAGATGATAACTAAATTAATAACGTTAATAAATTAAATAATTTATATCTTTTCTCTGCTCCTTGAAACAAATCTGGAATCAGCCAAGGAGTTACAACAACAATACTTCATAAAATCAGCAAGACTGTTGTCAAATCTTGGAATACGGTTAATTTAACACCAATCAATAAGAATTCAATTCTCACAGTAAATCTAGTCAATGAATATTTATTATTAAGTCTATATTAACTGAACAATCAAGTCTATAATTAATGAGAGCTTGGTTTAACGCACTATATTAATTTATGACAATAAATTTACGTTACTTTCTGATACAACTAAAACAGAGTTGTTTTTCGTTTAAAGAATTTGAGTTGGTAACGCGAAAATAATTACAAATTTTTAAAACAGATGGAAAAACATGATGAAAGTAACTACAAAACAACTCAGATAAAAACAATACACCACCACATTAAGAACTAAACGACATTGTACATATGGGAACTAGAACTAGAAGAAATGGTTGAAATAAAAAAACGACATGCATATAAATAAGTAAATAAAATAGTGAGAAATTCTAGTACATCAAACGCAATTAAAATTCTAACATTGTTTTTGGCTTGCAAAGCATAATCCGCAGTGTAGAGCCGTAATTACAAATAATTTCAAAAAGAAAATATCAAAAATAAGTAAAAAAAAAACTATTGAGAAAATTAATTCATATTTTTAAATGTCATTCTGACCGGTTAGATTTTTTTAACTTTTTTAATTTTGTTTGTTAGTATATATGTATATATAAAGCGATTTTTTTATCACCATGAACTTGTAAAACATCAAATCAATTGTGAAATTATTTGAGAAGTAACAAGAACAAAATTTTTAGTAGTAAACGTTTGACTATCTATCATCAGCAAAATTATTTTTGCTTGCAAATAAACCTAAAAGGCATTTTAGACAAGGAAAACTAAATGCATTTTAAAGTAACAATAATAAAATTCAAAGAATATTTTAAATAAACAATAAAAAAGAAAAGAAAAAAAAACTAAAGTAATCTAAGCAGCAACAATAATGGCATTGGCAACAGAAGAGCATCAGGCGGATATTTGTCAAACTACGATGGACGTAGAGGTAAGTGAAAAATAAAAATAAGGAAATAATAAAAATATTATTATTTTATTAACAATTTCAAACGTAATTATTTGTTCATTGATTTTATAATAAAAAAGATGTGTAAAAAATATTATTTTTAAACGGTTTTTGCAATTTACTATATTCTATAAATAATTTGTTAGTATTTCTTTTTATTTTTTCTTTTGTAAGTGAATTTTTATTAGATAAGTGAGTATATTATCTCAACCACCACGAAGCACTCTTATGATTAGTTTTTAGCCGGTTAAAATAATAGATCAAAGTTCAAACTCATAAATCAGAAAGTGTGATTAGACATTTATTGCGTTTGATCTTTTTATTTAAGTCAATAAACCACACAAAGGGTGTAGATTACTAAGCAAATTCTTACGTGTGTTCATTGAGATTATTCATTAGAACACTCCCCCACCAAGAGGTGTGTTGATGTAAGCAATACCTATAAAATTAACTTCAACATCCTAATTTATGTATGTATATGATGTCGATCATTAGGGAGGGTAATTGAAATCAAAATTAAACGGCACCATAGAAGACCAATCGCAGTTTAAAAATAGATTTTCTTATAACAACCGGAACGTCATAGAAAAGTAATGAATAAGGAGAGAGCACGAACAAATTTAAAAACTGAACATAATTCTAAAATTATTTCAATTTTTATAAGTTCTTGAAATTTATTAATAAATTCATTTAATTTGTTTTGAAGAAGGAGGATAGAAGGAGGCCAGCCAAGGGCATACAACTAAACTCAGTAGGCTCGTTGTGCGCTCATCATTGTGGAATACCAACCATACTTTCAGAATTAGTCTGTAGCTTGTTTAAATGTCCTTAATTCCCAATTTTCCTTCTTCCTGTCCCTTCCCCTGAGATGAGACTGATCTGTATTGTGTTATCCCTAAAATATTGTGCTCTGGAGCACATAAAAGCTGGTCAATGTCTTAATAAGTGCTCCATCGTTTTGATGTGTTCGTCAAGTGACCTCCATTCATCATTTCCCACCACAACAATGCGGTGTAGCTGTTTATATAAGGCAGATAGTCTCGGAAGTACGCTTATTAGTGTATTCGTCCTTATTTAGTCTTAAAGTATTCATAGTTTTCCTCTCTTCGGAATCTCTCCGAGTAATTTTCTATTGTGTAATTGTTCCACAGTATATTATATTAATTTATTTAAATTCCATTATGGCCTTTATTGTGTTACCATCAGTTACCAAACTCCTATTAAACTTTGCGTCATTTTTGTTAAGCTTTTATTATTTTGATATTATTGCCCAATACTTTTCAATAGCATAGAGTTTTAGATATTAGTTTGCCTGGATACGGTATTAACAATGATTCCCATAGTAACTCCGAATTGCATTTTTGCTATAGTGACAAGTGGCAAATCAGTTTAATATTATTCAAAAGCATAAAACATACATAAAAGCCTACATACATACATAATTGGTCATTACAACCCTTCAGTCAGGATTACGACCTAGTTTCTCACACCAGTTATGTTGTGTGTGTTAATTTTATACATGAGTGGCGGGACCTACAGTTTAAAGTCGACTCCGAACGACAGATTTTTGAGAAACTTTTTCATGGCAATTTGTATCTCCTCTCAGAGTTTTTGTCAGAAATCTGATGAGAGGAAGTCGCCGAAGAAATACTTTTTGTATTTTGTTCTGACGTCTGGCCTTGGGCTCGAACCCTGGCTTTCCGTCTAATAAGTCAAAACACTACCTACTAGACTATGGCGACTTTATCGATTCTTTCTTGACATTTCTGAAAAAAGACCCGGAGCATTTCACTTTAGGTCACATATCTTAATTTTCACTTTCTTCCTTAGGACCTGCAAATATTTTTTAGACTTCCACGTTTCTTTTTTAAAAGCTTTTTTAATTTTCTTTACCATTCAGTACAATTTTTTTCGATTAATACTAGCAGGCTTATATGTTGTTCTTTGTAGAGGAAATGGTTTTTATTGAAAATTTCATACAGATTTTTTCGTGCGCTCTTCTTAAATTATAATAGACAATATTTCTACGCTTTCCCATTATAGAAAAGATATAGAGTATATTTTCTAAACCTCTCGTCTTTATTTATCATACAATATTGTCAGTAAAATGGGCTAAAGCGTTCTTATAACCTGAGAAATGGCCACTATGGCCTGTTAATGTTGTCTGACAAGCATCAGTTAACCACTATATTATTAGGCTTCTGACAATTGTTGTATAAAAAATTGTTTTACACTTGAAATTCAATTCTATACGTATGAATTGAAATCAATTTCTTTTTAAACAAGAGCCAACCAATCCTTTACTGAAATTTATTAGTTTATTTTTTATGAGCTAACAACCTATTTACAAAATTTTTAGATAATTTAATAAAAACTTATATTTAGAAAAATCGATTTTCTGGGCTGTTTAAACAGCTTAACACCGTATTAAAAATGCTGTAAATAACTAAATAAATAGCAAAATAGAAGGAAATTTGATATCAATTATAATATAACAATGCTTTTTGACCATGACATTACAAAAAAAATATGCGCATATTGATAACAAAACCCTGCAACAACAAAAAAAAACTATTTTTGTCGATTAAGCCGTTGATTGCGAAAACGAATTGCGTCTGTATTCCTTGGCATGCCATTAAAAACAAATAAAATCATGTTTACGATTTGCGTATACCTTGATATTAATTCAAAATTAACTACGTACTTACATTCGTATGTATATAAGGGAAACCACCAGGAATTGAATTTAGCTAGTAAAAAAAAATTATGATAGTTTTTAAAGCTTTCAGATTTGTGTACAAAATGTTTCTACAGACTTATTTAACTATATAATGACTGGGTTTTTATTCAAGAAAATTGTACAAATACATTTGTTAAAATTAGTCCGCGATCTATATATGATGAAAGTAAAAGTCCTTTACATTGTTTTGTCCTCTCGAAATTTGAGGTTAATTTTTACTTAATTCTTAATCGTTTTCACAATATATAACAAACTAAATTCAAATCCAATAAACATTCCTATAAATTATTTCTTTTTATGATAATTTATTTTGTCGTTCATTTAATGTTCATATTAATTTTAAAAACAGTATTAAATATTTCTATTTTCTTCTGAATAAAGGACTACAAGCCTAAAGGATTCTGGATATTTAGATGGTTATATAATTGGACTGCTAGTTCTCCCGCTATGTTACGTGCTGTTGAAAAGAAAATTTTGTCATTTTTAAAAACGCCATATCGCGGTTTCTTTGTGGATATTGGACCGGCCATTGGAGAGGCGGATAAAATATGGACTTTAAGTTTTAATACAGATTCTAAAGAGGTACCCCTGGTTATGCTACACGGCCTGGGTGCTGGTGTAGCACTGTGGGTAATGAATTTTGATGCCTTAGCCAGAGATCGTCCTGTGTTTGCCATTGATATATTGGGTTTTGGCAGAAGCTCACGCCCTAAATTTTCTAATGATGCTTTGACTTGTGAAAAGCAATTTGTTAAATCCGTAGAGGAATGGCGTAGAGAAATGAATATTAATAATATGATACTATTGGGCCATTCAATGGGTGGCTTTATAGCTTCCAGTTATGCTTTATCGTATCCCGATAAAGTAAAACATTTAATATTGGCCGATCCCTGGGGTTTTCCGGAAAAACCCTCTGAAGCACTGACTAGTAAACAAATACCATTTTGGGTTAGAGCTATTGCTTATGCTCTAACGCCTTTAAATCCCTTGTGGGCCTTGAGAGCAGCTGGACCATTCGGTCAATGGGTTGTACAAAAAACTAGACCAGATATTATGCGTAAATTTGCGCCAACAGTAGAAGACGACATCCATTTGTTGCCGCAGTATATACATCAATGCAATGCCCAAGATCCCACCGGTGAATCTGCCTTTCACAGTATGATGGAAAGCTTTGGCTGGGCCAAAAATCCTATGATACACCGCATCAAAGATGTACGTCAGGATATACCCATGACATTTATATATGGCAGTCGTTCTTGGATTGATTCGTCTTCGGGTGAGAAAATAAAATCGTTGCGTGCTAACTCTGTCGTTGAAATTAAGACCGTTAGTGGTGCTGGTCATCATGTCTATGCCGATAAGCCAGAGGTGTTCAATCGTTACGTTAACGAAACCTGTGAATTGTATAAAATAAAACCGCAAGCACCATTAATACGTGAAGGTACCGAATCTGATGATGAACACGACCGTTCGATGCCACCATCCATGGCAAGAGCACAACGTATAGAAGAATCGACAGAGCCAGAATCAGAAGCAGCACTAAACAGCGACAGAAAGTAAACTATATGGTAATATAATATTAAATAAATTTTGTTATTAACTTTTCCGATAGCAACAATTATCTATCTATCGATAACGTATTATTATTATTTTATTAGATTAGTTGCAATTTCATTAATTTTATGTAATATTAATTTAAAAGAAATTGTTTTTCTTTTTTACTATTTTGTTTTGCAAGCAAATGATCGTTACTAATATTACAGTAATAAAGAGTATTAGAAAATGAATTTTTGCAGAATTGTGTTAACCAATTAGAAATTTAATAGAGAGAAAAACATATATCATATTATTTTAGTTAATTAGTTAGTTAATATAAATGTATACGTATAGATCAAATTATTATTATTTTTTTAAACCATTTATAAATAAAGAAATCACGAGTTAAATTTTCCATCAAAAGAAAAAGAATTCCTATTATCGCATAAATGTTTCTTCGATTCGTTTGCAATCAAAAAAGAAAATTATATCACTAAACAGCAACACCCCATTCAGCTGTGGTCATAAATATGTCTGTCTAGCTGTCTACTTTATATACCTATATATTCTCAATTAGTTCAAAGTTCTTTTCTGTTGCTATTTCAAATGAATATTACGTTTTGTGCATTTGTCATTCATTACTAAGGCTTTGTTGCCTTTGTCATGCTTTCTTATCTTGCAGAATTCAATAATTGAAAAGAATGACTTGATGAAACCTCTGTTTAATAAAGCCTAAAAGCTTGCAATGCATTCCATTTCATATTGTAGATAAGGCAGTTTCCTTTTATATATAAACACTTACAGTCAACGGCAACATGTTCCATGATCAAATTATAGAAAGAGAAAATGTTTGGATTTTTCAGAATAATTGATTATGACTCATAAGATTCATTTATTGGCAATATTCCAACCAACGCCTCCTAGCACAAACCTAATTACTTATATAAAACTCAAAATTGAGATTATCAAAGCCATATTTTCAATTATTATGAATTCAAATGAGAAGATAGTAACTCTCTCTACTTTAGTGCATATTACCATGGGTCTTTTTGACCTCCCAGTATTGTACTTGTCCCAATGGCAAGTACACGTCCTCAAACCTAAACTAAGCTAAATACCCAGCCAGCGTCTTTTATAAAATTTATTTTGTTAGACACCAAAGAGTATGGAAGAACAGTTTATCTCGATGATTCGTTTAAAGCAGCCTTTTTAAATGGTTTTTTATTATTTGAAAGATAATATCTTATTTAAATATGTATATAATATTTTATTCTTCTTCGAGCTTCCTGTTTTCTGTTTATTCTTTTTTGTTCATTTAGGAAATATAGGGCTGTCAAAAAGCATAGCTCCATCTTCTTTTATTCCCGTTGCTCTCTTTCAGCACTTTCATTAATCAATAATCCCGAGTCGTTACAATCCTTCAGTCAGGATTACGACCCAGCTTCTCACACCATCAATGTTGTGTGTGTTAAATTCATACATGAGTGGCGGGACCTACAGTTTAAAGTCCACTCCGAACGACAAATTTCATGGCAATTTTATTAACTCTCGGAGTTTTTACCAGAAATATTCTGAGAGGAAGTCGCCGAAGAAATATATTTTTTTCATTTTTCGTTTTGTTGGAGATGTCTGACCTGGGATTTGAACTGTGGCCTTACAGTCTAATAACCAAACACACTACTTACTAGGCTACGGTGTTTTCGAGTATAGAGTTCCTATAATGATAGCATAATTCATCATTAGTCTGTTTTGCCTAGTAAAAACGCCCTCTCTTGACATGTATTGGGTTAAGAGGCGAGGAAATATTTGCCGATTGGATCCTGCTCTTTTTCAAGATGATGTTTGTTGTTTATATTGTCTATTTTGACCTACTCCGCTGGATTATATAAATTGGAGAACAATGGTGAAAAGTTTTTCGACTTTTCTGTATTTTAAACTAAGATTGTTTGGGTTTGTAGTCGTGTGTTTTAACCATTACGCCCTACCACCTCACTTACTGGGCATAAGCTGTCTAAAAGATTCCTTTATTTCTTTGAGCTCTCCGATATAATTAAAGTTTCTTACAAAGCTTTGTAAAGTGAAATTTATTTCTCTTAGAGCGTATCGTCTTCACGTGATTTCTGGTTATTCAAATTACCGTTCTTGTGTATTTATAGCCTAGTGCCTGATTACATATCCTATTCAACCAAGTTTTCCTCTACAATCTATTATTATTTTTAACAATTATTATTATTTTAACAATTTTTTAAAGACAGCGATTAACGAAAATTCTTAGTTCCAAGCCTTGCATTTACAAAGAAGCACAGCCAGAACGAAAGATTTGTTATTAAGTTCTACGCCTTTAAATGATCCATGTAGCAGGACTCATGAAGCAAGTGTGTTCTCAATACAACTTTTAGCATGTCTATGTTATCTTACTAAACAAATATTATTTGAGTTAAGGTCAAGAGATTTAATTTCGGTTTTTGAGTTCCTCGCCTTTAATAGCTGATCAATGATGGAAGTAAATTAATAATCTCAGTTAAATATTTGATAAAAAGCTTTAACAATAATATTATTAGACTCGGCTTAACAATACATATCAACTTTCATAGGAATTTTATGTTGAATGGAATTTAAAACTATCGTAATGCAAACAAAATTTTTAAGTACAACAAGGAAACAATAGAGCCTTTTACAAAACTAACATAACTAAGTACCTACATTGCCGATTGAATTTTTAAATATGTATTATTATAGCGATTAATCATAAATATTTTTTAATCTCCTCTTAAGGCATCATGAGAAATAAAATAAAATAAAATTATATCAACAACTATAGTGATTTCATAGGCCGGCCGGTCATTGTAAACAAAAACTGACATACAATACAAACCATTTATAAACATTTGTTATATACATACATTTAAATAACTTGCATTTTCTATCTATAATGAATAAGTATAAGAAAGTTCAATGTGTTATCACAGATTAATTTCAGAGCAGAATAACAAATGCAGCAACAATAAAAATGTTAAAAAATAAATAAAAGTTTTAGTATCAATAATTATTATTGATATTCAATATACATATTTATTTATGCACTTATGTATGTATGTATGTTTGAATATCAATAAATATGTGTACATATTTACGTACATACTACATTGTATAAAGAAGTTATTTAAATATTTGGATAAGTTATCAGTTTAAATACAATTATTATTGTTGAAAGTAGTTGTTATATCTAAAATCTCAGTTGAAATTATCTGACAAGTAATAAAATAAATACATATACTTACAATATTATTGTATTATCAACAAATTCATAAGAACTATGTACACGACATATGTACACATATGCTGACTATACACGATCACTAATGTGTACGGACCTTTGAAGGAAAACCTAATCAGAAGAAAAGAATGATGATGATGATGGTATGGACTCAACAAGCCAATCAAAAGCATTTGAAGAGCTGCACTGAACTGTAACCTTCAAGGAGAAGAACAATACAGCATTACAGCACGAAAACTAAACTAAATTGTAACGATAGAGTCATGTAAATTGATCCCTATAGAAATAAAATAAAGGAAACCAACAAAATTTTTGAAATGCATATGTTATTTAATTTTATTCGTAGTATAAATATACTAAAATTGTTCAAAAATTCATATTGCCAATTCCTAGAAAAATAATTTTATAAATAATTTTCCAGTACGTATGCATGACTGTGCTACTTAAGTTTCCACAAATGTAGTTTGTTTTTCTTTAAATGTATTCGTATTTAATATTTCAAATTACAAAGTCTTTTCTTTAAATATTGACTAATTGATCTTACAAAAGTTATTCATACATTGTTTGATTGATTGTGAAAAGCGTCAGCACTGCTAAACGTAGTAGATTTGTTTCTTTCTTTGAAAAATGTTGCAAATAAAACACAATTTATGTGTATCTGCTTGCCGGGCTAGTAATTTTCTAATCGGTATTAATTTTCACTTAGTTTTAGATTGTTTTTTATAGTCGAATGCTCGCAAATTCTTTTAGAATACCTACTGAACATAACTTTTATTGTTTACATTTAACTTTTTCGTATACCACGCCCACAAACTGTACCATAATGGCATTTTGCTGTTATTGAGTTCTATTTTAGTGAACACATTTCCAAGATAACATTAACTGACTGGCAAAGCAAATGTTTTGAATTCCAATTGTAAAATTATAAATTCGTATCTGTATGCTTGATTTCACAAGATATTTGCTTACAAAACTAATTATTGTAAATTTCTAGAATTAAGAAATTCTATCTTTCTAACCACTAAAACACATTAAAAATATTCATAATTTATCTTGTTGTTCATTCTTTTATTTTGGTTCAAATTATAAAGCATAGGAGGAAACAAATAATATTAAATGATAAAGATAGTTGAAATACGCATACATGATATACTTTCTTAATAAATGTAGATAAATTTATTTGGCTACAGCAAAACCAACACGATCGTTGCCCATATCAAATTCAGTATAGTATTTGCCAATGAATACATCACCCAAAATCCACAAAGGACCATTGGGTGGTGGTATTTCAATGCCCATGAAACCAGACAAGCAAATGGTCTTACCCATTTGGGAGACACGTAAAATATAATCTCTACCTTCCAATTCGAATGTCTTACCACCAAGAACAAATTTAATCACAGGCAAATTGGGTATAGCATCACAGGATACAATATATTGGCCACCCATAATTGGAGTACCACCAATGGCCTGATTAATCGAAGTGGCTTCAGTGGGTGGCAAGGCGATAAGAGAGGTGCCAGTATCAGCAATGACTTGGCAACCACCTTTACACAGTTCTAAATTACCCATAGAGGCAGAATCCATTTTAATTTGCCAATAGGCTTTGCGTGTAACAGGCAAATAGGTAAATTCTCCTTCGTAGTGGTTGGGATCAGAGCCGCCAAATATAATTTCGCCACCTTCCGGTGCTGCAGGATCACGATTCAAATAGAAAGAGAATACAGGTTGGGAAATCAAACCCTGTTCATACATGTTATAATGAGGGGGTTTAACACCGTCCACGGCTATGGAACTATAGCCCAAACCGAGAATGCCATCAAATTTAGCTGCCACGAATACCAAGCCGGGTTCACTTAAGGCCTCAGCAAATGTTTGTGTTTTAATATCCAAACCACCAATGTTTACCACATCTGTGGACAAATAACCCGACAAACTGCCCGAACCATAATGAATGGCAAATTCGGTGCCATTCTTTTGATAAGTCTTTGACTTTTTGGCATCGTACTTATTGTGCATCAAACAGGCAATGTTTGTAAGATGACACTGTTTCGAAGGTACCCACAAATTCGATGAGCCTGTATCGAAGACAACTTTAAAATTTTGAGGTGGTGTACCAATCGAAATTGGGCCATAATATTGGGCATCCAGATAATTCGACAATGGCTCCGGTGTCACGCCACCAACATCAGCTCCATACTTAAGACGCAATTGTTGCAATTCAGTACCCACTTCGTGGAAATGTGTACGGGCCGACTTTATTTTAGTCACCGGTACACGTATTAGTTTTTCCTCAGCCCAGCATAACTGCAGCATTAACCCCAGACTTAATATTATTAACAAATTTCTCATTTTGCTTTACTGAAATTGAAAAAATGTTTAAAAATCAATTTTTTAATGCATTTTGATCACATCATTTATTTTGCTTATTCATCTGAATTTTTCTTTGTTCAATTTTTGTTTTTATCAATGCAAATTTACCTATTTTTTCTTTATGTTAATTCTTCTGTCCCCCTCCCCTTTTTTAACACTATTTGGATTTATTATTTTAATTTTTTCTGATGTTTTTCAATTGCCAGCTAATGCTTGACTAATATTATTTACTGTTTTAACAGCAGCAACAAAACAAACTCACAATAACAGAATCAAAGGAAAAGAGAGAAATTACGAAATTACAAAAGAAAACAATGGCATAAACACAAAAAACAAAATAATCGAAGAATAGCGTTACCAATCAATTAGGGGCAGATTAGGGTAACCAAGATATTTTTTTATATCAAATGGGAATTTAAATCCTTAAACTACGCGATAGTTAGTGCCGCTATGGACTTCACCCAGAAATCGAAATTTTCGTACACATTTAAAAAAAAACATAGCATAAAAAGCTATTTTTCTAATTGAAACGTTACAGCCATTAGGAGAGTGACTTAGGCTTACAGTAAGAAAGCATTGGCGCACTACATCAGTTCGAGCCTGATTTCATCACAATGCTCCTTAGCAAGTGTGTTTATATCTGCTCTGGGGCGAGGGATGGAGAGGCTGAAAGCGTAAATTTGGCGGAGATATCGTAAAAAACCTTGCGTGGGGCATTTCTTCAGACTGATCGACCAAGGTATTGGCATGCTATTAAGGAATGAGCGATATTGTAGAATCTCCAGACTAATATGAACCAACCTGCGCCGTTACAGAACAGAATGGCTCCTACACCTAGGTAGCTAGACTCTTAGTACTATGATAGAAATTATGACTAGGCATTGTGGTATGAGAGCGAGAAACAGCTCATATGACTGTGTAGCTGTTTCCTGCAGAGTATGCGGTGATATAAGGCAGCCTGATTCCGTTAAACTGCTCTGGTATTCACAGACACAAAGTGAGGGTTTCTCTCTCTCGTTCTCTCATTGACCTAAGTAGTTAACATCTTATATTATTTCAAACCTAGATCATCATCCTCACAACTCAACAGTCACATGCTGTTGGATAGACTCTCTTTTACAAATTCGCAAAGACATTGGACATTTAGGTCTATATACCTCACGTTTTGGACGCTACTTCAATAACTAATGTCCCTAAGCCACCTCAAATTGCTGTTGAAAGTGCCATTGGCAATTAGAGGTTAAATCCTGAGGTTGCTGAAACAGACAAGAGTAAGTCTGCCACAACTCTGATCTGGACTTAGTGCACTGCTCAATAATTCCAACAGGGCACTCACGACATGACACGCCTTATTAATTGTTCAGGGAGGGTCACCAACCTACTGCTTTTGAATGTCTGAACAAGATCAATTGAGGTTGTTAATTTCACAATGTATTCAATCGTAGAGATGATATCCTAAACTTTTGACTTTGCATGACAAACAGCACCCAAATGCTGCAATGGGACGTAGTAGAAAGGTAAATCTAAAGAAGTTTCTAATTTGTATTTTTATATATTAAAAAATTTATAAATAAATAAAAATTGATACGCTAATAAAACATTACAAAATACAAAGTGTTATTGTATTAACATATTTTTAATAATATATATATTTATTTATCAATCGTATATTATATTTTCGCTTAAGTTTAAAATTAATATATTATAAATTTATTAGGTATATACACTTAGGGATTATACTGAACATCTCTTTTATATTTTAAACAAACATTTATGGCATTTTAGTTTATAGCAAACATTAATAATTTTTACACAAAAAGCTAAATAAAATGAAATAAAAAATCACACTTTAAAAAAATCAAAAGAAATAAAACAACAAAACTTTTTAAGTTAAAATGAAACTAAAGACGGTTATTAATTAAAAAAATAAATATAAAATTGAACAACTTAGTTTAAATTTTAAAATAAAAAGTTTGTAAAGGACATTCACTGTGTCTTAAAATTTTAGGTATGTTTTCATTTATATATATATAAAATGCATCAAACTGAATAATTTTTTACAATATCTATTAATGTTATGACTATTATTATTATTATTTTTACTTTTAATTTTTGTATACAAAATGGTTGTTTTTTTAAATGTTTTTATAACGAATTTTTATTTATTTTCTGTAAAAAGCTGTATCTGTTTTTGTTTCTCTCAAAAAAAGGTACTTTATGTGATATTTAGTTAACATAACTTACTAATTATTGTATAATTTACAACTATTTAATTATTATATGTTAATATATTTTTAAATTTTAAGTATGTATGTATGTGTATGAATTAAATTAGTAAAAATCATTTTATATTAATAATAATCAACTATTGCTACCATATATAGTAACTTTTTTCATTTTCGTGCTATAGAATTTTATTTAGCTGCGAAAGAAATAATAATAGAGGAAACAGAAATTAGTCCAATAAAATATTTCTATACTATATCCTTATAATCTAATAAATTAATTTTAATTTTTTCTGTTCAAAATTTTTCAGTATAAAAGAAGACTCGTGGCACGGGGCAATCCCGAAAATGCTCAGCAGGATTTATCATTTAACCCCGAATACATTAACAACGTATAACGCTTACAAATCTTTGAATTTTATTAACCAAATGCGTGCCATGTGAGAAATATATTTCTAACGAAAATTTATCTGCAAGGACGAAGTTTTTTTTTAAATCAATGCATACGTCAACAAATAAATTCCCTAATTTAGAGCGAACAGGGTCCAAAACTGAAACCCACGGATGGATTACCTATATATGGTGTAGCCGCAGGCAACATTTATAAGAAATAATCGTTAAAAATAAATGGCAGACCCGAAGTAAATATTTCATTCATGCATAACAAATGTACATAACGGGTCATTGCAACCCTTCAGTTAGGATTATGACCTAGATTCTCAGGATTCTAGATTCAGTCGACTCTGAGAGGAAGTCGCCGAAGAAATATTTTTTCTTATTTCGTTCTGGGATTTGAACTGCGGCCTTACGTCTAACAACCCAACACACTACCTACTAGACTAATGTGACTCCATTCACTTTTGCAAATTTTCTATTACGCAGTCCAGCTTTGGAAGGTAAAGGTACTGCTGCTGCCATTGATGTAATACTAGACGAAAAAATTATGCTAAAATTGAAACTCACAATAGACCACCAAGGGCGTAGCCACGGGCCACAATTATGTGAAATAATCTTTAAAAATAAATCGCAGATATTCACTTATAACCCCCAAATAAATATTTTATTCTCGTTTGTAAATTTTCTGTGCTTTTTTTTCAATTTTCATATCTAAACGGTTATAAAATATAATAAGTTCCTCATACGGAAACACTTACCAATGATCTTCTTTGATGTTCCTTTTCTAAAGCCACTTGCGTTTGTTGGGGTGAGAATTTCAAAACTGCTGATATAACCTTAACCAACGTTTCATTATTGCCATTTGCCGAACCAGTAAGGTACTTTAAAAAATTATAACATTTTAAAACAAACTAGAAAACAACACTAACAATATACAATATTTACCTGGAACATTATATTTCTTAAGTACTCAAATTCAGTATTAGCTGATATGCCTTCATTATGCTGCATGGATACCTACATATATTGATATTAAAAATTAAATTATTTGTAACAGAAAAAAAGACAATAAATAAAATAGTCTCATTTTTACATACCAATGTTTCATCCAACTGACGTGACAGTTTAGCATTTTGTAATTTTAAACGTTCATTAGATTGTTCCAGTATTAAATAGTTTTCACATTTCTGTTCTAAAAATAAATTACGATTTGATACATCTTGTACTTCAGCCATAATGGTTTTTAATTTTGCTTCTAATTCTTCTTTTTGCATTTCTGTCACAGACGAAGAATCGGCATTTGAACTGCTGGTCTTAATATTATTGTTAGCATTACTGTTATCAGTGAAGCCAAAAAGTTTTTGCGCTTGTAGACCAGCACGTAAACGTTCCAAGTCCATAATACGATCTTCCATTTGTTTATTAGTCGCTTGTAAATCTTCATATTCTTGCTGAAGTGTTGAGATTTCAGTTGTCGATTTACGCTTGAGTTCTTCCAATTCACATTGTAAGGTTTCATTTAATTTACGCAAATTTTCATTATCATGAGATGCAGCAGTTGCTTTGGTAGGGTTATTCGATTCAAGAGTATTCGTTTGTGTGTTTGAAATTGTAGATCGTTCTTCCAGCGTTACTTTTAAGGCTTGTAGTTCTTGTTCTAATGTTTCTTTCTTTTCAAGTTCTTTGTTTAAATCATTTAATTCTGTTTGTAGAGTTTCTATGGTTAAAGAGTTACGTTCCAAATCCTTTTTCAAGCTTTCGATCAGCTTCAAATGCTCCTCATTTTGAAGTGTAGACTTTTGCTTAAGCTCATCATAGTCATGTGCAACATTGTTATGTTTTGTTTCAAGTTCTTTTAGTTTGTTTTGTGTCAGCATCAAATCCTTTTGTACAGTGTCATCTTGTTCGGTTATATATTTAATATGTTCTAATTGACGTTGTAATTCAGATCTTTCCTGTTCTAGTTCTCGAGTCAGAAGGTTATTTTGAGCTTTTAATTCTTGTAGATGTTTTTCTTTGTCTTCTAGTTCCTCATTATGCTTTTCGGCGTTCTCTTCCAGTACATAGAGTTCACATTGTAAAGAATTTAATTTATCTTTTAATTCTTGGGAATCTAAGTTTTTGTATTTTTCTTGCTCCTGATGTTTGGCTACTTCGGTTTCTAATTGTTTTGTATGCTTATTTAAGTATTCATTTTCTAGTTTCAATTGTTCCAACACGGTATTATCGGACGTGTGTTTCGACAGCTTATCCTGTAAATCTACCATGTCCTTTTCTTTCTGCTTCCAATCATGCTGCAATTCATCCAATTGTAATTGTGAGTTTTTAAGTAACTCTGACAGTTTGTTTTTCTCTTGTTGTTCGGTCAGAAGCTTTTCTTCAATTTCTTTTTCTTTACTTTCCAAATATTCTGCATGTTTTTGTTGCAATTTTTCAATTTCTTCCTGTAGTTGCTTACATTGTTGCTCAGTGTTTTGTGTTTCCAAATCATTCTTTTCTTTCAATTCTTCTAATTGCTGCAATTTGTTTTCCAAGTTTACTTTTTCCTGTTGTATATCTCTTAGTTCTTTAGCGATATTTTCAATTTCTTGTTCTTTTTCTTGTAAAGTATTTAATTTCGAATTATTTTCCAATAATTCCTGACTGAGACTATCCCTTTGTTCACTTAACAACAGCAATTCTTCTTTCAGTTTTTCAACTGCTTGATTTCTTTCATCCTTTTCATTCTGTAAAAGCTGATTTGCTAACAATATTTCATTATCCTTTGCCATTAACTCTTGCTGTAATTTTTCAGTGAGCTCTTTGATCTCTTCATCCTTTTCTTCCATTTGCTGCTGTTGCCTTAACTTTTCAGCTTTCAATTCATTTTGTAATTCTTGTAGGGCTTGCTGTTTCTCTTGAAGAATTTCATTAACTTCAGATAAATTATTTTGTGTGGTGTTCAATAGCTGCAGTTGGTCTTGCAAGTTATGCAGTTCATCTTTGGCTTTTTCGCTTAATTCTTTTTCATTTTTGAATTCTTGCTCTTTAGATTCTAATTCTTTAGTTAACTTCTCAACATGTTCTTGTTTCTGCTTTAGTTCGTTTTGTATCAGTTCGTTTCTTAAATGCTCTTCTGAAAGCCTTGCTTTCATAGCATTTAGTTCCTGTTCCAAACACTGTTTATTGTCTTCTAGACAGGCTTTTTCCTTTTCCAGAGAATCGTAGCGATCTTGGAGTGTTCTATGGTCATGATCATTTAACTCTTGACTATTGTGTAGACGAGAGTTTTCATCTAAAACTTCTTGCATTTTTTCATTAAGTTTTTGTAAAGAGTTTTCTGTGGTCTCCAACTTTAATCTCAATTCACTAACTAAAGCGTCGTCTGTTTCAGTTTGTTGTCTTTCCTTTTCCGCCAATAATTTCTCTAGCCTGTGAGTATTTTCCTCTAGCAAACAATTCTTTTCGGCCATTTGAGTATGTTCACTTTCAACAGTTTGTAATTTCTGTTCACATAACTTGAGTTTTTCTTCAGTTTCATTGACAATCTCTTCCCAACGTTTTGAGTCCTCTTGTTGTGTTTGGTTACGATGTTGCATATTTTCTATTTTCTCTTCTAAATTGTGCTTTTCATTCTCCAATTCCCGATGGGATTCCTGAACAATGCGCATTTGTTCTTCCATTTGGGATATTTCATTGAGTATGCTATTTATTTGTGTCTTAAGATCATTCTTTTCCATTTCTGTTTGCTGTTCTCTTTGTTTTGAGGCCTCCCTTAGGGATTCCACTAGATTTTCTTGTTGCATTAGATCGTTTTTAAGCTTTTCAATTTCATCGTTTTGTTGTTGTATCTGCGTAATAAATGATTCATGTTGTTTTTCGTTTTTCGATGATTTCTTTGTTAACGATTTTAATTCCTTTTCTTTATTGCTTAACTGATCCTTAACCGTTTTAAGTTGTTGGTTCAGCTCGCTGGTTACTCTTTCAAGTTCCGCTTTCAAATTTGATATGGTTTCAGATTCGGTGTTAGTATTTTGTTCTTTAAGTATTTTTAATTCATTCTCTAATTGCAAAGATCTACCCTCAAACTCTTCTATCTTTAGTTTTTCCTGTTGCAATTGTTGCTGAAGTTCTTCATTTGCATCTGCAGCTTGTTTAAGCATTTCTTCTTTTGCTTTCAAATCGTTTTGTAACTGTTCTATAACCTGTAAACGTTCGTTATATTGTTTTTCGGTTTCTTGCAACTTTACTTCATATTCAGATAAACTTGTTTTCAGAATATCATTTTCGTTTTTAGTTCTATTCAATTCGTTGTCCACTTCGGCCAGAGATATTTCATTTTGTTGATATCTCGTTACCATTTCGTTAAGTTGTTGATTTTGTTGCTTTAGTTCTTGCAACTTTGCTTCCGAATCTTTTGCTTGCGCTGCTAACTCATCTTCTATAGTTTTATAGTGTTTCTCCTTGGCATTGTGTTTCTCACGCATTTCCTGTAGCATGTGTTCAGTGGCTATTATTTTAGCATCTAGTTCTTGTTTTGCCAATTGTGTCTGTTTTAATTTTTCCTTAATTTCGTTGAGTTCTTCAGCAGCTATGCCCGTTTGTTTCTCTTTCTTATTGGCTTGCTGTAAGTCATTCTGCAGTTGTTTAACGCTTTCACTCAACTTTTTAACTTCGCTTTCTTTATTTTCTAATTCCGAGTGAATGGCTGCTTTTGTTTGTGCCAAAAGTAAAACATTTTCCTCTTCTTGTTTACGCAAAAGACCCAATTTACTATTTAATTCTACTATCTGTTCATCACGTTCTTGTAACAACTTTTCGTAATTTTCAAGTTTAGTTTTGTAATCTTCATCATTATTGGATTCAACGTTGTCATTAGTTAGAGATGGTTCTGTTGATAAATCGATTAGCTGCTCATTGTTAGTACCGCCGGCTAAAGCGGTTGCTATAGTGTCGGGATTTTCGCCAAGTAGCTTAAGTTTTGTTTGATAGGATTGCATTTTACACTGCATGTCATCCATTTCGATACGCAAAGCTTCTTCTAAGTGAGCCTTAGCTTGCTGCTCTAAGGCACACTGTTCACGCAGTTCATTAATACGACGTATAGCTTTCTCTTGAGTTTCAACCAAAACCGACTGTAAATAGATGTATGGATAAAAAATTAATATCTTCAAAATATAAAGACTATATCAAAAGGGATGCTTTGGTAGTCTACTGGATAGTGTACTAGTCTGTGAGAGTAGTGGGTTTGATTCTCAACAGAGACTCTGGTATATTACACTACACTCCCCTCCACTCATAATAATTGGATTTAATTACTTGCATTGTGATAAATAAATAAATACAGACATAAAAATACAAATAATAACGCATTAATACAAAAATTTTGACCAGATTTTAATTCATCATAACATTTCTATTGCTTTAGGATGAAATATAATATTTTTTTTAATAATTTATATTTTCTTCGTGCAGTGTTATCATTTTAAACAACAAAACCAACTGTTATTGAAAATATCAAATTCTTATCTATGCTTATTTTACAAAATTTATCTTTTATTTAAAGCGTAAGACAAACTACAAAATATATGAGTAATAATAAAACATACCCTTGCCTTAGTGCTATCACGTTCAAGATCTTTATATTTTTTAGCCAAATCCGTATATCGACAGCGATATTTATGATAACGATCTAATGACTTGCGATAGGCATCGAATAGTTGTTCTTTCGTTATTACATCTAATTTTGCTACAGTTGAAGCTGTATCACCCATTTCACTACCCGATTCATCCAAATCGGACTGAAGATGATAGACCTAGACGGTATAATAAAAGGGAAAATATTTCAATAAATTTAATTTTCATTATTGTACCAGCATTATCAGCTGTTAAGATTCCAATTTGATTTTCAAAATATTCCAATTACGCATGCAATTCTAGTTGGAACGTTTTCTTTTATTCTAATACTTACTGAACCAGCATCCCATGTTGGTAGACGAAACGATATATCACTAGCCATTGAAGAATTCGAAAGTTTTCGAGTTCTTGGTATAGCACCGGTTCCATTATTATTGTTCTGGGGATGCGTAGAATTGCGACCTCGTATAGCACCGGCTGGCAATTTTAATGGTTTATACGGAGAATTTTGAGGAGTGTCTACAAAGGCAAAAAAAAGCAAAAACGAATCAATAATTTAATTAAACTCCCACACTATCAAAAAGGGAATGATTAACTGACCTTCTTCGGTAATACTGAAAAAATTCTCATTTGTAGCATTTGTTGTGGCAGTAGATTCGGAACCACTGGGTGTTGTACTTGCAGAAGAAGAGACGGCAGCCTAAAAAACAATAACGACCAAAAAATCACAAACATACTTATACGTTACAAATTATTTTTCTTCTTTTTTCATTGCTTTTGCAATCTTGTTGCAATTTATATTTTTAGCTTTTGAACCCATTTTTCCCTATTCGTAGGGAATTAGCACAAAACCCATTACTATTTTATCTTAATTTTTTGAGCGACATTATTTATCTTAATCATTATGTTGCTTTTTTCATACTCGTTCACTTTTCCCATTACCTGGGCTGCATTAGCAAATTGTTGAAATTTTGAGGGAGAAGCTTTAACTTCTTCGATTAACTTGTTTTTTAAATTTGCAAACATTTTTGTATTTTACAAGAATTTTTAATTAAAACAATACAGAGATTTATTATTTCGCTTTAAAATGTACAAAATTATTTGTTTTTTCACTTAACTACATCGATACGTGTAAAATTTTTTCTTGAAGAAAAAAATTTTGACGGATCTTTATTTTTTCTCCAATTTGCCTTTACTTTACCATTCGTAAATCTGAGTTGCCTTATTATCGCCGCTATAGGTGTAACCACGGTCAGTTTTGATTTAACAGTATGGCAACTTCTTATTGAAGTTTTCTCGCTGGCAGCATTGGACTGAAAAAATGTCTGCCGCCTCGCTTTTAGAAAACGTTTTCTATATTGTGTGCTAGTAATTTTTTAATAATTTTTGTGTATAATTTCATTTATTTTACAAAATAAACTGTGAAAAAACGTAATATAGCTTAAACCGCATCAAGTGAGTACAAAATTTAATAGAGAAAACTGTTTATTTTTGCTAAAAAATGTTGAGAAAATTTTTCAAGAAAAGTATGCGGTGTCTGGTGTGAAAAAAAATTGTGTCTCGACGCCGTATAGAAAAAAACACATTTTGAGACTTCTCTGGCGAAACACAACAAATATTTTAACATTGATTTAATGAAATTATTTGCATAATTTACAGAAAATTTATGTAAAGAATACAGAAGTAAAACGGAAAAATGTCTTTACCGCCATATATGATACCGCCCAATGCATGGGCGGCTCAGATTATGGCACAACAACAGGCTCAGGCCTATGCAGCGGCAGCACAAGCACAACAGGCTCAAATGCATGCCCATCAAATGGCCAATCAAATACAGCAAATACCACCTCCAGGAGCTCCGCTACCACCACCACCCCAACAGGTCGGCATTCCACCCCAGGCACCCCAAGTGCAATTGGGACAAATTCCTACGCCTAAACCAGATATAACAGAAGAAAAATTGCAAGAAAAAGCATTGAAGTGGCAGCAATTGCAATCCAAACGTTTTGCCGATAAGCGCAAGTATGGCTTTGTCGATGCCCAAAAGGAAGATATGCCTCCTGAACACATACGTAAAATCATAAGAGATCATGGTGACATGACGTCACGTAAATATCGTCATGACAAACGTGTGTATTTGGGTGCTTTAAAGTACATGCCACATGCTGTCCTTAAACTTTTGGAGAATATGCCTATGCCATGGGAACAAATAAGAGATGTCCAAGTACTTTATCATATCACGGGTGCCATTACGTTTGTTAATGAAATACCCTGGGTCATTGAGCCTGTCTACATAGCTCAGTGGGGTACTATGTGGATCATGATGCGTCGTGAAAAACGTGATCGTCGTCATTTTAAACGTATGCGTTTTCCTCCTTTCGATGATGAAGAACCTCCTCTAGATTATGCTGACAATGTTTTGGATGTTGAACCCTTAGAGGCTATACAAATTGAATTGGATACCGAAGAAGATGGTTCTGTATATAAATGGTTTTATGATCATCGTCCGTTGGTTGGCACACCATATGTAAATGGTTCCACTTACCGCAAATGGAATTTAACTCTACCGCAATTGGCCACATTATATCGTTTGGCTAACCAGTTGCTAACAGATTTGGTAGACGACAATTTCTTTTATTTGTTTGATCCAAAAAGTTTCTTCACTGCTAAAGCCTTAAATATGGCTATACCAGGCGGACCCAAGTTCGAACCCTTGATAAAGGATCATAATGTTGGGTGAGAACTAATAATTGTTTGTTAACAATTTTACTATTTTATAACTTTGTTTTGTAAACTTTGCAGAGATGAAGATTGGAATGAGTTCAATGACATTAATAAAGTTATTATACGTCAACCTATACGTACAGAGTATCGGATTGCTTTTCCTTACCTGTATAACAACATGCCACATTTTGTGCACCTTTCTTGGTAAGAGTTTGTATTTGTTAAAGATGAATTATAATCCAGAAAATTAGTTTTAAAGTAAAATTGACATTAAATAACTTTGTATATGCTTTGATAATATTTTTAAATGTCAAAAGTATTATTTATATTATGTATATTTATTCACTAAAAAGCAATCAAAAGGTTGAAAATAACTTTTGATTCATTTATTTATGTGATATATTAAAACAAACCTTATAAGAAAAATTACTACAAAAATTATCGCGAAAAAAATATTTTAACCAACACTTTAAGGTGATTTGTTAACGCAAGTATTTATTTTAAGAGTTCGAAAACTAATGCTGCTGAACAAATCGAACATTTTTAAAACTTTAAAACATCATTATTTTCTTAACATGATTCGAAGACATTTAAGAATATATTTCGAAATATTTCAGGTATCATACACCCAATGTTGTTTACATTAAAACAGAAGATCCAGATTTGCCAGCTTTCTATTTTGATCCTTTAATAAATCCCATTTCTCATCGTCATGCTAATGTTACTAAAATTCCTGAACCCTTACCAGATGATGATGAAGATTTTTCATTACCCGAAGAGGTTCAGCCATTTTTGCAAGACACACCTTTATATACAGACAATACAGCAAATGGTATTTCATTGTTGTGGGCTCCGAGACCATTTAATTTGCGATCGGGACGCTGTAGAAGAGCAATTGATATACCTTTGGTAAAGGGATGGTATAAGGAACATTGTCCACCTGGGCATCCTGTAAAAGTGCGTGTGAGTTATCAAAAACTATTGAAATACTACGTTTTGAATGCCTTAAAACATCGACGACCAAAACCACAAAGAAAAAGGTTTGTTAAATAAAATATTGAAGATTGGAAATTGTTTTTATTAATTTATCAAAATTTATATTTTAGATATCTTTTCCGTTCCTTTAAGTCAACAAAATTCTTTCAAACTACTACTTTAGATTGGGTGGAGGCTGGTTTGCAAGTTTGTCGCCAGGGTTATAATATGTTAAATCTATTGATACATCGTAAAAATTTGAATTATCTACATTTAGATTATAATTTCAATTTGAAACCAGTGAAAACACTGACCACCAAGGAACGTAAAAAGTCCAGATTTGGCAATGGTATGTTATAAACCGCTAAACAATAAACCAAACAACTTAAATTATTTCCTTTTGTTTCAACTATTTTCAGCTTTCCATTTGTGTCGTGAAATTTTACGTCTTACAAAGTTAATTATAGACTCTCATGTTCAGTATCGTTTAAATAATGTGGATGCTTTCCAACTGGCCGATGGTCTGCAATATATTTTTGCTCACGTCGGCCAACTGACGGGCATGTATCGCTACAAATATAAACTTATGCGACAAATTCGCATGTGCAAAGATTTGAAACATTTAATCTACTATCGCTTTAACACGGTAATTTAAAACATATTGTATTAAATTTAGAAAAATCAAAAATCTAGAATATTTTCTTTTTAATTTCTTTTCAGGGTCCTGTAGGCAAAGGTCCAGGCTGTGGTTTTTGGGCTCCTGGCTGGCGTGTTTGGCTTTTCTTTATGCGTGGCATTACACCTCTATTAGAACGTTGGTTAGGAAACTTATTGTCACGTCAATTCGAAGGTCGCCATTCAAAGGGAGTAGCTAAAACCGTAACTAAACAACGTGTTGAATCCCATTTCGATTTGGAATTACGTGCTTCTGTTATGCATGACATAGTCGATATGATGCCAGAAGGTATTAAACAAAATAAGGCACGTACCATTCTACAACACTTATCAGAAGCCTGGCGTTGTTGGAAGGCCAATATTCCTTGGAAAGTGCCGGGTCTGCCCATACCCATAGAAAATATGATTCTACGTTATGTAAAAATGAAAGCTGATTGGTGGACCAATACCGCCCATTACAATCGCGAACGTATTCGACGTGGTGCCACAGTAGACAAAACAGTGTGTAAGAAAAATCTTGGACGTTTGACTCGCCTCTATTTGAAGGCTGAACAGGAGCGTCAGCATAACTACTTGAAAGATGGTCCTTATATTTCTCCTGAAGAGGCAGTAGCTATTTATACCACCACCGTGCATTGGTTAGAATCACGAAGATTTGGTCCTATACCTTTTCCACCACTGTCCTATAAACATGACACTAAACTTTTGATCTTAGCTCTGGAACGTTTAAAAGAAGCCTACAGTGTAAAATCACGTTTGAATCAAAGTCAACGCGAAGAATTGGGTCTTATCGAACAGGCCTATGATAATCCCCATGAAGCTTTGTCTCGCATTAAGAGACATTTGCTTACACAAAGAGCTTTCAAGGAAGTTGGTATTGAATTTATGGATTTGTATAGTCACCTTATACCAGTCTATGATGTTGAACCTTTGGAAAAGATAACAGATGCCTATTTAGATCAATATCTCTGGTATGAAGCCGATAAAAGACGTTTATTCCCGCCCTGGATTAAGCCAAGTGACACAGAACCCCCACCACTATTAGCCTATAAGTGGTGTCAAGGTATGTTTTCAATACATCTTTTTTATACTAGTCAGTGTGGTCTACCTACATATAAAAGTATGCCTACACTACGTGTGATTTGAAGCAAGGTGATTTGTATTTGAAATCCCCTTGTTGCAAACCTCACGCTGTTTGGGTGTTTAAGCATCAAATAAACTAAAGGTTTTCCAATACAATTGCAATATTTCTGCCAAACAAAAAATAAAGTAAATAACGCTTTGCTCATTGCTAATATTCCTTTTGAACAGGCATTAACAATCTTCAAGATGTGTGGGATGTAAGCGAAGGAGAATGCAATGTTTTGTTAGAGAGCCGTTTTGAAAAGCTTTACGAGAAAATCGATTTAACTCTACTCAATCGTCTGTTGCGTCTCATTGTCGATCATAATATTGCTGATTATATGACTGCGAAAAACAATGTTGTTATAAATTACAAGGACATGAATCATACCAACAGTTATGGCATTATACGTGGTCTACAATTCTCCTCGTTTATAACACAATATTACGGTTTAGTGTTGGATTTGTTGGTGCTGGGTTTACATAGGGCAAGTGAAATGGCAGGGCCACCTCAAATGCCAAATGATTTCTTAACGTTCCAAGACACCCCTACAGAAACAGCTCATCCCATACGTTTGTATTGTCGTTACGTTGATCGCATACATTTGTTCTTTAGATTTTCTGCCGAAGAGGCCAGAGATCTTATACAACGTTATCTAACCGAACATCCGGATCCAAATAATGAGAACATAGTCGGCTACAATAATAAGAAATGTTGGCCCCGCGATGCACGTATGCGTTTAATGAAACATGATGTGAATTTGTGAGTTTTTTTCTTCGCATATTATTTCAAACACAAATTTACTGAAATATTCCTCGTATTTTTAGGGGTCGTGCCGTGTTCTGGGATATTAAAAATCGTTTACCTCGTTCTGTTACCACCATTAATTGGGAAAATACTTTCGTCTCTGTATATTCCAAAGATAATCCTAATCTGCTATTTAATATGTGTGGTTTTGAGTGCCGCATTTTACCCAAGGTTCCATTTACAAACATGTTTTAAGACTTCATAGATTACTAACGCTCACTTATTTTTTTTTTTAGTGTCGTACCCAAAATGAAGAATTCACCCATCGTGATGGCGTTTGGAATCTACAAAACGAAGTTACTAAAGAACGTACTGCTCAATGTTTCTTGCGTGTGGATGATGAGTCCTTGGGTCGTTTCCACAATCGTGTTAGACAAATTTTGATGGCTTCTGGTTCCACCACCTTTACAAAGGTTCGTGACATAGCTTTCTAATCGATGGAATAAATTTAATAAAAGTTTTCTTCTCATTTTCTTTTAGATTGTAAACAAATGGAATACGGCCTTGATTGGTCTGATGACCTATTTCCGTGAAGCTGTTGTTAATACCCAAGAACTTTTAGATCTTTTGGTCAAATGTGAAAATAAAATTCAAACACGTATTAAGATAGGTTTGAACTCAAAAATGCCTTCGCGTTTTCCTCCCGTGGTGTTTTATACTCCTAAAGAATTGGGTGGTCTGGGCATGTTGAGTATGGGTCACGTTTTAATACCCCAATCAGATTTGAGGTGGTCTAAGCAAACTGATGTGGGCATAACACATTTTAGATCGGGTATGTTCGACTTTAAAACATTTTATTTTAATACAAAAGGAATTTTTTAAATTTTTTTGTTTTAATATTTATAGGTATGTCCCACGATGAGGATCAACTGATTCCAAATCTTTATCGTTATATCCAACCATGGGAAAGTGAATTTATCGATTCGCAACGTGTTTGGGCCGAATATGCCTTGAAACGCCAGGAGGCCAGTACACAGAATAGACGTCTTACTTTAGAAGATTTAGAGGATTCTTGGGATCGTGGTATACCACGTATAAATACGCTCTTCCAAAAAGATCGTCACACCTTGGCTTACGACAAAGGTTGGCGTATACGTACCGAATTCAAGCAATATCAAGTGTTGAAACAGAATCCTTTCTGGTGGACACATCAACGTCACGATGGTAAATTATGGAATTTGAATAATTACCGCACAGACATGATTCAAGCCTTGGGCGGTGTTGAGGGTATTTTGGAACACACACTCTTCAAGGGCACCTATTTCCCTACATGGGAGGGTCTTTTCTGGGAAAAGGCTTCTGGTTTTGAAGAGTCTATGAAATATAAGAAATTGACTAACGCCCAAAGATCTGGTTTAAATCAAATTCCCAATCGTCGTTTCACCTTATGGTGGTCACCCACTATAAACAGAGCTAACGTTTATGTTGGTTTCCAGGTACAATTGGATTTGACAGGTATTTTCATGCACGGCAAAATACCCACGCTGAAGATTTCACTCATTCAGATATTCAGAGCTCACTTGTGGCAAAAAATACACGAATCTATTGTTATGGATTTGTGTCAAGTATTTGATCAAGAATTAGATGCTCTGGAAATAGAAACTGTACAAAAGGAAACTATACATCCTCGTAAGTCCTACAAGATGAATTCATCATGTGCTGATATACTGCTATTCCCTGCCTACAAATGGAATGTTTCGAGACCTTCGTTGCTGGCCGACACTAAGGATACAATGGATAACACCACCACCCAGAAATACTGGTTGGATATACAACTCAGATGGGGTGATTATGATTCTCATGATGTTGAACGTTATGCAAGAGCAAAATTCTTGGATTATACCACAGACAACATGTCTATATATCCATCACCAACTGGAGTACTAATTGCAATAGATTTGGCTTATAACTTACATTCAGCTTATGGCAACTGGTTCCCCGGTTGCAAAACTCTTATACAACAGGCCTTGGCCAAGATTATGAAAGCTAATCCTGCCTTATATGTATTGAGAGAACGTATTCGTAAAGCTCTGCAACTGTACTCTTCAGAGCCCACTGAACCTTATTTAAGTTCTCAGAATTATGGTGAATTGTTCTCAAATCAAATTATTTGGTTTGTTGATGACACTAATGTCTACCGTGTGACCATACACAAGACATTTGAAGGCAATTTAACTACGAAGCCCATAAACGGTGCAATTTTCATTTTTAATCCACGTACAGGACAATTGTTTTTGAAAATTATCCATACGTCTGTGTGGGCAGGTCAGAAACGTCTTGGTCAATTAGCGAAATGGAAAACTGCTGAAGAAGTTGCTGCGCTTATTCGTTCATTACCTGTTGAAGAACAACCGAAACAAATTATTGTTACCCGCAAAGGCATGTTGGATCCTTTGGAAGTGCATTTATTGGATTTCCCCAATATTGTTATTAAGGGCTCCGAGTTGCAATTACCATTCCAGGCTTGTTTGAAAGTAGAGAAATTTGGCGATTTAATTCTAAAGGCCACTGAACCGCAAATGGTGTTGTTTAACCTTTACGATGATTGGCTCAAGACTATATCTTCATACACAGCGTTCAGTCGTTTAATATTGATACTTAGAGCTTTGCACGTGAATACCGAAAGAACTAAGATTATACTGAAGCCCGACAAAACTACCATTACGGAAGCCCATCATATCTGGCCAACACTTACAGATGAGGAATGGATAAAGGTTGAAGTGCAACTTAAGGATCTTATATTGGCTGATTATGGCAAAAAGAATAACGTGAATGTAGCCTCCCTAACACAATCAGAAATTCGTGACATTATTTTGGGTATGGAAATTAGCGCTCCCTCAGCGCAAAGACAACAGATAGCGGAAATTGAAAAACAAACAAAAGAACAAAATCAATTGACAGCCACCACCACTAGAACAACGAATAAACACGGTGATGAAATTATAACATCCACCACCTCAAATTACGAAACTCAGACGTTTAGTTCAAAAACTGAATGGCGTGTTCGAGCTATATCAGCCACTAATCTGCATCTAAGAACCAATCACATTTATGTCAGTTCAGACGACATCAAAGAGACCGGCTATACGTATATATTGCCGAAAAATATTTTAAAGAAATTTGTTACCATATCCGATTTAAGAGCTCAAATTGCTGGCTACTTATACGGCGTTAGTCCACCGGATAATCCTCAGGTTAAAGAAATTCGTTGTATTGTAATGCCACCACAATGGGGTACACATCAAACGATCAATCTGCCCAATAGCTTGCCTACGCATCAATATCTCAAAGATATGGAGCCATTGGGATGGATACATACACAACCTAATGAATTACCTCAACTGTCACCCCAAGACATTACCACACATGCAAAAGTAATGCAAGAGAATTCCTCATGGGATGGCGAGAAGACAATTATTATCACCTGTTCGTTTACACCCGGCTCCTGTTCTCTAACCGCCTACAAATTAACACCTTCCGGTTTTGAATGGGGCTCTAAAAATACCGACAAGGGTAATAATCCCAAGGGTTATCTACCCTCCCACTACGAAAGAGTACAAATGCTGCTGTCCAATAAATTCCTTGGTTTCTTTATGGTACCCTCCCAAGGCAGTTGGAATTATAATTTCATGGGTGTTCGCCACGATCCAAATATGAAATACGATTTACAATTGGCTAATCCAAAAGAATTCTATCACGAAATACATCGCCCTTCACATTTCCTGCTATTTGCTAATCTAGAAGATGGCGGTGATGGAGCTGGAGCTGATCGTGAAGATATGTTTTCATAAAATATATTTCAATATTTAATTCAATTTGATTTTCAACTTATGTATGTCTTCTTCTTTTTATATCATTACATTGTATAGAGTTAGTGAACAAAACGAAAATCAGAGTTATGTTAGGATTTCTAGTTTTAAAAAAAGTTTATTTTTATTATAAATTAACGGAAAAAAACAAAAGTAATAATTTAATTTTAAATAATCACCGCTTGGTCAAGTGGTTATAATAAAACAAATATGTATAATAAGACTTTTGAATCTATTAATTCAATAAAGAAAAGTGTAACACTACCAGGTCTGTACTTTCAATAAAAATATCGTTAACTATGCCATCTATATCTGGTATATATATGTAATTACCATGATGTACGATATTCTGCAATAAAGTGAATGAAGACCTAAATTTTTTTAACGGTTTTAACAGAATTGTGATCTTACAATCGTATCAGGAACAGTGCAATATTATAAGAAAGTGAGGCTTAAGTGATTTTTTTTAAGTTACAAAAAACAAATTTAGAACGATTTTCTTTACAAAAGAAAACATAGGGAGAGACGGAGAGATTGTGAAAGGCTAGCCTTTTCTAAAACAGAATCTATTAAGATCCTGATAGGTTCTTTTTTAACGTTACATTGTACTTCGAGGGCAAGAACCAATTTTGTGTGACGAAGTCATGCCTTCTTTCTGCACAGATAGCAGTAATATATAGGAGCCTGAAACTCTCGAAACATACTGTGTCTCTGATTGGTGTATCAAAGCAAAGATTTAAGATTCTTGGCCGGGATTTCTCCAATAGAAAGTTTATTTCCGAGAGTTTCATCACTAGTATCAGGTAAATGATGAGATGATAAAACCCTTATTTTTTCTTCCTCTTTTTTTTTTGATTATGACTTTAACTTGTCCTCAATCTTTGTTTCTTTTTGTTACTCTGAGTTGTTTCGCTTTTTTAAATTTTCTTGTTCTTAAAAGCTCCCCCAATGGATCTGTTTTAGTTTCTGGGTACAAGTGTGTTTTTTCACATGTTCTTTCAACCCCGCTTGGGTCCAATACTTATGTTAACCGTATGGAGTAGTAATAAACCAAACGCCGAAAAACGGAATTGCACAGCAACGTTGTCCAAACGAATAGGTTGGAAAGAAGGTGTGTTACATGGCATCGAGAGATCTGTAAACTATACCCGGTTAATGTACATAAAGAGTTCAGATAACTCTACCACAGAACCTGGTAATGCTTAATGCTTCTTTTTGGAGCTCTGATAAAAAACGTTTCCCTTAATTTCTTTAGATATTGAAACTTCGAAAGATGAAGGACATTTAAATGCATTGAGAGGTTTAAAGCCCAAATTTTAACGATAAAAAAACACCTCAAATCGAAATTTAAAGTGAAATCGCTGCCTCCGAAGTTAAAAATCAGATTCCTTTTTCTAAACAAAAATTTTAAATTCTTTTTTGTTTCACTGACCCTAAAATAAAATTAAAATCGTTGTTCAAAATTGAACAAAAAATAATGCAATATTGTCTTAACAAAATATAGATGAAAAGGTTTAAGTATGGGTTATTGATCAAATATTTCTTTTTAACAATAATCACCATAACAACAATATTGCTAAATTCTTAATACATAGGAATGTTAAAGATTTTATTTACAAAAATATATATGTAGTTTGTATATATTTTTTAATTTGAATATTTTATAAAAAAAATCTAAGAGCACTTCCACAATAATATGGCTAAATTGCCAGCAAAAAATAAATATAAAATATTCTTAGTTTCGTAAGTGATTTCGAAACCAAAACCTTCACCCACAACTACATGCCAGTAAATGCCAAATTTTTTGTCCATTGTTTCCTTTATAACACGGGCTGCATGCTGTATACGTAGATGTAAGAAGAAAATTAAAACATAATTACTGACTGCTATTGTTACAGTTTAAAAGTTAAATACGAACTGACCTCATAATTCGATGAATATTTCTCACAAGCTGTAATGCTTAATTCAATGGCTTCTGTACGCATTTCTTCATTCATATCGGAATGCTTTATAGAAAATTGGAAAACGGAGACTTTTTAAATGTTTTTTATTTTATTTTATTCCTAAACCAAAATATACCTTAACTAAGGGATAAACATGTACGATTTTTTTCTCAGCTTCCTTTTCCGGATTCCCGCCATCATCAGCCATATTTTATTTAAAGAGAGATTTTTTGAAATTCGTTTATTATGGCTTATCGGTTTGTCAATGAATTAAAATTTGTTTTCGTTTAATTTTTATGTTATTTTTTACGTTTCTTTTTTCTTCTTTTATTTGTAAATGCCAGTGTTTATAAATTAAAATCAAAAATTTTCTGGGCTTATAACTGACTAATGACTTCTAAGAAACTAAAGTACTGCTTGACTTTCCCCTTTAACCGTTGTATCCTTTTAATGTTTTTGTTTTTATTATTTGGATTTTAAACAAGAAATAAGATGATGGGAAACGCATGCGCCAAGCTTCACCCACATGTTAAGTACTTTCTTGTAAGTAATCCAAAAATATGGGTGACTCCAAGATATTTACATCAAATTATAAAATCTTTATATAACTTATTACAATAAAATTAAAAATATAAACTAAGTTTAATACTTAAGTATGTTAGTTTTAAAATTTCTTATATGTTTGTTTATTTTTATAATAGGACACCCCATATGTATTTAAAAACTTCATATCATTAATAAAGCCGGAAGTATGAATGCACGCACATACATATTTGTATGTACATTTGCAAAATTATATAAAACTTCCTCCCCTAAGTCTTTGCAGGCAAACAATTGCAACACTAAAGACAATAAACAAAAACATGTTTTTAAAAAGCTATTGTATGCCTACCCCCAGTGGGTTTTGGCAAGTCTTCACATACTTAAATATCCATCGCATAGTTTTTTAAGTGTTGAGCTCATCTATCATGTGTTAAAAGTAAAGTTCAACCCTTGAAAAGGATTCACGAATTTCTTGACGTTATACATCAAATTTAAAGGATCAATTAACCCATGGTTAGCGAATCCTGATTTGTTGTGAAAAATTAGGTTTAAATAAGATATAAAAATTTATTAAATGTTTTAGTATTCATTATAGCCTTCGAAATTGCTTTTTATTGCATTAAGAAATTATGTTCGTATATTCGTATATAAAATTCAATTCGATGGGTATTTCTCTAAAGTTTTTAAATTCAAAAATTAATGTTTTATTAAACACAACATTAATAATATTGTGCATGCATATAAATTCAATGTATTGTTTTATAAACTCTATATTCCATATACTTCATGTGGAATGTACAAAATCTATTATAAAAACAAAAAATAAAATAAAAAATTCAATTCAATAAGTTATTAATTCAATCCCAATCTTCTTCTGTATCGTAGTTAACATTTTTAGCATTAACACTACAACCGGATGCTAAATTTTCCGCTATTTCATTCTCTTCTTCATCACCTAACTTATACCTGTATGGCTCTGCTTCTAAATTATATTCATCATCGTAGTCCAATTCATCTGTAGCATCTTCATCATCATCGTACTCCGGCAGTACAATAAAATCTCCTTCAATAACAAATTTATTCGATTTTAAAATTTCCAATAACTCTGTCTCTGTACCATCAACACTTTTCACATAATCCATGAGATTTTTCCATGGTAGTTGATAAATACGACGTTCTGTATTGAAATGTAATTCATTATGTCTTGATTGGTTTACATAGTAATTGGCTTCATCTAAAATTTTTTGCTGTTTCGAACGTTTATCCTTATTAAAAGGAAAGTCTACCGCATAGATAGTTTTATACTCAACATCCTCTGCAGTAGGTTGCTTAACTATTTCATGTTTGAGTGGTAAATCGAGTATGTCTAAGCGAGCGAAAATTGCTATTTGTGTAGCATGACCAAGATTTTCATGGTTTGCGGGAGCTTTGCCTACGCCAATAAATGTTACTTGATAATTGGGATATTTTGCGCATATATTTTCAGCCCATGACTGAAATTCACTGCGTGTCCATTCGAACTTGTGGTCATCATGACGAAAACCGTTCGCTAACATAGGACCAAATAAAACATTAAATTCAGAATTTGGTGTTGAGAAAATGGCCAATTTGGGTTGTATAAAACCAAAAATATTTTCAGGTACCTTTTCCAGAACCTCTGGGTGTAGATGTTCAATACTATTTAAAAAGAGACATAGAAGAGGATAATAAATATGATTTATTATATAAATATTAATCGATAATTAATACTTACACTTCCAGAGCAATAACAGCATCTACATCATACAACTGTTCTACAGCATCTGTTATACTACCCTGTAGTACTTCAATTCGAAGAGGTATTTCACGTTTTTGTAAAAAGTCCGATACTAAAGGAACTGCTCTTTGTTGGTAAACAACTAATAAATGTGCATCTATATCCACCTTATAATAAAAATTAAATAATAATTTTAATAGTAATTAAATTAAAAAATTACTTTGATGTATACATATGTATAACAAAAGAATTGCTAAAAGAATGTTCTTAAATTATTGATTTGATTTCATGCACTACACTGGTTGATAAAGCTAACTTCCCAAATAGCAATCAACCACTGCCTGGACTTGAAAGGCTTTCAGTAAATATGATCAGTATATTCTTTCGAGCTCGAACATTTAAAAAGGTTCTTACGCAACTCAACACTAACAAGTTTACTGGGCCTGAAGGAATTTCAACACTGTTCCTGAAGTAGTTTCCTTAACGCTAGCTCTTCTGTTAGTTATCATTTTCAGTGGCTGAAACGGCACCGGAATTTTTCTATCTTGCTTGTAGGTTGCTAAAATAACGCCAATCTCCAAAAAGAGTGCAACCATGCCATCTATTGAGCTCTCTCAAACTATATAGGATATCCCTATATTACCCTGACAAACTTCAGGATTCTGCTCGGTGCAATCAAAGATAGTTTCCTTTTGTAGGACGTCTTTACACCTTGAAAGTTTACTTTGCAACGTGTTGTGTATGTTGAGAAGGGAAAAACGAACGAAATCACACTGACTTACTCCATTTATGGATGGTTCTATACATAACAACAAAATATCAAGAGTTTGTCAAAGTAGACTTTAAACGTCCAAAAGGCGAATACTAAAATCTAATTCCAATATTACTTCATTTCAAATAGATGTTATTCAAAAACACGATTCAAATAAGCGCTTCAATTGGCATCACAATTTCGGTTTCAAATATGGAGCAAAGCATAATCTTTATATAAATCATTCACAATAACAAATGGTATGGTTCAATTGAAGAAGCTCTGTTTTATCATCTATTGTAGTACAGTGAGTAATTTAATCACATTCACTTTGTATTGTTTGTTGCAACAAAACTATTGAAATAAGTTAGTAAACTATAAAAAATTATATTTCAGAATAATTTCACTTTGTCTTTTGACAGTAAATGTCAAAACAACCATATAAAAAGCGCGCTCATTTCTTTCATCTGGCAATATTAAAATAAAAGGAATGAAATTGAAACATCTATCAGCTTTGGATGTGTTTCAGTATGTAATGTCAGTCCGTGTGTGTGTGTACGAAAAGTCGAGAGTGATAGAAGAAAAAATAAAGCCCCCATTAAAGAGGCTATAGTTTTTGTAAGTTTTTAGTGGTAAAATTATAAGAAATAATTACAAAAGTTTGTGAATTATACAAATAAGTTTATGTTAATACTCTATAAATAAAATTTGATTGAATTAGTTTAAATCTAAAGCCTTTTAATTAAAAGTGAAATGTGGCTGAAAATTTTTTCATTGAAAAAAGGAGGAAAAAAATAAATAGATAGGAAAAAAATGTTTTAATGTGGAAATGAAACAGAAAATTAAAAAGAAAACATAATTCGAAAAAAAACTAATGGAATATACATTTGTATATACATGGTGTTAACGTTTGTGTGTGCCTTAAAAAAAAGTATTACGCTACTGCAGACAAATTCAATTGATGTGTAAATTTGTTAAATAAGATTTATATAGACAGGATTAGAGAAACAAAAAAGTTTTACTTAAAATATTAACCATTATTTTAATAAAATATTGGCAATAAATTTAATTGTAAAGGAGAGATGTAACTCTAGGTGGATACATTAATGATCTGCCAACTAATGCGGTTCGTTCTCGTGACAGCGCTGTTTCTTTTCCTCTTTCAATTTCTTGTTCGGTCGGTTTTTTCATGTGTTTTTGTTGTTCCGTTTTGTTTAATTTTTACAAAATTTGTTTTTTTTTTCGTCTTGTCTGCTATAAAGCGGTATTGTCGGCAATGTTTTCAACATTTTTTCCTCGCTACCTTCTTAAATGTGTCCAATACTTTGGTTGAGTGTGTGTTTATACATTTTGTTTTGTTGTATGTGTCGTTTCGTTCAAAAGAAAACGTATTTCTAAATATTTTCTTTGGGATTTTTTACTTTTTCAAGGCAATCATAAAAGGTCTGCTAGTATTTCTAAATTACTACGAAACTTGTGTATGTATGTATTTCCTCGTTAAGAAAACAAATTTGTTGCACATATTAACAAAATAAAAAGAAGTAGTATTGTAGTTGTAAAAAATAAGTATTAATTTTATATGAACTATATACGTATATATATATACTTGTCCACATACATTTCCTTTAACGATTTTTCTTTCATATGTTTTTTGTTCTTAAAACCAGAGTTGCTATATTGTATGTAACGTGAATATTGTTTATATGGAATGAATGGAATTGAAGCACGTTTAAATGTCAAATTGTACAATGTATTGGTTTCGTTAAAGGGATGTTATACATATGTTTAAAGGTGCTAAATTTTTTTCTTTTGTGTAGAGACTTCAAAGGACTATGGTATATTTTCTTGTATATATAAATGCTTGTATATTTTTAAAATCAAGTTTAGAGAAGAAACTATATTACAAATATTTAGGGTTATTACTTGCTTTTTTAATGGGGAATTGTGATAGTTTATGTCGCTTTTGTTAATAATATTAAGCACAAAAAACATTGAATTGCACTATGTGAACTTGAAGCGATAATCGTACATTTGTAAACACAGTGCACAATATAGTTATAAGGTATCTTGCCACAACTTCGGGTAGATGAATAAAACCTATCATAAAAATGGAGTTGGGTATGGTCACTAATTTCTAGAACTTTGGATCTTCTCAGGGACCCAAGTCTGCATAAAATGTCCTTGGATATGTCGCCGAATTTTCATTTAATAGTATTTAGAAACAATTTAAGATAGAATGTAAAAATGTTATTTTTTTAATCCTACGTCTAAAAGCCTAGCTGAACAGACAATTATGTTATATCATCCACTGTCTGTATATAACTCTATATGTATGAGTATTAAGTACGTATACATGTGTGCCCGTATTACAAAAATTCATGAATTGTAACTACTTAACTAACTTTTCTCTGTATATATTTTCTTTTCATACGTTTGTACCAACCAAATTGCACGAATCAACTTTATGGAACGTTTAAAAAATGCAACAACAACTGCGATTACTAATTTAAAGCAGTCAGTTTTTTAAAAAAGAAAAAACTTCACAATATAAAAAGTACATAAAAACAACAAAACTAACAACGCTGATTATAATGTTTTAATGCAAGCCAGAGTAGTAAAACAAACAAAAAAATATAAAAAACCACCAACAAAACAAACAAATCACAATAACTAGAAGAGAGAAATAAAGAAGAGTAAGAAAACAAAAGATAAAAATTATATATTGAGACCAACAACAACGTAAGAATATAAATAAAACAATATTCAATTGAAAAACGTTTAACTGAAAAGAGGAAACATTTCAAAGCCAAACATTCGTCAGAGAGAGAGAGTTTTGAAGAAACGGTCGTGGACAAATCAATTAAATTAAAAAGGAATATTTCAATAGATGTAATGATAATAAATTTCTATTAAATATTTAACAATTACAACGTTCCTGTTTTACTGAACAAAAAAAAAAAAGAAAAACACAACCAACACTAAAATGAAATCGTTGAATAAAAAAAGAGACTGAATCTTATAAAAACTAGAAGAAAAATTAGGACATCATACCCTTCTTTTTTCGTTACCGGCGCACTCATTAATCCAAAGCTAAACTGGCATAGAACTTCAAATGTTTTAACACAAACGAAAACGGCAAATAAACAGATCGAAATTACAACAAAGTGAATAAAAAAAACATACTCAACATACGCACAGGCATTGTATACAATGGGTAAACGTGTTATAGTGGAAACACACAATAATAGTCAACATGTTACGCCAGTGACTACAGGGCAACGTAGCATACGTAAAAGAAAATGTAATTCCAATATTACGAATGGCAAAAATCTACGAATGAATAATGCTTCCCATAATAATTATTGGCATGAAAACGATGATGAAGATTCATCATCGAACGATGGCCCGCCATTGGGCATGTTAACCACACCACGCAATGCTTCAAGTAAGCATGCCAATAATTCCTCCATACTCCTAAATAACTCCTTAAATATAAGCCTTACGCAAAACGATAACAATTCTCCATTAACGGAATCACCAAAACCTGTTTACACTCTGAGACCGTCTGTCGTCAATGGTACGGTTTTACGTGATTTAACACAGAAGCCATGGCGTTTAGGTCGACCCATTGGTAAGTGCTAAAAATTCAATTAATTTTTTGTTGTTTTATTATTATTATTAAACAATAGATTTATTTAAATCGCATTATTATGTTAATGTGGTCATTAATTGCAAATATTCTTTAGACATTTTTACAATTAATCAATATTATAAATTTAGAATTCTTGTTTTTTTCTTCTGATCTTTGCAGGCAAAGGCAATTTTGGTGAAATATTTTTAGCATCTGACAACATTAGCATTCCGGTTACAAATGAAAATGCAAAATTCGTTGTTAAAATTGAGCCGCATTCTAATGGTCCACTATTTGTGGAAATACATTGTCTTATGAACACTGCCAAAAAAAATCGTACGTATACAAATTACGTCTCCTAAATATCCGCTAATCTATATAAGAAATCAGTGTACATATACATACGTATATTAGATGTTTACAGTACGAAGTATATATACTCTGGATCCTTATTAGTAGTATTACTAGAAAGAATGACAGTAGGCTTCTTTCAAACATGTTTTAAGTTGTATTTTATTTATGAAGGCATGCGAAAATGTGGTGGCAGTTTGTAAACAATTGTGTAATATAAATTATGCTTTGAACTTTTTTTCCTTTAGACGTCACTAAAAGCGAAAATACTACTGAGGGCGGTTATGATGACGATCTAGCCACAGCTGCTTGCAATACTATTCCTAAAAAGGCACCATCTGGTATTCCCGATTATATAGCGTCGGGTTCGCATTATTTTGGCAACGCACGATATCGTTTTTTGGTATTACCACGTTTTGATCGAGACTTACATTCACTAATTAAAAAATGTCGTGTCCATCAGAAATCGGTTTTAACACTAGCCATACAGATTATAAATGTGTTGGAAAATCTACATGACAAGGGCTACTGTCACAATGATGTTAAAGCTCAAAATCTTATGATATCAAAGTGTAAATATTTAACTCAACGAAACAAAATAGTTGCGTTAAAAACTGAGCCGTCCTCTTATCCGAATGGTATCGTAGTAGCTGGCGGCAAACAGTGTATAAAATCAGCTGCAAAATATGATGATCACTATGATGAGAAACAACAGACTACCGATAGCGGGAACAGTTCGGAGCAAGAAGCAAATGACGAAGACGATAAAGATTTTGTTGTTAAGCGCAAAATGTACGACATCGATCGTGACTACGAAGAGGAAGAATCACCAACCGAAGAAGAGGACGACGAGGATGAAGATTTTGATGATGGCGCCACATCAAATAGTACGAACAGTAATAGCATGGATGTGTATCATACTCCTCTAAACGAAAATAAACGTCAGAGTGAAAAGAAGAAGACATCGCGTTCTATTGTACAATATAGTGGTTCAAATCCGGTGAGATCATGTCGTCGTGAAAAACCAAATTCCATATACGATGAAATGGTGAAATCCCATTATTTGCGTCCTACCAAACGCATCAGCTATTTGGAATTTTTCAATGAGGATGGTGTCTCAGTGAAAAGCCATAGCAATGAAAATAGTAACTCAGCTAGTGATATGCATTCCAACAGTTCGGATGATGATTCCGAAGAATTTGTGCCTCGGTATATACGTCGCAGCATTAAGTCATCGACTAAAAAGTCGTACCGTACGAATATGAATTCGCGCCGTTTAACCAGACGTCAGGAAAAACTTTTAGGAATCAATAACAACAAACCCAATCACAAAATTTCTGGTGATGTGGAGAACGAGAATAAAAAGAAATTAAAGAGCGAAAGATATGAAAATAATCTACACCACACACAAAATGAACCAGAAGAATGGGTTGAGATAAATGAAGAACGTATTTTCCTAATCGATTATGGACTAGCTTCAAAATTCATTGATAATGGTGTTCATCGTCCCTTTGTTATGGATCAGCGGAGAGCCCATGATGGAACACTTGAATTTACTTCTCGCGATGCTCATATGGGCGCCCATTCTCGACGTAGTGATATGGAATGTCTTGGATATAACCTGCTTTTCTGGTCACAGGGTTATTTACCTTGGAAAGAGGCGGCCACAAATCAACAACAGGAAAAGGTACATCACGCCAAAGAATTTCTAATGACCGATGTTCGTGAACATTTAAGGCAAATTTATGGTAAACAAGTTCCCAAATATTTGGGAGAATACCTTCATTTAGTTGGTCAGCTGGCCTATCACGAACGTCCTGATTATAGTCGTTACAGGCGATTATTTGAAAGAGAATACCAGCAACTGGGCTATTCTCTGTCTGATATGCGTTTACAAATGCACGAGATACAGCGAACGTGCGTGCGTGTCAAAGAAGAGATTGAAAATAAAAATGACTTCTTTGAACCAAATAAAAATAACGGCGCTTGCAACATGGTCATGAGTATTATGCAGAATTTGTCAGTGGGAGGCACACCATTTCATGAAAGAACACTATCGAATCGTGTCTCACCCAAGAATTTACGGTCTAAATCTGACAAAAAGTCCTCAAAAAAGAAAAAGTTCTCATGGACTGAAATATTATCGCAAGATCCAGATCAAATAGCGAGAGAGCGAGCGGAAAAAGAATTTGATCGCGAAGAGGAATTGTGTGATGTACAACAACCTATAGTCAGGCGTTACCAGGGCAAACCAACAAATGCTATACGCGTAATGCTCGCGCTATTAGGACGTTCAGTATCGGACTATGAGGCAGAAACTTTGGAACTAGAAAAGCATACTAAGCAAAAACACCACAAAAATGAGAATGAGGTAAGCTATAGTTTTTATTATGTACGACAATCATAGTCTCATCAATAATCTTTAATATTTCTTAGAACAATATGGAAATAGATGAATGTGATAATGGAAAAGAGCATAACGACGCAGTGGAGGCTATGGACGAAGATTATGATGAAGACGTGGACAGAGATGGCGAACATGATGTTGAGTATAACGATCAAAGTGGCGATGAGGACGATACAGATGCTACAGAAACATCCGACCAATACACAAAACGTAAAACGACAGCTCAACGACAACAACAAGCAAATAGCAAACGTAGAATTAATGCGAGCAAACTTACTGCTTCAAGAAAATTGATATTAAAAACACCGAACATGACACCAGCAGCTGACAATAACCCATCTATATTAGGTACGCGAACCAGAGGCAAAAAGGGAACTAAAGTTAAAAGGGTTAAATTATCGTCACCCGTATCGAAGTCTAAAACCAAGACGACAAAGTCAACTACAAAGCGTGGCAGTACTACAAAAACTCCAGCTCGAAAGTCATCATATTCATCATCAACAACAGCTTCCTCTGCTGCCGGTGAGATTGAACATCAGCAAGAGCAAAGTTCTACGATAGGCACTAAACGGGAACGTCGTACAAGACGATGCCTTTTAAAGACTGATTTAACAACAGCCGAAAGTCTACACGAAGATGATTCCAATTCAAATTTTAGTCCAGATGTTAAAGGTTTATTATGGAAATTTAATAACACAGAAGCAATGCATTCACGCAACTATAAAAAATGATTATTTTATGTGAAGTAAGAGCAACACTTATAGGTGGTAATCCAACATATTTTTTTATTTCTTAATATGAAGTCGTTGAATTTCAGTTTTTAAGAATTTTAAATTAGTATATGCTAAAATGAATACAACAAATGTAAGTAACATACATTTACTGTTATAACATGCATACAAACAGACAGGCACACACACACATATACACATATATAAATGTAAAATGAACAAAATTTTGATGAAAATATTTCGTTATAAGGAATTATAAGCCACATAAAAAAAAAACTATGAAAAAAAGTATTAAACAAACCCCTATGAATAGTTAAAACAAAACCCGATGATATAAAATTAAATGCATTGAAAAAAACTAATTTTCTTCTCATTCAAACTACAAAAAATTTTGATATTCATAATAAACATTTTCAAGTATCCTAAAACTGAGCATACATATACAATATACACTTAAACAAAATCTATCATTTAAAATATAAAAAATAGTTAAAATAAAGCTAAAAAAAATAGTGAATATAAAAGATTACTTAAAAATGGAAAAAATCATCACTTAAAATTATATTACAACAATATGTACAATTGGCATAAAAATAAAAAATAAATATTTATTAAATTAAAAAGGAAGAGAAAGAAAAATAAATTTTGTAACTTTTAATAACTGATTATTGAATTTCTATTTCATTTTCATTTCTACTCTTTTTTTGTATAAACTATAACTGAAAAATATTGAATTCAATTCAATCTTCTTTGATTAGTTTAAAAAAACAAATAAACTGTTAAATATATATATTCATCCTATCAAAAACCATTATTAATATGATCCTGTATCATTATTTCTTCTAAGTTTTAATATTATTGTTAGTTATGTTACAGTTATCTTTTTTTTATCACCCCCTATCATATTCTTTTTTTTTTTTAATTTGTGTCACCTAAAGCTTGTTTTTTTTTAATTTTTTTTGTTTATATTTTTATTATTACGCACTTTTTATAAAACATAATTTAAGTAGAATTAATTGTCTTATTTAATTAATAATAGTAATAAAAAAAACTATAAAATATCGTAAAAATCAACAAGAGAAATATAAAAAAAATCCTTTAAGAAATATTTTAGGTTATCTATATATATATATATATTAAAATCCATAAGAAATTAATCGTAATATATTAAAAATACAACAATGAATCAACAAAATCAAATAAACAAAAAATATGAAAAAGAAACGAACTGTTTTTGCCCTGAATTATAGTTAGCAGCAAAGACTACTTAACAACTTATTCAGGGAACTACTATTTTAGGCAAATATATTTTGAAAATTTTTATCATCAAAGTACACTAAAAAAGAAAATATATGAATGTGGAAGAGAAAGATATTTCTTAAATTTTTAAGAAAGACGAACATTAGCTATGTGGGTTTAAAGACGTGTATAGTCATAGTAATAAATACAAAATCACCTACAGCTCATGGAATCCAATGTGTTCGTCCTAGTAAAAGGAAAGACAAAGAAAGAAAGAAAGGGTAACTACGAGTGGATGTTTGCACCGCCTTTAGCCAGCATAATACTATTACAAGCCTTGGAAAGCCTGGATTTCGTCGGCTATTCAAATTTTTTTTCTACCAGTAGCCAGACAGGCATAGACGAGATGGTATAACTATCTTCACTACAGAGATCTATCGCATATATCCAACAGCGGCCTAACATCGCGGTATTGCGTAGGAAACTTTCTGACCAGTGTCAAGTTGTGTTTATTTAGTCCCAGCAGTTAGTTCTACTACTGTAAATAGATGGCCAAAGACTCTTTGTTACGTAACACCCCGATCTGTCCTACCAGAGTTTAACTTTATCATCCAATGGGTCCATAAGGGTACCAGATAAGAACTAACAAAAGAGTTATAAATCGAGTGAGAACCCAATCTATCGCGTGGGCTGACGCAGTCATTACCAAAAATATCACTACATTCCATTTCAGAATGACCTTATCGGATCAAAGGATCCTTACAGTCAAGCCTTACAAAATAACAATTCTAACGCCCTTATAACAAAGATCCAGTCCGAGCACCGCATAAAAGACCAAAATATCCGTCTCCCACTCGTGAAAACCGTTGAAACAGGTTAGGTTAGACGACGTGTATTTGTCAATTAAGACAAGTACAGTACCCGGAGGTCGAATTGACCCATTGTACAACGTCCTAGTTTCTCACACCACTTATGTTGTGTGTGTGTTAATTTTATACATTAGTGGTGGGACCTACAGTTTAAAGTCGACTCCGAACGACAGATTTTTGAGAAACTTTTGCATGGCAATTTTATTTACTTTCAGAGTTTTTGCCAGAAATCTGCTGAGAGGAAGTCGCCGAAGAATTACTTTTTGTATTTTGTCTTGATGTCTGGCCTGGGGCTCGAACCCTGGCTTTACGTCTAATAAGCCAACACACTACCTACTAGACTACGGCGACTTCAACAGGATATAATGGGATTTCCCAAATTTCCGGATACTAGAATCTAAAGGCAAAGGTTAACACAGTTCCGGGATCAATAAGCCGGTGTTTCGATCAGAATCCCTTTACTTATCAGTGGAGAAAAGAAGGATTCCTCAAGCAGATTAGTTTGCAAAGGTATCTCAAAAATATCAATTTTGGGTAATAACACTAAAGTAATAAACAAACCATAGAAAACATATGCATCATCCTCAAACAAACAAAGGCGGGTAATAAGACTGAAGGAAGAAACAAATCATAGGAAAGATAGATAGTTTCTAATACATCATCCTCAAACATTTCAACCAAAAAATTTGTGAAATATAGCGAAAACATTAAAATCGCCCAATAATCTTATTTGAGCACTAGTCTTAAGTCGATTGCTAAATTGACTATGGATACCTATGTGTCTTCTAATAAGTAATAATGGTTTTAAGTATGGAAAATATATGTGAAATTTACTGCTACATTAATGACTTTAATTTTTGTAATTCTAATTACATATTGAAGAGGTTTCTGGAAGGTATGCGAGCAAACAAATCCTATATCTAAATGAAAGCTTTTCATATAGGTTTAAGTCGGAGTGGTGGCTCTGAGCTCACTTGAGCACGCATAGCGGCTCGTTGCGACGCCACAGGTGAACGCAGTCACTGTATTGACCAAATTCTACCAAAACCATGGAAGAAGAGGAAGTTGGTCAGCGCAAGGGCTGCACAAAGGCTTTCATATGGTCTAATATTTGTATAAACCAGTAATTGCTAGGGATTAATTTTTCTAACATTGAAGATTATATGAATTATTTACTCTTCAAAGTGCATTTCATAGATGGTCCATAAATAGTTTTTCTTCCATTTCATATAAAATGCCTTTTATTGTTTCTTTCACTTACCTCCAGTATATGTTCAACGCCAGGTATGCGTCTTAATAATGGCAGCAGCCTTAATTCAGCACAACCGAAATCTACAATCTTTATAAAAGAATTCTTATTTTAAACCATACAGACAACTTTCCGTGCGATTTTATACCTTCTTCATTGGCTGTTTCCATCGCCGGTCATTAACAATACGTATGGCCGTTGTATAGCGCTGTTCGAACACAGGTGGATCAAATTTTATTTTACCTTCTGGTGTTATATACGTGTTGGTACGAAGACCACCGTCCGGTAAAGTATATGAAAACATAATTCAATAAGATCAATATATAAATTAACTCAATTCCTTTTCTTATTTCCAATGGATGTACGGGGAAATTTGAAACTACTTTCATATAAATGCAATTTTAATTATTCACAATAGTGCCGGCAGCCCTAAAGAATGAAATGGAAATGAAACAAAATAGGCATTGGTGAAAAATATTTAAAGGTTACGAGGGTGGACCAGTAAGTACACGGTGTTTTGAATTATGCAGTTTTTTTAGATAAAAAAAATCATTTTTCAATATAGCAATCAGTGGGGGTTAAACGGTGTAGTAAACAACGTAGCGTGTTAAAATTTTGACAGTAGTAAACTGACAGATCCCTGTTAATGGAAGAGGCATTGCCCTATCAATTAAAAAGCGGGAAATTTAAAACGTCACGTATGCTTTAGACCATCTTATAATACATACACAAAAAAATCGATGTACCCGACTACTTCCCAACCACCGCTATACGCCCAGTGGACCAGCAGTTGACAACCAGCGAGATGGATTAATTCTTCCAGTCAACCGCCAAGCTGTACAAACTTTTTGTTATATTACTGTTTCAGCAGCAGTGAAGTTGCTACAACAAACATTTATGGCTTGGTTCAGAGGCAACGGAAATGGTATTACGACGGCTACTGACAGCCAACATTTGAAAATGTCACCAAAAGATTCTTTGTTGGCAAAAACAAATAGTTTGCCTGCTGGGAAAGTTCCATTCGCTATAGACCCAGTAAATTAATGCCCTGATTACCTTTACTTTCAAATTTGAAATTGAAAAAATCTTCCCATGACACAAATCCGTTTTTGCATCTTTGTTATTCCTTTCAAATTCAAATGTGTTTACGACCTCGTTTGAATTTGACTGAATAGCTTACAATACGCTGTTAATAATTCAAGTGCTAAGTTAGTTCCACGTGACACACAGAGAACATCTATTCTGGAAATTATTTCCTAAACCAAATCCTCCTATATATATCTAACGATGTTTAGCTAGATTCTATAATAAAAATTAAAGAATGAGTTGTTTTTGTTGTCTTCTTTTATTTCAAATAATATTATACATATTTTTAGCCATTTCCAAAGTAAACGTGGGAACAGGGAGAATCCGTCCTTGCCTGTAAATAAACGAAGACATGTTATTAGTTTTGTTTTTCGCATACATGGTTTGCACGTTTTAATAAACAATTATTTATTAAATTGGTTTTCAGCATGTTGGTCTCATCAAGCTTGTCTTTATGACAGGGATAACTAAAAGCTCATCATTGCCAATTTATTAAACAAATTAAAATCGAAAACGAAGTTTAAAGAATGTTTTCAAAAGAAAACTTTCAAGTTCAATACATAAGGTTAATAATAGAGAAACACATTTTATACACACCTTTGACTAAAGTCTGGCAACACCGAAATATATTAGAATTGAAACAGCATTGATGCCAATAGCGGATTTAACCCATATGCTGAAAAATTACAAAAAGCACGTGTTAGATATTCATTCAAGTAAAAAGAAATTTTGTAATTATATTATATATATATATAATCAGACGTAAGGTAATATCAGCACAAAAATTCAGCTATATGCTTGTCTTTAACTATCATCACATCATATACTATTTTTCAATACAATTTTTGCTTACCTATTATTTTCGAAGGCATTAAATGGGCCGCATGTCATGGAAACAAAATGAACCTATAAAAAGAATGAAAATATTCTTTAGTTATTTAAAATAGGTATTTTTTTTTTCATAGACTGTAATGTAAAATTCAGATAAAATAAACCACTCAGCATAAATCTCAGACTGGGACGGTACAAAAAGGTCATCATACAGAATCTGTTCATTTGCAAACCTTTTGAGTTGGGAAATGAACAGATTCTCTGATTTTATATTATAAATATTTGTGCTTTTATTACTAACCTCATATTTTGCTATCACGCTTTTAATGAATTTACGCATCGGCCTCTATATTAACCAACCCATATTTTCTAAAAAAAAAATAAAATTGAATTAATTTTAATTGTTTAAAAGAAATAAATAAAATTAAGTAATAAAATTCAGTTAATATAAACCACTCAGCATAGTAATCTCAGACTGGGACGGTACAAAAAGGTCATCATATAGAATCTGTATTTGGCACCAAAAAATTTCAATACTAACCTTAAATATTTTTCAATTTGAACCGCTTTGGTTCATTATAAACCATCAACTTTTATTTTTTAAGTATTTTCCAAGACCATTGCCTTTTTCTAGAGACATATTGTTTAATTTTCAACTAGTCACATTCACTTCTAATTTACAAATGAAAGAGTCTATGGCAAAACTATGATTAAGTGGACAATATGAAAATTGAAACACCTAAACGGTTACCAGTTACCTATCAATCCCAAAATGAAATTTGAAACACCTAAACGGTTACCAGTACTTATCAAATCCAAGGCGAATTCATATACTGTGAACAGCGTTGCCATTTGCCAAGATTTTAATTTTCAGTTTTCTGAGATGCAAAAAATATTTCAATAAATTTGTTTTTTAATAAAACAAGTGTTTTCAATAAATTTTAAATAAATCAACCAGCCAAGGCTAGTAAAGGAACACCAACAGAGGAAGTAACAGAGGCAGAGAAGTAATAGAGTTTTTATCAGAAGTATAAAATTAAAAAAATTCTGGCAACGCTGACTGTGAACGTGTTTTTATCAGGGCGTACTATGAATTCGCCTTGGTTTTTATATTAACAAAATGGCCAAGGCGAATTCATTATAATTATATATATTCATTATAATATATAAAATGGCATTGGCATACTAATTTTTTCAGATAAAATACATAAATATGCACTATTCGGAGTGCGATTTAAAGTTTCATTGTCATGCCCATTATGCCTGTTTCGTCATTTGTATATTACTATTGGCTGGAATTTCTCAACAAAGTGAGTTTTATGAAGGTGTGGATTCCATTCAAATCGTCTTTTCCACAATAACAAAGTCAATTGTGTATTTGGAGGGGCCAGTTTTGCGTTATGACTGCTATGAAGTTCTTCAGATGGATTCTGGTTAATCGCAAATCTAGTTTTGATCTCTGTCCAATAAGGTTCATTTTTCCCCACATCTTTCTTTCGGAAATAGGTGAAACATTCTATTTGTCCCTAAGTACAGGACTGCTAGCGTTACGATTGAATTCTCTGTGGTGCGAGCTTTAAGAAGTACGTTAGTTATGTTGTGACGACTCCACTGCGCTTTCCGGACGATTTCCAAATGAGTGAATGAGAAAATAAAAGTAATTAATTCTTATTGTCAACGTCAGTTATTTAGTTACTCTCATATCCCATTCTGCAAGAACACACATGTTAGTAACCGTTATCTCGCTACCAATCTAGAACACATGGCATTGCTGGGATGTCTAGGAATCTAGGAATGAAACCTTAAATAATACGATATATCCTTATTCGACATACTCTAATGCTGGATTCGTATAGCGTCTGTCTTCATAGCTATTATTATTTCATTAAGCGGGTAGTATAATAAAAAATCCAAGATTCGACTAATTCGAAAAGATTCCACATCAGACTTTGTTGGGTTGTAGCCATCCTCATAATTCGCTCAAACCGGGTTTGATTATTTGTTTTTGCTACAACAGCCAAACACTAAACCGCAGCTCCACAGAATAAAGTTGGTTTGATAACAAAGCCGTACAGCCCTGTGTACATGTTTAGGGCTAATACCTCTGTTTATGTCAATTGCTTTCTTGCAGCATTGAATAGTAGTTACCGCAATAGTGGTTCTGGAGTGTGTATTCATATTCCAATTTAGTTTGCAAAAATAATTTGTCCATTTTTGAGAATACAAGTCTACGTATTTCGTTTGAAAAATGAAATATTGATAATACTTATGAACCAATATATTCTTATGGAAAATAATCTTTCAATTGGAGATCCATTTAGTGATATAAATAATGTTGCCAAAGCACTTTACTTTTTTATAATTTATTTTCATTTTGATTCCAAATTATAAAACAATTTAACATATTTTTATTTATTAATTTAAAAATAAATATTTAGTTTAGGAGTTAAAGAATACACTTTAAACTAGAAGTACTTATAATTAAAATTAATTCATAGCGATATAATTACATCTTCAGATATACAACATATGTTTTTATTCAACCAAATGAAATGAAAATGTTGAATTGATACTTTTAGATTATGCTGTTAATTTTTTACAATTAGAAATTAAATATTTTTATGTAAATTTTTAAGTTCCTGAGTTTATTAACTACTTGGCTTTAACATAAACTATAATTTTTATTGACTTATCTTACATTTAAATTCCATACAAAAATTAATTCCTTAATGTTTGACTTTTTCAGGTTATGTTTTAAGCTCCATCTCTATCTTAAGAGTTTCGCTAATTACGTTAATTTTTTATTTTAAAAGGGGTACAGAATTTTCAGATGTTTTAGCCTTCCAAAATGTTAAAGTTCGTCGATAGAGAAATGTCTTTAGCATTGCCTGAGTGCTAGTTTTTAATTCAAAGTTTGGTTGGAAATGTCGCAACGAATTGTAACAATCATCTACACCAAATCTTTGCAGACGTAAGATAGAACATAAGGATGCTTCCTGTATAATAGGCCGCTCAATGCTATTAAGAAATCGCGAAAATTCGTTCAGATATGGCTTAACGTCTGTATTGCTTGGAAATGGTTTTAAAACCATAGAAATAACTTCTAATAAAATAGCTATGGAATCGTCAAACTCATTAGTCTTCAAAGCAAGACAGTAATATTCTTGTGCTAAAGGTAATAAATGCTGCAAAAGTATTACATTTTGTGTGTGTTGAACACCCAAACGCTTACATAGTACACTGAACGCCTGGTAAAGATTGTAGGATTTATTAATTTTAAGTTTTTCTACTAGCACGTTAACAACCTCTTCTGCTTTGGGTTTAAAAGGCTCAAAATGATATTCATAGCGTAGCTTGGAAAGTAAAGATCTACCGCGCAATTCCATTTTGTCCATATCGTATTTCGTATTCATTAGAATGTGAACTATAACAGTTATTAAGGCATCCGAACGATCATAGGTTTTGTCTTCACGATATGGCAGTACGGTAGGGTACCACATTAAAACCTCATGAATCATTAGAATTGATTTCTGTACATAATAATACAAGCATTTCGCAATGAAAAGACGGGTTGGATTTTCTTCTAGACCAATAGATTCTTGTACTCTACACGTCATCAGATACAGTTGCGTCAAATTTAAAGTAGAATCAAGAGATAGTTTTTCTAATGGTTTTGAACAGAAGAGCACTGATTCAATTTGTTCCATTAGTTCTATACAAAAACAATTATTTTTTGTTAGAAAATTTTTTAAAACTGGAAACAAGCGCTGCATACATTTGGATAAGTGACGTGGTGGCATTTCTTGTATAATTGATGGAAAATCTTTTTCAGGAACCTGCGTAGATTCCACTTTTTGGGAAACATGTATTATAGCTGTATAAATCAGTTTATACTCTGGACATATGGAAAGAAGTTCATTTATTAAACGCATAGCCGTACAATCAGAATCTAATTCCATTTCGTTGTAACAATACTGCAAGATAAGCTTTTCAAATTCATTTAAAATCATACTTTGTTGTTGGCGCTCTTTTTTGGTAACGTTTTGTGTCGCTTCTTTGTGACACTTCATGGAATAGGAATTAATTAGCATATCCAGGAGTGTTTGATTGCCTTGTTTCGGAACAAATTGTGGTGGTCGTTCGGTTGGTATTAGAAAGGCTGGATTAGATTCTGTTTCATGATTTTCCGCTGCTAATGGTGATTGTGGCGATTCGAAGCATTCTAGATTAATTTCCACTTCTAGTTGATTATTTGTAGGAACTTGCTGTTGATTTGAGGGAGTTTCATTGCGTACATGATTTGAAATACCAATAGATTCTTCCAAACAACTTTCTCTAATCTTGCTAGGTATCAAGCTGGATTGAGAATCATTTACTTTTAAAATATTAAAGGTTTCTTGATTTTGTGGTTCATATTCTTCCAGTCGTCTTTCTGTGAAAAACCCCATCTCAGATATAGATAGATTGGTCGTTTCAGTTGCTTTGCATTCGGAATCGGTGATGGAATTCTTGTTAGCCAAGTGAGTAATTTTTTCAGATTGTATCAGTTCTTTCCAAGGAGAATCTTTTAATTTTTTTGTATATTTTCCAATTTCTATGGGCGCATTATTTAAATTTAAGGATGATTCCAATATAATCTGTTGATCTTTTAAGCGCTGTGAACGTTTGCATGGTAGCAAATCGTTTACAGGATCTGTTTTCCGTTTACGACATTTTTTATATCTACTCTCCTGTGATGGAGTGTTTACACTTTGATCGTTGAGTATATCATCCACAATGACATTAACAGACTCTGATAGGACTTCATTGTATAGAGAACTATTTAATATTGTAGATATGTTAGACGAATTTAATGAATCATTTTTAGCATTATATGAACTAGGTTGTTCAGCATCAAATTCTTTTTCAGTCCCTTCCGCCGGATCTTCATCGATTGATAAGCCGTTATCGAAACTATCACTGAAATTGTTTAGATCTTCCTTATCAGCGATTATATCACCAATTTCATTATTTCCAGTCGATGTATTGAAAGCAATTACTTCGTTCTCTTTGGGTGTTTCTTGCATTATTTTTGGAACATTTTCGGCATCAGTAGAGTCAGAAATCGTTGTAAGGGACCAGTCTAATGAACTGATTTGTTCATTATTTGCAACAATGTTATCATGTTGCAATGAATTGGTGGTTTCCTCACCTTGATCATTTGCATTTTCATTATCCTTCTTTTTAGTCTCTGTAGTATCAAGGAAATTAAAATCTTCTGAAATATTCGAGTTTATATTTTCTTCATCCGATTTATTTACCATGTTCTCACGCAATTCTTCCACGGAACCTATGTCCTGTTTTTCTGTATCTTGGTTTTCGATTGATACATTATTTTCGGATTCATTATTTGGGGCTTCTGCCAAATCCTCTATTGAACTAATAGCAGGCTCATTATTACATGGAAGACTTTCATCGTCAGAAGATAATTCAAAATCTTTTTCAAAGTCACTGGTGTACAATGCATTTGTATCGTTTGTATCAGAATTGTTTTGAATCTCTTCATCTTCAACATCATCGTCTAATGAAGGCAATTCATTGCCAGCATTTATAGAATTTACTGTCAATGGTTCATTATTCTGTGTTGTAGATTTTATTACTACCGTGCCAGTGGGTTTATTTTTCTTGCTTGTAATAGCATGTAAATTAAGCGTAGCATCATACACAAGGGTTTCTTTGCACATAGTGTCTGCTTTAGGCGATTTTACATTTAATAAAGGATCAATTTCAATAAAATTGGTGTTCATTTGTTTAAATAATGGTTTTGGATTATCTGGTAAGGCAAATGTATTATTTTTAACAGTTTGACTTTGATTAACAGTCAAAGAATTTGAACACTGTTCTCTATATATCGGGCCAGTAGTATTATTTAAATTATGGTTTTGGCATTCCTGGCTAGTAGCTAAATCCCTTTGTATATCAGTTTTATATTCTAAACTTGTATTATTACTTAAATTTATTATACTTTTTATCACAGGTTTTTTACTTCCTTCGTCATACTCACTTTCCATTTCATCAGTCTCACTATCAGAATCTCCAAAAAGTGAGTGATATTTATCTTCAACATTTTTGGAAGATTTTTCTGTTTTACACTTTGCTGGTGGTTTTAAAAAAGTATCATTGTTGGAGGTAGTTGATTTCTTGTGTCCTTTTGGGCCTGTGTAAGAGGGCTTAATAAAATTGAAATCATTATCATTCTCCGCTTCTCTTTGCGGTTCTGAAGTTTCACCTGAGCATTGCTCTATTGGGTTTTTATTTTCAGTGAAGTTTTCTTTACTAAGTTCTGTATTTCCTTGAGTATTTGTAAACATTTTCAAAAAATCCACAGCCGTTTCGAACTGTTCATTGCAATCTTTTGAAATTTCGCCTGCAGATTCAAAGTTATCTTCCATAATAGGATCTTTTTTAATTTTAGAGAATTTCTTTTCATGATTTTTGCTCTTTTTTAATCTTTTCAGAGTTTTACGTTTCTTTTTCGATAATTTAGTTCCGGGTATAAGAGCTTGATTTTGTTCAAGTATACTATTTTTGGGTTTCCCAACATTTTCTTTGGCACAAGGGATACTATTAAAGGTTAACTCATGACTATTTTTCTGGGTTTCAACTGAAGATTCAACTGAATTCGAAAACGTATTTATTTGCTGAATTTCCATATCGATAGCGCTGTCAGTGTAGTCTGAAATTGAAATATAATTATAAATTTAGAGTTTTTCAAAAATATTCATTTCTAAATACCTTGTGAACGTTCGGAGTTAATTACTGCTTCCATTTCCGTACTATTGGCTCTATTTGGCATTGCTTTTTGAGCTTGAGGCCGTACAATATTTTCGACAAATAAGGAAGATGAGCTATTAAAGCTTACTGGACTGTTTGAAGCCATAGGAACTGTATTAAATAAAAATTTTAATGAGTAATTAGAAAGTATTAAACATTTATTGAACTATACCTGATTCTTCCACTGTTTGGGTTTCAGCTGACGTCGTTGCTTGTGGTTGAGAACTGACATAAAGACCCATGAGCCAATCAAGAAACTGTTGCTGATTTATAGTGGAATTAGCATGGGAATTTGAAATGCCGGCATTGCTAGATTGCAATAAATTCAATAACATTTTACCGAATATTTGCCAAAGTTCATTGAAAGCATTGCAGGTAAATTCACCCAGTGACGAAGTATTTGCTGCAGTATTCAATAAATTAAGTATAGCATGGTGCTGGTTTTGATTGCTTGTGTTAACGTTTACATTTGGAAGCATAGTATTACATTGTCTATGCATGGTTATTCGTTGGGTATTAGGTGTAGGCGAGGCAGAAGGAGTAATTATTTCTTGTTTAATTTTAGAAATACTAGGCGGCAGGTAATCTATTTTACGCCTAATATTACATAACATTGTACATGTACCAATGGTTTTAAAGCTCTTCAACTGCTCTTGAGTACTAGTGTGTGATGGTGATTCCTGCAAAGGTGATACTGATCTAATATGAGCCCATTTAATGAAAGTATTTAAAATATCGTCTACTGGTGGGGCGGTTTGATCCTCAGGAAGCATTGTTTGTACATGTACATGCTTTTGTACTACTTTCTCGGTGTTTGTTTGCCTGGTTATCATTGTACTAATGTATTGAGATCCCTGGTCTCGTTTTGAAGTATAACACTGAGTTGTTCGGTCTTTCGTTATGACTTTTGCAGTCACATTTTCTTCAAGCAGATTACATTGTGTTGACGAAGCTACTGTAGACTTTTCTTTTTCTCTTTCTGAAACATTGTGAATTTCCGTAGGAGGCGAGGCTGTTTTAGTGGGAGTCATTGTCTCTTCATATAGATTACATTGAACAAATGATTCCACTGTTTTAATTTTACGAGTTTTTACTTTGTGTTTCTTTGGACTATTATTTGATGATATTTTAAGTTTCATATTAAAGCAGTAATCTTTTAACCTTTCCAATAAGTCTTTATCACTAGAATATTTCAGTACATCATCGCCTTCTAATTTGTTCATCAGCTTTACATATTTAACTACCAAATCATTAAAATTTATGGGACGACCCTTGTATTCTTCTAAACGAGCCTTCATCTGATCGTTCTCCATAGTTTTATTGATTAAATCGTCATCAATATTTTCATATTTCGTTTCTAAATCGATATATTTTTTCTTTATAGCTTCGTGTTCCTTCTTTTCTTTAGTAAACAATATCTGTATCTCTTGAGCCGTTCTTTGAAAGTCTTTTAGCTGTGACTGAAATTCATTATTTTCATTTTTTAATCTATCAATTACCCCTAACAGTTCGTCAGCCTTAGCTATTGACTGGGCCATTTCCAATTTCATCTTATTGCCATGATTCTTTTTACCAAATCTCCCATCGATGCCATTGCACACGAATGGACTCGAGGAATAACGTTCAGTTGATATAGAACGTTTTGGAGGTGATTCCAAAAAATCCAAAAAATTAGTGTCTTCCATGGTAGACTAATGTTTAGAAAATCACTCTACGCCTTCCAATTGAAAACAGTTTGCCCGTTAATATTTTCAAAACAGTATCAAATAAAATTTTTAAGCATTTTAATATTTTTACTAATTATAAACGTTTATATTTCTCACATTTCACATTTTTAGCGCAAACACATTTTCTATGATAAACAAGACTTTTTTTAATCAAAATAAGACAACAATTGACAAACCAGCTGTCAAAAAGCCGAAAAACATGCTTAAGAACAATGTGTTCAACTTGAAATTTTTAAAGTGTAAGAGGTGGATTTATTTTAAGCGAGAAAGGTAAAATATCAGATATTTGCTTTATAATAAGATCCCACGAATCAACGACAAATATGTATAAATAAAAGTCAATTAATTCGCACAAAAAAAAATTGATCAACTTGGTAAAGGACTTTAATAATTGCAATTATTTTGGGTTTTATTATTCAAAATGTTTTTACGGTGTATTAAGTAATTCCCCACACAATGGAAAAACAATAAAAGTATATGAATTCACCACAAAGTTGTCATTCGCTCTGTTCATTTATTCGGGTTAACGTCAAGTCGGTAACGTAGAAAAAGTTCATTTCATTTTTGTTTTTTTCCAAAAACAGTGCACACATCAATTACAACGCAGCTTTTCCAAATAGAGACAAAATTTTAATTTATTTTGTGAATAAATAACAATAAGAAATTTCGAGTATATTTGATTGAAAGTGATGAAAAAAATTATTAAAAACTAATTTATTTGGGACAATAAAACAAAAAAGAAAATCACACTTTTTGCAAAGAAAAAAAAAACCAGCAGCTGTAATAAAAACGAAAAGTGACAACAACAATAACAACGACGACTGACAAGTTTAACACACCACCATCACCGCCACCAACAGCAATATAATAAAAAAATTAAAAAGTTAAAAACATTCTGCCAGACAACTCATAAATTAAGGAAAATATAAAAAAAACAAATTAAAATTTTGTGTTTTTATAAATTAAATAAAAAAATTATAACAAAAAATAATAGTACATAATTAAATAAGTTCTTGAGGCTGAATATTTTTTTTTAAATTAGTATTAAACAAACACTATTTAAGGACTAATTGTATAAAAATAAAAACACAATCGCACGTAATACTCGAAAATTTTCTTGAATTTTTTGCATATTTATCGATCAACTTGAATAATTTTTAATAAAAATGTCCACAAATCTTCGTCAGATTCCTTTGACTTGCAGCGGTCATACTCGTCCCGTAGTGCATTTGGATTTTAGCGATATTTGTGATAGCGGTTACTTTTTAATATCAGCATGCAAAGGTAAGTAACAAATTAAAAGGGAATACTTATCCCTAGTAAGTCTTAAAAAATTGTTAAATATACTGCCTTGGATTGTTAAATCAAAAGGAGAGGACTAATAAAATAGTATAAAATCCCACATATCGGACGTATATGCAAACATTTAATTTTATTGCATTATTATTCTTAGTTTTTGCTACAAAGTTGGCAAAAACAATGGAAATGTGAACCCAGATTGCCGCATCATCTAGAACAATAGTTCAAGCTTTGGAATTGGATAATTCGCCCTGAAATTTTAAAGCTCACCTACATATCTTGAAGAATACTGCCTTCATTTTTCATGACAGACTTTTATAGCTTGTGTCCAGACAGCTTAACACACGAACGAAAGGTGTATTATTAGTAAAAACATTTCATGAAGCTGAAAAGAGTACAAAACGCTATATCACGGAGAATTTGATGATGCCTCGTCGTCTATAAGCTGTTATTGTACAAATAGTTTAGCAATAGAGCTACATACGTCTTTATCTATATTCATAGTGAAATATTATAACCCGAATCCATTATCTAGCTGTCCATTTTTATAGAATTCAATGATGATTTATTCGACGGTTATTTGTACCTGGCCTGTGGTTTCAGTCTAAGTAAAATGTAATTCTTTCCATTCTTGGAGGAATCACTTGTACTGTGTTATAGCACCGTCATCTATATTCTTGGGAGTAATAGGAAACACCCCTGGTTGCATAATGTGGCATGTACTAGCTCGGGGACAATTTTCATCCAGAGATGCAAAAAATGTAATGAGATTAGAATTGTTTGTGTTTTAAGAGCATCTCATCCCTTCAGACCAAAACTTCTTTTTGGGAAAATAGGGACAATTGAAATACAAACATATACTTTAAAAGGTCTTAAACTGCATAAAAATATTTGTAAGAAAAAAGATAACACGAATTTACTTTAAATTAAGTCCCAAGCAGTTGAAAGTGGCCCTGTAGCCTACGCATTACTTTAGTACACCGTCTAAGATAATCTGATGGATTTTCTATAAAACACTGATTAAGTGATAGTTTAGTATTCGGGATGACATGTTTTAATTAATAACTCTTTCTGGTGTTTAGCAATTATAACTTTAAATAATGCAAAAATATATTGGACTCTTTCTCGGAAAGTAGTATTCATTTGTTATGTAAATTATAATTTTATTTATTTCACTTTCACTAATATGAAAATGGAAACTAAAAAATAAATCCCAGACTATACACGGTCTATTATTTGATGGTGTCCGAAGATACAAATGAAAATTAACAAAACTACATCAATTGTTGATATAAAAGAAAATAAAAATCTCTTTCCGTCTTCAAGGAACGTAGTTACATAGGTAGTCAGGGTTATAAATATTAATAAACTCAAAGACATGATGCCACTGTATACTGTCTCTAATTTAAAAGAATATTTTTCGCATTAATGTTATTATTTTATATTTGTTCCCAGTTCGGTTTCAAATTTCACAAAAAATTAGTTACCTTTTGATTATATTTAAAATATCCTTTATTATAGCAAACATGTGCGGTTTTGATTGATAACATTTAGTTATTTTGTGGTAGAGCCGTTATTCCGTCTGTACAGACCTTTTGCCTTTTCTGAGCGAAAATCTAATTCAATTACAGACTTCTATGGATATTAAAAATAAGAGAAATCGAAAGAATTTTGTCCAGGCTATATTGTGGATGCTTATAAACGCCTCCTCCTTTCAATTTCTGCCGGGTAATAAATAATGTGTGTTGACAATTTCTGATCGTTTTAATTGAATTACTGCTTTCTTTAATCCAGTTGGTTGTTGATATTAGAGATTAGAATCAATCATTTGACCAGGGTGTAGAAGTTTATAATGAACAATTTACTTATAATTCCAATTCCAATGCAATTGGGATTCGCGATCATTCGCGATCTTTTTTGCTTATAATACTTGTACGTGAACTGCTTAGTTCACAATCACACTCTTCCGAAATAATTCGATTATGATTCAAGTTGGCAGTAAACAGGAAATAGAATTTTATTATGCTTCTTTGTGTATCCAGTTTTCTTCATATGTTTGATAAGTGTTTGGCAATGAATGCTTAGTTTCCTAGAAATTTTCACGCTGTCTACGTGTAATTAATTTATTGATTAATTACAATACAATTACAAATTATATTCTAATTATATACGAGCGGAGTAACTTTGACCATATGCTCGGTGTAGAGAGTCTCTGGTGGGATCCTAGCACACTACCCACTAGACTACCAGGGCACCCTACGTGCAATTTAATTTCAATTATTTCCATGATTTTATCGATTTTTTTTAGCAATTGGATGACGAAATTATCAGACAACAAAATTATCAGATCGAAAACGAAGCAACCATTTGTTAATAACAATTTTTCTTGTTACAGTATAGTCCTCGTAACTATAATTTTTGTCAGCAGCCTGTAACTCTTTCTTACTTTTTCTATAATGGAAAAGCAATTTATATCGGTAATTTTTTTGAATTTTCATTAATTTTTAGATTAGAGAACTTTCCACAGCATAAGGTGATTTATATAATAATGTCTTCCAACAAAGTGGATCTTAAAATATCACCTTTCAAGCAAGCTATAGTTATGTCTCATCTAAACAACAAACTCACACCCAAGACCGTTTTTAGGTGATCCTAAGTTTTTTATATTTTCTCTTAAATGTAACCTCAACTTGGAGAATAAATCTTCAAGTGGCATAGTTCTCGCAGCAAGAAGACTTAACGTAATGATCTTTATGTTAGGGAGTGATTTCTACCCAATCCTTATGGTAGGTGTTCACAGTGAAAAGTATTTATGCACCATGTTTACCGTTTATGTTTTATATTTTGATATACACTGTGCAACCAATATTGGAACCTTAAGTGAAACCAATAAATATCAAAATATTTTGATGTTAGTAAAATCTAGAAAGAAACCTACAGTGAAAACAAAAGCACAACTACAGACTGTAGATTAAAATGTCGGGTTTCATAAGCACTTTGTAACGTGAGTACCAATCAATACATTTCACAGATTTTCCTACTACTAATTAATTCACCATTTCTTTTTGTATTCGAGCACTGCAGTAAAGTGTTGTAATTTGTAACTCAACTTTCTCGAGAACTCAATATTTATCGATAAAGAACTTTATTTTTAATAATTATTAGCAAAATACGGAAATTAGTTACCTCAGAAGAGTGGACTGTATTTCTTCTTATTAATTAGAAAACTCCTATAAAGTTATGTTTCATTCTAGCACTTGATGAATAAGAAATCTACTTAAAGTCAAAATACGGAACCTTGACCTAAATGTAAACATTTCATTATAATAGAAATTTGGCTTATTGTTTGTATTATTGTATTAGCCATCAATCATAGTAATTATACACTAAATAAATAGTATAATAACAATACAAAAAGATTAAAGAAACGTGTTATTTCTTCATTTGAATAAAAAAAAAACGGAACGTTAGATTCCTGTAGATTTAGAAATAAACAGATAATGGTTTAATATAGTTTTGTGTAGTATAAGTGTCATTTCCAAGAAACAAAAATTCAGGAAATATATTTATAAATATATGTATGTAAGTGTCTGTATAATTAAATTTCCTGTCACTTTCCTTCCTAATGCATTCATTAATAATTCTTTACTTTGTTCATATTTGTGTTTAAACCATTCGAGTGTTATATGTATATTTTATTAGGCAATTTCTTTCTTTCTTTCCACATCTGTCAATTACTATGTAAATATCATATAATTTTAAAAATTTTATACCAATTTTTATTTGAAAAGAAAAAAAAATGTACAACTTTCGTATGCTTTCTTGTTAATATTTATTTTTTTTTTCGCTTGGTTCCTGTTTTTTTTTAAAGAATGCAACAACGAGTTTTTATTATAAAGTGTTTATTTTAAAAATTTTTATATGAAACAAATTTTTCATTTTCTTAATTGTATTTGCAAAATTAACTGACGTTCAAAATTACAAATATTACAACAATAATACCAATACATTGTAATATATGTACGTGCAAGTAGTTATTAATTTCCTTTAAGTGAGAGATTTTTGTTGGTACTGCACCGGCTGTAACAGCGACAGCGGCTGCTGTTCACTGCTGTTATTGATTCGTTGATAAACTCGTTGCACATACGGGAAGCACCTTGAAATTTCTCATGTTTTTTTGTTTGATTTTCAATTTTTTTTGTGTGTTTCGTGAGAGCTCTTAAACAATAACGCACATTTTTGTTTTTATTGTTTCTATAATTATTTTAACAATTTAGTTTTGCCATTAATATTCGCCTAAAATAGAAAGGAAGAAAATAAAATAAAATGCGTATTGCAAAATAAGAACAAAAACAAATTGATTATCCAAATAGTGTGTTTTATTTATTGTTTATGCTTTATCAACTGCTTTCTATATAGTCTGTACTATTTCTGCAAAGTTTTATTTTAAATATAAGTGTACATATTATAAATATTATTTTGAATTTTTTGTTTTTGTTTGTTAATGATTTTTTTGCTTTCGAACTTACAACATACATTCATTGTAGTTCACCTTGATTACGTACACAGAATATTGCAAATCGTATAAAGATCTTGAATAAATTCAGTTTTTATGAAAATCATTTTTAAATATTATTCTTAACCCATTATTAATTAATAAAAGAAAGTTTGCTTTTTGTCTACTTTAAATTGTTAAATTTTGCTCTATTTTATGTTTAAAGTAAAACGGGGAAAAATCGACTTTCACTAGTAGGATTAGGTTTAGGTTAGAGGACATGAGCTTGCCAATCGAGGCAAGTACAGTAACCGGAGGTCCAGTTGACCCATTGTACAGCATCCTAAAGGGCTACGCTGCCCTTATAGATAGGAAAAAAGGAGAGAAAGTAGGAAGGGGAGAATAAGGAAACGGAAGAATTACAGACTAACAAAACATACAAGAGAACGCGACTACACAATTGATGTAGCCGCCTTGATGTCGGCTTCCGACACAGTATTCAAACCCTCAAAGAAGCTCCAACCAAGGGTCTTCAACCTCAACCTACTAAGGGCTGGATAGTTACAGAGGTAGTGTTCGATAGTCTCCAACTCCTCATTGCAACATACCCTGGACTCGTCCGGCTGGGATCTGCTCCAGATCCTTGTCAGCGATCTCATCTCGCAGTGCCCCGTAATAAACCCAATAACTAACCTTAAGCTGGCGTTATCCAAGCCCAGCAGCCAACCTGTTCTTACACTCTCTATAGCAGGCCATAGACATCTAAAAACATAACAACCCGATCCATTCCCCCAACGCCTCTGCTCTTCCCCTCTGACCCGTCCATTGATAAGACCGTAGAGATGGCAGATTGGGGGATCAGGACCAACTATCACATCGCCTTCAGAAAGTGAACCTAATCTAGCCGAGTATTCCGCTATGACAAGGAACCCAAAGTAGACGGATTCGGTCTGAGCAAAAAGTCATTGACGACTCCTTGCACTCACGAACAAACCGAGATTTGCACTAGACTGATAGAATGGCCTTTAGGGCAGCCTGACTCAACGAAGATGATATAAGATTCCGAATCCGAAGTAGGCCTACCAGCTTTGGCCTCGATAGCTTTCAAGATTGCGAAGATCTCCGCCTGAAACATGCTACAGTCATCCTTTAGCCTGAAGTGAAGTTCAAACCCGAGTTCCCTACAGAAAACCCCTCCACCTAACTTCGGCCCATCTGTGAAGATGGGTATACGTTTCTGCGCCTGTAGTACCCCACCATTCAATACTGCTCTACCCGGTATAAGTACTCCATTACTTGTAAAAACATTTCTTTTTTTTTTGGCAACCTTGCGCCATTAAGGCCCCACTCCACGACTCATCATCTGAACGATCAAAAAAGTGTCACTGGCTTCGACGCATTGTGTGATTGTTTGTGTATTTTAAATTCAAAAAGAGCTGTAGTTTTCTAAAGGTAACTCTTTGTAAAAGCTTATAAAAAATTCTTTGCGTTAATTTAAGTTAAAATAGGCCTGACAAAGTCATATCTGGTAAAGGAAATAGACGCCAATATAACGCAAAACTTGTAAAATTCAGGAAACATAAAAGTATCTCCAGTAATCTGGGCCAGGTAAGGTAAACATCCCGTCGACCTTATACATAAATTCAATTTTCCTATCTCAATATCAAATATATTTGATGTTTTCTGTTTAGGGCTCTAAGAGCGAAGGATGCACTTAAAATTTATACCATAATTTCTTTTTTCAAATCCTGACTATTACTACAGAAAGAATTTAACGGTTGTCGGAATCTACTTGTAAGGCTTACTTTCTGACAAACTCAATTGTAGGTCAAGACAACCAGCCTTTTTAACATTTCTCCCCAGTCATTCTTCCATAGATGTCTAGACAAGCCGTTTTCCAATTCCTAATATGGAATTTCTTAATATGCAATAATAGCTCGGTATCCATATTAAGGTGATCATGGAAATCCTAGCAATAAACAATAAAATAGATCGGTGTTTCTTAAGCAGCCTATCTGTTAATCTAACACTTAAGCGACTATCCCAATAGCATTGGGATATGAATTGCAAAAATCCTATGGGCCGATCCGCATGCAATATATTAAATGCGTCCGTTACACTAAAGCTTATTATAATATCATATAGAACAATCTAAAATCCGTCACACACTACCCTCTAAGTTTCACAATAACGAGTCTCTGTTGAGGTTACTCAAGTCGGTTGTTTGTCAGATTTTTAATTTCTAAACCTGGTTAAGGTTTACTATGCGGAAAAGGATTTGTTTGTTTGATTTAGATTCTGTACAATCATTGGTTATTGAATTTAATTCGTTCGTTATTATTATATTATGAACTAAGCACCCATTAAACAATTAATAGGATAAACATTATATTAAAATTATTATGCATTGATTTGTTTGTTGTACAGTCTTCAAGTTAATCTCTCAATTTATTTTATTTTATTTTCCATTTAAATGCGACATGATAAATGTAGAAATTACTCGGACAAAAAAAAAGCGAATGTATTTTGAAAAAGCTCTCAGTGTGTTGTGTCTGACTGACTGAAAATGCAATTACACGCTTTTGATATCTTTTTTGCCGTACGACTATATGTTCATAGGTTTAAACTAGTCGCTATTGAATTTTGTATGTTGTGTGCATTTCATTTCGTTTTGTATGTTTGTTTGTACGTTTGTGGATAGGAGGCTACAGGTCGTTGGCATTGATGCAAGTTATTGAGTCAAGGTTGCTTCCGCAAACTAAAATTTGTAAAAAGAAATGATAAAAAATAAACGTATTTTAAACAATTTATATGATTAGTCTTTTGATTTTTTATTTTTGTACTTACAAAAGTTATGTTTATTTTCTTTATTTAAAGATGGCAGCCCTATGTTACGACAAGGCGATACTGGTGATTGGGTTGGCACCTTTGAAGGCCATAAGGGAGCTGTTTGGGGTGTAGCTCTCAATAAAAATGCAACATTAGCCGCTTCGGGTGCAGCTGACTTTACGGGAAAAGTATGGAATGCCATAACTGGTGGTGAACTCCATAGTTTCCAACACAAACATATTGTGAAATCGGTAGCATTTGATACCAACTCGGAGAATATAGTAACTGGCAGTAATGAAAAGTTAGTGCGCGTCTTTAATCTCGAACAGCCGCAGGCTGAACCGGAAATGTATAGTGGCCATACGGGCGCTATTAAACGAGCACTGTTCTGCCGCAATGACAAATGCATTTTATCGGCCGCTGAAGATAAAACCGTACGTTTATGGGATCGTTTGACCGGCAATGAAATTCAACGTCTTACATTCCCCACCAATCCGAATAGTTTAGAGATCTCAGCAGACAATCATATACTCACTATAACACACGGCTCTAGTATTAGCTTCTGGGAAGTGGACTCTCTGAAGAAACTAAAAGAGGTTAAAGTGCCCACCAACGTATCATCGGCCAGTTTGCATCCGGATAAGCATGTGTTCGTTTGTGGTGGTGAAGATTTTAAAATGTATAAATTCGATTACATAACTGGCAATGAGATTGGTATGTATATACATTCCTTATTTTATATAGTATAGTCTGTAATTGATTAATAACAATTTAATATTTTATAGAATCTTTCAAGGGTCACTTTGGACCCGTTCACTCAGTGAAATTTTCGCCAGATGGTGAATTATATGCCAGTGGTTCGGAAGATGGTACTTTACGTTTATGGCAAACCACTGTAGGCAAAACTTATGGTCTCTGGAAATGTACTGAACCCAATGAATTGAATAATTCCTTAAGTTCACCTCGCGAAGTTCAAGCCAATTAAACACTACCTTCAATATTTTATTATAAATCTTTCATCTTTTCTATTATTTTATTTACACAAAAACAAAAGAAAACTCTTATTGTAACGCTTAGTTAGTAACATTAAGAAAGTAAAAAAAAAATCAAATTATTTTCTATACCTATACCTTTACATACCTATTACCTATTTACCAACCTATCAGCTGCTATTTCTTTATTTTAATTTAAGATTTGTATTTGAAAAATATTTCCTAGAAAACAAGTTCAACTGAAATTGAATTAAAACTCTGCAAATGTCTTAATATTTATTTCAAATTAAGAAAAACTATACAAAAATATCGACCATGCTGGTCCATGAACTCATTTGAAAATTTAAAACAATTGTAATCGTGTTTCTAAACATCTAAACATTTATCAATTTCTTAGCCAGAAACTTAAATATCACTTCTTGATCTTTTTCTAAAGAAACAAATAAAAAATTCGTTTGTTTTTTAATTTTAATTTAATTAATTATTTTTTTTTTAAATATAATTTAATTTTAAACATTACAAAAGTGCTTATGAATTTTAATTACAGAAATGCTTTTCCATTTTGAAGCAAATATAAGTATGAGAAATAAATATTGCTTTAATTTGTGTATTAAAACAAAACAAAACAAAAAAAAAAATAAATTAAACGTGAGTACCAGTTGCCCAGCCGTGCAAGTAGATTGTTGTAAAGTTTAATAAATCGCCACCTTGTCGCACCTCTGGCATTTGTTGTAAATGATCATACCAGCGCGATAAATTTAAATAGTTTTCCTTATCGATGGGCGAAAGTGATTTCTGTAAAGAAAAGAGAAACAACAAAGTTTTAATTCAAGTTCGTGACAAATTTTTAAATAAATTCGTTTATTTTTTTGTTTATTTAGGTTAGTTTAGATTGAAGTGATAGCTTAAATACAGGCCACAGGGAAACACAGCCCCTGTACTGACCAAATTCCATCAAACTCATCGAACAAGTTGATCAAAGCAGGTGCAACACGGCAACTATATGCTGGAAACCAGCCTGAAAGTGTAATAAAAGAAGCTGTATCCTTGATATCAATGGATGATATCTCCATTAAGGGATGCAAAGCCAAATAATCTAAATCTGCACTTCGCATAAGATAGGCACTGACAAAGAAATTGGATAACGCAGTTTCATCCTCTTCAGCAGAGCTATAACCACGACAAAAGTCGTTTGATGGGAGCTGCAGTGTTTCCGCGTGACTTCGCATAACGCAATGACCTGTAAGCATGGACATGGAGCGTATGATCGAGATGACATTGCGCTCAAGGATGAGTAGTTTGTTGGTACGCCTTCAATCCATCGTAGACTTAGTGAGTCTAACAGTGTAGTAAGATTCCTAGGTGACCCAGGATAGGTTGGTGTCCCGGAAGAATTTTTGCCTAATGATTGATTTAATCGTGGCACGTGGCCTACCTAATTCCATTGGCGAGGTTTCTACATTGGAGTGCATCTGTTCTGGCGAGCTCATGGGCCCTACAGTTGCCTGGAATGTCCTTGTGTCCAGCTACGCAGCCCAGAGAGAACACCAAGACAACGGCGACATTCTCTAACAAGTTTATAGTTGGCCGTAACGCTCGAGAGGCATCTAATAGCAGATTGGCTATCATTAAAGATTGAGATACGTTTTAAAGGAGCACCGTTGACAAATGAGACACTGAATCGCACATAGAGAACGTCGAGATAACGGTGGCACTCTACAACGAATTTAGAGTTGACCTTTACGCTCGAAAGCAGAATGATTTTACAGTACAGATTGAAGACAGCTGAAAGGCGCACCGTTGATGAGGATCCTTACTTACTTCATTGGCCAATCACAACTCGATTCGCGGATGTCGGCTTGGTTTAGCACATACTCCGAGGCGCCTACGCCAGGTGGTCACACCAATGGCTGACAGGGCTTCCTCGACTTGGTCCTTAATGTGCAAACAAGATCGTCCTTTTCGCCGACTTGCACAAATCCCCGCATCAAATCCATTCGAATGACAGAGCCAGAGTATGCGCTGTATATTAATACACTGCACACCGTCCACGTCGTTGAGGAGCTTATACAGCTCATTGTTGTATCGAATGCGGAAATCATCGCCAACTTACACTGGACCGCAGATCTTATTTAGGACTTTTCTCTCGAATACTCTCAAGGCTGTTGCGTCAGTATTTAATAGTGTCAATGCTTCTGCGCCATAAAGAAGCACGGGGTGGATGAGCGTCTTATAGAGTATTAGTTTTGTAGTACGAGAGAGGCCTCTGCTACTCGATTGTCTATTGAGACCATAGTAGCACCTGTTGATAAGTGATTCTACGCTTGTTCTCCAGACTGACGTTATTTTTGGTGGTAACGACGGCGCCAATATTAACAAATTTGCTGACTATATCGTATAGTTATCGATCGTAATCTAGCATCCAATACACCGCATGTCCAGCATATATTTTCTTTTGTCCTTATTTAGCGCCAGACCCATCTTAATAAACTTCCGTTCAATAGCTATTATTACGGCAGTAACATCGCGCCTGGTATGGCCTATGATGCCAATGGCGTCAGCCTACGCAAGCAACTGGACACTTTTTGGAAAAAAAATGCCATAGCGATGCACTCCCGAAGAAATATTTTTTCAAATTTCGTCTTAATCGAGATGTCTGACTTGGGGATATTAAATCTAGTCCTGCTTTAACATTTAATCATGTTAATTAGCTTTGTGCCTTCTTTCGATTTTGTATCACAATGGACTGCTGTATGTGCTCAAATTAGCTTTGACTTTAACGGCGTTCACCTCCTTCTCCTCACAAAAGTGAAGATGATAATGCTTTTATTTGATCAACCCGTTAAACTAGACGATTTCTATACTACAGGCGAGATATAATTCTAACAAGTTATTATGAATTTAACTAAAATTGGAATACTTAAATATAGTTTAATGGTTTAGGGACGGGTAGGGTAACTGATATTTCCTGTTGTCTAGCAGACGAGACAAATAGCCAATCAAAGTATTAACCAAGCTGATCATTCATTATAACTGAATTATACCCGTACGATTTTGTAGCATCTATTTGAGGACAATCGGCACCACATTAGATACACCGTTTAGAGGACTCTTGCTTCTTTAAAGTTTACTTCACAAAGTCCCCTTGCTGGAGAGAAGGGATAAATATAAATGAACTGGGGTGAGAACAAGTTCTTCGTTTACGGAAGGCTGTATACACAACAAACAAAAATATCAAGAGTTTGTCGAAGTAAATTTTGCACTTGAGAAAGGGGCCTAGTCAATATTTTTCTAATAACCTTTCAGTGATAGTATATAGGGCCAGAAGTTTTATATGGAATTAATAAAGTTTAAGATTTCAATATAGTTTTACTTAAGGTATAAATACTACGGATTTTGTATACCTATCAAGGTTTGCCGCATTTCTCTCGCAACACTACCAGTGTGGGGTGGGTATTCACTTAAATTCAATAAACTTACCACTAAATCCGATATCGCATAAAATACAGCCAAATCGGCTAAAGTAAGGTAGTGTCCCAATAAATATGACTGCCTGAAGAACAATTTGTTAAAATCACGCAATAATTGTTGCGAAATGTGCTTATCCTTGGAACCGGGTGCAACGTACAGGACAGCAAATTCAATCCATTGATAAACCTGTGCCTCTATTTCACGTGATTGTGTACTATTGGCAGCAATATTGGATTTTGACTCTTTGGCTATGTTATTGAGGATGGTAGCAAAGCCAGTTACGGATTTATTGTTGACAGTGCGTGTTACCACCTAATAGCAGGGGGAATAAAAAAATACACATTAATTAAGCGAAATTGGTTCACAAGGTCAATGACAAATTAATTTTGGGAACATTCATTAAAATTATGAATGAGAGTGTCAATTGAATTACTTACTAACCTGTTCATCATTTAGATAAATTTTACCTAAAGGCACCTCCAGGCATTTGGCGATTTTGGTTACAGCTTCAACTTCACACATTATTTACCGGTGGTGCAGCAAATACTTCCTCAAAGATATTGCCTATAATTTTCGGAAGCTTTTTGGTCTAAAAAAAAGTACACACGCTTTTATGCTTCTTTTTTTGTTTTCTTTTGCTTCTTTTCTTCTATAACATGGATTACGTTATAGTTTTTGACATTTGCTGAGTGTCATGTAATATGTGACATACAAAAGCTGTGTGTTATGAAATTGCTAACAGCTGTTTGAATTTAAATTTTTTAACCTTTAAGTGCTATTTTTTTTTTTGGGTCAAAATGTTATCTCTAACTGGAAACCTATCGTTATTATTATTTCATATAAAAATTCTTGTACATTTATTGTGCATTCTTGTGCATTTAAATAAGAATAAAGGATAATGGTACTGTCATTTCAATTCTCTTGTCGTTATTAATGTTAATTCAATTTTGGTCTGCCTGAGTTGTGGGTTTTAGTCAAGGCTTCCAATGTTATATCGTATTGCACCAGAAATATAAATAGTGTTGATATGGCCACCAAAAGCTTTAAATAATTCCAAAGTTTAATAAAAAATCCACTCAATATTAAGTTATTTTACTTACTGAAGTTATAAAATTCATATTTAACGCTGCCAGGCCACATATAACGTTACTTCTAGTATCGGACACAAGCTGGAGTATAAATAGACGCAGCTACAAAAAAATAAGAGATTTAAAAATGTTAGAATTACTTCATATAACTCCAATAAGATTACACTAGGATTCAGATGAAATTATACATCCTAAAATTAGACTACCACATCACTTGATTGGAATCATAGCCTGGAACACGGTTTAATACTGTAACATATAGAAATAAGAATACAACTGGAATTGCAAAAATACAAGCTAATTGTCTAGTCTAGTAGGTATGGTGTTGGTTTATTAGACGTGAGGCCACGGTTCAAAACCCAGGTCAGACATCTCGATCAAATCTAAAGACTAAAAATATTTCATCGGCGCCATCCTCTCAGCAAATTTCTGGCAAAAACTCTGAGAGTAAATAAGATGGCTAGAAAAAGTCTCTCACAAATCTATCGTTCGGAGTCGACTTTAAACTGAAGGTCCCGCTACTCATTAATAAAATTAACAAACCAACATAAATGGTGTGGGAAGCTAGGTCGTAATCCTGATTGGAGGGTTGTAATAACCCAAATTTGTATTATGTATGTATCGGAATTACCATGCGCCCTTAAAAGATCCAAGTAAGCTTGGATTTTAAAGCGGCTGTCAATTTAACATGTAAGATTATCTATTTGTACTTTCGGTTTTCTTTTAAGGCCTATTTTGTAGGGCATAACAGAACCCTTTAATAAAAAAGTTCACAATATTTCCAACTCACCGTAGGTTCAATAGCGTGATGTTCAAATTTGAAGGAACTTAGCACTGTCGCTGAACAATTTTTCTGGAATAAAAATATCAGATTAAACTATATACCTGAACTATACGTATACTATTCACCATATTTTGTATTTTTTGATTATAGTACAGAATTAAAAACATTTTGCCCACATGCATGCAGGTCCAATCAAGTGAATAGGCTATCCAAGCCCAGTCCGATGTGTCCCAGGCCTTCAAATACTTGTAGAGTAAGAATATATTGACGCTTAAATTGATAGATGAACCGAAATAGACCAGCAATATGGAGATGGAAAATTGATTATTAACCAGTAGGGTGAACTCCTCCAACCTGGCATAGAGGCTACGTATGTAATGTAATTGCAAACGACAATTCCAGTTATCTAAGGAACAGCGATTATTTAAATGCTGGTCCACGAGACAACACAACTTTTCCGAACGTTTGTATATCATATAGAGCAGAGCGTAATATTGTACCAAGGATATGTTTATGATGATATTAGGCAGCACATAGACGGTATTTGTACGCGCGAAACTAATCAATTTGCCATGGCTGTAGAAATAACCGATTATAATAGTACAGGTAAAGTGGAGCACTATCAAGCTCATATGCATGCGTAAAAACCGTTTTAAATCGTTATAATCGCATTTCAAATTAAAATTCAATAAATCACGATCGAAATCTATGATGAATGATTGGAATCTCCAAAAAATAACGCCACCTCTCACGTTTACCAAACGTATTAACTCGAGCAAGTGGAATAGGTATACCAGATATTCACTAAAATAAAGAGGTTTCTGTGAATTAGGCAAGTCTATATTCGATTTGGTGTATTCGTCGTAAACACAGCCCGCTAATGCGAAATATATACCCAAACACCACAAGACATGAAGATAGTGCAGGATCTTATCTTTACGTTGTCTATGCCAGAGAGGCTTGTGCACACCCATAGGAGCATTCAGAAATATTTCCGATGTTATTAGAAATAATTTGCTGGTCTTGTAGAATGACTCTTCCAATTCTTGTCTTTTTGGATCGTTGACCCAGCGCAGTTGGATTTTAAGGTTGAGCGTAAAGATTTTAAGAAACTGTTTAAACGCTTGCATATCTGCAAATGATTTGTAACTTTACCGGCCATATTAAGGGGTTATGTGTTCAAATGGTCTCAGTGCACAAGGTGATTATTGTTGACAGACAGCCTTCCGTTTAATTAATTTTTTTATAATTGTTGCACCGTAATTAGATATGATTTTATTTGTTACTGGTAGGTGGGGTTTATTTTTTAATAAGGCGTAAATGAATTAAGAAAGGCAGAGGAATATGAAATGTTTAATTGATAAAAGCAACAGGTTACAGTTTTGAATTGGTCTTAACGAACTATGAATACTCCTACGAACGTAAGCAACAAAAAAAAAAAAAAGAAGGAAATTGCAACAACGTTAAGTACTAATAAACGAAAGTTCGAGAGTAAAATACACTGGTTTCCGAAAGATACATAGGGTAATTCAACCATAAAGCACGATGTTAATATTGTTGAAGCCTTTTACCGGGTCTGTAGGAAATGTAAAAATGTCCAGTTTGTTCTGCAGAAAACATTGCCGTTGTTCGCGATAGTGTGGAAGTGTAGCTGTTAACTTCGATTCGTTGATTGTTGAAGTGTTAGAATTGATGAAGCCTTTTACCGGGGCTGTAGGAAATGTAAAAACATTGCCTCACTCGCTATAGTGAGGCAAAATAGCCGTCAACTGAACACCTCACGAACATAACTTCTGCAAATTTTGAATAAAGATTTGAATTTACAAGCTTACATGGTTTAATTTACTCAAAAGTTTAAGCCTACTGAGCATCTCAAGTGGCTTCAATACGTAGAATAATGGCTTAAACAGACAGAAGTGAAGGAAAATCGTCTTCAGCGACGAGGCATACTTTCACCACAGTGGTTTCGTTAACAAGCAGAATTGCCGTTTCTACTTCTTCCTGAATGAGTTCGGCCAAGCAGTTACTGTGAATGGTATTCGATATCGTAAGATACTGACGGACTTTTTGCGGCCAGAAATTGTGGAAAAAGACCTGGACCAAATGCGGTTCTGACAGCCTTTTTCTTTAGTGGATGGAGTTACAGTTTAAAGTCAACTCCGAACGACAGAAATTTTGAGAAACTTTTCATGGCAATTTTTAATTACTCTCAGAGTTTTTGCCAGAAATCTGCTGAGAGGAAGTCGCCGAAGAAATATTTTTCCATATTTCGTTTTATTGGAGTTGTGTGACCTGGGGTTTGAACCCTGGCCTCACGTCCACTAAGCCAAAAAAGTACAACTCACGTAACAATTAAAGCTTGCTGATCACTCACAGATTATGAATCGTTTCGGGTATGGTTTCAAAAAGGCTGTGTCACTGCCACACAATACTTCCGATTTCGGCTTTATGGTATTATGGTGCATGCTGACACATCAAATTTAACAGAGCAAATGTGCATATGTGTTGGTAAAATTAATTTTGCTGACCACAGGAACATCTGAAAATTGTGCCTTCAAACTACGTTGTATAGTTTTTGTGAAGAAGAAGAGAACATATGATATATGTAACGCAGGCAGTGAAAATCAAAAGTATTTTAATATTCTTTAAACTCACCTCGGCCTGTATGTGTGAGTATTATTTACCAACACAATAACAAAAAAGGTGAGTTTGATCCATTATTTGATGCGTGACAGGGTAACTTTAAAAGTGCGATTTGACGTCGTTAAACTATTTTGTGGGGCAACGTTAAAGAACATAACTACGCCGATAATCCGCCAAAATTACAAGATTTTAAAACCAAAATTCGTAATGTTATCGCCGTGATATCGAGAGAAATGTGCGAAAAAGTAATCGAAAGTGAACTCAAAAAGATCGACTGCTGCAGGCAATCTAGGGGAGGTAATATAGGTGATATTGCACTTTGTAGTTAATGGCAAGGCCTGACTAATATAAAGAAGTAAGACTCCTTTTTACAACACCTTTATATTGGAAATTTTCTATTCAATTGGAAAAATCCATTCTTATCTGATCTATGCATCATAAATTTGATGCAAATTTGTTCTGCTAATTCTGATTCAAACTATCCAGGAGCAGAGCGGCATTTTTGCTTTGTGTAGGGTGTTCGAGATTTTTTTTCTTTTTTCAATAATTTTCTTAACGAAGTGTGGAAACACGATTAATAATTAATTATGGAATATTAAATACACATTATCAATATCCAACGAATCATAGAAAACAATAACACCAATTGTAGTCAAGTAGTTTGTATTCTTTCATAAACCTTTGCCGCAGTACTAACACTAAATGGCTGTACAATTAATGAAACGGAATAAAATAAATACGAAAAGGAAGCAAAAATTTGCTTTCAAAGAGAAGGATGAACTCTTTAAAGTCTTCAGGATATACCGTCTCTTATTGCAGTTACTGGGAGTCTTGCCGGTTTTGGGAAATTCAAAAATTTTAAATTATTTACAACGTATTTGGTGCGCTGTGCTGTTACTAACAATAGGTTACATGAATGTAAGAGAGGCCTTGCATTTAGATAAGAGTATAAAGACCTTGGAGAAAGGTTTCTATTTAAGTGAATTAATATTCATGGTCTTATTGCCCTTGAATATTTTCATATTGAGTTTTACGCACAAAGAACAATTTCTATTGATTTGTGAGAAATTTAAACTTTTAAAGCAACAGTTGAGGTTATATCATGGCGCTATTAAGCGTCCCTGCAGGTCCATCTATCAAACATTACGTTTGGAGTTGTTATTGTTAACATTCTTTTTAGTGTTGTTTTATGCGTATTGCATAATCCTTAATTCTATTGACAATCAAGGCCGGGTGCTGGTGGTTTTGAATAAGACTATCACTTTTCTTTTCGGCAATATTATAATGAATGGTAATTTGGGCCTCTACTGGTTCTCAATACGTGCCATATCATTGGCTTATCGTTATTTTAACAGCATTTTGAAAAGTTTCCGTAAAGACTGTCCCGCTTGTACGGTTAACTCTGACCGCCAGATCAGTCACGTGTCAAGTTTCACAGAGGCTTTGTGGTTCCAAAAGGAATTTGGCTTTGCGAGTTTTAATAAATTTTGGAAATTCGATGAAATTTTCGTAGACCTCAACGAGATCTGTTCCAATTTAGATCAGTTAATGCGTGATGTGGTATATATATTTCGCATTTTATTGATTATGAATTTGGTCAATTCGTTTTTAATACTGGTTCTGCAATTTTTCTTGATCTACAAATATTTTGATAATCCCGATGTACGTACTCTTTTGGTATTTCTGTTGAAATGTGCTCGTCTCCTATTGCATACGTTTAATATAATAATTATTCTGCTCTCACATAATGCCGTAATTAATCAGGTGAGTTTTCGTTTTCCTGCTTAAAATGGAAATAGCAGCCTTCGTATTATAAGAAATTTATGATTTTTATTTTCAGAAATGCCAGACAATCTATATACTGAGCAATTTACCAGTCGATACTTTGAATAGGGAGAAGAATATCACATTTTTCCTTTTACAATTGGTGGTTCGAAAACATACGATTTATGTGGGTGATATATTCGAATTGGACTCTACATTTCTATTGTCGGTAAGTAAAAATTTTAGTGAGATTTCCTCTTACTCCAATTATTACACACATCCATACATAAATATGTATATAATTGGTCATGACAACCCTTCAGTCCGGATTACGACCTAGCTTCTCACACCACCTATGTTCTATGTGTTAATTTTATCCATAAATGACGAGACCTACAGTTTAAAATCGAATCTGAGAAACAGATTTTTAAAAAAATTTTTCATGGCAATTTTACTTTACTCTCAGAGTTTTTGCCAGAAATCTGCTGAGGAAAAGACGCCGAAAGAAATATTTTTTCAAATTTCGTTTTGTTCGAAATGTTAGGCTTGTATTGAACTTACGTCCTCTTAACTAGTAAGCCAACGTACTTTCTCCTTACAATAGGATTCCTAGTATTATCGCAACTTATGCAGAAGTGACACGAGGGAGTGCCTCGCGGGGGTTATACCTCCCTATTACGCAATGTTCCGTGTGGATAGAGACCACATAATGTATTTGAATTAGGTACACAAAAGTAAGCTTTTTCGTTAAACTCAATCTAGCAATCGAACAGATTTCTCTCTCCCACGTAGTAAGTATCAGGCAAGGAAAATAATTTGTCATTGATTTCCAGCTTAATCGTAGCCAAAGGGACCCCCCTTATGTGCAATTCACATATGAAATTTTCCAGAGTCGTTGCCGTTCTGGCCCGTAGGCCCTCGACATAGTTTCCAGGTATCACTTATTCCCAAAGACCTTATTATAACGATCGCATATTCTACTGTTGAGCAGTCATTTAAACGCCATGAGAATAGCCTTGATTTCCGTCTGGAAGAAATTGCAGTGATCTGGGAATCGGTATAAGTTCTGATACCGAGACAAGAGACTTTCAATGCTGATTTTTCGAATACAATATCCTTTAGTGATGAATCTCATTTATCACTTGATCATAACCAAAATTGTCACCTACCACACTCAAAGAGGCCTGAACCCTTTGGAGAATACTTTACAGCTGACCGTGAGACTTGAGACTACAACTGTCCGTATATAATTCATGCGTGAGTTAGAATACCAATCTTGCCTAGAGCTGTCCATATAGGATCCACGGTTGAGCTAGAATACCAATCTTGCCTAACACTATCCATATAGAATTCATGCGTGAGTTATAATACCAATCTTTCATAGAAGTCATAGAAGTCCGTATAGAATCCTAGTGTGAAATCTCCAATCAAAACTGTGTTCAGACATGGTATAGTCAATACATTCAGAATTTGGTTACCATCAGATACGTAGAAGAGTGACAAACATAGATATCACTTCAGAGTTTTCGAAGCTGCTAGTGTTATAGTAGGGCTGAAGCCCATTCCCCATGTTATCAAATATTTCGATTGATATTTTAAATTAAGGGCCTATTTATGTAGATTAAAAATGTCTTTTACTTCCTGCTTATGCTTTAACATTGCAGGTCGAAGTTCATTCACCTTATTTATTTCATTAATTTTACACACACATACACAATTGGTAATTACAACCCTTCAGTCAGGATTACGACCTAGCTTCTCACACCACTTATGTTGTGTATGTTAATTACATGCATGAGTGGCGGAATCTACAATTTAAAATCGATTTCGAACGACAGATTATTTGAGTAACTTTCTTCAGAGTTTTTGCCAGAAATCTGCTGAGAGGAAGTCGCCGATGAAATATGTTTTCGTATTTCATTTTATTGGAGATGTCTGACCTGGGACTTGAATCGCGGCTCTCACGTCTAATAAGTTAACACACTATCTACTGGACTTCTTTATAATTTTGCAAATTCCTTGCGCATTTGGTCGATTATGTTTACCATCATCATCCTGTAATGCTTAAAAGTGGCCACGTTTGAATTACCTCTTTTCGGAATCACTTTAAGCCTATTTTATACGTTCTTTGCTTGTTAAAGAATCCATATTCATAAAAGGGGAGGATATGGTGTTGATGGAAGCCCCGATAAAAGAGTTATTGAAGGATTTTAACTTGTGAAGGAAACATCTTTGGTGACATAGTACAGTAATCCCTCGAATTATGTCGCAGTCGGTTCCAAAAAAAGGCGACATATGTAAATCGAAACGACGTAAATCGAATTTTATATTGCTTATACTACAAAGTAGTATGTTTTTAACAAGGAACTTAAAAAAGTTACAGTAATTCCACGATTTACGTCGCAGTTTTTTCCAAAAAAAAAAGGCGACGTAAATCGAATGACGACGCAAATTGAAGTTGAAGGGAACAAAAAATTTGACGACGTAAATCGAGGCGACGTAAATCGAAGGAGTACTATATAAGCACAATAAACGCAACGCAGCAAACACAGCAGTTGTTGTCGCGTTGCCTTTTAAATAATCATTTCCATGTACACTCATGTGTTCTATTTTCACGAGATTGCTGTGTTTGCTGCGTTGCGTTTATTGTGTTTATAGCACTAGAGGTTATACAAATTATTAAATTGCTGTTTAAGCTATTAATTAAAGCACTTTGAATTGATGGTGAATTTTAAAACCTTATTTAATTTTTAATGATTTTTTTTCAGATCACTAGCGGCTTAGCGATGTATGTTATATTTTTAATTCAAATAGACTTGGGAGCTGTATCAATCGGAGAAGCTGCCACACTTCAAATTGAATAAAATAAATATGAATTTAGTTTAATAATCCTTTCACTTTCTATGTAAATTACAAAAGGAGGAAATAAATACACATTTTATGGGAAAAATGTTACAAACAATAGAATCAATTAAATGAGACTAAAAGGAAACGATAATAGGCATTTATAATGTATTATTTATCGAATAAAACAATCTAATAAAATCCAATACAATGGCATAACAAATCAAACCAAAACTACTTTTATTTCTGGCAATACATTTCTGATTTTCTCAACGAAATGTTGCTGCAGCGCTTTAAATTCCAGCAATTGTTTGGACATACAAAAATTATTTTCAAAGTTTTTTTTGAGCTACTGAAACAGGTTGTAACTTATCTGGGATATGGTGTAAAAATATTTTTCATATTTTTATGGCAAAGAACCAGCACTTTGCTATACAATGTAGGCGATGAGACCGGTATATTGGCTTTAAAATTAATGTTCAGTCGACATCTGCATGCATTTGAAAGGTAAGAGGTTTTGACATTCTACTTAAAAGCCTATTCTTAAACGATATATCCTAGATTCTTCTGGTTTCTTACCTTTATTGGTGGTATTTATGGTGCCCTGTTTATAATGCGTATTCAAATTGTACGCTACTTTAAATCGCCCACTGTGATTTCGGTCGATCGTAACTATCGCGATTGGGTGGGCTATGTGCCGGCCGTAACTTTGTGTTACTACGATCACATTGATTCCCTTAAGGCCAACGAATACATTTTAGAACATTGGAATGTTTCCATTGTCGATGAGGATTATTTCTATTTCATGGACTTCTTATCGGCCGTTGTCAATGCCTCGGCCAGTAATTATGTTGACTTGGCGAAATTTGCCGAAGATGAACGTTTCGATGAGGTGGATTTATATGAAATAATACAGGCTATCGATAGGCCGTTTGAACAGAATATTTATACGTTTGAGGCAAACTTTGAAGTATCGGTACGCACGGCCATGACAGAAAGAGGTTTGTGTTATGTTATTAACTCGGCAATAGGTGTAGTATTAGGCGACAAGTAAGCATCAGAAGTTAATTTAAAATGCAATTTTTTTTAAGAATATTTCCATTGGTTTTGTGTTTTAGTTTCAGATTTAGTTTTCAAACATTTGAGGACTTGAAATCACCTTTAAAGTGTAATTTTGGAAAACAGCAATGCTACATTAAAATTGATCTTTTGGAAAGTACTGGAGTGGTAAGTTTACAAATGTTTTAAGGCACCCAAAGCTTGCGTACATGTCAAAGTGAAATTTCTAATAGTGAAAAGCCAACAGATATTTTAAATGAGGCACTGGTGAAATTGCTCTTTTAGAGTTCTGATTTTCTTTTAGGACAGAATAGGAAGGAGAGGTAGTTCTGTTAAATCAAGGTTTAGTTGGTCACAACAACGGTCCATTGTGAAATCATATGAAATGATGCCACAGAACGAACTGACAAGTCCCGATTACATTTAATACATGACTTGATTAGTATCAAGCTGACAACCAGTTTGATCCAATATTAGTTAACGTTAGACTATTCAGAAAGGGATTTTTCTCACCCTTTCTGGAGAGATGTCGAAAGCGAACATTGTCAACTGATCTACAACTTCCCCGGAGGTCATTTGCAGGTAAGCGAAATCTCTTCGCATGTCTACCCATAACTCAATAAACTGAAAGTATAGATACAGAGACAGTGGGAGTAACAGCTGGTCCTACGATCCGATCTATGCAGCCTTGCTATCCAATATAAACCAGTTGAGTCTGATAATAATTGAAATCTCCATAGCCTAGTAGGTAGTGTGTTATCTTATAAGACCAAGGCAATTGGTGTCAACCCCTGCTTAGATATCGCAAATAAAAACGAAAAAAAAAATATTACTTTCGGCGACTTCCCCTCATCAGTCTTCTGGCAAAAACTCTGAGGGTAAATAAAATTGCCATGAAAAGTTTCTTAAAAATCTATCGTTCGGAATCGACTTTAAACTGTAGGTCCCTACCAAATCATGGATAAAATTAACAAGTACAATATGGGTGGTGTAAGAAACTAGGTTGTAATCCTTACTGAAGAGTTGTAATGACCACTTAAGTAAGTAAAAGTTTAATAACAAATCAAGGTTCTTCTTTAGCACAGGATTTGTGAGAAGACATTGAAACTATTTTCCTAGTAATAGGAATATGCCTGATCAAGGAAGTCACAGTATATTGCTAGCAAAGATCTGGTTGCTGCTTGGCTGTCAGAGAGGATCGCTATATCAAAAAATGAATATCTTTTACTCAGGCACAGTGCTGTAGAATTGGTGATAGTCACACTACAGTGACGGAAAGATATTCTATGATTAACGCCTTCGGAGAACATTTCACAGCTGACCGTGAGACTTGAGACTACAACTGTCCGTATAGAATTTATGCCTGAGTTAGAATACCAATCTTTCCTAGAACTATCCGTATAGAGTCCACGGTTAAGTTAGAATACCAATCTTGCTTAGAACTGTCCGTTGTAGAATCCACGGATGATTTAGAATACCAATCTTCCTTATTTGGAATTCTAGTGTGACCGCCACGGCTGGCGCGGATGTAGTCCAATCTGGACGTCCAATTTTCGATGACTTTTTCCAACATTTGTGACCGTATATCGGCAATAATACGGCGAATGTTGTCTTCCAAATGGTCAAGCGTTTGTTTACCGCATAGACCAATGACTTTACATAGCCCCACAGAAAGTAGTCTAGCGGTGTTAAATCACAAGATCTTGGAGGCCAAGACACAGGTCCAAAACGTGAAATTAGGCGGTCACCAAACGTGTCTTTCAATAAATCTATTGTGGCACGAGCTGTGTGACATGTTGCGCCGTCTTGTTGAAACCACATCTCCTGGACATCATGGTTATTCAATTCAGGAATGAAAAAGTTAGTAATCATGGCTCTATACCGATCACCATTGACTGTAACGTTCTGGCCACCATCGTTTTTGAAAAAGTACGGACCAATGATTCCACCAGCCCATAAAGCGCACCAAACAGTCAGTTTTTCTGGATGTAACGGTGTTTCCACATACACTTGAGGATTACCTTCACTCCAAATGCGGCAGTTTTGTTTGTTAACGTAGCCATTCAACCAGAAGTGGCCTTCATCGCTAAACAAAATTCGCTTATGAAAATCGGGAACAACGGTAATCTCGTTTTGGGCCCATTCGACGAATCTACGCCTTACTTGATGATTGTTTGGCTCCAATTTTTACACGAGTTGGATTTTGTAAGCACGCAAACCAAGATCCTTCCGCAAAATCTTTCATAAAGTGGATGGACACAGATCCAATTCCTGTGCTCGATGGCGGATGGATTCATTCGGGTCTTCCTCAATGCTACGCTCTACAGCAGCAATAGCTTCTTCTATACGCACCGTACAACGTCTCTGGGGATGCGAGTTATCAATAAGAGTAAACGTGGTGCGAAAACGTTCCATGGTTAATCGAATTAACTGCTCTGATGGACGATTTTGTCGACGATAAAATGGACGTAGTGCGCGATACGTTTTCCGCACAGAACCATTATTTTCGAAATAAAATTGCACTATTTGCAAGCGTTGTTCAGGCGTGAGTCTATTCATGATGAATTGCCAAACCAAACTGAGAATAAATCACTTGACAGCTGTTAAATCGGTCGCCATCTTGAAAAGTAATGCCAACTTAAAGTTCTATACCTCTTTAGATTAAAAATGTTTTTTACTTCCTGTTTATGCTTTAATATTGCAGGTCGAAGTTCATTCACCCTTCGAAATTGCCTCCATGGATGGCAGTGTTATTGCCTTACAAAAATCCGATGAAATTATTGCCTCCTATAAGGTTTTGGAAACCGTGTATGTATACGGCTCATAGATATAATATTTGTAATCATTTCTTATTATTTATGATAGGGCCTCTAGCAATTTACGTGATCTCAGTGTGGACCAGAGAAAGTGTGTGTTTAATGATGAAGAAACTTCAGGCCTAACGGTAAGACCCCTCTGTCTATTGATATATTTATTACGTAGGAACTAAATGTTATTGTATTTGTTAGATTTACAGCAAGACATTATGTCTGGCCAGATGTCGTGCCATGATGGCATTGGAAATGTGTAATTGTGTGCCATTTTTCTATAACTTTGTGGGTGAGTTCTATTAATGTGAGTGAGAAAATGAAAACAAACCCTTTACAGTTCAATTCGATTTAGATGGCCCATCTTGTAGTCCTCCTGGTTTTGAATGTCTTATGGATTTTAAATGGCCTGTATGGGCTTTGCATATATGCAAGTGCCCCAATACATGCATAGAAATGGAATATACAGTGCAAACGGTTAAGAAAAGTTCTTGGGGTGCCAGTAATATGGAAGAAACATACCAATCGGATGTGGTAACATCTAGTTTTCGCTGGGACTTAATACCGCCTAAAGTGCGTCTAAGGCGTGATGTGGTTTTCAGTTTTGAAGATTTGCTAGGTATGGATATTAAAGTTGTTATCATAATATTGCCTTAAAATGTTATTTTCTTTTCCCTGTTTAGTTTCCTTTGGCGGCACTTTGGCATTATTTTTGGGCTTCAGTATTTTATCGCTAATGCTCATGGGCTATACTATCGCCAAACAAATACTTGAAGATATTCTTGGTATGTTTGGCATATTTTGGCAAGGTTTCATGCTCATGACAAATAAATTTTGTCAGCGTAGACGTGAAAAGAAAGTTTTATTTGGAAAGGAATCCAAGGAGTCAAAATTCTTGCAAAGAATGAAACAGTGCCGCAAGAAGAATTTATTAAAAATTCATTTGAAAACTTCAAATGAATTAATTGATGTCAACCCTAAACGAGAAAAGAATCTGGCAATAGAGCAAAGTCGTAATAGTTCTGTGTTTGAATTTGTGAATTAATGGTTTTAAAATTAAAAAAAAAAAAATAAAATAAAATAAAAAGGAAATTAAATCATTAGACTTGTTAATCAATAAACCTATTTAAGGATAATATTGTGACGTTTTTACCTTGTAAAATATGAGCTCGTAGATTGCAAATTAAATAAAAATTAATTTGTGTTTAATTTTAATTAAAATTCTTTATTATTCGCACAATTATGTGTGCCATTGTTCACAACCTTATGTAAACTACAACAATTGCTTTGTTTGTTATTCCTCTGTTTACACCCTTTGCATAGACAATAACAATTACTAGACAATTGTTCGACAGATCTCTGTATCTTCAAATCAAGATTACTCTCTTCAAACACACCGCGTCTTCACACAAGTGAACTGAACTTCACTAACTAACTCGTCTGCTTTGCATTGCCTTTTATATGACAGGGTAAACAGTCTGATGAGAGGTCTTGAAGGCGAATGTTCGTGGCTTCGCCTTCTCTTCATGCCAGTTATGGATTCTTTCAGTCTTTGTTGTCAAACAATGTTTATCATCATGATACTGTAGCTGATTAATTAATTTCTTGTAATTTCTATGTCAATCCAATCACTCCAATAATTTTAATGTCAATTGAGAAAACTAAAGTAAAGAAAGCTAGGTAAAGGCTGTTCACGAAACTAAACACGGAATAAAATACCGTTTGGAACGTAAGGGATAGGACAGGATATAAAAACGAATGCAATGTACAGCTGCAAACAATGACAATGTGAAGTCAAAACGATTGCCGCCGAATAGCAGGGATCCGGCAAAGGATCCGCAAAGAAATGCTAAATCTGGATTGACGGTCAGTAATATTTGGCAGTGAATGTTAGCAAGTAGTACTAGAGAATCATATATTTTGAAGTGATTAAGCGGCCAGTTTTGTAAAGTAGTAAAGGAAAAGTGATTCATTAAGACAATATTGCCCAAACAATCTGAAATTTAAATCGGAGGGTTTTATACAGGGTCTTTTAGCCGATCATATTTTTAACTTTAAATTAAACAAAGTGTGGGTATATAATCGAAATTTTTTTATTCGTTGGAAAAACCTATTGATGCCATTATGTGTGGAATGTGACATCGCACAAATGTCCACCACGGCTTTTCTGGATACAGCACATCCGTAATGTCTAAACCGTAATGGGCAATATAATGCTAATGTCCAATTTTCCATGACTTTGGCGCTTAAATCAGGGTGAATTGAACCAATGGCATGGTTAATATTGGTAGATGGTTAGAAGTCCTTGTTTAAAGACCCTATACATCTAATTTATAGCATTTTATAGCGTAATGAATTATATTGTGAGGATAATGCAGGGTGGCGAGGTGTATTTGATAAAGTTTTTCACTACCAATGCGATAATTCACAGTTCGGAGAAGATGAAGAAGGTGGGTGGGGATGAAAAATGTTTTACCATAATTATCGAATTTTAAAATTATTAGGGATACAGGAAGTATCCTCAATTTGAATCCACAGTTTGTAAATTATGGTATCAATGAGTAGAGTTCCCCATCACCTCAACCTTTTCACAGAGGCAACGACAGATCATATTATTCTAAGACGACACCGTGTGGCAGTCCTGAAAGTACCGAAAGGAACGGTGCTAAATATCCCGTCAAAGGACAGCTTAAAAGGCATGACACGGAGCGCTTTACTCACTACGCGTTTTAATTGTGAAAAGTTCGCTGAGACCGCTCGTAAATTTCTTACAATTTTCAGTCAAAAAAGTGCACCTAAATTGTCAAAAAGGAATCAACGAATCTGGGTTTATTATTATTTATCTGGGTCTTTTATGGACAGTAGTGTGTACTGTAAGCAAGATTGTCGCCGATAACTCGAAAATATCAAATCCGCATTGTTCTCAATTCCTTCAAATTTCTTCAAGCAATTTGTTTTGGTCAGGCCGTGTATTCAGGCCTTACTTTTTTTTTGAAGATTCGTTATAGGACCTTGATAACGGAGTTCTTAGGGCCTTAATTGATAATGAATTTGGTCGCCATGTGGTCTACTTAATGCACAGCGCGTGATGTAATCGATTTATTACAGTAACGATTATCAAAAGAAAGAAATTTTGTGACTAAACGCCCTGTGATGTTTTTCTTTGGGGTTCTGTGAATCTTGGCTTTAAACAATTTCGGAGCTCAAATTTGTTGTGTGCTAATTTTATCCATAAATGGCATGACCTACAGTTTAATGTCGACTCCGAACGTCAAATTTTTTGAGAAACTTTTCATGGCAAATTTATTTACTCTCAGCGTAAAACCAGAAGACTACTGAAAGGAAGTCTTCGAAAGAAATATTTTTTTTTATATTTGGTTTTGTTTAAGATGTCTGAGCTGGGATTTGAACCAAGGGTTCCCATCTAATAAGTCAACAAGTCAACCTATTAGACTTCAGCGATTTCTTCTTTACAAACTAATAAGAAAATCACAACAATTTCCAAAAAGAAAAACTGCATTCTTAATGAGACACCCTTTTGTAGAGCGAAGGTAAGTGATTGATGACACAATAGAATATTTTGGTTGTACAGATCTGTTAGCCGCTAAAGATACGTTAGATACGCTAGTTAAACAGTTGCATTTCGTTTAAAACCTTTGTGGTTAAATGAAATTGTCAACTTGTTTTAGTCAGTTAATATCATTGCAACAATAAGGTTCTCTTTATTGTAAATTTAATTTAAAAAATAAGTGTGAAGAATTTAAAACAAAAATAGCATTAAGAATTAAAACAAAGTGAATAAAATTTAAATATTTGAATCGTGTTTTTTTTTCTTAATATTTACATAAGTTAACATTGTATCAAGTTGTTGTTGTATTAAGATCTGATAAGACAGATAAAAAACGGTACAGATAAGATTTTTCTTTCTCTGAATAGACTTTAAAGTCGATAAAAAATTTTAGTTGCGGCTATAAGGTCATCTCAAATTAAGTTCTTAAATAGAGCACGTGTTTAATTCTTTAATTTTCTATTAAAAAAAAATAAAAAAAATATTCCTAACCCTTTTGAAACAATTTTAAACAAATTAATAAAAAAAAATACCAAAAAAAAAAACAGAAAATAATTATAAAATACAGTGAAATAATGGACAATTCCTATGCCCCGGGTTTGTGTTTGGAATGGAAGAATTTAAATTATTATGTCCCAGCCAAAGAGGAAACAAATTATACGTTCTGGCAATCATGTCAGAAGCAAAACGAGATACAAATCTTAAATGATGGTGAGTAATTGGAGTCGTTAACTCAATTCAAGATTTTTAACTGATGATAGCAGACAGTATTTTGTATTTTATTTTTCATAAATTTTTATTAAAAGAACATAAAAATTGGTTCAGTATTTTATCTGTTTTGTTTTTATACAAAGATTTATTGGTGTTTATGTTCTGTATGTTGCTTTCATAGCATTCAGTTGCATTCATATGATTTCTTATTGACTATTAGCCGTGCATTAGAACAAAGCCTACAGTGCCACCTGAGGCACAACTGTAAAATTACTTGTTGCACTTCTTATCAACGTTGATATTTATTTGGCCCGCTATCTGTTATCGTATTATAAATATTAAAATTTTTTTATTAAGCATTCTCGCTCTCAATTAAATTTTTTTTGAAAAACTCCTATAATACGGAGATAATTGTTAGGTTCAGTAGTGTTCACAATTTTTATTTAAATAACTTAAAATTTTTAAGAAGCATTTTTGATGGCTAATGTTGGTCTACTCGAGAGGTGTTCACACATTGTATCAAAGGTGTCCGAATCGTAATTTTTCCCATTCCTAGCGAATAGCAATTTCTAAAGCCCTCTCACAATTTCTACTTAATTTTTGTTTTGTCCTACGAGCAGAACAACTGAATATTAAATTGAGCCTTACATTATCACATTACTGTAGTACTATAGAGAGGATATATCCGCATATTTACTGAGAGAAGGTTGAAGTGCCTGTATACCCCCTCAAAAATTGGTTAAGAATATCGGTTGTTTCTGTAAGCGACAGCAAACCATTCGATATTTATCTTTATATGATTTACTAGACACGGAAACTCTAAGGATAGAAACAGAACTGCCGCTCTTGCATAGGCTAGTGCAATAAAAATTTCAACAATTCATACGGGAAACTGGAATTCCTCTGAAGAGGAGCAAACAAGAAGAGGTTTCCCACAAAGGAGAATATTTGCTGTGGAAATATGAGATAATAAATCGATTTGTAGTCGCCGTAGTCTAGTAGGTAGTTTGTTGGCTTATTTGACGTGGGGCCGCAAACCAGAGGAAAGAAATTTCCAATAAAACGAAACATGAAAATATATTTTTTCGACGGATTTCTCTCAGCAGATTTTTGGCAAAAAAAAATCTGAGAGTAAAAGTAAATTGCATTGAAATGTTTTTCAAAAATGTGTCGTTCGGTATTGATTTGAAACTGTAGGTCCCGATACTCATGTATAAAATTAGCACACACATCATAAGTGGTGAGCGAAAGGAGGTTGTAAGGACCAATTATGTACGTATGTAAATCGATACGAGACTAATTTGGACCGCTTAAGATATATGTACAATAAACTATGTATTAAACCTAACCACAGTCCGTCTTAGCAAACCCCAAGGAAGTTATAGTGGGACACTGGCCGGTGGGTACATGTGTGTAAAGATAGATTTTAAAATCTATCTCCCCAGACGCAAAACAAGTCGGATAACAGAGCTCTGTTATGTTACTTACAGAACTCTGTTATGTTACTTACAGAACTCTGTTATGTTACTTACAGAGCTCTGTTATGTTACTTACAGAACTCTGTTATGTTACTTACAGAACTCTGTTATGTTACAGAACTCTGTTAAAAATTTAATTTAAGGTTGGGAAAGAAGAAAAAGGAAAAAATTATAAAAATAAGTCCTATAGTTAATCATACATACATAATTGGTCATTACAACCCTTCATTCAGGATAACGACCTAGTTTCTCACACCACTTATGTTGTGTGGGTTAATTTTATACATGAGTGGCGGGACCTACAGTTTAAAGTCGACTCCCAACGACAAATTTTTGAGAAACTTTTTCATGGCAATTTTATTTTATTTACTCTCAGAGTTTTTGCCAGAAATCTGCTGAGAGGAAGTCGCCGAAAAATACTTTTTGTATTTTGTCTTTGATGCCTGGCCTGGGGCTCGAACCCTGGCTTTTCGTCTAACAAGCCAACACACTAACTATTAGACCACGGCGACTTCATAGTTATATATAATATATATAGTTAATCACTGTTACAAAATATTGCGAAATAACAACTACAATAAACAGATAATCATACATTTCCGAAAGCTATTGTAATCCGATAAAAAATCAATATTGTGGGAAAACAGGACAACATGGGCGGACAAAGAAAATTGTTTTTAAAGCTTTGTACGTCCCTTTAACTAAATCAAGCTGCAGAACCCTTAACAGCGCGAGTTTTCATAGTAGATTTTGAAATTTTTTGAGATTTCAGATTTTAAAATCCACTAAGTGTCCCTTTGTCCGAAAGCAGCATTGTTTCTAAGGAATGGAGCAGTACGCGATAAGGTTTTTGCCAAACATTTAATTGTAGACAGTATACAGAGAGTATTTATTGGGCATCACCGTAGTATAATAGAAAATGTGTTGGGTTATTATATGTATGGCCACGGTTCAAACCCCAGGTCAGACATAAAACCAATTTTATTTATTTTTTTCAATTTGATATGTATTAGAAAAAATTAAAAAAAAGAAGAAAAAATCTATCAAAAATTCCTAAATAGGGTTTGAACTCAGTCGTGATTAAGAATAAGCAATTGAATGCATCTTTAATATTTACAACTATTTAACAATAATCTCAAACAGCTCGATTCAATCCTTGTGCTGGTTTTTTTTCTTTTTTATAAAATACTAGCTGTACCCTGCGCGTGTTGCTGCGCCACCAACAAAAATAAATATGAAGCAAAGACATTACACAAATGTCCAATTAATTTTGAATCATTTTATGGATTTTGTTTCCCTTTGGCTGATGATTCAGACGAACGGGCCTGAGTAGTACGCATTCGATCAGTTTCTAATCTCACTTGTCGTTGTTCAAGTTATTCATGCGAACGGGTCTCAGCGGCTTGTACTCGAAAATTTTCCAGTACCAATGCTTCTTGAGGTATAGGTCGACAAATGAGTTTAAATTTATTAGAATCTCACAATGTACGCAATCCAATAGAACCCAACAGCATTTTTAAAAAAAATTTTATGCACAACAACTTTGCTAAAGATCATAACATGATCAAATGCATATTTTACGATTCTATTAATTACATACAAACAAACATTCATTTTTATATACATATATATAGATATAGATATACATATTTATGTATTGTATTTTTGTTTTATTTTCTTATTATATATGATATACATATTTCATGAAGTCGCCGTAGTCTAGTAGGTAGTGTGTTGGCTTATTATTATTGGCAGAGCCAGGGTTCGAGCCCCAGGCTAGACATCAAAGACAAAATACAAAAAGTGTTTTTTCGGCGACTTCTACTCTATCTAGCTAATTCTTCCCAAAGAAGTTCAATTACGTTGAGATATGGGCTCTATGCAGGGATTTCTATAAGTTTGGGGCAATTATGGATCAACCAAAGCTTTGCCACACCCGAAGTGTGCTTGGGATCATTGTCCTGGTAAACAACGTCCTAGTTTCTCACACCACTTATGTTGTGTGCGTTAATTTTTATACATGAGTGGCGAGACCTAGAGTTTAAAGTCGACTCCGAACGACAGATTTTTGAGAAACTTTTTCATGGCAATTTTATTTAGAGTTTTTGCCAGAAATCTGCTGAGAGGAAGTCGCCGAAAAAATACTTTTTGTATTTTGTCTTTGATGTCTAGCCTGGGGCTCGAACCCTGGCTTTGCGTCTAATAAGCCAACAAACTACCTACTAGACTACGGCGACTTCATGATATACATATGTATGTATATCATATATAATAAGAAAATAAAACAAAAATACAAACATAAATATGTATATCTATATTCTATATATACATATATATAAAAATGAATGTTTGTTTGTATGTAATTAATAGAATCGCGAAAAATATGCATTTGATCATGTTATTATCTTTAGCAAAGTTGTTGCGCATGAGCCGGGGAAGGTTCCTAAGTTGGTATGACCAATTTCCGACAGGTGGCGCCACTGAAAATTACTCAAAATGATTTAAATCGTAAACTGTGCATTTGATCATGTTATGATCTTTAGCAAAGTTGTTGTGTATACAATTTTTTTAAAAACGCTGTTTGGTTCAATTGGATTGGGTACATTGTGAGATTCTAATAAATTTAAACTCATTTGTCGACCTATACCTCAAGAAGCATTGGTACTGGAAAATTTTCGAGTACAAGCCGCTGAGACCCGTTCGCATGAATAACTTGAACAACGACAAGTGAGATTAGAAACTGATCGAATGCGTACTACTCAGGCCCGTTCGTCTGAATCATCTGGGCAACGGGAAACAAAATCCATAAAATGATTCAAAATTAATTGGACATTTGTGTAATGTCTTTGCTTCATATTTATTTTTGTTAGTAGCGCAGCAACACGCGCAGGGTACAGCTAGTATTTTATAACAAAGAAAAAAAAAAACCTGCACAAGGATTGAATCGAGCTGTTTGAGATTATTGTTAAATAGTTGTAAATATTAAAGATGCGTTCAATTGCTTATTCTCAATCACGACTGAGTTCAATCTCTATTTAGGAATTTTTGGTTGATTTATTCTTCTTATTAATTTTTTCTAATACATATTAAATTGAAAAAAAAAATAGATAAAATTGGTTTTATGTCTGACCTGGGGTTTGAACCATGGCCTTACGTATAATAACCCAACACATTGTCTATTATACTACGGTGATGCCCAATAAATACTCTGTATACTGTCTACAATAAAGTGTTTGGCAAAAACCTTATCGCGTACTGCTCCATTCCTTAGAAACAATACTGCTTTCGGATAAAGGGACACTTAGTGGATTTTAAAATCTGAAATCTCAGAAAATTTCAAAATCTACTACGAAAACGCGCGCTGTTAAGGGTTTTGGCGATTGATTTAGTTAAAAATGCGTTAACGTAAATTTCGTTTTCAGAAGGGAAACATGCCTATCCATTCGAATAAATAATTAAACAGTTGACCTTACATCTTTTAATATAATTATGGCTGGTTTAGGGGTATTTTTAGATTTTGAAAATATCGCGTAGGGTATCAAGTAATATTCCAAAGAGTCAATATTACACTTGACACATGTTAATTGTGACATTATACTACAAGTGTAATCATTATTTCCGTATTGTTTTGTAAAGGGTGTTTTTTTATAGAGGTATAGAACTTTAAGTTGCAATTAAACAACGATGGACATGAATTTTATTTATCCGAAAGATAATCTTGTGGCATTACATTTTAAATATGATTTCTGGCATATGACTGCCACGGCTGGCGCGGATGTAGTCCAATCTGGACGTCCAATTTTCGATGAATTTTTCCAACATTTGTGGCCGTATATCGGCAATAATGCGGCGAATGTTGTCTTCCAAATGGTCAAGCGTTTGTGGCTTTACCGCATAGACCAATGACTTTACATAGCCCCACAGAAAGTAGTCTAGCGGTGTTAAATCACAAGATCTTGGGGGCCAATTCACAGGTCCAAAACGTGAAATTAGGCGGTCACCAAACGTGTCTTTCAATAAATCTATTGTGGCACGAGCTGTGTGACATGTTGCGCCGTCTTGTTGAAACCACATCTCCTGGACATCATGGTTATTCAATTCAGGAATGAAAAAGTTAGTAATCATGGCTCTATACCGATCACCATTGACTGTAACGTTCTGGCCACCATCGTTTTTGAAAAAGTACGGACCAATGATTCCACCAGCCCATAAAGCGCACCAAACAGTCAGTTTTTCTGGATGTAACGGTGTTTCCACATACACTTGAGGATTACCTTCACTCCAAATGCGGCAGTTTTGTTTGTTGACGTAGCCATTCAACCAGAAGTGCGCTTCATCGCTAAACAAAATTCGCTTATGAAAATCGGGAACAACGGAAATCTCGTTTTGGGCCCATTCGACGAATCTACGCCTTACTTGATGATCGTTTGGCTTCAAATCTTGCACGAGTTGGATTTTGTAAGCACGCAAACCAAGATCCTTCCGCAAATTCTTCCATAAAGTGGATGGACACAGATCCAATTCCTGTGCTCGATGGCGGATGGGCTCATTCGGGTCTTCCTCAATGCTACGCTCTACAGCAGCAATAGCTTCTTCTGTACGCACCGTACAGCGTCTACAGTACAGTAAACGTGGTGCGAAAACGTTCCATGGTTAATCGAATTAACTGCTCTGATGGACGATTTTGTCGACGATAAAATGGACGTAGTGCGCGATACGTTTTCCGCACAGAACCATTATTTTCGAAATAAAATTGCACTATTTGCAAGCATTGTTCAGGCGTGAGTCTATTCATGATGAATTGCCAAACCAAACTGAGAATAAATCACTTGACAGCTGTTAAATCGGTTGCCATCTTGAAAAGTAATGCCAACTTAAATTTCTATACCTCTATAAAAAACACCCTTTATATCGCTGTAAATAATAATGAATTTTTATTGTTTTTAGTTTTCTTTATTATTATTATTATTAATCTTATTGCAATATTAATAAACATTTAATATTATGGCATATTTCTTGTGACCTTTGCGGTTTCAAATACATAAATTGTTTATAAATTCCACTTATACCCGCATATGTCTTGTTTACAGTGAGTGGTCATATGAAAACTGGAGATCTCATAGCAATATTGGGATGTAGTGGCGCCGGCAAAACCACACTATTGGCAGCCATATCACAACGTTTACGCGGTAATTTAACGGGAGAGATTGTCGTTAATGGTACAGTAACACAACGAGCAGATATGATACGCATCTCAAGTTTTTTACCACAATTTGAAATTAATGTGCAAACATTTACGGCCTACGAACACTTATATTTTATGGTGAGTACACGGTGAAAAAAAAATAAATAAAAAAGAAAATATTCAGTTTTTTAATGTTGAAAATTTTAATTTTAAATTTCTTTTATAAAACTGCTTTGTTATAAAAAATTTTAAATTCATTTTTAATTTTAACCACAAAATTTCTTTAAGTGTAAACTGTTTTATGTGTGTGAAGATAGATTTTAAAATCTATCTCTCATGTTAGCTAACAGAACTCTGTTATGTTATTAACAGAACTAACAGAGCTCTGTTATGTTATTAACAAGAACTAACAGAGCTCTGTTATGTTGTTAACAAGAACTCTGTTAAATAATTAATTTAAGACTGGGAAAGAAAAACAGGAAAAATTAATTAAATTCAAGGGTAAAAAAGTAAAAAAAGCAAAAATTGATAAAAATAAGTCCTATAGTTACAGTTACAAAATATTGCATAATAAGAACTACAATAAATAGATAATCACACATTTCGGAAAGCTATTGTAAGCCGATTAATAAATTAATATTGTGGGAATACAAGACAACATGGGCGGACAGTGAAAGTTGTTTTTAAAGCATTGTACGTCCCTTTAACTAAATCAATCGCCAGAATCCTTAACAGCGGGCGTTTTCACACTAGATTTTGAAATTTCCTGAGATTTCAGATTTTAAAATCCACTCTATGTCCTTTTGCTGGAAAACAGGACAACATGGGCGGACAGTGAAAATTGTTTTTAAGGCATTGTACGTCCCTTTAACTAAATCAATCGCTAGAATCCTTAACAGCGGGCGTTTTCATACTAGATTTTGAAATTTTCTGAGATTTCAGATTTTAAAATCCACTCTATGTCCTTTTGTGGGAAAACAGGACTGAGTGGGCGGACAAAGTAAATTGTTTTTAAAGCATTGTACGTCCCTTTAACTAATCCAATCGCCAGAACTCTTAACAGAGCGACTTTTCATACTAGATTTTGAAATTTTCTGAGATTTCAGATGTTAAAATCCACTGTAAGTCCTTTTGTGGGAAAAAAGGACAACATTGTGAATGGTAAATGTAATAATAATCAAAGACGCCAACAAAATTAATCAAAATTGGTTTGATAGTGGGGAATAGGGAGAAATAAATACTTCTTAAAAAGACAAACGTAAACTATATGTGTTCTACGGTACCCACATCTACCTAGTTTAAAATTTAATCGAAGTCGGTACGTTATTTAGGTGAGGCATACAAAGAATAACAATAAGAGGTCCGAATCATGGGTAGCGCTGACGAAGTTGTAGTTGTTGTACTCGGTCCAAAACAAAAACTAACAGACATACATGTTATATATGTCCATACTTAGTTATAAACCATCGAATTAGCCGACTTATAGGTATCTCTTAAAGGGAGAGGGTGGCCCTCACACCACGTGTCCCTCACACCACGTGTCCCTCATACCACGTCTCATTCACACCACGTCCCTCACAACACTTTCTTGGTGTAACGTATTTATTTACTTAATTTTATTTTGTGCACTCAAGGAGCACTATCAAATAAAAAGATCAATAGTTTTAACTAAGTGCAGCTGAACCGCACTATTTGGTTAAATTTTATTGATTGAATTCTTGAGGGAAAATGTCCCTCCTTTTATACTAAATTTTGGCTGATTTGACAATTCCAAATCAAACCCTTAATTCTAATACAATTTTGTATTGACTTAATACTATAACATATGTTTGTGTGTATATTATATGTTTAACTATATTATATTGGTTTGTGTGTGTAATAATTATGGGACAAGTGGATGTTATATGACACGCGCCTATTATCCACAATAATTCCCACGGTGAAGTGTAAAGAGAGCCACACACGATCACCAGCAATGCCATACAACAACAACACACATACTACATATTATATGCAAACCAATGCAGTCGGCGGCCTGACAACAAAGTGTCAAAAGATCGTCGCATGTGCGCGAGGGTTCGTTATTGAGTCAAGTGGTCGCCGCTCATATGCAATTGGATATTCTTTTGTTTATGCATATGAAATGTTGTGCCAGTATTGACAACTGTAAAATCATGCTACATTGGTGTCACTTACACCACGTGTCCCTCACACCACGTCCCTCACACCACAACCCTCACACCACAACCCTCACACCACGTGTCCCTCACACCACGTCCCTTACACCACGTCCCCCTCACATCACGAACCTCACACCATGTCCCTCACACCACGTCACTCACGCCACGTGTCCCTCACACCACGTCCCTCTCACCACGTCCCTCACACCCTTCCTCACACCCTTCCTCACACCACGTCCCTCACACCGTCCCTCACACCGTCCCTCACACCGTCCCTCACACCGTCCCTCACACCGTCCCTAGCACCGTCCCTCACACCGTCCCTCACACCGTCCCTCGCACCGTCCCTCACACCGTCCCTCGCACCGTCCCTCACACCGTCCCTCACACCGTCCCTCACACCGTCCCTCACACCGTCCCTCACACCGTCCCTCACACCGTCCCTCACACCGTCCCTCACTCCGTCCCTCACACCGTCCCTCACACCGTCCCTCACACCGTCCCTCACACCGTCCCTCACACCGTCCCTCACACCGTCCCTCACACCGTCCCTCACTCCGTCCCTCACACCGTCCCTCACACCGTCCCTCACACCGTCCCTGACACCGTCCCTCGCACAGTCCCTCGCACCGTCCCTCGCACCGTCCCTCACACCGTCCCTCACACCGTCCCTCACACCGTCCCTCACACCGTCCCTCACACTGCCACCGTCTCACAAACCGGTGTGGACGCTTTGATTTTATTAATAATAATAAAATCTGAAATCTCAGAAAATTTCAAAATCTGATATGAAACCACGCTCTGTTAAGAGTTCTGGCGATTGGATTAGTTAAAGGGACGTACAATGCTTTAAAAACAATTTACTTTGTCCGCCCACTCAGTCCTGTTTTCCCACAAAAGGACATAGAGTGGATTTTAAAATCTGAAATCTCAGAAAATTTCAAAATCTGATATGAAAACACGCTCTGTTAAGGATTCTAGCGATTGGGTTAGTTAAAGGGACGTACAATGCTTTAAAAACAATTTACTTTGTCCGCCCACTCAGTCCGGTTTTCCCACAATATTGATTTATTTATCGAATTACAATAACTTTCGGAAATGTGTGATTATCTATTTATTGTAGTTCTTATTATGCAATATTTTGTAACAGTGGATAACTAAAGGACTTATTTTATCAATTATTTGCTATTTTTTTCTTATTTTATCCAGGAATTTAATTATTTTTTCCTGTTTTTCTTTCCCAGTCTTAAATTAATTATTTAACAGAGTTCCTGTTAATAACATAACAGAGTTCTGTTAGCTAACATGAGAGATAGATTTTAAAATCTATCTTCACACACATAACTGTTTTAATATATTTTTTATGAAATTATTACTTTTTTTCCAGTCCCATTTTAAAATGCATCGTAAAACAACCAGATTAGAAAAACATCAACGGGTTACTGACCTTCTGTTTGCAGTGGGCTTAAGAAATGTCGCCCATACACGCATTCAACAGTTGTCGGGTGGTGAACGTAAACGTTTAAGTTTAGCCGAGGAGGTAATTAATTCTTTTACTTTTTTAAAGCATTTCATAAAACCCTACTCTTTTTTACTTTAGCTCATAACCGATCCGCCATTCTTATTTTGCGATGAACCCACCACTGGCCTAGACAGTTATAATGCCTATACAGTGGTGAAAACATTAAGGCATCTGTGTACAAGACATCGCATTATGGCACCAGCATTATGTGCTTTATATGGCTATGATTCATATTCTTCACCTAGTGAGGAAAGTAGTCCTCATAGTTCAATTGAAATGGAGAATTTTAATTCAGACTTGCCTAGCTTAAAGGCTTTAAACAATAGTCCCAATGGCCGTTATAAAAAGGGCATTATATGCTCAATTCATCAGCCCACATCGGATATATTTGAACTGTTTACGCATATTATACTCATGGATGCTGGCCGCATTATATATCAGGGCCGCACCGAAGAGGCTGTTGAATTTTTTACCAGGTTTGATTGGCATTTACTAAAACCGTTTTAATGGCTTAGTTTTAATTCAAGTTTTGTATTTATTACAGATTAGGCTACACTATACCACAAAATTGTAATCCAGCCGATTATTATTTGGAAACAATATCCGATAGTCATACAGATCGTAATGATGGCCAATTAATCAGAGCAAAATATAGTCTGCAAAGCTCGGGTTTTCACAGCGATAGTTGGCTGATGCCTAAGCCCTATAGTGGGGAGTATTTAACGCATACGAAAAATTTGTAAGTATTTATGCAATAGGTTTGTAAAACACGAACCTAGTTTTTCAAGATCTACATTAACTTAGGACTGTAAAAGTTTGACCTACTTTGAAAATTCTGGTTCTACTACTATTTCTACTGATATCTGGTTCTGATCTTCTCTGCCCCACCATACTTTTAAATCAACCATCATCAACCAGCTACGGCAATGGCATTGTGCTGTGTGTGAAATGCTGGTCACTCATCCGCCAGTGTCTACCAATTTGAATAGGTTATGAGCGACCTATTACATCCGTTTTCAAATGTAGTACATGTTTACATTGACATTTTTCTTACAGGAGTCGATTGCTCCACATCTAGAAATTTCCTGTGTATAAGACCCTATAGAAATGACATTGAAGTCGATGAGGGTACTTTATAGTAGATCACCGAGCCAATTCGTTCATTGCTAAGTCTCCCGAAATGCTCGTCTTAGACATCAGCCATACGTAATTAGTCATTGCAATCCTTCAGTCAAGATTTCTACCTTGTTTCTCAGACCACTTATGTTGTGTGTGTTAATTTTATACATGAGTGGCGTGACCTAGAGTTTAAAGTTGACTCCGAACGACAGATTTTTCAGAAACTTTTCATGACAATTCTATTTACTCTCAGACTTTTGCCCGAAATCTGCTGAGAGGAAGTCGCCGAAGAAATATTTTTTTTATATTTCGTTTTATTCGAGATGTTTGACCTGAGGCCTCATGTCCTATAAGCCAACACACTATCTACTAGACTACGGCGACTAGGCCAATATCAAACACAAAATGTAAAATTAACGCTTGCACTGCCCTATCAGTTGAGAGATAGTTTTGCATGATTTAATGATAAAGAGGCCATCGGGCGCCAAGGGAACATAACAATGACATGACCTTTAGAAGAGCATTGATCTCCACGCGTAAGGCGCTAGAGCTAAAGGAAAGGCTGCAGGGGTGGAGAAAACGTCAGGTCAAATGTCATAGTTCATTCGAACAAACCACAAAGACGAACCCGTTTAGGAGGCTACATTGAGTCTATTTTGACTTGGTGAAGATTCCTACATCGAATAGACTAACAAAGTCGGTTACGGCAGTTCTCGTATAGAAGATGTAATTCCATTCAGGAATATTGTAAGAATTATAGGATGACAATATGATCCAGTTATCTGATAAAGATGTTAGTCGCACTGCAAAGGAATCGGTGCAGTATCGAATTGAGAGTGTCAGGGTGTCGTCCTAGTGTCAGGCTGTTGGTTTATTAGACATGAGGCCTCGGTTCAAACTTCAGGTCAGACATCTCTGGCGACTGTCTCTCATCAGATTTCTAGTAAAAACTCTCAGAGTAAAATAAAATTGCCTTGAAAAGTTTATCAAGAAATCTGTCGTTCGGAGTCGACTTTAAACTGTAGGTCCCTCCACTCATGTATAAAATTAACACACACACACAACATAACTGGTGAGAGAAACTAGGTCGTAATCCTGACTAAAGGGTTGTAATGACCAATTATTTATTTATGTATGTATGTGTCGGGGACTCATGTAGGCATTGCCTTAGTGACACCATTGTTGGTCGATTTTTGCGTTCTAGCCTGTATTTTAGTGCTCTTGATTTTAATCATCATCGACCATCAGACCTACAAACAAAGCAAAACGCAACCGTGGTCTTCCTAACTCTGTGTTTGGTGTTAACCTTCCATGTTAATTTTGAGTTCCATCAGTTACTTCGTCCAGTGATGCAGTGAATTACCTCAAATTCACTTGTGAAATTGATTTCCCCCGTCTGTACCCTGATAATGCATCCTTTTGGAGACTAATAACTTCCAGTTACTTCGTGTGTATTATTGATATGAGCCAGTGATCCAAACTCACTCCTGAAATTGATTTCCCCTACCTGACAGATAGGAGTCTAACGGCATATAGGAAAACGCCATCACCATGGAATAATTAGCTCTGTTTAGCATATAAATTCTATTCTTAGGAGTAATCAAATTTTCCAGGCCATGGATAAATTTCTATTCAATAATCGATCGACTTTAATGAGTTTTCTGAGTAGTTAGTAAACCCGAAAGTTAGAAGAAATTTGACACAAAGAAGTTTTTTATAATCATTTGACGTTGTGTTAATCTAGGTAAAAAAATCAGTCCATAAGTGGCCTCAGCGGTTTTATGAGCCAAGTTGAGTAACCAAGTTAAGTCAATTGAATAACAAATTTGAGTCCGAACTTTTCTTTACTAACTATTGATAACAATGATCTCCTTGGTGTAAGGGTCTTAACACCCGTTATATATTCCATTAGTACTGATCTGTATATTTGGATTTATTTTTCAGTAAAAAAATCTGGTGGCCTTTTCAAGTGTATCTACTCCTGAAGCGATTTGTAACAGACGATACCCGCAATCTAAAACAGGGCATTATATCCATGAGTTTCTTTATGGTAAGTTTAAATAGAATAACAAAAAAAAAAAAAAAAAAAGTTGAAATAATTTCATTTCTCTTCAGATCACCTCCCTTACCTTGGCTATTATGTACTCCGGAGTGCGTAGTGCCTCACAAACCTCGATACAGGATATTGGCGGTTCGATTTTTATGTTGAGCACTGAAATGATTTTTACATTTTCCTACGGTGTTACCTATGTTTTCCCCTCGGCTTTGCCTATAATGCGTCGTGAAGTGGGTGAGGGCACATACAGTTTGTCGGCTTATTATGTAGCCGTGGTTCTATCATTTATACCCATGGCGTTCTTGAAGAGTTACATATTCTTTGCCGTAGTGTATGGTGCCATATATTTAGATCGTGGCTTCATGTTATATCTAAGCATGGGTTTAGTTTTGGGCCTATCGGCTGTGGCAGCCACGGGTTATGGCTTGTTCCTATCGACCGTATTTGAAACGGATAAAATGGCTTCAGAATGTGCAGCACCATTTGATTTGTTGTTTCTAATATTTGGTGGTGCTTATTACAATGTGGATTCAATACCGTTTCTAAAATATTTCTCCTTGTTTTTCTACTCGAATGAGGCTTTGATGTATAATTTTTGGATAAGTGTTGATAACATAGGTAAGTTTAGATTCGTAGAAAACCAATAGAAAACTTACTTCTTTATTCCTTCCTTTCAGATTGTTCCCCCTATGAGGAACATCCTTGTATAAAAAATGGTTATGAGGTATTGCAGCGCGGTTCCTTTCGTACTTCACCGGATACTTATTGGACCGATTGTTTGGGTCTGATATTTATAGCGGTGGTTTTTAATTTACTGGCCTACTGTTTTGTACGTAAATATGTACGACGTAGTGGTTATTACTGATTTATGCCCTCCATCAAATAATGTGCTCCATATCATGTCAATTCAATTTTAATTCTCCTTTCTTTTTTAATCGCACACTAGTATTTTGTATTTTTTTTTAAATTAAATTTTTAGAATAAAACAATTTTTATAAATAATTTTTTATCAGAATTTGTCATTTAAAGTTGTCACCACGGTCTACGGGGCCTTCGAGAACTGAAGTCACTATATTGGCCATTATTTTTTTTATATTCAGTCTGAGAGTCACGGGTGCGTTAATTTTAACACAAGCCTGAACTGTGTTATCATACAACTGTCAAGATCAGTGTAAACAAGGGGCTTCTAAACATTTAGAATGTTGCCAGATGGAGTAGAAGTCTTTGTATTTTGCTTAGATTTGGTACAGATTACATGAAATTTTTTTATTGGGGTTAATACCTGAACTGTGTTATCATACAACTGTCAAGATCAGTGTAAACAAGGGGCTTCTAAACATTTAGAATGTTGCTAGACTGAGTAGAAGTTTTTGTATTTTGCTTAGATTTGGTACAGATTACATGAAATTTTTTTATTGGGGTTAATACTGAACATTGGATAGGCAGGACTAAGCGGATGCGGTTTCCAACATGTGACTACTTTCGAACAGGTAGATGATGTGGTTGATTATACATTTTAGTACATAAAAAGTATTTTCAATAGCGTTTCGGCACGATTAAACGAGTTTCGGACCAACTTGGCTTATGGAAGAGGTGTTGAATTCTAGGATTCTATGGAGCCAATACAGTCAGAGAATGGCTGAAGTTATGCAAGAACTCCGAAGACTGGCGAAACGGAGGCGAAATTTAACTTAGTGTGACAAGAGCTTTAAAGCTAACCAGCACTCCGCGAAGTAATACCTTACGGCAGTCCCGCGGTGGGAGAGTGGGTGAAGTGTGTAGGGTGTGGGTTTAGTACGTAGGCACCAGTGCCGGTGGTTCGTGCACTCTTTTGTTGTAACAAAACTGTCTTTAGAAGACTCCCATCTCCTGCCTAAGACACAAAAAAAAATAAAGATGGCGCTTCAGAAATTCTAAAACGATGTGGTGCAGAAAGTGGTAGGTAGCTAGGTGGAAATGATAGCTTTGATATATAGCAACCCTTTGTAAACGCAGTCCCTGTACAGATCGAGTTCCACCAAACTATGGAAGAAGCAAGGGTGGCGCATTTGCAGAAAGTGTAGTCAGAGATGGATTATGTATACGCTATAAAAAGACGTGAAAGCTACAGAGGACACTACGATAAACGAAAGAAACTTGAATTAGTTAGTTAGTTTGGACTAATCCGTTCTAACTTACTTACTTGCTTAATAGGTCATTACAATCCTTTACGCAGGGTTACAACCTAGCTTCTCACACCTCCCAAGTAGAGTGTGTTAATTTTATTCATGAGTGGTGGCACCTACAGTTTTAAGTCGACTCCGAACAGCAGGTTTTTGAGAAACTTTTCATGGCAATTTTATTTACTCTCAGAGTTTTTGCCAAAAGTCTGCTGAGAGAAAGTCGCCGCAAGAAATATTTTTTATACTTCGTTTCGTTCGAGATATCTAGGCTGGAATTTGAAGCTCGGCCTCACGCCTAATAAGTATACGGCGACTGTTCTAACTATTATTCAAAAAATAAACCACAAACTTACAGCGACAAATGGTTAGCCTTCTCTGAAAAGCCTTCCAAGAAGTCGCCTTCGATGACCTCTAGTTTACCCTGTTTGTCAAGAAGTAATAGCAACCTGGATGATGTAAAAGGTTGTAAGAGATTGCTGATGACGTAATTACTATAGTTGGTCCATTATATGAACATGATATACTCGTAAGTAGAGTATCTCCCGAGGTTCTACTAGCTTTTAGAAATACCATTACTTCTGTGCTGTTTACATACATACATAATTGGTCATTACAACTCTTCAGTCAGGATTACGACTTCGCCTCTCACATCACCTATGTTGTTTATGTTAATTTCATACATGAGTGGTGGGACCTGCAGTTCAAAGTCGGCTCCGAACTGCAGATGTTTAGAGAAACTTTTCATGGCAATTTTATTTATACACTCAGAGTTTTTACCAGAAGTCTACTGAGAGGAAGTCGCCACAAGAAATATTTTTTTCATATTTCCTTTTGTTTTAAATGCCTTAGGGTCTGAACCGTGTCCTCACGTCTAATAAGCCTACACACTACCTTGTGGACTACGGCGACTTCAATGCTAGAGTTACCAGCTATGAATATAATGTTTCATAGATAGAAAAAACATTGAACATCTTTGAGTTTTGCATTGTTAAGATCTTAAGAAACTTTGGGTCCTATGTTCACTATATGAACTTTGCGGTGGCATGTTGTAGTAGTTAAAGTGCTCGACTAGATATCCAAATAAATTGTTCAAATCCCGGAGATGGAGAACGAAATGTTCATTCATCATGGTTTTCAAATTTGTAAGATTAAAGGCTTCCAACATCCTCTAAATAAATCATCTAGGAAGCCCCCTGACCCCTACTGCCTAAAATGGATAACATTAACGACGTGCATCATAGGAAGATCAAGCTGCGGCACTTCTGAGTATAAAAAGTAGGAGCCTAACGGTATAAATTTCCTCACCACTACACTCCAGAATGATTATCGAGGGCAGCGACATGTAGGTAAACCTGTTATCGCCATAGGATTTGCTACAGTAAACCAATCCCTTGTAGTCGCCGTAGTCTATCAGGTAGTGTGTAGGTTTATTAGACGTAAAGCCAGGGTTCGAGCACCAGGCCAGACATCAAGACAAAATACTAAAAGTATTTTCTTCGGCGACTTCCTCTCAGCATATTACTGGCAAAAACTCTGAGAGTAAATAAAATTGCCATGAAAAAGTTTCTCAAAAATCTGTTGTTCGTAGTCGACTTTAAAACTGTAGGTCCCACCACTCATGTATAAAAATTAACACACACCACATAAGTGGTGTGAGAAACTACAACGTTGTACAATGGTTCAATTCGACCTCCGGGTACTGTACTTGTCTTAATTGACAAGTAAACGTCCTCTAACCTAGCCTAACCTAAACCAATCCCTTATTAAGGAAATTGACGTAACAATGTAGAGAGATGAGTTCTGATAGCTCTATGTTCCTTAAAGAACCAAAAAGGAACTTGTTTTCTCTACCTTCTAATCACTTCGGAATTGACCACTTTTTCTACACTCGATTTGATCTGGATAGATAGAGGCTGATAGATCTCCTAGTTGATTATTCCCACCCCTTTATAACACGTCCTTAATCTTTGTTTTCAGGTTCTTTCCAAGCCTTCATCATCACTTTTCTTAAGCCCTCTTACGACGTCCTCAAAATTTAAAAATTCCAATGTATGTTCACATCAAAATTGAATTTTTAACACTTGAAAATTTGTATTTTGTATCCTGCTTTTTGCTACTTTTAATTCTTTTTTTTTCTTTGGTTTTTTAAGGAAAACTTCTTATACTTCCATTCGAATCAAACGTTACACATGTTTCCTTTTAATTTTTCTCGTACAATTGACTTCTCCGCCCCAGTCGTCATCATGGTATGGCATGATAATGGTATGATATGGAATGGAATGCAATGCGAAATGATTGTTCGTTCACCTACATACACAAGTTTGTAGTTGTTGTCAGAATCAATTGTAAAGTTTTTAGTTGTTACGAACAAAATACTTTTTTTCACCGCATTTTTTTTTTTTGCTTTTTTCTTAAGTTGGATTGGGTGTGCACACATCTACACTAGGTGTATTCCAATTGAAGTTAAAAACCAAGTCATTTTGACAAGACGACAGTTAGTGTGGCCCAGTTAGAGGAAGTGACAGAAAAAATAGAATGAATTTCTATTTTAACCTCATCCTAAGGCAAGTTTTCCTGCTTAACAAATTGTTTTCGGCTGTTCAGAAAACTGCCGAAATTTTTTCTCTTAGACCCACGTACTACATACATACATAATTGGCCATTACAACCCCTCAGTCAGGATTACGGCCTAGCTTCTCACACCACTCATGTTGTGTGTGTTAATTTTATACGTGAGTGGCGGGACATACAGTTTAAAGTCCATTCCGAATGACAGATTTTTGAGAAACTTTTTCATGGCAAGTTTATTTACTCTCAGAGTTTTTGCGGAAATCTGCTGAGAGGAAGTCGCCGAAGAAATATTTTTCTTTCGTATTTCGGTTTGATGTCTGACTTGGGAAACGAACCCGGGCTTTAAGTCTAATAAGCCAACACACTACCTACTAGACCACGACGACTTCTGACCCACATACAGTGGAGAGCAGAAGTCTTAGTACGGCAATATATTTTAACAAAAAAAGGTCCCCAAAGGCTTAATACTCTTGCACAAAGTCCCGATATGACTTCAAGAGAGTATTTAGGAGATTATTTGAAAGAAAGGATACGTAATCGCTAAACCTCAATAAAAAGTCAACCGAAAAACTTACTCATGGTGCCACCAGAAAACACTAAACAAAACTTGTACATTCAATCCCAAATGGGTTAAATGGAGTGCTTGACCTTAAGCGATATTCTTCTAAATACAAGGAATAACATTTTCATATATTAGGCCTTGAAATTTTAAATTTACTCAGGGGTCTTCTTGGGGGTACCTGCAGGAGTCATCTGAAACTTTTCCTTATTTTTCTCTTGTTTTATGAAAAACATTAAAAAATTGTTTGTTTTATAATAAAACAGAAATAAGTTAATAAAATAAATATAAAAACTATAAATTTTTATACAAACTTTTGGCTAAAATTCATGAAATTGCTAAGACTTTTGTTGTCCACTGTATATGTATATATGTACATCTGAAGCACACATATATATTTACATATTTATTTGCTCCTATGTGGAGCTCTGGAAATTAGATTCCAAATATTTCTATTAAAAAAAAATTTAATTTACTCTCGGGTGCCCTGATATACTAGTGAGTAGTGTGCTGACTATTAGCGTGAGGGTTGTGGGTTCGATTCCTACTAGAATCTGGTCTACTCTGGTCTGTTGCTTTACATCGAGCATAAGATCGAACTCACTCAACTCGTAAATAATTTAATTTAAGTCGTAATTACAATCTCACTCTATATTTCTTTGTCTGCTGCCTTGCTACTACAGCTTGTCTAGAAATATTTTCCCTAACTTTACTGAAAATGGATTCTATACATTCCTATTTACTGTTTCTGATCGCAAGATGATTGATTGCTTTTTTGTTACTGATCATAAGCAGTTTTTTGTAATCGTTATTGCCTTGTAAATGGGTAGGCTTTTTCGAAAACAGTTGTTCGTGATTACTTGTACTCACACCCAACGCTAGGGTTAAATATAGGCTGACTTCCAAAATGTTAGTTGTCTTTGTGTTTGAACAAAGTATAGTTTTTCATAAAGCCGCTGCACAAAATATATACAATGTATTCTATTTCAAAACGCCGTCCATGTGTATTTTTTTTTTTTTTTTTTTTTTTTTTTTTTTTTTTTTTTAACGCAGTCAAAAAGCAATCAGGCATCGGATTTATAGTTGTTGCATTGTTTGGTAACTTTGCATATCTACATCATTTATATACCGTAGTAGAATTGCATACAAACTTTGTACTGATACATTTTGAAAATCAGCCATACTCAGTATTGATGGAGTTCGATATATCAATTCCTGACCCTTCTGGCTTGTTGAATATACTGGCCGAAGTATCGAAATGTTTTCCAAATCTTTTTCGATGGAAGCCTTTAGTATTTGCCACGTTTATAAACATCGACTTTGTTCTCTTGATGTTGAATTTTAACCCGACACGGTACCAACTTTTGAATTTGCATCAGTTTTGCTTCTATATCGAGATATATTTGGCTGAAGACGCATATATCGTCAGCATAGTTCAATTACTCAGGTTATTCCTCTTCTAAGACCAGTAGGTTTTTGCATTCCACCCCTTGTCCACAATTCAAACATACTCTTTTTAGGATACCAGCTATTTGGGCACACCTAGAGCATTTCAAATTGAGCTGTTGGCACAAAACGCCTACTCAATGCCTATATATGTGAGATAGAGTGATGGTCTCCATTTCATTGACTGCTCTACATTCATTCTTAGGCTGTAGACGTGTTCTAAGCCTGACTTTGAGAGTGGAACAGTTTTACATTTTTTTAGGGCTCTGGCAAAAACGTTCCTCAAAGTCCTACGTTCATCGTACACTTCAGTGTATTCCACTCCAATTTTTTTCTCGCAATTTTTTGGATTTCGACAATAATTACTTAAATGATCATTACAGCCCTTTAGCTTCTCACACCACCCATGTGTGTGTTAACTTTATTGCTGTGAGTGGCGCACATGTTAAACGTCGGTTCCGAATTACAAATTTAAGAAACTTTTCATAGTAAATTTGTTTACTCTCAGAGATTTGATCAGAAGTCTGCCGAGAAAAAGTCCCCGAATGAAATATTTTCTTTATATTTCGTTTTGTTTGAGATGTCTAAGCTGGAATTTGAACTACGACCTGTTATATAAACACGGTATCTTAATATCCAAGCTGTATTACTATTGAACCTGTGCAAATGTTGAGTGTATTTCATTTGAAGTATTCTAGTAAGAGTTTCAAATTTACTTAACAATTTAATTTTCTCACTTGGCCACACTGGCTGCAATTGTTGAAACAAAAGTTTTGGCAATATTTTCCGCCGCTTGTTACTTCAGTAGACAAATGAAACATTACTGGAACAGAACATCAGAAGTGATAACGAATGCAATCTTATTATCATGTTTAGCACTTCAGCAATACAAAAAGAAACGACCGAAGAGTATTGTTTCGGTTTCGGTTATCTTTTTTAGGTGCCTTGCTCCTGTTTTATTAATTTTTTTTTACAGCTAAGTAGGCAGTAGACTATTGCAGCAGGTTCCGCAATAGAAATAGAAATTGTCAGAGGCCACTGGGCTCAAGATTTAACATACCGTCAAATAAGTTCTGCAAAAAGTGTTGGTTTGGGGAGGAAGAAGAGACTGTCTTTGACCACATGAGTCAGAGTCCTATTCTTATCCTAAAAATACGGCCTCTCACTTTGTGACATCCTTGACCTAGCTCTCTAAATTCTGGCATAAGTGGGACCTTTCCTAACATAGTTTAGCCTAGATAAACGCAATAAATACATCAGCCATTTGGTAAAGATTAGTATCATTAACGTTAACGTCGAAAAGAAAGATTAACGTTAATGTAGTTGTAGTAGCATAAACACCTAAAATTAGAGGATATGATTCGATTGCCATAAACATCCAGAATTTTGTTCGTTTGGGTCAAAAAATCCTTAACGTACATAGTGAAACAAAATTCGGGATTGATGCCAGCATATAAAAGGCAGAAGATCAGTCTCTTCTGGCTGGAATTTGTAGAATTCTAAATACGAGAACTATTGTGTACGTGGTTGTGATCAAGTTTCCTTTATATGGCCTTGGAAAACGAATTTTAGTAATACGCCTCTAGCCATTGCGTTAAGGCGACATTGTTCTCGCATCAATAATAAAGTGTGTTTTCAAGTCCGCCACTCAAATGCAAAATACTGAGGATAATTCCCTTGTCTGTACATTCCAGACTTTTCTATTCTATTAGTGATGTGTCATTATCGCTACCTGATACAAATAAAGGGTGTTTTTTATAGAGGTATAGAACTTTAAGTTGCAATAAAACAACGATGGATTATTCGATTGACATGAATTTTATTTATCCGAAAGATAATTTTGTGGCATTACATTTTAAATATGATTTCTGGCATATGACCGCCACGGCTGGCGCGGATGTAGTCCAATCTGGACGTCCAATTTTCGATGACTTTTTCCAACATTTTTGGCCGTATATCGGCAATAATACGGCGAATGTTGTCTTCCAAATGGTCAAGCGTTTGTGGCTTTACCGCATAGACCAATGACTTTACATAGCCCCACAGAAAGTAGTCTAGCGGTGTTAAATCACAAGATCTTGGAGGCCAATTCACAGGTCCAAAACGTGAAATTAGGCGGTCACCGAACGTGTCTTTCAATAAATCTATTGTGGCACGAGCTGTGTGACATGTTGCGCCGTCTTGTTGAAACCACATCTCCTGGACATCATGGTTATTCAATTCAGGAATGAAAAAGTTAGTAATCATGGCTCTATATCGATCACCATTGACTGTAACGTTCTGGCCACCATCGTTTTTGAAAAAGTACGGACCAATGATTCCACCAGCCCTTAAAGCGCACCAAACAGTCAGTTTTTCTGGATGTAACGGTGTTTCCACATACACTTGAGGATTACCTTCACTCCAAATGCGGCAGTTTTGTTTGTTGACGTAGCCATTCAACCAGAAGTGCGCTTCATCGCTAAACAAAATTCGCTAATGAAAATCGGGAACAACGGTAATCTCGTTTTGGGCCCATTCGACGAATCTACGCCTTACTTGATGATCGTTTGGCTTCAATTCTTGCACGAGTTGGATTTTGTAAGCACGCAAACCAAGATCCTTCCGCAAAATCTTCTATAAAGTGGATGGACACAGATCCAATTCCTGTGCTCGATGGCGGATGGACTCATTCGGGTCTTCCTCAATGCTACGCTCTACAGCAGCGTCTCTGGGGATGCGAGTTATCAATAAGAGTAAACGTGGTGCGAAAACGTTCCATGGTTAATCGAATTAACTGCTCTGATGGACGATTTTGTCGACGATAAAATGGACGTAGTGCGCGATACGTTTTCCGCACAGAACCATTATTTTCGAAATAAAATTGCACTATTTGCAAGCGTTGTTCAGGCGTGAGTCTATTCGTGATGAATTGCCAAACCAAACTGAGAATAAATCACTTGACAGCTGTTAAATCGGTCGCCATCTTGAAAAGTAATGCCAACTTAAAGTTCTATACCTCTATAAAAAACACCCTTTATTACCCATGTTTAGTTATCAAATCCTCGCATTTGATGGCATTTTCCTGGGATTTCACACTTTTTTAGCTGTCAGCAAGAGTGAGGTTATCTTGAAGAGGCACATTAATTTACTAAACCTACCTGTTTCTTGAAGGTTAACATTGTGATGTTAGACCAGAAGTCTTAAAAACCTTATTCGGATTTAGTTCCACTACCGTTGTTTTTCTGTCATTCTTTGTTTTACAAAAAAAAAAAAAAAAGTTTTCACTGTCAACATTACTACTCCCATGAGAAGTACTCAACATAATCCATAATCCATATTAATTATATAAGAATCTCTTATTAAATCATGCGTCCAAAGCCAGAATTAAACTCAAGTCCACTTATAATGAAGTCATATGACAGGGTGAGGAAAATTCGGATCATGAGCGAATATATTCCGATTAAGGCTAGAGAGCACTTCACAGTTTTTAACTAACAAGAGAATATTAAACAGTAAAGAAAAGCAGTCAAATGAAGGTTAAGGAATTCGTTTAGAAGCTTCTTATAAAAGTTCGTAAAACTTTATTTATGATTGCATTCTTTTGAAACCCTGCCAACCCTCTATACAAATTCAGACTGTTGCTGATTTGGAATTCTATTATTGTCGGATTTTTTTTTGTTTTTTTCTGACTTAAACTCAAAACTTAAACTACAAAAACAAAAAATGCAAAACAAAAAAAAAAAACTTTCTTATCAAACTTGTCTTAAAAATTTTGTGGTGGCACAAAAGTTAAGAGTGCATTTTGTGCAAAAAAAAAATAGAAAAAAAGCAAAAACTTTCTGTCGAGGTTCGTTTCGTTTTGTTCTATTGAGTTTCAGTTCAGTCAGTTTTGCTGTTTTCATTCTTTTTCTTCGTCGTATTCTTTGTTTTTTTAGTTCTTTTGCATTATTTTTCGGTATGATTTCAAGATTTGTTTGTAAAACTTATAATTGAAAATTTTATGTAACGTTTTTACCATTTCATTTTATTATTATTGTTGCTGTTGTTGTTGTTTGACATTTTCAAAATGTTGTAGAGCAGAAATTTTAGTTTTGGATTACAAAAAAAAGAGGTGAGTTTCTATTTGTTGGACTTAATTCTCTCATGCCTGAGAATGTCTTTTCTTACGGTTATATTAAGAGAAGACGTAAAAGTAAAAATATTTGGTGCATCTAGGGGCTGTATTAGATACCCTATGATTAAGGGCCGTTTTTTGAATGCAAGTTTAAACTCGAGATTAAGTTAATCTCCAGTTAAAATTAATCTCCAGTTAACTCAGTTTTCATTTTTTGAATGGGAATTTAACTGGAGATTAACTCTGTAGAGCTGCCGTACTTATAAACAAAAATGGCAACATTTTTTCGTTTATATTGTTGTGTTTACTACTTTTTGCAAATTATTTCACAACAATATGCTTTTGTATATAACAAAAACAAACAAACAAAAGCTGAATACTATTGATCTTTATGTAAAAAAATTATTTTCTTAAAATAATAAATAAATTAAGACTGTCTATTGTCAATTTGTGTTTTATATAGTTCATAGTCACTTAAATATTTGTCTTATTCGGCTTCCCCTCACTTAAAAGCTTTTTTTAAAAAAAAATTTGTCAACTACTTTTCATAGTTAATCTCGAGTTTAAACCACCAACGTTGCTGGTTTAAACTCGAGATTAACTACTTAACCGTAAGGTTAAACTCAAGATTAAGTGAATTCAAAAACTGAAAACGGAGTTTAACTGGAGATTAACTTAATCTCGAGTTTAAACTTGCATTCAAAAAACGGCCCTAATAGGTTTAACAGTGTTTTAATATTTCCTTAACAATCCCAGACTTCAATGTATATTGCTGCGAGTATTTTAATCGCCACTGTCAATTGAGTATCTGCTCTGCTGATATAGCAATGGTTGCCAACTTTCCCTAATCACCTAATACCATAAATAAATACCTCTAAGCAATGCAATTAAGCTCGTTTGGGGAAGTATTTCGTAAAGCTAATCCGCTTTTAAAATAGGGAATAGTTGAATAGTAATCAATGTTTGCAACTGAAGTAGAAATCTTGCAGTATAAATCCTGCCAAATCTCTGTAAAATTTCTTTTTATCACGGAAATCTTAGCTTCCCCCTCGGCCATCAAAACAAAGGAGTTCAAAGCTCTGCTTATAATTCTGCTATTAACAGATCACTCAAGAAATAGCCACAATACAATAGTGTAAGATGAACGACAATTACTTTAAGAGCTCCGATACAAAGTTGACTCTATCACCTAGCAGGGAAACTTCTATCTTCTTTCCAATCGAGATCTTTTACAGAACTTTCGTTACTTCATCAGTGTAAATCTTAGATAAGAGAAAGGAGGAGGACTCGTATCAGAAATAACAATAGTACCTAGATTCTCATACGAACTAAATTTTCAGGTTGATTCTATAAAGATGGACGGTGAACGGTACAACAATCTTTAACAACATAGTGACAGGCAAGCACAAACCTCGATTCAATAGTTTAATCCAAATGAGCGTTAGAGGTTTTCTCTCATTTTGGTAAATCTTCCAACAGGAAGATTGAGAGTGGATAACGGCTACTAATTGAAGCAATATCCGTCAAATTAGTTGTCATTTATTCAGCTTGCATTGCCAAATCAAAATTGGTAGTGTTTTGTTCATTTTACGATCACTATAATCGTCTTATCGAGAGGACTACGTGGTAGATATCGAGAGGACTATGTGGTGGATAAATTCAACGATTGGTCGACACCTGTACGAAACCCAAGACCGATCAATTTCTCATCACAAACAAAAACTCGGTCTTTTGCAGATCACAACTTGGACCTGCTGACGATATGTGAACGGCGCTATATACCACACAGCTGCTGTGTGTGGTATTTAATGATGGGAAGCGTTTAATGAAAAACTCTATAGAACGTGATACATATTTATAATTCATAAATGTTTTAAAAATGGCCGTAATTTGTCTTATATTGCTCTGCACGTCATCAGGGATCCCTCTTTTCATTCTAATAGACCTATAGAGAACAGAATTCTAGGCTGTTATATTGATCCTGGTTAGATTGAGAACTCAGGAAGTATGGCTTGCACAGATAATGAAAAACAACTAAGAAAACAAGTGATATTCATGGCTCCAATTGTTCAGGTGCTGTTTATACTATACATACATGTATACATACATAAAGGGTCATTACAACCCAGCAGTCAGGATTACGACATAGCTTCTCAATACCTCTATATTTTATTCCTTCTATTTGCTTGTTATTTATTTCATTGTTTTTCAAACTAAGCAGGTGATTTGCCTCCTATAGCAGCTCCTAGGGTGCAAGGATTTCCAGTTACCCAGAAATAATTTTTCTCAGAGAGTTCTAATGTTTCTTGGGGTGGCTAGTTACCTGATATTTATAAGACTTTCATTGTTGATGTCATCTTTGTTGGGTATCATGAAGATTTAAGGATGGATTGCTTGGGCCATAATTGAAGTCTTCTTCAAATCGCCTGAATCGCTAGGGTTTGAAATCAAGGACTTTAACCACTACTACAGGTTAACCCCATTGACACACGTTACCATTGAACGTAGCAGGAGCCTGTGGAACCTTTCATAGTTATGCAAGGTAACGAATCAATTGTCCATGCAGATGGTTACAAACGATAAATCAAAACCATTATAACCACCACACCGTAAGTCTACATGTAGGGTATTGTAAAACTAAAGTTTCTCCCACAGTTGTTGCTGATAAGTGCAGCAGACTTGAGAGTTTTTGGTGGAGAAGGCCTAAAAACTTTTTGTTCAGTAGTTTTGCTGTCGTTTATTATTTTATTTCATTTCATTTTAAATGTGTTTGAAGAAGTAAAATGTATTTGTTTTTGTAATTTTTGTCAGTTTTAACTAAAATTGTAATTTTTGTTTTAATTTTTTTTTTTAGTTTTTTATACTCGATTCGGTAGATTTCTTTTGTTAAATTTTATGTCTGTCCCCCCCTGCCGCACAGTTCCTTCATAATAAGCATAACTTAACATGACTTATTTTCGGTGAAAGGCTTTTATTTTAACACTCATTGCTTAAAGGATTTTCCTTGCTGCTGGTTTTTGTTTAATTGTTAAGTTAAGTTAAGTTTTATTACGATATACTTGAAGATGAATTCTGAAAAGTTTTTGAACAAATTTTTATTCGTAATTTTGTGTGATTGTTTTATGATTTCAATTTTCTATTTTTGTTTGAATGAAATCAACTTTGACTATTTGTCTGCAAAGTTTAGTTATAATCAATAATTTTATGATTCATTTCTGTAGAGTTTAATAAATGTTATGGCTTTCAGCGGTTAAATATTTTTTTTTTAAATCATATGCAGATGTGTGTGAAGATAAATTCGAATTTAACTAGCAAAGACAAAAACCAAAATTTTTTACAGAGCTCACTTTATAGTTAACAGAGCAATGTTAAGTGGTTAACAGAAAATACTAAAAATGGTCAAGGAAGAAATCACCCATCTATACGATATCGGAGAATGTAATACCGATTCCATTCCTTAAATATTATCCCCCACGCGTTCCTGAGTGGAACAGCAGCTCTGGTAATACGGAAATCCTTTAAAAAAATTGCAACATTTAGACAAAAATAAAATGTATTTGTTTTAAGAATGCCTGGATAGGATGATGGATATTATGGAAAAATGGGACTTGTTGCAGATATCCCACTATATACAAATTGTAGCCTAAGGTGTTGATACTTGTGATACCAGGCTTCAAAGCAAGTCCTATTTTTCCACAATATCCATCATTTTACCCAGACACTGTTAACAGAGTGAATTTTTCAAGTTCGATATCTAAAACTTGAATTACCGAATTACCAGAGCAGCTGTTCCACTTAGGAACGTGAGGGGCACAATTTTAAAGGAATGGGACTATTTTCTGTTAACCACTTAACACTGCTCTGTTAAATTAAACATTAGCTCTGATACAATTTTTGGTTTTTGTCTGTGCTTTGTCTGATTTCACAAAGCTCATTTGAGCACGCATTACGGCCCGTTGTAATGCCACGGGTGAACGCAGTCCCTGTACTGACCAAGTTCCACCAAAATCAGGGAAGAGGAAGAAGTTGGTCAGCGCAAGGGCTGCACATCAAAAGCACGACTACCCCATATTGGAAAACCAGCCAGAAAGTTTGATGAACGAAGCTATATCCTTGATATCAATAGATGATAGCTCCGTCAAGCTGACAAGAAATGGAGAGCCAAATAGCCTATATCTACACCTAGCGAGAGACGGGCACTGACAAAGAAAGTGGATAACAGTCTCCTCTTCCTCAGCGGATTTGCATCCAAGGCAGAAATCGTTAAATGGGAGCCTTTTTCTCTCTGCGTGTCTACCCATAACGCAATGACCTGTAAGCACGGCCACTGTGGTTGAGATGACGTCACGACCAAGACCAAGTAATTGGTTGGTACGGCTTCTATCTATCAAGGGCCAGGTGAGTCTAGCTGTGCAGCAGGACTCCTCATTGACCCAGGATAGGTTGGCGTCCCGAGAGTATTTCCGCGCAATGTCCAACTTGACCGAGGCAAGTGGCATACCCAGTACAATTGAAGAGGATTCCGGAAGGAGTGCACCAGCTCTGGCGAGCTCGTCGCCCATACAGTTTCCCGGAATGTTACTGTGCCCGGGGACCCACACCAGTGAGACACTGGTGAAGCGCCCAGAAAGAAGGTCGAGACAGCGGCGACAATCCCTAACGATCCTAGAGTGGTTCACGAAACACGATAGAGATCTTATCGCGGCCTGACTATCAGAAAAGACCGAGACGCGAGTGAAAGGAGCACCGTTGATAAGGATGATGACAAGTAAATTGCCGTCACCTCCGCCTGAAACACGCTGCAGTGTGGATAGAATAACCATGATTTAAAACAATTTCTAAGCTCATTAGACATTTGCAGCCTAAGGCCTGAGCCTGTTTATCGACTTAAATCCATTCGAAAATATTATTCAATTACTGTCAATGATATACATTTCAATATCTTGTAATAGATCTTTAAATCCTCTTCAGTCTAAAGACATGATCCAAGTTTATTACCACTGCGATGTATTAAAAAATTAAGTGTCATAAAAGCGCTGTTCAAACCAATAGGTTGGTACATAATATCAAACGATACTGTCCGATTTGTTCGAAGAAACAATTCTATTTAAAAAGATTAGATTCCCCAGGAACATCACAAGCAAGCAGGTGATTCTTATTACCACATCGGACTCAAAACATCTTGGAAGTATACATTAAACTCTAGTTACACATACATACATACATACATATATAATTGGTCATTACAACTCTTCAGTCAGGATTACAACCGAGCTGCTCACACCATTTATGCTGTGTGTGCGTTAATTTTATACATGAGTGGAGGGACCTACAGTCTATAGTCGACTCCGAACGACTGATTTCTTTGAGAAACTTTTCATGGAAATTTTTTTATTTACTCTCAGAGTTTTTGCCAGAAATCTGCTGTGAGAAAAAGTCTCCGAAGAAATATTTTTTTATATTTCGTTTTGTTAGAAAAGCCTCGCCTGGGATTGGAACCGTGACCTCAAGTCTAATAAGCCAACACACTACCTACTAGGCTACAGAGAGTTCAGACTCTAGTGCCGCTCAAACCATTTTGAGGTTATGATAAACCATTTAGCCTTCCAAGGTTCATACACGTTAGCTAAGCTGTCAAGAGAGGACTTATCTATGTATCTTTCACAGTTCACAAAGCTGGACAATGACAGAAGAAGTAAGTGGTAATTTAATTTTCCTTCATTTCATTATCTTGGGGAAGGGCACAAATAAGGTACTTGCGAGTAAACCTCAAACCCCTAAACATAGTCCACATTTGCGAATTCTGGTCAAAGCTGCAGGTAGTTTCCCTGTGTCATCCACTCTGCTTCATTGCGAACGAGCTAAGAGCCACGAGCTGTAGTTCCCGCCACTCGTATACAAATTACCAGAACAAGATGGGTTCTAATGACCAATTATGTTAAGTAAAGCCTTCCACAGCTTAGATTATTTGTTATTAAAAATTACGTAAAAATTGGCCCTTGCCCTGAATAATACATATGTTTCTAGCCAACTGTCCTCAATTGCCACTTTTATCGAGGAAATATTGTAAATTATACTTGTGCCTCACTACACCTAGTAATTAGTCAAGCAATAAAAAAATTTTCGAAACAAAGATTCATCTTTCCCATGAAGGCAGTTTGAATGTAACACTTGTGATCCTATTAAAAAAGTAGGGGAAATCCCCTACAACTTTTAACATCTTCCTCATATCCCTGTTAAGAAATATTGACAACAAAATCTGAAAATATTTTTCTTACGAAAAACAAAAGAAAAAAAAATATCGAAAAACAAAAATATTTCAAACGGCGAACAACTGCACATGAATCACATACCAAAACAAATAGTCATCGGCAAGGAAAATAAAGCCATGTGTAACCGAATTCCAAATACTCGTAACACACATACGGATACTATTAAGACGGACCCCATGAAACAAGCATTCGCAGACACACATAGTCATAGACAGACTTATGGACGGACGTACATACACATTTAGACAGACATTAAGACATTTAAAAACGACCCACAAACCCACCGGCTGTGTATGGAAGGCAAAACACATCCATTGAAACATTCGTTTTTACTGAGGCAGACGCAAATGGCCAGAAAAAAATGGTAAAGTTTTGTGAACAACAACAATAACAACAAAAAAGAAAAGAATAAAAAAAAATTAAAAACTCACAGTCAATCCACCAACTCTAGTCAGCCCGACAGTCAGTTGGCGGCGGGCTTGTTTGCGAACAACCAACACGAGACATTATTTGAACACAGAGAGAAAAATTATGGATTTTCGAACAAAATTTATTATCAGCGATAAAGCTAATTTCTCACCAGCAAGATTGTCGCATATGGGGCTTAGAGAACCCAGAAGTGATTGGGGAAAAGCTATAACATCTGGAGAAACCGACTGTTTTGCATTGTAAGCTAGAGATGTTATTGGACCACCGCCGCTATCAATTCAGAGTGCAATGGTAGTCTGATAGTGTGCAGGAAAAATCAAGACAATCGATATCGGGTCGCTCACAAGAACTCGTCCTTTGGCAGACCATATTTTGGCGAATTTTGCGTCGTGACATGACCCTGCACCCGTGAATAATTCAACTGGCACAAGAACTGAAGTTAAACGACCTAAGACAACGTTGCTGAATTTACCGTTGGCAAATGAGCATTGAAAAATCAGTGGGTACGTGAACAAACAAAATTGTCGAATTGTCAATGTTTGGTCTGGAGATGGCGGTGTCATCGCCCAATATTTCTTTGGGAACGACAACAGTCGACGTTTCATACTCCCACAGTTGATGTCACATTGGATATTCTGCACGAGCATTTTAAGGGCTTGGTCATGTCACGTATAATAATACTAACTTGTCACCGAGAACACGCGATTTGACATTGTTAGACTTTTTCATGTACGGTCGGGCGTTGCTTTGGATCGGAGATAAAGCCGACAAAGTCAACTTTTTTTCATATAAGCAAAAAATTTTTCTATATAAATCGGTCAAAATAGAAGAAAAATTGGTGGGGCAATAGGAATAAATGGACTGGATAGCCATTGTATCAAGGATTCCAAAACAGTTGACATTACAGTTGAGCATTATTTGGGGTTGGAGATATAGCCCACGGAGCAAACTTTTTCATATGAGCAAATAAAAGTGGGCGAAACGACCCAAAAAAATGCAAGACATTGACCAAAAAAGGCAAATCTTCGACTAAAAAAAATGCAAATCATCGACCAAAAATATCCAAGTTATCGAGAAAAAATGCTAGTCATCGACCAAAGAAATGCAAGTCATCAAGCAAGAAACTGCAAGTCATTGACAGAAAAATGCAAGTGATTGAAAAAATATGCAAGCCATCGACAAAAAAATCCAAGTCATAGACCAAAAAAATGCAAGTCATCGACCAAAAAACATGCAAGTCATCGATCAAAAAATGCGAGTCATCTACAAAAGAAATGCAACTTGCGAAAAATACATTTAGTTGTACATATTATATATAAATGAATATTAACTCAAAGAGAATTATCAAAATTTTTAAGTCCATTTGCCCACAATTTCATGTTTATCCGTATTTACCGAGAGCATTTTTTTGTTGCTCATTTGAAGAAAACAATTAGCTTCGTAGCCTATATATGTCTCCTGTCTTAAGTAACGCACGACCGTAACGAAAATTGTTTTGGAATATTTGGTACTATGGCTATCAAGCCCACTGAGTCCATTTCCACCACAATACGGTTTTTTCGATTTTGCCTGCCTTTATATAGAGCACTTTTTTCCTAATTTAGAATATAAGTTTGCTTCATCGCCTAAATCTCCGATCCCAAGAAATCCTTGATACCATTGCATTACGATTCACTAGGTCTATGCAACTCACAATTTTATTTTTTATACGATTTTTTCCGATTTTTTTATACCTTTTTTTTGCTCATTTGAAAAAGAGTTTGCTTCATTGCCCATATCTCCGATTTCAAGTAATGGCCGACCGTAACAAAAACTATTTTAGAATCCAGTCATTAGCTTTGTTTATTTCAATTTAACAAATACTACGTTAAAATTTCTTTCAGTGTACATGTCTGAGAGATTATGTTCAATTGTTTAAATGTTTATCGTTTTAAGCACGTGTTTGCCATCATGTAAAGCCCTCACATACCCATTCTTATACTCCCGGTAAGCTCTTATACGAACTCCTAAATAACACATAAAGACTTTGTTGTTGTAGTTGTTATTAAATTTAATTTTTTTGTTATTTTATATTTACTTTTTAAACGAGAGTGTGTGTAAGTATGCACACTCAGACTGAGTGCAACACAATTGCAAATGTTGGAGTGCAGAAAAAAAAACTTTAAATGCAGCTGTAAATTAAAATATTCTGTCAAATACGCAAGAAAGCTTTGGCAAAATGTGGACAAATGTTACAAAAAACAACAACAACAACAACAACTGAACAATTGAACTGAGAAACGAAGAAATATTAAATCGAGTTTGAAGCAAAAAGAACAAAAAAGGAAACCTATTTAAACGAACACATTAGAGTATGGGAGGGCTATGCAAAGGGAATACAATTATGCAGTCTGTGTATGGAAGTGTGATAATGTTAGGATTAGGAGTCAGGGTTAGGAAATCAAATAGTGAACTAAGTTGGAATTGTTGGGTCTTTTTTGTTTTCTCAAAGTTTGTTGTGAGTTTAATAACAATTTTCCCTTGAAATATATTTATACGTGTGTGCTGTACTCATTTTAGTAGCCACATTGATTATTTGAGAAACACTTACGAGATATTGTTCAGAAATTTGTTAATCGTATGTCTACTTTTGTAGGTCAGTATAGATTATAATGATAATAACCTCAGTTTGGCTTGAAAGTCCACAGATATCAACTTATAGCAGCATTAGCTCCTTATTAAATATAAATCGAGATTTTGTGTGTATATATTCCGTACCCTGCTAGGTTAGGTTAGGTTAGAGGACGTGTACTTGTCAATAAAGACAAGACAAGACAAGTTGTACAAGGTCGAATTGACCCATTGTACAACGTCTGTACAGAGGGAAGGATAATAGATGTACTCTTTAAAATCGGCCAAAAATTCCTAAATGAATTTAGGTCGTGCGCCCGCAATTCAGAAATTTCTGAAATTTTTGAATCGTATGTATGTGGGCTAGTATAGATTATAATGATAATAAGCGCAGATCAGCTTAAAAGTCCAGAAACCTCAACTGCAGTAAGTAAAAATAACTGTTTTCTTAAATTTAAATCCATACACCATTCGAGACATTATGTGTATATATTCCGTACCCCGCCTGTATTCTCTCAAATCGGCAAAAAGTTCGTAAATGAATTTAAGTCGTTCGCCGCGCAGTTCAGAAATTTCTGAAATTTTTTAATCGTATGTATACTTTGTGGGCCAGTATAGATTATAATAATAGTAAGCTCAGGTCAGCTTGAAAGTCCAGAAACCTCAACTGCAGTAAGTAAAAATTTTCTTCTGTTTTCTTAAATTTAAATAAATACACCATTCGAGACTTTGTGTGTATATATTCCCTACCCTGCCTGTACTCTCTCTCAAATCGGCAAAAAGTTCGTAAATAAACTTAAATAGTTGTTCGCCCGCAATTCCCTTTGAGATTTTCACAGTTGAACAAATTTGCAAAATACGAGAGAAGACGACAGTATGTAACAGTGTTGAAAAATTCAGTACTTTGGTACTTTTTTCAGTACTTTTTCATTTCAAAAATACCGCAGTACCCCCGCGACGTTTTCAGTACTTTTTTATTACATATTTTACGTATTGCGTTTTTTAACTATTAATGCATTAGCAAAGTAACGCTAAAGGTAGAATTAGGCTTTGGCCCCACTTAGCCAAACGTCTACGTAACGTACACTCGTTTTTCGAACACGAAAAGCAGTGAAAACGCTTGCCGAACCGTAATGTAATTTCGTTTGCATTGCTAAAAACGTTCACATTAAGTTCCATCGACTTGTCATGTTTGTGAGAAACACGAATAAGTCGTTAGCTTTTCTGTTCGCCTTCCCTGTGGCAAACACCCTGAGAGTAAATAAAATTGCCATGATAAAGTTTTCCAAAAAAGGTCCCGCCATTCATGAATAAAATTAACTCACACAAAATAAGTGATGTGAGAAGTTAGGTCATAATCCTGATTGAAGGGTTATAATGATAAATGTATGTACGCTTTGGCTTACAAAAGTACCATTTGGTGCAAAAAAGTACTCTTTCAGTTATAGTTCAGTACCATTTCAAAATTTTAGTTTTGCAACACTGGTATGTAATCAAGTTTTCCAGAGAGAAAAACAAAAAAACCTCGCGACCTACCGAACGAACAAATTGAAACGAAACAAAACGAAAAAAAGTCAACAAAGTTTTTCATTGTTTAGGTATTGCGTTTGATTTTCGCACTCCAGTAACTTGGTGAATACTTAGACCCCCACAAACGACTTTAGAACCCAATACAGTAACACTCGCTCAAAAAGAAAAATATGTTGTCACTCAACTTATTGGCTGGCTGTTGTTCTTTTTGTTTCTGCGAGTTTTTTCTTGTTGTTGCGATTTTAAGTTCGATTTTTTGATTCTAAGTTTTGTTTTGTTGGCTTTTTTCATTTGAATTTTATCTCGGATTTGCATCGTTTGTAATGTTAATGACAGCAACAACAATAACAACAATTATAATCGAAATCTTGAATCTTTTTTGTGGATGTTGGTGTGTTTATCTTTTCGATCAGCGAAAATTATTTGAAAAAAAAAAAGGCAATTCAATGCAAATGTTACGAAGCTAGCAAATAACAGCATACAGTGGTTAAGCCGGAGCATCGAGGTCTTTCTCTAAATCTCTTGTTCACGTATTTGACGGATGCTAACAAATAGCAGACATAAATAAATTCCTACCTCCTCTATATAGGTTCCACAGATGTCATTACTTGGGCATACAGCCATTAATCCGATTATGCAGTGCCACAAGCAACAGTTTGTTATCATGTTTACATACCTAATTGGTCATGATAACCTTTCAGTTAGGATTACGACCTAGCTATTCACACCACTTATGTTGTGCATTAATTTTTAGATAAAGTGGTGGCCTTATAATTAGAAACGATGTTTCTGGAACAGAGTTTTCTGGAATGACGAATCTAAGTTTAATTTGTCCCAATCTGATGGAAAAACGTATGTAAGACGTCCTCCAAACAAAGCCCAGGTCACAGTGAAAACTGTAAAACAAATTAACAAACATACATGTTGCTAAGTCGTTTATAATTATAAGGCCACCACTGTATGTGTGGCGGGACCTACAGTCGACAACGAACAACAGATTTTTGAGAAACTTTTCATGGCAATTTTATTTTACTTTCAGAGCTTTTGCCATAGGAAGTCATTGTTTTCGTATTTCGTTTTGTTGGATATCTCTGAGCTGGGGTTTGAACCGTGGTCTCACGTCTAATAAGCCAACACTCTACCTACTAGACTCCGGCGACTTCAAGTAATCTTTATTATTATTATCGTGTAAAGGTACTAAAGTACTGCGTACCAAACAACCTTTTATACTGTCCTTTACTTATGTAGAGTTTCTATATAAGGTCTCTACTAAATCTATTGCCCTTACGTACTTTAGAATGTTGTACGATGGATAACTTCCTTCTGCAATGCATTAACTGCCACCCTGTTTCTGTATGTATTCCAGAGATTTGTTTTCCTCATCACACAATCCATAAATTGGCCTGGAATCGATTTCTATTCTGTATAAATATTCCATGAGTCTGCAGTGCCTGATTAGAAGATTTGTAACTATTTTCAAGCTTTTCTTAGATATTTTGATGTAAGACTCAAATCTCTTTCACATGTAGCTAGCCCCGCTAAAGTTTAGATTATTTCAGCCCGGTCTGGATGCAGAACTCTTTATCTCTTTTTACCTAGACCCATCAACTTTGTGAAAGCTCTTCTCCTGGCAAGCTCATCTGTACGTTCATTATCGCGAATTGTTTCACGGTTTAGAATCCAGCAAAAAACTTTACTTCATAGGCGCTAAGTGCTCAGATTATGGTCTGACTTTCAGATAGTGTTGTCCCGTCCTTTACTTATAGTAGAAACCTTAATCCACTACCTAGAGAGGTCCTTATATATTCTCTCGCAATATGCATTGACATTGAGGACCGATGGAATAACATAATCCTTAGGTTAGGTTAGGTTAACGGCTAGCTTGTTGTTTACGGGCAAGTTCACTCGGTGACCCATATGACCCATAGTGTTATACAGTATAAGGTAAGCCTCCTTGTCATCATTTGCTAGTAATGGGTTTGAACCACTCCAAGCTTCAGATGAAACCGGCCTGATCTCTTGGTGACACGTTCGCCCCACATTCACAGATTTTCAAACGTTCTGTCACCCAAATACCGATGACGTCTGTTCTGAAATGCATGGAACTCGCAGAGAAGTTGTTGCACCGATTCCGTTTCCTTCGTATCATAGCAGCTTTTGCAGTATTCCTGGTGGGGCAGATCAAGCCTGTCAGTGAGACTGCCAATAGTGTAGTGTCTCGTCAGAATTCCTATTAGAATGCGAACCGTTCTCCTGTACTCAAATAGTTCCCTGGTTCTCTCACTATCCACTGCACAATTTTTAGACGAATTTTAATTGGACCAGGCTGTGGTTGACTCAATTAACCATGTTGTATGAAATAGATAGATAAACATAACTATAAGAGACCAGATCACATTGGCAAGAGATATTTTCATAAACTTGAAATATCATCACTGATAGTCAAAAGGCAATCAGGGCAATAGCATCCAGGGATTTGGAACTATTTTGGAATGTAAGAGGGTAATTAAAAATTGTTCCTGATATGTTGCAATATGCATTATATGGGAGCTAGTAGTCAAGGGGCGATTAAAAATGAGGGAGTGAATGTCCTGTCTAATACAGCCTGAGTATTACACAAGGTAAGCTTGGATAACCCAAGGCCTATCAATGCCTTGAAAACCAAGCTAAAGAAGTGGCGGAAACGTTTCATTGACTATTGCGAGAGAATGACACTTGTATTGTATAATTGCCCAGCTTTCGCAAATTCGAAATTCCAATATTTTAGGAAAACCCTGTACTCGAGATAATTCATCTCAGAGGAGTAGGCTGGAAGAATCTAAGGAATCTGTGACCTTAGTGGTGAGTGTAATACAAGTCTACTTGAGGGTGTGCCCTTCAATCTACCTAACTTCCTACCATAAGCAGTCAAATCAAAGGGAGCCAGGAGTTGCATGGGCTCTTTACATCGTATATGTCCATACAACACCCGCCTCTACTGGCTTCCAGGCCACTGTGGCATAGCGAACGTGTCACTAAGGGATCTGTTCTGTTTCATTCGGAGCTGGTTCAAACCCACCACTAACGGATGATGACAAAGGGGCTTATCTCGCACTGGGTAACACAATGGGCCATATGGCCACCGGGTGAACTTGTCTGTGAACGGCAAGCTGTCCGCTAACCTAACCTACCATAAGACAAGAAAATGTTTGTCTTATCGTGATATGGAATATTAAAAAGTTTGTAATTTACAAGAGAATTATGACCGATTTGCCCCAAAATAAAAAATTTTTCATTCTTTACTAAGCTGAAACCACTGTGCAACAGTTTTTTTTTTACAACAACACAAATAAAAATTGAAACATAAATAACTGTTGATCGCACATAATGGCAAGAGGCACGCGACGCCTATTCAGCAAAACATTGCAACTCTGTATTGTTGCAAATAGGGTTTCCTACCGTATGCCCCGACAACTAAAGACACTCGTTTTCACTTACTCTGTTCGCGATATATGTATGCGAGTAGGAAAGTGTATGTGTTGCTTATTGGAAGTATCGTAAGTATGTTTGTGTGTGAGTGTGTATATTGTATATGTGTGTGGGTTGACAATTGATTTGACATTTTGCTTAATGTATTAATACACATCTAATCTTTGTTGTTGCGGCCTTTTGCCGTTATTGTTATGGCTGTTATTAATATTGTTGTATGGTTTTGTTGTTGTTGTTATTGTTGTTGTTATTGTATTTTTCAATTGAATAGGCCCGCTGATTAGTTGGTATTTTGGTGTAAAAGCGTTTATGTGTATGGGTGTCTGTATGTGTGCGTGTATTTTAGTGAGTGTTTATTGTTTGTTTCGTTTTCATTTGCAAAAATCTAGTTTAGAATTGTTTTTTCATGGGTTTTTTTTGTTTTTGTTTTTGTTTTTCGAACATTTTAAACACGTGTATAATTTATTTGATTATGACTAATGATTCTGAAAAAACGAAAATCGAAAATAGAAAAATCAGAGGAAAAAAACAGAGAAAAACTTAAAAATAAAATTCCTTTTTATCACAGAGGTGGAACACACCAATCAGTCGTCATTCGTCGTCCGTCGTTTATGTTTTGGCTGATTGTGTTGCATTTTTTTTGTTTGTTTGTTTTTTGCGAAAATTAATCGCAACTGACAGAACATGCGTGTTTCTTCTGTTAAAGTTCAGTTGTAAAATCACAAACGAATATACAAACATATGCACACTTAAATCGCCTATTGTGAGGGCACAGATGTATACAAGTAAGACCACGTAATATTCACAATATTAACCACCTTTGGTTATAAATGATATTCAAATATTTTAAATCATTTTGAAATCTCTGCGGATGCATTTATGCGGCAAATGTGTTTTATTATGTGCCAAATTAATAGTCTTTCAGTGTGTTATTTGGGTAAATGGGACTGTTGTTGTAAATATTTTCATTTGCAAACCGTTTGATAAGCTGGCACTGAATGGGTCATACAGATTAGCTAACCAGGTGGAGATTTTTGCTATTGAAAAAGCTACACGTATGACTGAAATCCAGGAACCTACCTCCTTCGAACTTGATCGTATGTGTGGCCATCGAAGTTCTGGGATCCCAGCTCGTCAAATCAAAGGGTATCGGGAGTTGCATAGATTCTCTACATCGTATACGTCGACACAACATCCGGCTGTATTGGATTCCGGGCTACTGTACTACATAGAAGCAAACGAAAAGGTGGACAAACTAGCACGGAAGGGATCGGAAATATCCCAGGCAGATATAGAAGGGATATACTTTTTTAAATTGAAAAAGCAGCATAGATTTCAACAATCCATAGGTGGTCCAACATATTTGGTTACCGAATTTAAAACTGCTGTATCCAGCAATGGACAGCCGGAATATCAAGGAACTACTTGAGGTAGACAAGAGAAGGGTTCGCACTCTACCAGGAATTCTAACGAAACTCTGCGCTATAAGCAGTTCCGCTGACATTCTCGGTCTGCCCCACCACGATTACTGCAGAAGCTGCTGTGGACAGCGGGAGAACCAGGGAACTACTTCAGTACGACAAGAGAACGTTCCGCATTCTAACACGAATTCTAAATATATACTGCGCTATATAGGCAGTTTCGCTGACAAGATCGGTCTGCTCGACCAGGATTACTGCAGAAGCTGTCAGGACGTGGAAGAAACGGAATCGGTGCAATACCTTTCATGTGAGTGCCCTACACTTCAAGACAAACGGCATTGATTTTTCGATGACAAAAGTTTTCAAGATCTGGGCATGGTGGCGAACTTGCCACTAAGGGAACTGGTCGGTTTCAGCCGAAGCTCAGGATGATTCAAGCCCACCAAGAACGGATCATGACAAGGGGGCTTACCTTTTACTGGGTAACACAATGGGCCATATGAGCCACCGAGTGAACTTGCCTGTGAACGGCAAGCTAACCGCTAACCTAACTTAATCTACGAGTACACATAGGAAAATTGATTTTTAGCAAAACAAGGCAAAGCAAAGTCCCTTTTGTCCTAGAATACATGCTTGAATATCACATAGTAGAACAAAAATATTCAAAAATATTTCGAAACATACGTCATTACAATCATTCAGTCAGGATTACGGCCTAGCTTCTCACAGCACTTATGTTATGTGGGTTAATTTTATACATGAGTGGCGGAACAACCTACAGCTTAAAGTCGACTCCGAACGATAGATTTTGGGGAAACTTTTTCATGGCAATTTTATTTACTGCCAGAGTTTTTGCCAGAAGGCTGCTGAGAAGAAGTCGCCTAAAGAAATATTTGTTTCATACTTCTCGTCTAATAAGCCAACACACTACGTACTATACTACGACGACTTTTCAAAGGCTACCGATTTTAAAAACTCGGTACATACATTTGATTTCATTGCTATTGCTTTGCTTCTCTCCTGTTTTGCTTCTCATTTCGTACTGAGAGGAAGTCGCCGTAGAAATATTTTATCAAATTTTGTTTTGCTGGATATTTTTGACCGTGACCTCTAATAAGCCAACACACTACTTACTAGACTACGGCGATATATTTCAATACGACATTTAATTTTAGAAGACAACGGGCTGCTATGCGTGTTCAAGTGAGCTTTTGGTATCAGAGCTATCACTGCAACCTACCTATCTAATTATTGAATATGTATATTGACTCATTTAATTAGATGTGACGTTTACTTATTTCAATTCAATTTTAGTTTTTTCTATGGCCTACAACCACTGTAACACCTAGACTGAGCATAAGGCTCTATTAGCTGGTGAGAAGCTGAACAAATTTTTTGAAAAACTTTGGTGTAATCGTAGGAAAATTTAATTGAGTGCCTAGAAGTAAAGGGTCCGCCAAATAACTTTTTTTAAATGCTTTAAAAAAAAACTACTGAATATTTTCTCAAATTTCTTTTTTATTTGAAAGTACAATCCTTCCGGTTAATAATGGAAAATAATTTCATTCAAATGGCTGCCTTGGCTGGCCATGCAGTAGCCTACACCAGACACACTTCATCTTTTCAGATGAAGCTCATTTTGATCTTGGCGGGTATGTAAACAAGCAAAATTGTCGCATTTGGGGCACAGAAAACCCGCCCGCATACATTGAAAAGCCGACGCACCCAAAACGAGTCACTGTTTGGTGCGGATTTTGGTCCAGAGGCATAATTGGGCCATTTTTCTTCGAAAATGAGCAAGGAGTGGCCGTTACAGTCAATGGCTATCGTTATCGGGCCATGTTGAACGAATTTTTGTTCACAAAAATTGAAGAGGAGGATATTGACAACATTTGGTTTCAACAAGACGGCGCTACGTGCCACACAGCCTAAGCTACACTCGATGTTTTGCGCCCTGTTTTTGAAGATCGCATTATCAGCCGCAGAGCTGATGTGGTTTGGCCACCTCGAAGCTGCGATTTGACACCGTTGGACTATTATTTGTGGGCTGCCGTCAAAGACGAGTTTTACGTCGACCAGAGACAATTGACGCTTTAAAGGACAATATTCGTGAAGCCATTGGTGAAATACAGCTGCACACAATCGATAATGTGCTTAAAAATTGGACCGACCGTGTAGGCTACTGCATGGCCAGCCGAGGCAGCCATTTGAATGAAATTATTTTCCATTATTAACCGGAAGGATTGTAATATTCAGTAGTTTTTTTTTAAGCATTTTCAAAAAAAAAAAGTTATTTGGCGGACCCTTTAGTAGCAGGATTTGAACATAGGCTGCTTAAATCCATACTATTCTTAGTAATGGACAAAAATTATGGCAAGAAAAATGAGTATAAAATGTCTCGCTACTTATAGTTTTTATAGAGGTCTGTCACCTCTATGGCCTCATCAATGGATGGGTCAGAAAGGAAGAGCAGAGGCGTTGGGGGAACGGATCGAGTTGTTTTGTCTCTAGATGTCTATGGCCTGTTGTGAACAATAGGAGAAAAGGTTGACTGCTGTGCTGGGATAAGGCCAGCTTAAGGTTGGCTCTCGGTTTTATCACAGGGCACTGCGAGATTAGGTCGCTGACGGGGATCTGGTACAGATCCCAGCAGGACTACTACAGGGCATGTTGCGATGAGGAGGAGTTGGAGACTATCGAACACGTCCTCTGTAACTGCCCAGCCTTTGGTAGAATGAGGTTGAGGACCCTTGACAGGGCCTTCTTTGAGAGTTTGAATTCTGTGGCGAGAGTCGACATCAAGCCTCTCCACAGATTCAGTAGAGGCTTAGGCTGGTTGAGAAGCGCTAGGGCTTCATTAGTGTAGTCGCGCCCTCCCCTTTTTGTTGTGTCTTATCTGTGTAATTTCTGCACTTCCCATTCTCCTCTTTCCTACATCCTCTCCTAATCGTAATCCCTCTATTATCCTTCCCTCTGTAAGGACGTTGTGCAATGGATCAATTCGACCTCCGGGTATTGTACTGTACACGTCCTCTAACCTAACCGAACCTATAGTTTTTATCGATTAGCAACCAGATTTGTGTTTCCATTTAATTTCATTTGAAATTAATACATTATTAAGTACATAATCCATGGAAAATATTAATTTTTTAAACGCAAATGTTCGTTTCGTTATTTGCGAATACATATTATAACTTAAAACATATGTTTTTTTTAAATTAATATAAACAGTAACATAACATATCTTATTACCAATTAGTTTAAGTAAGTAATGAAATGATGTATTTTTCTCAAAAACTATTTCCAATACCGTAGTTTACTTAGTTACACGACAGACGACAGCCTTTGAAATCGACTGTACTTAACCAGCGAATGAATGAATCATTTTGCTTGGATTTAAATTTTTAGAAGAAAAATAATATTTTAGTCCACACGAGTAGATGATAAAAGCTTAACTCGTAATGGAAAAAGAAGAAAAAAAAAACAAATGAAAAATAATAACAATAACAATAAAACAAAAATAATAAATAAATTCTAATTAAATAAACAAAAGTCAAAGCCAAGTCATATACTAAGTGACTCAATTTCAATATTTTCTTTCAAGCAATTGACAGTGGCGAAAGGCGATCTATTAGGACCCTAATACGGTATAATATATGCAGCTTTGTTGCGTAAATCACAATAAACACCATTATTGAGCTCAATATTTCATATAATGTTTCAATTAATTATTGCGCAATAAATACGCAAATTGTTATAATATTGAGTAAAATTTAAAATGCAGCACTGTCATAAGTGTGTTTTGTGAGCATATTATATTTAATCGAACACTTTCTGTTGATATTTGACAACTCAAATGTCAACAACGACAAAAAAACAATGACAACCAGCAGTTTTGTTTACCGCCTGTCAAATGTATATTGAATAAGCAGCTGAACGGCGTATATTATTATGTCTGAACACTTAAAATATTGTACTCAATAAAGCGAATATTGACTCAATAAAAGTGCATATCTGAACATAGTATAAACTGTTATTATAATCTTAGGCTTTGAGGTAGAACAGAGGCTTCTAAACGACATGTCCTAACTTGAAGAAAGGGTAAACACTTGTCGCATACATATGAGTAGTCAGAGGGAATTTCAATAGATTTTGTGGGCCAACACATGCTTCAAGCATTTGTTTTTCAAATTAGAAATTACTCAAGCGAAGTATAATTCCTGGTAGCGGCTTATACATTGCTGAGCTAGATTAGAGCTGGCCGCACCAGTGCAGTAACGGATGCATCAGGTTATACGCCTGGTTAGCTTAAAATTAAAGATTTTCGTAATCCCTCTCCCAATTCGTTTACGATGACATAAGTTTAGAGTCAACAAGAGACAAGAAAATATGGAAATGTCTTGTCTAGAGCAACCTGACACACTATTGTCAAGAGAAGGTGCATTATATTCCGTAGTATGCCATATTTTTTAAAGATCCTGCACTAGTATCTTTATTGTCTTTAGGAACAGCACAATCTCTTAAGGAAATACCTGGACATCTAATTGCAAGTGGAAAGCTCTCCTTTGGCAAACAGAGTGCCTAAACAATTTGGTGGTGTTGATAAAATCATGGCTTTTGAATTTATAAACTTAAATGACAACAATTCCTTTCAAATGACTGCAACTATACGTTTCATTATTGCCTAGCCTAGTCGCAAACCTTTGCTTTATTCGTATAGTATATCCTTATGCCTATGGGTCAAGGTTGGGGCAAATGTCATTAAACAATTTTACCATATCGATTTATTTCAATTAAAAAGAGGATTAGTTTAGCTCTCACTTTTTGTATTCCGATTTTCAGTGCTTTGAAAAACAATGAATTTCTTAGGTATGCCTTGTGTGGTTCCATAGCTACATATGCTAGATTATTTTCCCCTTCATTTCTGACCTGGCGACTATGGATCCAAATAATAAACATCGAAATTTTTCCGGAAAAAGTGTTATATGTAAATATGCTCCTGGTTCTTACCATTCTAATTTCATACAAATTTCCGCTGCTCGAGTCCACATTTCTTTGATTGTACGAATCTTAACCTAAAAACCGTATAATCGCCTTCAAGGCGGAACCATTCTCTGTTTTCTGATTCTGCAATATAGACACCCGGTCTAATCACACAACCACGTTTAGAGCTGCCTTTGTTGCAACCAGTCCACTTGGGCATCTCTATAAGATTCCGTTTGGCCGGGATTGTTGACGTTAAGTCATCCTGTCATGCAGTACCGGGTTTATTGAGTCTAACTGCAGAATTTTTATGTGGCCAATTAATTTATCTGGAACTTCTTTGGCATTGTATCGTATATTTCAGATCGATTGATGATGAAACAGGTACAATGCAATGTAAGGATCAAAAATTATGGAAATGGGAATTCAATCGATGGTTGCCCCACAACACATAGACTATTTACATGCACCAGCGTCATTATTTGAAACCGGCTTGATTGTTTCAAAGGATTGCAGTGAGTGAACATCACACCACTGTGACAGACAACACCATTGGTAGCAATGTGGCAGGATTCAATCTCAGATGGACTGTTTATATAGCAGTGGCGTAATCTAAAGCAGGCTTGATCGTTTCAAAAACTTGCTGTGAATGAACGCGACAGTGATGCGTGAATTATGGATACTAACACCATAGTCAGATGTGTGAAATTTTTACAGTTTCTGCATTCAGGGAGATATCCCTGCTTGGAACATTTATTTACGACGATTATTTATTTAATTACGACGAGCAAGACAGATATGATAACAAATTATCAAGCTTTAAGCAGAGTCGAGTTAGTATTTTATCTTCTTCTAGAGCCTTGTCACTCTTCAGAGTACGTGTAACGGTATTGGTCTCGACTTCTCGTCCGGACAGGCTGTACGTTTGGACATTGTAGAAGAAGTATACCTTGACTATTGAAAGTTACTTGACAGTATGCTGGAATAACAGTAGGATCTAATGCGCCAGTGGCCGCACCTCAGAAAAAGTCATTTCCTTCTTAATATGCTTTTTTAGTGGGTATCACCATAGACGGGCGTTTCCTTAAGAATGCGATACAAATCCAGAGAGTGCCACACACTCTATTTAAACAAGCACAGGGACTGGTCTTGTAGCCTAGATTTTAAGACCCTTGCCTAAGCAACATTTTTAACACTCCCTTGCAAATACCTACCTTAAGGCTTACGATGCTTACAAAAGTAATGTGATAGTAAAACTTTTACGACTAACTATAGGGTGCCTTAGATGAAAACAAAGACTCTCCTTTTCAGTATTTAATACGAGTGTATTGACGTTTCGCATTAAATTAAATAAGTTGCAAACTAAATGAACATTTTAATGTATATTTTGCTTTTTTGTTGTTGTTGTTTTGTTTTGCAGTTATTGTTTATTTAAAAATTCAATATGTTCATCCGCAGTTAGGTATAAAATAATAGCGGCAAGAAAAGTTTAATAAATGATTATGTCACATTACTTTTCAAAGTAACAGTCAGTTTCTGTTTGATAAGAAAATATTAAATCTTGGACTTTCTGGGATTAATAGTGGAGGTGCTATAATTATGATCTTTACTGTAAGACGAAATGCATATCCATAAGTATGTTTATAAGCAAAACTAAATAGAAAACAGAGGAAAGAACAAAAAACACATACAAATCTATGCCACATTTGAACTTCCATTTAATTTGATCGATTCAGCTAATTGTAGAAACTATTTTGTAAACTTTTTTCTTTATACGAATAAGTCAGAATTAAATTTAAAAAAAAGTATTACATGGGAGAGAGAGAAAGATAAAGATAAAAACAGAGAGAGAGAGAGAGTGAGAATAAATGAATATCTTTATTCATAAGTTGCTAACTAAGTCCGTCTGTTCGTTGGGGATATAAGTATACATCCAAGTTTGTTTATTCGTATATGTAAGTATGCCTAGCTATTTAGTGCCGGCCTATATACATACATAAGTATATGTATGTAACTACGTACGTACATTTTAGTAACAGAATAAGTTATCGAATTTGTCATCGTCTAGAGGCGATGGAGGAGGAAATACTTGTCGTTTGTTTATTTGAATGAATGATCCGAGGAGGTTTATTTTAAAAATTAAAAATTATTGATGATTATTATTTATGATTTTTTGTTGTTGTTGCTGTTGTTGTTGTTGCTTATTTTTAATTATAATTGTTATTATTTCTTAAATTGCAAATATGGTTTAAATAAATAAAAATAATAAGAAAAATAATACGACCATATGGTGCCACCATGATCAAATCATCAATAAGAATGTATACTAAAAGACCAACAACAACAAAAACAAAAACAATACAAATTAAATACAAAAGAAATATGAAAAGATATTGAATAATTTATACTTGAGTAATATTTTAATGGAAATCTTTCAAAAGCGGGTCAAGTTTACAGAAATTATGCAAAAAATTTATTTCAATTTTCTTTCGAAGAAGAGTCATCTTTAGCTAGGAATTATTAATTTAGAAGACAATGAAATATAATTCGTAGGAGAGATTAAAAAACATAAGGTATTAAGAATTTCTCACAAAGAATCTCCTTTATTCTCAATTATTTGTCAATTGATTGAAGAGTTTTATTTGGATCGTGTGACGTATACGGCAATAGTTTGAGACCAGCCGCCTTCGTCAAGTGCCTTGTGGATTAAACTCAAATGTAGAATGACATATCTTTTCATAGGATTTTCTCAATATGTCATCTAAATTTGTGGGAAGATAAATTCGAATTTAAAAACCGAAGACGCAAACCCACACTTTTAGCAGAGCTTCTTTTTGCCTTTAATAGGGCAAAATTTGCTATTAACAGCGCTCTGTTAACTGTTTATCAGTGGCAATAAGTAGATTAGTCTTATACTTATGATAAATCTTTCCATAGGATTTTCTCCGGATGTGATCTAAATGTGTGTGAAGATAAATTCGAATTTAAAAACCGAAGACGCAAACCCACACTTTTAGCAGAGCCCTCCTTTTTGCTTTTAACAGGACAAAATTTTCTATTAACAGTATACTGTTAACTACTTCTTCTTCTACTTTGCAGACTATTAACATAAAATTCAATTCTCATTATGATCATTATTATTTGTGAATTCTACTACCACGGTGAGAAAGAGGATCCTCTGAACTATCATTCATGCGTATAATCGGGTAAGTGTACTATTTCCTTCCTATATGTATCAAAATGGCCACAGATCTTCCAGAGAATTTTCAAACCAATTTTCTCAATACCATATCATATTTATATGTGACTTTATTGCAGATTATATTAAGAGGCCTTGGAACCTTCCTTTGAATATGGTAGGGTGGTCAAAGACCCAGTGTATGTCCTAATATTAGCGCCTAAACAAGCGGGCTTGTCCTGATCAATACTGTTAAACACTAATAGTGCTATGTTAAGCGTAAATTTTATTCTGTTAAGATAAAATTTTGCTCTGTTAACGGCAAATGAGGGGCTGCTAAAACATATGGATTACGTCTTGGATTTTCAAGCTCGTATTTATCTTCACACACATGTAACCTAACCGTGTCAGCTTTCGACGTCTTATTTATAAATTAATTTTGTACCTATTTTTCCGGCAGAAGGCTGGGATCGCCATCAGGATATTTCCTTTCCTTGTCCTTCTTTCACATTGTGATTAAACAGTTTTGAAAAGGATTAGACTATCGATTTTGACTCCTCGAATGTCGTCATTTGTTTAGGTTTCAGACGTCTTAGGGTTCTCCCGTCATCTATACGGACTACGTAGCATCGTTTGTGAGAACAGGCGATGACACTGAAAGTTGAGTTTGCAAATTAGACCGTAAGAGGTTTGTATTACCCAGTGTAAGGTAAGCCCCTTATCATGATCCGTTAGGGGTGGGTTTGAATCGCCCCGATCTTTGGATTAAACTGGCCAGTTCCCTTAGTGGCACGTTCGCCACAATGGCCAGATCTTCAAATGTCCTGTCACCCAAAAAACCGATGACGTCTGTCTTAAAGTGCAGGGAACTCACATAAAAGATGTTGTACCGATTCCGTTTCTTCTACTTCCTTGCACCTTCAGCTGTAATTCTGGTGAGGTAGACCGAGATTGTTAGTGAAACTGCCAATAGCGTAGTGTTTTACTGCAGATTTCCTGTTAGGATGCGAAACGTTCTCTTGTCGTACTCAAGACTTTCGTCGGTATTTCTGCTGTCCACTGCTGGACACAGCAGCGCCAACCAGGTTTGGTGGACAACCTACGGTTTTTTGAATTCCATGCTACTTTTTCTAATTTGAAAAAATATTATTGTAGGGGCACATATATTCCTCGGCTTGTCCGCCTTTTTTTCCTATATGCCACAGGGCGTTAAGCCCTTTACGAGATTGAATTTTTAGAATTCCTTGTTAAGAAAACGGAGGTCTCATAATTCTCGGTCTTTCACGTTAAATATTTTTGGGCATTCCGAGTCCAGTGTTATGTTTAAAACATCTTTCGCTGTTTCAAAAACTGGTCTGGATTTTTTCACCACTGAAGTATTACAACAACGCTTATAAAACAGGTTAATATCCTAAGAGCTATGTTGGTAGTGTGTTGGTTTACTAGATATGAGACCACGATTCAAACTCCAAGTCAGACATCTTCAACAAAACGGAATATGAAAAAATATTTCTTCAGAGACTTCCCCTCAGCAGATTTCTGGCAAAAATAAAAAATAAAATTACTATATACTAAAAATCTGTCGTTTGGAGTGGACTTTAAACAAGCAGTTTAAGAAGCTAGGTTGTAATCCTGACTAAAGGCTTGTACTGACCAATCATGTATGTATCCTAAGAGCTATGCATCGAGATAAGATAGAGATGAGTTGATAATATGTTCTCCTATAATGTACTGCGCTGAAGATTATCTCTTAGCTTTATATAATGTGGTCCACGCTTTATTTATCTATTTTCTAAATATTCGACTGATCAAATCTGTCATCGCCATGAACCTTCTCAGGCTAAATTGATTTCTAGGTTAAAAACGTCTCAAAAACTAAGGAATTTTGAGCCGTTAAATATTCACTTATCAATATGAAACTGACATTAAAAATATTTTGTTGTTGTTGTTGCTTATTTTGTACAAAATTAGTATCTGTGGTTAAAATTTAACACAAATTTATGAGTTTTTTTTTTCTTTTTTTTTTTTAATTTTAGTTGTAGTTATTGTCTCAAAGCGCTGCTTGTACGTTTTAATCACTCGGTTTTCTTTGAAAATTTTCATCCCGTACGAGCGTGTATTGATTCATTGAAGTGAAGTGAAGTGTTTTAATTCTTTATAAATTTGAACTTAAAATTTTTTAATTTATTTTTTAAATTCAATTTAATTTCTTTACGGAACACATTTTGCATTTAAATGAGGATATTCGGTGGTATTGCGTTGCGTTACGTATTCAATTCAATTAAAAGCGTAAACTTATGTTATTTTTGGGGATTCGGGTTTTTTTTGTCTCATCCACCACATTAATCGTTCAAAATCTACAAAATATTGACGAAATATTTATGAATCATTAAAATAATAAATTTTTTAATTTTTTAATATCAGTGTTAATAAATCGATTGAAAACAAAACAAAAAAAAAAAATTAAATTTTTATTATTGATTCCAAGAAGATGTAGAAAGCAACGCATATTGGTAAGTATGATTGTATTGTATGGTATTATGGTGATATATTTTCATGATTAATTGAATTCCTTAAAATATAGAAAGAAATTTATTCATCATGTTTTTCGGGAATACAAATGTTTTTCAAATATGAATCTCGTCATTGCCACAAGAGGCCTAAGTTCTCAATAAAATTTTTGGAACTTGTTTCTATCTTTTGCTGATGTTTTCACTTCGTCCAACTATCCCCACAGCTATTTTCTTCAGTGTTTGTCTGTTTCCTTCAGTTATACATTAGGCGTCGTCTCCTTATGTTCACTTAGGGATTCCAATCTGGTTATTATTGGTTTGCCTTCTAGGAGCGTGGCCAATTTAACAACGGTTTTGAATCGATAGGATTTGTTGGTCAGGATACAGGAAGGAATTTGGCGTATATATCAATTCATGTAATGTGATGTGCATTTTTCACACATCACAGGCGGCAGCGTTTTAACTTTCGCAACCCTAAAAAGGATGGATTTTATATTCGCACTGAAGATTGCAATTTTAACAGTTCGTGCTTAAGATGTTGATTTTCAAATAGTTTTTTTCACGTCCAAATATTGCACGTGCCTTCTGCAAGTGATTGTCAAAATTGGCTGACATTCATACATACATAATTGGTCATTACAACCCTTCAGTCAGGATTACGACCTAGTTTCTCACACCACTTATGTTGTGCGTGTAAATTTTTATACATGAGTGATGGGACCTACAGTTTAAAGCCGTCTCCGAACGACTGATTTATAATTTGAGAAACTTTTTCATGGCAATTTTATTTACTCTCAGAGTTTTTGCCAGAACTCTGCTGAGAGGAAGTCGCCGAAGAAATACTTTTTGTATTTTGTCTTGATGTCTGACCTGAGGCTCGAACCCTGGCTTTACGTCTAATAAGCCAACACACTACCTAATAGACTACGGCGACATTTTCTATTGCAAATAAATCTCAGGTGGTTGCATCATTATATGAGGTTTTTGCTTTCAAGACACTCATTTTCAAGCCTGATAATTTAACGTTTTGTAAGTCTGCCATTTGATTTGAATGGCTGTAGGCGACCCATTGCTTCCATGACCATTTTTTCGAGTCTGTTAAACTCTAAAGAGAGTTCCATTAACTTTAACCATGGTTCTGTTAAAGTTTTTGGCTTCTTCATACCCTTTGCGCAACATAGCTAGCGACAAAAGCTAACGTACATAAAATTTAATCATCCAATGCCACCGAAACTACTATCTATCTATACTATCTATCCGATGGTCTAAGATAATAAACAACGAACAGATGATGCTTTGTTGACATCAAATGCGAAATACGGAAAGGAATGATTCTTTGGCTTGGGCGCCCGTTTTCACTGATGTGGTCACACTTATAGCATTTGACTGAAGGACCAATAGGAAAAATACAAAACTGGCACACCTAAAAGAAGTTAAATTTCTCATGTTTCATTTGAGAATAACGTCAGGCTATAAGAGATCAAATGCTTGCACTACTGCATAGCCAAAAAATTTATTTGAATTCTCTGTTGCACCAGGTTTTGCAAGTCAAGCCAGTTTCACGCTGAAAGTTACAGCTGATTGTAGCGCGATTTTCTGGAATCTAAGAACCGTTTTGCTATCAAAAAATAGATGAACATCCATATTCCATACACTCTGTTTACGAATTTATGCTGAGGCTGTCTTCCTAGCCGTTATCGATAACAAGGCGTAACGCTATAAACACAATAAACGCAACGCAGCAAGACATAGCAGTTTTACAACAACAATTTGCTAGTTGTCACGTTGCCTTTTAAATAATTATTTCCATATGCACTAATGTATTCTATTTTTGAGAGATTGCTGGGTTTGCTGCGTTGCGTGTATTGTGTTTATAGCATAAGGGACTTGATTGTAAGGGCCAATCAAGGAAGTGATAGGATGGGTAGATTGTCACATGGGTGGTGTGGGCCATTGTCGAAATACCGTCCTTCGGCTATTGTTGCTCGAGTATAGAGAACCCAATATTTATTTATTTATTTATTAATTACAATACAATTACAGATTATATTCTAATTATATACGAGCTGAGTAACTTAGACCATATGCTCGGTGTAGTGTCACTGACCAGAGTCTCTGGTGGGAATCGAACCCACCATCCCTCACTCTAATAGTCTAGCACACTACCCACTGGACTACCAGGGCACCCCAGAGAACCCAATAAACTGATCCAAATCAACAATACCCATGACTCTGGCATAAAAGTATCTTCTGTGGTCCAACGTTTCGTGCCATATTTTTCAGTTGCTTGTTTCGCTAACATATCTAGAGGTAGCCTGTTAAGGATACGGAGTAATTAACGGAGTAATTCTACAAAACACTTGCTATTATGATCGGCATTAGTACCATAATACACTCAGCTGTGTGTATGGTGGTTTTTTTTCTGTAAAGCTAACCCGAACAGTGTAGGCAAGGTACGTACTAAGGTTTTTAAGTCAATGCCTTAGTTTAGGTTCTATTGCCTAATGTTTTATCTTTACACATAACAACTGTTATAAAAACTAACCCACAATATAATTTCCAAAAAGAAAAAAATAAGTAAAACGACAATGTTAACAACTGTTTTACAATAGATTCGATAAATGGACCATGTTTTTGAAGCGTAACATAAACACGCGACATGTCTTAACAACAATGACCATAAATTTTAAAATTGATAAAAAAAAACACGCATAAAAATACCTGAACCGCAAAGAACAAGTAAAATATTTTAAAACAACACGACAGATTGTTGCCAGGATATTTATATTATGACAACACAATAACAAGTATGTGTGTACTTAAGATATCTTTTAAAAGAGCGTTTAATTTTTAGTACCTGTACAGTAACTAAATAGTGTTTAGTAATATTGTTCACGTATGTATTTGTGTTTTTATTACCACCAGGCATGTTATCGATTATTGGTGCTCTCTCTTTCAATTGTTTGCATTATTGAGTTTTAGTTTATAAGGGAATATGTTTTAAGAGTGGAACCAAATTTTCTTTAAAAAGTAGTACAATACAACAAGAGGCAATTTATATCGGGTCCGCCATCTAACGTTTTTTTTCAACTAGTGCTTATTTCGTGAATGGTAACACTTAGCTCATGTCTGATTTGACAGATAATTAGTTTTATCCTTCCGCTGAATATGGACCATCCAATGCGTTTTCGCTTCGCTTAGTGGGCCTTCGATCGACTTACAGAAGATGCCGATTTTGGCAAAAAAATCATCTTTTCAGATGAAGCTCATTTTGATCTTGGCGGGTATGTAAACAAGCAAAATTGTCGCATTTGGGGCACAGAAAACCCGCACGCATACATTGAACAGCCGATGCACCCAAAACGAGTCAGTGTTTGGTGCGGATTTTGGTCCAGAGGCATAATTGGGCCATTTTTCTTCGAAAATGAGCAAGGAGTGGCCGTTACAGTCCATGGCGATCGTTATCGGGCCATCATGAACGAATTTTTGTTCACAAAAATTGAAGAGGAGGATATTGGCAACATTTGGTTTCAACAGGACGGCGCTACGTGCCACACTGCCGAAGCTACACTCGATGTTTTGCGCCCTGTTTTTGAAGAAGGCATTATCAGCCGCAGAGCTGATGACGTTTGGCTACCTCGGAGCTACGATTTGAAACCATTGGACTATTATTTGTGGGTCGCCGTCAAAGATAAGTGTTACGCCGACAAGCCAGAGACAATTGACGCTTTAAAGGACAATATTCGTGAAGCCATTGGTGAAATACAGCTGCACACAATCGATAATGTGCTTAAAAATTGGACCGTAGGTAGGCTACTGCATGGCCAGCCGAGGCAGCCATTTGAATGAAATTATTTTCCATTATTAACCGGAAGGATTGTACTTTCAAATAAAAAAAGAAATTTGAGAAAATATTCCGTAGTTCTTTTTTTAAAGCATTTTAAAAAAGAAAAAAAAGTTATTTGGCGGACCCTTTAGTCAAATGCAAGGATTCAAAATTTATTTGGGTTTTATTGAAACAATATTTGGGAATTTATATCTTAGGTTAGGTTAGGTGGCGGTTCTCCTCGAAGGAATTTAGACACATTGTGATACCAAAATTAATTCCACCAGTGGGTCAACCATCTGGAGAAAGCCATGCCGAGTCCAAAATAAATCTTGCTATTGCGGCAATCCTTATATTAGAGAGCTCGGTCAAGGATGTCAGAAAATTAGATGGCAGACACCTCCATCTCTTTATGACAAGAGCAGGTCACTGATACATTAGATGAAAGACAGTCGCTTCCTACTGATGGATATGAAATGGAAGGCTTCGTTATTCCCCAAATTATACATCCAGAAGTACAATGCTACCCAAGATAACTTCTAGGCAACAAGAGATGGCAATCTCATATTATCTTAGTACCTGCTAAAGCATATCAATTGCCTGCTTATTTGGAAAAACTTGATTAATTAGACAGAAAATGTAAACGAAAATCGAACATGAATATGAAGACAAATTTATAACAAAATATATGGGTATCCAACTATACATTGGTATATTAATTCAGTTCTCGTTTTTTACATCTGACCAAATGTAATATTTCCGGATTAATATGCACACACTCAAAAATATTTCTACCTGTTGCGAAATACTTACAAAACACGTGGCTATTTACAATACACACACACTGACGACAAATGCACTCATACTCATAGAAAAATTATTAAAAATGTCCTGATGACACAGCAAAATTTTTTTTACAAAGGTCGTGTTTACAACACCTGTTGACTTTAAACCATAGAAAAAAAGGAAACAAAACAAATACAAAAAACCAAATGAAACAAAAAGAAAAACACCACAAATGTAGTTTTAAACACGTTCAGGATTAAAAATATTCTTCTATGGTGTACACTCTACGACATTACGTGCAAACAAAAAAGGGACTTAAAATGGGCAACAAAAACTAGCCACAGAATATAACAACCATGTTAAAATAAGTATGTACGAATGTCTCCTTAAATTTCTCTCTTTCTTTCTAGTACACTTTCTCTTTCTTTGCCTCTTTGTTTATATTTTTAATTTGCTTGTTTTGCCATACGCAAGCAGTAACGTTTCGGGAATAACAATGTGTGTCCTTTTAGTTTGTAGTCGCTCTCTCTCTCAGTTTCAATCGATTTCTCTCTAAATATGATGCTAGAAACACAATAACACAAACACACTCAAAAATATAATACATGGGTGTTTATGGAAATGATTATTTGAAGACAACGCGACAATAAGCAAATTGTTGTTGCAAAACTGCTGAGTTTGCTGCTTTGCGCTTATTGTGTTTATAGCAAGAGTGTAAATGAAAATTTTTATTTACGTTTAGTGTTTAAATAATTTCTTACAAAAAATCGTTATTCTTTCATTCGTAGATAAATTATACGTTTTAATAAATGTTGCTGGCATTTTTTCCCTAAATTATTTCGTTCGTTTATTTTTTTTATTAATTTATGTTTTGTATTCCAAAAGTAATGTTTAATTTGTTAATTTTAAGATATATGTAAGTTCCTAAGATGTGTGTAAAGACAAATTCGAATTTAACCTTTTGACTACTACGCGGCGCAAAAGCGCTACGTTCATTTGTTACGAAAATCGCATTTGTGCTGTGAATTTCAGTGTAAAAATTTAGTCAAAAAGCAGAAATAAAATTAAAAGACAATATATAGGGTCTTCTCTTTATACATAGGTTATTAGAATTTTGTAGATTTTTTTATTATAATAATTAATTGTAGTTTTCGAGCAGTTTTCGAACGTTCTCACCAGAATCGCTTAGCAGTCAAACGGTTAACTAGCAAAGACAAAAACCAAAAAATTTTGACACAGCTAATGTTAAAGTTATCAAATCAATGTTAACTGGTTAGCAGAAAATACAAAAATTATTCGGGATATACGACTAATTGGGTTTTATTAGGGACACCTTAAGCTATAATTTGTATTTAGTGGGATACCAGCAGCAAGTACCATTTTTCACAATATCGGTCATCCTCCCCAGACATTGTTAAAAGAAATACAGTTTTTTTGTCTGAGTTACCGAATTACCAGATAAGCTGATCCGCAAAGGAACGTGTGGGGCTTAATTTTTAATGAATGAAATAGAGATTCCATTCTCCGATATCTTTTATTTGGTTGATTTATTACTTGACTATTTTTTGTATTTTCTGTTAACCACTTAACATTGCTCTGTTAACATTTTTGGTTTTTGCCTTTGCTAGTTCAATTCGAATTTATCTTCACACACATATTATCCTTTTGGTAGGAATGTCGAAAGACTCGGTATTCCAGAGATTTCTTCGCCGACCTCCTCTCAGCAGATTTCTGGCAAAAACTCTGAGAGTAAATAAAATTGCCATGAAAAGTTTCTCAAAGAAAATCTTTCATTCGAAGTCGACTTTAAACTGTAGGTCCCGAAACTCATATATAAAATTAACACACATACAACTTAAGTGGTGTGAAAAGCTAGGTCGAAATCCTAACTGAAGCGTTGTAATCTGTTTGTATGTAACCCGTGAACCGGACTATACTTTTTTAAAGGTGTTTGCTGCGCTGAATTCCATTACTCTATTACAATAGATTGGCGACATTCATCATCACAAATTAAAACTGTCCTCGTTGTTCTGCATGAATTGTCATCGTAATTTACATTTCGTTCTCGCCAATCAGAAACATATAGACAAGTATCTGAAGAATATCCTTATAATCAAGAGCGAGCTTTTCTCACACATCCGCAATGAGCTGCCTCTCTCAATTGTCTTTTTGTGTGGTTTGGTTCTTATGCTTTCTTTGTGGTGTAGGCATACTTAAGTATGATCTTTCATCTGGCCTCCATATGTTTTTACGGTTTGCTCTGACGTTAGTAGGAACCAGAGCTCTTTTTCTGTAGACATACTCGACTATATGCATGTATGCAGACTCTAGTTTTTTTCACTATCCTGTGTATTTCGGATACAATGCACCGCATGAGCAGGACGACAACCTTAGAGTGTTGGTCTCGGGTAAGCAAAGAAACAAGCATGAATTTTGCTTAGGTTTCTAGTGGGATTCTCTCAAGAGACTCTAGTCTGTTATATTACACCGAGCATGGTCTTTGTCATTTAGTTTATAATGATTGAAATATAATTGGTGATGGTACTGAATAAATATGTATCGGGTGAGCCATCCAAAGGTTTAAATTTGAACCATGGGTTATTTCGCATCTGGCAATACTTATGTCATTCTATTGTGTCACAAAATTCAGTCAATGATCTCCACTGAACGTAATTAATCGATTTACGCTTGAGCAACGCTGGGATTTATTGGAATAGATGGGTCAACGAGAAACTGCAGGATGATGTCGATTTTTCAAAAAAAAAAAAAAAATCATATTTTGGGTTGGGTACGTTAATAAAAAAATTGTAGTATTTGGGGCCCAAGCGTGATCCTACAGAAGCGATTGCGCTCATTACGAGTGACTGTTTGGTGTGGCATGTAGAGCGGGGGCATCATTGGCCTATATTTCTTTGAAAATGAGGACAGCGCAACCATTATAACAGATTTTTTTTGTACCCGCTCTTGATTGATGTGACCGATGTTTAATTTCAATAGTATGATGCAACTTGCTACACATCTCATGCCACAATCAATTTATTACATCAAAAGTTTGATGGCCGTTTAATTAGCCGAAATTGTGATGACAATTGGTCCCCAAGAAGCTGCGATTTGATACCGTTGGACTATTTTCTGTGGGGCGCAGTGAAAGAGAAGTCTTTTGCCGACAAACCAAAGACTTTTGAGCATTTGAAGCCCAACATTCGTGATGTCGTTGCCGAAATACAACCCCATACACATAAAAAGTGCACGAAAATTGATCCGATCGAATGAGGTACTGTGAGGCCAGCTGCGGCAGCCATATGAATGAAATAATATTCCATTTCTAATCGGTACATTTGAACTTCACAACAAAAAATAAATTTGGCAAAACTTCATAACGCTTTTGTTTTGTTTTACTGCATTTTTAAATTTAAACTTTTAAATGGGCCACCCTTTGTAAAGGGCGTTTTTTATAGAGGTATAGAACTTTAAGTTGGCATTACTTTTCAAGATGGCGACCGATTTAACAGCTGTCAAGTGATTTATTCTCAGTTTAGTTTGGCAATTCATCATGAATAGCACAGAATATACACAGAATAGAAACAAGAGTTTGACGTTTAACTTTCCATGGAGAAAGAGACAGCAAATATTACCAAAAAGTATTTCTGTCTCTCTCTGATTGTAACTCTGTTTTGTTTATTTATGTTTTTTTTAGTTTTCGGGGTGGTTTTTTATATTGGCGAGAGTTAATAAAAAATGTAATTTTTGTCTAAAACTATTAATAAATAATAAAAACAACTAATAACAATAACAACTTTAACTTTTTCTTTCAAGAAATTAAAAAATATTGGCAACTTTCAGCAAGAAAATTTTTTTATGAGCAGTACGTCTTATTTTGATCTTGTAATATTTAGCTTCTTAATTACCTCTTGCACAAGAAACTATATTCATTGTGACCGAAAATCACACACATTTCGATTAATATTTAATTAATTAAGAATCTTTAAACTTTTCATTGAAGAAATTAAAAAATATTCCAAATTATCCCTTTTTTAACACAAAATAAATCTTTATTTACATTTAATTTTTCTACTTTAACCGCCAGTTTTCACTCTGTATATCTGTTGCTTCTATCACATTTGATTCGCAAAACATTAAAATATTTATTTTCTCCCTCTACGAGGTAGGTTAAAGTGCTGCTTTGAGCGTTTTTAAACGTCAAAGGTTTCAATTCTGTGTATATTCTGTGATGAATAGACTCACGCCTGAACAACGCTTGCAAATAGTGCAATTTTATTTCGAAAATAATGGTTCTGTGCGGAAAACGTATCGCGCACTACGTCCATTTGATCGTCGACAAAATCGTCCATCAGAGCAGTTAATTCGATTAACCATGGAACGTTTTCGCACCACGTTTACTCTTATTGATAACTCGCATCCCCAGAGACGCTGTACGGTGCGTACAGAAGAAGCTATTGCTGCTGTAGAGCGTAGCATTGAGGAAGACCCGAATGAGTCCATCCGCCATCGAGCACAGGAATTGGATCTGTGTCCATCCACTTTATGGAAGATTTTGCGGAAGGATCTTGGTTTGCGTGCTTACAAAATCCAACTCGTGCAAGATTTGAAGCCAAACGATCATCAAGTAAGGCGTAGATTCGTCGAATGGGCCCAAAACGAGATTACCGTTGTTCCCGATTTTCATTAGCGAATTTTGTTTAGCGATGAAGCGCACTTCTGGTTGAATGGTTACGTCAACAAACAAAACTGCCGCATTTGGAGTGAAGGTAATCCTCAAGTGTATGTGGAAACACCGTTACATCCAGAAAAACTGACTGTTTGGTGCGCTTTATGGGCTGGTGGAATCATTGGTCCGTACCGTTTCAAAAACGATGGTGGCCAGAACGTTACAGTCAATGGTGACCGGTATAGAGCCATGATTACTAACTTTTTCATTACTGAATTGAATAACCATGATGTCCAGGAGATGTGGTTTCAACAAGACGGCGCAACATGTCACACAGCTCGTGCCACAATAGATTTATTGAAAGACACGTTTGCTGACCGCCTAATTTCACGTTTTGGACCTGTGAATTGGCCTCCAAGATCTTGTGATTTAACACCGCTAGACTACTTTCTGTGGGGCTATGTAAAATCATTGGTCTATGCGGTAAAGCCACAAACGCTTGACCATTTGGAAGACAACATTCGCCGTATTATTGCCGATATACGGCCACAATTTTGGAAAAAGTAATCGAAAATTGGACGTCCAGATTGGACTACATCCGCGCCAGCCGTGGCGATCATATGCCAGAAATCATATTTAAAATGTAATGCCACAAGATTATCTTTCGGATAAATAAAATTCATGTCCATCGAATAATCCATCGTTGTTTTATTGCAACTTAAAGTTCTATACCTCTATAAAAAACACCCTTTATAAGATTTTTGTGATTTCTTCCGATTATGACGACCAAATCACTTCGTAATGCTCGAAAAGTCGCTAAGTTTATTCAACCACTTTTGTGGTCGGTTTTAACTATTTTTACGCTTTCCAAGGTTGTTAAAAGTGAATGACCGAACAACCTTTCATGAAAAATGGAAAATAATTAATCTTGCCAGATTGATGGTTTTGAAATCACTAAATGGATAACCCTGTAAACAAATTTTACAGAGAATATTAACAAGATTTTTGTGCAATATTTCCTCATTGCTAAAGTGTTACATAAACAATCTATAAACAATCTAGACTGCCATTGAGGTTATGTCGAATGCCTTCATTAATCAACCCGTATTATAATGAACGAAATTCATGTGAAATTTGTAATGAATTTTTCTCCAGTAAATTATAATTTATAATCAAGAACAACTGTCAACTCTTTCATTTTGTTTTCGTTCTTTTCATCACCAAAAAATCAATTCATTATGAAAATTAAGAACATTATACGAAATAGAAATTTTTGTAAGAAAAAATGATTTTGAGATAAAAGCATTTAAATGTTGAGATTTTTTCTAAACAAATTGAACGATAAAATGCAATTACGGGAACAAAAGTAATTTCTGAACAATTGAAATTTGATTTTTAAACGATGGGGTAAAATGGGAACAGAAACACTTTTCAAATGCTATGGAATGGAATGGATTGAATTGAAGCCCCCTTTCTTTTTGTGGTTTGAAATATTACGAAATAAAATAAAATAATTAACAAGTATGTATTTGAGCCCTCAATTAGAATATTTTGACACAGCAATCAATAGGCAATAGGCACCAGCATTTTTCTCTTTCGTCTTATATATCGTAGAGTACATGGCATATTTATGTTATAAATTGTTGCTTTTAAGCGGATGTAAATTAAATGAAAAAAATCTTATAAAATCTGTATCTACGCACTTATTGAATGAATGAATCAGTTTAATTGTCAATTCCAGAGCATATTTTTAAATAAAAACGAAAAGAAATTAAATATTTATAACCAACCAACCAGACTTTATATCATAAGTGCTATTGAAGTCACATTTTTTTTTGGTATTTCTTAATACATATGTACGTTCCCCTCTATATGCACATATAAAATCAATGATTTTAAGAAATCCAATTGAATTATTTATGTTTTTGAGATACAAATCTTTCTTTCTTTCTTTCATTGGCTTTTAGGCGGATTTATTAAAACATCTGTATCTCTTATAGAACGGACTTAAAATGTAAAATGTATCTGGTTTTTGTTTTTCAAGTGTTGCATTAATTTGGAAATGAAATTAATTTTAAAACCAATTTTTTTTATTTCAAATTTAAATTAAACTTGTATGTCTCACAGTCCATTCTCTCCTACGACCTTCTATTGAAGCAGAGTTGAGCTAATGGCAGTTATGCTCAATGCAATTAAATTTTGTGGTAATCTGGCCTACTTTCAAGCTGCAATTTGGGTCGACTACTAAAGGGTGATTTTTTAGCTATTATCTTTTTGGAAACACTGGTTTAAACAGCTCACGCACGTTTCGTGTTTTGTTTCACTGTCAAACATCTTGTGAAGTCGCCGTAGTCTAGTAGGTAGTGTGTTGGATTATTAGACACAAAAGCCTGGGTTCGAGCCCCAGGCCAGGCATCAAAGACAAAATACAAAAAGTATTTTTTCGGCGACTTCCTCTCAGTAGATTTCTGGCAAAAACTCTGATAGTAAATACAAAATTGCCATGAAAAGTTTCTCAATAAATAAAAATTTGTCGTTCGGAGTCGACTTTAAACTGTAGGTCTCGCCACTCGTGTATAAAATTAAGACACAACATAAGTGGTGTGAGAAACTAGGACGTTGAATAGTGGGTCAATTCGACCTCCGGGTACTGTACTTGTCTTAATCGACAAATACACGTCCTCTAACCTAACCTAATCTAACCTAACATCTTCAGTTTGGTCTATAATTTAACCATGAATCGTCTTACAAACGAATAACGCTTGCAAATCATTGAATTTTATTATCAAAATGCGTGCTCTGTTAAGAAAGTTCATCGCGCGCTTCTTCCATTTTATGGTCAGTTTAATCGACCCACTGAAGCGGCTATTCGGGCTATTGTGACTAAATTTCGCACCAAATTAACATTGTTGGACATTAAACTACCAACACGCTTACGTAGAGTGCGAACTGAAGAAAATATCGCAGCTGTATCGGCCAGTGTTAATGATGACCATAAATTATAGATTCGTCGCCGTTCATAGCAATTGGGCCTCTGTTACTCTGTTACTCTGTTCAAAATACAGCTGGAGCAAGAATTAAAGCCGAACGACCAACCGCAACGCAGAATTTTTGGTGAATGGGTTCTTGGAAAGTTGGCCAACGATCCACTTCTCCATCGAAAAATTGTGTTCAGCGACAAAGCTCATTTTTGGCTCAATGGATACGTAAATAAGCAGAATTGTCGATTTTGGAGTGAAGATCAGCCAGAAACATTGCAAAAGCTACCAATGCATCCAGAAAATGTCACAGTTTGGTTCGGTTTATGGGCTGGTGGCATCATTGGACCGTACTTCTTCAAAGATGCTGCGAATCGTAACATAACTGTGAATGGTGAGATGATATCCAACCTTTTTTTGCCCAAAATGCAAGAGCTTGACTTGCATGACATGTGGTTTCACCAAGTCATGCCATTTTGAACATTTTATTTCACGTTCGGGACCGGTCAATTGGCCGCCTAGATCGTGCAATTTAAAGCCTTTAGACTATTTTTTGTGGGGCTATGTTAAAGCTCATTTTTAATTGTGACTGCCTTAAAGAACGCTATAACAGCTGACGATTTAATTTGAAAAAAAAAAAAACGCCGGTGTATGTAGACTTTTTACCTTGACTGTATGTAGAAAAAAAGGTTCTGAGTATTAGACTTTCAAATAGGCAGCCTGATCACTGTAGTGTATTTTAGGAAGATATAAAAGCCCTATTGAAAGTTGGGCAATGCTTGCTGTTGCAATGCTTGATGGAGAAATCTTCTCAGAAAATCTTCTGATTTACATGGACAGCCTGGCAGACCAATAGGTCCCTTACGAATGATCATCCTTGCCCATGAATGACGTAGATTTCCAGGGAAATTGGGAATTATTCAAAGGTTGCCGTAGTCTACTAGGTAGTGTGTTGGCTTATTAGACGTAAAGATAGGGTTCGAGCCCCAAGCCAGACATCAAAACAAAATACAAAAAGTATTTCTTCGGCGACTTCCTCTCAGCAGATTTCTGGCAAAAACTGAGAGTAAATAAAATTGCAAAAAAAGTTTCTCAAAAATCTGTCGTTCGCAGTCGACTTTAAACTGTAGGTCCCACCACGCATGTATAAAATTAACACACACAACATAAGTCGTGTGAGAAACTATGTCGTAATCCTGACTGAAGGGTTGTAGTGACCAATTATGTATGTATGTATGTATGTATACATGTTTCGAAAAAAAGGGTATTAAAATCTGATTACATAGTAGTCCTTTGGAAATATTATATACGAATACCAAACCTCTGTAACAAAATGGTGTCCTTCATTTTTATCTTCAAGCTTCCCACAAACATATACGAGTTCTATTAATTTAAGTTGCCATGGCCGCCGCCATCGCTTCAATTGTGTTTCCCTACGTATTTAGTGGCAAAGTTAATAAATTGTTTTAATTTTTCTTGAACGAAAAAAAGTAAAAAATTAAAAACAATAACAAATATTTCTTTTTCAGAGTAATTGTAACACACATAAATTAAACTCTTTTATGTATGTATGTTAGGTTCTTAAGTGTTTCCACCAATTACCTTAGTTAAACGGGCTGACCTGAGGTCGTTGTTCAAAAAAGTCCGATTTGTATTTGACAGCCCCAAGCACGTGTTGTATTATTAGACTCTGTAGAACTGATTTAGATAAGTAGATGATGGTCTTTTTCCTTGCAAAACTTCTGCAGAAGTTGTGAACGAGGAAGAGAAAGAGACTCTTTTAATTTGTTTCCCCTACAATGGCGAGATTATTTCGGTGTCAGCTTAGTTTTCTATAGAGACAGTTCGATATATACGTTGGATATTGACTTGTGGTATCACTATGGGACTAAACTCGGTCTAAGATAGATCACTCTTCGAAGAGGCTGCTCTACGTAATCTAGCCTACATTTTGAATCATAATTAGTCCAAAGGTTTCAGGATTCGTTAGAATGATTTCTACAGAAGTAGTGGTTCTGATTTCCTGAAAAACGCATGGCCTCACAACGACAGCTTCTGTAGAAATCATTCGAACGAATCCCGAAACCATCGGCATGTCTTTCAATTGGGCAGTGGTTTGTGATCACTGCGATAGTGCAATGGATGGCCATGCGTTTAAAGGAGAGAACACAGCTTCTCCCCTTTACAAAATCTAAGCGAGATCACCCTTCGAAGAGGATCCTTTATATAATCTAACCTATATTTTGAATGAAATTACTCCAAAGGTTTCAGTATTCGTTAGAATGATTTCTACAGAAGCAGAGGTTTTGGTTTTCTGAGAAACGCATGGCCTCTGTAGAAAGCTTCTGTAGAAATCATTTGAACGAATCCCGAAACAATCGGCATGTCTTCCAATCGGACTGTGGTGGATGGCCATGCGTTTCAAGAAAAGAAAACAGCTTCTCTCCTTTACAAAGTCGGGTTGCGAAACGAATACAAAAAAATATTCTTCACGATTTTAGATAGAAAAGCAAAGAAACTATAATTGTTTTGGCTTCTGAATGTGAATAATTTTCAATAATCTCCATCCTTCAGCAAAAATAAATTTAGGGAGCATTGTGTTAAATAAACAAGTAATAAATGGCAATAGTTTGGGCAAAGTAACTTTAACGGGTTAATATCGACAGAATTTGTAGTAAAGGAACTCAACATAACCTCACATTGGCTCACACAATGAAAACAAAACGTGCTCTCTATTAGAAGCCAACACAAATCGGCATAAAAGTGGGTTGAGGGATACTAATATCCATGGATTTTTGATTATCGATTAAAAAGTTTATAATCCAAGGAATGCTTACCACGGGTACGTGTAATAAACAGCTGGTTATATCACAGCGATATCATAGATGCGAAATGTTAAGGCATGTTTGAAGCCACCGTGGTCTAGTATCATGCGACCTCTTCAACTTCGTCATGGAGAGTGTTCTGCGAAAGGCGGGAGTGCATCGCAATGACACTATTTTTCAAAAAAAGTGTCCAGTTGCTTGCGTACGCTGACGACATTGACATCATAGGGCGTACCAAGCGAGGTGTTACTGCTGCCTTTAGTGCTATTGAACGGGAGTCTACTAAGATGGGTATGGCAGTAAATGAGGGCAAAACAAAGTATATCGACAAGTAGAGACGTGCGGCGTATTGATTCTCAGATTACGGCCGATAGCTATACTTTTGAAACAGTCTTGGCTCCGCCGTTATGACCAAAAATGATGTCAGTCTGGAGATCAAACGCAGGATCACCGTTGCCAACAGGTGTTACTATGGTCTCAATAGGCAATTGAGTAGCAGAGGCCTCTCTCGTACGACAAAACTAACACTCTACAAGACACTCATCCTACCCGTGCTTCTTTATGGCGCAGAGGCATGGACCCTATTAAGAACTGATGCAGCGGCCTTGAGAGTGTTCGAGAGAAAAGTCCTACGTAAGATCTTCGGTCCTGTACGAGGTGGCGATGATTTCCGTATCCGATCCAACAGTGAGCTGTATGAGCTCCTCAACGACATTGACGTTGTACAGCGTATTAATATCCAGCGGCTGCGCTGGCTCGGCCATGTCGTTCGAATGGAGGAGGATGCTCCGGCGAGACGGGTATTTGATGCGGGAATCTGCGGAAGTCGGCGAAGAGAACGACCTTGTATCCGTTGGAAGGACCAAATCGAGGAAGCCCTGTCATCGATTGGTGTAACCAACTGGCGTAGGTGCACAAGAAGCAGAGGTGCCTGGAAGGATGTGTTGCAGCAGGACGAAATCCGTTAGACGGGTTGTTATGGTCAATTAAGTAAGTAAGTGGTCTAGTAGGTAGTGTGTTGGCTTATTAGACGTGAGGCCTCGGTTCAAATCCCAGGTCAGGCATCTCCAAGTAAACGAAATATGAAAAAAATATTTCTTTGGCGACTTCCTCTCAGTAGATTTCTGGCAATAACTCTGAGAGTAACTAAAAATGACATGAAAATTTTTTCTAAAAAATCTGTCGTTCGGAATCGACATTAAACTGTAGGTCCCGCCACTTATGTATAAAAATTAACGCACACAACATAAGTGGTGTGAGAAACTAGGTCGTAATCCCGGCTAAAGGGTTGTAATAACCACTTATGTATGTATGTATGTATGTATGTATGTATGTATGTATAAAGCATGTTTCGAAAAAGGGCATTAAAATCTGATTACATAGTAGTCCTTTGGAAATATTATTTATGAATACCAAGCTACTGTAACAAATTGGTGTCCTTCATTTTTATCTTCAAGCTTCCTACAAACATATACGAGTTCTATTAATTTAAGTAACCATGGCCGCCGCCATCGCTTCAATTGTGTTTCCCTACGTATTTAGTGGCAAAGTTAATAAATTGTTTTAATTTTTCTTAAACAAAAAAAAAACAATAACAAATATTTTTTTTCAAAGTAATTGTAACACATAAATTAAACTCTTTTAAGTGTAAATGATTTGTAGAGTCTTAAAATATATTTTTTTGTTTATTATTATTATTGTTGTTGTTGTTGTTATAATATTTCCTATTATTTTACACATACGCCCGCCACTTTGTTTAACTAATTTTTGTGTTTTTATTTTTATAGCTTTAGGCTCTTTTCATAACCAACACAAGTACAAAATAAAGTACCATAGTTTTGTTTTTTTTTTTGGATTTTGTTTTGTTTTGTCTTTTTGATTAACGACAATAATGGGGGAGTTTTTAGTAACACAACTAAAATCGAACGCAAAACGTTCGTTTTGTCTAATTACGAGAGGTTTGGCTGGCTGGCTGCCTGGCTTATAGAAATTGTTTTATTTTGTTTCTCGTTATTTGAATAAAAACTCGATTTGGTTTTTATGAGAGGATTTATTTAAGTTTCATACGAAGTACTATTTTTGTATAATAATTTATATTTTATTTCAGGCAATTTATGTTTGTATGTATCTTTGTATGTATCTTTTTCGTTTTAGAAACCTAGAAAAAAAATCAAAAAATTCATACAAAACATGATCGTATTTAATGTAGTTACTATGTACGCATGTTGTGATTGTGGTACGTTTATTGGAAGGTAATTAACCGCTCGACTTAGTTGACCTTGAAGTGCGTAGTTTTGATTTTTAGATTTTGTTAGGAATAGAATTTTTAGTTTTTTTTAAATTTATTTTCTGTAAAGATTTTGGTTTTTTTGAAAATTTTATTCTTACAATAGAAGTTAACATAACATAATTGTGGGTGAGAGAAAAAGTAATTTCGTGGCGATTGCTCACTACTTTCTCACCATATTTCTAGACAATGACAAGTGAAAGTCACATCATTATAGGATCTGCTACAGTAAATCCATTACCAGGTTATCTGGGAAACAATTTGATTTAAATACATACATACATACATAATTGGTCATTACAATCCTTCAGTCAGGATTACGACCTACATTGAGCGCCAAAAGTGAGTAAACACTACTGAAAAATTTATTCACTTTCTAGGATACCGAGAAAAGTTAATGAGAATAGTCGAATAAATTTCCAATAATAAATAAACGTTTATTTATTACTTATAAAATGTTAAAACAAAAACAACAATTCATGATAAAGGAACTTTTTTATACTTAAGAACAAAACTGTTTTATACTTAAGAACAAAAGTGTTGACTCACTTATGGCGCTCAGTGTAGTTTCTCACACCGCTTATGTTTGTGTGTGTTAAATTTTATACATGAGTGGTGGGACCTACAGTTTAAAGTCGACTCCGAGCGACAGATTTCTGAGAAAGTTTTTCATGGCAACTTTATTTACTCTCAGAGAGTTTTTCCAGAAATCTGCTGAGAGAAAGTCGCCGAAGAAATACTTTTCTTTGTATTTTGTTTTGATGTCTGGCCTGGGGCCCAAACCTTGGATTTACGTCTAATAAGCCAACACACTACCTACTAGACTACGGCGACTTCATTCACATTTTGATTTAGAAAACTGAAACAAGGCAAAAGAAGCCACATGGTAAGCACGTAAGACAAAGGTACCATATGGAAGCACTTGATCCTTATAGGATCTTAAGGATATTGTTATGCGTTTAATTTTAACGTTTTACCTATGAATTCCAGCATTACAATTTGAAATAAATTTCTTCTTTATTTAAATAAATTATTTTTTAATTTTATTTTTTTATTATTTATTTATATATTAATTTAATTTTTTAAATTACATTTAACAACAACCATTAACTGATAACATAGCGCTATCAAAATCGGATTTCACAGCTATAGAACTGTACAGAATATAATACCACAGCCTATATACTATGCGCTCTTTGCTTCAACTCTTTGGTAAAGATAATGTACCTTCCGCTCTATTTATTGTTCATTTATTTCCGGCTTGGCAACTTCTAGAATTTATTATTGATTTGTTATTGTTATTGTTTAGAAGAAAATATCTCAGTCAAAACATTATAAAGGGTCCGCCAAATAGCTTTCTTTTTTGAAAATGCTTTAAAAAAAAGTATAATACTTCCGGTTAATAATGGAAAATAATTTCATTAAAATGGCTGCCTCGGCTGGCCATGCAGTAGCCTACACCAGAAGATTTCGATTTTGGCAAAAAAAAATCATCTTTGCAGATGAAGCTCATTTTGATCTTGGCGGGTATGTAAACAAGCAAAATTGTCGCATTTGGGGCACAGAAAACCCGCACGCATACATTGGTGCGGATTTTGGTCCAGAGGCATAGAGCTGATGTCGTTTGGCCACCTCGGAGCTGCGATTTGACACCGTTGGACCATTATTTGTGGGGTGCCGTCAAAGATAAGTGTTACGTCGACAAGCCAGAGACAATTGACGGTTTAAAGGACAATATTCGTGAAGCCATTGGTGAAATACAGCTGCACACAATCGATAATGTGCTTAAAAATTGGACCGATCGTGTAGGCTACTGCATGTCCAGCCGAGACAGCCATTTGAATGAAATTATTTTCTGTTATTAACCGGAAGGATTGTACTTTCAAATAAAAAAAGAAATTTGAGAAAATATTCAGTGGTTTTTTTTTAAAGAATTTTCAAAAAAAAAGTTATTTGGCGGACCCTTTAGTATAAGCACTGTTTCGATCGCCCAATTAAGACATTTCAATGAGCAATAACCACCTGAATGATGCTGGGTACATAATGAGGGCTAAAGTTACATTTAAGGACCGCTTTTAAATCGTCAAAATAACGTAATCTAAGATCTAAAGCATACTACTGATGAATGGCGAACAAATCGAAAACGAAAGAGAACGATGGGATACAAGCGATGAAGGTTTTGTTGTGTGTTTTGTTTGATTGACAACCTACTAGTCGCCGTATTCTAGTAGGTAGTATGTTGGCTTATTGGACCGTAAGGTCACAGTTCAAATCCCAGTTCAAACATCTCCAACAAAATGAAATATGAAAAAATATACTTCTTCGGCGTTTTTCACTTAGTAGATTTCTGGCAAAAACTCTGAGAGTAAATAAAATTGCCATGAAAAGTTTCTCAAGAATCTGTCGTTGGGAGTCGACTTTAAACTATAGGTCCCACCACTCATGTATAAAATTAACACACACAATATAAGTGGTGTGAGAAACTAGGACGTTGTACAATGGGTCAATTCGACCTTCGGGTACTGTACTTGTCTTAATTGACAAGTACACGTCCTCTAACATAACCTAACCTACTAGAAGTAGCCAACTTGGGTCAGTTATATAGGAAATGTATTTCATCAGAATGATGCTACGCCATACATACATTTCAATAGAGGCATATCTGAAGTATTAGGGCTTGACTTTGGGGTATTTGTGCTTTCCTTTTTTTAGCCCAGATTAAGCTAAAGTCCTCCATAAAAGTTACAAAGTTTTAAAGCAAGTCGAGTTTTTTTTTTAAAGTATGTGTAGTGATGTAATTTCCTTAATAAAAGTTTCCTCATTTCTTCCATGGTTCATAGGTTACAACCAGACGATTGTCTCCCTAACGGAAAGCTGTCCCTGAATCTAGTGGTGCGCTACTAACAATAAACCGTAGTTGTAAAAAGGAATAAAACATAGCGAAGAAATTAGTAAGGCTATCATAAGAATACTGAAGTCATTGAAACGAATAAGTCGGTAGAAGTCTCAGTTTTTCACATATGCAGAATTCGTAATAATTTTATACCATCAACTATTTACCATAGTCCTGATGGTTATTTCACAAGCAAAGTGTATTCACAACAAAGAGGAACAACATGAAGTTTCTCACTTCAGTTCCCGTTAAGTTTGGATTATGCGGATAGTATTTTTTCGTTTGCAGCCCCTTCCCAATATACAAGCAAAACTAGAAGAAAATAAATAACATGAGTATAGAGATTAACATGCCAAACCGTCGACAAGCCAAGGAAGCATGTCGGCATAGGTAATACTGTCACACGTGCCAAGCGAAACCGAAACGATGATTTGGACGAAAGGCATAGTGGAGACGCTTAGACGTCTCCTCAACTTTCGATATGCAATCCGGACGTGGATATAGACATGGAGAGGCCAAAGAGCCAAAAGGACTCCACTCCGAAGTAATGCCTCCGTAGTTCCGGAGTGGGCACGAACGAGTCCACAGGAGACGAGGGGGGGATTTAGTGGGTGAGGGCCCCACACACGGGCCTCTATGGAGAAAAAACTGCCGACAATGATGATCACTTAGAAACAGGCGAAATCAGCAGATTCAACAAATCGAGGGAGCCCTTCGGACTTTTTCTAGCAGTAGGGAGAAACTCACCTATAGCCAGGCAAACTAAGCTTAGAATATTCAATGAATATGTAGAGTAAACTCTGCTGTATGGAAAGGAAACATGTCTAGCAACGAACATATAATCTTTAGATATTTATCAACAAAGAAGTGGCTCAGAGCCATACGCAGGATACTTTGACTCAAAGCCATCAACAACATGCTTCACTGGAAGGAACGTAGAAACGATTCCGAAAGGAAACAGAAAATGGTAATGCATTGACTACACAGTCAGGACAAAGCACAGATGAATTTAAAGCTCGAGAAGCCGTGGTGCACTGGAAGAAACGCAGAAAAGCAAACAGAAAATAGAAGTGGATCGACTATACAGTCAGGACAAAGAAAGATTGTATCGGTACGATGAATTTAAAGGTTGAGAAACCGTGGTTCATTGGAAGAAACAGAAAAACAAACAGAAAATAGTAGCGGATCGACTATGCAATCAGAAAAAAAGCCCGATTCTATCATAGGGAAGAAATAAAGCCTCGAGAAGCCGTGGGTCGCTGGAAGAAACGCGGAAAAGCAAACAGAAAATAGAAGTGTATCAACTATACAGTCAGGACAAAGCCCGACTGTAGGCTCAAGAAGTTGTGGTCGAATAAAGGATTCGTTCAGAGCTAGAATAGAACAAACTCACATGGGATGACGCAAACGCAAGATGGCGATGTAAAATGGCAATGTTTGAGGAAGCTTCCGAAAGAGGGGATCATTTCAAGATCGATTGCATCACAAGGCTCAAGAAGTTGTGGTCGAATAAAGGATTCGTTCAGAGCTAGGATAGAATAAAACTCACATGGGATGACACAAACGCAAGATGGCAGTGTAAGATGGCACTCTTTGAGGAAGCTTCCGAAAGAGGAGATCATTTCAAGATCGATTGTATCACAAGGCTCAAGAAGTTGTGGTCCAATAAAGGATTCGTTCAGAGCTAGGATAGAACAAACTTACATGGGATGACACAAACGCAAGATGGCGCTGCAAGATGGCAATGTTTGAGGATGCTTCCGAAAGAGGGGATCATTTCAAGATCGATTGTATCACAAGGTTCAAGAAATTGTGGTCGAATAAAGGATTCGTTCAGAGCTAGTATAGAACAAACTCACATGGGATGACACAAACGCAAGATGGCGGTGTAAGATGGCAATGTTTGACGAAGCTTCCAAAAGAGGGGATCATTTCAAGATCGATTGTATCACAAGGTTCAAGAAGTTGTTGTCGAATAAAGGATTCGTTCAGAGCTAGGATAGAACCAACTCACATGGTATGACACAAACGCAAGATGGCGGTGTAAGATGGCACTGTTTCAGGAAGCTTCCTACATTCCGCCTTACTTATGATGATTTTGGTAGCCATATTAAAATACTTTTGCCCTGTACTAATAATTAAAGAGGTTCTTATTTAACCAAATACGTACATTTAATGTAATTCAACGTCTTTTTAAATACAATGATTTGTATAAAATTGCCGTTTTTTCTTCTGACTTTTTCAGCGTCTTTGTTAAAATTCTTTATTTAACGATTATTTCTTGTTGTTGTGTATCTTAAACGTGATTTGATTTGAAATATAAATTTAAAATAAGTGTATAAAAAAACGAAAAAAATAAATTAAAATAAGAAAACGAAAACAAAAAAACATTGTTTTCACAACAATTTAATTCAACATTTCAAAATAATTCCGTTTGTCATTTCACCAACGCAAATTTAAGCAAATCGTGTTAGAATACTAAAATAAATTGGGGAGGGGGATTAAATTATCATTTGTTTAAATTCTTATTCAAAAAAAAATTCTTATTTTGTCACACAGCTTAATTTACTCCCTTATTTATTTGTTATGTTTAATAAATAAATTTGTTTTAATATTTATTTATTTTGTTTTATTTTATTTTATTTCTTATTAAAGATTTCATAAATCACGTATTTTGTTTAATTGTATAATTTTAAATAAAAATTTTAATAAAAAAAACAAACGCATACTCACACACAAAATCAAACAATCAACGAGCCAGGCAGCCAGTCAGTCAACTTAAATAAAAAAATTAAAAAAAAATAAAAATAAAAATTATAATCCAGCGTTATTTTTATATTAAAAAGTAACAAAAAAAATAAACGAAAAAAAAATATAAAATAAAAAAAAAAATAAATGCTTAAGGTACGTGATTATTAAGAAATTAATGAAATTAATTTCAGATTTTCTGTTTCTGTTTCTGTTTGTATTTTTGTTTCGAAGTTATACTCAACACACGAGTAATAAATATAATTCACCCAGTAAAACAAAAACGTAAAACTGATTCATGTATTCACAGTTTTTTTTTATTAAAAAAAAAAAGATTTTCCAAACTCAAAACATTCCTGACTAACAATTTTTGGTTAAACGTCAAACCCATCCTAGTTTGACCTACTCATTCATTGTATATTTCCATCTTAACAGAGCTCTTGTTTTATTTTCTATGAACGGATGTTCACAATTTCCACATTTAAGGCATTAGCTTTCTACCCATCTGATGGGGGAGATTCTCTGTGACAGAATACTATTATTTCTTTGTTAGGCTTCAGTTTTATTCAAACAATTGCCAGTTGTTTCGATCGATGCAGAATGCTTTCACTCAGACGTGCTTTACTACACAAAACAGTGTCTAATGTTTACCCGAGTTTTTGGCGTAGAATCCGTACATACCACGGTACCAGCAAGGAGGGAAAAATTCACAGCCAACGATTCTCAGTACTGTCAATAAATTAATAATACGTTTCACTATAAATTGGCCGAAAGTTCCGCAAATGTTGGTGTTGCTTGACTATGAGCCATGGCTCTAGATTCGTATCCAGCAAGAGACGTATTAATTTCAATCATAGTTCTCGAAATAGTCTATTCAAGAAAACTTGTGACGCATAGTGTAAACCACAGATGTTGTTGTTAGGAAAGTTAGGTAGTGACACCTCTTACGAGAAGATAAGATTAGCAAAGTTCATCACCGCTGCACACAAAAAACCAGGCAATAGCAGTTGGCAACCGTATCACCACAAGATCCTCTTCACTTTCTTAACTAAAAAAAAATTGGCGAATGAAACTAAAGTCGCCGTAGTTTAGTAGGTAGTGTGTTGGCTTATTAGATGTGAGGCCACGGTTCAACCCCCTGACGCCTCGAACAAAACAAAATATGAAAAAATATTTCTTGAGGGCAAATAAAACTGTCATGAAAAGTTTCTTAAAAATCTGTTGTTCGGAGTCGACGTTAAATTCTGAATCCCGCTACTCATGATAAAATTTACACACGCAACTTGAATGATGTGAGAAGCTGTGTTGTAATGCCGGCTAATGGGTTGCAACGACCAATTAAGTGAGTAACTTAGTTTATTCACTTGACATTGGTTTTATTTTAACATGATTATCAAGGAACATCGACCTTAAGTTAATTGCTAAGGGGTAATCCTTCCTCGATGTTCTGGTTAAATCTCCTAGGTTCTGAAAAAACTTTTGTTAAGATGGAGATCTTGCCATGAAAAGTTTATCAAAAATCTGTAGTTCGGAGTCGACTTTAAGCTGTAGGTCCCGCCAATCATGTATAAAATTAGCATATACAACACAAGTGGTAAGAGAAACTAGGTTGTAATCCTGTCCGAAGGGTTATAATATCTAATTATGTATGTATGTATGATAAAGATCAGCACTATGGTGTACAGTTATTGATGGTAGATGGTAACCTTGTTTTATTCCACCGTTGATATGAAATGATTGACCATCATTGTAAGGAACTGGGAAGTCTGGATCTATGTACGTAGTTCCGATAGTTCGAATTATTTTCTTTTTTCCTCAACGTTTGTCATATAATATAGCAGTCCACTTGTCTAATGCACTGTATTACTGTGCATGGAGTAATTCCCAATCTTTGAATAATTTTTTCCAACCTGAATGGTCATTCATTTCTGTGACAAAATCCCCACTTCTGAATCGAAAAAACATCTCGTATATCTGATGAATATATTCAGAATAATCTCCATGTGCTGGAGTTCTACAGTCTGTCAAATTGAAGATGAAGACGATGTCTAAAAATTTGACATTTTTGAAGAAAAAAAATATTTTCTCGTGGTTGTTTACACTATTTTGTTCCATGAGCAGTTAAGAATTAATGACAGAAGCTTCATCCCTCCCAAAAAATTGTATATTTGCTATTAAAACATAAATCATGACTAAAATTAGTTATAAATCTCGAATTTATCAGTTATACACCATACATGTGTACATACGCATGTAATATATATATTTTTCTTCTCATTACCAGCATTCGTAATAGACGTTACCTACTGTAGTTGAAATTATTGCTATTTATTTACTTTAAATTGATTTTATTTTGAATTTTATTTTGAATTGATATCAGCAACATCTTTTCGTTGGAGATTTAAAGCATGTTTCAGCAATTTAACTTAACATTTTGAAAAAGAAGGCAAGGCTAAAAGTAAGAATTTGTTTTTGTTTTTCTGTTCGAAAGAATTATATTTTTGAGATTTTCAGATTTAAATAATTATCGGATTTTTAATTTTTTATTTGTTTTTTTTGCTGATGTTGGCTTCTTTTTTTATAAAGTTTTTGGGTGGAGCAAAATAATATTCATATTTTCTTAAATGTTAAGATCTGTTTTTGAAAAGGAATCCGTAAACCTATAGCGTTTTAACAATTCATATACAATTAAATTGGTCACCTTGTTTAAAACATAATATTTCACAGGCAATCTTCCTTTAAAGATAACTTTGCGAGTGTTCAGTGCGGGCTTGATGGCTCTCATTATATAAAACGAGACTCCGTTGCTCAAACATGGGTGTATTACTTCCCACACTACACACACACATAATTGGCCACTACTTCCCTTTAGGATTACCGTTAGGATTACGACCTAGCTTCTCACACCACTTTCTATTGTGTTAATCTTATGCATGAGTGGCAAGACCTACAGTTTAAAGTCGACTCCGAACGTGCTTTGAGAAACTTTTCATGGCAATTTTAAATCACTCACATAGTTTTTGCCAAAAATTTGCTGAGAGTAATTCACCGACGAAATATTATTTTATATTTCGCTTTGTTGGAGTTGTCTGACCTGACCTTTAAATCGAGACCTCATGTCTCAAGTCTCACCGCGACGAAATTGCTCTAATGATTCAATAGAGTTTGATACCCTACCGTCACTAATGAGCACCTTAGCCCTCTCCTACACACGGTAGAAAAGTCTCAAAATATACTTCGAGGCATCGGCCCATATATCAGAGTTGTATTCCATTCTCGGTCGAATAAAAGTGGTATAAATAGTAAAAAATCAGATGAAGTGAAGTATTTCTTGTACCGTCTTAAGAAACCTAGGCACTTGAATGCTTTTTTTGACGCTTGAAAAATGTGGTGGTTTCAGCGAACAATCCACTGAACTTTAATGTCTAGGACATCAAGAGCTTCCGAATCCCTAATATTTACAACAGCCATAGATACAGATGATGCAACATTATTACTGTGTTTATGTATCAATAAACAACACTGGGTCTTTCGTGCATTGAAATCGATCGGAGATTGACAGTATGTCGTATGAGAATGAGTAACTCATATTGCGCCATTCCGCCTTAATCTGCAAAGTGCTTGGCCTACAATTAAACGTATGTGAATGACAAATGTTGTCATCTGCAAAAGAGCAGATACGATTCCAAGTTAAAGAAAGAAGATCATTAATGAAAATAATGAGTTTAAGCTGAACTCGTCTGATGGGATCCCATTCCCAATCCTCGAGAAAGAAGTGACTATCAACGCCAAAAGCAGTAAGTTTCAATAGAAGTACAGCGTGCCATGCGCTGGTAAATGCTTTGGGAATATGTAGAGCCATAACCTTGCTCCCACCAAATTGCCACAGCAAATCTATATATTATATCCAGAGGGAGACGTCTGAATGCAGGCCAACGTTAACTGTTCCTTATCCATGGTTACCTTTATAACTTTTTTCTTTCTTTCTTATTAATGTAGAGTATTACTCAAAACGTCTTTAGTCTGTCCTTGTAAAATATCTTTCGAACAGATTTTGATTAATGTTGTATGAATTTAAGTTAATTTTAATGTCGGCATCTTTCTTTTTTGTTGGTTTTCTAAGAAATGGCGACATTTTACTCTGCCATTTCATGCTCAAATAGAGGCGACAATCATTGTTCATTTGTCTTTTTTTTTTGTTGATTTCTGTTTTCTTAATAACAATAATTTTTTGTTTTAAATCATACTTTATCTGCATTTAAATTATTGAATATATTTTTTTTTATTGTGTATGTATGCAAAATCCTCTCAAAATATTATTAATCATTTGAAATATTTTAAACAAAACAATAACAACAACAACAGAAAAAAATATAGAAAATGAAATGATATTATTATTGATGTCATTTACTTTTAAATTGAACATAAAAATTTAAAAAAAAAACAAAATTTTTTTTTAAATTTTCTGTCATTTAAATCTCAACAAAAATTTTGGGATGGTTTAAATTGGAATTTATAATAATTTTTATTAATTAATTATTAAACGACTTGAAAAGATTTCTATGGAATGAAGGCGTGAGCTCATTCAAATATATACCATGAATTTGTAGTGTCTCTATGCCTATATTGTACTTTAAATTAGGTTAGCTTAAGAGTCCAGATGTCTAAAGCATAACTTACGTGAGGCCTATAAAAGATTCGTCTCATAGCCCAAATATCGATCCGTAACAGGTATTTATTGAGTTGCAATTTCTTAATCAGCGGCCTGGTAAGACCCCTACAAAGTTCCCAAGCAGATTTAAAGCAAATAAAATCGTTCATATATCCACATAGGACCAGCTTTGAATTTGAGAATATATCTGTAAGGGATTATTCGTTTGATGCTTAGGAGGCTATCGGTCCTTACACAGTTGCATACGATTGAATGAGTTGTTCTATTAGCTTACTCGAAATACGGCTGGATACGAGACTCACATTTATCGAGCTAGATACAGTACTCCATGAATTGAGCATTACGGATACACTATATGGGGAACTACCAAGCAGATACGATAGAGAGCACAGTGATTAACACGTTGACTGCCGCGGCAATTTTCAGAAAACTTGTCAAAAAACGACAATTTAATTTTTTCTCATTAGTGAGTACGAGATAACTCGTAGTTTGGCGCCCTAGAAGGGAACGCAATCTACGAGTTATCTCGTAGTCGGCAGTCAACGTGTTAATAAAATATTGCAGAGAATCAAAGCACAGATAGCTGTATCGGCGTATCGTGCGGCAAACTCCGCCTACTGTAGATAATATATGGACCTTTAAGCGGAATAGCAGAATGAAATATTTGCGGGTAGGCCGATAAGTCAGGTTAACCTAGTTCTCTAAGAGGTAATAAGTGGTACAGTCAGTGGAACAGTTAAAGGAAAGGAAGATGAAGAGATAGAGAAAAAGCAAAGATAGTGATGTAAATTACTACATAACGTAGCGATTCTTAAGTCATGTTTACTTCAGACAATATTTACACAGGATGGAAGAATCTGTAGTTCAGCATATTGTCCATTTCAGGGAAAGGCATTCATTGATAATGTATACACTATATCAGCATAACCGATGTTAAAACGAATTGAACCTCTTATGCCAGAATACATATATAATTATAACCCTTCAGTCAAGATTAGCTTCTCATACTACTTATGCTGTGTGTGCTAATTTTATACATGAGTGGCGGAACTTACGGTTTAAAGTCGACAGACTTTTAGGAAACTTTCTTGCCAGCAATCTGCTGAGAGGAAATCGCCAAAGAAATATTTTTTTCATTTTTCGTTTTATCCGAGATGTCTGATCTGGGATTTGAAACGAGGCCTCACGTCTAATAAGCCAACAAACTGCCTACTAGACTACGACGACTACCACCAGGAAACATCATGGAGAAAGAAAACTTTGACTGAATGTGAAATATATGTAGGTTTGGATGTAAGCGGAAAACGTCAGTGAACGAAATACCCAGCACGATGACCCAGCACGGACAAGTGTGGAAATGGTGCTAAGTTGTTTAAACTATCGAGGAAAAGTAAAGGTTTTCAGGCGATATTAGGATGTGTCAATGTATTTGCTATAAAAAAATTGGCCTTCAGTTTCGATCATTATTAGCGTTTCCATAATCAAGTTTTTCTAGTTAAGCAGACTACTAATCTACTACAGTAGGCCCGGCCCTAGGGAATGATATGCTTGTCGAGTGTCATTAAATTAGGTATAGAAATTAAGAAGATAATGATCGGTGTTGGCGTTATTGTCTTTAGAGGATTAGATACCACTTCTGAATGGATTATTAAGTGATTGATTGAGGCTGAAAATTTTTATTTAAAATTCGCAAAACCGTGAGGCTGAGGATTTTTTTATACATGAATGGCGGGACCTACAGTTTAAAGTCGACTCCGAACAACATATTTTTGAGAAACTTTTCATGGCAAATGTGTTTATTCTCAGAGTTTTTGCCAGAAATCTGCTAAGAGCGAGTAACTGAAGAAATATTTTTTGTTATTTCTCTTTGTTCGAGATGTCTGACCTGAGGTTTGAAACGTGGCCTTGCACCTTATAAGCCAACATACTACCCACTTGACTGTGATGACTACAAGGCTGAGGATTATACATAATTTTGAAAAGTAAATTAATGGAAATTTCTTCAACTTACGGCATGAGTTCCTCTTTAATATTTGCTCTTAAATTTAAACATCTAACCCTGGAAGAGAATGATATTTGTGTCTGCCTGGATTGGAAACACAGATTATCGGTTGTTTTAAAGTAAAATAAAGGGTCCGCCAAATAACTTTTTTTTTTGAAAATGCTTTAAAAAAAACTACTGAATAATAATAATAATAATAATAATAATTTCATTCAAATTGCTGCCTTGGCTGGCCATGCAGTAGCCTACACCAGAAGATGCCAATTTTGGCAAAAAAATCATCTTTTCATATGAAGCTCATTTTCATCTTGGCGGGTATGCAAAAAAGCAAAATTGTCGCATTGGGGGCACAGAAAACCCGCACGCACCCAAAACGAGTCACTGTTTGGTGCGGATTTTGGTCCAGAGGCATAATTGGGCCATTTTTCTTCGAAAATGAGCAAAGAGTGGCCGTTACAGTCAATTGAGATCATTATCGGGCCATGTTGAAAAAATTTTTGTTCACAAAAAATTAAGAGGAGGATGATTTCAACAGGACGGCGCTACGTGCCACACAGCCGAAGCTACACTCGATGTTTTGAGCCCTGTTTTTGAAGATCGCATTATCAGCCGCAGAGCTGATGTCGTTTGGCCACCTCGGAGCTGCGATTTGACATCGTTGGACTATTATTTGTGGGGTGCCGGCAAAGATAAGTGTTACGCCGATAAGCCAGAGACAATTGACGCTTTAAAGGACAATATTCGTGAAGCCATTGGTGAAATACAGCTGCACACAATCGATAATGTGCTTAAAAATTGGACCGATCGTGTAGGCTACTGCATGGCCAGCCGCGGCAGCCATTTGAATGAAATTATTTTCCATTATTAACCGGAAGGATTGTACTTTCAAATAAAAAAAGAAATTTGAGAAAATATTCAGTAGTTTTTTCTAAAGCATTTTCAAAATAAAATTTATTTGGCGGACCCTTTACTTTGAAGGACGTAAAGTACTAAACAATGATAAATTGTTTGAGTACAACACGCAGTTATTTTAATATATTAAAGTCTGTTTAAAATCTTTTATTCTGTTATTTTAAGAAATAAATTATAAACGTTAACAATTGACGTAAAAAAAATTTGTATTTGCTTTTAAAATTCTATTCAATTTCAAAATAATATCGGAAACAATAGATTGGAGATACAAAAGTATTGACACTTAAAGTCAAACCATTCCATCGGAATTCACATACATGCTTAGTGTTCAAGTAAGTAAGTATTTATAGGCGAACAAATGCTACTTTCCTAACACCCTAACTGCCAATCTCTCCCCCTTTTTGGTAATTTTTTTCTTCAATGTTTTTCAAATTGTGCACTTTAATGATAAATGAACGAATGGATAACGAAATTGTTTTAATGCCTCTTCCAAGCATCTCTCTCTCGGGTACTTTTTATATGATTTTGGTATTGGCACTTAAATAATAAGTACCGTTAAAGGCTTAGCAATCGTATATTTTTAGATTTTTCAATTTTTGACTTTTTTTTTGTTTTTGTAGAATACCATTAAGATATACAGTGCGAGAGAAAAGAAATCATACTTTCAAATTAAAACTCAAATAAAAAAAAAAAGAAATTAAATATTCTAAGACAACAACAACAACAATAATAATAATAATAATAATGGCAGCTAAAACAAATACTTTAACAATAATACTCACAAGGAAAATAAAATCTCATCCCCTATTCTATCTCTCTTCATATCTTGGGTTAAATATCTGACTGTTCCACCGAAATAAGAAAAAAAAAAAATACGAAAAAAATAGAAACTCTTTCAGTGCTTAAGCATGTTCGCAATTCAATGATTGAAAAACAACACAAGAAAAATTTGGAAGAAAAGCGCAAAGCTACGTAAAACAATATGTAAAATAAAATCAAATGAATTACAAAAAAAATAAAAAAGGTTTCAAACTTTAGCTTTTCATTCGATCCGTACATTCGCAGTCTGTTTTAAATTTGAATTGTTTTTCGCGCATATAATTTCGGATTTTTACGTAAAACTCAGCCATAGAGGAAGTTAAAATACAATTGATTTGAGCTTAAGTACAAATATTTAATTGGGATTAACCCTTGTTTTGCTGAGTTTAAATGATGGAACAGAATACTATCGCAATTTGCTAAATGAAACTGTCATCAACCACACAAGCGACCATAAGTATGGTTTTGATCTCTTACTTCTCGCCAAAGATGAAAAGAGTTTGGAAAATGCAAATAATTTCATGAAAGTGTGCTAACATTGTTCGGAGAATGTGAATACTCAATTGAGAGAATAAAAAATGCTGCTAAGTTTAGGTTGAAAGAGTTGCCTCCAAACTCGACAAGGCCTGGTCCATTTTAGTACTCCGATAATCTACCTTTATATACTCATTTCATGTCTTATTTTCCTGACAATTTCTATCTTATTCGTCAAGGATACCTTACCGAGACAGACAAGTGCCTGCTTCTAGTTTCTGGTTGCCGAATAATCCCGCAGAAGTTGTTATACTGATTCTTATCGTCATCCAATCAACTCTTACAATAATGTGGATACACCATACGCTCAGATACTAGCGTACTAGTACTGAATACACCCGCAAGGAGACTGATTCAATTCCTGCTTAAATGTGCGAGTGCTCTGATACCAACATTTACCAGGATAGACCACAGTATTCAACAAGTGCCAAGAGTTTTCAAGGTTAAGGCCATGGCCATTAAAGAATGCTTCCTGCTATCTCAAGTCGAAATTCGTGGCAGTAATGAATTAAATTCCATTGAATGACGTTTCAGTGGTTTTCAGGTCACCGGTCTCCCTATGCAAATAAACCAGTCGAACGAGTTGACACTGCAGGATCAGACTTCTGTGAACGTACTGTGTTTATTCATTAAGTTGATTAAAAACGGAATTCTGCTGTCCTGGTGTACGGTCTCGAGGCCTGACTATAATATCAGCACTCTAAACATTTTGGGGGGACGTATCCAGGTTGGAGACTGCAATTACTGGTCACTAGCCTTTTGCAAAACGTTCCAATTGGATTCCATTACTGTTTAATGCACACTAAAGTAACTGATACGATATGAAAGAGAATGAGGCAGTTGTTGATCACTTCCTTGGTGGCTGCTCTGAATTTAAAAACCACCGCTGTTGGAACTTTGGAAACATGTTCTGAAATGTTTTTCGAGTTATAATTCAGGGGACCGCACTACGTACTTTGATTAGACGAAATGGATTTGAGTTGCATATAACTTTTTGGGGCTCAAATAATATGATAAGTCCCATAATGGTGTCCAATGATACTGGTTGGCTTTTGTGTTCGGTACGGGCGATTATGTATACAAGACAATTAAACCAACCTCATAATTTGTTCGCTAGTCAAAGATGGACTTGTCTACTTCCCTTAGGGTACAATCCCTTGATTGCCAGTGTATACTTGACATTTATACGTTCGACGAGGATTTCGTGGATGGTGTTTGTGCAACGTGAATTTGATATACAGCACTAGCAATACATCGTTTAGTTTCTCGCCAGAAGAGCATGGGCAGCATGTTGTTATGCCTGGCAGCCTCGGATTAACCATCTGCCGAGAACGTCGTGGTTAAACTAATCATAGAGGACCTCGGAGGATTGACCAAACGTCCAACCAATTGGACATCAATTGATGGTGTTTATAGAGAATTTTGATTAAAGAATTGAAGATGCTCCGTTACAAAGTGCAGAGAGTATATCATACTATCCGTAAACCGCTAAGCGCATGTATTCTTCGATGAAGTCATCCTAAACCTCAACAACAAGGAAATAAATTTCCATCGATAATAATCATGAATGACGGGATTATTTTCATCTCTGTGGGCACGCCAATTGTCGCTTCTAGGCCGAAAAAATTATTTGAATTACTCTTAAGAACCAACACAGCCTCGTAAAGTTGCTATATAGTATGACGTTTATCTGGAGGCGTCATCGGAATCTATTTATTCGAAAACATATATACATACATACATAATTGGTCATTACAATCCTTCTGTCAGGTCATGTTAATTTTTATAGATGAGTGGCGGTACCTACAGTTTAAAGTCGACTTCGAATGACAGCCTTTTGAGGAACTTTTTACCAGAAATCTGCTGAGAGGAAGTCGCCAAAGAAATATTTTTTCATGTTTCGTTTTGCTAGAGATGTTTGACCTGGGGGTTTGAACCGTGGCCTTACGTCTAATAAGCCAACAGACTATCTATTAGATTACGGCGGGTAATTCGAAAACACCATTGGTTAAACGCCTATTGTGAACGCGCAACGAGTTTCTTCTATCACAACTGTATGAATTGGGACTGGAGATGTGTATGTTCTTCCAATAGCATGAAGCAATAGTAGGTGGGTGCACAACCTGCAATCAAAATTCTGAAAACTGTTTCACAGCCTTTGTGCTATTCTGTCTATTATGCTTAGGCTAGAGAGACTATTTTAATTTAACCTTAAAGGGTTAACATTCACGACTAAATAAGTTTAAATTGTACATCACAAAATATCCAATACTCTGCTACACTTTATGCCTTTTTACTAAAAATAGACAATGAAAGAAAAGAAAAAACACGGAGAAAAAAAAGAGAAATTCAAACAAAATATTTTCCAACTTCAAGTCTAATTTAAATAAATGCGATGGAATTATAAGTGGCAGGAGCCAAGATAACTTTACAGCCTTTTCGAAAGGAATGTAAGGGGAAGGAGGAGGAGATGGAGGAGGAGGTGGCAAAATCCATATTCTAAAGTTTAGACAATAAGTACGAGTGTTTAACGAGATTGGTTGTCTATGTAGACAGTTTACCTACCTAACGAATGAATGTTCATTCGTACAATATTTTCATAATTCGTAATTCGTTTTACGCATTTTTCATTATATTTTTCTACAATGATGATAATGATAACGAGGATGAGGATGAGGGCATGGTGTTGATGCTGATGCTGATGCTGTCACAAAGTATCTGCAACTTTTTTTCATTTGCTATTGAACTGTGTTTGCGAGAAAGGGTAGAAGCAACTTTGAAATTTTTGAAAATGTTCACTTAGATTCAAATTTATAGATAGAAAATGCTTTATATTTAGTTGATACACTCACACAGCTATGTATAGTCTGACAATTTATATATTCATGCTAAAATTAATACAATAAAATTAATGAAAACAGAGGAAAAAAAGGTTTTTAGTATTACTGCTGTGTGAAAGAGTCTTTCAATTCCAGCGAGAAGTAGAAGTTGTTAAGTTTATACCCCCTACATTATATTCGATATATTCGGCTGCTGCTAAAGATTGTAACAGCTTCATTTATCGATGGATTTTGGGGCCAGCGGATGTGGTTTCTGCTTCCAAGAGGAGTAAATAAATCGCATCACTTTGCTTACTTAAAGTATGTCCAATCTAACCACATAATCTTCTTCGGATCTCTGCATTCATGCTAGCTTTTCTTATACTATGTTCAGATATGCACTTTAATTGAGTCAATATTCGGTTTATTGAGTACAATATTTTAAGTGTTCAGACATGACATGATAATACACGCTGTTCAGCTGCTTATTCAATATGCATTTGGCAGCTGGTAAACAAAACAGCTGGTTGTTTCAACAACATTGTTTTTGGCCTGTTCGTTGCTTTTTTTTTTTTTTTTTTTGTTTGTCCGTGTTGATATTTGAGTTGTCAAATATCAATAGAAAGTGTTCGGAAAATTTTAATATGCTTCAAGTTCAAGTTTTAATCAATATTATACCAATTTATGAATTTATTGAGCAATAATTAATTGACATATTGAGATCAAGAGTGCCGTTTATTGCTCAATATTATTTACTCAATATAACTGCATGTCTGAACATAGTATTGGGCTATACTCATGGGCTACAATGTAACCAAACGATTATTAGTATTGCACGTAGGCATTTAAAGATGAACGTTTATAAGCTTATACGGTGTTCATATTTGCAGCTTTATTGCGTAAATCGCAATAAACGCCATTATTGAGCTCAATATTTCATACAAAGTTTCAATTAATAATTGCGCAATAAATACGCAAATTGTTATAATATTGAGTAAAACTTAAAATGCAGCACTGTCATGACTATGTTCAGTAAGCATATTACAATTAACCGAACACTTTTTGTTGATATTTGACAACTCAAATGTCAACAACGACCAACAAAAAACAAAACAAAAAAACAACAAAACAAAATAAAACCAATGTTGTTCAAACAACCAACTGTTTTGTTTACCCGCTGTCAAATGAATATTGAATAAGCTGCTGAACTGCGTTTATTATTATACTTGAACACTTAAAATATTGTACTCAATTAACCGAATATTGACTCAATAAAAGCGCATATCTGAACATAATATTACCTTGTGAACATAATACCTTGTCTGGTTGTTGGCAACAATTGAAACCTCACAACAGAAAACCATTCGGTATAGAAGACTCCCTATGGTACTGTTAGACAAGTCTAACATGAAATTCATCACAGTATTTTGTGACCTAAGGAATCTATTGGCGGACAAATCGCCGCTTAACTATCCCTTACACAAGGCAAGTATGATCCAGATGAATCAAGAACGAATCTTGGAACAGAAGCAGGAATTTTGCGACCCAGAATGAAATATTTCAAGCTCATAAGGTAACTCGCGCTTATCTTGCAAATCTATGACATCGAAAGATGTGCTCAATTCAAATTGGATAGGCAGGCCGCACTCGGCTTTTATGAAGTTAAATCGATAAAAGTATGGGACTGTCTTAAGAAGCTGAATCTGATACTGAGCCTAAGGTCGTGGGCAATGAGCAAGCAGATAAGTTTGCAAGAAGGGAAGCTTCCACGCAGTTAATAGGTTCAAAAAAATAGGTTTTCGGGAAATTACAATGAGAGGCGATCTAAGTCATGCCTCAAACTCAACATGAATAACCTGATGGTGGTAACCGGTCTTTTAACAGGGCACTATAGACTCAGAGTAAATTTTTTCAGAATGGAGGATTGTGTCAAGCCCAATATGTATGATTCTGTGAATATATTGTTGAAATGTGTGGAGCATTAAAGAGGTCATGAAAGGTCAAACATCTCCAACAAAAGGAAATATGAAAAAAAATTCTTCATTGACTTCCTCTCCCCAGATTTCTGATAAAAACTCTGAGAGAAAAAAAATTGCCATAAAAAGTTTCTCAAGAAACTGTCGTTCGGAGTCGTCTTTAAACTGTATAAAATTAACACACATCAACATAAGTGGTGTGAGAAGCTATGTCGTAATACTGACTTGTTGACAATGAGCAATATCCTACATGTTTCGGGAAATTATGGTCGCAGTACTAAAGCGCTTCTTCATGACCATTATAAGAGACATCGTAGTATATGGTAGACGCCCTTGGCAACTGTTTGCTATTCAGTAGCAATAAAGCAGAGAAGACGATAACGCTTAGATTTATGTCTTCACAGAGCATTAAATATATTTCAATTTATTAAAGCCTGAACAGTCTGGTATTACAGCGTCAATGCTCATTAAATGGATACAAAATTCAATTGGGATCGTTTAAAGAAAGACGTTCACAGCTTGTAAAATAGAGCTAGGAAAACGATATACATTTGAAGGATATAAGTACTGAACTAAAAAGACTGGATACTCTGCTTTATTGCTACTGAATAGCAACCAGTTGTCAAGGGCGTCCATCTAGTACAATCGATTTTGTGGTGAAAAGTTTTAAAAGAAAGAATATAATGACGACAAGAGAAACTTGTTAATGCAAACTTGTTAATGCGACGATGTTCCTAAATTTTTGGAATAGATATTCAGAATACCTATCATATTGTTCTTATTTTTCGGGCAATACATACGTACATAATTGGCCATTACAACCCGTCAGTCAGGATTACGGCCTAGCTTCTCATACCACTCATGTTATGTGCGTCAATTTTATACGTGAGTGGCGGGACCTACAGTTTAACTTCGACTCCGAACGCCAGATTGTTGAGAAACTTTTTCATGGCAGGTTTATTTTACTCTCAGAGTTTCTACCAGAAATCTGCTGAGAGGAAGTCGCCGAAGAAATTTTCATTTGGCGTCTGACCTAGGATACGAACCCGGGCTTTACGTCTAGTAAGCCAACACACTACCTACTAGACCACGGCGATTTAATTTTTCAGGCAATAGATTTCAGATATCTTCGTTCACGATAAGCTCGTGGCCTTATTTATTTTGGACGAGAAATTAAAAGAAAATTTAATTCTGTAAACAGAGTAACCAGAAAAACAGAATCCTATCCACTGGTTAACTTAACTTAACTTCTTAACCTGTCAGTTTTTGAGAAAACAATGTTAACCCTTTGACGGACACCATAATTTTAGGGGGCCTTCCCGTGGGACACTTGCTGTATCTCCGTTATTTGGCAATATAAACAATTTATGACGTGTATACACGTCATGTCCCCCCAGAAACACTTGTTATGACGTCCATACTTCTAGTTAAAAAAACTGTATCCGATATGTTGTCAACCCTGACCGACTATAACTTCCATAATTGTTTTCATCTTCTTCTCTAAAATGGCCATATTAAGGCATGAAATCGAATAGAAATGGAAAAGAAATAAAAGCCCATTCATTGCCAAATGCTAGATTGTAACGGATTTTAATCAAAACACAAAAAAAGAAGAAGGATAAAAATGATAAAAATTATTATTAATGAGCAAATATTTTCAAATGATACCTACATCTTGCCATTACCACCACAATCACAATCACAATCCTCATAATCATTATCATGAACATCCCCGTTCTCTATCCAGGATATTATCCATAAAGGATATCAACAAATTTAATAAGGGGATGTTTTCCTAAGTATCACTTCCAACTGTTTGTGTGTTCAATATTAAAACAAAAACAATGTCTTAAATGTTGTTGTTTTTGTTCCAACGATGGATGGCTGATGATGCCAAATCATCGTTTTTAAATTTCATACGAAAATTCCACAGTCGTTACGTTACGTTGTCTTAGGATTTTTAGTTTGAATTGCTTTGGACTGGTTTCGTTTGCTTTTATTTGGTAATCATCACAATTATAAATGGAATTTAAGATTTTTATTAAAAATATAAAAAAAAATAAAAACAGAGAAGATGAGAAGAATTTATTTACAATACCATTAATTTATTATCATTTAAAATAAAATTACTCATAGTATTGGTTAGGAGAAAAAGTTATTTCGTATCAATGTTTGAAAAAAATTAAGGACAGCAGTCTCAGAGAGAAAATTGTTTTCTGTTATGTAAGAAACTATTTTCAGTTGTAAGATTTTAGAATTTAGGATTCCAGAAAGTCTATTCCGTTCATTACTGCAATTAAATTAAGTGTAACTCAGCAGATTTCTGTTAATAACTCCGAGAAATAAAAAGGGTTTTCAAAAATCTATCATTCGGAGTCGACTTTAAACTCTAGGTCCCGTCACTCATGTATAAAATTAACTCACACGATATAAGTGGGTCGTAACGCTGATTGGATTGAAATTGCCAATTATGTATGTATGTATGCAGCTCATTGAAAATGCACTTTCGGAATTCCATAAAAAGTATAGATGGCAACTCTGAAATTTAATAGGTTTCACGTACGAGTATATTTATTCCGATTTTTTAAAATGGAGCGTTTTACGAAAATACAATGCATTATAATTGGGAAAACTTCTGCCAAAAAAGTTGGAAAGTTATGCTGAGATTGCTTGCATCAGAAAGTGCACCTAAAGTATCAAATATTCAACTTCTGGTGAAAAAAATTGAACAAACTATGTTGGTTATGGACTATAAGGCTCTTGGGCATCAACGTAATGGTCGGTACTTGAAAGTATTGCTGCTGTAAGCAAGCATGTTGCCGAAAGATATGAACTCGGCGACGTCGAAATCATTTCGAATTTTACAAAGCACTACGCAGAGAGATTTGACAAAGGACCTCCATGGTCATGCGTTCAAAATTCAGTTTACACTGGAGCCAAAACCAGCAGACCATGGAAAGCGCCTGCAATACGTTTGCAATTGCAATCGTTATTATAGTCTGAACTGAATTGCACTAAACCTGAACGACATATGATTTCAGCAAGACGACGATGCTTGCCACATTCGATATTCTATATAAGCGATTTAAAATCATGGTCATCTCATATGAAGCTGATGTTAACTGGCTACCGCGATAGTACGATACGACCTCGTTAGGTCTTTTCTTGTGGGGTATTCCTAAGTCTCAGGCCTTAAAGCCAATATAATCCATTCCATCAGTCAAATTTAACCTGATTTATGCATCAGAGTCATAGGAAATTGAATACTTCGGATGGGTCCGAACTAGTAGTAGTAGAACGAGTAGCCGTGGCGACTTTTAGAACGATGTTATATTCCACTCATAATGGCATCACTGGGTCTTTCAAACGAATGATATTTCACACATATTTTATTTTATTTAAATTTAAAGACAGAAAGTGTTTAATGAAAGACCCGATAGTTTGTAGTGTGAAACAAACTAAGTACTAAAATGGAACTCAATTAATCCTAAAAGAAACGCCAGACGATATTTCCAGAAATGCTAATAGACTTGCCTTCTCGTAGATTCCGAACAAAATAAGGATGATAACTGAAGTAAAACGATACCAATGGCAATAAAATCAAATGTACATACAGAGTTTTTTAAACTCTGTTGCATTTCAAGTCGTCGTAGTTTAGTAAGTAGTGTGTTGGCTTATTAGACGAGAGCCCACCGAAATGAAATATGAAAACAATATTTCTTTCGGCAACTTTCCCTCAGCAGTCTTCTGGTAAAAACTCTGGGAGTAAATAAAATCTCAAAAATCTGTCGTTTTGAGTCGACATTAAACTGCAGGTCCCGCCATTAGTGGATAAATTTAGCAAACAAAAACAAGGGTGGTGTGAGAATCTGGGTTGTAATTTTGTCTAAAGGGTGGTAATGAGCGATTAACTAAGCAGCTTCTTATAGAATCCAAACTACTATTAATCCATGGAGATTCAAGTAAGCGTTGTTAGGAGAATTGCTCATGAAAGTAAAAATCTATAAAGCCAAGTTCAGAGATTTACAAGAATTCGGAGTCGAGCAAATTACATCTAAAGGTATACAATACTCCGAAAACTGTGAAAGTGAGCGCTTACACAAGCTAAAATAACAGCAGCAAACCTTGTACGATGAATATGCCTTATGAAAACTGTAAAGGAGTAATCAGATTGAATTATATATGAGATATTGAAGCCGCCGTACTCTAGTAGGTAGTGTCTTGGCTTATTAGACGCAAAGCCAGGGTTCGAGCCTCAGGCCAGACATCGAAGACAAAATACAAAAAGTATTTCTTCGGCGACTTCCTCTCAGCAGATTTCTGGCAAAAACTCTGAGAATAAATAAAATTGCCATGAAAAGTTTCTCAAAAATCTGTCGTTCGGAGTCGACTTTAAACTGTAGGTCCCACCACTCATGTATAAAAGTTAACACACACAACATAAGTGGTGTGAGAAACTAGGACGTTGAACAATGGGTCAATTCGACCTCCGGGTACTGTACTTGTCTTAATTGACAAGTACACGTCCTCTAACCTAACCTAACCTATATATGAGATAAATTGGAATTATGAAAAAATATTTCTTTGGCGACCACCTCTCAGGAGATTACTGGCAAAAACTCTGAGAGTATCTCCAGAATCTGTTGTTCGGAGTCGACTTTAAACTGTAGGTTCTGCCACTCATGTATAAAATTAACACACAAAACATGAGTGGTGTGAGAAGCTAGGCTGTAATCCTGACTGAAGGGTTGTAATGGCCAATTATGTATGTAAATTCGAATTTAAGAACCAAAGATGCAAACCCACACTTTTAGCAGCGCCAATTTTTGCCTTTAACAAGGCAAAATTTCCTAATAATAGAGCACTGTTCATTGTTTAACAGTGGCAATAAGGGGATTAGTCTTCAACCTTGCGATTATTGCAGACTATTGACATACAATTTAATTCTCATTATGATTATCATTATTTGTAAACCCCACTAACACGGTTCGAAAGAGGACCCTCTGAACTACCATTTGCATATAGTGGGGTACGTGTAATATTTCTTATATCTTCCCAAAATGGCCACTGATCTTCTAGAGAAATTTCAATCCAAAACTGGTAGTTTCAAAGCTAATTCTCCCAATAGCATATCACTTTATACATACATACATACATACATAATTGGTCATTACAACCATTCAGTTAGGATTACGATCTAGTTTCTCGCACCACTTATATTGTGTGTTAATTTTATACATGAGTGGCGGGACCTACAGTTTAAAGTCGACTCCGAACGACAGATTTTTGGGAAACTTTTCATGACAATTTTATTTACTCACAGAGTTTTCGCTAGAAATCTGCTGAGAGAAAGTCACCGAAGAAATATTTTTTCATATATTCGTTTTGATGTCTGGCCTGGGGCTCGAACCCTGGCTTTACGTCTAATAAGCCAACACACTACCTACTAGACTATGGCGACTTCATGCTTCCAGAAATGCTATTGCTTGGTTTTATGGTAGAGTATGGCGACCATGGCGCAGGCAAATTGAAAACGGGATAAGGAAGAAAACTGGAGTGAAGAGAAAACAATACAAACGAGGACATATGAAGAGAATTGTTTGATGCCTGGTGCTTCTAATAGAATCGAAACTAATGCAATATAATGTTGATCTAAAAAGTCTAATGCAGACACTGTTAAGCGCATTAAACTATGAAACTATGTAACTGTAAACATTTATAAAACTAAGTTCAGATTTCCTCAAAGAACATCTTGTCTGCTTGAACAACAGATCTGCTTATATAGATTTGTGTGAAGATAAATTCGAATTTATTTTCAAATTTAGCAAAGACAAAAACCAAAAATTTTAACAGAGCTAATGTTGAAGTTAACAGAGCAATGTAAAGTGGTTAAGAGTAAATAAAAAAATAGTCAAGGAAGAAATTACCCAAATATACGATAAAAGAGAATGGAATCTCTATTCCATTTCTGCTTCTCTGGTAATTCGGAAATTCTATTGAAAATTAAAAGACTTAGGGCCATTATTACAACTTACCGTTAACTAGAGGGAGGATTTTAACGGGCAGATAAATTGTTTTTCATTATTATAAGTGGACGATAAGATAGAAGTGATCTTTAAGCTAAATGGAGATCATTCTACTGGTAACTTTTAAAGTTAAGTTTATGTTTGAACCTACCATATTATATATTATTTTCAATACGGCAACTTCAAATATAAACAAAGTGAGCAAATACAACAAAAAAAGAAGCCCGTCGTTGCCACTGCGTTTAAATAAAACTTTGTTTAATTTGCGCAGTGTTATCGACATTGCTCCCCCACTGCCATATTTTTAAATAAGATAACTTTAAAGTTCACTTTAGCTAAAGTTTAACTTTAACTAAACCCAAGTTTAACGGCAAGTTGTAATAATGGCCCTTAGACAAAAAAAATCATTTGTTTTAACAATGTCTGGGAAAGAAATATTGGATTTTTTGCAGGTGTCCCATATAAATATAAATTGTCGCCTAAGGGGCCCCTAATAAAACCCAATTGGGGTTTGAGGATGCTTTAGGAAAACCGTAAGGGAGCAATAAAAAAAGAGATTGAATTGACCATTTAGGACATGACTTTTTCGTTTACCCAATTATCTATACTACTGTACTTAATATTAAATTTGTAAATATGTAAGTATGGGTGTGTATATGTATGTATTTGTGAATAAATTTGTTAAAATACAAATTATAATTTAAATGCGTCGTCGTTCTAATTCGAGACACCAGTACCGAATGGTTGAAAAAGTTTTTTTTTTATTACAATCCGTCTCCCTTCCTTCATTCCCTTCGTCACTCATAATTTTTATTCAAAGATTTTTTTCCTACTTTTCTTTCTCTACAAGCATTTACAGTTCCTTAATGGACTTTGATAATTCAAAAACAATTTTGCTGCTAAAATTTTACATCCACAAAAAAGGGGTAGTTTTTGACTTTCTACCGACTTTTCCCATTCAGTTACAGAGGTTTTTTTTTTGGAATCACAAAAAAAGAAGGAAAAACCAGATTCATTTGAATTTTACATTGAAATCCATTTATTTTAATAATTTCGTTCGCTTTGTTATTGTTGTTGTTGTTGTTGTTGCTGTTTTCATTACATTTCTATACTGATTTGCAGTTTTTTTCTTTTTATTAGAAATTTATTTTTTTGGAGTTTTTATTGTTGTTGTTGGCTGCGTTAATTATGAATTTTGTTCTTTTTTTTTTGACTGATTAAGTTTCCTTCACTTTTTTATGCTGGATTAGAGATATTTATACGGCTTCTATTCTATTCTTCTTCTTTTTTTTCTATCAATTCAATAAAGAGTTGAATTATAAAAAGAAAAAAATTATTCAAATAATGTGGGCCTTAATTTGATTTGGCTTTCGACTTTCGAAAAAAAGGGTGACTGCTTGATGGTCGTTACAATATTCAATTCGGTTTCCATTAATTTCCATAAGTTTTTATTTTTCATTCTAATTTCTATTCATTGGTAATACAATAATCAATGATTAGTGCTGATTGTATTATGAATGAAAATGAAAATTGATGTTAAACTTTGCTTATGTCAAAAACTAATGCAGGAGAGTTGCTAGAGTTACGCATTTAATAGAACAAGGTTATGTCAGGGATGAACTTAGTAAGTAAATCATCATCCCCAGTATGGAAATATTAATGCCATGCAGACATAAGGCATATACATAAAATTCTGAAAAAAATCATTTCAAAGAACAGCTAAAATATTGGAAAAAGTATCAACAAAAGTATAAGCGGTAGCCGCCGTAGGTTGTTTAAACTCCTGCTCAGACATTTACAACAAAATCGAAATATAAAGAAAATATTTCTTCTGTGACTTCCTTTTAGCAGATTTCTGGCAAAAACTCTGAAACTAAATAAAAATGCCACGAAAAGTTTCTCAAAAATCTGTCGTTCGGAGTCGACTTTAAACTGTAGGTCCCGCCACTCATGTATAAAATTAACACACACACAACATAAGTGGTTTGAGAAACTAGGTCGTTATCCTGACCGAAGGGTTGTAATGATCAATTACGTATGTATGTATGATTATAAACAAAATAAATATTTTCAACAGTTGTAGCATGATGTTCTAGAAAGACAGGGTTGCCATCTGAAGTTGAATGGCAACAACACTTTCTGTAAAACTGTATTAAGGACAGTGGCGACGAACCTTACTTTTACTTTACTAATCTTACGTTTTCCAAAGAGATAAAGCTTCCAGACTTCTAGCTGATCTAGCTTGCCTTGTTTTTATGCCTTTTACTGGGGCGCTAGTGCTTGATAGTTGGATTATTCTGATAAGGAAAATACTTTATTTTAATTTGAAAATTCACAACACGAGATAATGATAGTAACGATAATGATATGAATATGAGGGAGATGCTTATGAGACAACGCTGTGGCTCTTCAATGAACTTCGAGTTCACACTTTTACGGTTAAGCTCTTAATTAATCTACATAGTACATAGACGCCTTTTGCACGTTGAAATTTGTTTCGAAACAAATTTCAAGACTCTTGAGTTTGTAGGAGAGAGGGGAAAACGAGCGGGGGTGATTTCACAATTTCATGTACTCGCAAAACTTGCTTTGTTCTTTATTCGTATATACACAGAGTTGTATTTGATTTCACATTTTCTTTTATTTTTTGTTTCGCATAGCGAAGTCAACATGCTGACTGCCGCGGCAATTTTTAAAAAACTGGCAAAAAATGACAATTTGATTTTTTTACATTATATTACTTAAAAAACTCTATTTTAATAAGTAATAAATCATCAAAATAAATATCAAAAATAAAAATTATGTTTTTTTAGAAGAAAAAGTGGTTTAATGAGTACGAGATAACTCGTAGATTGCGTTCCGTTCTAGGGAGCCAACTATTATGAATTATCTCGTAGTGGGCAGTCATATATATATATAATATAAATTTTCCTTATTTAAAATAACATTACTTTTTGTTTATTTTGTGTTTGAAATCAAAACATTTGCAAAAGAAAATTTTTAGTACCATACAATTAATTATAAAAATCAAAAAGAATATAATTTAATTTTTTAATTTATAAAAATCAATAAATAAGGTAAATATATTAAAAAATAATAATACATACATAAATATATGTATAATATATTATAATATTTAAAAAAAAATATAATATTCATATAATGTTCATTTTTAAAGAATTGTCTGGCGTTGTTTGAACCTAAATCACAATGCCAAATAAAGTTATAACTGTCAAAAACAGCAGAATGACGCGATAAAAGAAAACAAAATTTGTGAAATTAATTTTTTACGTGCAAAAGCGAAAGAAATTTTAAAAGAAAATGCAAAAAAGTTTTTGAAACTTGTTTCGAAACTAATTTCAACGTGCAAAAGCCGTCATACATACAGTGGAAAGCAAAAGTCTTAGTACGGCAATATATTTTAGACATTTCATGAATTTTAGCCAAAAGTTTGTAAAAAATTTATAGTTTATATACGAGTATTTATTTTATTAATTTATTTCTGTTTTATTATAAAACAAACAAATTGTTTAATGTTTTTCATAAAACAAGAGAAAAATAAGGAAAAGTTTCAGATGACTCCATAGATACACCCAAGGAGAACCCTGAGCAAATTTAAAATTTCAAGGCCTTATATATGAAAATGTCATCCCTTGTATTTTGTAGCATATCCCTTTAGGTCAAGCACTCAATTTAACCCATTTGTAATAGAATATACAAGTTTTGTTTAGTGTTTTCTGGTGGCACCATGACTAAGTTTTTCGGATGACTTTTTTTTGAAGTTTAGCGATTACGTAACCGTTCCTTCAAATGATTTCCTAAATACTCTCTTGAAGTCATTTCGGGACTTTGTGCAAGAGTATTAAGCCTGTGGGGACTTTTTTTGCCAAAATATATTGCCGTACTAAGATTTTTGCTGCCCACTGTATGTAAGCATGTAGATATTTAAGTAATTTTGACAAATACATAAAGTTCTGAAAAGCCTGTTTCAAAAATCAGTTAAAAATTGGAAAAAGTATCATAAAGGGCCTGTGATCCCTTGCAGAGATTTTTCTTGTTGAAACCATTTCAGTAAACAGGCTTAATTTATTCTAATAAGGATTTACTAGGTTTATACCATGTTCCTTGTTTTTTTAGATAACCAACTTTCAGGGCATAACCCCTAGTCATGCCCTATATTGTGTTCAAATTAAGAAAACAAGTCGTAGTAGGAGAATGAACTTGACTTTGGGCTTTAAATCTGTTTATGTGAATGTGACAGCACTGACTTCTGCAGGAAGGAGGTTCCATAGGGGATGGCCCCTAGCAGTACACTGCATTGTGTTAGAACTAGAAAAATTGGTTGTGGTAGAAGGAAGAGCTTGACTTTGGGATTTCAATACGTTTATATGTGTATTATGTTGAATGTGACAGCACAGACTTCTGCAAGAAGAAGGTTCCACAGTGGCCCCTAGTAGTGCACTGCATTGTGTTAGAACTAGAAAAATTGGTTGTGGTAGAAGGAAGAACTTGACTTCGGGGTTTCAGTCTGTTTATGTTGAATGTGACAGCACTGACTTTTGCAGGCAGAAGGTTCCATAGGGGATGGCCCTTAGTTATGTCCTGCATTGTGTTGAAACTAGGAAAACAGGTTGCGGTAGAAGGAAGAACTTGAGTTTTGGCTTTCAATCTGTTTAAGCTGAATGTGACGGCTCTGACTTTTACACACAGGACGTTCCCCATACGGATAGTATAAATGAAGAACGATTACGGAATCCAATAACCAGTAGAATACATATGAGGTAAACATATATCCGATGTTTCAGCGTTAAGCTTGCTTCCTTTAAATTTAAATAAAACTAAGTATGTGTGAGAGCAGTCACCGTAGTCTAGTAGGTAGTGTGTTGGCTTATTAGACGTGAGGCCATAGTTCGAATCCCAGTTCAAACATTTTGAATGTAATATGGACGATTTATGGCAAAAACCCTCAGAGTAAAATAAAATTGCAATGAAAAGTTTGTGATTGTTTGTCTGACATTGTACATGATTGCTTACAATAGAAAAAAGAAGGTGAGAATTATTAGCAATTCACGAAAGAAAAAAAGTGACGAAGGTATATAAACTGGTCATAAAAAAAATAAGATGTCGCACACTACCTCCTCTTGCCTTTCTACTATAAACTATCTTTCCTGTATTCCAACACAATTCACAGCACGAATAGAGCTCATCTCGGGAGCATTGGAGTCAAAAAAGAAAAATAGTAGTGAATAAGACTTTGTAGTCGTGAAACCAATAAAAGCATTCGTTTTAAAATAGTAATGAAGTCGCCGTAGTCTAGTAGGTAGTGTGTTGGCTTATTAGACGTAAAGCCGGAGTTCGAGCCCCAGGCCAGACATCAAAACAAAATACAAAAACTATTTCTTCGTCGACTTCCTCTCAGCAGATTTCTGGCAAAAACTCTGAGAGTAAATAAAATTGCCATGAAAACTTTCTCAAAAATCTGTCGTTCAGAGTCGACTTTAAACTAACTGTAGGTCCCACCATTCATGCATAAAATTAACACATACAACATAAGTGGTGTGAGAAACTAGGTCGTAATCCTGACTGAAGGGTTGAAATGACCAATTATGTATGTACAGTGATGTGAAAAATAATAAGGACAGTCTTTAAATTATATTGGATTGAATTCTTGATGGATAGGTCTTCTTACATGGTAAGATGTAATCATTCAATTCAAAATATAATTTAAAGACGATAAAACTCTTATTATGGTGTGGGTCCTCTATATCGTATCCAGAATGTAATAAAATCGGCTGATTACACCGAAATTTTGGAAAATACAATGCCGTATGCATAAGAAAATATGCCACTCAAATGGGTCTTCCATCAGGATAATGAACCAAAGCATACCGCAAAGTACACAAAGAAGTGGTGCCAGGACAAAAAAATCACAGTCCCCTTATTTGAACCCAAAAGAAAATTTGTGGAACGAAGTTAAAAGGGCAATCAGGAGAAAGTATCCAACAAATTGCGATGAGCTTTGGAATGTTACACAGGATGCTTGGAACTTAATACCGCTGCATGTTTGTCAAAATTTGGTCGACTCAATGCTTAGAAGCTGTGCTGTGCTCGATTCTTCTTTACTCAATCGACCAATGAATTGTACAAATCATTATAGAGAAAATAGATGCGGACGGGCAACTGGAAATCTCCTATCATTTAAATGTAAATTAATTTATGATGTTACGATGCTTGAAGGATCAGAATTAAATACAATGTTGTTAACACTCTACCGGATTTGCTTATTTACGTATTCCAATATATCTTACAACAAAACACTCTACTTGAATAGTAGTTCCCACAGCTGGAATATGCGGCAAGAACTGTTCAGAAATTGGCTTTTGGCCACCTATTACTGTTACAGTTGTGCTGTGCTCAACTGTTTGATCACGACATTAGTCACTAACTACAAATGCTAACGAGTGAATTATTTTGCCAAATTTTCAAAAATAAAAAAAATGTAAACAACAACGAAAACAATAACAAGAGCTGTGCAGTGGCAAAATCGTATTGCTTGGCTAATTTTTTTAGCTGGAAATAAATGTTGCAAAAATATTATTTTTTTTTAAACAGAAGCCAAACCATCGTTGTTGTAGTTGGATTCATTGGCAGTGTCTTAAAATTAAAAACTAAATCGTTTACAAAGAACTGGGCACCAAGTACGAGTATTTCCTGCTTAAGTCAGCAGTTAAGCATTTGGTTCCCTTGCAGACTCTTGTTAAAGAGATGTTGTTTTCTTTTTCTTTCGTTTTCTCTTCTCATATTTGCTTTAAATGTTATTGTTGTTGTTGTTGTTTTCTTTTTGGAAACTGAATTAATAAATACCAGTAGTAAGTAAGTAAGTAAGTACTGTAGCTGGGATATCTTTCTTTGGTGTATGACTAGGCAAATATGGCACAGCTGTTGCCAATGGGTGCAAAAACTCTATTTGAGTTGATTTCTTTTAAAAATTTTGTTTGGGTTTTATTTTAAACATTTTTATTATTTATTTCAATACGTTTTTCTCATACCCTTTAATTTATATTTTTGTAACTGACATACTTATACATATGTACGTATACATACGTACATACACATCAAGTATTGATACCAAGCAAAATTCATTGTCTCACATCTTTATTTGAGATTTCTTATAAACATTGTTTACAATACAATTTTATTGTGTTCCCTTTGGCCTAGGATCCCTTGGATTTATAAACAATTTAATATATACAGTGAGCGTCAAAAGAAAATGTACATTAAACAATATATACATTAATAAATTACTTTTATTTTTATTTGGAAATCGTTTCATTGCTAGTTTTTAAAATTGAAGCATAAAGAAAAAATTACAAAAAATTTCGAAATATTGTCAAATTTTTTTGGGCACTCTCCTTAACTGATAAAAGTTAAGTTTGGTGATTGTTAGAATTTTATCCATAATGTACAGTTTCTTTTGACACTCACTGTAAGTACTACGTATTTAATATTTACCGCCAAATGGCTTAAGAACTAGAAAAAGTAGCGAAATAAAGGATCAATAAGGGAAATAATTAACCCCAAGGGTAAAAGAACTTCAAAAAAAGATTTTCACATCCAAGTGCCAATAGATGTGTTTAAGCATGTGAATGGAAGATAGTTTAACTCATTTTTACTATTCTCTCACCATTTACAATCTATGTGTAAATGGATTTCAGGGCTAATCACAAATTACTCTTAGCGTGTTATAATAAATTGATCAATTTTGAGCTTCATCTTGAGAGCTGACTTTTATAAAATGAAGATATTTATATGAGTGCAGATAAATTCGTATCTAAAAACTGAAGACGCAAACCCATACTTTTAGCAGCGCCACTTTTCAGCTTTAACAGAGCAAAATGTGTTATTAACAGAGCACTGTTACCTGTTTAACAGTGGCAATAAATGGAATTCAGGGCCAATCACAAATTGGTCTTAGCATGTTATAAGCTTTGATCAATTTTGAGTTTCATCTTGAGAGTTGACTTTTATAAAATGAAGATATTTATGTGTGTGTGAAGATAAATTCGTATCTAAAAACCGAAGACGCAAACCCATACTTTTAGCAGCGCCACTTTTCGTTTTTAACAGAGTAAAATGTGCTATTAACAGAGCACTGTTAACTGCTTAACAGTGGCAATAAGTAGATTTGTCTTATACTTATGATAAATCTTTTCAAATGATTTTCTCAGTATGTGATCTAAATGTGTGTGAAGATAAATTCGTGTCTAAAAACCGATGACTCAAACCCACACTTTTAAAAGCGCCAATTTTAACAGGGCAAAATTTCCTATTAACAGAGCACTGTTAATTGTTTAACAGTGTTAATAATTGGATTACGTCTTCTACTTTGCAATTATTGCAGACTATACAGACATACAATTTAATTCTCTTTATGATCATTATTATTTGTAAACCCCACTAACACGGTTTGAAAGAGGACCCTCTGAACTACCATTTTCATATAGTCGGTTAGGTGTACTATACCTTATATGCCCCCAAATGACCACTGATCTTCTACAGAATTTTCAATGAAAAAATTGAGAGTACCAAAGCCAATTTTCACAATACCATATCACCTTATATGTGACTAGGTTAGGTTAGAGGACGTGTACAAGTACAGTACCCGGAGGTCGAATTGACCCATTGTACAACGTCCTAGTTTCTCACACCACTTATGTTGTGTGTGTTAACTTTTATACATGAGTGGTGGAACCTACAGTTTAAAGTCGACTCCGAACGACAGATTTTTGAGAAACTTTTATTCATGGAAAGAAATACTTTTTGTATTTTGTCTTGATGTCTGGCCTGGGGCTCGAACCCTAGCTTTACGTCTAATAAGCCAATACACTACCTACTAGACTACGGCGACTACAATATATATGTCGGTCTGAATATCTCCTGGAGAAGTGGTTATCGCAGCCCCTTAATTACGATATCAAATTTAAACAACTTTGATGGCAGTATATGTGACTATATTGCTGATTATATTAAGAGCCCTTGGTGCCTTCCTTTGAGTATGCTAACGTACTCATAGACCTAGTATATGTCCTAAAATTAGCTCCTAAACAAGTGGGCTGGTTCAGATGGATATTGTTAAACAGCTAACAGTGCTCTGCTAAGGGCAAACTTTGTTGTATTAAGAGAAAATTTTGCTCTGTTAACGCCAAATGTGGCGCTGCTAAAATTTATGGATTGCGTCTTGGATTATCACACACATACGATATTTTCAATCTTGGAAACCCAATTTCACAAAACTAAATGGCATCTGAATCCTTCTGGAGGAAAACTGAACCAGAAGGAATGGTTGTGTAAGTGGCTGAAGGCCTCTTTATTCAGATTCAAATAGAATCAGACGATAACATGAAAAAATATTGGCAGTAACATACATATGCCTCAGCTTGAGAAATGATGAAATGTGAGCGATCCTAAGATTAATGAAGTCTGTTGTAAGGAGTTGGAATAACATTTACTTCTTTGAATTGATTAAGCTTCTCCATTAGTATTGAATTTACAGGACTGACAAGGATTCCGTTTATGTAGCTTCACATTTGGATTTATTAGCTCCTTTTAGAATTGAATTTCAAGTATCAGAAGAATGCAGGCGGAGAACAAAAGAACAAATCAATCCTATTTCGACCACAGATCCCGCCACTCATGTATAAAAAAAATTAACACACACAATATAAGAGATGGGAGAAGCTACGTTGTAAGCCCTGACTGAAGGGTTGTAATGACCCAATTATGACCCGGTATTGCCTACATTGTTATCATTCAACGATTTGTCACATATGGTTGCTACATATAAATTAAACAGTAAAATAAAGAGAGAGAGAGAGAGCGTTTACATCCTTACTACACTCTATTTTTTGCTTGTTGTGTTCATTGTTCTGACATGGGTTTGTTGGAATCCTGCAGCTTTTTACACAGCATAATATAACGACATGTATATATGTCATGTTTGACCTTGTCAAATGCTTTTTTGGAAAATATTTTCGAACATCCGTACACTTTTATATTTGTTTACATATTATGGCTACTTGCACTGGATTTTGCCCATCTTCGGTTCACATTTGTTGCACATGAAGTTGTCGATTATTTTTAACAACGTATTTAAGGCATGACTTATTAAATGGATGAGACTGTAGTGTATTTGTCTTTGTGATAGTAATAAAGGTCGATTGCAGGGTCAAGTATGTGGATAAGTTCCCATATGATTTACATTTCTAAATTAAGAATTTCTTTTAAAAATGATCCACTAATAGGTCTCTAACCATTAAACTAAACCAATCTGAATGAATCAGAGGCCAGACTAGAATCATTGCTTCTGTCTAATATGGTGTTCGGTTAGGTCGAAGTGGTAGCTTAGATTACCAAAGCTCACTTGAGCACGCATAGCGGTACGTTGTGAGGCCACAAGTAAACGCAGTCCTAGTACAGACCCAGTTCCACTAAATTATGGAAGAAGTTGTTCAGCGTAAGGGTTGCACATTTAAATCACGAATACCCTACGCTGGAAAACCAACATGAAAGTTTAATAATCAAAGCTATATCCTTGACATCAATGGATGATCGCTCCATTAAGCTGACAAAGATTGGAGAACCAAATATTAGACGCAAAAGCCTGGGTTCTAGCCCCAGGCCAGGCATCAAAGACAAAATACAAAAAAAAAGTATTTTTTCGACGACTTCCTCTCAGTAGATTTCTGGCAAAAACTCTGAGAGTAAATAAAATTGCCATGAAAAGTTTCTCAAAAATCTGTCGTTCGGAGTCTACTTTAAACTGTAGGTCCCACCACTCATGTATAAAATTAACACACACAACATAAGTGGTGTGAGAAACTAGGACGTTGTACAAGGGGTCAATTCGACCTCCGGGTACTGTACTTGTCTTAATTGACAAGTACACGTCCTCTAACCTAACCTAACCTAACATAAATCTGTACCTCACAACAAATGGGCATTGACAAAGAAAGTGGATAACAGTTCCGTCCTCTTCAGCAGATTTACACCCACGACAGAAGTCGTTAGATGAGAGCTGCATTCTTTCGGCGTGTCTTTCCATAACGCAATGATCTGTAAGCATGGCCACTGCGATCGAGATGACATTATCAGCAAGACCGAGTAGCTGGTTGGTGCACCTTCTATCCATTGAGGGCCAAATGAGTGTGGCAGTGGAGCAGAATTCCTCATTGATCCAGGATAGGTTGTCGTCCCGAAAGAATTCGCGACCAATGGCCAATTTAACCGAGGTAAGCGGCGTACTTAAATCGATTGACGAGGGTTCCAGAAGGAGTACATCAGCTCTGGCAAGCTCGTCGGCCCTGCAGTTTCCCGGAATGTGTATTTGCCCAGGTAGCCAGACAAGTGAGACATTGAAGCGCCCAGAGAAAACGCCTAGACGGCGGCGACACTCCCTAACGAGCCTAGAGTTAATAACAACGTTCGATAGAGATCTTATAGCTGCTTGACTATCAAAGAAGATTGCTAATATGGTTTACATCTCCTGATTTTAATGCTAAAACTGACAAAATAGACTGTTTTGTGTAGCCTGTTTTCGTAAACATTTTCTCCCATAATTTTCTTACAGTGTACGGCTGATAGATTTCAATACAGACTACTTAGAATAATATGTGTGTATACCTCCTGATCTTAACGCTTAAACCGACTAAATAGGCCCTTTTGTGCAGTCTGTTTTTATAAACAATTTCTTCCATAAATTTCTTTCAGTGTATAACTGACAGATTTCAATACAAACTTCTTGAACTGCCTTACAATAATATGGTGTACACCTCCTGATTTTAATGCCAAAACAGAAAAAATAGGCCCTTTTGTGTTGTCTCTTTTTGTAAACAATTCCTCCCCATATTTTCTTTCAGTGTACGCGACTGACAGATTTCAATACAAACTTCTTGAACTGACTTACAAAATTTATGATGATTTTTTATTATTGTTTTGTGTGTTTGTTATTATTTATTGTTGTTGCTAATGATGTTGTTGTTGTTGTTGTCTAAAACCAGGTACAGAGGAAAGACAACATTTCTAGGCTGGCAAAATTTTAATGTGAAAAAAACGACAAAAAAAAAAGAAGGAAAAGAAATTACGTTCCACACACACACACAACAATTGAAGTTTTAATAGTTTTTCGCACTGTAATTTTCATTGACAATAGAGAGAAGGAGAGACTCAATACCAATAAAAACACAATAAAAGTAAATAAATATGGGTCTGTGTGTGTTTTGTACACAGACTAAGTATGTATGTATGCCTGGGTATGAGTGTTAAATATGGGAGTTCCCTGTTATTTTGATTTAAGCCTCAAAGAAAATAAACCAAAAACCATTAATATCAAGAGCAAACATAACAGACAAAACAAAAAAAAAGATTTGTCTCTTTCGTCATCAGTCGCATCATCATCATCATGATCATGATCATCGTCATCAGCAGCAGCAGCAGCAGCAGGAACATTAATAGCAACAGTAACAGCAGCTTCAATAAATAATTTTTAGGCCTGGTTTGTTTCGCTGTAGTTTGTCTGTGATTTTTATGTTTCTTTTTTCTAACAGCCGTTCAGTCAGTCAGTGTGTCAATAATTTCTTGCTTTACATTTATGCTTTAAAAGATTTTTAATGGCTTTTCTCTCTCTCTTTCTCGCACTGTCTGGTTCTCTGTGTGTGTTTGCCGATAGTCTTGCAACAATTGTTGTGTCACTGTCATATTTAAATCGTATGTTCCTGTCACTTTGTGTATCTCTGTGCGTGTGTGAATAATTGTTAAGATTTGATTGCGTTACGTTCAATTCAATTCATTTCAATTCGAAGATGTCATTTATAATCATTTATTTTATGTCCTTATCATTCATTATTTACCTTTTTGGCAGAAGTAGAAAAAAGATCCAAAGCAGGGTTTAAAAAGTCTTGTTTTATTATCTTTTCTTAGTGTGTAGTAAAGAATTGATTTTTAATTGATTTTTTTTCTTTTATGTAAGTAAAGGAAGGTACAGTCAGTCAAAACAGATATTCAATTAAAGAACAACAAAAAAAAATTTTTTTTAAAGAATTTGTTTGATTGGAGGGAGGCCTTTGCAGCAAGCATTACACAACAGTTTTTCTATTTCGCTAATAAGCCGTTAATAAAATTTCCTTTTTCCTTTGTGAATTGAGAAGAAAAGGCGTAATGATGCAAAACACTCAGTTCTTTCCGAAGGGAGCATTATTTTATACCAACACTGGCGTAAAACAAGTCTACAATTTAGTACCACAACTGCTCATCACTGTGCTGGATGATATCATGAAGGAGCTCCGTTTAGAGAGAAGAAAAATTAAATGGATTCTCTCTCAAGCCCACTTGCCGATTATGGTTATACGGATAATATTTGTCTACTTTCCTGCAAGATCTTAAATATGCTAGAGAAGGGCTTTGAAGGCCTGGAAAGGTTAGACCATTAATTTAGCCAAATAGTCCTGCAATTGAGCACTGAGATGATACAAGGATGCAACGGACGACTGCAATTGATATGGAGGAATATTCAATGCATGAAGTCCGTTACGAAAGACAAATCTGGATAGTATCGCACACAATCACACAAAAAACAACAAGAATTCATCAACAAATATCTCAAAGTCCCTCTATAAGGCTTCCTTGATTAATATCTCTGTATCTTCTGGAATATTCGTATACAAACTCTTTGAAGGAAATTAGGTTCAATGGTTTACAAAAAGACAGAGGTTTCTAACCTTACACTTTATGACATCCTTGACCGATAATTGTGGTATCACCATGGGCCTAAGTAATAAGCTTATTGAGATATCTTCGTTCAAGTAGGGGTTTGTGGCGAATAATCTGAATAATCTGAAATTGGTGATTCCACAATTCGGTGTCTTTTAGTGTGTTGGCTTATTGGATGCAAAGCCAGGGTTCGAGCCCCAGGCCAGACATCAAGACAAAATATAAAAAGTATTTCTTCGGCGACTTCCTCTCAGCAGATTTCTGGCAAAAACTCTAAATAAAATTGCCATGAAAAAGTTTCTCAAAAATCTGTCGTTCAGAGTCGACTTTAAACTGTAGGTCCCACCACTCATGTATAAAAAAAAATTAACACACACAACATAAGTGGTGTGAGAAACGTTGTAAAATGGGTCAATTCGACCCCCGGTACTATACTTGTCTTAATTGACAAATACACATCCTCTAACCTAACCTAACCTAGTTACCAAAGACAAATCTGGATAGTATCACACACAATCACACAAAAAACAACAAGAATTCATCAACAAATATCTCAAAGCCTTATAGAGGATATCCTTGATCAATATCTCTGGATCTCATGGAATATTCGTATACAAACTGTTTGAAGAAAATTCGGTTAAATGGTTTTCAAAAAGACAGGTGTTTCTAACCTCACACTTTATGATATCCTTGACTGAGTTCTCGAATATAAGGATTGTTGCAATATTGTAGACTCAGATTGATTTTTTCCGGGAAATGTTTAATCCCCGAGTTAATAATTAATTGTGGTATCACAATGGACCTAAATAATAAGCTACATAAGTGAGATATCTACGTTCAAGTAAGGGTTTGTCACCTTACCTAACCTAACTTAAGTGTGGCGAATAATCTGAAATTGGTGATTCCACAATTGGTGTATTTTACGGCTCATTATAATTGATTTGCACTTCGGTATATACAACTGATGCAGCAATTAAACCCGGAAGGCCATTTACAGTGCTGTAAATATACTGACTGGGTGCTACAGCCGCAGGTTTCAAATTTTTGTGAACGATGACAATCATTTTTTAACTGGTGGATAAGTTAAATAAAGTTGAAGAATATGGGACTCGAAGAACCCATTAGTGAAAGTAGAAAAGCCCTTGCAGCCGGCAAAAATGACTTGGTATTATGGTTTGAAAGTGTCTTTAGGCCGTATATTTTGAAAAATGTCTATGGAAGAACTTTTCATCATTCGTGTATGACGTATTTCATATATAAAGATCATGCTTTGAAAATAAGATTATATTTCCACCTTAAACTACTAAATGTTCCTGTATTGGGCATAGTGGTAACGAAATTGGCACATAAGATTTTACTTTTCTCCAAAAGTGGTACTGCCTGACCATTCTATAAGGTTCGTTATTTGATAACATATTCTCTCTGAGGGTAAAGGCACTTTCTGAGCACTAACACTTCCCGAACTAAATGAATACAAATTCCAGTTGTGATTATTTGTGGCATTCAAGCCGTGTAGGTGGTGCACAGTGCCGTATAAAAGTCTATTAATTTACTACGCGTTTGATCCAGTCTTTTGACCTGCGTCTAGCCGAGATCTTTATAGATCTTTATCAACAGGTTTTACCATGTCTAACAAGCTTCTTCGCCACGTCCCTCTCAGCCGACCACGGCTTCGCGTTTAATGTGGATTCCCTTCCAGGGCCATTTTTGCGGTATTGTATGTCATCGTAATGTACTTAACACGTTGACTGCCGCGGCAATTTTCAGAAAACTGGCCACGCAAGCCAACATTAATTTTTTGTTCTTTTCCCAGAAGCCATTTATCGATACTAGCACAGATATAATACGATTTTATTCGTAGCTACACAAAAATGGCAGGGTTTACTGAGTACGAGATAACTCGTAGTTGGCTCCCTAGAAGGGAACTTAATGTACGAGTTATCTCGTACTCAGTAAACCCTGCCATTTTTGTGTAGCTACGAATAAAATTGTATTATTAGTCGGCAGTCAACGTGTTAAATATTAAAAAGAGTTTTGCGTCAGGCTATCCAAAAGTAACCTGAGAATGGGAACCGGCCTTATGAGCACAAAGAACATTTATTTAGGATTAGAATCGTGTCACCAGGAAAATATGGATTCTAAGATGAAGAAAACAAACCACCAGAACATACTATTTACAGCTGTGCGGTATTAATGGAAGGGATTAACTGTTAAGGATACCAAGTAGCATTTAGAGGATCCTACCTACATAATTGGTCATTACAGCCCTTCAGTCAGGATTACGACCTAGCTTTTTAGAACATTTATGCTGTGTGTGCAATTTTATAGGCGAGTGGTGGGGCCTACAGTTTAAAGTCGCTTGCGAACGACAGATTTTTGAGAAACTTTTCATGGCAATTTTATTTACTTTCAGAGTTTTTGCCAGAAATTTGCTGAGAGGAAGTAATCGAAAAAATATTTTTTTTATATTTTCGTTTTGATGTGAAAAGCATTACATACATGGTCAGGCCTATGCATCATCGCAATGTAAGCACATCGTATCGCTAGTTTTGCAGAAAGTGTCGCGGATAATCCGAATTTATGGATTTGATTTGCAATGGTGTCTTCATTAAGCCTAACTTATGCAACAATTAGAACCGGCCGACCATTCCGATTTTTGGAACGAAATTGTCTTAAGCGATGAGACTAATTTCTCTCTCGGTGGTTACGTTAACAACCAATATTGTCGCCTATGGGACTCGGTGCAGCCATAGAAGATGATTGAGGAAAAGACATTGTATTCGGAACAACTAACTGCTTGATGCGTAATATAGGCAGAAGGTGCCTTTGATCAATATTTTTGCGAAAATTATCATCAAACAATTTGATCATCTGTATCTGTATGTCATGTGTCATATTTAAAGATTATCTCGTGAAGATATGAATTTATTTCCTCCGTTTCGCACGTTCGCACTTCTAACACTTTAAGCTGCTAAAGGCTGTTGTGTTGGCTGTATTGGTGAGGAAACATGCTTAATGAATCCTACTTTTCTCCAAGAAGTGACACTGTTTGACCTCTATTTAGCTTTCGCTGTTGGATATCGTATTCTCTCTAGAGTCAATAGAATTTTCTGAACACTAACAGTTTCTGAATTAAATGAATGCAAATTTTCGTTAGACGCCTAAAGAATGTTCGCAAAAGATTTGGCTGTTGCGTCAGATTATCCAGGAGTAACCTGGGAATAGCAGCCGGCTTTATAAGTAGAGAATGAAGACTCAAAAGACATTGTCTCTTCAATGCCAATATGAAAATTCTGTAATTCTTGGTACTTTTGGAGCTTTAAGGCATTTCAGAAGGGAATTACTCTAAGTCTAAGTCTCTCAGTCGACGTAGTCTAGTAGGCAGTGTGTTGGCTAATTAGATGTAAAGCCAGGGTTCGAGCCCCAGGCCAGACATCAAAACAAAATACGCGACTTTCTCTCAGCAGATTTCTGACAAAAACTCTGAGAGCAAATAAAAAATTGTCATGAAAAGTTTCTCAAAGATCTGTCGTTCGGAGTCGACTTTAAATTTTAGGTCCCACCACTCATGTATAAAATTAACACACACAACATAAGTGGTGTGAGAAACTAGGTCGTAATTCTGACTGAAGGGTTGTAATGACCAATTACACAGCTCTGCATGGGTTTTGCAAATAAGATTGCTCCAGGTGTTTCCGAAAGTAATTTGTGCGCTGAACACGAATCTGGTTTCAATCACGTCAGGTTTTCGAGAAAAATAGCGTTTTTGGCAATTTTTGAAACATTGCAGAGCTAAACACTGACGTGCTAGAACCATCGCTATTATCAGAAATTGACAATTGATCTTTGCTCTTTAAAATGAGCCCAAAGCCAAATTGTTTGCATACACCCTTAAGGTAGGGGGTGGCGTTATGTCAAGGGGTGCAAAAGAAAAAGAAACACATTACGGAGGTCCTTAAAAATTAATCAGATTTACTTGAAAATTTTTACTCAGTGGTTTTTGGGTCGCTGATTACAGCTCTTCATTCAGATTAAAAAAAATTCAAAATGGCGGATCCAATATGGCGGTCAAGTAAATCTGATTAATTTTTATAAACCTCGACCGCCATATTGGATCCGCCATTTTGATTTTTTTTAAATCTGAATGAAGAGCCTCTTTCTCGAAAACCTGACGTGATGGAAAGTTTATGAAACCAGATTCGTGTTCAGCGCGCAAAATGCCTTCGAAAACATCTGAAGCCATCTTATTTGCACAAAAAAAGTCAAAATTTGCAAGGCTGTGTTATGTATGTTATGTAATTACTCTTAATGATGCAGAAGATCTTCCTGAAGTTCCTCACGGCATTAGGGTTGTGTAGACGTTATAGGGAAACCCTACATTGATTGATTGATTTAACACCCCTAAACAAAAATGATAACAGGGGCCTATTTAACTTAGAAAAAAAAGAAATTTTCATTCTTAAAATTAGAAACGTTGAAATCTAATGTAAAGAGTTTCTTCATACAGCCTTGAAAAAATTCTCTCAACTGTTTTTTAATTCTTATTACCATCTGTGCTTATTATTTACACCCTTTACTGTTACTCCTGCTAAACATATAATAAATGATGAAAACAGTGCGATAACAATAAAAATTATAAATGTTTTCTCTTTTATTATTTTGTTGTTAAAATCTTCAACTAATTTGCCCAGCGAAATCTGTGTAAATGCCACGCAAACATACATACTTACATACATACATACATACACTCTCTTTTAGTATTCAAATGTAACAAAAAGTTACAATTGAATGTAATTTTTATGTTTTAGTTTTGCTTACGTATTACGAATAGAAAATTGAATGGCATTTAGAGATGGAATTGAAGTAACAGAAAAAGGGTTGGTTGCTTGAATTCTATAGTGCTTTATGGCTGACATGTATTGTTTGTATTACACAAGCACGCACATAAAATGGTTATGATGCCGAGTACTTACTACCTTAGATTAAACAAAACCTGTCCATTATTTAACCCCTAAAGTCATTGAAATCTGAACCGTGAAAAATCAAAGAACAAACGAATAAAAATTTATAACAACACAAGTATATATTTTGTTGTTGTTATTTTGAAACGAATGTCCTTGTCTCTGAGAACTCATAAATTCTCATTATGACGGCAAAAGCGAAAGAGTTAAAATTCAGTGAAGAATAATGTGTTAAAGGAAATGTTTTTATACAAATAAATAGGCCACCTTTTGATAAAAATAAAGCAAGGTTTTGCTACATACAGTGTAAGTTTTCTAACCAGGTTTTAGTTAAATAAAATACATGAGTATTTACAGATCCTTTGTGACATAATTTTGAACCTTAATTTCTTGTTGATTGTAATCCTTATTTTGCAGCTGCATGATTTCAACCCAGACTGCAAAAGTTATGCTCTTACTCTGTATTAGCATCTGTATTAATTATTTTGATAGCCGTCGTCTGACTATTTACAGTTTCGCACAGGGCGTCTCATACGCTCAGACATAGAACATTTAACAAATACCAGCGCGGGACAAACAATTGAATTTCCCGCCTCTCAACTTCAAGGGAAACATAGCTCTTGTCTCCGTCAAGCAATGACGACTGTTATGACAACTTATTGAATCCATTTAATAAGGACTTAAATAATATATCTCCGAGGCCTCGCAATCGACTTTGAAATGCCATATATGATACATAGGCTGCCTTCCAAAATGTATCAATACAAAGTTTGTATGCAGTTCTACTACGGTATATAAATTATGTAGATATGCAAAGTAACCAAACACTGCATCAACTATAAATCCGATGCCTGATTGCTTTTTGACTGCGTTAAAAATACACATGGACGGCGTTTTGAAATAGAATACATTGTATATATTTTGTACAGCGGCATTATGAAACACGATACTTTGTTCAAACACAAAGCAACTAACATTTTGGAAGGCAGCCATACATACATAGTTTTTAAATACAACCCTTCAGTCAGGACCCTTCTCGCACCACTTACATATGTTTTGTGTGTTTTAATTTTATACATGAGTGGCAGGATCTTCAGTTCAATGTGGACTCTTGACTACAGAGTTTTTTGAGAAACTTTTCCATTACAATATTTATTTACCCTCAGAGTTTTTACCCGTAAATTTGCTGAAAGCAAGTGGCCAAAGAAATATTTTTTCACATTTCTTTTCGCTGGAGATGTCTGAGCTGGGGTTTGAACAGAGGCCTCACGTCTAATAAGCCAACACACTATCTACTAGACTATGGCGACTTCTGTATAAATTATTTTGGTTACTACCATCCGTCTATTTGCATTTACACACAGTCGCACAAAGCCTCTCTTATGCCCAGACATGCATCTGATCACACAAAATTCAGCAAATACCAGTGCAGGACAAACAATTGAATTCCCCGCCACTTAACTGAAAGGGAAACATGGCTCTTGTCTACGTCAAGCAATGACGAACTTATTGAAACGATTTTAAGAGAATTTAAATAATATACCCCCGATGCCGCACATTTATCTTTGGAATGCCAGATATAATGGCAAGTGAAAAAGGAAGATGGCATTGCGAATATAATACAACGATATGCCCAATGATATGGTTGGTAGGAATTCAAACTGGGAGCCGTATACGCATAGCGGTGAACATTATCAGTGTTGCTGATGGTCAAACCCCGGTTCTCCGGGGTCAAAAATTCGTTCCAATCAGTTTTCTCGCTCCATATTTTCTGCATGAGCATCTTTGCAGTGATAATAATGGGACCTAACCATCCAGCAGGATCAAAAAGCTTAGCAATAATCGACAATACCTCTCTTTTCGTAAAATTCTTCTTTATCTCAATAGGCGTCGTCGTAAAGAAGAACTGGTCCGACTTGGCATTCCATCGCACGCCCAGGGTTTTGATAGAGCTAATCTTCCCTCAACAAGTGATCAGAGGGCAACCCCTGAAGAATTCTCCTATCGTTTGAGGTCAATTTCCTCATTGAAAATCCCGCGGAAGTCAACGCCGATCTTAATTGGTCCCGAGCGTCTATCGCTCCAGAAACATCATGAGCCCCAGCCAACGCATCATCTACATACATCATCTCTCGTAAAATTTCAGAAGCCAAAGGCCATTCAGAACCACCGTCATCAGCGAGTTGAAGCAATGTCCGTATTGCCAAAAATGGAGCACAATTTACTCCGAACGTGAACGGTCTTCAACTCGAAATCCTCCGCTTACTTATCCGATCCCTTACGAAAAACTAATCGCTGGTATTTCACCTGCCCAGGGTCCAAGAGAATATGTCGATACATCTTTTCAATGTCTCCATTAAAGACATATCTGTAAAACATTATCAGTGTTGCTGATGGTCAAACCCCCATAGAAGACAAAGATGATATGTAATCGGCACTGTTTTGATAATCAAAAGTTAGGTTAGGTTAGTGATGACATTGCGAATGTAATACAATGATATGTTCAAGGATGTGGTTGGACTGGGATTGGAAATACTTAGAAAGGAGATGCTAACTAGGAACTGTAACTGCACGACGCTGAACATTACCAGTGTTGCTGACTATCAAACTTCTAGAGAGGACAAGAGGATAGTCAATAGTTAGTTTTGTCTTGGTAAGCATATATCATTGGTAGTATACCACTTTTTCAGTTTGAAGCTTAAAACGATAAAATTCATGTCGAAAAGCGAATAGCCAGGATAGAAGGTACGAACAATTTTTCTGTTTTGCAGGGAACGAATTAATTAAAATCTTTACCGCACGCAATTGGAGCGTTTGAAAGAATCAATCGAGAGGTCAATGACTTTCTGAATTTCTCAACTCATAACTAAAAGAACAATGCTGCTCAACAGATTACTGTCAGTTGACGACTGCCAACATAGTGGACATGTTTCATAGCTGCTGATAGTATACTATTGCGATTTCAATTTAGAAAGAAATCGAAATAACAGGATTTCATACAAAAATCACAAATCACTTACAAATAAAAACCTATTTTGATGACCTTAACTAAACTGAGTTTTGGAAAGGATAAACAAATTGGAACTGTATCTCACGAATAAATGCTTCAATGTTGTCTTCCAATGCGTCAATTGAAGCGGGCTTGTCTGTATAGACATGAGCTTTAACATAGCCCCACAAAAAATAGTCTAAAGGCGGTCCAATTGACCGGTCCCAAACGTGAAATAAAATGTTCACCAAACTCGCCTCTTAATAAGTCCATTGTTACGCGTGCTGTGTGGCATGTGGCACCGTCTTGTTGAAACCACATGTCATGCAAGTCAAGCTCTTGCATTTTGGGCAAAATAAAATTGGATATCATCTCACGGTAGCGCTCACCATTCACAGTTACGTTACGATTCGCAGCATCTTTGAAGAAGTACAGTCCAATGATGTCACCAGCCCATAAACCGCACCAAACTGTGACTTTTTCTGGATGCATTGGTAGCTTTTGCAATGCTTCTGGCTGATCTTCACTCCAAAATCGACAATTCTGCTTATTTACGTATCCATTGAGACAAAAATGAGCTTCGTCGTTGAACACAATTTTTCGAGAAAGAAGTGGATCGATCTTCGGCCAACTTTCCAAGAGCCCATTCACCAAAAATTCGTTGCGTTGCGGTAGGTCGTTCGGCTTCAATTCTTGCACCAGCAGCTGTATTTTGAAAGGCTTCACACCTAAATCCTTCCGCAAAATTTTCCACGTTGTTGAGTAACAGAGGCCCAATTGCTGCGAACGGCGACGAATCGATAATTGATGGTCATCATTAACACTGGCCGATATAGCTGCGATATTTTCTTCAGTTCGCACTCTACGTAAGCGTGTTGGTGGTTTAGTGTCCAACAATGTAAATTTGGTGCGAAATTTAGTCACAATAGCCCAAATAGCCGCTTCAGTGGGTCGATTAAACTGACCATCAAATGGAAGAAGCGCGCGATGAACTTTCTTAACAGAGCACGCATTTTGATAATAAAATTCAATGATTTGCACGCGTCGTTCGTTTGTAAGACGATTCATGGTTAAATTATAGACCAAACTGAAGATGTTTGACAGTGAAACAAAACACGAAACGTGCGTGAGCTGTTTAAACCAGTGATGCCAAAAAGATAACAACTAAAAAATCACCCGTTACATACATAATTGGCGAAAGATGACGAATAGCGGAGACTACTCTCAAGCCAAACGGATTTAAGACAATTGGAACTTTTACTAGGCTATTAGGTGAGAACCCGTAGTTCAAACCCCAGCTCATCACACTACTCGAACAAAAACGAAATATGAAAAAATATTTCCTTCAATGACTTCCAATCAGCAGTGTTCTGGCAAAAACTATGAGAACACAAATAATTGCCCTGAAAAGTTTCGGCATTAAACTGTAGGTTCCGCCACTCTTACATACAATTAAAATACACAACATGGATGGTGTGAGTAGCTTGGTTGTAATCTTGACTTAAGGATTTTAATGACCGATTAAGTACTTAAGTAAGCTTATTACTGTTGGAAGAGGTTTGGGAAATGCATCAGATTATCGAGATGTAGTGTGGGGCTAGAAATCGGGCGTCTGATTGGATATTGTGGGCACAAGGATCTATTGTTTAGAATAGAGATCGATTCTAGGCCAATAAGACACTCTTACCTGAAACCTATGCGGCATAGAAGCATATGAAAAGCAAAATCCAAAGACCTGAGTGCTTATTAACAAGTTTTGGGCAGGAAGTTATTTTCACAAACACCAAACAATATAATGAAGTTTATCAGGGTAACAGGACTAAGGGAAGTTTTATAGGGATACTCTATATAGACTCCTATATACATACATAATTAGTTATTACAACCCTTCAGTCAGGATTACGACCTAGTTTCCCATACCACTTAAGTTGTGTGTGTTAATTTTATCATGAGTGGTGGGACCTACAGTTTAAAGTCGACTCCGAAAGACAGATTTTTGAGAAACTTTTCATGGCAATTTTATTTACTCTCAGAGTTTTTGCCAGAAATCTGCTGAAAATCTGCGAAATATGAAAAAAAAATATTTCTTCGGCGACTTCCTCTCAGCAGATTTCTGGGAATAACTCTGAGAGTACAAAAAAATTTCCCTGAAAAGTTTCTCAAAAATCTATCGTGAATTAAATTAACGCACAAAATATGGGTGGTGCGAGTAGCTAGGTTGTAATGACCAATTAAGTAAGTAAGGTTTTTACTATGGGAAGATGGACTAGATTATGTAGACGAAGCGTGGAGGTAGAAAACAGTTTTCTTATCGGGCATTGCAGCCACAAGGAACTTTTGTTTAGAACGAAGATCGATTCAAGCCAAATATGAAAATTCTGTGATGAGGAGAACGAATCACCAGGATTCATACCTGAAATCTGCGCAGCATAGATAAGTCTTAAAAGTAAAAACCAAAGACCAGAGCGCTTATTATCAAGTTTTAAACAGGAACTGACTAACCGACAACGATATACTGAATTTGATCACAGTAATAAACGCCATTATTGAGCTCAATATTTCATATAAAGTTTCAATTAATTATTGCGCAATAAATACGCAAATTGTTATAATATTGAGTAAAACTTAAAATGCAGCACTGTTATAAGTATGTTCAGTGAGCATATTACAATTAACCGAACACTTTTTGTTGATATTTGACAACCCAAATGTCAACAACGACAAAAAAACAACAAAACAAAAAAAATAAAAACAATTTTGTAGCAACAACCAGCAGTTTTGTTTACCAGCTGTCAAATGAATATTGAATAAGCAGCTGAACTGCATATATTATTATGGCTGAACAATTAAAATATTGTACTCAATAAACCGAATATTGACTCAATAAAAGTGCATATCTAAACATAATAGAACAGGACTAGGGGAAGTATTATAGTTATACTCTATATAAACGCCTATGAACAGTACAGTACAGTATTATGACTCTTCCAGCTGCGGAACTGAAGCATTTCTACAACAGTAATAAGTTCAAGCTGGACAGTATTTGAGGCTGTCGCTCTCCGAAATATTAGAAGTACATAAAACACATTAACTGTAAGACTGTAGATTCTCCAGAAATTGTTATACAATCAAATCAAGTTTAACCCCTATTCGCTCTACTAAAACCAATGACTTAGAAATTATTTTTTAAAATTAATTTTATAATTAAAGCATAGAAATTAGCATTAATTTACTCTACAACCCCTTGTCTAAGGGTACTTATTTCAACAACCATGCACTGTAAATAAATGGTAGCGATCATTACTCATTGAATCGGGCCGAATTTATTTTAAATGTGATTTTTTTCCTTTCTTTTTTTTCTGCTTCATTGTGATTATATTCCCAAGTACTACTGTGTACTCATAAAATGTAAAATATTTCGAATTATAACTTTAAATGGTTGTGTTAGTATTTCATTCTTTAGATTTGTTATTGTTACTGTTGTTGCTATTGCTATTGCTACATTGCCATAGTTGTTATGTTTTGTATGGCAAATGGGTTGTACTAAAACCCTCCCATTTCATACACTCTCGTTTTAATCTCTTAAATATTTGCATCCTTTTTTTTTGTTTTCTTTTTCGCCTCTTCTTTTCTGGAGTTTTTGTTTCAGTGTGTTCGGGTTTTTGCTTTAGACGGTTGGGAACGACAGCTGTAAAGATATTGTATTTGTGTTTTTGTTGCTGCCATTATATTATTTCTCTACTATAAGAGCAACGAGTAGACCGAATGTACTTGTGTTGTGATATTAGAATTTTAAACGCGTTTTTGTTTTTGTTTCTGTGATTTTTGAAACATAGTTTGAATATAATTTTATTTGATGAATTATTAAAAAGGGACATTTGAATAAATACGATAAAAACAATTATTGAAATTTAATCAATCATTAATGAATTATATGGGGAACTCGGTGGTAGCAACTCATGTATGAGGATTTTAAAAACTACCATAGGCGAACGAGGTATAATTGCGTATAGCTTCCTGCTGTTGTTTTCAAATGACATTGAAAATATTGATTCTCTAACTACGAATGCTCATCTATCTCCTCCAGCCTTCCGATAATCTAGAATTATTATACAGTCTAGTCAGACGTAAACAGTTTAAATGTGGATCCTGCGAAGATTGTAAACAATATTATGTACCGCTTACGTTACCAATGAGTAGGTATTTTACGAAACGTAAGAAGGCAAGCAATTGCTTACGTACATCAGGCCGAGAAACACACTATATCTGGGCTACGCAATGCAAGACTATGGATATATTTTTCATATGAATTCTCCCTATGATATTAAAGGAAGCTTGGACATGGACATTACCGTTAAAGATGAAAAGTTATTGGCAGTGATGCGCACTGATTCCTTACCACAATGTCAAAGCAGGTTACAATCTCCGGCTTTACCGCAGTTATTCGCTGGAAATATTTTTTGTACTCTAAACCAGCGATAACTATGCCTGAAACTTAGTACATAATTGGTCATTACAACCCTACAGTCAGTGTTGTGACGTAGTTTCTCATACCATTTATATCGTGTGTGTTAAATTTAAACATGAATGCTTGACTCCGCACGACAGATTTTAGAGAAAGTTTTCATGGCAATTTTATTTTACTCTCAGACTTTTGGCCAGAAATCCGATGAGAGGAAGTCGCCGAAAAATACATGACATAATTGGTCATTATAACCCTTTAGTCAGGATTACGACCTAGTTTCTCACACCACTTATGTTGGGTGTGTTAATTTTATACAGGTTTTTTTCAGAAACTTTTCATGGAAATTTTATTTTACTCTCAGACTTTTGGCCAGAAATCCGATGAGAGGAAGTCGTCATATTTCGTTTTGTTCGAGATGTGAACCGTGGCCTTAGGTCTAATAAGCCAGCACACTACCTGAAACGTATTTCTCTTCTCAAATCAAGTGGATTTGAGGCAATAGTTTTTCTTGGGAAACTGCAATAAGAATCAATCTGAATCATGCAACAGAATAGACAGGAATAACCTGAAGTCGGTAACCGGTCTTTTGGCGGGGCACTGTAGACCGTAGATTTGTGCGGGTACCCTATAAAGTTGGTCGCAATACTAAGGCATCACGACAAATATCGTAATAATAATGCTTATGCAGAGTTCTCTTACTGCTGTTTGGCATACCAGATGGTAGAAAAAAATGTTCTTCTGGAAAACTCTTTATAAAAGCCTGCTTTTCAAGCTATGATCCAGGATTTTCTTCGTCTTAAACTAAACAGATCATTAAATCTGAAATTAAACGATCATATCCCCCTATGACGAAATAGGTAATGCTAAATCTCCAAGATAAAATCGAAAGAAAAAGAGGAACTGTTCATAAGCATTTTCCAGAGGAATCGCACTTTGAAAAGACTGAAAGTATAACAAATGTGGTCGGATATACACGCACTGCCGAAAATATCACTTCTGCTAGAGAAAATGTGGTGATAATTCAATTATGTCGTGACATAACATGCCTATGGCGTATCTTGCATTGGAATTTGAGCCTTTATTCACATAAACTCCAACTCACTCAACAATTAAAAGCTGGTTGAACATTCACAACACCGTAGATATGTATGTATGTATGTATATATGTATGCTGATTTTACAGCTAATTTCTCGAACAAAATTAACTTTAGCGGCAAAGCTCATTTATTGCTCGGTTGTTAAGTCAACAAGTAAAATTATCGCTTATGACATTGAAGAACCCAGAAGTGATTGTGAAAAAGCGATTGCATACGGAAAAAGTGACTCCTAGTGAATAGGTGTTTGGTCTGGAGTTGTTATTCACTTGCTTAATTGGTAATTAACAACTCTTAAGTTATGATTACAACTTAGCTTCTCATACCAAGCACATTGTATGTGCTAAATTTATTTATGAGTGGCGGAACCTACAATTTAATGTCCACTCCGTACAACAAATTTGAGAATCAAGGCAAATTTTTTCTCAGAGTTTTTACCAGAAGACTACATAGAGGTGGTCACTGAAATAAATTATATTTGTGTTTCGGTTTGTTCATTATGTCTAAGCTGAGGTTTGAACTAAGGGGCTCTCGTCTAATAGGTCAACACACTATATACCGCTGGGTCTTATTTAGTGATATTTTTTCTAAGAGCGTTATTACCGTACAATAATCGATGTTTTTAGCTCTGCAAACGCATATTAGGAACTGGATGCAACGAGATTTTAACAGGGCACTGTCACAAGCGGACTTTTTCTAATCAGCTATCCTTTAAAGGTTTAAACGTAATGCGAGCACAGTGAATTGTACTTATCTAATATTAGATTTTACCACCAAAAATGATGTCAGTCTGGAGATCAAGCGCAGGATCACTCTTGCCAACATGTGCTACTATGGTCTCAATAGGCAATTGAGTAGCAGAGACCTCTCTCGTACGACAAAACTAGCACTCTACAAGACACTCATCCTACCCGTGTTTCTTTATGGCGCAGAGGCATGGACCATATTAAGAACTGCAGCGGCCTTGAGAGTTTTCGAGAGAAAAGTCCTACGTAAGATCTTCGGTTCTGTACGAGATGGCGATGATTTCCGTATCCGATCCAACAGTGAGCTGTATGAGTTCCTCAATGACATCGACGTTGTACAGCGTATTAATATCCAGCGGCTGCGCTGGGTCGGCCATGTCGTTCGAATGGAGGAGGATGCTCCGGCGAGACGGGTATTTGATGCGGGAATCTGCGGAAGTCGGCGAAGAGGACGACCATGTATTCGTTGGAAGGACCAAATCGAGGAAGCCCTGTCATCGATTGGTGTAACCAACTGGCGTAAGTGCGCAAGAAGCAGAGGCGCCTGGAAGGATGTGTTGCGGCAGGCCGAAATCCGTTAAACAGGTTGTTATGGCCAATTAAGTAAGTAAGTAATATTAGATTTTATATAAGAAGTTTTCTAAAAGAGAAAATCCTAATTGTGACAACGTCAATATAATGAAAATTATTATTCGTCAGTTTATCGAAGAAATACCACCTGCAATTTGTGAAAAAGTAATCGAAAACTATTTCAACAGGTTTCGGTTTGTATTTCGTATAAAGTGACAAGGTCCAGCAAATAAAAGTATCCTTGAAATCATGGCTTTATGAGTGCTTTTTAAGTTAACTTATGAAACGGGAATTTTCTTTACATTTGTCTGCAACCGATTATATTCCACTTGATATACATTTCTGAACTCTCTTTCCATTCAATATGTGGTTCCAAAATCACCAGTTCTACACACTGCACAATTCCTTTGAAATTAAAAAAGGACTCACAGAAAAATTCAATAAAACATCCTTCCATGCAAAATTATTTGCTTTGACAAACTGTAAAAAGGAATAAATTTTCAACTGACATGGAGAGAGAACTTTGAATAAGAATTTCTACAATTTTAACATTAAAATTCAATTTAAAATACCTTCCTTAGTGGCTTAGACAAAACAATAGAATTTATTTTCAATTTTTTTTTTGAGATAGATAGGCTTGAAAATGAATTCCTTTTAAACTAGTTTTACCACTTGGTTTTTTTTAATCTCCCTTCTATTTTTTTTCGAATTTCTTTTAAAATTAATTTTTATTTTCTAAAGAAAAAAAAAACAGAAAAAACTTCTTTTTTTTGGAAATTTTCGTTGTATGAACAACATTTAAATGTAACTCCGACTGGCATATCTATTTGGCAGAGTGAGTAAATGTCTAGCATATCTCGTAAGTACATACATGTATGAGTTGAAATTCCTTTTCTATTGTTATCACACAAAATAGGCTCACAATAGAATAAATAATAATACCAACAGCAACAACAACGGCAACAACAAAACCACCGAGAACACAAATCCTCTATCCTTAACGGTGTTGTTGTAATTCATCACCTACAAATCAATCATTTTGACGAAAGAAACAGAAAAAAACGAAACGAAACGAAGACAGAAAAAAAAAGAAAAATCAAAAGAAACGTTTTGTATTCAGACAAGAGAAGAGTATTATAAAAGCAAAAGAAAGGCAAAAAAATATAAAGAAGAGTAGAAAGAAAGAAAGAAATCATCATCGTCATGATCACCATCAAAGTCGTCTTTTGAAAAGTAAACAATAGACAACGAAACGAATAAACCCGAAACCAAATACCGAATTCTATTAAGAAACGTGTGTGTGTGTGTGCCTATTGCATGCAGAGGTAATAAATAGACGATATTAACATTATAATAAATCATCGGGGAGTACAGTGAGCGTAAAAAGTTAAAGCAAAAGAAAACTACAAAATTAGTTAATGCCACAAAAACACAATAGACGCAACCTAAGCATCGCAACAGTTTTGCAATTGACATCTCAAGCAGCGGTAAAGCATAAGTAAAGTAAATAAAAAAGCAAACAAGTAATTTATTCCTTATCAATGGTGCCCCAAAAATATTTTTTTTCGCATTTTTAATCCTCTCACTGCAAACAGTAAGTCTACATTGCTAGATTGCTGTTAGTAAAAATAGAAATTAGCCTAAATGCGAAGCAGCAGCACCGTCACTTGTTGTCGTGTTGCCTTTAAAATAATCATTTCCATATACAGCCATGTATTCACATACACAATTGGTCATTACAACCCTCCAGTCAGGATTACGACCTAGTTTCTCACAGCACTTATGTTGTGTGTGTTAATTTTATACATGCGTGGTGAGACCTGCAGTTTTAAAGTCGACTCCGAACGTCAGATTTTTGAGGAACTCTTCACTTTCTTTACTCTCAGAGTTTTTGCCAGAAATTTACTGAGATGTCTGTCATTTTGTTTTGATGTCTGGCCTGGGGCTCGAACCCTGGCTTTACGTCTAATAAGCCCACACACTACTTACTAGACTACGGCGACTTCATATATCCATGTATTCTATTTCTGATAATTTGCTGTGAAGCAAATGTTGCTTCTATTGTGTGTATGGGCCTTTCGAAATACATATACTGTTATCTATTGTTCAAATTTGCTACTATTATTATTCTTATTTCTTCTCGGCCATTAAAAATTCATGACATTGAGATTCAATTCTAAAGTCCTGAATTGATTCTAGCTCTTGTTGTGTGTTGTAGTTTCATTTTTTATCCAACGACGCCAAGCATTAAATAGTCAACCTTGTCTTCTATCTTCCTGGAAAACAGGACTTCTCATCAGATAGTTCATTTCTCTACACATAACCTAATATTACTTACTACGTATCCCAAAGACTAAGCTGACAAAGCGTAGGACAGAAGCTGTTCTTCTAGATCGAAAATTCGAATTGTGGGAGCCACATTACAATGTAGATGACATGATTCACAAACATTTCAAGAGTCAAGTGAATTACGTTTTCTGAATCGTAGCGAAGTTATTGTCCTGAAGGTAACCAAATATAGCACGACTTGAGAAGAGTAAGAGAATATAGGTGTAGGAAACTGAGCATTGATGTATGCTTCACCCGTATTAGAAATAATTCCGACAAATACATTCAAGAGCACGTTATTATCCTAACAGTTGGTGAATGCACAAAGTGGACTAGATATTTAAAGATGGATAAACAGAAGTTGATTGCCAACTCAGTCTGAGGAAGCACATAGTGCTTACTGACCTTAGTTATATCGTATCAGGCACGACAGAGGACCCTGATGAATTCAAAGAAAATATTAAGCATAGTAATGGGGGTGAAGCACTGCGAATTATTAAAGAATTTTAGGACGATCATTGCGGTAACACTCTAAATCGCACTTGCAGAAATCCCAATGTAGAATGTGGTATATAGCATGTAGCGCCGTCTTGTTGAAACCACACGTCGTTGATAACCAGATCATGCGCTTCAGACCAAAATAATTTGATTACCACCGGCCTATAGTGCTCGTCGTTCACAAGATTGGCATGGCCAACATCGTTCTCAAAGGTATACAGACCGACAACGTCACCACCCCATAATTTGCATAAAAAAGGGACTTTTTCGGGAGATTAGAGAGATTAGACTCTTTTATGTGGATTTGTATTTCCCCAAATTCAATAAATTTCTTGGTCCTTGTACTCGTTCTTCTTGAAATAGGCTCAATCGCTGAAAAAGATTTTTCGATTAAAATTAGTTTCCATTTCCAAGTGCTTCAGAACACATTTAGCGAACACATGTCGTTGTCTATGGTGGGCTGGCAAAACAGATTGAATAAATGATTACAAATTTGGTCGATGTACAGTGGTGGCCTTATAATTAGAAAACGACTTAGCAACATGCATATTTGTTAATTTGTTTTACAGTTTTCACTGTGTACTTGGGTTCAAAGGCTTTGTTTGGTGGAGATCTTACATAAGTTTTTCCATCAGATTGGGACAAATTAAACTTAGATTCGTCACTCTAGAGAACTCTGTTCCAGAAACATCGTTTCTAATTATGAGACCACCACTGTATGTAGCTTCAACAAGATAGCCTTTATCAACTGCCACAGTTCGGTAATTTCTGTTAGAAGACCATATAGATTTTCTAATAAATCCTAGGAAATGCGTTAATTTATTCATTTTTTAATCCCACTGTACTTGTAATTAACACATAGGGAGGGAGAAAAAGAGAGATACACTGAGCGCCATAAGTGAGTCAACACTTTTGTTCTTGAGTATAAAAAAGTTGCTTTATCATGAATTGTTGTTTTTGTTTTTACATTTCATAAGTAATAAATAAAAGTTTTTATTTTCGGAAATTTATTCGGCTATTCTCATTTACTTTTCTCGCCATCCTAAGAAAATGAATTATTTAAGTGGTGTTTACTTACTTTTGGCGCTCAGTGTATATAGAAACAGAGAGCAATGAAATTTAAATTCTAAAGTATTTTTTGAAGGTACTTAACGATTATAAAACAGATTTTTGAACCTGGTAGTTTATGTAAGAAGATTTACTTATGCCAGTAAGGGTATGTACACGTTACGCATTTACATGCTGAGGATAATGATTGCGATGATGATGATGATGATGATGATGAAGTAAAATGCATTAGTTTCAGGTTAAAAAAATCTATCTTTTCCTACAGACTTAATCTCTAAAAAATATAGAAAAAACTCTAATTGTTAATGTACAAAGAGACATTTATAATATAAATATCGTATATAATTTTGTTAAGAGTTACACTCATTTTTTTTTTGTTTTTTTGTTTAAAATTTTAAGTTCTGCGTCTTTTTATTTTTTTTTTGTTTTTTTGAAAGAAAAATTACATTTTCTCTGAGATTGATATTTGAAGATTAAAATGATTTCTAAAAAAAAACATTATTTATGGAATAATGAAAGACAATAAACCAAAAAATGTATTCAAGATACTGGTTTAAGAAGTAATTTGATATGAAATGAGGTGTGTCCCCATAAATGATATTGAAATTTGATTACAAATCCTTAGCGTTCATATTGGAAAACTGGTGTTCTTTCTTATGCTAACACATTTCAATCATTTGATAGACTGTATTTTAAAAAAATGTCTTTTCTTCTAAACAATTGACAACAATTTAAAACTATGCTCTGCGTAATAATTAAGCTGAATTTCATTGAAAATCTCACGTTTTTGTAACAATTTTCAAAATGAATCTGTTTTGCACCTTTCAACCAATTTTACAAGTATTTCCTGTTTTTTTTCTATTATTGGTTCATATAAAAAGTATCTGCGACAGTGTTGCAAAACTGAAATTTTGAAATGGTATTGGACTATAACTGAAAAAGTATTTTTTGCACCAAATGGTACTTTTGTAAGCGAATACATACATAAATATTGGTCATTATAATCCTTCAATCAGGATTATGACCTAACTTCTCACACAACTTATTTTTGTGTGTTAATTTTATGTCTTTATGTAATGGCTTATTAGACGAAAAGCCAGGGTTCGAGCCCCAGGCCAGACATCAAAAACAAAATACAAAAAGTATTTCTTCGGCGACTTCCTCTCAGCAGATATCTGGCAAAAGCTCTGAGAGTAAATAAAATTGCCTTGAAAAGTTTCTCAAAAATCTGTCGTTCGGGGTCGACTTTAAACTGTAGGTCCCGCCACTCATGTATAAAATTAACACACACACAACATAGGTGATGTGAGGAACTAGGTCGTAATCCTGAGTGAAGGGTTGTAATGACCAATTATGTATGTATGTATGTAGCAGAAAGTTTTTTTGGAAAACTTTATCATGGCAATGTTATTTACTCTCAGGGTTACTGCCACAAGAAAGGCTAACGGAAAAACTGACGACTTATTCGTGTTCCTCACATACATACATGACAAGAACAGCTGATTCGGGACGTAATAAAACCTAAAAGCTCCGTTTAGTCAAAAGTCGATGGAACGTAATGTAGCATATGAAAAGCAATGAAAACGAAATTACATTACGGTCCGGCAAGCGTATGTACGTTCCGTAGACGCACGTACAATGTAATACGTTTGGCTAAGCGGGGCTAAAGCCTAATTCTACCTTTAGCGTTACGTTGCTCATGCATTAATAGTTGAAAAGCGCAAGGCATAAAATATGTAATAATAAAAAAGTACTAAAAACATCGCGGGGTACTGAGGTATTTTTGAAATAAAAAAGTACTGAAAAAAGTACCAAAGTACTGAATTTTTCAACACTGATCTGCGGACGGTTTCTTTTTTTTGGGTATTAGTTCAATAATTTATTTTTATTAGAAATCTTGGTGCGGAGAGGCGGTGATTTACTACATATGCGAGCATCTCATTATAGAATGGCGGTCAGCCACCATGGAAAAACGCAGGATTAAATGAACAAGTTTCCTCTATAAAACGCTTAATAAAACAATTCAATTCCTTTCAACAGAAGGCATTGTTTATATGCAAAGACAGTTGGCAATCCTATCATTCTAGAAGTTGCCATTGTAAAGTAATCAGCTGGAAAAATTTTTTCTTTCTTTTTTTCGAACGTCCCCGGCCTCACACTAACCCACCCTCACCCGACCGCGGAGGGCTCTTCCCCATTTGTAGGGACACGTACACACTACAGTCCGGACTGTAGCGGGTAAGGGAAAAGTAATGGCAACGAGAACATAAATCAGCTACAGAACTTAATCACAAGCTGAATAAAGTAACAATAAACAGGAACTACCTATGACAAGAACGAAAATACATTTTTATATAATAATTTAAAAATTAGGGCCAGCATCTAAGCTCCGTTTTATATTACAAACACTACAATTAAAATCAATAAAATCATAATATAAGTTAAAATCGTTACATAATCTACGAAAAGGAAAATTACATCCATAGTTCGTTCTATAAAAATCTAAAGAAAGAGGACGATAGTGCCGTGAAAATCTTGCTGGAATACTGAAATTCAGGTTACAAAGCAAAAACTCAGAATCGATATCACTTTTAACCAGATTAAAAACAAAACAAACCCCTAAAACAGCCCCTCTACGTTCTAAAGTTGGAAGTTTTACCAAACCTAATCTAGCCTCATATGACGGAAACCCATTGGCACAATCCCATCCTAAGCCACGTAAACAGAATAATATAAACTGCTTCTGCATAGATTCTATTGAATCACTACAACGATAGTATGGATTCCAAATAATAGACGCATACTCCAAAATAGGTCTAACAAGTGAAATGTATAACAGTCTCGTTATATAAGGATCAATGAATTCCCCAGCCCATCTTTTCACAAAACCAAGAACAGCCCGAGCCTTGCCAATCATCATAATAATATGACCAATAAAAGACAGTTTCATATCCAATAATACTCCCAAAACAAGAAATGTAGTCACAATTTCCAAAGGGCAACAATTAATCACATAAGTGGACGAAATTACGCCCCCGCGAGAGAAAACCATGCATTTACATTTTCAATACAACTGAAATAAAGCAAATAAAGATGATGACAATGGAAAACTGAATTAAAAGATGTTCCGATCATCAAAAGGAATAATAACTGTAGCGAAAAATCCCAATATAATGCAAAATGTAAACAGACAAAACTCACTGTTATGAATACGTAAACGTTCCTGGGAAAGCTGTTTTTAAGATAATAACTGTCTAGACCATATTTTCAGATCTCCCGCTTTGGGTGGAACTGCCAATAAAAGCACCGCCAAGAAAGACCACATAACACTTGGATATGGTGTATCAGAAGGAAATTCGAATCAGTTAGGACGAAATGAATCTCTTGCGGAAAATAGTGACTACGTTGTGTAAATCAGCTTTCTAACAAGGATAAAAAAAACCATCTATCTAAGTACTTTGGTCTGGAAATGATTTACATATAATTTCTACTTTGGACAAAAGACATGGGCCCTCGTGTTTGCATATATAAATTAAATTGTCATCAAGTTATTTATTGCTTTGACATCACTTAATTGCTTGCATGCCGCTCTATCTGCAACAATTGCCTTAAATTTTTTAATTCTTTCAGCAAATGGCTGTTAAAGCGAGTTTCGAAATTTCTGGAAACGTCTCGGCTAATCAGTTCTTATGTTAGGCCTTACTTGAAGCATATACAGCATAATTTTTTTTAGATTTACTATTTTGGGATCTTATCACTTTCACGAACTATATCCATCGTTGTTTTTCAGCCTTTCCCTTGGTTGTACTGTCTTTGTTGAATTATCCTTCATCTGGAGGCATCTTTGAATGCCCATACTACCCTCCTAATGGTAAGACCTCCATTTTCTGGGCTCTAGCATGAGTATTCCCTCCTTGATAAAGTCCCAGATATGCGTGTTACCGCATTACAATCTCTGTACAGACTGCTGGCATCATCCAGCACGATGGTGTTCAGTTGAAACGATTGTCTGGGCGGGCTGAATCAGCCAGGCAGGGGAAACTCGATTACTTCTTGCTCGATCCTAGAATGTATGGAAATTCACGACCAAAAAACAGCCTTCCCGAATAGGGATGTTCCCATCGTTGACGACCCACCATATTTCTGTGGAGTATGACAATGAGTTTGAAGAGATATAATCGGCAACAGGACAAATGGAGAAAAGCAGGGTCTTTTCTCGAGTTAAACGCGTTTGAGACAATGTAAACTTTTGCCAGGTAATTGCAATTAAACGAGATTTGCGTCAGTAAATTGAGAATAGTAACCAACCTTCTGCCTTAGCTTTATGAACTTAAACAAAATTTGTTCAGGATAGGAATCGCTTTTAAGAAATCATACTTGGAACCAGTGCGGCGTTAATGCATCTCAGAAGGAAAAACCCTGAGTGTTCACTAAGTATTAGGCAGGGAGTTATTCTTATTGACATCTAACAGGTTGTCAAGGGGCAGAGTTGGGAGAGATAATATATTGAGTCTACTAAGATGGGTCTGGCAGTAAATGAGGGCAAAACAAAATACAATGTTATCGACAAGTAGAGACGTGCGGCGTATTGATTCTCAGATTACGGCCGATGACTATACTTTTGATACAGTCAAGGAATTTATTTATCTTGGCTCCGCCGTTATCACCAAAAATGATGTCTGCAGTCTGGAGATCAAGCGCAGGATCACCGTTGCCAACAGGTGCTACTATGGTCTCAATAGGCAATTCAGTAGCAGAGACCTCTCTCGTACGACAAAACTAACACTCTACAAGACACTCATTCTACCCGTGTTCTTTATGGCGCAGAAGCATGGGCACTATTAGGCACTGATTCAGCAGCCTTGAGAGTATTCGAAAGAAAAGTCCTACGTAATATCTTCGGTCCAGTGCGAGTTGGCGATGATTACTGCATCCGATCCAACAGTGAGCTGTATGAGCTCCTCAATGACATAGACGTTGTGCAGCATATTAACATCCAGCGGCTGCGCTGGCTTGGCCATGTCGTTCGAATGGAGGAAGATGCTCCGGCGAGATGGGTATTTGATGCGGGAATCTGCGGAAGTCGGCGAAGAGGACAACCTTGCATCCGTTGGAAGGACCAAATCGAGGAAGCCCTATCATCGATTGGTGTGACCAACTGGCATAGGCGCGCATTAAGCAGAGGCGCCTGGAAGGATGTGTTGCGGCATTCCGAAATCCGTTAATCGGGTTGTTGAATTCGCCGTAATCTAGTAGGTAGCGTGTTGGCTTATTAGACGTAAGCCAGGGTTCGAGCCCCAGACCAGACAAAATACAAAAAGTATTTCTTCGGCGACTTCCTCTCAGCAGATTTCTGGCAAAAACTCTGAGAGTAAATAAAAATTTGGCGTGAAAAAGTTTCTCAAAAATCTGTCGTGCGGAGTCAACTTTGAAACTGCTACTCATGTATAAAAATTAACACACACAACATAAGTGGTGTGAGAAACTAGGACGTTGTGCAATGGGTAAATTTGACCTCTGGGTACTGTAGTTGTCTTCGTTGACAAGTACACGTCCTCTAACCTAACCTAACCTAATCGGGTTGTTAATGGCCTATTAAGTCAGTAAGTATTATATTAATAGCCTGTATAGATTGAGGGTAATGCAGTAGATTGTGTGGTTACAGATATCTGGCACCTCTACACAACAAGACATAGTAATATTGTACGAGGATTATGTACATAACTCCGAGGACTTAAAACTTTTGGGTACGGTTGGTTTCTTTCTCCCAGAATATTGGATTAATCTGGACTGTTTCTTTTTGGATGGCAATTTGGCAATTGTGTCCTCAGATTGTATTATTTTTGCTCTGAATTTTGACCTGTATTATCACGGTATCTTTTGTGTTGGGTCTAATCAGAGTAATTCCTGTACAGATGGTACAAATCATTTCGAAATGACGAATTAAAAAACTGTCTTCAACAAACTGTTTTCGATGAAGTAATTTCAGGGGACATTGATTTCCATAAACTCGAAAAAATTAATTTCCATTATGCCAACGTTTTTTTTTTCTTTTTCTTCTATTTTCAATCATTTTTGGGGTCTCGAAAAATTCACAAGACGATTAAAATCTCTGGAGTGCATTTCTTACCTGTTCTAACTAAAATCAATAGAAATACAGTCAGTACCTGAAACACTCCCACACTTACACTCATACACATATGTACGTATGCTTTCACATACAAAAATTTAAATCCTTTTCTTTTTTTTTGTGTTGTTGTTGTTGTTGGATGAATAATGTCTACGTATTTGGGAAAAGCGTAAATGACTGATAAGAACATTTGAAGAAGAGAAAAAATGTTGTCCGTACGTACACTGGTCTTGTCAGTAATCTGTCAATTGACAGTCAAAATCACTTGGAATTCATCATCAAAAGAAATAAAAAAAAAAGATTTTCTTTTTTTTTTTTTTAGGAGTGTGAGTGTGTGTCAATATTATAAATTAGTCGCCGCTATTGTAATTTCATTTCATATCGTTTTAGATTCTTTTTGTTTTTTTTTTATTTTATTTTTCGGAGATAATTTTAAGAATTAAAAGTCATTAATTTTAATTGATTTCGTTGAATATGTTCTTCTGTTGTGTCGTTTGAAATTGTGGCAGCAATAATTACGTTTTCAATTTATTCGGCTTCGGGTTGCATTCAATGCAATGACTCATGAAATGTTTATTAAAGAAGCCAAACCCTGATTTCAAAAATGATTTACGATATCCCTTTTTTTTGAAGATTTTAGATTCGCTGGACATTATTTTCATTAGACTCAGAACTCAATTTAGTAGAAATTCTACCATAAACATGATATTGATGTGGTTTCCCGTCCAGGAAAACAGTCCACGTTGGACAAAGCACGGGTTATTTTGAAGGGAGATGTAGTAAATGATATTCCTGTTTAATTCTTAATTTGGTTGACATTATTTTCATTTCATTGGAGTGAGGTCCTGATGTAAACATGCTATGACGTGAAACACATCCGACACATAATAAGGTACTCAAAACCACAGGCAAATCTGTAAGCCAGAGACAGTTTGAGGCCATGAATTTGACCGTGAACTTTCCCTAGTTAGAAGTCGAAGGCCATCTACACGTTTCCTGCGATACAGGTTTGCTGAATGAATACTTCTAAAGGGTCCGCCAAATAACTATTTTTTTTGAAAATGCTTTAAAAAAAACTACTGAATATTTTCTCAAATTTCTTTTTTTATTTGAAAGTAAAATCCTTCCGGTTAATAATGGAAAATAATTTCATTCAAATGGCTGCCTCCGCTGGCCATGCAGTAGCCTACACCAGAAGATGCCGATTTTGGCAAAAAAAAATCATCTTTTCAGATGAAGCTCATTTTGATTTTGGCGGTTATGTAAACAAGCAAAATTGTCGCATTTGGGGCACAGAAAACCCGCCAGCATACATTGAAAAGCCGACGCAGCCAAAACGAGTCACTGTTTGGTGCGGATTTTGGTTCAGAGGCATAAATGGGCAATTTTTCTTCGAAAATGAGCAAGGAGTGGCCGTTACAGTCAATGGCGATCGTTATCGGGCCATGTTGAACGAATTTTTGTTCACAAAAATTGAAGAGGAGGATATTGGCAACATTTGGTTTCAACAGGACGGCGCTAAGTGCCACACAGCCGAAGCTACACTTGATGTTTTGCGCCCTGTTTTTGAAGATCGCATTATCAGCCGCAGAGCTGATGTCGTTTGGTCACCTCGGAGCTGCGATTTGACACCGTTGGACTATTATTTGTAGGGTGCCGTCAAAGATAAGTATTACGCCGACAAGCCAGAGATAATTGACGCTTTAAAGGACAATATTCGTGAAGCCATTGGTGAAATACAGCTGCACACAATCGATAATGTGCTTAAAAATTGGACCATGCTACTGCATGGCCAGCCGAGACCGCCATTTGAATGAAATTATTTTCCATTATTAACCGGAAGGATTGTACTTTCAAATAAAAAAAGAAATTTGAGAAAATATTCAGTAGTTTTTTTTAAAGCATTTTCAATAAAAAAAAGTTATTTGGCGGACCCTTTACTAGATAAGTCCCCATGTCTTCGCGCTGGTAGCCGAGTACATTTCATGCATCAAACATACACTAGCAAAAATAGTTATAATACAATAGAGATAGCAATAGTTATGTAAGACTAATGAACATAACTCGGCAAGAGGAGATTAGGAATCACTGGCTTAAAATCAGAGCAAAATGAACAAAATAAAATTCTTTACTACCACAGTGCAGGTCAATGTATTCTTCAAAGACCGTATCAATCCCACAAACTGTTGAAGTGAAGCCTCTTTTATGGAAGAAGGCATTTGAGAAACAACTTCGCAACAGTACGAAGCGAAAGCTTTTGCTTTAAGCAAATCTATCGATTGTACGGTGTTACCAGCAATTAAGCCTATCAACGCCGTATGTATGCTGATAAGGTGCTACAACAACATGCTTTAAATGCTGATTTGACGTATTCCTTACTCGTTTGTTGCGTCAACAAGAAGCGAAAGTGGAAAAGTGATTTCTTTCCGAAAGAGAGACTTTTTCGTGTGCATTATTGTCAAGAGGTGTTATTGGGCTGTATTTAGAACGCTATTGCCCTATGATAACAGACTTTGTTTTGATTTGTAATGAAAATTTTTGAACTAAACAGTATATGAATTCAACAAGACTATGCCACAGGCTACGAGTATTGATTGACGAGCAAGGTCATACAATTTCACCTTGTAAGTCTATGCCAAATACCGTATCTACACGTACAATCCCCTAGTGATAAAGCAATTGAAAGCCAACATTCATTAAATTACCGTTGAAATACAGTCCGAAATGGGCGAAAACGCGATCGAAAACTATATACAAAAGAACTACTTGAATCAGATCCTTGAACAAACCTTTGATTGCAGAATTTTGGTTAGATGAATTCTGGAATTATAATTAAAATACCCCTCAGCACTCTTCTGGCATAATAAATAAAATAGGAATAAAAAGTTGTTCAAAAAGTCTGTCGTTCGGAAACGACTTTAAACTTTAGGTCCCGGAACTCATCTATAAATTTTGGCACACACAACATACAGTGGTGGCCACGAATTTAAGACACGATATTTTACTTATATATTTGTGATAATTTTTACATCTTATCAAAAAAATTTCAGGTCCATGATATTTTTCTTAAGATTTTAGTAATATTAGCCACTGCTTTCCATCAGAGCCGAAGCAGCAAAACTTTGACTCGTCGCTCCAAAGTATATTTTTCCAAAATATCTTCGGTTTATTGAAATGTTCTCTCGAAAATGCTAGTTGGGATTTGATATTTTTTTTGACACAAGTGGTTTACGTTGTGCAATACACCCACGCATATTTTTCTCATTTAGACGTCTTCTTATTGCCCTAGACGAAATATCAATACCAAAATCCAATGCAATTTTATTTTTTATTTTACTTGAGTTCGTGAAAGGATTATTAGCAGCTACTTTAGGGTGTAATTTTTCGGGCTCTAGGTTGCTGTTTGTCATTTTTGGTGGTACCATGTTGCTTGATGTGTTCCAGCGCGCTGTAAATCTTGCATCTAGAACATTTAAGCAGCTTGGATATCTCAATTACTGTTTTTCCATCAAATTTTAGTTGTTGGATCAGTTTCGCTCTGCATCGGAATTCCAAGTACCTCTGGCCATGTATAATTAAATATTTCTATGTATTCCAGTATAAAATAAAATAAAATATTCGTTGCTCACCGTTTAGCTTCAAAAACACCAAAAAAATCATTTAAAACCAGATATTTCTGAAATGTCTTAAATTCGTGGCCAGTTTCAAATAAACGTTTTTACAATAATTTGATCAAAAAGCAACAAAATGTAAAAAGAAAAAAAATAAAATAATGGTACTTTTTCTTAATATTATAGGGTACATAGAAGAATAGAGGATATCAATTTTGATATTACAGGATTGTAAATATTATCACAACTAAGTCAGTCATATGTCGTGTCTTAAATTCGTGGCCACCACTGTAATTGGTGTGAGAATCCAGGTAGTAACCCTAACTGAAATGTAGTAATGACCAATTATGTTATGTATGTAGTATTGGTCATTTAAGACAGCGTTTAAACTGACATAATAAAACTCTTCTCAATATTGTGTACAAAATCTTAGCTCATGTTAAAATAAAGCGGCTATCCAATAAGATATCGTCGAAATTGCGCCTAGAATATGCAGATTTTCGATCCAATATGTCTTACGTAGACCACTGTAACAGTTTTAGTATCATTTGCTGAGGGGCGTTTACATATTTTAAGAATATTCTCCGACTTCGACAAAGCAGCGAATGTTAGCTGTTGCGTTTTACACGAAATCTTATGAAGCTTTAGTTTCCTGTAAACTTTGGATTCTGCAATGTCCTGACAACTGGTTACAACTGTCCTGAATATAGTGATAAGTGGCGTGCAATTAGGGAAGATAGCAAGCAGTACCACATGCGATATGTTCACGGAATATTGTTACATAACTTCACGAGTCCGGAAGAGAAGCTTAAAGCTCTTGTTAGTTTACCAGCTGCACCAGGTCTCAAGTCAAATGTGGGAAACGTCAAGACCTTGAGTATAACATCTAAAGTATCACGTAAAATAAGAATACAAAGTTCTTTTTACTAAATCGGCAGGTATATTGAGAACAGATTACATCAGCAACTAAAGCACTTGGTCGATTTAAAAACATATGGAAATCAATATGGCTTACTCGCAAGGATAAAATAAAGATTTTTAACTACAAGTCAACTTATACCAGAAAGGGGGCACTTAGAACAAGAAAAACTGCAAAATAATGAAAACCCCAGGGCTATTGTAAAAGAGGACATCCATATCACACATGGAACTATAAGGAGGCTGACCTTAGTGCGACTGTGATATGTTGTGTACATACGGTCAAAAATACAACGGTGTATGTAGACTTTTATCCCGGTGTTATAGCGTTGTTTAAGGCAGTTACAATTAAGAATGTTTGAGGACAAAAACGAATTTAAAAATATAACCTAGAAATTATTAGAAAAATAAAAAAAATAATACCAGGAAAAAATTATACGTTCAACGGTGTATGTAGACTTTTTTCTGTGGCTGTATATCTTCTAAAACACAAGCATATGTATCAATCAATTAATAATTTATAAAAAAAATCATTTTAATTTGTAAAAATTATTTTCATGTTTTAATCGAAATAATTCTATCGTACTCTTATATTTTCTTGTACTCACTCACTCTCTTTTAATTTATAATTTTTGTTAAATAACATTTTTGATTCTCTTATATTGTATTATAATATTAAAATATTAATATATAATTGCTTTATGTATTTACTTGTATATGCTTGAGTATATATGTACATCTATAGATGTATGTGTCTGCTTGTGCATTAGAATTATTTCACGAATTCTAATTATTATGCTGGAATAAAAGTTTCAAATAACAAAAACACATTATTATTGTGCCATCACTAAACGATAATCGTCATCGCCATCAGCAGTACCAACACCACCACCACCACCACCGCTACCATAACCATAATCATCATTCGTTCAAATGTAATCATCGTTGTATGGCCGACTACGCGTTTAGCATTAAAAAGTACAAAAACATCGATGAAGACGATGATTGCGTTGCTGACGACAATGACGTTGTTTTTTTGTTACAATAATAATTATGATTTTTATTGTTGCTATTGTATTCTCTCTTTACAATGTCTATTTGTTTTCGTTTTATTTGCTTTACTTCGTTTTACTTTTCCGCTTATTTTTCTTATTCCGAGTTCTTAACCACCAAGTTTTTTTTATTGTTTTTCTTGCCATTATTTTTCTTTTCTCTGCTATTCGTTTTTGTTTTGCTCAACCTATTTACAACAACATAATGTATGTACGTAAGCTTGTGCTGCTTGAAAGCATGTGTTTTGTTCTTTTGCCATTTTACAATCGGAGAGTAAAATATGCACATAATGTTTGCAAATGCATATGAATGTTTGTTTGGGCATGCAGTACGCAACAGTACTGTGATCTGCGTTGTGTATTAAATTGAAAAAAAAACCACGGTAAAAGAGAGCAAAAGTTTTTCTCTCTCTCACTCATGTTATATAAAAAAAAACCGAAATCTTAAGCCGGTTAACGGTACATTTGGTTAAAACATAATAATTCTTTACGATTTCTGTACACTAATTACGTTCTTGCCTTTATTTTTATAATATTCTTCAACAATTTTTTTTTTTTTTTTTGAAAACTTTAAAACCCACTAACAACAGTCTCTTGAATACGGAGTTAACAGAGCTGTTGATAATGCTCTGTCTTGTTATTGCACGTGTTTTAAATTACTATGTAAACTTAACATTGTTACGAATTCTTATTACACAATTACACATAATTTTTTCCCCGTTCTCTTTTCTTACGGCTACATTTAGTACAGAGAATTTATGTTATTTCTACATACAAATACATTCTCACGTGCCTTAGAGCAGTACGTGTAAAGAATTCTTTAAATTACGTAGGTTATGAAAGGGTTGTTATTAAATTAATTCATGTTTACATGATTTGAATACTCTTCGCAATAACATGTAACAGAGTGTTATGTACAAAATTAAAGAGAACAGATTTTAATGTTAACGCAGTTTGTTAACAGTGTAAATAAATGGTTTTCTCTTCGTTCTTTATTTTCTTTTATATTCTTAACAGGATCAAGAACGAATTACAGTCGTGTTATATCGTGTGGTAACCAACCAATATGCAAAATTCATTTGCTCTTTGACTTTATTCTATGGCTTGTTGGTTAAATGAAAATAATATTGCATAAGCTTATTAATTTTGCAATAAGAAATCAATTAGAATTAGAATCGAACACAATTTTTTTTTTGTTAAATTAATATAATTTATGCTGAAGTAACCAAACATCGTTTAAAATATATTTAATTTTCATTATTTTACATTAAAATGTTTCAAAACACAAAAACGCATGGCAGTTTTAAGAAAATTACACGGCCTTGACGACAATCAAGTTTTTTTTTTAAGAGAACACCGGCACCTTACATTCTAAGACTCCATGTTAATTACATGTCGCCACAAATTTTCCAAATGCAAATATTTGCTTCGAATTTCTTTGTAATGTTTAATTAATTAATGATTATGGTCACAAATACAGTTTAACATATTTTTATTTTTTATTATTTCTCTTTAAAATGTTTAAAAACACAAAATATTTCAATTACAAATCCCGCACGAGAACGCAGTGCTTTTTTTTAAGAGAACACCGGCATTTTATATTGCAAGATGCTATGTTAATTACAACATTCCGCCACAAATTTTCCAAAAACATATTTTCAATGAATTTCTTTATAAAATTTAATTAATTACCGATTACGATCACAAACATGGTTTAAAATACTTTTATTCTTCGTTATTTCACTTTAAAATGTTTAAAAACACAAAATATTTCAATTAAACTTTGCAGTTTCAAGAAAACAACAAATTTTACACGCGAAAAGAAAATTTTACTAAAGAGAATGCCGGCATTTTATGTTCTAAAAGTCTATGTTAATTTTAACATCACACTGTTAACCATGAGAGAGACATTTATCGTAGCTTTTAATTAAATGTATGTAATTATTTCTACAATTTAATATGAACGTATGTATGTTATTCAACAGTGTTTATTACACTGAATGTTATTATTTAACTCGCTCCTGCTGTTATCAAACACTATATGTGTTAACATAGTGTTTATTTACGTTTTGGGTGTTTGATTTTGTTGCTTTCGTTTAAACAATTAATGTTCATATTTGGCTTAACAGCAACAGCAACAATAACAATAATAATTTGTATAGCAAATAAGCAAATAACACGAAGAAATAGGAATCGTTTCCAATCGTGAGTAAGTATATGTAAATGGTAGCATTTTATTAGCAGTTAAACTAAAATGTTAAAATGCTAGAGTTTGTTTTTGTCTTTCCTTTTTTGTTTTTGTTTTTGGTTTTACTCAAATGTGCTAAACTTGTTGTTGCCGTTAATGTTAAGAGAAGCAAGGAACGAACAAACGTATGAATGAATGAATGAGTTTAAGTAAGCAAGCATGTTAGTATATGTTAGTTGGTTGGTTTGGTTTGGTTTGGTTGGTGGTTTAAATGTTTGTTTGAGAGATTGTACGTGTGTGTGTGTGTCTGGTCTAGAAATTGATTTCATTAGTTTTACTCATACTATGTACACATTTATATTGTGCTTAACATTTGTGTGTTTGTGTTTGTTTTTGTTCTTTACATTTTTTTAATTTAAAATATTTTTGTTGTTACTGCTGCTGTTGTCGTTTTGCTGTGTATTTTATGTGTTGATTTAAATTTTTTTTCGAATCGCGCGCCCTTAGTCATTGACTAAACGTGCAACAGCAAACAAGCGTGAGCGGCAATATTATAATTATTATTTTAATTTTTGTTGTTTCAAGCAAATTAAATTAAAATTAAAAAAGTTACATATTTAATTAAAAAAATAAAACGAAAAATTATTAAATAATTTTGAATAACAAAAAAACAAAATAAAAATTTTTTAACAAGACATGGGTTTTAGTTTACAACAAATTTTAATTTTTTTAAGAATTTATTTCAAATATTCTACAAACGTTTAACAGCAATAACAATAATAACGTTTTTTTAATTTGTATGTGCTTTTATTTGTTTTTCTTTTGTGTGTGTGTGTTTTTTTATTTCTTTTCGTCGTTCTATTTTCCGTGTTAGGTATAGTGTTTTTACTGTGCTGTAAGCTTTTCTGCTCTCCTTTAAATTCCTTCTTATGTTTTTTTACTGTGACATTTGTAACAATGTATGTTTAATACTGCAAAACAACAACTGTGTAAGAAAAAAAGAAAACAAAAACAAAAAATAGAAAAAGAGAAATATGAACGCGATTTATTGTTCGAAAACAAAACCACACACATAATTTGACAGTTATAACAGTGTAACAGCGGGAAAAATTTAGTAAAAGAAAAAGAGTGCAAAAGTAATAGAAAAAGAAAGAAGTTTCTATAAAAATTAATAAAGAAAACAAATTGTTAAAATAATTAAAAGTTATTAAAGAAAATCTAAAAGAAATATAAACAAAAAAAGTGCAAACAGTGTTTTTAAAAAGCAAAAACATTCTCGGCAGCCTTAGGATTATTATTGAACAACACCAATTACAACTCAGCTGTAAATTTCGTTTTGGATTAAAACTCTCTTCTTCGGCAGCCAATTTTTCGTTTTCCTTGGTTTCTTCATTTGTTAACAACAAAAAACAATTGTTTTTAATTAAAAACATAACGGATTATTTTACACAACATCACAATGGTAAGTATTCTATTCATTTTACATAAATTCTGTTAAAAAATTGTTAAGCTTTTGTGTACGATTCTCCCTAACCTATATTCCGTATCAATTTTAGTATTTTTTTTGTCGTTTGATCATTGAATTTGAAATGCGTAATTGACAAATTTGGTGTAATTGAAAAAAGAAAAAGAAAACATTTCTTTTAATTTTTAATAATAACATACTAAACAATTATGCTCTTATGTTCTTTGCTGTAGAGTTTTGTGACAGGCTTGTCATTGAGAATTTTCTTCTGACCTTAGATTTGTTAGCGATCAGAGGATTCCTATGGGACCATAGTGTGGCATTGGCACTAGAAATTCAACAAGTTGGTCTATTCATCAAAGAAACAGTAAACATTTTTGTATTTATTAATTACATTACAGTTATAAATTTAATTCTACTATTACAAGCTGAGTAAATAATAGCGGTTCCTCGTTGTTATGTAGACCACAGTCTCTAGTAGGAATCGAATTGATAAGTCAGCGTATTAATTATGAGGTCATGTACCGTTAATGTGGCCAATGATGTTTCTTTTGAACTTGAAAAATTTACTGTCAGTTAATGGACTCGTAATAAAAAGGACTCAAAACCGAAAATGTGTTATTCAAACACAATGATGATATTCAGATGATTGGCTCATGATGGTAGAATCCTAGGATTTAATGCAATCTTATGATGGAATAGAAGTGATACTCTCCGAAACACAAACATTATCACGGATTGAGTTGAGTTCTACATTTCTACAAATGGAATTGTGATGTGTACTTGTAATGATGCTTTGTTTATCCCACGCCCCGATTATGAGGGTGGAATATTTCGCTTCCTCTCATTATGTCACACATTTTATTCAAGTGCTAAATTGTCTGGCATCTGTCATATAAGTATCTCCATCTATTACATCTTATCAATGGAAGGACGATGTACTCTGTATTTTCTTCTTTATAGCCATACGACTTACAGTGTTTGAAGCCTTAGCTTACTTACTTAATTGGTCATTACAATCCTTTAGTCAGGAGTACAACCTAGTTTCTCACTCTACTTATGTTGTGTGGATGCTTTTAATCCACAAGTTACGGGACCTACAGTTTAAAGTCCACTTTGAACGACAGATTTTTGGAAAACTTTTTCTTGGCAATTTTTATTTACTCCGAGTTTTTGCCAAAAACCTGCTGAGACGAAGTCACTGAAGAGTATTCGTTCCATATTTCGTTTTCTTCGAGATGTCTGACATGGGGTTTGAAGCGTGGCCTTACTACCTACTAGTCTACGGCGACTATAGGTGTTTAGCTTAAAATTTCGGCAGCCATATATCGGTCATTTACAGCGGAAGGTATATTTAAGGCATTATTATCTAACAGAGAAGCTTTTCACTGTATTAGAGATGACCTTAATTTAAATGGTCCGACTCAGGTCAACTTTATTCAATAATTTCGTGCCATTTTAGATATTTACCTCCATTAAGCCCACCGAAAGGTTTAATCTATTTAAGTAAACCCCTGGTAAAGTTTATTTTCGTATCCATGATATTATTAGTCATTCGCATATAATCACATGGTACTGATTTAAATCATAAGAATCTAAATCTTGAATACATCCCAACTAAACAATTTCAGGCAAGTTCCAATGCATGTAGGTAAGCCCTTGGCGTTCAAAAATAAAAGGGTACCCCTTATTAAATGATTTTCTTGCCTATCACACATGGGTTACAGCTACACCGTCCTGACTAACCGTCAATCCTGGACTAATCTGATTTAGCTTCCTTCCTTCCTGACTACCAATATTGTCCTGATCATCGTTTGAATCGTCCCGATGCTATTCATTATATTGCTATTCATTTTTGTTCAATGTTATCACAAGTAAGGGAATTTTCCTTACCATATTTTTAAAGATTTCATTGCGATGGACAATGGGAACATTCAAGCCCTCATTCTAGATAAAAATTTTAATTTAGGTCTTCAGTTTTACAAAATCACAATGTTTTTAAATATTTTTGAAGAATCTAGGTTAGGTTAGGTTAGAGGGTAGTTTGCCGTTCACAGGCAAATTCACGCGGTGGCCATACAGCCCATAGTGTTAGCCAGTGTAAGGTAAGCTGTCTTGTCATGATCCATTAGTAGCGAGTTTGAACCACTCTGAGCTTCGGATAAAATCGGCCAGTTCCCTTAGTAACACGTTCGCCATTATGGCCCGATCTTCTTTCGTAAAGGGTTATTAATTTTATTTTCAAAAGCCGATATTTGTCTTTATGAAAAAAAAGGAAATTTAACCTGGGGTTTACATAGTTTGTGGTTGTTGGATATTATATGAATTATTCGAATAAAATTTAATCGAATAAAAATTTAATCGAATAAAAATTTAATCGAATAAATTTTAATCGGCTGAAATATTTTTAAAACATTCGTAAACAAAGTATAAACACGTTGACTGCCGCGGCAATTTTCAGAAAACTTGCCAAAAAACGACGATTTGATTTTTTCACATTAGTGAGTACGATATAGCTCGTAGTTTGGCGCCCTGGAAGGGAACACAATCTACGAGTTATCTCGTAGTCGGCAGTCAACGTGTTAAAGTATATCGAGTATAGATATATGCTCATTTACACACTGTAAAGCGACCGTTAAAGCCCTCCAAAGATCAAAAATTATTGAAAATTTGTTGTCGGGTGTGATTGTTGGAGATAGGGAGACATTCTATGGCTATTTGCTGGTATATTGAAGGTAATAACATACCTGATGCAGTTTTAAAATCCAGCTCAACAGAAAATTCAAACGAATTCATGTGTGAGATTGGTATTCCTATGCAGAGAGGCAAGTTAGTGATCTCATGAAAACTTCAATCGTATGCAAATATTGCCTTGTAAGCCTTCATGTAAAGAAGTGATAGAATCCACAGGGCAGCTATCAATATATACAAGACAAAAATTATCGTAGCAAGTTCATAACAGTTGCAACAGAACACTAGCGAACGCTCTGAGGCTGAGAATACATTACAACGACTTGTGTGAAGCTCTTATAGGAAAGAAAAAGGGGAAACCCCGGAATATATTTTCAGTCAGGAAACGAAACTAGGAAATCTGAGACAAATGATTTCTGGAAACTAAGAATTTATGGACAGAATGTGTCTAGGCAAAGAGTATTTGCTTAAAACACATACAGTGATGAGGAAATGCGAGCCAGTTTGTATAGACAACTAAGAATGAAAGGATTAGTAAGTAAACAATGTAAGGAATACAAGCTTATCCAAGACGACGAGAAGTTTATTTGATTTTTAAAAACTTTCATTGATTTTTCTTCCTCAAAAAAGGAAACAAAAATTAAATTTTGATACACATTCGAGTGTCTTTTTTCTATGTTTCTCTTAAGAAATTAATCAATATTTCCGTTCTTCTAAATTTAATTTATTTTTATTTATTGTTATTATTGTTGTTGTTTGTTTGTATTTTCTGGCATTTAATTAAATAAAACCATCTGTTCTTAATTTTCATATGAAATTGTTTTCTTCTTCGATATATTCTAATAAAGTTTTCATTTTAAAATTGAATGACTAAGAAAAAATAAAACAAAAACAAATTAAATAATAAGTGGCATTTAACAATACACAACAACAAAAGTGAATAATATTTTAATAACTAACATGAGTACATATTTAAAACAAATACAATAAAAAAAAAACAATTTTAAGTTTTAGTTTCGTTCAAATGGTTTAATTACACTCAATTAGTCATAGAATTTAAATTAAAACTAATCAATTTAGAACTTTAGAAAAACGCATATACCAACATACATACAAACGAATTGTTTTAATAGAACACAGAACAAAGGCTTAAGTAAAGAAGGAGAGGTTTAAGCGTAAGAATGAGTGGAAGATTATAGAGAAATGATGAAAGGGTTTTAAAACGCCTACAATGATCAAATGATAAACAGATTATTATTCAAAAGCATTCATTGGTAAAGAAAAGAAAAAAATGTAAGGAGATATGAACCAATAAAATTTTATTCGAATACAATTTTATTCGAATAAAATGTAAAAGAAATTAATTCATTAAAAATCCAATTTTTGCTGTATAAGATTTTCTTGAATATTCATACGAATAAAAATTATTCGTATTCGAATAAAAACCGAATAAGATTTAGTCGAAAAAATTAATCCTTTTCCTTTTATTTATTTAGCCATAAGGTCTTAATAATTTAATAGAAAAAAATAAAAGTATTTTTATTTTATTTATTATTTTTTATTATACATATTCGACAAAATATACAGTTGAAAATTTTATTCGAATAAAATTTAAATATCTTTGCTTAAAAATGTTAAAGGTTAATTGTTTTAAAATTTATAGCAAAGAAATTATTATGTACTTGAAAAGAATTTATTCGAATAAAAAATAATCGAATGAAATTTATTCGAATAAAAATTATTCGAAGTCTAATATAAATCGAATAAAATTTAATCGGTAAAATTATTCGTTTAAATGTTTATTTTATTTATTTAGCCACAAGGTCTTAATAATTTAATAGAAAAATACAATATTATCTAAAAAAATTTCGACAAAATATACAATTTAAAATTTTATTCAAATAAAGTTTAAATATCTTTGCTTAAAAATGTTAAAGGTTAATTGTTTTAAAATTTATAGCAAAAAATTATTATGTGCTTGAAAAGAATTTATTCGAATAAAAATTAATCGAATGCAATCTATTCGAATAAAAATTAATCGCATTAAATTTATTTGCGTTTAATATTTTAATTTCAATTTAAATAATACAGAAACAACAATTGGTATTTAAAATTATTTGAAAAATTATACAATTTTAAATATTAAAAATAATCGTTGAAAATTTTATTCGAATAAAATTGGGATTTATTCGCTTAAAAATATGAAACAAACAAGTTTTTTCCATGGTGACTTTTTTAATATTCATATCAATAAAATATTACCGAAATAGAACTTATTCGAACAAAAATTAATCGAATGAAATTTATTCGAGTAAAAATTAATTGCTTAAAATTTATATGCGTTCGAAATTTAAATTTTCTAGTTTAAAAATACAAAAACAGCAATTAGTATTTACAATTATATGTAATTTTAAATATTAAACAAAAATAAAATATTTGTTGAAAATTGTATTCGAATAAAATTCTGAATTATTCGATTAAAAAGGTTAATATAAATATATTTGTCATTGGATTTGTTTAAAAGAAAATTAATATGAATAAAGTATTGTAACACTATTTTTTGAATATAAATTACTCGAATAAAATTAATTCGAATAAAATTTAAATCTCTAAAATTTTTATTTAATTATTTAATTTAAAAGAAAAATACAATTATTACTTAAGAAAATTAGTCTTAATAAATTAGTAAGAATACAAATATTTAAAAAGTAATTGAATAAAATTTTATTCGAATAAAATTTATTCGTTTAAGAATATTAAATATTTTATTTCATACGATCATTTTAAAAATTCATACAAATATAGTGTGATCGCATACAAAATATGTTAATCGTGTTCATATTAATCGAATGAAAATATGTCGAATATTATTCGATTATAAATTGCGATTAAAATTTTTCAAACACAAGTTTTATATGATCTTTTAACATTTAAAGTTTATATGATAAAAAAACAAAAATTATATGTAAAAAAAAATGAAAAGACAAAAGAAAATTTATAATTTTATTCGAATAAAAATAAAATTATTGGTTTTAAATTTTTCTTATGGGATTTGTTTTATGTGATTTGTGAATTAATTTATACGAATAAAATATAAACGCTTTAAATTTAGTCGAATAATATTTTATTCGAATAAATTTTATTCGATTAATTTTTATTCGATTAATTTTTATTCGAATAAAATTTATTCGAAAAAAAATTTATCGTATTAAATTTGTTCGAATGAAAATTAATCGAATAAAATTTATTCGAATAAATATTAATCGTATTAAATTTATTGGAATTCGTGTAGCAAGGTTTTAATTTATTTTATTTATTATTATTTATTTATTATTATTTATTAATATTTATTATTCGAATGTTAGTAAGAAAAACTATTTGAATTATTTAAATTTTATACTTAAAAAAAATTAATCGAATGATATCGAATAATTATAATTCGATGAATGGATATTGTAGAGAACAAAAATAAATAATCAAATATTTATAATGCTATAAATTACTCATTTCGTTTAAATTAAAAATTATTTCTTAAATATTTATTTCTCATGATTATAAATATGAATTTAGATTATAAATACATACATATACTCGTATACAGATCAGCTGACCCTCTTTCTTCCAAATCAATTCAATCAGAATGTGCCACCATTTTCACATTTGTTTCACCTCAATATTAATAATTAAAATTCTTGTAAAGGCGTGTTTAATTCAAAAAAAAATTATATTTATTCGCTGTGTTTAAATCTTAAAAACAAATGTATTTTCAATTAAAATTTTCTTATTAAAAAAAAATGAGAAAAAAATTGTAATAAAAACCCACAAATCATACCTTTTAGTAGAAATTTTTGAGAAATTCAAAATCAAAATAAAAAAATTTTAAAATAAAAATACAAATATTTGTTAAATGTTCATAAATTACACATGAATAGAGAATTATTCTTATACGTATTTTTATTCGTTTCATTTTTTCTCTCCTCCTCTCAAATTGTTGTTGCTGGTTTTGTTTTTGTGCTTCTTTGATTTTTAAATTATGATTTAATCAGCTATTTTTAATTATAATAAATGCATTTGCCAAAAATGATAATAATAACAACAACAACTATAGCAACAACAACAACAACAAGAAGAAATAGTTACAACAACAACAACAACGAGAAGAAGTGGCAAGAAAGAAATCAAATAGTAAATAATATTCATATTAGCAGATTTATTAAAATATAAATTTTAACCAGGAAAAAACATGTACAGTGTGGGAGAAAATTGGTGGGCAATTTTTTTTTAAATAAAAATTACAATGAAAATTATTTAAAAAAACAATAATTGAAAACACTTACGTATTCGCATAAATTTTGTTCGGTTATAAAGGGCCTTCCAAGAGGGACTTCCGAACTTTGGCCGTTAAAACTGCCATCTTGTTGAACTTACATAAGTACGTGTCTAATTATTTTTCATTTATTCAGTCTGTATTGCACCATCATCATGGACGATCGGCATAGACGACGTGTGTACGCTAATGCGCTCTGATACAGCTGGTAGCATACATAATTGGTCGTTACAACCCTTTAGTCAGGATTACGGCCTAGCTTCTTGCACCACTTATGTTTTGTGTGTGTTAATTTAATACATGAGTGGCGGGACCTACAGTTTAAAGTCGACCCTAAACAACAGATCTTTTAAGCAATTTTTTCATGGCAATTTTATTTGCTCTCAGAGTTTTTGCCAGAAATCTGCTGAGAGGCAGTCGCCGAAGTAATATGTTTTCGTATTTCATTTCGTTGGAGATGCCTGAGCTGGGGTTTAAACCGTGGCCTCACGTCTAATAAGCCATCACACTACCTACTAGACTACGGTGACTGACAATTACTTGTCATTTATTCAGTGAGTTTTGTCCAATGACCAAGGACAACCATAGACAACGACATGTATTCGCTGAATAGGCTTTAGAGCAGTAAGTAAGCCACTGTTCCTAATTTTAATTGAAAAATCAAAATTGAAAAGCGATTAGGCCCTTTTCTGAATGAATGGGTACTTGAAAAAAAAAAACAAAATTGTCGAATTTGGGAGGATAACAATCAATATAAGATACAAGACCGTCCAATGCATCCCTAAAAATTCATTGGATTTTGTATTGGGAGTGTTCTCGTTTCATATTTCTTTGAGAACGATGTTGGCCAGATCATCATTGTTAATGGCAAACACTGTAGCTCAATGATTTTACCAACTTCTTTTGACCTGAATTAGATGATCTGGGCAACAACAATATGTAGTTTCAACCGGACTGCACTACGTGCCACACGGCTCATGCCACATTGGATATTTTGCACGAGCAATTTGATGACATGGTCATCTCACATGAAGATGACCTAAACTGGCTACCCAGATGGTGCGATTTGATCGCATTAGATTTTTATTGTGGGACTTTCTTTAGCTATATGCAAATAAGCCACAAAACGCATGTTATCTATCAAATACAGCCTGATTTAAGCGCTAGGTTAGGTTAGTGGGTAGCTTCCCGTTCACAGGCAAGTTCACTCGATAGCCCATTGTGTCACCCAGTGTGAGGTAAGCCATGTGAAATGAACCACCTTGACCTCTGGATGAAACTGGCCAGTTCCTTTAGTGGTACGTTCGCTACCATTTCCAGATCCTTATAATTTCTGTCACCCAAAAACTGATGATGTATGTCTTGAAGTGCAGAGCACATTTATGCGGTAGAGTCATGAAAACTTGGTCGTTTCTGATTCGTTTCTCCCAGAGAAACCGTGACTAACATTTAAACCATGTTATATTCCACATATAATGACATCAATATGTCTTTCAAACAAATAAAAAAATTCGATGATGTCTCACCCGCATTAGGTTTTATTCAAATTTTAAAATAGGAAGCGAATAATTACGGTCCCGATATCCTTTAAATGTTTGTTTTTTTTTATTAATTTTTTCCTTATTTAGATATTTCTAAACAGAATGGTGTTTACAAATCTAATGTTTAAAATATAATTGAAACCTAATTATTTTATTCGTTTTAATTTATTCGAATAATTTTATTCGGTTACTTTTATTCGATTAAAATTAATTAAATACATACTAATTTTTACATATTAATAAATACGTCATAAAAGTTTCATAGTTTAAAGGGAATAAAAATTATTCGAATCAAAATTATTCGAGTACATAATAATTAATCGAATAAAATTTAAATACGTACTTATTTTTACATAATAACAGTAGTTTAAAAATATATACAACAATACGTTGTACAATTTTTTTAGTTTAAACGAATAAAAATCATTCGAGTTAAAATTATTCGAGTAATAAATATTCGAATAAAATTTAATGTTTTAAAACAGTAAACATTTTTCTTGTTTTAATAAAATGAACAAAATGTATTCCTTTTTTATTGTTAAAAGACATTATTTGAATTTCATAACAGAAATAAGCACAGATATTCGGGAATAAAAATTATTTGAATGTGAGAAGCTAGGCCGTAATCCTGACTGAAGGGTTGTAATGGCCAATTATGTTGTGTATGTATGTTATGTAAAAATTATTTGAATAACCAATATTATTCATAAATCTTTCATTAATTATACACTTTTTCAATGAGAAAATTAAATTCAAATATCGATTAAAAATTATTCGAATAAAATTTATTCGAATAAAATTTAATTTTTTCTCTCGTTTAAATAAAATAAATAAAATCAATTTCTTTTTGATTGTTAAAAAATTATTTGAATTCTTTGTCAGAAATAAACAGGGATATTTGGCAATAAAAATTATTGGAATAACCATTATTATTCATGTCTATTAGTTTATTAATAAAAATTTTTATGAAATACATATACTTTTTCATTAACAAAATTAAATTCGAATAAAAGTTATAATAAAAATTATTTCAGTAAATATTAATCGAATGAAAATTATTCGAATAAAAATTATTCGAGTAAAAATTATTCGAATAAAATATCTCTTGTTTCAATTAAATAATGATGATGAATTCCTTTTTTATTGATAAAAAAATTATTTGAATTCCTTGTCAGATATAAACAGCAATATTCGTGAATAAAAACGATTGGAATAACCCCCTCATTCATGTCTGTTAGTTTTTAATATAAGCTTTGTGCATTGTACTGTACACTTTTTCTTTAACAAAATTAAATTCGAAAAATTATTCGAAATAAAATTATTCGAATAAAAATGATACGAATACAAATGATACGAATAAAAATTAATCGAATAAAAATTAATCGAATAAAAATTAATCGAATAAAAATTAATCGAATAAAAATTAATCGAATAAAAATTAATCGAATGAAAATTATTCGAATAAAATTATTCGAATAAAAATTGTTCCAACTTTTGCTTCCTTTGTAAAATCTTTTTGGAGATTTTTTTGTTTTTTATTATAAATTTTCATTTTTATTACAAGTTTTTTCCACTTTTTGTGCCTTACTGTGTACTGTACTGTACTGTGGTTTTTCTTGAACGTACATATGCATACACAATAAAAGATGAAATAAATGAAAAATTATAGATTTACGAAAACACTTTATAATAATTCATATACAAGTATCGTATAGATTATTCATATTTTATAACGTTCTTAATATTGTTGTTGTTGTTTTTGCTTTTTTTTTTGGTCTTTAATATGCTTAAGATACAATTAAACAGATGCAGCCAAAAGAAACCAACAACAAACAACAAATACACACTCATTTACACTCGAATTTTTTGAATAATCAAAATACGAACAAAAAAAAAACTAAAGAAATTGAATTGAAATCATGACGATGATGATGTTGATGATTCTGTTTATGGTGGATATTTAAGGAAATGGTAGGCAGCAGGCAGGCAAGCAGGCAGCAGTCAGCATCTTTTTAATAATAATCATAAAGCCAAAGTATTTAAAAATGATGAGATACTTTTTATTTGAATTATTTTATTTTTCTGTTTTAATTTTTATTTTGCTTTTCTTCTTCTGATGATGATGATTTTGTAAACACATTTCTTGATTTTAAATCAAATGATTTCGAATTTTGTTGTAAATGTGTTCTGCTGCTCGTTTTTTTTTTTTGGTTTGTTTAGATATTTAGCCTGGTTAAGTTTTCTTTTTTGGATTTTCTTTTCATTTTTTTTGATTTTTTTTAGTACATACTACTCTCCTCATACTCATTATGACTCTTTATTTTGATGTATTAAAGTAGCAATTTATTGCATTAAATCGTCTTCTTTGTCTTCCTCTAATTTCTTAAAGGCTGATTTATATTTTGAAATTAGTGGCTATTTTCTTTCTCTTGAAGTTTATTTTCTTTCTTTGATTTAGAGATTTATTTTCAAAAAAGAAAAACAATTCTTTTTGATTTCAAAATAATTTTTCATTTCAAACTATACCACCACGACCATATGTCTGTGTCTATACAAAAATAAATAGCTTTGAACTATAAAAACAATTTATTTTAATACACTTAAAAGGGTAATGCATTAAGTGGTTTCAAAAGCACTGGCATGGAAACAGTGTAATTTAATGCTTAGCAACCCAAGGACATGTATAAATAGTTACATTTGACTAGATCAGTGGTAATTCAAATGTGAGCAGTTTCGAGCATTACGTTCTGATTGTTGTGGTTCTAACTGACCTGCTGAGTAAATCTTGGACACAATGTGTAGGCCTGAGCGTCAAAGCAATGTATGCACTGCCGATAATGTCGGTTTTGTTAGAGCAAGTGTTGGGGATAATCCAAATTTATTGATTCTAATACATAATTGGTCATTACAACCTTTCAGTCAGGGTTACGACCTAGTTTCTCACACCACTTATGTTGTGTGTGTTAATTTTATACATGAGTGGTGGGACCTACAGTTTAAAGTCGACTCCGAACGACAGATTTTTGAGATATTTTTCATCACAATTTTATTTACTCTCAGAGTTTTCCCCAGAAGTCTGCTGAGAGGAAGTCGCCGAAGAAATACTTTTTGTATTTTGTTTTGATGTCTGGCCTGGGGCTCGAACCCTGGCTTTACGTCTAATAAGCCGACACACTACCTACTAGACTACGGCGACTTCAAGTCTAATGCCTTCTCAAAAATCAGACATATTTTGCGGTTCATACGATTATAATCGACTTATTGGACAAGGAATTATCGGGATTATGAAGAAATTTGAAGAGACTGGGCTGGACAGATGTGTTCAGCTCTGTTCATCATCACAATGCACGCACTACCGAAACCATCGCTTTTTCTAGTAGAAGTGTATTGAATATTTCAAAGTTGTCGATGCTATAGCGTAGTCGCCGTAGTCTAGTAGGTAATGTGTTGTCTTCTTAAACGCGAAAACACGGTTCAAACCCCAGGGCAGATATCTCCAACAAAACGAAATCCAAAAAAATATTTCTTCGGCGAATTCCTCTCAGCAGATTTGTGGCAAAAACTCTGAGAGTAAATAAAAATGAAAACGTTCCTCAAAAAATATGTCGTTCGGAGTCCACATTAAATTGTGGATCCCGCCACTCATGTATAAAAATAGAACACACATGTATGTGGGGCAGACGAAGTTTGCCAGCGAAACTATCAACAGCGCAGTGACCCGTTAGAATTCCTATTGTCGAACTCAAGTAGTTCCCTGGTATTCCTGATGGACACAACAGTTTCGAAATTCGGCAATCAGATATGTTGAATTCCGTGCAGAATTTTTCAATTTGAAAAAGTATTGTTGTAGGGGCATATCCCCTCTATTGTCTCTTCCTTAGGCATCTCCAATCCCTTCCGTATGTATGTGAAGACTTCTTCGGACCTATTTTAAGGTTTATACGATCATAATCGACTTACTAAGCATGGAATTGTCAGGATTATGAACAAATTTGAGGAAACTCAAAGCGTTGGAAATGTTGTCAGGTCCGTCCATCTTTGTACTGTAAGCACTGCCTTAACCCATTAGTGCCCAGTGGCAACTTAATTTGCCAGCAGAGGTTGCCTTAGTTTCTTAGCTCTGAGAGGAAATTTAGTGTTAAAAACAAAACGGTAACCGTTAGAAAAAAAAGTAATTCGGGCATTAATGGGTTAAATATCGCTTCTGTGAATGAAAGTGTGACGGATAATTTTTTAATATAGCGTTCTTAGTAACTGGGTCTATTTTTGGACTCATTATGGCTTGTTTTGCATAAGGTTTTGTACATCCATTTGTATATCGTGCAACCCATGCGACAATTAGAGCCGGCTGATCATCTGGGCGCTAGAGCAACACGCTTTCAATATTGATTTTTCGTACAACATTTTCTTTAGCGATAAAACTCATTTCTGACTAACTTGCCAGCAATTTTAAGCAATTGGTGGACCTATTTTTATATTCTGTTTCTGCATTTGGATTTACATCTCCATCTCCATACAAACTTCAACTCATGCAAAAATTCACAACGCCTTAGATATGGTGACAGGGTGCTAGAGCAACAGTCTTTCAGTAGGGATTTTTAAAAACAAATTTTCCTTATCGATGAAGCTTCTTTTTCAATCACTTTGTGGTAGTTTAAGCAACGGCAGCTATTGTTGCTCCATATTCTGTAATTGGCTTTGCAAACCCATGCAATAATTATCGATTAATTAAGAAACGATGGAAAGGTCATTGTTTCCCCCCAAAAAAAAAAAAAAATAAAAACAACAGTTTACTACGCTTTATAGTCTTTAAGTGTCATTGGGTAGGATTTTGCCCAAAACATCAATCCAGCGTGCTATGGCCGTATGATAACCGACTTTTTTAGGCCTTCAATTGAAGATTTTAAACTGGAAGGTATTTACTTCCAAATAATGTGACAAGGAGCCACACAATACGATCTATTTTGGCTTTCTCATATCAAATGTTTCCAGAAAGATTAATTTCACTTTTTGGTGCTATCAATTGGCCATCTGTTTAAATTTTAAGTATGAAACAGAAACAACCTTTTCCACCGAGAGAAATCAGGCCGCCCAATTGAGCACCAAGAACGTGTGATTTTACATCGTTCAACTTTTTTTTTTTTGGGGTTATGTTAAAGACTGTGTCTTCATGGATAAGTTCCTAGCTTTAATAGCTTTTGAAAACAAATATTTAACAAGTTGTCGCTGCGATACCGCCTGTGGTTGAAAGCTACTTTAAAAGGATCGACTAAGGCCACCCAGCCAAAGTCCACCAATTAAATTTCATTGTATTTCATACACAAGCATTGTATTGAAATAAAAATCTCATCAAAATCAAGCTTCGTGTGAAATCGATAAATGGCTAACCCTTTACATTTAGAGCACTCATCGGGTATAATTAAATATGATAAAATTTATAAAACCTAATGAAAATATCATTGAAATTAAATATAAAATAAAAGGCGACCTTCCTTACAGACTTACAATTGATTATTTATTGATTAAGGAAAGAAAAACGAAAAAGAAAAATTAATTCATATTGAAATAATTTATAAAATAAAATTTCCTACTTCTACTAGCTAAAAGCCAGGGAAAGGGGGGGGGAGACAATTAATAATTTTATTGGCATTCCTTTTATTTTAATTTATTTTTTTTTTTTATTATTTTTTTCATTTTTCCATTATTAATTGTAAATCTGGGGAATCTCTTAATATTTCCATTTATTTATTCACGTCTATATTTTAGAAAATTTTTTTGTTTATTTATTTCTCTATTATCGTTATTATCGTTATTTTTTGTTCAATAATTTTTCATATGGCATTATTAATTCTTTTGTTTATTATTTCTATTTAATATTATTGGATCTCATAAAAATTTTTATTTTTTTTTAATTGTTTAAATTATGTCATGTATTCTATACATACTTTATTTACAAAACTTTTTAAAATATTGGTTTATAATTTATTAAAGCTGAATTCAATGTAAAAAATATTAATTTTTTTATAATATTTGGTATAAATTTAGAACCACTATCGTATTATTTATTCGTACATACAACCTTTCGTAAATTACAACCTTGCTTCTTGCACCACTTATGTAGTGTGTGTTAATTTTATGGATAAGTGGCTCGGGACTTACAGTTTAAAGTCGACTTTGAACGAGAGATTTTTCAGAAAATTTGCATGGCATGTTTCATGTTTATTCGCAGAGTTTTTGCCTGAAATCTGCTGAGTTGCAGTCGTCGAAGAAATATTCTTTTATTTGATTTCGTTTTATTATAGTAGTCTGACCTGGGGTTCGAACCGTAACCTCCTTGGCCGACCAATTTTGCAACTGTCTGAAGATGAAAATTTTTATTAAAGAATTGTGTTCAGGGAGGAACATAATTTTTGGTTCAATTGTCAAAGACAAACCTTAAAATGCTTACGAATTACTTTTTATTCAATTAGGAATTACTGATCTTTTGAAATGACCCACGATCTGTCGTTACTGTGAACGTTGAACCCTAACGAGGAATGTCGATTTCAATATTTGATTCAAACAAGACGACAGAACTTGTCACGGAATCTAGTACTTAGTGTGCTGACTCATTAGACTCGAGTCTGTAGTTCAAATCCCAGCTCAGGCATTTTGAAAAAAACGAAATATGAAAAAGTATAAGATGAATAAAATGGCCATGAAAAAGTTTCTCAAAAAACTATCGTTCTGAGTCGACTTTAAATTGTAGGCTCTGTCACTCATGGATAAAATATAACACACAGCAAGGCTGGTGTGAGATGCTAGGTTGTAGCTTTGACTAAAGACTTCGAATGACTAAATTAAGAAAGTAGGAGGTGACGTGGTGAAGTGGTTTAACCAGTTTCGAATATATGCAAAATAACAATTTTTCTTTCTCCCTCTTAGTAATGCTTTCAGAAGTCTTTCTTTCAGAAGACTCCTCGTGGAACATAACACTAACAAAGAATATTATAGTAGGATTATGGAGTGCCATCTTCTGTGCACGCGAAGGGGCAACCCTATTATTCTAGAACTTGTTATAGTAGACTAATTATATGTTTAGCTGGAAAAATTGCTTTGAGAAAACGGAAATGTAATAAGATGATGCAGAAGATGCAGGGGTTTCCTTAAAGGGAATAAAAATATTTAATTTTCATTTATACGTCATTGAGAATCTGACCACATGGGTTGGCTTCATTAATAGCGAATTAAATCATCAAGTGTAGAATCATAAAGTGTAGAATTTCCTTAAAAGATGTAGCAAAGTGCGGCGTTATTAGGACAAAGATCCTTTTCAGTCAATTAGTGATATCTACTCACGGTGATATCAAACGTGCTACTGCTACCCTCTCTCGCCCTCTCTTAGAATATATCTTATTAGTTTCGTTTGAAAGCTTAATTAAAGGCATTTCATTACTACCTTGCATCTTAAATATATTCGCTCCAAAAAAAAACTCCTTCATCTCTATCACACACCATAACACGTGCTTGCACAATTTCAAGCAAACAAAATATGAACTTTGTGTGTTCAATTCGTTATAATGAAATGCTACTGTATTAATAAAAATCAAATTACGTACATTGATTCGTACTTGTATGCTGTATTTAAATAGTAAATCTCTATAGAAAATACAAAAATAAAAAGTGAAGGAAAAACAAAAAAAAAAAAACAAATACAATTGCAAACAAAAATTAAAACCGACTTAAAAGAAAGAAAGAAAAAAAACTCATATCTTTACTGACTACAACTAGTTTCCAGCCAATCAGTATTTGTTTTATAATTTTTTTTTTCAACAAAAGAAATAAAGAAACAAGATTTTTTAATTCTAAACCAATGAGATAAATGTAAAAAAATACTAACAACAACAACAACAACAAAACCCAGTAGAGAAACTAAAACAGGTTCAAAAACAAATCTCAGCTCAGCTTTTGATTTGTTTCGGTCTTAAACTAGAGGCTGTACCATGTTGTTGTTGTTGTTGATGTTTTTGTTTTTTCTAAAACAAGTTAAAATTTTAATTATTATTATAATAAAACAATAACAATTCCACTAACAATTACAATAAAAATTATAATTAATAGTATTATGTATGTACACACAGGTACTAAAGTATACATACGGTTAACAAATTTCAGAAATTTTTTAACTAATCCGTTTTCGTTGAAAATCTTTATAGTTTCCTTGATGTTAAGACGGTCTTTTGCATTGGTTAAAAAATTTCTGAAATTGAACTGCACAGACCCACAAAGGTATGCATCCGATTTACAAATTTCACAAATTTCTGAACCAAGGCAAAACATCGTCTTAAAATCGAAGAAAGATGTCAGACAATTATAAAGATTTTCAACGAAAACGGATTGGTTAAAAAATTTCGGAAAGTTGTTATCCGTATATATACTTTTGTGGCTGAGTGTACGTATGTATGAAGTAGAAATATAAAATGGCAATATTTCTTGTCATTACTATTATTATTGTTGTAAATAATTAAAAAAAAAACATAAATTTGTTTCACTGTAATTACTTTTAAACCCACGCATATTGAAAGTATTTGTTTAAGGAATTTATTACAAAAGATTGATTATCTTATTTGCCTTAACTATAGTTTTAGTTGCGGTAACAATAATCCCAACTGTGGAGTTTATAAAACAAACATTTATTGTTAATACTTTTTTAACTTTTAAATTAACACAACAGAACCGTGAATTTTCTGGTTCGATTGTAGACGACAATCGAGCCTTATTCGTAAATTTTTAGTTGAAGATGAATTTTATTTTTTAATCGTTGGTTGTAAGTTGCCATCTGTAATTCCATTTTTAACATTTTTAGCAACTCGCAAACTCGACTGGAGTCCGGACTTTGCCGCCAGTGTTTCAATATAAAATTTTTAATTCATTTTGTCAGGCTATAGATAAATGGTAGTCGTGGTAGTCTAGGCCACGGTTCAAACCTCAGGTCAGGCAGCAAAGCGACAATATTTTTTTTTATATATTATTTTTTGAATCTTTCCTTTCGGAATTTACAATAAGTATTCAAATCTTAACCTAAGATAATACTAAATTAAAAGTTGTTATTGCCACTGCAACGTACAACTAATAGTGCTCATCAGAAATAAATTTATCTGATCAGATCATTTGTTTGAACTCTTTTGAGACGTCTGTGACCCTCGAATACAAATAAGTCTCTTGCAAGACGGTTGGGATGTTCTGTAATCCTAGAGATGTAATTGACACTGGCTACTTTTATTTCCTCTCGAACTAAGGTCACCTTCAGATCTTTATGGATGTTACTGTGTCTGATATACCAAGGAACATCTGTTATTATTCTAAGAAGTCTAGATTGCCGCCTTTGAAGCTTCTCTACATTGGATGGTGAGGCTGTTCCCCACAGTTGGATACCATAAAGCCAAATAGGTTTCAATACTGATTTATACAAAAACAGTTTTAGTTCTAAATCAAGGGTTGACTTAGGTCCAATAAGCCAGTAAAGCTGTGCTGTTCTAAGTTGATCTGGGTAATTTTGGCAGCTATATGGTGAGCCCAGGTAGGGCAACGGTCGAGATGGATGCCCAGATATCTTACAATATTATGTTCTGGTACTGTCACACCATTAATCTTGATGGGCGGACAATTTCCCTTCTCAGTGTAAACGTAATGTGCATGCACTTAGAAACATTGACTTTTATCTTCCATTTCAGCATCCAATTTTCCAAATCACTGACATGAGATTGAAGTCTTTGTGACGCGACTGTAGAATCTCTATGAATACTTAAAAACGCCGTATCATCCGCAAAAGAAGACGTGTGAGTCACTTAACTTGTAGGCATATCTGCAGTGAACAATATGTAAAGGAACGGCCCTAGAATACTTCCTTGATGTACGCCAGCAGATATCTTTCTGCGGGAGGGGGTGACATCTTTTGATTTTATTTGAAAATATCTATCCCATAAGTAACTTTTTAGCAATTTATGCACGTTCGTTGGTAAGAGCTGCGTGATCTTAAAAAGAAGTCCTTCGTGCCAGACCTTATCGAAGGCTTTAGATATATCAATAAATAGCGCAGAGCAATACTGCTTGTTTTCAAAAGCACGTCTAATTAAATTGGTAATTCTGTGCACTTGCTGAATCGTGCTATGTTTTCGCCTAAAGCCAAACTGACGGTCGAGAACTATGACGTTGGCATCAATATGCGGTGTTAAACTATTAAGCAGCATTTTTTCGAACATGGAGGAAAATATAAAAAAGTATTTCTTCTGCGGCTTCCTCTTAGTAGATTTCTGGCAAAAACCCTAAGAGTAAATAAAATTTTCATGTAAAGTTTCTCTATCGTTCGGAGTCGTCTTTAAACTGTATGTCCATTCATTTACTGATAAAATTAACACACACAACATAAGTGGTGTGAGAAGCTAGGTCATAATCCTGACGGAAGGATTGCAATGATCAATTATGTATGTATAGTTAAATGGTTTCGGTTAACTTTCTTTATTCCTTTTTCGTTCCTTCAAGGAACATCTTATTTGTGACATCAATATCTATAATTTTCTATTACTCTTTCGCTTTGTTCGTATTCCAATAATCAAACATTTGCTAGTTAAGTTTTAGCTTACTGTATCAATTTCCAGGATGATAGGGTTGCCATCTATTGTTGACGTTGTTGTATTGGGTGTTGTGGAAAGGAACTTTGCCTATTGTCTTAGTCTTTCTGAAGAGGTAGAGCTGCCTGATTATGTTACCCTCTGGGTTTACTACTTCAAAAAACTTAATGAAAATTCATATGTCCTTTCCTAGTGTACAGGTTTGCAGCAAACAACTTTAACCCACTACACCATGCCAATTCCGAGCCTGGTTATTAAAGCTTATGTGCAAGTAATTTTTATTTATTGAAAGCATACACATTCTGGTCGACATCCTAAGTGGTATTCATTCAAACATTCTCAGTTTGATAAGTTCTTACGGATCTCAAGCATGAAGAACTAAGTCGGATGCCATACCAGTACTACACTCTATTAGTATCCTGTTAAGAGCCTCATACACTTCTCCGCCTTTGTGTTGTATGGTTGCTAATGTAACATCAATTCCTAGAACCAATGTGACTTGTTATTTTTAAAATTACCCACTAAAAGCAATACGAGTATGTTTCTCGGTTTCTAGAGATGTTGATCTGTTGGCACTTCCCTCTGAAAGCCGAAATCAGTTTGTCCAACGATTTGTTGAGAGTAAGGATGTGCCTTTTAATAGGGTTAGCCACCAAAACACTGTCTTTTCTTTTTATCAATGTTTGCCAGGAGTCTCATTATGTAATTTGTTGTATATCAGAACCCATCAGACCAGTTTAGTTAAGCTGATCTAGAAAAATTCACGAATAAGCTTTAGATTTGCGACTTTATTAAGCTTTTGAATTTTAGATCAAGATCTGTGCTACATATCAGTAAAGCAACACTAATCGGATTGGTCCAGACTGTTTCAAATTTCATAATTTAATTGGCGATTGGTTAACGTTGTTGTAAAAAGAATTTCGGGTGATTTTAGCAGAAAGCATTTGAGAAATGAGGAACATCGCCCGTTTGAAACTTTGCGCAACATTAATGCCAAGAACTAAAGCTGTTTGATTGAGATGCAAGCCATTAGCGTGGTATCTTTTGCGTCCGACTCTTGAAAGGATATCATATCACTACCTTGAGAGTATTATTGACTTCGAAAGTTTAACAATTTTTAGAATTTTGAAGATCTCTTGGGCTTGATACGATTGTAGACTGTTTACCGGATGCTAAACGATCTACGAATGTAGAACTAATCTTGAACGCTTGAGGTATCCAAGTTGTGATGGCTTCCAAAGATGTGTTTAAAGTAATAAGAGGTAGTAACGTAACTCTTGAAGTTGTTTAAGGATGATTCAGCACTCTAAGGACTTATATTATTTGTTGCCACAACACATAGATTGAATCGATGTTGTTGATGTTTGGCAAACTTGTCAGTTTTAAGTGTTGCCTGGCTTTGTTGAGGTTATGTGATTTATTAAATTAAAGATCAAAAGATTCTAAAGCCATTACACTACTCTTAAAGGCAAATATGCTTTGAAAAGTTTAGTAAGCTCTTACAGAAATAATGGCTAGTTTCGTACGTGATCGGGGAAAAACAAAATCATGTTTTGGAAATCTTGTTGGTTTTCTTAGAAGAGGGTAGATGTGGGCAACAATGTGTTGATATTTTTTTTTGTTTCTATACATAATTGTTATTTAACCCTGGACGGTTACTCGTCATTTTTGTACATAAAGGTTACTCTTTGTTGAATCGACGAACACTTTAACCCTAATTGGTTACTGTTCGTCGAATCGACGAAGGTCATTTACTCTTTATCGTATAACTCTTTTATGTTTGAACAAATTTCGCTCTTTTGATAAAGAAAGATAGTAGGGAGTAAACGTACCCTGGCCACCCATTTTTTTTAATCCTGGATGGTCATTTTTGTACAGTAAGGTTACTCTTCGTTGAATCGACGAACAAAAAAAACATTTTTTTTCTTCGTCTACTGACTGCAAGTTTTCATTATCAACTAACGTTGTTGTGAAAAGAGCGAAATTTGGTCAAACATAAAAGAGTTATATGATAAAGAGTAAATGAGCTTCGCCAATTCGACCAACAGTAACCGTCCAGGGTTAAAAGAGACTTTTTTGTAATCTTTTCCCGATGTCTGTCAATAATCGATACACATTTCATTTCAAAATTTTATACTAAAAAGTCTATAAATTCTTGGGAATTCTGTAAAGTATCCGTAGGCCAAAATTGGCCCATAATTTAAATTATTCTGCCAAGTCATACCAGTTGGTTGATAAATTTGTGGGCACCTTTCTTTTAATCCATCCCTACTACCTTTATTGTTCTATTCGTTACAATTTCTATCTTTTAAGTCTGCTTTTCATTTTCCTCCAGCAGCATATGAAATTTCTAATTTCAATTGTAGGCGTTCAATTCGATTATTCAATAACGAAGACGAAGAAAAAAAATTTGTACAAAAACTTGTGACGACAAGAACAATTGAAAAAAAAAATAAATGAAAAAGACTAAGAAGAAGAATAGGAAAAAATGAATAGAACAAGAATTGAATAGACATTGAACAGATAAAATGTTAAAATGATTTGTCAAACTGTCAGGTATATTCAATCAAATTTCTTCAAACGTATACATATGAGCGAGCGAGAGCGTTCTCTTTAACCAACAATAACTGAAAATAGTATGAAAACCACGACGCTTAGAAAACATTGATTGATTGTTCGGCAGTCTATTTTTTGTTTCTTTTTTTAATTGCCGTCCCCAAACATTGTATGTATGTATGTGGTGTTATCTTGCAGTTAAGAATCTTTAAGCCAAAGACTAAAGACCAGAAAAAAATGGGTTTTTTCTTAAAATTTTTTTTTTTTTCAAATATAATTTCAAAAACCCAAGTGTTGGAATTGCTTAAAAACCTAAAGTACAGGATGAAGACTACTAAAGTACTGTGTAGTAATGTTTAGATTTGTTATAGAATTTCAGGTTTAAACAAATATACACGAGATGTGTTTTTGATGTGATGGAACGAATCTAATGAATTTCTTTATTTCTTTTATTTGTTTAATTTTACAACAATAATTTTTTTTATTTATAAAAACAACAACAACAACAAGAGAAGTATAATATTGTATTTATTTTATCTTTTTAATCACTTTATATCTGACTGAGACTGAGACTGTGAGTGAGTCTTTCTTACAAAGAATTCAATCGAAATTCTAAGCACGTTTCAATTGAAAAAAAGAAAAATTAAAAAAAAAAATTCTTTCTTGCTGTGGCGATGTGTATGTAGTATAAGTAGCAATACAAACAATAATAATAGACACAGGTTAACAGAAATATTTTTAATATTTTAACTTAAAGAGAAAAATGATCATCATGATGATGATGATGATGATCCCTCAAACCAAATTCGAAACACAATATTTATATGCCCGTTCTGACAGCTCTCTCTCTGGTAGTGTTGTAGGTGTTGATATGAAAAACAAGAAAAAAATTAATCAAATTATTTAAACTAAAACGCTGTTGTAATTATTAATTGTCAACGTTTAAGCGTTAACGTCATCACCATTCTCATCATCTGTTCAACGTTTTAAACATATTAATCAAGTATTTTGTTTTTTTTTTTCTATACTCACTTGGCTTTAGTCTCCCATTATCGTTAGCTATTCTCGTTGTTATATGTACGTATTCTCTCTTTTTAATAAATTCAAGAATTTCAATTATTTTTCAATGACTATTTTATTAAAATCGATTTTGTATATTTTTAATAGAAAAAAATTAAAAAAAATTAATTTCGTTGTAGTAGAGACAAAGGAAAGGCATATGAATACTCAAATATTTGAACAAAATTTTTGATAAAAATTTAATTTAATATTCCCCTTAGTCAGGGAATGTAAGGAAAAAAGAAAACTTCTGATTTAGATCAGGTTAAGTTAGGTTAGGTAGCATACACCCTCGAAGTAAGAGGTCCCACTTAATCTTTTATTGTGATACTTTTAATTTACCTGATACCAATCTATTCCACTCCTCATGGTAATCTCCGGGTGACATTTTTCATGTCCATCAACCTTTATCGAGTTGTGAGAGGGAAATATAGGGTTATACATTTCGTGGTTTCAAAAGAAAACGTAAATAGAACACATATAAAATATTTTTTTCATAATATTTCTTTTTTATTGTAAAGTTTGAACGTTGACATTATGTGTGAAACACTACATTGGGCGGTATCGCCCAATATTGGTTTTTAAGTGCTCAAGAGCTGAAGGTTTATCTGCATAAACACGGTCTTTCGCGTAGCCCCACAAAAAAAAAGTCTAATGGTGTCAAATCGCATGATCTTGGTGGCCAGTTGATATCGCCACGACGAGAAATCACGCGGCTAGGAAATGTCTCTTACAATAAAGCCATATTCGCTCGAGTTGTGTGGCACGTGGCACCGTCTTGTTGAAACCACATATTCTCCAAGTCGTATTCTTCAATACATACATAATTGGCCATTACAACCCTTCAGTCAGGATTACGGCCTAGCTTCTCACACCAGTCATGTTGTGTGCGTTAATTTTATACATGAGTGGCGGGACCTACAGTTTAACGTCGACTCCGAACGACAGAATTTTGAGAAACTTTTTCATGGCAGTTTATTTTACTCTCAGAGTTTTTGCCAGAAATCTGCTGAGAGGAAGTCGCCGAAGAAATATTTTTTTCATATTTCATTTTTTGATGTCTGACCTGGGATACGAACCCGGGCTTTACGAATAGTAAGCCAACACACTACCTACTACACCACGGCGACTTCTTCAATAGCAGGCAAAAAAAAATTCGGTTCTCATATGACCATAATGCTCCGAATTGACGGTAACAGTCGTTCCATCATGGTTTTCGAAGAAGTAAGGTCCAATCACACCTTCGGACCAAAGAGCGCACCTGACAGTGACTTTTTCTGAATGTAATGGCCTCTCTTCAATTACTTGAGGATACTCAGAACCCCAAATACGACAATTTTGTTTATTAACATACCCACCGAGTGTGAAATGTGCTTCATCGCTGGAAGAAAATTTTGTTCGAAAAATTGCCGTCCATTTTTGTAGTAGGTTTTGATAATTTTTATGCGTTGTGTGATAGTTAAGCGATCCATTTTCGTCAATGTCGACTTACCTTGACAGATGTCGAACTCTAGTTCCATACTTTTAAACCCACGAAATGGATAACCCTTTACAACAACTGTACTTTCACTTAAGGCAGCTGCAAGCGGAGCAAATCACAATAGTTTAACACGTTGACTGTCACGCGCGTTTACAGTAAAATCTCCTTGAGGCCACGCATAGTCAAATAAGCGTCACCCCAATACTGAAACTTTACTGTCACCCGAATATGGGTGACGGTGGCAGTCAACGTGTTAATTGTTTACTACAACCATTTAGTCTGGATTACAACCTAGCTTCTCACACTACTTATGTTGTGTTTGTTAATTTTATACATGAGTGGCAGGACCCAAACGACAGATTTTTGAGAAACTTTTCAAGACTCTTAGAGTGTTTGCCAGATATCTGCTCAGAGGAAGTCGCCGAAGAAATGTTTTGGTTCATATTTCGTTTTATTGGAGACGTCTAACCTGGGGTTTGAACAGTCGCCTCACGTCTAATAAGCCAGTACACAACCTGACCTATTAGACTACGGCGTCTTCCACTTTTGCTTTAACTGATCCTAATCTATTCCACTTCAAGTTGTTAACAAATTTCTACATAGTGATCTCTGAATGAATTTTTTCATATCCTGCAACCTTTAGCGAATTGCGAAAGGTTAATGCAGCGTTTATTCTCCCACTTAAGGTGAATACGAGTGTTCATTAATATCTACATAGAGCAAATTGCTATAAAAATCCGAAAGTACAACAGTTAATAGTTTACTAGTGTTTATTACAACCATTTAGCCAGGGGTTACAACCTAGCTTCTCACACCACTTATGTTGCGTGTGTTAATTTTATACATGAATGGCATAATTTTTTTTTCGTGGGAAGGGAGGAGAATGCCTAATGCATTCATGAAGGTCGTCACCATACATGGTATGTCGGACTCTCCCACTGGGTATACCGACTAAAAACCCGCCTTGTCTCCTCACCGGGGTATTATATCACCTCGGAACCACGGTTGTATTACTTCGAGGTGGACCCCTGTGCCAGTTCCATCATTGTCAGCCTGCATCCAGGCTCCGCTCTTTTCTTATTCTACTGCGTCTAGGTCGTATTTTTTCCATCGCAGGACATAGGGCACAAATTGTTTTACTGCGTTCCAGTTTTCTCTGCCGTTTGTCATTCTCAGCACAACGTTTGTAGCACTAATAATGCCGATTTCAACCTCGAGACCCTGACGTCTTTCGGCCCAGCCACTGCAGCCGAAGAAAGTGTGTTCGGCATCGTCTAACATTCCCTCCTCCTCGTAGATGCAGAATGGCGAGCGACATCTCTGAAATATCCATGACCGGTCAGCATCTGGGTTATATAGTAGTCTACTCCGCCGTTTTTCTGTTTTTCCACACTTGCAACTCGGGAATCAGTTTATATGTCCACCTACCATGGCGTTCATTTTCCCAGCGATATTGCCATTTTAAGAAGACTTCGTGCTGTATGCTCTGCGACTGAGTCGTGCTCTGTCTAGCGTTGAAAATCATCCGGCGTTCAATTGCTTGAAGGTCTATGGGAACCATTCCAGCTATTATTAAGGCAGCTTGTGTTGATACCGTGTGATGCGAGGATGTGACCCGTAAAGCTGCCATTCTCTGCACAGATAGTAGTTTTTGGCTCTGGTTCGAGTTTTCAAAGCAGAAGCCCAGATTTCAGAGCCATAAAAGAGTATACTATTTCCAGCCTCCATGAGTAACTTCCTCCTACTTGGGAGTGGTCCTCCGGTATTTGTCATCAGTCTACTCAGCTGTGTTGTTATTTTAGCTGCTTTCGCTGTTGCATACTCTTTCTGCTCTCAGTAGGTCAGTTTCGAGTCCAGTCTAATCCCAAGGTATTTAATCGATCTCTTCGTAGGGATAACCAAGTCGCTATATTTATTTCGATCACGGTCGGAATATGTCGTCTTGTTAGTAACAGCAGTGAGTGGCAGGATACAAACGATAGATTTTTGAGAGACTTTTTCATGGTAATTTTTATTTATTCACAAAGTTTTTGCCAGAAATCTGCTGAGAAAAATTCGACGAAGAAATATTTGTTTCATATTGCGTTTTATTGGAGACTTTCGACCTGGGGTTTGAACCGTGGTCTCATTGTCTAATAAGCCTGTATACAACCTAATAGACTACGGCGATATCGTCCTGTAATACACAACCTAATATACAATGTTCAGTCAGTCAGTATCTTTAAGGCAGCTTGGCTACGCACATAGTATGTATGCTCTGAAATGACCCATTTCCAGACCAGTACCGCAAACGCCTCAGCCTGAAATACCCAGCATTTAAGAGAGAGCCTATGGGTATTCTATCTAGCATTCGAAGAAATTCCATAAAAATTTATTTCATATCAAAGCATACTTTGTAGTCAACTTTTTTTTTCCAAAAAAAAAAATGTTTTTTATTTTCAGGTTTTTTATCTGCTTTTTTTAAATATTTTGTTTTTTTTGTTTTTTTTTTCAAATTCTTAAATTTCAATTGGCATTATGGTTTGTGATTTAATTACGATTGGTTGTCAATTGATTGGCATGATGCAGACCAATAAATTAATGATTGTTGTTGCTTGTCTTTGTTACTTTACTTTGTATTTTTTTTTAAATATTTTTTTCTTGTTTTTAATTTTCAATATTTCAACCATTTTTGTTTGCATTTGAAACTCAAGTTAAATTAAGTTTATTGAACACAGAGTCAAAGTATAAATGGAAACAAAAAAAAAATACATAATAATACTGCTGCTGTATATATATACAGCAGATGCCAGATTTACTGAATTAATGCCATATTTAGACGATTTTAGTGGACATCAACACACACACTTCGGGAGTAAAATAAAATTGCAACGAAAAAGTTTCTCAAAAATCTATCGTTCCGAGTCATCTTTAAACTGTAGGTACCGACATTCACAAGAATTAACACAAACAAAATAAGTCGTATCACAGGCGTACAGGGAGATAACCTTACTGATGTCGAAAAAGTTCGACAGAGCAACAGGATTGCAGAAGACATTATGGGGATATTCTATATACATACATATATACATACATAGGTTGAAGTCTGGTTGCGATACTCTACTGCCTGTTGTCACACCCGTTGTATTTTTTGTTCGTTCCAAATTAATGCTGATAATAGTGAAAAGTCAAAATATATGATTATAATTCATTGTGCATAGCTTACGTACATGATGAGTCACACCCGTTACACTTTTTTTCGCCCCAAAATTAATGGTGATAATATTGAAAGCTAAAATAAAGAATTACAATTTATTGTGCATAGCATACGTGATGTGTCACACCCGTTACATATGGATTTAATATCCGTTACAATTTTCTCGCCCCATAATTATGCTGATAATATTGAAAGCCAAAAAAAGAATTACAATTTATTGTGCATAGCTTACATACATATGTACATGATGAGTCACACCCGTTACATAGAGGTTTCACGCCCGTTACACTTTTTCGTTCCAAATTAATGCTGATAATTAATGCTGATGATTTATTGTGCATAGGATATGTACATGATGTGTCACACCCGTTACTTTTTTTTAATGATTTCAAAATTGGAAAAATTTCCCAAACAGCCTGTCGTTCAGAGTTGACTGTAAAAAATAGGTCCCGCTCATGTATAAAATTAACACACACAACAGAAGTGGTGGTATGAGAAGCTAGGTTGTAATCCTGACTGAATTGTTTTAATGAGTGTAGGTACATACACTTGTGGACACACAATTAAGTCATCTATGCAAAATTTTTCATTTTTATAAAAATTAAAAAATTTAAGAAAAGTGGAAACAAAAACAACTTATATTTATTAATTTCATATGCTTAATAATTAATTAACAGCAAAAACTTATATAGTTTTTCATTGTAAAAAATGTTTTGGTACTTAGTTGATATCAGACTTAAAATTTAAGTGGACACATAATTAAGTCATTTGAAACAAAATATTGAAAATTCAATTTAATTACTTTATTTTTCACCCAAACTATTTTGAACCTTTAATATTTTGTGGAGAAACCTTTTTGCCGTATTATTTCAGTACATCTTTGTGGTATTGAGTTGTTTAAGTTGCGACACTGCTCAGGACTAATGTTATCCCATTCTGCTTGGAAAAGCTGCCAAAGTGCTTTTTGATGCTGGGTTTTTTGGCTGCAACTGCTCGTTTTACGATCCCCCAAAGATTTTCAATAGGGTTCAGATCGGGACTTTGAGTTGGCCAATCAGGAATGCCTATTTTTTCCTCAGCAAACCTAGGTTTAACTACCCAAGATGTTTGCTTCGGGTCGTTATCATGCTGAAATATCCGCGCTAGTGGTAATTCGTTGTCATAATCTTTAGTCAAATTGTTCCGTAGGAACCATTACTGACTAACCTCCATGCTTTACGGTTTGTTTGGTGTACTTTGGGTATAATTGTGTATTGACAGGACGTCTTACATAGGGTCTGCCATCATTTCCAAAGATATTAAACTTGGGCTCATCACTCCATACGACTAATTTCCAAAATTTTGTCGTCTTTATGGAGGTGGGTTTTGGCAAACCGCAAGCGTTGCTGAATATTTTCTTTGGACACATTAGGTTTTGTTCTCGCAAAACGTCCATGGAGATTATTTTCAGTCAAGTGTTTTCTTACGGTCCTTGCCGATATTTTAACAGCGTGTTCCAACTCAATATACTATATAATCTAAGTAGATATGAGGAATGGGTCAGCTTTACTGATCCTGGCTAAAAAAAATAAGCATTCCTGATTGGCCAACTCAAAGTCCCGATCTGAACCCTATTGAAAATCTTTGGGGGATCGTAAAACGAGCAGTTGCAGCCAAAAAACCCAGCATCAAAAAGCACTTTGGCAGCTTTTCCAGGCAGAATGGGATAACATTAGTCCTGAGCAGTGTCGCAACTTAAACAACTCAATACCACAAAGATGTACTGAAATAATACGGCAAAAAGGTTTCCCCACAAAATATTAAAAGTTCAAAATAGTTTGGGTGAAAAATAAAGTAATTAAATTGAATTTTCAATATTTTGTTTCAAATGACTTAATTATGTGTCCACTTAAATTTTAAGTCTGATATCAACTAAGTACCAAAACATTTTTTTACAATGAAAAACTATATAAGTTTTTGTTGTTAATTAATTATTAAGCATATGAAATTAATAAATATAAGTTGTTTTTGTTTCCACTTTTCTTAAATTTTTTAATTTTTATAAAAATGAAAAATTTTGCGTAGATGACTTAATTGTGTATCCACAAGTGTATGTAAGACGTTAAATGCTTTTTTAAACAAACTTTGGCAGCTAAGTTTCCCTAGCGCTTTTATAAAACCCATACATCTGGCAACTTTGTTTGAATAAGAGATACTTTACAGCAGCCTTTTGATCACAACGTTTTTGTATTGTATTTATTGTTGTTGTTGCTGATGCTGATGCTATAGCTGGTGTTGTTGTTGTTATTGTTGTTGTTTTTAATCGACAAGATACTTTATTATAACAAGTATCTTGAAACAGTAGCCGGGTAATGGTTAACGCCTATTGCTTTAAGGGGGTAATAATATAAGAAACACTCAAACACACACAGAGTAAAAAACAAAAACGCAACAATAAAATTTAATTTCTTTTTTTTTTTTTAACAAATAAACAAACAAAAAAAACACAAAAAAAACAGAAAGAATTAATTCCCTGGCAAGTATATCTAGATCGGTTTTAATTTTATATTCGTGTGCTTATGTGGTATAATAGAGCGACGATAGAAAATTGCCGAAAAAATGGAAGAAAAACAAAAAAAAAAACGTTGAAATTAAAATGCGTATAAATAGCCCGCATTTACAAGCACATGACAATAAAAATTAAATTAATTTTTATTATTTTTTATTATAACCATTGCCACCAACAACAACAACAACAATTACAGCAAATAAAAACAAAACATTGTAACACAATGATCGTCGTCGTTAGAGGAATTAAATTTTTTTGTTCGTTTCGTTTACTTTGAAAATAATTGTTTCAACTCTACTCTGCTCTGATCATTACGAAGCTTTTCTTCTTCGTTTCTTTTCTGTTTTCCATTTACAGCGTTCAGCGCTTATGTCAATTGCTAATTAAAGCCCCTCTCAACTAACAACTAGCATAATTCTTTAATTTTTTTGGGTGTATTTTACAGCCAAAAAAAAAAAAAGAAGGGAGTAACAAAATCATAAGGGTTTTCTCTTTAAACACGTTATTAAGCCATTAACGTATTGTACTTACCAAATAAATAAACACATGTTCAGGCATGGCGGTCTCATTCGAAAAATAAGCACAAGGCTCTCTGATGGTATTTGAAACTTTGATCGATTGTTTCAACAGAGAAAAATTTTTGAGGTAATCTGGTAAGACTGCCTGTCAGCTGTTAAATATCGAACATCTGAAATAAAGTTTATGAATATGGATCCTCCTTAATAACCGAAGAAGAAGAAGTAAAAATTAATTTAAACTTATTCTTAAAGTGGTATCTCAAACGTGATTATTTTTAAGGCATTGCGGGTTCAAGTCTGAAAGCGTATTCTTTCTCAAATAGCCCTGAAATAAAGATAACCTTTAATTCAAACCGCTATAGCCCTATTTTCTAGGTCTGGAATCAAAAATTATAAACTGAACAGTGTCTGAGCTAAAAGCCACAGACACGACTGAATTTGGTCCACCACTTGATCTCCAATATCATGCAATTCGATCCGATTAAACTTACTACATACATTCATACATACATAATTGGTCATTACAACTCTTCAGTCAGGAGTACGACCTAGTTTCTCAAACCACTTACATTGTGTGTGTTAATTTTATACATGAGTGGTGGAACCTACAGTTTAAAGTCGACTCGGAACAACAGATTTTTGAGAAACTTTTCATGGCAATTTTATTTTACTCTCAGAGTTTTTGCCAGAAGTCTGCTGAGAGTAAGTCGCCGAAGAAATACTTTTTGTATTTTATTTTGATGTCTGGCCTGGGGCTCGAACCCTGGCTTTTCGTCTAATAAGCCAACACACTACCTACTAGACCACGGCGACTTTTTGATCTCTAATATCATGCAATTTGATCTTATTAAACTTTTTTGTAAAGCTCCATCGACTCCAACTTTGCCTATCGGAATAGTCCCGTAGCGTTAAGGCATTTGCAAACCAATATTCCGCAATAAATACCACACGTTAGTGCTCGATGACTATCACAAGACACACACACACTACCTACATAATTGGTCATACTTACTTACTTACTTAATTGACCATTGACAACCCGATTAACGGATTTCGGCCTGCCTTAACACATCCTTCCAGGCGCCTCTGCTTCTTGCGCGTCTTCGCCAGTTGATGACACCAATCGATGACAGGGTTTCCTCGATTTGGTGCTTCCAACGCAAACAAGGTCATCCTCTTCGCCGACTTCTGCAGATCCACGCATCAAATACCCGTCTCGCCAGAGCATCCTCCTCAACAACAATATGGCCGAGCCAGCACAGCCGTTAGATGTTAATATGCTGCACAACGTGTATGTCGTTGAGGAGTTTATACAGCTCACTGTTGGTTCGGATTCGGTAATCACTGCGCCATATCTCACTGGACCGAAGATCTTACTTAGGACTTTTCTCTCCAATACTCTCAAGGCTGCTGCATCAGTCCCTAATAGTGCCCATGCTTCTGCGCCATAAAGAAGCACGGGGAGGATGTACGTCTTGTAGAATATTAGTTTTGTCGTACGAGAGAGGCCTCTGCTACTCAATTGCCTCTTGAGACCATAGTAGCATAGTGCGCTTGATCTCCAGGCTGACATTATTTGTGGTGGTAACGGCGGAGCCTAGATAAATAAGTTTCTTGACTATAACGAAAGTATAGTTATCGGCCGTTATTTGAAATCCAATACGCCGAACATCTCTTCTTGTGGATAATATATACAGTAATCCGTCGTTTCGATTTATGTCGCCTTTTTTTGGAACCAACTGAGACTTTCATATTGCTCATACTACAAAGTAGTATGTTTTTAACAAGGAACTTAAAAATTTACAGTAATCCCTCGATTTACGTCGCAGTTGGTTCCAAAAAAAATCTACGTTAATCGAATGACGATGCAAATTGAAGTTAGAGGGACAAAAAAAATTTGACGACGTAAATCGAAACAACGTTAATCGAGGCGACGTAAATCGAAGTATTACTGTACTTCGTTTTGCCCTCATTTACTGCCAGACCCTTCTTAGTAGACTCTTGGTTCAATAGCACTGAAGGTACGCTGCAGCGTACGCAAGCAACTGTATGCTTTTTTGAAAAATTGTGCCATTGTAATGCAATCCCTCCATTCGCAGAACACTCTCCATGACGAAGTTGAAGTGATCGCATGATAAGGGATGGCCTTGTCTCAAACCTTGCACGATATCAAAAGGTTGAAGGAGCTGCCAGAATTGCTCAACATCTTTCTCTGCATAGCCTTCGCAGGTATACAGAGCTCAGGCATAATTGATCATTACAAGCCTTAATTTTATACAAGCGTGTCTCCGAACGACAGATTGGTTTAAAAACATTTCATGGCAATTTTATTTACTCTCAAGAGTTTTTACCAAAGATCTGCTGTGAGGAAGAAATATTTTTTTTGTATTTTTTTATTGTTGGAGATGTCGAACCTAGGATTTGAACCGTGGCCTTACATTTAATAAGCCAACACACTAAGTACTAGAGTCTAGTAACTAGACTATGGTAGGTAGTTTTACATATTGGTTCTTGTCTTGGCTAAATTTAAAAAAATATCATATAAAGGGTCCGCCAAATAACTTTTTTTTTTTTGAAAATGCTTTAAAAAACTACGGAATATTTTCTCAAATTTTCTTTTTTTATTTGAAAGTACAATCCTTCCGGTTAACAATGGAAAATAATTTCATTCAAATGACTGCCTTGGCTGGCCATGCAGTAGCCTACACCAGAAGATGCCGATTTTGACAAAAAAAAAATCATCTTTTCAAATGAAGCTCACTTTGATCTTGGCGGGTATGTAAACAAGCAAAATAGTCGCATTTGGAGCACAGAAAACCCGCACGCATACATTGAAAAGCCGACGCACCCAAAACGAGTCACTGTTTGGTGCGGATTTTGGTCCAGAGGCATAATTGAGCCATTTTTCTTTGAAAATGAGCAAGGAGTGACCGTTACAGTCAATGGCGATCATTATCGGGCCATGTTGAACGAATTTTTGTTCACAAAAATTGAAGAGGAGGATATTGGCAACATTTGGTTTCAACAGGACGGCGCTACGTGCCACACAGCCGAAGCTACACTCGATGTTTTGCGCCCTGTTTTTGAAGATCGCATTATCAGCCGCAAAGCTGATGTCGTTTGGCCACCTCGGAGCTGCGATTTAACACCGTTGGACCATTATTTGTGGGGTGCCGTCAAAGATAAGTGTTACACCGACAAGCCAGAAACAATTGACGCTTTAAAGGACAATATTCGTGAAGCCATTGGTGAAATACAGCTGCACACAATCGATAATGTGCTTAAAAATTGGACCGATCGTGTAGGCTACTGCATGGCCAGCCGAGGCAGCCATTTGAATGAAATTATTTTCCATTATTAACTGGAAGGATTGTACTTTCAAATATAAAAAGAAATTTGAGAAAATATTCAGTAGTTTTTTTAAAGCATTTTCAAAAAAAAAGTTATTTGGCGGACCTTATATTTTGAATTTTCTTTTTCAATTTCTTTTAAATCCTTTTCTAACTAATTTTAAATGAATCATTTGATTGCCTTTACTATACGCCAATAAGAGAATTCATTGACAATATTTAAATTATTTGTTTCTATGTTTCTTCTTTTATTTTTGAGAATAAAACCTTGAAAATGCATTAAAAATTGTGATGTGATTTAAACCATAACGAAATTCCTTTTAAATCTTAGAAATACAATAAAAACAAAATAAAAAAAAAAAGATTTTAAATCAATATCAAAATGATTAAACAATCAATTTGAGAGAGGAGAGGAGAGAAGAGAAAAATTCATACATTTTTGCTTAAACAGCACTGGGGTAACGATTTTCAAAATTCAACAGAAAAACGACAAATACTTTGATTTTGTACATACTAAAGTTGTTCGTTGGTTCGATGTTGGGGTTTTATTGGAACAGAGTTGAGCTTTGTGAGCAGCACAGTTGAGGAAATGATAAATAGTTTTATAAACTAATCTGAAACCCAAATCAACCTTAAACTAAGCAAGCAAGCAAGCAGCAACAGTAGAAGAGGAGAGTAAAAGACCAAAAAAAAAAAACTTAAAAATGAAACGTTAAACACAAACGTTTTTAAACAACTGACTGACTGACTGACAATAAACCCACTCAATAAGAAACAACAACTAAATCCTCAAATCGTACAAACAAACAAACAAATTCTATAATAAAAAAGGTGTGTTTTAATAAAAACAACAACAGCAGCAGCAGCAACAACAACAAATGATAAAAACAAAACAAAAATTAAAAACAAAACAAAATTTAAACACGAAAATTAAAACACCAACAACAACTACACAAATTTAGGCACCCAGAGAGCAGTAGTAGATAGAGGAGAGACCCCACCAAAAAACTAAAGAAGAAATGTGATGAAAATATTAATTTAAACTCTTAAATTAGTAGAGAAGAAAACAACAAAAAAAAAAAAAACAAAAAACGAAACAAATCTTTAGAAGAAGTCTGTCTTTAAATGTGATGACACATGAAGTTTTTCAATACATGGCTTATGCTATCGCACTCTGCTGATACAAATTAAATAACCCAACCAAGTCAAGAAAGAAATCAAACGATTACACAATCGATTTTCGAATTGTGTGATCGAATTTTAAGCGAAAAATAAATTTCAATTTCACACACTTATATATGTATGTATGTACAATTCCTTGTATTTCAAAAAATTTAAAAAAAAACCTTTTTTTCAGTCTGTCCTGAGAGATTTAAATCGTAAACATATTTATTTGCATCTATTTGTGACAGATTTTGTGTGTTTTTTTCTCCCAGGAAGTTGTATCACAGAATCATGTATACGAGTACATACACACACCCCAATGAATGAATATAAAAAGCTTTTCGAAATGAAAGCAAAAAAAATAAAACCTACAAATACCACACTTCCTTCATTAAAGTGTTTTGATGTGAATCAACTCCCTTTGAGAAAAGGGCCTGGTAGGTCTAGAAGATGCCAATAGATACGTATAACAGAACTAGTTTTGAAGGCTCCCGTCATTACCGTAATACTCCCGAAAACACGGAAGTCGTAGAGTTAAGGATATGGAAAATCCTTCTACTAACACCGAGTTCATGGGGGCCTATCATTATAACCTCGAAGTCCAATGGAAAAGTTTACTGAGCAGCTTTCGTCTGAGATAAACGTCACACCAAGTTCATTTAATCCAAACAAATTTTTGTTCACTTCTTTTGCTATGAAGCGGTATAACAGCGAATTCATGTCGTACGTTTACCAAAGAGTGTTGCTGATTTGACCGAGTTATATTAGTAATGTCACCATGCGACCTATGGTACTCCTGTCATAGTTTATAGGGCATCCCCTATATATGTTTCCCCCAAGCACACTGTCCTGACAAACCTCACGATTCAAGCTCGGTGTCAACAGCACCTGGTATGCAATCAGGGGTCTCATTTCATTCTCAACCTCACAGAGTCTATATGTAAGGCTCCACATGATTCTGCTCGTTGTCAACAGCACTTGGTATGCCTGCAAGTGTTTCGTTTTGGGATGTATTAATGCCTCACTGGTTCCAAGAATGTGTTTCGATGATTAATTTTCAACGTTACAGAATCAGGTCGAGTCGTCCCTAGATAGTCGGATGCATGTCTCAGATCTCCTCTTATTACAATTTTCCCACAAGAGCTTTTGATTGCCTCAAATCCATTTGGTTTAAGAAGAGTCTTCGTCTCCCTTTATCTTCCCTTTCCTTGCGCATACCTTTCCAAACATCCGCTTCCATTTCACAGCATCGTTCTCGTTCTCTAAACGGCATGTACAGTCACTCCAAAAACTGAGTGCTCACAGCTACTTTGATTTTGTTAACGCATATTTTTATTAAAAAAAATAAGTATTTTAAAAACAAAGTTTATTTTTATATTCACCATTTATTATAGTTTAATATTCAATACTTAAAAACTTAAAAAAAATTCATATTATTCTATAAAAGAAAACAAAAACAAAAATAAAACTTAATTTTCACCTACAAAAATTGAGTGCTCACTTATGATTAATTTAAAAAAATCACTTCAAACAATATTTTCAATATTTTGTTTGACCTCCTTATTTTTAATTATGGCTTCTAATCTTCTTGGAATAGAATTGACAAAATTTTGGGTCACCTCCGATGATATTTTTGCCCATTCTTCTTGCAAAGCCTGTATTAAATCATTTTTGTTCCCAATTTGCCTTTCCCTAATTTTTCTGTCCAAGAGTTCCCAGAGATTTTCAATTGGGTTAATTAATATCTGGAGATTGAGGAGGTGTTTCCATCCATGTTGGAACGTTGGACAACAGCCACAGCTTAGTATTTTTGGCGGTATGTTTGGGGTCGTTGTCCTGGGTAAAAATATAATTTGGCGGAAGACCCATTTTTTGTACGCTGGGGACCAAATGTGTTTGTAAAATGTCGATATATTTTTTGTGGTCCATAATGCCATCTATAATCTGTAAATTTCCAACACCACCAGCAATCATACACCCCCATACTAAGACTGAGCCACCCCCATGCTTAAATGTGGGACAAAGATTCGCGTCATTTAATTCTTGGTTGGGCTTCCTCCATACATCTTTTGCATCTTCCATCATTACCATACAAATTAAATTTACTTTCGTCTGTAAAAATTACGCGATTCCAATATTACATAGGCTTATCTTTATGGGATTTAGCATAGACAAGACGTTTTTTCTTATTGACTTTGCTTATAAACGGCTTTTTTCTCGCAACTCGGCCATGGAAACCAGCTTTATACAGCACATTACGAACTGTATTAACACAAATATTGTAACCAAACTTTATGTTAAAGGCTTTTGTAAGTTTTGTAGCTGGTAATTTCGGCTCTTTTTTGATTTCCCGAACTATTAAGCGTTTTTGGGGTTCAGATAACGCAGGTGGTCGTCCAGATCTTGGCTCGTTTGTTAACTTTTTGGTATTTTTATATTTGTCAGTAATCTTTTTAACGGTGGAATAAGGTCTTTTAACTATTTCTCCAATTTGCCTGATTGATTTTTGAGATTCACGAAGATTAATTATAATTTGTCTTTCCGCCTCGGTAGTTTCTTTTCGTTTAGGAGCCATGTCCACAATTTCTTTTTTTTAAGTTACTTTTATAACCACGCGTGTCACTAAAATGTTATTAATAATCTTAAAAACGTTTATTATCCCAATTTACTTTGTATTGTTTTCGTAAAAGTGCAGTTATTTTCGCAATTAATAACAAAACAAACAAATGAGCACTCACTTTTTGGAGCAAAAATTTTACGCATATTTTGTTTTTGCTTTAAAATTTAGAATTTTTTAAATCTTTTAAAATTTTTAAGTACATAATAATAAACTATACTGCATAGTTAATAAAATAATACAAATAGAATTTTCAAAATATTTAAATTCTGGTTAAAAAACTAATGAAAAGACTAAATTTATTATTGAGCACTTATTTTTTGGAGCCACTGTATGCTCGTCTGCTTACGCGAGAATACCTAGGTCAGCAAGGTCCCAGCAGGAGGTAGGTCAGGTCACCGGGTAGCTTCACATTCTGAGGCAAGTTCACTTGGTGGCTCATATGGCCCATTGTAGTACCCAATGTGAGATAAGCCTCCTTGTCATGATCTGCTAGCGGTGGGTTTATATCACCCCGAGTTCCGGATGTAACCGGCTAGTTCACTTAGTGGCACGTTCGCCACCATGCCCAGATCTTCAAACGTTCTATCAGCCAAAAACCAATGCACCGATTCCGCTTCTTCCACATCTTGGCGACTTCTGCAGTAATCCTGGTGCAGCAGATCGAGCTTGTCAGCGAAACTGCCAATGGCGCAGTGTTCCATTAGAATTCCGTTCTCTTGTCGAATTCAAGTAGTTCCTCTGTCCACTGTTGGCAACCAGTTATATTGGATTACCCAAGATTTGCTGAATTCAGTGCTGCTTTTTCAAATTTGGAAAAGTATTTTTGTAGAGGCGCATATATCTTCTGAAAATTAAATGCCTCATTCTATTCCATAAAATTATTAATACGGGACAGCCGGAATATTTAGTAGACCGTATTAAGTTTGCTAGGTCATGCCGAGGCATGAAGATTATTCAACAACGTTACAGGACTCTTCTGTCACAGCGACAGTTCTTTATACACACCACTAGTCTCTGGAATTCCCTACCAAACTACATCCAAAAGTTAGGCAATGCAAACGCGTTCAAAAAGGAGTTATTTAAATTGTTCTCTTAATGAAAAGTTTGTTACGTTCTTAGCATGTTTATTATATCGGTTAAATATTTATCCTTACTTTTCTATACCAATTTTTGTAAATATTTCTTTTTTATATCTTTAGAATTCTTTATCTTTTTTACCTTTTTTATTTTTTATTTTCCTAAATAATTAAATCAATTAAATTATATTTCTACTCAATTTTAATATTTTAATATTTTAATTAATTTGTTTTTTATATTAATTTGTTAGTCTTACTTAATTTCTTATATTTCATAATTTTTCATTATTTTTTTATGTATTATATCTTATTGATCCTAAGCATAGCACTATAACTTATAAGATTAAAATTTTGTTGTGTTATGTTAATTATAATAAATAAATAAATAAATAAATGTAAAATATCCCCTCTATCGTCCCCGATCCCTTCCATGCCAGTTCATCAGCCTTTTCGTTTCCGTCAGTCAGAGGTAATCTTATTAAGTTTCCCAAGTTGATTCAGCTTCCTTAGACAGTCTCGAATGCTCCAATAGCGGCCTGACTGTCAGATAGAATTTCTATGGCCTATATTGAATACACATACATACATACATAATTGGTCTCATTACAACCCTTCAGTTAGGATTACGATCTAGTTTCTCACACCACTTATGTTGTGTGTGTTAATTTTATAAATGAGTGGCGGGACCTGCAGTTTAAAGTTGACTCCGAACGACAGATTTTTTTATTTACTTTCAGAAATTTGCTGTCAGAAATCTGCTGAGAGGAAGTCGCCGAAAAAATGCTTTTTGTATTTTGTTGTGATGTCTGGCCTGGGGTTTGAACCCTGGCTTTACGTCTAACAAGCCAACACACTATCTACGAGGGTTCTACTTCTTGATTTTTTCACTGGAGTTTTATTCTCCTGCTTTTTCATTGGCATACCGACTCTGTATTGGGTATTTTTATTGCTGGAAATTTATCAGGAATTTTGGAAGCACATCCAACTCGTCTAGCTTTTCACAACATCCATGCTGTGTGTCCAGAGGGACAAACAGTTTCACTTCGAACGAATAAACGAACGATAAACGAACAAATGGCCGGAAGGCCACTGGAAGCAGAAGGTCGTCAAAAGAAATATTTTCCACATTCATATTTTCTACGCGACGTCAGAGTAGGGGTTGGATTTCGTGACCTCAAGTTAGGTTAGCCGACACCTCCTACTAGACTACAACCATAACCAGCGTACTTAAACGTCGTTCTTCCTTTAATAGTCTTACCAGGTTGTATAAGTTCATAATCAATCCTGACTTTACTACCATCACAATTTTTTTTGAAGTCGCCGTAGTCTAGTAGGTAGTGTGTTGGCTTATTAGACACAAAAGCCTGGGTTCGAGTCCCAGGCCAGGCATCAAAGATAAAATACAAAAAAGTATTTTTTCGGCGTCTTCCTCTCAGTAGATTTCTGGCAAAAACTCAGAGTAAATAAAAATTGCCATGAAAAGTTTCTCAAAAATCTGTCGTTCGGAGTCGACTTTAAACTGTAGGTCCCACCACTCATGTATAAAATTAACACACACAACATAAGTGGTGTGAGAAACTAGGACGTTGTACAATGGGTCAATTCGACCTCCGGGTACTGTACTTGTCTTAATTGACAAGTACACGTCCTTTAACCTAACCTAACCTACTACCATCACTGCTTTGTACATGAGGTTTGGCGCACATTATGTCAATGTGATTGATTTTCCTTCGTCCTGTATTTATTCGCTTTAGAAATGATTCGACTTCCTGTCGTTTTAGAAGCAAATTGTGAATGGAAATTCAATCCATTAAATTGTGCGAGACATTCTGCTTCGTTTTTGTATTCAGCTTTCTTTTCTTCTGCCTTTTTTAGTGATTGGTCGACCAAGGCGAGGTGCATCTTAAAATTAAAATGATCGTCTCTCAAACAGGCTATAGTGTAGTTTGGTGCACTTAATAGTACATACTTATATACATACATAGATAATTGGTCATTACAACCCTTTTAGTCATGATTACGACCTAGCATCTCACGCCACTTATGTTGAGTGTGTTAATTTTATACATGAGTGGCAGGACTAACAGTTTAAAGTCGATTCCGAACGACAGATTTACTCTCAGAGTTTTTGCCAGAAATCTGCTGAGAGAAGTCGCTGAAGAAATCCTTTTTATATGTTGTTTTGATGTCTGGCCTGGGGTTTGAACCCTGGCGTTTACGTCTAATAAGCCGACACACTACCTACTAGACTACGGCGACTCATCATCATCGTACTTAATTGGTCATTACAACCCTTTTAGTCAGTATTACGACCTAGCTTCGCACGCCACTTATGTTGAGTGTGTTAATTTTATACATGAGTGGCAGGACTAACAGTTCAAAGTCGATTCCGAACGACAGATTCTTTTTGAGAAACTCTTCATGGCAATTTTATTTACTCTCAGAGTTTTTGCCAGAAATATGCTGAGAGCAGTCACCGAAGAAATATTTTTCACATTTTCGTGTTGATGTCAGACCTGGGGTTTGAACCAAGGTCTCACGTCTAATAAGTCAACACACTACCTGCTAAACTGCGGCGACTTCAATCGAATAGAACTGCAATCCATTAAATTGAATGAAACAATGTACATATTTGGTTTTTGTATTCACTTTTCTGCCAATTATGACTTCGTCTTTTTAATGTTTGGTCCACCAGTGCGGGGTGCGTCTCTCCAACAGGCCATAGCGTTGCCTCGTGCACTTAACAGTACCCAATCATTAAAATACTAAATCCAAACCATCCCATCGATTTTTGTTTAGTAATGTACGTATTAAATTTCTAATTTACGTTGGTTTCCCTTGACAAATATTGGTTTTCATGTTTCTTATTACAAAGTAAATAGAATATTTTAAATGCTTTAAATAAATATTTTAAAAACTTATTTTTATTATAAACAATTGCATCTAATATTTCTTTAAGGAATTTTAAATAAATGGAACTATGATTTTTTTATTGTATTTAATCAAGACAACTAAAGTGTTTTTAAATAAATAGTTGCCATTAATAAATTTTGTTTTTAACAATTATTTCCTATATTTTATTAAAATTAAACCAGTTTTAATTGTTTTTTTTTTTCTTTCTTTTTGTTCAATTGAAATAGTTGTGGTCTTACTTGATTATCATAAGATTTATTGTTTATTTTATTAATAATTGTTTATGTTGCTTTATTTTTTTTTTTTTACTTTTTATTATTTTTATTAATTAATTTTCTTTTATTTTTATTGTTGTAAAACAAGTTTTCTTTTGTTTATTGATTTAAAGAACAATTTTTTTTATTTCTATTTCTGGTTTGTTTTCTTTAAGATTTATTCACAAAAAAAGACAATTGTTGTTTGCATTAAAATACTTAAGTAATGATTGTCAATTTAGTTTATTTCGACTCAAGTTAAATAATTTTTATTATTTGTATTGCTTTCTTTAATTTAATCCTGAAAAATGATCATAACAGTTAATATTTATTTTGTTTATTAATAATAAATATTAAGTATTAAAGTATTTGTTTAAGAATTTTAAATATTTTTAAACAATACATATACAGTGTTGGAGGAAATAATAGGGGCAGTTTTTTTAACTAATGGAACTCTCGGTATAAAGTCCTCATATTGAAGTCACAGTAGTCTAGTAATGTGTTGGCTTCTTTGACGTGAGGCCTCGGTTCAAACCCTGGGTCAAACATCTACAACAAAATGAAATATGAATACGACTTCCTCTCAGCAGATATCTAGCAAAAACTCTGAAATTAAATAAAAAAATTGCCATGAAAAGTTGCTCAAAAAAAATCACCGCCACTTATTTATAAAAATTAACACACACAATATAGATTAGGTTAGGTTAGAGGACGTGTACTTGTCAATTAAGGCAAGTGCAGTACCCGGAGGTCGAATTGACTCATTGTACAACGTCCTAGTTTCTCACACCACTTATGTTGTGTGTGTTAAATTTATACATGAGTGGTGGGACCTACAGTTTAAAGTCGACTCCGAACGACAGATTTTTGAGAAACTTTTCATGGCAATTTTTATTTACTCTCAGAGAGTTTTTGCCAGAAATCTGCTGAGAGGAACTCGCCGAAGAAATACTTTTTGTATTTTGTTTTGATGTCTGGCCTGGGGCTCGAACCCTGGCTTTACGTCACTTTCATTAATTAAATTAAAAAAAAACCTTAAAATTATTGTGATTATAAACTCCACAGAATTTAATTTGCGTTTTCCTCTCAGTCGTCTTGGTCTAACAAGTAGTGGTTTGTTAGACGTGAGCTTTCGGTTCAAACCCCGGGTCAAACACCTGCAACAATATGAAATATGAACAAAAATTTTGTTTCCATGACTTCCTCTCAGTAGATTTCTGGCAAAAACTCTCTGAAAGTAAATAAAAAAATTGCCATGAAAAGTTTCTCAAAAAAAACTGTCGTTCGGAGTCGACTGAAAACTGTAGGTCCCGCCTGTCATTTATAAAAATTAACATACACAACATAAGTGGTGTAAAAAGCTAGGACGTAAACCTGTCTTCATACTTATAGTGACCAATTATCTATGATTGTATCTATGTTTCCCTGCTAAAAAGATGCCAAATGAAACAATTTCTGAACCGCATGACTAAGGTCCATCACAAGTGGATCACGTGTGATAACAATGTTCGTAAGAAATCATATACGAAGCAAAGTAAAGCTTTGCAGACGCTGGCAAAACTAGGATTGATATCAAGAAAATGAATTCTTACCGATTTCAACATAAACAAGTCTTCTAAGTCGGATGGTATTTCAGTACTGCTCCAGAAGCAGTATTATTCGACACTCGTTCGTCCATTAGCTAGTCTTTTCAGCATCTCTTTGAGTGCAGATTTTTTCTATCTTGCTGGAAGGTTGCTAATGTAACGTTAATCCATAAAAAGCGTGAGGCTAAAATACCATAAGAACTATTGGTTAATAGCAAGAAATATGTTCCGTACTTTCCAAAGTTATGCAAAGTATGATAGTCCAACAGCTACTAGCATTTTTATTTTCGGAAGGCCTGTTCTACTGCTGAAATGACGGCGTTAGTTTCAGAAAGATGGAATCAGTCAATCTGATAATTTGATGAGAGTATGATTGGGGCTTTAATAAGTCCAAAGCATTTGACAGGGTGCCGAACGATGCACTTCAATTGAAATTTATTACTTTTGGTGTTGGTAGTCACTTTACTCCATTTATGTTATATCAAGCTTTCACAGAGGGTTGTTGCAGCCAGGATCCCATCAGATGAGTTGAGATGAAACTCAGGGATACTGCAAAGTTCTGAAAACCATATATTCTTATGCAATACTCTTGACTTCCCAGTTGATTGCTCCCTTGCATTACAGAGAAAATTCGTTCTTAAGCCGATCTGTTCATATTTCAAGTCTAGTAGGTAGGCCTATTAAACGTGAGGCCACGATTCAATCCCCAGGTCAGACATCTCCAACAAAACGAAATATGAAACGAATATTTCTTCGATGACTTCCTCTCAGCAGATTTCTGGCAAAAAATCCTGAAAGAAAATGAAAAAATTGCCATGAAAAGTTTCTCAAAAAAATCTGTCGTGCGGAATCGACTTTAAACTGTAGGTCCCGCCACTCATTTATAAAAATTAACACACACAACATAAGTGGTGTGAGAAACTAGGTTGTAATCCCCACTAAAAGGTTCTAATGAGACCAATTCAGTAAGTAAGTTTGTAGTCATTCTTCACGATTTTTAGTATATTGAGCTCTCTCAGGGATCGCAGTATAAGGGTTGTTGCAGATAGAATCCCCTCAGATGAGTATAGATTAATTACAGAGGTACTGCGGTGTTCCGAAAATCATGTTTTCTTACTTAGTGCTCGTCTTTATCGCCGAATTTACCCATGTTCGTGGCCGATTGGCCAGCGGATTGCACATTGCATTACAGATAGTATTCGTTCTTTAGGCGAACTGTCCATATATGTCAGTCCTATCCTACACATGTCTTCACTGTCGCTTATAGTATACATAGATTGAAATCTATTCTCCACAAACTCCACTCGCTCTTTCCTTACTTCTCTGAATTTATTTTCCTATTTCTAACACAATTCACTGCATGTAAAGGGGTCATCCCCTGAGTGCTGGTCGTAAAAAAGTCCTGTGTGTTTAATGGAATAGAAACAACACTCAATCTATTGGTTTAGATGTCTACTGTCAAGCATGAGATTGAAGCAAGCAATTCAATTAAAACGTCTCTTCTAACATATTCAATCTATTGGTTCAGCTGTCTAGTGTCAAGCATGAGCTTGAAGCAAGCAATTTAATTAAAACGTCTAGGCTTGATCAGCCGAAACGGTGTGCTGTGTTCCTTCACACAATTTTTCTTTTTTGAGACATGTGTTCATGTGATCATCAATTCATTGTGTTGGAATGCAAGAAATATAGTTTATGGGAGAAAGGAAAGAGGCGGTAGTGTGCGACAATTTTTTCTCTCTTAATAATCAGTCACCTTTTTTCCGAGAATTGCTAATAATTCTCACTTTCTTTTTTTTATTATGAGTAATCATATACAAGTCGCCGTAGTCTAGTAGGTATGTAGTGTGTTGGCTTATTAGATGTTAAGCCAGGGTTCGAGCCCCAGGCCAGAGATCAAAACAAAATACAAAAAGTATTTCTTCGGCGACTCATTAGACTTCTGGCAAAAACTCTGAGAGTAAATAAAATTGTCATGAAAAGTTTCTCAAAAATATGTCGTTCGCAGTCGACTTGAAACTGTAGGTCTCGCCACTCATGTATAAAATTTAGCACACACAACATAAGTGATGTGAGAAACTAGGTCGTAATCCTGACTGAAAGGTTGTAATGACCCATTATGTATGTATGTAATCATCAGGCAAATAAACAGACAATCACGAATACCCAGATTTTTTAGTGGGCATCGAACTTAAGGCCTCGGCATTTGAAGTTTAGCACACTACTAACTCGGCCATCGGCCATATCTTTTATGGCCCAGCAGAAACTGAAAGAGAGCTTGTGTGGGAAGTTTTACATATAGCCAGGACCTTGCGCCCTCAGTTTATTAGTTGTTTTGATCGCTTCAAAATTATCTTATGTGAATTTAAATTATGGTAATACTGGCAACCTAGGTTTTAATAGTCTCAAGCCTTAGTTTGATTAGTGATGTTGAAGTACATATGTACGTATTTGTTTTGTATAATAAATGTTTAGTTGTGATAACCAGTGTCATGTCTGTAGTTTGTGTTCCTGGTTCATAAAATTTTCAATTAAATTAAAAATATTTTTTTTCTTATTTGCCTTAAAGGACGCGGATGCTGATAATTATTATGAAAAATTTTCCTATCACAATGACATTCATCCAGAGGTACGTACATAGAATTGCAATATGAAATGATAATAATCTTCTGGTAGAGGTGGTTGAATTATTTTTTGTATTTTTTTTTTTTTTTTGTATGGAAATCCGAATTAAATTTCACACAAATCTGTTGTATTAAATCAAATTTTCAACGATTTGTTTGCCTGCCAGTGTGTCTAAAAGGGGTTGTATTAAATCCCAAAATACCCAAAGAAGAAAATTTTTTTTTATTAAATTAAACTACGTTAAGGGGTTTAAGGGGGTTGGTTTTAAGATCACAACCAATAGTTTTAACTGACAATGATGGTTACATTTATAATCACCGGCAGCAGCATTTGCTATGATTAAATGAGTGAGTGAATGAAGTGAATGTACGAGTATGAATGCATGACTGAATTAAAAGGAAGATGAATGTTTATTTAAAATACAGAAGAAATCATAATGCTTGGTTTTATAATTGAAAATAATTTTATTTCAGGCAAAATGCGTTTTTCAACTATAATTTACCCACTTTCTGCTGTTTGTTGTCTTCTATTCTGTTCTGTTCGGTTTAGTTTTTGTTTTTTTTTTTCTTTTTTGCACTTTCCCACAATCTTTTTAAATCCATAAATTACGAATCAAAAATCTAGAATTTCATTTTTATTTCTTTGAAAAGAATTTAAACAGCTGCATGCATGCCTTCTTTTCAATCTTTTGAAATTTTTTTTATTTTCTAGTGGCTTTTGTTTTTAAAGCATTTTTGTAACAACCAGTTTAAGTAGGATTTTTGGAATATTTTTTTTTTTGAAAATAATCCACAGCAAGCATAAAGGGGTAGTAACAGTGCAAAAAAAACAAAATAGTAACATTTGTCAAAATTAAATTGTTGTAACTACTTTACATACATACATAAATACATACATATTTATTCAATAGTAACAATAGCGTTGGTTTTGGCGGGCGGCTGTATTATAACTTTTGACATGTAGTAGTACCAGTCACAGTATGCATATAAAATGTGTATTTATCATATAAAATTTTAATAATACATTGTGTTGAAGAATATTTATGGCACTGCTGCTACACCTTTTTCACTTAATAATATTCCTTCATTCAAATTCACAAATTTTGTCTTATCACAGCAGAAAAATCAAAAATTTTTTCAACCTTAAACGTTTGTTTTCAATCATTGCTGCAAGGAAAAATTTCTACTGCTTATGACAGAATTGATTTTGGTTTCATCCCCTCTTCTCCTTCAAATAAATGTAAAAACTAAGTTATTTAATTATATATTAATTTTCATACAGTCAAAGAAAAAAGTCTACATACACCCACTAATTTTTATTTTTTTGCAATAATTTTATATTTTCCAAATAATTTTATATTTTCCCAATTATAAAACGTTTTTATTTATTTTTCATATTCTTTTTATTTTTTAATTTGATAAAAATCAGCTTAATATTTATATTCGAAAAAGTTTGATTAGAAATTTGATCAAAACTGAAACCCTAAACTTTTTCCTTCGACTGTATATTTGGCTTTTTCTGGTGCTTTTATTTGTTATTGTTTAAAAATTTAGAAACATAAGTTTCCATAATATTGATATTCGAAAAAGTTTGGTTAAAAAATTTGACCAAAACTGAAACTCCTTTTTCTTTTATTTAAAACAAGCTTTATTAAATCAAAAGTGCCATTTCAATCACTTACATTTTTGGATTAAAGCCATTACTCACTCAGTGTAAAACCTTTAGGTTGTCTGAGGTAAATTTCTGAACCAATTTAAGTTTAAAGGCCTCAACTCAATTTAAATTTGTACTATTAAGAGAGTCCTGTAGATAACGAAAGAAATGTTAATCCGTTCAGAATCATATTGAAATGGTAAATGCATCAGATACTTCCAGTTTAGTTCTATCAGTTTCTGTCTGGTCAACGACGTTCTGTGTAAATTGGCATTGTCCTAATGGAATAGAACACCTTTTCTGTTGATCAATTCTGGCCATTTTTTTTATTGAATTTCTCACCTCAATTAAGTTATTTGTTGAAAGTAGAGATTGTTATCAATCCTTTGAGCAACTCATAACGAACAATTTGCCTTCAAACCCACAGACACACAACATTACCGATCTTGCTGTCAACTCCGATGTTGTACCGATTCCATAGCTTCGCCTTACTTCGTTGCATATTGTCCTTGTACGTGATCAACTTTTTATTGCCCATAATTATTCAATCATGAGTTTGGGGAATATCATATCATAATATCACTTACTATTGGGAAAACAGTCGGGGGTTTTTTATGTACATACTCCTGTGGTATTTCTTTTGGAGACACAGTTATGCACGATAGAAATCTTTTGTACTATACTACTGTTACTAGTTAAAGGGTAACTTTTAATCCGTTTGGTATTTAAAAATTTAAAGGAAAGCCTAGAAAATTAGCAAGAGTGAACGAAGTATTTATTTAAAATGTTGAATTAATGCCCACCCCATTTGCTGTACACGAAAGATGTTAATTAGTCTCACAAAAAGAGCCTGGTGGGGACAAGTTAAATGAAATTGTCTGCCAATGACACCGGTATATTGAAACCACATATCCACCATGTCTAATTCTACCATTTCAAATAAAGAGAAACATCATTAATCATCGCCGCACATTGTCTGTATCTATTGATTGTAACGTTGCAGTTGTCATCGTTCTTAAAGTAAAGTACGATTCGATGATGCCGCTGACCTACAAATCATTGTATGTGATGTGATGGTTATCCGCGCTTATTCATCTTATCATCTTATTATCCTCAGACTCTAAGTGAAATGGTAAAGACCTCGTCTGAACCTAGCCTTCATAAGAGACTTTACGCAAGAATTAGATGCAGACAAAACTGGTTCTTCTCCAGGGTTTGCTTCGGGGATTCTATGGAAGTCTACGCGGATATCTCTCCGCCCACTTCATTACTGTAGCTTGTTATAAAATGTGGATGTTGCCGTTGTCTAGTAGGTAATGTATTGACTTATTAAACGTAAATCTATCGTTCAAGCCCCAGGTCAGACATCTCAAACAAAATGTAATATGAAACAATATTTCTTTGACGACTTCCTCTCAGCAGACTTCTGGCATAAACTCTGAGAGTAAATAAAAATTGCCATAAATGGTCAATTATGTTAGATAATCCTTCAATTCGGTCCATTAAATTCTTTAATTAAAATTCGTTTTGTACTCACACATGGATCTTCTTATCTATCTAACTTACTTCAAATGTTTGATAACTATTTAGTGATGAAAACCTAGTTTCCTTGCAATATCTGCGTTTATCAGTTCGAAAACAAGGAAACCGATTTGCTGCTGTGGTTTGGATACAATATCGCTCCAGTTAACTTTACATATTTATTCAGCAACTTGCGTCGAATATTCATAATGAACAATTTTGTTCCAATCCTAGGACCCAAGCATCGAGTTTCTTTATATAACCAGCTTTCTTCATATTGCTCAAAACTGTTTGTTGGCGAATGCCTAGTTTCTTAACATCATCCAAACTGCCAACATTCTCTATAATATATTGCCCTGTCAAGTTTTTTGCCTATTTTATCCAGGAGGCAGATTGGTGTGTACAACAGAGGCTGTCCTAATATTTACCCGGCTTTGGCCTCAGTATGAGTCTCTTCCTCTTCTATTTTTTTTATAAACTGGGTGAATAGATTAGGAAACACACACACACACGTTGAAAGATTTATTGGAAATATTATTCAGTTCTTGAGTTGTATTGCCTGCTTTGCAAGAGCAGGATCTAATCATTTCCTCTATGGTCGCCTTAAAATTCTTGGGTGATATCATGTTGACACATTGGGAAAAGGTGCCCATATTAACTTTGTAATAACACCTTCCCGGTTCTTATTTGGCAAGTTTTTTTTCTCTTTATGGAAAACATTGCCACCCAGTGTAAGCGTACCCAATGGCTCCTGTTCAGTAGCTTTACACAGATGTCAGAAGCATTTCTCCTTATCGTCGTACAGTATCACTTCTGTAGTAAATTACGATTAGTAGCAAAAGGGTAACTTTTTAGCTGTTTGGTATTTAAAAATTGAAATGAAAATACATAAAATTTGGAAAAGTGATTGAAGTATTTAATGGGTCAAGCAAGAGTGAGTTTTAATTCCATCATTTCGGGCGATATGTCCATAAAAGCGCTGTAATGTTGTCTTCCAGGGCTGGGAAAATGGCTGCTTTCTTCTTGTATACTAGAAACTTCACATATTTTCGAAAAAAAATAATCTTATGAAGAAATATTTTTCATATTTCGTTTTGCCCTGGATGTCTGATCTGGAGTGGGCCCTCATGTCTAATAAACCAACTCAATACCTACTAAATTTCAGCGATTTCGTGTATAAAGAGATACCAAGAGACTTGTATGTGACTTCTTTAGAGGTTATACATCGGTTTAGAAGAAATTGCCAATTGTCCGCTTTAATTGCCAATATCCATCTCTGGCTCTACCCCAGCGTCTATTATTTGACTTGCCGTTTCTCTTAAGCCTAATTGTACTATGTTCAGACATGTACTTTTATTGAGTCAATATTCGGTTTATTGATTACAATATTTTAAGTGTTTAGACATAACAATATAGGCAGTTCAGCTGGTTATTGAATATTCATTTGACAGTTGGTTGTTTCAACAACATTGTTTTTTTTTATTTTTTTTGTCGTTGTTGTTATTTGAGTTGTCAAATATCAATAGAAAGTGTTCGGAAAATTGTAATATGCTCACTGAACGTACTTATGACAGTGCTGCATTTTAAGTTTTAATCAATATTATAATAATTTGCGTACTTATTGCGCAATTATTAATTGACATTTTATATGAAATATTGAGATCAATAATGCCGTTTATTGCGATTTACTCAATATAAGTTTATGTCTGAACATAGTATAACGGAGCTGCTGCTACTATAGATTCATTAAACTTTCATTTAAATTTTTAATTTAATTCTTAGGGACTCATGGCTTAAATGCGCAGCCCAGGTAACGATTGTCAAGACTGGTTAATTAGGTCTAGTCAGCTAGTTCTGGGGCATTGCTTTATGTGCATAAATGAACTTTGATTTAATAATACTTTTACTTTTTCTTCCATCACTCTCCTTTGTGATTAGTTCGTGGTAATTTTTATTTTTTTTTGTTTTTTTTATATAATTGTTTACTGGGTTATTGGTTTTAAGTTGTGGTTTTTTTATTGTTATTTATTTTTAATTTACGACTACTTTTTTGATATTTTTTGTTGCTTAATTTTGCTAAATTGCATTTAATCTGTATGAAACATATGAAATTCCTAAGAAGGATTAGTTTTTGTTTCTCTGTTTCTTTTATTAATTTTTGCAAATTTAAATAATTTAATCGTTATTTACGACGAGCATATTATAAACAATCAAATTCTAAGAAATATTCGCTCGCTTGCTTATATTTATATTTCAAAATCTTTTCTTATTTTTTTTTTATTTTTGTTCTGCTTTTTATTTATTTTTATTGTGTTGTGTTGGGCATTATTAAACAAATCAATGTCATATTAAAAGCATATGAAACAATTTAAATGTTATTTTTTTGTTATTAGTTTAAAGAAAAAAATATATGCAAAAATTATACCCTTTAGTGAGAAATAAAAAGCAAAAAAAAATATGAAAACGAAACTATTTATGAATCATAATCGAAGGCAAATAAAATAGAAACACTTGGGTACTTGAAAATCAATTTTTTTCAAAGTTTTTTTCAAATTTTTTTTAATTTAATTTTAGACAAATGTGTGCTATTTACGTTTACAAAAATATGAATCAAAACCAATAAAATTCTATTTTTTTTGTTTCGATTTGATTTTCAAATTTTAAAAATTGTTTGTTAAACTCTAGTATTTGAAAATCAAAGAAAAAAACCAAAAAAACAAAACACAGTTGTTGGATATCAATTTTATATATTTTATTACGATTTATTTTATTTATTTGTATTCTATAAACAAAAACTAAAAAATAAAATGAAAAAAAAAATAACAAAAAAAAAACTGCAGGCTGCTGCTGGCTGACAAATATTTTCGTTGTCTGTGGCTTGTATTTTCATATGTGTAGTTTATGGCCAAACAGAAACCAAAAACCGAAATTTTTTTTCTTTTTTATATAGATTAACACCCTATAATATAAGAATTATGAAAGAATTCCTTGAAACTGAAAACAACAACTACAACTACAGCAGCTTTAACAACAGCAAAGCCAGAATTTATTTTTTGTCGAAAAAAAAAAAACAAAATAAAACGCAGCAACAATTCCAAAATTAGTTCAATATTTGTAACAACTAAAGAATGTTTGAAGGTTTGATTGTCGAATGGATAAAGAAAATCTAGTAACAGAAATAAAAAATAAATTTAAAATCGTATTTTTTTTCCATCCAACCTAATCCAGGTGTTCGTTCAATTGCTGTGGCAGCACAGCACAGAATAGCACATTTAGTTTTTAGCAGCAGCTATATGTGCTACACACGTTGCGATATCTTACACACATACATACCACATGTACTCGTTTTGTCACCTAAGCCAGGCTGTGCAGAAAAATTTTTTTTATTTATTGCTTTTCTTTTTTTGGTTTCTTAAAGAAAATAAAACAAAAATTTAGAAAAATATTATTTAACACACTCTTGAGTTTTCTTAGAATAATTTGGGTTATTGGCTCCAAAAAAAAGAACACATTAAAACTGCTTTAAAACCTAGCGGGAAACATATTAAATGCTATCAACACAGGACGACTTAAAAATATCTACAAATTAATTTATATTTCCAAACCAATTTTCAGTTCATTTACAAAATGTAACGGGTGTGACACATCATACACATAATCTATTTAAATTAAATTGTAATTCTCTATTTTGACTTTCAATGTTAGCAGCATTAATTTGGAATGGAAATAAGTGTAACGGGTATGACATCCTTATAAAACGGGTGTGACACATCATATACCTAACCTATTTAAAATAAATTGTAATCCTTTTCAATATTACAGCACTAATTTAGAAGTGAAAAAAGTATAACGTGCATTAAACCTTTATGTAACGGGTGTAACACGCTATGTACGTACATATATACTACTACCATATCTAATGACAAATTAATCCTTTGAATATTATCAGCATTAATTTTGAGGCAAAAAATGTGTAACGGGTATGTCATCTTTATGTAACGGGTGTGAAAACGGATTTTGTTTTTAACTAAATAGAAAAAAACGCTTACTGATGCGTATAGGTAGTAGAGTACCGCAACCTGTGTATGTTTATAGAATATCCCCGTAATGGCAACTGCAATCTTGTTGCTCTGTCAAACTGCCGAATGGTCTTCCATATCAGTAAGGATATCACCCTGCTGTTTTCTTCTGAGACGTATTAATGCCGCTTAGATTTCAAAATTATGTCCTGGCCATTCGTTTGTATCATCTAAGTGTCCAAATATTGGGCGAGAGTCGAGCCCTAAAGCAGGTGTCTTCTTAAGTCCGATAATATGACGGTTATTACACATACATACATAATTGGTCATTACAACCCCTTAGTTAGGATTACGACCTAGCCTCTCACACTACTTAAGTTGCGTATGTTAATTTTATACGTGAGTGTCGGGACCTACGATTGTGTGTGTTAATTTGATACGGCAGTGCAGGGAGCTAAGGTTTAAAGTCGACTCCCAGCGACAGAATTTCAAGAAGGTTTTCATGGCAATTTTATTTACAATCAAAGTTTCTTCCAGAAATCTGCTGAGAGACAGTCGCCGAAGAAATATTTTGACTTGTTGCAAATTAACTTAGCAATAGGCTCTAGAGATTATCCTCACTACCATAAATTCAATGGGCTTGCAACGTCAGTCCTATGGTTCTCAATGTCACGGTTATATCAATTCAAACCTGCCTCTATATCTTATCTTATTTTTTTTTAATTTTAATACTGAATGTAGTGAGTAGAACCTGGTATTCTTACTTTATGTAGGATTTATCCTTAGAGCCTCTATTTCTACTGTTGCCTTTGGTAGGGTATTCGGGCAAATATTTATGGCTTTAAATGCCACAGCAATTGTGAAAACAGTAGTAGGTGGTCTTGTAAATAGTTTTGTACCCGTAATTTCTGAACAAGATTTTTTTGTTGCTGTTATTTTGCTTTTTCCAATATTTTTTTTTTTGTTTTGTCCAACAATGTTGAAAAACCCCAGTCATTGTTACCAGTTTTTAACACAATTTCAGTATGTGTTGGCATTTGAAACAACTTAATTTTTATTTGAAATTAATAATATCGCTGGGCCATTAATTAAAATAATTAAAATATTAAATGATAAACAGCAAAACGAAAGGAATTTAATACTTTGGCCCCTCATACGCTCGCATATATAGCATAGCATATGACATTAATTAGTCATTTATGGCATTTAAGAATATTTTTTCTTTTATTTGTTTTTGTTTTTAAATAAACTTTCCTACGAAGTTTTTGCGGTAATTTATTTTGATAGTTAAACCTATTATCTTTATTTTTAAATTATTTACTTAACAAAACCATTTGATTTTATTTTTTTTATCAAAGTAACATGACTTATTTATCAATTAATGTTATTAAAAATTAATCAAACAAATTATAAAAAAAAAAGTATTAAAAAAAATTCTAAAATTAATCAAAAACAAATCACTCCCATGATTTTACTTATTTCAAATAAAAAAAGTTAAAAAAACTCAAAGTTTAGAACTCGTGAATGTTTTTAAATAATGCCGACAACAAGTTTAAATGGTTTTACCAAAAAATAGGCACTCAAGTAATTACAATTTCTTTATAAAAGAAAATATATTTAAAACTAACCCTTTAAGTACATACCTACATACATACATACATAATTGGTCATTACAACCCTACGATCTAGCTTCCCGCACCACTTGTATTGTGTGTATTAATTTTCAATATGAGTGGTGGGACCTACAGTTTTTAAAGTCGACTTCGAACGACAGATTTTTGAGAAACTTTTCATGTCAATTTTATTTGACATGAGAGCATAGCTGCCAGATAAATAAAGCATCTGAAGCTCTTGACTTTGTGAGCATGAATATTAAATGTGATGGTCGCTGGAACCGACACATTTTTCAGTGCCTTAGCTTCTTAAGACGGTGCAAGAAATATTTCTCTTCATCTGATCTTTTTCCTATTTACACCACTTATATCCGACCGAGAATGGAATACAAAGTAAAGGCCGGTGCCTCAACGGCTGTTTCGAGACTTCTCGACCGCCAGGAGAATGCGAAGTCGCTCTTTAATGACGTTAGGGTAATTGAACTCTATTGATTCATTGCAGCATCGTTACAATGTGGCTTGTGTTTCATTGTTTCATCGCTATTACAACGCGATGCGATGCAATGCTCGAGCGAAGTAATAGAACTTGTCCCCGAGAATCATGTATTCTTACGTAACACTCGTCTTTCTCGGCGAGCACATACGTATGTGGTCGATTGGCCAGTGGCCAAATACGAAGCTTAAGGATACTTTTAATATACTAAAGTAAAGAATGTGATGTAAACTTTTAATTTCCGAAAATAGTCAAAATAAGGGCATAAATCGTCAAATCGTCAATATGATATTTTTGAAGCTCAAAATCGTCAAAATTCTGGCAGCTATGCATGAGAGAGCTTTTGCCAGAAATCTGCTGAGAATACATAAGTACCTTCAGTAATATACCTTCACTACTTTTCCTTACGCAAAAACTGATAAGGTGCCCTGTAGTGCTACGAGTACTACAGAATAAACCGGGACCCGGTTTCGAATATATCAGACAAGTTTAACAAATTAAAGGGCATCATATACGCTACAAATAATTCAGTATGGAAATTCCCTGGCCACTGAATTTCCAGAGCCGATGGCATACAGAATTCAAATGGTTAGTTAATCAGCTATTAGCGTTGAAGAAAATTATCACGGTTAAATTTTTAATTCTAATTCCACTAGACGGCAGGTTCTCATTACATAACACAACATAATTGGCCATTGCAACCCTTCACTCAGAATTACAGCCTAGCTTCTTACACCACTCATGTTGTGTGTGTGTTAATTTTATACATGAGTGACGGGGACCTACAGTTTAAAATCGACTCCGAACGACAAATTTTTGAGAAACTTTTCATGGCAATTTTGATTCACTCTCCGAATTTTTACCAGAAATCTACTGAGAGAAAGCCGCCGAAAATTTTTTTTCGGTTTTCATTTCGTCTGACCTGAGGTTTGAAACCACACATAGATACCTACATACATAATTGGTCATCATAACCCATGAGTCAAGATCACGACGTAGCTTCCCACACCACTTGTGTTGTGTGTTAATTTTCTACATGAGTGGTGGGACCTACAGTTTAAAGTCGACTCCGAACGACAGATTTTTGGAGAAACTATTCATGGCTATTTTATCAGAATTTTTACCATTTTTTTCTGGTTTCTTATCCACTTTGAACAGATCCACCTCATACCAAAATATTCATGCACAATATGTCCAACATATCTCTTGTGATGTCTTTAAAGGCTCATCTTTCTCTATAAAACTCACTTTATGGTCATCCAAAATAATTTTGTAAAGTTTTTTTCGGTAACATACTCTTTGAAGATTTTCGAGTAGTTGAATGGAGTAATCTAGCCCTAACTAATCCAGAGAAGATTTAGGACTCGTTACTTCTCTAGAAATTAAAATTCTATTCGATATTTACTGAAAACAGCATATTTTTCAAATGTTTAATGAAAACAAAGATTTTCTGGGAATGCTCTTTGGGTTTCTAATCTGATCTCATTACTACTTACATCAGTTCTATTTGATTGAAAAGGAACACATGGTAATTTGAACTTATTTTTTGAGGGTTTTCGACAGCTTAGTGTTCATCTATCTCATAGAGCGAGCATTTCAACCGTGGCCTTACGTCTAATAAGCCAACACACTACCTACTAGACTACGGCAACTTCAGGTTCTCATTACATTGGATATATTAACATGTGGCAGTGTCTGTATTATTTCAACTTCACCTACATAAGTAAAACGAAATAATGGCACAAAAAAGTCAATGTATCACCGATTGGCTTTAGAATAAAATTTTGAAAGACTATCATGTAATTGCCACCACCGTGGCATATTTTCCTTGAGTTCTTCTAAAAGAATTTCTTTTCTTTTTTAAAGAAATTTTTTATATTTATTTAGGTGTGTACGCTAGATTCTAGTATTTAACTAGGGTAGGGCGAGAAGTAAGCAGATATTTATTAAAAAAAAAAAATAATTTAATGCTTATCAGTTAATAAACACGGTTTTTTACCGAAAAACGAACCACAAAAATAAAATTTTAATTGAATATTAAATAGAACAACAACAATGACAACAAATTAAGTAATTAGTTAAACAATCTTGGTAATTAGTTTGATAAAAACCAAAAAAAAAGTAAACAACAACAACAACAATAAACGGAATATTATTAATAATAATAATAACAATTATTATTAAGATTGTCTATTTACTTTGTGTTTTAAGTCACATTCTTATTATTTCCTTATGATAAAACCAAACCGTCCCCCTCCTCTCCCCACATTAATAGTCCGTGATTTTATGGAGTCTATTTGGTCGGTATTTTGTTACCATTTTTTCTGTTCTTTTTGTTGTTTCTTGCGCCTGATTAAATTCAAAATTTAAAAAATAAATAAATTACTCGTAACAATAATAAATAATAAATAAATAACACAAGGTTTTAAAATTTAATTAAAAACTTATTGAAATTAGATACTCTATTTACACCGTCTAGCATTTGCTCTAGGTGAGTTCATTTTCTATGATAAAAACATTGTCATTTAAGTAAATAAAAATAAACCGAAAGAAAGAGAGAAAAAACATTAATTTTTTTAGTTGTAATTGCTTCTAATTAAATAAATATTGTTTTTAAAAGGGGGAACATTTGTTGTTGCAATATAGTGGTAGTAGTAGTAGTTGGAGTAGTAGTAAACTTAACATATTGTCTTGTATGTTTTAAACTAAGCAGATAAGAAATTTAAATAAACTTTTTAAGTTACATTGGCGGTAAGACTATAATATGGTACGTACAACCGTATTATAAAATGGGGTTAATTTCTTTGCTTCGATGAGTTTTAAATTGCGGGTACTTTTTATCTTCTGCATACAGTGGACAGCAAAAGTCTTAGTACGGCAATATACATACATACATACATACATAATAGGTCATTACAACCCTTCAGTCAGGATTACGACCTAGTTTCTCACACCACTTACGTTTTGTGTGTTAATTCTATACATGAGTGGTGGGACCTACAGTTTGAAGTCGACTCCGAACGACATATTTTTGAGAAACTTTTTATTTTTATTTACTCTCAGAGTTTTTGCCATAAATCTGCTGGGAGGAAGTCGCCGAATGAATACTTTTTGTATTTTGATTTGATGTCTGGCCTGGGGCTCGAACCCTGGCTTTACGTTTAATAAGCTAACACACTACCTACTAGACTACGGCAATATATTTTCACAAAAAAAGTCCCCACAGCCTTAATACTCTCGCACACAAGTCCCCATATAACTTCAAGAGAGCATTTAGGAGATCATTTGAAAGAACGGTTACGTAATCACTAAACCTCAAACAAAAGTCAACCGAAAAACTTGCTCATGGTGCCACCAGAAAACACGAAACAAAACTTGTACATTCAATTACAAATTGGTTAAATGTCTGAGTGCTTGACCTTAAGGGATATTCTACTAAATACAAGAGATTACATTTTCATATATTATGACTTTGAATTTCAAATTTATTCAGGGTTCTCCTTTGGGTACCCATAAAGTCATCTGAAACTTTTCCTTATTTTTCTCTTGTTTTATGAAAAACATTAAAAAATTGTTTGTTTTATAATAAAACAGAAATAAATATATAAACTATAAATTTTTATACAAACTTTTGGCTAAAATTCATGAACTTGCTAAAAATATATTGTCGTACTAAGACTTTTGCTGTCCACTGTATGTATGTACTATGTAGATAATTAAGAGGTTAACCGTACAAGTGTGGACACGAAGTTCATTGAAGAGGAGCCATAGCGTTGTCTCATAAGCATCTCCCTCATATTCTTGTTATTATCCTTACTATTATTATCAAGTTTTGCGAATTTTCAAATTAAAATATTTCATTCCTTATCAGAAAAATCCAAGTCGAAAGCCCTAGCCTCCCAGTACAGGAGATAAAAACAATTTTATCTTTTTGGAAAACGTAAAATTAGTAAAGTAAAAGTAATGTTCGTAGCCACTACCTTTAATATAGTTCTACAAAAAGTATTGTTGCCATACACGATGAGATGGTAACCCTGTCGTTCTAGATCATCATGCTACACCTGTTTAATTGAAAATATTTGTTTATTTAAGTGTTTATAAAACTTAATTAAAAAAGAATCATTACAATTTAGTGGATTTAGTTGTTACCGTTTTTATGTTGAAGTTTATTTTGAACCAATTCCAGATAGGATTGAGAACATAAACAAAATTTGTACCACTGTATTCTAAACAACATATGTATATGTATCATATTAAGGTTATCTAAACTTCAATCAATTTGAAAGTCTCCATAGTCTAGGAGGTAGTGTGTTGGCTTGCTAGACATGAGCCCATGATTCAAACACCAGGTCACTTTATCTCCAACAAAAGAGAGGGAGAATAGAAGGTGTGGTATTTACGGGCATTTAGGGGCAGAACGTTTTGCATACGGATAGTGCAGCTGAATCACATATCTTCCTGTAATAGATTGCTTGACGCTCGCTCTACCGCATAGATGAACACTAAGCTGTCGAGAAACCTCACAAAATGAGTTCAAATTACCATGTATTCATTTTCAATCAAATAGAACTGATGTAAGTAGTAATGAGATCAGATTAGAAACCCAAAGAGCATTCCCAGAAAATCTTTGTTTTCATTAAACATTTGAAAAATATGCTGTTTTCAGTAAATATCGAATAGAATTTTAATTTCTAGAGAAGTAACGAGTCCTAAATCTTCTCTGGATTAGTTAGGGCTAGATTACTCCATTCAACTACTCGAAAATCTTCAGAGTCTTTTACATAAAAAATTCCAAAAATTTATTTTGAATGACCAAGAAGTGTGTTTTATAGAGAAAGATGAGGCTTTAAAGACATCACAAGAGAAATGTTGGACATATCGTGCATGAATATTTTGGTATGAGGCAGATCTGTTCAAAGTGGATAAGAAACCAGAAAAAAAATGGCAAAAATTCTGATAAAATAGCCATGAAAAGTTTCTCAAAAAATCTGACGTTCGGAGTCGACTTTAAACTGTAGGTCCCACCGCTCATGTAGAAAATTAACACACAAAATGGTGTGAGAAGCTAGATTGTAATCCTGACTGAAGGTTTATAACGGTCAATTATGTATGTAGGTATCTATGTGAGGTTTCAAACCTCTGGTCAGCCGAAACGAAAACTGAAACAAAATTTTTTCGGCGACTTCCTCTCAGTAGTTTTCAGGCAAAAACACTCTGAGATTAAATAAAATTGCCATGAAAAGTTTCTCAAAAAATCTGTCGTTCGGAGTCGACTTTAAAGTGTAGGTTCCACCACTTATGTAGAAAATTAACACACACAACATAAGTGGTGTGAGAAGCTAGGTTGTAATCCTGACTGAAGGGTTGTGATGACCAATTATGTATGCATGTACATTAATATGTATGTACATACATGTATGTATGTATGTATGTATGTATGTATGTACATACATATGTATGTATGTATGTATGTATGTGTATGTACATACATATGTATGTATGTATGTATGTGTGTATGTGACAATTGATGAAGCATGGCACCATCATTTCACACGCGTAGATTGCTCGTGGAGAGTCTACTGCAAAGACGCAACAGTTTATCAATTATTTGGAAAAAAAGGAAACCATCAAGAGCGACTATTACAAAGCGTTAGTGCAACGTTGGAATGCATGTTAGCTTACGACTTTACTGTTACTCTATTGCTTACTTTGACATTTTGTAATCGGAAATTTCAAGTTTTGTAAGACCTTCGATTTGTTTAGATACCCCTTCAGAAAACATGAAAGTTTTTAAGTTTACTTCACATATTTAAAGTAGACGTGTGGTAGACGAAAGATGGAAGTTAGTAAAACTAATTTTGTGGTAATTGAAGCAATTTAAACTCGTATTTAATTTTTCAAAAGAAATAATAAGAGTTGGAAACAAAAACGAAAATAAAAACAAAAACATTCCACAATAAAAAAACGAAATGTCATCGAACCGTATACGTTATTTGGTTTTTTAAGTTCATTTCATTTCATAATTTCCCAAGAAATCATAATATTATTAAATTACAACAAACAATTGTTTAAATAAAAACAAAAAAACACAGAGAGAAAAACATAAAAAAAAGAAAAGAAAAAAACAAAAACAAAAACAACTAAAAGAGAAAGAAAACATATTGTGAAGTTCTTTAATGAGCAACGAAAGAAAAAATTAAAAAAAAATTGAATGATTTTGTAAAAAAAAAAGAAGTTTTTATGATGAGCATGAGTGTGAGTGAAGTGTGAGTGTATGAGTATGAGTTTTTTTGAACGTTTCATTTGAATTTATTTATTTTAGTTTATGGATCATATCGTATCGTATCGTATCGTATATTATTTGTGGATCATTTTGGAATACAGAATGAATATTTATTTTTTATTTGTTTTTTTTTCTTTTTTCTTTCGCTTTTTATTTATGAAATCAAATACATCTTTAGTAATTATACTCTCTTTCCATTTTTTTCTTTCCATTTTTTTGCCTTTGCTTTCTGTAAATAAACACTTATTTTAAGCAGAAGAATAAAAAAATGAAGAAAAAATTCCTGAACTGAATTGGAATAATAAAATAAATAATGACTATAAACATTTATTGTATTTCCTTTTACTGGCTGCTTCAAATACATTACATACATACATTTTGAAATTTTCAAAAATTCTTTTTAAAACTGAAGCAAGACAGAAAAAAATTTTGAGTTTTCAAGTGCTCTCTGAAAAAGAAAAAAATACTCATCATGTAGACAGACAATAACTCTTCTATTCTATCATGACTTAGTAGTTAAAAAATTATTTTAAACTGCGTTTTCTTTTTAAAGATTTCTCAAAGGTTTTCAAAGTTCATTTCCTTATAACATTTACCTAAAGTAACTAACAGTGGTACAGTAACTAACAAAAGGCAATTTACAGCAATTCTGAATTACATGTCTCCACTGAATTACATATCTTACACAACTGGCTAGGAATTTAAGATAAACACCGGCTTAAAACAATTTTACACTCTTTCACCTCTATTGTTCCCCACTTTGTGTAAAAAAAATTTTTCAGTATAAAATAAAATTTGTGGCATACTTTCTCACTTAATTGATCATTACAACTCTTTAGTCAGGATTACAGGATTAGAATCTAGCCTTTCACACCACACATGTTGTGTATTGTGTGTTAATTTTATCCCTGAATGGCTGATCCTACAGTTTTACTCCATACGACAGATTTAAGATACTTTTCTTGGCAATTTTATTTTCTCTCAGAGATTTTGCCAGAAGAATCCGAGTGTATGTCGCCGGGAAAAATATTTTTTTTTACACATTATACATACACATAATAAGCGAGCACATTCACTCCTAGGCGACTTCAATCCTGGCATGTGGTAGTGCCAAAAATGCTAAGTAGGATTTCACTATGACTAGACTGAAAAACCGTACAACATTTGCAAATCACCGAATTTTATAAACGAAATTCGAATGAATGTGCTTATTTGAAAAACTAACTATAGCGACAAAGCTTATTTCGTTTTTTCAAAATTGAATTTTTTCGAATTGAATCACAAAAAAATCAGTTTCGAAAAAAATGTGAGTTAGGGCCTTTCTACATGAGACCAACGATTTGTAGTACGTCAAAAAACAAAATTGCCAATTGGCGGGTTTAAGAATTGCAAAGTCAAGTTTAATAAATGACACACGGCTCGCGATTCTATGAACGAATTTGATAAGCAATTAATCTCATGTATTGGTGTAGTCCATTGGCGTCCAAGATCATATGACTAGTCCTCATTAAACTATTTGATGAAGAAATGTAGAGTCTTTCTTGTATAGGAACAAGCCAGCCACAATTGCAACCGTTAAAGGCATCGATACAGCTGCCAGTTGGTGAACTACCAGTCGCAATACTGGATATAAACTTTATCCAAGCAAGGAGTTCACAGATAAACAACATACATGAAATAATCTTTAAAAAGTAAATGGCAGGCACTCATTAATCACCTCAACTAAATATTGCTTTAACTTTTGCAAATTTTCTGTGTGTGTTTTTTTTCAATTACCAAAACCCAACTGTGATTTCTGTACCTGAAGAAGGTCTATTTCACTTGTCACTGTAGTTTAGCGGGTAGCTACAACGGATAGGTTGAAGAGTTACTCTAAGTCCTTGTATGGCCCATTGTCTTTAATTTCCTCTAGTTTGGAAATCATTTGGATTTTCTGAAGTAGCAATTTAGCCCTAGTATATCCTTCTCCTACCACATAACGCTGGGTATTTACCCAGAACGGTTTCCTCTCCTGCAAAAGTCATTGACCACATAGCCAATATGAATGAGTTTGATACGAGTACCCAGAATGACTTCAACATGTATGTACAGGGTGGCTGATATGTATTGCAACCAACTTCAGGTTGTTATTATTTGTAAACTGCTCGTCTGATAGCTGACAGATTCCAGTGACAGTTCATTTTATTATTTACAAGCTTACCAAAGCATTATGATCTATTGCATTCAGAAAAAAAGTTATTCGTGATGGAATTCAAGCGTGATAGTGTGATTGCTTTATATTTGGCTGGAAAACCACAGGTGGCTATCGTTAGAGCCCTCCAGCATTTAAATGTGAATAAATCTTTTGTTTCTCGTACCATTGCTAGTTACCGTGATACTGGCAGTGTTGCATCGCGTCCAAAAAGTGGACGAAAAAAACGGTAACAACACCAGAAATGATCCGAAAAGTGATGGCCAGATTCCACGCCGCAGTGGTAGAAAAATTGCTCGTGACCTGAACATATCGCGAGAACGGATGCAACACATATTGAAAAATGAGCTTGGACTGAAGCCATTGAAGTTCCAAAAAGTGCAAGAGCTCACGGATGGACAAAAAAAGTTAGACTGGAAAGAGCCAAGGAGTTACTTCGCTTGCACGAAAGTAGCCAGTTAGCGAATTTGATTTTCTCCGATGAGAAGCTATTCCAAATTGAGCAGTTTGTGAACAAACAAAATGATCGGGTTTACTTGCCAAAGAGGTCAGCTGAAAATTTACACCTGCGCTTGGCCACCAGAACTCAAGCGCCGCCGATGGTAATGGTGTGGACCTCCGTAACGGCCGATGGTCGCTCCCCGCTCGTATTCATCGACCGTGGGGTCAAAATAAATGCCGAATATTATCGGGAAAATGTCTTAAAGACAGTATTGAAGCCCTGGGCAGACAAACATTTCGGCCGCAGACCATGGACACAACAGGACTCAGCACCACCGCCATCAGCATGCGTCTACCAAGAATGGCTTAAAAAGGAGGTTCCTCGCTTCATGGCCACCAAAATCTCCGGATCTCAATCCGTTGGACTTTTTGGCCTGGGGCATTTTGGAGAGTAAGGTTCTCACTAAAAAATACCAAAGTGTCGATCATCTCAAGACGGCGCTTCGTCGGGAATGGGCCAAAATACCGCAAAGCCACTTTCGTGCAGCCTGTGATGGCTTTGTCGGCCATAATCCGTACCAACAACATTTTTTGCTTTTGAACAATAAAATTAAAAAAAGATAAAAAAATACAGCGCTTTACTTTGTTGCATTATATATCAGCCACCCTGTACAGTGTGGTCTTTTGAAGCCTCAATTGATTTTTCGAGCGTTTTTTATTTAGCCTAGTCCAGATTTGCTGCGCTATCTAAACCGTATCCGAAGCTATGCGCTCTTGAAAGAGTTGAATACTGCATTGTCAGTCCTATGCCTGGAACTTCTAAATGTTATTCTCAAATTAGAAATTTAACTCGAAAGTTCGGTGGCTGTGCCTTACCTGGTCAATTCAGTTTCCCCTTGCTTTGCAGTTTCCCGGAATACTATTATTTTCGGCTATATATCTACCTATATGGCCACTATGAAGTATTAATCTTTCCTAGAGATGTTGTCATCCTTAATAATTACTATCAGAGCCCGTATAATATCGATCATGATATCAATGATCCATCATTATCCGAATAGCTATGCCCGGCAATAAGCTGCCTCCACTAACAGTTCGTTTTAGTTTCGTAGCGTCTGTGAAAGTTTGTATGCATTCATTAACGAGCTCTAATCAATCCGAAATGGACGTTGTGAACTTCTTGTCGAAGTCGTGGTGTGGTATAATAAAATCTATATTTCTGAAGGTTCCTAATTTGTAACGATCCACGAGTGTATGATTTTCGATTCATGCCATTACAAAGTCGCCTGTACACGCTAACTAATATTAGGTGCCAGACTCTAACAGTCAATCTCTAGTGCGAAAAAGACATAAAATTGTCTCAAGAGCCGATGTAGTGCGTTGTGTGTACTGGCTTACCATACATGTACTCTAGAATTGATTAATTTTTTAGGTTTAAAATTTAAAAAATTTTTTTTTTTACTAAATTAAGCCTTAAAAGCATATTTTTAATTATTTTTGCATTTTATTTTCAATAATTTTTTTTTCAATAATTTTTTTTTTTTTTTTTTGTAATTTTTAAATCCCTTTTGTGTGAGTGTGCCTGAGTAAAAAATATTTTTTATGGTGAAGAAAAAAATGAAAAAATAAAAAAAAATGAAAAGTGAAATAAAAAACCGCGTAAGATTGAAAATGTTTACAGCTGTGCCTTCAAGAAAAATTTATCAAAACTGTAACAACTACAATAATAACAACAACGACAACAACAATGGAAAAAAGCTGTTTATGAATTTATGTATTTTAAACTAAATGAATGTTTATTTTATTTATACGTACATACATACGTATGTACATTGAATAACAACAACGGCAACAGCAACGAAACGATAACAATAAAAGTAAAAATATTTACTTGAACATGTACCTACGCATGCGCGCCTTAATTTCACATTTTAATGCGGTTTGCTGTTGCTGTGTTATGGTACATGTCAACTCAAAGGTATGAAATGAAATACAATAACAACAACACCAACAACAATATGCTGTTGTTGTTAAGTACCGAGACTGCGCACGCAATTCGCAAAAGCACAACAACAACAAAAAAATTTAAATAAAGCTTGATACACACAACTTAAACCAGAGTTAAGGCCTAAAGAAGGAAAAAAAATTCAATAAAAAACTGATTTTTTTTATTCCAGCCTCAGCCTTAAATTAAAAAAAAAAACATTAAAAATCAGATGAAAAATGTCACTGAACTAAACACTGTGAAAAAAGTACACACAATTTAAGATCTCATTTGCAACAATAACAACAACTACGCATTACGTACCATTTGGCATTTGACAAATTTTGAACAGATTTTGTTTTTCTTTTCGAAATCAAAAAGGGAACGAACTGAAAATCAGAGTCATGTTTTTGAACTAATTTTTTGAACACTTAAACGTTCAGAGCAACTACTATGTTTAGCCAACAGAGAATGTGACAAAATGCGTCACAGACAAGCATTAGACAAGACAGACAGATCACACTAGTCCAGACCAGGCCAGACCTGACGTTCATAAATTAATAACACACTGTTTAGTTCAGTTTTTTTTTAATGCTTTTCCTATAACCATTTGCTATTTAAAGTAGCACGTAATTTAAGTTTTTAATTTTTATTTTTATTTTTATTTTTACAATCGTAAAAATATTCACAAATTGTCTCTCTTAATAGTCGTTAGTAGCATAACAATTATAATAAAAATAAATTTATTTAACAAAAAAAAATAATTTTAATTTATCTTTTAATTAAGTTTTCAAAGGAATAAACAAAATTAATAAATAATTTACTTGAAAAATTTATGTTCTTAATACGCGTATAGGCGGTTTTTGTAAAGCCTTACAGCCGATTTGTTTATGAGTTTCTATAATACGTTTATCAATTTATCTACAGTGTTGCTGGAAATAATAGCAAATATTTGTTTTCTGTCAATAATATTAACATGTCGTACTCACTATAAAAGTACTTCAAATAAAAAGTGTTTTTTAAGAGCTTGAGAACAGAAATATTGCTGCAATTATTTTCTCTTAGAATGTGGTAGATGGTATTTAAATTTGATAAATGATTTCCGGCACATGTCTGTCGCTGCTACAACTTGCATAGTCCATTCCATTAGACCAATTTTTGGTTACTTTTACCCATAAATCTAGCCCGCTGGTCGTGAAGCACATTAGAAAGAAATCGATGAAATCGAGAAGAACCATCGTTTTATATCAATTTTTCACAAAATACATCGATGTTTTCGTTGCTTCGATTGAATTTTATAGCAAATTTTAAATATATAAAATAGTATATACCTATTGTTATGTACAGATAGTAGAGTTCTACGATCAGACGATTAACAATTAAACCCTCAACCTATACCTCTATAATGTTTATTATGTCTCCCGCAATACGCAATTGTTCTCACAAACTCCAGAATACTGTTCGGCATTCTTCTGTGTGCTCTACTGAAGTTGGGTTTGAACCGAAGCCTATGGTTAGGTTAGAAGACGTGTACTTGTCAATTAAGACAAGTACAGTACCCGGAGGTCGAATTGACCCATTGTACAACCAAAGCATGTTCTATTGCAAATGTTTTTTTTTAGTCATGCTGATTTTGCTTTTTTTTCCATTGTAATTGCCCAACAAAAATTTGAAAATTTAACTTGTGAAGAGCGTCTTCAGCTTTCCTTTTGTCGAATATAACTCTTCAAACTTCTCTTTCTGCTCCACAGAAAAATTATGGTCTAATTAGCAGCAGATAGTATTACTACGTACGTACATAATTGGTCATTACAACCCTTCACTTAGGATTACGACCTAGCTTCTCACAAAACTTGTGTTGTGTGTCTTAATTTTAATACATGAATGGCGGGACCTACAGTTTAAAGTCGACTCCGAACGATAGATTTTTGAGAAACTTTTCATGACAATTTTATTTACTGTCACAGTTTCTGCCAGAAATCTGATGAGAGGAAGTCGCCGAAGAAATATTATTTTTTTTCGTATTTCCGTTTTGATGTCTGGCCTGGGATTTGAATGGTGGCCGTACGTCTAATAAAGCCGACACACTACTTACTAGACTACGGCGACTATAATTCCTTGTATTGTAATTTCGACCCAAATTTCCTGTACCACATCTTTCCATGGCGTCCACTTTCGTTCGGAATAAACTTGGAAGTTTCTTTATGGGGTCTGAATATTTTAGAGCGATTCTGTCCCACTAAAAGCCATTGACTTATCTGTACAGCATATAATTGTACCTCTCTTTAAAGAATACAAAGCAACTAAATTTTTTTTCACTCTTATTATAGTCAGTATAGTATAGCAGTAGTATAGTAAGAAGGGAAATGTCATCCAAGCGATATGCCAGGTCCTGATAAATCTCGCATTAGATTTGTCTCCCGTTATCCTAAACATTTTCTTGATGGCCTGATCCTCACTCTTAGATCCAAAACACAGCCTTCGGTGCCGTTATACGTCAAGTTTTCATTGCCATGGTTATACGAAGGCTAAACAGTTTCTCTGTCTTAGTGTACTCCGTCTGAGCTGCTTTAGAGCATGTATTTACAATATTTATTATATCATTTATCCTTCAATTAGGTATAGTATGTCAAATTGTGTTTTCCATGTTGATCAATAAAAAAGGGTTTTTAAAATATCGATGTATACCGTTTACCACCACGGCCGTATGGCATCAATAATAGCTTTAATGCTGGCTTTAGAATTCCAAGGTTATTTTCTGTAAGTTACTAAACAGCCATACAATGAGAAAAACTGAACTGAACTTGTGGTACGGTTCGGAGTCCTCGTAGATGTACTTAGTAAACATTCTAGCGGAATATGTAAAAAAGTTCGGTTCTTAAAAAGTTCGCTCCAATAATGCTGACAACGTAGTCTCAAACGGTGCATGTTTCATGGTTCATTTCTAGTTCTGGAACTGCCGCGGGGTGCGCTTTACACTACATTACTATTTTTTTGGCGAAGAGTAAGCTTCATCGCCAAAGATAATTTTTCAATAAACAACACATTTCCCATACAGCACGAATCTTGAATGATTTGTACACGTTTTTTGTTTGCTAGTCTATTGATAGCAGAAAGGTAAAACATTATCACATGTCACGAATTCTTTATTTATTATAATAAAGTTTACACTAAAAATTATTTATTTATTTACTAATTACAATACAATTGCAAATTGTATTTTAATTATATACGAGCTGAATAACTTTGACCATATGCTCGGTGTAGTATCACAGACCAGAATCTGGTGGGAATTGAACCCATGACCCTCACGCTAATAGCCTAGCACACTACCCACTAGACTACCAGGGCACCCACGCACTAAAAATTAAATTGCTACCATTACTCTATATTCCTGCGTACTTTTTCCTGTTTCTTTTTTTAAAGAAAAAGTACCAAAAGGGGATTTCAAAAAAAATCTACCAGGTGAAATTTTAGTTCGATAAATAGTGTCTGCACTTATTTCCTTATTCTTTGTAGACTTATACGCAATTAGTAATAAAAATTTAATAAATCTTTGGAGTTAAAAAAGGTATCAAACTACGCTTGTACAACTCCCCCACTTTGTAAAATTCTTGTTTTTTTAATAAGGAAATCATTTTTAAACCTTTTCTTCTATAAGTACTCTTACATTTCTTTATTTTTGTTTCTTGAATTCTTTTTTAAATTGTTAGCATTAGCCAATATTTCTGAGTACTTTTTTCCTGTTTTTTTTTTGTCTAAAGAAAAAGTACCAAAAGGGGATTTCTGAAAAAATCTACCAGGTGAAATTTTAATTCGTTAAATAGTGTCTGCACTTATTTCCTTATTTCTTGTAGTCTTCTACGAAATTAGTAATAAAAATTTAACGAATCTTTGGAGTTAAAAAAGGTACCAAACTACGCTTGTACAACTCCCCCACTTTGTAAAATTCTGGTTTTTTAATAAGGAAATCATTTTTAAACCTTTTCTTCTATAAGTACTCTTACATTTCATTTATTTTTATTTCTTAAAAAAAAAAAAGAAATCAAAGAAAAGAAAAAAGTTTTTTTGATTAAAAAGCATTAAAATTGAACCAAACCCATAATTGATGGTGTGGTGTTGGTGTGTTAGTAAATCCATTTAAATGGTGTTGTTGCTGCTGTTGTTGTTGTAAAATTAAGAAGAAAACAAATACAAAAATGAATAATTTTATAACAAAAACAAAAATCTATCAAATAAAGTACCAAAAAAAAAACAAAAAAAAAAAGACGAAATTAAGAAAAGAAAAGTAACCCACATCAAACTTGTACTTCAAGTAGTACTTTAGGTACAAAGTAAAGACAACAACAAAAAAAAAGAGTTGAATTACTTTTTCTTCCCTTTTTTAGGTGTTATTGTTGTAATATCTCAAAGATACATACATACATACATACATTTGTATAATAATAATGACAATTTAAATAATTTTTTTTTCTTTATTCCTCTTTTCTCTTCCAAGATTTTCTGTAATTATTCGCTTTGGAGTCTAGTGTAACTTTCTTTTGTAGAAAGGTTTCGTTTCGTTTCATTTCATTTCATTATTGAAGTGATAAAAAATGACTGGCAGGAGTTTTCATAAAATAAGGCGGCATGTGAGTGAGGGAGAAAAAAATCTGGGAATTCTAATAAATTTCATTTCAATTGTTTTCATAAGAAAAGCTGTTTTCTTTTCAAATTTCTTTTTTTTCTTATTTTTTATTTTTTATTTTCAATATTGTAATATGGCTAGAGACAGAAGTTGCCGTAGCCGTAATTCATATTTTATGGAATTGATTTGAATTTAAAGTTCTTGTGGTTTCGGAAAAGGCAAATGAACTTTTCTTTCTTTCTTTCATTCTTTCATTTCCATTACTCTGTACGTACATACGTCATGCCACAATCAACCGACAACAAATGGAATGTAAATTTCTAGTAAAGAAGAAAGAAGGAAGGCTAACAGCATAACGTAAAAGTTTTTCGACAACAAAACAGCAACAACTTTTGCAAAAGTAAAGTTTCAATATTTCGAAAAAGAAAAGCAAAGAAAAAAACATTCTCAAAAAAGAATTTTTTTATTCGTTTTCAGTTAGGATGATAAGAACGTATATTGAGTGTAAGGAAAAGCAGCTTAAGTTTAAAATTATTTAAAAACATTATTTATTAAAGGAAGTTTAAAAAAATAAATTTGAAAGGTCTTGACGCGACACCAAGAAATTTCGTGAATTGGACAACAAGCGATACTAAGAAAGGCAATCAAATTTTATGTAATGAAAGAAACTGTACATTAAAAAACTATATGTACATATATTAATAAATTACCGTTATTTTTATTTTAAAATTGTGTTAATTGCCAGTTTTTAAAATTAAACAAAAAAATTTTTTTAAAAAATTTCAAAATTTTGTCAAATTTTTCCGCGGACTCTCCTTAAGTAGTAAAAGTTGAGTTTGATTGTTATAATTTTATCCTTAGTGTCTTTATCCTTGATGGATAGAAGACGTACCAATCAATTGCTTGGCTTGGTCGTGACGTCATCTCAACCACAGTGGCCATGCTAACAGGTCATTGCGTTATGGGTAGACACACGGAAAGAATGAGGCTCCCATTTAACGACTTCTGCCGTGGATGCAGATCGGCTGAGGAAGAAGAGACTGTGATCCACTTCTTCTGTCAGTGTCCGTCACTTGCTAGGTGGAGGAATAGATTATTTGGCTCCCCATTTCTTGTCAGCCTGACGGAGCTATCATCTTTTGATATCAAGGATATAGCTTCGTTCAACAAACTTTCTGGCTGGTTTTACAGTGTAGGGTAGTCATGCCTTTGATGTGCAGCCCTTGCGCTGACCAACTTCTTCCTCTTCCCTGATTTTGGTGGAACTTGGTTAGTACAGGGACTGCGTTCACCCATGACATCACAACGGGCCGCTATGCGTGCACAAGTGAGCTTTGTGATGTCAAAGCTACCACTCCAACCTAAACCCAAACCTATCCTTAGAGTAAAGTTTCTTGTGATGCTCACTGTTTAGTGTACTACGCTAAGATGTGACTTTGGTGCTCAATTCACAGAATTAGTGTTCAATTCAGATCAAAAATATGATCAAATCAATAACAAGGTGCGTATAGAGATCCTTATTATGGAATTAAAGATACTACTTTCCTTTTCAATGTAATTTTACGACTTGAATATTACCCCTAAGATCATGCGAAAGTTGAGTCTTTCAGACGTATAACTTTATTACAGATTTAATACTCTTTGAAAGCCTTCAGTTGGGCTTACGACCTAGCTTCTTACATCACCTATGTTGTGTGTACTAATTTTATCCATAAGTGACAGGGGACCTACAGTTTGAAGTCAATTCTGAACAGCAGATTTTTAAGAAAGTTTTCATAGCAGAAATGTGCTGATAGGAGAAAGTCTTCCCAGAAATATTTTTTCATATTTCGTTTAATTTTTTGAATTGGTATTTGACCCTTGGGCTCACACTGCCTACTAAACGACCCAAACCATATCTAAACTAATGCCAGTATAAAATTCGAGTCTGGTATTTGAAATTAACAATTTAGCTTCAGAAAAAAACCAACCTTTAGATGGCTTAAGGCAATTCAATATTTGATTGCGTGGATATAATTTAGAATTCATTGTTTTGATAAGATTTTAATGATAACGTTAATAGGTACTAATTATCATTCCGCGATATCTTCAAATCAGAAGAGAAATCGGAAATATTCGTAAAAGGTTTCGAAAAAAAAGCTTAACATTTTGTAAACAAAATTTCAGACACAAAAAATTAATTTACGACATAATATCCACTCAAATATATCCGAAAACCGTGTTTTTCCTCTCGACAACTGAGGGTGATGGAACAATTCTGAATTTTGCATACAAATTCGTTGCACCAAAAACTTTTAAGATTAAAAATCTTTTCGACTTGCAATCCACTCGAAAACCATATTTGTTACACTTTTGGTTTATGATATCCTGAACATTGGAATGATGGAGCAATTCTGAGGCGGAATTCGTGTTCAGTGCATTGAAAACCTTTAGAAAGATATAGTCTGGTTAAAAAAGTCATCCTGTGTAATCTATAGATTAGTGGAAGTTTCGGAAGGGCATTCAAAGAGAAGAAATACTGTTTCTTCCGTTTTATCGACTCATCTCAAGCATTCAATAGGGTGTGACACAGTGGTCTGAAACTAAGTTTTTCTTTCAATAAAGCCATACTTTTGTAATAGCCGCAGTCTGGTAGGTAATGTGTTGGCTTATTAGAAGTGGGGACACGGTTCAAATCCCAGCTATGATTTCTCCAACAAAATGAAATATGAAGAAATATTTCTTCGGCGACTGCCTCTCATCAGATTTCTGGCAAAAATTCTGAAAATAAATAATATTGCCACTAAAAGTTTCTCAAAAAATTTGCCGTCCTAGCCCTCAGCTCTTGACTATCTAGATAATGTTGGGAAATGGCGGCAATGAACACGCAGTTTGAATTTGCAAGGAGTATAACTTACACCCCACTAATGAGGAAGACGGGTTTGGAAGAGTATATTTAACGAAAAAAATGGTGAAGAGAAGCTAACACTTTTCACAACAGCTTTTCTAAAACAAACTTGAGGCAAGGTAAACATTAAGTAATTCCAATGAGAAGTGAAGGGTTATAGAGAGTTATGCATCAGACTATTGAGAACTGACCTTAGAGCGTCTGTTTAGAATAGACGCCGATTTATGCCTAATATTTATACTCCTAATGAAGTCGCCGTAGTCTCTAGTAGGTAGTGTGTTGGCTTATTAGACGTAAAGCCAGGGTTCGAGCCCCAGGCCAGACATCAAGACAAAATACAAAAAGTATTTCTTCGGCGACTTACTCTCAGCAGATTTCTGGCAAAAACTCTGAGTGTAAATAAAAATTGCCATTTTTTTCTCAAAAAATCTGTCGTTCGTAGTTGACTTTAAATTGTAGGTTCCGCCACTTGTGTATTAAATTAGCACACACAACATAAGTCGTGTGAGAAACTAGGTTGTAACCCTTACTAAAAGGGTTGTACTGAACAATTATGCATGTAATGTCCATTAATACCCTTTCCCGAGTAACTGGTCAAACGCTCAAAAAGTCGGAGATATATTCACATTCTTTTCGCTATCATCGTATCCAAGCTGATTTATTAACCCTTTGTACTCGGCTGTCACCTCTGAGGGGACATCGTATGAGCATATCACTCGGTTGTCCCCTCTGAGGGGACATGATAGTTTGTTAGCGATTACGGACAATGAAATTATTCCTCCGCAATTTTTTTAAGAAACACGTGTTCTCTTGTAGTTTGCTGTTAACCGTTTGACTGCTACGCGGTGCAAAAGTGCTGCGTTCATTTGTTACGAAAATCGCATTTGCCCTGCGAATTTCAGTGTAAAAATAATAAATAAATCTTTATACATAGGTTATTAGAATTTTGTAGATTTTTTTATTACAAAAATTAATTGTAGTTTTCGAGCAGTTTTCGAACGTTCTCACCAGAATCGCTTAGCAGTCAAACGGTTAAAATATCACAAAAAAATTGATCGAAATGAATAAATGAAAAATGAAATTATCAAGATGCATGATAAATAAATCGTCCGTTCTACACGTCGAAAACGAACGTGAGAAGTGCGTTCACAACGGACTGTACACTTCTCTGATCCGTTGAGCAAATTGTAGATATAATGGATTAGGCGTCCAAAGCTACAAGGGTGTGGCTCAATGAAGTGATAAATTTGATACGATAATAAAGACATCCGATAATCGAGAGAAGAAATATACAAGATCTCAATTCGTACTGAAGCGACGAATAAAAAAAATTTTAATATTTTTTTTTGTCCACAAATTCATATAAAATAAATTTTATTACAACTCCTTACTTGATTCTAAAATTATACTGTATAATATCACGTTTTCAGGATATACGTTTCTGTTAAAAAGTGGCGTTGAGTTGCTGGTAGTTAATGTCCGAAACGGTGTCGAGTGCAAAGGGTTAACATTTGATGTGCTGAGGTGTTCTAAAATTTCATTTGAAAAATGATTTTTTTTGTGTCATTTTTCGTATTCCTACAGCCTTTATGAAAAATCTACTCTTGTTTTAATCACACAATGGATTCAAATTAGACTCAAGAAATTCAATGAGTAATAATTCCTATAAAAAAAAAAAAAAAAAAAAAAAAAAAAAAAAAAAAAAAAAAAAAAAAAACACTTGAAGGCATTAATTACAAAAGAAAAATGGTGGAGATTAACAAACAAAAATTTCTAATGATTTACAAAAAAAAATCTTTGTATGAATCGTATTCAAAAAAAAAGGTATAAATTTAGATACGAGTACTTATACAGAGAGCAAGACAAAATGATTGAAAGTTTAAAGATACACGATACAAGATACAATAACTATTTATTGTATTTGTAAATATCAAAAAAAATCAAAGATTGTGTATGTATTTGTAATTGTAATTGTATGTATGTATTTTATAGATACAAAAATACATAATTTAATACACCAGATTTCTTTAAATGTATCTTATAAATTGTCTGGTGATGGTGTTTTTGTTTTTGTTTTTTATCTGTCTATCTTATGGGTTGGTTTTAAAACTTTATTTAAACAAAGAAATGAGAAAAAAAGAAAGCAAAGACAGAAAAAACTCCATCACTTCTTAGTTTGTACTTAAAAAGAAAAGAAAAGAAAAAAAAAACTGTTGTTCAAGCATTAATTGTTTAAAACATACAGCAACAAAAAGAAAGAGAAACAAAAAATCTTTAAGATTGATGGCAGTTTATTTATTTATTTGTAGGATACAATATTTATTTCTTTTATTATTTATTTTTTAAAGTTTTATTTTTTTAATTTTATTTTACGCTTTAATACAATTGAATCCACTTTTCGGTTTTTTGTTTTTACATACTCATTGTCTCTGGGTGAATGACTTTATAACAGTATGAGTACGAGTACAAGAGAGAAGTATGAATATCATCTGAATATCTCTGCTGTTCGAAATGACGGCTGTATTTAAATGCCTGCATAGATTGATGTCAATTTGAATTCGAATTGGAATTTGAATTGTGAATCAAATTTCAGTCGTCTTTTTTTTTAATATTAAGTGCCTGATTTTGTTTGCATTTAAGCAGATATGATGCTTTTTAATCCTTTAACCCCCCTCATAATTTTTGACATATTTAAGTTGGATTTTATTTGAAAGGCTTTACGTACCAATTCCATGAAGTCTCAATAATTAAAATAATAATAATGACTTCTTTGGCATAAAATTCTTAACATGATAATGCACACGATAATGCGATGATCCTACATTTCTAATTACATACATACAACCCTTCAATCAGGATTACAACCTAGCTTCTCACATCACTTATGTTGTGTGTGTTAATTTTATACACAAGTGGCGGAACCTACAGTTTAAAGTCAGCTCCTCCTAATGATAAATTTTTTTGAGAAATTTTTCATTGCAAGTACAATGGGTCAATTCGACCTCCGGGTACTGTACTTGTCTTAATTGACAAGTACACGTCCTCTAACCAACATTGCAATTTTCCTTTACTCTCAGAGTTCTTGTCAGAAATCTGCTGAGAGGAAGTTGCCGCAGAAATATTATCTCATATTTTTGTTTTGTCGCAGATGTCTGACCTAGAATTTGAACCGTGGACTTACGCCTAATAAGCCAACACACTACCTACTGGACTGCGGCAACTTCTGATAAACATTAAGAGAAAAAAATCGAAGTTATTTTTAGTTGCAATGCATTGCAAAGATCGATCGCTGCTTTACAACCGATTTATCACAAAATACTTTGATGTTTTCTAAGCATCGATTATTTTTTTTGTAAGAAAATGGAAGCAAAGCAACAGAATATGCTCACTATTGCATAGAGATGATGGAAACGCGCGACTTTCATACAGACAGACATTCATAATTGATCATTACAACCCTTCAGTCAGGATTACGACCTAACTTCTCACCCCACTTATGTTGTGTGTGTTAATTTTATACATAAGTGGCGGGAGCTACAGTTTAAAGTCGACTCCGAACGACAGATTTTTTTGAAACTTTTCATGGTAATTTTTATTTATTTTAAGAATTTTTGCCAGAAATCTGCTGAGAGGAAGAAATACGCCGAAGAAATACTTTTTATATTATGTCTTGATGTCCAGCCTGGGGCTCGAACCCTGGCTTTTCGTCTAATAAGCCAACACACTACTTGCCAGACTACGGCGACTTCATTAGGAGTCTAAATATTAGGCATAAATCGGCCTCTATTTCAAACAGACGCTCTAAGGTTACTTCTCAATAGTCTGATGCATAACCCTCCTTAACTCTCCACTTCTCATTGTAAATACTTAAAGTTTACCTTGCCTCAAGTCTGCTTGAGAAAAGCTGTTGGCAAAAGTGTTAGCTTCGCTTCACCAATTTTTTCCGTTAAACAAACACTCTTCCTACCCTACAGATACATAGGTTCTAGCCTCATTAGTGTTATACTCATTAAGTTATACTCCTTACAAGTTCAATCTGCATTTCTTAACATGATCTAGATAGTCAAGAGCTGAGTGCTCGGATGATGACCTCACTGCTAGACAGTATTATTATGTCCCGTCCTGTAGGTAAGGCCAAGGTTCAAACCCCAGGTCCGACTTCTCCAACAAAACGAAATAAGGAAAAAATATTTCTTCGGTAAATGGCCGCCCCTTAGCAGATTGCAGGCAAAAACTCTGAGAGTAAAATAAAATTGCCATGAAAAAGATTCTCAAAAAGCGCTGACGTTCGGAGGCGACTTTAAATTGTAGATTTCACCACTCATGTACAGAAATAATACACACAACATACATATGTATGTGGTGTGAGAAGCTAGGTCGTAATCTTGACTGAAGGCTTGTAAGGACCAATTATGTATTATGTATGTAATAAACCAATACACTACCTCCTAGACTATGGTGACTACTTACTACTCGTTGCTATCCTTATGAGTTTAGTTAACATTTTGATTCTAGTAATTTTCTATTCCATGGAATATTCCCCTAACGATGTGCTATTAGACAGATATCATCTGCTCAATCCGCAGTTTTTGGATTCTCTAACACATGCCCCGCTCTAATTCTTTATTTGTTTAGTCAAGAATGTCGTCGAGGTAAATAGAGAAAAGGTCAGGCAATGTTTCATATCAAACTATCAAAGCATCACTATTTTCAAGAAAGAAAAGAAATGAAAACATTTTCTTGTGTAAGTGTCCCATTGGTCGAAAAAGTAGTATGGTGTACTGATACGTTAGTCAGTTAAGGAGTTTAGGGTTCGATATCGCTCAGAGACGAATTCAAATACAATACATATGTAATTATCCTAAGAGGTTTGCAATTAAAAAGAAAAATCTGTCGTTTGGAAACGATTTTAAAATTGTAGACCCCACCACTTATGTATAAAAATTAACACACACAACATACAGTAAGACACCGCTTAACGCGGGGAATAGGTTCCAATAAGTTTCAGCGCTAAACGAAACGGCGTTAAACGAGGCAACTTAAGATGTACTTAACTAATAACGTACTTAACTAATAAATCAGGTGTGACGCAGGAAAGATGAGTTCGTACTGTGATTGCGACTTCGGAAAATAGAGTTGGAATCTTTATTCTGGACAGACTAACAAAAGAGCGTTGAAAAAGATACATACAAGTATACACCGTCGCTATATAGTGGTGGTTGGTGCATGACCGTTTTATTTGCACATATATAACGGGTGATTTTTTAGTTGTTATCTTTTTGGCAACACTGGTTTAAACAGCTCACGCACGTTTCGTGTTTTGTTTCACTGTCAAACATCTTCAGTTTGGTCTATAATTTAACCATGAATCGTCTTACAAACGAACAACGCTTGCAAATCATTGAATTTATTATCAAAATGCGTGCTCTGTTAAGAAAGTTCATTGCGCGCTTCTTCCATTTTATGGTCAGTTTAATCGACCCACTGAAGCGGCTATTCGGGCTATTGTGACTAAATTTCGCACCAAATTAACATTGTTGGACATTAAACCACCAACACGCTTACGTAGAGTGCGAACTGAAGAAAATATCGCAGCTGTATCGGCCAGTGTTAATGATGACCATCAATTATCGATTAATTGCCGTTCGCAGCAATTGGGCCTCTGTTACTCAACAACGTGGAAAATTATTGGGGAAGGATTTAGGTGTGAAGCCTTTCAAAATACAGCTGGTGCAAGAATTGAAGCCGAACGACCAACCGCAACGCAGAATTTTTGGTGAATGGGCTCTTGGAAAGTTGGCCGAAGATCGATCCACTTCTTTGTCGAAAAATTGTGTTCAACGACGAAGCTCATTTTTGGCTCAATGGATACGTAAATAAGCAGAATTGTCGATTTTGGAGTGAAGATCAGCCAGAAGCATTGCAAAAGCTACCAATGTATCCAGAAAAAGTCACAGTTTGGTGCGGTTTATGGGCTGGTGGCATCATTGGACCGTACTTCTTCAAAGATACTAAGCGCTACCGTGAGATGATATCCAATTTTTTTTTTGCCCAAATGCAAGAGCTTGACTTGCATGACATGTGGTTTCAACAAGACGGTGCCACATGCCACACAGCACGCGTAACAATGGACTTATTGAGAGGCGAGTTCGGTGAACATTTTATTTCACGTTCGGGACCGGTCAATTGGCCGCCTATATCGTGCGATTTAACGCCTTTAGACTATTTTTTGTGGGGCTATGTTAAAGCTCATGTCTATACAGATAAGCCCGCTTTAATTGACGTATTGGAAGACAACATCGAAATGTTGGAAAGAGTATGCCAAAATTGGACTAAGCGGATGAACCATTTGAGGCGCAGTCGCGGGCAACATATTTGCATGAAATAATCTGCAAACATTAAATTATGTGGACCGTACTATCGATTCAAATAAAGTTTTCATGCAGTTTTCTGAATTTTATGTTTTTTTTTTGGAAAAGTTTTCCTATAGCTCTTAAAAAATCACCAATTAAAACACTGTGCGATTTAGGGGAATCCCAATACTACCGCGTAATCCTGAAACAGCGTTAAGCGGAGCAACGTTAAGCGGGGTTTTACTCTATGTGATGTGACAATCTAGGTTGTAATCCTGACTAAAAGGCTTGTAATGACCAATTATGTATGTAAGGTTATGTATGTAATTTTATTGTATTTAAAAAGAATCTTAAAAAATCTTTTATAATTTTTATGATTTGAAAACGTTTTTAGTTTAAAACGTTTTAAACTATTTCGTGCTGTTATATCATTAAACCAAAATGTATGACAATTTAGAATGATTTCGGCTTGCTTTTTATACACTATCTTCACTCAAAAAAAAATCGGTTTATTGACCCTAATTATTTTACATTATGGGCACTAAAAAGCACAGAACAAATGAAGCGAAAAATAAACGAGTTTGTTTTTTCTGCAAGAAAATTAATACAAAAAAAAATGATTTTTATTTAAAACAATTTGAACTGAAGAATAAATAAAAAAAATTATAATTTACCGCCTACAATAAAATGGATTCTATTGTTTCTTTTCAAATAGTTATTGGCATGATGTGTACTCATAGAAAAGATATTAGAAACGTCTTTGTTGGTTGGTAAACGAATATCGAGTATCTGGTTAATGGATCTTAATGTGTTTTAGTTTTTATGATTTCATAGCGTAATTATTAAAACTTATATGAAACAGCTTCAATAAATATAGATGTATGGATGGCTAGATGTATGGATGTATGTAACACATTTTTATTATTAAAAATCATTAAATTGTGATGCTAAACGAGCTTCTAAAAGTAATAGAAGTAGCCGTTTTCAACATAAATCGTATAATTCTCTAAAAAAAACAAACCAAACAAAACAAGACAATTCATCTTTGAATTTTTTGTTTTTGTTTTTGTTGTCTTTGTTTTTTTTTTTTATATCATTTTTATGAATCTATAATATATTCATACGTACAATATGTCTTCCATTAACATTAATTTTTAATGTATTTTAATACATCATTTCATTTCATTCTTCATGTTCTTCATGTCTTTAATGTCTATACAAAATCCATACATACAATGACACAATCCAGCTCGCCCTGTTCTTTAATAATTTATTGAAACTTATTCTTCTTGCCATTTTCTATGAATTAAGAGCCCGCCAACTAGCCAGCTAAACAGCCAGCCAGCCCCTATTGCCTAGAGAAAGAGGAAAACTGTGTAGCGGGAGGTCGCTACATGAACTATATAAGACGCGTGCCTTAAAAAAAAAGAAAGAAACATATTGAAGTGATCTTAAATAAATAGAGAAGAAAATCTCTTATAAAAGATCTTAATTGTGACAACTACTTACACATTAACACAGTAGAATATGGTTATAACGAATCTATGTACCATATATGCATTGGTATACGAGGTAATCTTATCTTCTGCTTGTATACCTAATAAAGTGAAATAGTTTGAATTACCTCTCGCCGCAGTCTAATAGGTGATGTATTGGCTTATTAGATGTAAAGCCTCGGTTCAAACCCCAGGTCAGATATTTCCAAATAAAAATATTTCTTTGGTGACTTCCTCTCGGCAGATTTCTGACAAAACCTATTAAAATTGCCATGAAAAGTTTCTCAAAAAATCTGTCCATCGGAGTCGACTTTAAACTGTAGGTCCTGCCAGTCATGTGGAAAATTAACACACACAACATAAGTGGTGTGAGAAACTAGGTCGTAATCCTGACTAAAGTCTTGTAATGATTAATTATGTATGTCGTTTGAATTAACTTCCTGGAAGTAAGGAGCAAATCAGGGGATATACATATGTAGCTTAAGCTAGTGGACGTGCTGTGAGGAGCTAGGTCCTAATGCTGAATGAATGTGTGTATGTAAGGTAAGGGACATCACCCACATAATCGTCCAAGGTTCTTACTTAGACCAATTCATTACATAAATAAATAATTGGTTATTACATCCCCTCAGTCAGGATTACCACCTAGCTTCACACATCACCTATGTTGTGTGTGTGTTAATTTTTTTTATACACGAGTGCCAGGACTCACAGTTTAAAGACGACTCCGAACGAGAGACTCTTGATAAACTTTTCATGGTATTTTTATTATTTATTCTCAGAGTTTATGCCAGAAATTTGTTGAGAGAAAGTCGTGGAATAAATATTTTTTTTTTTAAATTTTGTCTTATTGTCCAGTCTGAACTGTAATTTGAACCATGGTCTCACGTCTAATGAGTTAACACACTGTTTACTACACTACGGCGACGACTGCATGATCAATTCATTATTCATTATTATTCCTCGGTTAAGATGCTGATGCGCACCATTGAGAAAAAGTCATCGGCCCTAATCATTACTACCTCCTTACAAAACAGGCAACGTCTTTAAACTCACTTCTGCTACTTCCATTAATGAGAGAATGAAGTTGAAAATATTCTCATACGCCTTTGCACACAAATGGTTCTTTCTTTGAGTCGCAACCACTGCAGAATTAGCTCAAAAGGGCTTCTCAACGGATGAACATACCTCCTGATTAGGCAGTATCCCATAAGGACGAAGTCTACATAGTAAACGTCTTGCTAAAGAGAAAATTGAGGTGATATGTTTTCACTGGTTTCAAATTCAGTCGGCTCAAGCTATTGGTCTAGGGCAGATACGGATGCACATTATACTGTAACCCCTATACATAGTAGGCAGTATACCGTAAGGACGAAGACGGTATAGAAAATTCATATGATTTGTTCTCCCATGTTTAAAGTTCAAGCGGATCCACCTAGCGTTATAGCAGGTTCTTCCAGTGCAGTTACGGCTGCTTATTCTATTGCAAACTATTGAAAATCAATACAACTGGGAACTACATGCTCCTGGGGTGCTTTGGAAAGCTATGATACTTCACAGGCATTGTGTGAAACATATTGAAATATCAGTAGAATTGAGGAATACACGCCCTTGGACTGCCATCGAAAGTCGAGTGTACTGTGGAAGCATTGGGTATAAAATCAACACTTCATGAATGCATAGAAGAACACTTTTGTTGCAGGGTGAAAATATCATACTATGCAATCTTGCTATGACTAATCAGACATCTGTTAGGTCCTTAACAAAGTCTCCTGGAATTTTGAAAATCTGACTTTTAGACTGTATTTAAATATGCTAAGTCCCTTCTTTTGATTTTAAATCAGTTATTTATTGATATGAAGTCACCGTAAATAGTGTGTTGGCTTATTAGACGAGAGCCACGGGTTCAAATCCCAGCTCAAACATCTTGGATAAAACGAAATATATAAAAATATTTCTTGAGGCGACATCCTCTTGGCGGTCTTCTAGCAAAATCGCTGAGAGTAAATAAATTACCAAGAAAAAGTTTCTCAAATCTGTCGTTCGAAAGGTGGTACCTTCATCGATAAAATTAGCACACACAAGCTAGCTTGTTACCCTGACTAAAGGGCTGTAATGACTAATTTAAAGCTCGGTTTTAAGACTGATTATTAATTGTTTTGTTAATTGATGCTGCTGCTAAGACTATTTCTAATAACATGATAAAAAAAAATCACCTGCGAACGCCCTTATCTGAAATTGAATTGATTGGAACAAAACGGGTTTTTCCCAATTTACTGATGATCTCTTGTAGACTAGGGTCTTACTACCTTTGCATCTTAGATGTTGCCTCAGACAACTTTGCGCGTACCACAGTATTGATAGGGTCCTAGTATTTGGCACTTATTCACCGTATCGTCTGTCAATTTGTTTTCTGCGAGTCTTTTTCATGCCTTGTAGGTTAAACATCTGATTGATGGCAGATTTGCCAGATCTAAAGTCCAGTATTCATTATAATCATAAGCCACTGTAATGTGTGTATATAAGCATAGAAATTCTTAAACGTCCAACCACCCATCCCTCTAGGCCATTTCATTCCGTATGGATTTAAGATTTATAGTCATTCTTCTCGACATTAATTCATGATGTTTTCATTTTATCCATACATTCACCCATTCATTCATTTATTCATTCATTCATTAATTCATTCCCTCACTCATTCACTCACTCACTTGTTGGAAGTTGTTGGAAAAAAATTGTGTTTTTCTTTGATGTTGTTTTAGTTGTTGTTATTTTATGATTTAAAGAAAAGCAATTTTTTTCTCTCAATTTTTTTTTTGTTTCTTCAATAATTAGTTTCTCTGTGCTGCTGCTGTTTTATTTTATAAATTGTAGTCTTAAGATTATAATATTGGCTGGCGCCTGCTATTTTCTTGCTTTAATCTGTTATAAAACAGAAAATTTAAATTTATTTATTTGATTATAAATAAAATTCTTATTGTTTAAAACAAAAAATAATTAACATTAACATTTACTTGCTGGGAAAGTTAAAGTGTTTGAAAGTAAATTTATTGATTCTGGTTTTTCAATTTATTGTGTGTTCGTTTTGAAGAATGTAAACTTTAAACATTTTTATAGGCAATAGGAAAGTGAAAATGCACTGGTTTGAGGGTGTAATGGTGGGGAACTTTGCTAACTGGGTTTTACTGTATCTCAAAAGTTGGTTGCCTGGCCTATCACCTTGTTGTTGTCTAGGTTCAAGAGGCTGAGTGAATTACTTGAAGAGTGTTACATCCTCTTAATTTTTAAAATTCAAAAACCATGGTAAACATTTTTGTTTTCCTGAATTACCAGAGTTTGTAGTCAAGTACTTTATCTTCTACACCACGCTACATCATATGAAGTTTGCTAATAGTTCAGCATTTTTAAGTTATGGTATGGTAGGTAGCGACTGTCAATCCAAAAAGATGAGATATATCGACAACTCCATTCTATAACGTTCTAAGTGTACTTAAAACGTTTTTAATGTTCTTGCATTTTTAAATTCTACGTTCTCTAACTTAAACGCTGTCAAAATTTGGTTAAGATACGCCGATCCGTTCCAAAGTTATAGGGAAAAATCGTCGTATATCGCGTGAAAACTTTGAGAGCTCATAACTCAAAACACACTTTTTCGACTTAGAATGTTATAGAACGGAGGCGTCGATATACATACACTTAGACCAAATGTCCCCTTTTGTAATACCACAGTTATTCATAGGCCCTAGTCCTGGAACCATTCGGAAATTTTGATGCCGGTACTTAGATCCCTAATGTTAATTCTCACAGATCAGTAGAAAACATGGGGCTTTCTGTTTTTTTCTCTATAATGTTAGGAATATGCCGAATAAGTTAAGAACAGTTTCCTCCTATTCCTTGGTTCTGCAGCTCCTGCAGAAATCATGGACCATATGGCCTAGAAGAATTGCACTTTGAGCAGTAATAACTATAACCACCATGCTGAGCATACTCTTTTGAAATTTGAGCAGACTTCTCGCTCGATCTCTATCTAATCTTGGCTCGAATTTCTGCGCTATCGTATTACAAGCTCTCTGATTTTCAATGTGGTTCTCAGTGTAGAAGAACTACCAAGGAATTATGATCTGCTAGTTCGTAAGTCGCCGTGGTCTAGTAGGTAGTGTGTTGGCTTATTAGACGACAAGCCAGAGTTCGAGCCCCAGGCCAGATATCAAAATAAAATACAAAAAGCATTTCTTCGGCGACTTCCTCTCAGCAGATATCCGGCATAAACTCTGAGACTAAATTGTAAAATTGCCATGAAAAGTTTCTTAAAAAGGTCTGTCATTCGAAGCCGGCTTTAAACAGTAGGTCCCGCCACTTACAGGCAATTTCAACACACACAATACAAGAGGAGTGAGAACCTAAGTCGTCGTCCTGACTGAAGGGTTGTAATGACCAATTATGTATGTAAAATGGCTTGAAGCGACTGTCAATCCAAGAGTACGAAATATGCACAAGTCGTTCATATGTGATACTACAGACATCCACTTTCTCTAGCCTTAGAATTATCCAGAGATTTGTATGGAGCCATGTGGAGTGCTAATGTTAATCTTCTACAGATCAAACAAATCGTCTGCATAGTAGAAATCAAAATGATTTCTTCTCTTCCATCATTAGATTGGGGATAGGTAAAGGGAGTGGGGTTTAGACGACAGGGCACAGAATGCAATGCCCTGTAATAACTTCAACTACTATGATTCGAGTGGTTTTAACGGCGTTGGAGCACACTTTTAGTGAGTCCTCCATCGAGGCTATTCCGGATTGTGCTGCAATATTGGAAGCACGCTGATTTTTAATGAATATCTCAATGTACTGTATGAACTCACCAGAGAGTGTGATGGTAGTGCAACGTGTAGTCAGTTGATTCGTTCTGAGGTTTTCTGGAATACCACTATGCTCCGGCGCCCATAAGATTTGATTGGCATACCACTCTGCCATCTCATTGGGGGCCAAAAAATGTCTTAGATGTAATCACAAGATGTACTAATATCCTTCCTACAGATATTTTTAATTTCAAAAAGCCTGTATGTCCGATACTTTCGCCTGGAAGACCTTGTAGTGTTCTGCTAGTCTTAATGAGTGAACTATACTCCACCCACACCTAGTTTCGAACCATCTGCGGCAATCTAAACAGAGTCGTTTACGAATTGCGTTACACCATTTCTCTTTGAACGGAATGGATTTTTTGAAGACGTTGCATTTGAAAGTTTCATATTCCTTTTTCGATATCGGAGAGGCCATTATATGATTCGTGCTATTGTCCAGTCACCCAGAAGTAGTTGTTAGTTTTAACTGCTAGGCCTTTAAAATATCGGTCTGACAGAAAGAGTCACAGGATTGTGCGCCGGGAATATATTTCGCCTGAAACAAATTATTTGTAGCTCATAAAAATAACGCATGGCCTCAGACCTGGAAGATATTTTATCGAATTTACTTTACGGGTCGGCTCAGCTGTGTACCAACTGAGTAACACAAGTTGCTACATATTTTTATTGATGAAACATTTTCTTCTGAGAATCATTTACTAATTTTTCATTTCCACTAGGATCGAAAATTTCTTGCATTCTATTTTACTGGAGCAGTGGAATAACCTTCAAAATAGCAGCAAGTTATTGAAGAAAGCGGTGAATATATACATACATATATGAGCTAAAGATTTAGTTACTCCAGTTTATATGGGAAGATGTGGATGTGCGCATTTACAAAATCTCTCAAGCTTGTTGAAAAACATCTGGACATACTAAACATTTTAAAATGCAAGTGAACAACATGTCAATACGTGCGTTAAGTCCTTACATATTTCTAAAAACAAGGACTTATCCTCTATTCATCTTTACCAAGCGATGTCAAAGGCATACAATTTTATACTTCTAGGTAAACCAAGTCAGGGCGGACTACAACCTGGCTTCTTACATCAACCATGTTGTGTGTTGTAAGTTTATCTATGTGTGGCAGAGAACCTACAGATTTTTTTTAATATTTCGTTTTACCCGACATGTTTGACCTGGGGTTTGAACACCTAGTTTTTTTTAATCTGATATCCCAATCTGAAATTGAATTAATTTGGAAGGAAATGAACTTTTCAAATTTTGCTGATGATCTCTTGTAGGTTAGAGTCTTACCATCTTTCCATGTCAGATGTTGCAACTTTACTCGTATCACTGTATTGAGAGCGATCTAGTATTTGGCACTTGTTCACCGTGTCGTGTATCAATTAATTTTGCGTAAGTTTTTGCCACAAAACTGCTGAGAGGAAGTCATATTTCATTTTGTACGAGATGTCTGAGCTGGGATTTGAACCACAGGCTCTTGGGCAAACCAACAACTAATTCAATATGGCATCTGGAAAAGGAAGTTATCATAGATTGGACATACTTACATACATACATAATTGGTCATTACAACCTCACACCACTCATGTTGTGTGCGTTAATTTTATACATGAGTGGTGGGACCTACAGTTTAAAGTCGACTTTAATCGCCAGATTTTTTGATGCAATTTTCAATGCAATTTTATTTACTCTCAGCGTTTTTGCCAGAAATCTGCTGAGAGGAAATCGCCGCAGAAATATTTTTCATATTTCGTTCAGTTGGAGATGCCTGACCTGGGGTTTGAACCGAGGCCTCACGTCTCATAAGCCAACAGACTACCTATTAGACCACGGCGACTTCATATCATGGATAGGACATTCATTGAAATCCAGCAAAGAGGTTTCATAAGAAGAAACAAGAAGTACAGTTCCAAACATAGTCCGATCAGAGGAAATCATATGAGTGAATCAATGAAGCAATTTAGTTTCGTAGTTGTTTAGTTCTCTACTAAAACAACGCAAACAACATATTTATCCACAATATGCCAGCATATTGTATACTTTTTATGGGCACCTCTTTTCTTTTTTCCACTACCAACGAATAGTGCTTCCATCTGGTCCCCTGTCTATCAATACTTGTGTTATTATTGGATTGTTCTGCTTCTAAGCTTTTTTTCTTTTTGGTTTTAGCAATTACCATTAAGTAAATGGTGTGATTTTAATATTTTATTTATTATTCAAATATACAACACCCTTCTCTTATACCACCACCCCCTTCCCTTCCTCTTTCAATCATCAGACTTTGTAGGAAAATTTCTAAAAGTGTGGAAACAAATTTTTTTTATTTCAAATCAAATTGAAAAACCCGAAAAGATATTCGAATCTAATGAGAAGAAAATAAAAACAAAGAGAAAAAAAAAGAAATAAAAGAAATTAAGCAATCAAAATAATCATAATCACTTTTAGTAAAACGAATATGAAAATGAACATTTTTATGCGATCCATCGTTTCGGTTTTAAGTGGAATGGCAAGAGGGTTTTAATGGAATTTTTTAGGAAACAAATGTTTTGCGTTTAAAAAATAAACACATATTGATCATCACTAAAGGCAAGGGCCGTCCATATAAAGGGTGGGCAATTTAAAAGTTTAATTTCAAAATGCCATGAAACAAAAACAATGTGAAATGTTGTGCCTCACAGTACAATGTGATCTGCTGGCCTCACAGTACCTCATTCGATCGAATCAATTTTCATGCACATTTTCTAGTGTAGGGGGTGATATCTCGGCAATGGCATCACGAATGTTGGCCTTCAAATGCTCAATTGTCTTTGGTTTATCGGCATAACAATTTTCTTCAATGGCGCTGCACAGAAAATAGTTCAATGGCGTCAAATTTCATCTTCTTGGCGCCCAATTGACATCAACATTTCGGCTAATTAAACGGCCATCAAACATTTGATGCAATAAATCGATTGTGGCATGAGATGTGTGGCAAGTTGCGCTATCCTGTTGAAACCAAACATTGTTCACATCAATACTATGAAGAGCGGGTACAAAGAAATCAGTTATCATGGTGCGATAGGTGTCTCCATTAACGATAATGGTTGTGCTGTCCTCATTTTCAAAGAAATATGTGTGAATGATGCCTTCGCTCCACAAGCCGCTACAAACTGTCACTCGTAATGGGTGCATTGGCTTCTGTAAGACCACTTGTGGGTTTTCTGAGCCCCTTGTGGGCCAATCATGCTTTCGCTCCACAAGCCGCTACAAACAGTCACTCTTAGTGGGTGCATTGGCTTCTGTAAGACCGCTTGTGGTTTTTCTGAAGCCCAAATTCGGCAAGTTTACTTATTAACGTACTCACCAAGATGAAAATGAGCTTCGTCCGAAAAGAAGGGGTTTTTCCGGCAAAATCGACATCATCGTGCAATTTCTCCTTGGCCCATCTATCAAAGCGAAAACGAAGTGGATGGTCATGCGGCTTCAACTCTTGTCCCAATTGAACTTTGGAAGGCAACATACCCAGGCCTTTTCGTAAAATGCGACGTAAACTGGTGCGTGAAATGTTTAATTTCTGAGAACGATGACGAGTTGATGTTGATGGATTCTTACGCACACTCGCAGCCACATCTTCTTGCCCGAATAACCTAACTTAGGAGGCCCTAAACAGGACAGGAGGCGGTTACTGATGAAGGTAGTGACATCGATCGCTATATATGCAGCCCCTATATGGGCCGGGACCATGGATAGGAGGACCTATAGAGCGGGAATAGAAGCGGCCTATAGGAGATCAGCTCTCAGGGTGATTTCTGCCTTCCGCACGGTGTAAACTGATGCAGCGGTGATTGCGGTAATGATGCCCCTGAGGCTAGTAGTGGATGTAGAGAGGAGAAAACATGACACAAGGAGGGGAATGATTGAAAGTGTGACGAACTAGGTTGGGTTTAGTACGTATGCGTTTAGCAAGCCGAGAGTAAGTCTTGCGGCGAATCGTGCACATTTGTAGGTCGAGCTAATAATGTCTTTCGAAGATTCCTAACCTTTAGCTCGTAAAGCTATAAAAAACAACATCTTCGATATTTTCGTGTTTACGCACTGTACGAGCACGTTCACGTTTTGGCGCATCGACAATGGAACCAGTTTCACGAAGTTAGCGATAAACTTGTGTATACCGGACACTGTTGGTTCTTCTCTGTGACCAAATTTAGAACGGAATTTTCCTGCAATTCCCAACCAATTGTCTTTATTTTGGAAATAAATTTCTAATAAACCTCAACGTTGCTCAAGCATAAATCGATTCATTACGTTCAGTGAAGATATATGTTCCTCTTACTCCTCTAGGGAGCATAGGACCGCAACAAGTTGGTTCCAATGAGCTCGATCGTTAGCGCGGTGTTTAACTTCGTTCCACTGTAGATGTAGTTTGGATAATTCGATTGTGATTTGGCGTTTCCAGGTGTGTGATGGTCGTCCGATGCGCCTGCTTCCCTGGGGGTTCCAATCTATGGCTTTTCTTGTGATGTCATCTAATGGCTTGCGAAGAGTGTGCCCAAGCCAGCCCCACTTGCGTCTTCTTATTTCCATCTCTATTGGTTGCTGGTTTGTATCTGACCAGAGTTGGGCATTGGATATTATGGAGGGCCAGTAAACACGCATGATTCTGCGCAGGCATTTGTTAACAAATACCTGAATAGACTGGGAATCTCGGGGTGCCATATTCCACGTTTCGCAACCGTAAAGTAATGTGTATTTGACGTTGGAGTTGAAAATTTTAATTTCGGTGCGTCTCGATAGATAATGTCTCAGTGGAGATAATGGTACTGAATTTTGTGACAGAATAGAAATTCGAAATAACCGATGGTTCAAATCTAAAGCGATAGATGGCCTACCCGATACATGCTTTTCTTTTAACTTCAACAATTTAAATTAATGGCGTTACAAAAACGAATTTTTTTTTAAATTTTTTTAATTAAAATTTATTTTTAATTCGAAACGAAATATAAATGATACTGATACAGTCCTGTTATAATTGTTTCAGTTTTTAAAAATACCTTCATTATTTAAAAAAAGAATTCTTTTAATCTCCTTAATAAACTCTCTACTTGTAACTACGATCCCTAAACTGTTTCATTTTAAGTGTTAAAGGAATACGTGATTTTATTGAAATCCAAAATATTATCATTTTATTTGTATTACGTTTTTTTACTGCCAGTTTAGTTTTTTAGTTGTTTTAATAACCTTTAGTCGTTGGTGATTATTACTCAACAGAAATATTTGAAAATCCCTTCAACACAGGAAATACCACAAAATTATTTTTTTCAAGTCCATTTTTAACTTGGTTGTGATAAATTTTGAATTTGTAGATGAAATGCATTTTTTTGTACTGAAAAACAAAAAATGCAATCAAAACAAATACGTGTGGAAACATAATTTACAGGAATAAGACGTCAATAAATTGTACTCCATATTAACCTTTCGTTATAATTTTACGAGGGTGAGTTAATATGTTCATAACTTTGTGTTCTCACATTTATAATCTCAACTAGATTCTTTAGCTCTCTTATACTCTTCAAATAACTGATAAATTTATCGAAAATAAATTTTGATTTCATCAACCATGTGCTGAGAAAATAAATGAATAAAGCGCTGCTCATACAATGCAAAGCTAAGAGATAACGCAGTGCGAGGCACACCATAGGTGAGCATATTATCACCTCACTTCGATGCAAGGCTCTTAAGAAACAGTCAAGGTTACGACCTATTTTGCCACACCACTTATGTTGTGTGTTTTAATTTTATCCATAAATGGAGGGACCTACAGTTTAAAGTCGATTCCGAATGACAGATTTTCTTGAGAAACTTTTCTTCCCAATTTTTATTTATTCTTAGAGGTTCTACCAGAAATCAGCTGAGAGGAAGTTGCCGAAGAAATATATTTTATATATTTCGTTTTGTTGGAGATGTCTGACTTGGGGTTTGTACCGTGGCCACACGTCCAATAAGCCAATACTTGACTACGGCGACTGAATAAGAATAATTTCTATGCCTATAATAATTTCTCTGGCAATAAGCTTTCCATAATATTTCTCCAATATTTACCCAATAGGCTCCTGTCAACAGTCATCTGTTATTTCGTACAAAACAGCAAAACGTCTTGAAATGAATTCCTACGAATTTACTGTCTCATCCGGCCTATTTGGCCGTTGATTATTTCTTGTTTCCAAAACTTGCTCAGCATTAGGAGATTTGTCTCCAATCATTTCATAAACAAGTCTATTTTTTATGAACTTGATTGATAGGTTTTGAAGTTGTGTTTCATTCACAATTTTTGGGTTTATTGACCCACCCTCGTATATTAAATCAATTAATTAAAATCCTGTGAGTCGCGTGTACATCCTTGTATGCAATTTTTAAAATATTGCAATGAAATATCTTGCTATGTATGGTCCAAAGACTTATCCTTTTAAATTAACTTATGCTACCCTATAGTATCCCAGCAGTCCCAAATTTTCCCAACAGAAGTAGTAAGTCGATCCACCTTTAAACCTGCTGAAAGAGTTGTAAATGCAATAAAGAGTGTTTCAAGTACGGAAAGTGCAAACAGGTAATTTCCATAGAGAAGTCCCGGTTTTAGCAGCGAAAGAACAGTGAGAGGTAGACCTCATTTCATTTTATCCTATCAGCAAGGCAATAGAAGAGATGGATTCTAAATCATGTGGGAATTCAGGGCAATGGGGAGGCATCTACATCTACACTTTGGACGTGATCAGAACCAGTCTGTGGAGTAAAAAAGACATTTGAAAAAGTAAACTTGGCGAAAGCGAATATGAAAGGAAGCGTTTGCTCTTCGCAAATACAATATGTTGAATCAATCAAACCTCTTGCGTGATACTTATAGTGGAGAAAGCTTCTAGTTTTGCACCAAACTACTGAGGAGGAATCTGATAAAAATAGTAGACATTCTGGCCAAGCCGTTTCCAACCCAATATGGAGAGTCTGTGGATAGGAAAATAAATTATCAGGATACATATTCGTCATCCGTTTAATGTTAATTCATTTTAGAATGAAACACTTAAGTACACTTATTTAGGCCAACCCGATTGTCTTTATTGGAAAATCCTGTATAGATTGAGAGAAGTACAATGGATTGTCTAATCGCAATACTTTCGTATTTCTAAAGAACTACAACAACAGCTATCCATAGAGCTACTGCACTCAAAGTGGATAACCTACTGTTATCAGAAAGCTCTTTCCGCGCTAAACTCGACTTGGTTATAGAAATATACATACATACTTATTTTTGGTCATTACAACCCTTCAGTCAGGATAACAGCCTAGCTTCTCACATGACTTGTGTGTATTAATTTTATGCATGAGTGGCGGGACCAAACGACAGATTCTTGAGAAAATTTTTCAGGGCTAATTTGTTTACTCTCAGAAATCCGCTGAGAGGCAGTCCCGAAGAAATATTGTTTTCATATTTGGTTTTGTTGGAGATATCTGATCTGGATTTTGAACCGTGGTCTCACGTCTAGCAAACCAACACACTACCTACTAGACTACGGCGACTACAATAACTGATAACGGAATAGAGTAGGAGTTTATAGTAGACTCCGGACGACAAATTCTTGAGAAACTTTTTCAGGGCAATTTTATTTTACTCTCAGAGTTATTGTCAGACATCTGCTGAGAGGCAGTCGCCGAAGAAATATTTTTTCATATTTTGTTTTGTTGGTGATATCTAATGTGGGGTTTGAACCCTGGTCTCATGCCTAATAAGCCGACACACTACGTATAAGATAAAGGCACCTACAAATATCGAATTATACCCGCGATTTTTATTCAATTTTTTCGAATGTGGATGGCGTCGCGACAGCATTTTTCAACTTTTAAAAATATTCAAGTTCTAGGGAATATCGTATTATATTATTATGTTCAAAGCAAACAGATGTGAGATAACAATGAAAACTATCTTGTGCTAAAGCTTGTTAGTTTAGTTGGTAAGTATCGGTTCGAAGTACAATATTCCCCCACATATTTTTTGTGAAACAAAATCTTGTGTACGCTCATGGTAGCATGTTATTTTTAATCTTAAAATCGAAATGTTAATGAAACAACACTTAAATAATATTTACTGAAAAAAAATTAATTTAAAGGAGTTCAATTTAATAATAAAAAGCGATTTTGTTTTGGTGCTCAAAAATTTTGACAAGCCAATAACATTTTAATGGAATGAAATTAAAACGAAATTATAATTTTATTTTTGTGTTTTTGGGTTTAATATCTGCCATTTTGTTTTAAAAATAAAATAAAAAAATTCAATATTTATTGTTAATTTCAACCACAAATCCCCCACATGTTTTTTTTTATATTAAAAAGAGGAACTTTTTTTTGTAACACCATCATCATCATCCTGTATTGTGTTTAAAGGCTGTCAATTTGTGGGTCATTGTTTCTTAAAATATTTTTTTATTTTTGTTTTGTTTTTAAATTAATTTTCTTTTTTTTAATTTTACTTAATCGTGTGTTATTTAAGAATGCAATACTTTACTACGTTTTATTATAAATTTTTCAGAAACATTGATTGAATTTTAAATTCTTTACATTATTTTTTGGATTTTTTTTGTTACGCCAAGAATTATTATAAAAATAAATAAATCTTTTAACACAAAAACAATCTATTGTTTAATTAAATTGTTTATGGCTTCTTATATTTTAATATTATTTTATTAAAATTTTTTATTTAATTATTAATTTATTGACAATTGATTTGAATTTTTTTTCTAATTTTGTTTTCTTACTTACAGGTTAATAAACAGTATTCAACCACCGATTTGGAGGCATTTATGAAATTGGCTGCCAATTGGCAAAATACAACGAATCACAATTTATTAGAGGGTGTCGACATAAAAGGCGGTAAGTAAAATGATGACATTTTACAGATTTATGCGATATCCAACAACAATACAAAGATAATCTTGAGTCTAGACTTTGGGGAAAAAAGCAAACAAATATTTAAGCATTCTTTAAAGAAATATCTTGAAAGGAAACCGCAAACAAAATAGCAGCTTAATTGTATACATATACACACAGTTACTAAAGTATACATACGGTTTACAAATTTCAGAAATTTTTTAACCAATCCGTTTTCGTTGAAAATCTTTATAGTTTCCTCGATTTTAAGACGGTCTTTTGCATTGGGTCTTTGCAGGGCATCCGATTAACCAATTTCTGAACCAATGCAAAAGATCGAAGAAAGATGTCAGACAATTATAAAGATTTTCAACGAAAACGGATTGGTTAAAAAATTTCTGAAATTTGTTAACCGTATGTATACTTTTGTGGCTGAGTGTAGGTTAGGTCAGATTGAATTGGAAGCATAGTTAATTTGACTAAATTTATGTACCCGGTAGTAGTCGCCGTAGTTTAGTAGGTAGTGCAGTGCGTTGGCTTATTAGACATAAGGCCACGGTTCAAACCCCACGTCAGGTATCTCAACCGAAAAGTTTTTATGGAAAAAAATTTCTACAGCGACTTTCTCTCAGCAGATTTCTAAATAAAATTGCCAAGAAAAAGTTTCTCAAAAATCTGTCGTTCGGAGTTGACTTTAAAGCATAGATCTAGCTGCTCGTATATAAAATTAACACACACAACATAAATGATGTGACAAGCTAGGTCGTAATCCTGATTGAAGGATTGTAATGACCAATTATGTATGCATATATGTATGTATGTATCGGGTCTGATATGGATATTAGTAGTATATTCCCTGCTGAAAATATCGCTTCTAATAGAGAAAGTGTGGTGAATAATTCCAAATTTGTAAAATTCAAATTTATCTTCACACAAAAAAAAACATCGAGCAACGTTGATTTAAATGACATTGTATTTCGTACGTCCGATATAATGAAATCACAATTTTGCAGCAGATGGTCAAAAGATCATTAAAATTCCTAAACCTAACAAAACACCAGGTAACGATATCATTTTCGCAGAGATGTGTATATAGACGCCTCCATTCTAAGTACACTTAGAACGTTTTTAATGTTCTTGCATTTTTAAATTCTACGTTCTCTAACTTAAATTCTGTCAAAATTTTGTTAAGATACGCCAATTCGTTCCGAAGTTATAGGGGAAAATCTACTTAGAATACACATGTAGTCATATATCGCGTGAAAACTTTAAGAGCTCATAACTCAAAACACACTTTTTCGACTTACAATGTTATAAAACGGAGGCGTCGATATGTGATGTAGAATCTCCTTTAGGAGAAAGAGCAAACTTTTTAACTCTTGCCTTCGATTCTGTAAAACTGCCACTGAACGGCCAGCGTATTTCAGTTGGAGATTTTTGCTATTGAACAAGCTACATACATGATTGCAGCCTGACTCCTTCGAACTTAATTATATGTGTGGATAATCAAGCAGCAATCAAAGCGCTGGGATCCCATCTAGTCAAATCAAAGGGCGGCATAGTTTGCATGGACTCTTTACATCGTATATTTCTACACAACACTCACCTCTACTGGGTTCCTGGCCTCTGTGGCATAGAGGGAAACGAAAAGGCGGACGAACTGGCACAGAAGGGATCGGAGATGTCTAAGGAGAAGACGACAGAGGAGATATGTAACTCTACAGAAATACTTTTCCAAATTCGAAGAAGCAGCAAATCGTGGGTGGTACAACATACCTGGTTGCCGAATTCCAAACTATTGTGTCCAGCAGTCGATAGCAGGAAAACCAAGAAAACATTTCGCAGTCTAACAGATATTCTAAAGGAATACTGCACTATTGGCAATTTCACTGATGAGGTCGTTCTGCCCCAAAAGCATTACTGCATAAGCTGCCATGATGTAGAGGAAACGTAATCGGTGAAACACCTTTTACGCGAGTGCCTTGTACTTTAGAACAGACGTCATCGGTTTTTTTCCGAAACTCGGAGTGCCTCAAACCCATCACTACCGTATCACGACAAAGGGGCTTACTTCACACTGGGTAACACAATGGGCTATATGGACACCGAGCGAACTTGCCTGTGAAAGGCAAGCTACCCGCTAACCTAATTAACTTTTGTCATATATACATATACATACATACACAACTGGTCATTACGACCTAGCTTCTTAAACCACTTATGTTCTGCGCGTTAATTTTTATACATAATATTTTTGAGTAACTTTTCATGGCAATTTTTTTTTAACTCTCAGAGCCTTTGCCAGAAATCCGCTGAGAGGAAGTCGCCGAAGAAATGTTTTTTAATATTTCGTTTTGTTGAAGATGTGACCTCACGTCTACTAATAAGCCAACACACTAGACTAGACTACTAAACGAGAACTAAAGAATATGACTCTATAAGCTACAACAATAGTATAACGCCACTTCCAGCATCAAGCTAGACTTCAAGTCGTGTATTGTATGCACGAATATCGGGCGCAGTTATTGCTGTACTCGGATAAATCTGTTTGAATTAAATGAATATCATTCCTGTGATAATAAGAATAGTTTTAAAGCCGTATTATTAGTTTTGGCTCCCATTTACTTTGTGATTCCCAGAAGGAAATAATTGGCTGCAACGCCTGAAGTTTGCCAGGGCTATGATGTTAAAAGACTTTGTAAATGATTTAAGGGCAGTACAGTAGATCGTTTAATGCAGTACTATGGTATCTCTGAAGCCGCCGTAGGCTTATTAGAAGTGAGGCCACGGTTAAAATCCGAGGTTAGACTTCTCAAACAAAAGCAAACAATGAAACGACATCTTCTTCTGAGAGTACACAAACATTGCTATAAAAAGTTTCTTTCGGAGCCGACATTAAACAGTAGGTCCGTTCCAGCACTGAATGAGAAAACACACACAACATGAATGATGTCAAAAGCTAGGTTTTAATCCTAACTAAAGGCTTGTAATGAACAAGTAAATAAGTTAGAAGAATTAAGCTTGATCAGCAATCTTGGCTTCGGATTATCAGGCAATTCATTTTTATAGGAAACAATGAAGAAGTAATTGAAAACCTTGTATGTATAGTCGCCGTAGTCTTAATAGGTAGTGTGTTGGCTTATTAGACGTAAAGCCAGGGTTCGAGCCAGACATCAAAACAAAATACAAAAAGTATTTCTTCCGCGACTTTCTCTCAGCAGATTTCTGGCAAAAACTCTGAGAGTAAATAAAATTGCCATGAAAAGTTTCTCAGAAATCTGTCGTTCGGAGTCGACTTTAAACTGTAGGTCCCGCCACTCATGTATAAAATTAACACACACAACATAAGTGGTGTGAGAAGGTCGTAATCCTGACTGAAGGGTTGTAATGTTGTATGTTAAGTATGTATGTAATTATATTCAACTACAGGCTGTATATGCAAATGTTCGTTGGGTTATGGGTTTATGACGTAACATGTCATTAAATAGGCGTCCATTTTGAAAAAGAAAGCAGTAAACAAGAATTTCATTGAGATGTTTAAAAATTAAATTTTTTATTTTTTAAGGATTAACAAGAATCTTAATTTCTTGCTGAGACTTACGTCAAATATCCTTTTATATAGAGAAGATCCTTTGTTTTTAACAAATCATCTGCTTTTTCTTTTGCAGAAATGCAACAATACCTGAATAGCCCTGCGATGAATATGTATAAAAAACGTGAACGTACCCAAAACTGGAATCATCAAGAGAAGAAATTCTTACTCGATTTGTGTCGCAAAGATATGCGAATTATCGAAAACAAACGATTAGATGCTGGTCTAACAGCGGTCAAAAATAAAGCGTGGAAAATTATTCATCAGAAATTCTCCAATCAATTTGGCACGGATCGAACGTGCAATCGTTTAAAAGAACAATGGCGACGCATGAAAGGTGAGTTTCAAAACCCCGAAAATTTTCATTGCAAACGTTTTAATTTCTTTTCAATTTTTTTCTTTTTGTGGAACAGCCTGCACTCGTAATGAAATATTGGACTACAATAATCGTTTGACCCGTTTCGGACCGGAAGTGGCCGATCGCAAGAAGCCTTCACCGTTTACTTTCGAGGTATGGGAGTTTATGCAAGAGGCCAAAAAGGCCTGTAAATCGGAGGCCTTAGATGGCATAGATTATTCAAAGATACCCTTAGCCTTGGAAGAGGATTTCGTGTTTAGGGAAGAGGATCACAATAATGAAGATGAACATGATATGGATGAGTAAGTTTTTGATTTGTTTGTTTAAGTTTTTTTTAACTTTTTTAATGTTTTTTCGTGTGTGTGTGTGTGTTTGTGTTCTTTTCCAAAGTAGCAGCCGTACACCACCACAAGATTTGTGCGATGTGGACATTAAAGAGGAGACAAATGAACCTTTAAATGACAATTATTTGGAGAATGATAAACACAACAATTTTTCTTCGCCTTCACATCGAGCAGCAGCTGCCATGAACCATGAATTGGATCGCGCTAGTATGCATAGCCCTACAAATCTATCGACTAACGATGATAATAATGCTGCGCCTAGTAGTGCTAATTCAGCGACATTTTTGCCTCAGGGAGGCAGTGATATAACCGGCTTTCAGCCTAGTTTTAATGTGAATAATTTATCGGCCACTTTGGAAGCTTTAAATGCCCTGCGTAGCGGACAATTTCCTACGGCAGCTGCTGCGGCGGCTGCAGCCTTACAAAATAATTTTGCAGCTGCCCAACAACAGCAGCAGCAGCAACAGCAACAACACCAACAACAACAGCAGCAGCAGCAACATCACCAACAACAACAACTGCATGCAGATACAGATGATCAAACACCGCCTGTTAAAAGACCACGCACATCGTCCCTTTCGAATGGCAATGCAGGCGTTTGTTTAGCAGAAGACTTGGATTTACCCGAAAATCTCAATAACAATTCAAACACTTGCCTAAACTCATCCAATTCCCTTACCTCTTTGCATACAAAAACCCCCGGTTTCGATAGCTCACCAGAACTGAGAGCCTTTATGGAAATGCAAAACAAAGAGCATATAATGCGCATGCGCATACTCGAAGTGCAATTACAGGCGGCCAAATATAGTCGTGATTTAGTGGAAATCAATAAAACGCTGGCTTTGCAAAAGCTACAGGAATATGCCAGTAAACGTTTAGGAACAACATAAAAACAATATTCTTGTGTTTTTAAGCATTCTTTTTATTATTTTGTTTTTTTTTTAATAAATATTTTTAATAAATTGAATTTAGTTTTACTTAATATTCTAAAACAAAAACACGAAATTGTTATTTTATTTAAGGCAGTTAAAGTTTCTTTTTTTTGAAAAAAAAAAAAAAAATAAAAAGAGCTGCGCTCGTTTCAATATCAAGAAATTTTTACCCGGAAAAAAATAATTTTTAACAAAAGATAGTTTTAATTTTAATTAAATGAGAATAAAAACAATATCGTTTAAAAGCTTAATTTGAAATTTAGAAAAGAAAAAACAAAAGCACATTCCTTTGCAAAAAAAATAAATTGAAAAGAATTTCAAGAAAAAAAATTAAAAAAATTTTTAAATTAAAAAATAAATTTAAAAACAAAAACATGTGCCAATACAGTATTTCAGATTCTATGAAAATATATGTAAAAACAATTGTAAACAGTTATTTTTTGTTATATAAAAAAATAAAATTGTTTTACAATTAAAATAAAATAAAAAAAACACGGGGGTAAAAAGGTCCTTCGTTTAACTTGTTATAAAAAAAAATTAAAATTAAATTTTAAGTAAAAAATAATAAAATAAAATTAAATTTACGAAATACTACCTCACATTGTTTAAGTAGCCATATGAATAATAAATTATTAATAAGGTAATTAAATAAAAAAATAAAAAAAAATATTAAAAAATAATTAAAAAAAATTCATTAAAAACTTAATGAGTTTAGTTTTTAATTTAAAACCAAGAATAAATACTTAAAAGAAGCACAATTATTAACAACATTATAAAGAGTTCATACATTTAATTTCAATTGATACAATAAGTAACGAATTTACTTTAAAAAACAAACTCTTTTTTAATTAATAAATAAATAAAAAAATAAATATATTTTAATAGTACCTTATTATTATGTTTTATTTTTAAATTTAATTTTTTTGTAAGAGTTATAGCATAAGTACTTATATTTTTGTTTCGTTTAAGTTATGTTTTTTGTTTCGTGTTAATTTTATTTTATTTTTTATTTTTTTGTTTATCAAATGCCATATTTGCTTGTTTTTTTTTAATCATTTTGATTTACAGCAAAATATATAATTAATTTTTTTATAAATATATGTCCGTATATGTAGTAAGGCATCCCTTTTTTTAAAAAATAAATTTAATTTCATAGACTGTAAAACATTTCTTATAAGCAAAAAAACAGAATCATTTTTAAATAATTTCTTAAATTTCAATAAATTTTGTTAATTTTTTTTTATTATTTAGTCATCTGCCTCCCTCATTTAATGTAGCATATGTAATACACTTTATATTTTATTTTTAAATGTATTTCTGTTTTATAAATAAAAAACAATTTGACTTAGGGCTTCAAAGTGTAAAAAAACAATTTGACTTAGGGCTTCAAAGTGTAAATTAATTTTTTATCTTAGTTTTCCTTTAAATTTTTAAATATTTAAAAGAAAAACAGGAAAAACAATTAAAAAATATTCTTTTTTCCATATTTAGCATGTAGTTATAGTTTTGTTTAATTTAATTTTAAATAAAAAAAAATAAACATGTAAACTTTACTTTTTTAAACAACGCCCTGCAAACATTTTTAAGAAAAGAGAACAAAAAATAAAGAAAAAAAAATTAAAATTTATAAAAAAGATAAAAACAATATGTTTTGCTTTCTCCAAAGTTAGGGGAGAGTTGGTTTGAACCAAACTTCTCTCAAATATTGGGTGTTTGGTCACGTTCGGTTACAAATTGTCGAGAGATGGTTTCAAAATATATCGGCATTTTTATTAAGCCCATCATCCTATCTTTAAATTTAAATAAAACAAAGTGTGTGTGAAATATCCTATGTGTGGAATGTAAGATCCTTCAAATGTCTGCCGCAGCTTCTTTGGATGGAGTGCATCCGAAATATCAAATTTTCCAAGTCTCTGGTCTATCTTATATATAAAAATGAATGTGTGTTTATTTGTTTGTTTGTTTGAATCGGCTGGACCGATTTTCGTGAAATTTTAACAGTACCTTCCTGTATGTCTGGAAGGAACTATAGGTTACTTTTCATTTTAAAATTTCAAGTAGGCGAGGTGCCACGCCCACATACCCAATAAATATTTAATGTCGCATATCTCATTAACTGCAACAGCTAGAGTCCTCAAATTTTGTATAACGACTTTGACGTATATATGAACAAAATGGGCGGATTGGCTATAGTGGGCGTTTTACCTCACATAGTCTACATACATATATAAAAATGAATTTTTGTTTGTATGTACCTTATAGAATTGTAAACTATGGATTTAATCATGTTATGATCTTTAGAAAAGATCCCCGCATGAGCCGGGGAAGGTTTCTATGTTGGTGTGACTAATTTCCGACAGGAGGTGCCAACGAAAATTACTCAAAATGAATTAAATCGTAAATTGTGCATTCTTTAACAAAGTTGTTGCGCATGAGTCGATTAATTTCCGATGGATGGCGTCACTGAAAATTATTCAAAATGAATGACAAGCAATTGGTCGACCTACACCTCAAGCACGGAAGAAAAGACCATTACGAGCCTCAGAATCAGACGAGCATTGAGACTGGAAAATCTTCGAGTATATGCCGCTGGGACCCGTTCGCTGGAACCACTTGAACAACGAGAAGTGAGATTAGAAACTGTTCGAATGCGTACTACTCAGGCCCGTTCATCTGAATCATCAGGACAACGGGAAACAAAATCAATAAAATGATTCAAAATTAATTGGACATTTGTGTAATTTTCCTTCAAATTCCTTCAAATTTATTTTAGTTGGTGGCGCAGCAACACGCGCTTTGTACAGCTAGTAAATTATATTTGCGGCATATTCTAATACACGTACGACTTAAGGAAACCTCAAAAGCCTAACGGAAACAAATCTCATGATTTCGGTGGCCAATTTACAACACCTCCACTTGGGATAAGTATGCCGCAAATAGCTCGAACAGAATATCCAATGCGACATGAGTTATGTAGCGCCATCCAGTTGGAGCTACATGCCATTGCTGTTCAGGTCATACAGTTCAGGCCATTAAATTCAACCCATAGGACTCACTGTTGCCAAAGATGGCCTGACGAACGTCGTTCTCAAAGCAATATGTACTGATGATGCCGCCAGCTCAAATTCCAATATCAATTAGTGACTTTTTTGGGATGCTCTTGGATCTTATGTGGATGTGTATTCGACAATTTCGTATCATCACGTACCAATTTATTTAGAATTGGACTTATCGTTGAACATAATTTTTCAATGAAAGTTATGGTCAGTTGCCATTTGTTCCAGAACCCATTCAGTGAACACCGGCTGTTGTCTGAGGTTGACCGTAATAATTTCACAACACAGACTGATTAAATGACAACAAATTTGACAGATATAACTTTAACAAAATGGCCGTTATTAACGGTCAAAGTTCGGAAGTTCTTGTTAGAAGATGAAATGAAGCGTAATTCGTTTGGGTCCCAACAAAGATCATATGTACGTTGCGCTCCCGCTTAAAGTCAATTGGTGTACGTCCTTCAATTTTTTTTTATCAAAATTTTTCCAAAATGATTCCATTCAAAGACAATTTTTCTTGAATTCCAATATAATGTCCGATGTACATAACTCTGATAGAGTCCCATAATATCAAATACAAACCACAGGATTTCATAATAGACCACCATGTGGTTATAGTGATCGAAGGCTGAAGATGGATGGATTATATGCAGAAACTGGCATACATTATTAAATTAGAACAATGAGAACCTTTCCAACGGCGTTCCATTGAATTTAAGTCCATTGCATATGGCATTGGAGATAGGGTCAAACATAACATGTCTAGGCTACACTCGAGAAATCAAAGATAGATAGAGGCAGTGGCTCGTTCTAAGCCAAATTGATTTGACGCAATCAAAGCTTTTCTTCGATAATTACAACAGGAGATCAGACTATGCAAACCGACCTAATCTTAGTAACCAGCTTTACTGACCGGGCACTGTAGACTAATAGATTCTGTGATGAGGAAAATGTATCCTCAGATCACATGTTTGAGACCTGTAAGGTGTTAATACATCCCAGTAGGATATACCTGGGTACAACGCCTGAAATTTGCCAGGGCTACGATTTTCAAAGACCTTGTATATAATTTAAAGGCAACACAATGCTATGGCACTTCAGAAGTTGACGTAATCTAGTAAGTAGTGTGCTGGCTTATTTGACATGAGGCCGCGGTTCAAACCCCGGGTCAGACATCTCTAACAAAACAAAATACGAACAAATATTTCTTCGGCAACTTACTCTCAGCAGATTTCTGGCAAAAATTGTGAGAGTAAATAAAAAAATTGTCATGAAAAGTTTCTCAAAAATTGTGTCGTTCGTACGTTGCGCCGCTCATGTATAAAATTAACCCATTAATGCCCGAATTACTTTTTTTTCTTCTAACGGTTACCGTTTTGTTTTTTATATTCAATTTCCCCTCAGAGCATAAAAACTAAGGCAGCCTCTGCTGGCAACTTAAGTTGCCATTGGACACTAATGGGTTAATACACACAACCAAAGTGGCGTGAGAAGCTAGGGGTGAGAATCTTGACTGTATATATGCTATGTATAGCATCTCTACACGACAATAATAATAAAAACAATACGTTCCTTTTCCGAAAACAAAATGTCATTGATGAAGCAGATCCGGGAATGATTCCAAATATTCCGGCAGAATAGTAAAATCATGCTTTTAGAAAACTCAAGTACACTTAATGGAGTTGCATTCTCAATTTACGGGGGCTTAGACCACTTTGAGAATTTCTGGGTTATTCTTAAGAATAAAATGGCTTCTTTAGGACTCAACGAGTATAACAGTTAGGAAGGAGTATAACAGTTAGGACGCTTGGGAGGTTTGTTGCAATCGAATATTAAATGGTAAGGGTTGATGGCAACCCAAATCATGTTGCCTTATTAAATTTATTTTAAATTTACGTTGTTAAACAAACATACCGAAATGAAATTTGTTAAATTGTATTGTATCTTGTAATATTTTGTTTGAAGCATTAAGTCCAAATGAAAAAGTCTTCAGTGCCGGATGGGAGTCGTCTACTTCTTTTTTAGTTTTTCATTTGTTTCTTTGATATCATTTAACATTTTACTGGTTTTATCCAATCGACCTTGCAATTTTATCTGCTGATTCTCTATACGCTCCATGTATTTGCGAAGTTTCCGAATTTGTTCATTTTGCTATTCAAAAGAAAAAAGGGGGAATATACAGTTAAGTGGGTAAAAATTTTAAATGCTATAACCCCTGTACCTTTTTTAAGAAATAGCGATTTTCTTCAGACAGGCCTTTTTCTCGAAAAGTTTTTCCCGTAGCAAATGGATTTTTTTGTCGAAATGTAAACTTGTATCGTGCAATTAAATTGAGTCCCTTAAAGTTTCGCAAAGGATAGGCATGTGTTAACATTTTCAAATTTCGATTTTATTCTTTACGAATAATTTTGATTTTGAATTTTTTTTTATTTGATTTGATTTTTTTGTTTCTATTTACAAAAAAATAATTGACAACAGGAAAGAAGACGAACACCTGCCTCAATACAATATTGTTTTCTTTTTATTAGAATTATAGAAGGGGTGTTAAAGAAAAATATAAAAATTAAAAAAAAGTATCGTGTTCTCCTTAATTTATTCTACTTCCCTAATAAAGCAACGTATCTTTTGAAAACTACAATTTCTGCTAAAAATAATTTTATGGTAGTGAGTAGCTGAAGCCGCCGTAGTCTAGTAGGTAGAGTGTTGGCTTATTAGACGTAAAGCTAGGGTTCGAGCCCCAGGCCAGACATCTAAACAAAATACAAAAAAAGTATTTCTTCGGCGACTTCCTCTCAGCAGATTTCTGGCAAAAACTCTGAGAGTAACAAAAAATTGCCATGAAAAAGTTTTTCAAAAATCTGTCGTTCGGAGTCGACTTTAAACTGTAGGGCCCGCTACTCATGTACAAAATTAACACACACAACATAAGTGGTGTGAGAAACTAAGTCGTAATCCTGACACTTCAGTCCAATGACCAATGACGAATTATGTATGCATGTGTGAGTAGCTGAAATAGTTATGATAGATAATTCTCCTTGAATATATGAAATATGCAATCCCTTGCTCTACAGTCCCATATTCGAAACCCCAAATTCAGGCTGATTCACTAAAGAATAATTCTTGTAAACGTTTGGACACAGTAGAGTAATCCCTACGCTTGTTGATGAACACTCACTGCTCCACCGCTTCAAAATAAGGAATGCTTCGGAAACCACCAGAAACTTGGTTAAGGAAGTGATTAAAAGCATTTCTGCCTTTAATACCGGCTTGACTATCAGAAAAGATTGGGATACGGGTGAAAGAAACACCGTTGATTAGGATCAATTCAGCAGCCTGGTAAATGCTCATCAGTTCCGCCTAAAATACGCTACAGTGCTCCAGATTGAGTTCCCCAGAGTGTACACCGCTACCAACCTGGAATCGAGTCTGGAGCCATCAGTGTACACATCCAGGGATTCCGGGGAGATCATGTTAGAGACCCAGTCGTCTTTGCTCGGACGCAGAAAATTAAAACTTCTGTCTAAATAATATTCCGTAGGGGGATAATTGATATTCGATAGGGCTCTGGAGTTAACCCACAAAATATAGGAATGCCCAGAAGGAATAATAAGCCACTGATTTCAGACATTCAGCTAATACGCGGCGAATTTGACCGCTTATTTCGCAAGAAGTGCAGTTGGAAGCCAGTTAAGCATTGGAACAAGACTTTTGTAGGTGGAATATATAGATGGAATATTACCTGCTCTTCGACGAAATGAGGCGGACTAACCTACATACGTATACATAGCTAAAACTCGGCAGAGTGCAAAGATGATACTCACACCGAAACCTAGCAAAGGTAGCTATGCGACACCAACGGTTTTTCGTCCGACGTAATCTCCTTTTTGCTTAAAAACAATCTAGTAGGTAGTGTGTTGGCTTATTAGACGTAAAGCCAGGGTTCGAGCCCCGGGCCAGACATCAAAACAAAATAAAAAAGTATTTTCAGGCGACTTCCTCTCAGCAGATTTCTGGCAAAAACTCTGAGAGTAAATAAAATTTGCAATGAAAAGTTTCTCAAAAATCTGTCGTTCGGAGTCGACTATAAACTGTAGGTCCCACCACTCATGTAAAAAATTAACACACACAACATAAGTGGTGTGAGAAACTAGGACGTTGTGCAATGGGTCAATTCGACCTCCGGGTACTGTACTTGTCTTAATTGACAAACACACGTCCTCTAACCTAACGTAACCTAACCTGCATTTCTCGTTCATCTTGATGTCTGGCCCTGGCTTTACGTTTAATACGCCAAAACACTACCTACTAGACTACGGCGACTTCTAAGGAGAAATGCAACACTGAATAAATTTTTACAGACGAACATGTTTCTAGTCAAAAACAGATGGCAACCCTATCATTGCAGAACTTATGACAGTAACTCAACCACCTGTTCTATTGGAAAGACTTTTAAACTGGGTGAAGGGCAGAAATGAAAAGAAATTTAAAAAAATTAAATCACCCAGTGAATGCAAGCAAGTACTCTGTAAATGGGGGATTTCAAAAGTCAGAGTTCTTCAATGTGTGTCAATTTCTTTCTCTACATTTTATTAAGAAATTCAATTGCCACCAAAAAAATGTTTTTAAACTTTCCAAACATATCCTTTTTCTTAATTATTCGTTTGCCTGATCATTAAAACATAAGAAATACAGTGGCTCACAGCTTATTTCGTACAATCGTTGATAGCAAATTTGTCTCTTTATTTATAATAAGTATTAAATAACAACAAATATATGAAATCTAATTTAAAATTAAAAAATAATACGAATCGAATTTAGTATTGATAATGGGCTAGACGAAATAAACTGTATGCCACTGTATGAGCACAATACGAACATAGGAAAAAAAATTGTTAACTGCAGGCCAAGGTGAATGCTACTTTTCCAAGTTATCTGTGATACATTTCATATCATTTACTTCCATCTATTCTCTTTGTCTTTTTTCTTTTGTTTTGCTTCTTCCGCGGCTTTTTCTGCTGCTTCGGCTTCTTCGTCTTGGATTTCTTGTAATAATCGAGAGGTTTCATCCAAATCAAGTTGTAACTTTTTTTGACTCTGTTCTATGCGCTTCAGATACTCTTGAAGATTTTTAACTTGTTCTGCATGCTGTTCGAAATAGAAAATTAAAAGAAAAACACAGTAAAAGAGTGTCACTTGAGGACCTCGCACACAAACCTCTTTAATGAAATAGCGATTTTCCTCAGCTTTTTGCTTCTCTTTAAATGTATCCTTTCCCGGTTTTTCTGGTCTTCTTGGACCTTTTGGTCTAAAGTAAAATTAATTCTTTAATACATTTGGACTCTACTGAATAGCTTTTTTTTTTTTTGAGGGGAATTCTGTGAATATAAACGTACCTTGGATAAAGTCTTTTACACAAAATGAGTACGCGAAAGCGGGGCAAATTTAAAATACTTTTTAACATTTTCAATTTTGTTTTAATTTTTGTCTTTTTTTGAATTTTTTTTAATCATTAACTCGTATAATTTTTGTTTTTATTTAGGAAAATAATAAATGAGAGATAAAGAAAGAAGAAAAAAAACTAGGGCTCCCAAGTACATAGTATTCCAAAAAGAAAGCAGATTTTTAATTAAAAATAAAGAGGGTGTTTAAGGAAATTTTAAAATAAAAACGTATTTTTTTTCAGCAGATGTTAAGAACACTTTTTCTGATCAAATATAGTAACGAAGGCTATGCTTGAATATGGATCAAAGGTCCCTATTATCCCATTCTCTTTTGTGCCATTTGTTTTGATGTATTGATTGCCACGGATTCCAAATAAAGTTTCTGGCCTAAGTTATCGGTCTTTCGCCACCAGGCGATATATTTTGCCTTTACACGTTCATAGCTAAACTAACTAAGACCAGAGCAGACAGCTTTCGCGAACCTCAAAACCTATGCATCGTCAACATATATAACAGAATTGGTCATTACAACCCTACAGTCAGGATTACGACATAGCTTCTCAAACCACTTATATTGTGCGTGTCAATTTTATACATAAGTGGCGGAACCGGACCTACAATTTAAAATCGATTGTGAACGACAGATTTTTGAGAAAATTTTCGCGGCAATTTTATTTACTCTCCAATCTTTTTTGATTTTCTTGAAATTTTAACATTATGTCTCGAAGGAAGTATAGGCAACTTTTTATTTTAAAATTTCAAGTAGGTGAGGTGCCACGTCCACATACCCAATAAGTATTTAATGTCGCGTATCTCATAAACTGCAACAGCTAGAGTCATCAAATTTTGTATGGACGACTTTGACGTATATATTAACAAAATGGGCGGATTGGCTATAGTGGGCGTGTCATCACCCATAGTCTATATTGCATTTGATCATGTTACGATCTTTAGCAAAGTTGTTGCGCATGAGCCGGGGAAGGTTTCTAATTTGGTATGACTAATTTCCGGCAGGTGGCGCCACTGAAAATTACTTAAAATGAATTAAATCGTAAACTCTGCATTTGATCATGTTATGATCTTTAGCAAAGTTGTTGCGCATGAGCCGACGAAGCTTTCCAAGTTGGTGTGACCAATTTTCGATAGGTGGTGCCACTGAAAATTACTTAAAATCAATTAAATCGTAAACTGTGCATTCTTTAACAAAGTTGTTGCGCATGAGTCTACGGAGGTTGGTCCGATTAATTTCCGATGGATGGCGTAAATGAAAATCATTCAAAATTAATGACAAGCAATTGGTCGACCTACGCCTCAAGCACGGAGGAAAAGAGCACTACCAGTCTCAGAATCAGACGAGCATTGAGACTGGAAAAACTTCGAGTACATGCCGCTGAGACCCGTTCGCTTGAACCACTTGAACACCGAGTAGTAAGATTAGAAACTGATCGAATGCGCACTACTCAGGCCCGTTCATCTGAATCATCAGGACAACGGGAAACAAAATTAATACAATGATTCAAAATTAATTGGACATTTGTGTAATGTCTTTCCGTCAAATTTATTTTAGTTGGTGGCGCAGCAACACGCGCAGGGTACAGTTAGTTACCAATAAAACACTGCAAACTTCTTTAAAGGCTTAACTTCTGAAACTTAAGCTGCCTTTAATAGGACACATACTCGTACATAGCAAATTATCGGCGAATATTGCAAGAATTTTAATGGTGTGGCGAGTGATAAGGCACTCAGATATAGAAAATCGTCTGAGGATATTTAAAGAACTTGATTGGAATTGTGAAGGAATTAGGACCCCTCGCACCCAAAGCGAGAATCGGTGGATCGGACTGTTAATAAAAAATAAAATTTCAGGAAAATAGTTTCATTAACAAAACAAAAACGATCTGAAAAGTGTACATTTATGCTTTTCTTAAAGAGTTTCAATATCTAATATCATATACATATCTTTTCATGTCATATAAATGTGTATTAAAAATTTTCGGTGGGCTCAACCGGGATTTGAACCCGGGACCTCTCGCACCCAAAGCGAGAATCATACCCCTAGACCATTGAGCCGCCTGTAGGATCCTTCACGCAAACATGTCCCTACCCTGCAAAGTATTAAAATTTATGTTGACTTGACGTTATAGGGCATTTTTCTGAACATTAAACGTAACATGGGGATGTAGCTCAGATGGTAGAGCGCTCGCTTAGCATGTGAGAGGTACGAGGATCGATGCCCCGCATCTCCAGAAATGTGTTTTTTTTTTATTTCTATTAAATTATCATCGAATTAATACCATTCTATAATATTCTTAATAGGTTAGGTTAGGTTAGAGGGCAGCTTGCCGTTCACATGCATGTTCACTTGGTGCGATACCCAATATGAGGTAAGGCACACTCTCATGAGGGTGGTGCGTTTGAACCACCCCGAGCTCCGGATGAAACCGGCCGGATTCCTTAGTGGCACGTTCGCCACTATGCCCAGATCCCCAAACGTTCTGCACATCCAGAAACCGATGACGTCTGCTCTGAAGTGCAAGGCACTGGCATAAAAGGTAATGTATCGATTCCATTTCTTTCACATCATGGCAGCTTCTGGAGTAATCCTGGTGAGGCAGAACGAGCTTGTCAGCATAACTACCAATAGCCTAGTGCCCCATTAGAATTCCTCTTAGAATGCGAGCGAACCCAAGTAGTTCCTTGGTTTTCCTGCTGGCCACTGCTGGAAACAGTAGTTTTGGGCATTGGCCACCAGGTATGTTTGGCCGCCCTCGATTTGTTCAATTTAATGCTGCCTTTTCCAATTTGCTCCTCCAATTTGCTGCTTTTTCGTCCGATCCTCTGATATCTCCGATCCGGTACATATAATAGTAGTTCGAGAAACTGAAGAATAAAATTGTACCGAAGTCTCCAGTTTTGGAACAGTATTGAGAACCTGCAACTATAGAATTGATAATGCCGTAATAGGTTTTTTTCCGCTGAGGAGGAGTAAATGTACCTAACCGCAGCATAGGGGAAGTCGTCACTATCCCCCGTGTGTGGAGCCCTCAACCCACTAAATCTCCTCCTCCTCTTTTGGACTCTTTGTGCCCATTTCGAAACTACTGTGGCATTACTTCGAAGTGGAGTACGTCTGGCCATTTGGCACCTTTATATCCATATCGGCGCCCGGATTGCGCAACAAAATCTGAGAATGTGTTCAAACTTCCCTTCCAATTCTACCATCCAAGTTAAATTTCTTAGATTTTGTTCTTTTTTGCTGTTCCAATTTTCTTCGCTGCTCTGAAGGACATCGCAGAAGTTTTCGACAATACAGACGCCGACTTTGGTCTCAAGTTTCCTTCTTTCTAAGCTCCATCGCTCGCAATGAAAGAAAGTATGTTCCGCATCATCATAAATGCAATTTGGTCGTGTCATCTTCCCCATTTTAAACAGATATTTACACAAAATAATCGTGTCCGGATAACAGTTGTGTTAAATAATAATTAACCTCACCAAATTTCCTCTCAATCCAGCGGGTAATATCTGGGAGATGTTTTGCCATTCATCTACAATTTATTTCAGTGTTCCATTTCTATTGCCAGTGTTGTATAGTTCGCTTTCTGGCGTCGTCGAGATTTACGTCGACTCTCCGTGCAAGTTTTCAGTCTTCCACATTCTCTTCCGCTCGCTTACTCGTAGGCCTATGGGTATTACACCACTGATTACTAGTATTGCTGACTTAGATACAGTCCTATAAGCCGATGCCACCCTAAGTGCAGCGGTTCGTTATACCGATGATAAAATTGTATCTCTACAGTCGACCTTCAATGCATCTGCCTAGATCTCATTGCCGTAAAGCAGAATAGGGTCCATTATTGCCATCATCAATCTGCGTCTGCTCTGAACAGGACAACCATTATTAGCCATAACCTTACCAAGTAAGGAGGTAACCTTAGAGGCTTTGGTTGCAGAGTGTCAATTTTCAGCGGTATACACTATATATAATAGGTTTGAATAGTGGCAATATAGAGCTACAAATCTAAACAAGGCTAGATAAAGGGCGAACGAAAAGTCCGCTCAAAACCAAAGAAACATGCTTAGCCTAGTGGTCAGACTCATTATGGGAGATTGTATTTTGGATACTTATGCGAGACATTGATTTTGGTCATATGGCCAATGATTTCTAAAACTAGTAGAGTAGCACTGGGAGTTTAAAAAGGGTTTACTAGATATTAAATATTACGTAATAACAGCAAGTTCTGTGTCTGTAACTCGAAGCCTCCGTAGGCTTTTTTCTGGTATAATGGTGATTGAAGTTTTGGAAGCTCGTCTGTATTGTTAGGATTCTTTTTTATATGTAGTTGTAAACCGCTCCAGTGGCCTAATGGATAAGGCATCGGCCTCCTAAGCCGGCGATTGTGGGTTCGAGTCCCATCTGGGGTAAAGCCATGGGCAATTTTATTATAAGCAACAAACTGATGATCGCAATGACATCCTCGTTCTTATATTTTATGGGAAAATGTTCTCTCAACTGTTGCCTGGAATTGTACGTTCAAATTATATTTTTTTTTATTATTTTCTGGAACACCCTTTTCAAGTTTAATTAAAAAAGTTTTTTATTTGGATTATTATTCTAAATAAAAACAAAAATTCTAAAAAAAAGTCAAAATTTTAAAAATTAGAGGAAAAAAATTATAAAAATCAACGAAGCAAAATTAATAATGTTAACACGTATTGATCCTTTGTGCAGCATTTGTAGACAAATTTGCTATGCAAGATGTTATCATAGGTAGAAATTTCCGTAAAAGATTACAAAAAAGAATTCAATTGTATTAACGATTTAGTTTTACTTTAGACCGGTATTCCCCAAAAAGCCTGCTAAAGAACCCTTTGAAGAAAAACGAAAATCTATGAAAATTGGGCATTCCATCAAAGAGGTTTACTTCTATCTGCCTAGGCATTTCAGTTTAAATGTAAAATTCTTTTATTTTTTTGTTTTTGTTTTTATTTTGATTAGCATGCGGAAAAACTTAAAGACCTTCACCATGCTATGGAGCGTTTAGAGAGACGTCAAAAGAAATTACTGACTGAAATGGATGAAGTCGATAAAATATTACAAGATCTTCTACAGAAAGATAAGAAAGCTGAAGTGAACGAAGATAACATTGCAAAGAAAAGGACATAAAATATGTAGTACATCCTCATGGAGTAAAGTGTAGCAGAATCACTCTTCAGCTCCACGGTGTGTATTTGCTTTTGCAATTACTTTTATGTTTCCTTCACGTTTTCATGTCCATGTAATAAAGATTCTGCAGCAATTTCATGTATTTTTATTTACAATCTTTTAGAAAAAAGAGATCAAGTTGCTTTTGGCTTTACTCCAGATGGAACTCGAACCCACAATCTTCGACTTAGGAGGCCGATGCCTTGTCCATTAGGCCACTGAACTTCAATTACCATTATCGTAGAAAGAAAGAAAAAAACTTCGACCTTAGAAGACTTATGCACTATTTCTCTTCATTAAATTAGAGTGTCTTAGTAAATGCCTTTAAACTCCCCACTGCTATTCTCTTACTGCAAAAGTCCTTGGCCATATGACCAAAACCAATAAGTCTCGCATAAGTGTCCAAAATACAATCTCCCATAAAAACTCTGACCACTAGGCTAAGCATGTTTCTTTGGTTTTGAGCGCAATTTTCGTTTGCCCTTTATGTAGGTTAGGTTAGGTCGGAGTTGTATCTCTGATATAACAAAGCTCCCTTGAGCACGCATAGCGGCCCGTTGTGACGCTCTTTTATGTAACATTGTTTAGATTTGCAGCTCTATATCGCCCCTATCCAAACCTATTACTGGATTATCAATCCTATACTTGCAGGTTCTCAATACTGTTCCGAAACTAGAGAATTCGTTACACTTTTATTCTACAGTTTCTCGAACTCTTATTACATACGGGATCGTAGATATCAGAGGAGCAAACGATAGAGGAGTTATATCGAGTAATAACTGTGACAACTACGCTAAGCTTTTTTCTTTGGGTTTGAACGGACCTTTATGTTGTCCTATGTAGTACAATGGCTTATTAGACGTGATGCCATGGTTCAAACCCCATTAGACCTAAACGAAATATGAAAAAATATTTCTTTGGCGATTACTTCTCAATAGTCTTTGGGCAAAAACTCTGAGAGTAAAATCAAATTGCCGTGAAAAGCTTCTCAGAAGCAATCTGTGGGTCCCGGCACTCATGCAATTGGTGATTTTTTAAGAGCTATAGGAAAATTTTTCAAAAAAAAAACACATAAAATTCAGAAAAATGCATGAAATCTTTATTTGAATCGATAGTACGGTCCATATAATTTAATGTTTGAAGATTATTTCACGCAAATGTTGACCGCGACTGTGCCTGAAATGGTCCATCCGCTTAGTCCAATTTTGGCATACTCTTTCCAACATTTCGGCCGGTATCTCAGGAATAAATGCTTCAATGTTGTCTTCCAATGCGTCAATTGAAGCGGGCTTGTCTATATAGACATGAGCTTTAACATAGCCCCAATAAAAATAGTCTAAAGGCGTTAAATCGCACGATCTAGGCGGCCAATTGATCGGTCCCGAACGTGAAATAAAATGTTCACCGAACTCGCCTCTCAATAAGTCCATTGTTACACGTGCTGTGTGGCATCTGGCACCGTCTTGTTGAAACCACATGTCATGCAAGTCAAGCTCTTGCATTTTGGGCAAAAAAAAGTTGGATATCATCTCACGGTAGCGCTCACCATTCACAGTTACGTTACGATTCGCAGCATCTTTGAAGAAGTACGGTCCAATGATGCCACCAGCCAATAAACCGCACCAAACTGTGACTTTTTCTGGATGCATTGGTAGCTTTTGCAATGCTTCTGGCTGATCTTCACTCCAAAATCGACAATTCTCCCTATTTACGTATCCATTGAGCCAAAAATGAGCTTCGTCGCTGAACACAATTTTTCGATAAAGAAGTGGATCTTCGGCCAACTTTCCGAAAGCCCATTCACCAAAAATTCTGCGTTGCGGTAGGTCGTTCAGCTTCAATTCTTGCACCAGCAGCTGTATTTTGAAAGGCTTCACACCTAAATCCTTCCGCAAAATTTTCCACGTTGTTGAGCAAAAGAGGCCCAACTGCTGCGAACGGCAATGAATCGATAATTGATGGTCATCATTAACACTGGCCGATACAGCAGCGGTATTTTCTTCAGTTCGCACGCTACGTAAGCGTGTTGGTGGTTTAATGTCCAACAATGTTTATTTGGTGCGAAATTTAGTCACAATAGCCCGAATAGCCGCTTCAGTGGGTCGATTAAACAGACCATAAACTGGAAGAAGCGCGCGATGAACTTTCTTAACAGAGCACGCATTTTGATAATAAAATTCAATGATTTGCAAGCGTTGTTCGTTTGTAAGACGATTCATGGTTAAATTATAGACCAAACTGAAGATGTTTGACAGTGAAACAAAACACGAAATGTGCGTGAGCTGTTTAAACCAGTGTTGCCAAAAGAGATAATAGGTAAAAAATCATCCGTTATAAGTAGTGTGAGAAACTTGGTCGTAATCCTAACTGAATTGTTGTTATGATCAATTATGTATGTATGTTATGTATGTCGATTGAAGTTAACAATACTTTAAACTTTCTTGATGAAAGAAATATTGTTACGTTTTTTACCCTTTTAAAAACGTTTAAAACAAAAATTAATTTGTGTTTAGTTTTAATTAAAATTCTTTATTGTTCGCACAATTCTGTATGCCACCATTCACAACTTGATGTAAACAACAACAATTGCTTTGTTTGCTATTCCCCTTTGCATAAACAATAACAATTACTAGACAATTGTTCGACAGATCTTTGTAACGGAGATCTTCAAACCAGGATTACTCTTTTCAAACGCACCGCGTCTTCACACAAGACTGACTGAACTTCACTGACTCATTTGCCTGCTTTGTCTTGCCTTTAATAGGGCAGGGTAAATATGAGTCTGATGAGTGTTATTCAAGGCGAATGCTCGTGGCTGTTCGCCTTCTCGAGATCGTATATCTATATTTACATTATTTTCATTTTTTTACATTTATTCCTGTAGTGTTTGTTGTTGTAGTCTTTGCTTACTTGTTTACCATTTGTTTTATGCTGGTGTTTGTTGTTATATGTATTAGGCAGTGCGATGAACTTTGTAAACAAGTTCATTGCTTTGTTTTTGTAGCTTGTAGCGATGTAATAGCAAAACATCAGTATCTATAGTAGATTTTTCCATTTTTATAACAATATAAAAAAGTCTTTAAAGAGAGCAAGGAAAGAAGTGAGGTTTTCTGACGTTTATTGTGTGCAATCATTGAAACATAAAAAAGGGCCAGGAAAATACACATTTTAGGGTTTTTTCTACTTCTTATTTTTCTTGTATTCGTCCGGGTCTATATCTATATGATGTTCAGATGTTTTTCCTTCTTCTTGTTCAAGTTCACGTAATATTCTAGTGGCTTCTTCCATTTCATCTTGTAATTTCTTCTGACGTCTCTCTAAACGCTCCAAAAAACTTTGAAGATTTTTTAGCTGTTCGCCATGCTATTAAAAATAAAAAGCAAAAGTTTGAATTTCATTTTGAAATGCTTATGTACAGATGCAGATAAAACTGAACCTCTTTGACGAAATAACGATTTTCATCAGATTGTCCTTTATTCTTAAAAGTCTTGTCAATTGCTTTCAGATGCTTTCCTCTAAAGTAAAAATTAAAAACCCCGTTAATATTGGCAATTGGTTTGTATGTATTTTCTTTTGCTATTAAACGTACCTGTGAAAATATCTTGGAAATAAAAAGCTATGCATAGGATAAATACGTGCTAACATTTTCAATTTTGTTTGCATTTTTTTCTTTAAAGGAATTTGGAAACTTTTTTGAATTTTTTTTTTAACTTTTTTCGATTTTTTTAATTTGTTTTTATTTTGGATTTAGAAATAAAAAACGATAATGACTTAAAAAAGAAAAGAAAAATAAATGTTTGTTTTAAATTAAAAATAAAGGGGGTGTTTAATAAAATATTAAAAAAAAGCAATTTAAAGGTTTGTTTAAAAAAATATTTTTTCAATTTCAAAAATTATTTGAGATCTTGACATTTTCTGTTTGAACATAAGAACAATGTCTTCGGTATTATTTCGTATCAACCAACTTCACCTGCCACTGACCTAAACTTCTCTAGATCTGTATGAAACTGTAATGTCTTCCTCCATTTTAAAACTTTCAGTCTTAAAACTACGAATTTTATTTTGCTCATCATTGCCCAAAAAAATGGCACTTGCCGCAGTATATCACTCTATAAAAATTCTGACCCAAGGTGCCTCTAATAAAACCCTATTAGTGGTACATTCCAAATAATTGTGGAATTTGAGAAATCGGCCTAGAAACCATCACTCGGTTAACATGCTCAGGGGCGGATGATCGATATTGTGGAAAAATGGGGATTGCTGAAGGACAACCCACTAAAATCATGGTATCGAGATTCCAAAACAGTTCTCACTACGCTCGTGCCTTACTTACAACAAGAGATATGGGCGACGAAGCTAATTGTGTTCTTCAAATGAGCAAAACAAAAGTGCTGACTATAAATGGGGTTATAAATCGGAAAAAAGGGACTTGTTGGGGAAATGGAGTTAGTGTGCTTAATAGCCATGAGTTCAAGGATTCCAAAACAGTTTTCCTTAAGGTCTTGCATTACTTTGGATAGGAGATAGGGACTAATTGTTTTCTTCAAATGAGCAACAAAAAATTTTTCAGTCTTTTTCCCATGACTTGCCTTTTTTTGTGGATATCTTCCATTTCTTGTTGCATTACTTACTTACTTGCATTTTTTTGGTGAATGACTCGCAAATTTTGAACGATAACTTGCATTTTTTGAACGATAACTTTAATTTTTTTGTCGATAACTTGTAGTTCTTGGTCGATAACTTGTAGTTCTTGGTCGATAACCATGCTGACGGCTGTGCCTAGGCCAATATATCTAGTCATATCCAGTGGGTTTCACCGTGTCAGGCGGGTAGTTGGTCAGTACAAACTAAGCACTACCAATACCGCTCCCTTTTTTCCCCATATACTCCATTTTCCCAACTTACTCTCCAGAAGCGTCTATCCTGGTCTGCGTCTGACCCCAGTAGGGCGGCAGTTCTAAAACCTGGCAGTAGGAATAAAATGCAATGTGATCTCCCCCCGCACCCCTATTCATGATGATGACCCCAAGTAACGGTCGACGGGTGTTAAAATCTGCGGAGACCCGTTTGCTTTGGTGGAGGCTACAGGTCTAGGTGACTTTCATGCTACTGGGACCTAGGTTAAATACATTTTCCTCTCCAGAAGCGTCTGACCTATATTGGGCGGCTCCCTGGTCTGCATCTAACCCCAGTGGGGCGGCAGTTCTAAAACCTGGCAGAAGGTATAAAATGCAATGTGATCTCCCCCCACCCGCCTATTCATGATGATGACCCCAAACAACGGTCGACAGTATCCAGCAAGACCAGACCTGTTTGCTTAGGTGGAGGCCACAGGCTTAGGTGACTATCATACTACTGGGATCTAGGCTAAACAAATGTCAACCTCAGGTTTGGATAGTCGACGAGCTACTAAGGGGGCTCTTCGAACACAGAGGAGAGCTGTCTCCACAGACTCTGAAATGTCGGCGCAATTGTTAGAGCTGCCGGTTTTGACTCTCTCGAGGAACTTGACGGAGAGTATGGGGAGGATTTGAAACTCTTCTCTCAGCCGAACCAGAGGACGTTTGTGCACCAACGAAACAGGTCCGTACGGGAAGTTCCGCTTTCGAAGGTCCACAAAATAAACACATGCCTGGAGCGTAAGCGTAGATTGGGTTATAAAAACTGACTTCGATTTCCAAAGAAGTCAAGTGAACGTGACCTAAACTTGCTTACACGCCAGGAATTAAAGCTGAAGAAAAAACATGCCTATCTCGTTAGGTGCTGCGAGAATGCTATCGGTTCCAATGGAAAACTCAACACCGCCGGCGAACGGGCGGTCAAAGAAGACGATGAGAATATCGTTCTTATTAGAAATACTGTCCTCTGTTCAAACACTTTGCTTTGCCATGGTATGCACGGCACTACCTGATCCTGATAAATGTCGTTGATGTTGTCCTACCCAAGGGTAAGCGGATCAATTCTTTAAAGGGGGGGGGGGGGGGGGTAACTAAAGACCCTTAATTAAATGCTTGTAATTCAAATAATAAACCACCAAACAGAAAAGAAATTAAAACATTGCCTGTTACTGTACCAAGAGAATGAAAACTAAGTGCTGCTGCTTATCAGCTTAACACGAAATCGATAATGCAAATGTGACCTGAAATTATTTAAGACCCGTATAATTTTTTAGCAGATACGCAATACCATAATAGCCAAATAGCTCGTGGCTTAATCTTAATCAATAATTTGGTATAAAAGCTTAAATTTTAGAATGTTGAATTCAGTTACCACCTACAAGCCCTGGCACATACAAAGGCCAGGAATATTTTTCAGCAAAGTACTCTCCTCACATACAACAGATCTCACTTACCATGCGTTTTTACTGCCTCATTATTTATGCTTTAATGTTGCTGCTGCTTAACATGGAGTGCCAGGCAAACGATAGTCCCGGTTTCTTTTTGAAAATCACCAAAAATGTACCACGTTTGGGCAGAAGAGCGGATAAGGACTTTGAAAGTGGTTTCATGAAAAACTACAAAATCATACCGAGAATAGGCAGGAGTGCAGAAAGTGTAAGTATAATTTTGTGGATCACTGTATTAGTTTATGGAATAAAATAATTTCCCTTGCAGGACAACTACTACAGTGTATTGCAGAATTGGTTGAACTCTGATGCCGGCTTAAAGAAATTTAATAAACGTGTCCTCTTAAATGGTAATCGTCATGTCACAACCGAACGCGAACTCAGTGTAGTACAGCCGGTCAATTCGAATACTCTTATCGAATTACTCGACAAGGATGCCATACCCAGTGATAATGTAAAGTTTGTGCATTGGAAAGATTTTGATCGTGCTTTACAACTGGATGCTGAACTGTATGGCAAAGTGATTTCGTTAGGCAGACGACCCGATCAACGCTTGAAACAGGATCTTAGCATGGGCAGTTATATACCGTTAATCGGCAGCGATCCCGATGATGAAGCCAATAATTTTATGTTTTACAATCAGGGTAACGGCTTGGAAGGGTCTTTCAAGCCTGATGCTTTGCTTTATAATCGTTTTTAGTGGAGCGCCCTCGATTTTTTTAGATTGGTGATGCTAACTTGCTTAAGTATTGTAATTAGAATTTAAGTTAATGTAGCAGCAAGCACTTCTAAAGCCTTTTAGGCTTCTATAGGATGAGAATTCTAGTCATAAATGTTTCTGAAATCCATGGATTTTATAGATTATAGTTTTATCACAAATAAAGTCAATTTTGCAGAACAAAATGGTCGACTTTGAAAGTAATTATTGGCAGCAATAGGCACTAACGAACATTAGTATTCTATCGGGCTCTCCAACAGGGACTTCCGAATTATGTTGACGCTACATCTGTCAAATTAGTTGCCATTTGTTTGTCCATAGACGGATATAGCATTTAACAACATCAAAATCGGTGTTCTTTTCGGGCGAAGTACCGCGAGTATCGATCATTTTACGATCTTCATAATCATTCTACCGATAAGTTCACACCAGCTGATTTACTAATCGATCCATCAACACCCATACATCGACGAAACGCAAGATCTGCTAAAAACAACGACGTTATCAATATGAGCGTGCAGCAGAATCCGAGGCAGTCGATTTCCTATCGTTCACAAGAACTCAACTTTTCGCAAACTCCATACATATTTGGTCATTACAACCCTTCTAGGTCAGGATTACGACCTAGATTCTCACACTACTTATGATGTGTGTGTTAATTTTACACATTAGTCGAGGAATCTACGACTCCGAACGACAGATATTTTGAGAAAATTTTTTCATGGCAATTTTATTCACTCTCTCAGATTTTTTGCGAGAAATATCTTGAGGAGAAGTCGCCTAAGAAATATTTTTTCATATTTCTTTTAGTTGGAGATGTCTGACCTGGGGTTTGATCCGTTACCTCACGTCTAATAAGCTAACACACTACTTATTGGACTACGGTGATTTCAACACGCCATTTAACACCACGTGTAAAATTGTTTTTTCCAAATCGGTATTCTGTTCGGGCGAAGTACCGCTCGCATCGCTCATTTCGCGATCGCCATAATCCTCCTACCGATAAATTCGAGTCTACTGATTCATTAAACGATCGAACAATACCCATACATTGACGAAACGCATGACCTGCTGGAGACAACGCCGTTGTTTGTAAGCGCATGCAAGAGAGAATCCGAGGCAGTCGATTTCACATCGTTCACAAGAACTCAGCTTTTCGCAGACCACAACTTGGTGAAACATGCGTCGTGGCTTGGATATAAAACTCAAAAACCATCTTATGCATTCCAAAAAAGCTACTATTTGGCATGAACGTTGGAATGGCGGCATCAACTGTCAACACTTCCTTGAGAACTGCATTGACCAGGACAAACATATCAAGAGCAATCAATACAGTTCGAGGATTATCAACTTCTTTTGGACTGAATTGCATGAGTTAGACACTAACGACACAGGGTTTTAATGTGCTAGATGCCACACAGCTCATACCACATTGAATATTCTGCATGAAGAGATTTGACGGCATGGTTATCTCACGTGTGGGGATATAAATTGACCATAGAGATCGTGCGCTTTGACCCTTTTAGACTATTTCTTGTGTAGTTTTCTTAAGTCGCTGGTGTATGCAAATAAGGCATAAACTACAACGGTCCTTAAGACCGACATAACCCATGACTTTGGTTAAATTTAAATTACTACGGATGTGCTCTAGTCGGAGTATCCGTCTGAAGGATCTAAGGAACTTGGATAAATCTGTTGAAATTTTAAATACTTTGCAGGTTCCCCAGCATATCGCATTGAATTTTCTTGCCCACGACAACAACGAGATCTTTTGATTCCACAATATTTACATCACTCGCAGATAAAGTTGACATAGTATTAATATTGTCCTGAAGAGTCCATGCGTGCATTAAAATCGACCAGAGAGCCCTTCGTGCGACTTTCTGTCAAAAGTCTACAGGGTGGCTGATATGTATTGCAACCAACTTCAGGTTTTTATCATTTGTAAACCGCTCGTCTGACAGCTGACAGATTTATTCCAGTGACAATTCATTTTATTATTTACAAGCTTATTTACAAGCATTTTGATCTATTGCATTCAGAAATAAAGTTATTCGTGATAGAATTCAAGCGTGATAGTGTGATTGCTTTATATTTGGCTGGAAAACCACAGGTGGCTATCGTTAGAGCCCTCCAGCATTTAAATGTGAATAAATCTGATACTGGCAGTGTTGCATCGCGTCTAAAAAGTGGACGAAAAAAAACGGTAACAACACCAGAAATGATCCGAAAAGTGAAGGCCAGATTTGATCGAAATCCACGCCGCAGTGGTAGAAAAATTGCTCGTGAGCTGAACATATCGCGAGAACGGATGCAACACATATTAAAAAATGAGCTTGGACTAAAGCCATTGAAGTTCCAAAAAGTGCAAGAGCTCACCGATGGACAAAAAAAGTTAGACTGGAAAGAGCCAAGGAGTTACTTCGCTTGCACGAAAGTGGCCAGTTACCGAATTTGGTTTTCTCCGATGAGAAGCTATTCCAAATTGAGCAGTTTGTGAACAAACAAAATGATCGGGTTTATTTGCCAAAGAGGTCAGCTGAAAATTAACACCTGCGATTGGCCACCAGAACTCAAGCGCCGCCGATGGTAATGGTGTGGACCGCCGTAACGGCCAATGGTCGCTCCCCGCTCGTATTCATCGACCGTGGGGACAAAATAAATGCCGAATATTATCGGGAAAATGTCTTAAAGACAGTATTGAAGCCCTGGGCATACAAACATTTCGGCCGCAGACCATGGACATTCCAACAGGGCTCATCACCACCGCACTCAGCACGCGTCAACCAAGAATCGTTTAAAAAGAAGGTTCCTCGCTTCATTTCTACCGCACAATGGCCACCAAAATCTACGGATCTCAATCCGCACTGGCACTTTTGCGCCTGGGGCATTTTGAAGAGTAAGGTTCTCACTAAAAAATACCAAAGTGTCGATCATTTCAAGACGGCGCTTCGCCGGGAATGGGCCAAAATACCGTAGAGCCACTTTCGTGCAGCCTGTGATGGCTTTGTCGGCCGTTTGAAGGCCATAATTCGTACCAAAGGTGGCCAATTCGCAAAAATCTAAACTGATTCTAAAATTTGATGTTATTTTCAACTTTTTTTGCTTTTTATTTAATTAAATTAAAAAAAAAATTAAAAAAATATAGCGCTTTACTTTGTTGCATTATATATCAGCCACCCTGTAGAGCCCCAATCTTGCTTGCATCGAATCATTTGACTGACCGATTCCACCTGCCTAAAGGCAAGGTTAACTGCTCCGCATAAAAATATGGTTACTGGAAACTGTGGAGTAAGTCGCTGATATAGTCAGGACCCAAGATCCTTTACCATGACCTGGTTGAACTATGAACTTAGGGTTGTAGTGTGGACAATTGCTATTTGATGGCAGTTTTCAGTCTTATTAGCTCCACCTTCTCCGAAAAAAAATTTTTTTTGAAGGTATTAAAAAAATTTGAAAATAATTTATTATCCGGTTACAAAATATATAAACCGGTTTCCAGCCCACTGAAAAGACTTGTAGTGGAAGCCCTAATCGCTTTAAAATATTAACAGACTTATGGATTTAACAGATGTACAAACGCTATTATCATAGTGCAATCAATGTTAGCATAACTGAACTGCATTATCGTTAACATATTAAATCTGCTAGCAATCAACAGATGGCGCCACAGTATGTTTAACTATTGAGTATTATTTAAAACTAGTTTCAGTAATTACCAACAGATGTCGCTGCTCATAATTTCAACTTTGAAAATATTCCATACCCGTTGCTTTTTGCAAAGCTGACCTTTCCGTAATTTTTGCCTTGACTTAGTTCTTCTAATTTTTGTTGTTGTTTCTCTATAAAGAAACACATGCCAAAAATATTTCAAATATAAAATGGCCAAGTGATGGACAGCTGCAGTAAAACTACTTGAGCAAAAATTGCATGTCAATGCAACATGAAAAAAAATTGTAGAACGAAAAAACCATATTTGTTAGAAGGTGTCAATGAGGGCGATCCTTTAAAGACACAGTCGTCAATGTTACTGTTCTTTTCTTTACACCTGCAGCTATTGAATGAATTGGGAATTCTAATCCTATTTTTGGTTCTGTTCTTTTTCTTTTTTTGGTTATCAACTGTCATATTGGGAAAATGCTTCCTTTTACGCTGTCATCTAAAATTTTTTTAATTTTCTTCATTATTTTGAATTATTTTTTTCTGATATGTGGTATGTATGTATAAAGACTTAAGACACAAACTTTTTCATTTTATTTGAAAATAAGGTTGTGTCTTAAGTCTTTTGTTTTTTTGTACTTACACACTAAGTTGGAAGAAGTAAATCGAGAATTTTGTGCATTAGTGATTTACTTATGGACTTCACTGTAACATTCTTTCAAATAAAGGGTGTTTTTTATAGAGGTATAGAACTTTAAGTTGCAATAAAACAACGATGGATTATTCGATTGACATGAATTTTATTTATCCGAAAGATAATCTTGTGGCATTACATTTTAAATATGATTTCTGGCATATGACCTCCACGGCTGGCGCGGATGTAGTTCAATCTGGACGTCCAATTTTCGATGACTTTTTCCAACATTTGTGGCCGTATATCGGCAATAATACGGCGAATGTTGTCTTCCAAATATGGTCAAGCGTTTGTGGCTTTACCGCATAGACCAATGACTTTACATAGCCCCACCACAGAAAGTAGTCTAGCGGTGTTAAATCACAAGATCTTGGAGGCCAATTCACAGGTCCAAAACGTGAAATTAGGCGGTCACCAAACGTGTCTTTCAATAAATCTATTGTGGCACGAGCTGTGTGACATGTTGCGCCGTCTTGTTGAAACCACATCTCCTGGACATCATGGTTATTCAATTCAGGAATGAAAAAGTTAGTAATCATGGCTCTATACCGATCACCATTGACTGTAACGTTCTGGCCACCATCGTTTTTGAAAAAGTTCGGACCAATGATTCCACATGCTACGCTCTGCAGCAGCAATAGCTTCTTCTGTACGCACCGTACAGCGTCTCTGGGGATGCGAGTTATCAATAAGAGTAAACGTGATGCGAAAACGTTACATGGTTAATCGAATTAACTGCTCTGATGGACGATTTTGTAGACGATAAAATGGACGTAGTGCCCGATACGTTTTCCGCACAGAACCATTATTTTCGAAATAAAATTGCACTATTTGCAAGCGTTGTTCAGGCGTGAGTCTATTCATGATGAATTGCCAAACCAAACTGAGAATAAATCACTTGACAGCTGTTAAATCGGTCGCCATCTTGATGGCAATTTTTTATTTACTCTCAGAGTTTTTGCTAAAAATCTGTTGAGAGGAAGTCGGCGAAGAAATATTTTCCAAATTTCGTTTACTTGGAGATACCTGACCTGGGGTTTGAATCGAGGCCTCAGAGGCTAGGGGCTAGAAGAAGAAAGTCTAGAACACCTAATCGTTTTGTTCAATTTTTGATATGGGGCTCAAAGATTAGTAGCTTACAAAATTCAATGACCTTGGTTTAAGCCGACCTATTATTATTAAAATAGACTTGAGCAAAAACATTCTACAGGAGAGATATTCTATAGGTAGCGCAGCTGGAGAATGTATTTTGCAATCTATTGCTCAATAGCTCACACATTCTGTATCTTGTCCAACTTCAGTTGAGCTGTTTTCAAATTCCTTCTGTCTGCCTTAACAATTGCTCAATAGGTTACTGTTGGTCTGACCATCATGGCATACAAGCAGTGCATAATTCCTGGGTTGCATATCTCTGCAAAACCTCAGCATATCATTATGGCATGTAATTTTTTCTGAAATACTTCTTATAAAAGCTCTGAATATTAATTTACTATCCCGTGATATCCCAGATTCTGAATATTCTTAGGTATGTCGGTAGAGGTAGCTGTCCACCCAAGGAATTCGAATGGATCCACTTAGGCCACATGGGGCCCATTGTAATACCACAGTTTTCATCAATTATCCCCTAGACCTGGAACCACTTGGAGCAACTTAGACTGCTGATGTCAACGTTCGACAGATCACCAAGATCATTCATGTAGTAGGTACCAAGATGCCTTATTATCCTTTGACATAGTGCTGGGCATATTCACAGCAGGTGAAGAAACTTCTTATCTCTGCAGAAAGTATTGCGAGGTGTCCCAGCCCATAACAATGTCCCTATAACTACACTGAGCATGTTTTTTTGGAGTTTAAGCAAACTTGCAGTCCATTCAGAATTTGCCAGATTTTTTGAGCCGTTCTGTCCGTGTCCAAAGCCGCCTACCTACAGTTAACGGAATCAGTGACCGCACTGGCAATCATGAGCTTATAGGTCGCCAGAGAGACTCAAATAATAGAGAATTCGTCGAAGAATTCGATGGTTGTGCCTTACCTGGCCAGTGTATCCGCCTTGCAGTTGCTCAGGGTATGATTGTATCCCGAAACGTAAATGCTGTGAACCTCAAATTTTGGCACCACCCTGGTGTATGGTGTATGTACACCGTCCTGGAATTCATCACATTGGAGCTTAGTGCCCTAATAGCCGCCTGATTATAGGAGAGTATAGCGATGTTTCACATTATTCGTATGCACAATCCGAAAAACGTTGCAGTTATCCGACAGCCTTATAGATTAGTTCGATTCCGATCGATTCCGAGTAAATTTCGCTACCAACGGTTCCGTTGAGTTTGTATCCATCATTGAAGATTTACATGGAATTCTTTCTTCCGTTTAGTAATTTTTCTACTTCTTATAAATGTTAACGGTATGCACAACCATACATACATAATTGGTCATTACAACCCTTCAGTCAGCCTTACGATCTAGATTCTCACACCAGTTGTGTTGTGTGTATTAATTTCATACATGAGTGGCGGGTCCTACAGTTTAAAAGTCGACCCCCAAAGACAGATTTTTGAGAAACCTTTTCTTGGCTAATTTATTTTACACTCAGAGAGTTTTTGCCAGATATCTGCTGGGAGTATATCGCCGGAGATATATATGTTCGTATTTCGTTTTGTTGGAGATGTGTGCCCTGAGGTTTGAACCGAAGCCTCATGTCGTAATCTTGACTGAAGGATTGTAATGGCCAATTGTGTATGTATGTATATGAGGACTCGTTACACTTTAGTATTCGTTCAAGAATGTCGATTGAATACGCAATTTCAATAACAATTGCTAGCAAAAATAACGTCAGTGTAGAAATCAAGAGTAACATCTCAGTTGTTATTATGGCCTCAATAGGCACATGAGTAGCAGAGACCTTTCGCGTGCGACAAAACACTACAAATCGCTCATTCTCTTCATGCTGATGCTGTCTCGTGGACAAGTTACGCACCTATGCAGCAGCCTTCAGAGTATTCGAGAGGGAAGTCCTACGTATTGTCTTCGATTCAGTGCGTGTTGGTGATGATTTTCGCATCTAATCGTCGCTCATCCTCTTCGTGAATGAACGCTCTTGTACACTTATGCAGCAGCCTTAAGAGTATTCGAGAGAAAAGTCCTACGCATGGTCTTCGTTCCAGTGCGATTAGACGAAGATTTTCGAATCCAACTGTACAAGTTGCTTATTCTCTGCGTGCATGGACGCTGTTGTGTACTTATGCAGCACCCTTAAGAGTATTCGAAAGAAAAGTCCTATGTATGGTCTAGGCGAAGATTTTTGCATCCAACTCTACAAGTCGCTCATCCTCTTCATGTAACGCACTTATACAGCAACCTTAAGAGTATTCGAGAGAAAAGTCCTACGTATGGTCTTCGATTCAGTGCAGCATGGCGATGTTTTGCGCATCCAATTATACAAGTCGCTCATCTTCTTCGTGCATGAATGCTCTTGTGTACTTATGCAGCAGCCTTAAGAGTATTCGAGAGGGAACTGATATTTATGGTCTTCGGTTCAGTGCGAGTAGGTGAAGCTTTTCGCATCCAACTCTACAAATCGCTCATCCTCATCATGCATGGACGCTGTTACGCACTTATGCAGCAGCCTTAAGAGTATTCGAGAGAAAAGTCCTACGCATGGTCTTCGTTCCAGTGCGATTAGACGAAGATTTTCGAATCCAACTGTACAAGTTGCTTATTCTCTGCGTGCATGGACGCTGTTGTGTACTTATGCAGCACCCTTAAGAGTATTCGAAAGAAAAGTCCTATGTATGGTCTAGGCGAAGATTTTTGCATCCAACTCTACAAGTCGCTCATCCTCTTCATGTAACGCACTTATACAGCAACCTTAAGAGTATTCGAGAGAAAAGTCCTACGTATGGTCTTCGATTCAGTGCAGCATGGCGATGTTTTGCGCATCCAATTATACAAGTCGCTCATCTTCTTCGTGCATGAATGCTCTTGTGTACTTATGCAGCAGCCTTAAGAGTATTCGAGAGGGAACTGATATTTATGGTCTTCGGTTCAGTGCGAGTAGGTGAAGCTTTTCGCATCCAACTCTACAAATCGCTCATCCTCATCATGCATGGACGCTGTTACGCACTTATGCAGCAGCCTTAAGAGTATTCGAGAGGGAAGACATGCGCATGGTCTTCGATCCAGTTGGAGTTGGCAATGATTTCCACATTCAACTGGGAGGTGAATGAGCTCCCCATCGATGTGGATGTTGTGCAGTGCACTAACATCCTATAGAAGTCGCCGTAGCCGAGTAGGTAGTGTGTTGGCTTATTAAGCGTAAAGCCAGGGTTCGAGCCCCAGGCCAGACATCAAAACAAAATACAAAAAGTGTTTTTTCGGCGACTTCCTCTCAGCAGATTTCTGGCAAAAACTCTGAGAGAAAATAAAAAATTGCCATGAAAAAGTTTCTCAAAAATCTGTCGTTCGGAGTCGATTTTAAACTGTAGGTCCCCGCCATTCATGTATAAAATTAACACACACAACTTAAGTGGTGTGAGAAACTAGGACGTTGTACATTGGGTCAATTCGACCTCCGGGTACTGTACTTGTCTTAATTGACATGTACACGTCCTCTAACCTAACCTAACCTAACCTAACCTAATATCCAATGGCTGTGCTGGCCCGATCATGTCATTCGGATGGAAGAGGAAGTTGCGGACATTTAATTCGAGGAAAAGTTGATGAGGAAGACCTGTCATCGATTGGTGTGACCATCTGGTATATAAAAGTATATAAAAAGTCTTCAGCCAAATAAAATGAAATAAATTTTATGAAATTTTATTGTCAATCTTACAAAGCAATACATCCCATCAAATGCTTTCAAAATGCTTTCATTTAAATTAAGAGATTTTGTTGGAAATTCTTCTTAAGCTCGAGGTTAGTTTTGTTAAAAAAAAAATAATTGCTTTAATGAATGATGAATTGTGTTTAGACACGTCATTTCTATTTATTTCGCTCGTATGGCACAATAAAATAGTTTTTATTGCTCCACAGAGAACAGAGAGAGAGAGAGAGAGAGAGAGAGAAAGACAAATAAAATTTCCATTTTAATGGAATTGTTAAAGACTGACTGACTGACTTGCAACAGATACGGGATACGGGATACGGGATACGAGATTTATGAAATCCATGATTATTTTTTTATTGTTATTGTTATTGTTGTTGTATTTATTTATTTATGCATTTCCATTTGGTTTCATTTGTTCTCGAAAACAGTCAAAAGAAACAAGAATTTCAAGTGTTTTGTGATTAGCACTTGATTATGGGTATTAAACTTCTGCAACATGTTCACAAAACCTGGTCTGTCTAGCATGTTTTTTTTTCTTCGTGGTGCTTATAATTTTTGATTTCCTTTAAAACATTTCGTTATTTTTTAGTTGCCATTTGTTTTAACAGATTGTTTAGCGTTTTTTCTCTGTTATTTTTTCAAGATCTTTTGCAACTTTGTTGGCAAAAGTTGCTGCCTTGAGTTGAGCATTTCATTTCATTTTCAATTCATTTGGTGGTTGTCGTTGTTAATTTATTGTTTTAAAAATCTTGTTTGTTGTTGTTGTTGTTGCTGTTATTGTTATGTATTATTGTTATTAAATTAATTGAAATTAAAATAAAATACAAAAAAAATTCTTTAAAATTCACAAGAAATTGAAAAGCGCACCACTCGACTCACATGTAATTGAATTCATTAGTGAATCATTAACAAACGAATTTCATTTAGAAGTTACCCTGACAGACACATGTTGTGCATAAATTTCACGCAACGTCTAAGCATGTTTTAAAAAGAAGAAACAAAAATTGGATTAAAACTTCTTCTATAAACTTAAGTTAATGTAAATGGAAATTCAATAATTGCCGTTCACCCATTAACAAGCATGGAATAGAACAAGATTTTTTTTTTTTAGCAACAAAAGACTTAAGCAACAAACGCGATTCAGGGTTACCCTAAAACCAAATGCTGCATGGCACTATTGCTACATTATTGGTCATTACCACACTTTAGTCAGTATTACAGCCATAGCTTCTTAAACTGAACTTTTGCCAAAAAGACTGCTAAAAGAGGTCGCCCCAAGACCCTCTTTAATAGCTGTTATCAGTAATGGGTTGGTTAGCATCGTTCCCAAAGATATACGGACCGATGATGACAAAATCCCTACTAAAGACTGACTTTTACGGAGTGCATTAGACTATCTTGGCAAATATGGACCGATGACGACAAAATCCCTACTAAACAATGACTTTTTCGGAATGCATTGAACTCTCTTTGATCTCATGTGATTTGGTATCGTGCCCATTCATCCAGAAAAGGGCCTTCTCGCAGGAAATCAATTTCAATAAAAATTAGAGTCCGTTGTCAACTGCTTTAGAGAGCCCATAGACATATCGTAGACTATGGCCGATTATCTTCAGTACTTGGGTCAGTTGAGTTTGGTGCGGTTGTAGGCCAAGAGTCTTGGAAAATACCGAGTTTTTGTTACAGACGTGAAATGTACTACCTTCTCCGGCTCTCTCACGGACAGCGGCGATATTATCGGCATATATTAGGCTCAGTTTCAGAAGTCGCCATAGTCTAGTAGGTAGTGTTGGCTTATTAGATGTGAGGCCACAATTCAAACCCCAGGTCAGACATCTCCCACAAACCGAAATAAAAAATCTACTTCGGCGACTTCCTCTCAGCAGATTTCTGGCAAAAACACTCTGAGAGTTTCTCAAAACAATCTGTAGTTCGGAGTCGACTTTAAACTGTATGTCACGACATTCATGTTTAAAATAAACACACACAGAATAAGTGATGTGATATGCTGTTCAAGTAATCGACATTAGGTGGACAGAGTAATTCTATTGTAAGAATAGAATAAAGAGACAATGCTTTACGGATTACTAATGAAAGTAGCTGCTAGAAGGTTGACCACAGTGCTAAGTAATACCGTATGGCAGTTCCGTGTTATATACCGTTGGTTTAGGCGATCAGTAGACGGCATGTCCTATGAGAATTGGAGCCGATTTTCATTTCCAATAAAACAAAAATTGTTCAAGAGTACACTTACTAACCCCTAGGCAAAGTGCCTATGCTGTAATATCTTAAACAACCCGGATTAGATATTGTTACGTTTTCACCCTTTTAAATAAATAAAAAATGTGTGTTTAGTTTTAGATAAATTCTTTATTGTTCGCACAATTCTGTGTGCCACTGTTCACAACTTGCTGTAAACAACAACAATTGCTTTGTTTGTTATTCTTTTTACACTCTTTTGCATAAACGCTAACAATTGTACGGCAGATCTTTATAACCGAGATCTTCTCTTCACCTGCAACTCGTCTTCACACAAGACTGAGTGATTATTTACTGACTGTGCTGCCTGCTTTGCCTTGCCTTTTTTATATGACAACGTATACAGTCTGATGAATGATCTTGTAGTCGAATGTTGGAATCTTCGCCTTCTCGAGATCTACATAAATGTAAACATCGATGTTTGCATTTTTGTTTACTTGTTTATCCTCTATTTTTTACTGATGTTGTTGGTATATTTTTGTTTACTTGTTTATCATGTAAACAAGTTCATTGTTTTTGTTTTTGTTTATCATTTTAATGTTAAACGATGTAACACCGTTTCCATTTTCGTAACAATATAAATTTCGGTAAATAAAATCGCTTAAAGATAGATGCGAGGATCGTTTGACATAACTTATCAATTACAAAAAAAAAAAAATTATATTGTTCTATACAAAACCGCAGATGCAAAGCATAGATTTAGCGTTGTCCTGTTTTATATGATTCTTTTGTGGAAAGAGTTAATGATTACACATTGTCATCTAAAGGCGACTTTACTGATAGACACTCAGAAGCCCTCTATGTGCTGATTGTATTAAGATGTTCACCGTAATCAGCATAGTCTGTCTTCTTGACCATTTCCATCACTAATAGTTCGATTGAAAATACAATTCTACAATACAATTCTAAAGTATGAACCAGCGCTTCGAGGTCTATTTTAAAACTTCTTAATTGCAGGCGGGTGGTATAGAAGGCGTTCATTAATGATAGTAGAGAGCATCGCAGTTATGAAAAAATCCCTGCATTGATGTATTGCTTATTGCTTGTTCTAGTCTTACAAGGCATTTCAGTCGCATACTTAACTACTTAGATTTCAAATGTTCATCTGAAATTATTATCGTTATGCCTGTGCCTCCCCTAAAGCTTTTTTTTAAGCAAACAAAACTTGTACTCAAGTATGACAAATGTGGCCTCATTTGAATTATAAATTAAATCGTTTAACCAATTAGACTTTTCATACACTTTTCTAGCTGCAAATACGCCACAAAAAAATCAACAACAACAGAAACAAATTACCCTTCGGAAAACAAGCGAATACAAAAAAGAAAAAAATTACAATTGCATGCCTGCTTGAGCAAATAAATTGTCGGAATGCAATTTTTTGTTCGGTTTTTTTTTGCTTAAATTTCCAAGCGTTTTGGATTTTTGAGTGTTTGACAATAGACACCAATAGACACACAATTTAATCACATCACATCAGAACATATCGCATCACATCACATCGAATCACATGTGCATCATAAATAAAAATTGCCGACAATTTCTCGCCAGATTTGAATGCCTTTTTTATTGTTGTTGTTGTTCGTTCTTATGATATGATTTTGTTGAACTTCAAATCGATTGAAATAGAATTTACAAGGGAAGAAACAGTTATTTTCTAAAAGTCTTATAACATTTCGTCGCTCCATTTAATGTTTTTTATCTGAAGAATGCGTGAAATTATTTGCTGGCAATTGATGCGGTTTTGTGTTGTTTTAGAAAATAAATTCCAGTTAGCTTGTGTGGCATAATTATTTACGTAACGGCCGGATCAGCATGCTCAAACAAGCTGACAAGTATGAGAGTGCCAGTCAACACGTCTCTGGCAGTGGAGATTCCAACCAATAAGATCGAATAGAAGAGGGCCATAAAATATCTGGGAGTGATTATCGACGACAGGTTAAACTTCAAGGAGCACGTGAAATACATCGGCGAAAAGACATCTGTAACCCAGGGAGCACTGGCGAGGACGATGCCAAATATTGGAGGACCAAATCCATTTAAGAGGAGAATAATATCGAGGGTTGTGACGTCGATAATGTCATATGCTTGTGCGATTAGACAGTTATGCGGCTTTAGTACAGTGTCTGATGAAGCGGTACTGGTATTGGCAAAGACAATACTAATAGACATATTTGCGGATGAGATGAGGCGGATATACTTTCGCCGTCTCCAGTATCCAGGACAAACAGCAGCTATAAGAGCGGAGGAACGAAGAACTTCCATGCACAGATGGCAGTCACGATGGGAGAACAGTTTAAAAGGAAGATGGACATTTCACATTGTGATATTACCCCTTGGATGGAGTACGAACATTGCGAGCTGAACTACTACGTGACCCAGTTCCTAACTGGTCATGGATGCTTCAGGAAGTACGTGCACAGGTTTGCACATGATCCTTCCACTATATGCCCAAACAGTGTAGATGAGGAGGAAGATACGGGGCATATTCTGTCATGTTTGGGACCAAACCGGCTTATGGAAGAGATTTTGAATTCTAGGATTCTATGGAGCCAATACAGCCAGTAAATGGCTGAAATTATGCTGGAACTCCGAAGGTTGGATGTACGAAGGCGGAATTTAATTTAGCGTGATAAAGCTTTAAAGCTAACCAGACCTCCGCGAAGTAATACCTTACGGCAGCCCCGCAGGGGGAGAGTGGTTGAAGAATGTAGGGGGTGGTTTTAGTACGTAGGCACCAGTGATTGTGAATCGTGCACTCTTTTGTTGGAACAAGAGGGACAAAAAAACATACATACATACATACATACATAATTGGTCATTACAACCCTTCAGTCCGGATTACGACCTAGTTTCTCACACCACTTATGTTGTGTACCTACAGTTTTAAAGTCGATTCCGAACGACAGCGTTTTGGAGAAACTTTTCATGACAATTTTATTTTATTCCCAGAGTTTTTGCCAGAAAACTGCTGAGAGGTAGTCGCCATAGAATTATTTGTTCATTTTACGTTTTGCTGGAGATGTCTGACCTGGGATTTGAACCGAGGCCTCATGTCTAAGAAGCCAACAACACTATCCACTCATTTATTTAGCGATAAAGCTTAGGCTTTTCAATAAAAGATTATTCAGCGAACACATGGCATTGTCTGTAGTTATGTCAAGTGGAGATGATGTGAACTGACCACCGAGATTGTACGATTTGACCCCAGTGTCGTAGAAAATTGAGTATTTCGCATGTGCCTCTACAAAAGAGCAGTGAAAGTGTATGGTTCCATAGGATTTAAATCAATGTACCATGGGATTCAGATCAGCCATAAGACAACCAGCATGAGAGGAGCAAATTATACGCGAAAATAAACCCCCAAAAGCCAGTCTTCAAAAAATAACTTTAATAAGCTGAAAACTATTGATGAAATCCCGGTTTCAAAAGTTTTAATTCTACTTTCTAGGGCACATGTTGAAAACTCAAATTTATTTTCTTCAGTCACGCTTATGTGTGCCTATTCAAGCCGCTTTTCAGTTCTAAACAAAAAACACTTGAATGTTTTTTTCTTGATCACATGTTTAAAGCAATAAATTTTCATTATGACCACAAACAAACCATTGCTAAAAGGATCAACAGATCGTAAAATCCTCAACGATTTAATACACTTTCAGAAAAAAAGGAGACCCTTACAGTGGTGTTACAACCTACAAAGGGGAAATGGGAATGGGTTTGGGAAACAATAAAAGGTGTTAATTGAAAAGCCATAAATTCTATTCAAATACACAATCAATACCACAAGGCATGACGGCATACAAAGGCAATACAAAAGAGATAATGACACAAAAAAGGAAAATTATGAAAAAAATGTAAAATAAGGACCCATATTGAACGCCTCTTCAACAAAGAAGAAAGAAAGAAAAGGTCAAGAATAATAATAAGAAAATTATGAAAATTTTATTAGAAGAGCAAAGAAAATTGAACAACAAAAAGATCCTTAAGGACCTACCGCAAGGCAATAAAACATTTTTACGATTTGTTTTATTTCCCACCTTCAGCCAAAGAAACATGAAAGATGGCTTGTGTAACCCAAATCAATATTTATGAGACAAAATAATCCGAAATTTGTGGGTTTTTCTTTCAAAGCCACTATTGCCATACAGCCACAATTGTTTTATTGTCAATATAACAATAATTTGTATTGTTGTGTGTATTATATTTGTAGTGATTTTAATTGAGCAATTGTATCTTCAATTCAGCAATTTTGTCTTCAATTGTTTTGTGTTAATTTGTCAACTCAATAGGACACCAACCATTTGATTAATGTATCGTGTTTCCTGGGGAACAGACTTTGCTTTACTCTGCTTGTGTTTGTTGGGTGATGTGTACATGAAGTCATCGTAGTCTAGTAGGTAATGTTTTTTCTTATTAGGTAAGAAACATCAAGGTTAGGTTAGGTGGGAGTGGTAGCTCTGTTATCACAAAGCTCACTTGAGCAGGCGTAGCGACCCGTTGCGATGCAACGGGTGAACGCAGTCCCTGTACTAACAAAGTTCCACCAAAATCAGGGAAAAGGAAGAAGTTGAAGAAACATCAAACTTGTGGAACACACTTTGCTTTACTCTGGTCATGTTCTTTGGGCGATGTGTACATGAAGTTGCCGTAGTGTAATGTGTTTTCTTATTGGACGTTAGGCCACGGCTTAAATCCAAGGTCAGACATCTCCAATAAAATGAAATATGAAAAAATATTTCTTCGGCAATTTGCTCTCACCAAATTTCTGACAAAAACTCTCTGAGCGTAAATAAAATTTCCATCAAAAATTTCTCAAAAATCTGGCGTTCAAAGTCGACTTTAAACTGCCAGTCCTGCCACTCATGTATAAAAATGGACGCACACAACCTAAGTGGTGTGAAAAGCTAGGTCGTAACCGCGACTGAAGGCTTGTAATGACGAGTTATGTATGTGTACATACCATTGTCACAAGATGCGCAGGCAGTCAGTTATTCTCATCACCAGTCCATTCTATTTCACTCTCACTAAGCATTATTTGTTATACACAATGGGCTTCCCTCTGATCTTCTATTGAAACAGAAGGTTCATCACCGTAGAGAGGAGGTCTGATTTTAGGATTACAACTAGGATTCCTTGCAATGCTCTTTATATACATACTGATGGCTCAAAAATCTGTTCTATGCAGGGCCTTTTATTAATCATTTCCTGCCTTTAAATTTAAATAAAATGAACACTTTTATTCGTTCGAAAGACAGCCTATATAAGACGTTTCAAATGTGCCCCAGGGTTTCACTGAGTAGAGCTTATCAGAAACGACAAATTTTCCACGACTCTGGGACATAGAGCATTCTGAATTGGATCGATTGCATTGGTTATTGTTGGCTTTGTAAACCTCTGTGGCTTGTGGCTCATTCGCATACATCTGCTACTGAAGAAAACCTCATAAGAAAAAGTCTCATGGAGTTAAATCACTACACCTCCACGTGCAATGACCATGGCCTCCAATCGTTCGTGCAGAATATCCAACGTGGCATGAGCTATGTGACACATAATGACGTCGTATTGCCGTTGGTGTCTAATGCAGGCCGAAATAAGTTAGTAATCATCGACCAATAGTGTCGTGCTCAATTCGTTCGTGTAGAATATCCAATGTGATATGGACTGTGTGGCATGTACCGCCATTTCTTTGAAACCACATGTCGTTGGCGTCAAAATCGTACAATTCAGGGCAAAAGAAGTTGACAATCATCGATCAATAGTGTTCGTCGTTGATGTCCTGACCAACGTCGCTCTCAAAGAAATATTGATGACCCCGCCAGCTTAAAATCCACACCAAACAGTGACTTTTTCGGAATGCGTAGAACGTTCTTGGCACTCATGTATGTTGGTATCGTCCAAAAAATCGAAAATTTTGTTTGTTCACCTACCGTTTTATCTGGAAATGGGATTCATCGCCGAAGATGGTTTTACGATGAAAAGGAGGATCATTCACACCCCGATGACTATGGCCGTCCAATGTAATGATAACTTATTTGGCTTATGTAGCTACAATAAGAGAGCCGTTGTCAACTATCAGAATTCGAAAGATCCTGTTGGAAAATGCTACACAAGGCTTTTTGCAAGTCAATTCACTTCAATTCAATTCTGAAAAGATATTTGGTTAAAACAAATATTGTGAGGTTAAGTTGAATGCGGACAAAAGACTTAAGAAGCGAACTTTTTGTAAAAATGTTCGGAAGACCCTGTTGGAAGATGCAATTTATTTCAATTCAAATCTGAGGAGATAGTTGTTTAAAACAAATATTTTGAGGTTAAGTCGAATAAATACAAAAGACTTAAGAGGATAACTTTTTTGCAAAAGTGCTTGTTTCTTAAGTCTTTTGTTGTGATTACCTACTTATCACATGTGATATGATAATCTGCTGATAACACAGCCCTGCAAATTTGGACTTTTTTTGTGCAAATAAGATGGCTCCAGGTGTTTCCGAAGGCATTTTGCTCGCTGAACGCGAATCTGGTTTCAAAAACTTTACATTTTTTCGAGAAAAAGTTCGAGGTTTATAAAAATTAATCAGATTTACTTGAAAATTGTTACTCGGGGGTTTTTGGAGTCGCTGATTACAGATCTTCATTCAGATTTAAAAAATTCAAAATGGCAGATCCAATATGGCGGTCAAAGTCGAGGAAAACCTGACGTGATGGAAAGTTTTTGAATCCAGATTCGTGTTCAGCGCGCAAAATGCCTTCGGAAGCACCTGGAGCCATCTTATTTGTAAAATCAAATAAATCTTTACAAAATTTAAAACGTAACAAATATTGAAAACTTTTTAATAAAAAAAAACATTAATAAACTCTCAGAGTTTTTTTTTGAAATCTGTTGAGGGGAAGTCTCAGAAGAAATATTTTTTCATATTTCGTTTAGTTTGAGTTGGTCTACCAACCAACACGTCACCGCCAACACACTACCTACGAGACTACTGTGATTCGTTTAATAAAATCTTAAAAATAAGGAGGCTTCAGTTCAACTCCAAATGATTCATATATAAAGCCTCAGTAGCATCCCCAAGAAGACAGAATGTACAATTTAAGACGCTCTCTAAGGATAGCTCTCCGCCTCGCTACCATAGTGTGTTTCAAATCGAGATAATGCCCATAAATTACGTTAGGGAACTCATTCTGAGTAACGGTCTCAAACATGTAGTATTTTCATCTTCTCTAGCAGCCAAACGGCTTTACTTGCTAGAGCAGGCACATGCCTTTCAAATACCAATCCAAATATAAAAACAAGGATATCGGGACTACCACCATAAGGCTTTTCAATAAGTAAAGATATTTATTGTCTGCTGAAAAATCCGAGGCTGATGCTTTATTACCAGATTTAAACTGGATTCATTTCAACAGAGATTTTCAACAGAGATTCGTTTAATGAGGAGGGAAAGTATTGTCCACCTCTGGTTCGAAGCACGGTTTTTTCATTTGACTTACCATTTCCCAACAGAATTACGCAGTCTATAGTTTATATCGGACCGATTGCTAAGCTAATTTCATTGCAGATTCAGGCTGGCTTTTTGCCTGATTGTAAGAGAACGATTTTTAAAGCAAAACCATGACGCTGATTGTCCAGATCGGTTAATCGGTTAAAGAACGTTGATTTTAACGAAGCTAGCACTTCCTCGCCGTAGTCTAGTAGGTAGTGTGTTAGCTTATTAGATGAAAACCCAGGGTTCGGGCCCCAGGCCACACATCAAGACAAAATACAAAAAATATTTCTTCGGCGACTTCATCTCAGCAGATTTCTGGCAAAAACTCTGAGAGTAAATAAAAATTGGCATGAAAAAGTTTCTCAAAAATCTGTCGTTCGGAGTCGACTTTAAACTGTAGGTCCCCGTCACTCATGTATAAAATTAACACACACAACATAAGCGGTGTGCGAAACTAGGACGTTGTACAATGGGTCAATTCGTCCTTCGGGTACTGTACTTGTCTTAATTGACAAGTACACGTCCTCTAACCTAACCTAACCTAACATAGCACTTCCTCTCACCCTATCCTACGCACTTTAGTAAATTTAGTCGCTTTATAAACTCCTTCAATCATGTTGTATGCTATTCGACAATCGTTTTGTAAGATTGAATGGAAATAATCAATGAAACACGTCAAAAGGAAAAAAAATGATTTTCAAAAGTCAACAATGAAAACCACAAACTGACCAATTTTTTTTTTAAAGTAGCTGGAAAACATTAGATTTATAAAATGAAACAAATGAAACAAATTAAAAAAAAACAAAAAATTTGAAAAAAAACTATAAAAATTTCAATTCAAACCGGAAGTCGTAAATCAAAATTTTTGTTTAAAAAACACAGAAACAAAAAATATTTCGTTTTATTGTACAAGTATTCCATTTTTTTTTGTTATAAAAAAGAGAATGTTTTGTTTTGTTGTTTTTATTAAAAAAATATTTTTTAAATTGTTACAAAAAGGAAAACAACACAAAAAAACTGAAAATAAAAGACATGCAAGCGCATTGGTGCTGACCAATTTCAGTTAAGACGACAGCTATAATAATAGAGGCCACTTTTGCCGACACTCGCTTGCTTGCTCGCTCACAAAACAGCAACTCTACTCCTGTATATTAAATGCGTACCATACTTGATGCATATACACATATTCACACACACACACACACACATTAAGACCAACTTCCCCATACTTATTAATATGAAATCTAGTTGTTATAAATTATTGTTATTGTAGTAGTCGGGAAACCGAAACACGAAGATTTTTTTTTGAGTAGAAAAATTATAAAAAAAAACTAAAAAAAAATTAAATAGTGGTAGCAAAAGCGGTTGAAATACTTTTAAATCCAAAAGGAACTGAAAATATTGGCTAAGGGGAAAAGCTAATTTCTTGGGTATATTTAAGAAATTTGCAGAAACAACGCTTTTATCTGGTTTCCAAACGGTACGAAGATTGTAAAGGGTCCGCCAATTAAATTTCTTTTTTTTTTGAAAATGCTTAAAAAAACTACTGAATATTTTCTCAAATTGTCTTTGGCTTGTCGGCGTAACACGTATCTTTGACGGCACCCCAAAAATAATAGTCCAACGGTGTCAAATCGCAGCTCCGAGATGGCCAAACGACATCAGCTCTGCGGCTGATAATGCGATCTTCAAAAACAGGGCGCAAAACATCGAGTGTAGCTTCGGCTGTGTGGCACGTAGCGCCGTCCTGTTGAAACCAAATGTTGCCAATATCCTCCTCTTCAATTTTTGTGAACAGAAATTCGTTCAACATAGCCCGATAACGATCGCCATTCACTGTAACGACCACTCCTTGCTCATTTTTGAAGAAAAATGGCCCAATTATGCCTCTGGACCAATATCCGCACCAAACAGTGACTCGTTTTGGGTGCGTCGGCTTTTCAATGTATGCGTGCGGGTTTTCTGTGCCCCAAATGCGACAATTTTGCTTGTTTACATACCCGCCAAGATCAAAATGAGCTTCATCTGAAAAGATGACTTTTTTTTTGCCAAAATCGGCATCTTCTGGTGTAGGCTACTGCATGGCCAGCCGAGGCAGCCATTTGAATGAAATTACTTTCCATTATTAACCGGAAGGATTATACTTTCAAATAAAAAAGAAATTTGAGAAAATATTCAGTAGTTTTTTTAAAGCATTAAAAAAAAAGGTATTTGACGGACCCTTTATTAAATTTCAAAATTTTTATTTCCCTTATTTTATGCCTTTCGGGGCTTATGACTTCTATCAAGCATTTCCCTTTCACAGCTTCGATAGCTTTAAGTACCATTCTTATCAAATCACCGACCATTCTCTCTGCCTTCATTTTCAACATTTAATTTTCGCCAGTATTGGTCTCTCGTTGATTAGGTTTTAGGGAGCCGTGTTGTTGTCTGTGTTAGGCCATAGTATTTATTCTCAATATGACTCTAATGAATTTATTTCTAAATATCCTAGGGATAGCTTTTGTTAAGAACTTAGGTGTGAACGTCGCCGTAGTCTAGTAGGTAGTGAGTTGGCTTATTAGACGTAAAGCCAGGGTTCGAGCCCCAGGCCAGACATCAAGACAAAATACAAAAAGTATTTCTTCGGTGACTTCTTCTCAGCAGATTTCTGGCAAAAGCTCTGAGAGTAAATAAATCTGCCATGAAAAAGTTTCTCAAAAAATCTGTCGTTCGGAGTCGTCTTTAAACTGTAGGTCCCACCACTCATGTATAAAATTAACACACAACATAAGTGGTGTGAGAAACTAGGACGTTGTATAATGAGACAATTCGACCTCCAGGTACTGTACTTGTCTTAATTGACAAGTACACGTCCTTTAACCTAACCTAATCTAGGAATAGCTTTTGTTAAGAACTTAGGTGTGAACAACATACATTGAATTTTCGAAGCTTGATTCATCTGCATATTTGTGAGCTTCTTTTTATTGACTTCAATCGGCTCACATGAGCATAAGTTGAGGCCCACTGTTATACTACATGAACCAGTGCTCCAGATGTTGACAATCAGCATCAAGGCTTTACATATAAAGCATAAACTCTTAGACTCATAGCAGATGGTCTACACACGCAATCTACAGAAACATACGCAACCAATGAGAATGCCCACAATGTGCAGCCTGGCTTAACTGCTGACAAAATTCTCTGAGGGGGGGCATCGACTGTAAAGCATATGCCGATTATATATTCTTAATAGCTGAAAAAAATTTGAGGTGAATCTTTGAAGAGGTCTTGGTCACGAGACAGAAAACTTTCTATACGGAAGAATACTCGTCTCCTGAGTATGATAAATTCACAGAAAACGGAGGTAAATTATCTGACACTGACATTGAATTATCTGGAAATAAATTGACATGGAGGGCTCATATAGAGGGCATTTCAGGAGAGGCCAGACGTGCCATAATGGTATGCAGAACGCTTGAAGGATGTAATCCAGTAAATATGTGCTGAATGCTCTTCACGATGGTCAGACCAATAGTGACTTATTGGGCCATTGCCTGGACAGACAGCATAAATCTGCAAACAGCTGTCATGGACTAATGAATACCTGACAATGAAAATCTGTCCGACAGCATCGCTGGTTATGATCGAAAGAAGTGCTCAATTCAACTTGGATGAAATATAGAGAGAACAGGACACACCACCGCCATCTTACAGTCAGGCCACTATTGGTATACTGGACTCCTATGAGATTAAATTAAAGTGTGGGACAGACAGTGAGGAAGCTGAATCAGAGAGGAAGGAAAAATACAGTTACATACAAAAAAATGGCAGATAAGCTTGCAAGGAGAAGTTAAAGGGTATGTCAGGAATGGGTATCCAGGACTAGGCCTCATCGCTGTAAATGATTTTTCGATTATTATTTTATTTCCACTTGTTGTTAAATGGTATGTCTGTCCGAGGCTATTTGGCAAGACAGACAGCCAGCACAAGACGGCTGATAACAACTGTCAAAATTCAGAAGTCTCTTTTGGAAGACCTTAATGGATGGAAGACCTTAACATCAAACACTATATATTTATTTTGCATGTAATTACGGCATAATATTTCCTGACATTACTTTTTTCCTCGATTTTCTAGGTCTTCGGTAATATTGACTGCCTCAGACTCTTGGCTAAAGTATCAAGTAGACAAGTAGACCCATGATCTGGTATTCTGCTAAGTCTTTTATATCGATTTTGGAATATTAAAAAAAAATTATGCCTTGCTTAAGGCTTAATTGCTTATATTTTGGATTTCCTATTTCGTATATGTATTGTTTATACAAATTTTATTTTACGAAATTATTTTTTCTCCCACCCCTTAATTTACTAATAATCACACACGCTCAACAACTTGCTCAAGAAACTAAAAATCCATCTTAAAAGAAAAATGAAAACTCGACATCAAGAAAAAAATGTAAAAAAACAAAATAAGAGGAACAACAAACATCTTTTCAAAGCATGTTGGGTACAACAACAACAAAAAAAGACACTTCACTTCAACTCTAACAATTATTTGACAAGCCTTTTTCCTTTTTTCCTTCATTCTTTCCTTTCGTTCGTTCGTTCGAGTATTTAAAAACATGGGAGTTTTAGTTTTCTTTTTCTTTTCTTTTCCAACCATATTTCAGTCTTTATTTTTGTTGTTGTTTTGTTTAAAGAAACGGATGTGCATGAGACGCCATCGTTGTTCATATGAGTCTCTCCTCCGATGTTATTTGTTGGACAACGGGGTTGGTGGTGCCTCATCTGGTTTCTTTCTTTGCTATGACTGCGACTGTTATACACTTTCATTCAATTCGTTTAAGATTGAAATAAAAAATAAAACGAAAAAAAGTTGAGATTTTTTTCAAAGTTAAACACAAAATAATAATAAATAAGACCTTCCGCTTGTTGTAAAAGGTTTTCCTTAAGATCGATCTATGATTTGTGTACGATAGAGATGAACGGCAAAAAGGTTTACAGTCTTACATCAGGGATGACAAAGAGAAGACACGCAAGACGTTTAAAATATGTTAAACTATCATGAATGCTATATGAACTATCGTTATCAAGCAATAGTACAGATTGTATCAAGCAATACTACAGTTTGTATCAAGCAATGCTACAGTTTGTATCAAGCACTACTAGAGTTTGTATCAAGCAATGCTACAGTTTGTATCAAGCAATACTACAGTTTGTATCAAGCAATGGTACAGTTTGTAGCAAACAATACTTCAGTTTGTATCAAGCAATACAACAGTTTGTATCAAGCGATACTACAGTTTGTATCAAGCAATACTACAGTTTGTTTCAAGCAATGCTACAGTTTGTATCAAAGAATATTATACTTTGAATTAAACGATACTACAGTTTGCATCAAGCAATGCTACAGTTTACATCAAGCAATAATACAGATTTTATCAAGCAATGCTACAGTTTGTATCAAGCACTACTAGAGTTTGTATCAAGCAATTCTACAGTTTGTATCAAGCAATTCTACAGTTTGTATCAAGCAATACTACACTTCGTATCAAACAATGCTACAGTTTGTATCAAACAATACTATAGTTTGTATCAAGCAATACTACAGTTTGTATCAAGCGATACTACAGTTTGTATCAAGCAATACTATAGTTTGTATCAAGCAATGCTATCATTTATATCAAGCAATGCTACAGTTTGTATCAAAGAATACTATACTTTGTATTAAACGATACTATAGTGTGTTTAAAAAGTGGCACGTTAAGCTTCATTTCTTAGGGGGAAGCTTTTTTATTAAAGAGAATGTAAGAATGATTTTGCAAAAGCTGCAGCGAAATGGTTAGTGATCGGATATATGATTTGATGTTAAAAACACACCACGTTCTATTTAGTCAATCATTTAAAGAGCCATGGGAATCATAGAAAAAATTAAGGAAGTTCGGCACGTAAACATTATTTATAATGCTAGGTAACAAGGCATTGATTACTTAGCTATGAATCATTTGAAGAAAACTAGATACAGGATATATACCTTGGCGGTTATGAATGGTTTGAAGAAAACTAGATACACAAGAAAGCTTGATGCTTAGGGTCACATAAATTAACAGCAAAGAAATTGAAAAGATTTTATTTTTAAAGGTAGCGAACATAGTGTTACTTATTGGGCCATTTCAGTAGAGTACCTCAGCAAATACAAGGCATGTGCATATGTTCCTGTCGTTTTTCATATAGTTTTGTCCTGCGTAAAGTCGCCGTTCACAGGCAAGTTCACTCGGTGGCCATATGGCCTATTTTGTTACCCAGTATCAAGCAAGCCCCTTGTCATGATGTGTTAGTAGTGATTTTGTACCACCCCGAGCTTCAGATGAAACCGGACAGTTGCCTTCGTGGCACGTTAGCCATCATGCCCAGGCCTTCAAACATTCTGTCACCCAAAAAAATGGTGACGTCTGTTCTAAAGTTCCCAGAGATAAATCGAGACCGAGCTTGTCAGCGAAATTACCAATTGCGTAGTGTCCCGCTAAAATTGCTATTAGAGTGCGAACCGTTCTCTTGTCGAGATCAAATAGTTCCCTGGTTTTTCGCTATCCACAGCAGTTTTGTATGTTTTCCAATAGAGGCACATATGTATATCCCCTTTATTGTCTCCTCCTCAGAAGAACCCAGCGGCCCGGAACCCGGTGTAGAGAGTCCACGCAACACCTGACGCCCTTTGATATGATGAGATGGGATCCCAGCACTTTGATTGCTGCTTGACTGTCCATACATATGATCACGTTTGAAGGAGTCACGTCCACTATTTCAATCAACAGCAAAAATCTACGCCTGGTTGGGTAATCTGTATGATCCGTTTAGTGCCAGTTTATCGGAATAGACCCCAGATCCAGTGCCGCATTTCATTTTCGAGCCATCGGTGTATATCGTTGTATAATCGTCACCGATGAAAGCTTCAGCAATCCATTCTTCTCGTGTGTCTTGTATGGTCGCAGTCTAGTAGATAGTGCGTTGGCTTATTAGACGTAATGACACGGTTCAAGCTCCAGGTCAGACATCTCTAACAAAACGAAACATAAGAACATATTTTTCGGCGAACTTTCTCTCAGCAGATTTCTGGCAAAAATTCTCTGAAAATAAATGAAAATTGCCATAAAATGTTTTTCAATAAAATGTGCCGTTCGGAGTCGACTTTAAACTGTAGGTCCACCGCCACTCATGTGTACTAATTAACACACACAAGATAAGTGGTGTGAGACGCTATGTCGTAATCCTGGCTAAAGGGTTGTAATGACCAATTATGTATGCATGTACATACATATGTATGCTTAGAATGGGTACTCCTGTAAGATAGGTTGTATTCCTGACTAAAGGATTGTAGTGGCCATTTAATAAGTAAGAAAACCCTTGAAGAAACCGTCGGCATGTACATGCAATTTGTCTCCTTAAACATCTAAAGTGTATGCTCAGTGAGGTCATTAAAGGTTCCAGCATATAGGCTGTCTTCCAAAATGTTAGTTGCTTTGTGTTTGAAGAAAGTATAGTGTTTCATAAAGCCGCTGTACAAAATGTTTACAATTTACAATGTATTTTAAAACGTCGTGAATGTGTATATTTAACGCAGTCAAAAAGCAAACAGGCATCGGATTTATAGTTGATGCATTGTTTGATAACTTTGCATATCTACATAATTTATATACCGTAGTAGAATTGCATACAAACTTTGTATTGATACATTTTAGAAGTCAGCCATAATGTCTACTAAATTGTATGCTAGGATCTAGTGCTAAGCGTACAGGCTTTTGTCATCTAAGGATTGGCTTTTTCAGATTTTGGAAAGAATCAATCAATCAATTATCAGACCTTATGCGGCGCTGGCTTTCTATCCCTCGAAGTTAAACTCTTTTTTGTCGAAGTTGGGCTTTAGAAAACTCAGCTTCAATATGAACTACGGTTGGCTAATCCTGGATTAGGGGCAATTATTCGGTATGGTATTACAACAGGCAACACTGGCTTACATATATGTACTCTTTTTCTTGGAAACAACTACCTCTGCTATCCATCTAGCTATTCTAGTTTACGAAATCAATACGAAGTCTTTAGTCGTATGTCGGTATGCTGTGACGATGGTCTGTTTCATGAGCAACATAATTTTCCGATCGCGTCCTTATGCACGATATTTCCTATCCACTCTTCTTAGAGGTACCTATCAGCCTTTTTTATAAGATTATAAGAATGTTTTCGATTAGCTCTGGGTTAGGAGTTACGTTGAAATTGAAGAAATTAGAAAATTAGTCTTATAAGTCTAGCCATGCCCTGTTTAATCTCTTGTCACTAGCCTAGCGATTACAGAAGAGTTTCACAAAATAGTCCCTGGAGTACTTAGTTATGGTTTCCCTACTCTGCTAAAGATCTGTCCACACGCACACCCTCCATAAGTGAAAAAACGAAGAAGAAAAATAAGACGAAATAGATTATAATACCCGATAGCCATTGTATCTGTGATTGAATGTTACGTTGTGTCTCTCACTATCGGACATATTATCAAGTGTCCAACCTGTTTTACATCTTCAACATCAACTTGTGTGCATATGTATGAACAAACTGTTGTTGACTGCTGTTCCATGTCATTTCTAAAGGCAAACACTTGTTGATGATGAGATCATGTGGAATATTAAATTGAAATAAAAACGAAAATAATCATGGAAATAAAAAATAGAGAAAAAGAAATTAAAATTAAGAAAAAACGAAAACAATCTTATAAAACAAATAAATTTTTTTTATTCATTTCGTTTGATAATGATTGTCGTGATAAAGACAAAACAAAAAAAAAAAAAAAAAACAAAAAAACGCGTATTTCCTTGTCTCCGATAACACGCCATTGTAATTTTGTTTTCTGAAATATGAAAACAAAACCAAAAACAAAAAAACCCAAAAGAATGAATGAATAATAGAATCACAGAATACAGAAACTTTTTTTGCCAGATTTTTCAATAATTTTAATGACTTATGAGAGAGTGTTGTCCCCCCCAACACATTTCGTTTTCTATTGAAAATCTTTACAATTCTGGACAAAAACAAAAAAAAAAAAAAGATACACAACCAATAATACATGTAACGAGCAATTAGTTTTTACAAAAATATTCAAACATCAATAAGATCCTCATCATCGCAATCAGAATTCATATGAAATGCATTAAGCTTGTGCAAAAATTTTAATTTTAATGATGTTTTATTGCTAAGGAATGCCATGGAATTTGCACGAATAGAATTTAATCATTGAACTCTTCTTCAGAAACCTTAGAAACATAAAAAAGTATTCATAGAACGTTCTAATTGGGCCTATACGCTAACAAAATCTGTTTTAAGCAAATTTGCTATGCGTTAAACATTGAAGTAAACCTTCTATCATGAAGGAAAAACAAAAGACTTAAGCAACAAACTTTACTTATACAGTAATCCTTCGATTTACGTCGTCAAATTTTTTGTTCCCTCTAACTTGAATTTGCGTCGTCATTCGATTTACGTCGCCTTTTTTTGGAACCAACTGCGACTTAAATCGAGGGATTACTGTAACTTTTTTAAGTTCTTTGTTAAAAACAAACATACTTCTTTGTAGTATGAGCAATATGAAATTCGATTTACATCGTTTCCATTTACGTCGCCTTTTTTTGTAACCAGCTGCGATGTAAATCGAGGGATTACTGTACTACATACCAACGAATATATTGATGTTACGAGCTGCAATTATTAAGAGCTAGCTGGCTCTCACCGAAAATTTTCACAGTGAACAGGTTAGTTTATGTCCTATTTAGTCTCGCATTAATCACATTAACAGGCGACGTATAATCACGGAGCAAACGAGGGCTAGCGATCTTCATTGTATCTTATATTCGTTATACCATCCTGCCATGTGGAATTCATTTCGACGCAGGGAAATGCCAAAGACCCAGTGCTCCTCATACAATCAAGACTTTGACAGAACTTTGACAGTTGATAACGGACATCTTGTTGAAGCTACATCTGTCAAATTATTTGTTACATAGAAAACGATGTACGTTCGCTTAATGAGCTCTGCAAGAGTTGGCAATTGACCCTGATTTTCATCGTCAAAGAAGAGTTTTCATTATGATAAATGGGTACGTGAAAAAATTTTGCAATTTTATATTTCTTTAAGAGCGTTGTTGGCCAAGCTCTCATGCTCAATAATGAACGATATAAGTCGACGACTACTTACTTTTTTTTTGCGTGAGCTGGAAGATCTCGACAGTAACGATATGTGGATACAGCAGAACGGCACTACGAGTCTTACACGTCATGCTGCATTCAATACTCCGCATGAGAGATTTGAGGACACGGTTATCTCACGTGGAGGTGATGTGAACTGGCCACCGAGATCACGTGATTTGACTCCATTAGACTTTTTCTTGTGGGATTCTGTTGCAGGAGAGAACTTTTTCATGGCAAAATTATTTGCTCTCAGAGTTTATGCCAGAAATCTGGTGAGAGAAAGTAGCCAAAGAAACATTTTTTCATATTTCGATTTGATCAAGATGCCTGATCTGGGGTTTGAACTGTGGCCTCACGTCTCATAAGCCAACGCACTACCTACTAGATTACAGCTACTAAAAATTGAAAGTATAATAGGGGTATAATAAGTAAGTGATGAATAGAATAGTAAACTCCTTTTTACATACGCAATCTACAAGAGTTTTTATGGTTCTTTTATATTTTGACGTTTTCTTCTATTGACATATCACCACCTAATGCGAATTTATAACTCAAAAACAAAACAAATAAAATTTTACTCGATAACAATAATAATTATTAAGTCCATCATTATACAGAAGATTCAATTAAACAGTAGCATTAAAACAAATTTTTAAATTCAAAATTAATTGAATTCGTTTCATTCATACATTCGCTCATTCATTCACTCATTGATTCATTCATTATCATTGATTATCGACAATTTTTCTGCTTTTTTTATGATTTGAAAACAATCAACACCAGTAACAATCAACAAAATTTTATGGTGATTGAAAATATTGATCCAACAACGTAGTCATCATCATCATCATAATCATCATCATTTCGTCATCATGATCATCAATTCATTCCTTTTTATCACCTTTAAAATTGAAAGAAAAAAAGGAAAGAAATTGAAGCTTAGTGAAGATCAGACAGACAGACAGACAAAACCGTCATAAATTTCAATCAATTTCGAGTTCAAGAACAAAAAAAAAATAAATTTTTGCATCACACACCATTATTGTTAAAACCCGTGTAAAAGAAGTTCTCAGGCTTTTCAACGCTAAAATTAATTTTAAATTGAAAAAAGAGGGAAAAAGAAAAAAACTGGCTTCAAAAATTGGCAAGTCATTGGTGTTAAACGCATTAACTTTTAAACAAATTTATTGGCTTAAATATGTAAGTGGATGTGGATTGTATGATGGAATCTGTGTAATATCTGTGGGAATTTCAAAAATTAAAAAAAAACCTTTTTTTCACCACAAAGTGGTTTTTTTCATTTTGATCCAAATAAGACCTGAATATTTCCAAAATTTCAAAAGGCTTCAACAGATTTATAATGTCATTGTTAATCAATAGAAACTCTTTGAAATATTTTTGTATCGAGTACTCGACTTACTGCTGCCGCTAGTGCTATTGAACGGATTGATGGCGCTGGTAGTAAACAAGGACAAAACGAAGCATATGCTGTTGACAAGTAGAGACACACGGCTTAATGGATGCCAGATTACGACCGATAACTATACTTTCGATATAGTCAAGGAATTTGTTTATCTTGGCTCAGCTGTTACCACCAAAAATGATGTCAGACTGGACATCAAGAGTAGCAACACTCTTGCCAACAGGTGCTACTATGGTCTCAATAGACAATTGAGTAGCAACGACCTCTCTCATACAACGAAATTAATACTCTACATGGCGCTCATTCTCTCCGTGCTTCTTTTTATGACGTAGAAGCATGGACACTAATACACTTGGGAGTATTCGAAAGAAGAGTCCTACATAAGATCTTCGGTCCAGTGGGAGTTGGCGATGTATGCTGTATGAGCTCCGCAACGACATGGAAGTTGTTAACATCCGGTGAGACGGGTGTATGATGCGGGGAACCAACCTAAACTGATAACCTAAAGCCTTAAAACGTAACGTACATACATATATCCAACGAAAGACAAATTGAGAATAAAAGCAAATCTACAACAAAAAGTTCTCTATTGCCCTCTATGCTTATAACAAAAAATTGAACTTGAGGTCTAGGATAACTCACCGGATCTTTACAACAGTGGCAGATGCCTATCTTAACCTGTGGATGTCTATTATTTTGAACAACTACCTCGGACAACTAACATGAACCAGATACGGCAGCTGCAAATATCTGCCTGCATAATTAGCTTTAGGAAATGCACCTAATGATTGGAGATAATTTTGTGCCTCTTTCCACTTGATGTTTATTGTAAGGACTTGGTGACTAAGGCGCTACTAAGTCACTGGACGATAGCACAATGGCGTAGATCAAATGCTGATCAGGCAGGAATTCTAAAGCAATTTGAGACCTTCAGTGATGACATGATACCACGATACGACTACTCAATGAGATTTAAGACATCCAGTAGGCAAAAAGAGGTGTAGAAAAATGATGCAGGGCACCTCATTGAAGACACCACATCTAAAGACAAGCCTCTACTGATGCCATGAAACTGAATGGAATTGTGGGTGGCGGAATTTTACGTAGCCTAGTGTGTTGGCTTATTAGGCATGAGGCCTCGGTTCAAACTCCAGGTCAAACATCTCCAACAAAACGAAATATGAAAAAATATTTCCTTGGCGACTTCGATTCAGCAGATTTCTGGCAAAAACTCTGAGTGTAAAATAAAATTGTCATGAAAAAGTTTCTCAAAATCTGTCGTTTAAATTGTAGGCCCCGCCACTCATGTACAAAAATTAACACATACAATATGAGTGATGTGAGAAAATAGGTCGTAATCCTGACTAAAGGGTTGTGATGACAAATTGTGTATGTATGTACCTCACTAAAGACTTCGTAGAAATCTTTACCGATGATCAGTACCCGCAGGTCGAATTGACCCATTGTACAACGTCCTAGTTTCTCCCACCACTTATGTTGTGTTTTAATTTTATATATGAGTGGTGGGACCCACAGTTTAAAGTCGACTCCGAACGACAGATTTTTGAGGAACTTTTTTCATGGCAACTTTATTTATTTCCAGAGTTTTTGCCAGAATTCTGCTAAAAGAGGAAGTCGCCGAAGAAATTCTTTTTGTATTTTGTATTGATGTCTGGCCTGGGGCTCGAACCCTGGCTTTTACGTCTAATAAACCAACACACTACCTACTAGACTACGGCGACTTCAAGTCTAGTAGGTAATGTGTTGGTTAGGTGAGGTGAGGTCACTGGTCAAACCCCAGGCCATACATCTCCAACTGCCTCTCAGTAGATTTCTGGCAAAAACTCTGAGAATAAATAGAATTGCCATACTAAAGATACTCAAAAATTTGCCGTTCTGAGTCAGCTTTAATTTGCAGGTACCTGTATAATGCACACAACATAAGTGGTGCGAGAAGCTAGGTCGTAATCCTGACTCAAGAGTTGTAATGACCAACTATGTATATACATATGTATGTGGAGAGGATGAAACAACCAGCGAACCCTTTAATGGAGCCTCAACTTTGGTTTCTTAAATGTTGTTGCCTTTAATGCCATCCAACGTTTTTGGGTGGACAACTACCTTCAACCAACATTGCAGTTGTAAAATAACTCCTTTGGTGGTTGTGTCAAAATTACAAATGCTTTCTTAATAAACGGGTCAATAACGATAAATAATTGAAAAATTAAAAATTCTTACAACTGCCTGCAGGCATTCTAAGGTCTTGTTTCAGTCCATACACTTGCTGCCTGTTATCATAGGCTACGACGCTGTTATTGGGAATTTCAGCACATGTGACGCATGGGGAAAAAAGTAAAGAAAGAATCAATTTACGTTGTAGCATGTCATTTGGCATATGAAATGGCATGTAATGGCATGGCATAGAATAGATTGGAATTTCATTTTAATGACCATCATATACGAGTATTTTTCAATTTGTCTGTTTCTGTTTTTTTTTTAGTTTTTCAGCTCAAAAGTAGCGCGAATACATATGAATATTTAAAAAACTGAGAAATTAAAGCCGTATTGACGAAAAGCAAAACCTTAAAAAGAATTTAAAAATAATTTTTTTTCATTTGGAAGTCATTAAGTAAACGGTTTTTCTAAACAAACCAAAGCAAAAAAACTGATTTGAAATCGAACTGCAAGAAATGGCAAAAATATTGATTAGTAAAGTAACGTTAGAATTACTGTTACTCTACAACAGTTGACTATCATTAGTGTTGGAAAAAAAACAGGAAAAAAATAAGAATAGCTTGGCAAATATAAGAATTATTTTTCAAACCAAAATCATAATAAAAAAATCTCGTAAAACAATACTAAACTTAAACCAGCAACTTAAGCTGGCATCTACCGCCAGCCAACCAACATTTCAAATACGCCTCACGCGTCGGCGCTACTTTTTTCTTATTTTTACTTTTGTTGTCTTGGTGTCTTTCATTTCATATCATTTTTGGCTTCTCTAGAAATGTTAGCAAGTTTCAGCCAAAAAACTACGAAAATATAGCGGTACAATTAGGCACCTTTATCACCCAAGGGCGTATATTTTCAAAGCGGTGCTAATCAAAAACAACCGAAAAACAAAAACTACGTATTCAAACGAAAAACGCAACAATTTTAACCAAAAAAAAAATCCAAACTTGGCTTAAAGGGACTTTAAAATTCAAACGAAATTCAGCAATCAGACAGACAAACAGACAGACAGACACATAGGCATACAAAAACAGACCGTAAGAAGCATTAATAATTTATATAAATACCTGTATTCATTTTATAGGTGGTGATATACTACCATTGGATTGTTTTTTTAAAATCAGAAATGAATTTAAAAACAAAAAATGGCACGAGTCCTTTTTTCTGTCTGCAGAAGAGAGTGTCTCTATTGGATTCAATAAATAATTTGTTTAATTTTTATTACTTTCGAGTTTCATTAATCAAGTTTTTCTAGCCAGTAACATAGTTCTAGTACAATAGGGTTGCCAACTTTCATTGTTTAGAAACAGCACCCTCAGTGAACATGCATTGTGGTAAGGCAATTCGCTCATTGTAACCTAGCTTTGCTAAACTTTCTATGCGTTTGTTGTTGTTATAATACTCTCTGAGTGTATTAAAAGCATTCTGAGTGGATTATTTGACAGGGGATTTATGGAGATTGGAGTTGCTTTAGTCTAGTAGCAGCTCAGACATCCCCAACAAAATGAAATACGAAAAAATATTTTTTCGGCGACTTTCTCTCAGCAGATTTCTGCCATAATTTCTGAGAAAAAATTGCCAGGAAATGTTTCGCAAAAACCTATCGTTCGGAGTCGACTTTAAACTGCAGGACCCGCCACCCATGTAAAATAATTAACACACACAACATAAGTAGTGCGTGAAACTAGGTCCTAATCTTGACTGAAGCAGAGCTATACTGACTAAATTTTTCTTTCGTGTTATTAATCAGCTAAACATCACCGACATTTGGTTCCAATAAAATGGTGCAACTTGCAATAAAGCGCACTTAACATTTGATCCCTCTCGAGTAGAGAGTGTAGCCGTTGTCTCGTAGTTTTCTTTAGGAGGTTCAGTGTCTCACTTGTCTGGGTTCCTGGGCTCAGAGATATTCCAGGCAACTGTAGGGCCGATGACCTCACCAGAGCCTCACGAATCGAATTCGGTATGCCATTTACCTCGGTTAAATTGGCCATTAGAGAAAAGTTCCTCCGGGACGACAACCTATCCTGGATCAATGAAGAATCTTGCTCATCTGCCAGACTCACTTGGCCTTTGATGGGTAGAAGCCGTACCAACGGACTACTCAGACTTGATAGCAATGTCATCTCGATTATTGTGTTATGGGGAAACAGGCGTAAAGCCTGCAGCTCCCATCAAATGACTTTTGCTGTGGTTATGGGTCCGTTGAAGAGCAGGAAACTGGTATCCCCTTTGTTTGTCAATGCCCAGTTATTGTGAGGTGCAGATTTTTGTTATTTGACTCTCCACTCCTTGTCAGCTTAACGGAGTTATCATCCATTGATATCAGAGATACAGCTTCGCTTATAAAACTTTCAGGCTGGTTTCCAGCATAGGATAGTATCGTGCTTTTAATGTGCAGCCCCTGCACTAACCGACTTCTTCTATGAGTTTGGTGGAATTCGATCAGTACAGGGACTACACTTACCTATATCGTCACAACGGGCCGCTATGCAGGCTCAAGCGTGGTTTGATAATCAAGGCTCGAACTAACCTAACCTCACCTAACCTAACCTAACATTTGATTGCCAAATCAATTGTATGACAACTTACATTCCAGTCCAGGATTCTGGCCCCTTCATAAGTGCCATTAAACGTCTCATAGCTGTTTAGGAGGGCAATATTAAGTCATTAATTCATTAATGCCAACAAATCAGTAACCTTTGAAGCATCGAATCAACAAAACTCCAAAATTTTTTTTTACTACCTTGTAGGTTAGGTTAGGTTAGGTCGTAGTGGTAGCTTTGATCATGTCACAAAGCTCACTTGAGCGCGCATAGCGGCCCGTTGTGATGCCACTGGTGAAACGCAGTCCCTGTGCTGACCAAGTTCCACCAAGACCAGGTAGGAGGAAGAAGTTGGACAGCACAAGGGCTGCTCATCAGAAGCACGACTACCCCACGCTGGAAAACCAGCCAGAAAGTTTGATGAACGAAGCTATATCCTTGATGTCAATAGATGAAGCTCCGTCAAGCTGAAAAGAAACGGAGAGTCAAATAATCTATTCCTGCACCTAGCAAGTGACGGACACTGACAGAAGAAGTGGATCACAGTCTCTTTTTCCTCAGCGCGGACCCGCGGCAGAAGTCGTTGAATGGGAGCCGCATCCTTTCCACATATCTGCCCACAACGCAATGGCCCGTAAGCATGGCCACTGTGGTCGAGATGATATTACGACCAAGACCAAGTAATCGGTTGGTACGCCTTCTATCCATCTTGGGCCAGGTGAGTCTAGCGGTAGAGCAGGACTCCTCATTGACCCAGGATAGGTTGGCGTCCCGAAAGAACCTCCGCGCAATGGTCAACTTGACCGATGCAAGTGGCATACCCAATTCAACAGAAGAGGATTCTGGAAGGAGCGCACCAGCTCTGGCGAGCTCGTCGGCCCTACAGTTTCCCGGAATTTCACTGTGCCCGGGGACCCACACCAGAGAGATACTGGTGAAGCGTCCCGAGAGGAGGTCGAGACAGCGGCGACATTCCCTAACGATCCTAGAGCTAATCACGAAACCCGATAGAGATCTTACCGCGGCCTAACTGTCAGAAAAGATCGAGACGCGAGTGAAAGGAGCACCGTTGACGAGGATCCATTGAGCGGCCCGGTAAATTGCCGTCACCTCCGCCTGAAACACGCTGCAGTAGTCCGGAATCGGAGAGAAATGTTCAGGTCCAGTTTCCCAGAGTAGACACCACTTCCAACCCCATTATCGAGTTTAGAGCCGTCGGTATATATATCCAGGACTTCCGGGGGGACGACCGTATTAGGATTCCAGTCATCCCTACTTGGAATCAGAGAGTGGAAACATCTGTCAAGATAATATTCAGCAGCGGAATAGTCCATGTTCACAGGGGCCACTGGATCAACCTCCAGAATAGTGGAGTGACAAGAAGGTACACTGTGCCAACGAGAGAGAGCATTAAGTCTAGTCGCAAAAACTTGGCTGCCTGCTTAGCGAGAAGCACAGTAGGAAGCCAGTTTAGCATTGCGAACAAGGCTTTCGTGGGGGTGGTGCGTAGAGCGCCAGTTATATAAATGGCGGCAGACCTTCTGACCTTGTCAAGATGTCTGACGTTGTGTTGTTTGCCCAGAGCAGTCCACCAGAAAGCAACACCGTATAAGAGGTTGGGTTCGATGACCGTGGAATATATCCAACGCATGATCCTTGGGCGAAGACCCTATCTGGTTCCCACCAGTTCAACGAGACTTAAGCAAATTTTTAACTGCCATGTACTACTACATCAAATTTGGGCAACCCAAAACAATAACAAATTCAATAAGAACTTATCCAGGGTTGCCAATAAGTCTTGGATAATCCTGTAGCATAATTCTGTTATTATTTTCAATTTATTTATAAACAAATCTGGCAAGCTCATTGTGGTATAAAATATCATGAAGACCTACTTGAATGACTGTAAATTCGAATCGTTATGCTTCAGGGTATTATTGCTCTCCCTAATTAATTGCATCAACAAATAAGTTTCAGTCTAATTTGTCTAAGACATCAATTGCGGCATTCACCAATAAAATATCATAGCAATGTGGCAACGACATTGAACAAATGAAGCTTCAATCTCTAAGACCATCATTAAAAATAAACATATTTTTTTTTATTGTAATGAAGTTAATTGTCGGTCAGATAGACAGACAGAGAGACAGAAAGACAGACCAGGCCAAGAGGCAGGCAAAAATAAACATATGCGTGGTGCGTCTGCGTGTTGATTGATGGTGTGATGGTTGAAAAGAAAAGTTGCAGCTGACGCTGGATGTCAAAATAATCAGAGAAACCAACAAACGAACGAAAAAGCACGCAATTCAAGGGAGCCATGTATGTAAAGCATGCAATAATTTGTTTCACAATATGAAACTAGAATTCCTGACGGGATGTACAACACCTTGAATATGCCATGAAATTTTAGAGAAAAAAATTTTTTTTTTAAATAAGAAAAGAAAATACGGCGAGAAGAATTTCGTAAATTGTTGACTTTATAGCCGAATTGTTTAAACATTCCAGGAAATTTTTGCAAAAACAATAAATAAAGTCAATAAGATGTTACAATAAAAACAAAAACAAAAACCCCTATTAAAGTGTAAAATCTTTTAGAAAAACATTCCCTCAAATGAAACGAAATTTATTGTTTGAAATGCTTTAATCTCAAGTGCCTAAAATACATGATGAAGCGTAACTAAACCCTTTTCTTTTCTTCTTTTATTTTTCATTTTTGGCAAAATAAAAACACTCTACTCTGCCGTAGTCCTAATGCATTTTTGCACACATTTTTCTTACCCCCGTTTAAGGGTTGCTCGCTAGGCATCACTGCAACAAGTGCAGAAAAAAAGGTCACCAGACCAGACCAGACCAGCGGCCATTAACGTAGACAGTTACTGGCGCCAGTGGTCATTGTGTGTGCCCGTCAGATTAGGGCGTTAAAGTACTTAATCCAGTTTTGCCTAAGCCCTTCTCTGTGCATCATCCTTGACAAAGACAAAGTAAAGGTGTTTGAAGAAAAAAAAACGTTTATTTTTGTTTTTATTTTCATTTCCTTTCCTTTCTTTTTATTTTATTTTTTCTCTTGTCCTGATGAATATTTGCAACCTGTAGGATAAGTTTGTAGGTAGAAATTTTATTTTTTTGTTGTTTTTGTTGGTTTTTTACAACAATAATCCAATTTGAAACAATATTTTTTAAATCTTAAAAAAATAATTCATTTAGAGCATGAACGAATTTAGAAAATCATTCTGAACCCATCTTGAATTATATTCCACAGAATCAGCCTTTTTTTCTCGTAAGCTGTTCTTAATTCAAGCCAGTTATATGGATGCCAGGGGACCAAAGTTTATTTGAACACGCTCTATACCGTTGGTAGCATTGCGTATACATAATTGGTCATTACCAGGCTTCAGTCAGGATTACGACCTAGCTTCTCACACCACCTACGTTAATCTTATAAATGAGTAAAGGGAGCTACAGTTGAAAGTCGACTCCGAGCGACAGATTTTTTGAGAAACTTTTCATGGCAATTTTTTTATTTACTCTCAGAGTTTTTGTCAGAAATCTGCTGAGAGAAAGTCGCCGAAGCAATACTTTTTGTATTTTGTCTTGATGTCTGGCCTGGCTTTACGTCTAATAAGCCAACACAATACCTACTAGACCACGGCGACTTCACGTATGGATTCTTTTAATAGGTATTCTCAAAAAGTTAAATTTCAGGTGGAGAACTACTATTGTATTGCGTAGAGTATCTCGCGAATGAACTGATTTGAATATAAATATCGGGCACACTAAGTAGCTTATAGGTTTGTTTACCCGGTCGAATGGTAGATTACGGGAGTATTATTTGTCTTACAATAGTTTATGCCAATAGCCAAATAAAGTATAAACTTCCATGAACGTAGTTCTTATAAGCTTCTGCTCCAGATACTATCATACATACATAATTGATCGCTACAACCCTTCAGCTAGTTTCTGACACCACTTATGTTGTGTGTGTTAAAGTTAATACATGTGCGGCACGGCACATACAGTGTAAAGTTGAATCCGAAAGATACTCAAACGGCTTTTGCCAGAAATCTGCTTAGAGGAAGTCGCCGATGAAATTTTTCGTTTATATTTCATTTTGTTGGAGAAGTCTGACCTGAGGTTTGAACCCTGGCCTCACATCTAATAAGCCAACACACTACCTAATAGACTACGGCGAAGATTACGGGCGTATTATTTACCTTCTTACAACCGTTTAGGTCAATGGCGCGATAAGGAATAAATTTCCACGCACGTAATTTCCTATGCGCTTCTCTTCCAGCTACTATCATACATGTGCAGCCCTTGCGCTGACCAACTTCTTTCTTTTCCCTGATTTTGGTGGAACTAGGTTAGTACAGGGACTGCGTTCACCCGTGGCATCATAACGGGCTGCTATGCGTGCTCAAGTGAGTTTTGTGATATCAGAGCTACCACTCGATCTAACCTAACTTACTATCTTACATACATAACATAGATAATTGGTCATTACAACCCTTCAGTCAGAATTACGACCTAGCTTCTCACATCACTCATGGTGTGTGCATTAATTTTAATACATGAGTGCCAGAACCTACAGTTTAAAACCGATTCCGAACGACAGATTTTTGAGAAAATTTTTCTTGACATTTTTATTTATTCTCAGGGTTTTTTTTTCGAGAAATCTGCTGAGAGAAAGTCGCCGAAGAAATTTTTAAATTTCAATTTGTTGGAGTTGTCTGACCTGGGATTTGAACCGTATAATAAGAAAACACTCAATCAACTTTAATAAAAAAAACGAAATTTTTCATTTGAATTTTCAATTACAACACAAATTTTCTTTCAGTGTATGGATACAGAATACTTGAAAATACATTGTAAAAGAAAATCATTAACATGAAAACCTTTTGATTCAAACCATTTGATTATGGCCCTTCTGATAAGTGATGGCAGCAACTTCCACTTTGTACAGCATGCAACAACTCTTGACTGCTCTTTTGACTTCAACAGGTGAGAAGAAAATGAGAGCAAAAGGCAACAAATATTTTTTATACTTCAAATGTCTTTCCCGTTTGCTTTTTCTGTTGTTTCCCCCTTTTACCACGATTTTATTCGATGAACAAATCAATTCAATTCATTCATAAAAATCCTTTTGGAAAACCCTTTAAAAAGCATTAAAAAAAAAGAAAACAAAGAACACATGTAACCTGTTGACTTCTGTTACTACTGTTACTTGTTGTATCTTTTTATCTTTCAAATTAAAAAAAAAAGAAAGAAACAAGAAACAGAGGTAAAGGCAGTCTTTATGCTGTGTAGCAATTATGAGGTTGTGCTACAAATTTGTAACATCACCTCAACTCAGTGTATGGTAGTGGCAATGACTGTTCAATAAAAATGTTTCTTTTTTTGCTTTTTGTTTTAGAAAAGATTTTCAAAATCATTCCTTTTTCCTCTCAATTAGTTTTTTTTTATTGATTTAAAAGCAACCTCAATTCAATTCCATTCAATTTTGGTATTTTTTGGGGGTTTTTAGCTTCGCCTATAAGGTCATGTTTAAAATGTTTTAAATTATGTACGTATGTGCGTTGGACTTCCGTTTTGATAGTAATCACATGATAAGATTGTCTCAAATGCCATGCCGCCATAGATTTGAAACAAAAATTTGAAATTTTTATTTTCATGGCCATCAAAATCTCATTTCAAACCGTTTGATAGTTAACACAAGCTTAATTTGTTTTTGATCGACGGTAAACAATAAGCAAAGTTCTAGAGGTGCTTGAAAAGCAGTTTCGAGCTAATAAAGCAAAACACACTTGCTGATATAGAGATGCGATCAAGATTGAGACAATAAAACTGGATAGATAGTTCGTTAGAATCTTGAAACTGTAGCTTACAACGGAGATGATTCAAAACTAGTGGAAATCAAATGGCCAGGTTCAAAACTACATCCATCACTGGTTAGATTTTAGATTAGCGCGTAGTTTGCCGTTTACAGGCATGTTCACTCGGTGGCCATATGGCAAGTTGTGTGGGGTAATCCTCTTTGTCATAATCTGATAGCAATGGGTTTGAACCACTTCGAGATTCGAATGAAACCGGCCAGTTCAGTTAGTGATATATTCACCACTATGCCCAGATGACCGATGAAAACCGATGACATCTGTCCTGAAGTGCAGGGCACTGGTATAAAAGGTGTGACACCGATTCCGTTTCCTCCACAACATGGCAGCTTCAGCAATAAATAATATTGGTGGGGCAGACCGAGCTTGTCAGCGAAACTGCGCAGTGTCGCTTTAGAATGCAAACCGCTTTCTTGTCGAACTCAATTATTTCCTTGTTTCTCACGCTGTCCACTGCTGGTCAGAGCAGTTTTGAAATTCGGCAACCAGGTATGTCCGACCACCATGGGTTTGTTGAATTCCATGCTGCTTTTTCCAATTTGAAAAAGTTTTCATGTAGAGAAGCATATATCCCATCTATCGTGTCCTCCTCAGACATCCTCGATCCCTTCTGTGGGAGTTAGTACGCCTTTTCATTTCCCTCTATGCCACAGTGGCCCGAAACCCAATAGAGGAAGATGTCGTGTCGACATAAACGGTGCAGAGAGAGTCCATGCAACTCCTGAGGCACCTCTGATAGGACGAGATGGGATTCCAGAGCTTTGATTACTGCTTGACTGTCCATACCTAAGATCAAGTTCAAAAGATTTAGGTTTCCGGTTTCAGACATACATACGTATAGTTTATTCAATAGCAAAAATCTTTGCCAGAAATACCCTGACCCAGTTAGGTAATCTGTATGATCCGTTCAATGCCAATTTATCAGAATAGACCCCAGATCAAAGTTCCGCATTCCATAGAGAATTTATGAAAAATAAAATCTTAATAATTCCGTGTCTAAAATGGCTGCATAAAAACCAAGCTCCTGCAGTATCTCCTGTAGAAGACATAGGTCATATCACAAGACCTATACGTCTTGCATACGTACCTAGTATACAAACTCCAGTAATGACGCTGACAACTACGCTGAACGAGGTCCTTTGAGGTATAAGCAGACTTTCCGAGTCCAATCTAGCCTAAGCGAGACCCATACGTCTTGCATACGTACTTAGAATACAATACGCATTAATGACTCTGACAACTATGCAGAATGTGCTTCTTTGAATTTGAAGCAGACTTTTCAAGCCCACTTTATATAGTCTAGAGGCTATGATGCCCCAGTAATCATAAGATGTGAGAGAGACTGTAAACCGTTCTAGAAAACATATGTTAGAACCCAGTGCCCTGACAGCCGCCTGACTAACAGAAAGTATTGCAACAACATAATAATCATCGCTGCAGCTCGCATGGATAGCACTTCAGACTGTTAAAGCTTTATATGGAATCGTTCACACTGTTCGTTCTACCATTTCTGCAGTTTCCTCTATCAGAGCTGAACTTTCTCGCGAAGTTCTCGAGAAGAACCTTCAAAGAATTCATTGAAATAATAATGGAATTCGATTAAATTTATTGGCTTTAAAGAAACTAAAGGGTGTTTTTTACAGAGGTATAGAACTTTAAGTTGGCATTACTTTTCAAGATGGCGACCGATTTAACAGCTGTCAAGTGATTTATTCTCAGTTTGGTTTGGCAATTCATCGTGAATAGACTCAGGCCTGAACAACGCTTGCAAATCGTGCAATTTTATTTCGAAAATAATGGTTCTGTGCGGAAAACGTATCGCGCACTACGTCCATTTTATCGTCGACAAAATCGTCCATCAGAGCAGTTAATTCGATTAACCATGGAACGTTTTCGCACCACGTTTACTCTTATTGATAACTCGCATCCCCAGAGACGCTGTACGGTGCGTACAGAAGAACCAATTGCTGCTGTAGAGCGTAGCATTGAGGAAGACCCGAATGAGTCCATCCGCCATCGAGCACAGGAATTGGATCTGTGTCCATCCACTTTATGGAAGATTTTGCGGAAGGATCTTGGTTTGCGTGCTTACAAAATCCAACTCGTGCAAGAATTGAAGCCAAACGATCATCAAGTAAGGCGTAGATTCGTCGAATAAGTCCAAAACGAGATTACCGTTGTTCCCGATTTTCATAAGCGAATTTTGTTTAGCGATGAAGCGCACTTCTGGTTGAATGGCTACGTCAACAAACAAAACTGCCGCATTTGGAGTGAAGGTAATCCTCAAGTGTATGTGGAAACACCGTTACATCCAGAAAAACTGACTGTTTGGTGCGCTTTATGGGCTGGTGGAATCATTGGTCCGTACTTTTTCAAAAACGATGGTGGCCAGAACGTTACAGTCAATGGTGATCGGTATAGAACCATGATTATTAACTTTTTCATTCCTGAATTGAATAGCCATGATGTCCAGGAGATGTGGTTTCAACAAGACGGCGCAACATGTCACACAGCTCGTGCCACAATAGATTTATTGAAAGACACGTTTGGTGACCGCCTAATTTCACGTTTTAGACCTGTGAATTGGCCTCCAAGATCTTGTGATTTAACACCGCTAGACTACTTTCTGTGGGGCTATGTAAAGTCGCATAGACCAATGCGGTAAAGCCACAAACGCTTGACCATTTGGAAGACAACATTCGCCGTATTATTGCCGATATACGGCCACAAATGTTGGAAAAAGTCATCGAAAATTGGACGTCCAGATTGGACTACATCCGCGCCAGCCGTGGCAATCATATTTAAAATGTAATGCCACAAGATTATCTTTCGGATAAATAAAATTCATGTCAATCGAATAATCCATCGTTGTTTTATTGCAACTTAAAGTTCTATACCTCTATAAAAAACACCCTTTATAAGCAGCTGAAAGGTATGGATCTTAATTATTATGAGGATCAATAGCAAAGACAGTGCTGCCAAATTGGATTTGTTTATTATTGACCATGACGACATACATAAGAGGTGGCAATGCTATATTGAAGAGGGTGTTGTAAGGCTAAAAATAAGAACAACAACAAAAATAAGAATATATAAATGAGGGATTCAAATAAATCCATGTTTCAAGATTTTCATATAAAAATTTCATCTGGAGAAGATTGACGTTTTTAAGGTAAAATTTTCGGTTGTAACAGTTTGTCTGTCTGTCAAGACAATATTTGTTTTGTATTTTTTTCTACTCATTCATCGAGTTGAAGGTGTAACCCGAAGTCAAGTGTTGGTGATGATCTTTTAACTTTGATGATGATGTAGAAGACGATGATAATGATGATGGCCATCATCATCAGAGATAAAGATGAAGATGTAGCTGATCGGCTGGGGTATTTGAAACATTTCAATAAAACGAAATAATTCTAAGCCAAGTCATACAAATTAATTGTATTGTGTGCTTATATCCGTCGGTTTATGCTGGTCTGCTGGTACAGAAAACATCATCTTTTTTTCATTCATTTCATCATTGAGATATTTGAGTCAGCAGTTTTCTGTTTATTTATTTAGTGCAGCTTCTATAAACTTGTAAAATCATAATAAAAGAACAGAAAAGGTGAAGAACAGAAGAGTGCAGAAGGTATATCGAAAGATATAATGAGATCAGTGCTACTTTGACTTGTAATGCTTTTCAAGTGGCACAAATATTTTTATAAGTCTCAGATTGTCTGTCTATATGCCTGCCTGCAGCTTGTTAAGATGGCGTTGATGCGGTAATTTATTGTGTGATCCTTTTGAATTAAAGTTTTTGCTGGTTTTTCTTCATTCTATCAAAGGATTCACATAAGATTTGTTTATCATGCTACCCAAATATTATGTGTGATAAGTTTTAAAATGAATTAAGTTTTGAAAATTTGCCGCCACATCAATTTCATTTCAAATTCAAGTGGCATTTGTGATTGAAGCCGTAAAAAACAACACCTAACGTTGAGAGTCAAGAAAACGTATGTAAATTTGTTCACTGAATCTTTGAATTTGAATTGAATTAACAATAATTAATCCATACTTAAAGCTCTCGATAAAAACATAAGATTATTTAGCCTCGATCAATAACAGGAATAAATTTTATATTTCATACTAACGACTATCTCAGAAAGGAAGCACTTTTTGTGGAATAAAATATCCGTCATATGGCCGTCACAAAATTTTCCATGACTTTTTTCAAATGTCTGGTTATATTTCATCGATGAGGTGTTGAATCTCGAACTTGAGCTAACGAATTATTTTCTCGAGATTTCACAAGACCCTTAAAAATAATTGCACGTTTTTAAATCGCGCCATCATGATGGCTAATTGACATCAGAATTTCTTGAAGTAAATAGTTCTGAAGACACTGCTATTTAAATTGTATGAAGTCGCCGTAGTGTAGTAGGTAGTGCGTTGGCTTATTAGGTGTAAGGCTATGGTCCAAAGCCCAGGTCAGACATCACGAACAAAACGAAATATAAACCAAAAGATTTATTCGGCGACTGTCTTTCAGTGGATTTCGGACAAAAATTCTGATAGTAACTAAATTGCCATGAAATGTTTCTCAAAAATTCTGTCGTTCGGAGTGGACTTTAAACTGTAGGTCCCGCCACTCACGTATAAAATTAACACACACAACATAAGTGCTGTCAGAAACTAGGTCGTAATCCTGACTGAAGGGATGTAATGACAAATTATGTATATATGTGCGATCGATTCACATTCAAGTTTATTTGTTGCGCTTGTTAAGCTTTGAAGATCCCTGTTGCTAATGGAATTGAAACAGGTTATCTTATATAAGACTCTGAGACACATGATGATTTTCGTGATTGCGTTTGATACTAAGATTGATACTAACCAGATTTCTATTGCGTTTAAGAGAGCAGTCTTTACACATGCCTTGAACAGTTTAACTTCACTTTTCGTATTTCATTCTTGATATCTCGCAATGCAATGCCAAGCATTTGGGGCAAAGAAATGCATTCTTAGTTCACTAAGAATTACCATTGCTGGGATATTAGTTATCGTTGACTTCATTTACATACATAGGACTATCCCGACAACCATCTGTGTTTCGCCGTTGGGTGCAAGGAAGAGAAATTACAGAGACGGACGATTAGAGCGTCAACAATTTTAGCCTAATTTTGTAACATGACAATTGACTTGAAGTCTCATATCTTGATTGCATGATTGGCTGAATTTTGGTACTCTCAAGAACACCTTTTGATAAAACGTGCTGGTCGAAAATGAACAGGGAATCTCCTTTAAAGTGTACATATCTGTCCATATTACCGCCTGTACACAGTATTATTTAAGAAGAAAATTGTAGTAAACTATTCAACGCATTTTCAAAATTTTCGCCTTCGAATAATTTATTTTGAACAGATTTATGCGCCGCCTTAATCCCAATCAGTTCTGATAAATACTACTGTTAAACGTATGCTTATATGAGCTTTATTTTCTTATCGAATAAGAGGAAATTGCCTTTGAAGCTGCCGTAGTGTAGTAGGTAGTGTGTTGGCTTATTATACGTGAGGCCACTATTCAAACATCAGGTCAGACATCTCGAAAAACGAACGAAATACGCAAAAAAACATTTCTTCGGCGACTTACTCACAGACTTTTCTAGCAAAAACTCTGAGAGTAAATAAAATTGCCGTGAAAAGTTTCTCAAAAATTTGTCGTTTGTCGGCGTTGCAGGATTTGGCTCACCAATTGACCAGAATAAATCGACTATAACAAGAGCGGTGGAGCCTTTTTTTTTGAAACCGCTATTGAGGCCACAAGAACTCCCTTATCATGTTCTTGTAATGAACGTCGTTTTGTTTGTTTTTTAACGTAACCTTTGAGTGAAAATGAGCTTTATCGCTCAAGAAAATTCTATTCGAAAAATTATCATTGGACTCCTAAAGCATTGTGAATGATCGTACATAACTTAATTGGTCATTACAACCCTTTAGTTGGGGTTTACAATCCTAGATTCTCACACCACTTGTGTGTGTTAATTTTAAAAACGACTCCGAACTACAGTTTTTTTTTTTTTAATTTTTCATGGCGATAAATAAATACTCTCAGAGAGTTTTTGCCAGAAATCTGAAGAAAGGATCCATATTCGTATATGGATTGTTCAAATATTTAACAACTGGAAACCTTGCCATATCGATAGCTTTTAAATCAGTAAAAGCGTAACCCAATACATTAACAGGATATCTAAACAATTCATATCCTTTTTTGTAAACTACATCCGTTTGATTCGATTTTTTGTTTTTTTGTTTTTTTGTTTGGAAATTCATTTTAGCCACTCCAACCAGCCATAAATGGTCTGCAAACGAAACAAAAAAGAAAAAAAGAAGTCATCATTATATATACAAGAGAAGATACCGACAAATTCACGTGAAATCATTAATAAAACATTCAAACAAACATACACAACTTTAAAGCTAACGATACCATATCCGAAATGAATGAAAAAATAAAAAAAAATAAAAAATTTTTCATGCCCTTAAGCGGGGAAGTACCAAAGCTGTATAAGCCAAAATGACGGACATGCAAACACAAATCAAAACATTCATACATACGTACATATCCATAAACAAATATATTATTCGATTCTATATATGTATATGTACGTACACAGAAGTAAGTTGAACTTTATTAGCAGCCTCATAATATTTTCAGTCTTCATTCTTGCTCTCTATCTGTCTCCTGTATCCTGGCAAATAATATTTGGAAGTTCTTTGGCATTTTCTTTTCGGTTTATTGAAATGTGCCATTGCGGATTGCAGTCGTTTTATGGATTTAATAAAAAAAAGCAACAACAACAACAACAATCAAATACAAATTTATGGGTTGCCACTGCAGTTAAGACATTCACGAATATGCGGGCACCCTAAATCTTTAGTGTTTATGGAATTGAGGGCATGGTCATGGAGGTGTGATGCAAACTGGCCCCTGGGACTATGTGATTTGACCCGGATTGTCTTTCTCTAGTGGGATTATCGTAAGTCGCAGATGTATGCGAATATGCCACAAACCCCAGCAAGCCTCAAACACAATATAATCCATGCCATCGATTAAGCTCTGGCGAATTTATGCACCAGGATTTGTGTCATGAAAGATTCGACAGGACGGATGCGTTCCACCCAGAGGAAGTGTATATATTTGGACGATATTCCACACATACTAAATGGACCAGACCAACAAAAAAAGTCACATATACACGCATACATGGTTATTACAACCTTTCAGTCCATATTACGGCCTAGCTTCACATACCCCTTTTGTGGTGTGTCTTAATTTTTATCCACAAGTGGCATTTCGAACGAGAGATTTTTTTTAGAAACTTTTTCATGGCAATTTTATTTACTCTCAGAGAGTTTCTGCCAGAAAACTGCTGAGAGGAAGTCGCCGAAACAATTTTTTTTCGGTTTTCGTTTCGTCTGACCTGAGGTTTGAACCGAGGCCTCACGTCTAATAAGCCAACGAACTACCCACTAGACTACGACGACTCCTCATACACACTTGGTTTTATTTACAGTTAAAGATAGGAAGTTCTGCTCTTGGTAACTCGATTAAATTTATGATTCTTGTCATTCTCCTACAACTCTTGGGTCTCCTGGCACTCGTGCTCTAGCCCAGCTGTATTTAACAAAGGCTTATCACTTCCACTTTAAGAAATATCCGACATTCAGAAACAATCCCCAAAGGCAGTCTTCAAATATTTATAGCCGCCTAGCTAACAATAATATCCTCATAATATGACCAGCTTGGAGAAGATCATGCATAAATGATAATTATTTATGAAGAATAATGTCCACTTAAACCAGAGATTAAGCCAAAATCCACGGGGATAAAACAATCCTTATATAAATCTCTCTCGTAATCTTTGTACTGGAGGGATCATACAAAATACTGACGTGAAACAAGAGAGATTAAACCAAGAATCTCCACCGTTTCAATAGATATATAGTTTTCTCCTCTTTAGACTCACAGCTCATGCAGATGTCATACGGAGTCTAATTGCTTTCATTTCAATGGGACAGGAGCCGGGAAGAACTTTAGTGGTGCGTTGGACTCAAGACAAAAAGATACTTAGTCCTTATTTATGTCTGTTCAGTGGAACCCATCAGTACGTGCTCTCATGCTGTGAACAAAATTCACCAAGAGTCACCCTGCCTAAGTGATGCAATCAGGAAATTCCGTTCGGAAATTGTTAGCCCTGTATCCGTTAAACTACAATGCAATTACAGACGGTATTGCTATTTCTGAAATCCAAATAAAAGTTACCTTCGAATGGTTCTATATTTCCTTAAGAAACTTTCGATATTCACGGATGAGGACTGATAACGACAGGAATAGGTGATAACCTTAAGGCATTTGTTTGCCGCCTGGCTGTCCGAATAATTCAGAAAATTTTCACACAAAATGCTATTACCCAACAAGCGTTCTATAGCTTTCTGTAGGACCTAGACTGCCGGAATCACCATACTGCAGTGGTAAGACACGCCTAAACGAAAGTCTATTGGCAGCAACCTTTATGTGTATATTTATCATAGACGACTAAGTCCAGTATTTTGGAGCCAGAAAACTTCTGAATTGTCAAACCAGTAGTCCCAATTTGAAATCTTGAAGTTCAATACCCTGTCGAGAAAGGAACTGAATTTTAGGTTAGGCCAGGAGTTAACCGCTTTACTAAAATCAGCACAGGTCTATGCTTACTTACTTACTTACTTAATTGGCCATTAACAATCCGATTAACGGGTTTCGGCCTGCCTTAACAGATTCTTCCAGGCGCCTCTGCTTCTTGCGCGCCTAGACCAGTTGGTCACACCAATCGATGACAGTGCTTCCTCGATTTGGTCCTTCCAATGCAAACAAGGTCGTCCTCTTCGTCGACTTCCGCAGATCCCCGCTTCAAATACCCGTCTCGCTGGAGCATCCTCCTCCATTCGAACGACATGGCCGAGCCAGCGCAGCCGCTGGATATTAATTATTAATACGCTGCACAACGTCTATGTCGTTGAGGAGCGCATACAGCTCACTGTTGTATCGGATGCGAAAATCATCGCCAACTCGCACTGGACCGAATATCTTACGTAGGACTTTTCTCTCGAAATCTCTCAAGACTGCTGCATCAGTGCTTAATAGAGTCCATGTCTCTGCGCCATAAAGAAGCACGGGGAGGATGAGCGTGTTGTAGAGTATCAGGTCTATGCTTCTATAGAAAATCGGAGAAGCCTTCATAAGGAGTTTAGGAGAGGATCAGATTAACCCAAACACAATAAGATCGCAGAACTGCGGCTATATTTCTTATCACAGTGAATTGTCTTCAGTGTCTGCTTGTCCGATTATAATTCTTATGATCCGTACAACTCCAAACCGATGAATTTATTTTACTGAATCAAGGCCCAATAGAAAAATATCGATCTTAATACAGAGACAGGAAAGCAATACTCGCCAGCCCTGTTGTCTCATAATTTCTACGCTCAATATTCGATAACTATATGAACGTAGAGACAATTGCGTGGAAAATATGTCCGTTTTGATCAGGCTGGGTACTAAAGGGTCCGCCAAATAACTTTTTTTTTTGAAAATGCTTTAAAAAAAAAACTACTGAATATTTTCTCAAATTTCTTTTTTTATTTGAAAGTACAATCCTTCCGGTTAATAATGGAAAATAATTTCATTCAAATGGCTGCCTCGGCTGGCCATGCAATAGCCTACACGATCGGTCCAATTTTTTTTAGCACATTATCGATTGTGTGCAGCTGTATTTCACCAATGGCTTCACGAATATTGTCCTTTAAAGCGTCAATTGTCTCTGGCTTGTCGGCGTAACACTTATCTTTGACGGCACCCCACAAATAATAGTCCAACGGTGTCAAATCGCAGCTCCGAGGTGGCCAAATGACATCAGCTCTGCGGCTGATAACGCGATCTTCAAAAACAGGGCGCAAAACATCGAGTGTAGCTTCGGCTGTGTGACACGTAGCGTCGTCCTGTTGAAACCAAATGTTGCCAATATCCTCCTCTTCAATTTTTGTGAATAATGAAAAAAAAAAAAAAAAAAAATGGCTGAATTATGCCTCTGGACCAAAATCCGCACCAAACAGTGACCCAATGTATGCGTGCAGGTTTTCTGTGCCCCAAATGCGACAATTTTGCTTGTTTACATACCTGCCAAGATCAAAATGAGCTTCATCTGAAAAGATGATTTTTTTTTGCCAAAATCGGCATCTTCTGGTGTAGGCTACTGCATGGCCAGCCGAGGCAGCCATTGGAATGAAATTATTTTCATTATTAACCGGAAGGACTGTACTTTCAAATAAAAAAAGAAATTTGAGAAAATATTCAGTAGTTTTTTTTTAAAGCATTTTCAAAAAAAAAGTTATTTGGCGGACCCTTTACAAAAAAGCAACAATTAGAGACCCGAGACCATATAAATTAGTTAGGCTGCGTACTACGAAAAAGGCAACAATTAGAGACGTGGGTCCATATAAGTTCTAGGCAGGTAGTCATTCTCACAAAGCATTCAGAAGGTCGTCAGAGATTATAGTTTAAGGGAGTCCTATGAAGTTTTGGAACATATCGTCTGATTGCGCTTCTTGAGTACCTCTGCATCGCAATAATAATAAAAAAATACCGAGTCTTACGTATGGGAACCATATAACGAAATAACGCGTATGGAAGGATAATATTTTCGTTTTAAATTATCTCTTAAAGCAATGAGAATGTGGTAATTTGACTTTGGTGACTGGAGGCCTATTTATCGAGTTGTAAACCCAAAAGAAATTTATGAGTTGCTCCTCGGAAAGAGCAATCGCTTTACATGATTCCTTAATGCCGTGATAACTCATTTGCTTCCCATTTAGTAGGTATCACCAACAACCAGAAACGGTTGTCATTGTAAAGTTGGCAGGGAGGGGATAACAAATGAATTCAAAATATTTTACGGGGGCCTACTGAATTAAACAATAAATTCGAATGCCAACATCAATGGCTGGCTGGTTGATTGAGTGTGTGTGTGTGGAAGGATGAATATTTTAAATGTGACTGTGACTGTGTGAGATGGTATTTCAGTTGAAATAAATCGCGTGCTGTACTGGAGGTCTTCAAAAACGCTTACGAGTTGCTGCCTTTAAGCGTTTTTTCCTTCTTTTTTTCTTCTCTTTTTGTATGTTTGTACGTGTTTCGCTTTCGCATATTTCGTGTAGCAGAGAGCGAGCTGCCGTTTGTCTGAAAATAAATCTGCTTTTTAGTCGTAGTTTTTCATCTTCAACGAAATTCTCTGGTCGGCAATGAAAGACAGAAATATTGTGGCACCCCAAAACCACAACGAAAACCACAACTAATATTGTGCAACATCAACAAACTGGGTGTTAACCGTTGGAAGAGGAGTAGTTGAGTAGTATAACTGCCTTAAGGTTAGAATGCGAACAAATCCATGTATATTGTATATGAGATGAGGTGGATTCGTGTTTAAGAAACAACAAAAAAAACGCTTCTCCGGTCTCTCTATACTTTGGACTTTTAGTAGGCTAGACTTTAGTGGAAGCAAATGTAGTCATGTTTAGTTTGATTCATTTATTTGTCGACGTTTATGTTGTTGTTGTTGTTGTTGAAGTTGTATAAATATCACCAGCGTTAAGTACCATCAGAGGTAATATTGGCCTCATCTCATTTTGTGTTGCCCCAATTGTGGTGATGGTAATGGTCGCTGCTGCTGCCAGTGGTGGTTGATGGCTCTTGTAGTTCTTTTGCATTGTGGCTAATGATGCTGAATTGTTGACGTTTAGGGTTAAGGCTAATGAGGGATGTATACCTCACTGTGAACAATATAATTGGTATCAAAATGGAAAGTGATTTCAATATTGGTTTTATGAGGGAGCAAGCAGTTATCAACCATTCAGGCTACTTCAAGCACATTAAACCTCCAAAAGTCTTATTGTCTCTAGTATCTTTCTTATTTTGAAATCTGTGATAAGAATAAGATAAAAAATTTAAAAATTTACAATCCAATGCAATAACGACACTTGCAACCATACATACAGGTCATACAGGTCATTCCGTTATGGGTATACACGCGCAAAGACTGCAGCTCCCATCAAACAACTTATGCCGTGGATGTGTCAATGTCTTTGTCAATGCCCATCTCTTGAAAGGGGCAGATTTAGGTTATTTGGCTCTCAGTTTCTTGTCCGCTTAGCGGAGTTATCATCCGTTAATATCATTCTTTCATTAACCTTTTAGGTTGGGTTCCAGCATAGGGTAGTATTTCTCTGGTGTGCAGCTTCTGCGCTGACCAACTTCTTGAATTAATTTAGTGGAATACGGTTATTACAGGGACTGCCGCACCTCACCTGTGGAGTCACAACGGGTCGCCATGTGTGATCAAGTGAGATTTGGTAAGCAAAGCTACCATTCCAACCTACCTACCTGCCTGCTTCACTTGCAAAGCGAACTGTAGGTCGTACTCTAGCAGTTTTGACTGCTGCCTCTTGTTTCCTTTATTCGATAATGAGTTCTTCGTGCAGATCTATACGATGACTCTCTGATGAGACCTTCCCCTGACAATAAGACCTGCTAGGACGAATGCCGGGTTCTTTTGAGGGATGCGTTTATACATTGGAAATGAACAAGAAAGCCAACTTCAGCTTAATAGAACATTCTCCAGGCTGAATTTTCATCAATTTATCGTGTTGTAAAATGACTAAGAAAGTATTATAATATAGCCTTTACGGAAAAGGTATTGGACTTCCATCCTGATTACAACATTTCAGAAATCTCCTAACGATATAAAACTTTGTCTCTAAGAAAATAAGCAAAAGCATGACCCTGACAAGACTTGATAAAGAATGCACCAGACGTCAGCAATGAGTATTCAAAACGATGAGTAGATTCGAATCATACTTATAATTTCTGATTCTTATACGCATTCATACTTATTTTAATGTCAGACTCATACTACTCATATTCAAAGTTTGAAATACTCATGGTACTCATACTTAACAATACGCATGATGTTATTGATTTCGACTCTCCATGACTCATTGAATCATTTATGAGTATTAGAAGTATTTTTCTAAATTTATGAATTTGAATGAATAGACGTATGAATCAAACATATTTCGAATGTTATGAATTTAATGTCAGCGTTGTACTCATACTCATTTCATATAATTCATTATAAATCAATGTTTTACTGAGTACGAATGAATCAGAGTAGTTGGATTTCAATACTGTTGACTCAATCATACTCAAAATTTCATGAGTACCTATGAGTAGCGAAAAAGCGATTCATTGCTGATCACTGGAATGCACTATGCCGGCAATCACAGTTTCCTCTTCACTAAGATCGTTAGCTATAGAAGTGAAATAATTAGCTGGTAAATTGGAGTATTTACTGGCAAACTGCCTGAATGTTCATACATGGAAACTTTTATACGAGCTCTATATATGTGGACAAGACTGGCGATTGCCTTTATTGCATACTTGTTAAATATAGATCATGGGCGATGATCAGTTTATTGACCACAATTGTAGCATTTTTATTTCTCATGTAGGGTGTAAAGAAATTGAAAACTTCAAATATGATTTAACTTTCACTCACTAAAATCACCCTGGCGTGCAATGGATTGAGCCACTCCCATAACCACCGATTAAGTTTTACATCAGGCGATTACATACTTACATACATAATTAGTCATTACAACCCTTCAGTCAGGTTTACGGCCTAGCTTCTCACACCACTTACGTTGTGTGTGTTAATTTTATACCTGGGTGGCGGGGGATCTACAGTTTAAAGTCGACTCTGAACGACAAATTTTTGTTTGCGAAACTTTTCATGACAATTTCATTTACCCTTAGAGAGCTTTTGCCAGAAATCTGCTGAGAGGAAGTTGCCGAAGAAATATTCGTTTAGTTGGAGATGTCTGACCTGGGGTTTGAAGCGTGGCCTCATGTCTAATAAGCCAACACGCTACCCACCAGACTGCGGCGACTTTCATCTAAATGAAGATAGGGGCAGGCGGTAAAGCGTCATGAGCTTGCTCAGATTAAATTTCATGTTGGTTACAGTTCAATAGGGTATTCTGTGATGTCCGCTGTACTAGCTATTAGTGTGTAATATACGATATTCTTGGGTGAATTTGTTGTACTTAAAAGTTATGAGTTTCACTGTTTCAACTTCAAGCGAGCAGTTCGAACGCATGGAATTTTCGGCTAATTTGGAAAAGTGTCTGTACTGCAGAATAGTCGCCATAGTCTAGTAGGTAGTGTGTTGGCTTATTAGAAGTAAAGCCAGGGTTAAAACCCCAGGCCAGACATCAAACAAAATGCAAAAAGGTTTCTTCGGCGACTTCCTCTCAGCAGATATCTGGCATAAGCTCTGAGAGTAAATAAAATTGCCATGAAAAGTTTCTCAAAAACCTGTCGTTCGGAGTCGACTTTAAACTGTAGATCTCGCCACTCATGTATAAAATTTAACACACAGAACATAAGTGTGTGAGAAACTAGGACGTAATCCTGGCTGAAGGGTTGTAATGACCAATTATGTGTGTACTGCAGAAAACATTTATAACCGGACAGGATCTACGTGAGATTTCATTCACATTTTTGAAATTATATTTAACGTTGTAATGCGTCTTCCACCGTCATTCGTAAATAGATAATGAGCGCTTCATATTTATCAACATCTTCCCGAGTATTACACCAACTGTGTCTTCTGGTGCTGTTCTTTATGTGTTAGAGACTCTAAACGCGGAGCTTTGTCGAATGTTAACAGCTATTAACAGAAGCCATTTGCGTTCATGCTGAGAACCATCAATATTCGGCATTTTACGCTCGTGTGTAGATAGTGTCTTTGCTTATTAGTGTGGTTCAAAACCCAGTTTTCTGTTAACTCTGAGAGTAAATAAAATTGCCATGAAAGTCTATCAAATCTATCTATCGGAGTCGGCGATAAACTCTAGGTCCCACTGCTCCTATATAAAATTAACACGTACAACATGTTCTGTGTGTTATGACAAGCTAGTTTGTAATACTGACTAAAGGTTGCAATAAACACTTATAAATTTGTGCGATGAGATCTTCCAAAGGGGTGCCTTTCCCTCACTCATTGTTATTTTGAATAAATTCTAGCCGCTGGTGATGAAAAAAAAAATTCACTTTTTATTGAAACTTTTGAAAACAGAATTTTCAAGGCTACAATAAAATTTCAATAAAAAAAAGAAGAACATTTTCAATGATTTAAATAATGAAGAACAAAAATTATTTGTTTTTTTTTATAAAATTAAAAGTTGCCATTTTCTTTCAAAATCTTAAGTTTGAAGTGTTAAAGAAGAAGAAAATAACGAATTCAAATTGAAATTTATTTTAAAAAACTAACACACAACAATGGCGTTTTTTCTACCTTGAATTGTTTGATGATTTTATTTTTTTTGGTGTATTTTTTCTAAATTTTTTCTAAAATTTCAAACAAACACAATCAAAAAAAAATTCGAATAAAAAAATGAAATCCAACTTAAAGAACCTTGAGACACGCAAATCAACTTCGTTGTTGTTTCTAGTGTCGTAATCAAATCAAAATTAAAATTTGAAACGAAAGAAAAAAATTGTTTATAATTCTCTTCAAATAGGCAATAAAAACAACAGCAATATTCACGAAATTTAAGATGAAATTTTGTGAAAAACAAAAAACACGTAAGAAACGTTTGTATTTCAAACATGCAGACGCATTTAGAGAAGTAGAAACAACACATCCAACCCTGCAGGGCATACTGTCGTGCATGTAGAAAACGAAACAAAACAATCGGAGACTCTGACTTGCTTATCATGCTGTATTTGGTTAATATTGCCAGAAAAACAAAACAATAAAAAAATATTTAAAAATTTCCTTAATTAAGTAAAACAGGATACTCGAGAGAAGGCCACGAAATATCTACGAAAACATTAATAGATGAACTGTTTGTTTTCTAAGCTTGATTTGCGTTAAAAAAAGCCTTTTTTCTTCCAAGCTTCCAGGTATTTTTTTTTTATTTCGATTTTAAATACAACCAAGATTTTAAACTCTATTGTTACTGTCAAATACTAACAAAACTGGCATAATATTGTTATTTTTTCCATTGCACAGGCAGAAATTAAAGCTTTAATACAAAAGACTTTCAAGTTTGTTGGTCTCAGAAAGAATAATCATGATCTAATGGCACTTCAGGCTGCAATGCACCGTAAACTAGTACATCAATAGCATCTGAAACTTGTCTCTACCCGATTCACCATCACTGTTGCCTACGTACTAAACCCACCCCCTACACACTTCAACCACTCTCCTCTCGCAGTACTGCAGTAAGGTATTACTACGCGTAGGGCTAGTTAGCTTGAAAGCTTTATTAAGTCAAATTTCGCCTCCGTTCCTTCAGTCTTCGGAGTTCTAGCATAACTTCAGCCATTCCCTGGCTATATTGACTCCATAGAATTATACAATTCAACAGCTCTTCCATTAGCCGGTTTCTCCGGGCCATCTAAATCTGCGGCAGCATGTTGGGATATGCTCCGCCTCTTCCTCCTCATCTACACAGTTTGGGCATATAGGGGAAGTGTCATGACCAAATCTGTGCAAGCACTTCCTGAAGCACCCATGACCAGTTAGGAACTATATCAGGTAGTAGTTCAGCTCGCAATGTTTGTTCTTCATCCAAAGGATTACATCAGGGACAAGGCGAAATGTCCATCTTCTCTTTAAACTGCTCTCCCATCGTGACTGCCATTTGTGCATGGAAGTCCTTTGTTCCTCCGCTTTTATAGCTATTATTTGTCCCGGGTACTCGAGACGGCGAAGGTATATTCTCCTCATCTCATCCGCTAATATGTCTATTGGTATTGGCAAAGACAATACCGCTTCATCAGACACTGTCCTGAAGCCACTTATCCGTCTAATCGCGCTTAGACGGTACACCGAAGACAGTATCCTCCTTGTCGCCCCACGAAGAGTGCCTCCGACCATATTGGACAAGCATACAGCATTATCGACGTTACTACCGCCGAAATTATCCTCCTTCTGAATGGACCTGGTCCTCCAATATTTGGCATAATCCTCGCCAGTGCTCCCTGTGTTACAGATGCTTTTTCTCCGATGTATTTCACGTGCTCCTTGAAGTTCAACCTATCGTCGGTAATCACTCCCAGGTATTTTATCGCACTCTTCGATTCGATCCTTGTGCTTCCAACGGTCACTTCCAACATCTCCACTATCTTCCTTCCGCTTATCAAGACGGCCTTCGTTTTATGTGCAGCAAGTGTCAAACCTGCCTCATCCAGCCATGCTCGAACATTTCGAATCGCTGTGTTCGTTTTCTCCTCTATTTCCTTTACCGTCTTAGCTACCGAGACTATGGCAATGTCATCTGAAAGCCCACAATTGTAGTCCCGTTCGGCAATCGCAATCGAAGTACTCCATCGTACATAATGTTCCATAGTAGTGACCCAAGTACAGGGCCCTGCGGGACACCCGCCGTCAGTACGTATTCCTGCTATCCTTCATCCGTTAGGTATATTACCTTCCTATTCTGAAAGTAATTGTTCAGAATCTCCATTAAGAATGGCGGCGTAGCCATATTAAAGAGGGCTCTCATATTCCGCCCCCAATTCGCTGAGTTCAACGCGTTTCTAACGTCAAGTGTGACAACCGCGCAGTATTCCTCTGGTGCCAAACCTCCATCTTTCGCCCCCTATTGCATCTCTTGCAATGTCGACCACCCTCCTTATGGAGTCAACAGTGGACCGTCCGTCCTTTCCTCCTAACCAAGAGAGTAGTCATGTGTAAATGTATGGCTTCGAATTGATACATACGCAGGTTGACGCAATCAATGGTGTGCTTATCATGAGGCTGCTTTATTGAGCGCTGGGGGCATTGGTAGATGCATTAATTCCCCATTCCTGAGTATTTCGTTCCTGTGGCGTTCTCTTAGTCCACAGAAAGAAGAGGATGTTGAAAAAGCTAAACACCTTTCGCCTGTTAATCACAGCATGTGCAAACAAGTCTTCCGCAGAGACGAGATTTCTATCGACACAGAGATTTTGACAACGAAATGCCTAAAGTCAGTCACCTGTCGATAATTTAATGCCGTCTGTAAGAAAATGAAGCACGGTTCACAGAGATCAGCAATGAATCGCTTTTCGCTACTCATAAGTACTCATGAAATTTTTAGTATGAGTGAGTCAACAGTATTGAAATTCAACAACTCTGATTAATTCGTACTCACTACAACATTGATTTATAAGTACAGGTTTCTATGAGTATGAGTACAATGTTGCAATCAAACTCATAACATTCGAACTATGTTTGATTCATACGCCTACTCATTCAGATTCATAAATTTAGAAAAATACTTATAATACTCATAAATGATTAGGGTGATTCGAATCAGTCATTAAAGTTTATAGTCTTAGTTGTTGTTGCATTTTCAAAAGAAAAAGAGAGAAGAAGACAAAGACAGCAAGAAAAGCAAACACACAACCTTCTAGTGAGTATTGTAGTGTTCGTACGCGAATCATACTTATTTTGCGATTCTTGTAAATGTCGAGTAAAGGAGAGTCGAAATCAACAACATCATGTGTATTGTTAAGTATGAGTACGATGAGTATTTCAAACTTTGAATATGAGTAGTATGAGTGTGATATTAAAATAAGTATGAATACTTATAAGAATCAGAAATTGTGAGTATGGTTCGAATCTACATATCTTTTTGAATACTTATTGCTGATCTCTGGTTCAAACCCCAGGTCCAGACATCTACAACAAAACGAAATTTGGAAAAATATTTCTTCGACGACTGCCTCTCAGCACATTTCTGGCAAAACCCCTGAGAGTAATTAAAATTGCCAATGAAAAGCTTCGCAAAAATATGTCATTCGATGTCGATTTTAAAACTGTATATCCACCCACTCGTGTATAAAATTAAGACACATAACATAAGTCGCGTGAAAAGCTAGGCTCTGAGAGCAAATAATATTACCATGAAAAGTTTCGCAAAAAAGATATGTAAGCGAACACACAATACTTACTATACTATGACTCATTCACCTGCTACTTAAGAAAACCATACAAGAAAAAGTCTATCATTGGCAAATTCCACGATCTCAGTGGTGAGTTCATATCACTTCCATGCGAGATGTCCATACGCTCAAATCGCTCGTGCAGAATATCGAATATGTGTGATCAGCTGAGTGGAACGTATCGCCGTATTGTTGAAACATGTCGTCGATGTCGAAATCATCAAATTAAGGCCAAAGGAATGCTAGCTTTGAACCGAAGAAGCCGTCAAACTAACATCCACCGTAAACAATGACCTTATCGGAATGCATTGTATGCTCTTAGGTTCCATGTGGATTGATATCATTACAGATTCGATTATTTTATTTATTCACGTACCCACTCAACCAGAAATTGGCGTCGTCGTTGGAGATGCTTGTTAGCAAAACAGACTGAATTAATGACAACTAATTTGACAGATTGAGCTTCAACAAGATGGCAGTTATCAACTGTCCGATTTCGGAAGTCCCTGTAGAAAAATCAATAGTAATGACATATGAATAGAATCAATTGGTTCCCGATTACATACATAATTGGTCATTAAAACCCTTCAGTCAGGATCATGGCCTAGCTTCTCACATCATTCATGTTGTGTGCGTTAATTTTATAGATGAGTGGTGGGACCTACAGTTTAAAGTCGACTCCGAACGACAGATTTTCGAGATACTTTTTATGGCAATTTTTTATTTACTCTCAGAGCTTTACTCAGAAATCTGCTGATAGGAAGTCGCCGAAGAAATAATTTTTCATATTTCACTATGTTCGAGATGTCTGACCTGGGGTTTGAACTGTGGCCTCACATCTAATAAGCCAATACAACCTACAAGACTAAGGCGGGTTTGCTTGTAATTCAATACATTTGAACTGAGAACTGAGAGGCAGACGCCTGTTCGAGATGTCTGAGCTGGTATTTGAGTTGTGGCCTCACGCCTAACAACACTGTACCTACCTACTAGACTAAGGCGACTACTACTGTCAGCAGCATGCAAAATGAAAAAATTTTTATTCATTGCAGGCATGACAAGTTCTATTAGAAAACTTTGGTTGGAAATGGGAAAGGCCTTTCACTTTCCATCCATTAGCAAAACCTCCAGCGGTATTACCAACTCTTTGAAGTATTTTTCCAAGTGTATGAATAATTTTTTTAAATAAATGAACCTGAAAGCTAAGCAAACACCACATTTTGTTAATGCGCCTCATACGTATGCTGCATTGTACGTACGGTGGCAATAGGCGACAGCAATAGTAATAATAACAACAACAGCAACAGTAACAGTGCAATATACGTAGCATAAATGAGCACATAGCATGCTAATTTATGAAGTAGCAAAAATGTTAAGACATGGATGCAATAATTATAGCATATTGTACAAACATTTTTGTATAACGTACATATGAATACTACTGACAACAACAACAACATTTGAAATTAAAACAACTAAAAGCAGCAATAACAACAATTTACTACACAGTATATAAGACAAAAGTAATGAATTTTTTTTTACAGTAGCCCAGTATGAACAAAACTTCAAATTACTTTTTTTTTGTTGTTCAAATTTGTTCGAAAAAGTTTTGTTCAAAAAAAGTGGTTTTTCTACGAACAACAATTGCATCAGGTGTATGTTGCTATTGGTGGTGTTCTTGTTATTGTTGTTGTTGTATAGTTTGTGGCTATTGCATGCCTTATGGTATGGAGTCTGTAGCATCATCCTTGTCCACGTCATCATCATCAGCACTTTTTAGTTTTAGAACACAACCAGATCTGTGTCTGTTTTCTTGTTCCTTTTTTTTTGCTTTTTGTTTTCTGTGCAACAAAAGGTCCTACCCAGCGGCATTGAATAGCAACAACAACAATTACAACTAAACAGCAACATGTTGTTTGCTGCTCCTTTTTCCTGTTTCGAATTCATTGCGTTTACGTTGCTGTTTTTATTTCTTTTTATTGCGTTTTTTTTCTGTTTCTGTGTTTCGCCCCATTTTCATGTGTAGTATGTAGTCGAGTACGAGGCTTTTGCATATTCATATGCAAGAGTGTCGTCCGTCTGCAGTTATAGCCTCGTGCAACATTTGGTTTAGTTTCCTTGCTTGCTTGAAACTTTTTGCAGTTGTTTATGCTTGTAAACGCCTAGCACGCACCTAACATGCATTTAACTGGTAGCTGCATGTATTTAGTGACCAACAACAGCAACAACAACAACAATAATACAACATAAATTTAAAAACCAAAAAATTAAAAACTGGAACAACTTGCTTGAGTTGTATGCAACTCCTCTAAAAAAATTTTTCAAAAGATACACTAGGCAAGGCAAACCTACTACTAGTTGTTGTTGCTTGCAGAAAAAAACTCTTTCAGTCTACAACAAGGCTCATATGGCTTAGCTTTCACAGAGACAGTTCAACATCTCTTCAATACATAGCTGAGGCTTATGCTGCTGCTGTTGCTGCCTCATTGCTTCATTGCTGTACTCTACGGCTTTCCGCAGTGTTTTTCAGTTTTTAAATGCACACCAACGCCTTCACTTTACAGTAAAAAAAAACAAAAAGGGAAAAATCTTCTTTCATCTCTAAATCTGTTCTAGCTTAACCGTCTGACATTATTTCTGTGTATTGCTGTTGCTTTGCTTCGCAATTTACTGTCGCTGTTGCATTGTTAGCTGCAAGCAACATTAACTAGTTGCTACTGCTTGTAGGGCGTTTATGCAACATAAATATCAGTGTTGTTGCCTGTTTATGTTTCAACAAATACTACTCAAACAGATTTAAACAAAAAAAAATATTATTGGCTAAGAGAAACAGTAATTTCCTTAAATATTGTAATAAGGGTCAGGGAGGAATAGAAACTGAGGCTCTTGCAAGACGAAATACAAGAAATATAAACCTGTGTGGGGGGTATTTGACAAATCTGCAAGGAAGATACAAAGCGTTCAGACCTAACCTAAACACGCCACGAAAAGCTAGACAAGATGGGAGGTTTTCAAAGGGCAAGAGGTCATGACAACTTCATTAAAATGCAAGAACGATATCCAACCTAAAAAGGCCACACAAAGCTAGACAAGGTGCTAAAAGGAAATATATACCGCTGTGAATATCAATCCCAGGAAAATGAGCTGTAAGGTGGTGATTATAAACGTCCATAATCCACAGCATGTGCAAGCCAGCCTGAAATCAATGACCTCCCGCAGAGAGACAAGCTTGCGTATTCTGTGCAAGTCAGAGAATCTTTCGACAAAATGCCTGAAGTCTTTTTTTGTAAGAAAATGAAGCTGAAAAAGTACGTGTGGCCGATACCAAAAATTGTACTTAAGGCGACTATGAAGTCAGCATTACTAGCTGCTTCTAAAAGCTTTTGACGACTGCATGAATAAGAGAAGACTTATGCTATGTCCTTCCAAAGGGTAACAAAGCGCAGGACGTACAACCGACAATTCTCCAGGTAATCTGTAGAAGGCTAGAATGGCCTTTGAACTGGAAAACTTGCCTAGTTCGCCAATTTTTCTTCAGTAATGCCAAGCAGTTTTAGAGACTTGACTTGGCTTGCATTATCATCAGAGTCTGAATGACGAAATGGAGTTTAATTTCGTACTTCCGGGACGCGATGCATGCTGCTTTGGATGAGATGGATGGTACTGAACTATTAAAATCATTCACTTTTTAAAGAAAATAGAAAAAATCTCATGCAGTATCGGCAGGGGTCCAATAAGGATCGATGCTTTAATACTACGGAAAGCCTTGATTGACAATGTACTGAGGCTTGAGCTTAAGCTGAGACTTGGTACGCAGAGCATTGGTTGTGTAGACAATGGTACTCTAGTAATACAAAGAACCAAACACCTTAGCAAGTAGAAAAGAACATACAACGTTGCCGTCGGATAGTTAGAAAATGGATCGCTAGCATAGATCTCCTACTTACTTTATTTGGTCTTTACTACGGCCTACTTTCTCATAACGCTCATATTGTGTGGCTTAATTTTATCCATGAGTGGCGCAACTACTTAATTGAGAAACTTTTCTTAGCAATTTTATTTTCTTTGCGAGCTTTTGTCAGACGATCACTGCGTGGAAGTAATTTTTTTTTTTTGGAATTTTCTGAGTTTATAGCTGATGTTTGAACCCACGAGCTCTCGTCTCTGAGTGGTAGCTCTGATTGCACAAAGCTCACTTGAGCACGCATAGCGGCCCGTTGTGATGCCACGGATGAACGCAGTCCCTGTACTGACCAATTTCCACCAAAATCAGGGAAGAGGAAGAAGCTGGTCAGCGCAAGGACTGCACATCAAAAGCATGACTACCCTACACTGGAAAACCAGCCAAAAAGTTTGATGAACGAAGCTATATCATCGACATAAATAGATAATAGCTCCGTCAAGCCGACAAGAAATGGTGAGCCAAATAACCGATATCTACTCCTAGCAAGAGACGGGCACTGACAAAGAAAGTGGATAACAGTCTCCTTTTCCTCAGCGGATCTGCATCCACGGCAGAAGTCGTTATATGGGAGCCTCATTCTCTCCGCGTGTCTACCCATAACGCAATGACTTGTAAGCACAGCCACTGTGGTTGAGATGACGTCACGACTATGACCACTCGTCCAGTAAGAAAAAATTTGCGACCAGAAATTAAAACAACTTTAATAGCAGTGAAGAGTCTCTTGCTGATCAAAAAACTGATATTTTACTTGTAGCTGAAGGAAGGCTATAACTGAAGGCGACCAGAACGAACAGGCTAACGTTCATGGCGCATATCACGTACATTAGTGAGAAATGTGCGGTAATAACTTGAGCACTTGCTTAGATAATACCAATTATTGGTGGTCCAAAGCAGAAAAAAAAGAAGTTGTTGATGTTGTGTGTGTTAATTTTATACACAAGTGGCGTGACGTACAGTTTAAAGTCAACTCCGAACGACAGATTTTTAGGCAACTTTTCATGTCAATTTTATTTACTTTCAGAGTAGTTTTTGCCACAAATTTACTGAGAGGAAGTCGCCAAAGAAATATGTTTTTTATGTGTTGTTTTGTTGGAGATGTCTGACCTGGGGTTTGAACCGTGGCCTCACGTCTAATAAGTCAACACACTATCTACTAGACTACTTAGATGCGATGCAGCCTACAGATTAATTGCTCTCAAAGTCGTTAATGCTTTTCGTGCAGTGTCTACAGATGCTGCCTTGGTAGCTGCGGGGACGATGCCACTATACCCGGTATTTAATTGTTAGAGAAGGATCCAGCTTGTGAGAAGAACAGAGTCTGCACATTTCAGTGAATTGAGTGATAATGATATGAATTGATGGACAAGCGTATTGACGGTATATGAAGCACAGGGAGGTAGACTTCGATCGAACGCAGTTGTCAACCTGCCACGGTTATTAAAGAAACATCTATGAACGTATGGACACGAAAGGAATGAAGAGGGCAATTAATACTTAAGTATAAGGGAATCTGCGGAGTATATTATCTTTAACTGCCAGGGATACGAAAACCAGCAACACTGCCTCCAAAGCGTAATCTCTGATATTTTCTACGGTTAGTTGCAAACAATTGAGGACGCTAGGTAGGTAGTATGTTGGCTTATTAGGCGTGAGGCCAAGGTTCAAACCCCAGCTCAGACATCTCCAACAAAATGAAATACGAGACCATATTCCTTCAGCAACTTCCTCTCAACAGATTTCTGGCTTATTTAAGAGATTTTCAAAAATCCACGAATGAATTTAAAACAAAATTTAAACTTCCCTTAAAGAAAACACTTTTTCTCTTACCTTATAATAATTTCCTAAGAAATAAACTGTTACTTTAGTTTACCACTGATGCAAAAAAATGACTTTCTTTCACACAATTATACGTACATTAACATGCCATTGTGCGCAGTGGCAACAGCAACAATTCAAAAAATTATTAATTTTTGTTGCCGCTTTACATCGCATATACATACATACATATGTATGTATGTATGTGATGTTCGTGCATCATTTAGCTTCAAGAATTGTACACATCGTTATGGTCGTTATACATGGTATTGTAATTCTAGTAACATATTTAACGGTAACTTTCTTCTTGTTAAGTTGCAACTACGCCCGTCTACCTTATACATATGTACGTATGTATGTCTGCCTATAATCACATACAACTTGTTGATAATCATCATCATTTGCATACACTGTTCTACTGCTGTTTCTATTTTTATTTCTTCAAAGTCTCGTTAATTTTAAAACTTTAACTTTGGTTTGCAAAGAAGAAACAGCAGCTGATTTGTGTAGCATGTCGTTGCTTTTATTTTTTCTGTTTCTTTTTGTTTGTGGCAAATGAATAATCATATTGTGCACCTACAAATTGCAGTGATGCAAACAAACAACTGCAACCAAAGCAAAAAAAAATGTATCACAGTTCTAAGCCATCAGAAGTAGTCATTAAAGAATGTTTTCTTGGGGTCTTGTCAGCAACATTTTTCTCCGGCATAACATTTCATTTGAGAAAGAATGCCAACTTAATTAGATGTTTTCTAGGAATGCAATGAAGGCGAATTGAAGAGCATTGACACAATTTTTCAGTAGGATTCCGTGCTTGCCTCTGAATTAAAGAATTTTTTGGTATTCGGCACTCGATGTGAATTGACGGAGGTACATAGTACTCCGTGTTTTACGCCTTAGGCAAGCCTAGAGCCTGTAGTAAAACATATTCAAACCTATCAAATCGCTAGCTGATCCAAATATCAGTACTCAGCATAAATCAACGGCAAATATTCGAAAAACAATCCAACTTTACATCCAGCTTATGGCAGCTTTCTTTCTCTGTATCACATAACATAGATAAGTTGTCATTACAACCCTTCAGTCAGGTTTACGGCATAGCTTCTCACACCACTCATGTTGTGTGTGTTAATTTTATACGTGAGTGGCGGGACCTACAGTTTAAAGTGGACTCCGAACGACACATGTTTGAGGAACTTTTCATGGCAATTTGTTATTTACTCTCAGAGTTTTTGCCAGTAACCTGCTGAGAGGAAGTCGCCGAAGAAATAATTTGTCATAGTTCGTTTAGTTGGAGATCCCTGACCTGGGGTTTGAACCGAGGACTGACGTCTAATAAGCCAACACACTACCTAGTAGATCAAGGCAACTCCTCTGTATCACGTTTGGATAATATTAAGAGAGGTACAGTGTGTCAATAAATATTTGCGGTGTTCACACCTCCTCTCATTGATTCACAGTGCATATACACTCTAGTGATGTATTTAAAGCTCTTGATACTAGTCCAGATGTACATCCTTACCTTGATAAAGTAGTTTTTAAAGGCACTAGCTTGATCAGTAAGTTTCTTCATAAATGGGCCTACTCCTCATGTGTGTTATTATAAGGTTATGTTGACTTTGAGAACCTCTGTGACTTGTGGTTTATTCGCATACACCTGCCAATAAAAAACCCCCTACATAACGGATTCAAATCGTACGATGTCGTGGGTCCACATCATTTCCATCTTCTCTTGGATCACAAGAACTCGGCACCACAACTTTGAAAATTTTGGTTCGGGGCTTAGGCCTGTATCCCTATAAAATTTAACCGATCCAGGGACCTAAAGTAGGCAACCATAGACAACGATTTGTGTTCTCTGAATGTGCTTTGAAGCAGTGGGCAATTGACCTTAATTTTCATCGAAAAATCTTCTCCAGCGATTAGGTCTATTTCTGGACGAATGGGTATGTACATATGTGAACAAATAAAACACATGAGATCCAAGTGCGTCTTATGCATCCCAAAAGAGTCATTATTTAATGTGAATTTTGGAAGGATGATCTCGGTCCATATTTATTTAAGGACGACGTTGGTCATTGTTAACGTCAAACACTACAGCTCGATGATTACCAACTTATTTTGGCCGGAGTTGAATAATTTGGACACCAATGACGTATGGTTTTAACAGGATATGCTACACAGCACATGCTACATTCGAAATTCTTTACGAGCGATTTGAAAGCATGAGTTTGTAAAGTGGGTGTGATGTGAACTGGCCAACGAGATCATGCGATTTGACCTCGTTAGACCTTTTCTTTGTGGGGTTTTCTTAAACAGCCAACATAACCCATGTCAGAGGTTAAATTCCATCTAACTTATGTGCCAGAGTCATCGAAAACTTGATATTTCGTATGGGTTCCACCCAGAGAATCTGTAGCAGACTTTTAAACGATGATATATTCCATACATAATGGCATCAATATTTCTTTCAAACGAATAAGAAATGTCGATAATATCCTCTCACACATAGGAAGCGCTTAATTAAAGACCGGATATGTGCAGGAATTCCAGACGCAGTAGTGAAAGTGTACTGCTTCTACTCCTCACATAATTGGAATGGTGTGATGATTGTTTCAGGTGGTTCAAATGATCCAGTCCAGAACAAACAGCATCTTCCGCGCTTGTACAGCTAGCACAATATTTATTGAACCAGTTTTTTTATCTTAGATGGTGTAGAATATTTATCCAACTTAATTTTGATTCGAGGGATTTTTCTTTAAAAACTATTTTCACCTCAAATTAGAGGGTAGTAAATGGTAAATTACGTAACGTGTTGTAATTTTTGTAGGAGTTAGGATATCAGTGTTGCTTTTTCAATTAAGAAGCGAGTAATTGATCAACTTCTGTTGCAGCTGTTGTTTGCTAATCAAGTTGACTAGTTTGAACCTAACGTTCGCTCCGCATTAAGACGAAATATTTGAGCACACGTTATTTGTTAATTACATACATACATACATAATGTGTCATTACAATCCTTCAGTCAGGATTACGACCTAGTTTCTCGCACACCACTTATGTTGTGTGCGTTAATTTGTATACATGAATGGTGGGACCTACAGTTTAAAGAGGACTCCGAACGACAGATTTTTTAAGAAACTTTTCATGGCAATTTTATTTACTCCCAGAGTTTTTTCCAGAAATCTGTCGAGATTAATTACCATGAAATATTGGCTTCCAGCCTTCAAGCTTGAAGAATATAAGTGCTGAAGACTGGCAATCTTATGCTAGGGTAACAAAATGATTTGAAATTATGTTACCCAGGTGACCAAACAGAAAATTTTCGTAAAGGCATCTGAATTAATTAAAATTGTTCACAACAAACGATAGACCAACAGAGAAGTTCCATCGCTTCTAACTACATTTTTGCGTATACATTGTTTCTAGAGAGTACTTATGCCTTATAAGAGACAGCACGTTTGATGTTTTCTTTAGTATTTCTTCTCATTTCAATTTATTAAAAAAAAAATAATTCCTTTTCAGGTTTATGGTAATTGCAATCAGATTTTTTGATTGACGAAGTATTTGCGAGATAAAATAAAGAAGCTGGACATTATCTTACGATCAATGCTCCAGATAATTTAAATGTTTTTTCTTTGAATCATCTGCCTTCGATTCTATTCTTTAACTCGACTTCATTAGGAATATTTGCAATCTCTTTTGAACAAAATTTTTAAATCCATCAACACACAACCTTCGTATGAGGGCATCCTAACAAAACAAATGAGTTACAATCCCTCTGGCGCTAACTTTTAGAAGACAAAACAAAACAAAAGAATCATAAAAGGATTAAGTAGGCAAAGAAGTCCTTTTTGCAACAAGAAAAAGAAGAATTTGCATATCCTTACTAGCTGAACAAAAACAAGATTAATTTAATTTTTTAATTAATTTTATTAATTATTATTAATATTAATTAATTAATTAATTTATTTTTCACATATATTCATTTTTTTATGCTTTTTTTGTATCGATTGCTATTTCCCGTGATTTTAACACGTTCTTATTCATTTTTATTTATACATTATTTCAAACATTTCATTACATATATAATCAATGATTTGTTATTATTTTGTTTCTTTGATGTACTCCCATAGCACTTTCATTTATAAGATTATTATCTTGTTGTGCTATGACTAATAATAAATAAATAAATAAATAAATAAATAAATAAATAAATTAAATGATTGGAGAATAAAAAAAAAAAAAAAAAAAAAAAAAAAAAAAAAAAAAAAAAAAAAAAAAAGATTACAAGCAATGGTATGAAGAAACATTAACTGACAGTAAAAACAATGGAAACAATGTGAACAATGGGGGGTCCTAGAGCATTAAGTGATGAGTGTTTTCGAAAGAGCACAGCAGGCGACTAAGGGCATGAGTATTGAATTTAGAAAAGGGTAATAGGCCTCTAATATCATTAACACTTTAGCATAACAAGTGAGGAGACATTTAAAAGGAAAGTTGAAATGATTGATGGTAACATCAAGCTGACCTTGTGACAAATAATTCAAGCAATTGAAATTAAATGTGAAGCGTAGAGTTTTTAAAGCATTTAATCTTTATTTGCAAATATACGATTAAAGCGTATCCTTGTTATTTGGCGCCTTTTTGTAAACAAAAAAAAAATTAAAAAGATTTAAAAGGAATTTCAAAACATGCTACATAGTGGCCACCATAATGCCAATGGTAGGTGTGAACTTTGTTTAATATTTTCCTTGAAAATGAGGCAACTTAAAAAGGATTGAGATTTTCATAATTATCAATAAATTTAACACAAACTCTGCTTTTCATTCTTAATTTTTATCTTTTTGTTAATACTTTTGAACACGGCATTAAGTCGTCTTTAAGTGAGTTCCTCATCAAATCATCACCACCAAAAAATCTACAGAAAATAAAAGAAGAATTTTTTTCATTCTTTCTTTTTTTATTATTTAAAGCCACCAAAAACTGAAACTGAAAACACAATAAAGATTTGATGTCTATAGACTTGAAAAGAAAGCCGACATTGGCGCCAAATACTGAAGACAGCATAAATCATATCATTCATTATGAATGATACATATGTACATACAGATTGCACAGCATTACACTACTAAAACTCACACTATAAAAACGATTCCTTAAATTCTCCAAAAAGCAAAAACAACAAAACAAAAAAAACTGAAATCAAAATAAAGGCGTTACTGCTGTAGTTTTCATGTGTAGCGTTTTTTCTGTTTTCGGTTTTTTTTTCTTTTCTTAAATTTTTAATGCAGAACAAAAGATTCCTGCTCAAATTAATTTTCTAGTTAATAAAAATGACTTTTATATGCTTTTAATTGCAAAATTATTTGCCGAGGCCTTTCATATGATTTCATTTCATGTGGCTTTAATTTCTAGTTACCAAAATGATTGAATTGTAAACAAGTTTGTGTCTTAAGTCTTTTGTTTAAAACAAGTGTTCTTCAAGGAAAACAATATGAAACTGTAAAATAATTTTTTTTTGTGAATTCTTAATCACTTTCAAGGCAAACCACATTGTCATCATGAGCCTCTCTATCCCAACTCCTAAGAAGCTCAATGCATAGTGGAATACCTGATTAATACATGGTGTAGCCGGGCCAGCAGTTACGAAGATAACAAATACCTTGAAAGAAGTTTCTTAACGGCAATTTAGGTTACACTATGCCTTTACTTGTAGGCGCCATAGTCTAGCAGATAAGTGAGGCCGCGGTTTAAACCCCATGTCAGACATCTCCAACAACACGAAATACGAAAAAATATTTCGGCGAATTCCTCTCAGCAGATTTCTGGCAAAAACTCTGAGAGTGAAATAAAATTGCTATGAAAAGTTTCTCAAAAATCTGTCGTTGGAAGTCGACTTTAAACTGTATAAAAATTAGCACACACAACATAAGGGGTGAATTTATAACTGTATGACTGAATGTATGAAAGTCAAAAATGTTCATATAACAAAGAAAAGTATAATGAATTCCAAGTGGATGTCTTGTGGTTATTATTATCATCTTCGTGAAGAGGTGCGACCACTCGATCAATTGTACGCCTCTCATACTTTATAGCGCATCCTAATAATGTCTCCTCGGAGCCAATTTCTATGACAAATTTCTGTAACGTGCTTGGTGTCAACAATGATAATTACATGCTCAGCATTTGATATGAACCCGGGTGTTTCTTCCAAGATACTTTAATGACAAATACGTTCCAAGAATGTTTACCGAATGTATTTATTCCCACCGTCACATATTATAAGGGCTCGGGAGAACTCCAGTGTTCTGATAAGACACCGGTTAACAATCTCAGGTTATTCCTGAATAGTCTGATGCATGACTCAGACCTCTTCTTATGATGGAATACAGAATGAAATACGAAAAAAATATTTCTTTGGCGTACTTCTTATCAACAGATTTCTGGAAAAAATTCTCCGAGAGTAAATAAACTTGCCACGAAAAAATTTTTCAAAAATCTATCGTTCAGAGTCGACATTAAACTGTAGATCCCACCACGCATGTAGAAAATTAATACACACAACATAAGTGGTGTAAGAAACTAGGTTGTAATCCTTACTGAAGGATTGTAATGACCAATTATGTATGTATGCCTGTCTGAGATTATTCTATTCTTCCTTTGCAAATGAATAAAGTTGGTGTTCCTCTGTTTGTTTAACTCTATGCAGAGAAATGCCAATATTACGTATGAATTCATACGAATTTTCTTTTGTATCAGACTCGTTACCTTCAACGTAATCTTGTTTGGGAACCTATATAAGAGTAACCATCCTTCACAGGCTCTCAGCACTCTTGGACAATCTCTAGGATTATTAAAAAATGCGTCAAACTCTTATCAATACGCTGCGATACTGAATTAAGCCTTAAAAGGCAGCCTTAAAAGGCATTCTTTTAGCCTGAATTATACAACAGTAATCGTGAACTAGTCGCCATAGTTTAGGAGGCAGTGTGTTGGCTAATTAGATGTGAAGCCTTCCAGAACAGACGTCTCCAACTAAGCGAAATGCGACAAAAATATTTCTTTGGCGACTTCCTCTCAGCAGATTTCTGGCAAAAAGTCTGAAAGGGAAATAAAATTGCCATGAAAAGTTTCTCAAGAATCTGTCGTTCGGAGTCGATTTTAAACTATAGGTGCCGCCACTCATGTCTAAATTAAAACACACAGCATAAGTGGTGTGAGAAAATAGGTCGTAATCCTGACTGAAGGGTTGCAATGATAAATAATATGGGCACTTACTATTTTCTTTAAAGACTCTCAGTATTCCTAGACAATCTCTACGATTAATAGATATGCGTCAGTCTACTCTTGATACACTGTGATACTGAATGCGTACCACTTCAGTTTTTATAGCTGGAGTTGTACAATAGTAATCACTTCAACAGTTTTTAACTACAAAGCTTCTGATGAGGGGTGAATAAATTTTCTTTTAAGAAAATTTGTTCGGCATTTCAATGCTGTTATAAGACAGCTACAGAAGTTTGGGAAATTGCATCACTATTTACTAAACTTTGGTGATCTTTGAACTTAAATAGTAGCTTAACGTTAATATAATTAATCAGTAGCTCTACTGCAATTTCAAAGCTTATATTAGTATCTGTATAAATAGGCCTTCTAACGAGAAATAAATTAAAATTATTATTCATTAAGAAATAAATTCAAAATTATCTTTTTAATCATGTTGTTGTTGTTCTGTATGCGGCTTGAAAGCAAAGAAAATAGCATGACACCTGTTATTTGAAACCCTCAAAGTAAAATAAAAACAAATCAAAGAAAAAAAACAATAATTATAGATCAGCTACTGAAAGAAGACAGGCTTAGAAATCATAAAGAAAACTGGATTTAAATCAATGATATCAACTCTCTCTGTCTGTGTCTTTCGCTTTATTATACATTTTTAAGATTCATTTACAAAACAGATCATCAAGACATGGATGGACTCTGGCAGAGACATTCATATCCAATAATAAGTGTTTGTTTGCTTGTTTGTTTGTTTGTTTGTTTGTTTTTTTGAAGCCATATAGAGAGGGAGATCTAAAGATAGCGTACAAAAAAACCAGTAGAATTCCAGATTATTTGATTTGATTTGAATTGAATTGAATTGTACTCTCGGCATTTTGAAAATTAAGTCATTATCATTATGATCATCATCATTATCATTAACATTAATATGAAGACTTAAAGATTTGTTTGTATTATTGAACGAAGATTTGTTTTAATATTCAGTAGTGGCTACATGACAAGATTTGTTACCAGTTTACTTAACCATTCATTCAAGCATGCTTTATTATCTGTCCATGTGTCTGTCTGTCTATTCCTTTTTCTATTACAAAACCGTACAAATGGCCATAATCTATGGAGATTGAGAATGAAATTCTTAACGTATTTGAATGAATTTGAAGCCTAACGTCATCTTGTTCATTGTATATTACTGTTGTTGTTGTTGTTGTTGTTTTTAAAGTAATTTCAAAGATTTTTCTTTTCAGCCATTTGAGGGTTCTGTTTTTTTTTTTCTTAATGATGTATGATGATGGCTTCAAGTTGACAAGTTGTTGGATTATGTTGCATTTGTTTTTGTAATATTTTTATAATTGATGACAATCGTTTGCCTACATTTGATTTATTTTTATTTTGTTAAACGTTTATTAATAATTGTTGACCAAATCTTCTGCTTTATTCGTCTTTAAACAAGTTTTGTTGAAATGCCGTTAAAATCTGGATTTTTTTTTGCTTTGTTTGAAGTTGGCGCATGTGTCTTAAGTCTTTTGATTTTTAATGACATATTTTCGTTTAAATGAAACAGTATTATTTGCCATCCATAAAGCTGTTATAATAAATAATTAAAGATAATTTATGCAAAAACTCATAGTAAATAAGCTTTTAAAAGATAAAAAAATGTATTCATTATCGCAAGATTTTAAATTAAATATTCCCCTGGTGTACTGAACCCAAAATTGATTGACACATAAACAGTGCAACAGAAAAACTACATAGAAAAATGGGAACATGAACCATTTCGTATATTTTGACAGCATACTTTCAACGTCTGCTAAGGCAATGTATAAGACATGAAGTGCAGGATAGCTTTACGTCACTTAGAACGAAGTAGACAACAGATATCATAGGTTTTAGGGAAAAAGTTTGTATTTTCAAGGCACGTACAAAGTCTGTTTAATTATAAGGTTCAGAAACATAACTTACTTCCAATACCATGGCCAACAAGTGGCAATCATTTCTAAAAAGATGTCTCCTTAGCATACTAGCCTAAAATCATATTCGACGAATGTTTTAGGAATAAAACCGATCAGCGCAGAATTTTTTTCTTTGCCTTGTTTTACTTTCATTAAACTAATTAAACTGTCAATGAATCTACTGTAGCAGGTTCTAGAAAGATAGGGTTGCCGTTAACCCTTGTCTAGAAATATGTAAAAATGTATAGAGTGTTGCTTTCCATTGGTAGTGCCGACTAAAAATTGATGTTAAAATTAATTCATTGCGTAGAAAAATATGGGTGACCTTCATTTGACAATATCTTGGAGCGGCAATCAACTCACACAGGTTTTTCGTTCAAATTCTGAGGCGTCCGCTTCCTCGAGTTCTTGTCTAAATTACATTGGCTTCTTCAGTTTCAGCTTCTTGGCCAAATTAAACGGTCATCGAACGTTTGACGAAATTAATCGATTGTGGCTTGAGATGTGTGGCAAATTGTACGATCCTGTTGAAACCAAACATCGTTTACATCAATACTATGAAAAGCGGGAACAAAAAATCGGTTATAATGGTGCGATAGGTGTCTCTATAGACACCTCACTTCAAAGTAATATGGGTCAACACTGCCTCCGCTTCATAAGCCGCACCAAACAGTCACTTGTAATGGGTGTATTGGCTTCTGTAAGACCACGTGTGAGTTTTCTGAGCCCCAAATACGGCAATTCTGCTTATCAACGTGCCCACCAAGATGAATATGAGTTTCATCCGAAACTTTGGTCAAGCGTAAATCGATTCATTACGTTCAGTGGAGGTAATGGTACTGAATTTTGTGACAGAATAGAATGACAGAACTATTGCCAGAATCGAAATAACCGATGGTTCAAATTCGGTACTATTCAAACTGAAATAATGACTATAATGACTGCTGCCATTCGAATTCGGTTTCAAATAATACCGCGTGGAAATCTTTATTGACCACAAAGCCACCCTTGGATTTCTATAGAGTTTGTGAACTACATCCAAGGTTATTAAAAGTTGCCTCGTAAAAGATAGAGAGACATTCGACGGGGTTCCTGGACATTGAGCTATTTCCTTAAGCGGGCATAACAAAAAATTGAACTCCGTTCGTGAACTGACATATATTCAGAACAAATTTGTCCTTAAACCTTGACAGAATTCACCTTAGAAAACAATTATAAAAAAAACTGGACACTTAACCTGGGTGCGCAAGCCCTAGGATTTCTGTAAAAGCTGTACTGACAAGGAAAAAGAGACGGCCACAGAACATCTTTTCTGTTATTGTCCGGCACTTGGGAATCTGAGGGAATGATTTTTAGACAGACACAGAATTTGTTGACAGAAATACACACCTGCGCACAACTATTGGAATGAATGAGAAATGGCAACCAAGACTTCTAGTTGACATACGGAATCAGCACTATCTTGATGCGCTTAAGACTCGAACAACAACGACAATATAACCTTAGTTGAGAAGGCACAAAAATAAGTCAAGGGAAAGGGTCTTCATTAACAAAATTTAAATCTCAAAAAGTTTAAAGGATGAATATGTATGCATATATACATGTATACATTGTTCAGTAATAATTTCTCTTGAAAAAAATTTTTTGACGGGTTTCATGCCATGTTTTTCTAATTTTTATTTGAACTTTTGTCTTCTTTTCAAGTAACATTATACGTACAGCAAATGTATGTTTAAGTGAGCATGCAATTAAATAAAACAACAACAGCAACAACATTATTATTTAAAAATACATTTTCTAAATAAATTTGTTAATGAATCAAAAACCGTCTTACACCGCTGCTACTGTCTACCATCTGCTAATGTTTACTGCGTTAGAAAATAGAGACAAAATTGGTGGGATGTCAAAAGTAAAGGGGGGAAAATGATTTCGAAATATTAACGTAAAACAACAACATTTTTAAACTCGAATTTACAAAATAATTTCCAGGTGATAATTGCTTTTTAATGTGTCACACAACTAAATTTACAGCACAAAGCAATGGAGACCTTCCGTCCTCATTTCTTTCAGGTGCTTTAGAACTAGTGAATGAGATTTTCGGTTTCTAAGTGGTTGACTGCAAAATTGTTTAAAACAACAGCAACAACATTAAAAAGTAAATCAAATTTTAAGTGGAATTTTTTGGGTGTTTTTTGTAAAACTCTTGGCTTTAGCTTAATGACACCTATTTTGTATGGACTTTTTTTTTATTCTGACAATCTAATTAAAGATGACAAATACAACATTAATATGGAGAGTCAAGGCCAACTACAGAATGATCTACACTAGGCCACATTTTTTTTATTAAGATTTTGTTCTCCAAGGCAATCTCGAATACATTGTTTGGATTCAGGATTTGTAGATCTTGCCAAGCATGGCCAATCTTCACTAAAATAAACTCAGTTCCTTGAATATAAGACCGTAGGGATTTCCACTCAATTCTTCAGCGATGAAAAATAATTATTAAAGTGAGTGAGTTCAGTTAAGTCGCCATAATAAGTTGTGTGTTACCTATAAGACATGAGGCCACGGTTCAAACATTAGGTCAGACATCTCCAATAAAGCGAAATACGAAAAAATATATTTCTTCGCTGACCTCCTCTCAGCAGATTTCTGGCAAAAACTCTCTGAGAGTAAATAAAAATTGCCATGAAAAAGTTTCTCAAAAATCTGTCGTTCGGAGTCGACTTTAAACTGTAAGTCGCTCCATTTACTGAGAAAATTAACACACACATTATAAATAATGTGAGAAGCTAGGTCGTGATCCTGACTAAAGGCTGGTAATGACAAATTATGTGTGTATGAATGTGTAAAGTGACGTTAAAGTTGTATGATTTTAGGAAAATTAAATAGACGTCTGATAACTACAGCCCTATTCGACTCCAAACAGTCGTATCATTGTGATAGGATCATTAAATAATGGTGTATGAGGCACGCTTTTGAGTTTTTATCACCATTTTCAAACTGCAAAAAGCTTTAAGCAACTCCAATCCATTTCCCTCAACTAATGTCTCTACAGAGGGCTCTGGGTCAATATATGACATCCCAGGGAAATTGTTAACCACTTGTCAAATATCCCACAGCATTTAAGGGATGGATAGCCGCAATGGAAGTGATCAACTGTATCTTAAAATTAAAGCTACGACAGGGGTCATTAAACTGTAGTACAATCCAAAAACGCATAACTTCAAAGCAGCCACGGTCTAGTAAACACAGGCATTAGTCCCAAAGATCGCCTCTACAGTGACCCATAAGTGAACTGGAGCGCTATATATGGATCCTACGTAATCCAAGTACCTTTCATTCTAGGTATTATGACCTCAACCACGGGCAAAGCATATAGAAATTTTGACGGTCTGTTGTCAATTGATGTTTTCATTAAGAAAGTTTCCTCAAAGTCCCTATTTCTGGCTATGCAGGGCAATGATTGAATAAACGAGTAACTTAAATCACCCAGTCTTTCAAATGTTTTCCTTTCATTCAATGATTAACAATCATCCCATATACCATGCTCAGTCTCTATGCTCTAATCGTACTAGGCAATGCAGACGTGCTAACATTTTGAATTCATCTTCTTGCCTTTAACGTTCAGGATTTCTTTCACAAAGCTTGTGCCCGGTCATCCTACTATTTGTTCTTCTCATTTTTAAAAATAATTAACTGAAAAATATTTGTTGGATTCATACCCGAATTGCTTGGGCAACGAATTGAGTACAAGTCAGATTAGGTTAGGTTAGGTTAGAGGACGTGTCCTTGTCAATTAAGACAATTACAGTACCCGGAGGTCGAATTGACCCATTGTACAACGTCCTAGTTTCTCAGACCACTTATGTTGTGTGTGTTAATTTTATACATGAGTGGCGGGACCTACAGTTTGAAGTCGACTCCGAACGACAGATTTTTGAGAAACTTTTTAATGGCAATTTTATTTACTCTCAGAGTTTTTGCCAGAAATGTGCTGAGAGGAAGTATCCGAAGAAAAACTTCTTGTATTTTGTTTCGATGTCTGGCCTGGGGCTCGAACCCTGGCTTTACGTCTAATAAGCCAAAACACTACCTACTAGACTACGGCGACTTCTACAAGTCAGATAGTTTAACCACTACTGTCTGGCCACCTCTGTAATCTTGGTTAAACTATGTCCAGCCATAATACATGCTTTGACAAAAGTCTAGGCAGGCAAGCAGAATAGGCAATGTAAACCTCTGATGGATCTGAAGTAAAACAAAAACGTAGTTAGAGGTGAACCTTTCTATGAAATAGAAGAATAGGTAAGGGGAATAATGTAACCCTTTATTGGATCTGAGGTCATGTGAGAATTCTAGGGCACATGGGCTTATTAAAAGGTGAATCTTTCTATGAAATAAAAGGCTATACTTGGGATGTGAAAGGACGCTATTGGGATTATGTAAACTTTTGGTGGGCAATTATAGTGGAAAAATGTGTAAGTCTTACACCAGAACGTTCCGGGAGATTTAAGGATAGCAATCGGAGATTTAACAGGTCTCTGCAGACTCAAAGGAGCCCCAGAGCGATAGATTTCTAGAAATTTTTTTATAGAAAACATGTATAGGTTAGGTAGGTTGTATAGGTTAGGTTAGGTTAGGGTGTACTTGTGAATTAAGACAAGTACAGTACCTGGAGTTCGAATTGACCCATTGTACAACGCCCTTAAAGAGGGAAGGATTATAGAGGGATAAAAAGGGGAGGATGTAGGAAAGGGGAGAACGGGAAGTGGAGGAATTACACAGATAAGACACAACAAAAATGGGAGAGCGCGACTATACTGTTGAAGCCCTAGCGCCTCTCAACCAGCCTAAGCCACTAATGAATCTGTGGAGAGCTTTAATGTCGGCTCTCGACACAGAATTCAAACTCTCAAAGAAGGCCCTGTTAAGGGTCCTCAACCTCAACCTACCAAGGGCTGGGGAGTTACAGAGGAGGTGTTCGATGATCTCCAACTCCTCCTCATCGCAATATGCCCTGCAATAGTCCTGCTGGGATCTGTTCCAGATCTCCGTCAGCGACCTAATCACGCAGAGCCTCGTGATAAAACCGAAAACCAACCTAAAGCTGGCCTTATCCAAGCCCAGCAGCCAACCTATTCTCCTATTGTCCACAGCAGGTCATAGACATCTAGAACCAAAACAACCCGATGCGTTCCCCCAACGCCTTTGCTCTTCCTCCCTGACCCATCCACTGATGAGCAGTAGAAAACCTGTATAGGTTGTGAACAGAACAAGAAATCAGTTGGCCGCAATACTTTAAAACCTACCCAACAATAATGGTAACAACAAATGGCACCCCAATATGTTAGAAAGTGTTTCAAAACATGGTTCTCTTCCCGTATAACCTATTTTGCTCATTCACATTGAACTGTATTCGTTTGGTGTTACTAACATCATCCCTAACACAATACACTCTACTCTGATGGTGTAGGTACGATTATTAACCAAAATTTTGTTTCGAAACAAATATTAAAAAAAAGAAAAATAAAAACCGGATGTGCGTCTCTCTTATGCGCAAGTGCAGTCATGAGAAATAGTGTGACAAAACAATTATTTTCTAATTTTCTAAATAAAAACGAAAAACGACAAACGAATTACAAACGTAATCATTCATTCATTCATTCATTCATTATTTTCTAATAACCAAATAACCAAGAGGAGTATGTGTTTATTGTGCTGTAAAATATCTCGGTTTGTTAAATTTTGTAATAAAAAAAAGCAAAAAAAAAAAATTCAGAAGTGGCCAACACCATTTCCAAAGGTGCTCAATTAATTGTTTGGAAGTAAAAAATTTTGAGGTACACAAAAGTAAATGTGTTGTATAAAGGGAAATGGTGTAATTTTTAAGTTACATTATGATTGTCACCACAAACTTTTACTGTCATCTCTATTTTTCGTTTTTTTTAGAAATTCATGACATTTCAAGTGTGAAATTAAAAAGTTTTTTAAAATTTTGTTGGCCATTTTTGATACGTTTTAAATGAAATGTTTTGCGTATGAATACCATTTACACAATAGGGACGCGAGGGTATTCACTTGACAATTTCTAACAAATTTTAAAGCGATTAAGTTGTATTACCCCTCAAAAAAAAAAAAAAAACAACAAAAACAAGCTTGTTTCAGTCTGTTTAATTTCTTCCCTTTTTTCTGAAAATTTTTTTGAATTGTCATTAGTTTTCACTCAATTGAAGAAGATGGCTTGACGTTTTTAAATAATATTTACCGAAATCATCAAAAAGGAAATGAGGAAGTAAAAAACTGATGTTATACAATAGATAGATAGTGAGCCAACAACCAAGAAAATTTTTTGTAATAACTTCTAAGCTTTTAAAGCTTTTTTATAAGGACTACGCATATGTATGTACACACGAGTACATACATAATGGTCATTACAACCTTTCAGTCTGGATTACGACTTAGCTTCTCGCTTATGTTTTTGTGTGTGCTAATTTTATACATGAATGACGTAGCGTACAGTTTAAAGTCGACTCCGACCAACATATTTAAGAAAGCTTTTCACGGCCATTTTATTTACTCAGAAATTTGTCAGAAATCCGCTTAGAGGAAGACACCGAAGATTATTTCGTTTTGTAGGAGATGTGTGGCCTGGGGTTCGAACCATGACCCCATGTCTAATAAGCCAACACACTACCTACTAGACTACGACGACTTCCAAGGAATGTAATGAAACTTTTACTAAATCATAATGCTTGGGCCTTTCGATTATGTACGAAATATATTAACATTTAAATGATCACCTCTAGATTGGTTTCAGCAAGATCATATTATTTTGGTGGCCATGAAATTATTCCATTTGTTAACTTCTCATTCAATGATGACAAAATTTATTGGGTTTTACTGAATCCACGTACTTTTCAGCTCATAATCTGCAATGGCAAAAACAAAAAAACTTGGCTATCATGAAGCCAAAGCAATCTGAATAGAAGGTAACATGTTTTTCAGAGTCATTTTCGAAAAATCAATCCAAATATTCCTTCAGACCATACTTAAAACCTATCAGACTGTCCTTTTTTACGGGACAAATTGCCTTTCCACAATCACCTCGTCGTTGAAGAAAATTGCGTTTGAAAGTTTGCTGCTCTAGCACTCAACCAGCATATATAAGGCCTTGTAAATGGTCAGAAGCCTTTAATTATTGCCTCTTTAATTTGCTCCTGATGAGCACACTTTGGAATCAATAAATTTGTGTTATCCACCACGCTTTCTTTAACAGAAGCAATATTCTCGCTTGTACTTTTATTGCGACGATGCACAGTCCAGCCTGCATATGTAGCTGTTCCAGTCTTTCTTTATACATACATACATACATACATACATATATACATACATACATAATGGGCCATTGCAACCCTTCAGTCAGGATTACGTCCTAGCTTCTCAAACCAGAGATCAACATCCACTAAACTCAACGAAGAAATTGGTCAGCGCTAGGGCTGCGCATTTGCACGACTACTCTATGCTGAAAACCAATCTGAAATTTCAAGAAACGTTGCAATATTGATGTCAATGGATGATAACTCAGCTAAGCTGACGAGGAATGGAGGGCCAAATAACTGAACTGCTCCTCGCAAGAGATGGGTATTGACAAACAAAGTGTTTAACAGTTTTCTCCTTTTCAGCAGACCCACGACCACGGCAAAAGCCGTTTGATGGGGACTGCAGTCTTTCCGCTTGTCTTACCATAACGCAATGACCAGTAAGCATGGTCCATAACTTTCAAGACCTTTTGTACAGATTATTTGAAGGGAACCCTGTGGATATATTAAATATTACATGGTTATATGGGGTACGAGTTTAGCTTAGCAAATTATAATCTTTTTCCACTCCGATTTTTGACGAATATTGTAATTAAGCTGTTGGTTTCTTAACCCTAAGAAAGCAAAACTTAACAAATTTTAAAATTTGACACATTATTTAATGAATTCTTTGGGCTTACCGGACTAATATGTTTTAAATTGTGTTGTGTTCGGCGTGTACATATTTTACGAGAATAGCAATTGGAAAGAAATTGTAAGGTATGGCTCTACATACCCACTTAGGGTTAAACCACTTTAAAGCCACAGTTTTCTTTTAATACATGTAAATAAGATGAAATAAATTTAGAACATAAAATCATTACAACATTAAAGTTCTTATTAAACAACCCTCGTTTTACGTCAGTCATTTTTCTAAATTTCAGTTTTTCACGTCAAGACTGTTACGGACAAAAAATATGAGAGAAAAATGAATAGGAATTTTAAATGTCAGTGTTTAATTTAGCATTTGATTATTTTGATTTGTTTGGTTTTGCTTCTCTATGGTGTTTGTTTAAGTTTAGTTTTTTTGTTTTTTTTATATTTTCTAATAATATTTCCACATTTTTTTTGAGTCATTCCTTTACATTTCAAATGTGTGACAGTTAAAAAACTATTTCCGTTTAAAGTTGTTATTTTAGTTTTTGTTCTCTTTCTCTCTGTTTAGTTTTATTAAAATATTTATAACCGGTAAATAAATTGTCTTTTGCATTGTTTTTTTTTTTTGAAAACTAAATTAATAACTTATTGTGATAAATTTTAAAAGAGACACCCTACTTTAGGTACTACTATGTGTACCAACACGATTAAAGGAATAAAAATTACTTTTTGAATGTTATTAGGTAGTCTATAACCTCAAAATATGATAATTATATCAAATATAAAAGCTTTCGTACATGGTCTGTGTCCTTAATAACATACATACACTTTTTTTTGGTGATTTATTCTCATTTCGTGATTGAAAGGAATATGGAACCCTAATAAACTTTTTTTGAAAAATTCAGAAATTTTTACCAACATCAGCTTCTAGTCTACCAACAGGCGAGCAGTTTAGGTTTTATTTTCCAATTTTAATACATGTATTGCTCGGTAATTCGTTTTCTTACCCAAGCTTATCTTATAAAAAAACCACAGATGTTAAGATGCAGGAGAGAGACTGTGTAGTCCAGAAGTATTATTTTGACACAAACCACTACCAGCCTGTTCAAACAGTTCAAACGTACTTAATTAGTCACCGCAGATGGTAGGCCACGGTTCAAATCCCAGGTCAGACGTCTCCAGCAAAACAAACTACAAAAAAATATTTCTTCAGCAACTTCCTCTCAGCAGATTTCTGGGAAAAACTGCCATGAAAAAGTTTCTCAAAAAAATCTGTCGTTTGAATTCGATTTTAAACTGTAGGTCCCGCCACTCAGTCATTACAGACTGGACCATAATTCCGTTTTCCAGATGGTGGTTCCCTGAGCACAGGGAAAGTGTGAACTGCTAGAGCTGTGAGTTAAAACGTTGTATGGGACGCAATGGAACATGTCTGTAGCGACCATGGAATGGTGAAGGCCATGAGTTTGTTACGTCTGAAAAAATAAACTGAGTACGATAATAGGCATCCTTCCGGGGCATACGCATAAGTACGGTAATGTTGTTGCCGTAGTCTTATAGGCGGTGTGTTAGCCTGTTAAACTTGAAGCCACGAATCAAACCCCAGGTCAGACAATCCTACAAAACGCAATTTGAAAAAATGTTCCTTCAACGACTGCCTCTCAGCAGATGTCTGGCAAGAACTCTGAGAGTTATTAAAATTGCCATGAAAAGATTCTCAAAAACATACCGTTTTGAGTCAATTTTAAACTGTTGGTCCCGCCAGTCATGTATAAAATTAACACACACAACAATGGTACTGTGAGAAGGTAGTTCGTAACCGTAACTGACTACAGAGTTGTAACAACCAATTAGGGTTGTCCTCACAGCACCTCATTCGATCGAACCAATTCTCGTATACTTTTTCGTATGTAAGGGGCCGTATTTCTGCAATGGCATCATGAATGTTGGCTTTCAAATGCTCAATTGTCTCTTGTTTGTCGGCATAACAATTTTCTTTAACGGCGCCCCATAGAAAATAGCTCCTTGGCGGTCAATTGACATCACCATTTCGGCTAATGAAACGGCCATTAAATGTTAAGCAATAAGTCGATTATGGAACGAGATGTGTTGCAAGTTACTCCCTCCTGTTGAAACCAAACATCGTTCACATCAATACCATGAAGAGCGGGTTCAAAAAAGTCGGTTATCATGGTGCGATAGGTGTCTCTATAGACCGTAATGGTTGCGCCGTCCTCATTTTCAAAGGAATACGATGCCTGCGCTCCACAGACTACGCAAAACATTCGCTCGTAATGGTTGCATTGGCTTCTGTAAAACCGCGTGTGGGTTTCCTGAGCCACAAATACGGAAATTTTGCTTATTAGCGTACCCACCAAGATGAAAATGAGTTTCATCCGAAATAATGATTTTTTTTTTTGGCAAAATCGACTTCATTGTGCAGTTTTTCGGTGGACCATCTAGCGAAGCGAAAACGAGGCGGATGGTCATGTGGTTTCAACTCTTGAACCAATTGAACTTTGTAAGGCGTCATATCGAGATCTTTTCGAAAAATTGTAATGCGGGGAATGGTCAATCCTTGAGAATGATGACGAGTTGATGTTGATCGATTTTTACTCACGCCCTCAGCCACAGCTTCGATATTTTCTGGTGTACGCACTGTACGAACACGTTCACGTCTTGGAGCGTCAACAATGAAACCAGTTTCACGAAGTTTACCAATAATATAGCGTATACTGGGCACTGTTGGTCCTTCTCTGCTACCAAATATTGTACGACATTTTCGTGCAATTCTCAACCAATTGTCTTTGTTTTGGCAATAAATTTTCAATCAATAAATAAATAATAATAATATATTATTATAATAAATTTCAGTGGAGTTAATTGACTGAATTTTGTGACAGAATAGAATGCCAATAAGTATTGCCAGATTCGAAATAACCGGATGGTTAAAATCTAGAGCGATAGATGGCCCATCCGTGAGAACAGCTTCTATGGAACTGGCTAGCTATATCAGACTGGGATGGATGGGAAAAAATTCAGGAAACATAAACACTATAAGAATTTCCAATGAATTGTATGTTGTAGGCATTGGTGAGCATACAAAAGATCGTTTTGTTGATTTAGGTTTATGCCGATAAGGCATGTTATGGTTCCTTTTAAAGGGTCCGCCAAATAACTTTTTTTAAATGCTTTAAAAAAAACTACTGAATATTTTCCCAAATTTCTTTTTTTAATTGAAAGTACAATCCTTCCGGTTAATAATGGAAAATAATTTCATTCAAATGGCTGCCTCGGCTGGCCATGCAGTAGCCTACACGATCGGTCCAATTTTTAAGCACATTATCGATTGTGTGCAGCTGGCTTGTCGACGTAACACTTATATTTGACGGCACCCCACAAATAATAGTCCAACGGTGTCAAATCGCAGCTCCGAGGTGGCCAAACGACATTAGCTCTGTGGCTGATAATGCGATCTTCAAAAACAGGGCGAAAAACATCGAGTGTAGCTTCGACTGTGTGGCACGTAGCGCCGTCCTGTTGAATCCAAATGTTGCCAATATCCTCCTCTTCAATTTTTGTGAACAAAAATTCGTTCAACATGCCCCGATAACGATCGCCATTGACTGTAACGGCCACTCATTGCTCATTTTCGAAGAAATGGGTGCGTCGGCCTTTCAATGTATGCTTTCGGGTTTTCTGTGCCCCAAATGCGACAATTTTGCTTGTTTACATACCCGCCAAGATCAAAATGAGCTTCATCTAAAAAGATGATTTTTTTTTTGCCAAAATCGGCATCTTCTGGTGTAGGCTACTGCATGGCCAGAGCCGAGGCAGACATTTGAATGAAATTATTTTCCATTATTAACCGGAAGGATTGTACTTAACCCTTTCATGCCGATGTTGAGTATAGGCAACATTGTACATTTTTGTACATAAATTCCGTAATTTTTCATTTTTTTAAAAGATTTTTTTTTTGCATACGAGCTTGGTTAAAAACGTGTGAAACCAGAATACGTACGACTCTGAATTTAATATCACTTCATATTTAGGTCAATGACTAACAAACACATGTCCTTAAAAAAATTTTAGCTCTGGCTCAAAAAATTCGGGCATGAAAGGGTTAAAAAATAAAAAAAGAAATTTTAGAAAAAATTCAGCAGTTTTTTTAAAGCATTTTCAAAAAAAAGTTATTTGGCGGACCCTTTACATGGCCTTGTAAAAAAGTTTGCTTGAATATGAGTTGATAAGGACAGCTCCCAACAGAATCCAATGGAAGACGCTCACTTTTTCTAGTTTAATAAGAGGAAAAATTTTAATTTTTTTTGGATTGAAGGCCTATTTTCATACATGTGGTGGTATTTCAATTTACTTTCAAATTCTCTTTAACGCGAAGATTTATTCGTTGTTAACGTTTGAAGTGTTTATAATCAGCCATGTAGGGCAACCACTGTAATTTTACAACAATTATGACATTTAAATATTAATACAGTGTGTCTGTCTGTCCGCCTGTCTGTCCGTTTGTCTACCTGTTTTTTCAGTAGTTTTTTGTTTTTCCCCCAGAAGATAATCGCTGTGTACAACCAACAGGTACAATTTAGTTTTTCAAAATGATTTTCCATTAGTCACCTGTTGTTGTTGTTGTTATCGTTTGCTATTCGCTATTGTTTTCCTTAAAAAAAACAAACACTATAACAACAACAATGTTGCTGTTATTATTACTATTGTTGTAGTTATTTCTGTTGTTATTGTTGTTGTTCTTGTTGTTGTTATTATTGCTTGTTAAATATTTGTACAATTTAATTATTGTCATTGGATTGTCACAGTTTTAAAACAATTTTTTCTTTCTGTTTTTTCATTCACATTGTTATTGTGGATTTCATTCCACCGGTTTTTCTAACTGAGTTTGGGAAAAAATAATGAAAAACGACAAAAAGACTGAAGCAAAAAACAGAAAAAACAGAAGAAAATGTTGTTAAATACTATGTAGTTATGAATGGTTACCCTTTTATTATTGTTGTTGTTGTTGTTGTAATTGTTAGTTTTGTTTTTTGTTTATCAAGCTGTCAGCGTTTTTTTGATTTCATATTTGTGGTCATAGATTTTCTTTTTTTGTTGCTGTTGTTTGTCACAATATTGTGGCGTAAAACGATTTGTTCAGCCAACAAACAAGCCAAAAAAAACAATTAAATTCGCTTCAAATGTGTGTCAAATTATGAATTCAAGGATGATTTTGTTTTATTTCATTTTTTTTTAAGAAATTCATCAGAATTTTCATTTGCATGAGAAGCAAATTAATTACCATAGAAACTATACCTGCAGGATATTCTGGCTCAAAATCATTTGCAAGATGGACCTCTGGATCGATCGATCAAATGCAACGTAGAAAATAAAAATAAATCCCATAACTTTAGTGTTGAACAAGCTGAAGACAAGCAAAGAACTCCTGCAGACGAACGATACACTTTAACAGTGCTAGGTTAGGTTAGGTTAGGTTAGAGGACGTGTACTTGTCAATTAAGACAAGTACAGTACCCGGAGGTCGAATTGACCCATTGTACAACGTCCTAGTTTCTCACACCACTTATGTTGTGTGTGTTAATTTTATACATGAGTGGTGGGACCTACAGTTTAAAGTCGACTCCGAACGACAGATTTTTGAGAAACTTTTCATGGCAATTTTATTTACTCTCAGAATTTTTGCCAGAAATCTGCAGAGAGGAAGTCGCCGAAGAAATACTTTTTGTATTTTGTCTTTGGTGCCTGGCCTGGGGCTCGAACCCTGGCTTTACGTCTAATAAGCCAACACACTACCTACTAAACTACGACGACTTCAAATCATGTTCATGTTAACCCTCTAAAAAATTATTCAAAACCTCAACCAATTTTAATTAAAAACTCGTCGTAAATAGGCCTGCAAATAAAAAACTAAGATTTCCAATAAAGTTTCCTGTATTCTTTATTAAACTCAACTTGAAAGTCTTTCAGTTAATCATATATTTTCCCGACACTTAATATAGTTGTTCCATAATTTATAGGTTTCTTTGTTCTAAAACAATTTGTAATTTCCATTTAAAAACAATACTTTTCCCTCTTAACCTAATGAAAATTAAGAAGCAGAAGAAGAAAAAAAGAAAAATTCAAAGAAGAGGGAAAAGAGAAAAGAAAGAAGAAGTCAAAGTGAAAAAAAGAAAATTTATAATTCCATTTAACTGTCATCATTAAGACAGAAACCCGGGTGTAAGTGAAACAAATGCGTGTCAAACACGTTCAAGGCGACCCTTTCATTTCAAAACGATTCATATGAGTACAGGTTCGTATAAATATTTATTATTTTTTTATTACAATATTTATTATAACAATACCTACATACTTGTACTCTTCTCCCCTCTCTCTCATCTTCCCTTGTTTTGTTTCCAACGTTGGTTCACAAACGAATTTGCATACAAACGAGATTAATTTTCGAACGCGAGCAAGACAAAGACGTTAAACTGTGGCAACTGAAAGAAACATGAAATCTATTGCTGTTCATACATACGTTGATTACGAAAATTAACAAAAAAAATATTGCAGTAGCAAGAGGAAAAAGAAAATGAAAAGTTTTTATAAAATACTAGAGTCGATACCGCACCGTATTACTGTAGTTACTGGCCTCAGACAATGAAGATGTAAAACAAATTGCATTTCGTTGGCTTCATTGCTGTGGTTTTATGGAAATTAAGTGCTTAAGCTTACACAGTCGTTGAACAAAATATTGTAAATTTTAGTGGTAGGATAGAGTACCATATTCATATTTATTAGGAACCCATTAGTCTCATTGTAATCTCTCTACAAAATCGGCAGTTTCCAAAACAGATACACAGTCCATTTTATGCGTGGTACTCCAAGACGAATGAAGTTATCATTAGCGATCCCACCAGGCCTTAGTTTCGTTGACTTACGCTTAAGTGGGCACTTAAACATAGCCCGTAAGCTGGCCTATCCTAGACTGCGGACATGCTGCTATTCTGTGAAGTCATACACACCTCCGAGATGATTACATGGATGATTACATCAAATACATAATTGGTCACTGCAATCCTTTAGTTAGGATTACAACCTATCTTCTCACACCACTTATGTTGTGTGTGTTAATTGTATACATGAGTGGCGGGATGTACAGTCTACAGTCGACTCCGAATTACAGATTTTTTGAGAAACTTTTCATGGCAATTTTATTCACTCTCAGAGAGATTTTTCCAGAAATCTGCTGAGAGAAAGTAGCCGAAGAAATATTTTTTCATTTAGTTTTGTTCCAGATGTGTGATCTGGGGCTTGAACCATGGGCTCACGTCTAATGGGTCAACACACTACTCACTAGACTACGGCGACTTTATGGATAGAACAATTGATTTTAATTCGAATTCGAATTCGACTTCTGATCTAAAAATCGGAAGGTTTCCAATGGAACCCTTGATATTTATACCGCAGTCTCCGGAATGCGTGACAGTGTGGGCTGTGGTATATTTATTAGGGTATTTAACTTTCTCATCATTGCAGTATTTTCCTAGCGGGGGTCACAGAAATTTTTAAAAGCATCGCAATGCTTATTGATATGTTCCCAGAATATCTCTTGACTTACGCAGACAATCAGGCTGCCATTATGTCCCTAACGAACGTATGTTCAACCCCCAATTCAGTCCATGAATACCTAGAATTTCTCAGAGAAATTTCGTATGATGCAAAGGTAACTCTTGTATGGACCTCGGAACAAAGAGATTTCTTTGGATATTCCATGGCTGACGAGCTGGCTAGGGCCGGTACGGACCTCAAAATTTCAGACATGCTACAGAGCATAAGTATTCAAATTGCCTCAGTTAAATTGGAAATTGTCCACTCGTTTGGTAGGCATGCCGAAAGAGACAGCATTCTGGCAAAAGACTACAGCAAGAGCTTTTGGTCTAAGGAGAAGGAGTAGCTTATCTTTCACCTCATGTTACGGCTTTCTGCTCTTGTCATGAAAAGACGTAGGTTTTTGACCTTTTATTGTCTAACATCCTTAATCAAGCTCTAGAATATCTGCTGCTGCAATAGAAAGAGTTATTTTGGATTCGAGTTAGATTCTTCTAGAAAGTGTTTAATCCATGTGTTGAATATCAATTGTGGTATCATAATGGCCTAAATGGCGGCCTAAGGGGAACCTATTCCTACAAGGAAAGTTCGCCACCTTACCTAACATAACCTATACCCACACACATGTTATCGTTGCGAGCAATGATAATTTTAGTAACTGATAGGATAACTAAGGCAGGCATTAAGATAGCAAATACAGACATTGGTCACATGTAAGAAAGAGCTGAACTCAACGAGCAAAATTCTTCTTCTTTATCCCCAATCCATGTAAAATTAGGGCTTTGTTTATAAGCAATGGCAGATGAATTTGCTATCATTCTAGGATATTCAGTACAGTCAAGAGGATTCAATTCATCTCGAAATAATCTTAACAAGAGGTTCCCTTAACAAGAGGTTCCCTTAACAGCATTAACAACGAACATCATTTAAAAAGAAAAAGAGTACGACTTAGCTGGCAAAATTTCTCATTGCTACACCCAAAACATGCTCACCAAATGCATTGCTTATAGGAAAGGGTAACCCTATTATTCTAGAATCTGCAACTGCAGCTTAATCCTCGGTTTAGCTGGATATACTTGATTAGGACTTATCTGGCCAAAATTTCTCACCGCTACACAGAACACATAGCCACCAATTGTATTGCTCCTAGGTAGCGACAATCCTATTAATCTAGAATCTGCAACAGCAGCTTAATCTCCTGTTTAGCTGGATAGTAAAACTGAAGCAAAGCAAAAACATATGAAAATAAATGGAAGAAGTGCTCCACAGCACTATGTTCCTTAAAGGATCTAAAATTAATAAAAAAAAAACCCTAGAAGAATGGCTTACAGAGTTGCAATACCTTGCAACTCCCTTTCAAATTTTACTATTTCTTGCGAAGAATATCAATGTCTTCATGGATTCTTGCCACATGTCTCAAGGTATTCAAAATGTGTAGCATGCTTGCATGAGCTGGTTCAAACAAAACTGAGCTTAGAGAATAATTTTGCAAATTTTCAGCTTTCCCCACCACCAACTTTCCCTGGCTGTAAGAGCTTTTCAACTCCGGTAAATTAACCAAAGAAAAGTTGCACGTTAATCGCTGATTTTCAAGCTGCATATTCAATGAATTTTGTTTTCTTTTTTGTTGTTGGTTTTATTGTTGTTTTTGTAAACGTTTAATGTTATCAACTGTAGCATAGCCATGGGATAGTTTAATAGTTTTTGTTAGTTGAACGGTGAACGGTAGCCAAATGGCTTAAATGCTTTTAAATGTGGCCTAAATGGTGTTTAGTTTATAACATTTAGGAGCAGGCCATAACAACAATGAGGGAAACAAAAAGAAAACGTTATTGTTTAATAATAATGCGATTACAAGTAAACACGAGTACAACAACATATTCAAGCAAACAAAAAGATTGCAACAGAGTATGAATGTATGTATGAATGTTTGTTGCAGCCACAAAACAGGAACTATTTAAGTAATAGGACCAGGCTAAATTTACTTTCTAATAAATTGTATCTCTCACTTTGTCTCTCTCTCCATCTGTCTCTCTCTGTCTTGCACAATTATTTGCAACATGGAGAGTGCGAGTGTCAAAGTATGTGTTTGAGGGTAATAAAGTAGGCCTAGTTTTTAGCTGCCGGCTTAATTTCTACTTTATGACTGTATTTTATGGAGTTTAAACATTTCCTCAGTTTCCATTTAAGTTTTCCAACAAAACAGTTTTACTAACAATACATACAGCGCATGCGAAATGCTCTTAAATCTTAATGACTCTCCCCAACAATGGCTTGAAATTTAATAACAAAACGCAACACTTCCATTAAATTTGAAAAAAAAAAGAAAAAAAAACTTATGAAGAACGTTATTTGTGGCAGAAAGTATAGCCTTTGGCGTCAATTTATTACATTTTGGCCATAAAGAGCGAGCTTAACAGAAAGGGAAGCATAGGACGGCATGACAGCAATGAAAATAAATTATTTGCCGAAAGAAAGAAATAGAGAGAGAGCATGTGAGAGACAGAGAATTATAACAGTTTAAATATAAATTATTTTATGTTCTTTGCCTAGCAACGACATTAAAATAAATTATTTAATTTAGAAAAGCCTCTGCAAAACGGTTGGGTTCACCAGAGACAACAGAAAAACAAAAGACTTAAGAAACAAACTTGTTTTATTAACAAGTCATTGGTTTGAAGGAAAAAATGAAAATAATTTTGAAATTTTAAAGGAAATAAAATTGAAAAGGACTGTTTAAAGGTTAATTGAATTCCTAATTTTAATTTTTTTATTCTTGTTTTAAAATTTTTCACGTATGTATACGTGACACCACGTCTGGATATATTTTGGGGGACTACAATATTTCCCTTAACATTTCAATAATGGCAATGAAAAGTTATTATTTTTGTAATTCAAAGTTATTTACTGGGTTAAAAAACTTAAAATAAACTGAACTTCAAAAAAAATTTTGCATTCCCAATCAACTAGAATTCCCTCTTTTAGAAATTAAGACTTGAACCTCGCCGATATCTGGTTTATACCGCCTTTATTGTAGATACTATAGAACGCTACAAACTTAGTGAGCTCTGGTTTAAAGTAAGACTACGGATGAGAAATCTCATTGCAGATATCTGAGTGTGATCAATTGGTTGTGCTGGTACACAGCATTATTTAAGGCATTTGCGAAAATCTATTATATCCCTACATCGGGAAATTTTGAATTGATTTTACTATCCACTGCCACCATAGTCTAGTAGTAGTAGTTTAGTACGTAGTGTGTTGCCTTATTAGACGTGAGGCCACGTTTCAAACCTCAAGACAGACATCTCCAGTAAAACGAAATGTAAACGAATTAATATTTCCTCGGCGACTTCCTCTCATATATAAAATTGATTTCTCCACAATCTGCCGTTCGGTGTCGACTTTAAACTGTTTCCCTGGAAGAGTAAAAACGCGGACTATATCAGCAGACCTGTAGTATTTTAAATAGAGAAATAGCATTAGTGATGAATCATTGTTCATTAAAAATAATTATTTATTCGGCAATATTTTCATGTCATCCTTTTGAAGAATCTTCTAGAAATATAACACAATTGGGTGCCCTGGTAGTCTAGTGGGTAGTGTGCTAGACTATTAGCGTGAGGGTCGTGGGTTCGATTCCCACCAGACAATCTGGTCTGTGATACTACACCGAGCATATGGTCTAAGTTACTCAGCTCGTGTATAATTAAAATATAATTTGTGATTGTATTGTAATCTCTATATATATAAAAATGGCGTGTATCTTCGTTATCGCTAAACTCAAGAACTACTGGACCGATTTTGACCAAACTTAATATACATGTTCTATGGGGCGTGAGGAGTGTTTCTGTGTAGTTTGAAGTTCGTCCGACAGATGGCACAATATTTAGTTTTTTTATGTTTTTGCACCGTAACTCAAGAACTACTGCACCAATAATTGCTATGTCGATTTAGTGCACCTTTCATTCTTCTTCTAAATATCAATCAGCCATGACTTTGCATGGAAACCAGACTTACAGTGAAAATAAAATTCGAAGGCAAAACAACGTTTAGTTAATAAATAAATAAATAACACAATCGTGTCGTCGTTTTTTGCCAATTATCAGTAGCCTTAATCTCTTCAATCTCTGCACATCTCTGTACTTTTAAATGGGACTTCAATTTTGGAAACCAAATAAAATCGCAGAGCAAGAAATCCTTGTTCATATTAACCTTATGATGCCACCAAAGATGGGTATATGTTATGCAGTTGAAATCCAAACGAAGACATTTCAACGATTTTAGAATTTTTATTGAAATAACTGAACTTAAAATTCATGATTCATCACCCTTTATAAGCTTTACGCATGAACCAAAGACTTCATTGTCTTCCCTAAACTTTGTTCAAAAGAAAGTTCTTCTGCCCAAAATTGATTCTTTTCTGAACAAACTTCGTTTAATATAAACTAGGCGAAACGTCAATTTCATAATTAAGTGGAAAAGTTGGAGGATCTAAACGGAGAACCTATATTTTTGTTTGCCATACACAATATTTCAAGTATAATTTTAGCATCAAGAAAATTTGTCAGAATCCGAAGCAATTAGTAGCAAATCTTCCCAGCCAAGTTTAATAAATTTTTCACCAATAACCGAAGTTAAAAGTGGCATAATTTGGTATTTTTCACTATTATTCCTTCACGTAGTCCCTTCAGTAAGTGTCACATCTTCTTATTCGAATTCTATTTCTCCTTTCTTTGTTGTTACAGTTTCATTAATCAAATTTTTTCAACGCAGAAATTGTCTGATCTATTGTAGCAGCTTCCTAAGATGATGGTTGGATAATGGTATTTAGCAATAACGATGAAGAATTATCTTTTTTTAGACATTAGTTCTTAAAGTACGGTCACATATAAAAAATATTTGACTCAAAATATAAAATATTTCTTTGCCCTAGTGTGACCAGAAAATAATTTTCAGTGGCAAACAAAAAACGTTGATTGCGGGCAAATAAAATTATTTGCCGTCAAACAAAAATGTTTTAAATGTGACCAGCCTCACAGAAGGCATTTGTAATGCAGATTTTACATTCGTCTAGAGTACTTGGTTTTCATTCGTCTGAATTCTTTGTGAGCTTTGTCCAAGCGGCTGAATACTTCTGCCTTGGATCCTAGGTTCGTATCTAAACTGCATAACAAACAGCAAAATGAGTTCGAATATAAGTCTACTGAGATTGAAATTAAATCTTTTTAATAGGTTTTGAATTTTGATTTCTACAGTCAACAATTAATAAGATTGAAGCGAACAATTTGATTCAAACAACACAAAAATAACAAAAAATCGTTGTATTCCATCATATTAACGCCAATTCATACACATATTTGGAAGACCCAACAGAATCTGGCGAAAGCTTTGCTACTCATATCTTTCATCAATAGATTACACTATGCGACAAACTAAAAAAAAATGAAATACACCCAGCTAATGACATAGTTTAGATTGTGAGTTTTGTTGAGTAGAACTCCAAATTTGTTTTATTTGACAAAAACTGCTTTTTTGGACTTTATGCACATCTTTATTGATTACACAAACATTTCTGAACCGATGGCCAAAATTTAAACTATTTTAGAAAGGAGAGGGATGGGCCTTTAAAACGATATACATACATATATTATTCGACTTAATATACTATGAGGTTTGATAAGGTAAACTTGGCAAATGCGAATTTTTTTCATATTTTTTCAAGTTTTTGCTTTCAAAGTAGAAAACTTTAATTGAGAAATATAAAATAAGTGATTTCGTTCTTAAAGTGCATCATCTTGTGAAGAGATTGACAACTCGTTTGATAAAATCGAATGAAAATTACCGTAGTTATCATTTAAAAAGTATAACAGTAGTGTTATATTTTTCATATAGATTTTTGCAAATGAGCTTTCAGTTCAAAAATTTTCAGAATTTTTGATGGAACTTGGAAAATGTGTCAATTTCACGTTTAACCTACCACCAGAAGTTAGCCAATGTTTGCGCAAAGCGAAATAATAATATTTCCAAAAAACACAAATATTAGCCGACTTCTGGTAGTCCTTCAAACGTGAAATTGACACATATTGCGGTAAACAATCAAGATCTATCAAAAATTTGAAAATTTTTTAACTGAAAGTTCATTTGATAAGATGACGTATATACAAATATAACACGACTGTTATACTCTTTAAATAATAACTACGTTAATTTTTGTTCAATTTTATCAAACAAAGTGTCAATCTCTTCCGAAGATAATGCACTTGCAGAATGTCGCCACTTATTTTATATTTTTTAATTAAACTTTGCAATTAAGAATGGCCAAACTTGAAAAAATAAGAAAAAAAAATAATATTTCCAAGTTTACCCCATCAAATTTCATAACATATAAGTTTGAACAAAATGTTTATGTATACCGTTTGAAGGGCTAATCTCTCCTCTTTCTTAAAACACTTTGGATTTCTGAAATAGGTTCAAACATATTTGGGTAATCAATAATCTTGTGTGAAAAGATCAAAAAAATTCGTTTTTGTGAAATAAAACAACATTTAAGTTGCAATAAAACAACGATGGACTATTCGATTGACATGAATTTTATTTATCCGAAAGATAATCTTGTGGCATTACATTTTAATCCGCTGGCGCGGATGTAGTCCAATCTGGACGTCCAATTTTCGATGACTTTTTCCAACATTTGTGGCCGTATATCGGCAATAATACGGCGAATGTTGTCTTCCAAATGGTCAAACGTTTGTGGCTTTACCGCATAGACCAATAAATTTACATAGCCCCACCACAGAAAGTAGTCTAGCGGTGTTAAATCACAAAATCTTGGAGACCAATTCACAGGTCCAAAACGTGAAATTAGGCGGTCACCAAACGTGTCTTTCAATAATCTTTTGTGGCACGAGCTGTGTGACATGTTACGCCGTCTTGTTGAAACCACATCTCCTGGACATCATGGTTATTCAATTCAGGAATGAAAAAGTTAGTAATCATGGCTCTATACCGATCACCATTGACTGTAACGTTCTGGCCACCATCGTTTTTGAAAAAGTACGGACCAATGATTCCACCAGCCCATAAAGCGCACCAAACAGTCAGTTTTTCTGGATGTAACGGTGTTTCCACATACACTTGAGGATTACCGTCACTCCAAATGCGGCAGTTTTGTTTGTTGACGTAGCCATTCAACCAGAAGTGCGCTTCATCGCTAAACAAAATTTGCTTATGAAAATCGGGAACAACGGTAATCTCGTTTTGGGCCCATTCGACGAATCTACGCCTTACTTGATGATCGTTTGGCTTCAAATCTTGCACGAGTTGGATTTTGTAAGCACGCAAACCAAGATCCTTCCGCAAAATCTTCCATAAAGTGGATGGACACAGATCCAATTCCTGTGCTCGATGGCGGATGGACTCATTCGGGTCTTCCTCAATGCTACGCTCTACAGCAGCAATAGCTTCTTCTGTACGCACCGTACAGCATCTCTGGGGATGCGAGTTATCAATAAAAGTAAACGTGGTGCGAAAACGTTCCATGGTTAATCGAATTAACTGCTCTGATGGACGATTTTGTCGACGATAAAATGAAGGTAGTGCGCGATACGTTTTCCGCACAGAACCATTATTTTCGAAATAAAATTGCACTATTTGCAAGCGTTGTTCAGGCGTGAGTCTATTCATGATGAATTGCCAAACCAAACTGAGAATAAATCACTTGACAGCTGTTAAATCGGTCGCCATCTTGAAAAGTAATGCCAACTTAAAGTTCTATACCTCTGTAAAAAACACCCTTTATAAAAAAGTATTTTTGAGTTCTACTCAACCTAGTGAAGAAGTTACATGGTCTAACTTACTCGGGTGTATTTTCACTGTCGCACCGTGTTATCAATTTATTTGATCGATATTTAAAAAACCGCCTTTAAGTCGTGAATTTAAATTCCGTAAAGGAAACTCAGAAAGCTCTAAAGTCCTAAACTTATAATATTTTTAATAAAAACTAACCAGAATTTTATTTCGGAAAAATTTTTAAAAAACGTCACACACGTGTCTTATTTTAGTTGTGATTATTTCAACAATTTTTAAGAACTCTATGCACTTAAGGCTCGTTAGAGCCTAACTAAAGGATTGTAATGACCAATTAAGTAAGCAAGGATCGCAATTTTTTTTATCATTTTATAAGTTTCCTGTTATCACATTTCGTTTTCATGTACCAATTTCCTTTTTTAAGTATTGCCGATCTCTAGCTTGAAGCCTTTTGATCTTCTCTTTAAAGTTTAATGGTTAAATCAAAAGACTTAAGCAACAAACTTTTTTTATTTGCTAAAAACAAAAAAGAATTCTTTTTTGTTTATAATCTTGTATCCTGTCATATTATTTTATTTCGATTTGTATGTTTAAAGCAAACAAGCATTAAAAAGCCGCTAATTTTTACAGTTTTATATACGTTAAGTTGGACTCAACTGAAGTGCTTTATGCTTTGGGTTGAAAACTCATTATTCTTTCAAAGCCGCAGACCTCCCGCAGTCTGTGTTCGCTGTTTGGTCGGTTGGTTCTTTAACTTCAAATAAATCATTATTTCGTGGCTTTTGCAACGACTTCATTGCTATGTCAGAGAGTGGCTCTATTGATGCGTCCGTTAATCATCATTCATGAATGATAGATACAGTGAGTGAGTGAGTGTTGGCGGTACTTTTCAATACCAAAGAGATTGATTTTTTATTTTTTGCCGCGTTGTTCCGTATATAAATTAGCAAACAGCCTGTGGTTTTCATGTTGTTATTGTTGTTGTTCTTGTTTTTATATTATGGCGTTTGTGTTAATTGGTCTATGAGGCCTTAGCCACAAATGATTGAATGAATGATTGAATGGCTGGCTATTCATTTAGAATTTTTTTTTTGCTTTTTTCAATAATTGATTGAAAGCCTGTGCTCATGTTGATGTTTTCATTCACTCACTTATTCATTCATTCATTCATTCATGCATTTCGATATTTAAAGACAAGAAATTTGCTCAGGTGTTTGTTAACATGTCTTTAAAGATGCTTATGCTTGATGCTTGATGCTCATACTGCTGCTTCTGCTGCTGTTGAGCACATTTTTATGACAGCGATTTATGACAATCCATTGGTTTTAATATATTATTTTTGCTGTTGTTGTTGTTGTATTCATTATGATTTCATTTTAAACATAAGCTATGAATAGTTTGCAGCATCCGCTGATGTGTTGGCATTTCATCACAGCAACACAATCAATCTGAATGGCTTGGTTGGTTGGCTGGCTAGTTGGCTGGCTAGTTGGCTGGCTGGCTAGTTGGCTGGCTGGCTAGTTGGCTGGCTGGCCTTTATGTTTAAAGCCTTTTAAGTTTAAATAAGACTTTGATGGCTAAATTGTTGGGCCGTTAAAGCAACCACATCATCCTCATAAAACCTAATCAAAGCAAAGCTTTGTAGAACACTGTGCTGACGAGCAGAAGTGTTGAACAATTTCTTGATTGTTTAAACAACAAAAAGAGAGAGAGAGAGAGAGAGAGAGAGAGGGGGGGGAGAGAGAGAGAGGGAAATAATGTTGTATTATTATTAAATTTTAATTAAATAAAGCAATTTAATGGGCCAATAAGGAAAATCGGAAAATGATTTATAGCCTATGCAGCCAGGCATTACAGGTTTAAAGAAATTGATTGATTTTTTTATAAGAACTAAAGAAACGACAGCGGTAGCTCCCTCTCTAAGCCATATTTAAGCAGTAGCGCCTAATCGATTTTATGCATCAAAAAAGACCAAAAAAATATATAAAATAAAGGCCTCCAGCTTGCCATGCACAGGCAGCTCTTATCAATAAAACCATTAAAGAAACGAAAAGAAAAAAAAAGAGATTAATTGACTCCCCCAACCCTTAAACTAAACAAACCAAACCAAACCAAACTAAACTAAACAAATACTTTTCAATCATATTAACGCTAAATTTGAGTAGGCCTATAACGCCTACACAATACGTCTGCTAACAACAACAAAAAAAAACCAGGCAACAAGCAACCCTTAGCCACTAAAACATTATGAAAACATATGACCTCTGAACCACCACCACCACGACCATCACCATCATTAAACGATAAAAGTACATTAAATAGTAGACTTTCTTTCTTTCTTTGGTGGTGTTTTCTTATTATTGTTGCTGTTGTTAGTATAAAAAAATATTACAATTAATCATGAAAATAACAACATGCCACAAATTACATCCCTGTGTCATACACAAACATACATACATACGAGTACATACTTGCACAATGACAAATTCATAGATTCATACACACTAAACATGCAACATAATAAAGTGGTCGCACACTTTAAAACAATTATACAGTACAAGACAAAAGTGAGACACCATAACGGAGTATCACTTGTAGACATTATGCCGGTCTTTACGATACAGTTTTTTAAAATCCAAAGGATATTCTGTAGAGAAGACAAGGTGATACAAGATACAAGATAGAAAACATAATTTTTCATTACATACCCTCAGTCAGGACTGCAACCCAGTTAGGTTAGGTTAGGTTAGGTTAGGTTAGGTTAGGTTAGATTAGATCAATTAGACAAGTACAGTACCCGGAGGTCGAATTGACCCATTGTACAACGTCCTAGTTTCTCACACCACTTGTGTTATGTGTGTTAATTTTAGACATGAGTGGTGGGACCTACAGTTTAAAGTCGACTCCGAACGACTTTATTTTACTTTATTTACTCTCAGAGTTTTTGCCAGAAATCTGCTGAGAGGAAGTCGACGAAGAAATACTTTTTTGTATTTTCAAACCTACAACCCAGTTTCTCAAACCACTTATGTCTCGATAATATTTTCTGACAAGCTACGTGTTATATCGACTCTATTGGAAGCATAGGATATCTGAGGCAGTCATCATCAGACTCATTGTATTGTAAACTGCTTAGTTCAAGTATAAACAATCACTCGCAATCGTCCAAATTAGGAAATCAGACGCTATATTCATACATACATGCACACATACATAATTGGTCATTACAACTTTTCAGCCAGGTTTACAACCTAGTTTCTCACGCCACCTATGTTGTGTGTGCTATTAATTTAATCCATAAGTGGCGGCGGAACTACAGTTTAAAGTTCATTCCGAACGACAGATTTTTGAGGAACTTTTTCATGGCATTTTTTTATTTACTCTCAGAGCTTTTGCCAGAAATCCGCTGAGAGGAAGTCGCCGAAGAAATATTTTTTCATGCTTCGTTTTGTTGGAGATATGTATGTGACATGGGGTTTGAACTGTGGCCTCACTTCTAATAAGCCAACACACACTACCTACTAGATTACGGCGATTTCATTCAAGATATCATATGCAAAACGATTCGATAGCATCTTAATCAAGCGAATAAAATAAACCAAAGTGCTGATGTAAAGAACTTGCCAACAGATCGTCCCAAACCATCACAATGCGACATGAGTTCCATCAGTGCATACCATCAGCTACTGCGTAAAATCTGGACGGCAAAAGTAAATGGCAGAGAAGTGGAACGTGAGCATCATTCACCTTACTAACTGAAAAAGAAGTGTTAATGACCTCAACAACGCGTATAAGATCATTACGATCGTCTTATATGAGAACTCGTATCGTCCAGGGAGAAATCTATGGCATTGAGAAATGTACTCAAATCAACCTAGACAGGCAGCAAGAAGACTTCCGATCTTTAACAGTTGAAAAAGCCGAATCTGAAAGGTGAATCTGTCAAATTAATTGTAATTTATTCAGTCTGAAATCGCCGTAGGCAAGTTGGTAGTGTGTTGGCTTATTAGACGTGAGGCCACGGTTCAAACCTCAGGTCGACATCTCCATCAAAACGAAATCCGAAAAAATATTTCTTCGGCGATTTCCTCTCAGCAAAAACTCTGAGACTAAATCAAATTGCCATGAAAAGTTTCTCAAAAATCTGTCGTTCGGAGTCGACTTTAAACTGAAAGTCCCGCCACTCATGTATAAAAATTAACACACCCAACATAAGTGGGCTGCCTTCCAAAATATTAGTTGCTTTGTGTTTGAACAAAGTATCGTGTTTCATAATGCCGCTGTACAAAATATACATCTACAATGTATTCTATTTCAAAATGTCGTCAATTTGTATTTTAACGCAGTCAAAAAGCAATCAGGCATCGGATTTATAGTTGATGCACTGTTTGGTTACTTTGCATATCTACATTGTTTATATACAGTAGTGGAACCGCATACAAACTTTGTATTGATACATTTTGGAAGGCAGCCAATGATCAATTATGCATGTATGCATGTTATTAAGTCTGTTTTGCCAAATCGCTGAATGAGCTCTGGAGCAGTTGGCATCTGAACTTAATTTTAATCAAAAAATTGTCTTCATTTCTGGATGAATAGGTACGTGAACAAACCAATTCGTTTCTAATTCAAAAGGCCGTTATTTAGTGTGGATTTGGGACTGGCGAGAGTCATCGATTCAAATTTTTGTTGAGAACGACCTTAGCGAGTCACGTTACTGCCAACCACGAGAACTGTAGGTCGACTTCTTTTGACTTGAATTGAATGATTTGGAGGCCAAGTTCATGTGGTTTCAAAGGATGGCGTTACGTGGCGCACAGCTAATGTCACATTGAAAATTGCTCACGAGAGAGAACTGATTTCACGTGAAGCAGATCTAACGATTTAACTTTCTTTTTGTTGTGTTTCCTTAATTCACAGCCGTATGCGAATAGGCCACAAACCACAGCGATCTTCAAAGTCACCATCAATCAAATTCAGTCTGATTTATGTGGCAGAGTCATGTAAATTTATGGCAATAAGTAACCAAATGAGTTTGAAGTGGAAAAAGTTATTTGGATGGATATACTCTGCGAGAAGGAAAATAGCAAGAGGTGGAGACTCTTCTCAAGTTAAATGCGTTTGGAACAATCTAATCTTTTGTTGGGTAATTGAAATGCGAAAACATTAGAGTCACGTATTAGAATATCCAGAAATACCCTGAGGCCCTTTATTTCGGGCACTGTAGACTCAAAGAACATTTGTTCAGAATTTAGATTGCCCATCTTGTGCTGGCAATGCAAGAAGGCACCAGCTCTGGGCTCTCAATGATCAGATGAGGTTATCTGTTTCGACCCAAATTCACAGAAACGGCTAGCACAGGGAGTTAGGGATGAGTACTTGCCACTGCCTTATTGATACTTATTCGAGAAGTCTCTTAGATGGGTTGCAGGTGGAAACTATCACCCACTTCCTTTGTTTATCTCCAACGTTTTTAGTAAACGGATGCATATACCTTATAAGAGAAAATTGTCTTGGGATAGCTGATCTGTAGATACAACATTTGTTCAGAATTAAGATCGCCAATCACTTAGTTATCATTACTGATACCGAACAACACCCTGAAGATTGTTAGAGCAATAGGATTGGCATAACCTACATATACTGAGAGCAGTACTAGAGATCTTATTGTCGCAGTACTCTGTCTATTTTATACACCTTGAGGAGTATTTTGAACAAACTTTTCTTTCAATTCACAATGTGCCTTAGAAAATAAGAATAAAAAAGAATTCGCAACCATATTAAAAACCTTTTTTCATCCTATTCCAGGCTATTTGACTAATCCTAGTTCTAACAAGCAATTCTTATAAGGCATATCGAAGAAACTTGCAATTTCGTTAAACAAATCAAATAATTTTTATAAGCTTTGGACCATACAGGTATATACATACACACATACATAAATGACCATTACAACCCTTCAGCCAGGATTAATTCCAGCTTCTCATACATACCATATAGTCCCCTAATTCCCGGTGCAACATAGAGTTGCAGAGTTTCAATAGTAATTTATGCTTCAGGGAGAATAGTAGGCTACGCCATTGTTCCCCTAGACTAGAGCTTGGGCTGTCATCTAAGCCACCAGCTTAGCCTGTAGCAAACGTAACAAGTATGTCTACTTTTCCAGATGCTATTAGACCATCCGACGGACATGCTAAAAAAAAATGCCGATCGATTTTCAAGCATTATTTTTCAGTGTAACATTTTAAATGTTGCGCACTGTATGAACTTCTCTTTCTACTCCATTAAGTACTCACACTTGCTGGAAATATGACGGCAAGAAAACAACAACAACAACAAGAATAATAACGATAAACTAATGAAAACTAAAGGAACATAAAAATGAAATCAATCAACCTTGTGATAAATTATATGTACATATGTATGTATATATAGAGAGAGAGAGACAACAACAGCAAAACAACTACCACAGGAAACCTTAGCAAAACAGAAAACAAAACAGAAAATATTGAAAGTCTTACACTTTTACTTGAAAAGGACAAGAAAATGAATGAAAAGAAAACACAATAAAAACAACAATAAAAAACAATACAAGCAACTAAAACCATAATAAAAATGGCAACAAAACAAGCTCAAAAACACAATTAAAAGTAGAATTTTATAAAATTGTTGCAGGAACAAGAACACGCCGCCCCTCTTCAAGTACCCCCCTTTTCAAGTACCAAAACAACAATTTTTAGGAAGAAATATGAGATAAAACAAATGAAATTAAATTGTTGTACGCATATATTGGTGAGGCAGGAAGATGAGCAAAAAAAAAACAAAAAAAAGTACGAAAGTCGGCCTGTCGGTCAGGAAGCACTATATAGTGCCTTAAGTTTTTTTGGAATATTTTATGAAAAACGTTGCTATTTTGATTCGAAAATATCTGACCATAATTGCGTGAAAGTTTTATCAAACTTATCAAAACCTCCGTCTGATTTGACCATAATTTCGTGACTGTTTTATCAAACTTATCAAGCCTCCGTTAGATTTGGCCATAATTGCGTGACTGTTTCATCAAACTTAACAAACCCTTCGTCTGATTTGAATGAATGCTTTACCAAACTTATCAAACCCGCGGTCTGATTTGACCATAATTTCGTGACTGTTTTATCAAACTTATATGATTTGACCATAATTTCATAACTGTTTCATCAAACTAATTAACCCTTCGTCTGATTTGACCATAACTTCGTGACTGTTTTATCAAACGTATCAAACCCTCCGCCTGATTTGAATGGATGCTTTACCAAACTTATCTAACCCTCCGTCTGATTTGACCATAATTTCGTTACTTTTTTACCAAACTTATCAAACCCTCCGTCTGATTTGACCATAATTTTATGAATGTTTTCTCAAACTTATCAAACCCTCCGCCTGATTTGAATGGATGCTTTACCAAACTTATCTAACCCTCCGTCTGATTTGACCATAATTTCGTGACAGTTTTATCAAACTTATGAAACCCTCCGTCTGAAGTAGCAGCCATCTGGTTTACAAGCAAGGACGTTGCCCGATTTATTGACTTAGCTTCGTTGCAATGAACTGATTTAGATGGAGTATACCAGCGCTGGTTCTAAGGCGCTTACTGATCCACTAGCTAACCCGTTAATAGCTCTCAACTTATGTAGCCGAATTCACAAAAACTGCCTGCACTTCAATTGGATTTCCAACTCTCAAAAAATGTCCTACCGAAGGCTAGGCAGTAACAGAGAAGGTGTTCTGTAGCCTCCAACTCCTCCTCACCTCTACTTACTCGGCAGTAACTCTTCTGGGATCCATGGAAGATTCTTGTCACCAAGCTAACCTCACACATTCCTCTGCAAAAAATCCAATCACAATCCTTAGACTGATTATTAGACTGATTATTAAGCTGATTTAGTACGCCAATTCTACTGTCATGAATAGGAGATCCAACGCCTGGTCCTTGCCTTATGTTGGGATGACTTCTTGGGAGGTAGGGATGACTACTTGTCACTGCTTCATTAGTACTCATCCAAGAGTCTTTTATACGGACTACAATGATATTAAAAAGAGTGGAACTTTCAACCACTACCCCTCTCTATGTCCAGCGTTTTCAGTAGACAGCTAGATATAGGTTATACCAGAAAATTGTCTTTGTATGGCTGACCTGATGTCTATGAACATCTGCAGGCTCTATTGGTTCATTAGAATGAAGTTAGTTTAAGCGTGACTAATGGTGTTGTAGGTAGTCTGTTGGACGTGAGGCCACGGTTCAAACCCCAGGACAGACATCGCCAACGATGTCTTCTGTGACTTTCTCTCAACAAATTTCTGAGAGTGAATAAAATTGCCATGAAAAGTTTCCCAAAAATGTGTCGTCCGGAGTCGGCTTTAAATTGTAGGTTCCGGCACTCATGTATAAAATTAACACACACAACAAAGGTGGTGTGAGAACATAGTTCGTAATCCTGACTGAAGGATTGTAATGACCATTCATTCATTACTGTATGCCTTTCAGTTCTTTGTAATTCGCGCTGGTATGGAACATGTCGTTGGGTGAGCTCGATCAACACATTCTCTTAATATCGACTGACCTGATGTTGTTCTTGGCCCTCCACTCTGACTCTGACTGTAAATCTGTAGCAAATCTGTAGCAAATCTGTAGCAAATCTGCTCAGTTCTGATGATAATCATGAAGAACTTTTTTCTAACATTACAAACTACTTGTTGGGGTAGGGTATAGGGTACAATACCAACAACAACAACAATAATAACAACAATATTTAATTTACACGTTTCTAACCTCTTTGTGTCAGAGAAGAACAATGAAGTCAACAAGAGTTGGTGATAGTGAAACGCACTCTCATTATTGATGTCCTCTCAGGCAAAAGTTAAGTTTTTTTTTTTCATTTTGAATGAATGAACTTAAATAAAGGAATTATCCAGAGCGTCAATGTTTGTGTATATATTTGTACACGTGCGTATGTGTATGTATGTGTAAGTGTAAATAAATACATACATATACAGAAACGAATCCAAATGATTGAATAAAAAAGGAATTTTTAAAGATAAAATTGGCATGTGTTTTGTAGCATTTTAATTTCACATACAAACTCACACACAAACATACATACATACATATGTATGTACATATTTAGTAAAAGCTCACGCATTTAGCCATGCATACATTTTGAATATACAGTGACACTGAAAAAAATAGCAGCAGAAAAACAATGTGTCCTGTGTCAAATGAAAACATACAGTATGAGTTAAAATAATAAGTACAGTTCATTGTCTGTTTGGGTATCAAAAAAATAAATTCTTGTCATAGTATTGGGCAATCCATTCCATAGTTTCAAAACCTTTGATCTGCACGGTCTGTCTTTTATTTGAAGTGTCATTTATTTAGCGAAAAATTCGCTACAAAAACAGTTGAAACACTCTACAAGAGTACGGATTCAAACGTGGCCACTTTTTGGGAGCATTCAAAAGAAAAGTCCTACATAAGTTAAAGTAGTAGTAGTAGTACGAGTTGACGCTGATTTCCGCATTCGATCCAACAGTGAGCTATATGAGCTCCTCAACAACATAGACGTTGTGCAGCGTATTAACATCCAGCGGCTGCGCTGCCTCGAGTATTTCGTTCGAATGGATCTGGATGCTCCGGCGAAACGGGTGTTTGATGCGAAGATTTGCGGAAGTCGACAAAGAGGAGGACCTTGTTCGTTTTGGAGGGACCATGTCTGGAAGCCCTATCATCGATTGTTGTAACCAACCGACGAAGGCGCGCAAAAAGCAGAGGCTCCTGGAAGGATGTGCTTAAGCTGTGCAATCCTATAGTCGGGTGGTTAATGGCCAATAAAGTAAGTAATCGTTAGAATTTATCGAACGGTTGGGCTAAGTTTTTTCGAAAATTACACACAGAACCATTAACAGCAATTCTTAGTGTTGCGGCCATTGGATAACCAACTTTTTTTGGCGTGTACTTAAAACTACGAGCTGAATGGTATGTGGTTTCAATAGCACGGTATCAAGAGCCATCAACACTACCGACTCTGGCTTTATTGCGTGATAAGTTTGCGAAGAAAAGTGCTTCACATTTTGGTGGCAATTTAATACCATTGGACTTATTTTTTCCACCACCCATCCTCTCTAAATTTCTCGAAAGCAAATGATCTCAGTAAGTAACTTCCATCGAACTCTGTTGGTAGCTGTTCTTAAGTCTCGAAGCTTGAAAAGCCACTTCGTGTGTTGTTTCAGCATGCCAGGAAGATCTAGATGGCTATAAGAGAGAGAGCCTTGGTGATTGCGCTGCAATGTCGCCTTTGAAATCTCTTTGTTGAATTGCAATATAGGCCCGATCCGTGCATAGTTTCCTTTGAGGAATACGTACAGAATTGTTTGTTGGTTTGTAGTACACAGAGATTTAATACTGTTTACTGAGTGCGGTTAGAAGCAATGACCATTTTCTATTGATATTGGTTGGAAAATACTTGTAGTTAGGTTAGGTTAGCGGGTAGCTTGCCATTCACAATCAAGTTCACTCGGTGGCTCATATAATATAGGTAGCAGGCTGAGTCTCCGTTGAAACTCTCATATTCTCCACAAGATTTTTGTAATCAATTTCGCCTCAGTTCCATAACCTCTGCTTCGCCTTCACTTTAATCTGCAAGCGCTTCATTAAAACTACTTAGCTGCTATTATTTTACTCTTCTCTTAAAAAAAATTCTTACAAAGTGTTGGAATTATTTGAAGTCACAGTGTTGCTACGCATTGCGCATCAATGAAACATTAAACGTTTGCAACATAAAACGGAGGGTAATTTTATGCAGAATCTCTACCTTTTTTCTTTTTTTTTTTTGCTTCCCCCTTCTAGAGAATCTCGTTTTGTTTTCGTTGTTCATTTTTATTGGATTTTTATTTCGTTATTCAATGTTTTTTTTTTCTTCTTTGACTTTTTTACCTCATCGCCTTTATCAAATTACATTTTAATGAACATGTTACCACAGACACCACACACACACACCAGTCAGCGGAGTCCATTATCGTTGAATTTACGACATTTCAAGTATTTAAAGTGGCCTTCTATACAAAATATTTCTTTCTCTTTCTCTCTCTCTCTCTCTCTCTCTCTCTGTGTTCTTTTGTTTTTGTTGGTCATTTGACTTGTCTGTCCTGACAAACGATTAAAGAAGGATTTCTTTTGAAATAAAACTAATTCTAGTGAAATTTATATCGGCTGAATTTAATTGTTTATAAAAGTTGGTCAAAAAATTTAAAATTTAATCAGGATTTATGAAGTTTCAAATTGTGTTTGGAGTCCTAAAAACTTTATTCAGACACCTGGCAATATTCTAGGTTTTACCCCCAAAAGCTTTCTTATATGTTAAGGATCAGTTGAGACGCGAATGCAAGCGAATTTGGAAGTAAAACTGATGTCATCTGTATTGTAAATTGAACGCTAGAAGTAGTAGTCTGTAGCTTTATTATCCTACTAGCTCAGGCATTGTCTTAATGAATGAATTCTACTTCATTACAGCGCTACAAACCTTATGCTACGGTGGCCCTAGTCTTCGCACATTACTACTGATAAGACAGTCACATTTAAATTTTCCTATTAATCACCTGGAAATTTTAAGAGATCTACTAGGATCACAGGGATGTCAGATTTGTGAGGTATAACGCAGATTGGTCCTTCATACTTAATGTCTGCTTAGATAGCCTGTCAACGACTGGGATTCCCTCCTCGTGAGCAGTTTACAAGGCTCGACATCTCATTAAAAGATACCCGGCATCTACAATGAATGTCAAACATCCAAGGCCTTTAGGTATGCTAGGTAATCTGTTTCTGTTTCTGTTGTATTCAAATATCTCTTTCGGCTACGCGATAATACCATGACCAGTTGCAGTCACCATAGTCTAGCAGGCAGAGTGTTGGTTTATTACAAATGAGGCCGCGGTGCAATCCCAGGTCAGAAATCTCCAACGAAACGCAATACGAAAAAATATTTCCTCGGCGACTTCCTCTTAGCAGAATTCTGGCAAAAACTCTGAGGGGAAATAAAAATTGCCATAAAAAGTTTCTCAAAAAAATGTGTTGTTCGTAGACGATTTTACACTGTAGGTCCCGGCTACATGTGAATTATCACACACAAGTGGTAAGAGAAGCTAGGTCGTAATGCTGACTGAAGGGTTGAAATGACAAATTAAAAATGAAATGAAATCCCACTTGCTCCCCATCACGATTTAGATTCGACCGTAAAAAACTGAATTCCATTCCTATCATTAAGAGAAGCTGCACCTGAGAGGAATCATTATATATCTGTACGTAAAAGACATTTAAGGAAGAGGGGACAGAATATTATATTAATGGGAATACGGTCTGGAAAACACAAAGTCTAAGCTCTAAGCATACAGGTACGGTTGTATCTACTTTTGTTTTGTCTTTTAAATCAATATATAGTTGGCTTAAGAGTATCTTGATTTCCGCCGTAGTCTAGTAGGTAGTGTATCGGCTTCTTAGACATGAGGCGATGGTTCAAACCGCAGGCCAGATATCTCCAAGAAAACAAAACATGAAAATATATTTCTTCAGCGACTTCCTCTCAGAAGTCTTCTGGTAAAACCTCTGAAAGTAAATAAAATTGCCATGGAAAGTTTCTCAAAAATCTGTCGTTCGGTGTCGACTTTATGCTGTAATGGTGTGAGACGAGGTCGTAATTCTAACTGAAGGGTTGTAATGACGAATTATGTATTTTAGGCTATAAGTGGAGTATCTTATGAGTTTGCTAGAATGGCGTTGCTCCATTAATGACATCTTTAGTAAAGGCTACGATGTCTTCTTAAGCATCAGTTGACCTATTACTATTATTGGAAATAGTAAAGCTCCATAGACATATAGGAGTGTATTCCCATCTTCTTCTCCACTGTTGTAGAAGACTTCACTTTTCATTTGCGCTCAATGTTCGCTCTCGGGCCTTGAGAGTATTCTAGCTAAAAGGATAGATAATACAGCTACGGGTAGAACTTCTGCTACAACATTTCAAGGCTTCTTCTGATAGTGGACATGTTACTCTATTCGTTACGTTTAATGGTAATAATCTTTTACTTTGCTTAGGTTCGCAGACATTTGGAATTATGAAGATCAAGGCATTTGCAAAATTCAAGAATATTTGACTATCGAGGAGGTGTTATTGCTTTCACCGTCTAGAATCATTTGTTTTTTTTGTTCCTCTCTAAACTCAATCGCTCTTTAGCAATGATAATTTCAATGTTAATTTCACTTTAATTGTTGACAATTTTTATTTAAATTTAAAATTTTCAGAAATTGACCACAATGTCTAGAACAAATTAAGACATCCATCAACTTTATGGCCATACAGACAGAAAACTTTCATAAATTGTAGGCAAAAACAAAACAAAAACAAATTAAAAATAAAGTGAGAAAATTTCAGACCACATTTCACACTTGTGGCCATTAAAGAAAACTTAGCTAATATTTATGATGAATTTAAATTTGAATATTTTTTTCCCCTCCTTTTTTATGATTATGCCCCCATTAAATAGGCTCGTTCTTGCTGTATCACTTTAATTTTTTAAGAGTAAAAAAAAAGATTAAATGCTTGACTTTATTCTTTTGGTTGACTTAAATGATGTTTTAATAGCTTTTCTTATTTTAACTAGAAATACAGTATGGGCAAAAAATTATAGATACAGTAAGAAATAAAATACTGGATAAATAGTGTTTTCAAGGGAGGTCTATTTACTTGAATCTTTAGTCATTAACTTCAATGTGGAAGAGTTTTCTTGAGAGCTATCCACGATACCAAAGATATAGGGTGGGTCACCTATCGATTTAAATTAGAACCATTGGTTATTTCGAATCTGGCTATACTTATGTCATTCTATTCTGTCACAAAATTCTGTATATTATCTCCACTGAACGTAATGAATCGATTTTTTCTTAAACAACGTTGGGATTTAGTGGGTCAACGAGAAACTGTACGATGATGTCGACATTTCCAGAAAAAAAAACATCTTTTCGGATGAATCTCTTTGTCATCTTGGTGGGTACTTTAATAAGCAAAATTACCGTATTTGGGGCTCAAAAACCCACACGTGGTGTTACAAAAGTCAATGCACCCATTACGAGTGACTATTTGGTGCAGCTTGTGGTGTGGAGCGGCATCATTGGCCCATATTTCTTTAAAAATGAGGACGGCGCAACCATTACGATCAATGGAGACACCTATCGCACCATGATAACCAAATTTTTTGTACCCGCTCTTCATGGTATTGATGTGAACGATGTTTGGTTTTAACAGGTTGCTGCAACTTGCCACACATCTCATGCCACAATCGATTTGTTACGTCAAACGTTTGATGGCCGTTTAATAAGCCGAAATGGTGATGGCATTTGGCCGCCAGGAAAGCTGCGATTTGACACCGTTGGACTAGTTTCTATGGGGTGTCGGTAAAGAAAAGTGTTATGCCGACGAACTAGAGACAATTGAGCATTTGAAGGCCAAAATTCGTGATGCCATTGAAGAAATAGGACCCCATACACTCGGAAAAGTGCATGAAAATTGGTCCGTTCGAATGGAGTACCGTGAGGCTAACGGCGGCAGTCATAAGAAATTAAATGACAGGCATTCATTGAGGCAATAACATACATACATACATACATAATTGGCCATTACAAGCCTTCAGTCAGGATTACGGCCTAGCTTCTCACACCACTCATGTTGTGTGCGTTAATTTTATACGTGAGTGGCGGGACCTACGGTTTAACGTCGACTCCGAACGACAGATTTTTGAGAAACTTTTTTTTCATGGCAGGCTTATATACTCTCAGAGTTTTTGTCAGAAATCTGCTGCCGAAGAAATATTTTTTTTTTCATATTTCGTTTTGATGCCTGACCTGGAATACGAACCCAAGCTTTACGTCTACTAAACCAACACCTTACCTATTAGACTACGGCGACTTCAAAGTGTAGTTGAGGCGATGATAACGCTTTAAATAAATATTTCATTGCCTTTACCAAGCTTTCCTAACCGTTTTATTTCTCAAAACTCAAAAAGTTGTTGAAATAATTTTGAAAACCGTGAGAACTGTGTTGCCAACAAGAAGAAATATTTGATAGCAATGGCGGTCAGACAGGGCAAATTCAGCATTGCTGATAGCAACTTTTTCTGTCATTTTGGTATGACAAAAACCTGAGTTTCAATCTTCAAGAATTTTTAAACAAATAATTAAAGAAACTTCAAACGCGTTTCTTTTTTACCACTTTATGGCCAGAGTTCCACATCCGTTTGCTATGACTACGTTATTGAGAAACAATTTTTTTTCTTGAGTTTTTTATTGAATTTATTAGAAGAGTTTTTTGTAGCAGGTTTTCAATTTTGCAATGAATTTATGCGTTAAATAAACTCGTTCTCTAGTTTCTATTGTTATTGAATGGCTTCCTGTTATTAAAACGAATTAAAACAATTGAATTTAAATTTAAAATTTTTAACGTTTTTATTAAAAAGTTTTCTTTGCATTTTTATTTGATTTTTCATTCATTCATTTCATGATTATTTCATCAACAGTTGACACCGTGTCTGTCTTGCATTGCATTGTCTTGCACTGCTGTGTGGTCATTAATTACTGACGATTTCAAAACCTTATTATTATTCAATACCAGCTAAAGGGGACTTACACCGGCAGGAACTTGTCACCCGGCCAGTATGGAATTTTTTTTTTCTGAAAACTTCAGTAAACTGGTTACAGAATGTGTTTTTTCTAATGATTGCAGGTTAAACTCAAGACCTCTAATAATTTGTTGCTGCAACTGTTATTTGTTACAACACAAACGATTTATTTTGATGCCCAGGCGTAATTATAGATTAAAAATATTGAAAAAAAATTAATAATTTCATACAACGTATGTATGCAAATTGAAACAAAAGAAAAACAAACCTTCTCTGATTCATATGTTATAAAGAAAACTAAAGACAGATGTATTGTTGAAGCTCTGCTTCAAGGGTTTTATGAAGTGTTTAGAAAACTCAACTTATTTACAAACAAACTGTAAGCATTCATCAGCAATAACTGATTCATTGTATCTTTGATATACGACAAGTTTTCGGAGATGACAACTTTTCATGCAGTTAATCCAAAATCTTGACCCCAAGCCTATTGAAAATTTGTGGTTTATATTGATACGATAACCTATTAACACAGAGGGGTTTATGTACACTGTAGTGAATGACAAAATACTCAAAACGAATGGAATGCGAACTTAACGAAAAACCTATAGAAGTGTACGCAATTCAAAATCAATTCTTCGTTTAGACGGCCGCCTCTGGATTTGTTGTAGTAAAGTAATGTTGCGATTAAGAGTAATTTTCGATCACTTTTCTAACATTTCCGGCTGTGCATTAACGAATGTTGGTTATTTAAATGTTTCAAAGTTAGGGAACCATCCACTTAAACATGATCATTGACGTAACCCCATAAAAATAGGCTAAGGATGTCAAATCGCATGAATTTGGTGGTCAATTTGAGGTCACCAAAAGGTCAAATTACTCTTATCGGAAATTCCTTGCACAATAATTAAAAAATCGTGGTTTGAATTGATGGAAAGGGTTCCTTCAGGGCCATTTTAACAAATAGTGCACACCGAATAGTCATGTTTTCCGGGTGTAACGGATTTTTCACAATTCCTTCTAGGTACTCCGAGCCATATATGCGACAACTTTGCATATTAACGCCACCCTTAGATGAGAAATGAGCTTCACTGATAAGGCGAATTTTTGAGCACCCAATCAATCAACGTACATATCTACGGCATTGTGAATAGTCTGCCGTCAACATTAGTAACATGGGTTAGATTTTATATTCATGGAAATACAAATCCATTTGCTGAGTATCAGCAAACTCAGAATACTCACCACACTTTCTCTAACAGAAACGATACGTATATTGCGGTGATGCACCGACCTTACACACATAACTGGTCATTACAACCCTTCAGTCCGAATCACAACCTAGCTTCTAACACCCCGTATGTTATGTGTGTTAATTTCATACATAAGTGGCGGGGCCTACAGTTTTAAGTCGACTCCGAACGACAAATTTTTGAGAAACTTTTCATGGCAATTTTTTATTTACTCTCAGAGTTTTTGCCAGAAATCTGCTTACCGGAAGTCGCCGAAGAAATACTACGGCAACCCACAATAGGGCATTTAAATGATCGCCTCCGGATTGTTGCCGCATTTAATCCTTAGGAGGTAATTTTCGATCACTTCTTGCATATTTTCGGCGGTATATCGTAGATAAGTTAATGAATTTTGGTTTTCAAATGCAGTAATCCCTTGATTTACGTCGCAGTTGGTTCCAAAAAAAGGCGACGTATATCGAATCACGACGCAAATTGAAGTTAGAGGGAATAAAAAATTTGACGACGTAAATCGAAACAACGTTAATCGAGGCGACGTAAATCGAAAGATTACTGTGCTCTAACGTTAAGAGTCGATCCGCATTAACACGGTCATTGTAAACTTCTAATACAACAAAGTTGAAATCTGTCCAGATGTAGTATGTTGCAACTTTCAAGTCAAGTATGGTTATCATACGGCCTTAGAGCACTGTAATGGGTCTTCCCGGGTAATTTTCGAAACAATACAGGCCAATAATTATTCCAAAGCATAATGCCCACAACAATGTCGCCGTAGTCTAGCTGGTACTGTGTTCGCTTATTAGACGTAAGGCCATGGTTCAAACCCTAGGTCAGGCATCTCCAATAAAACGAAAATATGAGAAAATATTTCTTCGGCAACTTCCTCTCAGCAGATTTCTGGCAAAAACTCTGAGAGTAAAATAAAATAGCCATGAAAAGTTTCTCAGAAATTTCTCGTTCATAGTCGACTTTAAATTGTAGGTTTCGCCACTCATAGATGAAATTAACACACAGAACATGAGTGGTGTGAGAAGATAGGTCGTAACCCTGACTGCAGGGTTGTGATGACCAATTATGTATTTGTATATGTATGTATAATGCCCACCGAATAGTCAGATTTAAAACATAATTGGGCAATTCACACGACTTTGTATCGTGTATGTTGTATTGAATACAATAAAAAAAATAAAATTATCAACAACAAGCATACACTGTAGTATTTTCGTCCAACAATACCCACCATACAACGATACAAGAGCTTGTGTGAATTGCCCAAATATTTTTTTTACAATTCCTTCAGGGGTACTTCAAGCCCAATATGCTACAATTTTTCTTGTTAATCTAACCACCGGATAAGGAAAGAGCTTCCCTGCCGAAGGAAATTTTTGAGCACCCAATCAGCATACCTACGGCATTGTGAATAGTCCCGGTTTTAATTGTAGCGTGAATTGGATGTTATATTGAAAGGGATGCGAATGCAAATGTAATATGAGCAGTAATGGGCGATAAAGAAAAGTCCAATTGCTGAGAACGCTAGGAAACCGGCATATTCACGCCCTATGTAGTTTTCATAAGAAATGTAGATGGAAAGATTCAAGAACACAAACAAAGAAACCATCTGGAGAAGGTTATCAATCTGATTGGACGTATGTAGCTGAATTGAAATTAATTGATTGATGATAGGACTGCTTAGAAAAATTTCTATAGTGGCCTATGCACATTATTAAAATTAAGGGATAATATTGTTGGGTTTTTCAATTTTCCCTCTCTTAACTGCAAGAGTAATACTGTTCCTCTCAAAAATAAAAAAATAGACCCAAGCTTTCTAAAGAAGTCAGATGTTGCGAACACCCAGTTGAGATGTTTACACCCAAAACAATTAAAAAAAATTTATCGTATACCTAGTAGTCGGTCCGGAGATTTGAAAATTCGAGAGATTACGAAAACAATGAACATTTCACATGGCTTGGTGGTTAAAACATGGACATTGAAAGCTACTGACCACAAACGCAATCATGTGACAATTTCGAAGGAGTTTTTGGCAAAATGAAACATTTTTATGGCGTTTCGTAATTGTAGATGAAACTTGGTTTTATTACAACACAACAGAAGCCAAACAGAAGTTAAAACAATGGATTTCTCGAACGTAATCGACACTAAAGAAGGTTAATTACTGTTTGGTTTGTAAGCGACCCTTTTTTGGGCACTTGTAAGGCACATTGACAGCTTTCGAAAGGTTAAAAACTCAATGACATAAAAAAACGACGACTTTTGGTTAAGAAAATTTATTTCTTTTTGTACCAGGAGAATGCATGGGTACACAGTTTTCCTAGTAAATATTCATAGATAATCTACGAATTGCTTTCTCATCTGCCCTATTCTCTAGATACAGATTGTCGTTACTATTTCTTGTTTCCAAATCTGAAGAAATGAAGCGGCGCAAATCATATCTCATTTGATGATCTTGTCAAATTTTTGATAAAAAAAAATCGAGACAAGTCTGAACACCTCAAAGCAGATATTGTTGGTAAACGTTTTGTTCTAAAAGTCACAGACTTATTGATCCATTCTCCTAATAGTACATGTCAATGAGCACTACTTCAGTATCAAAACTCGGATATCATTAGTGTTCCGAGCATGTGTTTATTTTGGAGTCCGTAAGGTTCCTTTTAACTGCACGTACATATATGGAAGACTAGTTACTGCGATCGTTTGATATGTAAAACAGTCTTTATAACCTAGGAGTTCACTTGATAGCTTTTTTTCTTCTTTATTAAAGAATTTAATTTTTATTTTATCACACTATTTTTTCTTTAATAGAATTTCCCTTTAAAGTCATGTCAATGATGGCAACAAATGAATTCGTTTAAATGACTGAATGAATGAATGAATGATTATGAATGGTATTGTGGCCGAATTTAAATGAAATTCTTTAAGACAAAACACGATATCAGCAACAACAACACAAAAAGAACATTATTAAAGTTACATTTGTCAGTGCAAGAGTAAAGCAAAGCCGGAGTCGGAGCCAGGGAGCCAGGCAGCTAGGCAGACCGGCAGTAAGGCCGTTGTATAAATGAATTCCTTTTCAGTTTTTTTTCTTTTTTTTTGTATTTTTTCTATTGGAATGTATGGCGAATGTTTGTGTACCTGCTGCGTGTCTTTGAGTTTCTGTGGGTCTGGGTTTTTTTTTCTTTCTAAAGAAACTTCCATTTACACCCTTCACACTTCCTGTTTCCCTTTTTGGCTTTTGGTACAAAACCTTTTGAAAAAGTAGTGTTTTTTGCTCTCATTTTTATATATTGAGCCATGGACAGTGGGCCAAAAAAAGGTAATAAAGAAGTCAGATTTTGATCATAGAAATAGAAGAGATCTAAATACACTAGGCTAATAAGCTAACACATTAATAACTAGACATTTTCTTTTTAAGGCACCAAAAGTCTAAGCAATGTTTGTTTCTTTTACAAAAGCATGTCAAAGCCAAAATAAGAACAAATAATATTAAAATATTATTTATTTCAAGGCAAATAAATTGTTAAAATGTAATAAAAATTTTAGAAAATATGAAAAAAAAAATAAAAGTGAATGAATTTTTGTAATTTAAAAACATTCGAATTGCTTTTGGTTTAATAAATTTCTTTTAAAATATTTGTATTATTTTTAATTATAAACTGAAAGCCCACTTTCTTTTGTATATACAAATCAAATTTCATCAAAATCGCAGCAATAATAAAAAAGTTATTTAAGTTTTAATATTTCCTTAAGGTTTTCTAAGGATTTTAAAATTTCTGACTCTTAATAAAACTAAGCCCACTGTGTTCGACGTAGGCTATACACACAAACTCTTGTAGTGTATTTTAAATATATGCACATAAACAGAGCACACAGTTAGACGCCATTTTTGTTTTTGTAAAAATAACAGCAAACACACAAAAAACAACAAACTGCTCTCTTGGTGTAGCATGGCTAACGAGAGGCATTGTGTTGTGTATGACTGAAAATAAAAAGGGTGTGTTTTGCACGCACACTAAAGCAGAATTTGATGAAAGAAATGTATGCATTGTGAGAGAAGGAGAGAGATTGAACATTACTACACCAGTAGTGCTAAGAAACGAAAAAAATGCTTCGTTTTACACAAGGAAAACTTGTTTTACTTTTGTTCACTCTCTCTGTGGCTGGTTCGCTCTCAATATTGTAAACAGCAGACGCATTGGAATACACAACTAACCGAAAGGGAGGGTTTTTTTCTTCAAAATGTGTAACAAGCGGAGAACACGCCCAAAACAAGAGAGCAACAATGCACACAGCATGAGTAGAAAAACTTGTTTTTCAAAAGCAGGTGTTTTGTTGTTGTTTATATTTCTAATGTACTCTTGCTCTTTTGCGTACAAAATAGATACATAGGGGGCTAAGAATGTGTGTGTTCCCGTTCATGTAGCCTGTGTTGCTTGCAAGAGAGTGTATATTTTTACTTGTTTCTTGCAAGTGTGTTAGTGTTGCTGTGTGGGGTTTTTTGTTTTTTTATTGTGGTTTTCATTGTATTGTTTTTGGCGCCTTTTCATTTACTGTGTTGTGTTGCTATTGCTTGCATTCGTTTTTTTCTTTTGTCGTTTGTAGTTTCAGCCATAAGTATTGAAAGTCGTTTAACATACACTAGATGGCGCTAACAGTTTTAAATGAATTTTAAAATTTTTTATAAGGAAATTTAAAAGAAAAATCAAATAAAATATTAAATAATTAAACCACAACACATTGTAAATGCTTAAAATATTTATAAAAAAGAGGCCAAATAAAATCTTCATTTAATATTCGTAGTTTTCTTAAAAAAAAAATAACAAGAATTTTTCCGTCTTTCGTTAGCTTTACTTTGCAAATGGTGAAAAGCGTAACAAACCGTTTGCAAATAAAAATTTGTTGGTGATTTCCTAGCTGCCAAAATAATGTGAAATTAAAAAAAACTGAATTTAATGTGTTTGCATTTGAATTATTCAACTTTCTTTAAAAACAGGAAAATTTGAAAGAAATATTATAAAGCTTTTTGGACCTAAGAAGTTGGCAGCGATTGTTTTATTTATCATTGTGTTTGAAATGACTTTATTGGCAGAAAAACTTACGACCTCAATTCACCCTGAGAAACTCACAATTTTGTCTGCTACTTAGTGTATTGTGATGGATCCACGTTACGCATACGATTTCGAAATCATCCTAAAACTCTCATTGCAATAAAAAATGGCAAATCCTTCATTGAAATTGTTACACGATTGCGTTTGTGGATATTGTAAGCAAACGCGGCAACCATCTTGAGTGACGCTATCGTACCGTGGGCATTCCAAAATACATACGTTCAACACTACTTTATTAGTTGACTAATCCACATTGGAAATTCATTGTGTCTCAGGTGTTTTCTGGTGCATTTATGTACGTTCCATCCACAGTTAAGAAACGTCGTGAAAACTCAACCATATTCTTGAACGATGCCAAACGATTCTGCAAATTCATTAAAAATTGAAACCACTGAACCATTTGACATATCTAGGGCCTCCACAATCTCCTGGACTTTGGATCTCCGGTTGGTAAACACCACATCGTGTTTTTTCTTCGTCCATCTGAGCGACAACAATGCTTGCCATCTTCTATGCTTGCATTGCCACAAACAAATTTACTTAAACACTTTTTATCATTAGAATTGATGATGAATTCTTGGTTACTGGTTTTTCCTTCAAACATAAATGGTGCAACATGACTTCTTAAATGCATATTGAGAGAGGTAGTGCAGGCAAAAGATTCTAAGAGTTACGAGTTTATGTATCCCATCCTGGTAGCAAAAGTCCAAAAAAAGTAGTTCCAAGTTCTATAAAATATTTCGCTTTAGATTTTCATTGCTTGTAGTGCATTTCTCTTCCAACTTATCAGTAGAGCTAGTATTGAAATCGAAGTGAATTATTCTTAGCATATGGGAGGTGAAGCCAAAAGGCCAGTTTACACATTCTCTAGGGATCTAATTGCCGCTAACTATCGGCAAATTTGTGTATCCGAAATAAATATTCGTTAAGCGGCTGTCTTTATAGCCATTTTATCAGCCACAATTGTGCGCACGTACTTGCAATGTAGATTGACATCCGATCTTATCATGCGATCCTGATCCGTTAGTTAGTAGTTGGATGATGTACTTTAAAAGACGTAGGCCATTGCTGTAATAGGATTTTTCTGTTATTTCCCTGCTTTTTACTAAAACTTCTGTTATTTTAATTACAGAATAATTTGGTTTCCAAAACGCATCAAAAAAATAACTGCATTTTCCAACAACAAAAAAAAATCTAAATTCGCTCACATTTATAACTGGAATCCCCCCATTAACAATATGTAAACAAATACACACACACACTCTCATTCTCATTATTTTCATGTACTCATCATACATTGTAGACGAGAGTATGAAGTATAAATTGAAAATAAAAAATGTTTGGCAGACAAAAAGAAAATAAAAAACAATGAAATAATGAGAGAGAGAAAGAGAGAAAAGAAGACGATTATCATTGACGGTGTTAATCAGCAATTATTTGTTACTTTCAACACTCAATAAATCTTAACGAAAATAGTTTACAGTTGTTGTTATGATGTATTATTGTTGTTGTTAGAAGAATCCATTCACTCTCGTACCCACACATACTTGTGTGCTCCGTTACAGTGCATTGCAATAAGATGAAACCAAATGTTGTTAAATTACAAAAATGAATCAATTCTAGACTGGATGCCAAAAACTAGGAGATCTGAGGTACAATTGGAGAAGAAACATTGGATCTTTTATTAAGCGTTTCCTACCTATTTAAATAAAGCACAGTGCTTGTGCGAAAGACCTGTTGTTGCCATTATATGTGGAACATCGTACGTTACAATGTCCGTCACAGTTTTTTAGGGTGGAGTGCATCCGAAGTGTCCCATTTTCCATGACTCTGGCTCATAAATCAGGTAAAATTAGACAGCTGGCATGCTTTATATCGACTTTGAGAACCGGCGTGGTTTCTGATTTATTGGCACATACCTGCGACTTAAGAAAACTCGCACAAGAAAAGGTCTTACGGGATCAAACCGCATTCTCTCGGTAGCCAGTTCACAGCTCCTCCACGAAAGATGATAATGGTCTAAAAATGCTCGTACAGAACATTCATTACGGCGTTGTCCTCTGAAACTATATTTCTTTGGTATTCAGATTGTCCAATTCGCGACCCAGTTTCTCACACCACTTATGTTGTGTGTGTTCATTTTATTCATGAGTGGCGGGACCTACAGTTTAAAGTCGACTCCGAACGACAGATTTTTGAGAAACTTTTCATGGCAAGTTTTATTTACTCTCAGAGTTTTTGCCAGAAATCTGCTGAGAGGAAGTCGCCGAAGAAATATTTTTTGTATTTGATTTTGATGTCTGGCCTGGGGCTCGAACCCTGGCTTTTCGTCTAATAAGCCAACACACTACCCACTAGACCACGGCGACTACCGTAATTCAGGCCAAAAGAAGACGGCAATCATCGCCCTACAGTGCTCAGCGTTTACAGTGATGGCCTGGCCAACGTCGTTCGCAAAGAAATAGAGAAAACAGTGACCTTTTCAGAACGCATTCGACGTTTTAGGTTATCGGTTGGATTGGTAACGTCCCAAATTCAAACATTTTATTTGTACATATTCAAATAACCAGAAATGGGCCTCATCGCTGGAGATAATATTTCGATGAAAATTAGGCTCAGTTGTCAACTGCTCCAGAACCCACTGAGTGGGCACCCATCGCTGTCCACGATCGTTCGCCCTAAATTTCTAGGTTTGATGAATTTCGTAGAGATGCATGCCCAAGTCACGATGCTAAATTTGTCAAGTTGGAATTTGAGAAAAATCGAGTTCTTGTGAGTCGATCGTTTACTGAACAAATTCATCCACTACATTGAAAATAGTCCCATCGGTTTCTACCGACCGTAAAATGGACGCACCACGCAGTTCATTGCCCAAACAGAGCACATAAAACAATTTGCTGATTTGCCTTCAACAAGTTTCAACAAAGTTTGAAAGCCCTAGTTTAAGTTTTCCTCAAAGAATCGCTGAATTTCATTTTATTTTTGATTTCATCGTGTTCTTTAATTATGCAGTGTCCTACCTGACGCATAATTCAAATCTATTTCTATTGCAATTACCCAAAAAGGAACACTTAGATTATATCAAACCTTTTTGGTTGGAGAAGCGCCTTTTCCATTTTCCCCTTTTCACGGGTATATCTCAAAATTTTCTCAGCACTTCAGACTTTGAAGTCGCCGTAGTCTAGTAGGTAGTGTGTTGGCTTATTAGACCATTATTAAAGCCAGGGTTCGAGCCCCAGGCCAGACATCAAGACAAAATACAAAAAGTATTCCTTCGGCTAGTTCCTCTCAGCAGATTGCTGACAAAAACTCTGGAAGTAAATAAAATTGCCATGAAAAAGTTTCTCAAAAATCTGTCGTTCGGAGTCGACTTTAAACTGTAGGTCCCACCACTCATGTATAAAATTAAAACACACAACATAAGTGAGAAACTAGGACGTTGTACAATGGGTCAATTCGACCTCCGGGTACTGTACTTGGCTTAATTGACAAGTACACGTCCTCTAACCTAACCTAACCTAACCTGAGACCCAGCAGAAGCTAATCCATACCAGTACCATACTATACTCGGGTTAAAGGCATATAATCCTAGCATTCGAATGCAAGCCTATTAAGAAAATTTGTTTAAAACCATTTACCTGTATGTATACTTTTTGTCAACACTGTTTACACCACACGGCAGTACTTAAATGAAATCATTTTCTTTTTGCTTTAAATACCGATAATAATTTTCAGTTGAAAACTTAAGACCTTTATAAAACAAAATTCTTTAAATTGTTTAAAGTTCAGTTTAGTTTTGTTATTTCATTTCGAAAACCATTAATTTTCCGTTTTTTAATGAACAATAATTAACGAAAACACTTCATTTCTTCATTCACTTTCATTTAAAATGCCAGCATACACACACACACACACAGAGAGAGAGAAGAAACAAAAGGAAAATAAAAATCCAGAGAGGGAGTACAATTCATACTAAACAACAGCGTTAAAACAATAACAACAATTAATAAAGCGGCACAGTGTTGTAAAATGGACAAAAATTCTATTCCATTTACCAATACATTCACAACTACGTGTACAACTGTAATGACAATAATAAATAACAAATGAAATGCAATAAAACCAACAACAATAATAACAACTAAATTTACAAAACCAAAGTTGAATAAAAATTATCGTGTATTAATTGTAATAACATTTGTTGTTGCTGTTGTCATTTATTTTAAGTAAGTGAAGAAGTGAAGTATGTGTTGATTATAATACAACACACATAGAACACAACCACACAGACACAACTACACAATAGTAACAATAAGAAATAAAAACAAACGTAAATAATGATACTGTGTACGAAGACAAAAAAAAAACAAAACAACGATAATAAACGAAAACAAAAACCCTTTAAACTAGTAGAACAACTACAACAACAACAAGTTAAACAGCAATAATATGGCATTACCATCGAAAAACGTCAAAATATTTGCACTTTTCCATTTCAAAATAACAATTACAACAACAACAACCACAACAACAGAAATAATAATAATAACAAATTACTAAAAACCACTCACTCACATACAATGGAACTTCCATACACAGATGAACACACATATGTATATAAACATCAAAGAGAAATTATAAATGAAAGAAAGAAGAAACACACACAACAACAAAACAACAATAAAAATCAACAGAGAGCAAGAAAAAAAAAGAAGTAAAGAAAGAATAAATGTGATGATTGTTGCAATGATGTTGATAAAGAAAAACGATGTGTATGAGCAGAAGAAGAGCAAAAATTATGGCACCCTACACTGTTCGAATGATATGAAGCAATTATACTAATAAAGGAGTAAAGTACTCCAAATGGGAGAGTAGTTCGAAAAAAGTTTTTATTTAAAAACTTAATTCTTTTAATTCGAAAATAATTTTTTTTAACAAAAGAAAATCAATGTCGTAGGTGTAGTTGAGACCTTCAAGGTGTAGACTATTACCCGAGCTTATAATTGTCTTAGTTTCCCAGAGAAAAAGGCGACATTCATGAACATACTTGGATTAAGTGTATGACAGCCTGGCTATCCATGTATTCTTGTGGAATCTTCGATTCCTGAGTAGCTATTTAATATTACCTCCAACATTCCTATCCAACTTGAAGCCGACGGTGTATATTTCCAAAGAATTCACTTCCCAATACGAAGACGGATGACAGTGTCTAAGCATCTGTGCATAGTTGTAGGGGGATCACAATATCTATGACTCATAGATGTGATCCTAGAGTCATAGACTATGACTCTAGCTTGTCAAAGGAGATGTTCAACCTGACTGCCACTAGAGTTGTATTTTGCTCCAACAGAAAATCGTTAGAAAGCCAATTTTGCATTGTGTAAAGTACTTAGGCTAGTGCTGTTGTCAGGGCACTAGCAGATTTTCTTCTAAAGCCATCTAGAATGTAGGAGTTACATTGTTTTGCAGTTGCTACCCACTAAACGATCTATCCATATAATATAGCCGATACAGCTATTGCACTCTACACTTATAGTAAAGAAAGCCGGTCATTTTCGAGGATATTCTCCGTAAGAGCTTGGAATCGTAGATATTCACCAGATATTTGAATGCAGAGTAGAAGTAAATTTCAATTTGTTGCAGTTTTAAAGGATTGATTTTGGGGATGTTATATTTTTAATAAATACGAGCATGAGCTTTGTCTTCTATGGATTAACTCCAATATTTTTTACTGTGCTCCACTTAAAGATGTTTTCGAAAGAACTCGAGAGGAGACATCATCAGTTTTTTGGTGACAAAACGGTTGAAGATGTGAGCATGGTGGCGAACGTGCCGCTAAGGAACGAAAGTGACCGGTTTTATTCGGAGGTCGGGGTGATTCACACCCACCACTAACAGACAAGGGGGCTTACCTCACACCGGGTAACACAATGGATCATATGACCACCGAGTCAACTTGCCTGTGAACAGCAAGCTACCCGCTAACCTAACTCGCTATGAAATAGAGGAAATGGAGGAGCAGCTTATAGCTGTTTTATACCTCGTTCTCAAGAACGAGAATTAAGAGAACATTAAACAGACACAACTTTTTTTTCTAACGTGTGCCGGTAATCTTTTCTGGTGGATAATACGAATTTGTTGTTTCCACGACGTTCTCAAGAATTGACTCATTATGGCGTATTCTTCTTTGGAATTGCACTTCTATCTTCTATTTAAAGCCATCTGACCATTCACAACGTCATTTAAATGCTGATTGAGCATCACAGGAACAAGATTACAATGCCGATTTTCAGTGATGAAATTTATTTCATACTCGACGATAACAAAAGGGTCTCGTCGAACCCAGAAGTGAATTCCATTACATCTGGAAAAAGCGACTCCGTAGGGAGCATTATAGTCTAGAGATATTAGTGAAAGAACTGCCAATTCAACCGAATTTGACATTGAGGGTTACGCAGAACGCAGAAGTAATTGTTCAAAAGCTAGTACATCTGGAGAAAGTGACTGTGTTGGGCGCATTATAGTCTAGAGATATTAATGGAAGACCTACTACAGTCTATACCACCGACTTCTTTGGCTTGCAATTAACGGTTATGAGTTGGATGACATGTGGCTTGACAAAACCATGCCATGACCCATACAAAACGACAGATTTTTGTTTAATTACGTGATAAGTTACCAAAAAAGAGTAACTGCATGTTGGTCCATCAAAATCACTCAATTTGGTGCCCTAAAGTTTTATTCTTGTGAAGACCTTGTCTACACGGATAGTGTCATAACGTTGAGGCAGTTGTAAAACACCACGCCTACGCTAAGTTATCGCCAAAATACTATTCACAATTCGAGAGAAATTGGTTGAAAGTTGTTTTAAAAGAAGCGTTTACTACAAGCAATCTAAAGGTAGTTATTTAAATGGCATTGTTTTTCGCACATAATGGCCAGGTTCATGGATTATAAGAGAATAAAAGTGTTATCGATAACATGCCCTCTATGCCCTTTACTTACGATTCCAAATATAAACAATCTAAAGTCGGTCATTTAAATGGCATTGTTTTTCGCACATAATGACCTCGTCCATAAATTATAAGAGAATAAAAGTATTATCGATAACATGCCCTTTATACCCCTTACTTACGACTCCAAATATATTTTTTCTCTTAAGAGTACTCACTTTTCTTTTTCGCAATTGTCCAAACATTTTCCGACTGTCATTAAGGAATACAAAAAAATAGAAAATAAACAAATAAATTCCAATGCTGAAATGATTGATTGATTCAAATCAAAAAATCCTCTGTCTAAACTATACATCACGGTAAACAAATGTTTAACATTAACACCCGCTACTCATTGTTTCAAGAGTAGGGTATGGGAGAGTAAAAAACCGAAATTGTTGTTGTGAAATGAGGTGTTTTTATACACAAATACCAACAGACTAAAACTAAAAAAGAAAACAAAAAACAGAGCAACGAAATTTTAAACAAAAACAAAAAGAAAAGAACACAATAAAAGAAAGAAAACAATAACAACAATTTTAAGCTTAACAAACCTCTTTGAAAAGCAATAAAGACTAAATTTTTAAGAAGAAGAAGCAGAATAAGAAACAAGTTTTTGTTTTTGATTACTAAAGCAAAAACAACAATAAAAAACAAAAAAAAACGAGCACGATTTTCATAAGGGAGGAGAACATAAGGCAAAAAAACACCAGAGTATGGATGTTGGATGGTGTGTAATAAAACAGGTTCTGTGGTTAAACAAAAATATTCAAGAGTACTTGCTTTGGGTGTCCAGCAAGAGGTGGTAAAGAATGAAAGAGAGCCTTATAGACAACACGTATTACACTTTTTTGTATTAAAAGAGGGTGTTTAGCTAACAAACCAATGATAATTTATTTTCAATTTTCTTCTATAAGAGAGAAAGAATAAAATATTGTTTCGTGTATCAAAACAAACAACTCTTTTGCTCTTTCGTTTGCTATTGAGGTTATAACATGTTTTTCCTTTTAAAACTGGTTTTATGTGTGCAGACAATACAGTCTATTCTCTTGCTCTTGCATAGAATGTAAGCATCGTACTCTCTTTAACATAACGGCTACAAGAAACTACAAAACTACAGTTTTTTTTAGGTTGCCTGGGATTTATAAGATTTTCGTTTTGATTTAAATGCTTAAGTGTGTGAGTGTTTCGTTTCTTTAATGTTTTATGCATGGGACATGGCTTTGCAAGTGTGTATGTGAGTTTAAAGGTAAACATAATATTTAGCAACACAGCAAATGAGGTTTTAAACAGTTGCTCTCTCTCGTATATGTAGTCATTCACGCACTTTGTTCGTGGTTGGTCGCGCAGCCGTGTGTAAAGCTAGTGTGTAGTTTTGTTTTTTCTTTACTATTATGATTTAATGTAAGCGTATGAGTAAGTTTCTATGCTGGAAAGTAAAGAAATTAGAAAAAATAACCTACTCTCTCTACGTAAAGAAAAAAACCTCTCTCTCTTTATTTTCTTAGTAGCATAACAGTGTGTTCGTTGTTGGTAAAGCTATTGCACGAGTGTTTTTGTGTATAAGCATGATTGTGAGTTTGCGTTTGTGTGTTTGTGTGTTTGCGGTACGTGTATTTGAAAATATAATCACACCGTCGCAAATTTTTGATTATAGACTGTTTAATGGTTTTAGTTGTTGATGTTTTTTACAGCGGTAATGTTGTGCGCTGCGTTCGTCTGTCGTGCCGTGTGCTTTATAACGCGTTTTGAAACCTTTTTTTGATATACAATAGCAGACCAAAACGTTTAATTTTGTTCAAAAGGCAAGCAAATACACTTTCCTATACGAAATTATACAAATTAAATCACCAAAAAAAGAAAAACAACAACAAAAAGAAAGAAAATTAAAACAAATTAAGAAATAATAACAATGCAATAATAAAAACGCGTCGCGACCGCAAATAATCATCAATAATAAACGCAATAATAAAAATTAAATTAAATTGTACTTCAATTACTGGTGTTTAGTTAAAGAAAATTAACAACAAAAAAGCAAAGAGAGAGAAATAAAAAGAAAAGTTCTTAAAAAAATTTCTAAATATTTAAGAAAATTATGCAAATCAATAGAAATTAAATGAAACACCCTGTCAAATAACACAATAAAAAGTAAAGCAAAAGATCCTGTTAAGCTCTCTGTTAACAATCACCTACGCTTTGTAATTAAACGGAGAAGAGAACAAAACAAAACAAAAATCTAATCAAACTTTATTTTAATTACAACAACTGCTGCATTAACGTTGAACGGTTTGACGTTTAAGTGTAAACAACACAACAAAACCTACGTACGCATCATATTATAATTATTGCTCTTCTTGTTGTTTGTTGTTGTTGTTGTTGTATAATAAGTGTCATCGAATTTAATTACTCTTGTTTTTTTTTTCTATTTTGTTTATGTGTACTTGCGTGTGTGTATGTGTATTATTCATCAATACGAAAAATCTCTCGTTTTTATTTCGGTGCTCTCCATTAAAATAAAAAAAAATTAAATAAAGAAACTGTAATTAAAAGTTTGTTTACCTTTTTTTTCGTTGTTACAAACGAAATTAAATTAATTTGTGCGTGTGTGTGTATCTGTACAACTCAAATTAAAATACGTAAACAAACCACAGGCAACGTGCAAAAATATAAATTAAATCCTTAAAAATAAATTAAAATTAAAAAAAAATTAAAAAAATTAAAACCCTTGTATACAATAAATAAATTTTAAATAAAAATTTAAAAATTGTTTTAAAAATAAAAAAATTTAAATAAAAAAAAAATTCTGTAAAAAAGAAAATTTATTTTAAAAGGCAAACCTTAAGAAAAAAAAGGAATAAAAAAGTTTAAATAAAAAGAAAAGCCAATAGCAAGCCTTCAAAATTCTAGATAAAGTGGCCTCAATAGGCGCCAACACGCTTAATTTCACTGATTTAGGGAGCCCCTACGAGGGGCCTCCCAGTACACCACAATCGGGTATGGATGCTCCCGATGCACCGCATACACCCAAATATATGGATGGCGGTTCGACAACGAGCATAACACCCGGCGCTGGTTCTGGTGGCGGCGGCGGTGGTCCTGTTGGGCCCGGTGCTGGTGGTGGCGGCGGCGGTGGTGGTGGCATTGTCGGTGCTAGTGGTCCCACCGGTGGCAATATACCAGGCAAATCGGCGTTCGTTGAATTGCAACAGCATGCAGCCGCGGGGTAAGTTGAAATTTCTTTTTTTTTTTGAAGAAGTGAATTTTTTTTAAGGTTTTTTATAGTTTGTTGTAGATTTTGTTAAATAATTTGCGCAATATTTGCTTCACAATATTTTATTCTAATTTACGTGAAGAGAAATAATAAGAATAAACTAAAAATTTAGCTTGTAGTCTAGTCTAGTAGGTAGTGTGTTATCTTATTGGATGTGAGGCCTCGGTCCAAACCCCCAGGTCTCCAACAGAATAAAATATGAACAAATATTTCTTCGGCAATTTACTCTCAGCAGATTTCTGGCAAAAAATCTGAGAGCAAATAAAATTGACATGAAAAAGTATCTCAAAAATCTGTCGTTCTGAATCGATACAGTAATCCCTCGATTTACGTCGCAGTTGGTTCCAAAAAAAGGCGAAGTAATTCGAATGACGCCGCAAGTTGAAATTAGAGGGAACAACAAATTCGACGACGCAAATCGAAACAACGTTAATCGAGGCGACGTAAATCGAAGGATTACTGTAAACATAACGGCTGATCAGTTGAATCTTTCCGAAAATCCCCTGTTAAAAAGATCACGGTTCCTTTGAATTTCTACAAATGCTCAATAGAATTTAAGACTTGGGATTAAGGAGTCCAGTAACCAATCATGCTTTTACTATTAGGGTCATTGTTGTAAATACCAAAATCCCAGAAACCTTAACCAGATTTTCAACATCAGTCGTTGACAAGCCACCTTTGTGGTTTACAGTGGCCATTCAATTCTGATGGACAAGTTTTACATTTTTTGTAAATTTGCTTTCATGATGCCAAGAGGTGATATGAAAGGCTTCTTTATTAGAAATCGGTCTTTTAATACGTTTTCATAAAGTGCTAGGTTGGCAGTTATGCCTGCGCCTGATTTTTTTATTCAAATATCCTTGCATGTTTTACTTCTGCAGATCTTGTTGGATTTTCTTCCTTTGACTTGAGTATTATTTAGAATTTTCGTTTGATTAGCATCTGGAAATGTTTCCAATTTTCGAATAATTTTGTTTAATTAATTATTTTTAACGATTTTGTAACTGCTAACACTAATCGAACTGATTTTATTCAGGCTTTTACTTTACCCGTGAAATTTTACAACAATTTTACAAGCTAATGAGAGTTTAGTGTCGCATTTTAATAGAAAAAGTCTCTCTATGTTCGCCAATTGCCACTAAAGTCAATACAATTAAAAAAAAAAAACATAATATCGCGTCCTTCATTAAGAGCTTCCTATCTTTAAATTTAAACAAAAAAGTGCGTGTGAGATATTAATGAAAATTTTTAGTTCGTTTGACTTATGTTTGGAATACAACATCCCCCACGGTTTCTTTGTGTGAAACGCATCTGAGGTGGCCAATTGTCCATGACTTTGGATCATAAATCAGGCTAAATTTTACCGATATCATGTGTTATGCTTGCTTTGAAGAGCGCTGTGGTTTGTGACTTAGTCACATACATACACCTACGACTTATGAAGAAACCCTAACTCTCACGATATCGGTGGCCAATTTACATCACCTCCACTAGAGATGACCATGCCCCTCAAATCGAACGTGCAGAATATCCAATGCGGTGTGCGCTGTGCGACACGTTGCACTACCGTATTGAAACCACTTATCGTTGGTATCCAGATCATCCAAGTCAAGCTAAAAGAATTTGGTAAGTAAATCATCGACCAATCAATAATACCGCTGACCGCGCCGGCACAAAATCCATAACAAACTGTCGCTTTTTCGAAATACGTTTGATGCTCTGGAATCTCCTGTGGATTGATCTCTACTCAAACTGTAAAATTTTTCTTTGTTCGCGTACCCACTCATCCGGAAATTCGAAATGCTTTGGACGCTCTGGAATCTCCAGTGGATTGATCTCGTCTCAAATTGTAAAATTTTTCTTTGTTCGCCAGAAATTAGCCTCATCGCTGAAGTTGACTTTCCGATGATAATTTGGATCTGCTGTCATCTACTCCAGAGCCCGTTTAGCGAACGCACGTTGTTGTCTATGGTCGTTCATTGTGATAGCCATAAACGGCTATCTTCAGCCAATTGGAGAACAATTTGTTTTCCATCAAAATATTGTTCGGCCATAATACATCTCAAGAGTGCCTTCTCTAAAACAGCAAAAATATATTTTTTTCTGTTCATTTGCTACTGCATCGTCTTTAATTTCAATCCTTAATACAATCAACAACAGGAATAAATTTAGGCAATTCGAGAGCAATAATATTTCTCAATTGTTAACGAATATGGTCGAGGACGAGTCCAAAATTTATAGGGGATTTGGATGATGTTCGAGCCTGCTCAAGTATTTCTTTGGATATTTTCGAATTTCAGTATTGACTACTGTAGCGTCAATATCTTTGACTAGCGTTTGCTTCCTTCCATTCACAGCCATTTTTCGTCGTTATCACTTAACCACTATACACTGGTAACTCGCGACCGGTGGCAATTCAGTTCATAAGATTTTTTTCAGTGCATTATTATTATTGTCATCTTACGTTGGTGATTTCTGGATAAATTGAATCAATACTTCCAGAATATTATTTGTGTTGAATTATAGTGTGTAGGTGTAGCGACTAATAGTGAATACGGGAAATATAGAGAGGAAGACTTTTTGTGCAATTGCTTAAGTTTTGGGATGCGGGATGCATGTCCCAATATTTCATGGATGAATTGTTATCTGACGTCACTCATTTAAGTCGCATGAATTGAAACAAATTAAAGAAATAAATAAGAATGTAACGTAGTTGTTAGTTCCCATTAACGAGTGCGCAACTGGCCAATGCGATGACTTATGTGTTTACCTATAAGGCATGACACAATTGTTTTGGATAATATGGCCTCCCTTCAAGCTACTCACCTCCATAATTTTTTTCGATTATTTTTATGCAGATTCCTTTCGAAATAAATATGAAAAATCAAATCTTCGACAATTGACCAAAAAACTTGTTTGCTTTATTTGGCAAGGTTAGGTTACATTATAATGGCTATTAGAGGAGTATGCAGGCATCTCCTACACTTCCATCCCATGACACGTTATCAGTTATGTGGTTATAAAGAAACCAACTGTTAGAAAAGTGCATTGGACAGCAGTGATGTCTAATCAAATGGACTAATAAATATAATCAATTGATTCTGCGGATTTATAGTACAGTAATCGCTCGATTAAAGTCGCAGTTGGTTCCAAAAAAAGGCGACATAAATCGAATGACGACGCAAATTGAAGTTAGAGGGAACAAAAAATTTGACGACGTAAATCGAAACAATGTTAATCGAAGGATTATTGTAAACCATACAGGAAGCTAGTTTCAATCTCAAGCCATGAAATAATGCTTAAACTATACTGGGATTCAAATGATCCTGAAGACATTAACAAGGTATATAGTAGCCAGGTATGTTACACTGTCGCAACCCCAGAATCCGAAATGTTTTATTTATTCGTGATTTTTTTTTTTCAAGTCAAAGAATTATTTACTTGTGATTTTTTTAAATGAAAGGATATAAATTTTGTTTTATTAAATTTCTTAGTCCAGTAATTTTCTGAATTTTGAGAAAAATAAACAAAGAGGCTTTGTTTACGAACACAGAAAAGAAAGTTCTTTCGAGAGCTTGTAGAGGAGTTTTAATTTTTATTTAATGAAAACATACTTCAATGGCATAAATAAACAATATTTTCCTCCTGAACACTATGAAAAATTTTAAATTTTTGGAGGGAGTGTTTTAACACCTAATTTGTCCATAAAAATATTTTTAAAAAAAATATTTTGCGAAAAATTTTTGTTTTTTATAGAAAATATTTTTGCCAACTTAGTCATTTTTATACAGAAAGTTTTCGATAACAAAATTAACAAAAAAAATTTAATAAGAATGTATTTTTCAAAACAAATCAATATTTTTAAAACGAATTATCAATAATAACAATTTTTTGTAAAAAATAATAAAAAAAATTATTAAAAATTTTTTACATTGAAAAAATATTTACCAATTTAGTTTTAAAACAAATAATATTCAAAATTCATTCTACAGAATATAAGCTGAAATAAACATATTTTTATAAAGTGAACTGTTTTTATAAAACATGATTTTGATAGCGTTTGTTTTAAATTTATTAACGATAATAAAAAAATTTCGATAACATATTTTTGCTTACGATTTTTCTCTGAATAATTTTCGATAACAATTTGAATAAACAATGGGAATGATCGATCTTTATGTACATTTTTAAAATAAATAACATTCGATAACAATTTTTCTATGCAGAACTTTACGATGACAATTTTCGTAAAACAAAATTGAAATAAAAAAATTATGAAACATAGAATAACAATTATGTGCAGCGAAATAATCGATGACAATATTTTTAAAATAAATAAATTTCAATACAAATTTTAATAAAAATGATTTTTCGATAACAATTTTAATAACAATTTTATATATTGAAACGATTGATAATAAAAGATTTTTTGACAATTTTTCATTAACAATTTCAATAAAACAAAAAATCTACACTTGTTTATATCGAAATGATCGATAACATTATTTTTAAAATACTAATTAATTTTCGTTAAAGAATTTTTGTAAAAAATTGTACAACAATTTTAATAAAATATTTGAACAAAATTTAAATTTTATTATATAAAATTTCTATAATGTTTACAATGAAATGATCTCTAAAAATTGTTAAAAAATATTATTCGATAACAATTATTTCTTTAAACAATATGTTGAAGTCGCCGTTGTCTAGCAGGTAGTGTGTTAGCTCATTAGAAGCGAGCCCATGGTTCAAACTCTAGAGCAAATATCTTGAACAAAACGAAATATGAAAATAATATTTCTTACGGCAAAAGCTCTGAGAGTATATACATAAAACTGCCATGAAAAGTTTGGCAAAAATTTCTCATTCGGAGTTGAGTTTAAATTGAAGGGTCCGTCGCTCGTGGATAAAATTAACGGACATAACATAATTGGTATGAGAAGTTAGATCCTAATCCTAAGTGAAGGGTTGTAATGACCAATTATGTATGAACTTATACTTGAGATTAGTTTAGAATAACAGTGGTTTAGGGTAACATACAGTCGACGTTAATAAGTTAAGTTTAGGTTTTGAAAAGTTTTTATTAAAATTTGACCAATTTTCTCTTTGTTAAAACCAGTGGTGTTATGCTAATTCTTTTTTCCCGGAACGCTTTCCGGACTCCGGTTCACGGTTCGGAAAAACAAGCCGGTTCGTTCCGGTGTTTGTTCCGGTTCGGGTTCGGTTCAAACCCTTGTTTATAAAAACACATATATAAATTCGTCAAAAATTAGAAAAAAAATCAGCAATTCTTTTTAATTCTTTTTTTTCTAAACGTCAGCCAATTCTCGTTATCAGAAATCATCTTTAGTTCCGGAACGCGTTCCTGTCCAAAAAGGAAGTACCGGAACGACGTTCCGGAGCGTTCCGGCTCGACAACAAATCAAATCAAATCAAAGAGGCTTCAATCACCCATTATCTGATGACATAATTCAATTGCTTATTCTTTTTTTTAGAACTTATTGATACGGTGTTCCAGTTAAAAAAAAAAATCAAAAAAAATTTCGTTTCTATATTTTTAAAATTTTGTAAGTTAACACAAGCTTTAAAATGGTGGTGTGCGAAACGAAGTATTAATCCTGACTAAAGGGTTATAAAGGCCAATTAATTAAGCAGGAATTTTCGTAAAACCACACATAAATAAAAAAAAATTTATTCTTTATAGAATATAAATTGTTTACATCGAAATAATCAATACCAATTGGGAAATTCACACAAGCCCTTGTATGGTTGTATTTGGGTGAATTGTTGGACGTATATACAACAGTGTACGAGTATGCTTGTTATTGATAATTTTCCTATAAAAATCCGATACACTTATAAACATTTGTTTCATATGTTTTTGAAAGTTGTATTGGTTTCGTGCTGTCAGTTATGTAAATGAAGAAAAAGAATAAAAATACAAAATATGTATGTCTTATGTAACTTGAGTCAACAATTAACATTTCGAAATTATATTGTTCGCATAGATAATTAATTAATTTACTTTTTTCCGTAATATTTCTCATTTTGTTGCTTGAAAATCAAATTATAAATACTGTTGTTCTTCTTCTTTTTGTCGCTTTTTGACGTTTGGAATACTCAATACAGCTTGGTATTGAGCGTCCACAAACAAAAAGTGTATTCAATACAACATACGCGATATAAAGTCGTGTGAATTGGCCAAATGTTTTTAAATAAATAAATTTCGATTTTCATAATTTTTTGTTCACAGAAAACTTTTGAAAACATTACTATTATTATTCGATAATTATAAAAAAGGACCTGTTTTAACACTTTGCACTCGGCTCCCCTCAGAGGGGACAACGTAAGTCTAGCATATCACTCGGTTGTCCCCTCTGATGGGACGTGATAGTTTGTTAGCGATTACGGACAATGAAATTATTTCGCCGCAATTAACAAACACGTGTACTCCTGTAGTTTTCTGTTAAAATGGCACAAAAAAACTAATCGAAATGTGATAAAATTAACAACCATTTTACACGTCGAAAAAGAACTTGCGAAGTGCGTTCACGACGGACTGTACACTGCTCTGATCCGTTGAGTAAATTGTAGATATAGTGGATTAGGCGTAGAAAGCTACAAGGGTATGGCTCTATTAAGAGGGAAACTTGTTACGACCATAAAGAAATCCGATAATCGAGAGAAGAAATGTAGAAGAACTCAGTTCGTACTGAAGCATCGAATGGAAAAAATTTTTGATATTTTTTTTTTGTAAATACAGTATCGGCCAAAACCTAAGCACCCCCTCAGTACATTTTTTTAAAATGATTATTTTTTTAAGAAAACAATGTTATTAATAATTTTTTTTATATTTTAACAACCATTATGTATTTATATCCTTCTTATTGAAAAAACCAAACTTAAGTAATTCAGAATTCAATAAAAAAAAGTTATGATTCAAAATACATTTTAAGTCGCAAATATAAACTAAAGCACCCCCTATTTAAGGTACAGATAAAAACTATTGAAATTAATATTTCTTTGCGAATCCTTTATTCTGGATGACACACATCTTTTAGGCATAGAGGATGTTAAATTATTAATTATTTCAGGTGAAATTGCTTCCCAGGCTATTTTTGCGGCTTCAAATAAATCTTCTTTAGTTTTCTAATTTTCTCGGTTAATTATAAAGTTAACGATCTCCCACAAGTTCTCGATTGGGTTAAGATCAATTGAGTGCAAGATATTCAATCAACAGATCAATTATTTCTAGGCTAATTAAAAAGTTTTTGCAGATTGGTCGCACATCTCCTACTCATCCTGGAGGAAGACCACGTGAAACTTCGCGACATGAAGACTCCTTAATTAAAAAAACAATGCAAAATGATCCCACAGCATCTTCTAGCCACACACGAAACCGCTTAGGTTTAAAAATTAGCGAAAGAGCGATTCGCAGAAGGAAGGTAGAGGCCGAATTATTCAGTCGACAACCAGCAAAAAAAAAACTTTTATATCGTCTAAAAATAAAAAAGCGAAACTTGAATTCGACAAGGCCCATCTCAACTAGAGTGTCTAAATATGGAGAATTGTGCTGTTTTCTGACGAATCTAAGTTTAATTTAAAGGATTCAGGTGGCATAAGGCGTGTGCACAGACGATATGAAATGTTTCACGATATGAAAGGTTTTTGCTGGCCGAAACGGTGCCGAGTGCAAATGGTTAATTTTTCATACAGAAAACTCGCAATAAATGAATTTTTTTACACAAAATTTTCTCCATAAAAAAATTAGAATTTAAATTAAAATTAAAATAAAAAATTTAATTAAAAAATTTAAAAAAGTTTTAATAAATTAAATTTAATTTTTTTTAAATTAAAATAAAAATTTTAACTTTTTTTGGAATTGATTGTTGTACGTTTTCCAGTGACGTTCACTGTAGGTTTTAGCATAGAATTGGAAATAGGGAGCGAAAGAGAAAAACTAAATTAGAAAAACTTTCAAATCCTGGTGGTCAAAAATAAAAAAATGGGCAACAATTTATACGCCTGATTAAACTTTTTTAACTGATATTTTATTCTTTCAAAATTTTAATATCATTTAACTTTTATCAGGGCGTACATGGGGTGTACAATAAAAAAAAATTCCATACAAATTTTGATAGAAATGATAAAAAAAGTTTTTTTTAATTTTTTTTCTGTGGTAGAAACGTACATACGTATATCATTATAATTTTTATAAAAAAAAAAATTTTTTTTGGAAATAAATTTTGTCATTAACATTTTATTTTAGTTTACAATACAGACAATATTTTTTTAGAGAAATAAAAAAAAATATTTTTTTCTCTAAAATGCCATTTGTGTTGTGGGTTTTTATTTCAACATGCAATTGTTGTATTAAATTTTCTATTATTCCCGTTTATTTTTAAATTTTTTTTTTATTTTTTAAAGGATGATATCGTTTGTTGCATGCTGTTTTTTGTTGTATGTTTATTATGTGGCATGTTCTTGTTTTCATTAAACGTAGACTGTATGTATGTATGCATGTTTGTTTTTGTTATTGTTAATGTTGCAAGTGTCACCATATATTTCATAGTGACTTATTGGTATAATTTTTATGTGTCTGTCAACTTAAATGACAGTTGTTTGGCTTGGTTTTTTTTCGTTTCTGGGCTTAAATATGGTTTTAAAGAAAAACAAAAAATCCTAGAGTGTTTTTGCAGTTACTTTTACTATTTCAAGTTAGAAAAAAAAAGATTTAACGCATAAAAGGCTAGCAAAACAAAAAGGCCAGAAAAACTCTTAAAAATAGCGAATCATTTCTTAAATGATTTATAAAAAAAACATTTTTTTTTTGTAGAAAAAAAAAATAAAGTCATGGTTGTTGTTAAAATGAATCACTGGGTGATTTTTATAAAAGAGTTTCGAGTTTCGAGATGAAAAATAAGGAAAAGTGTTTATGCTTTCTGTGCCACAAATGGTTAAATTATGACAGTTTAATGAGGCCGTTTTTTTCTAATAAAAATTCTTAATCCTTTGCAAAGCTGTTTTCATTTTAACTGTCAATTGCAAAGAAATTTGATTTGCAAGAATTTCCTTCTTTTTTTTTTGCCTCCCTTAATAAAAACGATTTTGACATTCCATCGAATTTGGCTAAAATATATTAACGTTAACCATATTTGTATGTAAATTATTTATTATTTGAAGTGTTGCAAACAATTTGTTGAAATTAATTTGATTTTGTTTAGTTTTTGTTGCTTAAAAAGGATTTTATAACAAAAAATTTGTTTTTTTTTCTTTAAAAATTATGGCAAACGAAACGGATTTATAGTGACAAATTGCTAGAATTCATTGGCCGTTAAAAAGAAGATTCAATTAAACGAGGCAATGAAAAGATAATTGAAAAGATTCAAACGCAACTAATTGATGTCCTAGCATATCGTGACTTTAAATGTGGTGATGTGCTACAGCATATGGTAACCATCAACCATTTCATGTGCCATTTGATGTCTCATATACATCATGAACTAGTTCCGGCGGCCTCCTTAAATGGTGTTTACAAGTTTACATACAACTACACAGTTGCACCAGATTAAATAGTATTTTTCGTATTCCATTTCTTTAGTATGTTAAGCATACACACATACATACATACATACGTAAAATTGATCATTATAACCCTTCAGTCAGGACTGCGACCTAGCTTCCTACACCACTTATGTCGTGTGTGTCACAATGTACACAGTGACGACTCGGGATTTTGACATTTAACCGTATACTAAGAAAGGGACAGCAAATATTACCAAAAAGTATTTCTGTCCCTTTCTGATTGTCTGTCTGTTTTGTTTATTTATGTTTTTTAGGTTTTGGGGTGGGTTTTTTATATTGGCGAGAGTTAATAAAAAATGTAATTTTTGTGTAAAACTATTAATAAATAATAAAAACAACTAATAGCAATAACAATTTTTAACTTTTTCTTTCAAGAAATTAAAAAATATTGGCAACTTTCAGCAAGAAAAATTTTTTATGAGCAGTACGTCTTATTTTGATCTTCTAATATTTAGCTTCTTAATTATCTCTTGCACAAGAAACTATATTCATTGTGACCGAAAATCACGCACATTTCGATTAATATTTAAATATTTAAGAATCTTTAAACTTTTCATTGAAGAAATTAAAAAATATTCAAAATTTTCCCTTTTTTAACACAAAATAAATGTTTGTTTACATTTAATTTTTCTACTTTATCCGCAAGTTTTCGCTCTGTATATCTGTTGCTTCTAACACATTTGATTCGCAAACCATTATAACATTTTCTTTCTCCCTCCAAGAAAACGGTTAAGGCAGCTGATTTTAGCGTTTTTAAACGTCACAATTGTCATCACTGGTTACATTGTGGTGTGTGTTAATTTTATACGTATGTAAGTGGCGAAGGACCTACAGTTTAAAGTCGACTTCCGAACGACAGATTTTTGAGCAACTTTTTATGGGAATTTTTATTTACTCTCAGAGTTTTTGCTAGAAATCTGCTGAGAGAGGAAGCCTGTTAAGCCTACATACTCGTACATAATTGGTCATCGCAACCCTTCAGTCAGGCGGTTACGACCTAGCTTCTTACACTATTTATGTTGTATGTGTTAAGTTTAAACATGACCGGCGGAACCAACAGTTCAAAATCGACTCCAAACGACAGATTTTTAGAAACTTTTCATGTGAATTTTTATTTACTCTGAGAGAGGAAGCCGCCTTAGAAATATTTTTTTAATATTTCGTTTTGCTGGAGATGTCTGACCTGGGGTTTGATTCGTGGCCTCAGGTCTAACAATCCATCACACTGCCTACTAGACTACGGCGACTTTACAGAGAATAGCCAGCATGGATTTGATTGATTGTGGATTATGTTTACGAACATCAGAAACAATTTTTTTTGGCATGTGAGGTGGGGTTCAAAATGCCTTCGCACTTACAATGACTAAAATCGATCCTCTTCTGGAGATACTCCCTTCCCGGGACGGCTATCTGCATTACTTCGCGAAGGGACCGGAACGACGTCCTGTTAAGGACCGTTGTCTACTCTCCCACGTCTGGGTACGCCATATTCTAAGCCAGCCTCATGCTATTGGCTCGTCTTCTCATGTATCATTCTGTCGTACAGTATCAAGGTCGACCTTCTTCCTTCCACATTCTCCGTATCTTCTCACAGCGCTCCACTTCGTCTCGCTTTCGAGCATTGCGTCAACAATGTTGTGAATTGTGAATTGGTCAATCTGTTCCATCAACACATTCTTCTCGTCTTGCCATTTGATGCATTTTAAGAATGTGTGTTCAGCGTCGTCACGCATTTTCTCGCAATATATGCAGCCAGGATCACTCACCTTGCCCATGCGGTGTAGATATTGTCGAAAATAATCATGACCCGAAAGAAACTGGGTCAGGAAGTAGTTAATTTCCCCAAAATTTCTCTGTGTCCATGCTTCTATAGATACAATAAGTCTAGCAGTCCATCTTCCACTTGTTTCATCGCTCCATCTACTTTGCCATCGATGTATAGTTTGAGATCTGACATCTGCGGTACTAATGGCGAGGTTTTTCCTCTTCGCTTTCCATAATCTTCTTCGTATCAGAAACAATGGAACATAGTATATGTGGTATACATGAATATGTAGTTCCAGATAGTCTAAGTGAGAGACATTTTCCTATTAAAGTTTTGGATTTGTTAACTTTCATTAGCAATTATTTTCACGTATTGTCTTGTAAAAATCTATATAAGATATGTATGCCGTAGTCTAGTAGGTAGTGTGTTGGCTTATTAGACGTAAAGCCAGGGTTCGAGCCCCAGGCCAGACATCAAAATAAAATACAAAAAGTATTTCTTCGGCGACTTCCTCTCAGCAGATTTCTGGCAAAAATTCTGAGAGTAAATAAACCTGCCATGAAAAAGTTTCTCAAAAATCCGTCGTTCGGAGACGACTTTAAACTGTAGGTACCCACCACTCATGTCTAAAATTAACACATACAACATAAGTGGTGCGAGAAACTAGGACGTTATACAATGGTACAATTCGACCTCCAGGTACTATACTTGTCTTAATTGACAAGTATACGTCCTCTAACCTAACCTATGTATACCTATAAAATCTCTCTTAATCCTGTTGCTTTGACAAACTGTTGCCTCGTTTTTCGCTGACAGTAAAGAAAATTCCGTGCTTGATACGTACCCGCGGGTTTCCTTCTGAGTAGCTTTAACGCCACGCATTTTCCAAGTTGGAATTCTGGTGATGATGATGGCCTTCAGTATAGAATGAACATATTGGGCTTGAAGCCATCCCTATACTAAGCAAAAGCTCCTTGAGTATACGCTTCAGGCTTCTCCTGTATAGTTTTATGCATGACTCAAAATTCTTTTTATAGTAATTAACAAACAAAAGTTTAGATTGTCTCAAAACTTTTTGACTTAGAGAGAGAGTGTCCAACACTCTTTCACGGAATATACCCTTCCAAAACAACCCCTACCAACTACACAGAAACGTACACGCTCTCCTCTTCGCAAGCTCATCTTATTGCTCATTACTGTGAATTTGAAACTGATCCGGCATGCAGCCATGGTTGACCCTTTCCTTTAGGAAAGCGGTAGTTATGCTAAACCAATTATAGAGGAATGATTATAGTATTATGGTCTGGCTTATCTCACATTCTTGAAGCGGCCGTAGTCTAGTAGGTAGTGTCTTGGCAAACAAAACGAAATATAAAAAAATATTTCATCGGCGACTTCCTCTCAGCAGATTTCTGCCAAAAACTCTGAGAGTAAATGAAAATTGCCATGAAAAATTTCTCAAGACTTTAAATAGTAGGACTCGCCGCATCTCATGTATAAAATGAACACACCCAACATTAGAGGTGTGAGAAGCTAGGTCGTAATCCCAAAACTGAAGGATTGTAATGACCAATTATGTACAGTGATGGCCTTATAATTAGAAACGATGTTTCTGGAACAGAGTTCTCTGGAGTGACGAATCTAAGTTTAATTTGTCCCAATCTGATGGAAAAACGTATGTAAGACGTCCTCCAAACAAAGCCTTTGATCCCAGGTACATAGTGAAAACTGTAAAACAAATTAACAAACAAACATTTATCTAAGTCGTTTCTAATTATAAGGCCACCACTGTATGCATCTCGCATTATAATAACCTTGTTGAGGTATATTTCGGCTGCTGTAGAGCTTATAGTCAGCACTCAACGTGATCTATTTCTTCCTCTTTTAAATTCTTGTGGAAACTACATGCGGACAGTATATGTTGAATGGAGGAAAGAATGTCATATAGCCTCCAGGACTTAAAGCTTTGTGTCATTAAAGATTATCATTGTAGAAGAACAACAGACATTAGTTTTATTAAAGACCTGAATTGCCTGAATTGGATGATCTGAAAATCAACTACATGTGGTTTCAAAAGGCCACACAATTCATGTCACATACGATATTCTGCACTTGGGATTTGAGGGCATGGTCATCTGTCGTAGGAGTGATGTGAACTGGCCACGGATATCGTGCGATTAGACCCCATTAAACTCTTTCTTGTGGGGTTTTCTTATGTCGAGAATGTAGACGAATAAGCAATGGTCCTCAAATCCAATATAACCCAAGACATCGCTCAAATTTGGTCTGATTCATGCGTCAGATTCATGGAAAATTCAATTTATTGGATGATTTCTACTCAGAGAAGAACACTGTTATATTCCTCTTTTAATTTTTTTTTCAGGACTCCTCTTGGAAGCATAATGCATAAGCATTTCTGACTTGTTGCCGTTTCTTTAACCTACTTTTGTTTATTACAGCTAAGCAGGTGATTCCGCAGTTCTACTGTAGTAAGTCCTAGGATAATAAGGCTGCCTTTTGTCGTTGCTTAGAAACAAGGCTTTCCGAGTATTTGGTGTTGTGGTGGAAATTCTTGCTGATTGTTCATATTCCTCATAAAATCGCATCAATAGGACTTTCAAATAAAAGTAAAAACAAACATACTTTGAGGCCATTGCCTGAGTTTTGAACACGTTGTATAAAATATTTTCTTACTGACCTTTAAGGAAATATTCATGTCCAGGAAATATGGCTGTCCAAAGTATTTTTTCTCTATTTTCTTATCATTTCCTTACTCTTCTTTAGTTTCCTTAATCAAGATTTTCCATTTAAGCAGCTAATGAATTTGTCTGGAATGTAAGGGTTGCCATCTTTCGCTGTTTATAAACAACACCTTCTGTGTAAACATATTAAGCGTAGTGGTAAAGAAGTTTCTTTAATTGAATCCTACCAAACAGTAACATTGTCGGGCTATTCTTATGTTGCTCGTTATTCATGTTATATATCCTGAGGGGGTCAAAGGTCAACAGAGTTTATAGATGAATTAATTTTCAATTCAATTCTGCTGATGATGAAAACTTCTTTTTCCGCATGCACAACCTGCATATCTAAGGTGTGAAGGCAAGCACTTTAATCACTATCCACTAACCGTAGTGCTTTTTATTGGGTACTTTGAAGTGAATAATTTATGAATTTTTAAATTTATTATTTGAAACATAATAATACTGAATTTATTTTGAATTATTTAAGCTACTCTTCTTCTTCTTCATTTTTTTTTATAGTTTTTCAATATCTTTTCGCACTGACGCACATTTTGCGGTTTTTCTTTCTTTTTTTTCTTTCATTTTTTCTTTCTAAAAGCCAACAACGTAACGAAACATGTGCGGTTTTCCAACAAATATGGCGTGTTTGGAAAACCATATATTGACAGGATAGACATACAGACAGACAGACAGACCATATAGTGAGTGAACGGTTCCAAACACATGTTTCTATCGACTTTAAATCTTTTTAAATGAATTTTTTTTTTCATTTTTTTCAATTTGGTTTTGAAACACACACACACACGTTTTTCAATTGTTTCATTTCGTCAAACATTGACTCACGCAGTTATTTACTCGATACATACGTCGACGTTATAGTGAAGTGAGCGTGAGTGAGTTAGTAAGCCCGCACGGTGTATGTGTATTAGTTTGCAGTAAATGCGGTTACCACTTCCGTTTCCGTGTTTAACTAACGAAATAAAACATAACAGTTGTGGTCAATAGAAAAAAAATACAAAATTTTACAACAACAACACCGTTTCAAAAACCAATAAAAAATGTGAAGAAAATAAATTTAATTTTCAAAAATATTTTTTAAATTCAAAAACAGAAAAGGAAGAGAAATAAACAATCATTGTTGCGAAATAAGTCCTTTGGCAGGATATCATAAAAATACGTTACTTATCGTACAAACAAAATATTCTAAATGGAAACAATAAAACGAATACGATTGACCACACAAATTTGCCAAAAAAAAGTACCAGCAACAGTACGTTGACTTGTCCTTAAACTTAAAAACTGAATACTCGTACATAGGTTGTTACGTGTGTAGGTATACAGTGGAATGCCTATAATTGTAATTGAAGCTTATACCCTCTTAGGGAGAAAAACCGACGGTGTAAGTCTCTCTAGATTTGCCGGACTATAAATAAGTGATGTTATAAGCCGTTGTTATCATGTCATTTTTTCTCACATAAAGAAAGAAAAATAAGCTTGAAGTTTCCATCTTTTTTTGCTCCTATTTCAGACGTACATATATATATGTTTTCCATAAAGCATCTCCATCGTAGATAGTGCGTTGTTAGGCGTAAGGCTACGGTTCAAACTCCAGCTCAGACATCAAAACGAAAATATGAAAAAATATTTCTTCGGTGATTTCCTCTCAGCAGATTTCTGGCAAAAACTATCGTTCGGGACTGTAGGTCCTAGCGCTCATATATAAAATTAACACACAGAACATAAGTGGTGTTGAGAAGCTAGGACGTAATTCTGACTAAATGGTTGTAATTATCAATTACGTCTATATGTATGTGTGTATCTTCCTCGTACACAGTTTGCTACTGTTATATTTACGCTGTCATAGCTCTTGGAGTTTCATTCATCTCGGCTATGTCTTCTGCAGCCTTGAGGATTTCACTTTAGCACATTCTTGTAATGCTACTGGTCTTCCTTTTGATGATACTAACGATTTCCTCTCATTTTCTGCTTTTAATTTGTTTCAGTGTGGGCCTTATTAAGTTCTAAAAATCTTTCTTGCCAATGGTTTTGATTCGCATTATTTTGCATATGACTCTGAGGTCCTTATTGGTGAGCACTTGTAGACAGGTTTCGATTCTAAAACAATAGAGCCAACCTCAGACATGTGTTGCATATTATAGGCTTAGATCGTCTGGATACTTACGGTAGGGTTGTAATGACCAGTTACATGTGTATGTATTTAAATAGTTCGCATGGATATTTATTCCCCCTATTGACTCTAATTGTTCTGAGTTTGTAATTCTCAGGCTAATCTTAGCAGTTCTAGACATGCTTCAATGCCAAAACTCAATAATTAAGAATAATTCGAGTTTCTATTGAGTTTCTTAAACTGAAGCGATTAAGATTGATCCATTCCAGTCTATTACCGTGATTACCGATGGGAGAAAATCTATGTCCATATTGCATACATAACAGGCCATTTGGAGTATGTAAACCATAGATCTGCTCTTACGCTTGTGCTTACTAGACTTAAAAAAAAAAAACTATTATTTACACAGTCAATCATCTTCAATCACTTCAATCATCTGTCAAGCATATCTCTTAGTCCAAAAGTTGATTAAAAACTATAAGAATTGAAAAAAGCTTATGATTTAGAAACGTGCAAGTGTTTTAAATGTGCATGGATTCTCATTATGCCGTGTTTTATTAAAAACCTCAAACTGCCTCTATGAAATATTTAATTGATGCAGAAGTTAAAGTTCCAGATAACGATAAGACTTTTGTTCGCTAATGTTTGTAACATGAACGCTAGATAAACTCAAACGATATTTGGTTCATTAAGAAGGTGCAATTTGCCGTACAGCGCGCTTTCTATTTGGAGACAAATTCTTTTCCAGAAGGGAGAGAGTACAGCAGTCTCTGGCCTCTTCATTTGGGCGGTTTAATACTTATGAAATGCCAAGCCTGATGCTACGAAAATAGTAAAAACAATAATTTTGGAGATATCTTGATTAGACGTTCTGTTATACGCACCATACAGCAAAGAGAATGGTTATTCAGGCTATTTTACTTATTTGATTCTCTGGAGTATGGTTTACTTGGTATCTATCAGATGAAGGATTTCTTCATATTTATTATTGTGGAGCTTAACCTTTGACTTCAACAATATTATTGAAGTTTCTTCAAACGTCATGCTTGTATAGAACTTACTTCTGTAAGTGTGAGTCAGCTATACATGTATTCGGTCGTTCTGGTTTTCTGAGCTCTTTATTTAATACGAGCCCGATCTCATGTTTCCAACTCAACCATAGTTTTGTCTACGAACATTGGGGTCACTTTCTCCGACAACTATTTTGATTCAAAACTGTTTAATACGGCCGTAGGTTTTTCAAAATATAATTTTCTGTCAACAGGATTAATCATTCGATCCAACGTCTTATTTCTTCAACAACCAATTATAAATTGTTAGTAAGATGGGAAAGGGCATCTTCCCAATATGATTGTGGGAAAACTACCAGTTCAGTGAGGTAGTAAAAAGACAAATAAAACAGAATTTTTTCTTAAGGAGACACTATTGGACTATAACTCATTGCTTCATAGCCAGATATATTGGAATAATCAAAAATTTAACTGATAAATGGACAGATTAACTCCAAGTTGCCAGGCTTTTAAAAAATATCCTGTATTTAAAAAACCTTACGTTACAAGTTTAGTAGAGTCCAACAAATTAGTTTTATTATCGTCTACTACCAGATCCTCTTTTGTCAGTGCCTTTCAGACATTTCCAAAGCTCGCAGTGTTCGACCCATTGCAGCAATATCATCGGTTTACGCGAGTTACACGTGTTTATTGCTGAAAACTCTGCAGCAGGCATGGTTTTTTCCAATAAAATCTTAAAAGATCGTACACCTTAAACTTATATCGTGCATGAAACCTATCCTGGTATTGAAAGCGTTCTTAGTAATGTAAATAATGATCTCGTGTTAGCGTTATGTTGCACAGTTTTGTCGTTTTAGAGGACAACCAAACACAGACTTGACTTTAACCAACCGTATAGGGTTAAAGTATAAAAGATGATATTGTAATCGAGAAAGAGATGCTACTTCGTCGATATCTTTTTCGTTGAATTATTTCAGGATTACGCCAAGTGTGGGAATATGCTAATTGTGGTTGAAATCTCTTCACTAAATATAGAATTTCTTGTATTTTTTTATTTAAAAATCTAATCTAAAATGAAGAATAAATTTCGTGGTTTTTTAATTCACCAAAATGTTTATTGGGTTATACTCTGTAAACCTATTTCTTACCATTTACTCAACTATTTCGTAGTTGCGTTGATGGTTTCGTTTTGCTTCAAAGTTATTTCTTTTTCTTCTTTAATTCCGCTCTTTTTAAGTTCTTCTTTGTTTTTGTTGTTATATTATGTTGTATATTTAATTTTATTATTTAAAAAAAAATATTTTCGTTTTTTTGTCTTTCTACACAATAAAAGGCATTTAAACACGCAAAGTTTTATTTCTCCGCTTTGAGTCTATCATTCTCCCGCTTTTTTTTTTTAAATGTTGTTGTTATTATAATTTATATCTTTATTTATTTCACTTTTTATTTATTATAAAAATACTGAAACAACTACAACAACTACAATAAGAATTCATAAATATTTTTAGGTACATACTTATTCTAGTATTTCTTCATTCTTAAATAAATCAAAAACTTTTCCTATATTATTTTACATCATTTACACGTTTTTCCTGTTTTTTCTTGTTTTCCCTTTGCAGTTACGGTGGCATACGCAGCAGTTATCAGCATTTTGCACCACAAGGTGGCCAAGATTCTGGTTTTCCCAGTCCACGCAGTGCTTTAGGTTATCCATTCCCGCCCATGCATCAAAACACCTATTCAGGCTATCATTTAGGCAGTTATGCGCCGCCCTGTGCAAGTCCACCAAAGGATGGTAAGTCATCTCTTTAGTTTGTTTGTTTTAAAATTTATGAAATGTAGTTTCGTTTTACGATGTGATAAGGAAAGTGGTATTGGAGGTTGGCTATATAGTGGCCATTACTAGGCAATTATTTAAGGTTTCCATTCTGGATAAGATCTTATGTTTCATGTTATAAAAAGGGCTTTAATTGCCTTATTTTAGCAAATTTATTATCAATTGATGTCTTTAACAGTCTTAGGTCTTAGAATCATATCTGCTTTTGAGGACCACAGAGTTGAGAAAAGTTGTATACCCAACATAGAATTATTTGTCAAAAATCTATCGACTATGCGCTTTAGCCGAGGCAACGATTTACATACATACATACATAACTGGTCACTACAACCCTTCAGTCAGGATTATGACCTAGATTCTCAATTCAATTCGAAGTCGCCGTAGTCTAGTAGGTAGTGTGTTGGCTTATTAGACGTAAAGCCAGGGTTCGAGCCCCAGGCCAGACATCAAGACAAAATACAAAAAGTATTTCTTCGGCGACTTCCTCTCAGCAGATTTCTGGCAAAAACTCTGAGAGTAAATAAAAATTGCCATGAAAAAGTTTCTCAAAAATCTGTCGTTCGGAGTCGACTTTAAACTGTAGGTCCCACTACTCATGTATAAAATTAACACACACAACATAAGTGGTGTGAGAAACTAGGACGTTGTACAATGGGTCAATTCGACCTCCGGGTACTGTACTTTCTTAATTGACAACTACACCTCCTCTAACCTAACTTAACCTTCTCAATTCAATTTAATTACCCTCTGAAAAAAATGCCGACTTCCTTTCCAATTCATGGATAGAAAATATTTGAATTTGTATTGCTGCAGCATGGCCACGACGATCACCATATTTAACGCCTATGGATTCAGTTAAATTCGTATTAAAAATATTTCCTTGGTGGCTGCACCTCAGCAGTTCTCCGGCAAAAACTCGGAGAATAAATAAAATTGCAATGAAAATTTTCTCACAAAAGCTGTCGTTTGGATTCGACTTTAAACTTTAGGTCCTCCGCCACTCATGTATAAAATTAACGGACATAACATAAGTGGTGTGAGAAGTTAGATTGTAATCTTGACTGAAGGGTTGTAATGACCAATTAGGTATGTACTCGTATGAGACCAATCACAAGTTCCAAATACCAAGCCTTGCATTGCGGAAGCAGTAAAATTTTTTTTTTTAAATATCTCACCAAACGTTTTGTTGTACGCACCATATAGCAAAGAGAATGGTCCTTCAGACCTGTTTGTAAACTTTTTGATTCTCTTTAATATGGTTTACATGCTGTCTCTAAGATTTCTTTCTATTTACCGTTATGCAGCTTTATTCTTAACTTAACCGATATTATTGCGGTTTCTTAAAAAAATATATGCTTGTATGGAACCTACTTCTGCAGGTATGCATCAGCTCCACATGTATCCGTCGTTCGTTCTGGTTTTCTAACTTCGTTTTTTAAATAGGAGCCTGATTTCATTTTTCCAATTTAAACATATTTTCGTCTACGAACATGGGGGTCACTGTGTCCGACAACTATTTTGATCCAAAGCCGTCGATTACATAAAACGCGTGACAGCAATTTTTTCAAGACAAAATTTTCTGTCAACATGATTCATCCATCATTTGATCCAAGAAGATCTCTACAAAAACCAATCATAAATTCTCACTGAAATAGGTAAGGGCCTATACCCCATATGATTGTGGGAAAACTACCAGTTCAATGAGGTATTAAAATGACGAATAAAACAGAATTTTTTCTTGAGGAGACACCCAATCTTTTCCCTAAAAAAACACGCATGAAAATTTGTATTTAAATTTCAGTGACAGTTTTCTTCTTTGCCTAAACGATTAAGATCTTAAATAACCTGTCAATTACCAACGAAATGAATGATTGATTAGACGCTTACATTTCTCAACAAAATCATAAAGTTCCCACCACATCATAAGGATAACTCTTATGCTGGTGCATGCATATCATTCGGATATTTTTTAAGGTTCTTAAAAAACAAAATAAAATATTTTCATAACATTTACTCAAGTATCTCTTGAAAAGCAGCTGATATTCACAAAAGAAAACCAATTCAATCTTCTTTTAATTTGTTTTCATTTTAAGAATATTTTAAAGCAAGAAAGACTAGGTGAATTAAATAATCAGTTGATGTGATATTTAACAACAGCTCCTACTACTCTTGAGATCACTTTGGAAATCCACTTGAAATTTTATTTTTATTTAAAGCTTCCCCCAACCATAAGGTAGACACAGACGGACATTGTACTCTTGACAGTCATAAAGAGCTTTTGAATTGTTTGTTTGTTGGTCCCCCTTCTTTTCATGTTACAACTCCAAAGCGCGATACAAAATCAGTATTTCAGCGTTTCAATGTTTCCGAATTGAATTCAAGTCCAAAATGTTTAACTTTTAATGAATTTGTTTAAAAAAGTTTTGAATTTTTTCTCTCCGCATTTTTTTCTTCTTATTTCTTGTGGTGCGTTTAGTGATTGTTGAATAAAATTTTAAGCACCATATTAGAGAGACGATCAAAATAACCCAACGGCATTTTTAATATATGCAAACAATTTTATTTTTTTGAACTAATTTCCGTAAATTGTAGAAATGTAAAAATTCCATGAAATTGATTTGCGTTTTTAGAATTTACGGAAATTCAACAAAAAATATCAGTATTAATGTTAGGTTATCCATTTAGTTTCAAAAGTACCGGTCTCGCAAGCCAGTAACCTTCTAAGATCTACTAACTGAAGTGTTATAAATATACACTGAGCGCCAAAAGTGAGTAAACACCACAGAAATAATTCATTTTCTTAGGATAGCGAGAAAAGTAAATGAGAATAGTCGAATAAATTTCCAAAAATAAAAACGTTTATTTATTACTTATAAAATGTTAAAAAACAACAATTCATGATAAAGGAACTTTTTTAATACTTAAGAACAAAACTGTTTTATATTTAAGAACAAAAGTGTTGACTCACTTATGGCGCTCACTGTAGATCGTTTAATAAGAATTTGTTAAAATGAAAAGAAAATCTTACAAAAGTATCGATTTTGGAGCATAACGCGGTGACTATGGTTATCATAATCGGCCTACTGTGTACAGAATTTGGAAGAAATCTAAAGAGACCGGAAGCATTAAAAATAATATTTTTGTTTAGCGAAGTTCATTTCCCGTTTTTTGGTTACTTTAGCAAGCACTTAGAGGTCGGAGAACCAAGTGTGTATTATAGTCTGGAGGTGTTATGGAAACGGATTTTTTCGGAAACGATCTAGAAAAGCCGCTACCGTCAATTCACGACTATGATAACTAACTTTTTCTTGGATTGATGAAGATTATGAACTGGTTGATATTTTGTCTCAACCAAACGGTTGTGAAAACCATCCAATACGACCGATTTTGGTTTTCTTTCATGAGGAGTTGCCAAAAAGAGTTATTTTACATTTTGATCACGTCAATTGACCTGTCTTTGTGAGAGAAAATTGTATTTCGAAATTGATTTTCATACAATTGCATTGTCCTTCCATGAAAATGTAATACAAGTTTCATCGGAATCAGCTAACCTCACTTTTGAAACCGAATGCAAAGCTACAAATAACTCTGTGAAACAAAAATGTGTTGCTTCTAACTGAGATAATAAAATAACTCCCTAGAGGCAAGAGCCTCGCACAGTGTAGTGTCACCTGGTAAGACGTTTAACATTGAAACCGTACTATACCGACTAGATTTTGAACAGAGTAGGTAGGTGAGATGAAGTAAGGAGATCATCATCCTAAAGTTTTGTTTCAGGCCTTAAAAGCGTTTATCAACCTACTGCGTCGATTTAGACTGAGCTCATTTAGGAAAAGATAAAATCACCAGCGTTGAGATACCGATAAACCTAATACCCTGAAAACCGTCTGACTTTCGAAATGTTAGCTCATATCTGTCCCAGAGATGTTGTCACCTATGAAAACCAACACCACAGTCATTATGGCGAACAATTGCGTATGAAAAACATTGTAATGGTTTGTCAGCCTTATCGAGTGAGCTATTCCTGCCAAGTCCAAAATGATGCTACCGTTCACAGTTTCTTTAAGTCTCTTACCACACATGATTGATCATTACAACCCTTCAGTCAGGATCATGACCTAGCTTCTCACACCACTTATGCTGTGTGTATTAATTTTATACATGAGTGGTAGGACTTACAATTTAAAGTCGCCTCCGAACGACAGATTTTTGAGAAAGTTTTCATGACAATTTCTATTTATTCTGAGAGTTTTTGCCAGAAAACGATTGAGAGGAAGTCGCCGTACAAATATTTTTCACATTTTGTTTTGTTGGACATGTCTGAGATGGCGTTTGAACCGAGTCCTCATGTCTAATAAGCCAACACACTACGAACTAGACCAGGGCGACTTCTAAGTCTCATACCACCTGTGAATATATGTACGGAATTGTTTATAACGATTAAATCAACACTCTTGTTATCAATTCCATTAGGATTTATGGGTGACACGGTATATTATCCGCCACATTGTTCAGGCGCCTAGATTTGTTAACAAATCCTTGCAACAAAAGTGCAGCAGGAAAGCCTCTGATATAGGTGTAGTACGTCATGCACCGTCAATATTTTTACAGACTGACCTGGGCAGTTGAGGTTCGAATTAGCACCATAGCAGGGCATCAGGCAGGCGTCAATAGATCTAATAATGAGTCTTTGTAGGCCTGAGAACTTATGTTCATTTTACAAATGTAAAGAATAATTGTGGTCTTTTCCATTCTGTTGAGTTTTAACTCAAGATTCGCCTCAACCTCAGTGGATGAAAAGGTGGCGGCTTGTAACGTGTGATGAGAAGATCATTTCTTTGATATCCAGCGTAATTGTTGAGTACACAGAACATACTTTTATGATGGTCAAGCCCGATGATATCCATACATACATACATAATTGGTCATTGCAACCTTTGAGTTAGGGTTACGACCTAGCTTCTGAAACCATTTATGTTGTGTGCGTTAATTTTATGCGTGAGTGGAAGGACCTACGGTTTAAAGTCGACTCCGAACGACTGATTAGAGAGAAACTTTTCATGGTAATGGTAGAGAATTGTTGGAGATAGATGTCTGACCTGGGGTTTGAACCGTGGTGTTACCGTCTAACAAGCCCATATACTAGGCTACGACGGCTTTAAAAATCATCGTTGGTAAGACCATGAAACGTTTTGAATAAAAGGGCTTAAAAGAGGTTGTATTTTGACTCCAAGAATTTTGTTTTCTCTTTCTCCCTTCTTCCTGGATTTCGTTAATTTCTTGGGCTCTGAATCGTTGGTTTATTTAGGGTGTTTACACTTGCAACTTTAAAAAACCTTACAAGAAAAAGTCTAACGAGGTCAAATCGCTTAAAGCTTGGCGACCAATTCACATCACAGTTGAAAAGAGTTATTAGATATGCTTTGTAGTGAATAACAAATTGGTCTGGATTAATTTGGTAAACCAAAAATTTCACTGGGTTACTTTTAGTTTTTTTTTTATGAAAATCTGAATTCCGCCAAGAATGGACACAATAAGTCTGTTGAAATCTCAACGTTCTTCTCCTTCTGACCTGGTGTATTTAACCAAATTTGTATGCTTGTTTTTGTTTTGTTGCTATTGTTGTTGTTGTTGTTGTTATTATTATTGCTGTTTTATTGTTATTGTTATTTTTGTTTGTGTGATTTATTATGGTTTTTAAATGATTCTTAAATTTTTTTCTTCTTCATTGTGGCCAAATTCACACTTGTCTAGAGCTCTTGTATAACAACTTGTTTTTTTTCGCTTTCTTAGTTATCAAGGGTCCTTAACTCTATGTTGTGTTGTGTGTATACAAACAACAATAACGATAACAATAGCATTTAAGCTTAGCTTTGTATACATACGTTTGAGATACAAAAAGTGCTTCCTCATGGCTGGATGTAAGAGAAGAGGAGCAAAAAAATTTGTTTTTTTTTTGTTTAATTTTATTAAAGATTTCAAGTGTGTGTGTGTTTTTGTATTTGTTCTGGCATTCATTGATCTTTTAATTTTCAATACACAAACACACACCGATTTGTTTGTATATTTCTTTAAGTAATTGGGTCTTTAACACATAAAGCAGCCTGGTCAAGTTAATAAAATAAAGTTAAGCGATGAGTTTGACAACTCCCTGCTGTGTGTTGTGAGTGTTGTACGGTAAAGCTGGTGGTGGTGTTGATGACTGTGAATATCCCTAATAATTCGATTAAAATTTTAATTTTATGCATTATTGGCAAGTGTTGTTTAATAATAAATTCAAAAATAAAATTTTAAAAAGTTTTAAAATTCATAGAAAAATAAACAGACACACAGACAGACATCCAGTTAAGCCAGTAGCTTTCGTTTTGGTTTTTGCAAATGACAAGTGTCGTTGAAAACATGTTTAAACATGCTGTTCTGTGTATAGTGGGTCGTCACTTCAATCAACGTAAAAATAAAAAACCCCCATAAATATTCAAATAAAAAATTTTAAATTGAATCCAACAAACACCTACAAAAAGTTGAACATTTTTTTTCAAATTTTTTTCAATTTTTTTTTTCAGTTTAGTTTTGATGTGAAAATTCATTAATTCTCTATTGACGTTTTAAATGTCATGTCAGTTTATTTTTATTTTTTTTTTCAATTGTTTTTTGTTGCAATACTTTTTTCTCTTCTTACAAAAAAAACTCAACTGAAATCAGTGCAAAAAAAAACGTTTTTTTATTGTCTAAAAACGTATTTCATTAGAAAAAAAATTGCACAAAAAATCAACAAAAAAAAACAAATTCTCCACAATAAAATCAAACGAAAAAGCTATTTTTCAAGTACTTTTTTTTTTAAATAAAACACTAAAAAGAAACAAAAAAAAAATTAAAATAAAACACATATCAAGGTTACATTTTCGTACTTAAAAAAAGCAAAATTTTTAAAGCTTGTGAACCATCACATCACATCACATCACATACAAAAATTTAAACAAATAAAAACGGAAGATTTTTTTGATTGTTTTTTTTTCTTTTTTTTATTAAACTAGAACCACTGAAGCAGAAAGTTCTAAAAAGAAAGAAGAACAAGCATTTCAATTATGTCATCAGATAATGGGTGATTAAAAGCCTTTGATTTGATTTCTGAATTTAATAAAAAAGTGGAAAAAACATAGAAAAAATGGGTCAAATTTTAATAGAAAATGTTTAAACCTAACCTACCTTATTAACGCCGACTGTATGCAACCCTAAACCACTGTTATCCCTAACTAATCTCACGTATTAGTTCATACATAATTGGTCATTACAACCCTTCAGTCAGGATTATGACGTAGCTTCTCACACCACTTATGTTGTGTGTGTTAATTTTTTTTATACATGAGTGGCGTGACCTACAGTTTAAAGTCGACTCCGAACGACAGATTTTTTTTGAGAAACTTTTCATGGCAATTTTATTTTACTTACAGAATTTTTGCCAAAACACTGCTGAGAGGCAGTCGCAAATATATTTTCATATTTCGTTTTGTTGGAGATGTTCAATCTGGAGTTTGACCCGTGGCCCACGTCTAATAAGCCAACAAACTATCTACTAGACTATGGTGATTTCAGCGTCAACGCTTCACATTAAACTGTTTAAGACTTGTTGTGTTGCTCAGACTTATGTTGTGGGTGTTAATTTTTATAAAGGGTGTTTTTTATAGAGGTATAGAACTTTAAGTTGCAATAAAACAACGATGGATTATTCGATTGACATGAATTTTATTTATCCGAAAGATATTCTTGTGGCATTACATTTTAAATATGATTTCTGGCATATGACCGCTACGGCTAGCGCGGATGTAGTCCAATCTGGACGTCCAATTTTCGATGACTTTTTCCAACATTTGTGGCCGTATATCGGCAATAATACGGCGAATGTTGTATTCCAAATGGTCAAGCGTTTGTGGCTTTACCGCATCATGGCTCTATACCGATCACCATTGACTGTAACGTTCTGGCCACCATCGTTTTTGAAAAAGTACGGACAAATGATTCCACCAGCCCATAAAGCGCACCAAACAGTCAGTTTTTCTGGATGTAACGGTGTTTCCACATACACTTGAGGATTACCTTCACTCCAAATGCGGCAGTTTTGTTTGTTGACGTAGCCATTCAACCAGAAGTGCGCTTCATCGCTAAACAAAATTCGCTTATGAAAATCGGGAACAACGGTAATCTCGTTTTGGGCCCATTCGACGAATCTACGCCTTACTTGATGATCGTTTGGCTTCAATTCTTGCACGAGTTGGATTTTGTAAGCACGCAAACCAAGATCATTCCGCAAAATTTTCCATAAAGTGGATGGACACAGATCCAATTCCTGTGCTCGATGGCGGATGGACTCATTCGGGTCTTCCTCAATGCTACGCTCTACAGCAGCAATCGCTTCTTCTGTACGCACCGTACAGCGTCTCTGGGTATGCGAGTTATCAATAAGAGTAAACGTGGTGAGAAAATGTTCCATGGTTAATCGAATTAACTGCTCTGATGGACGATTTTGTCGACGATAAAATGGACGTAGTGCGCGATACGTTTTCCGCACAGAACCATTATTTTCGAAATAAAATTGAACTATTTGCAAGCGTTGTTCAGGCGTGAGTCTATTAATAATGAATTGCCAAACCAAACTGAGAATAAATCACTTGACAGCTGTTAAATCGGTCGCCATCTTGAAAAGTAATGCCAACTTAAAGTTCTATACCTCTATAAAAAACACCCTTTACACAAGTACAGTTGCTGATCATTGAAATTCAGGAACTATTGAAGGTGTAGAAAAGGCATGGTTTCAGAATAATTCTGAAAATTACAATAGCCGGACATAAATCCTATCGGGTACCTCTTTGGAATTCTTTTGAAAGAAATAGCAACAGAGTGGTATTTTAGGTGGACTATCAAGCTACTCTGGTTGCCGTAGTCTAGTAGGTAGTATGTTGGCTTATTAGATATGAGGCCACAGCTCAAACTCCAGATCAGATATCTCAATCAAAAAGAAGTACTTCTTCGGCTATATAAGTCTACAATGTGCATAAAACGAAGGAATGAAATGTCTGTAGGACATGCCGAGGGTTAGTTGAATTGAATCAGATGTTGAGAGGAAGTGTACGGGCCAAATAGGTGAGATGGTAGAATATTTAGAGTAATATGCATCAGTTATATACATGTACAATTGGACCCAAGAAAAGATGTTCAAAGCATTCTGAAATCATTAAGGACCGCCTGCCGTTCTCAGTCACATTTTGAAACTCTACTTTTAACAATTTTTTTTAACATTTGCGATCTTGCTTTTTTGAAATTCAGTTTAAAAAGTGTCCCTATTATCCCTATTTCCATACGAATTTATTTCTCTTCTTAATTAATATTGAATATGAACTCCCTTCATATTTAAAACACATTTACAGTGCTTCACAAAAGCAGAGTAAACAAAATTTCTTGATACGTTATTTAAAAATACGAAATTCTACCTATTATTTCCACCACCACCTGTATATCAAATTCATATTTAAACTGCCTCTTAAACTTGAAACGAAAGTCTTGTATACAAATATATACTCTAAGGACTTCTGACTTTAAAGTTGGGCTGTAGTATTTCGGTTATTGGGGACGGGTATTATTATTTTTCATCTTTTTTTCTCTCTTTTTTATGGCTGCATGCAATTTATTCTGCTTTTTTTCTTTCAAAGAACAAAAAATAATAAAATATTCCGTATACTAGCACTACAACCAATACTTCAATTTCTACAATTTCTAGATGAAACGCCATATAACAGCCGAAAAGTAGCGAACTACAGCCCAACCGAATTTAGACTACAAATAGCACAATATGCCAAGAATGACTGGTCCAAATATACTAGAGATATAGCGGGTATGTATTTGCTACACAGCATTATTAACATGTTTCTTTCTCTTTTTGACATTTTCGTGAACTTTTAAGAATCGCTTCGAAAATTAAAGTGCCACGCCCATTTTTGAAAAAAGATTTCTTCGACTTGTATTAAGAAAAAACAGGGTCTTTACAGAAATTAAATCTTTCTTTAGATTAAAATGTAACATATAAGTTTAAAATCCAAGTTTTTTAAGAGCAAAATGTTGTTTGTTTAAAATAAAGCTACTTTACGCCCACTTTAAAAATAAAGTTGGTCGACACGTTGATTTTAAACTTAGTTTTAAAGATTTACGGATTAAATGAGTAGAAGGAGTAGAGTACCTTAAAAGATGAATAAATTTAACCAAAAGTATTTATTTTTAATTAATTAGTCAGGCAACCACGCCCACTTTATGCTAAACATATGATGAAATTGGATTAGCGTAAAGTACTTATGAAGAAAAAAAGAACGCCATGAAAATTAATGTTATCTTGCGGTATGAGCAGGTAGTTTAAGATAGTACGTTCAATGTTAGAGATTATTTGTAGGGTAAGGTCCTACATAGGCTAGCGTTTCGGCCAATTGTGAACCCACAATTATTATGCAAATCCGGGATCAAACATTCCTTATAGAGAAGCAACCCGATTCCAGAATAAATCTTGCTATTGTGGTGCTCTTTATTGGAGAATTTAGGCAAGAATGACTGAAAGTGAGAGAATAATTATGAGAGTATGCAATAGATCGCCATGCGATTTAAGGACGGAAAACAACCAGCAACTTGTACAGCAGAGTCTAACAATATTACACGTGTCTTCCTAACATACTTAATTGGTCATTGCAACCCTCTAGTTAGGATTACGACCAAGTTTTTCACACCAAACATATTGTGAGTGTTAATTTTATTCACAGTCAACTCCAAAAAAATTTGAGAACAGATTTGACACGATTTACCCTCCGAGTTTTTGCCAGAAGACTACTGAGATGAAGTAGCCATAACAGTCGTTTTGTTTGAGTTGTCTGAGCTGGGATTTGAACCACGAGCTCTGGTCGCATAAACCAACGCACTACCTACTAGACTACGGCAACAAACTACTGCCAATTAAGCTGTAAAGCGAGCTGTGAATACAAAGTTTAACTGAGTCAATCGGAATACCGATGTATTGTAATATGTCGGAAATGGTGGACTCCATAACGGTCCTGAACAGCTCACTGGCAATGCAATTTCTGATTATTATTCCTGGGTCTCATATAGCCATTATATTCAAATGTTCCCTAATATGGCTGAGAAATTCCCTGTGTGAGTTGAGAAAAAACTCTTTAGCTGACAAGCCTTGTGTCGGCCAGGGAAACACTGCAGGGGTTGCACAGCATAAGCGAATATATACATACATATATATACATACATATATATGCATACATACATACATACATATGTACATAATTAGTCATTACAACCTTTCAGTCAGGATTACGACCTAATTTGGTACACCACTTATGTTGTTTGTGTAAATTTTATATATGAGTGGCGGAATCTACAGTTTAAAGTCGACCACATATATACCATAGCCTACTTTGTCCGCCATATTGAAGAGATTGGTATAAACCTGTTATACCGCTGGGAACGTCTTGGTATACAGCCCTGAAGATCCTAGTTGGAATTGACTATGATCCAACTGCATAAAGCCTTTCTACCACCAGCTCAGTCTTAAGCTTCTATAGTAGGTCAAAGGGCAGTCAACTGTATGCAGCAAGTAATGCTTTGAACAAAGTGATCAGGCGTTTGCACACCGTCCACCAAAAGTAGGCATAGTGCAGTAAATATGGTTTCACCATGGCAAGATGGAACTAGTATTTGATAGGGGGTTTGAATTTAATCATATCCACGGCCCTTTAGAGGTGTTATCCCTCCATAAGAGTTTGGTGACAAGAATAATCTCCAGATTATTATCTCCAGTACAGAAATCCCTCGATTTACGTCGCAGTTGGTTCCAAAAAAATTCAAATGAGGACGCAAATTGAAGTTAGGGGGAACAAAAAATTTTACGACGTAAATCGAAACAACGTTAATCGAGGCGACGTAAATCGAAGGATTACTGTATATAAACTTAAGGGTTTCGCTGGAAACGTCCTGATATACATCCCAGAAATTCGTAGATGAAATAATCTAGTTTTCAACTGCATATAACCTTTAGACCACCAGCACAGTCCTAAGCTTCAATAGAAGGTCAGAGGGCAGCCAACCGAATATAGCTTTAGTTGGAGTGGAACAGAGTGAACAGGCGTTGGCACACTGTCCACCAAAAGTAGGCACCATACAGTAAAGTTGGTTTCACAATGGCGCAATAGAGCTAGTATTTGATGGCGACCCTTTTAGAGGTTTAAAGTGCTATGGTCACTCTCTATTCCTCCATTAGAGTTTGGTGACTAGAATAATCTCCAAATAAGTAGGTAATTATGTTCAACTTTTTTAAAAGTTTTCTTATTTTTATAATTCAAAATTTGTAGCAGTTTGTCGCTATGTCGCCTTAACGCCGTGTGGTTTGCATTATGTTTCTAAAACATTTAAAGTGCAATGCAATACAATTTAAGCTTAAAAAAATTTCGGTACTGAAAATGAAATTATTACGCACATATGTACATATATTTAAGTCATGTATACATACTTACATATACACAGACGTAAACGTTTATGTGCATGTAGAAAATGTAGATGTAAAAGTAAATTGTATAAGAGAAGTAAAAGAATGGCTGGGTAATTAATTACAACGCCAAATGAAAACTTAATTACAGCAATTACAATTACTTACTAGACAGACTGAGAGATAGACGCACAGACAGACGCATAGTCATGTGTATATGTATAGACATATTGGATACATACACATACATATTTTACACGTTTTTATATGACATTTGTTTTTGTAATATATGCACTTGTACTACGTATACATTGTAGTGTATGTAGAGTAAATAATTCATGTTATTAAAACGGCTGGTTCTTGCGTATTTTTTATTTTATAAAAATAAAATTAAACGTAATGTCCATGTCCATGTCCAAGGCAATTCATTCAATAGATTCGTTAATAATTTTTTAAATGTTGATAAGAAAAAATGTCTCTAGTTAACGATATATTAAGCTTGTTGTTATCGATTACAGTTGGTTTCACAAGATAAGTTTCCAAATAAATTAGCAGCGTACAAGAATTGAGTTTCAGTGTTAAAGTTAAATTAAAAAAGAAAAGGTGGGCGTGGCATTTATTCCTTTAACAGATTCTGTTTCGGAATTTGTTGTTTCGGAAATAAATTCTTCTCAACCAGGCAGTGCATGGATGCACCTACGTGCAGTCTCCAAGGCAAAAATTATTCAATTAGGCTATGAATTGCTTCCCCATCGACCATATTCTCTCTACGATGAAATGAAACAAAACCACTTTAGTGACCTTTGCGGATCTGTCCTTCGTTAAGGATAAAAAATTGGTCTGGTGTTGCACAAAAGTGTTTAGGATGAGTGTGTGTTCCAAAATAAAAGAATTTTTTATTCTTGACTTGACTTTCATGCAATAAGTCTCTGAACTTATTCAGTAGCCCTTGTAAAAGCCTGAATAATGTAAGTAGGGTCGAATGAATGAAAGCCGTGGTAGGTAGTGACGAAAAGCCAGGGTTCGAGGCCCAGGCCAGACATCAAAGACAAAATACAAAAAGTAATTTCTTAGGCGACTTCCCCTCAGCATATTTCTGGTACTAACTCTGTAAATAAAATTGCCATGAAAAATTTCTCAAAAATCTGTCGTTCGGAGTGGACTTTAAACTGTAGGTCCCGCCACTCATGTATAAAATTAATGTACATGACAGTGTGATAGGATTCAACAGCCCTTTTAATAGGAGCAGTGTTGCCTTGCGAGAGATTCACGCGCTTCAAATTACTTACAAGTCACCTTGGGAACCAAGTAGTAGTGGATTCATCAGCAATGAATTTTCGCTCAGTCATGCGTGTAATCAAACTGTGTCTAATAATCACACTCGAAGAGAACCTGATTGGATTGTTGCCAAGAGTCATGAAAGACGTGATTCTTTTTCTCGATAGAGTAAGCCAGAGCATGCTGGATATTCTATAAAAGGCGATAACAATTTACCTGAATTTAGTTTTTACTTTACGAAAACCCTAAAATGCAATCCACTAAGTAATCATCAGAACTTGGAGGTAGAAGTCGCCGTAGTCTAGTAGGTAGTGTGTTGGCTTATTAGACGTAAAGCGTGGGTTCGAGCCCCAGGCCAGACATCAAGACAAAATACAAAACGTATTTCTTCGGCGACTTTCTCTCAGCAGATTTCTGGCAAAAACTCTGAGAGTAAATAAAATTGATATGAAAAGTTTCTTAAAAAAATCTGTCGTTCGGAGTCGACTTTAAACTGTAGGTCCCACCACTCATGTATAACATTAACACACGCAACATAAGTGGTGTGAGAAACTAGGACGTTGTACAATGGGTCAATTCGACCTCCTTGTCTTAATTGACAAGTACACGTCCTCTAACCTGACCTAAAATAAGTTCAACAAGTATCTCTTCACCACTACACTCAATGCAGCAACCCATACATTTTTGCAGACAGTGTTGATCATAGGCAGTTGCCTTGGCTTGTTAGAGGTTCAAACTCCAGGTCAGATAATTCTTCACCGAGTTTATCTAAGCAGATATCTGGCAAAAACTCGGAGAGTGAATAAAATAGGCCACGATTCAAACTCCAGGTCAAACATCTCCGGCACAACGAAATATAAAAAAATATTTCTACGGCGTCTTCCTCTCTCAGCAGATTTCTGGCAAAAACTCTGAGCGTAAAATAAAATTGGCATGAAAAGTTTCTCAAGAAATTGTGGTTCCGAATCGATTTTAAACTGTAGGTCCCGCCACTCATGTAAAAAATTAACACACACAACATTAGTGGTGTGAGAATCTAGGTTTTAATACTGACTGAAGGGTTGTAATGACCAATTATGTACGTATACAGCTGAGTTGAAAGCATTGATTGGCGTAATACTGTTCACGGAAACATTGATATTATTTCTCAATTGGAACGCAATGTGCTCGAGTAATGTGAATGTAAATCTTATATTATGTTGACGGCGTCAATCTCGTAGAACACGATAACATATTGCATTACAGGGTGAATGCTCTTCCCGCAGAAGTTAAATTTAAGCTTTTAAAATAGACGTGCCTAACATAGTTTTCATATTTTCTTACTCATCTGTTGATGAAATTTATTGTTTGACGCTTAAACGCTTGTCGCTTTCATTGTGTTTCCGCACAAAGAGATGCGCTGTGAATAATAATAATAAAAGTGAAGTTAAATAATTAATAAGTGTGTGTAAAAATGCATTCCATATAGAAAAATTGAATGTCAAAACGGCCACTTTTACAAAAATAAAGTCATAAATAATGAAAAAAAACTGTGTGGCAGTGGTGTGTGATGGCGATGGTGTTCACTTAATTAATTATAGTTTTGAACAAAAATTGCACTGCAAGTGAGGCATATAAAATACAAAATGTTGCCCGTATACGAGGGTACATATTTCCAATGAAGTTGTAATAAAACCTAGACGTTTAAAAAAAAAGTTTTTTGAACTTTAAAAAAGAGAGAAGAAATAAACGTAAACGTGAATATGAATATGAAATTATTGAAGAATTATTATTTATTGTGCTGCATTTGTTTGTGTTCTTTTTATTTTTTTGTGTGTTTCTTTTTCTTTTCTTTCTCTTCTCTTCTCTTTTCACTTGCATTCGATTTGGCTACCAATGATTATGCAGATTTTTCAATATCGGATAAATGCGAAGACTCGGGTCTAAGGGTTAATGGCAAAGGCAAGAAAATGCGTAAACCCCGCACCATCTACAGTTCACTGCAGTTGCAGCAATTGAATCGTCGTTTCCAGCGTACACAATACTTGGCCTTGCCGGAACGTGCCGAATTGGCAGCGAGTCTGGGCTTAACACAAACCCAGGTAAGTTGATTATTTATTTATGAAATAAAATATTAAAAAAAAACACTTATTAAATGTTATTAGAAATCCGAATAAAAGTTTAACAATTTAAAAGGGAAATATTTTGAATAGTTTCCTACAGAAAAAAAGAGTAAAAATTTTGAAATTTTTTTTACATTAATTTTACATTGTCTAACGTTTGATGAATATTTATGAATTTACATTAATTACTTTTGTATTTATTTATATATTCTTTACATTTTCATAAATGTTAAGTAAAATTCCAGTTTGATTTTCAATAGAATTTCATATGAGTTGAAGCAAAAATTCGTAAATATTTATAACAGATTTCTGTTTTCTATAAATTCTTTGTAAAAATTCTAAAACATTAATTAATATGCGAATTTAGAACGTTGTAATAAATCTGCAGAGTCAATTAAAAACAAACAAAGTAAATTATTTATGATTTTTATACATTTTTTACATTTTCTACATCTTATGAAATATTCTAAAATATAAAATAATTCAAATGTAACAAAATTCTTGTTTACATTTCACATTAATTAGTTGAAATCCCGCAATTATTTGATATCGTACATTATTTACATTCTTTACATACCTTAAAATCTTCATTTAAAAGTCGAGCTAAAATAAGAAAAAAATCAAATAAGTTGAAATATTTGTAATATTTTAATTATTTACATTATTTACATATTTTACATGCCATGTAATTTACTGTCATATCAAATTAACAGCATAAGTAAAGGAAATTTGAAGTCGCCGTAGTCTAGTAGGTAGTGTGTTGGCTTATTAGACGTAAAGCCAGGGTTCGAACCCCAGGCCAGACATCAACACAAAATACAAAAATTATTTCTTCGGCGACATCCTATTAGCAGATTTCGGGCAAAAACTCTGAGAGTAAATAAAATTGCATTGATAAGTTTCTCAAAACATCTGTCGTTCCCACCACTCATGTATAAAAATTAACACACACAACATAAGTGGTGTGAGAAACTAGGTCGTAATCCTGACTGAAGGGTTGTAATGACCAATTATGTATGTATGTATGTATGTAAAGGAAATTACATTGTTTACCTGACATTTCTAAGGTTTTTACATAGTTCAAAATAAAGTTCCATAGTCTACTTCAAATAAAATTGTTTAAATATACATTATTTACACAACCTAGCTATTGAAAAGTAAAATATACAAGTTATGTACAATTGTTGACATTATTTACACAAAATAAATTTTTCATGTACCTTAGTTGACACTAACAAATCCTTCAACATTGTTGTAATTACATAACGAGTTAAATTATTCATTTACTTATAGTGTTTGTATTCTTTACATGGCTTAAAATGTACATTTGCAAAATGAAAAAGAAAACAAAAGCAAAACCTTAAATGATTCTAATTATTCTTAAAATCTTAATTGTTTACATTGTTTACATTTTTTAAGTGTCACATAATGTTCTCTAATTACAAATTAACCTCAAAAGAAAGAGTAACTACATTGTTTACTTTACATTTCTACGATTTTTACATAGTTTGAACAAAAGTTCCACAGTCTACATTAAATAAAATTACTTATGTCTACGTTATTTACACTACTTACCTATTGAAATGTAAAATATACAAATTATGTATGATTGTTGACATTTTTTACATAAAAGAAAATTCTCATGTACTCTAAAGTAAACTAACAATTCCTTCCATATTTAAATAATATAATAAAGGGCTAAATTATTTACTTGTATACATTATTTACATACTATTAAGATTTTCATTACATCCAGCAAAAGACAAAGAAAAAATTAAATGTTTGAAATATTGCAATCAGTTTTATTGTTTACATTATTTACATTCTCTATATATCATATAATTTTCTATTATTTCAATTTTATACAGATAATTTCATTACACTTCTTTGTGTTCTCTACATTGAGTCAATATTTACATTGTCTACGTTACTATTATTTATATTACTTATGTAGCTTGAATTCAATCCTTTATGAATTTCTACATAGTTTACATAAGTACATTTTTTACATTATTTACACTTTATAAAATTTGTGTATACACACTAACAAATACTCCTATATAATATATAATATAATAACTTTAAGTGATAAGTTACTTAGTTGCTTACATTATTTACATTCTTTACATGCAATAAATTTTTTTACGCGATGAAAAATTTCAACGATTTTATAAATTTTAATAATTTGTTTGTTTACAAAATTTACTTTATTTCTATTCTAAATAATCATCCATAATTTCAATGCCACCGAAATAAATATAAAAAAATACGTTGTTTACATTATAATTTTTCGAGTTTTACACAATTTAATCCAAAATTATTTAAAAACTTCATGTCGACAAGTTCTGAAAGTACATTATTTACATTATTTATGTATTACATTTATTTGAAAGTAAGATAAGTAAAATAAATAAATAAATTTCTACATATGTTTACATTATCTACACATAGTTACGTTTTTATATACATGACTTTAAACCATCAGATTTTCTAATATTTACAATATTTGCTACATTTACTATAGAATCAACGTTTAATTTCAAAAGAGTAAACCTTTTTATGTTATTTAATTAATTACTATACATTTACATTTTTACACTATGTCAAATATGCCGTATTTTACACAATGTCAAATATGTCATATTTTACACAATGTCAAATATGTCGTACTTTACGCAATGTTAAATAAGCCATATTTTACACAATGTCAAATATGCCATATTTTACACAGTGTAGAATATGTCATATTTTACACAATGTCAAATATGTCATACTTTACGCAAAGTCAAATATGTCATACTTTACACAATGTCAAATACGTCATATTTTACACCATGTCAAATATGAAAATGTATTAAGTCTTTGATGTATTAAAATGCTAGGCTTAGTTTGTTATTGAGTAGGTCATTTTGAGCAAGTCAAATACTAAAATCTTTTTAAAATTAAAAAAACTTAATTTTATAGTAATATGTATTCAAAGGAAAATGTTCAACATTATTTACATTATTTACACAACATTAATTATTTTATTTACATATATTAACATTTTTTGCACCATGTCAAATATCAAATTGTACTAATTTTTTACATATTAAAATGCTAGGTTTAATTTGTTATTGTGTAGCACATTCCATATTATTGACGTTATTTACACATTGTTTACATTATTTTACATCTCTTACATCATGCCAGCAAGTCCTTAATATGTGATGTTGTTAAAATTAAAAAGCTTGTTATCTGCTTGTATAATATATAGTCTTCAAAGACAAATATTCTACATTGTTTACACAACATTAATTAAGTTTTTCACATTACGCAAAAAAGTTACATTTAAGCTTTTTTACATATCGCAACAAAATAAATAATTATTTTCTGAACACTTTAAACTTTCAAACAAAATATGCTTAACATGTAACAAATGCAAATAAATATTTTCCTAGTTTACATTCTTTACATGACATCATTTACATTTTTAAATTCAAATCTTTTCACTATTCTAATAATATTATTTTTTAAAATTTTAAAGACTTTAGAGTATCAAAAAAATATTGTGTTATTGATACGAAACAATAATATTTTTATTATTACATTATTTTATTAATACATTATTTACACGCGAATAAAATAATAACAATTCTTTAAAAATAAATTTTTCTTTATTTTCAAACACGTTAAAAAATTGTTAAACAAGTTTTCCTTATTATTTAAACAAGTTCTGGGATTGTTTACATTGTTTACACTGACGTATAAAATTTTTTACATCCCCTTTGAATCTCTAAACATACAAAAACTTCTCCTATTGTTAGGTTATCTCTGTTGTCTACATTATTTACATTATTTACATGCCTTAATTTACATTTTTTACATCCTGTAAAAAAATAAAAAATAATATTTTCTCCACTTTTTTCCTCCAATTTTTTTTCTTGATTCGTGACAACAATAAAAACAACGTTGTCGATAGAGTTGGGGGGGTTGTAACAGGCACGTTATGAAGTTTCCTTTTGTTTAATAATTTATCTTAAATCAGTACAACAATTTTGGGGGAAAACAACAAATTTATTGTTTAAATACCCTTAGCAGGAGCTGGTGGAAGGGGAGGGGGGTTTGTTTAGTAGTTTTCCATTTATTGTTCAGAACAAGGCCAATGCAAAACCTAGTCAAGGACTTTTAGTTCTATTTACACACACAGTGAGTGTGTTGCGTTTGAATTGTTTGTCGTTTTTTCGATAAATAAACGGATAAAGAACATTAACATTTAACTTCATTTAAGTTAAGAGCCACATAAATTTGGTTAAATTTGTTTATTGATTTTGTTCAAAGAACTTACACCGTTTCCAAGAGGTAAACAATTCAAAATTTTGGAGAGAAATATGATATCATGGGTAAAGATTACAAAAAGAGTGGTCTGTACATGTAAGTGAGCGATGAACTAGAGGTATACGGCCATAGACAATGACGTATGTTCACTGAATGGGCTCTGGAACAGTTGACAACCGTTCCTAATTTTCAAGGAAAAATTATCTCCCGCGATGAGGTCCATTTCAGGATGAATGGATACATGAACTCACAAAATTGTCGAATTTGGAACGATATTAACACACATGAGATCCAAGAGCATTCTATGCATACCGAAAAAGTCACAGTTTGCTGAGAAATTTGAGTTGTCGGCGTCATCGGTCCATATTTCTTTCAATACAACGTTGGCCAGTCATTACTGTCCACTGCGAGCACAATAGTTCGTTTATTACCAGCTTGATTTGGCCTGAATTGAATAATCTGGATACTAACGGTATAAGGCTTCAACAGACCGGTACCAAGTGTAACTCAGCTCGTGCCACATTGAATATTTTGCATGAGCGATTTAAAGTTTTTTTCTTTTGTAATGAAATTGTCCTCTCACGTGAAAGTGACGTGAATTAACCGCCGAGATCATGACCATTACATGACTACTATTGGCTAGAAGGGGATAACCCCACAGCACGGTTAGTCTTCAACAGAGGACCTAGTCGGTAGAACAGAGGTTCAGTTGGCTGACTTTTAATCCAAGGAGGACAAAACAATTAATTTTTCTGTCCTTAGTTGGTATTTATTATGGAGCTCTGTTGTCGGAGAACATTGCCTAAGACATGACGTCGGCTGCCACTCGGAGGAGGAAAAAGTGACCGTGTGATACCTAATGTGCCACTACCTAGCATTTGCGTGTCAGAATACTGGGAACCCCTTTTTGACATCCCTACAGAACTGTCATAGTATAGGCTTCCAAGGTTTGCTGCTGTTATTTTTGCAACTTTTCATCTAACGTTGCTGCGCCTAGTTCTTAGGACACCGTTCGTCTCTAGATATTCTTTCATCTGTTTCGGCTTTTCAATTCTTAAAATAAGATTTTTTTGCATTCCATTCATGTGACTTTAACTGTTTTTTCCTATAACATTAGATGCCGCATTAGTTGAGATCGTGAGGTCCGCCTTGCTGCTGATGTCGCGTTGTTAAAGGACTGGGCTTGTGAAGTCACCATAGTCTAGTAGGTAGTGTGTTGGCTAATTAGACATGAGGTCACGGTAAAAACCCCAGGTCAGGCATTTCCAACAAAACGAAGCATGAAAAAACAGTTTCAGAGGCGACTGCCTCTCAGCAGATATCTGCCAATACTCCCTGAGAGTAAATAAAATTGCCATTAAAAGTTTCTCAAAAAAATCTGTCGTTCGGAGTCGACTTTAAACTGTAGGTCGGGGCACTCATATATAAAATTGACCCACACAACATATGTGGCGTGAGAAGCTACGTCGTAATTCTGACTAAAGGACTGTAATGACCAATTATCGATGTATGTATGTATGAAGAACTAATATTTTATTAAGAGGATAGTAATTTGAACTCGGATTTTTTAATCGAGCTCTCAATACAGCAGTTTATGCATTGTTTTAAAAATTATGGTTTCTAGACAATGATTTGTTGTAACCCTAGAATTCTAGAACTTGACAAAAATAACAGTAATAGAAATAAGGGGTAAACGTCTTGTGATAGAGCTAAGTTAGGATTAAGGCTCTATTAGGATGAATGAAATTTTTAATTATCTTTCACTGCCATGCTAGAAATCGGTTCAGATTAAATTAAATTATAATTCCAAACAACAATACTCTCTGATGTAGGCTACCTAATAATCAGTGCTGACCAATTACAACTGCTTTAATACTTTTATATTTTATTTGTTTGTATTTATTTTTTATTTTTCAATTTTTTCTTTCAACCTTTTCACATCAAATCACCCATTTTGATAGAGAATTTATTGATGGTGGGCGTATATATCCTAATTGAATTAGTGCAGTTGCTGTATAATGGTATATGCCACATGCACATGTGGCACATGTTGCCCATAAACAAAATCGCGTAGAGCATATATGTAGCATGGGTTTGCGTGCAGTTTGTGGCCCTCCATCCATATGGTATCAATGCCAGTCAGCCAGTCAGACAGCCAGCCCCGCTTTAATTTTTTTTTTAAACTTGAAACACAGTTGTAAGACAGAAAACAAAAAATTCTTTTTTTTTTCTCAAAAATATGGGTGGGTGTTGAATTTTAAACAGGTTTTTAAAGAAGAAAGAAAAAAGAAAAAACATGAATAATTTGCATAAGAAAATGAAATTTTACTAAAATTTTTTGTTGAGTGTAAAGCATGAAGAGTTACTGGTTTCGATATGAATTTAAATAAATTTTTTTAAATTAAATTGAGTTTAAAATTTTTAATTTTTTCTTTAAATAATTAACTGACTATGTATGGCTGAAACAGAGCTTACAATTTCCGATATGCATAACAAGGTATATGTGAGCCCATTGGCTCAGTTAAAATGGGTATGTTAAGGTGATTATATGAGCAGGTTTAACTTCATTAGCAGCATGATGTACGATTCGTTCTACTAGGTTCTGCTAGAATGGTAATGGAAAAGAAAAGGACTGCTTGTGTTGCTTTATTGAGGTTCTTACAGATCAATGTCCTATTAGAAGGCATGTTGATGGACTTAACATTTTCTCTAATGACCTCTACAGAAGACTGTGTATCTGTAGATGAGGGGACGTTGTTTTTTCACTCCTTGTGCCACTCTTTGTCTTTGAGTTTATCTTTGACTGGAGTATCTAAAATATATTAGGTTACGATAGCGGATAGCTTGCCGTTCACAGGCAAGTGCACTCGGTAACCGATATGGCCCATTGCGTTATCCAGTTTACCTCACACTGTATGTGTATATCCGTTAGTAGTGGTATTGAACCACCCGGAGCTAAGGATGAAATTCGTCAGTTCACACAGTGGCACGTTCGGCCACCATGCCCACATCTTCAAACATTCTGTCACCCAAAAACTGATGTCGTCTGTCTTAAAGTGTAGGGGTCTTGCATAAAAGGTGTTGTACCAATTCCGTGTCTTCTACATCATAACACCTTCTACAGTAATCCTGGCGGAGCAGACCGAGCCTATCAGCGAAATAGCCAATAGCGTAGTGTCGAGTTAGAATTCCTGTTAGAATGCAAATCGTTCTCTTGTCGAACTCAAGTATTTCCCCGGTTCTCCAACTGTCTGTCCACTGCTGAATACAGCTGTGGTGAAATTTGGCAGCCAGGTATGTTGGACTATCTACGGTTGATTGAATTCCATGCTGCCTTTTCCAATTTGGAAAAGTATTCTTGTAGGGGCGCATATATCCTATATCTATTGTCTCCTCCTCAGACATTACCCTTACCTTCGGTGACAGTTCATCAACACTTTTATATTCCCTTTATAACACAGTGGCATGGAATCCAACATATGCATCTGGCACTAGTTTATACTCTCTAATCTGCCCAGTCTTATTACGGTTATTCTTATGAATGTAGTGTTTAATGCTTGGTTTTCTTCTCTTCCGTATTCTATATTTCTAGTAGAGGCTTATCGAAAAAATTCCTGCCATAGCAAAGGCAGCAGTAGCTGATAATATAGGACTACATGACTGCTTTACACGTAATATCCATTACTTTGCCTTCACTCTGTATCCTCAGTATATGCAGCCGTAGAAAATAAAACTGTTAGTAGACCCTAATGAATCCTTTGCAATTATCCTCTTGTGATGGTTTAAGGGCGGCTTAATTGTGTACATCTATCTGTAGTAGTTTGAAGTTTCTTATAACCTTAGGTTAGGTTAGGTTAGTTGGCGGCCTCTCTAGAAAGAAGAGGTCCACTTAGACCAGCATTTAGGCCCATTGTGATAGCATAATTAATTCTTCCAATAATTTCCCTATAAGTATTATTTTCCCAGTACCATTTATTAATTGTTTATAAATTTTTTTAAAGCAATTTTTAAATTTTTTTTCCAAAAAATTTTTTTTTTTTAAATTCAATTTTGACCATTATTTTCGCTCCATATTTTTTTTCGGTTTTTTTTCTCTGCCATAAACACCTTTAATCTTACAAGGCATTTCCAATTTTTTTTTTATCAGTTTTTTGTTTTTGTTTTTATTTTTTAATTCTATTTACATTTGCATGTTCAAATTAACGCCTAAGGAGTTGACGTTAAAAACCAAAAAAAAAAAAAAAAAATAAAAAAAAACGCGAACAAAAACTGGCGATATTGCAAGCAAGTTTTATAGTCTAGTAAATATGAAAAACCCGCATTCGAAAACTACAATAACAACAACAACAATAATAACAAGAACGATTTCGCAAAACTAAGCTGGCAGCTGTCAATCTATACACCGCACAAACGAAACAACTTTTTAAATAAATTTACCTCGTTTCGATTTCTTTGCTTTCTGAGACAGGCGGGACACTGAGAAAAAAATTCTTCTTTTTTATTAGAAACTTTCAAAATCCTTAATTATTTTCGTCACCCCACAAATAATAGTCCAATAGTGTCAAATCGCAGCTCCGCGGTGGCCAAACGACATCAGCTCTGCGGCTGATAATGCGATCTTCAAAAACAGGGCGCAAAGCATCGAGTGTGGCACGTAGCGCCGTCCTCTTGAAACCAAATGTTGCCAATATCCTCCTCTTCAATTTTTGTGAACAAAAATTCGTTCAACATGGCCCGATAACGATCGCCATTGACTGTAACGGCCACTCCTTGCTCATTTTCGAAGAAAAATGGCCCAATTATGCCTCTGGACCAAAACCCGCACCAAACAATGACTCGTTTTTGGGCTTTTCAACGTATGCGTGCGGGTTTTCTGTGTCCCAAATGCGATAATTTTGCTTGTTTACATACCCGCTAAGATCAAAATGAGCTTCATCTGAAAAGATGATTTTTTTTGCCAAATTCGGCATCTTCTGGTGTAGGGTACTGCATGGCCAGCCGAGGCAGCCATTTGAATGAAATTATTTTCCATTATTAACCGGAAGGATTGTACTTTCAAATAAAAAAGAAATTTGAGAAAATATTCGGTACTTTTTTTAATGCATTTTCAAAAAAAAAAGTTATTTGGCGGACCCTTTACATGAGTGCCAGGGACCTGCCGTTTAAAGTCGACTTCTAACGACAGATTTTTTTGAGAAATTTTTCATGGCAATTTTATTTGCTCCCAGAATTTTTGCCAAAAATCTGTTGAGAGGGAGTCGCCGCTAAAATATTTTTCATGTTTCGTTTTGAACCCTAACCTCACTTTTAATAAGCCAACACACAACCTACTGCACTACGATGACTATAAATATAAAAACAAAAAAATTAGTATCAATTTTACACCATTTCCTATGCAAATATTAAAGCTGGTGTAATGATATTATTTGTGGTGTTTTCATACACAATGAAATACCATTAATTCGATTGTTTTATGTGAGAGTCCCAGGAGTAAGTGGCACTCCAAAGTACCATGAAATTAGTAAATCCACTTAAGAATGACTCAACATTTTGTGTGACCATTATTGTCCTCGGTTTAGATCCACTGAACTACAGAAAAGCCATAGAAGTCACCGTAGAAGTCACCGTAGTCTAATGAGTAATGTGTCGGCTTATCAGACGTGAGGCCATGGTTCGAAACCCTGCCCAGACATCTCCAACAAAACGAAATATGATGGAAAATATTTCTTTCTTTCTTTCTGGTAAAAACTCTGAGAGAAACATAAAATTGACATGAAAAGTTTCTCAAAAAAAATCTGTCATTCGAAATCGACTTTAAACTCTGGCTCCCGCCACTCATGTATAAAATTAACACACACAACATAACGGGTCTTAATCCAGACTGAAGGGTTGTAATGACCAATTATGTATGGAGGCATGTATGTAAATAGTAGTGAAGACTAGAGCCATGAAAATGTGATTCATGAAAGGGCATCATGACCTAACCGATCGAGTCACTGCAGTCTCCCATATAGAGATTTAGATCGTGATCAAGAACTTTGCAACGGGTCTGGGTAAAATAAGTAAATGAAGCTACATACCCTTTTATGTGAGGAACCACTCCGGTTGGTTTCTAGGAACTATCTGTCTGAAATAAGGGGGGTGTTAAATTGTAGGTCCCCCGCCACTCTTGTATACAACATAAGTAGTGTGAGAAGCTAGGTTGTAATCCTGATTGAAGGGTTGTAATGACCAATTATGTTTGTAAATACGTATGTGAACTGCAGAAAACAAATTAAAAAATGGCATCTTGCCTAGTTGCATGGAGAAAAGCCAGACACCAAATTTCCATACTTATTTCCAAGTGCCCGCTACGGTTCCTGATGGGTACTTAACACAGCTTTGCAACATTTTCCATCTAAACAAAGCTATTTCTACCAGAACTACTGTTTAGAGGCCATCTAGATCTGACAAAACATGTCATATTGTTTCTCGATTTCCTAGGCAAGCAGCTAAACAGCTTCATGTTTGCCTAGTTGATATCGGACGACTGGAAAATCTTTCCTTATGCCGGGAAATCTTCCCTTATGCCGGGAAATCAAGCTGCTCCAACATCACAAACATTTCAAGGCCGTTTTGACGGCCCTGATATTTACCGCATTTGGTAAAAATTATAGCATCTGCCATTAACACCTCTATGTGTAGGGTGTTGCAAAATTACACCGTTTCAAAAAATTTTTTTTTCAAAACATTTTTTTTCTAAAGGGTGTTTTTTTTATAGAGGTATAGAACTTTAAGTTGGCATTACTTTTCAAGATGGCGACCGATTTAACAGCTGTCAAGTGATTTATTCTCAGTTTGGTTTGGCAATTCATCATGAATAGACTCACGCCTGAACAACGTGCAAGATTTGAAGCCAAACGATCATCAAGTAAGGCGTAGATTCGTCGAATGGGCCCAAAACGAGATTACCGTTGTTCCCGATTTTCATAAGCAAATTTTGTTTAGCGATGAAGCGCACTTCTGGTTGAATGGCTACGTCAAAAAACAAAACTGCCGCATCCTCAAGTGTATGTGGAAACACCGTTACATCCAGAAAAACTGACTCTTTGGTGCGCTTTATGGGCTGGTGGAATCATTGGTCCGTACTTTTTCAAAAACGATGGTGGCCAGAACGTTACAGTCAATGGTGATCGGTATAGAGCCATGATTACTAACTTTTTCATTCCTGAATTGAATAACCATGATGTCCAGGAGATGTAGTTTCAACAAGACGGCGCAACATGTCACACAGCTCGCGCCACAATAGATTTATTGAAAGACACGTTTGGTGACCGCCTAATTTCACGTTTTGGACCTGTGAATTGGCCTCCAAGATCTTGTGATTTAACACCGCTAGACTACTTTCTATGGGGCTATGTAAAGTCATTGGTCTATGCGGTAAAGCTACAAACGCTTGACCATTTGGAAGACAACATTCGCCGTATTATTGCCGATATACGGCCACAAATGTTGGAAAAAGTCATCGAAAATTGGACGTCCAGATTGGACTACATCCGCGCCAGCCGTGGCGGTCATATGCCAGAAATCATATTTAAAATGTAATGCCACAAGATTATCTTTCGGATAAATAAAATTCATGCCAATCGAATAATCCATCGTTGTTTTATTGCAACTTAAAGTTCTATACCTCTATAAAAAACACCCTTTATATTTCTTTGAGAAAAACATTTTTTTAAATTCTTCTTCTGATAAAATTATTCTGCGTGTATCTTTTTTGTTTGGTTTGGTATTGCAAAATCCGAAAACAATATATGGTAACGAGACTAGACAAGTTGTGGCAAACAAAAAGAAGGAGTTGAAAACGAGCCAAAAAAAAAAATAAAAAAAAACAGAAACTACAGTGGTTTTTATGAATCTTTTGGCTTAACATGGTTAAATGCAATGCAAATATACAGAGAATGTTAAAGAAAAACCAAGGAAAATAAAAGTTTTCCTTAGTAGTGTTTAGAAAAAAAAGGAAGAAAATAAAAAAGGAGACACGCCCACTCAGTTTGCAAATCAACTTTATTAGACAAGACACATTATTTTCAAACGAAGTAAAGGCTAAAGAGCAAATACAACAACAAAAAATAAAAGTTAAGAAATCAATAAAGAAGTAAACAAAACCAGAAAGTCAGTTAAAGAAGTTGTTGAAGACACAACGCTAAATAAGCCATAAATTAAATAGAACACCCAAAAAGGTCTTCAAGTTAAGGAACATAAAAACAAAGAGACGGACATATATACTCCATAAAGAAAAAAACAAAACAAATAGAGTGTCATAAATGTAAACATAAAACCAGGGAAGTCCTTTAAACCATAAACATGAACTATTTACACACACAAAAAAAACTTGGTATCATTGTGACTAACCAACCTCCTCCCTTTTTAACCCCGAAAACAATTAAAACAGAAACGAGTGTTAATTAAACAAGTGAATGAACTGCATACATATGTATGTATATCGTTACCCCTTTTTTATTAAATTTTCTAAAAATAATTCGGGCCACCAAAAATACTACACAGAAAAAAAATTGTATTAATTTTGTATGTTTAAGGGTGTAACTGTTTGTTAATAATCGTACGTAAAAAAAATAAAATTTTATCCGTTATCTCTCGTAAAATATAAAATTAACGGTGTATGATGACCATCTTTATCAACATCACTATGATTGCGACACCAGGCCCGTGTGGTGACCAGTGGCGTTAATACAACGTCATCTCCTTCTGTTTTTCTTTAAATTTTTTTTTATTTTTATTTTGGTCTCTTGGCCAGACACAACAAAATTTATTGAGGTTAATGTTTCATATCACAAAACAACAACAACAAAACCAAAAAAAGCTGCAAGTTTTAACCTCGCTTGCTACCCTTCAACACCACTATCCATGGCCTGAGACATCAAAAAGGGTCAGTTTAGTTCGCTTCAGTTCAGTTTACAATCGATTTTTCTTGTATTTGTAAACGAGTACGAACAGTTTCAGTTTACTTAAGGGCCAGTAATTAAAACCGCCTTCTTCATTGTCCGTTTCACAAAAAACTAAAGACAACAACAAAAACAACAACAACACATAAAACATTACATTTTAGAAAAATGAAAAGCGGAAGTTGTTTATTGATTGTTTTTCTTATATTTGTTGTTTATTTTTAGCAGTCAGAGTCAGAGTCAGAGTCAGTTTAAGAAAACTAAAATATTTCAAATAAATTACACCATTTCCCAACGGACAAAGAACTTTATTAAACAATTGGGTGGCCTTAAACGGTCGTAGATTCAGTTGGACACTTGCCTGACTGAACATTACTGGGAATCTCAGACGCACGGACATCAATCTCCATATACAGGGTGGACCATTTAGAAGTTTAAATTTAAAAATGCAATGAAACAAAAGTTGTGGGGTACAATTGTTCGGGTTAGAAATGGAATATTATTGCATTCGTATGGCTGCCGCGGCTGGCCTCCTAGTATCTCATTCGATCGAACCAATTTTCGGGCACTTTTTCGAGTGTATGGTGTCGCATCTCGGATGCTCAATTGTCTCTGGTTTGTCGGCATAACACTTTTCTTTAACGGCACCCCACAGAAAATAGTCCAACGCTGTCAAATCGCAGCTTCTTGGCGGCCAATTGACATCACCATTTCGTCTAATTTATGAAGTCGCCATAGTCTAGTAGGTAGTGTGTTGGCTTATTAGACGTAAGGCCCGGGTTCGCATCCTATGTGAGGCATCAAAACGAAATATGAAAAAACATATTTCTTTGGCGATTTCCTCTCAGCAGATTTCTGACAAAAACTCTGAGAATAAATAAACCTGCCATGAAAAAGTTTCTCAAAAATCTGTCGTTCAGAGTCGACGTTAAACTATAGGTCCCGCCACTCACGTATAAAATTAACGCACACAATATGAGTGGTGTGAGAAGCTAGGCCGTAATTCTGACTGAAGGGTTATAATGGCCAATTATGTATGTATGTACGTATGTATTTCGGCTAATTTAACGGCCATCAAACGTTGGACGCAATAAATCGATTGTGGTATGAAATGTGTGGCAAGCTGAACTATTCTGTTGAAACCAAACTTCGTTCACATCAATACCATGAAGAGCGGGTACAAAAAAAATCGATTATCATGGTGAGATGGGTGTCTGCACTGACCGAAATGGTTGCGCTGTCCTCATTTTCAAAGAAATATGGGCCAATAATGGCTCCGCTCCACAAGCCGTACGAAACAGTCACTCGTAATGGGTGCATTCGCTACTGTAAGACCACGTCTGGAGCCCCATGTCCAGCTATTTTGTTTATCAACGTACCCACCAAGATGAAAGTGAGCTTCATCCGAAAAGATGATTTTTTTTGTGCAAAATCGACTTCATCGAGCACTTTCTTATACAGCTTTTAAGTTATACTGCCGATCTATATACACACATACATACATAATTGCTCATGACAACCCTTCAGTCAGGATTACTGCCTATCTTCTCACACCACTCATGTTGTGTCTGTTAATTTTATACATGAGTGGTGGGACCTACAGTTTAAAGTCGACTCCGAACTAGAGGTTAGCAATGAGTATTCAAAACGATGAGTAGATTCGAATCAGACTTATAATTTCTGATACTTATATGCATTCATACTTATTTTAATGTCATACTCATACTACTCATATTCAAAGTTTGAAATACTCATGGTATTCATACTTAACAATACGCATGATGTTATTGATTTCGACTCTCCATGACTCATCGAATCATTTATAAGTATTACAAGTATTTTTCTAAAACTATGAATCTGAATGAGTAGGCGTATGAATCAAACATATTTCGAATGTTATGAGTTTGATGTCAACGTTGGACTCATACTTATTTCAACTTGTACTTATAAATCAATGTTGTAGTGGGTACGAATGAATCAGAGTAGTTGGTTTTCAATACTGTTGACTCACTCATACTCAAAATTTCATGAGTACTTATGAGTAGCGAAAAAGCGATTCATTGCTGATCTCTGCCCCGAACGACAGATTTTTAGGAAGCTTTTCATGGCAATTTTATTTTAACTCTCAGAAGTTTTGCCAGAAATCTGCTGAGAGGAAGTCGCCGAAGAAATATTTTTTCATATTTCGTTTTGATGTCTGACCTGTGGCTTGAACCGTGGACTTACATCTAATAAGCCAACACACTAACTACTAGACTACGGCGACTACATCTATATATCACTAAGAAAATAAAATTAACATTCTAGGCTGCATATAAAAATATTGTAAAAGGTCATGAGCAAAGCAATCTGCATTTACTGTATAAAATAAAAAAAGCGAACAAACTAAACACTTTCATTAAGAGAGGCTATCCATCCCATCGCTTATTGATAGCGTGCTTTGGAAAACAAGCCCTACATATTCAATTAAATCTGTAACAGCATTCAAATTTTGCTGTTGTTGTTGTTGTAATTTTGTTGTTGTAACATGACTATAATTATGAGAACAAAGTTGTTTCATTGTTAATCTATGATTAAAATTGACATTTCAGTGTTTGACAGTGTGATTTTGAAGTTTTCTAAACTTGATTTCAAACGTTTTTTTATTTTCATTTTCATTTTCAATTTTTCTTTACTTAGTTCGTATGATAAAAATCCTACATGCATATGCATGAGTTGAAGCTTAGAAAAAATATTGAAAAAAAAAATTGTTTTCTTGCCAATGTCACACCCGTACTTTTCAAGTCAACTTTTGTAAAAATATTGCGGCGACTGCTTAAAAATCTTTAAGCCATGCAGGCAGGCATGCAGGCAGGCAGGCAAACAGACAGACAGACGGACGTGTACACTCATCAAAAATCAGCAACACATTTTGCAATTGCATGTCACATTAACGTCTTAACAGCTGTATGAAATGCAATAAAAACAACAAAAAAAAACAAAAAACGAATATCAAACGCTTACTAATAAAACTGCAACAACAACAACAACAACAACAACAACATCAATAGAGAACAGCAATAACAAGAGGAAAGAAAAACTTGGCAAGCATTAAAGCCATGCTGAAGCTGATTAAATGTTTGACTAACTCGGTCTTGGCAAAAACAAGACAACGAACGCGACCACCGCTTAAGAACCAACAAAATAGTCTTAAACAACAGCATCAGCTTCATAAATTGATAGAACATGCATTCATGCATGCTGGCATTGCATGACATGCATGCAACGGATTTTATTTCTTTTATTCGTTTTTATTTGATGGAAAAAAACCGAAAAAAGCCAACACTTTCGTAATATGCCCTCCAGCTAGATTTGAAAAAATTTAATTTTTTTTTTCTCAAATAAAATGAATAGAGCGGCAGCAGCAACAGCATTAAGTTAGGCTTAGTCAGTCAGTGTACGTATGCATGGTGGTGGTTAAAAAATGAACACAGTGAGGAACGAGTAGTTCGTTCAGTCAAATATGAAAAGATGAATGAATAGATGAATGGATTGTTGTTGGTTGGCTGTTTATATTGATGATTAAAATGAGTGTGTTTGAGAATTTTAGCCAAATAGAGAGACGCAGGACAGATGGATGTTATTAACAAAAATTGATGATCTTTTCTCTTCTAATTTTTACCGGTAATGAGGAGGGAAATGGTGTTTAGTTAAAAGAAAAAAAATCAAACTTGGTTTTCAAAATCTTAATTTCTGAACAAAATTACAAATATTTGCAAAAACACTGCGTATAAATTAATAGTAAATAGAAATAAATATTAAATTAATCGATAATAAAAAAATTAACTCTAGAGATGCCATGTTTACACTGAAAGTATTCCAGAAGCAAACTGTTAGAGTAGACTTATATGGTAAGTAGGGTCACATATGTAGTCCTTGGTTTTCCATTGGATATGGAGACCTATTTAGGAATGCTACAGCATACTTATTGGTTATGTTGGACTGTTATTGACTAAAACCATTTACTCCGCCAGCACCTTATTTAATAGTTCGCGCGGTGGTTGCTCTTTTGTTAGCCCCTACTTCAAAAAGAGAACACATTTATGCAGGAAAATCGAAATTTTATTCGTAATAATCTAAACTACAGCCTTCTTGTTGCCCCAGAATCGAACAGTGATCTACAATAGCTGATTCATCCAACTTTAAGTTACATACATACATACATAATTGGTAATTACAAACCATCTGTCAGGATTACGACCCAGCTCCTTACACCACATAAAGGGTGTTTTTTATAGAGGTATAGAACTTTAAGTTGGCATTACTTTTCAAGATGGCGACCGATTTAACAGCTGTCAAGTGATTTATTCTCAGTTTGGTTTGGCAATTCATCATGAATAGACTCACGCCTGAACAACGCTTGCAAATAGTGCAATTTTATTTCGAAAATAATGGTTCTGTGCGGAAAACGTATCGCGCACTACGTCCATTTTATCGTCGACAAAATCTTCCATCAGAGCAGTTAATTCGATTAACCATGGAACGTTTTCGCACCATGTTTATTCTTATTGATAACTCGCTTCCCCAGAGACACTGTACGGTGCGTACAGAAGAAGCTATTGTTGCTGTAGAGCGTAGCATTGAGGAAGACCCGAATGAGTCCATCCGCCATCAAGCACAGTAATTGGATCTGTGTCCATCCACTTTATGGAAGATTTTGCGGAAGGATCTTGGTTTGCGTGCTTACAAAATCCAACTCGTGCAAGATTTGAAGCCAAACGATCATCAAGTAAGGCGTAGATTCGTCGAATGGGCCCAAAACGAGATTACCGTTGTTCCCGATTTTTATAAGCGAATTTTGTTTAGCGATGAAGCGCACTTCTGGTTGAATGGCTACGTCAACAAACAAAACTACCGCATTTGGAGTGAAGGTAATCCTCAAGTGTATGTGGAAACACCGTTACATCCAGAAAAACTGACTGTTTGGTGCGCTTTATGGGCTGGTGGAATCATTGGTCCGTACTTTTTCATAAACGATGGTGGTCAGAACGTTACAGTCAATGGTGATCGGTATAGAGCCATGATTACTAACTTTTTCATTCCTGAATTGAATAACCATGATGTCCAGGAGATGTGGTTTCAACAAGACGGCGCAACATGTCACACAGCTCGTGCCACAACAGATTTATTGAAAGACACGTTTGGTGACCGCCTAATTTCACGTTTTGGACCTGTGAATTGGCCTCCAAGATCTTGTGATTTAACACCGCTAGACTACTTTCTGTGGGGCTATGTAAAGTCATTGGTCTATGCGGTAAAGCCACAAACGCTTGACCATTTGGAAGACAACATTCGCCGTATTATTGCCGATATACGGCCACAAATGTTGGAAAAAGTCATCGAAAATTGGACGTCCAGATTGGACTACATCCGCGCCAGCCGTGGCGGTCATATGCCAGAAATCATATTTAAAATGTAATGCCACAAGATTATCTTTCGGATAAATAGAATTCATGTCAATCGAATAATCCATTGTTGTTTTATTGCAACTTAAAGTTCTATACCTCTATAAAAAAACACCCTTTATATTGTGTAAATAAATTTTATACATGAGTGGTTTTTTTTGATAAGCTTTTTCATTGCAATTTTATTTACTTTCAAGAGTTTTTGCCAGAAATCTGCTCAGAAGAAGGCGCCGACGAAATATTTTGTTGTAGTTGTCCGACCTGAAGTTTGAACCGGGGCCTCACATCTATTAAACCAACACACTACCTACTAGACTACAGCGACTACTTTATTGTAGTGTATTTCAAATAGAAGTCGGTGCTAAATAATTAGAGAGAATACGGAAATAGTATTCGGATTTTTAGAGTTAATCAGATGGGTTTAGAGGATCTGTATATTTTAATGAGGCAGTGAGACTTTCTCCTTTTTTGTCTGGCTCGGGTGCACATGTTTTCTTACTTAATTGCTCATTACAACTCTTTAGTCAGGACTACAACCTGGCTTCTCACACCACCCATGTTGTGGGTATTAATAAACCTTTAGTTTAACGTCGACTTTGAAAGACTCATAGAAATTTTATTTGCTCTCTTATTGTAGTACCAGTCGATCTCCGCGAGGAAGTTTTCGCCTATTTTTTTTTTGAAAAATTTCTGTTGGTACGCGTAAACACGGTCTTTAACATAGCCTAACAAATGGAGGTCTAATGATGTTAAATCGCATAAGCTTGATGGTGAATTGACGTCGTCAAAATGTTAAATAACTCTTTTTGTAAATTTCTCAAGCAATAAAGCCGAATTGTTGCTCATGGCACAAGTAGGTTAAAACCGTACATACCGTCCAATTCATCAAATGCAAGGGAAAAAAGTCGATTATCATACTGCATACATACATAAGGCTTTGTATGTATGTAACGGTTCTTCCACGGTCATTTTCGAAATGAAACGTTAAAATTACACCTTTTTTCTGATGCAATTGGTGTTCCGCACTATCACTTCTGAGTTTAAGAAGAAGCTGGTAATCTTAGCATTCTAAGGCCTATCGCCAGCAATTGTATTATCTAGAAAGATGCAATCCAAGTAGATCGAAAAGAATATGTATGTGGCCTTAAAGAAAATTAAAAAACTTTCTTGACAGTTTGACTGGCTATTATTTTTCTAAATGGTTTCAACATAGTTCACAATTAATCAGCTTTATTATTACGATATGATCTCTCTTGCGTCAGTTGGATTTTGATGCTCTTTTGGTTTAGCACTTGTGCTTAGTAGATTTGAATTTGAATTTCAGAGGTGGCGTTGAGTTCATTAGAATATACTGCTTCAAAGAGAGGAACTTAGCTTGGTTATGAATCCTTAAGAGAACTCCTCAAGTAAAAGTTATTTGCCGCTGAAAAATTCTGAGCGGCTAGACCAACCTGACCGATATTTGATAGGAGGCATATCAGCTATATAAGCTGAGACATCTCTGTCAGGCTGCCTTCCAAAATGTTAGTTGCTTTGTATTTGAACAAAGTATCGTGTTTCATAATGCCGCTGTACAAAATGTTTACAATGTATTCTATTTCAAAACGTCGTCAATGTGTATTTTTAACGCAGTCAAAAAGCAATCAGGAATCGGATTTATAGTTGATGCATTGTTTGGTTACTTTGCATGTCTATATAGTTTATATACAGTAGTAGAACTGCATACAAACTTTGTATTGATACATTTTGGAAGGCAGCCTCACTGTATCTATTCGCACGAAGCATTGAGTAACGACTTCTGAAGAGCTTGTAGACGAGTTAAAGAGAAAGAGAGTATTGTCCACTTTATTTGCCAGCATTTATCTCTAACTTGACGCTGACGACAATCTAACGTAGCTATTATTACTTGGTATCGGATCGATCACTAAATTCATTAAACTGTCCTGCTGGTTCTTTGGGATGCTATCACTGCCTCCTATCTTATGCTAAGAGATTATTTTTCCCGTTTTTGGATTAATTTTTCGGAACTTATTATTCAAAAGTACGTGGCTACATTTAACAAACTAATGAGTATCTAAAGGCCCTGTTAAGGATATTTTAGTGTTAAATTTTTGTTACTTTAATAACAACAACAACAACAAGAACAACATATATAAACTGGTTATAAATGTGGCGGCAAAACATCATTCATGGTCATAATATTTTTTTCTTCTTTTTTTCTGTTTTTTGTTTTAATTTTATTCACAAATCATGTTTTTTTTATTATTTTTTTAAAACTTAAATACTGAGATGACTGACTAAAAACAAAAAAAAAAAAAAAATAAAAAAAAATACATGAGTGAGTGACTGACTGATGCGGCATGTGATTTTTGTTGTTGTTGTTGCAAATATTTCATACAATAACTCTAAGCTATCAAGCAGTAGTATGCAGTAGTTAGTAGCTCAACTTAAAATACAAAACTTAAGCATTTTATTGTAATATTTTTCAAATGTTGTTGTTACTGATGTTGTTGTTGTTGTTATTGTTAAATAAATTAATGCAAAAACATTCGTCATTTTGTCAGTTACTTTGTCAGTTTGTGACTAAATGCTCTTTATAAATAATTTTTTTGATTGTTTTTTTGCACATGAGTTTGTGTGTGTTCGTCTTACAATTAATTTTTGGTTACAAAAAAAAAAATATATTAATTTGTGGCATGCCCCAACACCAATCGAGGCAATTAGAAATATTTCCTTTTTTTCTGATGTTGTTGTTGTTGTAGTATAATTTAATTACAAACAATTTGTATGATTAAGTTTTCCTTTTTCATACGCAAACAATATTAATTACAAGCAATTCTTACTAACATTTATTTTATGAGTGTAACACGTTTTAAGTGCAGTTTTTTCTGTTGTTTTTTTTTTATTTATTTTTATTAAAATCACTTCAATTGTAATTGTTTAAGATCTTATGCTGGTTTCGATAAAAAAAATTAAATAAAAAAAATTTATTTACGAGTTTAAGTACGGGTACGGGTACAAGTACTAGAATAATACAAAAAAAAAAAACCTCAACAACTGTAGTAGAAATGTTTAACAAGTGAGTGTATTTTTAATTCGTTTTATTGTTATTAAAATCCATTTAATCATCATGACTTTGCAGCTTTCAATGTCTTTGCATTTCATTTTATTCAATTTCCCTAGTTAGGACTGAAAAAAGTCCCTTTTTTTCTGTAACAAAGTCAAGAGAGTGACAATATTTTCGCTTTTCAATTTCTTTTTTTTTTCGTATTAAACTAACAGCGTCATTGTCTTATTTAAAATTGTGTCAGAATTAGATTTAAAAACCTTTTTTTTGCTGCATAATTAGTTTTTGTTTTCATTGTAATCGCGGCAATACTAAGGGAATATAATTAAAATCTGAAAATCTGAAAAATTCCCCATAAAAACCCAGTTTATATGGGAATAATATTAAAATTTAAATACAAAAACAATGAATATTTATTTCGATATTAAAAAATTTTAAATAAAGAAAATTAAAATTTTCTCAAAAGTACTTTTTGCAGAAAAGTACTAAAAAAGTACTTTTTGTAGAACAATACTAGGAAAGTACTTTTTGTAGAAAGGTACTGTAAACAATCCGTTTTAAAAAATTCTAAATAGAGAAAATTGAATTTTTCAAAAGTACTTTCTGTAGAAAAGAGCAAGAAAAGTTCTTTTTGTAGAACAATACTAGAAAAGTACTTACTATAAACAATTCAATTTTAAAAAAATTCTAAATGAGAAAATTTAATTTTTCAAAAGTACTTTCTATAGAAAAGTACAAGAAAAGTACTTTTTGTAGAAAAGTATTTATATAGAAAAAAGCATTTTTTCACGTAATATTTATATCCTTAAAGATTGTTCAATTTTAAAACCACACAATATAAATTTTTTTCTTATGTCTTATAAACTTAGTACTTTTTTTAGATACTGAAGAAAAGTACTTTTCTTCTTGGTAAAAACGATTAATTCAATCAAGTCCAAAAATATTAAACTAGACAACATTAAGGTTTCAGCAAAAGTACTTTTTGTATAAAGAGAGTACGTTTTATGATTTTTACTCATTTTTCATAAACATGGTACTTTTTTAAACACTGGAGAAAGTACTTTTTTTTTAGTAAAACGATTAATTCAATCAAGACCAAACATTTTAAACTATAAGGAATGAAATTTTCAGCAAAAATGCTTTTTGTATAAGAGTACTTTTTTCACAAAAAGGGAAAAAGTGAAAAAAGTACGTTTTTACAAAAAGTGAAAAGTACTCATTTTATTTACTAGATCTTTATTAATTACAAACCAACAATGGGTGTTCGAATCTTCAATTTAATTTTTAATTGATTAGGGACACGCCTAATCCTCTACACAAAAATGTAATGGTTTCATGGGGACTCAGGACCTTGTCTGCTATCACCATAATTTAAAATGTTGCTGTCAACGTGTCTTGGATGTTGTGTCATGTTTCTTTAGTTATCAGCTCATTTGCAAATTTCTGTTTTAACAAGTAGCACATTGAGGTCCTTGTACCTATAAATCCATGAGTTTTTAAAGCACCAAGTTGCAGCATTTAGTAGCCGTAGTCTAGTAGAAAGTATGTTGGCTTACTAGACGACAGCTCTTGAGTTCAAGACTCAGCTCTGACTTATCCAATTAAACGAAATATGAAAAATATTTTCTAGGGCAACATCCCCTCAGCAGTCTTCTAGCAAAAACCCTGAGAGTTACGGAGGAGAGCCTTAAGAATGGAAATGGAAGTTTCTGGGGCACTTGTTACATGTCTACGAGTTCCAAATTATATTATGATTTAATTTATCACAGGTAATTTCAAAATCAACATGTTATAGGTACTAGGTCGAATGTCATTGAACAGATTTTTTCGTCCACGATACGTAAGCTGTTCACATTGCCAGTAGCCGCTTATTGAGCTAGGCAATACTAATGTAAGTTTGCGGGATAACCAAGGAGTTATTTTATAAGATATGACCTTGGTGATCATACAGTGTAAGGTAATACCGCGCTAATTATGTGCATTCATAAGGTCGCACTGCCTTAGTATATTCACCAGTACAGCTTCAGCAAGATAGGGAGGCTAATTCTCAGTTTTCCAATGATTGAGCATGACAGGGTGTATTATCCTAGCACCAATGAGTTAATCAAGCCTTAGAAGTTTTGCAGTACGTGGTGATTTGGCAGACATTAGGAAATTCATTCAACGTGGAGCATACAGAAAGTATATGTGGATCACATTAAGAGGTAATGTTCGGATATTGCATGTAAGATACTATAGACGTTTGTCCATGCTTCAAGTCAGCCCACTGTGTAAGCTACTAGCTCAACATTTGGCCTTCTCCGGCATCTTTGTAAATTTATGTAACCGCTTATCGCATTAGCTTATGCATTTCACCCGCATAGTGAGTTTTGGAATATCGTCCATCCTCTTGCATTTATCTCGTAAAGAGGTACTATTTACTAACCCATGTACTCTGACTATGATGTTCCTGTTTCGGATCTACAATTGCCAATCAATCTATTCCCATCGATAGCTTTCGATAATCATGAATGTCAACAGGGATAACTTTAATTTTTTAATTGGTGGCTCTTTAGATGAAAGTCCGTAGTCCAAGGACAAGCTTATATATGTCGATATATGAAAAACAGCGACTTCCTGTCTTGGCCTGAAAAGTTTCTCAAATCTTTCATTTGAAGTCGAAATTAAATTGCAGGTCCTGCCACTCATTGGCTGAAATTAGCACACACAACAGAAGTGGTGTGAAAAGTTATGTTGTAATGTTAACTAAAGGGTAGCTATAAAGGGTGCACCCAAAAAGATACCCTTTGTGAAAAAGTGTAAAAAGTACTTTTATAAAAGAGTAAAAAAGTACTTATATAATAAGTACTTTTTCATCAGAAAGTACTTTTTCATAACAAGGTGTAAAAACTAATTTTATAAAATAGTATAAAAACCAATAATGCAAAAAAGTACTTTTTCATAAGAAAGTACTTTTTTTAGAAAAAAGTACTTTTTTGTTTCTTAATTGTTTTTTTTTTTGCAAATAAAATTAACAGCTCATTTAAACGCAAACTTTACTGTAATAAAGATTGCGAGTTATTTTTTTTGTCAATTATAAAGAAAAAAAAACTAGAAGAACTTGATTTATAGTCACAGATTCTGTTTTTTTTGCTGTTTTTTTTTTCTAAAGTGATAAAAATCTTAAAAAAAATGATTTTTTACAACATTTTCACATGTTTTAGAGAGAGAGTCATACATATAAACATAGAAGAGGAGGCAGCAAAAAAAGCGATGCCTCGCATAGTATAAATAAGTAACAAAAAAAAAAAAAACTGGCTGACCGCATTTAAATACGAGCCACTATGATCAACGTCAACATCATTTACATTAAAATAACAACGATGACAAAAAAATAGAGGAGGAAAAAAAATTAAATTTTTATAGAAAAAATCTTTAAAAAAAAACGAAATACTCGTACAACATGATCATCATTCAACATACAAGATCATATTTATAGTACGTCGAACGTGTACATGAACGTACGTACGTATGAACGTTCGATAATAGTAACAAAGAGTAACAGTTCAGATTGTTTAGTTTCAGTTGTAGTTTTAGTCGTAGTTTTTATCAGTTCAAGTTACGTTTTATAGATGGAAACTACTCAGCGTACATGCCACAATTTTAATACAATAACAACAACAACAACAACAACAATAACGACAATATTGTTGTCATTTAATAAATATGTAAAAAATAGTATTTTGTTGCTGTTGTTGTTGCAAACTTATCCATCATCATCATCATCAGCATCAGCATCAGCATCATGATACCAGTTTTCGAAAAAAAAAGATTTTTTTAATTTTATTTTGTTTATTGGCATACAACAAGTAGTATTCAAAGCTATGACAGTCTATTTAACAGACAGACACGCTCATTGACTGGCTGACACTCTGTCTCAGATACAATATACTCGTACATATACTTGTACTTGTATAAACTATACTCGTATTAGATGCTAAAGATACTTGGATACTGACATGGAAACGTACTAAAAAAAATCATAAAAAATTAAAAAAAAAAAATCAAAAGAATAAAAATCACGTACAATTAAATAAACCCTCATGTTGTTATTGCTGTCCTAAAATATCTATTGAGTGCGTGTAAATGTGGTGGCATACAGATACGATTATTAATATCATTTACTTGACTTCATTTTTATCCACTTTTTTTACATTTTTTTTCCTCCACACAATGTCAATTAAATTATGGGTCATGTAGTAATAAAGCCAAGCGAAAAAAATCTTTCTCACATTATCCGCATTGTATCCGCAGCCCCGAAAATTGAGTCTACGATTTAGCCGAACGTGTAAATAGAATGAACGAAAGTGTTACAATTAACTGGAGAAAGTTGAAATTGAAATTAGAATATGGCAAGTAAGATGAGGGGAATGTGCTTAAAAGAAGCGTTCAAATAGTTTCCATAGATATCTGTTCAGCATACTGTCAGCTCTTGTTTGAAATACTGTCTAGAAAGTCGTACGTTTAATTCAAAAATGTTAGAAGTCACTGTAGTCTAGTAGGTACTGCGTTAGCTTATTAGATGTAAAGCCAGGGTTCGAGCCCCAGGCCAGACATCAAGAGAAAATACAAAAAAAGTATTTCTTCGGCGACTTCCTCTCAGCAGATTTCTGGCAAAAACTCTGAGAGTAACTGAAAATTGCCATGACAAAGTTTCTCAAAAATTTGTCGTTCGGAGTCGACTTTAAATTGTAGGTCCCATCACTCATGTATAAAATTAACACACACAACATAAGTGGTGTTATACGATGGGTCAATTCGACCTCCGGGTACTGTACTTGTCTTAATTGACAAGTACACGTCCTCTAACCTAACCTAACCTAATTCAAAAATGTTAGAAGTTTTCATAAAACGATTTTGTTTCATTCAAATTGGTTTTACAAAATTTGGCAGCCTCGCACTGCCAGTGTTTTGTAGTAGAAACTGTCACCTGCTTTTACGTTACATTTTTTTTAAAATTCCAAACCCCAGCCATTCCTTTAAATTCCCATCGCAAAACATTTTTCTCCTTCTTTTATTACTTCATGGCTTTATTTTAGTTTCATTCTTTAAGCTGTTTACAGCTGCGAAGATAGTAGTTAAGTCTACTGTAACAAATTCTAGAGATATAGGGTTGCCATCTTTTCTGACTATATAACAGCATTGCATTGTCGAATGAGGTTAGGTGGTGATAATCCCTAAGTTCCATTGTTTCTCAAGCAGTATTATACTGTACTGTCTACTGTAACAAGTTCTAGAAATATACGGTTGCCAACTATTGCTGACTATATACAACATGTATAAGTGCATTGTATTGTCGTATGAGGTTAAGTGATGATAATCCCAATGTTCCATTGTTTCTCAAGCATTATAGCAATTTTATCTGCCTAAAGGGTGGGTCATTTAAAAGTTTAACTTTTGAAATGCAATAAAACAAAAACTGTTAGAAATTTTGCGAATTTTTTTATTTTTTGCTGTCAAGTACAATTATTCCAGTCAGAAATGGAATGATACTTCATTCATATGACGGCCGCGTCTGGCCTCACAGTACCTCATACAATCTGATCAATTTTCATGCATTTTTTCATGTGTATGGGGTCGTATTTCGGCAATGGCATCACGATTGTTGGCCTTCAAATGCTCAATTGGTTCTGGTTTGTCGGCATAACACTTTTCTTTAACAGCGCCCCGCAGAAAATAGTCCAACGATGTCAAATCGCAAATTCTTGGCGGTCAATTGACATCACCATTTCAACTAATTAAGCGGCTATCAAACGTTTGATTTAATAGATCGATTGTGGCATGAGATGTGTGACATGTTGAAACCAAACATCGTTCACATCAATGCTGTGAAGAGCGGCTACAAAAAATCGGTTATCATGGTGCGTTAGATGTCTCCATTGGCCGTAATGGTTACGCCGTCCTCATTTTCAAAGAAATAGGGGCCAATGATGCCGTCGTTTCACAAACAGCACCAAATAGTCACTCGTAATGGATGCACTCTCTTCTGTGAGACCACGTATGAGTTTTCCGAGCCCAAAATACGGCAATTTTGCATATTAATGTACCCACCAAGATGAAAATTAGCTTCATTCGAAAAGATAATTTTTTTTTGGCAAAATCATCGTCATCGTCGTGCAGTTTCGCGTTAGCCCATCTACTAAAGCGAAAACGAAACATAATTCGATTCATTACGTTCAGTGGAGTGACAGAGTGATTGAATTTTGTGACAGAATAGTATGACATAAGTATTGCCAGATACGAAATAACCGATAGATGTCCCACCCTATATATCAGCTTTTGTTTACTGGATTTAAAATGCATTTTGAAATTTCTCTACCTACCCTCGTATATGAAAAACAATCTTGTTTTTTAGGTATTGGAATAAAATATCGTATAAAAAGACGAAAATGAATATGAAGTCGCCGTCGTCTAGTAGGTAGTGTGTTGGTTTATTAGACGTAAAGCCAGGGTTCGAGCCCCAGGCCAGACATCAAAACAAAATACAAAAAAGTATTTCTTCGGCGACTTCCTCTCAGCAGATTTCTGGCAAAAACTCTGGGAGTAAATATAATTGCCATGAAAAATTTCTCAAAAAAAATCTGTCGTTCGGAGTCGACTTTAATTTGTAGGTCCCGCCACTCACGTATAAAATTAACACACGCAACATAACATAACATAAGTGGTGTGAGAAACTAGATCGTAATCCTGACTGAAGGGTTGTAATGACCAATTATGTATGTATGTATGTATGTATAAAAAGATTACTTTAATGACGAAGATAGTTTCTATTTATTTTCCGTATTTAAACTTACTGCTCCACCCTCGTATAATTCTAAAAATTTCTAATATATTAATCGTATATGAATATTACCATTAATCAGTTATGCCTTTAACGTAAGCTGCTTGTTTATAAAATATTTTTAAAAACTTAACGTTCCACCCTCGTTATTTAAAAATTCGTGAATATTGTTTTTGAAATAAAAATCTCGATTTTTTTAACAAAAAAAAATATTGTGTTGGTTTAACCTTTTGAGCGGTTCTGTTGAAATTTCAAAATCGAAGTTTGTTTTCCTCTTTTTTTCCTCTTGTTTTTTATTCGTTTTCAAAACGATTTTTGGAGGGTGTAAACCGTGGGCGATGCGTCTGTGGATAAAGAACATTTCAACTTTTCAGTTTTCAGTCAGTCAGTCAAGTCAAGTCAGTTTTTTGTATGTGCATTTGCCACACTACAGTCAGGCATAGCGCCGTTTTGTCAGTTCATCTACACACTGTACAACAAAAAAAAAAAAGAAGGAAAAAAATCTCTTTTTAAAGCTGGAACCAGAAAATGTTCCTGGGCAGGATTTCACATAAACAATGATGTTAAAGCCTTGTGCTGCTGCTGATGACGATGATGGAACAGCGTAAAATTGTTGGCAAAAAAACAAAACCAAAGCCTAAGAAGAAGAAGAAGAAAAATATTAAAATAATATGCTGATCAAAATATGCCGATAAAACACAAGGCAATGCGAAGGAACATAAACACGCAGTTTAAATATTTTTATTACATGATGAAACCCCAAAAGCCGTTCTTGTTGAGAAATTCTCACGCTGCCCGCTTAGAGACTCGTTTAGTGTTTCTTGGTTAGAGATTTAACGAACGAACGTGTGGTGGCTATGGTGTGCCATTTTTTTGGTGTTGTTGTGTTAGCGTTAGTATATGATTTGTCTGCTTAAATCATTGTAATTATTCAATTAGGATCACATGTTGCCAAAAAAAAAACAACCTGGTCCTCTGGTTTGCTTTCGTTACGTGTCCCATAGTGCGAATTTCCAGTAGTAAATAATTGTTTTCATAATAAATGGTTTGTAGTCGTAGCTGTTAACGAGTTAAGTGCATACGTGTAGGCAATAATTTTCTTTTAATGCCATACAATAGGCACCAATGACAGTGTGATGACAAATTTTTCATCCAAGCTGGCTACACTTAAGGAAATTTTGGATCAATTTTTCCTAACTTTTTTTTTTTATTTAAAAATAAAATATTTATTCGTTTTAATGGTAGAACAAGGGATATGAATGAATACAAAGGCGAATCGAAGCTTAGTAAGTAGTGCAGCAGGTAGTAACATAGAGTTATAAGGAGTTCTAGAAGTTGACAACAGTTTTAATTGAGCCAATAGAATTTATTTACAGTCTCCGTAGTCTTGTGGGTAGTGTGTTGTCTTATTAGACGTCAGGCCACGGTTCAAATCCCAGATCAGACATATCTAATAAAACGAAATATGAATAATTTATTTCTTCGGCGCCTTCCCTTCAGCAGATTTTTGGCAAAACCCATGAGAGTAAATAAAAAATTGCCATACAGGTAGTAGCATTGAGTTATAAGGAGATCTAGAAGTTGACAAACATTTTTAAATGATCTATAAGTACATATTTACAGTCGTTTTAGTTTAGTAGGTAGTCTGTTGGTTTATTAGACGTAAGGCCACGGTTCAAATCCCAGACCAGACATCTCCAACAAAACGAATATGAAAAAAAATTTCTTCGGCGACTGCCGCTCAGCAGATTTTTGGCAAAAACCATGAGAGTAAATAAAAATTGCCATGAAAAAGTTTCTCAAAAAAAAAAACTGTCGTTCGGAGTCGACTCTAAACTGTGAATTCCGCCCCTCACGTATAAAGTCTATAAAGTTAACACCCACTATATAAGTGGTGCGAGAAGCTAGGTCGTAATCGCGACTATTCGAGCTTGAAATAAAAAGTACAAAAATGGTGATCGATGAGTCATTCCCCGCAGAAAAGCTGTTGAATAAAATTAACGAGAAGCACTTTAGTGGAGTCTTTAAGGTTACGGGTACCAAGATGGATGCACATGATGCAACACTAATTCCAATTTGAAAATGAAAACCTAAAGTAAAGGATAGGAGGGAATGACTGCTTCATTGACATTAAATTTCACTCAAGCTCACATAACGAAATAAAGATTACTGGGTTATATTATCGGGAAAGAGTGAATCTACTGAAATATGTCTACATGGCTCAAAGACGAAAACGGGCGAATAAGTGGACAATAATCATACATACATAATTGGTCAATACATCTCACATCACTCATGTTGTGTGTGTTAATTTTATACATGAGTGGCTGGACCTACAGTTTAAAGTCGACTCCGAACGACAAATTTTTGAGAAACTTTTCATGGCAATTTTTATTTACTACTCGAGTTTTTGCCAGAAATCTGCTGAAAGGAAGTCGCCGAAGAAATACTTTTTGTATTCTTGTTTTGATGTCTGGCCTTGGGCTGGAACCCTGGCTTTACGTCTAATAAGCCAACACACTACCTACTAGACTACGGCGACTTCTGGACAATAATCTCTTAACCGATAAGCTATCTCGGCAGAAGTCGTTCGCAGGGAAACGAAATCTTGGCGTCTGAAGACCCATTGCACTACGATCTGTGAGAATAAGTACACAGACCAAGATGTCCTTGCAAATGTGCAAGTGCCCCTAGTAATTAAAGCCAGAGAAAGAAGGCTAGTGAAGCGGCAACGAATTATCTTATAAGACCGTATTTACCAATGAAGTAAATGAAGGTGATCGTGCAGAATTTAATAGATCGAGAAGGATAGACAGACTTGATAAAGTGTATCGGCTGTACTGAATTCATGGAGGATATACAAAACTCGGAATACTTTCAGTCAGAACTTAAAGGTAGGATGGAAACTCGACCCAAATATATCTCTTCAAAGTAGACTGGTTAACACATACATACATAATTGGTCATTACAACGCTTCAGTCAGGCTTACGACCTTGTTTCTCACAACAATTACGTTGTGTGTGTTAATTTTATACATGCGTGGCGGGACCTACAGTTTAAAGTCAATTCCGAACGACAGATTTGTTGAGAAACTTTTCATGGCAATTTCTTTTTACTCTCAGAGTTTTTGCCAGAAATCTGCTGAGAGGAAGTCGCCGAAGAAATACTTTTTGTGTTTTATTTTGAAGTCTGGCCTGGGGCTCGAATCCTGGCTTTACGTCTAATAAGCCAACACACTACCTACTAGACTACAGCGACTGGTTAACACTCAGGATGTATATAACGGCAGTCTAGTTCATGTGACTGCTAATGACGACTATAACTACAGGGCAGCTACTGACTGCATCGGTGTTGTGAAGTCTAATGGCCATGCCTCCTAAAGTGGACCTAGTTAATGATTCTAAAAGAAATCCTTGTATTTTTTTTATTTTTTTTTTCCTTTTCAAGAGCTTTTAAGGATATTTTTTTCGAGTGTTCTCGCTTATATCAAGCCTCTGCTTGTTTCATGTGATTCATTGAAAAATTCCTCATTGTCTGCCACTAGGAGCATAAGAACAACAAACTCCAGCAAAATTTGATTTCAAGCTTTTGATAGTTTTACGCTGTTTTGCCCTTAAAACACAATATCGCGCCCACCTTTAGGAAACTTGAGGGGGAATTCGCGAAAAAAAACCAAAAATTTTCATCGATTAAAAATCCATCATTGTCTGCGGTTTCTTGCATTGAAAGTCTGTTTCTTTACGCATAACAACACTACACACTACCTCCGCTGCCACCAATAACGTCTTTTTCTTTTGTTTTTGTTTGTGTTTTTTCGGGTAAAGCCTACTTTTTTAAGGTTTTTAAGCCATATACCGAGAATATTGAAAAAATAGAAGGAAGGCTTCATCCAGTTAAGCGCAAAGAAAAACGTCTGCGTTTGCTTGGCATGGCATTGGTGGTGGTGGTGCTGTTTAGTGCAACTGACTAGTGTGTCACGTTGCAATATTTTTTCACTTTTAACAGATTTTTTTGGAGTTGTTGTAGTTGTTGTTGGGCATTGTTTTTGTTGTTGTTAAATAATAAAATAATAATTATTGTTATTATCGCGTAACGCAAATCGCGTAAATTTTCATTTTTATTTCATTTTTCTTTTTTGTTTTTTTTTTTTGGTTTGCGGAAGAAAACATTTTTTTTTTGAACCTTAAGCTGGGCACACTTAGTAAGGGACATATGTACACTGAACAAATTTTGTTAACCAGATTTTTCTTTAAAAACTTTTAAGCACACATAGCTGTTAAAAGATTTTACAAATCTGTTGTCAACAGATTTATTTTTATTTGCCTTCATTTTTGATGAGATCATTGACTTAAGTATAGTGAAGATATGCAGTTTATACGATGACTTCTTTAGGTTTAAGACCATGGTTTGAACCCTAGGTCAGACACCTCCAGCAAAGCGAAATATTGCAAGGAGCACCTTGCATATTTGCAGGGACATTTTGTTCTCCGTACCTGTCCTCATGGATCGTAGTGTAATGGGTCTTCAGGCAGAAAGATTTCGATTGCCTGCTAATGACTTCTGCCGAGATAGTTTATCGGTTAAGAAGGCACTTATTTGTGCATCTTTGTCTCATGCAGGCATTTTTCATTAGGTTCACTGTTTCTCGGTAATATAATGCAGTAATCTTTACTTTGAAGTCGCCGTAGTCTAGTAGGTAGTGTGTTGGCTTATTAGATGTAACGACAGGTTCGAGCCCCAGGCAAAATACAAAAAGTATTTCTTCGACGACTTCCTCTCAGCAGATTTCTGGCAAAAACTCTGAGAGTAAATAAAATTGCCATGAAAAATTTTCTCAAAAATCTGTCGTTCGGAGTCGACTTTAAACTGTAGGTCCCACCACTCATGTATAAAATTAACACACACAACATAAGTGGTGTGAGAAACTAAGGACGTTATACAATGGGTCAATTCGACCTTCGGGTACTGTACTTGTCTTAATTGACAAGTAAGCGTCCTCTAACCTAACCTAACCTAATCTTTACTTTGTTATGTGTGCTCTAGTGAATTTTGGTTTCAATGAAGTGGTCATTCCCTCCTATCCTTTACTATAGATTGGCTAATCCCATGTTGGTTTTTATATAGTGCAGAGTGCACTGATACCTATGAAATATGGAGCCATGGCTTTAGTAAAAGCCTTGTCATCCATTGAAGTCGCCATGGTCTAGTAGGCAGTGTGTTGTCTCCAATAAAACGAAACACGAAAACATATTTCTTCGGCGACTTTCTCTCAGCAGTTTTCTGGGAAAAACTCTGGGAGTGAATACAAAATTGCCACCAAAAATTTCTCAAAAAATTCTGTCCTCCGGAGTCGACTATAAACTGTAGCTTCCCTCACTTATGTATAAAATTAACACACACAACATGAGTGGTATGAGAAGCTATGTAGGTTGTAATCCTGACTAAAGGGTTGTAATAGCCAATTATGTTTGTATGTATTCCAAAACCCAGCTCCGGCATTTCAAACAAAACAAAATACGTTTCTTATATATATCGTTTGGAGTCGACGTCGAACTGTAGGTCCCACTATTCATGGATAAAATTAAAGCATTCAACTTGGGAGATGTGAAAAGCTAGGTTGTAATCCTGACTGAAGGGTTGTAATGACCAATTAAGTACGTTGATGATTAGTCGCCGCAGTCTAGTAGGTAGTGTGTCGGCTTATTAGAAGTAAAAGCCACGGTTCAAACCCCAGGCCAGACATCAAAACAACATACAAAAAGGATTTCTTCAGCGACTTCCTCTCAGCAGATTTCTGTCAAAAACTCTGAGAGCAAATAAAATTGCCATGAAAAGTTTCTCAAAAAATCTGTCGTTCGGAGTCGACTACAAACTGTAGCTCCCCTCACTTATGTATGAAATTAACACATACAACATAAGTGGTGTGCGAAGCTAGGTTGTAATCCTGACTAAAGGGTTGTAATGATCGATTGTGTATGTATATATTCCAAATCCCAGCTCCGGCATTTCAAACAAAATAAAATACGACTTCCTCTCAGCAGTATTGGGGCAAAAATTCTGAGAGTAAATAAAGTGGCCATGAAAAGTTTCTTAGAAAAATCTGTCATTCGGAGTCGTTGCTAAATTATAGGTCCCACCATTAACGATGATGAGTCGTGCAATATTTTCTTTAACTTGTCTTTACTTTGAAATCTGTTGTGAATTTGAGATATTTTCTTTTCTTTGGTTGGGTATACTCATTTTTATATGACAGGGCGAGTGCTTTAATACAAGCAGAGTTAGGCCACATTAAAGCTCAGAATCAGGATTACTACCAATGCAGCAGGAATGGTTTTTGAACCAGTTGGGTCACTTCGTATTATAGAACATTGTAGTCGACTTGATATTCGGCAATTAATATCTGTTGCATGGAATACGATTAGTAGACCGATAAATATACTCAACGTAAATGTAAGTTGAATCGTCATTGAGAGGACTGAGTCCACATTCTTATGCCTACAAATGAATATTTCTTCTGAAGTATTTATTTGCAGCAGTTGCCTGACGTTTGTAAGATACACTGAAAAAATTTATACAGACTTTCAGTTGTTGTTGTATTAATTTTTAATTCATTTTGTTGTAAAGAAAAAAAAATATTTTGCAATTTCCTTTTATTTTTTATTTATTTGTTGTTGTTTTTCATTATAATAAAAGATTTTTATCAATAAACCAACTCCATTAACATTAAGATCATGAGTGTGTGTGTGTATGCGTCAGTTTCCAGTTTTCAGACTGACAGCCATGTGGATGGAAAAAAATCACAAAAACTGTGTTAAAGTTTCATAAACGATTTTAGATAAAAAATATCATTTAATTTGTTGTTGTTGTTGTTGTTGTTGTCATTTTTAATGTAAAATAAATTTAAATTTTGTATGTCAACAATAACGGCCCACAAAAACATTGTGATGGTGGCGTAAAGCAAGCGGTTAGACAGACCGATAAAGCCAGGTTAACAGAGTGTATGACTAAATGGCTTGACAGAGAGTTTTTTGTCTCCGTTTTTCTCTTTGATCGATGAAAAATGATATGATTAATGGAAAATGAAAATTTTAAAAGGAGTTCAAAATAAATTTTCTTTTCTTTGAAAAAAATTTTTTTTTTAATTCCTTTAAAACAAATTATTTAAGAATTCTTGTTCTAATTGGCTTTAAAAAGTATCAAATAAAACAAACGTAGCCCTTTTTGTAAGTATTTTTAAAAAGTCTTCCTTATTGCTTGTGTTGCAATTTGAATCCTTAAGGATAACAATAGGAAAGCATGCAAGAGCACGACTATGAGTACCAGTAGCAGTATCCGTACCATGTAAAATGTTAAAGACCAGCCAATAGTCTCTGTAAGCCATTTAGTAACCTGAGTAATTGAACACAAGCCAAGTCAAATTGTTTGAAAATATAAAAGGCAACTGTTACTACATCTCTTAACCCTCTACGCCCCTCCTTTTGTTGTTGTTTTCTTCATTTGATGCCAATTAAGGAAAAATAATTTTTTTTCTCCCTTTTTCTTTGATTTTTTTTTTGGCTTTTAATTTAATACGAGTATTTATTTGTTTATATATACATTTAATATTAATGTTTAAAATTTAGTTGACAATTATATTTTATTTCTGTTTTTTCATTTATTTTTTTTAATAAAAATTAAAAAAAAAAAATTTTTCTGTTGGGGATTTTTTTTGTTTGACTTTCACGTGACGGTTACAGTTTAATGAGTTTACCCAGCAACTTTGTTGCTATAAATTTTAAGTTTTTTTTCGTTTTTTAATGAAAAGTTTATTGTTTTTTAAATTCACTAAACCGTGAAATATTTTTTTAAATTTATTTGTAAATAAAAACATTGAAATGACATTTTGTCAACGCAGTTATTGTTTTAAAAAAGGAAATTCCCATTGAAGGGGAAGAAAACATAGACTATTGTTTTCTTAAAAGAGGTCTGTTTTGGCTTGAGCAGTGAAAATTAAAATTCTCAACTCCCTATATACACACCAGAGATCAGCAATGAATCGCTTTTTCGCTACTCATAAGTACTCATGAAATTTTGAGTATGAGTGAGCCAACAGCATTGAAATCCAATTACTCTGATTCATTCGTACTCAGTACAACATTGATTTAAAAGTACAAGTTGCAATGAATATGAGTACAACGTTGACATCAAACTCATAACATTCGAACTATGTTTGATTCATACGCCTACTCATTCAGATTCATAAATTTAGAAAAATACTTACAATACTTATAAATGATTCGAGTGAATCGAATCATTCATCAAAATTTACAGTCTTAGTTGTTGTTGCACATACAAAGGAAGATGAAAGACAGCAAGCAGAGCCAATCTTCACAACCTTGTGAGTATGTAGTCTTCGTACGCGAATCATACTTATTTTATTATTCGTGTATGCGATGAGTCATGGAGAGTCGAAATCAATAACATCATGCGTATTGTTAAATATGAGTACAATGAGTATTTCAAACTTTGAATATGAGTAGTATGAGTATGACATTAAAATAAGTATGAATGCGTATAAGTATCAGAAATTATAAGTATGATTCGAATCTACTCATCGTTTTGAATACTCATTGCTGACCTCTGATACACACACGCTTTTTTGGTTGGCTACCTAAAGAAATGTCTTCTATAGAGGGCGACACCAGTATTGTCATATTTTCGCAACTTACAGTGCTTTGTAACGGTATTATTATTATCGTCGTAAGCAGATGCTTTAATTACGACACCATGTGATCTACTGTCGACCTTTCTAATCCCTATAAAGATAGAGGGGAGTAAAAATAGATCTACAAGCCTATTGCTGTGACAAATTTAAGAATGTTGCCTGGTGTTATCAATAAGAATTTCTTGTCTAGCAACTGATATGTAAAAAGGTGAGCCATTCTGAACTACATTAATACCCCACAGGTTCCAAGAATGTGCTCCGATTGTCACGAAATTGGATACGCACCTTAGATTATTTCTGCATACTCTGATGTATGACTCAGATCCCTTTTTATTTCAATTTCACAAAAAAAAAAAATTTTGCTTGCCGCAAACCCACGTGATTTGAGAAAAGTCTTTGCCACTCTTTATCTTTTTTTTTCGTTAAGAATATCTTTCTCAGCAAATTTCTGGCAGAAACTCTGAGAGTAAGTAATAAAATTACCAAGAAAATTTTCTCAAAAATCTGTCGTTCATAATCGACTTCAAACCCGCCACTCAAGTATAAAATTAACAAACATACATACATAATTGGTCATTACAACCCTTCAGTCGGGATTACGACCTAGTTTCTCACACCACTTATGTCGTGTGTGTTAATTTTATACATGAATGGTGGGACCTACAGTTTAAAGTCGTCTCCGAACGACAGATTTTGTTTGAGAAACTTTTCACGACAATTTTATTATTTACTCTCAGAGTTCTTTGCCAGAAATCTGCTGAGAGGAAGTCAACGAAGAAATACTTTTTGTATTTTGTTTTGATGTCTGGCCTGCGGCTCGAACCCTGGCTTTACGTCTAATAAGCCAACGCACCACCTACTAGACTACGGCCACCAGCCAGTCATGTATAAAATTAACACACCCAACATACATAAGTGGTATGGGATGCTAGGTCGTTATCCTGACTGAAGGGTTTTATGTATGTATTGGTTTACGAATCTTAGTAATGAATCTAAAGCACAAGCAATATTACTGACGATTTAATTTTGCCTCTTATTAATCGGGGGAACCTAAGGTAACCATTTTAAACCATACAAAATGATTTTTAACTGAGTTTAGCTAAGTATTTCAAGTATTTCAAATAATTTGTATTGAAATTCAATTTTAAAAACACTATGAATGCTGATGATGAGTAAGTGAGTGAAAATAAATTCATGCCAACGACGTCATTGTTTTCGTCTTGTCTTTTGATTGCCATGGTTGACGGATTGCGTAATTTTTTTCTTTAAAATAAAAAAAAAGATTTTTTTAACTTTAAAACTATTTTTTGTTTGTTTTCTTTTTTTTGTACTGAATTCAACAAAAGCCATTGTTTTTTTGAACAAATTTTTTTCAACTAAAACACGCAATTCATATAAAAAAATTTTTTGCTCTTTTTTTCTCTTGTTTTTTATGAAACAAAGTAACAACAGTAGCACAAGCAACAACAATAACAACAACAATAATAATAATAATAATAAAATATTATTCCAACAACTTGCAACTGAAAAAATAATAAAAAAATTTATTTAAAAAAAAAAAAACTCAGAAAAAATATTAGAAATTCAACAATAAAAGCCTGTAGCCAACAGCAAGCAGCAGTTAAAAACGCTTTACAATGTGTATAGAATCTCGACAGAAAAAAGTCACTGAATTTAAAAATATTACAACAACAATAAAAAAACTGCAATAATACATTTTGGAAAAAATCTCAATTGTTGTAAAACAAAATTTTATTGTTGTTGTTGAATATTTTTTATTTGTTTGTTTTGTGTTTAAAAACAATAGCATGTCGTGGTAAAATGTAATTGTTTTATTGTATGTACGAGTATGAAAAAATAAAGAAAAAAACACTACGAAAAAAAAGAAAAAAAAATATTTTTATTTAAAAAAAATGCCAACAACAACAATAATAAAAGAAAAATACAAACAATAACCACACAGCTATTTGTTGTAATTCAGTTTTATGTACATTACATTTCTAAGAAAATTTATTACCATATAAAGAAACATAAAATAAAGAAAAATTCAAATTTTTTTTTATTATTTTAGGGATAAATTATGGATATAATTAATGGGAATATTTAAATTTATTTTTTATTTAAATTTATTTACAAAAAAAAAAATATCAAAAATTTGCATGGGAATACAATGCGAATGAACGTTACGACAAAAAAAAATGTACTGAGTGAAACCAAAAAAATTATTAAAAAAAAGACTTAAGGGAATTTAAATTTATGATTACAGTAGAATTTAGTGCACTAAACTTAGCTATATAGGGACCAAAACCACCAATTACACAGCCCTGCAAATTTGGACTTTTTTTGTACAAATAAGCTGGCTTCAGGTGTTTTCGAAGGCATTTTGCGCGCTGAGGTTTATAAAAATTAATCAGACTTATCTTACCGCCATATTGGATCCGCCATTTTGAATTTTTTAAATCTGAATGAAGATCTGTAATCAGCGACCCCAAAAACCCCTGAGTAACAATTTTCATGTAAATCTGATTAATTTTTAAGGACCTCAGTAATGTGTTTCTTTTTCCCTTGCATCCCTTGACATAAACCCACCCCCTTTAAGGGTGCATGCAAATAATTTGGCTTTGGGCTCATTTTAAAAAGCAAAGATCAATTGTCAATTTCTGACAATAGCGATGGTTCTAGCACGTCAGTGTTTAGCTCTACAATGTTTTAAAAATGGCCAAAAACGCTTTTTCTCGAAAACCTGACGTGATGAAAAATTTTTGAAACCAGATTCGTGTTCAGTGCACAAAATGCCCTCGGAAACACCTGGAGCAATCTTATTTGCAAAACCCATGTTGGGCTGTGTTATTAATGTTTTCTGTCATAACTATGACATTAAAAAAAACAAGAATCCACAAGAACTCCCAGTAGAGATAAAGTCAGTAAGAAGATGCTTGCAGATCTACTGCGTGTTAATTTTCAATAGTAGAGGGTTTTACATACATACATATGTACATAATTGGTCATTACAATCCTTCAGTTAGGGTTACGACCTAGCTTCTCACACCCACTTATGTTGTGTGTGTTAATTTTATACAATTTTATGTAGTCTAGTAGGCAGTGTGTTTGCTTATTAGACGTAAAGCCAGGGTTCGTGCCCCAGGCCAGACATCAAAACGAAATACAAAAAGTATTTCTTCGGCGCCTTCCTCTCAGCAGCTTTCTGGCAAAAACTCTGAGAGAGTAAATAAAATTGCCATGCAAAGTTTCTCAAAAATCTGTCGTACGGAGCGGTAGGTCCCGCCATTCATGTATAAAATTAACAAACACAACATAAGTAGTGTGATGATGTAATGACCAATTATGTATGTATGTATGTGACAGGACCTACTGTTTAAAGTCGATTCCGAACGACAGATTTAGTTTGAGAAACTTTCCACGGCAATTTTTTAATTACTCTCCTGCTGTTAAAAGCAAGCCTTATGTCAATAGCTGCCACACTATGGCATAAACCAATCCGACCATTTTCTGAAGTATCAATCTTTTCCACCTCAAGTTGAGTATAACTTTTACAGAATTGTTCTGTACAAGCCGTACTACTTTGAGTATGAACACCAATAGCTCGACCGCCAAGCAATATGATATACTACATACGTTCAAATAGTCAAGACATGTCTTTCTAAGGCACTTGCTCCCTTTGTAATGTCATTGTGTTAACAGCTCGATGTTTTGAATTGTTGGTTCGGGTGGATTGAATTAAAATTTTCTCTGGCTGCAAAAGATCTGTCGATTACTTATGAATGTTCAAAAATGTATTGGTGGTGGCAAGTTGTAATGATTATAGCGCTTGTTTACAAATCTTTGTTATCCTAGTGCAAATCTCGTAGCAAATGGAATAATATTTCTCGTGGATTACGAATTTAAGAAAATCAAATTTGAAATATTAATCCGTGCGATATAATTCATTAAGGAAGCCCTCTGTCCTCATCTTCCCAGAGTGCATAACATCGACGAGTAACTTGCTAGGACAGCATAAAAGTCTTCACCACTATATCCAAAACATATTCCCGAAGGGCGTTGTTTTAAACTACGACAGATTGAAAACCCCATACCTAGTAATACCTTATCCAGCTCTATGAACTCTACTTTAGTCTGGCAAGCACAATCTTCTTTTCTTTCTATTATAAAGGATACTCTGGTATCGATACTCTAAACACAAAAACTTTATCTTTACTTAGTTAGGTCTGTTCGTACATTAATTAATATGAATGGTGATTCAGTAGGTTTGAAGATTCCGTACATGATCAGTATTTCGAATAGCATTTATTGCTTTAGTATGTACATAAATGGCACTGATAGACTTTCTCATCCTCGCCTAGACTTTAGCATTACTCAGTTTCTTTAATCAAGGTTTTCAATCTCAGCTGGTTATGATGTAGTGGAGCATGTTTTAGAATAATAGGGTTGCCATTTGATATTATCTCGAAATGGAGATTTTTGTGAAAATAATTGGGCAGAATAATTAGTGACGTCAGGCCAGGTCAGACATCTCCAGCAAATCGAAATATGATAAAATATTTCGTCGGCAACTTCTCAGCAGATTTCTGGCAAAAACTCTCTGAGAGAAAATAAAATTTCTCAAAGTCTGCCATTCGGAATTGACTTCAAACTGAAGATCCCGCCATTCATGTACAAAATTAACAAACACAACATAAGTGGTGTGGGAAGCTAGCAATTACCAATTATGTTATGTACATACATATGTAGTGATGAGAGAAACTTCCGTTCTTACTTTCTCGGAAGAAGGATCACTGCCTAACCTTCTTACAATATTCGTTTTTGTTTAAGGGACAGGCTTCAGAGTGGATTACTTAGAGGGTGATGATAGGGTGGTTGTAGTGTACATTACTGGGTAATAGATTTTTGTCTGTGAATGAGGAGTTGTAGCTGTGTGTTACGCCTGTAAGACTCAGAATGAAATGTAGATTCTAAATACCCTTGTCCCCTTTAAGTGAGTAGGTGTAGTGTAGTCTTTTACTGGAGATATTTTTAAAGCGTCGATAACAAGAAGAGCTACTGATTTAAGCTTCTTCTACAAAAACCCGGGTGGGTGAGAAACCAATTGCAAAGTGACAACAAGGACAGAGAGGAACCACATTCGCCATGGTTGGGGTAGTGACGTGTTAGCTGATAAATATTCCTTTAGAGGACCCTCAGCAGCCTTACTACAAACATCTTTTTCAAATCTGTACTTCGCAATCGTCATGAAAATGTTGGCCCCGACACTCATGGGTATATTTAACAAACACAACATGGGTAGACGAAACACAGTTTAGCATGTTTGGAAGGACTGTAATGCCCAATAATGTATGTATGTACATATGTATGTGTGTGTGATAATAGACAAAAACTTTAGTATAATATTGCCAAAAATTATTTTTGTGGCAAAAACACGTGCCACTTAATTTCCTACTTTTTATTCATTCTAATCATTATTTAAGGCATTCCGTTGTGCTTCTAAAACCGTAAAAAAAATGATTTTGCCTTTTGGGTTCCTGTATGTGTATATATTACGTACACATTTGTATATACAGATGACAATATGATTTGCAAATATAATTTTGCTTAACAACCACAACCAGAACCAGTTTGAAAGGTTCCCCATTTGATTTTCAATATTTTTTTCATTTCCCTAGAAATTATCATCATATTCATAGGCCCCCATCAGTCCCATTTATGCATGGCAGATCATCACAGATATTGATGAGTGACTGAGTGACTGACTGACTGCCTAATGCTTCTTGATGCAACGTTTAGTCTTCATTACCAAAACAGGGAGTAGTAGTCATATCGTATCGTATCATTGTTGATATCCAACTCCAACTGGTCAAGTGTTGCTAACTCTAAGGAAGAGCATAAGTTTTTTTTTGTGTGTGTTGCCAACAAATATAGTTTTTTTTTGCATTTCGCTTTGTTTGTTTTCATTATGCATTGCATTATTATTTATTTATTTATTACAACACAATATGATCATCATCTTTAAACATTATTTTGTTATTATATGGCCAAAACAGCTATAAATGGCTAAAAGTATGCAGGCTTTAAGCATATTACAATAGTCTGGAGTATACTTCTTGGTCCATCATCCAGCAGCGGCTGCTGTTGCTGCTGGATGCTGTTGCCTCACTGGGATTCAAATGTGTTACTGCATGTGGCAGAATTTTTTTAGCAGCTTAGTTCCGAGGTTTAAAGCGCGTGTTCTCTCTTTTTCTATTTTCATTATTGGTTTCTTTAATTTTTATTTCTTTGTTTATTTTTTCGAAGATGGTTTATAAATATTTGCTGGCACCGCATATGGTCATCTTTTTCATATTGTAACAGACAAATATGATATACACCTAGTGGCTGGCAAAAAAGCCGAGTGTGTATTATTTTCAATATTTTGAACTTCTTGTTGACAGCTACGCATACTTAAGTCCGAAATATCATCGAAAATTTTAATTCGTTTGAAAAACCTATCGTTGCCATTATGTGTGGAACATAATAAAGGGTCCGCCAAAAAACTTTTTTTTTTGAAAATGCTTTAAAAAAAACTACTGAATATTTTCTCAAATTTAATTTTTAATTTGAACGTACAATCCTTCCGGTTAATAATGGAAAATAATTTCATTCAAATGGCTGCCTCGGCTGGCCATGCAGTAGCCTACACCAGAAAATGCCGATTTTGGCAAAAAGAAAATCATATTTTCAGATGAAGCTCATTTTGATCTAGGCGGGTATGTAAACAAGCAAAATTGTCGCATTTGTAGCACAGAAAACCCGCACGCATACATTGAAAAGCCGACGCACCCAAAACGAGTCACTATTTGGTGCGGATTTTGGTCCAGAGGCATAATTGGGCCATTTTTCTTCGAAAATGAGCAAGGAGTGGCCGTTACAGTCAATGGCGATCGTTATCGGGCCATGTTGAACGAATTTTTATTCACAAAAATTGAAGAGGAGGATATTGGCAACATTTGGTTTCAACAGGACGGCGCTACGTGCCACACAGCCGAAGATACACTCGAAGTTTTGCGCCCTGTTTTTGAAGATCGCATTATTAGCCGCAGAGCTGATGTCGTTTGGCCACCGCGGAGCTGCGGAGTGCCGTCAGAGATAAGTGTTACGCCGACAAGTCAGAGACAATTGACGCTTTAAAGGATAATATTCTTGAAGCCATTGGTGAAATACAGCTGCACACAATCGATAATGTGCTTAAAAATTGGACCGATCTTGTAGGCTACTGCATGGCCAGCCAAGGCAGCCATTTGAATGAAATTATTTTCCATTATTAACCGGAAGGATTGTACTTTCAAATAAAAAAAGAAATTTGAGAAAATATTCAGTAGTTTTTTTTTAAAGCAATTTCAAAAAAAAGGTTATTTGGCGGACCCTTTAGCATTCAAATGTCCGCCACAGCTTCTCTGGGTAGAGCGCATTCGAAATGTTTAATCTTTCATGACTCAGTCGTATAAATCAGGCTGAATCTGATAGCAGACGTGGATTATGTTCGCTGTGGTATGTGGCATTTTCACATTCATGTTCGGCTTACGAAAATCACACAAGAAAATTCTAACATGGAAACCTCTAAAGATCTCGGTGGCCAGTACACATCATCTCCACATGAGAGGACTACGCCCTCAAATTGCTCGTGCATAATATACAACGTAGCATGAGCTGACATAGCTCGGCTCAGTTTAAACAACACGTTGTTGATGTCCAGATCAGCCTCTTCAGAATAAAAGAGAATGGATATCATGGCCTAATAATGCTCACCATTGTTTGTGATGGCCTAGCCAACGTCGCTCTCAAAGATATACGCACCGGAAGCCCAAAATCCATACTAAACAGTGTCTGTTTTATGATAGATTAGACGTTCTTGGATCCCATGTGCATTGATAGTGGCCCAGATTCAATAATTTTGTTTGCTCGCGTACCCATACTTCTAGGAATTTACTTCATCGCTGAATATGATTTTCCAATGAAAATTGAGGGCAGTTGCCAACTGCTTTACCTTTAGGTCTTGAGTCCGTTGGATTTAGTACGTCTGCAGGCCCAAGTCACGACATAGAATTCAAAAATTTGTAGTCTGTCGTCGTCGTAGTCTAGTAGGTAAAATCATTTTCAATGACAAATTTCGTTTTAGTCTACATTTTATTCGGAAACTGTGCCCATATTATTAACCTTAAAGATTTTTATCATGTTTAGCCAATAGACAGATTAAAAAATATTTTTTTTTTTACTTACGAACACATTAAGGCTTAGAATGCCGGACATCTTACCTGCAAGAAAACAGAGAGAAAAACAAAATATGAGTCATAGTTAGTTTATTTGAATTGTTTTTTGATAGAAAATATAAGAACTTTTTTTTAAATACTTTAATCGAATAAAATGCTGTCAGTTTATATATGTAATACTGTTAATAATTTCACTCTTCTTCCATGCCTTCACTCTTCTTTTTTGGAGTCGCCGTAGCCTAGTAGGTAGCGTGTTGGCTTGTTAGACGTGAAGCCACGGTTCAAAACCCAGCTCAGACATCTCCAACAATACGAAATATGAAGAAAACATTTCTAAGGCGACTTCCTCTCAGCAGATTTCTGGCAAAAACTCTGCGAGTAAATAAAAAATTCCCATGTACAGTTTCTCCACAACCTGTCGCTTGGAGTCGTCTTTAAACTGTAAGTCCCGACACTCATGTAAAAAAAATTAACACACACAACATGAGTGGCATGAGAAGCTAAATCGTAATTCTGACTTAAAGATTTGTATTGACCAATTATGTACAGTGGTGGCCTTATAATTAGAAACGACTTAGCAACACGTATGTTTGTTAATTCGTTATACAGTTTTCACTGTGTACCTGGGATCAAAGGCTTTGTTTGGTGGAAATCTTGCATACGTTTTTCCATCAGATTGGGACAAATTAAACTTAGATTCGTCACTTCAGAGAACTCTGTTCCTGAAACATCGTTTCTAATTATAAGGCCATCACTGTATGTATGTGTGGTGTGTGAAAGGCCGAGTTCTTGTGAACGGCACGAAATCTACTGCCACGGACTTTCGTTCATACTTGTAATTACAGCGACAATGTTTTCGGCTGATCTAGTGGATGTTGGTTGATCATTTACCGAATGAATGGACTTGTATTTATTTACACAATTGGTCATTACAATCATTCAGACAGGATTACGACCTAGTTTCTTACATCTCGTATGTTATGTGTATTAATTTTATACATGAGTGGCGGGACCTATAATTTAAAGTCGACTCCGAACACAGATTTTTTGAGGAACTTTTCATGGACGAGTTTTGGAATCTTCCAATGGCAATCGTAAATAAGCAAAGCGAGTTGTAGTTTGATCAAACAGGACAACAAATTGTTAAATGTTCCATTCGCTCATGGTTTTTTGGTAGAATATGCTGATGAAATAACAACGAACTTGTCAGATGCACCTTCAACAGGATGATCGTTTTTAACTGTCAAAGCTTGACAGTACCTACTGAAAAACCAAATGAATATAAATTTTGTTCCTAATTTTCTTCAAGAAAAATTTAAAATTAAAACCAACTTTTAAAGCACATTTTGAAGCAAGTGGACTAAACTCTGATACTGAATATTCTTTGCCGCTGCTGGTATAGAACTCATTGTAGCAGCCAGACAAGTGGTGGCTGTTCGTTTACGATTAAGCAATCACTTCTTTTGCTATGCTCTAGGTTTGTTTGTTTGTTGTTTTTTATTATTATTATTTTAGCCATAAAAACGTATTGGAATAATATTTTCTACGATTTTATTTCAAATTTTTTTGTTTTTTCTCTACATTTTTATTTTCATCTGTTCTTTCTTTCATACGTTTTCAGTCCCCATTCTGTTCGATAGGTACAGCGTATGATGGTAGGTTGGTGTACTTTCGTTCGTTTTGCTTTTCATACATAGATGTGATCATAAAAATCAAGATCAATATCTTTATTTATTTATGTCTCTATAAACGTTCAAAATACCATTTCATTTCATTTCATTACATATGAAAACAACTACTGTTTTGCGCATTACATGCTCTCTAGTGTTTTTCAACAGGCAACCAACTGTGTATCTACGACGGCATATAACCCAACGGCTGATTTCATAAAAATCATGTGATTTTTTTCTCTTTTTTTTATTTTCTTTTGCAATACTTTCCAAATGCAGGGCTTAAAAAAGTGTTAAGGATTTATGCAACAGTTTTTTAAAAAACTTTTAATTATTGCACACACACACACATACACTGGCATAACGAATGTATGTAAGTGTATTGTTGTGTTAATTATTGTTGTTAGAAAGTATAAATTTTGAAATGAAAAATAAATTTCCCAAGAGGTAGTATGGTTATGACAGATGGGGGTATGCTTTAGAAAATATAGAAAATAAAACTGAAAAGCCATTAAAACAAATGGAAATGGAAATGGAATTGGAAATAGAAAGAAGGCTCTACTTTATTTTCACATTTAAAGAGAGTGCTTTAAAATTTAACAGATTGATGAAAACATTACTTAATTTTCGTACATTTTATGTACAGAAATTTTTCATCATTTTATACTTCCACAACAGCGCAATAAATCAGCTGCGTTTTTAATAGGAAAACTGGCAGTAAACAAATGTAATTGTCGGAATGATTCTCTATAAGAAATGATGTTATCGGAATTATTTCCTATACCAAAAAATATTATCCGTACAATTTCTCTGTTTAAAATGGAATTATTCGAATGATTTTTTATATATGGATTATCCATAAAAGTTTTGCCTGCAAGTTTCATTGATTTGAATGATTTTTCTGTGGAAAAGAAAATTATCCCGGATAATTTTCTGCGGAATAAGTTTATCCGAAATTATCCTCCATAGAAAGTACGAATATCCGAATGATTTTCTTTAAAATTGCCTGTTGAAAGGATATTCTTCGAAATAAATAAAAATAATATAAAATGGATAACGATTTTCTATAGAAAATAAAATTATCCGAATAATTTTCTATATAGGAATGAATTAAAATCCTCCGTAGGAAAATGGAATTATTTGAATGATTTTTTATATATGGATTATCCAAAAAAGTTTCGCCTGTAAGTGGTATTGATTTGAATGATTTTTATGTGTAAAAAAATTATCCGGAATGATTTTCTGCGAAATAAGTTTACCCGAATAATTTTCCAAATAATTTTCTATAGAAAAATTAATTTTTCGACTGTTTCTATACGAAAATGGATTATTCGAATGATTTTCTTTAGGAAAAGAAATTATCCACTATAGAAAATAAGAAAATTCGAGTGAATTTCCATTAAAACTGCTATTATCCGAATTACCTGTTAGAAGGAAATTATTCGAAATAAATAAAAATGATATAGAATTGTTTTATCCAAATGATTTTCTATAGAAAATAAAATTATCCGAATAATTTTCTATAAAGAAATAGATTATCCGAATAATTTTCTATAGGAAATTAAGTTATCCGAATGATTTTCTATAGAGAAATAGATTATCCGAATAATTTTCTATGGAAAATAGAATTATCCGAATGATTTTATGTAGAGAAATAGATTATCCGAATAATTTTCTATACAAAATAAAATAATCCGAATAATTTGCTATAGAAAACTAGATTATCCGAATAATTTTTTAAGGAAAATGGAATTATCCAAATGTTTTTCTGTGGAGAAATGTATTATCCGAATAATTTTCCATAGAAAATAGAATTATCCGAATAATTTTCTATAGGGAATAGAATAATCCGAATGATTTTCTGTAAAGAAATAAATTATCCGAATAATTTTCTTTAGAAAATAGAATTATCTGAATGGTTTTCTGTAAAGAAATAGATTATCCGAATCATTTTTTATAGAAAATGGTATTATGTGAATGATTTTCTGTAGAGAAATATATTATTCAAATAATTTTCTATAGAAAATGGAATTATCCGAATGATTTTCTGCAGAGAAATAGATTATCCGAATAATTTTCTTTAGAAAATAGAATTATCTGAATGGTTTTCTGTAAAGAAATAGATTATCCAAATAATTTTCTTTAGAAAATAGAATTATCCGAATGGTTTTCTGTAAAGAAATAGATTATCCGAATAATTTTCCATAAAAAATGATATTATCCAAATGATTTTCTGTAGGGAAATTTTCCATTGAAAATATAATTATCCGAATGGTTTTCTGCAAAGAAATAGATTATCCGAATAATTTTCTTTAGAATATGAAATTATCCGAATGATTTTCTGTAAAGAAATAGATATCCGAATAATTTTCTGTAGAAAATGGAATTATAAAAATGATTTTCTGTAGAGAAATAGATTATTCGAATAATTTTCGTTAGGAAATAGAATTATCCGAATGGTTTTCTGTAAAGAAATAGATTATCCGAATAATTTTCTATAGTAAATTAAATTATTCAAATGATTTTCTGTAGAGAAATGTATTATCCGAATAATTTTCTGTAGAGAAATATATTATTCGAATAATTTTCTATAGAAAATGAAATTATCCGAATGAAAATTATCTGCAGAAATAAATTATTCACATTATATTCTATAGGAAATAGATTTGATCGAATGATTTCTGAATAGTACAATCAATTATCCGAATTGTAATTTCTAAAATATCCGATTTAAAGAATTTTTGCAGAGAATGAGGTTGTCCAAGTTGTTTTTTTAGTAGAAAATATGATTATTTTAGATTTTTTGGATAAAGAATTTATGAACTCAGTTTTGGGAAAATATTATTATCCATGTACTTTCAGGATAGAGAACCTTAACCTTTAAATATTTTAACTGACATTTTCTTTATCGGATAAAAATTCGCCCTTATGGCGAAAAGTTTACAAGAATTTGGGCAGAGAGGAATAAATTTCGAGAAGAAACACATTTCCTCTTCATTTCGTGAACCTTAAAATCTTCGTCAAAATGATGCACACAACTATACAAGAAACATACCTTTTCATATAAATAATCTTTGCATTCGTTATTCCCTTTTCTATAATTGCCGCTTTGTTTTTATTTTTTTTCATTAAAAAAATTTTTGTTGAAATTTTTAGCCAAGTTTGGTTTTGTTTTTCTCTGTAAACAAAAGATTTTTATCATGTTGGCATAACAGGCATTTGCAATATTTCTTTGCTTATTACATGCTAATCATCTGGGGATGTGCTTCAGCATAAAGATGGCCTTTTCTAGACAATATTGTGTGCATCAGGTCAGTTCATTATCTTCGGTGATTGATTTTGATCTGTTATCGAATCAGAATAACCTTAAATGGCAACCATAAACATACTTTTACGCAAAATCTTTAAATGGACAAGAACAAAATGCTGCTGACTGCAACAATATGCTGCAAGTGTTTTTTAGAAGAGGCACACGAGATAAGAAGGAAAAACAAACGAACAAAAATTTCATATTTTCGCACCTTTTTGAAATTATCTTTTTTGATCGGAGAGAATATAAAATAATTGATAATCATTTTTAGCTGTAACAAGAGGCGAGTCTAGTCTACTCTGCTAGTCTAGAAATTGGCGACAATTTTTCAAAGGAATTCATTTGCCGCATTGAGATGCGGGAATAAAATGTGAAATGATGCTGGAAAAATGTTAATAAAATTTCAAGAATACATACATAAATTAATGTAATGTACAGACAGACAGACAGAGAGAGATATAATTTGTTTTTTTTTTTTAATAAAATTTCAAAATTTTGCAGATTCCTTATATCCATTTCAGTTAAGTCATTAATAAAGGACAGTATAGTGGACACTTTACCATGTAATACATGTATAATGGCATGTATGTAATGAATATTTCCCATAGAGCAGAATAAAATATAAGGTTGTAAAGCTGTGATGAAAGTAATTTTCTGCAGAAAATATTTCCTAGAAATCCTTTTCTGTAAAATGTTATCGAATGAAGTTATTTCGTAAAAAAAATTTATCTCAACATACATTATTTGGATAATGAACCTTTCTATAGAATTATATACATACATACATACATGTGTTCTTACACAATTGGCCATTACAACCCTTAAGTCAGGATTACGACCTTGCTTCTCACACCACTCATGTTGTGTGTGTTAATTTTACACATGAGTGGCAGGAACTACAGTTTAAAGTTGACTCCGAATGACAGATGTTTGAGAAACTTTTCATCAGAGTTTTTGCCAGAAAACTGATGAGAATAAGTCGCAAAGTTACAAAGAGTCTTTCATTCAAGGCTTCCTATCTATCCTATCATCGAAATTTTCAAGGCCTATTGTTGCCATTAAGTGTGGAATATACATACATACATACATATATACATACATACATACATAATTGTCCATTACAACCCTTCAGTCAGGATTCCGGACTAGCTTCTCACACTACTCATGTGGCGTGACCTGTAGTTTAAAGTCGACTCCGAACGACAGATTTTTGAGAAACATTTCAGAGTTTTTGCCAGAAATCTGCTGAGACGAAGTCGCTGAAGAAATATTTTTTCATATTTCGTTTTGATGTCTGACCTGCGGTTTGAACCCTGGCCTTGCGTCTAATAAGCCAACACACTACTCACTAGAGTACGACGATTTCTGTGGAATATAACATCGTTCAAATGGTGATTTCTCTGCGGCTCATCCGAAGTAACTCAAGCTGGATTTGACCGATGACATGGATTATGTTGACTTTGAGGACCGCTGCGGTTTGTGGTTTATTCGCAAGCACGTGGGATTTAAAATACTTCCACAAGAAAAAAACTCTTACTCGTTCAATCGCACGATCTCAGTAGCCAGCTCACCAGCTCACATCTCCTCCATGTAAGATAATCATGTCCTCAAATCGCTCATGTAGAATATCCAATGTGGCATGAGCTATGTGATACGTATTGCTGTCCTATTGAAACCACACGTTGTTTGTTTCCAGATAATCAAACTGAAGCCAAAAGAAGTTGTTTGAATGGTCTGACCAACGCCTTTTTCCAGGAAATATGTATCTATGACACCGCCAATCAAAAATCCATCCCAAACAGTAAATATTTTGTGATAGATTGGATGTTCTTTTATCCCATGTGAATTGTTGTCAACATTTTTTTGTTCACGTATTCATTTACTTTGAAAAAGGCCTCTTCGCTAAAGATGATTTTTCACTGTCTAAGATCATCGATGATGATTTAGGCAGACTGAATAAATAAAAAGTACTGGCCGTAGTTTAATAGGTAGTGTATTGTCCTATTAGAAGTCAGGCCACAGTTCAAACCCCAGATCAGACAAAACGAAGCATGAAAAAACATTTCTTCGGTGACTTCCTCTCAGCAGATTTCTGGCAAATACTGTGAGATTAAATAAAAAATGTGGTGAAAAGTTTCTCAAAAATTTGCCGCTCGATGTTGACGTTAAACTTTACACCCAGCCATTTATGGATAAAATAAACACTCATAACATGGGCGGCTTGGGAAGTCTGAGAAACTAGGTTGTAATCTTGACTAAAGTCTTTCCAAGAGATCACTCAGAATTGAAATCATTGCACCTAGTAAGATACTCATGGATTTTTTACAGTTTTAATATCCCGATGGCCAAAACCATATCTTCAATTTTACGGCCATCTATCGGGTCCTGTGTTAAGTCATTCCTATCTTTAAATTTAAATAAAACGAATTGTATGTTCGCCGCGGCTTGTCTGGGTAAAGATCTAATTTTAGACAACTTTAGCTTATAAATCAGACTTAATTTGACCATAGACATGGGTTATACTGGCTTTGTGGACCGTTGTAGTTTGCGACTTAAGGAATTATTACAAGAAAAAGTCTAACGGGGTCAAATCACACGAGATGATCATGCCTTAATATCCATAACCATTCTACGAGAATTGGACCTCATCTCAGATGAAGATGATTTTTCGATGACAATTGGGAGCATTTAGCCACAGGTGCACAGTCCTTTTAGCGAATAGTAAAACAGTCTGAAAAAATGTCAAGGAATTGAACAGATTTAGCTTCCACACGATGGCCGTTAACAACTTTTAATGTTTAGAGGTCCCTGTTGGAGGACCATACAATATTTTCACGAACTTTACTATGACATTTCACAATTCAATATAATCTGATGGTTTTTTGTTTTATTGAAAAGTAAATTTGCATTTTATTTGGCAAAAAAAAAATTAAATTTTTTTAAGTTCAATTTAATTGTCGGCTTCATTTGATCAACTCATTACACAAGGTTAGATTTTTCTAAAAAAAAAGTTTTAAACTTCCCCTGAACATACTTCAACACACATAGAACAGACTTAAAACAACAACAATAAAGACTTAAAATACAACAAACGAACGGAAGACTGACGTCGAAGCCAGTTTCATAGAGGTGAGGCTCTCTGGCTGACGTATAGAATTTCTTGAAACAAAAAAAAAAACAGAAAAATTTTAAAACAATTTTTTTTGTTGTTATTGTTTTTTTTCTAAATGAATTAAATTTAATAGAATTCTAAAGTTATAAAACAAAGGAAATTTTAAAAACACCTGTTGCGTGTATTTTTTTTACGTTGTTTTTCTAATTATTTTAGCCAATAACCGCGTTTTAGTCATAATGATAGAGATTAAGGCACGGAGAGTGTGAGAGAGGTATGAACTGGTCAAATAGTTTTACGATAGTTTCTGCATTAATTGCAGTCACTTGTTGTTGTTTTTCCATTTCAAATTTTTATTTCACATTCAGTTTTTCAGATTTTTTTTAAAGTTTTTTTGTTTGTTCGTCTATTTCGTATCGTAAAATGCTTTTTTTATTGTATTCTGGTAGCGCGAAGAAAACTGCAAAAAGCGCTACAAAACGTTTATTATTATTATGGTTACCAGTGAGCAAGTAGTGAGTCTGTCTATTGGTCTGTCTGTCTGTCTATCTTGTGTCGTATATGAAATATTATTTCCGTTGTGCAATATTTACCAGCAGACGGACAGAATACCCAATCCATTCATATATAATACCATGCCTTGCACTAGGTATACATATATGCATTTCTATATATATATGTTTGTAACAATAAAAACAATAAAAAATTGTATATTTATCTAGAATAAATTATTTCTAATGTTAATCACAAAATAAAAAAAAAATATTTTTTTTTCTCTTATTTTCAGTTCATATGATTTTAAATTGTAATGAATTGCAATTGTTTTTCTCGACAGTTTTTTTTCTACCATGAAATTTAGTCAATTCCAGGAATTTCATTTTTTTTTTTATAATTTCATTGTATTTTTCATAGCATTTTTCAAAACTAAAGTTCAAGTTGTTGTACTTTATACGCTTAGCTGTTGGCTTGTTGAATAGTTGTTTGAATTAAATTTTTCCAATTACATTTGAAAAATACTAGAAATTGTTTCATAAAACAACGTACGAGTATGTTTTCAATTTAAAGTAGAACAACTAATTTTCCTTAACCCCTAACCCACCTTAAGGGCACAACGTAATCGATAGCCAGCTGAAGCGAAAGTCATAGAGATTACTGGTAACCATAATTCTTAGGAAATTGTTTGAATTTCTGCTCAGAGTAATTCAGCTGATTTTCTTATATCATGAGTCATTGGCCATTGGGCTTTAGGTTAGAGAAAGGCTCATTATAAAGTTCTTCCATCTCCACATTTATTTCGATTTTATTGGAGAGTCGAAATAAATAACATCATGCGTATTGTTAAGTATGAGTACCGTGAGTATTTCAAACTTTGAATATGAGTAGTATGAGTATGACATTAAAATAGGTATGAATGCGTATAAGTATCAGAAATTATAAGTATGATTCAAATCTACTCATCGTTTTGAATACTCATTGCTGACCTCTGCATTCAGTAGATTCCAAGCACATGAGAAATCAAAATAAGGTTATTCTTTGTCCCTGGTCCTTATTGGAAGTAACATTCGTTCCGATAATGTTAATATTTTTGAACAAAATGGTTGCAATTCCCCCTTAAGCCAGGATTACAACCGAGCTTCTTACACCACTTATGTTGTGTGTGTTAATTTTATACATTAGTGGCGGTACCCCTACAATTTAAAGTTGATTACGAACGACAGATTATTGAGAAACTTTTTCATGGCAATTGTATTTACTCTCAGGGATTTTGCTAGAAAACTGCTAAAAGGAAATTGCCGAAGAAATATTTTTTTATATTTCATTTTTGTTCGAGATGCCTGAGCGGGGCTTTGAACCGCAGACTCTAAAAGAACTAACATCCTACCTATTAGACTACGGCAACTTCTCTTCTAATCTCTGCTAACCCCTTATACCAAACCATGATACCACAGATAACATAACAATATCAATGAATGCAAAGGCAGTCCAGGCAGTGACACTTCTCTATGGGCAAAGTGCCCCCCAGTATACCCGTGGTATTTTCACAGAAGGTGTCGTTTCCAGGCAATGTCTGATGCTAAGCCCTTTAATACAAGAATTCGCTACAGTAATTAATGAAATGGAATAAAAAAAACTGTTACATAGGAGCTGTCCCCTGTCTATTTTAACATTTCCTGAATGCGTATAAAACAAGGTTCACAATTCCGCTAATGGAAACTCTGTGTTCAAACTTTATTGGTATTCGTTATCTTCAGTTTGTGGTCAATCAATTGACCAGTGGCCCATGTTAGTATAGGCAAAAATCTTTGTTAGTCTGCATTATTAGTATGGGGAACTGTTCTCCCATTCACTTACAATTCATAGTAAAACAGTTAAAACATAAACTCTATTATTGCTTTCTTTTTCTGCCTCCGGTAACCTATTATCCGAGTTCCAACAAAAAGTATTTCATGAGAAATTTCTCAATTTCGTGTGCGTTGTTGGCATGGAAGAAGAGTGAAATTATAAGCAGTATTACAGTAATCCCTCGATTTACCTCGCAGTTGGTTCTAAAAAAAGGCGACGTAAATCGAATTTCATATTGCTCATACTACAAAATAGTATGTTTTTAACAAGGAACTTAAAAAAGTTCCAGTAATCCCTCGATTTACGTCGCAGTTGGTTCCAAAAAAAGGCGACGTAATTCGAATGACGACGCAAATTGAAGTTCGAAGGAACAAAAAATTTGACGACGTAAATCGAAACAACGTTAATCGAGGCGACGTAAATCGAAGGATTACTGTACTATAAATGATTTTACTAAATGTCGAAGTCAGCGTAGTCTAGTAGGTAGTGTGTTGGCTTATTAGACGTGAGGCTGTGGTTCAATACCTGGCTCAGACATCTCGAACTTCCGCTCAGCTTCCTTCCCGATTAAAACTCTGAGAGTAAATAAAATATGCCATGAAAAATTTCTTAAAATAAATTTGTCGTTCGGAGTGGACTTTAAAACTGTATGTCATGCTACTCATGTATAAAATTAACACACACAACATGAGTGGTGTGAGAAGCTAGGCCGTAATCCTGACTGAAGGGTTGTAATGGCCAATTATGTATGTATGTATGTACTACATGTATAAACTGACAGTATTTTATTCGATTAAAGTATTTAAAAAAAAGTTCTTATATTTTCTATCAAAAAACGATTCAAATAAACTAACTCTGACTCATATTTTGTTTTTCTCTCTGTTTTCTTGCAGGTAAGATGTCCGGCATTCTAAGCCTTAATGTGTTCGTAAGTAAAAAAAAAAATATTTTTTAATCTGTCTATTGGCTAAACATGATAAAAATCTTTAAGGTTAATAATATGGGCACAGTTTCCGGATAAATTGTAGACTAAAACGAAATTTGTCATTGAAAATGATTTTCAAATCATACAGAAAAAAAATCTTAGATTAGTAAGCCGAAATCAACAAAAAAATGTATTTTTGCCATCGAAATAAAATCTATTGAGTTTATAGACATATAATGTGGCAAACATACATACACATAGTATATCAGCAGTGGATGTAGAACACCGGCATCCGTTCATACATAAAATTGCATTATGTACTTACAATGCAAACACAGTAAATGATTTGAAAAAAAAAAAAATATTTTTTATTCGGAAATTATCTCACTCGATGGAAGAACAGTATTAGAAGTGTTTATACCAACACATTCGATTTTTTTTTATAGCTGAATACAAGTAAAATATTGCGGTTTAAATCATCACCGACATCAAGTTTAGTGGACCTTAGGTTAGCTTCAATTCAGCCAACTTATTGGCCAAGTAAACCTTGTACTATGTTCAGACATGCACTTATATTGAGTAAATCGCAATAAACGGCATTATTGATCTCAATATTTCATATAAAATGCCAATTAATTATTGCTCAATAAATTCATAAATTGTTCTTATATTGATTAAAACTTGAAATACAGCACAGTCATAAGTACGTTCAGTGAGCATATTACAATTTTCCGAACACTTTCTATTGATATTTGTCAACTCAAATATCAACAACGACAAACAAAACAATATAAAAAAAATGTTCTTGAAACAACCAGCAGTTTTGTTAACCAGCTGTCAAATGAATATTGAATAAGCAGCTGAACTGTGTATACTGTTATGTCTGAACACTTAAAATATTGTAATCAATAAACCGAATATTGACTCAATAAAAGTGCATGTCTGAATAGTATTATGTTAACATATAAAGAGAAAGGTTAGGTTAGGTTATGTTAGCGGACGTGTACTTGTCAATTAAGACAAATACAGTACCCGGAGATCGAATTGTCCCATTGTACAACGCCCTAGTTTCCTACAGTTTAAAATCGACTCCGAACGACACATTTTTGAGAAACTTTTTCATGGCAATTTTATTTACTCTCAGAGTTTTAGCCAGAAATCTCTCAGCAGAAGTCGCGGAAGAAATACTTTTTGTATTTTGTCTTTGATGTCTGGCCTGGGGCTCGAACACTGGCTTTACGTCTAATAAGCCAACCACTACCTACTAGACTAGGGCGGCTTCAAAAAATAGATAAAGAGAAAAGTTAAATAACTTTCTCTCTTAATTGGTCTTTAAAAGCCTTTAATCGGGGTTACAATCTAGTTTCTAACACCATCCATTCTATGTGTGTGTAAATTTTGTCTATGAGTGTCGGAATCTGCAGTTTAACGGCGACTCCGAACGACATATTTGAACAACTTTTCATGCCCAGAGGTATTCTTTTTCATATTTCGTTTTGTTCGAGATACATATGTGAACCGGGACTTGGACCACTGGCTTTCATATAAAACGCCAATGTACACACAGTTACTAAAGTATACATACGGTTAACAAATTTCAGAAATTTTTTAACCAAGACCGTCTTAAAATCCAAGAAAGTTTTCAGACAATTATAAAGATTTTCAACGAAAACGGATTGGTTAAAAAATTTCTGAAATTTGTTAGCCGTATGTATACTTTTGTGGCTGAGTGTACTACCTACTAGACTACCACGAATTCAATTTAAAATTCAATTTATTCCTGACATTGACATTCTTGTCTATCGAAGGCTATCGTAGAGGCAACGGCATATCGCAAAAATTTAAGGGCTCTCGCAGGAGCATTATAGTCAGATATGGTTAGTAATACGTAGCTCCCTTCGAGATAAACGCAATAGAATGAGCGAACGCATAGGTTAGTAAGGAAACTGACTAGCAGTTACATAACCCCATAAAGATCGCTGAAAAGGACGAACGTTGAACTAGTAACATACACAGTGTGGCGACTTGAAGTATGGGAAGACGTTTATCATAACTTACATGCAATATCCGAGCATTAGACCTCCGTACACTGTATGTATGATGGCCATGAAGGTGAACCATATATGCTTTTCGAATGCTCCATGTTGAATGAAGTTCCTAGTGTCCTGCTGAACCCTGAGGTGTGATTATCTCATTAGAGCTGGGATAATACACCCTCTTATCCTTAAGTATTGGAAAACTGAAATTTTGCCTGAGCAACTAGCTGAAGGTGTAGTGATGAATAAATTAAGAATGGGAGACTGGATGAAAGCTGTTTTAGGTTAGGTTAGGTTAGCTTAGCTTAGACGGCGTGTACTTGTCAATTAAGACAAGTACAGTACCCGGAGATCGAACTGACCTATTGTACAGCGTCCTAGCTTCTCACACCACTTATGTTGTGTGTGTAAATTTTATACATGAGTGGTGGGATCTAAAGTTTAAAGTCGACTCCGAACGACAGATTTTTGAGAAACTTTTTCATGGCAATTTTATTTACTCTCAGAGTTTTTGCCAGAAATATGCTGAGAGGAAGTCGCCGAAGAAATATTTTTGTATTTTGTTTTAATGTCTGGCCTGGGGCTCGAACCCTGGCTTTGCGTCTAATAAACTAACACACTAGACTACGGCGACTTCAAAAAATCGTGAGCAAAGCAGTTTTAGTATTTCAGCATTTTATGTTATTCAGCTAGCTGAATTACACTAAACTTTCAATATTAAGCTACAAATAGTGTTTGTTATATTCCCTGCTGATAAAACTTGTAATTCAGCCAGCTGAATAACTGTTCGGCACATAAAAAGCAAGTTCTGTAACTATTTTATTTTAGTATTCCAGTATTTTGCGTTATTCAGCTAGCTGAATTACGCTTAACTCTTAATTTTAAGTTGTAATTAGTATTTTTAGGTATCAAAACCTTATAATATTTAATACAGCCAGCTGAATAACTCCCTTACCCTTGAAAATCATATTTAATCACTGCTTTATCTTATAATTTCAACATATTAAGTTATTCAGCTAGCTGAATTACATTAAACTCTCAATATTAAGATATAATTGGTATTTTTAGGTGGAAAACCCAAATAATATTCAATTCAGCTAGCTGAATAACTCCCTTACCCTTGAAAATCATATTTAATCACTCCTTTATTTTAAAATTTCTTCAAATTATGTTATTCAGCTAGCTGAATGGCACCAAACTTTTAATATAAAGCTATAATTGGTATTTTTATGTATGTAATGCACGTAATATTTAATTCAGCCAGCTGAATAACCTCCTTACCCTTGAAAATCATATTTAATCACTCCGTCATTTCAATTCAATTTCTTCAAATTTTGTTATTCAGCGAGCTGAATTGTACTAAACTTTTAATATAAAGCTATAATTGCAATTTTTATGTATGAAATGCATATAATATTTAATTCAGCTAGCTGAATTAGTCCCTTACCCTTGAAAATCATATTTAATCACTCCTTTATTTTACAATTTCTTCAAATTATGTTATTCAGCTAGCTGAATTGCACTAAACTTTTAATATAAAGCTATAATTGCTATTTTTATGTATGAAATGCATATAATATTTAATTCAGCTAGCTGAATAGGTCCCTTACCCTTGAAAATCACATTTAATTACTTAATTATTTTACAATTTCAACATATCCTATTATATAGCCAGCTGAATTACAATAAACTTATAATATTATGTTAAAAATCATGTTTATTATATTCCATGCTGATAAAACTTGTAATTCAGCTAGCTGAATAACTGTTTTTTTGCAATTAAAAACAAGAAACAAGTTCTATAAACATTTTATTTGTTTAATGCAACGTTTTATGTTATTCAGCGGGCATGAATCAAATGATTTGAGAAGTTTATGATACATTTTAATGACTTGTTTTGGTTTTTAAGAAAAATTTTATTTTCAAACTAGTAAAACCATAGCATTTATGTATTTGCTAATAAAAACATGGTCAGCCACTCGACTCTATTAATACAATAAAAGGTTATAAATGTGTAATAAAAACCGTTTAAATACTCTATTATTTAATGGTAGTAGCAGCAGCACCGAAACCGAAAAACATGTTTAACGCGTGCGTATAATAAATTATTGTTATTATTGTTATTATTGTGATTGTTGTTGTTGTTGTTAATACAATAATAATAACAAACAAAAAAGAAAAAACCGACAGAGAGAGAGAGAGAGAAGAAAAAAAGACGATATTTTTAACACCACATTCGTATAAGTCATGTACATACAACCAACAGCAGCATCATAATCGTCGTCATCAACACAGCATTTGTTACGTTTTGGATGAGTATCAAGCAGCAAGCAGCAAGCAAATGTTGCATCCAACAGGCCTTAAGTATTATGGCAATGGCCCGATGCTGTTAATAGGTGGCAATAGTTCAATAGTTTTGTAAAGCGTAGCATATTCATTCATTTGAACCCAACACCCGAGAACTGTAATGATAAACAGCTCGTGTAACAACTTTTATTACTGGCTGTGGCCTTTGTCCGTCCCAATTGTTTGCCCCACTGTGTATTGTGTATTGTGTCTTGTTTAGCACACGTTTACAACATAAACGATGATGATGAGGATGATGAGTTCAGTTTTAATAGATTTTCTTGTAATATTTAACGCCTTTTATTTCTTTGCTAAAGAAGTGTTGTTGTTGTTGTTATTTGTTATTGTTGTTCTACGGTTATAGGCCATAAGCAAGTAAAGAGGAAAAAAAAAGAAGAGTGGAATAAGAAGGCCGTACTTGAAAACCTCATAATTCATTGAATGCTTTTTTAATTCAATTTTTCTTGTTTTTTGTATGTGGCACTGATTTAGATTTGAGGCTAAAGTGATAAGTCATAATGCATTTATTGAGTTGATTTGTTAACAACAACAACACTACAATACTGGCTAACAACATTTGTTGTTGTTCGTACTCTTTTTCAACCGCTTAAACGGTTTAAAATTGGAAAAAAAACACATTGCAACTGAAGATCATCGTCTGTCAGCCAGTTAGTCAGTCAGTCAGTCAGTCAATACTGGTGTTGTATACTCGTATGTAAGTATTAATGCTGATTTCATATTGTATTGGCCTTGAAGCCTTTAAGGGATTTTTTAAACCATTTTTTTTGGTCTCTCTGTTCGGTACGGTTTCGTTTCTTCTGCTTTTTTGTAGGGTTTTTCTTGTATTTTTTTCTCTTTTTTTGGTTTGGTGTACTTGTATATTTCTTTTGTATATAAAAATATAGGCGTGAGGGCGTTAACTTAAACTGCCTTTAACGTTTTTATTTGGAAATTTGTTGTTCAACAAATACAGTTTCTTTCTTGTTTTGTTTTATTTTTTGTAGCATTGCGTTGCTTTTTCTTTTTCTTTGAATCAAAGATTTTTCAGAAAGGCAAGCTTAGCTTAAAAGCGTTTGCTTTTGAATTTTGATAAAAAAAAACCAAAATTTTATTAATAACTGAGACATTTTTATTTCAAAATTCATCGATTTTTCTAAATTACTTGCGTACTTATGTAATTGGTCATTACAACCCTTTAGCCATGATTACAACCTAGCTTCATACACCACCCATGTTGGTTGGGTGTTAATTTTATACATGAGTGGCGAGACCTACAGTTTAAGGCAGACTCCGAAAGACAGATCCTTTTTTAAGAAACCTTTCATGGGAATTTTATTTACTCTCAGAGTTTTTAACGGGAAGGAAGCTGAGAGGAAGTTCGAGATGAGCCAGGCCTTATGTCTAATAAGCCAACAACTATCTACTAGACTACTGCGACTTAATTTTTTTTTAATTATATATAAAACCTTTTATAGTACTGGAGACATGCAGTAGATTGCATAGAAACGATTACAACAAATTGTAATAGAAAGGTGTCAACAGATACTAGACTTGAATTTGTTCTCTTTGCAATAGAATGGAAGTTTTCAATAGAAACATTCCACTCACGCATAGGATGCGCAATTTTTCTCCAATGTATTCTGAGATTCAGGCGCCCACATATGATATGCATATGTTCTATAAATGCAACGAGTGCCACATAAAATGCCTCTAATGTATTAATCGAGTTGGACACCTTAATTGATGAAGTCGCCTTAGTCTAGTAGATAGTGTATTGGATTATTAGACGTGAGGCCGTGATTCAACACCTGACAAAGACATCGCCAGTAAAACAAAATACGAAAAAATCTTTCTTCGGCGACTTCCTCTCAGCAGATTTCTTTCTAAAACTCTGAGAGTAAATAATAAAATTGCCGTGAAAAGTGTCTCAAAAATCTGTCGTTCGTAGACGACTTTAAACTGTAGGTTCGTTACTTATGGATAAAATTAACACATTCAACATGATTTCTTTCAAAACTTTATTTAAACACTGCCATGTCATTAGTCTTTAGTCTATTAAGTGGTGCAATCGATTGAATGGTATTTAACGGTTTGTTCGGTATTCTTGGACTGAGTTAAGTTTATGTTGCTATGTGACAGTGAACGTTGGAACGTTTCAGTAGCATTCAATCTTTCCAATTGTTTTCTCCGCAAAATTTTAGTTCTTTCGACCTTGCAAAGGTTAGCATCGAGGCGCTTTTTTTTTTTGATACACATCAACCGCCAAAATCCTCATATCTAAGTGGCATTGGATAGTATTCATAGTACTTACTCTCCAAGGTGTGTGATAGACCCACACGAGAGAAAGCAACTGAAGACACAATACATCTGAGTTAAATCAGTAGGATGATAGGACTAGGATGCCAACTTTGTCATTACCTCAGCTGATATTTTGTATGAAGAACTATGCACTTTTAAGTCTGTCAGACTACAAGTCTAATATTGCGAGTTTTAGGATGCAAGAGACATCTTTTAAAAGCTGAAAAACTAATATCCCTGAAGATAGTTATATAGGAATTGAGGTTCAGGGCTCTGCTATCTTGGTATGTTAAGTACAACTGCATTAGAACACTGTACGTATTGTCTGAAAATAAATTAAGCCTGGCTTTTACACTAGGACTCTGCTTTTCATCATATTGAAGATTTTGTAATGGTTTGTTCCGTTTAAGAGAACATACATAATTGGCCATTACAACCCTTCAGTCAGAATTACGACCTAGCTTCAAGCACCACTTATGTTGCGTTTGTTAATTTGTATCCATGAGTGGCGGAACCCACAGTTTAAAGTCGACTCCGAAAGTTTTTTGAGAAACTTTTTTATGGCAATTTTATTTACTCTCTGAATTCTTGCCAGAAATCTGCTGAGAGGAAGTCACCGAAGAAATTTTATTCGTATTTTGTTTTGTTGGAGATGTTTGACCTGGTTTTTGAACCGCGGTCTCACGTCTAATAAGCTAACACATTATCTACTAGACTACGGCGGCTGCAACAATTGTAATACTCAGTAAAAACATAATTAATTCAGCTAAACACTGTTAAAATGTTATTCAGCCAAAGAAATCTACTTGTTGGCACATTTTCTACAATTCAGCAAGCTGAATAGAAACGAAATTCAACATTCTTTTAAAAAACTTACAAAAATTTATCAATTTGTGATTTATTTTCGTATTCAGCTAGCTGAATAGAAACTAAATTAAAGATTCTTTTTAAAAACTTACAAAATTATATTAATTTGTGGTTTATTATCGTATTCAGCTAGCTGAATAGAAATTAATTAAAGATTCTTGTAAGAACATACAAAAATTTATCAATTTGTGCTTCATTTTCGTATTCAGCTGGCTGAATAGAAACTAAATTAAAGATTCTTTTAAAAAACTTATTTTTTTTATTAATTTATGATTTATTTTCGTATTCAGCTAGCTGAATAGAAACTAAATTAAAGATTCTTTCAATACACTTACACAAATTTATCAATTTATAATTTTTTTTCGTATTCAGCTAGCTGAATATAAACTAAATTAAAGATTCTTTCAAAAACCTTTAAAAAATTATCAATTTGTGATTTATTTTCGTATTCAGCTAGCTGAATAGAAACTAAATTAAAGATTCTTTTAAAAACCTTTAAGAAATTTATCAATTTGTGCTTCATTTTCGTATTCAGCTAGCTGAATACGCTTTAAATTATAAACATATAAATATTTTTAAGTTTATTGAATTCTATATGTTATTTTAATGTTGCTTAAGGCGTTTTATTTGAATTCAGCCAGCTGAATTAAAGCGATTTAACTGCCATTTACAAATAAATTATGTTTTATCTGCGATCTATTATTGTACCACATATTCAGTTAATGTTTAATAAACATTTTTATCACACAGGCTTTCATTTCAAATTTTATCACATTTTACAAGAATTTTTATCAAATTTTTATGTAAATCAGGCAAAAGAAAAGAAAGACCAAAGAGAAAAAAAAAACCTGTACGGCGAACTACTTTCATTAACACAAATTCTGTTGACCGCTGTTATTTTTCGCTGTTTTTCTTTTTTTTATTGTTGCTGCTGCTTGATATCTCTGGTGCTTAACACGGGTAGTCAAAATATGATTAAAAATTATAAAATACCACTCACTTAGCGCTCGCTCACACAGCAGCCGTACATACGTACATATTCATTCACTTAAATACTCGCTTAAAACGTTAATTTTGCTTACAAGTGTGTGTAAAAGTCTTGCAGAGAAAAGTTTAAAAAGAAACGACCGCCAGGCAAAAAGAAAATCATTATCAAGCCTGGAACGAAAATGAAAAAGTTGAACAGAAAAAGACACGAAAAAAGAGTGGCTGCGACGATGATGCTTACACAACAAGCCAACAAGACTGTTACATGAAAGTGTAAAACTTAAGCAGCCAACTTATCCAAATGGAATCACAAACTTTTTTTTTGCTGCTGCTCCTGCTCCAGTCGCTCCTTGACTGTGGAAGTCAGTTTTTTAATTCTTTTTTCTTGGCTTACAGGCAGTTTATGGTTGCGAGCGGTAATTTATGCCAGATTTTTCAAATCTAAAAGCAGAATAATTTTGATTTATGATCCTGTCGCTTAAAAGTTGTTCATCATCATATATATGCAATGAAAAACATAAAGAACTGCCAGAGATAAACACGTTGGATGGTGACAAAAAAGAAAAATGAAAACAGCAACAGCAATGAATCTTAGGGACTCTTCCCCACAACAATTGATACCAATTCATATCGGCCGCTTAAAAGTTGTAAATTGAGTGCTAAAGAGTGCACATTTTCAATGGTTGGAACTTGTTTTCTATGTGACAGTTTTTCAAGCTTAAGTCATGCATACAAAGGAAACGTTATTCGAATAATCGATTTTATTTTTAGATCTCCATTTTTTCTCTTCTATTTTATTTCTATGGGAGGTCTGTGTCTTGCACAAAAGTCCTTAGCTGCTTTCACTCCACTTTTCTCAGATGAGGTTGACCTGGGCAATGTCAAGTCAAAGTGTTTCAATTGTTCTTCACCTCGTGTCTTGTATTTATCGTTTTCCACAACGCCAGTACGTTTCACGAGTACATACACGTAAAGTGTCTTCTAAGTTTGTGAATTCAAGTTACCTTTACATACATACAAAATTGGTCATTACAACCCTGGAGTCAAGATTACGATCTAGCTTCGCACACCACCTATGTTGTTATTCATATAAGAATAAGCCATGGGCATCGCCTCAGAGTTTTTTGTAAACCTTTCCACTGTATCATTGTTTCACAATAGTCGATGCGACGTTTCCTCTCACTTTTTCAGCCTGATTATCAATGCATTCTTTAGTGCACAGCACAATCAGGATTACTACCAAATTTCTCATATCATTTATGCTGTGTGTTTTAAGTTTATACTTGAGTGGCGAAACCTACAATTTAAAGTCCACTACTAACGACAATTTTTGAGAAACTTATCATGGCAATTTTATTTTACTTTCAGAGTTGTTGCCAGAAATCCACTGAGAGGAAGTCGCCAAAGAAATATTTCGTTTCGTTGGAGATGTCTGACCTCATGTCTAATACTAGACTACGGCGACTAGTGTAAGGTTCCCCAAGTTTATGTTCTGTTATACCCGTTTCCTCACTTCCAATCACTTCCTGAGGACTAGGTACCTACATATATAGTATGCGGTGTGCCACGCCTTGAAAAATTGTTAATCGCCTTTTTACATTCTACGGTAGTTCTTTATCCCATATCCCTAGATGCTATTGCTTTAATTGTAATTTGATTAACAGTGAAGAAATTCAAAACCCTATACTTCAAGTTTACCAAATTATTGCTCGCCTAGATTATAAATTACTTGGCCGAACAGACCACCGCTTATAAAACTGCATTATGGCCCATTAGATGGAGGCATAGTTTGGTGTTCGGTTGTTCTATATATAGGCTCATTCACGACCTGTGTCTAGAACCATCCAAAATGTAGCAAAAAGTTCTCACGAGTATCTGTGAGTATATGGTCGTGACTTCATCTCAACCACAGTGGCCATGCTTACAGGTCATTGCGTTATGGGTAGACACGCGGAGGAAATGAGGCTCCCACGACTTCTGCCGTGGATGCAGATCCGCTGAGGAAGAGGAGACTGTTATACACTTTCTTTGTCAGTGCCCGTCTCTTGCTAGGTTTAGATATAAGTTATTTTGCTCCCCATTTATTGTCAGCTTGACGGAGCTATCATCTATTGACATCAAGGATATAGCTTCGTTCATCAAACTTTCTGACTGGTTTTACAGAATGGGGTAGTCGTGCTTTTGTGCAGCCCTTGCGCTGACCAATTTCTTCCTCTTCCCTCTCCTTGGTGGAACTTGGTCAGTACAGGGACTGCGTTCACCCGTGGCATCACAACAGGCCGCTATGCGTGCTCAAGTGAGCTTTGTGATATCAGAGCTACCACTCAGACCAAACCTAACCTAACCTATCTGTGAGTATAGTATATCCAGTATCAGAATAGTGCACTTGGTAGTGCAATTCTGCCGAATAACTTTGCATCAAACGAATAACCGATAAGTGTCCTAATTATACCCTGGCTTTAGCACACACAACATAAGTGGTGTGACAAGCTAGGTCGTAATCCCCCGACTACAGGGTTGTAATGATCAATTATATGTCTGTATGATATGAAATTTCCTTTTTTTATTTCCAATTAGGGTGCCCTGGTAGAATATTGGGTAGTGTGCTAGACTATTAGTGTGAGGGTCGTGGGTTCGATTCCCGCCAGAGACTGTGATCTGTAACACTACACCGAGCATATGGTCAAAGTTACTCTACTCGTATATAATTAGAATATAACTTGTAATTTTATTGTAATTTATAAATAAATAAATAAATATTTCCGATTATTTAAATTTGACACGATTTAAAATGTTAGCTTCAGTGCATTAGCTGCTTAGTCATACATTTTCTGAACATAATTATGGTCTGAATGCAATCTAACTGTGTTATTCCCACAGTTATTTTCCTAGATTGTTTTCCTAGATTTGCCATTAAAATAATCGATTATTATTTCAAATTACATGACAATTGTTGGTTTTTTCTTTAGTTTTTTCCGCTCTTAATCTTTGTGGTCTAGTGTTGCTGAAGATAATTATTTAAAACGCAAAAAAAGCGGCGATTAATTGCGCCTTAAAAACATTCTTACGATGGGAAAATTTTCTTTTTATTGATTTTATTATTAAGCCATAAAAACAATTGCAGAAAACAATAACAATAACAACAATAAGAAGAAAAACGAGTCAAATCAAATCAATGAAGCTTAAAATTCGTAACAACATTTAAAATTCGAATTTAATTTCGAATTCATGTTGTGTTGTATACGAAATCGAATGCAAGCAACATCATCATTATCATAATGAGCAACAACGATGAACACAATCAATCAACATAAAAATCAACAAATAAAATCTACCAGAGTTCACTGTCAATGTTTTGTTATTGTTTTAATTATATTTCTATTGTTTTTATTATATTGTTTAACTATCAGAAAAGAAAAAAATCACAAAAAAAAATCTGAATTTTTTTTCTGTTCATTTTCTATTTGGAAATGTTACGCAAGACCTGCCAAGTGGAAAATTTGTTTTCAATGCCATGAGTTTTAAACCGACGTTATTTTTTTTTGCGAATCTTTTTATAAAACATTATTTTATTTGTTGTTTAATTTGTTTTTTATTGTTAAAACACACACACAGATAAAGTGAACACACAAAAAACGAATTCCAAATGCCAACATTTGAACACAAAAAATTTATTTTTTTTTGATTTATCAAGCGACAGATCTTGTAAAAACTTTCTTCCATCATGAAATATTTAAGCCTGTGTTTATTGCAATGAATGTGTGTAATCGATTACAGAGTTTTGTTTGGCAATCTGTTTACGCACGTGCTTTTTATGTTGATAACATCGATAACATGCGTACAATTTTACAGCATTTGGCCATAAAGAAATTTTAAAAAATATTTTCAGTTGGCTGGTAATGGCTTACAAACGATTACAGTGCTAAACAATTTTTTTTTTTTTTTATTTTTTTTATTGCGGAAATGTGTATTAAAAATTTAAAAATGCTATAAAAACCGATTAGCCGTATATTTTTACTGGATATTCGTATTATTCAACTACTTCAAATCAAACCAAAAATTGCAATTTGTATTATTCGAATAATTTTAATTTTATTCGAGCATCGAATATTCTGTTATTCGAATATTTAAAAAAAAATTATTTAAATATCGTTTTTTAATGTGTTTTAAATGAAAATCCATTTTCTTCTTTATTTTATTATTATTCGAATAATTTTAATTTTATTCGAGAATCGAATATTCTAGTATTTGAATATTTTTTAAAATTATTAAAATATTGTTTGTTTAATGAGTTTTAAATAAAAATGCAAAACTCAATATAAAAAATTTTAACCATACATTTTAATAAAAATTATCGAATATTTTTATTCGATTATTCGAATAACCAGTTCTTCGTATATTAATAAATGCTTATTTCAAAATGAACTATAATTATTTATAAATAGGAGCCAATAGACTTTCATATGTATTTAACCTATTATTCGCATATATTTACCCGGTTATTCGAATATTCAAAGAAAAAACTATTCTAAAATTGGTTATTTCATCATTTTCAAATGAAAATTCTTTACAAAAAGACAAGAAGTTTTATATTAAAAATTCAAATTTGATAATTTTTAGTCGATTGTTAAATTCATTTAAAAATCGAAAGTAGCACGCTCACCGTAGATGCTGTAATCATTATATTACATACTGGATGGATAGGTTAGGTTAGGTTAGAGGACGTGTTCTTGTCAATTAAGACAAGTACAGTTCCCGGACACCGAATTGACCCATTGTACAACGTCCTAGTTGTGTGTGTTTTTTACATGTGTGTGTTTTTTACATGAGTGGTGGGACCTATAGTTTAAAGTCGACTCCGAACGACAGATTTTTGAGGCACTTTTTCATGGCAATTTTATTTACTCTGAGAGTTTTTGCCAGAAATCTGCTGACAGGAAGTCGCCGAAGAAATACTTTTTGTATTTTGTTTTGATGTCTGGCCTGAGGCTCGAACCCTGGCTTTACGTCTAATACGGCGACTGCAAACTGCATACTGGATATTCATACGAAAACTATGGTTTCGATCATATGAACAATAACGAAGAAGAGAGTAAAGCTGTTTCTCACTTGTATAAGTCAGATCATTTGATAGTAAGCATGTGAAGAAAATTTATTTGCCCTTTAAGTTTTATTATTATAAGCAGTTTAGAGTGCCTGTTGTTCATCAGCTGGGATGCTGCTAGGATTTCAGAACGTTGCTCCAGAGATAGTCTAAGCTCAACTTCATTTCCAATGGATTAAAAAGAAAAATTAAATTCTACAGACAATAATGCGTCGTACAAGTTTTCAGCAAAGCAAGTGTTGCCTTTGAGAACAGAAAACACCACACAGTGATCATTCATTCCCCATTACTTGGTTGGCTAATATCGATTAATTTCTAAATTACCCGATAACTGATACTAAATGACAATTTAATTTAATCCAAAGCACTATTATTTCTAAAACATTTTCTCATACAACACTCGTAAGCTTAATTAAATTAATTTTTTCTTGTTTTTTTCTATTTCTCTCTGGCTATCTGGTATCCTTTCTATGACTTCTATCAGGTGCGATTAAAATCGGTTTTTTTTGTGTAAAATCTTGTTAACCATGTGTTTAATGAATTGTTAACAACAACAAAAACCAGTTTTCTTTAAGAAAATCTTATTGGAAAATTGTATTGAAAATAAAAAATAATTTTTTTTTAATAATCTAAGCTAACTACTAAGCCTCTCTCTCTCCACCCATCTGCACTCTACGAGTATATTCGACTTTCCGCTTTTATCGTGTTTGGTGGATAATAGTTTTAGCAAATGTTGTTGAAAAGTTTCAAATCATCATCATCTTTAGAATGGAAATAAATTATTTTTTAAATCAGTTATTTTTTCTTTACTTGGCTGCACTCTCTCACTCTCTGAACACTCTTGTAGTTTTGAAAGCGCCACTAAGATCGTAAATCATTTACTCGTTTTAAAAAGAAATAATTTTCAAATTTTTATGCGAAATAATAATCATGCATTACAACTTTATTTAAATGTTTCTCGTAACATGCTAAACTATGCTAAGCTAATAATGCCATAAACAAACAGAGAATTAATAGAATGCTTTCATCAAAGACGATTTTTTTTAATAAGAGTTCAAATATTCCTGGAATAGTGTTTTTAATAAAAGGCTTTTTAAATAAAGGCTATGTAAACTAAGGTCATAAGGGCCACGCTGGCAAAAATATTTAATTAAACGTAGAAATTCGTCAAGGCAGTATCTTATCTCCATTCACTGTATAATAATGTACTTAACCTGGGTAGGATCCAACTAATCTAATTGACAAGTTCCGTTTAAGCGGTCTTGACAATTAATATCAGGACATCACAGTGAAGCATTAATCCTTTAGAATCAAGTTGAAAACCAATTTAAAAGTTTAGTTAGGCCAGTGACCGATTTAATGTCAATATATGATATATTCCTAGACGCTGTAGTCTGGTAGATAGTGTGTTGGCTTATTAGACGTGAGGCCACGGTTCAAACCTTAGGTCAAAAATCTCAAACTAAACTAAATATGGAAAAAAAATATTTCGGCGGCGACTTCCTCTCATCAGCCTTCCTGAAAAAAACTCTTGAGATTAAATAAAATTGCAATGAAAAGTATCACAAAAAATCTGTGGTTCGGAATCGACTTTAAACTGTAGTTCCCGCCACTCATGTATGAAATTAGCACACATGACCTAAATGGTCTGAGAAATTAGGTCGCAATCCTGACTGACGGGTTGTAATGGCCAATTATGTATGTATGTTATGTATGTATGCTTATGTAATGAAAGCAGTTCCCGCTTCAGTTGTTCTGAATTTAGTAGTTTGTTGTCCACGATAATACCGGATAATATACCTGAAAAATAGCTTGAAGGTTTAAGTAATCAACATATCGTTATGATTTCACTGCCTAGAGCTAAGACGGTCATTGCAAAAACAGTCGACAATACTCTCTTCCACTTTAACCGATCTGTAACAACAGCAGTAGTCAGGAAAATCGAGTCCTCTCGCTTGTGCCTATCCATTACGCAATGACCCATGGGAATAGATATATTGACGGCGATGTTATAACGATCCAAGTGTAAAAGTTTATTGGTACGCTTCCTATCCAGATTGCCAGATTTCTGCAGTCAACATATGTGTCGGAATTAAAAGTGGACGGGTATACGGTAATCCAACTTTTGTTGCCCTATCTTTATATCGTTTAGAATCTAAGATTCAGGACAATGTCCGATGATGCCATGGCTAAATCGCAGATCTTTTTCTTATTGATTCTTCATTCTGGAAACCTATAGGATATCATTGTGTCCTTCATTTTCTTCGTTCAATATGTTTCACTATGGAGTTATCGTCAGTTAATTAAGTTCGATAAATTCCGGTTACTAAAAATATCCAGCATGCGTCTCTAAGTCATTTGTTGTAGATTTTATACTGGCATGGAATAGTCAAAGTCTAGTTCGCCTGGATACTTGTGAGCTTCTCTACATATTGCGTCTAAGCCACACGTATGTATGTCTTTCACGATGTTGTGACTTCTGTATGTTATTTTGCACCACAGCCACACTGTGAAGTCTAGGTCCCAAATACTTAGCTTTGTACATAATTCTTAGCATTTTATCGGGCACAGAGTTTTTCGGATGCCATTTTTTAAAGTTAATATTTTTCTTCTTGCTTGGTTCTTACCTTGTGGTATTTCTTTTTTTTTGGTACCTATTTTTCTATTAATTTTCCTACCATTAAGGGACCTAGCTTAGCTACATAGTAACTCCGCTTAGGCTCTCACAAAGCATCTCGTTCTTTATCTTATATTTTCATAGAATTTTTTCATGTTCATTGATCAAGAATTTGCTAGCAAAGTGGGGGATTGACCGACTGTAACTGGTCTTAGGATGATAGACTTGCCATCCATAAATGCCTGGATATAATGCACTCTAGGCAACTGTATTTTCTATTGTGCTAAAACAACTTTACTCATAACTTTCTATTTGTTATCAAGAGATCTTTAACGTCCGATTGAAGCCTGATTATTAGTATTCGGAAGTTCAAAAATTTGAAAAATCAGTTTCTGTCGTGTTTAAAGCTGAATTGCTTGAATTTCGCCACCTCTTGTACTTTTTAATTAAAAAATTTTTTGGTTTCCTTTTTTTATTTAAACTTTTGGTCTTTCTTCAAGGTACTTATATTTTTGGTACTTTTTTGTGGTACTCTGGTACAAATTTTTTCGTACTTTTTTTGATTTTTTTTTCGTATTTGCTTCATAGTACATGTTCTTGTTTTTTACCTATTTTTTGACATTCTTTGTGCTTTTTTTAAACTAATTTTGTAATCTTTTTTGGTACTTTTTTCATGATACTTCTTACTTTGGTTTACATTTTCTAGTTCTTGATATTTTATACCCATTTTTTTAATACCTTTTTTTTGATTACCATCTCTAACTAATTGCTTAAATTTTTTTGGTACTAATTTTTTAGGTACTTATTTCATCCTGGTACTTTTTTTTATTAAAATTTTTTTATTTGTTATTGATTACATTCTTTTACATTTTCTGGCTGTTCAATTGAACAAGAGAATTGTGAAGAACATTTACTTCGTTTTGTATGCAAAAATTCAATGCTTTTGAATGGATGGATAGATGATGGTACGTACCTTGTAGCAGGCATGTAATAATTTTTCTTCATGTTTCTTGTTGTTGTTGTTCTGTTTTAATAGAAAACCATAAAGAATTTGTTTTGTTGACTTAAATTGTTTCCTTTTCTTAACAAATATTTACAAAAAGCCATCGTTACTAACCTTAATGTGGTGGTAACAACCAACGCCTTCTTCTGTTTTAATGCCATATTTTTGCATAAAATTACAACAAGGTTTTGGTAACAAAAACGAAAAAAGAAAAATGAAAAGAAGAAAAGAATTGAAAAGAAATAGTTTTTCTATTTTTGTAATTTTGCAAAGTTGTTAATAAATTTATGGCCTAAACGTTGGTTGCTATTTGGCCAAAGTGGAATAGACATATCACAACAGAACAGAACAACATGTTTTCCACATTTGGTAGACGACAACGCCGATGATGATGATGATGAGGTCTTCAACATACAAAGCCTTTAATGAGAATTATTTCCTTGCTTAACATATTGCCATGCATTGCCTGGGGGCCATAGGCCCTTTTTAACTTGTCATCAGAAAGAAAATAAAACAAAACTTTAAATCTGGATTTTTCTGCTATGAATTGAAAATTTTAACGAGCCCTCAACTATTTGCAACAGTAAGTAACAGCAGTAGCTGTGGCAGCAGCAGCAAAAACTTTGTGAATTTTTGAAAATTTCCTTTCGAAAAAAACAAGAAGAAAAAGGAGACGTTAAAGTGGAAAGAAAGAAGCAAAGAAATACCATCATTAGTACCATCATTATGGCAGCAGTTTGGCTAGCTAGCTTTGGCTGCTTTGGCTGCCTTGTAGCATTGGTTGTGTTTGGCTTAAAGCTTTCTTGTTCACAAAAGTTTTCATTCATAAATTCTTTTTTGCCAACAAACAACGGCAGCAAAAATGTTTCTTTTTTTGTTTTGTTTGCCTTTCTGTTAATTTTGCACTGGTATTTTTGAAAATTTTTCACTGGTTTGTTGTTGTCGTTGTTGTTGTTCATTTTTCCCGACCACGGCCCTGAATACAAAGAGAAAGACCGACAAAAATACATTGAATACATTGTTCATGTTGTTGTATCAACAACAACAACAACAATCTTTACAAACGAAACAAATAGTTGGTAGAGGCTGCTTATAAAACAATTGCAATTGTTTAACATAAAAAATGGTAACGTTAAGTGAAACATACATATAAACAACAACAGCAATAATAATAGTAGCAACAACAACAACAACATTGTTTTTATTTCATAAACAATTAAAAACTATTTTGAATTTACAATACAACACACAACAAACAACTTCAAATTAGCTGCATACAGTTGCTGTTACTACAGCATTGCCAATGTGAATTCAGATCTATTTTAGCTGAGGAGTAATGTTAACAATAAATTACATCCAGAAAATTTTATTACTATCGGACTAGCATAGCTTATTTGGATCCTAAATGATGCCATTGTAATTCGGATAGTATCTGTTCCATCATGCAACTAGAACTACTAGGTAGTATATCTCAATCATTCTGATAATTTTGTAAAGACGAGGATTTAATTGGTTAAACATGTTCTGTTAATATCGGTTGTGCCGTTTATCGTTTTAAATTTGAACCATCCTGTTATTTCGAATCTGGCAATACTTATGTCATTTTATTCTGTCATAAAATTCTGTATATTATCTCCACTGAACGAAATCTATTATCGTTAGGGAATGTCGCCGCAGTCTCGGCCTTCTTTCTGGGCATTTCATCAGTGTCTCACTTGTGGGTCCCCGGGCACAGTAACATTCCGGGAAACTGTAGGGCGGACGAGCACGCTAGAGTTGGTGCGCTCCTTTCGGAATCCTCTTCAATTGAATTGGGTATGCCACTTGCTTCGCTTAAGTTAGACATTGCGCGGAAATTCTTTCGGTACGCCAACCTATCCTGGGTCAATGAGGAGTCCTGCTCCACCGCTAGACTCACCAGGCCCCGGATGGATAGAAGGCGTACCAACCAATTACTTGGTCTTGGTCGTGACGTCATCTCAACCATAGTGGGCATGCTTACAGGTCATTGCGTTATGGGTAGAAACGCGGAAAGAATGATGCTCCCATTTAACGACTTCTGCCGTGGATGCAGATCCGCTGTTATCCACTTTCTTTGTCAGTGCCCGTCTCTTGCTAGGTGTATATATAAGTATATATATTTGGCTCCCAATTTCTTGTCAGCTTGACAGAGCTATCATCTATTGACATCAAGGATATAGCATCGTTCATCAAACTTTCTGGCTGGTTTTCCAGTGTAGGGTAGTCGTGCTTTTGATGTGCAGCCCTTGCGCTGACCAACTTCTTCCTCTTCCCTTATTTTGGAAGAGGAACTTGGTCAGTACAGAGACTGCGTTCACCTGTGGCATCACAACGGGCCGCTATGCGCGCTCAAGTGAGCTCTGTGATAATAGAGCTATCACTCCAACCTAAACCTAAACCTATCCACTGAACGTAATGAATCGATTTACGCTTGAGCAACGTTGGAATTTATTGGAAATTTATTTCCAAAACAAAGACAATTTGGTTGGAAATTGCACGAAAATGTCAGTGTCCCATTATAAGTGTAATAAATTTCTTAAGGTGGACTATGCATACATTAAATACAAATTTCATTGTGCATATAACCATTACAGGCCAAGCAAATGGACTGAGAAAAATAACTTTGTTTGCCGATCTACAAAGAAAGGACGACTTAATGTGTGATCACTCGAAATTTCCAGGTTGCACCAGCCTTTGCAAGTTCCTAATCTCAATGACATCCTGAGTAATAGCATTCGATTGCCTAGTTAGGAATTACATAAGAAAAATTGGATAACGGACCCTTCCTGAAAGAAGCGGTTTCGCTTAGCCCAGCAACTACGCCTATTTTTATTTCATAAATCAATATGAAACGCGGTATTTCTTTATAGGATCCAAATAATTCCTGCTATTGCAGAAGTATTACTTTGGAGAGTTCAGTCAATGACTGCAGAAAATAAGAGGAAACTCAGGAAACTCCGCATTTTTATTGCAATATCAATGCTCTGATAGGTAGGTAGGTAGAAGTGGCTGTCCCCTCGATGGAGTCATGAGCGGACACACTTAGATTCGCACACAGCGCCCATTGTGATACCACTGTTCCTCATTTCCCCTATTCCAGGAACCATTCCGCTTCCGATGAAGCGACTCAGGCTGCCAATATCCACACATAGCAGTTCATCCATAGATGAGATGAGGCTTTGATGGAACTTTTCTAATGGTGAAGTCATTCGCGAGAAAGACAAGTCAATCGGCATATCTTTCAAAAGGCCAGTGGCTTGTGAGAACTGCAGCAGTGGGTTGAACGGCAATTCAAATTCAAGTCAAAGAACAACGTAATATTGATTGCACGTACACTGCTACCTTAGTTAGTACACTGCTACTTGAGACTCCCTATTGATCAATCGGAAAATACCCAGTTTAACTAGGGTAATTAAAAAGTCTGTGTACTATTACATGTGAGAGATTGTGATTGTTTTATGGACGTATTTATAGAAGTTCTGCTTACTGGTCTAGATTTGTCAGCCAGTGCTGAGGCAGTGTTTCATGGTAGGCGGCCGCCGAGTGAGTTTTGATTTATTAAAGTTACCACTCACTCCTCCTATCATACATACATAATAGGTCATTACAACCCTTCAGTCAGAATTACAACCTAGCTTCTCACACCACTTACGTTGTGTATATTAATTTTATACATGAGTGTTGGGACTTATAGTTTCAAGTCGAATCCGAACGACAGATTTTTTGAGAAACATTTCATGGTAATTTTTTACTTTCTCTCAGAGTTTTTGGCAGAAATGTGTTGAGAGGAAATGGCCGAAGAAATATTTTTTCATATTTCGTTTTGTCCGAGATGTCTGACCTTATAAAGCAGCCCACTGCCTACTTAGACTACGGCGGTTCCTGTCATTACCTAAGTTTATTTTGGTTATGTGGCGCTAGCTTTTAAGTCTACTTACAATTCAGCTAATCAATATTAATTGTTTTATTTAAACGACAAGTTTTTCTATCTTTTAATTAATTTATTTCACATATTCAGCTAGCTGAATAAGGAATTTAATTGTAGTTTCTTGTTTCTTACTATAAATATTAACATCTATTACAAATATTAACTTTAAATGCTATTCAGCTAGCTGAATACAGGCATCTAATAGTATTTTCATTAACTAACAATTTCTTTAGCTATTAATTAAATCTTTTAGTATATTCAGCTAGCTGAATTTATTTATACTTATTAATTACCAATTTCTAAAGCTATTAATGGAGTCCAGCTTCTTGTTTTTTACTATAAATATAAAATTCTTTTACAAATATGAACTTTAAATGCTATTCAGCTACCTGAATATAGAAATGTAATGGTATTTTCATTAACTATTAATTCCTCTAGCTATTAGTTAAATCGTTTAGTACATTCAGCTAGCTGAATTTATTAATTATCAATTTCTAAAGCTATTATTGGAGTCCAGCTTCTTGTTTCTTACTTTAAATGCTATTCAGCTAGCTGAATATAGGAATCTAATAGTATTTTCATTAACTAACAATTTTTAACTATTAGTTGAATCTTTTAGTATATTCAGCTAGCTGAATTTATTTATACTCTTTAATTATCAATTTCTTTAGCTATTATTGGAGTCCGGCTTCTTGTTTCTTGCTATAAATAGTAACTTCTATTATAAATATTAATTTAAAATGCTATTCAGCTAGCTGAATACAGGAATCTAATAGTATTTTCATTAACTAGCAATTTCTCTATCTACTAATTGAATCTATTGGTATATTCAGCTAGCTGAATTACTTAATTCTCATTAATTATCAATTGCTAAAGCTATTATTGGAGTCCAGCAACATATTCATCCAGCTGAATAGCAATTTTATTAATTAAAATTAATCGAACATCTGCTTTCCTACGACTTCAAATGAATTTAATTGAGCATAACATTTGCTTGCTAGCTTAGGGTAGCTATTTTATTGCCCTACGAAATTCCTCTTGTAGCATGTTGGACATGACCAACGAAAGTAAAAGTATTTTTCGATTGACATTTAAACGACAATTTGCTACATGCAGTTGAATGAGTGACTAGCCCGCATCTGACAAATATGTCAATAATATGTTGTATGCCGGGCACACAGAACAACTTTCGATTACAATAAAAACTAACGGACAGTCAAAGCGGCAGCGGGAGCGAGAGCCGGAGAGAGAGAAAGAGAGAGATATACAATAATAATTAGCATACGTTGTTGATCTTTTGTCATATCTGTGGCCAGCACAAAAGCACATCCTTTTTAACCTACTTTTTCTCTTACATTGTTTGTATAGTTGTTGGCCAGGTTTATTACAATAAAAAAAGATGAAAGAAGAATACGTATGAATATGAATGAAATGAAATGAAAAACATGTTGCATTTTTTGTTGTTGCTTTATGGACTTGATCACTTCCTTAACATGTCAGGTCTTATAATTTATGAATCGCTTTTTTGTTGCGTTGTTGTTGTTGTTGTTGTTATTCTCTTCAATAAGCTGCTGTAGTTTCTATTTCTATGGCTCTGAGTATAGAGTAGAGTTTTGTAGATGTTGCTCAACAGATTACAGACATTTATGACAGGTCTTAAGACAAGACGCAAGTGTTTTTATTTATACGAGTACATATTGTTGCTATTGTTGCTATTGTTGTTGTTGTTTATTTTTTTTTTCATAAATTCTTACCAGTTTATAAATTATGACCAGATCTCAGGGGTATTTCAAGTGAAAAATACAATAAAGAAGCTTTTTTTTTCTTCTGCTTCTTCTCATTGTGCTGCTGAGCCATGTGTCAGGTTTTATGTGTGGAATCGCTGGTGTTAGCAAATACACCATAGAGTGGGTAAAAAAATTTTGTAATTAGTGGGAAATTCAGCACTTGAAGTAATAATTAATAATATTTATGGAAACCCTTGCAACAAATTTGCAGCTGAATTGCATTCATTTTAATATTCAAACCAAGTTTTATACATATTTTGTATGCAGTTAGTTTTTAATGTTAGTTTACTTTGTATTCAGCTAGCTGAATAAGAGCAAGATAAGTTTTGATATTTATTTGCTCTTCGGGAATAGGAAATTGTAAGATTTCTTGCTATTCAGCTAGCTGAATTAGCAATAATTAGAATTACAATTAATTCAAACTAAGTTTTATATATATTTTGTATGCAGTTAGTATTTAAAGTAATTTAAGATTATATTCAGCTAGCTGAATAATAACTAGATAACTATTGATACTTATTTGCTCTTTAAAAATAGGAAATTGTAAGATTTCTTGCTATTCAGCTAGCTGAATTAGCAATAATTACACGTGTTTATTGGCTCCGATAGTCAGAGGTAAAATATATATATTTTTATTAGAATTCAGCTAGCTGAATAGGAATATGCTATGATACTTGTAATTCAAAATAGAATGCACATAAATTTTATTTAATTTTTGCTAAATTAAAGAAAATTAGGCTCAATGACGCTTAATACTGTGATGTAGTTGAATTAGCAACAATTAAGCTTGTTTATTAGCATTGCTAGTCATTTAAGAAATGCAGATTTTTATTAAATTTAGCTAGTTGAAGACCCTCAATAAGCTGAACTACATTTGTTTGATTACTTAAGGCAGTTATAACTTTTTTTTGTTAAAAATCTAAATTATAAGGGAAAAATTGTTTTTCTTGGATTTAATGCAACGCAATGAGAAAATTTCGATCAATTCAGCTATCTGGTAAGATTTATTTTGTGTAGTAAAATTGATTTTTTAGAAAGGTTTTTAAAATTTCTTTTTCTAGTTGCATATTCAGCTAGCTGAATTCATAGTATTTACATTGACATACTTGATCCAGTATTTAAAACTCATAACATAGAGTTTTATTACAATTCAGCTAGCTGAATTGCTGTTGTGTAGGATTTTAAACCACCATTAAAACTGTTATTTAAGGTTTATTTGTATTCTTACATATTCAGCCAGCTGAATTGTTAAAAAATTGACTTTTATTAGCAAAGAGGAAGAACTATTTTCCATCTTTTATATGATTTTTAATAATTTCATTACCAACAGTAAATTATGCCAATTCCTGTCATTTGATCGGGCATTTATTTCAATTCAGCTAGCTGAATTGCAGCATTTGTTTTAGTATTATTTTGCAAACATTCGAAATTAGTGGCATCATGCATAAGTTTTTAAATTATATTACAATTCAGCTTGCTGAATAACAGAATTAATTATTTTTCAATTATTGGCCAGCTGTATTGTTTGAATTTATATATAACAGCGTATTATATACTTTCAATTTCCATTTTAATTACAATTCAGCTGGCTGAATTTCTTAATTTATTTTTGCTTTTATTCATTTAGCTATCTGAATTGCTTGAATTTATATACAAGTACATGTGTATGCTATTAATCCTTAACAAATTCCATTTTTATTGCAATTCAGCTAGCTGAATTTCTGAATTTATATTATTTTCACTTATTCAGCTAGCTGAATTAGTTAGTTACAGGTATACTTTCAACTATAAGTTGTTAAAATTAAATAATTTTCATTTTTATTACTATTCAGCTAGCTGAATTTCTTAATTTATATTATTTTCACTTATTCAGCTAGCTGAATTAGTTACTTACTAGTATAATTTCAACTATAAGCTGTTAAAATCTAATAATTTTCATTTTTATTACTATTCAGCTAGCTGAATTTCTTAATTTATATTATTTTCACATATTCAGCTAGCTGAATTAGTTAGTTACAGGTATAATTTCAACTATTAGTTGTTAAAATTTTATCATTTTCATTTTTATTGCAATTCAGCTAGCTGAATTTCTTAATTTATATTATTTTCACTTATTCAGCTAGCTGAATTAGTTACTTACAGGTATAATTTCAACTATAAGTTGTTAAAATTAAATAATTTTAATTTTTATTACAATTCAGCTAGCTGAATTATAGAATTAATTTTAGTTTTTATTTATTTGATTAGCTGAATTATTTAAATTTATATATAATTGCATAATTGATACTGAACCTTAACAAAATACATTTTTATTGCAATTCAGCTTGCTGAATTTGATAATTTATATTATATTTATTTACTCAGCTAGCTGAATTAGTTGCTTTCATATTTAATTTAAAGTATAAGTTGTTAAAATTGAATAATTTCCATTTTTATTACTATTCAGCAAGCTGTATTTCTTAATTTATGTTATTTTCACTTATTCAGCTAGCTGAATTAGTTAGTTACAGGTATAATTTCAAATATAAGTTGTTAAAATTGAATAATTTCCATTTTTATTATAATTCAGCAAGCTGAATGGCATAATTTCTTTAATATAAAATACATTTTTATTATAATTTCTTATGTTATTAATGTTAAGAGTTTAATTTTTCGTTGTTATAACATCAACACCTGTTCAATCTTGCTTTAAAGTTTCATTAATATTTTTTGAGAGTGCGGTATTATGTTGTTGTTGTGGTTGTTGTAGCATTTTTTAAACGTTATAATTAATTAATAAAAACATTGCACTTGATTTCTTAACTGCACGTATTTATATAAAAAAATTAAAAATAAAAAATAGTAAGTAAATGGCCAGCTTACAAAGTAGTTTTTTTGAATCGATTTCTTGTTAAGCACGTTGTTGTAACAACATTCATTCACATATTGGCCAATTGGCTTGCTTGAGTGCACATACATTCATATATATTTGTTTAACAGTTTTTGAGCTGCGTTTTAGGCCTTATAGACCAACCACACTAATAATCTGTGTAATTTTAATGACATGTGTTTATGTTTTAATGCGAGAAACAGAAGAGAAAAGGCACAGACTGAAATAAAAATCAAAGGAGAGATAAAATTTAAGAAAAATTGAAATTAAAGTGTTAAATATTTATGGCAGTTTATTGGATTTATTAACCTGGCTAATGTTTTATTAGTAGTTGTTCGGCTTGTGTAAACGCTATTTCAGTATCGAAAAAAAAGAACGTGGGAATTACTTTAGCTTGGGAATAAATTATTTAAATTTATGGTAGAATAAATTAAAAAATAAAAATTAAAACAACAAAAATTACTTACGAAATTTGCAATTGAAATTAACAGAAAAAAATTTTAAAACAAAATCAAAGATGGGAATTATTAACGGTATGCTTACAGCCAAAGGAGCTTCGGCTATTGCTCTAGCACTTGTTGTTTTAAAAAATGAAACGAAACAAAAAAAAAAAAGATTTTTATTTTGTTGCTTGGCAAGTTTGGCTATTGTTTTTGAAAGATTTTAATCAACAACAATACATAGCCAACAAAACATTATTAAAACAATAAAAAAAAGGTCATAAAAATACTATCAGTTAAGCAAAATAAAATAAATAAAATGAACTGAAATGAAATAAAAATCTAATATTAACAGCATTTTGCTTATGACAGGAAGCCATTAAAATCTGTTATAAAAATATCATAAGAAAACAAAGACTCTTTTTCAAAAAACAGCTACCGACCGAACACATCTACGCGCGGACGAACTAAACCAGCGAACGAACGTACATACGTCTTAAAGATAATGATGAGGTTGTTGTTTAAAACATTTTTTTTTTAATTTTATTTTTTTTTTGCATCAATGTTTCTACATTTCATATCTCGATTTTTATTTTTATTTTTTTATTTTTTTAATTTTTTTTTTTTTTTGAACTGAAAACCACTTTCGCTATACAAACCACTTTCAAAATAATCCAGATACAATGAATTAAAAAAAAAACAGAAGAAAAAAATATCTTCTTTAAGCTGTACTTACTTTGCATATAACAATGTTCAATCGCTGTGGTAGCCGTAGCAGCAACGGCAGCTTTAGCGGCATAAATTATTGTGATAGAAATGAAGCGCTCGCATTGTGTCTTTATCTTCGGCTCCATACTTCAGCAATTACAGTGTGTGATAATAATAACCATAATAATTACAACAACAACAATGATAATAATAACGAAATTAAAAGTTTAGAAAACAAGCTTCAATTTTAATTTCAATTTCAGTTTCAGTTTCAATCTGTTTTGCGTTCGTTTGCTTTTGAACTCATAATTTTTGTGTGTCAAGACACAGTTTTTTTTAATGGCTTCTACCGAATATTTATGAGTTCATAAGTAGCTTTTCATTCAAATTCAATTCTTTTTTAGAATTATTTGCTATTTATTAAGAACATTAGCTTAGGTTAGCGTTTTGCATCCCGTATACATGAAAGTGCACTCCGTAGCCCATACATACATACATACATAATTGGTCATTACAACATTTCAGTCAGGATTACGACCTAGTTTCTAACACCACTTATGTTGTATGTGTTAATTATTATACATGAATGGCGGGAGCTACAGTTTAAAGTTGACTCCAAACGACAGATTTTTGAGAAACTTTTCATGGCAATTTTTATTTACTCTCAGAGTTTTTTGCCGGAAATCTGCTGAGAGGAAGACGCCGCAGAAATGTTTTTTTTATTTTATTTTGATGTCTGACCTCTGGGGCTAGAACCCTGGCTTTTAGCCTAATAAGCCAACACACTACCTACTAGACCACACGCGACCGTAGCCCATATGGCCCATTATGTTACCCGGTGTGAGTTAAACCCTCTTGTTATTACTGGCAGATTTGAGCCAGTCCGGGCTCTGGTACGTTCGCCGCCATGCGCAGATCTTCTAACGTTCTGTCACCCAAAAACCAATGACGTCTTTTCTGAAGAGCAGGGCTCTTGCATAAACGGTATTGTGTCAATTCCGTTTCCTCCACATTATGGCTGCTTCTGCAGTAATCCTTGTGCGGCAGCTAAGCTGGTTTTTAGCGTAGTGTCTCCTTAGAATTCCAGTTAGATGCGAACCTTTCTCCAATCGTTCTCAAGTAGTTACCTGGTTCTCCTGCTATGCATTGCTGGACACAACAGTTTTGAAATTCAGCAACCAGATATATTGGACCGCCCACGGTTTGTTGAATTGTCTTTCTTCCAATTTGGAAAAGTATTCTTGTAGAGAGGCACATATATTCCCTCTGTCGTCTCCTGCACAGACATCTCCGATCCCTTCTCAAAAATCAAAAAAAATCAACAGACATACGCAACAGTTGTTTTAGCGTCGCTGAGAAGAGCTTGGTCTATTGCAGACCACAATTTAGTGAATTTTACGTCGTGACTTGATACCATACAAAATTCAACGGAAATACTTAGGTAATGAAGTAAACAACTAAAGACAATGTTGTATGTTCACTGAACGGGCTCTGGAGTATTGGGCAACTGAACTTAATTTTTATTTAAAATGTATCTTATATATTTTCGGCTGGGAGGGTCACCGATCCAAATTTCTTTGATGACAACGTTAGCCAGGCCATCGCTGTCAATTTCGAGCACTATAGGACAATGGCAACCAACTTCCTTTTGCCTGAATTGGATAATCTGGTGTGTCACGCAGCTCATGCCACTTTGGATATTTTGCCCAAGCGATTTGAGGGCATCGCCATCTTACGTAGAGGTAATGTGAACTGGACACCAAGATGGACCGATTTGACCCCGTTAGACTCTTTCTTGTAAAGATTTCTTAAGTCACAGAAATATGCGAATAAACTGCATACTACATCGGTTCACATAACCCATGCCATCGGTAAAATTCAGATTGATTTATGCGGCACAGTCATGGAAAATTTGGTATTTCGACTGTGCTCCGGCCAGAGAAGCTGTCGTGTGATTTATGCTAGAGTCATCGAAAACGGAGTCATTGAACAGTTTGATTTCAACCCCCAAAGGGAAGCTGTGGCTGACAGTTGAACGATGTTATATTCCACACATAATGGCATCAATGGGTCTTTCAAAAAAAAAGAAAAATTTCACAGACACTTTGCTTTGTTTAAATTTTGATATGATTGATATGAGAAGCACTTAAAAAAGACCCTATAGTTGGTTTTTTATTGTGCGAATAGAATTGTTTGTGGAGTTTGCTTTTATAATGAAAGAGTCCAATGAAGGGTCCATTGCGTCAGCAGTAATACACTAAACTGCAGATTTGATGAGCATGTTAGACATCGTGGGATTACGAAAAGATTATTTTTGTACCTTTTGTTTTCAATATGTCGTATACTTGGTCAACACACTATACGTGAGACTGTGGCTCTATGTTTTTGTGAGCAGTGAAGCCATAGTTCTCAATAAAGGGGTTTAAGTAGTCATCTTAGTTTAGTAGGTAGTGTGTTGGCTTTTTAAACGTGAGGTCGTGACATCTCCAACAATACCTATATAAGAAATTTTTTTCTTTGCCGACTTCGTCCCAGAAGATTTCTGGCAAAAGCTCTTGAGAGTAAATACAATTGCCATGAAAAAGTTTCTCAACTAAAGGGCCCTTGCTTTAAAAAAAAACTTCTGAATATTTTCTCAAATTAATTTTTTTTTTAAAGTACAACCCTTCCGGTTAATAATGGAGAATAATTTCATTCAAATGGCTGCCTCGGCTAGCCATGCAGTAGCCTATACGATCGGTCCAATTTTTAAGCACATTATCAATTGTGTGCAGCTGTATTTCACCAATGGCTTCAACGAATATTGTCCTTTAAGGCATCAATTGTCTCTGGCTTGTCGGCGTAACACTTATCTTTGACGGCACCCCACAAATAATAGTCCAATGGTGTCAAATCGCAGTTCCGAGGTGGCCAAACGACATCAGCTCTGCGGCTGATAATGCGATCTTCAAAAACAGGGCGCAAAACATCGAGTGTAGCTTCGGCTGTGTGGCACGTAGCGCCGTCCTGTTGAAACCAAATGTTGCCAATATCCTCCTCTTCAATTTTTGTGAACAAAAATTCGTTCAACATGGCTGGATAACGATCGCCATTAACTGTAACGGCCGCTCCTTGCTGATTTTTGAAGAAAAATGGCCCAATTATGCCTCTGGACCATAATCCTCACCAAACAGTGACTCGTTTTGGGTGCGTCGGCTTTTCAATGTATGCGTGCGGGTTTTCTGTGCCCCAAATGCGACAATTTTGCTTGTTTACATACCCGCCAAGATCAAAATGAGCTTAATCTGAAACGATGATTTTTTTTGCCAAAATCGGCATCTTCTGTAAGTCGATCGCAGGCCCACTTATCGAAGCGAAAACGCATATTCGTTCAGCAGAAGGATAAAACTAATTATCTGTCAAATCAGACATGAGCTAAGTGTTACCATTCACGAAATAAGCACGAGTTGAAAAAAAAACGTTAAATGGCGGACCCGATAATATTTCGTTCGGAGTCGACATTAAAACTGTAGGTCCCATAACTCATAAAATTAACACACACAACATACATAAGTGATGTGAGAAACTAGGTCCGTAATCCTGACTGAAGGGTTGTAATGAACAATTCAGTAATTAAGGCGTACAAGGCTCAATATACAATAATGCCAGCGATGTATGTAAATATAAAATTTTTAAAAAATGTTGCCCAAAAATTTCACTAAATTTTTTGCGTTAAAAGCAGAAGTTTGCGAGTAATAATGGCAACTACATTAGTCGCCGTAGTCTAGTAGGTAGTGTGTTGGCTTATTAGACGCAAGGCCACGGTTCAAACCCCAGGTCAGATAACAAAACGAAAATATTTCTTCGGTGACTTCCTCTCAGCAGATTTCTGGCAAAAACTCTGAGAGTAAAATAAAAATTGCAATGATAAGTTTCTCAAAAAAAATCTGTCATTAGGAGTCGACTTTAAACTGTAGGTCTCGCCCCTCATGTATGAAATTAACACACACAACACATGAGTGGTGTGAGAAGCTAGGCCGTAATCCGGAATGAAGGGTTGTAATGGCCAATTATGTGTGTATGTAGTGGCAACTAAACAATGTTAAAAATAGTCCGGCGGCTGGCCTCATGCTAGTGCAACAGCATAAATCATTTCGGTTGGCAGGTAGTCTATTTCGAAAATGTATGTTCTGTGGTAATGTCGTGCAAATTTTTTTTTTATTAATTTTCATGGAGTCCAAAATTAACTTTTAAAACGAATAACCAACCATTTTTTGGCCTATGTATTGTATGTTGTTGTAACATTAAATTCGTTTAACAAATTTGTTTCGAACACGAAAATTATTTTGAATTTTTTTTTTTTGTAATTTTTTTTTTGTAATTTATTTTATTGTTGTTAAAGTGGTTAATTTCTTGTAAACCAGCCATTATTTAAAATAATAAACATTTTAAAATTAATGGCGGAATTAATGAATTAGTAGATGAATGAATGTATAAGTGAATGAGTGAATGAATGAACGAGAGAACGGGCAAGAGTAAATGAATGCAAATGAATGAAATGAAATGAAAATATTGTTGGCGTTTTAATTTAATTAATGTTAATTATTATTAACATTATTATAAGAAATTAATGATAGTAGCAGTGAGATGCCATGACTGCTAAATAGGCATACATCCCATTAAAAAATAATGTGATGTGTCTGTTGTTATTGTCTTGCTTCTGTGGCCACCAACATCGTCATCAACATCATCATCATCATCATCACCACGAGCGTATTATTTAAATAAAAACCATGTTTTTTTATTTGTTTTTAGTTTGATTAACTAACCATTTAATTATTTTTAATAATAATTAAACAATTAAAATGACTTTAAATTGATTTTGTTTTTGTTTTGCTTACAAAAGGTGTGTTTAAAATGAAAAATGGTCACTCGAGTTTGGTTGTTAGTTTTAATAACTCTATTAATTTGTCATACTAAAGTGTTAAATTAATTCATATGTTCACATCGATTTATTTATTTAATAATATTTTATAGCCTTTGGTGTTATTAAAGTTTTATTGCAAAATTAATTTTCTTTCTATTTTTTTATTTTAATTTACCGAGACAAGTGATTTTAATACAACAGTTTCGTTTGTTTGTTTATTTGCAGGTCAAAATCTGGTTTCAAAATCGCCGCTCAAAGTACAAAAAAATGATGAAAGCTGCTCAGGGTCCTGGTCAAGGCAGCGGTATGCCCTTAGGCAGTGGCGGACCAAATCCTGGTCAACATAGTCCCAATCAAAATATGCACAGTGGTGAGTACTCAATGCAATACAATGTTATGTGGCTATAGCAAAAGACCATAACGTCTCATATGTTTTTTGAAAAAGCCAGTCTGTATAGCAACGGTATATGGTAGGTTGGTAGGTAGTTGGAAGTGGCTGCCCCTCGATGGAGTCATGAGCGGACACACTTAGGCCGCACACAGGGCCCATTGTGATAACACAGTTTCACATTCTCCCCTATTCCAGGAACTACTCTGAGCTTCCGATGAAGCGACTCAGACTGTCAATATCCCATGCATGACAGTTCATCTAGGTCCTCCATGTAGTAGGCACCTAGGTGTCTCTTACTCTCACGACCCAGTGCCGGGCATGTGCACTGTAGGTGAAGAATAGTTTCATCCTCTCCCTCATCTCCACAGCTCCAGCAGAAATCATTCGCGAGGTGTCCAAGACCAATACGCCTCGCATGCGTTCCTATAATACAATGCCCCGTAATAACCCCGATAACAGGGCTGAGCCTGCTTCTTTGGAGTTTAAGCAGAGTCGCCGTGCGCCTCCTATCCAGCCTTGGCCAGATTTTTTGCGCCAGTTCTACCCTTATCCGAAGCCGCCCACCTACTGTTGACAAGGTCCACGATTGCATTGCCAATTATAAGCCTGCAGGTATCCAAAGCGATCCCCAATGTAGAGAATTCATCACAGAGTTCGACGGTCGTGCCCCTTCTGGCCAAATCATCAGCTATGCAGTTGCCGGGAATATCTCTATGTCCCGTTACCCATGTGATACAAACATCATATCGGTTCGCCCTTTCATTGAGACATCTACGACAGTCGTACACCGTCTTGGAGTTTATTACACTTGAATCCAATGCTTTGATGGCCACTTGGATATCGGAAAGTATTGTGATTTTTCGCCTGTGAACATTTTAGTCCACAATAATTTTCACCGCAGTCTGATTCGCAGACGCTTCCGCCTGAAAGACGCTGCAGTGGTCTGGTAGCGTTATAGACTTTTCACTTGACGTATCTCTTTTAGTATAATGTTTATAAGGAAGATGATTCCATAATGGCTTAGTTTTGGCTAAGTGAGTGGCCCACCATAGTCAGAATCCACAAGGCTCATGCACAAACGCCTTTCGCAGTCCCTGTACTTTGGATATTATAAATAATGCCGTATGGATACGTACACAACACAAATATTCTACTTCCCTTGCATTAAAGCTGAACAGCCGGCAGTATGAGAAAATAATTCCTGACATTTATATATTTTTCCTTTCCATCAGATCTTCTTTTCATCAGACCTGTACGGTCACTTGAAAAACGTTTTCTATTGTACGTTTCTTTGTCTCATCAGGATTGCAAAATTTTTCGATTGTTTTATTCGAATATAAATTTTCTAAGGACTATCAAATCAGCTTTACTATATGCGGAATTTTTATGTAACTGAGCGTAACCTACATTCCAAATCTTAGTCTACATACAAAGATATCGTTTCCACTCTTTCAAAGAGTGACCGCTTCTAATGTTTCTGCTTGTGGAACACATTATTAGTCCGATAACCTGACTATTTCGTAAATATATAGTCCTTTAGAATAAACAACTGTCTCCGCTATGCATATATATGCACACGATGACCCAGGCATTATTATCCTTAATAATACAACCTGCGGTTCAGGCATCTATGGAGCGCACATATTAGCCGAGCAACTTTTCCAAGGCTAGGATTTTCTTTTCATTCCATTTTTCTTTTTATTCCATGCCTTTTTCGTTTTATTAATCAAGTTTTTCCAACTAAGCAGAAGTTGTAAGTTCTATAATAATAGGGTTGCCATCTGTCGTGTGTCGAAAAACAACGCTTTGGACGAAAATGTACTGTATTACTGTATATATAAGGTACTTATGTCTTCTACTTACTCAAGATGAAGGGATGGAGACATGTTGTTGTTAAACCTTCTGGGCAGGATCGGAAGGTTTCCTGGGTAGATTATTTTTCTTTATTAAGACCATGATGACTAGGTCTAGGTATTGCTTTTAGAAATTTTTTATTCGATTTTGTTTTTAGCGCACAATTAAAAAACTGAATTTGTTTAACGAACGTTGCACTTTAGGTTTGATTTTTTTGACATTCAGAATTGTGTTTACTTGCTAAATTGAAATAATGTCGTTATTTTTTTGTTCTTTTTTATTTGTTTTCAGGCGGTAATAACGGTGGCGGTTCAAATAGTGGCTCACCATCACATTATCTACCTCCCGGACATAGTCCGACGCCTTCAAGTACGCCTGTATCTGAATTATCACCCGGTAAGTTAAAGAAAAAATTCAAACAAATATTTTCAACAATTAAATTTAAATAGAAAAAGTTATAAACAATTAATTAATCGTACAATTTCCATTTCAATTCTTTCTTTTTTTTGTAATTGTTTTAAAGAATTTCCACCAACGGGGTTAAGTCCGCCAACGCAAGCGCCATGGGATCAAAAACCGCATTGGATTGATAATAAACCACCGCAAATGATACCACAACCACCTCATCCAGCAGCGTCACATCCGCAAACGCATCATCATAATCCGCCACCACAAATGGGCGGTTATGTACCTCATCAGTACTGGTATCAGCCAGAAACAAATCCATCGTTATTAACGTAGGTAAACTATGTTATGTTTGAAACAAAAAAAAAAAAAAAAAAACAAAAAAAATTGGCTTTGAAATTAATTTTAATTTCAAAAAAAAAACTATTTATTTATAATATAATATATAATATTATTATTTTTTTAATATATTTTATTAATTATTTAATTAAAAAATTTTTTTATTTTTTTTTTTGTATTTTTAGGGTATGGCCAGCGGTTTAACAGCAAACACCTCCTTCTACTCTAACCACAACAACCTTTTACCAAACCGATCCTATAGATAATTCTATGCATATATATTAATTCAAATTTTAATTTAAACAATATATATATATATAAATAAAAAATAAATTAAGAAATAAATTTAAAAAAAATAGAAGTTAAACTGAATTAAAAAAAAAATTGAAAATTTTAAAAATTAAATTTAAAAAATAATAATTTTTTAGGAAAAACTAAAAAAGTAAGAACAAAAATTGCCTAAACGAAATTTAATTGAAAATAAAAATTAAACAAAAAAAAAATTAAAAAATATAATTAAAACCATGTGTATAAGCACCCTGTATAAAAGAATAATAATAATAATTATATAAAAAATCTTTATTTTTAAATATGTTATAACAAATATTATAAATAAACAAGTGTTTTATTTTGTGTTAATAAATAAATAAAAAAATTTAATTATTTTAGCTGTAAACACATGTATACATATACATATGTATGCAATGAATTTACAAATTAAGTTTTAATACAAAATTTTATGTAAAACATAAAATAATTACTTTAATACAATAAATATAAATTAAAATTAAAAAAAAACTTAAAAATTTATATAAAAAAATAAAAATAAAAAACATTCCTCATTGTTTTTAAATTTTAAGCATTTCTTTTGAGTTAAATTTTTTTTTGTAAATATCTACATTGTATTTAAAATATTTTCTTTATTATTTTTTTTTTTTTTTTAAATAAAATGTTTATAAGAATTTTTTTTTGTAATTTATATTAAAAAAACTGAAAACACAAACAATAAATTTAAAATTTAATTGAAAATCAGCTGATGATCTTAAAAAGTTGTCTTATATAAACAAAATGTCATACATTTAATTAAATTAAAAAATAAAAAAAAATAAAAATCTTAAAAAAAATTAAATTAAAATAATAATAAAATTATGTAAAATTAAAACTAAAATTAGTAGCAAAAAAAAAAACACAAAAACAAAATACAAAAAAGGAAATAAACTCTATAAAAATTATTTAATAATGATAAAATAAAAATGAAAAGAAAATTAAAATAAAAAAAATTTACAAAAAAAAAACAAAACTTTTTTAAATTATTTCCAACCAATCGCCAAACATTTAATACATAGTAGGAGGGAAAAAATCGCCGTCGTTTAGTAGGTAGTATATTGGCTTATTAGACGGGAACCCATGGTTCAAATTCCAGGCTCAGACACTCACACAAAACGAAATAAGAAAAAATACTTCAGTGACTTCTTCTCAGCAGTATTCTGGCAAAAACTCTGAGAAAAAGATTTTGTCGTTCGGCGTCGACTTTAAACTGTATGTCCTAGAATCCCATTTAAAGGCATAAAACGTTGCCTTTTTAATTGGACAATTGGAATCCCGATTGGATAACTTTAATGGAAAGAACGAGAAATAAATAATCGTACCTTATTTCACAAACTTAAACCACAATCCTCGTATTAACAGCCATCATCAGACCATATTGGAATTGTAGTTCAAACCAATCTTAATAGAACCCAATTAGTAAATTTTTGAATACCATGATCATATGTATACTGTGTACTCTATTAAACCCATAACATGAAAACCATGATCTTACATATGTTTACTGCGTACTCGTTAAATCCATAACATTGCTTTGTTCATATTAACATTGGAGGTTTTTTTTATCGAATATATCTTGACGCACACATATAGAATTCTATTTAAGTGTTATATACGATCATTAATCTACAATCGTTTGTGTATTTAATTCGTATAAATCGTTCGTTCGAACAAATAACAAATTTCCTAATGAAATTCAAAAGTAATTCTCATTTAGTTCATTGCTATGTAAGCATAAGTAAATTATATTGTGTTTGGAGGGTGGGCGGTGGTGGCAAGCCGAAACCATCACGGGATTCAAGAAGCCCCCAATTGGACCCCATTCCAGATTTCCCTTGGACTACAATTAACTTCCCCCCAGCAACCTTCTGGCAAAAACTCCGAGAAGAAAATCTTATCGTTCGGTTTCGATTATAAACTGTAGGTCCCACACTCATGGTCATATTTAGCACACACACTACATGTGTGGTGTTGAGAAGCTAGATCATTATCTTAACTAAAGGGCTGTAATGACCAATTAAGGAGGGAAACAAGGACAAATATCCCTATTAAGAGGAGAAGTCGCCCTAGTCTGGAAGGTAGTGTATAATCGTTTTAGACGTCGTCTAACCTCATTCGTTCCCCTGCTGTGGAACATTGTTTCAGAAGATTTGTTAAAATAGTTGAGTTATTATGGTATTGGGCTTAGATCCGCATACCCTATCTGAAAGGTGGAATTAGGACTTAAATTTAATGGTACCCATTATGTAGTTAAATTGCCGATCCATGGGAACTGGAATTGATGCTTTTTATCAGACAATACAACACACATAACTTTAACTTACCAATACTTAATGAGGGGTAACACAATTAAGAGGAGAAAGAAGGAGATCATATGGCTTTACACCGCAAACAGGAAATTCCGCAGTTCCTTATAACGGTCTGAACTGGATATTTTATTCTATTGAGTATTTCTATTTATTTCAATTGACTGTTTCTGGTCGGAAAACCCTGATCACCAGTGGAACCCATAATGTTTATACCCATGGTACCAGAATGATGCATAGATTGAACTGTAGTATATGTAATAAGGGACCTTCACTCTCAGACAGCCAGGCTGCGCTCAAGTCTGTAACAAGTCAAGTCTGTTCTGGTTTATAAATAGTGGGGATTTCTCAAGAAAATTTTGAATCATTCAAAGCTAATTATTATACAGCCTTTAGAACATTGGAAACTGCATTGCATTTCCCCAATTGGAAAACTATTCAACTCCTGAATGAGGTGATCTCACAGAGAATAAAACAGGTAACTGAAATGGTGGGCTCACTAGAAACCATTTCAAGAAAGGCTAAACATTTCCTAATGGTATGCAGAAGGCACGAAATTTTTCGGATTTGAACCAACAATCCTACATTGGATGTATTCGAAGATGCTTAGGCCAATTTCTGCCTATGGGGCCTTAGTATGCATGAGCAGAACGAACTCAGGCGTGGTTGAATAAGATACAGAGACCGGGGTTTCTGTAGAATAAAATTTACTACAGCCTAATACCGGCACTGTAGTAATTGGTCTTTGGAGATTATTAATGTTTTTTTTGAATATTCAGATCGAAATTTTATGATGACGCTCTTTTAAAGTCCCAGCATTACGACAAGTTGACTAACCGTTCACCATGGATTCATTAAACGTATCAGGGGCCCTATTAAAATTTAATTTCACCGTAAATAGGAGTGCAGCCACCGTAGTTTAGTACGTAGTGTGTTTGCTTATTAGACGTAAGACCACGGTTTAAACCTCAGGTCAGACATTTCGAACAAAACGACGTAGGAAAAAAATATTTCAACGGCGACTTCCTCTTAACAGATTTCTGGCAATAACACAGAGTTTGAACAGAAAAATTGCCATGAAAAGTTTCTCAAAAATCTGTCGTTCGGTGTCGTCTGAAACTGTAGGTCCCGTATAAAATTAACACACACAACAAAAGTGGCCGTAATCCGGATTGAAGGGTTGTAATGCCCAGTTATTTATGTAGGTATGTATTTACTAAGTATGTAAATAGTAGTGAAGACTAGATACACAACTGATGAATACATAGTGAAGACTAGAGCCATGAAAATGTGATTCATGAAAGGTCACTGCTGTCTCCTAGATAGAAAGGATATGTATTGTGATTTTGTCAAGAACTTTGCAACGAAACCTGGTAAAAGAAATGAATGAAGCTATGTACATACTCTGAAGGCGCCGTAGTCTAGTAGGTAGTGTGTTGGCTTATTAGACGTAAAGCCAGGGTTCGAGCCCCAGGCCAGACATCAAAACAAAATACAAAAAGTATTTGGTCGGCGACTTCCTCTCAGCAGATTTCAGGCAAAACTCTGAGATTAAATAAAATTGCCATGAAAAGTTTTTTAAAAATCTGTCGTTCGGAGTCGACTTTAAACTGTAGGTCCCGCCACTCATGTATACAAATTCACACACACAACATAAGTGGACGTGAGAAGCTAGGTCGTAATCCTGACTGAAGGGTTGTAATGACCAATTATGTATGTATGTATATACATACCCTTTTAATTGAGGGACCGCTCCAGTTGGTTTCCAGAAACTATATGTCTGACATGAGTGAGATGCTCTCTCCCAAAGCACGGTACTCTGAAATCCTGAAAAAAAAACACGTGTATTTTCCAAGCGAAAGTTTTTCGCTTCCGCAAGATATATATCACATAGTAAAGGACTTTGAGAGGCTGCCGCACAAGCACTTGGTTCCTATGATGTTGAAAAAAATGGTTGCTCTCGAATATATTCATGAATATTGCAAAGGATTTTGTTAAATTTGGTTATTACATCCCTTCAGTCAGGATTACAAACTAGCTTGTCACACCACTTATGTTGTGTGCGTTAATTTTATGCATAATTTGCATTGTAGTAAATAGACCTCCAAACAAAAAAATTAACATGAACATTTTAATGTAATTATGAAAGTCGCTGAAGATTTTAGCAAGAATTTCAAAACACTTTCAATCCGTACCCTCTTGTTCAAATTAACAACAATAATCCAAAGAAATTAAATAATTGCGGTGGAGAATAAATTATTTCAATTTATTATAAAAATTTCCATTAAATAAAAACAACTAATCTAGAGAAATACATGAGATTCAGTGTCCCCTTATTGCGGGAATATTTAAAACAAAAAAATCCTTAAAAAGTTAAGTGCACCATTTAAGCCACAAATGACAACGGCGGCACAAAGTGGTAGAAAAAAAAGAAGAGGAGAACATTTTTAGCACTTGATTTTCATTTATTCATTCAATTATTGTATTTTGTTTTGTTGTTATTTGCATCATCCCTTTATCCTGAAACATATTATTGTTGTGTTGTGTTGTTAACATACTTTAAATGATGCGAGAGAGTGAGTGTGGTTGCAAACTGCAATAAAGCAGCGGAAGGAAACATAAAATCTGTTCCATTATTCACACACACGCGCGCAACAAAATCATATAAAAACAAAACAACAACAACAACAAAAAAGAAATATGCAACAGGATACAAGAATTCATACATTAACGATACACACAACAACAACAACAAATGCTCTGATACAGAGAGAGAGAGAGAGAGAGGAATTCAATTCACATGAAAGGACTCTTTAATGCTGTGTGTCGATGGGCTGGCAAAGCTTTAGTGCTACGACTGCTGCTGCTGTGTGTAAGTGAGTGAATGAATGAATGATTGAATGACTGTATGACTGAGTGAATGATGTTCCATTATCTGCTTGAATGCGTTTTCATATCTTTTCATTATGAATTGAAGTGTTGAGAGTTCTTTTCCCTCCATTTAATGTGTATTTTTTGCGAATTTTTTTTGTAAAAAAAAAAAAATTAAAAACAAGGCTGTTAGCTGCTGGCTGATGATTATGGTGACAAAAAGCTTCACGAAATTTAATGCCTTTTTTGCGGTAAATTGGTAGTATTTGTTAAAGGGGAATCCTATTTAACGGTACAAAATGTTACCCTTTTTAATTGGACAATTGGAACCCGATTGGATAACTTTTATGAAAAGAATGAAAAAAAAATAATCGTACTCTATTTCACAAACTTAAATCACAACCCTCGCATTAACAATCATCATCACACTATATTGGAGTAGAAAAGGAACCAAAAGAAACCCTAACAGAACCCAATTGATGATCATATGTATACTGTGTACTCTGTTAACCCATAACATTGCTCTGTTTATGTTAACATTGAACGTTTTTTGTCGATTACATCTTCTTGCGTACATATAGAATTCTATTTAAGTATTACATACGATCAACAAGCTAAAGGGTAATTTTTTTAAAACTATAGGAAAATTTTTCAAAAAAAAAAAACATAAAATTCAGAAAAATGCATGAAATCTTTATTTGAATCGATAGTACGGTCGATATAATTTAATGTTTAAAGATTATTTCATGCAAATGTTAACCGCGACAGCGCCTCAAATGGTCCATCCGCTTAGTCCAATTTTGGCATACTCTTTCCAACATTTCGGACGGTATCTCACGAAAAAATGCTTAAATGTTGTCTTCCAATGCGTCAATTGAAGCGGGCTTGTCTGTATGGACATGAGCTTTAACATAGCCCCACAAAAAATAGTCTAAAGGCGTTAAATCGCACGATCTAGGCGGCCAATTGACCGGTCCCGAACGTGAAATAAAATGTTCACCAAACTCGCCTCTCAATAAGTCAATTGTTACGCGTGCTGTGTGGCATGTGGCACCGTCTTGTTGAAACCACATGTCATGCAAGTCAAGCTCTTGCATTTTGAGCGAAAAAAATTTGGATATCATCTCACGGTAGCGCTTACCATTCACAGTTACGTTACGATTCGCAAGTTCTTTGAAGAAGTATGGTCCGATGATGCCACCAGCCCATAAACCGCACCAAACTGTGACTTTTTCTGTATGCATTGGTAGCTTTTGCAATGCTTATGGCTGATCTTCACTCCAAAAAGCGACAATTCTGCTTATTTACGTATCCATTGAGCCAAAAATGAGCTTCGTCGCTGAACACAATTTTTCGATAAAGAAGTGGATCTTCGGCCAACTTTCCAAGAGCCCATTCACCAAAAATTCTGCGTTGCGGTAGGTCGTTCGGCTTCAATTCTTGCACCCGCTGTTTTTTGAAAGGCTTCACACCTAAATCCTTCCACAAAATTTTCCACGTTGTTGAGTAACAGAGGCCCAATTGCTGCGAACGGCGACGAATCGATAATTGATGGTCATCATTAACACTGGCCGATACAGCTGCGATATTTTCTTCAGTTCGCACTCTACGTAAGCGTATTGGTGGTTTAATGTCCAACAATGTTAATTTGGTTCGAAATTTAGGCACAATAGCCCGAATAGCCGCTTCAGTGGGTCGATTAAACTGACCATAAAATGGAAGAAGCGCGCGATGAACTTTCTTAACAGAGCACTCATTTTGATAATAAAATTCAATGATTTGCAAGCGTTGTTCGTTTGTAAGACGATTCGTGGTCAAATTATCGACCAAACTGAAGATGTTTGACAGTGAAACAAAACACGAAACGTGCGTGAACTGTTTAAACCAGTGTTGCCAATAAGATAATAGCTAAGAAATCAGCCGTTAGTTACTGGGATTCCAGAGCAGTTGCTGGATAATTGTAGAAGATTGGGGTTGTAGTCCAAGGCTTCCCAAATAGAATTTATTTATTTTGTAGTATATCCAAAAGGGTTTACTTTAGTCATCACAGTAGAATAGCTCATTAGTAAAATTTATGAATTAGGTAAATAGTTAGTGATGGGTGCCCACCAATTCCAGAGAATATATACCACAGTCATTCTTTTCCCATTGACCTGAAAACACCCGCAATTTGCGATAACATCTCTTACGCTCCCAATGTGCACGCATACTCGGCACAACAGTGAGATCATGTGAAGCACAGCTTCCGCCTCATTGTCGCAATTCCTGCAGAAGCCAATGGCTGCATCCAGAATGCTACGTCCAGTAATCACTTCACTTTTCTCTTCATTTTCTATCTAACTTTGGCCGGAATTGCGACACTGTCCTGCTTGTATCTGATGCTGCCCATTAATACTGTGTCAACCTGATTTTGTGGGTTCTCACTGTTATTCCCAATGTAGAGAATTAATTCGACAAATCTGGTCAAATCACTCTCTGTGCTGTTATCCGGAATACCATTGTATCGCAGTATTTAAATGATGTAAGTACAGTACCTTTCTACCTTCGGGTTAAAAGACACGAGGCACCCGAAAATCATCATTATGTGCGTACTCAGTTTCTTTACAGTCACCTGGCTATCAGAAAATATGATAAGATCTCTCCTAAAAATATTGTCAGCTTTAAGGGTCATCAAACTGATTGAGAGATATGGGTTTGAAATGAGGCGGTAGTTGAGGCATATCGTTCCCAGGCTATGGGGAATGGATAAACCAGAACTACAAAGCGCATCAAAAGAAAATAATTGGGAAACTGAACAGATACTCGTTTAATTTGAAAATATCCGACAAGATGCCTATCGTATCGCTCGTGAGCAATAGCATCGTTTAGATACCAGATAGACTTTCTTGGACTAACGAAGCCATTGCACTGATTATCGTGGGGAATTGCTGATATACTGATGGCTCTAAACGTGGAAATAGGATGTGGTTGGTTCTCCATATAAAATAACTAGAAACCAATATATACCTCCGGCTACCAGCCCATAATATGGGCTTTCATGCGAAGGAAATGGTGTGCCGGTTTATGATCCTTTAGGGACATGAATATCTTCACTGATGGTCAGATTTGGAGGATAAGCGGTCAAGGACAGACTTTGAATGTAAAATGGCGATTAGCAATTACTTAAGGCTTGGCACGTTTAAGTGTGCATAGCCATCAGGCGGTGATTATAAAACTGAGGAAGCTAATGATATGACAAATAGAGCAACAGTATAGATACACACTTAATTGGTCATTATAGCTCTTCAGATAGGATTACGTCCTAGCTTCTCATGCCAATTATGTTGTGTGTGTTAATTTTATATATGAATAGCGTGACGTACAATTTAAAGTCGACATATTTTTGAGAAACTTTTTCATGGCAATTTCCATTTACCCTCAGAGAGCTTTTGCTAGAAATATGCTGAGAGGAAGTCGCCTAAGAAATATTTTTTTCATATTTCGGTTTGTTAGAGATGTCTGACCTAAAGTTTGAACCGTGGCCTCACGTGTAATAAGCAACCACACTACCTATTAGACGACGGTGACTTCAAGCAGGGGTATAACATTAAATACAAACGGAAACGCCAAGCGGACTACTTTGAAACCATGACAAAGTAGGGAGGAATGCTAAGATACTATTGGACTATGCTGATTGACGAAAAACCATGAATTTATTGATGCTGCATACATGGGTCTTGAGTACACTGATGAACGTCCTAATGGGATATTCTGTCATACATGTACATCTGAATGCAGGGCATTTGGCGAAGACATTGAAACGGCGACTACAGAGGCCGGACTTATCGACAACGAACAACAGATTTAAAAAACTTTTCAAGGCATTTTTATTTACATGCACACATACATAATTGGTCATTACAACCCTTCTGTGTGGATTACAACCTAGTTCCTCACATCACTTATGTTGCATGTGTTAATTTTGTCCGTGAGTGGTGGGACCTACAGTTTAAAGTCGACTCCGAACGACAGATTTTTGAGAAACTTTTTCATGGCAATTTTATTTACTCTCAGAGTCTTTGCCTGCTGAGAGGAAGTCGCCGAAGGAATACTTTTTGTATTTTTGTTTTGATGTCTGGCCTGGGGTTTGAACCATGGCCTTACGTCTAATAATCCAACACACTACCTACTAGACTACGGCGACTTCAAGCAGGAACGCCATGTGGACTACTTTGGAACAATGACAAAGTAGGAAGAAACGCTAAGGTACTATCGGGCTAGGCTGATTGACGAAAAACTATTGATACTGCATGCAAGCGTCTTGAGTATATCTTACAATAATAATGTGGCGGAGACATCGAAACGGCACCTGCATTGGCGGGACCTACGATTTAATATCGACTCCGAACGACAGATTTGAGAAACATTACAAGGCAATTTTTTTTACTCTCAGAATAAAATTGGGGTATTGTACGGAGCAATCGCTCTCGTATATCGAAAGTATTGACCATCAGCACGATAGCGATCCGCCTGATGTCACGAGCTCTTTCACTTAATACTCCAAATTTGGAATCATTAGTTGTGGCGTGTAGAAACTTATTTTCAATGTAAAAAGTTTACCTTACGAGAAATACGCTTGCTCCAGTTTTTTCCCCAAAGTATGCGGGTTTTTATAAGGGAGGCATAATGGGAACAACCTTAAAAAAGGCATTAACTTAATGAACAAGACTGTAGACCTTAAGCTGAAGTTTTAGAGAAGAATAATGAAATTTCAGTTGCTGAAGTCCATTTACCGAATTGGAACACAAGCAACCCTGATGTAATACGGACCGGCTAAATGGAGGTATGACGAAAGAGGTTGGGTTTATTCCGTGGGCGGTCAGCAAGCTGAGAGTAAGTCTTGTGGCGAATCGTGCACATTGCGTAGATCGGGCTGCCAATGTCTTTTGAAGATTCCCAGCCTTTAGCTCGTAAAGTTGAAAAAAAACACAACCAGCCCTATATTTATGATTGGGGTTGAGGGTAATGGGACTTCACCTTTGAACCAGGAAAACCAGGGAAAAATTTAAGCTGGATCCGAAAACGGTCTATATACGACCATTGGGTAGATCGTTCTGACAATGTCTTTTGAAGATTCCCAGCCTTTAACTCGTAAAGCTAAAAAAAAAACACAACCAACCTTATATTTAAGATAGGGGTTGAGGGTAATGAGGACTTCACTTTTGAACCAGGAAAACCAGGGAAAAATCAAAGCTGGATCCGTAAACAGTCTATATACACCCTTTAAAAGCAGTTGTACGGAATTAAGCGAATCACATGTTCGAAGATTTGATCTCCTTCAAATAAGATTTCCTGTGGCGATAATGAATGAACTACGTACCCAGCATAGCAGCCTAACAATAAGAATTTGAAAAAATATGTCTCAACGCACTTGTCCTATGCATTTAAAACTGAAAACTCTTTTCAAGAAAGTGCAACTCATGTATAAAAATCATGAAATGGTTTGTTAAAACCGATTTGACGATTATTATGCTGATCACAGTGTCGTTTCTTAATTAATTAGTAAATAATTTTTCCTTGATGTTTTCGCATGAAATTGTTGCACACAGTCAACCGTATCGCGATCAGAATAAATCACCAGCATCACAATACAGAGTGTGTACTACTGTTCTGGGGGCCATTAGCATTACAGCAACAGCACTACATTATACGTGGCTGCTGCCATGGAAATGAAGATGAAAAGTGGCAGGCAGAGTACACAGGACTGTAATGGTGACACAAGCAAGAACAGTGAATAATTGTAAATGCTCTGTGAACACTTTGAAACTTTACGCATCGATACGATGCGTTATTTCTGTTGTGGCCACTTATTTCTGCAGTTCTTGTACTCGTATTCAAGCAATTGGCATTGGAATTGGAATTGTTATGCCAATACTACTCTACGTCTGCTCTGCAAATGCTCTGTCATCTCATATGAAATAATTTTATTGCGTTGCAAGTTCATTGTTGTGATTTCTGTTGCCGTTGTTGTTGTTGTTTGTATTTTAATTTCAAGCACATTTAAATTGTTCGATTCTCACCATTTTTGGTGTTGTGTTTTAACAACAACGACATGATGCCTGTCGTTTGCTATGAAAGGCTTCCTCCTCCTTGCTGCTCTGCCATCAAAGATGATCGATACTATAATGAATTTGCAAATAAAAATTTCTCCTCTTCTGTATCTTCTCCTCATTATTATTATGGTTTTCAAATCATGATGATGAGCGTATCAACAAATCATTAAAATTATTTGGTCTCTTCGGCTGCTCCCATCCATCCCATCATTGGGTCTCTATGGTCAGTAAGTCAGGCATAATCGGAAATTCATAGACTGTCATTAATATTGTTGTTGCATCGAAGTAGAGTATGTTGTTCTGTTTGATCCACGTGCCATCACATTCATCGTTTGTATATGCAACATTCTCTCTTAGTGAATCGGCTGTACAACACCATGTACTCCATGTCTTCGTTCATGTATTTTGTCACTTTTTCTTGTTCAATCATCATGTTTTTACCCATTTTGCCGTTTTAACCATAAATATTGCATTCGAATACCAATAAAATAATACAATCTGGATGAAAACATTTTTTACAATTTGTTTTTCCACTTTAAGCATGAATAAAATTATGGATTGAACGAATACACTCAAAGAAAATTTCATTCAGTTTAAGAGAATTTGGTTCAAACAGGGTTCGTATTATTCATCCCCGAACACTGTGAATGACGTGTAGTGTTTGACGTTCATCGGCGCGAAACATTGATTAAATGCCGATCCACCATAATACACCAAACTGCTTGAGAATGTACTCACCGTAGTCTAGTGGGTAGTGCGTTGGCTTATTAGACGTGAGGCCTCGGTTCAAACCCCAGTTCAGACATCTCCAACAAAACGAAACATGAAAAAATATTCCTAAGGCGACTTCCTCTCAGTAGTCCTCTGGCAAAAACTCTAATAGAAAATAAAATTACGATGAAAAAGTTTCTCAAAAAAAATCTGTCATTCAGAGTCGGCTTTAAACTGTAGGGACCGCCACTCCTATATAAAAATTAAGACACACGACATAAGTAATGCGAGAATGTAGGTCGTAATCCTGATTAAAGAGTTGTAATCAACAATTATGTAGGTATGCTTGAGAATCGGCGTCAAAGAAGGTCAAAGTTGAGTTTTCAATCATTAAAGTTATGGCGAACCTTTTCTGGGATGCATTCAGTAAAACTGCCACCAAGTGCATTGTAAAGAGGGTACTGATTGTATCATAACCTTCCTAACCTATAGGAAATATATGATATAGTGATACTTTGGATGAAGAGATTTTATTATGCCTCACTTAAGTACTCTCATGTTATTCGTAAGTGGAGAGAGGCAAAGTTCGATTTATTCTAAAATCTGGGCGATCATTGGATCCCTTCAAACTCATAACCTCAGACACACGAGTCGTGCTCGTTCGCTCTCAAAAAATTAAAAGAGGAATCTAAGCGGCGTGGTACAGTCTAGTCACTTTTCTGCTTTTACCAGTGACGCCCAACAGCTCCTTTGAGACTATAGTGAGCCCCTAAGTTGGAAACAATAAGGAAGCTTTGGCATACGAACATAATTCACTAGCAGCTTTCAGTGACGTGGAGCGACCTTTTAACAATGACGATTTGGAAAGGGTTCTCGGTAAACTTAATTTTGGTGGCCTCATTGTGAAGTTCTTCGCAAAACTTTTAACCAGAATGGCAACTATTGCCCCACTTAGGGAGCATATGAGGCGAGGAAAGTAAATTGAGGCATATCACAAGGAAGACTTTACGCGCCTTTGCTGTGATATATTGTTGCAGAGGACATGATTTTAAATTTTATGGCTTTGCGGAGGCTAAGTCACCTCTCATCGTTTAGCTTAAGAGTTACTCCTCGCTAAGCGAAACTCCTTTTCATCAGAACGTACGAGCCACGTGCCATTAATTTTTCGATCCTTAATGGCATACAAACTATGTTTATCCAAGAGAGTCGCATTCAAGGAAAACACAATTAAGAGGGAAAAGAAAGCGACCACCTGCGCTTAACACCTCTAAAATAGCCGTACGTAAGTGCTTAAACGCGTCATCACATACTGATTTTATCAGCCTGTGCGGAAACTAACCTTGCTAAACAATACCACAGCCGACTGATAGATAAAGTACGCAGTTCTGATAACCAGGGCACTGGTTCCACTACCCTTAGTCGTAGTATTTTCTTTAATAAATTTTGTCCCACCGATCTTATATTGAACGCTGAGATGGTGTCAATAAGGCTCAATGGAGTTTAATCCTGGCCCAACTAGGACATGGACATGCTACAAAGCTGGGAAAAAAAACGAATTCTGATCGGCTATACGGTTCCTTATAACTTGCTGAATAAGGCATTTAATATTTGAATTCCAACTAAAGACTTTGAGCTGAAGATCTGGAGGTAGTCAGTGGAACCCTTGAGGTTTACACCGAAGTGCTGGACAAAGTGGAGTGTAGTATATTTATCAGAGTTCTGATATTAGATTCTTCGTCATAAATTCCCAGAACATAGCAGTGTTTTTCAAGCAAAGGTTGGATGATTTGTTCTGAAAATCTCTTGACTTACACGGACAATCTGAATACGATTGAGTGACTAACGAATGTGTTTTTAAAGTCCGTTCTTATTGAAGTTTCTGTATTCTAGGTAGTGTGTGTGCTTATTGAACGTAAGGCCACGGTTCAAACGCCACGTCAGACATCTTAACAAAACGAAATATGAGACCATATTTCTTGGGCGACTTGATCTCAACAGATTTCTGGCAAAAAACTCTCTGAGAGTAAGTAATAACATTGCCATGACAAGTTTCTTAAAAAATCTGTCGTTTGGAGTCGACTTTAAACTGTAGGTTGCGCCGCTCACGTATAAAATTGGCACACACAACATAAGTGATATGAGAAACTAGGTTGTAATCCTGTCTGGAGAATTGTAATAACCAATGAAAGCCGAGGATTTCTCAGACAAATTGTTACATTCTGCTGTACTTGTATAGACACCTTTGTGCTTATGTCGGAAGATTATCCGGATAAAGCGGACATAAGCTCAAAGGGGACTATATTGAAAAATAGACTGATTTTTTATCAGAAAGCCAGAGTTTCCATCACGGAAGGAATACAAATTTCAGTTGCTTCACACAAATTCCTTCATTCACATTTATTTATTAGACTTCGAAAGGAACTTAAAAAATTATTGAAGCAATCAATTTTCAATTATCATCAATCATATTCAATCACCATCAATCATATTCAATCATCATCAATCATATTCAATAATCATCAATCATATTCAATCATCATCAATCATATTCAATCATCATCAATCATATTCAATCATTTTATGTCTGGTTTCTTGCAGTGTAATTGCAATTGATCTGGATTGCATATTGTGGCATTCAACTAATAAATCTATTATTGGCATAAGCATTCTTCTTCTAAGCGAAAAATTAGTTAGAATTGTTTCATCTCCTATGCCACATCATTGTCATCATCATCATCATATCATCGTATCATCATCAGCACTGGAGAGAGAGTGTGTCTGATACAATTAAGGATACTTTTCAATACCATTTTTTTTGTTGTTTTTGTTTGTGTATTGTAATGTTTTATGGGGGCATACAATAATTGTATTTGGAAGATGGTACATGTTTTCACAGTCATTAATTATGGAAAAATGTTTCCTAATCAAATTAGTATGCAAAAGCAAAAATAGAACAACATTGTCCCATTGCCCATATATCCACAATACAATACCTGCCTTGGGCACCTTAATAGGGTGTCCGTCGTCTTGTGTCCCTTTTGAGCAATGGAAAGGAAAATATTTTGTAGGCATCACTTCCATATCGGTTCAGTTCAGAGAGCCTATTGGAGTCGCATTACCTTAACAAAAATAATGCCAAGGAATTTACAATTTTCAACATGAATCATCATCATCACCACATAAAGGAGTAGAAACGAATGTTGCTACTGCTGCAGTTGCTATTCTGTCTTCTATCTGTACGCGCCCATCACTTACAAGATTAATTAAATATTTGGATAATAACTGTTGGGGTTGGGTGTGCAATGCTGATGAGATGCTGCCCACTGATACTGCTGCTGTGTGTTGTTGTTGTTGCGTAAGGAAATTGCAGAAAGAAATAGTCACGGCCGTATGTAATAATATTCATACAGTCAGAGTAGTGTATTGCCTATTTGGGTCAGCAGTAGGACAAATAGAAATTATAAGTGCAGAGCAGTAAAGTGTGTCCCCCCACTCACGATTAACTTATGGCTTTGAGAACAAAAGTCGTTTGTGATAGTTGTTGTGGTAGTTGGTGTAGCAATTAATATTCAATATTAATAACTCGTATTAAAGTTTTTATAAGGATTTTACAATCCAGACTTAAAGCAATGTCAAGTATTTTTATTACAAAAATTCTTTTAATTGAATTACAAAATTCTTCAGAAAATAATTTAAACGTTAAGCTATTCAAAGCAGACAGTCAGGCAAATACAAAAATAAAAGGGGAGTCCTTTTATTTTTTTGAAATTAAAATGATTGTCGTATGTTTGGAGTGCATGATTACTGCGTTAGTTTTATTACTAAATGAAATCTTCCACATATGTTGGTAGACGTTGTAGTCTACTAGATAGTGTGTTGAGTTATTAGTCGTTCATATCCAACAAAACAAAATATGAAAAAATATTTCTTCGGCGACTTCCTCTCAACAGATTTGTGGCAAAAACTCTGGAAGCAAAATAAAATTGCCATGAAAAGTTTGTCAAAAAAGTTTCTCTGCCGTTCAGAGCCGACTATAAAATTAATACACCCAACATAAGTGGTATGACAAGCTATGTCGTAAACCTGACTTAAGAACTGTAATGCTCAATTATGCATGTACATATGTATGAAGTCGCCATAGTCTAGTAGGTACTGTGTTGGCTTATTAGACGTAAGGCCAAGGTTCAAACCCCGGGTCAGACAGCAAAACGAAATATTAAAAAAAAATATTTCGTCGGCGACTTCCTCTTGCAGATTTCTGGCCACAACTCAGAGGGTAAAATAAAAATTGCCATGAAAAGTTTCTCAAAAATCTGTCGTTCGGAGTCGACTTTAAACTGTAGGTCCCGCCACTCATGTATGAAATTAACACACCCAACATAAGTGGTGTGACAAGATATGTTGTAAACCTGACTTAAGGGTTGTAATGCTCAATTATGCATGTATGTATGTACGTCCATAAATGTTGGTTTAATTATCAGCTCAAAATGAAAAATTTGCTTTAATTCTCTACAGAAAACCTATGATATTTTCATTTTATTAATAAAAATACTCGATGCAGCTTGTATTGCCAACGCTGCAGTGATCCGGTTGCCTTATGGACTGAACTATGAATGCTTATTCTGAAAAAAGTTCAATGCCCACACTACCACACAATTCGGAGCGAAGTTCTGAATGGTTTCGAGAACCCTCTATTCGGAATGACCATCTTGAACTTTCCTGAGAAGTTATAGTCACGACTTTACTGAGAAGTTATAGTTCCGCATTCGCTCTTTACGTGGCCAATATTTGATCGGCTAAGTCCCTGCAGTTAATGTCGAGAAGAAAGTGGCAAAATTTCAAATTGAGTGAAAACGTAGGTGTATTAGATTCATGTTTGTTGTCCTGCCAAGGGATTGCTTCCATATTAGGTCTGACTATTGCTGTATAAATTCTTTCAGTCATTCAAGGTTTGACACTCCATTTTTTTTCTCCATCTCTTTAAGAGAAGCATTGCGGGAAATTAAGGGTTTTTATCCTGTTAAGGACATTCGATTTCCAGGACAGCTTTCCTAATCTAATAATAAATAACTTGATCATCTCTCTATCTAGTGCTTTAAGCATTACTTTATCAGTCCATGGATCATGGAAAGAGGGAATGGTGTTTGCGGACATTTGTTAGACTTGCATGAACTAACCTCTCGCGCTGCCAAGGTTCCATTATATTTGGTTAGACTTCCTTTTGTCTTTTGATTAGTCAGATTAAGTTGCGTTTACTCCAGGCTGAATTTAGTCACTTTGATACCATCACCACTTCAAGTGCTTTATTCGCTGAACGTAAACAGCCCATTTTAATATTTTCAAACCAGGCTCCGCGTAATACACGATTTTATTTAAAAAAAAGTAGTGCCAGTCTAATGACATCACGCATATATTTTTATGCGGTATTAAATTCTCTGAGTAATTTAAGGACCATTGGCTTTTAAGAATATCACAAGCGGGAAGAAGTAGCCGTTGTCTATTAGGTTGTTGCCCGTGGTTCAATACCCAGCTCAGACTTTTCGGACAAAAACGAAAGTTGAAAAAATAATTTTCTGCAATTTCTTTTGACAAAAACCCTGAAAATAAAAAGAATTCAATAAAAAGGTTTTCAAATCCATCGTTCGCAATAGATTTTAAACTCTATGTCCTGAAACTCATTAATAAAATTAATTCACTGAACATACACCAGCCATGTAAACCTGACTTAACAACTGTACTGACCAATTAAGTAAGTAAGCAGCTCTGAAGAATGCTGGCATTTTTTACTGACGGTATTTAAATCGTGATGTAGCAAAGTGTTCAGGGAGAGGCCTTCTAATAAGGCGAGGAAGTTACAAGGCCTCCCTATCCCCTACGGTCATATAGGACACTTTTTTGATATATTTTTTGGCGGGTTGGAATTGACCAGGAAGATTAAGAGTTTGTTTAGATTATGATCCGTAGTATTATAATATGTATGGAGGACGGAAGGCCACGGTTCAAACCCCAGGTCAGACATCAAAATAAAAATATTAAAAATATTTCTTTGGCGACTTCCTCTCAGCAGATTTCTGGCAAAAACTCTCTGAGAGTAAATAAAATTGCCATGAATAAGTTTCTTAAAAATTTTTCGTTCGGAGTCGCCTTAAACTGTAGGTCCCACACCTCATGTATGAAATTAACACACACAACATAAGTGGTATGAGAAGCTAGGGCGTAATTCTGTCTGAAGGATTGTAATGAGAAATTACGTATGGAGGATACTGTGAAGATCTTGAAATGCAGATGTTGCGAATTGCCTAACGTCAATTCGGAAGCTTTGCAAATCAACTAGCAATAGAAATGATGATATTATTGCCAGTTAAAGATGCTGCTGCCGTTTAACCAAAAATAGTCGAATAACTCTGTCCAGCCATTTAATTTAATCTGCCGTCAGTGTGTCTGCTTTGGCCAGAAATATCTACTCCGAACGAATCCATCTTAGAATCAATTCTTATTGTTTTTTTGAACTAAATGTTCCATCACATTTTAACATAGCCAAACTCAATCTCAATCATTTCCTTTTGATCATTAAGTCAGCTAGTCATGCGAGTATTTGTAAGACGAGTGTCTTTCATTCGAATAAAATGAATAAAGAGTATGGAACTCTATGTTCCAAGAGTTTTAAACTTTAAATCTCATGTAAAACCGCCCAACCGGGCATACGAAAAGAATCAATGAAAGAAAACGGAAAAAAATGCAAAAATATCACAAGATTTGTGGATGATGGTGGATGCCCAAAAACGGTGACAAAACTGAACAGAGAACTAAAAAAATCAAACGAAAAAAAAAATTGAAACGAAATCTCACTTTTACGAGTTGCATTTTATGATGCCACGCAACGCAAAAGGATTTGAATTCTCCTCACTGATCCCTGTGCATCTTTTTATTGTATTCGTTGGTTTTTGGTTTTGGATTCAAAGAAACAGAACTTCTGCTTCCTTGTTTGGCAATTTTCTTTTTTTTCGTTTTTGAACTGAAGTTCAATTTTTCTTAATTTTTTTCGTTCTCTTCCATTGCTTTGTTTTAAAATTTAAAACATTTTTGTGTGCTGGGCAAAGGTAACATACAGAGACGATGGTGAATGGAGAGTGGCAAGAGGGTTAAGTTGGAAGTGAATATTTGTGGGTTTTGAAAAAATATGCCAGGATTTTGACTACCGAATTACGTGCTCGTATGTGTCCGCTCTGATTTTTTGTAATGAAAATACGATAAAACGAAATCAATTGTTGCTATTGTAGCGCTTAAAAAAAACTGTCTTTTATTTTGATGTTTAATGGAACCAACTATTGAAGTGTGATTTGGATAAAGCTGTTTGTCATAAAGCTTTCTTGTTAAGCGTCTTTTTTAGTTGGGTTTAAATTTATTTTCGTACTGGATTGACCATTATAACCCTTTAGTAAGGATTACAACCTAACTTCTCACACCACCTATGTTGTGTGTCTTAGTTTCACGGTAATTTTATTTATTCTCAGCATTTTTACTAGAAGACTCTTGAGAGAAACTAGGCCTTTACAGGAATCCATAAAATATATGTAAAATACTTTGAGAATATTTTTTTCACTTCCCTGAATTTTTTTTCTTTATTCCGTTCCGAGCCTTTAAGCATCATGGAACTGTCACAGAACATTTCCAGCTTTTAAATTTCTATTGCAGCAGGTCCTATGATAAAAGAGAGGTTATCAGTCTTTGCCTAGAAACAATGTCTAGAGACATCTATTCGGTTGTTGTATTGGGGCTTATTGCTTTCTCAAGAGGTGACCTTATGGTTTTCCACTTCTCTTCATATTCCAAATCAGAAAGAAACTGAAAAATATTCAGCAGCAGGTAGTGTTTTGGCTTATTAGACGTGAGGCTACGGTTCAAACCAGAGAATAAACATCGCGAACAAAACGAATGAATATGAATGAAATATAATATGAATATGAAAAAATATATCTTCAGCGTCTTTTCAGTAGATTTCCGGCAAAAAATCTCAGACTAAATGAAAATGCCGTGAAAAGTTACTAAAAAATCTGTCGCTCGCAGGCGATTTTAAATTGCAGGTCCCGCTACTCATGCATAAAATTAACACCCGCAACATAAGTGATGTGAGAAGCTACGTCGTAATCCTGACTAAAGGGTTGGTTGTAATGGCCAATTATGTATGAATGTGGGTATGTATTGTATGAAAGGAAATTAGTTGGAACCCACCGATTATGATTTTGACATCAGAATTTACATGGGCCAACCAAAAACCACAAGATTACAGATGACCGTCAGAAGGATATGGATGTGCTTGTTTGTTTTCTCTAAAGAACTGCGAACATTTGATCCAATCAGGTGACGTGACTAGTGTACAGATTTTAAGATTTACAGTGGAAGAGATCCATATAAAAATATATTCGATGATTGAAGGGATAAGGTGAATATGTATGTTAGATTAGAACATTTTTTTTGTGTAGAATCAATAGTGGTCCTATACAAGAGCTTACATGACTGCTTAACTTTATGGTAAGTTTATTTACAGGTCCATTGGCAGTTCTAAGTATTCACGTATGCAAATATTGTTTTTAGAGATTCGTATCCGGCGTTCGAAAGTATTAGTTCCACTTCTTCAGCGTCTCAAAGACAATAGTGATTCGACATTTTTCATTCTTCCCTTGCTCACATCGTCACAACTACGACAGTGGACATAAAACAGTAGTCCAATCAATCCGGCATAATATACAATCGGTCACTGCCCAGTAGGTACATTTATTACTCCAAATACATCGCCTCTCCTGTGACTTATAAGCAATTTAGAAAACTTGATGTCGTATTTGGTTTAAGTAAATCTCGTACTAAGTAGTAGTAGGTAGTGCGTAGGCTTATTAGGCGCGAGACCACGGTTCAAACCCCAACAAAACGAAATATGAAAATAACATTTCTGACGAGAGGAAGTCAGATATCTGGCAAAAAATCTCTGAGGGTAATTAAAATGACCATGAAAAGTTGCTCAAAGAAAATCTGTCGTTCAAAGTCGATTATAAACTGTATAGGTGCCGCCACTGATATATGGACTTAACACACAACATAAGTGGTCATGGTTATTTCCGACAATATCTATACCGCATGGACAAGGTGAATGATCCTGGCTGCATTTATTGCGAGGAAATGAGTGACGACGCTGAACACACATTCTTAAAATGCATCAAATGGCAAGACGAGAAGAATGTGTTGATGGAACAGATTGGCGAATTCACACCCGACAACATTGTTGACGCAATGCTCGAAAGCGATACGAAGTGGAACGCTGTGAGAAGACACGTAGAACAGTGCAGGGAAGAATTAAAACTGCTGTGGCTAGACATAGCATTCAAAACAATCTAGCACATCATTTAATCTCAATATCTTCCCTTTATTGAAAAAGACATTATACTTCGCAGGAAGAAGGTCGACCTTGATACAGTACGAGAGAATGATACATGAGAAGACGAGCCAATAGCATGAGGCTGGCTTCGAATATGGCGTACCCAGACGTGGGAGAGTAGACAACGGTCCTTAATAGGACGTCGTTCTGGGCCCTTCCCGAAGTAATGCAGATAGCCGTCCCGGGAAGGGATTATCCCCAGAAGAGGAGGAGGGATTGTTTTAGTGGAAGCCCCACTCGACGCAGTTGACGGCAGTACCTGTGAGTGCGAAGGCATTTTGAACACTACCTCACACGCCAAAAAAAAAAAAAAGTGTTGTAAGAAGCTAGGTTGTAATCCTCATTAAAGGGTTGTAATGATCTATTATATATGTATGTATGTACGTACTTGACGCTCGTTATATCGGGTTATACCACAACAACCGAATTACTAAAATGCAGCTCATCAAAATGAGAAGAAATTCCGAAGATTTCATGTAAGGTACGCTAGGCAGAGACATCATGGCAGTCGCAGCTACTATAAGGATCGTTAAACTGTAGTCCAATCCGTTAGGCATGAAGTTTGGATATGTCTTTTCTATTGTGACACATGAGCAATCTGGGGCACATAAAGTCACATTTGACTCAATTAAATCAAATGATATGATGCTATGTAGAGTTTTTAAAAGTTACGAAATTTTGAATGCTTTGTAAGAGAGAAATATAATTTCATAGATCGGTTACACACATAACATACATACATAATTGGTCATTACAACCCTTCAGTCAGGATTACGACCTAGTTTCTTGAACCACTTATGTTGTTCGTGTTAACTTTATACATGAGTGGTGGGACCTACAGTTTAAAGTCGACTCCGAACGACAGACTTTTGAGAAACTTTTCATGGCAATTTTATTTACTCTCAGAGTTTTTGCCAGAAATCTGCTGAGAGGAAGTCGCCGAAGAAATACTTTTTGTATTTTGTTTTGATGTCTGGCCTGGTGCTCGAACCCTGGCTTTACGCCTAATAAGCCAACACACTACCTACTAGACCACGGGGACTTCAAAGATCGGACACTTCATAGATCGGTTACTGCTCGCCATATTTATAGGTCCATTTATTCCTAAAGGGAAATTATGTAGTTGGTCTCACCATTGTGTAGGCAACGAATTGTTGGTCCCATTAAGTCTACTGGCTGCTTGATTCACTCTGCGTATGCATGCGTATTCTGTTTTGATTGTATGTGAATAAAACTGCTTGACTGACTGACTGACGGAGTGACTGACTAGTGGTTGCTTGCTTGCAAGTCAGTAGAAAAGATGTGCGCGGCGGCAAATCTTTTTGTTGAAATTATTGAAATTATTTTGTACGAGAGTTTTGAAAGAAAACAAAGAATTGTACATGGAATACATACGTACGTACGTATTCAACTTGTATTTCTTTTGCAGTATTTTTTTTGTTTGTTTTTTTTTGTTTTATTTTAGAAATTGTTTGTTTTACTTTAAATATTTATTTATTTATTTATTTGTGTTGTTGTTGTTTTTGTATAATAAATGTGAACAAATTCTGTAAGAAAAAAATATTTCGCAGACGAATACACGTGCATTATACAGAAACCAAATGAAGGTTGTTTGCATGAAATGAATTACAAAATATGCTCAGATTCAGATTGTAACTGAAATTATGGATTTTATTTTACAACGCATTTTAAGTTAAGCTAACTTGGCCTAGAACTAGAAATACGGGTTTAAACTCTAATAATAATTATTTATTTAAAACAAAAAGAAAAACAAAAACAATGTAAAACAATTCTGTTGTATTTTTTCTACAAGAAAATTATGGAAACATTGTTGCAAATTGTTAAGTGATTCTAATAACGCTACTGCCGCTGCTACTGTTTTAAAATTTTCTCAAAATTTTTTTTTTTAGAAGCCAAGCATAACAATGCCTCATTTACGTGTTCTCTTACATAACTGCCTCACATAGTATTTGACAATGACCGTTAAACCGTGTGCTTTCAGACCCATAGTGCAAGTGCTTTCAAATCTATTTCTCATTTAATTGTTGCACAAGCAAAAGAACGGAAAAAATATTCCCATAATGTGTCAACTGTTGCACCATTAGCTTAATGGTATAGTGTGGCAAAGATTTCCATCCAATAAATACTTTGAATAACACCCATACGTACAGATGCTCCCAAGATTAATTGTGAACCATATTAAGATCATGGGTAACGCTGTTTCATATTAAAATCATACAGGTTTAATGCAACAAATCCAACACAGTTTAAAGCTACTTTAGCAGTGGAATATATTATTGGGTCTTTCTTTAATAGCTTCCTTTTTTTGGAATGTATATGTGTGCATGTGTGTCGTCTAGAAGCTAGTGTATTGGCTTATTAGACGTGAGACCTCTATTCAAATCTCACCAACAAAACGAAACATAAACAAATTTTTCTTCGGCGACTTCATCTCAGCAGAAACTGTCTGAGAGTAAATAAAAATTGCCATGAAAAGTTTCTAAAAAAAATCTGTCGTTCGGAGTCGACTTTAAACTGTAGGTCCCGCTACTAATGTATTAAAATAACACACACAACATAAGTGGTTTGAGAAGCTAGGTCCGTAATCCTGACTGGAAGGGTTGTAAGGACAAATTATCCATGTATGTATATCTCTGTGTGTGTGTTGAAAGACCTATTGATGCCATTACGTGTGGAATCTCATATCGTTCAAATGTTCAAAGCGGCTTCTCTGGGTGGAGTTCATCCGAAATATTAAATTTTCCATAACTCAGGCGTTTGAATAAGGCTGAATGGGTAATGTAGGCTTTGTGGACCGCTGTGGTTCCTGGCTTATTCGCATACGTCTACGGCTTAAAAAATCCCACAAGAAAATGGCTCACGATATCAAATCGCGAGATCGAGATGGCCAGTTCATGTCATCACCATGATGACCATGGCATCAAGTCGATCGTACAGAATTTTTACGACTTATAAAAAAACCACAACAAAATATATCACGGGGTCTAATCATGAGACCGAGGTGGCCCAGTTCTCATCGCCACCATGATGACTATACGCTCTAGCCGCTCGTGCAGAATATACAAAATGGTATGAGCATGATGACTTGGGACCTAAGAAAAAACCATAAGAAAATGTCTCACGGGGTGAAATCCCACAATATTGTTGGTTAGTTCGCATTATCTTCACATGGAGTGACGATGACCTCAAATCGCTCGTGCAGAATATCCAATGTGGCATGAGCCATGTAGCATGACCTCTGTGTCATATATTGCCGACGTGTAGAAACCAGATATGCATATGTATTTCCATTGCCACGGTTAATTCAGATATTGTCCACTCATTTTACGGGGAGGCTCAATATCGTTGGCAGCAGGAAGGTACGTGCAACATTGCCAGACTCTGCTGGACACGTATTTTGAAGAAGAGGACTGACTCACTTCTGTCCTTAAATCGAATGACCATCCATCGCACAATGGCGATTTTTAGGGGCCACAATCCTTCTAGTAGGTATGCCAAAGACCTCGGCATTCCAACTAATGACTTCTTCCATAGCTGTAGATCTGAGGAGGAGGAAGAGGCTGTATGTCACCTCATGTGGCAGTGTCCTGTTCTTGTGATAAAGAGACGGAGGTTTCTGACCTCTTGTTTTCTGGCATCGTTGAGCGAGCTCTCTAATATAAATGCTGCTGCAATAGCAAGATTTGGACTCGAGATGGTTTTCTCTAGAGAATGATTGACCCCCGGGTAGAATTAATAGTGGTATCACAATGGGCTTAAATGCTGGTCGAAGTGGGAGCTCTTTCTTCGAGGAGGTACGTCGCCTAACCTAAACTAACTTACTAATCTCTTAAGTGGATCGATATGGAATTTAAATAAAGGTTAAACATTGAAAAGAATTGAAATTTTTTTAAAAAATTCCAAATACCTGCTACAATACGTTGCAGAATACAGACGCAAGGCCTCTTAATGTGTCGTTCAACATCTGCGGAATATAGGAAATTAATAGATTGTCTAGGATTTGTATTTGTATCTAGGAAAAGTTATTTAACATTTTTTTATTTCTTTAAGAAAACTCCAAAGAGAACAACAACATCCATAAACGAATTGTTTTCATTAAAGAAGAATACCAGCGTCAATGTGACTGTCAAGAAAGTGAACTTAGAGGAGACGAATTTTATTTGTTCCAAAAAAAAAGAAGAAACTGGGAAACAGCGAAAATAAATAAAAAAAGGAAGAGATTTTAAGTGTAAATTTAAAGGAAAGACTAGGCAAGTACATTTTAAAAGAATAGCATGGATGAGTCAAGCCAAAGTCAAATAATGCGTAAATAAAATAACAGTCCAGCGTATACAAATAAGAGCAGGCAAGCAGTTGTAGAAATCAAATAACTTTTCTACACGGAAAAACAAACGGGAAAATAAACGTGTCAGTAGTGAGTCTGCTTTCTGTGGAATGTTAAGAAAAGTTTCGAAAGATGTGCTTAGAAAAAGTGAAGAAAAGGTGGGGCAAAGAAGATTGTGAAATAAATGGGTTTTGAGACAAACTGGGTTTTCGCTTGATGACTTTAATGCGAAAAAATTTAAGTCCTACCTAATCTGCAAATAGGAATCGGCCTTGAGGCCAGGCTTCGTAGACTCAAAGAAATTTTGTAAAACATTGCAATCGCTTCAAATACAACACGCTGATTCAAACCTATTAACCAAAGCCTGTACTGTCGAATAAAACAAGAAATGAAACAAAGTGGGTGTGAGATAACATACCTCTTGATGTCATCATGTGACTTCGCTGAGAGGAAGGCATCCCAAATGTCAAATTTTCCATAAGACTTGCGCATAAATCAGGCCGAATTTAAATACAAAAAACTGTGTGTGAGTTATCATCGAAACTTTTAATTCGTTTGAAAGACGTATTGATGTTATTATGTGTGGAATCTAACATCGTTCAAATGTTGAAAATGGCTTCTCTGGGTGGAGATCATTCGAAATATTAAATTTTCCATAACTTTGGCGTTTGTGTTGGCCTTACGGGCTGCTGTGATTTGCGGTGAGTTCCTATAAACTTGTGACTTAAGAAAAACCCCACAAGAAAATGCCTCACGGAGTCAAATCGCGGGATCGAGGTGGCCAGTTCATATCACTTCCATGATGAATACATCCTAAATTCGCTCGTACGTAATATCTAAAGTGGCAAGATCAAGACGACCATGCCTTCAAATCGATGATTTTAGAAAACCCCACAAAAAATGTCTCACGGGGTCAAATCGTACGATCTCAGTTCACGTAGAGAACATCCAATGTGGCATGAGCGAGTGGACACGTAGCAACCTTCTTTTGGTGTCCGGATCATCCAATTCAGGCCAAAAAAGTTGGTAATCATCGATCTAAAGTGCTTGCCATTGACAATAATGGCTTGACCAACGTCGTTCTCAAAAGGAATATAAACTAATAATGCCGTCATCTCAGAAATAAAACAAAATAGTTCATCGGACGCCGATGGGTCTTATGTGGCTTGCTATCGTTTCAAATTCAAAAATTTTATTTCTTCACGTACCCACTCATCGCTGAACATAATTTTTTTTTATCAAAAATACAGTCAGTCATGTTTTTGGGTGACAGAACGTTTGAAGATCTGGACATGCTGTTGAATGTGCCACTAAGGAAACTGATCGGTTTTATCCCGAGCTCGGGATGGTTTAAACCCACCACCCAAGAGTAACGCAATGGGCCATATGGCCACTGAGTGAACTTGCTTGTGATAGGCAAGCTACTCGCTAACCTAACCTAACCTAGCGTCAGTTGCCAACTGCTCCAGAGAAGATTCATCTAGCACACGTCCTTGTGTGTATAGTTATGCATAGCATTGAGAACAAACAGCAAGGATCAACGGTATCGGCTTTAGCTGATTGAGAAACCTTTTTTATTTTTCTCTCTGCTCTACTAAAAATAACGCTGATACCCTAATGCTGCCAAAAATCTTAGTTTTTCTTTTGACAATTGTGTTCAAAAGAATCTGCTTTCATTCTCTTGATTTTTACTCAACACTGCACATGACTTAATACTTATTGACAGCACTGTATCTAGCAGGATATACTGCACTAAACTTTAATGGCAGCAGATATAAAGTCTTCATACCAAATTAGCGTTCAAAATACGCTAAAACGAATACGAAATACTAAACGGATTGAAACAATGTCAAGCGAATACAAGTCAAGCAAAAAACAAAAGAAAAATAAAATTTAAACAATAAAAACAAAACAAAAAAGAGAAGAAAAAAAGAGAAAAAAATCAAGTGGAATCCTTAAAAAGTTATTTCTGAAATGCATCCATCAAAGTCTGTTTCAACTTCACCAAAAGCACCATCAAATCAAACTGAAGCCCAGCACAACAGAATATTGAATACTGAAGGCGAATGAGGATGAGTATGAGGATGACGATAAAGACAGACAATGGTTAAACAGAAGAAGAGGAAGAAACAAAAACTGCTGCAATCCATGAATACTACGAATGACTGAATGGCTGGCTGGTTGGCTGGCTTGCTGGGCTGAGTAGCCGTACTTGGTTTGCTTGCTTAGAGCGTTAAGGCTTATGGCGTAAAACATAAAAAGCGTTCCTTAGTCCGGCTGCGAGAATAACAACAAAAACAACTACAATAACAATGTAAACAAAAAAAGGAAATAACTGAAGCTGAAAAACCTTAAGTTGGCCAGTTTGCCTGTTTGTTTTCTTTCCTTCTCTTTTTTGTGGCTTTTTGTTTTAGTTTTGGAAATAAATGCCTTGGATATGCTACCGCAATGCGCATTCCATTAGCAAAAGGATTTCTGGTATGATGAACGATGTGTCGCTGATGACCTGATCAAAGTGGAGCATCTGTACGCATATCGATTGCACTGCACAAGACCTCTTTTTCACAAAAAAAAAAAAAAAAAAATCAAGCAAACCAACAACCAGCAGCAGCACTTCTTCGCAAATTCTACAAGCAGTTGTCTTTCGGAGGATGTCAATGCCTGAAGAAGAGCTTTTTTTGTCGCTCTATTTGCAGTAGCAAACGCGTGTGTGTTTCTTTCTTTTGTACTTTTTTCCAAATGCTACTGGAAAAAAACTGATTTTTGTCAATAACTGTGTGTCTTGTCGCAGCAAGACCATAAGGCAACCTTAAGGAATTTTCTTTATTTTGGGTTTCTCGAAGAAATTCTTTTTTTTTTCCATGAATTTTTTTTTTCAAAAAAATTAAAATCATTGGAGTTGTATATCACAGTTCTACTAATGAACGAAAACAAATATGACTGAAGCATGATGCTTTCCATATTAAATGGAAACCATACTTCAACCAGACTACCGAAGGGTCTGTTGAAGCCACATCTTTCAAATTAGTTGTGATTTATTCAGTCTGTTTTACTAAATGACTGCTGAAATGATTCTCCAATGCTTAGCAACTGATCTTAAATTCCATCGAAAAATTCTCTTCAACGATGAGGCCGATTTCTAGCTGAATGTGTGCGTGAACAAACAAATTTCTAGAATTTGGGCCTTGAGACCCAAGAGAGCCCATTGCATCCCGAAAAAGTCTCTGTTTAGTGTGAATTTCGAGCTGGACTATATCATCGGTCCAAATTTCTTTGAGGCGAGAACTATTGGTCGATAATTATCTCTTTTCTTGTTCTGAATTGGATGAACTGAATACCAGCAACATGTGGTTTCAACACTACGCCACACAGCTCATTTCACATTGAATGTTCTGGTAGAGCGTTTTAAGGCCAGGATCATCTGACGTGGCGGTGATCTGAACTGGACACCGACATTGTGCTATTTAACCTCTTTTGACTTTTTCTTGTGCGGTTTTCTTAAGCTCCAGATGTATTCGAATAAGCCACAAACCTCAGCGTTCCTAAAAGCAATCAGCACCTAAACAAGGTAAAGTTTTATTAGCCAATTATAGTGCAAACAGATTTTGTCTTGCGGTACACTAACCAGGAATAGTTGAAGAATAGTAACCGTAAACTCAGAGAAAATTTATTCAGCATACGAATCGCTACATGTCCATTCTGCAGAAACTTTGTGAATTTCAGAAGAAAATATCCTGAAGCCTTATCAGGTTTTAGGAGGGGAGATAGAGTTTCTGACACCAGAGAGAATGCTAAGGTTTGTCAGTGATACCTAGCTATCTAGCAGGTACTAGGCGGGGAAATCTACATACTTTTTGACACCAGAGAAAATCCTAAGGTTTGACAGTTAATACCGGATTGGGAGAGATTTTATAACGAAACACTATTTGGTGCCAATAATTTAGAGCCGCCACAACACAATATTCAAAAACAGCGTTTGAGACTTATTGCGAAAAATATTCAAGTATATGTCGCTAGCTTCTAAGAAGATTACATGCCTGAACTATAATCGTATTAAATTCCGATGCTTACTTAATAAATTTGTCATTACAACGATTTAATCAGGATTGCAACCATGGTTCCTCACACCAACCATGTTATGTGTGTTAATTTTCCTCATGAGTGGCGGTACCTACAGTTTAATGTCGACTCCGAGCGACAGACTTGAGAAACTTTTCATTGAAATTTTATTTACTCTTCGGGTTTTTGCCAGAAGGCCGCTGAGAGGAAGTCCTCAAAAGAAATATTTTTTTATGTTTCGTTTTTATTCGAGATTTCTGATCTGGGGCTTAAACCATGGGATCTTGTGTAATTAGCCAACTCTCCACCTCCTACTAGACTATAGCGATTACTTTGTACAACCGATTATCACAAGCCGGCAGAATTGTGTTGTAACAATTTGGTTCCAGGTCGGGTCTATGAAGTAGATGCATAAGAATATTTTCCAGAATCAAGAGTTAGAGGGCAGTTCGCCGTATTTAGTTCTCTAACAAACGACATGCATACATACAAACATAATTGGACATTACAACCCTTCCAGTCTGGATTACTACCCAGCTTCTTACACCACTTATGTTGTGTGTATTACTTTTGTGCATGAGTGGCGGGACCTACAGTTTAAAGTCGACTCCGAACCACAGATTTGTGAGAAGATTTTCATGGCAATTTTATAAGACTCTCAGAGTCAAAAAGAAATATGTTTTCATATTTCGTTTTTTTGGAGATGTCTGAGCTGGGATTTGAACTGTGGCGTCACGTCTAATAAGCCAACACACTACCTACGGCGACCTAAACTATCTTCCACTAAACATACACAGAGGGAAGATTTTCTCTACGAAACGTTTTTGGAGTGAGGGGTATTACAGCAGAAAGAAACGAAGATTTTTTCGTAGAGATTTCTTATTATTTTTATGTGATAAATCTTTTTAATTTTTTCAAGACGTAAAACACATACATTTAAGAAGAAAACTTGTTATTTACCATTTTTTACTCAAATTCCGTAATTTTTGCCACAAAAAAATCAATCCATAGAGAAAAACTTATTGATTCCATTGTGTTTTCTTCTAAATTGTATAAAACAAGAATTTCTTATTAATATCATTGGGCTACATAATCAATTTCTTCAAAAAGGTTTTTCTTATAGATTTCATTAGGCTACTTAATAATTTTTTTTAAGGAGTATTCCTTATTGATTTCATTAGGTTTCTATTTGATCATGTGTAAATTATCTTATTAATGTTTTAATAAGAATATCTTCTTGATTATATTAGCTGACTTGTTAAAAAAAAAGTGAACAAGTGGCAAGTAAAGAAGTGGAAAAAAGTAATAAAAATATTCCTTCTTAAAAAACAAAGTAAACTTAAATAAAAAAAATTGAATTGTTTTACTTTAAGAAAAAAGTGTTATAAAAAACAAATAAAATTTTGAGTAATGACCAAAATTTTAAATCCTGGGAGCTCCGTGATGAAACGTGCAACATTCTTTTAAGTTTTGGAATTACATCAACAAACATATTAAAAAAAAATGGAAATTGAAGACGTTGAAAATTTATTCAAGAAGGTGGACCAAAAATATACTGTGGAGTTGATTAAATTCAAAGCAGGACTAAGCGAATGGAGAAGAAATATTGTTCGTGCAAAATTATTATTAATTATATTTTATTAATCAAATATTAAATTAGTTTCTAAGTAAATATATCAATAAAAAATCTAGAATAATATCAAGCATCATATTTATAATCAATAAGTATTATTTATAAAAATAAAGGGATAGTCTTATAAAATTAAGAAGAAAATCTTTTTGAAAAAAAGACAATAAGAGGGCCTAATAAAATCAAGAAGGAAACCTTTTTGAAAAAACAAAAAGAAAGCTTAATAAAATTAAGGAGAAAACCTTTTTAAAAAAAATCAAGAAGACTATCTAGTAAAATCCCTAAGTTTTCTTCTTGATTTTTTCAAAAAGGTTTTCCTTATAAAAATAATAAGAATCTCTTCTTGAAAAAAAAAACCATAGAGAAATCTTATAAACTTTGTTCTAATTTACTATGTATTTATTAGGTTCAGTTTTCTCTGTGTAGGAAAACCCATCATTTGACTCAGTAAGTGAAGACTTTATATCGCACATGAAAATGGGTTGACTTTATAGCATTTCATACGGTGCCTGAATACATTTGTTCAGCCTTCTTCAAGTGCTATCAAATGATCAAGTGATTCCATAATATAAACTCCAGCTGCGACATGCAGCTTCTGTCATTTCAATAAATTTTCGTTTTTTTTTCTTTCGTTCAATAAGAAATTGTTTCAAATACAAAAATAAAATACCAGAAGACAAATCTTTTATTAACGTTCACTTGTTTTGTGCTTTGTTTTGTGGTTTGTTTTGTTTTGAGGTCCTCAAATCAACCTCTTTTTGGACAAACTGTCAGACAAGAACATACAAGTTTGAACTGAATTTCAAATGATCACGCATAAATTGTACGTTTGACTGTCTGTCTTCTACTATAAATGCGAGTGCGTAGTGGCAATACATTTACGAGTTGCGAGTTCCATAGACAGAGAGTATCGTTAAATGCTGTGCTAAAAGTACAGCTTTATCTCACATGTTAAATGATCTGATCTGAGATGTACACGAACGAAACAACAACAATGTGTGGTAAAGAAACAGGGGGACACCATAGGGGGGAAGACAGTTTAAATGTGTTACAATTGAGCTGCTTGCTGAACATGAAGTTGGAGGACTTGAAGATGAAAATGAAAATGAAGATGAAGATGATGATGAAGAGAACTTTTATGACAAATGCATTTTATGAACTGTCAAAATAGGTGTTGAAAATGATTTAATTTGTAACTGTCATGTTCTTTCAAAAACAGGCGGTAAATTTGAAAAGAAAAAACAAAAAACAAAGAGAGATGAACGTCCAACCAACAGAACAAAGGAACAGATTGGCATAAAATTTCATTTGATTTTCGTTATAAAAATGATTTGAAATGCTTTTAAAAGGAAAAAAGAAGAAAAAAGAAACTAAAAAAAATTTAAACTAACTCTGGAAGAGTTACCAAATGTTATGCGAAAAAATAACGCAGGCGTAAGCATGTCAAATGAAATTCAATACTTTTGAAATAAAAAAAAAATATTACCGGAGATTTCTTTTTATTTCACTCTGATTGTAGCAAAATTTAATTAAATTAACCCTCATGTACAATATATACACACGTATGTATATCTCTATTAAATGCCTACGAATTACATAACATAGCACATAGTGTGTCTATTGTGTGTCACATTTGGTGCTGTTGCGTTGTGTATTTAATGCCGTCATTAATATGCTCGTAAACGATGCTGCCAATTATTAGCTAAGCTAAGCTATGATTTCACATTTTCCAGCAGCAGTTTTCGAGGGGTGTACAGGAAACGATAGATGAGGGCGTTGCACTTGGAACATAAAGCACGTGACATAAAGTTGAAGGCCTCTACAAAGCAATTTGAGGTTCTAATTGAAGTACAACTGCATCTGCAACACTTTTGTTTCTTCATCTTCATCTCACAGGCCGGATATTTTAATAAAAGCAACAGAAAACTAACGGTTGACTACAGAAAACAGTTATAAATTGTATCGTAAATTCTGCCGCATAAATGTCTACCATAAGATTCAATTAAAAATGTTTGCATTGGAATTCTTAGAGTGTAGCACATGCCTACGTATTATGTTGGCATACTTACATATGTAGTGTTGAAGCACGTACTTATATAACGTCAGAGTTAGTATCATGACAGGCTTAGTATGCTTAGTACGTTCCTTGCCCTATGGGTTTAATCGAGTCATTAGTAATGGCGGAGTAATTAGTGATATTTTAACAACAGTAAGGCTCAAAATGCAGTCTACTTTTGGGCCCAACCAGGTGGTACTTCAGAAAGTACCTTTGAGGAGGTATATTCCGGCAATTCAAAAATGTTGGACAAAGTAAGCTGTGATAGGTACTAAGTGTACTGATATTAGATTTCCGTCTAGACTGCTTGACCACTGCAGTTTTTTTCCAGATGGTCATCATGTCCATGTTGAAAGCGTTGCAATGCTTATCGGATATTTGGATTTGATTTACTCCAACAGCCAGAATGAGATCACGTTATCCTTTATTTCTAAATGGGTTCTGATAACATCAGAAATTGTTTTGTTAATGATTTGTCCAGGGCTGGTGTAGAGTGCACTACTACTGACCTGTTATAAGCCGCTGTAGTCCAGGATATAGTATGTTGGTTTATTAGACGTGAAGCCACGGCTCAAACCCCAGATAAGACATCCCCAAAAAATTGAAATACGGAAAAATATTTCTTCTGCAACTGCCTCTCAGCAGATTTCTGGCATAAACTCTGAGAGAAAGTAAAATTGCTATGAAATGCTTCTCAATAATTTGTCGTTCGGATTCGACTAAATTAACACGCACAACATAAGTGGTGTTATGAGATGTTAGGTCGCAATCCTGACTGAAGGGTTGTAGCGAAGAATTATGTATGTATGTATCTAAAGGTCACGAGTGCTTCAATTTTTCAGTCGAACTTCTAAACTTTGTTGGTAGCCTGGGGATGCATGCAAAATTGATTGGTTCTGCTTGGTTCTCTGGATGAGAAGTGAAGTGATTACTTGACTTCTTTAAATAGAATGGATATTACACAGTACAGTATAGACTTATTTTATAATCACTATGTTTCTTTATGCGCTTTTGTGATTCCAGGGTTGAATACTAAATTGTGTTAACACTATGGGATCAAGTGGAACTTTACACTCTAAGAAGGAATTCGAGAATTAAGCTAATTTTATGAGAATGAAATTACTTCCAGGTTTAGACAAAAACTCATGTGGGAAGCTGTGTTCGATGGGCTAGCCTATCTAGCTTTCAATGCATCCCTTTATGATGAGAAAAGGCAAAAACAGACAAGTGTTCAAGCCAAATGATCATGTGAACAGCCAATAGTTTTAGAGGAATAGCATAGTTATCGATTGAATATCTTTGAACATCTTATTTAGCATTTTTTCAATACGATAGCCTATCACACGAAGCTGTCTGAATGGCACTAAGGTGAGAGAATGTTGCGGAAAACATAATTCATATTACAAACAGCAGTTACTACGATGCTAATTATCGCGTCTTATAAGAGTATTAGACTGGGTTGCTAGCTATCGCTGCTAATATTTAACGTTGTACTGAACAGCATTAGGGAGAGTGCGTCAGTGTAGTATAGGCCTACATTAGGGATTTTAATTTAATATGGAGGGATTAAGAATAAGTTGTACTAAAACAAAAAGAATTTTAAAACATTCGAAGTACATGCGACTACTACATAATGTACTCTTTTAAAAGGTATAGTCTTCTGGGATCTGTCATTTTCTTCTACTTTTTTATATATTAAGACCAGCATTCACGAGATGAACTTGTACCCATGCGAAATAACTGAAAGATAGTTGTAGGAGAAAGAAGAGAGGGGTATTGCGCTACAAATTTTATTTTGAGACATTTCGTCACTTTTTTTCGAGAATTGCTCTGTAATAGTTCTCACTTCCTTTTTCTATTTCGATTAATCAAACAATGTCAACAATCAGACAATCACCAAAACACCCAGGGTCTTTAATGGGAATCGAATTCATGACCTTGGCCATTGCCATCGAGGCCATAAGGGCATCGACTTTAAGAACAGCATTGAATTGGGCAAATTATACATTTATGATGCTTAATGCCATTTGTAAATTTTCTCAGTTCTTTATCGGAACTTCAGTTCCTAGGAACGTTTTTAAGTCCATATTATTATAAGGGAGTGTACTAAAATACATCGGTACGATACAACTTTTTATCGATGTTGTCTTCGTAAAATGTTGATGATCTTTTGCCCTGCGAGTGTAGCAGTCGGGCTCATTGCACTGCTACACAACAAAATTTTTTAAGAATTAGAAAGAAAACTGTGGAGGTTGTTGCAGAACCAAAAATGTATGGATCAGCTTGGAAGAAACACATGCTGGACATAGCTGGGTTGATATCAGGTTGAACGACTGATGATTGAGGCTTGCTTATAAAAATGTTGTGAAGCCTATGTAGAGCCTTTAACTGCTTAGAGTATAATTATACTACAGAAGTCGCCGTAGTCCAGTAGGTAGTGTGTTGTATAAGACGTGAGGCAACTGTTCCTTTCCCAGGTCAGACATCTCCAACAGAAAGAAATATGAAAAAATATTTCTTAGGCGACTTCCTCTGGCAAAAACTCTGAGAGTCTTTTAAAATTGCCATGAGAAGCTTCTCACAAATTTGTGGTTCGGAGTTGACTGTAAACTGTAGGTTTCGCCAGTCATGTATAAAATTAACGCACAGACAGTATAAATGGTTTGAGAAGCTAGGTTGTAATCTTCACTAAAGGTCGACTTCCTCTCAGCAGCTTTCTGGTGAGAACTATCTGGGAGTAAATAAAATTGCTATGAAAAGCTTCTCACAAATCTGTCGTTCGGAGTCGACTGTAAACTGTAGGTTCCGCCACTCATGTATAAAATTAACGCACAGACAGTATAAGTGGTGTGAGAAGCTAGGTTGTAATCTTGACTAAAGGGTTGTTGTAATATCCAAATACGTACATATGTGTATGTATGTATTTGCTTTTCATAAAATCGTAATACCTGCTCTCTAGTTGCCTTTCCTTTATGTTCTCTAAGATAACTTGGAAACGAAGACAAGGTTTCATATGCATTTTTAATCCCAGCTTTATAGTCAAGGTTTTTTTGTTGTGTAACAATTTTTCTAACGGATTAATTCAATGTCTCAATTTTTCAATTTATATTCTTTGTTTTTTATCGATTCTAATAAATATTTATTCGATAACAGCCAGCTGAATCAATGAATTTTTTTCTCTTTTTGTTTTTTTTTATGAATTTTGATTTGATTTTTTGTACAAATACCCGTGTATTGGATTTGAAATAAAATATGAAAAATTATTCCTGCATGTGACATTACATTTTTACAACAACAACAGCAGCAACAACTAAAAGTTGTTAAAACAAAAACAATTTGAAAGAAACTGCAACATTTTTATTGTATTTTTCTCTCGTTGGTTTTTTTAGAGGAGAGGAGATTTAATTTATGCCAAAAGAGTTAAAAATGTCATCTGCACATAAATTACACACATATGTACACACATATGAGTACATATGTACATTCATTTTATTACAAGATTATTGCCAATGCACCCTACTATAAAGCGGTTAAAGTTTTAAGGATAATAAATACTTTGAGACACTGAGCTCCATCCATGTAATTCAATTTAGGCTACGGGAGCTCCATTACCATTTCTCTGTAACGAACGTCATTCAAAGCCACTACAATTTCGACCTCATCTTCAACAAAGTAGAGCCCAAAATAAGCATCTGCTAATTGCTCATTGTGGGTGGATCTGGTTCTCATGGATTGCATAAGAATTCGACAATGTCCTGTATTCACTAACCCATTCAGATATAACTACGCAACATCAGAGAAGATGATGTTTTGCGTAGCTGGTAACTGGAGTAACTAGATTTAGTACGAATGAAGGCGGAGGTTATTTGTCTAAATTCTCTGCAATGTGCCTCGTGAAGTTTACACGCATTAGATATTCCAGCTCTATAAAAAATGACGCAATATTTACTTCCAGTTAGCTTTGCTCATGATAGGTAGGTAGGTAGAAGTGGCTGTCCCCTCGATGGAGTCATGAGCGGACACACTTAGGCCGCACTGAGGGCCCATTGTGGTGCCACAGTTTCACATTCTCCCCTATTCCAGGAACCACTCTGAGCTCCCGATGAAGCGACTCAGACTGGCAATATCCACGCATGACAGTTCATCTAGGTCCTCCATGTAGTAGGCACCTAGGTGTCTCTTACTCTCACGACCAAGTGCCCGGAATGTGCACAGTAGGTGAAGAATAGTTTCATCCTCTTCCTCATCTCCACAGCTTCTGCAGAAATCATTCGCGAATTGTCCAAGACCAATACGCCTCGCATGCGGTTCTATAATACAATGCCCCGTAATAACCCCGATAACAACGCTGAGCCTGCTTCTTTGGAGTTTAAGCAGAGTCGCCGTGCGCCTCCTATTCAGCCTTGGCCAGATTTTTTGCGCCGTTCTGCCTTATTCGAAGGTACCCACCTACTGTTGACAAGGTCCACGATTGCATTGTCAATTATAAGCCTGCGGGTATCCAAAGGGATCCCCAATGTAGAGAATTCATCAGAGAGTTCGATGGTCTGGCCAAATCATCTGCTCTGCAGTTGCCGGGAATATCTCTATGTCCCGGTACCCATGTGATACAAACATCATATCGGTTCGCCATCTCATTGAGACATCTATGACAGTCGAACACCGTCTTGGAGTTTATTACACTAGAATCCAATGCCTTGATGGCCGCTTGGCTATCGGAAAGTATGGTGATTTTTTGCCTGTGAACATTTTTGTCCACAATAATTTTCACCGCAACGTGAATCCCAGACACTTCCGCCTGAAAGACGCTGCAGTGATCTAGTAGCCTTATAGACTTGAATATTCCGATGGATACCGATTGAATAGATACCAATTCCAACGGCTCCTTCAAATTTGGAGCCATCGGTGTAGATTTGTACGGTATCCCCCGCGAGGTGCGCCACTAAAATTCACTGAGAAGTCATATCGGGGTGTCATATAGTCAATGCTTCCGACAGTATCAGTTTCTTCAAGTATCCTTGTATGACCAATGCTCGATGCACGCCATTGTCCAGTCGCCCAAAGACGCCTACTAACCCTAGCCCCCACACCCCTGCAGTATAGGTCAAGCGGTAGAAGGTATAAGATCATCTCCAGAGCGATCGCAGGGCATCACTTATAATTATGGAAGCAGATCGTTGCAACCTGCTTATCAATTTTAAGTTCGTTGTCCTATTCAGGGATTTCCACCACACCAGGCATCCGTAGGTCATGATAAATGTAAGTAAAGTTCACAGTGGGCTTTAATTGACAAGTATATGGTGTTCCCACAGTGACCTTTGAAGTTTGACAGCAGATAGCTGCCATTTTCTTGAAGCTACATCTGTCAAATCACTGTCATTTACTCAGTTTGTTTTGACAAATCACCATATAGAAATCAGATCTGGAGCCCAAATTATCATTGAAAAATCATTCACAAATGTGAGATCCATTTCTGAATGAATGAGTACTAATTAATATAAGATCCAAGAGCATCTATTACATCACTATTTGGTGTGAATTTTTGCCTGGACCGTTGAGTCCACCACCGTCAACCGCGAGCACTACAGATCAATAATTAGCAACTTTGTTTTGCCTGAAATTGATGATAGGGACACCAACGTCATGTTGCTTCAAAAGGACGACGCTACGTATCACACAGCTTATGCCATATTCGATATTCTGCACTACAACTAGACTTTATTTTGTAAAGTTTTCTTAAGTCGCAGATATTTACGATTAAGCCTCACACCATACCGATATTCAAAGCCAACTTACTTCATGGTCAAATTCAGCCTGATGAATGCTTCACCATATTTTTGTCGGCTATAAGGCAGCCTTCGATAGCTCTATAAGGGATCGTGTTTTTGCCGCAATATCTGAGCTTGGTATACCTGCGAAGCTGATAAGGCTATGCATAATAACGTTGAGCAATTCCTGCAGCTCCGTCAAGATAGAAATGGGCCTCTGCGAACCTTTCGATACCGAGCGAGGTTTCAGACAAGGCGACCCCTTATCATGCGACCTCTTCAATTTCGTCATGGAGAGTGTTCTGCGAAAGGCGGCAGTGCATCGCAATGGCTCTATTTTTCAAAAAAAGTGTCCAGTTGCTTGCGTACGCTGACGATATTGACATCATAGGGCGTACCAAGCGAGATGCTACTGCTGCCTTAAGTGCTATTGAACGGGAGTCTGCTAAGAAGGTTCTGGCAGTAAATGAGGGCAAAACAAGGTATAGTTATCGACAAGTAGAGACGTGCAGCGTATTGATTCTCAAATTACGGCCTATGACTATACTTTTGATACAGTCAAGGAATTCATTTATCTTGGCTCCGCCGTTACCACCAAAACTGTTGTCAGTCTGGAGATCAAGTGCACTATGCTACTATGGTCTCAATAGGCAATTGAGTAGCAGAGACCCCTCTTGTACGACAAAACTAATGCTCTACAAGACGCTCATCCTCCCCGTGCTGCTTCTTTATGCCGCACCGATGCAGCAGCCTTGAGAGTATTCGAGAGAAAAGTACTGCGTAAGATCTTCGCTCCAGTACCAGTTGGCGATGATTTCCGCATCCTATCGAACAGTGAGCTGTATGAGCTTCTCAACGACATAGACGTTGTGCTGTGTATTAAGATCCAGCGGCTGCGCTGTCTCGGCTATGTCGTTCGAATAGAGGAGGATGCTCCGGCGAGACGAGTATTTGATGCGGGAATCTGCGGAAGTCGATGAAGTGGACGACCTTGTATACGTTGGAAGGACCAAATCGAGGAATCCCTGTCATCGATTGGTGTGACCAACTGGCGTAGGCGCTCAAGAACCAGAGGCGTCTGGAAGGATGTGTTAAGGCAGGCCGCAATCGTTATTCGGGTTGTTATGGCCAATTAAGTAAGTAAGTAAGTAAGTAAGAATGCTTCATATTCATGGGAAATTTGACATTTCAGATGCGTCGGAGAATTCGTGGCGGACTTTTGAACGATACATACATATATAGCATCAATAGGACTTTTAAACGAATAAAAAAATTCTGATGATCTCTTACACACAAACTTTGTTTCATTTATATTTAAAGGAGAAGTCGCCGTAGTCTAGTAGGTAGTGTGTTGGTTTATTAGACGCAAAGCCAGGGTTCGACTGTAGGTCCCACCACTCATGTATACAAATTAACACAAACAACATAAGTGGTGTGAGAAACTAGGACGTTGTACAATGAGGCAATTCGACCTCCAGTTACTGTACTTGTCTTAATTGAGAAGTACACGTCCTCTAACTAACCTAACCTATATTTAAAGGAAGGAAGCTTTAAAAAGTAGACCCCAAAATACTGCTTCAGTCCATAGTTATCATTAGAAAGCAATAAACATTATCGCATAGGCTGTATTTAAAGAGTCTGATGATTGTGAGTAATTTTTCCTAATGAAACTCCTTCACATAAAACCCTGAAGAGCCATAAAATCTTGTGGCGCTTATATATAGGAAACGTGGTGGTAAGGGCAATAAGAGTTGTTGTAGCATTCAATTGATGTTGTTTACCTTGTTTTTTTTTAGATTGCTTCTGTTTCTGTCAAAGTGATACCTTTTTGAGGCAAACAGATTGCAGCAAAAAAAAAAGGAAGTAAGAGTGTGTACACAGTGGCCATGTAATATTTCCCAGGCGATTTTAGGCGTGAATCTATTTGGTTTCCTATTTAAACAACAGCAACAGCAACAGCATAAGCACTAGCAATGCTAGCATTAACATGGACATGCCCAATAATAACGACAAAAAAACACAGAGAAGAGCAAGAGCAAGAAGAAGAAGAACAGCAACAGCATTACTAACTTGTTTGGCCTTATGTTTGAGCAAGAGGAGCAGCTTAGTGAGCAATAGATTTCTGTTCATTGAATGGATGTTTCCAAATCCAAAAAAAAAAAAAACAAAAACAAGAATAAGAAAAAGTGATCATCATCACCAGTTTTATTAGCAATTGCATGTTGTTGGCAATAGTTAGCAATGTTGTTGCTGCTGCTGTTATTGTTGTTGTTGTATTTAAAATGTATTTTAAAAATTTATATCGCGCTCATGTTTTATGCGCATGCTTAAACGTTTCAAATACAATTTTTTTCTTCTTTCTTTCTTCGTGGCTGTTGTTGCTGTTGCTGTTACTATTGTTGGGATTGCTGAATATTTTCCAATTTTTTTCTTTTTTTGTTGTTATTGTTGATTATGCTTGTACAGATGAGCTTTAAATTTTTTTTGCTTCTTCTTCTTTTCTTTCATTTCAATGTGAAACGTTAAGCTAGAGAAGTGTTTTGTACGAAATATTGCTCGTTGCTGTTAATGCCGGTGTAGCATTTTGGTTTACAGCGAACAACATTTGTTTGATTATTTATGTTACAACAGTCAACAGCAACAATATCCACTTGAAATCAATTCGTATTTGGCAGTTTGTTTTTGCTTGTTGTTGTACGAGTACATATGTATTTATGTAACATGTGTTGTTCTGCCCAAGTCGATTGCTTTGACACCTAACATCGGTTTTTCTCTATTGTTATCGAAAGTTTGTTTTTTTTCTTCTTTTCTCTCCGCAACAAACGGAATAAAAAGGTAAATATTTTGTAATATTGTATGCGAGGGTTGATTGTTAAGGCATTATAAAGGCAAAAGTATTAATCATATGTAACCTATAGAAACAACCGGTAGTTTACCAAATTAAAGCTATGTTAACTTGTGTACTTAATTCGTCATTACGACCAGTCAGTCAGGATTACGACCTAGCTTCGCACACCACTTATGTTGTATGTGTTAATTTTATCCAGGAGCGATGCTGTTGTTTTGAGCCGACTAACTAACTTGCGATCACTACAGTTTTCACTTTTAACTCCATTATTGAAAATTATGGGCCTGTGTGCCAGGAGGAAGATTTATTTAGGTTAGGGTAGGTTAGGTTAGAAGACGTATACTTGTCAATTAAAACAAGTACAGTACCCTGAGGTCGAATTGACCCATTGTACAACGTCCTAGCTTCTCACACCACTTATGTTGTGTGTGTTAATTTTATACATGAGTGGTGGGACCTACACGACTACAGTTTAAAGTCGACTCCGAACGACAGATTTTTGAGAAACTTTTTCATGGCAAATTTTATTTACTCTCTCGGAGTTTTTGCCAGAAATCTGCTGAGAGGAAGTCGCCGAAGAAATACTTTTTGTTTTTTGTCTTGTTGTCTGGCCTGGGGCTTGAACCGTGGCTTTACTTCTAATAAGCCACTACCTACTAGACTACGGCGACTTCCGGGTAATTGACACGTCCTCTAACCTAACCTTTATCGTTATGGTTGCGCTATCCTCATTTTTAAAGAAATATCGGCCAATGATGCCTCCGCTCCACAAGCCGTACCAAACAGTCACTCATAATGGGTGTATTGGCTTCTGTAAGACTACGTGTGGATTTTCTGAGCCCCCCAAATGCGGCAATTTTGCTTATTAACGTACTCCCCAAGATGAAAATGAGCTCCATCCGAAAAGATGATTTTTTGGCATAATCGACATCATCGTGCAATTTTTCGTTGGCCCAAGAAATCGTCATGTTGCTCAAGCGTAAATCGATTCATTAGGTTCAGTGGAGTGACAGAGTGACAGAATAGAATGACAAGAAGAAGATTTATTTACTCTCAGAACTTTTAACAGACGCCCGCTGAGCAGGAGTTGTCGAAAAAAATACGTTTTTTATAGTTTTTTTTTTTTTGTGAAAATGTCAGTTTGAACATGACGCTCTAGGCTAGTAAGCCAACATAATATGAAGATCACCAAATACCTGGCGGGTACTTACACTTCATGTAATTGCTTCTTAGGAAGTCATTGCTTTTAAACAGAGATTGAAAGAGGGATTGTCAGATTATATTCAATGGTTTATTAGGGTTTGAAGTCGCCATAGTCTAGTAGGTAGTGCGTTGGCTTATTAGATGTGAGGTCACAGTTCAAACCAAAGGTCAAACATCTCCAGCAAAATGAAAAACGAAAAAATATTTCTTCTGGCAAAAACTCTGAGAGTAAATAAAATTGGCATGAAAAGTTTCTCAATCATCTTTCGTTCGGAGTCGACTTTAAACTGTATATGTATATGTATGCACTGTATCATGACAAAACAATGGAAACTTTTTCGAAAATGTATTTAATCGGACGAAAATTTAACATGTTTTTTAAAAATCGGCAAAACATTTGTGGAGTTTATTAATATGCACTGTTATTAACGTTTCTGTTTATTAAAATTATGTATAAAAATGAATTATATAATTCAAAAATTAAAAAAGTTTCCAAAGTTTCCATTGTTTTGTCAACATCAAATATGTGAATAGAATTATTTTTTTTTAATTACTGAATTATATAGTCTTTTTATATATTTTTTAAAATACAGAAACGTTAATAACAGTGCAAATTAATAAAAGGCATTAATATTTTGTCGATTTCTTAGAAAGATTTTTAAATTTTCGTCCGATTATAACACATAAATAAATTTTTGAACAAGTTTCCATTGTTTTGTCATGCACTGTATATGTAAATGGTGTGAGAAGCTACGTCGTAACCCTGGATGGAGGATTGTAATGTATTTATTTATGTATGTAATCCAGACTTTAAACTATGCCTACTTATGTACTTAATTGGTTATTACAACCCATAAGTCAGGATTACAACCTAGCTTCTCATAATGCCGCCAACAATTTAAAAAAGGCTACCCCGATAACTTGTAGTGCAATGACACTACAACAAGTGGCCCTTTAATCATCTTATTAGAATCTTAATATAGCCTCGAATATAGCTTGTTAACTCCTCTATCACTCTCTACTTAAAAGTAATGATTTCTATAAAGATCTGTCTAGGCTATGAAGAAGATCCTATTTTAAGCAATGACATGGCTCTAGAATGCCAAAGTGTTACCCACTTTGAGACCTTGGTATGTAGTGGTTTTCGTATTGTGTTGGATTAAAAGCTTCGTGGAACAGATTGGCAAATTCACACCCAACAACATTGTTGACGCAATGCTCGAAAGCGAGACGAAGTGGAGCGCTGTGAGAAGATACGTAGAATGTGTACTCCGCAGGAAGAAGGTCGACCTTAATACAGTACGACAGAATGATACATGAAAAGACGAGCCAATAGCATGAGGCTGGCTTCGAAAATGGCGTACCCAGACGTGGAAGAGTAGACAACGGTCCTTAACAGGACGTCGTTTTGGGCCCTTCCCGAAGTAATGCAGATAGCAGTCCCGGGAAGGGAGTATCCCCAGAAGAGGAGGAGGGATTGTTTTAGTGGACGCAGCTGACGACGGTCACTGTAAGTGCGAAGACATTCTGAACCCTACCTCACACGCCAAAAAAAAAGAATTGCTTCGTGTTCAAACCTCAGCTCTGGCATCTTCAAAAAAAGAAATTAAAAAAAGTATTCCTTTCAAAGACTCCGTCTCCTGGCTGTAGTAGCTAAACAGCTATATAAGTATAAGTAGCTATGGCCAAACTCTTCAGAAACTCTTATACGCGCAATACTGATGTCTGAGAATTTTAAAGATTTTTATAGCTCCAGTTGTATAGACATTAAGGGAAACTAGAAGAGTCTATTAATGTGAACTAAGCTTGAAAGAAAACAACAACGGAACACAGTACATTACTCCGAATGATGTCGAATGTAGGGTATTGCCTGGAGTAACTCAACAAATACTGAACACTGAAAACTCCAGCCTAGCGGAGTATGTAATTAATTTTAGGAAGGAACTGCTTAAAAGTGTATAGTGAGTGTCTCCAAATATCTCTTGAAGCGTCAAATTACCGAGTTCTCCCCTTTGATGAACGGAAGCTTAGAAACCTTATATTGGCATATGTCCACAATCGAGAGAAGACGCTCTATGCAGTATAGGCAATGAAAATAAAAAAATGAAACTTACAGGAAGGAATTTTGAAAAACTTAGTGATAAAGAAAGCAATCATTCTATACTAATTGCTAAGAAAGCACAGAAATTTTAAAATGAATTGTCTAACAGGAAGAATGCCTGACAGAGTCGGTCTTACGAACCTTATAGCAGCTGGTCTCTGGGTGTCGTCTAACGGAGGCTGCCGAAACAACGAGAAATAAGTAGAGACTTCAGAACACCTTTTCTGCCTCTGTCCGCAGCTTGGAACTCTATGACAAAGAATTCTTGATTACCTATAATTTGCGGAAAGAGCGTTCCTAGCCCAAGGGAATTTGAATAGAATTTCCATCTTCATATAGTTAGGAAATGGTTGAGAGATGTCAATCTGGAGTTATATTTGTAATATCGGAGTTACAACGAAAGCAATGCTCATTGAAGCGGCTGCTAATTTAATCCAACATAAGGCCAAAAATCTTCAATAGAACCTTGTTAAGGCCTGTAGCCGCTTTCTTTTTCCAAAATAGCCTACTTCTGGTGTTGATTAAAATGGCGAACGAATATCTTTTCGAAGGATTGAAATGCAGAGTATGACAAAGGATATATGTAAAGAACTTGAAAAGATTCAGCAGCATATGTATCTCAGTGTGGTTATGTCAAATTCCGGCAATTGAGAAGATCAGAATGAAACCTATTCATCCGTATGCAAATGTTTAAAATACAAGTAAAGTAAATTAGGCACACATACTACGGGTATACTTTATGTTGCACTATAGGGTCCGCCAAATAACTTTTTCTTTTGAAAATGCTTTTAAACAAAAAACTACTGAATATTTTCTCAAATTTCTTTTTTTATTTGAAAGTACAATCCTTCCGATTAATAATGGAAAATAATTTCATTCAAATGGCTGCCTCGGCTGGCCAAACAGTAGCCTACACGATCGGTCCAATTTTTAAACACATTATCGATTGTGTGCAGCTGTATTTCACCAATGGCTTCACGAATATTGTCCTTTAAAGCGTCAATTGTCTCTGGCTTGTCGGCGTAACACTTATCTTCGACGGCACCCCACAAATAATAGTCCAACGGTGTCAAATCACAACTCCGAGGTGGCCAAACGACATCAGCTCTGCGGCTGAAAATGCGATCTTTACAAAAAGGGCGCAAAACATCAAGTGTAGCTTCGGCTGTGTGGTACGTAGCGCCGTCCTGTTGAAATCAAATGTTGCCAATATCCTCCTCTTAAATTTTTGTGAACAAAAAATCGTTCAACATGGCCCGATAACGATCGCCATTGACTGTAACGGCCGCTCCTTGCTTATTTTCGAAGAAAAATGGCCCAATTATGCCTCTGGACAAAAATCCGCACCAAACAGTGACGCGTTTTGGGTGCGTCGTTAAAAAGGAAACGGCTGATGAAGGTGCTGCTAGGAAGGCGTTAATGAATGTTGGACTTATAAAATTCTACTCTGTCATCTGCTGTCCTATGACTATGAAAGGGAAATCTATAGATTTTGAAGAATAGAATGTATCACAACGGGTGGATTTACATCTCCTTTTATGCTATTTAAATAATTCTGTGCCCTCGGTATGATCGATAGAGGATATAGAAATTTGTGAAGATCATTCGCCACTCGATTTTCAAATTCGTAAATTCAAAGCGTTGTACGCAGACAGATCACTTGATAGTCGGTAAGTATGTGGAGAAAATGGATTTGACCCTTTAACTTTTATAACAGAATTTGCAGGAATACTTTCGAAAGGGAGTCCACAATCAAGCAATTGATGTTCTTAGGTATTTCCTTGTTAAATGGCTCCCCATCCTAGAACCCCATACTAGAAACAGTACAGTAGTTCATCACCTTGCCTATTGCTATGATTTCCTAATAACGGGTGACTTTTTAGCTATTACCTTTCTGGCAACACTGGTTTAAACAGCTCACGCACGTTTCGTGTTTTGTTTCACTGTCAAACATCTTCAGTTTGGTCTTTAATTTAACCATGAATCGCCTTACAAACGAACAACGCTCTTGCAAATCATTGAATTTTATTATCAAAATGCGTGCTCTGTTAAGAAAGTTCATCGCGCGCTTCTTCCATTTTATGGTCAGTTTAATCGACCCACTGAATCGGCTGGCTATTCGAGCTATTGTGACTAAATTTCGCACCAAATTAACATTGTTGGACATTAAACCACCAACACGCTTACGTAGAGTGCGAACTGAAGAAAATATCGCAGCTGTATCGGCCAGTGTTAATGATGACCATCAATTATCGATTCGTCGCCGTTCGCAGCAATTGGGCCTCTGTTACTCAACAACGTGGAAAAATTTGCGGATGAATTTAGGCGTGAAGCCTTTCAAAATACAGCTGGTGCAAGAATTGAAGCCGAACGACCTACCGCAACGCAGAATTTTTGTTGAATGGGCTCTTGGAAAGTTGGCCGAAGATCCACTTCTTTATCGAAAAATTGTGTTCAGCGACGAAGCTCATTTTTGGCTCAATGGACGCGTAAATAAGCAGAATTGTCGATTTTGAAGTAAAGATCAGCCAGAAGCATTGCAAAAGCTACCAATGCACCCAGAAAAAGTCACAGTTTGGTGGGGTTTATGGCCTGGTGGCATCATTGGACCGTACTTCTTCAAAGATGCTGCAAATCGTAACGTAACTGTGAATGGTGAGCGCTACCGTGAGATGATATCCAACTTTTTTTTGCTCAAAATTCAAGAGCTTGACTTGCATGACACGTGGTTTCAACAAGACGATGCCACATGCCACACAGCACGCGTAGCAATGGACTTATTGAGAGGCGAGTTCGGTAAACATTTTATTTCACGTTCGGGAGTGGTCAATTGGCCGCCTAGATCGTGTGATTTAAAGCCTTTAGACTATTTTTTGTGGCGCTATGTTAAAGCTCAAGTCTATACAGACATGTCCGCTTCAATTGACGCATTGGAAGACAACATTGAAGCATTTATTGGTGAGATACCGGCCGAAATGTTGGAAAGAGTATGCCAAAATTGGACTAAGCGGATGGACCAATTGAGGCGTAGTCTCGGTCATCATGTGCATGAAATTATATGGACCGTACTATCGATTCAAATAAAGTTTTCATGCATTTTTCTGAATTTTATGTGATTTTTTTTTTTAAATATTCCTATAACTTTTAAAAAATCACCCATTAGTTCTCTAAATCTGATTTTAGTTAATTACGTGTTCAACTAACTAAGCAACTAACCAAAACTGTTACAAAATTAACCCTTTTTAGCGTAAAATTAAACCCCTCTGGACCAAATTTTTAAATGGAAATGAAAGGAAACGAAACGAATTTGATGAAAAATCTTAATTCATCGGAATTAAGGAACTTTCACTAGAATTTGCTGTAATTAAGGCAGAGCAGAGCCAACGAATTTCATTTTCCTCTATGGCCTTTCAAATTTAGCCACATGAACCATGTTTTTGTTTGCAGAAAAGATTTGAAAAATTTCTATTCATACTGCAAACATATGTACATACATCCACATCGCCAATGCAAGTGTACTGGAATTGGATGTATGGTTGATATGGACGTTTTTATAATCCTTTCTGCATGAAACAATTCCAGTGTTTGCTTGTGTGTATGTACATATGTACTGTGATTAAGCATGAGCAATGATGCCGATGATGAGGACTCTTTAACGTAGTCGTGGTCATAGTTGCGATGGCATGATCAAATGCAAGAGGTTTGTTCGTATGAACGTTTTGTTGCAGGCATCTACAGCATCTGTTCCCAGGAGACAAAAAGCGATCAACTCGGGCAATAAACACATTAACGCATTATTTAGTTGTCAACACAACCAGCAGCCAACAAGTCAGCAAGCAACTGCTGCTGGCTGCAATAAGCTTTCATATGTTTAAGCATTATTTTGAGGCTTTTTTTGTTTGTCAAACAAATACTATTTGTTGCAATGAATTCAATTTGTGCATTGACTTTGTCCGTCTGGCCGCAGTTGCTTTAGTATTTTAACAGTTCACTGCAGTACAGTTCAGTTCAGTTGCCATGATACAGTGTTACACAGGCCAACTTGCATCGGCGTGCAGCTAGTGTTGGTAGTCGATAGTCGGAGGATTGAAGAGAATTGACTGGCGGTTCAAATTGTTTGATGTTAACAAAACATTGTTTTATCGATGTGATACACGCCTTTTGTCATCATTGCCATCGCCATCATCATCATTATCTTCATTATCACCACGATCATATGGACAACGCCATGCTTTAGCCTCGTATGGAACGATGGTCATCATCAATACGTCGTTGCAAGACAATGATGTTTAACAGGCATTGGAATTTTTCGGAGACATTTTTAACCTGATTTGGTTTGTGAGAGTTGTAGAACAAGATCGTCGTATGTATTTTCAGCTTAAAAAAGCTGCACAATAAACACCGCACTTCTATGCGGGGCAACCAACCATCCATATTCATATGGCGATAACAATAATTGTGAATTTTTAGTGGCATCATGTAAACGCGCAATACTTAGACAAGGCAATTGATTAGAAATGTTTTAGGACATGAAAGGGGTCACCTTAAATAGAAAACATATAAATCCTGTGGGAGAAATTGTTTTGCGGCCAAGTAGTACAAGCTAAACACCGACTGTTGTATGCTTGTTTAGGCACACAGGATTTAATTTCATATGAAGTTGTATCACAAAAGCAAAGACAAACAATGTCTTAAAAATCATGTTTGAATTCCAAGGAACCTTTATGGATTCCTTTAATTTAACATCAGTAAGGAAATGACAAGAGTGTGGATGGTTATAATTGCTCATGACAATGTTTCCAAAAAGGTTTTTGTCTCGGATACCACATTTGAACAATTAAAATATAAATATGCTGTCATATGTTTTCATTATTTGTAGTTAAAGGCCTATTTTGTCAATAACACTTGAATTGATCATGGAGTTGAAGACATTTCATCATCCATAAAAAATGTTTTTTTTTTAATAGCAGGATTAAAAGAGATTATAGCTAAGTGAGCATACGTGAGGTCTATGGAAAGTTAAGCAATGTATCAACAGAAATCGTTTTGAATTCCATACCGACCAGGTTAGGTTTGTTAAAATTGGCAATCGCCTTAAAAAGGCATAGCTTAGTTGGGTCCCATGTAATTACGCGAAAATTTCTCAATCATTCCATTTATTAGACTTATCAAGATGTGGATTTTATCCAATCTAATATTGCCCAGATACGTACACACATACACAGGTGGCCTTATAATTAGAAACGACTTAGCAACATGTATGTTTATTAATTTGTTTTACAGTTTTCACTGTGCACCTGGGATCAAAGGCTTTGTTTGGAGGATGTGTTACATACGTTTTTCCTTCAGATTGGGACAAATTAAACTTAGATTTGTCACTCCAGACAACTCTGTTCCAGAAATATCGTTTCTAATTATAAGGCCACCACTGTATGTACATACGTGAGTGGAGGGACCTACCAGTTTGAAGATAAAATCCAACCACAGATTTTTAAAAACTTTTCATGTAAATTTTTTTTATTTGCCAGTTCTCTTCTTTTCGTAATTACAGGTTCTACAGAAGTCGTTATAAGGCATTAATTGCCAACCTTCTAGGTACACACCAGTATTCAGTATCTCGTTGTAACTCCTATGAGATTCCGAAGATGAACTGATTCCATCTTTTATTTGCCAAAATACAAATGCTTCTCTGCAGAGGAATGTCAATCCCTCGAATATATATTAATTTTTCTAAAAAGGAGCCTATATGAGATAGGCATCGAATGTCTCACTATTTCAGATTCTCCTCACCGTTGGAGATCTAAATATCGGTACATTCCTATTCGAAATATTGTCATAGTGGACTCACATACCGGCAGTCTTTAAAGACCTTATTTCAAGCTGATTAGTAATGCAGTAATCGGGTAGGCCTACATACATAATTGACCATTACAACCCTTCAAACAGGATTACGGCCTAGCTTCTCACTCCACTCATATTGTGTGCGATAATTTTATACGTGACTGGTGGGACCTACAGTTTAACGTCGATTTCGAACGACAGATTTTTTAGTAATTTCAGTAATTTTTATTATTAAATATTTTATAGCTAGCGCTTTTCACCTATCAATAGGTTAGCAACATGTTCAACATAACGCTAAAGGTAGAATTAGTCTTCAGCCCCGGTTAGCCAAACATACATGTAAAGTACGTTCGTTTTTGGAATACAAAAAGCAATGAGAACGCTTGCCGAACTATAATGTAAATTCGGTTAGTATTTAATTTGCTCTACATATGCTAAAATGAACGTATATTCCGTCGACATCTGACTAAACGGGGCTTTTATGAGAAACATGACTTATACATGTTAGTCAGTTTTTCTATTACATTCCGTACGTGTACTAAGTACCTATAAATAAATATTTTTTTATAAAAGTACTATTTGATACAAAAAAGTACTCTTTCAGTTTCTATTTTGCAACACTGCTAATAAATATAAATTTATATTTTATTTGTGGTCAATAAAATTAAATTCGCACAGGCATAAGAGAAAACAATTAATAAATAAATTAAATAAAAGAAACAATAAGAAAAGTATAAAAAATTAACTTCAATAAATAAATAAATAAATTTAAAAAAATTTAGAAAACTTGAACACAATTTTGTTCAGTCAAGCAAAACCATTTACTCAGGCCTTTTGATTGAACTCATGCAAAATTTTCTTCTTAAAATCTTTAACAGGCTTGGTGTGCAAGTAAATAATTTTCAAATCACCATAACATTACTGCTGTATTGTTCTTTAAGCAGTAGTGTTAGTGTTTTTCTTATAAGAAGCAACACGATCTCTCTCTTTCTCTCTTTTTTACAAACATCGATGCTACAGCATGGTAACAAATAAAATTTTTTGAGTTGTTTTACAAATAATTTTAAAACTTACCTTTTAAGAACTGCTCGGCCACACGCACCCTCTCTTTCTCTTCGTTGTTTCGCTGCAATTTACTCCCACCACACACACTTTTAAAAATACATAACTATACACCATGCATGCGTATGAATATACGCACAAAAAAAACACTTTTTCACATTCAAGGCCATGCACTCACAACACAAATTAGGTATACATATTTTTTCCTTTTTTATATTTTTTTATTTTTCGACATTCAAGGCCTTACTTTTTTTTTACTTTTCATTTTTCTTTTCATCTTTGCTACTTTTTCTAATATGAACCCTATTATGAACACCATTTTGAAAATTTTCTAATGATACTTGTTGAACTACAAAGAAAAAAATTTACTTATAACCTTTGTATTTCGTTATTACTTTTATTATTTAATTATACTATAATTATATATTATTATTAATTTATATTAATACAACTCTTCTATTTTTTTGCTTATAAACTTTAATTTTTTCCATCACACTTTCAATTTTAAACTACACTCTCCCACTTCCACCTTCTTAAACACCACAAATATTACTACTAACCGGCGGCCGGCTTTGTTGTTCTCTTTGAAGCAATCAAATAACATCAATTAATAACATAACGATTACATGACAATAACAACAACAACAATTATGTGCATCTTTAAATTAAATTGAGTTCATATTCACTCCCCTTTACCTTTAATACGAACAAACGATGTGGTAGAAAAGCCCTTGCATTTGCTTACAGCGAATAAAAATTCATAAAATGTCATCAAATTAAGGCCAAAATCTCGTAGCATTACTAACACCAATAAACACTATGATAGTTAACAAAATAAAAACAACAACAAAAACAAACACGATACGTTGGTTGCCTGTTGCTCTGCTTATTTGAAAAAAGAATGTAAGACGCGAGCGGAAAGAAAAGAATAAACAAATCAATGTTATTTTTGCTTGTCGTCAAACAATGTTAAGTAGATTTCTTGCATTCAACATTCTACAGCTATTCGCTCTTTTTAACACCCTCTCTGTTCGCTATTTTTAACACCCGAAAGAATAAGTTTGTAGGAAAACGAGTGTCATTCGAATTTTGCTCTGTTCTTGGTGTATTAAATTACTGGCGAGCAAGGTGGCAGAAGAGTGGTAGTATTCATGTCCAAAAATGTAAACGAAAATAGTAGCAAAGCCAAAACAATACAATTGTTCTTGTAAAATACCATAGAATCCATCAATACATTCATGTTGTTTGCTTTTTTCTCAAGACAATTAATACATGTACACACATCCATAAAAAACAAAGTGTGTGTGGTTATATAAAGAGTTGTTGTTTTTAAAACAAACAACTAACACTCTTTCGTCTCACAACAATCGAAGAAGCATTTTTGCATGAAGCCGAATGCATGAAAGTTTTTTATACGCGCTATACTTACATTTCATATTGGTAACGAATGCATGAATAACAAAGCGAAGGAATTTGTGTGTGCATGAATACGAAGTTTTGTTTTGTACATACATAAACTTGAATATTGTGGGTGAAGAACTTCAGGACTTTGAATGAATAACAATCGAAGGAGCATGAAAGCGGATGCATGACAGTTTATCAATTCACATTGTATTAAATGAAATTTGTAATTCATAATGAATGAATGACTGAATAATAACCGTATGGTTACCTGGTAAAACGACATAATTTGGGAGTGTGGTAGAAATATGTTTGTTGTTGTTTTCTTTCGGTTGGTATGCATGCATTTGAAATTAAAGAGCAGAGAGGAAAGTGTGTTGTTTGCTCTCTGCAATATAGAATGCAAGAAATCTAATTAACATTATTTGACCACAAAAAGAAAAAAATAACATGATTTGTTTATTCTTATATATAATTTATAAGGCATGCTAAACTTTGCTGTAATTTGGTTAACATTTTTTGGTTAACATTTCTCGTGTCACATATTTTTTTTAATGTAACAGGCAACCAACCTGTTATGTTCTTGTTGTTTTTTTGAATTGTCATAGGTTTTTGTCCTAAATTGATAACATTTTTTGGGTTTTATTTACTGTTAACAAAAACAAATGCTTTTCTCCCACAAGGTTGGAACGTATTAAAGGTAAAGGAGAGTGCATATGCACTTAATTTCATTTAAAGATGCACATAATTGTTGTTGTTGTTATCGTCATGTAATCGTTATGTTATTAATTGATGTTATTTGATTGCTTTGAAGAGAACTACAAAGCCGGCCGCCGGTTAGTAGTAATATTTGTGGTGTTTAAGAAGGTGGAAGTGGGAGAGTGTAGTTTAAAATTGAAAGTGTGATGAAAAAAATTAAAGTTTATAAGCAAAAAAATAGAAGAGTTGTATTAATATAAATTAATAATAATATATAATTATAGTATAATTAAATAATAAAAGTAATAACGAAATACAAAGGTTATAAGTAAATTTTTTTCTTTGTAGTTCAACAAGTATCATTAGAAAATTTTCAAAATGGTGTTCATAATAGGGTGCATATTAGAAAAAGTAGCAAAGATGAAAAGAAAAATGAAAAGTAAAAAAAAAGTAAGGCCTTGAATGTCGAAAAATAAAAAAATATAAAAAAGGAAAAAATATGTATACCTAATTTGTGTTGTGAGTGCATGGCCTTGAATGTGAAAAAGTGTTTTTTTTGTGCGTATATTCATACGCATGCATGGTGTATAGTTATGTATTTTGAAATGTGTGTGTGTGGTGGGAGTAAATTGCAGCGAAACAACGAAGAGAAAGAGAGGGCGTGAGTGGATGAGCAGTTCTTAAAAGGTGAGTTTCAAAATTATTTGTAAATCAATACAAAAAAAATTGAATTTGTTACCATGCTTGCAAAACAAATGCTGTAGCATCGGTGTGTGTAAGAAAGAGAAAGAGAGAGATCGTGTTGTGTTTTATTTTACAAATAACTAACATGCAATCTTATAAGAAAAACACTAACACTACTGTTTAAAGAGCAATACAGCAGTAACGTTATGGTGATTTGAAAATTATTTACTTGCACACCAAACAGTTAAAGATTTTAAGAAGAAAATTTGCATGAGTTCAATCAAAAGGCCTGAGTAAAAGGTTTTGACTGATGAAATTTGTGTTCAAATTTTTTTTTTTAATTTTTTAAGCTTGTTATCTTTTTTCTGTTTTTTAATATTGTAAATATTTTTTATTAATGTTTTTATTTGTATTTTTCTTGTTGTTTCTTTAATTTAATTAATATTTTTATTTTTAATTTTTTTTTAATGCCTATGCAAATTTAATATTTATTGACCAGCAACAAAATAGAATTTTATATTTATCAGTGTTTGTGTGTCTCCGTCTGTGTAGAAATATAATAGTTTTGCTATTTTTTCTTAATCCTCCCAACGAAATTAAATTTTGGTGTGGGTACTAGGGTTTAGCACTTTTCGATTTCAAAAATACCACAGTACATCTGCGACGCTTTCAGTATTCTTTTCATGTTCGAAGTAATGCTGACCTAGAAACGCAGGTTCGCATTCAGAAAGTGAGAAACAATGAGAACCCTTTTCATAAGCTAAAAACAAACGTATGTACGTTCCGTTGACGTTTGACTAATTGGGGATTTTACGTTCTATGACTTTCCGAATCAGCTGTTTTTGTTTTGTATATGCCGTTAGTTTCTCTGTCCCATTTCGTACGTGTACTAAATTAAAAATAAATATTTTTTTTACAAAAGTACCATTTGATACGAAAAAGTACTCTTTCAGTTATATTCAGTACCATTTCAAAATGTAAATTTTGCAACACTGCTATGAATTACAGAGAGAATTCGTGCAGATGTCTTCTCTGCTGCATACAAATCTAGTAGAATGAAATCAATATACTAATCGCTCTTTTTGTCAGTCTATTGCTGATTTTCACAGTTTAAAAAAAATAGCAGTGAATGAGCAGGGAGGGACCTGAGTATAGCTCTTATCTAAAAAACGATAGACATGCTGGTATCAACGTAAATGGTAGTCAGACGATACAAAAGCAGGCCTAGAAGTGTATGTATAACAGCAGTGATTCTTATATAAATAGAAATGATTTCCGAGTGATTTCTACAGGGTAGTGTGTTAGTTTACTAGGTGTGAGGCCACGGTTTCAGGTCTGACATGTCCTGAATTAAAACGAATTAAATAAAATACTTCTTCGGCTGTCTCCTGTTAGCAGATTTCTGCAAAAACTCTGATAGTAAATAAATAATTGCCATGAAAAGTTTCTGCAAAATTTGACGTTCGGAGTCGACTTTAAACTGTAGGCACCCCATCACTCATGTATAAAATTAACACACACAACATAAGTGGTGTGAGAAGCTGGGTTGTAATCTTGAATGAGGGTTTGTAATGACCAATTATGTATAGATCTCTGGAACATTAGGGAAAGTAGGAAATAGAGATGGATCAGCCATACTCACAGGAAGAATACTGATGATAGAACAAGAATGGCACTTGAGTGGAATCCTCAAGGTTCAAAAAGCAATGGCTGGTCCTATATCTAGCACGGTGCAATATTACATGGGGAGGCGCAAAAATAACAACAGTCAACCAGATAAGATAGGAATGTTTTGTGAAAGCCATATGCTCCCAAGAGGTGTAATGAAAAAAAAAATAAATAAAAATTAATCAAAAGCCTTTTTATTTATTAAATACTTAAATTATGTTTGAATTAGCAACTCTTTTTAAGTCAATTTTATTGTTTAATAAATCCCACCACATAATGCCATACGTATGCTAATTTACAGGGCAGCATAATTTTAACCATTCCGTCTGAAATGAGTTTTTGTTTTTGGAAAAAAAATTCTCATCAAATTTGTTTTGTACCTTCTGTGTGTGTGTGTCTGTTTTTTACTTTCTTTCTTCTTCTAGAATACGTCGTAAAATTAATAAGGAAAAAGCTTTCATAGTCCATCAATAAAATAATAATCAGCAGCAGAGTAGAAGCAGAAAGCACCACCACCACAATGCGATTCAATGCGATGTGTGATCTTTCTTTTCATATGTTTTTTAAGAAAATTAAAAAAAAACAAAAAACTATACACGTTTACTGTTATACACGGGAACATTTGACTGGGATTGTCATAAATTTTTACTAAATTAAGTGGAATTAAAATTAATAATGTCTTGATTTGTGGTTCCGCGATGAATTTTTTTCACTTTTTCACTTTTTTTATTTGGCTGAGTTTATAGTGAATGTTGTTGTTGTTTTTTCCATTTGTTGTTGTTTTTTAATAATTTTATTTAAACCATTGCAAACCAGCATAATTTTGCGTAAAAAAAAATAAACGATGAAGTCGTTAAATGGTGAGATTCTCTATTTTAGTTTCCCAAAAGTTACACTCACAGCAAAACGTTGCGGCACATTTGAAAACGAACATGTTCAAAGAGGCATATGACTTTTCAAAGTATATCTCCCCTCCAGCTTCTTATTTTACTTTAGTTTTCTTTCTAATGGGTGATTTTTTCAGAGCTATAGGAAAATTTTTCAAAAAAAAAAAACACATAAAATTCAGAAAAATGCATGAAATCTTTATTTGAATCGATAGTACGGTCCATATAATTTAATGTTTGAAGATTATTTCATGCAAATGTTGACCGCGCCTCAAATGGTCCATCCGCTTAGTTCAATTTTGGCATACTCTTTCCAACATTTCGGCCGGTATCTCACGAATAAATGCTTCAATGTTGTTTTCCAATACGTCAATTGAAGCGGGCTTGTCTGTATAGACATGAGCTTTAACATAGCCCAACAAAAAATAGTCTAAAGGCGTTAAATCGCACGATCTAGGCGGCCAATTGACCGGTTCCGAACATGAAATAAAATGTTCACCGAACTCGCCTCTCAATAAGTCCATTGTTACGCGTGCTGTGTGGCATGTGGCACCGTCTTGTTGAAATCACATGTCATGCAAGTCAAGCTCTTGCATTTTGGGCAAAAAAAATTTGGATATCATCTCACGGTAGGGCTCACCATTCGCAGTTACGTTACGATTCGCAGCATGTTTGAAGAAGTACGTTCCAATGATGCCACCAGCCCATAAACCGCATCAAACTTTAACTTTTTCTGGATGCATTGGTAGCTTTTGCAGTGCTTCTGACTAATCTTCACTCCAAAATCGACAATTCTGCTTATTTACGTATCCATTCAGCCAAAAATGAGCTTCGTCGCTGAACACAATTTTTCGATAAAGAAGTGGATCTTCAGCCAACTTTCCAAGAGCCCATTCACCAAAAATTCTCCGTTGCGGTAGGTCGTTCGACTTTAATTCTTGCACCAGCTGTATTTTGAAAGGCTTCACACCTAAATCCTTCCGCAAAATTTTCCACGTTGTTGAGTAATAGAATCGATAATTGATGGTCATCATTAAATTTGGTAAATTTGGTGCGAAATTTAGTCACAATAGCCCGAATAGCCGCTTCAGTGGGTCGATTAAATTGACCATATAATGGAAGAAGCGCGTATGAACTTTCTTAACAGACCACGCATTTTGATAATAAAATTCAATGATTTGCAAGCGTTGTTCGTTTGTAAGACGATTCATGGTTAAATTACAGACCAAACTGAAGATGTTTGACAGTGAAACAAAACACGAAACGTGCGTGAGCTGTTTAAACCAGTGTTGCCAAAAAGATAATAAATAGCTAAAAAATCACCCGTTATATCAATAAACACATTTTGGAGTTAATCGTGTGGTTAGTCTAGAATGCTAGGGTTACCATCTATCGTTGAAAATCTTCCGTGGAAATATATATTGGGTTGTTGTAGAGCAGTGGTACGTTCTTCTCTGCTGGTGTTATATTGTATGGAGGGTTCAGAATACAGCCTGAATGATTTATATAGGGTGGACCATTTAAAGGTTTAAATTTAAAAACACAATAAAACAAAAACGATGTGAAATGTTGCCAAATTTATTTTTTTGTTGTGAATTACAATTGTTTCGGTTAGAAATGGAATATGATTTCACTCATATCAGTGCCACGGCTGGCCTCACAGAACCCTATTCGATAAGACCAATTTTCGTGCACGTTTTCGAGTGTATGCACTCGTATCTCGGCTATGGCATCCCGAACGTTAGCCTTCAAATGCTTAATTGTGTCTAGTTTGTCGGTATAACACTTTTATTTAACTGCGCCCCTTAGAAAATAGTTCAACGGTGTCAAATCGCACTTTCTTGGCGGCCAATTGATATCAACATTTGGCCTATTTAAACGTCCATCAATTCTTTGACGCAATAAATCGTTTGTGTTATGAGATGCGTGGCAAATTGCACCATTCTGTTGAAACCAAACATCGTTCACATCAAAAACAATGAAGAGCGGGTACAAAAAATCGCTTACCATGGTGCGATAGATGTTTCCATTGAATGTAATGGTTGCGCCGTCCTCATTTGCAAAGAAATCTGGGCCAATGATGCCTCCGCTCCACAAGCCACACCAAACAGTCCCTCGCAATGGGTGGCTATTTCATTAGCAATACCTAGTCCGTCTATGCAACGAGAGTTTGACAACCCTTTTATCACAGAATCTACTGCAGTTTTCTAATTACCTCCTTAATCTGAAAAGCAAAGCTAGTGCATCTCTAACTAAGCAATGAGAAGATCTTCAAGCAGTTTTTTAAACTTCGTTACGATTTGATTAAAACTGAACCCTTTTTCCATGAGTGTAACACCTATTTAAGGCAACATTTTAATTCAAAGCATGAGCAGCAGCAACTGTAAGTACCAGTAGCTGGGACAACTGACCGAATTGCCGATACATTTGCATTCAAACACTCTTTATTTTTTTGTTGTTGTTGTCAACCAACCAAACTAAGAACAATTGTCTCGCAAATAAAAAAAAAACAAACGAATCCAACAGCACCAAAGCGAATCGAAATCAAAATTCAAAAATTAAATAAAACTTGAGCCTCTGTCTACATGAATGGGGGCACCGAACAACACTTTGTTTTTTCATGTTTTGAAAAAAAGAAAAAACAAAAACAAACACAAGAGGAGATACAAAACAATAGAGGCAATAGCGACGACACCAGTTTGTCTCCTTCACATACAAAATATGAGAGTGAGAAACCAATTGTAATGGATGGCAGGCAGGCTGGCTGGCAGGTTCCCAGACATTGCGGTGAAGATGTAGGACCAACGTATGCAATCTACTGGACGCAGAAATAAAAATTTTTAACAATAAAACGCACAATCATCATCGTCATCAGCCAACCAGCCGAAAACGAATATTGTTTCGGTTTTTTTTGTTGTTTTTTTTTTGTTTCTTAATTTTCAATTCAATTTCGTTTAGCAGTTGATAGAGACTTTAAGATTTTTATCATCATTATTTAAGACAATGCAGAACCTAATGCAGATCTAAAGGATGGATGGACGGATGGATGGATGGTTGAATGGACGGATGGTGATGACTCTGTTTAGTTAATAATTTTGTTGTTGTGGACGTTTTATAATTTCATTTCATCGTGTTTATCGAATGACATACAATTGAGTGCCAGTTATGATGAGTGCTCAAAATGATGCTCATCAGTCATCATAAGTTTTCCCACACATCCCTTAACACTGAAGTATAGATAAGCAGTTCTAAGCCCCTTTATGTAAGCCACTCTCAAATTGTGTCATAAATTGTTGCATTAAGCGGTGTTGCAGTGGAAGAAAGTATTGTCACACAGAATAGTTTTTCCGATTAAAAAAAGGGGATTTATTGGGTAATTTTTTTGTTGTTAACAATTAAGTCTTAAAGTTTAGAGTTTAACTTTAAAGTAATTCAATTAAAATCAAAAATTATACGTCGTGGCAGGATAACACAATTTAATTTCGTTAGAAAGTTCGTTTACGGGAAAAGTTTTTTTAAAAAGTTTTAATAGAAGTCGCCGTAGTCTAGTAGGTAGTGTGTTGGCTTATTAGACGCAAAGCCAGGGTTCGAGCCCCAGGCCAGACATCAAGACAAAGTACAAAAAGTATTTCTTCGGCGATTTCCTCTCAGCAGATTTCTGGCAAAAACTCTGAGAGTAAATAAAAATTGCCATGAAAAAGTTTCTCAAAAATCTATCGTTCGGAGTCGACTTTAAACTGTAGGTCCCCCCACTCATGCATAAAAATTAACACACACAGCATAAGTGGTGTGAGAAACTAGCACGTTATACAATGGGTCAATTCGACCTCCGGGTACTGTACTTGTCTTAATTTGCAAGTACACGTTCTCTAACCTAACCTTTAATAGAGCACAGAATGTCTTCGTTAACAAAAATGTACTGCAGACGTAGTCCCGAAAGTAAAGTATTGGCTTATTGGACGTGAGGCCACGGTTTAAACTCCAGATTAGACATCCCAAACAAAACGAAATATGAAAAGTATTTCTTCGGCGACTTCCTCTCAACAGATTTCTTGCACAAACTCTGAGAGTAAGTAAAAAATTTGTAAAAGAAAAGTTTCTTAAAAATCTGTCGTTCGGAGTTGATTTTAAACTGTAGGTCCCACCACTATTGGATTAAATATTGATTAGTAAAGAAGATCATGTATAAGTCGATGCTTCTTCACCAGCACCCCATACGTAGTATGGCTGCTTTACACCACAAACCAGCAACCAATCCTGTACTCTATCTCCAGAAGAAAATTTGAATGGATAGAGCATAAACTGATATCCAAAAGTGGATTTATGTAAAGCTCACGCGATTGAGGACCCTCAAGAATATCGTCGGGCACTGCCGGAACACTCAAGCCGGCAGTTGTAGGATTTTCATAAGCCAAGGCAAAAACTCTAAGAGTAAATAAAATTACCATGAATTTTAAAAATTACCACGATTTTAAACTATAGAACCCACCACTCATGTATAAAAAAATTAACACGCAACATAAGTGGTGTGAGAAGCTAGGTCGTAATCCTGACTGAAGGGTTGTAATGACCAATTATATATGTATGTAAGGCAATAAAAACTGAAAGCGACGTAGTCTAGCTAGTGTGTTGACTTATCAGGCGAGAGCCCATGGTTAAAGGTTTGCCACACGCCTCGGTCAAGCTGGCCATTGCGCGAATATTCTTTCTAGACGCCAACCTATCCTGGGCCAATGAGGAGTCCTGCTCTACCACTAGACTCACCTGGCCCCTAATGGATAGAAGGCGTACCAAACAGTTACTTGGACTTGCCCATGCTTACAGGTTACCATGTTATGGGTAGACACGCGGAAAGGATGCGGCTTCCATTCAACGACTTCTGCCGTGGATGCAGATCCGCTGAGGGAGAGGAGACTGTTATCCATTTTCTTTGTCAGTGCCTATCAGTTACGAGGTGCAGATATAGGTTGTTTGGCTCTCCATTTCTTGTCAGCTTGACGGAGCTATCATCTATTGATGTCAAGGACATAGTTTCGTTCATCAAACTTTCTGGCTGGTTTTCCATTGTGGGGTAGTCGTAGCCTGCGCCGACCAACTTCCTTCTCTTCCCTGATTTTGGTGGAACTTTGTCAGTACAGAGACTGCGTTTACTCGTGGCATCACAACAGGCCGCTATGCGTGCTCAAGTGAGCTCTTTGATATCAAAGCTACCACTTCGACCTATCTACCTACCATGGTTAAAACCCCAGCTCAGGCATCTCAAACAAAACGTAATATGAGGCAAATATTCGTCTCAGCAGTCTTTTGTGAAAAATTCCGCACGTAAATAAAATTGCCATGAAAACTTTTTTCAAATTCTCAAGTCTTTCGTATGGAATCTATGTTAAACTCATAAATTAAATTAACACAGACAACAGTGGTCGTGCGAAAAGCTAGGCTGTAATGTGCAATCAAATAATGATAGTATAGATATAGATTACCTATCCTATCGGTACTTGCTTCTATTCATATCTGTCTATGTAAGTATACATAGTCCTGCCTATTGCTCTAAGAAGCTCGATGTAAGCTTCGATTTGAGATTGCTTCATAGTATCGCTCTAAGTAAGAGAAGGGAATACTACATAGGTATAGACAGCATAGTATTGTAGAGCCACATGCCTTCTGACAAGTTCTTCGCAATATTTTTGTTTACATTGGTTCCACAATTTTTCCCTACAGCTTTCAGCTTCAACAGAGAACTTTGGATGTCGTATTCAAACCAGAGGTCAGCAATGAGTATTCAAAACGGTGATTAGATTCGAATCATACTTATAATTTCTGATACTTATACGCATTCATACTTATTTTAATGTCATACTCATACTACTCATATTCAAAGTTTGAAATACTCATGGTACTCATACTTAACAATACGCATGATGTTATTGATTTTGACTCTCCATGGCTCATTGAATCATTTATGAGTATTATAAGTATTTTTCTAAATTTATGAATCTGAATGAGTAGGCCGTATGAATCAAACATAGTTCGAATGTTATGAGTTTGATGTCAACGTTGTACTCATACTCATTACAACTTGTACTTATAAATCAATGTCGTATTGAGTACGAATGAATCAGAGTAGTGAAGTAGATCCTGTAGATCAAACATTTCATTTCTTTGCTTGCTTCTTTACTTTTTTCTTTTAACCACAACCCTTGCTTTTGACCCACTGTGCTGGCAATTATAAAACTCTGGTTCTTTTTGGGGAGCGTTAATTTCAGCATTAATTAAAGGCTTTCATTGAGCTTATCTTTTAGTTCTTGTTATTGTTGTTTTTGCTATAATTCTTCTAGAGGACGACCTTCTGCACAATTCTACCAGCCAGTACTAATGCCTGCCTGCTTGGCTGCCTGCCTGCCTGCAATTGTACTTAACCTTACAAAGTTGTTTTGTGTTGCCTTGTCGTCTTTGAATAGAAGAGAGAGAGAGAGAGAAGAGTTTAATTTTCAATGACAATTAATTTGTTGTTGCATTGCAATTTATTTAAGTTTTCATTAAATATTTAATGAATGATGAATTGAAGACTGACGTTTGTTTATTTATTTATTCGTTTGTTGTTCTTAATGTTGTTGTTGTTCTTGTTGATAGCTTGGGTGTTGATGGTGCGCGATGTTATGGAATTGTTGAATTGAATGGAATTGAATTGAGTTGAGTTCACTTTACTTTACTGTGAATTCGTTTAAGTTTTTGGCATTTTGACCTTTAGAGGTCAATTAAATTGTCGTCGTTGTTTTAGTCTTCAAATGTCTTTTGTTCGTTGCGGTATTGTCAATTGCTTAGCGGTGCTGTTGTTATTGTTGTTGTCTTTCGTTTTTTGTTTTCTTTTTGTCTCTGACGACAATTGTCTTGATTTGTTTTTCTTTTTTTTCTTCTTCGTATAAAATCATCACTACGATTATTTAATGCAATTATAACAATTTAATGGAAACAACAACAACACAACACAGTCACACGGAAAGTTTTATTTCGTTTTTCTCTGACCCACATAGACTGAATGAATGAACGAATGTACGAGTGAACGAATGAATGAATGAATGCTTGAATGTATGTGTGTTTTGAAAGATTCCTTTCTCTCCCTCTCTCTCTCTTGAATAGGGTATAAATTATTGAATTAAACAATCGTTAATCGGTTTCAATGCTCATGCAGATATTAGATGTACGAGTATGGGAGAGTATGGATGGGAATTGTCTTACGGGTATAAATAAAAATTATGATTGTTGTTGTTGTTGTTGCTGTTCTATACAGTTGTTCTTGTCTCTATTATTGCTATTCCTGGTGTGGTATTGTGTTATGTGTTGATACGTACATATGTAGTGTTGTGTAGTGTGATGAGCCAATTAATAAACCAATACTCGTATGGGTTGTACAAACGGAAGTTCCGGCAGTTTTCATTGCCTGGGATCTCAGGGTTAAATGTGGGTGCCAACAGTTGTTTTATGGTAAATTTCAATCAAAATTTTTTTCCATGATTCTTTATTAGGGAGAGCAATGTCAGATGAGATAAACTAGACATTATTTGCGATAATATTTGAGGGAACATATTGAATTTGTTCGGAATAGATTTATATTTAGGAATTATTTGAAATCGCCGTAGTCTAATAGGTAGTGTGTTGGCTTATTAGACGTAAAGGGGTTCGTATCATAGGTCAGGCATCAAAACGAAATATGAAAAAAAATATTTCTTCGGCTTTTTCCTCTCAGCAGATTTCTGGCAAAGACTCTGATAGTAAATAAACATGCCATGAAAAAGTTTCTCAAAAATCTGTCGTTTGGAGTCGACGTTAAACTGTAGGTCCCGCCACTCACGTATACAATTAACGCACACAACATGAACGGTGTGAGAAGCTAGGCCGTAATCCTGACTGAAGGGTTGTAATGGCCAATTATGTATGTATGCATGTAATTTTCTACAACCTTTCCAAGAGTTCTATTCGCAATATGGTGAATAAAATCGAGTGCATTGGTTAAGTAAACAATCGACCAACAGTCGCACATTGAAGAAACACAACATGGCTGCCTTCCAAAATATATCAATACAAAGTTTGTATGCAGTTCCACTACTGTATTTAAACTATGTAGATATGCAAAGTAACCAAACAATGCATCAACTATAAATCCGATGCCTGATTGCTTTTTGACTGCGTTAAAAATACACGTTGATGACGTTTTGAAATAGAATACATTGTATATATTTTGTACAGCGGGATTATGAAACACGATACTTGGTTCAAACACAAAGCAATAAACATTTTGGAAGGCAGCCCATATGTGGAAAACATCTCCGCAGTCCATGAGAATTCGATTTCGTGTTGCTCTTTCTCATGCCACATCTTTGCAAATATCGCTTTGCGACTGGGTCCTGCATTAGTATACAATTTTACTGACCCAGGAACTGAAGGAAAAAGACCATATTCTAACACTATTAATGTAAAGATGAAGCTTAGTACTGCGACCATTCAATCTACTGTAGTACCCTCAAACTTTATGGGGTAATGTCTCCTTTAAGCCCAATGCCTTGACAAATCTCAGGATTTCGTTCGATCGTCGGATTCCACAGCGCTTTGTTAAAAGGCCGTTGCCAATTTCAAATTAGTTCGGAATAGCGTGATGCATGACCTAGATCTCATTTTATTGGAATTTTCTAACAAAAGCTTTGATTGCCTCAAACCCAGGTCAGAAGAGTCTTTGCCACTCTTTATCTTCCATTTCGTTGAGTACATATCAGAGGTCAGCAATGAGTATTCAAAAGGATGAGTAGATTCGAATCATACTTATAATTTCTGATACTTATACGCATTCATACTTATTTTAATGTCATACTCATACTACTCATATTCAAAGTTTGAAATACTCATGGTACTCATACTTAACAATACGCATGATGTTATTGATTTCGACTCTCCATGACTCATCGTATAAACGAATCACAAAATAAGTATGATTCTTGCACGAACAGTACATACTCACATGAAAGTTGTGTGTTTGCTCTGCTTGTTGTCTTTGTCTTTTTTGTTTATGTGCCTTTCTTCTTCTTTCTTTGTAAATGCAACGACAACTATGACTGTAAATTTTGTAGAATGATTCGAATCACTCGAATTATTTTTCTAAATTTATGAATCGGAATGAGTAGGCGTATGAATCAAACATTGTTCGAATGTTATGAGTTTGATGTCAACGTGGTACTCATACTCATTGCAACTTATGCTTATAAATCAATATTGTACTGAATACGAATGAATGAGAGTAGTTGGATTTCAATACTGTTGACTCACTCATGCTCAAAATTGCATGAGTACTTATGAGTAGCGAAAAAGCGATTCATTGCTGATCTCTGTTACATATATTTCACCAGATATCCGCTTCTACTCCACATAAAGGAACTGGCCTTATCCTACTCGCAAATCCGTCTGCTAGCTCTTTGCCAAGAATTCCCACGTGACCTGGTATCCATAAAAGGGGAACCTTATTTTCTCTACCCCGCTGAGTCGGCTTCCTTAGAAAGGCCCATACTATTTTGGATTGAACATATTAACAGCCAGGTATTCGAATAGCAGTCGTAAATACTGATAGTATTTCTATGTGCTGCTTATCTGTAAAAAAGACCATAGACAACGACCTGTATTCCCTGAATAAACGGGTTAGTATCCAACTGACCCTAATTGTCATTAAAAAATCATTTTCAGCGATTAGGTCCATTTCTGGATGAATGGTTACGTAAACAATCAAAATTATCATATTTGGAACGGTAGCAATTCATTTGAGATCCAAGAGCATCCTATGGATACCGAAAAAGTCACTGTTTAGTGTAGTTTTAATGTTCCCATATTTCTTTGAGAATGTCATTGACCCAGTCATCACTGCAAACGACGAGCACTATAGGTCTGTGATTACCTTCTTTTGGCTGAATCGAATGATCTGGGCACAAATGACAAGTGGCTTTCACAGTACGGCGCTACGTATCGCATAGATAATGCCACATTGGATTTTCTACACTAGTAATTTGAGAGCATTATACATACATAGAAGCCGCCGTAGACTAGTAGGTAATGTTTTGGCTTATTTGACATGAAGCCAAGTTTCAAGACCCAGGTTAGAGATCTGCCACAAAACGAAAGATAAAAAAAAGTTCTTTCGGCCAATTCCCCTCACCAAAAACTCTGAGAATAAAATAAAATTGCCATGAAAAGTTACTCAAAAATCTGTCGTTTGAAGTAGAATTGAAACTGTAGGTCCCTTCACTCATGTATAAAATTAACACACTCAACATAAGTGGTTTGAGAAGCTAATGGGTGATTTTTTAAGAGCTATAGGAAAATTTTTCAAAAAAAAAAAACACATAAAATTCAGAAAAATGCATGAAATCTTTATTTGAATCGATAGTACGGTCCATATAATTTAATGTTTGAAGATTATTTCATCCAAATGTTGACCGCAACTGCGCCTCAAATGGTACATCCGCTTAGTCCAATTTTGGCATACTCTTTCCAACATTTCGGCCGGTATCTCACGAATAAATGCTTCAATGTTGTCTTCCAATGCGTCAATTGAAGCGGGCTTATCTGTATAGACATGAGCACTGAAATAGCCCCACAAAAAATAGTCTAAAGGCTTAAATCGCACGATCTATGCGGCCAATTGACCGGTCCCGAACGTGAAATAAAATGTTCACCGATCTCGCCTCTCAATAAGTCCATTGTTACGCGTGCTGTGTGGCATGTGGCACCGTCTTGTTGAAACCACATGTCATGCAAGTCAAGCTCTTGAATTTTGGGCAAAAAAAAGTTGGATATCATCTCACGGTAGCACTCACCATTCGCAGTTAAGTTACGATTCGCAGCATCTTTGAAGAAGTACGGTCCAATGATGCCACCAGCCCATAAACCCCACCAAACTGTGACTTTTTCGGAATGCATTGGTAGCTTTTGCAATGCTTCTGGCTGATCTTCACTCCAAAATCGACAATTCTGCTTATTTACGTATCCATTGAGCCAAAAATGAGCTTCGTCGCTGAACACAATTTTTCGATAAAGAAGTGGATCTTCGGCCAACTTTCCAAGAGGCCATTCACCAAAAATTCTGCGTTGCGGTAGGTCGTTCGGCTTCAATTCTTGCACCAGCTGTATTCTGAAAGGCTTCACACCTAAATCCTTCCGCAAAATTTTCCACGTTGTTGAGTAACAGAGGCCCAATTGCTGCGAACGGCGACGAATCGATAATTGATGGTCATCATTAACACTGGCCGATACAGCTGCGATATTTTCTTCAGTTCGCACGCTACGTAAGCGTGTTGGTGGTTTAATGTCAAACAATGTTAATTTGGTGCGAAATTTAGTCACAATAGCCCGAATAGCCGCTTCAGTGGGTCGATTAAAGTGACCATAAAATGGAAGAAGCGCGCGATGAACTTTCTTAACAGAGCATGCATTTTGATAATAAAATTCAATGATTTGCAAGCGTTGTTTCTTTTGTAAGACGATTCATGGTTAAATTATAGACCAAACTGAAGATAAAACAAAACACGAAACGTGCGTGAGCTGTTTAAACCAGTGTTGCCAAAAAGATAATAGCTAAAAAATAACCCGTTAGGACGTAATGCTGACTGAAGGGTGTGTATGTGATAGTCTTGCAAATTAATTTCAAATCTCCTTCCGTTCAAATTGTCTCGTATAAGTGTAGATTGTCTTAACACCGTCTGAAAAGTAAAAAAAGTTTCCGTTATTCTCAAAGAACTCTTGTCATTTCATAGAAAGCTTATGGCCTTACTAGTGGTATAGAAGCTCTCCTGACAAGCTTGGGTACATGACCATATTGTCCTGAATATTGCAATGCGTCACCCTATTTCTGCTGCCTAGTTGATTCTGTTTGCCTGGAATCTCACTGACTATGAGATACTATAGTCACATATCTTCCTCTATATCTTCTGTATTATCTACAGATGGAAGAATTTTCGACTTGGGAAATACTGGCGAGTTTCGCTATGGATTCCAGGGACTGCATTCAGTGTACCTCTATCAATCTTTAACTCTCGCTTAGGAGAGATAGTTTTTGGGCACACATGTCAGTAGCCTTTGAGATCAACAAATGTAGTTTTGTTTATAAGTCTTTGCCTAAAATGAACTGTCAATGCATCCATCAAAAAAAACTATTGGCCTTCAAAAGCCCCCTACCGTGATGATTACAATGATGCGGTGTGGTTTGAAATACCAAAAACATTATGTTTGCAGGCATAATACCAGGTTAACGCCTTCTTTATAGAAATTTTGTGCAAATTTTGCTAAAAAGGATTTAAAATTCACTGCAATCCTGCATGTGCATGCAGTGTGTGTGTGAAAATATTTGTAATCCATAATGAATATAAAATTTGTATCAAAAAATACAAATGTTTTCTGCATTTTCCTTTTTCATTCGATAAGAGGATTAAAAATAGAAAACACTTACACCGACTAAGTGATCAATACAAATTTGATGTCATGTCGATCGATTTTATTGTGTTTTCATGTTCAAACCTTTGCAATTGCAATTGCAATGACGGGCTTGGTTGTTCTTTTCGCTTGTCAATGTAGAATGACAGCACAGTTGGAGATCCAACTAATTTTATTGAACATACATATTTAGGGAGGTGTTAACCTGGAGAACAATGATGATTTGAAGTGGTTTTTGATCAAAACACCACCTAAATAATGCACTTAGTTTTGTAAGACAGAAAAAAGAAAATTATTTTTAAAGCGGATTAAATTTGTTTTTCTCACAACTACGAAAGAAAGAAAAAATAATTAAGTATTCCGCATTGGATTGAAAGGCAAAATATTGTTGGGACTTCTGCATTATAAATCGTAAGAAAATAGTTATCGTTATTATTATATTTGCAAATAATCCAGAATCAAATAAAATCTTAACGAAACTAAATTTTTTTTTGAAATCGCCGTAGCCTAGTAGGTAGTGTGTTGGCTTATTAGACGTAAAACTAGGGTTCGAGCCCCAAGCCAGACATCAAGACAAAATACAAAAAGAGTATTTCTTCGGCGACCTCCTCTCAGCAGATTCCTGGCAAAAACTCTGAGAGTAAATAAAATTGCCATGAAAAAAAGTTTTTCAAAAATCTGTCGTTCGGAGTCGACTTTAAGCTGTAGGTCCCACCACTCATGTATAAAAATTAACGTACACAACATAAGAGCTGTGAGAATCTAGGACGTTGTACAATGGGTCAATTCGACCTCCGGTTACTGTACTTGTCTTAATTGACAAGTACATGTCCTCTAACCTAACCTAACCTCCGAAAATGAAAGTCTATTTCAGTGTAATCATGTTCCGATTTAAGACGTTTTGTTTAATATTTTGGTAGACACTAATATATCCCGTTGTATTAAGCGCTCCCTCTGTGAGATCTCATCGAAATTATTATTCTTTTCAAGAATTCGCTGCTAAGATTATGTGTGGAATATAATGTCCGCCATGGCTTGTCTGGATGGAGCGCATTCGAAATATCCAAATCTCGACGACTGTAGTGTATAAATGAGTCATAGTTCAGCCGATGCCAAGATATATGTTGGCTTTGATGAACGCTGTTGTTTTGCAGCTTGTTCTCATAAACTTGCGATTTAAAAAAAAAACACAAAAAAGTCTAACTGGGTCAAATCCCACGATCTCAGCAACCAATGCACATCACCTCTGATTGAGAGGTTTTGGATTGAGAGGATTGAGAAACTTTTCGTGGAAATTTGTATTTACAATTACAGTTTTTGCCAGAAATCCGCTGAGAGGACGTCACCGATAAAATATTTTGTCTTATTTCGTTTTGTTGAAGATGTTTGATGTGTGGTTTGAACCGTGGCCTCACGTCTAATAACACAACATACGCCCTACTAGACTAAGGCGACCTGATTAAGTGAATAAAGCTTGAACTTTAAACGACCGTCATCGTCTATGAATGGTGGGAATTTCAGACCGTTTAAATAATGGGTGATTTTTTAAAAGCTATAGGAAAATTTAAAAAAAAAAAAACACATGAAAGTCAGAAAAATGTATGAAATCTTTATTTGAATCGATAGTACGGTCCATATAATTTAATGTTTGAAGATTATTTCATGCAAATGTTGACCGCGACTGCGCCTCAAATGGTCCATCCGCTTAGTCCAATTTTGGCATACTCTTTCCAAACATTTCGGCCGGTATCTCACGAATAAATGCTTAAATGTTGTCTTCCAATGCGTCAATTGAAGCTGGCTTGTCTGTATATATGACATGAGCTTTAACATAGCTCCACAAAAAATAGTCTAAAGGCGTTAAATCGTACGATCTAGGCGGCCAATTGACCGGTCCCGAACGTGAAATAAAATGTTCACCGAACTCGCCTCTCAATAAGTCCATTGTTACGGCTGCTGTGTGGCATGTGGCACCGTCTTATTGAAACCACCTGTCATGGAAATCAAGCTCTTGCATTTTGGGGGAAAAAATTTGGATATCATCTCACGGTAGCGCTCACCATTCACAGTTACGTTACGATTCGCAGCATTTTTGAAGAAGTGCGGCCCAATGATGCCACCAGCCCATTAACCGCACCAAACTGCGACTTTTTCTGGATGTATTGGTAGCTTTTGCAATGCTTCTGGCTGATCTTCACTCCAAAATCGACAATTCTGCTTATTTACGTATCCATTGAGCCAAAAATGAGCTTCGTCGCTGAACACAATTTTTCGATAAAGAAGTGGATCTTCGGCCAACTTTCCAAGAGCCCATTCACCAAAAATTCTGCGTTGCGGTAGGTCGTTCGGTTTCAATTCTTGCACCAGCTGTATTTCGAGAAGCTTCAGACCTAAATCCTTCCGCAAAATTTTCCACGTTGCTGAGTAACAGAGGCCCAATTGCTGCTGAAGAAGCGCGCGATGAACTTTCTTAACAGAGCACGCATTTTGATAATAAAATTCAATGATTTGCAAGCGTTGTTCGTTGGACATTGACGTTTGACATAACATAATTGGTCATTACAACCCTTTAGTCAGGATTACAACCTAGCCTCTCACACCACTGATATTGTGTGTGTTAATTTTATACATGAGTGGCGGGACCTACAGTTTAAAGTCGACTCCGACTTTTCGTTTTGAAAATCGAGGCCTTACGTCTAATAAGCCATTACACTACCTACTAGACCACGGCGACCATTTCAGCTTACAAGAAAGTGTAATATCAGAACCCTTAATAATTATACCACAGCTCATTCTCTGCTGCCCCAGGCCAGACATCAAAATGAAATACAATAAGTATTTCTACGGATTTCTGGCAAAAACTCGGAGAGTAAAATAAAATTACCATGAAAAGTTTCTCAAAAAAATCTGTCGTTCAGAGTCGACTTTAAACTGTAGGTCCCGCCACTCATGTATAAAATAAACACACAACATAAGTGGTGTAAGAAACTAGGTCGTAATCCTGACTGAAGGGTTGTAATGACCAATTACGTACGTACATCATCTGCTGCATCTGTTAACCATCGGTATAGGACCTCAAAGGTCCCATGAAGTTTTTCATTGGAAATCTAAGCTCAAATCTTCGATTAAGAGAATTATACGGGTTCATATAATCGACCCCAGATGTCGATTTAATTAAGTAAAGCAAGTATTGGCTTAGTTGGTGAGAAACAGAGTCCACTGGTGATATAAGGACAGTTGAATACCAGCGTACTTTGTCTGTTAAACACGATGTTTTTAAGAAAGTGTTGAGATTTAATGTGTCCCTATTATTTTTTTATTCCAACAGATCATAAATAAATTGAAGTTAATTTTATTTAAAAACAATTTTTTCACTTTTTCTTTTGAAATCTTCTTTTTAAAGTATTTCTATTACCACGGGCTCTATCAAGGCCTAAGAGGCCAATTATATTAATTTTTTGATGTTGTTTAGCACGCAAAATATTTTGTGTTTTAAGGTCAAATATATTTAAGCCATGATTTTAATTTTAAAACCACTTTAAACGTAAAAAAAACGTTTTTTTTTTGGCAATTTTTTTAGAATTTCTTTGAATTTTTCCAAACAACAAAAACTGATACAAGAGAACTACTTTTCGATCAATAACAACAGAATGTATAGAGAAGGCTTTAGTATCACAAAAAATACAATGTTTTTTAGCCATTTTATCTAACGCACGTAATTCTCAAATTGTATGAAATTATAATCACCCAGCAAATGTATAATTTTGTTCGTCAAACTCATCATCCATGCTCATCATCATGATGATGAGCAGGGGAATGGCTGAAAAAAACTGACAAATTTTTACAAAAACCCAGAAAAGAATAAAAGCAGCAGCAGAAGAAAATATGTTTTAGGCCATAATTTTGTGTCTGTTTGTCTGTCTGTCCGTTCAATGGCTTGTAAATTATACATGTTTTGCACAAAAAAAGAGACGAGATTTGATGAAATGTTGGCCTCACTCACACTGACTGTCTGTGGAATTGTCTACCTGGTGACCTTGAAAAAAGAAAATTATTATTAACAGATATTGTTATTTGTTGTTTTTGTTTCTTTTTTATTTTTTTATTTTGTTGTTATTGTTGTTTTTGTATTTTTTTGTTTTTTCATTCATTATTATTGCACGAGTTGTGCTATGAATTTGAATAATCGTTTGCAAATATTTGTTTGTAAAAATAAAAGTTCAAAGTTGTTATTATTATATTGCATATACAGGGTTCCACATTTATCGATTTCAAAAATAAAATTAAAGAAAACCCATTTGAAGTCGAGCTAATGCTAATGGATGTACGATTTGGACTGATTGCAACAGTAGCTTGATTTGAGGCACTTTTCGACAACCTTTACGTTTATTTCGGCCGGCATAACTTAGCAAATGTTAGGTTTTAATATGTCTGATGTTTCATTGGCGTACGAGTGCTGATCGATCTCTTATTGAATCAGTGGACTCGAATTTATTCACCACATTGCGAATTGTCCTCTATAATTCTGAGGGCTGGTCATTTTCCATCTATTTGGAAGAGTTCGTTTATAATTCCTTTGCATAAGTAATAAGCTGTGTGACATGTTGCACCGTCTTGTTAAAACCACATCTCCTGGACATCATGGTTATTCAATTCAATTCCGATCACCATTGATTGTAACGTTCTGGCCACCATCGTTTTTGAAAAAGTACGGATCAATGATTCCACCAGCCCATAAAGCGCACCAAACAGTCAGTTTTTCTGGATGTAACGGTGTTTCCACATACACTTGAGGATTACCTTCACTCCAAATGCGGCAGTTTTGTTTGTTGACGTAGCCATTCTACCAGAAGTGCGCTTCATCGCTAAACAAAATTGGCTTATGAAAATCGGGAACAACGGTAATCTCGTTTTGGGCCCATTCGACGAATCTACGCCTTACTTGATGATCGTTTGGCTTCAAATCTTGCACGAGTTGGATTTTGTAAGCACGCAAACCAAGATCCTTCCGCAAAATCTTCCATAAAGTGGATGGACACAGATCCAATTCCTGTGCTCGATGGCGGATGGACTCATTCGGGTCTTCCTCAATGCTACGCTCTACAGCAGCAATAGCTTCTTCTGTACACACCGTACAGCGTCTCTGGGGATGCGAGTTATCAATAAGAGTAAACGTGGTGCGAAAACGTTCCATGGTTAATCGAATTAACTGCTCTGATGGACGATTTTGTCGACGATAAAATGGATGTAGTGCGCGATACGTTTTCCGCACAGAGCCATTATTTTCGAAATAAAATTGCACTATTTGCAAGCGTTGTTCAGGCGTGAGTCTATTCATGATGAATTGCCAAACCAAACTGAGAATAAATCACTTGACAGCTGTTAATTCGGTCGCCATCTTGAAAAGTAATGCCAACTTAAAGTTCTATACCTCTATAAAAAACACCCTTTATTACGATTTTATTGATTTTATTTGTAGTGTTTGTAATATAAAACGTAGCTTACTTATATGCTGGCATTAATTTGTAAATTATTATAAAAAAATGTATTTCCGTTCCTGTTTATTGTTACTTTATTCAGCTTGTGATTAAGTTCTGTAGCTGTTTTATGTTCTCGTTGCCATTACTTTTCCGCTACAGTCCGGACTGTAGTGTGTACGTGTCCCTACGTAATGGGGACAAGCCATACGCGGTCGGGTGAGGCTCGGGACGTTCGAAAAAAGAAAAAATGTCTTTCACTGGCAGAAGATTTAATTTCGGTAGCATAAGTATGATCAGCATGTTTCCAGCCTCTTAAAATGATTATGACAACCATAACTCGTAATGGTTGAGAAAAGATTACGTTTGCATTTTTATACGACTTCCGTTGTTAATCGAACCATATTCTTAAATGGCAAACATTTCACTTCACATGTCTTACAAATCCGTAAGAAATCACAAAAATTGTAAAAAAAATTCGCTCTACTTCAGAGCAATAATTCGAAATTAGGATAACGGCCACCGTTAGTATTGTAAACTACTAACAGTTGATTCCGAACGACAGATTTTCGAGAAGTTGAAGAATAGATTTTCCTTCGCCTGAGCCTCACAACTCCCACAGTGGTTAACTTTATCGGCATATCTACTAGTAGGGAAATGGTAAGCAATTAGTGCGACGGCAATGAGTGCCATGCAGTCATGCTGACAACAAAATTAAAAATCCGTAAGACATACAACACAGTTTACGCTGTCAAGTATTTTAGTGCCATCGGCATAGACCACAACCACGAAGTATGTATAGTATATAGTATAGACCACAACCCCGAAGGAGTCACAAAATTAAATTTCGTATAAAGAAAATTAAAAGGAATCATATGGTCAGCCTGAGTATATCTATAGCAACCTAAGAATGCAGCCTCTACTGAATACACGAGCATAGTGTTCAGTTTCAATAAAAGGTAACAGATAAACGAATTGAGTATAAATTAGAACTCAAGGTAGAGTTAGCCAAACGTAAAGTAACATTGGCGTATCAGCTGATCAGTTTTTGTTTAGTGGAAAGCAATGAGAACAGATTACCAAATCGTAGCGCAATTTCGCTCTGTTTTTGCTTCGTTTTTCATGTGCTAAAAACGATGGTACGGGAACGCTCGGCTTAGACCATTAGTTGGAATGGAGCAGAGTTCACTTGTGATCAGAACAGCTGACTGTCTGCTCCTCTCTAAATTGCACACCGTTCATCAAACTTGAGCGCCGTAAAGCACGATTCGTTACCAGGCCTAATCCTTCTTTCTTTTACGTTCTAGCATTAACATTGGTACGGAGCTACATATCTCTCCTACCAACTCGTAATGTTGGCATTCCCCTCTTTTGTTTTCGGCTTAAAAGAACATTGTAAAGCATTGTTGACTAGAGGTACCAAAGTACTGTGACCAAACCGATCTATTGAACATTCTGTAAAAATGTTCTTTAGGCTTGCAATACCGGTTTTATGATACGCTGATGGAAAGCTACAATCCGAAACAAGAGTCTCGATGTCTTGGCTGTCGTTTGAACCGAGGACTCAAGTCTAATAAGCTAACACACTAGCTAAGAGACTATGGCGACTCCAGCAGGAGACTGGTGACGTCAATATCATGTCATTTACAGCCTGTAAGTGATGCTCACTAAATGTTAATTTTTTTTCATTTCATTTCAACATTTTCAAAATGAAAAAAAATGTTTTTGCATTTATTTTTGAAGGCTGTTTTATAATTTTTTTGTTTTCCCTGGACTGGATAAGGCAACGAAATGAACTTTGTTGCCCAAGAAATCTGATATGATACTGCATTGTGACTTCTCAGGGAAGTTAACAACGTCCACACTGAATAGATGTTAATGGGAAAATGGTATGAAACTCGTATGTGACTACATATGTATGTACATAATAAGGCTGACTTCCAAAAAGTATCAATACAAAGTTTGTATACAGTTCTACTACGGTATATAAATTTTGTACATATGCAAAGTTACCAAACAATGCATCAACTACAAATCCGATGCTTGATTGCTTTTTTACTGCGCTAGATATACAGATTCACGACGTTTTGAAATAGTATACATTGTAAACATTTTGTACAGCGGCTATATGAAACACTATACTTTGTTCAAACACAAAGCAACTAACATTTTGGAAGTCAGCCTTACTGATGCCTTGAAAATAAATAGACTGGGTGGCCGTCGGTGTAACAGACACTGGTAGTTTATGATTTTTCAAAAAGTCTACTACTGCTACGAAGATATGCAATGAGTGCTTATGTGTAGAGTTTTGTCTTTAACTGTATGCAGTTATAGCCACAAGTATTGAAACATTTTTTTTTGTTTTACTAGAGATATTTATGAATTAAAATTTTAATAAAAGAAAACACTAGAAAAAAAATCAAAAAAAAAATAGAAATTTTTATTACTTTTTAAAACATAAATTACTACTACCACACGTAACAAATCAATTCCCACATGTCTAACACTATCACTGTAACATCCTGTTTAAAAAAATTCTCTACTTTAACGGCGTATGATTATAATTTGAAACAAGAAAAAATCGTTTTTTTTGTAAAAAAACCATCGAAGATCAATTAGTGAAGCAACAAATTCCATACAGAAAAGCTCAGTAGGAGAGCTTAAATGAGTGAGAAATCAGAGAAAAACAAAAACGAAAAAGAAATGAAAAGAAAGAAACTTTTATTAATGAAAACATCAAAGCGTTGAAAGTGTCTTCGAACACCTCAAACAGCTGGAGACAACAACTCAACCTATTCAACACCATCAAACCAACAACGTCCACCACCACCAGCACCTTACATTAATGTTTGCCAGTGACGATGGATGGTGGTACCCCGTTCGTTCGTTCATTCATTCTATCGTAAAAAGGCAAAAGATCACATAGTGGAATCAATTTATTTCTTGAAAATATTTTCAAAAGAATTTTTTTTTTCTAAAATAATTTCTTTTCATTTCTTTTTTTCTCATTTTTTTCGATTTTTTTTTTCATTTCTTTAATGCGTTTCTCAGCCATGTAACGTAGAAATGAACGAAAGTGGTAATTAACCAGAAGCCAGGCATTAAATTATAGAAAATATCGTCTCTAACACTATGAACAACAACAATAAAAACAACAACTAAACAGCAATAACAATAATAATCACAGTAACAGCAATAATAACAATGAATGGAATGGAATGGGCATGGGCATCATAAGTATACTCGTACACAGATGATCAACAGGTTACTGAAGGAATTAAACAAAGCCACGTTTTAAAGGCAATGATTTAAAGACAATAACTCGTACTCGTATACTTCGATACAAAATCATTATAATATTTTGATGGACGTCAATGATCATGTTGTTGTTGTTGTTATTGTTGCTTTTAACCTCCACTACTTGCCTCTCATGCCATTAGCAGAAGGCATTAGGCGAGTGTTGAAGTTACTCGCATTGCTGCTGCTGAAGCGATACAAACCTATTCGATACGTAACGTCATTTTTAATGAGTATTAGAGACGTAAAAGTACGAACAACTGATATTCGATAATCGATTATAAAGGAGTAGTTTCTAGAACCGTGAAGTCGCCCTAATCTAGTAGGTAGTGTGTTGGCTTATTAGACGCAAAGCCACCGTTAAAATCCCAGGTCAGATAGCTCCAACCAACACGAAATTTGAAAAAATATTTCTCCCGGTGATTTCTGGCAAAAACTCTCTGAGAATAAATAAAATTGCTATGAAAAGTTGTCGTTCGGTGACGATGTTAAAATGTAAGTTCCGCTATTCATATATAAAATTAACACACACAGTATAAGTGTTCTGAGGAGCTAGGTCGTAATCCAGACTGAAGGATTGTAATGGACAATTATGTAGGTATGCATGTACGTATGTAATTTATAAAGGGTCCGCCAAATAACTTTTTTTTTTTGAAAATGCTTTAAAAAAACTACTGAATATTTTCTCAAATTAATTTTTTTTATTTGAAAGTATTCATTCAAATGGCTGTCTCGGCTGGCCATGCAGTAGCCTACACGATCGGTCCAATTTTTAAGCACATTATCGATTGTGTGCAGCTGTATTTCACCAATGGCTTCACGAATATTGTCCTTTAAAGCGTCACTTGTCTCTGGCTTGTCGGCGTAACACTTATCTTTGACGGCACCCCACAAATAATAGTCCAACGGTGTCAAATCGCAGCGCCGAGGTGGCCAAACGACATTAGCTCTGCGGCTGATAATGCGATCTTCAAAAACAGGGCGCAAAACATCGAGTGTAGCTTCGGCTGTGTGGCACGTAGCGCCGACCTATTGAAACCAAATGTTGCCAACATCCTCCTCTTCAATTTTTGTGAACAAAAATTCGTTCAACATGGCCCGATAAAGATCGCCATTGACTGTAACGGCCGCTCCTTGCTCATTTTCGAAGAAAAATGGCCCAATTATGCCTCTGGACCAAAATCCGCACCAAACAGTGACTCGTTTTGGGTGCGTCGGCTTTTCATGTATGCGTGCGGGTTTTCTGTGCCCCAAATGCGACAATTTTGCTTGTTTACATACCCGCCAAGATCAAAATGAGCTTCATCTGAAAAGATGTTTTTTTTGCCAAAATCGGCATTTTCTCTAAGTCGATCGCAGGCCCACTTAGCGAAGCAAAAACGCATTGGATGGTCAATTGGCGTCAACTCCTGAACCAATTGGACTTTGTATGGTGTCATACCAAGGTCCTTATGCAAAATTCATCTCAATGATGTCTCCGAAATGTTCAATTGTTGAGAACGACGGTGAATTGATGACACTTTCTGCCACAGCAACAATATTCTCGGGTGTACGCACTCTTTTTGGCTTTTCACGCTTTGGTTTATCGATGAGGATGCCAGTTTCTTTCACTTTTTTTCACAAGATAACGAATATACGGAGCTGACGGTGCTTCTCTTCTTCTAAAATCCGTACGCAATTTTCGCACACATTCTGCAACATTACCATGATTTTCAAAGTAATGTCGCAATATTTCCCAGCGTTGTTCAAGCGTATACACAACCCTATTGGTTCAGCGGAAGGATAAAACTAATTATCTGTCAAATCAGACATGAGCTAAGTGTTACCATTCACGAAAGAAGCACTAGTTGAAAAAAAAAACGTTAAATGGCGGACCCGATAGAATCGTGTGATTTGATAAACAAACGGTGTTAGCTTCAGGAACTTGGCCCATAGCGTCGTTCTGTTGCAGACAAATGTCGTTGATGTCCAGATCATTCAATTAAAGTCAGAAGAAGTCGGATATCATCGATCAAGAGCGCACGCTATTTACAGCGTGGCCGTTGTCAACTGTCAATGTTCGGAAGTCCCTGTTGGAGCTCCTATGTAAATAGCTTGTTATTTACGAGCTTGTGTTATGGTTTCAAATGTCTGCAAATCTGTACATCATATCCTAGACGCAAACCACGGCGACCTATATAGGCAACACAAGAACTTAAATTTTTACATGCGTAGTCATGAATTTATTCTCACCCATAGGCTGGCTGGACTAAGCTATCTACTGGTAAAACCATCCTTACCGTTCTATTTCTCGTTCCAATTTCACAAAATGGTGGTTAATTATTCTTTCCACCTTCGAATTTCAAAAAAGAGGTGAAATGTTGTGGTAGTTAAAGCACTTGGGTACACACCAGTGCAATCTAGATTAAAATACGGGGAAGGCAAAGTTATTTCCATCATAGCTTTCTTATCCAGCAAATCCTTTTACCCATTCCCGCCCCAAAGCTGCAAACAACGATTATCACTGTAAGGTCGGGCAGTGTCAGGTCTTGAGAGTAAATAAGATTTTGGTACACAGCAGTGCAAACCAGGTTGAAGTGCCGGAAAGGCAAAATAATTTCCATCATAATTTTCAAATACCGCCCCAAAGGAGATATCAACGAACATCACTGTAAGGTCAGGTAGTACCTAGTCTTCAGAGTAAGTGCGACGCAATGAGCACAGTTCATTACCATTACAGCCCCATTCAACAACAGAATATAATTTTAGTAGATAATGTGTATGCTTCCAATCCGGTTAGGCGAGAAAAATCTGGCAATATTGCAAGATTTTTCCTCAGACCAGGATTTAACAGCAGCCTACCTATATTCATGTCTTGATAGGTATACGATAGGAGCGTGCCTGCTTTAGTGAGTTCAGCCGCATGATCATAACGCTCGATATCTCCGTGAAAAGAAACATACGATAGACAAGTACCAAACTGCAGTGAAAGTCAATGAAAGGAGTCGCGACATGTGTTGCTGTTTGGCTCTAAGAGACAATATATGTAAGTCCTATCAGTTGCACATTCCATTCTCATGAGTCCATACGTACATAAATAATTGATCCTTACAACCTTTCAGCCTGGATTACAACCTAGTCTATCATACCACCTCTGTTGTGTATGCTTTTTTTATACATGAGTGATGGGACTTACACTTTAAAGTCGATTCCGAATGACAAATTTTTGAGAAATTTTCTCATGATTAATTCCATTTTATTTGGCCATTAGGTCGGGCTGAAATAAACAACACAACCCACGCAGGGAAAGAAATTTCAAAAGCCAAGTTTACAACCATTCCAGCCTACATGCCCACAGAATTCCCTAAGCAAACTATGTAAGAGGACTAGTCTTTTTTGCTTGAAATTCTGGTGTGATATCTCGTCTATCAATGCTAAGTTTAGAAGAGAATATATAGCGTGGGCCAGCTATGAATTTAAATTTGAACCACCGGTCAAATTCATCACTGAACGTAATGAATCGACTTACGCTTGAGCAATGTTGGAATTTATTTGACCAACGAGAAATTGCATGATTACATCGGTTTTGCCAAAACTCATCTCTTCGGATGAAGCTCATTTTGATCTTGGTGGGTATGTTTATAACCAAAATTTCTGTATTCGGGGCTCAGAAAACCCAGACGTGTTCTTACAGAAGCTAATGCACCCATTATGAGTGATTGTTTGGTGCGACTTGTGGAGAGGAGGCATCAGTGGTCCATATTTGTATAAAAAAGAGGATGGCGTAACCATCACGTTCAATGGATACGCTTATTACACCATGATAACCGGTTTTTTTGTACCCGCTCTTCATGGTATTGATGTAAATGATATTTGGTTTCAACAGGATAGTGCAATTTGCCGCACATCTCATGCCACAATCGAATTATTGCATCAAACGTTTGATGGCCGTTTAATTAGCCGAAATGGTGATGTCAATTGGACGCCAAGAAGCTGCGTTTTGACCCCATTGAACTATTTGCTGTGGGGCGCCGTTAAGGAAAAGTATTATGCCGACAAACCAGAGACAATTGAGTTCATTGCGACAAGTGTCGCATGTTAGATAATTCGAAGAAGTCGTCGTAGTCTAGTAGGTAGTGTGCTGGCTTATTAGATGTGAAGCCAGGGTTCGAGCCCCAGGCCAGACATCAAGATAAAATGGAAAAAGTATTTCTTCGGCGGCTTCCTCTCAGCAGATTTCTGATAAAAACCCTGAGAGTAAAAAAATGCCATGAAAAAGTTTCTCAAAAATCTGTCGTTCGGAGTCGACTTTAAACTGTAGGTCCCACCGCTCATGTATAAAATTAACACACACAACATAAGTGGTGTGAGAAACTAGAACGTTGTACAATGGGTCAATTCGACCTCCGGGTACTATAATTGACAAGTACACGTCCTTTAACCTAACCTAACCTAGATAATCCGAAAATTATTCGATTTTTATACAACACTATTTACAAGACTTGCTTGTAAGAACAACTGCACTCACTCCTAAACAGTGATACAGTTTCTAATGCCATAAGAAACCGGTTCAGAGAAAAAAGATCTCTTCAATATTCAGTTTCTTCACAGCATCTTGGAAAAGCAATTTAAAAATCAATTACACGAGATGGTTATTTGACTTTAGCGATTCAAAAATGTTCATTCAAATATTTTTCAAACAACACAAACGATTTTAATCGTTTGAATTACAGGTGCCAATATCAACTAAGGTGGCAAAGCAAAAAAAATCTCGTTTAAAATATTTTTTCTTATGTTTTCTGTGATAGCATAACTAATGTTGAATAAAATAGTCGTTTTAAACTTTAACGAGAGAATATAATTTCTTGTTATTTGTTAAAATGCAATAGAATTGTGGTTTAAAATTCTTTTTGCATTCGTTTTCTTTTTTCTTTATTTTTTTTTTTTTTTATTTCAACATTAGAAATCCAATATTTACTACGTATATTTTTTATTTCAAATGGAACAAGCAGCTGTAAATGAATGTTTTAACAAAACTTTACTCAAAAAAGAAAAAAGAAAAAAAAACATCCATCATAAGCGGAAATGACCAAAAACATGTGTTGCAACACCTCCAGTTTCGTTTTAATTCCAAAATTTAATAAAAAAAAAACACGCGAAGAAGAAGAAGAGATCAAATGTCACCAAATGAAATTCCATTTTTTTATTTCCTTTTTTTTTCAGATTCATTTGCGCAACAATAAGTTTGAGATTCGAATCACAATCGAGATCATGTTAATGACACCGCCTCTTAGTCAGAACAGTCTGAGTCTGTTGCAACAATACTTTCTATACAATTGTGTATACAAAGTAAGTGTGTTGCTTTAAGGGTTTAAGGGTTCTTGTCACCTTTCCATGATGTTGCGTAATAGTAATGCAAACATATTTCATTTTTTTGTCTTTAAAGGATTTTAAATTGCAGGGTACCATAACAATAAAAATACAGTTTCGATTGTGTTAGAAATTAAAAAACTTTCAGTATGAAGACATAGTCTTTCATCTGCTTTTCAAGCTTGTATAGAAAATATCATCAGAGTATCGGATATCTTGACTTCGTTAGAAGACATCAGAAGAGTTTTTCCATAAAAAAAGAGCACAATTCGGTTTTCCCCAAAAAAAAAAACAGTGAATTTGGTTGAGCTGCAATAGCCTTTAATACATAGCGATTAAGTCACTTTTTGTAGAGAATTTTGGTTTGGCGGAGTTATAGGTCCATACTTCCGTTCGACAGGCCATCACTGCCAATGACGAATACTGTAGACTTAAATTTAATCTTATCGGGTGGGCCATCTATCGGTTTAAATTTGAACCATCGGTTATTTCGAATCTGGCAATACTTACATAATTTTTTGAAGTCGCCGTAGTCTAGTAGATAGTGTGTTGGCTTATTAGACGTAAATCCAGGGTACGTGCACCAGGCCAGACATCAAGACAAAATACAAAAAGTATTTCTTCCTCTCAGCAGATTTCTGGCAAAAACTGTGAGAGTAAATGAAAAATTGCCATGAAAAGTTTCTCAAATAAATCTGTCGTTCGGAGTCAACTTTAAACTGTAGGTCCCGCCACTCATGTATAAAATTAAACACACAACATAAGTGCTGTGAGAAACTAGGTCGTAATCCTGTCTGAAGGGTTGTAACGATGAATTATGTATGTATGTACAGTACCTGGAGGTCGAATTGACCCATTGTACAATCATCACGATCAATGATAACAGATATTGATGTTAACGATGTTTGGTTTCAACAGGATGCTTCAACTTGCCACACATCTCATGCTACAATCGATTTATTGCGTCAAACGTTTGATGGTCGTTTAATTAGCCGCCAAGAGTCTGCGATTTGACACTATTGGACTATTTTCTGTGGGGCGCCATTAAAGAGCAGTGTTATGCCGGAAAACCAGTGACAATACGGCATTTGAAGGCATACATTCGGGAGGTACTGTGAGGGAAGCCGCTGCAGCCATATGAATATATTAATATTCCATTTCTTACTGGAAGAATTGTACTTCACAACAAAAAAATAAATAAAGGATTACGACCTGGTTTCTGGCGTGACCTAAAGTTTTAAAGTCGACTCCGAACGACAGATTCTTTTGAGAAACTTTTCGTGGTAATTTTAAGTTACCCTCAGTGTTTTTGCCAGAAGTCTGCTGAGAGGAAGTCGCTGAAATAATTTTTATTTTTAAGTTTCATATTGTTAGAGATGTCTGATCTGGGGTTTGAACCGTGACCTCACGTCTAATGAGCCTACAATCTATCTACTAGTTTATGGCGACCACATGGGTAAATACTTAATAAATTTCAAAGAAGTTCCAGCACTGATCTAGGATTTCTTTATCCATTTTCTTCTTTGGTCCTCCTTATATCTTTAGGGCTATAGTTTTAAGAACACTTTTGCAAGTGTTTCCTCCATACTTTCGGAAAATTGTGTTACTCAACGTCAACGGTTCCCATCAATAAGAAGCATGTGGTACTCTTAGTATTGTAAACATTTGAAAAATATTTTCAAATTATTGGGATTTTGTATATTCTGGCAAATGAAGGCCTATTTGTCTATTACTGAGCACTTGTAAAATAATTGATAAGGTGCCGATATATTTTTTATCAAAAGTTTGCAAGGAGCAGTACCTTAAGTCTCAGTAGGTATATACTGAGGGACAAGACAAATTCAAATAATTTTTCCTCAGATCCCTTTTAACTACTTATCAATTCCTTATAATTTGTTGTTTTAACTTTTGATCGCACTTCAAAAGCCGTTTTGTAGTTGTTCAACTATTGTTTACACATGATTGTGTGGTCGCGTTGTAGGGCATTTGAAAAGGTTCACTTGAAAATCAAAATTTCTTTCTGAGTGTTGATGTTGATAAACAATAATTAAATTTAATTCGTAAATAAATCGGATTAATTGACGTATCGCTTCCCAGTTCCCAGTTCACTTAGAAAAACGCCACCTAAACCAATAATTTTCGCCATCAAAAATTAAATGAAAACGAAGAAGATGCAAAAAAAAGCAGTGAATCAAACCAAAAAAGGCCACTTCAAACAGAAAATAAACTCATACTTCGTACTTCAACAATAATGAAAACAATTCATATCAAGTACCAAACAAATCAGCAGGAATAATAACAAAAAAAAGGAATTCCTTTCATTCTTGTATTTCTTGAATACAATTGAAGATGAAATTTGAACTGCAAAGAAAACAAAAAACGCTTACGTTCCTGTTGCAAGCATTCAAGCAAACATAAGGTAAGGACTTGAAGTTAAGGGTCCGTCCGTTTGCAACATTTCTACTGATGCTGCTGCAACAACACTCACTGATGTTGAAAGAGCAAAACACAATAGAAAAACGGCAGTTATTTAGCAAATTATAACAGAAAAATAAACACACTTGTACTCATTTTCCTTTACCATTCCCTTCCTTTATTGCGCTTCTTTTTCCTCTTCTTGGATTTTTTTGTTTTCTGTTTTCTTTTTCCATCCGACGTGTTGAACGGACTTTCGTTCGGAATACAAAATACGAAAGAAAGAAAGAATTTTTTTTTTTTTTTTGAACGAAATCCGGCATACTAAAGGAAAGAGTGCAAGAAAATACTTGAAAAGATTCTTTGTTTGTTCTTTAAAACAAAAAAGAAGAGAAAAAATTGTAGGAAGCTACCATGTTCGCTGTTAAGGTACACTGCATGGATACATGTACAGTACACCACCGGTCAAGGCACCATGTAGCCTTAATTATATTTTTCACTAACTTTTAAGAGTAGCACCCTGCCTAGCTGTTCATCGTTTAAATATTAAAATCGCAGGAAATTTTTTGAAGTTTCGCTGCCTTCTTGCAAGCGATGTACAATTGTCTCCTGAACTTTAAACAATCTCTTTCCACTAAGGCCTTAACATATAAGACAGAGCTATTCTACTACGGCCCCCTTCAAATTGACATTCGCTATATTAATAGGCTCCATAGTACCCACCTATAAACTTTAGACTTCTAAGTCCATTATGCTATCTTACAATCTAAGCATAAAAGCGAGGAATAAAGCATTGGATATACGTATACCATGATGGTCAGCCTAATTACGATTTTAGTGGGCATTATTTAGGCAGGCAGAACGTATTTTAAAACAGCTGTCCCACATCGTTGCTGAATATAAATTCGGTAGTGGCGACCAGAACCACTAAAACCTTTAATTTTAGAAAATTCTTCGCCACAAGACTAAAAAGGGAATCCAATTTGAGGTATGCGGATGGTGCAAAGACAAATTGTATACCAATAGCGGGGAGAGTGCGTCCTAGGGCTTAATACTTGGTACCTAAGGAGAAAATCTTCCAATCACAATACCACACCTTCAAAAAACGTGTTCCGATCAACTTGAATGGGAAGTACAAGGAGAGGTAATACTCTCTGACTGTCACGCCGTAAAGAGAGTACCATGTACCCGTGGTACTGATTTAAGATTAGGACGGGAGCCTTTGTAGAAAAATCTTTTTTTAGTCAATATATCGACGCCTCCGTTCTATAACATTCTAAGTTCAAAAAGTGTGTTATGAGCTCTCAAAGTTTTCACGCGACATGCGACTATATGTGTAATCTGAGTAGATTTTTCGCTATAACTTCGGAACGGATCGGCGTATCTTAACCAAATTTTGACAGTATTTAAGTTAGAGAAGGTGGAATTTAAAAATGCAAGAATATTAAAAACGATCTAAGTACACGTTATAGAATGGAGGCATCGATATGACGATTAAGGAGCTTAATCGTCTGTTCTTCAAGTTTTGATGGCAATAATTAATTTGAAGGCAATAATTAATTTACTCCGCCATTCAGTACGTACGAAGTTTACTAGAGAATAATATAAGGCTGCCTTTGTAAGCTCTCTGCTGAATTCCAAATCATGCGAGAACTCGCAGCATTTAGTCTGTGTCAGCTTGGGAGGAGGAAAACTTCCGTGCCGTCGACAGAACCGGAACCTTAATGTGGTGTGGGAAGACACTATTCAAAAGTACTCTTCTGACCTGAAATGCATGCATGAATCATTTCGAACCTAACTTGTAGGACATCAGAGAATCTAGTAGAAACAAATCACTGGAACAGGCACATGCAAACTATACCATGTTAACGTATTCCAGTAGGAAACACCTGGGTTCTTATCAAGTACTAAACAGGGATAATTCCAATAGTGAACGGCATCTTGAAGTTTGTGAAGGCAAAAGAATTGGGGAAAGGCTTTATAGGAACTTATGTATACATATAGTTGGACTTTAGCACGTCTTTACGACAACAATAATCAAAGCCTTTCTACGCTCTTTTGCAAGACAAATGGTCTTCTAAGAAATCATTTGATAGTCATCTTTTTTCTGCCTAGAAGACGGAAAGCTTCTACAGTTCCTTCTGAAGGTTTCCAGTTCGGATGACTTTCGCCATCTACAGGCAAAACCCTCTGTAAAAATGTATTGGGTGTAGTGGTGAGGAACTTTGCTTATTGAGCCCTTCTACTATCGTTTCTTAAGAGGAGGCACTTTCTAACATCAAGGATGTAAACATAGTCACAAAAACTTGTATTCCTTGAATCTCAAGCACTTGAATAATATGTGTTCCTCGGTTTTGCTTTCATTGTGGCTTTTTGGATTTTTTTGCTTACTTGTTGTACCGAAACTGAGTCATAGAGGTGTACTCCCATCGGGTACAGAGTTCACTTGCAGTGCATCTCTTGTAAATTCAATTTATCCATCTCGTCTCACTGTGATAATTATTTTGACTATGTACACGTCTGTAAGAAATCAATGATTAACTCAGTGCCTAGTGTAGGGTCCCAAATGAAGAGAAAAAATGAAAACAATTGTTTAACGAAAAACGGACCAAATGCCAAGAGACTTGAAACAATACAACAAATAAAAAATACAACAATAACAACCAAGAATAAATGAAAAAGGAGAAAAAAATGAAACAAAACAATTGAATTCAAGAAGCTCACACCCAAAGTGTATAATTACACAACCGTCAAACACAATAGAGACACCAACAACAGCATTACTTGGGTTACCAGCATCAGCAACAGCACTAGCTGCAGCAACACCACCACGACCACAGCCAACAAAGTCTACTAAATACTTCGAACGTATTACAACAAAAACAACAAAAAAAGTAAACACAAGTACGTGTACTTGCTTGTGTTCCGTTTTTTCTAAGCGAACGAAAATGAGTTTAAGATTGCGCACCACTACACTACACTACACTTCTCTTGCATTCGTTGTGCCCAAAAGTCGAAAATTTGCTTGTTGTGTCGTTGTATACTTTTGCTTAAACGCTTGACTAGCAACGAGTCTAATAAGGTTTGCATTGTTGGTTGGTTGGTCGACTGGTGGCACCCTTGCTGTATATCCTTTTTGATCCTTTCGTAATGTTTCTTTGTGTGTGTGTGTGTTTTTTTATATTTTGTTTGCGTCATCATCATCATCATCCTGTGGCACCTTTAGCATCTGAGGCATGTTCCAGTTTAACATCTTTTTTTATGACGTATTTTTTTTTATTCTTTTCAAATTTTTATTTCATTTCAATTCAGTTTTCAATTCAATTGTTTTTTATTATGATGCAAAGATTTTTTCCTTTTTTTCTGTCAACATTGGGTGTGTCTTGAGATATTTGTCAGACGATTTCCGGCACATTTAACAAACGAAACGAAAAAGAAAAACGAAAACCGAAAGATATTTGAAATGGTATTTGATTGCAACAGAAAATATTGCTGCCACTCACTATACGTCTGTACGAAAATTTTGAATTTTATTTTTCGATTGAAGGCCTATTTAGAGCACACATTTAAAAATATGATAAAAAATTAATCATCTGATCATCACTTTTTAGTTTCACTGTTTTAGTTTCACTAAACAAATTTGAAATTGCAATTCAAAGTCGCCGTAGTCTGGCATGTAATGTGTTGCTGAGTATCAACCTAAATATACATATGTATCGTTGTACACGTCATCGAACGTATGGAAAGATGTGGAGTACCACCCGCGACTCTACATTCTCTGATAACCTCATCTGTTCTGCTCTGTACTCAGCTTTGTACTACCTAGCGAAGTTAGTTTATCGAATTAAAATATTTTTAACATCCAGTGTGATTACCGAAGTCGCCGTGGTCTAGCCAACACACTGGCTTATTAGACGTAAAGACAGGGTTCGAGCCCCAAGCTAGACATCAAAACAAAATACAAAACAAAAGTATTTTTTCGGCGACTTCCTCTCAGCAGATTTCTGGCAAAAACTCTGAGAGCAAATAAAAAATTGCCGTGAAAAGTTTCTCAAAAATCTGTCGTTCGGAGTCGACTTTAGACTGTAGGTCCCGCCACTCATGTATGAAATTAATACACAACATAAGTGGTGTAAGAAACTAGGTTGTAATCCTGACTGAAGGGTTGTAATGACCAATTATGTATGAAATTATGAACACTGCACGCTTCTGGTGCTATCGTTTTGGTGTTACTGTTCCAATATCGACGACATAGTATGGATCTGGGTCTGTATTAAGAGTGTAGAGCTTCTTACTAGATCAGTAACACTAAGCACTGTAGCTTTCATTCCCCTTGAAAAACTGTTACTATCAGGCACCTATTTTACATTCGTACATGAACATATCCCTCAAATCCCCTTCGAATACATTTGCAGTTGAAAAACCGTTGAAACAACCTGTTGAATTGTGTAGAACAGAGCACATGTGCATCACTTGATCCCTTTACTCCTTGCATAACAGTTTTATAAGCTATTCTCCAGAAATCGGCATCTGCACTATCCTGCTACCTTGCACTTGAAGTTGGTTGTCAATTATGTTGGCAACTCTCATACATTCAACGCCTTCGAAGCTGATGCGCAGATATTGAAGAGATTCGCTTATTAGACGGGAGGTCATGGTTCAAAACCTAGGTCAGACATCTACAATATGAAAAAATATTGGTTCGGTGACATCCCCTTAACAGATTTCTGGCAAACACTCTGAGAGTAAATAAAATTGCCACGAAAAGTTTCTCAAAAAATGTCTCGTTCGGAGTCGACTCATATTTACAAAATAACACACACAACACAAGTGGTGTAAGAAACTAGATTGTAATCCTGACTGAAGGATTGTAATGACCAATTATGTATGAATGCATATAGTAGTTCGATATAAAACAATGGGTTAACATATCCCCATAAAGAAAAAGCCAGTTAAAGAGGGAGGGAGTGAATAAATAGAGCCACATTCTAGAAGTTGCCATCAATTGGATTTTACAATAAATCGAATAGTAAGCGCTCTGTATGGCAAGTTGAGCTGTCTTGTTGCAACAAAATGTTGTCGGTGTTTGGCTAATCCAGTTATGGCTCGATAGCGTCCGCCATTGGCAGCAGCCTCTTGCTTATATCAAAAGAAATAAGGGCACAGTTTTTGCTAGAAATCTGCTGAGAGAACGTCACCTAAGAAATATTGTTTCATATTTCGGTTTGTTCATGATGTCTGACCGGGGACATGAACCGTGGCGTTACGTCTAATCAGCTAACGCACTCCCTACTAGACTACAGCTACTCCAATCAATTTAATTTTGCTTATTGACGTTGGTATTTATACAGGAAATAGTTCCATTATGGGACACAATTCCTTGATCGCTGGGCGTCACTTCTTCATACTCTGGGAAACTGGGATTGAACATTTCTCACCGGCTGCCGAACTACTGTAGGGTGCTTCAGGCGGAGGTGATGGTCATTTACCGGGCCGCTCAATGGATCCTCGTTAACGGTGCTCCTTTCAACCGCGTCTCGGTCTTCTCCGACGGTCAGGCCGCCATAAGATCTCTGTCGGGTTTTGTGAATAACTACAGGATCATTAGGGAATGTCGCCGCTGTCTCGACCTTCTTTCTTAGAGCTTCAGCGTCTCGCTGGTCTGGGTCCTCGGGCACAGTAATGTTCTGGGGAACTGTAGGGCCGACGAGCTCGCCAGAGCTGGTGCACTCCTTCTGGAATCGTCTTCGATTGAGTTAGGCATGCCACTTGCCTCGTTCGAGTTGGCTATTATGCGGAAATTCTTTCGAGACGCCAACCTACCCTGGGTCAATGTGGAGTCCTGCTCTATCGCGGAAAGGATGCGGCTCCCATTCAACGACTTCTGCCGAGGGTGCGGATCCGCTGAGGAAGAAGAGACTGTGATCCACTTCTTCTGTCAGTGTCCGTCACTTGCTTGTCAGCTTGACGAAGCTATCATCTATTGACATCAAGGATATAGCTTCGTGCATCAGACTTTCTGGCTGGTTTTCCAGTGTGGGGTAGTCGTGCTTCTGATGAGCAGCCCTTGTGCTGACCAACTTCTTCCTCCTCCCTGGTCTTGGTGGAACTTGGTCAGTACAGGGACTGCGTTCACCCGTGGCATCAAAACGAGCCGCTATGCGCGCTCGAGTGAACTTTGTGACATGATCAAAGCTACCACTACGACATAACCTAACCTAAGCTAAGGACAAAAGTTAATAAATTGAGAATCGAGCCTCTTTACAACCTTGGACTACTGTTCTCATCGGTCTAGACAATTCTTTGTCTTGTTAATGGCTTTGAATCGAGAAGAGTAAAATGGCTGTGAAAATGTTTAAAAAGACGCTTGCTCAGTAGGCCGATTATATTGACCGTTAAAACGCTGTATGAACTTCGTGAAAAAAAATATTTTCGAAGAAAATTTCCGCGTCGTTCAGGCCCTAAATGATTCATGAGGACATGCCAAACCTTTCTGAACAGAAATGTCTACACAGTTTAACATTTTCAGCTGTCAAACCAGTTGAGGATCAAGATCATTAGTTCTCGTGCAGCCCAAAAAACAACCCCCGATATAGGATAGTTTCACGAAGCCTGATATTAACAGGGGTAAAGATTTTAGTCGCTAGGAATACGGTAAACAAGATAACATCAGTGACCTATGGAAGGTATCCAATTTCCTCTTCTCGTACCTCTAGGACGCAAGGAATATGGATGGTCCGGCTGGACTAAAAATGAAGACAGTCTAGACGAATCCGTGTAGAATTTACAAGAAAATTGTGTTTCAAAAAAATCATGGCTTAGACGACTGTATGTTGGACCTCCCCGTGTGGTAGCGGAAATAGAATACTACCACAGTGATCACCATACTTGTCGTACACGGCGGAAAGGATGCTGCTACCAGTCAGGACCTGTTTGAGGTTCAACTGGCAGCAGTCTGGTCTTACTTGGCTGCGAAGCCTAACCAGAGGTCTTAATCTGGTCCCCCTTGTGGGAGCGACGTGGTGGCTGTGGTTTAGACCCAAATCACGGGAAGTGTGTCAGTACGGTGTGGCGTTACACTCTTAACGCATTGAAGGAGTTTAGGTGGTCTCCGACCCCTAAACAAGAGGGAAGTCATACCCAAATAGTATGGCTTCGAATTGCTACCTACATACAGGGTTGCAGCCAGTGATTGCAGTATGTGGGGGCGTTGGTAGACGCATTGCATTTCACCCTGTGCGAAGAGCACCGTGGGATTAAGTCCACATGGATAGGTACCAACGTAAAACCCGCACATAGTTGTATGCCTAAAGAGCTGATGCATAAACATTTCTAAGTTTTTTAAGAACTTCCCTGCTTTTTTGGATTGTTCTTAACATAATTGCATGCGTGTTATGGCATGCCATGCTCCCCGTAAACTTGCATTGAAACGTACAAATTGTTTTGCAATATTTATGCATGATTTCAAGAGTTTTTTCCTCTTTTCTTTTCACCAGCAATTGTTTGGTAATCCAACCCATTTGAAGTTTATGCAGAAGACGAATTGCATGAAATGATGGTGGCAACAAAAAAAATAAAAACAGAAAAAAAGATTCGTTCTGTGGTTGTGCTTATGAGAGCCAGCCAGTGCAAGTACTTTTTCATGAGCTTTCCTTATAGTTGGGGGCCTAAAACATAAAACGCTTAAACTGCAAACAAAAAAAACTGCATAAATGGGAAAAAGAAGCAGAGGGAAAAAAATATTAAACTTGTTGTAGAACGAAGGTGTATTATTAAATATGGCGGCTTTAGTTGCATCCACAACAGTCTTGGGTTGGTTACCGCATTTATTTCTTTGGTAACGTTTTTGTTTTTAATTTTTTTTCTTGTTTTTTCTCTGATAGTTTTGCTTAAAGTATTTCCTTTTTATTGTTGTTGCCTTTTTTCATATATTTTCCAATGAAAGTAGCTTTTTTTTGTTCCTTCAATTCGTTCGTGGTGTTCGTTTTTATGGAAACATGAACACTTGCAATGCAAAACGCACTCTGTTGTGAGGTTTTTTTTATGCAAAATTGTATTCATTTTCCCTTTTTATTTTTTCAAAGAAATCCATCCATTATTAATCGTATAGAGTTAATCGTATAGCGATTTCATTTCTTTTTTTTTATTTCCTCCCCGGAATAACAACGATTTTATTACAACGCAAAAGGCTGATTAGTTAAAAAACCCCAGTGAGAGGAAGGAAATTCGAATTCCCTGTTTTATAGCTTCAGTTATGATTCTGATGAAAATTTAATTAAAGATGCCTTGGATCGATAATTAAGCCTTGCTATCATTTTTTTACAGTGATTGTAGATAATGTTACAAACTCATTAAGACTTCAAAACTTATCATGAATTGCAGTCCAAGTTCTTATAGCGATGAAGACATTAATCCAATCGGACCTGACTTTTTAATCCGAAGATAAAATTAACGACCATTAGGGCACATTAATCCACCGAAGCCTAATTTTATTATTTCGGTGTAAAGCAGTAAGCTTCTCTATCACCAGAACCAGTATTTTAAAGGGCGTTCTAGTTCAGAATGATATGCAGAAACATCATTTTTGTAGCGGTTTAGATGTCAGTTATCGTCTTCCTGAAACATCTGCTGTCAACGTTGTCAAGGAATCAGTTGCCATAGGTTAGGTTAGAGGACGTGTACTTGTCAATTAAGACAAATACAGTACCCGGAGGTCGAATTGAACCATTGTACAACGTCCTAGTTTCTCACACCACTCATGTTGTGTGTGTTAATTTTATACATGAGTGGCGGAACCTACAGTTTAAAATCGTCTCCGAACGAGAGATTTTTAAGAAACTTTTCATGGCAATTTTATTTTACTCTCAGAGTTTTTGCCAGAAATCTGCTGAGAGGAAGTCGCCGAAGAAATACTTTTCGTATTTTATTTAAGATGTCTGGCCTGGGCCTCGAACCCTGGCTTTTCGTCTAGTAAGCCAACACACTACCTACTAGACCACGGCGTTGTTAACTTCAGTTCTCTTTAAACCTCTACCTTCCACTTAAACTTCAGTTGGTGTATTCTGCTGCTCTGTATATGTAAAGGACCATTAATGTAGAGCACCTATGAATCTGTATTATTAGCTACACATAATAGATTTTCACATATGTACAGTACGACAGAATCCACAACCATTGATAGCATCAACTTTTTTCACTGCAACGACCATCAATATTCGTTTCCCTTCTACCCTTTTGCTCTCTGTACAGTTAATATGAGGAAAATATTATCCAGTCATCTCTTTATTCCCGCTATTGCAGTGTTGCACATTGTTTCCCGAATTTGCAGTCGTGTGTCTAGAACAACCAACGTGATATCATCCGCTTTGCACTTCCTGCGCTATCATTGTTAATGTGCCAATAGCGTCGATTGTAGACCTGAGTCTGTATTAAGAGCGACGGGTTTGTTACAATGCTTAAAATGTAGCTTTAATCACCCCTGGTTCTATTTCTCTAGAAGCTACCAACATATCCATCAAGTCCTTTTGAATATATTTGCAGTCGAAAGAACTCCGAACCAATCTGTCCCAATAGTATAGGCCAGTTGTGGAGCCTTGGATCCATGTCAATCTTATAAGCCATCTTATATCAGTCTTATATCGATTGCATTGCAATACACACATACCTTCATAGCCCTCGAAAACATATCTACCTCAGGTATGGTATACACCACCTAAGCTTCTTGTGAAACTAATCAGGGCTCCTGAACTGGGCTTTGAAGCATTACTCTTTGTACTGAAAGAATAGTCAGTATTTAACAGGAGCATTCCTCATGCGCCTTAGGCTAGATAAAATTGCAAGTTGATCCAATTCGACACACTAAGGCATTCGCAGCCCCATTGTAATACCGTGGAACCCTAATTAGGTAGAACCGCCAGAATAAAACCAATCTGTATTGCTTAGAAAGCTCATATCGATTATTAGAGATATCAGATTGATCCTCTAAGCAAAATTATCCAATTTTCCAGTTGTAGCAGGTCGTTGACATAAGCAATGTTCTATGCTTTCCTCCTCATTTTCAGCTCCACAGCCGCTACAGTTGCCAGTAGACAAGTAGTATCCCTAAAAGCTATATACGTATCTCTATGAGATAACGTGCGATAATACCGCTTATATTCACACTTAAAAAATCTGTGCGTTTACTTGGAATATTTGCTTAGTTGTTCGGCTTTAATTCTTCGCCACCCATCCCGTCGAAATTTGAGTTTATAGGACAGCGCTAGCTTATTCACGTCTTTCACAACTGGTGTAATTCGTAAGGTAGTGACATCTCTAGTAAGCTTGTTCTGTATATAAGACCAATATCATGCGACTGTTCAAGTGTTTCTTTAAGAGTAAAAGCTTCTGTCTATTAAGCGCTAATATAATCCGCAAGCAACCTTGACATACCAAGTTTAAGCTCATTTGAAAATATTTACCCTTAGGCTTAAGGGATCCATATTTAGAGAACTTAACATCTTGTTGTCTATCCGGAATAAAGCTGATCATATGAGACAACAGCGGTAGTATGATGCCCCTTCTATTTATGTGTCATTGGTGCACGCATTCCTACTACACTGAGAAGAATTCTTCATTGATATTGAAGAGATTGCAGTTTGGCTTGCGTTGTTCTAAATAACTCTAGGATCGTTAGGGAATGTCGCCGCTGTCTCGACTTTCTTTCTGGCCGCTTCACCAGTGTCTCACTGGTGTGGGTCCCCGGGCACAGTAACCTTCCGGGAAAATGTAAGTCCGACGAGCTCGTTAGGGCTGGTGCGCTCCTTCCGGAATCCTCTTCAATTGAATTGAGTATGCCACTTGCCTCGGCCAAGTTGGACATTGCGCGGAAATTCTTTCGGCACACCAACCTATCCTGGGTCAATGAGGGGTCCTGCTCCATCGCTAGACTCACCTGGCCCTTGATGGATAGAAGGCGTACCAACCAATTACTTGGTCTTGGTCGTGACGTCATCTCAATCACAGTGGCCATGCTCACAGGTCATTGCGTTATGGGTAGACACGCGGAAAGAATGAGGCTTCCATTTAACGACTACTGCCGTGGATGCAAATCCGCGGAGGAAGAGAAGACTGTTATCCACTTTCTTTGTCAGTGCCCGTCTCTTGCTAGCTGCAGATATAGATTATTTGGCTCTCCGTTTCTTGTCAGCTTGACGGAGCTATCATCTATTGACATCAAGGATACAGTTTCGTTCACCAAACTTTCTAGCTGGTTTTCCAGTGTAGAGTAGTCGTGCTTTTGATGTGCAGTCCTTGCGCTGACCAATTTCTTCCTCTTCCCTGATTTTGGTGGAACTTGGTCAGTACAGGGACCTGAGTTCACCCGTGGCATCCCAACAGGCCGCTATGCGTGCTCAAGTGAGCTTTGTGATATCAGAGCTACCACTACGACCTAAACCTAAACCTGTTCTAAAGCGAACTACATCTCCAGGTAAAAGTTTTGCAAGATAGGTCAGGAAGATAGAAAAAACACTTCTAATGGGCAGTGATCCTTAATATAGATTAATGGAAAGATCGCTGTTCGTTACTGATATTTGTTTAGTCCTTGTTTAAGCCGAAAAAAGCTTTGATAAAAACTTCCATCTTTCCATCTTTCGCCAGTTTCGAATGGAATCAATCAGCAAAGTTGCAACCCAAATAGTGGTCGTTTTGCTTCCGTTCTAATACGAGCTGTATTTGATGTGTACATAAGCCAAGATCCTTAAGTCAAAAATTCCAGCAAACCAGAGTCTCCTCTATATCCCCGGCTTACAGTAAGCATCGGCCGATTGTACTGTACTGTACGACATACAGTGGTGGCCTTGTAATTTGAAACGACTTAGCAACATGTATGTTTGTTAATTTATTTTACAGTTTTCACTGTGTACCTGTGATCAAAGGTTTTGTTTGGAGGACGTCTTACATACGTTTTTCCATCAGATTGGGACAAATCAAACTTAGATTCGTCACTCCAGAGAACTCTGTTCCAGAAACATCGTCTCTAATTATAAGGCCACCACTGTATCTAGTCGTCACATCTCATGATGCAACCCAAACAGTAATATTTGCTGTATTTTATATGTACCTAGGCCATGGTTCTTATGTAAATCAATCCAACAAATCAGAGTCTGCCCTATATTCACAGCTTGTGGTGAGCACTGGCCTACTGGACTACTGAGGTACTCAGTCTTTACGTTTCGTTATGCAAAGGTTATGCGATAGTGAATGAAATTCAATTGAAGAATGCAAAAATGAGGCCTAAATTACACTCTTTTCTCTCTTGTATTCTAGTGCTCGTATTTAATTTCTGCATAAATTTTCGGTCCACACAACTGCTAACAATTTTTTTTTCTAGAAATTTATACTCGTCATCAAATTGCAATAAAATTTTAAACAGATTTTATACATTCGTACTTTACAGGCTGTATTCATTCTTTTTGTTTAAATTTTGTTTTTTAATTTTTTTTATTTTTTTTGCAAAGTTTTGTTAGTTACCTTGTAATCTTTAGTTTTAACTTGAATATTCTCAGCCATAAATTGTGCTGCTGTTTCCTCTTTAACATCTTGTTGCTGTTGTACCATAACAATGGTTACATGACAGCCAATTCTATGGCGAAAATGCGACCAAGACCTCGACCAGTACCAGTTAATGCTGCAAAGTAAATACAAAAAAACAAGAACCGCGAAAAATATTTAAAAACAAACAAATTAAATAACTCTCTGTAGACAAAACCAAAAAAAATTGAATGAATCATGATTTTGAATAAGAAATAAACCCAAAAAATAATATTTTTTTAATAAATACCACAGTTTAGTACGTATATTGTATATTTGTTGTTTTTATTCATTATAATTATTTACCTAATTGGTCCAAGCATTATTAGAATGATCAGATGCTTAATATAGTGACACCACCATAGGGAAACACCAAACCTTCTCTACCTTATAGGACAACAGCAACAGGATTTATTTTATTTCCGACTAGCTATAGCCTGCGCGTGTTGCTGCGCCACCAACTAAAATAAATTTGAAGGAAAGACATTACAAAAATGTCCAATTAATTTTGAATCATTTTATTGATTTTGTTTCCCGTTGTCTTGATGATTCGGATGAACGGGCCTGAGTAGTACGCATTATACTCGAAGATTTTCCAGTCTCAATGCTCGTCTGAATCTGAGTCTCGTAATACTCTTTTCTTCCTTGCTTGCGGTGTAGGTCGACCAATTGCTTGTCATTCATTTTGAAAAATTTTCATTGACGCTGTCCATCGGAAATTAATCGCACCAAACTCCGTCGACTCATGCGCAACAACTTTGTTAAAGAATGCGCAGTTTACGATTTCATTCATTTTGAGTAATCTTCAGTGGCGCCACCTGCCGGAAATTAGTCATACCAACTCAGAAACCTTCCCCGGCTCATGCGCAACAACTTTGCTAAAGATCATATCATGATCAAATGCATAGTTTACGATTCTATAAGGTACATACAAACAAACATTCATTTTCATATACAGTGAGCGCCATAAGTGAGTCAACACTTTTGTTCTTAAGTATAAAACAGTTTTGTTCTTAAGTATAAAAAAGTTCCTTTATCATGAATTGTTGTTTTTGTTTTAACATTTTATAAGTAATAGATAAACGATTTTATTTTTTGAAATTTATTCGACTATTCTCATTTGCTTTTCTCGCTATCCTAAGAAAATGAATTATTTCAGTGGTGTTTACTCACTTTTGGCGCTCAGTGTATGTAGACTATGGGAGGTGACACGCCCACTATAGTCAATCCGCCCATTTTGTTCATATATACGTCAAAGTCTTCCATAAAAAATTTTAGGACTCTAGCTGTTGCAGTTTATGAGATATGCGACATTAAATACTTATTGGGTATGAGGGTGTGGCACCTCGCCTACTTGAAATTTCAAAATAAAATGTAGCCTATAGTTCCTTCCAGACATACAGGAAGGTACTGTTCAAATTTCAAGAAAATTGGTCCACCCGTTCAGCCAAACAAACAAATAAACACACATTCATTTTTAATGAATACGTTGTATATTGTATATATGTATGTTGTTTTTATTCATGATAATTATTTACTCAATTGGTCCAAGAATTATTAGAATGATCAGATGCTTAGTATAATGAAACAACCATAGGGAACCAGCAAATCTTCTCCACCATCTTATAGGACAACAGCAACAATATTTATTTTATTTTTGATATACGTTAATGACATACTTTAATAACGTAGATCATCGGGTATATAATAGCAAATCATTTCTTGCAATGTCAACCAATCCGTATTGTGCAATCCCTGAAAAAGCTCGATATAAATCGAGAGAAGTGCGGTAGTCATAGCTCTTAGCCTCATCCATTTTGGGGATTGACGTTACATAAGCAACCTTCCAAAATGATGGAAAAATATCGTCACGATATGAGGCACTGAAAACTCAGGACCAGTGCTGAAATACCATCCGGCCTAGATGTCTTCTTTATGTTGAGATCCTTACTAAAACCACAGTTTATCTCAAAATTCGTATGCATTCCACAATGTTCTCCTCTTACCAGATTGAATTTTTCTTGAGGATTTGAAACTCTAGTGGAACATTTCCATAACAGGTTGTGGACCAATCTAACTCGAGGTCGTCAATCGTTGTTGTACAAAATAATATATGCCGCTAAATTCTCCATGCCGAAGCTTTCTCAATTCCGAAAATGTGAAGGAGATATTCAGATTGCTAAAGTAGCCGTAGTCTAGTAGGTAGTGTGTTTATTAGACGTAAAGCCAGGGTTTGTGCCCCAGGCCAGACATCAAGACAAAATACAAAAAGTATTTCTTCGGCGACTTTCTCTCAGCAGATTTCTGGCAAAAACTCTGAGAGTAAATAAAATTGCCATAAAAAATTTTTTCAAAAAATCTGTCGTTCGGAGTCGACTTTAAACTGTAGGTCCCACCACTCATGTATAAAATTAACACAAACAAGATAAGTGGTGTGAGAAACTAGGATGTTGTACAATGGGTCAATTCAACCTCCGAGTACTGATCTTGTCTTAATTGACAAGTACACGTCCTCTAACCTAACCTAACCTAACCTAACCTATTCATATCGTTTCGAATCCAAACAGCCCCAAATGCTTTACATTATGATTAATAGCTGCCGGATATATATTACCGATATGATATGAGACATTAATATGCAATATCCTACTATTTTGGGTAAATAGTTATGCAGACAACACGGAAACATAATTCATAATCGCTAACTAAGGTAGGCACTATAATTGATCATATATGGACATATAATCGGTGTCCGTTTCCGTTCACGTAAAATTGAGAATGATCGTATGCTACGAAAGTTAACGCAGACTTGAAAGTGTAGGATATCTACCTGTAGTATAATGCGGCAGATCTGGTTGTCATATGTACATATTTGCTTTGATTAAAAATTACTGATGCAGCCGACACATAATAATTCTGCCGATCACTCGTTATTGCAATATCGGTGCACATGTAAGAGCAGAAACCTGGATACAGAGAAAATTTTAATTTCTTGGGAGGGAGATGATTAAATTGTAGAATGAAAAGTCGCCGTACATTAGTAGGTAGTATGTTGGCTTGTTCAACAAAGGCCTGTCAGCTGATATAACGTCTATAAATTGTAGAATGTTAAGTCGCCCTACACTAGTAGGTAGTATATTGGTAGTCTTTTGGCAAAAAGTCTGAGACTAATATAAAATAGCCATGAAAAATCTGTCGTTCGAAGTCGACATTAAGCCGGTAGGTCCCACATAACATACACAACATGAATGATGTGAGAAGCTAGATTGTAATCCTGACTAAAGGATCCTCTAATTGGGATCAGAAAAAAGTACTGAATTTCAAAAAGATCGCTCTTCCCGCTTTCGAGCATAGTACGTCTAAATTGTTTATGAGATGTGCAATGCTATCTTTGGATAACAATGCTAAGAGTCCTTTTGACCATCCAGAGACATTTTTCTTCAACAATAATTAAATCTACAGGAAACTCTAATTCTTCTTTACGTACTTTATTTAGAAATCATTTTCATTCCTCTTAATTTGCCTGCATAAAATGGAGGTTTTAATTGCCAAAGCCAGTCAAACTTCTTTCGGTTTTAAATTTAGCTGGACTTGAAATGTTTTTCTCCTTTCTTTACAATATTTTTTTAATTTTTTTTCTTTTCTTAAATTCTTTTTATTTTTCGAGATGTTTTTTAACGTAAAAAATTATTAAAAAAAATAAAAATAAAAAAACAAAAAAAAAAGAGAAAATGAAAGAAAGAAAAATGAAATCAAGTCACGTATTTGATTAAACATGGACGCTGCCATGTTAGACAATGAATTGAATTTCCGTTTAAAACACATATTGTTACACATGTTGTTGTTGTTGTTTTTGAGACTGGTCAGACGGACATACAACGTAAATGAACACTTTTTTAATAATGTCTTCTTCTTCTTGTTTTGCAAGTTGCAACAGAAGGAGTCCATTTAACGATTATATTTATAGACGATAAATATATACCAAGGAAGAGACGAATAGATGGAGAGAGACAGAGAGAGAGAGTACTCGTATCGCTTTATTTTTCCAAAAAGGATACCAAAATACTTCCACGTATAACCCAGTGAACATTATTGCTTTTATTCAACATATTAAATGAAAAAAAAGAGTTTTGTTTTCAAGACACAGAAACAAAACTAAACGTAAAGCTTATTTAAGGTACACATGAAGTCCTAGTTTTGATGAGACTTACTTTTCATAATGCTTTGAGCGTGCTATTATGAACGACAGAAAATGTAATTTAAACAAGCACCCTCTACCTTCCTCTGATTGCAACATGCTTCAACAGTATCTCGGCGATAACTTGACGGATGTTGGCTTTCAAATACTTTATTGTAAGGGGATTATCCCCTTAGACATAGTCTTTGCTGTACCCCACAAAGAAATCCAGTGGAGTCATAACAAATGATAATGGTATTGGATGTGAGATTGCTTCTTTCGAAAAGCTCTCATCAAAAAATTCGATCATGTTGTGCATCTCCAGGCACTGTATTATTGAAACTACATTGTACCCAGTTCATAAGCTTCAATTGCAGGCCAAAATGTGCAAGTTATCGGACAGCCATAGCGCTCTAAATTGATGGTAGCATTTCTTGAAAGATTGTAAAGTGAACCAACACTTACTTACGTACTTAATTAGCCATTAACAACCCGACTAACAGATTTCAGCCAGCCTTAACACATCCTTAGCGGCGCCTCTGTTCCTTGTGCGCTTTCGCCAGTTGGTCACACCAATCGATGACATGGCTTCTTCAATTTGGTCCTTCCAACGCAAACAAGGCCATCCTCTTCGCCGACTTCCGAAAATCTCCGCATTAAATACCCATCACGCCGAAGCATTCTCCTTCATTCAAACGATATGGCGGTGCCAGCGCAGCCGCTGGATGCTAATACGCTGCACAACGTCCATGTCGTTAATGAACTCATTTTGCTCACTGTTGGATCGTATGCGGAAATCATCGCAAACTCGCCCTGGACTGAAGATCTTACGTAGGATTTTTCTATCGAATACTCTCAAGGCTGCTGCATTAGTGCCTAATAGTGTCCATGCGTCTGCGCCATAAAGAAGCAAGGAGAGGATGAGCGTCTTGTAACAACCAACAACTTCTCCGAAATTAGCTTCGGTGCTGCAAAAAAATTTTGTTCGAAAAATCAGCATTGGAAGCCTATTGCTTTAGCATCCAATCACCGATCCTACGCCACAATTATCCATGACTTCAACAATCTCCTACCATTCCAGCTAACTATCGACAGTGCCAGTTCAATATTTTTTTTTAATTTTTTTGGGGAAAGTAGTTTTACCTAGGTACCTAGGTACGAGAGGCAGGACTACAACCTAGCTTCTCACACCACTTATGTTGTGTGTGTTAATTTAATACATGAGTGGCAGTACCTACAGTTTAAAGCCCACTGCAAATGATAGATTTTTGAGAAACTTTTTCATGGAAATTTAATTTACTTTCAGAGATTTTTGTCAGAAATCTGATGAGAGGAAGTCGCCGAAGAAATGTTTTTTCATGTTTCGTTTTGCTTGAAAAGTCTGACCTGGAGTTTGAACCGTGGCCACACGTCTAATAAGCCATCACACTACCTACTAGACTACGGCATCTACAATTATCACGAGATATCTATGCAATCTCCCACCATTCTAACTACCTTTCGGCAATATCAGGTCATAATTTGTTTTCAATTGTTCTGGCCAAATAAACTTTAACTGGGTACCCAGGAATTTCGTCCATCTAGATGACGGAAATGCACGTCAAGACTACATGAACGAGAGACAATATACCGAGGACTAAGGAACCCCTTGGACTTCCCGCAATTTACTTTAAGTTCTTCTTTTCATAAATACTTCGCAGTACAGTTAATGCCCATGTCTAGCTCTTAAATGACATGGAAAGCTTAGGCCTACTCCAGTATAAGCTGCCCCATGCCGCATCTATTGATACATTTGCACTCAGATATGTCGTTCAAATGATTTCATGCGAAAATATACTCGAAACACCATGTGCGGTCAACTTAAGCCCATGCTAAGTCTAGGTATTCATTTAGGAATGTCATGTTATGACCTCAGCTGCGTACCTAAAACGCCATTTTCTTCATTTTAAATGCTCAGAAATAACTCCATCACCGTCTTGTCTATTCTGACGTCTACGCTGACTTGTGTACTCCACTAAGAAGCGATGAGAAGGAATGGCTGGTCATCTTCTTCCCTCCAGCCCACCATAGAAGTGAGTTTCGACCTTCGTATCTATAGAGGGCCTATACGGAATTTGAAATGTGTTTCTAAATGAAATTTCATTTCTTTGTTTGCATTTCATTTATTATCGACGACCAGCATTTAAGCGTGAGTGAATGACTGAGTGATGACGAGGAAAAACTTGCTGCCAATGCAACATGGCAGTCAGTCAGTTGGATTCGACGATTTTTTTTTTTGTTTTTTGCTGCTGCTGTTATTGCTGTTGTTGATGTTGAAAACGACATATTGTTACAACAACACGAAATTGCAATACTGCCCCGCCACCATAAAAAATACGCCACCAAAAAACTGAAAAGAAGAAACAACAAAAAAAAAGAAACAAAACTGAACAGCTCGAGGTTTTCGTGAACAATTTCGTGTTTTTCGATGAAACATATAATCTTCGCACATTTCTATGGAAATTTACAAAACAATGTAATGGGAAGAATTCGTTACTTTTTTCTGATTTTTTTTTTATTGTTCTTCTTTTATTTTTTTGTAATACCCTACACCACATAGGGACTGCAAGGTGATTAGACACAGATTGCCTTGGTCAGATCGCTTGTTTTGAAGAGAAAATTTATTGTGCGATCATTTGATGTATGACGTGAAGCCAGGTCAAACACCTCCAACAAAACGAAACATGAAAAATTATTTCCTCGGCAAGTGCTTTTCAGCAGATTTCTGACAAAAACTCTGAGAATAAATGAAAATTGCCATGATAAAGTGTCTGAAGGAATCTGTCATTCGGAATCGACCTTAAGCTGAAGGTATCGCCGTAGTTTAGTAGGTAGTGTGTTGGTTTATTATACGAAGCCCAGGTCAGACATCTCTCTCCAGCCAAACGAAACATAAAAAACATATTTCTTCAGCAACTTCCTCTCAGTAGATTTCTGGCAAAAACTCTCTGAGTAAATAAAATTGCTATGAAAAGTTTTTAAAGAATCTGTCGTTTGGAGACGAATTTGAACTGTAGGTCCCCCACCACTCATTTATAAAATTAATACACACCAGAGGTCAGCAATGAGTATTCAAAACGATGAGTAGATTCGAATCATACTTATAATTTCTGATACTCATTCATACTTATTTTAATGTCATACTCATACTACTCATATTCAAAGTGTGAAATACTCATGGTACTCATACTTAACAATACGCATGATGTTATTGATTTCGACTCTCCATGACTCATCGAACCATTTATGACTATTATAAGTATTTTTCTAAATTTATGTATGAATCTGAATGAGTAGGCGTATGAATCAAACATAGTTCGAATGTTATGAGTTTGATGTCAACGTTGTACTCATACTCATTGCAACTTGTACTTATAAATCAATGTTAGAGTAAGTACGAATGAATCAGAGTAGTTGGATTTCAATACTGTTGACTCACTCATACTCAAAATTTCATGAGTACTTATGAGTAGCGAAAAAGCGATTCATTGCTGATCTCTGATACACACAACATATGTGGTGTGAGAACATAGGTTGTAATCCTGACTATAGGGTTGTAGTGACTAATTATGTATGTGTGTATGGCCTCCATCAAGTATGCAATTTGATCACCCATTGGTTTAGGTTTAAACCACCCAAAGGCTACTATTTCAAAATTGTCACAAGACTACAAAATATTTCCAGTTTTGATTAAAGTTTGTCGCAAGAATACAAGGTCTTTCAAGATTGATAGCAGTTGTAAGAGGCTACTAATGGACTACTCTAATGGACTCATGAAAAAGACGCCAACTTGCTAATGAAATCATTTGATGGATACATCGCCATGAAGCTAAACAGAGCTGAGAAATAATGATAAGGGGAAGAAGGTGAAAGTGTGAGATCAGACAGCCCTATGTCCCATAAAAGAATGGAGAACACAAATTCAAAATCAGTTCCAATTTGACATTTCCCAGTAAAGGAAAAGAGTTCACATAATTGGTCATTACAACCCTTCAGTCAGGATTACGATCTAGCTTCTCACACCACCTATATTGTGTGGGTTAATTTTATACATGAGTCGCGAGGGGACCTACAGCTTAAGGTCGACTCTGAACTGAAGATTTTAAAGAAATTTTTTCATGGCAATTTTATTTTCGTTCTCAGAGTTTAATGCCAGAAATCTGCTGGAGAGGGAGTCACTGAAAAATATTTTTTTTATTTCGTTCTGTTGGAGATACTCGAGCTGGGATTTGAACCATGTCCTCATGCCTAATATGCCAACATACTACCTACTAGATTAGATGGTGATGAAGATGGAGATGGTTTGCGGAACTCACATGCTTCCATAAGGCATTCTGTATTAATGTACGGTGGTGGGGATGAGGTGCTGTTCGTACTCAGAAGACATGCTCGATTCAACTTGTACAGGATATGCAGAGATGGGTCAGGACAACATTATCTAGCAATGTGATGGTTGTAGCATTTTGCGGCAGTCGTTGTGATATGCAAAAATAAGAAGACATTTTTTTTTGTTTCTCCTGAATATGGTTTTCTTTTCGAAGGTAAAATAAGTGAATGGATGGATAAAAATATTTAAATGTTACATGAACATACAACAACAACAATAGCAACAATAACAATAACAAAATTGATGGATTCGTGAAAAGAAAAACAACAAAAACTCGCGTTGATTTGTTACGTGTTTGAAAATGGCATTTTTACCACAAGTTGCCACAAGTGAAAATAAATAAAAAAAAAGAAATACTCGTAGTCGTGTACACACACACTCAGTACGCTACTAAACATTAGTAGACGACTAGGAAACACCTTAAAAACTAAACGGCAGGTAATCTCATGAAAATTGATGTTTTCGTTTGATGGCTGGAAAGCTCGAAAATCGAATTTTCGTACGCCATACATATTTATTGTATTTTGTGTTATCAAAACTATAAATTTTTTAAACGATACGTACACCGTTTGTGGCCACTTCCACTTTCCAATCGAAAAACGAAAAATGAAAAATAAAAAAAAAACGGTTTTCAAATTGTACGGACTTTGTAAGGCAAGTGAGCCCAAAACATTCACTTGCTTTTAAGTGAAATGTTTTTTACGAATTCTTTTTTTTCTCTTTTGGTTTTGTTGCCTGATATGAAAGCTTAGGTAATTGTTGGTGTATGTACAACATGTTGTATGCAAATATGCAATTAGTTGTCTCAATTGTTGCTGGATTACTATTTTCTTTCTATTTTTTGTTTGTTTTTGTTGCTTTTATTGTTGCACTAATACCACTATTGCCACATACATATATACGCTGTTGGAATTTAACATGACATTGTTGTTTGTAGAAGGAAAATTCATCAGAGACGTAAAATATTGTTACGTTTTTACCTTTTAAAAATGTTTAAAATATGAGCTCGTAGATTGCGAATAAAATAAAAATAAATTTCTGTTTAGTTTTAATTAAAATTCTTTATTATCCGCACAATTCTGTGTGTCACTGCTCACAACTTGATGTAACAACAACAATTGCTTTGTTTGTTATTCCTATGTTTACACCCTTTGCATAAACAATAACAATTACTAGACAATTATTCGACAGATCTTTGTAACGGAGATCTGCAAACCATGATTACTCTCTTCAAACGCAACGCGTCTTCACACAAGGTTAGGTTAGGTTAGATCGGAGTGGTAGCTCTGTTATCACAAAGCACGCATAACGGCCCGTTGTGAAGCCACGGGTGAACGCAGTCCCTGTACTAACCAAATTCCACCAAAATCAGGGAAAAGGAAGAAGTTGGCTAGCGCAAGGGCTGCACAACAAAACCACGACTACTCCGCACTGTCTTCACACAAGACTGACCGAACTTTTACTAATTCAGTTGCCTGCTTTGCGTTGCCTTTATATGGCTTAACTTAACTTAAACAGTCTGATGAATGTTTTTGAAGGCGAATGTTCGTGGCTTCGCCTTCTCGAGATCTCTATAAATGTAAACATTGTTGTTTCATTATTGTTGTTTGTGTATTTTGTTTACATTTATTCTTGTAGTATTTGTTGTTGTATTTTTGTTTAAATGTTTACCATTTTTTTTTTGCTGGTGTTTGATGTTGTATTTTTGTTTACTTGCTTACCATTTTTATGCTGGTGTTTGTTGTTATATTACGCATTACGATAATTTGTAAACAAGTTCATTGTTTTTGTTTTTGTAGCTTTTTTGTCGTAACAATATATTTGTTTTTTCGATTACAAGGAAAAACTGTTTTGCCTGCTCTTTCTTCAAAAACCCATTAAGTTCTGTGCACAGACGTAATACAAGTTACCATTAAACTTAAGAAGTAATTAATTCGCCCTCGTAAGTTGATGTTAATAAAACGCTAATGTGTGGTGGAGTAGCCAATAACTCTTCTTTGGAAGACCCTCTATGTCTGCATACATTTTTAATCTTATGTCGAAGTTGTAGAAGAACCTGGGCTTCTTCTCTACTGATAATTTCACTGATCTCCCTAAGATTAATGGCCATTGGAAGACTAAATCGTTTCATCAAAATGGATTTCTCAAAAAAATGTTTCGTTCGCAATCGTGAGTGAATCTTTTAATACCATGATCATATGTACATATACTGTGTACTCTGTTAAACCCATAACATGAATACAATGATCTTACATATGTTTACTACGTACTCTGTTAAGTCCATAACATTAATCTGTTCATATTAACATTGAAGCTCTTGTCGAATTCATCTTCACGCACACATATAGAATTCTATTAAAGTGTACTGACCAACAACTTACAATCGTTTGTATACTTAATTCGGACAAATCATTTGTTCAGACAAATAACAAAGTCCCCTAATGATATTCAAAAGTAATTGTCATTTAGTTCATTGCTATGTAAGCGTAAGTAAATTATATTGTATTTGGAGGGTGGGTGGTGGTGGCAATCTGAAACTTACCCGAATGCAAGAAAACTTACTAATTGGGCTCTATTCTAGGGTTCCTTTGGACTAAAAATTGCTTCAGCGACTTCCACTCAACAGTTTTCTGACAAAAACGCTCCGAAAAAAATCTTGTGGTTCGCAGTCATCTTGGCTATGCATGGATAAATTTAACACATATTACACGGGTGGCGTTGAGGAACTAGGTTGTTATTTTAACTAAATGACCAACTAAGAAGGGAAACAGGGACAAATTGGTGTTGAGTTAGCCTAATTACTATTCTGAAGTCGCCGTAGTCTAGTGTGTAGTGTGTTGGCTTATTAGACGCAAAAGCCTGGGTTCGAGCCCCAGGCCAGGCATCAAAGACAAAATACAAAAAGTATTTTTTTCGGCGACTTCCTCTCAGTAGATTTCTGGCAAAAACTCTGAGAGTAAATAAAAATTGCCATGAAAAGTTTTTCAATAAATAGAAATCTGTCGTTCGGAGTCGACTTTATTAAACTATAGGTCCCACCACTCATGTATAAAATTAACACACACAACATAAGTGGTGTGAGAAACTGGGACGTTGTACAATGGGTGGTCAATTCGACCTCCGGGTACTGTACTTGTCTTAATTGACAAGTACACGTCCTCTAACCTAACCTAACCTAGCCTAATTACGTTCTTATTAAGAGGAGTAGACCGACTTCCTCTTAGCAGATCTCTGGGAAAAACTCTGAAAGTAAATAAGCAATTACCATGAAAAGTTTCTCAAAAATCTGTCATTCGAAGTCGACTTTAAACGGTAGATCCCGCCAGTCATGTAAAATAATTAATACACACAACATGAGAGGTGTGAAAAGCTAGGTCTTAATCCTGATTGAAGGGTTGTAATGACTAATTAGGTATGTATGTAAATATGTAAATGGTTTCATCAAAAGCACCAAATGATTCCAATGTTAGAATAAATTAAAGATTTTGGTACCACAAAAGGCCTCTTTGATCGACAGTCAATTGGTGAGGTTTAGATTTGGTTCACAGAGTCAATTGAGCACGTCTTCTGAACTTAACTCTACAAAATCTTGTTATAAATCTTAAAAGGCATGTCCGAAATGTGTTTAACGACGCAAATCCAATGCCGAAAATTAAATTTTATCAGCCTTATCACAAGGATGATACTGCAGTGTAGGCCTCATGACTGAAAAAGTTGAAATCGATCAAAAAAACACCTGCAGTTGTGTAAAGTGGAGATGCTATGTAGTCGCCGTACTCTAGTAGGTAGTATGTTGGCTTATTAGGCATGAGGCCACGATTCAAACCCCAGGTCAGACATTTCCAGTGTATATTTGGCAAATTTTCTGAAAGTAAATAAAATTACCAGGAAAGAGTTTCTCAAAAAAAAAAAAACATTTGCAGCGATTTGACACCGTTCGACCATTTTCTGTGGGTCGCCGTTAAAGAAAAGTGTTATGCCAACAAATCAGAGACAATTGAGCATTTGAAGGCCAACATTCGTGATGCCATTGCCGAGATACGTCCCCATACACTCGAAAAAGTGCAATAAAATTGGTTCGATCGGTACTAGCTACGGTACGGGGTTCTATCAGATGGTATGGATGCTATGGATCCAACTACACTTTTAGCATTTGATTTTGTGTCAGCATAATTTTTCCGTTGTTAGTCGCCGTTGTCTAGTAGGTAGTGTGTTGGCTTATTAGACGTGAGGGCTCGCTTCAAATCCCAGGTTCAGACATCTCCAAACCAAACGAAATTTGAAAAAATAATTCTTCGGCGACTTCCTCTCAGCAGTTTTCTGGCAAAAACTCTGAAAGTAAAATAAAATTGCCAGGAAAGAGTTTCTCAAAAAAACAACTTTTGTTCGGAATCGACTTTAAACTGCAGGTCCCCTCGCCAGTCATGTATAAAATGAACACACACATAACATCAGTGGTGTGAGAAGCTAGGTCGTAATCCTAACTGAAGGGTTGTAATGACCAATTATATATGTATGTGTGTATGTAAGAGGAAATACAGTGACAGTGGTGTATTTACGTTCCCTAGCGAATTTAGGCCAGCTGAGTCTGGCAATAAGTATTTTTGCTTAATGGGCAGCAAGTTCGTGAAGTACAGAATTAGCCGGGCATTCATGTAACCTGGAATATACATATACATATGTAACCTTCTTATATATAAGAATGAATGTGTGTTTATTTGTTTGTGGGTTTGTTTGAAGTCTATAGACGGCTAAACGGCTGGACCGATTTTCTTGAAATTTTAACAGCACTTTCCTGTATACCTGGAAGGAACTATAGGCTACTTTTTATTTTAAAGTTTCAAGTAGGCGAGGTGCCACGCTGACATACCCAATAAGTATTTAATGTCGCATATCTCATAAACTGCTAGAGTCCTCAAATTTTGTATGGAAGACTTTGACGTATATATGAACAAAATGGGCGGATTGGCTATAGTGGGCGTGTCACCTCCCATAGTCTACACATATAAAAATGAATGTTTGTTTGTATTTACCTTATAGAATCGTAAACTATGCATTTGATCATGTTATGATCTTTAGCAGAGTTGTTGCGCATGAGCAGGGGAAGGTTTCACTGAAAATTACTCAAAATGAATTAAATCGTAAACTGTGTATTCTTTAACAAAGTTGTTGCGCATGAGTCGACGGAGGTTAGTGCGATTAATTTCCGATGGATGGCGTCACTGAAAATTATTCAAAATGAATGACAAGCAATTGGTTGACCTACACCTCAAGCACGGAAGAAAAGACCATTACGAGACTCAGAATCAGACGAGCATTGAGACTGGAAAACCTTCTAGTATATGCCGCTGATGCCCGTTCGCTTGAACCACTTGAACAACGAGAAGTGAGATTAGAAACTGATCGAATGCGTACTACTCAGGCCCGTTCATCTGAATCATCAGGACAACGGGAAACAAAATCAATAAAATGATTCAAAATTCGTTGGACATTTGTGTAATGTCTTTCCTTCAAATTTATTTTAGTTGGTGGCGCAGCAACACGCGCAGTGTACAGCTAGTATTAACATAAATCTACCCTAAGGGTGTATCAAGGCAGATTCAAAATAGTTTGAGAGTAGTTACCCATCTTTTGATAGGGCATTGTAAACTTAATTTTTACAAAATATGGTTGGCTCCAAAGCCTAGGGTGAACAGTCTGAGATAAACAGAATGAACAACTAGAAAACATACTTGGAACTTGTGTGATGTTAATGCAACTCTGCAAGAAATACATGGAGACTTATGAGGTACTTGTAAGAGATTTTTTCCATTCTGACACCAGACTAATCTGAAATTTGTTACTGAGATTTGAGGGAGGCCTAACTATATTAAATTAAAGGCTGTATAATAAGTATATCGTAACCGGCCAAGATTAATTTGAAAATTACTTTTTCACTCACCCAATGATTAAAAGTGTATCAAAAAAGTATTTCTTTAACCGTTTTTCTTAATGGCAGACATTATTATGGCCAAAAGAGGATATTTTTTGTTAATAACTACACACGGTTTAAAATATAATTTTGTGCGCAAGAACCGAAAATCCATTGTGATATTTCTCTTTTCAAAGGTGAACTTAATAAAACCGTTAAATAAAACACTTCGTCAATATACTTAGAAAAATAAGAGGCAAAAACTTTGGAAACCAAAAAAGTGAACCAAAAAAAATACGAAAACAGCCGGCAAAAGTTTTAAGCAGCAGACAGGCAAGAAGGCAACATTTTGTTTTTATCAGTGAATTAAAATCAGTGTTCGTTTCGTTTCATTTTGCGAAATGGCCAGAAAGCCTTCAAGTACAATATTATACTGAAGGCAACAAAAACAAAAAAACATTTGTTTTAGGAACTCAATATCAAAAAAAAAGAAACAACCCCCCAATGGCCAGTCGAAAAAAACCAGGCACAAGAAAATAAAAAATAACGACAACAACAATATTAAATATATTTATTATTATTTTTATATACAATGCGATTTAATTTGTTTCATTTTTTTTCCGGCTCAAATTCGTTATGGCATATCAATGGGGAGCTAGCTGGCATTTGGGGAGATTGAATCGAAATTGAAAGAATTTTTGCGCATGATTTTTTTCGTTTGCACTGCCATCATGGTAACACACCACACCAATACACCAAAAATGTATTGGAGGAGTGCTTGTGCCTGTGTCTGGTTGTTTGTGTGTGTGTGTATGTGTGCGAAAACTAACCTTTTATGGATTTTAGTCATGCGAATACAATTTTTTTCTTTCTTTTCTTTTTTAATACATAAAATACTCGTATACAAGTTTATATAGACAGCCTTTATATGTACATATGTTTGTACATATGTATGTATTGAAACGCAATGTATTCCATATTTAATATTCCAAGTTTTTTTGCGATAAAAAAAATCTTTTTTTTCTTTCGGGGTGTTGGCAAAAATAAAGTTTTATGAACGATATTGATATACCATAATGGCATCCATCATATTCAGGCAACAGAAACTTAACATTAAAAAGGGTGACCATCATACAGCACAGAGTATGAGCATATAAGCAGAATACTTTTAAGTTTTGTGGAGTATAAGTATCGAAATTTTTTTTATACTCCAAATAGAATGTATTCCTCTGTCTTCCATTGATTAGATAAAACTGAACAATTTTCGGATAAAAAATTTTAATAAAAAAATTCAGTTTGTTATAGTCGACGTAATCTAGTAGGCAGTGTGTTGGCTTATTAGATGTGGGAACATGGTTCAAAACCCAGAAAAAAATATTTCTGCGGCGACTTCCTGTCAGCAGATTTCTGGCAAAAACTCAGAGTGTAAAACAGTTTTGTCATGAAAAAGTTTCTCAAAAAAATCTGTCGTTCGGAGTCGAGTTTAAACTATACATCCCGCTATTCATCTATAAAATTAACACACACAACATAAGTGGTGTGAGAAGCTAGGTCGTAATCTCAACTGAAGGGTTGTAATGACGAATTAAGTACTCAAGTTGTCATAGTTTAAAGTCGGTACACTAACGATTGTTTCTACAGGTTACTTATGAGTAATAGTTTTGTCTTTATAATCCCTTAACTAACAACCCTCGTATACAACATTACAAAATATGTAATGGTTAATTTTTGGCAATTTGTTCATAGTCATTTCACCTCGAAATCAATCATAATGGAACCTAGAAACCTGGACCCTAGAAAATCTTCCACAAGTATAGACCCACAGAAGCACATGCCTCCATCCTCAAGAAACCGTATTATCTTCGAGCTTAATGTAGTATTTTTTACGGGATTTTAAAGCTACGTAGCTAATTAGAAAACATACAGTGAAGTGCCCAATGATATCAATTTACTTAGATAATCAAGCAATACTACCTTTAAGATGACATACATATTCTAAGGTCATATCTTGTCTGGAAGTAAAAAAATAGTCGCTAGTGTATGCCAGATTATCATATCAGATAATACTAATTATCTGGTCATTGTACCTTTATTGATAAAAAAAAAAATGTCGCAGTTGAACCGGCAAGTTCAGCATCAACTTTGGAAGTAACAGCTTGAGAGAGTTTGGCGGAACCCCAAATTCTGGAATTATCTTCCTTGGAGTTATTGAAGAAATTTTGAAACACTTACTAATGATGCATGGGGATGTAGATGGGACTAAATTATGAGATAGGATAGGATTATAAAACCCATTTGTCCAAAACGGTATCAATGCAACACCTTTTATGCGAGTGCTGTGCACTTCAGTACAGGCGTCATTGGTTTTTGGGTCACAGAACGTTGGAAGATCTGGGAATGGTGAAGAACATGCCACTAAGTGAACTGGCCTGTTTCATCCGAAGGTCGGGATGGTTCAAATCCATAAGGGGACTTACCTCATACAAGCTACACCATGGACCATATAGTCACCGAGTGTATTTACCCGTGAACGGCAAACTACCCGCTAACTTATCTAACCAAAACTCAATCCCACTCAATACGAATCTATCACGGAACATGAGTACGAGGGAGATGAGGGCTATTATAGGTGTCCTTTAGATACAAGACCAAAACATTAGGGATTATGTAAAGAAGCAGCAGGGGCAGTGAATCATATCTTATGTCACTGTCCTTGAAGGCAGAAAATTCAGCAGAAATGACTAGACCGATGGTTTGTTGAGCAACTGGTGAAACTGAATCATGGTAAGCTTGAAGATATAAGAAAATTCATAAATGGAATTGACTGAATACTCAGTTTTGAAATACCTACAGAAGGCTTTACGTATGGAATATATCATGGTTTAAATGTCTGCCACGGCACAGGGCGGAGCATATCCGGAATATCTAATTTTTCATTACTCTGTCGCCAAAGACATTCTGAATTTGAACAATGCCGTCGTTGTTTTGACTTTGGAGATCGCTGTGGCTTAAGGAAACCACATAAGGAAAGGTATAAGATCATAACAATTTATTGAACGCATCTATTATTATAATGGGTGATTTTTTAAGAGCTATAGGAAAATTTTTCAAAAAAAAAACACATAAAATTCAGAAAAATGCATGAAATCTTTATTTGAATCGATAGTACGGTCCATATAATTTAATGTTTGAAGATTATTTCATGCAAATGTTGACCGCGACTGCGCCTCAAATTGTCCATCCGCTTAGTCCAATTTTGGCATACTCTTTCCAACATTTCGGCCGGTATCTTACGAATAAAGTTATCTTCCAATGCGTCAATTGAAGCGCGCTTGTCTGTATAGACATTAGCTTTAACATAGCCCCACAAAAAATAGTCTAAAGGCGTTAAATCGCACGATCCAGGCGGCCAATTGACCGGTCCCGAACGTGAAATAAAATGTTCACCGAACTCGCCTCTCAATAAGTCCATTGTTACGGGTGCTGTGTGGCATGTGGCACCGTCTTGTTGAAACCACATGTCATGCAAGTCAAGCTCTTCCATTTTGGGCAAAAAAAGTTGGATATCATCTCACAGTAGCGCTCACCATTCACAGTTACGTTACGATTTGCAGCATCTTTGAAGAAGTACGGTCCAATGATGCCACCAGCCCATAAACTGCACCAAACTGTGACTTTTTCTGAATGCATTGGTAGCTTTTGCAATGCTTCTGGCTGATCTTCACTCCAAAATCGACAATTCTGCTTATTTACGTATCCATTGAGCCAAAAATGAGCCTCGTCGCTGAACACAATTTTTCGATAAAGAAGTGGATCTTCGGCCAACTTTCCAAGAGCCCATTCACCAAAAATTCTGTGTTGCGGTAGGTCGTTCGGCTTCAATTCTTGCACCAGCTGTATTTTGAAAGGCTTCACACCAAAATCCTTCCGCAAAATTTTCCACGTTGTTGAGTAACAGAGGCCCAATTGCTGCGAACGGCAATGAATCGATAATTGATGGTCATCATTAACACTGACCGATACAGCTGCGATATTTTCTTCAGTTCGCACTCTACGTAAGCGTGTTTGTGGTTTAATGTCCAACAATGTTAATTTGGTGCGAAATATAGTCACAATAGCCCGAATAGCCGCTTCAGTGGGTCGATTAAGCTGACCATAAAATGGAAGAAGTGCGCGATGAACTTTCTTAACAGAGCACGCATTTTGATAATAAAATACAATGATTTGCAAGCGTTGTTCGTTTGTAAGACGATTCATAGTTAAATTATAGACCAAACTGAAGACGTTTCACAATGAAACAAAACACGAAACGTGCGTGAGGTGTTTAAACCAGTGTTGCCAAAGAGATAATAGCTAAAAAATCACCCGTTAGTATCCAGCCATTGGCATCAGTTTACTCTTGAATCAGATAAAAAAATAATACCATCACAGATAATTTCTATTTACATAAAAAAAAAAAAAAAAACGATTTAAATATTAAAAAGATTATAAAAACATCCGCCAATTCCGTCTGCTGTCACTTCCCATTTACATTAGACAAGTTAAGCTGATGAAAGCGGTCTCTTTAAGATGGCCATAATTTTAACGGCCATTGTAAAACATCTAAACGGACAAGATGCGAACGAAACAAACAACAATGTAAACCGTAATCATTGATTAGATCTGTTAACATGGCAGAAAAATTAAGAAAAAAATGAAAAGAAAAATTGTGATGAGCTGAGGCCATATACACTTCCGCTTCTAATTTCCATTAGAAACGTCGTTACACTATGCAGTTGCATTGGCAGTGGTTGGGTGGGGGAATACATACTCGTATGTATGTATGTATTTGCATTAACATGATTGATAATGATAATATCATAATTGAATGCAATTAAAGAATTGGCCAAAGAAAAACACAAACACAAACAGAAACTGTTTAACAATGTTTTCATTGGAATTCATGGTATTGGTTGTGTGTGAGTGGGGTGCAGGCCTTTTAAACGCGTGCTCATTGTGTTGTTGAGAGGGCTATACCGCCTATTCTTTCTCTGTTTTTCAATTGTTTTATTAAATCTGTTGGTAATTGAGAGACAATTACACAAATTGCAAGTAAAACTGTTACCTTTACTAAGCGATAATGAAGTGAGGCGCAACAGAAACTATGAATGCTAATTTCCATACCATCATACACTTAAAGAAAAACACTTGTTGTTTAAGAGAAGAAGAAGGCAACTTCCATCGATAAGGTGTAGTTGACCAAAAATCTTACTTCTTATATCAGCCTGATGTTCAACCTCTATGCTATAGGGTGGACCATTTAAAAGTTTACAATTAAAAAAGCAATAAAACAAATATGGTTTGAAATTTTGGCAATTTTTGTTTTGTTTTGAAGTCCAATTGTTCCGGTTAGAAATGGAATATTATTTCATTCATATGGCTGCCGCGGCTAGTCTCACAATCGCTCATCCGATCGGAAGAATTTTCGTGCACTTTTTCGACTGTATGAGGTCGTATCTCGTTGTTGGCATCACGAATGTTGGCCTTCAAATGCTCAATTGTCTCTGGTTTGCCTGCATAACACTTTTATTTACTTGCTCCCCTTAGAAAATAGTCGAACGGTGCCAAATCGTAGCTTCGTGGCGCCCAATTGACATCAGCATTTCAGCTAATTAAACGGCCATCAAACGTTTAACAAGTTGCACCATCGTGTTGAAACCAAACATCGTTCACATCAGTGCCATGAAGAGCGGGTACAAAATATCGGTTATCATCAATCAGTGGTTGTGTCGTCCTCGTTCTCAAAGAAATATGTGCCAATGACGCCTCCGCTCTACAACAGCCGCAACAAACAGTCACTCGTAATGGGTGCACTGGCTTCTGTAGGAGCACGTGTGGGTTTTCTGAGCCCCAAATACGGCAATTTTATTTCTCAACGTATCCACCACGTTGAAAACTATCTTCATTCGAAGAGATGATTTTTTGTTTTTGGCAAAATCGACATCGGCGGGCAGATTCTCGTTGGCCCAATGAATCCCAACGTTGCTTAAGCGTAAATCGATTCATTACGTTCAGTGGAGTGACAGAGTGACTGAATTTTGTGACAGAATAGAATGCCATAAGTATTGTCAGATTCGAAATAACCGATTGGTTCAAATTTAAACCGATAGATGGTCCTCCCTTTCTATATGATAAGCACCCAACTGTTCTCCTCTGAACTGCATTAACACCACACAGTTACCAAGAAAGCGTTCTGATAATTCGGTTTCCTCAACACAGAATCAACATATTGGCCGCAAAGCAATTCCTATTCCGTACCAATGTTCCTTGAGTCTGTAATGTGTGATCAGAATGATGGTACTTGTCCGTAGGCTGTCTGTGAATAGTCAATTGCAAGACTTCAATATTTTCCAGTATTCCAGCAACATCAGTTGAGATTGCCTTGAACCCCCCATTTGACTTGAGAAGAGTATCCGCTTCTTTCTAACTTTCCTTTCGCCGGGTATAACTTTCCAAAAGGAGCAATGTTTGGTTTCTACTGCATGCAATGATTAATTCAATGTCTATAAAATATAAAAATGTATGCCATATACCTGTGTCTAACTACCCTCGTATTGTGGCATGAGATGTGTTCTAAACATCGTTCACATCAATACCAAGAAGAGCGGCAACAAAAAATCGGTTTATCCATTTGACCATTAGGTGTATCCATTGACCGTAATGGTTGCGCCATCCTCATTTTTTAAGAAATATGGGCCAAGGATACCTCCGCTCTACAAGTCGCACCAAACAATTACTCGTAGTGGGTGCATTGGCTTGTGTAAGATCACGTATAGGTTTTCTGAGCCCCAAATACAGCAATTTTGCTTATAAACGTACCCATTACGATGAAAATGAGCTTCACGCGAAAAGATGAGTTATTTTTACAAAATCGACATCATCTCGTTGAGCTAATAAATCTCAACGTTTATCAAGTGTAAATCGATTCATTACGTTCAGTGGAGATAATTGACTGAACTTCGTGACAGAATGTAATGGCATATGGCATTGTCAAATTCAAAATAACCGATTAGTTCAAATTTATACCGACAGATGGGTCACCCGCCATCTAGCCTCTTATGCTACCGTTCTAGTAAGAAATCTGTTTAGATTTTCTATTTAAAGCGAATTTCAGTAGCAGACAACTTACTACCTGATATCAAGGCACTATATGAGCTGCTTCTCTCAGATTATAACGCCCTATTCCGGTTACTCAAAGCATGAATTATTCCAAGTCATAATTGATCAACAGGAAGTACGGAAAATCTAATATTGTAATGAAACACCTTTAAAGGGGAACGTTTTCTATAGCGTGTTTTTTATAGTATAGGACATGAATTTTATTTATCCGAAAGATAATCTTGTGGCATTACATTTTAAATATGATTTCTTGCATATGACCGCCACGGCTGGCGCGGATGTAGTCCAATCTGGACGTCCAATTTTCGATGACTTTTTCCAACATTTGTGACCGTATATCGGCAATAATACGGCGAATGTTGTCTTCCAAATGGTCAAGCGTTTGTGGCTTTACCGCATAGACCAATGACTTTACATAGCCCCACAGAAAGTAGTCTAGGCGGTGTTAAATCACAAGATCTTGGAGGCCAATTCACAGGTCCAAAACGTGAAATTAGGCGGCCACCAAACGTGTCTTTCAATAAATCTATTGTGGTCTTGTTGAAACCACATCTCCTGGACATCATGGTTATTCAATTCAGGAATGAAAAAGTTAGTAATCATGGTTCTATACCGATCACCATTGACTGTAACGTTCTGGCCACCACCAGCCCATAAAGCGCACCAAACAGTCAGTTTTTCTGGATGTAACGGTGTTTCCACATACACTTGAGGATTACCTTCACTCCAAATGTGGCAGTTTTGTTTGTTGACGTAGCCATTCAACCAGAAGTGCGCTTCATCGCTAAACAAAATTCGCTTATGAAAATCGGGAACAACGGTAATCTCGTTTTGGGCCCATTCGACGAATGTACGCCTTACTTGATGATCGTTTGGCTTCAAATCTTGCACGAGTTGGATTTTGTAAGCACGCAAACCAAGATCCTTCCGCAAAATCTTCCATAAAGTGGATGGACACAGATTCAATTCCTGTGCTCGATGGCGGATGGACTCATTCGGGTCTTCCTCAATGCTACGCTCTACAGCAGCAATAGCTTCTTCTGTACGCACCGTACAGCGTCTCTGGGGATGCGAGTTATCAATAAGAGTAAACGTGGTGCGAAAACGTTCCATGGTTAATCGAATTAACTGCTCTGATGGACGATTTTGTCGACGATAAAATGGACGTAGTGCGCGATACGTTTTCCGCACAGAACCATTATTTTCGAAATAAAATTGCACTATTTGCAAGCGTTGTTCAGGCGTGAGTCTATTCATGATGAATTGCCAAACCAAACTGAGAATAAATCACTTGACAGCTGTTAAATCGGTCGCCATCTTGAAAAGTAATGCCAACTTAAAGTTCTATACCTCTGTAAAAAACACCCTTTATAAATATTAATACTTGACATCCGCCTTAAGTCTCCTCTTTGTGTAACACCCCTTAAAGGCGAGAATCTAAGCTTGTGCTCATAAAACATGGAAATCTTCTCTTTTGTTGCAAAAATATTTTTCTCAGTGTATCTTACAAATTTAATACATACTGCCCAAGCTAAAGGTATTTATTTTTTTCCCGAAGAAAATTCCTGTAACTGTAGGTTCCTATTTCCGTTTACGTTCCTTGGACAAAAGCAAATGGCAAGTGAAATAATCCTCAATTAAATGCCATTTGGATGACAGTTAAATTCTAGATTTCATCTTTAATATGAGAGAAATGGAGAAATCCAAACCAATGCAAAAGCAATAAAAATGTTTTGCATCTCATTAAGCAATCAACGTACAATATGATTGAATTGTTTTTGTAATACTTGTGAACACGTTAATCATTATCGCTGCGGATATAAACAGTTTTCATTGGCGTCCATTTAGCATCTGATTAATCGTGGTGCATAAGAGAAATTAATTTAATTGATCTCCTGTATACCGCTAAAGTGACAAATTGTAATCGATTAACCATAAGAAGAGAAATGTCATGCATGTTTCATTAAATACTGTGTACGTAAATGATTTAAATAAATGATACATTAAATCATTTAATATATTAATTGATGCAACAAAATGTCATTCATCAGTCATCAAAACAGTTATCAACCATTTAAAGAAAACTAGCTACGCAAGAAAGAAGCTGAAATTATTTCAAAGTAAATGCAATGGAGGACTGTAATTCGAGGAATAAGATATTTTGTGCAAATGAGAAGAATATTTTGATCAAACTCTCAACAGTAGATATCAAACTCAAGCATATGAAGTAATTCTAGATGGTGACAGTTAACATTTCAATATCTTACAGAGGTAATGCGATAATTAAAGTCAAATATTTCCGCAGGAATGGGTAGAGTTCTAGGCGAACCTATACTTAAATAAATTCACCATAAAACATCGAGGAAATGCAAACATAGTCCATATACATCTTGCATATCCTTCCAAACAGATAATACGAATAACAATGAATTTTTACTCAGTTGCCCTAGTCCACTAGGTAGTACGTTGGATTATTGGGCACGAGGCCACGGTTCAAACCCCAGGTCAGACTTTTCCAACAAAACGAAATATTTCTTCAGTGGCTTTCTCTCAGCAGATTTCTGGCAAAAATTCTCTGGGAGTAAATAAAATTGCCATGAAAAGTTGCTGAAAAATCTCTTGTTCGGAGACGACTTTACATTAAAGACCCTGTTATGGGTTTTTTTATTGCGCTTCCTAGCTTTAAACTTAGACAAAAGAACGGTTCGCACTCTAACAGGAATTCTAACGGGGCACTGTGATATTGGCATCTTCGTCGGTACCTTTTATGCGAGTGTCCCACACTTCAGAACAGACGTCAAAGGGGCTTACTTCACACTGGTTAACGCAATGGACCACCTGGGCACCTTGTGAACTTGCGTGTGAACGGCAGGCTGCCCGCTAAACTAACGAAACCTAACCAATCTTTAAATTCAAAAGAACCTGGTTTGACCTTGCATTATGAATAGACACATTCACTAGAGTAACTATCGCAATTTTCTTTTCGTCAAACTTATCGTGCACTTCGTGGTCTAGATGGTAGTGTGTTGGCTTATTAGACGTAAAGCCAGGGTTCAAGCCTCAGGCCAGACGTCAAAACAAAATACAAAAAGTATTTCTTCGGCGACTTTCTCTCAGCAGATTTCTGGCAAAAACTCTGAGAGTAAATAAAATTGCCATGAAAAGTTTCTCAAAAATCTGTCGTTCAGAGTCGACTTTAAACTGTAGGTCCCACCACTCATGCATAAAATTAACACATGCAACATAAGTGGTGTGAGAAACTAGATCGTAATCCTGACTGAAGGGTTGTAATGACCAATTATGTATGTATGTGGTAGTGTGCTAAACTTTGAGTGCCTGAACGGTGTGTTCGACTTACAACTACCATAGAAAAAAGAAAGTGAGAATTATTACTAAAAAAAAAATCCTTAAAAAAAAATCGCACACTATCCCTACTTTCTTTTCTCCTTATAAACTATCTTTCTTGTATTTTAACACAATGCACTTCATGAATAGGGGCCATCCCGTGAGTGTTGGTCTAAAAAACAAATTTTATTGGAAGCGCAATCGTCTTTCTGAACGAATAATTTGAATAACAATGAACTTTTATTCATAACCCCACGCAGTGGGCTCTGAAGAAGCTGTAGAGCAACTGTATAGGGAAGTATTAAAGAAGATCCAAATCAATTTATTCCTAGCCGTTCTCAGCAACTGCGGTTGTTTCCTTCCACTTTAGGGAATATTTTCCTGTAAAAATTCAACTTCTTCAGGGAATTCAAGCCAATCGACTAATTCGGCGAATGGACTGAAGCACACAATTTTATTAAAAAAATTTGTTTTGATTCTGGTTTTACTCTTTGATGCGCTTTATAGGCTGGCGTAGTCATCGCTCCATACATACATAATTGAGCATGAAAACCCTTCAGTCAGGATAGCGACCCAGCTTCTCATATCAATTATGTTGTGTGTGTTAATTTTTATACATGAATGGCAGACCTAGAGTTTAAAGTCGGGACCTACAGTTTTGAGAAACTTTTCATGGCAATTTTTTTATTTACTCTCAGAGTTTTTGCCACAAATCTGCTGAGAGGAAGTCACCGAAGAAAATTTTTTTAATAATTTCGTTTTGAGAGAGTAAGTCGCCGAAGAAATAACCTGGGGTGTGAACCGAGGCCTCGCGTCTAATAAGCAAACAGACTACCTACTAGAGTACGTCGATTTCATCGGTACATATGTCATCTAAAAAAATTATGGCCAGTCACTGATGGTTACTGGTGATCGATACAGGAATATGTTTGGTAATCTATTCGTATCTCAATTAGCTGACATTGTAAGAGTAAGAGTGAGAGAGTAAATATCATGCAATTGACCATCAAGACCGTTTATTGGGATATTTTATTGAGGTTATGTGACGTCATTTGTCCATGTTGGTTAAACAGGACAATTGAGCATCTGGCAATAGACATTCGAAGAGTTATTAGAGCAATAAAGTCTTACAGGGTGAATATTTTGTAAATATGGATATAAATACACACATATGTACATGCACTATTAGCCATTACGGCCAGTGTACTGAGTTTGTAAAAATTGAAAAATTACAAAATAAAACCCACAGAATTTAGAAAGGAAACTTTAAAACATTTTATGTATTAGTTATTAGAGTTATATGAGTTATTAGAGCAATAAAGCCTTACAAAGTGAATATTTTGTAAATATAAATAAATACACACATATGTATATGCAGTATTAGCCATTACGGCCAGTGTACTGAGTTTGTAAAAATTGAGAAAATTTTTTTTTACAAAATTAAAGCCAGAATTTAAAAAAGAAAATTTAAAACATTTCATGCTGCCTGTATTAGTTTCAACTGCAGCCATTTCTTTACTGCTTTTTATACTTTTAAGGCCATCTCATTCATTCTTATGGTCATTATGTAATTCACCCTTAAAGCGGTTATAACCATACATTCGAGTACATGCCACTATTGTTTAGACATGGCTTGGTGATGCCCTGTGTGTATGTTTGGTTAACGATAATATTGTCGCATGACATATTTTTTTATGTTTTTTTTTTCTGTTTTTCTATTATTTTCTTTTTTTTTTTTATTTGTTATAATAGGAACAACAACAACAATAATAAGAAGGAAAAAAAAACACGCAAAACCATTTCGACCACAATATGGGCGTAAACAAATAAATGTACCCCAAACCAAACATATGTACATATGTACGTACGTGTATTTATCTTTCTATGTACGGCATTATGACAGTGCTACTAAACAAATGGATAGTCTAAGTAATGCCACCAACAGTTACATAACCCAACAAACATTTTCTTATTTAAAGATTTTCAAAAGCAATGTATTTTTTCTCTTTTAACTGGCCTCTTCTCTCTTTAAGTATGTGGCCACCTACCAGGCTACTGTAGTATGTGCCGAAGGTCATACATAATTGGTCATTATAGCCCTTCAGTCAGGATTACGGCCTAGCTCCTCACACCACTAATGTTGTGTGCGTTAAATTTATACTTGAATGTCGGGACCTGCAGTTTAAAGTCTTTTCCAAACGACAGATTTTTTGAGACATTTTTCATGGCAAATTTATTTTTTCAAAGAGTTTCTGCCAGAAATCTGCCAGAAACCTGCTGAGAAATCAGGCCCAAATGCATGTCATTAATCTCAATGCAGAACCCTGCTACTGGCACTTCTATCTTCTCTGATAGTCAAACAGCAATTGAAGCTCTTTCGTTTGCTGCTTTCAAATCTAAACTCTTTGGCAACTGCCACTAATTGAGTTCCGTAGTGGTTCTGTGCCTATACAATAATGATTTCTGGTCACAAAGACATCCAGGGTAATTGTATAGCCGATGCTCTAGCTAGACCGAATATACTCCTTTAGGCCATCCACAAGACTGAAAACATCCTGGTCTATGGTAGAATCCCGCTTTATATCAAAGCACACCTGTTGTAAATTGAATAGAACACATGCCAGTCAGCTATTTAAACTGAATAGTAGGGCTGCTACGTCAAAAAAACCTCACAAGAAAAGTCTACCGTAGTCAAATCCCACGATCTCGGTGACCACCTCCACGAGAACTGATCATGCCCCCAAATTGATTGCGCAGAGTATCAAATATGGCATTAGCTGTGTACATATAGCGCCGTATTCCTTAAACTAACTATCGTTGGGGTTCAGACTTGCCAATTTAGTACATACATACATACATAATTGGTCATTACAACCCTTCAATTACGACCTAGTTTCTCACACCACTTATGTTGTGTGTGTTAATTTTATACATGAGTGGCGGGACCCACAGTTTAAAGTCGACTCCGAACGACAGATTTTTGTGAAACTTTTCATGGCAATTTTTAGTTACTCTCAGAGTTTTTGCCAGAAATCTGCTGAGCGGAAGTCGCCGATGAAATACTTTTTGTATTTTTCTTTTGATGTCTGGCCTGGGGCTCGAACCCTGGCTTTACGTCTAATAAGCCAACGCACTACCTACTAGACTTCGGCGACTTCAATTTAGTACAAAAGTGATGGTCCCGCCACTCATGTATAAAATTAACACACACAACATAAGTGGTGTGAGAAACTAGGACGTTGTACAATGGGTCAATTCGACCTCCGGGTACTGCACTTGTCTTAATTGACAAGTACACGTCCTCTAACCTAACCTAACCTACGACACAAAATGTGCCACGTTGTCGTCTGCGAAAGAGCGAGTTCTTGTGTGTACACTCTCAAGGACAGCGGCGATATTCTCGGCATACCTTGCGTTTCATCGACGTATGTATGTACATTACAAATAATACACTCGGTACGACGATTAAGGCGATCGTAAAATAGTCAAAACCAATGGAATGTTGCCCATTCAGCTTTCGCAACAATTTTTTTACTTGCACGTTGAACGCTAGATCCGTCCATGGGGATTTGACAATACGGACGGAGTATATGGCAACTAATTTCACAGATGGAGCTTCAACAAGATGGCCGATATCAACTGTCAAAGTTTGAAAGCCCCTATTGTAAGATTGGATAGAATTGGTGTATGTTGAGATATCAGCAGTTTTTCAAGGAGTTTATTATCGTTGATAAGAACCTTATGGTTCGATTTTAATATCAAAACGTTTTGAAGCCAATATTTCAGTCAAATTTATTATTAAGATCCATTACAATGCTTCAGTCAAGATTACAACCTAGCTTCTCATACCACTTACATTAAGTGTGTTGATTTAATACATGAGTGGCGTTGACCTACAGTTTAAAGTGGACTCCGAGTGATAGATTTTTTTGAGAACCTCTTCATTGCACTTCTTTAATTGACTTTCAGAGAGTATGTGCTAGAAATGTATTGTTTTGAGATTTCGTTTTATTGGAGATGTCTGACCTGGAGTGTGAACCGTGGTTTCATATCGAATAGGCCAACGAACTACTTAGTAGATTACAGCGACTTCATCTATTATTTCTTCTAGTAATTCACTGTCTGAGTAACCGGAATAGGGCTTCAAAATCTTCAGAGACTTAGCAAATATAGTATCTCAGTGTCAGGTAGTAAGCTACTGTCTTCTACTGAAATTAATGTTAAATTTAAAATCTGTCATCTTAGGAACGTCAGAGCAAATGTAAGAGGACATTAGCCTTACAAAGTTGCAATGCAAAGAGGATCAACATCAGGCTTTCCTAAATAGTAAGATCTTTGGTCACCTACAACTTATCGAAAGAAGTTGTCTTACAAGAGGCAATTAGCATCAAATAATAATTGTCTAACCCGAGATGTGAACCGTGGCCCCACATTTACAACATACTAAAGGGTCCGCCAAATAACTTTTTTTTTTAAATGCTTTAAAAAAACTACTGAATATTTTCTCAAATTTCTTTTTTATTTGAAAGTACAATCCTTCCGGTTAATAATGGAAAATAATTTCATTCGAATGGCTGCCTCGGCTGGCCCTGCAGTAGCCTACACGATCGGTCCAATTTTTAAGCACATTATCGATTGTGTGCAGCTGTATTGCACCAATGGCTTCACGAATATTTTCCTTTAACGCATCAATTGTCTCTGGCTTGTCGGCGTAACACTTATCTTTGACGGCACCCCACAAATAATAGTCCAACAGCGTCAAATCGCAGCTACGAGGTGGCCAGCTCTGCGGCTGATAATGTGATCTTCAAAAACAGGGCGTAAAACATCGAGTGTAGCTTCGGCTGTGTGGCACGTAGCGCCGTCCTGTTGAAACCAAATGTTGCCAATATCCTCCTCTTCAATTTTTGTAAACAAAAATTCGTTCAACATGGCCCGATAATGATCGCCATTAACTGTAACGGCCGCTCCTTGCTCATTTTTGAAGAAAAATGGCCCAATTATGCCTCTGGACTAAAATCCGCACCAAACAGTGACTCGTTTTGGGTGCATCGGCTTTTCAATGTATGTGTGCGGGTTTTCTGTGAACCAAGTGCGACAATTTTGCTTGTTTACATACCAGCCAAGATCGAAATGAGCTTCATCTGAAAAGATGATTTTTTTTGCCAAAATCGGCATCTTCTGGTGTAGGCTACTGCATGACCAGCCGAGGCATGAATGAAATTATTTTCCATTATTAACCGAATTGCATTATTAAGGATTGTACTTTCAAATAAAAAAGAAATTTGAGAAAATATTCAGTAGTTTTTTTTTAAAGCACTTTAAAAAAAAATTATTTGGCGGACCCTTTACCTACTAGACTACGGCGACTAACAACAGGGAAATTATGCTAAAACAAAATCAAATGCTGAAAGTGTAGTTGGATCCATAGCATCCATACCATCTGAAAGAAGCCCACGGTACGGGCTTCGTAGATCGAACCAATTTTCATGAACTTTTTCGAGTGTTAAGTGTTAAGCAGATTTTAATGGAAACTTGGAATTCCAGGATACTCTCCACATTTCTTACTGGGTTATTACATGTGATTGAAGTGTTTTTTTTTTTCAAAAGTGTCTCAAAGTATTTCAAATTTGTTACAAGGCTTTTACATTACACACAACGTATGCATGTACGTACGTACACACTTCGTTTTGGCTAGAAATAGATTCATGGTTGCAAATGTTTATTATGCGCGTTGGGCAGGACATGTGGCTACGGTGTGCTTTAAAGCCTTAGTTGTATTCAAACTTCGGCAAAAAGGTTGAGAGGATGTCTGGTTGTAGACTTTGGAAAAACTGATACGAAATTCTTGGTACTAACGAGTCATGTTAACAATTCCAAAACAAAATTACTTCCAAGGGAAAACAGTTTTTTTTCGTTACTCTTCCCTTTTTTTTGTTATTTTTTTTTTTTTTTGTTAATTATGTAATCATGTAATGAATATTTCATTGAAAGGGAAAATTTCTTGTTTTTCTTTTCTTTTTATTTGTGATTATTTTTGTGGCACAACAACAGATAATTGACCAAATATTGACAACCTTTTTTTATTTTTTTATTTAATTTTTGTTTGTAATTCTTCTGTTTATTTTTTATTTTTTTATTTTTTGTGAATACGAAGGATTTTTTTTCTTGTTTTTATTCGTTTATTATTTATCGGCTTCCATAACAGAAATCTTTCAAACTCTAAGAGACAATCTACACTCTTGGCTACATGGCGACTACTTTGACCGTGTTTTTGCTTGATTTTCATTCAATAATACATACATACCGAGGGGTGGGGGGTGGTGTTATTGCTTGTAAATGTAATAATTTTTGTGTTGCTTTTGTTGTTGTTGTTGTTGTAATTATTTCTCATCATTATTCATTTTAATAATCAAATGAAGAAATTTCATTTGTTTAAATATTTTGACGAAACGAAACTTATGAATAAATTAATATACGAGGGTAGGTAGACACAGGTATATGGCATACATTTTTAAATAAATTAGTAACAAAACGTTTGATGACAACAGTCAGCCTGATATTTTTTATTGCCTGTATTGGAAATTTACACTCAGCCACAAAAGTATACATACGGATAACAAATTTCAGAAATTTTTTAACCAATCCGTTTTCGTTGAAAATCTTTATAATTGTCTGACATCTTTCTTTGATTTTAAGATGGTCTTTTGCATTGATTCAGAAATTTGGGAAATTAGTAAATCGGATGCATACCTTTGTGGGCCTGAGCAGGGCCACAATTAAGTTCAATTTCAAAAATTTTCAACCAATGCAAAAGACCGTCTTAACATCAAGAAAACTATAAAGATTTTCAACGAAATTAGTTAAAAAATTTCTGAAATGTATGTATACTTTTGTGGCTGAGAGTAAATTTCCATTTCCAGTTACTAAATTACTGTGTGTATATGCCTACTTACTTACTTAATTGGCCATTAACAAGCCGATTAACGGGTTTCGGCCTGCCTTAACACATCCTTCCAGGCGCCTATGCTTCTTGCGCGCCTACGCCAGTTGGTGACACCAATACAACGCAAACAAAGTCGTCCTCTTCGACGACTTCCGCATATCCCTGCATCAAATACCAGTCTCGCCGGAGTATCTTCCTCTATTCCAACGACATGGCCGAGCCAGTGCACAACTTCCATGTCGTTGAGGAGCTCATACAGCTCACTGTTGGATCGGATGCGGAAATCATTGCCAACTCGCATTCGAAGATCTTACGTAGGACTTTTCTCTCGAATACCCTCAAGGCTGCTGCATCAGTGGCTTAATAGTGTCCATGCCTCTGCGCCATAATGAAGCACGTGGAGAATGAGCATCTTGTAGAGTATTAGTTTTGTCGCACGAGAGACATCTCTGCTACTTAATTGCCTACTGAGACCATAGTATCACCTGTTGGCAACAGTGATCTTGCGCTTGATCTCCAGACTGACATCATTTTTGGTGGTAATGGTGGAGCCAAGATAAATACATTCCTTGACTGTATCAAAATTATAGTTATCGGTCGTAATCTGAGATCCAATACGCCGCATGTTTACTTGTCGATAACATATCCTTCGTTTTGCCCTCATTTACTGCCAGACCCATCTTACTAGACTCCCGTTCAATATCACTAAAGGCAGCAGTAACATCTCACTTGGTACGCTCGAGGAAATGTATACGCGGCGAAACAAAATACTCTTCTCAAGTTAATGGGGAACAATTTGATGCAATTTAAATTTTATGTTGCTAGCATACTGGATGAGATTTACGTCGTTCAAATGACTATTCACAGACAGCCTGTAATAGGTACCGTCATTCCGCATACTCGCGGAACATTGATACGGAATAAGAATTGCTTTGCGGCCAATACGTAGATTCCGTGTTAAGGAAACCGAATTACCAGAAAGCATACTTGGAACCTGTGTGGTGCTAATGCATTTCAGAAAAAAACAGTTGGGTGCTTATCATATACATAGGGTGGGCCATCTATCGGTTTAAATTTGAACCATCGGTTGTTTCCAATCTGGCAATACTTATGCCATTCTATTCTGCCCCAAAATTCAGTATATTATCTCTACTGAAGGTAATGAATCGACTTACACTTAAGCAACGTTGGGATTTATTGGGCCAACGAGAATCTGCCCGCCGATGTCGATTTTGCCAAAAATTCCTCTTTTCGAATGAAGCTCATTTTCATCTTGGTGGATACGTTGAGAAGTAAAATTGCCGAATTTGGGGCTCAGAAAACCCATAGGTGCTCCTACAGAAGCCAGGGCACCCATTTACGAGTGACTGTTTGTTGCGGCTTGTAGAGCGGAGGCATCATTGGCCGATATGTCTTTGAAAATGAGGACGGCGCAACCATTGCGCCGAATGGGGACACTTATCGCTCCATGACAACCGTTGTTTTTGTACTCGCTCTTCATGGCACTGATGTGAACGATGTTTGGTTTCAACACGATGGTGCAACTTGTTACACGTTTGATGGTCGTTTAATTAGCTGAAATGCTGATGTCAATTGGCCGCCAAGAAGCTGCGATTTGAAACTGTTCAACTATTTGCTGTGGTCGCCGTTAAAGAAAAGTGTTATGCCGGCAAATCAGAGACAATTGAGCATTTGAAGACAAACATTCATGATGCCATTGCCGAGATACGACCCCATGCACTGGAAAAAGTGCATGAAAATTGGTTCGATCTACGAAGCTACAGTACGGGCTTCTTTCAGATGCTATGGATCCAAATACAGTTTCAGCATTTAACTTTGTTTCGGCATAATTTTTCCGTTGTTAGTCGCCGTAGTCTAGTAGGTAGTGTGTTGGCTCATTAGAAGTGAGGCCACGGTTCAACATCAAAACGAAATTTGAAAAAATATTTGTACGGCGACTTGCTCTCAACAGATTTATGGCATAAACTCTGAAAGTAAAATAAAATTGCCATGAAAAGTTTCTTAAAAATCTGTCGATCGGAGTCGACTTTAGATACCGCCACTTATAAAGGGTCCACCAAATAACTTTTTTTTTTGGAAATGCCTTAAAAAAAAACTACTGAATATTTTCTCAAATTTCTTTTTTTATTTGAAAGTACAATCCTTCCAGTTAATAATCGAAAATAATTTTATTCAAATGGCTGCCTCAGCGATTTTGCAAAAAAAATCATCTTTTCAGATGAAGCTCATTTTGATCTTAGCGGGTATGTAAACAAGCAAAATTGTCGCATTTGGAGCATAGGAAACCCGCATGCATACATTGAAAAGCCGACACACCCAAAACGAGTCACTGTTTGGTGCGGATTTTGGTCCAGAGGCATAATTGAGCAAGGAGTGGCCGTTACAGCCAATGGCGATCGTTATCGGGCCATGTTGAACGAACATTGGCAACATTTGGTTTAAACAGGACGGTGCTACGTGCCACACAGCCGAAGCTACACTCGATGTTTTGCGCCCTGTTTTTGAAGATCGCATTATCAGCCGCAGAACTGATGTCGTTTGGCCACCTCGGAACTGCGATTTGACACCGTTGGACAATTATTTGTGGGGTGCCGTCAAAGATAAGCATAACGCCGACAAGCCAGAGACAATTGACGCTTTAAAGGACAATATTCGTGAAGCCATTGGTGAAATACAGCTGCACACAATCGATAATGTGCTTAAAAATTGGACCGATAATGTAGGCTACTGCATGGCCAGCCGAGGCAGCCATTTGAATGAAATTATTTTCCATTATTAACCGGAAGGATTGTACTTTCAAATAAAAATAGAAATTTGAGAAAATATTCAGTAGTTTTTTTTTAAGGCATTTTCAAAAAAGTTATCTGGCGGACCATTTATATAAAATTAACACACACAACATAAGTGGTATGAGAAGCTAGGTCGTAATTCTGACTAAAGGGTTATAATGACCAATCATGTACGTCTTTTAGGGTCATATTTTTAGTTCTGCTTAAATTTGTTTTGTATTTCATTTTCTTTGAAATCTTAGAATATCTCTCCATTTTTTTTTATAATTTTAATGTGCCCTTCCTATTGCTGTGTTATCTGTTTCTAACACATTCCGTACAGAAATAAAAAATATTTCCATTAAAAATTCAGTAAGTAATTATGATAATAAGGGTTTTATTAGATAATATTTTATTATTATCAAGATATTGTGGAAATACCTGTCTAATTAATTAATGCAATGCACACTCTAAAGTATACGTATGTACATCTAAGTAAACATTACTCAGCAAAATATTTCATAGAAATTCGAATCTTTTTTTATTCATTCATTCTGTCTGTCTGTATATATTATTAACGAACTCTTAGTAGGCGATTTAATAAGAATTTCTCAGTCAATAATTCGTTTTCTTAATTCGATTTTTTTTTTTGTTTAAATTTTATATTCTAATCAAATTAACTAATTAGTGAAAATTATTATAATAAATTACAAGGTGTTAAAAATCTAAACAAATTGATGAAATATGAAAATAGTCATTAAAATTATTTCTCTCTCTCTATCTATCGCCACTAATTATAATCACAATAATAATGTTAATAAATAATAACAAATAATAATAAAGTATTGAAAATGTTATTAAATTATTCGTTAATAAAAAATACGGGAATACGTACATACATGCACTTGAAGTCACCGTAGTCTAGTAGGTAGTGTGTTGGCTTATTAGACGTAAATCCAGGGTTCGAGCCCCAGGCCAAACATCAAGATAAAATGCAAAAAGTATTTCTGCGGCGACTTCTTCTCAGCAGATTTCCGGCAAAAAATCTGAAAGTAAAATTAATTTGCCATGAAAAAGTTTCTAAAAAATCTGTTGTTTGGAGACGACTTTAAACTGTAGGTCCCCGTCACTCATGTATAAAATTAACACTCACAACATAAGTGGTGTGAGAAACTAGGAAGTTGTATAATGGGTTAATTTGACCTCCGGGTACTGTACTTGTCTTAATTTACAAGTACACGTCCTCTAACCTAACCTAACCTAACATTTCATTTCTTTGAATGCTTCTTTACATTTTTCTTTTAACCACAACCTTTGAATTCGACCCACTGTGCTGGCAGTTATAAAACTCTGGTTCTTTTTGGGGAGCGTTAATTTCAGCATTCAATTGCATTAATTAAAGGCTTACATTGGGCTTATCTTTTTAGTTCTTGTGGTTGTTTTTGCTACAATTCTTTTAGAGGACGACCTTCTGCACAATTCTACCAGCCAGTACTAATGCCTGCCTGCTTGGCTGCCTGCCTGCTATTGTGCTTAACCTTACAAAGTTGTTTTGTGTTGCCTTTTGGTCCAAACCTACATGCACTTAAGAGGGTTGAAGTAAAGGTAACATCCAGTTTAATAGAAAATATCTGTGAAAATATCTGACTGTTTGGTGCTGCTTGTGAAGCGGACGCATCATTGGCCCATATTTCTCTAAAAATGAGGACGGCGCAACCATTGCGCTCAAGACACCTATCGCACCATTATACCCGATTTTTTTGTATCCTCTCTTCATGATATTGATGTGAACGATGTTTGGTTTCACTAGGATAGTACAACTTGCCACACATCTCATCCAACAATCGATTTATTGCCATCAAACGTTTGATGGCAGTTTAATTAGCCGAAATGATGATGTCAATTGGCTGCCAAGAAGCTGCGATTTGACACCGTTGGACTATTTTCTAAGGGGCGCTATTACAGAAAAGTGTTATGCCAACAAACCAGAGAGAATTGAGCATTTGAAGGCCAACATTTGTGATGACATTGCCGGGATACGACCCCACAGACTCGAAAAAATGCACGAAAATCGATCCAATCGAATAGGGCACTGTGAGGCCAGTCGCGACAGCCATATAAATGAAATAATATTCCATTTCTAACCGGAGCAATTGTATTTCATAACAAAGGAATAAATTTAGCAACATTTCACATCACGTTTTTGTTTAATTGCATTTTTAAATTGAAACTTTTAAATGGCCCTCCCTTTATATTGAAATTGGTATAAAATTTGTTTTACTTGCTTACTTAATTGGTCACTACAGCCCTTCGGTCAGGATTTCAACCTAGCTTTTCACTCCACCCATGTTGTGGGTTTTAATTTATATGAGTGGCGGGATCTACAGTTTAACTTCGACTCCGAGTGACAGATTTGAGACAGATTTGCCATTTTCATTGGAATTTTTTTACGCTCAGAATTTTTGCCAGAAGACTGCTGAAAGGAATTTAATAATTGGCCCTTACAACCCTTCAGTCTCAGGATTACGGCCTAGCTTCTCACACCACACATGTTGTGTGTGTTAATTGTATACATGAGTGGCGGGACCTACAGTTTAAAGTCAACTCCGAATGACAGATTTTTGTGAAAGTTTTCATGGCAATTTTTATTTATTCTCAGAGTTTTTGCCAGAAATCTGCTCAGAAGAAGTCGCCTAAGTAATATTTTTTCATATTTCGTTTTGATGTCTGACCTGGGGGGTTTGAACCGTGGCCTTACGTCTACTAAATTTAAAATCTCTTTTCATATTTCGTTTTGTTCGAGATGTCTGAGCTAAGTTTTGAACCAAAGGCTCTCGTCTAATAAGTCAACACCTTACCTGCTAGACTACAGGGACTTACTTACTTACTTAACACGTTGACTGACGCGGCAATTTTCAGAAAACTTGCCGAAAAAACGACAATTTGATTTTTTCACATTAGTGAGTATGAGATAACTCATAGTTTGGTGCCCTAGGAGCGAACGCAATTTTTTTTTTTTTTTGGTAAAACCAGCACTCAGGGGATGGCCCCTACTCATGCAGTGCATTGTGCAGGTTTAGGAAAATAGGTTATAGGAAGGTGGAAAGAGGGAGTAGTGTTTGTGGACATTTGATTTAAACTCATGATGAGAACGGCAAGGAAACGAGTTGCTGCTAGGTGACTATATAATGGCCAGTGCTATACCTTCACCATTAGACAGTCTACAGCAATCGTCCCCAAGAAGCCCGCATCATAAGGTTATTTGAATTCAAAAAATTTGGCCATTAACAACCCCTTTAACGGATTTCGGCCTGCCTTAACACATCCTTCCAGGCGTCTCTGATTCTTGCGCGCCTACGCCAGTTGATGACACCAATTGATGACAGGGCTTACCCGATTTGGTTCTTCCTCCTCTTCGCCGACTTCAGCAAATCCCTTCAAAGACTTCTTTTTAAATTTGAAAAAAAAGAACATCAAAGTCAATAAATTCTTATAAAGGGTCCGCCAAATAACTTTTTTTTTGAAAATGCTTTAAAAAAAACTACTGAATATTTTCTCAAATTTCTTTTTTTATTTGAAAGTACAATCCTTCCGGTTAATAATTGAAAATAATTTCATTCAAATGGCTGCCTCGGCTGGCCATGCAGTAGCCTACACGATCGGTCCAATTTTTAAGCACATTATCGATTGTGTGCAGCTGTATTTCACCAATGGCTTCACGAATATTGTCCTTTAAAGCGTCAATTATCTCTGGATTGTCGGCGTAACACTTATCTTTGACGGCATCCCACAAATAATAGTCCAACGGTGTCAAATCGCACCTCCAAGGTGGCCAAACGACATCAGCTCTGCGGCTGATAATGCGATGTTCAAAAACAGGGCGCAAAACATCGAGTGTAGCTTCAGCTGTATGGCACGTAACGCCGTCCTGTTGAAACCAAATGTTGCCAGTATCCTCCTCTTCAATTTTTGTGAACAAAAATTCGTTCAGCATGGCCCGGTAACGATCGCCATGGACTGTAAAGGCCACTCCTTGCTTATTTTCGAAGAAAAATGGCCCAATTATGTCTCTGGACCAAAATCCGCACCAAACAGTGACTTGTTTTGGGTGCGTCGGCTTTTCAGTGTATGCGTACGGGTTTTCTGTGCCCCAAATGCGATAATTTTGCTTGTTTACATACCCGCCAAAATCAAAATGAGTTTCATCTGAAAAGATGATTTTTTTTTGCCAAAATCGTCATCTTCTGGTGTATGCTACTGCATTGCCAGCCGAGACAGCCATTTCAATGAAATTATTTTCCATTATTAACCGGAAGGATTGTACTTTCAAATAAAAAATGAAATTTGAGAAAATATTCAGCAGTTTTTTTTAAAGCATTTTCAAAAAAAAAGTTATTTAGCGGACCCTTTACAAACCTAAAGGCCTACTTACGTAGCTCTTTTCTTCTTCAGTTTTTGATTAACCTTTCATTGCATAGAACTTTTGTTTTCTAATTACTTCCTTCGTAATAAAATAGCAACGTTGAATTTTATTTTAAATTTTAAATTTGTTCACAAGCAGAGATGGGTATTTACACTACAGTCTGGTAAAAACTTAATTGATTTCCTTAAATGAACCAACCATACAAGAAATCTTAGCAAAGAAAAGTTTTTCTTAATAAAAGTTTTTCTTGTTCTCCAACAAATTCAATTGACTTCCTCCTGCATTATTAGCAAAAAAAAAAAAAAGAAATCCGATTTCAAAGTACAAAATTGTAGAAAGTTTTCTGTTACACCATAAAGTTTCATTGAATGAATATATCGTACAGTACAGTTGACATATTCATACAAAAATATTGTATTTACCATGCCACCTTAGCCATTTATGGGCATTTTCTTGCTTAAGGACCTTTAGACCTTTGGTGTATAAACTGTGAACAAAAAGGAAAATGGAAAAATAAAATGGAAACTTCGAAGTACAATGCTCGTACTCTAATATGTATTGAGTATAATGGAAACACATCTGCTCCCTATTCATTCTTTATTTCGTATATTTTTTTTTTACTTCATAATGTCAAAGGCCAATCAAATTTAAAGGACTGTTGAAAAGCAACAAAAAAATTTTTTGAAAAAAATATCAAAGAATTCCTCAAAAGTAAAACATGATTAGAGGACATAATTTGGGTAAATACTCCCCAATAATATTATTTTTTTTTAAGTAAAAGACATGAAAGACCTAAAAAAACGCAACACGCACGCACTTCTAGACTCCCATATACAGCGACTAAACACAACTCACACTCACTTGTAGACACATGTCACGCAATTCTTCATGTCCCTTACTCACACACATAGAAAAACACACACGCCATCCATGAAGGGTGTCACTATTGATGTAAGCCAGCGTAGGACTATTGACACCCCCACTCAAGTGGGCCTTAAACTCGTTTGTTGTCCCTTTTGCGAGTGCCTTTCATTTAACAACATCATTAGCATCATTATAACGGGATAAGGCAACTAGAGATAGACGAAAAGGCAATTTTTTTCTCTTTTGTTGGAAAATTTAATTTAAAGCGTAAGACACTCGGAAATGTATTCGAATAGTAATTTCGTGTGAGACGCAATAAATAGGTTTTCAATTGGAAATCCGTTCATTTAACCACTAACCTCCGCAAAGACGTTTGCACATGCTGCCACATGCTGCCATTACATACTTAACTGGTTATTACAACATCTTCAGTCAGGATTACGACCTAGCTTCTCCCTTCACCTATGTTGTGTACCTTAATTGTATCCATAAGTGCCGGGACCTACAATTTAATGACGAATTCGAAATATAAATTCGAGAATGTTTTATAATTTACTCCTAAACCTTATGCTAGAAAGCTAATACCCTCTTTCAAGACATCAGATTTGTGACTTGAATTCTCGAGCATCGCGTCTAGTATGGTAAGTGAGCACCCTGCTCACTAGACTACGACGACTATTCATTTATTTGGCTGCCTTACAAAATGTCTCAATACAAAGTTTGTATGCAGTTCTACTACTGTATACAAACTATGTAGGTATGCAAGGTAACCAAGCAATGCATCAACTATAAATCCGATGCCTGATTGCCTTTTGACTACGTTAAAAATACAAATTGACGACGTTTTGAAATAGAATACATTGTATATGTATATTTTGTACAGCGGCATTAAGGAACACGATACTTTGTTCAAACACAAAGCAACGAACATTTTGGAAGGCAGCCTTTCTTTAGTACTTCATGTAAATGTTGCGGCAGCAAAGCCGCATGTGATCCTTCAGTGAGCTAGAATTTGGAATATTTGATACAACATTTCCGATGGTATCCTACCAATGCCAGCTGTAATGTTGCCCTTCAGGGTTGAAATTGCATTTTTCTTGAACCTGTATACGAGAAACTTTAGGTATTTCTACTAAAAATAGGCTAATCAAACGGCATGATGTAGCGCGCACTAGATTGTTCCAAACACTTAAGATTAATTGTTCAACTACTCTCACCAAAATATATGCCTAGTGCTGTCTGAGAATAACATGGTTGCCATGCGTTTCTGCCGAGAAGCAAAGCACACTAAGAATAGGATTGTTTTAATACCTATTACTGCGTGACGTGTGACGTGGAATCAATTTGATGAAACCACTTGTATACAAACCCATATTCCTCCAGTATAGGCTAATAAAAAACGAGCTCTTTAGAAATTATAGGATTTTATTGTGATTCTACAGTGAAGCTTACTTTACTTAACTTACTTAATTGGTCATTACAACCCTTCAGTCAGGATAACGACCTAGTTTCTCACACCACTTATGTTGTGTGTGTTAATTTTATACATGAGTGGTGGGGTCTACTGGTTAAAGTCGATTCCGTACGACAGATTTTTGAGAAACAGTGATGCGCCGATGAAAATTTGTTCCATGATCTTTTTTTTTTTTGATTAAGTCATGTGGAATCCACATAAAGTGCATTCAGCATTATTCAGGTTTTTCTAAAAGTTTACTTGGCGGTACATCTTTTCATATTCGCTGAAAATTTTTTATAAGGTTTCCTTCTCAAAGCAATTTTCTGCCAACTAATTATAAGTCACGCAATCCCTACCTAAAGCCATGTTAAATGATTTAATTTTTGTTATACAATACGTGGCAGATGGCAGCACTAGTATGAAGAACTTTACTTCAAAAAATAGCAAAAAATCGTAACCTGATAAAGAGAATATTTTAGGTTAGGTTAGGTTAGGGGAAGTAGCCGTAGTCTAGTAGGTAGTGTGTTAGCTTATTAGACGTAAAGCCAGGGTTCGAGCACCAGGCTAGATATCAAAACAAAATACAAAAAGTATTTTTTCGGCGACTTCCTCTCAGCAGATTTCTGGCAAAAACTCTGAGAGTAAATAAAAAAATTGCCATGAAAAGTTTTTCAAAAATCTGCCTTTCGGAGTCTACTTTAAACTGTAGGTCCCGCCACTCATGTATAAAATTAACACACACAACATAAGTGGTGTATGAAACTAGGTCGAAATCTTGACTGAAGGGTTGTAATGACCAATTATGTATGTATGTATCAGAGATCAGCAATGAATCGCTTTTTCGCTACTCATGAGTACTCATGCAATTTTGAGTATGAGTGAGTCAACAGCATTGAAATCCAACTACTCTGATTCATTCGTACTCAGTACAACATTGATTTATAAGTACAAGTTGCAATGAGTATGAGTACAACGTTGACATCAAACTCATAACATTCGAACTATGTTTGATTCATACTTATAAATGATTCGAGTGATTCGAATCATTCGTCAAAATTTACAGTCATAGTTGTTGTTGCATTTACAAAGAAAGAAGAAAGACACATAAACAAAAAAGACAAAGACAGCAAGCAGAGCAAACACACAACCTTCTTGTGAGTATTGCAGTGTTCGTGCGCGAATCATACTTATTTTGTGGTTCGTGTATACGATGAGTCATGGAGAGTCGAAATGCGTATTGTTAAGTACGAGTACCATGAGTATTTCAAACTTTGAATATAAATAGTATGAGTACGACATTAAAATAAGTATGAATGCGTATAAGTATCAGAAATTGTAAGTATGATTCGAATCTACTCATCGTTTTGAATACTCATTGCTGACGTCTGGTATGTATGTAGGTTAAGGGAAAGCTTGCCAAACACAGGCAAGTTTACTCGGTGGCCAATTGTGTTAACCAACGTTAGGTGAGTTCAATTATCACGATCCGTTAGTGGTGGATTTAAACCACACCGAGCTTCACATGAAATCGGCCAGTTCCCCCTCAGTGGTACGTTCGCCACCATGCTCAATTACATGACCATTATTAACCGTCAAAGCTCTTAAGATTCTGTTAGAAGACCCTTTGCTTCAAAGCTCCTACTCAGGACAACACTGTCATGTATGGATTCCATACTATGGAATTACTAGAGTAGGCCAATCATTTGATAAAATGGGAAGAAAAACGTGATGAATGAAAAAAAATTTTAAATAAAAGAAGATGTGATTACCTTATCTTACTGTAAGGAAATCTAGGACGAATAGTTAATTTCTTTTCAAATACTAATAGAAAAAGGTCACAAAAATATATGTACCAAGCCAATATCACATATTTTATGCTGAACAGATTATTCGTTTCTTTTTTCCGAAAATTTTTATTTGCTCCTTCTGGTCAAAAGGAATTTCTTTCATGCTAAAATCCTTTATGAAGTAAGAAACATCATAAACAGGAGTAATGGACAAAGTGAACGCAGTTCTTATATTTCTATTCCAATACGGGGTCCATTAGTCTACATTCAGATGAAGTCAAGTGTAAAACAAGTTTTTTATTGTCCAACAACACAACACAGCACAATACAATTGTCCTTCATTATTAACGCCGTAGTCATCACAATCGTCATCATAGTCATCACCATTAACATCATTAAGGGCTGGGCATCATAATGATATTTTCGGCACTGACTAACGAAAATCCACTCACTAAGCCTGTTGCCAGGAACGTTTCATATCCTGTTGTTTGAAATTTGTGAACAATTTTTGGCCACTTTTTTCTTTCTTTCCTTTTTTATTGTTGTTGGAATCTGTGTGCGTGTTGCAGCATTAGCAACAATAAAAATCAATCATACGCATGTTCTCTTTGTTGTTGTTTTTTGTCGCATGTCATTGCGGAAAATCAACGTGACGTAATGTTGAAACATTTTGAAATCGTGCAGCAGTTTCTTCTTTTCTTTAACTAAACTTTTTGAGGTTTTTGGCATCAAAAGTCACATACTCTCCTCGTACGTCGTATGTAATTCATTCATTCAATTGTAATTATTTGCCTTTTGTATGTGAATTGCCAGGGATGGGAGGGGGGATTTATCTGCAAATTAAAGCCTTGTCAATATTTATTTAAAAATTAAATTGTTGTTGTTGCTGTTTTCTTCTTCTGCAGTACATAGTGAATTTAATCTCATAGAATGCTGGAATGGATTTTTTACTGGAATTTTTATGCTCGAAAGTTAAATTATGAGTCTGTATCACATTTTAATTATTATTATGAGCGGTTTAGTTTAATACACTAATCGGCTGCCTTGGCAGACTAGTAGGTAGTGTGCTAGACTATTAGCGTAAGTGTCATGGGTTCGATTCCCACCTAAGACCCCGTTCAGTTGCAATATAATAATCAGTAGACAACTGCAATCGCACTCAGCCCTAGTCGTTATTGGCAAATCGTTTGTCGTCAAGCCATACTTTCATACGAATACACGTACATACATAATTGGTCATTACAACGCTTCAGTCAGGATTACAACCTAACCTGTCATACCACTTATGTTGTGTGTTATAATTTTATACATAAGTGGCGGGACCTACACTTTAAAGTCGACTACGAACGCCAGATTTTTGAAGAAACTTTTCATGGCTGTTTTATTTACTTTCAGAGTTTTAGCCAGAAATTTGATGAGAGGAAGTCGCCTAAGAAATATTTTTTTTTCGTATTTCGTTTTCTTGGAGATGTCTTGGTCTGTGGTTTGAACCAGAGGTCAGCAATGAGTATTCAAAACGATGAGTAGATTCGAATCATACTTATAATTTCTGATACTTATACGCATTCATACTTATTTTAATGTCATACTTATACTACGCATATTCAAAGTTTGAAATACTCATGGTACTCATACTTAGCAATACGCATTTCGACTCTCCACGACTCATCGTATACACGAATCACATAATAAGTATGATTCGCGCACGAACACTACAATACTCACAAGAAGGTTGTGTGTTTGCGCTGCTTGCTGCCTTTGTCTTTTTTGTTTATGTTTTTCTTCTTTCTTTGTAAATGCAACAACAATTAAGATTGTAAATGTTGAATGTTTCGAATCACTCAAAGTATTTTTCGAAATTTATGTATGAATCTGAATGAGTAGGCGTATGGATCAAACATAGTTCGAATGTTATGAGTTTGATGTCGACGTTGTACTCATACTCATTGCAACTTGTACTTATAAATCAATGTTGTACTGAGTACGAATGAATCAGAGTAGTTGGATTTCATTACTGTTGACTCACTCATGCTCAAAATTTCATGAGTACTTATGAGTAGCGAAAAAGCGATTCATTGCTGATCTCTGGTTTGAACCGAGGCCTCACGAGACACACACTGCCTACCAGATTACGGCGACTTCATCTGTCAAATTAGTTTTCATTTCTTTAGTCCGTTTAGGCAAAACACCAAGGACGACATGTATTCCCTGAACCGGGTGGCTGTGAAGCATAATTTTGAATAGAAAATTCATCTTCAGCGATAAGGCGTATTTCTAGAGGAATGGCTAGGTGAACAATTAAAATTGTCAAACTTGGGATGATACCAATCCACCTGAAATCCATGAGCGTCCACTACATCCCGACAAAGTCACTGTTTGGTGTGAATTTTGGGCTGACAGTGTCATCGAGTGTTTCATTAAGCATTTCCAAAAATATCATCGAAATTTTCTTATTAGTTTGAAAAACCTTTTAATGATATTATGTGTTGGCTTATTAGACATGCGGCCACGGTTCTAACCCCAAGTCAAGACATCCCCAATAAAACAAAACATGGAAAAAATATTTCTCTCGGCGACATGAAAAGTTTCTTAAAAATCGACTTCAAACTGTAGGTCTCGCCATTCATGTGTTAAATTAACACACACAACATATGTAAGTGGTGTGACAAGCTAGGTCGTAATCCTAACTGAAGAGTTGTAATGAACAATTATATATGTATGCATGTAAGAAAAAATACAGTGTCAGTGGTGTATCTACGTTTCCTAGCGAATTTAGGCCATCTGAGTCTGGCAATAAGTATTTTTACCTAATGGGCAGAAAGTTCGTGAAGTATACAATTAGCCGTGCATTTATGTAACCTGGAATATATATGTAACCTTCTTATATATAAAAATAAATGTGTGTTTACTTGCTTGTGGGTTTGTTTGTTTGTTTGAAGTCTATAGACGGCTAAAAGGCTGGACCGATTTTCTTGAAATTTTAACAGCACCTTCCTGTATGTCTGCAAGCAATTGGTCGACCTACTCCGCAAGCACGGAAGAAAAGAGCATTACGACTGGAAAATCTTCGAGTATATGCCGCTGAGACCCGTTCGCTTGAACCACTTGAACAACGAGAAGTGAGATTAGAAACTGATCGAATGCGTACTACTCAAGCCTGTTCGTCTGAATCATAAGGACAACGGGAAACAAAATCAATAAAATGATTCAAAATTAATTGGACATTTGTGTGATGTCTTTCCTTCAAATTTATTTTAGTTGGTGGCGCAGGGTACAGCTGGTTATGTAAAAAGTAATCGCCTACTTGTTACCAAGCTGGGCAAATACACGAAAAAAATTGTACCGTCGGCACAATATTAGTCCACAAAATCAAAGTGAGTTGCTTAAAGTTTTTTCTTTATTTCAAGTTTTTAAAAGAGGCCTATTTCAACTAAATGGAATCTTTCTAGGCGTTTTTGAAAGTTTTAGAATTTTTTTGCAAAATTTGTTGATTTTTTATGTTTACAAGCTTATCGGTTACAGTCAATTTGCAAATCAATCAATCAATCAAAAACAAATTGAAAATGCCTTTAAGATTTAAAACCTGAAATAGAATTAAAAACTATAATAGAAGTTTATGTTAAAGACAAAGCCATTTACATCATCAAATATTTATTTCACATTTTCATACGAATAGATTATGAAACATTTATTGCCTATAATTGTATGGCAATTAATTCATTTTCAAGTCCTCCTTCAAAATTAAATTAAGAGACAGGCAGGCTTTATAGACACAGGGAGAACGTGAGAGAAGAAATTAGTTCCTCTGTTTAAAAAAACATCCGCTTTGAAGGGCCCATACACAATAAAAAAATAATGTTTGAAGTTGGAACAAAGGTGGAGGGATGGTTGAATGGATGGATGGATGCATGAAGGGATGGATGCTTATGACCTTCTAATTGTTACCATTGACTAGAGTAACAGTAGTGGAGTGGGATGGCTGAATTAGGAAAAAAGTTGTGTACAAAAAACAATTGTTGTTGTAGGAAAATGTGTAAATAAAACATTTTCAAATAAAAAATAAAAAAAAATTAAAAGAGAAAGAAACACACACACGTTCTCGTACTTATACACAGAAAAAGAGGGGAAAAAATTGAAATAATCTTGAAAGAAAAATAATGCGGCATATAATTAGTGTCAGTTCCGCAGTCACATTTAGCTGCTGCAGGTTAACGCCTCCATTTTCTATATATTCTACGTGTAGCTCATACATAAATAGACAAAACAAGATAACAGATACGAGATACCAAATACAAAATAGCCACAGTCACTAACATACACTTGAATATCTATGTATACAATAGTATGTATATATGTATGTCTGTGTGTCTGTGTGTTCATACATTCATTCATTCATTTATTCATTATAAATTCAAATGTCATTTCATTTGAATTGATGAAATGTCTTTGACTGTGTGTGTATGTTCAGTTTACTGGCTTAAATTCATTCGAGCATGAGATTCAAAGGACTATTTTCTACGTGTTCTATATATTCGTGTAGGTAATGTATGTATGTGTGTATGCATGCATTTAACCACCAATGTCGGCTTTGATCATAAACATTTAAGCCAAGACACACACACACAGAAACACTCTCCCAGTATACGACAGTTGGTCTAAAGGCCTATTTATAGTTGCACTGGAATTTTGTTAACGAATTTATATTCGTATCTATTGCTTGATTTTCCTCTTGTTTAACAAACCGGCTGACCGACCAACCATTCATGTATCCCCTGAAAAAAAAAACAAAAAAAATACTGCAACTATTCAAACGTAATTATTATAATTATGGCAGTAAGAAGACTGCAGGTTTTTCCTAAGACTGCACAAAACAAAAAATATTGGAAGAAAAAAATTTTAAGAAATGGTTTGTTAAACAGAAGGTATTACAACAACAATAACAACAACAGCAATAAGATAACAATATCGTTAAAGTTATTATTTAACAATAATGATCAATAGTAATGAGCCAATGAGCCAAGGCAATAGGCCCTTTAATGCGAAAAATAAAATTATTTACTACCACCTCTTAAAAGCTGGATTCTAATGTAATGAACTGGAAGACGGTATACGACTGTCGTAGATATCTCAACGAGGTAGCGCATCGATATGACGTTTGTATCACATGGGTACCAGGACATGATGAATTGGCCAGAAGGGGCATGACCATTGAACCTGTGATGAATTCTCTACATTGGGGATCCCTTTGAGAACGCGCAAGCATATAATTGACAATCGTGAACATAGTCAACAAGAGATAGGTGGCTTCGGACACGGGCCAAAGCTGGATAGAAGGCGCTCGGCAGCTCTTAAGCTCAAGAGAAGTAGGCTCAGCACTGTTGTCACGGTTATTACGGAGCATTGAACTATAGGAACGCATGCAAGGCGCATTCGTGTTGGACACCTTGCAAATGATTTCTGCAGAAGCTCTAAAGATGTGAAGGAGGATGAGGCTGTTCTTCACGTACTGTGTACATGCACGTTACTTGGTGGGAGGAGAAAGAGGCTCATGGGTGCCTACTACATAGAGGATCTGGAAGAACTGTCATGCATTGATGTTGGCAGTCTAAGTGGAAGCTTCGAACGGTTCCTGGACTAGGGAAAATGTGAAACTGTGCTATCACAAAGAACCCTGTGTGTGGCCTATCTACCTACCTACCACTTAAAAGTAATCGAAAAATATTCAAGAAGGTTAATGGGGCCGAGATTCTTGTAACTAATATGGCCAAACTTTAGAGAAGTTGATTTGATGTGATAGCCAGAAGTCTCGATGCACTGTCTCATGGTAATTTAAGGAAACCGTGAATTTTATTGATCTTGTTAAGACCGTTTCGATTTGGTTTGTTTTGCAATCATTTACAGGATGCTGACTTAGTTTTATACTGCCTAGACGCTTTAGAGCCGCAACAGCAAAGTAATAACAAAACAACTTAAATGCTATTGACTAAGTTTACTGCTTGAAAGGCTGGACTATTTTAAGAAGTTGTGTGCGAATACAATGCGATTCTTTAAGCACCGAACAACCAACATTCTTTAAAGAAGTGCTTAAAATTTGAAAAGTAAGGTTCCAACTCTACCAAGTCTCTACGCATTAGTATATAATAAAACAAACCATCTTGAGCCCTAGGCGAGTAGTGACAGTTTCTAAACTGCCAGTTTCAGTTTGTTCATTAAGTTTCTGCAATTGTAGCTCGTTCTGGAATGATAGGCTTGACATCTGCAGTCAGCTCGGTAAAAATGTGTTGGTTATGATGATAAATTTTGTCAGCATATTTTCAATTCTTTGTCCAGATGTATCACCACCACATGATTATCCTCTCTTCGGAAGCAACTGGAACCAGGCTTTTTTCTGGGTCAATTTCGGAGTTCGAACACAACGTTAAACACTTTTCCATTTCCTTTGAGACTGTTTGAGTCAAAGATATCGCGTCCTAAGAGGTTTAATTTGGAAATCTCAAACCAATAGACACTTGCACTTCCAGAAAGTCGTTAGTAATTCTGCTAACAGTAATAGATCTCTGTGGTCTCTTTTCTTCTTAGCCCTAATATACCAAGCATTCGCGAAAAGTTCGATTACAATAATGCACCAGAGTAGTGCCTTCCAGGAGAAAGTTATAGCTATCTTCATACAAATTTTCATAAGAATATATTTACCTACACTTTTCAAGTGCGGCTCTTAATCTTTTCATGGCAATTGTATTTACACTCAGGGTTTTTGCCAGAAATTTCTTAAGAGAAAGTCATCCAAGAAATATTTCTCCATATTCCGTCTTGTGGGAGATGTTTGACCTGGGGTTTGAACCGTGGCCTCACGCCTAATAAGCCAACACACTATTTATTAGACTACGACGGCTACCATTTTTCGATAGACTTCATTATTTGGCTTCCAGCGGTCTCGTATAGGTTGAAAACTAGAAAATTCCATTCCTTGCCCATTGTTTCCTGAGTGGAACATATATGGCCGCCACCTGAAACTTCATCAAGGAAGGCGAAACAGCATACTTTCTTCTCCCTCATTTTTCTGTTCTCATTGAACATTGCGTAACAGAAAAGCTTGCCTTTCGCTTGTTGCTGCTGTTATTAAAGGAAAGGAGAGGACATTTAAGGCAAGACTGCTCAACACTATCGCGAACGAGTTGGCGGGCACTTGATATATACTGGATACCTACATAATTTGTCATTACAGCCCTTTAGACAGGATTACGACGTAGTTTCTCACGTCACTTATATTGTGTGTGATCATTTTAGACATGAGTGGAGGGATTTACAGTTTAAATTCAACTCCGTACGACAATTTTTTTAGAAACTTTTTATAGCAATTTTTATTTACTCTCAGAGTTTTTGCCAGAAGTCTGCTGAGAGGAAGTCGCCGAATAAATATTTTTTTCTACATACTAGACTGCGGCCATAACAAAGCTGACTTAATTAAGGAACCCGTATATACCTGAGTCTGGAGCACTAAAGTTCACTATTAAGTTTGTAGCCTCGATGGGAGAGTAGTTTTTACTCTAACCACTGAAACAAAACTGAAAGACTCCAAAAGCCGAATATCTCTTAAAAACATTCCAAAAGGAAGATACAAAACTAAAGAAGTCTAATGGAATCAAGGATCTGAAGATCACTTTGGTTCTTTGGTTTGGTTCTGTCTTTAATGATGAAGAAATAATTCTTCCAGTTCCTAGATTTTAATCCATCTCTAGATGTCAAAGGCACAACTGTATAGACACACGGCCCTTTACTTTTTGAGCCCCTGCGAGTTGAGACAATTGCGTCCTGTTGTCGGAGTCATTCTTGAGTTGTGGCCAGATATGCTCAAAAATTTACAAGTTGCTCGAAATTACAAGATTGGATTTCCTAGGCATATCACATCACCAATTTGAATATCGAATCTAAACGACAAAATTTAGAAGTTGTTGCAAACTACTTGCACTTAAAAAATTTCCAGACTAGAAAGGTTTCCTTCAAAATTAGACGCTTACCCTTCAGTCAAATGAAATTCCAAAGGAAAAAAGAAAACAAAATCCGCCGATTATTTGAAATAAAATTTGTTTGTTGGCCATTATAATTGCAACACCACATCATCCACATTGAACATCTGCTCCACCATTCAAGTTCTTGAAGAAACAGAATTTCATTCATTCATTCATCCTTTTGTACATCCGTCGTAATGAGCATACGTCCATCCATCCATTTATTCATCAATCTACAGTTGCAGGTTGCAGGCCCATTTGCTCACATTTCATCTATGCAGGCAGGCAAGCAGGCTGGCAAACACTCACTCACTCAGTTATCCAGGCAGCAGAGGCAGAGGCAGAGGCAGAGACTGAGACAGCGACAGAGTCTATGGCAGTATGTAAAAGGCATTCATTAGTTGGCTTTCCGTTGTTTATTTGTGCATATTTTCATTTGTATGTGACATTTTAACCGTTTGACGAATGTGTTAAATGGCGGCCGCACTTCAAAGACATTCCCGTTGCGAATAAACCAACTTGCAACAGCATAAACAGCAACAGCAACAACAGCAGCAGCAGCATTAGTAACTTTTGTGTCTGTGCAACAAACGAAATATTTTGTTCTTTTCATTTGCTTCCGCCACAGCAGTTATTCAATGCAACAATATTTTACGTACATACGTACGTATCAGTCAGGCTAGCTCGGCTTAGCTTAGAGGCCAACCAACCAACCACTGCTGAAGGAAGATTCGTTACGTCTTCTCCTCTGCATTTTAGTTTGCAAAAGACAACAATGTACGCGGGAAAATGTTTCTCTTTGTACGTATGTACGTATGTATGACCACAATTATTGGCATTTGAGGAATTTGTACAAGACTGTGATCGGTCGGTCGGTCGGTCAGTGCAGTGCAGTGTACATGTGGATGACGATTCTTTTTCTAAATTTTGCGGTCTTGTTTCTTTTACTTCAGCAGTTTTGGTTTTTTCCTTTTTTTTTAGTCATCAGTTCCCAGGTCGGGGTCGTTTTTTTCATGATATTCTGGGCTTTTTCTTTTTTTTCATTCTTTTCGTGAAAAAATTTTTTTGGCCTCACCATTAAGCCGCATAAATATACTCGTCAAGCATTTTGGAAGAAACTTATGACCGCGAAGGGGTCACGTTGACAGTGAAGTCTTCAAAATTAAATACTCGTTTCGGCCTTATGAGCCAATCAAACGAACCTTTTTATTTTCATTTGCTATTCATTTGAATTATAATTATTGCGGTTGGCTTTTCGTTGGCTTTACCAAAACAAAGAAACAAAAAATGAAAGAAAAACTGAATTGAAAAATTATAGAAAAACATGTTTTATTCTTTTTCTTGTCTATTCATTAGAATGTTAAAATGATAACAAAAAGAAAGAAAAAATAAATAAAAATTTTATTCTGGAAACAGGAGGTTTCCTTTCTTTTTCATTAGCCCGATTGTTATACATTTATGCGGTTGTTACAGTAACGCAAGAAATTATAGCATTATTGATTAAAATCCCATGCATTAAATTACGACAGGAAATAAATCGCAACAGTTATGGTTATACTAACGACCAGTCTATCATTGTCCTGGAATACCGATTATTTCTCAGGAACATTTCGAATCATTCCAAGACAACTCTTGTATATGTTTTGGGTCAATGGAATATTCCATTGCTTAGGAGCTCTCCAGGCCCGATACGAAAATAGCAATCTCCGACATGCTACAGAATTACATGCATAATTGCTCATTACAAGCCTTCAGTCAGGATTACGACTTAGCTTCTCACACGACTTATGTTGTGTGTGTGTGGTTGGACAGTTTAAAGTCCATTCCGAACAACAGATTTTTGAGAAACTTTTCATGGCAATTCTTATTTCACTGTCAGAGTTTCTGCAAGAAATCTGCTGAGAGGCCAGTAGTCGAAGAAATATATTTTCTCTGGGGGTTTCAACCGATGCCTCACGCCTAACAGAATTGCTCAGTTAAATTAAATGTTATCCACAGATTTTGCAGAAATGCTTGCAAAGCGTTGGCAGCAGGAGAGTACGTGCAATATTGTTACACTCAGCTGTACATGAATGGATATGAAAAAGACCGACGCACTTCTATCTACAAAGCGCATGACTATCCATCGCACAGAGAGCGATTCTCTCGGGCCACTGTCCTTTTGGTGGAAATGCCGAAATACTTGGCATTCCCTCAAATGACTTTTTTAAAACCTGTAGGTTTCACAATGGGCCTAAATGCTGGTCTAATTGCAAGATTTTGAGGAACTGGTCCTTTTACTTCTTTACGACATATTACCTGGAAGTAAAAACAATATTACGCAGATGATATAATCAATCGATAGAGTTTAACATCTCTTTTAAACAGTCGGGAAATAATTAGTTTCAACAAATCTTAATATTTCAAGCTACAACCATTTTCATTACATTTCTTTTCATTCCTTTAAGGATCTGAACCTTAGATTGTGGTATGAGGACTGTAAAGATGGCGGTAGTGGGAAAGCGATATCAGAATATATCGAGAAGACATATTGGCTGGTAACTAAAGAAGTCATTAAATCCCTGGAGAGAATGTGCACCACATTTAAGGTTATGCAGCAGATTTCTGGACAAATCTCTGAGTGTAAATAAAATTGCCGCAAAAAAGTTTTTCAAAAACCTGGAATTAGGAATTATAAATCGACTTTACTCTGAAGGTTCCGCCACTCATGTATAAAATTAACACACACAATATAAGTAGTGTGACAAGCTACGTCATAATCCTAATTATGTTATGTTATGCATAGAGACCAGACGAACAAAATTTTACTTAAATCCAATCTAATCCGTCTTAGAGACGTTATAGCACTTATATAGGGATACAGGCCTCTAAGTGCACACGATAACGAGTTTGAACCGCCAATTTAACTAAGACCATGCTCTATAAAATGCCAGAGATTACGAGCTCCTTGTCTACATATATCCTGGCCAGCTCATAAGCATTCATGGACAAGGACAAGTTCGGATGTTGAAACTGCGTTCGTTATGGACTTAGTCGCTGACTGCCTCTTCGAGCAAATTAAACATTTTCAGTTGAAATCCCGCCATCCCAAAAGCAATGCGTCGCCTTCAAAATAGCCATGATCTCTGTCTGGAAAGAACTGTTGTGGTCAGTCAGACTATAAGAAATTTTAATATAAGAACTCTTAATAATTACCGTAGCCCCTTTTATCACATATCTTAGTGGCATGGGTATAACCTCATTGAACACAATGTGGGCTACGAGCTTTCTTTTTCGATTAGTGATAGGGTGAGATTAAGACAATGATAATGGAGCAGAGTGGAGCACTAATTGTAGTGAAATGGAAGTGTTGAATTGTACTATTTGAGGCTTGAAAGCCAGATATATAGTACAGAGGGGCCCGCAGTTTAACGTCGATTCCAAAAGACCGATTTGAGAAAGTTTTCATGGCAATTTTATTTACTCTCACAGCTTTTGCCAGAAAACTGCTAAGACGAAGTCGTCAAAAGATATAATTTTTCTCATATACTTACATCATCGCCGCTCTGAATACACCGTCCAACTCGTTCGGTGAATTTATACCTAAGCAGTCCTACGTCAGGGAAGACTAACATTTCTTAACATACACCTGTGTGTTGGGCCGGATGATATGCCAGCGCTGATTGTGGCACAATGTTCTTTAATCCCCGTTGAACTATTAGCAATTTTGCTTAGCTTCGCTTTTCGTGACCATGTTTCTTAAACATACTGGAGAATACTAAACCAAACAGTGTTTAATAATCAGTATTGCTATGTTAAGTTCCAACTTCTTTTCTATCCATCTCTGTAATAACATTTAAATTTTGGCTTTTGCCAATTTTGCTTAACCCAGCTTATCGACATCGACATCGACGACAACATCATCATCATCATCATGCACATCTCTCGATTTTTCGATTCGTGTTTCTTTTTTTTTTTTGACTATAGTCTGCACGTGCTACAGATTACACGTTTCAATGACTTTCAACGACATTCGATAACGGTAAATATAAAACGATGATGATTTTTGTTTTCTCTTCTTCTTCTTTTTAACTTTCTACGCCAGTGACTGACTGAGACTATTCCTTTAATCATTTTCCTTATTGTATTACACACACACACACACACACATTCACTCAGTCTTTTACTCTTTTTCCTCCTTTTATTGTTTTTTTTTGTGTGTTTCTCAGTCATTCATTTCGATAATTTTGAATCCATGTCGTCATTTGATCATAATCATGGGCATATGTTTGTAATGTTGTTGTTATTATTGTTGCTCTTGTTGTTACTGTTGTTGTCAATTTGTTACTATTGTAATTTAATTAAGATTTTATTCACCACACACAGCCACACACAGCCACTACAACAACAATAACAACAACAGCAAAAAGTACATTTCATACCACCCAGTGTTAATTGAGAAGGATTTTGTGTGTGTTTCTGTATGGTTGTGGTAGAGTTTCACAGTACGCAGCATCAGATATCACACACAGTCAAGTCAAGTCAAGATTTAATCAGTGTTTCTGTGTAAATTTGACCTACTGGGGGGTAGTTTACGTAGATTCTGTTGTCCATATAAGCGTGTGTAACATGTATGCTCATACTCATCCATTATTTCTGTTGTTTTTAGTGTATATGGATGAGATTTTAAAGTTAATTGAATTGAATTTAAAGAATAATTTTAACAAGATTTACCAAATATAAGCATTATTATCGTTTATCGATAACATATTAATGTCCTTAAGAGAAGAAACAAAGTATTTGAGTTACAAGCAAAAACACAAAGAAAAGTTTACCTTTACCTCTTAAGTATGGAAGCTCTTTAGGGTCGCTTATCGATAACATATTCATGTCCGTTACAAGCACAGTCACAAAGAAAAGTTCTTTGCCTCTTGAGTATAGAACCTCTATAGAAAGATTTTTTTTTTCGATACTTTAAACTATTTACAGTGATGTAACGCTTCATCAAAATGGACAAAAATGTTCACGGACGGAAAATCATCATACTTTCCGATAGCCAAGCGGCTATCAAGGCATTGGATTCCAGTGTGATAAACTCCAAGACGGTGTACAACTGTCACAGATATCTCAACGAGATAGCGCATCGATATGATGTTTGTATCACATGGGCACCGGGACATAATGATATTCCTGGCAACTGCAGAGCTGATGAACTGGCCAGAAGGGGCACGAGCATCGAACTCTCTGATGAATTCTCTACGTTGGGGATCCCTTTGGGGACCTGCAAACTTATAATTGACAATGCAACCGTAGATCTCGTCAACAGAATGTGGGCAACTTCGGATAAGGGCAGAGCGGCGCAAAATATCTAACCGAGGCTCTGGATAGGAGGCTCACGGCGACTCTGCTTAAACTCCAAAGAACTAGGCTCAGCACTGTTATTGGGGTTATTACGGGGCATGGCATTATAGGAGCGCATGCGAGGCGTATTGATCTTAGCACCTTCTACAGAAGCTGTGGAGATGAAGAGGAAGATGAGACTATCCTTCACCTATTGTGCACATGTCCGGCATTTAGTCGGAGGAGAAAGAGGTACCTGGTTGTCTATTACATGGAGGATATGGATGAACTGTCATGTATGGATATTGGCAGCCTGAGTCGCTTCATCGGAAGCTCCGAATGGTCCCTGGGATAGGAGAAATGAGGAACTGTGGTATCACAATGGACCCTGTGTGCGGCCTAAGTGTGTCCGCTCATGACTTCATCAAGGGGTCAGCCACTTCTACCTTCCTAACGCTTCATCAACTTTTGGAAATACATTCCTATTTAGATTATGCGCAATGAAGTCGCCGTAGTCTATTAGGTAGTATTTTGGTTTACACGTGAGACCATGCTTCACACTCCAATCCGAACATCTCACTTGAAATGAAATATGAAAAAATATTTCTTCGGCGACTTCCTCTCAGCAGATTTCTGGCTAAAACTCTCTGAGAGTAAAACAAAATTCTCATGAATAAGTTTCTTGAACATCTGTCTTTAAACTGTAGGTCCTGCCGCTCATGTATAAAATTAACACACACAACATAAGTGATGTGAGAACACTAGGTTCTAATCCTTACTGAAGAGTTATAATGACCAATTTTGTATATATGTATGTATGTAATTCACTCGACAAAGAGTGTTATTATCTTTGCGCTTCAAATGAGCTTGTGAGTTGTAAAAGGTTGTGAGAGTAAAAGGATGCTTAAGAAACTCAACGTTAACAAGTTTTGTAGACCCTATCTTGTTCTAGCACTGACCCTGAAGTATGTAGTTGATCCATTTCTATGCATCATATCGTACCGGTATTTTTCCGTCTTTAAGAAAGATTGCTAATGTAACGCCAGTTCAAAAAAAAGGTGATGATAATATCTCTAAAAGTCACCGTAGTCTACTAGGTAATGTGTTGGCTTATTAGAAGTAAAGTCAGGGTTCAAACCCCAGGCCAGACATCAAAACAAAATACAAAAAGTATTTCTTCGGCGACTTCCTCTCACCAGATTTCTGGCAAAAACTCTGAGAGTAAATAAAATTGCCACGAAAAAGTTTCTCAAACATCTGTTGTTCGGAGTCCACTTTAAACTGTAGGTCCAGCCTCTCACGTATAAAATTAACACACACAACATAAGTGGTGTGAGAAACTGGGTCGTAGTCCTGACTGAAGGGTTGTAATGACCAACTTTGGCTCTAAAGACTATCTCTCACAAGAATTTAGTTTTCATGCTTATGAAACATATAATTGAGCATCAGCACGTGAAATATTTGGAATAAAACCAATTCGGTTAGTGGTTGCAATACAATCTGCATAAGACCCATTCAACCGGTGGCCTGTTAATGTTGATTTTTTATAAATTTTGGAACCAACAATTTAGTGGAAGTAAGTCTTAAATACATTTTTTTGTGCGCATCCGGATGTGGATGCGGACAAGCCATCTTTTATTGTATTAGTTACATACCGGTTGAAATACAGTAAAAAGTCTCCCACCGCCGAAGTCTAGTAGGTAGTGTGTTGGCTTCGAGCCCCAGGCCAGACATCAGGAGAAAATACAAAAAGTATTTCTTCGGCGACTTCCTCTCAGCAGATTTCTGGCAGAAACTCTGAGAGTAAATAAAATTGCCACGAAAAAGTTTCTCAAAAATCTGTCGTTCGGAGTCGACTTTAAATTGTAGGTCCCACCACTCATGTATAAAATTAACACACACAACATAAGTGGTGTGAGGAACTAGGACGTTGTACAATGGGTCAATTCGACCTCCGGGTACTGTAGTTGTCTTAATTGACAAGTACACGTCCTCTAACCTAACCTAACCTAACCATGTACCACCGCAAGCAATATTTACATGAAAGAATCTCTAAGCAGTAAATGGTGGACATTCATTTACAAGCCCCCAATAAATATTTCATTCACTTGAGCAAATTGTCGGTGTTTTATCAATTTTTATTATATTATTCACTTGGGCTTATTCAATGGTATGCATTAAGTTTAGAAAGATTTTCTTAAACCTGTTCAGAATTTTGGTCTTTATCTTTTACGATTTGACATCGTTTCGCTACAACATTGTTAATCATACACTCAATGTGGCAAAGCTTCCCTAGTCTTTCCATTTTAATGCGTATGACGACATTCATGTTGCCGCTATACAGTGCATGTAAGCCATTAGCCACAGCTTCATCAGGCGGCTAATGACGGAAATAAATTCAATATCGAACACATAGAAATTTATTTCAATTTTACGAGTTTTTTGGTTCCCGTAATTAGCCCCCAGATTGCGTCGTATTAGAACATCGGTAGTCTAAGTGTGATTTTCATCTACTTGGATAGAATCGTGTTTTTAAAATGTTTACTTTCACTAGAGTAGCGCTTGTTGTCAAATATACTCGATGGTTCTATCTTCAAATCAATGTTATTAGACTTTTTATTATTATTAGACTAATTAATTCCAGCGGGACAGTAAGCTATCGGCAATTTCGCTGACAAGCTCGGTTTTGCTTCACCAGAATTACAGCAGAAGTTGCCATGATGTGGAGGGAACGGAATCGGTGCAACACCTTTTATGCGAGGGCCCTGCACTTCAGAACAGACGTCATTGATTTTTAGGTGACAGAGCGTTTGAAGATCTGGGCATGGTTGCGAACGTGCCACTAAGAGAACTGGCGGGTTTCATCCGTAGCTAGGGGTGGTTCAAACCCGCCACTAGGGTGCATATCTCACACTGGGTAATACAATGGGCCATATGGCCACCGAGTGAACTTGCTTGTGAACAGCATCCAACCCGCTAACCTAACTTAACCTATTTAGCAGCGTTCAGATGGTGTTCGAGTCTCGCTTATTACCAGTCTGGCTTATTGAAACAAACAACTTATTTTCATTATTTTTTTACTGCCAAGCCGACGTTCATCGCCATTGTAAACCTTGCAGTTACATTTCAAAATTCTCGAGCCCTATAAGTTTCCTGGTGAAACAATCCCCATTTCATGAAATTTAGCTAAAGGGTCCGCCAAATAACTTTTTTTTTGAAAATGCTTTAAAAAAAACTACTGAATATTTTCTCAAACTTCTTTTTTTATTTGAAAGTACAATCCTTCCGGTTAATAATGGAAAATAATTTCATTCATATGGCTGCCTCGGCTGGCCATGCAGTAGCCTACACGATCGGTCCAATTTTTTGGCACATTATCGATTGTGCGCAGCTGTATTTCAACAATGGCTTCACGAATATTGTCCTTTAAAGCGTCAATTATCTCTGGCTTGACGGCACCCCACAAATAATAATCCAACGGTGTCAAAACGCAACTCCGAGGTGGCCAAACGACATCAGCTCTGCGGCTGATAATGCGATCTTCAAAAACAGGGCGCAAAACATCGAGTGTAGCTTCGGCTGTGTGGCACCTAGCGCCGTCCTTTGGAAACCAAATGTTGCCAATATCCTCCTCTTCAATTTTTGTGAACAAAAATTCGTTCAACATGGCCCGATAACGATCGCCATTGACTGTAACGGCCACTCCTTGCTCATTTTCGAAGAAAAATGGCCCAATTATGCCTCTGGACCAAAATCTGCACCAAACAGTGACTCGTTTTGGGTGCGTCGGCTTTTCAATGAATCCGTGCGGGTTTTCTGTGCCCCAAATGCGACATTTTTGCTTGTTTACATACCCGCCAAGATCAAAATGAACTTCATCTGAAAAGATGATTTTTTTTTTTGCTAAAATCGGAATCTTCTGTAAGTCGATCGCAGGCTCACTTAGCGAAGCGAAACCGCGTATGTACAACCATATTCGTTCAGCGGAAGGATAAAACTAATTATCTGTCAAATCAGACATGAGCTATGTGTTACCATTCACGAAATAAGCACTAGTTGAAAAAGAAACGTTAGATGGCGGACCCGATATTAAGCCTGAGCATTTATTCATTACCATGAGTCATATCTGTTGAAATATTTCATCGAAAGCCATCTACATTGGCAATATCGATCGATAAATAATATTACATTCCTTTAGAGATTTTTCAATTATCGAATGAAATGGATTTCCTTCATTCATAAACTTGATAATCCTAATTAAGAGCTTTTAGAAAAAACAAAAACAAGAGAAAAAAAACAGGCAAACATTTCTAATTTAATACAAATAACTCTGTTACTCTAGAACAATTTGCAGTAATAAACGAGATGATCATGTGCTGCCACATGATTCGTAAGATTCACTCTCAAGCTCATGAAGCGCATGCACTCACATACAAGCTCGTGATGAATGGCGAATGAGAAAAATGGTTGCAACATTGCAACAACAAAACAAGAGGAAATTCTCACAATTCCCCAGCGTGTATACGAGTAAACGTAACAATTCGAAACTGGCTGACTCTGAGCTTGCCTGCCTGCTTTGACTATGGCAGCAATACAATGGAAATATCTACAGCGGCTGGATGTAGCGGATGATGATGATGATGATGCTGCTGTTGGCAAATATTCGTCGGTAAAGCTTTTGTGTTCAAAATAAAAGTCTCTTCCTCTTTTAAAGGTCTGTGGGTATAGTATGGCAAGCTATGTTATGGTATTGCAGTGACACGTTGTTTTTTGATTGGATTTCATCATCATGATCGTCAGAGTCATCAGTTAGTGAATGCACTGCCCGCAAACGGATGAATGTCAAGCTCACAGAGCAACATAGTAGGCAGTAGCAGCAGCAGCAGCAGTAAAAGCAGTTGCATCGTGAAACAACTCCAAGTGAATGATGCTCAAATAACTTTGGACATTTGTCGTGTTCATGATCAACCCAAAACAAAAAATAGCGAAAACAATAAAAAAAAAATTCATTTTCTTTCTTCGTTTTTCTCATCTTTTGTTTTTCTTCAGCCAGAACTCTGTTGGATCTGTTTTCCATTAAAAGTGGCATTCCTTTAAGGTTTTTGCACGTAAAATAATGTTCATGCTTAGCCTTGGCTTTTTTTGTTTTGCTTTTAAATGTGCTGGGGCTCGTTAAAATTTACTCTCCCATGCAACTCGTAAATCCCATTTGATCACAGCTCAACTCAATGTCAACAAGTTCTTGATGGTTTAGCATACGGAGCCGCTACAAAAAAAAACGAACGAACGATTTTGCAATGATTGTCACTTAGAGTTGCCAGATTGTTTTTAGTGTGCTTAGTTCCTCATTATAATGAAGCATTCGTTCTCAAACAATAGAATTTTTTGAATTGAATTTTCACGTGTTAAGATCTAGTCCATCACGGGTTACGACATTTATGTCTGGGATTAGTTTAAAAGTGCCTCGCTGCTTGGGAGTGTTTTTTTTTTATTTATTTTATTTGCCTATGGAAATATTCCTTACAGGCAATTTATTAAAGTTACAATTGTAAATTTAAATTTATATCAATTTTAAAAACTATGAATTTAAATATATAATTACATTATTTTTTATAACATTATTTGATGACGAAAAATCTATTAGCATATACAATTTATTAAATTCTTTACACATTCTCCTTATTGGATCAGCACCAGCGTAGTTGGATCTAAAAAATCTACTATATTTATTATATTCCTATAGTCTTAAATCTAATTGTTGCTTGCGCTTTGACAACAGAAGTTTTTTTCCCACTTGTAGATTTGTAATCTAACAAGTTGAGGTTATACGGCATTTTCCCATTCTCTTTGCTTTTCTTATTCGTCAGAAGCATCTTTGACAGCGCTACGTATCCGTAAGGATATTCTACCCAAAATAGTTTACATTTTGCTTTTGATTGCATCGGGTGGGCCATCTATGGGTTTAAATTTGAACCAATCGGTTATTTCCAATCTGGCAACACTTTTGGCATTCTATTCTGTCACAAAATTCAGGCTCTTTGTCACTACACTGAACGTAATGAATCGATTTATGTTTGAGCAACGTTGGGATTTATTGGGCCAACGAGAAATTGGACGATGATGTCGATTTTGCCAAAAAAAAAAAATATCTTTTCGGATGAAGCTCATTTTCATCTTGGTGGCTACGTTAATAAGCAAACTTGCCGAATTTGGGGGACTCAGAAAACCCACACGTAGTCTTATAGCAGCCAATGCACCCATTACAAGTGACTGTTTGGTGCGGCTTGTGTAGTGGAGGCACATATTTCTTTGAAAATGAGTACAGGGCAACAATTACGGTCAATGGAGATACCTATCGCACCACGATAACCGGTTTTTTTGTACCCGCTCTTTGTGGTATTGATGTCAACCATGTTCGATTTCAACAGGATGGTGCAACTTGTCACACATCTCATGCCACAATCGATTTATTGCGTCAAACGTTTGATGGCCGTTTAATTAGGCGAAATGGTGATGTCAATTAGCCGCCAAGAAGCTGCGATTTGACACCGTTAGACTATTTTCTGCGGGTCGCCATTGAAGAAAAGTGTTATGCCGACAAACCACAGACAATTAAGCCTTTGAGGACCAACATTCGAGATGCCATTGCCGAGATAAGACCCCATACACTCGATTAAGTGCACGAAGATTGCTACGATCGAATGAGATACCGTAAGGCCAGCTGCGGCTGCCATATGAATGAAATAATATTCCATTTCTAACCGGAACAATCATTCTGCATTTAGTTTAATAAGCCTATTATTCTTACAAGGCAATCTGGCATCTCTATCATATACTTATGTATACATAGTGTCAGTCAATCAATTTGACTGACTGTCTGCTCCGCTCATGCATTCGCTTGCTCCACAACTCTAAGCAAATGACCAATTTGAACGATTCGAAATTAAAATGACAGTGTACTGTACACACACACACACAAATTTGCATCGTTACAATTGCATTTTCCATTTGCATGTGATGCCAACGAAATATTTTCGTTGTTTTAAATATTTTCGTTACGTTTTTGCTGTGCTGCCGTTCTAAAAATGTCACATTCTCGTTTGAATTGAAGTTGTTGCGCAACGTTCTGTAATGAAACGAAATTCTGTTAAAAACTTAAATGCCATGAAATAAAAATCTACAGGAGATGTGATGAGAAACTATTTAAAATTCGAATAATTGGAGTTGAAGTTGGTAAGGTAGAGAATTAAAGTGACTTGAATAAGGGGATCGAAATAAGGTGGGTTTGGCAACATTTTGGTTCCAGTACCCCAATTGGTACCATATGGCTTCCACAAAGCATTTCCATCTCAACCGATTGACTTTTGCTTTTTTTAGCGTCTTCCCATATAAAGTGCACTGTCGTAGATCTTGGATTATCAAAGTATCCAGGTATTCCTTGACCGGCCACTGTTTCTTGAGCCTTAAGGATTCCACTCAATTACGAACACACAATGTTGGACCGAACGCAGATTAAAAGTGTTAGAATTGTAAATCTCATATGGTTCGGCGTTTTAAATTTTGAATTACTTGGTATGAAAATGTATTGTTTAAGATTGTTACCGCGTTCACTCAGAATCGGCCACAAAGGCAGTTGTGTGGCTATCTCGTAGTATAACGTCTTTCATAACCCTGGACGAAATGCGCTAGAGATCAAGAGCCTTAAAATCATCGGACTTCAAAGAATGCAAAAGCCCTCCATTCTCCTGATTTAGCCAAGAGTGTCTTGTGTGGCAATCTCATAGTTTAAAGTCTTTCAACCGAAATACATTTTTCTACCGTTTCATAACCCTGGACGAAATCAAGAGCCTTAAAAACATCGGACTTCATGAGTCCTCATCAAAGAATGCAAAAGCCCTCCATTCTCCTGATTTAGCTAAGACTGTATATTCCTTCTTTCCAACGTAAGGCATCATGCCGATTGATTGAAGCCTTTGTGTGTTATGTCCTGTACATAAGAAAGGAGACAAATCCGTATTCCCCAAATATAGAGGGATAAGTTACCTCTCCACCGCATACAAAATTCTGCCAAGCCTTCTGTGTGAAGGATTGGATTGCGCAAGCAACGGCTTGGCATGTTGTGTCTGCATAATGCTTTTACAGGAGCTAGAGTATCTGTGATAATAACAACCTGGTAACTATCGGGTCTTTCGAAAAAACAAAGTGTATGTGAGATATCATCGAAATTTTGTTTTCCTTTGTACCAGAATAAAAAAAAATTAATTTTCCATGAGTTTGGATCATAAATTAGGCTGAATTAGATGGACTATGAGGCTTGCTGTGGTTTGTGGTTTATCCGCATATACCTGCGACTTAAAAAACTCCACAAGAAAGAGTATAACGGGGTCAAATTGTACGATCTCGATGGATAGTTCACATCACCCCCACGTAGGATGACCAAAACTTCAAATCGTTCATGAAGAATATCCAATGTGGCATGAGCTGTGCGACATGTAGCGACGTCCTTATCAAACCACAAGTCGTTGGTGGGCAGATCATTCAATCCAGGCCGAAAGAATTTGATAATCATCGATGATTTTTCGATTAAAATTAGGTTCAGTTTCCAACTACTCCAGGGCACATTTAGCGAACACATGTCATTGTAAATCGTCGTCTGCCTTCAGTTTCTGGGTCAGTCGAATTTTGTATGGGCGCATGCCTAAGTCATCACGAATAATTCTCCATGTTGCGGTATGCGGAAGGCCGAGTTCTTGCGAATGATGCGAAATTGACTGCTGCCTATACAAGTCGCCGTAGTCTAGTAGGTAGTGTGTTGGCTTATTAGCCGTAAAACCAGGGTTCGAGTCACAGGCCAGACATCAAGACAAAATACAAAAAGTATTTCTTAGGCGACTTCCTCTCAGCAGATTTCTGGCAAAAATTCTGAGAGTAAAAAATTGCCATGAAAAAGTTTCTCACAAATCTGTCGTTCGGAGTCGACTTTAAACTGTAGGTCCCCGTCACTCATGTATAAAATTAACACACACAACATAAGTGGTGTGAGAAACTAGGACGTTGTACAATGGGGTCAATTCGACCTACGGGTACTGTACTTGTCTTGATTAACGAGTACACGTCCTCTAACCTAACTTAACCTAACCTATACTATACACTCTCCCATACAACGGTTATGTCTTCAGCATATCTATTAATGTTCGTTACTTATCCGTGCATATCTGCGACTTAGAAAAAGTAAACAAGGTCTAACAGGGTAAAATCATACGATTTCACATCACCTGCAAGAGAGCGGATTATACCTTCAAATCGCTCATGGAGAGTATCTAATGTGGCATGAGCTGTGTGTTATGTAGTGTTGTCGTGTTGGAACCACAAGTCGTTGGTGTCCAGTTCAACCAATTTCGGCCAACAGAAGTTGGTAACCATCGAGCTATAGTGCTCGTCGTTGGCAGATATGGTCCTTAGTACATAATTGGTCCTTTCAATCCTTTAGTCAGGATTACAACCCAGTTATTGTCACCACCTACAGTTTAAAGGCGATTTCGAACGACAGATTTTTGAGAAACTTTTCATGGCAATTTTATTTTACTCTCAGAGAGTTTTTGCCAGAAATCTGCTGAGAGATAGTCATCGCAGAAATATTTTTTCGTATTTCGCTTTGTTGGAGATGTCTAACCTGGGGTTTGAACCGAGGTCTCACGTCTAATAAGCCAACACACTACCTACTAGACTACGACCTAGCCAACAGCTTTCTTAAAGAAATATCGAGGGTTTAAACCACAGGCTTGCGTCTAATATACCAACACATTACCTACTAAACTATGGCAATCTCGCATTTGTGTGGATAGTGAATAAGCATAACTATCGCTTCCGGGGCACTGAAAAATTACGCCGTATAGTGCGGTGTTTACGAAGGAGGCCTTATCGGACGAGATTGAATGGCGTACGAATCCTCAACGCCTTTCTTTTACCTCAATAGGTCAAATGGGCATTGGAAAGCATGTAATTCCACGAGCATGTATCAGTCGCGTAAGTTGAAGGACCTACACGAATTTCAGAGGGTCATATTTCAGGAGTTTTAGTTAACTGCACTGACTTGCTAGATTTTTTTTTTTTTGAAAGGTTTTTCGACGTTAACAGTCTAAGACTCTTGCAGTCCGATAAGATAGTAAGAGAACTTACTTTTGGAAATTTACACCCGAGTAATCGGGATGACAACTTTTGTGTGCTTTGAGCACGCAAATGACTTGAACGAAAGTCGTCAGTGTGTTGTTGTCTACTGGGCTTGTTTATCAAGAGTACTGGGCTTAACACAATGTACTGAAACTTAAATGCATGTTTAACACGTACTTGAGAGTTGTCAGCGACATCTATTGCATTGTAGAACTGGTTGTATATATAACTGATATCGTAAGGGGTAATGCAGTGCATTTAAACAATCTGTATTAAAAGGTTTCACACACAATTTTTTATTTTTCTGTTTCTTTTTAAGGAATTCCAATTCAATGGAAGTGTTTTCAAATTGCCCAAAATAATTTCATGTTTTAAAATGCAATAAAAACAAAACAAAAACAATCTTACGTATGTTTCATGTACGTATGTTTTATACGTTACGGCACGGTTTCCCATTGAGACACGCATAGCTGAACGAATGGGTTACGACAAGTGCCATAACAACAGCCAGTTTTAGATTCAAATGCCAATAATTGCTCTACGGTTAGTTTTAATTTTTAATCGACTTTATAACATTCTATGGGCCACAAACACTCATATGCAATACGACAATACGTAATACTGGTCAATTGAATAATTCATCGCTTATTACGAGAATTTCAAGTGAAAGAAATGGAATGGAAATCTAAAAAGACAATTTCCTTTGTCAATTTAATGATGTATACATGCATACATAAATAAAATAGTGCGTATCAATCAAATCAAATCATATGCAATACATTCATATGTTGTTGTTGTTGTTGTATTCGTCTTCCCATTTCGATTTCTATTTTGTTTGCACCTCTACGGCCTCTAGAATAATTTCATATTCTCGTATCCATTCCCATTCTTGAAGTACATACACATCCATTCGTCTCAGGTATTTAATAATTTATGAATTTTACAAATGAAAAGGATTTCTTAGGCTGGCCTAGCTGGCTGGCTAGCAATATGGACTGACTGTATTGACATGCATTATAAATTCATACCGTAAACTGTCACAAATGCTAAAATATACTCACACCCCCCACCACCACTTGACTTGTACGACATTTCTGTGTAAACACACATCATAATACAGTGGTAAGTAAAAGTCGCCTAACAAGAGTGCAGAAAATAAAGGGGATTTTAAAAGAATGATTTTCTTTCATGCCTGGTGATATATCCCCTGACTGGAGCAACCAAGTTTCAATCGCCAAAAATGGTAAAGGTTAGGTTATGTTAGGTTAGAGGACGTGTACTTGTCAATTAAGACAAGTACAGTACCCGGAGGTCGAATTGAACGGCCCATTGTACAACATCCTAGTTTCTCGCACCTCTTATGTTGTGTGTGTTAATTTTATACATGAGTGATGGGACCTACAGTTTAAAGTCGACTCTGAATGACAGATTTTTGAGAAACTTTTTCATGGGAATTTTAGTTACTCTCAGAGTTTTGCCAGAAATCTGCTGAGAGGAAGTCCCCGAAGAAGTACTTTTTGTATTTTGTCTTGATGTCTGGCCTGGTGCTCGAACGCTGGCTTTACGTCTAATAAGCCAACACACTACCTCCTAAACTACGGCGACTTCAGAAATGGTAAAAATAAATCGTAATCAGTGTGTTTGAATTTAAAAATTCAAACGCCTCCAAATAATCCGTCTGCGTAGCCTTCGGACTTCTCTCTCCTCTATAATATAGACGCATTGCTTCGAGGGCCACGTAAAGAGCCTACACACTGATACCTTTTCTGTTTTTATCATAGTGTAAGTAAGCGCACTAGCAGACTATAAATGTAATCCCGTTGGAATGGGAACGGTAGATAACAACATTACAACCCTTCAGTCAGGACTACGACCTAGCTTCTCACACCACTTATGTTGTGTGTGTTAATTTTTTATACATGAGTGATGGGACCTACAGTTTAAAGTCGACTCCGAACGACAGATTTTCGAGAAACTTTTCATGGCGCAATTTTATTTTACTCTCAGAGTTTTTGCCAGGAATCTGCTGAGAGGAAGTCGCCGAAGAAGTACTTTTTGTATTTTGTCTTGATGTCTGGCCTGGGGCGCGAACCCTGGCTTTACGTCTAATAAGCCAACACACTACCTACTAGACTACGGCGACTTCAAAAATGGTAAAAATAAATCGTAATCAGTGCGTTTGAATTTAAAAATTCATTATGATCGCCTCCAAATAATCCGTCTTCTAAGCCTTCGGACTTCTCTCTCCTCTATAATATAGACGCACTGCTTAGAAGGCCACGTACAGAGCCTACACACTGATACCTTTTCTGTTTTTATCACAACGTAAGTAAGTGCACTAGTAGACTGTAAATGTGATCCCGTTGGAATAGCAGCGGGAGATAACAACATTACAACTCTTCAGTCAGGATTACGACCTAGCTTCTCACACCACTTACATATGTTGTGTGTTAATTTTATACATGAGTTGCGGCACCTACAGTTTAAAGTCGACTCCGAACGACAGATTTTTGAGAAACTTTTTCATGGCAATTTTATTTTACTCTCAGAGTTTTTGCCAGAACTTTTCGTATTTTGTCTTGATGTCTGGCTTGGGGCTCGAAACCTGGCTTTACGTCTAATAAGCCAACACACTACCTCCTAGACTACGGCGTTTTCAAAAATGTAAAAATAAATCGTAATCAGTGCGTTTGAATTTAAAGATTCATCATGATCGCCTCCAAATAATCCGTCTTCGAAGCCTTCGGACCTCTCTCTCCTCTATAATATAGACGCACTGCTTAAAAAGCCACGTACAGAGCCTGCACACTGATACCTTTTCTGTCTTTATCACAACGTAAGTAAGTGCACTAGCAGACTATAAATGTAATCCCGTCGGAATAGCAACAGAGGATAAAACATTACAACCCTTCAGCCAGGACTACGACCTAGCTTCTCACACCACTTATGTTGCGTGTGTTAATTTTATACATGAGTGGCGGGACTTACAGTTTGAAGTCGATTCCGAACAACAGGTTTTTGAGAAACTTTTTCATTTTCACTTTTTTACCTCAGAGTTTTTGCCAAATATCTGCTGAGAGGAAGTCGCCGTAGAAATATTTTTTTCCATATTTCGTTTTGTTCGCGATGTCTGACCTGAGGTTTGAACCGTGACCTTACGTTTAGTAAGCCAACACACTGGCAAGTGTTTATTGAAATTACCTGCTTTAGTTGGGGTGATCGTTACAGCTGCCTCGCGACGATCCTCACCATTATACAATTGAGTTCGTTGGATTGGAGTGCGCTCTCTCCGCAGTAGTACATAAGGTGTGGCCGATAGTCCACCAATCTCGTGCAAATTAAATAGGCATTGCTGGAACTTAACCGAGAGGAAATTCTAGTATGCCTCAGTTGTCCTTTATAATCGCAGCTTCCTGCAGTTTAGCTCTAGCAATGTTTTAAATCGCGATAAATTAGAAGCACTAATGCGCATCCCAAGGTAGTGGTTCTAATCAATGACAATGTGATCAAACTGATTGAGTGTTGGTCGTTTGGGATACAATCAAGTGGCATTATGAATATCGAAATGATGAAACTTGGTGGTACTCAACTAACTTGTTTCACGCCGCTACGACATCCGTCAGCCTCATACCTTTGAAGTTAGTTGACGAATTGAGACTAAACTGTTCGATAGTTCGGTCAGAAATACCTTCCCCCACGACCTTCATATTGAAATCCCCGTGGACGATTTTAGAGTCAAGTGAAGGGCACTTATCGTATATTTCCTCGTACTTAGCATAGAAAGTATCTTTTATCGCATCGTACGTTTCTTCCGTCGGGAAGAGGGTACAAATTAAGTAAATGTTAGAGAAATTAGCTTTGATACGGATCGTGCCCTAGCTTTAGTTCACGGCAGTGACCCCAGAAACAAGAAGGCGAAGTCTCTGACTAACCACAAACTCGCAATCGAATTTGTGTTTTTCCGCATGGAAGCTGTGGTAGATACCGCATTTGCATCCTTGTCCTATCCATCGCTTTTCCTTGATGGCAGTGATGTCAGTCTTAAATTTCATGAGGGCTTCTGCCAATTGGATGGAAGGTTTCGGACGTTTAGTGTTTATATAGCCATCATAGTCCCTTAAACATTTACCGCGGCATCTTTATAGGAAGTTATGGTTTTCATTGAATAGAGTTCCAGCTCCTAAACACAACCCAAAATTTAAGTTCTGGCGATTGGATGGCGGTTTTAAGAGAATGTTCCTATGACACTAGTATTTAACGCGTGGATTAAAGGAAATCGGTATAAAGAACGACATTTTCTGCAAAGGAAAGAACAAATTATAGATGACCGATCATCGATTGGTGTGATCAACAGCCAAAGTCGCGCGAGAAGCAAAAGAGCTTGGAAGGAAGTGTTAAGACAGGTGGAAATCCGAAGTCACTCGCAGGCAGCATAAATAAACTTCCTTTATTTTTCGCACATTTCGGGATCGCTGGTAATGGACTTCATAACGGATTGGAGACGGAAGGGTCTGTAAACACCTTTATTGTTCCATATTCAATTAACTGAGCGGCAGTCAGTTCGAGTGTGAATCAAAGGGAATTAATTCTCTGTCAGTGTCGCACACTGTGTGGAGACCTGGGCAGTGAGCGAGGGCAAAGGATTAGTGTGACATTTCTCCTGCGGAAATTATGAAAGTTAAACAGTTAGATGAAATCACGGAACACATTTTATGCAACTGTATTGCACTGGATACTCCTGGATGTATATACCGATGGCTCCAAACTCGATGGCGGGGTGGGTAGCGGTGTCTACTCCAGGAAATTAGATTTGAACATTTCACTCCGGCTGCCGGACTATTGCAGCGTGTTCCAGGTGGAAGTAATGGCCATCTACCGGGCCGTACAATGGATCCTCGCATACGGTGTTCCTTTCACCCGCATCTCGATCTTTTCGGATAGCCAGGCTGCCATAAAGTCTCTGTCGAACATTGCGAATAAATCCAGGATCGTCAGGGAATGTCGCCGTTGCCTCAACCTTCTTTCTGGAGACACTTGTCTGGGTCCCCGGACACTGTGAAATTCCGGGAAACTGCAGAGCCGACGTGCTAGCCAGAGCTGGCGCTCTACTCCCGGAATGCCTCGATCAAACTGGCCATAGCGCGGAATTTTTTTCGAGACGCCAAGCTATCCTGGATCAACGAGGCATCAACATGGCAGTTAATGCGAAAACCCAATGAGTTTAATTTACCTTCTTTTAATATTTAATTTTGAGTTTTAATAACCCGACTTGTATTTGATTTTGATTTATAACCACAAAGGAATTTGCGATCCATATAATAAGATTATGCCAGCCAGCAGACATTGGCCCGAATAAATCCGCATATGCATGTGAGGTTCAAAAATCACTTGCATTTTTCTTTTTCCTTCTTTTTTCGTTTCTATCGATATCACACATGATTTATTACTAATTGAGTCACTTTTTAATCGAGTGTTTGGTCATCGTCCGTACATATGCCTGCAAAAATCTACTCGTATCCTCTTCAGCGAATAATGAAAATGAATGGAAATGATTGATGCTTCTATGACGGCGGAGACAGCTAAGAAACTTGCCTGTCTTTTTTCTTTATCAGATGGTGTATCCCTTTTCTTGTGCTTTCTTAAGCTGTATTTCATTTATGACAACTCCCTTGCTGTCAGATCTGGCTGGTCAATGCAGCCAGCTGTCCCTTATGCCCTGCTAGAATGAAGAGAAGAAGAAGACGAAAAAAGGCTGCATGAATATGAATGAAATCTAAAACACTTCATCAGCTTGAGGTGTTTTTAATAAACTTTTGCGAGAATTTTTCCTTTTTTTTTCTTTTGTTTTAACTTTTTGTGAATATTAATTACGAGGGTAATAAAAAGGAGTGAAATATTTTATAAGTAAATATTAATAAAACAGAAAAACAATAACAAAAACAAAAAAAATTAATACGAATATCTCCTTAATGAGACCAACTAACTACATTCTTCCTCTTCAGAGGGACTTCCGAAATTCTGACAGTTGATAACCGGCATTTTGTTGAAACTTCTTACTTAATTGGCCATAACAACCCGATTAACGGATTTCGGCCTGCCGCAACACATCTTTCCAGGCGCCTCTGCTTCTTGCGCGCCTACGCCAGTTGGTCACACCAATTGATGACAGGGCTTTTTCGATTTGGTCCTTCCAACGGATACAAGGTCGTCCTCTTCGCCGACTTCCGCAGATCCCCGCATCAGATACCCGTCTCGCCAGAGCATCTTCCTCTATTCCAGCGACATGGCCGAGCCAGCGCAACCGCTGGATATTAATACGCTGCACAACGTCTATGTCGATGAGGAGCTCATACAGCTCAGTGTTGGATCGGATGCGGAAATCATCGCCAACTCGTACTGGACCGAAGATCTTACGCAATACCTTTCTCTAGGACACTCTCAAGGCTGCTGCATCATTACTTTATAGGGTCCATGCCTCTGCGCCATAAAGAAGCACGGGTAGGATGAGTGTCTTGTAGAGTGTTAGTTTTGCCATACGAGAGAGGTCTCTGCTACTCCATTGCCTATTGAGACCATAGTAGCACCTGTTGGCAAGAGTGATTTTGTTGCAACTGCATCTGTCAAATTAGTTGTCATTTACTCAGTCTGTTTAGAATCACCGAGGATGGATATGGCATTCGATAAACACGTGCAAAGAATAAAAAATGTAAACGTTCCCGCAGACATTGAGTTGACGGTCCGAAACAACTCGAGTTTCACTCGAATAAAGATTGTCAATTCAGCAACAGCAGTTCCAGAAGGATAATAAAATTGTTATATCAAAATCGGCGCGCTGCGTCTATTTTATGATCGCCATAAACGTCCTAAATTCGAGTCCACTTATTCAGTAAACGTACGACCAACACTCGACTAAACGCTAGATCTGCTGAAAACACCGCTACTCTCTGTGAGAGTGTGTAAGAAAATCCGCAGTCACGATTTTATGTCATTCACAAGAACTCACTCTTCCGCAGACCATAACTTGACGAATTTTTCGTCATGATTTGGACCTTCACATAAACATTCATTGCAACCCTTCAATCAGGATTACGACCTAGTTTCTCACATCACTAAGAAGTCGCCGTAATCTAGTAGGTAGTGTGTTGGCTTATTAGACGTAAAGCCAGGGTTCGAGCACCAGGCCAGACATCAAGACAAAATACAAAAAGTATTTCTTCGGCGACTTCCTCTCAGCTCAGATTTCTGGCAAAAACTCTGAGAGTAAATAAAAATTGCCAAGAAAAAGTTTCTCAAAAATCTGTCGTTCGGAATCGACTTTAAACTGTAGATCCCACCACTCATGTATAAAATTTGCGCACACAACATAAGTGGTGTGAGAAACTAGGACGTTGTACAATGGGTAAATTCGACCTCCGTCCTCTAACCTAACCTAAACTAATAAAATTGTTATATCAAAATCGGTGTATTGTTAGGGCATCGCACCGCACGCTGCATCAATTTTATGATCGCCATAATCGTTTTAGCAACGGGACTATTCTCAATGTGATGGATAAATTCAAGTTCACTGATTCAGAACACATTCGACCACACTCGTCCGTTCAAGAAATGCTAAATCTGCCGAAAACATAACCACTGTCTGTGAGAGTGTATGGGAGCATACGCAGCAGTCTATTTCGTGTTGCTCACAAGAACTAGCTCTGCCCTATATAACATCTTAGGTCTTAGTAATAGCTTAGACTACCAAAGCACACTTGAGCACGCATAGCGAACCGTTGTGACGCCCCAGGTAAGCCGACCACAATTTGGGGATTTTTCATCATGACTAGGGCCTGCACACGTACAATATTCGTTTCACCCAGGAACTCCTAGTAGGTTGGAGGACGTGTACTGGTCAAATGAGACAAGTACAGTACCCGGTCAAGTTGACTCATTTTACAACTTCTGGTAAATGGTAATAAACAACGACATGGGTTCGCTTAATGTGCCCTGGAGTAGTTGACAATTGACCCTAATTTTAATCGGAAAATCATCTTCAGCAATGACAAGCAAAATTTTCGAAATTGGGGACGATACAAATCCATATGAGATCCTAAATCGTCAAATGCATACCAAAAAAGTAATTTTTAGATGAGTACGTTGTGCATATATTCGTATTATATCGTTCTATATTTTTTTGACAAGGCCTTCACTGTCAAAGGCGAGCACTAAAGGCTCCATGATTGCCAAACTTGACTGACTTGAATAATCTGACCACCAACAACATTTGGTTTGAACAGGATGGCGCTACATATCACACAGCTCATGCCACTTTGGACATTCTTCATGAGCGATTTGAGGGTCTGATCATCTAACGTGCAGATGATAGGGATTATTCATCGAGATCGAACGATTTGAGATCTTTAGATTTTTTCCTGTAGAGTTTTCTTAACTAGCAGATGTATGTGTATCAGCCACAAATCGATTGCGGACCTCAACATAACATATGCCATCATTGAAATCAGCTTGATTTATGTGTCAGTCTCATTGAAAATTTAACATTTCTGATGCTTTTCACCCAGACAAGACATGGCTGGCATTTAATGGCATCCATAGGCCTTTCAAGTGAATAAAAAATGTTGATATTTCACACTTACTTACTTACTCAGGAGTACCTTACCTAGCTTCCCCCATAACCCAGTTTAACATCGACACCAAACGACAGATCTGAGAACCTTTTTATGTCAATTCTATTTGGTGTCAGAGTTTTTGCCAGCACACGCCACTGAGTGGAAGCGCGGAAGGATATATTTTTTCATTTCATTCTGTTTGAAAGACCCGTGCTGGGGCTTAAACCAGGCGCTCAACATGCCAACACATTACACATGCATACATACGGCCATGTAACTTCTAACACCACTTGTGTTGCTTGTGTTAATTTTATACATGAGTGATGGGCCCTAGGGTTTAAATGCGACTCCGAATGTCAGATTTTTGAGAAGCATTTCATGGCAATTTTAGTATTCACTCTGAGAGTTTTTGCCAGAAATCTGCTGAGAGGAAGTCGCCTAAGAAATATTTTTTTATATTTCGTTTTGCTGGAGATGTCTGACCTGGGGTTTGAAGCATGAACTCACACTACCTACTAGACTACACATTTTGTTTTAAATAAATTTAAAGAAAATAACGGCTTAGAAAAAATTCTGGGTGCCCTGGTAGTCTAGTGGGTAGTGTGCTACACTATTAGCGTGAGGGTAGTGGGTTCGATTCCCACCAGAGAATTCCAGTTACTTCGCTCGTATATAATTAGAATATAATTTGTAATTGTATTGTAGTTAATAAATAAATAAATATTTGTAATCGAACATGTCACGAATATGTTATAAAGGGTCCGCCAAATAACTTTTTTTGAAAATGCTTTAAAAAAAAAACTACTGAATATTTTCTCAAATTTCTTTTTTTATTGGAAAGTACAATCCTTCCGGTTAATAATGGAAAATAATTTCATTCAAATGGCTGCCTCGGCTGGCCATGCAGTAGCCTACACGTTCGGTTCAATTTTTAAGCACATTATCGATTGTGTGCAGCTGTATTTCACCAATGGCTTCACGAATATTGTCCTTTAAAGCGTCAATTGTCTCTGGCTTGTCCGCGTAACACTTATCTTTGACGGTGTCAAATCCCAGCTTCGAGGTGGCCAAACGACATCAGCTCTGCGGCTGATAATGCGATCTTCAGAAACAGGGCGCAAAACATCGAGTGTAGCTTCGGCTGTGTGGCACGTAGCACCGTCCTGTTGAAACCAAATGTTACCATTATCCTCCTCTTCAATTTTTGTGAACAAAAATTCGTTCAACATGGCCAGATAACGATCGCCATTGACTGTAACGGCCACTCCTTGCTCAATTATGCCTCTGGACCAAAATCCGCACCAAACAGTGACTCGTTTTGGGTGCGTCGGCTTTTCAATGTATGCGTGCGTGTTTTCTGTACCCCAAATGCGACAATTTTGCTTGTTTACATACCTGCCAAGATCAAAATGAGCTTCATCTGACAAGATGATTTTTTTTTTGCCAAAAATCGGCATCTTCTGGTGTAGGCTACTGCATGGCCAGCCGAGGCAGCCATTTGAATGAAATTATTTTCCATTATTAACCGGAAGGACTGTACTTTAAAATAAAAAAAGAAATTTGGGAAAATATTCTGTAGTTTTTTTTTTAAAGCATTTTCAAAAAAAAAAAGTTATTTGGTGGATCCGATAAATGTGTTATCGAAATTCATCAATTTTCGTTTCAAGGCTTTAGTTTAAGTTGGTCATATTGCGATGAAAGCACAAAAAAAAAGAAATCTCTATCGATATAAAAAAGTGTTTACCATTTAAATTGAATTGATTTTTCATACGATATTTCTCTACCGTTTAGTGAGACTAGCCCACCAAATACACGCTTCCAACTCGCTCTTCAGTTAACGTGGTATATATAGGAGATTCAGTGGAATACGGACTTTTTGTTGCTTTGTTTGTATGCGTTCGTACTTTGATTAAGGAATTATGATTCATTATTTTATGATATTTTGATTTTTGCGCCACGTCTAGAATATGGAAAGGAGAATATGGAGATTCCGTTGTGCTTATGCTGCTGATACTGTGTCATGGAGAAGGCAATCAACTTTTTGACATGTCGGATGATGAATATCTTTTTTAGCTGCTTGGAATTGTTGATGATGATGGCGATGGTCAAGAAGACGAATGGATGTTAGCAATGACTGACTGATATGTGTTATAAAAATGCAAAGGAGCACACAGCGATCGGTAGTGGTTAAGTCAATAAGTTTTCCTTGTCTATAGTTTCGCCACTCTCTCTCTGTTTGAGTATCTTTCACACATTATTGTATTGATTTCAAAATTATAGTAATTTTCACCATTTTTTCCTAATTATTTAATCGTTTATTGATTTTTAATGTACAATAAACGTTTTCATGTTGAATTTTTTTTTTCTCTTCTCTTCTTTTCTCATTCTCATTGCCAATGCATCATATGATGTTTGTTGTTTGTGGCTCCCCCCATTAACACTTTTGCATCACATCACATCACATCCATCATATTTGGCTTAAATAAAGTGTTCCAATTACGTTTGGATGGAAAAATCATAATTTTTCGTAAAAAAAGAAAAAAAAACGTTTAAATGAGGTGTTGATTTAATGTTGAATTTGATTTGAATTTATTTCAACTTTAATTCGGTAAAAAAAGCAACAAAAATCAAAATGAGGTAAAAAAAAACAAATTATTATAATAATAATATTGTACATGATAATAGCTGTTATTGTTGTTGTTGTGTTAAGTAAAAGTGTTTAATTTCGCTTTTTAACAAAAACCAAAAAAAAAAATAAAAAAATTACACGTTTTGTGAAAAATTGTTTACGACGATAACTGCACAGAATTGTAATAATTTGATGGTTTCGCTTTCAGTTGTATAAGCCATTAATAAAACGTTTTTTATGTAATCAAATAAGGAGGGTTGTGTGTTAAGTTAACGACTAGTTATCCTAAGGAAACTGACAATCATAAACTTATATAGGGTGTTTTTTATAGAGGTATAGAACTTTAAGTTGCAATAAAACAACGATGGATTATTCGATTGACATGAATTTTATTTATCCGAAAGATAATATTCTGGCATTACATTTTAAATATGATTTCTGGCATATGACCGCCACCGCTGGCGCGGATGTAGTCCAATCTGGACGTCCAATTTTCGATGACTTTGTCCAACATTTGTGGCCGTATATCGGCAATAATACGGCGAATGTTGTCTTCCAAATGGTCAAGCGTTTGTGGCTTTACCGCATAGACCAATGACTTTACATAGCCCCACAGAAAGTAGTCTAGCGGTGTTAAATCACAAGATCTTGGAGGCCAATTCACAGGTCCAAAACGTGAAATTAGGCGGTCACCGAACGTGTCTTTCAATAAATCTATTGTGGCACGAGCTGTGTGACATGTTGCGCTGTCTTGTTGAAACCACATCTCCTGGACATCATGGTTATTCAATTCAGGAATGAAAAAGTTAGTAATCATGGCTCTATACCGATCATCATTGACTGTAAAGTTCTGGCCACCATCATTTTTGAAAAAGTACGGACCAATGATTCCACCAGCCCATAAAGCGCACCAAACAATCAGTTTTTCTGGATGTAACGGTGTTTCCACATACACTTGAGGATTACCTTCACTCCAAATGCGGCAGTTTTGTTTGTTGACGTAGCCATTCAACCAGAAGTGCGCTTCATCGCTAAACAAAATTCGCTTATGAAAATCGGGAACAACGGTAATCTCGTTTTGGGCCCATTCGACGAATCTATGCCTTACTTGATGATCGTTTGACTTCAAATCTTGCACGAGTTGGATTTTGTAAGCACGCAAACCAAGATCCTTCCGCAAAATCTTCCATAAAGTGGACGGACATAGATCCAATTCCTGTGCTCGATGGCGGATGGGCTCATTCGGGTCTTCCTCAATGCTACGCTCTACAACAGCAATAGCTTCTTCTGTACGTACCGTAGATCGTCTCTGGTGATGCGAGTTATCAATAAGAGTAAACGTGGTGCGAAAACGTTCCATGCTTAATCGAATTAACTGCTCTGATGGACGATTTTGTCGACTATAAAATGGACGTAGTGCGCGATACGTTTTCCGCACAGAACCATTATTTTCGAAATAAAATTGCACTATTTGCAAGCGTTGTTCAGGCGTAAGTCTATTCATGATGAATTGCCAAACCAAAGTGAGAATAAATCACTTGACAGCTGTTAAAGCGGTCGCCATCTTGAAAAGTAATGCCAACTTAAAGTTCTATACCTCTATAAAAAACACCCTTTACATTTCATTCTACATTTTTGTAGATGTTTGTTGATTTAGCCATACTCTAAAGCAGATATTATAAGTACTAGCGAACTGTTTTACTTACTTAATTGGCCATTAACAACCCGATTAGGGGATTGCGGCCTGCCTTAACACATCATTCAAGGCGTCTCTTCCTCTTTGAGCACCTACGCCAGTTGGTCACACCAATCGATCACAGGGCTTCCTCGATTTGGTTCTTTCAACGCAAACAAGGTCGTCCTCTTCGCCGTCTTTCGCAAGTCCCTGTATCACATGCCATTCTCGCCGGAGCATCCTCTTCCATTCGCACCAAAAGTACGAGATAGCACAGCCGCTGGATGTTAAAACGCTGCACTACGTCCATGTCGTTGAGGAGCTCATACAGCTCACTGTTGGATGGAATACGGAAATTATCGCCAACTCGCAATGGACCGAAGATCCTACGTAGTACTTTTTTCTCGAATACTCTCAAGGCTGCATCATCAGTGGCTTAACAGTGTTCATGAGCCATAAAGAAGCACGGGAAGATGGGCGTCTTGTAGAATATTCGCGAACTTCGGCGGTAAATACGACCTGATGGGAGAGATTATTTTTCTATTAACTCTACAACCAAATATAAAATATTTTTAATATTAATCAGGTCAGGTCAGGTCAGGTCAGGTCAGGTTTGCGAACACGAATTTTGCTCTTAAAATATTACGCCCACACATACATACACAATTGGTCATTACAACCCTTCAGTCAGGATTACGACCTAGTTTCTCACACCACTTATGTTGTGTGTGTTGATTTTATACATGAGGGGTGGGACCAGCAGTTTAAAGTCGACTCCGAACGACAGATGTTTTGAGAAACTTTTCATGGCAGTTTTTCTTCCCTTTCAGAGAATTGATGCCTGAAATCTGCTGAGATTAAATATTTCATTTTGTTGGAGATGTCTGGCCAGGCGTTTGAATCGAGGCCTCATGTCTGATAAGCCAACACACTGGCTACTAGACTTCGCTGACTTCTCAAGCCCAATATGCAGACTTTAATTCTCCTCAAAAGGAAATACCTGGGTGTTTATTAAGTAATAGGCAGATAATTATTCTTACTGGCAGCAAACAGCATCCTGAACAAGATGCAGGAAACATATAGATGAGTACAGTTTAATAAATCGTCTGGTCGCGGTACACCACTACCTCTGCGCAATAAGGTGTACGTTCTGTTTTTTTACTTCAATTTTTGTAAAAAAAAATCAATCGATTTACGGGAAAAATCGATATAAAATCGCAGTCGTAGGGTTCCAAAAATGCTAGTAAGTCGTTGACGTAATATATGTGGCATGCGGTGTGGCTCGGTTTGTTGGTATTAGCACAGAATGGCAAAGAAATTTTTTAATCACGGGACCATATTTATGAAATATTTTGTGACGGATTACTTAGATACATAATTTGTCATTACAATCATTCAGTCAGGATTACAACCTAGTTTCTCACACCACTTATATTGTGTGTGTTAATTTTATACATGAATGGCGGAACCTACAATTTAAATTCACATTTTTGAGAAACTTTTTCATGACAATTCTATTATTTACATTTTTTGCCAGAAATCTGCTGAGAGAAAGTCGCCGAAGGATTATATATTCGTATTTCGTTTTATTGGAGATGCCTGAGACCAGAGGTTTGATCCGAGGCCTCATGTCTAACAAGCCAACACATTACCTACTAGACTACGACAACTTCGCTTTAGTTTTCTTAGGATCGAGGCCTCATGTCTAACAAGCCTACACAGTACCTGCTAGACTACCTCTTAGGAAAGACTTCTCAGTATCGTATACAATTTCCATTTCCTTAACTTCGATTCCAGAGATATCCCTGGAATTTAACACAATAACTGCCTGCAAGAAGTTTAAATATGTGGAATCTAGGGGTTTGTTCTGAATGGAAGCAGTTCCATCTCCTCTTATATTATTTCATGGCTCCGTGGCTACTATATGGGAAAATCAGGACATTGAAAATTTCTGAAGTTTCCACGATACTTAGTTTTCAAACTCATAGCGGGGTAAACAGTTTTTACCCCTTAACCTTTGATGCAGAAGATATAGGGCCACTTTCGAATATGTCACAATCATTAATTTTGTGAATCTCCAGAACTATCTGTTGAATAGTTGGGATTCTTTGAAGCACTGTACTTCACAGGGGTATAACGTGTAACTAGGCGGACGTCTGTTCGACGATACTATTGTTCGTTAGGGTTGAAAATGTGCTTGAAAATCTGTAGAAAATCGAGATAGAAGATGTAAAGGTTGGGATCATAACAAATATACCTACATGATGAAAGATATTGAAGACATTCTCAATCCAGAGTAAGGAATATTGTACCAGGCATAATGAAGAGGCTACGAGAAGAAGAGGCCGGCCACAACACAGTCGTTAAAAGCAACCGAATATAGATAAAAATGGAAATGATTTGTGAAACTTTGTCGAATGCCCATGCTTTTTTTACGGATTAAGATAACAAATGTTTGTACATGTGAGGGTTGAACTGAGGCTTCTAATCGAGGTCTTCGCATATGACAATTTATCTGAAAACCTAGCGCTTTCTGAGTTTATCTGGTGATCCCTCTATAATTCTACTTTTCAGACTATATACTTGTCATAAAAGGGGAGCCGGATCTTATATATAATTTGGCAATGTATACAGACGGCTGTATTCGATAACTACGGCAATTTTCTGCATATAGGCTAGCACCAGTTGGGAGGCATTCAGTTCTTTACGATGTTGAAATTGGTGACATATTTATTAGGAAGGAATCTGAGGTTCAAAATTGAATTCGTATGCACATGGTGTAGCAAATATGGCAGACAGAATAGAGACAGAGTCCACTTGTAAGTGATTTCAGAATGAATGGAATCAGGTGAAGTCGCCGTAGTTTAGTAAGTAGTGTGCTGGCTTATTAGACGTAAAGCCGGGGTTCGAGCCCCAGGCCAGACATCAAGACAAAATACAAAAAGTATTTCTTCGGCGATTTCCTCTCAGAAGATTTCTGGCAAAAACTGTGAGAGTAAATAAAATTGCCATGAAGTTTCTTAAAAATATGTCGTTCGGAGTCGACTTTAAACTGTAGGTCCCACCACTCATGTATAAAATTAACACACACAACATAAGTGGTGTGAGAAACTAGGTCGTAATCCTGACTGAAGGGTTGTAATGACCAATTATGTATGTATGTATGGAATCAGGTGATGTCATGCAGGATCTTCAAGTCTCAGTGGACCTATTAGGATCGTATTGGAGGAAGCAAACTGTTTATTATTGGGCTAAATTAACCACGAATATGACCTTATAACCTCTCAAGAAATCAGCTAATGGTGTACATACATAATTGGTCATCACAACCCTTCAGTCAGGATTACGAACTAGTTTCTCAAACCACTTATGTTGCGTGTGCTAATTTTATATATGAGTAGCAGGACCTACAGTTCAAAGTCGACTCCGAACGACAGATCTTTGTTAGAAACTTTTCATTGTAATTTTTACTTACGCTCAGAGTTCTTGCCAGAAATAGGGTGAAAGAAAATATTTTTTCATATTTTGTTTTGTTGGGGGGATGTCTAACATAAGGTTTGAACCGTGGCCTCACATCGTATAAGCTAACATACTACCTACTAGACTACGGCATCGGGATCTAACAAATCGAATAAGTGACAGTTCCTTCCTTAAATGTTCACTAGACAGTACCAGTAAACTCTATGACTTTTGGGTAACGCTTCACAATGAGACTGGACAATAAGAAAGTAATAACTTGACTCCTAAATACTCCCTTAACACTTTCACGACGTCTATATACATATACAGTGCGATACTCCAAGTGACTGCCGTATATACAGTGGTGGCCTTATAATTAGAAACGATGTTTCTGGAACAGAGTTCTCTGGAGTGATGAATCTAAGTTTAATTTGTCCCAATCTGATGGGAAAACGTATGTAAGACGTCCTCCAAACAAACCCTTTGATCCCAGGTACACAGTGAAAACTTTAAAACAAATTAACAAAAATACATGTTGTTAAGTCGTTTCTAATTATAAGGCCACCACTGTATATACAGCAGTCACTTGGAGTATCACAGTGGCTGACGTCGTATAAATACGGTTCAGTTATTTATTTATTTATTACCACAGAGGCCAGCCATTTATTTGTTCAAGTGCGTTTTTTCAAACCCTGACGACGATGTATGGTCCGCTGCGTCGTCGTGAAAAGTTACAAAGTGCGGTACAGCTGCGTCGTTGTGAAAGGGTTGAGAGAGAGAGAGAGAGACCAGTTTGTGGTATACTCTCCCATCAGTCCATATAATGTCCCGACTATCGAAAGATGTGCACAATTCAACTTGGATAAGATATGCAGATGATGGGGACAAGACACGGACATGGAAACATGTGATCTCATGAAGTATCTTCAAGTCTGAATAGACTTATTAGCATCGTATTAGAAGAATAAAACTGTTTATTGTTGGGCTAAATGAACCAAACATAAGGTCCCTAATAACCTTTTAATAAGTCAACAAAATGGTGGATTGCTTATCTTATTTAACCCCATATTTGACTGGCGTCATGTAGACAAATGAAGGAGTGTGATGACAGGGATGGGATTGGAGATATGTTCTGATAGAACAACTAATTGTCTGCCTTGCCATATTATTGATTAAACTATACACATTGGCACTTTCAGCACTTAATCGAAAGCAATCGAAATTCTTTAGTGTTGCAAACTTTGTTTCTTTTTTTTATAAACCCTAACAACAACAACAACAACAACACCAAACAATACATTTATTTAATTAAATTGAAACAATTATTTCGGTTTTTTTTGTTGTTCTTATTTGGAAATAGTTTTTCCATTTTATTTAGTTGTTACTTCTCCAGTGTGTTATGGGAATTGAAAAGTTGCAAAGAACAACAAAATGTTTCACGTTGCAATCAATCTAACATGCAATGTAACATTCCTTTTAGAAAATAACCTCCCCTACAAAACATATTCTCGAAATTGCACAATAAAACCGGAGAAAAAAGAATAAAACATTGGACTTATTAAACCCTTTCGGCAACTATTTCCACCAATAGACACATAATGACAACAACAACAACAGCAAGAAGAAAATAGAAAAGAAAAAACACTCCGAATTGTTAACTTTATTTTGCATACGAACGAAAAACAGAAAAAATGACTTCAAATACCAATAACAACAATAAATAAGAAACGATAAGAAATAACCATAAATGTTGTTGTTTTGTTGCATGTTGTTACCCTTGTTGTTAAGCTCTATTTATACATTCGTATTCGTATTCGTATGTTATTTTTCGCATACATTTGTTTGTGCCAAATCTAGAGAGAGAGAGAGAAAGAGAGAAGGAGCAGCAACAACGTATTTGCCACACCAAAAAAACCTCAAACTGTCCATCAACTTGCGGTTTCGTTTGCTTGTGCAATCAACCAACAAAATATCGGGAGTATATTTATACTAAAAACAACAACAACAACAACAACAATAGTGGTGTTGGTGGCAGCAACAACAGCCAGCAGATAAATAATACAATATAAGAAATCATATGTAATACAACAACAACAATAACAAGAACTTGCAACAACATTTTGTATTCAGTTTTTCGTGTTGCCCTCTTTGGCGTTTTTTTTTTTTTGTTTTGTTTTCTGTTCGAGTTGTTGAAATTTGCATGTGGCATCAAGCAAAATATATACAAACACATATGCAGATGCATGCATTCTCGTGTATTTAAGCAGAACTTTAAAGGAATGCTTTCGTTGAGAGATATCATCAAAATTTTTTAATCGTTTTAAAAGCCTTTGAAGCCATGCGTGTCCATCCATTGTCCATGACTGTGGCGTAGAAATCAAGCTGAATATTAACGATGAATAGATGGGTGGGTGGCCTTGAGGATCACTGTGTTTTGTGGCTTATTCGCATACACTTGCGATTTATGAAAACCACACAAGAAAAATTCTAATACGGACAAATCGAGCGATCGCAGTAACCAGTTCACATCATCGCCACGTGAGATGACTATGTGCTCAAATCGCTCGTCCACTGTGTTCAATTTAGCATGAGCTATGCCGTACATAGCACGGTCCATAATGTTATATGCTTGCTCGACAAGCACTCCCCGTGGGGACAACGAGAGGGTGCATCGCCTAAGCGCGATTAGACAGATAAGTGGTTTCAGGACAGTGTCCGATGAAGCGGTACTGGTGTTGGAGAAGACATTACCGATAGACAGATTGGCGGACAAAATGAGACAGATATACTTCGCCGTCTCGAGTGCACAGGTCAAACAGGAGGTATAAAAGCGGATTAACGAAGGCCCTCCATGCACAAATGGCAGCCTTGATATGAGACATTTCGCCTTGTCTCTAATACAACCCCTTTAATGGAGAATTACCATTGCGCGCTGACTTTTACGCCACCCGATTCCTAACTAGCCATGGATGCTTCAGGAAATGCCTGCCCAGATTTGGACATGACACTTCACCTAAATGATACCGGCCCAAACTATGTAGCTAAGGAGGAAGATGCAGAGCATATTTTAATTTACGGCTCCAAATTTAGATGGCCCGGGGAAACGAGCTTTGGGTCAAACTGGCTTATGGGAGAGGTGTTGAATGCTGCAACTCCGAAGGTTGGAGATACTCAGGCGAAATTTAATTTAATGTGAGAATGCTTTAAAGCTCACCAGCAAATCAGCCCTCCTCGTACTGATACGTTACGGCAGTCCCGCGGGAACAAAGTGTTTGAAGGTTATAGGGAGTGCGTTTAGTACCTAGGCACCAGCGATAGTGAATCGGGAACACTTCTTGTTGGAACAAAAGTGTCTTTCGAATATCCCCAACTCCAGCTCAAGAAAAAAAAAGCATACCACGCTTCAATTGAAAACACATGTCGTTGGTGTCCGAATCATACAATTCAAGCCAAAGGAAGTTGGTAGTTATCGATCCATAGTGGTCACCGCTGACGGTGATGGTCTGATCAAACAAATGTGGGTTGATGACGCTGCAACCGCAAAATAAGTGATGTATTGTTCCTGTTTTAACCTCAGCCCTGATATCTTGAACGAAATAAAGTAAAATGTATGATTCAATGACCCCTTTTCAGTAATCTACCGGTAATAATTCACACAGTAAACAGTTACCATAAAAAAACTTCTCAAACATATGTAGGGTGTTGGAAGCCAGGACGTAATCCTAACTAACGGCTTGTAATGGCCAATAATGTATGTAGAAATGATTATTGTGTGTGTATACAATTACATGTTTCCTGTTTCCGAAGCTGTAGAAATATCACGACAGAAAAAAAGAAATTTGGTTTCCCAAAATCGCAGAAACGTTCGCATCGGCTATAAGGAACTTAAAGGAAAAACATTTTTTAACCAAAAATCCGTATTTCATTATAAAAATTCGCGAACTTAATGACTCACAGCCGTGCCTACATATTCTCTGTCAAGATCATTGAAAATTCTGACGGTCAACCAAGCCTTTGCCTGCTTTTGCTCCTTTAGCATGCGCTAAGGAAAAGGATTGTCTTTGTTGTGATTTAACAAAGATTCGGATTCGATTCTTGCGGGGCACCTGCAGTCAAACTCTTGAGCTCAAATCAATTCAAATTTAATTCTTGTCTCAAATCCGATATCCAACACATCATCGCTGAGCTATAGCCATGTCTCTGTGAAAAAGTCTTGAAAAAAATGTTTGCCAAGAGTAAAGCACTGTTTGCAAAGCTCTGGCGGCTATTTGACGGATGTTTTATAAGATAAAATCATTTAGTCAAGATTACAATCTAGCTTGTCACACCACCCATGTGTGTTAATTTTATATATGAGTGGCGGGACCTACAGTTTATAGTTACTCATAAAGGGTCCGCCAATTAAATTTTTTTTTAAAAAGCTTTAAAAAAAATACTGAATATTTTCTCAAATTTCTTTTTTTAATTGAAAGTACAATCCTTCCGGTTAATAATGGAAAATAATTTCATTAAAATGGCTGCCTCGGCTGGCCATGCAGTAGCCTACACGATCGGCCCAAGTTTTAAGCACATTATCGATTGTGTGCAGCTGTATTTCACCAATGGCTTCACGAATATTGTCCTTTAAAGCGTCAATTGTCTCTAGCTTGTCGGAGTAACACTTATCTTTGACGGCACCCCACAAATAATAGTCCAACGGTGTCAAATCGCAGCTCCGAGGTGGCCAAACGACATCAGCTCTGCAGCTGATAAAACGATCTTCAAAAACAGGACGCAAAACATGGAGTGTAGCTTCGGCTGTGTGGCACGTAGCGCCGTCCTATTGAAACCAAATGTTTCCAATATCCTCCTCTTCAATTTTTGTAAACAAAAATTCGTTCAACATGGCCCGATAACAACCGCCATTGACTGTAACGGCCACTCCTTGCTCATTTTCGAAGAAAAATGGCCCAATTATCCCTCTGCACCAAAATCCGCACCAAACAGTGACTTGTTTTGGGTGCGTCGGCTTTTCAATGTATACGTGCGGTTTTTCTGTGCCCCAAATGCGACAATTTTGCTTGTTTACATACCCGCCAAGATCAAAATGAGCTTCATCTGAAACGATGATTTTTTTTTCCAAAATCGTCATCTTCTGGTGTAGGCTACTGCATGGCCAGCCGAGGCAGCCATTTGAATGAAATTATTTTCCATTATTAACCGGAAGGTTTGTACTTTCAAATAAAAAAAGAAATTTGAGAAAATATTCAGTAGTTTTTTTAAAGTATTTTCAAAAAAAGTTATTTGGCGGACCCTTTATATTTTCTCAATAAAGAACAATTAAACTCCGTAATTGTCAACGTAGTTTAGTAGGTAGAGTGTGAACCTAATAGACGAGAGCCCCAGTTCAAATGAAAAAAAAATATTTCTTTCAGCGACTTCTTCACAGCAGTCTTCTTGCAGAAACTCTGAGGGCATATAAAAATGCCATGAAAAAAGTCTCTTAAATTTATTGTTCGACGCTAAACTGTAGACCTCTCTACTCGTGGCTAAAATTAACACATACACAACATGGATGGTGTGAGAAGCTGGGTCGATGTCTTAACTAAAGCGTTGTAATGATCAATTCAGTAAATTGCTTAATCGGGTCGTATCAACTACAAATTTCTTGCTGCTTTGGCTTGTTTCCCTATGCCTTACAATAAGGCAAAGCATGCAAGTCTTTACATTACTTTACAGACTGCATTACTAGGTAGGAATACAAATACGTTGTATTTGCTTATGTGGGTACGTTATGGAAAACTATACTTATGGTTGATTTTTATTTATTTTTGCATATATTTTTTATATTTTATAATCTTTTTTGTTGTTATTGTTTTTGTAATTTATTTTTATTTTTCGTTTCATTTTATAGTTTGGCAAACCTTTAAACGTTTCATGTGAAACTTGTATTGAAATGCAAATGTCTGTTTTGTGGCTGTCTCGTCTGTCTGTCGGTAAGTCTGTCCATTTAATTTTTCTTTTCTTTTTTTTGTACATTTTCATGAACGTTCTTATATTTGTACGTACACACGTTGTCATTCACATGAATATAAAAATGGGGTGCCTTTGTTTGTTTCAGTTCTTTCTTCTTCGCTAAAAACCACCAATAAAATTGTCATGCGATGACAAATAACATGGCAGACATGTGGTCTTGACTTATAATGCAAATAAAAACGAATGAAATTTTTTTTTGAAATTGTTGCATTTTCTAAGAAAACAAAAGAACGATGAGAAGAGAAGTTGAAAACAATATTTTTTAAAATATTTTCTTTTGATAAATTTGTTAAACTTTGTAATTAATTTAATGAATTGTGTTTTGCTATAAAAGAATTTGTCATTGGGAGGTGGAGTGGAGGCTTACCTTTATAAGGTCTCAACTTGCAAGCCTCTAACCCATGTAAATACATTAAAATTTTTACTCATTTGTAGGACACGAAAATGTTCGCTGTTATGCTTGCAATGTTATTTTGCTCATGCCTTTTCCAAAATAGAATTTTTTTTAGCTTGTAACGGGTGATTTTTTTAAACCGTTAGGGTTTTGAAAATCTAAACAGAACACAGAAGATATGTAAAATTTATTTTATTTATTGCCTACCATTTATTTCTTAAACATTATTCCGCGTAAATGTTGCCTGCAGTCACGCAGTAGATGATCCATCCGTGCTCTCCAATTATGAGCTAATTTTTCCAGCACTCCCACCGGCAACTTACTTCTGACATCTATAATGTTGCCTTCATGGTCTGGAATTGTAGCTGTCTTGTGTCTGTGCAAGAGGGGACTTCACGTTGTCCTACAAAATATAGTGAAGTCGCGATACCTTCCCACTCTGGCTACAACACAGCTAAGCAATATATGTTATAAACCTAAAAATTGTTAATGGCGTCGTAGTTCTGAGTAAGCAAATATATATAAATAAATGCGAATCGAATGAGAATTGTAAACATTAAAGATCTGACGATCCTAAGAATTTTCAGCACAATTTTAGAATATCAAGGCCCTAGAAGGTTTTTTTCATCACTTGAATTATATATTTGATCCAGCGAACATAATGGTATATAGAATGCTTCAAACTCCCCAATACATAAGAAACCATAGCTATGATGGGAGTAACTCGTCAATGATCAAAACATAATAAATCAATGCCACGATTTAGAGTCAACAAACTTACAATAGAGCCACACATGTCATGTTGTGTGTGTTCATTTTATCCATGAGTTGCAGGGTCTACGATTTAATGTCGTTTCCGAACGATATATTTGAGAATCCTTTTATGGCAATTTATTTTACTTTCAGAGTTTTTGTCAGAGGACTGCTTATTTTTTTATATTTCGTCATGTTCGAGGTGTCTGAGTAGAGATGAGCGATATTTTCTAAACTGTAATTTAATCACGGTGATTGATAATTCACTGGTAACTACAGTGATTTAAATTGCCAAATAAAAGCTACTAATAACGTCGTTCTTTCAAAATTGTTACACACTCAAATTTATTTCATTTGATTTTGAGCGAGGCAGAATTACTATTAGACGATGCTGATTATTTACTTTTGTCTTTTATACATGAACTTTCTGTGAAACTTAAGAGGCCATTTACACTACAGCGAAATCTAGTACTTAGAGATTTCGAGCCAAATCTAGTTGATTTTAACTAGATTTCCATACAAAACAAAATCTACTTATTTAGTAGATTTCGGCAAAATCTACTCAAAATCTAGTAAAAATAGAAATGCAACTATGCGTTTTGCCAAATAGTACTTAAAAATACAACGCTGAGCAGGAAAAAAAATGAAATTTCAATTTAACCCTAATCAAGTCAACATGTGCCTCTCCGACACATATTTCACTTGGTCATGTTGTAACTTCCTTAAATATAGGTTCTAATTCTTACTGCTTCTTGAATTCCTACTTTCAGTTGTTTTATTAAGAATTTACAAATTTCAAGTAATAAATTAATTTCTTTTTATTTTTTATTTTGTTTCAATCAAAAATGTTCTTAATCATGTCAAAATGTGTCTATGAGGCACATATGGGAACGCTAACTATTACTTCTATTGTTGGTGAACAACAAAATTAAATATAATAATGAGTTATAATGAGGTATAATGAGTTACGAAGAGTTCTGGCACCCATTATTTGCCGCAGTCTTCTAAAATTAAATAAAAATAATTTGTCCAATGTTCGGTCCATACAACACGAGGATGAATTCTCAAACCAGCCAAGGCAGACAGATATGCGACGTAGATGTTATATGTGCCCACCGAAGATATGCAGAATGTGTAAGCAGTCTTGCAGTATTTACTACAAAAATACTTGCAACGAGCATTGTTCAAAAGTTCTTGTTTGCTTAAAATGCGAAAATAAATAAATAATATTTCATTTATGTAACTGAGAAGAAAAAATTTAATTCTTTGTATGTGCCTCTGAGACACATTTTGACTGGATTTGTACAAAAATTTCCTGACTTGATTAGGGTTAAACTAAAATATTATTATTTTCTTTTAAATTTCAGTCAGCTGTTTTTGTTATTAAAATGAAATCTTGCTACTGTCAAATAAATCCAGTGTAAACGATGTAGATTTTGAGCAAGATTTGAAATCTAATCTACTAGATTTCGCTGTAGTGTAAATGGCCTATAATTGTCAAACTTCATATAAAAAAAAATTATATTAAAAATAATAACATTGATGACACCACTTTGATTTTGTTTAGTAGTCTTTTCGTAGTATGCATCTAGTTGTCTCTTCCTTACGACTTAATAAAATACGTTATTGTCATTATTGTTTTCTTTTGGAATACTGTGATCACAATCACAGTGATTAACAAATCACGTTCACTGAGAACAACGTTCTTCAAAAATCACTGGATCGCTCATCTCTATGTCTGAGCCAGGAGTTGAACCTCAGTCTTCGCTAATAATATAACGCACTACTTACTAGATTACGACGACTTTTAAATGACTCACTGAATACAAACTGCTGAATATGGGGCTGAGAAAATCCTCTACGGAATCCTTAAGAAACAAATACACCCGCAACGAACAAGTGTTTAATGCGACCTTTGGTCAAGGGGCGTGATTGCGCATTAAAAAATGCAATTACTGAGCCCTATGACGATATAGGATAAAAAAATGCAAGGACTATAACACCTCTTTTGGCGAATTGAAGCCAGAGAAGACCAAAGTTTGTCAGCTAAAACAAACATGTTTACAGTTTTATGGTATATACGCAGTATAATCTCAATTCTCTACGTTTACATGGTAAAACAATGCTTGGCATATCTTATGCTAACTTATTAGCACTTCACTTATTATTAAGTGAAGATTTAAATAATAAAATCGCCTTGGGCCTCAAAAGAAAGCTCTTTCGCAATATAACAAGAGAAATCTGCATACATATATACGCTGTTTCCATGGGAAAATCCATGATTAAAGCTACAAATTGCTCTTTCACTCGCCTTTACCGTAGCAGGCTAATGTCTTTATAAAGTAGAACTCCTCAGCTCGAACATCTGGAACAAAATAAAGTACAATGTGACATTAATCGAACTCCTTTCAGCAATCTTCCGATAGAAACTCATAGAATAAACAAATACCATAACAAATCTTCCCAAATCTGTTATTCGGCGTCAACGTTAGACTATAAGTTCTGTCAATCACACATAAAAGTAACATACCCAACATGTGTGGACTGTTCTTGTTTCCAAACCTTGTAAGCAAATATACCGTGGTATACAAAAATTGTAGAAACGTTTCATAAACTGTATAGGATCACACTTTTTTTGAGATGAAGCAGAAATTACACTGACAGTGAACAGTAACTCTTATAGGCACGTTACAGGCACATGACAAAGGATTTCAAGAGGAGGGCGTGAATATGGACGTCAAAAATATGGATTTCAGAAAGAACAGCGCGTTTAACTGTCGATTTAATGCAGTAACGACTTCAGAAACAAATTATGTCGTGACATACTGGCCATCTAAAAATTTACCGCAGAGTAAAAAGTTTTGTAAACGTGGGATCGCATCGACGCCTCCGTTCTATAATATGCTAAGCCGAAAAAGTGTGTTTTGAGTTATGAGCTCTTAAAGTTTTCACGCGATTTACGACTACATGTGTGTCCTAAGAAGATTTTTCCCTATAACTTCGGAACGGATCGGCGCATCTAAACCAAACAGTATTTAAGTTAGAGAACGTAGAATTTAAAAATGCATGAACATTAAGTATACTTAGAACGTTATAGAATGGAGGCGTCGACATTTACCTACTTACTTAAGTGGTCATAACAATCCAGTCATGATTTCAATCTATCTTCTCACACCACCCATGTTGTGTGAGTGAATTTTAAGCACGAATGGCGAGACCAACAATTTAACGTCAACTGCACACGACAGATTTTGAGAAGCTTTTCGCAGCAATTTTATTTTGCTTCAGAGTTTTGTCAGAAGACTGCTGAAGTAAAGACAGCTGTTTTCGTATTGTTCGAGATTTCTGAGCTGGGATTTGAACCACGGGTCCTTTTCTAATAGGCCAAGACATTACCTACTAGACTACAGCCACTGAAAATTTGAAAAATACGTGTTTTTATTTTAAAATAAAGAAGGACATTCTTACAGAGAAAACTTTGGAAGTTAAGTTTTTCTATCCTGATCATGGATTTCAAATTTAGTGAAAATCTTTGCTTAGCTTAAGACATTTTTATTCGAATACGGTGCGAATAGGTTATCAATTAGAGCTGATGTGATGCAGTAACTGAAATGTTCGACCATAGAACCGAGGAATTTAGTTTCACATTTTGATTTTCTAATTTAAAAAAATTAAGACGCTTCAATCTACCACGTAATAATAAATCCAGAAAGACCCCCGATTCAGCAGAAGGGGATAACATCAATATGTGCCTTTAAAGAAAAGAGGAAGAAACAAAAAAGGTTGTTAATTGGTTGCCGATGCCACTGAAATTCCCAAATAATCTTTGTGGGAGCAAACTTAATGGGAAATGCAAACAAAATTTTAAGGAGACAAACTTTAGGAAATCTTGAATGGAAGGCAATATATTGGTGGCATAATGGGACTGAATTCTCATCTCATACTCATTAACTTTGACGAGGATTTATTCGATCTACTCTCAGGTCATTTAACATTGACAAATCCAATCCTTTATTTGGTACTCGATTTATACATTCCGAAGAAATGTCTTTTTACTCTGATATTTACTGTGTTTGAAAAAACGTTATGAGAGTATCTCCATCAAAGACATAAAAATGGCGACGATTCCATCAATGGATTTTATAGAAAAAAAACCATCTACAACAACAATAAAAAAGGAGAACAATAAAGAGAAATAAGAAAAATAACTAAGAAATGCAAACAATATGCCTCCATATATACATATATTATGCTCCCACGCCTTCAAAAGATGTTAACAACACAATAAAAAAAATCGGGCAAAAAAAAAAAGCAAAGAAACATGGAAAAATATGTTGGAGTTTAAAGCCAAACGTAACGTAACCATAACACTAAGACGGACTGCAGTAAATAGAGGGAGAACTGAGAGAAAAAAAACAACTGAACTCATCCAATCTGATGCATATGCACTGATAGTCTGTCTACAACAAAAGAAACGAAACCAGCCGGCTGTGTTGGGAGAGGGAATATGAAATCGAAACGTAAAAGAAAAAAAAATACGTTTTAAAGAAAACTGACAAGACAGCGTCCAATATTAAGACGATTTACTGGCAGGCTAACAGGCAGACAGACAGGCAAACATCAGGCAGTTTAGCTTTAATAACTACTCTTACAGCGCAAAAGTATTGGCGAAAAAAATACGAGGAGTTTTTGCGAAGATTTTTAAAGAATTTATTTTTTGCTATTGGAGGCCTATTTATCGAGTGCTATCCTCATAAAAATCTGAGACAAGTCTGTGTTGTCATAACTTGGACAGTCAAATCTTCCTTCAGGCTAACCTAGAGAGAAACCTTCTGCTTTGATAACCCGGCATATTTACAGTGGGGATGTCTCCTCCCTCCAAACTATATATGTATGTAGTCAAACAGGCCTGGTGGAGTACTACAAAATTATTACAGATTTGGGATCACACTTATGTACTCTCCTACTCTATAAGCATAATCCTTTAGCCAGGATCACAACCTAACTTCTCACATGCACGAATGGCTACCGCGAACGACAGTTTCTGAGAAGATTTTCATGGAAATTTTATTTTGCGTCCGAGTTATTGCCAGAAGACTGCTGAGAGGCAGGCTGCTGAGAAGAAGTCGCCACAAAAAATGTTTTTCTTTTCAAATTTCGTTTTGATCGAGATGTCTGAGCTAGGGTTTGAACCACTTGCTCTCGTTTAATAAGCCAACACACTACCTGCTAATCTAAGGCGACTCAAATGCGCCTGGTGACCATTCAAGCCATGGGATCACATTTACTTTCTTACTTAGGTGGTCTAACAATCCATTAGTCATGATTACAACCTAACTTCTCACACCACCCATGTTATGTGTGTGAATTTTAAGCACGAAGGGTGAGACCAACAATTTAACGTCAACTCCACACGACAGATTTTGAGAAACTTCACGGCAATTTTATTTTGCCTCAGAGTTTTATCAGAAGACTGCTTAGATAAAGACAGCTGAGAGAAAGTCGCCGCAAAAATTATTTTTCATTTCGTTTTCCTTTTATTCGAGATGTCTGAGCTAGGTTTTGAGCCACATGCTCTCGTCTAATAAGCCAACAAACTACCTGCTAATCTAAAGCGACTTAAATGCCTGACTTCAAGACATCGGATCACATTTACTTACTCACTTAATTAGTAATTACAATCGTTTAGTCATGATTACAACCCAGCTTCTCCCACCACCCATGTTGCGCTTGTTAATTTTATTCATGAGTGGCCAGATCTACAGTTTAACAACGACTCCGAACGACAGATTTTGAGAATGTTTTCATGGTAATTTTATTTTCTCTCAGAGTTTTAGTTAGAAGGGTGCTGAGAAGCAAGCTGCTTAGAGATATCTAAGCCTGGGTTTCAAACACATACCCCCGTCTAATAAGCCAACAAACTGCCTGCTAGACTAGGGCAACTTGAACGTTACAAGTTAATAGACAAACTTACTGGCACTAAAGGCAAATATTTGCATCATATCGACTCTCGTATATATACTGTATACATATATATTTTGCAACAGCGGTGTTTAGTTGCCAGTTTAAAGTGTGCATGCATTGATACTCTTTTTTTTCTACCTCGCAAACCATTCAATACGTTACCCCATGCCCCATGCCCATACGATTTCGTTCGTTCGTTCGTTTCTGTTGTCAGACAACAATAGTTGGCAATAAAAATCATTCATTGCATGGCCGAAAAGGTTACATGAGCCAACAAGGCTCAAGGGCCAACCAGGTATTAAAACATGGTTTCAAATAAATATCACAACAACAATTACAACAACAACAATACATATAACGGCAGCCAACAACACCAAACAACAATACACTAAGAATAGCGCCAATAAGAGAAAAATACAACGAATAAAACGTGCAAAGATTTACAAAAGCAGATAAAAAATGTGAAGTGAACGAAACATCCAATCCAATCCAATGCTTGATGGGGGGATGCTTAACATCTGAGGAGGAGACAATAGCAACAAAAAGATTTCTACCTAAGAAACCAAACAACAACAATGGAATTACGAATAACAAATGAACTTGAAGGCAACTCTCAGCATCAGCATCATGACGTTTTGAGGTACCATGACGCCATTTTCGTGGTTTCGATTGCAGTTGGGGATATTCATACTGCAGAATTAGACAATAAAGGACAGACAGACATACAGATTTTAAAAAGAGAATAAAAACAAAAACAAAAACAACACGCTTTCAATTCTATTCGCATTTCGAATTTTAAGCCGAGATGCTGTTCTGATATCACCGGCAAGCAACAGGGTACTACACATACTAGCGTTCGTTCTCTGTGTATTGGTTTGAGATAAACTTACCAGCCAATATTTTTTTTGTATTTTTTTCCCTGACGTTAAAGCTGACTTTAAAAAAAAAATTTGTTTTTTTCTGGTTTTTTTTTTGTAACCCATGTTCTCGACATTCAATTCACATCAATCACGCTAATCTTAACACCAAAAACGAAAAATATTACAAAGAAAAAAATAACTGAACGAGAGAATTAAGAAGAAATAAAAAAGATTTTTCATTTTGTCCTACAAAAAAAAGAACTTAAAAAAACATGGGCCACATAAAATAAAAACACAAAGAAAAAAACTGATCCTAACTTGAAAACAAAATGAACGTTTGTCGGTTGTATATGTAGTTGATGGACGCCCCCATACAAAATTATGTCAATCGTTATGGCTGCTTAAAACGTTTGTAACAGAACAGAAACTGTACCAGAAAATATCTTCTGTAAAAATATATATGAGGGACAGGATTTCAGATTTGGATCTTGAAAATAGAATTTCAACAAGATTGCCACACCAAATTTCTCTTTTGATTGAAGTCATGATTGACGGAAGACATGATTGACAGACTGGTCTGCTGTAACTGCTTATAAGATTTGAAAACTATGTGGATTTCTTACGGAACAATTTGAGGAGTTTTCTATACGAAGAAGCAAATGTTCACTAAGAAAGGAGTGAAGTGTTGTTTTCACAGCTGTAAGCAACCAAGGCATTTGAACGCTTCTTTCGGCGTACATCGCAATTAATTTCTGAACTCTGAACTTACTAATATTTACGCCAGTCATAGTTACAGATGACGTATTCTTAATATAGGAATACCGCTGTAGTCGCCATAGTCTAGTCAGAGTAAATGAAATTGTGATGAAAAGTTTCTCAAAAAACTGTTATTCGGAATCGACTTTAAAACATATGTAGGTCCAGCCACTCATATATAAAATTAACATACACAACCTAGGTAGTGTGAGAAGCTGGACAGTAATCCTGATTGAAGCGTTGTAAAGATCAATTATGCATGTGTATGTGGACAACTTATAGAAAGTATAGTTTCGCCATGATTGCCATACCTTGCATATGCTGAGATTGAAGTCAATCACATGATTGACAGATTGATCCTGTAGGCGCTTATAAGATTCGAAAACTTTGTGGATTTCAGATGGAACTATTTGAGGAGCTTTCTATGCGAAGAAGCAAATTTTCATTACTAAATTAGTGGAGTGTTTCCTCAGCCGCTGTAAGGAACCAAGGCATTTGAATGAAGGATTCTTTAGGCAATCACAATGAATTCTTATAACTCGCACATCAGGAGCTTCCGAATTCCTAATATTTACGCAACTTATAATTACAGGTGACGTGTTCTTAATAATAGGGACAGTGGATAGCACTGTCCTGTTGAAACAACATTGTCGTTGGTGTTCACATTATTCAATTCAGGCCAAAAGCAATTGATAATCATCGATCTATAGTGCTTGCCTACTACAGCGCTGACCTTAATATATACCGGGTGGGCCATCTATTGGCTTAAATTTTAATCTTCGGTGATTTCAAATCTGACAATACTTATGCCATTCTATTCTGTCACAAAATTCAGTATATTATCCCCACTGAACCTAATCAATCAATTTACGCTTGAGAAACTTTGGTATTTATTGGGCCAACGGGAAACTGCACGATGATATCGATTTTGTCAAAAAAAAATCATCTTTTCACATGAAGCTCATTTTCAGGGGCTCAGAAAAATCACACGTGGTCTTAGAGAAGCCAATGCAACCATAACGAGTGACTGTGCGGCGGAGGCTTGCGGAGAGGAGGCATTATTGGCCCATATTTCTTTGAAAATGAGCACGACGCAACCATTACGGTCAATGGAGACACCTATCGCACCATGATAAGCAATTTTCTTTTACCCGCTCTTCATGGTATTGATGTGTACGATGTTTAGTTTCAACAGAATGGTGCAACTTGCCACACACATCTCATGCCACAATCGATTTATTGCATCAAACGTTTGATGGCCGTTCAATTAACCGAAACGGTGATGTCAAGTGGCCGCCAAGCAGCTACGATTCGACACTGTTGGACTATTTTCTGTTGGGGCGTCATTAAAGAAAAGTGTTATGCCGACAAACCACAGACAATTGAGTATTTGATGGCCAACATTCGTGATGCCATTGTCGACATACAACCCCATACAGTCGAAAAAGTGCACGAAAATTGGTTCGATCGAATGAGGTATTGTGAGGCTTTTATCTGGGGTTAATGAGGTAAACTTTCAAATTTCCCTATATATGATGACCTAGGAAGCATATGTATATATATATATATATTAGCTCCCCAATATCACAATGCGTAGAGTGCCTTTGTATTTCTTTTACTCTTCACTTTAATTTTTGGGATGTTATATGTGGCACACTGTAATTTAATAGTCGTTTCCAGTTGTACAATGTTATTCATATTGAATCTGTTGTAGTCATTGCAACTTTTTAAAGTACAAGTATTATTTATTTATATCTGATAAAAAACAATACAAAACAAAAGGAAAATAAAAAGAAAATCAAAATCAAAATGAAAAAACTTCATACTTTTTATTTCGTAAGATTTATGACAACAATTTTTAAAGTTTCAAAAAATTATAACAAATTGCGAATCTAAGAAAGCTGTAGTCAGATTTGATAACAACAAGAAAAAGAATTAAAAATTATTCCATGCCGGTAGACGATAAAAAATTGGTTTTTATATAAATACAAAATCCCGTTCCCATAAAAAGTATAAACATATAAACAAGAAAAATTTCTTCTCACCTTTAATAGAAAGCTTAAGTACGTACATACTTATGAATTGTAATTCATTTAATTCTAAATATTTCACATCATTTATTACATTCAATACGCAAATGATTCATCTCCTACTTGTCCAACATTAATAGAAATTTCAAAATCTATTAAGAGCCTCGTTAATGGTATTGCGAACGTGTTGTTTGAATAGAGCATCGGTGAAGGATATGTCGTATATCCACTCTTTCTGTAAAAATGAAACTCTATTCCACCAACTAATGACGGACATTCTAATCTGGTACCATCACTGAAACCAGGACAGGTTGGATACAGACCACTTAAATTCACTATACATACATAATTGGTAATTACAACCCTTTGGCCAGGATTACGACCTAGCTTCTCACACCACTTATGTTGTGAGTGTTAATTTTATACATGAGCGGTGGGACCTACAGCTTAATGTCGACTGCGAAATACAGTTTTTAAGTAAATTTTCATGGCAATTTCATTTCACTCCCGGAGTTTTTGCAAATATCTGCTGAGAGGCAATCACCGTAGAAATATTATTTTCATATTCAGTTTTTGTTCGAAATGTTTGACCTGGAGTTTGAAAAGTGAGCTCACGTCTAAGAATGCAACTTACTACCTACTAAACCACGGCGACTATTCATTATAAATATTCACCGTGAGATACTCCATCAAACTGTGAAGTGGCTGTCATCTCTTTATATATTTTGCATTGATTTTGAGATAGTCTTCGACAAAAATAACAATGTTCAGAAGGATCTCCTTGGTATGTGAAAACCTTATCAACTGCCTTTGCGAAAACGCCACATATCGAGTAAAGCATGGAGAATTCTAAGCAATCCTATTCGAATTGCAAGTAGTGTTCGACAAGGGAGGTGTCCTTGTCCCCCTTCTATTTAATAAAATATTGGATAATACCTTAAGAAGATCACTGATCTTGCATCCAACATTAGTAACACATGAAAAATAACAGACGAAGCTGGTCTGATAATAAACGTTGGCAAACCAAATATTAGGCCAAAGGCAACATCAAAATAGAAGAAAACAACTAAACAATCAGAATCATATCCAAAAACGAAGGTCTGGCAGTCTTTTATCTTTTTTATCGTGTGGAAATCGTTGTACATGCCCAAATGTGTTAAAATCAAAAAATTTTGAAATTATTTTAATAAATTGACGCTTTTACATGTCTTGGAATGTTGCTCATAATGCCATACATATGTAAATATGTAAACCTAACTATGCATACATATAGAAACCGTAACATGGACCGTATAGGCAATATATTCATCTCTTCCTCCGTAAAAAGGAAGTTGTTCCACAGAATTCAATGTCAACAAGTTTTCTTTCTGCAAATATGTATGGCGTTGTATTTTAAATTGAAAAGTATTGCCCCTGTTTATTTGGACGAGTATACATACATATATATATATGTATATACAGTGAGGTGCACAAATGAATACATGTTTGTATTTTGGACGCTTTTTATTGAATAAAACTAAAAGTAATAAAGAAAACTTCAAAAGTTTTTTTGTCATTTATTTAGCATTTAGTAATTAACAAAATAATATAAAATTTAAAATAGAAATAAATTTTAAATAATAATAAGTCAACACACTGCCTACTAGACTACGGCTACATCTGCAATCTCTCGTACTTATAATCTACGATCGGCCAAAAGTATATCTTGAATTTATTTAATTGTTTTAGGTGTAGAGGCCTCAAACTTACCTTTAGGCTTACTACTGATTTTTTCCGCAATAATAGTCGTCAATCAATCAATCAAGTAAACTTAATACTATAGATTGTCCAAATTTTACCAGAAGACAATTGACAATTTCTGAGGACAGAAATAGCGTTGTTCTTTCATTTTAGAGGCGAGAAATTATGGACTAATTGATTTCATAAGGAAGGTGCTACAACATAATTGGTCATTACAATCCTTCAGTCAGGATTACGATCTAGTTTCTCACACCACTTATGTTGTGTGTGTTAATTTTATACATGAGTGGCGGGACCTACAGTTTAAAGTCGTCTCCGAACGACAGATTTTTGAGAAATTTTTCATTGCAATTTTATTTACTCTCAGAGTTTTTGCCAGAAACCTGCTGAGAGGAAGACGCCGAAAAATTTTTTTTGTATTTTTTTTTATGTCTGGCCAGGGGCTCGAACCCTGGCTTTTCGTCTAATAAGCCAACTCACTACCTACTAGACCACGGCGACTACAACTCATTTTGACTTAATTGTAACAGGAGTTTGACTACGTCAATTCGCCACCAAAATCTTGCAATTTGACAACGTGTAGACGCAATCTACACGGTAATCGCCTAAACTTATAGCATTTCAAAATCCACATTCGTCAAGTAATCGCTAAGATAATGCCCGAAATGTGCGATAAAGTGCTTGAAAACTTCCCGAAAAGGAACGATTATTGAAACCAATCCAGAGATGGTCATTTAAACGACTTTGATTGACATACAGATCCAAGCGTTATAATGAAATAAAACCTACATTGAAATCATAGTTTTGTATGTGTTTTATTGGACTTCTTTTTTGAACTTATGAAAACAATAAATTTTGAATCCACTCATGTGGGAATTGAATGCCAATTAATTAGGATGACAATGATTTACTTTCATTTTTTTTTTGATTTATTGTTGTAGGCTTTCACACAAAATAAAAAAATTTTTGAAAACATTCTGGAAATATTTCACTATTTTGACAACAAATTAAAAAAAAAATTCTTGAAAAAAATTTTGTATGAAAAATTCAAAAATTTAAGATTTATGTGGTGAACATTTGTTTAAATCCTTGTGTATTTGAAAGGAAAAGGAAAACGAAATTTATTTATTATTCATACTTTTGCAAACATACGTACATATTCAAATAAAACGCCCTTCAGGCAATTGCATATTTGGCAACAATTTTTGATTTATAGACCAGAAATCATTCGTCTGGTCATACAGAAACACAACAAAACCTACATATGTATGTATACAAAACCACAATATATTTAAAATACAACAACAGCCACAATACAGACCATCAACAACGAAATCAGATCAATAAATTTTGCAAGAAAACTACAAGAAACGAAATATCGAAATACAGGGCGCAGGAGAAGACCAACAAAAAAAAGTGAATTTTTAAAGAAACTATAAACCTACCTACGCACTGATATTTAGATGGGGTTCATAGCAATTTGCAGATTGATACGTGACGGAATTTTACACCAGTGATATATGGGATATTGATATCCAGACAGACAGACAGACACACAGACAGACACGAACAGATATACTGATCCAACAGCCAACAGCCACTCACTCATCCAACAACCAACCATTCTGCTATGTTTAACCAACCACAAGGAATTGGTGCAATTGGACAAACAAAGAACACAATTTCTGGTTGCTGTTGTATAACCGCTCGCACAACAACAGAAAAAGGATCATGATCCTACAAAAAAAAGCAAGAAAATCCAAAAAAAAAACAAAAAAAAACATGGAAAAATAAAAGTTAATAATCGGTTTCACTAAAATACAACAACAACAACTACAACAACAACATAAAAATCTACACAAAAGTTATACAAAAGTTTTTACAAGCTGTTGCATAAGCTTTGATTTGCAGCACATTGTCTATATCGGATAATAAATGCGATATAAAAACAACAACAACAACAATAAATAGTACATATTTACAGACGTTTAAAGGATTAAAATCCATAAACACTATTCTCTCTTTCCATTCCCCCGTAACTTACGATATCTTCCCGGTACTAACACAATTCTCTGCCTAAGTAGGAGCCATTCCCCAATTATTTCAATTATCAACTCAGCGTAAGTGAACTGCACACACGGCATCGAAACTGTCCCATTTCTTCCATGACTCCGGCTCATAAATCTGGCTAAATTTAATCGGATGGCGTAAGTATCGCTGTAGCTTGTGATTTGTGGCTTGTTCGCATACACCAGCGTCTTAAGAAAGCCCTACAAGAAAAAGTCAAACGGCGTGAAATAACATGATTTCGGTGGCTAGTCCACATTAGCTCCATTTGACATTATCCGTGATATTGCTACCACAAGTCATTGGTAGCCATCACCCTATAGTGATCGCCGTTGGCGGTAATGGCCTGGCCAACATCGTTCTTAAAGGTAAAGGGTCCGCCACATAACTTGTTTTTTTTTAAATGCTTTAAAAAGAAAACTACTGAATATTTTCTCAAATTTCTTTTTTTATTTCAAAGTACTATCCTTCCGGTTAATAATGGAAAATAATTTCATTCAAATGGCTGCCTCGCCTGGCCATACAGTAGCCTACATTAGAAGATGACGATTTTGGCAAAAAAAAAATCATCTTTTCAGATGAAACTCATTTTGATCTTGGCGGGTATGTAAACAAGCAAAATTGTCGCATTTGGGGCACAGAAAACCCGCACGCATACATTGAAAAGCCGACGCACCCAAAACGAGTCACTGTTTGGTGCGGATTTTAGTCCAAAGGCATAATTGGGCCATTTTTCTTCAAAAATGAGCAAGTAGTGGCCGTTACAGTCAATGGCGATCGTTATCGGGCCATGTTGAACGAATTTTTGTTCACTAAAATTGTAGAGGAGGATATTGGCAACATTTGGTTTCATAAGACGACGCTACGTGCCACACAGCCAAAGCTACACTCGATGTTTTGCGCCCTGTTTTTGAAGATCGCATTATCAGCCGCAGAGCTAATGTCGTTTGGCCACCTCGGAGCTGCGATTTGACACCGTTGGACTATTATTTGTGGGGTGCCGTCAAAGATAAGTGTTACGCCGGCAAGCCAGAGACAATTGACGCTTTAAAGGACAATATTCGTGAAGCCATTGGTGCAATACAGCTGCACACTATCGATAAGGTGCTTAAAAATTGGACCGATCGTGTAGGCTACTGCATGGCCCGCCGAGGCAGCCATTTGAATGAAATTATTTTCCATTATTAACCTGAAGGATTGTACTTTCAAATAAAAAAAGGAATTTGAGAAAATATTCTGTAGTTTTTTTAAAGCATTTTCAAAAAAAAAGTTATATGGCGGACCCTTTATATGGACCCAGGTCACCACCAATCAAATATTCACACTGCTGGATTTGGATTTTTCGAGATACATGGGACTCTCTTGGATCTCATGAGGTTTAGTATCGCCCCGAATTCGACAAATTTGATGATTTTTCGATTAAAATTAGAGTCACTTACCAACTGCTTCTGAGCACATTCACTGCGCGATTTGGCAACGACAATTAATTTGACAGATGTTGCTGCAACTAAATGGCCGTACTCAACTGTCAAAGATCACAAATGCTTTCCTAATACTCCATTGACTCTTTGGAAGCAAACGGATTCAACAAAGCATCTCTCCATCTTACATGGTTCGCAACTGTGTCCTCAGATGTTCTTTGATAGATCAGACACTTTTGGAAGCATATTGCTTCAATAAAGCATCTCCGTCTGATATGGTTTGCATCTTTCATATTTGGGTCTTTACATGTAAGGCTTCGTTATTTCAGTTTTGGTGATATTGTGTGTCCTCAAACGTTCCTTGATGGATCAGGGCTTTTGAGAAATAAGGATATCTTTCTAGCACCATTTTTAAAACGCTTACGAAAATATCTTTCTGACTGCAAGCCCGATCAACCTTATGACTGCCCAGTATCATTCTTATCCTGATCAACCTTTATTTTCAACAATTAATGTGTTTCTGTATGGGTTCAGCATTGCTCAAGTTCCAATGATCAGTGCCGCAGATGATGCTGGGCCAAAATAATATACGTGTAGTAGATAAGTTGAAGTGGTAGCTTCGATTACCACGGCTCACTTGAACATACATGGCGGCCCGTTGTGACGCCACAACTAAGCGTACATGTGGCTCTGAGGCGTTTATTGTTGCAAGGTTTGACATCCGCACAACAGAGTAGATTTCATACAGGCTTTAAATATTTAAAGTTTGGTGGGTGTGGACTTTTCTGAGCTTCTCCAAACTCAGGCTTAAAATAAACTTGAAGGCATCGACCCTAAAATGCTAGTTGTATTCTATTTTCGATTGGTTAAAACTGGTGCCAATAGTAAAGAGATCAGATGGAGTTTTATGTCTTATGAATCCGCTAACTTGAATGTTTCTTCTGACACTTGGAAAATATGCTGGATTCAGGGAGCACTACATTCCATATTAATGCCCAGAACATCAAGATCTTCTGTCTCCCCAATATTTACATCACCTATAATGGAAGTCGCCGTAGTCTAGTAGGTAGTGGGTTGGCTTCAACAAAACGAAAAATAAAAAAATATTTTTACGGTGGCTTCCTCTCAGCAGATTTCTGGCAAAATCTCAGAAAGTAAAATAAAATTGTCATGAAAAGTTTCTCAAAAATCGGACGTTTGGAGTGGACTTTGAAATGTAGGTACCGCTAACATAAATGGTACGAGAAGCTAGGTTTTAATCCTTACTAAAGGGTTGTAATGACCAATTATGTATGTATGTACATATGTGTAGGTGTAATATTTTAGTGTGTGTAAAAAAATATTTCTTCGGCGATTTCCTGGGAGCAAATAAAATTGCCATGAAAAGTTTCTTAAAAAATTTGACGTTCGGAGTCGACTTTAAACTTTAGGTACCGCCACTCATGTATAAAATTGAAGCACACAACGTAAGTGGTGTGAGGAACTAGGTTGTAATCCTAACTAAAGAGTTGTAAAGACCAATGAAGGATGTATAATGGCCAGATGATATCTTATTAATGTTGATTTTATTTGCATGACAACATTTCGAGATTGCCTGAAGATTGGCAAGGTCCTACCTAATCTCCAAAGGGCTTGTCTTTAAACGTTTCAATTCCTTTACATTTCTTTACACAATTTGCTACAATTCCTTTGGTTTTAAAGAAGAAAAAATCGTACCTATCAGCCTACAACAATGCAAACGTATTTAAAGTGCAAACGAAAGAGCGGCGCACAAAAAAAGATGTGAAAAAAACGAAAACAAAAATCTTACAAATCCTGTGCAACATTTAGGCATCACGTATATGGCTGACTATCAATCGTCCACTGTCATAGGGCCATTGCAGCCAAACAACAAACCAACATTTATAATAATTGGGGTTAAAAAACCAACAACAACTATAACCACACTATCAAGGATTCTAAATGTGCTAGAAATACTTGGATTTGAATTGGATTTCAACGAAAATAATGTTCTGTTCGAAAACTACTCGGATTTTCGAACTGAAATTGCAGTTTGAATACGTTTTATTTGAAACAAAGCTTTGTTTTGATAGTTTAATTACAAAGTTTTTCAAATTTTTTTTTTTTTTGTTTTTTTTTAAGTTGTATGTGAACGCCAAACTATAAATTTCTAGACTTCCTTTTACAAAAATCTCTCTCAAGCCGCCAACACTTACTGAAGAAATTTTTTTGTTTTTTTTATTTTCATTCATTTCAACCACAAACAAATCAAATGGTTGGTGTTGGTATGGATTTTTAAACTGAAATTATTTGTTTGGTTTGCATGTTAATCGACCATCTGCAAAATTTTTCATCAAATACTTGCTAAAATTGACTTTCTCACACATTTATGGTTTTGGCAAAATTACAACCAATTGTGTACATCGTTAGAAAAACAGAGAAAAAGAAAGAAAGAAAAAACAGAAACACGTTCCGCATATGGAAAATAGAAAATTTGGCACACAAAAAACCCAACGATTTTATCGTTTCGCACAAGTCTAGATAGCCAAACTAACAAACAAATTAAAGAAAAACTTTACTGTTACTGGCAGTCTTACAGCCTACAATGGATTGGCACTGGTAATCCAAAACTTTTTAGGTTTATTTTTGGTTGATAATACCCACCAAACTAGAAATGGAGGTTTAGGCAGATCCGTAGCTTACAAGATAACGTAAACATTTTCAAATTTCTTACATTCATAGGCAGAACAAAAGATTTCAGTATGGCGTCCCATATCCTTATCCAAGCTGGAGCCAATAACTTCTTTATTGTGTTACGTTCCTGTGTGTAGGTGTTAAATTTACAGCCACCACGTTAAAGAAAAAACAAATTTCTAAAACAGGCAGACTGTCTGCATGTTTCCTTTTGCAAATAAACTCCTTTTTAACATGCAAAATAGGGAAAGAAGCATAGAATGCCAAGAGCAGTGCTTATGAAAAGTTTAAAAGCACTAAACATAGAAATTCTTTTTATTGACTTTACCTTATGTAAACTTACTTACTTCCTTAATTGGCCATAACAACCCGATTAACGGATTTCGGCCTGCCGAAACACATCGTTCCAGGCACCTTTGCTTCTTACGCGCCTACGCCAGTTGGTCACACCAATCGATGACAGGGTTTCCTCGATTTGGTCCTTCCAACGGATACAAGGTCATCCTCTTCGCCGACTTCCTTAGATCACCGCATCAAATACCCGTCTCGCCGGATCATCCTCCTCCATTCCAACGACATGGCCGACCCAGCACAGCCGCTGGATATTAATACGCTGCACAAAGTCTATGTCGTTGAGGAGCTCATACAGCTCACTGTTGGATCGGATGCGGAAATCATCGCCAACTCGTACTGGACCGAAGATCTTACTCGCTCTCGGCTGCTGCATCAGTGCTTAATAGGGTCCATGCCTCTGAACCTTACGTAAACAAGGAGAGTAATTTTCAAGACGCTGGACATATCCACACGAAAATATAGCAGCCATGAACTCGCCATTGTCTAATAGGTAGAGTATGTATTAGGTTCAAACCCGAGCTCAGGATATCTCTAATAAAACGAAATCTGAACAAATATTTCTTTCGGCAAGATCTTCTCAGCACTCTTCTGAGAAAAACTCTGAGCATAAATAAATTTTGCCATGAAAAGTTACTCAAATCTGTTGCTCGGCGTTCAAGTTTAACTGTAGGTTTCGCCACTCATGAATAAAATTATCACACACACAAAATTGGTGGTGTGAGAAGCCAGATTGTAGTCCTGACTAAAGGATTACAATGAGCAATCAATGCCTTCTTTAATAAATTATTTAATGAGGATTAAAGCCACAGAATTTTCTAACAATTGAAGTCCATTATGAAAGCTTTTTCGTATTTTCATGAACTTGACTCCGTTAAACGTAGAATGCATGTGTTCTAATAATTCGTTCTTCTCTTCATAGAATCCATATATGAGCCTGATCCGATTCAGCAAGAATGTTTCGTAGATTACAATGCCCGGTTAGAAGCGCTGTTACCATTCTTAAATTAATCCTGAATAGTCTGATGAAATACTCAAATCTTATCCTATCACGATCGCCTAGCAAAAGCTTGGATACCTCTTTCCCTATCTTCCCCTTCCCAAAGTATATGATTTCAAATGGTTTGCGCGTTTTACAGAAAATTTCTGGCCTCCTATGTGGTGATAAAATTGTACCCCTGACAAGAGTTTTTGTCCATTCAATGTTTTGAATTGCCCCATGGCCATAAATCCATCAAAGTCTGACGCTATTCCTTCTGCATATTTAATTCAGCTTCTTTAGAAAATTCCATAGTACAGCTACATACAAATATATCCCGTCCTCAATGTCATAAAATAACGCTTGGAAAATACACGCGTATTCATACACAGGCTTCGAATATTTTACTCGGAGAGCGAACAACTCCGGTCTTTTCCCAGCTGATAAGGCTATGCACAAATACATAGAGTATCTCCTGCTGCTCTATTGAGGTAGATCTGCGTTGTTCTCAGTAAGGCAAAGAGTTCAAAAGTGTCCAATTCCGACAATATCATTTGGCATACCAAGCAGGCAACATGTGATTGCTTCCTTCAGCGTTATAAAACAGGTGTCTGCAAGTCTATCAGTAAATAAAGCCAGTAAATGAAACGTCAGTAGGGAAGTGCAATAAATCGAATCCCTAACTCCTGCCGACAACTGTGCTTAAGATATGAGCAAGGAGCACATACCAGCGGCAGTGAAGTGAAGTGTGTCTGAAAATCAAGCAAAGAATCACTTTGGCCCACAGATGCCCATATGACCTCATTGACCAATTGAATAGTAAAGATCGCTTATCTCCACTGTACTCCTCTATGTACTTACTTTGACTCCGTTATTACCAGTAATAGTGATGTCAGTTAGGATATCAAGCATAGAATCCGTTCCGCCATATGCTACGAAGATCTCTTCATCCTCCTCCCTTTACTTCTGTATTGCGCAGAAGCATTGAATCTGTCACCTACCGATCTAGTGGACTTGGAAATGTTCAAGAAAAAGTTATACGCAGACCTCTGGTGCGAACAGCCTCAATCGTATGGTCGCTGTTTAACATATTAATCCATATTAATCCAACACGTATCGTCCGAATGAAAGTGTATAGTTGGTGTGATGGGTTTTTAATGCCGAGGTCAGCATAGTGTCAGCGCTGAAGGCCACCTGCTACGGGACTGCTAATGAATCCAATTCGAGTATAATTTCTAATGTTTAGCAAACTTGAAAAAATAGATTCGATTATTTTACGTGCGGTCTCCGTAGTCTAGTAGTTGGCTTATTAGACGTGAGGTCAAGGTTCAAACCCCAGACCACATAACTTCTACAATACGAAATATGAAAAGGAATATTTCTTCAGTGACTTCCTGTCAATAGATTTCGGGCAAAAACTCAGAGAATAAATAATAAAATTGCCATGTAAAGTTTGTCAAGAATTTGTCGTTCGGAGACTACTTTAAGTGTAGGTCCCTTCACTTATATGTATAAAATTAACACACACAACATAAGTGGTGTGATCCTGACTGAAGAGTTGTAATGACCAATTACATACGTATGTATAAAGAATATAGGGATGCTTATACCTATCGATGTTGTGGGTTTCGAAATTTTTTAAAAGAAAACTTATACCCAGGACTTCAGTGCGAGCAGCTATAAAAGCTCGTCAGTGAATGGTCGTTGTTTAAAGTATAATATCCAACGACTACGGTAGCTTGGCAATGTCGTTCACATGGAAGAGAATGGTCGGTGTCGATGGGTATTTTAATACAGAGATCAGCTTAGTGCCGGCAAAGAAGACTACCACTCTATGAGATTGCTAATGAATCTAATTCGAGTTGAATTTCTAATGTTTAGCAACCAAGAAAGAAAATGGCTTTGCTTAGTTTGCATGTGCATTCAGAGTGGAATGTATTGCAGAAAATTAAGAATAAATTTTGCCTATCGCTTGAATTTTTTTTTTTTTTAAATAAGAATCTTATATATAAAAATGAATGTGTGTTTATTTGTTTGTGGGTTTGTTTGTTTGTTTGAAGTCTATATACGGCTAAACGGCTGGACCGATTTTCTTGAAATTTTAACAGTACCTTCCTGTAAGTCTGGAAGGAACTTTTTATTTTAAAATTTCAAGTAGGCGAGGTGGCACGCCCACATACCCAATAAGTATTTAATGTTGCATATCTCATAAACTGCAACAGCTAGAGTCCTCAAATTTTCTATGGACGTCTTTGACGTATATATGAACAAAATGGGCCGATTGGCTTTAGTGGGCGTGTCACCTCCTATAGTCTACATATATAAAAATGAATGTTTGTTTGTATGTACCTTATAGAATCGTAAACTATGCATTTGATCATGTTATGATCTTTAGCAAAGTTGTTGCGCATGAGCCGGGGAAGTTTTCTAAGTTGGTATAACCAATTTCCGATAGGTGGCGCCACTTAAAATGAATTAAATCGTAAACTGTGCATTTGATCATGCTATGATCTTTAGCAAAGTTGTTGCGCATGAGCCGACGAAGGTATCTAAGTTAGTATGACCAATTTCCGACAGGTGGCGCCACTGAAAATTACTTAAAATGAATTAAATCGTAAACTGTGCATTTGATCATGCTATGATCTTTAGCAGAGTTGTTGCGTATGAGCCGACGAAGGTTTATAAGTTAGTATGATCAATATCCGATAGGTGGCGCCACTGAAAATTACTCAAAATGAATTAAATCGTAAACTGTGCATTTGATCATGCTATGATCTTTAGCTAAGTTGTTGCGTATGAGCCGACGAATGTATCTAAGTTAGTAAGACCAATTTCCGACAGGTGGCGCTGCTGAAAATTACTTAAAATTAATTAAATCGTAAACTGTGCATGAGTCGACGGAGATTGGTGCGATTAATTTCCGATGGATTGCGTCACTGAAAATTATTCAAAATGAATGACAAGCAATTGGTCGACCAACACCGCAAGCACGGAAGAAAAGACCATTACGAGCCTCAGAATCAGACGAGCATTGAGACTGGAAAATCTTCGAGTATATGCCGCTGAGACCCGTTCGCTTGAACCACTTGAACAACGCGAAGTGAGATTAGAAACTGATCGAATGCGTACTACTCTGGGCCGTTCGTCTGAATCATCAGGACAACGGGAAACAAAATCAATAAAATGATTCAAAATTAATTGGACATTTTGTGTAATGCCTTTCCTTCAAATTTATTTTAGTTGGTGGCGCAGCAACACGCGCTGGGTACAGCTAATATGGATATCAAAATAAAACTTCATGGAACATGTTGCTGCACTTCATTGCAGATACCACCATATGGTTCGTTAACTTTTTAATTTTTTTTTTCTCTTTCAAAATCCAAAATGATTTCAGATCATTGCAGCTGTTAATTGATAACTTAATGGTGGTAAGGATTTTTTTTTATTGAAAATAGACGGACGATCTGAAACGGTTCTACTTAATTATGCTGATGTTTTAATGAATGAATTTGTTTTTTAATTCTATTCTGTTTTGTTTTGTTCTGTTATGTTCTTTTGTTTTGTTTTAAAGTTTTGCTTAATGAATGATGAACAGAATTCATAAAAAAATGGCATCATTTCGATATTTTTAACTTGTTTTTTTGTTATTTTCTAACATGGCTTTTGCCAATGACAAATGATACGTATCGGTGGAAATAAGCATTAATTTTAAAGTGCCAAGACAAACGTATAATGATAGGTTTTACAGTTTTTCTTAAAAGAAACAAAAATAAAAACAATTTTAACTGTTTTTTTGTTTCTTAAAAACTAATAAAATTAACAAAAAAAAATTCATTTCGAATTTGAACAGCCAAAGTAGACTTTTATATGAACTACTCAGCTAATATGTATGTATGTACGTTTGCATCAAATTTCAGTCCAAAAAAAAAAATTTGAAAACCAAATTGAATTGTTTCTTAAAAAATAAGTTTCAATACGCGTGCTTACCCCTATTTGATCTGTGATCGTTGCCAAAGCCCTTTGATATACTTTGTTGGTATTAAGTTTTGCTGCTAAAAAATATTATTTTATAGCCTGAAACTATTTTAGTTTCTACCGCGGCTAAGATAGATTTAAAATTTAAAAATAAAAACAGAATTTTTATCTCTCTTTTCTTCTCAGTGATTAATTATGAAAGGGTTGTGTGACTGTTTTTTAATTGCTTTTTGTTTTTATTTTCTTGGCCAAAAGTTCAGGCAGTCAATGATCGCACATTTGACAGTTCATTAGCAAATATTTTTTAATTATGCGTCGCTTTTTTTAATTTTAGTGCCATATTAGCACCACTATTACACAGGGCAACAAAAAGGCAAGTTTTTGCGGTTCGGTAAACCAATACAATATTTCCCCCGGTCTTATAAGGAGCATAGATCCTCGATAAATAATCCCCAGTTTAATCTATCTATCGCCACAATCTTAATTTCATTACAGCTTTTCCCCGTTTTGGGAGCCTCTTTATCAATCTGCTTCCTCTCATAGGTTAGGTTTAGGTTAGGTTAGAGGACGTGTACTTGTCAATTAAGACAAGTACAGTACCCGGAGGTCGAATTGACCCAGTTTATAATGTCCTAGTTTTTCACACCACTTATGTTGTGTGTGTTAATTTTATACATTAGTGGTGGGACCTACAGTTTAAAGTCGACTCCGAACGACAGATTTTTTTAAAAACTTTTCATGGCAATTTTTATTTTACTCTCAGAGTTTTTGCCAGAAATCTACTCAGAGGAAGTAGCCGAAAAAATGCATTTTGTATTTTGTCTTTGATGCCTGGCCTGGGGCTCGAACCCATGCTTTTGCGTCTAATAAGCCAACACACTACCTACTAGACTACAGTGACTTCATGCTTTATTCCTTCCTTCCTCTCATGGTTTATTGAATTATTCTTCCAATTTGAAAAAATACTTTTGTAGGGAAGCATATATTCCCTCTATCATATCTGCCTCAGACTTCTCCGATCCGTTCCGTGCCAGTTCATCCGCCATTTCGTTTCCTTCTATGCCACAGTGGACCAGAACACAGTAAAAAAGCTTGTTGTGGCGACGTAAACGGTGTAGAGGTTCTAGAGATTCCATGCAGCTCCTGACGCCCTTTGATTTGACGAGGTGGGATCCCAGCACTTTGATTGCTGCTTACCACTCCTATGATTAAGTTCGAAGTAGGAAGGTTCCTGGTTTCAATCATACGCAGCTTGTTCAATAGCAAAAATCTTCCCCTAAAATACGCTGGCATAATTAGGTAATTTGTATAACCCTTTCAATGGCAGCTTATAGGAATAGACCCCAGATCTAGTCCCACATCACACTTTTGAGCCACCAGTGAAGTTCGTTATATCACCATCCCCGATTACAGCTTCAGCAACCCATTCTTTTCGTATGGAAAGTTCGTTTTGTATGTTCTTTGGAAAACAGTCTCTGTTACCATGTACATACATATATAATTGATCATTACAACCCTTCAGTCAGGATTATGACCTAGTTTCTCACACCATTTATGTTATGTGTGTTAATTTTATACATGAGCGGAAGGAGCTACAACAGATTTTTGAGAGACTTTTCATGGCAAATTTATTTAGTCTCAGAGTTTGTGCTAGATACCATGTAGTCGCATGTAAAGCCCGGGTAATTCGGTTCTACTTTATAAAGTATTGAAGCGATCCTACAGTACATGCCCTTAACATATCTAAGAACTCAGTGCAGTTCTGGCAGAAATGTTTTTGGTGGAAGATGTCAAATAGTTGTAGACACAAAATGACCTCGAGGCCAACCTGCGGGGTGGACTTTAGAGGACTTAACGGCGATACCATTCTTAAGCTCTTCTGATAAAATCTTGTCAGTCCATGTACCTCTCAATGCAGACATCATGACTGAAGCACTGGGTCGATCTTTAGCAGCTCTGCCAATATTCCATCACAAACAGTTGATTTAGTGTTCTTTAGGGTCTTGATGGATTTCACAATGTCTACAGTGTGATAGGCAGCTGCTCATTGTTGCGTAATGCCAACCCATACTTCTACTAAATTTCCAGTGGATATCACTAGTACCCAGCGTATGGTTGGACAATTTGGCTAAACACATCGATCGGTTTTTGTGCTGTAGTCTAAGCCATATCAGCGAGATTGTTGCTTTGTGTGCTTTAGCTGCTTTGTGTGAATTTATCTGCGCCATCCAAATGCTGCAATTATGATTAAGTGTCTGTTTTATAGTATTGCTTCGGCATTTTATCCATTAGGAACCAAAGTTTTGTTCTTGTGGATAATAAATCGCTAGAAAATGCCACCAATTATGCCAATATTGCGATGGCTAACGTGAAGATCATGCCGGGTGAAGTAGTGGAAAAAGCTCAAGGCGGACCCTCATATAAATGTACGAAATTTCCAACCCCTATTTAAGGTCGTTTGGGGGTTGAAATGGAAAGAGAAGAAGTTCCCAATTGATTAGGTTAGAGGACGTGTACTTGTCAATTAAGACAAGTACAGTACCCGGAGGTCGAATTGACCCATTGTACAAAAATTCCCAATTGATTGCAGAAGGTAAAATTTTTAGAAAGAAATTATTACAAATCCTGGGAAGTTTACCACAAGGAACATTGGCATGAAGTCGCCGTACTCTAATAGATAGTGTGTTGACTTATTAGACTTGAGGCCTCGGTGCACACCCTAGGTCAGACATCGCCAACAAAATTAAATATGAAAAAAAAAAGTTTCCCAAAAATCTATCGTTCGTAATCGACTTTAAACTGTAGGCCCCGCCACTCAGGTGTAAAATTAACACACACATCTTAGGTGGTCTGAGAAGCTAGATCGTAATCCTGACTGAAACGTTGCTATGAAAAATTATGGCATTCACTTAAAAATTTTTTTTTGTTTTCAATTTTCGAAACTCAAACACTTAAAATCCAAAGGTTGACACTTGCCATTAAAGATAATTATTTTTGAATCCGATGTTTGGTTGGCAACCTTGATTGATACCGCACCCCATTGACTAGTAAATAAATTCAACAAAACATTGATACAAGAATTACGATCAAATCAAAACATATAATTTTGAAGACTTCAAACGTTTTTTTTGTTTTTAAAACCGTTAGAAAAAAATTCTTTGGCTCACGCAAAACTTGTGTTGGGCAGACTTATAAGAAAGACTTAAGAAACGAAAAAAGAAAAAAAAGTCCTACAAAATTTGTTTCCCCCCCTCTTTTATTTTTGGGCAACAATCAAGGCTAATTTCTAAAGAAATTTTTATATACGAGGGTCATATTTCAAAACCATTAACAGACATTTATAATTAAATCAAGACTTTTATTTCAATTCGTAAACTTCTTTAAAAAACTGTTTTTATTTCTGTCTGTCCGTCTGTCTGTCTCTCTGTGTCTTTCGTTCTTTGTTTCTTCATTGTTGTGGTTGTCTACCTCGTCAAATAACGCTTAAAGCATTAACGGAAATGATCAACCATTTAGGCCAAAAATAAAAAAAACAACAACAACAACCACAACAATATATTTTAAGCGGTTTTTCGCAAAAACAAAAGTCAAAAACGAATGAAAAAAAATCAACATCAACAGACGACGATATGGTAGTAATTAAGCACAATGAAAACCCTTAAGATACGAATATCAACAGCAAAAGACAAACTTAAAAAAAGAGGAAAGGAAAGAAAAGAAAAAAAAAGAATTTCTTTTTTAAAGCTGGTACTACAATTAGACCACAAATTAATAACGTTTTCAAGTGTAAATCGAAACGAATTCTCTAAGCCCTACATTTTTCTAGAGCTTGAAAGCTGGATTAAATCGTTATATGCAGCGTTACGAACATGAGCCGAAGATATGATTCTCATCATAAGATTTTAGTCCCTAATAACGAGCCGTATTTTTCTTCACTCGTGAATTGGATTGCATTGTAGTTCAAAGTCGCCGTAGTCTAGTAGGTAGTGTGTTGGCTTATTAGACGTAAAGCCAGGGTTCGAGCCCCAGGCCAGACATCAAGACAAAATACAAAAAATATTTCTTCGGCGACTTTCTCTCAGCAGATTTCTGGCAAAAACTCTGAGAGTAAAATAAAATTCCCATGAAAAGTTTCTCAAATATCTGTCGTTCGGAGTCGACTTTAAACTGTAGGTCCCACCGCTCATGTATAAAATTAACACACACAACATAAGTGGTGTGAGAAACTAGGTCGTAATCCTGACTGAAGGGTTGTAATGACGAATTATGTATGTGTAGTTCAAAGGTATGAAAGTTCTGAAACCAGGGTTCCTCTGTAATATCTCTCCTAACCCTGTTCCACTGACGACCTCTAGAATACTTACCGATATCAGTAATCGATAGGCACTCATCTGTCTCCTTCTGAAGTGCTTTACCGTCACATATGTTCCAAGTATCTGTTTTGGTAATTCGTTTTCCTCTACTAGGATATACATATTGGGGTTAAAGCGATTCCTATTGTGAATTGTGTCACTCGATTACTGCGAGTAACTAAAAATTCCCGAACAGATCGATTGCCCATTATTAGCACTTTCACTCAGAGGCCATTACTCTTGGACCCACAACTATATAAAATTCAACAGATCCAGGAACTAACAAACGCCCATGGACAACACGCTGTGTTCGCTAAATGGGCTCAGAAGCAGTTGAATACTGACCCTAATTTTCATCGAAAAATCATCTTCAGCGAAGAGGCGCATTTCTGTATAAATGGGTACGTGAACAAAAAAATTTTTGTGAAATTTGGACGCTTCAAATCCATATGAAATCCGACAGAGTTCAATAAGCCTGAAAAGGCTTTCATGAGGATTTTGGGCTGGCAGCATTATAGGTCCATATTTCTTTAAGAAAACTGTTAGCCAGATCATCAATATCAACGGCGAGCAGTATAGGATGCCAGCGATGTGGTTTTAAAATCACGGCACTACATACAGCACACCTCAAGGCACATCGGATATTCTGCGATTTGAGGGCGTGGTCATCTCACGTGTAGAGGTTGTGAACTACCCACCTAGATCATGCGATTTGGCTCCAATATGATTCAGTCATTTTTCATAATAAACTTTAATTTGTTTCAAGCTCGTCGTTCCAGCAACCTAATACTGTTGTATCAGGAGTTTTTTAATTCCTTGAGGACTATCGATAAGTTAACTACGGTCTGAACGCTGAGAATGTCAAACTGTGATGGTTTTCTGTTCAGTATGATTTGAAAAGTCTTGATGAATCGTTCAAGGCCACAACCACGCTTACAATCAGTGGAAATTTACTTTGAAGAGAACGAGTTCAAAGAGAACTTCATCCATTTTACGGTCTACATACATAACCGGGCTAATGAGTTATCGATCTAGAGCAGTTATTGATCGTTTTCACATTGATTTTATTCTTCTCGATTCAAAACAATTAACAAGACAAAGTAGTGCGAATACCCATGAAAATACTGCCTTAAAAAAGATGCTTGTTGACCTTTGTGCTTCGCTTGCGTAGAAAATTTTACTTAAGGATGTTAGCTTACAGGTGAGAGTAATTGTTTTTTTCAATAAGTGCTGGGGGCCTACAATTTTACGTCGACTGAGAAGTTTTTTCATGGCAATAATATGCTCTCAGGGCTTTGAGCAGAAGACTGCCAGAAGAAAAAAGTTGTCAACACAAGAAAATTGTTTCAAAATCTTCGAGCTGTGGTTTGAACTCAAGGACTAGCGCCTGGTTAGCCAACACACTACCTACTAAACTATGGCAACTTTACACGATCGCTAACCTTCATGAATATTGTCAGGCAAGTCCCGAACCCATGGCGTTTCTATAATAGTACTACATACATGCATAATTGGTCATTCCAACCATTCGGTCAGGATTAAGACCTAGCTTCTCAAACCACTTATGTTGTGTGTGTTAACTTTATACATAAGTGTCGGGATCTGCAGTTTGAAACCGATTCCGAACGACAGATTTTTGAAAAACTTTATCATGGCAAATTTATTTACTCTCAGAGTTTTTGCCAGAAATCTGCTGAGAAGAAGTTGCCGAAGAAATATTCAAATTTCGGTTTGTTGGAGATGTCTGACCTGGAGTTGGAACCGTAGCCTCACGTCTAATATGCCAATACACTATTTACTAGACTACGGCGACTTCAACTATAATAGTACTTCTGTAATACATACTTAAGCAGCTTTATATAGAAAATCAACATATTTAAGCCCCGATTAAAACTTTGGATGTTTTTGCCATGTCGCAGCCGCCATAGTCTAGTAGGTAGTGCGTTGGCTTATTAGATATGTCGTAGCCGCCATAGTCTAGTAGGTAGTGCGTTGGCTTATTAGAAAAAGCCAGGGTTCTAGCCCCAGGCCAGACATCAAAACAAAATATTAAAAAAAATATATTTCTTCGGCGATTTTCTCTCAGCAGATTTCTGGAGACGACTTTAAACTGTAGGTCCCGCCATTCCTATATAAAATTAACACACATAAGTGGTTTGAGAAGCTAGGTCGTAATCCTGACTGAAGGGTTGTAATGACCAGTTATGTATGTTTTGCCACAATGCCTGGACTTTTATTAAGGCGCGTAAGATATTCGTTAAGATATTCAGATATTTATAATCCGTTGCACTATAGCAGTGTAAGTAAGATAATTAAGGGCTTGGTTAACATGTTATGAAACTGATAAGTTAGATTCACTGTCAGGCTAAGTGACTATTGAAGGACGTTTAGATATGAAAGGGGACAGAAAATAATATGGGAGCAGACTATTAGACCAGAGTATAGAAAAGATGAGATAATAAGAGAAAGAGAGAGAGAGATGTTTAATTTCTTGCATGAGCTATCTATTTATAAATCTTAAATTTAATGCTGGATATACTTTAGAAAGTCGAGTGGGCTTTGATACATATAATCAACATCAGGCGTGGATTCTTTTTTTATTAAAGAAAGGAGACTGCAGCTATAATATGAAAGAGCTTAAAGAGCTTCTTTTCTAGCTTAAACTTTTCATATCGTCTACTATAGCACGTTTAATGTGCGCCTTACACGTAGTAAAACATTAACTTCTACTAACCCAAGCCATAGCCATACAGCCTGTGGTCAAAGCTGTGTTGTTTACCTCATGCCTATACCATATGCCATCTATTCTCCTACGGTACTATGGATTATAATGATTTAATATTTAATAATTTACTGTAGTTTTTTTCATTCCTTTTTCTTAATTTCTTTGTTTTATTTTTTTTTTTTGTGCAAAAGCAAAATCTTAATATTTTTTGGTGGCAGCAATCCATCATCATGAAAATCATGGCGTTATAAAGCCGACAACATTAATGAATTTTTGATGATTATCTGTTGCGAATATTAAATAAAGTTCTGTTGCGGTTTATAACCCAAAAAAAAAAGAAAAAGAAAAGAAAGTAATTAAAGGGCACTCTTTTGGTTTAACCAGTTAGATTTTGAAAATATTTGGTAGGAAGAAGTATTCATAAAATTTTGACTTGGTACGTGCCAAACACGAGCTAATCTGCGGTATTAACAGAGATTTTTTTAAAAGGTTTTTGAAAAACAATGAAAAGAAATTTGTTTTTTAAATAAGTTATAATTACACCAGTTCCGTGAATTGGTCCAATGAAAAAAAAAAAATATTTTCATGGAAATCTTAATCATCAACTGGTTAACTGATACAGCAGCTCAAGCCTGCAACATTATCTGAGAAAAAATTTGTTAAAAAAAAATCCTCATTTACTTACCACCTTAAAATAGTGACACAAAACCAATTTGAAATCAAAAAGACGCTAGTCTAGTAAGAGTTTTGTTAGCTCGAATTACGTGGCCTTGTAAGCAGGAACACTTGGGTGCAATTAGACCAATTGTGATACTTAATGTTCGTAATCCACAGCTTGCTTGATATCAGCCAATAGATAGGGTATTCGAGTTCAAGTTTCATTCATCCTGAAGTCCTAAAATGTGTTAGGTTAGGTTAGGTCGTAGTGGTAGCTTTGATCATGTCACAAAGCTCAGTTGAGCGCGCTTGAGCGAGCGGCCCGTTGTGATGCTACGGGTGAACGCAGTCCCTGTGCTGACCAAGTTCCACCAAGACCAGGGAGGAGGAAGAAGTTGGTCAGCAAAAGGGCTGCTCATCAGAAGCACGACTACCCCACGCTGGAAAACCAGACAGGAAGTTTGATGAACGAAGCTATATCCTTGATGTCAATAGATGATAGCTCCGTCAAGCTGACAAGAAACGGAGAGCCAAATAATCTATTCCTGCACCTAGTGACGGACACTGACAGAAGAAGTGGATCACAGTCTCTTCTTCCTCAGCGGATCTGCACCCGCGGTAGAAGTCGTTGAATGGGAGCCGCATCCTTTCCGCGTGTCTGCCCATAACGCAATGGCCCGTAAGCATGGCCACTGTGGTCAAGATGATGTTACGACCAAGTCCAAGCAATTGGTTCGTACGCCTACTATCCATCAAGGGCCAGATGATTCTAGCGATGGAGCAGAACTCCTCAACTTGAACGAGGCAAATGGCATGCCTAACTCAATCAAAGACGATTCCGGAAGGAGTGCACCAGCTCTGGCGAGCTCGTCAGCCCTACAGTTCCCCAGAACATTACTGTGCCCGGGACCCAGACTAGCGAGACGCTGAAGCGCTCAGAAAGAAAGTCGAGACAGCGGCGACATTCCCTAACGATCCTGGAGTTATTCACAAAACCCGACAGAGATCATATGGCGGCCTGACTGTTGGAGAAGACTGAGACGCGGGTGAAAGGAGCACCGTTAACGAGGATCTATTGAGCGGCCCGGTAAATTCCATAACCCCCGCCTGAAACACGCTACAGTAGTTCGGCAGCCGGAGAGAAATGTTAAGGTCCAGTTTCCCAGAGTAGATTCCACTTCCAACACCAATGTCAAGCTTTGAGCCGTCGGTGTACATATCAAGGTGTTCAGCGTGCACGACCATATTAGAATTCCAGTCGTCCCCTAAAATGTGACATATTTCAGAAAATTTTGTCTGTGTTCTACTATATTTGGACAGTCGTATAAACAATGTTGAATAGTTTGACACTATTGTAGGTCTATTGTAGGTACTATTATAGGTACTTTTGTAGGTCTATTGTAGGTACTATTATAGGTACTTTTGTAGGTACTATTGTAGGTACTATTGTAGGTACTATTGTAGGTACTATTGTAGGTACTATTGTAGGTACTATTGTAGGTACTATTGTAGGTACTATTGTAGGTACTATTGTATTTACTATTGTAGGTACTATTGTAGGTTCTATTGTAAGTACTACTGCAGGTACTATTGTAGGAGCTTTTTTGGGTACTATTGCAGGTACTATTGTAAATACTATTGTAGGTCTATTGCAGGTACTATTGTAGGTACTATTTTCGAAAAGTTGTTAAAAGTTATTAAAATTTTGAAACAACCAGTCCTATTCCAGATTTCTGCCAGTAGGACTTCGAAGTGATAATTTAATTTGTACAACCGTCTGACAATTTATCACCAAGTAATCCTAAAACTCCCATTATTCATTTTAGTCCTCATTTATTTTCAATTAGTTACACCAGTACACTATGAATACTATGAGAAAGTTCACACTAACTTGTCTAAGAAATTACCCGTGTTCAAACCGATTATAATTATTTATTTTCGGGTCCCTAGTAGATCCCTAGTATTGGTATCTACTGTGCTTACAAAGGCGCATGACAGGGTGGGCTGTACTCTTGTATAGTGGTAAGGCAACTACAGTTATTGCTAGGAAGAGATTATGGCCATTTTGAAAGCGACGCAATACTTGTTGCATGGCAAAATTATCCCTGAAAATCTTATGATTAATTTCTAAAGACATGATGCTATTAAGTCCCTAACAAACGTTTGTTCAACGTCCGTTCTTGGCCAAGGATTTTTTAAACAAAATTTCAGATCATTAAAACGTAACTTTTATATGGGACATAAGGATATCGTTGGAAGTTGCATTGCTGGCGAGCTGGCTAGGGTCGATACGTAGCACGCAATGTCTTACATGTTACAAGGCGTAGGTATTTTGATTGCTTTAGTTAAAATGATTATTACCTACTCGTTTTGCAATCTCGTTGACTGCAAAAGGGTTCGTGCAATATTGCTAAACTCTGCTGGTCACTTAGGGATAAGAACGTAGAGATAAGATAAGATGGAACGTTCTCTCATTTGAAATCCAATATCCGTCTAGTTATAGTCGAGATACGGCTTAAAATATACGAAAATGTATTCGAAATCTATCTTAAAAGGATTCAATCCAGAGATGAAAGTTTCTTGGCGATAACTGAGACGGAACCCATCTTAAAAGATGGGAGACGGACGTTTCAATAACTTTTTTTATTTCGTTTGTAATGGAAAGATCGAAGGCATTATAATGAAATAAAAGTTTTATGGAAGTAATGGATTTGTGTGTGCTTTATTCAGCTCTTCTTTCAAAAAATTACAAACACTTTAAAATATTGTTACGTTACAATTATTCGACAGATCTTTGTAACGGAGATCTTCAAACCATGATTACTCTCTTCAAACGCACCGCGTCTTCACACGAGATTGACTGAACTTCACTAACTCAGTCACCTGCTTTGCCTTGCCTTTTAAATGGCAAAATTCATCAGACTGAATGTTCTTGAAGGTGAATGTTTGTGACTTCGCATTCTCGACATCTCTATAAATGTAAACATCGTTGTTTACGTTTATTCTTGTAGCATTTGTTGTTGCATTTTTGTTTACTTGTTTACCATTCTTACTATTCTGGTGTTTGTTGTTATATTAAGCTGTACAATAATTTGTAAACAGGTTTGTTTACTGCATTGTTTTGTTTTTGTAGCTTTTGTTTATAATTTCAATATTATGCGATGTCAACGCAAAACAACAGTGTCTAGAACAATATTTATTTATACATAATTAAGCTTTTTATAGAAATATTTTTTAATAACAATTTTGATGCTCATACAAACTGTCATTAAGCCATTGAGGTTATGTTTGTTGAAAAACTTCCTTTCTTTTCTTGCATATAAACACTGTAAATATGTTTCACGCACAAACCTTGTTTCCTCTTTTTTTCATGTGAACGTTTTGTACACGCAATTATCTAATTTAAAGAAGAAGCAGAAGAAGAAGAAGAAGAAGCAGAAGAAGAAGAAGAAGAAGCAAAAGAAATATACACTGTATTCCCACTAGCTCTGGGTCAAGTTCAGTTTAATTTCCCCAAAAAAATGTTGCAAAGTCTGTACATCATATCCGTATGAATACATGAAATATTCAAGTTCGTTTTGGTTCTTTTAACGCATAAATTGTACATTTTTGCTGTTGTAATTATAGAGTCTGGTCGACAATTGAGTCTGACATTATAATGTGAGACCAGCAAGCCAATCAAGGAAACAACAGTGAGAGATAGGATGCCATGTGGAAGGATACAACAGAAACAACAATACGAAATAGAATAATTATGATCAATTTCCCAAAATAACAAGAACTTTTATGTTTTCATTTTATTTTAAATGCGTTTCTTTTTTTTTATCCTGTACCAAAAACAGTTTAAAATTTTTTGAAATTCTTTTCAAAAGTTTTGTTTTACCGTGGGACAAAAAAAATTTCATATGTGTGTAACATACGCATTTTTTTGTACAATTTTTGATGTCCTTATATACAGGAAGCGTTGCTCCATACTCCACTTTGGTCGACAAATCTCTTATTCAACTGAGCACCAATTAATCTAATGTCGCAGAAAGGTCTCCTCTCGTCAGGCTTTAGGTAATAGTGAGTTTACTTTCATACTTACTTACTTACTTACTTAATTGACCATAAACAACCTTAACACATACCTACTTACTTACTTCCTTAATTGGCCATGCCATGCAGGATTTTGGCCTGCCTTAAGACATCCTTCCAGGCGTCTCTGCTTCTTGCCCGCCTACGCCAGTTGGTCACGCCAATCGATGACAGGACTTCCTCGATTTGGTCTTTCCAACGCAAACAAGGTCGTCCTCTTCGCCGACTTCCGCAGATCCCTGCATCAAAAACCCGTCTTGCCAGAGCATCTTCCTACATTCGAACGATATGGCCGAGCTTGCGCAGCCGCTGGATATTAATACGCTGCACAACGTCTATGTCGTTGAGGAGCTCATACAGCTCTGTGTTGGATCGGATGCGGAAATCATCGTCAACTCACACTGGACCGAAGATCTTACGTAGGACTTTTTTCTCGAATACTTACAAGGTTGCTGCATCAGTGCTTAGGTTAGGTTAGGTTAGGTTAGAGGACGTGTACCTCTCAATTAAGACAAGTACAGTACCCGGAGGTCGAATTGACCCATTGTACAACGTCCTAGTTTCTCACACCACTTATGTTGTGTGTGTTAATTTTTATACGTGAGTGGCGGGACCTACAGTTTAAAATCGATTTCGAACGACAGATTTTTGAGAAACTTTTCATGGCAATTTTTATTTACTCTCAGAGTTTTTGCCAGAAATCTACTGAGAGGAAGTCGCCGAAAAAATACTTTTTGTACTTTGTCTTTGATGCCTGGCCTGGGGCTCGAACCCAGGCTTTTGCGTCAAATAAGCCAACACACTACCTACTAGACTACGGCGACTTCAAGGGGAAGATGTGCGTCTTGTAGAGTATTACTGACATTTACAACTTACATACGTACATAATTGCTCGTTACAACCCTTTAGTCAGGATTACAACTTAGTTTTACGCATGAGTGGCGGAACCTACAGTTTAAAGTTGACTCCAAACGCCAGATTTTTGAGAAACTTTTCATTTCAAATTTAATTTACTTTCAGAGTTTTTGCCAAAAAGACTGCCGAGCGTATGATGCCGAAAGAAATATTTTTTTCAGAATTCGTTGCGTTCAAAATGTTTGGGCTGGGATTTTAACCATGGCCTCACGTCTAATAACACTACCTACTAGACTACAGCTTTTACTTTACAATTAAACACGAGTGCTTCTGTTTTTCTTGGTATGTTATTTAGGCGCCCTAGTTTTTGCAGATTGAAGAGAGCAACACGAGCTTTATTTATGGGCCTTCAAATATGCACTTCAGGTCCTTGGCATTCTTTTAAGATTATTTTTAATTCTTTCTTTGCACTTTCGAAGTGCCTTAACTTAAGATCCAATCAATAAATCAGGGGCTTTCTTAACTAAAGGAGTTACAGATACTCTTGTCCACAAGCATCTGTTAAAATTTGACCAACCTGCGTCCATTTAGCAAGCTACTGCGTGGTTTTTCGCCGATAAATAGCATGGAATTGCGGAATCATCATTATTAATGGTGAAAAATTATTTTATATGCACTGAAGTTTAGTTTCGGTAAGGTGGCCTATGTAGCGGAAACCACAGCGAGTCCACAAGAAATCTTTCTATTGCTGTAAGGTAGATAGGTAGAGGTGGCTGCCCATCCAAGAGAATTGGATGGACACACTTAGATCGCATTGGGCCCATTGTGTCATTCTATTGCTGTAAACTCTATATTAAAGGGGATTCGATCGCGGATGTCAGAAAGTGAGTTGTCAAAAATCTGTATTTTGATGATAAGAGCAGAGCATTGACACATGGCTTGAAAGACAGTCTCTTTCTCCTTCTCAGACCTATAACTCCCGTTGAAGTTATTTGATGGAATGCCAAGTCTTTTGGCATACCGTACCTAAAGGGCAGCGGCCCGTGAGATTTGTTTTTGAGCGATGGATGGCCCCATACGATTAAAGAATAAAAGCGAGTTGGTTCTCTCCTCTTTTTAGTAACCTCTTCATTAGTAACCAATAATCAGGGGATAGCCCCTATTTATGCAGTGCTTTGTTTTGAATCTAGGAAAATAGGTTGTTGATGAGAGAGAGAGAGAGAAAAGGGCGTATATTGTATGTGACAAGTAAAAAGGTGTTGATTGGTTGCTAGTGCAACAGGATTTCAATGTTTAGCGAAGAAGCTTATATTTCAAGGAAATTATCGCAATATGATCTGGGGTAACATGGAAGTAATTGTTGAAAAGGTATAGCTTCTGGATTTGTGGTGTGTGGCATCCTTCAGTCCAGATTACGACGGAGCTTCTCACACCACGTATATTTTGTGTGTTAATTTTATTTATAAGTGGCGGAACCTAGAGTTTAAAGTCAACTCCGAAAGAACGATTTTTTTTTACATGGGCTTTCGTTTAATTAGCCTACACACTCTCTCCTACCACTTAACAGAAACTCTAAAATTTGTCATAATTACGCAGATGATGAAACACACAATAATTTACATTTAATTTCATAAATAATATACGATTATAACTTTATTCTCTTATTTAAGTTTGGAACATACAGTGAGCGCCATAACTGAGTCAACACCCTCTATAATTTTAAATTTTCTATTGTGTTCTTAAGTATACAAAAGTTCCTTTATCATGAATTGTTATTTTTGTTTTAACATTTTATAAGTCATAGATAAACGTTTTTATTTTTGGAAATTTATTCGATTGTTCTCATTTACTTTTCTCGCTGTCCTAAGAAAATGAATTATTTCAGTGGTGTTTACTCACTTTTGACGCTCACTGTATATCACGTCTCTTGATTTTTATTTCTGGTTCCTTGACCAAGTGTATTGATACTCGATTTACAATCTTTAGGTCATCGAATTTAAAATCAGTATCGAATCTATAATTTCGTATCAGTTGAGCCAAAAAGATTTTCATCGATAAGTAAGCATAACGCGAACCTAGAAAGGCATTTCAAAAAACATTTACTCGTTTGTATGAGATATGCTTAGTTTAGTGAAATTAATTTGTCGTCTTACCAATACAAAATCGTTGCCCTTTCGTAAAGGGTATGAAGGCATATGGATGACGTTGTTTTATATTTTCAGATGAAAAATTCTCCGGATTAAAACGATCGGCTTCTACACCATAGACAGCTTTACTGCGATGCAAACGATAAATATCGATAGCGATAATTTGACCAATTGGCAACGTCAAACCATTGTTTAGTTTAACACTCTCATTGCTAACAATGCGAAATGCCGCAGGTATAAAGGGAAAGAGACGCATTGTCTCATTTATAATCATTTCCAAGTAGGTCAATTGATTAATTTGTTCATAAGTAAAGGAAGCACCATTGCCATCGGACAATACGGATATGACTTCGTTATACGCACGTTCCTGGTATTCTCCGTGCATAGCCAACATACAAATAACGAGATATAAACCGGTTGCTGTAGTTTCAAAGCCCTGTGATATTAAATTAAAATTAAAATATTTATTTTGCTGTATAAAAACAATAACTTACACCGACAAATATATTCAAGAGATTATTTTCCAATTCTTCAAGCGTTAGAAGATTCTGCTGTAGTCCAGTAAAACCGCAATCCAAATTTGTCATAATATCGGGTAAATAACTTGGATTCGTAATGTCATTATTGATGATAATTTCTGTGGAATCCTTTATAACTTTCTTAAACTCCTGTACCGATTCCTTAGCTTTACGATGCACAGACCTTTCGGCCAAATAACGTATGATTTTAACTCGCAATAATTGATTGAATGAAACCTCAATTGCATATTTTAGAAGACTACAAAAATATAAGGGGGCCTAATAAGTATTAGATGATATAAAGGGTCCGCCAAATAACTTTTTTTTTGAAAATGCTTTAAAAAAACCTACTGAATATTTTCTCAAATTTCTTTTTTTATTTGAAAGTACAATCCTTCCGGTTAATAATGGAAAATAATTTCATTCAAATGGCTGCCTCGGCTGGCCATGCAGTAGCCTACATCAGAAGATGACGATTTTGGCAAAAAAAAATCATCTTTTCAGATGAAGCTCATTTTGATCTTGGCGGGTATGTAAACAAGCAAAATTGTCGCATTTGGGGCACAGAAAACCCTCACGCATACATTGAAAAGCCGACGCACCCAAAACGAGTTACTGTTTGGTGCGGATTTTGGTCCAAAGGCATAATTGGGCCATTTTTCTTCGAAAATTAGCAAGGAGCGGCCGTTACAGTCAATGGCGATCGTTATCGGGCCATGTTGAACGCATTTTTGTTCACAAAAATTGAAGAGGAGGATATTGGCAACATTTGGTTTCAATAGGACGGCGCTACGTGCCACACAGCCGATGCTACACTCGATGTCTTGCGCCCTGTTTTTGAAGATCGCTTTACCAACCGCAGAGCTGATGCCGTTTGGCCACCTCGGAGCTGCGATTTGACACCGTTGGACTATTATTTGTGGGGTGCCGTCAAAGATAAGTGTTATGCCGACAAGCCAGAGACAATTGACCCTTTAAAGAACAATATTCGTGAAGCCATTGGTGAAATACAGCTGCACACAATCGATAATGTGCTTAAAAATTGGACCGATCGTGTAGACTACTGTTTGGCCAGCCGAGGCAGCCATTTGAATGAAATTATTTTCAATTATTAACCGGAAGGATTGTACTTTTAAATAAAAAAAGAAATTTAAGAAAATATTCAGTAGTTTTTTTAAAGCATTTTCAAGAAAAAAAAGTTATTTTGCGGACCCTTTACATACATATATATAATACTAGGAAAGGTATAACATACAGATATACGTACATACATAACTTGTCATTATAACCCTTCAGTCAGGATTACGACCTAGCTTCTCACACCACTTATGTTGTGTGTGTTAATTTTATACATGAGTGAAGGGGCCTACAATCTGTAAATGACAAGCAACATGTAGTAGGTCGATGATTGGCGAATTCTGTTGGACTGGATTGATTGGTTTGAACACCAACGATATGTGATCTTGTGGTAATCATATAAAGAATAAAAACAAACCTTAATAGAGGTCGTTGATCACTTAAATGTTAATTGGGGGCTATAATTGTTAGCTTTTTTAGGAGCTGTGAAAGTGTGAGTGAAATGTCATGGCAGGGGCTGTCTTGAAAACAACTGGCAGATCAAAATATTCTCCTACTTCATTTTCTGTGACCGTCCAGATGAAATAAATTGTACCACATGTATTGCAAGTGCTGTTCCCGTACCATAAATGGATTACAAGCACACACAGATAAGCTAATCTTTCTAAGGTAGCGACCATAAGAATGATGGCGTTCGAGTAAACCTACTACTATTTTGATAGCGTTCTAACCTGAGCTAAGCAAGCCTTTATCAGCTTAATATTAATATAAAAAAAAGCCCAACGCAGTGTAATCAAATGTTTGACGAGGTACGTGTACTCCAATGAATCTGTAGTTACCTATTTATGTTGTTAACCATTCCCGAGAGATTATAATCTGTTCCTTTGTAATCCCGCTTAAGAGTTGCTTCTAAAACGATTTAAAATATTATTACTTTGGATACACAATCAAATAATTATTTCCCATCATACTCATTGAAGTGCTCACTGTTATTTCCTTAAGTATTTGAGACAAATCAATAGGCTCCTTCAGTTCCAACTTTTTATCAATACACGCAATAGTATCGGAGATTTCCTTTTGGAATACCGGTATATATGAAATTAAAATTTTACTTGTAAATGCTTTATCAAATATTTTACGATGTTTACTCCATTTTGGTTCTAAAATTTCAAAAAAAAAATTAATTTTAACACATGAGTACTTAGTTTCAATGTGCAATAATCCATCCATACCCGATAGAGTTATTAAACCAGACCCTAATGCGGATGCAAAACCATTGTATATAATGGATGGTTTGTCAATACAATTCTTAGATTTCAAGACATCTTGCACTGTTTGTGGATCAGATGTTAGAAATATTGGCATTGGTCCTATCCAGCCTACACTATTTGAGCCATACTTCTCACCATATTCATATGCATAGGCCTGGCCAGCTGAAAAGAAATAAATGAAAATATATTAATGAGTTGCGTTAACAGCTAACTATCTTGCTGGCTGGTGCATCAGATAGAAATCGAAAAGAGTAAAGCCCCTGTTAGCCACACGTCCACGGAACATGCGTTCGTTTTTATTAGATGAAGTAAATTCGGTAAATGGTTACCGAAATTACATTACAGTTCGGTAATCGCTCTCATTGTTTTTCGTATTCTAAAAACGTACGTACGTTTCGTACACGTTTGGTTAATCGGGGATTGAGCATAAGAACTCGCTGACACTCTAAACTCATCAGAATTCTCAACAATTCTGTGGCAAGCTAACATACGCATACATACATATATAATGGGTCATTCCCACCCTTCAGTCAGGATTACGACCTAGCTTCTCACACCACTTTTGTTGTGTCTCAATTTTAATCATGAGTTTAAAGTGGACTACAGGGCGACAGATTTTTTTGTAAAATTTTTCAGGGCAATTTCATTTACTCTCAGAGTTTTTGCCAGAAATCTGTTGAGAGGTGAAGTCGCCGAAGAATTATTTTTTATAATTCGCTTTGATGGTGATCTCTGACCTGGGGTTTGAACCGAGGCCTCACCTCTAATAAGCCATGACTCTACCTATTAGGCAACGATTTTACACACAAGTTGAATATTCTAAGCCTTGTTGATCAGAATATGATATGTGAGCTTCACCATGCTGATTGCAAATATCCGAATGCTGTTCTCACTTTATTAAGCCTGTATTGTGCATCTGTTTCTGTGCCGCAATTCGTAGCCACTGTATTTCCCGGATAGCAGAAACTATCTACGTAATCCACTGTCTAGTGTTAACGTTATGTATTCTATTGGCACTGGTTTTTCTGATATTTATCTCAAGAGAACTATCCTTTCAAGTTATCTAGTTTAGTTTGCATGCCGAAAACCTCTTCTTCGGCCTAGGAGACAAATGTCATTTGCTTAACCCAAGTCCAAGTAATTTCCCTTCTCGCTGAACAGATATCATACATATGAATAGGTGAGGTGATAGAAGCCATCCATGCTTTCTCTTTCTCATGCTTTGTGTGAAATGTTTGCTCGATATTGCCGCTGTAAGGAACCAAGAGTTCTGCTTTTATTATTTTCTGGGGAATTTCTTCGCTTCGCAAAGTTTTCCGATTACCAGTTTCTCTGAATTTTATTTGGTGATTTATGAATTCATTTATTCAAATAGTATTTCTGCATTATTAGCAGTTTTTATTGCTTTTTAATTCTTTTAATTAAATTTAATTTAATTTCAATGCTTTACTTTGATTTCATATTTTTATTTACATTTTTTATTCAGTTTTTTATTTCATTTCATTGTTCATATTTATCTTCTTCTTCTCTATATTAATTGTTAAAATAAATTTGTATTTCAAACACTTACTATCACTGCTTAGTATAGGACCACAACCCAGCCAGTTGTGTAGTCTATTTGAAGGCACTTTCAAAGCTAAACTTATACTAGCCCTAGTACGCCAAAGATTTAGTAACCACGCTGCAATTATAGTGAAAATCGTAATGATTATTAAAACCATTTTCAGACCACAATTAGAACTGAACGATTTTGTCACATTAGACTCCAATTTATATACAAATTTTAGTGAATAAAGAATTTTCCCCTTGAGTTCTAACTCGAAGAAATACTATTTACTGCACATTCTCCCATATTTAACGAACTAAATATTGTTGAAAGTACAAAAGTACGAGTAATTTAATTCCAATAAATACGTTTATTGTTTAAAATTTGTACATATTTTTGTCATTTTGTTATTGCAAAATATATTCAAATTATTTAATTACATGCATGTTATGAATTTGTTTATTGACCTTATGACCTTAAAAATTGCTAATTATGTCTTAATTACTGTTATTGCTATAAGTACAGCTGCCTATCTCGTATAATATGACACAAATATATATACAGTGAGCGTCATAAGAAATTGTACACTATGGATAAAATTCTAACAATCACCAAACTCAACTTTTACCACTTAAGAAGTGCTTAAGTGCCCGAAAAAATTGCACAATATTTCGAAATTTTTTTGTAATTTTTTTTTTGTTTGTTTCAATTTTAAAAACTGGCAGTGAAACATTTTTAAAATATAAATAACGGTAATTTATTAATGTATATTTTTTTCAATGTACAGTTTCTTTTGTCACTCACTGTATGTGTATGCATGTGCTCTAATGGCTAAGTCACATAGCATTCTACTTAAACTAAAATTGCCATGAAAAATTTTCTCAAAAATCTGTCGTTAAACTGCACGCCCCGCCACTCATGTATAAAATTAACACACACAACATAAGCTGTGTGGGAAATTAGGTGCTAATCCTGACTAAAGGGTTGTAATTTTATAACTTTTGCCTGTTGTTGAATGCTATAGTGGTCCATTGGTCCATGACAGATAATTTGACAGATGTAGCTTCAACACGATGGCTATTATCAACTGCCAAAAACTCGAAGGTCCCTGTTGGACGATAAAAATAAGTCACTAGTAGTCTAGTAGGTAGTGTATTAGCTTATTAGACATGAGACCTTTTCTAGGCATGAAAATACAGTGTGATGTTGGGTGGAACCAGCACATTTTTCAAATGTCGAAAGAAGTAATCTTAGGACAGTGCAAGATATATTTCACTTCATCTGCTCTCCTTACTATCCATCTATATCTGACCGAGAATGGAATACAACTCTCATGTATGGGTATGCATTACAGACATTACGGTGGTATGCATTACAGACAGAATTCGTTCTTTAGCCAGACTATCTTTATATGGAACTCCCTACCTGCAGAGATCTTTCCTGCCACTTATAATAAAATGGTATTAAAATCTAATGTCCACAAACACTACTCCTTCTTTTATTCTTCCCATAAGCTATATTCGTAATTCTAACACAATGCTCCGTATGAGTAGGGACCATCCCCTGAGTGTTTTTTCTGCCGCATTGCATGTGAAAGCGATCAGGTTAATGCAGTTTTTCATACCACACTACATACATACATAGTTTGTTAGTTTGTTGGTCTTTACAAGCCTACAGTCAAGACTGCGGCCTAGTTTCTCACACCACCTATATTGTGTATGTTAATTTTCTACCTAAGTGGCGGGATCTACAGTTTAAAGTCAACTCCGAAGGACAGATTTTGTTGGGAATGTGTCTGAGCCGGGTGCTGAACCACAGACTCTCATTTAATTACCTAATCTATCTACTACCACTTGCCAGAAACTTTAAAATTTACGCAGATGATTAAACACACAATAAATTACATTTAATTTCATAAATAATATTCGATTATAATTTTATTCTCTTATTTAAGTTTTGAATATATATCACGTCTCTCGATTTTTATTTCTGGTTCCTGGACCAAGTGAGTGGTTACACGATTCACAATCTTTAAGTCATCAATTTTAAAATCAGTATCGAATCTATAATTTCGTATGAGTTGAGCCAAAAAGATTTTCATCGATAAGTAAGCATAACGTAAACCTAGAAAGGCATTTCAAAAAACATTTCCTCGTATCGTATGAGATATGCTTAGTTTAGTGAAATTAATTTAACGTCTTACCAATACAAAATCGTTGCCCTTTCGTAAAGGGTATGAACGCATATGGATGACGTTCTTTTACATTTTCTGGTAAAAAGTTCTCCGGATTAAAACGATCGGCTTCTGGACCATAGACAGCTTTATTGCGATGCAAACGATAAATATCGATAGCGATAATTTGACCAATTGGCAACGTCAAACCATTGCTTAGTTTAACACTCTCATTGCTAACAATGCGAAATACGGCAGGTGCAAAAGGAAAGAGACGCATTGTCTCATTTATAATCATTTCCAAGTAGGTCAATTGATTAATTTGTTCATAAGTAAAGGAAGCACCATTGCCATCGGACAATACGGATATGACTTCGTTATACGCACGTTCCTGGTATTCTCCGTGCATAGCCAACATGCAAATAACGAGATATAAACCGATTGATGTAGTCTCAAAGCCCTATGATATTAAAGCCCATTTAATTTTAGATTAAAATATTTATTTTGATGTTTAAAAACAATAACTTACAGCGCCAATAATATTCAAGAGATTGTTTTCCAATTCTTTAAGCGTTAGAAGATTCTGCTGTAATCCACTAAAACCGCAATCCAAATTTGTCATAATATCGGGCACATAACTTGGATTCGTGATGTCATTATTGATGATAATTTTTGTGGAATCCTTTATAACTTTCTTAAACTCCTGTATCGATTCCTTTGCTTTACGATGCACATGGATTTTGGTCAAATAACGTATGATTTTAACTCGCAACAATTGATTGAATGAAACATCAGCTGCATATTTTAGAACGCTACAAGAACATAAATATACACAACGAAAGGTATTACACACATACATACATATGTACATAATTGGTAATTAATTGCAACCCTGCAGTCAGAATTACAACCTAGCTTTTCTCGCCGCTTATGTCGCGCGGTAATTTTATACATAAGTGGCGGGACAGTCGTCAGTTTAAAGCCGTATCCGCACAGACAGAAGGGTTAATCTTTTTAAAGGCATGGCAATGCGCATGATGGCGTTCGAGTAAATCTACTAACATTTTGATGGCAATCTAAACTGAACTAAGTAAGTCTTGCTTATAGAATATTAGATTAGATATTACATCCATCTGAATGTATGGGTGGTGTAAATATTAAAGAGTCAGAAGCTCTTGACGTTCTAAGCATGAAAATTCTGTGTCATGTTAGCTCGAACTAACACATTTTTCCGTGCCTTAGCTTCTTAAGAAGTTGCTAGAGATACTTCACTTCATCTGATCTTCTTACTATTTACACCACTTATGTATAGCCGAAAGAGAATGGAATACAACTCTCATGTCTAGGCCGATGCCTCAACGTCTACTTTGAGACTTCTACCGCGTACAGGAGAGGGCGAAGTTGCTCGTTAATGAGGGTAGAGTATCCAACTCTATTGATTCATTGGAGCATATTTGCAATGTGGCTTGTGTTTCACTATTCTATCGCTGTTGCAACGGATTTTGTTCGAGTGAAATAAGGCAACTTATTTAAATAATACTTGTATGACGTAAATTTTTAATTTACAAAAATCTTCAAAATACGGACATAAATCGTCAAATCTGGAATAAGGGCACGAAAAATATTTCTTCAGCGACTTTCTCGTATCACAACTCTGGCAAAAACTCAGAGAGTAACTTAAAAATCGCCATGAAAAGGTTTCTTAAAAATCTGTCATTTGTAGTCGACTCTAAACAGTAGGTCCTCTCGCGACTCATTTATAAAATTAACACACAGTTCGTAATCCTGACCAGAGATCAGCAATGACTCGCTTTTTCGCTACTCATAAGTACTCATGCAATTTTGAGTATGAGTGAGTCAACAGTATTGAAATCCAACTAGTCTGATTCATTCGTACTCAGTACAACATAGATTTATAAGTACAAGTTGCAATGAGTATGAGTACAACGTTGACATCAAACTCATAACATTCGAACTATGTTTGATTCATACGCCTACTCATTCAGATTCATATATAAATTTCGAAAAATACTTATAATACTCATGAATGATTCGATTGATTCGAATCATTCATCAGAATTTACAGTCTTAGTTGTTGTTGCATTTACAAAGAAAGAAGAAAGACAGCAAGGAGAGCAAGCACACAACCTTCAAGTGAGTATTGTAGTGTTCGTACGCGAATCATACTTATTTTGTGATTCGTGTATACGATGAGTCGTGGAGAGTCGAAATCAATAACATCATGCGTATTGTTAAGTACGAATACCATGAGTATTTTAAACTTTGAGTATGAGTAGTATGATTATGACATTAAAATAAGTATGAATGCGTATAAGTAGCAGAAATTATAAGTATGATTCGAATCTACCCATTTGAATACCCATTGCTGACCTCTGATCCTAACTGAAGCGTTATAATGGCCAATTATGTATGTATGTATGTAATAGCATATTAAACAAAAAGATGCAAAAAGATGTAGTCCAATGAATAATAGTTACTTATTTATGTTGTTAACCATTTCCGAGAGATTATAATCCATTCTTCTACAATCTCGTTTAAGAGTTGTTTCTAAAACGATTTAAAATTTTATTACATTGGGTACACAATCAAATAATTATATCCCATCATACTCATTGAAGTGCTCACTGTTATTTCCTTAAGTATTAGAAACAAATCAATAGGCTCCTTCAGTTCCAACTTTTCATCAATACACGCAATAGTATCGGAAATTTCCTTTTGGAATACCGGTATATATGAAATTAAAATTTTACTTGAAAATGCTTTATCAAATATTTTACGATGTTTACTCCATTTTGGTTCTAAAATTAAAAATGGGAAAAATTAATTCTAATACAAGAGTAATTTTAATGTGTAATAATCCATACCCGATAGAGTTAGTAAACCAAAACCTACTACGGATGCCAAACCATTGTACACGATGTTAGGTTTATCAATACAATTTTTAGATTTCAAAACATCCTGAATAGTTTGTGGATCGGATGTAAGAAACGCTGGTATTGGTCCCATCCAACATACACTATTTGAGCCATACTTCTCACCATATGCATATGCATAGGCCTGGGCAGCTGAAAGGAAATGAATAAGAATACATATATTAATGAGTTGTGTTAACAAGCAAGCGTTAAGCCCTGCTTAGTCAAACATCCACGAAACGTACGTTCATTTTTAGCATATGAAGAGGAATGTAAATACTTACCGAAATTACATTACGATTCGGTAATCGCTGTCATTGTTTTTCGTATTCTAAAAACGAACGTACGTTCTGTGCACGTTTGACTAACCGGGGCATGAGTCTAACAACTCGCTGACACTCTAAACCCATCAGCAACTCTGTGGCAAGTTGACATGCATACATACATACATAACATTCATAATTGTTTTTTGTGAAACATTTGCATGGCAATTTTATTTACTCTCAGAGTTTTTGTCAGAAATCTGATGGAAGGGGGAAGTCGCCGGAGAAATATTTTTTCATAATTCGTATTGTTGGAGATGTCCAACCTGCAGTTTGAACTGTGACATCACGCCTAAGAAGCCAACGCACTACCTACTAGACTACAATGATTTTCCACACGAGTTGAATAATCTAAGCCTAGTTGGTCAGGATATGATATGTGAGCTTCATCATGCTGATTGCAAATATCCGAATGCTGTTCTCACTTTATTAAGCCTGTATTGTGCGTATGTTTCTGTGCCGCAATTCGTAGCCACTGTATTTTCCAGATAGCAGAAACTATATACGTAATCCACTGTCTAGTGTTAACGTTATGTATTCTATTGGCACTGGTTTTTCTGATATTTATCTCAAGAGAACTATCCTTTCACGTTATGTAGTTTTATTTGGATGTCGAAGATCTCTTCTTCGGCCTAGGAGGCAAATGTCATTTGCTTAACCCAAGTCCATGTAATGTCTCTTCTCTCTGAACAGATATCATACATATGAATAGGTGAGGTGATAGAAGACATCCATGCTTTCTCTTTCTCATGCTTTGTGTGAAATGTTTGACCGATATTGCCGCTGTAAAGAACTAAGAGTTCTGCTGTGATAATTCGAATTATTTTCTGGGAAATTTCTTTTCTTCGCAAAGTTTTCCGATTACCAGTTTCTCTGAATTTTATTTGGTGATTTATGAATTCATTTATTCATGTATTTCATCATTTTTAAGCATTTTTTTTATTGCTTTTTAATTATTTTAATTAAAAATTTAATTTCAATGCTTTACTTTGATTTTATATTTTTATTTACATTTTTTATTCAGTTTTTTATTTCATTTCATTGTTCATATTTATCTTCTTCTTCTCTATATTAATTGTTAAAATAAATTTGTATTTCAAACACTTACTATCACTGCTTACTATGGGACCGCAACTAAGCCAATTGTGTAGTCTATTCGAAGGCACTTTCAAAGCTAAACTTATACTAGCCCTAGTACGCCAACGATTAAGTAGCCACACTGCAATAATAGTGAAAATCGTAATTATTATTAAAACCATTTTCAGACCACAATTAGAACTGAACGATTTTGTCACATTAGACTCCAATTTATATACAAATTTTAGTGAACAAAGAATGTTCCCCTTGAGTTCTAACTCGAAGAAATACTATTTACTGTACATTCTACAAGTAGAATCGTTCCCCTTATATAAAAACAAAACTTTAAGGAACTGAATATTGTTAAGGGCCGTTATTACAACTTCCCGTTGACTAAAGGGAGGATTTTAACGGGCAGATAAATTGCTTTTCGTTATTATAAGTACCCAATAAGATAGAAGTGATCGTTAAGCTAAAGGGGGGATCATCCTACCTTTAACATTTAAAAGTCAGTTTATGTTTGAACTTCTCATATTATATATTATTTTCATTATGGCAACTTCAAATTTAAACAAAATGAGCATATACAACAAAAAACGAAGCCCGTGGTTGCCAATGCGTTAAAAAAAAACTTGTATAATTGAGCAGTTTTATCGACAATGCTCCGGCACTGCCATATTTTTGAAAACAGTTAACTTTATTTTATCTGTAAGTTGTAACAACGAAAATAAGTTAAAGATAACTTTACAGTTCCCTTTAGCTAAAGGTACCTTTAACTAAACCCAAGTTTAACGGCAAGTTGTAATAATGGCCCTAAAAATGCAAAAGTACGAATAATTTATTAGTATTTACGATTTCAAATTTATACACATTTTTGTTACTTTGTTGCTGCAAAATATATTCAAATCGTTTAATCAAATGCATTTCATGTATTTGTTTATTGACCTTAAATTAATTTAATTAATTAATTAAAGACCGATAATTATGTCTTAATTGCTGTTATTGCTGTAAGTACAGCTCCTTACATCGTGTAATATGACACAAATTTATATACAGTGAGCGTCAAAAGAAACTGCACACAATGGATAAAATTCTAAAAATCACCAAACTCAACTTTTACCGCTTAAGGAGAGTGCCCGAAAAAATATCACAATATTTCGAAATTTTTTGTAAATTTCTTTTTTTGTTTGTTTTAATTTTAAAAACTGGCAATGAAACAATTAAAATAACGGATATTTATTAATGTATACTTTTTTTAATGTACAGTTTCTTTTGTCACTCACTGTATGTGTATGCATATGCCCTAATAGCCAAGTCACATAGCATTCTACTTAAACTAAAATTGCCATGAAAAATTTTCTCAAAAATCTGTCGTTAAACTGCACGCCCCGCCACTCATGTATAAAATTAACACACACAACATAAGTTGTGTGGGAAATTAGGTGCTAATCCTGACTAAAGGGTTGTAATTTTATAACTTTTGCCTGTTGTTGAATGCTATATTGATCCATTGGTCCATGACAGATAATTTGACAGATGTAGCTTCAACACGATTGCTATTATCAACTGCCAAAAACTCGAAAGTCCCTGTTGAACGATAAAAATAAGTCACTAGTAGTCTAGTAGGTAGTGTATTGGCTTATTAGACATGAAACCTTTTCTAGGCATGAAAATCCAGTGTGATGTTCGCTGGAACCAGCACATTTTTCAAATGTCGAAAGAAGTAATCTTAGGACAGTGCAAGAAATACTTCACTTCATCTGCTCTCCTTACTATCCATCTATATTTGACCGAGAATAGAATACAACTCTCATGTATGCGTATGCATTACAGACATTACGGTGGTATGCATTACAGACAGAATTCGTTCTTTAGCCAAACTATCTTTATATGGAACTCCCTACCTGCAAATATCTTTCCTGCCACTTATAATAAAATGGCATTAAAATCGAATGTCCACAAACACTACTCCTTCTTTTATTCTTCCCATAAGCTATATTCGTAATTCTAACACAATGCTCCGTATGAGTAGGGACCATCCCCTGAGTCTTTTTTCTGTCGCATTGAATGTGAAAGCGATCAGTTTAATGCAGTTTTTCATACCACACTACATACATACATAGTTTGTTAGTTTGTTGGTCTTTACAAGCCTATAGTCAAGACTGGGGCCTAGTTTCTCACACCACTTATGTTGTGTATGTTAATTTTCTACATAAGTGGCGGGATCTACAGTTTAAAGTCAACTCCGAAGGACAGATTTTGTTGGGAATGTGTCTGAGCCGGGTGCTGAACAACAGGCTCTCATTTAATTACCTAATCTATCTACTACCACTTGCCAGAAACTTTAAAACGTATCATAATTATGCAGATGATTAAACACACAATAATTTACATTTAAATTCATAAATAATAATCGATTACATCTTTATTCTCTTATTTAAGTTTTGAATATATATCACGTCTCTCGATTTTTATTTCTGGTTCCTGGACCAAGTGAGTGGATACACGATTCACAATCTTTAAGTCATCGAATTTAAAATCAGTATCGAATCTATAATTTCGTATGAGTTGAGCCAAAAAAATTTTCAGCGATAAGTAAGCATAACGCGAACCTAGAAAGGCATTTCAAAAAACATTTACTCGTATTGTATGAGATATGCTTAGTTTAGTGAAATTAATTTAACGTCTTACCAATACAAAATCGTTGTCCTTTCGTAAAGGGTATGAAGGCATATGGATGACGTTGTTTTGTATTTTCGGATGAAAAGTTCTCCGGATTAAAACGATCGGCTTCTGGACCATAGACAGCTTTACTGCGATGCAAGCGATACATATCTATAACAACAATTTGTCCCACGGGCAACACCAGACCCTTGCTTAGTTTAACACTCTCATTGCTAACAATGCGACTTACGGCAGGTACAAAAGGAAAGAGACGCATTGTCTCATTTATAATCATTTCCAAGTAGGTCAATTGATTAATTTGTTCATAAGTAAAGGAAGCACCATTGCCATCGGACAATACGGATATGACTTCGTTATACGCACGTTCCTGGTATTCTGCGTTCATAGCCAACATGCAAATAACGAGATATAAACCGGTTGATGTAGTTTCAAAGCCCTATGATATTAAAGCCCATTTAATTTTAGATTAAAATATTTCTTTTGCATTATTTTTTACGAAAACAATAACTTACACCGGCAAATATATTAAAAAGATTGTCTTCCAATTCTTCAAGTGTTAGAAGATTCTGCTGTAATCCACTAAAACCGCAATCCAAATTTGTCATAATATCGGCCACATAACTTGGATTCGTAATGTCATTATTGATGATAATTTTTGTGGAATCCTTTATAACTTTCTTAAACTCCTGTATCGCTTCCTTAGCTTTACGATGCTCAAAGATTTCGGCCAAATAACGTATGATTTTAACTCGCAACAATTGATTGAATGAAACATCAGCTGCATATTTTAGAACGCTACAAGAACATAAATATACACAACGAAAGGTATTACACACATACATACATATGTACATAATTGGTAATTAATTGCAACCCTGCAGTCAGAATTACAACCTAGCTTCTCTCACCACTTATGTTGTGTGCGTTAATTTTATACATAAGTGGTGGGACCTACATTTTAAAATCGTCTCCGCACTATAGATTTTTGAGAAACTTTTCATGGCACAGACAGAAGAGCTAATCTATGACAATGCGCATAATGTCTGTAGAGTAAATCTACAAACATTTTGATGGCAATCTAAACTGAGCTAAGTAAGTAGTGCTCATAGAATATTATAAGACGACGTATTCTAGTAGGTAGTGTGTTGGCTTATTAGAAGTAAGTACACGAAAAAATATTCCTTCGGCGACTTGCACTCAGCACATTTCTGATAAAAACTCTGAGAGTAACTTAAAAATTGCCATGAAAAGGTTTCTCAAAAATCTGTCCTTTGTAGTCGATTTTAAACTGTAGGTCCCCACCCCATTCATATATAAAATTGTATATAAATAAGTGATGTGAGAAGCTAGGTCGTAATCCTGAATAAAAGGTTATAATGACCAATTACAATATGTATGTATGTAAGTATGTAATTTCATATGCAAGACAATTTATTAGCTTAATTAAAAAAAATGTACGTGTAGTCCAATGAATCTGTAGTTACCTATTTATGTTGTTAACCATTCCCGAGAGATTATAATCCGTTCTTCTACAATCTTGTTTAAGAGTTGTTTCTAAAACGATTTAAAATATTATTACTTTGGATACACAATCAAATAATTATTTCCCATCATACTCATTGAAGTGCTCACTGTTATTTCCTTAAGTATTTGAGACAAATCAATAGGCTCCTTCAGTTCCAACTTTTCATCAATACACGCAATAGTATCGGAGATTTCCTTTTGGAATACCGGTATATATGAAATTAAAATTTTACTTGAAAATGCTTTATCAAATATTTTACGATGTTTACTCCATTTTGGTTCTAAAATTTCAAAAAAAAAATTAATTTTAACACATGAATAGATTCAATGTAAAAAAATCCATCCATACCTGATTGAGGTATTAAACCAGAACCTATTACGGACGCAAAACCATCATATATAATGGACGGTTTATCAATACAATTTTTAGATTTCAAGACATCTTGAACTGTTTGTGGATCAGATGTTAGAAATATTGGTATTGGTCCTATCCAACATACACTATTTGAGCCATACTTCTCACCATATGCATATATATAGGCCTGGGCAGCTGAAAGGAAATGAATAAGAATACATATATTAATGAGTTGCGTTAACAAGCAAGCGTAAGCCCCAGTTAGTTAAACGTCCATGAAACGTATGTTCATTTTTAGCTTATGAAGAGGAATGTAAATACACATACATACATAATTGGTCATTACAGCCCTTCAGTCAGGATTACGACCTAGCTTCTCACACTACTTATGTTGTGAGAGTTATTTTTGTACAAGAGGGACAGAGCCAAGAGTTAAAAGTTGACTCCGAAGGACAGAAAGGAAGAAAAAAAATAAATAATCATTACGCGCTAAAAAGTCCAAAAGTTAATTGAATTCTCAGACTTGTTTATATGCCTAGGTTTTGTGTTAACATTTAAGTCAAACAGCTCATAACTTATTAATGCAATCCATTTGAATGAAAAATTAGAATAAATTAATAAAATTAAATGGCAAATAAATAAGCATTGCATGACAATTATTTTGCAATTAATTGGAATTAAATATTCGGGGTGTTATTTTTAGAGTTGGGTTCTTTAGCTCTCTTGAGTGTTCGCTCTTTCTAGTTCAGCTCTCTGTAATGAACTAGTTCGTTCTTTTAGTTCAATAGTTCAGTACTTTTAAACAACTCCGCTCTCTTTCTCAATTTTATTTATATTTAAAATGATGTAAACAATACATATATACATTTAAAGGAATTAATGCATTCCGTGTATTTATATAAACTTATTGAATAAAATAAAAACAGTATATAGTATAGTATTTAACACATTTTCATTTTTATTAATTCATTTATGTGCTTGAAGCGCTTTTTAATCAAAATTACTTAACTAACTAATAATAACAACAAAACTTATCTAAATATATACATATATTTAAAAGGAAAAAATAAATTGAAAAATAAAAAATGCAGCTTTTGAAAATCTTAATTTAATTATAGGGACATAAAAAACAAAAATAAAATAAATACAAAAAATAGAAACTAATAGTAATTCAGTCTATTGCAATCACATTTATTAATTTAATTTAAAAAAAAAACATTTATAATATGTTTATATAATAATATAATATACATTGTATTTACATTTTTGATATAAAGTTAATAGTAACTTGGCTGACATGTTATTGTATAAAAACACAAGAGTGGAAACTTTATTTGGTTTGATGAGGGTCCTTCTTTCGTTTATTATTTGTCCTGTTGCTGAAAAAATACGCTCACATGGTACAGATGTGGCTACTATGCAAAGGCGTTTTAAAGCATACATGTACACCCTTGGATACAAATGCCTGCGTTCATTCCACCACGCAAGAGGGTCTGTCCTTCTTTCCAGGTACTCCTCGTTTAGGTACTTATCGAATTCTCTAATTCCAGCAGCTATGTTATTGTCAGATTTTGTAAGTCGACTGAAGTTCATGTCGAATTTTTTTCCAAATATTTTTTTGTGGAACTTCAGCAATACTTCCTTCCGTATCAGGTGTTTCAGTATTTGGTAGGCTAATTTGGCCGATTCTGTTGCGCAATAATTTCACAGCGTTTTCATAGGAGCTGTCATTTTTAAAACCTAATTTTTTAAATCTGGGATCTAGGATTGTGCTCTCTGCATATAAACTACTTCGTTCTAGTTCACCAAAACGATTAGTAATTTCTCTTTTCATCACGGAAATCAGTACTTTTATTTGACTTTTAGTTGCGTTAAAATCAGAAATTACACTTTCTAATAGATTACACAAAACTAAAAATTTTGATAGGGTTACATTTTTTTCAGCTGAAATATCTTTCGTAACCTCATAAAATGGCTCGAGAACTGGTATTAGTTCGTCTAAAACCTCCCAATCTTGAAGTGCCAAAGATAAATCGAGTTTTGTGAGCGACAGGGTTGAAATTACAGCATCTTTTACGGCAACAATCCTGTTAAGCATGTCGTACGTAGAGTTCCATCGTGTTGGAACATCCTGCTTTAATTTTAGCTCTGGGAGTTTCATTTGCCTTTGAGATTCTCTTAGCTTTTTCATACCTTGTGTGCTTTTATTGAAAAATTCTACTATTTTTTTCACTTTAGAAACAGTATCACTCACCTCCGCAAGTGCTAATTGCACGATCAGGTTTAATGAATGGGCAAAACAGCTAATTCCACTCCAATTTCCCATACGTATCGCTGCAGTAATATTTGCCGCATTATCGCTCACAATTGCCGTAATTTTATTTTCAATACCAAACTCTTGCACCTGTTTTTTTATAAAATTTTTTAGGTTTTCGGCAGTATGTCTGTCATCATATTTGTCGCATGCAATTAAATGTGATTTTAGTTGCATATCTTTGCTAATATAATGAGCAGTTATAGCCAAGTAGCTATCATTTGTTTTCGAAGTCCATCCATCGGTAGTTAAACAGACTGCTGTAGCAGATAATAGTTGAGATTTTACTTGGCTTAAGATATCTCCATAAACCGCTTCCATAATATTATTTGATATAGTTTTTTTGTAGGAAGCGTGTATCCCGGACAATTTGAGACAAGTTCTATTAGCCGTTTGAATTCCGGTTCTTCTACAATTCGTAGAGCATGGTGTCCTTTGGCTATCATTTTCAACACTTGTCTATCGATTAGCTCAACAGTACGTACGGGTGGAGGCCTATGAAAATATTGTGTTATATTTTGTTGGGGTTGCTGAGGGAGCGTTGCACTTTGCCTGGATTGGAAGCTGGTAGAAGGTTGTACGTCTGGCATGTCTTCTTCAAGTACCTCTGGTGGGATTGTAGTCTGTTTTTCTTGATTTAATGGTGTAAGCGGATGTTTTGTTCTCATATGTCGAGAAAGATTCCCATGAGAACCCCCAGCAATGCTTAGGTTTATTTTGCAATATTTACACATTGCTCTATTACCTTCTTCTGCCGTGAAATGAGTCCATATTGCGCTAAATTTTCTTTTTTCAGCCATTTTTAAATATAAAAATTCACTTAGATCACTTTGATCATCCGACACTATACCAATAAAAATTCACTTAGATCACTTTGATCATCCGACACTATACCAATATGAACTCTTTCGAATAACTAGTGCTTGATTCACCCATATTGTCTATTTATATATGTGGCTCTCTTCCTGAGAAAAAAATGTTTATTACAAATAACTCTCATTTTGATTTTTTACCCTGATTCTGTAAGTCGAATGTTTTTTTCCAGAAAAAAACATGAAGAGAGCTATTGAGCAGTTTTTCATAATGGGTGAATGCTACAGAAAACTCTCAGTAAGAATAACATTTGTTTTGTGTGACGTCACACTTGTACGGTTAGGTAGCATGACCACATTCAACCCATTTTTCAATTGCGGCCCTTTTAGCACTGTTTTGGTATTATTGCTATGACGGAAATTTCCTACAATTTATTTCTTTGACAATTTACCTACCTGCTCTGAAAAATTTGAATACCCGGCAATAAATGAATGAAATCTAGTGTTTAGCGAGAATTTTGCAAATCCAGATTTTGAAATTGAACCCTTTTCCGATTATTGGCAAGATTTTTTGACCTACCAGTGTCGAAAAATTTGAATTTCTATCAAAAAGTTAAGTCAATGGATTGGCGGAAATTTTGATAATTGAATCGTTAAAAACAATAATATATACATAAAATATAAATATTAAGAAAAACATAAACATAAACATAAAAATATAAATTTAAATTTATTTATATACATATATAAATAAATACATTTACAATCTCTTTTGTCTTATTAAAATTTTTTCAATCTTATAGATTTTTAGTTGACACTATTATTTATAAAAACATACTTATTAGCGTAACAGACCAGATTATCTTGTGAGAGTCAAACTCACAATCGTTACGCTATGCACTAACTTTCCATGGAGCCCACTTAGAAATTTTATTAAAAGAAATATATTATAAAATTTTTTTAGCTATTATGTGCTATTACTTCTAATGTATAAAATTTGAATTATATTCAAGAAATTCAAAAGCAAAAAATTTTAATTTTAATACATCGTCAGAAATTACATATGTTTTTATAAAAGTATATTTAATAAGAATTTCTGTGGATATTTCTCGCCTAACCCTTCTTTGAGTTAAATTGAAAAAATATATTATTTTAATTTGCTTATTTTTTATTTTTTTTTTGCAATTTTCGCGCTTTTGTAGGAAAAATGTTGCCATAAGTTATTTTATTAGTATGTGGTAACACCGCCAATGATGGCACTACCATTTAACACTACGATAAACAACAGAAAAGAACGAATAAGAACGAAATGAACGAATAAAGTGTGAATTAGCCACACGTAACGTAACGTATCGTATAAAACGTTCTCTTTTTAGCATATGGAGAACAATGTAAACGATTACCGAAACGTTCTCTCTCGTTAGCAAAACGGAACGATCTGTATAAAACAGAATTCTCCCACGTTTTTACGTGACATTTGAACATAAGAGAGAAAACATGAGAGAGAGTGCAGTGTTGCCACGAAAAAAAAATATTGTAACCAACATTTGTGAAAAAATCACCAAATAAGGAAAAATATGATCAAAATTAAATTTGCAGTTTTTTTATTTTATTTTTTTTCAAATTTAAATTATAATTGAGAAAAAGAAACAGAAAATAAGAAAACGAAATTATAGTCTCATAATTAATTAATTTTAACAAACAAAACAAAAGCTATTTTTATAAGACAAATAATAACCAAATCCGGAATAATCTACACATTGAACAAAAAACGGCAACACTGATGATGAGTCTGTATATCAATTTATATGCATTGTGTTGTGTTCGTTTGCGTGTTGCTTTGTGTTCTGCTTCGTTTTTATTTACATTCTTCGTTGACATATGTCCCGTTTTAAACGTTTCTATAACTACACAAACGTTTTTAAGGCTACGTACGTTACGATTTTACGTTTCTAACGCTTGGTTAACCAAGCCATAAGAAACGAGAACAAGAGCCAACTGAACTACGGAGCTAAAAGAGCTCATTATTATGAGCGGCTCTTTTAGTTCAGTTGTGTGAATAGTTCAATTGAACTAGTTCGTTCGCGAACTACCCAACTCTAGTTATTTTTATTTCTATGATAATTCTAACACAATAGATTAATTAGTGCATTAAGAATTTGTTAATGAATTAATTGGGGGCCCTGTTAGTGTAGTGGGTAGTGTGCTACACTATTAGCGTAAAGATCGTTTGTTCGATTCCCACCAGAGAGTCTGGTCTGTGACACTACATCGAGCACATGGTCAAGTTACTCCGCTTGTATATAATTAGAATATAATTTGTAATTGTATTGTAATAAATAAATAAATAAATAAATAAATGAATAATGAATTAATTATTAGACGTTGCCGGTAGTGCATTGGCTTATTAATCGAGAGCCTGTAGTTCAGATATCTTGAACGAAATATGAAAAAATATTTCCTTCGGCAATTTAATCTCAGCAGTTTTGTGGACAGGATAAACAAGATAGAAAGAGTCTCCATTGTTGCCCCCACAAAATGGGAAAAATGGAATCTGGCGTCTTTCACTTTATACGGCTGTAGTCAGACCTGTCTTGTCCTACGAATGCCTTGTATGGAGGGAATCCCTATATAGGGGATCTAACTTGAAGCTGTATTATTATTAGTGGTACCACAACTACGTTAGTTTAGAGGACGTGTACTTGTCAATTAAGACAAGTACAGTACCTGGAGGTCGAATTGACCCATTGCACAACGTCCTAGTTTCTCACATCACTTATGTTGTGTGTGTTAATTTTATACATGTTTGACGGGGACCTACAGTTTAAAGTCGACTCCGAACGACAGATTTTTTTGAGAAACTTTTTCATGGCAATTTTATTTACTCTCAGAGAGTTTTTGCCAGAAATCTGCTGAGAGGAAATCGCCGACGAAATACTTTTTGTATTTTATTTTGCTGTCTGGCCTGGGGCTCGAACCCTGACTTTTCGTCTAATAAGAAAACACACTACCTACTAGACCACGGTGACTTCAGGAATGTAAATAAAGGGTGTTTTTTATAGTGGTATAGAACTTTAAGTTGACATTACTTTTCAAGATGGCAACCGATTTAACAGCTGTCAAGTGATTTATTCTCAGTTTGGTTTGGCAATTCATCATGAATAGACTCACGCCTGAACAACGCTTGCAAATAGTGTAATTTTATTTCGAAAATAATGGCTCTGTGCGGAAAACGTATCGCGCACTACGTCCATTTTATCGTCGACAAAATCGTCCATCAGAGCAGTTAATTCGATTAACCATGGAACGTTTTCGCACCACGTTTACTCTTATTGATAACTCGCATCCCCAGAGATGCTGTACGGTGCGTACAGAAGAAGCTATTGCTGCTGTAGAGCGTAGCATTGAGGAAGACCCGAATGAGTCCATCCGCCATCGAGCACAGGAATTGGATCTGTGTCCATCCACTTTATGGAAGATTTTGCGGAAGGATCTTGGTTTGCGTGCTTACAAAATCCAACTCGTGCAAGAATTGAAGCCAAACGATCATCAATTAAGGCGTAGATTCGTCGAATAGGCCCAAAACGAGATTACCGTTGTTCCCGATTTTCATAAGCGAATTTTGTTTAGCGATGAAGCGCACTTCTGGTTGAATGGCTACGTCAACAAACAAAACTGCCGCATTTGGAGTGAAGGTAATCCTCAAGTGTATGTGGAAACACCGTTACATCCAGAAAAACTGACTGTTTGGTGCGCTTTATGGGCTTTATGGTCCGTTCTTTTTCAAAAACGATGGTGGCCAGAACGTTACAGTCAATGGTGATCGGAATTGAATTGAATAACCATGATGTCCAGGGGATGTGGTTTCAACAAGATTTATTGAAAGACACGTTTGGTGACCGCCTAATTTCACGTTTTGGACCTGTGAATTGGCCTCCAAGATCTTGTGATTTAACATCGCTAGACTACTTTCTGTGGGGCTATGTAAAGTCATTGGTCTATGCGGTAAAGCCACAAACGCTTGACCATTGGGAAGACAACATTCGCCGTATTATTGCCGATATACGGCCACAAATGTTGGAAAAAGTCATCGAAAATTGAACGTCCAGATTGGACTACATCCGCGCCAGCCGTGGCGGTCATATGCCAGAAATCATATTTAAAATGTAATGCCACAAGATTATCCTTCGGATAAATAAAATTCATGCCAATCGAATAATCCATCGTTGTTTTATTGCAACTTAAAGTTCTATACCTCTATAAAAAACACCCTTTACTTACCGAAATTACATTACGATTCGGTAATCGCTCTCATTGCTTTTCGTGTTCTAAAAACGAATGTACGTTCCGTGCACGTTTAGCTAACGGGGAGTTGAGTCTAAGAACTCTAAACCCATCAGCATCCTTAGCAATTCTGTGGCAAGCTAACATACACATACATACATATATAATGGGTCATTCCAACCCTTCAGTCAGGATTACGACCTAGCTTCTCACATCACTTATGTTGTGTGTTATTTTTTGTGAAACTTTTTCATGGCAATTTTATTTACTCTCAGAGTTTTTGTCAGAAATCTGATGGAAGGGGGAAGTTGCCGGAGAAATATTTTTTCATAATTCGTATTGTTGGAGATGTCCGACCGATGAACTGTGGCCTCACGCCTTATAAGCCAACGCACTACTTACTAGACTACAATGATTTCTCACACGAGTTGAATATTTTAAGCCTGGTTGGTTAAGATATTTGTGATCTTCCCTGTACTAATTGTAAACATCTGAATGCTGTTCTCACTTTACTGAACCTGTACCTTACGGCGGTTTCTGAGTCACCATTTGTCGTCACTGTATTGCCTAGATAGCAGAAACTATCTACATAAACCACTGGCTAGTGTTCACGTTATGAATTCTATTGCTTTGGTTTTTCTGATATTTATCTCAAGAGATCTATCCTTTCAAGTTATCTAGTTTAGTTTGCATGCCGAAAATCCCTTCCTCGTCCTAGGAGGTATAACTCAAGTCCTCGAGTTGGCGTGAGAGACTCCAAGTAATTTCCCTTCTCGCTGAACAGATATCATACATATGAATAGGTGAGGTGATAGAAAGCCATCCATGCTTTCTTTTTCTCATGCTTTGTGTTAAATGTTTGACCGATATTACCGCTGTAAAGAACTAAGAGTTCTGCTGTGATAATTCGAATTATTTTCTGGCGAATTTCGTTCCTTCACAATGTTTTCCGATTACCAGTTTCTCTGAATTTTATTTGGTGATTTATGAATTCATTTATTCAAATAGTATTTCTGCATTATTAACAGCTTTTATTGCTTTTTAATTCTTTTAATTAAATTTAATTTAATTTCAATGCTTTACTTTGATTTCATATTTTTATTTACATTTTTATTTAGTTTTTTATTTCATTTTATTGTTCATATTTATCTTCTTCGTTTTATATTCATTATTTAAATAAATTTGCATTTCAAACACTTACTATCACTACTGACTATGGGACCGCAACTAAGCCAATTGTGTAGTCTATTCGAAGGCACTTTCAAAGCTAAACTTAAATTAGCTCTAGTACGCCAACGATTAAGTAGCCACACTGCAATAATAGTGAAAATCGTAATGATTATTAAAACCATTTTCAGACCACAATTAAAACTGAATGATTTTGTCACATTAGACTCCAATTTATATACAAATTTTAATGAATAAAGAATGTTCCCCTTGAGTTCTAATTCGAAGAAATACTATTTACTGCACATTCTACAAATAGAATCGTTCCCCTAATTTACAAACAAAGTTTAAAGTTTATTAGAATTTATGGCTTAAAATTTGTACATATTTTTGTCATTTTGTTGCAAAATATATTCAAATTGTTTAAACACATGCATGTTATGAATTCGTGTATTGACCTTATGACCTTAAAAACTGCTAATTATGTGTTAATTACTGTTATTGCTATAAGTACAGCTGCCTGCCTCGTATAATATGACACAAATATATATACAGTGAGCGTCAAAAGAAACTGTACACAATGGATAAAATTCTAAAAATCACCAAACTCAACTTTTACCTCTTAAGGAGAGTGCCCGAAAAAATATCACAATATTTCGAAATTTTTTGTAATTTTTTTTTGTTTGTTTTAATTTTAAAAACTGGCAATGAAACAATTAAAATAACGGAAATTTATTAATGTATATTTTTAATGTACAGTTTCTTTTGACCTTCACTGTATGCGTATGCATATGCCCTAATGGCCAAGTCACATAGAATTCCACTTTAACTAAAATTGGCATTAAAAATTTTTTTAAGAATCTGTCGTTCGGAGTCGACTTTAAACACACAACATAAGTGATGTGGGAAGCTATGTGATAATCCCGACTAAAGGGTTGTCATTTTATAACTTTTGCCTGTTGTTGAATGCTATATTGATCCATTGGTCCATGACAGATAATTTGACAGATGTAGCTTCAACATGATGGCTATTATCAACTGCCAAAAACTCGAAAGTCCCTGTCGGACTCCCACCTGCAGAGATCTTTCCTGACCTTATAATGAAAAGACATTCAAATCTAATGTCCACAAACACTACTCCTTCTTTTATCCTTCCCATAAGCTATATTCGTAATTCTAACACAATGCTCTCTGTATGAGTAGGGACCATCCCCTGAGTATTAGTCGTATAGAAAAAAATCTGCAGTTCTCAGTTCATATGAAAAAAGATTCCTAAATAGTTCCAAAATTCATTAGATTATTAACATAGATTGTAAATTACCTTCTGGCATACCAGAACAATTAGAATTAAAAAATGTTCCGCCAACGTCACCACTCGCCTAATCTAGCATAAGTTCAAAAGTATTCTTAAAATCATTATGATCACTTTGCACCAAGTAAGCGTAAACTAACTTTTCTGTCGCATTGCATATGAAAGCGATCAGTTTAATGCAGTTTTTCATACCACACTACATACATACATAGTTTGTTAGTTTGATGGTCTTTACAAGCCTATAGTCAAGACTGCGGCCTAGTTTCACACACCACTTATGTTGTGTGTGTTAATTTTATACATGAGTGGCGGGATCTACAGTTTAAAGTCAACTCCGAACGACAGAATTTGTTGGGGATGTGTCTGAGCCGGGTACTGAACCACAGGCTCTCATTTAATTAGTCAACACTCTACCTACTACCACTTACCAGATACTTTAAAACGTATCATAATTATGCAGATGATTAAACACACAATAATTGATTTATAAGTACAAGTTGCAATGAGTATGAGTACAAAGTTGACATCAAACTCATAACAGTCGAACTATGTTTAATTCATACTTATAAATGATTCGAGTGATTCGAATCATTCGTCAAAATTTACAGTCTTAGTTGTTGTTGCATTTACAAAGAAAGAAGAAAGACATATAAACAAAAAAGACAAATACGGCAAAGAGGGCAAACACACAACCTCCAAGTGAGTATTGTAGTGTTCGTGCGCGAATCATACTTATTTTGTGATTCGTGTATACGATGAGTCATGGAGAGTTGAAATCAATAACATCATGCGTATTGTTAAGTATGAGTACCATGAGTATTTCAAACTTTGAACATGAGTAGTATGAGTATGACATTAAAATAAGTATGAATGCGTATAAGTATCAGAAATTATAAGTATGACTCGAATCTACTCATCGTTTTGAATACTCATTGCTGACCTCTGATACATACATACATATGTACATTTATTAATGTATATTTTTTTTTTGATGTACACTTTCTTTTGACGCTCACTGTATATGTTTATATATACCCTAATGGAAACATTCAAAATAAGGCTAGCATAAGGCCAAGTCACATAGAATCCCACTTAAAATAAAATTGTCTTGAAAATGTTTCTCAAAAATCTGTCGTTCGAAATCGACATTAAACTGTAGACTTAAGTAGCGCCTGTCTTTCTCACAGACCACTTTTGTTTGCGGTCGATTGGCCAGTGGATCGCACACTGCATTGCAGACAGAATTCTTTCTTTTACCAGACTGTCTTGTCTGTATGTAGAACTCCCTACCTGCAGAGGTCTTTCGTGCCACTTGTAATATAAAAAGCCAAGTCACGTGGCGGTCACCGGTGACCCCCACGCCATTCAACGTGTAAATATAATGTTTTAAATTAAGAATACGTTAAACTAGATAACATTTTGTATTTTATTTCGATTTATTTCAATAACAATCAATGAAAAATTTAGAACTTAGTGTGGATCATTACTCGATCATCATGCTTATTCCCCATAGTAAGTGGTCCTTAGTAAGGTTAAGAACCTATAGGACATGCTTATAACCTAAAAGACAAAAGATATTCGATATGAACTTATATTTAATATGACCTTTTAACAGTTATTATACGCACCTTCATATACGACTCAAAGGAGACGGCAGAAAATGTTGGTGGCGTTATCGAACACGGCTTTTGACTGCGATGGATTATTAAAACCAACATTTTCTTATAACGCAAGCTGGCATTTAACCAATCATGATTATAGACAGCGTCACCAATTTTAACACTCTATTTATATGAGAAGTTAAAATGCGAGCATAGCTTAGCTGTTCAGTATACTTACCACTGTCATTAGCTGATCACCGTAATAGCAAACAATGAATACTTGCAACATGGAGGCCAATAGAAAGATGCAATACAAGATAATGACCTCCAAACTGGATGTGGTCACTTGGAAACCAATGAAACAGATGGTCAATGAAGCCGTCATAAAGTTGAGCAACAATGAGAAACTAAAAATTGTATTCACATGATCGCTAAGTCTATGGATTAAAGGAAAAATATTTAAAATTTAGAAACGAATTTAATTTTTATTGCATAAGTATGATCATAGTCATTCCAATAATTTTTTATTGGTTTAAACTTTAAATTATCACACACAACATAAGTGACAAGCTAGGTTGTAATCCTGACTAAAGGGTTGTAATGATCAATAGAGGGCCAGATTTGTCTGACCCCTTTTTATTCTTGACTTTTATTTCTTCCATCCATTAAATACAAGGTACAAAAGTGCCACTGACATGACAATGAAAAGGTACCTCATCACTGTCGAATTCGTTTGTTTAATTTCGTGACGTTTAGCAAGCTATCAAATTCACAAACCCGATGTGAGTCAAAAGTTTGTCCCTACAAAACCTACTGCGCTGATTAACTATCCAAATAAAGTATTACGCTTGGGCTCTTCGATATAGTTTCCTGATTAGTTCCATGGCCTAAGCAACCCCTAGAATATCCGCCTGATAAACACTATATTCCGCTGGAAGACTCTAAGATTTCCTGGCAAGGCCAATCCACTGAAGACTCTACCCAAATCTAACCAGAATTCCGATATAAATAACGATCTGTTTATCACAAAAAAAAGGTTTGTGGCCGGGTTGCAGGGTTGCAGGAATGAACGCTCGCTAGTTGAGTTCTTTCAGCAGCATCGAGAACCCCGCACTATAGAAACACCGGATCTGAAATCATTCAATATTCTACCACAATTTGGCTTTTGTTGTCACAAGTAGTCGTCGTAGTCTAGTTGACTTATTAGACATGAGGACAAGGCTCAAACCTCTGGTCAGAAATCTCCTACAAAACGAAAAATGAAAAATATTTCTTCGGCGACTTCCTCTCCGTAGGCCACGGTTTAAACCTCTGGTCAGAAATCTCCTACAAAACGAAAAATGAAAAATATTTCTTCGGCGACTTCCTCTCAGCAGGTTTCTGGAAAAAACTCGGAGAGTAAATTAATATTGCCATGCAAAGTTTCTCCAAAAATCTGTTGTTCGGAATCGACTTTAAACTGTAGGCCCCGCCACTCATGTATGAAATGAACACACACAACATTAGTTGTGTGAAAAACTAGGGCATTATCCTGACTGAAAGTTTGTAATGGCCAACTATGTATGTGTGTCACAAGTGAGAAGACTTATGGTTCCCGAAATGACGGACGCCTCCCCGCACTTTATTTACAACCATGAACAAAGGAGATGTATGGGACCTGAAGTAGCAGTAATCTAGTAGGTTAGGTTAGGTTAGGTTAGAGGACGTGTACTTGTCAATTAAGACAACTACAGTGCCCGGAGTTCGAATTGACCCATTGTACTACGTCCTAGTTTCTCATACCACTTGTGTTGTGTGTGTTAATTTTATACATGAGTGGTGGGATCTACAGTTTAAAGTCAACTTCGAACCACAGAGTTTTGAGAAACTCTTCACGACTGTTTTATTTACTTTCAGGGTTTTTGCCAGAAATCTGCTGAGAGGAAGTCGCCGAAGAAATACTTTTTGTATTTCATTTTGATCTCTAGCCTGGGGCTCGAACCCTGGGTGTACGTCTACTAAGCCAACACACTACCTACTAGATTGAAGTCGCCGTAGTCTAGTAGGTAGTGTGTTGGCTTATTAGACGTGAGGCCATGAAAAAATATTTCTTTGGCAACTTCCTGTCGGCAAATTTCTGGCAAAAACTCAGAGATTAAAAAAAATTGCCATGAAAAGTTACTCAAAAATCTGTCGTTCGGAGTCGATTTTTAAACTGTTTGTGATGTGAGAAGCTAGGGTTGTAGTGACCAATTATTTCATACTCACTCCAGACAATTGATATGTTGTTTGATGATTCGACTGAGAAACTGTAAATCTTCCTTTTCATGCCTTTTATCTGCTACATACTGCTCCAGTTCACTGGCCATATAATTGAAATGCATGCACAGTTGTGTTATTGAAGTTACCAGCAACAGATCGGCTGATAAAAATGCCACACCCGCTAAATAGGCAGCATGAACTTGACCCAAATATGTTAACCAATACACCCACACGTTGGCCGTAGCATCGTATGGATACCAAATTAAAAAACCAAATCTACGTTCAAATTTCACAGCTCCCAGGAAATAATACTCGACAAACGATTTACATGCCGGATAAAAACTGAATGTCGAGGTATACGCCAAGCACAGCATGGAGAAGATGATCATAACTTGTCGCATGGTGCGTTCATAAGAATGCAATTGAATTTGCGCCTGCTTTTCAGTTGTATTGGGAAAAAGGCTCTCCATTTTATCGAAATGTTGTTGTACGATTTTACGATTCTGCTCCAAAGCGATTTGTTTAAAATCCGCCACCAAAGAGAAACCAATACAGGGTGCCACCGCAATGGCAGCCAATACCGTGTCCTTATGCTGAACGCTAATTGCGAAAAAGATTATTGCGCCCATAAGCAAAAGATTAAAATTGATAAAGCCCGCATAGAGTAGGCATTTGAAGAGCATACGCACACGATAATTTGAAGAGCGATAATCGAAAATGTCTTCGCCAATCGTTTTATAGAAAACCACGGGCACTTTCATAAAGTCCTCAAACAAGCGCAAATGTTTCGCCATATCCGATGTCAACGTTAACGTTCCGTAAGAAATTTGAAAATGAACTTAATTTCGTAAGGAATCTTTGCATTGCTTTTATATCATTGCAGGATTGTTGGTATCGTCCATTGTATTGTAGAATGCTGGTGGTGAGAATTCTCTCAGTTGCCATACAAAGTTTTGTAACACCTTAAATTTTAAATGAAAACTAACGGTAATTTAATTATGGATCAAAGTTTTTTTTTTATTTTCTCCTCCTGTTTGTAATTCAATAGCAATTAACACGTTAAATGGCCATTAGGGTGATACTTATTTTTAATGTGATGCTTCTTACATGCTATGAGCAGTGCTCATATTGTGTCACTTTTATATTTACTTCGCTGTAATAAATTCCTTGGGAATAGTACTTCTAAAATCACAACATTCGTTGCCCTAAGAACAGCCCTAAATTCAGAGTTCCTCAGTATGTGTTTTCTTTGATCAGAATGACGTCATGTGTCACTGTACCCACAAATCTAAACAACCGTACAAAATTTAATGTATTTTTCCCTTTTTCCGTCTATTTTAGCTTGTCTTTAAGCACGCTGTGCTTAACTCCTTTATCTACAGAACTGTAGTTAGCCAGTCCAAATTTTTCCATTCTGGTCCCTGCATCATTCGTTTTTCCCCCATATGTTATCAGATATCCAATACTTTCTTTCGAGACTCTTGTATCCAAACTAATTAAAGGCAACATAGCAAACTAGAGCTCTCTTACATTTTCGAATTTTCCTAGAAGAGTTTGATTGATTTCTGCCGAGTTTTTTAACGCCTGGGAGTTGGCGGTTTCTAGAAATGGATCGTATAACTTTTGGGCATAAGTTTTCCTGCGAACAGTCTCACATGTAAGAAAGAGCTGCGCCATATTCTGCTAGTATTTCGAACAAAGATCAGATGATAGTTACCCGAGTTCACGTAGAGGACTTCTCAGCGTGCATTGGTATAACAGGGGCTATGAGAATCTCTCCTACAGCGACGCTGAGAACTTTGTTACATATACATACATAAGTCCATTGCATATAGTAGCGAAGACCAAACCTATGGAGCCTATAAGTAAGGTTAATGAGAGAGAGACACAAGTCTAATATGAAATTCATTTGGGGATTTCAGGATCTATGGAATCGAATATATGACAGTTCCCTTTTTAAAAGTCGTCTGGACAAAACCAGTGAAATCGCCGTAGTCTAGTAGGTAGTGTGTGTCTAGTAGGTGTAAAGCCAGGGTTCGAGCCCCAGGCCAGACATCAAGGTAAAATACAAAAAGTATTTCTTCGGCGACTTCCTCTCAGCAGATTTCTGGCAAAAACTCTGAGAGTAAATTAAAATTCACAATGACCTCCATGTACTGTACTTGTCTTAATTGACAAGTACACGTCCTCTAACCTAACCTAACCTCACGTAGTAGTGGTACCACTAATAATAATACAGGCTAATCTTTGTATTCGTCGTATCAGATTCAAGTTAGTTGCCCGATCTAGGGACTCCCTCCATACAAGGCATTCGTAGGACAAGACAGGCCTGACTACAGCCGTATAAAGTGAAAGACGCCAGATTTCATTTTTCCTAACATTTTGTGGGGGCAATAATGAAGACTATTTTTATCTTGTTTATCCTGTCCACAAAACTGCCGAGAGCAAATTGCCGAAGGAAATATTTTTTCATATGTCGTTTTGTTCAAGATATCTGAACTACGGGCTCTCGATTAATAAGCTAATGCAACGTCTAATAATTAATTCATTATTTATTTATTTATTTATTTATTACAATACAATTACAAATTATATTCTAATTATATACAAGCGGAGTAACTTGACCATGTGCTCGATGTAGTGTCACAGACCAGAGTCTCTGGTGGGAATCGAACAAACGATCCTTACGCTAATAGTGTAGCATACTACCCACTAGACTACCAGGGCCCCCAATTAATTCATTAACAAATTCTTAATGCACTAATTAATCTATTGTGAAGAATAAAAATATCACCCCGAATATTTAATTCCAATTAATTGCAAAATAATTGTCATGGAATGCTTATTTATTTGCCATTTAATTTTATTAATTTATTCTAATTTTTCATTCAAATGGATTGCGTTAATAATTTATGAGCTGTTTGACTTAAATGTTAACACAACCCTAGACATGTAAACAAACCTGAGAACTTAATTAACTTTGGGCTTTTCCCCAAGAATTTTTATAACTTCCCGGAATTCTCTGAGAGTAAATAAAAAAAACTTTTAAAAATCTTTCGTTCGAAATTAAACTGTTGGCCCTGCCACTCATGTATAAAATTAACTCACACAACATAAGTGGTGTGAGAAGCTAGGCTGTAATCCTGACTAAAGTGTTGTAATGATCAATTATGTATGTATGTATGATCGCCAGTCACATAGAAATTAGCTGTAATTCACAAGCAAATTAGCTTGCTGGGTGGGTAACATCATCGCTGGAGATGACAAGTAGAAAATGGTATTTATCCTAGGTTAGGTTAGGTTAGAGGACGTGTACTTGTCAATTAAGACAAGTACAGTACCCATTGTACAACGTCCTAGTTTCTCACACCACTTATGTTGAGTGTGTTAATTTTATACATGAGTGGTGGGACCTACAGTTTAAAGTCGACTCCGAACGACAGATTTTTGAGAAACTTTTTCATGGCAATTTTATTTACCTCAGAGCTTTTGCCAGTAATCTGCTGAGAGGAAGTCGCCGGAGAAATACTTTTTGTATTTTGTCTTGATGTCTCGCCTGGGGCTCGAACCCTGGCTTTTACGTCTAATACGCCAACATACTAGCTACTAGACTACGGCGACTTATAGGACACTCTTCTCAACTCTAACGTGTTTGAGATAATCCTTACTTTCTTTGACAAGCGATTTGAATTATGCATCGGACTGTCGTGGAGCAGCCTAAGAGCTAATGCCGGTTTTTTTATCTGGCATAGTAGACAAAGAAGTGATGAGAAGAACGACTTACTGCTTGTCAAGTAATAGGCAGGCAGGGAGCAAACAGTATTCTGAAGGAATAAATTCAGACCATTTCACCAGAATAAATTGGTGAATATTTTCGTGCCCGAACCTAAACAATGAGCTGTATGGCGGGTTGTGTGAAAGAGTAAAGGAAATGAGCAGAAAGGAGAGGTCAAAAGAATTTACGACAATCCAAACTTTGTAGGGCAATTACAATTAAACGTTATTTGAGTTACGCATCGGACCATCGAGAAGCATACTGAGGGATTAACTAAATTTTCCCGGTCGTCATAGACATTAAAAAACCTTGTTTTAGAATACGTATGGATGCAAGATCAATATGTAGACATGTATGTAAGGCGTGTTCGGAATTATCCGAACAGCATCCCAAATTTTACCAAGACAATAGGTGCTGGAGGCAGTATATGCCATAGGTAGAGGAGATTCCCAATATTGGCTGAGGACTGTATAATAAATTGTCCGTTTGTGGTAATACACTAGCTCTGTGCTAAATGAGTACATACAGTTTTTTGACTTCCATTATGCTACAAAAATCAATCGATGGCAATTTTATTTACTCTCAGAGAGTTTTTGCAAGAGACCTTCTGAGAGAATGGAATTCGTTGAAGAAATAGTTTATCATATTTCGTTTTGTTTGATCTGTGGTTTTGAACCGCGGCCTTACGTCTAAACACAATGGCAACACTACCTTACTCGTTCGTTAAGTGTACTTACTTTTCAGTGTTTTCTAATCGAGATTAATTATCCATAATCCAATCACAAACCACACACCGTTGGTAATGCAGTTTATATGGTAACCATTCATGCCGGTGAATACCTCCGCTAACAGAGATGAATATTGCTTATTCTAGACATGTACCATCAAAAACAGATTGAACAATACATGGCTATAGGGTAATACAGTACCATTTCGCAAACGGTGCTTTTGTAGTTTCGATTTTATTCACCACACCCGATAAATTCACCAGATTTCGTAAAAACTCACCACACTAAAACTCACCACAACAACCAAATTCACCAAACTTAAAAAAAATTAAAATTATTTATAATTCCCGTCCGCCAGTCCTAAGCTCCAGCGGCAACAACACTATTTTCTTCTTCCCACCCCCGTTAACAAACAACAATCACATCCACACACATTTTTTTTTTCTTAAACACATACACACACACACACGCCACATAAATTCCCATTATTTGTATGTTCGTTTCGATGTCTGACCCTGGGGTTGAACCATGGCCTTTTGTGCGTCGTCTAACAAGCTACCTATTAGACAGACAGGCCATTAATGTTCATTAAACAAACAGGGGCGCTTAATTTTTACTTACTTATCGGAAACTGAAAAAGAATGTGCGAAATGGAAGAAAAGCGTCGTTTATTTTTTTGAACGAACAAAAGCGAATTTTTCACCAGTATTGCCAGGAAGAAACTTTATAGCTTTGCCGTTGAACGTGTTGCTAAATGCATTAATAGTTCTTGAAAAGCGCAAGACATAAATGAAATAATTTTGTGATTTCTTATTTAATCAGGCCGAAACAGTGTTGATTTCCTAATCCAGAATCACCCTGTGTTGATATTGCATAAACACTGTTCTGCCGACAATCATTATTTGCACATGCCAAACATGCAACAGCTGACTGATTACCTATGCATACACACCACCACAAAACAATAAAACCAACCATCATGACAGGCAAAAGAAACAAAAAAAGTGTCAGTGAAGAAGACAAAAAAACTTTAAGAACCGCACTAGAGTTGTGTTTTGACAACAGAAAGAAAATTCTTTAAAATTCCGCGCACAGAAAACAAAAAGAAGAATTCTGTCTGAAAAGTTCTAAAAATAATTTTCAATCGGAGCATTAAAAACTTCTCCTTAATAAAGAAATTATGGATTCGGCCGCTAAAAAATCATTTGAATTGCAGGCAAATGTCAGACAAAATGCTGAAGAAATTAAAAATGCCTTCAACGATTTGTACAATTGGCAAAAGGATATAAAGGATAAGGAGAAGGACATGTTAAGCCAACCGGAACATAAATTAAAGGAAGCCATGACGGTAAGTAGGGAACAATTGCAGCAATCAAGTAAAATTTTTTGTAATTTATCAATTAATTTCGTATTCATTTTTCCTGTGCCAGTCCCTGCCCGTACGCAGTCACACTAAACAACAGGAATCCAAACAACAGACTGCCAATAACGATGCCAACGTTAAAGAAAATCTAACAAATGGCTTTGCTAAGGCGTCACCCGGCACATCACCAACAACAGAAAAACATGACACACCATATGATCCCCTAGAACTGAAACGTAAAGAAGCCAATGAAATCAAAGATCGTGGCAATAAGCATGTAAAACTGGGCGAATATCAATTGGCCATTGAGGAATATACTCAAGCCATACAATTGTATCCAGATGATCCCATATATTATAGTAATCGATCGATGTGTTACTTAAAATTGGAAAGGTAAGAAAGAAATTCTTTATAAAATAGAAGAAAAAAGTAGTGAAAATCTTTAACAAAACATTTAGCATAATAACGGGTTTTAAAAATTGAGGGGAAAAAATAGAAAGTGCGCGGAAATGATTGAAATATTTAAATGACTGTTTGCCAGTTAATTTTAATGATCATTTCATGTCATTTTTCCAGCATTTATTCAGCCTTCAATGGCTGAAATTATGGCTGGTTTGTCTCAGAACACGAGAGACTCCTCGCATCACCAAAAAAAAAAAAAAAAAAATAGAAAAGGACAGTGTGGTCAAAACGCGTAATCTAGGCGGCGTATTGGGCTCATTATATTGGTTTTCTTTTGACATGTAGTTGTTTCAACAGCTGCCATATTGCTGATCGATCCTTCCTAATGTCATGACGTATAAATATAAGAATTTAAATCACTGGTGCCGACGTACTAAATTTACCCCCTATATCCTTAAGGTATTACTTCGCAGAGCGCTGGTCAGCTTTGAAGTTTTCTCACATTAAAATAAATTTTGCCTTTGTACCTCCAACCTTCTGAAGAGGGAAAATGGAAATCAATCCACCAACCGGTGTGTGTGTCATCATTTGGTAGTGAGCTTAACGACAGACCTGTCGTATGTATATTACGACAACGTAGAATATGATTCATGTGATGAGGACACTGTAGGCACAACGAGCTCGGGGTGTTAACCGAATCTCAGTTCAGTTAAGGTGGATCTTGTCTGCTGCAATATTATTCAAATGTCCGTCTAAAAACCCTATTATAACCGTATACATTGATCACATACAAAATAGTTTGTGAACATGTGAAAGGGATGTTCGATTAATAATGGATAGAAATCATATCCCTGATGTCATCGCGTGGATCGTCGGTTATCAACTCATGATTGGGCTGATGGGTTTAGTTTATAGTATGTTGTGTTGTCTGACCCGGAGTATTTTGCTTTCCTCATGAAGATGGCCATAGCCAGTGATTTTCACAAATCCAGTAGCGATTCTGACAGCATTGTTCTGTGCAGTTTAAAGTTCCTTCTATGTGATATCACTTAGAAAAGCAGCCCTTACCCATTACATTGTAGGTGGTCATTATGATATCCTGTGTCATAAATCACTTGCATCCGGCAAGCGAGAACTTTATTCCGACCCTACCATCCTTTTGATATAAGTTCGAATGTGTTGAAAAACACATGAGTCTGTCGAAGACAATGCCTAAAATTATCGGTTAACGAACCATAATATACGATAGCTATCAAACGAGATGTTCAATTTAATTTTTGCCCTCTTTTTCTATGAGGTCGACTTTGAAGAAGATAGTTGTGGTCTTCGTCCAATATAGCGGCCAGGATTTATGTGATCTTGTAAATTGCATCCCTGACATACACCCGAGTAATATGGCGAGCAATCGTCAGCGTAATAAATCATTTTGATATCTTGCGGAAGACAGAAGTTCTACAGGGTATATTTTAAAAGAACGGTAGTCTGGCCTCCGAGGCACACCAACTCTGATTCTGCAATATTTCGATTTTTGGTTTCTGGACTCTACAAATGCTCTTTCATCGCTCCAAAAGTTGGCGACTCTGAGTCTAATATCATTTGGAAGCGTAGAGCTAAGGATGTCGTGCCTTGTTAAACTCATATCATGAGCAAAAATGCTAATAATTATCGGACGCTGGGTTTAATATCATTAGGAAGTGCAGAGCTAAGGATATCATGTCTTATTGAAACCATATCATGGGCAAATGAGCCAATAATCATCGGATGGCACCAGCTATTTTCATTAATTTTCAAGAAGTACAATCCAATGATACCGCCATCCTACAAATCTCACTAGACAGTGTATTGGCAGATCAAAGACTACCTGTGGCTGCTCTTTACAACAAATTCGAAAATTCTGTTTCTTGAGAACAAATCTCTAGTAAAATCGCAACAAAGTAGATCCAATTGGTGCAAACAGTAAACGTGTCAGGGGAGTGACGACCAGAAAGGTTTTGCTGCTCATTTTCGGTGGGTACGAAATTACATTAGCACCGTTCATTAGACCGTCCGAAGAATGCTACCACTGGCCAATAGAATTGCAATTATATTCCATAAGGACAACTCTTAGGTACATAGTGAACTGATTGTAGTTGTTTTAGTTCGTTGAGAGGCCCTTATGAATGGATGTGATAATCTGGAACTTGAATCAAGTAATAACCAACTGATCCTGATTCTGTCTTCCTCGAATTATTTCGTTGACGCGCTAGAAGTATTTTAGAAGCTTTTAAAAATCCAATCTCCCTAGTTTTTGCCAATAGCGATAAGGGTTCCTTCCTATGGTAGAATAAAATAAAATTAAAAAGTTATGGAGGAAAACAATGGCATTCTCTTTACTATACCTTTTAAAAAGGCAGCTTGACTAATTATTTCAATCTCTTTTATGAACAGATACGACGAATGTATTGAAGATTGTGATCGTGCTATTGAAATCGATAATTTGGCGGTAAAGGCCTACTACAGGCGTATGATGGCCAATGAATCGTTAGGCAATAATATGGATGCTCTCAAGGATTGTACGACAGTATTAATGATTGAACCGAAAAACAGTGAGGCCAAGCGTAGTCTTGAACGCATCAATGAACGTTTGCGGAAACAAAGTACGAGTGGTCCAAATTTCAGTTCATTGCGTACAAACTTGATTGATATTCTGCCGGTAGATAAACCGGCCTATAAACGTTCTACGAAGCCATTGAGACGCATACCCATAGCGGATGTTGTTGGACCTAAGGATAGTAAAAATCATGAAAATTTAAAAATATCGGATGAAGATATCGATAAACTATTCAATAGTAATTGTGGTCATTTCGAAGAAATAAAAACACCCGGCGCTGCAACAAAACTAACCGTTGAAAAGGAAACTACAAATGTAGCCAAAGAAGATAAATCATTGGAAAATAAATGTAATAAAGAAGTACTTAAGCAAAGTGATGGAAATAAAACCGCCACTACAGGGCCATTAAGTGATTTACAAGATACAAATAAAATATCTGCCACTACAACTGATATAAAAGAGGTAAAGTGTTGTATGAAATCCTATTTGCTTTTAGAAATTCAAAATTTTATTATTTTAAAATACTTTAGCGTCCCTTACCGCCAACACCCAACTCAACGGCACAATTCTATTCAAATTGGAAGGAATTAACAGCCGAACAGAAATATCAATATTTAAAGGTAAGGGAATAATATCAATAAACTTCGTAACTCGTTAATATTCGAATGCCGCTCTTTTTCTTACATTTTCACAGAGTATACCCCTCACACAGCTGGTTAAAATTTTGGGAGCTGGTTTCGATTCGGATACTTTAAGCGATGTCATACGTACTCTGCATGACTATTATTTATCAAATAAAGATTCTGCCACTGCAGAAACACTTCTTGAAGTCAGCAAAAATAAACAAGTTTCAATATTATCTCTGCTAATGTCGAATGAGGAACGTAAATGTAAGTATGAGTATACATTTGTAGCAATAGTGTGAAGATTTATTTGTGTTTTTCTCTTTCAGCTCTTTCGGAAATTATTAATTCGCTCAAGGAAAATAATTCTTTAGAAACAGCCGCAGCTGAACAGATAATGAAAAATTTCAATTTAAATTAATTTCTCGTATGTTTCACATCTTTTTTTGTCTGTAAGTTTTGTTTAAATTTTATTCAAGTAGTTTGAAAACAAAAACACACATATTTTGTAGTTTTAAATTTAGAATTGTACAATAGAAGTAAATAAATTGTGTAAAATTATTGTAAACATTTAGAAATTGATTTGTGAATAGATAAAGAAACGTAACAAGCGTTTACTGCATCTCAAAGTTCCCTCATAATCCTCTCAACCACCTTAAGAATTAAAAAAAAAAAAAAATTTCCATAAAATCTTAACAAGCCGCTACCCTAATACGAGGTCCTATTTACAGACCCTAATTAATTACATTGTATCAATGGGGCTTTAACAAATTTGATAAAGAAAGCATCACTTTTCTTTATTAATTTGGATCACACATATTCGATTAGCAATTCTGATTCAAAAATATCAATAATGGAAAGAAAGTACACGAGTTGGATTGATGTATTCTCCATATCGTCTGCCCAGTGCGAAACGGCAAAACGTCATCACAGATGACTGAAAGGTGAAAGAATCGGCGCAATTATTGGGTTCATTGTATACGCATACACTCATACATAATTGGCCATTACAACCCTACAGTCAAGCTTACGACCTAGCCTCTCAACACACTTATGTTGGGTGTATGTTAACTTTATCCATAAGTGGCGGGACCTATAGTTTAAAGTCGACTCCGAACGACAGATTTTTGAGAAACTTTTCATGGCAATTTTATTTACAAACAGAGTTTTTGCCAGAAATCTGCTGAGAAAGTCGCCGAAGAAATATTTATTTTATATTTCATTTTGTTGGAGATGGCTAAGTTGGGGTTGCAACTGTGGCCGCAACAGACTACCTACTAGACTACGGCGACTTCACTACGGGTTCATTGTATACATATTCATTAAAAACTTCTTCCATTTTATCTTATCTAAAGCGAGATATTTAGTCTTTCCCCGTGTCTAACCTGTTTCCAGTGCTGTCTGTGTCTACCAGTCGTCTCCAGGTATTAGTCGGTCTGCCTCTTCTACGGTCATTCTGTGGACTCCAGTCCAGAGCTGAACATGCAATTTCACATTCATTGCGACTTCCTTAAGGTTGAAACAAACCACATCCATTTGCGGCGCTGGATTTCCAATGATAACAGCTACGGCTGCATTAACCTGCGTTAGTGATGGTATTAGGCTTGCAAGCTTGGCTCATTGTGCTAATACATGAAAAAGCGCTTGCGACAACTGCAAAGCAAAATTCTCAGAAGCTGCAAGCGGCGTATATATAAGGGAAATCATTAGTTAAAGCTTAATTGCAAGAAATATTGTTAAGGCACACACCTTCTGTTCGTAGACTTCAAAGAACCTTTGACAGTCGACAGGAACACCAAATCAATAAACTTCCTCCATCTCCAAAACCTATTAAAGTCACGTGTGTTATATTAGTAAATACAACTGATAGGCTTGTAATCCCACAAAAGAAAACTGACGGCTTTCTTATAAAGTATTGACTGAAAGAAGAAGACTCCAAGATATGAAATGATGGTTTATCACTACGTAATTAAAGACTACGTAAGATCGTGCAGCTTAAAGAGGAAATCAGTTCTGATTATAGGCTTTAGGGATGGCATAACAAACGTGCTAAAGAATTATATGTATTATAAATGAAGGGGTAACGAAATATGTACATGGAAATTTCAACGATCCAAAACAGATGTACAATATAGACTATGCGTGTCGGAGAGCATAAGTGCGAAGGCGATTTGAGGTTTGTTTCTTTCTGTCTTAGAGAATGACAACAGCATTCAAGATGGTATTTGCGAGCGACTAATCGGAGCGTAACAGAAATCTTCCAAAATCCAAAATGTGTCCTCAAGACTTGCAGGATAAGTATGTATATTTTTTAAAGTATTTTGACAAACCAAATTCCATATATGAGTGTGAGACATCAACAACGGCATCATTGATAAATTTATAAAGGCTCAGTGCATCTGACACACATGGATAACAGCAGATAGCAGAAGGCAATGTTTATTTATGAAACCTTAGTGAAGAGAAAGGCTTGCGCAGAAAAAGTCCTCTGAATTATACATAGGTATTTGCGAGCTAATACTAGATGCGAAGTTAACGGAAATCCTAGCAGAGGCTAACTCACTAAGACCAATGAAGTAATTGCGGTCAAAAATTTTAAGTCTTTGTTTCTGCACGCCAGGGAAGAGACGTTGAACATACCCCACTCTGACAATCTATATTACTACCATCCATGCAAAAAGAAGAAATGATCTTGTCTCCTACAATTGTTCTGCCTTCGTTAAAAACATACAGATTTTCATTTTAAAATGGGCCAAAAGCCTTTGGCGCTCGAATTTCATCATACGTGTCTATGGATCAGTACAGATTTTACGTTTTAGTTTAACGCTTAATACGTGATTCTTTCCAATTAAGTTTAAGGCTCGAAAAGTATTTCTTTCTTCTCTTTCCAACCTGAGCCAATAGCAGCCCAGAAATTCTGTAATCTCCACTGTTCCGGACCAGCTACACTGCCTTGTAGATCAGAGACACTTCAGCCTGGAATATACGACAATAAGTTGCGTAATTACTAATACTCTAGGAGACGCTCATCCTTCCTGTGCTTCTATGGCGCAGAGGCATGGACACTATTAAGCACTGATGCACCGGCCTTGAGAGTATTCGAGAGAACAGTCCTACGTAAGATCTTCGGTCCGGTGCAAGTTTTCCGCATTCAATTAAACAATGAGCTGTATGAGATCCTCAACGATGGGGACGTTGTGCAGGTTGTGTTGGCTCGACCATGTCGGTCGAATGGATGCGTATGCTCCGGCGAGAGTATTTGATGCGGGATTTGCGGAAGTCGGCGAAGAGAACGACCTTCTTTGCACTGGAAGACCAAGTCGAGGAAGCCCTGTTTTCGATCGGTGTGACCAACTGGCAAAGACGCGCATGGAGCAGAGGCCCTTAAAGGATGTGCTAAAGGCCGAAATCCGATAATCGGGTTGTTAATGGTCAATTAACTAAGTAAGTAAAAGCAATTCTGAAATGTTTTAAAGTGTCAGAAACATTTTGGACTATGGTTCTACGTGAGAATATCCTACTGTCTTTGTCGATCGTCTAAAATTGTTCGTCGATAATAAAAGCGGTCAGAGGGTAGATTAATCCACTCCACATATTGTTACTTGAAGTAAGTAAATGTATAAAAATATTTATTTTTAAAGTTCTCCAACTTGAATTTATTAAAAATAAATTTAAACACACATAAAAAGGATGTATTTTTAGCAAAATTATTAAAATTTTAGCCATGAAAATAAATTACACACCCTCTACTTATAATACACACTGTATTTTGCCCGTTAACCTATACACACGTGCACTTGCACACACACACAGATACACAGTGCTTGTGATTGATTATGTTTTTAAAATTTAAATGTACGACTAAGCTTATCTTACCAATTCAATATTGAAGAGGCGAAGAAAGACAGAGAGAGAGAGTGAGAGTGAGAGTTAATTTAAATAAATTCACATATTATAAGAGATTATCTAAATTCACCAATACATGCACATACCCATGAGAGTATTTTAAGAGTGTAAATAAATAAAAAAAATAAAAACAATGACTGACCACCACTTGCCACTTAAACAAGTGGGAGGTGGAGGCTTTAAACTGTAATGTTGAAACACATGTAGTAGTAGTTCTAGTAACAGTAGTGTTATTGTTGTTTATACTCGTATAGTATTTGGTCAAGTAGTTGTTTGTTGTTATTATTGTTTTTGTTTTTATATTTTATGTTACATATGTATTTAAGTATTATCATTTAAAATTCTTTTCGTACATGAATAACAATTAGAGATTTGCGTAAAAACCAAATAATTGAGAAAATAAAAACAGAGAGAGAGAGAGAGAGCAAGAGAAAGAACATAAATAACTGAGAAGTTTATTGCAATAGCAGAGATTTATGTCAATAATTTAAATAAATATTATCAAACCTGAAGAAAGTATTTCACAGTCCAAGCGGCTAAACAATACCCTACGCACAAAATAAATAAAAGTTTTGTGAATTAAAAAAAACATTTTTTGAAGTGTTCATATGTAAATTGGTAAAGAGGATAGAAAATTATATACACATACATACATACATATAAAACAAGTACGAACTGTAGATCGTAGTATTCAAAAGTGGGGGCAGTGTGTAAAACAAGTGCTTTTGATGTTTGTTGTTTCTTCTTCTCTGTGATATTTTTGTGGTCAAAGCGGTCTGCTATCGAGCAACAAAAAAAAAATAACCAGATTGCAGCAAAAACAACAATTATTTTATACAGTGAAGTAAAGGTATGAAAACTTTTTACGTTTTATTTTTGGAAATATTTTTTCCAAGTAAGATGTGGTTGCCACCGTCTAGAGATGGGGGTTAAATGAGGTCTGCAGAGTTAAAACAAAAAAAAAAAAAAAAAAAAAACAAGAAAATATTTCTGTCATTAACCCCTACCAACAGTAAAGCTTATTTATTATTCCACCAATCATTGAATTTTATTATCAAAAGTCGTGATGTGTGAGAAATATGCAAGAAGTTATCTCCAGAAGCGATGCCAGTGTCTGGGTAATAGGTTCATTAGAAATTTGTTGGGTTCAATGACTTCTTGATGAGGCTTGAGGGCTGGCGGCCTAAGTCGGTATTTCTTATAACGTGTTCAAAATAGATGCACTGGACTTGTATTCAATTACTCTTATGCTGCCTCTACATGTTGTGATAGGCGGTACAGCTTTATTATTTTGTACAAGCAATTGCTATGTTGAATGGCTGGTTGGTAGAAGATCAAAAAATTTTAATTTTCACTCAACTGACGACCAATACGATGCTACAATAACAATTAATTATAACAATTATAAAATTAAGTAAATTTGGTTGAAAGATCGAAACACGTGAAGAAGACGATCAACGATTGATTCAACATATTGTACAACCCATCGCAATGTATGGGGACCGCACTACGTTTTGGAACAATCCACCAAAATAACGCAATTTGATTCCTCCAAAACTGTTTTTAAGAGGACACGTGAAGTCTCTCATGTATAGAGACAATCTAGTCACAATTCCAGTCTTGAAAGATCGGATTACACCGGCCGACAGAAATGAATATTCATTTATCGCTGCAAATAAATTTTTTCTACTAAATATTTGCAAATTTTCTGTTTTTTTAATTTACAATTTCTGGCTTGTGTTTTCGTCTAATAGCAGAAATGCTATGTGCTTCTGGTGTTTTAATATAGCAGTTACAGTTCTCTAGAATATTTTTATACTACTTTTTGCTCTATTTTGATCCTTTAGGCAACATAGGGTTGTCACAAAAGTCTTTTCAATCTGCTTATTAATATTTGTTTTATTTCAATTTAATTGATCAAGTTTTTCCCGCTAAGCTGGTGATTGGTCTAATGTCTACAGGCCCTAAAATAGTAGGGTTGCCATCTCTAGTTGATTAGCAGTAACACCCACGCTAAAGCTGTATTGTGTGTAGTAGTGAGGAACTTATCTAATTAAATAAAGTGGCGCTGGTGATTGTTGTTGAGGGAGTAAGGTGATTGTTAGCCCCTATCAATTTTTAAAATTCTAAAATAACAATGAAAATAAACAGATTCTAATCTGGACCACTTCGATTCATTCAATCGCACCTAGAAAATGGATTTTTGTTTACGTAATCTCAAATAGTGTAAAAGTTTTGAATTTAATGTAAGTCAAGTATTTCCAGACAATCGAAAACTTAATAGATCGAAAGACACTTCATTTTAAATACCGTGGGAATTCGTTTGTCTTACAGCCACAGAGGTTAAATAATTTATTTAATATGTATGTATATACTTTAATCCTTTCATTTGCTTTATATAGAGGAATTTATTTTGAATTTAATTTTTATTAAATACACTGCATTTGCCCACTGTATATACTGTTCATGTATAGAATGATTGCATACCTTCAAGGCACTACTTGTGTGAGCGCATCATACATTTATAATGACGACGATAATAAAGAGACATTTTTTTTTGTAGTACAACCACAATAAATCGTGTGCCGTTTTGTTTTGTATTTATTTGTTTGTGTGAGTGTAAGTTCGTTCGTTTGATTTTTTTCTTTACTTTAGCTAACTTATGTGTTTGTATAGGTGAGCGTAAGCTAAAATATGGCTTAACAGAGGTTGCGCTTGATCAACTTGATCCACTCCAGTGACAGCAGTAAACGCGAAAAGTCGGTTTAAAACGGTTTATCTAGATCGTGCGGTACGATTTCCAATACAAGTTCTAAAACTAGAGATATTTAATACAGCAGAAGAATTCGGTTATATTAGGGTTTTCAAAAGAAATATTTAAAATAAATAAGAATAATAAAAAGAAGGCAAACATACGAAGAAGAAAAATAAGAAATAAAACTTGTTTGGTTTGTTTTTCTTTGCAAAGTTTCTATGAATATTCGCGTTTGTGCACATACACATACAGGCTTCGAAAAAGAGTCAACAACAGGCATTTAAAAACGCATGCACACACGCACCTACACTCTTGCATGCACACACCTGATTTGTGTGTTTTTTTTGGTGTTTGCATGTAAAAACTTAAGAGAAATAAAAAACAACAACAAAATTATATGAAAAATAATTGAGTATTGATACAGAGAGTGAGTGTGTTTTGTTTTTTTTTGTGTTTTTTTTTTGCTTCTGTTACTTGTACGCCAAGGAAAAGAAGAAGAAGCAGCAATAAAATATTTCTTTTAAAACAAATTTAAGCTTTAAAAAACTTAATTTAGTGACGAAAAGTGATTACGGCGGTTTAAAACAAAATCAACAGCAACTACTTATAATAACAATAACAACAACAGCAACAACAACAACAACAATAATAATAAAAGTGTAATATTAATAATAAAAGCAATTGATTGCATGATTTTCTCACAATTTCAAAAAGATTGTGTGTGTTTTTCCCTAAATTTTTTGTTTTTTTTTCGTCGTTTTTCTTAAAATATTTTCATTACAATAAAAACAACAACAACTTGCATACGAAATACTAAATCTCATGGCGAGAGTTGCTGAGAGCCATAATAAAAGTAACAGTCATTTCGTGTACTTATAATAAGCAACAAAAAGAAAAAACAAAAACAAAAGAAACCAAAAGGAAAAAATAAAAACAAAAACAAATTAAATCAAAACAAAGTAAAACCGTACAACAAAAACAAAAAATTAAACCAGACAAGACAAGCCAAGACCACAAACCACAGACTCACAGTGAAAAAAGAAAAAAGCACACAACAAAAGAAAACAAAAAGAAAAGCTTAAAGAAAATTAAACACAGTTTATTAAACTGAGAAAGAATAGAAAATAAAAACGAAAGAAATTGTACATAATTTGTACTCTCGTACATACATACATACATACATATGTACATGTATTTGCATAAATTCAAAATAATTGAACATTTTTTTATATTTTTTAAATACATACGCTTACAATAAATTTGATAACATTCAAGTGAGTGTTTTCTGTTTTTTTTTTTTTATTTTGCTTTTCATGTTTCAAGTTGAAAATAAAATCGTATTTATTTCCTATTATTTTTTCGCATGACCAGAAATACATTTCATTTATATCCTCATCTACATATTTTGCAAGTTTCAGAATCTGATGTAATAGTTCTAATGGCGGATGGCTAGTGGCTAGTGGCTCGTGACTGGCTTAAGGCATGTGCGCAGTTTGTAAAAGATTTTATCATAAAATAGGACGGTTTTCTCTTTTTCTTTTTTGAAAACTGCAAAACACTAGACTTTTATCGTCGTTGTTATATGGGTTATCGGTTGGTTATCCATTTTTCGGTTTCATTAAAGTTCATTGAAATATATTCAAAAAAGCTTTTCATGCATTGTAATGAACCTTAAACCTTGGCATTATATGCGCATTACAATGTTATTTAAACACCAGCCTCGAGATTGGTTGTAGGAATATATTCTTTAGGAAGGTTTTTGATCTTTTCAGGCGATATATCGGCGATAACTTGACAAATGTTGATTTTCAATTGCGCGAACTTTTGGAAATTATCCGCACAAACCCTAAAAAGTCAGATAACGTCAAACCAATCGAGTAGTCGCTGTAGTCTAGCTGTAAGAATGGTATACAGTGGGTCTAGTACCTCGTTGAACTTTCCAAATGACTTATTCTGATACGAACGTATTTGTAAAAGCATTCACAGAATAATAGATACGTAGTTTTTTATGGATTTTGTATATCATTTGATCTGTCCAGTCACGAGACCTTTGAAGACCCTATTCCTTAGACATGTTTCCGCAACAACACCTAAAACTTAATTTAATCAACATCAGAATGCTTACAACCGGATCTTGTTACGGGCATTATCGAATCCGAAGTCTGAAAACGTAAATGGACGACTAATTATGCAAAACAATACCTTTTGTGCAGTTGCCGTAGTCTAGTAGATAGTGTGTTGGCTTCTTAGACGTGATGCCTTGCTTCAAACCCTAGATCAGACATCTCCAACAAAACGAAATATGAACAAATATTCCTTTGGTGACCTCCTCTCAGCAGTTTTCTGAGAGTAAATAAAATTGCTATGAAAAGTTTCTTAAAAATCTGTCGTTCGGAGTCGACTTTAAACTATAGATCGCGCCACTAATGTATAAAATTAGCACACATAGTATAAGTGTATGTATGTATGGGTGGCCAATTAATATCTTCAAAACGTCATAACACTTTTTCTGGAAACTTCTCATTTAACTGGTCATGTTGTGTAGCTAGTGTTCATCCTGTTCATATACCGTTCAGTTCTTAATCTTGAATTGTAACCAAAAAAAAGTCGGTTATAAAATATATGGCAAAAGGGTCAGAGAACTTTGACGATAACGATCCTTGCATGGTAATTTTCAAAAAATTCATTTGGGTTGTATGCACATCCGAGCATAAGGCGCACGAAAGCATCTTCCACAATTACTTTTGGTTTCCCCGAATCTCATATGCGACAATTTTGTTTGTTGACTTAACTAGCGAGTGTGAAACTAGAAAATTTTATCGAAAAATCAGCTTCGAAAACCTCTTGTTCTAGCACTTAATCAGCATATACACACAGTTACTAAAGTATACATACGGTTAACAAATTTCAGAAATTTTTTAACCAATCTGTTTTCGTTGAAAATCTTTATAGTTGCCTCGATTTTAAGACGGTTTTTTGCATTGGCTAAAAAATTTCTGAAATTGAATTGAATTGTGGTCCTTCACAGGCCCACAAAAGTATACATCCATCACAAATTTCTGAACGAATGCAAAAGACCGTCTTAAAATCGAAGAACGATGTCAGACAATTATAAAGATTTTCAACGAAAACGGATTGGTTAAAAAAATTTTGAAATTTGTTAACCGTATGTATACTTTTGTGGCTGAGTGTATATGTACAGTATTGTGAATGGTCAACCGGCTTTAATTATTGCTGATTTCGACTTCACATGAATGGATTAATAAATCGAAATTCAAAATACGCCATAACGAGATAAATTTACTGTGACAGAAGCGATGTTTTTAGTAGCGATACATTGCAATGAACGAAAGCTTCCAGTATCTTCAAACTTCTTTATCATTTTGCCAATTTCTTGCACAGCAGGGCAATCCGTAATCCTCGAAAAATGGCTCCGTTTAAGTCACTACTTTTGTAGCAAGTTTTGTAACTATTTTTGCGAGTTCTTCGATTCGTTCGTTATTACAAAAACCTGCTTAGGCAAAGATTAATATCAAAAACTGAATCTCAGGTCTAAATCAGTAATTAACTTAATGCGAAATTGTTATATGATCAAACATCTTGCGAAAACCATTCTTATACCCAAGTGGTCATTCAATTACAAATTCAAACCACTAAAGCATGTGAGATGCCTGTAGATTTCATAATCTCTCTTACTTTAAATCTCAGATTGGCGTAAAATCCTATCTAAAGACTTAGCAAAAGTTCTCAACATAGCCATTCTCAAATTTTAAGAAAATTGTTTAATCTTTTTATTTATTTTCAAAACAAAAACAAATATAACAATTAAAAACAACAACAAATAAAATCAAAATTTTTTTTTCATAACACACATCAATTGACGTAAAAGTCCACATACTTTACAAATGACTCAAAATTTTGTTCAAGTTTATATTGAAAATCTGTTTTTAAAAAAAAATTCTTAGAAGTCCACCCCCATATTTTTTTTAAAATTAGTTTTGTTTACATTGTTTTATAGTTTGTAATTATTAAATAACAAATTTCTTAAATACAGTGATCGGCGCTCAAAATGTTTAGCAAACTTAACATAACTGTACTATCAAACAAACGTCTAAAAATCATGTTAAGTTTTTGACATTTCTGGACAAATTTTTAGTTTCTAGGATCTTAGCTTCTTAAGCACCGGTTAGCCAAACGTCCACGGAACGTATGTATGTTTGTTTTTAAAATACGAATAGCAATGAGAACGATTACCAAAACGTAATATAATTCCATAAAAATATGCCGTAGTTTAGTAGGTACTGTGTTGACGTGAGACCACGGTTCAATCACCAGGTTAGACATGTGCCTTTCAGCAGATTTCTAGCAAAAACTCTGATATTAAATAAAATTGCCATGAAAAGTTTCTCAAAGATCTGTCATTCGGAGTCGTTTTAAAACTGTAGGTCCGGCCACTCATGTATAAAATTAACACACACAATATAAGTGGTGTGGGAAGGTAGGTTGTAATCCTGACTAAAGGAAGGTAACGGGCTTGCAGAGGCCCACAAAAGTTAACAAATTTCAGAAATTTTTTAACTAATCCGTTTTCGTTGAAAATATTTATAATTGTCTGACATCTTTCTTCGATTTTAAGACGGTCTTTTGCATTGGTTCAGAAATTTGTGAAATTTTTGGGCCTGTGCAGGGCCACAATTCAGTTCAATTTCAGAAATTTTTTAACCGTCTTAACATCAAGGAAACTATAAAGATTTTCAACGAAAACGGATTAGTTAAAAAATTTCGGCAATTTTTTAACCGTATGTATACTTTAGTAACTGTGAGTATGTGAATTTACGTTGCTCTTCACGTTCTGTGTACGTTTGGCTAACCGGGGCTTTGGGCATATTTTTTTCGTGTTTATCCCTTTAAAAATGATTTGTTAATTTTTTTAATTGTTGTTATTTTATTATTTAAATAATTTCTTTATTTATTCAAATTTAATAAAATATTTTAATGCGTAACACTGCATTATCTATTTTGGTATACGATCCTTTTACCATAACGTCCAAATTTCCGAGCATATAATGCAAGAGGATTAATGTTTTGCACTTTTTTGCGTCAACTGCATTGGCAACGCTGCCTTTTGCACTTTTTGGCCTTCATTTAGTTTCGATGTGTCAACTTCTAGAACCTACTGTTGATTTGTCATTGCTACTCTTTTCTTTGCCATACATACATACATACATACATAATTGGTCATTACAACCCTTCAGTCAGGATTACGACCTAGCTTCTCATATTCCTTATGTTGTGGGTGTTAATTTTATACATGAGTGGCAGGACCTACAGTTTAAAGTCGACTCCGAACGACAGATTTTTGAGAAACTTTTCATGGCAATTTGAATTGCTCTCAGAGTTTTTGCCAAAAATCTGCTGAGAGGAAGTCGCCGAAGAAATACTTTTTGTATTTTGTTTGATGTCTGGCCTGGGGTTTGAACTCTGGCTTTTACACACTACCTACTAGACTACGGCGATTTCGACTTCTTTGCCATTCTTTTTCTTTAAATAAAATTTAAAATAATTTTTTGTCACACAGAAACGTTTAAAAAAATTAAACTCAAGAATAAATTGCAGTTTGATTTCGCTGTTAGTTTCGTTGTGGCAACTTCTAGAACCTATTTGTTGATTTGTTATTGTAACTCTTTTTTATTTTCTATTATTTTTCCTTAAATAAAATTTAAAATGATTTTTTGCCATACAGAAAGATTTAATAAAATTAAACTTAAAAACAAATTGCAGTTTGATTTCGCTGTCCGATCCCTGTACCATTTAATATTGCCATTAAAATAAATGATATTCAGATTTCTTCCTAGTGAAACTATTGTTGTTTTTGTAAAATTATTACAGCATTTAGGGAAAGTATGAAATTTTAATTATTCAACAGTACAATTGAGAGAAGTTTTTTGAATTATGGCTTAAAATAAATGCGTTCCATTGACCTGTTCAGTAAGAAAAAAATTAATCAAAAGAACTCAAGTCATCGTCGGTCGTCGTCTACTGTAATCGTACATAAAAATCTTTGGATTATTTTAAGCTGTGTTTTTAATTTTTCTTTCAATTTTTACATCGTTATTATTAACATATTTAAATATTTGTTTTTAAATAATTTCCATTTCCATTTACAATTATGGCTCATTAAATTATTATTTAAAAAAAAACACATTAAAATAAAATAAAAAAAATCTTGCGATAAGAATTATTGAAAAAAAAAAAAAAACTGCAACGTAGTTGTAATGAAAATAAAAATCACAACAGATTGATTAAAAATATATTAAAAAAATTAACAAAAAAAAATATAAAAAAAAAGAAATAATATAATATAATAAATATATTTAATAGTCGTATTATTACAAACAAATTAATTTCCTTCTTCTTCCTTCTTTTTTAATTTTTAAACGAAAGAAGAATTAAAATATAGTTCAGCAGCAGTCGATAGCAAAAATTAAAAATAAAAAGGAAAAATTTTAAAATATAAAATTATGGAAATTTTTTCGTGTAATTAATGTGATTAAAAACAAAAAAAAATAATTTAAAAATAAATCAAGAAAAATGTGTCTGTAAAGACATAAAAACAAAAAAAAAGTCATTACAAGAAAAGCAGATAAACGGTTTACTTTACTTGCTGCCAAATGGAGAAAGAAACCAGACTGTTTTAAGGCGATAAAATAAAAATCAAAGTGAGTATTGATTTTAAAAGAAATTGTTTTTAAATATTAAAATACATACATACATATATTGTTTACTACACAATACATAACAACTTTTAACCTTTATTTATTATTATATTATCCTTATCTTTATTTATTATGATACAATTACAAATTATATTATAATTATTACAAGCTGAGTAACTTAGACCATAAGCTCGGTATAGTGTAACCGATTAGAGTCTAAGCTGGAAATCCAACCCACCACCCTCAACCTAATAAACATTACCCACTAGTCTAGCAGGACATCCTTCTTACTTTACAATTTCGAAAGAAATAAACGGTCCGCCAGATAACTTTTTTTTTGAAAATGCTTTAAAAAAAAAACTGCTGAATATTTTCTCAAATTTCTGTTTTTTATTTGAAAGTACAATCCTTCCGGTTAATAATGGAAAATAATTTCATTCAAATGGCTGCCTCTGCTGGCCATGCAGTAGCCTACACGATCGTTCCAATTTTTAAGCACATTATCGATTGTGTGCAGCTGTACTTCACCAATGGCTTCACGAATATTGTCCTTTAAAGGGTCAATTGTCTCTGGCTTGTCGGCGTAACACTTATCTTTGACGGCACCCCACAAATAATAATCCAACGGTTTCAAATAGCAACTCCGAGGGGGCCAAACGACATCAGCTCTGCGGCTGATAATGCGATCTTCAAATACAGGGCGCAAAACATCGAGTGTAGCTTAGGCTGTGTGGCACATAGCGCCGTCCTTTTGAAACCAAATGTTGCCAATATCCTGCTCTTCAATTTTTGTGAACAAAAATTCCTTCAACATGGCCCGCTTACGATCGCCATTGACTGTAACAGCCACTCCTTGCTCATTTTCGAAGAAAAATTGCCCAATTATGCCTCTGGAGCAAAATCCGCACCCAACAGTGACTCGTTTTGGGTGTGTCGGCTTTTCAATGTATGCGTGCGGGTTTTCTGTGCCTCAAATACGACAATTTTGCTTGTTTACATACCCGCCAAGATCAAAATGAGCTTCATCTGAGAAGATGATTTTTTTTGCCAAAATCGGCATCTTCTGTAAGTCGATCGCAGGCCCACTTAGCGAAGCGAAAACGCATTGGACTTTGTATGGCGTCATACCAAGGTCTTTATGCAAAATTCGGCTCAATGATGTCTCCGAAATGTTCAATTATTGAGAACGACGGTGAATTGATGTTGATGGCGCTTCACGCACACTTTCTGCCACAGCAGCAATATTTTCGGGTGTACGCACTGTTTTTGGCTTTTCACGCTTTGGTTTATCGATGAGGATGCCAGTTTCTTTCTCTTTTTTTCACAAGATAACGAACATACGGAGCTGACGGTACTTCTCTTCTTCCCAAATTCCGTACGCAATTTTCGCACACATTCTGCAACATTACCATGATTTTCAAAGTAATGTCGCAATATTTCCCAGTGTTGTTCAAGCGTATACACAACCATATTCGTTCAGCGGAAGGATAAAACTATTTATCTGTCAAATCAGACATGAGCTAAGTGTTACATACATATGTACATAATTGGCCATTACAACCCTTCAGTCAGGATTACGTCCTAGCTTCTCACACCACTCATGTTGTGTGCGTTAATTTTATACATGAGTGGCGGGACCTACAGTTTAACGTCGACTCCGAACGACAGAATTTTGAGAAACTTTTTCATGGCAGTTTATTTTACTCTCAGAGTTTTTGCCAGAAATCTGCTGAGAGGAAGTCGCCGAAGAAATATTTTTTTTTTCATATTTCATTTTTGATGTCTGACCTGGGATACGAACCCGGACTTTACGAATAGTAAGCCAACACACAACCTACTACACCACGGCGAGAGCTAAGTGTTACCATTCTCGAAATAAGCACTAGTTGGAAAAAAACACGTTAGATGGCGGACCCGATAGTTTTAAATAAACATAAAATTTGTTTTAATGGCTTAAACATTTCAAGACTGTTCTCTTTGGAACATAATTATTTTAATGTTTATTTTTAAACACAATTACTTAGGCTTTGTCACTGTTTTCAAAGATATTATTAAAATCGCACTTATGTAAAGTTATGTATGTTATCAACTCTGTTAAAGTTATCAACTCTAAAATATAAATAAAACTCGGAACATTCATATATACATACATAATTGGTTTTTACAACACTTCAGTCAGGGTTATGACGTAGCTTGTCACATCAATTGTGTTGTATGTATTATTTTAATCCACGAGTGGCGGGACCTACAGTTTAAAGTCAATTCTGAAAGACAGATTTTTGAATGAATTTTGCGTTGCAATTTTATTTTACTCTCGAGAGTTTTTGCCAGAAATCTGCTGAGAGGAAGTCGCCCTAAGCAAGGTACCTACCGCATTTGCTTACAATCCATCAAAATTACGTTCTGATGGCAAACATTGGTGGACCCCTTCCAAGTAAGAGGAAGCTACTCATAGAGGCTGGAAATAGCATACTCCTCTATGCGTCTGAAATCTGGGCTTCTACTTTGGAAACCCGGATCAGGGCTAGAAAACTACTGTCTGCGCAGAGATTAGTTGCTCTACGAGTGACATCCTCGTATCGCACGGTATCGACACAAGCTGTCCTAGTTATAGCCGGAATGGTTCCCATAGACCTACAAGCATATGAGCGCTGGATGATCTTCAACGCCAGGCAAAGTACGACTCAACCACAGAGCATAGAAGCGATAAAGCACGAAGTCTTCCTAAAATGGCAATCTCGCTGGGAAAATGAGCAGCATGGAAGGTGGACATATAAACTGATTCCCGAGTTGCAAGTGTGGAAAAACAGAAAAAACGGCGAAGTAGACTACTAAATAACCCAGATGCTGACCGGTTACGGATATTTCAGAAAGTACCTGCATCACATGGGCAAATGCCGCTGGCCATTCTGTATCTATGAAGAGAAAGAAACGTTAGATGATTCCGAACACAATTTCTTCAGCTGTCGTCGATGGGCCGAAAGCCGTCAGCGAATGGAAGCTGAAATCGGCGTCATTAGCCCTACAAACGTCGTGTTGAAAATGATAAACAGTAGAGAGAGCACGTCCTGCGAGGGAAGAAATTTGACCTAGGCGCAGCAGAATGAGAATAGAGCGGAGCCTGGACGCAGGCTAACGATGATGGAACTGGAACATATGCCAGAAAAGGGGTCCACCTCGAAATAATACAACCGTGGTTCCGAGGTGGAATGATTCCCCGGTGAGGAGACAAGGCGGGTTTTTAGTCAGTATACCCAGTGGGAGAGTCCGATATAACATGTCTGGTAACGACCATCATGAATGCATAAAGCACTTTCCCTCCCTCCCGCAAAAAAAAAATCAAAATTACGTTCGAATACCAACCTCTTAACCTTGTTTGAATCGTTTCAGTCAAAATAAACGTGACTTTAAACGTCGCTTCGAAACATCGTGATGAAGAGTGAGTGTACCATTTAAAGAGAACAACGAACAGTATGAGTTAAAACCGATGGAAGTGCCATCAGGTACTATCAGAAGGAGAGGCAATTGCAGTAGTTCTTTAACATTACAAAGAAGTTTTGTTCGCGGAAACCAGAGGTTTTTGTTATACTGAAAACCTCAGAATTGCTCATCAACCTAAGCTTTCTAGATGACCTAACCTAGGCGTGTTTGTGTCATTTTCAGAAGAGTAAAGTAAATACTTACTTACTTACTTTATTGACCATAACAACCCGTTTAACGGCTTTCGGCCTGCCGCAACACATTCTCCCAAGCGCCTCAGCTTCTTGCGCACCTACGCCAGTTGGTCACACCAATCGATGACAGGGCTTCCTCGATTTGGTCCTTCCAACGGATACAAGGTCGTCCTCTTCGCCGACTTCCACAGATTCCCGCATCAAATACCCGTCTCGCCGGAGCATCCTCCTCCATTCGAACGACATGGCCGAGCCAGCGCAGCCGCTGGATATTAATACGCTGTACAACGTCAATGTCGTTGAGGAGCTCATACAGCTCACTGTTGGATCGGATGCGGAAATCATCGCCATCTCGTACTGGACTGAACATCTTACGTAGGACTTTTCCCTGGAATACTCTCAAGGCTGCTGCATCAGTTCTTAATAGGGTCCATGCCTCTGCGCCATAAAGAACCACGGATAGGATGAGTGTCTTGTAGAGTGTTAGTTCTTTCGTACGAGAGAGGTCTCTGCTACTCAATTGCCTATTGACACCATAGTAGCACCTGTTGGCAAGTGTGGTCCTGTGCTTGATCTCCAGACTGACATCATTTTTGGTGGTAACGGCGGAGCCATAGGCATAGTTATCGGCCGTAATCTGAGAAATAATACGCCGCACGTCTCTACTTGTCGATAACATATACTTTGTTTTGCCCTCATTTACTGCCAAATCCATCTTATTAGACTCCCGTTCAATGCACTAAAGGCACCAGTAACATCTCGCTTTGTACGCCCTATGATGTCAATGTCGTCAGCGTACGCAAGCAACTGGACACTTTTTTGGAAAATAGAGCCATTCCGTTGCACTCCCGCCTTTCGCAGAGCACTCTTCATGACGAAGTTGATGAGGTGGCATGATAAGGCGTCGCCTTGTCTGAAACCTCGCACGGTATCAAAAGGTTCGAAGAGGTCCGTTCCTACTTTGACGGAGCTGCAGGAATTGCTCAACGTTATTCTGCATAGCCTTATCAGCTTCGAAGGTATACCGAGCTCAGATATTGCGGCAAAAACACGTTCCCTTATGGGACTATCGAAGGCAGCCTTATAGTCGACAAAAAGATGTTGTTTGTCGACTTGTTGTTCGTGGGTCTTTTCCAGGATTTGGCACAGTGTGAAGATCTGGTCGATGGTGGTTACTCATCTTCAGAAGAGTAAAGTAAATAACCCTGAATTAAATTCATGAAAAAGAACTAAAGTGCAGGAGAATGACTAAATTGAACGAATTGCTTGAACATACATACACTGTTCTTACCAGATTTGGTTCCAAGCTGTTACCAAAACTTAAAAAAATGTGTCTGGAAAACGTGGTATAGAGCCTGTACATTTTCTATTAAAAAAAATATTTTAATTTATTTGATTTTATTTTTAAATCTTTCATTGTATATTTTGTTATTTTTTTTCTTTTAAATAACAGAAATAGTTTTGGTAGTCTAGAAAGAAATGTACAGTTTTATATATAAAAAAAAAGAATTGAATAAATTTTAATATTATCGTCTATGAATACTCGTACATGACGAGATTTATGCCAGACACTCAACAAAACCTACTCGTATGATAAAATTCTACAAAAAAAATCAAAATCAAAAGAAGAAAAAAACTGGGAAAAACATGTTTTAATGCGAATTAAACAAAAAATAAAATGAAATAAAAAGATAAATTAAACACAGTATTATTATTATTATTGTTCGTATATTTATTATGTATATTGTTATTGTATCATAGAAATAAATTCTGTTAAAAAGTTCATCTTGTATTTTTTTTTAAATTTATTTTACGGTTTTTGCATTGACGTACGATTCTATCAAATGGTCATTCCATTGGCTTACTTATACCAGATACAAGTGTCTTACAATATAAGAGTTACAGTATAAGAGTTACAAATCAAAGTATAAGAGTTACAAGTGGAAGTATAAGAGTTACAAGTGAAAGTATAAGAGTTACAAATGAAAGTATAAGAGTTAAAAATATACAAGATATACAGATACAAGTATCTTACAATATAAGAGTTACAAATCAAAGTATAAGAGTTATAAGTGAAAGTATAAGTGTTACAAATTAAAGTATAAGAGTTATAAGTGAAAGAATAAGAGTTACAAGTGAAAGTATAAGAGTTAAAAAATTATTAAAAAAATTTGAAAATTTAACATCGATTTTTAGACAACTTTTCTTTTGCCAAAATTTGGAAAAGCCCTCTAAAAGTTTTAACTATCGATGCTCTTCTGAAATCAGTAAACCGATAATAAAATATTCTTGGTACACAGTGAGTTGTAAAAATCGCATTTCAACACATCATTAAGCAACTAATTTAAGATCTTTAAAGGAATTTTCTTACTTGGAGTTCTCTTAGAGTTTAAAATCGGGGAAAGAGTAATAAACTCTTAAGAAAACAGGCGTAAAACCGTAAATTCACTTTTAAGCTCTGTTGGAATAAACACGCATTTGTTGTATTATAATTTTATTGACCGCTAGACCAACGATATCTGAAATTCAACTTGTCTTGTTCGATTAATTTTATTGTACAAAAATTGCAAATTTTTATTGTGATAGAGGTTTACATATCGACGCCTCCATTCTACAACGTTCGAAGTGTACTTTTAAATTCTACGTTCTCTAACTTAAATGCTGTCAAAATTTGGTTAAGATGCGCCGATTTGTTCCGAAGTTATAGGGAAAAATCTCCTTAGAATACACATATAGTCGTATGTCGCGTGAAAACTTTGAGAGCTCATAACTCAAAACACACTTTTTCGACTTAGAATGTTATAGAACGGAGGCGTCGATATTATATCACTAGAGTTGGAAGCCTGCAGAACTTATATCGGCTGTATTCAAGATACATACACATACGTAATTGATCATTGCAACGATTAAGTCAGGGTTACTACCTAGCTTCTTATATTCCTTATATTGTGTGTTACTTTTATACATGAGTGGTGGAGGACCTACAATTTAAAGTCGACTCCGAACGTCAGATTTTTGAGAAGCTTTTCATGGCAATTTTATTTACTCTCATAGTTTTTGAAAGAAATCTGCTGAGAGGAAGTCGCCGAGGAAATATTTTTTCATATTCGGCTTTGTTACAGATGTCCGGCCTGGCATTTGAACCGTGGCCTCACGTCTATTAGTGAAAACACTACCTACTAGACTACAGGCGACTTTATTAAATATACTGTCCCATCAATTATGAATGGAGCTGCACGCGAATCAAACGGTTTGTTTGGGTTTTTAATAACACAGATGACGACTCAGATGACGACTCCCGTCTCCTAACTGATTAGAACTATAACCTAAACCAAGTTCAAAAGTCTACTCGTAAATTCATTAAATGGTATAAATATAACGTCGCTAAACTTAGACAATATACCACTGAAACGCAGCTATCTCGATAATATATTGACATTAATCGGACGCTCCGAGATTGATATAAATACAGTCATCCTTCGATTTACTTTGCCTCGATTAACGTTGTTTCGATTTACGTCGCCAGATTTTTTGTTCCCTCTAACTTCAATTTGCGTCGTCATCCGAATTTTTTTGGAACCAACTGCGACGTAAATCGAGGGATTACTGGAACTTGTTTAAGGTTCTTGTTAAAAACATACTACTTTGTCGTATGAGCAATATGAAATTCGATTTACGTCGTTTCGATTTACGTCGCCTTTTTTTAGAACAAACTGCGACGTAAATCGAGGGATTACTGTAACCGAATGAAAAATGCAAAACAGCCATTGAGGATTTTAAACTACATTTGAAAATCATCTCAGATTAAACGTAGCACCGACATACGCATATCCAAACTCCTACTTATTGTCTGTCTTGTTCTTTAAAGGCGAAATATGGAATATATCATCAAGATCCATTTGCAGTATCTAGGCATTGTCTCAGGAAAATAGAAATTATTGCACAAACCAACACTTATACGAGAAGATGTATAGTGAAATCAAAACGAGGATTCGGCTCCGTACACTGAGGAAAAATTGCCAAAGTGGTCTTTTAGTGGAACCTAAGTACACGCGCTCATATATAGGGACAATGAAATGAAGAGGAAACATGCATGGGGGAATGCAATCAATATGTTACCACTCAGGAGAAATAATCGGAAGATTTTTGAAGTGGCCCTATGTTTCAACTGAGAACGTGGCTGATAAGAATAATAAATAAAGATAAGATATCTTATGCAATATATGAGCGAATGAACTGACCAAGTGCGGCACAACCATCGTACTTTCTACTGAATTCTCTGGGAATCCCTCTGGAATTCTTTCTTTGGCAACCTGCGAGCTTATAATATACAATGCAGTTATGGACGCCATCAACGCCAGATGGGCGGCTTCGGTTAAGGGCAAAACGATGCAGAAAATATGGTCAAAGATGGATGAAATGCTTATAAAAAGTTGACTTAAAAACAAAAGCAGCACGCTCGTTATTAAAGTCATTACTGGGCATTGCATTACAGGAACTCATGCAAGGCGTATTGATCTTGGACACTTGCCAAACAATTCCAGCAAAAGCTGCAGAGACGACAAAGAGGAGGAGGCAGTTTTTCACTTAGTAGCACTAGACAATCCGGCTGCCGGACTACTGCAGCGTGTTCTAGGCGGAAGTAATGGCCATCTGCCGGGCCGCACAGTGGATCCTCGCCTATGGTGTTCCTGTACCTTTCACCCGTATCTCGATCTACTCCGATAGCCAGGCTGCGATAAAGTCTGTCGAACGTTGCGGACAATTCCAGGATCGTCAGAGAATGTCGCCGCTGCCTCAATCTCCTTTCTGGGCGCCTCGGCGTCACACTTGTCTGGGTTCCTGGACACTGTGATAGTCCGGGAAACTGCAGGGCCGACGAGCTGGCCAGGGCGGGCGCACTATTTCCGGAATCTTCCTCAATCAACTTGGGAATGCCACTTACCTCGTTCAAACTGGCTATTCTCCCGGGATGCCAACCGGACCTGGATCAATGAGGAGTCCTGCTCCATCGCTAGGCTAACTTGGCCCACAATGGATAGGAGACGTACCAACCAACTACTTGGACTTGGCCGTAATATCATCTCGATTACTGTGTTATGGGTAGACACGCGGAAAGAATGCGACTCCCATTTAACGACTTCTGCCGTGGATGCAGATCCGCCGATGAGGAGGAGACTGTCATCCACTTCCTCTGCCAATGCCCATCCCTTGCGGGGTGCAGATATAGGTTATTTGGCTCTCGGACACTTGTCAGCTTGACGGAGCTATCGTCCATTGATATCAAGGACATAGCCCCGTTTATCAAACTTTCTGGCTGGTTTTCCAGCGTGGGGTAGTCGTGCTTTTTGAAAATGTGCAACTTCCCCTCCTTGGATCGGAGGAACTTGGTCAGTACAGAGGCTGCGTTCGCCTGTGGCATCACAACGGGCCGCTATGCGTGCTCAAGTAAGCTTTTTGGTAAATTAAAGCTACCACGCTAACCTAAGCTAACCTAGCACTAGACATTTTATTGTCTACCACATAGACGAACTGAAGGAACTGTTAGGCATGGACACTGGCTCGATCATAAGCTCTGAGTGATTCCGGGAATAGGGGAAAATTGAAAACTTTGGCATCTCAAAGGGCCTCATGTGGCCTACCTTTTTTTGGGTAGGCAGCCATCTCTACCTGTTTACTTAACAGACTGAAGGATCTTGACTACACTGATGATATATCTTTCCTAACTTTTTAGCAGTGCAAACTTAACCATGTCCAAGAGAACGCGAAAAGAGCTGGCCTCGCATGAAATTCATTAAAAACCACATTGATGGCCAAAAAAACGCAGAATTTACTGTCACTAACTTCAGACTGTGCTCCACTGGAATTTAGTTATTGCGGCAGCATATTGACATTGAGGGCACTTACATGGCGGACGATATAAATATGTTAGCAGTGAGGAATAGTACATAAAGATAAGATACTCCTATCTTGTGCAATAATTGACGGAATGTTAGAATGGAATTTAGACTAGAGATGGTTAGCTAGAGAGCAATAAATGAACAATGAGTGCTTCCAGTGCATAATGCTTCTTTAGAGGATTATTAAAATATTTTTTTACATAACCAATCGTAGAAATTTAACCGAAGAAGATAAGTTTCGACTCTGCTTAAAGACATCAAAGCCGACTGTGTTGAATATAGTTGATAACAAACCAACTGTTAACGATTCTCTTGACGGCTTCAAGCATGACTCATACGTAAGTTGTGCCCGTCATATTATAGGCAGTTATTTCCGAATATTGTCACTTAGTTTTAATTAATTAGCACTAGAAACATAATGGAAATATAAATAATAAATCAAATAATAATAAATCAGCCATTGCAATAATTTGAAGCAACAATTGGACAATTTTAGACGCAATACGTACATTCTTATTAAATTAAATTAAAGTTGCGTTGTGGTTATACTAGCCCTAGGGCGGTGGTGGTTGGTACGAGAAATAAAACACGATTCATTTGAAAAAAAGAGAGCATTTGATTAAAACCTGACTTGAAATACTTTCTAATGAAGTGATATAATCGATAAATTTTACTTTTTGACCCAAAAATTGTTCAATTTGAGTGCCATCTCTAAGATGATACGACTATTTTGGAAACTTTTTGAAATTTGATTCTTTTTTTTTTAGATTTTTACATAAATCAACTGAAATATGATTCTCAAGTTGTTGTTTCATAGCTATTTCGAAGTGTGTTTCAGGTGAGTTTGGCCAAAGTCATGCTTTGAGCTTTAGACTCTGCAAAATAAATAAAAATTGAAAAACAAAACACAAGACACCAAAGAGAAAAAAGAGGCAAAACAGAAGTACAGATAAAAAATATAAAATCTATAAAAAAAAATTAATAAAATTAATGTGATTTGTTGAAATAAAACAAAAAAACTTGGCTGGTATCTCTTAGAAAACAGCTATGACAACAACAACAACAATAATAATAAACAGCAAACAGCAAAAGATGGAGCTTCAAAGAAATGTGGTACTAAAACCGGTTGTTTAAGTTGTTTTTCTGTTCACCTTCTTCACGTTTTTACGTTTTTTTTCTTTTTTTTTCTTTTTAATGTCATGTTCGCTTAGACACCAATGGTCTTATATGCATGTATTGTCTAACCCAATTGGTCAAAAGGTTAGCCACATGTTTAGTTTGCAGTTTTCAAAGCTTTTTTTCCGATTTCCTAGTAATAAAAAAACAGCTTCAATACGACAATACATTTAATTGTCAGCTATGTAAACCTTATGTTATGGACAATTGGGTGGCTTAGACACACACACTCGCACGCAAACATTCATGCACAAAATTAGTTTTCTTAATAACTACGGCAAGCAACAGCATAATTCACATTTGTTTTTAACAACTACACCAGCAACAACACCAATAATAATCATTTAACAGTAATACAATCACAACAACAACTACATCTGAAATGAATACCTTCATGTTTAAAACACTACGAAAGGAAAACTAATTTCTTGTTTTAACATTTTTTTCTTCACTTTTGACTCGTATTTTTTTTTTTTTTCTTTCTAACTCGTATGAATAAAATTTTAGCGCCACCCTGTTGTTGAAATTGTTAAATGACTTGCGTATTTATTTGATTGCAGGTCTATTCTCGAATATATTTCGAATATTTTGAAGATTTATAACAACAGTGTAGTATACCACGTGTTATTCTTCAGCTCGAAAGCAAACGGCCTCAATAGGTAGACTTCCATTGGACTCTGTAGGAGCCAGTGATGCACTAGAATGTTCGTGGGAGTACATAACACCCTCAGTCTTGGTGGCTATGCCGCAGTGCTGCTTTTGCAACCTCCTTGCTAGATCTCATTGTTCATATGTTCTGTTCATAAAAACGTTCTACTCAGAGTGTTTTGCTGGATTTGGTATGTGGTTTGAAGCAACTCAATATTATTTATAGTGTTGGGTTAAGTTTCGCATCCTCATATGAGAATGAGCCTAACACACGTGTTCTACACTGACCTGCTTTGTAGATGCAGGCATCCTGATGTAAATTTGCGTTACTGTTTTTCAAGCTTGTGATTGAAATTCTTCTATGGCGTAGAAGGTAGTATTTGGACTTTTTAATCTCTTCAGCTGAATGTGGTGTATTTATTCTCATTTATTTTATCTTGTTGAAGTTATGGCCATCTAGGAGAGTACAACACCTTTATACTACTCGAAAGCAATTTATGTCTGTAGCACTTCAAGGTCTATTGAACAAAATTTGTTTTTATTTCAACATGACGTATGAGTAACATAGAATTGCTTAGGAGTGTACCAATCTCCAATACCTTATCAAAAAGCAAACTAAACTTGTATACGTTTGCAAAAGTCCATTCTTTTACATTTTTATTTGCCTCTTGGCTATTTCTCGATGAATATTACTTATGATTTATTTGATTAACACAATAGCAAGTCAATAAATCTATGTTTTTTGGTATTTTGAATAAAAATATTGTCTTGGTTTGCTAAATAATCTCCTTTGAGTTCTATACAGTTTGTAGCTCGTTTCTTCAATCTTTTTACTCCCTTCAAATATACAGTGGTGGCCTTATAATTAGAAACAATGTTTCTGTAACAGAGTTCTCTGGAGTGACGAATCTAAGTTTAATTTGTCCCAATCTGATGGAAAAACGTATGTAAGATGTCCTCCAAACAAAGCCTTTCATCCCAGGTACACAGTGAAATCTGTAACACAAATTAACAAACATACATGTTGCTAAGTCGTTTCCAATTATAAGGCCACCACTGTATGTCGTGATCATTAGAATAGACTTGATTGTGTTGTGATTCCATCTTTGATGTTAAATTTCCCTCTACCGCAGTTTTGAAAACAAAGAAACTTCATATCTAATCAAATTCGAAAGATAGGGTGTATGAGAGAGCAATTCATAGCCTAATTTATGAATTTTTTTCATGGAAACTCTTTTTTGTTATATGAGCACTCTTGCATTGCCTTTGTGCATAAATACTTTAACCAAACTCTTATAAAATGGATCCACAAAGTTGACATAATATTCGCTATCAATTGTTTTAGTCTTTTGAAGACTGTACTGTACCGTGTAAATCTGAAAAAGAATTCAAAATGGTAGAGACACGTTAGCCTTCTGCGTCGATTTGTGTTGAGAGAATTCCGCGGTTTTTACTCTTGGTGTGTCATGGCGGATCCCTTTTACGTTCACGTTTATGGCGATCGTCCAAATTGTGGTTAAACAATGCCATAGGTAGGTAGGTAGAGGTGGCTGCCCATCCAAGAAAAATTTTTGGATGGACACACTTAGACCACATTGGGCCCATTGTGCTACCACAGTCATCCGTTATCCCCTAGTCTCGAAACCATGCGGAGCTCCTGATGAAGTGATTCAGGCTGCCAATGTCAATCCCTGACAGTTCCTCCAGATTATCCATGTAGTAAGTACCCAAGTGCTTCCTTCTCCTTTGGCATAGAGCCGGGCATGTACCCAGCAGATGAGGGACAGTCTCCTCTTCTTCCTCATCTCTGCAGCTTCTGCAGAAGTCGTTAGCAAGGTGTCCAAGACCAATGCGCCTCGCATGCGTACCCATAACGCAATGCCCCGTAATGACAACGACAACTACACTGAGCGTGCCTCTTTGGAGTTTAAGTAGACTTATTGTGCGCCCCTCATCCAGCCTTGGCCAGATTTTACGAGCCCTTCTACCCGTGTTCGAGGCCGCCCACCTGTCGTTGACGAAATCGACGATCGCATTATCAATTATGAGCTTGCAGGTCCTCATAGGAAGCCCAGATTCGAGAACTCAGCGGTGAGTTCGATGGTCGTGCCCCGCCTGGCAAGTTCACCAGCTCTACAGTTACCCGGAATACCACTGTGCCCCGGTACCCATACGATATGGATGTCATATCGTTCCGCTATCTCGTCGCGATATCTGCGATAGCCGTACACCGTCTTGGAGTTCATCACATTAGAACTCATAGCCTTGATAGATGCCTGGCTATCAGAAAGTATGGTGACGCTCCGCTTGGAGACCCTTCCATCCCCAATAATACTCACCGCATCCCCAATAATATGGCCACCACCTCCGCCTGAAAGACACTGCAGTGGTCTGGTAGTCTTATAGACTGAGCTATTCCAACCGATTCCGAAAAAATTCCACTGCCAACCGCTCCGTTCAGCTTAGAGCCATCGGCGTAGACTGTCCAGTCGCCCAGAGACGTTTACTTATTTTAGCAGCCACTCCCCTACAGAAAAGGTCAAGCGGAAAGCCCAAAATTATCTCCAGTGTCGACGTAGATGTAGTGCGCAAGGCACCACTAATGATAATAGAGGCAGATCTCTGCAGTCGCTGTATTAGTTTCGAATTAGTCTTCTTTTCAAGAGATTCCCACCAAACTAGGCATCCATAGGTCAAGATAGGTCTGACCACCGCTGTGTAGATCCAGTGTGTCATCCTAGGTCCTAGGATGCCATACACTCCTGTAAAGTTGTCAAACAATTCTATTTGTAAGCATCTAGCGGAAAACTTTCTCATACTCTAGTAATTCTTCAACATTGAAACCCCTAAACCATATCAGATGCCCATGTCTGTGCAATTTGCCGCTCTAAAGATCTTTGATCGATCAACACAATTAAGAATTTTTTCAATTGTTATGGAAACAGAGACCTTAACTAAGAAATCTCCCACATGCTTCAGCGGCCATAATAAAATTCAGCAAAGCCTACATCAAAATTATTTCACAATTTCGAAAAAATTTTATCCTCCAGTAATTTCGTTTGCAAAAATCCTGTTTTAGCGACTTATATAGCATTTGGCAATATGTTGTTAAAACTATCGACAGTAAACGCCATACGCATTATGGACCAAACAAAAATTCGGGACCAGCGAGGTTTTTAGGTTTTCGGAAGAAGAAAACTATTCTTTCATCTAAACCAGACAACTGTTCTTCAGCTGTCAACATGTAATAAATACTGTGGGGAATCCAATTGACATGCTTAAAATTATTTAAATGACCATTTATCCCATCTCAACCAGGTTTTGGGCCAAGCATAAGATAGAATACATACATGCGTTTTGGACTTATGCGGGCGTTAAGCGATTCTCTTCAACCTGATATTTCCCTTTGATCTTTGGACGAACACTTACGGATTTCTCACGGATCAAAAACTTGTTTGAGGGAGTATCCTCACCCATCCGTACATGTTCTAGCCAACACTGTATAATTCAATGTCATACATGAAATGCCGCTATTCTCCAGCGGCTTACAGATTTGTTCATAAATCGTATATCTTTGTACTGCGTTCAATTGAATTATAATGGGCAGAATATTTCAGATTCTTCAATCCTTAATTATTTTGGTAGACCATTTCAATTATTTTCATTACAGTTAACGTGCGAAATCGGCTGCCTTCCAAAATGTATCAATACAAAGTTTGTATACAGTTCTACTATGGTATATAAATTTTGTACATATGCAAAGTTACCAAACAATGCATCAACTATAAATCCGATGCCTGATTGCTTTTTGACTGCGTTAAAAATACACATTGACGACGTTTTGAAATAGAATACATTGTATATGTATATTTTGTACAGCGGCATTATGAAGCACTATACTTTCTTCAAACACAAAGCAACTAACATTTTGGAAGGCAACCATTGATTGCTTTTCAGTAAATTTTTTCCTTTTAGGTTAAATTAGGTTGAGCTTAGGTTACTTGGGTGCTATAAGATCCCGTTATAAAACCGGCATAACCTTTTCTGTCGTATGATAACCCTCTTTCTGTCATCTCTCCATTATCCCGTTAGTTTTATGAAGATGGATGTGTGAATGTAAGCCCAAGCACCCTTTTTCGAGGGTGACTTCTGCCACCATCTGTTTAAGACAACCAATCTTGAAGAAACCAACAAAACTATTGAAAAACAAACTTGAACTTGAAAGTACCTTTATATACATACAGTTAGAAGTGTCAATATGTATTACAGCAATAATTCTGTTAATATTTATATATACATATGTATACCATGTTTATATGTGTAAGAGCTTAGTACATACGCCTTACGTTCAAACATTTAATCTCGTAAATGTAAATTTGTTTGAAGGAGAAAAGTCAAGTTTTACTGATTACAACCGCCGAATAGAAACTTGAATAATCAATCTAATGATGAGCTTCGCATGCTTATTTATCAATAAATTTAGAAAAAAAAAACAAAAAATCTTGTAAACCTTGACAGTTGATGACAAATTTCGTAGACAAGTAAGAAGAAGAGTATGAGGCTTCTGGCAAAAAATCGTCTCATTCTAAGACATCGATCTGTTTAGTGTATAATTTGTTGTTTTTCTTTTCATTCAATCATATTTTTGATTTTATAATTTGAAATGGGGATTTTTTTCGATTTCATGAAACATAAACTTTAAAACGTTTGACAGTGTTTATGACAAATAATATTTGTTGGTAAAATGTAGACACATTTTTTCCAAAAAGAAACCAAGGTATTTCCCTATGAATGGCCTTAATAAATTGAATACGAATAAGATGAGTTGAGCATTATCTTACGGAATTGCTGCCGGTGCAATTTTGAAAAGAAATTAAATGTTTAACCACAGCTTTCATACATACATAATTAGCCATTACAACCCTTCAGCCAGGTTTACAACCTAGTTTCTCACACTACTTATGTTGTGTGTGTTGATTTTGTACATGACTGACGGGACCTACAGTTTAAAATCGAACGACAGATTTTTAAGAAACTTTTCATGGCAATTTTGTTTACTCTCAAAGTTCTTACCAGAAATCTGCTGAGCTGGGGCTTGAACCGTGGCCTCAAGTGTAGTAGGTGCTGTAAGCTAACACGCTACCTAGTACACTACGGGGATTTATGATCTTTTAATCTTTATAAAGAGCCAGAAAAACAAACATAAATAAAACGACAAAGAAATTACTTGAAAAGGCCGAGGGAAAGCCAGATTACAATAACAAAATTTCATAGAAAGAGGAGCAAGAGAAGTTGCCAAATTTTTTAAGTACAAACTTATCATTTCGGCAACCTTTCGCCTTTTTGTTTGATTAGTTTCATGATTCCATGGCTTTACTTTTTTACATTTTTTTTCCGGCGAAGAACTCCTCAAAATGTCAAAAAAATTTAACTGCTTTTCGATGTTCTACGGCTAAATACTGGTCACTTCTACTTAATTTCTTCATTGAAACGGCTGAGTTATGAGCAGTAGAGATAATAATTAATCGTTTGTAGTCCCCATAGTCTAGGGAATAGGTTAGGTTAGTTTTGAGGATGTGTACCAACCATTGGGACAAGTACAATACCCAGAGGTCAAGTTACCCATTGTAAATGCGTCCTAGAAAAGAGAGAGAGAGAAAGGATAGTGAAGGAGATAAAGAAAAATATAAGAAAATGGGAAAAGGAGAAGAAGAAGTAAAGGAAGGTCTATGGAGTATTATGTTCAAAAACTCTATGAATAGCAAATTCCCATGAAAAAAACTTCTCAAACATTTTATAAGCAAGCACAGCTTGCTACTAGACAACAGCAACTCTAAATTAACAAATACAACTTATAAATGAGATATCATCAGCAATTGTATACGAATAACTCTCAGGGCGTTTCAAGTTATCATAGTCTAGTGGGTAACGTGTTGGCTTATTAGTGAGAGCTCCGTGGTTCAAATCTTTGTTCAGACATATAGAACAACACGAAATATGGAAAAAAAATTCTTTGGGCGACTTCCCCTCAGCAATCTTCTGGCAAAAACTCGGAGAGTAAAAGAATTTATCATGAACTATACGTCCCGCTACTCAAGGATAAAATTAACACACAGCATGGGTGGTGTGAGAAGCTAGGTTGTAATCTCGACTAAATTGTTATAATCCTTACGATATGAAATTTTAAAATGCAAAAGATTTAGGGAAGGCGGATTAAGAATTAACGTAAAAACCAAGGGTTTCCGTTTACTGCACCTTGAATATAAGTCGTAAGTACATAATCGTGAAAGAAGTTGCCGTGGTCTAGTAGGTAGTGTGTTGGCTTATTAGACGTAAAGCCAGGGTTCGAGCCGCAGGCCAGACATCAAAACAAAATACAAAAATTATTTCTTCGGAGACTTCCTCTCAACAGATTTCTGGCAAAAACTCTGAGTGTAAATAAAATTGCCATGAAAAGTTTCTCAAAAATCTGTCGTTCGGAGTCGACTTTAAACTGTAGGTCCCGCCACTCATGTATAAAATTAACACACACAACATAAGTGGTGTGAGAAACTAGGTCGTAATCCTGACTGAAGGGTTGTAATGACCAATTATGTACATAATCGTGAAATATTGTAACCGTAGGCAATTTTTATATGCCGTAGATAATATTTTAGAAATATTATTTACAACTCATTCGAAATAGTTAAAAAGTTATTACCCTTTTAATGTTTTTTCTGTCTGTCTTCCTTTCTTTCTTTGGTTTTTTTTTGCGAAATAATCATCATCAGAGAGTCTTAACGACAGCCTGTGATTGTAAACGATAATAATGGTTGCGGCAAAATACTTTATTAAATAACAACAATTGCTTATAAACAAATTAAAAATTAATTTTTTTTATTATTAAACTAAACTATTATAACAATAATAATAAAATAAACATTAAATTGAAGTTTAATACCATCATTGTGTGTATGGCATACAGTAGATAATACAATAACGTTTAAGTGAGTGTATAAATTGCCTTAGTATTGGTATACAATATAATATTATTATTAATAAAATAACAAATCTTTTTTTTGTTATTATTTTTGTTATTATTTTTATTTGTTTAGCAATAAATATAAAAAGGAAAGATCATGACAATATCAAAAAAAGAAAAATCAAGAAAAAAAAGAAATACTTGTTGAATGATTGTCACACAGTCACAAATACAAGATCTTTCTCTCACTTAAACGTCGTCACACACTATCAGTCACTTACTTACTCATTCACTCATTTTGTATTATTAAAATTAACAAGTGACTGCGTTTTAGGCTTAAGGCACGACGATTTTTATTTTCTTTTTTTATTCCTTAATTGAATTAACGCCTTTTATCCATCCAGCCATACATCCATCCAGCCATCTATCTATCCATCCATACGTTTCATACAAAACATATCTCAAAATATGTTATGGTATTTGTCACACACACACAGTGTAGTGGTACAGTGTATGCTGTAAGTGTGTTAATATAAATTAAATTAATTTTCATTGCATGATTATTAAGTACAACACACACATTGGATTTTAAAGTTCATTTGAAATTCGTACATTCACTAGAAAAAAGAAGTTACGCACTTTACTTTCGAGAACACGCGCCTATCGGAAAAGTGACAACGTCTGGCGTTTAGGTATTGTTCAAAATTTGCTAAGTGATTAGCCTAACTTGCATCTTAGCTCAACCATAACCTAATAATTCTTATGTGCTTGCTCACAAACAACTAACCACTGCCTCAGCACAAAATGGCTTCAGTAACCATGCCTAATATATTCTTTGAAGATCTCACATTTAACGGAATTACTGCAAACTTCAACCTGAAGACATTTTCGGGACCAAATGGTATACCATATGTTAGCTAATCCGCTTTCAATGTCTCATACCATACCGATATTTGCCTAGAAGAGCTGAGACGGGAGAAGATGATAATTTTAGAAGCTTCCTCCGCCTAGTAGGAAAATGTTCTTCACTTTCCCGGTTTGTGGTAAGCTACAAAAGACGGAAAATACAGAAGCTATAGTCCTAGTAAAATATTGGGTAAAGTTGAATTCCCTGTTGACTTCAAGATACCCGTACCCGCTTTCGATTCTGAATTTAAGACAAAAATATCAGATGAACCCCATTATGATAATGGTTTACTGATTCCAGAGGCAATCATGCAACTATTTACTGACGCTTCCAGATCATGCGACTAATTTGAATGTGTTAGCTTTATAGAACAGTTGTATCTTAGATTAGCCCTTAACATACATAATTGGTCAGTACAACCATTCAGTCAGGATTACGACCTAGCTTCCCATACCACTTATGTTGTGTGTGTTAGTTTTTTTATACATGAGTGACGGGACCTACAATTTAAAGTCGATTCCGAACTGAACTGAACCAACTGAATCCAATTTTAATCGAAAAATCATCTTCAGCGGTGTGAACTCATTTCTGGATGAATGGGTAGGTTAGGTTAGGTTAGAGGACGTGTACTTTGTCAATTAAGTCAAGTACAGTACCCGGAGGTCGAATTGACCCATTGTACAACGTCCTAGTTTCTCACACCACTTATGTTGTGTGTGTTAATTTTATACATGAGTGGTGGGACCTACAGTTTAAAGTCGACTCCGAACGACAGATTTTTATTTTATTGAGAAACTTTTCATGGCAATTTTTATTTACTCTCAGAGTTTTTGCCAGAAATATGCTGAGAGGATGTCGCCGAAAAAATATTTTTTGTACTTTGTCTTTGATGCCTGGCCTGGGGCTCGAACCCAGGCTTTTGCGTCTAATAAGCCAACACACTACCTACTAGACTACGGCGACTTCGGATGAATGGGTACGTGAACAAACAAATTAGTCGAATTTCGGACGATACCCAACCCTATGAGATCCAAAAAAGTCACTTTTTGGCGTGAATTTTGGGCTGATGGCCACATTAGTCCAAATTTTTATGAGAACGACCCGCTTTCAATGGGGTTCGATTTCTAGCAGAGGCTCTGGGTACAAAGACCCTCATAAAGGATTGTTAGTCTGACATGATACATGATTACACAAAAATGAGAATTATTACTACACTGGCCATAAAAAAAAATTGGAGCACACTACCCCCTCTTTCATCTTTCCTATAAACCATCTTTCCCTGTATTCTAACACAATGCGCTGCATAAGTAGATGTCATCCCCTCAGGGTTGGTCTCAAAAAAAATATTGAGTACTAAGGGTCGCTGATTACCAACTTCTTTTTGCCTGAATCGGAAGATCTGGACACCACATGTGGTTCTCATAGATACGTCGTGCCACGTAGCTCAGGCCACATTACATAATCCGCGCGAGCAATTTGAGGGCATGGTCACCTCATGTGAACGTGGCTTCCGAGATCGTGTGATTTGACTCTGTTGGATTTTTTTCTTGTGAGGTTTTCTTAAGTCGTAGGTGTATGTGAATAAGCCACAAAACACAGTGTTCCTTAAAGCCAAACTAAATTATGCCATCAGTCAAATTCAGCTTGATGTTTGCTGTATCGTTGGCTGTACGTTCGAGCGTGCAGAAGAAACTGAGGCATTTGATTTCGCACAAGAACTTGGCAAAATTCAACTGATCCAGGATAATAGCTTATCACACCTTCTCCGTATTGTGTGTGTTAATTGTATGCATGAGTGAAAGGGCCTACAGTTCAGCGAAGATAGTTTTGAGAGTCTTTCCCTTGACAATTTCCTACTGCCAAAGCTTTAAATAGTTGAAGTTGCCCATATGCAATTCCATAACCTGACCAGATAATTTTATTAATTTTTTTTTATAATTTCCTTATTGTTTTAGTGGACTTTGAGGCAATTTACCAATTTTAAATGAACCACTTTATCATCCACTCTATTAAGCAAATGAGTTGCGGTTTTGTAAAATGATCTTTAGGCGCGTCAATTATGTTTTTACGCACAATATCGGAGTATCTATATGAATGTATGTATGTATATAAGTATGTGTGGATAAATGGTAATTTTAAATAAATTTCTATCCATTTCTTTACAATCCACTTTATTACGATTAAAAGAAAAAAGAAAACAGAGAAAAAATAAATCTTTGTGTGATATTGTGCTGATGATGATAATGAGGTTTGAATGCGTAAACTCGTAAAATATATCATCTCGTACGAGCAGTGTATGTGTTGAATCTCTTGCGTGTAATTTAATTAAAATTACATTTAATGCAGATTGGGGAGGGGGGAGAGAGGTAAACAAGAAAACTATCTTCAGTCTTCTATGTGACTGGCTTAGTGGCTTTCTTTCTTGCTTGCTTTTTTACATCCGGGTAAATTAAGCAATTTGTTTTGATATCATTTTTTCTCTGTATGTGCTTCTTTTATATGTTTTTTGTTTCTGTTTTTTTTTTGGTGCGATTCGTATTAAATTTTGTGTATTTATTAAGCCAAATCAAACCAGTTGTTGGTTTGATTGAAGTGAATTTGAAAATATTTGAGAGACATTAAACAGTGCAGATCTCTTGCCTTATAATGATGGGGGGTTCTCTTCTTTACTTCTTTACTGTTAAAAAAAAATATTTTTTGTTTTTAATTTTGACGAACATATATTAAAAGAACCGGTTGAAGAATTTATTGTTGTTTTTATTCTCATTGTTGTTATTTTCATAATTTAGGTGAAGATTATAAGAAACGTATTGTTTTTTTACTTTTTTCAATAAATTATTCAAAATATTCTTTACGAAACTGAACTTAAATACGTTTTTGTAGATATCATGTAGAGGTTAAGGCAATAGGCCAGTCATCATGACTCGTGTCTAATTTTGAAGTAGAACCTTTTATAAAATGAAATGAATATGTAAACTTTCTAAAAATGTGTCTAATTACCACCACCATAGGTATTTGAACCATATTAGCCACTGAAAACACTTTAATATATGGCTTTAGTGTCCCAACTTACTTTTAAAATCATCATACTTTCCGACAGCCAAGCGGCTATCAAGGCATTGGATTCCAGTGTAATAAACTCCAAGACGGTGTACAACTGTCGCAGATATCTCAATGAGATGGCGAACCAATATGATGTTTGTATCACATTCGTACCGGGACATAATGATATTCCTGGCAACTGCAGAGCGGATGAACTGGCCAGAAGGGACACGACCATCGAACTCTCTGATGAATCCTCTACGTTGGGGATCCCTTTGGGCACCTGCAAACTTATAATTGACAATGCAACCGCAGATCTCGTCAACAGAATGTGGGCGGCTTCGGATAAGGGCAGAGCGGCGCAAAAGATCTGGCCGAGGCTGGATAGGAGGCGCACGGCGGCTCTGCCTAAACTCCAAAGAAGTAAGCTCAGTAGTATTTGGGGTTATTATTATTAGTATTGGTCTTAGACACCTTGCAAATGATTTCTACAGAAGCTGTGGAGATGAAGAGGAAGATGAGACTATCCTTCACCTATTGTGCACATGTCCGGCACTTGGTCGGAGGAGAACGAGGTACCTGGTTGTCTATTACATGGAGGATATGGATGAACTGTCATGTATGGATATTGGCAGCCTTAGTCGCTTCATCGGAAGCTCCGAATGGTTCCTGGAATAGGGGAAATGAGGAACTGTGGTATCACAATGGGCCCTGTGTGCGGCCTAAGTGTGTCCGCTCATGACTCACGACTCCGATGACGCCTCCTGTTCAAAATCCACACCAAATAGTGACTTTTTCTTGAATCTCATGTGGATTTGTTCACGTACCTATTTAACCAGAAATGGGCCTCATCGTTGAGCATAGTTTTTCGATGAAAACTAGGGTCAATTGCCTACTGCTCTAGAGTCTACATAGCAAACATCCATAGTTATCTCTGGTTGTTTACTGTCAGTTCCTGGATCAGTTGAATTTTATCAAGTTCTTGTGTAAAATCGAACGCCTCGGTATCTTCCGCACAATCGCACGTACAGCAGTGATGTTTTCGGGATTACTTGCGTTTAGTTGACATACGAATTTTGGTCGATCGTTTACTGAAACAGTGAACTGGAATTTATGCAAAAAGTGCGACGATTGTGGCGAACGAGGTACGTTGCCTGAATAGAACACGTATTTTGAACCGGTGGACCCGAATTTATCCATCACATTGCGAATAGTGCGACGATTATGGCGAACGAGGTAGGAGATACAGAACACTACACTTTTACACGTGTTGGCCATCGTTATTAGTAAAAACAGATTGAATAAATCTTAATGTGACAGACAAGATGGCCCTTATCAACTGCCAAAGCTTGGAAGACCCTTTTAGAAGACACGATATAATTTGTTTTGGATTTTTCTGTTGTATAAATTATAACCACGAATTTCCTTTGTAATTTTCATACTTTCCACGATCATACATACATACATAATTGGTCATTACAACCCTTCAGTCAAAATTACGGCATAGCTTCTGTTATGTTGTGTGTGTTAATTTTATACATGAGTGCCGGGACCTACAGTTTAAAGTCGACATCGAACGACAGATTTTCGAGAAACTTTTTCATGGCAATTTTCTATTTGCTCTCAAAGTTTTTGCCAGAAATCTGCTGAGAGGAAGTCGCCGTGGAAATATTTTTTTCATATTTCGTTTTGATCGAGATGCCTGACCTGCGATTTGAACCGTGGCCTCACCTCTAATAACCTAACACACTACCGACTAGACTGCGACGATTTCACTTCACTTTCCACGATTACTGTCATCTAATTACAAACGAAATCGAGGTTCTCAAAGCGGTCATATCCCTTTAATTTCCCTTAAAATTGTCGCTATGCGGAATACAAATACTTTCTTCTTTAAATGCAGCGAATAACACTTCGTCAGTGTGTTAGGTAAAGATTAGTGCACAAATTAACCCTAAAAAGCCTACAATTTTTTTTAATAAGTAATATTTAGAGAATGTTGAGTTATAGGGTATAACGTAGGTCCATTTAGAGTGTATGTGACTTACTTTTTTCATTTCTTAATATTTAATTAATCAACGTATGTACGTATTTTGTATATAACTTGTTTAGAAAGTATAATTAATTGTTCATTTAACTAATTCTATTTAATTTTGTTGCAGGTTTTTAAAAATTAATAAAAAATTAAAAAAAAAATAAAACAATTTGGAAGGATGCTCGAAAAAACAAAAGAAATTTATAAATTAAGCACAAATCGACATGGACTTTCTTAACGATTTTAACGATCAAATATTAACCGATTTGGGTAAGTTGAAAATCTCTAACAATAATTGCCTATCATTATACCTATCATATCAATTTTTCAATATTTTATAAGTGACGCTTATTTACTTTGGCCCTGTTTTTTCTTTTTATTATTATTATTTTGGCATAAATTTATTATTTATTATACATACTTTGTTTATTAACTTTTATTATCGTCTTATAACTTTAGTCCCACAGAAATTGCCATTAAAGATTTGCTAAGCAACAGTTATTTCATATTTAGCCGAATACAGTTCTGTAAAACAGTGATTTTTTTTTTCAAAAAATTAAATTAAAAAACTTGAATTTAAATTCAAATTTTTTTTAATTTTTAAAAAGGTTTTTAAATTGTTATTGTTGTTCTAACGGCATTTATTTATTTTATTCTTTTTTTTTTTTTTTTGTTAAATAATTATTTAATACATTCTTTTACGCTTCTGCTCTATGAATTCATATTAGAAAAGAAAAATATTAAAAAAACTGTTACAAATACTAACAATTCAAACTAATATACATATGTACAGTACGATCTACATACATATATATATATATGTATAGTTCTAACCAACAACATTTCATATTTATTCATATTTTTAATGTTGTACTTCTAGTTTGAAATGGTTTTTGATTTGCTTGATTTTATTAATCAGAGATGGATAATACTATTCTGCTCTAGAAGTATAAAGAACTAAGGAAAAATGGCAATATAATGGCCTTCAACTGCTTGTTAAAGTGTAAGAGGTAGTAAAAAGATATTCATTATGGACCCTTTTTCCATTTCAAATGCTTTCCTTATAAAAACTCTCGTCCCTATTAGCCGAAAACTGGTACAATCTTATACGTATAAGATTCTCTTATCAAAATCATTTGAATGTATATTATTATTGTTGTTGTTATTAATATTGTTGTGTAGAAGAATAAAAGCAACCGAATAGCCTATATTGAGTTTCCCTATATTGTCGCCCCCAAACCCGTTGTCCTGGCTAACCTCATAATGTAGTTCAGTGCCAGTAAACTCCTTACCAACTGTTTGATAAGGCCGTACAAGTTTCAATTTTCTTCTTCCTCATCACGGAATCTACATATTGCGCTTTAAATAATTCCTATTCTAAATAAATGTTCTTGTAGTCTATCGATTAGAAAACTAATTACTTATTACAGGCTACCTCTGAATAGTACGATGCAAACCTCAATTCCTTTCCCACTATTATAAATATCTAGCAAAAGTTCAAATTGTCGCAAAAACTTCAAGTTATGAAGAATATTTTTTCTTCCTATGTTTCCTTTTGCCGAGTATACCTATCCCAACTCTTTTTCCACCTCCAAAGAAAAGTTTCAGCGCTGTCGAAAATCTCCTTCTGGTAAGCTTATCTACATGCTTATTGCAGGATCTGGGTTCCAGCGCAGACTGCTCATATTTCCTCTACATAATTGATACTACTTCCCCAGAGAGTTTCACATTAATCTCAAGTCAACCTCATAAGAACTGAGTGCTCGAACGGCCGTCTGACTCTCAGATGGTGTTGTTATATTCCGTCCTCAGTGCTTCCGCTTGGAAGATACACATGAGTTTCCCCTTGGGTTCCGAATATTTCACTCTGATACCGTTTCTGTTTCACTCCTTCGTATACCATAGATTTGATATTTTCTTAAAAGTGTACGTAGATTTCGTTAAGTTCCGAATATTTCACTCTGATACCGAACATCCCCGCTGTGTTTGACTCTTTCGTATACTATAGACTTCACCTTTTCTTAAAAGAGTATGTAGATTTCGTTATAAAGCACTGGCCTGGTTCCTATACCCTTTGATGAATCTCGTGTTAAACCTGCTTCTCGCAATATCCTAACCAAAGCTTCCATAGCTCAACAACGGACTTAAACAGAGTTTCTAGCGGAGCCGTGGTATATTAAATATGCATATACGGTTTCATTTCACTGGCTAGGCGCAGTGCTGAAGAACCTTGCAAGATGACGATATCTGACCTTTCAATGATGTTTGTTACTAACGTTATAGTATGTAGGAGGTCAAAGAACTTCTGGATGGTATATAAGGATTATAAGAAGACTCTTTCTTAATTTTTAAAACTCCGAATCGTTATAAAAATTGCTGGTGTTACCATCTCGCTGGCATGAGTTATGTATACGTTCGCGATGTTCTTATAATTAGAATGGGGTCTCAACTAAGTCCTTTTAACGTGATTTATCTAGGGCAAGACATTTAAATATTCATATCTTTTACACTTGCCCTGTTGATTTCAGTCGACTGCTTTCCTGTTAATGGCATTAGGTGACCTTCGTCAAAAATCATCGATCCAGTTCGATTTACTTAACTTACTTAATTGGTCCCTTTTTAGTTAGGATTACAATCTAGTTCCTTACAGCACCCAAATGTTGTTTTTTAATTTTATTTATGAGGGATGTGACCTACAGTTTAACGTCGGCTTCACACAAAAGATTTTGTCAGTTCCATCTACGTCACACAATGTCAGTTGTGATCTATAAGGCTCGCAAATCTGTTCAACTTAAAATTTTTATTATTATTAGATACCAACCCTGTCTTAAATTTATTTATATTTCTGTGTCTGTTTTACGGTTTTTTTACTTCTTCTTTTTTGCATAACAAAAAGACATGTTTGTAACCAACAGATATATTTTGTTTGATCAATAATTATATTTCAAATAAAATGAACCAGAAGAAGAAGCTGAAATATATATTTATACATCTACGTACATGTGTATGTATGTGTATACTCGTATAAACAAACAGTAGCAACAATAAAAATTAACAGCATAAGCAGACGAAGAAAAATATTCTGATTTGTCAATTGTGTGCTAATTTTTTTTGTGAGAAAGTCAATGTAACTAACTACTCCATACTTTGTTAGTTAGTTGACGCAACTAAAAATTTCTTAACGCGTTCTTAACTTAACTTAATTCGCAAAGCAGTGACACTAGTTTAAAAGAAAATTAATTTCGTAGAGAATTTAAAATTTAAACCAAAAAATTAAAAAAAAAAATTAAAAACGATAAAAATAATGCAAATGAAATAAAAAAGAAAATATTTTAAATATTCTGTTTAAATAATATTCATTACAACAAACTAAATTCATTAAAATGTATTGTAAATGCAAATAATCACAGTAAAAGAAAAAAACATGAAACATTGAAAGTCAGTTTGAATGAAAAAGTGTTGCAACGTTTGATTGGAAATAATAACTGTATTACAAATAATTGTAATATGATTTAATAATAATAATATTAACAATATAATAAATTATATTAAATTAATTCATATTAAAATGAAATAAAAATTTATTAACAAAAATAAAATAAATAAAAAAAAATTCTAAACAACTTTCTGCAACACGAAGCCTTTGCAAAAAAAAGCTAACAAATTATGCTTAAATCAGTAGAAAGAATATCAATGCGAATCAAATATTTTATAATTCAAATTAAATATAAAAAAATTTACACCATTTCCTGTGAAATTTAATTTGAATAAATAATATTAAAAGAATTTCTCATGAACTTCATTTTATGTTCTAAAATTGAACTATTTTTGCAATTATTTATTTAATTCAATAATAATTAAACTAAGTTTACTATGAACGCTCTGGCAATTGGATATTTTAGAACAGAATAACAACGGATGGTTTTTGAAAATTAAAAAGAAAAAAAACTCCGTTTACTTGCAAAAGTGAATGAAATATTTACAATACAATCCATTTAGTCTGGTTTAAAACCTAGCTTATAACACCAACCATGTTGTGTGTGTTAATTTCGTATATAAGTGGCGGGATTTAAAGATTTGAAAAACTTTCCAAGGCAGTTTCATTTACTCTCAAGAGTTTTTGCCAACAGACTTGAGAAAAAGTGCACGAAAGCAAAATTTTTTTCATATTTCGTTGTGTTCGAGATATTTGAGCTGAGATTTGAACCACGGGTTCTAGTCTAATAAGTCAGCACACTACCAATTATTCCACGATGACTTCATATATATATATTGAAATAATTATTTTAGGCAATAAATCACAACCTTTCCGTCAAGTTTACGACGTTGGTAGCTTGTCACATCACTTATGTTTAAGTCGAGGTTTAAGGTCGACTCCAAACGACAGAGTTTTGAGAATCTTTTCATGGCAATTTTATTTACTCTCCGAGTTTTTGCCGAAAATCTGCTGAGAGGATGTCACCTAAGAAATTATTTTTTCATATTTCGTTTTGTTGGAGATGCCTGAACTGGGTTTTGAACCATAGTCTCATGTCTAATAAGCCAACACACTACCTTTATTTTTTTAAGATTATTTCCTGTAAATATTGGCTGCAACTACTCCGTATGTAGTCCTTTCGTGTGATCCAATTCTGGCATACTCTTTCCAGTATTGCGGCCATTATTACACCAGTGGCAGCTGAAAACTTGGCAGCCAATGGACCACTCCAAAACGTGGGCCTAATTGCTACCAAACTTGTCTCTCAATAGATTTATTTTATTTATTTATTTTTATGGCCAAGAAAAAAAATCAATAATCCTTGCACGGTACATTAACTATAACGTTGAGATTTTTATAGTTCTTGAAGAATTATTATAAAATGAAGTTGTCGCTCCTAAAAGCGTTTCAAATATGTCATCTTTGAAAGTGCATAGGCAGCTCTTGAACTGTCTCTTTAAAGGCAGCCTCTTGCACTTTAAAATATGCCATGTTTGAAGCGGTTTGTGGGGTGACAGCTTCATTTTACAATACTTTGTTAAGAACCCAAAATTTTATTTGCGAAGAGCACTAATTTGTGCATTACACAACACGATAATAAAATTCCATGATTTGCAAACATTTGTCGTTTGTTGCTCTTACTGGAAATACAAATCTTTCTAAGAAGCATTTGGTGCGATAACTTGCTGTTATTCCATTAACCTATTGAACTCATATGACCCCTATTTGTTGAGAAATAGGTAATCAATTTCACAAGTCTATATGGTAGATGCATAAGGCCTTTCCACCAAAGCCAAGAGTTACTTTTGCTGTGTACATGAATTTTCGTTCTTGAGGCAAAAATATTAGAGGGCGACTGCTTTCATTAGACATTCGAATTATTGCCAGTATAGATTGGAATTCAAAGTTTGACTGTATGGCAGCAGTTTAGCACTACTCCAAAGCGAATGGCCAATAATAATTAGACTCTAGTTCGTGAAATTTAAAACTTTTTACACACTGGTCTTTAAAGGGTTAATGTCTCCTTTCCTTTACTTTCCTTTTTTGATAGCGTCTGTTATAAGGCAATGTCTCCGGTCCTTTGGCCACTCTACATATTGTGTGTTGTCACATGAATTGGAAGCGACTGTTTCAGGGTTTCATAGCATGTCTATTTACAATATATACATATGTATTGTCCATACAGTGATTTGCTCTTGCGGGGAAAAAGTGAGCGCTCCATTAAGATTCGTTGTCCATCGATAAAGGCTTGCCAGCCAAATTCTCTTATTTTCCTCTTCAGGTGGTCATCAAACATGTGTGTAGTCTGACATTGCCAAGAAAGAACCCTCTCTGTTCATGAATGAATTCTGGCAATTATAATTGATCGCAATGTCATCACATTCATAGTGGCCATGCTTACAGGCCAATGCGTTATGGGAAGACAAGCGAAAAGACTGCAGCTTCCATCAAACGACATTTACCGTAGTTATCCACTGTTTGTCAATACCCATCTCTTGCGAGGTGCAGATTTAGGTTACTTGTCTCTCTATTAATTGTCAGCTTAACGAAGCTATCGTCCATTACAGTCCTTCAGTCTGGATACGACCTAGTTTCTGACACCACTTATGTATTTATAAGTGGCGGGACCTACTGTTTAAAGTCGATTTCGAAGGACAGATTTTTGAGAAACTTTTCATGGCAATTTGATTTAATTTAGGAGGATTTGCCAGAAATCTGCCGAGAGAAAGCCGCCGGAGAAATATTTTATCATATTTCATTTTGGTGGAGATGTCTGACATGTGGTTTGAACCGTGGCCTCACACTACCTGCTAGACTGCGGCGATTTCAAGGTTATAGCTCCGTTTATTAAACTTGCAGGTTGATTTTCAGTGTAGAGTAGTCGTGCTTTTAATGTGCAGCCGACGTTATAACGGGCCACTATGCGTGCGCAAGTGTAACTTGATGATCAAGGCTACCACTTCGACCTAACCTAACCTAACCTAACCTATTATGCATTCTTATTTATTCTCTGTTATACAGAAAAGCAAAATATGAGGGTTATGCACTGCAATTTTTTGCTAATTTTTAAATGCAGATAACTTTCCACAGAATCATGTCATTTGAACAATCTCTTCTACAAAAAGTGAACCTTGAAATGGCGTCTTTCAAACAATCTTTTAGAGTACAGGAGATATTACATTTTGAAACCATCTACTGGCAATTTGTAACCGAACTTTACTTGTACTGAAAGGTCATATTTTTTTATATTAAATCGTCATTTGAATTTCCTTTTTTTTATTTGAAATTGGAATCTTGTTTCTTAAGTTACACGCATTTTAAAGAAATATCTGTGCCATTTAGAGCCAATGCAGGTTTTCTTTCCTCTTTTTTTTTTAAGAAACTTAATGCCATCAAATGAACAAAAATTTTCTCACAAACCCCCGAGCAAGGTGTATGTATGCAGACGTTGTGTCTATGTCTATGCACAGGAGACAGGTCTCAGATTTAAATAAAACATTGTTTCATATTAATTTTGCTTCAAATGCCAGTATCATTTATTAAATTGAATTTAATTATTCCACTCTATACACCATTTAATTGTAATGCGTAGCCAAGTGTAAAGAGGAGGAGGTAAATCAAATATTTTTTCTTTCTCTCCCCTCAGTTTTTTTTTCGTTTTTGCGAAATAATTATTCGAACTCAAATGACACTTTTTTTCAATTATCGCAACAATGTTTGAATGTGTTTTGTGTGTTTGTGTTTTAAATTTCAAATGATTTTTTTTCATTTGTTTTTAACAAAAAAAATAAACGTTTTTTTCTTTTGGTGGTAAAACATCTCATTAAACATTACATGTTACATACTCTATATTTTATTATTTAATTAAACGTTTTTTTTTTATTTTTAAAAATTTCTTAAAAATCTTGTTCATCCATGGGTAAAAAGTGCATCAACCGCATATTAAAGAAGAAAAATATCATCATTGCAATGAGGGTTTAAGTGTTTGTGCATTTCTGACGTACTGCCTTGCCTGCCCGTATGCCTAACTGCCCCCTTCTGTTTGTTTTGGCTTTCATAGATTAAACAAAAATCATTTCATTACTGTTGCCTCCTCCTCCTCTCCTAAATAAATAACACAATAATTATCATCGAAATGCTGAATTTGTGGTTTCATTCACTTCTTCGACTTGTGTGCACTTCTTGAGCGAGTAATAAATATACTGCCATTAGATAATTTGCTCGTAATATTGTTTTAAACATTTTAATCGATTTGTATTTCTCTTTCGATTTTTTCTTCATTTATTTCTTTTTCTTTGCCTTTTAAATGAAAGTACTTTTTAAAATACTCCACCACAAGTAACGATAATTTAAACACTTTTAAAATACGTTTACCAAAGCGATTACGATTACAAAAAGTTCGATTACAAATTCGATAGAAGGGTGTGACTTGATTGAAAGATGACAATTTATGATTAACTTTGTTTTTCACATTATTCTGCGGAAAGGGTGCAGTGGTAGTCTAGTGGGTATACAAAAGGGTCGTGTTATCGATTCCCACCAAATACTCTGGTGTATAACATTACACCGAGCATAAGCTCGTAATGATTACAATTAATTAATAATTAATAAAGAAATAAAAAAATATTCATCGAAAAGTTATCGAAGTTTAGAAATGAGCGAAAATTCCGAACTTTATCGCCATATTTTAGTTTTCTACCACATTATAGAGACTGTTTAAAAAAAATTACAGTTATAGACCATAGACAACGACGAATAGGCTCTGTAGCAGTTTGCATCTCGTCCGATTTTTTATCGTACAATCATCTTTAGCGATAACGAGAACGACACCAATCCACTTGAGCATTCAATACATCCCGATAAAGTCAGTATTTCATATGGATTACGTGCTGGTGGTGTCATCGGTGCATTCTTCCATGCATCATTTTCAACGGTGAGCATTATAGTGCGATGATTAGCAAAATTTTTTGGTCTAAATTGCATAATCTGGATACCAACAATATGTGGATTCAACAGCTGTGCACAGTTCATATCACATTAAATATTCTGCGTGAGTAATTTAAGAGCCGTAGTCTAGTAGGTAGTGTGTTGGCTTATTAGACGAAAAGCCAGGGTTCCAGCCCCAGGCCAGACATCAAAATAAAATACAAAAAGTATTTCTTCGGCGACTTCCTGTCAGCAGGTTTCTGGCAAAAACTCTGGGAGTAAATAAAATTGCATGAAAAGTTTCTCAAAAATCTGTCGTTCGGAGTCGACTTTAAAATGTAGGTCCCACCACTCAAGTATAAAATTAACACACACAACATAAGTGGTTTGAGAAACTTGGACGTTGTACAATGGGTCAATTCGACCTCCGGGTACTGTACTTGTCTTAATTGACAAGTATACGTCCTCTAACCTAATTTAAGAGCATAGTCATCTCACATCGGGGTGAAGGAAACTTACCACCGCGATCGTGCAATTTGTCCTTGTTAGACTTTTTCTTGCAGGTTTTCTTAAGTCGCAAGTGTATGTGAATAATCCACAAAACAAAGCAATCCTCAAAGCCAACATAACACATTCTATCAGTCAAACTCAACCTAATTTGTGCACCAGAGACTTGGAAAGGTAAACATTTCAGATGCGCTCCACACAGAGAAACCGTGGCCGACATTTGAAGAATGTTGTATCCATAGATAATGGCATCAATAGGTTATCTCCTCTGCCTCAATATGTTATGCAATTGAAGCCCCTTATTTTAACAAGTACGTCACTTCACTTTGCTGAAAATTCGCAAAAGTGATTGAAACTTTATTTGCAGCGATAAATGAATTTTTAAGTGTTGGCTCAGTCACAAAGCACTTGGTCCAAACGTGAGCTTCAATTTTAGCATACTTTTATCACCATTTCTATCCGTGTCTCACCAAGGCAACTGTAATGCTGTGGCTCATTTATCGGTTAGATTAGTGCAGTCAAATCGCATGATCTTCTTGATCAATAGACTACTCCAAAATTTGACACTAATTGTTTGGCAATTTCGTGTCTCAATAGGTTCATACTATTGCGTGTCTTGTGGCATGTGACACCACCGTCTTATCGAATTCACATGTATCCATTGCATGGTATATTGCTGTATTGGCCCTAATGCTATAAACAGATTCGAGGCGCCAAATGCTGCGCAGCAACCTGTTAAAAATTGAATACATGCATGCATCTTGAAATGCTTGTTTTAAATGTAGCAAGGAAACAGGCATCGATGCTGTCGCTCGCTCTTAGGCTAATTTCTATTTTTGCTTAAGGCAAAGAACGGATTAATGCTGTTAATACCATAAGATGCGTGATACAGAGGTTTTTAAAACACAAATCATACAACATAACTATTAAGTGCATTTTAGTGTAATCATTGATGAAAGAAGTAATCAACTGCCGCTTATAAAATAATTAAAGATCATGTTGGTTAGATAAGGCGGCAATTACAAAATTGCTGAGCAGCATTTAGCGCGCAGCACTTGGTACACCGAATATGTTTATAACATAACGTTACAAAATCCTTTGTTTTGAAGCAGTACGGACAAATAATGCTACCGGCCTACAAAGTGCAATAAGCTGGACATTTTTCAGAACATATTGGCAGTTAAGCTAGCCTTTCTCACCAAAGTTAGTTATACTATCTATAGTGTTATCCATTAAGCAAAAATTAGTTTCGTCGCTAATATAATTCGAAGTCGTTGTAGTCTAGTAAGTAGTGTGTTGGCTTATTAGACGTGAGGCCACGGTTCAAACTCCAGGTCGGACATATCCGTCAAAATGAATTAGGAAAAAATATTTCTTTGGTGATTTCCTCTCAGCAGATTTCTGACAAAAACTCTGAGAGTAAATAAAAATTGCCATGAAAAGTTTCTCAAAAATCTGTCGTTCGAAATCGACTTTAAACTGTAGGTTCCGCAACTCATGTATAAAAATTAACACACACAACATAAGTGGTGTGTGAAACTAGGTCGTAATCCTGTAATGAAGGGTTGTAATGACCAATTATGTATGTATGGTAAAACGGAAAACCTTACAAAGCATTTTTGTCATTGTCACATGTCACGAATATTTTTTTCATACTGGAAAAACCAAATTACAAAAATAATTACTCTTTGTACGTGAAGGTTTTTCGAGCAGATTCGTTGAGTCAAATTTCTTTATAATTTTAATTGGTATCTTATGGCAATATTTTCTTTTTAATTAATTATTTATAGCGCATAAAAGCTTCGTTTGATTTCGTCTAAAGTAATCAAACTTAAATGAAAATTACAACGAAAACTCTCTGCTGTTTTATTACTCTCTCAGACAACAGAAATTACATGAAAAAAATAGCGTTTAAAAGTAAAATCATAATTAAAAACAAAATAAATCTATTGTAAATAGTAAAACAACAAAAACAATAATAAAACAAAAAATTATAAATTAAACTCTCAAACTGCAAAAACAAAAAGAAAAAGAATCTAAAAACTATTCAGTGGAATTAAAATCCAGTCGTATTTTATAACATTCGTCTGTCGGTTGGTAAACGGTGGGATTTTTTTTATTTTGTTTGTTTTATTTTTTTTCTGATTACTTACTTCAAACGATAGGTTTTCGCAATAAGCAAATAAACAAATTCGAATTATAATAAATTGCCAAAAAAAAAAAAATTTAAATTTTGTGAAAAAAAAAACAAGAGAAAGAATTTAAAAATAAATTTAAAAAAATTAAAAATAAAGTTGAAGTGAAATTTCTAATCGATAACTTTATGGATTATCATAAAACTTGTAATGGTAATTATATTTAAATATATTGTATTGTACTAAGGTATACTGGAATATTGTTGTACATGTGTTCATAGATATTATTGTGTGAATTCAACATCAACATCATCATCACAATCATCATTATTATAATAATCATAATCGCTGTTGTATTTTCAATATAAAATAAATAATTTTTTTTTTGTTTTTATCATTCAATTTATTTGTATTGATCAAACAACGTACACACACACACGCCGTGATTTATTTATTTTCCCCTTTTTTCTCAGTATTTCTTTTGTATTTTGTAGTTGCTTTTTGACATTTTTTTCATTATTATTCTATTTTATATTACCGTTATCAATACAACGAATGTATAAGTTATTGTGCATTATTATTATTTTTTTTCTGTGATTATAAATTCTCATATTCACATTCTACTACACGCCCACTTTATTTTTGTCGCCAAAAATTTCAATAATTTTTGAAAAAAATAAATTTTTATTTTCAAATAAAATTCTCAATTGCATTGCTTATTTAAGTATGTAAAGGGTCCGACAAATAACTGAATATTTTCTCAAATTTCTTTTTTTATTTGAAAGTACAATCCTTCCGGTTAATAATGGAAAATCATTTCATTCAAATGGCTGTCTCGGCTGACCATGCAGTAGCCTTCACCAGAAGGTGCCGATTTTGGCAAAAAAAAATCATCTTTTCAGATGAAGTTCATTTTGATCTTGGCGGGTATGTAAACAAGCAAGATTGTCGCATTTGGGGCACAGAAAACCCACACGCATACGTTGAAAAGCCGACGCACGCAAAACGAATCACTGTTCGGTAAGGTTTTTGGTCCAGAGACATAATTGGGCCATTTTTCTTCGAAAATGAGCAAGGAGTGGCCGTTACAGTCAATGGCGATCGTTTTCGGGCCATGTTGAACGAATTTTGGTTCACAAAAATTAAAGAGGAGTACATTGACAACATTTGGTTTCAACAGGACGGCGCTACGTGCCACACAGCCGAAGCTACACTCGATGTTTTGCGCCCTGTTTTTGAAGATCGCATTATCAGCCGCAGAGCTGATGTCGTTTGGCCACCTCGGAGCTGCAATTTGACACCGTTGGACTATTATTTGTGGGGTGCCGTCAAAGATAAGTGTTACGCCGACAAGCCAGAGACAATTGACGCTTTAAAGGTTCAATATTCGTGAAGCCATTGGTGAAAATTGGACCGATCGTGTAGGCTACTGCATGGCCAGCCGAGGCAGCCATTTGAATGAAATTATTTTCCATTATTAACCGGAAGGATTGTACTTTCAAATAAAAAAAAGAAATTTGAGAAAATATTCAGTAGTTTTTTTTTGAAGCATTTTCAAAAAAAATTATTTGGCGGACCATTTATTTAATTTCTACATACAGTAAGCGTCAAAAGAAACTGTACATTAAAGACTAAAATTCTAACAATCAACAAACTTTTACCATTTTAGGAGAGTGCCCGAAAAAATTTAATAATATTTTGAAATTTTTTGTAATTTTTTTTTTGTTTTAATTTTAAAAACTGGCAATGAAACAATTTTAAAATAAAAATAACGGTAATTTATTAATGTATATTTTTTTAATGCACAGTTTCTTTTGTCGCTCACCGTACTTACTTTCATAAGTGGTCATTACTATCTTTCAGTCAGGATTACGACCTAGTTTCTCACACCCTGTATGTTGTGTGTGTTAATTTTATACATGAGTGGCGTTACCTACAGTTTAAAATCGATTCTGAACGACAGTTTTTTGAGAAACTTTTTCATGGCAATTTTTATTTACTCTCAGAGTTTTTGCAAGAAATCTGCTGAGAGGAAGTAGCCGGGGAAATGTTTTTTCGTATTTCATTTTGTTGGAAATGTCTGACCTGGGGTTTAAACCGAAGCTTCTTGTCTAATAAGCCAACACACTACCTACGAGACAACGGCGACATACACTGAGCGCCATAAGGGAGTCAACACTTTTGTTCTTAAGTATAAAACAGTTTTGTTCTTAAGTATAAAAAAAAGATCCTTCATCATGAATTTTTGTTTTTGTTTTAACATTTTATAAGTAATAAATAAACGTTTTTATTTTTGGAAATTTATTCGACTATTCTCTTTTACTTTCCTCGCTATCCTAAGAAAATGAATTATTTCAGTGGTGTTTACTCACTTTTGGCGCTCAGTGTATAAACGTGAAAAATTTTACGTCATATTTTAAATTTACTTTAAAACAATTCCTTTATAAGCAGTTGCTTAAAGAAAACTTTCTTCCTAAAATTGATCCGGTACTATAACTCCCTCGTTCGTGTGATTAAACGTTTCGGGATTTCTTGAACCATTGGCAGCCCACATTCACCATTAAAGCCATGCGAAAGATTTATTGGAAAAAAGTAGTAAGCAAATTGGACAACGCAATCCAATTCTATTGAATGTTCCTCATGATTTTATTCTCCTTGAGGCAATGTTAACTCAGATAATTGATTCTTGTCAGAAAACCTACAATCCACCAATGTTCGTCTCGTCATAATTTCGTAAAAGCTTTTCTTCTACTAATCTGACCTGGTGCAGATCTCGGGCGAGTCAACGATCTGATTACCTGCCTAGTTATTGGTATAATAGGATTCTTCACTATGTCTGCACCAGGCTTTATGCTTCGGATCAACATTCTTCAACAATTTCTTCGCAGTGATCCCGAAGTGACACGTAGGTCCACACCGTGCTATAGAAGATAATGAAAGCCCTTTCCGACTAGCCGGCATTCAATTGAATGCGAAGCCATTGTTGTCAATGAGGCAAATACAAATTCTATTAGCTTGAATGACACGAGGCTATTAACTCTCATGTGAGGGATTTCGATATAAAAATTCCACGCTTATAAGCACTGTCCTGCAAGCATTTTTGAAAGTGCTTATATCGGGAGAATACTGTATTTATAAATACACACATGATCCTTTAAGTTCGTGTCTCTTTAGCAAAATGCAAACTCAAAGCACACATTTGAAATGTCTATTTAACAAGTCCATCAATAATGGACAGTGATGGGCAAAATAATACCTTCAAATTCTTTTTTTTCTCACAAACATCCACCGCAGTGTTCTAAGCTTTTATTAAAATTCTCTCCGATATAATGGAATTTCATATTCATATTAGTTTTTGCATCGTTTCTTTGAAATGAACAATTATTTCACAGAAGTAAGTAGAGAATTAGTATTCCGTTGAGGCAATACTGCTAATTGGGACACGTTCGCGTTCACGTGTTTTTTAATTTTTATAAAAACACACATGTTTTTACAAAAATATTTCAAACTGCTAAAGGCTTTATTGTTAATCTTACTCGAACAATTCCCCCTAATAGTGGTGTGTGCCCCCTGTAGGTGCTGAAAAAATGTGAACTTAAAAGCAAACGAGTTATCTACCAATCTTTCATTAAGTGCTTCCTATCTTTAAATTAAAATCAAACAAAGAGGCTGCGAAATATCATCGAAACTTTTTATTCGTTTTAAAGACCTATTAACCCATTAGTGCCCAGTGGCAACTTAAGTTGCCAGCAAAGGTTGCCTTAGTTTTTATGCTCTGAGAGGAAATTGAGTGTAAAAAACAAAACGGTAACTGTTAGAAAAAAAAGAGTAATTCGGGCATTAATGGGTTAATCTCACAATGTGTGGAATATAACATCGTTCACATGCCCGCACGGCTCCTCTGGATACAGCGCATTCGGAACGACTAATTTTCCATTACTATGACGCTTAAACCACACTGAATTTGACCGGTGGTATGTGTTATGTTAGATTAGTAGTCTGCGCCAATTTCTCACAAGAAAAATCTAATGAAGTCAAATCGCACAATTTCGGTGACCAGTTAACATCACGTCCACGTGAGCTGACCATGCCCAGAATAATCAATGTGCTATGATCTGTGTGGTAAGTACTGCCATCCTGTTGAAACCACATGTCGTAGGTTTCCTGATCATCCAACTCATGCCATATGAAGCTGGTCAATGTTGTACTCAAAGAAATATGTATCAATGATATCACCAACCGAAAATCCACAGCAAACAGTGATGTTCGTAAAGAGGAGTAATAGTATTACGATCATACAATCTATTGTACTCCCCTCAAACTTTATAGAGCATTCCTATAATGTCTTCTCTAAGCCTATTGCTCTGATTAACTTCAGAAAGCTGATCATGTCAACAAGGACAATTTCCTTATGGAATGCATTAGCTCCTTACAGGTTTATTCTCATCATGTTGCGTCCTATCCGATGTCCGATGCTCTGTCAGGAGACCGGTGACTAATTTCAGTTTATTTCTGAATGCAAAATTTCGAATCTCTTTCTATTGTAATTTCCCAACAAAAGATTCGATTGCATCAAGTCCATTTGGCTTTGATAGTATTGGATGGCGACTGCGTAAGTGTCTTATAATACGTAATTGATCATTACAACCCTTCAGTTGGAATTACGACCTAGCTTCTCAGACCATTTATGTTGTGCGTGTTAATTTTATACATGAGTGTCAGGACCTACAGTTTAATGTCGACTTTGAACGACAGAATGTTTAAGAAACTTTTCATGGCAATTTTTTATTTCCTCGCAGAGTTTTTACCAGAAATCTGCAGAGGAAGTCGCTAAAGAAATATTTTTTCGTATTTCGTTTTGTTGGAGATGTCTGACCTGTGTCGTAAACCGTGGCCTTACGTCTAATAAGCCAACACACTACCTACTAAACTACGACGGCCTCTGCCTGCACTTAATTCAGCTTTCTTTGCTAATCATGATGTCTGTCGTCGGCATAGGCGCAATCTGCTAATCTTCTTATACCACAGATTTTTTTGCCATGGCTAAGGCCCACAATGAAGTATTGGATGGCGATTGTGTAAAGGGCCTTATGTTTGAATAAAGGTTCTTATAATACCCATGAATTTTCCTTTACAAGCCAAATTGCGGCCTGTGCCGAGATTTCGAAAGTTATTCCACGTATTGTTCGATGATGATTCGTAGGCTTTTGCAGGATATCTGCAGGCGGCACACTTGTTCGTTGCGGAAAACATAATTAAAGGCATCGAGAAGACCTTGTGAGCACTTTATTTTTGATATTGAGTAGGTTTTTACACGAAGTTAAGTCTCCATTTTATTTCTATTAAATTCTGAATCGAATTTGAACGCATAGCTTGTGCGTTTTCCTATCGATTGTGAACAATAAAATAAAATTTCCCCCGTCGCCTGTTGTCATTAATTATACATAATTATTCTATTATTAATATTTAATAAACGTCTGCAGAACTATACGATAAACAAAAAGTTTCAACAGATTGCCAAAATTCTTTAGAAAAACAAAAATTCGGTTAAATGAACTCCAATCCAAAATGTTTTTATTTTTAAATTTTTGAATAAAATGCAAATGACCTCGTCAGTCACAAATTTTTTATCTTAATTTTGCGGAATTGCCGACGCAAAAAAAACCCATGCACGTTATCGAAATGGTAACAAAAAAAGTGCAAGAAGTTTCAAAGTTCATTTCAGTGAAATTTTAGGGATTTAAATAAATTGATAATCAATTGGATTCAATTTGACATTAAAATAAGTTACTCCTCCATATTAATTTAAAGTAGTTACCTAGTCACCTCTGTTTTCGCTTGAAACCCGTTTTTTTTTTTGGAAATCGTTAATAAAAATCATAATTTTTTCCCTTTGATTTTAGACCGTGCTGATTATGTGGGTGGAATCGATAATGAAGCCATATTCTTTGAAGATCTGCAAGTAACCACAGGTCTTGATCGCCTAAGTCCAGAGGGCAGTCACAACAATGCCTCGAATACCAGCGGTATTGGCAGTGAAAACTCCATACTATCGTGCACAACAAAATCAGAAACACCCGTAACATCACCATCGCCTATGAGAAGCATTGGACCCGATATTATTCTACCATCATCAATACCCACAGTCTCGGCAAGAGTTAGTTTAACCGCCACAGTTCCAACGCCACATATTGGTATACACCAGACTAACAGCAATAGTGCAACGCATACACACCTGCCCGAAAGCCCTCCAGATTCAGGTTCTGAACCACCCTATAGCCCCTTGCAGGATGTCCAAGGCTTAACATTAAATACAAGGGATTTATTCCATCACAATGGCAATGGTGGTGGAGGCACTACAGCCATTAATGAACTTCATCATATGCAAGCTCATCATGGCCCGCCAACACCACAACATCAACATCACTATCCCCATCTATTGGAGGGTCAAATCAATATGGCAACATTGGCAAGTCCAGCCACACAAGAAATTGTCTCAAACAGTAATAGCGGCGGTAGTGTTGGTGGTGGTGTTGTTGGTATACGCATTAAACATGAAACCGGCCTTATTATGAATCCGAATAGTTTATCCCAAACCCTCAATAACAGCCAAGCATTGCATGCCCACAACACAGATACTCACATTGATATGATAAACCAACAACCACAACACCAGCCACAGCCGCAGCAGCACCAACAACAATCACAAACTCAGCATATGTTTAACAACAACAACAACAGCAACAATACACATCACCATCACAATCACAGCCTTAATAATCAGATTTCCTATGAAGCATTGTCAAATAAATTATATGGCCTCAGTAACAACAACAGCAACAATAACAACTCAAACATCACAAATCCAACAACACCAGCAGCGCCACCGCCTCCACCGTATCAAATTAATATGAATCACTTGGAACATCCAGTGGTAGAAACGCCAGCCTGCATGCTTACCACCATCGGTGATCTGCCACATGTACAGGTAGTGGGTACTAGTATACCCTCTACACCTACGTTGGGTAGAATATCGGCTCCTTCTACGCCCAATCATCAGTCCTCATCGCGTAAACGTAAAATGAATACCCAGATTGATGATCCCGACTTTAGATGCGTTAAACCCGATCCGGGCTTAATACTAAGTCCCGCACGAAGTTCAATGTGTTCCACACCCTTACCAATGGCGGCAGAGGCCTCGAAAAGATCATCCATGTCGCCATTGAATATACAACTCGGCAATCATGATATGATTGATACGCCAGCACCCTCAAATGCTTCGCTATCACCGGCTCTATCGTCCGTTAATATGGATGGCAGTGTTAAAAATAGCGACACAAACTCCCAAAGTGGTGATGCTCTTAGTCCCTGCATACGTTTCTCACCGTTTCAACAGCAAAACTGGCACAAGTTATGCGATCAACATTTACAAGACATATCGGTGGTCTATTATCGCGTGGATGCCGATAAAGGTTTCAATTTTTCCGTGTCCGATGATGCGTTTGTGTGTCAGAAAAAGAATCATTTTCAGATAACTTGCCATGCACGCCTACAGAGTGATGCAAAATTCGTTAGAACACCGTCCGGTCTAGAAAAAATCAAATCCTTCCATTTGCATTTCTATGGCGTTAAACTGGAGGCGCCCAATCAAACCATACGCATCGAACAAAGTCAATCAGATCGTTCGAAAAAGCCCTTCCATCCTGTACCGTAAGTTTTATTGTCTTTAATTTTGTATATTTTTCTCATTTTCCTTCTTTTTTCTCGTTGCCTTTAGTATCGATCTCCAAAGCCACATTGTTAGCAAGGTAACAGTGGGCCGCTTACATTTCTCTGAAACTACCAACAATAATATGCGCAAAAAAGGCCGCCCTAATCCCGAACAACGTTACTTTCAACTTATTGTGGCGCTACATGTACATACAGCCTCCGGAGATTTTCCCATCATCAGTCAGGGCAGTGACAAAATCATTGTACGAGCCTCAAATCCGGGACAATTTGAATCGGATGTTGATCTGTGCTGGCAAAGAGGTCTCACCCAAGATTCCATATACCATGCCGGCCGTGTTGGCATCAATACAGATCGGCCAGACGAAAGTCTAGTTGTGCATGGTAATCTGAAAATATCCGGCCACATAGTACAGCCCAGCGATAGTCGAGCCAAACAGGAAATCAGTGAACTCGACACCTCAGTGCAGTTAAGGAATCTTCAAAAGATACGCATTGTACGCTATCGTTTGGAACCACAATTTGCTTTACATTCCGGCCTTAAAAGTCACAAAGACTCGGCCGACATTGTGGATACGGGTGTTATTGCGCAAGAAGTACGCGAAGTAATACCGGATGCAGTGCAAGAGGCTGGCAGTGTTGTACTGCCCAATGGTAATGTCATTGAGAATTTCCTATTGGTCAATAAGGATCGTATACTTATGGAGAATATTGGTGCTGTCAAGGAGCTATGTAAAGTCACTGGTACTCTAGAAACTCGCATTGAAAATTTAGAGAAGGTCAACACCCGTCTACAGCAACGAACCAATCACAATGATTTGCAATTTCTACAATGCAAGAGTTTAAACAATAATCGCGATGGCTACGAGATATGCTCGAATAGAACATTACAAATTATCATCTTTCTACTAGTAATTGTTATGGCTGCCTGGTAAGTCCAGTATAGCTTCCAAGCAATGTTTAGTTTTAATCAATAATTTTTGCTTTTATAGCTTGGCCGCAGTATCCACGTTATATTTTGTCGAACACAATAAAAAGCAACAGGGCTTGAAATATTTAGACAGCATACAGCTGCTCAACAATGGCCACATTCCAATCTATGGACACGAGGGCCTAACGTTGACAGAGCAGGAGCATAATTTCATTAACATGTTAAAATCGGCTAGAAATCATACACATTGGCCAACATTTTCCTATCAGCCGACAATTTTAAGTGCAGCAGGTGGTAGCGTAGGGGGTGCAGGTGGTGGAGGAGTAGGTGGAAATGGACATGGAGGCGTGGCAGAGAGTAGTAATTCAAGATCTCAAAATCGTAACGCCTCTGAATATCAAAGAGCTGAATTTAGATACTTTGGCACACCGGATGATGTTCTATCGGCTTCAACATCACAACAAATGCGCAATGATGAAATAACGGTCGTTATGGAAAAGCCTTCAGTGGGTCATGAACTTCTGCAAAGCTATAATGAACCCCAAAAGGCCACAACAGTTTCATCTTTAGCTCGTACTAATAAGACAGCCATTAGCAAGCATAAGAATAAATGGCCGCAACCACAAATTGTTCTACGGGTAATGCAGTCAGCAACACATCGCAATGCTTTGCCCTCCACACGCTCTCTTAACCTAAATGGCCAGCCTACTGGAGATGTAACGGCACACAATACATCTCAACATGCAAGTGAAACATCAACAGAGAAAATTCCCGATGTGCAACAGGATTTCGAAAATAATTCCATTGATACTGACTCGCAGCAACAGGGTCTTAATCGCTTGAAGTCCGCCTCACCAAAACAACGTATAACAACAGCCAATAAAGATGCGGCCAGCCACAGTCAAATACAAAATCTAAATGCCGATTTGCCCGTAGTAAGCACATCGAGTAGTAATATAATCGACGAAACGGGTTTAGCAATTGAGAATTCGGCAACACAAACCAATAGCCTTCGGCATCCGAATCCCAAGAGTGGAGAATTGATCATATACAAAACTGTCTCACCACCGATATCTACTAGCAGTACTACCATCACACCTTCAGGAGGTAGTCATAGCCTAACGAACAAAGTCAATACAGATGCTCCACATACGGCTAACAACTCGCTCGATAATCATGCCATCACAAATAAAAGTCGCAATTTTGTCGATCGCACTACAGATAATTCCGATCTGCTGCAACAACTGTCCAATGATAATAATGAATCGATATATAGTGCCACCGATATCATTGGCAATCCAGTAGATTTTATATTGGGCCTGGACGATCGTCAAAATCTGCTGGGACGTCGTTCTACATCTTCAGCGACTTCCACGAATGCGGGCCATCAACCTTCAAATTCAAATCCATGGGTACACAGCTCAACTGTCTATGTGGATAAATTTGGTGAGCCGGAACAGTGCAATAGTAAAATTAAAAGGGACGACATATCAAATTGCCAGGTAATTGAATAAAACTATGATATAAAGACCACGAATCACTAATACTTTCTCTCGTTTAGTCTGTTTGCTTTGAGGAAAATAATCAACTTTTGGCGCCAAACCAATCGAATTTCAATTTAAAACCACCTGAAATCAAAAAACTTAAACCTTCTCTGCAACAGGAAGACATAGACAATGAAAATCATAGTGAATCCGAAGATAATGATGCAATTATCCACGAAACGGATGATGATTTACAGACCACCTTCGAAGGGGGCCTTAAAAGCAAGGAAACCTTAAATGCCTCCTTACTGGTAGCACCACTCTTAGCAGGCAAGGCAGCAACAGCGGCGACTCATGCTAACCAAGCCTTAGGCGGCAAACAACAACAGAAACCCGATGTTCAACAACGTAACGAGGAAGCCGATAACTTGGATATATTGCTGGAGCATAATTTCTCCGATGAAAATCTTGATGAAGAACCACCAAAATTAGGTAAAAAAGATAAAACAGAGGATGGCCTTTTGCAGCCGAAAGTATCGGTGGATCCGGACTTACCGCCAGCCGATACAGATTGTTGGAAGATACGCAGTTGTATTTATTCCGAACGTTTAAATAATACGTTTGCCCAAAAAGATTTCTGTCCCAAACTGGGTAAATCGGAAAATCTAACATTTGTTATACCTTTATCGCGTTTCTTTAAGGAACAAAGTATTGAATTACATTTAACGTAAGTGTTTTAGTTTGTTAGTTTAACAATGGAAATGTAAGTTTAAAGCAACGAAAATTTATTTTTAATTTTTAGCTCATCTTTACCATTACAATGGGTACTTTGCAATATACATGAACACTCAAGAAATAATATTAAACACTTGAGCAATTCGTCGCCGGTGCATGCAACACAAAATAGTTTACAACGCAGGCGTAACTCATCGTTGCTGCTGCTTAATATACCCAGTCGGGGTTATTTCGTTAAAGATTTAATATTACGTGCTACCAACGATCTAGACAAGGTGGGAACAAGTCAAACAAAGCCATTTAACATATTAAATATAAAATTTTTTTTCTACTTTCCAGTCAAATGTTTGCCAAGAACAACCCCACGAAGGCAATACCATACTGCAGTACAATTTTAGAATTTTAAGAAATTGTGATTAAAAACACAACAACCAATAAACAACCTAACCCAACCCAACCTAACCTAACCTATACGTATCCTAAAAATCAAAATTCTTAATTTTAAATTGAAATTCTTTTTTATTATTATTGTTACAATTTATTATATGTTATTATTGAATACTTTTATTCCCCAGTTGTTTTAAAATTTATGCAAGAATTCGAATATAGAACAAAAGACATAAAAACGAACAATTTTCTTTCGAATATTTTTTTTTTGTAAATATGTAATGTTTAGTTAAAGAAGGAACATAACCTAAAATACCTTTATAAAATAAATTTATGCATACTTTTTTATTTCTTTTCGCATTTTTAAAACAAAATGAACAAATTATCTATAAAATATATACTGTTTTTTTTTAATAAAATAGCATAAATTTATTTTCCACTGCTATTAACAAAAACAAACAACAACATGATAGAATAAATGATTAACAACAATACAATTATAAATAATAATGATGATCAATGAAAATTATTAAATATTTATTAAAACAAAAGAGAAGAAAAACAAATAAAAACTATTTAGAAAATTTAAAACTTTATTATTAGAAAAAATAAAGAAAATAAAAATTAAATCGTTGATTCTGTATTTCGTGTAAACAAAACTGCATTCGAAAGTGGAAAATTTCAAATTTCTTAATTAAATCTTTTAATAAAAACATTGTTTTCGAAACACAGAACAGAGACGATAATTGTGTTTTTATTTATATCAATTTGATTTGATAAAGAATGGAATAAAAAAATAGTTAAGTTACTAATTTATAAGTAAAAATAAATTTTATTCTTCTCCATTTATCAATGTTTCTTAAGCTATCGAAAAAATTTGACAGGAAGGACTATACATACATAATTGGTCACTTCAATCAGGATTACGACTTAGCTTCTCACACCGCTTATGTTGTGTGTGTTAATTATATATCCGAAGTTGACCCCGAATGACAGATTTTTGAGAAAATGTTCATGGCAAGAAAAGAAATATTTCTTCATATTTTCTTTTTCATGTCTGACTTGGAGTTTAAACCGTGGCCTCACGTCTAATAGGCCAACATACAACCTACTAGACTACGACGACTTCTTGAAGGCGAACTTTTCTATTAAAATTATGGAATTATATTTTTATTAATGAAGTTGGCTTTTTAACCGCTATCCAGACAATTGCCTCCAATTTGCCGTAGAGTAGTATTTTAAGACATGTTCTGTCATTAATTTGTAATCGGTTTAACAATTCTACCTTTGCTAATGACTGCGTTTCCTTCAGCATATACGATAAAACCCTGGTACGATACCTACAGGATCACATATTTTAGCTAGGAAAGTGGTAAAACTGTATGTAGGGAACCGTATCAGCTTCACATATAGAAAGTATGCCGATTTTCCAAAATAAAATCTTAAAAAGCAGCAGTTGGTAGAGTGTTGGCTTATAACGGCGAGCCCGTGGCTCAAACCCCCAGCTAGAAATATCGAACAGAGCGAAAATATTACAAAATTTCTTCGGCTACTTCCCCTCAGCGGCTTTCTAGCAAAAACTCTGAGAGTAAATAAATTTGCAATGAAAAATCAAAAATAAGCAAAATCTGTTGCTTAAAGCCAAATTTAAACTGTAAGTCCTGCCACTCATGGATAATATTAACATACACAACTTTGGTGGTGTGAGTAGCTAGATCGTAATCCTCACTAACGAGTTGTAATGACCTAGAGTATGTTACTTTTTACTTGCAAATAATTTGGTTCGGAAATGGATCTTTCTTGAGTACATATAAAACCACATATTTTTGTCGCTTTTGTGTTCATACGTAAAACTAATTTTATTTATCATTTAACAAATATTAACATTATACACCAAAGGGTTGATCTTTTCCATCTTCATGATATTTAATATAGGTTTCGCCATGGCTAAAGTCTTTAGTGCCCTCCAAACGGCCACGAGGTGGTGCTTTACTATAATCAAAGGCCTTTTCTGATTTGCCGAACATACGATTGGCCTCTTCGATTTGTTCACGATATTTGCCCACAACAACAGATTTGCCGGTAATGGGGTCCGTTATGTCACCAAGTTGATAAACCACCTTTTCCACTTTGTGTGTAATCAAACGCGTCAAACGTTCAGGTAGTTCGCGTATTAAAACAATATCGCCCGTCTTGCACACCTTTTGAGGATCATGGGCAAAGAGAAATACATCTTTTTTGAAATACTAAAAATTTAAAAAAAAAATGCTTTCATTAGAAACTTTTTAATAGAAATTGAAAACTTTAGTACTTGCCATGTTAAGATTTGTGTCTAATTCCATGCGTCGTATGCGTATTTTAGAGGCATTCTGTTTAACACAAGGCATACATTGGCCCAAAAGTATTAACTGACGTGCAGACATGAGTTTTTATTTAAAATTTTATTAATATTTATGAAAATTAGATTTTGTTATAAAAAAAAAACAGAGCTAGAAATGTGAATAACAAAATCAGCTGGTTAAAATGTTGTCATTAATTCAAAGTGTTTGCTTAAAGAGAATAAAGAAGAAGAATATTATTAAATATTCCGTAATAAATTTGGCGGTACTTGTATGGTTTTGATATATTAAAAAGGTGTAAGCTGTGAAAATGCAAAAGCAAATTGTTAAAAGTTCTTTAAAATTTAAAGGTTTTTAGTTTTTATTTGTATTTTTAATTTATTTATTTAGTGTTTATAATAACGGTAATTGCATATAACAAGTTCATAAACAATAATGAGAGTTTTTATATAAAACAATATTGAAAAAAGAACAAAAAGTGTGAAAAGTGTTTCCATATACAAAATGGAGATAAAATATAGAAAATTGAAATAAAAGACAAATAAATAAATCTTTGTTGAAATTAAAAAAATTAAGAAAGAAATATACTAGACAACGATTGTATTTAAGCTGGGTAAGTACTTTAAAAACATATGATTTGATAGTTGAGTTCAAAGGCAAGTGGCGCAGATGGAAAACTGGCGCTGTGAGAAGAGTTCATTATGTTTCAATTGATATAATTTGTTTACTTATAGAGGTGTTTCAAAGCTAATTTAATATATTTGAGAAAAAGGAAATAGATTTTTGGGATCCCCGTTATATACACATGTAGCTAGCCATTTTATTGCAAGCATCTTTGAGTTTGTTAAGGTTGCTGGTACAACAGTTGGCATATACAAAAGGATGGGTAAATATGAGTTTTCCCAAACAGTGTCTTATTAAAAGAAAGGTTAAATACTTTAAAGTCCGTAAATATGTATTTAAACATGCCATATAAACGATCAAATACAAAGGATGCATAGTTAGACTATAACAGCCTATCGTTTAATATAACCCCGCAGTTTTTGCAAACACATAATCCATTGATTCAGCTCATTTATTAATTATTGCTAAAAGGCTTTTTATTATGTCCACAAATGAATGAATAGTATTTGCCTTAATGGCGTGTCTAACCACTTCATGTAAATCATGAATACATAGGCAGAATTGTAGTTTGAATCCTGTTAAACGCTTCAAATCATCCGTTGAGGGAAGTGTGTAACAGTTTACAAGCTGTAAGTAAAAAGCTTTGTCAATTTCTTCAATATACTTGTATGGTTGAAAGTATCGGAAGCTTTGCTTTGATCAAACAGCTCTCAGGTACTCAATCATATTCGTAATAACTGTAATAATAGATCGTTTTGTTTATGTAGGGATACTATTTTGGAAAGCTTTCATTCGTCATAATAAAAAGACCTTGTAAGTGTTATGTTAAAGCCGATGTAGTATAGTAGGTAGTATGTTGGCTTATTAGACGTGAGGCCACGGTTCAAACCTCTCCAACAACACGAAATATGAAAAATTATTTCTTCGGCGACTTCCTCTTAGCAGGTTATGGCAAGACTCTGAAAGTAAATAAATTTGCTCAAAAATCTTTTGTTCGGAGTCGACTTTAAACTGTAGGCCGCACCACTCATGTATAAAATTAACACATAACATAACGTAAGTGGTGTGAGAAGCTGGATCGTAAACGTGACTGAAGGGTTGTAATGACTAATTATGTATGTATGTAAGTGTTATGATGAATAGCTGTATAACAAATGGCGAGTGTTTTAGAATTATACCCACTAAAAACGAAGAATTTATTCCATTCCCACCAATATCCTTCCACTTAACTGCGGATAAAATTAACAAAACTTTGCATTGGCTAATGCCACGGACTGGGAAGCTAACATTGGAAAGAGAACGGCGGAGATATTTTCAATGGCCTTTGGAACTTACACCCTTACATGTCTTCTTCTCATTTCTTTTTAATTCATTTATTTCATTTTCCTCTTGTTGCATTATATATTCAAACTGACAACAAAGTAAAATATAAAACGAAAAAATTTCCCGTACATATCTTTGAACCTTAACAACAAACTTATTTTACAACATTAAACATTACGAAGTATATTTTGTTTTATATTATCTGTTTGCATAATTCTTATCATTTTATTATAATTTATTTATTTTTTCTTTAAATTTTCTATGTATACTCCCAACTGCTGTTGGAACTCTGATGTTAAGATTCGTTTTACAAACATCTGTAACTCTGACTCTCTTTCCATAAGAACATTGTCTATATCGCTTTTACGAAATTGTCTTTTTGTCAAAGCTCTTGCTTTCGGATTAACTGTTTTATAGTTATTTAAAAATTCTATGCACTTCTGCATAGCCAGCTCTTTATCTTTAGCGATTTCATCAACTAAACCGATCTTCAATGCCTCTTCGCTTTGAAACAATTTACCTTGGGTTAAGGCCAATTCAGCTAAACGTCGTGGTAGAACATTACAGCAGGAAGTAATAACGGTATTGGGTGGCACTATGCCAAGTTGGGTTTCATTAAGTCCAATTATGAAGTTAGGCAACATGACACGATATTCACAACAAGTGGAAAAAACACAACCACCGGCTGGTGCATGACCCTAAAGAACAAAGTTTTCAAAGTTTTTTAAAAGCAATCTATTTCGGTGACAAACCATTTAAAAAGCCCTTAACTTACATTTATTAAAGCTACCGTAATAGCATTGCAGCCATATAGTGCTAACCAACTTTCTTGATATGCATTAATGAATTGTTTTAATTTCTTCTCATCCGGCTGATATAGTTCCTTTAAGTCCAAACCAGCTGAAAATATACGATTCACACTCTAAAATTTTTCTTATTAATATCACCCTTAACTGTCTATTATTTTTAACTCACAGATGTTAATATTAGACTTTGACATCCATTATCCTCAACCATATTTATAGCTTCAGTTAAAGCTTTAAATAATTCCAAATTTAAAGCATTTACCGGTGGCCGATTTAATTTTAGAATGGCCATGCCAGTTTTTTCATTGAGATCAACTGTGACCAACTTATCCTGTGCCGGTGATGAAGCTAGACATCGTAAATTTGTTTTAAATGTTGAAGTTTTAAGGAAAATTTTGTTGAACTTTTGCAACAAGAACATCATTTCTCAAGTGTACGCAAAGTACTAAACATTTCTATTTAAATATTATTTCAACTTTGATAATGATAATTTATATTTAATTTGTTTTTATTGTATTATTCTTGCGATAATATACACACTTTTACACCATTTCCAATAGCAATTCATATATTATTTTTATTAAAACAATTTTAATTAATTCAATAAAATATGAAATTGAGTTATAGTTCTCCAATTTGTTGCTGCTATGGACTCATAGGGAGATAGGTTAGTGGGTGGCAGCCGAAACGTTGGTGGGGTAGATCGAAGTAATACTTATGCGGCCCCTACACGTTGCGATTGACTGAGAATTATTATTTTGTACAAACAATTGTTATATTGAATAGATAAGTTGGTCGTCGGTTCGTTGCAGATTAAAAAAATTTTGATTTTCATACAACCGACGATCAATACGATGCTACCAATAACAATTTATAAGTAAATACCGTTGATTCAACATGTTGTACAACTAATCGCAACATGGCGGAATACAATGAACAAAGTCCAAGTTACAGTATTTGGATAAAAATATTACTCTTACAGCCAAACCTCCCTTTAAGTGACTACCACCTGTTGCTGCCTACAGGGAAGAATGTATTTGGTAAAAAAATTCGATTACATAGAAACCTGTGGATATCGATTATACTAATTGTTTATCAACTAAAGTGTTTATAATTCATTCAAGCATAATGGAGTTATCAATGAGATTTCAATTATTTTTATTTTTAATGGTCATAATACTATTGAATTTATATAATGCTATCGATTACATTCATGTTAATCATAACTTGGCTGCACTTTAAATTATCAGCTGAGCCAATTTTAGTACTCATACGAAAGCATAATAGCATGAAAACCTTAAACAACATCATCATTATCAATCAGCTGCTCAAATTCTTGATAAAAGTGTTTCCATTCACAACAAAACAAGGAAAAGTGAAAATTTCCATTAAATAAACAATAAAAAATAATAACAGATCTCTATTTAAGTTTATGTTTATATTTATATTTATTATAACTAAAGAAGCTTGAAATTTCTGAGAAATTTGAGCCTGAAAATGGTAAGTTACTGAGCTCTTAAACAACACCCATAATTTCTGCAATAATAAACTACGTCTTTATAGAGTTATGAAGACGATGATTATCATGTGGACACTTTTCCCAAAGAATATGGCTACGGAGCGTTCGATCAGGATGGACTTGACTCGAGTGGTATGGTTGGTGCTAGCGCCGATCTTAAACCACGTATTTTACTAATGGGTCTAAGGCGTTCCGGCAAAAGTTCCATACAAAAAGTTGTCTTCCACAAAATGTCCCCAAATGAAACAATGTTCTTAGAGTCGACCAATCAAATTGTCAAGGATAATATAAATAACTCGAGTTTTGTACAATTTTGCATATGGGACTTTCCCGGTCAAATAGATTTTTTCGATCCCACTTTCGATTCGGACATGATATTCGGCAATTGTGGTTCACTGGTGTTTGTCATCGATGCCAAAGATGACTATAATGAAGCGTTGACAAAATTTAAAAATACTGTCATCAAAGCCTATAAAATAAATCCGCGTATTAAATTTGAAGTCTTCATACATAAGGTAAGTAATCTGTGAATGGGTGTGGGAGTAGTTGACAAAGTGTACGTGTGAATGTGTGTGTGTATGTGTAGTGATAGTGTTGTTATTAAATATGCAAAAGGCGAACCACTTTATTTGTTATCAGAAAATATTTTGTAATCAAACTTGTAAGGTTTCTGTTTGAAAATTATTGTAAGCGCGTATATGAAGATTACAAGAGGGCTTGGTGATTATTATTTTTATAAATGTAGTTATTGCTTTACAAAATACATAAATGTAGAATAGGAACGAGTGGTAACTTTGTAGTGGACAAATGTTCTTGATAATCAGCATTAGGAATTGACATTAGAGCATGCCTCGCTTATAATCGAAAATTTAACAAATCTAGTGACTGATTCGATATCAGGTAACGATAGTTCCGTACGGTTGTCGACAAAGAGTCAGAGCGTCAAGCCGGAGTTGAATATTTTTAAATAAAGGGAATAATATTCTCTCAACCGAAATATCATTCCTGCGAAAATCATTTGCAGTTAAGCGGAGACTTCCCACACGCGGATGCAGTGACAGTCTATTCGATCCATTTTAAATGGCTGATTTACTAATCACTTCCGATCCAAATTGAATCAGGCGAGTTTGTCAAAGTATCGAGGCCAATAAATATCTTAAAAGGTACGCAGATGTGGAACTTGCTTTAGCCAGTTCATCAGCTACACCATTAACTGGTATTGCCTGCGATCTGGAACCCAGATGCTGCTTGAGTCGATCAACTAATTACAGCTGGGTTGCAAGAGAATACTGAGATGTTAGTAGTTAAAGATCTCTTACTAGGGATCAGTTCCAAAGCGTGATTTATGGCCATTATACTTTATAATATATAAACTATAAACTCACTATCGTCAGGGATATCGGAAAAAATTCCACAGTCTATCTTATTCTTTTCTTTTAAAACAGTGTGTGGATGCTTTCACAAAATAACTGGAGTTTACCACATCAGAGGAAATTTTGGATTTTTGTTTTGAATTCTTGTACGAAATCTTCTATCGAGATTAGGTTCCGAGGAGGTGCTAATTTTATTCAGAGTTATTTAAGGATACTCAGATAGGAAAGAGGACTGTACAGAGCGAATATCCAGCACGACGGATAATTAAATAATATTCTGACAGTCGATATACACATGTTTTCTGGCATGTAGGTGAGGTGAAAATCAATTACGCATTAGAAAAAGGTTTTTGTAGGTGTAGTACTCAATACACACATAATCTGTATTGCAAGAGATCAAGAGATCGTCGCACTTTATTTAGTCTGTGTTAGGTGAAGAATTTATTGGTTTTTTGAATAGAAAAAGAAAATTTAGCTTAAAATAATGTTGATACTGTACTTCAGGTTGATGGCATAAGCGATGATACAAAAATGGAATCCCAACGTGATATACATCAACGGGCATCAGATGATTTAGCCGATGCTGGCCTAACACAAATACATCTAAGTTTTCATTTAACTTCCATTTATGATCACTCAATATTCGAAGCGTTTTCAAAAGTGGTACAAAAATTAATACCACAATTACCCACATTGGAAAATTTACTCAACATATTTATATCGGTAAGACAATAAAGAAATAAAAACAAAAAACGAATATTTTACAATAAATTAAAAATTTTCTTATATTTTTTACAGAACTCTGGTATTGAGAAAGCCTTTCTATTTGATGTGGTTTCAAAAATTTATATTGCTACTGATTGCTCACCCGTCGATATGCAAAGCTATGAATTATGTTGTGATATGATTGATGTTGTTATAGATTTGTCAAGCATTTATAGGTACGGATTGTTTTTTTTTTTTTGTTTTTTCTTCATTTCATTCATTCATTGTTTATTTGCTTTGCAGTTCTGAAGAGGATGCGTTCGATCACCAAAGTTCTAGTCTCATTAAATTAAACAATAATACAATTTTATATTTACGTGAGGTTAATAAATTCCTAGCTTTGGTGTGTATATTACGCGAGGAGAACTTTAATCGTCAGGGTGTCATCGATTATAATTTCTTGTGCTTTCGTGATGCGATTAGTGAAGTATTTGAGCTGCGTTTGAAAAGTCAAAAGTTAGCTACGGTGGATGAACGTTTGGAATTGCAACAGAATGGCAACGATGTTGATTCCGATGAGGATAATCTAGACGATGATGATCCTAAAATTGTTTAATTACAAGTACAGTGATTTGTTTTGTTGTTATGAAAATCTTTCTCCTTTTTCTTCTACCGTAGATTGTTCTTCTCAATCATTCGTATCGTTTTATTTTGAATATACTGGCTTATTTTTTTTTATTTTTTCTCCCCCTTTTTGCTGTATATTTCTCTATATTTTGTGCCTTTATTCATGTGTTAAACTATATTGTGTACTCTTATTTTTGCCATACTTATTTTATTATAATTTTTTTTTAACCAATATACTTACAATATTATTGTAATTCGCATTAAAGACAACTTTAAAAGTTACTATGAACAAAATCGAGATAAAATATATATTTTTTTTATTTTTTAGTTTAATAAATACAGTGACAAATGATTACAAAAAAAACAACCCTCATATATTTGTAACGTGTGTTAATTGAAATAAAATTTAGATTTTTTATATATAAATCGGCTTATATAAATAAGTAAAATGCTTTTAAATATATCGTATGTATATTTTTTCTAGTTTGTATAAATAAATACTTTCTGGCAGTAATAATATATTCTTATAAAGTTTATCAATTAAGTTTATATTTAAATAAACTATAAAAATATAATATACATTAACATAACTTTTTGTAAACAAATGTTTAAGACTTAATTGGCAGCTCTAATGAATACTGTATACTTTAAAGAAGCTTTTAAAGCACTCCATAAGATCAACGTGACACCATTGAATGTGCAGAGTTAATGTTAAGCAATATCTAGAAAAATATCTTGCCAGTTATTACCGAATGTGGCAGCCAATCGCGCTCCATTTTGATTTCTTTTCGTTCCAGTAAGTGTGAAAGATGCTCCATCTCTAATAGATCAACCTTGTATAAAAAAATTGACGAACCACATTAATAAGGCCTAAGTCAGACATTAATTTGAAAATCATTGTTTAATTATATCGTAATTGATTGAGCCACGTTTGAAGCGGATGGGGAATGAGAAATCCCCTCAGACAAAATGCTTTATCATTTGCAAGCTTGCCTTTACCTTTCAAAAAGACGTAAGGAAGCCAGCTGCTTGTCTCATGCTGGAATTATTGAGCCTTGGTAACGAGACTGCTCTACTAACGTCGACAAATGGCCAAAGTCACGTAAGAACTCGATATATTGTGTCAGCTTCTCTGCTGCGTCTCTCGATGAGTCTGTAGGTTTAGCATATTGAAAAATTGGTACAAGCAATCACATTATCCATTAAGTAAGAACTATCACTATGCTGCCCCCGAAGCCAATAGAAACTGATCCAATCTGGTACAAAGGCCCTCATGAAGGTCCTTGCATTCGCTGATCACGCGCGACTTATACTAGCAGATACTACGACCCTTAGTACCTCCAAAGTGTCGACGAAAATGCCGCAAAAATCCGCGTTAGAAGTGAGGTCAATCTCATGACCTTTTAAAACAGAAAATATCGTTCACCGAAAAAAGCTTCAATTGTCATCCAGTATATAATAAAGCTCCAGCCCGAGATCCTTTTAAAAAAGTCCAGCATCAACGACCACCCAATTTAGACCCAAGAGTATTCGAAATTAAAATTTTTAACCCAAAGATGAATGCAATAATTTGCAATATTTTAACGCGTGATATTTATTTTCACTTTGATTTTCTATTTAAAAACTAAGACTCCTTTACGAACATAGAGAAAAATCGTGTTGAAAGGTTAGTTAATGCTATTTTATTAAAAGAAAAAAACTAACTTATGAAAAGAGAAATTTTCTGATCAAATGTTTACTGGGTATCTTATCGAATTTTAATTTATCGATATATTCAAAAGTCTTGGCAACCCTTTTTAACTTCGTTTTTGTTTTTTTCACAGTTACAGCTAATTCCACTTTCACATTATCAGAAATACTCCAACAAAAAAAAGTAACAAAGAAAATTACATACCAGTGTTGCAAAATTGAAATTTTGAAATAGTACTGAACTAAACTGAAAGAGTACCTATATTGGTGAATGCCTCCACGAACCGTTGTGAAAATTGCTTATTCTAGACATGCACCGTCCAAATCACGATATACAGTACATGTATTTATGATAATACAGTACCCATTTCAAATAACGGAAGTTTGGTGAGTTTCGATTTTATTCACCACACCGGATAAATTCACCACATTTTGGAAGAACTCACCGCACTAGAAACTCAACATATTTCGATTTTATCACTACACCGGATAAATTCACCATATTACAAACGGGACTTAATTTTTACTTAATAAACCCGGAAACGGAAAAGGAATATGCGAATTATTTATTAAAATATATATTAATTTTTTGAACGAACAAAAAAAACGAATTTGATGAATAAAGTATTGTATATTGTATATTGTATGTATATTGTAATCTTGGTGGGGGTACTGCGGTATTTTTGAAATGAAAAAGTAGTGAAAAAAATACAAAAGTACTGAATTTTTCAACACTGTTATCATACACACAATTTAACAACAACCAGCAGTAAGCAAAAACAGTAATGACAACAAACACACAATAATAATGAGAAACAATTGAAAACTTGGCTCACTCATATACACCGAACAAAAAAAGAGATGAAAAAAGTGATAGAGAAAATTTATAATGCGACTTCGTCATCAAAATAATAGCGGTACGACGACGACGTCAGTCAGTTGCAAAGTGGTTGTTAAAGAGAATAAAACGCGATAAAAGAAATTGGCAAGTGAAGGAAGGTTTTTTTTTGTGAATATTGCTGAGAGAAATGTTAATAAATATTAAATTAGTGTTTAAAATAAACTTTGGGCAGAAAATATTTAAAAATAATAAAATAATAATTCTAAAGAAGGAAATTTTGCAAAAATAAAATAAAAAGTGAACAGCAAGCAATTGAAAAAGAAAAGAAAAACGAAATAGAAAAAAACCCCGTGTCATATTAGTTGTAAAAAATTAAAAAGTGAAAAAATTTATTTGTCTATGGAAATATAAAAGAAAAGCAAAAAAAAAATACCAAACGCTTCTGCCAAACCTGATTTGTATAATAAATTGTAAAGAAATTATAGAAAATAAAAAAAATATAACAATTAATCAAGTTTTGTTTGGAGCAACATTTTTCTTTAATTGAAGAGATCTTCCAGAAAAAAAAAACGAGAAAAACCAACTTGTTTCGCTTATTGACAGACACACATACGTACATAAATACATGCAAACACGATATGAAAGTAATGGAAATTTGTTATTGAAAAACGAAAACGAAGTGAAAAAAATACAAAAAAAAGTGGTTAATTTTTAGAATATTTTAGAGGAAAACAAATAAACAGCAAAACACCTGCTATTATTGGTGTTGTTGTTTTTTTTGTAATATAAAAAAAGTAAATTTCTCCATTTGTTGCAATAATTAAATTGAAACATAAAAACATCAATTGGAACCAATTGGAAATTTTGTTATTCGTATTTAAACGCTTTTGCACAGCTAACAACAACAACACAACATATTCCATCAAGCAGCATTCATCGATTTTGGTCGGTCGCTGCTATATATTGCCGTGTGTTTTTGCCATTGACAGTGAAGGTAAGTGTGTATGTGTTTTTTACCATCCCATCACATCCATTTAAGTTTTCATCTTTTAATAACATCGTATTTAATATTTTTAAATTTGGTAATATGGTCTGGTTGGGGATTTGATGCATGTCATTTCATATCACATTATATCTGTCATACTATATTTCTTGTTTAAATTTTACTTTTTCTATTGATCTCCACACATATATGGTATTTTCATTGCAATTTTTTTATCTCTTTTTCTCTATGTCTGAGCACAGTGGTGCTGCTTTGAATACCAAAAAAAAAAAACAAATTATTTTAATATTGATTTATGGTAACGGTAGTATAACAATGACACAGTGGTATGAGTGGTGAAATTTGTTTAAAAGAAAATTGGCGATTGTAATCAGTCAAACACGCCATTTTATTTATAGCAGTATATCGGGTAACGGTTAATTATTTTTTATGATTACATTATTGGCAGAACAAATTAATTGGAGCCACTTTCTGATTCAAAGAAGTGATTAAAGTGAACGATTTTATTAAAAACAGGCATTGTTATGGGCGAGAAGAAGAATTCGAATTAGAAAATTCAAGAGCCAATTTTGGCGTTAAACAGTTAACAGTACCCATAAGAAAAATATATTTTACATAAGAGTTGATTATAGGACATATTTATATACAAGGTCCATGAGTTCCATACCATATCTTAAGAAAGGTTCCAAGGCTTATTAATATAAGGGAGGAAAAATACCTAAATTTTTGAGAAAATTGAATTAAAAAAGTGTTCTTGAAAAAATTAAAAAATATCCGGAAATTCACGGACTTTTTCCAAAAATGTATTTGAAAAAAAAATTCATTGCGTGTGTGAGAAAGTTAATTAAAATTGGAAAACCTAAGGCGCAAACCAAACATTTTAATAGAGCCTATCTATATTCCTATGTTAGCAGAGCAATATTAACTGTTTTCTGAAATTAGCCTAAGTGCGCAGCAGCAGCGTCGACACTTGTTGTTGGCTGCACTAACCTATTAGTTAAAGCAAACTGTCTGCACAAACTTTTTTCTGTTCCCACTTCCCTTCAGTTTATGCCAGACGCTTCAATCTATTTAATATCCGATGACATGTTGTTCTTGGCTGGCTGTGTCTTTCTCATCAAACAAAGAATAGTCTGACGTCTCTTTAAGGGATCCTTTTCAATATACGCCGCCATATTAGACTGACCGTTAACTTATCACAATTGCATAGAAGATCTGAATTCGAGACCATCCTTGGTGGTTCAATTCAGTATTTGTCTCAGATAATGATTTAAAAACACTTGCAGATTATACGGAAAGTTTTTAGCCATCAGCCAGGACTTCAAGCTCGTAATTTCGTGGATAAGACTGTTTTGGCCTTGTTAAGAGACGACTATCCACAACTTCAGTAGCGCCACCTTCGAGAGTGGTTAGCCAGCCTAAGCAGCAATGCTGTTACACATACGATTTCACTCTTGGTACAATTGATTTTCAAACTCGATCTATAGAACCTGTTTTCACCGCATAAATTATCGTTGCTGAGATAATAACAAACAATCATAGATTGAATTTTATGTGTGCAAGGAGTGTGCACGAAATAATTTGCAAGACTTTATACGATCTCCATGCTGTTGAGTGGAATACAATTCTCAAGTATGGGCGGCTGTCTCGAACACTATTTTAATCTTTAATGATTTTAATGTTTGTAATGATTATTAATGACAGAAGAGTATTCAACTCTCTTAATTAGAGTATCGTCGCAAAGTAACTTGGGTTTCACTGTTTTAGCACTACTTCAACAGAATGTGCTTGACTAAAATAAAAGAACAGATGCCCGAAAATTGAACATTTTTACATATTAAACGTCTGTTACGTAGAGCACATTCGTTCGCAGTCGAGTGGTCAGTGAATCCTATAATGTATGAAGGACAGGATTTCTCCTTTATTAGTATGTGGAACTTTTTTACCTGACACAATTTAAACAGACTGAAATCTAATATTCATAAACTCTACTTTTTTCTTTACTCCCTCCTCCCTTCCTTTTCCTAGTTGCAATACGATGTACTGCACGAGTAAGGGTCTTCTCATTAGGGACCATCCAAAAAATATTAGAGTGTCAGACTTTATTTTGCAATGAAATGTATGCCTAAATTTTTTCAGGTGCACTCCTCCTATATCCCCGTATATATAGGAAGCATTTATAAAGAATAAAAAAAATGAAAGTTAACCAAAATTAAAAGAAATAAAATACATAAAAGCCACTATAAAACTTTATTGTTACTAATTAAAAATGCAAATTCAATAAAAAATAAAAGCAAAAATGTTTATTGTTTCACTAAATAGATGTTTTCAAAACCACGGTGCAGTATGTTAGTCAGTGTATTCAGATGTTGCCAACAAAGACCTTTTTTAGTCGGCTTTTAGGTTTTCTTTTTTTTTTATACAAATATTATGCAGACATGAGTTTTTTTGTAAATAAATTGTTTTTTGTTTAATCATTGAATTTCTTTTGTATTTATTTTGTATACAAATTTGCACTAACTAACTTTACATTCTTCTTCTTCTTTCTTTTTATATAATTTTACTTTTTTTAAATTTAATTTATTTCTTTTAGTTTGAGTTTTCATTTTCTGCTGAAAAACAATAACAATAGCGAAATGTATCTACTTTTTATTCAAATATTGTATCAGCAGCATTAAAATAAATAAAATTTCGTAATTCCCTACAAATACAAAAAAAAAAAAAATGAAGCCAAATTGAAAACTGAAAATAGTGTTAACAATATAACAAATACCCATTTTAGAATAACCGGTTATTTTGACATTTTAATTAACTAACAATTCCCCTTTTATATGTATACATACATACATACATAGAATATGGTGAGAAACATAAAAATATGGAGAACTTATGTTAGCATCAACGGTAAATTGTTGTTAAGTTTTCTAGTTTTAAGGATTAATTAATAAGGTTAACAACACAGTTTTTGCAATATTAACGCATTTATGGGAAAATGTTTGTTGTTTTTTAACGGTACTGCTATTTTAGCAAATTGTTTAGATTTACTTTTGTTGTTGTTGTTTAAAAATAATCACACATAAATCTTAAGCTTAAGAAGTGAATGCATTGATGACTACATTGGCAAAGTTCGTTTTTGCAAAAACAGTTTCTACATCACCTACTTATTGGATTACATTACAGCTGTTTAGTCAGGAGTACAACCTAACTTCTCACATCACTCATGTTTTGTGAGTTAATTTCATCCACAAGTAGCGCGACGACCTACAGTTTAAAGTCGTCTCCGAACAAAAGATTTGAGAAACTAGCAATTTTAATTATTTTCAAAGGATTCGCCAAAAGACCGTTGAGAGAAAGAAATATTTTTTTTCCATATTTCGTTGTATTCGAGTTATCTAAACTTAGATTTGAACCCCAGACTCTTGTCTAATAAGCCAACACACTACCTACTAGTCCAGGGCGAATTCAACTAGTCGGTTCAAATATTCTGCATTGTATTACGAAAGAAGTTGCCTGTGGCGGCACAACGGACCTCTATGCGTGCTCAAGTGAACTTTATTACTCAAAGCTACCACCTCCAATCTATCCTACCATTACGAAGCAAATTTCCGAACCTAGTCAACACAACTTTAAACCTTTCCGAAACGATCAGGGGAAATTGGCAAGTGAACTCTACAACTGAAGGAGATAAGTCCATACCGGCTGTCCGTTATTTTAAGATCTTGGGAGTTGTTTTTGATAATATGCTGTACTCATCAAAACACTCCTTCTATGTTCAGGGAAAAGTGAAGTTCAAGTACGCGTTCCTGAAAGCGTTAGCACGCCCGTCTACAGTTTGCAACTCATGTTGAACGTTGAGCTTACAGGTGAGCTTAAGCACATGCAATCCTTTGAAACTCTCAAGTTAGTGGCATGATACCTAGCCTTACATTTTCCTTTATGCTCAGTTGATATCACTTTGCCTTTTCACACGCACACACATTCCAAATCTGTTTGAACCCTTATGATAGATCCTCTTATGATTCAAAAATTAAAGTGTCCTGTTATCTTATTAGTTTAATTAGTCGCCGTGGTCTAGTAGGTAGTTTGTTGGCTTATTAGACGAAAAGCCAGGGTTCGAGCCCCCTAGGCCAGACGTCAAAATAAAATACCAAAAGTATTTCTTTGGCGACTTCCTCTCAGCAGATTTCTGGCAAAAACTCTGAAAGTAAATAAAATTGTTATGAAAAGTTTCTCAAAAATCTGTCGTTCGGAGTCGACTTTAAACTGTAGGTCCCGCCACTCATGTATAAAATTAACACACACAACATAAGTGGTGAGAGAAACTAGGTCGTAATCCTGACTGAAGGGTTGTAATGACCAATTATGTATGTATGTTATCTCATTAGGAGATGAATATCAATCAGGGGCAGTATTGTTTTCATTGACAGTTTGCCAAGCTTATTTGTCCTTCATTCTATTCAGAGATCAGGATCAGGAACAACCTGTCTACAACCTGTTTGATCGCAAGAATTTCTGTCTGATAAATGGCGTGCAACTCTTCTTGATTTTCTGAACTTAAGCTTTAAAAACACTCCTCCTCCACAATGTCGAAAGAAAAGCAGAGTCCAGGAATGAGGTTCTAAAAGCGTTGCCTTTATATTATCATGTTGAACGTTGAGCTTACAGGAGAGCATGGGTATACGCACGCCTTTCATATCCATTGGAGCTCTTAAGTAAGTGAGAGGGCGACTATCTTTCGAAGGGATTCTCGAAAAGATAATTATTCTATTCAAAGATCTGTACAACTACAGCAACACTCAAGTACGTCCACTCATGTTATCTGTCGCAAATGCTTCACAATTTTACTGAATTATGAAAGTCATCTCTCAAGCCTGTGACCTGTAGTGTATTCCATGCTTTAGGAAAATTATTTGAACAAGTGCTTCATATTTTTAGGCTTTTGTTTGCATTGTTACTTCTTCTATAGAATCACATGATTTTTATTTTTGTTTTTATTTTAGTTCTCCTTTTATAGTATACGAGCTTATTTTAGGTGTTGGCCAATTTAGTCATTCATTCTATTTTTTTTTTTTTTTTTTTTGCTAAGCCTGCTTTTGCTATTCACATACAATTTTCATTTTTCCTTTAACTTGTAGCCTTGACAACAAGGGTGGTTTTGGTTTCTTTTCTTTTTTTTTTTGTTTTGTTTGTTGCCTTTTATACAATTTTCCTTTTTATATTTCCTTTTTCTCTAAGGGTGTGGATTTTTGTATTTGATTCGTATTCTCCAAAAATTGATTTTTTTTTGTTTTTTTTGTACTTTGTGTCGGTCGTTCGTTGTTGTCTATGCAAACACCGGTTTCTAGGGATGAGAGAATGAATGGAAAACACCCGTTTGTTAATATCATGACTCAACCATATTTGGTTTGCTTTAAGCTTTAGAAGGGAGTCAGTCGTTGTCCTTTAAATAGTTTTCTTTCGTTCTTTAGAGACAAGTTGTTGTTTTACAAGTGCAGAATGGAATTTAATTTATTAAAAATAAATACAAATAATATAAGTAAGGTTAGATAAGAACGGTCGTCAATTCAATATGACATGATTTAGACTTCCTAGTCAAATGTGATACCACAAGTCTCTAATTAAATAGAGGCCCCAACGTAGGACCAACCTGTACCTGCCTTACGAAATAAAAATACTAATGAAAGCTTCTCTGGTACTTCGCAAATGATTTTGAAAATTGAAAAGCTTAGAAAATAAAATTTATTTGTTTTAACATTAACTGGGGAGGATGATCAATATTGTAGAAAAATTGGATTTGCTGCAGGTATCCTACTACAGGTTTCCTTACAGTGGGGCGTTTTTTGGGACCAGATATATAGGCGCCGTAGATACGAAGTCGCCATAGTCTAGTAGGTAGTGTGTTGGCTTATTAGACGTAAAGCCAGGGTTCGAGCCCCAGGCCAGACATCAAAACAAAATACAAAAAGTATTTCTTCGGCGACTTTCTCTCAGCAGATTTCTGAGGATAATAAAATTGCCATGAAAAGTTTCTCAAAAATCTGTCGTTCGAAGTCGACTTTAAACTGTAGGTCCCACCACTCATGTATAAAATTGACACACACAACATAAGTGGTATGAAAAACTAGGTCGTAATCCTGACTGAAGGGTTGTAATGACCAATTATGTATGTATGATATAGGCACTGAAGCTAATTGATTACTGAAAAAATGCAAGCCATAGACAAAAAATGCAAGTAATCAACTAAAAAAAAAAATTCAAACACTGAGCTTAGTTGCAGCCATGTCAAATTCCTTCTAACACATGCCTTTTCAATCCGTTTCAACCCTTAAGATAGAACCAAGCTCATCTAGACTTACAGACCCTCAGTGTGCTCCTATATCCCATGCTCCTTATGATCCTAATATTAAATTGTTCTGTCATCTCATTGAGAGAGGAGATTCAGTGGAGAATTGGAAATTGGTTTTGGAATTGGTTTGTGAAAAATGTTGTCAGTTTGCCTTCGAAGTATGTATGTGCTCTGTTCACTGCCGAACGTCTAATACTATGTTCAGACATGTACTTTTATTGAATTAATATTCGGTTCATTGATAACAATATTTTTAGTGTTCAGACACAAAATTTATTTGACAGCTGGTAAACAAAACAGCTGATTGCCTCAACAACATTGCTTTTAATTTAATCGCGAAAATTAGTGCCAAAAAAATTTGAGAAGAAATGGAAAACAATTTAACATTGGAAAAGGTCTTACTAATGATTAACCCTAACGCCGAGCTGTTGCGGTTAGTAGGGAATATTTCTGACTCCAAAGTGGCTTCTCCCAGAAGGATGAGAAAGAAAAATTTTAATAACACTGCATAGCTTGCAGGAAAAGGTTTTGCTTGTGGCACTGTTAGAGTCAAAGGTCTTTACTGGTTAACTGCTGTATACGTCGTATTTTCAAAATATACCGGTCAGTTAACATATTCTGCATAAACCCGAGGATGAAATTGCGAGAACTGTTATAGATTATCAGTCAAGACCTAGAAGGTCAGCCATATTTGGAGAACACAGGTAGAAACAGAAGTTGCTTTCTTCAGAACAGGGACTGGATTCCCAGTAATATCTCAGTTCAGGGTATTATAAATAACTTTTCGAAATAAATTAGAAATTATCATCAAACAACATTGGGATCGAAAGGGTTAAAAATTAAATACGACATCAAGTCTGTGGTGTTATTAAAATTCTTTTTTATATGACATCAGTTGGAAATATTTTCTCATCCCTTTCCGCTAACCTTCCATTTTTTGTTTGTCGTAGTTTTGTTTTTGTTTGTTGTTGACATTTGAGTTGTCAAATATCAATAGAAAGTGTTCGGAAAATAGTAATATGCTCACTGAACGTACTTATGACAGTGCTGTATTTGAAGTTATAATCAATATTATAACAATTTATGAATTTATTGAGCAATAATTAATTGACATTTTATATGAAATATTGATATCAATAATGCCGTTTATTGCGATTTTCTCAATATACGTGCATGTCTGAACATAGTATAAAGTAACAGAGATTTCGATTTGGTCCTCATATGTTCCGAATTTGCCATAGGGCATTAGGAATCTAGCGATACTGGCTTTATATAGCACAGTTAGAATGATCCACTTTAGGCTATAATTGAAAGAGACAAAGTACTGGAATTCCATTGCAGCTACAAAAAGTTTTAGACACAATCTAAACCTCCGAGCTGGCCTTAGCCTGTGTCAGTATTAATCTGTCCTTATTTCGAAGCCTTTCTTCACTAAATATACATATGTATGGTTTTTGTACCGAAATTAATATATTCTTTGATTACAAAATTCGTCCCTCATTGTTAGCTAAATATACTATACACCTGTAATAAATATTTTTTGTTTGATTTTTTCACTATCATTGTGTTATATACAAACATACATACATATTTATGCTTGAGAGTCTAAATTCGAAATAAATAAATAAATATGTATGTATGTATGCACTAAAAGAGATATTGTCACGCGAAACATATTAACATACTGCATGACGAGGGAGAAGGGGGTTTTTATTTATTTTTTCCCCCTGGTTTTTCTTCTTTTGTTTTCAACTTCCGTTTCCCCGTTAAAACGACACATAATTATGCGCCATCGTATTATAAATTTAAAAAAAAATTGAATAAAAAATGATAAAAAAGCAACAATATATTAATAAAACAAAAAGCGATAACAACAATAACACAAAAAAAAACGCAGTTATTCGTCATCATGTGTTCTGTGAATGGTCTTTTTTATAACCCAGCAAACAATTTTAGTGGGATCTGTATGTTAAATATAGAAATAAAAAAAATTGTTTTTTAATACAGGGTGTATCAAAAGAGAATCTTTTGATCAATTCACACAAGCCGTTTTATTGTTGTATTCATTGTATTGTTGGAAGAACATATAACAGTGTATGATTGTTGTTGATATTTTTCATATAAAAATCCGATACACTTAGGGCTATTATTACAACTTGCCGTTAAACTTGGGTTTAGTTAAAGGTACCTTTAGCTAAAGGGAACTGCAAAGTTACCTTTAACTTATTTTCGTTATTACAACTTACAGATAAAATTTTTCAAAAATATGGCAGTGCAGGAGCAATGTCGATAAAACTGCTCAATTATACAAGTTTTTTTTAACGCAGTGGCAACCACGGGTTTCGTTTTTTGTTGTATATGCTCGTTTTGTTTAAATTTTTAGTTGCCATAATGAAAATAATATATAATATTGCAAGTTCAAACATAAAGTAACCTTTAAATGTTAAAGGTAGAATGATCCTCCCTTTAGCTTAACGATTACTTCTATCTTATTGGGTACTTATAGTAACTAAAAGCAATTTATCTGCCCGTTAAAATCCTCCCTTTAGTTAACAGCAAGTTGTAATAATGGCCTTTAGTTTTTCTACTTTAACCGCCAGTTTTCACTCTGTATATCTGTTGCTTCTAGCACATTTGATTCGCAAAACATTAAAATATTTTTTTTCTCCCTCTACGAGGAAGGTTAAAGTGCTGCTTTGAGCGTTTTTTAAACGTCAAAGGTTTCACTTCTTTGTGTTTTGTGATTAGCGTAAGGGTTGTGGGTTCGATTCCCACAAGATACTCTGGCCTGTCACACAACACCGATCGCATGATCGAAGTTACTCAGTTCGTACATTACTAAATATAATTTGTAGTTGTATTGTAATGAATAATTTGTTAAGTGTTAGTAGACTTTATGCGATTCTCTACACTTGTTATGTTAGGCGAGTATACCGTAACGTGTATTGAAAGGCCGTAGCATTTAATGAAACATAGTTTAGGCGACAACGTACTATTTTATTCTGCTCATTATCTAATCAAAATATTTACTGGGTTATATTAATAAAAAAATAAAAAAATTATGACAGCAATTGATCAAACTACAAAATAATAAAAAGTTCAAAAAAAACAACAAAATAAACAACAACAAATGCTACCATTACTATAACAATAATGAAACAAATATTAAATATTATAAATTATTGTTCATTATTATTATTGTTTTTTTTTGTACCCATCATTATATTACGAAAGAATAATTGCTTTAAACAGAAATAACTAAAAATAAACTAAAAAAAAAAATTATAGAAAATAAAAGAAAAAACAAAATCATTTATAAAACATTTGTATAAAAGTTGTGTAATAATAATTCTATTCTTGTCATTCATTTGTGCTACAACCTACGTTAATAACGTCATTCGTTTGTTCATAAAAGGCAGAGTTTTGGTTTGAAATTAAATGTGGTTTATCCAGTGGTATTAAAGGTTTTATAGACCACACAAGCTACAAAAAAAATTCACATGTACCCTGGCAGTCTAGTAAGTAGCGGGCTTTTCTGCAAGTTAACAAATGTATGGATTATTACACTTGTTATAAAAAAAAAACGAATTTAACACCAATTTGTCGCACGCTACTGGGTCTTTGCCTTCTCCTACAACTTACTTTCTGATATTCCAACGCAATGAACTACATGAGTAGGGATCTCCTGGGTGTTGGTTTTAGTTAAAAAAAATTTCATCGACATGACACGTTATTTTGCAAAAAGCGCTTCATGTTAGGACAAGCGATTGCACGAGTAGCTAGTATGATATTCACAACAAAATGGTTTGGTTCTTTAAATATCTAATATAATGTATATGTACAGCTGCGGTAAAAAAAATATAGCACTAAGGATGGAATAATTATTTCGTCGTCAATTTTTCTAACATTTAATTTTGGAATTTTATGTCTTAAGTAAAAAGATAACTAAAACACAGTTGTAAGTAAAATTAAAAATATTTCAGACATTTTTATTTTAATTTAGTCCAGCGGTTAAACAAAATTAATTTGAAACCTTAAATTTGATCGGTAAAAAAATAGCACTTCAACTAACAGGTACAAAAAAAAGATAGAAAATACATTAAATTGAAAAAAAAAATTTATATGGTCATAATACAGTTTTATATAGACATTTTAATATTTAGTGGCATGGCCTTTGTTGGCAATAACGGCAGCACAACGTCTTAGCATGGAGTCAACTAGTTCTTCACATCTTTTTTTGGGATATTGTTACATGTTTCATTTCCGTATTTTTTAACGTCAGCCCAAAAATTTTCTATTGGGCTTAAGTCTGGCAACTGCGCCGGCCACTCCATAATATTTATTTTATGTTCGTCGAACCACTTCTTGGCTTTTCGACTGGTCTGTTTTGGGTCGTTGTCCTGTTGGAGGACCCATGACAATGGCATTTCCTCTGAAGCATACGGTAGCATAACATTCTCCAGTATATCAACGTAAACATGTTGATCCATCAATGTTTTGATCCAGTATATTGGACCCACTCCGTAATATGAAAAACACCCCCAAATCATAATGCTCGAACCTCCATGTTTTACGGTCTTGCAGGTGAATTGAGGGTTATATTCAGCGTTTGGTGGTTGTCGTACAAACTCTCGAGAGCCTTTTCCACCATACAAAACAATTTTGCTCTCGTCAGTCCACAAAATGTTTCTCCATTTACTTACGGGCCAGTGTTAATGCTCACACGCAAACTTCATTCGTTTTTTCACATGGCTTGTTGTAAGAAGCGGAACTTTTCTTGGACTGCAAGCTTTTAAATTATGTTCCCGAAGCCAATTTCGGACTGTTTCAACGCATGCCGCAATTTGTAGGCTTAAAAGGATCCTTTTTGCTCTGACGTACCAACCTCTTGATAAGTAACGGGGATATTGTAGGTTTTCTTCTACGTGTTTTGGCTTTTTTAGTATAAGTAATGGCATTTCCAATCATTTTGTTTGAGCATCTGAGAAACTGACCAATTTCCGCGTAAGTTTTTCCCTCAGAAATCATTTTTTTAATAATTTCTCTTTTTTCCTCAGAACAATGCTTTCCACGACCCATATTTACTGTTTTTTTCACTTAAATTTTTTTTAAACTCCTTTTAAACACTCGCTTCTACAATCTGTTCACGAATAACTACATAATGTTTGCTTAAAATAAAATTGTAAAAGGAAGATCTTGCAAAAATAATGAGAAGTGCTATTTTTTTACCGTCAGATTTCATATGTTACTCTTAAAATTGTTTGATAATAAAAAAGTGTTCATATTTTAAGAAAAAAAATTATTATATCAGAGAGGGCACAAACTGCACTATATCTAGTGTTACCATGAAATCGAAATAAAATATTAATAGGAATTTTATGTACAATGAAATAATATGTGCAGATTTGGTGCTATTTTTTTACCGGCACTGTACATGGTTTACAAGTTTGAGTTGCTATTTCAAATACTGTTTTCTATAAAGTTGATTGTAAAAAATCTACTTCAGTAATCAAATGATTTCTCTATTTTCCTGCAAAATTGTTTTTGCAAAAGCAAAATTGTGTTTGCAAAAGCAAAATTGTGTTTGCAAAAGCAAAATTATTTTTGCAAAAGCAAAAACAAACTTGTGGTTGTAAAAGCAAAATTGTGTTTGCAAAAGCAAAATTGTGTTTGCAAAAGCAAAATTGTGCTTGCAAAAGCAAAATTGTTTTGGCAAAAGCAAAATTGTGTTTGCAAAAGCAAAAGCAAAATTGTGTTTGCAAAAGCAAAATTGTGTTTGCAAAATCAAAATTGTTTTTGCAAAATCAAAATTGTTTTTGCAAAAGCAAAATTGTTTATGCAAAAGCAAAATTGTGTTTGCAAAAGCAAAATCAACATTGTGTTTGCAAAAGCAGAATTGTGTTTGCAAAAGCAAAAGCAAAATTGTGTTTGCAAAAGCAAAATTGTTTTTGCAAAAGCAAAATTGTGTTTGCAAAAGCAAAATTGTTTTTGCAAAAGCAAAATTGTGTTTGCAAAAGCAAAATTGTTTCTGCAAAAGCAAAATTGTTTTTGCAAAAGCAAAATTGTGTTTGCAAAAGCAAAATTGTGTTTGCAAAAGCAAAATTGTGTTTGCAAAAGCAAAATTGTGTTTGCAAAAGCAAAATTGTGTTTGCAAAAGCAAAAGCAAAATTGTTTTTGCAAAAGCAAAATTGTGTTTGCAAAAGCAAAATTGTGTTTGCAAAAGCAAAATTGTTCTTGCAAAAGGAAAATTGTGTTTGCAAAAGCAAAATTGTGTTTGCAAAAGCAAAATTGTGTTTGCAAAAGCAAAATTGTGTTTGCAAAAACAAAATTGTTTTTGCAAAAGTAAAAGCAAAATTGTGTTTGCAAAAGCAAAATTGTGCTTGCAAGACCAAAATTGCCTCTGCAAAAGTTATTTAAATTTATGCAGACTTTTATTGTTATAAACAATTCTACTGAAAGTAAAAATCGCTTTACGGTTTAATAATTTTACTTTTTTCCATTCAGTTTTATTTTATTTTTAATTTTTTCGGGTTTTTCTTCTCTTCTTTTCGTTTAAAAGCAGAAAAATTATGCAGACATTTATTGTGTATATTTTTTCGGTTAATAAATTATAATTTTTTTTATTTATTTCTCTTTTTTTAATTTTTATTTTTTAGTTTCGTTTACATTTTTGTTTTCTATTCACATTTCAAGTACAATAGATTTGAAATAACAACCGTATGCCCTTGAGGTTTTTATTTTTTTTACTGATGTTTTCATTTAAAAATACTAAAAATGCTAGTTTTAGCAAAAAAAAGTCGGTATTTCAATCTCAATTTGGCTATTTTTCTATTTGATAAGCCAGGTCATAACCAAGTATTATATTTATAATCGTGATAGATTATCTTAATAAAAAATATAAAGAGAATTAGGAATGATGATAATCAAATAACGAAGGATTTTTAAAATTTAAACAGAATTTCTTTTTAAATTTTTTTTATAATATTTTTTAATAACCCGTTTGCCTTAGCGCTTCATTCCGTCTGCTGTTGGTCAAACCAATTAATAACTTTGTCGTTATTACGCCGATGTCCTGGCATCAACGTATACTTCGTTTTGCCCTCACTTGCTTCACAACATATAAGGCCCAGTTGCCTGTCTTAGTTAAGTTATACTTCGTTTTGGCCTCACATACAGTCAGACCCGCTTTGGTAGCCTCCCGTGCTATAGAACTAATGGCACCGGTAACATCTCGTTTGCTGGGCCCAAAGATGTCAATGTCGTCGGCATTGTCTGAAACATCACACTGTATTAAAAGATTCGGAGAGGTTCTTTTCTATATTGATGGGGCTGTCATACTGCACCACATTATCATATTAGCAGGAATACTGGCTTCGGGCATTTTACGATGCCTTATCGGCCTAATGAATGCTGCCTTATAAGCAACAAAAAGTTGATGTAGTTGACTTGGTTGTCAGTCACCGTATTCTAGTAGGTAGTGTGTTGCCTTATTAGACGTAAGGCCGTGGTTCAAACCCCAGGTCAGACATCAAAACGAAACATGAAAAATATTTCTTCGGCGACTTCCTCTCAGCAGATTTCTGGCAAAAACTCTGGGAGTAAATAAAAAGTTTCTCAAAAATCTATCGGTCGGAGTCGACTTTAAACTGTATATCCCACCACTATTGTATAAAATTAACGCACACAACATAAGTGGTGTGAGAAACTAGGTCGTAATCCTGACTGAAGGATTGTAATGACTAATTATGTTATGTATGTCATGAATCTTCTCTAGAATTTTCCATAATGTGCGTCTACTCTTGATAGTTGACTTACACGGCACTGCTAAAGTCCAATCAGTGCTCCGGCGAGTAGTTTCAATCGTGCACAAATACAGGCCTCTAATGCGTATCAAACAGTCACTTTTTCCCGATGCAAAGGCTTTGCTACAATCATATCTTCCGTTTATAAACAGATGTTTTAGTTTCAGTATACGATATTGCTTACAAACTCACACTGTGTCTGGTCTCATAAAGTAGCATATAAGTCTGGCAACTTCCCCATTTTAAAAATGTTCAGTTTTAATTTTGTTTCCCTTTTACTTGTTTGTTCTTTGTTTTGTTCTATCGCATAAAATTTGTTAGTTTGGCTAACTGGAGTATATTACCCACCCATTAGGAGAACACAATATAATAAAGCAGTTGGCAGTTGTGTGTGTGTGAGTGGCGAGTTCAGCCAGGTGAAACATTTAAATGTCAATAAAATGTAAATGCCAAAATTGCCGTATTACTAAGGTTTTTAACATTAACTCACAATACACACACACACACACCCATACACTTTAACAAACCGCGTTAACAACTTACGAAACCTAAAACAAATTAACATTATTATGTTAGTCATTCTTTCCTTTCTTTTATTACACGAGTATACAACACTAACTAACAGCAACAACAACACCAACACCAAACAACAAATAAAACGGTAAAAAAAAAGCATAAAGAGAGAAATTTCTATACGAATTGAATTTAACCTGGCCACCGGTATGGTATAATGTAACTCGTATTTATTTTTGTGTGTTGTTGTAACAATATAATGAGTAATATGAGTAATAGCATCTCTCACACTTAATCTCATTGGCCTACTTTTGCTTTTCTTCATATTTTAGTATGACAACAGACATTGTTGTTGTTGCTGCTGTTGCCGCTGTTGAGCTTGTGAAAAGGTTCCATTGTCGGTTGGTTGTCTTTGTTGTTGGTCTTGCTTTTAAGTTCTTTGCTTTGTTACAGGCAATGCCATCTACATGGTTGGCCTTTCATTTACAGAATATTGAATTCATTGTTGGTGGGTAATTCAATACTCATGCATAAGTGTTGCTGCTGCAGTTTGCAATTTATTTTTATTATCGATCATTGAACTTTTTATTAAAATTTATTTAAAAAAAAAAAATACCCACACACACACACACACAAAGTACTAAAATAAAAGCATGTCTTATTATAATAAAAATAAATAATAATTTTATGCAAAAATTTATTTTTGAATGCACGAAATATGCACGTAATAAGCAAAAGTTATTTTTGAAAACAGAATTTAAACGTAAAGCGACAAATTGCAAAGGCAAAGTGTTTTACTAATTCAATGCGACTTTTTCAAAATTTTATTTTAAATTCGGAAGCTAATACATTAAATGACAAAAATAATTGATAATAATTTAAAATCGTAATGAGATATTGGAGCCACAGTGGAGTGCAACGAACATCCATAGTTCTGTAGAAAGAATTCGAGTGTAAGAAGTCGTTCTATCCTACAACATAATCCACAAAACTGTAGAAAATAGTGGACAGTTGCCTTAAAAATATTGAAAACTGTGGTCGAAGCTGGAAGGAGGTAAACGATTTAGAAAATATTAGAGTATGTATCCCAAGAAAATTGTGCAGAGAGCCGCCTTAATGCTCTGCATGGAGTTACGTATGAATTCCAAAGTCGTAAACACTTTTGAAGTAAAATTACCCCCTTTTCTTTGTAGTTCGTTTTCTATTTTTTTTTAATATTTTTTTCTTCCGATTATTTTCAAAATTTACACGCGTTTTGCTTGAAATCCCAGTATGCATACATACATACGTATGCATAGTATATACAACCTAATTTGAATTTATAATTTTTAAATATTATAAATAAATGCTACCTACGTGTTATCTGTATGTTCATATGTATGTAATGTTTAGTCAATTGTAAATTGTTTTTTATTGTATAATTTACACCGCTAGCACGTCACTTTTTTTAAGTTGAATACCTACCTGCCAGCTGTGTTGTTTTACAGTCACTCGTATTCGACATTCATTTCGATTTGAGAAAAAAAGTTTGTATTCAGTTGACCCAGTCAATATAATTAACACCATACTTGTATATCTGTTTGGTGGGCAAACTTGTGGCACGTTAGGGGCTTTTGAAAATATTTTAAATTTTCTCTCCAATGTTTAGGCTGCCGTTATTTTCGAAACACAATATCATTTAAAAGAGCGTTTTTCGCACACTACTTTTCTGCACATTTTGGTCGGTATTTCGGAGATAACTTAGCGGTTGTAGGTTTTCAAATGCTCCAATGCTAAGAGATTAATCGCATAGACTTCCTCTTCCTGTGAAATCGCTTAATTTTGCTGGCCAATTGACGTCGCCAAGACGTGAAATTACTCTCTCTGTAAACTTCTCAGGCAATAAAACTAAAATACCACCGTCCACCTCATAATTCTCAAATGGATCCAAAAAAATCGGCCATTCGATAGCCATAGCGCTCTGAATGTACGATAACTTGCTATTAAAAAATGCGTTCAAGTTACATCTTCAGACCCAAACAGTAATTTCTTTCGATTCTTTCACAACCATCTCTGAGTTCTTCAAATTCGTATTTGACAATTTCGCTTGTCGATGTAGCTACGGAGTGAAAAATAGTTTAATCGCTATTTGTAAACGCAAGGGACTTTCATTCCTATCTTGAAACACTTTTTCTCTTAGAAAATTTTGTAAAAATCGAGTTTTTGCCCAAAAATACAAATTTTCATGGAGTCAACTTGGGGTCACTTCAATCTACATTTAGAGAATACATATACGAAAGGCTTTAAACCCAACACTAGAAGCTGCCTCCTCTTATACCCGTTATACCAAGATTCAGAGAACAATGGAACACTTTCTCTTAGAAATTTTTATAAAAATCGGATTTTTGCCCAAATTTTGAACTTCTCTTGAGGTCAACTTTTTTTTTTTGTTTTTTTGCGGGAAGGAGGGAAAATGCTTTATGCATTCATGATGGTCGTCACCCGACATGATATGTCGGACTCTCCCACTGGGTATACCCGTCTTGTCTCCTCACCGGGGAATCATTCCACCTCGAAACCATGGTTGTATTACTTCGAGGTGGAGCCCTTTTCTGGCATATGTTCCAGTTCCATCGTCATCAGCCTGCGTCCAGGCTCCGCTCTATTCTCAGTCTGCTGCGTCTAGATCAAATTTCTTCCTTCGCAGGACGTGCTCCACAAATTGTTTTACTGCGTTCCAGCTTTTTTTTACTGTTCATCATTTTAGCACGACGTTTGTAGGGCTAATGACGCCGATTTCAGCTTCGAGTCGCTGGCGGCTTTCGGCCCATCGACAACAACTGAAGAAAGTGTGTTCGGAATCATCTAGCGTTTCTTTCTCTACATAGATACAGAATGGCCAGCGGCATTTGCCCATGCGATGCAGGTACTTTCTGAAATATCCGTAACCGGTCAGCATCTGGGTTATGTAGTAGTCTACTTCGCCGTTTTTTCTGTTTTTCCACACTTGCAACTCGGAAATCAGTTTATATGTCCACCTTCCATGCTATTCATTTTCCCAGCGAAATTGCCATTTTAAGAAGACTTCGTGCTTTATCGCTTCTATGCTCTGTGGTTGAGTGGTACTTTACCTGGCGTTGAAAATCATCCGGCGCTCATACGCTTGTAGTTCTATGGGAACCATTCCGGCTATAACTAGGACGGCTTGTGTCGATACTGTGCGGTACGAGGATGTCACTCGTAGAGCAGCTATTCTCTGCGCAGACAGTAATTTTCTAGCCCTCATCCGGGTTTCCAAAGTAGTAGCCCAGATTTCAGACCCATAGAGGAGTATGCTATTTCCAGCCTCCATGAGTAGCTTCCTCTTACTTGGGAGGGGTTCACCAATGTTTGCCATCAGTCCTTAATTGAGTTGTTATTCTAGCTGCTTTCGCTGTTGCATACTCTATCTGCTCTGAGTAGGTCAGTTTCGAGTCCAGTCTAACCCCAAGGTATTTAATCGATTTCTTCGTGGAAATAACTAAGTCGCCTATGTTGATTTCGATCTCGATCGGAATGTGTCGTCTGGTTAGTAGAAGCAGCTCGGTTTTATGCATGGCCAACTGTAGGCCGTGAGATTCTAACCAGTGCTTAGTCCGCATCATGACTTGTCGTAATCTGCGTTGGACTTCGTCTGTGTTTCTGACCCTAATGACTGCTGCGATGTCGTCTGCATATCCGACTAGGAAGGTATCCTCCGGCATCTCTATTTTTAAGATTTCATCGTAAGTCGCGTTCCAGAGATTTGGTCCCAATATGGACCCCTGCGCCGCTCCGGAAGTGACCTGCCTTCTTCGCGGCCCTTGGTTTGTGTCGTAGATCAGCACTCTATTCCTTAGGTAGTCCTTAATGACTCTCATCAAATACGCTGGAACATTGAAAGTTGTCTTCAAGGCCTCTATCACATCTGTCCACCTTAGACTGTTGAAGGCGTTTTTTATGTCTAAGGTCGCCAGGAGTATAACCGGTCTCGGGAAATGATTCCCGGTCTGGGCAGCTTCGAATGCATCTACTACTTCCTTAAGAGCTCCTATTGTAGATCTTCCAGGTCGAAAACCGTATTGTCTTGTAGAAAGACCTCCCGAAGTCAACCTTAGTCAACTGGTCTAGCACGTAATCTGTATAATCTGTGGCGTTGTGAATGGTCTTGGACGGCTAGAAATTTTGCGTGAAGCGGTCTTTATATGAACGGGTGTGCACAATTTAGATGCAAAATGAGCTGTAAATTAGGCCCGATGGTTGAGGCACTACGTAAATTCTAATTAATCACCACACGGTCTCAAACAGAAGCAAAATTCGACAGGGCTTACATTGCAATGGTGCACAGGCGTGACAACATTTATAAAGCTTACAGTCTTTTCCAATTTTTCTATAATCTTTTTAATTCCTTGGTTAGTAAGGCGATTATGACAACCTTAATCAGCTGGTAATGCTCGAAAAGTGGCCAAGTTTGAATCATCGTAGTCGCAATGGCTGCCGTGTATATACGGCAGTCACTTGTTGCATCAAAGTGTGGTGCAGGTGTGCCGTTACGATAGGAGTAAGTGTTATCCGGTTGTGTAACGACTTATATTCATAAATGGCAAACCTTTCGCTAAAGAAATATTCTTTTAGATGAAAGATATTTAAAAGCTAACAGCCTTGCTAGACCGCCTGATATTTAACACGTTCATCGCCATGTCAGTCATATGTGTCTGACGCTAAGAAGTTCTACATGAGCCAAGTCAGTCATATGTGTCTGGCGTACGCGATTTGGTAAATCACAAATGTCCGACGCAAACGACGCTGTGTTCAAAACAACAGGTTAATACTTGTTGTATCTTGTTTGGATGCGTCAGACATATAAGACTGACACGGCTTGTCGAAAAAAAGTTTAAATATAGGGCCATATCAGTCATATATGTCTGACTTAAAAAATTGTGTTATTCCGGGAATGTTGAAAAAAAAAATTTTTTTGTGATACATTAAGTTTCCTTGATACATTTTTAACTAAATTATCTAATAAAGTTACCATGGCCCATGTGAAAATTTTTCTGATATCGTGGCGATGGACGTGTTAAATAAAAATTTCCGTCCCCTTTCTATCGTTAATTTTGTCCATCACTGTTAAGCATAAGCAAAAGCTTTATTTATTAATTGGATAAAAGCTTTCGTCGTTTCAAAGCTTTTTGCAAAAGAAAAAAAAACTTGAAAAATATTTTTTAAGAGTTAATATTATAAAGAGAGGAAAGCACTAACATATGTTTCTTTCTCCCTCTCTTTTTCTCCATTGGCTGCTCTCTTAAGGAGCTAATCTCTTAAACTATTATTTAAGAACGTAAAACGTATACATTGCCGTACAAGAAGAAGAATTGAATGCAATTTACGTATTGTAATGCATTGTATGGGTATTGTATTGTATTTTGCATTTTGCAAATTGTTGTTATTCATTCGTTTTTATTCAGTAAATAATAGATAAATACAATCGTATTGTATTGTATAATAATTGTTTATTAGCGCACTAGCTAGTACGTCCGTCGTCTTCTTTCCACTTACCATACTTGCTGGTGGTCAGGCCTTTCATTCGCAGAACGTTATTTAAGATAAAAAAGAGTTTTTTTTGTGCTGTTGTTGTTATTATTATGATTTTTTTATTATTTGTTTGCATTTAATGAGTTGTTTTTCTGTTTTATTTTTTGTTTTTCAATTTGTTATTGTTTTTCTCAGACAATAATAATTAACATTTTGTTTTTAGGCAAATAAACAAATACCAGAAGGAATAATAAATTAAATGGATTGTTTTTTTTTTTTTGTAAATCAATGTAAACAACGATAAAATATTACAGGGTAATGTTATTACAGAAAAACAAATTGAAAAACACAATAACATTTTTGATTCCATTTTAAGTAGAATTTTATAAGGGTTTTGAGTAATAAGTAGTGCTGGCACTTAAAATGACTAATTTTCGCATTACCAATAGCATTATCCGGGCAGGGACGACTGGGATTCTAATATGGTCGTGCACCCGGAACGCCTTGATATGTACACCGACGGCTCACAGCTTGACAATGGTGTTGGAAGCGGAATCTACTCTGGGAAACTGGACCTGAACATTTTTCTCCGGCTGCCGAACTACTGTAGTGTGTTTCAGGCGGAAGTGATGGCCATTTTCCGGGTCGCTCAATGGATACTCGTCAACGGTGCTCCTTTCACCCGCGTCTTGGTTTTCTCCGACAGTCAGGCCGCCATAAGATCTTTGTCGAGTTTTGTGAATAACTCCAGGATCGTTAGCGAATGCCGCCGCTGTCTCGACCTTCTTTCTGAGCGCTAAAGCGTCTAGCTGATCTGGGTCCCCGGGCACAGTAATGTTCTGGAGAACTGTAGGGCCGCCGAGCTCGCCAGAGCTGGTGCACTCCTTCCGGAATCGTCTTCGATTGAGTTAGGCATGCCGCTTGCCTCGTTCAAGTTGGCTATTGTGCGGAAATTCTTTCGAGACGCCAACCTATCCTGGGTCAATGAGGAGTCCTGCTCCATCGCTAGAGTCATCTGGCCCTTGATGGATAGTAGGTGTACGAACCAGTTGATTGGACTTGGTCGTAACATCATCTCGACCACAGTGGCCATGCTTACGGACCGTTGCGTTATGGGCAGACACGCGGAAAGGATGCGGCTCCCATTCAACGACTTCTGCCGCGGGTGCAGATCCGCTGAGGAAGAAGAGACTGTGACCCACTTCTTCTGTCAGTATCCGTCACTTGCTAGGTGCAGGAATAGATTATTTGGCTCTCCGTTTCTTGTCAGCTTAACGGAGCTATCATCTATTGACATCAAGGATATAGCTTCGTTCATCAAACTTTCTGGCTGGTTGAGCAGCCTTTGTGCTGACCAACTTCTTCCTCCTCCCTGGTCTTGGTGGAACTTGGTCAGCACAGGGACTGTGTTCACCCGTGGCATCACAACGGGCCGCTATGCGCGCTCAAGTGAGCGTTGTGACATGATCAAAGCTACCACTACGACCTAAACCTGAATAGCATTTTAATGGAGGGGAAGGGGGGCTTGCCGCTCTTATATAGGGATTACTGTGAGTTCTCTATTGGATAGAGTTTAATAATATTTGTATCACGTCCCTGATCCGACCATTTGCTGATAGTAGATATCAGAATCAATCGTTTGACAGGATTATACAAGTTCATAATGAATAATTCCTTTCCATCCAAATCCAATCACATACACAGTATTGCCTTTCATGGTGCCAATCTTTGCCCACTACTTTTATCCACCTTATTGCCGTACGTGATCTAGTTTTAAACGCTCGTATTCATTCGCTTTAGAAACGATGTGGTTACGTACCCGTGAATTGCAAATGGAAATTCGTCCTTTGTGTATTCAGCTTTCTTCAAATGATTGATAAGTGTTTGGAATGTCTGAATCCCTAGAAACGTACACGGGATTTTCACAATTTTTTCCATGATTTCATCTACCTCTTTAGTGATTTATTTCAACAGGGTAAGAAATTATCAGTTCGAAAACGAGGAAACCGCATCCTCTTTGGAAGCATTTCTACAATAAAAGAGAAAACTGTTCTGCTGTTGGCCTACCCGTTTTTAATGATTTAATCGAACAGAGTGAGAAATTTATCAGTTCGGAAACGAGGAAACCATTTCGCTGCTGTTAATTAGTTACCGCATCGTCTTTGGAAGTATTTTTACAATTGTTGGTCCATCCGTGAGCTCCAATTTTTGCAATTTTTCCTGTGTTTAATCCGATATAATATCAATAGCAATTGTAACATTGCCTTCAATAGCTGGAATTGTGGATGGATTGTCCCTTTACATGAGAGACTGCAGAATTCCCACAAAAAAATGGTCTAGTGGTTGCAAAAGGCATGATCTAAACGGCCAAAAGGCTACTCCAAAGCCTCTCAATAGGTTCATGATATAGTGTTGTGTGTAGCATGTACCACATCGGAAATCGAACAACTCCCACAGAAGAAGACCGTATTCGTTTGTTAGTTTTTCCATAGCGAAATTCAAATCTTACAAAGAATCTCTTTCATTGTCACATTTATATATAAAGGGTGTTTTTTATAGAGGTATAGAACTTTAAGTTGGCATTACTTTTCAAGATGGCGACCGATTTAACAGCTGACAATTGATTTATTCTCAGTTTGGTTTGGCAATTCATCATGAATAGACTCACGCCTGAACAACGCTTGCAAATAGTGCAATTTTATTTCGAAAATAATGGTTCTGTGTGGAAAACGTATCGCGCACTACGTCCATTTTATCGTCGACAAAATCGTCCATCAGAGCAGTTAATTCGATTAACAATGGAACGTTTTCGCACCACGTTTACTCTTGTTGATAACTCGCATCCCCAGAGACGCTGTACGGTGCGTACAGAAGAAGCTATTGCTGCTGTAGAGCGTAGCATTGAGGAAGACCCGAATGAGTCCATCCGCCATCGAGCACAGGAATTGGATCTGTGTCCATCCACTTTATGGAAGATTTTGCGGAAGGATCTTGGTTTGCGTGCTTACAAAATCCAACTCGTGCAAGATTTGAAGCCAAACGATCATCAATTAAGGCGTAGATTCGTCGAATGGGCCCAAAACGAGATTACCGTTGTTCCCGATTTTCATAAGCGAATTTTGTTTAGCGATGAAGCGCACTTCTGGTTGAATGGCTACGTCAACAAACAAAACTGCCGCATTTGGAGTGAAGGTAATCCTCAAGTGTATGTGGAAACACCGTTACATCCAGAAAAACTGACTGTTTGGTGCGCTTTATGGGCTGGTGGAATCATTGGTCCGTACTTTTTCAAAAACGATGGTGGCCAGAACGTTACAGTCAATGGTGATCGGTATAGAGCCATGATTACAAACTTTTTCATTCCTGAATTGAATATCCATGATGTCCAGGAGATGTGGCTTCAACAAGACGGCGCAATATGTCACACAGCTCGTACCACCATAGATTTATTGAAAGACACGTTTGGTGACCGCCTAATTTCACGTTTTGGACCTGTGAATTGGCCTCCAAGATCTTGTGATTTAACACCACTAGACTACTTTCTGTGGGGCTATGTAAAGTCATTGGTCTATGCGGTAAAGCCACAAACGCTTGACCATTTGGAAGACAACATTCGCCGTATTATTGCCGATATACGGCCACAAATGTTGGAAAAAGTCATCGAAAATTGGACGTCCAGATTGGACTACATCCGCGCCAGCCGTGGCGGTCATATGCCAGAAATCATATTTAAAATGTAATGCGACAAGATTATCTTTCGGATAAATAAAATTCATGTCAATCGAATAATCCATTGTTGTTTTATTGCAACTTAAAGGTCTATACCTCTATAAAAAACACCCTTTATATTGTCAGATTTAAAAGACATATTCTTTCATTTGAGAATACATATACATTAGCAAAGAAACGAGCCCCTTTAGTTATTTTTTAATAAACAAAATCATTTTATAATAAATATGTTTGTATGTATGTATGTATACTAATATAAAATTAAATATAAAGTTTTGACAAACAACATCGCACGTTTTAATCATCATGTGTGATCATGTGGAAATTATAAACATATTTTTTTTAGAAATTTAGATTAAAATTGTCCCAATTTCTTTCAAAAACACAACATACATGCATATTTATACGCATTGTCTGATTAATAAAATAAATACCGTGAAATACTACGCAATTTCAAAACAATAAAATAATAACAATAAAAAAAGAAACAAAAACACAAAATCATGCAAAATTATGTGGACTTTCAAATTGAAATTCTATTTCTCAAGCGTAGATAAGATTTATCGATTATTTTTTGCCCTCTATTTATGTTTTTTGTAGTGGTATAAATGAATTGTTTATAAAATAAAATTGCCATTTATTTATGCTTACACACATACATACATATATACATCTGTAGATATTTTGCAAATTGTTTATCATGGTTATAGCTGTTGTTATTTAATAATTTTTTAATATTGTTTGTCATGCGGAAGTATTAAAATGGAAAATATTTAAAAGAATGCTTACAATATACACTCTACATAGAAGAGGATAGTTTTTACACTTACAAAAGCGTTCTTATATCAAGTTTAAGGTTCCAAAACCATTGGCCTAGTGAAAGCTACGGCCTTTACAAATATGAATCGTTTAAGAACCGAAAAAATAGATAAAAATATTTAAAATTTACTACAAATGTGGTAATTTAAATATGGCCATTTATTGAGCATTATGGTTGTCATTATTGTCCTACAAGTCAAGGAATTGGCAAGATTATAAAGACATTTAAAGAGACTGGAAGTGTTACAAATGTGATGGCCGTGCTTGTAAAGGGTGTTTTTTTATAGTTGTATAGAACTTTAAGTTGCAATAAAACAACGATGGATTATTCGATTGACATGAATTTTATTTATCCGAAAGATAATCTTGTGGCATTACATTTTAAATATGATTTCTGGCATATGACCGCCACGGCTGGCGCGGATGTAGTCCAATCTGGACGTCCAATTTTCGATGACTTTTTCCAACATTTGTGGCCGTATATCGGCAATAATACGGCGAATGTTGTCTTCCAAATGGTCAAGCGTTTGTGGCTTTACCGCATAGACCAATGACTTTACATAGCCCCACAGAAAGTAGTCTAGTGGTGTTAAATCACAAGATCTTGGAGGCCAATTCACAGGTCCAAAACGTGAAATTAGGCGGTCACCAAACGTGTCTTTCAATAAATCTATGGTGGTACGAGCTGTGTGACATATTGCGCCGTCTTGTTGAAACCACATCTCCTGGACATCATGGTTATTCAATTCAGGAATGAAAAAGTTTGTAATCATGGCTCTATACCGATCACCATTGATTGTAACGTTCTGGCCACCATCGTTTTTGAAAAAGTACGGACCAATGATTCCACCAGCCCATAAAGCGCACCAAACAGTCAGTTTTTCTGGATGTAACGGTGTTTCCATATACACTTGAGGATTACCTTCACTCCAAATGCGGCAGTTTTGTTTGTTGACGTAGCCATTCAACCAGAAGTGCGCTTCATCGCTAAACAAAATTCGCTTATGAAAATCGGGAACAACGGTAATCTCGTTTTGGGCCCATTCGACGAATCTACGCCTTACTTGATGATCGTTTGGCTTCAAATCTTGCACGAGTTGGATTTTGTAAGCACGCAAACCAAGATCCTTCCGCAAAATCTTCCATAAAGTGGATGGACACAGATCCAATTCCTGTGCTCGATGGCGGATGGACTCATTCGGGTCTTCCTCAATGCTACGCTCTACAGCAGCAATAGCTTCTTCTGTACGCACCGTACAGCGTCTCTGGAGATGCGAGTTATCAATAAGAGTAAACGTGGTGCGAAAACGTTCCATGGTTAATCGAATTAACTGCTCTGATGGACGATTTTGTCGACGATAAAATGGACGTAGTGCGCGATACGTTTTCCACACAGAACCATTATTTTCGAAATAAAATTGCACTATTTGCAAGCGTTATTCAGGCGTGAGTCTATTCCTGATGAATTGCCAAACCAAACTGAGAATAAATCACTTGACAGCTGTTAAATCGGTCGCCATCTTGAAAAGTAATGCCAACTTAAAGTTCTATACCTCTATAAAAAACACCCTTTACATTGTTGCAATGTACACACTGCCGATGGTATCGCATTTGTTACAGAAAAATGTGGCGGATAATCCAGATATTTATGTATTCCATAACATTCTCAGCAATCTATTCTATCTTACAACTCATTATGGCAAACATATTTTGCATTTGGAATTGCTCTTACACAATAATTAAGACGGCTAATCATTCACATGACCTCTGAAATGCAGGCTTTCAATTCTGGGTTTTCCCAGGCTGTGTCAGCAAACAAAATTGTTTCGTAAGAGGCTCAGAAAACCCAGAAGGAGGAAATCAATCCCATGGAAAAAAATAACTGTTTTCCATAAGCATTATCATTGTTGTAGTCGCCGCAGTCTAGTAGGTAGTGTGTTGGCTTATTAGACGTAAAGCCAGTGTTCGAGCCCCAGGCCAAATATCAAAACAAAATACAAAAAGTATTTCTTCGGCGACTTCCTCTCAGCAGATTTCTGGCAAAAAAAATTTCTGAGAGTAAAAATAAAATTGCCGTGAAAAGTTTCTCAAAAATCTGTCGTTCGGAGTCGACTTTAAACTGTAGGTCCCACCACTCATGTATAAAATTAACACACACAACATAAGTGGTGTGAGAAACTAGGTCGTAATCCTGACTAAAGGGTTGTAATGACCAATTATATATGTATGTATGTATTATGGTCTGGGATGTCATTTGATCGTATCTTTTTTTTAAGTAGCCGTTACCATTCGTTTAGAGTGCTATGACCGAATGACAACTGATTTTTTTAGCCTGCAATTAATGACGGACAGTATCTAGTTTGAACGAACCACACAATACGACCAACTTTGGTTCTGTTGTATGGGAAGTTACAAGAAAGAGGAATTTCACGTTTTGTCCGTGTCAATAGGCTTCAAAAATCGGCGCAAAGCTTTTTTGTGGATCTACAGTGAAAGAAAAAAGTCCCTAAAATGAACAAGATGTTGTAGCATTGTTAAAGGCATTTACAATTAAGAATGTTTAAAGAAAAAGCGAATTTGAAAAAATATAACGTAGAAATTATTAAGAAAAATATATAAAAATATATACACCACTGTATGTAGACTTTTTCCTTTGACTGTACGTTGAAGTTCGTGTCGACATTGTGAATCCAGTCACGATGGTGTATTTGAAAACCAACATTCGATAAGTTATCGCCGAGATTCACATTGAAATGTATGATAAATCGAAATCTACCTCAAAAAGATCGATTGCTACCACCAATCCGGGCATTGTATTACGTACGTGAGAAAGGTCCAAGTATTATAACAAAATTAACGTAACAATGGATAACCCTTTAGGTTTATCGATAAGGATTTTGCAGAAGTTTACAGTAAATGTTCTAAGTAGTGATATTAAATTCTTTCTAATTTTCTAAAATTTCAAAATCTTTTGCTGTATGTTGAGTTTTTGCCTTAACTGTAGTGCTTCAAAATTATGAAATACATTTAACCCAGTAATCTGTTGCTAAACATGAAATTCTCAATTAAAAATCGCATAAAATTAATTAAAAACTCATGTAATTTTGTCAATATACGATATAAAGTTATAATAAAAATGAAAACACAGCAATTAACACAGTTTTCAAATGAACAAATTGATGTTTAGCTGTTTTTTTTTTTTTTTTTTTTTTTTTTTTTTTTTTTTTTTTTTTTTTTTTTTTTTACTGAAGAGATAAAAAAAATATCGCCTGATCTTAAAGAAAAAAAAAAACAAAAAACGACTGGTAAACATGAGAAATACAAACAAGTTTTGTGACGAAATCTTCTGATATTCCTAACACCACATACTACTCATACGATGCGCGTACTATTAACTGTAGGTATGACAAAAACATACAAGTTCTTATAACCATGTGCGTGTGTGTGTGAGAGAGTAATGACTAACTGAAAAACGAATTACTTCAAGCTCAGGAATTTGCAATAAAACGTAAACCACTACGTATGTATTTTTGAATTTAATATTATTCACCATACCAACAATTATGCCATTGTTGTTGTTGAGACATTGTTTATATTGTATTTACCATATTACGTTGAAAAATTATTATTTTTTATGTATGTATGTAGTATTTACATACGTAGTATATCTACGATTAAAGTATTATTTATGCATTTCTTGTTTATTTATACCATCTCCCCACACCCGTTGTTTAATTATTATTATTGTTGTTGTTTTTGTTATTTTCAAATGTTTCCGTATTGAGATTTTTATTTTGATTGGCTAACAAATGGTGGGCCTGTCTGGATTTAGTTGTTGTTTGTCTTATTACTTAATTTTTATTTTTTTTATATATATATGTTGGCGACGTTTTTTCTTTTTGTTGGCGACGTTTTATTTTTGTTTCTTGTTGTTGGCGTTGCTTTTATTGTGCTGTTAGAGTAATGTCTTTACCCCCATATCACGCCATATGTTAATATCTTAACAGTATTAGTGAGAATATGTTGTGAGGGGGAGTATGTTGTAATAAGTGACGTTAAATTTATATGTGTGTGGGTGTGTTGATTGTAAACAAAATTTTTTTTCAATTTTATTTTGTTTTGATATTAAATTCAAGGTTAAATAATTGTAAAGCGCGTAAATATAGTGTTTTGAATATTTACATTACAATATTAACCCGTTACAAAACAATGAGATATGAGAGAATGTAACGGCTCTGAATTTTTTTACTTTAAAACCAAGAGAAAGTGCTACCAAGTTTAATACTACTTCTGTTTACATTTACTTTTATCTCCCGTAATGACATGTTAAAATAAACTATTCTTATACAATTGTGAAGTATTTTTAATGGAATTTTAAAATAACAAAAAAATTAAATAAAAATAGAATGATAAATTAAATTGAGGGTAAAATGTAATGGAAGACGTTATGGAAATTACATTAACTACGCATAAAAATGTGTGAAAATTCGGAACTTTACCAACATAGTTTGCATTTCTATTGTAGAAAAGTTAAGAAAGTGTCGCAAGGCTGTTGGAAAAAACTATGAAGTTTTCCTAGACGTGGCTATAACTACAAAAAAAAATCAGTGCAAACATTTAGCTCGTTTTTGATTTGATAATTTTGATATTATCTGATCGACCAGACACTAAAAAGTCTATGATATCATTGAAAAAATTGAGAAATATTTGCACATTTGAATTTGCATCTCCATTCATATAAAGCCCAACTCACATAACAATTAAAGCGAGCTAACCATTCATAATGCCATAGAAATGCTGCCTGGGTGCTCTGGCATTCATTGTTGATTTTTATAACAAAATTTTCTTTAGTTATGAAGCCCATTCCTTATTCCGTGGTTATATTAGTAAACAAAATTACTCTATAAGAGCCTCAGAGAACACTGAAATTATTATGGAATAACAATTGTTGCATCTGAAAAAGCTGACTATTTTTGATGCGCAATATGTTCTGAATGTGTTATTGAATCGTTGCTGAAACAACTGCTACTATTTATTTACAGTACTATGACCATGCGACAACCGAGTTTTTTTGCGTACAATTGAAGGTTATGAAAAAGCAATGAAATCCTACCATTTCTAATGCTAATGATTGCAGACGATGAAAAGTGTATCCCAAATGACGATAATGTGCATGTGTACGTCATGAACAAAGTAAGATAAAGCTTCGGAGACAGTTGTAATGCCAATATTGATACCAAAAAAGGTGTGTTTGGATTATGAAGTGGAAATTGTCCATAATGAGCTTCTACAATCCGGTCAATCATTGGGTTTTGATCTTTGTTGTCAACAGTCAACAAAATTGAAGTAAGGAATTTAATTAAAACGGCTAAAATTGATAACTGACAGCACTTGACTGGGAAGTTTTAATGCATCCACCCTATAGTCCCGGCCTTGCCTATTCAGATTGTCACGCCTGTAAAACGTAATTCTATCAGGTTTTCTCTCAGAAAATCCAGAAGTTCTGATGGAATAGGGCCTTTACTCTTAGAGTGCCAAAAAAAAAACTCCTTTTAAATGTGAAAAAAGAAGAAGAAAGAAAAAGGAGTTTCCTTTAATATTGAAATAAATAGTAAACATCAAGTACTAAATTCTAAATGCAAACTCATCACTTAAAAAAATTTTCTTTTTAAAATATCTTGTCCCACATGTACAAATGTTATTAATGGGTTAACACAATAAAATAAATTGTTTTTGTTGTTCAATTTACACAATTTAATAGATAATTATCTGCACTAAACTTATACGCTTTAATTCGTTTATTATTATTATTATTGTGTGTTGTTGTTGTTGATTTTTATTCTTTTTTTTTCTTTTAAATATCTTAAACAAAATTGTTTTCAAAGACTACGAACTGGTAGACATAAGCAGATGTAAAGTGAATGGCAAATTATTCTCAAGGTTTCAAAACAACCTGAGAAAAAATTGTCTGTCTACAGTTTGTTAACAAACGTAAACAAAATGTTTTAGCCTAGCTATTGTTAAAGTTAGGTTGTTAAGTTTGTTGTTAGCAAATGTCAGTAAACTGAAGAGTATTTTAAAGAAGAGTACTTTATTACAATGACTATATAAAAATGTTTTTCTAATACGAAATAAAATGTTCAAAGTACGGAATGGTTTTTTAAATGTTTGAATTTGAATGAAATATTTATTTGAGGTGATACGTGAATTTCTGTCATTTACTTTTTAAAGATTATTTCAAGTAAATGTTACCCGCATCTAAGCAGATAAACCAGCTGTAAGTTTCAATTTCAACATACTTTTTCCAATATTTTGGCCGGTAGCTCGGCAATCTCAGAAATAATGTTGTTTACCAAGGGCATACTAGAGACTTGTAATGCTTGTAGCTCTCTCCTCTGAATGCGATCCATGCTTCGCAGCCATACAGAAAATAGATTTCTTGCTCTCCTTGGATAAGTCGCCGTAGTCCAGTAGTTAGTGTTTTGAGATTTTTAGACAGCCGCGTGCTATTAATTAAGGACAGTAGTACTCAATATTTAAATCTTTATGTTGAAAATAATACTATTAAATAAACCACTAAAATTTTACACTGTTTAGTTAATTCAACTCTGAAATATTGAAACTTCTCAATAACCGTTATTTTTATCATTGTGGTATTTTTCATAATTTGTGAAATAAATTACCCGTGCACATAATTAAGGACAGTGATAAATTTTATAAGATTTTTGGATTTTAAGATTTAGGATTACACAGAGTGTTTTTCAGAATTTAGTAAACCTTTACTACTTGATAAACATGGGTAAAAATAAATCCTGTGATGTCAGTACTCGAAAGATTATTGTACAAATGTATCAGGATGGAAGCTCTTATCGGGAGATCGCAACAGCCTTAAAAGTTTCTAAAACAATGGTTTTCCAAGCGGTGCAATATTTCAGAAAACATTCGACAGCTGAAAAGGTGCCTCGTAAACAAAGAAGATGAATTACGACAGTTCGTGAATATGCACTGATTGTCCGCGAGTCGAAAAAAATCCGCATAAATCAGCAAATAAAATTCGGATGCAGTCTTTGGTGAAAATGGAGCAAAACCATCTGTAGACACAGTAAAACGTCGATTGCGAGAAGCTGGGCTCTTTGGAAGAATTTCCCGAAAGAAACCATTGTTGTCTGAGCGTAACCGGAAGAAACGAATAGAGTTCGCAAAAAAATACCGCCATTGGACCGCTGTGGAATGGAAAAGAGCGTTATTTTCGGACGAAACAAAAATTAATAGAGTCTCCCCTGATGGAAAAAAATATGTTCGCCGGCCAAAGTTAAAAGAATTTGATCCAAGATACACCCGGGCCACTTTAAAGCATGGAGGAGGTTCTATTATGCTTTGGTGTGCTATGTCCTCACGCGGTGTTGGGCCGCTGCACAAAATTGACGGAAACATCGGCAAGTTCCAATATGTAAGAATCCTAAGCGATACAATGATGCCGTATGCTGACGAGAATATGCCAGTAACATGGATATTTCAACAAGATAATGACCCGAAACATGCGGCTCATCACGCCAAACTGTCCTTAATTAGTTGCACGCAGCTGTATATATGTATGTACAGTGTTGGAAAAAATAATAGAAGCGATTGCTAGTTCATCATTAAAATATTGTATACGTTTTCGTTATAAACTTTTATAGTTGGAAATTACTGTCAAATTCTTGCTAATGTAACGGGATTTTATTATTTGCTTTCTTTATTGCTTTCTTCTCTTTTAATTTATTAGTTTTCAGGAAAAAGTAAGAAAATACGTAATTCAGCTGGAAAAATTAATAGAAACGTTTTTCTAAAACCGTGTTTAAATTTAAAATAAATAAACTTTTTACATGAAATATTTAGAAGTGGTAAAAATTGAGTTAAAATAACTTTTTTTTGGACCATTTGCAAAATTTTCGTGTTGAGTGTATGTTTTAAATCTTTTAAAAAATGGGTCGAGGTGTTCATACCACTGATGCTGAAAGAAATGTTATCCTTAAGTTAAAATCTGATGGCTTATCACTTGGAAAAATAGCCCACATAATGAAGTGTTCTAAACATAAAGTATTTAAGTGATTCACTATACAAAAAAATATCGAAACTAGAGGAAGAAAGAGGAAAACGTCCACGCGTTTTGATCAAATTTTAGTACGTCATTCCAAAAAAATTCTTTTGAGTCATCTAATGGGCTTAAAAATATACTAGATGCTCCAGTAACAAGCAGTACTATAAGAAACAGGCCTTTTTTAAGTAAAACAAAGATATACAAAAAATGTTACAATTTGCCAAATAACACCAAAGTCGAAAAATAAAGAGTTTGATCCAAAATGCACAAAAAAGGCAGTCAAACAGGGTGGCTGGTCCCTAATGATATGGCGATGTTTTTCAACGTTTTTTGATGCGTTTCTATTATTTTTTCCAAAACTGTATGTATTGAATAACTTTATTTCCTTTATTAACCTTGAAATAAGTGACGGTTATCATATGTTCTCGGAAGACCTTTGTGTAAATGAGTCTGTATATCTTTTGTTGAACCATCTGCTGTCGTTGAATCTGCGGTATTAATTGATGTACCACCCGCGGTAACTATGTGCAGGTTATTGGTGTTCATACGCACAACTTTAGGTATGATGATAGACAATACCGCTACTACGACAAACATCTCACACATCACAGTTATGTCTGAATGCTTACGAACGAAGAGACAAACGTCTTCAGGGCAATCGAAGATTCGAAGTTCTGTTATATTTGCCGGTTAATTACTCTGTTAGATTTCTATACCTGCAACATCAAAGCATCGAGGACAAAAGCAGTAGGGATAGTACACAAGGCTGCCTTTCAAAATGTATCAATACAAAGTTTGTATGCGGTTCTACTACGGTATATAAACTATGTAGATATGCAAAGTAACCAAACAATGCATCAACTGTAAATCCGATGCCTGATTGCTTTTTGACTGCGTTAAAAATACACATTGACGAGGTTTTGAAATAGAATACATTGTATATATTTTGTACAGCGGCATTATGTCACACGATAATTTGTTCAAACACAAAGCAACTAACATTTTGGAAGGCAGCCCAACTCTGTATCCGTTTGCTGAGTTATTGGCCATGTCGTATACGTCATGTATAATACTTTGATACTTCGCTGCACTGTATATGTCATATATATTAAGTCGGGTTTAATGGTTTCGACAGGCCCTCTCAAATGCTGTAAAGTAAACGTATATTGGGACACATTTTTTTTTTGTTTTGAGCCGCCCAATTCATCAGTTAATCATGTGTTACGATACTATATTCTTTCGAAATTAAATGCCTAAAGAACTGAAATCTTAACTACTCTTCCCTAAAGTAGCTACCGACCAATTTCTCAACTCTTTTGTGTTTTCATTTCGTTTGATGAATGAAGTGGCAACAATAATTTATTCGAACTGATAAACGTTTGATGATAGTTTAACAAATACCGTTAAAATACCCAAATCGTTTAATTAATAAATCAATTTTATGTGTCTAGAGTATTGAAATTTCTAATCTTTATTTCAATATGCTTTTATTTTGTTATTTTAAATATTCTTTTGATTTTTAAAAATAATTTCTCTCGCTCCCTCTCTCTCTCTGTCTCCCTCTCTGGATATTTTATTTATTTTTTTATGCTTTTGTTGATGACTTTTAAGTTTAAAAAAGATCAACAAACTCAGTAAAGTCGCGTTTTTCGTTTATCTTTTGTGTCCCAGGGTCACATGTTTATTTATTTATTTTTGTTTTGTTTTGTTTTGTTTTTTATTTATAATTTATTATAATTTATTTTGTTGTTGTTTTTTGATATTTTTATATGTGGGTTATTTGTGATTTAAATATTAAATTGAAGAATTCGAATTTTTACGATTAGAGGCCTATTCGTTATTTTATTTTGCCTTTTCTTATTTCTTTCTTTTTATTTGTTTTTTTTTTTATTTTTTTTTTTTTGTTATAAAACAAAGAACTTTTAATTAACCTCTTCACGCCCTTGGCCACATACGTGGACGTTAAATTTTTTATAATTATAATTACAATAATAATAAAAAGAAAAAAAATTTGATAATAACTTATTGGCTACCAAATCCTCTAACAAGAGAAGTAAACATTTTACTGTTCGTCTGCACTGATGATATTGGGTGCGTTCGTAAATTCAGCAAATTTTTGCACCACTGCGGCAGTAATGCCAAGTTTTGTTGCTAATGCGTGATCAGCTGTTGCAGATGCTTGCTACTGCACAATAACTAAACAGAATTTGCTTTTTAGAACGTTCTGCAAAAATTAAAAAAAAAATGTTCTCAAAATTAACAATAGCAAATATTATTGAAAATTTGGACTGTGGACCTGAGAGCTTTCTATTCAATTATAATAAAAAAAGAATAAGGAAAAAAATTAAAAGACTTCTGGCTATTAAAAATCAATTAAAACTAAAAAGAAGGCATATTCCTAAAATAAAAAATTACTTTGAAGTAATAAACCGGTATCAATATGATGTATACAGCCATTTTCTTATTTGTTCTTTTGTCATTTCAAAGTCCGGTTTGATTTCTTTAATTTTTAATAAGATTTTTCCCCGCATTACTGACTTCTTTCTCCCTTCTTGGAAGACCGACTCCATATCCAGTCTAGTTCGTATTATTAATTTTTGTATGTTGAATGTGAAATCTTCCTCGTAACTAAAAATATAAATAATTAAAATTTTCTATAACAATATTGGTAAAATTTTATTATTTTTCCATTTTTCTGCAAATAAAGCAAAATTTTCTTTTGTTTAATAACTTCTATTTCACGAAACTTCAATGTTGTCGAACAAATGGTTTACCGCGAACTATTGCAACTGAAATCAAACTGTTGCTAAATTTGCAAAAATTTGCGACAGAATTGCCATTTGTCTGCAAAAAAAAAAAACGTTCGACGCAAGTCACTGCTGCCAAGTATTGCATTTTTGAACATTTGATTTTTATTATGCTGCAATGTTGCACAACTACTGCATTTACGAACGTACCCATTATTTCCGATGCATAGTAAGATACATTAAAAAAAAGTGAAATAATTCTGTGTAATTCAATCTGTTTTATTGGATTATATCAAAAAATCGTTAATATTTGAAAAAAATAATATCAGATGTATTTAATATAATAAGTTTTACCATCACCAAGATCTAAAAGCTGGACTAAAGTTAATCCTGAAATTAGCCTAGACGATATAGGTCATTATCCAAAATACAAGGAACTGAAAAATCAACCCAGATGTCACGACAAAAATTGTATAAGACGAACTCGTTACATTTGTGAGAAATGTTAAGAATATATATGCCTGATATGCCCGGAAAGTATGAAATCATTTCACACACATATATTACCATTAACGCTCAGTGGCCACAAATGTGGACGTTATTCCTTTTTGTGAATTTTCATTGTTTTCTGTTTTCTGAATTCCTATTTAAATAAAATTAATTAATTTAAAAAGAAAACTAAATTTAATCATTTTTTTGTCACCATAAAAAATCGTCCCTGAAGAGGTTAAATAGAAATAATTTGTGATGTATGAATATGTTTGGTTCGATCTTTTGATGAAAAAAGAAAAACTTTTTTTATATTTTAACGATAACATTTTGAACGATAACATTTTATCATTTTTAGAGGGATAAAGCCATTATCTCTTCACTTCTGGGTTTTTTTTTTTTTTGAACAAAAAGCTGATTGAATTGTTTTTTACAAACCATTTCGCTGAGTTTTTTTTTTGTCTGCTGCATCGCCTCTGTAAATTTCACAATTTTATTCCGCAGCCTGCATCACTTTCATAACTTTTTTACAATAGAAAAGTAAATTATTTATCATTTTAAAACCGGGATAACTTTACTCAAATTACACTCAGCCACAAAAGGGTACATACGGTTAACAAATTTCAGGAATTTTTTAACCAATCCGTTTTCGTTGAAAGTCTTTATAATTGTCTGACAACTTTCCTCGATTTTAAGACGGTCTTTTGCTTTGTGAAATTTGTTTATCGGATGTATACTTTTGTGGGCCTATGCGGGGCCACAATTCAGTTCAATTTCAAAAATTTTTTAACCAATGTAAAAGACCGTCTTAAAATTGAGGAAACTATAAAGATTTTCAACGAAAACTGATTGGTTAAAAAATTTCTGAAATTTGTTAACCGTATGTATACTTTAGTAACTGTGTGTATATATTATTATGATTTTAATTAGGTCTTCCAGCCTTACAAACAAGCTTGAGAATGTTTACGACCACTTTTTTTTAGCAATAACTTGACGAATGTTGATTCCTACAAGTTTCAACATTCGGGAATTATCCAGTGTTTGATTTAATCACACAAAAAAGTTTAAAGTTGTTCTGAATTGATAATAATTCTTGTTCCAGGATCATAGTTTAGGTTAGATTGGAAGGATGGCTTATCATTATATTAACAATTTCAAGCCTCGCATAATCATTAGTCAATATTGTGACCCTTCATATAGGAAAAGGAAAGGGAAGAGAAAAGAATTGAAAGGGGGAACAAAATCAAAAAAAAAAAAAAAAGAAAGAGAAATGGAGAAAGGCAAAACGAATCATTCATTACCCAGTCAGTCCCGCTTATCTCGTTCATGAAACGTATAAGATGCTCAAGTTTGCAGTCCTTCAGGTCTACCAGTTCCTCAAAAATTCAACTAACTAACCATTTCTGTCAACGCACCTTCAGATAGACTGTATGTAAGGGGGTCTGGTGTTACTCCTAAAATAGCTCTCATCTCCCGCATACTTATGCTTAAGGATTAGCTTCATTCCTATGGGATTAAGCTTTGGCCATAATGCCCACGTAACCCTACGTTCCATTCTACATCTTCAGTCATAGCTAACAACTGAATCGAACCTTTTCTCACTAATACTAAAAAAGGAACCCATTGATGGTCCTTGTTGTAACCTTCAAACATGAGCCTGATCATCCCGCCTATTCATCCAAAATTTCTTTGCCAATAAAGCCGCAATGACTAGGCACTCATCATAAGATAATCTGGTAATCTGACACAAGGTTCTCAAGACTATAAAGAACATGAGACATTAACTTTTTTCGATAGATAGGCCCAATTGTTGATAATATCGTAGAATCAACAAATTCGCATTATACGTCACACTTCTAACTAAAGCGATATTTTCGGCAATGCCTACTTTCTCCACTGATTCAAATGCCTGTCCACCGCTGTAACGCTTCCAGTCTCTTCAAATTTCCTTTCAAACCTATTAATTCCTTGCAACGAGGTTCGATTATTGTGAGGAAAATTGATCTTGTTTGAATTACCACTTTTGCAGTCAGTTTTAACTATTTTCGACCGTTCCCCGGTTGCAAAACATAAAGACACTTCAGACGGAAAAGATTTGACAGCTGACAGCTACACACAGTTCCTAAATTATACGTACGGTTAAAAAATTGCCGAAATTTTTTTAACTAATCCGTTTTCGTTGAAAATCTTTATAGTTTCCTTGATGTTAAGACGGTCTTTTGCATTGGTTAAAAAATTTCTGAAATTGAACTGAATTGTGGCCCTGCACAGGCCCACAAAGGTATGCATCCGATTTACAAATTTCACAAATTGCTGAACCAAAGCAAAAGACCGTCTTAAAATCGAAGAAAGATGTCAGACAATTATAAATATTTTCAAAAAAAAAACGAATTGGTTAAAAAATTTCAGAAATTTGTTACATCAGGTCCACAAAAGTTAACAAATTTCAGAAATATTTTAACCAAGACCGTCTTAAAATCGAAGAACGTTGTCAGACAATTGCAAAGATTTTCAACGAAAACGGATTAGTTAAAAAAAATTCTGAAATTTGTTATCCGTATGTATACTTCTGTGGCTATGTGTATGCCAGACTGGCGGTTTTGAAATCATTAAAGGGATAATCCGGTATTACATTTTAGAACCATCTACCGATAGTTTATAGTCGAACATCCAATGCGACCATTTTATAGAATTAATTTAATGGCGATGGTGGGTTTAATCCACAGGTATACGGACGAATTTTAAATCTAAAATGAGAAACAAAATAATTTTTGATTACAACTTTAAGGGAATGTTTTGGAAAATATATACAATTTTTTTCCAGTGTAATTGTGTTTTTTTTTTCCTAATTTATGACAACATTTTTGTGTCAAATTGCAATCAAAATAATTATTTGACAAATTTTTTTATTTAATTTTCATTAAAAAAAATAAATTTCAAGTTTATTTAAAAAAAATTTTTAAGTTTTCTTCAAAATTTTATTTAAGAAAAAGTAAATAAAAAAATTTTGGTAAATTTGCAAATTGAAAGTAACAGTAAATTGGTAAATTTTAATTAAAGAAACTATTTTATTGTGTCACAAACCCAACATCACTTATCAGCTCAACAAACCCAGTACAAGATAAATTATCAATAATTTTGGTTGTTTTACTTTCAAACATAACAATTTCAGTGGAATTTTGGGAAGAGAAGTTTCTCGGAACTGTAAACAAAACGACGGACAGTGTGTGTGGTAACACCTTTAGTATGTTTACTTTCGATTTGTAAAATATTTTGTTGTTTTGATACATAAACTATGCAAGATACACTAAAGTATCTCTTAAGTTCAAGATTCCGTTTCAAATAGAAATGAAATATGCAGTTTGAATTGAAACCGTGCTATTATAGTGTGCTACAGGCTCTATAATTTTTAAATGAGAAATAATTCTACGATATTTTGACATAATTATGTTGCAATTGTCTTTAAGATGGTTTTTACCAAAAGCTTTAATTGCTTCTGTTTATTTTCATAAAGTCTGATCTTTCAGATAGTCTTACACGAAATCATCAAAAAGCTTTTAAACTGGCGATCTTGGCAGATATATTGTTGTAAAGTCCTGTGAATTTACTACTCATCCCAGTATGTATTTTCGTTTGCAATAAATTCATGGTGTTGTGAACTGTGTGTCATGGTGTACCGTTTTTCTACAACCTTCAGTGTCAAAACCCAACAATTAATTCAATGATACGCACAAGACCAAAGTACGTGGCACCTGAAGAACTGCCATGAGATTCGTACGTAGAAGTCGATGTCAACAAGAAAGACACACGTAACTAGCTTGGGTCGTTTTAATGCCACATTGAATCTCTTTTTCTATTCTTTGAACCATACCGAGTCTCATAATAAAGCCTCTGAGTTTCGTAATGTTTGTATTCGACTGATCTGTTGGTTTAGGTTAGGTTAGAGGACGTGTACTTGTCAATGAAGACAAGAACAGTACCCAGAGGTCGAATTGACCCATGGTACAACGTCCTAGTTTCTCATACCACTTATGTTGTGTGTGTTAATTTTTATACGAGTGGTGGGACCTACAGTTTAAAGTCGACTCTGAACGGCAGATTTTTGAGAAACTCTTCATGGCAATTTTATTTACTCTCAGAGTTTTTGTCAGAAATCTGCTGAGAGGAAGTCGCCGAAGAAATACTTTTTGTATTTTATTTTGATGTCTGGCCTGGGGCTCGATGGCTGGCTTTTCGCCTAATAAGCCAACACACTACCTACTAGACCACGGCGACTTCTTTCTAAATAACTTGAAAGGTTTATTCAATTCTGTTGTAAACATATGTCAGAACATACTAATTGCGTCATTGCATAATCGATATGAAGGGATATTCAACAAAATATTAACATACACAAAACATTAGAGGATTTTTTCGAAGATTCACAGTCCCAACACCAAAAACGTGAACACTTTTAGTTTCTCTTTCAAGAGTGTACAGTTTTCCTATATTTTTTATACATATTACGGAGACTTCGATCGATATGGATCTCAGGAATTTCAAATAAAATTTAATTTTGTTGTCAAGCTCTGTATATTGCAAACGTAAGTTTGCTACACTAATCTATAACAAATCAATTTCACAACTGTATGAATTTTTGGAACCACCCGTCTCTGACATTATGGTCTTGCCATACGTTAAGGTTAGAATGGAATTGTTTTGAATTTGCACTTTTACTGAAACATTTCCAGATAGAATTTTTGCCTTCATTGAAAGCTACAAGTTTGCAGAGTTTTACGTTTCTCGGGTTCGTTTGTACATTTGTTTCGAACATTAAATTTTTTACTTACTGCTTCTATACATGAGTGGCGGGACATACAGTTTAAAGTCGACTCCGAACGACTGATTTTTAAGAAACTTTTTCATGGCAATTTTGTTTACTCTCAGAGTTTTTGCCAGAAATCTGCTGAGAGGAAGTCGCCGAAGAAATATTTTTTGTATTTTGTCTTGACCTACCGGCGACTTCAAACTTGTGTGGGTTTAACACCATGTTTATTTTGGGCGTGTACATAGTATGTGCACCTAAAAGGATAGACACACATAGGTTCATTGTGAAACCACATTAAATCTCTCAACGTATTCCCGTAGCCATTAACCTCGAAATAAATGCTCCGAGTTTCCTAATGGTCGTCTTCTACAGATCATTAAGTTCAACTGCTTGGTAAGATTGGGCTTGAACACCTACTAGGTATATACAATAAATATCTCCACCTATGCCTGAAATCAACTGGAGCTCGTAATAAATCCGATAAGTTTCGTAATGGGTGTCTCCAATATATTATTGAATTTAGTTACATGGTGGAAGACCATGTATCTGCTTCTTCTGCAATATAATGCATGTACCACATAGACGAAGACTCGATGCTTTCACTTTAATTCAAATTCAGACTTTCCATGCACCCATTATCTAGTACTCGATTTTAAATGTAAGAACCAGTGTAAGAAGATGAAACTGTTCAGTATTCTATTTTATGAATATCTATGGATTCCGGAACTCAGAGGCATCGTTTGAAATCGATTTCGAGTAGTTTAACTGGCTCGCTAGAGCTTCGATGCATGTGAAATTCTGTTACTCAGCCCTTTACTGTTCTATGAGTATAGTCAATAAAAGAATTGGTAAATTTTTCCTTAAGAGGACATTGCCCAGGTGGAGTTCTGGCCATTGTAGGGACCCTGTGGGGTTATCAAGTTATTGGACAATCGAGATATACATGTGGAAAAAATTGATTTCCACTTAAATCTTCATTTTAACTTAACTTATTAGGTCATTACAACCCTTTAGTCAGGATTATGGCCTATTTTCTCACACCGTGCTTCTCATTGCAATTTTTATTTACTCTCAGAGTTTTTGCCAGGAGACTGCTGAGAGGAAGTCGCTGTGGAAATAACTTTTCATATTTCGTTTTGTTCAAGATATCTGAACTGGGTTTGATCCACGGGCTCGTGTAAAATAAGCCAGCATTCATTAGCTACTAGACTACAGAGATCTTTACTGCAATAGGAAATGTTCTAATCTCTGTTAAGGCGTTGGCTCCCAAACGATTGAAATACTTCGGGATTCTTTTTTCAATGGCTTGGCACTGTATGCAAATCTGGACTGTTCACCTGCTTGGATTGCCTGCAATTCCTTTTCCATCCTTTTTATTTTAAAAAAGAAAAAATGAAATTCTTTTTGAGAAATTAAACACGTTTGAAAAAGAATCTCGAATTTGTAAGAACCTTTAGTTAGTTATTCATTGAGCTGACATGATGGCTCTCTTTTTCAATTGCATTTCCGCCACTTATTTCGTCTGACAGTCTGTTGTCAAATGAGCACAATCAACATCTTTTGTTTCAAAGTGTTTGTTGAACTTTCGTGGCATTCCAAATTTCTCTCTCACTCGTGTTTACTTTGAATATGCAGTTGTAGTGGTTTTATGATATTCATATGAAATTATGACAGAAATAGTATAATGAGGGCCTTGCACTATGACTTTTTCTTCACCCTAGACGAGACACTAAACTTTTAAAAGACAGACAGACAGATAGACAAACACTAGTTGATTCGTTTGCCCTTTGAGTACCTATTTTCACTCTGTCTCTGACACACACTCTCTCTCTCTCCATTGACATTAGTATGGAATTACTTCAGTATAGAATTTGTTGTCTCTGAAGACAGTACCGATAGCGGTGAACGACAACGACTACTACAATTTATGTAATAACGGGAACCAACGTGATATTTCTCTTCTATATTCTATTGAACTACTCCCAACAAGTACATTCACCGTTTGTTTCTTTCTTTGGCTGATATCAAGAGGGAAAATGTAATAAAAAAAAAAACAAACAAAAATCGTCTTATCATTTAACAAACTACAAACGCACTCACACACACACACGTACTCGCACACACATTGTACAATATAAAGAATTTCATTTTCGCTTGTCTAATTTTGAAATCTTATCTTCCGTAAGAATAACAATTTCTCCAAGTATTGTATTGTCGTCGTATGTCATCATTAAGGTACTCACTCGTTCACATTTTAAGTGATAAAATAACAAAAAAAAAAGAACGTTAAACGTCGCGCAGCTCGTTTTTCAATCAAATTTAATTTATTAAAATAATTTTAATTTTACCCACATATTTTCAATTATTCTTATAAAAAGTGAGTACTCAACATCAATAGAATTTCTTAAGGTACATTTGGATTATTCCTCATAAGTAATAAATACTAACACTATCTCGTGATAAGTAACTGTGTTTTAAAACAATAACAACAATAATAATGCTGGTGTATAGTACTGTGTAAATAATAAAAGTGTGTGTACAAGAACAATCATCATAACAAACTAAAGAAAAGTGTTCGTCCTTAACCTCACATTCTTGTTATTATTAATTTTTTTTAATCATATTAATTGAATTGCGTGAGCCAATCAATACTTTTAATACGATTGTTGTTATATTAATCAGTATCGTAATCATTGCAAGTGTTTTTCATAAACGAAATTTAAAATTTAAATTCTTAAAATACTTACTCCATAAATTTGTAGAAAATTAAGTCAATAAATCATCAGGTAATAGTATCGGAACCTATCGACAAGTAGTGTTAAATAAAACACATAGAAAACTATGATTTTCATGAAATTTATAGTTGGATTTGGCCATTATGTGGCAGATATACATATACATACATATGTACATAATTTTACATTACAACCCTTCAGTCAGGATTACAACCTACCCTTCTCACGCCACTTATGTTATGTGTGTTAATTTTATACATGTATGGCGGGGATCCTACAGTGTAAACATGGCTTTTTTTATTTACTCTCAGGGTTTTTGGCAGAACTCTGCTGAGAGGAAGTCGCCAAAGAAATATTTTTTTATACTTTGTTTTGTTGGATATATCAGAGGTGGGGGTTGAATCGTGGCTTCTCGCCTAATAAGCCAACACACTACCAACTACACGAGGCTGTGGGAGATACAACATCATTTAAATGGCTTGCTTTATATTGTTTGCAACAATCGATTGTCTTGAGCTGGTTTATGAACAGTTTTTCGTTTGTTTTGCCATCACGGCATCAAATATTAGCTAACGAATGCTCAACTTACTGACTTAATTGGTCATTACAACCCTTTTGTCACTATTACAATCTAGTTTATCATATCACCCATGTTGTGTGTGTTTATTTTATCCATGAGTTGTGGGACCTACCGAACAACTTATTTAAGCGAACTTTCATGGCAATTTTTATTTACTCTCAGAGTTTTTGCCACAAGACTACTGGGACTGGAAGTCACCGAAATAAATATATTTTTCGTACTTCGTTTTTGCAAAATGTTTGAGCTGAGGTTTGAACCACGGGCTCTCATCTAATAAGCCAACATATTACCTAAGAGACTACGGCGATATTCATAAGAGTAATTGTTTACATTTTTATGAAATCGCGAAATGGGTTGTGAATTCTAGTTTGAGCTGAGGTTTGAACCACGGGCACTCATCTAATAAGCCAACATATTACGCCGTAGTCTAGTAGGTAGTGTGTTGGCTTCAGTGGTGTTGTCGAGCCGGAACGCTCCGGAACGTCGTTCCGGTACTTCCTTTTTGGACAGGAACGCGTTCCGGAACTAAAGATGCTTTCTGATAACGAGAATTGGCTGACGTTTTGAAAAAAAAAAATTAAAAAGAATTGCTGATTTTTTTTCTAATTTTTGACGAATTTTTATATGTATTTTTATAAACAAGGGTTTGAACCGAACCCGAACCGGAACAAAAACCGGAACGAACCGGCTTGTTTTTCCGAACCGTGAACCGGAGTCAGGAACGCGTTCCAGTAAAAAAAAATTAGCACAACACCACTGGTTGGCTTATTAGACTTAAGGCCAGGGTTCGAGCCCCAGACCAGACATCAAGACAAAATACAAAAAGTATTTCTTAGGCGACTTCCTCTCAGCAGATTTCTGGCAAAAACTCTGAGAGTAAACAAAATTGCCATGAAAAAGTTTCTCAAAAATCTGTCGTTCGGAGTCGACTTTAAACTGTAGGTCCCACCACTCATGTATAAAATTAACGCACACAACATGAGTGGTGTGAGAAGTTAGGACGTTGTACAATGGGTCAATTCGACCTCCGGGTACTGTACTTGTCTTAATTGACAAGTACACGTCCTCTAACCTAACCTAACCTAAGAGACTACTGCGATCTTCATAAGAGTAATTGTAACATTTTTGCTAAATCAAGAAATGAAACTCAGTTCCTCAATGGGTTGTGAATTCTGTGAAAAAGTTCGCATCCGGTTGATCATGGTTTTAAAAATTAAAAGGCTTAAGATGTGCTCAAAATACTCTATTTACTCCTTCAAGTCTCCTGACAACAAGGAACGTAGTAGGCAAGTTTATTTGCGCCATCTCTAGAGAAAAGAAGAGATCAGGACTCAATGAGGTACGATAGGCCAATAACCTGCGGAACTAAAAGCATAGAAATGATAAGGCGGTGAGATTCTTACAGACAATTCTCTTTTTCTTAAAAGAGGGAATTGAACGATGGGTTATTCACTTTCTGTATGATGGCCTGAGCGTAATTTACATCATCTTTAGAAAATATTAATTATAGAACAACATTTACCGCTTTGCATAGCTGTAATGCTTGGAAAATTGTGTCGAAACCCGTATTAATTCTCAAAATATAAATATTTGCTTGCTTTATTGGACGTGGGTTCGCAACTAATTTATTGCACACAGCTGTACATTACATTACCATATGCACTGTTGTATACACTCTTACACTTAAAAGGTTTCATGGTAACACTAACAATATCACTTAATAATCCATCACCTTTATTCATCTCTGGTTATATACATACATATGTGCATACATACTTACACACTCACATTTATTTTGAAACACAAAAAAAAAACAAAAATTCATTTAAAAAAACCAACAAATTTTCTTCACTTCAAAATAGATTTTGAATTTAAAACTAAAAACTAAAGAGAGAGAAAAGAGAAAAACGGAATAAACTTGAAAAGAGTATACGCCGCCAATCAGTTTCCCAATCAGTGTGAACATCGTGAGTAAATATTTTCAACAAAATGCCACTATTCGCCAAGAAAATCGTAAAACCGCCCATAATAGAATCGAATGGTTCGGCGCTACACGAAAATAATAATGGGCCCGCGGCTAATGGCAAACAGAGTGCTAACATGAATGGTCTGGGCCCGAAGATGGCCAATCAAACTATATCCGAATCGAATGTTACTAAACCACAGCTAGTGTTTCACTGTCAACTCGCTCACGGTAGTCCCACGGGTTTAATAACCGGTTTTGCTAGTGTACGCGAATTGTATAAGAAAATAGCCGAATGTTATGAAATACCAGCCGATGAAATATTATTTTGCACACTGAATTCCCATAAAGTCGACATGTCAAAGCTGTTGGGCGGTCAGATTGGATTGGATGACTTCATATTTGCGCATCGCAAGGGACAACCGAAGGAAATTGAGATCTTAAAATCTGAAGATGCATTGGGCCTAACAATTACCGATAATGGTGCTGGTTTTGCATTTATTAAGCGTATCAAAGAGGGTTCCGTTATAGACCGCATTGAACATATATTAGTAGGGGATCACATTGAAAAGCTTAATGGTGTCACCATGGTGGGTAAACGTCATTATGAGGTGGCACGCTTGCTAAAAGAAATACCCACAGGCTCTACATTTACCTTAAGGCTGGTGGAGCCCATGAAGAGTGGCTTCCAGGGCATAGGACCGCGCTCACAGTCACGCATGCCTTCAGGACGTGGTGGTGGCTATGGCAGTGGCAAAGAGACCTTACGCTTTAAGGCCAACGGAAATGTTGAAATTGAAGAGAAATTCGATGATTCAACGCAGGCCGGCATAGAGGCGATTAATAATTTACTGGAATCGTTTATGGGCATCAATGACACTGAACTGGCTACACAAATCTGGGATCTGGGTAGTGGTAAAACAAATTCCATGGACTTTGCCGAGGCTATTGACAATTCCGATTTAGAATCATTTGGTTTCACCGATGATTTCATCATTGAACTATGGGGTGCTATAACAGATGCCAGACGTAAAAAGGCCGCCAAAAATTAGTGTAAAATTTCATTCTACTATTCCTCTACTTTTTTTTATTATTATAAAAGTTTAATTATTAAAAAAGATTTTTGTTGATATTTATTTAAACCAGAAAAAAAACAACACCATCTGCTGTCCTCTCCACTTTCCTATCTATCCTAGCAGTACTTGTTAGGAGTGCTGCAGTATAATTTTGAATGTAAAATAAAATTTTAAAGAAAAATGACAATAAAAAGACATTAAAAATCGTTAAAAATAAAAACGTAAATTGACTTTTACTTACAATTTTAAAACATATTTTTGGTCTTAAACTGTTTAATTAATGAATAACCCTTTCCTAAGCTTCTATCTATTTGCCCCCCAGAGTTGTAATAAAATCGTATTTAAATTTATATATTGTATGTAATATTATTTCTATGATTATTAATTATACACAAGAGTATTTGATTGATGATTTTCTCTTCATTTGCCAATATTTATTTTAATTTATAAACTTAAATTTTAATTATTAATTTGTATTAATATTATTATCATTATTAATTTTATTATTATTATTATTTTTATGCGTATTATTATTATTATTAAAATTGTATTGTTTTTGTAAATCATATTTTTGCTTTAATTCTGTGTAATTTTTTTTTTTTTTTTTTTTTTTTTTTAATCAAAATTTTATTTACTTTGGCTCAATTTTTATTAGATTTACAAAAAAATACGCTATTTTCTTATTTTGTATTGTAAATTTGGAATTTTTATTTAATTATAAATTGTCTCCTAAGCAGCAATTTATTTAAAAAATTTATGTTTAAATAAAATTTAAAAAATAATACATTAAAAACAATTTTAAAAATTATTAAATTTTCTCTTTTTTTGCATATTTTGTTTTATTTTTAAAAATTATTATTTTTTATTTTTTCTTGCTTCTCTGGTAAGTTATCAGTTATTAGTTGTCTTCTTTATAATATCAGATTTTTTTATTTATTCGAACTTAAATAATTAATATGCGTGCACATTAAAAAATTTGGGGATTCTTCAAAGCTCACATATTTTTTCGTATTTGAAAAAAAGATACACCTAATTCTGTTTTTACACGGTAGATTGGTTCCAGAAAAAACCGTGTAAAAAAAAACCGTGTAAAAAAAGACACTGATCGTATTCAAAAATAGGTGATTGGTTCCTAATCTCTAAAACCTATTAAAATTAGTGAAAAACAAGGATTTTTTAAGAAATTTTGTATTTGACATTTTCTTTTAGGGATTCATAAAATATTTAACAAAATTAAAAATATAAATAACTTAATAAATATAAAATATTTTTTGGCTTACCTTTCATCTTAATGCGTTAAATTTAATGTAACGATAGAAAAACAAATTTGCCAATAAAAAATTTCTTTACCAAACACAAAATATTAACACATTCCAATTGCTCTGACCTTTGTGCTTGTATGCACAAAAAGGGAATTCCCCAAATTTGTCCCATTTACATTTGCTTTGACCAGTAAATTTGCTTGTACGCGCAAAAAGGGAATTCCCTTCAATTTGTGATATGAACATACTTTGCAAAAATTAAATTTGACAAAAAAAATTAAGCACAAACAATTTTAAATCGTGCTAAATGGAATAAAATCGTGTAAAAACTATTACAAATATTTTATTTTCAAACCGTGTTATATCAAAACCGTGTAAAAAAAGACCGTGTAAAAACAGAATTAGGTGTACATATATTTCCGAGTATCTGCATCTAGTTTTATTTGGATTATCCACTTCATGCTCTTAAAGCCTATATGTATAGCTCATAGGTATTAACCGAAAACTATTGCATTGATTATAAAAAAAAATATTGTTGTGAGGACAGAATAAACACAAGAGTTTTTCTCTAAGCATGAAGAAAAAACCAGTTTACATACAGTACGGGCTCGTTTTACGCAACCGATAGGAAATCGGGGTTGTTGCAATGTTCGAAATGTTGCAATAACCGACCACTAAATACAGTGCAATTTTTAAATTAATTTTTTAACAAAAACAAGCAATTTAATTAACATAAAATAATAAAATTCATTTATTAAATAGAAAAAAGTTATAATAAAAGGTTTAAATTAATATATTACTAATAAAAATAAAAAATAATGATATTTAATATAAAAAATTTGGTATTCACTAGTTTAAACAAAAAATTTGGAGATTTTTGTCTGAACTTTGGATTTTTTAAACTTTTTATTAATTGCAGACTCCTTTATATCCTGAAGTGCAACAATTTTTTCAATTGAAATATTATTTGTTGTTGCCCAAGCTATGTAAACGTTAAGTGCTTTAATAACATCATCAGTTTTTATTTTTAGTATTTCTTGTACCTCAACATGAACTGAATTTTCGTCATCAGAAAGGCATATTTCTTCGTACTCATCTTCCACACTATCATTGATCCACATATTCATTTCTTCATTTCTTAAATAAAATCAAAGAAACAGAGACAAAACAAAAAAATAACTGTAAATAAACAGTCAAAATATTTTGTGAGGCCAGTGTCGTAGTGAAAGGAGTTGTTAGATTCCTATGATTTGTCAAACAATTTTAAATTGCGCTTCTGATTGAAAAACTATGAGAATAAAAAGAAAATGAAACAGAATAACTGCCAAATAATATAACATTTGCAAAATAAAATATAAAGTTGCACTTATCACGACTGTTTTTTGAAAAAAGTTGCTGTCATAAAGACTGTAATGTTAAAAATTAGGCTGTTTAGCAAATCGGTCAGTTGCAATAATAGGTAGTTGCGCAAATCGAGCCCGCACTGTACTTAGAAATACCATGAGTATAACAATAACAAATCAATAACGAGTTTCTAGAAGTTGATAAACCGAATATAAATAAAAATTTTACGGGTTTCAAAGTTGTGTTAAATAAAACACAGATAAAACCGGTTTAGGTTAAAGTTTTAATTCGTTACAATACATCCATCTTGCCATTCTGTACGAAATACAATGTGTAGATCAATTTAAGGTACTTTTCCACCACTTCTTCGTACATTTCGCGCGGTATCTCTGCGATAACATAAATATGAAATGCTCCAACGTTAGAGGACTAATCGGGTAGACAAGGTCTTTGAATCTAAAGGCATCAAATCGCATTATAATGGTGGCCAATTGACGTTGCCAAAACGTGAAATTCATTTTTCTGAAAACTTCTCATGGTATGAAGTTAAAAACGGTTGTAAAGGGTCGGCCAAATAACTTTTTTTTTGAAAATACTTTAAAAAAAACCACTGAATATTTTCTCAAATTTCGTTTTTTTATTTGAAAGTACAATCCTTCCGGTTAATAATGGAAAATAATTGCATTCAAATGACTGCCTCGGCTGGCCATGCAGTAGCCTACGCGATCGATCCAATTTTTAAGCACATTATCGTGCAGCTGTATTTCGCCAATGGCTTCACGAATATTGTCCTTTAAAGCGTCAATTGTCTCTGGCTTGTCGGCGTAACACTTATCTTTGACGGCACCCCACAAATAATAGTCCAACGGTGTCAAATCGCAGCTCCGAGATGGCCAAACGACATCAGCTCTGCGGCTGATAATGCGATCTTCAAAAACAGGTCGCAAAACATCGAGTGTAGCTTCGGCTGTGTGGCACGTAGCGCCGTCCTGTTGAAACCAAATGTTGCCAATATCCTCCTCTTCAATTTTTGTGAACAAAAATTCGTTCAACATAGCCCGATAACGATCGCCATTGACTGTAACGGCCACTCCTTGCTCATTTTCGAAGAAAAATGGTCCAATTATGCCTCTGGACCAAAATCCGGACAAAACAGTGACTCGTTTTGGGTGCGACGGCTTTTCAATGTATGCGTGCTGGTTTTCTGTGCTCCAAATGCGACAATTTTGCTTGTTTACCCGCCAAGATCAAAATGAGCTTCATCTGAAAAGATGATTTTTTTTGCCAAAATCGGCATCTTCTGTAAGTCGATCGCAGGCCCACTTAGCGAAGGGAAAACGCATTCGTTCAGCGGAAGGATAAAACTAATTATCTGTCAAATCAGACATATGCTAAGTGTTACCATTCACGAAATAAGCACTAGTTGAAAACAAAAAACGTTAGATGGCGGACCCGATATATGGGCTGAGCTATTAATTTTTTAGTTCCTTGTACATTTCACTCTGTAACAGGTTTCCCAATTTCCCATTGGGTTTTTGAATTTATGCCACAAAATATCTATTTTATTTAGAATTTGTTCGGTTATATTCCTTAAACATGTTTACCAAAAGAAAGATCCCATCGGCATTATCTGTTATGTCCTTAGGCTATACCTCTTAGCTTTGGATAAAGTACGCTCTAGTATATTGACGAGAACAACATTGATAAACGATGGGAAAAGAACACACTGCGTTTTACTTTATTGAGGCTTAGTAGGTTGATGTTGTACTTTGATCAATTCGAAAAGATAGTTCTCGAATCTGGTACATTTCGTCGACAAATTGTTTAGATTTACACTGACTTATGGAAGGTGGCGTACACCAAAAGCTCTAAGCAAATTGTAGATTTTACAGGCATTATTTCTAAAACAATTGCTGTCTTATTTTATGCGCCGCAACGAAATAAGCTTCTCTTTACTGTCTATATAAGTAATACACCCTACTCTTGCGCTGGAAACATATCCCTACACCAGTACCGAACCTCCCCTATGCTCGAAAATAGCCTGAGTATTGTCCATGTAGGTTTGATCCATGTTGATTGAATTTACTCTCATAAGTATAGAATAACTAAGTAGGCACTATGTACAGCTATTGACACCTAATTAGAAACGCTTTAAAATTTCATTAAATGTTGAAATATTTTTCATATTGTTTATTTCAAAGTATTTATTATTTAATTTTATAAAGTCATAAAAAAGAAACAAAAAAACCTTAACAAATCTCTTATTACTAAACACTTCAAAAAAAGAACACAATTTTTTCAAATATTGACTGCGACACCTAATTAGAAACGATGAAAACCATTAGAAAAAAATTGTGATATTATGTTTATAGTCTTACTTATTGTCAATATTTTGTTGAAAACCCTTTTTGCTATAACACAGCTTCACATCGCAGGCGTATTGATGTTATAAGGTTACGATATCGCTCCACTGGTATTGTCTCCCATGCCTTCTGAACTTCCTCGAAAAGAGTCGCCATGTTTGTAACATTTTTGAGGCTCACCGCTTTTTTCACATCGCCCCATAGGTGTTTGATGGGGTTTCGGTCCGGACTTGATGATGGCCATTCCAAAACATTGATGGAATTATCTTCAAGGAACTTCTTTGTTACCTTGGCCGTGTCCTTCGGATCGTTGTCCTGTTGAAATTTCACTACACGTGAAACATAGCGAGGATTAAATTCTTGGTTTTAATGGGCCTTCTAACAAATCTTCGACCATCTGGACCAAGGAGATTTATCCTAGTTTCGTCGTTCCAAAGTACATATTTCCATTGATTGGCTGTCCAATACAATTGGGACGATTTTTCTGAATTTTGCCTCACGCCATTTAACGCGACTTTAACCAAATAACGTGAAATGGTCCTCTTGGATATGGAAATATAAAATCTGTCGCAAATTTCACGCTGGATATTCGCAGTCGACTTTTTTGGATCGGCTTTGTAAAAAAAGCGTTTCCAATTAGTTGTCAACAGCTGTATGTAGGTAGTCTAATCGGCATTTGAATAATCTCATACCAATTATACATTCGAGCCACTATGCTCAATAAAGACTTCAATTTTATGTCAAAATAATGATTTTCTATTTGTCATCCCTTAAACAATTACTTGTTACTCGGTATAGAAGCCATTAAACACAAAAATCAATTTTTTTTATGAAACTTTTTTCTTGAAATTTTTATTTATTTTGTTATCACCCTTTAGTCGTTCACGTGTGTCTTTATTTCTTCTCGCATAATTACTTATGTATGTATTTTTGTGTTTTCGTCTTCCTTATAGACAGTCTGACCTTGTTTTGTTCTTATTTATTTATTTGTTTTTATTTTGCAAAGTTTTTGACATTTTTTTTTGTTGTTTATATTCTAACATGCAAATTAATAAATTTTTTTTTGTTATTTTCTGTAGTTGTTGTATTTGTATTTTCTTTCTTTTTCATTGATAAAAAGAAAATTCTTTTAGCATTTTACCAAACACAAGGCAATTTTTCCACCAACTCAGAACACATTTTTCGTTATACTCGTATGGTATGTATGTATAGTATACGTTATTATAAGTAATACATATACATATGTATACTGTATACTTATGATTAATGTTTCAAATGAAAATTTTCAAAAGATTCGAGATTGTTTATTAAAAGAAAAAACAAAAACTATTACACGTTTTTGTATGTGGGCTTTATTAGTCACTTTAAATAAATTTGGGAATACAATGTATCAAAGAAATTCTTGCCATGGAATAGTTGCTGTTCAAAGATTTGCCTGAAATTTCTTATGAATTTATGGGTATTAGCTTCGGATAATATTTAGAAAAATTGTTCGGAAGCCAAAAAAAAGGGTTTTAGCCGGTCATTACAAGAAACATGTGAAATTACTAGAAAATACCAGACGAAATTATTCATCAAATCATTAGCAGGAAGAATGTTTCCCCAATGATTAAAGTCAGTGCCAATTATATATATATCGTATATTGTACGACTTCTCTCTATCGCGTACAAAATTCTGTCGCGCTTTCTGTGTGATAAATTGAAACTTAATGGGATGTTATAATTGGAACGTAAAAGAGTGGTTTTAGATCTGGTAAATATATCACTAAGCCAATGTTCACACTACTCCAAATCCCGGAAATACAAGAAGAACAAATCGAAGCATCATCTATAGTTAAAGAAAGAAGTCTACATACACCGGTGTACGTATACTTTTATCTTTCACTACATTCGACGATTACATTAAAGTGAACAAATTTAATTTACTTATTCCTCGTAAAATTTTTTACTCGTTTAGACTTAGAGATCGAATTAATTAGCTGTATGATCTTTTTGCTGATATCAACGCTGTTTGACGCCATTAAAGCCTACTTTACACGGTCCCACAAGTAATATGATCTGTCAAAATTTTGTGTAGAAGAGTACGGATGTGATCGTCTAAACGTACTATGTAATGAAACCATCACACATTGAGAGAAAATACGGATGAAAAGTTTGACAGTCGTATGGCTCTCTTCAATTTTTGAAATGATTCAAAAAACAAGCAAGTCGCATTAGATCAGGGATGTATTTTTATGTAAACACTTAGAAAAAAGTGTAACAGGTGTTTTCATTTTACTTTGTTATTGTCTTATACCGATCATGTAAACGCAAAAAATATAAATCATACGACTTTTATTCTCTTTTTTGTCATACGGATATAATTTCATTTTACCTTTTCATTAGACTTTACGTACGTAAAGTATTACCGTGTGAAGTGGGCTTAAAGAACAACGTCTACGTTAGTTTGCCAGAAGGGAACAACGTATAAGTTTAACACAATCAGTACCATGACGTATTATTAAATTTGCCTGTACGCAACAATAAAAAAATAAACAAGAAAAGCAAAACAAACCACCTGATAGCCATCACAGTACTTAACGCAAGTTATGCCTTGCATTAAGCCCCGGTTAGCCAAACGTCCGCGGAACGGAGCGTACGTTCGTTTTTAGCATATGAAGAGCAACGTAAATGCTTACCAAAACTGCATTACGGTTCGGTAATCGTTCTTTTTGCTTTCCGTATTCTAAAAACAAACGTACGTACCGTTGACGTTTGGCTAAACGGGGCTTTAATTAGAAATACCAAATAAAATAAGATACATAAGAAACCAAGTATTTCTTCTCCGCTGTCAGTGGGAAAAATCAAAGGTTAACGTATGACTGATTCTAAGAGACTCGGCCTTTATTCAGACTGAAGACCATAGGGCTGTAATACAAATATCCGCTAAAGCATGAGAAAACTTATTAGTCCTTCTATCCATACTAGTCTGATTCTAGGCATATTTAATCAATTCAAACATCATAACCTGTTCTGTACTTTAATTATTTAGTTTGTTTATACCATTTCTTATGTATTGTCTTACCATTTCATAAATACACAGTGAAATGAATAAGTCCTTTAAAGGCCTATAGTATACGAGGTCATAAATATTTAAAACTTCAGTATTTATTTGGTGACCACCTGTTAACTTTTAAAAGCCACCGTTTAAAAATTCACCTCTTTTGTCGTGGTAAACAGTGGTGAATGTATAAATATGTTATTATTGTAAACAAAAATAAAACGGAATTATTTTAATATTTTAGTTAAAAATAATATTATTTACTGCGGTACACACCCCCGTTTTAAACAAATCAAAACAAAGTTTTTTTCCCACATTTTGTTTACTTGTTTTCTTCAATCGAATGTTAAAATAAGAAGAAAAAAAACAAAGCTCATATGATTCTCAGGCGATATGTGATCAAATAATACATAGTGTATGTATATGTGTGTCTGTATGTTAAAGTTTAAAATTTAATTTAAAAAAAAAACAACAATTTTAAAGGGTTAAATTACAAGAAAAACTTGTTTTAAACAGCATAAACTATAAAACCAACTAAAAAAGCTTTTCTTCTTATATTAAAACGATCACTAAGAGAAACGATTTAAAAGAGTATTTTTAAAGAGATTTTTTTGCTTTTAAGAAAAAGCTCCCGTTTTTTATTTTTTGTAGACGCTTTGCAAACATATGATATGCCCCCAAGGGAAGAGTAAGCAAAATTATTGTTGTTTCTTTTATTTTTGCTAATTCAGTTATTATACTCTCTTTTACAGCTTGTGTATGAATTCTACTGCTCTTTTATTTATTGCTGTGTTGTTGTTAATATGCTTTAATTTGATTAAACCGTTTTTTTTCTGTGGTATTTTGCCTCTTTTTTTGTGTTGTTCACACACAAAACCGATTGTGTATTATTTTCTTATAACATTCGAGGTCGTCAACGCGCAAGTTTTAGTTTAATAATCGCACTTGTCGGAGAAACTACAAAATAAAAAATACTAAGAGATAAAGAAAATACTACTGAAATAGGGAAAACCCTAAAATAAGTAAAATATACACAGAAAATATAAGAACCTTTTACTATTTTTGAAATATTTATGAATTTTTAAAACAAATTAAAGAAATATTACAAGAAAAATAAGTTAAATTTGAAACAAATATTGTGAAATAGAGTGAGCAAAACTTAACAAAAAAAAAAAACTAAAATAAAAGAAAACTTGTTATTAGTGTACGTACGCGTAGCCAACGTAAAACTGAAACAAAAACAATACAAACTTAAAACAAAAAACAATAAGAAATAACACTCACTAGTTTTTCTAAATAAGTTTTAACCAACAAAAAAAAAAAAACTATTAAGAATTAATCATCATTTTTACTTGCCAAAGAAAAATTCATTTACGAAAGGTAATATTTATATAAAATTTGTAATTTTCTTTTATTTTTTGCAATAAATTGTAGAATATTCTTTGAAAACACACAATTTTTCCTTTTTCGTTTGTATATTTTCATTCTTTCTGTTTCGTTGTCTCCTCCAATTGACTTGTATTGTAAAATTTGTTTTTGTATTTTGTGCTTTTAGCAGACTGTTAGCAACAACAAAATGTATGATTTTGGACTTTGATACGTTTGTTTATTAAAATGTTTTGTCGATTTATTGTTGTGAATTTGTTTTTGGTTTTTTTTTTTTTCTTTGTATGTCTCAATTTTCTCTGTTCTCAACACTTAAAAACCGCAAAGCAATAAAAAGACATGAGTGTTGGGAAAGTAGAAAAAGAAGAAGAAATATTAATTTGCACAATTTGCATATTGTTTCTCTTTTAATGTCAAGTTTTTCTCTTCTCTCTCTTTTTCACTTAAGCTACCCCAGCAACAACATCAGTGGATTTGTTTGGTTTTTATTAACACAATAATATTTTGTCTTTCTCTTTGTTGTTATTTAATAATATATTTGTTATTTGTTGTTGTTGTTTACATTAATGAATATTAATTGTATTTGATGATTTAGCATTTAACAGTAAATTTTTTTATTTTGTCTGTGACATCTTCTAATATCCGTTAATGTTTAAAATTTATTGAAAAGAGTAAAGGAAAGGGAGAGTGAGAATGCTTATACAATTTGTTGCAATTTTTTGGTTTTTGCCAGTTTTGGGAGATTAAAAATGCATTTTTGTATGGTTGCCAGAGTTTATTTAAAGGTTTAAATAAAAACTGCAGCCTTACCTGGGTATTTTACGATAAATTTTAGCATTTCAGTATTTACCACACTGCACTTGTTTTTTTTACTCACAAACTTCAAAATTAAAACGAAATTAATAACCAATTCGTTTTTCAATGAATTTTTCAATTTTCGATCAACAAAACAGCTGATGTACATAAGTATATATGTACATATGTAACCGGTTTTCTAAAAAATTCTGTCATTGTAATTTTCTTAATGAATACATCTCGTACATGAAAATTGATATAAAATTCAATGTAAAATTGCCTGCGGCCTACGTCAAATCTATCTATTTCTTGGAACTCTGAAAGATAGTATGGGTAAAGGCATTGAAATAGACTATTGAACACGAAACTGCAATGTTAAGAGCCTGTTATTTTCAATAAACATTATTATTATGGACTCAATAGTTGAAGCTTATGGAAAATATCAATTCAAATTGTGTACATATTTTTAAATCGGATTTTTTTTAATAACAATTTAAATTTTTTAATTGAAAAAAAAAATTTATTTATTTTCCTATTACATATCAAAATTATTATTTAATTCAAACGAGTTTGATAACCTCACAAAATGGCTATGCGATAATTCTGATGTGAAGTTGGCATAAAGTTATCATAACTGATAAACGATAGCAATTCGTCCATTACCTATTAGAATATTATATAATTTTCAATCTACATTTAATCAATTTTTAAATTATAATTAATTATATGGCATTAAGGCAAAGTAAAAATTCTAATTTCATTGATTATTTTTTAGACATAGATGTTTCGTACTTGCAAACTGTTATGAAATTTGTCCACATATTTAAAATTTCTAATTTCATTATTTATAGTTTAGTTAAGAATTTTTAAAATAAAAAATTAGCTCATTAATATATTCAATAGTATAATATATTATTACACAAGCACATTTATTTGTTTTAAATTGTTTTTTTTTTTATAAATATTTGAATTTTTAAATGACTTGCAAGAAATATGTTTAATTATCTGTTAATTGAAGATTCAATAGTATTCGGTAATATTTCCATTAAACGTAGACATATATTTAAGCTTTTTATTAAAAATTAAATTGCAATATGAGGGAAAAATTTACGTATAAGGGGTGTAATTAGCGTTGAAAGTAATTTAAAAAAAAATATTTCTAAAAAAAATTTTTTTTACAAAAATACCAAAATTTTAAAGTGAAACACCGGAGCCCGGTGCCTCTACTACTTCCTCAGTTAGAGTTTCTTTGCTACTTTTGCCCTGGACTAATAAAATATGCGTTTGTTATTTAAAAATGTAAATATTTAATGTTATTATTATTGAAAAAATTGAAAAATGAAATTTGTTAAAAAAAACTTGCATCTCAAAAATCTTGGAAAAAAGAATAAACCTGGCAACACTGGGTGTAATACACAGTAATCCATTATTTTAAACGAAAAAAAAATCAAATTTAATCGTCAGTACACGCTTAAATATGAGTGCAACAAAACGTTAATTGCGAATCTAAGTCCATCCATATAAGCTTTAGTGCAAAAAATCCATTACCAGATTTAATTTGCCAAAAACCATTTGACAGCAATTGAATTAAGGCTGAAAGTGAAAAATATACTGCAAATGCCTAACAATTTCTGTAGCGGACAGTGTGACTGACTAGTGATGAAAAGTAGGTCACTTACTACAACATCAAATGAAAACGTTCAAAGCTTTTAAGGACCATCTTAGATCAATAATTGACTGAATAACTTTGGTATTTAATTCCAAAATTATGTCGGAAAATTTTTTTAACAATAGTTTTATATACGCGAGAATTAAAAAATAGTAGGGTGGCCTTAAGATTGTCTATAAATTTGTGAACAAAACAGTGCATACTTGGCTTGCATGGGATTATTCCAATGGTGGTATATAAATATAAAAGCCTTAACGTTTGTCTAGGCACCTGAAAACTTAATCAAAATTTTTAATTTTGCTTTTTTATAGTTTCAATTACAATTTCTATTATATTTCGTTTAATTCAAACGAAATTAATTTTGTTATGAAACATTATATGTACCTGCTTACTTGTTCACTTGAAATTTATTTATTATTATTATTTTTTTTCCATTAAAAGAATAATTTATTTTTTAATAATTTTTATACACGCACTCTTATTCCGTCTATAAATTGTACATTGAACTTTAATGTTTCGCTAACTACAAGCAGATTATTGTTTATACTTTTTTTTTAATTTTTTATTGATATACTCGCAACTCAATAGCGCACTACTAATAATTTCTTATTACGATTATGAGTCAGTAAGAAAATAAAATATCGCGCGATATGAAATAAGCAATTTCTACAAAAAAAGAAAAAAAAAACAATATTGTTTGAATTTAATCAGCGTTTTTTTGTTTTGTCTAAAACCTTGAGGAATTTTACAAAAACTGTTTAACTAAAAGGAAAGGAGAACTTGACTATACTTTGAACGTTATATAGAACTGATAACAGACCTATTTTCTTAATTATTATTTTTTTCATCAAATGTCAGAACATCTGCTTAAAAATAGGTTTTTAATGGCATATGACAAGAGAACGTCATTTAAATATGTACATGTGTAGGAATAAGTAATAGTTTTTCTTTTATTTTTTATTTAAAAATGTTTATTTCAGTTGTATTTTGTTGCCATAAGCTTTACATATGAGAATAATTGAGGTCATCAATTTATTACGTATACCACATGGAATGTCTTCTTTGTTTTGGCAAAGAGTTCATCAAAATTGCTTATTTTTTATCAAGCTTACTCTGATTCTTTCAAGCTTCCATTAATTCGCAATCGAAATGATATCAGAATTGCGTCAAGGACTGTAATCGAATTGTTTAAAACACATTGCTTGACGTGATGGGCCGTAAAGTTCGGATCACTATTTTGTTATTGACATTATCTCATTGGCATACTGATTAAGGCGGTTGTGATTTCCCAAAAAGTGCTTCTTCCATTCATTGGTACAATAATTGTATACCTTACACCACATCTGTGATTACCCCTAATAATTATTTACTCATTATATTCCTTTGTAAATAGCCTTAATAGTTTGTGCATTTAAACAAAAATTATTTCTTTGATTTGAAATACTGTTTATGAAAAAAAAAACACTAAAAAATAACAAATTCCCAAGGGCACAAAAAAGACTACATACATACTACATACATACTACATACATACATAGGTATGTATATTGTATAAAACTTTTAAATGTTATTTTTATAATACAGTAGGTATGTAATTTTTAAAAATATATACATTTATATTTTCTGTATAAAATAAAAAAAAAATAATAGCACAAGAACATGTAACAAGGAGCGAATAATACAAAAATGTAGTTGGCAATACATAAATAAATAAACCACAAAACAAAATAATAATAAAAAATATATTTAACGGCCAAACCAAGGTTTAAAAAAGTCTAAAAATAATTTCAAACAATTTTGAAATCCTTTTCATATTTAAAATACTTTACAATTTAAGTGTAGATATTAAAATAAATGTTTGTGATGTTTTTACGCACTTTATTTTCTGTTGAAAGAAATGTTTACATATCCACCAACTGCACTCATTAAAAAGTGCTGCCCTCACTCCTGCAATTTTATTTACTGCAATTCTTCATTTCATTTTAATTTACTTTCTGTTGAAAGAAATGTTTACATATTTACTATCGCTGTACTCATTAAAAAAAAGTGCTGCCCTCTCTTCTGCACTTTTATTTGCGACAATTCTTCATTTGTTTTGCACGTTTTGCGTCAGCTGTCAATAAATAATAGAAAAAATCAAAACAATTAAAAAAAATTAAATTAAAAAACAGCAGCGTCATCATGTGCTATAGTCAGTCATTCGGTCAGCAATAGAAATAATAAATCTCGTCCACATGTTAGAGATGCCGTCTAACATCTGCACTGCCAGATATGCAATATATTAGAAATAAAATAAAAGCAAAAATAATTAAATAATAATATAAAGGCTGAAGGTGTAAAGAAACAAACAAAGCAAAAAGAAAAAAAAAACGCCTATACAGATAAGAATTATTATTAAATATTTTCTTTCGATTATATTTTCCATTCGATTATTAATTACAAAATACTTGGTCAATTCACACAAGCCGTTGTATCGTTGTATTCATTGTATTGTTGGAAGAACATACAACAGAGTATGATTGTTGTTGATATTTTTCATATAAAAATCCGATACACTTGGTCAATTCACACAAGCCGTTGTATCGTTGTATTCATTGTATTGTTGGAAGAACATACAACAGTGTATGATTGTTGTTGATATTTTTCATATAAAAATCCGATACACTTATACACATTTTTTCCATATGTTTTTAAAAGTTGTATTGGCTTCGTGCTATCAAATTGTGTGAATGAAAAAAATGTGTATATGTTTTCATATGTTTTTAAAAAGTTGTGTTGGTTTCGGACTATCAAATTGTTTGAATGCCTCGAGATACACAATACAGCATAGCATTGAGCGTTCACAAACAAACAAATGTATTCAATACAACATACACGATACAAAGTCGTGTGAATTGCCCACATATGTTTTTAAAAGCTGTATTGGTTTCGTGCTATCAAATTATGTGAATGAAAAAAATGTGTATATGTTTTCATATGTTTTTAAAAAGTTGTGTTGGTTTCGGGCTATCAAATTGTTTGAATGCCACGAGATACACAATACAGCATAGCATTGAGCGTTCACAAACAAACAAATGTACAACATACACGATATAAAGTCGTGTGAATTGCCCAACTTATACACATTTTTTTCATATGTTTTTAAAAGTTGTATTGGTTTCGTGCTATCAAATTGTGTGAATGAAAAAAATGTGTATATGTTTCCATACGTTTTTAATAAGTTGTGTTGGTTTCGTGCTATCAAATTGTGTGAATGAAAAAAATGTGTATATGTTTCCATACGTTTTTAATAAGTTGTGTTGGTTTCGGGCTATCAAATTGTTTGAATGTCACGAGATATTCAATACAACATACACGATACAAAGTCGTGTGAATTGCCCAACTATACTATTTAGAATGAGTAACAAATGCTTAAATTTGACAGAAGAGGTTGCCAAAAGGGTAGCTTCCACATCGTTGACAGGGATAGAACCTTTTGTGTGGCGAGGGAAAAAAAGTTGGGTAATGTATGCTCGGTGAATGTGAAGACGTGGTGGAGGCGACGCAACATCTCTTCTCAATGTAATTTTGTGGCTCCTATACCAGCGCATAACTTCCTCAGCGATTGAGAAAGGTTATTGTCAATCCACCGACATTTTCTTGTGCAGAAAACTATATTGTCAACCTAATTGGCTATCGGTTTATGAAAATCTGTACTTTATTGCGTATTTCTGTGACAAATCAAGTTTTGCCGCCGTAGATTAATACGTAAAAACACAACTTTTTGAATTCTAATATTTTTTCTGTAAAACTATACCTATAATGAAGATATTTATTGTTTACGTAGTTGTGCGCATTGCGCATCCCTAATTCGGACTTCAAGGTCGCAATGTTTTCAGTGATTATATTGCCGAGATACTGAAACTCCTATATTTGATTTACTTGAGGTGCGCGGAGTAATAAGGAGCATATAGGCTCCGATACGCATTTCATGTGTTTTGGAACAGTCTCTCAGTCCAATCTTATCGAACTCAAGAGAAAAATAATCTGCTTTCTTCTTCATATTTGTTAGTCGTTATGATAGCTCGTATTTGTCGTTAGCACAGTTCATGGATTCTAGACGGTCGCAGTGTTTAGTGAAGCTCATTATATGCCCCTAGGCTTATTCATTGACGAGTGTCTAAATCAGGAAGAAAAGTGAGGATACTAATAATACCAAATGGCAGTATACATATAAGTTGCTAGCTTCATCAATGACCTTTGTTTTAAGCATCTGATATTACCTTAACGTCTACTAACGTCCATTGACGGCTAATTGAGAAAGTTAATGAACAGAAATCTTTTTCTATTTATTGATAGAGGAATTCATTGACACTTTGGTGTACCTTCCACAATAATCTTGATACGGAAGGCCTAAATCTAAACAGCAATGACCTAATTATCTTAGACTTAGAGGCCTATTTAGCGAAAATAGTTACGAAAATCCTTTTAAAATCTAATTTGCCAAAGATAAACGAGATGCAATATTTGAATTTTAAACCAGATCTTTTATAAACTGGTCTTCAAAAGAATTTAAGGAAACCTTGAATGTCTTTTTAAATATATATATATATATATACATATATATTGATGGCTTAATATGAAAAAGGCCTAACTCAATTTTTTTCAAAATAAGGTTTTTTGTTTATTCTGGTAGACAAATGTCAGATGCACAAAAAAATTAAAAATTTTTTAAATGAGAGATTAAATGTGTTGCTGTTTCTTATTAAAAATTGTATTAAAATTTTTGTTGTATCTAAAATTTTACGAATTTTATTAAGTTTTTTCCTTCTCTTGTAAAGTAACCAAAAATCGAGTTAGGCCTTTTTCATATTAAGCCATCGATTTTTTTTTTTTTTTTTTTAGAAACTCAACTGTATTCGTATGAATTAATTTATTTATTTTTACTAGAGTTCCGCATAATTTCAAGCCAATAGTTTTATTATATTTTTTCTTCTATAGTTTTTAGTTTTTATTATTTATTTTTTATCTGTTTTCTTTTTTACTTCTAAAAAAAAAAACTGCTGCAAAAAATCGTACGTTGCGTTGTGGTGTGTTTTTGCCATATCACGCCATATGCCAGGCATTAAATTATTTTTATTGTATTTCTTCTTTTTTTATTTTGGATAAAAGGCAAGATCGTCAAAAACCAAACAAACGAAAAAAAAGAAAAGACTATTAAAAGGCTTTGTAAAATACACGTTTGCAACAATAACTTTCACTAGACCAGAAACAAATAAACAAAAACCAATAATAATAATTAAAAACGTTATTTTATTAAATAATTTAAAGGTATTCCCTTAAACTACCTATAAAGCAAAGCCTCTAGTAAATCCAATATCATACATAATAATATTGATGAGTTCTGTTTTTATTATTTTAGTATTGTTGGGAATTTTGCAAAATGAAACACCTGATCATCTAATTGATGGTTTCACAGTTTTATTTCATTGTCAGTAATAATATTTTTTATTTTATTTTGTTAGCCATAATGACGTTTGACGTTTTTGAAAAATTACAAAATTATTGTATCAGTTAAAAGCTGTATTTTGCTTTTTTTATTTTATTCCTTGTTGATTACCTATTATCAACAGCATTTCATTGTGTTGACATACGTTTTAGCACATATTCGTTTTACGAACACCAATAAATTATTTGTTAATAATCTTTTTACAATTATTCTTACTTGATTACAGCATTTTAAACTTATTTCGTTGTAATTTATTACACATTAAACGCAATCGATAACTGTTACGGCAAAACTAACTTTCCTTTTTCTTTGTAAATTCTTAATGGAAATTTTTTTTTATCAAATTTGCACTATACATACATACTAAAAAATAAATAATAAAAAATAAATAAAAAAATAAAAATAAAAAAAAATACATTAAAAAAAATTGGAAATATCCGTTTGTTTAATAGCTAATAAAATTTGCATAAAATACCTTCAGGCACTAAGTAGTAACGATGCCATAAAATGGACAAAAATAATTATGGCAGGCCAGTTTTTTTTTTTTTCAAATATTTTTTTTATTGCTTTTAAGTCAAATCGTAGGCACATATAAAGTGCCAATACAAATTTATTCCTTTTATACTATTGGGTTTTATTTTATGCTGGAAGAAAAATCCGGGAATTGACTTTATCAAATCTTTAAGACTGCGTCTCCACTTACAACAAAGCCTTCTCGCCATTATCATTGGCCTGTTTACGTAGTACATAACAGAGATCAGCAATGAATCGCTTTTTTGCTACTCATAAGTACTCATGACATTTTGAGTATGAGTGAGTCAACAGTATTGAAATCCAACAACTCTGATTCATTCCTACTCAGTACAACATTGATTTATAAGTACAAGTTGCAATGAGTATGAATACAACGTTGACATCAAACTTATAACTTTCGAACTAAGTTTGATTCATACGCCTACTCATTCAGATTCATAAATTTAGAAAAATACTTATAATACTTATAAATGATTCGAGTGATTCGAATCATTCGTCAAAATTTACAGTCTTAGTTGTTGTTGCATTTACAAAGAAAGAAGAAAGACACATAAACAAAAAAGAAAAAGCCAGCAAGCAGAGCAAACACACAACCTTCTTGTGAGTATTGTAGTGTTCGTACGCGATTCATATTTATTTTGTGATTCGTGTATACGATGAGTCATGGAGAGTCGAAATCAATAACATCATGCGTATTGTTAAGCATGAGTACCATGAGTATTTTAAACTTTGAGTATGAGTAGTATGAGTATGACATTAAAATAAGTATGAATGCGTATAAGTATCAGAAATTATAAGTATGATTCGAATCTACTCATCATTTTGAATACTCATTGCTATCCTCTTATTCGAATCTACTTATCGTTTTGAATACTCATTGCTGTCCTCTGGTACATAACCTATCCATCGCTATTTTCTTTCAGGTATTTCAATAGTAATAGCGGTTTCTTATTCCACATTTGATATTGAGTTCGGGAGCTACTGTATTTGGAGAATATAACACAGGAATTGACAGATTGACAAAGGTATCCACTGCTTAAAGTATCCGAACACAGAGACGTTGTTCTTGAGAAAAGCTATTTTCGTTTTGAAACTGACTTTTTTTCAAATTGCCAATCTAATATACACACAGTTACTAAAGTATACATACCGTTTTCATTGAAAATCTTTATAGTTTCCTCGATTTTAAGACGGTTTTGCATTGGTTAAAAAATTTCTAAAATTGAACTGAATTGTGGCCCTGCACAGGCCCACAAAAGTATACATCCGATTAACAAAGTTCACAAATTTCCGAACCAAAATCGAAGAAAAATGTCAGACATTTATAAAGACTTTCAACGAAAACAGATTGGTTAAAAATTTTCTGAAATTTGTTAACCGTATGTATACTTTTGTGGCGGAGTGTAGACAAGTAAAAGAGACCTTAGCAGTCGTAATGCTGCAAGTAACTATAGTATAATTTGGCAATTTAGGTATGTGATAACTATGACCCCAAAAATAGAATCAATAAAGAAAAATCTTAAATGATAAGGCAAATCGGCTTAAGTCAACAAGCATCTGTCAGTTGACTCCTATCAAAATTTGAACAGGCTGCTTGAGTTAGTTTGTGTTTACCAGCCATATATAACAACAAGTGTTTCCACTTCTATTCTATTTTCAATATTTAGGAGTTGTTTTTATTTTCAAACCTAAATGGCTGAGGGAAAGACTTGACTCAAAGGATGAAATAGTTCCGAAAACGATACTATTTTGATGATGTCGGCATTTTGATAGGGAAAAATATGAAAAAATAGTGTATAGGAGTCAAAGGAGCGTGTTTTATTAAAAAAAACGCGGACTAGTCTTCGTAAAATTCATAATTTTGTGGTAAATAGCAGAAATATTAAGAAATAATATTTTAAGTTACAATACTTTCTTGCACCTGGTTTCAAAATACCAAAAATATTCTTATTCTTTCTATAAATGTGCAATTGCATGCTACTACATACAAATGTCGTCCAGCTGTCTATGTGCCTTGGTTATCACCTTCTTCTTGTTTAATATGAATTATATTTTGAAAAAGATTTTATTTATTTAAGTTTATTTTTCTTTATTTATGCCCTCAAATAGTAGCTACAAGTTTGCTTTTGTTTGTAAACAACTTTTCTAAGTTTCTGTTCGCTTATAAGGTTTCACCTCGTGTCGTCGCATACACCATGATTGCACAATTCCCACGTAAGCAAGTTCATTTGTATACAATATTAGACAGGCGTACTCATATATAATAAACACGCATCTTCAAACAGTCATCGAAACATTCACCTTTAGACCGACCACCACTCCCACCCACCCACTCACTCATTCGCTGCGTGTTTTTGGAAATGTGAATAGAAATTATTGTTTTTAATATTCTCAATAACCACGAGTAGTAGTACGATCTCGTGCAAATAAAAATCTCTAGAATATTGCCAAGTTAGCAACAACAATAACAACAAGAAAAAAATTGAATATAATTTTTGTTTCAAACAAAACAAAAAAAACATTATTTCGAAAGAGACGTAACAATTTCTGTTTATTATTTATGAAAATTTTCCATTTCAAGCATTATATTTGTTTTTAGTTATTTCAATATGTTTTTTTAATTCTCTTTTAGATCAGAAACAAATTTTGCATAGAGTATATTGTAATTATTTCTTAATACCTACATACGTGTATATACAAATAAAAAATTTTGTTTTTCTTATTTTTCATTCATGATCATTGCCAAAAACAAAAAACAAATATTCTTTTATATATAGAATTATACTAAACGTACATATATATGTATACAAATGGACGTAGACACTTATATACTTGCCTTAAGAATTTATGATGACTATTTGTTTAAAATTGTTTCTCATACAAGAAGGTTTTTGAAATTTTTCTATATTGTTAGGCAAAGAAAATGGCATCAAAATGTCTACATATTGAAAGAACTAGAGGGAAATGAAATTCATTAGGAAAACTTCTAGAGCATCTATTTACATTCAACTTGAATTTGTTTACGTTGTTAAAAACAGAACAAAAGTTTTTAGCAGACCATTCCTTCTACTTAGAGTGGGACTAGAAAGTAAATTGGGATTTTGCAATGCCTACTATATTTATGTGTTGACATCCGCCTTAAGAATATCTTTCTTGGGTCAAATAATTATTAAATTCAGTTTTATTTCCATAACTCTTGGCTGACATCTCTAACCATTTTGATAGTTTTATGAAGGTGTGAAGTCGCCGTAGTCTAGTAGGTAGGCTGCCTTCCAAAATGTATCAATACAAAGTTTGTATGCAGTTCTACTACTGTATATAAACTATGTAGATATGCAAAGTAACCAAACAAACAATGCATCAACTATAAATCCGATGCCTGAATACATTGTATATATTTTGTACAGCGGCATTATGAAACACGATACTTTGTTCAAACACAAAGCAACTAACATTTTGGAAGGTAGCCGTAGTGTGGCTTATTAGACGTGAGGCCACGGTTCAAACGAAGAAAATATTTCTTTGGCGACTTCCTCTCAGCAGCTGTCTGGCAAAAACTCTGAGAGTAAATAATAAAATTGCCATGAAAAGTTTCTGCAAAATCTGTCATACGTAGTCGATTTTAAACTGTAGCTGCCGCCACTCATGTATAAAGTTAAACACACACAATATATGTATGTGGTGTGAGAACCTAAGTCTTAATCCTGACTAAAGGGTTGTAATGACAAATTATGTATGTATGTTGAATATGGTCTTTATGGAATACATTTGACCTCTAAAAAGCGATACGTATTTAAAGCATTTCTTAATCCACTAAGGGCCACTTTTTGAATGCAAGTTTAAACTCGAGATTAAGTTAATCTCCAGTTAAATTTAATCCTCAGTTAACTGACTTTTCATTTTTTGAATGGAAATTTAACTGGAGATTAACCTTGTAGACTGCCACTTTTATAAGCAAAAATTTCAAAGTGTTTCATAACAATTTGCTTTTGTATAGAAGAAAAACAAACAAACAAAAGCTGAATACTATTGATCTTTATGTAAAAGAAATATTTTCTTAAAATAAAAAATAAATTAAGACTGTCTGTTGTCAATTTGTGTTTTATATACTAATTCATAGTCACTTAAATATTTGTCTTATTCGTTTTCCCCTCACTTAAAAGCTTTTTTTTTTAACACGTTCATCGCCATGTCAGTCATATGTGTCTGACGTACGCGATTTGGTAAATCACAGATGTCCGACGCAAACGACGCTGTGTTCAAAACAACAGTTTAATAATTGTTGTATCTTGTTTGGATGCGTCAGACATATAAGACTGACACGACTTGTCGAGAAAAAAAGTTTTACTATAGGGCCATGTCAGTCATATATGTGTGACATAAAAAATAGTTTTTCAGGGAATTTTGGTAAAAAAATTTTTTTCTGTGATACATTAAGTTTCCTTGATACATTTTTAACTAAATTATGTAATAAAGTTACCGTGGCCCATGTGAAAACGTTGGTGGTTTAAACTTAAGATTAACTGCTTAATCGTAAGGTTAAACCAAAGAATATGGATATAAAGAATACGCATCATGTAGAAGTAAAATTTCTTATGGCGGGTCGTAACATTACGACCCGCTCTCACCAAAATATTTTTAAAAATCATTTCTGGGTGAGGGGAGAGGAAGACAGAAGGAAAATGAACACAAACAAAGAGCGTAACAATGTGTTGCTCTCATCCTACGTATGTACATGTGTATGTATTCTTGTGTTTTTGATTTAGTTGTCGATCAGACTGCGACAAGAACACATGTTTAGTGGATGTTTCATCATTTTATTTCAGAATAACACTCGAAGAATATTTTGTGTTAAAAATGTCATTATCTCGGCGTATTTCATTCTTTTATTTTGTCTCATAGTATAATTTGTTTTAAATGCTTTGGAATGCTCGTTTCTTTCTTTTAGTAACAAATGGTTTTTTTATTCTTTTTATTTTTCTAACAAACATGGCCTAACTTTTAAGCCAAAGCTTTTAAGCTTTGTGTTCTTTTAATAATAAAATGGACTTTTTATTTTATCTTTATTTATCTAAAATTATTAAGCCAAAAATAGACAGCATTACATATGTATGTTGATGAAATGAAAATAAAAATAGAGTATATTACTAACACTTTTGTATGGCTGTAATTAAATAAATTCTCTCAACTTATTTTCTCTCTCTCACTCACTAATCCATAACCATATGCATGTGTTAACCTAGAGGAAAATTGTTAGTAATAATTTCAAGTTTACTTATTAACGCAATGATATGTATATGTGATCGGAAAATATAGAAAAATTGTACTGCACTAAATCCCTAAAGACACCGTATTTAACTTGGCAAGTATTCTTCCAAAAATCGAATACTACTGTGATATTTCTTTGGGCGTATAATTGAAGTCTGAAAAAAGCGACATGAACCTTCTTCTTTAGCTGACAAGATTTTTACGCTCTTTTTAACGAACATTCTTGATGTTCGTGTCCTATAGCTGGAGGTCCACACCACGCATTCTACGCGTTTTCGCATTCTACGCGGCTGTCAAAAAAGTAGAATTAATGTATTTATTTGCTGCAAGTTACACGCACAAAAGCGTAGGATGCCATGACGCATAGAACGCGAAAAGTAAATCTACTTTCTACTTTTGTAAGCATCACAAGCGGCGCGCGTACTAAACAGCTGATTTTGATAGGTTGTTTTTGTTTTAATTTGTTTAAATCAAAACAAACATTGGCGCGTAAAAAGCGTTGCATGTAACTTGAAGCGTAGAATGCGAAGAAGGTATTAAATGCTCGCAACACTTTGACGCGAAAACGCGTGGTGTGGACCTCCAGCTTATGTGTGTAAAAAGCCGAAGATGTTCTTACCCTGAGGGACATTAGTGCCGACGTCTGTTTTTAACACCAGAAAAATAAATAAAAAAAGTGGTCAAACAACAAAAACGCACGATGAGAACAACGCATGATGAGAACAACGCATTGTTACGCTCTTGGTTTCTGTAACCTTCCCTTCCATCTTTCCCCCCGCGTCATGAAATATTTTTGAAAAATATTCCAAAATATGTTAAAATGCACATTCTTTATACTTTATTTTCTTTGGTTAAACTCAAGGTTAAGTAAACTCAAAAACTGAAAACGGAGTTTAACTGGAGATTAACTTAAGTGTGCAAAAAGTTGTCATATTTTTAATTAAGAGAGCTGATTATTTCCTATGAAATAGCAATTGGTAAAAGAAGCTCCATTACAACCGAATATTACTAAAGTTGAAATTTAAAATATTCATAGATAATGAACAATTTCATAACAATGTTTGGAAGAACAATGCAATCACTAATGCTAAGTAAGAGTATAGTACACTACAATGATTATAATTTTAACAAAATGGTACAATGTTATCAATTTGCTTAATTAAATGTAATTACAACAATATACATACATATATATTGATTACTTATTTCTTTTTTCTTGTTTTTTTTTTTCTTTATTTTCAGATAATAAGTCCATTTTACAATACATAATATATATTGATTGGCAAGCTGAACGTAATAAATAGAATAAAGAATATAAACGATTTGCTGATAACCTGTTAACACTTTAAAAATAGGCGCTGCTTTGTTCGCTCGCTTGGAAAAACAATACACACCCCAACACACCACCATACAAATCAACAAAATGGCTAAGGAATGAATTCTTTTGAAAGAAATGCAAACTAAGAAATACATCAACAACATCTACCCTTAAAATAACGTAATTAAAGAGTAAAAACAACGTATAGAATAGAAGGTATTGCCGTGGGTTTTTACCAAGGCGACGACGACGGCAACGTTGTATAATAAAACAATAGAATTTAAACAACAATCTGCATTAGTAGTTACCGTAGCTCTCAGCGCGATAACCAAATAATTCGTCAAATAAGCAAATAACAACAACAACAATAACGTTCGGTTCTATTGGTTTAAATACTGTATTTGTTAAGAAATACCTTTCGAACAATTCCAATCTAATTCTATTCTATAATTAGCTGTTCCACAGTTCAATACGATTGTATTGTGTTGGAATACAAAGAAAATTTTTTAAATAAATTTTATTAAAAAAAAAAAGGAACAAATTTAACCAGAAACACACAAACACACACATCTACGCAACAAAAATGAATAGTTTAGTTAAAGTTTTTAGTAACTTTAGGGAGTTTTATAGTGAAATCAATGGAGCCACTTTAACTGGAGCCATTGATGTCATCGTTGTCGAACAGCCAGATGGCGAATTTCAATGTTCACCGTTTCATGTACGCTTTGGCAAATTGGGTGTTTTAAGGAGTCGCCAAAAAGTGGTGAGTATTTGAAAAATAAAATTATTATACAATATTTTAACAAAATAAAGGGTTAACCATTTTTGGGTTTCAAAATTAAACTTTAAGAAAACATACGTAAAACTTTTATTCGATTATAATGCTTGAACCACCTTATGCCATTATTTACGATATGTTTGGTTACAGCAGTCGATCTTTTTGAATCATTTCGAAGTGTATGTGTTCGGCAATAACTTGGTAAATATTGGTTGCGGAAACTAACCGCGTAGACATTTGTATTTGACGAAACCCCACAAAAAATTCTAACGATGTCAAATCGTATAATATTGGTGGCCAATTAAAGTATTCAAAACTTGAAATTATCTTTTCTGAATATAATCAAAATCGGTTGTATTGCTGGGCTCGTGACACCATTTTATTGAAACCACATACCGTTCAGTTTATTATCTTCAATGGCAGATCAAAACAATTCGGTTCTGAATGTCAAGACCATTTTCGAAAAAATCCGGTACAATGACACTTCCAGAATTTTTTTTATTTTATTTACTCTCAGAGTTTTAGCCAGAAATTTTCTAAAAGGAAGTCGCCGAAGAAATATTATTTCGTATTTCGTTTTTTTGGAGATCTTTGACTAGGGGTTTGAACCTCACGTCTAATAAGCCAACACTCTACCTACTAGACTACGGCGACTACACTAGACTAGACTAGTGAGCTACATCTTTAAAGAATAATTATTTTTTCGAATAATCAGCATTGATAGCGTGGTGCTCGAGCATCCAAATAGAATATCTGCGGTGTTGAGAGATCTTCCGTGAGTTGGACTTCATATCAATGCATATTAAAAAAGAAAATATTCCCATAATGAGGCTCAGTTTCTGGCAATGCTGTGAAATCAACAAAATTCCTGTTGCTTGCCACACTATTTTTTAACAGAATCGATATTCTTGACACTGTGTACATTGCTTACATTGATGCTCAGGTCTGATTACACTTGTAACGCTACGAAGTTCAGTTCGCTACGTATGAATGAAATCACTAAATGGATAATTCTTTATCAAGTACATAGGTTTTGCTCGACCTACAGGGTTAGGTTCAAAGTTACAATTCAATAAATACATTATAATCATTTATAAGGTATTAGTCACTTTATTTTATTTATTATTTCGTAATTTTTTAAAATTTTGATAAGCCTGTTCTTTAGTTTACTTCCAAATTAAAAGTGTAGTTGATTATAACAGAACCTCAGACCACCACCACCCAACCTTTATTATTTTCTAAGTGAAATAAATAAACATGAAAGAAAACCTGAATAGAAAGAACTTGCCTTAAAGATAAAATGTTGGAGAACAACACCCTTTAAATTTAAAAACCGTTTTATCATTTTGAAGGCCTGTAACAATTGTTAGAACAGTTTTTTAATTCAGTTCGCAGTATAACATGTTAACAGAAAATATTGTTGTTTCAAAGAAAAAAGGAATTTTTACTTTAAATAATAGATTTTTAAAAATATTCTATTAAGCCCACTAATAATAGCAATGATTGTTATGATATTAATTATAATAATCATAATTTTATTGATTATAATACTGGTAATGAAAAGAAAAATGTTTATTCAATTCAATTTCATTTTGTATTTTATTTTTCTCTTTCAGGTGGATATTGAAATCAATGGTGAACCCGTTGATATTCATATGAAATTGGGTGAATCTGGTGAAGCATTTTTCGTAGAAGAACGTCCCGAAGAAGATGTCGAAGAATTGCCCGATAATATGGCCACATCGCCAATACCATCAAATCATTTTCCCGAAAAATATCTGAATAAAATTAAGCTAGAAAATGAAAATGAAGCTGATAAAGAAAAGTAAGTTTATTTTATTTATTTTATATGTATGTATTGTATGTATATATGTAGTAGGTTACTGTATTGTAAGTAGTTTGTTCTTCTTAAATGCTTAAACACTATTAGCCACAAGTCGTTTAAAGTAATTTTCACTTTAAATTGTGCATTACAGTTGCATAGTTTTTATAAGCTTTAATTTTAACACACAACAAACTTTACCACACTATCAAGTAGCTTTAAAACTCAGCTGACATAAACATTTTCCATTTACATACATCCATCCACAATCCAAATAAGCATGATAATGTTTGACATTTCCATTTTATTTTCTCATCGAATATTTTATACAATTTCTATAGAAGTTTAACTATTTTGATTTGTACTCTAAATATTGTATCATATTTATGATTTCGAATTCTTCGTGTAGTAGTTTTAGTTCTAAGAAAAGTACTTGAATTGTTTTATTTTTATTATAATTTAATTTATTTTATTTATAATTCTATTATTTATTATTTCATTTGTTTTTTCTTTTTTTTTTTTGTTTACTTTATACATCATAAAATCAACATAGAAACGCTAGTGATGAACTACAGTTGCCATTACCATTACCTCGACGTAATTCCATAGATTTTTCCAAAGAGTCTGCCAAGGATGTTGAAATCGCTGGTAAATTCGAGAACCAAGTTTCTGATTTCAGCCACAGAAGGTAGGTAGTCTATTATTGATATTATTTTAATACATTAGCATCATACTTACATATGTGTCATGTTTAGCATGTTAATAAAAATTTCTAGCGGAACGTTATTTAGTTTTATCGAAACACACCGCTAATCAACATTTACTACTAAAAGTTTAATTACTCTCTTTATAGGTATACCGATAATGTTCTGGAAAGACCAAATTTAACAATAAAAGTTAAGGAATATACAACAGAAAAAATACGTAAAGAATGGGCTGAACATGAAGAAATATTTCAGTTTGATGCCTTGGATAAAGATAAGGTAAAAGTAGACTAGGCACACAATTTATTTGTGTCTTTCGTTTTATTAAATTGCGTTTTAATTTTATTTCTTTGTTTTTATTTAATTTAAAACTAAAGGACTGGAGTAATAGCACTCAAACTGATGACAAACCCCTTGAATTTGTGGCTAAAGAAGAACAGCCAACTATACTACAGGAAACAATACAATTGTCCATAAATCATGATGATTCAACTTTAACTTCCCAGACAATTGAGGAACTTAAAACACCTTCAATATCAATTACCAGCGTTGCTGTAAGTCAACAACAAACATCAATGGAACAAGCAACAAATTCCATCAAAGAAGAATCGAAAAGCAAAAAGAAACGCCGCAAGAAGTCCCAGATGAAAAAGAAAAATGCTCAACGTAAATCTTCATCGAGCAGTTCGGTAGGCAGCAATACACCACTCGATGGTGTTGCCGCAAACGATGACAATAAACAAGGTGAAGAGGCCGAGAACAGTTCAATATCGATGTCAAATAATACCACCAATTCATCGAACGATGAAGCTTCACCAAAATCAGGTGAACAACTTTCGGCCGGTTTGGTTACCGCCATGGGCGGTGATGAAAGTCCCATATCGGAGACTTGCCAAACGTCGCCAGTTACACCAAGCACAGCTCGCATACCCGATTTGGATATACATTTCTTTTCGGATACTGAAGTTACCTCGTCTGGTGGCAATGGCCCTTTGGGCGCAGGTCGTGGTGCTGGTCGCCCCTCCACACCCATACAAAGTGACAGTGAATTGGAAATTTCAATGCGTGAAAAGGATACTGATACAGATTTAATAAGTAGTTCGGCTTCTTGGAAGTGGGGTGAATTGCCAACACCTGAACATAAGGATAATCCAGCCGATAATCAGGCAGCACAAGCTAAACGTAATTCTATGCTTAGCAACATGTTTAATTTCATGAAGAACAACAATAAGTTACGTAAACAGGCCAATGATGGTGGCATGTATTTGTCTGATCTTGACACAGAGACCATGGATCCCGAAATGGTAGCCATGTACTTTCCCACAGCCTCAAAAGAAAATTCTCCTGCTGTAGGCACAACAAACAATAACAATGAAGATGATCGTGAAAGCGGTAATGGCACTTCATTGCCACACTCGCCCAGTTCGTTGGAGGGACAAAAGAGTTTGGATTCGGATTATGAAGACGGTAAACCTCAGGATGGAAAGTAAGTCAAAAGCCTAAAATTTATTTATTTGTGTTTGTACATAAAATCTTATTATTTTATTCATTAGATACTTAGATTTTGTGGCCATGTCTTTGTGTGGCTTACAAGAAAAAGGCGATCCATCTGATGAAGAATTTGAACGTCATGCTATTAAATACAAAGATGTAAGTATTGTTGCTTTTGTTTATTTAAGTCACATTCATTTTGTTTGCTATTAACTTGCTGATGGCATGCTATATGATTTAATAGCAAAATTTTTCACTTGAAACATATTTTGTTGCTCTAAATACACTGCTTTTGCATACGCTCTACAAAAAATTTATGCTTTATTTGGTAATTGTTTTATAATTTTGCTTTTGCTTTTGCTTAAACAAACTGTGATGCTTGAAGCTTTATAAGTTTTTAAATTTCATTTTCATTTAATAACTACACTTCCTTCAAATATTATTTTAAAAATTACAGTACGTGGAGCACTTTCCGCACTTAAATTCACAACTTATTTAGAAGTATGATTTGTGATTAAAAATTTTATTTAATTTAACGAGCACCGCGTATTCTTGTATAGGTTTTCTTAAAATAAAAACAAAGTAAAAAAAAGACTTCTTAAGAATATTTTTTAAAACTTGTCTTAAACATAGCTTTCAAATATTTAAACATTACACGACACGTATACAAATAATTAATAAAGAATTTAACTTGAAATTACACTAAACATTCGACTTCTACCACTACTACTACTATAATCATCATGTTATTGTACAATGTCCTATAGGTCTGTGAAAATCCCAGTATCTTCTCATCGCCTAATTTAGTTGTACGCCTAAATGGTAAATACTACAGCTGGGCGGCTGCATGTCCAATTGTCATGACCATAATAACATTCCAGAAGCCTTTAACTAATGTAAGTCTGTTATGTTTTTGTCTTGATGTGATACTCGTTACTGGTAATCACAATACAACACAATCATGCATTAAAACTTTCTATTCATTATAAATTAACGACTAACTTAACTAATGCTGTCTCTGTATTATTATAACTTTCAATGATTTAATATAATTTTAATCATTCCAACAAAAGGATGCCATTGATCAGCTAATGATGAATTCTAAACAAGATGCTGTAGCTGCAGCTGATGCTGATGCTGATGCTGAAAACAAGGCTGAAGCGGAAGTTGATGACAGTGGTACGCCCACCGGTACCCAGAATCAAGCCAAACGTTCTTGGTGGTATTGGAGACGTTCACAGAATGTCAATAGTACCGCAAGTACTGTAACAAACAATGCCTCAAAGCCCAATAAATTAGATGACAAACAGGACGATAAAGGTAAATTATTTTGAATTATTAATAGAAATAATATTTGAACATATTTGAACATGCGTTTAGAAAATGATCAAACTGCTGTGGCAACACAAACAACACGTCCCAATTCACCAGACGTAAGTGATGATCATACATTGAGTAAAACCGATTCTACTATGAATGCTGAAAACACTTCAGCCATTATGGATAATATGGAAGACTTGTCACAAGCCTCCTCCAAAAGTGAATCGACCGAAAACAAAAATAAAATGGAACGTTATAAGAAATCTTTACGTCTAAGTTCAGAGTCAATTGTAAGTATACTTTCCTTTTATTTCTTAATTTCTTTTAACACTTAATTTTGTTTTCTCTTTTTGATGTTAAAAACAGAAAAAACTCAATCTGAAAGAGGGCATGAATGAAATCGAATTCAGTGTGACCACTGCTTATCAGGGCACTACACGCTGTAAATGCTATTTATTCCGCTGGAAACACAATGACAAAGTTGTTATATCCGATATTGATGGCACCATCACAAAATCCGATGTTTTAGGACATATTTTACCCATGGTCGGCAAAGACTGGGCCCAATTGGGTGTGGCTCAACTATTCTCGAAGATTGAACAAAATGGCTATAAACTATTGTATTTATCAGCACGTGCCATTGGTCAATCACGTGCCACACGTGAATATTTACGTTCAATACGTCAAGGTGATGTCAAATTACCCGATGGTCCACTATTGTTAAATCCAACATCATTGATATCGGCATTCCATCGTGAAGTGATTGAACGCAAACCTGAACAATTTAAGATAGCCTGTTTGTCCGATATCAGAGACTTGTTCCCGAATAAAGATCCCTTCTATGCCGGCTATGGTAATCGTATAAATGTAAGTAAATCCTTTTAAATAATTGAGTGATTAGTAGGTGGTTCATAGAGACAATTTAAAAGTCCTAAAATATGATTGGAAGGAAAATTAATAAAGTTTTAATTTTTACATGCTTCTGACTGCAAACCACATAGAGATATAGAGACAGAATATGCATGCAAATAGAGAGTGTCTTGAAAAGAAATCCAGTATTTTATGATTTTACTAAGTTGTACCACGCGTTGTATAATTGCAATTCAAATACACTTGGGAAAAACGACTGTGTAAATTAATTGTCGCGTGGTTTTTTTGTGACAGACTTATTGAAATTACCTTTGAAATGGCAACAAGATATTGTACCAAACAAAAAAGATTTCAACTGAATAGTACCATTCTAACTGTGCTATATTAAGACTTCAATATCATAAAAGAAAATTAATGGATTTATTTTTACTACACCTTGTTACTAAAATGTATACAAAACTCAAGTAATCGAAATTAATTTTTTTATTAAATTTCAGGATGTTTGGGCTTATCGTGCAGTTGGTATACCCATTAAACGTATATTCACTATAAATACCAAAGGAGAATTAAAACATGAACTCACACAAACATTCCAATCTTCGTAAGTACAAATTTATTTTATTATAATCTTTGTTTTATATCGTAATAATCCTGTGTAAGCAAATGGCTAAAGCAATTTACATTTTCATATTATAATGCAATATTTAAAACATAAAAAAATATAAATGTTAACCGTCACTTTCTTTGGCTAATTTACACTGACATGACACACTCTTAATTAATCTGTAAAAAAGCTTAAAGGTGGTTGTGAAAAAAGTAATTATACAACAATGTTAAAGGTCACTCACTGTACACATATTTACACTTTATATAGTTAGTATTCATTATTCTCTATTAATAACATATTTAATGGTGTAATAGTCTTGTCATGAAACTATTTACAATTCTGCAATTTATTTTCTCATAGCATTTCATATTTATATTTTCCCATACGATAATTATTAATTGGCAAAAGAAAACGTAATCTATATTAAAAAATAATAATAATAATGCATATATACTTATATACATATATAAAATTAAATACTTTTAACTACAAATAACTATAAATTAAAACATATCAGTTAATGTAATGAGTTCATAAAATCAAATCGATAATTTTAAAACACACAAAAATGCATACATATCTAGTTGTTAAGCTCTCTCTCGTTTTCCCTCTAAATCATCAAAGACCACGAATTATTGTATAAATAAATTAAAGCTGCGGTTGAGATACAATATTTACAAAATATAAGGAATACTTGAAGCGAAACAAACCAAATATATAAATAAATGAAGGAAGTGTATGAAATTCTCGAAAAAGTTCGATTGGTTTTAAAAAATATTTAATATCTCTTGTAACATTAATTGCCTCAGACAACACTATAGCTAGTTTAAAAGAAAACATTATTAAAATCATATTATTTTATGAGAAGTTATCCAAGTGTGATGATTGGAAACATTACCGTCATATGGTTTGTTTGTTTTCATTCGGGTTGTTTTAATGTTAAACATGCAATTCGCTCTGGTCGACCGATCTCTAACAAGTCGATGGAAGCAGTATAGAATTTGCTAGGAAACTATGTATTCATTAGCAAACATTTATTAATGATTTGCAGAAATAATATTTGCTGCCACACGAATAAACAATAAAAACATTAATGGACCGAATTTCCATTTGTGTTAGGCTGCTAAAAGGAAACGCAAACGAACTATTCCTGTAGCGAATGGCTACAGGCAATGAAAAATGGATCACATGCGACAATAATGTACAAAAATAAATCATGGTTGTAGCAGAGAAAACCTTTGCAAACGACAACAAAGCCAGGCCATACACCAAGAAACGTAGTGGTGCTATGTGTCTAATTGGGTTCTAAAGGAATTATAGGTTTTTAATAGCCAAGATGCAAGCAATTCAATTAAAACTTCCAGAATTCGATAACCCGGCGGAAACTGAGACACTTTGGCTGTGGGGTTTATATTTACCCGCCATATAGCCCAAAGTACTTACACCTTCAACGTATTGGTTATTTTGATTTCTGTAAGACCTTAATGGTCTGCGATTCAAATACCGTAGAGAGTTGCGAAACGTATTTGTCAGTACAGGGATTGCGTTCACATGTGACGTCACAACAGGCCGCTATGCGTGCTCAAGTGAGCTTTTGGTATCGAAGCTACCACTCCAACCTACCTGCCTACCTACAAAACGTGTTTGGACCACTTTTATGCTTAGGATACCCAGAAGTTCTAACTACACTGATGAAATAATGGCTCTACCAAAAAAAATGGGAATTACATCGATCAATACGATCCAACTTTCTCGAGAATGCAACCCTAGCTCTCAAATCTTTAGAATTTTTGTTGATACTGTTTAAAAAGTATTTAAATATTGTGAAAGTTTTTAATTCAATTATTCAAAATTGTTTGTACCCAATGAGAATACCTAGTTACATTGTAAATAACGATTCAAGTCGAGGAATTTTTTTTTAATTTTACTTTCAATAATTTCCTTGTACTGTAATTCAACTGCAGCTTAAAGATGTTTGTATTAAAGTTTTCATACATAAATGTTATGTTATGTTTTTGTTTTTGTTTTTTGGAAAACAAATTTTTTTATTTTTCAAAATTCTCTTGTCTTTGACATTATCATCATTACAACAACGATGACACCAACAGCGGATATATCAATCAATCATTAGAAGTCGATGAATATTTTCCACCATTGGATATAGATGACTACGATTATAAAACGGATATTTTCAATGATGACGAAGAGGAGGAAGAATTAAAATTTAGCGATACGGAAAGTGATGAGGATGAAATCTTCAGTGATGAATACGTAGACGATCAAGATGATGGCATAGTTGTTGATGTATCGGAATCCATAAGTCTTAGTGGCTCTATAATTTCGCAAACACCCATAGCAATAAATGAAACTGCTGATCAAAGTATTAAAACTAATGGTAACATTAAAGCAGCTGGAGACCGGCCGTCGTCTGTTGTCGCTGTCAATAGTTAAAGTAAAACACGATAACAATTTGACAAAGGCAAAGGAAAACAAAAACGAGCAAATTATGAACAAATAGAAATTATATTTACAAAGACGATGACGATTATTCTTTTCGATGACAACTAAAATGTGATATTTATTACCTGGTTATTGTATGCAATTGAATTGCTTTTAACTATACATTACATATGTATACATATGTATGTATGTATGTAGTTTAATAAGTGAAAATAATATATTTTTTAATTATTTTACGATATTTGTTATCAAAGGTTACGACTGTTTGTTTACCATACTTTAGTAATATCAACTAAAGTTATTCTTTTAATTTATCTATAAGTGAAAAAAGTATTGTTATTCTAATTTTTAAGAAAATGTTTAACAACATTACTCTTTATACACATATTCTTTTAAGTATATTAATTAAGTACGTGTTATTATTGTTTATTAAATTTAACGAAAAAGCGTTACATTTAGTACCTTTAGAATATATTTTTACGTTAATGTTTTTAATTAAGTGTGACTGTACAATAAAAATTAATTTAATAACAAAAAAAAATTAATTTGATGTGCCTTAGGCAGCCTTAAGCGGAAAAAGTGAAATTATGAAATTTATTGTGATGAAATTTAACAGACAAAAAAATGTATGTACGTATATTGTATACATAAAATATTTAGAAATTGTATTTTGTAATCTAATGTGATGATTTATTTTGTAAAGAAAGAAAACAAAAAAACAAAAACATTTTTATTTTATTTTTAAATTTGGCAAATAAATTTATTTAAATTGTGTTTATGTTGTTATTGGTTTCATTTGGTAGACTTAAGAAAGCAAAATGTACGTACATATATGTGTGTGTGGAAGGAATAGTTGCCTATATACATATAAATAATATAGATTACGTTTTTATGCCAATTTTTTTTTCTCTTTTTTTTCTATATTTTAATTAAAAAACAAGCATACTTTAAAATATTTTTTTATAACACTTAAAGTATGCTTTGGAAATATTGCCATAAACTTTTGTTAAAATGCCAACGTTTTATATAGAAATACAATATTTTTTATTTACCTAAAATCACGCTATGAAAATTGAATAATAGTTTATGTTTGACAGCCTAAAAGTATGTTTCATTTTTCTACCAAATATATATATTTGTTCAAACTTACTGTTTTTGCAGAAAAAATTATTAAAGATTTATAAATTTTTTACCATTATTTTGTTAAAAATTCACGGGAATTAAAGTTCTCGATTTAATTTTTTATAATGACAGTTTTTGCAGCATACTTTTAGGCTTCATAAGAAAAAATTCAGAGCTGTATAATATTACGCTCAAAATATATAGTATATCCGTTAGTCTAATTCGACTAACATATGTCCCTTTTTTAAAATTTTACAGGAGACACAAAAAACATTGTAGTTTTTTAAGTTTTTAAAATTTGTAAAATCCATATCCACAAAATCTTGGGAGGGAAATTTGCTTTGTAAACTTATTCGTTTTATTGTGAACTTAGCACATTTTCCTACAATCAGTTTTGATTTTAAAAATAGTTTGATTTAATTTTCTATATAAATTTTATTTAAAAAAAAAACGGAAATTTTTAAACTAGCTCAGTTCATTTCTATTAAAAAAAATTATGGACCTGAAGTTTCGTACGGTAATAACATAGGCTGCTTACTTCCGATTTTGGGGCCATTAATACAGACTGAAGGTCTACAGACTAGACTTCACTGTCTTTGATCTTTTCGCACCTAGCTTCTGCTTTCCTTTCTTTGTGAAGGTTATTTATAAGTTTCTTGAGATAAATTTCCTGCTGAAAAACTTACGCATAATTCGCATTGGTCTTTTTTCGGAGAAAATAGAGAAACATTTTTTGTTTCAAATGTATTATAGAAAAATGTAAGGCAAAGTGATTTTGTGTTTTTTCCAACACACCAGTCGTTAACATAAATGTGGTACAATTGCAATTTAGAACGCCATTCTGTTTGTAGATATTTTTTGGTAGTGACAGCACGACAGTAGTGGGACGATGGGTTTTCTAGGCAAAGTCTGTTTATGAGTTCTCGTATGAAATTCGAAAGAATCGTCCGTATTAAATCCATACGGAACTAGTTTTGGAAAGAATCCATACCAATTTCTTAAAAATGCATACTAAAATTATTGTAAATTACATTATTTATTTATTAATTACAATACAATTACAAATTATATTTTAATTATATACGAGCTGAGTTACTTTGACCGTATGCTCGGTGTAGTGTCACAGACCAAAATCTCTGCTGGGAATCGAACCCTCCGAACGACCCTCACGCTAATAGTCTAGCACACTACCCACCAGACTACCAGGGCACCCTGTAAATTACATTATATTTTATTATTTTTAAATGAAAACTAAAATCTAAATATTTACCTTTTTAAAAAGACGCTAAGTATTTATGTTTTCTTCTTAGATCTCCACTTTTCACGGCTTTAGAGAAAATATAACAGAAAACACCAAATTCAATTGAACAAATTAATATTCGTGGAGTTAGTACATGTTTTTAAAATGTTTCGTAGTTTTGTGGACAAACCACAAAATTACAACAACTTTAAACTACATAACGACACTTTTTGTTGTCGTAAAATATGTATTTTTTTTACTGTTACCGTTTCGCATTAAAATCTCAATTTTTGGAAGAAAAGTGGACTTAGCGTCTTTGCGAATTATACTAACGATATAATTTACGCTAGTACTCGGTAAATTTATTAATTGTATACAGCGGCTCCCCGCTAGTTTCAACCAACATCTCTGGAAAAAAAATTAAACTCGTATAATTTCGAAACGAAACAAGATCTTAGGAAAAAATTGAATAATAAAAAGAAACAGTTTCAAAATTTCTCAAATTTACAAACTAAACTTAGAAAATAAAAACCAAACATTTATTCACTGCTTTTTTCAACCACTTGTTGCTATAAACAAACAACTGATAAATTAACAATTTTTTTTAATTTGAGAATTTACTATGACCTCCTCATTTACAGCTTTCAGCCTTTTTTTAATGGATTCCATTAACTTTCTAGTGGATTAGAGAGTTTATTTTTGCCCATCCTCTTTCATTTCCAATCCATTTGAGATTGAAAAAACTTATTTTTTTTTAATTTTTGTTTAAGTTTTTTTAATATTTTGCTTCTTTTCAAAATTATATGAGTTTAGTTTTTGTAATTTGCAGCTTGAAATAAGCTAAGAACCACTGTATGTACATATGTAACTATTAAGTTAGAATGACTGAAACAATTCTTTGATATATCGGGTCTTGCATTTAAATAAAACAAAATATGTATGAGATATCAGCGAAATTTTTCATACGTTTGAAAGACCTTTTGATGTCATTATATGTGAAATATAACATCTTCTGCATAGCTCTGGCAAAATTTGAACGATAGCATATGGATTATATTGGCTTTGAGAACTGCCATAGTTTGTGTCTTATGTGGTTATGCTACTTAAGGAAACTGTACAAGTAAATGTCTAACAGGGACAAATTGTACCATTTCGGTGGACATACCCTCAAATCGCTAATGCAGTATATATAATGAAATCAGAGCTGTGTGGCACGTACTGATGAGGTCTTGTTAAAACCACATGTAGTTGGGACCCAGATCATGCAATTTAGGCCAAAAGAAATAATGAGCTGGCAAGCGTTGTTCTCTAAGGAATACGGGCCGAATATGCTGTCAGCCCAAAATCAACAGCAAACAGTGACTTTTAGGAGATGCACTGGATGCTCACAGATCTCATGTCTCAAATTCGATAATTTCGTTTGTTCACGTACTCATTCTGAGTGACTCTGACTGATGAGGATTTATTTGTCTATGAAAATTAGGGTTAAGGATACCCAATTTAAAAAAAAACACCTTTGTTATTTGCACCTTACAGACTGAGTAAATGACAACTAACTAAGCTTGTATTTAGAATCATTAGGCTTAACTCAAGCAGCATTTTCAAAGCGTTTCAAAACGGCAGGGAAATTGGAAGCCACATAATCTGAAGCCTGATGTCGAAAGTCGTTAAAAGACGATTTTATGTCTGAGAAATGCTGTTTCATCGTTTTAAAAATAAATTGTTTTTACATCGAATTATCACTGACGACGAAAACTGCTTTTATATCGACAACTTCACGCGCAGAAAGAAATCATGTGTGAAGCTCGGACAAGAAGCAAAACCTTTGTCCAAGCAGAATATCCACTGATAGGAAAAGAGTGTGATCCATTATGAGCTGCGAAGAACTATACAGACGACAATTAATTCCTTTGAAGCGAGCATGTGTCAAAAAATACCCTGAATATACAACCAGTCGCCGTAGTCTAATATGAAATATGAATATGAAATATGAAAAAATATTTCTTCGATGACTTTCTCTTAGCAGATTTCTGGCAAAAACTCTGAGAGTAAAAATAAAATTGCCATGAAAAGTTTCTCAATAAAATCTGTCGTTCGAAATCGACTTTAAACTGTACGTCCCACCACTCATGTATAAAATTAACACACACAACATGAGTGGTGTAAGAAGCTAGGCCGTAATCGTGACTGAAGGGTTGTAATGGCCAATTATGTATGTTTGTTCCGATCGATACAGAACACATGCTAGAATATGTTTCACTTTCTCATCAAAAATTGGTTCGATTCATTCTTTTCCTCAAAAGACGATCGGTTTTTCTTTTTGGCGGAATTCATATTGTTGGGAAAATACTTTAAATAACTTGTTCTTTCGATTACCTTAATAAAGCATTTGAACTTTTGGATGCCACCATCTCCACTAAATCTAGGAAAATAAAATTGCCATGACACAGTTTTTCAAAAGTCGGAGTCGAATTTAAACTATAGGTCCTGCCACACAGCATAAGTGGCGTGAGAAGCTAGGTCGTAATCCTGATTGAAGGGTTGTAATGACCAATTATGTATTAAGTATGTATGTAAAGCTAGGAATAACAACAGATCAATAATAATGATACTAAAAATCCAAGAACAATTGTGTTATTGTTTATAATATTTTTAAACTTTTCATGTCAAATTTGTTTATTGTTGTCAAATTATAAAATTTTTCATTAATTTTTCATTGCATTTTTTTACAGGTACTGTAGTATGACTTACATAGTGGATCAACTCTTTCCACCCATTAAACCAGACGAAGTGGCAGCTGTAGAATTTTCACATTTCAATTATTGGCGTGATCCCATACCAGAGATCGATTTAAATTTATTCGATAACTGCAATACTACTAACGGTGCGACCACCATACTAAATATCAGTGGTAACAGTATAAATGGTAATAGCAACGCTTCTGATCATCACAACAATTCAACACTAAATGGATCACACACGAAAACATTAACGACCATTCCAGAAAATTAAAAAACTCAAAAACTTCTCATATAAATAAACTTTTTGACCTTAAAAGGAAGGAAGTAAAACAAAAATCACATTTCATTGAAGCATTTGTCTCGTGGTATTTATTTTTATACATGCATACATACATACATAATTTCTTTTAAGTTGATTATTATGTCTTTTTTATCATCATTTTTAATATTATTCTTATTACTATAAAACATTATTATTTTAGAATTTAAAACTACTTTCATTACTTCATAGTTGATACATACATATTTAAAAAATAACACACGCACAACAAATCATGTGATGAAGAAACATACTAATTTAATTTAATATAGGATGTTTCGATTTTTTTTTATTTTTAATTTATTTAAAATTCTAAATTAACTTTTCAACGGAAAAAAAATTAATTGAACGAATTTTTTCTTTGTTTTTAATGTACATCATTTTGAATAGTTTTTTTTTTTTTTTTTCTTATTATTTTTATATTTAAATTTATTGTTTTAATTTAATTTTAGTTAAAAATTTCAAAGTGATTAAATAAGAAAACCAAAAACATTTTTAATATACATACTACTCGTACACATACAATTATAACTTAAATGAATACATATTAAAATGAGTTCCAAAAAATATTACCATAAGAACGAACCTCCTAATTGTAATTGTATTATTTATTTAATCATAATGACAAACAATAAATACACTACTTGGATTTTAATTATAAAATTCCGAAATTAATTGATAAACAAAAACATTGCAAATTTAGAAAACTGTAGGCAAAAATTTGTTTGTCTTTTTACTACAGCTTTAATGAAAATTAATATTTAAAACCCTATGAATAAAACATTACAAACACATACAAAAATAAATTAGATTTAACACAAACAAACAAAAGAAATTAAATTAAAAAGTAAATATGAAAGTAAAATCTTTAGCAATTATAAAAAAATATTGAATTTTGTTTTTAAAAGAATTACCTACGCTGCTATATAAGTAATAGTCATGTATGCGATGGTGAATATTTATTTTTAAAGAAAACATTTTTGAAATCATTTATAAATTGCAATTTAAACTATTTATTTAATATCTATTTCCTCTATTTTTAAGTATATGAATTGTTTCAATTGAACAAAAAAAAATATTGAAAAAAATGTTTAAAAAAAACTTAAAATTTTGTATAAAAACAGTCTTCTTAACAGTCTTGATTAAGCTAGGCTCCTAAGGCATCGTTTTTTGACATTTTTTCTTGGAGTAATTAATTCCATAACATTATTTTAGCCTTAGTCTTCTGTGCAGCTGAATACAAGCGGTTATTAAAAGAAATAGAAAGCAGGAAAAGGAAGGGAAACGGTAGATATAACTGGCTTGCACCTTGCGGATTCCCTAAGACGTTGTACAAAGGGGCTTTTAGTATCTGTCATGTGCACAGACTATGTTAACCATACTCCATATTTAACCCTCATTTATTGACTCGTATGTTATAAAATCATCTTGATCACTACATGATTACACTTCTTTTGCATCATTAAAAATATAATTAAGCTTTACGTTGTGTTTATGTTTCGTTTCTGTTTTGCATATTTAAAAACAAGGCACCACAGAAACATTTGATTCAGAACGTAACAAAGCGTAAAAACTAATTCCTACTTGATTCCATTTAACAGAATTGTTTAAAATATTTTAAAGAAGGAAAAGCATTTGATTTAATAGACAAACATAGCCAGGGTATGGTAATTTCATTTTCCTAAGTGTCAATATTTTAAAAGAGAAAAAAAGCATTTAATTTATTTAATAAATCTAGCCAAAGTACCGTAATTTTATTTTTCTAAGTTGCCATCTTATGCAAACAAATGCTTTTTATGGAAAGAAAAAAGTATTCGAGTACAGACATCAACCCATCCTGTTTTCATAAAGATGTTAAAGTATATTTTCAGGCTATTTTTCAAAAGTTTATTGTCACGAGTCATCCTGTTGACAAAATTAATATTGAAAATATCAAAGCATACTTTAGGGGCTGAAACGTTCGATTTAGCAAAATTTATTTCCGCCCATAAATGCCACGCCTACTAAGAAATATACTGAATTGCTATATATAATGCCTTATATTTAATAATAATAATAATAAGGTTGTGGTGAAAATAATGGATGGATGATGATAGTGATGATAGAAAGAATAATGTCTGCCTATTTCATTATTTATTAATTAATTATTACATTGTATTCGTTTAACGTAATTATTTTAACAAAAAGGATTATAAAAAATGTTTTTTTTTTGTTTTAATATTAAAAGTAAAAGCCCCTTTTTAATTTAGTTTTCATTTTATTTATACTAAATAAAGCCAACATAATTTCTGAATGTTTTATTTTTATAATATTTCATATAAAATAATACTTAATATGCAAGAAATTTAAGCTTACTTATCCAGCTATAGTTTAAGGCCATAACTAAAAATAAATAAAAATTTATAATATTCAATAAAAACGAAATTAAATTGTTTGTTTAATTTATTTGGAAACTCGTTAGAAAATAAAGACGTAGTCGACCATTGTCTGACGTAATATATTAATTAATTACTGGCATATACCGCTACTGCGTCATGCGTCGTAGCCACTTTAGCGGGGAGTTGCAAATTTGACACACTTCTCAAGCATTTCAGCTGGCAAAGCAGCAATAGCAGTTGTAATGTTATCATTCAGGGGAACTATACCGGTCGTCTTCACTTTACCAGCTATTACATCAGCAATAGCAGTCTCTTCTTAACTCGAAAGACAAAAATAGTCTAGCGAAGTCAAATCGTATGCTTTTGGCTTCCAATGAAGAACACCATGACACGAACGATATAATGCCTTATAGTTCAGGCGGTATTTAATATTTGGGGGCGAATTTATTGTTGGAAAGCTGATGTTTTTTCGAGTCGCATGGTGAAAACTGATTGTCATTATCTCTTATAGTTTCCGAGATATTTGCAAAAATGTAAAATTGTTTTACGATTGTACATGTGCGTGTGTGTGTGTGTATGTCGAAAAATATTTTCAAATTTTCGTTCAAAAATTTTTTGCCAATACCAGGCCAACAGAACTCAGCAGGAAGTGTTTTTTGTTAAACAATTTTACAATTTTGCTTATAACTCGGAACCTATAAGAGATAATGACATTGAGTTTTCGCTATACGATAGAGAAAAACATCAGCTATTTAGCAAAATTTATTTCCGCCCATAAATGCCACGCCTACTAAGGAATATACTGAATTGTTATATATAATGCCTTATATTTCAGGCGTTATTTAATATTTGGGGGCGAAATTATTTATTGTTGGAAAGCTGATGTTTTTTCCAGTCGCATGGTGAAAACTGATTGTCATTATCTCTTATAGTTTCCGAGATATTTGCAAAAATGTAAAATTGTTTTACGATTGTACATGTGCGTGTGTGTGTGTGTATGTCGAAAAATATTTTCAAATTTTCGTTCAAAATTTTTTTGCCAATACCAGGCCAACAGAACTCAGCAGGAAGTGTTTTTTGTTAAACAATTTTACAATTTTGCTTATAACTCGGAACCTATAAGAGATAATGACATTGGGTTTTCGCTATACGATAGAGAAAAACATCAGCTATTTAGCAAAATTTATTTCCGCCCATAAATGCCACGCCTACTAAGGAATATACTGAATTGTTATATATAATGCCTTATATTTCAGGCGTTATTTAATATTTGGGGGCGAATTTATTTATTGTTGGAAAGCTGATGTTTTTTCCAGTCGCATGGTGAAAACAGATTGCCATTATCTCTTATAGTTTCCGAGATATTTGCAAAAATGTAAAATTGTTTTACGATTGTACATGTGCGTGTGTGTGTGTGTATGTCGAAAAATATTTTCAAATTTTCGTTCAAAAATTTTTTGCCAATACCAGGCCAACAGAACTCAGCAGGAAGTGTTTTTTGTTAAACAATTTTACAATTTTGCTTATAACTCGGAAACTATAAGAGATAATGACATTGAGTTTTCGCTATACGATAGAGAAAAACATCAGCTATTTAGCAAAATTTATTTGCGCCCATAAATGCCACGCCTACTAAGGAATATACTGAATTGTTATATATAATGCCTTATATTTCAGGCGGTATTTAATATTTGGGGGCGAATTTATTTGTTGTTGGAAAGCTGATGTTTTTTCCAGTCGCATGGTGAAAACTGATTGCCATTATCTCTTATAGTTTCCGAGTTATAAGCAAAATTGTAAAAGTGTTTTACGATTGTACATGTGCGTGTGTGTGTGTGTATGTCGAAAAATATTTTCAAATTTTGCTTATAACACGGAAACTATAAGAGATAATGACAATGAGTTTTCGCTATACGATAGAGAAAAACATCAGCTATTTAGCAAAATTTATTTCCGCCCATAAATGCCACGCCTACTAAGGAATATACTGAATTGTTATATATAATGCCTTATATTTCAGGCGTTATTTAATATTTGGGGGCGAATTTATTTATTGTTGGAAAGCTGATGTTTTTTCCAGTCGCATGGTGAAAACTGATTGTCATTATCTCTTATAGTTTCCGAGATATTTGCAAAAATGTAAAATTGTTTTACGATTGTACATGTGCGTGTGTGTGTGTGTATGTCGAAAAATATTTTCAAATTTTGCTTATAACACGGAAACTATAAGAGATAATGACATTGAGTTTTCGCTATACGATAGAGAAAAACATCAGCTATTTAGCAAAATTTATTTCCGCCCATAAATGCCACGCCTACTAAGGAATATACTGAATTGTTATATATAATGCCTTATATTTCAGGCGTTATTTAATATTTGGGGCCGAATTTATTTATTGTTGGAAAGCTGATGTTTTTTCCAGTCGCATGGTGAAAACTGATTGTCATTATCTCTTATAGTTTCCGAGATATTTGCAAAAATGTAAAATTGTTTTACGATTGTACATGTGCGTGTGTGTGTGTGTATGTCGAAAAATATTTTCAAATTTTCCTTCAAAATTTTTTTGCCAATACCAGGCCAACAGAACTCAGCAGGAAGAGTTTTTTGTTAAACAATTTTACAATTTTGCTTATAACTCGGAAACTATAAGAGATAATGACATTGAGTTTTCGCTATACGATAGAGAAAAACATCAGCTATTTAGCAAAATTTATTTCCGCCCATAAATGCCACGCCTACTAAAGAATATACTGTATTTTTATATATAATGCCTTATATTTCAGGCGGTATTTAATATTTGGGGGCGAATTTATTTGTTGTTGGAAAGCTGATGTTTTTTCCAGTCGCATGGTGAAAACTCAATGTCATTATCTCTTATAGTTTCCGAGATATTTGCAAAAATGTAAAATTGTTTTACGATTGTACATGTGCGTGTGTGTGTGTGTATGTCGAAAAATATTTTCAAAATTTGCTTATAACTCGGAAACTATAAGAGATAATGACATTGAGTTTTCGCTATACGATAGAGAAAAACATCAGCTATTTAACAAAATTTATTTCCGCCCATAAATGCCACGCCTACTAAGGAATATACTGAATTGTTATATATAATGCCTTATATTTCAGGCGGTATTTAATATTTGGGAGCGAATTTATTTATTGTTGGAAAGCTGATGTTTTTTCCAGTCGCATGGTGAAAACTGATTGCCATTATCTCTTATAGTTTCCGAGATATTTGCAAAAATGTAAAATTGTTTTACGATTGTACATGTGCGTGTGTGTGTGTGTATGTCGAAAAATATTTTCAAATTTTCGTTCAAAAATTTTTTGCCAATACCAGGCCAACAGAACTCAGCAGGAGGTGTTTTTTGTTAAACAATTTTACAATTTTGCTTATAACTCGGAAACTATAAGAGATAATGACATTGAGTTTTCGCTATACGATAGAGAAAAACATCAGCTATTTAGCAAAATTTATTTCCGCCCATAAATGCCACGCCTACTAAGGAATATACTGTATTTTTATATATAATGCCTTATATTTCAGGCGGTATTTAATATTTGGGGGCGAATTTATTTGTTGTTGGAAAGCTGATGTTTTTTCCAGTCGCATGGTGAAAACTGATTGCCATTATCTCTTATAGTTTCCGAGATATTTGCAAAAATGTAAAATTGTTTTACGATTGTACATGTGCGTGTATGTGTGTGTATGTCGAAAAATATTTTCAAATTTTCCTTCAAAAATTTTTTGCCAATACCAGGCCAACAGAACTCAGCAGGAAGTGTTTTTTGTTAAACAATTTTACAATTTTGCTTATAACTCGGAAACTATAAGAGATAATGACATTGAGTTTTCGCTATACGATAGAGAAAAACATCAGCTATTTAGCAAAATTTATTTCCGCCCATAAATGCCACGCCTACTAAGGAATATACTGAATTGTTATATATAATGCCTTATATTTCAGGCGTTATTTAATATTTGGGGGCGAATTTATTTATTGTTGGAAAGCTGATGTTTTTTCCAGTCGCATGGTGAAAACAGATTGCCATTATCTCTTATAGTTTCCGAGATATTTGCAAAAATGTAAAATTGTTTTACGATTGTACATGTGCGTGTGTGTGTGTGTATGTCGAAAAATATTTTCAAATTTTGCTTATAACACGGAAACTATAAGAGATAATGACATTGAGTTTTCGCTATACGATAGAGAAAAACATCAGCTATTTAGCAAAATTTATTTCCGCCCATAAATGCCACGCCTACTAAGGAATATACTGAATTGTTATATATAATGCCTTATATTTCAGGCGTTATTTAATATTTGGGGGCGAATTTATTTATTGTTGGAAAGCTGATGTTTTTTCCAGTCGCATGGTGAAAACAGATTGCCATTATCTCTTATAGTTTCCGAGATATTTGCAAAAATGTAAAATTGTTTTACGATTGTACATGTGCGTGTGTGTGTGTGTATGCCGAAAAATATTTTCAAATTTTCCTTCAAAATTTTTTTGCCAATACCAGGCCAACAGAACTCAGCAGGAAGTGTTTTTTGTTAAACAATTTTACAATTTTGCTTATAACTCGGAACCTATAAGAGATAATGACATTGAGTTTTCGCTATACGAGAGAGAAAAACATCAGCTATTTAGCAAAATTTATTTCCGCCCATAAATGCCACGCCTACTAAAGAATATACTGTATTTTTATATATAATGCCTTATATTTCAGGCGGTATTTAATATTTGGGGGCGAATTTATTTGTTGTTGGAAAGCTGATGTTTTTTCCAGTCGCATGGTGAAAACTGATTGCCATTATCTCTTATAGTTTCCGAGATATTTGCAAAAATGTAAAATTGTTTTACGATTGTACATGTGCGTGTGGGTGTGTGTATGTCGAAAAATATTTTCAAATTTTGCTTATAATTCGGAAACTATAAGAGATAATGACATTGAGTTTTCGCTATACGATAGAGAAAAACATCAGCTATTTAGCAAAATTTATTTCCGCCCATAAATGCCACGCCTACTAAGGAATATACTGAATTGTTATATATAATGCCTTATATTTCAGGCGTTATTTAATATTTGGCGGCGAATTTATTTATTGTTGGAAAGCTGCTGTTTTTTCCAGTCGCATGGTGAAAACTGATTGCCATTGTCTCTTATAGTTTCCGAGATATTTGCGAAAATGTAAAATTGTTTTACGATTGTACATGTGCGTGTGTGTGTGTGTATGTCGAAAAATATTTTCAAATTTTGCTTATAACTCGGACACTATAAGAGATAATGACATTGAGTTTTCGATATACGATAGAGAAAAACATCAGCTATTTAGCAAAATTTATTTCCGCCCATAAATGCCACGCCTACTAAGGAATATACTGAATTGTTATATATAATGCCTTATATTTCAGGCGTTATTTAACATTTGGGGGCGAATTTATTTATTGTTGGAAAGCTGCTGTTTTTTCCAGTCGCATGGTGAAAACTGATTGCCATTATCTCTTATAGTTTCCGAGATATTTGCAAAAATGTAAAATTGTTTTACGATTGTACATGTGCGTGTGTGTGTGTGTATGTCGAAAAATATTTTCAAATTTTCGTTCAAAAATTTTTTGCCAATACCAGGCCAACAGAACTCAGCAGGAAGTGTTTTTTGTTAAACAATTTTACAATTTTGCTTATAACTCGGAAACTATAAGAGATAATGACATTGAGTTTTCGCTATACGATAGAGAAAAACATCAGCTATTTAGCAAAATTTATTTCCGCCCATAAATGCCACGCCTACTAAGGAATATACTGAATTGTTATATATAATGCCTTATATTTCAGGCGTTATTTAATATTTGGGGGCGAATTTATTTATTGTTGGAAAGCTGATGTTTTTTCCAGTCGCATGGTGAAAACAGATTGCCATTATCTCTTATAGTTTCCGAGATATTTGCAAAAATGTAAAATTGTTTTACGATTGTACATGTGCGTGTGTGTGTGTGTATGTCGAAAAATATTTTCAAATTTTCGTTCAAAAATTTTTTGCCAATACCAGGCCAACAGAACTCAGCAGGAGGTGTTTTTTGTTAAACAATTTTACAATTTTGCTTATAACTCGGAACCTATAAGAGATAATGACATTGAGTTTTCGCTATACGATAGAGAAAAACATCAGCTATTTAGCAAAATTTATTTCCGCCCATAAATGCCACGCCTACTAAGGAATATACTGTATTTTTATATATAATGCCTTATATTTCAGGCGGTATTTAATATTTGGGGGCGAATTTATTTGTTGTTGGAAAGCTGATGTTTTTTCCAGTCGCATGGTGAAAACTGATTGCCATTATCTCTTATAGTTTCCGAGTTATAAGCAAAATTGTAAAATTGTTTTACGATTGTACATGTGCGTGTGTGTGTGTGTATGTCGAAAAATATTTTCAAATTTTGCTTATAACTCGGAAACTATAAGAGATAATGACATTGAGTTTTCGCTATACGATAGAGAAAAACATCAGCTATTTAGCAAAATTTATTTCCGCCCATAAATGCCACGCCTACTAAGGAATATACTGAATTGTTATATATAATGCCTTATATTTCAAATTTTTTTGCCAATACCAGGCCAACAGAACTCAGCAGGAAGAGTTTTTTGTTAAACAATTTTACAATTTTGCTTATAACTCGGAACCTATAAGAGATAATGACATTGAGTTTTCGCTATACGATAGAGAAAAACATCAACTATTTAGCAAAATTTATTTGCGCCCATAAATGCCACGCCTACTAAGGAATATACTGTATTTTTATATATAATGCCTTATATTTCAGGCGGTATTTAATATTTGGGGGCGAATTTATTTGTTGTTGGAAAGCTGATGTTTTTTCCAGTCGCATGGTGAAAACTGATTGCCATTATCTCTTATAGTTTCCGAGATATTTGCAAAAATGTAAAATTGTTTTACGATTGTACATGTGCGTGTGTGTGTGTGTATGTCGAAAAATATTTTCAAATTTTCGTTCAAAAATTTTTTGCCAATACCAGGCCAACAGAACTCAGCAGGAAGTGTTTTTTGTTAAACAATTTTACAATTTTGCTTATAACTCGGAACCTATAAGAGATAATGACATTGAGTTTTCGCTATACGATAGAGAAAAACATCAACTATTTAGCAAAATTTATTTCCGCCCATAAATGCCACGCCTACTAAGGAATATACTGTATTTTTATATATAATGCCTTATATTTCAGGCGGTATTTAATATTTGGGGGCGAATTTATTTGTTGTTGGAAAGCTGATGTTTTTTCCAGTCGCATGGTGAAAACTGATTGCCATTATCTCTTATAGTTTCCGAGATATTTGCAAAAATGTAAAATTGTTTTACGATTGTACATGTGCGTGTGTGTGTGTGTATGTCGAAAAATATTTTCAAATTTTCGTTCAAAAATTTTTTGCCAATACCAGGCCAACAGAACTCAGCAGGAAGTGTTTATTGTTAAACAATTTTACAATTTTGCTTATAACTCGGAAACTATAAGAGATAATGACATTGGGTTTTCGCTATACGATAGAGAAAAACATCAGCTATTTAGCAAAATTTATTTCCGCCCATAAATGCCACGCCTACTAAGGAATATACTGAATTGTTATATATAATGCCTTATATTTCAGGCGTTATTTAATATTTGGGGGCGAATTTATTTATTGTTGGAAAGCTGATGTTTTTTCCAGTCGCATGGTGAAAACAGATTGCCATTATCTCTTATAGTTTCCGAGATATTTGCAAAAATGTAAAATTGTTTTACGATTGTACATGTGCGTGTGTGTGTGTGTATGTCGAAAAATATTTTCAAATTTTCGTTCAAAAATTTTTTGCCAATACCAGGCCAACAGAACTCAGCAGGAAGTGTTTTTTGTTAAACAATTTTACAATTTTGCTTATAACTCGGAAACTATAAGAGATAATGACATTGAGTTTTCGCTATACGATAGAGAAAAACATCAGCTATTTAGCAAAATTTATTTGCGCCCATAAATGCCACGCCTACTAAGGAATATACTGAATTGTTATATATAATGCCTTATATTTCAGGCGGTATTTAATATTTGGGGGCGAATTTATTTGTTGTTGGAAAGCTGATGTTTTTTCCAGTCGCATGGTGAAAACTGATTGCCATTATCTCTTATAGTTTCCGAGATATTTGCAAAAATGTAAAATTGTTTTACGATTGTACATGTGCGTGTGTGTGTGTGTATGTCGAAAAATATTTTCAAATTTTGCTTATAACACGGAAACTATAAGAGATAATGACATTGAGTTTTCGCTATACGATAGAGAAAAACATCAGCTATTTAGCAAAATTTATTTGCGCCCATAAATGCCACGCCTACTAAGGAATATACTGAATTGTTATATATAATGCCTTATATTTCAGGCGTTATTTAATATTTGGGGGCGAATTTATTTATTGTTGGAAAGCTGATGTTTTTTCCAGTCGCATGGTGAAAACTGATTGTCATTATCTCTTATAGTTTCCGAGTTATAAGCAAAATTGTAAAATTGTTTTACGATTGTACATGTGCGTGTGTGTGTGTGTATGTCGAAAAATATTTTCAAATTTTGCTTATAACACGGAAACTATAAGAGATAATGACATTGAGTTTTCGCTATACGATAGAGAAAAACATCAGCTATTTAGCAAAATTTATTTCCGCCCATAAATGCCACGCCTACTAAGGAATATACTGAATTGTTATATATAATGCCTTATATTTCAGGCGTTATTTAATATTTGGGGCCGAATTTATTTATTGTTGGAAAGCTGATGTTTTTTCCAGTCGCATGGTGAAAACTGATTGTCATTATCTCTTATAGTTTCCGAGATATTTGCAAAAATGTAAAATTGTTTTACGATTGTACATGTGCGTGTGTGTGTGTGTATGTCGAAAAATATTTTCAAATTTTCCTTCAAAATTTTTTTGCCAATACCAGGCCAACAGAACTCAGCAGGAAGAGTTTTTTGTTAAACAATTTTACAATTTTGCTTATAACTCGGAACCTATAAGAGATAATGACATTGAGTTTTCGCTATACGATAGAGAAAAACATCAGCTATTTAGCAAAATTTATTTCCGCCCATAAATGCCACGCCTACTAAAGAATATACTGTATTTTTATATATAATGCCTTATATTTCAGGCGGTATTTAATATTTGGGGGCGAATTTATTTGTTGTTGGAAAGCTGATGTTTTTTCCAGTCGCATGGTGAAAACTGATTGCCATTATCTCTTATAGTTTCCGAGATATTTGCAAAAATGTAAAATTGTTTTACGATTGTACATGTGCGTGTGTGTGTGTGTATGTCGAAAAATATTTTCAAAATTTGCTTATAACTCGGACACTATAAGAGATAATGACATTGAGTTTTCGCTATACGATAGAGAAAAACATCAGCTATTTAACAAAATTTATTTCCGCCCATAAATGCCACGCCTACTAAGGAATATACTGAATTGTTATATATAATGCCTTATATTTCAGGCGGTATTTAATATTTGGGAGCGAATTTATTTATTGTTGGAAAGCTGATGTTTTTTCCAGTCGCATGGTGAAAACTGATTGCCATTATCTCTTATAGTTTCCGAGATATTTGCAAAAATGTAAAATTGTTTTACGATTGTACATGTGCGTGTGTGTGTGTGTATGTCGAAAAATATTTTCAAATTTTCGTTCAAAAATTTTTTGCCAATACCAGGCCAACAGAACTCAGCAGGAGGTGTTTTTTGTTAAACAATTTTACAATTTTGCTTATAACTCGGAACCTATAAGAGATAATGACATTGAGTTTTCGCTATACGATAGAGAAAAACATCAGCTATTTAGCAAAATTTATTTCCGCCCATAAATGCCACGCCTACTAAGGAATATACTGTATTTTTATATATAATGCCTTATATTTCAGGCGGTATTTAATATTTGGGGGCGAATTTATTTGTTGTTGGAAAGCTGATGTTTTTTCCAGTCGCATGGTGAAAACTGATTGCCATTATCTCTTATAGTTTCCGAGATATTTGCAAAAATGTAAAATTGTTTTACGATTGTACATGTGCGTGTGTGTGTGTGTATGTCGAAAAATATTTTCAAATTTTCCTTCAAAAATTTTTTGCCAATACCAGGCCAACAGAACTCAGCAGGAAGTGTTTTTTGTTAAACAATTTTACAATTTTGCTTATAACTCGGAAACTATAAGAGATAATGACATTGAGTTTTCGCTATACGATAGAGAAAAACATCAGCTATTTAGCAAAATTTATTTCCGCCCATAAATGCCACGCCTACTAAGGAATATACTGAATTGTTATATATAATGCCTTATATTTCAGGCGTTATTTAATATTTGGGGGCGAATTTATTTATTGTTGGAAAGCTGATGTTTTTTCCAGTCGCATGGTGAAAACAGATTGCCATTATCTCTTATAGTTTCCGAGATATTTGCAAAAATGTAAAATTGTTTTACGATTGTACATGTGCGTGTGTGTGTGTGTATGTCGAAAAATATTTTCAAATTTTGCTTATAACACGGAAACTATAAGAGATAATGACATTGAGTTTTCGCTATACGATAGAGAAAAACATCAGCTATTTAGCAAAATTTATTTCCGCCCATAAATGCCACGCCTACTAAGGAATATACTGAATTGTTATATATAATGCCTTATATTTCAGGCGTTATTTAATATTTGGGGGCGAATTTATTTATTGTTGGAAAGCTGATGTTTTTTCCAGTCGCATGGTGAAAACAGATTGCCATTATCTCTTATAGTTTCCGAGATATTTGCAAAAATGTAAAATTGTTTTACGATTGTACATGTGCGTGTGTGTGTGTGTATGCCGAAAAATATTTTCAAATTTTCCTTCAAAATTTTTTTGCCAATACCAGGCCAACAGAACTCAGCAGGAAGTGTTTTTTGTTAAACAATTTTACAATTTTGCTTATAACTCGGAACCTATAAGAGATAATGACATTGAGTTTTCGCTATACGAGAGAGAAAAACATCAGCTATTTAGCAAAATTTATTTCCGCCCATAAATGCCACGCCTACTAAAGAATATACTGTATTTTTATATATAATGCCTTATATTTCAGGCGGTATTTAATATTTGGGGGCGAATTTATTTGTTGTTGGAAAGCTGATGTTTTTTCCAGTCGCATGGTGAAAACTGATTGCCATTATCTCTTATAGTTTCCGAGATATTTGCAAAAATGTAAAATTGTTTTACGATTGTACATGTGCGTGTGGGTGTGTGTATGTCGAAAAATATTTTCAAATTTTGCTTATAATTCGGAAACTATAAGAGATAATGACATTGAGTTTTCGCTATACGATAGAGAAAAACATCAGCTATTTAGCAAAATTTATTTCCGCCCATAAATGCCACGCCTACTAAGGAATATACTGAATTGTTATATATAATGCCTTATATTTCAGGCGTTATTTAATATTTGGCGGCGAATTTATTTATTGTTGGAAAGCTGCTGTTTTTTCCAGTCGCATGGTGAAAACTGATTGCCATTGTCTCTTATAGTTTCCGAGATATTTGCGAAAATGTAAAATTGTTTTACGATTGTACATGTGCGTGTGTGTGTGTGTATGTCGAAAAATATTTTCAAATTTTGCTTATAACTCGGACACTATAAGAGATAATGACATTGAGTTTTCGATATACGATAGAGAAAAACATCAGCTATTTAGCAAAATTTATTTCCGCCCATAAATGCCACGCCTACTAAGGAATATACTGAATTGTTATATATAATGCCTTATATTTCAGGCGTTATTTAACATTTGGGGGCGAATTTATTTATTGTTGGAAAGCTGCTGTTTTTTCCAGTCGCATGGTGAAAACTGATTGCCATTATCTCTTATAGTTTCCGAGATATTTGCAAAAATGTAAAATTGTTTTACGATTGTACATGTGCGTGTGTGTGTGTGTATGTCGAAAAATATTTTCAAATTTTCGTTCAAAAATTTTTTGCCAATACCAGGCCAACAGAACTCAGCAGGAAGTGTTTTTTGTTAAACAATTTTACAATTTTGCTTATAACTCGGAAACTATAAGAGATAATGACATTGAGTTTTCGCTATACGATAGAGAAAAACATCAGCTATTTAGCAAAATTTATTTCCGCCCATAAATGCCACGCCTACTAAGGAATATACTGAATTGTTATATATAATGCCTTATATTTCAGGCGTTATTTAATATTTGGGGGCGAATTTATTTATTGTTGGAAAGCTGATGTTTTTTCCAGTCGCATGGTGAAAACAGATTGCCATTATCTCTTATAGTTTCCGAGATATTTGCAAAAATGTAAAATTGTTTTACGATTGTACATGTGCGTGTGTGTGTGTGTATGTCGAAAAATATTTTCAAATTTTCGTTCAAAAATTTTTTGCCAATACCAGGCCAACAGAACTCAGCAGGAGGTGTTTTTTGTTAAACAATTTTACAATTTTGCTTATAACTCGGAACCTATAAGAGATAATGACATTGAGTTTTCGCTATACGATAGAGAAAAACATCAGCTATTTAGCAAAATTTATTTCCGCCCATAAATGCCACGCCTACTAAGGAATATACTGTATTTTTATATATAATGCCTTATATTTCAGGCGGTATTTAATATTTGGGGGCGAATTTATTTGTTGTTGGAAAGCTGATGTTTTTTCCAGTCGCATGGTGAAAACTGATTGCCATTATCTCTTATAGTTTCCGAGATATTTGCAAAAATGTAAAATTGTTTTACGATTGTACATGTGCGTGTGTGTGTGTGTATGTCGAAAAATATTTTCAAATTTTGCTTATAACTCGGAAACTATAAGAGATAATGACATTGAGTTTTCGCTATACGATAGAGAAAAACATCAGCTATTTAGCAAAATTTATTTCCGCCCATAAATGCCACGCCTACTAAGGAATATACTGAATTGTTATATATAATGCCTTATATTTCAAATTTTTTTGCCAATACCAGGCCAACAGAACTCAGCAGGAAGAGTTTTTTGTTAAACAATTTTACAATTTTGCTTATAACTCGGAACCTATAAGAGATAATGACATTGAGTTTTCGCTATACGATAGAGAAAAACATCAGCTATTTAGCAAAATTTATTTCCGCCCATAAATGCCACGCCTACTAAGGAATATACTGTATTTTTATATATAATGCCTTATATTTCAGGCGGTATTTAATATTTGGGGGCGAATTTATTTGTTGTTGGAAAGCTGATGTTTTTTCCAGTCGCATGGTGAAAACTGATTGCCATTATCTCTTATAGTTTCCGAGATATTTGCAAAAATGTAAAATTGTTTTACGATTGTACATGTGCGTGTGTGTGTGTGTATGTCGAAAAATATTTTCAAATTTTGCTTATAACTCGGAAACTATAAGAGATAATGACATTGAGTTTTCGCTATACGATAGAGAAAAACATCAGCTATTTAGCAAAATTTATTTCCGCCCATAAATGCCACGCCTACTAAGGAATATACTGAATTGTTATATATAATGCCTTATATTTCAAATTTTTTTGCCAATACCAGGCCAACAGAACTCAGCAGGAAGAGTTTTTTGTTAAACAATTTTACAATTTTGCTTATAACTCGGAACCTATAAGAGATAATGACATTGAGTTTTCGCTATACGATAGAGAAAAACATCAACTATTTAGCAAAATTTATTTGCGCCCATAAATGCCACGCCTACTAAGGAATATACTGTATTTTTATATATAATGCCTTATATTTCAGGCGGTATTTAATATTTGGGGGCGAATTTATTTGTTGTTGGAAAGCTGATGTTTTTTCCAGTCGCATGGTGAAAACTGATTGCCATTATCTCTTATAGTTTCCGAGATATTTGCAAAAATGTAAAATTGTTTTACGATTGTACATGTGCGTGTGTGTGTGTGTATGTCGAAAAATATTTTCAAATTTTCGTTCAAAAATTTTTTGCCAATACCAGGCCAACAGAACTCAGCAGGAAGTGTTTTTTGTTAAACAATTTTACAATTTTGCTTATAACTCGGAACCTATAAGAGATAATGACATTGAGTTTTCGCTATACGATAGAGAAAAACATCAACTATTTAGCAAAATTTATTTCCGCCCATAAATGCCACGCCTACTAAGGAATATACTGTATTTTTATATATAATGCCTTATATTTCAGGCGGTATTTAATATTTGGGGGCGAATTTATTTGTTGTTGGAAAGCTGATGTTTTTTCCAGTCGCATGGTGAAAACTGATTGCCATTATCTCTTATAGTTTCCGAGATATTTGCAAAAATGTAAAATTGTTTTACGATTGTACATGTGCGTGTGTGTGTGTGTATGTCGAAAAATATTTTCAAATTTTCGTTCAAAAATTTTTTGCCAATACCAGGCCAACAGAACTCAGCAGGAAGTGTTTTTTGTTAAACAATTTTACAATTTTGCTTATAACTCGGAAACTATAAGAGATAATGACATTGAGTTTTCGCTATACGATAGAGAAAAACATCAGCTATTTAGCAAAATTTATTTCCGCCCATAAATGCCACGCCTACTAAGGAATATACTGAATTGTTATATATAATGCCTTATATTTCAGGCGTTATTTAATATTTGGGGGCGAATTTATTTATTGTTGGAAAGCTGATGTTTTTTCCAGTCGCATGGTGAAAACAGATTGCCATTATCTCTTATAGTTTCCGAGATATTTGCAAAAATGTAAAATTGTTTTACGATTGTACATGTGCGTGTGTGTGTGTGTATGTCGAAAAATATTTTCAAATTTTCCTTCAAAAATTTTTTGCCAATACCAGGCCAACAGAACTCAGCAGGAAGTGTTTTTTGTTAAACAATTTTACAATTTTGCTTATAACTCGGAAACTATAAGAGATAATGACATTGAGTTTTCGCTATACGATAGAGAAAAACATCAGCTATTTAGCAAAATTTATTTCCGCCCATAAATGCCACGCCTACTAAGGAATATACTGAATTGTTATATATAATGCCTTATATTTCAGGCGTTATTTAATATTTGGGGGCGAATTTATTTATTGTTGGAAAGCTGATGTTTTTTCCAGTCGCATGGTGAAATCTGATTGTCATTATCTCTTATAGTTTCCGAGATATTTGCAAAAATGTAAAATTGTTTTACGATTGTACATGTGCGTGTGTGTGTGTGTATGTCGAAAAATATTTTCAAATTTTGCTTATAACACGGAAACTATAAGAGATAATGACATTGAGTTTTCGCTATACGATAGAGAAAAACATCAGCTATTTAGCAAAATTTATTTCCGCCCATAAATGCCACGCCTACTAAGGAATATACTGAATTGTTATATATAATGCCTTATATTTCAGGCGTTATTTAATATTTGGGGGCGAATTTATTTATTGTTGGAAAGCTGATGTTTTTTCCAGTCGCATGGTGAAAACTGATTGTCATTATCTCTTATAGTTTCCGAGATATAAGCAAAAATGTAAAATTGTTTTACGATTGTTTTTTTTTTTTTTTTTTGTCTTGAGCCGGAGGTGGGAATCTTCGAAAGACACTTTTGTTCCAACAAAAGAGTGCACGATTCACCATCACTGGTGCCTACGTACTAAACCCACCCCCTACACACTTCAACCACTCTCCCTCCGCGGGACTGCCGTAAGGTATTACTTCGCGGAGAGCTGGTTAGCTTGAAAGCTTTATCACGTTAATTCAAATTTCGCCTCCGTTCCTCCAGTCTTCGGAGTACTATCAAAACTTCAGCCATTCTCTGGCTATATTGACTCCATAGAATCCTACGATTCAACAGCTCTTCCATTAGCCGGTTTGGTCCTAAACTCGTTTCCCCGGGCCATCTAAATCTGGGACAGCATATTAGAATATGCTCCGCATCTTCCTCCTCATCTACACAGTTTGGGCATATAGGGGAAGTGTCATGACCAAATCTGTGCAGGTACTTCCTGAAGCACCCATGACCGGTTAGGAACTGAGTCACGTAGTAGTTCAGCTCGCAATGTTTGTTATTCATCCAAAGGGTTACATCAGGGATAAGGCGAAATGTCCATCTTCCCTTTAAACTGCTTTCCCATCGTGACTGCCACTTGTGCATGGAAGTCCTTCGTTCCTCCACTTTTATAGCTGCTATTCGTCCCGGGTGCTCGAGACGGCGAAGGTATATCCTCCTCATCTCATCCGCCAATATATCTATTGGTATTGTCTTTGCCAACACCAATACCGCTTCATCAGACACTGTCCTGAAGCCACTTATCCGTCTAATCGCGCTTAGACGATACACCGAGGACAGTATCCTCCTTGTCGTCCCCACGGAGAGTGCCTCCGACCATATTGGGCAAGCATACAGCATTATCGACGTTATTACCGCCGAAATTATCCTCCTTTTGAATGGACCTGGTCCTCCAATATTTGGCATCATCCTCGCCAGTGCTCCCTGTGTTACAGATGCTTTTTCGCCGATGTATTTCACGTGCTCCTTAAAGTTCAACCTGTCGTCGATAATCACTCCCAGGTATTTTATCGCCCTCTTCGATTCGATCCTTGTGCCTCCAACGGTCACTTCCATCTTCTCCACTATCTTCCGGCCGCTTATCAAGACGGCCTCTGTTTTATGCGCAGCAAGTTTCAAACCTGCTTCATCCAGCCATGCTCCAACCTTTCGAATCGCTGTGTTCGTTTTCTCCTCTATTTCCCTTACCGTCTTAGCTACCGAGACTATGGCTATGTCATCTGCAAAGCCCACAATTGTAGTCCCGTTCGGCAATCGCAATCGAAGTACTCCATCGTACATAATGTTCCATAGTAGTGGCCCAAGTACAGAGCCCTGCGGGACACCCGCCGTCACTACGTATTCCTGCTCTCCTTCATCCGTTAGGTATATTACCTTCCTGTCCTGAAAGTAATTGTTCAGTATCTCCATTAAGTATGGCGGCGTAGCCATGTTAAAGAGGGCTCTCATAATCCGCCCCCAATTCGCTGAATTGAACGCGTTTCTAACGTCAAGTGTGACAACCGCGCAGTATTCCTTGGTGCCAAATCTCCACCTTTCGCCCTCTATTGCATCTCTTGCAATGTCGACCACTCTTCTTATCGCGTCAATAGTGGATCGTCCTTTCCTAAATCCGTATTGCAGGTCCGAGAGAGCTCCTCCTGCCTCGGCACACGTCAGTAGTCGATTGTATATAATCCTCTCCAGTATTTTTCCCATCGTGTCAAGTAGACAGATGGGCCGATACGACGATGGTTCCCCTGGTGGTTTGCCAGGTTTTGGAATGAGAACCAATTTCTGCTTCTTCCATCTACGTGGAAAAACACCCTCGACGAAGCACTTGTGGAACACCTTGGCGAACATATCCGGTCTGAGCCGGATAGCCACCTTAAGTGCCCTATTTGGGATTCCGTCTGGCCCCGGTGTCTTCCTATCTCCTATTCCAGTGCATGCTGCGAGTACCTCCTCTCCTGTTACCTCGGGTATGGTATGAATGGCCTCCGGCTCCCTACTTATAAAAGTGTAGGGCTGGCCCCGTGGGAATAATGTACCAATGATCTCCCGTAGCAAAACTGGACAACCTAGTTTAGGCTGTTCTCGAGCACCGATTCTCTTGCAGACGACTCTGTACGCCGTCCCAAAAGGATTGATGTCAGCTTCCTGGCATATCCGCTGAAAGGATAGTTTCTTGCTCCTTTTAATGGCTCTTCTAAGTTGATGCCTTAGATCCTCATAGGCAGCCCGTTCGGCTTCCCATGTCGGTCTTCCTCTCGTACGCTGGGCCCGTCTTCTCGCCCCAAAGCATGCCGACCGCAGTCTTCGAATTTCGTCATTCCACCAGTAGCAGGGGGAACGTCCCCTACACACAGTTCTCCTAGGCATAGCAGCATCACATGCAGTGTTGAGCATTTGGTATACGCCACTCACTAATTCTTCGACCGTGCTGCCAGTCGTATGAAAAGACGACAACATCAATCTATACGTCTCCTCGTCAAAGCGGGAGTCCTTCCATTTCGGTCCCGTAAACTTCGGCAATCCGTTTCCTCTCGTGTTGCGCCCAGTAACCGTCATCACGATTGCCTGATGGTCACTATTCGTGAAGTCCTCAGTTAGCCTCCACGCGGTCCGCGAAACAAGGCCATCGCTCACAAACGACAAATCTATTATTGAGCTCGATCCAGCTCTCCTAAATGTGCTTTCTCTTCCGTCATTCATCAGCGCCACAGGAAGGGAAGCGAACGTTTCCAAGAGGCAGCGACCCCTGGCGTTAGTATATCTACTACCCCATTCGGTCGCCCAAGCGTTGAAATCTCCTCCTATAATAACGGGGGTGTTCAAGCGCACGTGTGACGCCAGCCTCTCCAGCATATGTTGGAAGTCATCCATTGACCACCTCGGGGGAGCGTAACAGCTGTAGACGAAAACTCCCTTTATCCTGGCCATAACGAAACCAATGTCCCGCGCATAGGTTTGCTGGAAGGGTAATGAACCACAAATCCATATAGCCGCAATACTAGATCCGTCCGTGATCCAAGTACTATTCCTCGGTACCCTATAAGGTTCGCTTATGATTGCGACATCGATATTCTCCTCCTTTACCCTCTGGACCAATAGGTCCTGGGCTGCTTCGCAATGGTTCAGATTAATCTGTATTAACCTCATCTCCTAGAACGTGATTTAAGAGCGCTAAGAAATTGCGGACACTTTCCGCTCCCCGCGATATGGTTGGCGGATTTCGGGTCGTCCACTTTGCAGAACATGCAAAGAGGTTCCCTTTCGCAATTTCTGGCAATATGCCCCTCCTGTCCGCACTTACGGCAAGTTCCAGAGCGGTCAACCTTACTCCTACACTGACGAGCCATGTGCCCAAACTGCAAGCACCGGAAGCATTTCGTCGGTATGTTTCTCTCGCGAATCCTGCATATGACCCAGCCGATCCTAATTCTTCCTTCCTTCAGGAGAATAGCTGCAGCGTCCGCGTCAAGGCTCACTGTGGCAGTTTGCGTCCCACCATATGCCCTCCTAAGGGCAACTACGTCGGGCTTACCGAAAGTCTCGAGTGCTGGAATCTTCCGTAAAGCCTCATATACATCCTCCTTTTCCGTGATCTCGTCGATGTCCTTGATCTCGATTGTCCTCATATCCTTCAGAGTGCGGACGGACGCGCTATCTCCTAAGAGCTCTCCAATGGCTCCCCTAAAGTTCTCCGTGTGCTCCCCGCTCCTGCTTAGTTGGAGTAGTAAGCCACCCTTGACGGTTCTCCGAATTTTGGTCACATTTTCTCCTAATTCACAAAGCTTAGGGTCCGTTTTAACTCGCCTCAGAATGTCGGCATACGACGTGTTATCTTTTGTCGCTATCACGATCGCATCCGGCTTCGTTTTCTTCTCCTGTGGTTTCTTGTTCCTCCTTTTTCTTTTCGTGACTTTCTGCCACCCTGGTTCTTCACTTAATACCTTAGTATCCTCCTGCCGGCTCAAGGTCACATCTGTAGTCTCCCTCGTTGGAGCCCTTGGTGCAGGATTCGGAGTTCTCCTTTTTGGCGCAGGAATTTCAGAAGTCTCCTCATGTTTCCTCTTCGCCTCCTGGTTCCTCAACAAAGGCGATGTTTGTGTAGCAGAACTACTGCGGTCAGTCGCCTTGGTAGTTTGTCCCTGCAGCTCGCTTGCGTACAGGTCGTATAGGGTTTTGATAGAGTCAATCGCATCCCTCATCGGCTGATGGATTGACCTCCTTTTCCCATCCTCTAACATTTCAATCAGATTCCTGATTTGGTCGCCGAGTTGACCAAAAACACCACTGGCCGCTGACTTCGTGTCGCTTCGCGACGGTTCCGATCTCAGGACCACTAATTCCGAATCCTTCCCGTTAACTGGGGATCTCGGAGTTCGCGTGCTCTGTCCAAACGGGCTTATTTCCCGATTTCGCACCGGAGACCTCTGTATTTTCGAGCTCTGCCCAAAAGCATTCAGCTCCAAAGCGTTCATCTCACATGAACTCGTAGATTTATTTGTAGTTTTATTCTTATTCATCATTTTATTTGGGCCCCAACTCTCGGCCGCTGTCCTAATCCATCGTTGTAGTCGTCACAAAAGACCCCGTGGTTATCTATGCATAAGCAGGGAGGCCACGCGAGGGTTGACACATAACCTCATGGGAATACGTGTTCAGAGCCAGGTCGACGTAAACCAGGGATTCGCATCTGGTCCTACAACACCAACTTAACGGTGATAAATCAGGAACGTACCGACAGACTTGCCATCATTTTAACGGGGCGGGGGCAATGACAGCATTAGCCCGACAGCCATTTCAGCCAGCTATCACACCGCCTACTAAAGTGCCGGAATACTGCCATCGTCAGCCTATGTCACCAATTCAAATCCAATTTCCGGTATACCATAATTAGAACCTTACCGGGCTCGGTTCTAATGCCCCAATCAAGGGCGTCGTAGTTCGCCGCTTCGGTGGAACTGAGGGAACCACGGAGTCGTTACTCTCCTATTTTCCCATCTCTTGAGGGAACCCCCTGTGGGATGATGCCTAGTTAATGGCGGCATCGATTCGCCATGTCGCAGATAACGTCTTCGGTCACTTGTACCTTTTTGTAGTACGCCTCCGTATCTGCCGCTCTTGGTCGGGGACTGCTTATTGGTTATTCGCAGCTAACCTACCTGGGATAGGCCGTTCAGTTATCCGCCACCTACTGACCCCCATGGTAGCCCGAAGCTAAGCCCCATACGATTGTACATGTGCGTGTGTGTGTGTGTATGTCGAAAAATATTTTCAAATTTTCCTTCAAAATTTTTTTGCCAATACCAGGCCAACAGAACTCAGCAGGAAGAGTTTTTTGTTAAACAATTTTACAATTTTGCTTATAACTCGGAACCTATAAGAGATAATGACATTGAGTTTTCGCTATACGATAGAGAAAAACATCAGCTATTTAGCAAAATTTATTTCCGCCCATAAATGCCACGCCTACTAAAGAATATACTGTATTTTTATATATAATGCCTTATATTTCAGGCGGTATTTAATATTTGGGGGCGAATTTATTTGTTGTTGGAAAGCTGATGTTTTTTCCAGTCGCATGGTGAAAACTCAATGTCATTATCTCTTATAGTTTCCGAGATATTTGCAAAAATGTAAAATTGTTTTACGATTGTACATGTGCGTGTGTGTGTGTGTATGTCGAAAAATATTTTCAAATTTTGCTTATAACTCGGAAACTATAAGAGATAATGACATTGAGTTTTCGCTATACGATAGAGAAAAACATCAGCTATTTAGCAAAATTTATTTCCGCCCATAAATGCCACGCCTACTAAGGAATATACTGAATTGTTATATATAATGCCTTATATTTCAGGCGTTATTTAATATTTGGGGCCGAATTTATTTATTGTTGGAAAGCTGATGTTTTTTCCAGTCGCATGGTGAAAACTGATTGTCATTATCTCTTATAGTTTCCGAGATATTTGCAAAAATGTAAAATTGTTTTACGATTGTACATGTGCGTGTGTGTGTGTGTATGTCGAAAAATATTTTCAAATTTTCCTTCAAAATTTTTTTGCCAATACCAGGCCAACAGAACTCAGCAGGAAGAGTTTTTTGTTAAACAATTTTACAATTTTGCTTATAACTCGGAACCTATAAGAGATAATGACATTGAGTTTTCGCTATACGATAGAGAAAAACATCAGCTATTTAGCAAAATTTATTTCCGCCCATAAATGCCACGCCTACTAAAGAATATACTGTATTTTTATATATAATGCCTTATATTTCAGGCGGTATTTAATATTTGGGGGCGAATTTATTTGTTGTTGGAAAGCTGATGTTTTTTCCAGTCGCATGGTGAAAACTGATTGCCATTATCTCTTATAGTTTCCGAGATATTTGCAAAAATGTAAAATTGTTTTACGATTGTACATGTGCGTGTGTGTGTGTGTATGTCGAAAAATATTTTCAAAATTTGCTTATAACTCGGACACTATAAGAGATAATGACATTGAGTTTTCGCTATACGATAGAGAAAAACATCAGCTATTTAACAAAATTTATTTCCGCCCATAAATGCCACGCCTACTAAGGAATATACTGAATTGTTATATATAATGCCTTATATTTCAGGCGGTATTTAATATTTGGGAGCGAATTTATTTATTGTTGGAAAGCTGATGTTTTTTCCAGTCGCATGGTGAAAACTGATTGCCATTATCTCTTATAGTTTCCGAGATATTTGCAAAAATGTAAAATTGTTTTACGATTGTACATGTGCGTGTGTGTGTGTGTATGTCGAAAAATATTTTCAAATTTTCGTTCAAAAATTTTTTGCCAATACCAGGCCAACAGAACTCAGCAGGAGGTGTTTTTTGTTAAACAATTTTACAATTTTGCTTATAACTCGGAACCTATAAGAGATAATGACATTGAGTTTTCGCTATACGATAGAGAAAAACATCAGCTATTTAGCAAAATTTATTTCCGCCCATAAATGCCACGTCTACTAAGGAATATACTGTATTTTTATATATAATGCCTTATATTTCAGGCGGTATTTAATATTTGGGGGCGAATTTATTTGTTGTTGGAAAGCTGATGTTTTTTCCAGTCGCATGGTGAAAACTGATTGCCATTATCTCTTATAGTTTCCGAGATATTTGCAAAAATGTAAAATTGTTTTACGATTGTACATGTGCGTGTGTGTGTGTGTATGTCGAAAAATATTTTCAAATTTTCCTTCAAAAATTTTTTGCCAATACCAGGCCAACAGAACTCAGCAGGAAGTGTTTTTTGTTAAACAATTTTACAATTTTGCTTATAACTCGGAAACTATAAGAGATAATGACATTGAGTTTTCGCTATACGATAGAGAAAAACATCAGCTATTTAGCAAAATTTATTTCCGCCCATAAATGCCACGCCTACTAAGGAATATACTGAATTGTTATATATAATGCCTTATATTTCAGGCGTTATTTAATATTTGGGGGCGAATTTATTTATTGTTGGAAAGCTGATGTTTTTTCCAGTCGCATGGTGAAAACAGATTGCCATTATCTCTTATAGTTTCCGAGATATTTGCAAAAATGTAAAATTGTTTTACGATTGTACATGTGCGTGTGTGTGTGTGTATGTCGAAAAATATTTTCAAATTTTGCTTATAACACGGAAACTATAAGAGATAATGACATTGAGTTTTCGCTATACGATAGAGAAAAACATCAGCTATTTAGCAAAATTTATTTCCGCCCATAAATGCCACGCCTACTAAGGAATATACTGAATTGTTATATATAATGCCTTATATTTCAGGCGTTATTTAATATTTGGGGGCGAATTTATTTATTGTTGGAAAGCTGATGTTTTTTCCAGTCGCATGGTGAAAACAGATTGCCATTATCTCTTATAGTTTCCGAGATATTTGCAAAAATGTAAAATTGTTTTACGATTGTACATGTGCGTGTGTGTGTGTGTATGCCGAAAAATATTTTCAAATTTTCCTTCAAAATTTTTTTGCCAATACCAGGCCAACAGAACTCAGCAGGAAGTGTTTTTTGTTAAACAATTTTACAATTTTGCTTATAACTCGGAACCTATAAGAGATAATGACATTGAGTTTTCGCTATACGAGAGAGAAAAACATCAGCTATTTAGCAAAATTTATTTCCGCCCATAAATGCCACGCCTACTAAAGAATATACTGTATTTTTATATATAATGCCTTATATTTCAGGCGGTATTTAATATTTGGGGGCGAATTTATTTGTTGTTGGAAAGCTGATGTTTTTTCCAGTCGCATGGTGAAAACTGATTGCCATTATCTCTTATAGTTTCCGAGATATTTGCAAAAATGTAAAATTGTTTTACGATTGTACATGTGCGTGTGGGTGTGTGTATGTCGAAAAATATTTTCAAATTTTGCTTATAATTCGGAAACTATAAGAGATAATGACATTGAGTTTTCGCTATACGATAGAGAAAAACATCAGCTATTTAGCAAAATTTATTTCCGCCCATAAATGCCACGCCTACTAAGGAATATACTGAATTGTTATATATAATGCCTTATATTTCAGGCGTTATTTAATATTTGGCGGCGAATTTATTTATTGTTGGAAAGCTGCTGTTTTTTCCAGTCGCATGGTGAAAACTGATTGCCATTGTCTCTTATAGTTTCCGAGATATTTGCGAAAATGTAAAATTGTTTTACGATTGTACATGTGCGTGTGTGTGTGTGTATGTCGAAAAATATTTTCAAATTTTGCTTATAACTCGGACACTATAAGAGATAATGACATTGAGTTTTCGATATACGATAGAGAAAAACATCAGCTATTTAGCAAAATTTATTTCCGCCCATAAATGCCACGCCTACTAAGGAATATACTGAATTGTTATATATAATGCCTTATATTTCAGGCGTTATTTAACATTTGGGGGCGAATTTATTTATTGTTGGAAAGCTGCTGTTTTTTCCAGTCGCATGGTGAAAACTGATTGCCATTATCTCTTATAGTTTCCGAGATATTTGCAAAAATGTAAAATTGTTTTACGATTGTACATGTGCGTGTGTGTGTGTGTATGTCGAAAAATATTTTCAAATTTTCGTTCAAAAATTTTTTGCCAATACCAGGCCAACAGAACTCAGCAGGAAGTGTTTTTTGTTAAACAATTTTACAATTTTGCTTATAACACGGAAACTATAAGAGATAATGACATTGAGTTTTCGCTATACGATAGAGAAAAACATCAGCTATTTAGCAAAATTTATTTCCGCCCATAAATGCCACGCCTACTAAGGAATATACTGAATTGTTATATATAATGCCTTATATTTCAGGCGTTATTTAATATTTGGGGGCGAATTTATTTATTGTTGGAAAGCTGATGTTTTTTCCAGTCGCATGGTGAAAACAGATTGCCATTATCTCTTATAGTTTCCGAGATATTTGCAAAAATGTAAAATTGTTTTACGATTGTACATGTGCGTGTGTGTGTGTGTATGTCGAAAAATATTTTCAAATTTTCGTTCAAAAATTTTTTGCCAATACCAGGCCAACAGAACTCAGCAGGAGGTGTTTTTTGTTAAACAATTTTACAATTTTGCTTATAACTCGGAACCTATAAGAGATAATGACATTGAGTTTTCGCTATACGATAGAGAAAAACATCAGCTATTTAGCAAAATTTATTTCCGCCCATAAATGCCACGCCTACTAAGGAATATACTGTATTTTTATATATAATGCCTTATATTTCAGGCGGTATTTAATATTTGGGGGCGAATTTATTTGTTGTTGGAAAGCTGATGTTTTTTCCAGTCGCATGGTGAAAACTGATTGCCATTATCTCTTATAGTTTCCGAGATATTTGCAAAAATGTAAAATTGTTTTACGATTGTACATGTGCGTGTGTGTGTGTGTATGTCGAAAAATATTTTCAAATTTTGCTTATAACTCGGAAACTATAAGAGATAATGACATTGAGTTTTCGCTATACGATAGAGAAAAACATCAGCTATTTAGCAAAATTTATTTCCGCCCATAAATGCCACGCCTACTAAGGAATATACTGAATTGTTATATATAATGCCTTATATTTCAAATTTTTTTGCCAATACCAGGCCAACAGAACTCAGCAGGAAGAGTTTTTTGTTAAACAATTTTACAATTTTGCTTATAACTCGGAACCTATAAGAGATAATGACATTGAGTTTTCGCTATACGATAGAGAAAAACATCAACTATTTAGCAAAATTTATTTGCGCCCATAAATGCCACGCCTACTAAGGAATATACTGTATTTTTATATATAATGCCTTATATTTCAGGCGGTATTTAATATTTGGGGGCGAATTTATTTGTTGTTGGAAAGCTGATGTTTTTTCCAGTCGCATGGTGAAAACTGATTGCCATTATCTCTTATAGTTTCCGAGATATTTGCAAAAATGTAAAATTGTTTTACGATTGTACATGTGCGTGTGTGTGTGTGTATGTCGAAAAATATTTTCAAATTTTCGTTCAAAAATTTTTTGCCAATACCAGGCCAACAGAACTCAGCAGGAAGTGTTTTTTGTTAAACAATTTTACAATTTTGCTTATAACTCGGAACCTATAAGAGATAATGACATTGAATTTTCGCTATACGATAGAGAAAAACATCAACTATTTAGCAAAATTTATTTCCGCCCATAAATGCCACGCCTACTAAGGAATATACTGTATTTTTATATATAATGCCTTATATTTCAGGCGGTATTTAATATTTGGGGGCGAATTTATTTGTTGTTGGAAAGCTGATGTTTTTTCCAGTCGCATGGTGAAAACTGATTGCCATTATCTCTTATAGTTTCCGAGATATTTGCAAAAATGTAAAATTGTTTTACGATTGTACATGTGCGTGTGTGTGTGTGTATGTCGAAAAATATTTTCAAATTTTCGTTCAAAAATTTTTTGCCAATACCAGGCCAACAGAACTCAGCAGGAAGTGTTTTTTGTTAAACAATTTTACAATTTTGCTTATAACTCGGAAACTATAAGAGATAATGACATTGAGTTTTCGCTATACGATAGAGAAAAACATCAGCTATTTAGCAAAATTTATTTCCGCCCATAAATGCCACGCCTACTAAGGAATATACTGAATTGTTATATATAATGCCTTATATTTCAGGCGTTATTTAATATTTGGGGGCGAATTTATTTATTGTTGGAAAGCTGATGTTTTTTCCAGTCGCATGGTGAAAACAGATTGCCATTATCTCTTATAGTTTCCGAGATATTTGCAAAAATGTAAAATTGTTTTACGATTGTACATGTGCGTGTGTGTGTGTGTATGTCGAAAAATATTTTCAAATTTTCCTTCAAAAATTTTTTGCCAATACCAGGCCAACAGAACTCAGCAGGAAGTGTTTTTTGTTAAACAATTTTACAATTTTGCTTATAACTCGGAAACTATAAGAGATAATGACATTGAGTTTTCGCTATACGATAGAGAAAAACATCAGCTATTTAGCAAAATTTATTTCCGCCCATAAATGCCACGCCTACTAAGGAATATACTGAATTGTTATATATAATGCCTTATATTTCAGGCGTTATTTAATATTTGGGGGCGAATTTATTTATTGTTGGAAAGCTGATGTTTTTTCCAGTCGCATGGTGAAATCTGATTGTCATTATCTCTTATAGTTTCCGAGATATTTGCAAAAATGTAAAATTGTTTTACGATTGTACATGTGCGTGTGTGTGTGTGTATGTCGAAAAATATTTTCAAATTTTGCTTATAACACGGAAACTATAAGAGATAATGACATTGAGTTTTCGCTATACGATAGAGAAAAACATCAGCTATTTAGCAAAATTTATTTCCGCCCATAAATGCCACGCCTACTAAGGAATATACTGAATTGTTATATATAATGCCTTATATTTCAGGCGTTATTTAATATTTGGGGGCGAATTTATTTATTGTTGGAAAGCTGATGTTTTTTCCAGTCGCATGGTGAAAACTGATTGTCATTATCTCTTATAGTTTCCGAGATATTTGCAAAAATGTAAAATTGTTTTACGATTGTTTTTTTTTTTTTTTTTTGTCTTGAGCCGGAGGTGGGAATCTTCGAAAGACACTTTTGTTCCAACAAAAGAGTGCACGATTCACCATCACTGGTGCCTACGTACTAAACCCACCCCCTACACACTTCAACCACTCTCCCTCCGCGGGACTGCCGTAAGGTATTACTTCGCGGAGAGCTGGTTAGCTTGAAAGCTTTATCACGTTAATTCAAATTTCGCCTCCGTTCCTCCAGTCTTCGGAGTACTATCAAAACTTCAGCCATTCTCTGGCTATATTGACTCCATAGAATCCTACGATTCAACAGCTCTTCCATTAGCCGGTTTGGTCCTAAACTCGTTTCCCCGGGCCATCTAAATCTGGGACAGCATATTAGAATATGCTCCGCATCTTCCTCCTCATCTACACAGTTTGGGCATATAGGGGAAGTGTCATGACCAAATCTGTGCAGGTACTTCCTGAAGCACCCATGACCGGTTAGGAACTGAGTCACGTAGTAGTTCAGCTCGCAATGTTTGTTATTCATCCAAAGGGTTACATCAGGGATAAGGCGAAATGTCCATCTTCCCTTTAAACTGCTTTCCCATCGTGACTGCCACTTGTGCATGGAAGTCCTTCGTTCCTCCACTTTTATAGCTGCTATTCGTCCCGGGTGCTCGAGACGGCGAAGGTATATCCTCCTCATCTCATCCGCCAATATATCTATTGGTATTGTCTTTGCCAACACCAATACCGCTTCATCAGACACTGTCCTGAAGCCACTTATCCGTCTAATCGCGCTTAGACGATACACCGAGGACAGTATCCTCCTTGTCGTCCCCACGGAGAGTGCCTCCGACCATATTGGGCAAGCATACAGCATTATCGACGTTATTACCGCCGAAATTATCCTCCTTTTGAATGGACCTGGTCCTCCAATATTTGGCATCATCCTCGCCAGTGCTCCCTGTGTTACAGATGCTTTTTCGCCGATGTATTTCACGTGCTCCTTAAAGTTCAACCTGTCGTCGATAATCACTCCCAGGTATTTTATCGCCCTCTTCGATTCGATCCTTGTGCCTCCAACGGTCACTTCCATCTTCTCCACTATCTTCCGGCCGCTTATCAAGACGGCCTCTGTTTTATGCGCAGCAAGTTTCAAACCTGCTTCATCCAGCCATGCTCCAACCTTTCGAATCGCTGTGTTCGTTTTCTCCTCTATTTCCCTTACCGTCTTAGCTACCGAGACTATGGCTATGTCATCTGCAAAGCCCACAATTGTAGTCCCGTTCGGCAATCGCAATCGAAGTACTCCATCGTACATAATGTTCCATAGTAGTGGCCCAAGTACAGAGCCCTGCGGGACACCCGCCGTCACTACGTATTCCTGCTCTCCTTCATCCGTTAGGTATATTACCTTCCTGTCCTGAAAGTAATTGTTCAGTATCTCCATTAAGTATGGCGGCGTAGCCATGTTAAAGAGGGCTCTCATAATCCGCCCCCAATTCGCTGAATTGAACGCGTTTCTAACGTCAAGTGTGACAACCGCGCAGTATTCCTTGGTGCCAAATCTCCACCTTTCGCCCTCTATTGCATCTCTTGCAATGTCGACCACTCTTCTTATCGCGTCAATAGTGGATCGTCCTTTCCTAAATCCGTATTGCAGGTCCGAGAGAGCTCCTCCTGCCTCGGCACACGTCAGTAGTCGATTGTATATAATCCTCTCCAGTATTTTTCCCATCGTGTCAAGTAGACAGATGGGCCGATACGACGATGGTTCCCCTGGTGGTTTGCCAGGTTTTGGAATGAGAACCAATTTCTGCTTCTTCCATCTACGTGGAAAAACACCCTCGACGAAGCACTTGTGGAACACCTTGGCGAACATATCCGGTCTGAGCCGGATAGCCACCTTAAGTGCCCTATTTGGGATTCCGTCTGGCCCCGGTGTCTTCCTATCTCCTATTCCAGTGCATGCTGCGAGTACCTCCTCTCCTGTTACCTCGGGTATGGTATGAATGGCCTCCGGCTCCCTACTTATAAAAGTGTAGGGCTGGCCCCGTGGGAATAATGTACCAATGATCTCCCGTAGCAAAACTGGACAACCTAGTTTAGGCTGTTCTCGAGCACCGATTCTCTTGCAGACGACTCTGTACGCCGTCCCAAAAGGATTGATGTCAGCTTCCTGGCATATCCGCTGAAAGGATAGTTTCTTGCTCCTTTTAATGGCTCTTCTAAGTTGATGCCTTAGATCCTCATAGGCAGCCCGTTCGGCTTCCCATGTCGGTCTTCCTCTCGTACGCTGGGCCCGTCTTCTCGCCCCAAAGCATGCCGACCGCAGTCTTCGAATTTCGTCATTCCACCAGTAGCAGGGGGAACGTCCCCTACACACAGTTCTCCTAGGCATAGCAGCATCACATGCAGTGTTGAGCATTTGGTATACGCCACTCACTAATTCTTCGACCGTGCTGCCAGTCGTATGAAAAGACGACAACATCAATCTATACGTCTCCTCGTCAAAGCGGGAGTCCTTCCATTTCGGTCCCGTAAACTTCGGCAATCCGTTTCCTCTCGTGTTGCGCCCAGTAACCGTCATCACGATTGCCTGATGGTCACTATTCGTGAAGTCCTCAGTTAGCCTCCACGCGGTCCGCGAAACAAGGCCATCGCTCACAAACGACAAATCTATTATTGAGCTCGATCCAGCTCTCCTAAATGTGCTTTCTCTTCCGTCATTCATCAGCGCCACAGGAAGGGAAGCGAACGTTTCCAAGAGGCAGCGACCCCTGGCGTTAGTATATCTACTACCCCATTCGGTCGCCCAAGCGTTGAAATCTCCTCCTATAATAACGGGGGTGTTCAAGCGCACGTGTGACGCCAGCCTCTCCAGCATATGTTGGAAGTCATCCATTGACCACCTCGGGGGAGCGTAACAGCTGTAGACGAAAACTCCCTTTATCCTGGCCATAACGAAACCAATGTCCCGCGCATAGGTTTGCTGGAAGGGTAATGAACCACAAATCCATATAGCCGCAATACTAGATCCGTCCGTGATCCAAGTACTATTCCTCGGTACCCTATAAGGTTCGCTTATGATTGCGACATCGATATTCTCCTCCTTTACCCTCTGGACCAATAGGTCCTGGGCTGCTTCGCAATGGTTCAGATTAATCTGTATTAACCTCATCTCCTAGAACGTGATTTAAGAGCGCTAAGAAATTGCGGACACTTTCCGCTCCCCGCGATATGGTTGGCGGATTTCGGGTCGTCCACTTTGCAGAACATGCAAAGAGGTTCCCTTTCGCAATTTCTGGCAATATGCCCCTCCTGTCCGCACTTACGGCAAGTTCCAGAGCGGTCAACCTTACTCCTACACTGACGAGCCATGTGCCCAAACTGCAAGCACCGGAAGCATTTCGTCGGTATGTTTCTCTCGCGAATCCTGCATATGACCCAGCCGATCCTAATTCTTCCTTCCTTCAGGAGAATAGCTGCAGCGTCCGCGTCAAGGCTCACTGTGGCAGTTTGCGTCCCACCATATGCCCTCCTAAGGGCAACTACGTCGGGCTTACCGAAAGTCTCGAGTGCTGGAATCTTCCGTAAAGCCTCATATACATCCTCCTTTTCCGTGATCTCGTCGATGTCCTTGATCTCGATTGTCCTCATATCCTTCAGAGTGCGGACGGACGCGCTATCTCCTAAGAGCTCTCCAATGGCTCCCCTAAAGTTCTCCGTGTGCTCCCCGCTCCTGCTTAGTTGGAGTAGTAAGCCACCCTTGACGGTTCTCCGAATTTTGGTCACATTTTCTCCTAATTCACAAAGCTTAGGGTCCGTTTTAACTCGCCTCAGAATGTCGGCATACGACGTGTTATCTTTTGTCGCTATCACGATCGCATCCGGCTTCGTTTTCTTCTCCTGTGGTTTCTTGTTCCTCCTTTTTCTTTTCGTGACTTTCTGCCACCCTGGTTCTTCACTTAATACCTTAGTATCCTCCTGCCGGCTCAAGGTCACATCTGTAGTCTCCCTTGTTGGAGCCCTTGGTGCAGGATTCGGAGTTCTCCTTTTTGGCGCAGGAATTTCAGAAGTCTCCTCATGTTTCCTCTTCGCCTCCTGGTTCCTCAACAAAGGCGATGTTTGTGTAGCAGAACTACTGCGGTCAGTCGCCTTGGTAGTTTGTCCCTGCAGCTCGCTTGCGTACAGGTCGTATAGGGTTTTGATAGAGTCAATCGCATCCCTCATCGGCTGATGGATTGACCTCCTTTTCCCATCCTCTAACATTTCAATCAGATTCCTGATTTGGTCGCCGAGTTGACCAAAAACACCACTGGCCGCTGACTTCGTGTCGCTTCGCGACGGTTCCGATCTCAGGACCACTAATTCCGAATCCTTCCCGTTAACTGGGGATCTCGGAGTTCGCGTGCTCTGTCCAAACGGGCTTATTTCCCGATTTCGCACCGGAGACCTCTGTATTTTCGAGCTCTGCCCAAAAGCATTCAGCTCCAAAGCGTTCATCTCACATGAACTCGTAGATTTATTTGTAGTTTTATTCTTATTCATCATTTTATTTGGGCCCCAACTCTCGGCCGCTGTCCTAATCCATCGTTGTAGTCGTCACAAAAGACCCCGTGGTTATCTATGCATAAGCAGGGAGGCCACGCGAGGGTTGACACATAACCTCATGGGAATACGTGTTCAGAGCCAGGTCGACGTAAACCAGGGATTCGCATCTGGTCCTACAACACCAACTTAACGGTGATAAATCAGGAACGTACCGACAGACTTGCCATCATTTTAACGGGGCGGGGGCAATGACAGCATTAGCCCGACAGCCATTTCAGCCAGCTATCACACCGCCTACTAAAGTGCCGGAATACTGCCATCGTCAGCCTATGTCACCAATTCAAATCCAATTTCCGGTATACCATAATTAGAACCTTACCGGGCTCGGTTCTAATGCCCCAATCAAGGGCGTCGTAGTTCGCCGCTTCGGTGGAACTGAGGGAACCACGGAGTCGTTACTCTCCTATTTTCCCATCTCTTGAGGGAACCCCCTGTGGGATGATGCCTAGTTAATGGCGGCATCGATTCGCCATGTCGCAGATAACGTCTTCGGTCACTTGTACCTTTTTGTAGTACGCCTCCGTATCTGCCGCTCTTGGTCGGGGACTGCTTATTGGTTATTCGCAGCTAACCTACCTGGGATAGGCCGTTCAGTTATCCGCCACCTACTGACCCCCATGGTAGCCCGAAGCTAAGCCCCATACGATTGTACATGTGCGTGTGTGTGTGTGTATGTCGAAAAATATTTTCAAATTTTCCTTCAAAATTTTTTTGCCAATACCAGGCCAACAGAACTCAGCAGGAAGAGTTTTTTGTTAAACAATTTTACAATTTTGCTTATAACTCGGAACCTATAAGAGATAATGACATTGAGTTTTCGCTATACGATAGAGAAAAACATCAGCTATTTAGCAAAATTTATTTCCGCCCATAAATGCCACGCCTACTAAAGAATATACTGTATTTTTATATATAATGCCTTATATTTCAGGCGGTATTTAATATTTGGGGGCGAATTTATTTGTTGTTGGAAAGCTGATGTTTTTTCCAGTCGCATGGTGAAAACTGATTGCCATTATCTCTTATAGTTTCCGAGATATTTGCAAAAATGTAAAATTGTTTTACGATTGTACATGTGCGTGTGTGTGTGTGTATGTCGAAAAATATTTTCAAATTTTGCTTATAACTCGGAAACTATAAGAGATAATGACATTGAGTTTTCGCTATACGATAGAGAAAAACATCAGCTATTTAGCAAAATTTATTTCCGCCCATAAATGCCACGCCTACTAAGGAATATACTGAATTGTTATATATAATGCCTTATATTTCAGGCGGTATTTAATATTTGGGAGCGAATTTATTTATTGTTGGAAAGCTGATGTTTTTTCCAGTCGCATGGTGAAAACTGATTGCCATTATCTCTTATAGTTTCCGAGATATTTGCAAAAATGTAAAATTGTTTTACGATTGTACATGTGCGTGTGGGTGTGTGTATGTCGAAAAATATTTTCAAATTTTGCTTATAATTCGGAAACTATAAGAGATAATGACATTGAGTTTTCGCTATACGATAGAGAAAAACATCAGCTATTTAGCAAAATTTATTTCCGCCCATAAATGCCACGCCTACTAAGGAATATACTGAATTGTTATATATAATGCCTTATATTTCAGGCGTTATTTAATATTTGGGGGCGAATTTATTTATTGTTGGAAAGCTGCTGTTTTTTCCAGTCGCATGGTGAAAACTGATTGCCATTATCTCTTATAGTTTCCGAGATATTTGCAAAAATGTAAAATTGTTTTACGATTGTACATGTGCGTGTGTGTGTGTGTATGTCGAAAAATATTTTCAAATTTTGCTTATAACTCGGACACTATAAGAGATAATGACATTGAGTTTTCGCTATACGATAGAGAAAAACATCAGCTATTTAGCAAAATTTATTTCCGCCCATAAATGCCACGCCTACTAAGGAATATACTGAATTGTTATATATAATGCCTTATATTTCAGGCGTTATTTAATATTTGGGGGCGAATTTATTTATTGTTGGAAAGCTGCTGTTTTTTCCAGTCGCATGGTGAAAACTGATTGCCATTATCTCTTATAGTTTCCGAGATATTTGCAAAAATGTAAAATTGTTTTACGATTGTACATGTTCGTGTGTGTGTGTGTATGTCGAAAAATATTTTCAAATTTTCCTTCAAAATTTTTTTGCCAATACCAGGCCAACAGAACTCAGCAGGAAGTGTTTTTTGTTAAACAATTTTACAATTTTGCTTATAACTCGGAAACTATAAGAGATAATGACATTGAGTTTTCGCTATACGATAGAGAAAAACATCAGCTATTTAGCAAAATTTATTTCCGCCCATAAATACCACGCCTACTAAGGAATATACTGAATTGTTATATATAATGCCTTATATTTCAGGCGTTATTTAATATTTGGGGGCGAATTTATTTATTGTTGGAAAGCTGATGTTTTTTCCAGTCGCATGGTGAAAACTGATTGTCATTATCTCTTATAGTTTCCGAGATATTTGCAAAAATGTAAAATTGTTTTACGATTGTACATGTGCGTGTGTGTGTGTGTATGTCGAAAAATATTTTCAAATTTTCGTTCAAAAATTTTTTGCCAATACCAGGCCAACAGAACTCAGCAGGAGGTGTTTTTTGTTAAACAATTTTACAATTTTGCTTATAACTCGGAACCTATAAGAGATAATGACATTGAGTTTTCGCTATACGATAGAGAAAAACATCAGCTATTTAGCAAAATTTATTTCCGCCCATAAATGCCACGCCTACTAAGGAATATACTGAATTGTTATATATAATGCCTTATATTTCAGGCGTTATTTAATATTTGGGGGCGAATTTATTTATTGTTGGAAAGCTGATGTTTTTTCCAGTCGCATGGTGAAAACAGATTGCCATTATCTCTTATAGTATCCGAGATATTTGCAAAAATGTAAAATTGTTTTACGATTGTACATGTGCGTGTGTGTGTGTGTATGTCGAAAAATATTTTCAAATTTTCCTTCAAAAATTTTTTGCCAATACCAGGCCAACAGAACTCAGCAGGAAGTGTTTTTTGTTAAACAATTTTACAATTTTGCTTATAACTCGGAAACTATAAGAGATAATGACATTGAGTTTTCGCTATACGATAGAGAAAAACATCAGCTATTTAGCAAAATTTATTTCCGCCCATAAATACCACGCCTACTAAGGAATATACTGAATTGTTATATATAATGCCTTATATTTCAGGCGTTATTTAATATTTGGGGGCGAATTTATTTATTGTTGGAAAGCTGATGTTTTTTCCAGTCGCATGGTGAAAACTGATTGTCATTATCTCTTATAGTTTCCGAGTTATAAGCAAAATTGTAAAATTGTTTTACGATTGTACATGTGCGTGTGTGTGTGTGTATGTCGAAAAATATTTTCAAATTTTCGTTCAAAAATTTTTTGCCAATACCAGGCCAACAGAACTCAGCAGGAGGTGTTTTTTGTTAAACAATTTTACAATTTTGCTTATAACTCGGAACCTATAAGAGATAATGACATTGAGTTTTCGCTATACGATAGAGAAAAACATCAGCTATTTAGCAAAATTTATTTCCGCCCATAAATGCCACGCCTACTAAGGAATATACTGAATTGTTATATATAATGCCTTATATTTCAGGCGTTATTTAATATTTGGGGGCGAATTTATTTATTGTTGGAAAGCTGATGTTTTTTCCAGTCGCATGGTGAAAACAGATTGCCATTATCTCTTATAGTATCCGAGATATTTGCAAAAATGTAAAATTGTTTTACGATTGTACATGTGCGTGTGTGTGTGTGTATGTCGAAAAATATTTTCAAATTTTCCTTCAAAAATTTTTTGCCAATACCAGGCCAACAGAACTCAGCAGGAAGTGTTTTTTGTTAAACAATTTTACAATTTTGCTTATAACTCGGAAACTATAAGAGATAATGACATTGAGTTTTCGCTATACGATAGAGAAAAACATCAGCTATTTAGCAAAATTTATTTCCGCCCATAAATGCCACGCCTACTAAGGAATATACTGAATTGTTATATATAATGCCTTATATTTCAGGCGTTATTTAATATTTGGGGGCGAATTTATTTATTGTTGGAAAGCTGATGTTTTTTCCAGTCGCATGGTGAAAACTGATTGTCATTATCTCTTATAGTTTCCGAGATATTTGCAAAAATGTAAAATTGTTTTACGATTGTACATGTGCGTGTGTGTGTGTGTATGTCGAAAAATATTTTCAAATTTTCGTTCAAAAATTTTTTGCCAATACCAGGCCAACAGAACTCAGCAGGAGGTGTTTTTGGTTAAACAATTTTACAATTTTGCTTATAACTCGGAACCTATAAGAGATAATGACATTGAGTTTTCGCTATACGATAGAGAAAAACATCAGCTATTTAGCAAAATTTATTTCCGCCCATAAATGCCACGCCTACTAAGGAATATACTGAATTGTTATATATAATGCCTTATATTTCAGGCGTTATTTAATATTTGGGGGCGAATTTATTTATTGTTGGAAAGCTGATGTTTTTTCCAGTCGCATGGTGAAAACAGATTGCCATTATCTCTTATAGTATCCGAGATATTTGCAAAAATGTAAAATTGTTTTACGATTGTACATGTGCGTGTGTGTGTGTGTATGTCGAAAAATATTTTCAAATTTTCCTTCAAAAATTTTTTGCCAATACCAGGCCAACAGAACTCAGCAGGAAGTGTTTTTTGTTAAACAATTTTACAATTTTGCTTATAACTCGGAAACTATAAGAGATAATGACATTGAGTTTTCGCTATACGATAGAGAAAAACATCAGTTATTTAGCAAAATTTATTTCCGCCCATAAATGCCACGCCTACTAAGGAATATACTGAATTGTTATATATAATGCCTTATATTTCAGGCGTTATTTAATATTTGGGGGCGAATTTATTTATTGTTGGAAAGCTGATGTTTTTTCCAGTCGCATGGTGAAAACTGATTGTCATTATCTCTTATAGTTTCCGAGATATTTGCAAAAATGTAAAATTGTTTTACGATTGTACATGTGCGTGTGTGTGTGTGTATGTCGAAAAATATTTTCAAATTTTCGTTCAAAAATTTTTTGCCAATACCAGGCCAACAGAACTCAGCAGGAAGTGTTTTTTGTTAAACAATTTTACAATTTTGCTTATAACTCGGAACCTATAAGAGATAATGACATTGAGTTTTCGCTGTACGATAGAGAAAAACATCAGCTATTTAGCAAAATTTATTTCCGCCCATAAATGCCACGCCTACTAAGGAATATACTGTATTTTTATATATAATGCCTTATATTTCAGGCGGTATTTAATATTTGGGGGCGAATTTATTTGTTGTTGGAAAGCTGATGTTTTTTCCAGTCGCATGGTGAAAACTGATTGTCATTATCTCTTATAGTTTCCGAGATATTTGCAAAAAATAAATTGTTTTACGATTGTACATGTGCGTGTGTGTGTGTGTATGTCAAAAAATATTTTCAAATTTTGCTTATAACTCGGAAACTATAAGAGATAATGACATTGAGTTTTCGCTATACGATAGAGAAAAATATCAGCTATTTAGCAAAATTAATTTCCGCCCATAAATGCCACGCCTACTAAGGAATATACTGAATTGTTATATATAATGCCTTATATTTCAGGCGTTATTTAATATTTGGGGGCGAATTTATTTATTGTTGGAAAGCTGATGTTTTTTCCAGTCGCATGGTGAAAACTGATTGCCATTATCTCTTATAGTTTCCGAGATATTTGCAAAAATGTAAAATTGTTTTACGATTGTACATGTGCGTGTGTGTGTGTGTATGTCGAAAAATATTTTCAAATTTTGCTTATAACACGGAAACTATAAGAGATAATGACATTGAGTTTTCGCTATACGATAGAGAAAAACATCAGCTATTTAGCAAAATTTATTTCCGCCCATAAATGCCACGCCTACTAAGGAATATACTGAATTGTTATATATAATGCCTTATATTTCAGGCGTTATTTAATATTTGGGAGCGAATTTATTTGTTGTTGGAAAGCTGATGTTTTTTCCAGTCGCATGGTGAAAATGCCTTATATTTTATAATAATAATAAGGTTGTGGTAAAAATAATGGATGGATGATGATAGTGCGTTTTTTAATAAAGTAAGAAAGAAAGAATAATGTCTGTCTATTTCATTATTTATTAATTAATTATTACATTGTATTCATTTAACGTAATTATTTTAACAAAAAGGATTATAAAAAATTTTTTTTTTTTTGTTTTAATATTAAAAGTAAAAGCCCCTTTTTAATTTAGTTTTCATTTTATTTATACTAAATAAAGCCAACATAATTTCTGAAGGTTTTATTTTTATTATATTTCATATAAAATAATAATTAATATGCAAGAAATTTAAGCTTACTTATCCAGCTATAGTTTAAGGCCATAACTAAAAATAAATAAAAATTTATAATATTCAATAAAAACAAAATTAAATTGTTTGTTTAATTTATTTGGAAACTCGTTAGAAAATAAAGACGTAGTCGACCATTGTCTGACGTAATATATTAATTAATTACTGGCATATACCGCTACTGCGTCGTGCGTCGTGGCCACTTTAGCGGGGAGTTACAAATTTGACACACTTCTCAAGCATTTCAGCTGGCAAAGCAGCAATAGCAGTTGTAATGTTATCATTCAGGGCAGCTATAGCAGTCGTCTTCACTTTACCAGCTAGTACATCAGCAATAGCAGTCTCTTCTTAACTCGAAAGACAAAAAATAGTCTAGTGAAGTCAAATCGTATGCTTTTGACGTCCAATGAAGAACACCATGACACGAACCTATTTAATCTGAAAAAAAATTACACGAAAATCCAAATAGCAAAAAAATTACCTGTTGTATAGAAATCCATGTATTGCGGGAAAATTCATTATAGCCGTCTTCTGTTTAATACCTTCGTAGTTGGTTCGTTGCTGTCGGCGATAAACATTAGTATAGTTTAACTACTTGACTCTGGAACCGCAGGTACATCGTACACATGAACACGTTACGTAGCTTAATTAAGCAGTCTGAAAAATAGAACTCTACATTGTATCCAAAGTTCTCTCGAAGGAGAGAATAACGTTTATACTTTACAAGAAAGAATTTAATTACAAACGAAAATTATTTAATTTAATAGGAAAAATTATTTTTTAATTTTATATAAAAGAAAGAAAATTCTAGTCCAATTATATGAAGTGCTTAGAGATGTGCCCCTGTTGGCATCACAAGCTCTAGTAGAAAAAGCAAAACTCAGGCTGATGGATGGATCTCTTCGATGTATGGGCTATTTTCACGGATAGGTACAAAATGGAGACAGCCACGGAAGCAGGCGTCGTCGTCTATGAAATCAATATCAAGAAATTATTGTTAAAGTCGCAGGGCTGGTCAGGAAACATACAACGCTGAAGTCTTTGAGAGAACATATTTTATATTACATCTAGCATAGGAGTGTAAAAGGCTGCTAGGCCAGCCTACGTTCGATTAATAAATTAGATTAAGCTGGATACCTTGTTATTCCGAAGTGACATATAACTGACAAGCTCAGGTTATTCGTTATAAATAACGCCGAAAGAGAAGTCGGTGAATCAACGAATAGGCTTCTTCTTTGGAATAATTGAGAAAAGGTTCGATTCAGTGACCATGCTTAGGATGGATGTAGATTGAACTGTAGTAGCGTGGCAAAAGCCTTTTGGCCGAAGCTTAATTCTATTAATCCTAGGCATTCTAATTAGTAAGAGGGAAATGAGAGTTGTTCTAGGCATGGGGTCATTAGACGTGTATATGTACGTACATGATTGGTAATTACAACCCTTCAATCAGCCTACGACCTACTTCGCACACCACTCGTGTTGTGTGTGTTAATTTTATACATGAGTGGCGGAACCACAGTTTAAAGTCTACTCCGAACGACAGATTTTTGAGAAACATTTCATGGCAGTTTTTGCCAAAAATCTGTTGAGTGAAAGTCGCAGAAGAAATATTTTCTATTATTTTTGTTGGAGATGTTTGATCTGGGGCTTGACTCGTGGCCTTACACTGCCTATTAGACTACGACAAGTTCAAACCATTTAGATATAAGTTCAATAGATGGAATAGGAATAGCTCTGATTTTTGTTACCATGTGAGGTGACAAAAAAAACAGTTGATCCATATTGTATGCCACTGTCCCTATCTACAAAAACGTAGGCGGAGATGGCTATGTAGTGAATTTATTGAGAAAGTGTTAGATCTGAAAGACAGTAAGCTTGTGGATCTAATAGGGTCCATAAAAGGTATTGACTGGTTACGATCACTTCTTTATCTTATATACATGACATTAGTACCTTTTGAGGGTGTAATGGTTATAGACAAACTTCACCCTTCCAACCTAACAAAAAATGAACGAACGAATATTTCTAATATTAAAAACATCTAACGTACGTACTATTCAACGTTCACTGTAATAAAAATTTATATATCTACATACATATGTACACTAATTGTAGAAAATGTTTACTTAAAGTGTTGTATACATCCGAAAAAAACTGAAACTAAAGAATACATATGTATAATGCGCCAATAATTAAATACATTGAATAAATAAAACATTAATTGCACTTGATTGAGTCTTATTACTGTAATTAAACAAATAATATTCGAATTCCTAAGGAGATCAAAATGTGAAACCTCTGGTATAATATCAATAATGAATGAGTCTGGTTACCAAACGTTTAATACGAGTAAATATGGAGAAAAGTAGGAATCAAATTCAATATGAGGGGGTAGCAATACATTTATTTATAAACTGTTATTATTACCGATTCTATTAACTGCTTTTCTTATTGCTAATGAATAAATAATGGCAATTCCACAAATCAATCAATGTTTGTTTACATTTATTAAAATAATCTTCAGTAGATGTAATCATTAAGCTGATGAGTCAATTCTCAAAAGATATTGCCATGAAAAGTTTCTCAAAAATCTGTAAAGAAGGTTTAAGAATACATAGAATATGAAACACCACGTGTCACTAGGTTCACTAGTCCCTCTCCTTGTCTTTGACATTCGACTAATAGCAACGGAAAGAGTCGTCCATGATCCTGTATATTTAGAACATCTATTGATTACCGCCCCGAACACTATCCCTCAATGATTTTTCAGAAGGGCGATTATTTACCATCTTAAAAGCATAAAAAAGTACTTCTTCTGCGCAGCTATACAACAGATCCTAGTCCGAATAATGCCGAATAATATAGCTTGGCCACCAGCAGATGAAATAAAAGAATGGGTAGCAGATGATATGAGGAAAGCTGCACAGGCTTTTCGTGATAGTCAAATGAGCCTTCTCTTAGCATCATAACCCTTTACATTTGGTGCACTCTACACAATTTTACAACGAAATGCAAGAAGCGATAAGGCTTACTCATACCTTAACATAAGGTGCGCATATGGAAAATAAATAGTTCAGATACATATCGGAAGAGTCACTATACTGTGGACTAGCACGAGCAGTTGTACGTCCATTATGTTTTCAAATTGCCACAATACATGAAATTCCCAAAAAGTTTTCTGTATTAAAAAAACCGCACTGGAAGATTTTAAAATCTTTTAAATTTTAGAAAGCCGCCTGGAACAGTTTAATATGTTTCCGTGTTTTCACTAGAGAAAATGTCATTTTGTTTTTTTAATTTACACGAAGAGGTTTAAGGACGTGTACCGTAGTCTTGAAGACAAGTAGAAACGTCGTGGAACGTCGACAAAACCAGGATATCACCGGTGCCTTTACAGCAAATGCAAATACTTTGGAAAAAAGCCAAAAGGCTAATTGGACGATAACATCACTCGAGCGATGAGCTCTGGTTATCGTCGTTACTTGTATGAGTTCAAGAGGCGCCTCTTTTTATGAAGAATGCTCCGCCTGGTTCGAAATAGCAGTGCCTACAGGAGTGTCCATAAGTACAAAAATTTTACTAAAGCGTTAGCTCCACTTCAGATTTGCTCAAAAGTTTTATAGACCACAGCAGTCTCGCCCAAATTTTTTTTGACAGTTTTTATGCCTCCATGACGTTATCACTGTTACTTGTGTTCATTAGAAAAAAATGATAATTATTCACACTTTAAAGGGCAAGGGGTTCGTTCAAACAAATAAAGTTCTTAGTTTTAACAGAAGTGGTTTTAAAGATTGGAACAATTTTATTACATATGAGCTCTATTACTTTGAAGGGGACTAAAATGTGGTAGACACTGATGAATAATTACTGAAAAAATAAATGTAATTGATATGATTTAAATATAAAAATATTTCATTCTTTGTGAGATCTGCTTGCAGACACAAAATAAGACATTCACTCCCACCCACTTTAGTTGATGAAAAAAGAAAAAGAAAATAAAAATAAAAGAATCTTCCGTGGAAAGTTTCTTTGTCATTTTTCTGTGCACTAAAGTGCGTTAATAAAGACTAATTTAGTTCTATAAAATCGCATTGCCTATCTTCAGATTGATTAAGGAAAAGTACCATATACATACATATGTATGTATGTTTGAATAAAATAAATTGAATTTTGTACAGCTTATATTTTTTTGTGCATACACTACATACAACATATGTTGTATACGTTTGATGTAAGGAGTGCGCACAAAAAAATTTCACCATACGCTTTTCGTTATAAAAAACTAAACTCAACTTTAAAATTATTTAAATCAACTTTTCAATAAAAGAAAATATTGTTTAATTTTTGGAATTCCTTTCAATAGGGCGTTCATTGTTTTACTTGTTCCCATTTTCATTTCTCTACTTCCTATTAAATTCATTTTAATTTTTTGACTAAGATTTTTGGGTCTTTCAATATGGCAGAGTTTTTTTTTTGTGGGATTCGCTTACCAGGTTACAAAAAACAACTTTATACACATTGTGCCACTCATTTTTTGCTATTTCGTCAAAAAGCCGTAAAAGATCCAGTCAGTTAACAAATATGTCCCATTGTACATTAAAAATCGCTATTTTTCTAAAAAAAAAACCTTTGGCAAATTTCTCACCCTCTTCAACTGCAATTTTTAGAATTTTAAAAGAGTCGGTAGTATTTCGCTTTATGGGTCCCTTTTATTCCAGAGGTATTATGATGTTTTGACAAAAATCTCTATAATCTTCAATTCCAATTCTTCTGCCACCTTTACGTTTTGTTCCAGAATTAAAAAATATTTATTTTTTATTCGTTTGAAAGACATATTGATGCCACTGTTTGTGAAATATAATATCGTTCAAATACCAGCCACGGCTTTTCTGGGTGGAGCACAGGCCTAATTGTCCAATTTTCCACGACTCTGGTGTCTAAATCAGACTGGAATTGACCAATGGCACGAGTTATATTGCCTTTAAGGACCGGACTTAAGAAAACCCCATAAGAAAAAGACAAACGAGGTTAAATTGCATGATCTCGGAGACCAGTTCACATCACATCTACATAAGATAACTATGCCTTAATAAGATACATACATACCTACATAAGACAATTATGCGCGCTATATGCTTTTGGCGTCCAGAACGTCCAATTCAGGCCAAAAGACGTTGTTAGCCATCGTCCTATAGTGCTCGTTTTGACAGTTATGACCTGGCCAATGTAGTTCTTTAAGAAAGACGTCGATTTAAAAGTCATAGCCAACAATGACACACCAAACAATGACTTTTTAGGGATGTTTTTGACGCTCTTGCATCACATGTGGATTGGTATCGTACCAAATTCGAAATTTTGATTGTTTGTTTTGTAGATTCAGTTACCAGAGTCTATTCAGCGAACATATGTACATCGTTGTCTATTGTCATCCATGGTGATTTGACAAAACAGACAAGAAATTGACAATCAATTTAACAGATGTAGCGGCAACAAAACGGCCATTATCAACTATCGAACTTCCTGTTGGAACAGCCGTACTACCATAGAAACAATTTTTCGGTTAACAATTGATCTTCTCTATTATTTTTTGTGAATGATTCTTACGTGAATCCTGTTCAATGCTTATTTTCAAAACAAAAAAACTAGGTTTTTAATCGAAATAAAATATTACGCGTGTTTACCGGGAAGCATAATTAATAAATGCAAAATCACTTTAACTATATATAAAACTAGAAACATGCTCAAATTTTTTAAAGCACACTCCTTAATCACTATAAAAAAAATTAAATCTATATCATAACGAAATATTAATGCCATTTAAGAATGTTTTTCTGCATATTGTTTAATTAAAATTGTTTTCTGAACGCTAAGAAAATTAATTACGTTCCATTTTTAGGAACTAACTTTAACTTTAGGTTAGATTAGCTTAGGTTGGATTTACAATGTATTACAGGCGGCACGACTTCACTGGGAGACCCAGTACATTGTGGGTTTATACATTATGTTCAATGTATCTTAATGAATTTGAAGTAAACTTTTTTAACGTACTTGCCTTAGGGACCTCAAACCGTTTTTCGTTCTTTTTAACGTAACTGCTAATGACCAATATTTTTAATATTTTAAAAACATATCCTGACACTGTTAATGGATCCTTATTAAATCAAAATGATTCATGAAATGGTAATGAATAATGGGTACATGGTTTTGGTGACCCAAGATTTGAGAAAGTACATTTATTTCTGTTCGTACTTTCCTTCGACTTCTAGTTATGGATCGTTAAAGAGGATCAATACGAAAAAAGTGCACGGAATTTTTAATCAATCATAGGAGTGACAAATTTTTTACCCTAGTATAATTATTGATAGCGTACAAAGTTATACCAAAAACTAATTTAAGGCAATTTCACGATAGAAACATTCTTTATCACTAATGCATTATATCTTAGGAGGGTGGGGGTAACCTGCAATAAAGACAAAATATGAAAATAAAGTCCCCCTATTATTCATATAAATCAGAGTTAAATTAATTTTCAAAATTTTTTTTCTGCATTAAAAATACGTTCTAATTTTTCAATTGCCATTCGACGAGAATATTCCCTAAATAAATAAACAATTGCCACGTATTATTGTATTTAAAAATTACGACAATTGAAAATGGTGTAGTTAAGTATAACTTCACTTTGATTTTGATTACTCTACATGTGGTAATTTAGAGTTTATTGGACTTTGTTGATGTCACTTAAAAATGGTCATCATTTAGCTGATAAAACTACCATTTAGGCAATTTTTCAATTAAAAATAAATGCAATTTTATGTTTTTGTTTTAAACAGAAATCAAAACAATAATTATACTCCCATGCACTTAATTCGGCAATTAGTGAAGCACTTAATAAGAACTAAATTGGTGGCTACATTTTAAAGTACATTTAAATATTCCTTAAAAACCCATCAACATTGTATACAACCGGCAAATTAAAAAAATCAGATTAAAATCACTTGCAAGTAAATCTAATTAAAAACAGCAACAAATTGTCTGATAAACATCATTAACATAATGAAAATAGAAAATGTTCATACATATATGAGTGAGTGTAACTCATATTGTGGCGATGATAACAATAACGATTGCAATGATGATCATCGTGAATATGTTGTTGATTGTACTCAAATTCACAAGTGCCAAAAAGCAATCTTCCCCACTGAACACTCTTCCAGAGAATACAACAAAAATTATATTGGATTAAATTGTTTATCCAACCTCCACGCAATGAACTCATTGTTGCTGATGTATTTGTATGAAAGCGATTTTTATTTCATTCGAGTATATTCGAAATCAGAGAGAAAGACTATATAAAGCTCGTTGTGATTAAGAATTGTCATCAGTTTAAAGCAGATCAAGCTTAGCTCAAGATATCAGCGACTTAATTGTACAGAAAGAAATTTTTGTGATTTATACCACGCTTTTGTTCTACAAATACATAAAAAAAAACAAAGTCAAACATGAAGGTTTCACTAGCCATTTTCATTGCTCTTTTTGCTCTGGTAAGTTTTAAAAATTGCAATTCGCTACAAACTAAAAATTTATTTATAAAGATTTGAAATCATATTAAATCATAAATAATATTAAATAAACAATAATTTTTAAACTTTTAGGTTTCAGCCGAATACAAATTACGCAACCAGGAGGATTTAATGAAGGCTCGTAAAGAATGTATGGAAACCAAAAAAGTCACACCTGAATTGATTGAAAAATACAAGAAATTCGAATTCCCCGATGATGAAATTACACGCTGTTATATTGAATGCGTTTTCGAAAAATTCCAATTATTTGATCCCAAGGATGGCTTTAAAAATGAAAATTTAATTGCTCAACTCGGCCAAGGCAAGGAAAACAAGGATGAAGTTAAGGCTGATATTGAAAAGTGCGCCGATAAGAATGAACAAAAATCTGATTCATGTGCCTGGGCCTTCCGCGGCTTCAAGTGTTTCATTAGCAAGAATTTACCTTTGGTTATGGAAAGTTTGAAGAAGAACTAAAATGTTAATGTTATTAACCAGCAAACTAAATATTTCTTTACTTTTAATTTGAATACAAACAAAAAACACAAAATCAACAGCAAAGTTCTTCAAATCATCGATGAACATCTCTATGATTTGAAAAGAATTTAAACGTCAAACAATGGTCAAATGAATCATCTCTTACGTCCTTCAATCGTCATTTTTTATTATGTTTTTTTTTATAAAAGTGTTAAATACTTTAGTTAATTTATGCAACTAAATAAAGCAATTTCTATAAAGATAATTTTAGTAATTTTTTTATTATAAATTTTAAATCAGTACAACAATTAAGAAAATATATGAAAAAGAAGAACTTTATGTGAAAACTCAAGCTCTTTGAGAATTATCTTGATATCATTCTCAAATTCAATTTAAATTCAAAATACAAAATTAAGCTATAGAAGCACTATAATACTTTAATAAGTTTCTACTGTGGGAAATATGAACAAAAATTGTGGATACTTTAAATTTTGCGCCATTTTAAGATTTTTTTCTTTTTTTAGCGAAAGATTTGTAATACAATGTAAATAAGACGTTACATTCTTGTAAACAGAACTGCTTCCAAACGAACATTTGGTTTATCAGAAATCATAGAATGTAAATTCCCACTGGTATTATTTAATCTTCTACGGTAGGGATTCATAAATACTCGAAGTAACTTATCGCTACTTCGCAAGCATTCGATATTTTTTTACTGATCAAAATCGGTAAAACATTGATGCCTTCTCCGGTGCATCAATGCGCATCATAATCTCCCAATAAATGTAATAAAAGGCTTTGTAAATATTTTCTTGAAAATAGTTCAGATGGAAGTAGATAAGGTACAGAGACGGACCGTTGCATAGGGTAAACAAGTCTAAATAAGATAACAGACTAATCTAACAAATCAATCCTAGTGTGTTGCTTCCACGAGAAAGGTTACGCCATCGAAAATGGTGCTCCATTCAACTTGAAGAAGAAATAAAAAGGATAGGTCATAGCAATACTATGGCCGATTTCCTAAACCCATGTTGTAAAGCATGATTTGAAAAATACTTTGGCAGCAAACCTGCGTTACAAAGAAATGTTATGTATAAAAACGACGGTTATGTATAGATTCACACATCAAGCATATGCCACAAGAATTATAACCGTTTGCATACAAAATAAAACTGATGGGTTTTTTTTTGCACATGATACTCATCCAACTGAGCTGCAACAGGAAAAGAGACATAAGGCATTGCCAAATATTTTAAATAATAGTTTACGAACTCAATGCATTTTAAATAAGCTTTGCAATTTAGGTTTAGCCAGAACACTCAGCTCCTATGAGGTGAAAAACTGAAACAGATAGGTAGGACTGGATCCAATTTTATTGTGAGGAGGGTAGCTTCTATGACATTGATGAGGCCAGAACCTTTCTGTCGCGTATAAAAAGTGGTTTGAAGACCAACATCGGCGAAAGGAAAGATGAAATGTGGTTGAGAACACTCAGCTCCTATGAGGCGAAAAACTGAATCAGATAGGTAGGACTGGATCCCATTTTATTGTGAGGAGGGTAGCTTCTATAACACTGATGAGGCCAGAACCTTTCTGTCGCGTATAAAAAGTGGTATGAAGACCAACATCGGCGAAAGGAAAGATGAAATGTGGTTGTGTTATGTCTTAGATTATTTGGAAATAGCCTAGGGATGACATTGTAGATTCAAAAAACATTTGCTTTAGAGCAGGGATCGTTTAAGGCCCAGTAAGTAGACTCCGTGATGTGCAGAACGAATCACCAGAACATAAGACTTAGAACCTATGCTGCGTTATTTCATCGCTACGGAAATACCTGTGCATATCAAGTAATAGGCAGAAAGTTATCCTTACGGCGATACCCCATATAGGTTGGGACAGAACAATATTGTCTGGTCGTGGTACTCCACTACTCCTACGCAACGATAAATACAATCCTTTTTCATTTCTATTTTGTTACAAAAATAAATCAATACAGGAGGAATTCTGCTTCATCAGAACAACATCGCACCACACATATCGCTAATGCGGCTATATCAGCACAATGGTAAATAATAACCGTTCTAAACATTTGAAAGAAACTGGTATTTTGAAGTTGTAATAAAATCGTGCACCTACTTTTGAAAAAAGTTTATCGCCACACATTTAAAATCATTTTCATTTTATTTTAATTCTTTACAAATAGTAAGCTTTCTTACCTGTATGCTTAATTGAAAACATCTTTGGCAATGGTATAATAATTAAGTACGTACGTATACAACATAATTTATTCAAGACAAATTATATTTAAGAAACCTAAAATATTTTTAAACCAAAATAAAAATGCTTTGTTTTTTTTTATAATATTTAAGTATATTATTTCTCTATTGTTTTTTATTTATAATTATAATTAGCTTATTTTTTTTATTAGCATTAATAATCAATATTTTTTCTTTATTTTTTTTTTCAAAAAAAATGTTTGTTCTTTTTGTGTGCATTTTTTCCATTTCTTTTTGCCTTTTTCATCTTGCAATATTATTCATTTTTTGAATGATTCTCTTTTTTGTATCTTCTCTATCATTATCATCTGGTGTTTTGTTTTGTTTTTAATTTATTTTTATCTTTTGTTTATTTACTCCATTTTTTGTAAAATATTTTTTGATGTCCTTTTTTAAAATATTTTTTAAATATTTTTCATTTTAATCTTTTTTCCGTTAGGTCTCTTCTTTTTTATATTTTATATGTTTTTTATTTTCAATTTGTTTTTATTGTGGTTTTCAAAAATAAAAAGGTTTTACAGATATATGTATAGATATATTTTATTTGGTGATCATTCAAAAAACATTATTAGCCACGTTTTGTTTTGTTTGTTTTAGGTTTTAGTTTAAAATTGTTATTTTTACTAGAAACAATAGACGGTTCTTTCTTTTATGCATCTTCTTCATATCTTCATTTATATTTTATCTTTTTGTCATATTTTGTGGGTTTTTTCATTTTTTCTTTGATTTTTTTTCGTTCTTCTTTTCTTTTTTCGTCTCTTTTTCCACACATCTCTCTTTTTCATCTATTTTTATTTTTTTCAAGTTCTTTTTCATGTTTCGGATCTTTTTATTCTTTTGTATTTTCAAGAAGATTGTATTTTTATATGGCAATCATATAATGTTTTTTGAAATCATTATATATTGTAAAAAAAATCTGAAATCAAATTAATAGTGTTGAAATAAAATGCAATACGAAAAACAAATAAAGTGCAAAATTAACTAAAAGCTATAACGGATATTCGGTATTTTAAATATCGGGCTCTTCTAAAGGCAACCAAAAACAAAGCGCATATGAAACCAAAAAACAAATGTATGAATAATAGAAATCCATATATAGAGTAGTGTAGTTTTTTTTCATTTTTGCTTTAAAACTCTGTTGCAAGAAAACACATTAAAAACAAATTTCTTATAGTAATATTATAAAAAAGAAATTGAATAGAAAGAAAATTAAGAAAAAGTGGGAAAGCATTCAGTACAAAATATAATAAAAAAAACCTTGATTTTATAAAAGAAGTTAATCCATTATATCCAGTCTGAAATCAGTTATTTTAAAATATTGCATTGCAAGTAATAAAATCGTTATTTTTTCATTAGATTGCTTGGTGATGCTTAGAAAAGTCTGTTAAGTAATAAAATAATCAATTCAAATTGCTGCGAATTGCAGCAAAATTTAATTATTTTCGAAAAGTATGCACCAAGTTTTTACATGGTGAAACCTGAATAAAATGATTCTAACTATGCTACAAAAACAGACAAAACTAATGGATTTCTTTTACCACATCCGTATGTAATATTCTTCTAAATAATATACGTTAATTTTTCCAAACTAAGAAATTTTGAACACATTAAATTATCAACATTATGGAAACTACTGCACTATATTTTTCTTGGTTTATAATATTTCACATTTCTCACTTTTTATCTTCACCTTTTTTCCACAAGAAGAATGTCAAACACCTTGTTTTATAAAATGCCTGGCTCTTCATTTCTGAGATTTTTTTCGCATAAACTTTTGTCTGACTGCGTTGTCAGAGGCATAGTCATTGTCAGGCAATTAAGGATTAAAGAAATTGCAAGGTTTTCTGACAAATATCTCACAATCCTGTGGGCTGATAATTTTAGATTATTTTTTGTAACCTTGTAGTGGACAAAATGAAAATTGTACTATTTTAAAATATAAATTCTGTTCCTGTTTGTGAACAAAATCGCAGACTTTTTAATTTAAGCCAATATTAAAGTAAGTAAGAATGAACTTAAACCAATACTACTAGAAAAGATTGTATTCGTAATATGTTTTAGTATTTATAACAATAAAATTTAATAAGGGTCCTCATGAAAATGTGTAAGTTTTATAAAGTGTACAAACTGTCACATATCAAACTTGATTTCCGCAATCCTTTTAAAATTCTAATTTTGGTTCGTAAAGTTGCACAGAGTATTGAAAACTTATTTAACTGATACTAGTACTGTTATTAATAAATCACCAATAATTTTCCGAATAATCAACAATTTATGATTCGATTATGGATGGCAACCGAACCCAATGACGGCAATTTCAATTTTTGAAAATAATTTAAATTTTTTTAAGGCTTCATGTTAATTTTTACTCAAATAATTTCTGCCATCTAACATTACAACACAACTGTTTAAAAAAAAAACAATTGTTATTAGAACCATTTCATGAAAACCCTTAATATAATCACTGTGGTTTTAAAATTTAATAAGACATTTCGGTACATGCATTAGTAAATATAATCTTCCAAATTAGAGCAACAAAAGGTTTTGATTTGCAGAATTTTCTAGTGCCAAGATACAAAAAATATAAGAAATAGGTGTTTTAGATGTAAAAAAATTAATCAACATGCAATTTCATGTGATATTTATATAAAAAGCAAGTGAACGGTCTCTTTTTAACCAAAAAAAAGTTATGTTAGTATAAAAACTCTTCTAAATTCCTTTGAGTTAGTTAAACAAGTGACACGAAAAGTTTTGCATAGGCATTGCTGCACTTCATTTTGAAAATATGAAGTTTAATTATAATTCGACACCTTGTGATCCTAATACTTAAACGTATAGCCCCGTAGATTTTCGTTTCTTCATTCTGAACGCCGCGGTCAGGCCATGTTAATTTACTTTTTTGCTTGAATTTTTAGCACTGCGTTCTTTTTTTAATTTACGCACATTATGTTATTTTATTTTGGTGCTATTAGCTATAATTCTAACTGCTTGTTGTTCCTACGGAACAGTTATGATTTTATGAAGTATTTCTATATAATTTTACAAAATTTGTTTAATGTCAAGCAGCAGAGTATTATGCTCCTTCATCTTTCTTTATATTATTTTTTCTTTATATTCGTAGAAGACCTTTAGGATCGTGACTTAAATACACTTGTATATATGTATTTTCCATATGACCACTCAAATGAGTTCCTCATGTTTAATATATCAGACAACAGACATGACTATCTCATAATCATTTTTATCGTTATTAATTCCTGCAAAAATATCAGCGAAAAATCGTGCATAATAGATAATACTTCCCAAGAGGAATAGAAAATTATTAAATCACAATATTTTTTTTCAATCTTCTTGCGACTTAGGTTGTAGGCACCGTTGTCTTATTTCTTTTCCTTCACAAATGTTATGCCCGTTACTTATTGCATTTAAAATTTATGTGAAATTGGTGTCGGAATTAATAATAAGAATTAAAAAAACAAAAAATTATGTATAACAATAAGTTGTAAAAAATTGGTTACATGCATTGCATGCGTTTATAATTATAAAGCCAAAAAATTAAATATCTACTCACCATTAAAAGTAGGTAAGAATATTAATCAGTAAGGAGCATAGTAATTAACACGTCCACGATAACTTCTTCTAGAACCAAAGACAATAACGCATAAGTAAAAGAGGTCATAAAAAGAAAAACACATTTATTAGAATGAATAAAAGAAACTAACACTTACATTGGACGACGGGTGCCACGGAACGTGGAGGTGTGGCAGCAGGCTCTTGAAACGCGAGCACCTCCTCGACCGCGAAAACTGCCGCGGGGGAAACGATTAGTTGTAGAGAGGCCAGGACGATTTGTACGTTTTGACATAACCTAAAAAAATTGTGCAAACATTGTAGACAAGCTTTACATTTTCAACTGCCTGAGGCGAGACGAGTATGTTTAATACCTTAATTTGACGGCCACGGAACAATGTCTCATTCATTGCGAGTGCAGTCTCAACATATTCTTTGGAACCAAATTCAATATAGGCAAATCCTTTAGGATGGCCGTCAGCCTTATTACACAAAATAGTTACGCGATTAATTGTGCCACAACCATGGAAATGAGCCTCCAATTCCTCGGCCGAAGCACCATAGTCAACATTACCCACATATACAGAACGGGTATCAATTTCCTGTTTCTCTTCCAACGACAAGGGAACTGTAGCTAAGCCCGTTGTCGATCCGGCCATCTGTTTATCTACCTCAGACTGCATTTGCTTAATTTTTTCAGCTTCTTCTTCCATTTCTTTAACACGAGCTTTTATAGCTTCCAACTCTGGATCAATCTGCATATTGTTATCCTCCTAACAATTATTAATATTATATTTAATAAAAATTAAAAAAAAGCAAAATAAAATGCGTCTCTTATATTTTTTTAAGAAATTAAACTGTGCGAATTCAGGTGAATTAAAATCACACGCCCAGATTTGCTCCAACTTAAACGAAGAAATAAAAATCGATGCTAACAAAGCAAAAAAAGAAAAAACAATGGGTTTGAGTTTGGTATAACCGACACAAAAATATTCTGCTTTCTACATAATTCGGCATCGCAATGGTGTTGCCAGATTAGACATTTTTAGAGATGGTATTCTTTCATACACTTAAAAATGCCTTGGATTGGGACAATCAAATCCTTGGGCTTTCGATTTCGCTTCAAAATGTTTTTGGTTTGAAATATTGAATTTTGAAATGATTATATTAATTTTTAAATAACATTTACATGCTTAAAAATAATTTGTTTAATATTTGCTAAATATAAACTCATAATCCAGGTCAGGATAACATATCTGCTATTGAAGTTAGGGAATTTTTTTTTTTAATTTTTTATAGAATCGGGACCAAAGCGTGAAATAAGTTTAATATTTATGAAAATTTTGAAACAAATTAAAACCACACAACAAATTTTCTATAATTGTAAACAATTTGACAACATTTAATCATCAAGTCTCATACCATTTTTTCTCTTAAGGGTTTTTACATAAATAAATCTGGCAACGTTTACTTCTTAAACTATACATTTTATTTTTTGCTGTTGCTACAGTTTCCCGAAATACAAAAAGCTTCTGCTCAAAACTTGTTTTTATTCCTTTTTTTCTCCACTGTTTTTGCGTTGGACTTTTTTTTTCTTTTTTTGCAGCGCCAAAAAAAATTGCGGACAAAACGCAAAAACCTGTTTTCTTCGTGCTCATTTTGTGCCTGCCAACATATACAGTAATGTGCATTTCCTTTTACTTACCTCATTTGTTAGTTCGGTTTCATTTTCACCATTGGCTTCATCCAAATTCTCCAAAAGTTGATCCTCATTCAGTGATAAATCTTCATCGGCCATTTTTGTATATATTTTTTGTTGTGATTCAAGTTTGTAAAAATGAATTAAAACTCTTTGTTATGGTTTGAGGTACGAACTTTATAAGCGTCCTTTTTTTTTCCTACTTTTTGTATTTTTTTTAAATGACGTTGTACTTTTTGCTATCGTACCTTTTCTCTGTATTCTTCAATACTCTTTGACTTGTTTCTTCGCCGAGTTTGCTACTACTTCAAGTACGAATTCGCCCAAAATGGTGGTATTGTGTGCGCTGCTGCTGGTGGCAAAAATCTAGAAGCACATAAAAACACGCGTTAATATTTTCTTGAACAGCAATACATATTTTAAGATAAGAGGTTTATTAAAGGGTAAGTTTGTTTTGTATTTTGAACTGGTTTTTGATTAAATTTATCGTAAATTACCGTAAATTTTATATTTTTTTACAATCACAAAAAGAGCAAAAAAATTCCGCCTTCCCTAAACGCACACAAATGTAAAAAGAAAATTTTTAATTTCATTCAATTTTGACAATCTAATAAAAGAGCTGCCACATTGTTTTTGATGAACAATAATATTGTCAGTACAGTGAAACATTTATAACGTTTAACTTGTGTATAAAATGAGTGATTCTGAATACGAAGAAGAGGAATTTTTAGTATTTGCCGATTTTAAAAATCAGATAATGCCAGAAGAACTATCAGACAAAAATTCTGCAATTAAAATAATCGGCATTGAAAGTAAAAATCCCATAGCTGAAATAAATGGAAATATTTTTAAAGGTAAGTAAAGGTAAGATTTGTATTTTAAGTAATCGATCATTTTTATATGTCAAGCTATTTTCATAATGATATATTATTTTTCGTTTCCATTAAGGCTGCTAGACTTCAGATTATAATTTCGCTTATATTTCATTAAAGAGAAAATTAAAGTAATTTCTTCCTTTCCGCCTAACTCTCTGTGGATCATACTCTAACCATTGTTTTCTGTCATCCAATTGTAGCTTTTAGTCCATTCAAATCTCTTCTGCCAGTGACTAAATGTTAATTTATATATTATTTATTTATAGTTTATGTAGTCATATATAAAACAATAACATATTTTTTCAGGGACATACGATTACGCTATGGGAACTGAAATATTTTTTGACAAAGACGTTGATGCGCCTGCGCCAGATCCACTTTATGAACTCAGTTTTCGACAGAAATATAAAATAGCTGCTACAACAAACAAAGTTATTAATTTTAAGCGAATTTATGTCGAAAAAATTCCGGATAAAACTCAAAATATTGAAGATCCTGAAGCAGATACGTCAGAAGATGTACCACCTGAAGAGACTTTAAGACTGAATATGACCTACGAAGATGCAATCAAACAATTTCCAAGTGTTAATGATCCGCAATGGAAAGAAAAAGATTTGTTTTAAAATATGTATAAGTAAATATGACATGTATTTAGTTTTTTAATAACAAAATTAAATAAATAAATTTTTAAACCATTATTCTAATCAATATCCAATTAACTTTAATTGAAATCAAATATCAGAATAATTCAATAGCCAAAAACCAGTAAAAATTGTTGCCCTATTAATAATTATGAAAATATTGATGTGTACATAAACATGGACAAAAAAGATTGTTTTAGGAAACTTAATAATGATGGAATTTTTAATTGTATACGTATTAGGAAGCTTTTTAACATAACGTTTTGTTCATTATATACGAGTATATTAACTATTTTAAATTATAAACATTCAATTTTAGATTGCTGCGGTTTAAAAAATGGAGGAAATATTAGGACAGTCTATGCGGCCTCCAATTGTACTGAAAGACTTTTTAGCGGAGTATAAAAAATTGTTTAAAAATCCTTATACGCTGCCATGCACTGATATTGATATAAGAGAGGTTATGCAGTTGTCCGAAAACAACGAACGCTTTAATTCCATTGAAGAAAATTGCTCTATAGATCAATTGAAACAACCCAATGATACACGTGTTGCTGAATTTTTGCCTGGCGATACGGAAATAGCACGTACTCCTGTTGTAAACCTGGACATAAGAACAATTAAATTGAAAACCTTCAATACGTTAACGAAATCTAAAGCAACTAAAAAGCCAAGTATTTTTCATCGCACCAGAGACAGTTATTCAATGCTTAAACCTCCCCATGTAGACGATAATAACTTACATAATATACAACCTGGTGAAGAAATCAAGCTGTATATACGATTTTACAGACCTTGCCGAGCCACACACATTGGTCGTACATTGGAAAAACCAGTGTTTTCTCAAGAATTTGAATGTCTTGGCAGAAATTTTTTAAGTGAATTGCGCGATAAAATCCACTGCGTTTGCAATAACAAACGTTTTTTCGATGTAAGCGAAAACCCTAATACCACTTTACCATCTAAGGAATCTGATCCGGGCTATTTTTTTATAAACGATACATTCTATAACGATAAACGCAACCCCTTAAATATGGACTATTCTCAGACTATACGAAACTGGGCTAAAAAGGCTAAGGGTTTAAGTAATTTAACGTTTAAAACCGCTCTAATGGAAGAAACGCGGTTCATTGATCTCACCCTTAGCATAGGATTTCCACAACTTTATCAGCATCATGGTAATTGTGAACATGTTTTTGTATTCTCAAACATTGAAATCATAACGAATCCGAGCAAGCAACTTGCGCCCTCATTATCCTGTTATCCGTGTATACTAACAATTTGCCGTTATAATACCAGAACATGTAACATATGCGGCAAAATGAATTATGTTTTTGTAGTCGTCGGCAGTAATCGTCAATTACATGATCCAGCCTACCTCTGTAAGCAATGTTTTACATCTTATCATTACGTTGATGGTAAGAAAATTGGTGAATTCAAAGCATATCGTGTAAATGATGAAGTTCAGATTGCTGAACCAGAAGATACTAATGAAATTGAAGAGCAAAATATTAATGAATCGTTAATTAGTATAGATGAACAAGAAGATTACAATTCGGAAAATGCTGAAGAAGTTAATATAATCATCAAAGAAGAAACAAACTTAAACCTTCAGGAGGAGGAGGAGGATGCGGATTAGCCAATCTTTATATTAGACATTTAAAAATAATTCTTTAAAAACATTTCTCTACACAAAATAAAAGCAATTAAAACTGAGATTAAAACTTTTAACTGTTTTTTTTTAATATTTAAGTTTTCATCTATAATTAATGAATACTCGTTGACAAATTGCTTATGTTAATTGATTACATATCAGGGATTCATTACCATACGCACATTGACAGCATTGCGTTGTCCATCAGGATTAATTTTCAATCTATAGATTCTAAATTGATTTGATAAATTACTGTGAATGAATTAAATGATACAATATAATCGTTCATCTTTAATAGAACTTTCATACCTGCACCGAAAAAAAAATCTGCGTACAGATTTTGATAAAGATCCGATTTTAAAAATCTATCATAAAACCCTTTTATATCAAAACCATACATTTAAGTCCCTGCCACAAAATGTATTTTAATTGTAGGTAACTCTATTTAGTTGTCAATACTTCAGGAAATGTCAAGATAGACAAAATGAAAATACATAAAACAAAAACTAAAAAGGGGGAACTGGAGACACTAATATTGTTATCTGAGCGAAATGTTTGCAGTTTTTGTTAACTTAATTTTTTATTCATCTAATACAAGATATAAACTGGTGGTAGTACATTGTAAATTTATCAAAAGTGACTAATTTCCCTAGAATTAAAATACGAAGTTGGTACTAAAGTACCCCTGCAGTGTTTCAGTGTTTTGAAAACGAAAAATAAATACAACCATCACTGAACAACATATACACTTACTTACTATTAGTAATACAAAATGAATTATAAGAAAAGTATAGTTCAGCAACATGAAAATAATGCCTCATTAACAGAAGACGAAACCGATGTTCCCACAACGGTGGAATCAACAAAGAAGACAACAAATGCAACGATAACAGCTAATGCTAAAGAAAGAAAAGGCTGGTTTCATTCTCTGACTCGACGTAAAAAGACACAAACACAATCCACATTTTATCCTAATACAGGAACGCCGATAACAACATCGTCAACGACACCATCAACTATTCAAACAGATGAGGCATCCAATTTTCTGTCCACCGCTACGTGCCTACAATCCAATAACAATAATGAACCTTTGGTGAGAACTTGTATTGCCACCGATGAAGACCCGTCTTTGGGTGATGTGCCCAGTTGTAGCAGCAGTAATAACAGTACACGCAAACGTAAAGATGAAAAAAGTGCATTTCAACGTTTCCGCAAAAAGATGGGTCTACGTCTGTCCTCGTTTAGACTAAATAAACAGTCATTATCATCATCGACAGACGAAGGGGCTACAACGGATGCCTCATCGGAATTTCTCACACGATCGCCAATACATGAACCCTTGCATTTCAATTTTAAATGTAACAGCCCCAGTAATATATGTGCGACTTCGGCGGACGATGCCGATATGATTCCCTTTACGAATGATTTTAAACGATTTATTAAAAAGAAATGGCTGGAACGCGAAGACGGGCCCAATCATGTAATGTACGAAGCAAGTAGCGAAATGTTAAAGTAGGTATTTGAATAATTACTTAAAGTGTAAAATAAATAAAATTACAAATACAATTTATTAAGTCAGAGCCACTTCCTTATCATGTAATCGAATAGAAATTCCAAGAATTCATTTCAGAGTTCATCTGAATTTAAGATTTCTTTCCCTAATTAAATTTTTAATAGCGTATATTTATAATTCAGTAATAGAGTTTATTATTACACTACAAGACAATAGTATTTTTGCATTAAAGTATTTTATAAACAAGGCGGTCTTTTCGTTTTGATTAATAAATGTAACAAGCTAGATCATTAAGAGCGGAGAGAACGTTTTTAATTACAATAATAATTACACTGTAATTTTATTAATTCGTTAAAAACCAATTTCTTTTCAGTCAAGTCTGGTATTGGGGTGAAATTTCGAGACGTGATGCACAGAAGCAATTAACCGATAAACCGACAGGTTCATTTTTAGTACGAGACTCTGAGACTATCGGTTGTCAGTTTACCCTATCATTTCGAATTATAAATGTAACGCTGCATTACCGTTTGGAATATAGAAATGATTATTGGCATTTTGAGGAATTACAATATGAATCGATTGTTGAGATGATTGAAGATATTCTATACCGCTGTACAAATAATAATTTTTTATGTTTCGTTAAAGTGCCAAATGAAATGCAACCACCGTTTCCTGTTATCTTAAAGTATCCTCTTAGTCGCTATTTAAATATGCCTAAATTACAAGATCTATGTCGTCGGGCCATACAGCGTTCAACAAAGCCGGAGGATATAGCCAAAATGTCTATACCACCAGGCCTACAAGAGTATTTAGCAGAAACTAGAGAACTTGTATTTTAGTAAATCTTACTTTGTTTTGTTTTAACACTTTATTTAAATTAATTTTTTATATATGATTTTCCTGAAACCAAAGATTTTCCATCATTATTAAAATTTTAATCAATTGCCTACAAAAATAAACTAAAAATTCGCAAATAGCTGTTAAAAAAAGAAAACATACTCTACGATTTGTCTAATCAGTCAAATCTTCTAGTATTACCTTAAGTGAAATAATGATAATATGTATTAAATGTTATTAAGAATAATTGCAAGAAGCTTGCTCATATTTCAAACAAAAATGGCATTTATCCTGTAAAAAAAGACGTAAACAGATTATATTGTTTTCTAATAATAAAATGTACGTTTTAAGTAACTTTTTTAAGTATTCTTAACGAAATAAACATGTTCCCCATATTCATGTCATTCATGTATCTGTATTATTGTTCTAATTAAGCATTGCTTGTCTTTTATCCCACTGTCTTCCTTTAATAATTATATTTTTAATAAATTTCTTATTCAAACAAGGAAATAGTATAAACATAAAGGTCACAAGTATTATGTTACAAACGGTATTAGCTTTTTATGTTTAAGCATTAAGGTATCTTGTTTGTGCAATATTGGCGAAACTAATTTACAATCATTGACAAAACCTTGCAAGTATAAAATTTCTTTTTACTCTAGGTAAAGTTCTTTTAAGGTATTAGTTTAATTTTTTTTATAAATTTTTATACAATTATTTATTATCACTATTAGTTCTTACTTTAAACTTATAAAATTTTATTAATAAATGCAAGTACATTTTATTATCTCTGAGATTAAAACTGTTTTGCCACAATATTTGCTTAAACTTGTAGAAAAGGGTATTTTTAGTTATGGAAATTAAACATTATTTGTTGATAAATTTTCCCGTAATTGCCTATTGGTATAAGCCAGCAAATCATTTTCACTTTTAAACTTTAATTTAAATATTAAACGTTATAGCATAAGAGATAAGATAGATTTATTTTGAAAACTTGTTTTACAATTGGAATGTTTTGTTTAAATTATTTTAATCACATATTTTGAAATTTGTTTGCTGTTATTATTAAAAAATTATTTCTACGACTTAAAAATTCAAAATAATTAAATTAATTATGTACCGAAGTTAAATTATTCAAAAAAAAAATTAAATAACAATAAAATATGATAAACAAAAGTAGTAAAAGAAAAATGGATAACTGCCATTATAGAGAACTCAATCGCACAATTTATTTAAACGATGTTAACATTAGTTGCATTAAATATAACAAATATTTTCCACAACCCTATAAATTTAAGAACTAGCTCTTATAATTTTTTAATTCTTGTGCAATAATACTTTTTATTTGTAAGTGGAAGTTCCTATCCTCATGATAGATATTTTTAAATATTAGGTATTATTGTTTACGGTTAACCAATTACATTCGATCTCCATTTACAAAAATTATCAGCCATTTCGGTACTACAACAATTAATGATCACGCTGGTTCCGTATGAACAAAAGAAAATAAATTAACAGAAGTAAAATTACTTTTACACCGGGTCAAAATTTGAAAAAAAAAAAGATATAAGCTCATTATTAACCTTAACTATACATTTTTTGTTCACAAATTGTAATAAAAGAAATTAATATTAAGAAACAAAATTTTATTTTATTTGAAAAAAAAGTACTATAGATTTATTTTAATAATAAAAACAACAACAAATAATTTTATTAGATTTAAGTATTTTAACATTAGCTTATAGTCAACTGAAGCAATTTAAATTAAATTAAAAAAACTAGCCAAAAAATAACTATAAATTAATGGAAATACTTTTATAAATCACGTTTATACTAGTTTAGCAACTTTTTATTCCTAAGTTTTTACACTCTCACTAAAAGGTTTATAATTTCGCATGTAATATTTGAACAAAAAAATTATTTAACCATTTTTAAATATCACATACGTTTTGATACTTGTTGTTTAAATATAATTACGTATTCCTATGTTCAAATTTATTGAAAGCTTTTTTTATAAATTTATTTATTTATTGTTATAGATTTCATTAAATATTAATAAACACTCATTTGAATATAAAAGAAAAATAAATGAAAGAAGATTTATTACCAAAAACAATCACAATATTCGCAACCGTATTCAAATGTACCAATTTTTTCATCTAATCCTAGGTTAGTCAGGTCTCAATATTGTTTTCTATACATGTGTTCGGTCAAAGTTATGAAGACTGTTTTCGGATACAAAAAGTATCCGAAATACAAAAGTACTCGTACCTTCTGAGATTGAAATGAAATTCATTGAAATTGAATTGTATGGAAATAGTATCTTTACTGGTATAATTTTATTTATTTTACTTTACATGATATTAACAAATGTTTAAGAAAATAAAGAAAAAGAACATTTGTTTTTCTAATATAAGATTAAAAATTCAATATTTTACAAACATTACAAATACAAATTATTTTAAGGCATAGAATAAATTTTTGGCTCAATCATATCGTTCATTTTTACTTGTAAATAGCGAATATCATCCTGAGAATTATCCAAATTTGTAATGCAATTGCTTGGTATGTGGCATAATTCTGCAAGACCATCTAAATGAAACGTACGATAGTTTTTATTAATTATAAGAATAACACTGTTCCCAGCAATACTTACCAACAATTAACATTTTAATAGTCTTTGTACGTTTGTTTATATACTCAACTCTACCGGCAAGATATTTTGTTACTCCATACCGTGGGGTTTTATCACTGCAAGCCATCTAAACGTATTAAATTATCAAACGTATTATTACTTTATTTTATTTATATGGCTGATGGACAAAGCTAACTTACTTTAAAAACAATGATATCATTGACGTTTGGCATGTCCAATGCAGCAGAACAGTATCGTAATATTTTATCAACTCGAATATCATTCAAGGAAGGCGAATTTGTTGATTCGTTAACTGTAGTACTACAATTGTCATCTGTTTCATTTAGATCAATAATTTCTGATACTTCTTCTACATCTGAAGATGTATCGAGTTTTTTTTCACTCGATTTTACACTATCACCTTCCTCTATATCTATACTTAAATCAACGCAATTGCTTTCAGAAATAGCATTAATGCTTTCTGATTGTAATTTTGAAGTTGCCTTTTGTTTACTGGGAGACACTTCAGTATTATTTTCGCTTTGAGAGCTTTTAACACTACCGTTCGATGTCAGTTCGTTATTTTTATCAATAGTTGTGCTTTCTATACAATTTGTTGTATTATTTAAATTTGATTTTTCCGTTTCAATACCTTTTTCTTTATTTGAAAGTTCAGTTGTTGCACTTCCTTCGACCGATAATCTTTTAATCTCAGCACTTAAATTTGGTATAGGAGCTAGTATTAAATTTTCTCTTATTTCTAAAAGTGGCTTCCGTTTTTCATTGTCAGTACTGTGACGTTTGATTTGAAAAATTCTTGGTTTTGGAGTAACGGCAACATCTTGTAAAGGACATCGAAATACGACAACAGTTTTCTTTATTTTACTAATATTATTTGCATCTTGGGATTTCTGTTTCGAACTTGTGCTTATGATTTCGCCAGTTTCGTTAAAATAAATGTGACCTTTGCCGGAAGACTGTTTTCTAAACGGATTGTTAGACATCTTTTGGCCCATCATTTCACTTTCATTAAGGAATGTTGACGATGGTATACTAGAGATGCGTTTTAAATCATCGTTAACTATAAGTACATAGTTATAAACATAATTTAAAAATATATATAAAAATAAAAAATATAATGTACATTTTCCATGATAAGCTTATCGATATGTAAAGGAAAATTAATATCAAATTATTATTTTAATATATTATATGTATATGGAATGTATTAGCAGCGTTAAAAAGTTTTTAGAAATTTCAATTCCAATTCATCCTTACCGCAAAATACCCTCCTACCATAGACTGCCTGTAATCTATCCCAAATCTTTGTCAACAATCTAACCTCACAATGGCCCATAAGAAACCCAATAAAAAGTCTTACGCTGCATTTATCTATAGAAGGTTAAATACAACGCTTCTGCTTATTTTTCCTAACCAAACTTCCAAAACCGTTGGACCGTTAGGACCTACCATCCTGTCGCTCTCCGAAAGTAAACTTAATCTAGCGAAAGCATGCGATGGCGCATGCCACATACCACATATTCAGAATCCAAAAGACGGATCCGATCTGGTGCAGAAGATCTCTTACAAACTTTAAAATCACAAACCGATCATGATTTACAGCAGGCCGATACAAGAGCAGCATGTCTATACAAGGAATCCATATAGGTTTTCGCATTTGAAGAGGCTGTATCAATTAAAGCTTAACAGCAAAAATTTCTGCTCTCTTATACCTTCCTGAGAATGCAGCCAGGTTCCCAGGTCTTTCGTTGAAAGCTCTTGTTAAAGACACTCCACCAAACAATGCATACATAAGTAATAACAGACGGACTTTTATAAAACAACTTATATGATTTGAAATAACTTACGTGACTTTTCCTCTCCATTTTCCGTTTCATCTGTTACCTTTGGGGTTGAAGTATGAAGCCTTTCAGTTTCTTTATTCATTTCTTTACTACAAGTAGTCTTTAGCTCATCAGAGCTTTTGAGATTTTGCTCAACACCTTTATCAGTTGTTTCCTGATTCAAAGGCCTAGTAGAGGCTTTCGATTTTTTACTTTTTGAAGGTTTATTGGATGTTACTGCTAGAAGTGTTGGTATTTGTTCACTAGTACTTGTAATTTCCGTAGATTTATTTTTATTTTCATTGCCAGTAACGCAATTCTTTAATCGTTTAGCAAGACTTGTGTTTGGGCTAGCGTTCTGACCATTGTCTAATGAACAATATTTACGCTTTTTCTTAGAGTAATAATCTTCTTGATTCTCTCCACACAGATTTTTTTCACTTTTCAATGTTTCTGATTCTCCAATCGAGCACTTCGATTTCTTAGAATGTTTCTTTTTACGCTTTTCCAAAGAATCTTTCGGAACAAAAGCTCTGGAATATTAATAAGTGGCTTTAACAAAACAGTCTTTTTTGTAATGTTTTAAATTAACATCATCATAATACTTACTTTAATCCACTGCAGAATTTTACAATTTCTATGGATTCCTGGGGTGGCAAAAATAAACCATCACTATTTACAAATCTTACACTGTCGACATCAAATAGAAATTCCACTCTTTTTTGCAAATATTCAACATTTTCCCAGTTGGGATCGACCATAACAAATACCATTTTTCGTTCATCATCGAAAAATGTGGACAAATCAATTTTAATGCCTATTTTATTCATCACAAAACTAAATTTTTAACGATACTGTTATATTTGAGGCAATTAAAATTAAAAACGCAAACACCATACAAAAAATAATCAAAGGATATGAGAAAACTGTAAAAATATTATGTATAAGCAATTGCATTAATGCGGAATGATAGACAAGGGTAAACAAAACAAATGCAACCTTGTTATAAAACAGTAATAGGGTTCACGAAAAACATCATTTCGAGTTTTCTTTATACAAATTCCCTTTTGTCTCGATTTCAAAAGAAACTAGAAAAAAGACTTTTGTCGAAATTATTTATTTTTTATTTTATAAACTTTCGGAATCCAGTTCGTCTACGCGGTTTTTTTTAATAAATTAAATTAATTTTCTTCTTAAAAATTATTTTCAGGCGTTTGTTGTCATATGTTTGAAATTGTATCGTGTTTCTGGAATGGGTACTGTATATATGCACTAATATTTTATATTTTTATTCTAGCAGATAGGAAAAGTCTGGCAAATCGACAAATGGAAATTTACCACAATCGATCAGTGCTGTATTTCGTGTTGTATATATTATTGGCTTGTGTGTTTTGCTTAGATTTTTTTATCTTTTTGACGCCTTTTGCACGTTGAAATTTGTTTGACGCCTTTTGCACGTTGAAATTTGTTTCGAAACAAATTTCAACACTCTTGAGTTTGTCGGAGAGGGGGGAAAAACGAGCGGGGGTGATTTCACAATTTCATGTACTCGCGAAACTTGCTTTGTTCTTTATTCGTATATACACAGAGTTGTATTTGATTTCACATTTTCTTTTATTTTTTGTTTCGCATAGTGAAGTTAACATGCTGACTGCCGCGGCAATTTTCAAAAAACTGGCCAAAAATGACAATTTGATTTTTTACATTATATTACTTAAAAAACTCTATTTTTAGATCGTAGGTATCATCAAAAATAAAAATTATGTTTTTTTAGGAGAAAAAGTGGTTTAATGAGTACGAGATAACTCGTAGATTGCGTTCCGTTCTAGGGAGCCAACTATGAATTATCTTGTAGTGGGCAGTCATTACTTTTTGTTTATTTTGTGTTTGAAATCAAAACATTTGCAAAAGAAATTTTTTAATACCAAACAATTATAAAAATGAAAAAATAAAAATCAAAAAAAATATAATTTAATTTTTTAATTTATAAAAATCAATAAATAAGGTAAATATATTAAAAAATAATAATACATACATAAATATATGTATAATATATTATAATATTATAAAAAAATATAATATTCATATAATGTTCATTTTTAAAGAATTGTCTGGCGTTGTTTGAACCTAAATCACAATGCCAAATAAAGTTATAACTGTCAAAAACAGCAGAATGACGCGATAAAAGAAAACAAAATTTGTGAAATTAATTTTTTACGTGCAAAAGCGAAAGAAATTTTAAAAGAAAATGCAAAAAAGTTTTTGAAACTTGTTTCGAAACTAATTTCAACGTGCAAAAGGCGTCTTTCTATTTTTTGCGAATTTCATTTGCAGACGTTTCGCCGCTGTGTTGTTTTTATCTCTCGCCAGCCGAATAAACGTGGGAAAAATTTTGAAAAATTCGTCCACTGGGAAGAAGTGCTAGTTTATGTTTTGTTAAATTACATTTTTTGCGTAGAAATTCTTATTGTAAAACGGCTTGAAAAATATATTAACTTTTAAAAATAATTTAAAACGCGATTAAGTGAATCGGAAAGAACTTTAATTCAATTGCAAAAAAGCAAATTTTTGTAGAACAACGAGGAGAAAAATTCTATAAATTTTTTTTCGTATAAAAGAAGGCGTGGGGATACACACTCTGTTAAATACAAGACAAAGCAATAATTGCAAAGAAGCACGTAAAAAAGTCAAATAACTAATAAAATATTTAACACTTTTGGAAAAAAAAGTAAACAAGAATAAATGTTTGTAAAAACCACGTGAATGGCAGGACATGTAAATTTCTGTAAAAAGTTCAATTACATTAAGAACAAGTAGTAATTGATAGAAGAAAAAAAGGAGGCATCATAGTGTGTGTGCATGGAAAAGACGCGCTTTTCATTCAACTCGCTATTTTTTCTGTAAAGAAAACCAAAAGAGTGAGCTGCCGTCAACGCCACTTGTACAAAAAGAAACAAACAAGAAAAATAAAAGGAAAAAAGAGGCTGCTCTCACATCGATTTTTAACCGGCATTAAAACATTAAGGGGAAGGAATACAAAAAACAACGACAGAACATTTTTTTTTAATAGAAATTTGTTGATTTGTTTTTGGTTTACATTTAATCAAAATATATTTTTGATTTATAATGGGCGCCTATTTATCGCAACCGAAAACGGACAAAGAGTCAACGGATGAATTCAATAACTATCTGACCGTTGGCGCATCTTCAATGCAGGGATGGCGTAATAGTCAAGAGGTTAGTACCTTAAAAATGGGTTTTGGCGGTTTAGCAATATTCGCTAAAGCAATATGCAGTTGCATCAGCTAAATACGTTCGAAACCCCATTTTCAAATATCGAACGTTTATCAAAGTTTTTCAGCTTTTCTTCTTTAAATGAAGTCTATATTAACAATTTCGTTGACATTTTATAACATTTAAAGTTTTTTTATTCATTCAGCGATTAATATTGTTTTTGTCTAAAATGTATTTAACTCTTGTATGTATATGATTAAATTTTCTTTCTCCAGGATGCCCACAATTCAATTTTAAATTTTGATACAAATACGGCATTCTTTGCTGTATACGATGGCCATGGTGGCGCTGAAGTCTCAAATTACTGTGCCGATAAACTTCCCGATTTTCTTAAAACGTTATCGACATATACAAACGGTAATTTTGAACAGGCTCTAATGGATGCATTTTTGGCATTCGATAAGACGCTATTGGAACCAGAAGTTGTTGAAGTGTTGAAAATATTAGCCGGCGAAAAAAATTTTGGCGATGGTGATGATAGTGATGCAATGGAAGACGACGAAGATTTGGCAGAGTTGCATGAAGAAGGAAATTTACCATTAGATGAGGTTATGGAAAAATACAAGGGCCATCCCTCAATGCCTTCGTTGAAGAAGTTAAAAGATACTAATAATTCAAAACCTCAATCGCCGTATTTGCGTGGCAGACGGGCTGCAGCTGTGATTGCCGATGCAGCCAATAGGGCTGAATTAGATCCAGATGCGAAGCCGGAAGGTTCATCAACTTCTAAAGCAGCATTAACTGCAATGCAAGGTAAGAATAAAGTTTTGTACGCTTTAGGTTAACATTGTTTTTTAACAATCTTAATATGAAATAGATGGGCCAAGTTCTTCGAAATTGTCAAGTTCTTCTGCAGTCAATAAAATGGAAACCGAGGAGGATTCCACTGTTAGCAGTAGCAGCTCTAGTGCCAGTAAATCTAATAGCGCCAACAGTTCCAAAAACAATGCAGCTGAAGCAGAGGCAGCTGCTTCGACAACAGTTGTGCCAGAAACGGCTACAAATGGGACACCGAGCGATATTAATTCACCGCATTCATCAGTTGTTAAAGAAAACGAACAAAATGGTAGTGTTTCTTCTTCGGAAGTAAAAAAATACGATGAGGCATCTGCTTCGTCGTCTAAAGACGATGCCATTGTCTCCGGTTCTAGCGTTCACTCCAATAAGAAGGAACATAAGAAAAACGGCAATGTTGAATCAACAACAAAATCACCAGCTAAACAAGAAGCTAATTCCTCAGCCATAACATCCACAAGCAAAGATAGAAAAAAAATCAAGTTGGATGATGACGATGATGATGCAGACTTTGAAGGTACTTTTAATTTTAAGTTTAAAACTCTTATTTTACTAAAAAGAAAAACTAATGAATATTTTTTTTTAGCTAATGAAAGTAATGCCCGCCAGGCTTTAGAATATTCGTCTGAAGATGAGGAAGAATTAGGAGACGATGATACCACAGATGAAGATGCTGATTATGATGAGGACGAGATCGAAGAGGATGAAGAAGTCGAAGATGAAGAAGATGAAGATGAAGAAGATGAAGAATCGTACTTCGCAAATGAACAATTTTGTGCCAATATGATTGAAGAACCTGGCAAGGACAGCGGTTGTACTGCTGTGGTTAGTTTATTGCACGGTAGGGATTTATATGTTGCCAATGCTGGGGATTCACGTTGTGTTGTGTGTCGAAATGGCAAAGCAATAGAGATGAGTTTGGATCATAAACCAGAAGACGATGAAGAGAGTGCACGTATTATTAGAGCTGGTGGCCGTGTCACCTTAGATGGCCGAGTAAATGGAGGTTTAAATCTATCAAGAGCTTTAGGAGACCATGCATACAAAATGGTGAGCACACTCGTATAACATAAGATTGAAATTATAATTTTTATTCTTTATAGAATCAAGATTTACCAGCCGAAGAACAAATGATTTCTGCATTACCAGGCATAAAGAAATTAATTATTTCGCCAGAAGATGAGTTTATGATTTTGGCATGCGATGGTATTTGGAATTTTATGACAAGCGATGAAGTTGTTGATTTTGTCCGCTTACGCCTTAAAGATGACAATAAAAAGATGTCAGAAATTTGCGAAGAACTTTTCGATGCCTGCTTGGCACCAAATACTCTGGGGGACGGTACAGGTTGTGACAATATGACCGCGGTTATTGTACGTTTTAAGCCGTCTATACTCGAGCTGCAGACGAAAATTAATCCAGATGAAACGGAGGATGTGTTGTCGGCCAAAAAAGAAGCTGAGGCTGTGTCGTCTGGTCAAAAGGCCCAAAAACGTGCTGCCTCACCCACCACAAACGACAAAGACAATGAAGCTGAAAATAAAAATAAACGAATGAAGACTGACGACGAGGAAAATAAGACATCCTCTGAAACCTTAGCCTCCTCATCTACAAGTATGCCAGCTAATAGTACAGACACTACTACTGCTATTTCTATAACTACTACATCTACAGCAGCTTCATGTAATTCTAGCGCCGAAGTTGAAAAGTCAGCTACACAGGAGAAACAAAAGGAATGCGACAGTGTGGTAGCGTCCTCAACGTAAATTAAAGGTTTTATTTGTGTTGCATAAGTTGTGGGCATTAAGGATTGTGTCCTTATATTGCCATACACTTTTAACATAAACAACATAAAAATAAATACAACTAAAAGCATAATAATATGTCACTTTACATAATATTTATAAGTTTGGTGTGAATTTTTCCCCTCCCAATAGAGTATAAGTTTATAAGTATAAATTTAAAAAATAAAAGAAGCAAAATTATTCACACATTGACGACACGTTTGACTCCCTATCGATCCACCAACCACCACACATATTTGCATAGGCTCAGAACGAGTAAAAACAATAATATGATACAACAATACTTAAATATCACATAGTGTTCTTTGTCTAAAACCATTTATTATTAACTTCTTATCAAAACTTTAAGACAGTTTTAATTGTAGTTTAAAAATGTAATAAAACAGAAAATTAAATATGAAAGAAAACTTTTATTAAAATTATTTGCCGTTTTCCCCCAGTATATTTTCTTAAAGTGGGAAAAGGACACAAATATATCAACAATATATCATTTCGAACTTTTTCTACAACTAATAGTTTCGAATTATGAGATATACAACAGACAATTGTCCAAACAAAATCCAATTATCAAGAATATTTTTTTTTATAAAAAAAACGTTACGTTTCGATAGATACAGGATTTTTTAGTTTACCTATCAACCCAACATTTACATTACAATTGTACACTCATAAAACACATACACATTTAATAACAGACAACAGTATAATAAAAATATAAAATAAACTTATATGAATATTGAAAATATGAACAATAAAAATGTAAAATCAATGCGTTCACAAAATATTATCGTATTAAATGTTATTCATAGATCGATCTGGAAGATGTTTGCTAATTATGAAAAACCAAAAGAAGTGGAAGAATAGATCAAGTTAATAATCGTTCATTGCTTTAATTATTAATAAAATTTGTTACAATATATTAAAAACGTCAAAGCGGAAATTTATAGCTCAAAACTAAGCTCTTTTGTTTAACAACCTCTATAAAGAATTGAAATTATGACTTTATGATGATTTAATCGAACGAAAATCTAAAAACTGTCTAAATAACTACGTACGTGTACGTAACGTACGTAGTTGGTCATTACAACCCTTCAGTCAGGATTACGAGATAGTTTCTCACACCACTTATGTTGTGTGTGTGTTAATTTTATACAAGAGTGGCGGGACGTACAGTTTAAAGTCGACTCCGAACGACAGATTTTTGAGAAACTTCATGGCAAATTTTATTTACTCTCAGAATTTTTGCCAGAAATCTGCTTAGAAGTCGCCGAAGAAATACTTTTTGTATTTTATTTTGATGGCTGGCCTGGGGCTCGAACCCTGGCTTTTCGCCTAATAAGCCAACACACTACCTACTAGACCTCGGCGACTTCTTTCTAAATAACTTGAAAGGTTTATTCAATTCTGTTGTAAACATATGTCAGAACATACTAGTTGCGTCATTGCATAATCGATATGAAGGGATATTCAACAAAATATTAACATACACAAAACGTTAGAGGATTTTTTCGAAGAAAACAAGAGTCACAGTCCCAACACCAAAAACGTGAACACTTTTAGTTTCTCTTTCAAGAGTGTACAGTTTTCCTATATTTTTTATGCATATTGCGGAGACTTTTCGATCGATAAGGATCTCAGGAATTTCAAATAAAATTTCATTTTGTTGTCAAGCTCTGTATATTGCAAACGTAAGTTTGCTACACTAATCTATAACAAATCAATTTCACAACTCTGTTTGAATTTTTGGAACCACCCGTCTGACATTATGGTCTTGCCATACGTTAAGTTTATAATGGAATTGTTTTGAATTTGCACTTTTACTGAAACGGTTCCAGATAGAATTTTTGCCATCATTGAAAGCTACAAGTTTGCAGAGTTTTACGTTTCTCTGGTTCGTTTGTACATTTGTTTCGAACATTAAATTTTTTACTTACTGTTTAGTTCTTGTAAAAATCGCTATTCTCTATTTTTCTTCTTATGTCTACAGCACTATGTAGGATTCGCATAATAGAAAACTATTTTATTTATATATATATATATATGTATTTAAATGATATAGAACTTAAAGGTCTATCTTTAGCTTAATTTTGTATATTACATATCATATGTAATACTTTTTTATGTAGTCATCGAAGTAATTTAAAAATATAACTTTTGTATCATCTGGTAATACGTTAACGGCACGTAACATTTTCTCCATAGCAGGTTTTGTGCACTTATATTTACGAAGAGCTATTAAATCCCACAGGAAGGTTAATATCCCTACATATTCCAAAGAAAACTCACAACATTGTGCTTTTTCTAGCTGTTGCGAATATTTTACCATTTCAATCAATTCCACATAATCCTGATCGTTTAAATAAATATTAACTGGAAAATAGAACATAACCAAAGCTTATAAATGTAAACGATGAACATATTTATTATAATACTTACCAAGTGGTAGCTTAAGCCATTCAGTTGCTAATTTCATAGCAACATATGATCGAGCATTATTAAGACCTATAAGAATATTTTCTAAGCTCTTAAATATTTGGTATTGGCGACGTCGAATGTCTGGACTTAAATCCGTATACAATAATCGCAGAAATTCATGGTACCAGCTTAGAGTTTGCAAACAGCCACAAATTGTGCAATAGATATTCAAGTCGTGAGTTCCATTAGGTGTTTCATTCTGCCACCAGTTTAATGTTGGTTTTCCTGGTATATTTGGTACAAATATTTTTCCGCATTTACTATTATCACAGCGATATTGATTGAATTTATTCTAAATTATATACGAATTTATTATATATTACAAAAAACTCCATTTTCGTAGTAAACTTACAAATTCGAGGTCTTCACACTCCGTGCTTAGACAATCTTCACATTTGCAATTGAAATGATAGGTTTCTTTAAGTCTTTCTCTCCTGGCTGATCGCTTCAACTTACGATAGTCCATTTCATAACAATTTGTTATCTCATCACCCTTCCGAAAATTACGCAAAGCATAGGTACTTACATACCGACCAGAAAATTTCCATTGATAAGATTGCACACATGAATGGTTGCACAGACTTTTGTATGGTACATTTATTGAAGCCATGGTCTCATAATCACTAAAGATGTTCAGATAGCCCAATTTTAAATGCCAAGGACTGGACCATATCCTATCGTTAAGCATGTGATATTCCGTATTGCTTAAGGCATTTAATGATGTGGGTATAATCGTCATATAAGTATGACCATTTGAAATGGATTGTCCAATATGTCGTAATATTAAAGATCCCGTTAACACTTCCCAATTAATAACGTCGCTCTGTTCTTTTAATTTCTCAAAATAGTCCGTATAATGTCTGAGATATATAACTATAAGATGAGAGACCATTGCAAACCATATAATATCTAACTCAGACATTTTGTCCAAATGAGTCATCATTCGTAAGGATTCAGCGTAATTTGATGTATTATTGTCATCGGAAATGTCTCCATTGCTCAATAAATCGTACCATATTTGAGCAGTATTTTTATTAGCATTTTTTATTTTATCGACTATAGAGAATATGCCATTATCTAGCAATATTCGTAAAGCCAGGTGAGCAATGCCAAGGTGAGAAAATAATTGAAAACGATAAGCGCGACATTCGTAAACGTGTATATTTGCATGTTCCTCCTGACATTTCACCGAGCAGTAATTCACTCTACCACGACAATGTACACAGGGATAGGGTATAAAATTTACTGTTAAGCACTGTTGACACATACGACGGCTAAGTGTTACAGCAGCCGGAATTCTTTCAGAAAATATTAACTGATTTTTTTCGATGTCACACTTTGCTATCATACTTCGTCCTTTCTCAGTAATTTTTCTAAAAAAAAAAAATAGACATGCAAAGAAAATTTTAAACATTACTTGTTCGAAAATGATGGCTGAGAAATTATTCTAAATAAAAGTATCAGAGAGCTGCGCACATTCATTCATTTATTATAAATGTTTCTTATTCATTTTGCGTTCTTCTAGCTAAATTAAATTACGCTGTAGTAATCCAAGAAGACACTTAAACATTTCAATCTTCCCTGTAAAAATAAAACAAGCTTGATTTCTGCATCGAAACATCTGTAAAAACTGCATGGCCAACTAAAATTTTAACGTCAGCAACCTCTTTAAATATTGTATTCCACTTCGTCTACAATTGTTTAAGTGATGGGACATCCAGAGGCACACAAAGAGCCACTATCGCCATCTTCTCTGGTCCTACTGAAAGAGCTCTTATTATCGACTGTATTTTTACTCTAAATCTTTGATTCTATTCCTAGTAACTAATAAAATCATCAACATTAAAATTAAATTGTAAAACTTACATTTCCTGTGATTCTCTATTTAGAGGGACTTCGTTTTCTTTTTCCAAATCTTCATTCCTGTCCATATTTTCTTGTTTCAATTGCTCCAATTCTTCTTCTAATTCTTCATATTGTTTAATGCAACTGCTATTGAGGTCAAGTTGTTTTAATTCCCTTAAATGCTTTTCGGCTTTTGGTAAGTTTTTCAACTTTATTGCATTAAAAGCCTGGCGTAGAATTATTTTATGACGCATAGCGTCCGGATAACCTAATTTCAAAGCCCAAACGCAGTCATCATAGGCCTGCTGATAGTAACCGAAAGTTTGTAAAGCCATGCCACGATTAGCAAACCCCAATGCCAACTCTCCATTATCCGCATCTAAGACAGCATCAATTGCATCATTATAGAATCTGCAAGCTCCTAAAATATTACGCTTTTTGCCCTTCTCTGTGAACAGCTGGTTACCCTTTTGCCTAAGATCTTTAGATTCTTTGACCTTTTCACTGGCTTCCTTCATATCGAATTCTATATTTTCATTCTGTTCCAGATTCTGCAGCCATTGTAACGAAAGCTTTTGAATTTTGTTCCTCATCTTTTCAGGAATTTTCTCAAGTATCATAGACATTGTTTCAAATTCATTTTGATAAGGCTGTTTAACAATGCAGCTAATTTGCTCGGAAAATAATTCATGTAATTCGAACGACATTTCGAAAGGGAAATCACATCGCTCAGCTCAATCAACAAAATATTTAAATGAAGATGGTTTCATTCGCCATGGAATCTTGCTTTAACTAGTGTTTTTGTAGTCAGGGTTGCCAAAGTTCATTTTTAACTCAAAAATTAATTGCAATCTGCTTTAAAAGCAGGAATCGCCAAGTATATCTAACATTCACATTACGTCTGTGAAAAAATAAATAAAAAACGCACTACAGTCCTGTACAAGACAAAAAGGAATTCTTTAGTAATCCACGAAACTCAAATATTCCATCGATGAATTGTTTTTTTATAGAAAATATATACGAACGAAATAGGGTAAACATAATCATGAGTACATTTTACTACTTTATTTTAATGGAATACCCTGAATTAGTAAAACATTTGTAATGTTGTCACATTGTAAGTTTCTAAACTTGGCAGTACTTTGAATCAAGCACATTACGAATGTCAGAATCGAAGAATTTACAAAATTCTGCCGACTACAGCAGTACTTCTGCTAGTGTAGAACAGCAGGCGAAATATGAAAATAATAAGAAGAAGCACCTGAGAATATCTTCCAAAACGTCCAGTCCAATTGAACAAACAACTAAAATAGGTTTTTTTTCGTTAATTTTATTATTATAAAACATTGTAATTGTACAAATTACTGAAAGAATTTATGGAGTTCGTTAATGCAAAATAGTGATTGAATAAGAAAAAAGTTTTGCAAATACCCAGAATAAAACAAAAGAAAGATAAAAAAGACACCCAATCAAATCGTAAATTTTCGGTCAGCCAGCAGCAGTTGTTGGACAACCAAGAATAAATAGTAAAAGTATTCATATACCATATCGGAATAGAAATTGAGAAGGTATTCAATATATATTCAATATAAAATATAGTTCAATTGCAAATAAAGACTTTTATTAAGCATTTTAATTTTATCATCCAGAGTTATAGTATTGCTCAGTTTCATTGTACAGCAGCGTGTATATGTTGTTCTGAAATTAAAAGTAAAATATATTTTGTTTTTTTCCCCTTGTTTAATTTTTTACTCTGATAGCAAAAACAACAGCATCAACAACGGATCGACAACCACAAACGTAAGCGTTGACTGCGCTGTTTAGCGTGTCGTACGAGCGGCGAACTATGAGCGCCTCGAAAAAATATAAATCATCAGAGACAGCTACAGAAATAATACATCAACAGGATACAGAGAATATTAATAGCAATCGCTTTAGAAAATCCGCGGACTACTTTGGTCCCTCAACATCAGCAGCAGCGGCGGCAGCGGCAGCAGCAGCTCAAACAAATCAATCCGGAGTTGGAGGACGTATTGCATTGGGTCAACAGAATATAAACAATAGTAACCCGAACGCTATGCAACGATCAGGCAGCAATACTAATTTAAATAGCAATTACACTAATTCAGCTGGAAATGGCAACGGTGGTGGCGCTGGCATTGGCACAAATGGTGAACGACGTGCAAATTTCTCTATGTTGGAAACAACAGGACATATGAATGATCATCGCTCATCGACTACTACCTCAGCGTTTTTCAATAAAATGGGAACTAACAATGCCTCTAAGCCGGGTGATGTTAAGAAAATTGTTATCAAAAATTTTAAATGTAAGTACACAAATATTTTTTTTCCAAAAAATATATAACAATGAGTATATAATTATTGAAAATATTTTCCACGACAGGATCAATATAAAAAAGCAACAAACGTTGGTCTGTAAATTTAGTACTTTTCACTATAAAAATCAAAGACAGAATATTTGTTTAACTAATAACACTACGAATAACCAAATAGTGTCAACAAAACCGATTTAAACTAGTTTGCCACAGTGCGATACAGTGGCACAATTTGTAGAACGTTTGTCGTACTATAAAGAACTTTCAAAGGCAACTACATTGCTTTAAAGTGATGCGACGTAATTTCTGTTTGATTTGAATTTGAAGTATCTTATTAAAGTTAAATATGCACCGGAAACAAATTGTAATAACTTGGAGTTGTGTCCGATCTATAAGGTGCGAGGTTAGAACTTCTCTGTTAAGCTTTTGATACTTCATGTTTAGTAGCGAGAAACGTCTATTAACGTTTCTTCTTTTTCAAGACATGTTGCTGCATAAACTTCCTGATGTATTAATGTAATAAGTTTGAATTCAATGATGAATACATCTTTCGCCTACTTCGGGATTTCAACTTGGAATTCTTGAATTTAAAGTGGAGTCTTTAACCACAGTACCACTGAACGTCTGTTATGATAAATAAGTTGAATAAAATCATTAAAATATATTAAATTCGGCATTATAATAATTTTTTCTTTTTCTATGCCGGTCTATATAAATAGACATGCACAATTAGTTTCATCTATTATGACAGCAATACTGTCATTAATTAACGTTTTTTCTGAAATTAAGAAATATTATGAGTAACTTCAATTCCTTTATTTTAGTTAAACCCACACTGCCTGAAAACTATTCAGAAAGTACTTGTCAAAAACTTGAAGAAGCTGTTGTAGCTATACAATTATCCCGGCCAATAAAATATTCTCTGGAAGAATTATACCAGGCTGTGGAAAATATGTGCAGTCATAAAATGGATGCTCAATTATATGCAAAATTAAAAGATTTAACTGAGGCTCATGTGAAACGTAATGTTGATACGTTTACTGGTGGCAGTATGGATAAGCTGGTAAATATATACACATAATATACATACATATATGTATATAAGATATTTTGTCTTAATTAATTTATTATTACCACTTTAATCATATATTTCAGGTATTCTTAAAGAAAATCAATGACTGGTGGTTGTCTTATTGCCAGCAAATGATAATGATGCGAAGTATATTTTTATATTTAGATCGTACATATGTTTTACAAAATCCCACTGTACAATCTATATGGTAATATGTCTATCTATGCTTAAATATTTTTAAATGTATAGTGATGTTATAATTTGTAAATTTTTAATTTTTACTTTAGGGATATGGGATTGGATTTATTTCGAACTCATATAGCTCTAAATAGTTTAGTACAAAAACGTACTGTGGAAGGCTTACTTATGCTTATCGAAAAAGAACGTAATGGCGATGCGGTGGATCGCGGTCTTCTTAAAAGTCTAATACGTATGCTTTGTGATTTGCAAATCTATATAGCAGCCTTCGAGGAAAAATTCTTAATAGCAACGCGGCAATTGTACCAGGCTGAGGGTCAACGTAAAATGCAAGAACTCGATGTTCCCGAATACTTACAGCATGTTGATAAACGCTTAGCCGAAGAAAATGAACGTTTATTACACTATTTAGATTCTAGTACCAAGTAAATAATTTTAACTTTTCAACTATTCATTTAATTTTGTTGTTCTGCATTTTTTCGTACAGACATCCTTTAATTTATACCGTGGAAAAGGAATTACTTGCCGAACATTTAACACAAATTCTACAAAAAGGCCTGGATACCCTTTTAGAAGAAAATAGACTGAATGATTTATCAATATTATATAGTTTATTATATCGTGTTAAAAATGGCATTGCCGAATTGTGTGGCAATTTTAATGGCTACATTAAAAAGAAAGGTCGCACTATAGTCATTGATCCAGAAAAGGATAAAAGTATGGTGCAAGACTTACTTGACTTTAAAGATAAAATGGATATTATTGTGCGCACATGTTTTGAACATAATGAGAAGTTTACAAATTCATTACGAGAAGCCTTTGAATTCTTTATAAATCAACGAGCTAATAAACCTGCAGAATTGATAGGTAACTATTAAAATTGTGGTTAATTCATATTCTACATATGTTTTTCGATCCTTAACATCCTATAAGTATTTCTTAGAATTAGGCATGGAAAATATTACGATGCTTAAGCAAAGTTACAAAAAACAAAGCATTTTGAGTAGAGTAGTAGAGAGTTTAAAACATAGTCTATCGTATGCAGTACAACAACAATTATATGTTATTGTTTCAACAATTTGAATTTAATATTTTGTACTTAAATTTCTACAGCAAAATATGTTGATATGAAACTACGTGCTGGTAATAAGGAGGCAACGGAAGAGGAACTGGAACAAATTCTTGATAAGATTATGGTACTTTTCCGTTTCATACATGGCAAAGATGTTTTTGAAGCCTTTTACAAAAAGGTAAGCAAAATGACAGTAATTTTAAATGTGTTTTGCTAAATCTATTCATTTATTTAAGGATTTGGCTAAACGTTTACTGGTCGGCAAATCGGCTTCCGTTGATGCTGAAAAGAGCATGCTATCGAAACTAAAACAGGAATGTGGTGGTGGTTTCACCTCGAAACTGGAAGGAATGTTCAAAGACATGGAATTAAGCCGAGATATAAATATTTCCTTTAAACAATATGTCGCCAATATGGATGGCGAATTGACAAATATTGATCTGACCGTAAATATATTAACAATGGGATATTGGCCAACTTATCCTTTGACAGAAGTTAATATGCCACCACAGTTGGTTAAGCCCCAGCAGGTATTCAATAAATTCTATTTGGCTAAACATAGTGGTCGTAAATTACAATGGCAACCTACCTTGGGGAATTGTGTGCTGAAAGCACGTTTTGATGGAGTAAGATATCGAATCATAACGAACTAAAATTATTTTGTTATATTTTCTTTTTTTGTCTTTTATTACAGGGACCTAAAGAACTTATGGTTTCTTTATTCCAAGCGTTAGTGTTATTGTTATTTAATGACAGAGATATTTTATCCTATGAAGAAATTTTAGCAGCCACCAATATTGAGGTCTTTTTCTTAAATCTAAAAGTTTAAATGTTCATGATAAATGTTAAATTATACAAATTTCAGGATGGTGAATTGCGTCGTACATTACAGTCATTGGCTTGTGGTAGAGCTCGCGTTATAACTAAGGAACCTAAAGGCCGTGAGGTGGAGGATAAGGATCAATTCCATTATAATAATGAATTTACTAATAAATTGTTCCGTATTAAAATTAATCAAATACAAATGAAGGAAACGGTGAGATCTTTAGAAACGTTTTTACAGATGCCTTATATTTTAATACTTCTTGCAATTGAATTTAGACGGAAGAACAAAAAGCTACAGAAGAACGCGTATTTCAAGACCGTCAATATCAAATTGATGCTGCTATTGTACGAATTATGAAAATGCGTAAAACTTTATCCCACAATTTATTAATAACCGAACTATTCAATCAGTTAACATTTCCTGTCAAGGTGAGAAACAGTATTCAATGTATTTTCCAGTAATTTTTGTAATATTTTGTTAATTTTTCTTTTTCTTGAAGCCGGCTGATTTGAAGAAACGTATTGAATCACTTATCGATCGTGACTACATGGAACGTGATAAGGATAATCAAAATCAATATAATTATGTGGCTTAATTTAACTCAAATAATAAATTAACACGACATTTTGGTCGTCGTTTCTATACTTTTTTCATATGTTTCTTTGGAGTGTGAATGTAAACTAAAGAAAAAAAAAACAAACAAAAACACAAAAACATCTAAATGAATATATATATATATAAAATTTATGTTCTATATAACGAAAAAACTAAGATTGTTTTGTTTTATCTCATCTCTGTCTATCCTTTTAATTTATTTTGACACTTCCTACATTTTTTTTCAATTTTAAGAATTTGTAAATTCTTATTCATAATAAAATTTGTTAATATTAGTTGAAAAACAAACATTATTCTTATAAAAAAAAGAAAGGATGGATATTAAGAAGCATTTGAGAATTTTTGTTTAAGTAAATACGCCAATATAGGCGTATATTTTCGTAATATGAACGTAATTCTATCATAATAAATGTAATAGTCTACTTAAGTTTCAAATATCTACTTTTGCCAAAGATTCTTTGATGTTTTTTTGCGTTTTGGGTGGAATTCGATTAGCCGTTTAAAAGGGGCGTTGAAATTTTTACTTGGATTCTAAAATATAATGACAGTTCCGTTTCTCATATCATATTACAGTTAATATCCGGCATAGATCCTAATTATAATTAATTTTATAATTCTTAATGGAGTGGTGAATGCTACATAAATATATCAAGACATAATTATTGCAATACTCAATATGAAATTTTTTTCGCTACTTTCTATATGGTTCCAAAGTGTCTTAAACCAAACTGTAAGTGAAGAAATATATTCATCGGGTGCCCTGGTGGTTTAGTGGGTAGTGTGTTAGACTATTAGCGCGAGGGTCGTGGGTTCGATTCATATTCAAAATGACTGTTTTTCTTTTAGTGTAAGCAGATGTTTTTGATATCTCTTATATTATCGCTTTGTGAAAAGTTTAATCTGGCAGTTCCCCCCAGTGTTGAAAAATTCAGTACTTTTTCATTTCAAAAATACCGCAGTTCCCCCAGCGTTCAGTACTTTTTCATCAAAATCGTTTTTGTTCGTTCAAAAAATAAACATACATTTTAATCAATAATTCGCACATTCTTTTTCCGGTCCCGGGTTTATTAAGTAAAAATTAAGCCCCGTTTGTTTACTACAACTATGTGGTGGTCGTCTGTCTGTCTAATAAATATGTAGTTTTTACAAGTTATTAAGAAAAAAAAGGCCAGGTCAGACAAAACGAAAACAAAACATGGTCGCTCTGATTTGGAGAATATAGAAGAAAAAACAAAAAAAAATTAAAATTTTTTTTAATTAATTTTTCTTTTTGAAGTGTGGAAAGCTTTTTTACAAAATGTGGTGAATTATCAGGTGTGGTGAATAAAATCGAAATTCACCAAAATGCTGCTATTCGAAATGGGTACTGTGTTACCATAAATCCATGTACTGTATGTTGTGATTTGGACGGTGCGTGTCTAGAATAAGTAATTTTCACATCTGTTAGTGAAGGCATTTACCGATATGTCTGATTAAAACAATGTTGCCATTGTGTCATTCTATTTAAAATTCTAAAAAATTAAAAAGAAAAAATAATTAAATTTTAATTATTTTGTAAATGAATTTTTGAATAATTTCTTTCTTTTATGTTCTATCCCCAAAATGCTTTTGCAAATTGGAAATTCTTTGTCGAAATATTTATAAATTTTTGTGCTTTTGTTCGATCTAAAGTTTGTAAAATTTGAATCGGATCTAAATTTAACATTTTTCTTTTTCAAAAGCTATTTAAATCTATTCCATTCCGTACGGTAAGTATAATAAATATTTTTGTATAAAACTACCATTTGATGCAAAAAGGTACTCTTTCAGTTATAGTTCAGTACTATTTCAAAATTTCAATTTTGCAACACTGGTTCCCCCTCAAATAAAAACACAAAAGGCAAAAAAAGTAAATGGAATCAAACGCAGTCGAAAAAAAGCTGCCCTGATGGCAGATTGATTTAACAGCGATATTTGTTTGTGTAGAGTGTTTAGTGAAATATATAAATACAAATTATTAAAATAATTTATTTACAATTAAAACAAACACTTTGATTGGCAATAAGTCATACATACATAAGTTAATAATTTATAACGAACAAAGAAAGTGTTTCAATTACATTCCTGGAAAAAACAACGAAACAGAAACAAAAATCTTGTGCATTTAGTTTTCACCAAAAAAATAAAAACAATTTAAAAGTTATAGAAATAAAAATAACTAAACCAACATGCGTTTCAATATACGGCAGCAGCAGCTTCTTGGACCTTGGCTAATACTATTAATGGTTTTTATAATTGAATCAGCAACAGATGAGGTAATTTAAATATAAAAAGCAAAGCATGGCTGGCGAATAACATATAAAAAGGTTTAGAACTACGTTTTATAGTTCCCATACCAGAAACGTATAGCCTTTTTAAATAATACATGGCAGAAAGAACGTCAGCTTTTAAGCCAACAAAACATTTGCTTCTCTTTATTGTTTTTATTAATTATTGTTTGGATTTTAGCTGAAGTAGTAAAAGGTGCAAAAAACAAGCGGGGTCTGTGTATTTCTTTTTTCTTTTCATTTTATTTCATTTCCCTCTGTGTGTTTTTTTTGTACCCTGGCCAATTTGTTGTTTTAAAATTTCGTTAGCATATGGTTACAGCTGAGGTTTAATTTATTGTTGTTAAATAGTGTATTTGTAAATACGTACAATGTTTATTCATATTTTATTTACCGTTTTAACAATATATTTTGTTAGTGTTATTTTGATTTGTTGTTATTTTAGTATTTGATTGTTTTCGTTGTTTTTTTTTTAGTTTTTTGTGTTTACTATTGATTTGTTAGGTTTGCCAAAATGTTAAGTGCCCTGGAGCCCTGTGTATTGTATATGACGTTCAACAATAATTGCGAAAAGAAAACGTCATAAAATGTACAAATATGGACGTGGGTGGATAATATGTACCGTAAAATCTGTTTTGGTATACGCGGCAGAATTCCTACGCAAGAACTTTACGGGTTGTGCTGGTTGGGAGTAATTAAAACCTGAAAACATAATTTTTAACCGGCTTTTAATATTGTAATAATAGAATTTGGTTGTGGCAGAATATAATTTATTTAATATTATTAAATACAGATGTTGAAAAAGAATTGCACTTTCTATCACAAATTCTCTCGGCTATTAGGTACATGAAACTAGTACAATCAATTTTCACAAACTTCTATTAAATTGAATTTATTTTAGACGCCACCGCTAAGCTTGAACATATTATTAGAAAACCGAATCGAATACATACAGCCTTTTAGTTAAGATTACGCCCTAGATTCTCACACCATCAATTTTGTGTGGGTTCATTTCACCTATGAATGGCGGGTCCTACAGTTTAATGACAGATTTAAGAAGCCTATGGTTTCATTACACTGCGAGATTAGATCGCTGACAAGTATCTGGAACAGAACCCAGCCGGCCTATTGCCGGGTATGTTGCGATGAGGAGGAGTTGGAAACTATCGAACACCTCTTCTGCAACTGTCCTGCCATTAATAGGTGGAGGTTGAGGGCCATGGGCGGGACATCTTTAAGGCTCTCAATAGATTGTTAGGGCATCAGGTTTGTAGTCGCGCTCTCTTGTGTTTTTGTGGTCCGTCGTTTTTCCTCCCTCTCCCTTTCCTACCTCTTCTCCTTTTTCAATGTCCCTATCTCCTTCACTATCATTCAATTTAAACCCACAGGGCTGAAGAAATTGTGATCGGCTAGTAACTGCAAGAAACAGAAAACTGCTGAAACAACAACTTTGAAAAAATACAAGCTTTAATGTAAATTGATATTTTTTTGAACATTTTTGTAGAGAGAAAAGATTAGTACCTATCATGAGAATTTGGTGGTTAATGCTATAAATGAGCGCTTAAAAATGCTACCGATAAAGACTGTATATTTATAAAACGTAATCAATTTTGTTCTAATCTCTTAAAGCAATAATAAATTCCTTGAAATAATGGATTTAGATTTCTCTATAGGGCGGTTGTGTTGATGTTAAGGGATCAAAGCGTAGAAAAAGACAAAGTCTGAAGCAGTATAAGAAATATATCATCACACCTATACTTCGCATAAAAATCTGGTTGAGGTCTACTTCGCATCCTCTTCAAAATGTCGAGTAAGGGAAGTAGTTAACAGTTTCACGAAGGGTTACCTAGTCCCAGTAGCTTGCTGGTTCTACCAACGTTGATAACTGGCCCAATAGTCCTAACCACGTAATTTATTGATCCATCCTCCAGTGCTTCTCTTCTCCCTCTCTATATCTTGACCTCATACTGAGGAGTCCAAATCGTGTGAGAACCCAATTACGTAATTGCATCAGCCTTTTTATAATCCAAAATAAAATTACGTCCTGGAAACCAACCTAATCCAATCCAATTTGGAAGTTTGCCAATGTTTCATAAGATCCTACCCGGAGTGAGAGTGACTAACCCAAAGATAAACGGAGCCAGTAGTTCTCTCCCTATCAGCGGGGAAAAGCATTAGGAATGTCAGAGCGCCGACCAACGAATTCTAAGGGCTGTTTGTTTTAGGTCCGGTAATATTCAATCCATATTGCATTGATTGCACGTTGATAGCCAAAGCATTCTAGACATATGTATTGTATGTATGTAATAATTGGTGTGACGTTCGCCTTATAGATCCAATGAATGGTCTTAGGCAGTAGCCTTATCTTTTATCTATGCAGTGGCGATACTGATGTAAAGATTTCAAACTATTCTTTATTATATGCTCGACATCACAAAGTGCTCTGAGAGAATTAGTAATTTCGTTGCAGACAATGATCTATTTCTATGTCTTCTAGGCTGCAGACATCTTTTCTGCGACATTTGATATATAATGCCAGTTGACCTTTGGATGATGTGCTAGAATAGAAAGAAAATAGAGCAAAATAGAATCTATTTAAAAGCATTTATTGATTAATTACATCCGTTTAAGAAAATATTAATTACAATTTACAGAACAACTAAATGTTAATCTGTTTATTTGCACAAGATTTCAATTTTCTGCTGAAATGCGCATTACAGATCAGATAACACATTTTTTTTTTGTTTTATTGGTATTATTATAAAATTATCTCGAAAAGAAAATGAATATTGCCATATTATAGTGCCTTAATGTATTCTATTGCATTGTATTTAATTAGAAATAATTGTGATATATTAGAAGGCTTAAATTTCATTTTTCTAGAAACTCAGTTTACAACGTTATTTTCCATTGGTGACCGAAGATCAATTGCTTAACAATGACAAGCGTTTTCAACAAATTATGCAGGGTAGCAGTAGTTCATCGGATGCTGTTTGGCCTGATAAGCATAAATTTGAAAAAGTCGATGTTAAAAAGGAAATCAATAAATTGAATACCAGTAAGTTTCGAAGTTTTCGAACATTAAATAATTATTTTGTTAACAATAAATTTTTCCTGTTAGCTTATGTTTATCAATCATCATGGCCTGCAATGAATGTTAAATTGGGTTCCGTTACTGCTGTTAGCTTTGATAAAGCCGGTAATGTTGTAATCTTTCATCGTTGTGATCGCCTGTGGGAGCAAGATAGTTTCCTAAATAATAATGTTTTTAATAAACGTAAACTGGGTCCAATACGTGAGAGTACGGTTTTGGCTTTGGATAGAGAAACTGGCAAACTGGTCTATGAGTGGGGAAAAAATCTGTAAGTTTAAAAAAATATATTCTCATCCTTTCTGTTATTAAGTTCATGTTAAATGTGAGAAGCAACATCATCAATTCGAAAATAGTTTAAATTTTTGGTGTATACTTTTTACAGGTTTTACATGCCTCATGGTCTAACTATTGATCACGAGGACAATGTATGGGTGACAGATGTGGCATTACATCAAGTTTTTAAGTTTGGTCCAAGAGGTTCAAACGACAATTCCCTAATGAAATTAGGTACTGCCTTTACACCGGGAGCTGGTGACAAATTTTGTAAACCAACTTCAGTGGCTGTTCTAGAAAATGGAGATTTCTTTGTGGCAGACGGTTACTGTAATGCTCGTATACTTAAATATTCGAAAAATGGCGACAAGATATTATACTGGGGCCAAAATACATTCTCTGGTGTTTCATTTGGTGTTGCCCCGCATAATTTCTTTGCCGTACCGCATGCTTTAACTTTGGTACCCGAACAGGAGTTAATTTGTGCAGCCGATCGAGAAAATGGTCGCATTCAGTGTTTTTATTGGTCCAATGGCACATTCCATTCTCAGTATCATTCCCAAATAATAGGTGATCGTTTGTTTAGCATGGATTATACACCAGTACAAGGTAAGATGTAGATGAACCCCAAAACCCTAATAAATATTATAAAAATTTGTCTTTTTTTTTCTTGATTTTCAGGCGGCCAATTTATAATTGTAAATGGTCCTACAGCAGAGTTGGGCTTAAAGACTGAACAGTACAATGAAGTTCGTGGTTATGTAATGGACTTTAGTACTAAAAAAGTTTTAGCCAAATTTGGTCCCAACGATATGGAATTCTCTAATCCTCATGATGTGGCTGTCTCTAGCGATGGCAATGAAGTTTATGTAGCCGAACTGAATCCCATGCGTATACATAAATTTTTACATAAATCATTGGTTAAATCCATACCATTATCGGCAGCCAAACCCACGGCTAACGTTGAAATTGAAGTTGATAGCGACAAGTCTGCAGCGAATTTGGCAAGAACTAAATTAAATAGTTTAAGTTATGGTCTAACCTCCAGTGGAGTCATTATGGAAACTGGCTCATCAGAAACGCATCATAAGCCAGGTGCTACGGCTATACTTGTTGCTTCTCTCATGCTGTTATTTGCGTTCTTAACATTTGGCCTGGCATTATTGATTGCACGTCGACGTAAACGAGGTAATGCGGCCACTTTAACTGTGGGCCAACCTAGTGAACTGGTCTATCGTAAATTGGTTGCTTCTACGCAAAATGTTTGTGATGATTGTCCTTAATTTATACGTGATTAGATATTTAGGCAACGACTTCTTATTTCCTTACTTTACTACACTTTTTCATGCTAACTTTGTATGTGTTTATGCGTCCTGTTTTTAATTATTGCGTGCTTAAGGCAGCTATTTATTGCCACATTTAACTTTATTTTTTGTTTATTTATTAATGTGATTATGTTTTGTATACTTTCAAATTTTCTCATGGATAATGCTATTCATAAAATCTATTATTGGTACTGTTTTATTTAATTTTTAAATACAATTTTTATATGCATAAGTCACACTTTTTTTTCCCATTTTTACCTCAAACAGTTCAAACGTCTTTCGAAATTATCATACAATTACAAGGCCTTTAACTATAATTTGCTTAGGTCTTTAATAAACTTTTCATTAAATTCTGACAGTAGTTGCTGCAAATTATTGTTAGGCCTTAAATTGTATTAACCTTTGCTTTGACGTTTTTAATAATATCCCATATATAGTCAATACTTTTTATGTATTTTAGAATTTGTACTGATTTCATTTACCTGACACGCTTTTCGAATATTTTTTATGATTTTATTTTCTTTACGTACTTATTTAGCAATTATTGTAATTAATTTTATGTAATCTCATTTATTTTTTAAATTATATTTGCGAAATATAAAATTATTATTTTAAAATTTATTGGTTTTATTTCAATTATTATCCATTAAATACATGTGTATGTACATATCTTCTATTTCACATGTTAAATGTATGTAGTTCGTTCTGTTCTGTTCTGTTTTGTGTTTGTTTAATTTGTTTCTTGTTTTATTATTGCATAATATTTGTTTATTATTAATGAAATATCAGGTTTTGTTAATTAATTTATTGTTATTTATCAAAAGTTAAGTGGCAATACTGTGTGTATCCCAGCGAAATTATTGATACGTTTACCGTTACGCCAACATTGTAATGTCGTATGTAGGTCTTTTTAGACATCGAGAGGAATATGAACATTTCTGATTTTCCGGTTCAGCTCGATATTTTTATGCAGAATAATTGCTTGATCTGGGCGGCTATCCTCTCATTAAGAGTGTATACTTTACCCATCTTTGCCTATTGGTTGTAAATGTATTTCGCCTGGAGAGTAAGGCATGCGAATAATCCGGTCATTCTGGTGACTGGAAATTTTTTTCTTTTTGATGCTTGGAGAACTTATAGAGTCCGGTCATGAGGTTGCCTACATGGGGTGCGAATTGCGGTTCGAGTATAAAACCCAACAAGGCGAATCTTAATCGATACCTTCAGAGTGTAATCGCTAAATGGTGTGGAGCTTTTACTATCTTCTTGGAGAAAACATTTGGAAAAAGTATGTTGAGGAGAGGATGAAATAGAATCTGAATGCTTTATACTAGTGCCGCAACTCCATAAGTAAAAGTTGTGGACTTCCGATTAGGCGAATGTCCGTTCAGTGATTACGTATGGCAAAGTTGTTTTAGGAAATACTTTAAGTGGGATCTTGAATAAGGCACAGTCCTCTTGGATATTATAGGGATTAGGAGGGTTGGTCTCAGGCTGTTTGCCAGAATTCCCTGAGTCTACATGACTTATACGTCAAGCGTTGGAAAGCATTAGCTGTTGGAAACTGTGCCCGTGCGATTACTCCGACTTTCTGAATGTATTTTCTCCACTCATGAGGAAGGAATGGAAGGAAATGGAACTACCAATTATATATGATTTCAGAGACTACTCGTAGAGGTGTTACGCAGTTAGCAGCATTTAGTCATCTTTCGACGGTAGATAAACTAGCTTTCTGCTGTGACTCAATAAGCAAAACGTTCCTTACGGAGCATTGTAATACCAGGCCGCTGAAGGGGATCAAGGACAAATCTCAGACGGATTTTTGCACGGTATGTGGTGATAAGGAGTAGTTAGAAGCGATAGAACATATCCTCTGTAATTGCCCAGCACTCTGTAGAAAAATGTTCATTACATTGTGTTTTCTTTGAGGGTTTAAACTCTCTGATTAAAATTCTTTGTATGAATTATATTAATATCAGTTTAACAGCTATATGCTAATATAAGGTGTAGTATAAAGGGAATGATTATTTTCTTGAAATTTGTTGCATTTGAAAGGGCAACAGTTATTGAACATAAACATTAATATTTGGCATTAAGCACTTACAAGTTTCTTAATTAGGAAAAACTCCATAAAACTTGTTTTTTTTCTTTTCAATATCTGATCGAGAAAATGTTTAAAAACTTTATATTGTTTTATAATTGAAATGCTAAAAATAAATACATTTTAGGTTGCATGCCGTTTGGTACGAATAATCGACGACATGCCTGGGATTTTCCAGCGAAACCGGATGGTTTTAAACTTGGTGGTCTCTTGCTTGAGCGCAATAAACGCAGTGGCTTTGAGAAACTGGATCAGAATGCAAGCGATGAAGAAAATGATACGCCTACAAATAACACATTAACAAGTGCACAATTTGCTTAGTTTTCGATGCATCAAATCGGAAATCATATATAAATATATGTATACTATACGAAATGAACCTCTAACTCGCTCCAATCTTTTTAAGTACGGTTTTGTTTTGTTTTTCTTTGTTAACGAAAAATATTTCTATTTTAGATTTATACATAAAGGAACAATTAATGATTTAATTAATGTATGTATAGTATATAAGTTTTAAATTCATAAACAATAATTTGTATATTAAAATTTATGTAGCATTAACAAACAAAAAAAAAAACAAAACATAGTCTGGTTACGGACCAATTAAGTGGAAAACATATTTCAAAGAAAAAAAGAACTTTGGAGGTTTTTAAGGATGTCCGGGTAGTGTACTTGTCTTAATTGACAAGTACACGTCCTTTAACCTAACCTTGGAGGCTTTTAGTTGTCGACAAAGAAAGAAAGGTTTTGCCCGCGTGTAAAAAAAGAAATGTATACGTTATAGAGAGAATCCAAAGTTTTAAAGTTTTTCCTTTCTCAAAATAAAAGACTTTCTTTTAGATGTATTCAATTTTTAAATTGTAAGTCTAACGAACATACATGCATATATGTATATTACAATAAAATAAAACATTACATTTATGCATACGAAACTGAAAATCATTCCCTGTATATACATGCATGCATACTTATGTATTTGTAAATGTATAATTTGAACGAATTTATATTTTAATACTAAAAAAAGCTTTTAATGATACATCTAACTTAAGTTTATTTATTTTCATTTTTACGTTCCAATAAGGCTTTATTTATCTAAAATCAAATGCCAAAAATGTTTGTAAAATTTTTATGGTATACGTAATAAATAATAAATTATTTTACAAATCAATATACATATGTAGTACATATGTATGGTACATACATACTTTAAACAAAAAAACGAATCTTTAGATATTTTTCATATTTATTTATCAATGTTTTTTAGGTATAAAAATGGACAACAATAAATTTTTTTAAAATACAATACAATTAACAATAACTCTCATACAACCCACGTTTATAAACAGTTAACAAATACATATTTACATAAATTTTGTACTTAAAACAAAAAGACTGTTTACAAATTGGCTTTCATGAAAGGCTTCAAGTATTTATGGAATGATATGTTTACTGGTTCCTTATTAAGAGGACTCTTTTTGGCAGCTTCAAACATACGCTCGTACACATTGCCATCCCATGCACCCAAAGCTGAATCCAAAATACGATCATCTATGTCGAAAGCATCAACTAAGGCCACAGCATTGGGTCTTAGACGTTGAAGGCAGCTTTGTAAACGTAATTCCAGTTGACTAATATCTTTATCCGTAAAGCTTGTAAACTGTGTAGGAAATAAAAAAAATTTGTTTTATTCAAAGACGCTTCACATATTATGGTTCTAATTAAACTTACGCGTAAAAAGTCACCAATTCGATTTAAGCAGGCATCCACTAAATATAATTCCAAAATGGTTTTCAATACATCACCTAGGGCTGAAGAAACCTGGGATGATAAATTTTGCAGTTCATATAAAGCGGATGAAGCCAAAAATGCCCGACCATGAAGCTGAATTTGAAAAGAAAAGTTTATTTAGTTGGAATTGTTTTGTTTGTATGGCTTCTTTAATATTATTTTTATTAATATCGACTGCTATTTCATATTTAGAAGCATATTTCATATGTAGAGAAGCACACCTTCATCCAAAGACCGGCAAAGGTCCATTGTGGGCGCCTACAAATAACGCAGACTACCCAAAAAGAGAAAGAAAAAATATCAAAACAAGAAAAAACAACGCTATTAAGGATAGCATCGTGATAAAGTCAAAGGAGACAATATAGAAAGAAAAAGGCAAAAAATTGAGAAGAAAAATTAAAAGCGGAGTCATCTCAAAAAAAGAACTGATGATCGAGATAAAGCTCTCAGCAACAGAAATACTAACGGAGGCCATCTCACCAAAGAAGAACTTAAAAAAAGTCTCTCAAGAATGGCCTAACCGACCACCAGGTAAAAATTTAATTTAACAAAACTTTGTAATTTAAATTATTAAAACAATTTTTTGTTCTTTTCTTAAATATGTTCTACAGTTTCTAATTGTTACAAAATCTCTAAATGAATATTCTATCAAATCTTTGCAAATTCTTTTAATGCAGTATTAAGGCACAAAATAATTAATTTTTACTTACATCTGCAGCTTGTGTTAATTCAATGCCACATAAATTTGCTGCAACTTCTGGACCATAACCTTGATTGCGGCGATTCTCCATGCGTTCATAAGCAATACGGATTTTGCTAAAATTTTAATACAAAAAATGTTGTTTCTTTAATAAGTCTTTACAAAATTGCTTGAGAAATTCAACTTACCTGGCTGCAACAAACTGGAATGCTTTAACAATTGATTCTAATGATCCATCGAAATTGTTAAATTCCTTATGCTTAATAGCATCCTCTATGTACGCCACTGTAGGTACTAATTTAATACCTGTTAAAGCTTGACCATAAACTTTAACCAAGTAGCGGGCTGTTTGCAATAACATCACAGTATTTTCACCTTCATATGTGCACACAGCAGTAGACATGCCATATAGTGTAGGAAAATTAGAAGAATCCATGAAACCGTGACCACCACAAGATAAGCGACATACTTCAACACCAGCAGCGGTATCAGCACTGCAAATTGCTTTTAGACAACAGGATAATGCATGCATTTCGGGCAAACGTTCCAGTTGACCTTGATCGATTTCACCGTATATTTGATTGTACATATTGTATATGTTATCACCGTTAGTCTTGAAAACAATAGCTTTGGCTATTTGGGGGAAGATTTTCAATTGTTGTGTCGTATGATCCATTATCTGTGGCTCTGGCTGATTGGGATCAATAGGACTTTGGCGGCGTACAGCCGAGTAACGGCAGGCAATGGTTGATGCTTTCGCTAAACCCATGGCAGCATCACGTATTAAAACAACACGTACGAACATCATGGTACCATAGGTGAGTACTGAATTTTTAGGCGGCACATAAGTACCGTCAGGTAAAACTTGTTGATTCCTCATTAGCATATGACTTAAAGGAATGCGTACATTTTTTAAACCCAAATAGCCGTTGTTAATCGATTTCATACTTAGTTTTGTGCCAATTTCACCAATATCAATGCCAGGCATAGGCATATGAGTCTCCTCATCACGCACTTGAACTATAAATGGTGCCAAGCCGCGGAATTCACCTTGTGTATGCAACTGGGCAACTACAACAGCATAATTGGCTGTATGACCCACTATAGTGGAAAACAAATGAAGAAAATATTGTAAAAATAAAAAAATTTAGTATCTAAAGAACTTACATCCTCCCGGCCACCATTTGTATGCTGTAAGAGTAGGCGAATTTAAAACAAATTCTTGTGTTTTTGCATCATAATCAGCTCTTGTTTCTAGGCCACGTAAAAATGTGCCATGACCCATTTCGGTTTGTGCATAAGTACCAATTATTGTACAGTCCCAAGCTTTACCTAACCATTCCACTTGTTGTTCCACAGTGCCTTGGCCCATAATGGTGGGCACGAACATTACAAAATGCAAACCCATAGGATTGCCTTCCTTTAGCAAAGCGGTACCCAATGAGCCGCCTAATAGTGCACTACAAAAAATCATATATTTCGTTATTGTTTGTTTGTTTTTTGAATTAAAGTCCGAGAAAGATACTTACTTGAACATATCAACACCGCCTTCACCACTGTTGCGTAGTTCTCTTATTTTTTGTCCAATTAATGCGGCCTTGCGAACACTGTGCTCGTACAACTCTTTGTGAGACATGTACGAAATAGGGAGATCATCTTTTAATTCTGGATCCTGAAGTAATAGTTTTTCTAGAAAACGAAAACAGAGATGAAAATATTTTTGGTACTTCATTGTATTGTATTCGCATAAAATGAATACATTATGCAAAAATGCAAATTTCATTTGATTCATAGACAAATTGTTTCATTTAAAAATATGCATATGAGGAGGAGATACATACGTAAAATGTACGCCGCACGCATTTACATATATTCATTAAACAAAACTTCATTGTTTTATTTGTTTTCTTTTAATTTGCAAGTAATGCAAATAAAGAATAATTAAACTGAAGTAAATATAGCATTTGTTTAAGCATTTAAAAACATTAACAATGTTCAGTGAACTTTGGACGATAATTGGCGTAGCTGTTGTGATGATGAAAAATAATGTTGAGTCAGTAGTGCTAGTGTTTCACAATTCTAAACTGAATAAACGTTTGAAATTTTTCATTACAATAGAAAATGTTAAGATGTGAAAACACAAGCAATTCAAGGGCATAATATGAATTATCCAAATTAATATTAGGTTTTGAAAGCCCATTAAGCTTTGTACTAATGTTGTGCTATTTAAATTATTTAAGATTAACTGGTCATGATTTACAACCGGTTTTTCTATCGCTTTTGTTGTGGAATGCTATAAAAATATTTAAACCGCAATTAAACAATTTAAGTACATCTGATATTTCGTATTCAATTCTGATAATAGCATGGGGTTCTATGCTCTTCGTTTCTATTTATATTGTAGTACAAGAGGTATAAATAAATTGTATTGAATAATAATTGTGGAGGACAAAATCACATGTACACACAAAATGATGTGATAAAAATAATTAAAAACTACAGTTTCGAATCAATACAATATTTTTGTGTGAACGAGAAAGCTGTTAGCTTTGCTAGATTAGGTTGTCAGGATAAGTTAAGTTAAACAGGTTAGATTAAAGGATAAGTTATTTGTTAGTCCCAAATAAGCATATATTCTCGTCGATAGTGCCATAGTGCTGTGACCATACGATCTATAGTTTTGGTCTGTCCGCAATTCATACAAGGATAATTTCCTTTCTTGCAAGTATTAAGTAAGTATTCTGATTTATCATTCTCCTCTTCACCGAATCTACATATTCGACTGAAGGCGAACTCTATTCTGAACAAGTGTTGTTTGAATCCACAAAGCCCGGTAAAGCCACCGGTTACTATTTTTAGGTTACTACTGGATAGCCTGATACATGACTAAAATCTCTTCTCACAGTAAGTAGCCAACAAAAGTTTAGATTACCTCTAACCCATTTGCCTGGCCAAGAGATTATGCCTTCACATTTGCCGAGTATATCCATTCAAACATCTATTCCCACTCCATAGATAAGTTTCTAATAAGAATTATTGTGTCTATTTCAATGTTATACCCAAATCTAATAACTTTGTTTTCAATTATGGAAGCCGATAAGCGTATATTTTTAGATGTCATAAAAAGCCTATTTTTTAATAAAATTACTTTGGTTGAATATCTGTAGTTTGACCTAATAATTAGACAAAATTATTAAAAAATTACGTTTGAAAGCTATTAAAATGCTAAAAAAAACTAATTAGTTTCTAAATAGAAAAAAATGTAAATTTTGCAATGTAAAAACAATTATTGCTATTTGAAATTGCATATGAGATATTAACAAACACTTGAACTCAAATGCATATGTACAACACTCACATTTACTGTAAACAAAACAAAACTTACCCAGAGCTTTGCGTTCCTCATACTTCTTACGGCCGCCAGACCACCACAATGTGAATTCTTCTGTATTAAAGGTGGCACTATTACGTTCCTTTTGTAAATCGGGATTAACTTTTGAAGGCATTCTGTTTATTTTTGTTTAAATTTAACACTTATTTTGCACAGATGCCAGTAGTTGTTTGACCAGTTGTTGTACACAGACTAACTAAACAGTTAGGGAAGAGGTGGTTGTTTGTTAAAATAAATATTCACTCACATAAAATAATAGAAAATTAAACAGAAAACAAGTTATCGCAAGTAGCTTGTTGTTTAGCTAAAAACAATATTTAAACTGAACGACATTACCACTGGCAAAGTAGATAATTGCTTTGCTAACTAAATACGGTATAGTAAAGCCCGACCTTTGGATAGTTAATACATATATTTTACAGTAATCAATGATCCAACAAAAATTCTTATCAGTTCTAATCACTATATTTTTAGGTTAAACTTCTTATCAATTATTATTTTATTTTAAAGTAACACTTTTTATAAAAACGCATGTTCATTCTTCCACTTTTTTGCATGTATTTGTTAATGTGATAAATAAATTTTGTTCTCATTGGATAAAATAATGTTATTGCATAAATAACTTGTTTATCATATTTAATTAAACAATACACGAACAAGTTTATTTCTGCACAGTTCGACTAACTGAATTGTTGTATAAATTCAAAATTAAATAAACAAAGAAGAATAAAGAGATAAAGAGTAATAAAAACAAAATCAGCTGTGCAAGATATAATCAATATGGCAGCACTACTTTAATAATACAGGCGAATTCACAGAAGTGAAACAGCTGATTGCATTTCAAACCTTCTGTTTATTTGTATCTTTTTTATATTTAGAAACTTAAACACACATTTCTGCAATTCTTCTTTTAAAAATATAAACAAAAATGTTCACATTAGGTAAAAACAATTATTTAATGTCTTTATATATAAGTTGTTTTAATACTACTTCATGTTATCAAACCTTTATGAATGTCATTCGTTGATGGAGAAGCGTAACCATATGGTTTAAATAATTAGAAGAATGTAAACAAAAAACAAAACCAAAACAAACCATGGAGAATGAAAAGTTTAGTTCTCTTGATTTGCAAATAAAGTTGCAAAAATCTTTAAATATTATACGTAAATATGATTGGCTTATAAATTCATATGTTTTGGTAAGTAATTTAAATTTTAATTAAATTTAAAGCATTTATAAAAATGCGATTTATATCAAATAGGACTTTTATGTCGACGATCATTGGTCCAAGTTGCCAAACTCCTGGCGGGATTGTTTTACAGGCTTGCCTCCGGATAACTTATGTTTTTTGCTAGATAGCAATACTAAAAATTCCGCGAATAGAGTCTGGCCTTTAAGTTTACTTTCTTTAAAAAGAGCCTTCAAGGAATTATGTGTTAGACGCCAACAAACTTGCAAAGTATGTACAATATGTATTAGTTATTTTAAAATGTATATAAATAATTGCTCATGTTAGTTATAAAAGTAGTAGCAGAACATTGCATCTGCCTTAACAAAATCAGTTTCATAAACAAGCAATAATAATTCTATTTTAAAATTTTTTTAGCAAACTTTACCAAGCAGTTCACTACTAACGCATCCAAAATTAAAGCATATATTCGATAAGGGAGTCAAACCCAAGAAACGCCATGAATTACAACATATGGCTGCTTTATGTAAACAAATACATTCAGAAACTACGGTAGATTTTATTGTAGACTTTGGTGCTGGCTTAGGTCATTTGGCACGAGTTTTGGGTTATGCATACAACATTAAAGTATGTTGCTTGGAAATGCAAACTGAACTTAATCGTCAAGGCAGAGAAATGGATCGTCATATGGAAAATCTTATGAAGAAATATCTAAAAGTACCTGAAAGTGAACAATATAAATCACCTGAACATGTAGATCTCTGTCTAACGGCTGAAGTAACAAGAGAAGAATTTCTGGGTACAATTGAGAAAGCCTTAGGAATAACAAATGAAAACTATACATTTGGTATAATTGGTTTGCATCCTTGCGGTGATTTGGGTGTTATATTAATGCGTATGTTTTTACAATGTAAACAAGCAAAATTTTTAAATTTTGTTGGTTGTTGCTATCAAAAGTTAACAACAAATGATATTTGCTTAACGAAAAACCCTAATCCTAATCCTATACCTAACTATGGTTATCCTTTGAGTAAATATTTAAAAGATATGACTTCTGATGTGCGTTTAAGTTATGAAGCTAGAGAAATTTCTTGTCATGCTATGGAATTATATAATGAACGTTTATCTTTAAAAGATTACGAATATTTAAAAGTGCATTCGTTTAGAGCTGCAGCCGAGAGAATTATTGTTAAACATTATTCGTACTTAAAACACTCTGGCTTAAAAAGTGTAAAACACAGTACAGATATGAAATTCGAAGAGTAAATGAATTAGTTGATGTATATAATCACGTGTATATGAAATGTTTTTAATATTTCTGTTTTAGTTACTTCTATAAGGCTGTGAAAGGTTTACCTGTGGAAAGTCTTACTTCAGAGGAGTTAAGCTGTAGTATAACAAAGAAGGATCTTTCAAACTGGAAACAAATTGTGATTTTTTATACGTTACGTTTATTCTTTGCACCATTAATTGAAAGTGTGCTGTTATACGATCGTATGCTATATTTACATGAAAATGGTTAGTAATTAATGCTTAGCTTATCATATTTTTTCATTTGTATTAAGAATTTCATACGTTTTTTTTATTTAGATTGTGCTATCCATATAAATGCCATATTTGATCCACGTCTCTCGCCTAGAAATCATATAACAACAGCTGTAAAGAAAAGCTGACTGAAATTGTATACTTATTTTTACCCAGAACAAGAACTGAAAAGCAGATTTTTTCTATGCAATATTACTTATGGATTATAAATATGGAATTGATTTAATTTCGTTCTATTAAAATCGAATTGAATATTGTTGTTGTTTAATTTGATAAAGTTTAAATTAATATAATTGATGTGCTGATTGTGCTTTGTGCTTAATCTTAAACGTATTTATACGATTCTCTTATTTGATTTAAACAGAAACCAGAAACAAAAATATATAACTTGTTTTATTTAATGTTATTAAAAAAAAGGCATTTTATCTTAATACTCCTCGGCAATGAGAAGATAATAACATATAAATTGAGATTAAATATAAACACACACATACGTTGTATATTCATTGAAAATATAAATTTATTTATCTATGCATTGTTCATTTTAATATAATAAAATTCACTTATAATAACCTTTAGCGGCAGCACCTTTAACAATAGCTTGTATGGCTGCAAAAGCTTCTTGTGCTGTGGGTAAAATTTCTTCGGCAGGTAAAATAAACATATCCTGGCTGTCAGGTGGACCGCGCAATTCAAAAGTATATGCGATCGGTATTTTATGTTCAGCATAAGCCCAATCCATGCTACCACCACTTGAGGGATAAATGGTTTCAATCAAACTACCGCTAGCATAATCGCGGCCAGTCAATCCCTTAATGGCTGCAGAGGCAGATTGTCCCAGTTCCTTTAAATCATCATAATTATATACATGTTCCTTGGTATAGCCATAAGGGAACATGATCATTTGCGAGTAGGAATGTAAGGCAATATAGGTTTTTATTTGTTCCTTTCCCACATGATCTTCGATGAATTTCATTAAACGTTGTGTTTCAAATTCTGAGCCAGCCGATGGTCCCGCAAAGTCGTAACGACAAGGATCACTGCTACTGCCAGTCGAGTTCCAATGATCAGGATAGTTACGATTTAAATCCACACCGCGGCAAGTACCAAAGATTTGACGATTTTTGCGCCACATACGATCATGTTCGAATGTAAACTTATAACCATCCGGATTAACACTGGGGAATATAATCCAATTATAATTCTTAGCCAAATTTTGTACATTTTCATCGTTAGATGTTAACAGAGAGTTTATTATATATGTAGCCGTTGCTGGAGCAATCCATTCTCTGGCATGTATACCCGATTCAATAAATATGGCCTTATTTGCAGGATTATGAGAGATTTTTACACCTTTAATGGGTACACCTTGAGTGCTGGTACCCATATCCAGTAGAGTTACAATGCTGGGGTATTTAGTGGCTAATGTTTGCAACCATTCATAGATAGTCTCTAAATGATAGTAATGTTGCCAATTGAATTTTGAAAGGTCCGTACCAATGGGCAAAACAGAGGCATAGTTTTTGTCGATTTTCTCTTGGAAGTTGTAAGTCTAAAAAGGATGTTGAAAAAGGGAAATTAATGTTTTTATTTTTAAATTCTAATTTTTTTTAGTATAAAAAAGATTAAGTTCGAGTGGCTTGCAACTGCTAGAGATTTCAAAAATTTTTTCAATAATATGTGTACCTGGTTTACATGTGTGGTAGTAACAGTAATGTTGGGAAATAAATATCAGTAAATTGTTATTCCTTTTATTCGAATAAATTATTCGTTATGGATTGCTGCAAGTCTTTAGAACGGGCAGGCAGAGTACGATTTTATTGGGATTTTCAGACAACAAGATAGTCTGAACTTTTCCCACAGGGCTAACACATTTTTTGTATATTACTGGGCCATTTGAAGGAACGGGAAAGCCATTTTCCATCATCAACCGATCTAAAACTCACCAAGTCTAAGGCTCACCAAGTGACATTTCGCAATTACCCGTAAGAATTGATTCAGAGACATAGCTGTCTCCACAACTCAATTTAAGGAGTTCAAGCTATCATCTTTGGTAAATATGGGATTAAATAGCTTTCATTAGGACAAGACGAGTTTACAAACATTGTTCATCATCTGTTCTGTTGCACCCATCTTGTAGTTTAGCTCTAACACAGTGGGATTGACATCTGTTCCTATTTTGCATACAGTATTCCTCGAATATAAGCACCCCGGATATAATCCCCGCTTATAAGCACTGTCCTACAAGCAGTTTTGAAAGTACGTTCAATCGTGACTAAGACAAATAGAAGAAAGGGTGCATAGGAAATTGTTGTTGTTCACATGCATAAAACTAGGTTCAGCTACTATAATATACACGCCCTTTTCTTGGAACTTCAATCCCATTTAATTTCGTTTACCGTATTTAAATCGATATAAAACAAAAAAGAAAATATTGAAAGACAGGTCGCGTATTAAGAATGTTTTTGCAATACGAACAATAGGATTTCTTTTAGAATTAATCAAGAATAAGGGTAGAAGTCCATTAACAGTTTTTAATTTGTTCACGTTATAGAGATTGTACTGTATATGCATTATCTTGTGTACAAATTTTATGACTTTTTTTAAATAAATTTTTAATAATTCGCGGTTTCATGGTTTGTCTAATAGATCCCACTAAAACTGATAAAAGTAACGTTACTAGCCTGCTGCGACGTCAAATATTTAACCAAGTAATGTTAAATTAATTACTTTTAAGGCACCAACTTACCAAGATACGATGTTTGACTTCATAGTGTTCCAATAAATCAGCCAAATCAGCAACCTTATGGGCAGCCACTAAAATTGTTAATTTTTGTCCCACCTCACGTGCATGCCCCATAAACGACATGCTATCACTTTGTTCTTCTAGTTTCTTAAACAAATCGACATGCTGTTCGGTAGCCAATTCCACATTATAGACACGATAATGATCGTAACGTGATTGATCCTTGTAAGGTTCCGTGCAACGATCATCTTTAGTGCAAAAGGCACTTGAACCGCTAACCGATTTTGACTCCGCCATAGTTATAAACACAATAAGCCAGAGCACTGGCAAAACACTGAATTTATTCCAACTACTCGTACACCGAACCATAGTTTTATAACTCGGACAATGCCTCAGGTTCTCTTCTCTATTGCCTATGACGGTGAGAGTTTTATTAGTTGAGTTAAATAAATAAATTTTATCTGGTTTTTTGTGTTTTGTTTCTCTATTTTGAGTTGAAAGTTTTATTTTTTTTATCTACAATAGAATAATAAAAGATATGTACGGTATGTATGTATGTATGTATGCACGAAGGCAGAGAATACAAATAAATTAATTTGTTGGTAAATATAATTTCTAAAGGTTTGTTACTCTTCCTATATTATTTTTGTACTTACATGTGTATGTATGGATGTGTGTAGCCTCAGTCCAATAAGTAACTTTAGTGAATGCGTTTAAAATGTTTATTAAACAAAATTTTAAAAGTCTCTTTACTTTTATAATAATGACTTGCTGGACGGACGATTGTGTGTTTTTCACAACAGTGTGTATACGGTGACCATATGTTATCACCGCGTAATAAAAATTTATTTTTATATATGCACACACATGTACACATTCTCACTTTCTTTATCAGGTCTGCATACACAGATTTTCAACTACATTTACATATTCATATGCATGTGCGGATGTATGTTTAATTTGTTTTGATGAGTCTACATAATTTTGTTTTCATATTTTACCGGTTATTCGCTGAACGAATGGAAAAATCAAAACAGAAGTTGAAATTGAAAGGCTGAAATGCGCATGGCTATATATTTGCCCTTAAACGGTTACATAAAAAAATTAATTTTATAATAACAAAAGCTAGAACAAATTGAAAATGACTATGATTTTTAGGAATAGGTAAATAAATAATTGCGGTTCTTATTAAAATTTGAGTAAAGTCTTAAAGTAACTTTTGATTCATATTTAAGAAATAAAACTGAGTTTGTTTCCAGAAGGTCTGGCAAGGCTGTCAGCTGTTAATTATTATTCATCTGAAGTGTTATTTATTTACGAATGTGGCTAAAAAAGAACTTGTAAGAAAATTAAAACCTGCTCCAAATAAAGTGATACAAAAATGGCATTATGTTCGTCTTAATTGTTTTACTGTGCAAATAATTGGATAAGAATGTGTAGAAAATTGAAGTGATTGGAAGTGTGGTCTCAGTCAGGCCTGCGCATCAATGTACGATGCATTGCTAAAAGTATCGCTTCTCTTAGTGAAGGTGTTGCTGATAAACTAAATTTGGTGATTCTACAATTTACTTTTAATGCTCTTGCCAGAAAACAGCCCATGGGGTGGTCGCCGTAGGAAATATTTTTTAATCCAGCTATCAGAACTGAGGTTTGAACTGATGAGCTCTCATCTGGTAAGTCAATTAACACACTACGCCTCCGTAACTTCGATTTTAAGAATAATTTTTAAGAAGAAACTTTCGCCTCTACAATGTTTTGGAGACGCAGCGGAACTAAATATTGTAAAATAATTAACATGAATAAAAAATTGGAAAATTAAACTTTAACTCCACTATCTTAGCAAAACCTCCTTAGTTTTAGCCTGAGGTGTATTCCTAAAGGCTGAAGTTATGCCCAAAGAGACACATCATCCAACAACTTCCTTTCTTCAATCTTTCAAAGGTGTTCTCTTCTCCTGCTCACCGGAAAGCTTTAGGTACATTTCGTTAATCCGATTTATGCCATCGTTTTAGTGGAATTGATGCCAACGCACTTACCAGAAGCCCATGAAGAAAGCACAGGCTGCCTAGCTCGCTAATGCTCTGTAGAAGTTTCCTCGTGAGCATAAATACTGCATCATCCGCATAACAAACAACTTTTCTTCCCTTAACTTCTAAGTGTAGGATGCTGTGACGAAATTACATAGCAGATTGGTTCGGCAATGTTGTTTTTCTTGTACAAGCTCATCCTGTTCCGAGTTGACACTTCTAACTATCAGGGTGTTAAAAAACAACTTAACTAGGAAATTCTGGAACGCCAAGACCAACCCGTGCCTTTTGTGAAACTCTCACTGTACGTGGGCCAAGGTCAGAAGGTCGTTTAATATTTTATATTCTTCATATCTTTTGTTGCAAATTATTCAAATGCTATTTAAATATTCTTTCCAATTGACAAATCAAATATTACTTCAAATATTCTATTAACTTACAAAACATTTTTGTTCAATATTCCTAGATGATGCTTAGAAATTAGCGACTTCTTCGATATTGAACTTTGAACCCATTGTACATACATACGTCACAGACAAATAAAGCAGGTTTTCTCAACTTGACTGAGAAAGTGTTATTGTGATCATTTCGATGTGCTCAACACATTTTAAATTTATTAAAGCTTCAGTTACCTTCTTGTTTAATAAAGAGTTTCTTTTGAAAGAGAGTTTTTTTTTAAGAGATTTAATAGAATAAAATCCAACAAATTGAAGAGTGTTATTAAAAATATACATATGTCTGTTTGCATTGCTTATTTGGCATTTGTTTTGATAAGGAAAGCTATACACAGTGTTTGATACTGAACAAAGAAACAGTAAAGAAATAAAAAGAAAAATAAAAGTAAAAATGATTATGAGATATTTAAGTTTATGCTTGTTTTACAATTGTTTAACAACTAAACCACTGTGCTTTCTCTACAGTACATATGCATATGCAAAATACAACTGCTCGCAATTAACAATAATATAAAGCTATTCCAAAGAAGAGAGTTGATTTAGTCGTCTATAGGAAATAGTATTGAAAAGACTGCATAACAAAAATTAAGAAATCTAACATATTTATTGCTTAATATTGTATATTAAATATAAATTAATTTAATTGTTTTTATTTTCAATTTTATTTGTTAACAAAAAAGTGTAACAAAAATGCCTTCACAAACATCTATAGTGCCTAAAACAATTAATCCGGATATTGCTAAAGAGCGACAAAATGCCACAGTTAATAGTGAAGAAATTGCCCAATGGTTCCATGGCGGTGCCGATAAATTGAAAACAAAACGAGAACTTGGTAATTATACATACATACATACATAATTGGCCATTACATTACATTCAGTCAGGATTACGACCTAGTTTCTCATTATATTACAATATATTAATAAAAATTTAATTAACAATATTATTTAATATGATTGCTTATTAGTTTAATAACCAAATATAAATGTTTGAGGGTTCAAAGTTTAAATTTCAGTTTTATAAGAAGTCAACTTTTCTTTTTGTTAAAGATAAACGTTAAACCTTTGCTATGGCATGAAATAAAAAAAAAAAAACTTATCAGTACTTTCACGTTTAAATTCACTTTATTTTATCAGTATTAACAATGGTTATAGGCGTTTTTCTAATTAACGATAGTCTACAGTTCGATATCGCTTATCAAATAATATTTATATTGTATTGCTATATGTACATATGTTTGCAGGGCACATTTAGCATGTTATTTACTTTTAGTATTTGCACTAAATACTAACAGAGTAATAAAGTTAAGGTGTTACAATGTAATATGTATTAAGCTTTATAAACTTAATGGTATGTTTTTATTACAAAAGCGTGTTTTTCTTTTAAGTTTATGTATTATAATTTACGGTTTTTCTTTAGGGTTTTAATAACGTAAATCAATTATTCACTCATCAAACTAAGAAGTGTGAATATTTTTAAAATTGTCAATATTTACACACATACTTACTACGTGTATTTTTCTATATATAGTTAGAGACTAAAATTTTAATACACATCCGAAATCTATGCAGTTTTAAGAAAACCAAAGTTTCTTTGAAAATAATATAGTGAAATTCGCCGTAGTCTAGTAGGTAGTGTGTTGGCTTAGTAGAAGTGAGACTTTGGTTCACCACCCAGATCAGAAATTTCTAATAAATCGAAATATGATAATATCAGCAGATTTCTGACAAAACTTTCTCAAAATTTTGTCATTCGGAGTCGATTTTAAACTGTAACTTCCGCCATTCATGTATAAAATAAACTCACATGGCATAAGTGGTGTGTGAAGCTAGGTGGTAATTCAGACTGAAGAGTAATATAACAAAAATATTGAGATCCGTGAAAACATGCCGGTAATTTTTGGAAAATGCAATAAAATTAATTGAATGTGTATTTAAACTTTAGCCTATGATTGTAAGTACATATAAATAATTTTATTTAGTATGTTATTTGGTTTAGTTATTAGTTTTATTTACATTTGAAAAAAATAAAACACAATTTTTTCATGTCTAGAATGTGATTAAAGATTGCGCGCCTGACACAGTTTAGTAATACAAATATTAAAATAATATGAAAATGATGTACAGTACGAGTGTAATAAAAATATTCCTAAATGTGGTACATGAAAGGTACATGAAAAATATTCTTCCACCCATAGACTAGAAATGTCCATTATTGGTACATTCCAAATTCAGTAAAGATGGGAAACAGTAAGAAAAATAAAAAAAAAACAATTGGTAGAACTCAAAAACTCAAAAATCCAGAAGCAACTGATATGGCGTAGAGAGACACTATTACTCGTCTCACTATTCTTTTTCACCACATTATGCAGCCAAATATGAAAATTGGTAAGACTACAGAGTTTTAAATCTATTCTATGCCACACTTAACCATATAATAATCGTTGAGTTCCTTCTTCAACTGTTCCAAAGTATTCTTCATCCAGGACAGCCTTAACTCAATCCCATTAAGCTCGCACAGGGTGACGTTCTCTTAGTGGGATTAATTCTAAGGCCCCTTTTATCGTTGAGTTCCTTTTTCATCCGTTCTGAAGTGTTCTTGTTCCAGGACATTCTTAATTCAATCCCATTACGCCCGGACAGAGTGACGTTCTGTTAGTGGGTTTAATGCCAAGACCTGTGGTATGCGCTTAAGAAATGAGTTTTATGTACGCAGATTCCACGATCTCAGTGATAGCCTGAAGCAGATTTCCTTTTACTACGATTCCTACAACATGCGCAAAGCGAAGAACTTTTATTCCCTTGACAACGAAATGTTTTTCAATTTTTTTTAATATAAAGGCAAAGGCGATAAGTGGAAGTTAGTAAGTTAAGTGAGGTTAAGTACTGCGGTGGAAGCTAGTTCGTTGTAGGGCAGGGGTACCTGCCTGTAATTTGCAGTGATTTCTTTCAACATATTTAATAAAACCAGCACATTGTCCTGAATTCTTGCCAGTGAGTTATTAAAATTCAAAATAGCTTTCATTGTTATATTCACATAGTATGGCACCATGAGTATGCCTTTAAGGGTTTGAACCATCTACGCAGTAACGGTTTACGTGGCCCAAACAAAAGATAATAACCAGCGACGCCCTAGTTCTGATGGCCAGTTCTTTTTAGAACGTACAATTGAGCATGCTCGTCCTCAGGACAACGACCAATTACCCACAGTTATCCACGAGAATTATACCTTAATTTTGTTTTTCTATATTACAGAACACATACTGTTTAGCGATCTCGAAAAGGGTTATGGTCTTAAGCATGAATATCTTGATCATGTTGGTGTCTATAATCGTGCCGTAGAGCAGGTCACTACAGTTTCTCAAAAATTGCGGAAATTACAAAAAGAAAGAAACCCCGGCGGAGATGATATTTGGCCGTAAGTAAATTGCTAATAAATAGAATTTTTTTAAACGTAACCTTATGTTTCTCTATCTCTTTTTCTAGAAAAATGATATATGGCTTGGCGAGTCATGGTCTATTTCCGGCCAATAGTCCTTTGGCTACACACATAACCATGTTTGTTGATGTAATTAAGGGTCAGGGTACTCCTGAACAAGTCGAGAAATGGGGCAAGGCAGCAGAGAATTGTAATATAATTGGCACTTATGCTCAAACAGAACTGGGTCATGGCACTAACCTAAGAGGCATACAAACACGAGCCGATTATGATGCCAAAACTGAAGAGTTTATTTTAAATACACCCTGTTTGCAGGCCTATAAATGGTGGCCCGGTGGTTGTAAGTAAAATAATTGTATTCCATTCTTTTTAAATATATTATATAGTTTTGCACTTTGTGTGTATATTCTAGTGGGTCATACGGCCAATCATGCCATGGTGGTGGCTCAACTTTACGTTAATGGTGTACACAAGGGCATACAAATGTTCATTGTCCAACTGCGTGATATGGAGACTCATATGCCTTTGCCTGGTGTGGACATTGGTGAAATAGGCAAAAAAGTGGGCATGGCTGCTGTAAATCAAGGCTTCTTGGGTTTGAAAAATGTTCGTATACCTCGCCAGAATATGTTAATGAGAAATGCTAAGGTTATGCCTGATGGCAAGTTTGTTCAAAGTCCTGCCTCAAAACTATCCTATATGACTATGGTTTATACCAGATGTTTGATTGTTAATTTGGATACCTTTTATCTATTGGAGGCTGCAACAATTGCCACGCGTTATGCTGCTGTTAGGAGACAAAGTCCCATAAATCCAGAGTGAGTAAAAGCAACTAAGCAATTAAGCTATTTGGTTTGAAGATTAATTGCCGTTTAGTTGAACTTAATACAGACCATAGAACATTATGCCTCCATTTTTTATTTACGATTGCTTTAATCACAATCTCTCTTAATCTTTTAGCGGCCCTGAACCTCAGATTATGGACCATATGACTCAGCAATTGAAACTCTTTCCCGAAATCGCCACCGGTTTGGCGTATTATGTTTCTGCCGAATACATGTGGGAATTATACAATCAAACCGTTAACGAAATAAGTAATGGCGAATACCGTCGTTTACCCGAAATGCATGCCTTATCGTGTGCGTTGAAAGTTCTTTGCACCACAGATGCATGTGCTGGTATTGAACGTTTGCGTTTGTCTTGCGGTGGTCATGGTTATTTGACTGCAGCCAATATTGGCAATATTTATGGTAATGCTGTGGCGGCTTATACTTATGAAGGTGATAACACAGTATTGTTATTACAAATTGCCAGATTTTTAATAAAATCCTGGTCCTACTTAATCGAGGGTAAACCCATGCTAACAAGTGTAGAGTACTTAAGACAAGGCTTGGAGATGAACACTTTCCCTAAATGGAATAATAGTTGGGAATGTATTGTTAAGGCCTTAGAATACACAGCCGCCCAGTAAGTTTTTTTTGTTTCTTAATATGAATTATTTTGAATTTATTTTCATGAAAAAAAATATATTTTTACAGCAAAACCCGTTTAGCATTTGAAAGCGTTTCAAGTAAAATGTTGGCCGGTCAAACTCAAGGAGAAGCTTTTAATAATTGTGGCATTCAATTGGTACAGGCAGCTGAGGTAAGTTCCTAACTTGATTTTTAAATAAATTTAAAGTAATTGCTTTCTACTATTTTTTTAGCTCCATGGTCGCCAATTTGTGGCAGGTACATTTTTGCGACAAATTACCGGCCCGAAGGTAGCAAATTTATCCCAGAATTTGAAATCTTGTTTAGAGTGCTTCTTGGAATTGTTTTTGGTGCAAACGGCCCTAAAGCATATGAATGATATTTTACGTTTCATTAATGTCACCGAAGACGATTTAAAATCTTTGCAAGAACGTTTAGAATTGGCTCTGCAGAAGATTAGACCCAATGCTGTAGCATTTACAGATGGTTTTGATTTTCCCGATAATGTTTTAAATTCTGTATTGGGCTCTTATGACGGCAATGTTTATGAACGTTTATTTGAATCGGCTAAAATGAGTCCTCTGAATCAAAAACCAGTGCCAGATTCATTTGAAAAACATTTGAAACCTTTCATGAAATCAAATTTATAAAATAAATTTATGTGTATGTATGTATTGGATATGTACATGTACATGTGTATATATATAGATTTATATCTTTTTGTTGTTAATCAGTAGGCAATTACATACAGACACACATATGTAAATCTAGTAGAACATAAATGTATACATATTATATTACAATGAAGTAACAGGGTGTTACAGCCAGGATTGAAAGCCAAGTAGTTTGACAGGATTGACAAGGAACCAGCTTTCATTTCGGAACTATACTGATAATTATTAGATTTGCTAAGGAAAGCAGTAGTTCGCAAGCTTCTAATTTTGGTCAATGGAAGACGAAGGTCAAATAACATCTATAAGTAGTGTGTGGAGCATTTAAAGCCCCGGGAGCTTAATTTTTTTACAACTTTTACATTAGGCCCACTTTAAATGTAAGTCCATAAAAATATCCTCGTAGTATATTTGTATTTTGGCAGACCTATTTATAGAGGTTAAGTCTTTAATGTATTAGCCAGTCAAACCTTTTCTCTTCAAAGTATTTCAGATAGAATTGCAGAGATAACAAACGCTACAAAATTCAGCGCCTGTTTCTGAAAGACAAACAATTTTAAATGTAACACATTCAATTATTCAAATATTTTTGAATTATTTTCATACAAGACGGTCACCTGAAATCTTTCGTTAACAGCGACTTCAACAGAGAAGGGGGAATTTTCTCTTTTATTTTCCATTCCATTCTTAAATAGGCCATGTACCGGCTTTGTTCTCATTGCACTACTGCTCTCCGCTATTAACAAATAATATTTTATTCAGTATCTGTTATTCTTTCTATATAGTCTTGCATTTGCTATTTCAATTTGTGTTAAGCTTTTTTATTCGATTTGCAATGCAAAACTGAAAGTTCACTCACTCTTTCAGTTGAAATACTTATTTTAAAATTTAGAAAACAATAAACGTTCAAAGCATTAAGTGCACTTTTTTAATGTAAGGTGTTCAATAATAAAATAAAAGAAAAATTTAATTTACAAGTTTAAACAAAAAAATACCAAGGATGCCTAATTTTTCTATACCGAAAACCGTGAACCCTGATCTCGCCGTTGAACGAAAGAATGCCAGTTTTGATTCGGAAGAATTTACCATTTGGTTTTATGGCAGCAAACAGGCTGTAGATATGAGAAGATTAATTGGTAAGTTATTAAGGACGAATATTGGTATTGAAGTCGCATAAATATGTATGTATGGGTTTCTTTAACATGGTTATAATGTGGTCACATACATATGCTACGTTTTATACGATAACTCGTTGTCGTTTTTAAGGATATTCAAAAAAAAAGGGACAATAATCAAATTCAAATGATCCTAATGAGGTGAATTTCTCGCCCGCTAGACATAAACAGACTTTCTCTCAATAGATTTCTGGCATAAATATCTGGCATAGATTTCTGGCATAAACAGACTTTCTCTCAGTAGATTTCTGGCAAAAACTCTGAGAGGAAATAAAATTGCCATGAAAAGTTTCTCAAAAAACAAAAAACCGAAATTGACTTTAAGCGGTATATCCCGCCACTCATGTATAAAATTAGCACACACAACACAAGTGGTGTGAGAAACTAGGTCGTAGTCCTAGCTGAAGGGTTGTAATGACCAACTATGTATGTGTATTGTCGGAAGATCATTACAATTTACTGAACATCTCAAGAATATGTTAACGTCAGTAGTGTTGTGCTAATTTTTTTTTTACTGGAACGCGTTCCGGACTCCGGTTCACGGTTCGAAAAAACAAGCCGGTTCGTTCCGGTTTTTGTTCCGGTTCGGTTCAAACCCTTGTTTATAAAAATGAATATAAAAATTCGTCAAAAATTAGAAAAAAAATCAGCAATTCTTTTTAATTTTTTTTTTTCAAAACGTCAGCCAATTCTCGTTATCAGAAATCATCTTTAGTTCCGGAACGCCTTCCTGTCCAAAAAGGAAGTACCGGAACGACGTTCCGGAGCGTTCCGGCTCGACAACACCACTGGTTGACGTACGGCAAATACAGCCATTTTGGAATCGAAAACGATACGTATCAAATCTATTAGCTATGTATGGCGACCGGAATAATAAGGAATCATTGCCTAGTAGAGACTTAAGCGAAAGTTATAGGACTCTAACGTCAAATCCGGATGGCACAGCTGTTTTTATTTTTTATATTTCTTTTTCAAGCCGTCAGAACCGAAGTTTGGATTCTAGGTCCCTTGTATAATAAGCCAATCGATTACTCACTAGATTACGGCGACCACATTATTATGAACATTAATTATAATACAAATAAAAAACCATAAATGGATTGTATAATGGACATAAATGGAATTTTTAATTTTGAAATTCTTTTTATTTTTTGCTTGTCATCGCAAATGAAATAATTGCAAGCATATTTGTTGACCCTTGATTCGAATAGAAATTTATTCAAAAGAATTAGACCTGCCTGCAGTCATATATTGTTTGTAATATTTTATTAGTTTTGATTTAGGAAGTACATACAATATGGTGAATATATGAAATAATTTAGTCTCTTAATAATTAATTTGTTTGATTATGAATCGTTAGAACTCCGTCTATTACATTTTAATGAAAAATTGATTTTATTTATACCAGCACCAAAATGGTGCACTCAACCAAACGTTTCTGGATGACCATTTACGCTGTTCGCAGTTCAGAGCTTTGCATTGCAGTGCTATTGCATCACCAAAATAATTATTTTTCCAGGTGTTCATGTTCATGATATGTGCCTTAAGAAATGGATGTTTAACAATTCATCATATTAGCTTTACGATTCCTATTTCAATAAATTTATCTTAATGGTCGTTCGCCGACTAGAAGCCACAAGGTTAGGTTAGGTTTGAGCACATGTACTTGTCATTGGGTAAAGTACAATACCTAAAAGTTAAAATAACCCATTGCAAATTCGTCCTAGAAGAGAGGAGAGAGAGAGAGAGGATAGTGTAAGAGATAAGGAAATTGAAAAGGGGGAGGAGATAGGAAAGGGAAAGTACAAGAAACGGAAGATAAAATATTGACCACAAATACACAAGAGAGCGTGACTACAACATTGATGCCCTAGCACTTCTTAACCAGCTCAACCTATTTATGAATCTATGGAGAGCCCTAATGTCGGCTCTCGACAGACAGTCCAAACCTTCGAAGCAGCCCTTGCCCTGGGTTCTCTATCTACTAAGGGCTGGATAGTTGCAGATAGTTTCCAATAAAATAGTCTATCTGGGATCTGCTCCAGATCCTTGTCAGCGATCTAATCTCGCTGTGCCCTGTAATGAAACAATAGCTAACCTCAGGCTGGCCTTACCTAAGCGGAGCATCAAATCTGTTCTATTAATGTCTACAGACGCCACAATGAAAATTAATCAGTTTTTGATTATCCTTTTAAACAGTTTTAGCTTCGACAAAATATTTTTTTATTTCATCACAACAGGACCAAACGGAAAACCATTTGTTGGCTCCTAGCTAAGTTAAAAACATTAGAAGATTTATTTCTGTTACTCTTACAAGTGTAGAGGATCTCAACAATTGTTTTCTTCATTGTTTTCATTAAGATCAATCATGGCATGATTTAATAGCCATACGGACTTCCTCCTTAACATTAATTAAATTGAAAACTATTCTGTCTTATTTTTTAATTGTTGTTGTTGTAGATAAAGAAATGTACCAGGATTTTGATGATAGTTCGTCACATGAATATCTATCTTACGAGGACTTGGTAACATTGTCCATTAAACAAGCTTTAAATGGTGGTAGAAAGTTACGTAGTATACAGAATCGCATAAATCCAGGAGGTTCAGAATTTTATCCGTAAGTTTTGTGGAATATTACAAACATAAAACATAACATTTATACTCCAAATTAATTTAGAAAGTTAATGAACGGTTCCGCAGATCTTAATGTGGCGCCAAGCGGTTTTCCTTTTGTGTTACACGTTGTTATGTTTACGCATGCAATTAAAAGTCACGGTACGCCGGAGCAATATGAAATGTTTGGTCGTCGTGCCGAAAATATGGAAATCATCGGGACTTATGCTCAAACCGAATTGGGTCATGGCACGTATTTGCGTGGCTTAGAGACAAGGGCGGATTATGATCGCAATACCCAGGAGTTTATATTAAATACGCCCACTTTAACGTCATATAAATGGTGGCCTGGCGGTTGTAAGTTTCTTTTGAGATCATTTTCAACGTTGTGTTTAAGTTCCTCTTAATTTTTCTTATTAATTTAGTGGGTCACACTTGCAATTATTGCATTGTGGTAGCGCAACTGTTTATAGACGGCGTTAACAAAGGCATACAAATGTTTATGGTACAGATACGAGATGAGGAAACTCATATGCCATTGCCCGGTGTTCATGTGGGTGATATTGGCAAGAAAATGTCCGTAAATGGTGTCAATAATGGTTTCTTGGGATTAAAAAACGTTCGAATACCCCGGCTTAATATGATGATGAGAAATCAACAGGTCTTGGCAGATGGTACTTTTATCGAGAGTCCTGTTTCTACACTTTCATACTTTTCTATGGTCTATGCACGTTGTTGGTTAACTGTGTATACTACAACTAAGTTGGCTATAGCGGCTACCATAGCAACACGGTATTCGGTGGTAAGACGACAAAGTCCAATTGAAGAAAGGTAAATTCGAAACCTTTAAACTTTGATCACCTGTAATAGGATAGCTCTTAATACTTTATCCTTACTCCTTTATAGTCAACCCGAACCAAAAATTTTAGAACACTTAACCCAACAAATGAAAATATTACCTGAAATTTCCAATGCCATTGCTTACCGACTAGCGTGCAATAGCCTGTTGCGTCTATATGATGAGACTTCGGAAGCTATCGGTCGTCGGGACTTTTCCCGTTTAGCCGAATTGCATGGTTTGACATGCATTTTGAAGGTTTGCTGCTCTTACGATTCTACTTTCGGAGTTGAACGTTTGCGTCAAAGTTGTGGTGGTCATGGCTATTTGGCTGCAGCTAATCTAGGAAATTTATTCGCGGAGACAGCAGCCTGCTGTACCTACGAGGGAGAAAATTCTGTTCTCTTATTACAAGTGGGTAAAATTTTAATGAAGGTCTGGTCAGATGTTTTGGCATCGAAACAATTAATGCCCACATTTTCCTACTTGGCGGATCTGGCACAATGGGAGCGTTTTCCCCAGTGGGATGGTTCGTGGAATTGTTTGGTGAAGGCTTTCAAATATACCTCGTTAGGGTAGGTATGAAATTTTTTTGCAAGATTTCAAATTTTTTTTTTAACAAATTCCTTTCTTTCTTCTCCAGAGCTACACGTATAGCCTTTCGACATTGTAGTGAACGACTGATACAGGGCCAAAGTCAAAATATGGCCGTTAATAATACTGGTTTAGAATTAACAAAGGCAGCCGAATTACATGGTCGCGCGTTTGTGGCCGACTGTTTCTATGAAGAGGTAGTAAATGGTAAAAATCGGCACAAACGTTCCGTGGTATTTCAAAAAGTTTTGGAAAATCTATTAGAGTTACACTTGCTAAACACGTTTTTCCGTCACATGGGTGATATTTTAAGGGTAAGTTGATGAATTTTTATTTCTCAGGGGTAGAGTATCGATATTTCCAATGTATGGCTAATTAAGTCGCCGAAGTCTAGTGGGTAGTGTGTTGGCTTATTAGACGTGAGGCCACGTCTAACCCTTACTTAATTACAACAGAAAGATAAGCTAGACCTCTAGTTTCCAAACGATTTAAAACGTACTGAAAAGAAGATGATGACAATAAGATATTTATTTAGGTTGTGAAGTAAGGCTTTTCTAACATTCGTTAAAATCTATTCTCTTCATTTGCTTTATAACGAACTACATACATACATAATTGGCCATTACAACCCTTCAGTTAGGAATACGGCCTAGCTTCTCACACCACTCATGTTGTGTGCGTTAATTTTATACGTGAGTGGCGGGACCTACAGTTTAACGTCGACTCCGAACGACAGAATTTTGAGAAACTTTTCATGGCAATTCTATTTACTCTCAGAGTTTTTGCCAGAAATCTGCTGAGAGGAAGTCGCCGAAGAAATATTTTTTTTTTCATATTTCATTTTTGATGTCTGACCTGGGATACGAACCCGGGCTTTACGAATAGTAAGCCAACACAGTACCTACTACACCACGGCGACTTCATTATATATATATATATAACGAACTACAACTTATGCAATTAAAGTAATTTGATTCTCTAACATACCAAGAAGTGATTTGATTCACTACAAAACTACAAACCTATACACCATATATGACTTTACTGGGTAAATGACTTAATCTAACCAGTTTGTTTATAAATCTCTCAACTTCTGAGAGTTCAAGTAAATATTTTTTCTACTAAAAATTGTTTTTTCTATTTTCAGTTTATATCATTGACGGACCATGAACTCGAGGATTTACAAACTCGTCTCGAAAGCGTTTTAAACAAATTACGCCCTGATGCTGTTGCTATAGTGGATGGTTTTGATTTTCATGACCGACTTTTAAATTCGGTATTGGGATCATATGATGGCAATGTTTATGAACGTTTGTTCGATTCAACTTTAAAGAATCCTTTGAATGCAAAACCAGTGCCGGATTTTTATGATTTGCATTTGAAACCTTTTATCAGAGAAAATGCTTTGACTTCTAATAAATCGAAATTGTAAATGGCAAGGAGTTGAAGGGCGTATTCCTACTTAATTAGAAAATGTTATTTAATTTTAAGTAGACGTTGTTGAAATTTAACAATTTTAATAAAAGTATACGGTTCTAAAAAACAATCTTAATGTTACGTTTTTCTGAATGTGTTTAAGAAAGATGGATAGTGATTAGGAGTCACATGTTCACATAGTTTGCGGCTTTACTGCCGTAAGTAAAATATCATTGAATGACTCTGGTTCGAATAAATCTTGAAGTCTTTTTTATCTTTTTTTTTAAATTGAAACCGTGTAGATGAAATGATTGACGAATGTGCCGAAAGTGGATTGGAGACAAACAAATTACAATTGCATTCTTCTCAAAAGAAATCTGCTAACAGTTATGGCTAACCATTAAAACGGGCAGAACTGGTACTACCCCTAGATCTTTATGCCTGTGTCAGAATCATTAGTATGAAGCAATATTGACATTGTACGGTCAGGAGTATATGATAAAAATAATAAAACTATGTAAGATCTTTCTATATCAAGCTGAAGTATCTGCTTCGGCATTGGTGATAGCCAGGATTTGAACGGTGTCTGCAAAATAACCATTTCTATCAGGAAATCCCGAATATTTTCAAATGAATTGGAGATACGTTCTATTTAGTTACAAAGACTCTTAAGGTTATTTGGTATCTGAAAAGCTAACAACATAGACTGATTCCTGTGGCTGTTGCTACGAAGGAGCATATGAAATTTTTTTCGTTTGAATCTCCTTAGCACATTAGTTTTTTTTCGAACCAACTCTTTCCAGTTTCATTGACGTTCAATTTTATAGCCAAGTCTTTTTCGTCTTCCTTCATTTTCTGTTTACGATTTCGGTGTGGACTATGGTCCCGCTCGTTCGTTGCCGTAGGCCTCAATAGGAAACTACATATAAGAATATTTATTATTTTGTTCGTTCATTACGGCCGTAATCTTAATTCGGACCGTTACTTCCTATAATATAACGTACTGAAGGAAGCTATAGTTCAACAGAAGAGGAAGCTCTGGGATATAGTTTGTTGACGACAAAAACTCATGAGAGGCATCATGAAATTAGCTTTGAAATGCTTATTGCGGATATTATTACAATAAATATAGCCTTTAGCCCATTTATATTATTCGACGGAATATTCCAAGAACATATACTCTCGCTTATCAAAAGGAACGAAATATTTCGCGAAAAATTCTTTCATATCACCAAGAGCCGAATAGTTCGCAAACAGTGGCTGCAATTATTTCTTTCGGTAGAGTGTCGCATTTTTGAAGTGCACTGCGCATAATGGGCTAAATTCATGCGCATGTCTTTTTACCTTACCTCTGATAATGTATTTGCAGGCCTATTCATGTGGTTATAGGCGGTATTTGCAAAAGTTTTTCAATTGATCCTTATCAGCTAATGTGCTTCATTATGCATGTGATGACCTATTCAGGGAGATGAAATTATTTATTATTATGAATGGAGGTTTTTCTTACTGTACCATCAACCAATTTATTCTTTGGCAGGTATATTTTTATGTAAGGAGATTTAAAGTTTGAAGCAGAGTTATAAACGGAACAGCATTCCATAGCGAAATTACAAAACAAAATTTATATAAGCCACCGACAATAAAGTGTTAATTTTTTTTTTAATTTGCCTTCTCCATTCGTAAACAAACAATATCGCTGTACTTTTTCTCTTGCACGATTGCTCTCCCGTATAAACAAATAATTCTTCATATTTTCATTCTTCATTCATTTATTCGTTTTTTGTTTTGTTCCCTGGTTATTTTCCTCTTCCTATTATCGCTTTTGCGAAGCTTTTTTATTTTTATTTTTTATTTAATTTGCAATGCAAAACAGCTCAGTGAACTTTTAATTGAAATGTTTATTTTAAAATTTAGAAAACAATTAAAGCTGGACGCGACAAGTGCTATTTTATTACGCGGTGCTCAATAATAAATTAAAAGGAAACAATAAATTTACAAGTTTAAACAGAACGCGAAAATGTCTAAATTTTCCATACCGAAAACCGTGAATCCTGATCTCGCTGTTGAACGAAAGAATGCCAGTTTTAATTCGGAAGAATTCTCCATTTGGTTTTATGGCAGTAAAGAGGCTTTAGATATGAAAAGATCAGTTGGTAAGTGATAAGAATATTAAGGTTGAGTATTAAAATCGAAGTCTCATATACCAACTAACTTATTCGCCATGGATAGAAACAAGTGGTAACCGATTAGAGTTAGATGCGGACTTTCATGGATGTATAAGATGTTCCTGAGCTTCAGTCACTATCGATGTGTGGAGCCTAGTATTGTCCAGATTGATCTGAATTCCTTTTTTATTGGCCAAACTTAGCCCCATGTAGACGATTGCTAACTTAAAACGCTTCAGTGTAACTGCCTGCCAATTATAACAAGCACTCAATAGCATGTTCGATCAAGATTTTTTCGATTGGCCCTGTCATTATAATATGTCAATGATTTCGATATTCACAGAAAGAAATTTGGATTTTTGTCCCTACTCTTGTAAAACCAATGCATTCGAAGCAGTAATCCTTCCTGGCTATATGAGATACTAGAGAATATCCTTTAGAAGCGCGATGGATGTAATGCTCTCTATAAAATGTCACATTCGTTCTTGGATTGAAGCAATATTTCCTGGCAGTATAGGATGACAAGAAATTTTAAGCGGACTCAAGTTTGATTCCTAATACACGCGAGAGTTTCGTGTAATTTAGGAAGTGATGAGCAAAATTATCTGCTCCGAATGAGTACGACTTGAAATTGCTTGTACTACAGGACGACAATATCTTCAATATTTGTTTCATGGCGATTGTGTATAAGGCGACCAAGTCTTATGCGAAAAGAAGTCGTCTTTTTTATATAATATCTTGAAGTAGAGGAACAAAGACGTGAAATGGCAACACTAGCTAAAGAATTTCATTTTATTAATGAAAAAAAAGCAAATGTATAGTGGGCTCAAATTGAATAATTTATGTGCTAATTTTATTAATTGAATTGTAATTCTAAATTGAAAGGTATATTGACCTTTGATGCGTATCAAAATTAATTCACAAGAATTGGTATTAGCTAAGTTGTGTCAGTTTGTGTGTCTATAGGCATTACATTCTAATAAAAAGATTTCTGGTTTTAGAAAATTTACTTAAGTACATTGTAAATAAAAACAAAGTACATCAATAGTACGACTGTGTTTTAAAAGCTGAATAGAGATGTATCTCGATGGAGCATAATAATTTAAAAAACAAGAAATTAAACCACTTACATTAACAGGGAGGATATCATCTTATGCATCATCGTATGCTTACTTTTTCTGTAGGCTATCAAGACCGACAAAATTACAAAAAAAAAAAAACGAATAATTCAGACAACATACCACATTTTTCTAAAGGGTTTGGATACTCTGAATCGAAATCTTAGGCTTTCAAAGCATCCTAACCTGAAAATGCAAAAACCTTTCTTGTGTACCTTTATATGAGTATTTCTACGCTTCGTTGTAACATCCGCAAGTGTTAATTTTACCATTACATTTTTTAATGTCTTCAAATGTTTAGAGGATAATTAAATGTTGACTTATCCTAATATATATTGATTTCAGACGGTTCTATAGCTCTATAGATCGAATATATTAATTTTTCCATCCCTACTCCTAGCCTAATTTTCGGAAAATCAAAAACCAATTTGTCCTATTGGTCTTTGTTAATGCTTTGAAGTTATCCTAGCCTAAAAAAAATCAAACCACTAGTACTTAGCAAGTAACCTAATAAAGAATATCACGGCTACATTAGTTAGTACAACTTCAAACCATTTTGCAACGTAATTACAATTTTTTTTTCGTCATCCGATATTGTTATAATCACATATCCTTTGCAAAAATTGCATCGGATCCTCTAGTTCCTCAGTCTATGGATTGATTGTTCATGTTATCTGTTAGATTATTTAGCTTGTGATCAATATTACTCCACTCCATGTTTCCGCATTTTTTATGAATTTGTTGCTGTCGAGCTTCTAACTATAAAGAGTTGTTAGATTTATCATGCGGTCAGGTGTGGTGAATATTGCCAGGCGAAAATCGTCTGGATAATCCAAATTCTTGAAAGATTAGCATTCCTTCTCGGCGCTCAGATTTTCATTCAGTATTCGCTAACATTGCTTTACAGACCTTTTACGTGGATAATGAGCTTATTGATGTCAATGTGCTTTGGGAGAGAAAACAGGTTTTTTCACTATAAAGTGCTAAGCTAAGATTAATCAACAAATTCTTTGATAGGATATCTTCCTGAGAGTGAAACTACTTAAATTTGGAATAAATTTTACAATTTACCTTTTTTTTCTTTTTTGTAGAGAAGGAAGTGTACCAGGATTTGGATGATGGTTTATCTCATGAGTATTTATCTTACGAAGACTTGGTAACATTGTCCATTAAACAATCTATAGCTGCCACCAGAAAATTACGTAGCATACAGGATCGCATAAATCCAGGTGGTTCAGAAATTTATCCGTATGTTTTACACACCATTACAATTGTCTATTTCATGTATAAAATTATTACATTTTATTATTTAGTGCCCTAATAGATGGAGTAGCAAGTTTTGCTTTGGTACCCAACGGTACTCCTTTGTCTTTACACGCTATTATGTTTACGCGTACGATTAAAAGTCAGGGTACACAGGAGCAATATGAAATGTTTGGTCGTCGTGCCGAAAATTTGGAAATCATTGGGACTTATGCTCAAACCGAAATGGGTCATGGCACGTATTTGCGTGGCTTAGAGACTAGGGCGGATTATGACCGCAATACCCAGGAGTTTATATTAAACACGCCCACTTTAACGTCATATAAATGGTGGCCTGGCGGTTGTAAGTTTCTTTTGAGATCATTTTCAACGTTGTGTTTAAGTTCCTCTTAATTTTTCTTATTAATTTAGTGGGTCATACCTGCAACTATTGCATTGTGGTGGCCCAACTGTTCATAGACGGCGTTAACAAAGGCATACAAATGTTTATGGTACAGATACGAGATGAGGAAACGCATATGCCGTTGCCCGGTGTACATGTGGGCGATATTGGCAAAAAAATGTCCGTAAATGGTGTCAACAATGGTTTCTTAGGATTGAAAAACGTTCGAGTACCTCGGCTTAATATGTTGATGAGAAATCAACAGGTCTTGACTGATGGTACTTTTATCAAAAGTCATCTTTCTAAACTTTCATATTTTCCCATGGTCTATGCACGTTGTTGGGTGGCTATTAACTGTGCTTTTGCGTTGGCCCAAGCGGCTACCATAGCAACACGGTATTCGGTGGTAAGACGCCAAAGTCCAATTGAAGAAAGGTGAGTGCTAAACCTTGCAAGCCTTTAAAGCTTTATCAGCTGAAATGCTACACCTTTGACACCTTTTCCTGATTTCTTTTCAGTCAATCCGAACCAAAAATTTTAGAACATTTAACCCAACAAATGAAAGTATTGCCTGAAATTTGCAATGCCATTGCTTACCGACTAGCGGGCAATACTTTATTGCATCTCTATGAAGAGACTTCGGAGGCTATCGGACGTCAGGACTTTTCTCGTTTAACCGAATTACACGGTTTGGCTTGTATTTTGAAGGTTTGCGCTTCTTACGATTCTGCGTTCGGCATGGAACGTTTGCGTCAGAGTTGTGGAGGTCATGGTTATTTGGCTGCTGGTAATCTCGGAAATATTTTTATGTATACAATAGGCGCCTGCACCTATGAAGGAGAAAATTCTGTTCTTTTATTACAAGTGGGTAGAATTTTAATGAAAGTTTGGTCAGACGTTTTGGCATCGAAACAATTAATGCCCACATTTTCCTACTTGGCGGATCTGGCACAATGGGAACGATTTCCCCAGTGGAATGGTTCGTGGAATTGTTTGGTGACAGCTTTTAAATATGCCTCGTTAGGGTAGGTACGAACATTTTTGCAAGATTTCAATTTTTTTTTACAAATTTTTATATTTCTTCTACAGAGCTACACGTATAGCCTTTCAACACTTCAGTGAACGTCTGCTGCAGGGTCAAAGCCAAAGTGTGGCTTTTAATAATTCCGGTTTAGAATTAACAAAGGCAGCCGAATTACATGGTCATGCGTTTGTGGCCGATAGTTTCTATGAGGAGGTAGTAAATGGTAAACAACGACAACAACGTTCCGTGGAATTTCAAAAAGTTTTGGAAAATCTTTTAGAGTTACACTTGCTAAACACATTTTTCCGTCACATGGGTGATGTTTTAAGGGTAAGTTCTTGAATCTTTTTCTCTCGGAGAAAACTTTAGTCATATAAAACAAACGAAATTTCCGTTTCGGTGCATGTGCGAACGTATTACGGTAGGTTATTACATGGTTAAGAAGCCGCCGTAGTCTAGTAGGTAGTGTGTTGGCTTATTAGACGTAAAGTCAGGGTTCAAACCCCAGGCCAGACATTAAAACAAAATACAAAAAGTATTTCTTCGGCGACTTCCTCTCAGCAGATTTCTGACAAAAACTCTGAGAGCAAATAAAATTGCCATGAAAAAAGTTTCTTAAAAATCTGTCGATCGGAGTCGACTTTAAACTGTAGGTTCCACCACTCATGTATAATATTAACACACACAACATAAGTGGTGTGAGAAACTAGGACGTTGTACAATGGGTCAATTCGACCTCCGGGTTCTGTACTTGTCTTAATTGACAAGTACACGTCCTCTAACCTAACCTAACCTATATGATCTTGGAACATTCTAAAGCTTACTGGGCTAAAGCTGAGTACGATAGAGAGTTTTTCATTTATGTTGTCTTTGGATTTTAAAAATCTAAAACTTGTCGAGCTAAACAAGAGCTTAATTGGATTTATGAACATACCTTTACTGAATTGCAGTAGCATATAAAGGCAAGCTAAATCCTTGTTTTTCAAACGAAGTTAAGCCTGCTGAAATAAAGAAGATCATGGTAACAAAGTTTTCATTTCATCTACTCATTTGCTTTACAAACGATCTATGGCTTATGGAATCAAACGTCGGAAAGTAAAGTGATTTGATTATTTAATTCTTTAACATACTAAGACTTGGTTTGATTCACATTTGTAACACAAACTATTACAATAAATATGACATAGTCTTACCAGTTTGTTCATAAACCCTTAAAATTCTGAGAGTCCAAATCGATATTTCGATTAAAAATCTTTTTTTTTTTTATTTCCAGTTTATACCACTGACAGACCATGAACTCGAGGATTTACAAATTCGTCTCGAAAGCGTTTTAAACAAATTACGCCCCGATGCTGTTGCTATAGTCGATGGTTTCGACTTTCATGATCGTCGCTTAAATTCGGTTTTGGGCTCATATGATGGCAATGTTTATGAGCGTTTGTTCGATTCAACTTTAAAGAATCCTTTGAATGCAAAACCAGTACCGGATTTTTATGATTTGCATTTGAAACCTTTTATCAGAGAAAATTCTTTAAATTCGAATAAATCGAAATTGTAAATGGTAAGGAGTTGATTATTTAATTCATTTTAATTTTACGTAGACGTTGTTAAAATTTAAAAATTATAATAAAACAAACAAATTTTGAAAAACAACGACATTTATTCTTAAAGACGTACTTTTTTGTAAACTGTTGAGCTGCCTTTAGTAATTGAAATATTTTTAAAAGTTAGTCGATTAAATTAAGGTACACAGTAGACCATCCAATAGTGACATCATACGCTTAATAATATGGGGCATTATTCTTCTGAAAATACATATGTTCCCCTATTCTTAACCAATATTCTCTTTAAGGATTTTATGTTTCTAAGGTTTGTTGACATATACTCGTGATTTGTAGGAACTCTACAAACACTAGTTTAGGTCCCAAAAGTTTTCAGAAAGTTTCTATCAGAACAGATGTTTTAATGTCCCAATTCGTCCAATTGATTGAAATGAAAGTCATTGAATATAGTAGTCGTTTCGCCCACGGCATTTTCTAAAGTAAATTAAAGTGGGTGTAATGGATCCTCGCGTCATATTTGCGAATTTTCTATGCACCAGAAGCAATAATTCTGCTTATTCAAGTTTCAACCGAGTTTGAAATGGGTTTCGTCGCTCTTTATGCTTTTCGATGTCTACTCCTCACGTTAGTTTGAGCGTAAGCTGCGCGGTATTTCGTCAGCTGATGCACTCTTAACACTTTCTAAGGCTACATCTACAAGTATTTCACCAAATTTATCTGCAAAAACCGACAATTACAAGGTTAGTCGTCTGCTTTCTACTGCAGCGTCCTTTGTGACACCTTTAGTGTGAGGATCCTTTGTGATACACAGCCTCAGTATAGCTTTTGTGTTGTCTCAAGATCTTTAAACAAGCAGCTAAACGCAGTATCGTTAACTCAGTTAATGTCGGACGACCGACCGAAAAATTCTGGTGCAAATTTGCGGTGTGTCAACAGCCTCAACGAATTATTACCAAAATAAATTGCAACAAATATTCTGCATCCTTGAGGAGTATGAGAACCGACATTTATCGCCATTTGCAAAAATTATAGCACTTTCAGAAGAGATAAGGTATTTCCGAGAGACGCGTATTTGATGCGGGGGTTGGCGGAAGAAAAGTCCAAACGTGCAAGAATCAGAGACGCCTGAAAGGTCGAAATTCGATGAACGGGTTCTAAAGCTAATTAAGTAAATAAACGTAGCTAGTTCGGCAAACTTAGGGAACGCCCTCATAACTTAGTTTCGTATTTCAAACCTTTTCTTCTGTAAACAATTAAAAAAATTTGAAATATATTTTTTGTTTTATTCATACATTTTATTTCATTTTTTTTTTAATTTTTCATATAATTTTGTTTTTGTTTTTTTATATTTTATAGCAAATTAAAACCAATTACAATTTCTTTTATTTTCTGTTTATTATTTTAATTTTCAGTTCATTCATACAAATTTGTTTTCTTTTGTTTTATTTATTTTTTGTTTTCATAATATTAATATTAATATTAAATTAATTAATTATAATTAAATCAATTATTTAAATGCAGACAATAATACTAAAACAAATAAAATTAAAATATTACCACATTCTTAGACATTTTTTAAATATTTTTTTTAAGAAAATTAATATTTTTATTTAACAAAGTTAAGAACAAGGCATATTTTTACAAGGTTACCTTGGTTTTCTATATAAAAAAAAACTTAAATGCCGAACCTTCATAAACAATTAAATTTCTAAGCATTGCAATAATTGGAACTATTAAATGGATTATACACAGGCCCAAGTATACACAGGCCCAAAAGTATACATACGATTAACAAATTTCTGAACGAATGCAAAAGACCGTCTTAAAATCGAGGAAAGTTGTCAGACAATTATAAGATTTTCAACGAAAACGGATTGGTAAAAAAATTTCTGAATGCCTGTGCAGAACCACAAAAGTATACATACGATTAACAAATTTCACAAATTTCTGAACCAATGCAAAAGACCGTCTTAAAATCGAGGAAAGTTGTCAGACAATTATAAAGATTTTTAACGAAAACGGATTGATTAAAAAATTACCGAAATTTGTTAACCGTATGTATACTTTTGTGGCCTGTGCAGGGTTAAAAAATTTCTGAAATTTGTTAATCGTATGTATACTTTTGTGGCTGAGGGTACATGGCAACTGTACTTCAGTTACATTGCCATTTACCAAAAAATATATTTCAGGCGGCAACCGATATCTACAAATTTCCAAACATTCACCAACAGATGCCTGGCAATATATTATATATAGATCAGGTGCCATCGAATAGAACCTTCAAGCTTAACACACAGACGGAAATATAATTGAATTGGTGAAAATCCTCAGAAGACCATACAACGTAATCTGTTACTAAATATGGTCCTAGTCATGGCATATTTATAAGAGGTAACCGCAAGATTACAACAAGTACAACAATGCAAAAACAACAGGCATTTTGTTTTTGTTAAAGAGCACTCAGCTTGTCAAATAAATTAACCCTCAAACCTCTATAGGAAATTAGTTAAAGCAATTAAAAAAAACTAAATAAATTTTATATATTGAAAATTCTTACGATTTTTATGTCATGCTAAATTACACAATAGAGCAGCACCTGTAAATTAAAGAAAAATATCAGCTGCAAACGTTATTTCTTATTTATTATTGTACCAATTAAAATTTGTACCTAATTTATATGTATTTTATGACTGAATTTTGAAATTGAATACTTATTTAAACTATTTTCTCTTGAATTATATAAAAACATATTTTCAACAGAAGATTGGCCCAATCTGTTTTAATCCCTATATCCCAATCTTCTGAAAGAGAATTTGTTTTAAAAATATCACACAAGTTATTTCAGTCATAGTTTAGGCACCTAGTTGGAGACATGGAATTCAATTTTTTTTTTTTTGTAATTCATCACTTTCATCTAAATAACTATAAATATAGTAAATCTAGGTTGTAGTTTAAAAGATATATGTATTTAACGTTAAAGGTTTAAATATTGTTAATCATCTTGCAAAAATTTTAATATAATTGGCTTTTAAAATAGTAATCCTAAAGAATTTCTAGAGTGCGTATCGTTAAGGCTGTACATATGAGGGTTTATGACTAATATAAATACGAAATTGAATATCGAAACAAAATACACAAAAAACAAACAATTTTTTTGACAGTCCAAATGTCGTCAGCTGTTGACTTAAGGCTACCTTATATGAATATGCCATGGTCCTAGTGTTCAATGATAAGAGGGCGATCGAAAAACAATTTTAAATTAACCTGGTAAAGCTAGCTTTCGGAGCAGATAGTGGGCATTACACGATATCTCAACATGATAAAAAAAACATTTGGCTCTTCTCGCAGACATTTAGAGTATTTTGCGGCTTTTACTGCAGAACTGGCGCGTGGTGTTGGTTGATTTCTGAATAACATATTGTAATAACATACATAATTCGTCATTACAGCCCTTGTAGTCAGGATTACGATCTAGTTTCTCACATCACTTATGTGTGTTAATTTTATACATGAGCGGCGGGATCTAAAGTTTCAAATCAACTCCTAACGACAGATTTTTATGAGAAACTTTTTCATGACAATTTTATTTTGCTTTCAGTGCTTTTACCAGAAATTTATTGAGAAGAAGTTGCCGAAGAAATATTTTTTCGTGTTTCATTTGAACTATGTTTTCTAGTCCAATACAAACACACATAATTGGTCATTACAACCCTTCAGTCAGGATTACGACCTAGTTTCTCACACCACTTACGTTGTGTGTGTTAATTTTTATACATGAGTGGTGGGACCTACGATTTAAAGTCGATTCCGAACGACAGATTTTTGAGAAACTTTTTTCAAGGCAATTTTATTTATTTTCAGGGTTTTTACCAGAAATCTGCTGAGAGGAAGTCGCCGAAAAAATACTTTTTGTATTTTTGTTTTGATGTCTGGCCTGGGGCTCGGACCCTGGCTTTACGTCTAATAAGCCAACGCACTACCTACTAGACTACGGCGACCTCTTGTCCAATAAGCCAACATATTACCTAACAGACTATGGCGGCTTTTAATAAAAATTAGTAGAATTCATCTTGAACTAGAGGTCTAATGGATAATAGTTAGGATAGTAATAATATCTGACAGTCAAAACGTCGTACGAATACTCGACTCATATCAGGTTAACTCTATCTAGGCGCGATGGATCAGTAAGATCGCCTTCAACAATCATAATCAACAATAGTCAACACGATAATAACATTCCCTTACAATTTTCTCTTAGTCATTATTGTATTTGAAGAAAAAAAATTTGATCAGTACATGCATTTGCGAGCAATTTGATGAAACCCGAAATATTGCTTGTCGTATACTTTTTAATGGCTATTTTACATTTCCAAGTTTTTGATTGGTTCCGATATCAATTTCATCATAGATTTCTTCAAATATTTAATTAATAGGTCCAATAAGGATATCAACCGCACTTCAGTTAACAAGAAAAATATTTTCAAGTGCTATTTTAAATGTTGATTGTCATCAATCAATTGCCATATTAATAAAGTATTAATAAATCCAGATTTTAATTTAAAAAGAACTATTTTTGTAAAAGACTTACAACATTGTCAGGCTTTTTAGTGTTTATATCGTAAAAGTTATCGTAAGCAATAGAGGTTATCGCCCTAATAAAAATACGAAAAGGATTGTGAAGAGAAAATATGCAAAAAAGAATCAATTTTCGACAAAACTGAACAAGAAATTTTTTAGTCAACGATCAGCTACGAAGCTGAGAACATCTTGTGAAATAAATACGTCTTGAAATAATGAAAGTGGTTTATTTAGAAGTGTTTTATTTAGAAAAAGTTTTAATAATAAAGTGTTTAAAATTTAAAGAAGTTTTAAAAGTAGTGATAAGAAGTTAAGTGATTAAAAGTGAATATATGTATATATTTTTAAATATATAAGAGAGCATTGCAAGAAAAAATAAAATAAAATAAATAAATGAAAAAAGTGAAAAGAAAAGGAAATAATTAAATGAAAAAGAAAAAATCGTTTTCAATTTGAAAAAATCTCTACAAATAGAATCCAAAAAGTGTTCACAAGTTTTTATCATTTTAATGGCGTTTTAAAAATTACATCAGTTAACGGTTCACATTAGTATTATTAAGGTGGTACGTATGCTGGTGTTGTATTTCCAAAAGAAATTCAAACTGTTTTTTTTATATTTTTTTAAGTCAAGTTCTTATGAAATTCGCTTTCTTTTCAGAGTTACCACTGTTTATAACTGAAGATCTATGCTGCACCCATAATATTTAACAACTGAATAGACAAGTTCAGAGTTTTGCTATAACCATTTAACTATATGATGAAAATAAATCAGGTATTTAAAACTTTTAAAACTTATTTGGGGGTATTAAAAAAAATATTTATCACATAATGGCCATCTTTAAAAAAAAGTTTGCAGTAATAATTTTGTTAAGCTTTTTAAATTAAAGTCGTTGATTATCAACTTTTTTTGTAATAGATTAAAAGCAGGCAACCAGCTTTATTTGATTAAGGTTTTCGAGTCATAATTAAATTCGTTAGTGTTTTAAGAGGGATATTTTCAGTCGTGAACTTCTGCAAGTTAGTTAATGAATTTCGAAGAGTTTGAATTTTATTTAAGCAAATTTTGCTCTACATCTTTATTATTTATCTGAACTTTATCATTTATATACTGTTTTTGGTCATTCATTTTAATTCGTCAGAGTACATGTTTTTCAAATGTGCAAATGAAATTTAAATTCGAATAATAATCTTTAATCCACTGTACCGGCTGTACAGACACATCTGCCTAACTTCATTAGGATGAACACTATGATCTAGTGCTGAGTAGGAATATGCTTTTAAAGCTTCTTTGACTATTTGATCTTACAAAACAAATTTTTAGTTCGCTTTAGAACCACAGGAAATGACAGTACTGCACTTAAATATTGCTGCAGTTACTGGAATTAATTTATGAGTCATTAAGTATAGGCTATTATTGATGAATTCTTTATTGTTCAAAGACAAGTTCAACTGATTTCGAGTAAAACTTGTTTCCTAAAAGTGCGTTTAATGTCATTAACCTTTACTATCCTGGATGTACGAAAACGTACAAAATGTATAGTAAAATAAGTTACAATAAATATTCTTCCACTTATTTAGCCAATTTCGGAAATTCTATGTAATGATTGAGGTTCCAAATTTTACAAGCTTTCGTAAATGAATAAATTAAATAAATATCCAAGCGAGATAAGAAAAACTAGATTTTCACAAATAAAGAATTCGGAATAACCAATAGCTGTTTGGTCTTGGCTGCATTCCCAAGATAAATAAGGACCGCATTTCTGCGGAACTTAAAATCAATGTCAAATTTGGTTAAATTGGCAGTCGCCATAGCTTATTTTGGTCCTACAAGGCCCCGTTGTCTTAATTACAACTCCGCGATACAAAGAGTTTCATGAGTTGTGAATTTTAATCAAATCAGTCTTGGCTAGACCGTTCTTTTTTGGTTCCCAAGCGCCGGACAATGACAGATAAGATGTTCTGTGGTCCCCCCTTTTCGTCCTCGTTGTTATAGCTTTTGCATTAGGACATATAAAAAAACTCTGGGCGTGTGCACCCAGAATCCAATGCTTCATTATAACTACTATTATGGTCCTAAGATGCAAGTTCTGGTCAAGTTTAACGTTTAAATTTTGTTCTGCATAAGTTCATATCGAGCCAGATTTGTCTGATCCGGCTGAAAGTGCTTCCATTATGCCATTTTCTTTTCTGTGCGATCATTTGTTTGCTCGTTTGTAGCGAATGTCAATGTAATGTATGAATTCAATTGAATTTTCCGCTGCGCCAGCTGTGCACACACGTCTGCTTTGTTGTTGTTGTTGTAACAATTCTGCTGCAATATCAGAACTTGGAAAGACTTGGCAATCCTTGGCCAAATTGAATTTGGTTCGTTCCGGAGCGTCGATCCGATTGCCGTGGAAACGCGCCAGCTTTGTTGTTGCCTTCGCTGGCCTCGTGTAAAGGAATCCGTGTCTTGAGACACTCGCTCATTTATAGTAAATTCAATACAACAAGAACAAGTCTTATTTTAAAGTATTGGTTGTATTCTTGGACCATACCAATAGATGTGGTGTACCGTCTCACTAGGGATAAAATAGTCGCTTTATTTTTGGTAGATACGATATACTCTGACACTATATTCTTACAGCGGCAATCTTTATATCCATTATATCGGCCTGATTAGTACTGCAGTAATCGGGTAGTGCAAGAGACAATCTAATGGCTCGATTCTGAACGACAACCAAACTTCATTCTGGTTGTCAACTGGCAAGTGTACATTTGTACTTCGTTTGCAATTTATAAACGTATCAAAAATTTCAATTGTTATGAAAAGATACGACTACCGTCCTTATCGCGTGATCTGGATCCATATCAGTGAATACTTGGATGATGTTCTCTGGGAAATGTTAACCATTATCATACAAGGATCCAATATTTTATATTTCTCCTCAAAGTGTAGCTGCAACGGGACATCTTTACTTGTAGGATACGATAACACACAATTAAACCTTCGCTCAAGAAAGTGTCAACGATTGCCAACTCAGCTACAACCGCACATCTTGCAAGTTTTTCTTTAAGAAGAAATTCTCAATAGCAGCAGCAGAGTTGTTATGCGGTCCCTATATGTTGTGATTAGCTGTACAACAAGTGCAATCAGCGGTTGGTCATCTTCTTCATTTGTTTCTCTTCTTCGACCAAATTTACGTATAAATTGTTATTGTAGCGTCGTATCGGTCATCAGTTAAATGAAAATTACAATTTTTTGTTCTTCAACCAACCGACGACCAACCAACCATTCAACATAAGAATTGTTTGTAGACAATTATAAAGTTGTACAACCACTCGCAACGTGTAGGGGTCGCATTGCAACAATTTATACGATATTAAAAGGTTCGCCATACAAATATACATACATGAATAATTAGATCCCAGATGACATGATTACTTAAATCTCTAATAATATCAATATGATAATATACTGTTATAAAAATTTGTTTGTTTCTAAATGAAGAAATTGTTGTGGGTGTTACGTTATAATCGTTTACATTTTTTTTCAAACTACTACACCAGCATTCCCTCCCTTCAATTATGAATGTGATTTAAATGCTGTTTTTCTTTTCTATAAAAAAATATAAAAATTTAATAAAACTAACTGACATACATATCAAAGGTTTAATGGACATGTACACATAGAGAGAAAGAAAGAGAGAGAGAGAAAGTACAGAGTTTAAACAATTATTGTGTGTTTTTTTTCCGATGTGTTATAATGAATTTTTCGTTTAAATAATCATAACGTAAATAGCGTCAGAGGTTATTGCAAGTGTTAGAAAAAAAACTTTTTGTTTTTATTATTGTTAATATTTTATTTCGTTTATTTTTTTGTGTCGTTTTTTACAAATTAATATTTTAAAAATAAACTTAAAATTATATTCATATAAAATTGTTTTTATTAAAGGATTTCTTTCTTTTTTTTCATTTTATTTAATTCAATTGTTTATTTATTTAGTATATGGCTTTTGTTTGTTTGTTTAGTAATTGTTTATTATTTATAAATATATAATTATTATTTTTATTTATTTATTTATTTTTTTTTTTTAATTTTATAACAGAAAAAAATATTTGGCTATGAGATTTTTTCGCTTTAACAGAACAACAAAAAAAATTGGTTTTATTTGTTCTTTTTTTTTATAAAATTATTGTTTAAAAATTATTGCTTTAAATAAAAAAAAACTTCAGATGCCATTGGTTAAATTGCTTAGCTGCCGTGTTTTGTTTGTTTGTTTGTTTGCATGTAGGTGTGTTATTTGTTTAAAAAATTCAATTTTTCAATAAAAGAAATTCCTTTTTAACAATAATTATGAAAAATAGTTAATATTTGCATTAAACAATATTAAAAAATAAAAAATAGCAAAAACAAACAAATATCGTATTATTATTGTATGAAAAGAGGCAAAAAAAAGAAAAATAATAAAAAAAATGTAATTATACAAGGCATGATTATGTGTGTATGTATTGAGTGAGGGGGGATTCCTTTTTGATTATAGGTGTCATAGAATATTGCAACAAATATTATTTATTTTTCATATTTTTCCAAGGGGTTTTCCACTTTAAAATTTTTTTATTCGTATTTTTGTTCGTTACTTTTTTAATTTTTTTTACTTTTTTGTTTAATATTACTAAAGATTTAAAAAAACGTTAAATAAATTGCAATTAATTGGAAAGGAATAAATTATATCATAAAGATAATGAAGTTGTTTTTTTAATTTTAATTATCAGTCCTTACCACTACAGCTGCAAATTAATAAAATTTAAAAAATCTTTTGCTTTGATTAATTTTAATTCAATGTAATTAACAGGGACGTACAGTAGTTTATGAGATTCAAACAAATCTAGTTAATATTATCTTGTTATTGTATTTTATTTTGTATTTTTCGAACTTACGAAATTCGAAAAGCCACCCACCCTGAAGACTTTTTCTAAAATGAAAAATTGCAACCGGCGCCGTTTCATCCCGGATTGTTGATAATAAGCCTCCGGTAATCAATATTAACAACGGTCTCGAAAAACTTACTGAGTACTTGCATTCAAGAGCAAATATGTGGGTATAATAAAAGGACCATTGTGGCACAATGGTATATACTATGCATGGATGCTTAAAAACGCACTTTTGGTTTCGACATGAAGTTAGTTCGCCTGGCGATAATATTTATCATTGTTTACCGTATTATTTCGTTCACCTGTGGCATCACAACGGGCCGCTATGCGTTCTCAAGTGAGCTTTTTGGTAAATTAAAGCTACCACGCTAACCTAACCTAACCGTATTATTTAATATGACACCGTGATCTTGTAGGGATTACGCATTCTACTCTATCTCTTGCTTACTAAATTAATGTTAAACAAGATTCAAAAGTAACAATTATCGTTTATCATTTAATTCTCTTTAATGAATTATTCCTCATGTGTTCCATGCATACTTCCCCTTCCTTCTTTCACTAAGCTTTTTCATAGTTTTCAAAATCAACTTCTTTGCTTTCAATTACTGATAAGAGTAATGGTTACGACTATTATCTTTGAATGCGTATATATTCGAATAAAAAAAATTTGCTATTGATATGAAAACTTTGCAACCTTCATTAAAACTTTTTCAAATTCTTGACAGTTAAGTACGACTGTTAATTACGGTTAAAGCAGTGTTCTTGCTATGAACAACTGTTTGAGTTTTATTTAAGTTGTAACAAAAAGAGATATTAAAAACAAGAATGAAGTAACAGCCTGTCGAAATGAATCCTTTTATGATAATTGTAATGACCAATATTTATTGGAAATGTTCATATTCTTCACAATGTAACAAAAGATCACAATTTTAACAAAAAATTATTAAAAATAAAGTTAAAGGTCCTGAAATTTTAAGATTTGAATCTTTTTTCGCTTGTCATATAAAAATTTCCAATTGAATTTAATCTAAGGACACATATAGTCACCATAATAGTTCTCGACAGTTTCAGGTTTTATTTTTTTTTAATTATTTTGCATACACTGTGAGTAAACTTTAGACATTATAAGTTTATTTTAAAATTAGTTGTTTTTCGTTTGGTATCAAGGTAGCAATGCAATGGGTATATAAAAATATTAAATGCCTGCATTTTAAAATATTTAAAATATAGAAAATTTATTGAAATATTTGAAATTTCAACAGAGTCTAATAAAATCAAATCTGACTGCAAAAATTTATAATTGCTTGTAACAGCATTAAAAAAAAATATTGTATTTAAATTAAATTTAATTAAATAAATTAATTGTTTTCATTCCTTTTCAAATTAATTGCAATTTTTTTACTTCTTTTTTTCTCTACAGGACTGTGTTTATTTACTAAAAATTTTACAAAATCAATTTAATTAATTTTTGTTTACATTTTGTAATTAATTGTGTTTTTTTTTTCATTCTCATTTCTGTTTTTATTTTTGTTTTTTAAGTAATGATATATTTCTTATGAATTTCTTTTTTCAAAATTTCTATATAGATTTTTTCTTACTATTTTATTTTTGTTTTGTTTTTTTTATTTTATTTTTTATATTTTTTTTTTATTAGAAAATTGTGTGAGAAAAAAGGATCCAAATATGTTTCTTCAATTGTTTTTTGTTTTTTATTTTATTTTTATCATTTCTTTAAATACTAATAGTTTTTGTTTATCATGATTTTGTTTTTCTCAGCTTAAAATACATTTTTATTTTTTGTTTTTTGTATTACTTTTATTCATATATATATTTATAAGAATTACACTAAATATTACATTTATTTTTTTTTATATACTTATATAATATATAATTGTTTTTTTTTTTCATCAATTTTTATATGCGTTTTTTTTTGTTTGTTTTTATTTTTAATATTAAAATTATAATTGAAATTTTTTCGAGTGTATGCGTTTAAATTTTTATTAAAAAAAATAAGAGAAGAAATCAAACAAATTTTAAGTTAATTAAGAGTGACAAAAAGTATGTTAATAAAAATGGTTTATTAAATAATATTTATATAATTAATGAATTTAATTATTGTTTATAATTACATTTTACTTATACAAAGAATTTGTTTGCCATATAAGGGTATTATTCAATTTCTTTATTTTCTTTTTAATTTAATTTAAGGACATTAAATGTGTTAACAAAACCAATTTTAAAACTTTATTCATAATAACAAATTAACAAACAGCATTTGTTTAGAAACATTTTATTTTTCTTTTAAATACGAGAAAAATTTATTAAAAAAATATAGTCTTCAAATATTGATGGTTACAAAGAAACATTATTAAATGTAATAGAAAAAGTATTGAAAAAGGAAAATAATAAAAATTAAATTTTATTAATTATAAAATATTTGTAACTGTAACTGTAACTAAAATTATTTAATATTTTTCATTAAATTTTTTGCGGGAAAAAAATATTTTTAATATCCTGCTGACGTTTATCGTAATGTTAAATTGTATGATAAGGTATAAAATATCTTTCTTTTATTACTGAAATAGTAGTTCATACTGAAATAGTATTAAACATACTGTTTAATTAAATTTGCTTCTAATAATTTTTCGTAGACGTTTGTAATAAAAAAAATAAAAAATTAAAGGATTTCTTACACAGTTAATATTTAAACGGAAATCAAAATATAATTAAAAAGAGAATAAAAAAGAATTTGATTTAAGAATAACAAATACTTAAATAATTTAGATCTTATCGATTCAACTACAAATATTATTTATAAATAAGTTATTCAATTTTAAACTGTTAGAATTAAGTTTAAATAAGCATTGAAAAACTATTCTATTAAAAAAATTCCCAAAAAATAAATGTTTAGACAACGAAACCTAAATATTTTTGTTATATAAAAAAATCGATTATAAGTTGTTGACAATAAATTTAGATAAATAAACCAAAAAAGAAGAAAATGATTGAAATTTTTTTTAAACCAATTTTATTCCAAAAAAAAAAAATGGTTAAAAAATTTTCATAAATAAATTGAATTGAAAAGAATGTTTTTGTGTTTTTAAACACTCTTCTTGTGAAAAAAAAAATTATTATAGTTTTAAATGCGTAACTATTTAACGATTGTATGAAATGTTTTTAATGTATGCATGGAAAAACTAAAAAGTTCATTTAATTTTTAAATACATACACTTTTGAATTAAAAACTGTTTTTGACATTTTGCTAAACCACAAAACTTAAACATTTTTTTTAAAGGTAAACAATAAAAATAAAAAGAAATTTAATAAGACCAATAAATTTATATTTCAATTTAAATTAATAAAAAAGAAATAGAAAAATGTTGAGAAATAAATGTTGAATATTAGCAAAAAAATAATATAATTAAAAAACAATATTTTGTGAGAAAAAATATTGCTTTCAATTTAATTAAAGACAGAAAAAAACAAAAAAAGAATTAGAAACAAATTCAATTAAAAAAACAAAATATAAAAATATTTTTTTTTTATTTTGGGATAAATTATTAGAAAACAAATTTCATTAAAACATGAACAATTTGTTTTTTTTTTTTCAAAGAAGTATAATTTAAATTTAAAGAAATTTAATTTAAGAAATTTAAAATTCAATAGAAGAGAAAGTTACAAATAATCTGGAAAAAAAATATTATTTTTCACAAATTTTTGTCAAAATAGTTCCAAAAGGAAGGGTTTTCTGCTTCATAATTTTATTTTATATTCTATGGTTAATTTTATTAAACATTGTCCTGCAAATGGAAAATATTCGTTTGCTTAAAAGCATTTCACGAAAATCTTATAGAAACTTTGAACGAAGTTCAATTCAAAGAGCCTGCATTGAATTTTAAACTACTTTACGAAAAAAAAATTGATAATTTTTTTATTATTTATATTTCTGTCATATTTATTTAATTACTTATTTAAGAAACTTAAGAAAATATTTTTAGAAATTTGGTTTCTTTAGTATACAAAAAAACAACCATCATGAAATACATTTTTTTTAAATAAATTTTTCTCTCAATTTTCCATTAATTTTCTATCACACTAGAATTCATAATAAAAACCTCATGTAATAATTATTAAAAAAAAAAAGAAAATTAAATGCATACTTCATTCACCGTATGATGTTATTATGAAATAGAAAAATTATAATTAAAATGCCTTTCATTAAATTGGAAATTTCTTTTTTTTTTAATTTATTTTATAATCATTTTGTGTCGCTGTATGTATGTTTTTATTTTATTTTAATTTTCTTGTTCAAATTGTATTTCTTTTCTTATTGGTTTTGTTAATAATTTTGTCAATGTTTTTTTTACTGCATTTTTATTATTGTATCTGTTGTTGTTCTTGTTCTTTATAAAAAAAAAAGTTTTTTTCTTGTTGTTATTATTGGGGGGGAGGGATGTCTATATTTCTGTTTTTTTTTGTATAAAGAAGTAATTTTGTGAGCTGGTATGTGAGTGTGTGATTAGGTGACGTTGTTTTGTTTGTTATCCTCTTTCAAATAAAAATCCTTTTTTCTTTGTTGTTATTGTTATTGTTGTATTGTTATTTATTTGTTTATTTTATTATTTATGGTTTGTTTATATTTTTCTCTTATATTGTGTTTTTATTTATTTATTTGTTGTTGTTGTTGTATTAAATTCTTAATAACGTCGTTCTGCATTATCTCAGGCATAGAATTCTCGATTTGTAGCGTTTTTCGCATAGGAATTCATAGCAGGTGATCGTTTGGGTTCATCCAGAGCATAGGAACCTTCATCCTTTTTTCTCATGCGATAGACAATAAACATGACAACTAAAATGGCACACAAAAGGCCGACAACAGCGCCACCAATGACCGCTAAAAGAAAAAGATAACAAAAACAAATAAAAATGATACAAAAGAAAGAAAATAATTAATAGGTAGTCAAATAGAAAGAAAAACATTAAAAAAGAAGTATTTTTTATATGTTTATACATGAACTTAGTACATCTGTACTGCCGTACTCCAGTCCAATATATTGTGAAGGAATATATAGCAGGGAGCAAATTAAAGATTTCTCTAAATTAAAATTATGGAAAATTTTTTTAAAAATGAAGACACGACTTTCTAGGTGTTACCAATTTCGATGTGCTATAGAAACCACAGAAGTCGATTGTCTAATAGGTAGTGTGTTAAGTTCCTAGACGTGGGGCCACTGTTCAAACCTCAGGTCAGACATCTCTATGTTCTTCAGCAGATTTCAAAAATTCTAAGAGTAACTAAAAACATAACATGAAAAAGTTTATCAAAAATCTGTTGTTCGGAGTCGATTTTAAACTGTAGGTTTAAATGTTGGAAAGCTTATTTTGTCATCTTTTTAAGCACCACTTAGAGAATTTCTTCAATAAATAAAGTAATTCAAGTTCGAATAATGGAGAAAATTTAAATTGACATCCTCCAATCCATCTCTACATTCAAAAATCCTCTTTATTCCTGGATATCATCAACAATAAACATCGTAGGAAGATCATTGAGAAAGAGTATTCTTGCGAAAGCGCAGGGCTATATAATGAGCAGAGTTTCTCACCAGTACACCCAATGCGACAACGCAATAAAATATCCCAGACAGCAACGTAGATCGCAACTCCGTCATCCTAGTATTTGCTATCATTTGCAGCAGCACAGATGGATATGTTTAAAACTCCTTTATTTCACTTCAACATTTTCCGTTTTGGCATCACAATAAACCAGTGACATACACAGGCCACATTACTACAGTGCGAATATGATTATAAATTAACTAACGTCATTCATAACCCTTTTCGTCTCCTCATGTATGCAGTCGACGAGCATTTGAAATAGATTTCGGAATATTTTCCATATTTGATGTGCTACAGTGATTCCAATAGGAAAAAGGTTAGATGAAGTGAAGTATTTAAAAAGGTGAAAATCGGGTTCAAAAGGAGAGAGAAGTGCTGACAATCCCTTGAAAAACCTGCCTGAAGATGAGGTAGAGGAGTGGCTTCGAATCGACGAGAATGAGCCTGTTGAACAAGAACTAACCGATGAGAACATTAACAACATTGTAGTAAACCCTCAACCTACTCAAAATCTTGAAGAAAGTGACTCAGTAATTCTTATAATTACCGCCCTATAGACCGGAATTTTCGGTAGTCCGGCACCGAGCCGGTACCGAACGCGCCGGATTAACGGACTTCTACTGTATAACAAATTTGTAATGTATTGCAATCGATATGAAATCTTTATGGCCGAAACTTTCCAACCAGCTTGCAATAGACAAATTTACTGTTGGTAGGCAGACTAGACTTGGATGGTCGCCATAGTCAAGTAAGTAGTGTGTGGCTCATTAGACATGAGGCCACGATTCAAACCCCAGGTCAGGCATATCCAACAAAACGAAATATGAAAAAACTATTTCTTAGGCGACTTCCTCCACCAGATTTCTGACAAAAACTCTGAGAGTAAAATAAAATTGCCATGAAAAAGTTTCCCAAAAATTTATCGTTTGGATTCGACTTTAAACTGTATCTGCCGCCACTCATGTGTAAAATTAACGCACACAACATAAGTGGTGTGAGAAACTAGGTCGTAATCCTTACTAAAGGGTTGTAATGACCAATTATGTTATGTTATGTATGCTGACCAAGTGTTGCGAATACTATCTGACTACATTGGACAGCCTGAAATGTCTTTTCTCTTTTGTAATAAACTTCTTCACTTGTAACTGGTAACACTTCGAGGTCGACACTTTTAGATTCAACATATTTATGGAGTTAATTTATTATCTTTAAATACACAAATAAGACACTGAAACAGGGTTTATTTTTAATAAACGAAGAATTTAATTATACTCAAAGCTTTGTTGATATTTCGAAAAATATAATTCAGAACAATTCGTAAAAAAATTAAATGATACACACCAATCGTATATAGAACCATGCTTCGTATTGTTACTTTACGTCTATTTAGCGAAGAATTTTTAAATTTTTTTTTGATTTTTCTTTCCACTTGTGAAACACAGAAATTCTCCTTTCAAATGTCACAGCAAATTTGAATTTTTATTTTTTGTTTTTACGATGTGACCAAGCACCTACATTTTGAGGAAGGTTTACGCAGACTGAATTTATTTTATTTACGATACGAGCTACTTACTATAACTACAAGTAATATTTCTTAACTCTTATCGTATGAAATTTTTTTCAATTTGAATTGGTTTTTTAAAAATATAGAAATAAAAATTCATTTCTTGAGGTCACTTACATACAGTGTTTAGTAGAATAAGTAAGAATATGTTTTAAAAATAATCATTGCAAAACCAACCACCAATCCTAAAACCACAAAGTGGGATTAACAAAAAAAAATATTAAAATGAGTCAAGTTGCTTAAGAAAATATAATTATCGAATGAAGCAGAATGATTGAGTGATTTTTAGTAATTCAAAAAAATTTTAAATATATTTTCTATTTAAAGTACTCTAAGGGTTTGATCGATCAAATTTTAAAGTACATTGCTACGATAGTATAATGAAAGACTTCTTTCTTGTAAACGTTTGGTTTTCTAAATGTATACATAGATCACATACTATAAAGTTTCATGTACTATACTATGGCAGGGAAAAATAACTTTCTTTCTTGGGCCCGACTATCTAACAAATTTTCAATGAATCTTTAATTAATTCATATTTTTGTAGTCGCTGTAGTATGTTGGGTTGTATGTTGGCTTATTAGACGTGAGGCCAAGGTTCAAACATTTCCAAACAGTTCAGACATTTTTAACAACACGAAATATGAAAAAATATTTCTTGGGCTACTGCCTCTCCGCAGATTTCTGGCAAAACCTCTGAGAAAATAAAAATTGCCATGAAAAAGCTTCTCACAAATCTGTCGTTCGGAATCGACTTTAAACTGTAGGTTTCCTCGCCACTCATGTATAATATTAATACACACAACATAAATGGTGTGAGAAGCTAGGTCGTAATCCTAAGAATTGTAATGATCAGTTATGAATGTACATACATAACGACGCCTCCATTCTATAACGTTCTAAGTGTACTTACAACTTTTTAATGTTCTTTCATTTTTAAATTCTACGTTCTCTAACTTAAATACTGTCAAAATTTGGTTAAGAAGCGTCGATCCGTTCCGAAGTTATAGGGAAAAATCTACTTCGAATACCCATATAGTCGTAAGTCGCGCGAAAACTTTGAGAGCTCATAACTCAAAACACACTTTTTCGACATAGAATGTTATAGAACGGAGGCGTCGATATGTATTGTAAAACCTTCTTACTTTTATGATTCAACTCTAATAAAGGGTCCGCCAAATAACTTTTTTTTTTTAAAAACGTAAAAAAAACTACTGAATATTTTCTCAAATTTATTTTTTTATTTGAAAGTACAATCCTTCCGGTTAATAATGGCTGGCCATTCAGTAGCCTACACGATTGGTCCAATTTTTAAGCACATTATCGATTGTATGCAGCTGTATTTCACCAATTGTCTCTGGCTTGTCGGCGTAACACTTATCTTTGACGGCACCCCGCAAATAATAGTCCAAAGGTGTTAAATCGCAGCTCCGAGGTGGCTTTGCGGCTGATAATGCGATCCTCAAAAACAGGGTGCAAAACATCGAGTGTAGCTTCGGCTGTGTGGCACGTAGCGCCGTCCTGTTGAAACCAAATGTTGCCAATATCCTCCTCTTCAATTTTTGTGAACAAAAATTCGTTGAACATGGCCCGATAACGATCGCCATTGACTGTAACGGCCACTCCTTGCTCATTTTCGAAGAAAAATGGCCCAATTATGCCTCTGGACCAAAATCCGCACCAAACAGTGACTCGTTTTGGGTGCGTCGGCTTTTCAATGTATGCGTGCGGGTTTTCTGTGCCCCAAGTGCGACAATTTTGCTTGTTTACATAACCGCCAAGATCAAAATGAGCTTCATCTGAAAATATCATTTTTTTTTTGCCAAACTCGGCATCTTCTGGTGTAGGCTACTGCATGGCCAGCCGAGGCAGCCATTTGAATGAAATTATTTTCCATTATTAACCGGAAGGATTGTACTTTCAAATAAAAAAAGAAATTTAAGAAAATATTCAGTAGTTTTTTTTTAAAGCATTTAAAAAAAAAAAAAGTTATTTGGCTGACCCTTTATACGATGATCCACGTTATCATACTCTTGCGAAACATTGATTTTTGGTTAGAGATTATAAAATAGAAGAGGCTATGGATCATATGAACCAGTTTCACGTAACCAATAATAACTGATAACATAAAGAATTTGGCTATGGCACGCCATAAAAAAAGCAATCAAAGATAGTGCCACAATCACTCTATCGAGTGAAGTCGTCAAGCAGCCTCAAAATAAATTGACGAATTCACACATGACAGACCAAAAATGAAAGAATTGGTTGCAACCCTATTATCGCCGCCCTCTTCTTTTCTTCTTAATTGACTATTTCAATTCTTCAGTCAGGATTATGACTTAGCTTCTTACACCTCTCATGTTCTGCATATTTATTTTATCTATGAGCGGCGGCAACTACAATTTAAAGTCGACTCCGAATGGCGGATTTTTGAGAAACTTTTATTAACTCTCAGAGTTTTTGTAGGAAGACTTGTTTAGTCTTGTTGGAAATGTCTGAACTAGAGCTTCGTTGCCCTCAATTCCCACAAAACTTGGTATCTAGGAAAGAATGACCCTATTCTCCTGCCAAGCTGACTCATCTTACGCATGAATCTTGAATCAATCTCATAGGAACTAAATTACTAGGATGGTGGTGCCTGACTGTATTTCCGAGTGGAGCTGAGCATATTTTCGAATGGCGCATTTGAAAAATACCAGCAAGTATTTTAATGGGTTCTAAATTTTTCACTCTGAAACCTAACACTTACTCTCACGACCCACTACATCTTTGATCCATCTGTGTGCTATAAACGAGGGTTTATTTTATTTTTTATTTCTCACTTTTGTTGTAAAGAATTTTCCAAAATAGTTTGCTGATCCCGCGCTATGGGGACAATTAAAGAGAGAGCCTTATAAACGCTGTTCAACACTGAACGCACTCAATTTTAATTGAAAAATACCACATGGGTTATGAAATATAAATAGCAAAGCATCACTTTGTGGTGAGAGTTACTATTTTTACAATGGATTGGTTAGATTACGACAATTGTATCGTGGTTACAGCGCTGTTTAAGTCTGATGTGAATTTTTCAAGACACCGCTACCGCTTGGGTTCAGTAGTTTGTTCATTTTACTGGTGCATAAATTTGTGTGAGGAGACTGGTCATGTTAAACATTGCAAGTCATCAAGGCTGTCAATTCAGGAATTTAAGAGAATAGGTTAGTATAGCGAGTAAAAGTCAAACCGGACTTGGCGCTTTCAAAAGCCATTTGGTGACTGCTCCACAATAACTTATCAGTATTCATCTTCGAAGAAAAATGGCTCTTTGGTAGTCCTGAGTTGAAACCACTGGACTACAAATTGTTCACAGTTGTGGAGGACATTTGTTTGCTACAAAAGAAACTCCAATATTAATTCTCTTAACCTGAGAAATTTTTGATACTTGCAGTCAGTTATTTGACCAATTTTAAAGTGATAAAACATGGTTGAATAGCAAGTCACAGTTTCGCCATCCTAGACGAAAATAAAGCAAACGTTTGTGCATACAAATAGCTCCTGGCTCCTGGACTAGAATAATTTATTTCTAAGACAAGCATATAACTTATAAATGATTTCTTTAGTAAAGGAAAAGTTAAATAATTTACGAAATTAGAAAAATTAAAATAAAATTATTCTTTCAATACGTACCCGCTAAAATGCCTGGCTGAGCAAAGAAGCTTGCCGTTCTATCATCGTCGTTGGCATTCATGATTAAAACTTCGTTGCCTGTAGTCTGTTCGATAATTTTTGTATCTGGTGGAAGACTATTAATGCTGTTCGTATCCAAATCGTGTATATTTGTGCCTCCTTGAGTATTAATGCCACCAGCTGTAGTTTCCATTTCAAGCAGCGCGTACCAAATCCATTTCCATTTCCATTCAATTCGATGCGATTCATTGCGAATCATTTATTTTGTTATTTTATTTGTATGTATGTGTATAGGGGAGAGCATAATACATACAATCATCCATCCACGTATACAAATGTATTTGAAAAGTATGGCAAATATAAAGAATAATAAGAAGATTGAGAGAAGAGAGAGAGAGAGAGAGAGAACAAAAATATATTGAGTTTATATTAACGGTACGGTAAAAATTTGATTTTATTACAAACATATTTATTATTGTGATTCATTATCATAAAAATAATCATCGTATAAAATAAAATACAAGAGAAAAACAAAACAAAACAAAACTAAACAATACAAAACAAAACAAAAGAAACAGAAACAATAACAATCAAATATAAATAATCAGAAATAAAACAACTAAACAACTAAAACAAAAACAATACAATAAAAAAGAAAACAGAAAATAAAATAAAAGTTAAAAAAAATGTGTATGTAAATAAATAAATAAATAATGGCATGGTATACAAGTGTTAGTAGTATTACACGTAGTATGAATAATAAAAAGTGAAGTATGATTAGAGAGAAAAATTTTAAGAAAATTAAAATTAAATATTTATTTTAATTGTTATTGTTGTAGCTATAGTCAGTGAATAATAAAAAGGGGAAACAGAAAGAGAGAGAGAGAGAGAGAGATTTTAATGAAATATATTTACGATTGAAATTAAATTGATTAGAGCACTAGTTTTATAACATACTTTAAGGCACACATAATATAAAATAACACAGTAAATTGTTTAGTACCTTTGTTTGTTATTTATTTATTATTATTAAGCAATTTTTTCTTTATTTTTAATAACAATAAATAGAAATTATTTTCATTTCAGGGTTAGTTAGATTACATATAAAATAATTTTAATGCATACTTTTAGGTATTTTAAAATTTTTTTCGCCAGAATTTTTTGTGTATGTAATCAATTTTATTTTTTATATGCATAATTGTGATATCTCTTAATTTTTAATAACAATAGAAATTGTTCTCATCTTAGGGTTAGTTAGATTAGATATAACATAAATTTTAATGTATACTTTTAGGTATTTAAAAATTTTTTCGCCAGAAATTTTTATTGTTGATATCTTTGTAGTAAAAATGGAGAATGGGGAAGAAAATAAATATTTTAAAGCATATTAGAAGTCTTTTTCGGGTTATATCTTTAACAATTCTAGTAAATAACCATTCTTATTTAATTTAGCATTGCTCTGCGTCAAGGCAAAGAAATAATCTCAAACAGAGATCACTTATTTGGAAAAGAAATATGGGAAAATGAAATCAAACAGATGCCACACAAAACTGGCCGACTGTGGCCATAGGAGATTAGATTAAGTTAGTTTAGTGGGTAGCTTGCCATTCACAGGCAAGTTTATTCGGTGGCACATATGGCCCATTGTGTTACTATGTGTAAGATAAGCCCACGTTATGTTAAGTTTTCGCGTGAAACCGGCCAGTTCCCTTAGTGGCACGTTCTCCACCATGACCAGGTCTTCAAAACGTTCTGTCATTCAAAAACCGATGCAGGACACTCACATAAAAAGTGTTGTACCGATTCCCTTTCTTCTACATCCTGGCAGCTTCTGCCAGATCTTGGTAGGGCAGACCAAGTTTGTCAGCGAAATTGCCAATAGTGTAGTGTCCCTTTAGAATTTTTGTTAGAGTGCGAACCGTTCTCTTACCGAACTCTAATAGTTTCTTAGTTTTCTTGCTTTCCACTGCAGTACACAGTAGTTTTGAAATTCTTCAACCAGGTATGTTGGATTAACTGAACTGTGACTACACATAGAATGAAATTTTGCAAGCATTCATCTTATCTAACCATAAACATCTCATGGCAGTCAGAAGGGGATAATGAGTTTATGGTGCTAACACCAATTGGCTGGGAATATCTCACAACGTCTAGGGATTTCTAACAACAAAATTTACAACAGAAAAGTTTATGGACCAATTTTCATATTCAAATTGATGCTTAATAGTAAAGAAAAATGGTTTACTTAGGACTACATCTAGAGATAACGGTTGAAGTTTAATCGCGATGACTCTGCTCAAATAGTGGTCAAATTGATGATTAGGAAAATTTTATTTGAATAGAAGTTTTCAACTTAGTTTGGCTAAATGCAATAAATAAAACAAGAAATAAAATTAAATAACACACACATACATATAGATTCTGTACAAACACAAAAATTTTACCCTCAAGTCAGGCCGCTGCTCCTTTTGCTTCAGCTAACAACACTTGTTGAGTTATGTATTTCAGTGAGAAAAATTCTTAAAATAAATTGTGCTTTTAAGAATCAATTAAGAGATTAAAACAACAAAAACATTTCTTATAAACACAAATTAAAAAAAATTTGTAATTCATAGCAAACTTACATGAGGAGGTAAGCCCTGTTTTCTTCTTTTTGGTATTTTTTCTGGAATTCCAATATTTTCTACTCAATTACAAAGAAAATACTTTACAACATTAAAATGAAATCTGTCTTGAGCGTATTCCCCGTACACCGGGTTATATCTTAAGAGAAACTTCAGTTTCCTAATTATGAACCAAAGATTGAGAGTTATCGACCAAAAAATGCAAGTTATCGGCTAAAAAATGCAAGCCATCGACCAAAAAATGCAAGTCATCGGCCAAAAAATTGCAAAACATCGACCAAAAAATGCACTTCATCAACCAAAAATGGAAGTCATCGGCCAAAAAAAATGCAATTCACCGACCAACAGTTGCAAGTCGTCATCCAAAAAAATGCAATTCATCGTCCAAAAATGCAAGTTAACGGCCAAAAAAGTGCAACTCATTAGCCAAAAAAATGCAATTCATCGACGAAAAAATTCAAGTTGTCGACCAAAAAATGCAAGTCATTGAGACAAGAAATTGAAGCCTCCAACAAAAAAGCAAGCCATAGACAAAAAGACTGCAATGCGACAATTCTGTCCGATTTATATAGAAATCTTTTCGTTGCTCATTTGAAAACAATTAGCTTCGTCGTCTGTACCTCTGGTCCCAATCCAACGCCGTATCGTAAGAAAAACTGTTTTAAAATCCTTGATACCATCCAGCCCACTATTTCCATGTCCCCCCCCCTCAGGCCTATTGTTATCCGATTTAGCCCCATTTATACAGAACAGTGCGAAGTAATACCATATGGAAGTACCGCAGAGTGTGTCGCTGAAAATGATGTAGTAAGGCGGAGCGGTATGTTTGTAGAACGCCGAACGGTTGTGAGAAAGAAATACCAGCAACGTAGAAATTCATAGGAAATCCGTATCGTTATCGCATTTTCGAAACTTCTGCCATTCCGCTGTGGAATAGATGTGATAATGACATGACGATGATAGATGATAATGGTGGAGCTGTCAAGAGTAATGATATAGAAAGTCTTTGATTGCCTCGATATCCCCTCTACATACTCTGCACTCGTTGCTATTCGCCGGACCTATGCGTCTTAAGTGCATGTGTGAAGTTGAGTACTATGTAAGGACACTCATCATCATGCTCCGATTAATTTTATTTAGAATTGATAGGGTTATGGTCTTGCTTATTTCAGGCACTGCTTAGAGGATATTACCGGGTCAGAGCACAACATAAATAATAAAGATGAGTGACTGGCAGGAGGTTTACACATTTCAAATTTTTCATTTCATTAAACTTTACTTTGAGAATAATAAATTAAAAAAAGTAGTTCCAGTTCATGTGTACGTCATAACAAAAATTTGTTGGAGAAGAAATCCTTTTAAAAATAAATAAATCATATTGCATGTATGGGGGGTTTGGTTGTCAACACACACCCATTATTGTTAACAATTTAAAATAAATTAAATTAAAAAGAAAATAAGGGATAACAAGATGGAGAAGAAGACAATAATTGTCCAATAAATCGTTTATCGAGTTGAACGTAAGAAGAGAAAGAAGCCTTGACAAAATAAACGATTGAAAAAATCTTTGATGTGTGCATAACATTGTCTTGCCTACGTTAGCCTTTGCAAGCAAGTATAAACAAAACAAACAAAAATAAAGAAAACAAAATGGAGAACTAAAGGAAAAAAATATGACAAGAAAAACAAACAACAACAATAATAATAACAAAAGAATAAGAAAAAAATATTGGTTGTCATTTTTTATTATCATTTCTACTGACAATATTTTCATGATAGTTTATGTTTATTGTACCATCTTTTTTTACTCTACAAAGCACGAGAGAGAGAGAGAGAGAGAGAGAGTAACCAAAGAGATAGAGAGCAGTATTTACATTTTCCGTTTTTTTTCTTTAGCTTTCTTTTGGGTAAAAAAGCAGAAAACTTTTGTTGTTTTTATGTTATTTTTGTTGTTCAAGTGTAGTAGAGCAGCAGCAAAAGAAAGTAAAAAAAGCAGAAAACCTAACTGAAAGATGAAACAAAATAAGAAAGAAAAAAATAAGAAAAGAACCGAAGAAAAACTAGAAAATAAACTCATATTATTTATGCTGAATGAGCAGATGTCCTTAATGTCCTAAGAAGCTTATTATTTATCTTTCGAATACAATACAAAAGAAGCAAAAGACAAACAAACTCTGATGATAAATATACATAAATAGGGTGGCCCCAATGAGGGATCCACTACAGAAAAATTGCCTATAAAGAAAACAATTGAAAGGACGAAAGGCAGAATACCTTTAGTAAAGAAAACAAAATTAAGAAATCTTAATTCTGAGCATTTTACACGCCTGCAATGAATTCACTTTTCAAATTTGAAAACCACATAAATAGGGTGGTCCAATGAGAGGTCCACTACATAAAAATTGCCTTAAAAGGACGAAAGGCAGAATACCTTCAGTAAAGAAAAGAAACTAAGAAATCTTAATTCTACTTGTACAACACGAGCCCGTGAGCATTTTACACGCCTGCAATGGATTCACTTTTAAAATTTGAAAACCACAATGAAAATGTTGCCCTTTTACCGGAATTCTTGACTTAACTGGAATAGTTATTTCAAATGGCTTAGTTAGACGTAAAGCCAGGGTTCGAAACATCAAAACAAAATACAAGAAGTATTTCTTCGGCGACTTTCTCTCAGCAGATTTCTGGCAAAAACTCTGAGAGTAAATAAAATTGCCATGAAAAGTTTCCCAAAAATCTGTCGTTCGGAGTCGACTTTTAACTGTAGGTCCCACCACTAATGTATAAAATTAACACACACAACATAAGTGGTGTCAGAAACTAGGTCGTAATCCTGACTGAAGGGTTGTAATGACCAATTATGTATGTAGTCTAGTAGGTAGTGCGTGGGCCGCGGTTCAAACCCTCGGCCAGACATCTCCAACAAAACGAAATGTGAACGAATATTTCTTCGGCGACTTTCTCTCAGCAGATTTCTGGCCAAAAATGCTGAGAATAAAAGAAAATTGGCATGAAAAAATTTCTCAAAAATCTATCGTTCGGAATAGACTTTTAAACTGTAGGTGCCGCCACTCATGTGAGAAGTTAACAGACACAAGATAAGTGCTGTGAGAAGCTAGGTCGTAATCCTGACTGGATGGTTGTAATGACCAATTACATATGTATGTATGTAGTTATTTCAAATAACCGGGCTACAGTGACCACAATCGCTTAAAAAAGGATTCATGGGCTTGTTCTTAGTGTTGATCGTGTTACCATATTTGCTGGCTATTGTGACCACAATCGCCTAAAAAAGGATTTCTGGGCTTGTTCTTAGTGTTGATCGTGTTACCATATTTGCTGGCTATTGTGACCACAATCGCCTAAAAAAGAGGACCAAATTTTATTGTGTTCTCAAATATAAGCTGAACTTATTCCTGTTCAATATAAAATAAGGATTCAATAAGCAAATGTTGACAATAAAATATTGTTTCTTTGTAACTCTAATATTTTTTGTGTAGCGAGCAAAAAAAATACCCAGAATACAACAACACAATGACTTTCCATTCATTACGAGAAATCCATTGAAGCATATTTTTTTTTTAAACCAAAATAAATTGCATACTTTTGGGCAGTTATATCCTTCCTTAGAGAAACTGAATGCCAAAATGTGGAAAGAGAGCCGAAGCCAAAGCCAGAGAGAAAAGTTTTTCAAATTTATTTTCGTAAATTTGTATTCTATTGCGTATATTGTATTGTATGGTATTTTTCAGTTCATTTGTTTAAGAATAATTGTGTAATAATTTTTTTTGAAACTCTACCAACAGAAAAATAATAATCGCAATAAAATAAATACAATTAAAAAAAATAAAAAAATAGTTCTTTAGAATACTTGGCAGCCATTAAGTTTAATTGGAAGTATTTTGTTGGTTAAATTGGATTATTTTCGTTGAGAATTTTCTAAAATAAACGATTTTAATTACTACACAAGTGGAATAAACAAATTACGTTTAAAAAGGAACGATTTTTGATGTTAAAATAACGCTTAGCTAATCGATAATAAAGTGTGGTAATGGCAAATCAATTAATATCGATAAATGTGGGTGGGATGAATTAACGTTTAACTGTAAGTGATTTTTGATTTTTTCTTCAAAGGCGTTAGAAAACAAGAGGGCGTCGTGTAAGAAAGTTTCAGGAGAAAGTAGTCGAAAAAGTGCAACTAAGATTGGTAAGCATTATCCCAGTAATCACATTTCTGGTATAATTTCGGCTACAAATGCTCTAACATTAGAGGATTATCTGTGTAGACACAACCTCTAACATAATCCCACAAAAAATTCTGGGTTTCAAATCGACATTACCAAAACGTTGAATTATTATTCACTCTGAAAATTTTTCATGCAATAAAGCTTTAATCGCTCGTGTCATAGTCCGGTTTATACTCTTTAATTGCAGGCTAAAGCAAGTGGTTTACTACAAAGTCGTAGCTCTTTGAAAGGATGGAAACGGTTATTCCTCGAGTTATTTACGAAAAAAATGTTTCAATGACAACTTCTGGCCATAACACGCACCTTTTTCACAATCACTTCGGTGTTCTATGAGCCCCAGAACTATCGCGTGAAGAACTAGCAAAATCCGAGTAAATTTTGTTAAACAAATCAGTAGACTTAGTACCCCAAGCAACATAACTAACAATAATCAGTCGTATTTAACCCATTAATGCCCGAATTACTCTTTTTTTTTGTAACGGTAACCGTTTTGTTTTTTACACTCAATTTCCTCTCAGAGCATAAAAACTAAGGCAACCTCTGCTGGCAATTTAAGTTGCCACTGGGCACTAATGAGTTAATTGTTGAACTAAAAAGGACTTTTTATGGATGGAATCTATGCAAATCCTATTGACTTTTGCGAGCTGCATATGCGACAATTACGCTTGTTGACGAATCCAAAAAACGACAGTCGCCTCTGAAAAAAATTTTGCACGAAAATTCAACATTAAAAGTCTCCAATTCTAGTACCCAATTAGCGTAACTAATAGCCATTGAATGGATTTTGCATGGATGGAGGTGCAAATTCAAAGACAATGGCTTTTTCTCAATTACTTCTGTGAGCCCCACCCATATGCGGCAATTTTGCTTGACAAGATGAGTCACTCAGTGAAAAATGAGCTTCCAGATTGAAAAAATTTTGCTCGAAAAATCAACATTGGAAACCTGCTTGCTCTTGCAACACCCAATCATTAAATTTACATTGTGAAAGACCAGCCGATTTTAAAGGCTGCGAGAATTGGACATTGTATGGACGGAGGTGCAAATCCAAATGCAAAATATGCCACAATGTACTGTAAGACAGATGTTAACGTAGTGGAATTGAAAAATTCCGATTATCCGACACACTTTCTTTAACAGAAGCAATAATTTCAGGGCAGTAGATACAGCTGCGTGCAACTAATTAAGGACACGAAGCTTACATGTGAGATTGAAGCAAAAAATACAAATGGTTGTATGATATTGTCAAAATTTGTCCAAGTTTAGTTAATGAAACTGTTAGTCGTAGAAAATAACTACTTATTGTGTCAAATAAATAATTATTTATAAAGCTGTGAGCCATTTTTTTTTAAAGAATATTGATTTCATTCGTGCATATAATTAAGGACACACCGTAAACTTTATGAAAAACATGTATTTATTAGAAAAAAATCAATATTTTGTTGCAAACCCATTGCTGTCGATAACAGCTTGACATTTCCGAGGCATCAAGGTAACAAGACTTTCATATACACTGGTTGGAATGGCCTCCCAAGCTTTCTTTGTTTCGGCGGAGAGATCATCAAAATTGCTTATTTTTACTGAGCTTACTTTGGTTTTTACAACTTGTCATAAGCGGTGCAATATTTCAGAAAACATTCGACAGCTCGAAAAGTGTCCATATACGAATTACCACTTTTGTGGTACACTTTATAACTACTTTATGGCCGCCTTCATCGGTTGTACAACCATCCATATGCGTAAACGGCAAACCTTTCGCTAAATAAATTATACTTGAAATGAACTGGAATTGAATAACCAGATACTATATATGGCTGCGCAGACAGAAGAATTACATTCAGTGTTTATAATAAGAACAAAACAGTAAAGCAATTATGGCAGAAAGCGAACGAAGCTTCATTGAAAGGCCACGAAAAAAAATTTGGGCAATTCACACAAGCCCTTGTATTGTTGTATTCATTGTATTATATTCCATATAAAAAACCAATACACTTATATACATTCTGTTCATATTGTTACGCAAATCGAAACGACCTAATCGTTTAACAACAAAAACGATAAACAAAAGCCACACGATACAAATACACACTAACACTAACAATAAAATGAACGTGTTGATTATCTAAAGCTGCACACACACATATGTACGACAAACCTGGTTGCGCCTAGTACCAATGGCAACATAAGCAAAGTACACAAACAATAATGTATTAGCAATAGAGCTCTCGAGAAGGCGAGATCACGAACCTTCCACTTCAAGAATGTTCGTTAGACTGGTTGTGTCGGACTATAAAAGGGCTGGACAAAGCAGGCAGCAGGCAGTGTTAATTCAGTCAGTCTTGTGTGAAGTTGCGTGTGAACAAAATAAGTCGTGGTTGTAAAGATCCAGTGAATACTTGTGTGAACTAGTAAAGTGAATAAACAGATTATTATTGTTGTATTGTTAAGTTGTATACGGTGGCACACAAAAGTAGTGTAAAGAATAGAGTTTAACTGAAATTAAACACATTTGTTTTTACTTTGTTTGCAATTAACGAACTCATATTTACACGTTTTTAGAAAGGTAAAAACGTAACAATATGTTATTGGAAGTTGTACTGGTTTCGTGCTATCAGTTTATGGAAATGCCAGCAATCAAGAAGAAGAAAAAAATACAAAATATTTTCTATGTAACTTAAGTCAATAATTAACATTTCAAAATTATAATTGCTCGCATAAGTAATAAATTAATTTACTTTTTTTCCGTAATATACTTCATTTTGTTGCTTGAAAATCAAATTATTAATACTGGTCTTCTTCTATCGTTTTTTGGACGTTTGGAATACGAAATACACAATACAGCATAGCATTGAGCGTTCACAAACAAAAAGTGTATTCAATACAGCATACACGATACAAAGTCGTGTGAATTGCCCAATTGTAACAACAAATCGACAATAAGTTCCAGAAGTTGTCAGCAAGGGAACAAAACTTCCTCAACAATAAGTTCTAGAAGTTGTCAAACCTAAAAAGGAATGAATTATAAATCAAACGAAAGGTAATGATGCCAGTCGCAAAAAAAATGCAACATGTAAACACAGTTGTCTGCTAAACAAGGTCTTATCAGTTAAAGCGTGTTGTTGTTAATTAAAATAAATAAATCAAATGAAAAAGAAAAGAAAAACGTAACAATAATACCTGTTTACCTAATTGAAATTGATTGTTTAATTTTATCTTTTTAATTAAATACAATATCGCCTCCTACAATCTAAATATTTTACATCAACCACACTACACGATAGTGGAAATGAACGAACAAATGATTTCAATGAACGAACAAACTAACGACGAACAGACGATGATGACAAGACAGACTAATATCATCCATCAAGATAAATATCAAGTAATTAGATTGTGTTTAATTACACAACAAATATAAATGGAGACTTGCAATGCAAATTCACAAATACTACAACGTGTATTTGTCTACATCTACTGTTGCTGCCCCATAAGTATGCAATGGATTTTGTTGCCATTAACAAATTTCCCAATCAATATGACAAATACTCTGTAATTGTTTGTAGATTTGCAATGTCTTTGAAAATAAATAAATAAACAAACTCCCTGTCTCTGTCTTAACCTCCTCCTCCTCCTCCCTTTGTACAGATATTTGTCTTTAACAAATACAATCTTAAAACTCGTTTATCATTTACCTTTCCATTGGCAAATAAATGCAAAATGATACAGCAAAGCCATACAGGAAGAGCGGGAGCGAGAGTGGAAAAAGGGAATACGTTATGATGGAGGCAAAAAGCAAAGAAAAAAACAAACCCCAGTATGCAAAAAGCTCTTATCGTTAAAGTACAATATTTTAATAAATAATTAATATTTAAAGCATATATACAGGGGCTATTTTGGCACGTAAGCGTACAGTGTTTGCATTGTTGTTGTTGTTGTGTTTTAAAATGCCTTTTAGGCTTAATGCCTGCAAATTATCATTTTTGTTCAAGTGTACATACTATATACCGCCACATGCATTTGATGGTGGTGAATATTAGTCAAAATATGAAAGCAGCCTAAAGGTAGGCACTTACATATATGTGTGATCCATAATAAGGTCTAAAATTAGACTTATTATTTATTAATATGCATTTAACATGAAAATTTATTTCGCAAATTTTGCTTAAAACTTGATAAAATTTTCCATTAGCTAAACTAAGCCACAAGCATAATGCCTAAAATTAGGCTACCAAATTTAGAAATATAAGGAGATTAAATATATACATGCCCAAGTTCTTTACCATAAATTTTATACTGATAAATTTATATTTATTATTTATTTGTTGAAGCAAAAGTCATGTTTTCAAGATTAAAACAAAACACACAAATTAAAGTATACATTTAGGCTGCTATTTTAACATTATAAATTATTTTTTATAATTACATAATAAATTATTTTGAAAGTTTTCTCTTTTTGTGTGTCTATTTTTACTGCACTAAAAGGCATCATTAATGGTTTTTACTGCATTAACTGTTGATACATGAGCAAGTTTTTATACAAACAGTTTTTTTTTAGCCTGAAGGTAGACTTTAGATAAACAAAAAATTGCTTTTTAAACCTTAAATGGATTTATAATAAATAATTTAAAGACCTTTAAAGCAATAATAATAAATGAAAATTTATGAAAGTGATAATTTAAATCACAATTACATGCATACATACAGATATTACGAATTTTTGCTTATCTGCCTTAAGGGTAGGCTTTAATATGTTGTGTAATGCTTAATAAAAAAAAACTAAATTTGGAATTTCTTTATGCAATGCAACTGCAAAAAGCAGTCTTTCATTCAATGAATATGACAGAAAACATGACTGTTGATTGGACTCCTAATGCCAATTAAAGTATTCAACTATTATTTAAAATACATTCTAGCATCCACTTTAAATTTTAAATTTTTAAATTATACTCCTCCAATATTAAAACTTTAAACGAGAATTATAAATAATACGCATTAAGTCTCGACATTTCCAAAAATTCGAAATAAATTAAGAATTTCATTTAAGCCTTAAGCTAGAATTTAATATGTTGTGTAATGCTTTAATATATAAAACACCATAAAATAGGCTACAATTTAGAAAAATAAGAATTGTTGAGCATAATTAATTTTGTTGTATGGTATCGTAAAGATTAGGATTTTATTTTGGGCTAAGATACACTTTAATACACATGTGGTGTAATGTTTTAATAACAGCCTAAAGGTAGTCTTTAATATAAACATTTATATGCCTAAACCAGCCTAAAAACACTTCAGTTATTTTTAAATACAGAATTTTCAACGCATATATTTAATGTTACAAATTTAAAAACGTATAAGCCTTAGGGTAGACTTCAATATTTAAAATGAATATAAAGCCTAAAAATATGCTTTAATTTGATAAAAACAGTGTTTGACAAAAATTTCGTACATTAAATTTATTTTAAAGAATTAAATTCATTGATAACGACGTCATTACATTTTTTTTTTATTAAATACGAAAAGTTAATATATTTGCCCAGAAGTAGGCTTTTTATTTATAATTTAAAAATTTATACAAAATTTTATTGCATATGGAAGCTTGTTTTCATTTTAATATTGATTTTTGGGGAAATTGATTTATTGTTTAAATCGAAAGCCATTTCCTGGGTTAAGTTTCTCTTTTTGTTTTTATTTCATTCCTGTGAAATTGCTGACAAATCAACATACGAGCAGCAGCAGCCAATATTGTGCAATTACCAGACATTGCTGCCACCACACAGCTATAGTACAGACATTAAAGGCTGTACAAATTGCATGGCCTAGATTCCTTTTACCATTATTTTTCTTGTTTTAATACCCAATAAATATACCACTCAAGTATGCTATAAACGTATAGGCCAAGTCTACAGCATACAGGAACAAATTCCACAGAAACTGCACAACGAAAACCTCAGCAACCAATGAAACCGCGAGAGATTGTAGGAGAAATTGAAACAAAATATATCATCGTGTCATAAAATATTAACTTTAAGGTTATAAAATAAAGTAAAAAACAAGAGAAAACAAGAGAAAAGAAGAGAAAAAATAAAATCAATTTTAAAACGTGATTATAAAGGATTGACTACGTATTGAATGTTTCATAAGATTCTGAAAGTGGATTGCTTCACATACAACAAGCTGTGGAGGTATTTAAAGACTTTGATAAAATATTTCAACTTGAAATGAAATGTATTTGGGGTATAGAACCCAGTGCCGGGTTGGGTTCAGCTAAGTTTAACACTTAGGCTACTTCGTAATACCAAGTTTTATTTAGAGAGAGATATGTTATGATGCACATGATGATAATGCCTCCTTCTGGGAGTTGCAGAAATCACATTATATCACTTAGACGACAGGCATACCACCACATCAGATGACGTCCCTAAAGAATGAATGTGTTATCGAGAATTAACTAATTCGTAATCGCCTCAACATTGCGGTGGAGAAAGCCTTCTTTTTCTATCGTGAATCGTAATCGTTAGTTCTTATTCCTAATTTCTAGTCTAGCAGACTACTATGCGGGTATCATTTAGAGGGTTGACCGTTATAGCCAATTCGTTCATAATAATTCGCCATTTCCCAAACTACTAGGCAGCATTATTGAACAATTTTAGATGCCGATATGACGCATAAAAGCGATTCTACGGCAGCCTGGCTGTCCGAGTACTTTCGTATATTGTCTATAATAGTTCCCTGTATAGTAATTTAATCGCCCTGACGATAGCCATGCCCTTTGTCTGAAAGACACTGGAGTAATCTGAGAAACTGTACAAGCGTGTAATATCCCAGTCCTCAACTTATACACCGCAACTTGTTTTTCTGCCGAACTTCGAGAGAACAGTGTTAATTTTCAAAGAATTTGGATTAACAGAACCATTAGCAGCATTTGTGAAAGGAGATAAATTGAATTCAATTCCCACTAGTCTGAGAGGATTTCTTATGGAACAGAATTGTAGCCGCCGTAGTCTAATTTCTAGTCTAATCGTGAAAAAGCAGACCACTATGCGGGTATCATTTAGAGGGTTGATCAGTACCGTACCCGCTATAACCAATTCGTTCATAATAATTCGCTATTTCCCAAACGAATAGACAGCATTATTGAACAATTTTAGATGCCGATATGACGTTCAAAAGGGATTTTAAAGCAGCCTGGCTGTCCGAGTACTTTCGTATATTCTCTTTAATAGTTCCCTGTGTAGTAATTTAATCGCCCTGACGATAGCCATGCCCTTTGTTTGAAAGACACTGGAGTAATCTGAGAAACTGTACATGTGTCTAATAACCAATAACTTATACACCGCCACTTGTTTTGCTGACCAACTTCGAGTGCAAAGATGTTAATTTTCAGAGAATTGGGAGCTGGATTGAGTAGTCTCTACACCTAAGGGAACCATTAAGAGTTTGAAATTGGGGATAACTGCCAGGTATTTGTGACAGGAGAGAAATTGAATTTAAAATTCCCACTAGTCTGCGAGGATTGATACTACAGATTTTATATTTCTAATTGAACAGAATTGTAGCCGCCGTAGTCTAGTAGGTAGATTGTGTTGGCTTATTATACGTGAGGTCACGGTTCAAATCCCAGGTTGGACATCTTCAAACAAAACAAACGGGATGATTTGCAGATTTCTCGCAAAAACATTGAGAGTAAATAAAATAGCCATGAAGAAGTTTTTAAAAAAAACCGGTCGTTCGCAGTCGACTATAAACTGTAGATCCCCCCGCTACTCATGGATAAAATTAACACATGCAACATAAGTGATGTGAGAAACGAGGTCGTAATCTTGACTGAAGTGTTGTAATGACCAATTGGGTGTGAACAGAATTAGCTTGGCATTCGGGGGATTAACTAATCGATCGTTCTATCCACTTCAATTAGAGTAGATACCAACTGCTTTTCAAGGGACAGCGACAGCTATGGATAGATAATTAACATAATGTACCTCCCTAAAGCCTTTTTCCACGATCAAAAGTAGTTGTTAGTTGCCAGTTCCTTTAAGAGTCCTATTCTTGAAGTTTTAATTTAAAATAAATCCATTATTGAGATGAAAATTAACAATCTTGATGAATGTTAACTTTTGTTAAAGAGGGCCATCAATAACAGCAAGTGATCTGATGTTATTAAAAGCATCCGCAATGTCAACGAAGTACTCTACTGAATTGTTTATATAAAGTGGACGCTCTTTTCTATGAAGCTTACTAGAAAATTTGGAATCGACTCGATAGACCAGCCTCAAGTGTAGACATGTAGGGCATTGCCTTCATACATATATGTATGTATAATTGATCATTACAACTGTCAAGATTACCACCTAGCTTCTCACATCACTTATGTCGTGTGTGCTAATTTTATACGTGAGTGGCGGGAATTACAGTTTAAAGTCGACTCTGAAAGACAAATTTTTGAGAAACGTTTCATGGCAATTTTATTTACTCTCAGAATTTTTGCCAGAAATCTACTGAGAGGAAGTCGCCGAAGATATATTTTCCTTCATATTTGGTTTTGTTGGAGCCTCATATTTAGTAAGCCAACACACTACCTTCTTCTAGGCTACTGCGAGATTACCTTTTCTAAAAATATTAGATTTGGTGTGTTTGTCTATTAAGATTTCTAGTTTTTGCAAATTGAAGATATGCGTTTGAAGAACTTAGCGGTTGTGTGCGTAAATTATACCGCCTTGGGAATAAATACTACTTTGGATTTTTATCACCACCGGAATATGACAGAGAAGCTCTGTAAATACAGATGATGATGGCTCCCCCACATGCCAGCACAAAAGTCAGTTGATTTAAAAATTATCGAAGGAATACGATTACAACTCCCCTTCGTTAACTCAATTTCTTAGTTCAATGAGTGGCAGTCATCCTAAAGACTTGAATTGCCACAAAATTTACTGACTTTGTCTCATATGTTGGTAGAATAAAAAGGTCATGTAAACTTTTAAATTTTAAATTAAATATTTTGCTATGACCTCATATCCTATGATCCAAACTTATCCTTTATCCTTTGGGAATAAACTAAATGAACTTAATAATTGCATTACAAAAAAAAAAAAAAACTAGAAAAGAAGAAGACGAAGAGAAAGAAGTTGATGACAAAGTTAATGGAAGAAGAAAAGCAAATGAATGAATTTTAAAATGAAAGTGTTGCAATTACCCTGTGAGTATTAGAAAAAGCCAAAAGGATAATTGGTTGAATACAATAAATGAAGATAAATTAAGAGAAATACGAATAACGACAAAAAAGGTGTAAATATGGTTGCCACTGATTTAAAATAAAATAACCAGCAAATTCTGGTTTGGAACTTAAATTAATAATTCCAAAAAAAGAGAAAGAGAGTGAGTGAGAGAGAGTTGAAATGCTTTAAGCATTTTAGCAATTAAATAAAATTTCGTTTATATTTTAAAAGCTGCTCCAGAAGCTTCTTTTTGCATTTAAATTTGATTAAAAAGATTTCCATTGCATATCTGCTGGCTGGCATTCATTAAAACTTCGGGTTTTTTTTAATGCATAGTTTCAGGCAAGCATTTTTATGGCTTTAGTATTTACCACACGCACATACAGAAAATTTTCCTGGACATTTACGGTGGCTAAAACTATAATCACTGGAAACATGTCTCCCTCTTTTGCACTCTCTCCCTCTCTCTCTCTCTTTCTCTTACAGAAATTTACCAAACGAAGCAGATTTTTGTTCTAAATGCTGCATAACGATTACGTTGCACTAAAATCCTACAAAAATTGTATTGAGTAACGTACACACACGCATTTACAAATAATTTACATCATCATTCCGGCATCCATTTGTGCATTCATTTCTTGCCATACAGTTGCTGACCACGAAAATTCGTTGGAAGAGGTCCTTTAGGGTTCTGGGTTTTTTCACCATTTGTTCCCCCCCATGTTACATAAATTTCAAATTCATTTCATTTAGACATTTAGATTGAACTAAGAGAAGAATTCAAGTTGAAATTCTTTCATTCATAAAACAAAATTTATTGAAGAGAATAAACTCAGCAGCTCATTTGCTTAAATGCTTCTTAAAGAGAGAACTGTACAGTGAAATGTAGCATACTTTTCAGAGCAGGTTTTGAAAAACCATAAATCGCAGACGGTTTTTAATGCAAGCTGGATAAGGTAAAGACAGGCAACCTAACAAGAGTACAGGCAGATCGAATGTACTTTGGCCACTTCAATTGATTCTATAGTGTTAGTTTGGCGACCGTTACGCCTATGGTTTGGAACCTCAACCTTAATACTCCACTAAAATCCATGGAAAGGGATAGATGATGCATAATTCTCGCTTAAGTGGGATTTAGACGATCACACAAATCGTATGATAGACATGTCAGGTTTTTGTATAGAAGAGAGCGGATAGTATCATGTAGACTCAGGAATCAGGCATTGGTAATGCGGAGATACTTGGAGAATTTGGGATTGTTGGAAGCAGTGACCGCGATACGACTTCTCAATGAATTTTAAGACATCCATTCCGGAAAGGGAAGTCTGGAGGAATGGTGAGGCGCACCTCGCAAGAGACTCCGTACATATTTACACCGATGGCTCCTGGAACTGGAGGGGGAATCGTAGGGTGTGGAATTTATGCGGTATCAATCGGAATATCCCGGTATATAAGGCTACCAAATCACTGCGGTGTCTTTTAAGCCGAAGTGTCGGCAATACGGGATGCGGACGAGGGTAAAATTGCCATAATTTCCGATAGCCAAGCTGCTATTAGAGCATTGGGTTCTACAGTAATGAGCTCCAGGACGGTATACGACCATCGCAGATGTCTTAACGAGTTAGCGAATCGATATGGTGTTTGTATCACATGGGTACCGGAACATAGAGACATTTCCGGTAACAGTAGAGCGGATGAACTGGCCAGAGGAGCTCGACCATCGAACTCTCTGATAAATTCTAGACATTAGGGATCTCTTTGGGTATCTGCAAGCAATCGTGGACCTTGCCAACAATAGATGGGCAGCTTCGGACACGGGCAGAACGGCGCAGAAAATCTGGCCAAGGCTGGATAACAGACACGTGGATGCTCTGCTTAAACTCCAAAGATGTGTGCTCAGCACTGTTACCGGGGTTATTACGTGGCATTTTATTAGTTTACTATTATAGAAACGCATGTGAGGCGTATTGGTTTTGGACTCCTTGCAATTAATTCCTGCAGAAGCTGTGAAGATGAGGAGGAGAAAGAGATTATTCTTCACCTACTGTACACATGCCCTACACTTGGTCGAAGGAGAAAGAGAGACCTGAGTGAATACTAAATGGAGGATCTAGATGAACTGTCATGTATTGATATTGCCAGTTTGAGTGGCTTCATCGGAAGCTCCGAGTGGTTCCTGGACTAGGCGAAAATGTAAAACTGTGGTATCACAATGGGCCCGGTATGTGTCCGCTCATGACTCCATCGAGGGGATAGCCACTTCTACCTACCAACCTTCCGACCTAACGTGTAAGGTTAGGCTAGGTTAGAGGACGTGTACTTGTCAGTTAAGACAAGTACAGTACCCATAGGTCGAATTGACCCATTGTACAATGTCCTAGTTTCTCACACCACTTATGTTGTGTGTGTTAATTTTTATACATGAGTGGTGGGACCTACAGTTTAAAGTCGACTCCGACCGACAGGTTTTTGAGTAACTTTTTCCTGGCAATTTTATTTTATTTACGCTCAGAGTTTTTGCTAGAAATCTGCTGAGAGGAAGTCGCCGAAAAATAATTTTTGTATTTTGTCTTGATGTCTGGCCTGGGGCTCGAACCCTGGCTTTACGTCTAATAAGCCAACACACTACCTACTAGACTACGGCGACTACAGACCTAACGTGCAAACTCAATGTACGATTTTGTGAGAAATTATGGACGGCTCTTTTCGATTTCTGAAATTTTTTCATCAACCATCACACTTCATAAATCAAGACCTATTTATCACCAACAATATTCAAATAGATGACGTCAGTTCGATCGAACTGTTTGAAGTTATAAGTCCATTTAAAGAGCGATTCTTGCAAATTCTGCTACTTTAACTCGAAGTTTATTACAAATGTTCAAAATTCTCAAGCACTTTATCCGCCACATATTTGTCGCAAAATCTATCATCTTCTCTCCCCTATACTCAAACAATGTTTTTTTCTATTAAAAAATTCCGCAATTAAAACTCAACCAACCATACGATGTTGTGTGTGCCAACTTGATTTTCTTTCATTGTTTGTGATGAAAAGAAAACGAATAAAAGTTTTCCTTAAGCAATGACGACGACATGTTTTTAGCATGTCACGCTAATTGTGTGTCTCTAGAAATCTTCCGGTTTCCAACTCAACTTAAACTCAAACTCCCATGTCATCATCAACATTATCAACAGAAAGTCGTCAAGAATTCATTTTCCCTTTTGCAGCACACATTCGCAATCACAATCACAATTGCAAGTTTTTTTTCCCTCTTTTCAAACCCTCCCCTTGAACTTGCAAGTTTCATCAAATCTTCAGTCAATAACCACTTAAAGAAGTTCTTTCTCCCTTTCTCTCTCTCTCTTTCTTTCTCCCACAAAGAGCTGTAAAAGAAAAAAGATTTCTTTTCTTTCGCTAAAGATTATTTCTTATCCTCCACCACTTTGGTTTGGATTTTATAACTTTGTTTATGACTTGCGAAAAGAAATTACGAAAAATGAGAGCAAAAAACGGGAAAAACTTATTAAGAATGACAATAAAATTGAAAAAAATAAAAGAGAGAGAGAGAGAGAGGAGGAGGAGGAGGTGGTGGTAAGGGAAGTACGGAAATCGCTGATTGACTTTCGCTAGAAAAACTCAACAGATAATTTTTATTGGAAAACAATTTTCGAAAAGAACTTTCTCTCTCCACCTACCTAATGCAGCAGCAGGAGGTGCAATTGTAACGAATGAATGTTAAAATGAAATAAGCATCAGCAGGGGGCAGTGGCAAGCAGAAACAACTGTTATCAAAAGCAGATTAGAGCTGAGATTATATGTCATTAAACGAAGAATAAAGTGAGGGTTAAAGTGCTTACAAATGCATGCCTTAATTGTGTATCATTGTCTATTTGCAGACCATCTTCGTCATACACACCTGACTATCCAACTATATGTCCATGTCTTCTGCTACCTTGTTCACTCCAATAACAGTAACTGGCTGTGTAATGTTCTCCGATTTAGTAAAGTCGCATGAAGTCGCCGTAGTCTAGTAGGTAGTGTGTTGGCTTTTCAGGCATGCGGCCACGGTTCAAACCCCAAGCCAGATATCTCGATCAAAACGAAATATGAAGGAAAATATTTCTTCGACAACTTCCTCTCAGGAGATTTCTGGCAAAAACACTGCGCGAGTAAATAAAAATTGCCAAGCAAAAGCTTCTCAAAAGATCTGTCGTTCAGCATCGATTAGATCGATCAGTAGATGCCTCAACTCGTGTATCAAAATAAAACACACAACATAAGAGGTGAGAGAAGCTAGGCCGTAATCCTGACGAAAGGGTTGTAATGATCAATTATTTGTGTATGTGACTCAACCAACATTCAGGGGATGGCTCCTATACATGCAGAACATTGTTCCGGAACTGGGAAAATAGATTGCGGAAGGCAGGAAAAAAGTAGTAGTACAGTGGTGAACATTAGATTTCAATTTCTTTATATTTTAATGGTCAGGGAAAGATAGGTTAGGTTAGAGGACGTGTACTTGTCAATTAGGACAAGTACAGTATCCGGAGGTCGAATTGACCCATTGTACAACGTCCTAGTTTCTCACACCAGGGAAAGATAACTGCAATAAGAGTTTTCCTCATATGCATAGTGCGACTAAAAAACGCGTTTTCTCTGCAATGCGTCAGGGAAAGATTACTGCAATAAGAGTTTTCCACATAAGGTGAGATCAAAGAACGTGTTTTATCGGTCTTTCTGCGATCCACAGGTCAATCGACCAGAGGCGGACGAAAACAATGTAAAACTATGTGGTCAAACCGAAGTTGCTAAAGCCTAGTAGGTAGGGTAGTGTGTTGATTTATTAGACGAGAGCCGGTGATTCAAAACCCAGCTTAGACATCTCGAGCGTAACGAAATAAAAACAATACGGCTTCCTCCCAATATTAAGTATTGCGGCAAAAATTCTGAGTGTAAATAAAAATCTGTCATTCGGAGTCGACGTTAAACTGAAAGTCCCGCCACTCATGGTTAAAATTAACACACACAACATGGGTGACATGTGAAAAGCTAGGTTGTAAGCTCGACTAAAGGGCTTACAATCACTTAAGTAATTATGAATACAAAACGAAGTCCTAGTGAAAAGATTCCACACGAGAGAAAGTGAACACGAACTCCTCCTAGCTTCTACAGGAGACTTGCTGCTGAAGCACAACAAAACCGAATCATTTTCGAAGCGAATAGGCTTTAGTAATCCAAACCAAACAGTCACCGAACCAATGTTAATGGTCAGAAGATAATTTAGCCAATGAGCTGCTCTCTTGGAAAGTAGAATTCTTAATTCACATCAACACAGCCGCCTATGGGACCTTCTGAAGGGAGCATGCATTCATAACATACGCCAAGCCACACATATCGTTAGAGGATAGGCTGAAGCTCACAGAGATTGATTTCGAGCGTCTGCACTTTATAGTTCGAACATGTCGCGTAATGACAGCCCCTTTTGCAAATAATTTGGCTGGCAAAAGACGAAACAAGATTTGTTTTGTATGCGAGGCATGTTAGAGTTGTATTTAAAATGGCAAAAAGTTGCGAAGAAAATCGTGGGTTGGAATAATCGGGATAATGTGTGTGCTCTACTGCGTTGCTAAAGTCTCTGTTGGATTTAGGCCCGTTGCTGTCAGGTATATTGGTAGTCAATATCAGAGGCGTGGTTAGGATGGTGAAAGGCAGGATGGAATCAAGCAACTGAAAATTGTCCTGGTCGGGACCCGCAAATTCCATACTTTAGAGCAAGCTTCGAGACAATATTTAAATAAAAAATGAAGAAAGAAGGGTATATTATCTTCCCAGCAGAAGTTTACACTGTCGGAAGATGTTTCCAATTTCAGTTAAACAGAAAGCGGTGATAAAGTAATGAATTTTTGTTTTAAGGCCCGCCTGTTTATCCCTTTTTTTTGATAAAACCAAAAAGAGAAATCCACTGAAAGCATAACTCTGTGGAAAAATGTCAGCCATGAAGTCGATATTTTTTCTTGAGTGCACAAAGAAAAGAAAAGGAAAGAAAAAAATGCTGTGCATAATAAAATGACAGTTACTGATGATGGTGATTGTCATCATCATCATCATCATCACCATCACCATCATTCTCAACGCCATCATCCATCCATTTTAACAACATGAAACAGTAACAAATTTTCAAAAAAGTTTCCATTTTTTTTAAATTTTTTTTATATAGTCAATGTTGTTGTTGTTGCTGCTATTTTTCTCTTGGAGCATCAGTGCTTATAGAAAGGAAATTCTCTTTGAGTAGAAAATTGCTTCAACTCAATATGCAGCAATACACACGGAATATTGTTTCACATTCCTTCACAGTCACAAAGTAAGCGGTAAAGTGGGAGGCAAAATTATAATGACAACATAATAAAGGATTCCTTAATTTGTGCAATAAATTGCTTGAGTACTCTGTAGAACGTATTGTGTAGATCAGAAAGACTTGCAGAAGTCTTAGGAAGATAAAATTTTGATTTCAAACGTCTCAGGTTGGGTCAAAATTATAATATTTTGGTATTTGAAAAGACGTAAAAACGTAAGCTTATCGGTTATAAACGTGAATAGCATTTCTTGCAATCATAGAAATTCCATAGGTTAGAGGAAGTGTTAGAGGACGTTTACTTGTCAATTAAGTCAAGTACAGTACCCGGAGGTCGAATTGACCCATTGTACAATACAATTCCATAATCATGATGAAATTTAGTTTACCTTCATCTGGATTTGAAATTGAATTGCGTTGGAGTTTGTATTCAAGCACTTTTTTGGCCACTAAACAACGAAATCTATACTTCAGAGGAATGCAGGCAAAAATTTGTAATTTTGAAGAACGCAATCTCAAATCTATCATTATAACTGGGTGAAGGTCAGACTAGGCAATCCTAAAGTCAGGATTACAACCTAGCTTCTTACACCACTTATGTTGTGTTCGTAAACTTTATACATGAATGGCGGCAGCTACAGTTTAAAGTCGACTTCAAACGACAAATTTTTGAGCAAAATTTTCATGGCAATTAATTTACTCTCAGAGTTTTTGTCAGAATTTTGCGGAGAGGAAGTTGCAAAGAAATATTTTTTCGGATTTCATTTTGTTTGAGATATCTGACCTGGGGTTTGAATCATGGCCTCACGTCTAATAAGCCAATACACTGCCTACTAGACTATCACCTGCAATTCGAAGGAATAATGTCAACAATTTTCAATTGTGAAGAACATAATCTCTTACAAGATATCAGCAGCTGTAAGGCCTGAACTGGCTGAAGCTCAGACAAGGATAAAAAACAGAGTGATTACCAACTGCTCCTATCCATGGAAATAAAAAGGAACTGTCGGCGAAACTGATGTGAAAATAGATTGTTCTCTTACTCCTTATAATAGCAACTGTTGCTATCCTAGAAAAAATGCAAATCGATTTGAAATGCCTATGTCTATATGTGGAAATAAATTTTCAATTTTTTTTGGCAAAAGAAGGAAGAGGAATACTTGAATTAACATTAAAAATTTAATGAATTTATTTACAAACTTTCATTACAACCCTTCAGACAGGATTACGACCTAGCTTCTCACACCATTTGTGTTGTGTGTGTGGCGGGACCTACAGTTTTAAGTCGATTTTGGAGAAGTTTTTCATGGCAATTTTATTTACTCTCAGAATATTTGCCAGAAAACTGCTAAGAGGCAGTAGACGAAAGCAAAAATTGTTTTCATATTACGTTTTGATGTCTGACCCTGGGGTTTGGACTATGGCCTCATGTCCGCCAAATAACTTTTTTTTTTTGAAAATGCTTTAAAAAAAAACTACTGAATATTTTCTCAAATTTCTTGTTTTATTTGAAAGTACAATCCTTCCGGTTAATAATGGAAAATAATTCCATTCAAATGGCTGCCTCGGCTGGCCATGCAGTAGCCTACACCAGAAGATGCCGATTTTGGCAAAAAAAATCATCTTTTCAGATGAAACTCATTTTGATCTTGGCGGGTATGTAAACAAGCAAAATTTTCGCATTTGGGGCACAGAAAACCCGCACACATACATTGAAAAGCCGACGCACCCAAAACGAGTCACTGTTTGGTGCGGATTTTGATCCAGAGGCATAATTGGGCCATGTTTCTTCGAAAATGAGCAAGGAGTGGCCGTTACAGTCAATGACGATCGTTATCGGGCCATGTTGAACGAATTGTTGTTCACAAAAATTGAAGAGACGGCGCTACGTGCCACACAGCCGAAGCTATGAAGATACACTCGATGTTTTGCGCCCTGTTTTTGAAGATCGCATTATCAGCCGCAGGGCTGATGTCGTTTGGCCACCTCGGAGCTGCGATTTGACACCGTTGGACTATTATTTGTGGGGTGCCGTCACAGATAAGTGTTACGCCGCCAAGCCAGAGACAATTGACGCTTTAAAGGACAATATTCGTGAAGCCATTGGTGAAAGACAGCTGCACACAATCGATAATGTGCTTAAAAATTGGACCGATCGTGTAGGCTACTGCATGGCCAGCCGAGGCAGCCATTTGAATGGAATTATTTTCTATTATTAACCGGAAGGATTGTACTTTCAAATAAAAAAAGAAATTTGAGAAAATATTCAGTAGTTTTTTTAAAGTGTTTTCAAAAAAAAAGTTATTTGGCGGACCCTTTAGAACTATTTGTTATTGTTTATTTTTTTTGTTGTTATTATTTATTTTTTAGTTTGTTGCCAAACATTTTTGCACAGCACTGTATGTGTAAATGTGTATGTGTGTGTGTAAATGAATAATGGTTGTATTCGTTTCGCTGAAGAACATATGGTAATTTGTTAATATCCCAATACATACACACACTATGTTTTAAAAGCAAGTGTGGTATGTAAGTGTGTGTGTGTGTGATTGCTGTTGTGTAAGCGCATATTATCCTTTTAAGAGCTTATTTATGTATTCACTGAATGGCAAAATCAGTCTCTCAGACATACATTATATCGTATAAATAAGACGAAGTAAGTCATCGAGTTTAGATTTTTCTTCTTCTTCTCTCTATTAAATCTTTATAGCACGTACACAAGCTTTAAAAGAGCGTAAAAGTCAATTTTCTCTCTTTTTTCCATACGGAATATAACTGTTTTGGAATTTAAAAATGTTTAAACAATTTTCTTTAACCAGCCACACCCTGTATAATTGATTTATTTTTATTTTTTTTTTTTAATAGAAGATTTCCTTCTCGTTTTAATTGAAAATTTCTCAGTTGGCAAGATTTTCTTTTAGAAATGTTCTCTTGCATGTTCTTTCTCTCTCGCTCTCTCTGTGTATATGCATATGTATGCATGTGAATCTATTTGAGTGTGTTGTTTCTCTTTTTTGCTTATAAAATTTATTTTTAGTAATTAAATGACTAAAAGTAAAAACATTTTTCTACTCTCCCTCTCTCTTTCTTTTTCTCTCTCTTTTCCTCCATTTATGTGCATATTAATGCTGTAGTTTGGTCTAGAAACTCCCTAGAAATTAATGTGTGTGTCAGCGAGAGAGGGAGAGAGAGAGAGATAGAGCGAGAGAGCATGCATGACTGTATGAAGTAAGTTGTTGCGCCTTAAAGTATGCTGTCATATTGTGTTGAGTTTAATTATTAGTTTTTTGTTTCACAGTGTATTTAGTGCGTAAAAACATTGTTAAATTTGTTGTGTGTTAAATGTGCCATGAAGGCAAGGCAGCACAAGCAGCACTACTTTCCATCATTATGATTTTTCTTTTGATTACTACTTCACAGACTTCGCTAAAAAATTTCCTATTTTTTATAGTATTTTGCTTTCTTTCTTTCTTTTTGTTACTGATGAAACATGTCTAGAATATCAGCAAAACAACGAAAACGTTTTGAATGCCTGTGTGTATGCTAACATTGCGTTCGTTAAGATATTTTCATGTGCCAGAATTTGTGAGAGGAAATAAATATGTGTTAAAAATTCCCGAAAATTATTTAAAATGATGCTTGAAGTTTGAACGAGTTTGAAGAAAAAGGAAAAAACAAAATAAAATCTCATAGAAGGCTTTAGTAATCTATAGCCGGGCGGATTATAAAAGTGATTGAATCATTCTGGCTGGCGTTGAAAATAAAATATTTTTCAATACAAAAAAAAAATCTTTTTAAAAAATTGTTACTGTTTCCCCCCTTAGTATCCTTTAAAAGAAAGTCAAAGAAAGAAGACGTCATTAATCAGAAAATATAGGGCTCTACTGTGCATTTGGTGAAGTTGGCAGGAATTCCTCTACTATAAGATACACCAAGTGAGCAAACGTCTGTATTAATGAAATTTCTTGCTACATGTGTATAGTATATGACAAGCAAACCTACAGAGGAGATGGCAAGAAAATTGTAAGGCTAAGCATAGGGTCCGCCAAATAACATTTTTTTTTGAAAATGCTTCAAAAAAAAAAAAAACTACTGAATATTTTCTCAAATTTCTTTTTTTTATTTGAAAGTGCAATCCTTCCGGTTAATAATGGAAAATAATTTCATTCAAACGGCTAACTCGGCTGGCCATGCAGTAGTCTACACGATCGGTCCAATTTTTAAGTGTTTCACCAATGGCTTCACGAATATTGTCCTTTAAAGCGTCAATTGTCTCTGGCTTGTCGCAGTAACACTTATCTTTGACGGCACTCTACAAATAATAGTCTAACGGTGTCAAATCGCAGCTCCGAGGTGGCCAAACGACATCAGCTCTGCGGCTGATAATGCGATCTTCAAAAACAGGGCGCAATACATCGAGTATAGCTTCGGCTGTGTGGCACGTAGCGTCGTCCTGTTGAAACAAAATGTTGCCAATATCCTCCTCTTCAATTTTTGTGAACAAAAATTCGTTCAACATGGCCCGATAACGATCGCCATAGACTGTAACGGCCACTCCTTGCTTATTTTCGAAGAAAAATGGCCCAATTATGCCTCTGGACCAAAATCCGCACCAAACAGTGACTCATTTTAGGTGCGTCGGCTTTTCAATGTATGCGTGCGGGTTTTCTGTGCCCCAAATGCGACAATTTTGCTTGTTTACATACCCGCCAAGACCAAAATGAGCTTCATCTGAAAAGATGTTTTTTTTTTTCAAAATCGGCATCTTCTGTAAGTCGATCGCAGGCCCACTTAGCGAAGCGAAAACGCATTGGATGGTCAATTGGCTTCAACTCCTGAACCAATTAGACTTTGTATGGCGTCATACCAAGGTGTTTATGAAAAATTCGTCTCAATGATGTCTCCGAAATGTTCAATTGTTGAGAACGACGGTTAATTGATGTTGATGGCGCTTCACGCACACTTTCTGCCACAGCGGAAATATTCTCCGGTGTACGCACTGTTTTTGGCTTTTCACGCTTTGGTTTATCGATGAGGATGCCAGTTTCTTTCACTTTTTTCACAAGATAACGAACATACGGAGCTGACGATGCTTCTCTTCTTCCAAACTCCATTCCAAAATTTTTCAAAGTAATGTCGCAATATTTCCCAGCTTTGTTCAAGCGTATAAACAACCATATTCGTTCAGCGGAAGGATAAAACTAATTATCTGTCAAATCAGACATGAGCTAAGTGTTACCATTCACGAAATAAGCACTAGTTGAAAAAAAAAAAAAACCTCAGATGGCGGACCCGATACAAGGGAATTTTTCTTTGTGAACTTCTACAACCTGATCAAACGTATGATTCTGATCTCAACTGTCAACAATTGACAACATTGCCATAAGGAATCCAATTAAAACGACCACAATTTGTCAACAGCAAATGTATTAAGTTCCATCATGCAACGCTATGGCAACTACATTTTTGATGTCGCTGCAGGTACTGAGTGAACTTGGCTGCAAAGTTTTTATAAATCCACCATATAACCAGGATTTTCCGCGTTCAGGTTGTTATTTGATTCGATATACGCAGAAATCTTTTAATGATATAAGACGGCTGCCTTTCAAAATGTTAGTTGCTTTGTGCTCGAACAAAGTATCGTGTTTCATAATGCCGCTGTACAAAATATCTACAATGTATTCTATTTCAAAACGTCGTCAATGTGTATTTTTAACGCAGTCAAAAAGCAATTATTTACTTTGCATATATACATAGTTTATATATAGTAGTAGAACTGCATACAAACTTTGTATTGATACATTTTGTGTGTATTACAATACCACCACAGTCTATAAATTCCCCTAACAATGGTGCAATCCAGAGCTTCGTATAAAACTGTTTAGACTCTCAATGTCTTTACTGATAGATCATTGAGATTATCCGCTTAGTAGAGGCCAATGTGCTTCTTTCTCTTTCGGTATAATGCTAGGCATGTATTCAAGAGGTGTTTCTATGCTTTCTTTCCTTTATCTGAAACCATCCAAGCAGCTTCATTACAATCCATTACTGCATTTTCCGTTCTGAGCTTGCAGATACTCAACAGCCGAATAAAATTCGATGGTTGCCTGGGATGTCCTGATACCCATGTGAAGTGCAAATTGTACTGCTTTGCCATCTCATTGTGAGCGTAGCAGCAAAAATAATCTACCCAAGGTGTTATTAATTTAGATCCCAGTGTCCATACAGCCGCCTGGATATTATATTTCTGCCTAAAGGACGCTGCAATGTTCTGACAGTCTTAGGTTAGGTTAGGTTAGAAGACGCGTAGCTGTCAATCAAGACAAGTACAGTACCCGGAGGTCGGATTGACCCATTGTACAACGTCCTAAAGGAGGGAAGGATAATATAGGGGATAGGATGAAAGGAGGGTATATGGGAAAGGGGGTCTGACAGTCTTATTGAGTTCTATTCGCCCGCACTGTTATCCCATTCAGTAAACTAAACAAATAAAAAATTGTGCAATTGTTCGCAGCATTTCAATAACAGCTTAACAGCTAGTTTTATAATTTTTAATTGATTTGGAAAATTTTGCTTTTCTATTTATCATTCTAAAGTCATGATATTAAAAAAAATCATTATTTCTAATCACTCCTGTGCAATTATTGCCACTTTTAATGGCCACAAGCAAGTGGCAGTTATTAATTTTTCAATTTTCCCGCAAATTCAATAAAAATTAATTATAATTTCTCTCTCTCTCTCATATTAATAATAAATAGAAAAACATTATATACAATATAATTTATAGAAAATAATACAAAAATTATTGTTTATTTTTCTGTTGGCTGCTTTAGAATAACACCTCAAAGTATGTAAACACAATAAGAGACAACAACAACACCTAAATGTATGTAATTAATTTTTTTGTTGCTCTCTTTTTTTCTCTCGCTTGTGCTTTAGCAAATATTCACTGAATTAATATTAAATATATTCCAATGAAGTTGCATGTATAATTAAACAATACATAAATATGTATTTATTGTTGTATTTAATGAATATAAATGAATAAATGAAGTTATTTTTGGTTTATTCATCTGCTTTTAGGCGCACAATATATACTATGTATATGTATATTAAAATTATATGGAAATTACATATTATTATTATTATTATTTGCGTGAAAACACAACAGAATACACAAAAACATGATTGAAAGGAAGATTAAATTACAAATTTAATATAATTTTCCGAAATAACTTGTAAGAGATTTTCGAATGACAAGTTCTAGAACTTCTGGTTAAAATTATATTTAAATCGATATAAAGATAAATAATAAAGCAGAAAAGCCTTGAAAGGGCCTGGAAAGCTTATGAGCAGTCGGTTAAAGATGGGGCCTGAAACTCTTTGTCAGATCCTGATTGTACGTTAATAGTTTACGTTACGCCAGATTGCTGGTAAGAAGCCGTGAAACAATTTAACTGCCAGACTTTAGACCGCGTAAGAAGGCAGCAGATAACTCTTAAGACCATTAGGTTAAATTCGGCCTAAGCAGCTTCTTATAGAAGCTTCAGTCTTAGACCGATGCGCCATATGGTCTCGCGTAATTACCTAAACAGGTGCTTAGACTTTGTTTCTTCATATTCGATAGAAATAAATAGCGATCTGTCTGAAGCAGTAGGAAACTCTTGCGGCCATTACGCTGAACTCTGCATGCTAGAGTCATAGCCTGATGCACCATATGCTCTCGTATAATTATTTAAACAGTGGCTTAAATGTAATAAAGTCTGTTACATACGATACATTCAAATCAAAAGCACATTAAATAATGCCTTACAATAGATTTCTTTGTACGACACGCATGAAAGTATGCAATGCTGAACGAAAAACTAAATAACTACAGCATACTTTAAGGCATATAAATATAATATATAAATATTTTATAATACAGCGTATTATCATTGAATTTTATAACGTATTATTGTTAAATTATATTTTTTTCTTTTGCGTTTTTGTTAAACAATAAAATTTATTCTTCTTTTTTATCTTTTCCTTGCAGGTATGTAAACTAATTCTTTCTGGCCAGCATATCCCCATAATATATAAACAAGATAAGTAGTAAAATTATTTCGATATAAATTTGCAAGCGTCTAATTCTACCCTGTTAATAATTATTATGTTTAAAAATATTTGCTTCCCCCTCCTATTTGCAAATTATTTTAACAAAAATTTTTTTTGTATGAAATTTTTTATGATGCACTATATGTATATACCAAAGTGAAGAAATTCACCTCTTAGATCACATGGCAGATACAATTTTCCTAAATAAATTTATAAAAGCTAAGAAAATATTAAATTTTAATTGGTTTTCAAAAAGTTTTAAAATATTTCCAATGAAAGCTGAAGCTATAAGGGAAATTATTTCGCATTTTCAATTAATAACTTTTAAATATATTATATTGTTTATAATAATCTAGGGATAATAGTAAATATTTAATAAAATCTACATAAAACCATTACCACCGTTTACTAAAAATTGGTTAAAAACAAATTAAATTTAACCTCAAAAAAAAAAGAAAGAAAAAATTATAAAAAACCCAGCACCATTATAAAGTAAACAAACCAAATACTCTCCCTCATACGAAAGATGCTACTGTAAATAAAATACTAACAATGGAAAAGAAAACATAAACATAGAGAGCACAAAACAACTCTATTTGCAAGTTTGTTTTTACATTGTTTAACTAATACACATGTAAAACAGCACATACACTCTTTATTGTACTCGTATAACAATAACAAAAAAAGATTTTACAACAGAAACAATGGTTACACGCATACAAGTATGCTATATGTAAATGGAACATTAAAAAAAACCATGTTTTGTTAAGGACAGGGAGAAATTTATGCTTGTTACGAGTGTGTGTGTGTATATTTTCCTTTTTGTTTGTTTATTATTTCGTTAATAAAAAAACCTTGGAACCCAAATAATATGTTGGAACAAAAAAAGGAACGTAAATAACAACACAATGGAGAAACCAAGTAAGAGCGAGAGAGCATTGGAATGCAAATAACCGTAACAATAACAATAAAAATAACAATTGAGTGGGTGAGTTATCGAATTGGAAATAAAAGAAAAGAAAAAGTAAATCGTGATGTGAGATGAAATTGAAATTTAATGATGGTTTATGATTCAAAAAGTGTAAATAAATCGAATGAAATTAATGCAAGAATGATTAAATGATTGCAGGAGAGATGTTATATGAGCGTGAGCCAATGATTCAATAATTCATAGAATTTACAATTGAATGAATGCTTTAGAAATAGAAATGAGATGACAGTGATGATGATAATGATGATTTCTGTTGAGAGGCGCATTGGTGATTAAGAGAGTATATAAGTGTAAACAGATTAGACAGGTTTGTTGGTGGGATATTGTAGAATAGCCAAGGTAATGATAAACAGACAGTGGTGTTGTATCCTTGACATTATAAAACGTAATCGATTTTTCTTTTCTTAGGGTACAAATGTTTTGTTTTTGTGTAATAAAAAGGGGCCCAATTAAGTGCGTTTTAAGTGGTTTATTTTTAGTGTCCGTAAAGTGTAAAAGTTTTGCAAAGTTTTTTTCAAAAATAACAAGAAAAGGAGAAACAAAAAAAATTTACTAAAAAAAAATTTTAAAATATATTAAAAATTAAATATTAAAGCATAACAAAAATAAAATGTTTACCAACTACATGCCAATTAACTACAAATACAATAAAAAAAACTTATAATGAGTGGGTACGATAATACAAAAACAGAATATTGAAGTCTTAAATTAAAAAGGTACTAAATTGTTTTATAAAGAAATGTACCTTTATTTTATTCAAATGCAATTTAAATAAAATTTCAAACTAAAAAAGTACTTTTTTAGGTACTAAAGAAATAAAAACATTTCAAAAAAGCTTTTTTTAGATGTTAAAATTCGAAATAGTACTAAATTGCTAAGGTGCCATTATGCAATTAAACTCAAGTTGAAATTTAAGAAAAGTACTATTTTTTTTCCTTTTTTTTATTAAGAAATGTACCTTTTGTTTATTTATAAATAAAATTTCAAATTAAAAGAACTACTTTTTGAGGTACTGAAAAGAAAAGTACCTTTGTATAGTTGTATTGAATCAGATCACTGAAAATATGGAATAAGAATGGCACATCAGCAATGTGGACATTGCAAATGAATTAGACAGTCATCACTGAGCCTGTGATAAGATTACTAAACTAAAAAAGCAAAAAGTACTTTTCAAAAATGCTCTATGTATTTATTTTAAATAGAGTATGTAGTTATTTTAAATAGAGTACTTTTAAAAAGTACTTTTTCAGTTTAATATTTTAAAAAAGTACTTTTTTAATATATAAAAGTACTTTTTTAATATATAAAAGTACTTTTTTAATATATAAAAGTACTTTTTTCTAAAAACCTTGTACACAATACTTCAATTTCTGTTCTTAATGAAGCTACCCACTGAATACGTTAAAAAAAAAGAAACAATTTAAATGAGAGGCAAACAAAAACAACTTAAAGTGAGACAAAATCAAGACAAGAGGACAGAGTTTAAACAGATACAGAAGAGTGTAAAAGAAGAGAGTAAAAGCAAGAGCATAATAAATAAAATATAATTGAAATACACTGACGTCGTTTTTCGGTAGTCGACGAATGCGTTGACGATGATGATGATGATCCAGTATTGGTGGTCTCATCGCTAACATCGGTATAAATTTCAGTGCCATCTTCAGAATGAGTCTTATGGTGCTTTGTAACATCTTCTTCCTCATTATCCAAGTCATCGCCATCATCCTCATCATCATGATCAATGGGTTGATGATGATCAATCTCATGTTCTTCTTCAAAATCGTCATTATGGGTACTGGAGGGGGGTTTATGGTCGTCTTTGTCGGTATTTGTAGGCGAATTGAAAATGCCGTGTTGATATTTGGTAACATCAGGTAATAAATCACCACCATCGGCATCAACATCGCCCGTATGATCGTCATCATCGTTGTCATGATCAATGAGACCACCATCTCCGCTGCCCGCCAAAATGCCGCCCTCCTCCTCATCGCCTTCGACAATATCGAAATCGTCATCGTGGTCATCGTGATGGTTAATATTCGCGTCGGACGTAATTGTTTTGCCTTGATTTTGCTGATTGTTGGTATTGTCTGGGGTATGGGGAATAATTTGGGTTGTTGTTGTGTCGTTGGTGTTTTCATAATGAGTTTGGATTGTTGTGTCGGTGTCGGTGTTGGTGTTGGTATTGGTTTTGGTTTTGGTAATGACAAAAGGAGTTGTATAGGGTGTGATGGTAGTAGTGGTGGTGGTGGTGTTGGTAGTGTTGGTAGTGATGGTTTGTATTGGGGGAGATGAAATAGAGGAATTAAATTGTTTATTATGATTATTTGTTGTTTCTAATGAATATTTTTTTTTTCATTTTGATTTGAGATGATGAGTTAAAAAAAAAAAACAAATTAAGAAGAAAAGGGAGTAAAAAATGAAAATCAAAATCAAAAGAAAAATATAAAAAATATTTTTTTGTTTTTTTTTTTTTTTAGTGGTTAAATAAAATAGAAATAATTTTGAGGAATTGAATTTTTTTGTTTGTTTTATTAACAAAAAAAATTTAAATAATTGAATTGAAAAATTATTTGGCAATAAGTTTGAAGAGCAATAATAAAATGATTGTAAATGTTTTACCGATTGTATTAAGGCCAGTGTTGCCACTGGTTGCCGAACTACCACCGGAACTGATGATGCCTTGATTATTGCCTTGATTATTGAGGCCGCTATTTGATGATGATATTTGATGAATATTCTGATTCTGATTATTTCTACTTGTGGTTATGAATTCGTTGTCGTCAATATTCTTATTTATATTTGATTTACCCGTTTGATGTTTATGCGAATGATGACGATAATCACTGTCAGAATCTTCGTCATCGGGACCAAAGCCGGAACCAGAAAAATCGTGATCTTTCTCTAAATCATCGTGTATCTATGAAAAAGAAAAAGAAGCAGAAGAAAAAAGAAATCAATTAAAATCACTTATTTAAGGAAGATGCATTCAATGTTAATATAAAACAAAGCCTTAAACTATGCAGCACAGATTTGGCTCGATATAGAGATATTTAGAACAAAATTTGTGTTAAAATGGACCCAAATAGCCCCATCTTAAGAAACTCATAGCTGTTATAAAGGGACGACACTTACTTCTGGGCTGGAAATTTTCTACAATGACATTTGTAGAACATGTAATGACAAAGAAGAAGAACAGGAGACTACAGAATATCTTCTTTGTAATTCTTGAGCTGCCAGAAGTGATTGACAAAAGGTGTCTAGACAAAGGTCACATCTTCGCAAAATTACTAGTATTACAACGGGCTTTTATAGAATTCTAGAAAGCAGCTTTGCTCTTTGAGGTGTCTGCCAAATTAATTTATGGATTATACCATCTAGAGTCCAACTCACGCATTTTGACATCTACTGATTGAATAATAGAGTGCAGTAGTCGCCGCAGTATTAGAAAATGTAGAAAATGTGTTGACTTATTAGACGTGAGGCCAGGTTTCTAAGCCCAGGTCTGGCACCTCCAACAAAATGAATTTTGAAAAAATATTTCTTCGGCGACTTTTACTCAGCAGATTTCAGGCACATGCTCTGAAAAACTGCCATGAAAAAGTTTGTCAAAAATCTGTCGTTCGGAGTCAATTTTTAATCTAAAGGGTGTTTTTTATAGAGGTATAGAACTTTAAGTTGCAATAAAACAACGATGGATTATTCGATTGACATGAGTTTTATTTATCCGAAAGATAATCTTGTGGCATTACATTTTAAATATGATTTCTGGCATATGATCGCCACGGCTGGCGCGGATGTGTCCAATCTGGACGTCCAATTTTCGATGACTTTTTCCAACATTTGTGGCCGTATATCGGCAATAATACGGCGAATGTTGTCTTCCAAATGGTCAAGCGTTTGTGGCTTTACCGCATAGACCAATGACTTTACATAGCCCCACAGAAAGTAGTCTAGCGGTGTTAAATCACAAGATCCTGGAGGCCAATTCACAGGTCCAAAACGTGAAATTAGGCGGTCACCAAACGTGTCTTTCAATAAATCTATTGTGGCACGAGCTGTGTGACATGTTGCGCCGTCTTCTTGAAACCACATAGAAACCACATCTCCTGGACATCATGGTTATTCAATTCAGGAATGAAAAAGTTTGTAATCATGGCTCTATACCGATCACCATTGACTGTAACGTTCTGGCCACCATCGTTTTTGAAAAAGTACGGACCAATGATTCCACCAGCCCATAAAGCGCACCAAACAGTCAGTTTTTCTGGATGTAACGGTGTTTCCACATACACTTGAGGATTACCTCCACTCCAAATGCGGCAGTTTTGTTTGTTGACGTAGCCATTCAATCAGAAGTGCGCTTCATCGCTAAACAAAATTCGCTTATGAAAGTCGGGAACAACGGTAATCTCGTTTTGGGCCCATTCGACGAATCTACGCCTTACTTGATGATCGTTTGGCTTCAAATCTTCCACGAGTTGGATTTTGTAAGCACGCAAACCAAGATCCTCCCGCAAAATCTTCCATAAAGTGGATGGACACAGATCCAATTCCTGTGCTCGATGGCGGATGGACTCATTCGGGTCTTCCTTAATGCTACGCTCTACAGCAGCAATAGCTTCTTCTGTACGCACCGTACAGCGTCTCTGGGGATGCGAGTTATCAATAAGAGTAAACGTGGTGCGAAAACGTTCCATGGTTAATCGAATTAACTGCTCTGATGGACGATTTTGTCGACGATAAAATGGACGTAGTGCGCGATACGTTTTCCGCACAGAACCATTATTTTCGAAATAAAATTGCACTATTTGCAAGCGTGAGGCTATTCATGATGAATTGCCAAACCAAACTGAGAATAAATCACTTGAGAGCTGTTAAATCGGTCGCCATCTTGAAAAGTAATGTCAACTTAAAGTTCTATACTTCTATAAAAAAACACCCTTTGTAAGTCTAGCCGCTCGTGTATAAAATTAATACACACAACCTAAGTGGTGTGAGAAGCTCGGTCGTAAGTCGGACTGAAAGGTTGTAATGACCGCACGTGCGTACGTAATAAGAGTGAAGTGAAGTTCATTACTCTCTAAGAGGTTATGTCAACAAACAGAAGTAATGACGCCTGCTGCTGTCGTAAAGTCAGCGTTATAGTCTGGGGGTGTCAGTAGACCTTATTTATTTCAAATGTAAGGTAACATTTGAACTGCTATTGTCAATTGAAAGCGGCGTTGTGCTCGCCGTTCTCTAGTGAATACTGTGTTGGCTTGCTAGATGAGGAATCGAGAGTTTATACCTAAGTTCGGATATTTTACAGAAGCAATATGAAGAAAAAAAAGAATTTTTTCCTCGAGATGCTCTCAGAAGCCTTCCGAGAAGTAATTGATTACATGAAAAATCTGCTCAAAACTATCGTTCCTATTCGATTATGCTGCTCATGGATAAAAAATGCCCAATTATTGTAATGAAATTCAAATTTCTTTTTAATTCATAACCTCATCTCATTTTTATTTCACCTTTTTTTTCTGAAACCATTAAATGGATAACCCTTTAATAATAATAAAAAAACTAGAATAGTAACAGTAAATATAAATCACAAGTGTTTTTTCTACTACTATAGAACAGTTATAATAAAATATGTTATTAACCTAAATTTTTATGAAGCCATTAATATTCACCACAAACAAAAAATAGGTGGCAACCACATATACACACACACACACAGAGTTGTATACACGTCGCCATATGTTTGGTTTACCAATAGCTTGAGTGTTAATTGCCTCATAAATCTAGGAGAACCACATTAAAGCCAAATTTTACCCAATGCCAGCCCACCAAACCAACATCATTATTAAAGAACAAGCCAAGCCAGGCAGCCATCCAGCCAGCAGTCAACCGGTTAAGAAAGTATTCTGTGTGTGGACAACATTTTTAGTCACCATTTGCAAACAATTTTATTTTAATGACGCGCAATAAAAGGAAATTAAACAGACTGTGGGTTTGGAATTGAAAGGCAAACCATACATATTTTTTGATTTCTGAATTGATTTGCAAATATGAAGAAAATCTGAAGAGAGAACGCCTTGTTTTTTAATCGTTCGCTTAGGGCATAATAGGATCTGATGATAAGAAAAATTCTGCGGGCAGTGGTATATTTATTAAGGTTCTGCTAGGACTGCCTCACAACTTTTCCAGGCAGAGATCATGGCAATTTTGAAGGCGGTGCAATGCTTGTTCGGTGACGTTATTTTACTTAAAAATCTCCTGATTTACTTTGACTGTAGGGGTGTGTTTAAGTCCCTAATGAGCATATTTTCCACGTCCGCCATTGTCCATGAATACTGAGGATATCTCAGGAAATTTTCTTATCATTCAAGGGTAAGTCTTAAATGGGTTCCAGCACATAAGGATACATACATACATACATACATAATTGGTTATTACAACCCTTCAGTCAGGATACAACCTAGTTTCTCACACCACTTATGTTGTGTGTGCTAATTTTATACATGAGTGGCGGGGCCTACAGTTTAAAGTCCATTCCGAACGATATATTTTTGAGAAACTTTTCATGGCAATTTTTATTTACTCTCAGAGTTTTTGCCAGAAATCTACTGAGAAAGTCGTCGAAAAAATACTTTTTGTATTTTGTTTTGATGTCTGGCCTGGGGCTCGAACCCTGGCTTTACGTCTAATAAGCCAACACACTACCTACTAGACTACGGCGACTTCATAAGGATATTATTGTAAATTCCATTATTAATGAACTGGTTAGGGCCGGTACTGAGCTCGTTATCTCCGACATATTACAGAGAGACTGTCTTTCACCTGAGACTGTCTTTCACCTGATGTGCCTGTGACCTGATCTTGTCATAAAAAGAAGGATTTTTTTTGACATCTCATCTTTGGCCGAGCTGACTGATGCAATAGCAAGATTTATTTTTAATCCACGGTTTGAATTTTATTCTGGTATCATAATGCGCCTTAATGCTGACTTTACCTCTTTTTTCAAAGAAGGGGCCGCTACTTTATCTAAGCTAACCTATCTCAAAACTGATGTTAATAGTTCTGTACCAAAGCGATGCCAAGGTAAATGAACTCCTTTATCACCTTGAAGCTACGATAGTCGGTTATCTACGTTCACAGGTTGACTATTTTTTGATTGTTCGTAGGAACTATTACAGACCTTAGCTCACTGCTTGTAATTATTAACAGCAACTCTCAATAGCTTGTACGCTTTACAGGAGAATTATTCGCACACATTATGCATAAATAGTCCCACTGTGAACTAAATACCATATCTCTGCACAACGTTAAGAATTATTTGTTGTAAAACGTTTTTTCTTTTGTATTTGAACAACATCTTTTGAAAAGAATCGTTAAGATATGGGTGGGTGTTAACATAGTAGCTGAGAACAATTAAACAATGATGCTAAACACGTTTTTAATGGCTTAAAACAAATGTTGCACTAACATTTGACTTGTTGGCAGCAGCAGCAAAAAAAAAAAAAAGAAAAGAAAAATAATAAGAATAAGAGAAGAAATATAAAATAAAATAAAAACAATTTAAAAGGTATTATACGCAGAACATTAAAATCAGAATACAAAAAATGTAACATACTTTAAGGAGTAACACCTAAAACAGAAAATAGGGAAGGAAACGCGGCATACTTTCAGGAGTTACTCTAATGTTAAAGTAAAGTATCACGTCGGGATATTATAACATTTTAATAAAAATTAAGCATACTTAAAGGGGTAACTAAAAAAGAGAGAGAAGCAAAGAAACCATTTAAATGCTTGCCCTAAAGCATACTTTTAGGACTCGCTTTAATGCTACTAAAGCATACTTTTAGGAATAGCTACGATGTTAAACCAGAGGCCATTATTAATGCATCACAACGAGATATTGAAACATTTGTTTTTCGTTCAACTTCTTGCCTCTAAATGTTAAGAGTAGAGCGAATAAGAAAAATAACAAAACAAAACAAAAAAAACTCCAAAGCCATTAACTACTTTTAGGCGTTAAAACAAAAACGATAAAGCAGCAGCAGAGCCTAAAAGAAGCTTAAGTATACAGATTACAAAAAAAAATTCTTCTTCCTTATAAACACACACAGGGAACTTAAAATTCCTATAAAACGTTAAGATTTTAAAAATGGCGGCACTTTGGCAAAAGGCATAATAAAAACAATTGGTACGTGAATGGAAATGAATCGAGTCCATGAATGAGGGTTGGGTTTGCATATGCCAATATTAACTGCTTTCAAACTCTACTATGGGTCTTCTAAAACACTTCGTATGAATGCCATAAAAACAATACAAAACAAAATAAACGAAAGGAGTAAAGGCGCTGCCACTAGTTCTCCCTCTCCCTCTCTCTCTCTGTTCCATGCCAATTTGTTTTCGTGAGAAAGCATTAGTGCTGCTTGGCTTTATTGTTTTGAAGTTTTCAAGCGTATGTGGATTATTGTTGGATTTTTTTTTCTTCTTCATCCTCTATTTCTTCTACTCCATTATTTCATACTTTTGTGTTCTTGTTATTGTTGTTTTAAATACAATCGAGGTTAAGGCAACAACTATTGTTCCCGTTTTGTATGCAGTGCAGTACACAAACAACAAAAGCCTCTTTTTCATCTCCACTCTTTTTTTTTTGTAAGTTTCGTTTGTTTTGTTAGAACAAAAAAAAAACATGAAAAAAATGAATAAGCACCCTAAAGTATACTACACATCAGCATACATGAGAAACACAATACGAAACTCTTGGTTTTGTTTTACTCTCAAAACAATAGCCGTTCGGTTTTCATGTTGCCTCATTAACTGCAAAAATAGCGCACAATGTTGTTGTGGCAGTTATTGAAACTTAAATGACAATGGGGTTCGGAGTTCTCTTTTTTCCTGCCTCATTTTCAATAGACTACTTTTAGGGGGCATTATATTGTAAACTTTAGCACGTTGTATGGATTTCTAATATATAAACAGGGTGGGTTTTCATCTTTTGTACCATTTTTTTTTGTATTTCAATTGTTATTATTAAGATATTCAAAATAAAAGGCGGAGAAATATTTTCTAAAAATTCTTGAAGAGCTAAAGAAGAAGAATATTGTGATATTTGGAAAAATAAATTCGAATTCCAGTGCTTTTTTAATTTTTCCAAATCTTTTACTACTTATAACTAAAAAAATGCTTTTCTACTGTGTTTCAAGTAGAAATATTGTTGGAAAGACAGTAAAAGGACAAAGATGTTACGATAATAGAAGCAAACACATATCAAACTACTTATAAAACAGCAAAAGTGAAGAAATAACAACAACAAATCAACGGTAACATTCTAGAAGTTGCCAGAAGTTGCGGAAAATAAATACAGTCGCAGACAATATTGCCAGGAGAGTTGTAGAAGAAATACTGCATTATACACCATGAAGAGTGATCTTTATAGCATGATTCTGTAATAAAATTGATAGTGGTGTGAGAAGCTAGGTTATAGTCCTGTATGTAATCCTCAAAGTCCAGGTGTCGACTTTAAATTGTAGGCCTTCCCGTCACTCATAAATAACATATTCAACCACATCATAAGTAATCCCGCCTAAAGGGGTAACTCCTGAATTTTCAAAATTTAAATGTAAATAAAACACGCGTTAAGCTATGATTTCAATGACACTTATTTCAATGACCGCCTCTGGATTCCTTGTATCAATTGATCCTTTTCACATTTCGGGAAATAACTGGACGATAAATTGATGAATGTCGGTGTATAAATACTCAAAAGCTTGAGAATTTTCAGAGTAGACGCGGTCCCCCTATAATGAAATGTAGTGGTCCACGAATCGTATATTTTTGGTGACCTAATTGAGATTTTCCTCCTGAAAAATTGCGGCATAAAAAGCAAAATTGATGGCGTTTGTGACTTATAGCATTATTTTGGTTAAACCACATATAGTGCTGCAGTTTGTAATCTTCAGTATCAGACCACAAACGTCTACGAGTTTCATAAAATTGCCATGAAAATGTTTCTCAAAAATCTGCTATTCGGGAACGGCTTTAAATTGAAGGTCCTGGTTGTAATATGGCAATAGCGCCCTGAAATGACTTGAATGTTGCTTCTAAAGCAATTTTCGAACAAGTACGACTCAAAAACATGTCACTTGTCCTAAAAATGACCTGAAAGATAGAACAAATTGCTGATAACGTTGTGGAATTGTTAAAATTAGGAATATCCGCCACACTTTCTCTAACAGAAGCAATATTGTAATGATCAATTAAGTAAGTATGGCAACCATGTTGTAAATGGAAAAGCAAAAAAGAAATGGTTTCCTCTTTTCGATCTGATGCGTTTTACTGTTTAAACAGAATGAAAGCGAAACATTTTTGAAGCGAATGAGTACGGACTATGAAAGTGTACGTGTGAAAGCAATGTGAGCAGTGAGAGATCGGATCCGAAGCAAGGAGAAACTTCGTAGATGCTGGCAAATTCAGTATTGGCAGGTAATGCAGAGTCCCTGGTGACATTGGAAGGGAATTCTTTATTATGAGCACTAACAACCTGAAACAAATTGATTCTGACGTCTACTGTCACAACAAATAAGGAAACCGAAGTAAGCAATTCAAATAAAATGGCCAGAATTAATGAGAAAAGCTGTTGCGATTCAGGACGACAAAGCCATACTATGGTCGGTCCAGCGGTAGAAACTGAAAGAGCTTGGCTGAGAAGTGTTTGAAGAATTTGTGATGGAAAAATTCGAAAGCTTTATCAGGATAGGAAACTTGATTTGAAGTCCTTTTAAAGGAACAATATTCGTTTCGTTGTCTATACATACATACATACATAATTAGTCATTACAATCCTTCAGTCAGGATTACAACTCAGTTTCTCACACTAATTATGTTTTGTGTGTTAATTTTATACATGAGTGGTGGGACCTACAGTTTAATGTCTACTCCGAACGACAGATTGAGAAACTTCATGGCAATTTTAATTACTCTCAGAGTTTTTGCCAGAAATCTGCTGAGAGGAAGTCGCCGAAGAAATATTTTTTCATATTTAGTTTTGATGTCTGGGGCATGGGGCTCGAACCCTGGCTTAACGTCTAATAAGCCAACACACTACCTCGCCTTTAAATTAGATTTTCATTTTAGTTTCCCTTTTAAATTTTCTTCAATTTCAATGATTATCTGATTATCCTTCAACAAAACATAGAAAAAAAAAAAAAACATTCCTGAGCTAATGAATGTAAATTAAAGACGAACGAACGAATTGAAATTGTTTGAATTTGAAAATTTTTATTTGATTTTCATTCACGGAAATTCTCATTGCAAATAAGGGCTGGTTAGCTGGCATAGGCATTTGGGTTGCCTCCTCTCTCTCTCTTGCCTCATGTTTTTAACTCTATTTTGGCAACATGTAAAACGAAAGAAAGAAAAAAATGGAAAAAAGTTGGCAATTTTGTTTGCGTTTGCTGTAACAAGAACAAAAACAAGAACAAGATCGGCTGAACTCATTAAAAGTTTTAAATAGAAACTCAAACTCAAACTCAAGTTCACTGAAAACTGTAAAACAACATCCTACGTTGAAAGACAGGCCGACCGACAGACAAATACACGCACAAGAACTACAAATGAATAGATTTCATAAACTGATGAATAGACACAAAACATACACCAAAAAAAAAGCGAAAAAAACAGAGAAAAAACACATCATAAAGGGAGGCAGAAAAACTGACAATAGAAGAAGAGAAGTACATGTGCAGGCACAGGCAGTTGTTGATAAACAAACAAACAAACACATACTGTGTGTACGAATACAAGGCCTTCATTTTTATGCTTTTTTATATGTGGTGGTATGTGTGTGTGTGTTGTTATGCGTAAAACATCTCATCAACAACTCATATCATGTAAAATGAGTGTACGAGAGAGCATGTATATGAGCATTTCAGCTGACATGTTGCAAGCATTTTTGCTACGTGAGGCATAAACTCGCAATGACAATGAGTTTAACACAGAGACACTACACTGTAACAGTTTGTCAGTTTGTTTTCAGAGTTTATTTTTCATTCAGTTTGTCAGGTTTTTTCTGCACGCCCCCCCCCCCTCTCATTTATGAATTTGTGTTGAAATTTAGGAAATTTAAGGCTGGTTTTTGGTTGGGAATTTAAAAAATAATCAAAAATTTTTCTTATAAAAACTTTTTTAATAAAATTTTTTGAATTAAAAAAAAAAAAAATTGTTTTCTAAGAAAACAAAAAACCAGTGCAAATCATCTGCTTTTGAAACCATAACCTGGATATGACAACTCTAGTGTAAGTCCAATAAAAACTAAACTTGGGTACTTTACCTTTACTTTTTGAACTTTTTTTTTGGTAAAGTACCCAAGTTCAGTTTTTATTGGACTTACACTAGGCCGTCATATTCAGGTTATGGTTTCAAAAGCAGATGATTTGTAGTAGTCAGGCTTTATAGGAGAGATGATCATGCGATATTCCGATAAGTGGCACAAACTGTCACCCTTAATATGAGGGAGTAATTACCCTACAGTTCTAGAGTTAGTTCCCCTAAAAAATTGCAGGGTACTGCTGCCATATCCAACAACTTAAGGGCGCTCCCAATATCATTGGGGCTTTTAAATCATTAAAGACTGCCTTCATATCGAGAAAAGCAAGCAATCAGATCAGTGTGAACTCATTATACTGAAGTGATTTAATAATACAGTTAGCACGACTGTATAAGTAAAGTCGTAATGCAGTTGTGCTTTTCTAATAGGCATGGGACAGCGCAAAGATATTAGACATTCAGTAGACGGTCCTGGGATAAATGTCAATAATACTTAAGAGGATTTTCCGAAGGCAGAACAACATATTTATAAGTGAAAAGTGGATCCTTATGGGAAGGTTTACCTCCCTTATGGATAAACACAACGGTATATCTACACCAGAGATCAGCAATGAGTATTCAAAAAGATAAGTAGATTCGAATCATACTCATAATTTCTGATACTTATACGCATTCATACTTATTTTAATATGATACTCATACTACTCATACTCAAAGTTTGAAATACTCATGGTACTCATACTTAACAATACGTATGACGTTGTTGATTTCGACTCCTCCATGACTTAACATTTACAAGAATCACAAAATAAGTATGATTTGCATACGAATAGTACAATACCCACTAGAAGGTTGTGTGTTAGCTTTGCTTGCTGTCTTTGCCTTTTTCTTTCTTCTTTTTTTGTAAATGCAAAAACAACTAAGACTGCAAATTTTAATGAATGATTCGAATCATTTATGAGTATTATAAGTATTTTTTTTAAATTTATGAATCTGAATGAGTAGGCGTATGAATCAAGCATAGTTCGAGTGTTATGAGTTTGATGTCAACGTTGTACTCATACTCATTGCAACTTGTATTTATAAATCAATGTTGTAGTGAGCATGAATGAATCAGAGTAGTTGAGTTTCAATACTGCTGACTCATACTCAAAATATCACGAGTACTTATAAGAAGCGATAAAACCATTCATTGCTGATCTCTGATCTACACACACATACATACATACATAATTAGTCATAACAATGCTTCAGTCAGGATTACGACAACCTAGCTTCTCACACCACTTGTGTTGTGTGCCTTAATTTTATACAGGAGTGGCGGGACCTAGTCCGAAAGACAGAAACTTTTCATGCCGATTTTATTTACTCTCAGAGTTTTTGCTAGAAATCTGCTGAGAGGAAGTCGCCGAAGATATATTTTCCTTTACATTTCGTTTTGTTGGTGATGTCTGACCTGGGGTTTGAACGCAGGCCTCATGTCTACAGTCAATATAATACCTACTAGACTAGTAGTCAGCGGTATACCTAGTTCACGAAATGTCAGAATATTCAGAAGTGAGAAAAAATTCATTATTTTTTGCTTAGAAATAATTTCTAGGCAAACTACTACACCTCCATCGTGTCTTAGGTAAAGTTCTCAGCAGATTTGGTCCTGTTCATTTTTTCTTCCTTTGCAACCATTAAAAAAAGAAGAAGAGCTTTCGAGCGCCAAAAAAGACGTTATTACAAGAACATTTGAACTGCAATTTTCATGAAAGTATCGCTCTTGTAGTCAATATAAAGATAATACCACCGTAAAGAAGAATGGGGTGGGGATAGCACTTAATTCCATTTAATGATGAATGATTTCCGTTTTAGTTTAAAAGACCGTGTCGATAAATAAGAATCCTGATGATTTTTATTAACTTGCCACTGCTGCATGCAAGCCCTGTAAAATATCGCAACATTTGCTTGTAAAATAATAACGAAAAAAGGAAAAGAAAACACTTTTCATAGCATTTTCTTGATGATAATAAGTACCGTCGTTGTAATCGTTCTTCCTTTTAAGTCATTGTTCATGGCCATAACCTCAAATATAAAATATAAACTGACTTTAGAAATTCACCATCATCAGTGTAACTAAACAAAGCAAAAAGAAAACAACTCTTGAATGTGGCAAGATTGGTTTGGTTTTTTGGTTTGGCTGGTTGTTGTGTTGAGCTTTCTCTCTCTCTCTAACGCCACACAAATGTTATTAAAAACCTGGGTATACGTTGTTGGTTTTATTTGTAAACAAAAAAAAATCGAAAATCGATAAACACATAAAACCGCACCCAATTTTATCCTGACCACGATAAATATTTATTTATTATCTGGTCGGTCGGGTCGATCTTCGGTTGTTGTTCTCTTAAATCATTTCATTTCGTTTCAATGTGTGTTATTAGAGGTTTTAACTTCAATCTGCTCGATTTGGTTTTTTCTTCTTATTTTGATTTTAATATATATGTACTACAGTGCTGGACGAAATAATAGGGATAATTACGTTTCATTTTCCGAAAACATGTCATAACATTTTATACACTAAACTTGTATTGATGGATTGTATTACTAGCAAAATATATAAACTGATTGAGGTAGCCGCTAAGGAGCATTTTAACTGAATATTTGTATGACGTTTCTCTGGGAAGTTAAAATCATTTTTTGAAGAGTTTCTAATCCGAATTTTTGTTGTAAAACCAGTATTAGATATGCCCAAAATATTGCCATGATTTCAGCTTCTGTACTGTCATACTTCTGGTAGTGCTTAGTCTTACGGTAACGAAAGCAGCCCTTTGTTTCGCCAAAACTAGTAGGTAGTGAGTTGGCTTATTGGACGTGAGGCCACGACTCAGATATCTCGAACAAAATAAAACTCGAATAAGTATGTCTTTGACGGCTTCTTCAACAGATTTCTGGCAAAAACTCTAAGAGGAAATAAAATTGCCATGAAAAGTTGCTCAAAAAAATGTAACTGTAGGTCCCACCACTCATGTATAAAATTAACACACACAACATAAGTGGTATGAGAAGCTAGGTCGTAATCCTGACGCATAGGTTGTAACGACCAATTTATCAGATAGTCCTATAAGCATTGAAGTCGCCGTAGTCTAGTAGGTAGTGTGTTGGCTTATTAGACGTAAAGCCAGGGTTCGAGCCCCAGGCGAGACATCAAAACAAAATATGAAAAAATATTTCTTCGGCGACTGCCTCTCAGCAGATTTCTGATAAAAACTCTGAGAAAAAATAAAACTGCCATGAAAAGTTTCTCAAAAAAATCAATCGTTCAGGGCATACTTTAAACTATAAGTCCTGCCACTCCTGTGTAAGATTAACACGCACAACATAAGTGGTGCGAGAAGCTAGATCGCAATTCTGACGGATAGGTTGTAACGAGCAATTATTTATGTGAGTATGAAATGTATCGGATAGTTCTATAAACATTTCAGTTTGAACTGTAAAATTACGGTTGTCGGCAACCAGGTGCCCGAAGTAGCGTTTTCATGGCGTGTAAGATCTGAAGTAATAGACCAAAATACTTTCCCGTTGGAGCAAAACGCATTGCTCTTAAAATGGAAATTTATGCTGGACAGGGATGATCTCAAATACTCAGCTTGAACTGTAAAATCATGGTTATCGGAAATAAGGTACCAGAAGTAGCGTTACCATAGCGTGTAAGATATCCAGAGACTACAGGTTCTTTTTAGTCCAAAGTAAACAAAAAACTGAGGGCGCTTCATATTCTATTTTCCCGAAAGTATACTTCAATATTGTATACTTAATGAATCGGCGGCTTTGATAAGAGATTATTAAAAAAAATGGAAGCTTTTATCAATTAAATTGGTCCCCCACTATTCCATCTAGGCATTATTTTCAACGACTTTATTTATTGGCACGAAGAAAGCAGGCGGGAATATTATGAATTTCATAATTAAAATTTCACGAACATGTTTTTTTTGTCCCTATTATTTCATCCACCACTGTATATGCATATGTACACATGTGAATTAACTTCAATTGTTTTTCGATGATTTTAAACCATCATAAAAACTTAAAAATGTTGATTTATTATGACAATAACCAAATACCCTATTTAGGAGTAGGGGTGTTATTAGGATTGAGGCTATTGAAAGTATTTGTTTGTTTAAATCGCATGAACATATTTTGCTTTAAATTATGACGTCTTATTTTAAATAAAAAAGAGGAATGAAATCTTTATAAAATATGCTATAATTCTCTACATTAAATTAAAAAAATTGGTGCCTAAATGTAGGCAAAATTTTGCAATCTATTTTTGTAATAAAAAATAATAATGCCTAAAGGTAGGCAAGGTTTTTCAATAATCCTCTACATTAAATTAAAAAAAATTGGTGCCTAAATGTAGGCAACACTGCAATATATTTTTTGTAATACAAAAAAATTAATGCCTAAATGTAGGCTACGTTTTGCAATAATATTGGTATGTAAATATGCTGCGGTTCTCTGTAATTTTAATTAAATAATTTTTATTTAATTGCCATAGTCTTAGTTGCTCATTTTTATTTGTTTTTTATAATAATGTAAAGAAATAAAGTAGAATATACGAATGACGACTACTTTCTAAACAGATTTTAAACTGTCGATTAACATGAAAATAATTGTAACGCTATTCTAATCAAAATTCTCATTTCAATATATTTTTCCGATTTTAGTTTTCGAAAAAAAAAGAGATTTTGGCTTTGGTTAAAATTTTACTAACTTTTTTTTTAATTGAATTTGGCCAACAATCAAACCAGCATTATCCATATAATTTTAATTCATTTTATGGTATATGTATACTCAGTGTATGCCATTTTATTTGTTCTGCATATGGTTGGTGTGCTTATTTTGTTTTTTTTATTATCTTTGGGTTGGTTTATGTAAATCCATCTTTTGGTTCAATTTTATTAAATTCTGTTGGGTTTTTCTTTTTTTTTATTTGTTTACAGTTTATAACACATGAGACCGCAACCAAAAACAAAAAAATTCAATAAAAAACTCTTGTCAAAGAGAAATAAACAAATACACGAATAAAGAAATAAAAATTCAATAAATAAATAATCAAATCCATTTAATCATATTTAACAGGCCGCAGCAGCCACCATAAAAGAAAAAAAAACTGGAGAAAAAAGCCCCCAGGAATTTTAACAAGAAAAATTGAACTACAGTGGCTTACAGCAGTAAATTCCCCATATCCAATTTGATTTTTTTAAATGCTTATTTTGTTGTTATAACAACTAATCTAGATTTTAAAATAAAGTTTTAAAAAATCGAATTTCTTCCTATAGAAAATCAGGGCATACGAAAATAAGCTGTAAGGCACTGTATTTGCAATAAAAAAGTGATAAGAGGCTAGAAAAAGTATTTTTGAAAGATTTTAAAATAGAGAAACAGAGAGAGAGTGAGAAAATGTAGTAAATAAATTAAAATTTTATTATTATTGTGACAGAGGGGCTGGCATATTTCTATTACATGGAAAGAGCTTAATTTATAATTTCTTAGCATGTACTATGTATGTACATAGTTTTTACCTTTTTAAAAACGTTTAATTATGAGTTCGTTAATTGCAAACAAAGTAAAAACAAATGTGTTTAATTTAATTTCGGTTAAACTCTTTACACTACTTTTATGTGGCACCGTATACAACTTAACGATACAACAATAATAATCTGTTTTATTCACTAGTTCACACAATTATTCGCTAGATCTTTACAACCACGACTTATTTTGTTCACACGCAACTTCACACAAGGCTGACTGAATTCTTACTGACTGCTGCCTGTTTTGTCCAGCCCATTTATAGTCCGACACAACCAGTCTAACGAACATTCTTGAAGTGGAAAGTACGTGATCTCGCCTTCTCGAGAGCTCTATTGCTAATACGTTGTTGTTTGTGTACTTTGCTTATGTTGTCTATCCCCTTTTGTCACATACATGTTGTTGTTGGTACCAGGCGCAACCAGGTTCGTTGTACATATGTGTGTGTGCAGCTTTATATAATCAACACGTTCATTGTACTCTTAGTGTTAGTGTGTATTTGTATCGTATGGCTTTTATTTATCGTTTTTTTTGTTGAACGATATTAGGTCGTTTCGATTTGCGTAACAATATATAACAAGTAATCCATATTAATATTATTTATGTATACATACGCCAGAGTTAATTTTATGAAAACTTTTAAAAATAACTTCTTCCGTGGGCACTATAACAAGTCGATCAAGATTAAAAAGAATATAATATCATTGAAAGATTCCGCATAAGGAGGTGATATGATATACTTAGAACCACTCGTAAGCACAAGTTTGATGTATGGAAGTCATTATACCAAAGTAGGGTTATGTTCCTTTAGACAAAATAGAAAACTACAAATACAACACTTTCATCGATCCATAGAACCCGAACCCATTTATGTAGAATGGTTTTTACTAGTTGATGGGTTGGTTTTTGATACGATTGAATGAATGACAAATATTTGATATGATTTGGAAGAACTGACTTGGATTTGGAATTAAATCTTGCTTGTAGTTTTAGTGGTAGGTCATACAGATACTGTATAGCAGAAATAATAATAAAAATAAATAAAAGCAGTGCCCTTAATTTGCAGCTCATATTAGAATGGCTTGTTTTCAATATCTTCCCTAGACTCCTGCTGAAAGTAAATCGCCAAAAGTAATATTTTTTTTAAGTTTCGTTTTGTTTGCGATGACTAAGTTCGCTCTAAAAAGCCAACACACTAGCTACTAGACTACGGCGAACTAAGTAGTTTTTAACTACTTGGCAACATGTGGCCGAGGATATTGAAGCTGGTCTCTCATGTCTGCTCAAATATTGGGATACTTTTTCCAACAACACTTGCTTCGAACTAATCAATTAGCTTCTCTGTGCTCATCGATTTCGATGTAACCTTTTTGGTCCCCTGTCTGGTCCCATATTCGGTTGTTTAGCGAACAGTACACTGTTCAAATTAATCAATTATTTTCTCTGTACTTTCGATGTAACCCTTTTGTTCCCATTAAAATTGCAGCATTAAATTGATGCCATGAATATTAAGGTTCGTACGGTGATTTGCCTGACTGACTGAACTTTACATAGGCTTTCTTGTTCTCGGCTGGTAAGTCCTTTCAACTTGTGTGATATTTTGCATTTGAGACCTGCTGCTAGTAAACTTTATACTTAAGTATCTTTGATAAATTTTTCAAACAGCTCCTCTTCAATTTGACAACAATCATCATGGATGATTGACAATCCATGACAATCATTATGGATGTCTACAGTTAATCAGCTTCAAACATTTTGTTGTCTGACCAGGGCAGTCTCTATCTATGGTGTCGAAATCAACACTTCTTAAGCGGATTATTTACAATCCATGACAATCATTATAGATGTCTTCAGTTCATCAGCTTTAAACATTTTGTTCCTTGACCGGGGCAGTCTCTTTGCCTTTAGTGTAGAAATCAGCACTTATGAAGCGGATGATTGACAATCCATGACAATCATTATGGATGCCTTCAGTTCATGAGCTTCAAACATTTTGTTGTCTGATGTGGTCACCCTCTTTGTCTTTGATGTTGCAATCAACACTTCTGAAGCGGATGACTACAGTTAATCAGCTTCAAACATTGTGTTATCTAACCTCGGCAGTCTCTTTGTCTTTCATGTTGCAATTAACACTTCTAAAGCGAATGATTGACAATCCACGACAATCATTATGGATGTCTTCAGTTCATCAGCTTCAAACATTTTGTTGTCTGATTTGGTAGTGTCTTTAGTGTCGCAATCAACACTTCTAAAGCGGATGATTGACAATCCATAACAATCATCATGGATGCCTTCAGTTAATCAGCTTCAAACATATTGTTGTCTGACTTGGGCAGTCTCTTTGTCTTTGGTGTCGCAATCAACACTTCTAAAGCGGATGATTGACAATCCATAACAATCATCTTGAATGTCTACAGTTAATCAGCTTCAATCATTTTGTTGTCTGATGTGGGCAGACTTTTTGTCTTTGGTGTTGCAATCAACACTTCAGAAGCGGATGATTGACAATCCATAACAATCATCTTGGATGTCTAAAGTTAATCAGCATTAAACATTCTTTTATCTAACCTCGACAGTCTCTTCTAAAGCGAATGATTGACAATCCAGGACAATCATTGTGGATGCCTTCAGTTCATTAACTTCAAATATTTTGTTATCTAACCTGTGCAGTCTCTTTGTCTTTCATGTCGCAATTAACACTTCTAAAGCGGATGATTGACAATCCACGGCAATCATTATGGATGCCTTTAGTTCATCAGCTTCAAACATTTTGTTGTCTGATGTGGGTAGACTTTTTGTTTTTGGTATCGCAATCAACACTTCTGACGCGCACAAATGAAAACCCATTCAGTTTAGGTTTCGTTCAGTAATCGATGTGCATAGCACATACATAATTGGTCATTACAAGCCTTCAGTTAAGATTACTACCTAGTTTCTCACAGTACTTATATTGTGTGTGTTAATTTTATACATGAGTGGCGAGATCTACAGTTTAAAGTCGATTCTGAATGACAGTTTTTGCCAGAAATCTGCTGAGTGGAAATATTTTCCTTCATTTTACGTTTTGTTGTTGATATCTGATCTGGGGTTTGAACCAAGGCCCCGAGTAGGGCGACTTCAAAAATAATAAACTTCCTAATAAACTGAATAAAGGATTCACTTTGCTTCCATCTTATTGTGTTTAGAGGTACTGTTTCATTGCGAAAATTCATATTTAACTTGGCTGTTAGTCGAAATGGTTTTTCTATTACTGCACACGTCTCCTTAGGTTGCAATTTATCTTTAAAGAAAAATTCCTAGAAACAAAACCTGTGATTAATATTTCATTTCATATGATTATTAATTAATCGCATACGTTGTACAGTGCCCCTACAGATACTTGTAACCATTTGAGGGGAATAGAGAGCAGAGCATAATTGATAATAATATTCTATTGTATCATTCATTGAGTATGTCTTTTTGAAACGTATCAAATTTACAATGAAAATTGATTTCTATTGTATGTTTACAAGTTGGGCGTATGATTAATATCTATTGGAAAACAAATATTAATCATACGCCAGCGGTGTTTACAACTATGTGTGCATATTTCTAGGCAACCATCATTTACTTTTAACTTAAATTCACTCCATTCAGTCTCAATTATAATTGTGTGAGGTAATGTAATGCCAAAAATTGAGAATTTTCTCTTGTCTAAATCGTAATTTAAATTTTAATTAGAAGCACCACTTAATATTGCTAAAACCATAAATCATAATTATGCATTGTACTCATTAACATCATCATCATCATCATCATTACTACGATGATTTTCTGAAATAATTTTACCAAATAACACTTGAGTGATTTATTTCAATGCAACCGAGGAAGCCAAGTCAATATTTCGAAATATTTTACAAATGATAGACGAAACGAAATGCAAGGAACGGAAAGGAACTCTTACAATTATTTTCTTTACTATTTTCATGTACATAATTATTCTTGTTAACATCTACTATACAGGGGATATTCGTTTTTTGCTGATGAACTGGCTAGGGGTAGTCCAAAGCTCAGAATTTAGTCAATTAAATTGGATATATTCTGGCCGCTTTAAAGAGAGATCCTAATGGCAACACAAGGGTGCATGAAATACTGCTAGGCTCTGATATGGATAAGTAGACTTATTATCCTCTTTCCTTAAACCGAATGACCACATACTGCACATTGCTGCAGCGTTCCTTCCCTTCAATGACTTATGCAATAGCTGTGGAACTAAGAAGAAGTTGAAGCCTATCTTTCACGCTTTTGGTAGGACTGAAATTGTCCCAAATAAGGATTGGTTCAATAGCAGGATTGATTTTGAAATCTGAATGGTTTTCTGCAGGAAATGTTAGTTCCCGGATAGGACACAGATATGTTGTCACTATAGTGATAATCTTTGGCCTAAAAATGGAACCTTTTTCTCCAATGACTTATGTAAGAGCTGTGGAACTAAGAAGGAAGAGATCATTTTCGACATCTTCAACAGTTACAGGCTTTTGAAAGGACGGGAACTGTTTCAAATAATAATTGATCAATAGCAAGACAATTTTGAATTTTTAATGGTTTTCTAAAGGGAATGTTTACTTCCCGGATAGGGAAGTGAGACCTTTCTTTTCAACGATGGTACAAGTTCTAAGTTAATTGGCGAAAATGCTCAATACCGTTGACTCTAAATTCCTAGCTGGTCTAGATACACAGGAAAAAAACAGTTTGACTCTCTAACGTAGGATAGGACCCAAGTAAGCTTACAGTAAAAATGAGCTTTATTTAAGGCGTCTGTAAAATTCATCTAACGTATGGATTCCATATGAATTTAGGCTTTATTATTTTATTTATTACGAACTGAGAATGTACTCGTGTAGTGAAAGGCGGTCGAATCGCACTCTGAAATGTTTTGCTATATGTTTGGTGGTGAGTGGCTTTTGCCTTTCAGTTAAACCTTTAGTTCTCTCACCATGCTATCCATAATCAGACCGTCTTAGGGAAGCTGTAGTTCTCAAATGGGGTCAGTTTTATTCAACCAGGATATAAATCAGGACAACGCTAACACAGAAAAATGGAAAAAAAAAGAACAAAAGGAACGTATTGTTGCGTGGTAGACGTTGAAGAATATGTTGACCAAAGGATTTTTTTTATTCAGGACGTAATCTTTTTAGAATATCCTAAAATATATCCCCCAATCCTGTTGACCTGCCAATTTTCGGATGTTTTTCGACGTCAGGCCACAATTCACTTTGATGAATCTCACTTTTGACTTGTCTCTTATTATCCTAACCATAGGGCCCTATGCCTTTGATACTTACTACCATGTGCAGCGGTCTTAAATCTAATAGAGTCTGCAAGCGCATTTATAGAAGACATGTTAATTGTCAGGGTTATACCAAGGCAAGATCGTTATTACAAATATGGGCCGATTACTGCTATATATTTGTATTAAGTTTTTAATATCGAAGGATCAAATTAATTAAAAGCATCGATAATCAATAAAAAACATCGAATTCCTTCGATGTATCGATACATCCGAGTCTTTTTAACACATCGAGTGTATATCGTTCACCACTTGTTAACGAACAGAACGGTACGTATTTCATCTGAATCGAACTATAATAACTGCTCTGTAAAGCTTTAAATTTTATTCAAATAAATCGCAGGGCACTTTATTTTTAAAAAGTAAACACTATATCTTCTAACCTATGATTTTATATGTATGTATGTATGAATGTATGTGGTAGACCAGACCACAAAATTAAATTAATCTGGTTTGGTGTGTGTTACTTACATACATGTCTTGATGCTGGTATTTCAACAACAAATTTAAAAACTGATTAAATTTTAAATTCTAATGAAATTTGTTTTTAAAAAAAAATCACAATTTATAGGCCATACAACAACAACAACAACAACAACAATACCCATATGAAACACAGATTTTAGCCATAAAACTTAATTAACCCAATTTAAATATTCTCACGTGTAATGCAACGAAGAAAAAACAAAAGTGTGGTGGAAGAGCGCAAATTTGCTCATATCATAGAACGCCACATAAATTTAAATGAAAAAAAAACCCCGCAGAACAGAAAAAAATGCATGAAAAAATTAGCAAAAAGGCTTCACTTCACTTCTCTTCCTCTTTCTATATTTTTTCTTCTTGTTTTTTTTTTTGTAAAAAATGCTACAAATTTTATGAAATAACTTGACTTTAGCAAAATTCGTTACAAATTTTTTTTATTAACAGCACTGGGGAGTTTATGAACCATATATGCTCACTTACTTACACACACACATACACATTTCCTGTTATAGACCCTAAAATACATGCATACGTACTTACATACATGTCATAATATATGTATGTATGTATGTATGTATGTATGCTATAAATATTGTGTATTAAATATTAAATCATTTTATCAACATTTTACAGACTAATAGTCAAAGAGTTTTTCTCTCTCTCTCTTCTTTTTTTTTGTTTTTTTCGCTTAAAAAAATGTCAGGAAAAAATGCTAAAACTTTACTCTGCTGCTTGCTTGTCTCTCATTCTCTTTCACTCTCTACAAAAATTTTTTTTGGCCCCTTTTACTATGCTATAGAAATTTTGCAATGAGACACTTTTTCCCTCTATCGCTCTCTCTCTCTCTCTCACTCTCTTTCACTCTGTTTTTGCTCTGGCTGTACTGTATTATGCTTAGTATTATTGCTTTTTGGGTTTTACAAAAATTATAACGGAACTATGGGACTTTTACTAGGCGCAAGGATCATGAAGTGAGGAGGCGAGGCGGCAGCAGAACAGAAAATCTAGAACGTGCTAAAATAAAAACTTTCATTATAATTTACTGGCTTTATGTGGACGGTTTAATACAATGAGTGGTGATGGTATTTTCTATTGCAGTATAGAGATGGTCAAAAGAAAAAGTACTTTTTTTTTGGTTTTTCTTTGGTACTTTTTTCGCAGATATTTTTCCCGCTTTATAAGAACACTTTACAAAGAAAAAAAACAGTACTTTTTCAGAAAATGTGGCATCAGGTACTGTAAAGTGAAGTAATATGGACCTCTCAGAAGGAGTAGCATTTGTCCAAATTACTTGTATGGGGGTGGAAGCGTCTCTTCCATGTACTTTTAACCAAAATATAGTGCTCTTAGGCTATTCATAAGTACCATTACAAGATCCTTATTCAGTACTAAGTCTTGTCTTCATACATCAACCGTGCTATGTGCATTAATTTTATAAATAATTGGAGGGACTTTGCTTAACGTCGTCTCAGTACAACAGATATGGGAAGCTTTTTCATGGCAATTGGTTTATTCTCAGAAGCGTTTGCTAGGACACTTTTAAGAGGATCGTCTGAGGTTTTAATTTTCAAGTCCTAGTATAGTAAGCTAGCACGCAAACTACTCACTTGACTGCTGTGATTACATACATGCATACGTACATAATTGGTCGTTACAACCTATCCGACAGGATTACGACCTAGCTTCTCACACCACTAATGTTGCGTGTATTAATTTTATACATGAGTGGCGGAGCCTACAGTTTTAAGTCGACTCCGAACGACAGATTATTTGAAAAACTTTTCATGGCTACTTCTATTTATTCTCTGATGAGAGGAAGTCGCCGAAGAAATATTTTTTTTATATTTCGTTTTGATGGATAAGTCTGACCTGGGGTTTGAAACGAGGTCTCATGTCTAGTAAGTCAATCCACGACCTGCTAAACTACGGCATCTTCTACTCTAATTACTTCTTATAAAATAGTTGTGTTCATAGGACTTCTTTTTTCAAAGGGGATAAAAAGGTACTCTTCGGGTACTTTCTACAAAAGATGTCTTTCAGCGAAATCTTTACAAAAAGTACTTTACTAATATTCTTGTAAGCTATCACACTACTCAGTAGACTGCTCTGAGTACTTTTTGTATGATAAGAAGTTTTGGTGGGACTTTTTTAAAAAAGGATAGAAAGGTACTTTTCAGGTACTTTTTACAAAAGATGTCTTTCAGCGAAATCTTTACAAATGATACTTTACTAATAGTACTAGTAGACTGCTCTGAGTACTTTTTTAAAATAGTAGTTTTGATAAGACCTTTTTCAAAAAGGATAAAAAGGTACTTTTCAGGTACTTTTTACAAAAGATGTCTTTCAACAAAATATTTACAAATGGCATTTGTCTTGGAACATTTTGTGTAACTTTCCGGAGCAGATACTTCCCGGAATATTTCTGTTTCTTAATAAAATCTTTATCAGAAAACCAAATATATTGCGTACATTCGTGTTCTAATTTCTTCTCTTCTCTGTACGATTTCCACTGACATTCACTGTATTTTTTTTAAAGCCACATAATTTTTGATTTTAAATAATTTTTACAGTCGCTTTATTTTTTCTATTTCTGATTCTATGTATTCACCAGATTTCCAGCTTAATTTCTCATAAAAACTGCTCATATGTATGTATTATTATATGTAACCTGCATTGTTTGCTCACACAGCATTTTAGTTAACATACAAAAAAATCTCTCTCTCTCTCTTTCTGCCTTTCTCTATGTCGAACAATGGTTTATTAATAATGTTGGCAACAACGTAGAGAAAAACGTACATACGAGTATCTGTCTTAATTTTACTGGTGACTGTAAACATGTAATGTGTGGTAAATAAACATAAAAAACAGCATGACAGAGAAATAGCAAGATGCAGAGAGAGAGGGAGGGGGGAAAGAGAAGAGAAAAAAGAGAGTAGAAAAATTCAATTTAAATTGCATCATACATTTTTAAATTCTCCATTTTGGCTTTGGTCGTAATTAATTGAAAATGTGAAGGCAAATAATTCATGAAATATTGGGTGGTGGAAAAAGTTCGGTTACAAACTACATATTTGGTAATATTATTTTGCAGAAAGTTATCCGCGTTTAAAAATGTGAAAAAATCCAAAAAATTAATGTGGAACGGGTAGCTAGCCTTTCACAGACAAGTTCACTCGGTGGTCCATTGTGTTACTTAGTGTAAGGGAAGATGATGAAACCGGCCAGTACCTTAGTGGCATGTTCGCCACTATGCCCAGATCAGTTACTCAAAAATCGATTACTTCTGTTCTGAAGAGCACGGCACTTTACATAAAAGGCATTGCACCGATTCCTAGTGGAGCTTGTCACCGAAACTACCAATAGAATTCATGTTAGAATGCGAACTATCCACATTTCGAACTCAGGTAATTCCCTGGTTTCTCCGCTATTCACTGCTGGACCCAGCAGTCTTGAAATTCGTCGACCAGGTATGTTGGACCATCCTCGGTTTGTTGAATTCCATGCTGCTGTTTCTAATTTAGAAAAGTATTCTTGTAGAGGCGCATCTATCCCGCCTATCGTCTCCTCCTCATACATCTGAGATCCCTACCGTGCCAGTTCGTCCTTTTCGTTTCTCTGTATGCCATAGTGGCCCGCAACCCAGTAGAGGAGGGAGGGTGTTGCGTATACGGGTGTAGAGTTAATGCAGCTCCAGACGTCGAATGTTGCTGTCATAATGATGGGTTTAGGAGCGATTGTTAGTTAATACCGTGATCTCTACTATTGTCAGTTATCGATTTAACCAGATTGAAGCATGCAATTCATTTAAAACAGCCAAAATTGATTAGCAAATCAAACACAAATTCGGTGGCCCGATAATAATGGAGAGATTGATCTAGGCTGGGAAGTTCCTATGTGTCTGCGATATATAGTCAGGACCTCGCACGCCAATGGATCAGTTTTTTTTTGGACAAAGTTCTCTAAACTCACCCAAAAATGGCAAAATATTGTCGACAAAAAGGCCCAACAGTTTCATATATTGGGTTATCCATCTATTGGTGTCAAAACGAAAGGTTTGTTGGTCCAAAGTGCTATTTCTTCAATATGGAGTATAACATTCACGATTAAGGATCGCATAACAACTGAAGAACGGGTAAAAATAGTTAAAAATGCACAATAAAATTAGTGATTCAAGTGTGGCCACTTTTCGAGCATCACAGCATGGGACTATGGTCATCATAATCGTTCAAGTGCACAAAGCAATTGAAAAGATTACATATAAAAAAGTTTGAAGACACTGGAAAGTGTACCGATGTAGCCAGACCCGAAAGCAACATCTCAATGTGTGCTTTACTGAAAATATAGCTCCTGTTTGAAACTAGGGCGGATAATCTGAATTTAACGATTCTCCCGTATCTTAGCAATTGGGACTAATTTACTGTGTATTCTGCACCTCCATTCACACAACAATTCTAGCCGTCTGACCAGACTGCAGACCTTAGAGTGATAGTTTGATTTACCAACAGAGTAACGGAAATTTCAATATTTTTTTTGCATATTTTCTTCAGAAATGAAGCTCGCTTCTCATGTCGTTGCATATGGGGTCCAGTGAATGCAAAAGTGATTGTAGAAAAGCCATTTTCATCCGGGAAAAGTGTCTGTTTGGTGCGCATTGTGGTCGGGAACTAACAGGCAGTACGATAAGGGATTTTTTTGGCCCGTAATAGGCGATTATGAATTGGACGGAATGTGGCTTTTTACAGAACACAATTGATTTTAATTTTAATACATGAGTAGCTTCCCAAAAGGGACATTTGGACACCATGAGCATTTGATTTGACGCCGTTAGGGAGCTATATCCTCATCTACGACGATAATCCGCGAACTTTGGAGCATTTGAAAACCAACATACTTTTCTCCCCCCGAAAGCGTGGTGGTTTCGACTACCCTATCTCAATTTCTCTCATACGAAATAAAAAACAGAGCATATGTTGCAAGCTTGACTATGTAAATAATAACGTGGCCTGGTTTTGACTGACTACTGTTGCCTCCTTGTATAGGACGTATGTCTTTACTATTTAATATGAGAGCCTCCTTACCAGTACAAATGAATTTCTATAAAAAGGAACGCTTATTCCAGTCAATAGCAACGAATATAAAAGAACGCAACGTAGCGAAATACGCATGTAATGGTGAAAGAAAACAAATTCCAACACAAAAATAGAAATTTGTGGAGTAAAAAAAAACTCTTTTTTTTTTGTTAAATTGTATATGCAAAGTAAATAAAAGTCTAGACATGGCCACTTAAGCACAGTTACTTTTACGCAATTACCTGTATAAATAACGAATTCTGAGGAAGAAAACACAGAAAACAAAACAAAAATTCAATTAAACTCAAGAGATTTTTGTTTCTTTTTTTTAAACTCTACGGCTTTAAGCTGAACTTTAAAAAAAAAAATCAAATTTTTTTTTTGCATTTTTTTTATTCTTCATCAATTGGGGGATTAATGAAAAAAATAAAAATCGTTTTTATGAAATAAAGTACATGAATTTTAAATAGAATTCCATGCAATCTTTTCTATCAGGATGAATGGAACAACGGTAGACATTTTAAGTGAAAAAGTCACAATTAAAACGATTTTTTAGTTGAAAGGAATTTTTAACTTCATTTTCTTGTCGTTTCTCTAAGGAACATAGGCCACATAGGAACACAGATTACAAAGCATTGGCTCCAGTTTCTTATTTTTTCCGTTTATATGTCCCACATTGGTTTACTATAACAGATCCTAGAATAGTAGGGTTGCCACCTAACGGATTTTTTAATTCCTTTTTATTTTTATTTCTCTGAGGAAAGCAGACCACATAGGAACAAAGCCTCGGCTTTAATTTCTTATTACTTTCCCTGTTTAAATGTCCCACATTGGTTTACTGTAACGGATTCTAGAATAGCAGGGCTGCCACCTACCAGATTTTTTAAATTTCTTTTTCTCTTTATTTCTCTGAGGAAAGGAGACCACTTAGGAACACGGATCGCAAAGCATCGGCTTTATTTTCTTATTACTTTTTCCCTGTTTCAATTTCCTACATTGGTTTACTGTAGCGGATTCTAGAATATTAGGGCTGCCATCTCCCGTTGCTGGAAATAATGCTTAGTGGGAATGTGTATTGACTATAGGGGTGATGAACCTTGCTAAAATAGTATTTCCCTTGCTAAGTAGATGGCAAATTTTTAATTTCTTTTTCTTGTTATTTCTCTAATGAACTTTGGCCACATAGGAACACAGATTACAAAGCATCGGCTCCATTTTCTTATTTTTTCCATTTAAATGTCCCACATTGTTTTAATGTAATGGATTCTAGAATAGTAGGGTTGCCACCTATGGGATTTTTAATTTCTTTTAGCAGACCACATAGAAACACGGATCGCAAAGCATCGGCTTTATTTTCTTATTACTTTTTCCCCGATTCAATGTCCTAGATCCTAGAATAGTAGGGCTGCCACCTAACGGATTTTTTAATTCCTTTTTATTTCTCTGAGGAAAACAGACCACTTGGGAACACGGATCGCAAAGCATCGGCTTTATTTTCTTATTACTTTTCCTTTTTCAATGTCCTACATTGGTTCTGCAGTGGATTCTAGAATGATAGGGTTGCCATCTCACATTGCTGGAAATATTGCCTACAGGGAATGTATGTGTATTGGCTATAGGGGGATGAACCGTGCTAAAATAGTATTTTCCTTGCTAAATATATGGCACTACCGTATCTCCCTAATATGTTGTCTTTTTATCGTCTTGAGGATACAATGATCAGAATACTTGTTAGAAGGATTGTTTGGAGAGGGAATTGAATTCCAAAGTTTGTAGACAAGTCCCTAAAGTACTATTATTTTTAATTTTGCCAAGAAACTTTGACTTCAAACTGTGTAGATAAAACCTACCGGCATAGCCCATAGTCTACAACTGCTTCGTGAAATTTGTAGGTATGCTAACACTATTTTGCACTCTTTTTGAGGGTACAAGAATCCGGATTTTTGTGGAATGGATTATTTGGAGAGAGAATTGAATTCCAAAGTTTATAGTCAAGTCACTTAACCACTATCATTTTTAATTTTGCCAGGACTATTGGCACAGTCTAGAGTCTATAACCAAGTAGTGAAATTTGTAGGTTTAAAATTTAATATTTTTTGTTTTATGAAAAACCCAGAAAAACAATAAAAATGTTCGTCCTTAACCGCAAATGCCTTGCTTGAATTATTATTTAATTTCATTTGCAGTATACTTTTAGGGGCAAAAGAAATGGAATAAAAAGAATTTTCTTCGTATTTTTGGCCTCCTTTTTCTTTTTTAATAGACAATATTTTGAGGTTTGGATGTGTGTGTGTGTGAGTTTCTATTTGAAAATAATTTATTTTTGGCAAATTTTCAAGTCGAGTTTCAAATGCTTCTTCTGGCACTATTGCTGCCATTCTTCTCCTCTCTGTTTTTTATTTTTTTTTGTAACAATTTAGCACACAAATGTTGCAAAAATTTCTTAAACAAATACGAAAAGGATGGCAACAGAAGGTAGCAAAGCAAGGCAAGAGAGAGGGAACAAAAAAGCAAAAGCGAAGAATAATAATTTTATTTAACTTCAGAGAGAGAGAGAGAGAGAGATCTGGGGGTTGGTTGGTTTTGGTAGACATTTGTTATTAACCGACATCATTTTTATTTAACCAAGAAACTAAAAAGTTTACAAAACTTTTCTTGCTTGTGCTGCTGCCATGCCAATGCGAGTAACACAGCTTTAACGATTTGCTAACAAATCTAAACGCTGTTGATTATTGCCAACAATGGCTGGGGTATTCTAAGGGGCTAGCTAGGCTGGTTGTAATAAAAAATAGGCTCCTTCCCCCTTTTTTTAATAGAATGAAAATATAAAACACATGACTTTTTTAAACTATAATTTATTAAAAACTTTTTGGCTGTTCTTTTCCACAGGGAGAATGTGGGGAAAAATATGAAATGAAATGAAAACAGTTTAGATTGCGGCTAAAACTGTTCTATGCTGTGTACTGTGCTGCTGTTGATGTTATTCTTGTCGGTTTCATCAGCATCTAAATTTTATTGTCGCATAAGGAAAAAAAAAAACCTGAATTTCATTTCATTTTCGGTTTGGTTTGGTTTGTTTTTTTTATTTATTTTCCTTCATTTTTTATGCACAACCATAAATAAATGTTAAATTTATGACAAGAAACCAAATATGAGTGGCGTATAAAAAAAAAAAAAATTATTTTTCTCTGTGTGTGTTTGTGTGTTTTTATTGTGTTTAAAATGCCAGCCAAAACACTTGAGTATCTCTCTAACGAATACACCGAGAAAAAAGTGAGAAAAACTTTGCAAAAAAAAAAAACGCCACTTTTTTTTCCTGAAGGGGGCAATAAAATTTCCAAAGCATAGAGAATCAACATAAATTTGTTAAATAAAGTACGTGCTTGTATAATTTAATTTTATTTCACAATAATAACAATAAAAAAAGAAAAGAAACAAATTTATTTAACAAAATATGAATACGTAATAACAACAACAACAACAACAACAGCAACAGCAAAAATACTAACAGCAAGTGGCAAACACTAAAATCACCAGCATAAAGAAGAGCCTCTTTAAGCAAACATTAAGTAGAGAACCGCAGCATAAACACGCTTTGAAATTATTCAGAGTGACAGAGAGAGAGAGAGAGAGAGAGAGAGCGAAAGAGAAAAAATTAAAATTTTGTTCATTTTAACTGTAATTGTAGCAAAAAAAAAAATTAGAATTTAACACACCGCGAATTTATACCAAAAAGGTTATCTAATTGCAGGTTCACAAAAGTGAAATAAAACAAGAAGAATATCCGCCCCATTTTTTCTTGACAGTTTAAGTTGCTTCATGAGAAGCCCTAAGTGTCTCCGGTACTAGGGGACAACGGCTAACTGTTATATCATACTGTGCTTTATAAGGGCAAAGTCTGCCTATCTAACTTCCTTATGTTTACAGTCACCTCTATCTATCGACTGTCCTACGTAAACAACCGCCTTTAAATTAGTTGAGCAGTTTGATTTTTTTTAACACATTCACACCGGCGCATACCACCGGTAGCCCACACTAGACTGCCATATCGGGCGGCGAGTACCACCGGTGGCCCATATTACACTCTCATCGGGCGGCGTGGTACGCGATTGATCATGATATTAGACGATAGTTAATATCAAATATTTAGATCTTTAACAATTTGACTGCCGAAAAAAAACCTGGGAGTCACGTTACGATAGAGCGAAGAGTATTAAGCGCAGCCGCCCGTAGGTGACAAACATTAATGTATGTATGTAACCAAAAAATGTATAAGCGTTCGATAAAGTTTAAGGCGCCCTAAAGTAAGACTATATTAAAAAATAAAATGATTTTTTTTTATCTAAACGCCTGTGTTTTTTTTTATTAAAAACTCACGCAGGCCTTCGTAGAAGGTCAACTTACTGAAGAGATAGAGATAGTTCGGACATCTATGCTGCTATAAATTCTATAATAACTGTAATATCGATCGGATCGGAGGTAGGGGCAACAGCTTAGGATTATATAAACAAGCAATGTTTTGAATATTCATGGCGTATGTAAAAGTGATGTTCTATAAAACAGAAGTAACGGGTCTGCCAAATAATTTTTTTTTGAAAATGCTTCAAAAAAAAACTACTTAATATATTCTCAAATTTCTTTTTTTATTTGAAAGTACAATCCTTCCGGTTAATAATGGAAAATCATTTCATTCAAATGGCTGCCTACACCAGAAGATGCCGATTTTGGCAAAAAAAAAATCATCCTTTCAGATGAAGCGGGTATGTAAACAAGCAAAATTGTCGCATTTGGGGCACAGAAAACCCGCACGCATACATTGAAAAGCCGACGCATCCAAAACGAGTCACTGTTTGGTGCGTGTTTTGGTCCAGAGGCATAATTGGGTCATTTTTCTTCGAAAATGATCAAGGAGTGGCCGTTACAGTCAATGGCGATCGTTATCGGGCCATGTTGAACGAATTTTTGTTCACAAAAATTGAAGAGGAGGATATTGGCAACATTTGGTTTCAATAGGACGGCGCTACGTGCCACACAGCCGATGCTACACCCGATGTTTTGCGCCCTGTTTTTGAAGATCTCATTATCGGCCGCCGAGCTGATGTCGTTTGGCCACCTCAGAGCTGCGATTTGACACCGTTGGACTATTATTTGTGGGGTGCCGTCAAATATAAGTGTTACGCCGACAAGCCAGAGACAATTGACGCTTTAAAGGACAATATTCGTGAAGCCTTTGGTGAAATACAGCTGCACACAATCGATAATGTGCTTAAAAATTGGACCGATCGTGTAGGCTACTGCATGGCCAGCCGAGGCAGCCTTTTGAATGAAATTATTTTCCATTATTAAACGGAAGGATTGTACTTTCAAATAAAGAAAGAAATTTGAGAAAATATTCAGTAGTTTTTTTTTGAAGCATTTTCAAAAAAAAAGTTATTTGGGGGACCCTTTAGAATTAGTATCGAATGCCAACGCATAAAAGCTGAAGTTATTTATCTATCAAATGGCTTAGAATCATAGGCAGTATAATATGGGTCCAACAAAGTCAGCAGCATAGTTCTCTAGAATCTAATTAACGAGGAATCCCAGGAATTACATACAGGAAATGAAGAAGAATCAGGCATTCTATCAGGAGGCTGATAGGGTAGAGAGCACTATGGCTTTATGAATGGAGATGTTTTGAAGTCACTATATCCCCCAAGTTGGGTAATGGAAAGCAAATTAATTTCCTTTTTTTTTAATCGTCGCTTTAAATCTGTATCTTTTGCTCAACTGCCTACTTTTAAGAGAGAGCTGGATGGTTGAATACTTTCATTCTAATCTTTCTTTATTTTCGTTTCTTGGCTGCCATTTTTGTCTTCATTTTTTTCGTTTCGTTTCGTTTTGTGCTTGTGCTTGAGCAATAATTGTCTCTGCACACGTAGTTGAACATTTAAAAGAGGCAGGCATACGAACAAGAAAAAGAGGAAGAAAAACAGGATAAGGAAGATGGTGAATTCATGAAGAAGAGTCAAGAATGTAAATCTTGTACAGGTAAGAAAGCATAACAACAAAGTGTTTATTAGGACAGGACAAAAACTGGAGGAAAAATAAAGTGTGAGGTTAAAATGACTACACAGCATAAAATAGGAGGATGGTTTCCGGTTTCCTTGTGCATACCACCAATTATTTTCTTTTTATCTAAGGTAAGAAATGAAGATTTGTGTGTAGGGGGTTAGTGGTGTCGTCGGTGTGTGTATATTTTGAAGTCACAGACAATTATTTAAAATTTATAGAGAAATTCTGTTTTTTATGACTTTCAACGACAATAGCGGTAAGTGAGACTTATAGTAACTCTACAACAACAAAGTATAATTATGAACGTTTGAGAAAGAGAATAAAAGAGATAGAGAGAGAGTGAGAGAATGCCTGCCATAAGAAGTTGTATCGTCTCTCTTATTTATTGTGGCGCTATAATTGGCCATAATAATTCGCAAAAATAATTTTTCTTTTATTATTTGTTTTTGTTTTTATTACAGGTGTTGTTGTAATAACTATGGGTTATAAAATATACGTATATAATGCTTTTATATAAACTGAATAAATAATATATACATACATAAGTATGTATGCGAATGTATAGGTAATAAACAATGTTCATCCATTATATTTTATTATACATTTACTCACGTCTATATACATACATACATACGCTCTCACACCTCTATACCATACCTCTACCGTTAACATTTATTGTGTGTATAACTGTAATAATAAATTATTTATAGTCTGTAGTTGGTGTATCGCTGTGCTGTATCGGTATTATTAATAAATAACTGTAAATAGCAAACGGAAATAAAAAATAAAAAATATTAACGGAAAAAAAGGAAGAAGAAGAAACAACAGTTTTATTACAGCAATTTAATAAAGAGACATGCAATGCACAACACACAACTATTTCCGTTGCAAATATTTTCCATCAATTGGTTGGTTGTACCGTTAGTATGAGTGTGTATGTATGTGTGAGTGTTGCTATTTAATTATACAAATTGTTTAAATTGCGGCATACATATACACACGCCCTCTTCTGACCGAATGTTATTATAATTTTCATATGTTTAATGCAACTGCCCGTTTCCGGTAATGCTAATGGCCACAGTAAATTTATATTATGGCCACACAGTGCGTATAAGTGTGCGTATTTAAGTTTTTTTTTATTTTTATTTTTTATTTTTTTTTTACAAGAACACACGAATTAATCATACGCCTCGGGGTGTTTAATATTTGTAAATACGCAAATTAATTACAAATTGATCCCAACCCTCCCATCCAAACCACCACATAGTATTGAATGATCCCCCTCCTCGCCGCATAAGACAAGACCTCACTACCTACAACTCGAACATCGTCCACCTTATACCCTCAATAACTTATACACTGTCCGTCAGGGAGGCACAAAATGCCCTTCATAATACCATCATCGCGTAGGCCAGAGACGAGCTCAGCCATAATAGGGTTATTAATCGGCACCCACCTCCTATAGCCGATTCGGAAAGGCAGCTTCCAAGAGTCACGAGAACTATTCTGGCCCAGCTCAGATCAGGACGGTCGAACTTCCTGAATAACTACAGGGTTAGGATCATCCCGGGAACCCAGGATAGCTGCCCATTGTGCAACCAGACGCCACACGATACGGTGCACATTTTTAGCTGTCCAGCGAAACCGACAGCCCTACGACCCGTAGACCTATGACTGAACCCTACGACAACAGCTGACTTCCTCGGACTACCTACCACATGACGTTGACAACACACACATACAACCAACAACAACAATCCCATCTCCAATCCATCCCATCCCCACCGAATTACACGGCACACAACCAACAGAACATATAAACTAAAATTACTGATCCATCTTTATCTTATTGGTTGTAGGGCTCGATCCCTAGAAACAAAGAAAGAAATCGTTGAAGTGGAGTGCTACTTATCATATTCCAGTCAAAAACAAAATTTGAAGGTTACTGGTCATGCTTCTGCGGTAGAAATATACTTTTGGTAACACAATGATTTGAACATTGTACCGAGGAAAAGGGCGATTGGTTTTCCGACATTATACTGGAGAAAGTTCTTTCGTACTCTAAATATGGTTAGGTTAGGTCTGAGTGGCAGCTCTGATTTCACAAAGCTCACTTGAGCACGCATAGCGGCCCGTTGTGATGCCACGGGTAAATATGTTCTCTAAATATGGAACTGAGAAGCAAACTAGATGACCTTTGATGCTGAATCGAAAGAAGCAGAAGCCAATGGCGCTGGCAATAGACTCCCAACATGACAAATATCTGAAGCTGATACAGAGCAGAGAATCAAATGTATTTTAGGATGAATGGAATAAAATAAAGAGCCTTACTCCGGAAGCTGGAGTGACAAATTGAAATCCACTCCGCATTTTTGCCTTCCAGAATAAATTTGTCGCTAAATAAGTTTCAATATAGAAAACGCTCTCAATTTGATGGCACTGGGGGCATTTTGTTTTAGAACCACTTCTGTGTGATCTTGTTTATCGAATATGAAAAAAATAATCGAGGATTTCATCAACGAATACAACAGCAGTTGTAAAAATAAACAATTTTGAAAATGTTCAAGGATATGCCAACGAAGTTTATGAATCTAGAACTGGAGGAGTAAAATACCGACGCTGTTTGTCGAAAACAGCAAACAATAGAAATTTGGGTTGGTAGAACTGAGTTCGAGTTCGGAAACTCGAAGTTTCTAGACTTGCACACCGGCAATGGAAGTAGACCAACTATGGGATGACATCTACAGGGTAGAAGGTTAAAACAAACAGTAGGTGGGAGAATAAAGTGGTATAAGGACCTGTTGCCCTTTGAGGAGATTGGATTACGTTATTGAAAATGACTCTTCTCTTTAAAGATATGACTGCCAGATCTTCTTAGGATTATCATTGTTGATGTTATTCCATTTTGGGCAAGGAACTTCTAGTAAAATATAAGAGGGCAATAAATCTAAAAATGCAACGAATATCGTGACATGTTTGCATTTGTGGTCAATCCCTTTAACATCTTTACCATGTCTTTTACTATACTTTGGTCTTTTATTCATAGATTTCTGAATGAGCATGGGTAGTCTACGATGGCCAAGATCCTAATTGGCACTAACGGTTACACTGTGTTTAGTCAAGTTTATTATAACGGTGCACTGAAAAAAAATTTCGAAGATCCTTAATGGTTGTACCAATAAATTAAGAAAGTCGACCGTAGTCTAGTAGGTAGTGCGTTGGCGTATTAGACGTGAGACGATGGTTCAGACCCCAGGTCAAACATTTCCAACAAAAATGTGCTGTCTCAGCAGATTTCTGGCAAAGACTGTTGAGGGTAAATAAAATTGCCATGAAAATTCAAAATTGCCATGGTCACGCCACTCATGTATGAAATTAACTCATACACGACAGAATTGGTGTGAGAAGGGTTGTAATGACCAATTATGTATGTATGTATGTATGTAATGGTTATGCTAATCAAATAAGAAACGATATTTATCGAAAGCTGTGCGATACCCAATAAAATTAAGGACCTTTGCAAGCATTTTAGCTCATGTACGACAAACTAAGGTTAGGTTAGGTTAGAGGACGTGTACTTGTCAATTAAGACAAGTACAGTACCCGGAGGTCGAATTGACCCATTGTACAACGTCCTAGTTTCTCACACCACTTATGTTATGTGTGTTAATTGTTATACATGAGTGGTGGGACCTACAGTTTAAAGTCGACTCCGAACGACAGATTTTTATTTATTGAGAAACTTTTCATGGCAATTTTTATTTACTCTCAGAGTTTTTGCCAGAAATCTGCTGAGAGGAAGTCGCCGAAAAAATACTTTTTGTATTTTGTCTTTGATGCCTGGCATGGGGCTCGAACCCAGGCTTTTGCGCCCAATAAGCCAACACACTAGCTACTAGACCACGGCGACACTGTGTTTACTCAAGTTTATTATAACGGTGCACTGGAAATAGAAGAACTTTTTAAGACCTATAATGGTTATACTAATCAAATATGAAAGTCGACCGTAGTCTAGTAGGTAGTGCGTTAACGTATTAGACGTGAGGCCACGGTTCAAAACCCCAGGTCAAACATCTCCAACAAAACGAAATAGGAAGAAAAATATTTCATTGTCGAATTCCTCTCAGCAGATTTCTGGCAAAAACTCTTGAAGGTAAATAAAATTGCCATGAAAAGTTTCTCAAAAGTCTGTCATTTAGGGTCGACTTTAAACTGTAGATCACGCCACTCATGTATGAAATTAACTCATACACGACATGTACATATGTATGTATGTATGTATGTATGTATGTATGTATGTATGTATGTAATGGTTATGATAATCAAATAAGGAACGGTATTTATCGAAAGCTGTACGATACTCAATAAAATTAAGGAACTTTGCATGGATTATAGCCCATGTACGACAAATTAACCTTAGTGCGCTAATATCGAGGTTTTGTTATACAATCTATGCCTTTTGATCAAAATCTCAGTACAACGCTAGCTTTAAGTCTCAAAAACCGAGTTTAGTTTCCAATATGATCAAGGCTTTGTCATTTTCTTTTGGTACTTTAAGGATTCTATTTGGTCATTCATTTTTTTTTTATACAGAAAATGGCTTCGTTATCTCAGCTTCATTTTTTTTCTGCTCCATTTTGTTTCGGATTTATGTTTCACTCGTTTTTTTTTCTGTCAAAGGCCCCTAATGGGAAGTAGCATACTCGCTCATAATTTCTTGGAGTGGAGTTGAGGTGTATTTTATGTTTTTTTATTTGATTGAATGATTCCATATTTTAGTTTAAAAATAATTCACGTATGAATAACGAAATTTAAATTAAATTGTTTTTCCAGTTCATTTGTATTTATTTGTATTCGTATTTGTATTTGTTTTTCTTTATGTTTTTAATTTAATAAATAAAACAGAAATATATTCATCATCATTATATTTGCAGGTAAATTTGTAATTTGATTTACATTTGTTAACCTTTCTTTTCATAACTGGGTTACAGAATAACTTTTTTTCTATTTTTTTTTGAGAGAGAGAGCAACAAATTGTTTTTCTTTGTGCAAAAAAATTCATGGTAAATTTATGGAAGTCAAAGATTTAAAAAACAAAACTTATTTAAATATTCCAGAAACATATAAAAAAAAGTAAAAAAAAAATAGAATCTCTTTCAAGTTTCAAATAGTTTCTGTTGAATGCAGATTTTCAAGTTGATTTTATTAAAAAAACGAAAACTTTTCTTGTGCATAATCTCGTTACAAGAGGTCATATTAAAGGAGTAAATATTTCATTTCATTATTGCTTTAGAGGTATACGTGCAGTAACGTAGCATAAATTTAAAACAAAACACGGATGATAGACAAGAAAAGTGGGTTCTGCTTTAATACTTACAAATAACGAAGGCGTATGAGTTATATTTTTGTACTACCATAATGAATTAATATTACTCATACGCTAACGGAAATTCTTGTATATTTCTACCATTTCAACAACTATTTTTGATGGGGTTTGAGGTTAATGTCTAATGACATTGATTTAGATATGGACATGCCTAGAGTTTTGTGTTTTCGTTTAGTAAAAACAATGTCAGGAATTCCTAAACTTTAAACTTTAAAAATTTCTTAGTTAAGTGGCAATCCTTATTGAATATTTGACCTTTTGTACAGAGAAACTTTGCCGTCCCTTTGACGGACACCAACATTTTAGGAGGCCTTCCCGTGGGACACTTGCTGTAGCTCCGTTATTTGGAAGGAAACAATTTATGACGTGTATATACGTCATGTCCCCCCAGAAACCCTTGTTGTGACATCTATAGACGTCAGTGTCCGTCAAAGAGTTAAAGTTCATTCGTTTAGATTTTTTTTCTCAAGGGAAACTAGTGACGCATTTTCCTCGGACATCGCCATCTTAGTTAAAATTTTTGTGAATAAATAAACAGAAGGCGTCATAATAATCTCTATCCTCCAAAGTGAATCTTTCAAATGCTGTCTTATTCAAAATTATCTTTCAAAATTTTGTGAAAGTTAGGAACGTGGAAAGAAAGTACATACATACGGCTATACCCGTGTGGTAGCGGGTTAGAATTCTACCACAGTGGTTCCCTGCTTGTCGTAAAAGGCGACTAAATGGGAGGGCAGGGGTAGAGGGTGCGGATGAAAAGTCTAGCATATACCCAATGACGCTCACGCTTCAAAGCGAAACAATGCCGCTCAATGCATTGAACTACCGTGGTATCACGTTAGCACCGTGGGAATCACAGACCATCATGCGTGTGAGCACGCTCCTAACGGATGTGGACGATCGGAGCCTAGTCGTATAGGCATCAGAATTGATACCAGTAAGATTCTGATTATGGCATACTGGACTACGCTGAAATATTATGATTTGATGACATGGGCTGGCGGATGGGGTATTCTGTTACCAATATGTGCTGGAGTGAAACCTGGTACAGACGGCTTTCAGGCTAATACACCATCTGTCTCCGTCCCGTTAAAACCTGGCAAGCCTTGGAGAACGATCTTGGACTCGTCCTGTTGAGTTGGGGTGTAGGGGCAGTTAAGTAATTCTTCTGTTTAGCTCCCGGTCTGGCTCTGAACACAAGCTCTCATGAGGACTTGTGTCAACCCTCGCATGGCCTCCCTGCATTGCAAAGATAACCATGGGACCACAACAAGGGTAACTACACAACGAATCCAAGATAACGGCTCCAAGTTGGGACCCAATAGAATGGAATTTATAACAAGCATTTCACACAACCCTACAGGCGCTAATTCTCCAGCCGGCACCGAAGGTGCAAAGGAGACCCAGCAGGACAGCCCTTTCCTGAATCCTTTCCGCTTCGAGATTACTCCACTCTCCACCGCTGAGGCAGAACGGCGAGCGATCGCGCTCGTCACCACCGGAGTTGCAGAGGAACAAGGATCCTGAAAAAGAGGTGGATGATTTCACCAAACTAGGCGATAAAATTTCTGAACTCGTGGAGATGATGGGCGGAGGAAGGAGGTCCATACACCAAGCGATGCGCGATTTAGTGGCTTCTATATCGTCACTATATCAGCAAGCCGCTAAGGATAAAGTTGCGGAACAAGAGAAAAGGATCAGAACTAATGATAGAAGCACGCAGACGAGCCTTCAACAGCAGACACCTTGTGTTTCCAAGAGGCAGAGAGAAGAATTGGGAAAACCTAGGAGAACACCTCCGAAGAGGACCAGACCAATTCAACTGGAGGGATCAATTGACCCAACTTCAAAAATTGGAGGCAATGATACAAAGAAAGGAGCAGTAAGTACTAATGAAGGTGTAATAAATCGGGATGCTGAAGTACCGGGTACCGGAGTGGAAATGAGCACAGAGCCCAATGATTGGGTGCTCAAGACAAGGAAGCGCAAAAAGCCCCCAAGACCGGATGCAATGATAATAAAACCTACGGAGAAGCTCTCATTTGCAGACATCCTGAGGAAGGTTAGGAATGCCCCGGAGCTTAAGTCAGTTGGCGAAGACGTTCACCTTGTTAAAAAAACACAAAAGGGTGAAATTCTGCTGGAATTTAGAAGATCGGCTGAGGCGTCTACAGAAACTCACCAATCCAAATTGAAGACCATATTGTCCGATGATATAGAGGTCAGGACGATAACTCAGGAGACAACATTTGAACTGCGATACCTGGACGAGGTTACCACGGAAGATGAAATAATAACCGCTTGGAGAGAACAAATAGGAGAATTACACCCATCGGCTATCAGGACGATAAGAAGTGCTCCAGGGGGTACCCGGACGGCGATAATTGTAATACCAACGAAGCTGGCTAGCAGGGCCGAAGAGGTTAGCAAACTGCGTGTCGGGTGGACAGTTTGCCGGTTAATGAGGAAAGTTGTCCCAAGGAGATGCTACAAATGCCTAGAATTCGGGCACGTAGCTAGAAATTGCCGCAGTAGGAGTGATTGGTCAAAACTCTGCTACAAGTGCGGAGGGCAAGACCACCTTGCCAAAACTTGTAGTGGTGACCCTCACTGCCTACACTGTAGGAGCGATCGTAATGTGGACTCAAAACATGTCACGGGGGGACCTAAGTGTCCACAGTACCTGGCAGCTCGGCGGAGGATGATGAACATAGGAAAATGAGGATCTTGCAGCTGAATTTGAACCACTGCGAAGCGGCGCAGGAGCTTCTTAAGCAGACAGTCCGGGAGCAGAAAATAGACCTTACGATTTTGAGTGAACACTATAGGGCACCTGACAATCAGCGTTGGGCTACCAGTAAATGCAACAAGGCAGCGATATGGTCATGCGGTAAATTCCCAGTGGGAAATGTTGACAACAGGAGAGAAGGCTTTGTGAAATGCACTGTTAATGGGGTACATTTCTTCAGCTGTTATCTCCCCCCCAGCTTATCAATGGAGGAGTACAGACTCAGATTGGACGACATCGTTCGCGAGGCCAGAAATCTAAGACCCGTGGTGATTGCCGGGGACTTTAATGCATGGGCAGTGGAATGGGGTTCAGCGTACACGAACCCAAGAGGTGAGAGCCTGCTTGACGCATTTGCAACTCTGGAGGTTGTCTTACTCAACTGTGGGCAGATTGATACATTCTCGAGAAATGGAAGGAGTTCTAAGATTGACTTAACATTCATCAGCGATACACTGGCAACGACATCGAATTGGACTGTGTCCGATGTCTACACTCATAGCGACCATCGGGCGATCATTTTTGATATCCAGGAACGCGCTGCAGTGAACCCCATTACTGCCGCCCCTCCTAATCCCTTGTGGAGGGACTCTACTTTTGATGAGGAAACCTTTGTTCTCGCGATGAGCGGCATTCGGGTGACCGGAAGCGCAAACAACATGGCGGTGGAACTTATGCGCTGTATAACGGAAGCCTGCAGCGCGTCTATGTCGCGGAAGTCTCACCTGCCAGGCAGGAAACACGTTTATTGGTGGAACGCGGGGATAGCTGAATTAAGAAGGAAATGTAATAGAGCGCGGAGGATATTCCAGAGAGCAAGGGGTCGCAATGACTTCACAGAACTTCGGGAAAGATACAAAGTGCTCAGAGCCAACCTTAACTGGGCCATTGACAGGAGCAAACGAAGGTGCTATAGGGAAATGTGTGCCGATTTGGATGAAAATCCCTGGGGCACGGGATATAAGGTGGTAATGAGGAAGCTGAATTGCTTTCGACCACCGGCCACGGAAAGCGCGGAGAAGCTGCAGTCAATTGTTGAAGGCCTCTTTCCGGAGAGGGCCGAGATCACGTATGCTGTGCGAGACAGTATGTCGCACGATGACATTCCTGAAGTCAGCGGCCAGGAATTCGATGCAGTCTGGAAGGAAATGAAACTCAGGAAGGCTCCGGGAATTGATGGAATCCCAAACGTCGCACTTAAGGTGGCTATAGAGAACAACGTTGAGGTGTTTAGGAAAGTATTTGATACATGCATTCAGGAGAGGAAATTCCCAAGGATATGGAAGCGACAGAGGTTGGTTCTCATCCCGAAGGGCAACGGTGCGCAGGATGCAACAGGTTACCGCCCACTTTGTATGATTGATACCGTAGGTAAACTGCTGGAGAAGATAATATGTAGAAGACTCGAAACGATATTGGAGAGAGACGGCCTGTCGGATCGCCAATTTGGCTTCCGAAAAGGGCGCTCCACAGTGGACGCAATGGAGGCGGTCATTACCGTAGCGAAAGAGGCCATCAGCGGTGACCGCTGGTTTGAAGGTGATAAGGAGTATTGCGCAATCATCACCCTGGATGTCAAAAACGCATTCAATTCGGCAGATTGGGACGCCACCCTGGCTGCACTTGATGAGAGGAGCGTACCTGGATATTTGATGGAACTCATAGTGGACTATTTTAAGGATAGGGTACTTTTGTATGATACAGACGAAGGCAGAAAGTCATACGCTATAACAGCAGGGGTACCACAGGGTTCGGTGCTGGGCCCAATACTATGGAACGCCATGTATGATGGTGTACTGAGGCTTAGGCTTCCTACGGGCGCACAAATATTCGGATTTGCGGACGATATAGCCCTCGTGGTGAGGGGTAAACACCTTGATAATTTGGAACGAACGTCCAATGCGGCAGTTAGCAGAGTTAGAAGCTGGATCGCGAGTATAGGTCTGAAACTTGCTGACCATAAAACGGATGTCGTATTAGTAAGCAGTAGAAAGAAAATGGAATACATCACCATAACTGTCGGCGAACAAAGGATAACATCGAAGCAGTCTATCAAGTACTTAGGAGTTATGATTGACAACAGACTCACATTCAAGGAGCACCTGACGTATATTAGTAGGAAGTGTGCGGCGGCAACGGGCGCACTCGCGCGGATAATGCCCAACTTGGGAGGTCCCAGACAGGAGAAGAGGCAATTGCTGATGAGAGTGGTTAGATCGATTGCTCTATATGCAGCCCCTATATGGGCCGAGGCCATGGATAAGAAGACATATAGAATAGGAGTTGATGGGGCCTACAGGAGATCTGCCCTCCGAGTAATTTCTGCCTTTCGCACAGTATCTACGGATGCAGCCTTGGTGATAGCGGGAATGATGCCGCTACGAATGTTGGTAGAGATAGAGAGGAGAAAACGTTTAATAAGTAGGAGAACGGGGCTAGTGCACCCTGACCAGGTGAATGATGATGTAATGAATAGGTGGCAGCACGAGTGGACTTCTTCCACAAAGGGAAGATGGACCTACAGATTGATACCGAATATAGAAGAATGGACTGGAAGGAAGCACGGCCAGGTGAATTTTTACCTTACTCAGTTCCTAACGGGCCACGGATGCTATAGGACATACCTTTACAAGTATGGGCATGACGTGGATGAAGCGTGTCCATCATGTCTGGATACAAGTGAAACAGCGGAGCATATATTCTTTACTTGCCCGCGCTACGAATTCCGACGAAATTTCCTTGAGAGGACGATCGGTTCCCAGGTGACTCCCGACAACGTGGTTAACCTAATGTTAACATCGCGCGAAAACTGGAACGCGGTATGTTTATTCGCGAAGGAAGTTCTAGTACAACAGAGAATAATAGAGAGAGCAAGAACAGCAGAAATGGATAGCAGCACTCGCTGAATCTTTACCTCCCCCGATGTAATACTTGATTGTGGTCCCGGGGGGGCGACTTAATGGAAGTGTGACGAACTAGGTTGGGTTTAGTACGTATGCGTTTAGCAAGCCGAGAGTAAGTCTTGCGGCGAATCGTGCACATTGGTAGGCCGGGCTACCAATGTCTTTCGAAGATTCCCAACCTTTAGCTCGTAAAGCTATAAAAAAAAAAAAAAAAAAAAATACATACGGCTAACAAATTTCAGAAATTTTTTAACCAATCCGTTTCGTTGAAAATCTTTATAGTTTCCTCGATTTATATCGAAATTGAAATTGAACTGAATTGTGGCCCTGCACAGGCCCACAAAAGTATACATCCGATTAACAAATTTCACAAATTTCTGAACAAATGCAAAAGACCGCCTTAAAATCGAGGAAAGTTGTCAGACAATTATAAAGATTTTCAACGAAAACGGATTGATTCAAAAATTTCTGAAATTTGTTAACCGTGTGTATACTTTTGTGGCTGAGTGTACATATTTACAGTCAAAGAAAAAATATTTTTTTTCACTGGTAGAAATTATTGGGGGAAAAATATAAAAATTATAAATACACCACTGTATGTGCACTTTTTTCTTTGACTGTATATAAATACATATGTTTGTAAGTCCAACAAACAGGATTATCTTCATTTGAACTGAATTCTTCTTGTAATGTAGCACAGTGTAATCAAATTCTAAGGGTCTACATATGTATGTATGTATGTTGCTGCAAATAAAAACTTATTTAAACTTTTAAAACAACAAACTCTCACCTAACCTCTCTCACCCTTGTCAACATTAATATTTATGGCTTATAAAATGTCATTTAAAAACCCAAAAAAATGTTCTTTATCTCTGGCTTTAATAACAAGTCATGTTAATAACAAGGCAATCTTATATGTATGTTTAGTAGACTACCTGCCGATATGATGTCACATCCTTTTCATTTTGGATTTTTCTATTATTTTTGGTTTTGATTTGTATTGAATGCTACGCTCTCTCTCATGATTAAATAATAATGACGTCTCATAAGATATTTCTGTTGAGTTGGGTTTCCAATTGTTGGCTTCTCTTGTTTTCTTGTCACATTTTCTTTATAAGAAAAAGGGAGGAGATGGAGATGAAGAAGAAAAACTTGCAAAATTTTCTCAATTTGGCAAAAAATCCTTTATATTTTTTGTTGTTTTTGTTTTCTCAACTATTGACAGATGCCTTATATACTGGCACACTGGCTGACCATCACAACAAAAGCAATTTTCTTATCATTGTTACCAGCATCTTTGTGTTGTTCTATTTGTTGTTGTTGTTGTTGCTTTTGTTGTCCTTGTCATTGTTTATATAACAAGAACGTAAACAGTGATAATAATAATGACAACAACAATAACGTCAAGTGAAACTTAAATGTATGAAAGACTTTAAGAAAAATATGACAAATTAGTCAAGAGAGTTAAACAGTATTCCGGTAAAACTATAGGGACTCGATAATAAAATGAATAAACATAGTCCAACTCTCATTACTTCTTCTGCCTCAGACTGTATATATTGTGAAAGCAGATAACTTCGTTAACCTATAAAAAGGGACTCTAATCTTTGCATGGCCAGTCTCCTTCTTAAAAACTTTCCTTCCAGTTTTAATTGTGTGTGTGTGCGCCTGTATCTTTTTCAAAAGACAAACACTGTTTAATGTACACCTCAAAAGCTGGTGCTGTGGTGTCAGTGTAAATGACACATACTTAGACTGGCCGACCGATGGACCAAACATCTTTTCAATACCAATTGTTTTATCCCTTTTTGCCACACCAAGTGAATGTAAGACTTTGACAAGCCATAGATTAGAGAGGTTTATTCTCTTAAAATACTACAATGGATATTTGAAAAACAATACAATGAACACCAAGAAATATTTCTTTTTTTTTTTCTACAGGGAGGTGGTCTACACTACTCAAGACAAGTTTATTGTAGTCACCAATAAAGCAAATATAACAAGAAAATGTAGGGAGAAAGATCTTCGGACTTTATATCCCACAATTAGAATGTTGCCATTGCCGATAAATATGCCATGTTTTTTTTTTTTCAATAACTTGTTGACATTTCATAGCGAATTTCTTCTCTTCTCCTTTTGGGGAAAAAAATACAATAAATTCCACTTTTAAGGCACAATATTTCACAAATAAAATTATATGCCTTTGTATACGAATTGATGCCAGTTACGAACCATATCCATACGGACATTACATTACAACCCTTTAGTTTAGGTAACGACCTAGCTTCTCACACCACTTATGTTAATGTGGTATATGGTTAATTTTTAGGCATGAAGTCGCCGTGGTCTAGTAGGTAGTGTGTTAGCTTATTAGACGTAAAGCCCGGGTTCGTATCCCAGGTCAGATATCAAAACGAAATATGAAAAAAAAAATATTTCTTCGGCAACTTCCGCTCAATAAATTTCTTAAGTATCCCCAAACATTAAACATTAACCACAACGGCGTTTTTTAAAAACCCCATCAAAAATAATTGTTACAATGGTAGAAATATACAAGAATTTCCGTTAGCGTATGAGTAATATTAATTCATGTTGGGAGTACAAAAAATATAACTCATACGCCTTCGTAATACGTACTTGTAAGTATTAAAGCAGAACCAACTTTTCTTGTCTCTCCCCGTGTTTTGTTTTAAATTTATGCTACGTTACTGTACGTATACCCTTAAAGCAATAATGAAATGAAATTTTTACTCCCCTAATATGACCTCTTGTAACGAAATTATGCACAAGAAAAGTTTTCGTTTTTTTTTAATAAAATCAACATGAAAATCTGCATTCAACAAAAACTATTTGAAACTTGAAAGAGATTCTATTTTTTTATATGTTTCTGGAATATTTAAATAAGTTTTGTTTATAAATCTTTGACTTCCATAAATTTACCATGAATTTTTTGCACAAAGAAAAACAATTTGTTTCTCTCTCTCTCTCTCTCGCCACTCATGTATAATATTAACACACACAACAGAAGTGGTGTGAGAAACTAGGTCGTAATCCTGACTGAAGGGTTGTAATGACCAATTATGTACGTATGTATGTTGTCTTAAGTAGCTCGCCTATCAGCCTCATCTTACTCATGCTTGATCGGCAAATTTTCTCCTGGCATATCTGCTTAGAGACTGGCTACTATCCTGATCGCCAATTCTGGTTTGATTTCTGCTTCCTGTTATTGTAAATAACTCGTTTATCAGCCTCATCTTCCAAATGTTTTTTGTTTCTGTTTTAATTTTTAAAATTTTTTTAAATATTTTGAAAACCGTGTTTAAAACACTTAAAGCATCTGTTTTAAATCCAAATTTTTTTTTTAATTTTACTTCTAAACATTGCTTTTATAAGTGCCACAATGAGTAGAGGAAATATGTATCAAAAGCATGTGTTGTAAGGCAGGCAGGTCTGGGCAAAGCAGGGCTGGGCAGAGCATGGCAAGGCAAAAAGTTACCAATTGCTTGTCTTTCAATGAGACACAAAATTATGTCTCTCAACGATGAAAATACCAACCAGGATGTAATTTTTTTATGTAACGAACATAGTTTCCACAAAAAAATTTTTTTCTTCGAAACATAAAAATAGAAAACCATTGCACTTAAAGGGTGCAACATTTAAGGTGTAACTTGTTTAGAAAAAAAAAATAAATAAAACTTCTCTTTTAACGTATGTATAAAAATTTGTTTGTTAAACATAGTAATTGAAATGTACAATTCCACACCTCCGGTTGGGTTACCCTGTTGTTATTTTTCTTATGGTGTAAAAAATATGTTTAACAATCCCTATTAAATAGTTTTTTCACTTCGACTTGTTCTCTGCACAAGAGAAAAAGCCAGAAATGTAAGGAAAAAGCAAACGAAAGCAAAAAAAACTATTAAGAGAGGGGCCCCAAGAGAATTACAAAAAAAAAAGAAGAGAATATCACACACACACAGAGAGACATTAAGAGTACATGTTAATTTCCAGTTGAAAACCACATAATTTCCCTTGTGTAAATAAGACAGGCAACACACACACACATATATGCAAAGCCAGAGAAAGAGAGAGAGAGAACAAGAGAAAAGAAGAATTAAATAGAGTGTGCTGTGGTGTGCTGTGAATGCATGTTAGCTAACATCATGAGAGTGTATAAATTGTGCATTATCTCAGCTATTTCCTGTCTCAAAACACAGTGGATGTCAACCACGATAATTTTTAAAACATCAAATATTTAAAACTCTACGTTCTTTAAATGCAATAAAAACATATCAATTCGAAATAAATAAATAAATTTATTAAAATTATTTTTTTTGATTATTTGCTAAAAAAAAACAGAAATTTTTTATTTTTTGCCAACATACGCTTCAATAGTACGCTGAACATAATTAGATAGACCAGTACTCGCCGTAATCCAGTTGGTATTATGTTGGTATTAAATCCCTGGCCAGACAGACATCTCTAGCAAAACGATATATGTACATACCAGAGGTCAGCAATGAGTATTCAAAACGATGAGTAGATTCGAATCATACTTATAATTTCTGATACTTATATGTACGCATTCATACTTATTTTAATGTCATACTCATACTACTCATACTCAAAGTTCAAAGTTAACAATACTCATGATGTTATTGATTTCGGCTCTCCATGACTCATACACGAATCACAAAATAAGTATGATTCGCGTACGAACATTACAATACTCACATGAAAGTTGTGCGTTTGCTCTCCTTGCTGTCTTTGTCTTTTTTGTTGATGTCTCTTTCTTCTTTCTTGGTAAATTCAACAACAACGAAGACTGTAAAATTTGATAAATGATTCTAATTACTCGAATCATTTATGAGTACATATTATAAGTATTTTTCTAAATTTATGAATCTAAATGAGTAGGCGTATGAATCAAACATAGTTCGAATGTTATGACAAAGTTGACATCAAATTTGTACTCATACTCATTGCGAGTTGTACTTATAAATCAATGTTGTAGTGAGTGCGTATGAATCAGAGTAGTTGGATTTCAATACTGTTGCCTCACTCATACTCAAAATTTCATGAGTACTTAAGAGTAGCGATAAACCGATCCATTGCTGATCTCTGATACATTCATATGAAGGCAAAATTCTGGCAAAAAAAATAAAATAAAAATAAAATAAAATTGCCATGATATGTTTCTGAAATATCTGGCGTTCGAAATCGATTTTAGAGGGTAGATCCTGCCACTCTTGTATAAAATTACCACACACAACATAAGTGCTGTGAGAAACTAGGACGTAATCCTGACCGAAGGGTTGTAATGACCAATTATGTATGTATGTGGTGTGCATCATTTGGTTACCACAGCGGCGCTAGGAGTGATCGAACACGACGATGCAGATGATCTAATGAAAAAGTCTAGAGAATTATGAGGGTACTAATAAAGCACTTATAACAGTGGGCTTAAATATAGCATAGTGTGCTATGGAAGAATTCAGCCACGTTTTAGTAAATGCAGTGCATATGAATTTTATTAAAACGACAAACCTATTGTTTGTTAACCAATCTTTTGACTGAGTACTGTAAACTCCGATTAGTATTCTTAAATTTGTCAGGGCAGTAGGTTTGGAGGTTTCCGCTGCAGTCTAGTAGGTAGTGTGTTGGCTTATTTGACGTGAGATGAGGCCACGGTTCAAACTCCAGGTCAGAAAATTTATTTCTGCGGCGACTTCCTCTCAGCAGATTTCTGGCAAATGCTCTGAGAGTAAATACAATTTCATTGAAAAGCTTCTTTAGAACGTGTCGTTTGGAGTCGATTTTAAACTGTAGGTCTTGCCACTCCAGTATAAAATAACACACACATCGTAAGTGATGTGAGAAGCTAGGTCGTAATCCTAACTAGGGGGTTGTAATGACCAATTACATATGTATGTGTTGTATGTAACAGGTTTTGGAGGATACCTAAATAGGGATAACCTATAACGTATGAGGGGAGTAGAATAGCATGTATGATCGCTGTGCGAAGATGTCTTTTCACTACAATAACAACAATAAAAAATAATTCTTTACCGTAGTAGCTTCTAAAATAGTAGGGTTGCCATCTGCCATTGTGTAAATAAAACTCTTTTTGGAAATATAACGGAATTGTTGCACTAGATTTCATGAGGTGGTATTTATATACAGTTAGCCGTCGATGTTATATTTATCAGGAGATCATTATTGGTAACTGAAATCGAATTCAAAATATCAGCAAAGGAACCGTTTGAGGTAGAAAAAATTAGACAGGAGGGCATTTGTTTGTCCATCAATGAAAAAAACAGGCAACTCACATAGAAGTGACTTTCCTTAAGTGTTTGATAAGATTTCCATTTATTGTCGTTTATGGCGGGGTAGTTTTGTTGATCTTTTTTTTGATTTGTCTCATAGAAAAGCTTGTGGTCATTCACATTCTTATCCTTTTTTTCTTTTTTTTCAGGATGTTCATACCTATTGAAACTAACCGAATTCTATAGCATCTAAGGTAAGTAAAAGTTATTTAATAAAACCTTGTTTATTTAACACAAATATGATCAGTTCAACTATACAAAAAGCATTCAACTTCAGGTAAAATGTAAAAGAAACTCTAGTATACCTTATAACGCTTGTATGGCGGGTCTATTTGTAAATTTTGTTCATTAAATACGAGTTAAATTGCAAAAATAAACAAATTTTTGTCCTTTCTTCAACTTTTTCAAAATAAAATAATTCAGTTCGTAAGACCCCACCATTTAATGGTAAACTTGTCATCGTTATATCGTGTTCAAATACTTTGAGAACCTACTCAATTAGGCCTTTAAAAATGCAAGAAAGAAAAACAAATTTTCCAAAGCATTGAAGGAAATAAAAAAATACAAATATTCGTGTTCCTTCCATATGCCAAGAAATAAGCGACTGACTGTTGCAAAGTGTTACTTATTATCCTTACTTTATCCTTATTTACTCCGTTAGTTACATATTTCATAACCTCAATCGCCGCAATCACAAGTGGTGTTGATACAAGGCAGAGGATATAAACCACAGGAAAGAAAAAATAAATTTTCTACAGTCTACACATCCCATCCCTGTACACTTTGCACATACACTTTTGGTCCGGAGACCTGGTATCAGCTGAAGCATACGGACAATGTATGAGTATTTTTGAATCTTCAAAAAAATAAAAAAAATGAAATGAGAAAAAAGTGTTGCCTATACAAAGGCTGAATGCTTGCTGCTTGTTGTGTTACATAACAAAACCACAAAGCAAGTGCATCTTCTTCTGCCATTATTTCTTTCTTGTTTTTCTTGTATTTTCCTTATTTGGTTATAGGACGACTTATTTTTCATGTAGTATTTCAATGTGTTTTTCCTGCTGTCAGCGAGTAAAAACTGAAGGGAAGGCAAGGGGATGGACACAGCTCATAAACAATTCTACACGATTTCAATTTGTTACATACAAGCAGCAACAGCAGCCGTTGTTTTTTTTTTTTTTTTGAAAAATATTGAAAAAAGTTTTTTCATTAAATTTATTTACTTAAAATCAAACCAACAACAACACACACACATATACATACATAAAAGGAAGTTTTATTGTTTTTGGTTATCGAGGCACTCTCGCAAAACAAAAGAAAAAAACTCTGCATTGCAAGGCTTTCAAAAAAAAAAAAAAGTGATGACCAAGGGAGCGGGTTTGAGGTTAGAAAAATAGAAACAACTTTCCAAAGTAGGAAATGGAATTTTTATTATTTTTTAATTTATATTTCTTTTTGTTATTGTTGTTATTGTTTATGTTTATGTTACAATTTCCTTTTGGTTCTATAAACAAATTAAATGAAAATAAAAAAAAAGAATTTTAGGTCATATGAAATGTGGCGATGCTATGGTTATAAAGTATTCGCATAAAAACCCGATCAATTAGAACTCTAAACTAGGAAAAGGCAGTAAAAGACGCCTGAATTTTCCACAATTTTAAACCGAAGAAGCATATGAGTTCTATAAGCCCCAAAGGAGGATAGAGGTAGACTTAACCCATTAATGCCCGAATTACTTTTTTTTCCAACGGTTACCGTTTTGTTTTTACACTCAATTTCCTCTCAGAGCATAAAAACTAAGGCAACCTCTGCTGCCAACTTAAGTTCCCCCTGTCCACTAATGGGTTAATAGCGATTGAAATTTAAATTTTAAACTTAGCGCAACATTTCGCTGCCACTGCGCTAGGTACAATAACTCAATACACTTTCACAAAGTTCGTTGTATCTTAACAAAGACAAATGGCAACCCTATCATTCTAGAACCTAAAACAAAGGACAAACAAGCCAACTCTATTGAGAACTTGTTGTATTTAAAAAGGCAGACGGGCTGTTCAAAAAACTTTCTTTTTGATTGTCATCCTAATTAAAGCAATAAATGCTGCTAAAGAGGTCCAGCTCTGTATAAATTTTTAAAGACGTTCATTACGTACAGATCTTCATGACAATTTGATACTCTAGAAACTGCACAATAAGGCTTGAGGAAAGAAATTCTTTTTCAAGATGTCTGAGATGAGATTAAAACTCTGGAGCTTCGGCCCAATGAGCTAACAGATTACCTACTAGGTTTGGTAGGTATTGTGGCGGACTCCGCTTGAAGGAAGAGATCCCAGTTAGAGCTGCATTTAGGCAACAAAGTTAAAACATTTCTTAAAGAAAACATTAAAGAATCCGCAATAAATCTTGCAATTACAATCGTCTTTATATTTGAGAGCTCGATCAAGGATATTAGGAAGAGAAAGGTCAGAAATCTCTAATCTTTTTATGATAAGAGCAGACTCAAAGCTCCTGTAGAAGTCATTTGTCGGAATTGCCTTTTGGCATGCCTTCTACAAAAGACATGGATGGACGGCCATGTGAGTCTGTCAAGCAGAATTTAGCAAAATTGTGCGTACCCTCTTGCTGTCAACGAGAATTAGTCTTCCTGTTAAAATAGTTGAAATCGCCGTAGTTTGGTAGGTAGTGTGTTGGCTTGTTAGACATGAGACCACGGTTTTAAGCCCATGGCAGACATCTCCAACAAAACGAAGTATGGAAAAATATTTCTTTGGCGTCTACGTCTCAGTAGATTTCTGGCAAAAACCTCTGAGTAAATAAAATTGCCATGCAAAAGTTTCTCAAAAATTTATCGTTCGGAGTTGACTTTTAACTGTAGGTCCCCCGTCACTCATGTATTCAAATTAACGCACACTACATAAGTGGTGTGAGAAACTCAGCCGTAATCCTGGCTGGAGGAAAAAGTAGATAATATCCTAGTTAACTGAGGTAATCGGAATACCTATGCCCTGTAGCGTGTCGTAGATTGTCAACTCCTTATCGGCCCTTACCAGCTCATCGTCAATTCAATTTCCAACGATATTCCTATGTCCTGGAACCCATACAAAATTAACTTTTGAGTAATTCGAACTTTCCCTAAGAAATTCTCAGCCTTCGTAAACAATCACGGACATGAAACTACATTCGTTAGGGCCTTGATTGCAGATTTTAAGAGCAAACTACATCACCCAAATTAGCAATGTGCCTCTTTGAAAATAGCTATGATACTAGTTTAGTATCAGAACTCTTGAACAGAGAATATTTATCGAAAAAAAAAAAAAAATATGATCAAAGATGATCAAAACTCTCCATAAACTTAGCCGCTGTTAAAGCCTAAATTGGAATGAGATGCACAGTTGTAATCGAATAAATTCCTTGAAATTTATCAATATTAGCCAACAAGTCGACTCTAAAACGTTGAAGCAGTAGAGAGTAAAATATTGAATTCAATTCCATTTGCGTATACAGGACAATCAGAATCGACTGTCGAGTGATAACATTATTTGGAAACTACATGTCAATAAATACCAATTCTTCCATTGATCGTATCGTTTCGATTTTCGTTGCTCTTTAGTACTTACATTTGAATGAAATTACATTGAATTCAAATTGATTTCCGTATCCAAGACTCATTATTGACCATGACAATCAGAATCGTCTGTCAAGTGATAACATTATGTTGAAACTACACACGGTTAACAAATTTCAGAAATTGTTTAACCAATCCGTTTTCGTTGAAAATCTTTATAGTTTCCTCGACTTTAAGCCATCTTTTGCATTGGTTAAAAAATTTCTGAAATTGAACTGAATTGTGGCCCTGCACAGGCCCACAAAAGTATACATCCGATTAACAAATTTTACAAATGTCTGAACCAATGCAAAAGACCGTCTTAAAATCGAAGAAAGATGTCAGACAATTATAAAGATTTTCAACGAAAACGGATTGGTTAAAAAATTTCTGAAATTTTTTAACCGTATGTATACTTTTGTGGCTGAGTGTACATGTCAACACCGTCCAATTCATCCATTGACCGTATCGATGCGATTTACGACTCAAAAACCGTACCAAGTGGGGCATATTTTAGAGTGAATAAGCAGTTTCTGGAAAGGCTCTGACTGATCTTCACAAAATTCTCTTTGTTGATGCATTAATTTTAACAAAAAAAAAAGAGCTTTGTTACTGAAGATAATTTTTCGATAGAAACCTGCTTCTCAGGCAGAGCAAATTTTGACAGGAAAAGTCAATGATTGTTAGGGAAATGCATGGTGACATGGTAATGTCATTCGTCACGATTTTATTTTTATACGGGAAAACCTATTATTTCTCTAAAAGCAATACTACAGTTGCATAAACTTTTAATTTATTTTCTTTTTATAAACAAAAAAGAGAACAAAACATAAACAAACAACACAAACATAAAAGAAACAAAACTTTAACTATAAATTAAGTACTCTTGGGCATTAAAAAGTACTATGTAAAGGAGAGAATATGAAACAAAAAACTGCATTAACAACACTGAACAATTAAAAAAGAAGAAAAAAACTTGTTTATTGTGTTATTGCATGTAAATAAACGTTTGCGTGTGTGTGGCACATTCGTTTTACTTTTTAAACTAAATTTAACGATCTAACCACCGTACATAGCTAACCAGTGAAAAACCACAGGTCTTCTCTTACTCTCTTACTCACTCGTTTTCTTCGCCATACCTTCATTTGATCTCATTGAACAGGACATGTATGATGATCTCCAATACAAAATATACGAATACTTTATAGTATGCATTTCAAAACAAATACATACACAAGCTCAAGTGAATACATGGGAATTTTTAATGGATGAATGTATGTATGTGTGTGTTATGTGTGCATGTTTATTTCTGTTTAAACCATGTTTTGTAGCGTATTTCCTAATTTATATGTTTATCTATACTTTAAAGCTCTTGTATGTATGAGTGTATGCATATGTGTGAACAAGTGAATTTGTTTATGTTTTATGGGAGAGAAGAGGAGGGTAGGAGAGTGTGTAAAAGAGAATTTGTTTTCCTTTGGGTATACAAACGCAGTTTTGTGGTGCATTTGTTCATGATGCATGTATTGTTGTTGTTGTTGCTGCTGTAGTTGCTATTGTTATTAATGTTTGCTTGATTTTATATCTTGTTGTTGGTGTTATTCTGTGCTACTACAAATTGGTTGAAAGTAAACACACACACATACATATGTACATGCGATTGTGTTTGAAATTTATATACAACGAATGTATGCCGGTATTCAAATAGTAGAGAATTTATATGCACATGCATGCAGCAGCAGCATTGGAATAAAGAGTATGATGGTGGTTTACGAGTGTATTCAACGTTTAAGGACAAATGCGGCAACAACAATAATAACAGCAGCAGTTAAAGCGAAAAGTGGAACATTTAAAATATATTTCTATGTGTGCTCCACACATGGCTATCAATTGGCATACAGTTGGCATTTTATCGTTTTCTTTTGAATTTTATTAAAAAAAACCTTTAAAGAAGTTAAGTTAGGTTAGGTTATAAGTTTAAAAGTCTATTTAGAGGTTAGGTTGAAGTCGCCGTAGTCTAGTAGGTAGTGTGTTGGCTTATTAGACGTAAAACCAGGATTCGAACCCCAGGCCAGACATCAAGACAATATACAAAAAGTATTTCTTCGGCGACTTCCTCTCAGCAGATTTCTGGCAAAAACTCTCAGAGTAAATAAAAATGCCATGAAAAAGTTTCTCAAAAATCTGTAGTTCGGAGTCGACTTTAAACCCACCACTCATGTATACAAATTAACACACACAACATAAGTGGTGTGAGAAACTAGGACGTTGTACAATGGGTCAATTCGACCACCGGATACTGTACTTGTCTTCATTGACAAGTACACGTCCTCTAAACTAACCTAACCTAACCTAGAGGTTAGGTTATACGGGTTAGGCTCATTGTGCTATCACAAGTCAATATTCATCGCGGGAATAAAATAGTCTTAATAGGAAACCATCCCATACTCCGAAACAATTGCTGCTATTAGCTGTGTAAGCATTATTTTGGAGAACTCAATCAAAGACAACTGGAAATCAGAGGTCAAGAACCTTCGTTCATAGATGGATCCCATACGAAAAGATCTGGGGCGTTGATACATAAGCCAACAGATAATCTCCTTCTCCTTGAATTCACAACTCCTTCAGTGCTTTCATACATACATACACACACACATACATAATTGGTCATTATAACCTTTTAGTAAGGATTACGACCCAGTTTCTCACACCACTTATGTTGTGTGTGTTAAATTTTATGCAGTAGTGGCGGGACCTAAAGTTTAAAGTCGACTCCGACTGACAGATTTTTGAGGAAACTTTTTCATGATATTTTCTTTCATACATATTTCGTTCAGTTGGAGATGTCTGACCTGGGGATCCAACCGTGGCCTTACATCTAATAAGATTACCGCGACTGTACTTGTAAAGTAAAACGCAAATATTCTCTGAATAAACGACATCGTTTACAAGTACCTGATGTCTGACCTGGATCGGGATCGAGTCGTAGCTTTACGTCTAATAAGTCAAGACACTTCCTACTAGACTACAGTGACTTATTAGTACTATTAATCTATAATGTCAATAACAATTTCGATACTTCCTAGCAGATATGATCACAGAAAAGCAACATAGGGTCCGCCCAGATAATATAGGGCTCATAAGTGAAGGCAGATCTAAGGCCGAACATTTTTGCAAACGCAGTTCTTGGAAGTAAAGGGTGTTTTTATAGAGGTATAGAGAACTTTAAGTTGCAATAAAACCAACGATGGATTATTCGATTGACATGAATTTTATTTATCCGAAAGATAATCTTGTGGCATTACATTTTAAATATGATTTCTGGCATATGACAGCCACGGCTGGCGCGGATGTAGTCCAATCTGGACGTCCAATTTTCGATGACTTTTTCCAACATTTGTGGCCGTATATCGGCAATAATACGGCGAATGTTGTCTTCCAAATGGTCAAGCGTTTGTGGCTTTACCGCATAGACCAATGACTTTACATAGCCCCACAGAAAGTAGTCTAGCGGTGTTAAATCACAAGATCTTGGAGGCCAATTCACAGGTCCAAAACGTGAAATTAGGCGGTCACCAAACGTGTCTTTCAATAAATCTATTGTGGCACGAGCTGTGTGACATGTTGCGCCGTCTTGTTGAAACCACATCTCCTGGACATCATGGTTATTCAATTCAGGAATGAAAAAGTTAGTAATCATGGCTCTATACCGATCACCATTGACTGTAACGTTCTGGCCACCATCGTTTTTGAAAAAGTACGGACCAATGATTCCACCAGCCCATGAAGCGCACCAAACAGTCAGTTTTTCTGGATGTAACGGTGTTTCCACATACACTTGAGGATTACCTTCACTCCAAATGCGGCAGTTTTGTTTGTTGACGTAGCCATTCAACCAGAAGTGCGCTTCATCGCTAAACAAAATTCGCTTATGAAAATCCGGAACAACGGTAATCTCGTTTTGGGCCCATTCGACGAATCTACGCCTTACTTGATGATCGTTTGGCTACAAATCTTGCACGAGTTGGATTTTGTAAGCACGCAAACCAAGATCCTTCCGCAAAATCCTCCATAAAGTGGATGAACACAGATCCAATTCCTGTGCTCGATGGCGGATGGACTCATTCGGGTCTTCCTCAATGCTACGCTCTACAGCAGCAATAGCTTCTTCTGTACGCACCGTACAACGTCTCTGGGGATGCGAGTTATCAATAAGAGTAAACGTGGTGCGAAAACGTTCCATGGTTAATCGAATTAACTGCTCTGATGGACGATTTTGTCAACGATAAAATGGACGTAGTGCGCGATACGTTTTCCGCACAGAACCATTATTTTCGAAATAAAATTGCACTTATTTGCAAGCGTTGTTTAGGCGTGAGTCTATTCATGATGAATTGCCAAACCAAACTGAGAATAAATCATTTGACAGCCTGTTAAATCGGTCGCCATCTTGAAAAGTAATGCCAACTTAAAGTTCTATACCTCTATAAAAACACCCTTTATAAGGCGCTATGGGCGGTTTCTGTACAACTCGTATTACATTTTCCTTCCAGGAGAGTTTAAGGTCCAAAACAGCCCCCATGAAAAGAGACTAGGAAACCAAGGATTGCATATTTAGAAACCTATATACAAAGGCGGCAATCTCTGCCTATTCACTGTTCTCAGCGATAATAATGAGCCTGATTTGAAAGTCATTAAATTTCGTCATAGCATGATCGACTTTCTCTCCATAATTTCATTATTTCAACGTTGCAATATGTAAACATAGTACTCGCCTTTGGTTATCATCAGTGAAAATCAGTTTCCGCAAATACAAAAAAATAAACTTGCCTGCGGATGGAATTACAATTCACTGTTCCCAGTGAGTTTTTGTTTCGGTTGCGAAAATAGCGAAGAATTCAGTTTAAGAAACCACACCAAACAACAGTGCATCTTTCACAGAGTATTGACAGCTTTGGCTGTTATTCACACCATTTTCGGCAATTACTCTTACTGATGTAACCATTGAGCTTCATTGGTGAAGGTAATCTTTCAATGAAAACATATGTATTTCTCATACAGCACAAATTTTTATAAAAGATTCCACATCATTTGCTAGCTCTCAACGTTTGTCAGATTGTGGAAAGGCAAACCGTATTAAAATCGCAAAAGGGGGGAACCTCAGTGAAGAGTAAATATGCACAGTAAAAAATATTAAAAATTTATTTCCATGGCTATTATAACAATTTTGAATTCAAATATTTTATTTCATTATTTAATTTGTGGCAAAAAAAATTGTTTACTTTCTTTCATAGCCCACTGTATGCACAACAACCAAGCCTATACCCCAATGGCGTATAAAAACGAAAAAGGAGAACGGAGAACATTTTTCTAAAAATAACATTTAAAAATAGACACTGAAATACATGTGTGATGGATTAAATTTAATTCTCCTGAGGTTTTTGGCCAAAAAACAACAGAGTTGCCATTCTTTTTTATACAAATAAAAAAAGCATTGAAGAGAAAAACAAAATATGAAGGCAAACACAGGATATTGTTTTCAATTTAAGTTTTCGTTTGTAATTCTCTAGGTGTACCATACACTCATATTCACTCATATTTACAGGCGCACATACCTATACATTTGTATAATAAATTGAACACACATACACACAAACACACACACTAGTTATTGCAATTACTCATGTGCATGTGTTTCACGTTTCCTAGACTCTGCATTTCTCTTGTATTTACTTTTGTTTTTATAAAAAGGGTTATCCATCAATAGGTTGCACAATTGCAGTTAAATAAAACACACATAAGAGCTCTCGGATTTCTTTAAAATGCTGGGTCCTGGCCATTATATTTGACGTCATTAAAATGCTTGCATCTGGATGCGGGGTATTGCAGGCGATTCTTTTGTGGTTAGGTTAGGTTAGAGAACGTGTACTTGTCAATTAAGACAAGTACAGTACTCGGAGGTCGAATTGACCCATTGTACAACGTCCTAGTTTCTCACACCACTTATGTTGTGTGTGTTAATTTTATACATGAGTGGTGGGTCCTACAGTTTAAAGTCGACTCCGAACGACAGATTTTTTGAGAAACTTTTTCATGTCAATTTTATTTTTTCTCAGAGTTTTTTTTGCCAGAAATCTGCTGAGAGGAAGTCGCCGAAGGAAATACTTTTTGTATTTTGTCTTGATGCCTTGCCCGAGGCTCGAACCCTGGCTTTACGTCTAATAAGCCAACACACTACCTACTAGACTACGGCGACTTCTTCTTTTGTGGTAGTTTTTTTTAAATTTTTTCTCAGTTTTCGGGCGGTATTTCGGCAATACCCGAACGCATACCTATTTTTAAATGCTGCAACGTTAGGGGATAACTCCCATAGACCTAAAAATGTCTAGTGACCCATGAAAATATCTAACGGTGTCAAGTTGCATGCCTTTTGGTGGCCAATTACTTGCTGATTTAATTGGTCATAACAATCCTTTAGTCAGGTTTAAAGCCTAGTTTCTCACACTACCCAAGTTGGGTGTGTTAATTTTATTTATAAGTGCCGGGACCTACAGGCTTAACTCGACTGCGAACGACAAATTTTAGGGAAACTTTTAATGGCAATTTAATAACTCGCACACTGCTGAGAGGAAGTCGCCGAAGAAATATTTTTTCGTATTTTCGATGTCTCAGCTGGGGTTTGAACCACGGACTCGGAGTTAATATGTAAGCCAACACACTACCTACTAGGCTATGGCAACTTTGTGGCCAATTATTGTTGTGAAGTATTTTGAAACTTCTCATGTAGTGAACTTAGAAACAGTCGCGGTTTTGTGAGTCGTGGCATTGTCTTGTTGAAACCACATATCCCCTGAGGTCATAGTCTTCAAACGGCGACCAAGTCAAGTAGGCTTCTGCGGTAATGTCGCTTTATTGACGGTAAAGGCTTTTCTAGGGCCATTTTTGCAAATAAATGGCTAATGAGCGTATTGTGTTAACGACTGAAGCCACTCATCAAAACCCTGAATGGATCTTATCAGTGCGGCTTCAGATCTGGCAAGTCCATCATCGACCAGATCTTTACACTACGTCAAATCCTGAAGGAAACCCACGAAAAACAAGTTGCCACACACCATCCTTTTGTCGACTGTAAGGCAGGCAGCCTTCGATAGCCCAATAAGGGATCGTGGTTTTGCCGCAATGTCTGAGCTCGGTATACCTGCGAAGCTAATAGGGCTATGTAGAATGACGCTGGCTCGGCCATGTCGTTCGAATGGAGGATGATCCTCCGGCTAGACGAGAGAGGACGATCTTGCCCTGTCATCGATTGGTATGACCAACTGACATAAGCGCGCAAGAAGCAGAGGCGCCTAGAAGGATGTGTTAAGACAGGCCGAAATGCGTTAATCGGGATATTAATTGCTAATTAAGGAAGCAAGTAAGAGGCTTAGTGACGCCTCCAGATTATAAGGTTCGCCAAACAGTAAATTTTTCCTGTTGCAATAACAATAACAAATACAATAACTTTGCCACAATTCATTCTGAGTTCTCCCAGTCCCAACCGTAATCCCCAAAAAGCCTCATCACTGCAGAATACTTTGTTTTAAAATCAGCCTAGGAAGCCTTCCCGAGCTTTGGCACTTTATCAGAAATAAACGCATCCACGATGCTGTGTATTGTTAGCTGAATTTAATTGGCACATGGTTTGGACTTTACATGGATGGAGATAACCGTTCAAAATGCCAATATGTGTCGTAATCAAGTAGAATTTATGGATTCGGATTATAGGCGACAACTTGTCTAATAAACGCACTATTTGTGGCAATGTGTACGCTGCGACAATGCTCAGAACTGACCCCATGTACATATAAGTCTTTCAATCTCTTTAAATTGTTTTATAATCTTGGCAATTCCTGACGCAATAGAGGGCCCTGGAAGACTGTTATTCTACTAGTCGAATGTGGCGGCCATAATCACGGCATAATTCTCGAAAAGTGGCAATATTTGAACGACGTCTTCTGAGATTTCCAAGTGTTTTTCGGCGTTCTTCGATCCATATTTGCAAATGTCAAGCCTTTCATAGAATAAATAACATATCAGAAGGAAGATATTTAACAATTAACAGCCTTGCCTGACCCCGTTGCATTTGAAACCACTAAAGGGATAATGCTGTATGCGCGTGTAGGTGTGTTCTCGTGTCTATTTGTTGTTATTACGTGTGTATCATCTCTTTTCTCTCTTTGAATGGTGGCCGAGTTCTCTAGGCTTACATGGCAACGTATTTGTTGCATTGCATTCTATTGTTGTGTCGTATTTACTCATGTTGCATGTGGTTGCTATTCTTTTAATATTTTCTCTCTTTATTTTGTTTTTTTTTTTTCCTTTTTTTTTGCTTAATGTGAGTTTTTGTTTTGCGGGTACTAGTGTGTTGTGTTGTGTTGCATAGTGTGTTATGTGTGCTGTTGCTGTGATGATGATATTGTGTCACTTGTCCTGTTATATTTAATCTCCACTTCTCTCTCTCTCTTTCTCGTTCTCCCCCTATTTGTATGGTTTGTATTCGTATAGTAGTTCTCTATAGAGATAAACGTTAAAGCATTCGTGTTCTCTTCCTTAAGCCTTCTCTGATGTCAGTTTCTGTTGTTCTGTTATTGTTGTTACTCACATTAATTCCTTTTTTGTTTTTGTTTTGGCTTTTTCGTTTTTGTTTTATTTTGTTTGCGTGTGGTTGACATGATTTTGTTTGCTTGTATTTAATTGTGTTGTTGTGTTCGTTTTTATAAATTTTAATGTCCTTTTTTAAGTGATACATATGGCAGGGCAGGACAGGGCAGGTTTATGAATTTTTAACTATTTTTCACATTATTTTTGATGTTGCTTTTGTGCAACCCCGGGTTTAAGCATTAAAATTCGTTTTATTTTACGTCACTTTCAAAATATTCCAAAAAGTTTATTTTTATTTTCCCCCAAAATTGTTTTTAATTGATGCACTTAACCGCCATATCCGTGATAATAAAAAAAAATAAATTTATTTCGTGAAAATTTAGTTGTCAAGTGTCAATAGCAAACACACAAACTTGATTCCAGAGTTACATTTAAAAACAACAGAGGCAATTACCATCAGTATACATACATGGCCAAAATTGCTAAACACAGGATTATTGAAATTATTATTCAAGACCAAGGATGAGCGCATAATAAGGCTACTAGGTGGCTTAGGTGTAGGCCGATAGGTATGCGTATCTTGTCATGTGTCTTCGCCTTTACTCTACCTACCAACCATTTAGTACCTTTCAAAATTACTTAAGTTTTCACAGAGGCGAAAGGAGCAGTGATACTTAGTATCAACATAGTCGTTCCTACGGAAATATCAGTCCTCATTGCACATGGCATGGTCGCCATAGTCTAGTAGGTTAGAGCTGCATCCACGGTTCAAACTCCAAGTCAGACATCTTCATTAAAACGAAATACGAAAAAAATATTTCTTCGTCGACTTCGTCTCAACAGAATTCTGGTAAAAAATTTGAGAGTAAAAGAAAAATTGCCATGAAACAGTTTCTCAAAAATCTTCGAATTCGGATTCGACTTTAAACTGTAGGTCCTTCCACTCGCATATAAAATTAACGCATACAACATAAAGTGGAGTGAGAAGCTAGGTTGTAATGGCCAATTACGTACGTATGTACATATGTATGTATGTATATATTGCACATAACGTAGCTCAAACAGCACATTCAGAATATTTCCTGACATAACTGACTAGTTGATGGCGTTTAGATGGTTAAATAATATGCGAGAAAAATTAAATTGAATAATACGAATACCGGGATTCGATGATGAACTCGTGAGTTTTGGAAAAGGGTCGTGCAGACTATATCAGCCTGGTAAACTAATATAAATCGTTAAAAATTTGAAAGACGTATAAAATAGCCTATTGTGGAGAGAAGTCCTAGTACTGCGATCATATGATCTATTGTACTGCCTTTAATCTATATAGGGTATCCCTGTAATGTCTCTCCCAGACAAATTTCCAGATGTTGTTCGGTGTTAGTAAGGACAACTACCTGCCGTTTTTACACTGCACTACGCTTTCAGTGAGCACGCAACGGTGAGATCAAGGGTGAAAAAGCAATTTAAAAATATTGATGACAGATTTCACTGCCAAATTGAGCAATTAAAAAAGGCCGACATGTGCATGAAATTGGCGATATGAACAAGAGCGGAGAGCGTTTAGTAGAATTATGCAGTATTTTCTCGTAGGCATTCGCATATAGTCATCACCGAATGGAAACATACAGAACACAGTAGAATTTGTCGTTACAACCCTTTAGTCAGGATTACGACCTAGTTTCGCACGCCACTTATATTGTGTGCGTTATTTTTTTTTATACATAAGTGGCGAGACCTACAGTTTAAAGTCGACTCCGAACGATAGATTTTTGTTTTAAGAAACATTTCATTGCAATTTTATTTACTCTCAGAGTTTTTGCCAGAAATCTGTTGAGGGGAAGTCGCCGTATATTTTTTTTTTCATATTTCGTTTAGTTGGGAGACGTCTGACTTGGGCTTCGAACCGAGTCCTTGCGTCTATTAATCCACGACAGTGCCTACTAGACTACGGTGACAATATGAAGACAACATTTACAAATATTACTCCAATCTTGTTGCTCTTTCGCAACTTATGTTTTTAATTTTAACATAATGCACAGCATGAGTAGGGCCCATCCCCTGATTGTTATACAAATTCGGAATGCAGTTGCGTCAATTTTTAACTCTTACCTAATTGAGGGTTAGGCGGTTGACTACAAATCCAAGTAATCAAGATGTGACTCAAGTTGAAAAAAATTTCAACACAAATTTGTATTTTAAAATTTTAGGGGCTTCCAACTAAACGAAAGCGGCGAGTTCAAACCTGATTTGATAAAAAAAAAAAAAAAAACTCGTAAGTCTTCTGGCAACTGATTTGAGAACACAAAGTTACTATAAGAAGACTTGCCCAAACCTATGGTCAGAAGACAGATTTCGCCAATTATAAATGAAATCAAGGCGCAATGCATGTTAATATGAGTTATCACAACGTAATCCTGACTACTGGGCACTAATGGCCACTAATTTGTGTGCATATGGGCATGTGGGCCGCCTACGACGATCATGATCATGATGATCAAGTAGTGCAACTGCATGGGAAGGAGTAGGATTCGATGAGAGCAAAGTTTCTTACGGCTGCACCCAAAACAGCAAGTCAATTAATGCTAACGAGGGTATTGTATCTCGGCAACGAAATATGGCAATCCTAACACTCTAGAATCTGCTACAGTATAGCAGAAGTATCAAATGAAGACAACGTCTTTAATGCAATTGAAAGAAATTCAAAATTCATAATAATAAATTAGAGGAGGTGCTTTATCATCAAGTTATATAAACTGTATCCCTAAATGCCTCTTAGACCTCCTTATAGAGGACAAATAATCAGAAAAAAAAAGTTTATTTCGAAGCCCATTTTCTAACCATAAAATATTTTTGCATTTTTTCTTTTAAGAAACAAAACTTATTGTAAATAATGGCAAGACAAAAGGGACAAAGTGTAATATACGTCATTCCGTTCTAATCTTCCTTTTAGAATTCTTTCATTATTGCAGTGCCAAATGACGTCAAACTTTACTGCGTCATTTTCAAACAGGATTTTAATGGAGGCAATAACAACAACTGCAATTGCTAGTGAAAAACCTTGACTTTTTGTAAGATATACGATGGATTATGTTATGTTTTATAACAAATAAAAACAGAAAAATAAAAAGAAAACAAGAAAGACAATAAATTATATTTTAAATTCAACACATGTTTTACAAAAATACAAAAATACTGAAGAATAAAAAATACTGCATATATTCAGGCTGCAATAAATTATTTTAAATTCAGTAGGAACAAAGGGGATTTTTAAAAATACTATGTAGAGCAGGGGGTTAGGAATACATAGTCAAGAAAAGTAAGAAGGAAATTAAATCGTACTGAACATTTTTTTCTTGAAATTTTTTTGGATCCCAAATGATTGCTATTAATACGTTTGGGACGGACCTTGTCGTTATACACCAAATACATTTAAATTACCGCCTCTGAGGAAGTTTTCGATGACTTTTGATAAGATTTTTGGCGGAAAAATGCTTCAACGGCAGAGAATTATCTGCGTAAACATGGTCGCATGATGCAATCCCATAAGAAAAGTTAAAAGACTGCAAATCGTATGATCTTGATGATCCATTAACGGCAAATGTCTTCATTGAAAAGCCAAAATCGGGTATTGCTAACACCGTCTTGTTGCAACCACAAGCCGTCTAGATCATAATCCTCAAAAAAAAAATTTGTTTTCATTTGTCCATAGCGCTCGGAATTGATGGAAACAGTTCTTGCAGAGAATTTTTCGAAGTAATATGGCAGAATAACACTATAATGTCCACTAAATATTTACTTTTTCTGAATGCAAAAACCTTTCTACAATCACTTCTGGATTTTCCGAACCCCACATGTGACAATTGTGCTTGGTGACGTAACCATCGAGAGAGAAATGAGAATTAAGGCGGCAGAAAATTGTGTTCGAAAAATCAGCTTCAAAAACCTATTGCTCTAGCAACCAGTCAACACTCGGCATAGTGAATGATTAGAAGGCTTTAATTATTCCATGAGTTCGACTTCATAAGGAGGGATGTGCAAACATAATAGATTACCGGGGAATTGGAATACGTATTATCCGATACACTTTCTCTAACAGAAGCGATATTTTTGGCAGTATGTACATTTCGAAGTCACCGTAGTCTAGTAGGTAGTGTAGTGATTTATTGGACATAAGGCCTCGGTTCAAACATCAGGTCAGACATTTCCCACAAAACTAAATATTAAAAAATATTTCGACGGTGACTTCCTCTCAGCAGATTTCTGGCAAACATAAATAAGATTGCCTTGAAAAAGTTTCTCAAAAATATGTCGTTTGGAATCGACTTTAAATTGTAGATTCAGCCACTCATGTATAAAATTAACACACACAACACAAGTAGTGTGAGAAACTAAGTTGTAATCATGACTGAAGGGTTGTAATGACCAATCATGTATGTGCATACATATGTATGAATGTACATATGTATGTACGTATGTAAAGGGTCCGCCAAATAACTTTTTTTTTGAAAATGCTTTAAAAAAAACTACTGAATATATTCTCAAATTTCTTTGTTTATTTGACAGTACAATCCTTCCGGTTAATAATGGAAAATAATTTCATTCAAATGGCTGCCTACACCAGAAGATGCCGATTTTGGCAAAAAAAAATCATCTTTTCAGATGAAGCTCATTTTGATCTTGGCGGGTATGTAAACAAGCAAAATTGTCGCATTTGGGGCACAGAAAACCCGCACGCATACATTGAAAAGCCGACGCACCCAAAACGAGTCACTGTTTGGTGCAAACTTTAGTCCAGAGGCATAATTGAGCCATTTTTCTTCGAAAATGAGCAAGGAGGGGCCGTTACAGTCAATGGCGATCGTTATCGGGCCATGTTGACCGAATTTTTGTTCACAAAAATTGAAGAGGAGGATAATGGCAACATTTGGTTTCAACAGGACGGCGCTATGTGCCACACTGCCGAAGCTACACTCGATGTTTTGCGCCCTGTTTTTGAAGATCGCATTATCAGCCGCGAGCTGATGTCGTTTGGCCACCTCGGAGCTGCGATTTGACACCGTTGGAGGGGTGCCGTCAAAGATAAGTGTTACGCCGACAAGCCAGAGACAATTGACGCTTTAAAGGACAATATTCGTGAAGCCATTGGTGAAATACAGCTGCACACAATTGATAATGTGCTTAAAAATTGGACCGATCGTGTAGGCTACTGCATGGCCAGACGAGGCAGCCACTTGAATGAAATTATTTTCCATTATTAACCGGAAGGATTGTACTTTCAAATAAAAAAGGAAATTTGAGAAAATATTCAGTAGTTTTTCTTTTAAAGCATTTTTAAAAAAAAAAGTTATTTGGCGGACCCTTTACATTGCGATACTGTGCAGGTCAGACTATATTTGTAATGCTTCCAGTCTCTCCAATTTTTTTCAAATCCTTGCCTACTCCTTGCACAGTAGGCTGACCATGATCACCCCGTAATGTTTGAAAAGTAATCACATTAGAGAGACAGTTTCAATTATTTTTACAAGTTCTTCATATTCTTTCACAAAGAAATTATACTATAGAGCGACAAATTGCTAGTTTTGAAATCACTAAATGTTATAGTGATCTGTTATACAGATTCAGATTAAAAATAAAAGTTTTGAAACATTTTAATATTATGTTCAGACATGCACTTTTATTGAGTCAATATTCGGTTTATTGATTACAATATTTTAATTGTTTAGACATAACAATGTAAGCAGTTCAGCTGCTTATTCAATATTCATTTGACAGCTGGTAAACAAAACAGCTGGTTGTTTTTTGTTTTTATTTGTCGTTGTTGATATTTGAGTTGTCAAATATCAATAGAAAGTGTTCGGAAAATTGTAATATGCTCACTGAACGTACTTATGACAATGCTGTATTTGAAGTTTTAATCAATATTATAACAATTTATGAATTTATTGAGCAATAAGTGACATTTTATATGAAATATTGAGATCAATAAAGCCATTTATTACGATTTAATCAATATAAGGGCATGTCTGAACATAGTATAAGAGTAACAGTTTTAAGGTTTCAACATTAATTTTTTTTATCATTTATTTATCACTTTCAACCCATTGTGCAAACACCATTGCTGTTGCATAAAACATGCATGTGACCATCAACATCATCATCATCTCCATCATCATATCATGCATGTTGTGCTGCCTGCATCTTGTATTGTCCAATACAATAATGCATTACAGAGTCATATTCGTTGGACATAACAATTGTTGTTAAAGTCATTATATTTTTGTATTTCAGACAGACAGAAATATTATAAATTATTATTATTATTATTGTTGTTTTTGTTGTTGTTGCTGCTGTTGTTATTTTAAAAAATGTATTGTATTGTACTGTAGTAAATCCCTAAAGATATGCTATACACAAATGCATTTACGACCAGCAGCATAACAAATAGCAGCAACTGTGCACAACCAATACAAATATAAATTTGTGTGTGTGTAAGTGTATGCTCGTGTGTATGTATATATACACATACATACGTATAACAAATAATATTTACAAGAATAATAATAAAAAAAAAACAGAGAATTTAAAATAAAATAAAAATTAAAGAGAATTTTGCACACATACACTTGCAAAAAACATGTGACTCAGCAAATAATGCCACTGGGTGTGTGTGTGTTTGAGTATTTTGTTATGAAATAATAAAGAGGAGCACAAAACAGAACACAGTGACAATAATGGTCATATTCGTAGCATTTTAAATACAAAATATTTCATAAAACAGAGGAAAGTACCTAAACTAACGAAAAAAATTTTAAATCTTCATCTTCTTTCTTTTTTTTAATACCTTTTAAAGGTAAAGAATCATATTTTATTTCTAAATTTAATTTTTCTTGTGAGACTTACCCCACCACGTCCGGAACCTTCAAGGCGTTCATCATCAATGTAAATTTCATCTCTCGGTGATAGATTAGACGACGATGCTGCTGTTATGCCTGTTGAGGATTTCGAATTCTGCAAAGAAGCACAAAAAAAATTTAATTTATTATTACAACAAACAATGGTAGAGGATTTTAAAATTTATTTTTTAATTAAAAATTTTACAGAAAATTTTTTATAAGAATTCTTTTCATTTTTTTTCTCTTGTTTTTCATAATTGGTAGTTTTAAAGTAGGCTTTAATAAACGAATTTATTTTTTGAAAGCCTTAAAATAGACAATGAATTCTTTGTAGGATTTACAATTTATTTGTATTTGGTCAATTCACACAAGTCGTTGTATCGTTGTATTCATTGTATTGTTGGACGACTATACAATAATGTATGCTTGTTGTTGATAATTTTAATGTAAAAATCCGATACACTCATAACAGATTTTTTTCATATGTTTTTAAAAGTTGTATTGATTTCGTGCTATCACATTGTGTGAATGCCAAAAATTATGAAGAAGAATACGAAATACACAATACAGCATAGCATTGAGCGTTCACAAAAAAAACCAAGTGTATTCAATACAACATACACGATACAAAGTCGTGTGAATTGGCCAATCGTTTTTTCTCAATCGCAGGAAATGTAAGTAAATATGTGTCTGCTGTAAATGACTCGAGAAGAAATGAAGGTAGTAGACCAGGGGAAATATATGTAAATCCATTAGAGGTGGAACTGGTATACCTCCAGATAGGATATTTCAATTTCGAAATTACAACAAGCTTGATCTACATAGAGCCGCCATAGTGTAGTTAGCTTATAAAGCCTCGGTTCGAACCCCAGATCAGACATCTTCAACAAAACGGAATACGAAAAAATATTTCTTTGGCGACTTCCTCTCAGCAGATTACTTCGAAAAATTCTGGGAGTAAATAAAATTGCCATGAAGACTTTCTCAAAAATCTGTCGTTCGAAACTGACTTTAAACTGTAAATACAACCACTCATGGATAAAATAAACACACACAACATAAGTGGTGTGAGAAGTTAGGTCGTAATCCTGGCTAAAGGAACGGAGTGGCCAGTTATGTATACAAATCGCGAACCCTTCCATTGAAATTAGATGAGATTAGATGGCAGAGGTGGCTGTCCACCCATATCAGGTCCGTAATGCATTTTCTCCCTAAGATCTAAGGCCATTTGTGGCTTCTGCTGAAACGACTTATACTTCAAATGTCAATTACTGACAGATCGTTTATAAAGGGTGTTTTTTATAGAGGTATAGAACTTTAAGTTGCAATAAAACAACGATGGATTATTCGATTGACATGAATTTTATTTATCCGAAAGATAATCTTGTGGCATTACATTTTAAATATGATTTCTGGCATATGACCGCCACGGCTGGTGCGAATGTAGTCCAATCTGGACGTCCAATTTTCGATGACTTTTTCCAACATTTTGTGGCCGTATATCGGCAATAATACGGCGAATGTTGTCTTCGAAATGGTCAAGCGTTTGTGGCTTTACCGCATAGACCAATGACTTTACATAGCCCCACAGAAAGTAGTCTAGCGGTGTTAAATCACAAGATCTTGGAGGCCAATTCACAGGTCCAAAACGTGAAATTAGGCGGTCACCAAACGTGTCTTTCAATAAATCTATTGCGGTGCAATCTGTGCGACATGTTGCGCCGTCTTGTTGAAACCACATCTCCTGCACATCATGGTTATTCAATTCAGGAATGAAAAAGTTAGTAATCATGGCTCTATACCGATCACCATTGACTGTAACGTTCTGGCCACCATCGTTTTTGAAAAAGTACGGACCAATGATTCCACCAGCCCATAAAGCGCACCAAACAGTCAGTTTTTCTGGATGTAACGGTGTTTCCACATCCACTTGAGGATTACCTTCACTCCAAATGCGGCAGTTTTGTTTGTTGACGTAGCCATTCAACCAGAAGTGCGCTTCATCGCTAAACAAAATTCGCTTATGAAAATCCGGAACAACGGTAATCTCGTTTTGGGCCCATTCGACGAATCTACGCCTTACTTGATGATCGTTTGGCTACAAATCTTGCACGAGTTGGATTTTGTAAGCACGCAAACCAAGATCCTTCCGCAAAATCTTCCATAAAGTGGATGGACACAGATCCAATTCCTGTGCTCGATGGCGGATGGACTCATTCGGGTCTTCCTCAATACTACGCTCTACAGCAGCAATAGCTTCTTCTGTACGCACCGTACAGCGTCTCTGGGGATGCGAGTTATCAATAAGAGTAAACGTGGTGCGAAAACGTTCCATGGTTAATCGAATTAACTGCTCTGATGGACGATTTTGTCAACGATAAAATGGACGTAGTGCGCGATACGTTTTCCGCACAGAACCATTATTTTCGAAATAAAATTGCACTATTTGCAAGCGTTGTTCAGGCGTGAGTCTATTCATGATGAATTGCCAAACCAAACTGAGAATAAATCACTTGACAGCTGTTAAATCGGTCGCCATCTTGAAAAGTAATGCCAACATAAAGTTCTATACCTCTATAAAAAAACACCCTTTACTTATGTGAGGGTCATACCGTCCCGCTATTTCAATGGGAAAGTTGTGACAGAATGTAGTTGAACTCACGCATGGGCAGTTCATCTATTCTACATTTTACCTCATACTCATATGAATATAATGCGGTGCCGCCCTTTGATTGGGAAATCTGCGAAAGCTAGAAACCGTACTGGAGTTCATTAACTTACAACATAGTGCCCTGATATCCGCCTGACTAGGAGAAAGTATTTTTATCGCTACTTGCATTGCCGACAAATCCGATTGGAAGACATTGTAGTGATCCACCAGTAGCCTTATGAATTGAGATATAATTACTTGGAATTTGTGACGTATCGCAGGCCTTTTTTCCATTACATAGTCGAACAAAATACCTGTAATCTAATAGAGACGAGTGTCCGTGTTTCAAGCCCCATTTAGAACAACACGAACTACGAAAAACATGTTTTTCCTCGCGTCTTCCCCTCAGTATTCATCAGGTAAAAACTCTCGAAAGCATATAAAATTGTCATGGAAAGTTTCTCAAAAATCTGTCGTTTGTATTTGACGTTAAACTGTAGGTCACGCCACTCGTGGATAAAATTAACGCACACGACATGGTTGGTATGAAAAGCTAGGAAGTAATTCTGTGTAACATTCAAATACAACTTGAAATGCTTATTCTGGCCGCCTCCACTGTTACAAGGAGTGAATACGAAAAAATTTTATTTTTATTTTATACAAACTAAATTCGATGGTAAAATTATTTCAATCTTTATTTAATAAAGAAAAGAAAATGTAATCTGAAACATATTATTTAAGTTGTAATGCATAAATTGATGTCCTTTCATTAGGACTTTTAATATGTATGTTATCTGTTACCATTTTGCTGGAAGTCTATAAATTTCCCTTTACAGCCTTTTTAACTTTTTACTGAGTTTTCTGTGTATTTTAATAATTCTTTTTTTTATATTTCAGGTAAGCAAAATAAAAAATTTTCGCTACTAATTATTGGTAAGTCGACGAAGACCTGTTACAATTTAAATTTTTTAATTAAAAAAAAAAACAAATTTTTTCAATATTTTTCATCAATCTGTTAAAAACTATGAAATATAATCTTAAAACTACATTAAGGTGAATTGGTTTCATATTTTTTTTTGCTATATTTAGTACAAAAAATTGTCAATTCATTCCAAAGTTCCTTTCAAATCAGTTGATCGGCTTAGAATATGAAACTTTTTTTAAATTTATTCTTAAATAGTTCAGAAACTACTAAAAATATTTGAAAGTAATCTAAAAACAATTACAATTACTCTGCACACTCTATACAAAAAAAAAGAACTAGGTCTTATAAAGGGTCCGCCAAATAACTTTTTTTTGAAAATGCTTTAAAAAACAAAACTACTGAATATTTTCTCAAATTTCTTTTTTTATTTGAAAATACAATCCTTCCGGTTAATAATGGAAAATAATTTCATTCAAATGGCTGCCTCGGCTGGCCATGCAGTAGCCTACACGATCGGTCCAATTTTTAAGCACATTATCGATTGTGTGCAGCTGTATGTCACCAATGGCTTCACGAATATTGTCCTTTAAAGGTTTCAATTGTCTCTGGCTTGTCAGCGTAACACTTATCTTTAACGGCACCGCACAAATAATAGTCCAACGGTGTCAAATCGCAGCTCCGAGGTGGCCAAACGACATCAGCTCTGCGGCTGATAATGCGATCTTCAAAAACAGGGCGCAAAACATCGAGTGTAGCTTCGGCTGTGTGGCACGTAGCGCCGTCCTGTTGAAACCAAATGTTGCCAATATCCTCCTCTTAAATTTTTGTGAACAAAAATTCGTTCAACATGGCCCGATAACGATCGCCATTGACTGTAACGGCCACTCCTTGCTCATTTTCGAAGAAAAATGGCCCAATTATGCCTCTGGACCAAAATCCGCACCAAACAGTGACTAGTTTTGAGTGCGTCTGCTTTCCAATGTATGCGTGCGGGTTTTCTGTGCCCCAAATGCGACAATTTTGCTTGTTTACATACCCGCCAAGATCGAAATGAGCTTCATCTGAAAAGATGATTTTTTTTTTTGCCAAAATCGGCATCTTCTGGTGTAGGCTACTGCATGGCCAGCCGAGGCATTCATTTGAATGAAATTATTTTCCATTAATAACCGGAAGGATTGTACTTTCAAATAAAAAAAAAAGAAATTTGAGAAAATATTCAGTAGTTTTTTTTAAAGCATTTTCAAAAAAAAAAAACGTTATTTGGCGGGCCCTTTAGTCCAGAAACTACTAAAAATATTTGAAAGTAATCTAAAAACAATTACAATTACTCTGCACAAGCTATTCAAAAAAGAAACTAGGTCTTATACGAATATAGGCTGGAATAACTATGAACCCTAAAAGTCTGCTTCAATTTTATCAAGCCTTGAAAAACCATGTATTTTTTCTATTAAATTGTTGTTATTGTTGTCTATTGTTGTTTTTCTCTTCGCTCAGCTGCAAATTGTTTATATTGCGTACAATAATTTTCTAGTTTGTAAACCTAAAAGTAGACTACAACAATTATTCTGTAGTTATAAGGCACTCAATTTGTGTTATTAAACTGATTTCATGCCCAATTAGGTTTTGAACCTTTAAACACAAAACAATAACAACACACAACACAAACACACAACACTAAAATACATACTCAAACATACATACATACACACAAAAACAATGCCACGCATTGTTTATATTGATGTTAAAAACCTAAAAGTAGGCAATTGTTTTCGTTTCTTTCTTTTTTTGCTTGTTTTCTCTGCAAGCCATAAACGTAAACCTAAATAAACGTTTATAAGCGAGAGCATAACATAAAATTTTACTGGAATTTCCAAGGCTAAATTAAATTTTTTTTAATTCTAAATTTACAAAAAAAAAAACGATCAAAAATTAAAGGTTGAAGGTTAGTTAGGTTTGAAACAATAATTCTTAGAGAAAAAGAAATAATATTCGGCTGCGAATAAAAGTTTTAATATAAACATTTTTAAATACACAATTAAATTCCCAAAAGTAGGTAATAATTTTTGTAAAATTTTGTTTTTTATTGCCACCACATTATGGGTGTTAAATATTTTGCAAACGATTTTATTTTTTCTTCCAAAAGTTTTGTAAACAAAATTGATATGTATCCCAAAAGTAGACAACATTTTACAACGAAAGCTAATGAAAACTTTTCAAGGATTTTAAAAACAAATAATTTAAAATAAAATACCTTTTAAGGTTTAATTTTTTCTTTGAAAGCCTAACAGTAGGTTATAAAAATAGAAAATGTATTTTGTATACAGAAATTAAAATAAAAATTTTATGAGTCTTCTCACCATTACGGCATATGGCAATCGTGTCATGCTAGAACTTGTTTATGTAGCCAAATCACTTGAGAGAACACGCTCCCTAACAGAAGTATGTTCATGAAAAAAAGTGTACAAAACTGGAAAAACAACTTTGAAGGCTAAACTTACATACCCTATAATATTTTGCTATTTATTTAGGCCTAACTAAGGGCACAACGGGCCGTAATGTCTGCTCAAGTCACCACTTCAACCTACCTTAAGCCTAAGAGAGTGATAAGGATTGTGTAGCAATTATAATTTATAAACAACGTTTAATATTTAAGCAGGTATTATTACTGGAAATATGAATTTTCATGCCTAAAAATAGACTTAAAAAAAGTTTGCTTTGTTTACAAAAGAAATTAAGGAGAATATTTTAAAAGAAACTCACAAGACTTCATGCAGACGGCCAATGGGCACGACTATTTGCAAATATTACAACTAAAAAGTGGAGTTACAGGGTAGTGATGCAGTCATGGAGTGTATGTAGAGTATAACCTAAGGGACGGCGCAGTTTAAATGCTGTTTGAAATACGCCTGTTTTATAGCCTCATTGACACTTCGGACTTCGGAGCTAGAGCAACAGACATTTAATGATGATTCTTCGAAAAAAAATTCTCCTCACATTGCGGAATTGATTGCAAACTGGAAAAATTAATCGATTTCTGTACATTATGGCCTGAAGGTGTCATCTCGCAAACATTTTTTGGTCTGCAAAGGAAGATTAAGAACAGGAGAGTGTATAGTTTGAACAAGAAATTACTATGAGTAATAGAAAACAACCGTTTGTGGCTTTATTGCATGAGAAGTTTCGCTACTACTACGGATTTTGCTCCACCGGAAATCGTGTATTTTACGTAGCATCTGTCTTTTTCGCAGGGTACATCCATTTGTAGTCGATTGGTTTGTATATCGCACCCTGCATTACAGATGGAATTCGATCCTTAGGAGGACTATTCGTACGTACTTCATACCTGGAGAGGTCTCTCCTGCCTCTTATAATTTAAAAAGATTCAAATCTTAATGTGCACAAACACTACTCCCGCTGTCCTGCTTCCCATAACCTATTTTCCTAATTCCAACATAAAGCACTGCATGAGTAGGAGCTTCTCCCTTAATGTTTCTCTTTTTTATGATTTTACGTGGCAGCAGAATTTATCCAATTTGAAGCTTTTTTGTGAGTCTATGTACAAATTCTTATCTACGAGAATATTCCATTCAAGTTAGAGAATATGAAAAACAACATTTGGCAAGTTATCGCCGATATAACGCCCAAAGTGTGTGGAAAATTCATCGAACACTACCTCAGAAGGTGTTCACTTAAATGGCTTTGGATTTCGCAAATAATGGTAATGCCCAAGCGTGATGGATTTTCTCAAATTTGTTTTTAGAACCGAGAATTAGAAAATCTAAATTTCATCTTTTAATTTTGTTCAAAGTTTTCTTGACTTTCAAATGGGAATTTTGATAGAAAAACCTGACAGCGAACTCCGCAAATAAAAATAATATTTAAGTTGTGCTAAAAATGAATCGCAATTTGCCATTACGTTTCAAATATCATTAACATATTTCCTGTATTTGCAATTATCAGTTGATATAATGGAAACAACATAATTGTTGCTCCTAAAAGTATGCCAATAATTTTCTAATAAACTTGTTTTATTGACATACCTCTGTATTACAACTCAAAAAATTCACTTTAACATACTCAAAGGCTTTTAAAACATTCAAACAATTTATTCAGAGTTGTTGTTAATAACATAACAACAAAACACAATTTTAAAGCATACTTTTTGGGATTATTACATAAATAAATTGTAGCATGACACAAAAATGGAAAGCGAGAGAGAGAGAGAGAGAGAGAGAGAGCAAGAGAGCGAACGAAAGAGAATAAATAAATAAGCAAAAATTCACAAACAAACATTCAAGCCTAAAATAATAGAAATTGCAATACAAATAAACCAAAGCGGCAATCAATATATTGAAATGAATGCATGCGTATCGAGAGTATTTTCTGAACAAAAGTGAGCATAATGCAGCAGCCGTAATCAACTAAACAGCATAGGCATGTAATAAATAAAATATCAATGCGCGTTTTTTTCAAGCAAATAAACCAATTTTTCGATTTCATTTGATAAAAATTTAGAGAAGTTTTCATTTCTCTGTACTAATTAGTTAATATAAGCTGTGGCTCCCCCTTTAGATTTCAATTGTGTATGATTTTATTTATTTTAAAAACATGGAAAACAAAACATATTGACATTAAACATTAAGCGAGTGACACATATAAAATTCACATCGCATTTTCTCATTTCAATTTCAATATCGATATTCGTTTGCACATCCCAACTCTGCAGTGTGCCTGCCTTACTTACTAACCCAGCAAATATTTACAATTCAATAAAAAAAACAAAGCAGTCAACATTTAAAAATCATTTTAAAATAATTCATAAAAAAAATTGATCATATAGAAGAATATGAATATCTTCCGTTGTAATCTTGGTCGCCGTGAGAGCAGCTATTACTATTCTAGGACTACGTTGTGATCTATGAAGTCACAGGGTTTATGTACTTTATAACCATCGTAGTCTAGTAGTTAGTGTGTTGGCTTATTGGATGTGAGGCCGCGGGTCAAACCCCAGGTCAGACGTTTCAAACAAAAGGAAATACGAAGAAAAATATTTCTTCGGTGTCTTCCCCTCAGCGGCAGATTTCGGGCAAAAACTCTGAGAGTAAATAAAATTGCCATGAAAAGTTTCTCAAACATCTGTTGTTCGGAGTCGACTTTAAACTGTAGTTCCCGCCACTCATGTCTACGAGATTAACACGTACGCCTTCTTTGGGAGCTTGAATTCGGTGTCGAGAGCCGACATCAAGGCTCTCTACAGATTCATTAGTGGCTTAGGCTGGTTGAGAGGCTAGGACTTCATCGGTGTAGTCGCGCTCTCCCATCCTTTTGTTGTGTCTGGTCTGTGTGATTCCTCCGCTTCTCACTCCCCCCTTTCCCATATACCCTCCTTTCATCCTATCCCCTATACTATCCTTCCCTCCTTTAGGACGTTGTACAATGTGTCAATCCGACCTCCGGGTAATGTACTTGTCTTGACTGACAGGTACACGTCCTCTAACCTAACCTAACCTAACCAAACACGCACAACTTGGACGGTGTGAGATGCTAGGTTGTAATTAACCACTATGTTAATAGTCTTAAGGCCCCAGTATGCAACGTTTATAACATTAAATACGTGTCGTGCCGTTTTGATTTTTTTTGGAGCCAAAGAAGTTTTTATTTCATGAGTGTAGATAGAGTTTTTTCGTTTTCTAAGTGAAAAGCTAGTCCAATTGTGTTTTGCAGCTGTCAAAAAATTATAGTCTGAAAGTGTAAGCCTTAGGCTGTAGGCATCAAAACCTTCCAGTCAAGCATTTTCAGTTTTGTGTAGAGTTGTCAAAGATGCGTGTTCTCTCGGGGAGTTGTCCTAATGGACGTTAAAAAGATGGTGGCTGTTAAATTGAATACAGAAAGCATACCCAATAAAAAAAGCAATAAAATCATTTACAAATACATACATAATTGGCTATTACAACCCTTCAGTCAGGATTACGACCTAGTTTCTCACACCACTAACATATGTTGTGTGTGTTAATTGTATACATGAGTGGCGGGACCTACAGTTTAAACTCTGAATGACAGATTTTTGAGAAACTTCTTTCATGGCAATTTTTATTTACTCAGAGTTTTTGCCAAAAATCTAGTGAGAGCAAGTCACCGAAGAAATACTTTTTGTATTTTATTTTGATGTCTGGCCTGGGGCTCGAACCCTGGCTTTTCGTCTAATAAGCCAACACACTACCTACTAGACCATGGCGACTACAAGAATACGAAAAACGGTTCAAACAAAATATTTGGAGGGTCTCTTCATGCTACACCGAAGTCGAACTGTTTATTAGGGCGTGCAACTATAAATTTCGAAAGGCCCTTGTTATATTGGATGCTGATAAAAGGTAATACGTTCACTTCAAACATTGCACTGAAGCAACAGAACGAACAGATGTGGTTGCTAGGTATAAATATCTCTTGTCATGCTAATCTGCTTATGGAATTACTTTGGATTGTTAAAGAATCATAGCGCTATTGTAGTCGCCGTAGTCTAGTAGGATATGTGTTGGGTTATTAGACCTGAGGCCACGGTTCAAACCCCAGGTCAGATATCTTCAACAAAAAGAAATCTGAAAGAAAATATTTCTTCGGTGATAAAAACTTTGGCAAAACCTCAGAGTAAAATAAAATTGCCACAGAAAAAGTTCCTCAAAATCTGACTTCGAAGTCGACTTTATACTGCAGGGCCCGCCACTCATGTATAAAATTAACACACACACAACATAAGTGATGGTCGAAGCTAGGTTGTAATCCTGACTTAAGCGCTGTAATGACCACTTATGTATGTATGCATGTATGTATTGTACAAATTCACGAATTCACGAGTTATAAGAAGGGGATTTAAAGAGAAGAAATTCTGCTCCTCTACTTGTATTGACATTTTTTAAGCATGCGAATGAGTGTGGTTTGTGATTTGATTCATAAGCTGAAAGTAAATATTGTGGACCTGTTGTAAAGCAATATTATCGTCTAGAAGTTGTGGTAGAAGATTACTGCAGGTCTATTATTTATCACGTGTGATCTAGTCACAACGAAAATAATTGATTATTAATGAAGAAAACTTCAGATTTTTATATTTTCCACCTGAATATATTGGTGGTTTGTTGGGTTAGCAATCAGTAATCGAACTCTCAAAATTTAAAAAAGTCTGTGTATGAATGCGAAAGAGAGAGAGAGAGAGAGGCAGAGAGGCAGAGAGAGAAAGATAAAAAGTAAATTGTGTGCCTATAACGAGTCTAAAATTTATCCATTTATTTTATATATTTTTTTCTACAACAACAATAACAATAATAAATATATATATTTTGTTTGTATTGTACTCTGTACTCAACCTACTGTACTTAGAAATTTGTGCTCTTGTCAAACCCTATATATTGTACGTATGTATAAAAACCAATTGAATATGAAGCCTATTTTGTTTTCTATTTTACATAATTCCTATGAAACAAGAGTGTGTATGTATGTGTGAGTGTGTGCGTGTATATTATTGGATGAGTATGTCATTTATGGTATTTGCAAATGTAATGAGATTGGCAGGATATTACAAAAACAACAAGAAAAAAAGGAAACACATAAAACACACACAAACAAATAAAAAAATGTATTTGAAACCAATAAATTGCTAAACATACACACACACACAGCCACACACACACATTTTATGTAGAGCAAAAGCAAATCTATTAAAAAAATTCATTGAGACCTAAAAGTAGGCAATATTTTTTGTTTATTAGTCCTCTCTCTGTGTGTATGTTAATGTCTATTTATTACATGACGATAACGACAACAATGTCAAAGGCTGATGATGTGTAAAGAGTGACTGACATTTAATTTTAAAAACAAGTCATTTGTTGATAACATTTTAAAGTAAGAAATGGGAGAAGACTTTTTTAAAAATTCTTGGAAATAATAATTCATAATTTATTACTGCCTAAAAGTAGGCTTTAGATTTTCCTTTATGCTTAATTGCAGGCTTTTTAAGTAATTAAACTGAGGTTTTTCCTTTTTTTCTTCAATTCCGGTTATCTTTGTTGTGGAAATTTTTTATGGAATTTTGTTAACATTTTTAATATTTTTTTTGGTAGACAGAAAAACCCAAAAAGTTTTGGCTTTTCACCGCATAACTGCTGTAACTTTAACCAACAATTTCCTTTCAACTCTTTATTTTAGGGGTATTAACCCTGTTTTTAAATTTTTCCACAGCTAATCTGTGAAAGTAAGAAAATGTTGTTTTAAATGGTAGAAAAAAAGAGAATTGTAAACTAAACTGCACATTGTATCGGGTTATTCCTTTAGTGGTTTCAAAATAAAATATCAAAATTAAATATCTGTCATCTCAGGGGTCATTCATTTATGATGATGAATCGTTTAGCAACCAAAGGAAACGTAAAAATAGTTAAAATTGGCTATAAAAGTAAGGATTCAAACGAGTCGCCATAAGTCTCGTACCACTTAAGGAAACCTGAAGAGATTGCAAGCTTTACAGGTCACGAATGCTTCGGTTGAACATTTACAACAATATTGAGCATCATTATTGTCAGAGCACTATGGTAGCATTATAACTAGGTTAGGCTAGGTTAGATTTGAGGACACGTGTACTTGCGATTAGGGCAGCTACAATACCCAGAGGCCAAAAATCCCATTGTAAATGTGCCCTAGAAGAGAGAGAAAGAGGGTGAGAGAGGGGAAAAGAAGAAGATACCTCTACCTACCGGAAAGAGAGGAGGAAAAAAGATGAACCACAAACACACAAGAAAGAGAGAGACTTGATGCCCACTTCTCAACCAGCTTAAGCTACTCATGAATCTATGGAGAGCTCTTATATCGCGTCCGCAAACAACGGTTGCAGATGTGTTTAATAGTCACCAACTCCTCCTCATGGCAATATACGCTGCCATACTCCGTCTGGGATCTCTTCCGGATCCCTGTCATCGGTCTAAACTCGCCGTGTTCTGTTATAAAACCAATAAATAAACTCAGGCTGACCTTATGCCAGCCCAGGAGCAAAACTGTTCTAGCACCATCCATAGAAGGCCATACATTCCTGGACACACAACATTCTGATCCATGCCCCCAACCCTTCTGCTCTTCCTCCCCGGTCCCCGATCTAGTAATGAGGCCATAGAAGTGGCAGATTGGTGTATTAGGATGAACTATCAAGCCCCGCTCAGAAAGTGAACTTTTTTTAGACTGCAATTCAAAACTATGAAGTGGGCGATGGGTGTTTCCAACAAGAGAATGTTGTCAAGAGCAATACAACACCACCGATTTTGAGTGTGTTACATGAGAACTGTAATTTTATCTTTAGACAACTGCAATTAAGTACTCAGGTTAGGCGATTTAAGCTGTTAGACCTTCTTGTAGGGCTCCTCTTTAATGACCGCCTTTATCAGTTCTTTACAGCGAAGCAGATATCTGAATGTTGTATTGGGAGTAGTGGTGAACAAATTTGCTCACTGTATCTTACGTTTTCCAAGAGGTGGCACTATTTGATTCCTACATAATGTTTGTTGGTGTTTTAAAATTGAAATACTATGACGACAATTTAACATTTTTTTCCCGGACTCGTATCTAGGTTGCTTACGTTTGATTTGCGTTTCTTAACACATATGATTATCACAGTTATTAGTACAATGAGTCAATTCGACCTCCGGGTACTGTACTTGTCACCTCCTCTAACCTAAGATTATCACACTCTCATACTGATGTCATCAGGTGTAGTCAAGCACTTGATCATTACACCAAACCGATATACATACATACGCATCGTATGGGACGGTCAAAATAAAGAATACTTCTCAAGCTTAATATATGACCTGAAATTTATGAAATTATTTGACTTTTTTTATTTTATAGGAGCAGGTAGTAGTTACGTTTTAGGTTTGAATTATAAGGCTAATGCATAATAAACATCCAACGAAGAGCCGAGAGCTTCAGAAGTAAAGTTATCAATGCGCGTATTTGAGCATTGCATTAATGGTTAGGAATTTCGCTTCTATCGGCTAAATTAGGCCGCTTAAAAAAGATTGCTTGGTTCGAACGGTTTAACTAGTGGAAGCAGTGTGCTAATATAGCCAAATGTTTAGTAATAGCCGCCGTTGTCTAGTACGTAGTGTGTTACGGCTACTGTTCAAACCTTAGGTCAAGTCAAACATCTCTAACAAAACGAAGTGCAAAAAAATTCTTTGGAGACTTTCTCTCGCAGCAGATTCCTAGTGAAAGGTCTGAGAGTAAATACAAATTGCCATGAAAAATTTCCCAAAAGTCTGCAGTTCGGAGTCGGCTTTAAACCGTAGGTCCCCCCCTGACACTCATGTATCAAATTAATACACGTAACATATCGACGCCTCCATTCTATAACGTTCTAAGTGTACTTAGAACGTTTCTAATGTTCTTGCATTTCTCTAACTTAAATACTGTCAAAATTTGGTTAAGATACGCCGATCCGTTCCGAAGTTATAGGGAAAAATCTTCTTAGAATACACATATGGTCGTATGTCGCGTGAAAACTTTGAGAGTTCATAACTCAAAACACACTTTTTCGACTTAGAATGTTATAGAACGGAGGCGTCGATATGTGGTGTGAGAAACTACGTTGTAATCCTGATAAAGAAACTTAAACAACAAATACCCTGTATTCCTATGCATTTGATGAATTACATTATTTTTCTTAATCACAAAAAAAAAAAAAAAATACAAAAAATCGTAGTCAACAGGGTGTTAATGATTAAGTATTCAAGTGTAGCCAGCACTGATGGATGTTATTTGTCACACTTACAGAGTGTGTTTTATATTACAGAACCCATGCAAATTTGTCTGCGTTGTAATCAGTGAATGCTAAACAAAATAAACTACAAATAAACAAGGAGAGAGTCAAAGAGAGAGAGCGAGAGCAGGAGAGAGCAACCAAGATAAAAAATATTGTTTACATTTCTATAACAAACCCAGACAACAAGTTAAAGCCATAAACAACACGAACAACAGCAGCAGCAGCCATTTTAAAAAAGCAACCACACTGCACATAATAATAATGGAGGGGGGATATACAAAGGGAATGTAGGAGAGTGAGAGAGAGAGAGTGGAACTACATAGGAAATATGGTGTGGTATTTTGTTTAAATTTTATTTTTATTTTATTTTGGTGAGTAAGTACATACCACTCACTACTCACTACCTACTAAACCACACTACAAATACAAAGGAAAAGTTGCGATTCTTTTTTGAAGGAGCATTATGTCGGTGGAACAGGTATAGAAATGTGTGTGTGTGCAAAGCATTGAAAATGTTTTTTTTTTTTTGTTGGTAGTTTTATAATGTTTATTTACTGTTAAGTCTAGGAGAATAGTTAAAAATAGAGAGAGAGAAAGAAAGAAAATAAAAATTATAAACAAGTAAAGCGCCATCACTACTGGTAGAGTGTTAACAACAGCAACAAAAAAAAAAGAAAAAAAAAACGACTACAAGGTGTGAATAACCGTAAGCTTTTTAGCTGTTCTAACTACTCTATGCTACAGTACTCCTCTTCGTCTTTTCTTCCCTCTCTTATTTTTCCATTCGATGGCATTGTAAGCAATGTTTGCAAGCGAATGTTTTTTTTTCAAATTTTATTTAAAAAGACGAGTTTTTTTTGTTTCTTTCTTTCTTTCTTTTGATAAACAAAAGATATTTGACGTCTGTGGTGGCGTTGCTTTTTTTTGCATTTCTAACTGCTGCTGTAGTTTGTTGCTACTGCTGCCTCCTACTTTTATAAGGCTTTTGTTTGTTACGTTTTTTTTTATATTTTACACGAGTTTCCTTTTTTCTTTCTTTCATTTTTTTATTTGTGAAAAGTTAAATAAATTTTCTTTGGTTTACATCTTTCTTAATTCCGTGGGTGTGTAAATTATTTACTGATTAAAAAAAAAGAGAAAGAGAGAGAGAGAGAGGGAGAGAGGCAGAGACAGAGCGTAATTTGAAAAGATTTTTCAAGATGCTATGCATGAATAAAAATCAATAAAATACACGTAGATAATTACGAAAAATAAGGCCTTAATGGCGGGGATAAGCTTCAAATCAAAAAAACGATTTCAAATATAAATTTAAAGATTTTTATTTCATTTCCTTTTAATGTCTGCCTCGTAAGGCGTCACATGCATTGCTAAATTATACTCTCTGCACACGGCATGTAAATAAATGTCAAATTTTCAGGCCTTGATTGCCAGCTTTGTTGTTCTAATGATTGGTTTGAAGATGGATTTGGAAATATGGCAAATGGACGTTAATTTGAATAGATGTTGGCCCATACCCGACATAGTATATGTAAGCAGTAATTATTCCACTTTTCCAATTTTACCTATTCCGCCATTCATCTGTAACACATCTTGGCTGGCATGTCAAACCGGCATTTCTGTAGTCTCCTCCTCTTCTTTCTCGTATTTACAGATTCTGTAGATGTTGTTGAAGTCGGCGGAACCCCATGTCAAACATATTCAACAAAATGAAATACGAAAAATTTGTATTTGTCGCGGCGACTTCCTCTCAGCAGATTTCTGATTTTAATCTGTAGGTCCGTATAAAATTAACACACACGATATAAGTGGTGTGAGGAACTAGATCGTAATCCTGGCTGAAGGGTTGTATTGACCAATTATGTATACATGTACGTTGTAGTTGGTATCCTTAGCCTCTGGGTATATGTAACCAGGGGCCAATGTCCAGTTATAACTGATATGAGGTTCCTTAGATTGTCTGATTAGATTTAAAGCAAATTTTTTTTCTTTTTTGCAAATGAATTAGGCTTGTGTGAGAGCATTTATTTGCCTCTATACAGAGAAATGACAAACTCGCATTTGAATTCCTTTTTGCAAATGCGCTCGCTGTTTTGTGCTTTAATTTCTCTCCGTGTACGGAAACCGAAGTAATGGTAACCCACAGACATATCCTCATCTTCTCTAAATACACCCGGAATTTCTAAACAATTTTAAGTGCGTTGAAGTCGCCGTAGTCTAGTAGGTAGTGTGTTGGCTTATTAGACGCAAGGCCAGGGTTTGAGCCCCAGGCTAGGCATCAAGACAAAATACAAAACGTATTTCTTCGGCGACTTTCGTTCAGAAGATTTCTGGCAAACACTCTGAGAGTAAATAAAATTGCCATGAAAAAGTTTCCCAAAAAGCTGTCGTTCGGAGTCGACTTTAAACTGTAGGTCCCACCACTCATGTATAAAATTAACAAACATAACATAAGTGATGCGAGAAACTAGGACGTTGTGTAATGGATCAATTCGACCTCCGGGTACTGTACCTGCCTTAATTGACAAGTAAACGGCCTCTATTCAAGTACAAAATTGGAGATTTACTGTAATGAAATATATTTAAAGCGCTGCTGTGTGTAAGTTACTCTGATATTGGAATCAACATCCAAATAACAGCCGTCCAGAAAGTCCTTTAACCTCTAAATTTCAAAAAAAGGAAAGTCTTGCTGCGGCACCCCTTGAAGAAGGGTTCTAGGATTGCTAAGGACGAGTTAAATGTTTCATTTAACTTTACACTTAACATAACACAACAGTATGCGTTTTTCCACAGGACGCTGATTCTATGTAACGATAGTTGGTAACTCTATTATCCTAGAATTTGCTACAGTAGAACAATCGAATGATTAATAAAACAGAAACCAAGCAAAGAAATCATGGAAAGTTGAAGGAAATGTTTTGCAACAGTTCATGTTTCTTAAAGGAAGGCCGTAGCTAGTAGGCCCACCTAAGATTCGGAATCTTATACAATCTTCGTTGACAGTCAGTCTGCCCTGAGGGCCATTGCTGTAAATCGCGGCTAGTTTGTTAGTGCAAAGGATCCTTTAAGGCCAGATTGAATCCGTCTATGTTGGGTTCCAAGAAATAGCGGTATACTGGGTAATACAGCGGATGTTCTCGCTAGATTAGGTTCATTTTTTGAGGGCGAATTGATAATTGATCCTGATTCCTCAATTCCCCACTTCTACGGCCTCATCACTGGATAGGTCAGGGAGGAAGAGCAGAAGCAACAAGAGCCCAATATCCTATATCATACAAATAAAGAGTTTTAAACTACATACACTACAATAAATAGGGTGGGTATCGTACCGAGCATGATAAGGCTTTCAAATACTTGTCTTCACAGCAAATATTTTCTTTCGTTTATTCACAAACGTTAAGAAAAAAAAGAAATTCGAAAAAAAATTAAAAGAAATTATAGCCTCATCTACGTATGGAGCATCATCTACGAGTAGAGCGTATCTCCCATAAACATTTATTACCAGTCTAATGCCATTAATTATTATCAAATCATGCCTAGCTCTTAAGCAAAGTTTTTCATGTTCATGGGCATATTCTAAGCGTAGAAAATTACGCTCTCTTACAAACACATATTAACTGTTAAACACACACACACACAGTCTCACTAAAACATTTGAATTTTTCTTCCCCCATGCAGTAATAATTTGTAGCCAATGTAATGCCATTAAAATTATGTAAATTACTCTTTCTACCTCTCTGTTCCCCCTCTCTTCAGCACTCTCTTTATCTCTCTCGATCTCTTTCGTTTTGCCTTTTATTATCTCCATGGTTTTTATTTATTTTTTTTGCTACAGGTTTTACACAGAAAATAAAGAAGGAAAATGATGTTGAGAGAAAACCTTTTTTGTTTTTGTTGTCTTTGTTCTTCTTCTTATACTTTTAACGCCATTCAAGGCAGTTAGTTTTTCGTTGTTGTTGTTACCCATTTTTTCTTCTTTCTTTTGCTGAGGCTTCTTGATAAAATGCCAAAAACATATTTTGTTTGAATGACTCGAGAAAAAAAAATTTTGTGTAAGAAAATGAGCAGCAAAAACAAAAACAAACAAACAAAAAAAAAAAAAGGTATTATAATGCGGTTTTTCATCATGTCTCTCACAAATTCAAAGCAGAAAAACAAAAACAAACAAACAAAAAAAAAAAAACTAAAACTTAAGCCTTAAAGATATGCTTTAATTTTTTTTTATTACAACTTAAATTTTTTATGACACAAACACCAAGAGGAAGGCAAAGAAAAAGCGGGAGAAAAAAATTTATTTTATTTAAATTATAAAAAAACACACTCTCCTCCTCCTCCTTTTGTTTTAGCTACGGTTTGCTTTAAGAGTGTTATAAATAGTTTGCTTTTAGGTTCAGCTCCTAAAGGTAGGCCGCAAAAATTGTATAAATTTTTCAACGTTAAAAAAAGAAGAATAGTCCTTGACTAACAATTATAAACTTTAATGAAATTTAATGGAAATAATTTTTTTTTCAAACTGATTGCAGTCACTCACAAAAGTAGTCGTACTGGGACTTAGTGAGTAGAATAGCGAGTGAATAGAATAGCTAGGCTGTTAGTTTCATAATAAAGACTCTGGTTGTTGTTTTATCTTTATATTGAGAGGAAAGTAAATATTAATCTCGATTATCACGAATTTTTATCGACCACCATCTTCAGCAGCACACTACACTTAACTGCCATACGATATATAATTTACATGAACTGTGAACTGACCGTGATGGCCCTCGTAATTTTTCCCTCTATTTGCATTGTTTAGTTTGCTATTTTGGAGTCATCGTAGTATAATAGGTAGTGTGTTGACTTATTAGAAGTGAGGTCACTGTTCAAACTCCAGATCAGACATTAAAACGAAATATAAAAAAATATTTCATCGGCGACTTTTTCTCAGCAGATGTTTGGTAGTTTCTTCAAAATCTGTCATTTGGAGTCGACTTCAAACTGGAGGTTCTGCCACACATATATAAATTAACACACACAAAATAAGTGGTGTAGGAAGCTAGGTCGTAATGCTGATAAAAGGTTGTAATGACTTTGAATACCGCATCCCATAATCTGCGACATTCGCTTCATCTCCATTACGTTCTCTACGGTTTGCATTTGGCCTCGTACAGATCCCTAAACTATTCGATGTGTGATAAGCTTTGGCAATTCGAATTAACCACGTTCTGAGATGTTGTCATTGCAGTGGTTCAGGCAACTTCTTCAACTCAGTGGTGTTGTAATTTATTTAATGAACTTTCAGCTTCGTTGTTATTTACGCAGAAATATTTTTTTTCACTCAGTTATGCATGTACATACATATGGATGTAACACGAATAGTGCATTAGAGAAGTGTACTAGACCATTAGGTCAACAAATAACCAGTTTGGCTGAACATTAAGGGTCAAATCGGAGTTGCCCGCATTGTGCTGGTGATCACAGCAGAACCTTTATCTCGAAACTTTATAAGACGCACCGCGATAAACAGACTTTTCATCTGGCGGTCACCAATACATAAGTATGAGCCGCTTCCCCGTGTCAAAGACTGGGACCTGGATTTTAAACCTCACTTAGATTCTGTAGCTCATCGTCTATATGCATGGATTGTACTGGATGCCTTGAATGTTTAACTCCAGGTTTCACTTTAAATTCTTAAATGGTTTACGATCCTACAGCCCACTAAGGCTAGATAATAAAAGAAGCTTTAGGTCTGCGATTCACATCTCAGTCCACGTTAAAAACCTTTTACTTTTACTCACGCGAGAACAAGCGTGAGCGAATTATGTTTAAAGCAGGATCCAATCGAGTTTAGAAAAATTTTAGAAGAGTTCTTTTTGGTAGCGTTGCCAGATAATCGTTTACTACTATTGCTGCCGAAGTCTTTATTCGAATGTACAATGCCAATAAGCAAGGCTTCTTGGAAGAGGAATGGATTTTAAAACAAATGCAAGATGCAGTACTGATACCCATGCCGGGTAAAACGCTCGAAGAACTCCAGTTGTATTGCCCGAACGTGAACACAGAACAGGTGAAGTGGTAAGAAACTTTGCTAATTGAGTTCAACTCCTTCCATGCGGTGGCGATCTCTGATTTTCTAATATTCGCTGTTGATGTTGACATATCTGGGAAGTAACGAGTCAGTGGGACTCATGCTGATATTTATTTGAAGATGGATTGGAAACAGCAGTGTTGAAGACCTCTTTCTTTTAATTCTCAGTGCCTATTGCCCAACTGGCAAATGTTTCTTAGAGTTTTCTTTCAGGAACCCTTACTTTAACCCATTAACAACCCGGTTAACGGATTTCGGTCTGCCGTAACACAATCCCTCCAGGCGCTTCTGCTTTTTGCGCGCCAGCGCCAATTACATACATACATACATAATTGGCCATTACAACCCTTCAGTCAGGATTACGGCCGAGTTTCTCACATCACTTATGTTGTGTGTGTTTATTTTATACATGAGTGGCGAGACCTACAGTTTAAAGTCGACCCCGAACGACAGATTTTTGAGAAACTTTTTCAGCGCAATTTTATTTTACTCTCAGAGCTTTTGCCAGAAATCTGCTGAGAGGAAGTCGCTGAACGAATATTTTTTCATATTTCGTTTTGAGGTCTGACCTGGGTTTGAACCGTGGCTTAACGTCTAGTAAGCCAACACGCTATCTACTAGACTACGGCGACTTGCTATTGTAATTTAATTGGCCATTAACAACCCGATTATCGATTTTGTTTTCGCTTTTGCCCACCTTCCAGGCGCATCTGCTTTTTGCTCGCCTTCGCCCGTTCCTTTGGGAACGCATTTGTGGAAAATTATGTTTTACTGAGGGTTTGATCTGTGCATAGTGAAAAAGGCGCCTATAATATCATGGTGGCAGTGTTAATCAAACAAATAGAAGAGAACTTTGACAGATTAAGCTAAAGACAAAAGTTAGTCGTACAATGCGAGTTGGTCGCAGTGTTATAATCTCTTCACATATCTATCAAGTGACCCACATATCTATCAAGTGCTTTCAAATTTACGAGAAACTAGGCAAAGCATACCATGGCCTGGTGGGTATTATTATACCAAACAATGGAGAGTAGATTTGCTTACCTAATAAAGTATTAAAGAATTACAAGAAAAGAAATTTTTTCTTTCAAAATTCCTATGAAATGTATGACAGCAGGCATCAAAAAAAGCCTTTTAAATTAAAAGCCAGTGATTTCATTACGCAAAAAACCAAACGAAAAAAAGGAAGGAATTTTTATCGTTATTTGGCTGCCAAAAACCGAACCAGAAAATCTAATTTGAAATCTATAAGACGGAATTTTATCTTTTCCCTCTCTCTGCCTTCTTTTTTGGTTGCCAAACAAGAAATGACATTCGTTTTGGGTCGCTGTCATTATATAATAAATATTTGTTGCCTGCTTTTTGGCTTTTCGTTTGGCAGTTAAAGAACGACAGACGACAGACATGTTACGAAATGCTACACGTTTTTGTCATTCGAAGGAAACTTGTTTGACTCAATTTTTATTATTTCTATTATTTAAGCTTCAACCTAAGAGCTTGTATTCTTTTTCTACTCTCTTCCTAAAATATGCTTCAATATATGTATGTAACGTACTAAGAAATAAAAGAAAACATCCTTCAAATGTCAAATACAAGAAAAGTTTTACTAGAAGAACTCCAAAATAAATAAATAAATAAATACGTACAGTATACTAGTACAGGACGTAAAGTATAGAAAAATAACCAAAAAATTTTCGATTATTTTTTTATTAGTCACCGAAAACGTGACATGAAACGGTTCAAAAGCGCAGAACTCTTGAACAGCAGGTTCAGAGAACAAGAAAATATTCTATTGGTTGTTTCGGTTCTATGGATTTGTATAGTTTAGATGTTAAGTTTTTGTATTCTTTTTTTTTTTGATAACATCCTTAAAGTAGGCAATGCTATTTTTTATTTTATTTTTTATAGCATACACTTGCCAATATGTTCGACATATTTATGTATGTTTGCTGCTAAAGCACCTAAAAGTATGTTGTACAGTTTATTTTTGCAGATTTGAGAAAAATAATTGAATCGTAATTGAAATCGAATATTACACGTGAAACCAATTAGTATGTGGAAACTTCTTTACAGTCATACTGTGCACATCATTAGTCTTCACTGTAATCTTGCTTAGCTTCTTCCTTTAACAGGATTTTAAGCAAACAGGTGGAGAATATCTTGTATTTATTTGTATGTATTTCCTTGAGTTCTTAGAGAACCGAGCTAAATTATGGAGTCTTCTGTCCTAATTTTGTATTCATACTGAGGCCAAATTTTTCGCGACTCAGCATCAGTAGATTCCCTGAACCATCAGGCCCACACTACGGTTTCCAAAGCACACGATCCTTATCTGTACCGGACGTTACTGAGGCACCAATTATGTCATTGGAATCTATTTAGGCAATCTTATGCTTGCGTCTGCTAACCTATCAGAGACTAACCTGCGAGAATAGGCAAAAAATTAAATAAAATTGATTCGGCCGGCCATCTGCACTACCATTTAAGTATGCTGCGGGAATACAACCAGGAGTGTTTCCGATTTTGTACTCTTAACGACGGAACTAACTGCTTAAGCAACCGGAATGTAAAGCAAATACTAAATAAACAACGTAGCACCATAGAGACAAGAGTTACGTGCAGTATTAGACACGGCAAAAACGAGTGGGCAAATAAGATAGAAGGGGAATACGCCGTAACTAGGTAGCGATATGATATTACAAAAGTGCCACTTCAGAAGCTTGCAAGTGGAATTCCCTCATCCAAAGAATAGCGACAGCAAATATGGAACAATTTCCATTCCGATGTTCTGACAACCGTATCTTTAGTTAATCAAATTTTTATGCACCGACAGGATCCGTATAAGCAGCAACTAGGCACATCCATTATGAATGTGTACGAAAATACCCTTCCAGAAGTCTGCATGTGGAATCATCAAAGAATAGCGGCAACAAATATAGAAAAATTGTCATTCCGATATGCTGTCAACCTCATCGTTAGTTAATCAAACTTTTATGCACCTGCAGAAATAATTTCAAGGAACAGATATCTCCATACATTACGCAAATAGAACAAGCTGTTGTATGATCGAAGTCGCCGTGGTCTAGTAGGTAGTGTGTTGGCTTATTAGACGAAAAGCCAGGGTTCGAGCCCCAGGCCAGACATCAAAATAAAAATACAAAAAGCATTTTTTCGGCGCCTTCCTCTCAGCAGATTTCTGGCAAAAACTCTGGGAGTAAATAAAATTGCCATGAAAAGTTTCTCAAAAAATCTGTCGTTCGGAGTCGACTTTAAACTGTAGGTCCCGCCACTCATGTATAAAATTAACACACACAACATAAGTGGTGTGAGAAACTAGGTCGTAATCCTGACTGAAGGGTTGTAATGACCAATTATGTATGTATGTTGTATGATCCTAAAGGACAAGAAAATATCTGTTTGGAAAGATTCATATAGCACCAGCACACAAATACCCATTCATTTGGAGCTGATGACCAACTAAAAGGGTTATCTTGTGTTGATAGGGAGAATGAAATCATAGTTGGCATTCTGAATGCAAAACTCGGTACATTTCTAAAATCCAACAATCTTAGATACGCAACATCATGCTTTGACTTCTTCAGTAGTCTTAGAATAATAGTGGAACAATCTATTGAATGGCCTGGACTTTAAGAAGACTCTCGACAGTCTGTTAAACAATGCCGGAGAAAGTTCATGTCACTAGGATGCCATACTTTAGAACCAATGTGGTGATATATACACCGCAATATCGACCTGGACAGTATTATGTCAAGCGTAGGTCAGTCTATTTAGAGGAGCATTCGTTGCGAGATCCGTGACAGAATGAAAGATCAGAATTATGCGTAACACATCTGTTTACTTAAGCAAAATCTCATCCAACAGATTGGAATTAAGAATAACATCTACGAAAACAAAAACAAATGGAGATACATAAATATGGTGGAGGCAACTTAGTTCTAAAGGGTCCGCCAAATAACTTTTTTTTTCTGAAAATGCTTAAAAAAAAACTACTGAACATTTTCTCAAATTTCATTTTTTATTTGAAAGTACAATCCTTCCGGTTAATAATGGAAAATAATTTCATTCAAATGGCTGCCTCGGCTGGCCATGCAGTAGCCTACACCAGAAGATGCCGATTTGGCCAAAAAATCATCTTTTCTGATGAAGCTTATGTTGGCGGGTATGTAAACAAGCAAAATTGTCGCATTTGAGGCACAGAAAACCCGCACGCATACATTGAAAAGCCGACGCACCCAAAACGAGTCACTGTTTGGTGCGGATTTTGGTCCAGAGGCATAATTGGGCCATTTTTCTTCGAAAATGAGCAAGGAGTGGCCGTTACAGTCAATGGCAATCGTTATCGGGCCATGTTGAACGAATTTTTGTTCACAAAATTTGAAGAGGAGGATATTGGCAACATTTGGTTTCAACAGGACGGCGCTACGTGCCACACAGACGAAGCTACACTCGTTGTGTTGCGCCCTGTTTTTGAAGATCGCGTTACCAGCCGCAGAGCTGATGTCGTTTGGCCACATCGGAGCTGCGATTTGACACCGTTGGACTATTATTTGTGGCCTGCCGTCAAAGATAAGTGTTACGCCGACAAGCCAAAGACAATTGACGCTTTAAAGGACAATATTCGTGAAGCCGTTGGTGAAATACAGCTGCACACAATGGATAATGTGCTTAAAAATTGGACCGATCGTGTAGGCTACTGCATGGCCAGCCGAGGCAGCCATTTGAATGAAATTATTTTCCATTATTAACCGGAAGGATTGTACTTTCAAATAAAAAAAGAAATTTGAGAAAATGTTCAGTAGTTTTGTTTTTTAAAGCATTTTCAAATAAAAAAAAGATATTTGGCGGACTCTATCGTATCGCAAACGGATAGTTATTCTCATGACATGAGGAAGAGAATCAAATTGTCAGGACATGCATGTAGAATACATAAAGTGGTAATGGAGTCCTCATCTCTTCTCCAACGGTGTAGCAAAATGGAGTCCATATTGCTGTATGACAGCAAAACCCAGAATTCTCCACCAAAAGATGTCGGTATGATCCAATACTTTGTCAATTGTTGTTTTCGACGTATATGAGGAACCCTTTTGGCCTGTGGGTATTATCAATGAGGTGCTCTGCATTGCAAAGCAATAAATCTCTACGGTTCCACTCTCTATAAACCGTTATCTGCATACTTAAGATAGAGCACAGCAGATTACAAGATGTGCTCTAGATTGAAACCCCCGCAGGGACGAGGGAAGATCCATAAGAAGGGAAGACAGCTGAAGAAGAAAGTTAGACTGGCTGGATTGGGGTAAGCGTATGTAAATACATGCCTGGTGACAGGGATTGCTTAGAAAATTATAATGACCCTATGTGCCTTAAAAAACATGTCGTAAAACTTGAAACTTTCCATTAGACTGTGCTTTATCTTGAAATTGTTTTCATACTTTAACTGCTACCACCTCCCTCCACTTTTACTAATAAATTTATGGCAGTTATGGCAGTATTCTTTACCCTTAAAATACGGAAAAACTTTAATCAATTCATTACCAAATTAAGTAAGTAAATAAACTAAACTAGACAAACGTGTCGTGTAAAGTCAATAAATTTTTTAATTTATTTGGCATTTTGTTTTTCGTAGCATACTTTTGCTAGTTTTTTTTGTTTGTGCAGTTTAGATCCCCCAAAGGTTGGGGAGAGAAAGGGAGAGCTATTTTATGAGTGCTCAAGCTACTATACAAAACAACAAATTTATTCCAATCCCTAAAATAGGCAAAGTTTTTTCTTTTTTCTTTTGGAAAATAAAAAAACTAGGATCCCAAAAGTAGGCTTTATTTTTCTTTCCTTTTTGAACACGAACACCCAAAAGTATACTTTAGTTTTTCTTTGCATTAATTTATGACCTAAACCAGGTGGCATCAGCAAGTTTCAAAAACAAACGAGAATTTATTTTGTTTTGCACACACATACACACGACGATTTGCCTCTCTTCTCCTTTTTACTTTCTCTTTGAGTTGAAATTAAATTTTATTTCCTTTTATTTAAGGAAAGTTTTTTTTTTTTTTTTTTGTGGTAGAAAAGTCTTGTTTAAATCAATTAAGATATTAAAATATTTCTTTTAATTTGTTTAAATAATAAAATGCTAAAGAAAAGAGAGAGAGAGAGAGAGAAAAGAGATTTCCTTAAAATTAAAAAAGAGAATTTTTAAATAAAAAACAATTTTCTTGAAACTTGAAATGCAAAAGTCAGTTCTCTTCTCCAACCCAGACTATATTAGTTCTTTGGATTCACCTTCATTTGTTATTCAAAAAAAAAAAAGAAGAAAAACAGATTTGATTTTAATTTTTCTTTCTGTTCCCTCTTTTCCTTGAATCTCTGTATAGAAATTCATACGAATTACTTTGAAAGACATTCGCATTCACATTCATACAGAATATGTGGAGTATTTCTTTACCTCCAATAAAACAAGTGGTTGGTTATCCTCATACAACTCAGCTATTCATTCATTCAGTTAGTCAGTCACTCACTCATTCAAATGCTGTATTCAATTTCTTATTCATTCTTTTAGTCGTACATTCATTTATTCATGCATTCGTACATTCATACATTCATCCTTCCATTCGTCTATTCATTAAGTCTTGTGTATGAATTTTACATTTGCTTTGCACACACACACACACACACACACAAACATTGTGGCACTGGCACTGGCACTAACATTTGTAACCAGGATGGATAATGATGATGTATCACTGGGATTTATTATTAAAACAACACAGCAGCTAAAGTCAGAGCTGGGAATTATTAATCACTAACATTAAAGAAAAAAAATAAAAGAAAAAAGGAAAACCTTTTCCGTGCTTTAAATGCCAAGGAACTGAAATTTTATTTATTTTTTGGTTGACCAGCACTTTTCTGTGTACGTGAGCATAATATCTGCTTATAGTTTATAGCAAATGGTGTATATTTTACACATGATTTGTGTCTTTAATAACTTAACTTATGAATACCATTCCATTAATATTGAATGATTATCGAAAGGGTATAGTTGTACTTTATTGATGCTAGAGAAGTCGTAGTTTTGAAAACATTGAATTATCTCTCATCAATATAAAACAAGTGAAGCTAAAGCATATCTGACGCCATAGCAGACCTAATGCTATACTACAAACGTTCGCACATCTGAAACTGTAACACATATAAAGCTGTAGCACATCTGAAGCAATAGCACGTACAAAGCAGTAGCACATATGGAACTGTAGTACATTTAAAGCAGTAGCATTCCTGAAACCGTAGCACATTTGATGTGGTAGCATTTCAGAAACTGCAGCATATATGATGTAGTAACACATCTGGAGCTGTAGCAGTAGCAGTTCTGAAAGTGTAACACTGATGCTGTAGCACATCCGAAGCAGTAGCACATATGAAGTAGTAGCACTTTTGAAACTATAGCACATATGAAGTAGTAGGACTTCTAAAACGGCAGAACTTCTGAAGTTATAGAACATCTGAAGCAGTAGCATATGTGCAGTTGAAGTACTTCTGAAATCGTAGCACTTATAAAGTAGTAGGACTTCTAAAATGGTAGAACTTCTGAAGTTATAGAACATCTGAAGCAGTAGCATATGTGCAGTTGAAGTACTTCTGAAATCGTAGCACTTATGAAGTAGTAGGATATCTAAAACGGTAGAACTTCTGAAGTTATAGAACATCTGAAGCAGTAGCACATGTGTAGTTGAAGCTTTTCTGTAATCGTAGCACTTATGAGGTAGTATGCCTTCTAAAACTGTAGAACTACTGAAGTTATAGAACATCTGAAGCAGTAGCATATATGTATGTGCAGATGAAGCACTTCTGAAATCGTATACACATCTGAAGTAGTAGCAATTCTGAAACTCAAACACGCTTGACGCTGTAGCACATCTGAAGCGGTGACACATCTGAAGTGGTGGCACATCTGAAGCAGTAGCATTTCAGAAACTGTAGAAATTCTGAAATTATAGCACATCTGAAGCAGGGGTATATGTGGAGTTGAAGCACTGCTAACACTCTAGCATATCTAAAGCAGTGGCAAATCTGAAGCGGTGGCACATCTGAAGTAAAAGCACTTCTGAAACAGTAGCACAGTAGTAGCACTTTTGAAACTGTTGCTGTAGCACTTCTAGATCTGTAGCAGATAGGAAGTAGTGGCACATATAGAGCAGTAGCACATATGGATCTGTAGCACATCTGAAGTAAAAGCACTTATGAAACAGTAGCACAGTAGTAGCACTTTTGAAACTGTTGCTGTAGGACATCTAGATCTTTAGCACATATGAAGTAGTGGCACATCTAGAGCAGTAGCACATCTGGATCTGTAGCACATCTCAGGTAAAAGCACTTCTGAAACTGTAGCAGATTTAATGCTACAGAACATCTGAAGCTAAAGGACACTTCAAGCTGCTGTGGTACATCTGATGACGGACAGGGTAGGCTGTGAAACATTTATTAAAGATCCTGATATTAAACTTTCTGGTAGGCTGCCTGATCACTGCAGTGGTTTACAGACGCCGCTCATGGCCATTTTGAAAGCGATGCATTTCTTATTGGAAAGTAGGATTTTGACTTAAAATCACTCGAACAGACAGGTGGCGTTTAAGTCTCGAACGAATGTATTTTCAACGTCCGCTTTTGTCCTCCAATGCCTAGGATTTCTCAAAGAAATTTTTGATCATTCAAAGGTAACTTTTATCTGCGTTCCGAGACATAGAGATATTGTTGGAAATTGCATTGCTGATAAACTGCCCAGGGTCCGTAGGGAGCTCGAAATCTCTGACATGTTGCAGAGCATAGGTATTCCAGTTGCTTCAGTTAAATTGGATACTATCCACACGTTTAGAAGTGCAATATTACTAGACTCTGCTTGACGCGACCACAATATTTATGCCATAATGGATGGTCCATAATGGTTCCGAAAATCGTATGTCATGTCTGTTATTTAAACATTTCCAACCCTGTTACCAACTCATTCATTCGTTTTGATGAACAAATATTTGAATTTTTTTTAGTTTTTTTTTTTGCTTGAGAAGAACTGAATTTTTAAATATTTCTTTCGATTTGAATCTCTTTCCTTCTCTCTCTCTCGCTCTCTCTTTCTCAAAGAAACATTTATTTGGCACAGAACACACACATACACTCTCATGCATACGACCAATTGTAAGTATGTCATGCATACATATACTCAAAACTCATGCACACACATACATACTTAACTGCATATAGAATTACTAGTTGTTGTCAAAATAACGGCATTAATAAACAAATACCCCCAGACAATAATTTCTGTTTTTCGACTTTTTGTCTTGCTCTCTCTCTCTCTCTCTCTCTCTCCCTCTCTGTGTGTGCGTGTGTCGTAGAAATACTTAAAAAAATAAAGAGACATCAATAACGGAATGATATTTTTCGAGTGAGTCAAAGAGTCTCTATAATTATGATTTTTGTGTTGTTGTTACTGGAGTCCATATCATTTGTTTGGATTTTGTTTGTGTGTTCTAGAATTTCTCTCGCTCTCTCTCTCTCTACTATCAATACTACGACTACGATTACTATTTGTACAGAACCTTGTACTTATTTATGCTTTGTTAAGTGTTTTTATTTTTTTCTCTCTCTCTAGCCATACAGTTTTGTAATACGATCTCTGTGGATGTATAGTTTCTATAAATTTTAAAGTATACTTTTAGGGATATAAAAAAAAACTAAAAAAAAAAAGAGAAAAATAGAAAAATAAACAAAAGAATTCCAAAGTAAATCATTTTACAAGACAAATTGCTTTAAAGCTTCTTCCCTTTTTTTTTAATTTATTTTTGATTTTGCAAGTGAAGTGTTGTAAATAGGGAAACAAGAGATTTTCTGAGTGTGTGTGTGTATGTGTTTGCTTGAGTATGAGAGTGTAACAAAAAGAGACAAATTAGTGCATAGAATAGTAGTGTGATATCGTTATGGAGATAGAATCTTTAAATTAAATTTCAAACGAAATAAGTTTTTTACAGCTAAAATTTTAAGTTTTTAAAGTGAAAAAGAAATTTTTTGTTAGAAATCTATATCGTAATAATTTTACTACTTATCCTGGTTATTTATTATTGGGTTATGCTGGCCGGAAGGAATTGGTTTACATACCTGCAAGGAAAAGATTAAAAAAAGAATAATTAATTATATTGTTTAACAAAAACGCACAAGAAAAAATATAATTTAACATTAATACGTTATAAAATTCAATGATAATACACTTTATTATAAAATATTTGAATTTATACGCCTTAAACTATGCGATAGTTATTTTTTTTTCGTTTAGCATTGCATACTTTCATGCATGTGATACAAAGGAGCCTATTGTAAGGCATTATTTAATGTGATTTTGATATGAATGTATCGTATGTAACAGACATTATTACATTTAAGCCTATGTTTAGATAATTATATGAGAGCAAATGGTGCATCAGGCTATGACTCTAGCATACCGAGTTCAGCCTAATGGCCGCAAGAGTTTCCTACTGCTTCAGATAGATCGATATTTATATTGTTTAACAGAAAATATATATAAAAAAGACAAAAGAAAAATTAGTTAACATTATTGCGTTATAAAATTCAATGATAATACACTGTATTACAAAACATTTGAATTTATATGCCTTAAATTATGCTGTAGTTATTTTATTTTTTCGTTTACTTAATAATTGCATACTTTTATGCATGTAGTACAAAGAAGTCTATTGTAAGGCATTATTTAATGTGATTTTGATATGAATACATGATATGCCATAGGCATTATACATGCTGAGGTATGGATATGCAGGTAGAAGCAGATATGACAAAAAAGATTAGACACACTAAGGCATATTTTGATACCATTGCCCGTGATTCCTATTATCCCCTAATCCTGAAACAATCTGCAGCTTTTGATTACACAATTTATTAGACTACCAATGTCTGCCCTTGTAGTCACCGTAGTCTAATAAGTAGTGGCTTATTAGACGTGAGGCCTGGGTCCAAACCCCAGGTCAGCTATCTCAAACTAAACGAAATATGGAGAAATATTTCTTCGGCGACATCCTCTCAGTAGATTTCTGGCAGAAACTCTGAGAGTAAATAAAATTGCTACGAAAAGTTTCTAAAAATCTGTCGTTCAGAGTCAACTTTAAACTGTAGGTCCCCCTGCCACTCATTTATAAAATTAACACACACAACATAAGTGGTGTGAGAAACTACGTCGTATTTCTGACTAAAGGGTTGTAATGACCAATTATGTTCGTATGTCTAGCCCTGACACATCATCTTACTTAATTGGTCAATACAACCCTTTAGTCGGGATTGCAACCTAACCACCCATGTTGAGTGTGTGAATTTTATTCATGAGTAGAGGCGCTTACAGTTTGCAGTGGACTTCGAACGACAGATTGAAGAAACTTTTCATGAAAATTTTATTTACTTTCAAAGTTTCCGCCAGCAAATTGCTGAGAGGAAATCGCCGAAAGTAATATTTTTTATATATTTGGTTTTTGTTCGAGGTATCTGAGCTGGGGTTTGAACCACGGCCTATCATCCAATAAGCTAACACAGTACTTACTAGACTACGGCAACTTAAGCATGATGCTAGGCATTTATCCAAGAGATGAATAGTAATTTAGTATTCCTTCTTATCTCTATAGCTAATGCAGAGCTCATGTGCCAAATTGTAAAGAGCAAGGTGTTTCACATGAGTACCCAAAATACAATGTAAATCAATAAAGCCTAAAGCTATGCTAAACACAGTCCAATAGAGGTTAACAATGTGTCACGAGTGCTTTTTATGTAGACATGGCCAAATTTGCTGCGTTATACCGTTGGAAACCACACTCGCGGCAATTACGGGATCTTTACACACACATACATAATTGGCTATTACAACCCTTCATTTAGGATTACGACCTAGCTTCTCACACCACTAAAATTGTGTGCGTTAATTTTATACATGAGTGGCGGAACCTGAAGTTTAAAGTCTACTCCGAACGACAGATTTTTGAGAAACTTTTTCATGGCAATTTTATTTTTACTCTCAGAGTTTTTGCCAGAAATCTGCTGAGAGGAAGTCACCAAAAAAATATTTTGCTTCATATTTCGTGGTCTCACGTCTACTAACCCAACACACTACCTACTAGACTACGCCGACAGAATCTGTTGCTGTATTGTAAACTCTCAGTCAAACCACACCGCAGACATTCCTATTCAAATGCCTTTTCCTAACGATAAATTGTGTGAAACTTGAGAAAAGCTTTTAAAGATTACAAGGAAATTTTGTTTTCAGTTATTAAAGATTTCCATTTTAAATTTTTATCTGTAATTTGTCTTCACATGTCTATCTATTGCTAGCACATAATTAATAAGCCCAAAACTCCTAAATGTATGCTTCATTATTTATCGTAAAACTCAAACATCAGGCAGCAAATCTCAATAGCTTTACAAATTTGTGTCTTCGACAATGAAGAATAGAGCTGATAAGCCTTTAGCTCATTAGCAATTACCTTTAAAAGCACATAAAGACACATACTCATACATATACAAACACACATACATACTCCATATGTATTAAAGCCTTCAAGTAAACAAATACACCTGCAAGTAACAATATAAGTGAGTGTTTTGAGTTCTAATGACGGGTTTTAATATACAACGATTTTAATAACACAGTAGACGAAGAAGAAGAAGGGGAAGGAGGCGGATGATGGCTATAGGTTAGGAAGTGTGTGCCAATATTAATGCTCATTTAAAAGCAGCTGTTGTAAGGCAATACCGTATTATTATCTCTTTTAACACACCCACCCACAACATGTAGGATATTTACTGATTCTCGTATGTAAACAAATACTCTTTTAACTGACATTATATTTACCGAATATGTAGTCAAGTCAGACGAAAGTTTACTACTTATCTTGATCTCTAATATTTTATCTCTTTTTTCTTGCTGTTCTTGTTGCTGTTGTTGTTGTAGTTTGTGTTGAACTTTTTTCCTTTTGGTGCTCTCTGTTTAACATTTTCTCTTACACTTACTTACTGTCTCTCTCTGTCCGTCCCTCTCTTTCTTTCTTGTTCTCTTTACAATTGTTTACTTATGGTATTGTATTTATAGTTTTCGGGTTTGTTGTTAAAGAGTATTAATGAAATGAAAATAAATAAAACAACAACAAAAAACACACCCAAAACATGTATGCTTTTACGCACACATACAGTTGTGTTCAAAATAATAGGAGCGCCCTTCATTTAAAACCAAAGTTTAAAATTAAGAAAAATAAAAAGAAAATATCAAATTTTTTTGACTTAAAATTCGTTTCTAATTCATTTTCTAATTTTTTAACACGTAATTATTTAATTAAAACTACGAAAACAATAAATATTTTAAGTTAATAAAGCTTACTCTCAGAATTAATTGTTCAAAATAATAGGAGTGTTAGCAAACAAGCTAATGTGCCGGATATTATTATCAGGGGGAATAAAATTGATTTTGTTGAATCGGCATCTAATCTGGGTGTTATCTTTAATGGTCGGATAACGTGGTCTAACCACATTAATGTCATCGTTGGTAAAGTTTACGGTATGCTTAGGAACTTATGGGCTATAGATTTGCCTGCAACTGGCAAAAACGTTTTTGATTCCTGTTCTTTTATACGGATCGGAAATTTTCGCAAACTGTGATGCGGATGATAGGCGGAAACTCAACTTATGTATTATATGTATTTATTAAGGGACGTCGGGACCATATATCACAATTTTCTTACCAGATATGTGGTATTCATTTTGATAATCTATTGAATATTAAGTGCCTAATTCTCCTCCATAAAATTATTACTTTGAAACAACCAGTATACTTATTTAGCAGGACTAGATTTGCTAGATCCAACCGCGGTAGGAAAATTATCCAATTAAGGCATAGGACTCTTTATACACACCATCAGTCTTTGGAATTATATTCAGAACATAGGCAATGCAACTAAGTTCAAAAAGGAGCTATACATTCTGTTTAAGTAGTTTGTAATATATTTTGATTGTTTTATACATTTTTACTCTTCATTTTTATCAGTAATTAATTATTTTCATTTTTCTAATTTATTATTTAAGTTTCATTGTATCTCATTAAATGAATATATTTCTTTGTTTGTATTTTTCTTCATATTTGTATCTTTCCTAATTTAGTTTTTTACATATACTCATTTTCTTATCCTAATTTTGTTGTATCGATTGCTATTTCCTGAGGCTAAATCATGTTCTTATTCTTATTCATTTTTATTTATACTGTACTTCAAACAATTCATTACTCATATAATGAGCGATTTGTTATTACTTTTTCCTCTTTGATGTACTCCCATAGCACTTTCATTTATAAGATTATTATCTTGTTGTGCTATGATTAATAATAAATAAATAAAATAAATAAATAAATAAATAATTTTTAAACAAAATGCACAAAAGTTTGATATTATCTTAAAATAGTAAAGTTATTTTAGTATTTGGTTGAATAACCTTTGTTTTTAATGAATTCAGCACATCTACTAGGCATTGAATCAATAAAATCTTGTCATCTCTTTAAAGGAATTTGATGCCACGCATCGCGCACTGTGGTCCATTGATCTTCTGCAATTGAAGGTCTTTTTCTCTGCAACATACTTTTTAACATCCCCCCATAGATGTTCTATGGGATTAAGGTCAAGAGACTGAAGTGGCCACGCCATAACCTCTACCCTATTAACGCGAAAACATTCATTTGCCAATTTACTGGTGTGTTTCGGGTCATTATCTTGTTGGAATATCCATTTTAGAAGCGTGGAGTATGCTAACATCAGTTCTCTCACAATGCTGACATAGACGTTCCTATCCATTATGTCTCTAATTCGATGTATTGGGCCTACACCATTATATGAAAACCTTCCCCATATCAATAGCTTTGCATCACCATGTTTAACTGTCTTTTGTGTATACTGAGCTTTATATTTGGTGTTGGGCGGACATCTAACATACTGTCTAGACCCAATGCCACCAAATAAAACAATTTTACCTTCGTCGGTCCACAGTATGTTTCTCCATTTTTCTTTCGGCCAATTGATATGTTCTTGGGCAAACTTTAAGCGTGCTGCTGCCTGTTTTGTATGTCAACAATGGCACATTTTGTAAACGTCTTGCGAATAAATTGTTGTCCATTAGACGCCTACGAATAGTAGGGCCACTTACGGCAAGATTTAGATTCTTTTGAATTTTTTTTGAAGACGCTGAAGGATTTATTTTGCTGTATCGCACAATTCGGCGGTCAGTAGATAGTAGATGTTTTGCCCTTGCGCCCACGCGTTTCGAGTTTTTTTTTGTATTTTAATGCATTTGCAATCATTTGATTGGAGTAACTTAAGGTTTCCTTAATTTCTTTAGAAGTTTTGGCTTTTTTTTCGAAGATTTTTAATTAGCTTTCTCTTTCCTTCAGTACAGTGCTTTCCTAGTCCCACTATTACAAAAATTTATGTGAATCACTGTAGAAAAAGTTTTAACTACATTTTTCCGTACTTATTTTTCACTTTTTTCTTTAAATTATATGCTGTTATATTTTTATTTTTAAAAGAACACTCACACACCTATTTTTTTGATCAACTGAATTCAGGGGCAAACACAGAAATGAATCAATTTCATCGTAAATATTAAATTTATTACGAGAATCTTTTTTGTATTTTATTTCTTACATATCGTTGTTGTAACTACCATTAAAATATATCATGTTTTGCAAATTGGTAGAATAAAAAATTTTAACTTTGAAAATATTACATGGTAGCACTCCTATTATTTTCAACATAGCTGTACCACCCCACTCGTATACAATTAAATCTACAAATACATAAATATTATCATTACCGTTACCATTACCATACAAATACAATCCCAACCCACCCACATTCGCAATAACATAACATAACATGGCTGCCTGGCTGTTGCCTGCTGTTAGTGGCTCATAAATAAGGAGAGCGTGCGTATGCTTATGTTTACCAAAGAGATTGTGCGTGTGTGTGTGTGTTTGTGTGTTGAGATGTTGTTTTTACTTGCGATTATTTAATGCACGTTTAAGACACGTATTCCCAATATACGTACGAGTATGTATACAATGTAATAAAAAATAATACGTCAACACAACCAATACGTTCCCGTTCTCGTTTTTTTTCGTTTCGTTTAATGCTGCTGCTGTCTTTCTTTTGATTAAAATTTATTCGTATTTGATATGTGCGCTGCAGGGAGGAGGAAGGAGGTTTCAAATGGGAATTCATTCGTTTTTTTCCTCCTGTTTTTTAGGTGTTAACCAAGTAATATGCATAGAAAGGCTTATGAAGGCAAATTGTTACAAAAACAGAGGCTATAAAAACAAATAATCAGAAGCAAAAGTTTAACCAGGATCAAAAGCTTTATTCGAAAAATGTTCAAAATAACTTTTAAAAAAATGCTGATTTAATTTTCGCTAAAATTTTGATACATTTCGTGGGGTATGTCGGCTTCCAAATGGTAGCAATGTTAGGAAATTATCCGCTTAGGTTCGGTCTTTAAGGTTATCGCACCAAAAATAGCATCAATTCGCATGATCTTGGTATTCAATTTACGTTGACAATACGTGGAATTATTTTCTTTGAAAACTTTTCTTAAATGGAGTAGACATAGGTCATGTTGTATATATATAACCGGTGCGGTTTATAATATTCAATTGCAGGCCACAAAACGTAGGTTATTTTATGGCATTGGCGCTGTTTTCCAGGTTTTTTTTTTATTATTTTTTGCACACCTAACGGGTGATTTTTTAGCAATTATCTTTTTGGCAACACTGGTTTAAACGGCTCACGCACGTTTCGTGTTTTGTTTCACCCTTCAAACATCTTCAGTTTGGTCTATAATTTAACCATGGATCGTCTTACAAACGAACAACGCTTGCAAATCATTGAATTTTATTGTCAAAATGCGTGTGCTCTGTTAAGAAAGTTCATCGCGCGCTTCTTCCATTTTATGGTCAGTTTAATCGACCCACTGAAGCGGCTATTCGGGCTATTGTGACTAAATTTCGCACCAAATTTACATTGTTGGACATTAAACCACCAACACGCTTACGTAAAGTGCGAACTGAAGAAAATATCGCAGCTGTATCGGCCAGTGTTAATGATGACCATCAATTATCGATTCGTCGGCGTTCCCTGCAATTGGGCCTCAGTTACTCAACAACGTGGAAAATTTTGCGGAAGGATTTAGGTGTGAAAGCCTTTCAAAATACAGCTGGTGCATGAATTGAAGCCGAACGACCTACCGCAACGCAGAATTTTTGGTGAATGGGCTCTTGGAAAGTTGGCCGAAGATCCACTTCTTTATCGAAAAATTGTGTTCAGCGGCGAAGCTCATTTTTGGCTCAATGGATACGTAAATAAGCAGAATTGTCGATTTTGGAGTGAAGATCAGCCAGAAGCATTGCAAAAGCTACCAATGCGTCCAGAAAAAGTCACAGTTTGGTGCGGTTTATGGGCTGGTGGCATCGTTGGACCGTGGTGGCATCTTCAAAGATGCTGCGAATCGTAACGTAACCGTGAATGGTGAGCGCTACCGTGAGATGATATCCAACTTTTTTTTTGCCCAAAATGCAAGAGCTTGACTAGCATGACATGTGGTTTCAAGAAGACGGTGCCACATGTCACACAGCACGCGTAACAATGGACTTATTGAGAACCGAGTTCGGTGAACATTTTATATCACGTTCGAGACCGGTCAATTAGCCACCTAGATCGTACGATTTAACGCCTTTAGACTATTTTTTGTGGGGCTATGTTAAAGCTCATGTCTATACAGACAAGCCCGCTTCAATTGACGCATTGGAAGACAACATTGAAGCATTTATTCATGAGATACCGGCCGAAATGTTGGAAAGAGTATGCCAAAATTGGACTAAGCAGATGGACCATTTGAGGCGCAGTCGCGGTCAACATTTGCATGAAATAATCTTCAAACATTAAATTATATGGACCGTACTATCGATTCATATAAAGATTTCATGCATTTTTCTGAATTTTATGTGTTTTTCTTTGAAAATTTTTCCTATAGCTCTTAAAAAATCACCCATTAGTATCCATTTTTCCCAGACCCATTTTTGGGTACACCGAGAGCACTATATTCGATTGATTCGTATAAGAGAGAAGATTCATTGCATTGAATAAATCAGCATTGAAAGTGTGATTGTCCAGTTAGGTTAGGTTAGCGGGTAGCTTGCCGTTAACAGGTAAGCTTGCTTGATGGAATATATGGCACAATGTGTCACCCAGTGTGAGGTAAACCTCCTTGTCAATCATGACAGTTAGTGGTGGGTTTTAACCATTCCGAGCTTTGAATGCAACCGGCCAGTTCACTTAGTGGCACTTTCGCCACCATGCCCAGATCTACAAACGTTCTGTCACGTCTGTTCTGAAGTGCAGGGCAATTGCATAAAAGGTGTTGCACCGATTCCATTTCCTCCACATCCACCGCTCAGTGCGGAATAGGCGCCAGATTTAGTTCCATATTCCTTTTTGAGCCATTTCTGAATATTGTTATATCATCGTCACCGGTCACAGCTTCAACAACACATTCTTCTCGTATGGGAGTGTGGCTCCTATATGTTCCTTCGAAAAAAATATCCGGTCTCATGTAGTTACATCTAAAACCAGGGTAATTTAGTTCTACTTCACGCAGTATTGAAACGTGGTCCCCACCGTACATGGCCAAAGCATATCTGAGAATCTGAGTCTCAGTGCAGTTCTAGCAGGCACGTTTCCGAAGAGGATGTCCAATAGCAAGATGACCACGCCTGTGGCGTAATCTCCAAGCATGCCAGTACTCAATTAACAAATTTACGGCATTGTGAAGGATGACCCGGCTGCTCTAATTCTCAGAAATCTATCGTTCGGAGTCAACGTTAACCTGTGGGTTTCGCCTATCAAATATGAAATTAACACACTCAAGATGGTTGGTGTTAAAAGCGAGGTTGTAATCTTGGCTAAAGGGTTGTTATATTCAATTAAGTTAGTGGGCGATTTATATAGAACAGCAAATCTTAGAATGACAATGTTACCAACGTCCTTTGTGGAAATATATTTATTTACTGTATCGTATTACATCCATAACATACAAGTAATATATCCAGAAAACTCCCTGACAATCCAGGAAACTGAAGATAAGGATAAACACCAATTGATAAAGAATGAGACTGAATTAGTATAGTTCCTCACCATTGCACCCAATACAAGAAGACAATATATTTTCAAAAAGTGTGTTGTATTCAGCCAACTACTAATGGCAACCCTGTCATCTTAGAAAGTCGCAAATGTAACAAAAATAAGCTGAAATAAGTTAAAGAATTGATCAGACAATGTAAGTGAGAGCTTACAAATAGGCGATGGGAATGACCGTAGGAAATTCGTCTTTTTTCCGTTTTAGAAAAGTCTTAAAGAACAATCCAAAGCTTTGATACTAGGAATAATGGACTGTAGTTTCGAGCCTACAGTACTCTACGGTCTTATCTAAACGAGGAATTTTTTTCTTGATTAATTGCCATAGACAGTCTGTGTAAACCGATCGTTAATAGCTTTTAATTGTCTGAGTGTTTTTACTTGATAATAAAGCCTAAAAGTAAACTTCATTTTATTTACGTAAAGCTGTAATTACATTTCATTATGAAGTGGAAGTAGAAGAGGAACATAATTTCAATTCATTATGAAAATAATGTGAGAGGTAATGAGTTCTATGGCGCCTTAAATTAGACAACACATTATAATTTTGTTTTATTATTTTCTCATTAAATGATTTCATGCCTAAAAGCAGGCACATTATGTGATATTTATTTCATTTAACACATAAAAGTAGGCAACAGTTTTTTTGTTTGTTTGTTTGTTTTGGTCTCTTCTCTTCCTTTATTGTTTTTGTCGTTTACAGTTATAAATATTTAATTAATAAATAAATTAGAAAAATTACTTCCTGATAAAGTCTTTAAGCGAATAGGAGCCTTTTTTCAACTTCCGTTATACAAAAAAAAAAACTGGTTAGCTTTTGTCTTTCACAGAGAAAATGTTGTTCTTTGTTAAACTCATGCTTCGGCACTTTTACTTTCAAGATATACAAACAGAAAATAGGTCGTTTAAAATTGTGGCGAGCTTATATTGTGTTATTTAAGAGCCTTATGGGTCAACTCAGTTTTTCTTTTCTTTTCTACCATTCTCTCACTCTCTCTCTCTCTGTCTCCCTCTTTTTCTTCTGTACCTCCTGACACTTTTATTTCCATTTTACGCACCCGTTTTTATTATAAATTATGTTGCTGAGAGATGCATACATTCCTCTTAAGTTCAAGAGAGCAAAGAGATATAGAGAAAGAGAGAGAATTAAAGTAAGCGTTACATGAATGTAGTAAGTATGTGTTAGTAAGTTTAAGCAGCATATATGCACTATATATTTACCGTTATGGCAACTTTTATGCAACTTTCTGCTTAAAATAAGATTCTCGAGGCCATTGAAAAAGAAAACCCCATAAAATTTTAGTTCAATTTAGAGAAAAAATATCTCTCTTGAGTGTTCTTATGCCAACGGCAGTTAAAGGACATTTTTCTTTACAGTTAGAGTAACTGTAAATCATCATTTAAAACTTATGCTAGAATTGTAACAGAAGGACTTTTGAAACAATGTTGTATAGGGAATTAGTGACGCTTCACTGATTGAGATATGAACAGACCGTCATAAAGCGTGACAAATGGAAGAAACAGAAACTCCTTGGAGTTTCAAATTGGAAGAACTTTAGGCGTACATGCCCTATTTGCCTCTTTGATACTATTGAAGATTAGGCATTTGAAGGTTAAGAACTTGTTGAAGAAAACTCCTGTAGGTGGTGGTGTAAGTTTTTTTTAAGAACATTCAGAGCGAATTCATTGTCATTTCTCGTATTAGATTCGGGCTGGCGATCTTAATTCAGCCACTACTCGCAGCGTCACCTAAGACAGAGTGATCTCAGTTAGGGGCCAACTAAGGACTACTTTTCTAATTTCTTCGCCAACCTTGTACCTTATTTTTTTAGGAAAAGGGTGTTAGTCTTACGCACCCTAAAATCCATGTCTTTATTCACTCTAAGTGGCTTAAGGTCTGTCATTATAGAGAGTATCGTAGCTACAATGACGAGGAAAATTGCAAGGCTGCTGAGAATATCAATTCAAGTTTATTTAGTAGTATTTAAAATACTTTCTTAACAACAAAATTTTACAAATATTAAATATTATATATATTATAACTATGAGTTTAACTACTAGTATTTTTAACAAAGTTTCCAACATTTTTCCTAAAAATATTGATATTTCTCTCATTCTTTAAATAGTTTGGCATTTGATTGTACATATTCAGTCCCTTATAGTACAATAATGAAGTCGCCGTAGTTTAGTAGGTAGTGTGTTGGCTTATTAGACGTAAAGCCAGGGTTCGAGCACCAGGCCAGACATCAAAAGACAAAATACAAAAAGTATTTCTTCGGCGACTTCCTCTCAGCAGATTTCTGGCAAAAACTCTGAGAGTAAATAAAATTGCCATGAAAAAGTTTCTCAAAAATCTGTCGTTCGGAGTCGACTTTAAACTGTAGCTCCCATCACACATGTATAAAAATTAACACACACAACATAAGTGGTGTGAGAAACTAGGACGTTGTACAATGGGTCAATTCGACCTCCGGGTACTGTACTTGCCTTAATTGACAAGTACATGTCCTCTAACCTAACCTAACCCAACCTAGTACAATGATTTCTGCATTGCACTTGTATCCGCTCGCTGTAGCCTAAAATCGTTCGCATTTCTCAGTCTGTACGTACGGTTGCGCTTCTCCAACATATTTTAATTGTTCAGTTAGGTACTCTGGTGATTCTCCAATTTTAATTTTTTGAATAAAATTCAGCGTGTTCAATTCTAATCTTTTACGCACATTTAGCCATAATGATGTTAGTGCATCTAACATCAAAGTAGTTGGTGTAAATCTGTTCAGTTGTAATATAGAACGCATCGCCTTATTCTGTAATTTCTGGAGTTTTGTTAATTGTTGCTCAGTACAGCATGTATATGTATAATATTGTTGATCCATCTTCAAAATGCGGCTTCAGCATTGTATTATATATGTTAATCGATGTTAACATTGAGACTTTATTTCTCAGCCGTTTAAAGAAACCTATCTTTTTCCCTATTTTCCTACATATATACTCTAAATGTTCCTGTAGTTTCAATTCCCTATCAATTATGAATCCTAGATACTTAATACTGTCGACCTTTTCAATTTCCACATTATTTATTCCAAATGACCTATTAGTGTGCATATTAATTCCCATCAACTTTGCTTTATTCTTATTCAATTTCAATTTGTTTATCTTCAACTATTTATTCACATTATCCATATCCTTTCCAATCCTTTCATAACATTCCTCACACGTTGTACACTCAGTAAAAGTGAGAGTATCATCCGCTTATAAAACTATCTCGCATTTCCCTATTACATTCTCAATATCGTTTATGTATATTATGAACAATATCGAACCCTGTCGGACACCAAAATCATTCTCCATAGTACTCGATTCAACACCATTTACCTTCGTTATTTGTCTACGTCTCGTGAGATATGATCTAAACCATCTCAATTCATTATCCTTAATGCCATAATCTTATCAGTCATTGAAAATATCATTAATACAGTAAATGCTTAATGTTTTTTTTTTATCAACGTACTCTTAATGTTAACACGGCGTTGTCATCGTTATTACACTCTCCTTTCACTGCCACGATCAAACCCTCAGTGTATAATACAACAAGATTCATACAGGCTGACAACGCTACCTTTCGCTCTATTTATACTTCATGTGTTTCCGATCTGGTAACTTCGAGAATTTACTGTTGATTTGTTATTGTAATACTTTCCATTTCTATATTTCGTAGTCTTAAATGTACCATAAGATTTGTACTTCTGCTTGATTATGAATCTCTTGAATAAACTTCGTAGAAAAGTTTAACTTTGATTTCTAGTGAGTGAGACTCAAAAATTTTTCGCATAATAACGGGTGATTTTTTAGCTATTATCTTTTTGGCAACACTGGTTTAAACAGCTCACGCACCTTTCGTGTTTTGTTTCGCTGTCAAACAATTTAACCATGAATCGTCTTACAAACGAACAACGCTTGCAAATCATTGAATTTTATTATCAAAATGCGTGTGCTCTGTTAAGAAAGTTCATCGCGCGCTTCTCCCATTTTATGGTCAGCGTAATCGACCCACTGAAGCGGCTATTTGGGCTATTGTGACTAAATTTCGCACCAAATTTACATTTACATGGACATTAAACCACCAACACCCTTACGTAGAGTGCGTGCGAACTGAAGAAAATATCGCAGCTGTATCGGCCAGTGTTAATGATGACCATCAATTATCGATTCGTCACCGTTCGCAGCAATTGGGCCTCTCTTACTCAACAACGTGGAAAATTTTGCGGAAGGATTTAGGTGTGAAGCCTTACAAAATACTTGCTGGTGCAAGAATTGAAGCCGAACGACCTACCGCAACGCAGAATTCTTGGTGAATGGGCTCTTAGAAAGTTGGCCGAAGATCCACTTCTTTATCGAAAAATTGTGTTCAGCGACGAAGCTCATGTTTGGCTCAATGGAGACGTAAATAAGCAGAATTGTCGATTTTGGAGTGAAGATCAGCCAGAAACATTGCAAAAGCTACCAATGAATCCAGAAAAAGTCACAGTTTGGTGCGGTTTATGGGCTGGTGGCATCATTGGACCGTACTTCTTCAAAGATGCTGCAAATCGTAACGTAACTGTGAATGGTGAGCGTTACCGTGAGATGATATCCAACTTTTTTTTGCCCATAATGCAAGAGCTTGACTTGCATGACATATGGTGTCAACAAGACGGTGCCACATGCCACACAGCACGCGTAACAATGGGCTTATTGAGAGGTGAGTTCGGTGAACATTTTATTTCACGTTCGGGACCGGTCAATTGGCCGCCTAGATCGTGCGATTTAACGCCTTTAGACTATTTTTTGTGGGGCTATGTTACAGCTCATATCTATACAGACAAGCCCGCTTCAATTGACGCATTGGAAGACAACATTGAAGCATTTATTCGTGAGATACCGGCCGAAATGTTGAAAAGAGTATGCCAAAATTGGACTAAGCGGATGGACCATATGAGGCGCAGTCGCGGTCAACATTTGCATGAAATAATCTTCAAACATTAAATTATATGGACCGTACTGTCGAATCAAATAAAGATTTCATGAATTTTTCTGAATTTTATGTTTTTTTTTTTAAAAAATTTTAAATTAAGCTCTTAAAAAATCACCCATTATTTGCAATCCTTATGTAATACACATTACCGCTTAATCCGTAGCCGTTTAAATCCGTTTTTCTTTTAAACTTCCTTTCATGTTTTGTCAGCCACAACACCTACAAAGCTAAGCGCTTAAAGCCTATAATCATCACACACAGAGAGAGAGAGAGAGGTCATACATGTACCCTATAAACCAATTCGCTTAAATTCACCTCTTGACCTTTAGAAAATTTTTACGTTTTCATGTCTTAAGGTAGGTGAAGGAGTGATTAGCATTGATATGCGACCCCAGTCACTGGTAATACGCTACATAGTGTGTCCAGTGTTTTCTTTTATTACTCAACGTTCTATTTTAATTTTCTTTCATAAATTCTAAGCACGTTTCCAATATCTACAAACAACAAATACTGGGTATATAAACTACAAACCAAATAGAATAAAAGGAAAGAAGAAGATGTTTACCTTGATAAAAATCTTACAAAAAACTTGTACAATTTCCTTTACGTTTACGTTTCTTTTTTTTTTTTGTTGGTCAAAAACATGCTTCTCCTTAACATGTCCCCTAAAAGTATGCTTTCATGTTTTTGTTGCATTTTCAAGGTTTCTTGGTTTTTTTTTGTTTTTTTGTTTCTAAAATTCTAAAGAGAGTGCCTTTTATTGTTGTTTTCAATTCAATTTCAATCGAATTCTTCTTTACTGGTTTAACTGAAAAAAAAGAAGAAACAAGCCACCGCCAACTCAATTATTTTGTCATCTTCGATTTTTCTTTTTCCAAATTCTAGAAAATTTATGAGTTTTGCCTCCCTTCTTTTCTTTTTGTTTCCAAATATTTTATGATTTTTTTTTTCAAATTTCTGAGAATGAATTTCTATAGAAACACACACAATTAAGAATTCTACAACAGGAGTGTCTGTGTGTTGTTAATAAGATTTGCTACAAGAAAGAAAACATTGTATTGAACGCCTTAAAGTAGGCTTTATAATTGTTGTGCTCATGTTTATAATCAATATATTGTCTTCTTCTCCTCCTTGTGCTTCTCTTAATTTTCTTGTCCTTTTGCGATTTAATTTTTTTATTTTCATTACAACCCAGTCTAGGCATACAAATATACTTGAAATGTGAACCACAAAGAAGGAAATTACAAAAGAAATACAGAGCATGGAGGGAGGGCACACGAAACCGACAAGACAGTATGTGATAATAACAAATGTCTAGAATTGTATTCTTCTGTCTTTTGACGAAGAGATTTATTTAAATTCAATTCAAAAGGTAAAGGCCCCCTACTTTTACTGTATAACATTGTAACCTTGTCAGAGATCAAATATCTTAGATTAGGTTATGAATGAAAAGAAATTTAAACCTCCTCCAAATTGCCATACAACATATCGTTGAACACCATTGGCAACAAGCATCTTTGGAATCAGTGCAGTGCCACCACTTCTTTCAGGCCTTCAATAAAATAAAAAGTTAGGTTAGGTATGGTAGCGGACGTTCCTTGAAGCATGAGAACCCATTCGGGCCAGCATTTATGTCCTTTGTTATAGCAACTCAATAAACATTCATCCCTGGGATCAAACATGTCCTAGAGGACAGCAACCTCAGTCCAAAGTAATTCCTGCTATTGCAGCAATTTTTATATTTGAGAGCTCGATCGCATACATACATACATAATTGTTCAATACAACCCTTCAATCAGGATTACGACCATTTATGTTATGGGCCTGCTGTTTAAAGTTGACTTCGATTTTTGAGAAACTGTGGCAGAGTTTTTGCCAGAAAACACTGCTCAGAGGAAGTCGCCTAAGAAATAGTGTTTTTCATATTTCGTTTTGCTGGACGTGTCTGACCTGAGGTTTGAACCGTGACCTCACGTCTAATAACCCAACACACTACCTACTACGCTACAGCGCCTTCTGAGATGTTAAAAAACATCACGAAAAGTCCTCCTTTTGACATTCTCAGCTGTCAGCAGTGGATAACAGTCTCCTCTTCCTCAGCGGATCTGCATCCACGGCAGAAATCGTTAAATGGGAGCCTCACTCTCTCCGCGTGTCTACCCATAACGCAATGACCTGTAAGCACGGCCACTGTGGTTGAGAGGACGTCATGACCAAGACCAAGTAATTGGTTTGTACGCCTTCTATCCGTCAAGGGCCAGGTGAGTCTAGCTGTGGAGCAGAACTTCCTCATTGACCCAGGATAGGTTGGCGTCCGGAGAGAATTTCCGCGCAATGTCCAACTTGACCGAGGCAAGTGGCATATTCAGTTCAATTGAAGAGGATTCCGGAAGGAGCGCACCAGCTCTGGCGAGCTCGTCGGCCATACAGTTTCCCGGAATGTTACTGTGCCCGGAGACCCACACCAGTGAGACACTGGTGAAGCGCACAGAAAGAAGATCGAGACAGCGGCGACATTCCCTAACGATCCTAGAGTTATTCACGAAATACGATAGAAATCTTATCGCGGCCTGACTATCAGAAAAGACCGAGACGCGAGTGAAAGGAGCCCCGTTAACGAGGATCCATTGGGCGGCCCGGTAAATTGCCGTCACCTCCGCCTGAAACACGCTGCAGTAGTCCGGCAGACGGAGAGAAATGTTCAGGTCCAGTTTCCCAGAGTAACACCGCTTCCAACCCCATTATCGAGTTTAGAGCCGTCAGTATATATATCCAGGACTTCCGGGGAGGACTACCGTATTATGATTCCAGTCGTCCCTACTCGGAATCAGAGAGTGGAAACCCCTATCGAGACAATATTCAGCAGGGATATAGTCGATGTTCACGGGGGCCACTGGATCAACCTCCAGAATAGTGGAGTGACCAGAAGGTACAATGTGCCAACGAGACAGGGCATTAAGTCTAGTCGCAGCAAACTTAGCCGCCTGCTTAGCGAGAAGCACAGTAGGAAGCCAGTTGAGCATTGCGAACATGCGTATCAAAAGGACAATGGCCCCTGAGCATCGCTATTGTGCGATGAAATGCCATGCTCTTTCGGAATAAAAGTGGGTTGATTCTCTTCTTATCTATATTTGTCTAGCAATATAAAACACACACCTTTTGCTGCCAAATAGTATTCAGTTTAACTAACGCAAAATACGTAAGCCCTGTAACGTGTAGCAGCTGATGAGCCACGTACAGGCCATGGCTTGATGTGCTGCAACCTATATAAGCGTTGATCTGAAATTAACCTGAAAAATTCTAGGCATTCATTGGCAAAGGGGGAGGTTGCAAATGCTTTCGTTGGTGACTTAATCACAGTCGGGAATATCTAAGCAAATCAAGAGATTTGCAGGGAAAATTCCGCCTCATAACCAGCATTGCGCCGCTCCTCAAATGATGACCATCACGACCACCTGGAAAATGCTGCAGTAGTCAGGGAATCTACAAGCAAGTTTAATATCCGCAACCTTAATAAATATACCACAGCCCTCCACCCTGCCATGCATCTTTGAGCCATCGGTATAAACATTTAGGGTCCTTTAAACCAGAATCCCCTTGTCGGCATTCTAAAATCAAATGTTCTGTTCAGTAAGTTATAAGGAACCATATAATCGACCAGGTTGTGTCTTCCCAGACTAGTATCATGTCCATAGCCCAGTCTCAGCTAGGGATTTAACTGCGTTGAGCCTTACCATTTCAACCCTTTGCTTTAACAGGTCCGCGAGGAGCCAAAGATCTTCTACGCAGTCACTAACCAAGTCTAGGGCTTATCAGATTCCTGGACTTCGCTGTCACATAGGACATATTCCGAAGTTTTAACTTAACCTAAGGCGACCTACGGATGATAGCATATATGTGTTTTAGAGATTGCATGTGTAGGCGATAATAATTCATCCTAAGATCTTCTACAGCAACTTATACTTGCTCAGTTAAATAAAAATTTATTTAATGGAAGAGTGTATAAAATATTATGAAGATCAGGGTGACCGAAGAGGCTTCGTGACAGTCCTATGTTTATTTAAGGGACAAAGAGGAATAAAACATTTCCATTTTTAGTTTAGATATTCGTTAAATTTAACTGGAAAAGAAAATCTCAAAGGATAAATAACAATATGTACGCCTTCACTTTCCATGGTGACATGTTATTGATTAAGATAACATTTGAGTCTCAAATAAAGGGTGTTTTTAAAGAGGTATAGAACTTTAAGTTGGCATTACTTTTCAAGATGGCGACCGATTTAACAGCTGTCAAGTGATTTATTCTCAGTTTGGTTTGGCAATTCATCATGAATAGACTCACGCCTGAACAACGCTTGCAAATAGTGCAATTTTATTTCGAAAATAATGGTTCTGTGCGGAAAACGTATCGCGCACTACGTCCATTTTATCGTCGACAAAATCGTCCATCAGAGCAGTTAATTCCATTAACCATGGAACGTTTTCGCACCACGTTTACTCTTATTGATAACTCGCATCCCCAGCTATTGCTGCTGTAGAGCGTAGCATTGAGGAAGACCCGAATGAGTCCATCCGCCATCGAGCACAGGAATTGGATCTGTGTCCATCCACTTTATGGAAGATTTTGCGGAAGGATCTTGGTTTGCGTGCTTACAAAATCCAACTCGTGCAAGATTTGAAGCCAAACGATCATCAAGTAAGGCGTAGATTCGTCGAATGGGCCCAAAACGAGTTTACCGTTGTTCCCGATTTTCATAAGCGAATTTTGTTTAGCGATGAAGCGCACTTCTGGTTGAATGGCTACGTCAACAAACAAAACTGCCGCATTTGGAGTGAAGGTAATCCTCAAGTGTATGTGGAAACACCGTTACATCCAGAAAAACTGACTGTTTGGTGCGCTTTATGGGCTGGTGGAATCATTGGTCCGTACTTTTTCAAAAACGATGGTGGCCAGAACGTTACAGTCAATGGTGATCGGTATAGAGCCTTGATTACTAACTTTTTCATTCCTGAATTGAATAACCATGATGTCCAGGAGATGTGGTTTCAACAAGACGGCGCAACATGTCACACAGCTCGTGCCACAATAGATTTATTGAAAGACACGTTTGGTGACCGCATAATTTCACGTTTTGGACCTGTGAATTGGCCTCCAAGATCTTGTGATTTAACACCGCTAGACTACTTTCTGTGGGGCTATGTAAAGTCATTGGTCTATGCGGTAAAGCCACAAACGCTTGACCATTTGGGAGACAACATTCGCCGTATTATTGCCGATATACGGCCACAAATGTTGGAAAAAGTCATCGAAAATTGGACGTCCAGATTGGACTACATCCGCGCCAGCCGTGGCGGTCATATGCCAGAAATCATATTTAAAATGTAATGCCACAAGATTATCTTTCGGATAAATAAAATTCACGTCAATCGAATAATCCATCGTTGTTTTATTGCAACTTAAAGTTCTATAACTCTATAAAAAACACCCTTTACTTGTGTAACTATCTGGTAAGACTCAAACTAATTTTTTTTACTTGAAACCAACACATAAAAATCCTTCTTTCTTTCTTGCTTTCAAACCCTCAAGACATTTCTCATGAGATCTCTTTGTTCCACAACTCATTATGCACGTTTACAGAACGAAGGCCATAAAAACTAATGGTAATAGACCAACCAACCAGCACACATTTAAATTCAATGAGACACACACGTACAAACACATCTGTTTACAGTTTCAATTTACAAATTCCCAAAATGTAATAAAACAGAGAGAAAGACAGAGAGAGAAAACGAGAGAAAAAAGGTGGTTTCTAGCATATACTATACATATGTAATATTAATTTAAAATGTTTCAACGCCCAAATGTATGCTACGAAAATAATTACAATATTTTTTGCAACACACATCTTTTACTACAATTTTACGACAATAATAATATAGACTCGTAAGCATTACTTTAAGTGTTATAACACACACACACACATACATACATACATATTTACATATTTCTGTAGTAAAAAATAAAATTTAATAAAAATAATAATTATAATAACAAGTACAGTACACAACAGCGCCCTAGATGTAGGCAACATTTATAATAAAATACAATTTAAATGCCAGCAAAAATATAAAATGCAAGAGATGTTGTATTCCGAGAAATAAATACAATAAATGTCACATGGAAATGTAAAATGGACATATACACGTGTCTGTCATTATGACATTATGAGAGAGAGAGAGCGAAAGAAAGAAAGAGAGAATATGTCTGCAAAACGGTCAGAAATGACAGTGTTAAATTATATTTACTTACGGGTCTTAAGATCCATATTGGATCCATAGAGGTCCCATCGTGAAGCTATAATACCTCGTACTTATACTATCACTCGTCCATTGAAATTACTTTAATGCTAAATAATGCGCCGGCGTTTGCCTAGTGTCGATGGTGAAAGAATAGGGATAGTTTGTTTACAATTGAAAATCGGGAAAATTCTATTACAGCAATAGGCTATAGCTCCCACTGAACATTATCCAATTATTCGTTGGCAGAACAACATCACACGACAAGATCGGTAGTAGAATCTTTACGGATCATTTAAATCGTTGTATTGTAATGCCATGTACAGTAGTGGCACTAAAATACTGTGACTAACCAATGTAAGGTACTGCTTTCTTAAATAAGATTGCCCTATGTCTTCTCCCAACCATTTTGTTCTGGCGAGTCTCGAACTGCTGTCCAGTATCAGTAAGATCATCTCTTCACCTGTTATCTGCTGAGCCCTCTGGGGACTTCTTTATAAGACACACAGGTTTCCTGTATGTGTTCATTTTGGTCAACCTATGTACACTCAGCCACAGAAGTATACATAGGGTTAACAAATTTCAGAAATTTTTTAACCAATCCGTTTTCGTTCAGACAATTATAAAGATTTTCAACGAAAACGGATTGGTTAAAACATTTCTGAAATTTGTTAACTTTTGTGAGCCTGTGCAGGCCAGAGCAGGCCCACAAAAGTATACATACGGTTAACAAATTTCAGAAATGACATCTTTCTTCGATTTTAAGACGGTCTTTTGCATTGGTTCAGAAATTTGTGAAATTTGTTAATCGGATGTATACTTTTGTGGGCCTGTGCAGGGCCACAATTCAGTTCAATTTCAGAAATTTTCTAACCAATTCAAAAGACCGTATTAAAATCGAGGAAACTATAAAGATTATCAACGAAAACGGATTGGTTAAAAAATCTCTGAAATTTGTTAACCGTATGTATACTTCTGTGGCTGAGTGTACATAGGTTGAGTAACTGTGTGTACATATTCGACTTGACACGATGCCCGTTCTGAACAAGTGTTCTTTGGATGCACAGTTTTCGGTCAAACGATCGTTTACTATCCTTAGTTTACTCTTGCATGATGGAAAATATGATTCGATTTATTAATTACTGGATCTACATATTGAACCTGAAGCGATAAATTTTCTAAACAAATATTCATTGGCTCTACAAAGCCCGTTATGGAAGCCTTTTCCTATTCTCTAGCTATTCTCCAATAGCTTGATGGAAAAATCAAATGTTCCTCCAATATAATTACCTGTAATATGAGAAGAACCTTCACTTCTCTTCTATATTCCCTTTCGCCAAGTAAAATCTGTCAAACTGATCCTCGTGCTCCACAGACAGGTTCTCGTCCCTACGTAAGATCTCGAACTGGGCAACTCATCGGCCTGTTAGTTGTTGCCCTGATTTACCATATGCCCTGGAAGCCAGCAGAGTTATCCTATCCTGCCTGCCAGATGAATAAACCTACTTAGACAAGCTTATACTAATTTTAATCCAACCACGTACGAGCTAAGTGCTGCTCAGTGCTGTTGGGCCGTCCATCCTTTATATTTTCCGGCCAAGTTGATTTGTGCAAATTCTTCAGTGAAAGAAACTTAGGCTTGAAAAATGTTCGTGTTTTTTCATATGTATTTCGAATATATTATGCTGGACCCGCTCTTGTAGCACTATCACTTCGAACCGTACCTCAAAAGAATATATTGCTCCCAAGTCACATACATTCTTACTATACGGTCTCCTTGTAAAATATCTCTCAAATCCATATTTTACTGGTTCTGTCAAGGAGACAGTAAAGGATTAGGCCGACAGCATTTGAAATATCAACTTTCAAAGAACAAAAAAAAAAAGAAAATATTAAACGAAGTAGTTGAGAAAAGCTCTCGGGACTTCAGAACACTTTGAACATCAACAAACTCGATTTACTGAAAGGAAACACGTGCATAGTTTCTATGTAGCACAGTGTAATTACAGTATGTTGACAAATAAAGTGACGTTTTAAGCAAACATTATGAAAGGAATTTCCTTTTTTATTAAATAAGAGCACATATCAAGCCTTAATGTATGCTTTATTTCTTTTTCTTCATATAAATTTTTAATAATATGACAAACCAAGACACTGAAGAGTTGTTAAGAAAAGCGCGTAAGATTTAGAACGAATTCAATAAGCCAAAAAGAAATCAAGGTACATATTGTGAAAGTATTTGATAAAAAAAACTTGGATTATTGAATATATTGAAGGATTATCCCTTAAAGTAGGCAATAATATATTGTATTAAAGAAAATACTTTTCCTAAAAATCTTTAGGAGAAATCAACATCAATTTTTGTAATTCAAATAAAACTACTGATATCGTTTAACAAACATCAGGATGACGTAGGTAGATGACATAAATCCTAAAAGTAGGCCACAATATTTTTAGGATTTAAAAACCGGAATTAAAATACAAAATTTAAATCAAAGCCTTCAATTTAATCTCTTAAAATAGTTCCTTCCTTCTTCCTTCTTAGTTGAGGCGAGGTCTTGGACTTGAACACGTCTCATGTCAATTTCGCAACAGCCAGAATAGAGTGACAGGTCTCCGATGAGTATTTTTTCTGCGATTATTGGTATTTAGTTTTCAGAATTGATGCCAGTGAAAAATTTTTTAGGAATATTCGTAATTGAATTAGAACTCATAGCAATTTTGGAAAATCTAGCAAGAATTGTTATTATTTTGTTGGACATATCGACCTGATTAATTTTGCCACAGGCATGTTATAAAGGGTCCGCCAAATAATTTTTTGTTGTGAAAATGCTTTAATAAAAATTACTGAATATTTTCTCAAATTTCTTTTTTTAATTGAAAGTACAATCCTTCCGGTTAATAATGGAAAATAATTTCATTCAAATGGCTGCCTCGGCTAGCCATGCAGTAGCCTACACGATCGGTCCAATTTTTAAGCACATTATCGATTGTGTGCAGCTGTATTTCACCAATGGCTTCACGAATATTGTCCTTTAAAGCGTCAATTGTCTCTGGCTTGTCGACGTAACACTTATCTTTGACGGCACCCCACAAATAATAGTCCAACGGAGTCAAATCGCAGTTCCGAGGTGGCCAAACGACATCAGCTCTGCGGCTGATAATACGATCTTCAAAAACAGGGCGCAAAACATCGAGTGCAGCTTCGACTGTATGGCACGTAGCGCCGTCCTGTTGAGACCAACAAAAATTCGTTCAACATGGCCCGATAACGATCGCCATTGACTGTAACCGCCACTCCTTGCGCATTTTCGAAGAAAAATGGCCCAATTATGCCTCCGGACCACAATCCGCACCAAACAGTGACTCGTTTTGGGTGCGTCGGCTTTTCAATGTATGCGTGTGGGTTCTCTATGCCCCAAATGCGACAATTTTGCTTGTTTACATACCCGCCAAGATCAAAATGAGCTTCATCTGAAAAGATGATTTTTTTTTAGCCAAAATCGGCATCTTCTGTAAGTCGATCGCAGGCTCACTTAGCGAACCGAAAAAGCATTGGATGGTTCATATTCGTTCAGCGGAAGGATAAAACTAATTATCTGTCAAATCAGATATGAGCTAAGTGTTACCATTCACGAAATAAGCACTAGTTAAAAAAAAAAAACGTTAGATGGCGGACCCGATATAAAGAAGTAGTTTGTGATGCGAAAAAACGCTGACATGTTGGACGTAAGGAATGTTTAACGTCTGTTTAAATGTCCGAAAGTTATTTAAGAAGACTAAGAGACTACGTGACTGGTCTCGGTAGAAAGCAGCTTAGAGGGATAGCTTTAAAAACCTTAACAGGCAAACGAAGAAAGATACAGGACACATATTGGTGGCAATCTACTGAAAGTTTTTGATACGGCCAACCTTTTGCAAACTCTTGCACCTACGTCGCACATACACTACAGTTTAGATTCGAGATGTAATTTGGAAATGACCAGGGCTTGTGAATTTGCATTTGATGTTCTCATGGAGACCTTAATATTAAAGGTTTTGAGAGAAACCTAGTCGCTAATAAAGTCGCTAAGAAAACAAAAATAAGCTGCCAACCAAAGGCATTGAGAGCTAAGGCAACATGTGACAGGGGACATAGTAGGATAGCGCTGGTCGCTCTGTGCGTAAAAGGAGTCTTGTGTTGCAAGAAATTTAGAATTGCTACTCTCGGTATGGGTGTTTATCCATGCGTCGTAGAAACTGTAGTGAGAAGACTAGGTTTTTAACGTTGTAGGTGCTGCGATTAAATGAAGACAAACGAAGCTTTCAAGCACAGAAAACTGCTCTTAATAAATTTTGTCTAGAAAGATGGTTAGAAACCACTTGATTCGCTCATAACCTCAAAAGGGTTTGACTATGACTAGGTTTCTGTTGCATAAACGATTTATTCCAATTGTTATGAAGCTAATGTGAGAATCTAGCGTAACTAAGGCTCTGTTTGTGGACGCAGTATGTCCTATCACTCTATTGGTCTGCAAATTTCGTTTTCCTGTTGTTTAATTTCCGCGGTCTCATATCATGATCCCAAATGGAGTGAGGCATTTAAATAAAAACTTTTCTTTCTTTTAATTCATTAATTTCTGCCATACTCTCCCTGTAATTAAACATTGTCTGGCTTATATTAATTAGTTTTTTTTTGCTGCAGAGTTTCATAACCATACCGTCAAAATTCCGTTACTTTTTTGCTTTAGTTTCCCTATCAACATTTTTTACCCGCAATATGCTATTGTATCTCCTTTGTTTTTTTCGTAACGTCACTTATAGAGCAAAAGAAAGAAAAAAAACAAAAAATTATTTTTCCTCCTAAAAGTAGACAACAAAAAACACAACTTTTTTTTCACTATTAAAAGTATGCAGCAGCAAATATGTAAATAATATATTTCCGTTATTTAATGAAATGATGAAACAAAAAACAGAAAACACTATCACTACCACCACCACCACCGCACCAGAATCAACACTCTCACAAACGAGACAAGACAAGTCAAGTCAAGCCAAGAATAGTGTAAGCGTTGTGAGAAAAAATATTGAGGGACGGACACTAAGAGTTTTAAATTGAATCTAAACTCTCTCTCTCGCTCTTAACTGCATTAGTAGCAGCAGTAGTAGTAGTAGCAGTAGCGGAACGGAACATTTGCATAATTTTATGACATTTCCGATTTGTTTAGATGTTGCTGTTGCTCTTCCCAAGGAAGTCTGACATGTACACTGAACGGAAACTAAATTTCCATAGTGTTGCAAGAAATACTCGACAACTCGAGCATTGGTGTGGCATAAACAAATTGCAACATGATATAGAAATACTATTTCAGTTTTTTTATTTTACAAAACATGGCAACTTTTTTAAATGCCATGACGTTTTGTTGCGCCACATGATAGGCAACCGAGCAAAAATTTGAAAGACACAGGCTTTGCATACAAAAAAAAGTATTCCATGACATGTGGTTACACTAAAAGCAAAGGAAAACACAATGAATGTGAATGAAACACAAAGATTTTGATATATTGTACGCTGGACTAAAGCTTTCAGCGGTTGTTTCTGCCTGGAAAATTATAAATGGTAAGAAACTCCACGTTCTGTCAGTTTCGTTTGTTTTTTATGAAACATTTTAAGAGGAGATTAACTGCTTGTATGTGAAGATTATCTACTTTTCTGGTCACTTGAGCACTAGGGAGGGGGATAGCTCCTACAATATGACTTCCTAGTATTTTTAACGCCCTACCTACTGTTGCTACAATATAAAGGGTGCGTAAAATGTCGGTTTTAAAACTGTGCAAAATTTTCAGCCTCTAAGATGATAGTCTAGTGCTCTTCTACTCATTTTTCTGCTTCTCCTTCCTGACCTACTATAATCCCTTGGCCAAGGATTTATCACATAACAAAATCCATCGAATAGAGATCTATTTGGGTGGAACTTAGTCGAGGACTAATGCAGCAGGTAACATGTACATAAAAGAAATAAGGCAATAAGCTTCAGTCAGTGTTGTGGTCTTACTGGGAAGATTGTGGTTAGGTTAGGTTAGGTTAGGTTAGAGGACGTGTACTTGTCAATTAAGACAAGTACAGTACCCGGAGATCGAATTGATCCATTGTACAACGTCCAAGTTTCTCACACCACTTATGTTGTGTGTGTTAATTTTATACATGAGTGGTTAGACCTACAGTTTAATGTCGACTGCGAACGACAGATTTTTATTTATTGAGAAACTTTTCATGGCAATTTTTATTTACCCAGGCTTTTGCGTCTAATAAGCCAACACACTACCTACTAAACTACGGTGACTTCAAGATTGTGGTTAATGTGCTTAACAACTAATCCTAGGAATCTTTTATGAATCCGCACAAACTATATTGTAGTTTTGGAATTTAAGAAATTGAGACTTTAATCCTGCTCGAAATAATGCAGGAAGCCCCTTGACATCTGATCTGACAGAGAGGAGAACTTCAACAGCGAAAATCGTGTCAGTCAGGGAGAGTAGGACTCAATGAGTAAGGTGTAAATGGTAACCCTGAAATTCTAGAAATATCTACAGTTGGACTCTGTGTCATTCCTATCTAATAGTCAGGCAATTTTAAAATGATTGGTTGTAAATGCCTGGAATCCCCAAATGGGATTTGAGAAGATCAAGACTTGTCAGTCTGCATAAATATGAATGCTGAGATATTGAATGAAATTTTGCCGCACATGGAATACTCATAACAGGCTGCAAAAAATTATCGACTTCGTGATCACATAACTTACATACATACATACATAATTGGTAATTACAACCCTTCAGTCAGGGTTACGGTCTAGTTTCCTACACCACTTATACAGTGCGTGTTAAATTTGAAGCTTAAAGTTGACTTCGAGCGGCAGATTTTTGAGAAGCGTTTCGTGGAAATTTTTATTTACTCTCAGAGTTTTTGTCAGAAATATGCTGAGAGTTAATCGTCGAAGAAATATTTTTTTATAAAGGGTGTTTTTTATAGAGGTATAGAACTTTAAGTTGGCATTACTTTTCAAGATGGCGACCGATTTAACAGCTGTCAAGTGATTTATTCTCAGTTTGGTTTAGCAATTCATCATGAATAGACTCACGCCTGAACAAACGCTTGCAAATAGTGGAATTTTATTTCGAAAATAATGCTTCTGTGCGGAAAACGTATCGCGCACTACGTCCGTTTTATCGTCGACAAAATCGTCCATCAGAGCAGTTAATTCGATTAACCATGGAACGTTTTCGCACCACGTTTGCTCTTATTGATAACTCGCATCCCCAGAGACGCTGTACGGTGCGTACAGAAGAAGCTATTGCTGCTGTAGAGCGTAGCATTGAGGAAGACCCGAATGAGTCCATCCGCCATCGAGCACAAGAATTGAATCCAACCATGTCCATTCACTTTATGGAAGATTTTGCGGAAGGATCTTGGTTTGCGTGCTTACAAAAACCAACTCGTGCAAGATTTGAAGCCAAACGATCATCAAGTAAGGCGTAGATTCGTCGAATGGGCCCAAAACGAGATTACCGTTGTTCCCGATTTTCATCAGCGAATTTTGTTTAGCGATGAAGCGCAATTCTGGTTGAATGGCTACGTCAACAAACAAAACTGCCGCATTTGGAGTGAAGGTAATCCTCAAGTGTATGTGGAAACACCGTTACATCCAGAAAAACTGACTGTTTGGTGCGCTTTATGGGCTGGTGGAATCATTGGTCCGTACTTTTTCAAAAACGATGGTGGCCAGAACGTTACAGTCAATGGTGATCGGTATAGAGCCATGATTACAAACTTTTTCATTCCTCAATTGAATAACCATGATTCCCAGGAGATGTGGTTTCAACAAGACGGCGCAACATGTCACACAGCTCGTGCCACAATAGATTTATTGAAAGACACGTTTGGTGACCGCCTAATTTCACGTTTTGGACCTGTGAATTGGCCTCCAAGATCTTGTGATTTAACACCGCTAGACTACTTTCTGTGGGGCTATGTAAAGTCATTGGTCTATGCGGTAAAGCCACAAACGCTTGACCATTTGGAAGACAACATTCGCCGTATTATTGCCGATATACGGCCACAAATGTTGGAAAAAGTCATCGAAAATTGGACGTCCAGATTGGATTACATCCGCGCCAACCGTGGCGGTCATATGCCAGAAATCATATTTAAAATGTAATGCCACAAGATTATCTTTCGGATAAATAAAATTCATGTCAATCGAATAATCCATCGTTGTTTTATTGCAACTTAAAGTTCTATACCTCTATAAAAAACACCCTTTATTTTGTTTTGTTGGAGATGTCTGACCTAGGGTTTGAACCGAGATCTCACATCTAATAAAAGGCAGCACACAACATACTAGACCACGGCGACTAAGCATTGTTCAGTCTGACCTGGGGTTTGAGCCAAGGTCTCACATCTTATAAAAGGCAACACACAACCTACTAGACTACGGCGACTAAGCATTGTGCAGTCAAATAAATTTGATACAGCCCCATTATACAGAATGTTAAACGTTTAAAAAATTTACCATCAATACTATAACAATAAGAGTTTATAACAACTCTCCTCCATTCTCCTTTTCAATTTCTTTTTGGAAATTGATTCAAAACAAAATATAGAAACTATTACAGCAACAACACTTTATGAATTCCATTTTAGTGATGGGAATATTAAAACAAATGTTACATGAAATGCAGTGAGAAAATTGCTCCATTACACCATTATTTGCCTAAAAGTATGCAATAAAAATTTGCGTCATACTCACAGGAAAAAAAAGAGAAGAAAAATATCATAAAAATAACCGGAAAAAAGTGGCCAAAAATCATCGTATTGATAGAAATAAATGTTTATTACTCTTCTATTCCGTTTCGTTTTTTCCCTCCTTCCTCCTTTTAAGCATATACTGGCAAAACCAGCAGAACAGGCAAAAGAGCAAAGCAATACAAGTAAAATAATTGAGCACAAATATTTTTGAAGATTCGTTTCTCTCTTTTGTTGGCAAATTGTTCTGTTAACTGCAGCCAAAATAATAAAAAAAAAAGCGAAACGAAATTTTTTTTAGCTCTCCAACCCCGCGCTGCTGCGTGATTATATTTGCAACTGACGACGGTGGAAATATTTACCTAAGCGATGTTCACTAAAATGAAAATTCCTGGAGGCCAAGAGGAGGTGTATGTGTGTTCCTTCCTTCTCGTTTACTTTTTCACTCTTGGCATTCTGCGAGAGTAATTTTTTGGCTGGCTTGTCTTTTTGATGCTGCTTGCTGCTGCTGCCTCATTTTTTAATATCACAGTAAAATTCGTTTTTTTTTTAATTTTTTAACATTTTTTTATACAAGGAATGTAGAGATTTTCTTCTGTTTTTCCTTTTTGTTTCTGTTTTTTTTCTTGCTTTCTTGTTGCCATCAAATATTATCAGCCGTTTAATATCTGCTATCGTGTTGCATAAGCAAGCAAAATTGAATTTTCTTGAGCGTTTCATTCCCCATCTTGCGCTGCCCTCTAATAAATTGACGTAAAAAGCCAATGAATGTGGTTGAAAGCAAAGTTAAGCTGCTGCTGTGTGTGTGTGTCGTGCCGTGCTGTGTGCATTGTTTGTAGAGAAAACTTTGAAGGAAAACCATAAAGTTTTTGCTCGCTTTCTCCTTGCTTGTCTAATGAAAAACTTGTGCAATAAAATTGAAAGATTTGGTTACAAAAATCTCACATTACGAGGGACGATTGTAAAGAAAATGCGAAATAAATTTTCTGAGGTCCCTCTGGCAGTTTTTCCGAGGGTTATTCAAACAGTTTCGATATGTTGTTCATGCTAAGAATTATCTGTTAAGCTTCATAAAGTAGCCCTCAGGCGCCAAACTTTTCACTTTTCGTGATTATTCTTAACAAAGTCTTTACTATTCAAACATTTGTTAAACTTTGGAGGCGCAAAAGTCGTAATTTAGAATGAAATTGAAAAGAATATGGAAAAACTCTTCTAATGATCAGTCAATTGATCTCCGATATGTTTTCTAATGATCAGTCATCTTAAAAATTAAACTCGGTTATGTTTCCTAATGAGAGATGAGAGAATAAAAACCAATCTATTGAACACATTGCATCCAAATCAGCATTGAAAAATTCAGTAATTTAGTACTTTTTTCAGTACTTTTTCAGTTCAAAAATACCACAGTACCCCCGCGACTCTTTCAGTACTTTTTTATTATTACATATTTTATGTCTTGCACTGTTAATGCATCAGCAACATGCTCAACGTAATACAAAGGGTAGAATTAGGCTTTAGCCCCGGTTAGCCAAATGTCCGCGCAAAGTACGTTTGTTTTTACAATACGAAATGCAATCAAAACGCTTGCCGAACCGTAATGTAATTTCGATAAGCATTTGCATTGCTCTTCATATGTTAAAAACGAACGTATGTTACATTACGTTCCATCGACGTGTGACTAAACGGGGCTTTTACGTTTTGTTACGTTTCGAATCAGGCGTTTTTGTCTTGTTCGGGAGGAATACGTATAAGTCGTTAGTTTTTCTGTTCCGTGTGTGGTCTAGTAGATAGTGTGCGGCTTACTAGACGTGAGCCCACGTTTCAAACCCCATGTCAGACATCTCCATCTAAACAAAATATAAAAAATATATCTCCGGCGACTACCTTCTGGCAAAAACTCTGAGAGTAAATGAAATTGCCACGATAAAGTTTATCAAAAATCTGTTGTTCGGAGTCGACTTTAAACAGTAGGTCTGAATTTTTTGCATGTACTATGTTTTTACAAAAGTACCATTCATTCAAAACAGTACTCTTTCAGTTACGGTTCAGTACCATTTCAAAATTCCACTGTTGCAACACTGATCCAAATAGACTCTGTGATCGGCAAAGTATTAAGAAAGGAAAATAAAGTGAAACAAAATCGGTGTTTCAGAAGAACTGGACTTCATTATTATAGCAAATGATGAAGCAGTGAACCTACTCACTCCTGTTAGCAAAGTTGCCGTAGTCTAGTCCATAGTGTTTTGACTTATTAGACGTGAGACCGAGGTTCAAATCCCAGCTTAGACTTCTTCAACAAAACGAAATATGGGAATATTTCCTTCGTCTAATGCCTTACAGCCATCTTATGGCAAATACTTTGAGAGTAAATTGAAAATTCTATGAAAATTTTCTCCAAAATCTGCCGTTCAGAATCGAAGTTAAACTGTAGGTCCTGCCACTCATAAACAGAATTAGCCTACCCAACGTGAGTAGTGTGAGAAGCTAGGTTGTAATCCTCACTAAAGGGTTGTAATGGCCAACTCCAGTAAGTTCCGCGTTAATGAAACTTTTTCCAAAAAAGCCCTTGATGTCATTTTCTGGAAATCTCATTAATTCTTTTGCCAAACACCTTGTCCAGACTATAGATCTTCCAGGTTATGAGGTTAACCATCACCAATTGCCAAAATATATACAAACTTGTATCATAAGGAATTAAGGGAAAGATATCTTTCAGTGTAACGGAACCCTAAGAGTTTCAGAATGCTCAGCTAGTTTTTCCGGATGCAGTTGGATATGGTTTTTATCATAATGGAAGAGATCAAAGTCTTGTTCACTGAGAGGTTAACAGACATCGATTGTTTCTTGCTTTCAACGCAAACCGTATATCCGAACCGGTATCTTGTTTTTGACGTAGATTTCCGTTTAGAAGGTAGAACAATATTCAGACTATGCTTTAATGGTGCCTGATATCTCATCAGTTGCGAGTTTTGTGGATTCAACAGACGTTTAAAAAATCGGAAAAATAATCAAATTGACTCAGAAATCTGCAGATCTTTACAGAATTAAGAAGAAAGAATCCAGCAGATATAATTTATTATGCAAACATCTCTCCTAGATACCATACACAGAATGCTTTATTGAATTCCACAAATACGATACACACAGAGGACATTGTTTTCAAGAAACTACATATGGCAACCCTATCGCTCTAGAATATGCTACAATAGACAAATAAGCAAGCAGGCTATCTGGAAATATATGATATTGATATGAAGCAAAGTAGTAATAGGTAGGTAGGCAGAAGTGGCTGTCCCCTCGATGGAGTCATGAGCGGACACACTTAGGCCGCACACGGGGCCCATTGTGATACCACAGTTTCTCATTTCCCCCTATCCCAGGAACCATTCGGAGCTTCCGATGAAGCGACGCAGACTTCCGATGAAGCGACTTCATACATGACACTCCTTCCATATCCTCCATGTGGTAGGCACCCAGGTACCTTTTTCTCCTCCGACCAAGTGCCGGACATGTGCACAATAGGTGAAGAAAAGTCTCATCTTCGTCTTCATCTCCACAGCTTCTGCAGAAATCATTTGCAAGGTGTCCAAGACCAATACGCCTCGCATGCGTTGCTATAATGCAATGCCCCGTAATAACCCTGATAACAGTGCTGAGCCTACTTCTTTGGAGTTTAAGCAGAGCCGCCGTGCGCCTCCTGTCCAGCCTCGGCCAGATCTTTTGCGCCGCTCCTTCCTTATCCGAAGTTGCCCACATTCTGTAGACGAGATCTACGGTTGCATTGTCTATTATAGGTTTGCAGGACCCCAAAGGGAAGTAATAAGAAAGTGTGTGAAAAGTCCTATGACGGCCCTATGTTGTTTAAAAGATTGCGAAAAAAGAGAAAAATAAACAATGCTGACAGTCAGGAAGACGTCACATTTGAGAGTAATTCGAGGAGACTACCGGGGCAATATCAATCAACTAAATAGGGAAAATAGACTCACTCTCAGCTGGATTCCAGGTTATGAAGAAGTTCACGGCTACGAGCAGACAAAGAGGAGAGAGAAATCTCCTCTACTGAATAAGAATAGAATCTTTACGTAGAATGACAAGCGATGTTTGGAAGTACATACTCAGGAGGAGCTTAAATGAAAAGATGTCAAGATTCTTCCCACGCCAAATGGGTTTCAGATAATCTGAATTTGTGCTGAGTAATTACAATGAGAAAGGATTTGGGTTATGCATCAAACTATCCAGGAGTTTCCCGAGGGTAGTAACAGGCCTTCAGATCGGGCGCTGTTGACGTAAACAACACTTGATTGGAGTAGCGATCGGCTCAAGTTCAATAAATGGATTCTGAAAAGAGGGAAATAAAACACCAGATATATACCTGGAGCTCGTAATACATTCAAGAAGGAAATGTATCAGGTACCAAGCAGGAAGTTATCCCTAATGCAAGGAAATAGCATTGGGATCGATCTACATTTATTAAGGGTAGTACAATAGGGTCGAACATGTGGTCGCCTCTACAAGACAACAATTCTAAGGGTTAGCTAGATCAAGAATACAATATCTCTGTTAAGAACACACGATCTCTAAAAGAAAGAAAATAATTTCATGAGTGTACTTTAAGATCTGTAGCCAAACCAATAGCACGACTCAATGGGAGCTCATGTCCTGGCCTTGTGATCGGCCAAAATTGTCGCAGTATCTGAAGTAAATTTTCTTTACCCTCTATTGTAATCGATCGATTACCTTCTATTGCAAAATATTTTAAATTGTGTTCTTCTGGCTAAATGTAGACACTTTTTCTTTTGAATCCTTGAAATTGTATTAAAAAAATTATATTCTTTGCATACCTCTTTCTTTTATTGAAAATCAATTTATTTTGCGCAGCATAATAATTATGTTAAACGACCTTAAATTTATAAATTTAAATCCCTGAAATTATGCTATAAAAGCAACGATTTATATAATTTGCCTTAATGTATGCTGCAAAAAAAGAACTTATGTACTTATGCCTGGTATGTTTAAAGTAGATTAAAATAATTAACATACTTTTAGGTGTTTGCTAATAATAGGGATGAGTGTTATTAAGCATATAATTATGCTGAGACCTAAAAGTAGGCTTATTAAACAATTAATTATGCGACACAGGTAACTGTTAAACTAAAGACATAAAAAATTGAATGAAAAATGTATGCAGATTAAATAAATGAAATGTTTTTGTATTCACACTATGCTTTAAAATTTAATATAACTTGAAGGAAAGAAAAAGCTGGGAAATTAATTGTTTGACGTGCAATAAAACCTATATTTTCAAGTTTCTTTTTTTTATTGTATTGCCCCAGTTTTCTTGAGTTCTTTCTTTTTTGTGTATATTTTTTGTTGTTTTCCTAAAAGTATACTTCAACATTTTGTCATTTTGGCTACAAAATGCAAAAATCAAATACAATTTAATTATCACTGTCAAACACTTTCAAATGCAAACAACTAAATGTCATCATCAGCTAAGAACTATTGTCAATTATTTACGGCTCGTTGATGTTGATGTTTTAAATTAAAAAAAAGAAAAAATAGTGATGACTCTACTACTTTGCCTTGCAATTGCATGCCTAAAAGCAGGCTAATGTTAATGTTTTCTTTCTTTGCCATGGTAGATAAATTTGCCCTACATTAAAACGAATGGCATACAATAGATTGTAACCATTGAACACAAAAAAATTTAAAATTGAATTTTTTGTAGGAACAATTTCTTGAGGTAGACTTGGCCACATGGTCTATATTAGCCTCAAGGATGTATCAGTAACAAATGAGGTAAATTTCGTTGGAATTGGCGAGGACTTTTAGAAATCTATTTTCCGATTAAGTTTTTTTACAAGGGATGGAAAGCAGCAGTTTCATGCTGTAACAAGCATTAGATTCCAGTGGCCTGACGACCTCAAAAATAAAAGCTCCTTGATTTTTGCCAGATATTGAGACAGGCTCCTTACGAAGGTATTTACTGGACAATACATGATTTGAATGTATGTTTAAGCGTGGGGGCTATCTGCATTATGACTATTTATTGCAGAAACTGCTTAGATAAGGTGCTGCAGTACCTACGTGAAAGTCCTTCTCCATGGAAAACTGAAGTAAGGCCTTAAAAAGGTTCACTTTCGCATGTCATTAGATTTATCAGTAGTACTGGCTGAATAAGGAAACTAAGTGGAATATATTTCGAACTGGAATAGGGCAGTATGTCTTTCTTACGGTATCAGCATGAGCACAGGCTTTCCAATTGATCTTCGGAGTTAAACTTGCGTTTAGCCTAGCCTAACCAAGGTACAGGAGGTTTACCGCACCGCATAGGTTTACTTTTTTTATAAGAATGACATAGAAATTGATTTTTAAAGCTCATGCTAGGCTAACATACATACATACTTGGTCTTCAAAACTCTTTAGTCAGGATTATGACCTTGTGTTATGTGTGTTAATTTTATAAATGAGTGGCGGGACTTACAGTTTAAAGTCGACTCCGAACGACAGATTTTTGAGAGTCTTGTCATGGTAATTTTTATTTAATCACAGGGTTTTTACCAGAGATCTGATGAGAAAGAAGAAATACTTTTCGAATTTTATTTTGATGTCTGGCCTGTGGCTCGAACTCTGGCTTTTTTTTCGTCTAGTAAGCTAACACACTACCTACTAGACCACGGCGACTGCAAGTATGCCTTGAATAAAAAATCATATTTTAAGAAAATTTTTGTAAAATTCAAAGTTACACTCAAACCTATAATTAAAGGAATGTTTGTTAGAGGGCGTTGCTAACTGATGGCTAGAAATTTAAAAATGCAACCGACTTGTCGAGAAACCAAAAGAGAAAAAGCAAATGCACACAGTAAGCGGTTTGTGATTATTTAAGACTTTTTTCGTTCGTTCTTTGAAAATGTGATTTTAATGCTCCTTTCAAAGGCAAAGGAACTTAACAAAAATCTTTCCTTTGGGTTAAATGTAATTTTGTCCCAGAATATGTCAGGTTCTGCTGCTTCCAACACGACAAATCTTTGTCATATTTTCGATGGGAGTCATCGTCTTTGGTTATCTTATGGCATCAGTTTATGCAGAATGTCGTCCCATCAGTATCTTTTTGAAGGACTAGGGCTTCTTAAAGCAACTGAAGTAAAACTAAATCTGCACGTAACCCACGGATCACTGTAGCGTTTTCCAGGCAAAAGTCAGGGCTATCCCCATGACAATTAAATTGCTGCTCAGCAAAGGAATATGCCCTGAGAGCAGACTGATTATTCGATCAACCAGGCTGTCATGAGGTACCTTTCGAATGTCATATCGATGTCCAAGCTGGTTCATGAATGTGACATAATTTTACTAGAAATGAAGAATTATTTTATAGGGAACATACCCAAAAACTATGATGCGTACGTACTGGATCGAAATAAAAAACCATTATGTGGTTTGTGTATAGGTGTCCCCTTATCCACAGTTAGGCTGGATGTCAGGAAAAAAATTTAGGCCTTGGTTAATTTATCCTGTAAGGAGATAGAAAACTGGACCAGTTCGACCGCTAGGTTGAGACGACCCAATTTTAATCCAGAAACGAATTTTTCTATTCTAACTTGGCATTTATTATGTGGTTCCTATTAGGACGTACTGTCTTAGTTTTTTTGTATATAGTTTCTGACGAGCTGCATGTTATAACGCCTCAATTGGGAGCACAATGTCTCTGAGGTAGACATCATCAGACGGGCTATTAAATTGACGCATTTGCATTGCAATCCGCTTAATTTATGTATGTAAGAATGCACGCAGCCATCCAAATTAGGAAATCAGAGGCTGTCTTTACTTGTCAATATTCACCAAAGTCAGAGATTAGGTTCACAGTGAGTTTACCAAGCTGCATTGTTAAGAGGCTGCATTGTTTATCGGCTGAGTATTTCTTGGATCCAAATGAAAAAGGAAAAAGTCATTAACGTCTGACGTCAGGTATTAGGTTTTGGTACTATACAACTGAGATGGGGGTAGTCTATTAGTCGCCCCATTTGTCCATTGCTGGACTATACCTACAGCTTATCATATTGGAAGCAAAAATTGCCGAGAAATTTGAAGTAAAATGTTGAAAAAATTAAGCAATTGTGTGGTCGCCGTAGGCAGTGTGTGGGCGTGAGGCCCAGGTCAGAAATATGAGGCAAAATATTTCTGGGGAAAGCTCCTCTCAGCAGATTTCTGGCAAAAATTCTGAGAGTAAAAATAATATTGCCATGAAAAAGTTTCTCAAAAATCTGTCACTCGAAGTCGACTTTAAACTGCAGGTACTGCCACTCATGTGTAAAAATAACACACGCAACATAAATAGGGTGTGAAGCTAGGTTGTAATCCTGACTGAAAGGGTTGTAATGACCAATTATGTATGAAGTCAGGCATGGATAACGTCTCAACTAATCTACAGATTCCTACGAAAGTGATGCCAATGCTTGCCTATAGCGCCTATATTAAGTCTTTAGTTACCAACATTGATTCGCGCCAACAAAAAGAGAGAAAAAATAACGAGAGATAACGAAAGAACTTTAATTTGTCAATTGTTGAACATTTGTTGAGTTTTTTCTGCTTTTCTTTTCTTCGTTTTTTTTCATTTATTTTATTTCTTTCGATTTTAGTTTTTCTGTTTTAATTGTTGCAAAAAAAGAGAGTAAAAAAGAAATAAAAAATAAAGTCTTTGAGGAGATTATTATTGTTATTGCTGTATGCCATCACCAGCAACCATTACCATAGTCATCGTCGATGTCATCGTCATCATCATCCATATCCATGAATTAGCCAAAGGCCATTTGTACAACAATTGCAACAATTGCAAAGACGACAACAAAACCAACAAAAAATAATAGAAAAACTAGAACATAAAACGTGCTCAATTGAAAACTCTTACAAACTAAAACGACATATACTCTACTGTACAACCAAACCAACATCTCTTCCTCTTTGTTTTAACGACTTTTTTCCCTTTTTTTCTTTGACTTGTTCTATGCTATGTGCTGCTACCACTTCGACATCTATCTTCTGCTGGCTTCTCTCATACTTTCAATTTCAATTTCTTTTGGAAACAGCAACAGCAGGCAGGCATACTACTTATAAGGGAAAGGCAAGATAAAAAGTTCCAAAAAATGGGACTAAAGTTAGCAATATTTAGCTGAAGCAATTGCTAAAGAGGGCACACAAAGAATTGGTCCAGTTCGTGTTCTTTCTCCTTTTCTATTAAATATTAATAAAGAGAATTTTTTTTTACAATTTTAAAGCCTACTTTTAGGGGCTTTTAAAACCCAAACCAAAATATTCATGAAAAATTAATTCTGAAATGATAAGAACAATTTTAAAAATTTAAATTTGAAAATAAATACGCAATCAGACACACTCAAACCATGCTTACACTTGTATTTAGTATTCCAAATTACTCTCACACATACTTACACATACACTAACACTTATTTACTATCCCATATATACGTACTACGTACAATATTTTCAGATTTTTATCTAAAAAAACCTTAAATAACATGAAATAGTAATTTTTAATACCTTTTATTTTAAGTTGGAGCACTTAATGGGGGGTGTAGTAATTTTAATTAAAATTCTGGTTAATTTTTTCTCTCTTTTTCTATTTTTTTTTAACAAAAAAGTCCAGTTTTTTTAATTGAAAAACAATTTTTTCTACACACAATAAGTTGGCTTTTTGTATTAAATTTTTATTTGTTGTGTTTGTTTTTTATATTTCAAATTTTTTTTTTTAAATCTCACTCCTAAAAATATACTTCGTTTTATTTTTAAAACACTCACGACCTTTTGGTTCACTGATAAGATTCAAACTGACACGAAAACATGCCAGAACACCACTACATATGCAGGCAAGTAATAGAAAAAACAAAAAAAAAAATAGAAAAAAAGAAAGGAAATAAAGTTTGTTTATACACATACAAACACACACACGCATACATGAAATTATATACAAGCTCTCTCTTATTCTTACTCTCCTAATAGTAGCTTTACTCAGAGAGAGATTTTCTATTATACACACACTCTCTAATATTGCTAAAAGGGTTGCCATTCGATTTAAATTTATACAAAAATTTCCAAAAAAAAAAAAACAAAATCGTACGTACTCTTCCTTAACCCTTTGACGGACACTGACGTCTATAGGCGTCATAACAAGGGTTTCTGGCGGGACATGACGTGTATACACGTCATAAATTGTTTCCTTCATAAAATCATTATAAAGAAGTGCCCCACGGGAAGGCCTCCTAAAATTTTGGTGTCCGTCAAAGGGTTAATAAAATTGAACGAAATTATTCGGTTACCGAAGCATAAAGACTTTCCCGAAAACTGTGTTGGAGAGTACACTCTTCTGCATGGAAATTGAACGCCGCCATTATTGGGTCACCGAAGCATAGAGACTTTCCCGAACCCTATGTTGGCCAGTACGAGTAAGACGCCACCTTATTGATCAGTGCATAATGGTACCATGAGCTTCAAAGAAAAAGGCAGCCGATATAGCAACCGGTTTTCTAACCAAACATAGAAGAATAGAATAGGGAACCTGTCCGGCTTAACATGTAGATTGTGGTGTACACACCATCAGATTACAATGTGAGGAAAGGAAATGCCTGGATGCTTATCAGGTACTTGACAGGGATTTATTCTTACTAACACTGAACAGTTTCCTGAAGTTTGTCGTGGTAACAGGATTTGCAAACACATTATAGAGGGAGACCCTAAAGAGATTGAAGGTAATAAAATATATCGCCTGGACGCTGTAGTTTAGTACCTCAACACACCATCAACAGTGATAATTAGTCACGATGAAGATGAGCTACAGAGAGAGCCTTTTCGATCGCCAGGTTGAGCTGAACGAATCCTAATTTAGGAAAAACAAAAGCAATAATTTTTTTTTATCACGACAGGATGGATATCGACCGGAAGTATGGAACTCTAGCTTTTAGATAGGCTTGCCTGTCGGCTAGACGCCCTCTCACAAGATTTCCACAGAAGTTTCTGATCGGAAAAAAAGGAAGAGATAGTCCATCATTTAATATTTCACTTTCTAGGACGTATGAAAGTGTACTGTGAACCTCATTCTTGAATTCTCAGAAGAATTCGAGAAGAATTGAACAAGAATGGCAGCAACTCTACCTTTATTTCATTCCGGACCAGAGAATTTCGCGGAGGACTTGTTTTATTTGGTATAGGAAGGAATCCTATAAGCAGTGCGAAAAGGTTAGGTTAAAGGACGTGTACTTGTCAATTAAGGCAAGTACAGTACCCGGAGGTCGAATTGACCCATTGCACACTGTCCTAGTTTCTCAAACCACTTATGTTGTGTGTGTTAATTTTATACATGAGTGGTGGAACCTACAGTTTAAAGTCGACTCTGAACGACAGATTTTTGAGAAACTTTTTCATGGCAATTTTATTTACTCTCAGAGTTTATACCAGAAATCTGCTGAGAGAAAGTCGCCGAAGAAATACTTTTTGTATTTTGTCTTGATGTCTGGCCTGGGGCTCGAACCCTGGCTTTACGTCTAAAAAGCCCACACACTACCTACTAGACTACGGCAACTAACTACCTACTAGACTAGGCGAAAAAGTGGAGCCTAAATCTTTTCCCAAATGGAGAGGGCAGTATATCTAGGCTATGGCTAAGCCTGAAGTCAAAACTTGATTAACCAATACAATAAAAAAAGAAAAATCAGTCTAAGGAGGTGGGAGGCCAAGGCTGAATTGTAAATGCAGTATCATGTGAGGAGGAATAGCGTTGCATTAACGAACTTACAAAGTTAAAGAAAACTTGTTTTCAATGCAGAAATAAAACTGTCGAAGTTGACATCAAAGAAGGCTTGAAGATGGCAATCTGATCAAGGAAAAATGGGGGACTTTTCCCCCCAACAAATATAGGCCTCATGGCATACAAATTAGAAAATATCACACGATACATATCACTAAGCATTCGCCAGCATCATTCAGTAAGGAACTGCTAAAATATGCTAAAAATTTTGTAAAATGAGAATACGATAATCGCGTGCGTAATTACTGATTTGAGAAGAGGTTTGTTAGGTTTCAGTCAGGAAATTTCAATGTCCATACAAAGATTTCACTCCGTTCGGTTGCTGACTGAAAACTAGATAAAAATGGTGATGCTCGCCGTAGCCTAGTAGGTAGTCTGTTGGCTTATTAGACGTAAAGCCAGGGTTCGAGCCCCAGGCCAGACATCAAAACAAAATACAAAAAGTATTTCTTCGGCGACTTCCTCTCAACAGATTTCTGGCAAAAACTCTGAGAGTAAATAAAGCTGCCATGAAAAGTTTCTCAAGTTCGGAGTCGACTTTAAATTGTAGGTCCCGCCACTCACACACAACATGAGTGGTGTGAGAAGCTAGGCTGAAATCCTGACTGAAGGGTTGTAATGGCCAATTGTGTAGGTATGTATACTAATAAACTTTTAATTCAGACCTCAGGGATTAAATACCTCAAGCCATCAAATAAACTTAGTATTCCTGTTTCAAGGAAAACAAAAATACTTTAGTAAGCTGCTGTTATTGATACAACTCCTCGAAAAATACGTCTTCCCAGTAATATGAAAAAGATAGGAGTTCGACCAGGAACACCCAAGTTGTAATAATTGATACAATGAGTTATGTTTTGACAAAATGGAGTACAGTTTGTTAGGTTAGAATGGCTAAGTTGTGTGAACACTGGCCCTAAAGACCCAAAATACATAAAAAGGGGAATTAAACACACCAAAAAGCCGGCTTTTGATGTTATAATTGAAGAATCAGCTTCAATAAAAAAATTCCCACTTAGAAAAAAAATTTACAGAGTATTGTTTGAAAACTTACTACAAACGGCAACACTGTTCACAACTATGCACAATAATTGTGCTGCCATTATTGTTTACAAACAGTAGAGTATATAATAGAGACTAAACTTACTTTTCCTCCTCTCTCTCTCTTTCTCTCTCTCTCTCTCTCTTTCCATATGGTGGTTAGAAAAAAAGGAACAAAAACATTATCAAACTTAAAATTAAAAAACGCGTTATAAGATGGATGCTGCAGTGTTTACAAAAACAAATTTTAAGCAAAAAAAAACCCAAAGTTAAGCTAAGGCTGCTAAATATTAGAGAAAGAGAAAGAGAAAGAGAGAGAGAGAGAAGGAGATGAAGAATCTTTTTTAAAAACAAAAACAAAATGTCGCAATATAGCCTTCTGTAGTTGCTTTTTTTTTGGCTTTGTTTTGCAGTTGTTGCTGTACTTATAGTACTTAAATGCGCACAGCTTTTTAAAAGCTTTTGTTTACTACGAGTGTATGTGTACATAAGAGAGAGCACAACTATTTTACATTCTTACACACACACACTTACATTCACAGTGTATACATGTGTATGTGTGAGAGTTATAGTACAACACGCGAGAGAGAGGAGAAAGAGAGAACGACTTAAGAACACAAATAACTTTGAGGTAGGACATCTGTGTATAGGGCAGGCATCATCATATCATATAGATTTACGGTTATTACTTTAAAAGAAAGCTTTATGAACACCATAAGCAATCATTGAAATTCTCTTAAAAGCTTTGACCAGCAGCTTAAAGGTATCAAATCATTGAATTATAGAAAATTGTCAATAAGTTGGACAGCTCCACGGCGTTTTCTATTTTCAAAAGTAACTTTTTTTTTGAACCTCGATATTATACACGAAGGATTGGTTGTAGATGACAATTCCATGGAGGTAGCATTTGATCAGTTTTTCTCAGATTTCAGGCGGTATGTCTGCCATAACTTGAATAATGTTGGCTTTCAAATGTTCCAACTTTATCAGACTATCTGTGAAGTTCCACAACACCAGCATCAAATAACTTGATCTCGCGTAGCCCAATTGAAATCAACAAAACATGAAATTCTTATAGCAAAAATCGATTCTATGCAGTGGCTTCTGGCAAGGACTTGTTAAAACCACATACCGTCCAGTTAACAATGTTCAATTGAAGACCAAAAAAAGTTGATTATCATACGACCACAGCGTTTTCAATGACCGGGGAAGGCTTCTTCCGATCGAATAGTCACTTTTTGTGAATGTAATGGCTTTTTTTTACAATTAATTCTAGGTTTTTAGAACCCCATATTACTTCGCTCGATGATACAAACACCCAGTTATGAGTATCTTTGCTGTAAAGTATTTTATATGAAACCATAGTCTACATATGAATGTACAGAAAAAATTTCCTTCTATCCTACTGCTTTGAAGAACCTCAGGATGTCGCACTGAACCAGTGGATTGGTTTGAATTCTTTACTAATGTTTTGTTTTAACATCTGAGCAATGGCCAATGGAACATTATTTTTCTAGGATCGTTGCTAGGCTCCAGATTTATAACAATCGCGCCTAGCCTGGTACACCAAACTCGCAACTGGATTTAAAATAAGAGTAATTTGCTAAAAGAGGACTCGGTACGCTGCCTATGCTGTCCTAGAAGCTGATTTTAACACATACAATGACTGAATGACCACTCAGCCAGGATTATGACGTAGTCTCTCTCATCACTAATGTAGTGTGTGTTTATTTTACATGTACATGAGTGGCGGGACCTACAGTTTAAAGTCGACTCCGAACGACAGATTTTTGAGAAACTTTTTCATGACAATTTTATTTACTCTGAGAAATTTTTGCAAGAAATCAGCTGAGAGGAAGTCGTCAACAAAATATTTTTTCGTATTTTAGGGTTCGGACCTGGGTTTTGAATTGAAACCTCCGCCCAGTAAGCTAACACACTACCTACTAGACCACGACGACTTCTGCTTTTAACAGAACTACAAAGCGTGGCAAAGAAGTTTTGGGGACCGCTACGAGCGCAATATCTCACTGCTCAACGCCCAAACGGACGAACATTTTTTTTTTAAATACCAGGCGAACATCAAATTGAAATGAAACCTGTAAATTCATAGATCCTGACGAAAGACAATGAAATGGAAATGATGGTGCTGTTCGAACAGACTCGAAACGCAGACTGCAAATCGCAGAGAGACTCAGAAAGTTCATTTCGATATCATAGCGCTTGACTAATGGGGCCAATATATGCTGTATGGCAAGTCCATAGATTGCAGAACTAGCTGTTATGTGGTGTAAGGAGATATGACATTGCCAACTGAAAAAAGTTTCTAAACCTGTGTCAGTTATTACGATCGAATATACACGATCGAGATATTTAAATTGCCTGCTTTTCAGTTGAGCGTAGTTTAGTTGCAGTGTTGGAGTAGGTGTAATTGTCTAAGACAGCCCTACGAAAGTAGGTATTTAGTATTTAGTGTATCATTATATTAGATTGTCGAGATATTGAGCAAGATTCCCGAGAATGAATTTTCTTGAAGAACTAGCGAATATGACGTCCATCAATTGCGGAGGTTTTTTTTACAACACAGAGTGATTTAACTGACTGCATTCGTGTTAGAAAGAATAGCGGTCGTTAGCATGCCCTCAAGGTTGATTGAAGCCAGGCTATTCCAACTGCTTTTTAGTTATTGTTACTGTTGCTATAGACAACTTTAAACTGGTGCTACATTAAGATAACTCAAGTATCTAAACAAACCAGCACTAATTATTGTACGACAGAAAAAATTATTACACGAAAGTTGCCAGAACAACAAAAATGCTCAGTATCCTTTGGTTTACAACTCAAATCACCAAGAACATCAGGAGGTTAATTTGTTGAGTTATTACTGCTCACAATAGCTTTAAGAAACTGTGCTTAACAGAAGAGTGAACTTCATGTTCTAAACGCCTTTAAAATACTGTAAAAAATTCATCAATTCGAAGCTGTAAGCTTTGTATATTTTAATGATTGTGAAATTGGATAAAATAGGCTTTTAACACTTACACATTACATTACAATATCAAGAATATCCTTTTCAAAACAGTCCTTATCTCTTAAATTTGCCGCCTTGCATGCTTTATGTTTTCCCTTTAAAACTTTCTAAAAATGTTAACTGTACTCCGTAAGCTTTTGAAGCTTTTTAAGAGAGCTTTATTTTTGCACGGGTTCAAAGATTAAATGGCGACTTTAAAATCTTTAAATGATGAAATGTTTCATTTGTACAACAGATGGCGCATTTATTATGGGGGCATTTGGTAAATAGGTGGAAAGCAAGTTTCTGTGTAAACGAATTTCCTACTTAGGACACGCAAAGTGGCAACATTTTATTGAATAGCTCCTAACTGACGCTGTCAACAGTTATTTAACATCATCAATGGTTGTGAGGATTATTTATAGCAATGTCTTGAGAATAACGGACCGTTGGGTACAGTTTTGATCGGTTAGGAAATATTCATCGGTTTAGAACGAATCAGGTACACTTTGGTTTATATAGGAGTACCAAAGGAGTTTTAAAGCCGCCGTAGACGTCAAGAATGAGCATCGATGTATGTGCGAGCGTTAAACAAGATATTCAAGACATTCATGAGGACGGCAAGTAACTCCCCATTTGTCGGTAGAGCTGCCAAAACATCTACATTAAGCAATGCAGCATAGTGATCTTTGTCTAACAGCAAAGGATAATTCCAATGGTTAGGTAAAGTACCTTTGTACAGAACCCAAGTATCCATGGTACTCCTTGGTTAGGTTAGGTTAGAGGACGTGTACTTGTCAATTAAGACAAATACAGTACCCGGAGCTCGAATTGACCCATTGTACAAAGTCCTAGTTTCTCACACCACTTATGTTGGGTGTGTTAATTTTTATATATAAGTGGCGCGACCTAGAATTTAAAGTCGACTCCGAACGGCAGATTTTTGAGAAAATATTCATGGCAATTTTATTTACACTCAGAGTTTTTGCCAGAAATCTGCTGAGAGGAAGTCGCCGAAGAAATACTTTTTGTATTTTATTTTGATGTCTGGCCTGGGGATCGAACCCTGGCTTTTCGTCTAATAAGCCAACACACTACCTACTAGACCACGGTGACTTCAGCAGGATACCAGTACTTGTGAGAATTCATGATAATGAGCAGGCAGATGAGTATGAGTGAAGTCGCGGTGGTCTAGTAGGTAGTGTGTTGGCTTATTAGACGTGAGGCCTCGGTTCAAAGCCCCCTGGTCCTCGGGGACTTCCTCTCAACAGATTTCTGGCAAAAACTCTGGGAATAAGTAAAAAAAGCCATGAAAAAGTTTCTCAAAAATCTGTCATTCGGAAACGACTTTTAACTGTAGGTCCCGCCACTCATGTATAAAAATTAACACACCCAACATAAGTGGTGTGAGAAACTAGGTCTTAATTCTGACTAAAGAGCTGTAATGACCAATTATGCACGACATGAGTATGAGAGAAATGTAACTTCCGTGTCAATGGTACAGCTAGAACCTTTCGATGGAATGAAAAGGGAAGTTTCGAAGGATTTTCTGTAAGGTGGCCTTTACATACATAATTGGTCATTACAACCCTTCAGTCAGGATTACGACCTAGCTTTGCCACCCATGTTGTGTGTGTTAATTTTATAGAAGAGCGGAGGGACCTACAGTTTAAAGTCGACTCCGAACGAGAAATTTTTGAGAAACTTTTCATGGAAATTTTATTACTTACTCTGGGTTTTGCCAAAAGACTGCTGAGAGTAAGACGCTGAAGAAATATCTTCCTTCCTTAAGATTGTCCCCATGCTTACAGGCCACTGTGTTATGGGTAGACGCGCAGAAAGAATGCGACTCCCATTTAACAACTTCTGCCGTGGATGCAGAGGAGGAGACTGTCATCCACTTCCTCTGCCAATGCACATCTCTTGCGGAGTGCAGATATAGGTTATTTGAATCTCCAACCCTTGTCAGCTTGACGGGGATATCGTCCATTGATATCAAGGACATAGCCTCGTTTATCAAACTTTCTGGCTGGTTTTCCAGCGTGCTTTTTGAAAATGTGCAGCCCTTGCGCTGACTAACTTCCCCCTCCTGGGATCGGAGGAACTTGATCAGTACAGATGCTGCGTTCAGCTGTGGCATCACAACGGGCCGATATGCGTGCTCAAGTGATCTTTTTGGCAAATTAAAGCTACCACGCTAACCTAACCTATTGCGTTTAGTTTAAGATATCTGACCAGGGGGGGGGGTGGTTTGACCCGTAGCCTCACGTCTAACAAGCCAACTCATCACCTACTAGACTGCGCCGACTATAATTATCAGTCACTACAGTAGGTACAAATCTATCTTCGAACTTCTTTTTCAAGCACGAAATCTATTTTACTATACGATGTAACAACTTCTGTAGTTGTACTGCAAATAACAACATATGAGTTACTAACGAAACAGAGAAATTATTTTCCCAATTAAATTTCAAGGCTTTATTTAAACCGAAACCAAAAAAAAGCCTACAAGTTTCAATAATTGAATCTGTTGCTATGGCTCTGTTGCTTGCTTTTGAAAACACATTTTCAATCGTAATCAACTAATTGAACTTAAAAAAGATCCTTTTCGAACGATAATAAAATTTTTCCAACATAACCTACTGGTCAGTCAATATGGTAGCAACAAAAAAAGACGTATTTTTTTAAATTTCTTTGATATTCTTTAACTTGCAACAATTGTGGCAACCATTATTATCATCATCATCGTATGCAAAGAAATGTAAAATTTTCTTTTATCTTTTGCTTTAATTTTTTCTTCTTTTTTTGTTTGGAAACTTTTTTCTTTTGCCTTTGAAATTCTCTATTTGGTACCTGTACCTGTATCATATTTTTTCCCTTTCCGCTGCCCCTATTTTTTGGCTTCTTTTGGACCAACAAAATAAATACAATTTATCTGCATCAGTATCTGTTTCTGTTTCAGTGTCTGTATTCCATTGCTAAACTCTAATGCTCTCTTACTTTGCTGGTTCATTGAACGGAATTTTAGCAAAAACACCAACAAAAAACACACACACACACATACACTCAAAAATAAAAAGGTACCAAACCCTAAAAAAAATTAAATAACGATACAAATGATAGTGATAACTACATTAATAAGGGAAAGAGAGAGAGAGAGAGAGACAGGCAGAGAGAGGGAGAGAGATAGGGAAGAAAAACTCCACATATGGTGATGAATAAATGAATGCAGGTGATAGAAGAGTTTCCCAACCTTTCTTTCTTGGTGTTTATAATGAAACGAAAATATATGTTTCTTCTGAAAAAAAGTACTTTTTATTACTTTTTCACAAGAAGTACTTGTTTTATTGTTTTCTAAAAAGGTACTTGGTTTATTACAGAAACGAAAAAAACACGTTAGTGAAAGTAACTTCCTTTTTTAAATGTCATGAAAAAGAACTCATAAAGTACTTTTTTTTTAATAAAAAAAGTACCTTTTATGCTTTTCCTAAAAAACAGAGTTAAACAATATAAAGGGTCACCCAATTAATTTTTTTTTTGAAAATGCTTTAAAAAGAAAAACTACTGAATATTTTCTCAAATTTCTTTTTTTATTTGAAAGTACAATCCTTCCGGTTAATGATGGAAAATAATTTCATTCAAATGGCTGCCTCGGCTGGCCATGCAGTAGCCTACACCAGATGCCGATTTTGGCAAAAAAAATCATAATTTCATCTTGGCTGTTTGGTGCGGATTTTGGTCCAGAGGCATAATTGAGCCATTTTTCTTCGAAAATGAGCAAGGAGTGTCAGGAGTACAGTCAATGGCGATCGCTATCGGGCCATGTTGAACGAATTTTTGTTCATAAAAATTGAAGAGGAGGATATTGGCAACATTTAGTTTCAACAGGACGGCGCTACGAGCCACACAGCCGAAGCTACACTCGATGTTTTGCGCCCTGTTTTTGAAGATCGCGTTATCAGCCGCAGAGCTGATGTCGTTTGGCCACCTCGGAGCTGCGATTTGACAGCGTTGGACTATTATTTGAGGGGTGCCGTCAAAGAGAAGTGTTACGCCGACAAGCCAGAGACAATTGACGCTTTAAAGGACAATATTCGTGAAGCCATTGGTGAAATACAGCTGCACACAATCGATAATGTGCTTAAAGATTGGACCGATCGTGTAGGCTACTGCATGGCCAGCCAAGGCAGCCATCTGGACGAAATTATTTTCCATTATTAACCGGAACGATTCTACTTTCAAATAAAAAAAATAAATTTGAGAAAATATTGTTTTTTTTTTTAAAGCATTTTCAAAAAAAAAAATTATTTGGCGGACCCTTTACAAGATGCAGAAACTATGCAAGATAGAGAGAACTTTTATGAGAACCTTTGCTACAGCAGTGTGGGATAATTTGTTGTTGGATTTCAGATCGCTGCACATGGTAGTGAAGATTACAGGTTTGGAGTCTATGATTAGGTTTATGGGGTACAAGTCTAACATGAAATTTATAAAAGGATTTCAGGGTTTCTCCCCCCACTTATGTTGTGTATGTTAATTTTATACATGAGTGGCGGGAGCTACAGTTTAAGAAATAGATTTTTAAGAAACTTTTTCATGACAATTTTTTTTTATTTACTTTCAGAGTTTTTGGCAGAAATCTTCGAAGAGGAAGTCGCCGTTGAAATATTTTTTCATGTCTAATAAGCCTACCTACCACTACCTGCTAGACTACGATGACTACATGAGAAACTAGGTCGCAATCCTTACCAAAAGGGTTGTAATGGCCAATTATGTATGTATTTCGGAACTAAGGAATTGATTCGCTGGAAAGTCCTTCCTTAACTGGCCCTAAGACGCTAAGTTATTAGACCCTATGATTTTGGTAAGTATATTTTTTTTTTGGAAGAGGAATAATTTTGTGGTTAACGTTTATCTTTGACCAGGGACAGAAGGTACAAAAGACCGGGTATGGAAATGCTGCCTGATGTCAGAGCACCATTCGACCACTAGGTACATGGAATAAACCTTCACGCTGTTGCATCCCAGATCATGTGGGTATTTTCGCCAATAAGCAATAAGACAAGCTTGCGAGGAGTTAAGCTTCCAAACCGCTTGGTTCCAAAACACTTCTGTGAAGTGCTGGAGGATGTTTGAAAAGGTACATATTCAGAATAGTGGGGACAAGCCCTCCGACTTGTAGATTCTATGACGATAAGATTGAAACATCTGAATACATTCTAGAGACATGTGGGGCATTAATGCATCCCAGAAGGTAAAATCTGGGTGGATACTAGGAGCGACGTAGGAAATTATCATTGGTAACATCGAACAGCATCTTGAAATTTGTTAAGGCAATTGGCTTGGAGGAGACATTCACCCTTATTGCCCGGATTTCTTTTATCACCCGAACAACAATTTTCTATTGTGAATGTCACGTGAATTCTTTTTCCCTTCGAATCATATGTGTTTGTTCGAAATACTACAATTAAATTTTTAAAAACTAATAAAAATGTTTAGAATTGGTGCAGTTTTGTTATTGGAATTGGAAGAAGAAAATTGAAAGAAAGAAGAAGATTACGGGGATTCAAATCCTTTGGAATTGCCGAGTGTACAGTAAGTATCAAAAAGTTAATAATTTTATGTTTTTGTGGTATGTAGAATTCTCGGGTGTAGATTTTTTATGCATTATAGAGTCAACAGAGCTGCGTTTAGTTATCTAACAAATACTCTATCGGTTCCAAAGAAAAGTACAGCTGTACCTCCAGTTATTAAACTTTGTTCGTGTTTGGACGATCAAGTCCAAGGCCAAGCCCAGACAGTCCAGAGTTTAATAGAAATTTTTAAACGCTTATAACTCTGGACCCATCGGACCTATTGAAATGAAAGGGGTGCCATTGAAAAGATCGGAAGTCGTACTTTAAGTTCCATGTCCAAGTCCAAGTGCAATTCTATCTAGGACCCGAAATTTTCAAATTTATTGTCGACCTTTTTTTTGTGAAATACCAGGCCAACAGAATCCTACAGCAAGCAACTGTCGGTAAATAAAAATGTTTAAGCGCTTATAACTCTGGACCCATCCGACCTATTAAAATAAAAGGGGTGCCATTGGAAAGGTCAGAGGTCATACTTTTAGATCGTGCCAAAATAAAACCGACCAAGTCCAAGGCCAAGCCCAGAGAGTCCAGAGTTTAATAGAAATTTTTAAACGCTTATAACTCTGGACCCAGCCGACCTATTGAAATGAAAGGGGTGCCATTGAAAAGATCGGAAGTCGTACTTTAAGGTCCATGTCCAAGTTCAAGTGCAAGTCTATCAAGGACCCGAAATTTTCAAATTTATTGTCGACCTTTTTTTTGTGAAATACCAGGCCAACAGAATCATACAGCAAGCAACTGTCGGTAAATAAAAATGTTTAAGCGCTTATAACTCTGGACCCATCCGACCTATTAAAATAAAAGGGGTGCCATTGGAAAGGTCAGAGGTCATACTTTTAGATCGTGCCAAAATAAAACCGACCAAGTCCAAGGCCAAGCCCAGAGAGTCCAGAATTTAATAGAAATTTTTAAACGCTTATAACTCTGGACTCATCCGACCTATTGAAATGTAAGGGGTGCCATTGAAAAGATCGGAAGTCGTACTTTAAGATCCATGTCCAAGTCCAAGTGCAAGTCTATCTAGGACCCGAAATTTTCAAATTTATTGTCGACCTTTCCAAGTTCAAGTGCAAGTCATTCAAGGACCCGAAATTTTCAAATTTATTGTCGACCTTTTTTTTGTGAAATACCAGGCCAACAGAATCATACAGCAAGCAACTGTCGGTAAATAAAAATGTTTAAGCGCTTATAACTCTGGACCCATCCGACCTATTAAAATAAAAGGGGTACCATTGGAAAGGTCAGAGGTCATACTTTTAGATCGTGCCAAAATAAAACCGATCAAGTCCAAGGCCAAGCCCAGAGAGTCAAGAGTTTAATAGAAATTTTTAAACGCTTGTAACTCTGGACCCATCCGACCTATTGAAATGAAAGGGGTGCCACTGAAAAGATCGGAAGTCCTACTTTAAGGTCCATGTCCAAGTCCAAGGGCAAGTCTATCTAGGACCCGAAATTTTCAAATTTATTGTCGACCTTTTTTTTGTGAAATACCAGGCCAACAGAATCATACAGCAAGCAACTGCCGGTAAATAAAAATGTTTAAGCGCTTATAACTCTGGACCCATCCGACCTATTAAAATAAAAGGGGTGCCATTGGAAAGGTCAGAGGTCATACTTTTAGATCGTGCCAAAATAAAACCGATCAAGTCCAAGGACAAGCCCAGAGAGTCCAGAGTTTAATAGAAATTTTTAAACGCTTATAACTCTGGACCCATCCGACCTATTGAAATGAAAGGGGTGCCATTGAAAAGATCGGAAGTCGTACTTTAAGGTCCATGTCCAAGTTCAAGTGCAAGTCTATCTAGGACCCGAAATTTTCAAATTTATTGTCGACCTTTTTTTTGTGAAATACCAGGCCAACAGAATCATACAGCAAGCAACTGTCGGTAAATAAAAATGTTTAAGCGCTTATAACTCTGGACCCATCCGACCTATTAAAATAAAAGGGGTGCCATTGGAAAGGTCAGAGGTCATACTTTTAGATCGTGCTAAAATAAAACCGATCAAGTCCAAGGCCAAGCCCAGAGAGTCCAGAGTTTAATAGAAATTTTTAAACGCTTATAACTCTGGACCCATCCGACCTATTGAAATGAAAGGGGTGCCATTGAAAAGATCGGAAGTCGTACTTTAAGGTCCATGTCCAAGTCCAAGTGCAAGTCTATCTAGGACCCGAAATTTTCAAATTTATTGTCGACCTTTCCAAGTTCAAGTGCAAGTCATTCAAGGACCCGAAATTTTCAAATTTATTGTGGACTTTTTTTTGTGAAATACCAGGCCAACAGAATCATACAGCAAGCAACTGCCGGTAAATAAAAATGTTTAAGCGCTTATAACTCTGGACCCATCCGACCTATTAAAATAAAAGGGGTGCCATTGGAAAGGTCAGAGGTCATACTTTTAGATCGTGCCAAAATAAAACCGATCAAGTCCAAGGACAAGCCCAGAGAGTCCAGAGTTTAATAGAAATTTTTAAACGCTTATAACTCTGGACCCATCCGACCTATTGAAATGAAAGGGGTGCCATTGAAAAGATCGGAAGTCGTACTTTAAGGTCCATGTCTAAGTTCAAGTGCAAGTCTATCTAGGACCCGAAATTTTCAAATTTATTGTCGACCTTTTGTTTGTGAAATACCAGGCCAACAGAATCATACAGCAAGCAACTGTCGGTAAATAAAAATGTTTAAGCGCTTATAACTCTGGACCCATCCGACCTATTAAAATAAAAGGGGTGCCATTGGAAAGGTCAGAGGTCATACTTTTAGATCGTGCCAAAATAAAACCGATCAAGTCCAAGGACAAGCCCAGAGAGTCCAGAGTTTAATAGAAATTTTTAAACGCTTATAACTCTGGACCCATCCGACCTATTGAAATGAAAGGGGTGCCATTGAAAAGATCGGAAGTCGTACTTTAAGGTCCATGTCTAAGTCCAAGTGCAAGTCTATCTAGGACCCGAAATTTTCAAATTTATTGTCGACCTTTTTTTTGTGAAATACCAGGCCAACAGAATCCTACAGCAAGCAACTGTCGGTAAATAAAAATGTTTAAGCGCTTATAACTCTGGACCCATCCGACCTATTAAAATAAAAGGGGTGCCATTGGAAAGGTCAGAGGTCACACTTTTAGATCGTGCCAAAATAAAACCGATCAAGTCCAAGGCCAAGCCCAGAGAGTCCAGAGTTTAATAGAAATTTTTAAACGCTTATAACTCTGGACCCATCCGACCTATTGAAATGAAAGGGGTGCCACTGAAAAGATTGGAAGTCGTACTTTAAGGTCCATGTCCAAGTCCAAGTGCAAGTCTATCTAGGACCCGAAATTTTCAAATTTATTGTCGACCTTTCCAAGTTCAAGTGCAAGTCTATCTAGGACCCGAAATTTTCAAATTTATTGTCGACCTTTTTTTTGTGAAATACCAGGCCAACAGAATCCTACAGCAAGCAACTGTCGGTAAATAAAAATGTTTAAGCGCTTATAACTCTGGACCCATCCGACCTATTAAAATAAAAGGGGTGCCATTGGAAAGGTCAGAGGTCATACTTTTAGATCGTGCCAAAATAAAACCGACCAAGTCCAAGGCCAAGCCCAGAGAGTCCAGAGTTTAATAGAAATTTTTAAACGCTTATAACTCTGGACCCATCCGACCTATTGAAATGAAAGGGGTGCCATTGAAAAGATCGGAAGTCGTACTTTAAGGTCCATGTCCAAGTTCAAGTGCAAGTCTATCTAGGACCCGAAATTTTCAAATTTATTGTCGACCTTTTTTTTTGTGAAATACCAGGCCAACAGAATCCTACAGCAAGCAACTGTCGGTAAATAAAAATGTTTAAGCGCTTATAACTCTGGACCCATCCGACCTATTAAAATAAAAGGGGTGCCATTGGAAAGGTCAGAGGTCATACTTTTAGATCGTGCCAAAATAAAACCGATCAAGTCCAAGGCCAAGCCCAGAGAGTCCAGAGTTTAATAGAAATTTTTAAACGCTTATAACTCTGGACCCATCCGACCTATTGAAATGAAAGGGGTGCCACTGAAAAGATCGGAAGTCGTACTTTAAGGTCCATGTCCAAGTCCAAGTGCAAGTCTATCTAGGACCCGAAATTTTCAAATTTATTGTCGACCTTTCCAAGTTCAAGTGCAAGTCTATCTAGGACCCGAAATTTTCAAATTTATTGTCGACCTTTTTTTTGTGAAATACCAGGCCAACAGAATCCTACAGCAAGCAACTGTCGGTAAATAAAAATGTTTAAGCGCTTATAACTCTGGATCCATCCGACCTATTAAAATAAAAGGGGAGCTATTGGAAAGGTCAGAGGTCATACTTTTAGATCGTGCCAAAATAAAACCGACCAAGTCCAAGGCCAAGCCCAGAGAGTCCAGAGTTTAATAGAAATTTTTAAACGCTTATAACTCTGGACCCATCCGACCTATTGAAATGAAAGGGGTGCCATTGAAAAGATCGGAAGTCGTACTTTAAGATTCATGTCCAAGTCCAAGTGCAAGTCTATCTAGGACCCGAAATTTTCAAATTTATTGTCGACCTTTTTTTTGTGAAATACCAGGCCAACAGAATCATTCAGCAAGCAACTGTCGGTAAATAAAAATGTTTAAGCGCTTATAACTCTGGACCCATCCGACCTATTGAAATGAAAGGGGTGCCATTGAAAAGATCGGAAGTCGTACTTTAAGGTCCATGTCCAAGTTCAAGTGCAAGTCTATCTAGGACCCGAAATTTTCAAATTTATTGTCGACCTTTTTTTTTTGTGAAATACCAGGCCAACAGAATCCTACAGCAAGCAACTGTCGGTAAATAAAAATGTTTAAGCGCTTATAACTCTGGATCCATCCGACCTATTAAAATAAAAGGGGAGCCATTGGAAAGGTCAGAGGTCATACTTTTAGATCGTGCCAAAATAAAACCGACCAAGTCCAAGGCCAAGCCCAGAGAGTCCAGAGTTTAATAGAAATTTTTAAACGCTTATAACTCTGGACCCATCCGACCTATTGAAATGAAAGGGGTGCCATTGAAAAGATCGGAAGTCGTACTTTAAGATTCATGTCCAAGTCCAAGTGCAAGTCTATCTAGGACCCGAAATTTTCAAATTTATTGTCGACCTTTTTTTTGTGAAATACCAGGCCAACAGAATCATTCAGCAAGCAACTGTCGGTAAATAAAAATGTTTAAGCGCTTATAACTCTGGACCCATCCGACCTATTGAAATGAAAGGGGTGCCATTGAAAAGATCGGAAGTCGTACTTTAAGGTCCATGTCCAAGTTCAAGTGCAAGTCTATCTAGGACCCGAAATTTTCAAATTTATTGTCGACCTTTTTTTTTTGTGAAATACCAGGCCAACAGAATCCTACAGCAAGCAACTGTCGGTAAATAAAAATGTTTAAGCGCTTATAACTCTGGACCCATCCGACCTATTAAAATAAAAGGGGTGCCATTGGAAAGGTCAGAGGTCATACCTTTAGATCGTGCCAAAATAAAACCGATCAAGTCCAAGGCCAAGCCCAGAGAGTCCAGAGTTTAATAGAAATTTTTAAACGCTTATAACTCTGGACCCATCCGACCTATTGAAATGCAAGGGGTGCCATTGAAAAGATCGGAAGTCGTACTTTAAGATCCATGTCCAAGTCCAAGTGCAAGTCTATCTAGGACCCGAAATTTTCAAATTTATTGTCGACCTTTTTTTTGTGAAATACCAGGCTAACAGAATCCTACAGCAAGCAACTGTCGGTAAATTAAAATGTTTAAGCGCTTATAACTCTGGACCCATCCGACCTATTAAAATAAAAGGGGTGCCATTGGAAAGGTCAGAGGTCATACTTTTAGATCGTGCCAAAATAAAACCGATCAAGTCCAAGGCCAAGCCCAGAGAGTCCAGAGTTTAATAGAAATTTTTAAACGCTTATAACTCTGGACCCATCCGACCTATTGAAATGAAAGGGGTGCCACTGAAAAGATCGGAAGTCGTACTTTAAGGTCCATGTCCAAGTCCAAGGGCAAGTCATTCAAGGACCCGAAATTTTCAAATTTATTGTCGACCTTTTTTTTGTGAAATACCAGGCTAACAGAATCCTACAGCAAGCAACTGTCGGTAAATAAAAATGTTTAAGCGCTTATAACTCTGGACACATCCGACCTATTAAAATAAAAGGGGTGCCATTGGAAAGGTCAGAGGTCATACTTTTAGATCGTGCCAAAATAAAACCGACCAAGTCCAAGGCCAAGCCCAGAGAGTCCAGAGTTTAATAGAAATTTTTAAACGCTTATAACTCTGGACCCATCCGACCTATTGAAATGAAAGGGGTGCCATTGAAAAGATCGGAAGTCGTACTTTAAGGTCCATGTCCAAGTTCAAGTGCAAGTCTATCTAGGACCCGAAATTTTCAAATTTATTGTCGACCTTTCCAAGTTCAAGTGCAAGTCTATCTAGGACCCGAAATTTTCAAATTTATTGTCGACCTTTTTTTTGTGAAATACCAGGCTAACAGAATCCTACAGCAAGCAACTGTCGGTAAATAAAAATGTTTAAGCGCTTATAACTCTGGATCCATCCGACCTATTAAATTAAAAGGGGTGCCATTGGAAAGGTCAGAGGTCATACTTTTAGATCGTGCCAAAATAAAACCGACCAAGTCCAAGGGCAAGCCCAGAGAGTCCAGAGTTTAATAGAAATTTTTAAACGCTTACAACTCTGGACCCATCCGACCTATTGAAATGAAAGGGGTGCCATTGAAAAGATCGGAAGTCGTACTTTAAGATCCATGTCCAAGTCCAAGTGCAAGTCTATCTAGGACCCGAAATTTTCAAATTTATTGTCGACCGTTTTTTTGTGAAATACCAGGCTAACAGAATCCTACAGCAAGCAACTGTCGGTAAATAAAAATGTTTAAGCGCTAACTCTGGACCCATCCGACCTATTAAAATAAAAGGGGTGCCATTGGAAAGGTCAGAGGTCATACTTTTAGATCGTGCCAAAATAAAACCGACCAAGTCCAAGGCCAAGCCCAGAGATTCCAGAGTTTAATAGAAATTTTTAAACGCTTATAACTCTGGACCCATCCGACCTATTGAAATGAAAGGGGTGCCATTGAAAAGATCGGAAGTCGTACTTTAAGGTCCATGTCCAAGTCCAAGTGCAAGTCTATCTAGGACCCGAAATTTTCTAATTTATTGTCGACCTTTCCAAGTTCAAGTGCAAGTCTATCTAGGACCCGAAATTTTCAAATTTATTGTCGACCTTTTTTTTTTGTGAAATACCAGGCTAACAGAATCCTACAGCAAGCAACTGTCGGTAAATAAAAATGTTTAAGCGCTTATAACTCTGGACCCATCCGACCAACAGAATCATACAGCAAGCAACTGTCGGTAAATAAAAATGTTTAAGCGCTTATAACTCTGGATCCATCCGACCTATTAAAATAAAAGGGGTGCCATTGGAAAGGTCTGAGGTCATACTTACGGATCGTGCCAAAATAATACAACCAAGTCCATGCATGAAAATGACAATTAAAAAGGTTTTAAAAATTTTTAATAAAACTTTCTGTAAAATGAAGTAAAAAGTACTTTCTGTTAAAAGTTGTTTGTTAAAAAGTACCAAACTTGGCGAAATTAACTATGGTACCCACAATATCGACAAAACATTGAGTTTGTGAGAGACTGTCTGATGAAATTCAACTCCAATAAATATTTCTTTCAACTCACATTACATAAATTTATGAGCCATGAACCCACGACCTTTACAATGGAAAGAAAAAGGGGAAATGTGGTTACCCATAGGACTCATATGTAAGAATCTCTTCCCTCCTTTTGATGATGTTTTTATGAAAACAAAATTTTTTTTTTGGTTGCTTTTAAAAATGTCCTGTGACTTGCCTGTGTATTTGTCAGTCATTTTTATGTGTGTTTTTACAAATGAATTCAGTCAGGCATGGAGAGACAAAGCACAGAAGAGAGAGAAAGAGAGGGAGAGAAAAAACAACCAACAATTCATTTCTCTTGTCACTGTATCACAAACGAATGAACGAATGAGTGAACGAATGTAACGAACGGTATGAGTTGATGTTATTTTGACAAATGACTTGTCAAACAATGTGAACTTTAAACGTTCATTTGTGATACAATAATAACACAACAACAACAACAACGACGACGACACAATAAGACACAAACACGACGCACATAAATATGTTGTACGTGATGTTATAGATGATGACGATGTGATACATGAAGGTACTCCCAACCTTGATGAAAACATAAAACAGAACGCAGCCACACAGCCATCCAGCCAAGATAAGTCACCATATGCCACCAGGCAACCTGATGATATTTGTTTGTGGTTGAAAATCTGTTTTTGTAGATGATGGCAGGAGAGGGGGGTGGTTGTCAGTTATTCAAAGAGGGGAACAAATTGTTTAAATGAGGCAAAAAATCAAAATGAAATTTTGTTTTTAGATTTACCTTTGCATACCATATACGAGTATTTCATCATCATCGTCGGATATTTTTTTTCTTGGAATTTTGAATTTTTTTTTTCTTGATTAAATACATGCAATTTGATTCCCCCTGTGTATAAATGATTTAAAAATAAATGGAATTTATTTAAAATATAATTAAACATTGTATTTATTTTCATATCCATATTTTTTTAAGAAAAAATCAGAGTATCTGTCTTTCTGAATATTTTTTTTTGTTGTTTTATATCCTCTGGTGTCTTAGCAACCACACCACACACACCACCAGAGTTCGTTCGTTCATTGAGAATTTTTATTTGAAAATTTCTTATTGAGAGACTAATTTGTGTATGACCCTCATCTATATTTTGACGCCTCTAGGCAAATAAACAGCGCTAAGGACGATATAAAAATAAAAGTAGAGAGAGAGAGAGAACAAGCGAAGGAGAGAAAGAGATGGAGAAGAAAAACAAAATAAAATAAGACATGAAAAGCTGAATGTAATTCACCAGAAACGCATAAAATGTTTAAGGCTCTCAAGAGACGGACTATGATTGAATTGAATGTGAATGCCAGTTTAGCAGACACTAAGAGAAGGGAAGGTATGCCATGCCATCATAAATAAAATATTAAGAAAGGGAAATGCACTTCTATTGAGTCAATATTCGGTTTATTGATTACAATATTTTAAGTGTTTAGACATAACAATATATGCAGTTCATCTGATTATTCAATATTCATTTGACAGCTGGTAAAACAAAACAGCTGGTTGTTTCAACATTGTTTTTTTTTGTCGTTATTGATATTTGTGTTGTTCGGAAAATTATAATATTCCAGACAGCATTTATAAAATTGTTTAATCAAATTCGAGTCCTTTTTGATTCTTCTACGCGAGTGTTTTTTATAGAGGTATAGAACTTTAAGTTGATAACTCGCATCCCCAGCTATTGCTGCTGTAGAGCGTAGCATTGAGGAAGACCCGAATGAGTCCATCCGCCATCGAGCACAGGAATTGGATCTGTGTCCATCCACTTTATGGAAGATTTTGCGGAAGGATATTGGTTTGCGTGCTTACAAAATCCAACTCGTGCAAGAATTGAAGCCAAACGATCATCAAGTAAGGCGTAGATTCGTCGAATGGGCCCAAAACGAGTTTACCGTTGTTCCCGATTTTCATAAGCGAATTTTGTTTAGCGATGAAGCGCACTTCTGGTTGAATGGCTACGTCAACAAACAAAACTGCCGCATTTGGAGTGAAGGTAATCCTCAAGTGTATGTGGAAACACCGTTACATCCAGAAAAACTGACTGTTTGGTGCGCTTTATGGGCTGGTGGAATCATTGGTCCGTACTTTTTCAAAAACGATGGTGGCCAGAACGTTACAGTCAATGGTGATCGGTATAGAGCCATGATTACAAACTTTTTCATTCCTGAATTGAATAACCAATGATGTCCAGGAGATGTGGTTTCAACAAGACGGCGCAACATGTCACACAGCTCGTGCCACAATAGATTTATTGAAAGACACGTTTGGTGACCGCCTAATTTCACGTTTTGGACCTGTGAATTGGCCTCCAAGATCTTGTGATTTAACACCGCTAGACTACTTTCTGTGGGGCTATGTAAAGTCATTGGTCTATGCGGTAAAGCCACAAACGCTTGACCATTTCGAAGACAACATTCGCCGTATTATTGCCGATATACGGCCACAAATGTTGGAAAAAGTCATCGAAAATTGGACGTCCAGATTGGACTACATCCGCGCCAGCCGTGGAGGTCATATGCCAGAAATCATATTTAAAATGTAATGCCACAAGATTATCTTTCGGATAAATAAAATTCAAAAAACACCCTTTAAAAGACTCTTTTGTCGGGAGAAAAAAGTGACTACGGGCGACTTTCCTAAAAAAGTCATTTTTGAGTTATTTTCTACATTAGTTTGGAGTAATTTTCGACCCTTTTTCTCTAGTAGTTTTATGATTATTTTCGAATCACTTTCTCACCATTTATTAGTCTTATTTAACTTCGTTTATGATTCTTTTTCGAGTCATCTTTCAGTCATCGTTTAATCATATACGAGTCTTTTATGAGTAATTTATCAGTATGTTTAGGAGTACTTTTATTGTCATTTATAAGTCATGTTAATTATTAATTTGGACTCCTTTTTGCGTCATTTATGATTATAATTTGAGTCATTTATTAGTCGTATTTAAAAATGTATTTTACTCTCTTCAAGTGTTTTTAGTCGGTTTTCTAAATCCTACGTTTACACTGTCGCGATTTCAAAAATCATGTTCGTATGAACGTTAAGTAACAAATAAAGAATATTAAGTTTATATTCGTGATGTATGTACATCAGAAATCAAAGTCATTGAAAGGGGAAGAAGGGAGTAGTATATTGTATATTGAAAACTAAGTATTTATAAATACATTTTTAGTAATGTCTGTACAAATTCACTGGGTAGACCTTCTTAGTATTACGATAAGGCCTGAGAATAAATTTAGAGACTGCGAAAAGGCTTTACCACGTTGACTGCCGACTACGAGATAACTTGTAGATTGTGTTTCCTTCTAGGGTGCCAACTACGAGTTATCACGTACTCACTAAACCTGCCTTTTTTGTGTAGATGCGAATAAAATCGTATTATATCAGTGATAGTATCGATAAATGGCTTCTGGGAAAAGAACAGAAAGTCAATGTCGGCTTGCTCGGCCAGTTTTCGGAATATTGCTGCGCCAGTCAACGTGTTAAACAAATGATACAAAGCTTTACAGTCTTTTATTAAAGTTATGCAAATTTAAGGAGTTGTATGGACCCTCGACACAACACCCGCCTCTACTGGGTTTCGGGCCACTGTGGCATAGAGGGGAACGAAAAAGCGGACGAATTGGCACGAAAGGCATTCGGAGATATCTAAAGAGGAGGCGATAAAGGGGATATAAATGTGTATGTGCCTTACAAGCATACTTTTCCAAATTGGAAAAAGCAGCGTGGAATTTTACAAACCTTGCGTGGTCCAACATATCTGGTTGCCGAATTTCAAAACTGCTATGTCCAGCAATGGACAGAAGCAAAACCATGGAAGTAGTTGATTTCGACAAGAGAACGGTTCGCACTGGCACTGGCAGTAATTCCAACGGAACATAGTGTTATTGACAATTTCGCTGAAGAGCTTGGTTTGATTAGTGCAGAAGCTGCCATGATGTAGAGGAAACCGAATCACTAGAACACCTTTTATGCGAGTGCTATGCTCTTCAGAACAAACGTCATCGGTTTTTGGATGATAGAATGTTTGAATGGTGGAGAACTCGCTTAGGCTGGTTCAAACCCACCACTAACGGATCATGACAAGGAGGCTTACCTTACACTGGATAACAAAATAGGCCATATGGCAACCGCGTGAATTTGTCTGTGTACGGCAAGCTACCCGCTGACCTTACCTAAACAGAGATCTACGTATGTTTTTTTTTTGATAAAATTTCAAACGTACAAATCAAAGTTTATCTCTTGCCAATGTTTTCAAACTTACCTGCAAAGAAAAAAGAAAAAAAAATACCAATAAATTAAAAGAAAATTTTTATTAAAATCGAAAAATAAAAATAAAATCATAGCATAATTTTAGGTGTTTTACAAAACTCTTCAACTAGGCTTTACTTCCCCTTTTGCCTTCAAAACTAAATATTTACTTACGGTGACGATGTGTTTATTTTGAAGTTTTATCATCATCATCATCAACATCGTCGCCATCGCTGTTTTCATCATTTGTGTGTCTTGTATCATCTTAAGAAAATATTTACCACCCTCCTCTATTTAGCCTTAAAGTATACTATGGTTTTGATTTTCTTATAGCGCACAAATGTATATATTTACTTTGACAATATCTTTTAAAATATATCTCCATCTGCCTGTCTGTCTCTGCTTATCTTGGCTATTTGCTTTCAAATTAAATTGTAAACTAATCAAAAAAAAGTTCTTAATTTGATGAATTTGATGAAAATTCTGTGAAAACACCCGCCCTTTGTAATTACTTTTTCCGGGAATTGCCATTAGAAATTCTAAGAGAATGTAATTATGCCCTTCAATTTTGGTATTTCCGTTAATTTGAATTGAAGCTTTTTTCCAAGCCTTAAGCTTGGCTGGTTGGACAATGTGATGACAGTCATTTTAATTAAAATAATGGAAATGATGTTTTAAGGACATTAATTTTCGTTACAAAGAGAAAGTGGAATATTTTTAACAACAAAGCAAAAGTCCCTTACAAGGGGTATGTTACCTCCCACCTGATAGAAGTTATTCACGGGTTTTTTGGTTTTATTTCAATTTCGAGCTTGGTCTTGATATGGAAACCTAAAGGAGATATAGTGAACGGCCAGGAGAGGAATATAATTATATTTCCAAGCTCATTTGTGTCCAAAGACATCATCCCACTGCACACCTATATGCCCAAAGTCTATGAATGAGAACGAAGACGCAGAGTAAATTCTAATACGCTACCCCAGATTTAGATGACCCGGGGAAACCAGCGGCGGGCCAATCTAGCTTATGATGAGCCTGTTAAATTCTGGAATTCTGTGGAGCCAGTACAGTCAGCGTATGGCTGAAGTGATGCTGGAACTCCGAAGATTGCAAACCCAAAGGCGAAATTTAATATGAGGAGAAAGCTTCAAAGCTGAAGTCGCCGTAGTCTAGTAGGTAGTGTATTCGAGCCCCAGGCCAGACATCAAGACAAAAATACATATTTTTCATATTTTTAGTGTCAGTATTAATCCATTTTTAATTGAAGTCGCCGTAGTCTAGTAGGTAGTGTGTTGGCTTATTAGACGTAAAGCCAGGGTTCGAGCCCCAGGCCAAATATCAAGACAAAATACGAGAAGTATTTCTTCGGTGACTTCCTCTTAGCAGATTTCTGGCAAAAACTCTGAGAGTAAATAAAATAAAATTGCCATGAAAAAGTTTCTCAAAAATCTGTCGTTCGGAGTCGACTTTAAACTGTAGGTCCCACCACTCATGTATAAAATTAACACACACAACGTAAGTGGTGTGAGAAACTAGGACGTCGTACAATGGGTCAACCTCGGGGTACTGTACTTCTCTTAATTGACAAGTACACGTCCTCTAACCTAACCTAACCTAAGCCTCAAAGCTAATCAGCCCTCCGTGAAGCAGTATCTTACGGAAGTCCGGTGGATGGAGAGTAGTGGAAGGGTATAGGGATTGGGTTTAATACGTAGGCACCAGAGCGATAGTAAATCGTGCACACTGACATATGTTGGAACAAAACTGTCTTTTAAAGTTTACCACCTACGGTTCAAGCCAAAAATAAAGAAAAAAACTGTATTGTCCACATGACTTTGTAATAAACCAATCGCCATCAAAGCGCTACTGTGCAGCAGCATTGTCCAAAATACGAATTAAAACTTTATATACGTATATACGGTGGTGGCCTTATAATTAGAAACGATGTTTCTGGAACAGAGTTCTCTGGAGTGACGAATCTAAGTTTAATTTGTCCCATTCTGATGGAAAAACGTATGTAAGAGACGTCCTCCAAACAAAGCCTTTGATCCCCCAGGTACACAGTGAAAACTATAACACAAATTAACAAACATACATGTTGCTAAGTCGTTTCTAATTATAAGGCCACCACTGTACATATACAGAGCGACATCCACCGCCACAAAATTTTCTATAGAAAGCATGGAGAACCTGTGACTACCAGCAGTTTAATTTCTCTTTCAAATATCCCACCAGTGACTAAATTTCATTTATTCACCGCTTAAAGATAACAATTAGACTGACTCGCTATGTCATTAACAGATGTCTGCTTTCTGCCAATCAGGATGTATGCCTCGTTGAAACCATTTAAAGTTTTTGGGGCTGCGTGACTACCCGTACGGATACGAATATTTCTGCTGCAGGCTAGGTAGCATATTATGGTAGTTGCCAACCTTTAGCTTGAGTAATAATGCGTTCAATAATGCCCTAAGCAACTTTTTACAGCCATATATTGAAGTCGCCGTGATATAGTAAGTAGTGTGTGAGAGTCTGTGGGTCCATATCGAATAAAGCGACTTCGGCGCCTTCCTCTCAATACCCTTCTGACAAGCAACTAAGAATTTCTCAAATCTTTCGTTCAGAGTCGACGTTAAATTGTAGGCTCGGCCACTCATGGATAAACATGAGTGGTGTGAGAAGCTAGGTTGTAATCACGATAATGACCAATTATGTAAGATTCGTGAAGGCCTTAAATTGTTCCTTACATTCATGGGGAAGAATTATTCATATCTTGTATGAAGACATGAGTTGGAATTTCTTAGCACAGAGCTTGGGCCACTTATCTCCAAGCGCATATCCTTATAACACACATACATACAGAATTGGTCATTACAAAACCCTTCAGTCAGGATTACGACCTAGTTTCTCACACCACTTATGTTGTGTGTGTTAATTTTATACATGAGTGGCGGGACCTACAGTTTTAAGTCGACTCCGAACGACAGATTTTTGAGAAACTTTTCATGGCAATTTTATTTACTCTCAGAGTTTTTGCCAGATATCTGCTCGAGGAAGTCGCCGTAAAAAACACTTTTTGTATTTTGTCTTGATGTCTGGTCTGGGGTTTGAACCCTGGCTTGTCGTGTAATCAGCCAATACACTACCTACTAGACTACGGTGGTTTCAATATACTCATAACGCTAAACCTGAAAGCCGATGGCAGTACAGTGGCTTGTAATGTCGGATCTGAACGAAAGGAATAGTGGAGACGCTTAGATGACTCCTCAACTTTCGATTCGCAATCCGGACGCGGATATGAACATGAAGGGGCCAATGGGCCAAAAGGACTCTACTCCGAAGTAATGCCACCGTAGTTCCGGAGTGGGCACAAAGAAGTCCACAGAAGACGAGGGGGGGATTTAGTGGGTGAGGGCCCCACACACGGAGGATGTGACGACTTCCTCTATGGTGCGGTTATGTACATTTACCCCTCCTCGGCAAAAAAAAAAAAAAATATCGAATCTGATGGAGCGTAATATAGCGTATTTGGCCAGATATTTAAATTTATCTCAGACGGATAGTCGAGCAATTAAAAACATTTAAATTTAAAAAAAAAAGCCTGAGTGTATCAGGTAGTCAATCAATTTTTGCTCTTTTGAGATGCCAGAGGAAAAAGCCTCATTAAATGTCAACTTGAATCAAAGCAACAAAGATGACTTAATTTGTCAACAATAATAATAACAAAAACAACAACAAAACATTTAAAGTGTATTTAAAATGGTATTTAAAAGGAGAGAGAGTTAGAAAAGAAAATAAAACATACACACACAGGATAAAGGCTAAAGTCCTGTAATGGTTACTTAATGTCTGAATGTAGTAATATTTACTCCAACATGTTTCTGTTTTTTTTCATTCTGTCTTCCTTTCCTTAGAAGAAGAAGAGTTTAGATTATAATCTTTTACCTTCTGCTTCTCCCCCTCTTCTACATTTACTTTCCGCATTTATTCTTAAAACACTAATTACTTCAAAACAATTTCTTCGTTATTTAAAGCAGCAGCAGTCCTAGTCCTTTAGACTGGAATGAAAACATTTATGGCTTCTGCCTCTACTTCTCTCTCTCTCTCCTCATATTTCCTTTTGCCCTTTCGTCCTCCTCTATTAGCATCAGTATGTAAACAATTTGAAAACGTAAATTGTCCCTCTTTAAAGTGACACTAAAGCCCTGTTAATAATTTGTCAGGCTTACGTGTTTCTTTTTCGTTGTTTTTTTTTTCTCCATTTCCTGTGTTATTTTCTAGACTTATACTCCGGGTTTATTATACTCTCTCCCTGCTCGTAATCGTTCCTTATGCTGTCGCCAGTCCTTTTTATTTGTATTTTTATTTTTTCTTTCTCTGTTTTTATTGTGTGTGTATGTGTTTTTTTATCCTCCATTTTTTTTCTTGTTAATTTTCTTCGTTTGTTTCATTTTACAATTTCCGAGTTGTTGTTGTTGCTGTTATAACTGTAACTCTCAAAAGTATTTAAAAAATTTACACAGAAGTTGACTTCATAATCGTCATTATCTCCATTCATTATCTTCATTACAATATTCTACACGTTAGAGCAGCAGCAGCAGCAGCCAACCAACCAACCCCTCCCTTTTTGCTCGGAGGCATGTTGAGAATTTATTTTTAAAATATTAAAGCGAATGCGAAGAGAGAGGTAATGGAAGAAATAGAGAGAGAGAGACAGTGAAAACAATAAGTAAGGAATTGTGGTAATGATATGGTACGTCCACGCAACTAAACTTATACTCCGGACTTTAGGATTTTTAGAGGTTTTGGCAGGCGAAGTCATTTTTGATCGTATCCGTCTTCAACCGCTTACATCCTTACATATATCCGTGCAAATACGGCCCATGCCACAATCGTGCATAGGCCGGAGTCTGGTTATCTATTTCGAGATTTCTCGGCCGCATACAGGATACAATTCCCTTCATTACAGCCCCGTTGTAATGTTTGGCGTATTTCGCTGCTTTATCGCTATTATAACGGAATGTATTCGAGGGAAATAAAGCGATTTGTCAGGATTTTCGTATAAATTCACGTAGTAATGTCTGTCGTGTAGAGTACAACCATTCGCTGTCGATTGCTCAAATTGTATTACAGAAATCCCACAATACAATACAGAGAGCAATCGTCCTTTAGTCGCGTCATCCTTCTTGAATGACAATGAAGTCGCTGTAGACTAACAGGTAGCGGGTTGGCTTGTTAGACCAGAGCCCGTGGATTTAAATCGGTTCTGATATCTTAAATAAAAAACGATTTTCTCTTGCCATTCTTTTGACAAAAACTCTAAGAATAAATACAATCGTACGGAGGTAGGTCCCGCCATTGCAGATAAAATAAACACACTTAACTATGGTGGTTGTGATCCTGATTAAAGTGTTGCAATAGCCAATCAAGTAGAGAATGATCGTGCCTATAATACATAATTGGTCATTACAACCCTTCAGTCAGGATTACGACCTAGTTTCTCCACTTATGTTGTGTGTGTTAATTTTATAATGAGTGGCGGGACATACAGTTTAAAGTCGACTGCGAACGACAGAGATTTTTGAAAAGAGGAAATCGCCGAAGAAAATACTTTTAGTATTTTGTCTTGATGTCTGGCCTGGGGCTCGAACCCTGGCTTTACGTCCAATACACACACTACCTACTAGACTACGGCGACTTACATGAACAGAATGTATTCGAGGGAAATAAAGCATATCTGTTCGCTGTCAGGGAGAAGTCGTCTTTTAGCCGTATCATCCTTCTTGAATGATAATGAAGTCGCTATAGGCTAGCAGGTAGCGGTTTGGCTTGTTAGACCAGAGCCCGCGGGTTTAAATCGGTTCTTATATTTTAAACAAAAAACGATCTTCTCTTGACAGTCTTTTGGAGCAAAAATTCTGAGAATAAATACAATTGTACGGACTTGACGTTTAACTGTAGGTCCCGCCATATCAGATAGATTGAACACACTCATTAATAACGGTTGTGATCCTGACTAAAGTGTTGTAATAGCCAATCAAGTAAGCAAACAATGATCGTGTCTCAGATAGAGGTAAACGCAAACCAGAAAATAACGGAAATAAATGAATTCGTAGAGCACGCCATGCCCACATGCCAGGTCTACTTGGCTGTTCGAGAGCACTTACTTGCAAAACAACGTTAAACAATGGCATAGGAAGTGGATCTAGTGTTCTTAGAAGACAGCTCATGAGAATTTTTGGTTAGAGAGCGACTAGTTTTGCCCAGTTATAGCATAGTAATGCGTCCTCCAAGAAGTCGCCTTAGTCTAGTAGGTAGTGTGTTGGCTTACTAGACGTAAAGCCAGGGTTCGAGACCCAGGCCAGACATCAAAACAAACTACAAAAAGTATTTCTGCGGTGACTTTTTCTCAGCAGATTTCTGGCAAAAACTGTCAGTAAAAAAAATTGCCATGAAAAGTTTCTCAAAAATCCGTCGCTCGGAATCGACTTTAAACTGTAGGTCCCACCACTCATGTATAAAATTAACACACACAACATAAGTGGTATGAGAACCCAGGTGGTTATCATGACTGAGGGTTGTAATGATCAATCATGTATGTATGTATGCAATGCGTCCTCCAATCTATCAATCTTAGCTAGCCTAACAGAGACATGGTTTTTCTTATTGCCGACATGATGCGTACGTACATATCACCCAAGATAACTTTGGAAAGTCTCGGTATTCATTGAGAAATGTTTGGAAAAGCGCCCATAGAATTTTTTTTTTGTAACCTTTGCCCTGGCCGTTAGGTAGGAAATCCAATGTTATTTAAATAATCACATTCGGATTGGTTTTAGCAGTCTCTTCCTTTTCGCACGTTTTGGCCAGCATATGAACAACTATGAGAATCGTGAAATATATGAACATTTTTTATGTAACCGGGCGAGATGTGCGACTCGTGGAAAATTTGAATTCTTCAGTTCATAACCTTCAATCCTATAAAAAAAAATTTTTTTTACAAAATAGTCCTTGAAGTCGACGTAGTCTAGTAGGCTTATTAGACGTAAAGCCAGAATTCGAGCCCCAGGCCAGACATCAAAATAAAATACAAAAAGTATTTCTTCGGCGACTTCCTCTCAACAGATTTCTGGCAAAAACTCTGAGAGTAAATAAAATTGCCATGAGAAGTTTCTCAAAAATCTGTCGTTCGGAGTCGACTTTAAACTGTAGGTCCCACCACCCATGTATAAAATTAACACACACAACATAAGTGGTGTGAGAAACTAGGACGTTGTACAATGGGTAAATTCGACCTCCGAGTACTGTACTTGTCTTAATTGACAAGTACAGGTCCTTTAACCTAACCTAACCTAAAATAGTCCTACTGCTCTGAATTGACGGTTACGCTTCTTCCAGTGTGATCTTCGTAAAAATATAAGGCCCAATGACATAACCAAACCATAGTTTACACCAAACGTCTACCAAATCCGATACATAATTGGCCTAGGCCTCTAAAACCACTTTGTATGTTGTGTGTGTTAATTTTATACAGGAGTGGCGTTTACAGTTTAACAGTTTTAAAGTCGATTTCGGTTGACAGATTTTTGAGAAGCTTGTCATGGCAATTTTATATTTACTCTGAAGAGTTTTTGCCAGAACTCTGCTGAGAGGAAGTCGCCGAAGAAATGTTTTCTGCATATTTCATTTTGATGTCGGACCTGGGATTTGTACCGTGGCCTCACGTCTAATAAGCCAATACACTATCTACTAGCCTATGGCGACTTATTTATCGAATTCATTTCATCCATTAATGCCGTACGTCACCATACTCTACTAGTTTTGGCTTATTAGAAGAGAACCCGTGTTCCAGTTCCCAGCTGAGACTTCGCGAACTAAACAAAATCCGAAAACAATGCTTCTTTCGGAAACTTCCTTAATATGGCCTTAATATGGAACAATTTGTCTTGCTGTAATGTAGTGAGATAGGAAGAGCCTCATCGCTGCATACAATTCTGGTAGAAAATTCGGCATGCAATCAGCATATGTAAGGCGTTCAACTACTACTTCATATGTAGAGAAGTGTAATGGGTAGTAAGATTGATCCGATGGCTGAGAACGCTACCCAATTGATAAATCCGCCACATATTCTATAATAGAACCAATATTTTCTGTAGTCAATACTTTGCTACTCAGCTACCGACCTACCCAGTTAGGCAGCTCCCCAACTAGCCAGCTACACAACACGCCAGCCATACTAGCCAGCTACCCAGCTCGCTAGCTAGCCATCTACCCAACCACCCAGCTAGCCATCTTCCCAGCTAGCCATCTAGACCCAGCTAGCTAGCTAGACAGGTACCCTTCCAGCTAGCTCCCCAGCTACCTTACTAGCTAGTTAATCAGCTAGGCAGCTACCCTACTAGCCAGCTCGCCAGCTACCCTGCTAGCTAGGTCCCAGGCAGGCCTGCTACCCAGCTATATTAGTTAGCTACCCAGACCATATGTACCTGCCTGTTGTAACGCTTACAGTCTCTATAAACTTCTTTATAATCTTTCCAGTTGCTCACACAGTGAATAATCATCGCATATTAAGCGTAATGCTTGTGTCTGATCTCTTGGATGTATGATTGGAGAGGGAGGATTGCATTTTAAAAATCCGAATCAAACCACACTACCTCATGGCCTTTTGAATTGTGAGTTACTCTGATGGATTTGAGGTATATTTCGATAAATTTTGATGGAAATTCTATTGAAATTCCAATCGTTTTTAGTTTATTACCATCGATACTACGAGCATGCCTGCGTTTCATTTACTTGGAAACTGTGTTCACTTTTTTCTCGTTTGTTTTCATGTCGTGTGCAGTAAAGCGATGATTATTTGAAAGGACATGAGGACACACAAAACAAAAAATATTCTTTGGGGGGGGCGGCTCACGATTTTTTTTTTTTTGTAATTCAAATAAATTTTTGAATCCTGGATGGATATTTTGGTGTTCCAAATTGTTTTCTTGCTCTCCTACCCTCTATCCTAACTCTACATTCGAATGATGAGTGATTTGTTGTCCAGCAGGTGAAAGCAGCATTTGATGAAATCCATCTCCGTATCAATATTTGCTGCTGCTGCTGCTGTTGTTCGATTTACATAGGAATTTTTTTTTAGAAAAGAAAAAACAACAGAAATGTTTGGTTTTTTTTCTGTTGAAAGTGAGAAATTTTATTCCGTTTTAAGCCAATAATTCCTTTGACTTGTATAGGTTGAGGGCACACTGGAGCAAAACGAAGCATATGCTGGTTAGTGTCGAAGCTTTGTTTCTTTGTGGAATTCAAAAAATGAATTTTTTTTCATTTGATTTGATTTTGAATTGTGTATACTACTGAAGGATATTTATTGTTTAGTTTTGCTTTGTGTTACACAAACCAGTTGACACTTTACTTCTAACTCCCTACCCCCTGGGGGGTTTCCAGTTAACAGAGAAAAATTTTCTTTTACTTTGAAGTGAAACAAGACATCCTAGTATTGTAATATGAATTGAAAAGAAAACTACACACTGGTTAAGTAATTAAAAACAAATTTTTAATACTCCGCATATAGGCTAGGGATATATCGGGTCCGCCATCTAACGTTTTTTTTTCAACTAGTGTTTATATCCTGAATGGTAACACTTAGCTTATGTCTGATTTGACAGATAATTAGTTTTATCCTTCTGCTGAACGAATATGGTTGTGTATACGCTTGAACAACGCTGGGAAATATTGCGACATTACTTTGAAAATCATGGTAATGTTGCAGAACGTGTGCGAAAATTGCGTACGGATTCTGGAAGAAGAGAAGCACCGTCAGCTCCGTATGTTCGTTATCTTGTGAAAAAGTGAAAGAAACAGGCATCCTCATCGATGAACCAAAGCATGAAGTCAAAAACAGTGCGCACACCTGAGAATATTGCTGCTGTGGCAGAAAGTGTGCGTGAAGCGCCTTCAACATCAATTCACCGTCGTTTTTAACAATTGAACATTTCGGAGACATCATTGAGACGAATTTTGCATAAAGACCTTGGTATGACGCCATACAAAGTCCAATTGGTTCAGGAGTTGAAGCCAATTGATCATCCAATGCGTTTTCGCTTCGCTAAGTGGGCCTGCGATCGACTTACAGAAGATGCCGATTTTGGCAAAAAAATCATCTTTGCAGATGAAGCTCATTTTGATCTTGGCGGGTATGTAAACAAGCAAAATTGTCGCATTTGGGGCACAGAAAACCCGCACGCATACATTGAATAGCCGACGCATCCAAAACGAATCACTGTTTGGTGCGGATTTTGGTCCAGTGGCTTAATTGGGCAATTTTTCTTCGAAAATGAGCAAGGAGTGGCCGTTATAGTCAATGGCGATGGTTATCGGGCCATGTTGAATGAATTTTTGTTCACAAAAATTGAAGAGGAGGATATTGGCAACATTTGGTTTCAACAGAACGGCGCTACGTGCCACACAGCCGAAGCTACACTCGATGTTTTGCGCCCTGTTTTTGAAGATCGCATTATCAGCCGCAGAGCTGATGTCGTTTGGCCTCCTCGGAGCTGCGATTTGACACCGTTGGACTATTATTTGTGGGGTGCCGTCAAAGATAAGTGTTACGCCGACAAGCCAGAGACAATTGACGCTTTAAAGGACAATATTCGTGAAGCCATTGGTGAAATACAGCTTCACACAATCGATAATGTGCTTAAAAATTGGAACGATCGTGTAGGCTGCATGGCCAGCCGAGGCAGCCATATGAATGAAATTATTTTCCATTATTAAGCGGAAGGATTGTACTTTCAAATAAAAAAAGAAATTTGAGAAAATATTGAGCAGTTTTTTTTTTTAAAGCATTTAAAAAACAATTATTTGGCGGAACCTTTACCTGTAAGGAGTGCGTAAGAAAAAATTTGGCCGTCTCTCTAAGCTTATATCTTATATCAAAATTAATTTTTTTTTAAATGAGCATCGAACGAGCAGCATAGTCTCCTTTAGTATTTTCACTGACTAACCGCTATGTGCGCTTAAATGACCTTTCACTATTCAAAATGTGGTGTACATATTCCGGCCTACAGCTTCAGTGTAAACGATCAACCAATACCCTTACGTTGAAGAAACGTAAGATCTGCCGAAAGCATCGTGCATACGAATCCGAGGCAGCCGATTTCACAATGCTCCCAAGAAGTCGGAAACCTACAACTTTACAACTTAAAATTTTGCGTCTAGACTAGGTACGGAGCAATTAAATTGACTCAAGAATAGAAAGTAGACGACGCTGAATATAGGCTGGGAAACTAATTTTCATAGAAAAATCAGACAACTTTCTGTGTAAAGAGAATTAAACTTTAAAGTTTAAGACGATATTAATTCACATGAAACTCAAGAGCGACCAATGACTTTCGAAAAAGTCTCTGTTTGGTGAGAATTTTGTGCGTCTTCGGTCCATTTTTGTTTGAGGACGATGGTTAGGCCATCACTGTCAACGGCTAGGCACTACAATGTTTAGCAACTTTCGTAATCTACAGACCAATCATATGTGACTTCAAGTGGAAGGCGTTATTACCATATACCTCATGCCACCTCCTAACCAAGGGGGAAGTCATGTCGAAATACATGGCTTCGAATTGGTACTCTGGTGTAGCAGTCTTGTTACATCTGGGGGCGTTGGTAGACACATTGTATTTCACCCTGTGTGAAGAGCACAATTAGATTAGGTCCACGCGGACAGGAACCCTATCTAATACCTCATGCCAACTTAGATATTCTGATTGCAACATTTCAAGCATGGTCATTTAACATAGAGGTGCTAGGAACAGGACAGCCGGATTGTGCGATTTGATCGCTTTAGATTTTTTACTTGTAGGGTTCTCTGATGGTTCTCAGATGTACACGAATAAGCCACAAATCGCAGCTGCCCGTCAAATTCAGTTTGATTGATGTGTCAGAACCACGGGCAATTGGATGTTGCGGATGTGCTTCACTCATAGAATCTGTGGTGGAAATTTCAACGATTTTATATGCTACTCAAAAGGACAACAATATCTTACTGAAACATTTAAAAATTTTCACTTTGTTTTATTTAAATTGAAAGATAGAAGCATTCATTGGAAGGCTTGATGATTGATTGGAAGGCTTGACTGATCCCTATTCTAGGGATTAAAATTTATTGAATATTCCAAAATAGTATAAGAGATGGAGCTTGACTAGAAACATAAGCAATCCAAGTTGGAATTCGGTAGAAGACCACCATAAATAATAAATCGAGGAGACTCCCCCTTGATGCAAAAACTTTTATGGCAGATAAATAGGAAAACGAAAATCGTAACAAGTTCAGGCAGCGATAACTCTTGGTAAGCGAAGGATAGAATCTGTGGTGAAAATTTCAACGATTTTATATGCTACTCAGAAGGACAACAATATCGTATTCAAACATTTAAAAATTTTCACATTGTTTTATTTCAATTGAAAGATAGAAGCATTCATTGGAAGGCTTGATGATTGATTGAAAGATTGATTGATCCCTATCTAGGGATTAAAATTTATTGAACATTCCAAAATTGTGTAAGAGATGGAGCTTGACTAGGAACATAAGCAATCCGAGTTGGAATTCGGTAGAAGACTTCAATCACCAACATAAATAATAAATCGAGGAGACTCCCCTTAATGCAAAAACTTTTATGGAAGATGATAGGAAAACGAAAATCGTAGAAAGCTCAGGCAGCGATAACTCTTGGTAAGCGAAGCACACATGGAATAAATATGTTCGCTACTACGACAGCCAATGCATTTGTACATATTAAAAATGAAATGAAAGGAATTATAAGTCGTACTGCAGAAAGCAAGAAAATTCATAATTTTGATTGATCGCGCACATATGTACATACAGTGGTGGTCTTATAATTAGAAACGATGTTTCTGGAACAGAGTTCTCTGGAGTAACGAATCTAAGTTTAATTTGTCTCAATCTGATGGAAAAACGTATGTAAAACGTCCTCCAAACAAAGCCTTTGATCACAGGTACACAGTGAAAACTGTAAAACAAATTAACAAACATACATGTTGCTAAGTCGTTTCTAATTATAAGGCCACCACTGTAAGTCATATTAACTCTTAATTCGGCCAGGATTATAAGCTAGTTTCTCACAACATATGTTGTGTGTGTTAATTTTTTTATACAAGAGCGGCGGGTGCTACAGTTTGAAGTCGACAGCGAATGAAAAATTTTTGAGAAACTTTTTTCTTGGCAATTTTATTATTTACTCTCAAAGTTATTGCCAGAAATCTGCTGAGAGGAAGTTGCCAAAGAAGTAATGTTTCCGTACTTCAATTTGATGAAGATGTCTAACCTGGGGATTGAACTGTGGACTCACGTCTAATATTCCAAAACACTACCTGCTAGACTACGGCGATTTGACCACGTAGTATCCTTTCCATCAGTAATACCATGATGTTAACCTAGATAACGTAGACCATTTTTCAAAAATTTAATACCGTGGTGTTCTACTTTTAAACTCGCATTAAACAAATTTTATTTGAGTAATAAAGAAAGAAAACGCACATGAAATCTATAATTTTGAATTGGTTTGCAAATAAAAATAACCAACCATTAATAAGTCGTAAATAATCCATCATAATTCCCATTAAATTTTAATTGAATTAATTACAGCGTGAAAAATAAAATAAAAATTCGAAAAAAAAAATTTTTGAAATGAAATTCAATACATACTCTCGCATATTTAAACAGGGTTATACAAGTTCGAATTGATGGTTCAACAAATAGAAATTCAGAAAGAGTTATTAATAAAGCAGGAAGTATAGAGTGGGTGATTTAAAAGTTTAAATTTAAGAATGCAATGAAACAAAAACCGTTTGAAATTTTGCCAAATTTGGTTTGTTTTTTTCTTGTGAAGCAATGGGTGATTTTTTAAGAGCGAGAGGAAAATTTTTCAAAAAAAAAAAAAAAAACACATAAAATGCAGAAAAATGCATGAAATCTTTATTTGAATCGATAGGACGGTCAATATAAATTAATGTTTGAAGATTATTTCATGCAAATGTTGACCGTGACTACGCCTCAAATGGTCCATCCGCTTAGTCCAATTTTGGCATCCAAACATTTCCAACATTTCGGCCGGTATCTCACGAATAAATGCTTCAATGTTGTCTTCTAATGCGTCAATTGAAGCGGGTTTGTCTGTATAGACATGAGCTTTAGCATAGCTACACAGAAAATAGTCTAAAGGCGTTACATCGCACAATCTAGGAGGCCAACTGACCGGTCCCGAACGTGAAATCAAATGTTCACCGAACTCGCCTCTCCATAAGTCCATTGTTACGCATGCTGTGTGGTATGTAGCAACGTCTTGTTGAAACCACATGTCTCCTGCATTTTGGACAAAAAAAAAAAAACAAGTTGGAATCATCTCACGGTAGCGCTCACCATTCACAGTTACGTTACGATTCTCAGCATCTCTGAAGAAGTACGGTCCAATGATGCCATCAGCCCATAAACCGCACCAAACTGTGACTTTTTCTAGATGCATTGGTAGCTTTTGCAATGCTTCTGGCTGATCTTCACTCCAAAATCGACAATTTTGCTTATTTACGTATTTATTGAGCCAAAAATGAGCTTCGTCGCTGAACACAATTTTTCGATAAAGAAGTGGATCTTCGGCCAACTTTCCAAGAGCCCATTCACCAAAAATTCTGCGTTGCGGTAAGTCGTTCGGCTTCAATTCTTGCACCAGCTGTATTTTGAAAGGCTTCACACGTTGTTGAGTAACAGAGGCCCAATTGCTGCGAACGGCGACGAATTGATAATTGATGGTCATCATTAACACTGGCCGGATACAGCTGCGATATTTTCTTCAGTTCGCACGCACTCTATACGTAAGCGTGTTGGTGGTTTAATGTCCAACAATGTAAATTTGGTGCGAAATTTAGTCACAATAGCCCGAATAGCCGCTTCAGTTGGTCGATTAAACTGACCATAAAATGGAAGAAGCGCGCGATGAACTTTCTTAACAGAGCCACGCATTTTGATAATAAAAATTCAATGATTTGCAAGCGTTGTTCGCTTGTAAGACGATTCATGGTTAAATTATAGACCAAACTGAAGATGTTTGACAGTGAAACAAAACACGAAACGTGCGTGAGCTGTGTTTAAACCAGTGTTGCCAAAAAGATAAAAGATAATAATAATAAAAATCACCCGTTACAATTGTTCCGAGTAGGAATGGAATATTATTTCATTCATATGGCCACAAAGTACCTCATTCCATCGGACCAATTTTTCTGTACTTTTGCGAGTCTATGGGGTCGTATCTCGGCAATGGCATTAACGAATGCTGGCCTTCAAATGCTCAATTGTCTCTGGTTTGTCGGCATAACACCTTTCTTTAAAGGCGTCTCACCGAAAATAGTCCAAAGGTGTCAAATCGCAGCTTTTTGGCGGCCAATTGACACTGTCGTTGCAGCTAATTAAACGGCCATCAAACGTTTGACGCAATAAATCGATTTTGGCATGAGATGTATGGCAAGTTGTACCGTCCTGTTGAAACCAAACATCATTCACATCAATGCAATGAAGGGCGGACACAAAAAATCGGTTATCATTGTGCGATAGCTGTTTCCATTAACCATAATGGTTGAGCCGTCCTTATTTTGAAAGAAATGTGGCCACTCGTAATGGGTGCATTGACTTTCTGTAAGGCCACGTGTGGGTTTTCTGAGCCCCAAATACGGCAATTATGTTTATTAACGTACCCAACAAGATGACACTGAGCTTAGTTCGAAAAGACGAATTTTTTAGGCAAAATCGACATCATCCTGCAGTTTCTCGTTGGGCCATCTAGCGAAGCGTAAATCTATTCATTACGTTCAGTAAGAGGCAATACACCGAATTTTGTGACAGAATTTAATGACATACACACAGTTACTAAAGTATACATACGGTTAAACAATTTCAGAATTTTTTAACCAATCCGTTTTCGTTGAAAATCTTTATAGTTTCCTCGATTTTAAGACGGTCTTTTGCATTGGTTAAAGTATTTCTGAAATTGAACTGAATTGTGGCCCTGCATAGACCCACAAAAGTATACATCCGATTAATAAATTTCACAAATTTCTGAACCAATGCAAAAGACCGATTCTTAAAATCGAAGAAAGATGTCAGACAATTATAAAGATTTTCAACGAAAACGGATTGGTTGAAAAATCTCTGAAATTTGTTAACCGTATGTATACTTTTGTGGCTGAGTGTAGGTATTGCCAGATTTGTAATAACCTTTGGTTCAAATTTAAATCGATAGATGGCCCACTTTGTAGAAGAGCGTGTCTAGAATTCTTGAATGACTAATAAGATCTCGTGAGTGCTTTCGCCCTCCCTGCACTCCCACTAGATGTACCTTTTTACTGTTTCCGCACATGTATGGGTCTGTGTATTGACAATTTCATTCGGAATGTCGGAATGTTTGCACGAACCCTAACGTAAAAAGTGAGAGAACTTTTTCGTTTAGTAGCCACAGTTTCGACGCGACTTTAGTTTTTGAAATTTCAGTAATTTAAGTAGAATGTACACGACGTTCTATCCAACATGTGCTGCAGAATTATTGAAGCAATATTGAAAATGAAACTCGAATTTGAGATACCCTGTATTCAGACATATATTATTTTATTTATTTTATTTCATATTCCATAAATACATAGTTAGCGAGAATTCACGAGTAATAAAAATGATTACGTTTTCAATTTTTTTGTTTTTGTTTTTGTTTTTTCAATATGCAATTAATATTTATTTTATTTCATAGTTTCTCTGTTGTTGTTGTTGTTCTTATTTAATGTTTTTATTTAATAATATTAACAAATTTGCACAAATTCCGATGAATTTTCATAATTTGCTGCAATAATTTACTGCCTTTAACTGACATATCCTGGGTAATAAAATAATTACAAAAAAAAAAAAAAAATCATGAAACAAAAATTTAAAATACTTGGAATATTTAGGCCAACAGATTATGCAAGTAATCAAAAGCAATAAATGGTTGCTCGAGGCCCCATAGCGGAAGGGATAGCAATCAGGTAGAGCCACCCACTTCATGTGAATGCCTTTGGGCACAGTAAGAAACGTTTATCATTCCATCATCCTAGAATTCGCCTGCTTAGTTGGTAAAAACTAGCTTTATAAAGTGGGAAAAGAGCGGCTGCCTTCCAAAATGTTTGTTGCTTTGTGTTTGAACAAAGTATCGTGTTTCATAATGCCGCTGTACAAAATATATAGAATGTGTTCTATTTCAAAACGTCGTCAATGTGAATTTTTAACGCAGTCAAAAAGCAATCGGGCATCTGATTTATAGTTGATGCATTGTTTGATTACTTTGCACATTTACATAGTTTGTATACAGTAGTAGAACTGCATACAAACTTTGTATTGATACATTTTGGAAGGTAGCCAGTAAATACAGATCGAAGAAAACTAAGATATCAAATGTGGAATAGAACCCTGTGATATCCTAGAATTTTGCCTAAATCTGATCAAAACTGTAATCTAATACGAGGCATTTTGGAAGTTGCTGCAGTTTAGTAGGTAATACGTTAGCTTATTAGACGCGAAACCACGGTTGAAACCCGAGGTCAGACATGTCAAACATAACGAAATATGAAAAAATATTTCTTCGGCGACTTCCTCTCAGCAGATTTCTTGCAAAATCTCTGAAAGTTTATTAAAAATCTGTCGTTCGGGGTGGACTTTAAAACTGTAAGCCCCGCCACTCATGTAAAGGTACGCCAAATAACTTTTTTTTTGAAAATGCTTTAAAAAAAAACTACTGAATATTTTCTCAAATTTCTTTTCTTATTTGAAAGTACAATCCTTCCGGTTAATAATGGAAAATAATTTCATTCAAATGGCTGCCTCGGCTGGCCATGCAGTAGCCTACACGATCGGTCCAATTTTTAAGCACATTATCGATTGGCTTCGACAATGGCTTCACGAATATTGTCTTTTAAAGCGTCAATTGTCTCTGGCTTGTCGGCGTAATACTTATCTTTGACGGCACCCCACAAATAATAGTCCAACTGTGTCAAATCGCAGCTCCGAGGTGCCAAACGACATCAGCTCTGCGGCTGATAATGCGATCTTCAAAAACAGGGCGCAAAACATCGAGTGTAGCTTCGGCTGTGTGGCATGTAGCCAAATGTTGCCAATATCCTCCTCTTCAATTTTTGTGAACAAAATTTCGTTCAACATGGCCCGAAAACGATCGCCATTGACTGTAACGACCACTCTTTGCTCATTTTCGAAGAAAAATTGCTCAATTATGCCTCTGGACCAAAATCCGCACCACCAAACAATGACTCGTTTTGGGTGCGTCAGCTTTTCAATGTATTCGTGCGGGTTTTCTGTGCCCCAAATGCGACAATTTCGCTTGTTTGCTGCATACCCGCCAAGATCAAAATGAGCTTCATCTGAAAAGATGATTTTTTTTTTGCCAAAATCGGCATCTTCTGGTGTAGGCTACGGCATGGCCAGCCGAGGCAGCCATTTGAATGAAATTATTTTCCATTATTAACCGGAAGGATTGTACTTTCAAATAAAAAAAGAAATTTGAGAAAATATTCAGTAGTTTTTTTAAACATTTCAAAAAAAAAAGTTATATGGCGGACCCTTTATAAAATTAACACAGACAATCTAAGCTGGGTCGTAATCGTGACTTAAAGCTTGTAATAACCAATTAGGTACAACGCATTTAGTATGGAGTCCCTAAGAAAGCCAAGAATCTAGGGATTCTGTGAAAGTCTATTTGGGCGGTTCAGAACTACGAAATAGGGCAACCTTAATAATTGAGGTTAGCGAGTAGTTTGCAGTTCACAAATATGGCCCATTGTATTACTTAGTGTGAAGTAAGCCCCCTTGTTATGATCCGCTAGTGAACCGTTTGAACCAACCCGAGCTTAGGATGAAAACGTCCAGTTCCCTTAGTGGCACGTTCGCCACCGTGCCCAGATTTTCAAAAGTTATGTAGCCCAAAAACCGATGACGTCTGTTGTGACGTGCAGGGCACTCGCATAAAAGGTGTTGCACTGTTTCCGTCTACATAATGATAGCTTCTGCAGCAATCCTGATGGGACAGACCGAGTTTATCAACAAAATTGCCAATAACGCAGTGTCGCACTGTTAGAATTCCTGTTAGAGTGGGAATCGTTCTCTTGTCGAACTCAAGTAGTTCCTTGGTTTTTATGCAGTCCACTGCTGGATTCAGCAGTTTTGAAATTCGACAACCAGGTATGTTGGAACGCCAACGATTTGTTAAATTCCATGTTGCTTTTTCCAATTTGGTCTCCACATTCCTAAGTAACAACGAATTGTGTTTTACGCTGAGTTAATGACCATAAATTAGGATTTGATGACGATTTTGTGTACAGGATATCCAAACTTTTGGCAAATTTATCTTTTCAGATAGCCAAGCGGCAATTAAAGCCCTTGTGCAAACTTTAGGTCTAAACTGGTCGCCACCAATGCCGTGACTTCATTAATCTACAGTCGTGGCAGTTTGGTGTCTAGGTTAGGTTAGGTTAGGTTAGAGGATGTGTACTTACTAAGACAAGTACAGTACCCGAAGGTCGAATTGACCCATTGCACAACGTCCTAGTTGCTCATACCATTTATGTTGTATGTGTTATTTTATACATGAGTGGTGGGACCTACAGTTTAAAGTCGATTCCGAACGACAGATCTTTGAGAAACTTTTTCATGGCAATTTTATTTACTTTCAGAGTTTTTGCCAGAAATCTGTTGAGAGGAAGTCGCCGAAGAAATACTTTTCATATTTCGTTTTGATGTCTAGCCTGGGGCACGAACCCTGGCTTTACGTCTAATAAGCCAACACACTACCTACTAGACTATGGAGACTTCTTGGTGTCTATCTAGTGGTTACTGCAGTACGCAGGATAATTATGTAGCTAATGAAATTGGTAGAGCAGGCCTAGTGAATGGAGGATAGGATAACCTAATATTGGACTGTTAGGTTCGTATATTAGGCCGCCAGCAGATCCTAAGCTTAGAAGGATTCTTGCTTTATTGCTAGACTCGCCATAAAGAAATTGTAGAGGAAGCGTATCTGACGATCAATTGCTTTATCAGATCGTGGGAACATTTCTGTCACTATATCTAGAGCAGGCTAATCTTAACATTATGCTGTTAGGCTTATATATTAGGCAGAGATGTATTTTTTGGCCATTGGCAGATCCTAAAGAGTAGGAGAAAACTTGCTTTATTGCTAGACTCGCCATACAGAAATTATAGAGGAAGCGTACCTCCCTCCATATCAACTATTTTATCAGATAGTAGGAAAATCTGTTACTATTCGCATTGCGTAATGAGTAGAAATGTGGAGAAATATCGCAACACTAAATTGGAACCATATGTCCCCTCCCCTGTTAGTATTGAAAGAGTTTCAATTTTCATTTTTCTAGTTTTCTCTGGCAATTTGCTTTTGTTTTATAGCCCGCATTAGAATAGTAATCATCTTTGCTGCCCGATGCAATATTAATTGGTTTTTACACTTTAATTTATTGTTTATTTTATTAATTAAATATTTAAAAACCACAAACATACATAAATAGATATATACCAACATAAATATTTATTTAATTTGATTATCAAAGGCAGTGAATTTACAAAAAAAAAGTATAAAAAATAAACGAATGGAAAATCCTTTACAAAGAACTCATATCACCAGCACAATATAGTACAACAAAAACTAATTGAAGCGAACGAATTTTGAAATTCAATTCAAAACGTTATACTGACAGGCTGGCAGACAGAAGAGAACACACGTTAAATACGAGGCATCCTCTACCAAATAGAAAGAGCCAAAGGTAGCATCATTACAGTGTTAGAATCTAGAATCAATTGTTTTCCAGAGGCATTGAAATTGATTTTATTCCGCCTACTTTTGAGAATGTGGGCGGGGCAGGCGTAAAAGTGAATAATAACGTGAGTATGTTACGTTGAGGAATACGGCTCCTGGGCCCCCCTGTATTTACTACACGTACATAGCGCAATAGCATCAGAACTCTTACAGCATAGGCATGCAGCACATATTTCATGAAGAAGTTCTCACGGACAAGGCTTTTAAAAGCTTTACTACTACTTAAAGTTAAAGGTCATACCGAATTGTAGACACTAGGAGAGCAGTAATAGCCGTAGTCCAGTAGGCAGTGTGCCGTCTTATTAGACGGCTCTCCGCTCGAGGCCCCTTCAGCAGCGAGAATAGCGTTACCAACGACCCTCATAGGAAGATCAGGTAGAGCGACTTCAAGTGAAAGCTTTGGACATAGTAAGCAATGTTCCTGATTCTATCAACCTAGACTCCGCCTGCTTAGGTGGAAAAACTTGCTTTACCTCATAGGAAGATCAGGTAGAGCGACTTCAAGTGAAAGCTTTGGACATAGTAAGCAATGTTCCTCATTCTATCCACCTAGACTCCGCCTACTTAGGTGGAAAAACTTGCTTTACAAAGTGGCAAAAGTGTAAATAGAGATTGAAGAAAACTAAGTAACGCTGTGGCTTTCATAAATTTCGCCTAAATCTGACCAAAAATGAAATCTATTGCAACGCATTTTTAAGCCGCCGTAGTCTAGTAGGTAGTTTGATGGCTTATTAGACGTGAAGTCACGGTTCAAACCGCAGATCAGACATCTTCAACAATAGGAAATATGGAAAAATATTTCTTCGGCGTCTTCCTCTCAGCAGATTTCTAGAAAAAACTCTGCGAGTAATTAAAAAATGCCGTGAAAAAGTTTCTCAAGAATCTGTCGCTCGGAGGCGACTTTTAAACTGTAGGTCCCGCCACTTATACATGAAATTAACACATTAATGGTTCTGCTCTTGAACCAATGGAACTTTGGAAGGCGTCATACCGAAATCTGTTCACAAAATTCAATGTAAACTGACGTGTTAAATGTTCAATTCTTGAGAACGATGACGAGTTAATGTTGATGGATTCTCATGCATACTCTCAGCTGCAGCTTCGATATTTTCGTGTGTACACACTGTACGAGCACGCTCATATCTTATCGCATCAACAGTGAAACCAGTTTTACGAACTTTAGCAATAAGCATGCGTATACCGGGCGCTGTTGGTTGGTCCGTCTCTACGACCAAATTTTGTATGAAATTTTCGTGCAATTTCCTACCAGGTTGTCTTTGTTATGGAAATAAATTTCCAATAGGTCCCAATGTTGCTCAAGCCTAAATCGATTCATTACATTCAGTGGAGATAATATACTAAATTTTGTAATGCAATAGAATAATATACATAAGTATTGCCAGATTCGAAACATCCGATGGTTCAAATTTTAACCGATAGATGGCCCATTCGATATACTACATATGTATGTATGTAGTAGAGCAGTAAGGAAACATAGAACATGTTACTGATATGGGTACCTTTCATTTTGTTTCTTTTTAAGGCCTACAAGGCCTTTTAAGGCCTGTAGCAAAGCATTATTATTTGACCCTCTCTGAAAATATACGAGTATGGGCTGAATAGGTGAAAAATATTTGTTTTTTCATTTCTAACTACTCTTTCTGAAGAGGCTTTGCAAGTGGTAGCAATCCACTCTCTGTGGGAAAGGTTAGGTTAGGTTAGAGGACGTGTACTTGTCAATTAAGACAAGTACAGTACCCGGAGGCCAAATTGATCCATTGTACAACGTCCTAGTTTCTCACACCACGTATGTTTTGGGTGTGTTAATTTTATACATGAGTGGTGGGACCTACAGTTTTAAAGTCGACTCCGAACGGCAGATTTTTGAGGAAATTTCAGAGTTTTACAAGAAATCTGCTGAGAGGAAGTCGCCGAGAGAAATATTTATTCACATTTCGTTACCTACTAGACTACGGCTACTTCTAATTGTCAAATCTTAAAATGGTTTCCTGAAAAACCAGAAATCTGCTGAGAGGAAGTCGCTGAAGAAATATTTTTTCATATTTTGTTTTGTTCGAGATGTCTGACCTAGGGTTTGAACCGTGGTTTCACGTCTAATAAGCCAGTATACTACCTACTAAACTGCAGCAACTCTACAAACTCTACAAATACGTTGTATTAGATTAAACTTTTTATCAGATTTAGGCAAAATTCTGGGATATCACAGTCTTCTATTCCTCGTTTCATGGTTTAGTTTTCTTGGATCTGTATTTACACTTTTGCCACTTAATAAAGCTAGTTTTTACCAACTAAGCAGGCGCATTATAGGATGATGGAATGAGAAACATTGCTTACTGTGTCCAAGTAATTCACTTGAAGTGGGTGTCACTACCTGATTTTTTTTTTTGCCAGAAATCTGCTGAGAGGAAGTCGCCGTAGAAAACACATTTTGTATTTTGTGTTAATGTCTGGCCTGGGGCTCGAACCCTGGCTTTACGTCTAATAACCTACTACCTATTAGACTACGGCGACTGTGGGAAATATAAGAACCATTTTTGGTTTCATCTTTGACATTTGAATTGAATTGACATTTGCAATGCAAATTAAATCAGGCGTGATTTGTGAAGGAAGAAGTTAGTCAGTCGCTATCTTTATTTAATTGCTGCACAGTGTAGTAGTTATTATCAATAAAATTTATTTAATTTACTTTATTTTTTATTTTTTTTATATTAATTTGATATGATTATTAATTATTGGCAAAATCGTTTTAAATAATCTTGTTATATGTACGTACATACGTACGTAGTATGCAGATAATAATATTATGGAGCTATTTTAAAATAATAATTAAAAATCATAAATAAAAACAACAAAATAGAGCAAAAACAACAAATTAAATTAAATTAATTACAAAAAAAAAGAAAGAAAATCTCAAATGTTCACATTAATTATTGCAATTTGAAACAATCAATTAATGCTCGCCCCTATTAAATTAACAGCATAGAATAACACAATAAAACGAAATAAAATAAAATAAAAGACCAGATAATGACAGTGACAATAATCACTAGAGAGACTGTCGGTGACAATCACAGTTGCGGCTAATTGTCAAAGGAAAAAACAAAAAATATTATTGTGAGTACAAGCATTTATTCCTAATCTGTAGAGTAGCTGGCATTCCATGTTAGAAATATGACAGTCACGTCACAATCCAGATGGTTGTGGCGGAGTGATGTAGTGATCGAAAGCGGCTTGTCTTCAAGTCGGGAAGCTCGACTGCCAATACAGTTGAAAAAAAGCCCAGTTTCGAATTAAATTATGTTCGTTCATTATGGTTTTTGAATTTCAAATTAAATGACTTCACCTTCTCTACTACAATCCCCCTTCAACCCCTGGAAAAGGAAAAAGGATAACATCTCAGAGAGGTCAGGCAGTGCCTCCACTTAGCGGGGAAAAAGTAGGACTCAACGGTTGGAAAGGTTCGCCGCCACTTTAGCACACACTCGGCAGGCATTTTTTCTAGCATCGATAGATGGCAGCACCATTAACCTAGAACCTGCTACAGCAGACCATTCACTTGCTTAGCAGGAACAGCAATAGATCAACGAAACTACAACAAGGCATAATAACAACAAACTGGAATTTATGACCAGATGAGCAGCAGTCAACTGGATAAGATGGAAAAGCTATGTGGGAGCCATATTATGCCCCAAAAGGGGCAATGAAAAAATACAGATGGATAGACTTCAATAGACTAATCTAAGCCGAGGGCTTTAGGTTAGGTTAGAGGACGTGTACTTGTCAATTAAGACAAATACAGTACCCGGAGGTCGGACTGACCCAGTTTTTCACACCACTTATGTTGTGTGTGTTAATTTTATACATGAGTGGTGGGACCTAAAGTTTAAAGTCGACTCCGACCGACAGATTTTTGAGAAACTTTTTCATGGCAATTTTATTTTATTTGCTCTCAGAGTTTTTGCCAGAAATCTGCTGAGAGGAAGTCGCCGAAGAAATACTTTTTGTATTTTGTATTGATGGGGCTCAGAAACCCCACACGTGGTCTTACAGAAGCCAATGCACCCATGACAAGTTACTGTTTGGTGCGGCTTGTGAAGTAAAGGCATCATTGGCCCATATTTCTTTAAAAAAAAAGGACGCCGCAATACTTACGATCAATGGAGACATCTATATCACCAGGATAACCGATTCGTTGGACTCGCTTTTCATGGTATTGATGCGAATAATAATCGGTTTCAGCAGTACGGTGCAACTTGGCACTCATCTCATGCCACAATCGATTTATTGCGACAAACGTTCGATGGCCGTTTAATTAGCCGAAATGGTGATGTCAATTGGTCGCACAAGAAGCTGCGATTTTCTGTGGGAACCACTAAAGAAAAGTGTTATGCCGACAAACCAAAGACAATTGAGCACTTGAAGGCCAACATTCATAATGCGATTGCAGAGATACAACCTCATAGACCCTAGAGGTTAGGTTAGGTCTGAGTGGTAGCTCTGATTTCACAAAGCTCACTTGAGCACGCATAGCGGCCAGTTGTGATGCCACGGGTGAACGCAGTCCCTGTACTGACCAAGTTCCACCAAAATCAGGGAAGAGGAAGAAGTTGGTGAGCGCAAGGGCTGCACTCGTAGACCCTAAAAACTAAACGAAAATTGGTGCGATCGAATGAAGTACTTTGTACAGTACAGCCGCGGCAGGCATATGAATGAAATAATTTTCCATTTATACCCGGAACAATTGAGCACACTAATCACTCCCTGTTTTTATTGCGACTTTAAACATCCTTGTAGCATGCACCGAATAACCCATCCCTTTGAGTGTATATCTCAGTTAAAAAAAAAAAAGAAACGAAAAAGCCTTGCAACTTTAAGTAAAATGGTGTGATACGCAAAGCCTATACTAAAAACTATTGCTTTTGATAGCTTCAGGGATTCCCCTAGCTCAACGTGAGAAGTAATACATCCATCTGTCCATCGACGGTAATGGTTAACGGCAGCAGTGAACTCAAACAGTAGCTCGAAAGCCTCTGAGCATTTTTTAGAAATATTATGCTTGAGTGTCAATTTTGCCAGTGTGCAGCCGAAACAATTTACTGCAGAATGTGACCATTTGACCTACTAATGCAGGAAATTTCTGTTGGAGTTTGGCTAAGGTTTTTTTAACTGTGAAACTTCTTCAAAGATGGATAACTTTGTCATCGGCTGAAGCAATTTAATGCAGAGGGTTCTGCTGTAATCAGCAGATACAGAGGATTACTTATGACGTTCTGTTGTTTGGCTGACGTCCTGTTTCAGGGCTTTAGACCTTACGGGTTGTCAAGCCTCATTTTAATTAACCTCAACGAAATTGCTTTCATTCAATTCAAATCCTTTTGTGAAATGCTTATCCTTTCACAGCCTTTCTCAGCCTTTATTACATTCCTTATTTCAAAGACATTCTGTAACTTCAATACGTTCCTTAATATTCTGCACTCTGTGACACTGTATGAAAACCACATATGTACACATGACTTGTGATGCGTTGCTCCTTCTTTTGTTAAACATCGCATGTAATTTGGTCCATAAAATATAAAATTTTTTTGTGCATTCTTTTACAATTGAATTGTCTACCCAGCTGGTGTTTGATTTCCAGTCCTCCACCAATCATTCATTCATCCCCCTTCATTGTCTCTTTTGTGATTTTGCGGCATGTGTTCTCTCTTAATACAGGACATGACAATCGACGACTGCAGTAACTCCTCTCTCAATTGCCAATAATGCTGGTACAAAAAAGAAGTTTACAACGTATTTGCCAATTCAATTGGCCAGGCTAACAAGTGTTCAGAAAATTATTGTGTGGAATCAATGACATGATGTGATGGTGTGGCGAGGAGTCTACTGCAATTGTTTGCTTATGGTAGGGGGGGGCTAGCTATTGAGTGAGGTGAGAGAAATGACTTTAAATTTTAAAGTGTCGCTTCTCCTTTCTTTCCACATTAATAATGTCACTCTAAATAAATTAAGAAAAGCTTCAACATTGATTTGATTTATTCTTTACCCCCCCCCCTGTGTTTTTTGCCAAATTTGTTGAAAAGAAAATGAAGAAAGAAAGAAATTTCTGTGTTCACCATACAAAAGGCCATAGAGAGAGTAGTCTCGTCGTAACATATATTTTCTTGAAGATTTAATTTTTCCTGATAATTGTGTTCATTTATACGGGTTTCCCACTGCTAGAGAGAATAAAATTCTTTTAAATATGTTCAGTGAGGTCTCTTGTTTGAAGCCCTTTAAACAGAAATTTAATTACAAAGTTTTCTTCTTTTTGTTTTTGGGGAGAGTGGGATGGAGGACTTGTGCAATTAAGTTGCCGTGTAGATTTAAGTAAAAAAATGGGGAAAATTTTCCCCCTGCATTAACAAAAACCCCCGCCTTTTAAAAGTGGACGTGTGTTCAATATTTTATTTTTTTTTTATGGTGGACGCATTTCATTTCAAATTTGAATCTCCTCGGGAGAGAAGGATATGTCTTTATTCTCAAGCCAGAAGGAGTATTTGAAACAGCTTAAATATTTACTAGGTATAATGGAAGGTATGTATATAGTTTTAGAGTCTTGGATCATGTTACCCGGCATTGGTTCGTATATAAGCCGGTGTCTCGAAGTATATTTTAAGGCTTTTCGACCTCGTACTATACAGAGAGAAGATACTCATTAATGACACTAGGTACTGCGTGAGTAGGAGCTATCCTATGAGCATTGGTCGTAAACCAAAAAAAAAAAAATTATAGATTCTGTCATCAGAAATCGAGTAACCAATACACGAAAAATTTGTGGGGTTGACGCAATTCAAAACCTGCAGATCAAGTACTAGTTATAGCTACTGAAACAGAATGACATCCTAAGCTTCACCGGGATAAAGTTTGGGGGAAACATACAGTCACACAGATAATTATAAGTACCCCCCCCCCCCCCTAAAAATCATTTTTTTAAAAAGTAATGAACTTCTAATCTAAAATTTCTTTACATTAGCGTCTGTAACGACACATTTACTTAAATAAAGAAAAAAAGATTCCCAAAATCTATGAATTTGTGACTGCAGCTTGATTAAAACCAATATGGCTCTCCAAGGGTAGCCCGGCATATAACAGGTATTGTGCATAAAAATCCTAGGACTACAGCCTTAGAAATATGAAATACCTCGGAAAGTGATCACAGTGTTATTGTGCATTCCGAAACAGTTCGAAGTGTTCTGAGAAAGAACGGTTTCCGCGTGCCGAGAAAAAAGTCACGATTGAAATTCGCCCAATAATATATGGACAAGTCAACTGATTTTTGAGCGAATGCAATATTTAGTGATGAGAACAATTATAATTTGTTCGGCTGTGACGGAAAACAAAAAATTTGGCGCAAAAATCAGTTGACTTGTCCATATATTATCATTTTAAAAATAATGATTTTTAGGAGGGTACGTATAATTATCTGTGTGACTGTAGATAATCGGTAATTACAAGCATTTAGTCAGGGTTACGACCTTAGCTTCTTCCAGACATTCTGTTGTGTGCGTTGATTTTATATATGAGTGGCGGGACCTACAATTTAAAGTTGACTCCAGACGACAGATGCTAGAGAAACATTTCAAAGTAATTTTTATTTACACTCAAAGTTTTTGCCAGAAATCTGCTGAGAGGAAGTCGCCGAAGAAATGTTTTCTGCATTTTTCATTTTGTTTGAGATGTCTGAGTATAGGTTTGAACCGTGACCTTACGTCTGATAAGCCAACACACTATCTACTTAGACTACGGTGACTACAAGGGGCACATAAAAATCGTCTGACGAACTCACTAGAAGTTTCGTGAGCTGAACATGGACGCCAATGGATAGAAACCATGTTCATGTTTCTTGAATGCTGATTGAAATAAGACTGTTATGCCCATACTAGCTACTAACTGCTTCAGAGCAGATACCTGCCCTTTAAACACGGGAACTAGATGCTTGTCATGTCAGCGAAGTTCCATAGAACAGGCAATAGCACTCCATGCCGATATCATCGCCTTATAAAGCCGGAGTTCATTTTGTTCACAATCTACAAAATGACAGTGAGAGTGTAAGAGACTTTTAAATTGTTGCGGACTGAAACTTCGGTGAACATAATACAGGATTTAGGAAATAAAGTACTATGCAAAATCTTCGGTCCAGTGCGAGTTGGTGATGATTTCCGTATCCTATACAACAGTGAGCTGTATGAGCTCCTCAACGACATAGACGTTGTACAGCGTATTAATATCCAGCGGCTGCGCTGGCACGGCCATGTCGTTCGAATGGAGGAGGAGGATGCTCCGGCGAGACGGGTATTTGATGCGGGAATCTGCGGAAGTCGACGAAGAGGACGACCTTGCATCCGTTGGAAGGACCAAATTATGGCGCAGAGGCATGGACCCTATTAAGAACTGATGCAGCGCTCTTGAGAGTGTTCGAGAGAAAAGTCCTACGTAAGATCTTCGGTCCAGTGCGAGTTAGCGAAGATTGGAAGGACCAGATGGAGGAAGCCCTGTCATCGATTGGTGTAACCAACTGGCGTAGGCGCGCACGAAGCAGAGGCGCCTGGAAGGATATGTTGCAGCAGACCGAAATCCGTTAAACGGGTTATTATGGCCAATTAAGTAAGTAAGTAATATTAGTCGCGGACCATTCTACAGATTAGCGAATATCATATAACGAAAACGGCAGTATGTACACGGAGAGATAGAAACAGTAAACTGTCCATTTGATTCTCTCCTCACGGACTGGTACGAACCATATAAAATGAAAGAAGCGCGTAGTATAAATGGGTTGTAGTAATGAATGTAGTGGGGAGAAATTCCTCCACAGAATTTTCTTTTCGCTAAGTGGGTACTGCCTTTACATTCCTCTGATGTTCGATATTCACATTGTCATCTCTAGGGGCTCTATCTGTTTTTAGATGAATTATTAACATGAAAGTGCCCCCTTAATTATCAAAAATATGAAAACCATTGGCTGGTTTATAGCGCACAAAAACAGTGTCATTCTTAAACACATTTCCCCATGTTCTTCTCATTCTTGTGCTCGCTTATTGGCGTAACCAACCCATATAGAAATTGTTCCATGTGACACTCTTCCGAAATTATCGTTGATTTATAATTTTTCTTCGCTCTCTTTTTCGCCCGTAGTTTACTCGCCAAAAAAACCAGAAAAAAAATGTCGCCATAATTTTAACTTCAACGCAACATTTGTTTAAAAGTGTAGGGCGTATGGTCACCGTGACGGGGTGGGGTGGGTTGTTTGCTTGGGTTAGGAGGCAGCCAGCAAATGATGAAACTATAAAAACCTAATGCTTAATGATTTACAATTTCCATTATAAATGAAAAACGCGTTTTTATTGTCCCTATTATGCTGTGACGTTCACTTCTCTCGCGTTCCCTCTCTCTCTCTCTTTCTCTCTGGGCCATACATAGCTCTCATTGCGTATTTTTTGTGTGTTTTTTTTGGAGTAAAACTGACTTCATTTCCTTTATTTCAGCTGTCGTTCTCCAATGGTATACAGGCTACTGGTTTCAGATGACCATTAATTTTCATTTTCTTTCTCACTCTCTTGCGCTTTCTTAGTTTCTTTTTGTGTTGGTGGCCGGAGTAGAGGGGGATTTCTGTTTAAATAATGGCATTAAAGCCAAAATAGACAAGAATATGGCAGAAGAGCAAAAAAAACCAGGATTTTTCTTTATTTTAGTAACTGAATTACGACACTTTCGGAATTCGTAATTCTTCTCTAAACTTCTCGCCAGTTACCCACAAAAATAAAGAAAAAATCATGAATAAAAACTAAATTGAGTCGCCAGGTGTTGCATAAAACGCACTCTTGTGCTGCTCGCACTCACTAACTCGCACTTGTGGAAACGTGGTGGTGGAAACGTCAAGTAAAGAATAATTGGCAAAAATTATTTCTAAAGGTATTGCAAGCAAGCACACGAACTGAAATGGGTTTTTCCCAAATTGTCCGGTTCATCAATTTCTATTAGAATAGCAGATTAGAGGGCATACACAGTGTGATATGGTCAGAAACATGGCGGCAACATTTGTTTTAATTTCAAAGAAAAATTTTAGATTCTTGGTTGATTTCATTAAAATTTAGTTCGTTTTGTCAATTCTTAAACGCCTTACATTATGCTCCTCAAAATAAAGTGAGGATAAAAGCTATTCACAGAAACACTTTATGCGAGTTCGACAGCGGTATACTTTATATGGGGGAGGAGACTCCCCCAGTGTTAAACTCCCGGATGCCAGTGTTATACTCCCTTTTACTTGGTATGACGGCGGTATATTTCATAAGGGGGAGGAAACTCCCCCAGTGTTAAACTCCCGGATGCCAGTGTTATACTCACTTTTACTTGGTATGATAACAGTGCTGCATTTAAACATAAATTACCAACGCAAGTGCAAAATACTATAAGTGACAATGAATCGTAGGCATATGAAAGCAGCATCATATTTCACCTGCGGCTCTGGTCAGAACTCAAATAATTTCAAAATCTCAGAACTACAAAAAATTGCAACTATCATGACAAGTCTAGACGTTGTCGAAAATTTTGCCGAAAAAAGTGATTTGCATTGTTATATGGAGGCGTATAAAAGACTGCATGAGCCAGAGGTCGAACGGGTCATCTAAGAAGGACTTCCAAGCCTTGGGAGCTGTAATTTCTTCAGTATGTTTAACCTAATAAACTGTGCACGGGATATACCATTCAACAACATGTGCAAATAATAAAATTCTGTCACCAAAATCGATTTTCTGTTCGGAAAATGTACCACGCGCTCGCCTTAGTCGCCCTATACATACATGCATAATTGGTCATTACAACCCTTCAGTCTGGATTACGACCTAGTTTCTCACACCACTTATGTTGTGTGTGTTAATTTTATACATTAGTGGCGGCACCTACAGTTTTAAAGTCGACTCCGAAAGACAGATTTTTGAGAAACTTTTTCATGGCAATTTTATTTACTCTCAGAGTTTTTCCCAGAAATCTGCTGAGAGGAAGTCGCCTTAGAAAACACTTTTTGTTTTTTGTCTTGATGTCTGGCCCGGAGCTCGAACCCTGGCTTTACGTCTAATAAGCCAACACACTATCTACTAGACCACATCGCCCTATCCAGAGGACTAATTGTAATGTGAAGAATAACTAGTTCAGTAACTGATCGATTAACATCCATACCTCGGCGGAATGTAAGATCTACAGAAATCATCGCAGCTGACCGTAAGAGTGTGAAAGAGAATCCGAGGAATCCGAGCGCCGGCATTGCGAAGATTAAATCGTGGCAAATTTTACAAAATATTCACTGAATGGGCTCCAGATCAGTAAGGCGACTTACCCTAATTTTTATCGAAAAATCATCTTCAGCGAATAATCAAATTGTCGTCCAATGCATCGCGCAAAAGTCGCTTTTCGGTGTCGATTTTTTTCTGCCGGATTCATTGGTCTATATTTCTTTGAGAACGACGTTGGACAGGCGGCCATTAATGTCAACGGTCAGCACTATAGGGCAGAGGATAGAAAGATTGTATAATCTTCAACCTAACGACATGTGGTTTCAAGTGGACGATGCTATTACAATATAGTACCTCATGCCACATTAGATATTTGGAATGAGCGATTTCAAGCATGGTTATCTAACATGGAGGTGATAGGAACTGACCATACAGATTGTGCGATTTGATCCCGTTAGATTCTTTCTTGTGGGGTTTTCTGAAGTCTCAGATGTATTTGAATAATCCAAAAACTACATGATGATTACAAACTTATTTTGGCTTGAATTCTATGATCTGAGCATTAACGTATGTGCTTACAACAGGACTGCGCTACGTACCTCATAACTCATGCGACATTGAATATTCTACGTTTTTGATTTGAGGGTATGATCATCAAGGAGATGATGTGCACTTTCCGAGAACCCGTTTGCCTTGAAAACCAATCTAACCTATGCCATCGATCAAACTCAGTCTGGTAAGACTACTTTTTGAGAGGAAAAATGATGTCGTATGGAGAAAAGTAAAAAATCAACACTTAGAGACGTTTAGAGTAACTGACTTAATCATTCTACGAAAGAACTCTTGTATGCAATTAAGGTATTCTTTTCCTTCGAAAACTTGACAACAAAGCATCGTCAACAGGTCCGGAATGATTGTTTCACTTTAAATACTGAGAAACGTTTCGTGGAAACAATATTTACTCTCAGAGTTTTTGTCAGAAGACTTAGGACGGGCTTGTCAATTGGGTCAATTCGACCTCCGGGTACTGTACTTGTCTTAATTGACAAGTACACGTCCTCTAACCTATGACGGGCTTGCGTCTGATTGCCAACACACTGCCGCTAGGCTAAGACAACTTCAAGACAATCACTCATATTCTTTGTGTATTTTATCCAGGTTTAGTCGATGTACACACTTGGTTTGTGGGACATTGGTCTGAACCAGAGGTCAGCAATGAGTATTCAAAACGATGTGTAGATTCGAATAATACTTATAATTTCTGCTACTTATACGCATTCATACTTATTTTAATGTCATACTCATACTACTCATACTCAAAGTTTGAAATACTCATGGTACTCGTACTTAACAATACGCATGATGGTATTGATTTCGACCTCTAACCTAACCTAACCTTCTTGTTTCTTTGTAAATGCAACAACAACTAAGACTGTAAATTTTGACGAATGATTCGAATCACTCGAATCATTTATGAGTACATATTATAAGTATTTTTTCTAAATTTATGAATCTGAATGAGTAGGCGTATGAATCAAACATATTTCGAATGTTATGAGTTTGATGTCGAAGTTGTACTCATACTCATTGCAACCTGTATTTTTAAATCAATGTTGTAGTGAGTACGTATGAATCAGAGTAGTTGGATTTCAATACTGTTGACTCACTCATACTCAAAATTTCATGTGTACTTATGAGTAGCGAAAAAGCGATTCATTGCTGATCTCTGGTCTGAACCGATTACCCTTTCAACTTTAGTGAAGAAGCTGTAGGTAGATGGGCATTCTTCGAATTCTTACTGAAAGTCCACAGTTAACGCTCAGACGACTATGGTCCCTTGTGGTATATTTCTTCCCCTCTATAAATAGTTCAGAGTGATTGAAATCCTTCTTTTTTATTCATCGCATTTGGTCATGATGAAATGGTTTCCAAATGGCAGTTCAAAACTAATACGATACGATATTTAGAAATTTCTATCGAAACTTCAAAAATAATTCATTTCGAGAATCATCATGTTATCTGTCTTAAACAACTTGTTCTTCTGCTAAGTAAAGGGTGTTTTTTTATAGAGGTATAGAACTTTAAGTTGGCATTACTTTTCAAGATGGCGACCGATTTAACAGCTGTCTCAGTTTGGTTTGGCAATTCATCATGAATAGACTCACGCCTGAATAACGCTTGCAAATAGTGCAATTTTATTTCGAAAATAATGGTTCTGTGCGGAAAACGTATCGCGGACTACGTCCATTTTATCGTCGACAAAATCGTCCATCAGAGCAGTTAATTCGATTAACCATGGAACGTTCTCGCACCACGTTTACTCTTAGTGATAACTCGCATCCCCAGAGACGCTGTACGGTGCGTACAGAAGAAGCTATTGCTGCTGTAGAGCGTAGCATTGAGGAAGACCCGAATGAGTCCATCCGCCATCGAGCACAGGAATTGGATCTGTGTCCATCCACTTTATGGAAGATTTTGCGGAAGGATCTTGGTTTGCGTGCTTACAAAATCCAACTCGTGCAAGATTTGAAGCCAAACGATCATCAAGTAAGGCGTAGATTCGTCGAATGGGCCCAAAACGAGATTACCGTTGTTCCCGATTTTCATAAGCGAATTTTGTTTAGCGATGAAGCGCACTTCTGGTTGAATGGCTACGTCAACAAACAAAACTGCCGCATTTGGAGTGAAGGTAATCCTCAAGTGTATGTGGAAACACCGTTACATCCAGAAAAACTGACTGTTTGGTGCGCTTTATGGGCTGGTGGAATCATTAGTCCGTACTTTTTCAAAAACGATGGCGGCCAGAACGTTACAGTCAATGGTGATCGGTATAGAGCCATGATTACTAACTTTTTCATTCCTGAATTGAATAACCATGATGTCCAGGAGATGTGGTTTCAACAAGACGGCGCAACATGTCACACAGCTCGTGCCACAATAGATTTATTGAAAGACACGTTTGGTGACCGCCTAATTTCACGTTTTGGACCTGTGAATTGGCCTCCAAGATCTTGTAATTTAACAGCGCTAGACTACTTTCTGTGGGGCTATGTAAAGTCATTGGTCTATGCGGTAAAGCCACAAACAAACGCTTGACCATTTGGAAGACAACATTCGCCGTATTATTGCCGATATACGGCCAGAAATGTTGGAAAAAGTCATCGAAAATTGGATGTCCAGATTGGACTACATCCGCGCCAGCCGTGGCGGTCATATGCCAGAAATCATATTTAAAATGTAATGCCACAAGATTATCTTTCGGATAAATATAATTCATGTCAATCGAATAATCCATCGTTGTTTTATTGCAACTTAAAGTTATATACCTCTATAAAAAACACCCTTTATTACAGTTATTTAGACAATTTTGCTTCCGTTTTTCCCATTCCAAATCAAGTGAAAAGAAATCCCAAAAAAAAAAAAGAAAAGCGAATAGAAGAGCAAAAACTAACTCAAAAGGAATCATAAATAATCATGAAACAGACGAACGAGTGAATGAATCCAACATGAAATGAAATGAATTCATTAAAAAGACGAAATGAAATGAAAATTTGTTGAAAGATTTTCGACTGCTTTTTATCCTTGAAGATGATGATGATGAGAGCACATGAGCACATGAGTATGAGTATGAGTATGAGTATGAGTGTGTGTTTGTCTTCATTTTTGATTAGAAATTGTAAAGAAAACTGATTACGGTTTAACACACATTCATTTGCTGGTGCTTTATGTTTCGTTTTATTGTTGTTGCTATTGTTGTTGTTGTATATGCTCTTAATACACACACTATCTTGCTGTGATTCGATATTAAATCTTCTCAAGTGTTAAGGAATATGGAATCAAAAACAGTGGAATCTTAATAGAGGAGACTCCTAAAAGTAGGCAATAAACTCTGTGATATCCTGAGTGTGTGGTGGGAAATACATGTTTACAATTTAAAATTGTTTTCCATTATTTTGTCTGATTTAATTTCTCATTCTCTCTCTCTCTCGCTCTCTCTTGTGTTATTCTCCTCCTCTTTGACTCCTTTCCTTGTTTCCTTTGATGTTTTCTGTGTGTTTTTTTCCTTCTTTCTTTCGTGTTTTGTATTTTAATAAATACTTGACTTCAATAGCAAATAGTTTTTCTACAGTTGTTGTGTAGTTTAGTGTTTAGTGGAGGAGAAACGGAAGTGTAAATTAACAAACTCAGACGCTCTTACACCAAACACCACACACACACACATGCTCGCCCGCTATTACGCACTTTATTTCTAACCAAGTTAAGGATTGAGTTCATTGAGGTTTTAACACATAAAAGCGATAACGTTTGATGGAAGTTTCATATTTAAACGCAATTCAAAGCTGACAAGCCTTTAAATATGCTAGAAAATGTTGCAAATACAATTATCTAAGGATTGCAGGATAAATTCTTTCGGTAAAGGGAGTTGATAAGAAATTTTAAAACACAATATTGGAGGAAAACTTTCAAGCCAATTAATGTCATATGCCTTGTGATATGCTACACTTACTTACTTGCTCAATTGAAATACAACCCTTCAGTCAGGTTAACAACCTAGCATCTCACAGCACTTATGTTGTATGTGTTAACTTTCTCCGTAAGAGACGGGACCTATGGTTTAAAGGCGAATCCTAAACTTTTCATGACAGTTTTTTTAGTCTCACAGAATTTTACGAGAAATCTGATAAGAGGACGTCGCTTTCATATTTTATGTTGTTGGAGAGGCCTGACCTGGGGTTTGAGAACGTCTAATAAGTCAACACACTACCTTCTAGATTACAATAACTTCACAATTGAATGGTGAGGCAACGCAACTGATTCTGTCTTTAACGACAACGTCCGGGACACTGAATAATCGACTAGGCAAGAGACTTGTTAGAGCAACTGCAGTAGCAACTACAGGCCAAAATCTAAATTTACTTTCGGAAATTCTGGAGCTTCTGTTGCAATAACTATTTAAAAGGTGCTACCAATTTACACAGACAGTTACCCTTACAAGGACATAGTTAGTATCAACGAAGTAGCTCTTAATCTACCCATCTAGGAGTCATATTGGATAGCAAACTGATTAGTTATACGAGTACACCATCAGACCCAACACAATTGTATGGAACTGCAGTGTATTTGCTGATCCATCGAGTTTATGGAACAAGTCGAAAGTGAGATGTCTTTGGAACCTTTCAATTTAAGATTATCTCTAGAACTACTACTCCGTTACCATAGTATTATTCAGGTTGAAATAATGGCAATAAGTACTGCCTATGTACGATTTTGAAACCAAGTGCTATATGGGTAAACGGAAAGCAGGAAAGCTGATGTACTTAGAAAGGCATACGAGGGTTGCCCTCATATGAATACCTGGACACGGACGAAAGATGGTGTACTTGCAAAGGGTGTGATACAACAGAAATTTCAAATAAATGCTTACGTGAAATTGACATTGCTCTGCAAAGGGGGCAAATGCAAAGGAAATATGAGAAATACATCCACTTCTATGAAGACCAGGCAAGGGAGCCCGCATTGTATATTATATACATAATTGGTCATTACAACCCTTTAGTCAGGATTACGACCTAGTTTCTCACACCACTTATGTTGTATGTGTTAATTTTATACATGAGTGGCGGGACCTACAGTTTAACGTCGACTCCGAACGACAGATTTTTGAGAAACGTTTTCATGTCAATTTTATTTTCTCTCAGAATTTTTGCCAGAAATCTGCTGAGAGAAAGTCGCTGAAGTAATATTTTTTGTATTTTGTTGTGATGTCTGGCCTGGGGCTCGAAATCTGGCTTTACGTCTAATAAGCAAACACACTACCTGCTAGACTACGGCGAATTCTCATTGGATATTAGCAGCACAAAATTTTTGTGTTGAACCTAACCAGAATCGACTTTAGATACAGTTATAACGGAACACTGACCTCTTCGTTAACAGGACAAGAGGCTGCGAAGAAATATATACGATGACTGGCTGAGAATCCATAATAACGAGGAAAAAGGTGAAACCATCTTCGTTGCTATTGTTTGGCAATTTGGAACATTACAACAACTTCTAGAGAATCTGTAATGACGGGAAAAAAAAGAAACCACCTTCTTTAGAATTCTCCGGCACTTTGGAACAAGACACGAATGAGTCAAAAGTGGTTTGAATAAAATCCAAAACTGCATTATAGCTCAAGAATGAATATGCTACTACAATGTGGACTTATAGGACCCACGGAAACAATACTTCTTGTATGGCTTATGAGGCATCATCTTTATGAAACCGCATACTGTCCAGTTCATAATCTACAATTGTAGTCCAAAAGTCGGTTATCAAACGACCGTAACATTTTGAATTGACGATTACTGTTCTTATAGGAAAACAAAAATTTTCTTCCGGATGCAATGGCTTTTCTACAATATCTTCTAGGTTTTCGGATTTCCATATGCAACCATTTTGTTTATAGAGGTAACAAACGAAATATAAATGATCGTCAAAGCTCCAGTGCTTAAACAGCATATCTACGGCACTGTGAATAGTCAGCCTGCTTGAATTGTTGCGAGAGTAGACGCATATCCAAATTCAAAATACGCCTTAATAAGCTGTTACTAAATCATAATCGCAGAGAACGCCAAGGAATCGAAAAATGCTTATTATCTGGCACACTCTTTATAATTTTTTAAACAGAAAGGATGTTTAATCCAGTGCACATTGGTTTAAAATTCAGTTTTTTTTGGCCAAAATGTAATTTTTTAATTTTCGTTTTTTGTAAATTTTTTAATACAGCATGATAGACAACACTTCAAGTTATCAGAAAATAAATTTTGTTTTTCTAAACCGATATTTACCGTTAGTCTACAGAGCGGCAAACATAGAACTTTTTACTATTGTTGAATAATCAAGTGCAAGTAGTTTAATTTAAGTAGTTGGTCAAATAGTGTTTTTGAATAAAATTAAAAAGTTAAAAAAAATATTTTTAATGGATAATAAAGTTTATGGTATGTATTAACTAATTGTAAAATAAAAAGTTAAAAAAAATAAATAGACATAGAAATAACGTGTGTTGTTTACATGCATATTCGCGCATTCAATTATTATTTTGTTTTTCCATAAATTTAAAAAAACAAAATTCGAAAATAACATGTGATCTTGTGCAACACATTCTAAAGTTTTTTCCTGCAATAACTTGCAATAACTTAAGATATTCGCTTTCTACTGGACTACCTGGCTTCAGAAATGAAGAGCTTTTCAAAATATTGCAAAAAAACAAATGCTAAAGAAAAGAAAAAGGAGGAAGTTTTGAACTTCGTTCTAGAAAAAAGTGGAACTGCAAATCCTCCTGAGGATTATTTAAAACATTTAAAAGAAAAAATAGGGATATATTGCGTAAAATTAGATGCAAAGTTGTCAGAATGCTTCAGAAACACTAATGTATTTATGTCTCGAAACATAAAATGACTAAATTCTGAAGTATTTTTTAAAAAAGTTTTAACTGAAGTACCAAGCACCTATTAAGCAGGTCGGCCACGAATGTCTTTTAATGAAATGTCGAATCGTAGCAAGAGAAGATAAGCAGCAATTATGTCTTCATCCAAAGAAATTATGACAATTTATTAATAAATGCAGCGCGTATGTCTGCTCGTTAAAAAGGGCGAAGAAGACTTAGCTGTTGTTCTAAAGGCAGCAGTGCAAAGTCCAACACGACCATAGAAAATACGAAAACAGTGCGGGAAAAACTCGAAGGAGCCTGTTGCTCTCTCTAGCGAGGAAGCACTTGCTTTTCTTATCGAAAACAATTTCTCGAATTAGGCCGAATTAGAACGAATTAGACGTAATTAACAATTAATTTGTAATAAGAGTTTTTTAAACTAACAATACTATTCCTTTTTGAAATATAATTGTTTATCTTTTCTTTATAAATAAAACGAGTATTTAGAAATACTTGAAATACGTAGTTTTTAATTAAATTTCACAGAATTGACAAAATATGATATTAATAATTAATAATAATTCAAATATTAACAAAAAACTATTATATTCTCGTCGTAAATAATTTTGGCCAAAAAAATCGATTTTAAACCAATATGCAGTGTGTACATTTTAATGATACATAGGACTGCGCACTCGTATTGTCCACCACGGTGATGAAAACCAAAATTATCGCGTCATACTCGAAAAAGTGGCCACATTTGAAGTTACATTTTTGTAATCGGTTTTAGGACTGCTACGCGTTCTTTCTTTGTTAAACGCGTCATCTTTGTAAATGACAAATCTAATTAAAGGACTCCTCAAAATAAGAGAGATATTTAACGACTGGCAGCTTCCAAGCCGGGAGGTTTTCAAGCCATTAAACGGCTGTGATGTCAGCTTTTTATGCCTTCTTCTGTACGAGTTACTAAGAAAGAGGGAAGAGGACTCCTGGCCGGATTATTTCGAGAGAATGACGGCCTAATAATTCTCAAAATTCCAAAAAAAAAAAGAAAACATCGTATTTTACCGCTATCGACTGCCTGGATTTGTAGTTCAAAGCTTTAATGGACGCATTTGACTCGATTTAGATAATCTGGCGGTCTCAGCAAATTCTCCTAAGAGTAGAACTGTGAGTGGGTAGATCACATGACCAAAATTAACCTTCGACCTTAAGAAAACTAATCTTAAACGTTTTTAATTTGGTAAATAGGCTCGCTTTTGGAAAATATATGCTCATTTAATGAGAAGCTAGGCCCTAATCCTGACTGAAGGCTTGTAATGGCCAATTATGTTATGTATGTATGTATGTATGTATGCTCATTTAAAAAAAAAATAGCACTTTATAGGGGTAGGTGTCTAGAATGTAGTATGTTGGCTTATTAGACGTGAGGCCACGGTTCAAACCCCAAGTCGAACATCTTCAGCAAAACGAAATCAGGGGTGTCATAGAATCCAAGTCGGTTTTGCCTTTTGTCGTTTTTGAAAACCAATATTAGATTCATTTGGTGTCACAAAACCAAGTCAGTTTTGTTATTTTCGAATTGAAATAAAACCGATGTTCGAAACAGCTGTTGTTTACATTTCTGTATTTATTTACAATTTTTATTACTTTTTTGACAAATAATAAATTGTTTTTATTAAAAATTGCTGTTTTTATTAAAATAATAAAAAAAAATTTTTTAATAAATAAATAAAATAAATAAGTACTGCTGTTATCGCATTTTTGTTGTTAGAGGAAGAGCGTTCAGAAAAGGTGAAAAGACTAATATTGCTAGATTGCAGCAACCCACTTGAGTTGCCAGAGGCATGCATATATTTGTTATACTGTACATTCATATCTATAGCTGCTTTGCAGATTTATAGTATATTACCGGTTGAACAAAGACGCTTTTTGTATGGTCTTAGACACAGTAAAAGAACACCTTTCCCGTTCTAAGATCCCGCCATTGCTACAACTTGCAGGTGCGTTGCGATTTTTAGCTGAAGGGTCATACCAAACATCTGTAGGAAATTACTCTAGTATAGCTCTGAGTAGAAACTACAATTTTAGAGGATGTGCTCAAAGTTATGGAGCGGTTCATTTGCCGTCAATGGGTGCAACTAGAAATGAACTCCAACTATAAGCAAAGATCAAGGGCCTATTTTTTTTAATAAATTTAAAAGCCCTTCAATAATTGGTTGCATAGACGGGACTCATATAAAGATAATAAAACCCAGCTTTAAAAAGCATTTATACTTTAATCGAAAAGGAATATGAATAGGAATGTAGGAGTGTTGAAAAGTCGATTCCGTTGCTTAATGAGCACATTACACTACCATCCGGAAAAGGCAGTAAGAATTATAAATTCCTGTTGTGCTCTACACAACATTTGAAGGAGCTATAATGTGCAAACCAGTGAGGATGAGATGATTTTATCATTACCTGATAGTAAAGGCAATGTTATTTTGTCATCAAGCACGTCTCTGTAAAATGAAGGTCAGAGAGTCTGAGACGACATAGCCAACGCTTTATAAAAAACTGGTAAAATAAAAGCTATTTATAAAGTTTTATTTATTTCATATAACAAACAGACAGCTGTTAGCTGCTTGGTTTATTTTCAATAACAAAACCGATAACAAGACATTCTGTGACACCTAAAACCGACACTTATTCAAGTTCGAAAAGAAAACCGATAATAATTGGATTGTATTGATTTTTGTGTCGTTTTCAAATCTAATTTCGACATCATTGAATTCTGTGACATCCCTGAATATGAAGGAAAATATTTTTTCTGGCAAAAATTTTTGGGAGTTATTAAATTGCTGGGAAGTTTCTCAAAAAAAAAAAATCTGTAGTTCAGAGTCGACTTTAAACTGTAGGTCCCACCATTCATGTATCAAAATTACCACACGCAACAAAGTAGTGTGAGAAACAAGGTTGTAATCCTGACTGCAGGGTTGTAATGACCAATTATGTTGTGTATGTTTTCCTATAATTTCCGCAAATTATTTAAAATAGTTTTTAAACGATTTAACACTTATTGTGGGGACCAGGGAGAAGTGTTCAAAAAAAGGCCATCAAAAGTAATCGTCTTCAATTTTATTCCACCAGCATCATATTTTTTTTTATTTTTTGCTAAAATTTCATAATTTTGTTGGCGAAAAAAACTTTTGTCTTCTTAGAAAACTTTTTAATAAAAAATAAGAAAGAAAAAAAAAACAAGAAAAACATTCTGTTTTATTTTACCCCAAAGACAGTGCCAGAAGAGACAGAGAAGCAGCAAATAAAATACGAAATAGGCCCTTAAAAGCGGGGATTGAGGGGAGTTAAATTAATATTCCTGTCATTTATCAATAAAAGTTATTAATGATTTTAGGAAATTTACAAATAAAACTAAACGATACACGACGACGACGACAATACACGAGTAGGATACAGACAAGACAAGGATAAAAGGAATGCAAGAAGAAAAATGTTTTTTTTTCATTTGATTTTTCCTTCTTTACAAGGCCAAACAGGAATCATTACTTGGATGAATGTGTATGTATATGTGTGGGGGAGTATGTATGTATGTATGCGAATGTGTTGTTTGCCCTGACAAGAGATCATAAATGTTAATAACTTTTGCCCAAGATGTTACACACATAATCTTTCATATCCTGTATCTTCCTTCCTCTCCTTCTGCTTTTCTTCCTTCTTCTTCTTTTATAACTTTTGCGTACAATTTTTCATTTTCATTTTCCTCATCTTTTCTATGGATTTAGATAACATGCGAAAGAAGAAGACGACAGAAAAAAACCCGTAGCAATACCGGATAAAATATCTTTTAAATGAATCCCTGCATGACTGCACAACACAAGCGTAAGGATAATGAAGGAATACATGATGGCTGTTAAGACAACGAACGAACGAATACAATTTTTTTTTTGTATTTCGCTTGCAAGACAAATTTTTGAATTGAAAATTTGAAACTTTTTCTCCACTTTTTTTCCATCTTTTCTTAGCTTTTTTTGGAAAAAAATCAACTACAAGAGCAAGAGATCAGAGGTGCTTGTGAGTGAGGAGTGGAGTGTGTGGTAGTAGGAAAGCAGCAGGATCTTAAAACAAAATACATTGTTAGTCAAGGTAAAACTAACACATGTTGATATGTTGGAGGTAAAATAAAGAAATAATACACACACACACACGCACACACATCAAAATATTGAAACATAAAAACACGATTCTGTATACGACAAAAAGAAAGAAATGCATTAAGGTGGTACATATTCTATTGATTTGGAAATAATCTTGGATAGAGAAAATATGATTTGAGGCAGGATCGCATATATGAAAGTTAGTTAAAGCAAATACTATAAAATTTTAAATATCGGGTGGGCCATCTATCGGTTTTAATTTGAAACATTGGTTATTTTCAATCTGACAATACTTATTGGCATTCTATTCTGTCACAAAATTCAGTATGTTATCCCCACTGAACGTAATGAATCGTTTTATGCTTGAGCAACATTAGGATTTAGTGGAAATTTATTTCCAAAACAAAGACGATTTGGTAGGAAATTGCACGAAAATGTTGTACAAAATTTGATCGCAGAGAGGGACCAATCAACAGCGCCCGGTATAGGCATGTTTATTGCTGAAGTTCGTGAAACTTGTTTCACTGTTGATGCGAAAAGATGCGAGCGTGCTCGTACAATGTGTATACACGAAAATATCGAAGTTATGGCTCACTGTATGCGTGATCCATCAACATCAACTCCATAATATCAGCATACCACGTACGTATGTATGTATACATATAACACGATTATTTAAAACGATTTTGCCAATGAACAATAATCATATCAAATTAATATTAAAAAAAAAATAAAAATAAAACAAGTAAATTAAATAAATTTTATTGATAACAACTACTACACTGTGCAACAATTAAATAAAGATAGTGATTGACTAACTTCTTCCTTCTTAAATCACGCCTGATTTAATTTGCATTGCAAATGTCAATTCAATTCAAATGTCAAAGATGAAACCAAAAATGGTTCTTATATTTCCAACAGAGTGGGGATTACTTCCATGTAGCAAGGCCTCTTCAGAAAGGGTAGGTAGAAATCAAGAAACAAAGGTTTTTCATCTATTCAACCCATACTCGTATATTTTCAGAGAGGGTAAAATAATAATGCTTTGCTACAAGCCTTAAAAGGTCTTGTAGGCCTTAAAAAGAAACAAAACGAAAGGTATCCAAACCAGTTCTATATGTTCTATGTTTCCTTACTGCTCCACTACATACATACATATGTAGTATATCGAGTGGGCCATCTATCGGTTAAAATTTGAACCATCGGATGTTTCGAATCTGGCAATACTTATGTTCTTCTATTGCGTCACAAAATTCAGTATATTATCTCCACTGAACGTAATGAATCTATGTACGTTTGAGCAACGTTTAGATTTGTTAGAAATTTATTCCCTAAACAAAGATAATTCGTCGGAAATTGCACGAAATCTCGTACAAAATTTTGTTGCAGAGAAGGACTAACAATGCCCGGTGTAGTCAACTTTATTGCTAAAGTTCGTAAAACTGGTTTCATTGTTGATGTGCCACGACATGTGCGTGCTCCTACAGTGCAGTGCGTACCTCCGAAAATATCGAAGCTGAATCCATCAAGAATAGAACATTTCACACGTCAGTTTACGTTGAATTTTGTAAACAGATTTTGGTATGACGCCTTATAAAGTTCAATTGGTTCAAGAGTTGAAGCCACACAACCAACCGCTACGTTTTCGCTGCACTGGATGGGCCAACGAGAAACTGAAGGATGATGTCGATTTTGCCAAAAAAAAAAAAGAAATCATCTTTTGGGAAGAAGCTCATTTTCTAACCTTGGTGGGCCGTATTTGGGCCTCAGAAAACCCACACGTGGTCTTATAGAAGCCAATTCACCCATTAGGGGTGACTGTTTCGTGCGACTTGTGGAGCAAAGGCATTATTGGCCCATATTTCTTTGAAAATGAGGACGCCGCAATCATTACGGACTATGGAAACACCTATCGCACCATGATAATCGATTGTTTTGTACCCACTCTTCATGGTATTAATGTAAACGATGTTTGGTTTCATTAGGATAGTGCAACTTGCAACAAATCTCATGCCCCACAATCGATTTATTGCGTTAAACGTTTGATGGCCGCTTAATTAGTCGAAATGGTGATGTCAATTGGCCGCCAAGAAGCTGCGATTTCACACCGTTGGAATATTTTCTGTAAGGCGCCGTTAAAGAAAAGTGTTATGCCGACAGACTAGAGACAAATGAGCATTTGAAGGCCAACCTTCGTGATGTCATTGTCGTAATACGACCCCATTCACTCGAAAAAGTGCACGAAAATTAGTCCGATCGAATGAGCAACTGTGAGGCCAGTCGCGGCAGCCATATTAATGAAATAATATTCCATTCTGAACTGGAACAATTGTACTTAACAACAAGAAATAAATGAATTTGGCAGAGTTTCAAACCGTTTTTGTTTCATTGCATATTTAAATTTAAACTTTTAAATGGCACACCCTTTACATATGCATTTTGTAATTTTCTGAAAATTTTTCTCAAACAATTTGTAGCACCCTAATGATTTTATATTTTGTTTTCATGCCAAACTACATGTGTTAATACACATAAAAATTTATATGAACACAGTTGTTAATGCTCGTTGTAGATAAGACCATGTGTGGGTGGTGTGTGTCTGTCTGACTAAAAGTGTTCTTGTGTTTAATCACAGGGTTATACACATGTACTCTTTACTTTCTTTCTCTCCACCACTCTCTCTCTCTTTCTCTTGCTCTTTGTATACAAGAATACAACAAAAAGCTTTATTTCTCTGACAAAAGACAAGAAAGAAAAGGAAAAAAGGAAGAAAAAAACAAAAAACTTCATTTTAAGACAAGTGCTAATAGCAGTATAGAATACAAGGATACAATAAATACACCCACACATACATCCACACACTCTTACCATGCATGCATATGTGTATATGTATCTGTGTAGTCATGACGATTTGTAGATATGCGAACAGTTTTGTACTCATCTTGTGTGTGTTTATTGTGAATGAATATTCGTATAAACAAGACCTTTAAATAACTACAGCATACATTACGGCTGGCGGCCCTACTTAAAATAGCGTAAGTAGGAGTGCAAAAAGATTTATGAATTCGCGTTTATTGTATTCGTTAGTAGCATTAGTGCCTGGTTATATGTAAGTGTGTAGAACACAACATAAGAACGGAGAAATATTATTTTGAACCAAAAAGTTTGTGAATTTTGTGAATTCAATAAACGTGGGCAGAGAGAAACAATAATTTGTATAAAAAAATCAAAATAGAAAGGGTTTGCGAAAGGAGATATAGAATGATTCAACTTGAGAAAAATATAGAAAAGAAAAGAATGTAAATCTCTACCAGTTTAAAGAAAATGCCTGAAAATAACGTAAAATATAGCAATTTTTAAGCGAGCTCAGAGTTGTAATCTCGTTTGCCTAATGCCTTAGGTTAGGCTGCAGAAATTGCTAGTTTAGCGTTTAGAAACATCCTGGCATTATTTGAGGATCAGCAAATAACAGCCTTAGACATGGTGCCCATATATAACGCACTTAAGTACGATTCTGGCAAGAAGAACAAATATGTCATTAAGCCGTTTAGTAGTACGGCTATAACCTTCATCAGCTAGGATTTGGCGGTTCTTTTCAACGGCTGCTTTGGGGATTCCAGTCTATGGAATATAATGGAAAATGGAAGATGAGGTGCAATGAAGCTAAGGCCGGTTCAAAGCTTCTAGTAATGCACATAGTTTTAAGTATTCGTTGTTAGTTTGTTTATCAAAACAATTTATTTAATGCGTTATCGTTTTTCCATACTCTATTCACTTTCATTATACAAGCCTTACTCTAGCAAAGCAGGCGATTTGTCTACTATAGAAGGTGCTAGCGTAAAAGGGTTGCCAACTGACATTGTTAAGAAACAAAGCAATCCATGTAAATAAACCTTCATCATCAGTTGAGTCACAGTGTTTTCCAAGCGATGCCGCTGCCTGAGCTATTTATTTCTGATGTTCTTGGTTGATGTTATCCTCAATGAATTTTTTTTTTTGAGGAAATAAAATCTCAAAATTTTTAAAAACTGTTTGTCTTCTGCTACATTTGAACCTGCGATGCTTTGGCCACTTCTCTACATTAGTGCTCTGCATGTGCGTCTAAAAGGCTACGTCATTGTTATCCTGACAAAACTTAGGAAAACCTTGCTGACCTTGTGTCAGCAAAGATAATTCTCCAGCTGGTACCTTATTAGATACGTTTTCGACTACATTAATGCCGTACAGCTTTACAGCTTCCAGCGGTCTAGTGATTCACATGTATAATGAGAGTTAATGCAGAAGTAATAGGCGTTCAATTGTTATTTTAGATCCTGGTTTACAGCCCAGCAATCATGGTCTTTAATAAATCAATGGAGGTCGACTACTGGAATATTGTTTTGTCTTTATGTTTAAATAAAAATGTCTACGAATCTGAAATACGGATTCGTCTTCGAATCATTTCAAGATTAATGGTTTTAACATAGCTTTTACGGCTCTTGGGAGTAGTTAGGCTTTCGTGAGCACAAAATGGCAAACGAATATGCAACAAACAGGTGGGATTACATCTGCCGTTGCTACCACCCTTATAGAAAATTAAATATTCAAATATTGTCTTTAGTCATAGGGAGAATGAAAGGAGAAAGTATTGGCAGTACTACCTCCTAGCACCCATACATCGGTAGGTCAAAATAGCAAAGAATCGGATGTGCACACATTGAAGAACAAACCTTTTGATATCACGGAATGGTATTGCGGACGCAAGATGGTATGGATTTATCAGTTATTAGTGCCTGTTGATTTGGAGACAAATAGTCTTTATGAGCATCATCCTTCTTAGGAGTTCAATAGTAAGTCCAACATTATTCGTGTGAACCTGTGGACGGAGAACGGTGGGAATAACCAACCCTACACACGACACGATCTTGAAGAGATTTAGACATGGCTTTTACAAGTATTTTAGTCTATCTTTCTTTCCCTGCTGATATATTGCTGCTTAAAAAAAAAATAAAAAAATTTAGCGCTTAAAAAGCCACGAAAATTTCTTTATTGTACCGCAATACAGCAGTAAGTAATCTTACATCCCGGATAAATGTTATAAAAAGTCTATTAAAATTTTAAGCGGGTATCAAAACAGCATTGACTTAAATTGAAGTACTTTAAAACCTCAGGGCTATGCTTAATTTTTTATTTATTGTCAATATCCTAAAAGTATGCAATACTTCTCAAAAGTTAAAAAGTTTTTAAATTTAGATTTTTACGGTGTCTAGAAAAACCATCAGAATTTTATTGTCAAATAAGGTATGAACTCTTGGCCCCTTTAAACTATGCTACAAGCCCCTAAAAGTACTTTATATTTTATTTTTACAAACAACAATATTTTTTTATTGTTGTTGTTTGTTTGTTTAGTTTGTAAAGCATTTACAAAAATTATGCTCTTTTTTTGTTAGTAGCAATAGAAACTTTTGACCCTGTGCTTAATTTTCTTTCATTTTTCTTTTGTTTCCTTCATTTTCAAACCCTTTTCACATGCTGCTGATAAGAAATCTCAAAAGCCAAAAAATAAACTTCATACAGAAACAAACAAAAACAGGAAAATAATACGAACCGAACAACAGGGTTTTAAAAAGGTTGTTTACATTTCAGATCACATATATAATTACCCGGGTTTTGTTATTTCGTTTGCGGTTTAAATTCTTGATACACAAAATTGATAAGAAAACAACGTACGTACCTGCAAAGAGAGAGAGAAAGAGAGAAAAAAGGGTTGTTAGTTAAAATGTTGAAATTATGAAATAAATTAAGAAAAATAAAATACAATATAATCAGGGACGAATAGCGCTAAATATAATACAATATTGAGGGTAATACTAGTTTAAGCCGAATTAAATATGAAAAAATCATTTGTGTCTAGAAATATTACCATCCTCTACCCCTCCATCCTTCTACTATTACTTTGCTTTGTTTCATTCTACTAATCAAGCCTTTAAAGTGGTTGTTGAAGGGGATTGGTCTACTGCAGCAGTTTCTATAATGAAAGGGTTGCCATCTTTCTTCAAAAAAGCGCCTGATTTAGTATATTATCTGGCTTGAAATGTTACCATCTTCTTACTCATCCATCCTGCTACTATCGCCTTGCTTTGTTTCATTCCATTAATCAAATCTTTAACGATAACGATTTTACTGCAGCAATTTCTAGAAACGTAGGGTTGCCACCTCTCATTGCCTAGAAACAATGTCCTTTGTTTAAACTGAAATGGACTTCAACCTGCGACTCATCTATGATGAAGAATCGATGCAAATCCTATCTCGTTGTCAATTGATCGTTTTTTGCGATCCCTTGAAGGCAGTCTGTTAATAGTGCTCTGTGTTATGCTACCAGTGCACTATGCAGAGCTATATTTGCTTCCCAGCGATCTTCACTTCGAGCATACACTCATTGCGAAAATCAGATTGAACTCGATAAACAGCTCGATGGATATGGCGTTTATATCGATTGATATGATCTCCTTTATCTACTAGTAAAGGTAATTAGACACCATCCTCTCACATATAAAATACTCGGACACGAGGTCTTGGTGAATGTGGAAATATACACAAATGGCTCGAACTTGGAAGAAAATATGAGTGTGGTAAGTAGATTGAAGTCTTGAAAATCAAAACTCGTACAGATTCTTCGATTACTGTATTGTTTTTCTTCCAGAATATTAAGGGCCTTACATAATTTACTGACACTCCCGGCCTACTACGCTGCCCGTCATAACTATAACCGCACTACAGTATCCGTTTTGCTCAACGTAAAAAGAAATTTTTCATGAAAGGGTTTACGGTATATTATAGTATTATAACAGTAGTTTTATTCAAACAAAAAAATTTTCATTATTTCTTAGTGTTGCATAACTATAACCGCATCGTGTTTAAATTAAAAATAAATTATAACTGCGTCCAAATTTTAAATTTTTTTGTAGCAAAATAACGTTCTATTTCAATTAAAATAAAATGCCAAGGGGAACATATCTTACAGATGTCGAAAAAGGAAAAATTTTGGCCTTTTTGGAAAATGGGCTAAGTTTTCGAGAGATCGATAGAAAACTAGGTCGATCGGACAGAGTGGTAATAAATTTTCCCAAAAACCAGAGTTAGTATGGGAAAAATAAGACCGGAGGACCAAAAAGAAAGTTATCCGAAAGAGATCGACGCGGAATTGTTAAAGCCGAAAGGATTTCTATGAAAAGCCTTTCGCAGATTTCTGCCGATTGCGGCGTAAAAATGTCAAATTCCACAATAAGTAGAATGCTAAATGATTCCGTAACAATAATCAGACAATCGCTAATGACTATGGCAAGATTACTCATGCGCCCGGATGGAATTTGCGGAGAAAAATTTTCAAACAAACTGGAGTCAGGTAAATAAATATTTTTATTTTTTTTTATGTATTCTAATTGATTCTCTTCGCTTTTAGGTGATTTTTTCAGATGGTTTCAGTGGATATTGGAGGGATCTGCGAAAGGAACCACGATATTTCTTTAAACGAAATTTCGGTGGCGGTTCCTTAATGGTATGGGGAGCCTTTTGCAGCAATACAATGCTTGATTTTGCCTTTCCGAGCATTCGAATGAATTCCGGAGAATACATAGGCATTCTTAATGAAAAACTGATTACTTTCTTGGAAGCCCAGGCTGAAAAACCTTTCATTTTTCTGCAAGACAACGCGTCAGTATACAAAAGTCATCAGACGATTGAATGGCTCAAATCAAAAAACATAGAAGTGATTGCCTGGCCCGCCTATTTGGGGAATATTGGCGGGCCGCGTTTATGCATAAAATAGACAATACAAAGATGTTTTCGAAGATCTGAGGACAAAACTTGTCCAAAGTATGCCAGATCGGATTTTTGAGCTGATTCATAATAAAGTAGGTCCCACCCTTTATTAAATATATATTTTTTTGTTTAATTTATAATTTTGTTAAATTTGTTGAAGTGCGGTTATAGTTATGAAACAGCTGTTTTTGTTAAAATTAATTATATTTATGAAACTATAGTGAATAAATAATTTATTTTTATTACATAATGTAAGTTTTCGTCTATTTTCTCTAATACTAAAAAACTAAATTCCTTACAAGCTGTACAGGCTGAAATATTAACATTAATGGGGATGCGGTTATAGTTATGACGGGCAGTGTATAAAGCTCCTTTCGAACGTCAAAGTTTCTTGACGAATGTCGTCTCTTTATCCTGAAATAATGGATCATCCTAAGACCCATATTTTAGGAGTTCTCGGTCATAGGTGACATAACCAGAATGTATTGAACAGAACAGGTACTGTTCTGGAAAACACGTTATGCGATCCGCACATGGACTTTTCTTTTTCCGTGATTAGACCGGGTATTGGGAAACAAAGGGTTGAAACAAAGCCCCGAGTCGGCCAATGAGTTGATCTATGACCCAGTGAGAAATACTCTGCTTCTTTTTCTCTGCTGAACTGATATTTCTTATGTGGCTTGCACACTCACAGGAAAATTTTTAAAAGGTGGTTATGTTTTCTCCAGAAGCTGCCACTTGAAGAGAAAAAAGACCGACTGCTACTTAATGTGTCACTGTCCAGAAGCGTTTGCGTGAGCTCGTGCTATAGTACACAAAACTCCATTCTTGACACCACTGACAAGACTGTCTGAACTTAGAATAAAGGACGTTGCAAGTGAGTTTGGTTGGCTTGGACCACCAGAAGACTCTTCCCAAAGATGTGCAAAGTAATCTTTTAATTGAATGCCAAGAGCCTAAGTGGCAAGGTAGGCTAGCTACAAAGCATTTTTAACTACCATATATCCCTAATATTTCCTTCCTAGCTACGAAATTTATTGGTATAATGGTGCAGATACAGGAGGATATTATCTGCTATCTGTAGTATTGTTCCTAAGAATAGAGTTCGTTATGAGAGTTATCCTCTCTTGGGTATCAGCGAGCCTCCTGAATAAGTTTTTAATTTAAAAATATTCTTTCGAAGTGTACTCGCATCAATACAAGGGAATTCTTTCCAGCAATCAAATTTGTGGAGAGAATTTTCTTATCTTCTTTGGATGTCAAGGAAATAAAACTCAAATCTACATTGTGCAGGGCTCTTCCCCTGCGTGTTGAACGTTAGTTGTCTGAGATATTTGATTGATTTCCTACAGATTCATTTCAATTTAGTTTTCAGTGAGAAAAACTCACATCTTTATAGTCTTGTAACAACAGACAGACAAATCAAAGTGTTGATGCGGTGTCTGATTATTAATTAGAAATTGTAAAGTATACACTTAGGCTGCAAAACTTGTTTAAAGTAATTCATAGTTTTTGTTTTTCTTAAATTTGCTTTTAAAAAGCTTCGAGTGTATGTTGCAAACAACTTACGATAATCGCCTGCAGCTTATAGATGCCACAAAATGTTGAGTTTTTTGTTTTATTGCCACAAACTCAATGAAAACTTGTGCTTGTTGCGAAGTAGTTAATATTTGTAACACACATTGCATTGCATTGCAACATTATGTTGCATTAGTTAATTATTTGCCATCCAAACTAAAATACTAACTCCCTCTCTGTCTCTCGTTATAATTTCCTTTTCTTTCTCTTACTCTATAATCTCTCATTCGCACTTCCTACGTTCTGTTCTTCCTTATCAAAAAGGAACAAAATAACTGTTTAGACAGGAGGAGGAACTCTAAGCAAAACTTTCTCCAGATAAGAAATTGTGTGTTTAAGTAAGGCAAGATAAAAAAAATACCGGACGACGATAAAAACTGTGTAGAAATTAAAGAATGAATGAAGTCCATAAGTAATACGCAGGTAAAGCTAACCACCATACGTCTGTTAAGGTCCAGTAGTTTGTAAAACTTCTTGAGTTATTATTTTTCTCTAATGCGAGGTGTGGTTGAGAAATTAATGTTATAACGTATCTTTTTATATACTAAAGAAAATGTAGCTCTCAAATTTTCTAATTGCTTTTCTGCTCCAGCGCGTTGTTTTTTTTTTTTTTTTTTGTTAGATATGCATCAAGTCTGGCAAGTTCTAGAATGTTTGGCTTGCCAACTGTCATTGTCTGGAAAGAACAACGATCAATAAAGGCAATAAAGCCTTTAGTTATCAAAGTAGAAAAAATCAGTGAAAATTGTCGCGTTCAATCATTTTCGTAAGACTAGGATCTAGGATTCGCCTCTGGGGGCGATTTTATAGTTAGTCCTGACCCCCGGTCTGTCACCTCTATGGCCTCATCAATGGATGGGTCAGAGAGGAAGAGCAGAGGCGTTGGGGGAACGGATCGGGTTGTTTTGTCTCTAGATGTCTATGGCCTGCTGAGGACAATAGGGGAACAGGTTGGCCAGCTTAAGGTTGGTTGTCGGTTATATCACAGGACACTGCGAGATTAGCTCCCTGACGGACTATTGCAGGGCATGTTGCGATGAGGAGCGGTTGGAGACTATCGAACACCTCCTCTGTAACTGCCCAGCCCTTGGTAGATTGAGGTTGAAGACGGACCCTCGGCAGGGCCTTCTTTGAGAGTTTGAATTCTGTGTCGAGAGCCGACATCAAGGCTCTCCACAGATTCATTAGTGGCTTAGGCTGGTTGAGAGGCGCTAAGGCTTCATCAGTGTAGACACGCCCTCCCCTTTTTGTTGTATCTAATCTGTGTAATTCCTGCACTTCCCATTCTCCCCCTTTCCTACATCCTCTCCTTTTTAATCGCTCTATTATCATTCCCTCTGTAAGGACGTTGTACAATGGGTCAATTCGACCTCCGGGTACTGTACTTGGCTTTATTGACAAGTACACGTCCTCTAACCTAACCTAATCTTTTAGATCAGCCAATATTTAAACGTAGAAATGTTATGGAAGTTTTGAATCTTGCTATTGCAGAAATTTTTATATTAGAGAGCTCGGTCAAGGATAACAGAAAATAAAAGGTAAAAAACTTTATTGTTTTTTATCACAAGAACATGGGACTGACGCATGAGAAGATAGACAATTTCTTTGGACTGCCCAGGCCAACAGCTGCTGCAAGTCATCTGGCGGAATAATGTTTCTTTCGACATGCCATCCAAAAGATGCCGAATCGTGCAATATTGCATGAACTCTTTTACTGCCAACGAGATTGAGCTTCCAGCCGTACTGGTGATAGCAGATATGATCCCAGTGGACCTGCTGGCAGCGGAGCGGATGGAGATTTATAAGGCGAAATCGGCTGGAATTCACATAACCGGTTACTTCAGGGAAAACACCATTTCACGTTGGCAACAACGATGGAACGAGGAAGATGGACGGCGAGACTTATTCCGGACATAAGGCCATGGATTGGTCGGAAATTTTGAGAGGTAAATTACTACGTTACACAGATGCTATCGGGTCACGGATATTTTGGGAAATATCTGCACAGAATGGACAAGACCGCCTCCCCTTACTGTCTTTACGAGGAAGGGGAGGTAATTGATGACGCAGAACACACTGTTCGAGTGTGCACGTCGGCAGAGCTATCGCTCTGTACTGACGTCAATAGTTGGAACGATCACGGCCGCTAACACTGTCGCGGTCATGATTGCGAGTAGAGGAAATTGGACCTCGATGCTAAATTACGTAGAGCGCATTCTAAGGCGGAAAAAGAGAGATCTTGAGGCTGCAGAACGAGTAAGCATGTCGGCATATGTGATACTGTCACACGTGCCAAGCGAAACCGAAATGATGATTTAGACGAAAGGATGTCTGGATGTCTCCTCAACTTTCGATACGCAATCCGGACGCGGATATGATCATGGAGAGGCCAAAGGGCCAAAAGGACTCCACTCCGAAGTAATACCACCGTAGTTCCGGAGTGGGCACAGACAAGTCCACAGAAGACGAGGGGGATTTAGTGGGTGAGGGCTCCACACACGGAGCATGTGAAGACTTCCTCTATGGTGCGGTTAGGTACATTTATCCCTCCTCGGCGTAAAAAAAAAACAAGATTGAGCTCCCATGTAAAACGATCGGATGATATCGGAATACCAACGCCATTTCGGAGATTGCGAACTCCATACCGATCCTGGTTAGCTCTTCTACAATGCAATTTCCAAGGATATATGGTCATACCATACCTATTTCCCAGAACCCATGTACATGTTGCCTTTGAATAATCCGAAAATTCTCTGAGAAGTTCACGGATTGTGAATGCGCAATAGGCTTAGATTTCTATTTTTCTTATTTAATTGGGGTAACGCTCTTCGATTTGTTTTTAAACTTTACAAGAACATCCCTCGTACTTCTAAGTATCGAATACAAGTATAAGTTAAAGGTACACTTGTAACAACTTTAGAGAAAGAAGGAAGAAAAAAATTAATTATTAAAAAATCTTCTTCCTTACAATAACAACAAACCCAGGCAACAACAACAACAACAACAACAACAACTTAAAATGAAAACTAACATGTGTATGTAGGTGGATGGATGATGGTGAGCAGCCCTGAGAGTATCGCTGAAGCAAGCTGAAGCAACAGGAAATGTAAAATTCTTAAGAAAAAAAGAAAAAAAAGTTAAAGAAACGGAAAAAAGTTTCATGAGTTAGTTGTTAAGAGAAGAAGACTAGAAATCCTTAGGAAATGTTGCAACAAATCCGAAATTATTAAAAACAACAACGACAACGACTACACTTGCAATAAGAAAAACAAGAAAAAGGAAAGTAGAGAGAGAGAGAGAGAAAAAAGAAAACTTTTACTTTCCGTTTGTTTTTCTACTCCTTTAACATGCAATGGCAACTTAAAACTCAAGGTGGCAAGTGAGTGCGTAGGATAGAACAAATGAAACACAAGTTAAAACTTGCAACCTACAACTTGCAACTTGTGGAATGGAAAAAGAAGAGAGAAGAAAAAAAAGAGAAAGAAAAACGAAATTAAAAAGAAATGAAATGAGAAATTATTTCAAAGTGTGTATGAGAAAACGAAACCAAGCCAAGCCAAGCCAAACCAAACATTTCACAATTAATTATGGACTTGAATAGTTTTTGAATAAGAAATTAAGAAAAACTTCAAAAGAAAAACGAAGTAGAAGATGAAAAGAAAATAAATTAAAAAAAACGCAGTGAAAGTATATCGTTCAAGAAAAACTTGGAAAAGATCATAAACGTGGTCAGAAATTAGATGCGTTTATTAACAACTTGAATTATTACTTTTCAAAAGAACACTTAAAGGCGGGCGACGGCGGCGGCGTCTACACAAACGATGGTGAAAGAGGGTGAAGAGGCAGATGAAGACAGAAGCCTAGAAAATTACAGCAGCAAGATTGATGAAGGATTATTGGTGAAACAATCAAACACTTTCAGGTTACTTGTGTGTTTGGCACTGAGTCATTAAAGAAGGACTTCCTGAATCCTCAAGTCATCGTTAGACCGATGCTGACTTATTATAATTCCAAGGGCGTAAAGCTGTTCCTGGAGTTTAAACTACCAGGCATAATTTTGTAGGCGCTCTAAAAGCCGTATTTTCCCTTTTTTTCATATTTTTAGTGCCAGTATTAATCCAGCCAATATATATGAAGTCTAACACCCAGGTGAAGTCGCCGTGATCCAGTAGGTAGTGTGTTGGCTTATTAGACGGAAAGCCAGGGTTCGAGCCCCAAGCCAGACATCAAAATAAAATACAAAAACTATTTCTTCGGCGACTTCCTCTCAGCAGATTTCTGGGAAAAACTCTGAGTAAATAAAATTGCCATGAAAAGTTTCTCAAAAATCTGTCGTTCGGAGTCGACTTTAAACTGTAGGTCCCGCCACACACAACGCAAGTGGTGTGAGAAATTAGGTTGTAATCCTGACTGAAGGGTTGTAATGACCAATTGTATATGTATGTAACGGGTGATTTTTAGCAATTATCTTTTTGGCAACACTGGTTTAAACAGCTCACGCACGTTTCGTGTTTTGTTTCACTGTCAAACATCTTCAGTTTGGTCTATAATTTAACCATGAATCGTCCTACAAACGAACAACGCTTGCAAATCATTGAATTTTATTATCAAAATGGGCTCTTGGAAAGTTGGCCGAAGATCCACTTCTTTGCCGAAAAATTGTGTTCAGCGACGAAGCTAATTTTTGGCTCAATGGATACGTAAATAAGCAGAATTGTCGATTTTGGAGTGAAGATCAGCCAGAAGCATTGCAAAAGCTACCAATGCATCCAGAAAAAGTCACAATTTGGTGCGGTTTATGGGCTGGTGAATCGTAACGTAACTGAATGGTGAGCGCTACCGTCAGATGATATCCAACTTTTTTTTGCCCAAAATGCAAGAGCTTGACTTGCATGACATGTAGTTTCAACAAGACAGTGCCACATGCCACACAGCACGCGTAACAATGGACTTATTGAGAGGCGAGTTCGGTGAACATTTTATTTCACGTTCGGGACCGGTCAATTGGCCGCCTAGATTGTGCGATTTAACGCCTTTAGACTATTTTTTGTGGAGCTATATTAAAGCTCATGTCTATACAGACAAGCCCGCTTCAATTGACGCATTGGAAGACAACATTGAAGCATTTATTCGTGAGATGCCGGTCGAAATGTTGGAAAGAGTATGCCAAAATTGGACTAAGCGGGGATGAACCATATGAGGCGCAGTCGCGGTCAACATTTGCATGAAATAATCTTCAAACATTAAATTATATGGACCGTACTATCGATTCAAATAAAGATTTCATGCATTTTTCTGAATTTTATGTGTTTTTGAAAAAATTTCCTATAGCTCTTAAAAAATCACTCATTATTATTGTTTTTGTTGTAAGGTAAAACGGATCCGGTTAGAAATCGAATATTATTTCATTCATATGGCTTCCGCGGCTGGCCTCACCGTACCGGAGCAATTTTCGCGCACTTTATCGAGTGCATGGGATCATATCTCGGCAATGGCATCACGAATGTTGGCCTTCAAATGCTCAAATGTCTCTGGTTTGTCGCCATAACACTTTTCTTTAACTGCGACCCACAGAAAATAGTCCAACAGTTTCAAATCGCAGCTTCTTGGCGGCCAACTGACATCACAATTTCCTCTAATTAAACGGCCATCAAATGTTTGACGCAATAAATCGATTGTGGCACCACCAGATGTGTGGCAAGTTGTATCGTCCTGTTGAAACCATCATCGTTCACATAAATACCATGAAGAGCGGGTACAAAAACTCTGTTATCATAGTGCGTTAGGTGTCCTCACTAATTGTAATGGTTGTGCCGTCCTCATTTTCAAAGAAATATGGGCCTCCGCTCCACAAGCCGCACCAAATAGTAACTCGTCATGGGTGCATTGGCTTCTGTAAGACCACTTGTGGGTTTTCTGACCCCAAATACGTCAATTTTGCTTAATAACGTATCTACCAAGAGCTTCATCCGAAACGATTTTTTTTTTTTTTTTTTTTTTTTTTTTTTTTTTTTTTTTTTTTTTTTGTAAAATCGAAATCATCGTGCAATTTCTCGTTGGCCCAATAAATCCGAAAGTTGCTCAAGCGTACATCTGTTCATTACGTTCAGTGGAGATAATACTCTGAATTTTGGGACAGAATAGAATGCCAATACGTATTGCCAGTTTCGGAATAACCGATAGTTGATATTTAAGCCGTTAGATTTCCCACCCGATGAAATCGTTCAGAATCGAGTTCCCCTATAAAAGGTTATGCGTTGTATCTTTTTACCACTCCTTATGAGGCAGAACTCCACTGCAAGGAGTACAAAATTCTCTAGAGGTCTGTGACATTTCCTAAAGGTGGAACTAACCTTAAACGCTTTAAGAACAAGCAATTATGACAAGGAAAATGGACATTTTCTGTAGAATATCCCGATTTCAGTACAAAATTTTCTAGCCAGAGGTGATTTGGATAAAGTTCACATCTTTGTTGAATCAACAGTTTGACTGAGAAGTTTCTGCCATCGAAATCAGTTATTACTACAACGAATTACGACAAAACTCGGCCTATAACTGAGCTTAACAGGCTCTATAAAATTACAAAAAAGCTAGTCTTTCTTTTCTAAAATTGCTATAACACTGAAGCGCATTGGCAGGCTTACTTTTCGATTAAAAAATTATTTTCGTTTTCAACCCCCTTTTTTTGGTTATACGCCTGCACATATGCAACACAATAAAAAAAAACAATCTAGTAGAGATCATATAGACAGTGCAATTAAAGTTACGATTTTAATTAACACGTGCCGGCACTACCTTTATATTTGGCTAAACTCGTTCGAATCCATTAAAAAACATTGCATCTGAAGAAAATTTATTTTCCCTCTTCCAGCGTTGTGTATATATTTTGTTGCCTACCTTTAAGCGCAAGAAAAAGTAAAACAAATACTTGAGAGCTGTTTAAACAATAATTAACGCACTAAAAACACAATCAAATTAACAAATTTATACAATACGGCTCTCTTCGACTACACTACACAACATTACGAAGATAGATATGTAAATAAATAAATACGAGAGAGAATGGTATTAAGGCCCAAGGGTAACGAGAGATAAGGAGAGCGTAATAAAGGCACAGTGTTAAGGAGACTGACAACGTAAAAGCCTCTAGACAGTTTTTAGGGGTAAAAATAAATAAAATAACGAGAAAGAAATGTATTCGCAAGAAATATGAAGACTACGGCGAAGTAGAATAACAAAAGGGACAGAGAGAAGCAAAGTCAGACCGTGATAGACATATAAAGGGTCCGCCAAATAACTTCTTTTTTTGAAAATGATTTAAAAAAAAACTACTGAATATTTTCTAAAAATTCTTTTTTAATTTGAAAGTACAATCCTTCCGGTTAATAATGGAAAATAATTTCATTCAAATGGCGGAGGATTGATGATGTCCTCTTAACCAAAATAGTTTCATTCTCTAAGCTCTTCTGTTAGTTCCAGTGGCGATATGTACAGGCATACATATCTTCTTACATACAAAAGCTCTGTGATTTTGGGCACTGGAAGTAGAAAAAAAAACACCATGCGCCTGAAATCAGGCAGCGAAATAATGCTGTTATGGTATCTGGAACATTACAATATCGATGAAAATTAGAAAGCAGAATAGAATAACTTTCTAGTGAGTGGACTGACCTAGTCCACATTCAGAAGACCTTATGTAAGAGATCTAATCACTGGTTTTCGTATCCCTTTACATGTGGACATTAGTATTGGAAACGAAGTAATTAGGAGCAAGAGCTCGGTGAAATACCTAGGAATAAGGCTGGATCCCAGACTAACATTTTCGTATAAGATTCAGTACTAGGCTAACAAGGCCCAGAAGATCGTTGGACAGCTCAGCAGATTAATGGTGAACATTGGACGACCGCTACCGGCGAGACGGAGACTGATGGAGGTTGGAAACAGCATTATGCTTTATGGGAGCAAAATTTGGGCCAAAACACTAGATGTTAAGAAGCGGGAAAACTCACTTGTATCGGTACAGAGAACGGCTGCATTGCATATCGCGTCGGCATATCGTACAGTGTCCGCTCCAGCCGTACTGGTGATAGCGAGCGGATGGAGATTTATAAGGCGAAATCGGCTGGAAATTACATAAGCGGTTACTTCAGGGAAAACACCATTTTAAAATGGCAACAACGATGGAACGAGGAAGATGGACGGCGAGACTTATTCCGGACATAAGGCCATGGATTGGTCGGAAATTTGGAAAAGTGAATTACTATGTTACACACATGCTATCGGGTTACGGATATTTTAGGAAATATCTGTACAGAATTGGCAAGATCGCCTCCCCTTACTGTCTTTACGAGGAATTGATGACGCAGAGCACACTGTTTTTTGAGTGTGCCCGCTGGCAGAGCTATCGCTCTGTACTGACGTCGGCAGTTGGAATGATCACAGCCGCTAGCATTCTCGGGGTCATGATTGCGAGTACTGGAAATTGGACCTCGGTGGGTAATTACGTGGAGCGCATTCTAAAACGGAAAGAGAGATCTTGAGGCTGCGGAACAAGTAGGCATGTCGGCATAGGTGATACTGTCACTCGTGCCAAGCGAAACCGAAACGATGATTTAGACGAAAATCATCAACTTTCAATCAACTTTCGATACGCAAATCCGGACTCGGATATGAACATGGGGAGGCCAAAGGGCCCAAAGGACTCCACTCCGAAGTAATACCACCGTAGTTCCGGAGTGGGCACAAACAAGTCCATAGGAGACGAGGAGGGGAGTTAGTGGGTGAGAGCCCCACACACGGAGGATGTGACGACTTCCTCTATGGTGCGGTTAGGTACATATACCCCTTCCTCCTCGGCGAAAGAAAAAAATGTCAGAGATCCAAAAGAAAAACGTACCCTATCACTTGCTTGCAAATCCTTATGTAACACTCATGAAACGTAAATATTCAAGGTGATGATAATACAGAAGTCGCCGTAGGCTAGTAGGTAGTGTGTTGGCTTATTAGATGTAAGGCCACTGTTTAAACCCCACACCACCAAAAAAAAAGGCTACTGCCTCTGAGCAAATTTCTGACAAAAACTCTGGAGAAAATAAAATTGTCATGAAAAGTTTCTCAAAAATGTGTGGTTCGGAGTCGAATTTAAACTGTAGGTCTTGCCACTGTCGTATAAAATTAACACATACAACATAAGTGATGTGAGAAACTAGGTCCGTATTCCTAACTAAAGGACTTCAGTAGAGGGAGGGGAGTGTATATCGAATAGCATCAGATGTACGGGCGATTGAATAATATTAATTGACCTCCTCTGCATTTAACGGTTGAACAAATCATTCAAGGTTGTACTGTACATTATATTTTCTAAAGTATGGTGTTATCATGCTTCTACACTTTAAAATCATGACAAATATTCTCTCCAGCAATAGATTAAGGCCCCTTAATTGATTCATTAATTTCCATTTGCCTAAAGAGCTAAACTAAACTGTTTTCCTTAACAGATAAAATATGCAAAATAGTATACTAATACAAGCATAAAGTCTAAATAATATAAATAAACACCTAAAAGTATTTGTGGATTATTTATTTCTTCTACTCTCTCTCACTCTCTGTCTTCCCATTTTCCCTGTTTGATCTGCTTAAACTAAGAAAACTTACAAGTTAATTAATTTTTGACATTTAAGCAAAATGAGATGAGAGAGAGAGAGCAGCGTAGAGAGAGGAGAGGAAAAGAGAAAATACTATTCAAATCAAAGCGTTTTCATTAAAAATATGAGAATTTTAAACTGAAGTGTTAAGTATGCAAAAAAACAAATTAAAAATTTTAAAAGGGAATTAAATAAGAAACTCTTTAATCCTGTTGAAAATAATTACAATCATAGGGAATCTATGATGCAAGGCTAAGAAAAAAGTTCTTTTAAAAAAAAATCATCGATTGTAGTGAAATCAAATAAAAATTAAAAAAGTTTTCTAAAAAAATTTCAAATAAAGTTGGCCTTCAATGTTGTGAATGTTAAAGCTACGTCTGTCTAATTAGTTGCCATTTATTCAGTTTATTTTACCACATTGTAATGAGCGAATATAGCATTCAACAACGAGTGGAAATAATAAAACTGTTTTACCAAAACAGGTGTTCCACTCACGTCAACGTATCGCGCATCGGCCATTTTATAATTGCCGTAATCGTTCTAACGATATGGTCGATAAGTTCGAGTCCACTGGTTCAGCAAAGGATTCAGCAACACGCAAGATCTTTAGAAAACATTAACGCTGTTTGTGTGAGTATATAAGCGTATACGAGGCAGTTGCAGGTAAAAAATTTGTGAACTTTACGTCATGACTTGGGACTGCAACCAGTAGATGAAGTTAAATGCCCGTCCATAATCACCGACATGAATTCCCTAAACTGGCTCTGAAGCAGTTTTCATAGAAACATTATCTCCAGCGAAGAGGCCCTTTTCTGGATGAGTGAGTAAGTGAATAAACAAACGGACGTTGTTGCCAATCCACATCAGATTCAAGAGTGTACAATATATTTCGATAAAGTTCCGCGTTGGTATAATCCAAAATCGTCCAATTCATCCCAAAAAGTTAATGTTTGACGGCGCACATCAGTCCAAATTTCTTTGAGACCATCAGTGTCAACTGCGGAGCATTATAGGTCCAGGATTACCAACTTTGTTTGGTTTGAATTAGATAGTCTGCACATCAACAACAGATGTTTGCCAAAGGACGCCGCTAAGTGCGAACTCTCAATTTGTGCAATTTAACCCCGTTAAACGTTTTTGTTGGACTTTCTTAAGTCTAAGGTATATGCGAATAAGAAGAATGAAATCGCAGCGGCCGTTAAAGCGAACATAACCGATAGCATCAAGCATTCTTAAGTCGAAAGTATATGCGAATAAGAAAGAAACCACAGTGGCCGTTAAAGCGAACATTGCAACGGTCGGTCAACTTCAACGTGATTTATGCGCCAAAGTCATGAAAAATGCATTTCGAAAGCACTCCTCCTTTTAAACGAGTTCAATTCCACACATATGGGCATCAAAATGTCCTTCAAGCAGAATAAAAAATGTTCGACATCTCTCTCATACACACTTTGTTTCATTTAAATTTAAAGGTGGAAATCGCTCAATGAAAGACCCTACATAAACATTACGATTGCCAGATTAATGATTGGGCATTGAAATCTTCCTCTAAGGCTTTCGCATCTTCTACAGAAACCATTATGCGGCGGACTCAATCCATGAACAGCTATCTGCCAATCGCCATCAAGTTAATGTGAGTTTTGTGAATATCTCAGGTTAGAGGAAGATCTCTTAGGATTACTAAAGACAAAAAGATGGTGGCGATGTGGATGCGCCATAAACCTTTTGGTCGAAATACTGCGATTGCATGCATATTAGGCAATGGTCTGTAATGATTACTGTAATTACGGGTTAGTTGAGAGCAATATTTTTCACTTAAACCTCAAAAGAGTCAATGCACTCTCCCGTAATTACGCATGCTGGGGTTGCATAAGTTAACATAGCGTTTGAAGTAATCCTGAGCTCATATTCAAACGCTTTTAGGCAAGAACTAAAAGCCTCGGCATAACATATATGGTACTTGCTTTAGCTAGGCCAGCAACAATTGCTTTGCATTTGAATCAACTCTTTGCGGTATACTTAGCTATTTGTTGGCTGGAAAGTCTACAACTACGATTTAGACTCTCCTTACCGTAGCAAAATACATACCAGAGATCAGCAATGAATCGTTTTTTCGCTACTCATAAGTACTCATGAAATTTTGAGTATCAGTGAGTCAACAGTATTGAAATTCAACTACTCTGATTCCTACGTACTCACCACAACATTGATTTATAAATACAGGTTGCAATGAGTATGAGTACAACATTGACATCAAACTCATAACATTCGAACTATGTTTGATTCATACGCCTACTCATTCAGATTCATAAATTCAGCAAAATACTTATAATATGTACTCATAAATGATTCAAGTGATTCGAATCATTCGTCAAAATTTACAGTCATAGTTGTTGTTGCATTTACAAAGAAAGAAGAAAGAAAAAGACAAAGATAACAAGCAAATCAAACACACAACCTTTTAGTGAGTATTGTAGTGTTCGTACGCGAATCATACTTATTTTGTGGTTCGTGCATACGATGAGTCATGGAGAGTCGAAATCAATAACATCATGCGTATTGTTAAGTATGAGTACCATGAGTATTTCAAACTTTGAACATGAGTAGTATGAGTATGACATTAAAATAAGTATGAATGCGTAAAAGTATCAGAACTCATCGTTTTGAATACTCATTGCTGACCTCTGATACATACAAAACTGTATATTACAACCGACCCTTCAGCCAGGACTACAACCTAGTTTCTCACACCACTTGTGTTGCGTGTGACCATTTTATACACGAGCGGCGGGACCTACAAATTAAAGTCGACTCCGAAAGACAAATTTTTTAAGAAACTTTTCATGGCACCTGTATTTACCCTCCAGAGTTTTTTCCACGAATCTGCTGAGAGGAAGTCGGCGAAAAAGTATTTTTTGTATTCCATTTTGTTGGAGATGTCTGACCCGGGGTTTGAACCCTGGCCTAACGTCTAATAAGCCTACTAAACTACGGCGACTACAATACATACATACAGTGGTGGCCTTATAATTAGAAACGACTTAGTAACATGTATGTTTGTTAATTTGTTTTACTGTTTTCACTGTGTATTTGGGATCAAAGGCTTTGCTTGGAGGACGTCTTAGATACGTTTTTCCATTAGATTCGGACAAATTAAACTTAGATTCGTCACTCCAGAGAACTCTGTTCCAGAAAAATCGTTTCTAATTATAAGGCCACCTTAGATTATTGCATTTAAGGTTAAACTTTTAGGATACTTTGACAAATACCTCTACATTGATGAGAGAAAGGTGACTTCACTAAGAATAAGGTAAAGAACACAACCATCAAGTCTTTTAGTGTTGACTTAGTGGGCCTACGTACAGTGTTATGCAATTCAATTAAAAATGAAGTACGAAACCTAGCTAATCTTGGCTATTAATTTAAGTACTTTTTACTGCCAATGAATAGTTTAATTGCAAAAAAAAAAAAAAAAAAAAAGATTTGTTTACATTTCATGGAAATTTGCTTCTCAGTTTTTTTCATATCATGTTGTGCCCTCAAGCAGAATTGGTAATTTAAGACTATAAATGCTGCTACAATTTCCTCTTGAAGAATAGAATACAGAAATTGATATGTTATGCTTCTGCTCCTACTCTGTCTGCCCTTGTTCCTACTCCAGTAGCTGCAGTTGCTAGTATTTTCGTTTGTTGCTGTCATGATATATGATCTCACAAGATAACAAATTTAATCTATTTATTACCAAACCAGAAGACAACAAACTCATGACAACAAAACAACAAAAATCAAAGAAATTTTCAAAAGAAATTGTATGCAAGGAAAAAAAAGAAAATAGAAAACGAATTCAATTTTAGCATGAAAACCGAAAACAGAAACAAAAATAACAAAAATTTTCGTAGAAATAAAAAAGAAATTCGAAGCCACCCACTTATTGTGTCAACAGAAGTTGAAGGCAACAAATACATGCGACTTTTAACTTAAACAACAAGAACAACAACAACAGCAGTCAGCAATGGCAACAAAAATTTTTTTATGGCACAATAAAACTGAGAGGAAAAAAGGAATTTCAACAACAAAACGTATAAAAATGTTGAGATTGTTGCCTTTCTCTCTTTTACTATCTCTGTCTCCTCTTTTTCTCTGAAACTCTATAATTTGTTGCATATATAAACAAACTAAAAACAACAACAAATTATTGTTGCAACACAAAAAAAAAAAAAAAAGAAAATGAATAAAAAGTTACACAAAACAAAAATAAAATCATAAAATACTTTAAGAGCTCAAAAAAAAATCTACAAAAAATATGTATACATGTTGCATGTATGTATGTATGTATGTGTGGGCCATATAGTAAATGGAGATTTTTTTAGCAATTATCTTTTTGGCAACACTGGTTTAAACAGCTCACGCACGTTTCGTGTTTTGTTTCACCCGTCAAACATCTTCAGTTTGGTCCATAATTTAACCATGAATCGTCTTACAAACGAACAACGCTTGCAAATCATTGAATTTGAAAGTTCATCGCGCGATTCTTCCATTTTATGGTCAGTTTAATCGACCAACTGAAGCGGCTATTCGGGCTATTGTGACTAAATTTCGCACCAAATTTACTTTGTTGGACATTAAACCACCAACACCCTTACGCAGAGTGCGAACTGAAGAAAATATCGCAACTGTATCGGCCAGTGTTAACGATGACCATCAATTATCGATTCGTCGCCGTTCGCAGCAATTGGGCCTCTGTTACTCAACAACGTGGAAAATTTTGCGGAAGGATTTAGGTGTGAGGCCTTTCAAAATACAGCTGGTGCAAGAATTGAAGCCGAACGACCTACCGCAACGCCAAATTTTTGGTCATTGGGCTCTTGGAAAGTTTGCCGAAGATGCACTTCTTTATCGAAAAATTGTGTACAGCGACGAAGCTCATTTTTGGCTCAATGGATACGTAAATAAGCAAAATTGTCGATTTTGGAGTGAAGATCAGCCAGAAGCATTGCAAAAGCTACCAATGCATCCAGAAAAAGTCACAGTTTGGTGCGGTTTATGGGCTGGTGGCATCATTGGACCGTACTTCTTCAAAGATGCTGCGAATCGTAATAACGTAACTGTGAATGGTGAGCGCTACCGTGAGATGATATTCAACTTTTTTTTTGCCCAAAATGCAAGAGCTTGACTTGTATGACATGTGGTTTCAACAAGACAGCACGCGTAACAACGGACTTATTGAAAGGCGAGTTCGGTGAACATTTTATTTCACGTTCGGGACCGGTCAATTGGCCTCCAAGATTGTGCGATTTAACGCCTTTAGACTATTTTTTGTGGGGCTATGTTAAAGCTCATGTCTATACAGACAAGCCCGCTTCAATTGACGCATTGGAAGACAACATTGAAGCATTTATTCGTGAGATACCGGCCGAAATGTTGGAAAGAGTATGCCAAAATTGGACTAAGCGGATGGACCATTTGAGGTGCAGTTGCGGTCAACATTTGTATGAAATAATCTTCAAACATTAAATTATATGGACCGTACTATCGATTCAAATAAAGATTTCATGCATTTTTCTGAATTATATGTATTTTTTTTTGGAAAATTTTCCTATAGATCTTAAAAAATCACCCATTAGTAGTTGAAACCATAAACTTTACATACTGACTGGCAACAACAACAGCAACAACAACAACCATTTGTATTGTATAAAAAGTATGTGGCACATAAAAAACTTATTTATGTTTCGATAGGAGGAGGACTAATAAGAATAAAAATAAAAATTAAACTATAAAGTTGCCATCAAAAAATTTTGTAATAGTTTTACATGTCCCACGCACACAAATACAACAGACACACACTAACACACACACACAGATTTAGAATGACTGTCTTCTTCTCTTTCAAACATACACGCAAGTAATGTCAAATGTCTGTATAAAAATATAAAAACAAAAAAAACAACAAAAATAAAAAACTTTTTAAAGAGAAAGATAATAAACTGTCAAGTTGTTGAACTCAAGAGAGAAAAAGGGGAAAAAAGCCTTAACAACGAATGTTAAAACACAGTCTAAAAGTATGCTACAAAAAAATTTACTCTTCTCTTCAAATTAAATTCAAGCAATTCAAATCTACTTATTAAGTCGTCGCAGTCTAGTAGGCAACTGTGTTGGCTTATTAGACGTAAGTAAGGCCACGTTTCAATCCCTAGGATCAGACATCGCCAGCAAAACAGTTTTCTGGCAAAAATTCTAAGACTAAATAAAATTGCCATGAAAAGTTTTTAGAAAAGCTGTCGTTCGGAGTGAAGTTGGCTGCAAACGGAAAAGTCAGAAAAGTGAAAAGCGATATGTTGTAACACCTAGAAGGAACGAGTTCGACACATCACCAATGTCGCGGCATGTAAAGAATGCTTCAAAGTATTTTCCACTCTCACCAGGGAAAATAAAGTGGGTACAGACAGAAAACCAAATCAAAGGTAGAGCTTTTGTAGAAGACAAAACAGATGCGATGACCTCATTAAGCCAAATGTATTCATCAGGGCAGAGCTTTGGATACATACATACATACATAATTGGTCATTACAACCCTTCAGTCAGGATTACGACCTAGTTTCTCACACCACTTATGTTATGTGTGTTAATTTTATACATGAGTGGTGGGACCTACGGTTTAAAGTCGACTCCGAACGACAGATTTTTGAGAAACTTTTCATGGCAATTTTATTTACTCTCAGAGTGTTTGCCAGAAATCTTCTGAGCGAAAGGCGCCGAAGAAATACGTTTTGTATTTTGTTTTGATGTCTGGCCTGGGGCTCGAACCCTGGCTTTAAGTCTAATAAGCCAACACACTACCTACTCGACTACGGCGACTTGGAGCTTTGGATATAAACAATAAATTCAGGTTGAGTGTATTAAGAGAGCCTTAGAAGTTCATTACATAAGTCATATTCTACTATGCTTTTCTAGAAAAAAGTACCTGCTAAACTGACAGAACATCACAAATGCATGGAAGTAAAATAGAGATGCCAGCCAAATTCTTCAGAGTTGATAATAATTCCATAAAAAAATGACGAAAAATGCCATCTAGAGAACGCCATTTAAATATTCGCCTATGGATCTAGATTACGAGGTTGAATTAAATGTGGAATCAAAGATCGCTGAGACAGTGGAATCAGGTACACATACGCATATAAGGTTATTCCCAATAAATCCCATGACATATTAGAGGAATGACGTAATTCTCCAGAAGTGCATGATATTGGGCACATTAAATAGAGCAAAGCTGACGCATGTGTGAAGGCTAATACAACAGGAAATTCATATTTTATGAAAATTCTGCAAAGAAAAAAGAAACCTAGAAACCAGACAATAGGTTAGGTTAGGTTAGAGGTTGTGTACTTGTCAATTAAGACAAGTACAATACGGAGGTCGATTTGAGCCATTGTACAACGTCCTAGTTTTTCACACCACTTATGTTGTGTGTTAACTTTATATATCAGTGGTGAGACCTACAGTTTAAAGTCGACTCCAAACGACAGATTTTTGAGAAACTTTTTCATGGCAATTTTATTTACTCTCAGAGTTTTTGCCAGAAATCTGCTGAGAGGAAGTCGCCGAAGAAATACTTTTTGTATTTTGTCTTGAACCCTGGCTTTTACGTCTAATAAGCCAATACACTACCTACTAGACTACGGCGACTACAAGCAGACAATTATGTCACGCTGTGAATAAAGGCAGAACACGATATTTGCGAAAAACCTAATCAAAACCTCAAAGCGGATACAATGGATACTTATTTAATAAGCCTAAAGGCTGGGAAAAATTTCCAATGACTTCTGCATATGCTTCTGCCTTGTGGAAGGAGAGGCAACCATGACTCAAATTGAGTCATATGGGAACGTTCCCAGAATTTAGTGACACAGACTTATTGAAACTTTTGGGATGATGAGGAAATACCAGCCAGAAGTCATACCACCAGCATTTTGAAGTGAGTGCTATTGCTATTTTTGGAAGACATAATGGATTCTAAAGCTAAAACAATTGTGTTGTTTTTTATACCCCAAATTTCTGACCGCACACTCCTTATATTACAAGAAAGTTGAAAATGTTGACAAAATAACATTTTTTTAATAAAATTTTTGTCGAATATTTTGTTGTTGAAATACAAAATTGAAATTCAAATTGATTTTGTTTTTGTTTCGTTCTTTTTTATGTTTCTGTGTCTTAAAATACTTTATAAACAGGACTTTTTAGTTTAACCTTAAAAACAACAACAACGACAACAACAACAGTAACAACAAAACAGTGTTACTAAAAACACTCCACTCTCGTAAACAACAAGAACAATACAGCAATACACACGATACGATAATAAAACACAAGCAAAAAAAAAGCATAAAAATGAACAACTAAAAGCATTACGAAATATAAGAAGAGAATATAAAATAAAAAAAACCAAAATTGCAGAGAAGGGCAAAGGAAGAGGAGAAGTGATGAGAATAGAAAATGCCAGAAATTGAGTGCAAAAATTTCCAAACAACAAAAAGGGGGAGACAAAAAAGAGCAACATTTTCGTAAAGATTTGCATATTTTTAGGTGCTGCTGCATTATTTTGTGTGCTTTTATTGGATGTAAACACACACAACACATAAATGTATACATACATACATACACACAAAAGGCATGCAGCAATAAAATATTGAAAGAAAAAAAGAACGGAGATTGGGAGAACGGCTTTGAATAAAAGAAAGGAGAGGAAGGAGAAAGAGAGATAACATCTGATAGCACAATATAATAGACCAACATTTGTGTATCGTTATGGAAACATGACAACAGATGTTGAGATTTCTTTCTATGCCCCTATCAAAATAAATCAAAATACGAAATGAGACGAGATGAGAAAAAAGAAAACGAAATTGAATTTCGTAAACATTAAAAGCATTCAATAAATAAAACAGTGTTCACTCACATTAGGCAATTTTATAGACAATTTCTTGAGCAATGCAAATTGCTCTGTGTAATCGCTTTATGCAATTTCCTAACCGAAAAGTGTCACTCTTAAGATATTATTACGAGAACAGCTGTTTCTTCTGGGCTGCTTGCAATTTTTGTGGCTTTCTACTCGACTAGAATCCCTTTTCCCAAAGGTTCGATGCTTGTTATGTCTCTCGGGAACCAGAGCAGCATTTTAAAATTTCCTTTTTTGATACGGGGAAGACAACCTTTCTCTGCTGATATTTCTTTTCTCCGTCAATCAAATTGCCGATATTCTAACAACTGTAATGTAGTATTCTGTAGTTCGAACTGGATTTCCTGAAAGCCACCGCTACAACATTATTACGTACATCGTTGAAAAAGTTTTACAATTGCAAGCTAAGGACACTTGTTATTAGAAACGCAAAAAAATGTTTATAAACATTTGTTGCAAGAAACATTTGTTGCTAGAAACAAGCTTTTAGTATCCAAACATTGAAAATGCGTGGCAGTGGCCTTGCTCCCATCTAAACGTAAATTTCAGCATGATAATATAGGAGTTGTGAATAGTAGACACTGGGGCTAACGTTCGCCGTTATAGGTATACATACTAACACCAGAGGTCATGACCCCCTTGAAATGTAACATTATTGAACGACAGTAAGACGAGCACATTTCGAAGGGCTGATCTAATTCAATGAAAGATTTATTATTTGAAGTCGCCTTAATCTAGTAGGTAGTGTTTTGGCTTATTGAAAATGAGGTCACGATTCAAACCAGAGGTCAGACATCCCCTATAAAACGAAATATGAAAAAAAAATTCCTCGGCGACTTTCTCTCAGCAGATTTCTGGCAAAAATTCTGAAAGTAAATAAATTTCCCAAGAAAAGGTTCTCAAAAATCTGTCGTTCGGAATCGACATTAAACTGCAGGTCCCGCTGCTCTTGTATAAAATGAACACACACAACATAAGTGGTGTGAGAAGATAGGTCGTAGTCCTGGCTGAAGGCTTATTATTAGCAATTATATATGTATGTATGTAGGTATGTAAACGACAATCTTGTTGAACGAACTGCATAGAAACTTATCGAGGACGTCACAAATACTGACCTTCAAGTGATCATAATAAACGGAGGTTCGGAATATCAAAGTTTACGCAGTCTAACTGGAAATACAACTGTCTTGGCGTAGAAGATTTTAATTAATGTTTAAGCATGATCGGGGAAATGGTGCGAGACCCATATGAGATGATCAACACAGCATGTGAGGTTGCTATGCCTAGTAGATCTACGTACATAAATGTACAGGGTATGGCCCCCCTGCGCAACTGTTGGAATAATGTAATTCGGGATCTACGGTCAGTATGTTTTGATGCCAAAGAAGGGCCCAAGGTACGAGAGGGAGAGCGATAAGGGGAGGTGAATAGGCCAGACAAGAGAAGCAATGGGATGAAGCAGTCATAAAAAAGAGCTAGAAACTGATGCCAAGCAGCTGATATGAATATTTTTGGAACGGCGTACAGGTACGTATATATACGGATGTATTCCTGCATGTGTTCCAGAGATGTCTTGTCAAGGATATATTTTTTATATCACGTGGGCGACAGGAGTAAAAGTTGGTACTCAGCCCACAAGCTAACACAACTCCAGATGAACTGTCGTTGTACCATTCCGTCGGCCAATTTGATGGGAGGATCGTTTGAAGATAATGTAAAAATTTCCTAGTATCTCTAATATATTCTCTCGGCTGGAGAAAAAATACCTCGAACGAAATAATTTGAACATGATAGTCCTCTTAATATCCAAACTGTATTGTGGATGTAAATGAAAATGTTGAGCATTCTCTATTATCCAGCTCAAACAAGCTTCTAAGTCAGATGATTAATTCTGAAATTCTATGGAACCCGTACAGTAAAGTATAGAATTTGATGTGAGAAGGCTTTAAAGCCAAGCAGCCCTTCGCGGAGAGTGACTGAAGGAAATAAGAGCTGGATTTAGTTTCTACATGCCAGCAATGGTGAATTGTGCACACTTGTGATGAAATATAAGAGTCTCTTGAAGATTCTCACCTACGGTTCAAATATATTCGAACATTTTTTTTAAATTTTTTTATTAACTTGGTCTCCTTGCACAATTTGACATGGGCACAATGCCTTGATGTCTATCTTTCATCCGTGTTCTATTCAAAAACCATTTTTGCTGTCTTCCAGCATGAAATAATAAATAAAACATGCAGATAAAGTGAAAGGAATTGAAAGAGAGTATGAGCCGCGAAGATGGGAGGGAGGGAGGCCAGGCAAGGCAGATAAAAAACTACTTTTTGAGCATCAAATTGGTTTCCGCCAAAAACTCAACAGGAAACAGAAAAAAAAAATAAATAAAAATTCGAAACAGTTTTCCCCTGAAGGTTATGATTTTGGTTTCGTATAACAGGACAAACAATAACAACAACCAACAAAATTTGTTAAGCTGTTGTTGTTGTTGTTGTTGTTGGTAGGGATAGATGTTGCAAGTATAAATTTTTTTTGCATAAACGGAGTAAAACTGTGAAGAGACGACTTCGATGACAAAAAAAGAGAAACTCTCTAGACCTCTTGCTAAGAATAGAGGGAGGGAGATGAAAAGAGAGGTAGAGAGAGAAGGAGATGGAGAGAGAAGGAGGTGGAGAGAGAAGAACAAGGAGAGAAGGAGGTGGAGAGAGAAGGACAAGGAGAGAGAAGGATATGTAGTGAAAGAGAAAAGGAGGTGGAGCGAGAGACAGAGAGAGAATATGATGCAACAAAGTTAAAAGAATGCACTTTACATGCAACACAAATTAAATTGCATCTGAGTTTAACAAGAACAACAACAACAACAACAAATATGATTTTTCTTCTTGCTAGTCTTCCTGACTTCTCTAAGAAAATTAAAAAGAACGAGAAATTCTGGGCAATATTCACCCCCAAAATGATGATGTTATTTCGAACAAGTACTTTAACTGGCATCATTTTTATCCCCCCACTTCGAATATTGCAATTTGTTGTTTGTAAAAGTTCAAATTGCTTTATTTTTTAGTAAAAACAACAACAATCTTAAAAAACTAAAAAAAAAAACAAAAAAGAACTAAAAAAAACTAGTACAAGTGCAAGTTAAGCAATATTATGTTGCATGTTGCAACAAAGATAGGAAATGTTTCCTTCTCTGTGTCTTCTATTTATTATTTTGCAAAAAAAAAAAAATAAAAAAAATCTAAAGAAAGTTTTCCATTTTAGCTTGAGTACAACATTTACCTTCAAATCTTTTTTTTTTTGTTTTTTTTTTTTGGCATGTTAAAGGTCGAAATGCAAAAATAAACCAAAAAAAAAAAACTTGACTTAAGAAAATTAATCAAAAAGTCCTAGCGGCCAGCCTCTCTTGCTGGGCGGGCTGCTGGTGCAGCATCATCCAAAACTTTTTCAAGAAATTCATGAAATCAAAAGTAAAACAGAATAATCAAGGCAAATAATTTGCAAAATGAACTAAGTTTCTCAAACATTGTAGAAAAGCTTTGAAAAAAGTAATAATAACACAGCAACATGTTGCTAAAAAAAAGGAGGATTACACTTCTCCTTGATTTTTTAAGGCAAATAGTAAATAAAATAAAGCTGCCTTCCAAAATGTATCAATACAAAGTTTGTATGCAGTTCTACTACTGTATACAAACTTTGTAGATATGCAAAGTAACCAAACAATGCATCAACTATAAATTCGATGACTGATTGCTTTTTGACTGCGTTAAAATACACATTGACGACGTTTTGAAATAGAATACATTGTAGATATTTTGTACAGCGGCATTATGAAACACGATACTTTGTTCAAACACAAAGCAACTAACATTTTGGAAGGCAGCCTAAATTTAAAAAACTAAAGCGATTTAACAATTTGAATTTAGTTTCTAGCAACATGTTACTGATGAGGAATAAACATTTATTGTATAAATTTTTTTAGAATATTACTATGGCGTGGGCCATTTAAAAGTTTAAATTTAATTTGCAATAAAATAAAAACAATTTGAAACGGCTTGCCAAATTTATGTTTTTGCTGTGAAGTACAATCGTTCCGTTTAGAAATGGAATATTATTTCATTCATATTGGCTGTCACGACTGCCTTCAGAGTACTTCATTCGATAGAACCAATTTTCGTGTACTTTTTCGAGTATATGGCGTCGTATATCGGCAGTGGCAACGCGAATGTTGGCCTACAAATGCTCAATTGTCTTTGGTTTATCGGCATAACTGTTTTCTTTAACGGCGTCCCATATAAAATAGTCCAATGGTGTCAAATCGCAGCATCTTGACAGCCAAATGACATCACCATTTTGGCTAATTAAACCGCCATCAACAGTTTGACGTAATAAATCGATTATGGGTCATGAGATATGTGGCAAGTTGTGCCATCTTGTTGAAACCAAACATCGTTGACATCAGTATCATGAAGAGTGGGTACAAAACAAAATCGGAAATATTGGCCAATGATACCACCGCTCCACAAGCCACGCCAAACAGTCACTCGTAAATGGTGCATTGGCTTCTGCAAAACCACGTGGGGGTTTTCTGAACCCCAAATATGGCAATTTTGCTTATTAACGTATCCGCCAAGATGAACATGAGCTTCATCCGAAAAGACGGTTTTTTTTTTCTTTGGCAAAATCGACATCATTGTGCAGTTTCTCGTTGGCCCATCTGGCCAAGCGAAAATGAAGCGGAGGGTCATGCGGCTTCAACTCTTGGACCAATTGAACTTTGTAAGGAGTCATATCAAGATCTTTTCGCAAAATTGGAACAAACTTGTGCGTGAAATGTTCAATTCTTGAGGATGATTACGGGTTGATGTTGATGAATTCTCGCGTAAACTCTCAGTCACAGCTTCGATATTTTCGGGTGTACTTACTGTACAAGCATGCTCACGTCTTTTCGCCTCAACAATGAAACCAGTTTCGCGAACCTTAGTAATAAACTTAGGTATATCGGGCCCTGATGGTCCTTCTCTGCGACAAAAATTTGAACGGCATTCTCGTGCAATTTCCAAACAATTGTCTTTGTTTTGGAAATAAATTTCCAATAAATCCTAATGTTCCTCAAACGTAAATCGATTCATTACATTCTGTGGAGATAATATACTAAATTTTGTGATGCAATAGAATGCCAATAACTATTGCCTGAATTGAAATAACCGATGTTTCAAATTGAAACCGATAGATGGCCCTCCCGATATTATACTGAAGTTGTTTATTTTCCATTGCCTTTTTAATTGTAATTTAAGGCATCAAGTCTAAATGTCTAAATGTAGTTCTTCACGGTTGCAACATGTTGCTGCAACAATACTTATGTTGCATTCCATATTTCCTTAGGTATCTGGGATTACAGATCGGACATCTTCAAAAAACAAAATTTGAAGGAAAATATTTCTCTCAGCAGATTTCTGGCAAAAACTGTGTAAATAAAATTGCAATGAAAAGTGCGTCAAAAATATATTGTTCGGAGTAGGCTTTAAACTGTAGGTCCCAACTCATGTTTAAAATTAACACACACAATAGAAGCTATGTAGGTCGCAATCAGAACTGAAGGGTTGTAGTGACCAATTATGCACGAATATACGTATGTAGTATATATTCTAAGATTACAGCGTTACCATAGTTTTGCTTGAAGACTACTAGCCTAAAGAGACTAAAGCTAGTCGATGATGTCAAAATGAGGGTAGCAGCGCTCATATTATTTTCAAGCAAGTATTGATAAGTAGCCTTCTGTAAAGTCAACAAAAAATACTGAGGCCCTGTTGATTGGAATTGGCTTTATTTCACAGTCGAGCAGCTTGTACAAGGGTTTAGAGATGTGAAACCACTAAAGACGTATTGCATACAGAGCACGTTAACTTTTTTTAGTGCGTCTGGTGTGTTTGCGTTGCAAATTTAATAAAAACGTGCATCTTTCTTTGCAACAAAAGTGTGTCTACGATTCGTGAAAAAGTCGTGCTCTTGTAAATGAATCCACATTTGTTGTCGCATTGTTCCACTAAGTAGATTTCATTCGAAACAAAACAATTTTTCGAAACCTTTGCAAACATTTATTTGCTAAGAATGTTGCTGAAACATTTTTTTTTCAGAAATGTTTATAAACATTAGTTGCCAAGATGGTCTCACATAGAATTTTTCGAAACACTTTTTGAAACTTTTGAAAAAATTTATTTTCTAAGAATGTTGATTTTTTTCGGAAATGTTTATAAACATTAGTTGCCAAGACGGTCATAGAATTTTTCGAAACAAATTTTTGAAACTTCTGTAAAAATTTATTTGCTAAGAATGTTGATGTAACATGTTCATTTTTTACAAAAATGTTTATAAACATTAGTTGCCAAGATGGTCTCACATAGAATTTTTCGAAACACTTTTTGAAACTTTTGAAAAAATTTATTTTCTAAGAATGTTGATTTTTTTCGGAAATGTTTATAAACATTAGTTGCCAAGACGGTCATAGAATTTTTCGAAACAAATTTTTGAAACTTCTGTAAAAATTTATTTGCTAAGAATGTTGATGTTAACATGTTTTTTTTTACAGAAATGTTTATAAACATTAGTGGCAAAGATTGTCTAACATAGAATTTTTTTAAACACTTTTTGAAACTTTTGTAAAAATTTATTTGCTAGGAATGTTGATAGAAACTAAGTCATAATCCTGGCTGGAGGATTGTAATGACCAATTATGTATGTATGTATGTATGTTGATAGAACATGTTTATAAACATTTGTTGCCAAGATTGTCTCTTACAGAATATTTCGAAATACAATTTGCTTGTAACGAGCAGATGTCCTTTAAAACTTCTTGTTTTAATTTACAATTTGGTCAAGAATTTCAGTTGAGATGTATTTTACTGTTATTGTTCTTCTTCTTTTAATTTTTATGGTCCAAATACAATTGGAAAAGACAAAAAACAATAACAACAACAATGACTATTAAAACCAAAATATGGTTTAGTTTTCGTTTTCGTTTTTTTTGTCATTCTTTATTTGACTTTCTATTGCAATCTTTGGTACCGGTTTTGGAAATTCTGTCTATTTGGGTTTTCGGTTGTAGTTCTTGCTGTTGTTGTTCAGAGTGTGGTAATAGTGGCGGCGCTGGTGGTAGTGGTGGGCATTAAGCCAAATGGATTTTACTTGTATTGTGTTTAGAGAGGATATGAACAACACAACACACAAAAAGAAATTATTTTCAAATATTGTTGACACACACACACACACACACAACAATTGTTGTTAGTGTTATAGTTATTTTAACTTTTACTGGCATTTTCTTTAAGAAAAAAATTATTTTATTCTCCTTTAACAGTCCGTGGTTGCTCTCTCTCTTTCTAGTTGTTCTAAATAGCAGTTACAGTGTGGCAGTGGCAGTAACTGTGACACTGTCAGTTGCAAAACAAAGTTCTCGTTGCATAAATATTCTCTTTGTAAGTAGTAAACACAGACACAACTTTTTCCTTATAATCCTTAATTTGTAAGTGAGTGTATATGTGTCAGCGTGTGTATGTCTTTATTAAAAAATAAAAATAAAATTCAAATTTAATTTATTTCATCTTGAGTTTATTGTGGCCAAACGAAAAAAAAAATGCAATTTCGTTTGCCATTAAAATGAAACTTGCGTGCACTGAACGAGGGCGTAGGTAGAGAGCGTGTGTCGAGATGCAGAAATTGTGGAAATATTTTCAAATAGAAATTTCGAATTTTAATTACAGTTTCAAATGAAAAATAGGCCAGTAAAGGAAGTGTAGTTTTTTTTTTGTCAAGTACAGTTCGCAGGTAGTATTTAAACAAGACAATTAAGCCAGGACAGTCAACAATTATTGGGGTCAGAGGCATAAATTGATTTTGAAATAATAAAATGGGAGACATTGGGGCTTTCATAGTGGATAAGGTCAGTTAAGAGTAGAAGGACTGAAGCCTATTAATTTGTGAAAACAGTACAAAACTCTATTGCTGTCTTACTTACAGATATTTGAGGAACTTTTCTTGGCAATTTTGGCAGAAATCTGCTGAGAGGAAGTTGCCGAGGAAATATTTTTTCGTTTCGTTGGAGATGTCTGACCCGGGGTTTGAACCGTGACCTCACGTGTAATAGATCAACACACTACCTATTAGACTACGGCGACCACAACACGTGCAAATAATAAAACCAACACCTGTACGTCGATTAAACGCAGGATCTGCTGAAAACATATGTAGCAAATGTCTTTGAAAGCGTGGAGGAGTTTCCAAAGTAATGAAATTCGTGTCGTTCACAAGAAGTTGGTCTTTCGCGGACAACAAATTGGACGTATTTTGCGTGGTGGCTTGGACTTACACTCGTAAAAAATTCAACTGACCCAAGAGCTAAAAGTAGACGCTGTAAATAATGTGATGTGTATTCGCTGTATGGAATCTGGAGCAGTTGGTAAGTGATTTTAATTTCAATTGAAAAATCAACTTCAACGTTGAGGCCTAATTGTAGATGATTGAGTAAGTGAACAGCCGACGAATTGACGAATTTGGAACGATAACAATCCACATGAAGAGCGGATATTAGAAAGAAATACTGACTATAGATTAATCAGTGAAGTTTAAGAGTTTTGATAGAAGTTCTGCAGACTAAAGGAGGGGGTGTTACTATTAGCATTGGTGGGGTAAAGCTGATCACATTAGCTTGTTAAGAGTAATAGTGGGTCAGTGAATAATTTTGTACTTTTACTCTAAAGAAAGAATGATGGCCTAAAAATTATTTCTTATATACTGTTCTGATATATCGTAGTAAGACGCAGAGACTCTTATATATGTATAGTCAGGTCGGTAAGAACTTATTTGGGAATTGCACCTTGAATGAGCGGATGGGATACGTCATTATTGCAAAAGTAAAACGACTTGTGAAGACAAATTTTCGTAAAGATTTCCCATGTATTCGAGAAACTATATATTCGAGTCAAGAACCCATATATTCGAGTCAAGAACCATACTAGAAGATCTGGCAAGACAGGCCAACAATCGAGATAAAAAGGCGCAATCAGAGGATATTACCAGTATTGCTACAAAATGGTTTGCACAGGGGAACAGAAGAATTGAACGCTTTGTTTTCACGTAAAGGAGACAAGTAGCGGACAGAATTGGGATGAAATGAGGGCTTTGATAGAGGGAGTCTTTGAATTCCTTTATTCATTTCTTCTCTAGGCATCCATTTTCTTTTAGTTCCACATCTTAAGTACATTTGTTGGCATATCGGCTCATCATTACGGCTATTGGTCTTGCTTAAAATATTCTTTGACTCTTTTATTTGAAAGGATATGTTGCACTTGAGAGAATTAAATTGTAAAAATTTAAATTTACTTAAAGTGGAGGAGAGACTAGAAAAAAAAAAACGAAAGTAGTCGGAATTGTCTTTTTCATACAAAAAAATGCCCACAAATTCCATATGTAAGCCGCCAAAACTAGTGGCTTGACAAACATATGTGTTGAGAACTCATTTTATTTTTTATTGTTGGCTTTTAATTCTGCTGCTGCTTTGGCTGTTTTATATTCGATTATCATTTAACCCGCACCGTAAGCCACATTTACCGATTTATTTTGGGCTTTTTTCAACACGACTTTGTAGTGGTTTTGAGCGCGCGCTTCTTTTTGTTAAATTTAATTCATGTTGCGTTTAATTTTTGTATACAATGTGTGTGTGTGTGCTTGCACTGCAATGTACACGGCTCTGCAGTGTAAAGCCGCCACCCCAAAAGTATGCCACAAATTTTCTTATTTTATTTACATTTACACTTGCACTTACACTTACACGGACACACATAAAACATATACAGTAATTTTCTTGTTGTTGTTGTGATTGTATTTGTTAGCTTTGCCTGGTTGTTATTGTTGCAATTTAATGAGCTTAAAAGTAAATTTTACCGTTTTTGACCAGGTTCTCTCTCTCTCTCTCCCTCTCTTCTTTTATTTAATTCAAATTCTTTCTCTCTCTCTCTTTTATATTGTATAGCAGAAGCCATTTTTTCTGTTTTGTTGTTTCAACTCTTAATGATGGTAAGTAGTAGAGGGATGGTGTACAGGCTAGGCTGGCAAGCTTGTTTATGTAGATTAAAGAATTAAATGAAAAAATAAAGAGCAAAAGAAAGAAAAGCAAAAAAAACAAAAATTTACTTTAATAAACTTGCCTTGTTATTGCATGCGATTATTTTTATTTAAACTGTGTTGTGTGGTAGTGCGCGAAAGGATTTTTATTTTAAAGGATTAACATTCCGGCAACTCTATAAATTCTTTTTTATTTATTTTTTTTCTCTATCTTTGTAATAATATTATAGACTGTCGGCCGACCTACGGAAACTATTTTTTCTTGTTTCAAGTAATCAACAATAAAATTTTATGGCATGTCATGGCTTAATGGAAATAAATGTGAATAAATGTGGAAAATTAAAGCATATTTTCAGGTAAAAACAGTTTTTAAATTTTTATAAAAAAATAAAAGCATACCACAAGGCTGTTTGTAAATCTCTTAAAATAAAAGCATATTTTCAGGAGTTAGTTCTATTTTAATGTTTTTTATTTCTATGTTTATAAAAAATAAAAGCATACCACAAGGCTGTTTGTAAATCTCTTTAAATAAAAGCATATTTTCAGGAGTTAGTTTTATTTTAATTGTGTTTATTTCTTGATATATTGAATGCTTTTGACAATGTTTATAATGAATTCGATTTGAAATACTGCAAAACCCGACAGAGCTGAGGCAAGCAAGGTCCTTAAAGGAACCGGGAAAACAAAGAAACTAAAAAAGTGAAAAAAAAAAACTTTTGCTGGGATAACATTCCAATTTAAGAATTTTGTTGGAAGCCTGGAATCTTGGCAGCAGTTTCATTTACAAGCAAGATACTGCTGATAATGTAGGCAAAGGTAGGTATGGATTGTGCGAACAGTTTTTCAAAGTTCATGGTAGGTGGTATCGGGTCCGCATTCTGACGTTATTTTTTTTTTTCAACTAGTCTGATTTGACAGATAATTAGTTTTATCCTTCCGCTGAACGAATATGGTTGTGTATACGCTTGAACAATGCTGGGAAATCATGGTAATGTTGCAGAATGTGTGCGAAAATTGCGTACGGAGTTTGGAAGAAGAGAAGCACCGTCAGCTCCGTATGTTCGTTATCTTGTGAAAAAAGTGAACGAAACTGGCATCCTCATCGATACACCAAAGCGTGAAAAGCCAAAAACAGTGCGTACACCCGAGAATATTGCTGCTGTGGCAGAAAGTGCGTGAAGCGCCATCAACATCAATTCACCGTCGTTCTCAACAATTGAACATTTCGGAGACATCATTGAGACGAAGTTTGCATTTTGGTAAGACGCCATACAAAGTCCATTTGGTTCAGGAGTTGAAGCCAATTGACCATCCAAAGCGTTTTCGCTTCGCTAAGTGGGCTAAGATGCCGATTTTGGAAATTGTCGCATTTGGGGCACAAAAAACCCGCGCGCATACATTGAAAAGCCGATGCACCCAAAACGAGTCACTGTTTGGTGCGGATTTTGGTCCAGAGGCATAATTCGGCCATTTTTCTTCGAAAATGAGCAAGGAGTGGCCGTTACAGTCAATGGCGATCGTTATTGGGCCATGTTGAACGAATTTTGAAGAGGAGAATATTGGCAACATTTGGTTTCAACAGGACGGCGCTACGTGCCACACGGCCGAAGCTACGAAGCTACATTCGATGTTCTGCGCCCTGTTTTTGACGATCGCACTATGAGCCGCAGAGCTGATGTCGTTTGGCCACTTCGGAGCTGTGATTTGACACCGTTGGACTATTATTTGTGGTGTGCCGTCAAAGATAAGTGTTACGCCGACAAGCCAGAGACAATTGACGCTTTAAAGGACAATATTCGTGAAGCCATTGGTGAAATACAGCTGCACACAATCGATAATGTGCCTAAAAATTGGACCGATCGTGTAAGGCTACTGCATGGCCAGCCGAGGCAGCCATTTGAATGAAATTATTTTCCATTATTAACCGGAAGGATTGTATTGTAATATTCAGTAGTTTTTTTTTAAAGCATTTTCAAAAAAAAAGTTATTTGGCGGACCCTTTAGAACGCCGTTGTTGATCTCATTGACGTTCATTATATGCCATGCATTAATGATCTGGTAGGAAAAAAACAAACAACAAAAAATCGGCAGAATTTGCTGATTTGAGAAAAGAGAAAAATTGTTATCGACTGGGCGTTTGTAAAGCTTTATGTCGCAAAAAGATGAAGTATCTGTGTTGAGCTTACTGATCTGTGAGCAACAGCCATTAAGTTCATGGGTTTTATCATGAGCTCTGGATTATTTTCACAAGGCGGCTCACGTCTGTCTTGAGTGGTAGCCAGTTCTACTGAAATACTTCCTAATAATGACAGTCCATAAAGTACAAAGGAAACTGAGAATATGTGGTTTCGAAAACGCGATTGGGGATATTAAGCATCATATGATATGATTATCAGGCCATTTCAACCTGTTCTTTGTGTTCGTCAAATGGTAAGACGAATGGATATCACAAATACGTCAGGATGTTTATCAGCAATTAATTTTAATACTATATTGGAACACAAGAATGATTTAATGGAGTATTATTAACGCTTCCGTTGTATCAAACAGATAGCCATTAGCACTTTACGATCCACTAAGAGCATCTCTTCTGGCCATGAAAGCTATTCGCTTTTGGGTCAGATAGACTGTCTAATATCAGACACAGAACAGCTGGCCATAAGTCATAAATAATGCGATCCCGTAGCCTATCGTGTAATGCTTTTTACATAAAATTAGCAAATTAATGTAAAGCGTTAGTTTGAAATGATTATAGCTCTACTCGAAGTAAAATATCCAGCGGGAACGGATTAAAATTACATCAGTGATGAGTGTCGCAGTTAAATGTGATATGTGAGTCAGAGATCAGCAATGAATCGCTTTTTCGCTACACATAAGTACTCATGAAATTTTGTGTATGAGTGAGTCAACAGTATTGAAATCCAACTACTTTGATTCATTCGTACTCACTACGACATTGATTTATAAATACATGTTGCAAGGAGTATGAGTACAACTTTGACATCAAACTCATAACATTCGAAATATGTTTGATTCACACGCCTACTCACTCAGATTCATAAATTTAGAAAAATACTTATAATACTCATAAATGAGTCGAGTGATTTGAATTATTCGTCAAAGAAAGACAAAGACAGCAAGCAGAGCAAACACACAACCTTCTTATAAGTATTGTACGAACACTACAATACTTACGAACACTATCATACTTATTTTGTGATTCGTGTATACGATGATTCATGGAGAGTCGAAATCAATAACATCATGCGTATTGTTAAGTATGAGTACCATGAGTATTTCAAACTTTGAATATGAGTAGTATGAGTATGACATTAAAATAAGTATGAATGCGTGTATCAGAAATTATAAGTATCATCGTTTTGAATACTAATTGGTGACCTCTGATGTGAGGGACAGAGAGAATCTTTAACTCAGAAATAAAGGCATCCAGTACTAAGAAATTCATGAAAAATGCTGTAAATCACTAGGTAAACTGGTATGTTACCATTTGGATTGGTCGAAGTGGAAGTAAAACCTTCTCATTTTTAAAATCGAAAATGAGAATGAAAATATTTTTTCTTTATGTGGTTTCGTACCAGTATTGTTCGAATTATTTTAGTCAAGTACTTTACAACTTCAAAATGTCTTTAACTCGACATTATTGTCTTTTAAATAATCTTAAAGAAAGTGATTTTGAAGGACACGGGCTCATGTGGTCAGCCCGCCCCTGATTCTTATATCAGAAAAACTTTACTCATTCCTAACTTAGGCATTCCGCTGCAACAACTTGCAAAAATGCTGACCCCAATACATGCAAGAAATCATATTTTTTACACGAAAAATGGATTGAAGTCGCAGTAGTCTATTAGATGTAGTATGTTGGCTTATTAGACGAATAGCCAAGGTTCTAGCCCCAGGCCAGACATCAAAATAAAATACAAAAAGCATTTCTTCGGCGAGTTCCTCTCAGCAGATTTCTGGCAAAAACTCTGAGAGCAAATAAAATTGCCATGAAAACCTTCTCATAAGTCAGTCGTTCGAAATCGACTTTAAATTGTAGGTCCCACCACTCATGTATAAAATTAACACACACAACATAAGTGGTGTGAGAAGCTAGGCCGTAATCCTAACGGAAGGGTTGTAATGGCAAATTATTTATGTATGTAATGGATTGCCCAGATCACTGCTGAAGACTAGTTGTGGGTGATGAAGGACGTGATATCAGCATTTAGGATGTCAGCAAGGCCGAAGCTTTGCGGTAGATGCAAAAGTGAGTAATAAGTCTAGGTTAGGTTAGGTTAGGTCGGAGTGGTAGCTCTGTTATCACAAAGCTCACTTGAACACGCATAGCGGCCAGTTGTGATGCCACAGGTGAACGCAGTCCCTGTACTAACCAAGTTCCACCAAAATCAGGGAAAAGGAAGAAGTTGGTCAGCGCAAGGGCTGCACGAGTAATAAGTCTGAAAAATATAAATTTTCAACGAACAATGTTTTAATTCGGAATAAGAATCGATTTATTATTAGACGTAAGGCCGAGGTTCAAACCCCAGGTCAACCATTTCGAATATAACGGAATATTAAATAACATTTCTTCGGCGATTACTTCTCAGCAGGTTTCTGATAAAAACTCTGTAGTGTGAATCAAATTACCATGAACAATTTTCTAAAAAAAAATCTGGCGTTCGAAGTAGACTTTAAGCTGTAGGTCCCCGCCACTCATGTACAAAAATTAACACACTCAACATGGGTGGTGTGAGGAGCTAAGCCGTAATCCTGACTGAAGGGTTGTAATAGTCAATTAAGTGAGTATATTTGCGATATTTCCTTACGTAAGCACCAAAACAGTAGTTGTGACCTATGGAAACACCACCCTTAATCAATAGGTATTGGGTGTCGTTGAAATTTCCGCTTCATTCGGTATAAAGAACTCCTTAAAATATGCTTTACATAACATACATACATACATATGTACATAATAATATGCTTTACTATGGTAAAATTTCAATAAGAAGAATAGAAAGAAGAAAATCAAGACTTTTATTAAATATTTAAATCCTTTTTTTCTTTTTTTTTTCTTGTTTTTTGTTATCCCAGCTTCCAAAATTTTCTACAGAAACTACAAATCACGTGTCAAATAATGCCAAGACATTTTTCTGTGTTGTCAACAGTTCTTTATTCTCAATTCTTTTCTTTCTTTATTTTTTTAATATTAAAAACACTGTTTGGGTGGTAAGAGAGATTGTGTGGGAGAAGGTGAACAGAAGAACAGAAAGAAAAAACGGCAAACTACGCAAAAAGGTAAGCAAAACTGATTGAATTCTAAGAAATATGGGAAGATTTTCTTAGTTTTTATTAAAAAATTGTGATGCTTTGAAATATGGGGAAGGAGACGACAGAAGTCTCTCAATTTTAAGTTTCCAATTGAAATTCGTTTAAAAACAAAATTAATTTTTTTTTCAATTTAAAAACCCATTTTTTTTGTAACGAAATTTATTACAACACAACACAACACAACATTTGTTTGGTTGTATATGTATGTGTTTGTGTTTTTGCTTGTATTCTAGTGAGGTTTGCTCACCTCTGCATCCGTTTTACATCCGTTTCCGTTTTGAACTACACATATTTTAAATATACAAATACATCATATTCAGCAGTATATGCATGTACATACATATATATGTATGTATGTGTATGTGTACATATGTATATAGGTATGTATATAGGTATGTGTAGGTATGTCTTTGTCTATTTTGCTTTTAAAAACACAAAATAAATGCAAAATATGTTGATCTGCTCTATTTGCAAACACTCACACTCTCACATACTCACACAAAAACACTAACACACACATAGCACACACAAACACACACATATGAAACTTGTTGAAAATGTGAGGGTTATAGAGTCTTGGCAATGTACCCCATATATTCGTTAAAGTGTTTAGGTTGCCTTTGCACCTTAACAAGGGGGATTTTATTATGATCCCTTTTTTCTGTTATTAACCCTTTGACGGACACTGACGTCTATAGACGTCATAACAAGGGTTTCTGGGGGGGACATGACGTGTATACACGTCATAAATTGTTTCCTTGCCAAATAACGGAGATAAAGCAAGTGTCCCACGGGAAGGCCTCCTAAAATTTTGGTGTCCGTCAAAGGGTTAACTATCCCCTGAACAGAACAAGTAGACGCTATGATTTTTGGAAGTGCTTCATAACGATACTCAGTACCAAATGAGTGGAGTATTTGGTTGCCTAAATACAGTGGTGGCCTTATAATTAGAAACGATGTTTCTGGAACAGAGTTCTCTGGAGTGACGAATCTAAGTTTAATTTGTGCCAAACTGATGGAAAAACGTATGTCAGACGTCCTGCAAACAAAGCCTTTGATACCAGGTACACAGTGAAAACTGTAAAACAAATTAACAAACATACATGTTGCCAAGTCGTTTCTAATTATAAGGCCAGCACTGTACATACTATTTTAAAAGAGAAACTATTTTTTGATATACAAATGGGTTAAGAGCAGGAGTAGGAGTTTTTGATTTTAGGATAAAATAATCCTAGTCCAAGCAGAAGTCTATGCTATCGAAAGTTGTGCTCAACTCAACTTGGACAGGAGGTACCAAAGGTTAGGTCGACATTCTAACGCTCGGCTCTTATGAGATTAAATCGTAGATTAGTATGAGCCCATCTGAAAAAACTGAATCGGAATAAAGTTACGTTCTGCTGGGTCCCAGCTCATGTGGGAATTCTCGACAATGCGAACGCAGATAAGCTTGTGAGGGAGGTAGGTCGTCTTAAGCCGTTGATGGGTCCAGAGCCCTGTCTGTAATGTGGGTCGGATGTTTCGAAAGGAATTGGCCAACGAAAAAGAAGAAAAAAGGGGGCAAAGACTCTTCTCAAACTAAATGTGTTCGAGCAAATCGAAGCTTTTGTTGGGAAATTACAATGAGAGCAGTTCTGAGACTCGTGCATCACAAAATAATCTGGGATTGACAACCAGCAGTCTTTTGACAGTCTGAGTCTACAGAGTACACTATTCAACAAAAAGGGGGTTATCGCGAGCTCAATAACTCGATTCTGTGACGATGAATGAGCGTTAATGCAACTCAGAAACAAACACCTGACTTCTGTGCTGTCGTTATAGACACCGAGGAGCATTTCGGGGGGTTTGCCAGGACAATATGCTTGAAAGAACATTGTAGTATAATAGACCGTATGGTTGCAGTTAGGTTAGAGGACGTGTACTTGTCAATTAAGACAAGTACAGTGCCCGGAGGTCGAATTGACCCATTGTGCACTTAGAATTGTTATTAGAGACACCGTTGAGCATTCCGGGGGTTTGTCAGGGCAATAGGCTTGAAGAAGACATTGTAGTGATACTCTATAAAACATAAGGGGTATACAATAGACCGTATGGTTGCAGTACCAAGGTACCTGTTTAATACAATAAATAAATACTATGAACCTCACAGCAAATATAATATGATGACGAGAAAAAAGTGTCCGGTACTTGGACACCCGAGACAAAGCATTACTGGGCACTCAAACTTTATTGACGGAACGTGTCTGGCCTTAGGTGAGAATGGTTAAGAAGTGCCAGCCAGGAGTTATAGTTGAATGAAGGAATAGGTTAGGTTAGGTTAGAGGACGTGTACTTGTCAATTGAGACAAGTACAGTACCCGGAGGTCAAATTAACCCATTGTACAACGTCCTGGTTTCTCACACCAATTATGTTGTGTGTGTTAATTTTATACATAAGTGGTGGGACCTACAGTTTAAAGTCGACCCCGAACGACAGATTTTTTGAGAAACTTTTCATGGCAATTTTATTTTACTCTCAGAGTTTTTGCCAGAAATCTGCTGAGAGGAAGTCGCCGAAGAAATACTTTTTGTATTTTGTCTTGATGTCTGGCCTGGGGCTCGCACCCTGGCTTTACGCTTAATAAGCCAACACACTACCTACTACACTACGGCGACTTCAAATGAATGAAGAAATATATACAACGGGTCCTTATAGCATCCAACCAAGGCTGTTGTCAAAAAAAAAAATAACTTCGCTAGTTTCCAACTACATAGTTACCTATTCGATCTCAGTTCCCCTTAAAGTATACTTTCTCCTGCCTTTCTGCACTTTTTTATATAGAATGGATGACTGCATGTATGTACGTAGTAAGTGTTTAAACATATGTACAGAGAGAAGGAAAAGAGAAATGTTTCGTTGAAATTGCATGTTGCATGACTACTTTTCGATATAAAAATTGGAAATTATTTCTCAGAAATGGAACAAAAAGACATGTAACGGCTGTCTTTGGGGAACAGAAGGGCCTCAAAATGTTATGAGCAATGCGTAAACAAAATTCGGGTAATTTTAGTCCATTAATGACAGACGCACTACTCCAAGCAACCAAAAAAGCCACACTCTTGCGGCTAAATATACTGCAATTACCTATCTGCGAAGGAACTTATCTCGCGTCTTGGTAATTACAAATTTTCAGAATCCCCTACACCATCCCCACCTATTATTTTCCATCTCGCTACAGTTTGGTAATGTAACGCCCCCACCAACCCGTTTTTAACCTCAATTTTTCTGCTTCAAATACAATGCTTTTCATGGGTAGAAGCCATAAGTTGAGTGTAAAATATTGTAAGAGGCCCTTTAAACAGGGGACCGTCTCCTTGTAACATTTTAATAGCTACTGTAGTATGTATACGTCGTAAATACTGCCATCAATATACCCCCAATATATGCATGCATGTATGCATGAAAATTATTTTCAAATCCTTTTAACACTCTAACACACTAAATATGCAATAAAGTAAGCGTAACACTGTGTGAATTGACAGAAAACGAAGAAAAAAACGAAAAATAAAATTGCAAAAAAAGGGGGGGTGGTGTATGTACTCGCCGCCTTAAAAGTTTAATTTAAAATCAATTCAGTTTTGAAAATCGCAAAACAAGTCAAACGGGGAAATGAATGAAAAAAAATTGGAAATTTTGATTTAAAATCGAATGCAAAAAAATAATGCTCGTGAGTAGAAAATATGCACAAAATATGTAAATAAAATGGAGTGCTAAAGGCAAAACTTTTTTGATTAAAAATCGAAATATAATCAAAATATGGTCCAAAAATATCTGAGAGTTATAATGAACAGTGAACTGCACTAGAATTTGAACCTCTAAAGCCTTTAGCCTGTACTACGGTCTATACTGGCTATTCTATTTCACAAAGCTTGGGTGTAAAGTATAGTCTATGAGAAGAAACTAGCATAGGCTCACTATGAATGAATAGCGGTGGCGATCATAACAACAGAAGCTCTTTGTATTACTTTATCGAGGGCATTTTTGATCTTCCTTAACTTGCCGTCACCAAAAAGGTAGGCCGCCAAATAAACAGCTGTGAACACAGCAATGTCTTCGCGGCCATTATCGTCACGAAAGCATATAAACACGCAAGCTGTGGTCAAAACGTAAATCAAAAAATTTGCAAGCTAGCCGCTAACCTAGACAATAGTTTGCAAAATTTAAACAAGGTCTAGGAGTACCATACTAGCGTAATTAGTAGTCCATTAGTTTGACTTTGCATTCACAATTTACTTTTAAAGCAACCCTTTTTTTAAATATCTCTGGAGGATCACACCTTAATTACTGAACCCACTTTCGATTCGGCAAACATACCTGAAAGATCCGTCAATGCCAAAGGTATACATCAGGAGCATCATGAAAGTATCCATCGCATCACACATTAGAGACATTAAAATTGTTTCCGATCTGTTCAGTTTGAAATTGTGCCTTAAACCTCCCGATTATAGCAGCATAATTCAGGCAGAGGTAATGCTGTAAACACAGCCGCGTAACAAGAGTCAAGATACATAGCTTAGAGTCATGCACAGATTTAGCGATATCGCAGCGGCCATTAATTTAATTCCCTTGAGAACGTGTTGACCGCATTAAAGATTGTAAAAAATATCGAGTTTCTCCGGAGGTGATCGCAAGACATTAAGTGGATTCATTTATGCGGACTGCTGAGTGTAGCAGGCTACAACATAGCCTCATGCGAAATCTAACTTATACATTAGCTTGGCATACTTTTCGTGACAGTTAGATTAGGTTAGGTGGCGGACCCCCTCAAAGGAAAAGATCCCTCCACTTAGGCCAACATTTGGGCCCACAAGGATCCACAATTAATTCTACACGGAGGTCAACCCTTCCATTCCTTAGGGAAAACCATCCCGAGGCCAAAATAAATCATGCTATTGCAGCAATCTTTCTATTAGAGAGCAGGGTCAATAATGTCAAAAATTGAGAGGTCAGAAAATTCAGTCTCGTCATTACAAGAGCAAAACGCTGAAACATGGGATGAAAGATAGTCTCTTTCTCCTCCTCAGAGCCACAGTTCATGTAGAAATATTAGTTGAAATGCCGACTCTTTCGATATGCCTACTAACCAAAATGCCATTGACACGTAAGAATAGCTATTGTGCGGATGGATGCTACACGATTCAACATAGAAACGCTACAGCCTGCATCAGAATTCCCTACATTCTTTTCTGTAGGAAAAGTAAAGACAATATCGAAAATGTGGCTACTGGCAGTTAGGTTTTTTGCACGCACAGAATTTATCGATAGGATTTGTTTCGCCGGAAGTGATGTTCCAATAGTTAACCTTCATTAAATTGCCACAATGCCTAAGAAACTGCAGAGAATCTAATGGTTGTAGTCTACGAGGTAGTGTGTTGGCTTATTACATGTGAGGCCACGGTTCAAACCCCCCTGGTCAGACATTTTCCAACAAAACGAATATATGAAAGAAAATATTTCTTCGGCGAGCGCCTCTCAGCAGATTACTGTCAAATATTTCTTTCCGCGGTTTACTGCCAGCAATTATCACAATGGGCCCCATGGGGCCTAAGTGAGACCGTCCAATTAATTTGGGGGGACGGCCACTAATACCTTACCTAGTCTCAGTAATCATCTGACAAAAAAACTCTGATAGTGAATAAAAATTGCCATGTAAAGTTAAAAAAAAATCTGTCGCTCAGAGCCGACTTTAAACTGTAGGTCCCAGCCAGCACTCATGTATAAAGTTAACACACGCAACATAAAACGTGTGAGAAGCTAGGCCGTAATCTTGACTGAAGAGTTGTAATGACCAATTATGAATGCAGATGTATGTACAGATGCAGCAGCAGATGCAGCCTTGAGAGTTTTGGAGGGAAAGTACTACGCAAGATCTTCGGTCCAGTGCGAGTTGGCGATGATTTCCGTATCCGATCCAACAGTGACCTGTATGAGCTCCTCAACGACATAGACGTTGTACACTCGCTGGCTCGGCCATGTCGTTCGAATGGAGGAGGATGCTCCGGCGAGACGGGTATTTGATGCGGGAATCTGCGGAAGTCGGCGAAGAGAACAACCTTGCATCCGTTGGAAGTGCAAAATCGACGAAGCCCTATCATCGACTGGTTACGCCAGTTGGTGTGACCAACTGCTTCGTAGAGGCGCCTGGAAGGATGTGTTGCGGCAAGCCGAAATCCGTTAAACGGGTTGTTATGGCCAATTAAGTAAGTAAGTAAGTAGTGACTGGGAATATCAACAGAGAAATGGTCTCCAACAATATGAGGAAGAACATAATGTGAGTGGCATGCACTTTATAGCCGTCAGTGCGGACCTAGCTTTAGGATATACAACTCGTGTTCAAAGTTTACCCTGTTGTACGAATATACAGAAAACTGCTGGCTAGTTTAGCATGTCAATCACAAGAGGACTGTAGATATTATACCATGAATGCCTCAGAGTCATATGCAGCTTTTATTGACCCAATAGAATCAATACCAAGAGACTTCTAAAACTTAACCAACTCTGAATCCAAATAGAAGCAATTTAAAACTAGCAAATGCAGATGAATCGGCCGTATTATTACGGCGTATTACGATGTTGTCATAGGGATGACGCTACAGTGGAATTCGTAAGACACAAAAATGCGATACGTTAAGGGATTCGCTACTGAAATCGAACATGGAAATGCGCTCAAATGAAAGCAGTAAACTGTGAAAGATGGAACTGATTTGTGAAAAAACTCTTGAGCCTTACAGAACGCTGAACTAAAGGAATTCCGAACTACTGCTAGTAGCGTACAGCCGGTAAAAAAAAAAGTAAATAAAAGAACCAGAAAACTATTACGAAGTGCGTTTCACATCTGGCTTTTAAATTGATGCCTAGAAGATTATTTCCACTTTATTAGTTTTGTTTACATCAAATCACTTTCCAACATGTTAATATTTAGGTAATAGGGCCTACCGTTATTACTGTTAACCACTGTCTGGTTGCCATATTCTGGCATATAACGGCCAGAAATCTTATGAGGGAAAAAATAATTTTAAATCATGTGCCGTCGTTTAATAAAATAAATTAAAAAAAAAATAATTAAAATTACGCAGGATATTGTTACGGCTAAAAGAATAAATAAAATGTATCGTTACACAACACATACTGCCATGCCTTCCCTGTACACAGACAGTATAGACGAATCCCTTAGCCAAACGTTAATCGACTGTTGTGGCCTGATGTTTCTTAAACACAATTTCCATTTTAAGTAATAAAAGATGTTCTGTTCTGTTCTGCTTTCTTTTTTTCGCTCTCTTTAATGCTTGTTTCTTAGCAGGATTTACTTTAAAGGAAAGCAAAGGAGAGGAGAGCATAGAGAAAGAAAGAAAGAGAGAGAGAGAGAGAGAGAGTAAGGAAGGATTTACACATGATTTGCATATAAAATGTAACGGTTCTGGTTACAGCTTTCGCTACCACAGACCTGCCAAACCAACCAACAAAGACCCAGAACATGTCATGTAAATGAAGAAACAGAACTTCAATCCTCTTGGCATGTATGCCAGCCAGAATGTTTCACAGTGGAAAAGGAGTATTTGTTGTCCTTGCCTCTACCTCACCACTCTCTCCCGTTTTTTCTCTTTAACGTATCGGTAATCAATAATTTCGTATTTCACGGTGTGTAGTATTTTAAAATACCCTGTGTTTGTACTTGTATTTCGGCTCATTTGTTGAGGTTTTTTTACATTTTTTTGCATCATTTATTTTTTAATGCTTATTTTGCCTGTTTCTTGTATGTCAACAAAATTAATGGCTAGAAATGATGGGAAAATGATTTTTCCCTCGTTTTGTTTTCGTTTTACACTGTCATGTTCATGTTAAAACAGTTACAATCTGTGTTAAAAATTTCCTTTTAATTGTTAAAAAAAAAATGAGGGAGAGGTAGAGTGAGAGTGAGAGTGAGAAAGAGGGAAGAGATGAAATTTTTCCATATGAGCATTCTTTATGGTTTTTAATGAATTTAAAAAAAAAAATAATAATAATTCTGAAGCATATAATACAAAGGCATTAAATATATCGGGTCCGCCATCTAACGTTTTTTTCAACTAGTGCTTATTTCGTGAATGGTAACACTTAGCTCATGTCTGATTTGACAGATAATGGGTTTTATCCTTCCGCTGAAAGAATATGGTTGTGTATCCGCTTGAACAACGCTGGGAAATATTGCAACATTACTTTGAAAAGTTTTGGAATGGATTTTGGAAGAAGAGAAGCATCGTCAGCTCCGTATGTTCGTTATCTTGTGAAAAAAGTGAAAGAAACTGGCATCCTCATCGATAAACCAAAGCGTGAAAAGCCAAAAACAGTGCGTACACCCGAGAATATTGCTGCTGTGGCAGAAAGTGTGCGTGAAGCGCCATCAACATCAATTCACCGTCGTTCTCAACAATTGAACATTTCGGAGACATCATTGAGACGAATTTTGCATAAAGACCTTGGTATGACGCCATACAAAGTCCAATTGGTTCAGGAGTTGAAGCCAATTGACCATCCAATGCGTGGGCCTAAGATCGACTTACAGAAGATGCCGATTTTGGCAAAAAAAAAAATCATTTCAGATGAAGCTTATTTCATCTGGATCTTGGCGGGTACGTAAACAAGCAAAATTGTCGCATTTGGGGCACAGAAAACCCGCACGCATACATTGAAAAGCCGACGCACCCAAAACGAGTCACTGTTTGGTGTGGATTTTGGTCCAGAGGCATAATTGGGTCATTTTTCTTCGAAAATGAGCAAGTAGTGGCCGTTACAGTCAATGGCGCTCGTTATCGGGCCATGTTGAACGAATTTTTGTTCACAAAAATTTAAGAGGAGGATATTGGCAACACTTGGTTTCAACAGGACGGCGCTACGTGCCACACAGCCGAAGCTACACTCGATGTTTTGCGCCCTGTTTTTGAAGATCGCATTATCAGCCGCAGAACTGATGTCGTTTGGCCACCTTGGAGCTGCAATTGGACACCGTTTGACTATTATTTGTGGGGTGCCGTCAAAGATAAGTGTTACGCCGACAAGCCAGAGGCAATTGACGCTTTAAAGGACAATATTCGTGAAGCCATTGGTGAAATACAGCTGCACACAATCGATAATGTGCTTAAAAATTGGACCGATCGTGTAGGCTACTGCATGGCCAGCCGCGGCAGCCATTTGAAAGAAATTATTTTCCATTATAAACCGGAAGGATTGTACTTTCAAATAAAAAAAAAAAGAAATTTGAGAAAATATTCAGTATTTTTTTTAAAGCATTTTGAAAAAAAAAAAGTTATTTGGCTGACCCTTTAACTGTAAGGAGTGCGTAAGCAAAAATTTGGCCGTCTTTCTAAGCTTATATCTGTTAGTGTTTGAGAAAAAAACAAAAAAAAAAAAAAAAAACTTTAGCTTGAGTTACATGATTCTCAGTAACACGTGTGGTTTTGATTATAAAATTAATTTTTTTTTTAAATGAGCATCGAATGAGCATCATAGTTTCTCTTAATATTTGCGCTGACTAACTGCTATGTGCGCTCACATGAATTTTCACTATATATTCCGGCCTTCAGCTTCAGTGTAAACGATCAACCAATATCCTTACATTGAAGAAACGTAAGATCTGCCGAAAGCATCGTGCATACGAATCCGAGGCAGCCGATTTCACAACGCTCCCAAGAAGTCGGAAGATTACAACTTGGTGAATAGGTACACCGCAAGACTAAAATTCAATTGACTCAATAATAAAAAGTAAACGACCATAGACAACAACGTGTGTTCGCTGATAAGGCTCGGATACTAATTTTCATAGAAAAATCAGGCCCATTTCTGTGTAAAGAGAACTAAATTTTAGAATTTAAGACATTATTAATCCACATGAGACTCAAGAGGGATCAATGACTTTCGAAAAAGTCACTGTATGGTGAGAATTTTTTGCGTCTTCGGTCCATTTTTGTTTGAGGACGATGGCCATCACTGTCAACGGTCATATGTGACTTCAAGGGGAAGACGTTATTACCACATACCTCATGCCACCTCCTAACCAAGGGTGAAGTCATGTCCTAATACATGGGTTCGAATTAGTACTCAGGTGTAGCAGTCTGTTACATCTGGGAGCGTTGGTAGACGCATTGTATTTCACCCTGTGCGAAGAGCACCATTAGATTAGGTCCACGCGGACAGGAACCCTATCTAATACCTCATGCCAACTTAGATATTCTGATTGCAACATTTTAAGCATGGTCACCTAACATGGAGGTGGTAGGAACAGGACACCCGGCCGGATTGTGCGATTTGATCGCTTTAGATTTTTTACTTGTGGGGATTTCTGATGGTTCTCAGATGTACACGAATAAGCCACAAATCGCAGCTGCCCGTCAAATTCAGTTTGATTGATGTGTCAGAACCATGGGCAATTGGATGTTGCGGATGTGCTCCATCCATAGAATCTGTGGTGGAAATTTCAACGCTTTTATATGCTACTCAAAAGGACAACAATATCTTAATGAAACATTTAAAAATTGTCACTTTGTTTTTTTTTTTTTAATTGAAAGATAGAAGCATTCATTGGAAGGCTTGATGATTGATTGGAAGATTGATTGATCCCTATTCTAGGGATTAAAATTTATTAACCATTCCAAAATAGTGTAAGAGATAGAGCTTGACTAAGAACATAAGCAATCCGATTTGGAATTTAGTAAAAGACTTCAATCACCACTATAAATAATAAATCGAGGAGACTCCCCCTTAATACATACATAACATACATAATTGGTCATTACAACTCTTCAGTCAGGATTACGACCTAGTTTCTCACACCACTTATGTTGTGTGTGTTAATTTTATACATGAGTGGCGGGACCTACAGTTTTAAGTCGACTCCGAACGACAGATTTTGAGAAGCTTTTCATGGCAATTTTTATTTACTCTCAGAGTTTTTGCCAGAAATCTGCTGAGAGGAAGTCGTGGAAGAAATACTTTTTGTATTTGATTTTGATGTCTGGCCTGGGGCTCGAACCCTGACTTTTTGTTTAATAAGCCAACACACTACCTACTAGACCACGGCGACTCCCCCTTAATGCAAAAACTCTTATGGAAGATAATAGGAAAACGAAAATCGTAGAAAGTTCAGGCAGCGAAAAGTCTTGGTAAGCGAAGGACACATGGAATAAATATGTTCGCTACTACTACAGCCAATGCATTTGTACATATTAAAAATGAAATGAAAGAAATTATAAGAAGTCGTACTGCAGTAAGCATGAAAACTCATCATTTTGATTGACACGTCATTATAAGCCTTCATTCGGCGAGGATCACAGGCTCGTTTCTCACATCACATATGCTGTGTGTGTTAATTTTTTTATACAAGAGCGGCGGGAGCTACAGTTTAAAGTCGACAGCGAATGACAAATATTTGAAAAACTTTTTTTCTTGGCAATTTCATTATTTACTCTCAGAGTTATTGCCAGAAATTTGCTGAGAGGAAGTTGCCAAAAGAAGTATTTTTTCCGTACTTCAATTTGATGAAGATGTCTGAATTGGGGATTGTACTTGTGGCCTCACGTCTAATATGCAAACACACTACCTGCTAGACTACGGCGACTTGACAACGTAGTATCCTCTCCATCCGTAATACCATGATGTTAACCTAGATAACCTGGATAATTTTTTCAATATTTAACACCGTGTTCTACTTTTAAACTCGCATTAAACAAATTTTATTTGAGTAATAAAGAAAGAAACGCGCATGAAATCTATAATTTGAATTGGTTTGCAAATAAAAATAACCAGCCATTAATAAGTCGTGAATAATCCATCATAATTCCCATTAAATTTTAATTGAAATAATTACAGCGTGAAAAATAAAAAATAAAAATTCGAAAAAAAAACATTTTTTTTTAAATGAAATTCAATACATACTCTTGCATATTTAAACAGGGTTATACAAGTTCGAATTGATGGTTCAAATGCAAATTCAGAAATAGTTATTAATAAAGCAGGATAGGGTGGGTAATTTAAAAGTTTAAATTTAAAAATGCAATGAAACAAAAACGGTTTGAAATCTTGTCAAATTAATCTTTTTTTGTTGTGAAGCACAGTTGTTCCGGTTAGAAATTAAATATTTGCTCCAAAATGTATCAATACAAAGTTTGTATGCAGTTCTACTACTGTATACAAACTATGTAGATATGCCAATTAACCAAACAATGCATCAACTATAAATCCGATGTCTGATTGCTTTTTGACTGCGTTAAAAATACACATTGACGACGTTTTGAAATAGAATACATTGTATATATGTACAGCGGCATTATGAAACACGATACTTTGTTCAAAAACAAAGCAAATAACATTTTGGAACGCAGCCTGTGTATTTTTGGAGCATTTTTAAAGCATATTTTTGCATATTTCTATTATAAGATTAGGCTTAGATTTTCCCATTAAACCTTTTTAAAGCATATTTTACCATAAAGTCAAGGAAAGAAGTCTAAATACACTCCTGTATGACTTGCTCCCTGCGATTTCTTTAACAGTCACAACAACTAAGAATGTTTGAATAAAAAATCGTATAAAAAAAATATAACCTAGAAATTATTATAAAAAAAATTAACAAAATCTACACCGTTGTATGGAGACTGTATTTCTGCGCCTTCATCTGTACAGCAGAAAACAGCTGAACTAGGAATCGAGAGTAGACAACCATAGACAAAATTGAATATAAAAAATATAACCTAGAAATTATTATGAAAAAATTAACAAAATTTACACCGTTGTATGCAGACTTTTTCTGTGACTGTACTTTTGGGTCTGCATCTGTACGGTAGAAAACAGCTGACTTAGGAGTCGAGAGTAGACAACCATAGACAACAACTTGTGTTCAATGAATGACCACTGAAGTAATTAGCAACTAACCCTAATTTTCAGAGAAAAATCGGCTTCAGCGGTGAGGGCCATTTCTAGATGAATGGGTGTACATGAAGAATCAGCATTATCGAATTTGGGAAGATACAAATCATCATGAGATGTGACAGCATCCAACTCATACCGAAAAATTCACAGTTTGGTGTGGATTTTAAACTGGCAGCGTCAGCGGTCCATGTTTCTTTGAGAATGTCATTGGTCAGGGCATCGCTATCAACTCCGAGCAGCATATGCCAGTGAATTAAAACTCCCTTTGATCTCTATGGAACGATTGGGATACTCACCGGTGATTTGAATACTGCAGAGCACTGGATATTTCCCCTCGGAACACTGACAATGTGGAAATACGATAAAAATTTGACAAAATGATAGGAAACGAGAGGAACTGACTTCTTTTATCCGAGTACTGGATGCAATAAATCAGGCATGCTGTGCAAAAGAGCGGGAATCTGGTAGCATATCAATACGAAAAACCATGGCGATTAGGTTAGGTTAGGTTAGAGGACGTGTATTTGTCAATTAAGACAAGTACAGTTCCCGGAGGTCGAATTGACCAATTGTACAACGTCCTAGTTTCTCACACCACTTATGTTGTGTGTGTTAATTTTATACATGAGTGGTGGGACCTACAGTTTAAAGTCAACTCCGAACGACAGATTTTTGAGAAACTTTTTCATGGCAATTTTTATTTACTCTCAGAGTTTTTGCCAGAAATCTGCTGAGAGGAAGTAGCCGAAGAAATAATTTTTTTATTTTGTCTTGATGTCTGGCCTGGGACTCGAACACTGGCTTTTCGTCTAATAAGCCAACACACTACCTACTAGACTACGGCTACTTCAAAAGACATGGCAATTAAGACGGAATTCTAAAATAAAGCGAAAGTAGTTCCACGGTGAATAAAATCGAATCTTTAGTAACCAATAAAGTTGTCTCGCTCGAACGCATGCCATTTAAAATTCCATATAATATAATGGAATGTCTTATCCATTGCGCACCTGTTAAATAAATAATACGTAAGTACTCGCATCGATTATGCAAAAAGCCTTTTACGGCTTAAAACCATTTTGGAAGTCTTTTGTCGAATTAAAGCACAATTCCAAAGGATTTATTGATTTACAGCTGAAGTGAATGCCACAATATTTATAGTCCATGTCGTAAAGGTGAACGTTTGTGTGTGTAAATCTGTTTCTGTGTCTTATTTAAATGACCCATGTTGCGACGTTCAACTTGAGAGTTCATTATTTTCATTTCTTAAATCCTTTTGCAATCGAATGGATTATAAGTGAAGTGCGTGCGTTTGTCTGCGTATTGGTTGGTTGGTTGGCATGCGGTTAAAATGTGTATGTGTGAGTGTGCATGTAAAGCATGTGTGTACTTGACAGTCGTCGGTTGTTTCTTTTCTTTCAATTTCAATTCCAAGAAATGAATTTGAAAACAAAAAAAATTTTTTTTCATTTCCATTTTCGTTATTCCTGTCAATGAACCAAAACACTTCCACACGTGCAGCACACTCACAGTGTTATTTACGGGCATTTAAACTCAATCGATCAAGTCCATCATCATCACAAAACGAAATATTAAAAAAGAAAGAAAAATCGAAAAATTTGTTTTTTTCTTAACAATTGTATGGGAATATAAATTCAAAAAAAAAAAAAGAATTCTTAGGCATCACGGGTTCTCTGTAGGCTGGCCGCGAAGTCATCTTGTCTCTGCAACCATTGGATATCTTCCTACAAAACATGGATGCTAGATATGTTTTCTCCACATATGGCAGTGCACGCTGCATGGATTAGAACCAAATCACGCGGGTTGTAGATACGGCTACATGGTACCAGAGGTTGTTTTCGGACGAACATACAGAACTCACACCCCACAAACGGGAAGAAGAAAGGGTCGGGTCGCTGAAACTGTTGTCGGTGACGGTGATATAACGATCTTCGGCTCACACCCCACAAACGGGAAGAAGAAAGGGTCGGGTCACTGAAACTGTCGGTGACGGTGATATAACGATCTTCGGCTCACACCCCACAAACGGGAAGAAGGGTCGGGTCGCTGAAACTGTTGTCGGTGACGGTGATATAACGATCTTCGCCTCATACCCCAACAAACGGGAAGAAGAAAGGGTCGGGTCGCTGAAACTTTTGTCGGTGACGGTGATATAACGATCTTCGCCTCACACCCCACAAACGGGAAGAAGAAAGGGTCGGGTCGCTGAAACTGTTGTCGGAATTGGATCTGGGGCCTTTTCCGATAAGCTAGCACTGAACGGGTCTTACAAATAACTTACCCAGGCAAGCGTATTACAGGCAGAAATTTTTCCTTTTGAACAAGCTGCTCACATGATTGAAACCAGGAGCATACCTCCCTCGAACTTGATCATATGTGTGGACATTCAATCAGTAATCAGTAAGTCTGGGATAACATCTCGTCAAAGCAAAGAGTTGCATAGGCTTTCTACACCTTATACTATGGCAAAACACCCGCTTCTATTTGGCCACTGCGTAATAAAAGAAAACGAAAAGGCTGACGAACTGGCGAGACAGGGATAGGAGATGTCTGAAGAAGAACCGATAGAGGCGATATAGGTGCCTTCAAAGAATACTTTTCTAAATTGGAAAAAGCAGTATGGAATTCGACAAATCAGTCCAACATATCTGGTTGTCGAATTTGAAAAACTGCTGTGTCCAGCAGGCGACAACAGGAAATTCAAGGAACTAATTGAATAGTTGCCGTAGTCTAGTGGGTAAAACACGGATGCAGAAGAGTGCACATGACTAGCATGTTTTAATGCTTTAACCGCGGTATAACTTTTATGTCCTGTTAAGATTGTTAAAAGTGCCTGAGCAATTTTCGGATGGTAAAGAAAAAATTTGTCAGGCGAAACAGCTCTTTGTATGGTCGTTTTAGGTTAGGTTAGGTTAGAGGACGTGTACTACTCAATTAAGACAAGTACAGAACCCGGAGGTCGAATTAACCCATTGCGATCAAATTGAAAGCATTTTCTATATTGAAACTAACTTAGGCACAATTTTTTTCTGGGAGGAAAATATGCCAAGTGAATTTTACTTCGTTCTTCATCCGGATTACAGAGTAAGGCTCTTTATCTTATCTTGAAGATTATAAACTCAATGCTTACATACATACATAATTGGTCATTACAACCCTTCAGTCAGGATTACGTCCTAGTTTCTCACACCACGTATGTTGTGTGTGTTAATTTTATACATGTGTGATGGGACCTACAGTTTAAAGTCGACTCCGAACGACTGATTTTTGAGAAACATTTTCATGGCAATTTTATTTAATCTCGAGAGTTTTTGCCAGAAATCTGCTGGGAGGAAGTCGGCGAAGGAATACTTTTTGTATTTTATTTTGATGTCTGGCCTGGGGCCCGAACCCTGGATTTTCGTCTAATAAGCCAACACACTACCTACTAGACTACGGCGATTTGTGGTCGTTTTACTACTACTCCTATCGTTTTACTACTGAAGAATGGAATTTATTTTATCATTTTCTCTGTCGCTCTCTCTCTCTCACTCTCTCTCTTGATGAGAGATTATCATTAATTAAAGCAAACTTTTATTAACTTTGTACTTTCACTTTGGGATTTTTTAAAACTTTTAATTGTTTCGTTTTAATTTTTGTGAAATCCTTTAAACATTTTCAACATAAAAATCAATTTTTTTTGCTTTTGTTTTTCTATCATAAATTCATTTTGTATGTGTTGTTGTATGCATATAATACCAGCATCCCAGCTCTGTATACTTGACCCGCTTTAATAAATAAAATGTGGATGCACTTAAACTTCTCTTGTTTTTTGTTTTTTTTTTAATAATAAAACAACAAAATAAAATGAAAAATTATTAATTATTATTATTATTGTTGTTGTTATGGTTATTGTTAAACAAATATAATAACGATAATAATAATCATTATTATGATAATAATTAAATGAGTAACATAATAACACATACACACTATCATACACACACACATATGTACATATAAATAAATATAAATGTATTGTGTGTTAATATTTTTATATTATTAAGAGGAGCTCATCATCATATCATACTGATACTGATGTTGATAATACCACAGCAAGCAGCAAGCAACAGCAACAACAATAACAATAACATCACGAAAAGTTGTAATAATAAAAACAATATTCGCACATAATGTTTATGTAGTTGCAACATTGCAACAGCAACATCAACACCTACACCAACAACTTTAATATTTTTTTTTTTTGTTTCATGTGATCCACTTATTGTTTAATAAAGTGGTTTTTAAAATATTTAAACAAAATATTTCTGTGTGTGTGTGTGCGTGTATGTATATATATGTGTGTAGGAATAATAACACTATGCAACAGAATACAAAAAATTAAATAAATACACCCGAGTAACTACATAGTCTAAGTTGTTCAGTTAGTTGAGTAGAAGCAAAGAAAATAAAGTATAAAGAATGTGCATTTTAACATATTTTGGAATATTTTTCAAAAATATTTCATGACGCGGGGGGAAAGATAGAAGGGAAGATCACAGAAAGCAAGAGCGTAACAATGCGTTGCTCTCATCGTGCGTTTTTGTTGTTTGTCCACTGTTTTATTTATTTTTCTGAAATCACTTATTCTGGTGTTAAAAATAGACGTCGGCACCAATGTCCCTCAGGAGAAGAACATCGTCGGCTTTTTACACACATAGGACACGAACATCAAGAATATTCGTTAAAAAGAGCGTAAAAATGCAATCAGTTGCTTGTTGCTTGTCAGCTTCTAAAGAAGAAGGTTCATGTTGCTTTTTTTCAGACTTCAATGATACATCCAAAGAAATATCACATTAGTATTCACTAATATCAATGATTTCGATTTTTGGAAGAATACTTGCCAAGTTAAATGCGGTGTCTTTAGGAATTTAGTGCAGTAAATTTTTTTATATTTTCCGCTCACATATACATATTATTGCGCTAATAAGCAGTGCTGTCAGATGTGGCGATTTCTCGCCAAAACGTGGCGATTTTTCATTGCCTTTGGCGACCAAAATTTTAATTGGCGACGTGGCGATTTTTTGGCGATTTACAGACTAGTTGGCGATTTATTTTGCTATTTTTAACTATTTTTAAATTAATTAATAATACGGTAATTTTTCTCCGATTTGATCAAACGAAATGTCAATCTCTTCAAAAGATAATGCATTTTCAGAAAGTCTCGACTTATTTCATATTTTTTTTTATCAAATTTTACAATTAAGAATAGATAAACTTGAAGAAATATAAAAAAGTAATATTTTCAAAGTTTGCCCCATCAAATTCACAACATATAAGTTTGAAGAAAATGTTTATGTATACCGTTTTAAAGACTAATATCTCCCCTTTCTAAAAAAACTTTTGGTTTTTAAAATAGGTTCAAACATATTTGGGTAATAAATAATTTTGTGTGAAAAGATAAAAAAATCCGTTTTTGTCAAATAAAACAAGTTTGTATTGTTTTAAAGGGGTCGAGAAAAATAAAAAATAAATATTTTTGAGTTCTACTCAACCTAGTGAATAACTTAGACTATGTGGTTACTCGGGTGTATTTTCACTGTCGCACTGTGTAATTGTTATTATTACTGTTCTTGTTTTTGTTGTTATTATTGTTATATTAACAAGGATTATATTTAATACCCTACACGAGAACGCGGAATAAAGTTACGACATCATGTTTAGCACCACGCTTAGCAGCCATCCTTCTGAAGACAGCTTGGGAAAACCAAAGTAACTTGTAGCACATGGCCTTTTGAAGTCTTCTTCTAGGTTTTTTGAAGCTTCTTAACCCATGTCTGTGAAAATTAAGCACGGGCTTAAGCATTCACAAATTAGACCTTTTTCCATGGAAGGAAATTATAGAAAGTTATAAAATTTCTACGCAATCTGGTACTGCAGTCTTTACTAATGCAAATGCAGAATGAAAGCCGTAGTGGTCCTGTCAACTTTGCAACGTCATTTAGATCACAGGATCTTCTGCTAGAATTAATTTTTCTTCTGATATTCAAACTGATAACAAGAAGTAGAAAGCTTAATCTGAATCTCAGAATACAGAGACGTCGTTGGTAGTTCAAGAGTATGAGGAACGAGATAGCGGTCTGAATGCGTATATGGATGATGGAGTCCTACTTGGAAATTTACTATTCTGTAACTGTCGTTATATACATATGCATTCGCCGTAGTCTAGTAGGTAGTGTGTTGGCGTATCAGACGTGAGGCCACGGTTCAAACCTCAGGTCAGACATCAAAAAGAAAATATGAAAAAAAATATTTCTCCAGCGACTTCCTCTCAGCAGATTTCTGGCAAAAACTCTGAGAGTAAATAAAAATTGCCATGAAAAGTTTAGCAAAAATCTGTCGTTCGGAGTCGACTTTAAATTGTAAATCCCGCCACGCATGTATAAAATTAGCACGTACAACATAAGTGGTGTGAGAAACTACACACAGTTACTAAAGTATACATACGGTTAACAAATGTCAGAAATTTTTTAACCAATCCGTTTTCGTTGAAAATCTTTATAGTTTCATCGATTTTAAGACGGTCTTTCGCATTGGATAAAAAAATGTCTGAAATTTAACTGAATTGTGGCCCTGCACAGGCCCACAAAAGTATACATCCGATTAACAAATTTCAAAAATTTCTGAACCAATGCAAAAGGCCGTCTTAAAATCGAAGAAAGATGTCAGACAATTATAAAGATTTTCAACGAAAACGGATTGGTTAAAAAATTTCTGAAATTTGCTAACCGTATGTATACTTTTATGGCTGTGTATAGGTCTAGAATACTTCTCTAGAAGTTTTTTTTTTCTGGCCAAAAGCAACGACGACTGAATCTTTTCTACGTGACAGAAAAAAGTATTTTCATTTCACTTAAGCACATTCCATTGAAGAACGGAAACAACATACGTAGTGCCGTTGCTGTAATGACACCCTACTGTCATTAATAAGCACCTTTAATCTCTGCAGTATAAGGTTGAGAAGCGTCCTAGCTTCTACAGCCTTTGCAGAAGCTGTTGTGAGGTATGCAAAACCAAAGGGCGTGTGTACAGAAGAGCAAGTACATTGCTATAACTGCTTTTTGTGGGTTCTTAAATGGACTCTGATTAGACTTAGGACAAGGTTAGTCTTGTCTGCCTGCAAGTGTATTCATTATCCCATCGTACCTTTGGATTTGTTTGCCCTTACTATGAGGAATAGAAATCCTAAAGTTGGAATTACTTCCAATTTTCTGTGCATCTTCAATGTCGCCATGTCCAGAAAATAAGTTTCGCTAAACACTGAATGCTTTATTATTACCTCTAAGAAGGCCGTGTGTCTTCTTGATGTAATGTACATTTTCTAATGGTCGTTTTATAGACGTGATATGTATTCGAATATCGAATTCAAACAGTGACAGTCTTTATTTCGGGCCAAATAGTACAACAGCAATCGGATAGTACAGAGCATAATCTAAGAAAATGGTCCATATCTGAGTTTATCGCGTGATCTGAATACAACAGTGAATTTTGGATATTGTTTACAAGGAGTTATAAATCATAATCAGAGAAAGAAAGATCTCCTCAGTATTTTCATTATAAATCCAAGAACGAGAGTGCGTTTAAGTATTCTATCCTATCAACACCAACTGCAACCAAGAATTTGAAATGAACATAGCTTCCGTACTTCCATGCCTTTTTGGTGGCGCTTAGATTTGCGCTTTAGCAGTTACTTGTTTCGCTTACTTGTCAGTGAAAGATAGTAAACAACTAAATTGTTGTTGTAGTAGTTTTACGAGCACCTGACTGCCTCGATCGTTATAACCACATTTGATAATCTTTTTATTTATTTAGCTATTCATTACAATACAATTACAAATTATATTATAATTATATACGAGCGGAGTAATTTGAGCATATGCTCGGAATAGTGTCACAGACCAGAGTCTCTGGTGGAAATCGAACCCACTACCCTCACGCTAATAGTCTAGCACCCTACCCACTAGACTACCAGGGCACCCTATACATCTTTTTCTTCGTGGTGAAAAGACATGGTTTTGTATAAAAATTGAATAAAATTTCATGTCTAAGTAACGTTCACAGCGGTATTCTGTAAGGCAAACAATTTCAAAAACTCTTACTAAAAAAAACTTAAAAATATTTGAGAAATTGTGTGCTTTCCAGATGCAAATTCGATTGTCTGCAAACACTTGTCTTATAAAAATATAGGGGAGGCGAATAAAGCATATAAGGAGAGGACTCACACATAAAACTAACAGTAAAAATAATAATAATGGTAGTCATTTTACTCAGCTAATGAAAGCCACACACACACACTCTCTCTCTCCTATATTCTCTTCAAAAAAATAAAAGTTGTTGTACAACAGTAATTGAGAGCGAAAAAACGAAATAAATTTTAAAAGATTTGCTACAAAAATAAATCTTGTTGTATAAAGAATTTAAAGAAATTATTGTTGTTTAACTAACAACTCCTTGTTGTTGTTGTTGATGTTACAATATAATATAAAGTTAGTTTTTGTATTGTAGTTGTCGTTGATATTGTTGTTGTTTTATATTGCAGCTGTCTACACAAGTGCACAAGTGTATGTATGCAACAACATCTTTGACTTGTAACACTCTCTCCCGCTCTGTCACTCCTATCTCTTATAAAAATTGTTTAAAAGCATATATTGTATGTATATGCCCGAACTGTTGAAATTTTTGTTTGTTTCTTCAAGCGACTTACATAAATGACATGTAAAAAACGCCAAATGTTGTTGAGAATATTTTGATATTCTCAAGCCAATATAGGAAATATTGAAGGGCTTAAGAGCTCAGAGGTTAGGAAGAGAAAGAGAGAGAATGAAAGAGAAAGGAGAAGCAAGACAATAATTGCCCAACTTAAAGGCGAGAGCACATTGAAGAGACTTATTTTTATGAAACAAAATGGCAACACGACGTGACTACACCGACAGTCAGGGTGTCTCCATACATATCATAAGTAAAATATAATTTTCTTCAATGATTTGTACATAATACGACAGTCTCCAAACACAAAATCATATAAGGAAACTTGCATGATTTTAGAAATATTTTAGAAATACTTCCTCCAAAACATTCGTTACATTGATGGCCAAGGAAAACATTCACGGCTTCTGAAATAACAAAACTTACTTTGAAAAGTTTATAGATAGAAACATGTCGCCGAGAAAACGAATTCTGGTAGGCGATGCAAAGTTGTATCGCTCAACTGCTGGCTGTTTTTTTTTTTGTACGTCAGTCTCGTTAGGGGATGATCTCTATTCAGGCAGCTAGGAATAAAACTAGGAGAGAATAATAATGTGCTACTCAATTAGTGGTTTCTGAAACAGATAACGGTTAAATATTTTTCAACTGAAATTACATTTATTTGGCAACTAGTTTGCCTGATCTGATGATCTGGTGGCATGATGAGACCGAAAAGTTACCGCTAATTTAGAGCGCTATGGCCATATAATAACCGACTATTTTTTTGTTCGCCATTGAAGGTTCTGGTTTCAACAGAGCTGTGTCACCAGACACTCAAAACAACAGATACTGGCTTTATTGCAACATAACCTCAATCTTTTACGTGGCATTGGAAAATCTGCCAGCAGCATTATTAGCAGGGTCTTGAGTACTATACCTACATCGACGCTGGAGATAATCTTATGCCTCTTTCCGCTGGAATTTCGTTGTAAGGTTGTAATTTGTAAAATTAAGTCAGCCTGTCTATGTGGCTGGACAGTGGCGTGCATCAAAAGTTAGTCACTCGAGGATTCCAAAGGAATTTTACACTCTCCAAAGCATCGACTAAATGAGACCCTAAACTTCTCGAAAAAGTTCAAAACATACATTCCCGATGAAAACATTTGAAAGAAAAGTGTAATGAACATTCTGAATGATGGTGCGAAATTCGATGAAGCTGTGGGTGAAAGAATCTGAGCAAAGTCGAAGTATACAGCTTAGCAGAGCAAAGCAAAGGAAGAGTTGGCCATATGAACCGCGGTAATGTTTATTAAGGATGAAAATTTCGCTCAGAAATATATTAGCATACTCTGTGATACCCATGAGGCTGTGAGAGAACTGGGATCTTATGTGACTCGATTCTAAGACTCAAATCTCTCAATGAGAATGCATAGCTGGGTGTTAGAAAACTGGTTTCTAATATGACTGGGCTTTAAGAAGTGAAACTCTCATTGAGAAGGCAAAGCTTTACGACATTAACATGGGTACAAAGGCACATCAGTACCGAATCACAGAGACATTCTAGGAAACTGCCTAATAGATGAACAGGCTAGATATGGCAAAACTATCGCACTTTGATGAGTACTCTGCATTAGAAGACCCAAAGAAAACTTGTGAGCTCTTAATTAACAATGCAGTAATGGATGCCGACAGCGGCAAGTGGGAAACTTTGGATGCAGGCAGTATAGCACACAGCAAATCTGGTTAAGACTGAATGGAGGCAAGTTTTACTATAAGAGGCGAAAGGTGGTTGGAATTATTACTGGGCATTGGCATGTGTTGCACCAATTCGAAACGAAATTGTCTTTCGACATTTGGCAAATGACTTGTGGAGGAGCTGAGGAATAAATGGAAACCGGAGCTGGTCGAATTAGGTACATTAACCAGCGTTATATGGGAGAGGAAGACAATACCTTGGGTTCTGTTGTACAGGCGATCTCAATCACATTAGGAGTCTTAGTGATTGCGTAAGAAGCTCTGAAAGATTACAGAACTAGGGCACATGGACTGACGTTTTACTTGTTCTCAAAATCTTTGTCTACACTGTTGTGAGAGAAATTTGAAAGAAACCAAAGTGTGAGTATACATTTGTTCTTTTATTTTTTTCTCTCTCTTCTCTCTCTTTCATTCTCTTTCTTTCATTTTGATTGTTTAGTTTAATAAATGTGCTGGAAAAGTGATTATGCTGCCATGTTTGTCGTAAGTGTTTCGTGCTGTTTGTACTCTCGTCTTCGTATAACAACTACAAATAAAGTCATAAAACGAAGCAGAATTTTGATTTTTTTGTTTGCTGCTGTTTAACGGAAACAGATTTTTCTGTGTTTGTGTTTACATTAGTATTAGTAGTACAGGAAGTACTGGCACGTTTTCTATCTTATTTAAGGCATTACAAAATCACAAAATATTTCTTCGAATAGACTTTCAAACAACAAAAAAAATGTTTTTTGTTTTTGTACGGAATCATGTTTAACCATGATTTATGTTATGCAGTATAAAGAACATTGAAATAGATAAACTATTACAATTTGATTTATTTGATTGATTTTATTATATTTTCTTTATGTTTCATAGAAAAAAGCAAAAAAACGGATTTTTTTGTTTCTAAAAAAATCACCACACTGACACTCAAATGAATTGATTTTTTTTTTGGAAATTTTTTTCATAGCAATACTTACAATTATTAACTTTGGTCAATAAATTATTCAATTTTTAGTTGCTAGTATAAAACATCATTGCACAACTCACCTAAAAAGAAAAGAGAAACAGAGAAAAAGAGAATTAAAAACAAATTTTTTTTTTCACACAAAATTAAAATAGAAATTTAATTACATTTCATTGCATAATAAATTCAATAAAACATAATATGTTTTCATTCTAAATCAATAAATAATTGTTTTTATTGAACAAAAAAAATTGAAAAGAAAAAATATTGTAATAAATCCCCTAAAATTATGCCATGATTTTCAAAGTACAAACAACAACAACAAAAACAGATTCATAAACACGCACACACACACTGCTAGCTTAAACGTGTAAAAATTAATTAAAATATGCATGTGTGTGTACAAGTGTGCATAATAAGTGGGTTTGTATGTGTAATCCACACAAATTTTAATAATTTAAATTCCAAAAAAAATCCTTTCAATTGTTGGCTTTGTTTTCTACACAATACATAGTGATTTCCTTTGTTAAGCATTAAAAAAAAAGAAAAATTGCCTAAAAATATGCCTCATTTTTTTTTGCTCCGTAATATATGCTTTAAATAACTGTGTGCATATTTGTGGAATATTCTTGATATATTTTTACAAAATAATTTATGGGGAAATGCTTTTTCATATCAATTAATTGATTAAAATTAAGATTTTAAATTACGACAGTGATTTTTGTTAATATCCTGCCTGAAGTCGCAGTAATCTAGTAGGTAGTGTGTTGGCTTATTAGGCGTAAAGCCAAGGTTCGAGCCCCAGGCCAGACATCAAGACAAAATACAAAAAGTATTTCTTCGGCGACTTCCTCTCAGCAGATTTCTTTCAAAAACTCTGAGAGAGTAAATAAAATTGCCATGAAAAGTTTCTCAAAAATTTGACGTTCGGAGTCGACTTTAAACTATAGGTCCCGCCACTCATGTATAAAATTAACACACACAACATAAATGATGGGAGAAGCTTGGTCGTAATCCTGACTGAAGGACTGCAATGACCAATCATGTATGTATGTAAGAGTATATTGCCTTCGTACTATGGCGTTACCTTTTGTTACTACATAGCTTGAGATTTATCTTGTTTAACATCGTAATCCCCAGCAACCCAAAATAGGCTTTCCTTTCCCTCAAATTTCCTATCCTATTATTTCTATTTTTGGCTCAACTTAAAGTAAGATTGAAAAAATCTCCCTGTAAGTTTACTAACACTTTTGCACAGACGACCCTCGTCTTTCCGTTTAAAAGGAGTATGAATTTTATTAAAACAATTTAAAATCTTTTTTTCGTTGACTGGTTTCTTGAAATTTCTTTTCGTTTTTGGATTTTTCTTAATGAAATTTAGTTGGAAAACAAGAAAAGAAATCAAGAAAAGGAAACAAGAAAAAGGAATATTAATGGGTCATGCGAGTATATTGTCGGTACGCCCACTTCCTGTCCTTCAAACTGTCAACAGTGTTTTACGGTAAAAAAAATAAGTGTCAGCAGCAGTAGAAGAGAAGAAGGTTTCGTGTTTTGTTTTCTTTTTTGGGAAGAGAATTTTTCAATTCAATAGCACAGCACAAGAGTAATTTAATCAAGAGAAAACTGGATGGATGATAAGCAACAAAAACCAAAGAGGGCCATTTATTAATAAAAACACAAGAAAAGGAAGAAAAGGAAAGGAAGAAGGAAGTAAGGAAGTAAGGAGGAATAAAAATTCATTGTAAATATTATGAAAATTCAAATGTTTCACTTTCCTTTACTCTGTTTACTGCACTCTCATAATAAGCGTATGAATTTGATGATGATTGTCACAACAACAACAACAACAATAACAAAAACAAAGGAAAAGGAAATAATAAAATCGAATGTAATAAAGCATTGCAGTTTCTTCTCTCGAAATTGACAGAGTGTCAGTCAGTCAGTCAGTTATTTGAATTTCAAAAAGAAAAGAAAGAAAGAAATACAATGAAAATCAAAATGAAAGTTAATTAATACGAAGAAGAAAAAGGAGCCCCCAAACACAGCTGGCTAATTGGGGGGGAAGAAAGGTAGTAGTAGTGAGGGTGGGGTATGTTACTTATTAAACAAAAGAAAGAATCGAATTGAAAAGTTGACAACAATAAAAACAAAGAAACAAATTGTAAATGGCCGTCAGGCAACAAGACAGCATGAAGACAATTAATGAATGAATAATGATGATGATGACTGTCAAACAGATAAACCAGTAAACAATTAAATTTGAAATATTTAAGGCACAGTGGAACAAAAAAAAAATTATAGTCTACAAAATTTCGATATGAGTCATTTGAATATCAAAAAACAGGGAAAAAAATGATGTGTGTAAAGATAAATTCGATTTCATAAACCAAAGAAGCAAACCCACACTTTTAGCAGCGCCACTTCTTACCGGAACACTCTTAAGTGTTTAACAGTGGCAATAATTATTGCAACAACTGGGTGGCTGATATGTATTGCAACCAACTTCAGGTTGTTATCATTTGTAAACCGCTCGTCTGACAACAGCTGACAGATTTATTCCAGTGACAGTTCATTTTGTTATTAACAAGCTCACAAAAGCATTTTGATCTATTGCATTCAGAAAAAAAGTTATTCGTGATGGAATTCAAGCGTGATAGTGTGATTGCTTTATATTTGGCTGGAAAACCACAGGTGGCTGGCTATCGTTAGAGCCCTCCAGCATTTAAATGTGAATAAATCTTTTGTTTCTCGCACCATTGCTCGTTACCGTGATACTGGCAGTGTTGCATCACGTCCAAAAAGTGGAAGAAAAAAAACGGTAACAACACCAGAAATGATCCGAAAAGTGAAGGCCAGATTTGATCGAAATCCACGCCGCAGTGGTAGAAAAATTGCTCGTGAGCTGAAAATATCGCGAGAACGGATACAACACATATTGAAAAATGAGCTTGGACTAAAGCCATTGAAGTTCCAAAAAGTTTCCAAAAAGAGCTCACCGATGGACAAAAAAACGTTCGACTGGAAAGAGCCAAGGAGTTACTTCGCTTGCACGAAAGTTGCCAGTTACCGAATTTGGTTTTCTCCGATGAGAAGCCATTCCAATTTGAGCAGTTTGTGAACAAACAAAATGATCGGGTTTACTTGCCAAAGAGGTCAGCTGAAAATTTACACCTGCGATTGGCCACCAGAACTCAAGCGCCGCCGATGGTAATGGTGTAGGCCGCCGTAACGGCCGATGGTCGCTCCCCGCTCGTATTCATCGACCGTGGGGTCAAAATAAATACCGAATATTATCGGGAAAATGTCTTAAAGACAGTATTGAAGCCCTGGGCAGACAAATATTTCGGCCGCAGACCATGGACATTCCAACAGGATTCAGCACCACCGCACTCAGCACGCGTCACACAAGAATGGCTTAAAAAGGAGGTTCCTCGCTTCATTTCTACCGCACAATGGCCACCAAAATCTCCGGATCTCAATCCGTTGGACTTTTACGCCTGGGGCATTTTGGAGAGCAAGGTTCTCACTAAAAAATACCAAAGTGTTGATAATCTCAAGACGGCGCTTCGCCGCAGAGCTACTTTCGTGCAGCCTGTGATGGCTTTGGCCAATTCGAACAAATCTAAACTGATTCTAAAATTTTATGTTATTTCCAACATTTTTTGCTTTTGAACAATAAAATTAAAAAAATATAGTGAGATTCGCACCAGCCCTGGCCAGCTCATTAGCAATGCAATTTCTAACGATACCATTATGACCCGGAGAATATGAAAGAATTCAATATGACCACGATGACCTCCGCTTGGAAAACACAGCAGTGGTCGGCTGGCCTATAAGAAAGTTTACTATCAGAACCCTACATATATAAATTGCTGATTACAACACTTCAATTAGGATTACGACCTAGCTTCTCACACCACGTTGTGTGTATTAATTTTATACATGATTGGTGGGATCAACAGTCAACTCCGAACGACAGCTTTCTTTGCGAACCTTCTCATGGCAATTTAATTCGCAATCGGAGTTTTTGCCAGAAATCTAATGAGAGGAAGTCGCCGAAGAAATACTTTCCTTCATAACTCTTTCTGTTGGAGATGTCCGACCTGGGTTTTTAACCGTGGTCTTACGTCTAATAAACCAACACACTACGGCGATTACGGAACCCTAAATATCTTAAATGTACTACCCATTACTTCAACAATCTCTCAAGAGTCCCCTTTTGGGACCAGAACATGTAGGAATAGCTGAAACTGACCATAAAAATGGTGACAATCGACCTACTGTGGAAAAAATGGACAGGATTCTAATGAAATTTGCAAAGCTGAGTTCAGGCATGAGTACCATCGGAGTGTAGGCACTGACGACAATATCGCATCTGTTCGGTAGCGATGGTCGGTTCCAAGGTCTTCGCAGCAATTGGCTGCTTATCCAGTATTCAACATCAATAAAGAATCGAACTCACGCAACAATTGAAGCCTGTTGTCCATTCACGATGCCACAAATGCGCCGATTGATTTCTACCGCAACAGCGTACAAAATTGTTGCATGTGAAAGCCGAAGAACTCTGAAATGGTTGTAGAAAAGCTGTTACATCCAGAAAAGGAAGGAGCATCACTGGACACTGTATTTTTTTCCTTCTTTTGAAAGTTGCTCTGGAGCAACTCTTATTGACAATACAAGGCGCTGTGGCTATACGATAACCGACTTTTTTACCTTCAAATTTAAGGTTTTGAAGTGGACGGTATGTGGTGTCATCAGTATGTTGTCACGCATTAGTTCTGTGATATCAATTGGTCGTCAAGACTGTGCTTCCCATGCCTACCTTATCTAGATTTTTATCCAGGAAAAGAATTGAAGTTGCCGAAGTCAAATAGGTAGTGTGTTGGCTTATTACACAGGAAGCCATGGTTCAAAGCCCTACTAAGACATCTCGGAAAAAACGGCGACTTCCTCTCTTCACTCTAAGAGTAAATAAATTTTCTACCAAAAGTTTCACAAATCCGGGCCCAATGCGGCCTAAGTGAGTCCATCCAAAAATTTCTCTTGGATGGGCAGCCACCTCTACCTACCTACCTTCCTTCACAAATCTGTTGTTTAGAGGCGATATTAATCTGTGTGCCCTACCACTCATGAAAAAAATTAGCACCACAACATGTGTGGTGTGAGAAGCCAGGTTGCAATTCAGGCCACAGGGTTGTAATGTATTAAGTAAGTGACGCCGTTAGACATTTTGCTTAAGGCAAAGGCCCAACCACCGTGACATTATCGTCTGAATACCGGCTCATAATGTTTTAAAAAATGATCGACGAAAATTATCTCAAAAGGATCAACTGCTACAAACAATTGAATAAAGTTATGAAAAACCATTTCAACTTCCAATTTAAATTTAAATTTTTTATGACAAGTCCTTCGAAAAGGAAGTGCCACAAGGTAAAGCAAGAAAACTGTGTGAAATAGAAAGGCCAAATAAATTGCAGGATCATAAAAGTATAGTTAGACGCTAAAGAGGAGCTTAAACGACAACTTATTTAAAGAAGAAGAAAAAAAGTGTTACCAATATCTATCTTGGTGCCACACCACACTTATTTTATTATTTTTAAATAAAATAAATCATTTGATTTTGCATAAAATTACGTTTCATTTTTTCTCTTTTTCTTCAATTCTTTTCTTTTCCATTTTGTGGCATGAAAACCATCGTAAATGTTGCCCTAACAACCTGTATACCTAAACCAACCTGAGATGTTGGATTATTAGAAGCAGAGAGAGAGAGAGAGAGAAAGGATATTTTGTAAAGCATAAACGATATACAAAGGAAAGGATTCAATATAGTTTTTCTACGTTTTCCAAAGGCTCTTATACTCTATATATGGTGGTATACACATTAGGGAGGATCATTGTTTTATAAAAAAAATTCAGCTGAAATATGATGGAATACAGGTTTTTAAAAAAAGTAAGGGAAAAGGGAATAAAAAGGTGTTCTTCGAGTTTCAACACATTCTTAAACCATGGAAAGCCTTTAAAAATAAAAGGTAAAAGGCGAATTGGAGAATCAAAGTTATTATCCCTGCGACAAACAGCCAGTAGTAGTCTGTTAAAGATAATGCTCGACATTGCAGAATACTTTGGAGATTTATCAAGACGTTAATGTGCTCAAACCGTTTCAAAGGCACACATTCAAAACATCAGTACATCAACTCATGTTACCACTGGGTTAGCCGATAATAACCCCCCCTTAATTGGAGACTTAAGTGACATTAAAGTGAGAAAAAGAATGAGATTTTCTAGGCACAAAAGGTTAAACTAGTTTGCATAAAACCATTCACGGCAACAGAATGGTAACTGCAAGCTTTGCAGTGCCTTAAAATGCAGTACATAGTTCCGCCATCCACCTCAATATTGCCACCTGAAGATTGCCAGACTGAGTTACAATAACTACACTTATCATTTGATATGTTTGGGAACGTATCTCATCAGAATTGAATAATTTTAAAACAACAACCATCATCAAATCCTCAGCAAAGACACAGCCATCCACAGTTAAAGGTTTCTTCCACTGAGGTTCCACACAATGATTGAAGAGGCTTTATTGCCTCTGTAAACCATTCATTTAAGAAGCCTCCTATCCCACCAGAGAGGATAACAACAATGACGGACATCATAAGAAGACGAGTTAGTTTCTTGATATAAAAAGGAAGGACTCAGCAGTTTACAAGAGTTATGCATTCCATCTCACTACTCTCAGCACTAATATGGGCATATGCGCCAGATAACATAGGCACATTAATGCTCTGAGTACAGTCAGAAGTTCATACATGGCAATGTCCAAAGAGGCAATTGCTTCGGGAAAATCTCAATAGATAAAGCATTAAAGCAGAAAATCGCTCACGATCTATTCAATAATGGTAGAGAGAAATTCCTCATAAGGATCGATGGATAAACATATGCTCTGCTATTCTGTTTCATATTGTGGAGTATGAGACCGCTTGGCATTCAGTTTGTCATAGTAGATCACATAAGTAGATCCGATCCGTCCACAGGCATGCTTTCAGATAGCCTTACTCGACCACTCAGCCTGCATGGAGTGGAAAAAGTGAAACATGTAACGCCCATGTGTAACAATTCACCGAGGAAGGTCGAACATATGTACATACATAATTGGTCACCCTTCAGCCAGGATTACGACCGAGCTCCTCACACCGCTTAAGTTGCGTGTTTTACATTCCATGAGCGTCGGGACCTACAGTTTAACAACAACTCCGAACGACAGATTTTTAATAAGCTTTTTCATGGCAGTTTTCGTTTATTCTTAGAGTTTTTGCCAGAAATCTGCTGAGAGGAAGTCGCCTAAGAAATATGTTCTTTCATATTTAATTTTGACGTCTGACCTCGGCTTTGAACCGTAGCCCCACGTCTAATAAGCCAACACACTACTTGAGATTACGGCGACTTATTTATCGAATTAATTTCATACATTAATGCCGTACATCACCATACTCTAGTAGTGTTGGCTTATTAGAAGAAAACCCGTGGTTCAATCCCCAGCTGAGACGTCGCGACCTAAGCAAAATCTGAAAACAATGCTTTTTTCAGAAACTTCCTCCCAGCAGCCTTCTGGCAAAAATTCCGGAAGTAAATGAAACTACAATGAAGAGAAGCTGTGGTTCAATCCCCAGCTGATGCTTCGCTAACTAAACAAAATCTGAAAACAATGCTTCTTTCAGAAACTTCCTTCCACAGCCTTCTGGCAAAAATTCCGGAAGTAAATGAAACTGCAATGAAGAGTTTCTCAAAGCGGTCGTTCATAGTCAATGTTGAAGTGCAGGTCCCGCCAATCATTGATAAAATTAACACACTAAACATGGGTAATGGCAGAAAATGGGTTGTATTCCAACCAAAAAATTTGTAATGCGGCGTGAATTACAGACTTTAACGCTGAATTCGAACGACAGGTTTGAAAAACAACTTAAAGATGTCAGAACAGAAATTTGATCCTTAATGCTAGACTGATCCACGTTTAATGCTAGACTGATCCACGGAAAGTATATTAGGGGCAGTAACGACATTGACAATTGGCCGGCCGGATGTTGCGGAAAGATGGTAATCGTACAAAGAAAATTTAGCACAGCCCGTCGTCGAAATAGCAAAAGGAGTACGCCTCAATTAGCAAAGCTAATCACCATTTTATTCAATAGATGTTATATAGGGAAGGACAGTAACCCTATCATTCTAGAATCTATTCCTTTAACGCAGCAAAGAACAATCAATGATAGGAAAATGGAAGAGATAGTTACCACCTTAATATCTTGAATTCTGCAGCTACATTCCCTGTTTGTTTGTTAAGATGTTGGGTTACAATATTTGCTATCAATACATACATATTATGGTACAAAGAATTCCATAAATCAACATTATGACAATGTTTACCGATACGTTAAACAACAAATAGAAGAAGAAAATAAAGAAAAAAGAAAAAAAGAAATAAGAAACGAAGTAGAAAAAATAATAACAACAACGGCAGCAATAACAAGAAAAACAAGAAAATACTGAATAAATATTGAAAATGAAGACGAATTCAAAGCAGCAAAAAAAAGGAAAAACGAACATGAATATGAAATGGAAATGATTATCATACTTTAGAAGCACTGCTAAAGGAATATCACAAGTAAAAATAGAAGATGAAAAACAACTGCAAGGATACCAGGCGGATATATAGCCAAGGATACAAACAACAATTGGTACCCGTGTATACTTCAAACAGCAATGGCAGGCATGCTCCAGCTCATTCTGCTCACTCTCGCCTTAAGTTATGCTTTAATAATTTCTGTTTTTATTCTTTAAGTGTGTGTGCGAGTGAGTAAGTGTGGCGCAATATTTTCCTTCAATATTTTTAAATATGAGACGTAGGAGAAAAAAGGAAAATTTAATACCGTTAGAAAAATAAATAGAAAAATTATATGTCTCGGTGTGTGCGGGCGGGCATGTGTGTGTATACTTGTTATAAATGTCTTCAAAAATAAAAAAGGAGAAAAAATTAAAAGAATATAAAAATTGCAAAAGAAAAATAAGTTCGAATAAGAAAATGTGGCTTTGGCAAGGTGTAAAGCAAAAGAAAAAAAATAAAAAAAATTGAGAAGAAAAACCCGAAAATTTATGTAATTTCATGGCATATGAATTTAAAATAGAACAAACAAATGATTTATAACCCAACACCAACCACCAATACCAAAAGCCCAACAAAATAAAATAAAAATTTTGAAAAACAAAAACAGAAAATTATGAGGAAAATTTATACAATTATGCAGGGTAAAAGAGAAAAAAATAAAAGGTGTTGGGGGGGGGAAATATTTTCTTTATTGGAATGAAGGTCAGAAAAGTAACGAAAGAATTCAAATCACATTTTTGACCCACATATTTAATTAGCTGCTTAGTAATAAGGGCATTCAACCTGGGATGCTAGCTACCCAAAGCTGAAATATTCAGTGGGTGTTTATCGGTTAAACAGTAATCAAGTTGAGGTCAGATTTGCTACACTTGATAGTCGGTTGCATGGTCAAAATTATTTAGACGATCCTCAACCAACAATTTGTCTTCAGCTCATATGAACTGATGGGCTGCCTACCAAACTGTATCAATACAAAGTTTGTATGCAGTTCTACTACTGTATACAAACTATGTAGATATGCAAAGTAACCAAACCAACTATAAATCCGATACCGGATTGCCCTTTGACTGCGTTAAAAATACACATTGGCGATGTTTTGAAATAGAATACATTGTAATGGGTGATTTTTTAAGAGCTATAGGAAAATTTTTCAAAAAAAAACACATAAAATTCAGAAAAATGCATGAAATCTTTATTTGAATCGATAGTACGGTCCATATAATTTAATGTTTGAAGATTATTTCATGCAAATGTTGACCGCAACTGCACCTCAAATGGTCCATCCGCTTAGTCCAATTTTGGCATAGTCTTTCCAACATTTCGGCCGGTATCTCACGAATAAAATCTACAATGTTGTCGTACAATGCGTCAATTGAAGCGGGCTTGTCTTTATAGGCATGAGTTGTAACATAGCCCCACAAAAAATAGTCTAAAGGCGTTAAATCGCACGATCTAGGCGGCCAATTGACCGGTCCCGAACGTGAAATAAAATGTTCATCGAACTCGCCTCTCAATAAGTCCATTGTTACGCGTGCTGTGTGGCATGTGGCACCGTCCTGTTGAAACCACATGTCATGCAAGTCAAGCTCTTGCATTTTGGGCAAAAAAAATTTTGGATAGCATCTCACGGTAGCGCTCACCATTCACAGTTACGATTCGCAGCATCTTTGAAGAAGTACGGTCCAATGATGCCACCAGCCCATAAACCGCACCAAACTGTGACTTTTTCTGGATGCATTGGTAGCTTTTGCAATGCATCTGGCTGATCTTCACTCCAAAATCGACAATTCTGCTTATTTACTAATCCATTGAGCCAAAAATGAGCTTCGTCGCTGAACACAATTTTTCGATAAAGAAGTGGATCTTCGGCCAAATTTCCAAGAGCCCATTCACCAAAAATTCTGCGTTGCGGTAGGTCGTTCGGCTTCAATTCTTGCACCAGCTGTATTTTGAAAGACTTCACACTTCCTTCCTTCCTTCCGCAAAATTTTTCCACGTTGTTGAGTAACAGAGGCCCAATTGCTGCGAACGGCGACCAATCGATAATTGATGGTCATCATTAACACTGGCTGGCCGATACAGCTGCGATATTTTCTTCAGTTTGCACTCTACGTAAGCGTGTTGGTGGTTTAATGTCCAACAATGTAAATTTGGTGCGAAATTTAGTCACAATAGCCCGAATAGCCGCTTCAGTGGGTCGATTAAACTGACCATAAAATGGAAGATGCGCGCGATAAACTTTCTTAACAGAGCACACGCTTTTTGATAATAAAATTCAATGATTTGCAAGCGTTGTTCGGTTGTTAGACGATTCATGGTTAAATTATAGACCAAACTGAAGATGTTGGACAGTGAAACAAAACACGACAACAAAGCAGTGTTGCCAAAAAGATAATAGCTAAAAAATCACCCGTTAGATATTTTGTACAGCGGCATTATGAAACACGATACTTTGTTCAAACACAAAGCAACTAAAAGGCTGCCATGAAGTCGCCGTAATCTAGTATGTATGTAATGCAGTTTATTGGCTTATTAGAGGTAAGGCCACAAACATCAGACATCTCAAACAAAACGAAATCCGTATGAAAAAATATACCTTCGGCAATAAAAAAAAAACTCTGGGGGCAAAAAAAAATTGCCATAAAGAGTTTCTCAAAATTCTGTCGTTCCGAGTAAACTTTAAACTTCAGGTCCCCCACTCAAGTATAAAATTGACACGCAACATAAGTGGTGTGAGAAATTATTTCATAATTATGACATTTACATGGCTTGTACATTGAACTGATGGTTCTCTTCTGCCTTTGTTTCGAAAACTGTTATCCATCTTTTTTCTTTTTTTTTTTTAAGATAACATTCCATGATATCCTTAAAACCATCATCACCACCTTTTACGCTTTCTTTTGATTTCTATGGCCGTATGTTTAAGATATTGCTGCTTGCAAATGGACCTGTTAGGCACCACTTAAGGTCGATCAGAATACTCGAAAGATCTGCAACGATAGTTGTTTACATACATGTGTACATCAAACTTTTCGCCAAGGTAAAGCACTGCATTTTGGTGATTGTATCATCTATAGATGGGGCATTAGCGTGTAACAGATTAGGGTAGGTGGCGGACCCCTCTATGAAAGGTAAAATAACCCACTCTTAGGTGAAAATTTAGGCTCACTATGCTACCACAAATCAATACTCAATCTAGTGACTAAACATTCCTTATAAGAAACCATTTAGTCTGCGCAATAAATTTTGTTATGGCACCATTTTGAAGAATTCACTCAAAGACAACAGAAAATAAAAAGGCAAGAATAGAAATCAACCTCTCCATTGCAAGAGCTACTCACTCATACTTGTGTTAAAAAATAATATCTTTCTCGTCAAAAGATCCACAGCCTCTGCAGAAGTTAGCCGAGGACATTCAAAGTGTTTCGATATGACTTCCTTCCTTCTCATCGTTAGATACACAACCTCTGCGGAAGTCATCCTATGACATTTGAAGTCATGTTAGGTCTTTGGGTGCGCCTTTCAATACGCTAGTGACCTCAAAGAAACGCTACAGTGCGATAGAAGTTCATGTTATTAAAGGAAAGATGACATTAGTCCAGGATTTAACGTGAGTTTCGCCATGACGGCATAGCCCACGGTACTCACAGCACGGGTGGAAACAATGCGTCTACCAGCGCCCCCACGCACAGTGATGCAACCACAGGTTATGAGCATACCACTGGTCACATCACCATACGTAAGAACCAATTCAAAGCCTTGCATTTGGACAAGACTTTTCTCTTGGTTAGGGGTGGGTAGATAGTCTCCCACTCTACTTTTTACAGTGGTTAAGAGTGCAACGCCTCATCGAGCTTGCGCTCTTCCAGCGATTTGGCTTTAAACCACAGCCACCACGTTGCTCCCACAAGGGGGCCTCATCATTGTCGGGAAGGAAAGATGACAATCAGCTGCCTTCTATTCAAGCCGGGCCTAACAATGTTGCACGTACCCTCATACTGTCAATGAAATTGAGACTTCTTGTAAAATCGCTGGAGAACAAATAGTTTAACTGGTGCAGTCGAAATACCTATGCTGTGCAACAAAGCTTTGCAAAAAAAAAAGATCGTATTGATCGATGCAGATCACTGGAATGTGCTTTACTTCACAACATACATACATACATCATACATAGTTGGTCATCACAACCCTTCAGTCATTAGTACGACCCAGCTTCTCACACCACTTATGTTGTGTGTGTTAATTTTATACATGTGTAGCGGCGTGGCATGCAGTTGAAAGTCGACTTTTCATGACAATTTTATTTGCTCTCAGAGTTTTTGCCAGAAATCTGCTGACATGCAGAATATACTTCGATTTGATCGAGATGTCTGCCCACTTGGGGTTTGAACCGTGGAATAACGTCTAATATGCTAACCTACTACCAAGTAGACTACGGCGATTTCACTTCACAACATGGTATCTCAAAATCCTTCTAAAACTCGAAACATGTCGCGGTCAAAAATGTAGGTTGGGAAAATGGCACCGCAAACGATGGCTTATAAAGGCTTATAAAGGCTTATAAAGGCAAAAGGCCAGCCGAGGCAGCCATTTGAATGAAATTATTTTCCATTGTTAACCGGAAGGATTGTACTTTCAAATAAAAAAAAATATTGAGAAAATATTCAGTAGTTTTTCTTTTTAAAGCATTTTCAAAAAAAAAAAGTTATTTGGCGGACCCTTTACCAAGTAAATCCTATTGATTAGTATACTTCCCCTTGCCATATGCATTTGCCGATATAATGGCTTCATTAAGTGTTATGTGTGTGGTTATGGCTCAATCCGTTTTTGTGTGTGTTCATCGGTTGTGCAACTGCATGTATACATGTGTGTGTCTGCACGTGTGCGTGAGAGAGAGTATTAGTGGTTTAGATTTTTATTTATGCTGCTCGATAAGTATCAACCAATACATGCAGTGCCAATTCCACCTCTCATACTTATACTCTCTCATTTAAATAAGTTTAACGAGTGTAATCAAGTTAATTTGTTAAATAGCGAGAGCGTACATAGTTGTTTTCATTTTGGCCCATTTGTTGATGTAATCCTCCTCCATTCATTCTAATGAAACAAAAATATTTAAAATTCGACACTGTCACCGTCGGACACTTCCTTTCACTCTCCCTGTCATCTCTAACTAACTATCGCTCTGATAATGTAATTAAACTGTGATTGAATTTCAAAAAAATCGGTTGAAATGCAAAAAAAAAATTTAGTTTTTAGTAAAAACATGTGCGTGTGTGAGTGCGTGCATGAAAATGAAAACAACGAGTTTGTGTTTGTTATTGTATTGGACATTTTGGGATTATAGAACCTTAAATCACAATAACAAATCACAATAATCAATGCACGCGAGCGGAGTAATTAGAGTATAATACCTCTACACAATGAATATTTATAAAAACGTATGTATCACTGGATTTACGGCTCTGTGTTGTATAGGATTCGATTCAATTCGATTGGATTTGATGCTGATAGATTCAGTGCTGGTGCCTAAAAGTTAATTATCGACAGTAATTTGTTGTGCCTTTTTAAGCCACTAAATCATTAGGGGTAGTAAAAAAAAATAAGTCAACAGGGGGAAAAATATTTGAAATTTTAATTGAATTTTATTTTAAATACACACACAAACACACGGAAAACAAATTTGAAAAAAATAAACGAATTTTAAATGAATCTACAGGGCTTTGTTTAGAGTAACAAATGCATCATTATTCGCTAGGGTAAGGGGCTGATTGAAAATGTAGGACAAATATTCGAAAATTTAAAAAAATTTAAAGAGAAATAAAAGAGAAATTCGATAATGTCTATCGAACTTAAGGAATTTAATTAAATAAAATACAGAAAACCTGATTTAAATTTATAAAAACAAATTTTAGTGCAAGTACAGCCTTTTTGGATACACTTCTTCAACAACAACAACAACAACAACAACAACAACAACAACAACAACAACAACAACACCAAAATTATCTGATATCACAAAGCTCACTTGAGTACGCATAGCGGCCCGTTGTGATGCCACGGGTGAACGCAGTCCCTGTACTGACCAAGTAACACCAAAATCAGGGAAGAGGAAGAAGTTGGTGAGCGCAAGGGCTGCACATCAAAAGCACGACCACCCTACATTGGAAAACCAGCCAGAAAGTTTAATGAACGAAGCTATATCCTTGATATCAGTAGATGATAGCTTAGTCAAGCTGACATGAAATGGGGAGCCCAATAGCCTATATCTACACCTAGCAAGAGACGGGCACTGAAAAAGTGGATAACAGTCTCTTCTTCCTCAGTGGACTTGCATCCACGGCAGAAGTCGTTAAATGGGAGCCTCATTCTTTCCGCGTGTCTACCCATAACGCAATAACCTGTAAGCATGGCCACTGTGGTTGAGATGGCGTCACGACCAAGACCAAGTAATTGGTTGGTACGCCTTCTATCCATCAAGGGCAATATTTTTTCCAAGTATTCTTCTAGAAATGTAAAAGGCTTACAGATTTCCATAACTCAATTTTGGATTCAAGGTGAACAAAACCAGGACTTTTTATTTACAAGTGATGTGTAGAATAACAGTTAAATTTGGAATCATTTAACTCCTTATAATTCATACCCAATCCACAACACGTTGAAGTATGAGGTTCCAAAAAAGCTGCTCTTATTCTATAACCTCACCTTTGAACCCTATAGCCCTCTGAGATGAACTCTCCTACTGTCGTCTTCATGTTAATCTCATCGCGAAAATCTCTTTCCTTATCACATATTTTCTTCTTTTTTTGTTTTTGTAAAAGCAAAAATAGAATGCAAAATAGAATCCAAAATAGAAATAAAATCCAGGATGAAAACAGGACAAATATGTTTTTTCTAAAATCTTATCTTGAGGTTGGTTTTCAATTCAACATTTCTTTGTTTATTGTTTGAAATTGTGAATGGAATACGAGAATATGTTTTATTTTTTTTATTTATTTTTGCAGATTTGTATGCAATACGATATTGTGTTGTGATCCCCCTGTAAACAAAGACGACGCCCCACCCCCAAAGAGTACTCTGGGAATCGTTGTTTCATTCATTATTTGTACTTTTGATGGCTTTTCTGTGTCCCTCATTCATTCATTTCTTGCCATTTAAGGTTGGATTTCATATGGGTTTTCATTATTATATTCCCCCATTTTTTTTCTCTTAAGTTTAATGACCCAGAAAAACCCAAATCGTACATGATTCCTGCATTTCTTTTGTTTTTGTTTCTCAGTTTTTTCTTTCTTTTTTAAGCCAGAAAAAAAGTTCTTTTTTCTCTTAAAGTATGCATAGAAATAAGATGAAAAGTACAAAAAAGAGAGAAGAATAAATACAATATTAGAAATAAAATATGGGGAAAAAGTACCTTACAAAAAGTACTAAGAAAAATGTACCAAATAAAAGTACCACTTGTTAAGCCAGAAAAAAGTTCTTTTTTTCCCGTAAAGTATGCATAGAAATAAAACGAAAAGTATCAAAAAAGAAAAAAGAGAGAAGAATAAATACGAGATTAGAAGTAAAATATGGGGGAAAAGTACCTTACAAGAAGTACTAAAAAAATGTACCAAAGAAAACACCAGTTAAGCCAGAAAAAAGCACTTTTATCCCTTAAAGTATGCATAGAAATAAAACAAAAATAATCAAAAAACAGAGAAAAATAAATACAATATTAGAAATAAAATATGGGGAAAAAGTACGTTACAAAAAGTACCTTACAAAAAAGTACCTTACAAAAAGTACTAAAAAAAATAAACCAAAGAAAAGTACCACTTTCATCTACATATGTAGGTTTCAAATTGAAAGCACTTTCGAATATAGTACTTTTTTTACCCTTTCGTTACTTTTAAGGAGCTTAAGAATTATCACAAGACCTCTTCCCCACTTTATTTATTATTTCTTTGCATTCTTACAGTTTGGCTGTACAAATTTTGTAGGCTAAGATGGTAATTGTCTTATAATGCATGTTCTAGAATGACAGAGTTGCCATCTGTCATTGGCTAGAATCATATCGAGCTATTAAAATGTTTCTGTTCCATTGAATTGGTTGTAGAGGTGGTGAGGAATTTTTTTCTATATGAGTCCTATTATTTCTTGAGAGTAGGCGCTAGCTGTTCTGTAACAGATCTTTGAATAACAGAGTTGCCATCTTGCGCTGCCTTGAATCATACCCAGCCATTGAAAAGGTATTGGTTATTTGAATTGGTTGTAGTGTTGGTGAGGAATTCTTTCTATATGAGTCCTCTTCTTTCTGAACCGAGGCACAAAATGACAGCCCTTACGCTTTTCACCAGCTGCTGTATAAAATTTGCTTTCAATAACAGCTGCTTAGGACAACTATTGCGTACTTTTTGCCTTCGCGTGATATCGATAGTGAAATTAATACACAACACAAACTACCCAGAATTGTTTCTGGTCACACACATACATCATACATCTGGTCACATACTTCCATACGAGGGCAATACAACTTTTAACCTGAATTCCGTGCTGAACTTTTTTTCCCAAACGAAAGTGTAGGAAGGCCGAGAAGAGGACAACAACACATCTGACACCTTGGAGAATCATCACTGGTTTACAGCACTTATTACCCCTGATGATGATCCTGATGCGATTCTGAAGTTAAGATCCTTGGTTTGGTATGTAAAGAAATAACGCTGAACTCTGTAATTCGCCTGAGGAAAACTTTGCACTTCAGTAGGAAAATCTGCGAAAATTTTAAATCTATAGAGGGAATTTAATCCCCAAGTAGAAGGAGGATCATTCTTCTGCAGTTAACTTTAATAAAAGTTTGGCAAAATGGCTGCTCGATTTCAAACTGGGGCAGAATAGTAATCCCTAGTAGGAGGAAAGATTCAAAAGATTTGAAGTGAGTTTGATGGCTTGATGGACAGATCATTGCACAGTTTAGCTAACAAAAATTATGAGGCTGTAGACTAGCCAAGACAACAACCTGTCGTTGCTACGATTATCCATATGTTTCGACGTTGAAACCCTGGAACCAGTGTTTTTTTGGACAAGAGCAGATCCCTGACACTTATTTCTTTATGAGTTAACTGAACAGTTCAATATTGAGACCGTATGACTTCTGTGACAGAGGAGCATACACAAGAAAGGAAAAAATCTTATAGAATCCATTGGACTTCGAAGGCTTATGTGGACTCTTGCCTTACTAAGGACGATACGCATAATAGGTGGGCAGTTGGGGGTAAATTTCGGTTAGCCAGACAGCAATAAACCTCCTCTTAATCGTACTTAAAATTGTGTTTTTCGAATATTTTTTTACAAAAAGACATGCACAGACTAATAGAGACTACTGGCTTAACTGTGGATATTAGAATAAAGAGGAGAGTACAGGACACCTCCCCCCATCAATATCACTTTTCTGCTATCGTTCTCCAGCTAAAGCCTAGCGTGAAAGGGAAATATTTCTTTCGAGTTGCATCAGATAACTGCCAATTGGAGAGTAGTTTGGCGGTTCAGGACATTGTCGTAGTCTAGTAGGTGGCGTGTTGGCTCAAACTATGGGAGACCATGGTTCAAACCCCAGGTCAAATATCTCCAACAAAACGAAATATGAAGGAAAATATTTTTTCGGCAACTTCCTCCCAGAAGATTTCTGGCAAAAACAGTGAGAGTAAAAATAAAATTGCCGTGAAGTTTCTCAAAAAAGTGTGTCGTTCGGAGTCCACTTCAAACTGTAGGTCTCGGCCACTCATGTACATATCAAATTGACACTCACAACAGAAGTGATGTGAGAAGCCAGGTCGTAGTCTTAACTAAAGGATTGCAATACGTACAGGGTGGCTGATATGTATTGCAACCAACTTCAGGTTGTTATCATTTGTAAACCGCTCGTCTGACAGCTGACAGATTTATTCCAGTGACAGTTCATTTTATTATTTACAAGCTTACAAAAGCATTTTGATCTATTGCATTCAGAAAAAAAGTTATTCGTGATGGAATTCAAGCGTGATAGTGTGATTGCTTTATATTCGGCTGGCAAACCACAGGTGGCTATCGTTAGAGCCCTCCAGCATTTAAATGGGAATAAATCTTTTGTTTCTCCTACCATTGCTCCGTACCGTGATACTGGCAGTGTTGTATCGCGTCCAAAAAGTGGAGGAAAAAAAAACGGTAACAAAAACGGAAATGTACCGAAAATTGAAGGCCAGATTTGATCGAAATCCACGCCGCAGTGGTAGAAAAATTGCTCATGAGCTGAACATATCGCGAGAACGGATGCAACACATATTGAAAAATGAGCTTGGACTAAAGCCATTGAAGTTTCAAAAAGTGCAAGAGCTCACCGATGGACAAAAAAAAGTTAGACTGGAAAGAGCCAAGGAGTTACTTCGCTTGCCCGAAAGTGGCCAGTTACTACCGAATTTGATTTTCTCCGATGAGAAGCCATTCCAAATGGAGCAGTTTGGGAACAAACAAAATGATCGGGTTTACTTGCCATAGAGGTCAGCTGAAAATTTACACCTGCGATTGGCCACCAGAACTCAAGCGCCGCCGATGCTAATGGTGTGGGCCGCCGTAACGGCCGATGGTCGCTCCCCGCTCGTATTCATCGACCGTGGGGTCAAAATAAATGCCGAATATTATCGGGAAAATGTCTTAAAGACAGTATTAAATCCCTGGGTAGGCAAACATTTCAGCCGCAGACCATGGACATTCCAACAGGACTCAGCACCACCGCACTCAGCACGCGTCAATCAAGAATGGCTTAAAAAGGAGGTTCCTCGCTTCATTTCTACCGCACAATGGCCACCAAAATCTCCGGATCTGAATTCATTGGACTTTTGCGCCTGGGACATTTTGGAGAGTAAGGTTCTCACTAAAAAATACCAAAGTGTCGATCATCTCAAGACGGCGCTTCGCCGGGAATGGGCCAAAATACCGCAGAGCCACTTTCGTGCAGCATGTGATGGCTTTTTCGGCCGTTTGAAGGCCATAATTCGTACCAAATGTGGCCAATTCGAACAAATCTAAACTGATTCTAAAATTTGATGTTATTTCCAATATTTTTTGCTTTTGCACAATAAAATTAAAAAATATAGCGCTTTACTTTGTTGCATTATATATCAGCCACCCTGTATGGAGGACAGATTTGTGTATAATTGGAATCCCGTGATTTTATTTTCCAATGGCATCGGGCTATTTTTTTTTTTATAGGACATGACTTTTGCCCATACCCACTAAATTACTTATCCACTGTGTATTTGTTTATAAAGAAAATATTCATTTTTATAATTTTCAGAAGATATTTTTTTTTTTTAGAAAAATTGCTTTTTCTTCAAATGCCACGTTAAATACTAAAGAGAAACAAGATACAAAAACGAAAAAAAAGAAGAAAAATAGAAACCTTTTGGCATTTTCAGAGGTGACATGGCAGACGACGAAAACATGAATTCTGCTCAAACACACGTATGTACATACATACGTGCAGTGGTACTCATATATTATGCCATAAAAATTAAAAAAAAAAAACTTCGAAAATTGTTTCAAAAATTCCCCACAAACATGCGACGAGCAGCGAGTAGTAGAAGAATTGAGTCGGGTATACAGCAGACAGCACAACATTTGGTTGAAAGTTTATTTTTCTAAAAAAGCAAACGAAATCGAGTACATATTTGAAAATAATGCCAACAAACGAAATCACGTCTGGAATTTATTTTATTGCGTTTCTACTTTTTTTTCAGCAGTTTTTGAGGAGCTGCCACCACTGCTGATAATGATGATGATGATGATCCCGACGACGATGATGATGATGATGCCATTACTGCTGCATTTGCTGTGGTTTTCCTAAATAATTACTGTTGCACAGTTGCTTTCGTAACATTGTAACCGTGTTTGTGTGTGTGTGTGTGATTACAACCTCATTTGAAAACATTTGCTTCAGCAGGCAGCAGCAGCATATTTTGTTTCATGCATTTTTCAATGCTTTTTGAACATTTCACTGTATTGGTTGGTTTTTGTGGTTTTATAAGAAAATTGTTTTCAAGCACTCTCTTGGTTTTTTTTTGCGTTTTGTGCAGTTAATTTCAACGATTTCGATTTGTTATAAATAGGTTGAAAAAAATTATTTTATGGCGCCAAAAAGTATGCTACATAATTTGTTTCGATAACAAAATTTGAAATGAGCTGTTATGGCTTCCGTACCTGTCTGTCGTCTCTTATTGAACTATTAATGTAATTTCTGTTGCATACTTTTTAGCCAACAATAAGTACAATATAATTAAAGCATATTACAGGGGGCAAACGTATTATTATACGTGTTATTATCATACTCTTTAGACCTTCACCACATACTTAGGCACCTTTAAAGCTCATTTATATACTGATTGTTAGTATTTATTTTGAAAAATTGTTTTTAAAATTTTTGTTGCATACTTTTATGCTTAAAATACCTTCGACAACACAGTATACTGCAGGGAATTGCAGAAAAAAAATTAACATTCTCCTTTTAAAGGGCCAAACAAAGAAGTGGAATAATTTATACACTTAATAAGGACTACAACCTAGCTGTTCACACCACCTATATTGTGTATGTTAATTTTATTCATGGTGGGAACTTATATTTTCTGAGAGTAAATAAAATTGTCATGAAGTGTCTCAAAAATCTGTCGTTCAGAGTCGACTTTAAACTGTAGGTGACGCCACTCTCGTATAAAATTAACACATACAAAATAAGTGGTGTCAGAAACTAGGCCGTAATCCTAGCTGAAGGGTTTGTAATGCAATTTAAGGGAAAACTCACAATGTAAGTTAAAAGGGGAATGAATTAAGTTCTTAGGTTATGTTAGGGTAACTAAAATTAGTACCAAAGTACTGTTTGGACATCATGTCAATGTAATGAATCGTCCAACTAGGAAGGATGGAAAGTAATCCAGGACACTTACTGGGCAAACCCAGTCCACCAATAACCACCCACCTTACCTCTGTTATACTGATAGCAGAGAGCCATCGAAATCTTACAGGAGTTCGATCTAAATCTGTTCCATGGCCTGCCATGCAAATTCACCATTGTCAACGAAAACATAACAGAAAAAGCTTAAGAAGGAGGTGATTGGAATATATCACATCCGTTGTACTCATCCTAACTGATGGATCAGTGAATACAATATCACCGATGTCTCCCTATTGATCGAGACAAAAGGAGTTTATGAATATACTTTTGCTCCTTGCGTAGGACAACCAATTTTGAGTAGCAACGATCTACCCTGCTCTGCTCTGGTTCTTATCATTCTTTCACATTTTGGACACCTGCAAAGTTGCAGACTTCCGCTTCAAAAACGATATAACGATAAAACGCGGTTATATAAAAAACGCTACAATGTTGACAGCTTCGGAGTAATACTATCCCCTACCCTACAGCGGATACATCCCCAAAGGATTAAAAAACGAAACACCCGATCTCCGCGGTTATATAAAAAACGCTACAATGTCGACAGCTTTGGATTAATACTATCCGCTACCCTAGAGCGGATACATCCCCAAAGGTTTAAAAACGAAAACACCCTGTTATCTAAAGAATGCTACAATATTTACAGTTTCGGGATAAACACTATCCCCCCTACCCTATACCGGGTATGTTCCCGACGGCTTCAAAAGGAAAAGCCTTGAAGATCCCACCTCTATTTGTGCTGAACAGGACCCAGTTTACAATATGTTCTGTATGCTGAGAGATTGCTTCTAGAATCCGAGTGCTGTTAGTCTAACTGCTCTTCAAGTGAAAAGTAATCAAATATGGACATACTGAGCAATAAATACAGAATGTCGTGACAACCAAAAAAAGCAGTTCTCTACACTCTCTTCAGTTTAGCGGTGCTAGAGTTTTTACTAAGACCCAACCACCACATTAGGCAGTGAATCGTTTGATGAAATGACGAAAAAAATCGGTTCATGTGTGACTTGAATTACAGTTTTCGAACGAACACAGATATTTAAGAATAAGAAGATAAGCAGAGTTTTATATACCGGGTCCGCCATCTAACGTTTCTTTTTTTTCAACTAGTGCTTATTACGTGAATGGTAACACTTAGCTCATGTCTGATATGACAGATAATTAGTTTTATCCTTCCGCTGAACGAATATGGTTGTGTATACGCTTGAACAACGCTGGGAAATATTGCGACATTACTTTGAAAATCATGATAATGTTGCAGAATGTGTGCGAAAATTGCGTACGGATTTTGGAAGAAGAGAAGCACCGTCAGCTCCGTATGTTCGTTATCTTGTGAAAAAAGTGAAAGAAACTGGCATCCTCATCGATAAACCAAAGCATGAAAAGCCAAAAACAGTGCGTACAACCGAGAATATTACTGATGTGGCAGAAAGTGTGCGTGAAGCGCCATCAACATCAATTCACCGTCGTTCTCAACAACTGAACATTTTGGAGACATCATTGAGACGAATTTTGCATAAAGACCTTGGTATGACGCCATACAAAGTCCAATTGGTTCAGGAGTTGAAGCCAATTGACAATCCAATGCGTTTTCGCTTCGCTAAGTGGGCCTGCGATCGACTTACAGAAGATGCCGATATTGGCAAAAAAAAATCATCTTTTCAGATGAAGCTCATTTTGATCTTGGCGGGTATGTTGTAAACAAGCAAAATTGTCGGATTTGAGGCACAGAAAACCCGCACGCATACATTGAAAAGCCGACGCACCCAAAACGAGTCACTGTTTGGTGCGGATTTTGGTCCAGAGGCATAATTGGGCCGTTTTTCTTCGAAAATGAGCAAGGAGTGGCCGTTACAGTCAATGACGATCGTTATCGGGCCATGTTGAATGAATTTTTGTTCACAAAAATTGAAGAGGAGGATATTGGCAACATTTGGTTTCAACACGACGGCGCTACGTGCCACACAGCCGAAGCTACGAAGCTACACTCGATGTTTTGCGCCCTGTTTTTGAAGATCGCATTATCAGCTGCAGAGCTGATGTCGTTTGGCCATCTCGGAGCTGCGATTTGACACCGTTGGACTATTATTTGTGGGGTGCCGTCAAAGATAAGTGCTACGCCGACAAGCCAGAGACAATTGACGCTTTAAAGGACAATATTCGTGAAGCCATTGGTGAAATACAGCTTCACACAATCGAGAATGTGCTTAAAAATTGGACCGATCGTGTAGGCTACTGCATGGCCAGCCGAGGCAGCTATTTGAATGAAATTATTTTCCATTATTAAGCGGAAGGATTGTACTTTCAAATAAAAAAAGAAATTTGAGAATATATTCAGCAGTTTTTTTTAAGCATTTTCAAAAGAAAAAAGTATTTTGGCGGACCCTTTATATGCTTCTCTTCATTCGAATAAAATATTGAAGCCCCTTTAACCCTTTCATGCCCGAATTTTTTGAGCCAGAGCTAAAAATTTTTTAAGGACATGTGTTTGTTAGTCATTGACCTAAATATGAAGTGATATTAAATTCAGAGTCGTACGTATTCTGGGCTTACACGTTTTTAAGGCAACATCGGGCATGAAAGGGTTAACGATAGTTGTAGAGCGTATGCTAACTGAGGTGGTTTGTATTCGATGAATATACTCGATTGAGTCTGGTGTTCAAAGTCCTACATTTTGATCACCTTAGTTGCACAATTTCGGTAATTGCCCTACAACTTAAGCAAGAATCATTACAACTAAAATGGCCTGCTGTTACAAAACCATTACAAAATCCATAATTTTTCTTAGCCGAAGGTAGCATGTAAACTGAAAACTATGAACACTTTTATTGGTCCACTAAACGACGTCTGTCATCTTGTTGGCGCCCGAAAAAAAAAACTCGATAGACACACGGAAATATGCAGCTGGCGTTAGAGAATGCCAGAGAAACTATTTTTATTTCACCAAAGAGAGAGAGAAAAAAGTGAACAAAATATGGCAGCAGAGAAAACGATTTTTTTTATTTTTTTTTTTTTTATTTATCCCCACCATCAAACGAACATAATATTTTGTTTTCGAGAGGGGAGAGAGGAGGGAGGGAGTTCGACCAAAGGACGACAGGAAAGTTTTCAATATAATTTTCCTTGTTTTTTTCCGAAATATTTTTTTTTGGCAAACTTTAGGTGTTCAAAACTATGTCAAGTTGGGCCAATAAAAACGTAAAATCGTATAAAAATTTGATGTTTCACAGGAAACGTAAGCAAGCAAGCAAAACAAAAACAAAAAGGAGGTTAAAGTTGATGGATATATGGGGAGTGTTTGTTTACTTGTTTGTTTGCTTGTTTATTTGCTTGACTGGCTGTCTGTATGTCTGTCTGTCAAAATTTCTATCTACACACACATGTACATGCAATACACATATACAGTGTAGTGTGGTGGTGCGATGGCGTCAATATTTTTCACGGTTTGAGGTCATCAATAACGCCTTGGCAGTGTTTTAAATGATTGATTTACACACACACTTGCACACAAGTGGCACAATTCCCCGTTTTATTTCGCTCTCTCTCTCTTACTACCTCACTTTCTCCCTCTCACTACTTTAACACCATAATTATGCTGACATTTTGAAAATGTTAAATAATGTTTCGTACATATGTGAACATGTCTATGAGTGGGTGTATTTCCGCTGTGTGTAAATGTGTGTGCGTCTAAGCATTTGTACAGCATGGTCCAATGTATCGAAATTTATTTGATTTGTTCGTGCAGTTGTTTGTCATTATGGCCATTGTAAACAATCAATAGATACAGTGAAGGTTATAAAAATAGCACAAAAATGAAAATTTTCTTCTCAACCATTGCATACTTTCAGGCTTTTCGGCAAAACTAATCCATAGTCCGACCTAGATCCCGAATATCGTACTGCAATGCACACACATTCATGGTTAATAGGAGATCAAACGCTTTCAAAAAGTCCAGAAGGTCTGATCTGATCAGCCATATTATCCCACGCCAATCCAAGTAGAGTCACATTATTTCGACAATTTGTAGAGAACGCCAAGGCTACTTAACTCCACAAATTTTCCTTCTTTTGAATTTTCATCGCCACTGTTTAAAATGGTATTTCATAAGCTTAAGTAGGCGTGCATGTAAAGGGTGTTTTTTATAGAGGTATAGAACTTTAAGTTGGCATTACTTTTCAAGATGGCGACCGATTTAAAAGCTGTCAAGTGATTTATCCTCAGTTTGGTTTGGCAATTCATCATGAATAGACTCACGCTTGCAAATAGTGAAATTTTATTTCGAAAATAATGGTTGTGTGCGGAAAACGTATCGCGCACTACGTCCATTTTATCGTCGACAAAATCGTTCATCAGAGCAGTTAATTCGATTAACCATGGAACGTTTTCGCACCACGTTTACTCTTATTGATAACTCGCATCCCCAGAGACGCTGTACGGTGCGTACAGAAGAAGCTATTGCTGCTGTAGAGCGTAGCATTGAGGAAGACCCGAATGAGTCCATCCGCCATCGAACACAGGAATTGGATCTGTGTCCATCCACTTTATGGAAGATTTTGCGGAAGGATCTTGGTTTGCGTGCTTACAAAATCCAACTCGTGCAAGATTTGAAGCCAAACGATCATCAAGTAAGGCGTAGATTCGTCGAATGGGCCCAAAACGAGATTACCGTTGTTCCCGATTTTCATAAGCGAATTTTGTTTAGCGATGAAGCGCACTTCTGGTTGAATGGCTATGTGTATGTGGAAACACCGTTACATCTAGAAAAACTGACTGTTTGGTGCGCTTTATGGGCTGGTGGAATCATTGGTCCGTACTTTTTCAAAAACGATGGTGGTCAGAACGTTACAGTCAATGGTGATCGGTATAGAGCCATGATTACTAACTTTTTCATTCCTCAATTGAATAACCATGATGTCCAGGAGATGTGGTTTCAACAAGACGGCGCAACATGTTACACAGCTCGTGCCACAATAGATTTATTGAAAGACACGTTTGGTAGCCGCCTAATTTCACGTTTTGGACCTGTGAATTGGCCTCCAAGATCTTGTGATTTAACACCGCTAGACTACTTTCTGTGGGGCTATGTAAAGTCATTGGTCTATGCGGTAAAGCCACAAACGCTTGACCATTTGGAAGACAACATTCGCCGTATTATTGCCGATATACGGCTACAAATGTTGGAAAAACTCATCGAAAATTGGACGTCCAGATTGGACTACATCCGCGCCAGCCGTGGCGGTCATATGCCAGAAATCATATTTAAAATGTAATGCCACAAGATTATCTTTCGGATAAATAAAATTCATGTCAATCGAATAATCCATCGTTGTTTTATTGCAACTTAAAGTCCTATACCTCTATAAAAAACACCCTTTATGTGTGCGTGCAAGTGTATTTATGTATGCATGTGGTCTTAAATTAGGGAAGAAAGTTGTGTTAATCTTATGTACATGAAATCACATGAATCATCGTTTGTTTTCCCCAAAAATACTTTACTGTATGGAGGAGGAGGAGGGCCTCCTTTCAACATTATTGCGAGAGCAAAGGGAACGAACCATTGAGCAAATGAAAACATGACTTTGCTTTTGTAAATTAAAGTACTCACGACGACATTAACTCACATAAATGCACAGCATACTTTAAGGCTATTAAAGAGCGTATAATCACACAAACTACAACCAACGTGGGCTTTATTTGAATGAACGAAATGACTGAACGGAATGCTAAACGAATGACGGGTTGATTCGTGACTACTTTAAGGTTTAAAGTTTAAAAATTTACGTTGCTCTATTTAATAAGGATTACGACAATAAAGAGAGAGTGTCATGCTGCATTATTTCTATAGACCAGCTTAAGGCGATTATTATTACGGCGAGCATATAACAATAGATAAAGTTTATTCGTTATATAAACTCGTATAAGTTATTGAATAACAAACAACACAATATAAATGTATTTAATTTTAATGAGAAATTTTAGGATTTTGTTCAAAATTAGAAAAAAATATTGCATACTTTTGGGTGTTAATGTGGGAAATAAAAAAAAAACACGTGTTTCAGGATAAATATGTGAAAATTATAGTGTTCAGCTTAACAATTATTTTAAAAGAGGAAACTTATTTAATACTTTAGTCTTATTGGTGAAAGTTTTGCACTGGAAATTTTGAGCATACTTTTAAGCAGTTTGAAACAAACAGAATAAGATGTTCTTCACAATTATTTCACTTCACAGGATAATAAAAAAAATTTATAATCTATCTAGTGCTGATGCCCCAACTCTAAAAAATTCTGATTAACCGATTATGACAGCCAACATTTCACTTAAAGCACGACTTCCCTAGAATCTAGCTGTAAACCAGCATGAAATTTTAATAATTTTTTTGAATGGGATCAAATAAAGTGGAAAGTGGACATCAACCTATCTATGGACATCCTCCCAAGCACTCTTTGTATTCATACCCGTTCCTGCGGTGAATCTTCACATTCAATATAAGCCAGGTTAATTTGTCAATAAGGAAAAAGTTTTCTTTAGACTAAGACTTGTATAGGCGGCCAGTAAATTTCACCCACAGACATACATTAACCCATTCGCTGCCAAGGACGAGTATACTCGTCTTGGCAGTGCGGGATACCCTGTCAAAGACGAGTATACTCGTTCTGCTTTAATATAAGCCAGGTTAATTTGCCAATAAGGGAAGATTTTTCTTTAGACCAAGATTTGTCCAGCGGCCAGTAAATTTCACCCACAGACATACAGACACGAGTATACTCGTCTTTGACAGGGTATCCCGCACTGCCAAGACGAGTATACTCGTCTTTGACAGGGTATCCCGCACTGCCAAGACGAGTATACTCGTCTTTGACAGGGTATTCCGCACTTGCCAAGGTATACTCGTCCTACTTTAAATATATTATAACATGCGAATGAGTTAAAATGTGGATAGCTAATCGGGAGGATTGCATCTGCTATATTAGTATATTTGATTAGATATGACCAGGAAGCCGTACTCTATGATAATAAGTTTAGACTAAACCCTTCAAGGAAAATTTCACGGCTTACTTTATTCTCAAGTTTACAACCGTATATGTAGACGTACGTGTATCACACGACCAGTCTTCTCTGCTTGTAACTTTAGTATGAATTCTCCTATCAAGACGAGGTAGCAGGTGCCAGAAGCCACATTGCAACAAGTGCTACTTAATGTCTGCTCAGTAATCGGTGTGGAAGGCAAGCTTAATCGACCCACTGAAGCGGCTATTCGGGCTATTGTGACTAAATTTCGCACCAAATTTACATTGTTGGACACATTAAACCACCAACACGCTTACGTATAGAGTGCGAACTGAAGAAAATATCGCAGCTGTATCGGCCACTGTTAATGATAACCATCAATTATCGATTCGTCACCGTTCGCAGCAATTGGGCCTCTGTTACACAACAACGTGGAAAATTTTGCGGAAGGATTTAGGTGTGAAGCTTTTCAAAATACAGCTGGTGCAAGAATTGAAGCCGAACGACCTACCGCAACGCAGAAAGTTGGCCGAAAACCCACTTCTTTATCGAAAAATTTTGTTCAGCGACGAAGCTCATTTTTGGCTCAATGGATACGTAAATAAGCAGAATCGTCGATTTTGGAGTGAAGATCAGCCAGAAGCATTTCAAAAGCTACCAATGCATTCAGAAAAAGTCACAGTTTGGTGCGGTTTATGGGCTGGTGGCATCATTGATTGGTCCGTACTTCTTCAAAGATGCTGCGAATCGTAACGTAACTGTGAATGGTGAGCCCTACCGTGAGATGATATCCAACTTTTTTTGTCCAAAATGCAAGAGCTTGACTTGCATGACATGTGGTTTCAACAAGACGATGCCACATGCCACACAGCACGCGTAACAATGGACTTATTGAGAGACGAGTTCGGTGAATATTTTATTTCACGTTCGGGACCGGTCAATTGGCCGGCTAGATTGTGCAATTTAACGCCTTTAGACTATTTTTTGTGGGGCTATGTTAAAGGTCATGCCTATACAGACAAGCCCGCTTCAATTGACGCATTGGAAGACAACATTGAAGCATTTATTCGTGACATACAGGCCGAAATGTTGGAAAGAGTATGCCAAAATTGGACTAAGCGGATGGACCATTTGAGGCGAAGTCGCGGTCAACATTTGCATGAAATAATCTTTAAGCATTAAATTATATGGACCGTACTATCGATTCAATTAAAGATTTCGTGCATTTTTCTGAATTTTATGTGTTTTTTTTTTTTTTGAATAATTTTCCAAGAGCTCTTAAAAAATCAGCCATTACAAACAAAGCGGCTCCTTATGGGGTATTACATCGCAGAGTTTTTGTGTCACTTTACAGTTTTCAAAAGCTCGAGATCCTAATATTTTTAGGGTCATAACTCGTCTCAGAGGCGTCGACCTGGAAGAGGCTAAGGAAGTTTGTACAAGATACAGATTTCGCATAGAAAATAAAGCGGCATTCCTTAATGATGAGCGCATAAGAAGCCTAAATGATGGCTTAGGTGCACGTAAAAAGGTATGAGACCCTTGGGTTGATATCCACTTCCTCAACCTTGTAATCTGTATTGCAGTAGATCTGCATATTTTATCAAAAACTTCTTAATGGCAAATTTTATACATGTGCCCAGTAGCTCTCTCTCTCTCCACAGCTTAGCTTAGGCTCGAGAATGACACCCTGAGAAGCAACTCCACATAAATTGATAACATTTAAAAAAAAAAAAATGTTCATTCAAACATACTTTTAGGCTGCTTTAATTAAAACATCACTTTTAATTTAAACAATTCCTTAATGCCGTACGATAAAATAAATTATTTAATGACATGACAACTAAATATTTAAACAAATATTTACTCATCACACACACAGAATTATTTGCAATTTACCATTATGGCATCTTCTCTCTACCTATTGCCATGCAACTAAGGACGTACATAATATTCTCAAAAAGTCCGGTATAATACTCTGGATAACTTTAATATTTATGTTATGTGTCCGGCCATCGCTTATATAAATAATTTCGTATAAAATTTCTAATGATTTATTAATCAAATGCACATAAACCAAACCTATGTGTAGTTTTGTTAATAACAAATGACGCCTTAAAGTATGTTGTACCATTTGAGGAAACACACACAGTAAGAGATTAAGATACAGGTAAGTGTGAGAAGAGGAGACCGAGCTAATAAAAGTCAGTAAATTATGGTAAGTGCTACGGCATAATTCAACTAATTATGATCGAAATTTACTGTGATAGAGACTCTCAGAGACAGAGTTGAGGCAAATAATAGCAACGGAACAATTACTCCGAGGTTCTTAGTGAAAAATTATTTTCTTAGAGAAGGAATACGATATCGAGTGCACAAAAGGTTAGGTTAGGTTAGAGGACGTGTACTTGTCAATTAAGACAAGTACATTACCCAGACGTCGAATTGGCCCATTGTACAACGTCCTAGTTTCTCACACCACTTATGTTGTGTGTGTTAATTTTGACTGGTGGGACCTACAGTTTAAAATCGACTCCGAACGACAGATTTTTGAGAAATTTTTCATGGAAATTTTATTTACTTTCAGATGTTTTGCCAGAAATCTGCTGAGAGGAAGTCGCCGAAGAAATACTTTTTGTATTTTGTCTTGATGCCTGGCCTGGGGCTCAAACCCTGGCTTTACGTCTAATAAGCCAACACGCTACCTACTAAACTACGGCGACATCAACGAGTGTACACAAAAAGAGGAGCATTTTTGGAAACCTGGATAACTTAAAGGGCCCGTGAACTCTCCAATTTCTTTACTACATCTGCAGTCAATTTAAACTATTTTTACACGATCTTCGGTTGTTAAATCTCTCACCATGTAAGTGACACTTCAGACAGGAAAGACATTTAACTGATGGCGGCCGTCTTCTGACCGATGGTTTTAACAGGGGTAAATGAATGCTTTTGAATACTCCTCTCTTTTGTCCTGCCTGTCGTACATAATATCGGGTCCGCCATCAGAAGTTTTATTTTTTCAACTAGTGCTTATTTCGTGAATGGCAGCACTTAGCTCATGTCTAATTTGACAGATAATTAGTTTTATCCTTCCGCTGAACGCATATGGTTGTGTATACGCTTGAACAACGCTGGAAAAATATTGCGACAATACTTTGAAAATCATGGTAATGTTGCAGAATGTGTGCGAAAATTGCGTACGGATTTTGGAAGAAGAGAAGCACCGTCAGCTCCGTATGTTCGTTATCTTGTGAAAAAAAAGTGAAAGAAACTGGCATCCTCATCGATAAACCAAAGCGTGAAAAGCCAAAAACAGTGCGTACACCCGAGAATATTGCTGCTGTGGCAGAAAGTGTGCGTGAAGCGCCATCAATATCAATTCACCGTCGTTCTCAACAATTGAACATTTCGGAGACATCATTGAGACGAATTTTGCATAAAGACCTTGGTATGACGCCATACAAAGTCCAATTGGTTCAGGAGTTGAAGCCAATTGACCATCCAATGCGTTTTCGCTTCGCTAAGTGGGCCTGCGATCGACTTACAGAAGATGCCGATTTTGGCAAAAAAAAAAAAATTATCTTTTCAGATGAAGCTCATTTTGATCTTGGCGGGTATATAAACAAGCAAAATTGCTGCATTTGGGGCACAGAAAACCCGCACGCATACATTGAAAAGCCGACGCACCCAAAACGAGTCACTGTTTGGTGCGGATTTTGGTCCAGAGGCATAATTGGGCAATTTTTCTTCGCAAATGAGCAAGGAGTGGCCGTGACAATCAATGGTGATCGTTATCGGGCCATGTTGAACGAATTTTTGTTCACAAAAATTGAAGAGGAGAATATTGGCAACATTTGGTTTCAACAGGACGGCGCTACGTGCCACACAGCCGAAGCTACACTCGATGTTTTGCGCCCTGTTTTTGAAGATCGCATTACCAGCCGCAGAGCTGATGTCGTTTGGCCACCTCTGAGCTGCGATTTGACACCGTTGGACTATTATTTGTTGGGTGCCGTCAAAGATAAGTGTTACGCCGACAAGCCAGAGACAATTGACGCTTTAAAGGACAATATTCGTGAAGCCATTGGTGAAATACAGCTGCACACAATCGATAATGTGCTTAAAAATTGAACCGATCGTGTAGGCTACTGCATGGCTAGGCCAAGGCAGCCATTTGAATGAAATTATTTTCCATTATTAACCGGAAGGATTGTACTTTCAAATAAAAAAAAGAAATTTGAGAAAGTATTCAGTAGTTTTTTTAAAGCATTTTCCAAAAAAGAGTTATTTGGCGGACCCTTTACAAACTTTTTCAAGCCAATTTCTCTCCTGTATACTCTTTTGCTGACCTGTACTGTTCAAATATGTCCACACGAGTATGAAAAATTAATATTTTATTAGCTTCACAATAACTCTTCTGTGCCAAAATAATAGAATTATAATGATTGTTAGCTCAAGGAAAGGTGAGGTGGAGGGGAGGGGTCCAGAAAAGTGGGAGAGACATTGACAATGAAACTGATTGATGCTTAAAGAGGAACAGATTGTGACAATTTTTCACAAGAAATTTTCAAATTGAATGAACAAAATTATTAAATTAATGAAAATAAAATAAAACAGACAATAAAACATAAGGATGGACGACGGGACAGACAGACGGACTGACTGGAAATATATATTAATATTCACAAATACACAAATCAGAAACATATTCCAGCAAACTATTAAAATAGGCCCTGGTTGTGCTGTGGCATTTTGGTTTTAAATTTATGAAGTCTCATGATTATTAAATGCATTATTGAGATGATTAAACGGGCCTAGTGAAGTTAAAATGTCAAGCTTGCAAAACAAAAAGTAAAGCATACCATAAGGCGTAATTTATGCAAAATATAAATGCACAATCTAAGGATAAGAGTTTAAAAAGCAAAACAGACTACAAACTTATGGGTTTAAATGAAATTAATTAATTTGTTTAAAACAAAATTGCCTTAGATTCGTTTAAATGGTTTTAATGAACACACTTTAATGTATGAAAATAATAGACTCTAAAAATGGCGCGCTGTGATTGCATAAAAAACCTAGTAATTCAGGTTGGGGTCTAGAAGAAGGCGCAGAAAACTGTTCATTAGTTTTTAAATTTTAACAAAATTATGCGGTTCGATCTCTAAACTTCTAAAGAGATTACACAGCTTCCTCTCTTTAATTTGTACAAACTGTGTCGTGAAAGAGATGTGTGTGAAGATAGATTTTAAATTCTATCTCCTCAGACGCAAACCAAGTCAATTAACATAGCTCTGTTATGTTACTAACATAACTCTGTAAAATACTTAATTTAAGGCTGGGGAAGGCTTAAGTGCCAAAAAAAAAACGTATCCAAGAATGCCAAAATATAAGGCAACCCATGAAGTATTTTTTTTCCATTATTTGCACACGATACAGAAACCAGCGAAGTTCTCTGGAAAGGACAATTGGATCTCAGATATGTTCCGAAAACATGGTTATTCTGATGTCAACATCAGGCGTAAATCTAAACGTGGTATGTGCCTTCCTGAAAGAAGTTTTGATGCAATGTGTGTCAAGATGGATTTTAACATCTATTACCCTGGACGCAAACCAACGCTGTTATGTTACTAACAGAGCTCTGTTAAACAATGTTAATAAAGGCATGGAAAGAAAAACAGGAAAAATTAATTAAATTCCTGGTTAAAATAGGTAAGAAAGCAAAAGTTGATAAAAAGATGTCCTAAAGTTAATCGCTCTTACAAAATATTGGGAAATAAGAAGTACAATAAACCACACATTTCCGAAAGCTATTGTAATCCGATAATCAATGTTATCAACATTATGGGAAAACAGAACAAACATAGGCGGACAAAGTAAATTGTTTTTAAAGCATTTTACGTCCCTTTAACTAAATCAATCGCCAGAAGCCTTAACAGAGCGTGTTTTCATAGTAGATTTTGAAATTTTAAGTGTTTTACAGAGTTATGTTAGTAACATAACAGAGCTCTGTTAACTAACTTGGTTTGCGTCTGGGGATATATATTTTAAAATCTATCTTCATACACATGTGAAAAAGATTATCAACATTACAGAGAATATATACAGAACAATGGCAACTCTATCCATTCATGATCGCTCTCTGATCTCTGAGCCTCAGACGGAATAACAAAAATAAGAGAACATCAAAGGAATATCAGTAAGCGTCAGCGCACAACAAAAAAATTAGGCTCTGTGAGTAAAAACAACCCCACCACTCGCACTCGCCTCACGTGTACACATAGAACAGGGTATTTAGGCAACGAAAGGTGGCAACCCTATCAGTCTAGAAAATCCTAGAAAAACATACTACCTACTTAGGTTGAAAGACTTGATAAAGAGGCTCAAATAATGCAAACAAAAAAAAAATAAAAGCTGAAGCAGAGATGCTATGAAACAGTATAATGTTCCCTAAAGTAAACTTTCAAAGTTAGGCACAATGTACCTTGTATAGAAAAAACAAACGACGGCATGGGCCAATCCGACCGATATTGAAAGACTCAGATTATATAAAGCTGACTCGGTGGGGAGTTGGGAATAGTATTAGGCAAACTAGACATTCAGCTTGTCTTAGACTTAGAGAAACGCGTTTGTCTTCGGCTGAATTTACGACAATCAGCAGAACGAAAAGTTTACATGCAGGCTAGCAGGGACAGCACCTTTCTGTTTAGTGGCAAGAGGGAGGGAATATGGAGAGAAACAGAGACTCTTCTCAAACCATAAATAAGCTTCGCAAAAAAAAACGGTACCCCTGAAAAAATTCCCTGTAAAAAAAGCCATTTTATAAGTAAAACATGTATATGTGAAAAAGGACCTTACAAAAGTACTTACTTTTGAAAGAAGATATGCCATAAAAAAGGACGTTCTAGAAATAACACTTTGTAAAGAACGTACAAAAAAATACAGCAAAAACAGCGCTTTGTGGCCAAATATGACACAATATAGTATAAAAAAGTACTTATGACAAAGCCGATTTGTAAAAGAAAAGAACTCTCTTTGAGAAAAGGTACTTTGGGAAGAAAGCATATTGTGAATAAAGCACTTTTTAAGAAACCATATTGTGAATAAAGCACTTTTTAAGAAAGTAGTAACACAAAACGACATTGTCGAAAATGTACCTTAAGACAAAATATTTTTTTTTAATAAAATACTTTGTTAAAAAAGTACCTTGTGAGAAATTGTGTTGTTAGAAAAGTACTTTGGCAAAAAGTACTTTATTATAAAAGTACTTTGCTTATAAAGTGCTATGTTAGAAAGATACTTTAGAAAAAGTACCTTGTGAAAAAGTGCGTTTTTAGAAATGTACTTTGGTAAAAAGTACTTCTTTAGAAAAGCAATTTCTTTGAAAAGTAATTTATTATGAAAGTACTTTGCTTAAAAAGTGCTTTTTTAGAAAGATACTTAAAAAAATTGTTTGTTAGAAAAGTTCTTACTCTTGAAAGAAGATACGCCATAAAAAAGGACGTTCTAGAAACAACACTTTGTAAAGAAGGTACAAAAAATACAGCGCTTTGTGAAAAACGTACTTTAAAAGGCAATACTAAAGACCAAATATGAAACAGTATAGTATAAAAAAGTAGCCGATTTATAAAAGAAAAGAACTCTCTTAGAGAAAAAGTACTTTGTCAAAAATGTACCTTAAGACAAAATATTCCTTTTAAAAAATACTTTGTTATAAAAGTACTTTGGTAAAAAGTACTTTGTTATAAAAGTACTTTGGTAAAAAGTACTTTGTTATAAAAGTATTTTTTCAAAAAGAGCTTTATTAGAAAGATACTTTAAAAAAAAATTGTTTGTTAGGAAAGTCCTTTGGTAGAAAAGTATTTGCAACAAATATATTTTCAACAAAGCAACTGTAGAATAAAAGAAGTAGAAGAAAAAGTACTTTGAAAAAAAGTACTTTTAAAAATGGATTTTTTAAAATACTTAGAAAAGCTCGTATAAAAAATTTACCCTATTTGAAATATAGTACCTTTGAAAACAATGCCTTAAAAATGTGAATTTTAACACAACATTTTGCCAAAATAATACTTTAAGAAAAGTACGACTAAAAATAAACTTTTGAAAAAAAAGTACTTTTTTCGGAAAGCCCTTTCTGTGATGCTTTTTAACATTTCCTTTAAACTCCTTGGAAAATCAAGTTATTTAGTCAAAAAAAAAGAACGCATAAGATTATCCCCTTGTTTTATAACCAACAACAATTGGTACTTTTTTCCCCTTCAAATCCACATATATTTCAAAAGAACATTTTAATAAAACAGAAAGGGGTTTAGTGTGACTGAATGACTGGATGAGTGAGTGAGTGACTGACTGACTGACTGACTGACAGGAGGAAAATTATAAAAATAAAAGAAAATAAAAATGAAACTTAATAACATCTGCTGCAACATTTTTTCTCATTCAACATCATTATTATCTCTCTGTCTCTCTGTGACAACAAATAACAAAGTACCATAGCGCCAGCTGGTATGGTAACAAATGCTTTGGACATACTTATTAAGAGGGACATTTTTATAAAAGTAAAACGAAGATGAAAAAAAATGAAATAAAATAAAATTTTTACTGAGACTGAGAGACTATAAAAGCTTATGTAGTAGTGGATGCAATTACATGGGTACTTAATACACTGAGAAAAAGAAAATAAAAAGTACTATTTAGAAATGAATCGACACTTTGTAAGCGCGAGGCCTCGCGATTATTTCATTAGAGAAGTTAGTTTTTAGAATGAAAAACTGTAAATAATTTTTTTTTATTAATTTCAAATTTTGAAAGCGTTCGATGAACGTTACCATGTTACGATGTACCAAAATACAGGGTGGCTGATATGTATTGCAACCAACTTCAGATTGTTATCATTTGTAAACCGCTCGTCTGACAGCTGACAGATTTATTCCAGTGACAGTTCATTTTATTATTTACAAGCTTACAAAAGCATTTTGATCTATTGCATTCAGAAAAAAAGTTATTCGTGATGGAATTCAAGCGTGATTGTGTGGTTGCTTTATATTTGGCTGGAAAACCACAGGTGGCTGGCTATCGTAGAGCCCTCCAGCATTTAAATGTGAATAAATATTTTGTTTCTCGTACCATTGCTCGTTACCGTATTACTGGCAGTGTTGCATCGCGTCCAAAAAGTGGAAGAAAAAAAAACGTTAACAACACCAGAAATTATCCGAAAAGTGAAGGCCAGATTTGATCGAAATGGTAGAAAAATTGCTCGTGAGCTGAACATATCGCGTGAACGGATGCAACACATATTGAAAAATGAATTTGGACTAAAGCCATTGAAGTTTCAAAAAGTGCAAGAGCTCACCGATGGACAAAAAAAGTTAGACTGGAAAGAGCCGAGGAGTTACTTCGCTTGCACGAAAGTGTTCAGTTACCGAATTTGGTTTTCTCCGATGAGAAGCCATTCCATATTGAGCAGTTTGTGAACAAACAAGATGATCGGGTTTACTTGCCAAAGAGGCCAGCTGAAAATTTACACCTGCGATTGGCCACCAGAACTCATCGCAGCCGATGGTAATGGTGTGCGCCGCCGTAACGGCCGTTGGGCGCTCCCCGCTCGTATTCATCGACCGTGGGGTCAAAATAAATGCCGAATATTATCGGGAAAATGTCTTAAAGACAGTATTGAAGCCCTGGGCAGACAAAAATTTCGGCCGCAGACCATGGAGATTCCAACAGGACTCAGCACCACCGCACTCAGCAAGCGTCAACCAAGAATGGCTTAAAATGGAGGGTCCTCGCTTCGTTTCTACCGCACAACAATGGCCACCAAAATCTCCGGATCTCAATCCGTTGGACTTTTGGGCCTGGGGAACTAAGAAATACCAATGTGTCGATCATCTCAAGACGGCGCTTCGCCGGGAATGGGCCAAAATACCGCAGAGCCACTTTCGTGCAGCATGTGATGGCTTTTTCGGCCGTTTGAAGGCCATAATTCGTACCAAAGGTGGCCAATTCGAACAAATCTAAACTGATTCTAAAATTTGATGTTATTTCCCACATTTTTTGCTTTTGAACAATAAAATTAAAAAAAATATAACGCTTTACTTTGTTGCATTATATATCAGCCACCCTGTAAAGGGTAAAAAATTTAAAAAGTACCCATTGAGATATAGTACAAGCAAGTCAGGAACTTCTATTTCTATGATACGGAGGCTCTTGGTAGGGTCCTTAAGATATAATGTACCAATGGCTCAAGAAAGCACAACAGAGTCTGCTGTGTATTGAAGATTCTAACATGAGACTTCCATCCCTATGCTGTCTGAGATCATTATCCATTTGATAGCGTCTCAATGCTTATTTTGTGATGCGATTTTTCCCAAAAAGTGTATCATTTCTGATCAGACAATTAGACTAGGCCCTGTTACATAAAGAAACTTAATTCGAGAACCACCGTAATTCATGAATACCAGGGACTTTTGAGGCAAACATTGAATAATCCTAAGACGACTCCTGTATGCGTTCAGGGCATAAATAAAAGGTCGGAAATTGCAGAGACAATAAACGGACTAGGACTGATACATTTCTCACAAACTCCGCCATATTACAGGGCGTAGGAGCCCCGATCGAAGTCGCCGTGGTGTAGTAGGTAGTGTGTTGGCTTATTAGACGAAAAGCCAGGGTTCCAGCCCCAGATCAGACATAAAAAAAAAATACAAAAAGTATTTCAGCGGCGACTACCTCTCAGCCGATTTCTGGCAAATTCTCTGAGGCTTAATAAAATTGCCGTGAAAAGTTTCTCAAAAAATCTGTCGTTCGGAGTCGACTTTAAACTGTAGGTCCCGCCACTCATGTATAAAATTAACACACCCAACAGAAGTGGTGAGAGAAACTAGGTCGTAATCCTGACTGAAGGGTTGCAATGAACAATTATGTACGTATGTAGCAAATTTTTTGCCTGCAGTAAATTAGGTACTCTCCAGCCGTTTCAATTTCAATTTCAAATTCAATTTTGCTACACTCTACTAGACTGTTTGGGATAATAATAGGACTGATTGCCAGATTTCCTTGAATAGCATTTATCACACACTCCACTCCGCCCTGCCTGTTAAAAGGCATGGCGATAGACTTAGTCTTCCTTCAAACGATTTTTACGAAAGCTGTGAATCTATGAAGGAGAAGAGATTATCTTTCACTTCATTGTCCCTACTAGGCGGCTTTTGCCATGAAAACGCGGATTTTTTTCAACACTTTCAACTCTACAAAAGAAGGTTTACTGCAACAGGAAGATGAATGGTATTTTATAGCAAATGTTAGATCCCTAGGCTTCCCCCTTCCTTTTCCCTTCGCAGCGGGTGCCGCACTCTATACGCGATTCACTATGTATGTTGGTGGGTGTGCTTCAATGTCATGGGCAATAGATTACGGAATTTAGAATCTCGTTAAAGGCCCTCGATTTGACTGATCTTGTCGCCGCTGAATAGAAGTCAAAGTTATAAGCTTAGAAGATTAGATTCTGGTTCTGGATTGTGCACTTAATTTACGCGTGTGCATTACTTTCAAAAGACATGAAGTGAGTTTTAGCGACGTTCATGTCGTAGTATATACTGGCACCACATGTTCACAGACTTTACGTCAAAAAGAAACGTTCCAAGGCTACGTTAAGGAATTGTTTGATGAACAAATCTTTGTAGAACTCTTCTCTCAACACCTAGTAGAAGACTAAACATCAACGAATACAGAAAAAACTGTCTTTAGAACTCCAGGAAATGCATGCGATACTTCTATGTTAAGAAGAACTGATAACACGACCAAACTCGGGAAGAAATACCTTAAAAGGAGAGGAATGTACCCATATTAGTAAACTTGAGGTTCTATTCAGAAGCATACCGCACGACATCCAAAGATTTGCAGAATACACTCAACCAGAGCAGAAGAGAATACTTTCGACAGCACGGGGAGGCGCATATCACATAACATTGTTTGAAGCAAAGGGATGGAGGAAGTACCTCCCGTGATCCCCAAAAGGTGGCAACAAAATTCGAATAAAAAATTGCGCGTATAAGTAGGCAACATTTTTTTAACAAAGGAAAGGGAATCTGCACAATTGACGATCCCAATTGCTATAGGAAAGTTAATGAGGAAAACCACAAAAAAAAACAGAAAATTAGGACAAAAAAGTTTTAATTTTACCGGCCCATCTGTCTTCAGGATTCTATTGAGAGAGTCAGTTGGGAGGCCAGGAATATTCCGTGCCACCAGTATGGATACGAATACTTAACTCGACGGAATGGGCGCGTATTTTTGTGTCGCTCAAGGGGTTAAATGCACGCACCAGAGTATCTGATTCGAATAGCTAGAGTCTATGTGATAGACGAAAAAGGAAAAAGGGTTAATATTAGCGGCCCATCTGTATTCAGGATGCTATTGAAAGTTTCCTTGAAAAACGCCATTTGGAGAGTCGGGGACATTCCGAACCACCAGTATGGATTCCGTACAGCAAGATAGATGTTTAACGCAATTCGGTCCACGAATACTTAACTCGACGGAAGAAGTCGCCGCAATCTAGTAGGTAGTGTGTTGGCTTATTAGACGTAAAGCCAGAGTTCAAGCCCCAGGCCAGTCATCAAGACAAAATCCAAAAAGTATTTCATCGGCGACTTCCTCTCAGCAGATTTCCGGCAAAAAAACTCCGAGAGTAAATAAAATTGCCATGAAAAAGTTTCTCAAAAATCTGTCGTTCGGAGTCGACTTTAAACTGTAGGTTCCACCGCCCATGTATAAAATTAACACACACAATATAAGTGGTGTGAGAAACTAGGACGTTATACAATGGGTCAATTCGACCTCCGGGTACTGTACTTTTCTTAATTGACAAGTGCACGTCCTCTAACCTAACCTAACCTAACTCGACGGAATTGGAGCGTATTTTTGTGTCGCTTAAGGGGTTAAATGTATGCTCCAGAGTATTTAATTCGAATAGCCAGGGTCTATGCAATATACGAAAAAGGAAAAAGGGTTAATTTTACCAGCCCATCTGTATTCAGGATGCTATCGAGAGTTTCCTTGAAGAGCGCCATTTGGAGAGTCGGTGATATTCCGCACCACCAGTATGGATTCCGCACAGCAATTCGGTCCACGAATACTTAACTCAACGCAATGGGCGAGTATTTTTGTGTCGCTTAAGGGATATAAATGTATGCTCCAGAGTATCTGATTCGAATAGCCAGGGTCTATGCGATATACCAATCTATATACCAACTGAAGGCAAAACTACGCTATGTGTTGTGTTCAAATGCCTCAGGTTTGACAAACCTTGATCGTCCGAGAAAAAGGAGAATGAAACCAATTCACGAAGCTACACAGAAGAAGATTTATAAGATGAGATTTGTAAGCATAGCCCGTGAGAAAATGGTCCACACTTCGCTAAATATTATCGAACAACAAACAGAATTACCTGGCGACAGTCCTTGTTTTATTTTCTTTCAGTGTTCGCTTACAATTTGCCACATTGAGCCGCCACTTAGTAACTGCGATCCCACTTGCAACGAATACATGGCGCATCATTACCAATGGCACTCCATACCACATATTGCCATATTTCTGTACTTTTATACAGCCATCCACAGTGTAGTCATAAGTACTGAAGGCTGGAGCCAAAAATCCTTACAGGATATATGTACATATGTATGTGTACACAGGATGCTACACACGTACAGGATGTTAAATGAACAAAAAAAAAAAAGGAGGAGCAAAAAGAAAAACAAAACGAAACGAAACGGAACAAAACGTATGAAAAGGTAAAATGATGGTTTGATTTGCTTGAGTTCGGTTTGGTTTGGAAAACCGCATTACAATGATTTTAATACAGACGGCAACAACACGAGGAAGAGCGACACAAGGCCAGGTACCAGTGTGTATTGTTGTTGCCAACCCAATAAACATTTCCTTTGTGTTGCGATGCCAATGCTCAATAGGCTGCAATAAAAAAGGGGGCACAGAAAGCCCAGATGTTTAGTTGCCTCTCCCTTGTAAAGGTTTTTTTAAACAGGAACTGGAAATGCATTTGAATTTGAAAATTGCAAGCAAGCGAACAGTTGAACTATTTGTGTTGGTGTAGAGGCGGCGGACGGTGTGTGCATATGACTTGTCTTTATCTCTGGCTGTGCGGTATTTTAGCAGCACAAGAGCTAAACCAGAAGCCTTTTTTTTTGTCAGACCAATAAGCAACAATAGAGGAGAGGCTAACAGAACTATGTATGTTTCAGATTTTTTTTTTGGCATTTCATTTCGGAACCCTTTTTTCCACGACGCCAATTTTCAATTGTGGTCTATGTATGCAGGGAATGTATGGGTGTGTATGTGCATGTGTGCATGTGTCTTTGACACGGCCTATTACGAAAGCAATTTCCAGTTTATTTGCGTGGCAAATAACTCTGAATACAACAGTCAGTACTTTTTCGCTGCCCACCAGAGAGAGAGAGAGAGAGAGCCATCATATGGTAGCATGACTTTAAAGTTCAAATACAAATGCGTTCAGGTTTTAGAGATCATCACATGGTGATATGGCGAAAGAAAAATAACTCAACTGGGTTGTTGGGTCAACAGTGTCAGTAACATATTTTATGCTCTATTAAAGCACATGTCTGGCAAAAATTAGGGTGGCTCCCTTACAATAAAAGCATGGAAGGAAATTTCTTTTAAAAACTCAAGTAAACACTCCCTTGACATATGAGCCCCCCTTATGTGTTTGGAGTAAAAGAGAAAAACGAAATAATTTTTCCCATTATTTTTCAATTCAATTGTTTGTTTCTTGAATTTCTTTTTTTTTTTCAATTGCATGTTCCAGCAAGTCCAGTAAGTTAAACGAAAAAACGGAAATGTTACATGCCCTGCAATGACGTGTCATAAGGTAAAGCACACAAGTATGGGATTTGACCAGCAACCAAATAACCACTAACTTGAAGGCAATGTTTGTAGAATTCAAAAAAAAAAAAAAAAATATATTTGTAAGGATTTATTTTATTTTTTGTGCGCCTAAAAATAGGCCACAAAAATTCCTTTTTTTTTTTTTTTTTTTTTTTTTTTTTTTTTTTTTTTGTTAAACTCAGCAATAAACCAAGTTATGTTAGATCAAACATACTAGTTTACTTCGTTTCTATCAAAGGTCCTGTGAAAGTACTCTCGTGGCTGTATTACTGTATTTGACTGGCACACTAAGCAGCAAATGCGGCAGTGTTATGTAAGAATTTATCCTCAAATCACCTTTTGCTAGAGGTTTTGTTGATGAAGACATCTTAGCATAATGCTAGAAAAAATGTTCAGTAGTCTTGTGATATTCCTTGTCACTACAACTTCTGCAAAAAACGTTGCTGTATAGACCTGCATGCATATGGCACAATATTTCCTTATGACACCTTGGGATTCCCAAGATGGATTCTATTCAAATCAAAAGCAAATCACGCCTATTACTTACGTACAAAGTGTGTGAATTTTTTCTTGCTAGAAATGGTGGCAGATGTTTATTTAATTTATTGTGAAACGATTTTTTTAAAGACAAACTAAGTGTACATATATTTCCGAAATTTATAAAGACTTTAGAGGAAGTATCTTCCGTTATCCCCAAAATGTGGCAACAAAATTGGAAAAAAAATTTCACGAATAAGTAGGCAACATTTTTTTTAACAAAGGGAATGGAATCTGCACAATTGACGATCCCAATTGCTATAGGAAAGTTCATGAATGAGGAACACCACAAAAAAAAACACAGAAAATTAGGGAAAAGGGTTAATTTTCAGAGTCAGTTGGCAAGCCAGTTATATGCCGTGCCACCAGTATGGATTCCGTACGCATTCGGTCCACGAATACTTAACTCGACGGAATTGGAGCGTATTTTCGTGTCGCTCAAGGGGTTAAATGTATGCACCAGAGTATCTGATTCGAATAGCCTGGGTCTATATACGACGCAGGATCAGACTTTAAAAGTTGTTGAATACGATGGCCAACTGAAGATGAAACTACGCTACATATTGTGTTAAAATGCTTCAGGTTTGACAAACCTTGATCAACGAAAAGCTGATACTACTGTCCGAGAAAAACTGACTGTAGAGGAAGTATCTCCCGTGATCCCCAAAAGGAGGCAACAAAATTGGAAAAAATTGTGCGAATAAGTAGGCAACGTTTTTTTAAAGGTTTTGCACAACAAAAAATTTCTCAATTATTTCAGGAATCATAAGATTGGAAAAGCAATATCTTCTCAAATTCCAAACGCTCGTAAATAAATTTCTTACAAAATGACATGAGTTTTACTACAGAGGTTATGAAAATTTAATTTTTGTTAGCACTAAAAAGTAGACAAAAGAACTTTTATGACATACTGTGGAAATACACATTTCAGTAAAAAAAAGAATACTTATAGGAACTATAAAACCTATGGAAGTAGTGTCTTCAAGGATCAGTAAAAATTTTGTTCAACAGAAATTAGAAAATTTTAATTTATTTAGGGCCAAAACGAAGGAAACGGTGTTTTTGTTTTTATTTACGAAAGCTAAGCAAGAACTGTAATTTAAAACTATAGACTAGTAGGAAGGGTATTTAATTATTAAACGGGAGCGCCCACAGCTGATTCGTTGAAATCAAATTTCACTTATGCATTGATTCGGGTTGCGGGTCAGCATGTGAATCGATGTCCCCGAAGTAACTGGAATGTAGTGATAATCCGCCTTGACAAACAACACCAGGATTTAGCAGTTAAAGCATGAATTGCTTAGAATCGAGCCAAAATGCAGCCTGAAGGATCAATAAAATCTAGTTATCGATGTGATATATAACTAGAGATTCTTTAGACCATCAAGTTAGACACGGTTACATGTCAATGAAATTTATAAAAATCTCTTCGATGTTTGGCATTTCTTTGCGGCGTTGTAATCAAAGATGCACAAACATTCTACATTTCAATCTAAAAGATAATCCAAAAATATTCATCAAGTTATTCGTAGGAGTCCAGCAAGACAACGGCCTCACAACTCCTGACCTTCCAGAGTGCATAACAACTTCACTAGCGATTATAAAAGAAATGTTAGTTGAAGCACCTTTTAAAAAACGAATCAGCAAAGTTCAAAACCACTACACCCAATGCATTTCCAAAAAGGGTGCGTTTTCAGCAAGCAATGACAGATGATAACCCCAGTATCCCAGAAACAATTATGGTGGAAAGAACACCTGCTGCTTATATGTATGCCTACCTAAATGGCGATTATAAATCTTTTAGTCAGGATTACAACCTAGCTTATTAAAGCTATGTGTTCATTTTATCCATGAATAGCTGGCCTTACAGTTCCAAAGCGAAGCCGAAAGACAGATTTTTGAAAAACATTTCATAGCAATTTTATTTACTTTCAAACTTTTAATCAGAGGAATTTTTATATTTCGTTTTATTTTAGATATTTTATTTGGGGATTGAACCGTGGGCTCTCGTCTAAGAAACCAACAGACTACTTACTAGACTATGGAAACTTCATCACCTATTGCTTACCTTAATAAAACGTGTTTAACGCAACTGAATTAAGGTAAAGAAATTACAAAATGATGAGGAATACATAGGTGCTCTGGACACAGTCCTTAGTGAAGGAAAAATTAAACAAAAACTGCTTAACGAAATAAGAATTTTTTTCATTTTAGGTCTTATTGGTCAACACAATTTCTGACCAATTTTTTGGCTTCTCTGTATTCTTCGTAATAAATTATAAATGAAAACAATTGCTTTAGAGAGTACCTTTATACTTAACTCAATTACAATTATAATAATAGAGTAAAAAATAAAATTATGCTCTTGCTTTTATACTCTCTCTATCCCTCTCTCTCTCTCTATATATAAAAATCCTGGTATTTTTAATTACAGGCTATACACGCTAATATAATACGTACGTAGCAAGGCAATATTTATAATTTAAAAGCCATACAAACCAATATAATCGCATACACTTAAATATACACAAACATATACATACATATGTATGTATATGTATGTATGTATGTATAGGTGGAAACAAATATAAGAGTTTATTGGTTGATTCAATGGGTATTAAATGAGTAGCCATAATATCATCTCCACAATATAATAATACTTCACTCTTCCCCCCTCTCTCTCTTTCTTTCACAGGCTCTGTGTGTGTCACACATAAAACACACATTGTATGGGAGAGTGAGTTTGTTTACAATAATGGTGTTTTTATGTGTGGTTTTAATGAAAGAGAGAAGAAAAACAAAAACAAAAAAACAAAACACACGAGCAAATAAATAAACGAACGTGCTTAAATGCTCGTTGCTAGCATAAATGCAAATGTAAACAATAATGAAAACACACACAGACACATACACATGTAGATTGGATGTAAACAAAAGGATAGAAAGAGATAGTGCGGAATTATTGCATAGGAGATCGTAAACCGAATAGAGAAACAGTTTTTAATGGTAATGGCGGTGTGGTGATGTGATTACCGAATTTAGTTACCAATACACATGAGTGTGTAAAACAAAGTGAAGAGATTTCATGCTACATACATGGCTATATTTAGCAAAAGGTTTATAAAAAGCAAGACAAAAATAAACGTTTCGCAATACTTTATTCAAATGTTCCAAAGTGTATGTGTGTGTCCGTGTGTGTGTTTCGTAATAAGGAGAGACAGTGTTACAAAAGATTAAATTTTGTTTAAAGAATTTTAAATAAAAAAAATAAAAATAAAATGGAAAAAAACATCTGGAATAACAGAATATTTAAAACTCTTTTGTTAAATTAAAAAATTTGCTGTTTAATGGTACAATAAAATGTATAATTTAGCATACATTAACAGATTAAACAACAACTGTTGATTCTCTCTCCTACAATCTCTTATCTATTTATCTAACCTCTCCTTACATACGTACATAAATACCACATAAATGCGGTTGTGTGTGAGTGTTAGTTACTGCAGCATGGAGTTGTGTGTTCTATTTGTTCTCCACACACATTAAATATTTTAATGAGCACAAGTTTCTCTTCTTTTTTTTGGGGGGTTCTGTTGTCATGTAAAGCATACATACAGGCATCATCATAGAGTTTCTAATATTTTTCTATTTTACAGAGAAATTGTTTAAATTTTTAATTAATTTTCCATTCTTTTTTTTTCTTTTCCATTTTAATTGTAATTTTTAGTTGCTTTTCATTGGAGACAAAATAAAAAATGGGAAACAAACACACGGTTACTGTAATTGCATAAAAGGAAAAGGCACACAAAAAAATTTATGTAACAGTGGTTAACATAATTCAAACAACATTTCTAATATGGAAACAACATATTAATTGTTAACGCATGGTTCGTGTCTTTAATAACTTATTTAAAGAATTTTTAATATGTTTTTGATTTTTTATGGAATCTATGGATAGCTTAGAGGACGTGTACTTGTCAATTAAGATTAGTACAGTACCCGGAGGTCGAATTGACCCATTGTACTATGGATATCTCTTTCATCTTCTTCTTGTTTTTATTTCAGTTTCAATAATCAAAATAAATTCGACAGAATGTAGCAATCCAACAAGGACATTACAAAAATATGAACATGATAGAAAATAAATAACAATAACAAATCAACAGTGAAGTTCTAGAAGTTACCACAGATTATTTAAAAACTATTTAGAAAATAATTTTCACGATATTTCTCCCCACTCGTCCCATAATCAAAAGCATGCCCCGGATAACTTTCAATTGTTAAGAGCGGAAGGGAACAGCCAAAATGGGGTATTCCAAATTGGATTGATTTAGTATTAAGGATAAAAAAAATTATCACTACTTTTGGGGTAAAAAGATGGCAAAAGATTTAGGATAACAAAACTTTCAAAAACATTATAACATATAATAATTTGACTCCTGGGTGAGATGAACTCACGGAAAATTAATGAAAAATATCGGAGAAAAATAATAGAATGAAGTGGAGGATTCATACAAAATTCTTTGGCTTACTTATATGCAGAAGTCTTGCAGGGTATCCTTGGAGTTCTCTCCGCAAATGCTGCATTGGAAGTACAGTGGTGGCCTTATAATTAGAAACGATGTTTCTGGAACAGAGTTCTCTGGAGTGACGAATCTAAGTTTAATTTGTCCCAATCTGATTGAAAAACGTATGTAAGACATCCTCCAAACAAAGCCTTTGATCCCAGGTACACAGTCGCTAAGGCGTTTCTAATTATAAGGTCACCACTGTATGTATATTTAGGTGTGGTCTGCTAAATTCTAAAATATCGGACCATTGCATGGGTAAATAGGATGAACTTGAAAAAACTCAGGAGTTAGAAGGTACAACGGCTTGCATGTTTTGGTATACCCGATTTAATGAGAACCTACATTAACTCAGCGCGCTAAAGGCTTTGTTGGACTTCAGCCAATTGCATGTGGGTATTGGAAGATAAAAATACCACAAGATTTAAAAGAGGACATCGTGATTTGACAAAAAAAAAATGACTGACACCTTTCCCCTTGGACAGGTACTGGACTTAGGGAAAATCATTAATAAAAGTGACGTCGCCGTGGTCTAGTAGGTAGTGTGTTGGCTTATTAGACGAAAAGCCAGGGTTCGAGCCCCAGGCCAGACATCAAGACAAAATACAAAAAGTATTTCTTCGGCGACTTCCTCTCAGCAGATTTCTGGCAAAAACTCTCAGAGTAAATACAATTACCATGAAACGTTTCTCAAAAAACCTGTCGTTCAGAGTCGACTTTAAACTGTAGGTCCCGCCACTCATGTATAAAATTAACACACACAACAAAGTGGTGTGAGAAACTAGTTCGTAATCCTGACTGAAGGGTTGTGATGACCAATTATGTATGTATGATGCTCTTTAGAACCTAAATAAACTTCTAAGGGACCAATCCATGGTACACATATGAATAAAGATGGTGTTCCTTTCTAGAGCGATTTACTCGGAATTCATAGCAAATGCAACAGGTACCTTACAAGGAAAAGGGCAGGAAAGATGTGCGCTTTACACTGGGACAGGATGAGCAGCGAACAAGAAATAGCAACACTCTCCAATAGTCGTCATGCGATTTCTTAGCTTATATTACGTTGACTGGAATCGGAATGTCTGGGCAAGCTAAATCTGTAAGGATGGGGAAATAGGATCATCCTCTCCTGGATACTACGGGAAAGAATACTCAGATGAGCTGGTGAAGCTAGAATTTTTCTACGGACCGCGTATTATAAACTCAAGTAATAGTTGTTCTGAAGAGTTGTCGCTTCAAGATTCTGTGGAAGGGATCACGAACCACCAGAGCACATACTAGGACCTGTACGGCATTAAAGTATATCAGAAGTAAACGCCTAGGGACTTATTAATACCCAAAGGGTTGCAGTTCTTACTTAAACTGTACAATATCTTAAATTTTGCCAAGATAAGAAGGTTAGAGGCGACATTATAGGAAAACCTTAACTAGAAGCACAGAAACAGCTTCCTGTTAGTCAATTTCAATTTAGTTTATTATACGCTGAATTAAAATACTCTTTAGGAACAAAATATAATTGATTCGCTAAGACAAAATCTAGCATCTTCGATACCAATAATACATTCTTTTGTCTATGACATGCCACTGATTTTGTTACGCACTGTATACAAAACTGTTTTTTTTTAATTTCCAAGTTTTTTTTTCGCTCTTCGATTACTTTTATAAACAACGTGGCAATTTAGTACGTGACAAAATGAACATATTTTTGGTACACAGGGTTATTTAAACAAAAAAAAAAAAAAAACAGAAATTCAAACACATGCTCACACACACTATAAAGAAAGAATAAAAAAATTAAAATAAAATAAAAAAAAAAATTATTTGAAAATGTACCACCAACACTAGTAAAAGCATATAAAATCTCTGGTATGTGGATTCACAAAAAAAAAAAAAAACACCGCACCACACTAACAACATAGCGAGAGTACAAAAAGAGCACAGAGAGAACAAAAAAAAAATTAAAAACATATAATATTGCAGACATTGTAAAAGAGTAATGAACGCTAACAAACTCTTCCTCTCTCTCTCACGCTGTCTACCATTCTCTCAGCAAGCCACATAGAGAAACCCCAAAATTCACACAGTTTCACACGCATTTACAAACACACACACACACACACACACACAGCACAGCACAACTGTGATAAGTACCAATCCATGGGTGTGAAGTATTGGTTAAATTCTCAATGTTGCGAGAACCTCTCTTCCTCCCTCTCCACCCCTCATTCACCATATCAAATGCATGTTACGTTACGTTTTACCGCAAATTTCAGTTTCAAATTTATTTTCTTTAACAAAATAATTCACTGACTGACTGATTGTTGGCAGGTTGGCTAGTCGTATAGACTGGCTGGGAAGGTGCAATAATTTTTAAATTTTAATAGAAATTTTGTTTGAATTTCTTTTCTTTAAATTTAAAAATTAAAAAAAAGTAATTTTAATCTAATAATCAAAATTATGAGTTCAAAAACTTACCCTCCAGTGGAGATTTTTTTAATAATTTTTAAATGTTTGAAATGGAAATGGAAAAAAACGTACGTACCTGCAAAGAGAAAAGTAAATTTTAAATTAGAAAATTTATGTTTTAAAAATTATAATTAAAGAAAAATACAAGTATGCTGCAGAGTTTTCGCAATTATCGAATTCAAACATAAAGGGGGTTATCCATTTCCCGGTTCTAAGTAGCAATAAACGATCATTTTGAGGTACACTTCATCAACCTTTTCGCACATTTCGCTAGGCTAAGACTAAGAAGACTAAGACTTGATTTTTCTGTCTATTGACAGAAAAAATCGACTATAATTACGTACAGGTTTTTCTACATTCACTGTTTTCGAATGGCATGGCTTTTCCACAACCAGTTCTGGGTTTTTCGAGTCTCATATCCAATAATCTACAATGTTGCGTAATCGCCGAGTAAAAAATGTGCGTGATTGCTGCAGACCTGTTACTCTAGCTCCATGTGCCAGCATATATAGAGGGTAGCAAATGGCCAACCGACTTTAATTGTATTGTGACTTTAAGCGAATGTAGGTATATGTGCACGAAATAGCAGACTGTGGTACAGTTTTTAACGGTTCTACTAATAAACTTTTTCATAAGCAGCGTTTTCCAGACAGTCGTTATGACCATCATATTGTACAAAGCTCATTGTGTGGCGGGATTCTCCCTGAAAATCTTTCAATTTACTCGAACAACCATAAATGAATGTATTGACGAAGTCCGTCATTTTCCATGAATACTGAGAATTTCTCCGTGAAATTACCCATAAATCAAATGCAACGCCTATATGGGCTCCGAGAGAAAGAGACATCGTTGGAAATTATATTGCTAAAGGGCTGGCTAGGGCCGGTAGGTAGCTCGCAATCTCTGCATATTCCACGGCATAGATATTCTGATTGCCCACAGTAAATTGGAACATATCCACTCGTTTTGCAGGGAGGCATAATCTTATGGGGAAAAAGAGGATATGTGCATAATTGCTAGACTTTGTTAGACACGTAGACTATCCTTACAACGCATGACCGCACATTGCACAATAACTATTCTGCTGGGCCACCATTCTTTTCGCTAGGCCTGTCGGAAGACTTGGCATTGGGGGTCTGCTGAGAAGTCAGTCATGTGTATGTCCCTTGGTTTTTTACGGACTTATATCCTTACAACGCATGACCGCATATCGCACAATTACTATTCTCACGGGCCAACATTCTTTTTGGTAGGCCTGTCAGAAGACTTGGCATTGGGGATCTGCTGAAGTCAGTCATGTAGGTGTCCCTTGGTTTTTGGCCTCTCACTTTCAGACGTCCTTGACCGAACTCGCTGCTATAAATATTGCTGCATTAGCAAGATTTATAATAACCTCCAGTTGGTTTTCACTAGGAAATGCTTGATCCATGGGTTAAATATTAATTGCGGTATCCCAATTGTCTTAAATGATGGCCTAAGTAGACCCTCCGCTGACCTATAGGAGAGTCCACACAACCTTACATAACCTATCCCAAGGTAATAATGCAAAATACGCTTTAAAGTAGGCGTGGCATCGGTAAATTCTTACTCATTCTGTAAGAGAGACAGAACTCAATACCTACTACATTGTAATTCCGGACCATAGCGGTATACTTGAGAAAGAGACGGCGGATGCTCTCGCTAGATTAGGTTCACTTTCTGAAGGCGATTTGATAGTTGGTCTGACATCTCTACGGCCTCACCACTGGATAAGTCAGGGGGGAAGAGCGGAGGTCTCTAACGTTTCCGGACTTTTGCAGTTAGTTTATAAGCCTATTTATTTCTTACACTGTGGGGGACATACATAATTGGTCATTACAACCCTTCAGTCAGGATTACGACCTAGTTGTTCACACCACTTAAGTTGTGTGTGTTAATTTTATACGTGATTGGCGGGACCTACAGTTTAAAGACGACTCCGAACGACAGATTTTTGAAAAACTTTTCATGGAAATTTTATTTGCTGTCATAGATCTTTTTCCATGATTCTGCTGAAAGGAAGTTGCCAAAGCAATATTTTTTCACGTTTCGGATTGCTGGAGAAGTCTGATCTAAAGTTTGAACCGAGGTCTCACTTCTCATAAGCCAAAACACTACGTACTAGACCTCGGCCATCATGCGTGTCAAATAAAAGCACTCTATCCTTAAAATAGTTCTTTCCATCGAGGGCAACTAACATGGTGTCCAAGTCGGACGATTTTTCCAAATTTTCCTAGAAGTTTCTTTTTCCTTAAAAAAAAAAAAAAAAAAAAAAAAAAAAAAAAAAAAAAAATTCTAAATTTGTGGACATTTCGAAATAATTTTGGGAATCTTCTTTTGACATAATTTACTCAAAAACAATTTCTTCCAAATTGATGATTTATTGAGATGCCCAACAGCAACAACTGTTGAGTATCAGAATTCGGTTCTAAGGGGGTGTATGCATGTGCGTATAGAAGCGCGTGTGAATATCCAGGATATGTTATACAATCCTGTTGACGTTATGCCTTTACACATACGAACGATGGCAAATTATAAATGTTTTGCAACAGGAAAGTAAATTTCAACAGATGTTGTCCCTGAATAGACTCTACCTGTCGCATGGATACCGTTTAAATTGTTGTGTGAGAGTACAAGAATAGAACGATCTCTCATGCTTTTTTGGTAAATTGCTTTAGTCAGCGTATGTGGAAGGAAATGGTAACTGCTTTCGTCCCTGTCTTCTGTCGTGTCTCTTTGTTTTTTGTACAAGGATATGTTGCATATTTTCAATTGTTTTCCATGAATTTGTTTCTGTTGTTTTTTTTTAAATATTTTTTGATTGTCTTATTTATGGAATAATACTTTTGCTTGTATAACCTTTTCCTTCACCTCCTTCTCCTCCCTCCAACACTGGTCCCTTTAGCTGTTTTTTTTTCTTTTTTTGCTTAAGAGCAATAAATTTAAATAGATTTTCAAAGCCATTGTTTTCGAAATTCCTTTTACCGAAAAATATGAATTTGAATATGAACATGAATACACATACATATGTATACATATGTACATACAGTGTTGTAAAAAATAATAGGGACACTTAAATTTTTCAATATATTCTTATACTTTTATTTACTTTTCCATAAATATTACAAAGTATATACATTAAACTAAAGGTATTCAAATAGTTTAACTAATAAAATAAAAATAAATGACTTGTTCTGCCAAATTCTTAAAAAAATATAATTTATTCGAAAAAGACCTGGAAAAATGTATATTTTGTGAAACATTTCCATCATTTCCAGATATTATTTCAATATTTGGTTGAAGCACCTTTCATTTTTATTACCTCCTGTCAGCGACGATTCATAGGTCCCACAGGATTCGCACAGACGTCAGAGGGAATTGAATACCATGTCTCCGGAATTTTTTCCCACAATTCCTGTTTTTTTTTTCTGGGATTTAAAGTTGCCGATTTTATTTTTTAGAACTCCCCAGAGGTGTTCAATGGGGTTTTAGTCCGGTGATTGGGACGGTCACTTCATTACAGGCACCTCATTCTGTTCAAACCACAATTTGACGCTTCTAGCGGAATGCTTCGGATCATTGTCTTGCATAAATTCCCATTTAAGTGGCATTTCGTCCACGGCAAACGGAAGCATTTTATTCTGGAGAATATCTATGTAGTCAGCTGCACACATTTTTCCCTGAACCCAAACAATAGGGCCAGCGCCAGATGCCGAAAAACATCCCCATAGCATTATCGACCTTTCATCATGTTTGACTGTCTTTTTTGGATATTTTGGGTTAAATTACAGGAATAAAACTGGAATAATCTACAGTGGTCAGACGAAATTTTGTTTGGTTCGGACGGAAAATCGTTCGTACGTCGTCCTGTAAATACTGAAATTAACCCTATTATTTTTTCCAACACTGTACGTACATCACTCATCCATCTAATGCCTATCCTTACAACCAGAGCCTTATGTTAGTTTCTGTCATCTCTCTGTGTGCGAAATGGATTCTCTGGTTGTGTGGCCAACAATAATTTTATTTTGCAAGAGGGGAGGACACATTCTTTTTTCATTTTAAAAATTATTTTTAATAAATTTTATTTCATTTTATTAAAAATATGGAAAAAATCCCATATTTTGAATTGAATTCCTTTGCCATTGTATTGCATTCTCATTGTTTTACTCTCTCTCTCTCTCTCTCTCTCTCTCGTACTTGACATTTTTCCAAATATTTTTTGTTTGAAATTCTTTTTAGAAAGCATAGTCCACATCACACTACAATTGTTAAATTGTATCCTCAGTGTTGTTGCTGACAGAGACCACCTACAGACGAAATGCTTGGATGTTGGGGGGGATAAGTCCATTAAATGTCAAGCATATAATTGAATACAATGTTTAGAGAGAGACAGAGAGAGCGAGAGAGAAAAGAGAACAATTTATTTAAAAATAGTAAAATGAAAGGAAAAAATGAAAAGGAAAAAAATGAAAAGGAAAATAAAATAGAAATGGTTTCACTTCCTTTGTTTTTTGCAACAATTTCTAAGGAATTTAAATATTTTTTTTTTTTTTTAAACATTGGCTAATGGAAATGGTAAATGGAAAATGAAAATTGAGATGAGAATTTCCAGAACAAAACAATGAGAGTGGTGAGCATAAGAGCTATTATCAGTGAGATTAAGTATGTATTATTATGTCGACTGTTTGACAAAATTTTAAATTCTATTCATTGAAATTCATTGTTAATAAACGAGTTTGTTTTAATACTTCAAGGGTTAAATAATTTTTATTAAGTTTTGTTTTTAAATTTAAAAAAAAAATATTTCTATTTACCCCGGGTTATTCATCTATTGACGTTTCATGTATGTTGTGAAAGCTTTAGACGTTTACAAATATGCATCCGTTTAACAACTGCGGATCATGTGAAAATATTGAAACATTTCCTCATTCCAACCATGTGACGCAATGATTAAAAAACTAATTGGCGTCCTCCATTGAAGTCACCATAGTCTAGTAGGTAGTGTGTTGGCTTTTTAGACGTAAAGCCAGGGTTCGAGCTCCAGGCTAGACATCAAAACAAAATACAAAAAATATTACTTCGGTGACTTCCTCTCAGCAGATTTCTGGCAAAAATTCTGAGTAAATAAATTTGCCATGAAAGGTTTCTCAAAAATCTGTCGTTCGGAGTCGATTTTAAACTGTAGGTCCCACCACTCATGTATAAAATTAACACGCACACAACATAAGTGGTGTGATAAACTAGGTCGTAATTCTGACTGAAGGGTTATAATGACCAATTATGTATGTATGTTCCGTACAGGCTCCACAGATGCAGCAGTAGCGATGGCGCTACAGCTATTAGTAGATGTAGAAATGAAAACATTTTGCAAACAGTTTAATGGGGCAAGCATACTCCGACCAAGTGAATAATGATGCTTTGGATAGGTGACAGCATGTTTGCATCAATTCGATAAAGGCAAGATAGATCTTGAGATTACCGGAATGAAATAGAAAGCAGCAGTTTCAATCCGGCTGCAGGTGCAAAAAAAAACGTATCCAAGAATGCCAAAATATAAGGGAACCCATTAATCATGTCTTTTCATTATTTGTACACGATATAGAAACCAGCTACGTTCTCTGGAAAGGACAATTGGATCTCAGATATGTTCCGAAAACATGGTTATTCTGATGTCAACATCAGGCGTAAATCTAAACGTGGTATGTGCCTTCCTAAAAGAAGTTTCGATGCAATGTGTGTGAAGATGGATTTGAACATCTATTACCCTGGACGCAAACCAACGCTGTTATGTTACTAACAGAACTCTATTAAACAATGTTAATAAAGGTTTGGAAAGAAAAACAGGAAAAATGGTTTAAATTCCTGGTTCAAATATGATAAAGAAAGCAAAAGTTGATAAAAAAAAAATAAGTCCTATAGTTAATCACTGTTACAAAATATTGCGTAATAAGAACTACAATAAACAGATAATCACACATTTCCGAAAGCTAATGCAATCCCATAAATAAATCAACATAGGGATAAATCAAGACAATATTGGCAGACAAAGTGAATTGTTTTTAATTAATATTACGTCCCTTTAACTAAATTAATCGCCAGATGTCATGAAATTTAAAAATCTACTACCCAAACACGCTCTGTTAAGGGTTCTGGCGATTAATTTTGTTAAACAGTCGTAGTAGGCATTAAAAACAATTCACTTTATCTGCCTACTCAGTCTGGTTTTCCCATAAAAGCTAGGCTAATAAACTTTAAAATCTATCTTCATACACATTTGATGCCACAAAAAAATGTCAAGGAAAGCAATACCAGCGGAATTGGAAAGCACCACATGCTAAACGTCCACAGCCCCCGACATTATGCTTAATTGTGGTCCCTGGGATGGAGTGGTACCGCTTAGCGACCAATGATTTTTGAAGAAACCCAGCCTTTAGCTCGTATTGCTACACAAAAAAGTTTGCTTCACATTTATTAACATTGGCTGCCTTCCAAAACGTTAGTTGCTTTGTGTTTGAACAAAGTATCGTGTTTCATAATGCCGCTGTACAAAATATATATACAATGTATTCTATTTCAAAACGTCGTCAATGTGTATTTTTAACGCAGTCAAAAAGCAATCAGGCATCGGATTTATAGTTGATGCATTGTTTCGTTTCTTTGCATATCTACATAGTTTGTATACAGTAGTAGAACTGCATACAAACTTTGTATTGATACATTTTGGAAGGCATCCATTGTCAAATAAAATTTTGCAATTACAAAAATAATAAAAACATTTGTTTTAATTGCCTTTGAATTCCCAAAAAAGTTTTCAAAATGCCCATAAAATGTATTCTTCATATAAAACAATTTCCACTCAAGGAAAATCGGAGTCACCCACTCATTTTTACATCAGCAATTCCATCCATCCTGAGTTTTTGATTTTTTCTGTACAACTTCTCTCTTATTTTGTATTAAAACTATGCATCTGGTTTTTAAATATTTTATTTTAATCTACGAAAATATAACGAAAAATTCTAGTGTCAATTGCACTTGTTACTGGCTCAGTCTCTCTCTCTTTCTCTCTCTAAGTCATGATACAGACTCGGAATATGTTCCAAAAATAACAGAATATTTTACAGTCTTCTCTTGACATCACATGCCAGCAGAGTTACTCTCTGAAATTCAAAATAAAAACAAAAAACAAACAAAAATTTTCATAAATTCAGAAAAGTTTGTCACTGCTTTTGAAATTCCGTTACATTTTTTTTTTAATTAATTTCTAGTCAAAGTCAGAATATACTGCTAGAATAGTAAATACATTTAAAGATAAGTCCTAAGTCCTGGGAAAACTACGTTTTCTTAAATTATAAGATTTACAACAAAACAGAGAAGCATATTTTTCATTTTACTTCTTAAATCAATTCTCTTACAAGGCCTATTTACGGAGTTATAAGTTGTATTATTTTTAATGTAGAGTCCATCTCTGTTTGTTAACAAATCTTCACAAAAAATGTAACAGTGTGCCGCCATAGCCCTGGCAAAACCATAGAGGAAAAAAAAACAGAAAAAAGAATAGGAAACCATTCACACATTGTAGAGGCTGTTAAATAGGCACATGAATGCTCAACTAATTAGTAATAATAAAACTTAATATCATAATATGAAACTCAGTCTTCTCATTAAATAAATAGATTAAATAATTACTAATTAGTTGTTAGCAGCTATTAAATTTTATGCATATTTCTCGCATACACAAGCAACAGTCATGCATATAAAATGTTCATCCTGCTAACATGATTAAAATTTTATAAATTAAATGTGGGCGACTATGTGTGCGTATATACACACATACATACATATGTATATGTATGTACCCATGCATATGTATATAAATAATATATAATAAATAACATATAAATAAATTTAAATTTTTTTCATTTATTTTTTATAGCATACACACAGGCATTAAAGCTTAACATGTAACTGCTGTGCATGTTATAAAATATTGGGGGTATAAAATAATATGGGTGGAATTTTAAGCATACATTAAATTTAATTTAAAGATCTTAAATGTGTATGAAGATAAATTCGAATTTGAAAATCCAAGACGCAAACCAAAAAATTTTGCCAACGCCATATTGGACGTTTCATCGTTTTCTCTTAACGGAACGAAATTTGTCCTTAACAGTGCACTGTTAGCTGTGTATTTAACAGTATCCATTTACACAAGCCCACTTGTTTGGGAGCTAATATTGGGATGTATAAAGGGTGATTTTTTAGCTAATATCTTTTTGGCAACACTGGTTTAAACAGCTCACGCACGTTTCGTGTTTTGTTTCACCCGTCAAACATCTTCAGTTTGGCCTATAATTTAACCATGAATCGTCTTACAAACGAACGAACGAACGCTTGCAAATCATTGAATTTTTTTTATCAAAATGCGTGCTCTGTAAAAAAGTCCTCATCGCGCGCATCTTCCATTTTATGGTCAGCGTAATCGACCCACTGAAGCGGCTATTCGGGCTATTGCGACTAAATTTCGCACCAAATTTACATTGTTGGGCATTAAACCACCAACACGCTTACGTAGAGTGCGTGCGAACTGAAGAAAATATCGCAGCTGTATTGGCCAGTTCTAATGATGACCACCATCAATTAACGATTCGTCGCCGTTCGCAGCAATCGGGCCTCTGTTACTCAACAACGTGGAAAATTTTGCGGAAGGATTTAGGTGTGAAGCCTTTCAAAATACAGCTGGTGCAAGAATTGAAGCCGAACGACCTACCGTAACGCAGAATTTTTGGTCATTGGGCTCTTGGAAAGTTGGCCGAAGATCCACTTCTTTATCGAAAAATTTTGTTCAGCGACGAAGCTCATTTTTGGCTCAATGGATACGTAAATAAACAGAATTGTCGATTTTTGAGTGAAGATCAGCCAGAAGCATTGCAAAAGCTACCAATGCATCCAGAAAAAATCACAGTTTGGTGCGGTTTATGGACTGGTAGCATCATTGGACCGAACTTCTTCAAAGATGCAGCGAATCGTAACGTAACCGTGAATGGTGAGCGCTACCGTGAGATGATATTCAACTTTTTTTTTGCCCAAAATGCAAGAGCTTGACTTGCATGACATGTGGTTTCAACAGGACGGTGCCACATGCCACACAGCACGTGTAACAATGGACTTATTGAGAGGCGATTTCGGTGAACATTTTATTTCACGTTCGGGACCGGTCAATTGGCCGACTAGATCGTGCGATTTAACGCCTTTAGACTATTTTTTATGGGGCTATTTTTAAGGCTCATGTCTATACAGATAAGCCCGCGTCAATTGACGCATTGGAAGAAAACATTGAAGCATTTATTCGTGAGATACCGGCCGATATGTTGGAAAGAGTATGCCAAAATTGGACCAAGCGGATGGACTATTTGAGGCGCAGTCGCGGTCAACATTTGCATGAAATAATCTTCAAACATTAAATTATATGGACCGTACTATCGATTCAAATAAAGATTTCAGGCATTTTTCTGAATTTTATGTGTTTTTTTTGAAAAATTATCCTATCGCTCTTAAAATATCACCCAATTTTTTGCTTGTAAATTCTCTAGGAGATCAGTGATCATTTTGGAGCACTTGGGACATAATATACCTACCCGAGTATATTGCAAATGCTAGTCCAAAGGGCCCCCTTTCGAACCATGGACTTAAATTTTTAAAGTTTTAACATTGTTCTGTTAACATCACCATGTTAATGTCAAAGGTGACTCTACTGAAATTGTTGGTTTGTGTCATGGGTTTTTACTTTTGAATATATCATCACACACATAGATCTTAAAGCTGTCGATACAACCTAAATTATTGCCATTACATCTCTCGTCTGGCTTCACATCCCTCAAACTAATCAATGGTACCCTACATCGATACATCCTTAATTTGTCTCGTGACCTTCACGTTTTAGTCGGCTCCAAGAACGACAGATTTTTAGGAAACTTTTCATAGCAATTTTATTTACCTTCAGAGTTTTTACCAGAACTCTGCTGATAGGCAGCCGCCAAAGAAATATTTCGTTTATATTTCGTTTTGCATGAGCCGGGGTTTGAATTGTGGCCTCACGTGAATAAGCCAACACGCTACCTAATAGACTACGGACACTTCATCTAAAGCGTTGTCTACTATACTTAACTGACTATCATTGGAATGGTGCCAGGCAACATAATAAGCATGGAAGTACAAAAGTTGCAAAAATCGTGGGTACAGTTAAGTCCTCCAATTGACTACACCTTATATGAATTCCTTCTGTTGATCTTGATTTTACAACATATACCAGGTATATCTCTTCAAGAGAACGCCATCAAACGCTCACTTCTGCAGAAGCTATAACGATAACGAAATTCCAATTAGGGATCAGCAATGAGTATTCAAAAAGATGAGTAGATTCGAATCATACTCATAATTTCTGATACTTATACACATTCATACTTATTTTAATATGATACTCATACTACTCATATTCAAAGTTTGAAGTACTCATCGTACTCATACTTAACAATACGCATGATGTTGTTGATTTCAACTCTTTTGATGATGATGAATGATGATGAATTATTCGAATCATTTATGAGTATTGAGAATCTGAATGAGTAGGCGTATGAATCAAACATATTTCGAATGTTATGAGTTTGATGTCAAAATTGTACTCATACTCATTGCAACCTGTATTTATATATCAATGTTATAGTGAGTACGTATGAATCAGAGTATGTAGTTGAATTTCAATACTGTTGACTCACTCATACTCACAATTTCATGAGTACTTATGAGTAGCGAAAAAACGATTCATAGCTGATCTCTGCTTCCAATCAAATTTTTCAACAGGACTTGTCTAGCCTCACAACACTAACTCACTCACTCACTAACTTCACAAAATTCTCAATATGGCTGTGGAATGATAGCGAGAAATCAGAGGTAATAGTGTAACAGATACAATTAAGATTACAAAAGGACTTTTGATAGATCCGGAAGTGCTAAGCTTAAGGTGTCTGTCATTTGAAACAGATCAGCAATGAGCAAAGGTTCGAACCTAAACTTCCTATAATTGATAATGACGCTACTGTTGCTTATAAAAAACTCAATATTTTCGAAGCAAAAAATATGGTTTTTAATACAGTGGGGTCTGCTGCATGCAATGAGTGCGGTAAGTAACTGATGTTATCTTAAAATTCGCATTTGAGTTATTAAAGACACAAACCATGTGGTGAAAGTACGCATCTGAGCGAGAATACCGCATATTTAGTTTATACACCCAACATACTATGAGCATAAGTGTAGCAGTTAAGTTATAGAGGGAGAGAGAGAAAAGGAGAGAGTGGAAGAGATTTTGTCTTGTGTACGAAAAAAAAAGGGAAGCAGAGGGGAAGGCAAAGTGGTGTGTGTTTGTTGTGTGTTATTAAATGTATAAATAGACGAAGTACTCTTTTTAATTTTTTTTCTCTGTAGTTTCACAGGGTGTGTGAGTGTGCATGTGTTTTTCCTAAATTTTAATGCTTAAATATGTTAGCAAGAGTATGATAATGTATGTATGTGTAGTATTTGTGTGCGTATTAGCATAGAGCTTGTCGCTGTTGCAAGTGTATATTTCTCTGTTATAATGATAATCCCTCTTGTCCCTTTTTTTTCTCAATCTCTCTCTCTCTCTCTCTTTTATATTCTATAGAAAAGTGCTTGTGTGTGTATGTTTTTATTATACAATTTTATGTATATAAACATGACCCCACGTTGGTGTTGTTGTTGTTGTTGGTTATTTGACTTTTTCGGTATGGTTTTGTTCGTGTTCCTGTTTCTGTTTCTGTTGCTGTTTCAGTTTTTTTTATGTTTTTGTCAACCAGTTTAAATGCATGCAAATGTAACTAAAAAAGTCAATTCAGTTGTGTTTGTTCGCTATTTTTATTTCAGGATACTTGTTATCCTGGCTCTCTCTTTTTACTTCCTTTTTTTGCTCTTCTCTCTCTCTCTTTCTCTTTCTTGCCTCTTCTTCCTTTCTGCAATTAATATTTAATTTTATTTTTGCATTAATTTTTTATTTCTTTCCTTTTTTTGGTGAGTACACGAGTGAGAGTGAGTGAATGAGCGAGTATGTATGGATATATGCATGTGCGTGTGTGTGTGTATGTGGGATTATGTTTATTTAGAGTTTTACGTGTGTCCTTTAGTATTTAAACCAGTTGTAAATACTGCTGGTACTTATTGTATCTGTATGTGTGTAAATAATGAAATTTTATAAACTTTAAAATTAAAATAAATTTTACAAAAGAAAGACTACGGATTCTATACATAAAATGAGGTATTATCCGGTGTGCTTCGCTGTCCCTACTTATATCAATTTCACGATTCTGACATTACCATCTAAGGCTGATAACTGAAGACCCATAAAAGAGAACTCCTAATTTCCAAAGGCTGAACGCCCTAGGCCCTAACTCACATTTTTTTCGAAACTGATTTTTTTTTGTGATTCCAATGTGTATTTGTGTTAAATGCAATTTCGAAAAAGGTGTGAGTTAAGGCCTTTCTACATGAGACCAACGATATACAAAGAATATGCCCTTGTAAACAGATATACCGATCGACAAAGATATGGACGGTAACGGCAAGACGGTAACGGTTGAAAGACTGAGCTCGGAACTGACATGTTATAGACTACTTTACAAACGAAATTGCAAAACCATCAGTCCTACTACTAACAAACATATAAGGGAAACTTTGCCAATAGCAAGCGTAAATTACTGACGACAACCATTAACCGTCCCCGTAGTCTAGTAGGTTCAAACCATAGGTCAGACATCAGCAACAAAGCGAAATATGAAGGCAAATATTTCTTAGACAACTTCTCAGCAGATTTCTGGCAAAAACTATGAGTGAAAATAAAAAATTACTGTGAGAAAGTTTCTCAAAAATCTATCGTTCAAATCGGCTTTAAACTGTAGGGGCCCCAACACTCACGTATAACATTAACACACACAACATAAGTGGCGTGAGAAACTAGGTCGTAATCCTGACTGAAGGGTTGTAATGACCAATTATGTATGTATATATGTATGTATGTTTGTAACAATTAACATCATCCTTCGAAACAAGTTGTAAATCTGAGAACACAAAATGAAGATAGGGAAGAAGGACAATCCCTTGTTAGGGCCGAGAAAAGTTGCATTATGTATGTAGTTGGGCATATCGCTTAATATCAGCAATTACCTCAATAGACCCCTAGGCATTGGAAAAAATTATATAATGAGACTGGAGTTTTTCGATATTTGCAAGCAATGTGGAATACCGGCGCGAAAGACTGGTAGACAGCGTGAGACATGTCAAGTATTTACAAATAGATTCAGAGTCAGGGTACAACACTTTTACCTGAAGCAAATGTTTTCAGGTTGTGGAGTGCATCAGAAGTATATCCATGTGTCCGGATCATTATAAACAATTTCGGAAACATTTTTTGCAAATATTGATCGGAATACCGCAGAGAATTAAGGATTATATTTGCAGGATAACATTCTTACGGTAGTTCCCCTAGCTCAAAATACAAATTTAAGAAGTTTTTCCATGACAATTATTTACTCTCAAAACCTATGCCAGAAGACGGCTGTTCCCTGTAGCTGAATATCATAAAAATACAGATTGGAGAAACTCTTTCTTGGCTATTATTCAAAACCTTTGCTAGAAGATACCTAAGAGGAGATTGCCAAACATCTCTTGTCATGCTCCCGTCTAGGAAGCCAATATACTACCTACTAATATACTGGCGAACTACCCTCAATAACAACTACAATGTGAAGCTCCCTTTTTGTAATGCAGAGTACGGATGTGTTAAGCATTACTTCTTCAAATGCCACGATTGCTATGCTGAATTAACTTCCATTCCGATAACTTGAAAAACAACTGTATGCACTGTCATGCACGTACACTATTCTCTAAGGACACCCATCTATTCTTCTAGAAATAGGGTCACAGGGTAATGCAAAATGCGTAGACAATATGCAAACGTGCAACTGATTTTTTTTACTTCCGCTTTGTATTCGTCGCGGGTTTTAAGCAAACTTCTCACACTATGTTCAACACTATTTCACAGTCGAACGAAACTATCGTTACTTGATTATGGATCGATCCATAAGCTAATTGAACTGCCAGGCTAGTTGACGGCTTGAGTTTAAGAAGGTCATGTGGCAAATGCAAATCTGTAATGGTGAATGCTAAAATCAATTAATCAGGGCATTTCGTTTAGTATTGGAGCTACACTCTTCATGATACCGCAAGTAGCCTTTATGTGTGCTTTAATATCCTAACTTAACAAAGAAAAAGTACCAAAAAAAAGTACTTTTTTAAAAAAGTCACAGACTAAACCAGAAGTCTATGCCAATGCCTTCATAAAGTTGATTTAAGAGGGTTTTTTAAGGAAAGGTACTTTATTTTTGAAAAATTACAATAAGTACCAAGGAGAAGAGCACGGCAAAGACGTTTTTTTTTACTGCCAAGTATTTCGGTTTTTTGTATAAAAATATTAGGTTCAAAATAATAACATAAAAAGCTTGTTTTGAAACGTAACAAAAAAAAAGTACTTTTAAAAGGAAAATAATTGAAGCATGATATGGAAAACTAAGGCCCAAACAGAAATCATAATTACTTAGCGTCAATTAAGAAAGCATTCATAAGCTTTCTGTTGCATCATAGGCAAAGTTTTGTAAAGTTCAATACTCTTTTCAAAAAAAAGGTACCAAGAAAGTACTTTTAAACATTAAAGAAACGTAAAAAAAAGATTTTAAAAAATGTTAAGCAAGCAATAATTTAACTAAGCTCTCACTGGGTGAGAAAAATTTTTGTAGGAAAGAATACTACTGTACATTTTGAAAAAAGTACTAAAATGTAGAAAAGTACCAAATAAAAAAATGTTCTTTTATTTAACTTATATTAGCCTCCAATCCAAAATCTAAAACTGGTTTCGTGAAAATACCAAAAAGGAATCCCAATTAGGTACCTTTTGCTTACCCATAACAGAGTACTTTTTGAAAAACGTTATTTTTAAACAATACATTTTGAATCTGCAACAACTATTGCAATTTGTTTAAACTTTTTTTTTTTGTTTTATTTGTTCTGCTTCTAGCTTTTAACGCGTAAAATATGTCGGCCAACAGAATAAAATTTTTGTTAAACATTCATTGTGGTTTTAAGCTAAAAAGTACTTTTTGTTTCTCTGGTTGGTGTTATTTGTTTTTTTTTTTTTTGTTCATATTTTGTAATGTTAATAGTTTTAGTTTTAATTTGCTTTAGATGGCTATGGCTTTGGGTATACATATGCATGTGCTAGTATAAGAATACATATGTAGGAGTGCAAGTGTTCTTTTTTATAAAATTTTTTTTTTATTTATTTGTGGTTGTTTCATGAAATTGTTTACAAATTGTTTTAACATTAAAAGGGACTAAAAATAGCATAGCCATTCCCTTACATATCCCCCAAAAGTACTTTAATAGAACAACAACAAATTGGAACAATATGTGGTCTGAGGTTTTTGAGTTAAGCCAAGTTTTTATAAAAAATATTTTATTTTATAAAAATTCTGTAAAAAAAAATAGAATGGATTGAATAAATATTTTAAAAAAAGTAAAAAAAATTAAAGCATACTTTAAGGAGATTTTTTTTTTTTTTTTAATTTAAGGTTAAAGGAAAATTTATTGTTAAAACAAATATTAAAAGAGAGTTCATAGAGAAATTAAATGTAAATCTCATATTATTACATTAAAAATATTGTTTCTAGCATCCTAAAAATATTCTTTGAATTTTTTATAAAAAAAATTTAAATAGGATTTCTCTTTCTGTTTCCGAGAACGTACATATGTATGAGTGTATTTAAGCCTTTATAGCTGAGCTTTTGTTTGCTTTTGGTTTTTAGTTTGAGTTTATTTTGCTGATTTAATTCAGTATAGCATAGTTTCAGGGATTTGCATAAATTATTAGAAAAAAAGAGAAAAACTATTTGTTATTATGCATACACAATTTTTTTTCCTGTGTCTGCTTTTCTATCGTCATTATTTGACAGTTTTTGTTTTAAATATTATTTTATTTTCTATGGCATAAAGTTAGTTTGCTGATATTTCTATAGAAAACTATAGCATACATTTAGGTGGAATTCAATTTCAGTTGGGTTTTATATTTTCTGCCAAAAGAAAAAAACATTTTTAATTGATTTTTCAAAATTGATGTTTTTATAAAATATTATTTTTGTCAAATGCAAAAGCAAAAACAACAACAAAAAGCTGAGAAATAAATTAAATTAAAAATATTTTCCAATACAGCCTAATGTTATGCTGCACTTTTTAAAGCCATTCTAAATACAAATATGAGGCAAAAAGTGAATGTAAAAGGAGAATTCTTATGGTATTAAAATTGATTTGAACTTTATGCCAGGTTACTATTGATGGATCACACTCCACGACCACTAAGTCAATCGTACTTTAATATTTTCAGTTCCTAGAAATAGCTCAATTGCAAAAAGAATTACCAACGTGACGAATTGTTTAAACTTTATTTAAACGGAGTTTACGAATTGAGTTTAAAAGACAAAATGAACACAGTACCCCTTTAGAGTTAAAAATGCACAGATTAAGCATGATTGGTGATATGTGAAGCACAGATAATGTGCGGCAATGGCAGCTTCTTTTATGAAAAGTTTTGGAAGGTTATCTAATCGATAACCTCCGGTAAAACAAAAATCCAGAAAGACTACTACTAAAGGGTGTTTTTTATAGAGGTATAGAACTTTAAGTTGGCATTACTTTTCAAGATGGCGACCGATTTAACAGCTGTCAAGTGATTTATTCTCAGTTTGGTTTGGCAATTCATCAGGAATAGACTCACGCCTGAACAACGCTTGCAAATAGTGCAATTTTATTGCGAAAATAATGGTTCTGTGCGGAAAACGTATCGCGCACTACGTCCATTTTATCGTCGACAAAATCGTCCATCAGAGCAGTTAATTCGATTAACCATGGAACGTTTTCGCACCATGTTTACTCTTATTGATAACTCGCATCCCCAGAGACGCTGTACGGTGCGTACAGAAGAAGCTATTGCTGCTGTAGAGCGTAGCATTGGGGAAGACTCGAATGAGTCCATCCGCCATCGAGCACAGGAATTGGATCTGTGTCCATCCACTTTATGGAAGATTTTGCGGAAGGATCTTGGTTTGCGTGCTTACAAAATCCAACTCGTGCAAGATTTGAAGCCAAACGATCATCAAGTAAGGCGTAGATTCGTCGAATGGGCCCAAAACGAGATTACCGCTGTTCCCGATTTTCATAAGCGAATTTTGTTTAGCGATGAAGCGCACTTCTGGTTGAATGGCTACGTCAACAAACAAAACTGCCGCATTTGGAGTGAAAGTAATCAAGTGTATGTGGAAACACCGTTACATCCAGAAAAATTGACTGTTTGGTGCGCTTTATGGGCTTTATGGTCCGTACTTTTACAAAAACGATGGTGGCCAGAACGTTACAGTCAATGGTGATCGGAATTGAATTGAATAACCATGATGTCCAGGAGATGTGGTTTCAACAAGACAGCATGTCACACAGCTCGTGCCACAATAGATTTATTGAAAGACACGTTTGGTGACCGCCTAATTTCAGGTTTTGGACCTATGAATTGGCATCCAAGATCTTGTGATTTAACACCGGTAGACTACTTTCTGTGGGGATATGTAAAGTCATTGGTCTATGCGGTAAAGCCACAAACGCTTGACCATTTGGAAGAAAACATTCGCCGTATTATTGCCGATATACGGCCACAAATGTTGGAAAAAGTCATCGAAAATTGGACGTCCAGATTGGACTAAATCCGTGCCAGCCGTGGCGGTCATATGCCAGAAATCATATTTAAAATGTAATGCCACAAGATTATCTTTCGGATAAATAAAATTCATATCAATCGAATAATCCACCGTTGTTTTATTGCAACTTAAAGTTCTATACCTCTATAAAAAAACACCCTTTACATACAATTTAAATATAATCGTTAAACATCATGGCCGTATCTGTAAGTTTTTGTGCGACTGAGAGTTATAACAAGCATGATTGATGCCATTTACAGATCAATTACATGTAAGATTGAAACAATTTATATATGACGGATAGGCATGATAGTCATGATTGATGGAATTCATATACAATAAACAGTCGTGATAAGCACGATTGATGCAATTTGTATGCGTGTGTCAGTCATCATAGTCATGATTGATGGAATTTAAATATTACTAATAGCTAAGCATGATTAAGGTTGTTACAATTTAAAGACGCTTAACACTTAGGGTAGCCATTTTTACAATTTAAAGACGCTTAACACTTAGGGTAGCCATTTAACCATGAATACATAGTTTCAACTAATGATTACTAGATTATTGATGGGTATGGTAGGCAATTTGATTACATCGATAGATGTAAAAATCGTGATTGATGCTTTTTATGTACGATTGGCACACATGATATGCATGATTGATGCATACATTATGCTACATTAATACCTTATAATATGACAGACATGATTGTTAAGACTTAAATACGATTGACAGATGTGATATTCATGATTGGAGCAAATTCTATATAATTTACGATATGATCTATAACATGAAATTTATTTATGACAGACTGGCATTATATATATATATTATATATATATATATATATATACAGACTGCCTGATAGAATAGCTATGATTGATGATATTAGTATATTTCCCCGGATAGGAATGAAGACAACTAAGGCTAAATATTAATCCAAGATACTTAATGAGAAGGAAAATGTAAGGCAAGACAAGGAACAGATTGAAGCGAAGATAAGATAGGAAAAGTGGAAAGTGGTGAAAAAAATGTTGAGTGCGAAAACTAAGCTGTTCAAATTTTAAAATGATTGATGTTTGTTATTCACGGATTTAGAGAACTAGAAAACTTTAAATTCATAGGACTATTTTTTTCAAAATCATATCTTTTGAATTAATTTCGCACAACACAGTGTATTGGCATTATTGGGCACACTGTTAGCAGTACTAGATTTTGATTGATGGTTGGCAGCATGAAGAACTATAATCTCAAAAATCCAAACACTATTATTCGGAAAAACTTTTGGTTTGCCGAAACTATGACAGTCGCAAAGATGTTGCTCCGAACAATTATTGTTATTTTCACAAACAAATACTGTAGCAGAATATTTAAAGATTTTGAATTCAGTTGCAACATGACGCCATGTCATGATTGATGACACAGATTGATAGACTTATTGAGATGTAGAAATTAATTATCTTATAATACTTTGTAATTTTAATATTGAAATCAATGGTAATGACAAAAGCATTCACATTTTGATGAGATTTTAAGGATTGAAAATGAAGAATTCGATATGAATGTGAAATGTTTTCAATTTGTCATTCGAAATCCAAGCCAAACTGCAGATTCCGCCACTGATTGTAAAAAATTAAGACACACAACAATATGGGTGGTGTAAGAATATAATTTGTAATCCTAATAAAAGACTTGTAATGACCAATGAAGTAATTAAGATTGTGATTGACAGTTGACATGATGGACGGTTTTGTTTTTAACAAAATTGTTGAGCTAGCATACTGTAGTAGCTAAACTCTGCTGGACTAAAAACCAACCAAACATGTTCAAGCCCTACAGGTTAACTTATAAAATAAGAAACCTTCAATCCTCTGCAAATAAATGAATTATGGAGAGATATTCTTTCATGTATCAGGTGAATTGAATACATTAAAAGGAAAAACAATTAAAAAAAATGGATTTCCTTTTGAAAAATTTATACACTTTTGTTTACCACTGTATAGCATTATGCTCTAACCAAATATGGTAGAAGTAGTATATTAGGAAGTAAGTTTTGAAAAACAAAAAAAGGAAAATAAATCCTAAATTTTCCCGTTTATTTATTTAAAGCAGGGTTCGTCAAAAAATTTTTGGTTATGTGTTAGTGAGTAAGAGAGAGAGAGAATAAGTTGAGAGAATTTATTTATTTACAGCCATAGAAAAGTGTTAGTAATGCACGCTATTTTTATTTTCATTTCATCAGCATACATATGTAAAGCTATATAACTTTGACTTAATAATTTTAGATAAATAAAAATAAAGTAAAAAATCCATTTTTTATTAAAAGAACATAAAGCTATCCATCTTTGGCTTAAAAATTATGCCATGTTTTTTTTAGATAAATAAAAATAAAAAGAATAAAAAAACCCATTTTTTATTAAAAGAAAAAAAGCGAGCATTCCAAAGCATTTAAAAAAAATTATATTATGCGACAAAATAAAAAAAAAATTATAAACGCCCAGCTAATGTCATAGCCCATTTTTAACATAAAATATTTTTTGAGTGTCATTCTGAAATAAAATGATAAAGCAACCGCCGCACATGTGTTCTTGCCGCAGTCTGATAGACAACTAAATGAAAAAACACAAGAATGCGTGTGAGTTCTCTTTGCACAACTGTGCTATGAAATGGTAAACTATGATTTAAAGCCATATCCGTATGGTATTGTGGGTGTAGTGTAACTAGTATGTATGTGTACCATATACTGCTTTAAATTTCTCTCTCCCTCATTCTGTCACACTGAAGCTTAGAAAATATTTGCATAAATTTTTATTCTTCACAATATTTTATTTAAACAAAAACCAGTAGAATCCTGTATTTAAAAAATTTTCACAGGATTTTGCAAAAGACTCTCTCTTTGTTTTTTTTATTCATCAAACTGCATGCATACATACAGCTATGGACATATAAATGGCACACATTTTAATTAAGAAAAAAAACTTTATGTTTTGTCAACTAGAAATTTTATAAAATGCTACAATTATCTCTTAAGATTGTTGCTCTAAGAATTTTTGTTTCAGCAGCACTCAAATATTCCGTTATATTCTGCTTATTACTTACCGTTATTATTTTTGCGTAAACAAAGCTGGTTTTAAGTGGACTAACCTCTGTAAATGGCACAATTTATTTGAAATAGTTATTACACGCGTAGATTTCATTCCAATCACTTGATACTTTGTTAAAGTGTTAAAAAAAAAACAAGTATAAAGAAAAATTTTTTCAAAATGGGATCAGGCAATCATACAACAACCGAGGAGAGGCGGATCATATGGAAAATGCACGAAAATGGGAAAAAAAGTATCAGAAATTGCTAAAGAACTGCGAGTTTGAAGAAAAAAGTTTACAATGCTTTTAAATCATGTGTAGAGAATCCCGATGTATTGATTAAGGGCAAAAGTAGGAAGCCAAGACCTCGAAAAACAAACTTGCGTACAGATGCAGCAATGGTAAGAATGGTAAAAATTGATCCATTCAAGTCTTCACGGCAGATAGCGTCTGATATTAATGAATCTTTTGGCTTTGAAATATCTAGCAGGCTTGTCAGAAGAAGATTAAACAAGGCAAATTGGTTTGGGCGCATTTCCAGGAAAAAACCATTGCTCTCAAAAAAAAAGAAATGTTTCAAAACATTTAGCCTTCGCCAGAACCCATAAGGACAATCCTATTAATTTTTGGAAAAACGTGTTATGGAGTGATGAGACAAAAATTAATAGAATTGGACCAGATGGCAGAACCTTTGTTCGTCGTCCTAGATGCCAAGAAGAACGGTAAAACACGGCGGTGGTAGCATTATGGTTTGGGGTGCATTTTCTTGGCATGGCGTAGGTCCACTTGTAAAAATCAATGGAAAAATGGACAAGTTTCAATATTTGGATATTCTAAAAAACCATATGGAACACCATTCGCTTTCGATTCTATGCCAATTAAGTGGAAATTCATGAAAGATAATGACCCCAAACACTCGTCAAACGTAGTAAAAAATTGGTTTTGTTCGGAACAGATTCCCGTTTTAGATTGGCCAGCCCAGAGCCCTGACTTAAATCCTATTGAAAACCTGTGGTATGAAGTCAAGGATGATACCGCCAAAAAAAAAATTATAAAAATATTGACGATTTATGGTCAGCCGTTCAGGAAGCATGGTATGCCATACCCAAAACAAAATGCCAAAAACTTGTGGAAAGTACAAAAACAAGGGCTACAGCACAAAATATTAATGGTAGGGCATTTGTGCATACCAAAAAATCAACAAATGCAATATTAAAAGGTGTGCCATTTATGTGTCCAGCTCAATCCAGTGTTGTTTTTTATAAATTATGTATATTTTTTGTTAATTAATGAATTCCAACTTAAGTTTATATCATCATTCTTAAATACAAATAATAAACCTATGGATATATCAAAAAATTTGTTTTTGATTAATAGTATTCGCGATACTTTATCCTAAGAAAAAACTTTTTCAAATGTGTGCCATTTATATGTCCATAGCTGTATATTCATCGTATTATTTACATAAAGTAAATAATTAAAATTGATAGATTCGGAAAATATGTAAATAGAAAATAAAGACAAAAAATATTTGAATAAATATTTGAAAAAAAATTAGAAATAAAAGTTGAAAGACAGTATATTTGCAAGTAAAACAAAAGATTTTCAATATAAAGCCTAAAACTAGGCAACAGACATTATTATTGTGATGATGTTAAAAGCCTAAAACTAGGCAACAGACATTATTAGTGTGATGATGTTAAAAGCCTAAAACTAGGCAACAGACATTATTATTGTGATGATGATGATGGTAAAAGTATGTAATTTCAAAATAAGTCGAGAAAAATATTTTTAATTTAAAAATCCTTAGAAAAAAGAAAAGTTGAAAGAAAAACTTTCAATTATTTTATTGAATTAAAACAATTGGGAAGAAAAAAGGTGGCATTGTAAGTACAAAAGACAAAAGGTAAGTGGCAACACTGCTAACAATAGAAAGACGACCACCAGGCAACAGAAGCCAGCAGCCATTGTAGACAAGACACACACATAGCAGTGGGCAGCAGTTTTAGTCCAATTTGAAGCATTGAAAACAAAAGGAAGAAAAACTGGTAGTCAGTCAAGTCAGTTAAAATTTTTTTTTTCTGTTTAGGAAACAATAGTTGATCAGCAGTAATGCCTTCATTATTACAAAAGAATCACAACCACTCCTTCCTCCACTCTTTAGCCCACTAGCCTATACTCAAACAAATGTTAAAATCCATTCGTTCATTCATTCATTCGTTCACTTCATTAACAATGGCCAATAATTTACTGTGTTTCCTTTTGTGGTTATAAAGGGTCCGCCAAATAACTTTTTTTTTGAAAATGCTTTAAAAAAAAACTACTGAATATTTTCTCAAATTTCCTTTTTTTATTTGAAAGTACAATCCTTCCGGTTAATAATGGAAAATAATTTCATTCAAATGGCTGCCTCGTCTGGCCATGAAGTAGCCTACCACCAGAAGAAGCCGATTTTGGCAAAAAAAAAAATCATCTTTTCAGATGAAGCTCATTTTGATCTTGGCGGATATGTAAACAAACAAAATTGTCGCATTTGGGGCACAAAAAACTAGCACGCATACATTAAAAAGCCGACGCACCCAAAACGAGTCACTGTTTGGTGCGGATTTTGGTCCAGAGGCATAATTGGGCCAGGTTTTCTTCGAAAATGAGCAAGGAGTGGCCGCTACAGTCAATGGCGATCGTTATCGGGCCATGTTGAACGAATTTTTGTTCACAAAAATGGGAGAGGAGGATATTGGCAATATTTGGTTTCAACAGGACGGCGCTACGTGCCACACAGCCGAAGCTACACTCGATGTTTTGCGTCCTGTTTTTAAAGATCGCATTATCAGCCGATGTCGTTTGGCCACCTCGGAGCTGCGATTTGATACCGTTGGACTATTATTTGTGGGGTGCCGTGTCAAAGATAAGTGTTACGCCGACATGCCAAAGACAAGTGACGCTTTAAAGGACAATATTCGTGAAGCCATTGGTGAAATACAGCTGCACACAATCGATAATGTGCTTAAAAATTGGACCGATCGTATAGGCTACTGCAAGGCGAGCCGAGCCAGCCATTTGAATGAAATTATTTTCATTATTAACCGGAAGGATTGTACTTTCAAATAAAAAAAGAAACTTAAGAAAATATTCTGTTGTTTTTTAAAGCATTTTCAAAAAAAAAGTTATTTGGCGGACCCTTTAGTTCTACAGTAACAAAAAATGTTGGAAAACAATGCTTCTATTCCAAGAAAATATTGTGTATTCAGCTAGCTGAATAAGACACAGACAGAGACAGAAAACTTAAAACAACTGCGAATACATTACATAAAAGCAAATCAATTTAGCAAGCCAGCTGAATTAAACTAAAAAGTTAAAAAAAAGCGATGCAAAATAATGAGCTATTGGTTCAATGGTCCAATAGCATTAGAAAAGCATTTGCTTACATAAACACAACACAGTTCAGCTAGCTGAATAAAAATTAATATTCAGCTAGCTGAATAGACAAACAAAATTGAAGGCAAGCTCTTTATAATAAAACAATTCAATACAAATTGCTGAATCAATACAAAATGTATAGAAATAGTGCAAAACGTAAAACTAATGGCATTCACCCAAGTACAGCTCAATTCAGCTCGCTGAATTAAACTAAAATTGCTAAAAAAAATATAACGCAGAACAATTACTTCAATTCAACCGTATTGGAGGTAAGTTCTTTTTACCTAAAACCAAAGAATATGGATATAAAGAATACGCATCATGCAGAAGTAAAATTTCTTATGGCGGGTTGTAACATTACGACCCGCTCTCACCAAAATCTTTTTCAAAATCATTTCTTGATGAGGGGGGAGGAAGACAGAAGGAAAATAAACTCAAACAAAGAGCGTAACAATGTGTTGCTCTCATCGTACGTATGTACATGTGTATGTATTCTTGTGTTTTTTGATTTAGTTGTTGATCAGACTGCGGCAATAACGCATGTGTTGCGGATGCTTTATCATTTTATTTCAGAATAACACTCGAAGAATATTTTGTGTTAAAAATGTTCTATGTCATTAGCTAGGCGTATTTCATTTTCTTATTTTGTCCCATAGTATAATCTTTTTTAAATGCTATGGAATGCTAGTTTCTTTTTCTTTTAATAAAAAATGGTTTTTTATTCTTTTTATTTTTATTTATCTAAAAAACATGGCCATATTTTTAAGCCAAAGATGGACAGCTTTATGTTCTTTTAATAATAAAATCGATGTTTTATTTTATTTTTATTTATCCAAAATTATTAAGCCAAAGATAGACAGCTTTACATATGTATATTGATGAAATGAAAATGAAAATAGAGTGTATTACTAACACTTTTATATGGCTGTAAATAAATAAATTCTCTCAACTTATTTTCTCTCTCTCACTCACTAATCGATAACCATAGGCATGTGTTAACCTAGAGGAAAATTGTTAGTAATAATTTCAAGTCTATTTATTAACCCAATGATATGTATATGTGATCGGAAAATATAGAAAAATTGTACTGCACTAAATCCCTAAAGACACCGTATTTAACTTGGCAAGTATTCTTCCAAAAATCGAAATCATTTCTCATTGATATTAGTGAATTCTACTGTAATATTTCTTTGGGTGTATAATTGAACGAAAATTCTTGATGTTCGTGTCCTATGTGTGTAAAAAGCCGAAGATGTTCTTCCCCTGAGGGACATTGGTGCCGACGTCTGTTTTTAACACCAGGAAAATAAATAAAAAGTGGTCAAACAACAAAAACGCACGATGAGAACAACGCATTGCTACGCTCTTGGTTTCTGTATCCTTCCCTTCTATCTTTCCCCCCGCGTTATGAAATATTTTTGAAAAATATTCCAAAATATGTTAAAATGCACATTCTTTATACTTTATTTTCTTTGCTAAAACTCAGCTCAGCTTGCTGAATGAGATTCAAATGCCATGTAAATACGCGAATATCCAAAAATTATTCCAATCAACTTCATTGATACAATGCAAAACAATAATTCCATTGCAAGAAAAATTATATTCAGCAGAATTAATAAATAAATGACAATGATAATAATGGGTTTTCTTGGAAATAATTCAATTCAGCCAGCTTAATAACATAAAATTCTAACGAAACAGTATTTCAATAAAACATTGTCTTATTCACCTGGTCAGTACTCAATAACAACCTCAATTCAGCTAACTGTGGAGTGTGCAATGCATACAAAAGTATATTCAGCAAGAGAAACAGATATACGCCATAAAAACAATATGTTTACATAAAAATAATTCAATTCAGCTAGCTGAATACATTCAGAGTGCATGTAAATGATGCAAGACAAGAATTTTAGCGAGCTGAATAGATAAATGGCATTAAAAATAATGGCTATAAGACTAAAATTTAAAAAATTAAAAATAAAATTAAAATGTAGGACTAAAATTAAAAAAAAATATGGCTGAATAAATACAGCCCAATTGAATTGAGCTAGCTGAATATAACTAAAATGCATACAACTTCTGCGAATGAAGAATGACCATTAAAACAATTACTTTGCCTAAAAACACCTAAATTCAGCGAGCTGAATAAGCTAAAATGATACAAAAAAATTATTCTATTGCCATTGTATGTGTATTCAGCAAGCAAACAAGTTAGTTTGGCGGAATACGCAAAATATTAAAAATAAATTTCATTCACTTGAATGAATACATAAATTTATGAACTGTCAGCTTTTCTTTAAACAAATAATACCAAAATTAACAAAAATAATTATATTCAGCAAGCTGAATAGAAAAATTTCCAAGGTTTACCTACTTTTTAACACATTATACAATCATTACAAATAAATAGTCAAATTCAGCAAGCTGAATTATTATATTTTATCGTAAATTTATGCAATTAAGAATAAACACTGTTTCAGCTAGCTGAATATAAAGATTAATATAATTAAAGCTTAAATTTTGTCATTAAATACAAAAATTATGTAAAATAATTGAATTCAGCTTAAAGAACAATTATTATCCTATGCAAGTCATAATAATAATTGAGTTCAGCCAGCTGAATACAAATATTTGTTTAAATTTTAATACAAATTACTAAAATTGTATTAAGCAAGTAATCTCAGTTAGCCGAATAAGGAAAATTCTGAGAATAATTAAATTATCTGAACTGAAATTTCAAGAATTCAAACAAAATAAGTCAATTCAGCAAGCTGAATAAGGAAAATTTAAAAATAAATTTAATCATTTGAACAGAAATTTCCAGAATTCAAAGAAATAAGTCAATTCAGCAAGCTGAATAAGGAAAATTTTAAATTAAATTTAAGTATTTGAATAGAATTTTCGAGAATTCAAAGAAATAAGTCAATTCAGCCAGCTGAATAAGGAAAATTTTATGGAAAATTCAATTATTTGAACAGGATATTCGAGAATTCAAAGAATTAATCAATTCAGCAAGCTGAATAAGGAAAATTTTAAAATAAATTTAAGCATTTGAATAGAAATTTCGAGAATTCAAAGAAATACGTTAATTCAGCCAGCTGAATAAGGAAAATTCTGAATATAATTAAGTTATCTGAACAGAAAATTCCAGAATTCAAAAAATAAGTCAATTCAGCAGGCTGAATAAGGAAAATTTTAAATTAAATTTAAGCATTTGAATAGAATTTCCGAGAATTCAAAGAAATAAGTTAATTAATTCAGCCAACTGAATAAAGAAAATTTTAAAGTAAATTTAATCATTTGAATAGAATATTCCAGAATTCAAAGAAATAAGTCCATTCAGCAAGCTGAATAAGGAAAATTTGAAATTAAATTTAAGCATTTGAATAGAATTTTCGAGAATTCAAAGAAATAAGTTAATTCAGCAAGCTGAAGAAATAAAATTCTATGTACAATTCAATTATTTGAACAGAATTTTCGAGAATTCAAAGAAATAAGATAATTCAGCAAGCTGAATAAGGAAAATTTTAAATTAAATTTAAGCATTTGAATAGAATTTTCCAGAATTTAAAGAAATAATTTAATTCAGCCAGCTGAATAAGGAAAATTCTATGTAAAATTCAATTATTTGAACAGAATTTTTGAGAATTCAAAGAAATAAAATAATTCAGCTAGCTGAATAAGGAAAATTTTAAGTAAAATTCAATTATTAGCACAGAACTTTTCGGAGTCCGAAATAACACTAATTCAGCTAGCTGAATTGGAAATTTCCGTAAACCTTTTGTTTCTATGCATTAGTTTTATGTTATTTTTAAAAGACAGAAAATTAAGTGAATTCAGCTTGCTGAATATGAGTAAAAAGAGTGGAAAATCGTTTAAAAATAAATCTTCTTTAAAAAACATTTTAATTTAAGAGAAATAATCGCTTAAATTTTTTGCTGTTGTTGCTGGTGTTATTGTTATAAGAGCAACAAAGAAAACAGCAGCCTTTCTTTAAATAAAAGATTTTTTTGTGGCACTTGGTATTGGTTACCCGAAAAACACAGAAAAAAACAATGCTTGAGAGAAAATCGCTTACAATTCTACAGTGTCTGTTGGCGCCATGATAAGAAAATAAATTAAAAGAAGAAGAACAAGAACAAACAGCAGGAAGAAGCACAGACTTAAACTTCCGCCTACTTTTAGTTTATATTCAACGTTGATTTTTGAACTCCACCACCCATTATGTGCTGGTGGTGGTGCACTGGTGTAAAACCGGGTGTTGATGATGGGAAACAATAATTTTTTTTTTTTGTTGAAAAAAAAGGCGAAAATTTTTTAAATTTAATTTCATTTGTTGTTGTGGGCAAAAGATTTTGTTGCTGGTGGCACAAGGAAAATGTCAACACTTTTCACTTTTTTATAGCCGGGAGTAGAGAAGCAAGCGCGCGTAGAGCTTTTGCTTAATTGATCTTTTCTAATGGTTTTCCTCTTTAGTTTATGCTAAGCGTTCTTTCCTTTTTTTCTATTTTAATTATCCTGGTGAATGGCATGACAATTAAGCAGGAGGAGGCGTAATGTTTTTCCAACAGCCAAAATGTTTAGCCATCAGTTGGCCAAACATATTAATTGCACACAGACGCCAGATAGCCACCAGCCAACACCACCACCTTTAACATCGCCACCACCACCACCACCACCACGAACAAAACCAAACAACAACAGCCAGAGAACAATTGTCTAATTGTGGCAGTATCGTGTCATAATTGTCTCGGCTCGCTAATTTCAAATTGTGTGCCAAAAAACAAAAACCGCCATCACGGCAAGAGTAATAAAAAAAACTGGAGTAAAAACAACCTAAAAAAGGCAGAAAAAGCAAGAGCGGGAGAGCGAGAGAGAGACAGAGAGAGAACAAATTATCATTTTCATATCCGTTTTCCGTTTCTCATAATTAGCGCTGCTAGTTGTGCTGCTGCTGCTTATGCCACACCACTGCTGCTGTCGCTTGTAAATATGACTTCCGTTCCCGCTGCTCAACAACGATTTAATTCTGCTTACGATGGACAAATTACGACATGCCAATGGTTAGAGTCTGTCCATCTCTGGCAGTAGTTGTGGAATTTTAAAATAAAAGTTGAAAACAAAATTTAAAAGATTTCTTTAAGTGAAGCTGGGAGGGTACTGGGAAGGTACTCTCCCCCTTCTCCCCATTTAGGCGACCCGGTAGAGTGGTGTAAACATTTGAAGAAAATCAAACTTATGAAGAAGGCTACTATTTAGTTTAGTGGCCTATTTAGCAAGTCAGCATTAATAGAAGATAAATCTCGAGAGAATTAATACACACAACCATATGGGTGGTGTGAGAAGCTAGGTTGTAATCCAGACAATAAAAAAAAATTTTTTTTTATTCCAGAGCACATGTAGGAAATTCGGCACAATAAACAGGCAAATGCACTTCTACAACGGCAATTAGGTCAGAAACTTTCTGAAAAGGGGGTCGAGCAATTTGAAAAGAAATACTCGGCGAGAGAAAGAAAAACTCTTTTCAAGACAGTCGCCATTCAGACAAACTAAACCAATGTTAAGAATTTGTTTTTTCCAGTAACCCTCTCTTGGAAACATCTGGCTTCCACAAAGCATTTCTGCTTTATTTCTCTTCGTTTCAATTTTTGTTATTCCAGCTAAGCAGGTGATTGGTCTGCTCTAGCACACGTACTCTAATAATGGCGCTGTCATCGATCGTTGTCTAGAAACAACGGCCACCGGGTGTTTGGTGTAGTGGAGGGGATACGTACCTCTTTTTCCACTAGATAGCGGCACTGCCTGTCCTTCCAGTCATGTTAAGTATTGGCGAAGAAGGAGGTTTTCTTTCCTGCATCATACTAAGTAAGCGTAACGTTCAGAAGGTCACGTATGACACTGTATGTAATGGGTAATTTTTTAAGAGCTATAGGAAAATTTTTCAAAAAAAAAAACATAAAATTCAGAAAAACTCATGAAATCTTTATTTGAATCGATAGTACGGTCCATATAATTTAATGTTTGAAGATTATTTCATGCAAATGTTGACCGCGACTGCGCCTCAAATGGTCCATCCGCTTAGTCCAATTTTGGCATACTCTTTCCAAAATTTCGGCCGGTATCGCACGAATAAATGCTTCAATGTTGTCTTCCAATGCGTCAATTGAAGCGGGCTTGTCTGTATAGACATGAGCTTTAACATAGCCTCACAAAAAATAGTCTAAAGGCGTTAAATCGCTCGATCTAGGCGGCCAATTTACCAGTCCCGAACGTGAAACAAAATGTTCACCGAACTCGCCTCTCAATAAGTCCATTGTTACGCGTGCTGTGTGGCATGTGGCACCGTCTTACTGAAACCACATGTAATGCAAGTCAAAAAAAGTTGGATATCATCTCATGGTAGCGCTCACCATTCACAGTTACGTTACGATTCGCAGCATCTTTGAAGAAGTACAGTCCAATGATCCCACCAGCCCATAAACCGCACCAAACTGTGACTTTTTCTGGATGCATTGGTAGCTTTTGCAATGCTTCTGGCTGATCTTCACTCCAAAATCGACAATTCTGCTTATTTACGTATACATTGAGCCAAAAATTAGCTTCGTTGCTGAACACAATTTTTCGATAAAGAAGTGGATCTTCAGGGCACGCATTTTGATAATAAAATTCAATGATTTGCAAGAGCGTTGTTCGTTTGTAAGACGATTCATGGTTAAATTATAGACCAAACTGCAGATGTTTGACAGTGAAACAAAACACGAAACGTGTGTGAGATGTTTAAACCAGTGTTGCCAAAAAGATAAAAGATTTGAAAAAAATCACCGGTTACAACAGAGAACGTTTGCTGTGAACAGGTATTAAGATTGAAACACTATGCAGAGATTCCTGTGCTTTGGTGTCTCTGTCTCTACACTGCAATGCGTAAAGGAGTTAAAACAATCGTGTTTCCTTACGTAAGGATATGCAGGATGATCTAAAGAAGGCATTTTGACACATACATACATATATCTGTAAATAAGTGGCAATTACCAGCCTTCAGTTAAGATTACGATCTAGCTTCTAACAACATTCATGTGTGCGTTAGTTTTTATGCATGAGTAGCGGAACCTACAGTTTAAAGTCGACACCGAACGACAGATTTTTTAAGAAACTTGTTCATGGCAATTTTATATTTACTCTCAGAGCTTTTACCATAAATCTGCTGAGAGGCAGTCGCTGGAGTACTATTTTTTCACATATTGTTTTGTTGAAGATGTTTGACCTGGGGTTTGAACCGAGACCTCACGTCTAAAAAGCCAACACACTAGCTACTAGACTACGGTGACTCCACCTAAGAACCCATAATGTCACTTCAAATCAGTATTTCTCTTCAATACTGATTTGATATAAAAATTTCATTTTTTTTTCGTTTAGACTCCCATGTTTTTTGCTTACTTGCCACCGTACATGCATACATATGTATATGTGTACGTATATATATTATGTACTGCAGACGATAATAAAATACCATCAAGTGAATTCAAATAAATGAATGAACGAGTGTAACAAATGCTTACGCATGTAAACAATGGAATGTACTCTCACACGTGTATACATACAGACATACATACATATGCATGTATGTACATACATACTCTCAAGTATCCTTAGTAAATGAGTCGAAGGCAACAACAATAATAACAACAGCAAAGAATGAATAAAATTTTACGAAATGAAAATAAATTTCAAACACGAGTACCACACCACGAGCGAGCATTTGTTTTCTTTTTCAATGTCCTTGAGAGTTAAACACACACGCATAACCACTCACATACACATAAACGCACGTAAATATAAGCAAATTTAAGCATAAATACATCACAGCTTAATACACAAACAAATATTCGCAGTCACAATTATACAACAACAACAAGTTAACATGAGACATAAAATTCTTCAAAAAAAAAAAAGGGTAAGGCAAGAAAGACAGAAAAACAACAGACAGAGAGAGAGAGAAAGAATGAAAGAGTAGTACGTGAATTATTTAACGAGTTCATATGCATAAAAATGTCTAAATTCCTCTGATAAATGTATTGAAAATACGAAAAAAAAAACAAAATTAGAAGAAGAAAAAACATATTTAAAGCAGAGCATAATTTAACTGTTAAATAGAGATGTTTACATTGCACTCTTACTCTCAATCTCAAACTTTCGCATTCTGTGTGTGTGTGTGTGTAAGTAAAAGTTAAATTCTGTTATTTTTTTCTCCATGTTCAACAGTGAGTGACAGTGAGTTGTTAATTTAAGGCATTCAGAAGCACAGTTGTTGTACACACATACGTTTTTTTGTTTTTGTATACCACACACATTTATTCATAATCACGTTCTCTGTTATTATTTTACAAGATTTTTTTATGCTTCAGTTGTAGGTGTTCGTTTAACAATTGTGTACATCAGGGAAACAGGATTTTTGTGTTGTTATTAAAGGGTTATCCAGTGTTCGGAAAACGGATATAATTAACAGAAACGCACATAAAGCCTTGATCACAATAAAAAAAATTTTTTCATTGTATTGGCTCCTGGACCTTCTCTTTTTGTTCGAAATTAAAATTTTATTGACAGCCTCAGAGAATTGGTTACCGTAATCGATCGTTTTTAGCTTGTTCCCCAGGGCTTTTCCACACATTTTTTGCAGTATCTTGACGCTAACTGTTAGGGGGTTATCTGCGTAAACATTGCGACAAGTCGAATGATTGCGTTGAAACGTGAAAATACTCTTTCCAGAAAGTCCACGAGATTGATCGCGTTATGTAGTTCTTGGCACGGTCTTGATGAAACCACATATTCTTCAAGCCAAGAAAAAAACTCAGTTTTCATTCGATCATAGCACTTTGAATCGATCATAGCATTGGAGATTCCTCCTATGCATTCATTTAGTTAGGATTAGAACTTAGCTATTCACACTACTTATGTTATGGGTGTGTTAATTTTATTCAAGAGTAGGGGACCTACTGAACGACAGATTTGAGAAACTTTGCATGGCAATTTTATTTTATACTCACGAGAATTTACAACAGACTGCTGTTAAGAGGAATTTACTGACAGAAATATTCTCAGAATCATTCGACATTCGATGTTCGTCATGCCTGAGTTGGTATTTGAACCACAAGCTCTTTTCTAATAAGCTAACACACTGCCAACTGAACTATGGCGACTACGTCAAGGTTATTTTCAAGAAAATGGAACCCAATTACAAATCCAACCCATAAAGAGCAGCAAGCTGCCACTTTTTACAGACACAATGGTTTTTGCTTAATCACTTTCAAGTTATGCGTGTCGCGAATTTCTTGCGGCAATTTCACCTGACATAACGACCAAATGGGAAATTAGCTTCCTCGCTGAAGAATATTTTTTGAATCGAACATGTCAACATGAAAGCCTATTGCGCTAGTCCCCAATCAAGCCGGTTTTAATTGTTGCTAAGAGTTGATTTGAGTTGAGTTTGGATGTATGGGACGTATGGGTAATTTGAACTGTAGAATAACCTATAATGAGCCATTTGTTAAGCTAAATTGTTGAAAATATTAGAAAATTCGACAAACCCGAATTATCCACCAGATTCTCTAGAGTAGTAGAAGTAATCCTTTCGACAACTTCTCCCAGCACTTGTGTGTGTAAAATTTATATATGAAAGGCGGCACCTCCAGTTCAAAGTCCACTCCGAACGACAGATTTTTTTGAGAATCTTTTCATGGCAATTTGTATTTACTCTAAGAGTTATTGCCAGAAATGTGTTGAGAGGAAGTCACCGAAAACATATTTTTTTTTATATTTCGTTTTGTGCTATGAACCGAGGCCTCGTATCTAATAAGCCAAAACACTACCTACTAGACTACGGCGACTTGGTAACATTTCTCGAAATTTCTTTCAAATCTTGACAATTCTGTCGACTGAAGGCAGATTATAACGGCGATAATTACCCCGTAATACTCGTAAAATGGCCACATTGTGCGGTCAAATCTTTGCCTGTTACACACGTACCATGAAATATATTAAAACCACTTAACGGACAACCGTATATTTAAAATTTGAATTGAAATTCAATTCGATTTTTCGTTTTTTATTTTTTTTTTTCTTTTTCTTTTTGATGGCAATTTTTAAATGAAAATTTTTTAATTTTTTGCCTCTCCTGTTTGACCCATTGTGCTGCTGTTTATCTGTGAATATTTATTTATTTTGTTCCGGTATTGTTGCTGACAAAAAAAATCACAAAAGATAAGAAGCAGAATAAAAATTAACCCAAATTGTCCATAATAATTGTTGATGACTGTTTGCAGCATTAAAAAAATATTTGTTACAAGAAAGAAAAAAACGTTAAATTTTTTTAACAATGTTCACAACACATTTTTTCAAAAAGAGTTTTTCTTTTTTACTGTGATTAATTTTATATGCCAGTCAGTGTTTTGACTTGAATGTTTTAATTTGATTTTATCATAAAAAAATAAAAATTGGGACACATTGCATAGTGACAACGCTTTAAACAAAGAGGTAATAAAAGATAAATTTTTAAATACTTTATAGGGTTTAAAAATAAATATAATATATACCGCCAAATAACATTTTTTGAAAATAATTAAAAAAAACTCCTGAATATTTTCTTAAATATCTTTTTTCATTTGAAAGTACAATCCTTCCGGTTAATAATGGAAAATAATTTCATTCAAATGGCTGCCTCGGCTGGCCATGCAGTAGCCTACACCAGAAGATGCCGATTTTGGCAAAAAAAAGTCATCTTTTCAGATGAAGCTCATTTTGATTTTGGCGGGTATGCAGCAAAGCAAGCAAAATTGTCGCATTTGGGGCACAGAAAACACGCACGCATACATTGAAAAGCCGACGCACCCAATCGGAGTCACTGTTTGGTGCGGATTTTGGTCCAGAGGCATAATTGGGCCATTTTTCTTCGAAAATAAGCAAGGAGTGGCCGTTACAGTCAATGGCGATCGTTATCGGGCTATGTTGAACGAATTTTTGTTCACAAAAATTGAAGAGGAGGATATTGGCAACATTTGGTTTCAACAGGACGGCGCTGCGTGCCACACAGCCGAAGCTACACTCGATGTTTTGCGCCCTGTTTTTGAAGATTGCATTATCAGCCGCAGAGCTGATGTGGTTTGGCCACCTCGGAGCTGCGATTTGACACCGTTGGACTATTATTTGTGGTATGCCGTCAAAGATAAGTGTTACGCCGACAAGCCAGAGACAATTAACGCTTTAAAGGACAATATTCGCGAAGCCATTGGTGAAATACAGCTGCACACAATCGATAATGTGCTTAAAAATTGGACCGATCGTGTAGGCTACTGCATGGCCAGCCGAGGCAGCCATTTGAATGAAATTATTTTCCATTATTAACCGGAAGGATGATTGTACTTTCAAATAAATGAAAAGAAATTTGAGAAAATATTCAGTAGTTTTTTTAAAAGCAAAAAAAAAATAGTTATTTGGCCGACCCTTTATAAATAAAATAAAATGTGATAAAAATCCTCCCTCGTCCTTCATTTAAAAGCCCTCGCCTTCAAGAAGAGCAAATAAGAATAGAATAAAAAACCATGATAAAAACCTGGTAGGAAAGGCCATAAAAATAAATTTACGCACCGTGCCTTGGAACCTCCTGAGGTAGACATTAAGTTCTTTACGCTTAATGGACTCGTCCCTCGTGCCTTAAGCCACTTAAAAAATTCTAACGCCTGGTCAAAGTAATTAACAACAAACCCATGGATATCAGGTTCGATAACAGCAGAAGACAAATCATTTCTCATCACGATAGCCTTTTAAATGTTAAAAAATTAAGGGGTTTCATTCTCCCTTTAAATCAATCATCCAGAAAACTCCGTGCATCCTCAGAGAGGATAATATCGTCTACGAACGTCGTATGAAAACAAACACTTTGAGAAAAATTAGAACTTAATGAGATTTCAATGAATCCGGTGGTTTCTCAGAAGAGATCTAAATATCTTGGCCATTAGGCAGTCATGTGCCCTAGTATCTTAGGTCGACATGAGTTCTGTGTTTGTATTGCTTACACATACATACATAATTGGCCATTACAACCCTTCAGTCAGGATTACGACCTAGTTTCTCACACCACTCATGTTGTATGCGTTAATTTTATACGTGAGTGGTGGGACCTACAATTTAACGTCGACTCGGAACGACTGATTTTTGAGAAACTTTTTCATCGCAGTTTTATTTACTCTCAGTTTTTGCCAGAAATCTGCTAAGGCATTGCTTATAAGGGATCATATTTTAATCATTAGTTCAATCCCTAGTAAAGCACATTAGATAGGACGAATGGTAGCTGCAGACACCGAGCACTGGCCGACTGGGATATAGCTTAATGACAGCCATCGTAGAAGCATTAGTTAGTTCCATACTGTCTTTGTGACTGGTTCTAGGTCTTATAACTACCACCGTAGGGTCTTGCTGCTGCCTGTCACCATAATTCTTCAACATGAAGTATAGTATACAGACTTTGTGGCTGCACTGGTTTGTTGGAGACGATTCCCAGTAGATTGAAATACAGTTTAATCATCCTCCTCGTAACTTCGACGATTTGTAAGAGAAGGAAACAATTGATCACTTCCTTTACTTCCTGTCCAACCCTTCCAACCAATCGCCATCCGACCTTTGGAATTTAATGGAAGCCAAGCGCAGATTTTTTCAATTCAATTGATGTGGTGTACACCCACAAAACGGTATCTCATGGTATCTCCTCAAAAAGCGGTACCCAGTACAACAATTCAAAACACTTCAACAGAAAGAATTATTTCTAGGAGCAACAGTAGGCAACTCTAACATTCTAGACGATGCTAGTATTGACACAACACCTGCCTGGAAAAACTTGTTTCAAACAATCTCTCAATCACAGGGAAAAAAATAATTTGCCAAGGACGTTTCCATCTGTGACTGTATTAATTGCAATGACAGAACATCTCTGCAGCTAGACAATGGTGATGATACTTTGAATTCATTAACAGATTTCCGTCTTTCTGAGATGTCATAAACCTGACGAGCATAAAGGTATTGACAGCCACTTGAACGTATGATTTCCTGACGTAAAACATGATAGCGTCGATTCAGTTAAACTCTGACTAACGAATATTGAGGTCCTATTAGTAGGTGGAAGTCACGCAGTAACTGTGGTTTTCAACTACTTTTCATCTTGTTAACAGAATTTGGTTTTTATAGCGAAATAATTGTCTGAAAGAAAAATCGGAATAAACCACCCCTACATTTGTAACTCCCCTTCCAAGAGGCCAAGTTACAATAACCTAAAAGTGGTGTTACAGGTGCAGTGCTCTCACTGTTTATTAAAGCCATTCACGATATCAGATTTAGACTTGAATAACATTTATGGAATGAGGCAGCAGAAAAGCAGTACATAAGTAGTCTATACTGCTAGAAATATGTATGTTCACCTGATGTTTACGTGGCCACAATATACATCTTACCATGTAAGAAGACCTATCCACCAAAAATTCAATTCAAAATATAATTTAAAGACGGTAAAGCAGGGTGGTGGTAGCATCATGGTATGGCTGTCATTATCTTATTATGGTGTCGTTTCCAGAATGTATCGAAATAGGCTGATTACACCGAAATTTTGAAATATACAATGCTGCCGTATGCCTAAGAAAATATGCCACTCAAATGGGCCTTCCAGCAGGATAATGACCCAAAGCATACCGCAAAGTACACAAAGAAGTGGTTCCAGGACAAAGAAATTAATGTTTTAGAATGGTCAGCACAGTTCCCTGATTTGAATCCAATAGAAAATTTGTGGAACGAAGTTAAAAGGGCAATCAGGGGAAAGTGTCCAACAAAATGCGACGAGCTTTGGATCGTTATACAGGATGCTTGGAACTCAATACCGCTGCATGTTTGTCAAAATTTGGTCAACTCAATGCCAAGAAGCTGTGCTGCTGTTCTGGATAACAAATGATCCTCAAGAAAGTACTAATGTGGCACTAAGGCTTCATGCAACAATATTCTGTATAAATATCTATTAAGTTTTACTTAGGTTAGTTATAGCTTTAAGATTTCATGAAGAGTCCTTATTTTTTTTCACACCCTAAACTACATAAATCAAAATATATTATAGGAATAGCAAAAATTTTGTTTTTAATCTTTTTTCTACCGTTTAAGAAAAAATCAGTCGTTTAAACAAGAAAGAATTTTCGAGTTTTTATTCGGTTTTAAATATAATTTAAGTTTGGGTGGGCACTGTCCTTATTATTTTTCACATCACTGTAGGTCCCCCTTGCTTATGCATAAAGCTGACTGAAGTTTTGGCAACGTTCACATCGCAAGACAGCGACTTAAAATCCCACACTTCGATCATCCTGTATGTAAATCATTCATAGGCGAAGCTTCAGATCACTTAGAGAGGATAATATCAACAAAAAACTTCAAAGCAATTAATGAAACTCAATAACCACAGTTCCTCACTATTACACTCAGTACAAGAATCCAATACACATTTTATCTAGACAACGAAATAGGGCAACACTATCACTCTAGAATCTGCTACAATAGAAGAATTAAATGTTTATACCTGATGGTATGGATTTAAATATAAAATTATTCTACTTTTTTCCTCTTGTTTTTTCTGAACTTTTCCTTTTTATCTTTCTATTCAAAGCCTTTAGTTTTTTTTTTTTGCTCTGCCAGTGTGATCTTTATATATGCCAACTGACTTGTACATGTAGAGCCAGTTTCAAACAAAACAAGGGCTTTACAAAAAAGTAGAGAGAAAGAGAGGGAGAGAGAAAATAAAAATACACATTTCAGACAGTTTCATTTCAAAAGAAAATGTTAATTTTCTGCGAGTCTTTAAAAGAAATAACAAAAAAGGGATAAACTTTACAAAACAACAATTTTTACTTGAGTTTTTATAGCCTTTATGAGGCCCCACTTTTTTCTTTTTCTTTCTTTTCATTTCGTTTCTGCTGGCAAAAAAAATAAAAAAAAAATAAAAATATTTTCTAAAGAGTTTACTTAGCCTTTAATGCAGGACTTCACTGTCTAAGAAAAGCGAGCACCTGCTTGGCGGTATGTAAGCCTTGGCAAACGATAACAAAACATTTACCTGAAAAGAAAACAGAAAAAAGAAGAAAAAAATGAGATAAGCACGAGAGAGAGAGAGAGAGAGAATAAAAGAAAAAGAAATTAAAAATTGAGAAAGAAAAAAAAAAAAGAAAATCAAATTAAAGTTTTACTGTTGATAACAAAGCAGCTACTGATGCTGCCACACTGCTACTCTTGCTAACACTGGCACAGCTGATGCTTAAGCAAAAGCAGCAGCAGTACCAGTTGGTTTTTATTTGTTAAGCAAAGGAACAAAAAAAAATATTTTTTAAAGAAAAAACAACAACGCCTGCTTCCCTTCAGACTATACGCCATCCACATACCACCACCACCTGTTAAAAACTACAAAATTAAACAACAAACATGCACTTAAAAAAACCTACACAAACAAAAGCGCAAAAAACAGAGAGGGAGAGGGAGTGAAAGAGAAGCCAAAAACTAAATAATGATTGCCTACTTTACTTGGCTGATGGCATTATTTTTTTCTCTCTCTTTCCCTTTCGAAACTGTTACAAAAACCAATATAATATGGCCACATGTAAAAGGGAGAACAGAAAAACATATAGAGAGAATGAGAGAGGAAGAGAGTTGGGAAGGGGGAAGCAGAGTAAAGAAAAAAATATTAAAATCGTTTTCACAAACATGGCGTAAAGCCAACTATTTTATTATCTATTGAAACTCACACACACACACACATACATACATGTGCTCATGCTGTTATATGTTTAAAGGATTACCATTTGCTTTGGGTATCTATTAAATGAGAACCGAGTATGAATAAGGAAATTTTTAGTAAAAAAAACACCCACACATGTGGGTTTTTTTTATTTAAAATCAATAGAAAAACAACCACCTACTTACACTAACACATACATAGGCTAACATTTGCTTTTAACTTCAAAAATAACGTTTAAAAACATCCTCTATTTTTCCTGTTTTTTCCGATTTTTTAAAAAGGAAAGTTTTTTTATATAAAAAAATAGATTTTATTGCCTTCAATTAGGAAATGCTTTTTCAGTTTTCTTTTGAAGGCCTATTTAACAAATATTTAAGCAATTGAAAAAAAATGTTGAAAGTCTTAAAAGGAATAATGAATTGATTAGTCAATCAAGCGAAGGTAAATTTTATTAAAAAGTTGAAATAAAAAGAAAACAATTTAAATTAATTTATCAGTTGAAAAGCTATTTATAAAAAAAATCATTTTATTGAAAAAATTAAATCGAAAAAAAATATTTATAAAAAAAAATTTTAAAAGAAATAAATTAAAAAAAAAAAATTAAAAATTGAAAACAAAAAATATTTATTAAAAAAATTAAAAAAAAAAATAAAAAAATTCAAAAAATAAAAAAAATTAAAACAAATTAACAAATACATAAAAAAATTAATAAAAAACAATATTTATAGAAAAAAATTAAAAAAAAATAACAAATTTAAAAAAAAAAAATTTAAAACAAAAAAAAAATTTTAAATTAAAAAAATTAAAAAAAATTTAAAATAAAAAATTAAAAATTAAGAAAAATTTAAAACAAATTAATAAAATTTAAAAAATTAAAACAAATTAAAATCAAAGAAAATTTATAGCATTAACAGAAAAAAATTATAAAGAAAAATATAAAAAATAAAATTAAAAAAGAAATTAAAAATATAAAAAAATAAAAAAATGTAAAACAAATTAAAACAAAATTTAAAAAGATGTAAAGAATTATGTATTAGGAAAAAATTAAAACATATTTAAAAATAAAACTATAATACTAAGAAACTTAAATACAAAAAAAAGAAATAAAAATTAAATAAAAAAAGAAAATCAAAAATAAAAATAAAAAAATAAAAAAAAATTAAATAAATTAAAAAATTTAAAAATTTAAAAAACAATTAAAAATCATTAAATCGAAAATTTAAAAAATAACTACAAGTTCCTCTTCCATTATTTGACAAATGATTTTTCCTCCTGACCTATAAAACCCGATCACCGCCGGTTTAACAAGGCTGTCAGTTATTAAATATACATTCGATACATAGGTACATAAATTGGTCGTTTTACAACTTTCCAGATAGGATTACGATCTAAGTATCTTAGGTGTGACCACTTACACTGACTCAAACAATTGCCCGTACTTTAAACTATTGAAAATATAATTTAATGTAGTTCGGAAAATATGTATCCAATGAAAATGAGTTCTTGATTTTTAAAAAGTGCAACAGGCATATTACACAAATACAAACACATAAAGGTTGAAACAGAAATAAATTTTATTGAAATAACAAAATTAAAAAAATACTTCAGAAACCAAACTCAAAAAATTATCCGTACAGAATAATATTTATACCTTAAAACTAATTAATGTGGTTTTAATAACGGGTGTAATATCCTTTGGCTTTAATAACCTCTTTTAAACGGTTTTTCATTGATAATAATAATTTACTAGTAATTTCTTGACCAATATTCAGCCATTCCTCGGTAATAACGTTTTTGGGCATTTCCTTGCCAGTGATTGTAAGCTGACGGATTTTTTTCTCTAAAACTCCCCATAGATGTTTTATGGGGTTAAGGTCTGGACTCTGAGGATGATCAGAAAGCACTTCTTTTACGTTTTCACATAACCATTCACTTACAATTTTGGCCTTATGTTTTGGGTCATTATCGTGAACGAGTCGAAAATCCCCTAGCATTCTTAATTTCGTTGTACTAGCTTCCAAATTTTCTTTTAAAATATTCAAATAATGGTGTTTATCCATTGTAGTTTCAACAAAAACGAGATTTCCGACACCTCTTGCTGACAAACCATCACATTACCACCACGATGTTTTAAAGATGGCATTAGATTTTTCAACTCAAGCCTGCCGTCTGATCTGGAGTATGCCAAAAACTATGTTAATAAATCAGAAGACTTCTGGAATACTGTGATATTTACGGACGAAAGTAAGTTTAATATTTTGGGCTCAGACGGCAGGAGATTTGTGTGGCGTAGAGAAAATACAGCTCTTGAAAATCGACTCTGAACGACAGATTTTTGGGAAACTTTCTCATGTCAATTTTATTTACTCTCTGAATACTGCATTTTCATATTTCCCTTTGTTGACGGTGTCTGACCTGGGGTTTGAACCGTGGTCTCACGTTTAATAATCCAACACACTACCTACTAGACTACGGTGACTTCTATTAAGTCACTTGCTCAATTACACTTTTCATTTCCTTCTTACAGTTCCACCGTCGCCTGTTATCTTCTGGCTTCGCAATCTTCCACTTCATTGCAATGGTAGTCATATTGGATATACAGACCCACCACCACGTGATCTCGAATTCAGATGCTTTACCTTCGAGACACATTTAGTCTAAGACCAACTTTATTGGATGCCATCAAGCAATTGACTTTATGAGAAAACCTGGATATTGTTGGCGTAAAACTAAATTGCAATTGAGAGCTCACCGGCCTCTATTTCGTGCTCTAACCATGTACGAATTCCACAGTTCCAAGAAAAAAAATTTCGCCTTGGCTTCAATCCAACACTATTTATTTTTTTTTGCTTTTTATTCATGTTGTGCTTGTACCACCACTTAAGGATTTTTACAACAAAAGCAAGGAAAAATTCAAGGGAAATAACGAAAATTTTTTTTAAAAGGTTTCAATAGAAAAAACCGAAACCAACACAAAAAAAGAATACGAAAGTTAAACAGCCTAAATGTAAAAACCATGTAATTTGTTTCATATTATACCCCCGCTCATACTCCTCCTATCAAGGTATGTATATTGACTCTACATGTTCATACTCATTCCCAACCCTGGCATGTAAGAGTGTGTACTTGCATGCGGCCATATGCATACACACTTGAAACTCTTTCTACGAGCACAAGTGAAGCACTGGAGATGAGGAACGAACGAACATTGTCGATATTCGATATTGCAAAAATGCAAAAATTATAAGACAGAATAGTTGCGAGGGATAGCTGTGTGTGACTGACTGCGTATGATTTTATTTGCTTATGATTTTATTTCATTTTCTCTCATATAAAATGAATTGGAATTATTATCGTCCTGATATTTTATTTAAATACCGACAATCAGTGGTTTTTTCTCATTTTTTTATGAAAACATGTTGAAAATTTGCATGAGTTTTGATATGGGAAAAGGAGCGATTAAGGAGGAAAAAATTGATTGGATTTTTTAAACAGTTTCAGTTCGTCACATTTAAGGGCGAAGTGATCTCCCCACTCCTAGGCTAGGTAGAGGTGGCTGCCCATCCAAGAAATATTTTTGGATGGACTCACTTAAGCCGCATTGGGTCCATTGTGCTACCACAGTCATTCGTTATTCCCTAGTCTCGAAACCATTCGGAGCTCCTGATGAAGCGATTCCCTGACAGTTAATCCAGATCATCTATGTAGTAAGTCCCCAAGTACTTCCTTCTCCTTTGGCTTAGAGCCGGGCATGTACCCAGCAGATGAGGGACAGTCTCCTCTTCTTCCTCATCTCAGCAGCTTCTGCAGAAGTCGTTTGCAAGGTGTCCAAGAGCAATGCGCCTCGCATGCGTACCCATAATGCAGTGTCCCGTAATGACACCGACAACTGCACTGAGCGAGCCTCTTTGGAGTTTAAGTAGACTCATTGTGCGACCCTCATCCAGCCTTGGCCAGATTTTACGAGCCGTTCTACCCGTGTCCGAGGCCGCCCACTTGTCGTTGACGGAATCGACGATTGCATTATCAATTATGAGCTTGCAGGTCCTCATAGGTATGTCCAGATTCGAGAACTAATCGGTGAGTCCGATGGTCGTGCCCCGCCTGGCAAGTTCTCCCCACTCCAAAAATTGATTCCTTTGAAGTCGTGTCTCTTCCGTAAACAACGAAAAGATGGCAAAAAGGAATCTTATCCGAGCACTATAAGACTGAGAAAACCAGTGAAGAACTAAAGAACTAGTTGATAAGGAATCAATCAGACGCCGAAGATAACGGATATTTCAGTATAACCTAACATTCTTCGCATTACAAAGGGGGACATGGCTTTATGTGCAAGGAAATCCCCTCTGATCAGCGAGTGCTTTGAAAAACTCAATATCAACTTCTTGAAACTGTGCCGAATTTATTGCAAAACTTCTTTTCAGGATTATTGAATAATTAATTGAGCAGAACAGGACCCAAAATGAAAATGAATGGCATTGACTTCAACGCAGCACATTAAGAGGACGCCACAGAATTGCAACAGGTCACCAAAAAAAAAGCTATGACAAGCGCTGTATAAATTGCGTAAGACAAGCATTAGAGCAGGATAGCTTTCTATGGCGACACTACCATCAGAGATGTTCTCTCAATTGCTTACGTTTCTCGTGTAAGACGAAGTGCTGCTTCCGTCTGTAAGAGGAAAACCGTCGGACACATTTTTGTACGTCTGTATTGTGTTGGCAAGGACCAGATTGCACGATTTCGAACCGGATATATTGGATTTGGAAAACAACTGATACATTTCTACCGAAAATTTCCTCAACTTCATGCGAAGTGCACAGAAGTAACACTTCGAATGTGACAATGGGTCGCTGCTTTCCAGTTGAAAAATAAATGATTCGAGTCGGTGCCGATAGCACATTGTGGTTGAAAGAGACTATCATTGTGTAGGAATGCATATATACATACATACATCATTGGTCATTGCAACCCTTCAGCCAGGACTACGACCTACTTTATGCCACCACTTATATGGTGTGTGTTAATTTTATATAATTAATGACGGGACCTACAATTTAAAGCCGACTCCGAAAGACAGATTTTTGCGAAACTTTTCATTGCAATTTTATTTACTCTCACAGTCTTTGCCAGAAATCTGATAAGAGGAAGCCGCAAAATAAAATATTTTACATGTTTCATTTGGTTGATGTCTGCGCTGGTGTTTGAACCATGGGCTCTCGTCATTCAGCCAACGCACTATCTACTAGACTACAGCTATTTACGATTTTGGTTACTACAACTGAGCCCAAAGATCTTTTAGATTGTAGTGTCTGCCCTCAGAAAAAGGTTATGCAAATCCCTTCAATTATAAGAGTATGTTAACCTCAAGAACATGTCAAGGTTGTGTTCACGTTTTTCGTACTTACTTAAATTGTCACTACAACCCGTTAGTCAGGATTACGACCTGGCTAGGTACAATACCTATGTTGTGTGTGTATATTTTAGACATGAGTGGCCGGACCTACAGCTCAAAGTTTTTGAGAAAATTTTCACAATTTTAATCATTCAGAGGGTTTTTGCCAGAAGGCTTGCAGAGAGAAAATCAGGGGAAAAAGTATTTTAATTACACTCAGAGTTTTTGCCGGAAGTCTGCTGGGAAGAAGTCGCCGAAAGAAATACTGTTTCATATTTGATTTGGTTGATGTCTGGGATAGAGTTTGATCGCCGGGCTCTATTCTAATAAGTCTATCTTGTAGGCTACGGCAACTTCCCTCAATTATTTTATTAAATCTTTTTAAGAAACATATTGCTGCCACCAAGCATCTCCACCATTTTTTTTAAATTAATTTTTTGTTTTACTTCAGTATTATCAATAAATTTTTGGTTAACTGTAGCAGGTTCTAGTTTGATGGGGTTGCCACCTAGCTTTTTCTTGACTGTCTGCTCAATGGTTATACATGTCTTACATATATTTTAGCCATGAGATGCATGTCCTCGGAAGATTGTCTTTATGAAAGCTTTTAAACTTACATTAGAGCAACAATTGTTTCTTGTTGAGCATCATTTGGAAATTATCGCATAAGTAACAACTGAAGATGAATTATGAACCTCAATGCTGAAACAAAGATATAAAAAATCCCCTCAAATTGAATATTAATGCTTGGATCAATTGCTCCCATAGATCAACACGATACAAAAATTGCGCAATATTTTCAGAATATCCATGGACTGTGATTTCTCCCGGTACTTACCGGTAAAAGTACCTTATAGTACTATTCACCCTTAAGTAGTAGTACAAATTTAAGTACGGCAAGGTACTATTTTAAGTTAAAAGAAATAGTACGTAAATGTATGAACATCAACTGAACCATGTTAACAGCCTTAAGACACCTACTTTACTGTGACTTGTATTACTTTAAGAAGAATTATTTTAATTGCATTACCTGTAGGTGATAATTTAAGTACGTAAGGGTACTTTGGTTATCCCACTTTCCTATTTAATTTCTATTAAATGTTTTTAATGCCCTTTTACTATTAACCAAAAAGTTAACTTTACTAATTAAATATATTGAAGCCTTTGAAACCTTTTTTGGAACACAAGAGTGTAGCACAACAACAATTCCCTAAATATAGGACCCCTATAGAAACGATAATATTTCTACCAATAAAAAGCCTACAAAGCCCTTATTAAATTGTAGCAAATAAATGCCCCTTCTTACTATACTTGCAAAATTATTAAAAACCCTACACCTTAAGGTATGCTTTAAAAGTTCTTTATTACAAAACAAAAGAATACGAAATAGGAAAAAGGGAGGAAATTGAATATTCCTTCATTAAATATCTCACATACTAACTACATTGACTTGTCTGTTGTTATTATTGTGCCACCCATAGAGAGAGCACAAGAGCCAGCATTGAGTATGTGGTGTTCCCTGTTGGAAACCCTAGCAAATATTACAAAAAAATTGGGGGAAAGAAATCAAATGAAAATTGAAAATCTGGTCAATGATTTGTAATGATGATGAACATTAACAATATTACACGACAACAACCAACAACAACACAAGTATGATTTTGCAACAAACATTGCAAAATCTTATAAGGGAAGTGGGGGGAGGGAGAGCCCAAGAAAAGTTAAACACAGTGGGCTTAAAGAAAACAAAAATTATTTCAAAATCAAAAACAAGGTATAAAAGCCTGTAATACAAGTCCTATATTTATATGTCGTATGTTATCTGCTTAGTGCTCCACGGCTAAGAAGTCGAATTTGGCATGAAGAGAAACTGAATCATTAGCAAGCCCCTGTAGATTTCTAAAAAGGCGGATAAAGAATCAACATTGTCACGCTCTACTCTACCTGGAGGGAATGTAATATCCGATAAATTTTTTTAAAGCAAGACACAGCTAAGCAGATAACTACAAGCCCAAAAAACAATTTTTTTTTCACGCCGAGGAGGGGTAAGTGTACCTAACCGCACCATAGAGGAAGTCGCCACATCCTCCGTGTGTGGGGCTCTCACCCACTAAATCCCCCCCTCGTCTCGTGGACTTGTTGTGCCCACTCCGGAACTACGGTGGTATTACTTCGGAGTGGAGTCCCTTTGGCCCCTGCGTGTTCATATCCGCGTCCGGATTGCGTGTCGAAAGTTAAAGAGACATGTAAATGTCTCCAGTATTCCTTTCGTCCAGGTCCCTGCTTCGAATTTCGCTTGACACTTCTGCCAGTTTCATCTATTCCGGCGTGCCCACATGTTCCGCAGCCTCAAGATCCGTCTTCTTCAGCCTTAGAATGCTCTCCACGTAATTCGCCACTGAGGTCCAATTTCCTCTACTCGCGATCATAACCCCGACAATGTTACCGGCCCTGATCGTCCCAACTATTGACGTCAGTGCAGAGCGATAGCTCTGCCAGCGTGCACACTCGAAAACGGTGTGCTCTGCGTCATCAATTATCTCCGCTTCCTTGTAAAGACAGTAAGGGGACGCGGTGTTGCCCATTCTGAGCCCAAAAAAACAATGGAGGTTGACGAAAAGAGGGAATTTCGCCTTCTGTGAAACCAAAACTAACTTGAGCCTAGCGGCCCACAAGAAGCGATGAGCTACAGCTATGTTACAAGTCTACGACAATGAAGCCCTCACCAAAGAGCATCAGATCTGCCCATTAAAGTAAGATCTTGATGGAATCAAGACGGAAAGTTGAATGAATTCAGTCATCAATCTGGTTTCAAATAATGGTAGCTCCCATTAGACTATCTAAACTACTGATAGTCATTTGCAGGCAAACAAAGCCTAATAATGACGCTGTGACAAGTAAGAATAGATACATTGACAAAGATATGCCCCTACGATCCAGTTTAAGAAGTTGGAAGCTTGCCAACTTCCAATTCAATTTCTGCTAGGCGAGTCTGAAGTCGCCATAGTCAAGTAGGAAATGTTTTGGCTTATTAGACGTACGGACTTGGTTCAAATCTTAACTCAAATCTCCCGAACAAAACGAAATATGAAATTGTATCGGGGTCGACTTTAAACTGTTAGTTTCCCGCCCTTCGTGGATAAAAAATGGACACACAATATGAGTGTGGCGAGAATCTAGGTCGTAATCCTTACTGCAGAGTTGTAATGACCAATCACCAATTAAGTAATTAAGAGTCTTACAGTAAAGAAAGATTCGTTCTCAGTTCAGAATTTGTTTGCGCCTAATTGACGTAACCTACCGGGGAAAGACTATTTTCACATGAGGATTTCTATTCGATAAGTAATATGAGACTGGCAGTCGCGGAAGATTCTAACCAGGACTTCCTTACTCAGATAAACGTTTAAATCAATATTCATTTCTCATATTTTGTTTCTGTTAAAATATTCCGCAACTGGCCCTATTGTTAAAGGCGAATTCTCCTTTAAAATTTTTAACATCCCTCACAATTCAAAAACAAAATATCCCTCTTTACATACTTGTGCGGCTCTAAACTCGATAATGGGGTTGGAAGCGGTGTCTCTGGGAAACTGGACCTAAATATTTCTCTCCGTCTGCCGGACTACTGCAGTGTGTTTCAGGCGGAGGTGATGGCAATTTACCAAACCGCTCAATAAATCCTCGTCACTCGCGTCTTGATCTCTTCTGATAGTCAGGTCGCGATAAGATCTCTAACGGGTTTCCTGATTAACTCTAGGATCGTTAGGGAATGTCGCCGCTGTCTCGACCTTCTCTCTGGCCGTTTCACCAGTGTGTCTCTGGTGTGGGTCCCCGGGCACAGTGAAATTTTGCGAAACTGTAGGGCCGACGAGCTCGCCAGAGCTGGTGCGCTCTTTCCGGAATCCTCTTCTGTTGAATTGGGTATGCCACTTGCGTCGGTCAAGTTGACCATTGCGCGAAGATTCTTTCGGGACGCCAACCTATCCTGGGTCAATGAGGAGTCCTGCTCCACAGCTAGACTCACCTGGCCCAAGATGGATAGAAGGTGTACCAACCGGTTACTTGGTCTTAGTCGTGATGTCATCTCGACTACAGTGGCCGTGCTTACGGGTGATTGCGTCATGGGTAGACACGCGGAAAGAATGAGGCTCCCTTTCAACGACTTCTGCCGTGGATGCAGGTCCACTGAGGAAGAAGAGACTGTTGTTCACTTTCTTTGCCAGTGCCCGTCTCTTGCTAGGTGTAAATATAGGTTATTTGGCTCCCCCTTCCTTGTTAGCTTAACAGAGCTATTGACTATCTATTATCTATTGACATGAAGGCTATAGCTTCGTTCATCAAACTTTCTGGCTGGTTTTCCAGTGCGGGGTGGTCGTGCTTTTGTTGTGCAGCCCTTGCGCTGACCAACTTCTTCCTTTTCCCTGATTTTGGTGGAACTTGGTTAGTACAGGGACTGTGTTCACCCGTGACATCACAACGGGCCGCTATGCGTAGTCAAGTGAGCTTTGCGATATCAGAGCTACCACTCCGACCTAACCTAACCTACCTACTTGTGGTCCACTGTGTTTTGTTTTACTATTAATGATGCTGGCTGCTGATGTTTAAGATTTATATCCCTTCTTCTAAAGATGAAGATAAACACACATATTCTAGAGATTAATACTCATGTAATGTGTAGCCTGTCACTATCTCTCTCTATCTCACTCTACTACTATTTCAAACGTGAAGATATGTACATATGAAATAAAAGTACCAAAACAGTACTTTCTCATATACATAAGGAAGGAGAAAAAAGTACCAAACGATACAATTTTTTAAGTGGAAAAGAAATTTTACTTGTCACTCGGCGAATGCTTCTCAGCAGCCGGCTGGCAAAAACTCTCAAGAGTAAAAAAAATTGTCATGAAAAATTTCTCCAATTCGTCGTTCAGAGTGGACGTTAAAAACTGAAGGTCCCGCCGCTCGTGGATAAATTCACACATACGAGTACATCAGGGTGGTGTGAAAAACGTGGTTGGAATCTTGGATTTATAAGGGTGGTAATGACCGATTAAGTAAGTAAATAAGATAGCAAACACGGTGCACTGTTTCAGCAGAAGCTTGACGATAGTAAAGACACCTCAATGGCGCACTAAAATGATCTTGCTTAACGACCGAGTTCCTGAAAAATCGTTCATTTGCCGGACTTGAAGAGGTATTTTATAGGGTCTCCCTAATAGTTTTGCATATGATTGTATAGAATTGAGATCGATAAAAAGTGGTGTTCTCAATTCTAACAAGTTTTCCGAAGCGAGAGTATCTGCCTAATTAAGGCAGTTTGTTGCGGACAAAGCCTGCCTTTTGTTCCCATAGTTACAGTTTAATTGTGCAAAGCAAGTGGAATCTGAATTATTGGAAATAAAAATTTGCGATGATGTCGACAGATCCGAGAAGACTATGCCCAACAACATCAAGTTTTGTACTCAAAACAAATTTTGCCATGCTCTCTTCTGAATACATTTAACAGCCGTGTAAAGGTTAGGTTAGGTTAGAGGACGTGTACTTGTCAATTAAGACAAGTACAGTACCCGGAGGTCGAATGACCCATTGTACAACGTCCTAGTTTCTGACACCACTTATGTTGTGTGTTGTAGGTGGGACCTACAGTTTAAAGTCGACTCCGAACGACAGATTTTTTTTTGAAAAACTTTTTCATGGCAATTTTATTTACTCTCAGGGTTTTTTTGCAATAAATCTGTTGAGAGGAAGTCGCCGAAAAAATCCTTTTTGTATTTGATTTTGATGTCTAGCCAGGGGCTCGAACCCTGGCTCTAATAAGCCAACACACTACCTACTAGGCTACGGCGACTTCAAAGTTAAGTTTCGTTGGTGGAAGTAGGGAGATATGAAGCATGTTTTGCGCAGATCTCAACCAAAACCGGCAAGTTTTCGAAGTAGCACCTTGACAACCAAGCCCAGATCTCCAAACATTCGGTTACCCAAAAACCGATAATGTCTGTTCTGAAGTGTAGGGCATTAGCATAAAAGGTGTTGTTGGAAACGGAGTCTCTTCTACATCAAGGCAGATTCTGCAGTACCCCTAGTGGGGCAGAACGAGTTTGTCAGCGAAATTGCCAATAATGCAGTGTCCCGTTAGAATGCCTGTTTGAGTGTGAACAATTCTTTTGTCGAATTCAAATAGTTAAATGGTTTTCTTTCTGTCCACTGCAGGTATGTTGGACCACCGGCGGTTTGTAGAATTACATGCTGTTTTTTACAATTTGGTACCCACCAACGCCCGGTATACTGTTTCAGGATAAGTTTAAAAGACAGCTCAATGGCGAAATAGAACAACCTTGTCTTACGACCGAGTTCCTGTAAAATCGTTAACTTCTCACACCATTATGCCAAGCATGAAAAGTAGTTTTATATGGTTTCCCACACAGTTTCGTGTTTGATTGTATGGTATTGTAATCAATAGACACAGTAAGACCCCGCTTAACGCGAGGGGTACATTCCAATAAGTTCTAGCGCTAAACCATAGCCGTTTCATTTGCACACATATACAACAAGTATCAATACAGTGTGTGATTTAGGGGAATCCCAATACTACCGCGTAATAGTGAAACAGCGTTAAGCGGAGCAGCGTTAAGCGGGGTCTTACTGCACAGTTGTAAGTGATCTTCTTAATTCTATCGAATGTTCCAGAATCAACCGAAACGAGAGTAATTGTCTGATCCAGGTGGTTTAATGTGGACAAAAGTTTGGCCTGTACCTCCCTCAGTTACAATTTCAAAGGGTTTACCCACATGGAGCGCCACCATTCCAATAGTTCAGGTAATTGTTCGTCTTTGAAAATTTGCGAACATGCCCGCAGGCCTGATAAGCCTAAAGGCCAACGAAACCCAGTCCTCTACTCACAATAAATTTTAGAATACATTTAACAGCTGTGTGAGATTGTGAATCTTGTAGTGTATCTCATTGCGACATCAATCACGATAATACCTGCTATAAACATGCAGCAATTCTCAGCTGTAAGCACAAACCCGAAAGACCCTGAAATTGAGATTCGTTGACCGAAATGGGAAGATGTTGATCACGCTTGGCGCAGATCGCAACCAAAACCGGCAAGTGGCACGTTCGTCACCCTGACCAGATCTTCAAACAAAGTTCTGTCATCCAAAAACCGCTGACGTCTGTTCTGAAGTGCAGAGCACTTGCATAAAACGTGTTGCACCGATTCCGTTTCCTCTACATCACGGCAGCTTCTGCGAGTTTTTCCGCGAAATTGCCAATGGTGCAATGTCCCGTTAGAATGTTAATGTGCCTGTCAGAATGTGAACCGTAATCTGGTCGAACTGAAGTAGTTCCCTGGTTTTCTTTCTGTCCACTGCAGGTGTTTTGGACCACCAACGAGGTTTGTTGAATTCCATGGTGCTTTTTTCCAATTGATCCCCACCTTCTTAATTAACGGCGAACTGTATTTTACGCTGAGTTAATCGCCATGCTTTTTTATGGGTGAGAGGCATGAACCCTATTAAGAACTGATGCAGCGGCATTGAGAGTGTTCGAGAGAAAAGTTCTACGTAAGATCTTCGGTCCAGTGCAAGTTGGCGATGATTTCCGCATCCGATCCAACAGTGAGCTGCATGAGCTCCTCAACGACATGGACGTTGTACAGCGTATTAATATCCAGCGGCTGCGCTGGCTCGGCCATGTCGTTCGAATGGAGGAGGATGCTCCGGCAAGACGGGTATTTGATGCGGGAATCTGCGGAAGTCGGCGAAGAGGACGACCTTCTACCCTTGGAAGGACCAAATCGAGGAAGCCCTGTCATCGATTGGTGTGACGAAGAAGCAGCGGCGCCTGGAAGGATGTGTTGCGGCAGGCCGAAATCCGTTAAACGGGTTGTTATGGCCAATTAAGTAAGTAAGTAATCGCTATAAATTAGGATTCGGTCATGATCCTGTATAAGGCTCCTTAAGAAGAATAGAATATGTCCTTTTCGCATATGCATCTTCTCAGACAGTCAAGCGACAATCATAGCCACTTACGAGTGCATTCTTCAGGTGTAAACTGGTTGCTCTATGCCTAAACTCCATTAATCTCAAAGTCATGGCAGTTTGGAGTAATCCATGCTGCTTTTTCCTTCTTGAAAAGGCACAGAGCTGAAACCACTTGCAATGTATAGAAGAAAATGAGGCTCAATTGTTGAGGGCCTATTCGACTCGTAGAATTAAGAATTGGCCAATTCACACAAGCCGTTGTATCGTTATATTCATTGTATTGTTGGACGACTATACAACAATGTATGCTTGTTGTTGAGAATTTTCATGTAAAAATCCGATACACTTATACACATTTTTTCCGTATGTTTTTAAAAAGTTGTATTGGTTTCGTGCTATCAAATTGTGTGAATGTCAAAAAATATGAAGAAGAATACGACGTACACAATACAGCATAGCATTGAGCGTTCACCAACAATCAAGCGTATTCAATACAACATACACGATACAAAGTCGTGTGAATTGGCCACATATGTATTGTGATTATGGTAATATAGAGCAACTTCGGGCGCATTGCTTCGAAGCGGTATGTAACATCTTCACCAGGAACCTTATATCTCTTAAGTATCAATTCTAGGATGTTTTAGGGCCTATTCTCCAAAAATTTATCGCATAAATCTATTCGACAAAGTAGCACATGCATACAGTCAAAAAAAAGTACGCATTTGGTACTATTAGGCTTTCTTTTCTTATGTATTAAATACCCATCACTCTTATATTCAAAATGAGAGTGTGTGTGTCATTGTATGTGTATTGTTATTACAGCAAATGTTTGGTTAAAGTTCTATGAAGTAACACACACAGTAATATTAAGCAATTGTTTTCAACAACAATACTTAAAACACACAAAGAACGAGTGTAATGGATAGAAGAAGAGAGAGAAGAGTAAAGTATTATCATATTAAAGTGTTACCATTGTTGTTTTCATAATAGTGTTAAGTATGTAATGGAGGTAGTGGTAGTGGTAGTAGTAGTGCTAGTGGTGATGATGATGATGATGATAATAATAACGACAGTAAACATTAACGAAAATGAAATGAAATTTCAAGAAAGATTCCTTAATATTTTCAAGTGTTTATTTATGAATAAATAAATGAGAGCATAAAACACTTGTAAATTAAACACACATACACACACACACAGAGAGATACTCTCTTCAATATGTATGTATGTAAGAGAGTATAAGTGCTAAATAGATAGGGGTTAAGTGTTGAGAGTGTTTAAATGTTAAAGCGTTGAGTGTTGGTGTGGGTGTATTATTTTATTGATTTCCCATATATTTTACAGTTTTAGAACTGTATGTAGAGCTCTGGAAATGGAATATACAAAGAAGTCTCTTAGCTCTTTCTGTGTGTGTGTATGTGTTCTATTTTATTTCTTTTTTATTTCAAATTTTCCAACGATATGTGTGACAAGATTGAAGTGAGTGATAATAAATTGTAACACTTGCAAAAGTGATGGATTGTTTATTGTAAAATAGAGGAAAATAAAGTTTCATTTTCTTTCTCTCTCTCGTCTCTCTCAATTACAAAACACTTTTTTGCCAACACACATACAAGCCATTTCAGTACTCTATTGGAGAACATACTTACATACGTATAGCAAGTATATACACACACAACCTCTTACAAATACGGGGAAAAGTAATTTTTTTTATAGCAATATCAGGGAAAATTGAAAATAATCGAAGAAAAAGAACACAAAAAATTACAGGATGACAGAGATGGATACACTCATATAGAAAAAATAAAGTGTATTAAAAAAATTTACACAAATAAAAGGGTTATCCATTATTCGATTTCAAAACTAATGCTTGTAGTCACTGTTATCTAGTAGGTAGTATGTTAGGTTATTAGACGTGAGGCCAAGGTTCAAACCCCAGGTCAGACATCTCCATACATACAAACATAATTGGTCATTACAACTCTTCAGTCAGGACTACGACCTAGCTTCTCGCACGACTTGTGTTGTGTCTTTTAATTTAATACATGAGTAATTAAACTACAGTTTAAAGTGGATTCCGAAAAAAAAATTTATTTTCTCAAAATTTTTGCCAGAAGTATGCTGAGAGGAAGGCGCTGAAGAAATAATTTCTTCATATTTCGTTTTGTTGGAGATGTCTAGTAGGTAGTGTGTTGGCTTATTAGACGAAAAGCCAGGGTTCGAGCCCCAGGCCAGACATCAAAATAAAATACAAAAAGTATTTCTTCGGCGACTTTCTCTCAGCAGGTTTCTGGCAAAAACTCTGAGAGTAAATAAAATTGCCATGTAAAGTTTCTCATAAATCTGTCGTTCGGAGTCGACTTTAAACTGTAAGTCCCGCCACTCATGTATAAAATTAACACACACAACATAAGTGGTGTGAGAAACTAGGTCGTAATTCTGGCTGAAGGGTTGTAATGACCAATTATGTATGTATGTACAGTATTGTTCGAAACATAAGCAACTTTTAATATTTGGTATGATATCCTTTGTTTCTTACGACCTCAGCGCATCTTTTGGGCATAGATTCACTAAGATTTGATAGAATAGATGTTGGTATAGCTTCCCACTCTGATTTTAGACAGTGGTTCAACTCCTGTTTATTCTTAAAGCGTCGAGTTCCAAGTCTCCGTTTTCAAATGCCGAAGATGTTCTCTATGGGATTCAAGTCTGGCGATTGAGGTGGCCAATCCAAGACTTGAACCCCATTAGCAGATAACCAATCGTTGACCAACTTCGGTGAGTGTTTTGGGTCATTGTCATGTTGAAACACCCATCGAAGTGGCATTTCCCACTCAGCATAGTTAACCATGTGAGTGGCTAAAATGACTCTGTAAACAAAACGGTCTATTTTTTTTTGAATTTCTACAAAAGGACCAACACCACTGGCCGAAAAACAAGTCCAAACCATCACATTGCCATCTCCATGCTTTCCTTTTGGAAGCTTCATGCCATCTAAGAAGCCTTTGCTGACTAAGAAGCATTTAAAAAAGAGGTCTGTCTGATTGATTGCAACGTAGTCTCTGATTTTCTCAACTTTTTATTTGTTTTATGTTGGATTTTGCTAGAGCACATATGGATTGGACTATATCCAAATGGAGAACTGTTTTGTTTAGTGATGAATCTAAATTTAACTTACTAAATTCAGATAGAGTTTGCCATGTGAGAAGACCAAACGGAAAGCGGCTACATACTCGGTACTCAAAAGCCACAATAAAGCATGGGGATGGCAATGTGATGGTTTGGACTTGTTTTTCGGCCAGTGGTGTTGGCCCCTTTGTAGAAATTCAAAAAAAAAATAGACCGTTTTGTTTACAGAGTCATTTTAGCCACTCACATGGTTAACTATGCTGAGTGGGAAATGCCACTTCGATGGTTGTTTCAACATGACAATGACCCAAAACACTCACCGAAGTTGGTCAACGATTGGTTATCTGCTAATGGGGTTCAAGTCTTGGATTGGCCACCTCAATCGCCAGACTTGAGTCCCATAGAGAACCTCTTCGGCATTTCAAAACGGAGACTTGGAACTCGACGCTTTAAGAATAAACAGGAGTTGATCAACTGTCTAAAATCAGAGTGGGAAGCTATACCAACATCTATTCTATCAAATCTTAGTGAATCTATGCCCAAAAGATGCGCTGAGGTCGTAAGAAACAGAGGATATCATACCAAATATTAAAAGTTGCTTAGGTTTTGAACAGCGAATTTTTAAGTTAATTTTGTTTTTATTTTATTATAACTTCCAAAGAAATTGAATTTAATTTGTGTTGTTATTTTAAGGTTATAAGCACATTGTGTAATGGTAAATAAAATAAATATTTTCTATAAATTTATTTAGAGAAACAGGAAAATTATAGGAGATAGCAGGTAATTTGTCGATCTTTCTGTTCTGTGGATTTCCTATAGGTTCGTAAGGCATTCTGATGGCAAATTTCTCGAATTATAGACTCGCATTAAATAGCCTGAGCTTACTTACGTAGATTGACAAACACTTCAAACAAATGGTTCCACATTAGCTTATAAAGGAACAAACCTCCACTGATTCCTCATGACAATAAACCTGAATTTTGCTGTCGATTCATATCTCTGAATGCGACAGGGGTTCATCACTTCAGATCTGCGAAAAAAAACACAGTCTACTAAATTGCGAAAATCGTGTCCCATGAAGCCAGAAAAACTCGATGCATGGAAAAAGAAGGCTTAGTGACCCATAAATATCACCTTACATGTGACATAATTGCTGATGTTATAATTGGTGATTTTTTAAGAGCTATAGGAAAATTTAAAAAAAAACATAAAATTCAGAAAAATTCATGAAATCTTTATTTGAATCGATAGTACGGTCCATATAATTTAATGTTTGAAGATTATTTCATGCAAATGTTGACCGCGACTGCGCCTCAAATGGTCCATCCGCTTAGTCCAATTTTGGCATACTCTTTCCAACATTTCGGCCGGTATCTCACGAATAAATGCTTCAATGTTGTCTTCCAATGCGTCAATTGAAGCGGGCTTGTCTGTATACACATGAGCTTTAACATAGCCCCACAAAAAATAGTCTAAAGGCGTTAAATCGCACGATCTAGGCGGCCAATTGACCGGTCCCGAACGTGAAATAAAATGTGCACCGAACTCTCGCCTCTCAATAAGTCCATTGTTACGCGTGCTGTGTGGCATGTGGCACGTGGCACCGTCTTGTTGAAACCACATGTCATGCAAGTCAAGCTCTTGCATTTTGTGCAAAAAAAGTTCAATTCTTGCACCAGCTGTATTTAGAAAGGATTCACACCTAAATCCTTCCGCAAAATTTTCCACGTTGTTGAGTAACAGAGGCCCAATTGCTGCGAACGGCGACGAATCGATAATTGATTGTCCTCGTTAACACTGGCCGATACAGCTGCGATGTTTTCTTCAGTTCGTACTCCACGTAAGCGTGTTGGTGTTTTAATGTCCAACAATGTAAATTTGATGCGAAATTTCGTCACAGTAGCCCGAATAGCCGCTTCAGTTGGTCGATTAAACTGACCATAAAATGGAAGAAGCGCGCGATGAACTTTCTTAACAGAGCACGCATTTTGATAATAAAATTCAATGATTTGCAAGCGTTGTTCGTGTGTAAGACGATTCATGGTTAATTTATATACCAAACTGTAGATGTTTGACAGTGAAACAAAACACGAAACTTGCGTGAGTTGTTTAAACCAGTGTTGCCAGAAAGATAATAGCTAAAAAATCACCCGTTACATATCGAGCCATAACCGCAAAAAAAGCTTAAGCGACATATTTTTCATATATCGTTTTTTGTAATAAATAAATTCATTACCCTCATTTGCATCATCTATAAAAATTTCAGAATCACACTGTGCACCGGTATGAATTTATAACAAAAAAAAATTTTAACTTAAGCGCATTTTGAAAACTTGTTTGTTTTTTTGTGACAGCGACTTGTCGCTTAAGATAAAATTTTCTTCTTAAAAAATTTGAAAAATATATTGTTTTTAAAAATTATAGTATAATAATACGTTTGCAGTATTATTTTAATATTCGTATGTAAATATCTAAAAAATTTATAAAATTTGACAGAGGTGAATAAGGAAGTGTTAAAGTTTTGTTAAAGTTTTGTGTTAAAAAAATTTTTTTTCTAAAAGTTTAATAAGAGCTCCCTCGTTCCATACAGCGATTCAGACACATCTTCCGATGCAGAAGAAACCTGTGTGGGACAGAGAGGATTTAAAAGGCAACGAAAATTACCTTTACGGCTGAAAACTAAAAGTTCGCAACACAAGTGTTCTGTCTAATCCGTGTAAGAACAATGAAAATTTCGTTGAACAATTTACGTTCTGCTATATTTGAAAAATATAACCCGAACATAGGTCTTAAATATGGTTATTTTGAAAATTCTGAAATAAAATATTTTGATATAAATTCGATCTTACGATTTAGATGACACTCTGAAATACCTGCAGAATTATATAAAAGTCCATTGAAAATTTCCTCTACAAAGTACAGAGATTTAAAAACACTCTGTGACAACAAAATCATACCTGAAAGATTTCACCACGAATTTTTAAATTTACAACATGATCATACCATAGAAGACTTGCTGCCTGAAACCGATCAAGAAGACAATTCCCTTTAGATATAAAAAATAAATAATTGTTTTTTTGAAAATGTTAAGGTTTGCAATAACTTCTTTATTATTTTCTTGTAACCACGTGCAGTGTTCATAATGATATACATATAAAACATTTTTATTTTTGAATGAAGTTTGAATTAAACTATCTGCATGGTTTTATTTTATATATTGTAACATTTAAAGGAAAATTCCTAACTCTTTTTTTTTGTAAGCCCCAAAAAATCTCTACTACTCGAGTTAGGGCCTATATATATTAAGGCAACTACATGTATGTATGTATACGTAACAAAGAAGAAATTCGAGTCCTTTAACACCTATTTCCCATATTACGATAATAATTCTTACGGTTCACTGCATTAATTACAAAAATATTTAATTTCTAATACGAATAAGAAGCCTTTTATATATATTTATATAGATTTATGTATAAAATGTTATAATAATGACCTAAAAAGAATTATATTAAAAAAATATAGTTTAGTAAATGAAAAAAAAATCCTCCGTCACAAGAATATTTTATCTTAACCGACAAAATTTTTTCCCAGTAGTTAATCAGAATGACAGCAAAAATAGCTTAAGCGCCAAAAATTGCTGTTATTATGCTTATATGTGAAAGCAATTGCATTCATTTTATGCATTGGAACAAAATGTGTCTTCATACAAAATTTTGTTGCTCTAACTTGATTTGAACAAGAAATAAATAGTAAAAACCTTCCCTGTAAAATTTCGTTTTTGTCGCTTGAGCTTTTTTTGCGGTTATGGCTCGATATGTACACAACAAAAGGATGTGTTGGTGTATACCCTCCCGAAATGAATTCATCCCTTCTGTAGATAGAAAAAGTAACTCGAGATGTTACCTAACAGGGACCCGGGCCTTAGAACAGATTAGAATGCACAGTTGTCTAGAGAATTTCCATAGTGTTCCTTAGATAACTCGATAAATTCAATTGAAAATCTTTTCACTCTTATCTGATGACAGTCCATATCGAAGTGTAGCCATCATTAAAAGTCCAAACAAAAATCACTTTGAAAAACTAAAAATTTATGTGTGACTTTTTATGTTTGATTTGTCACTCAACACTTGAAAATTTCTTCATCTTTCAAATACTTTTTCAAAAAATTTCCAACAAATTTATCACGAATTTTGTTGCATGCAACAGATTTTAATGCCACTAAATCGCTTCTTTACATTTTGTCTTACAACAGTTGTTATTTGTATTATTAAGACCTCTCTCGTGGCCCCCCTCTGCTTGTCACTCCATACTTTACAATAGTTTAACTCTGCCATCAATGCCGAACAACATGGCATGGCATGGCATGGCATAGAAATTGTCAACATCATCATCATCATCGTCATCGTCATCATCAAATCGATGCATTGCAGATGATGCCTCCCATCCATCGATGAGAGGAGAACTGTGCTGCAGCCAGCGAGTGTCACAATAAAATTTTCATTCTCTGGACAAATATTTGGCATTAAAATTTCGTAGAACTTGTCAACACACAGAGAGAGAGAGAGAGAGAGAGAGAGAGAGAGAGAGAGAGAGAAAATAGATGGCAAAAGGGATGCGAGAAAAAAACAGAACAGAACAACAGGATTATTTCAATGCAATTTACGAAATGAATATTTAAAACGAAAACAAGGCCAAGCAGTTTACAGCTGATGGACAGACAGACAGACAGACCGACTATCATTGCTTGTAAAATATTTATTTTGATTGCGATGGTTTGAAATGATGGGAATCAATAATGAAAACCCGTTGAGTTTTGAACTCAACTTGCCTACATTTGATATGCGTTTTCAAATTTTGTTTTTCACGTTGAGCGTTTTATCGTGGAAAAACGTGAATGTACTGGAGCAAAATATGGATTCTCCACAATCGAAAGAGATGCTCGAATCATGCCTACTTTAGGGACAGCATGCGGATTAGACGATCGGAGCAAGTTCTGTGCTACGAGACGGATGGGACAAAACTTGCTATGCAACATCAGATCAAGTTTTGTTATAATGAAGTATTTCAACTCCAATTCTGATTGTTTACATCCAAACATGCATTTGTTTTATAGGGATCAAACAGCATTTTGAATATATCGCCGTCCTCTAGTTGGTAGTGTGTGTGTTGGCTTATTAGACGTAAAGCCAGGGTTCCATCAAAATAAAATACAAAAAGTATTTCTTCGGCGACTTCCTCTCAGCAGATTTCTGGCAAAAACTCTGAGTAAATAAAAATTGCCATGAAAAGTTTCTCAAAAATCTTTCGTTCGAAGTCGACTTTAAACTGTAGGTCCCGCCACTGATGTATAAAATTAACACAGACAATATGAGCGATGTGAGAAACTAGGTCGTAATCCTGACTGAAGGGTTGTAATGTCCAATTATGTATGTATGGATGTATGTGTGTGAAGATAAATTCCAATTTGAAAATCCAAGACGCAATTCAAAAAATTTTAGCAGCGCTACATTTGGCGTAGAGCAGAGCAGAGCAAAATTTGCCCTTAACAGAACACTGTTAGCTGTTTAACAGTATCCATTTGAACTAGTCCACTTCTTTAGGAGCTAATATTAGTATATATACAGGGTCTATGAGTACCATACCACATTCAAAGGTAGATTCAAAATCCCCTTAATAACGGGTGATTTTTTAGCAATTATCTTATTGGCAATACTGGTTTAAACATCTGACGCACGTTTCGTGTTTTGTTTCACCCGTCAAACATCTTCAGTTTGGCCTACAATTTAACCATGAATCGTCTTACAAACGAACAACGCTTGCAAATCATTGAATTTTATTATCAAAATGCGTGTGCTCTGTGTTAAGAAAGTTCATCGCGTGCTTCTTCCATTTTATGGTCAGTTTAATCGACCAACTGAAGCGGCTATTCGGTCTATTCTGACTAAATTTCGCACCTAATTTACATTGTTGGACATTAAACCACCAACACGCATACGTAGAGTGCGAACTGAAGAAAATATCGCAGCTGTATCGGCTAGTGTTAATGATCGATACGTCGCCGTTCGCAGCAATTGGGCCTCTATTACTCAACAACGTGTAAAATTTTGCGGAAGGAAGGAAGGAGGTGTGAAGCCTTTCAAAATACAGCTGGTGCAAGAATTGAAGCCGAACGACCTACCGCAACGCAGTATTTTTGGTGAATGGGCTCTTGGAAAGTTGGCCGAAGGATCCACTTCTTTATCGAAAAATTGTGTTCAGCGACGAAGAAGGTCATTTTTGGCTCAATGGATACGTAAATAAGCAGAATTGTCGATTTTGGAGTGAAGATCAGCCAGAAGCATTGCAAAAGCTACCAATGCATCCAGAAAAAGTCACAGTTTGGTGCAGTCATTGGACCGTACTTCTTCAAAGATGCTGCGAATCGTAACGTAACTGTGAATGGTGAGCGCTACCGTGAGATGATATCCAACTTTTTTTGCACAAAATGCAAGAGCTTGACTTGCATGACATGTGGTTTCAACAAGACGGTGCCACGTGCCACATGCCACACAGCACGCGTAACAATGGACTTATTAAGAGGCGAGTTCAGTGCACATTTTATTTCACGTTCGGGACTGGTAAATTGGCCGCCTAGATAGTGCTATTTAACGCCTTTAGACTATTTTTTGTAGGGCTATGTTAAAGCTCATGTCCGCGCGCTTTAATTGACGCATTGGAAGACAACATTGAAGCATTTATTCGTGAGATACCGGCCGGAATGTTAGAAAGAGTATGCCAAAATAGGACTAAGCGGATGGACCATTTGAGGCTCAGTCGCAGTCAACATTTGCATGAAATAATCTTCAAACATTAAATTATATGGACCGTACTATCGATTCAAATAAAGATTTCATGTATTCTTCTGAATTGCTTTTTTTTTTGAAAAATTTTCCTATAGCTCTTAAAAAAATCACCTATTATGTGAAGACAAATTCAAATTTGAAAATCCAAGACACAATTAATAAATCTTAGCAGCGCCACATTTGGCGTTAACATTACAAAAAAATTTTCTTAACACAACAGAATTTGCCCTTAACAGAGCACTGTTAGCTGTTTAAAAGTACCCATCTGAACAAACTCACTTGTTTAGCAGCTAATATCAGGATATATACGAGGTCTATGAGTACCATACTATAATCAAAGGAAGGTTCCAAGCACTCTTAATATAATCAGCAATACAGTCACATAAAAAGTGATACCGTATTGAGAAAATTGGCTTTGAATAGAAAAATTTTTTACTTGAAAATTCTGTTGAAGATCAGTGGCCATTTTAGAACATAAGGGACAGAGGACATCTACATACATACATAATTGGTCATTACAACCCTTTAGTCAGGATTACGACCTAGTTTCTCACACCAGTTATGTTGTGTGTGTTAATTTTATACATGAGTGGTGGGCGACTCCGAACGACAGATTCTTGAGAAACTTTTTTCATGGAAATTTTATTTACTCGCAGAGTTTTTGCCAGAAATCTGCTGAGAGGAAGTCGCCGAAGAAATACTTTTTGTATTTTATTTTGATGTCTGGCCTGGGGCTCGAACCCTGGCTTTTCGTCTAATAAGCCAACACACTACCTACTAGACCACGGCGACTACAGAGGACATCTACTTCGACTATAAACAAATGGTAGTCCGAGCTGTGGTAGTCTGCAATAATTGCAAAATAGAAGACTAATCTACTTATCGCCACTGTTAACAGTGCTCTGTTAATAGCAAATTTTTCCATGTTAAAGGCAAAAAGTGGCGCTGCTAAAAGTGTGGGTTTGCGTCTTTGTTTTTTTTAGATTCGAATTTATTTTCAATTAAATTAATTAAAATAAAAGGCAATTGCAATCAGCAAACATCAGGCATCATGCATCAGGCATAAATAGAATTCAATTTGCATTTTACATGAGAAAATTGCATTTAAAAAGGGAGAAGGAGGACGATGTCGCTGTGATTTCTTAAAAGCTTCAGCAGCACTTATTCGAGATTTCTCCACACAACATCATAAAATTGGTTGTTGTTTTTGGAGTTTGTTTCCCCCTCTACATACATAATCCCTGCTCTCTTCACCACAAACGAAATAAATATTAAAAGTTTCTTTGGCATACAGTCAGTTCGTTCTTAAAGCGAATTTCAAGAATTTTTGTTGTTTTAAATTTAAATAATGACGTCGACGGCAAAAGTGCCAAACCAATTCCATCCACCACAAATCCAGACCCAGTTTTCTAAGGAACTAGAAAATGGAAAGAAAATTTTTTTGAAAACTTTCTCTGCGTGGCGTGAAGAGCCAAAGATGAGTTCAAAAATTTTGGCAAAATGCGATATGAACTGATGATGGTAACTGCTTGCAACAACAGCAACAGCAGCAGCAGCTGAAGCAATAGCATTACAAGGCATCGTAGCATGGCAATGGCAATAGAAATTCAAATTGTAACACAATGTAATCGGCTTAGAGCGAGAGAGAGAGAGAGAGAGAAAAGGCGTCAAACTTAAGAGATAAAAAAAAAGAGTACCAAACCAACAAACAAATCTTCTGACAAAAAAAAAAAGGCAAAGAGAGAGAAAAACAATTTAAAAATATACAAGAAATCTTTGATTTTTAACACATGCCACGAATTACAATAGGATTTAAACTGAATTCAAAAACTTTTTCAATAGCGCTGCTCGTAAACGAAAAGACAAAATTACGCCTGTCAACAGAGATTTGTCAGTTGGCTGCTCTCGAAATTCCTAGAAGCTGCGTCATTTGATTCGTGTTCAACAGCCATTGATAGCAGACTAGAGCGTTATTAGAGGACAAACTGAAAAGAAGTTTATTTCACGCAAAATTGGCTAAGCACTGTTGCCTTTATCGTCGTATTCTACGGATTTACTTAAGAGGGACTATTTCTTCTTGTTTTCAATTCTATTTTAAGAGTAGGAGGGGAAAGAGATTAGACACGAACGATGACACTGAGGACTCATATCGAGAGCATTACAAATACAGAACAGCATGCCCAAGTGATATTCTAAAGGGCTTGCAGGAAAATTTTGAGGATGAGGACCATGTCCCTATAGAACTATTTCTGGATCAGACAGCCCATACTTTGAAAACATCTCATGTGGAGTTGGGCGAGGGCTTGCGGCAAAATTTTGGGGAATGAGGACCGTGTCCCTATAGAACTATTGCTGGATCAGGCAGGCCATATTTTGAAAACAGCTCATGTGGAGTTGGAGGCTTGCGGCAAAATGAGAAAAATGAGGACCGTGTCCCTATAGAACTATTGCTGGATCAGGCAGATCATACTTTGAAAACAGTTCATGTGGAATTGAACGGAGACTTGCATGGGTTGGTATAACAATTTAAACCCGCTGTTGCATGTGGTAATAAAGACCAAAGCCATGGGAACTGTAGTGAAAATAATGGAAGACACGGCTAATACGTGATTTATCAGCGGACATCGTCGTGGGTATCTGACAACGCCCTCTTGAACAGTCCGCTGCGCAGAACCAGCTCAAACTCTGTAATTTCGGAAAATGCTTGGCAACGAAAAAGGAAATGAGGGCAAAACAAATTATATGTTATCGACAAGTAGAGATGCGCGGCGTATTGATTCTCAGACTACGGCCGATAACTATACTTTTGATACGGTCAAGGAATTCATCTATCTTGGCTCCGCCGTTACCACCAGAAATGATGTCAGTCTGGAGATCAAGCGCATGATCACTCTTGCCAACAGGCGCTACTATGGTCTCAATAGGCAATTGAGTAGCAGAGACCTCTCTCGCGCGACAAAATTAACACTTTACAAGACGCTCATCCTACCCGTGCTTCTTTATGGCGCAGAGACATGAACCCTATTAAGTACTGATGCAGCAGCCTTGAGAGTGTTCGAGAGAAAGATACTACGCAAAATCTTCGGTTCAGTGCGAGTTGGCGATAATTTCCGCATCCCATCCAACAGTGAGCTGTATGAGCTCCTCAACGACATAGACGTTGTACAGCGTATTAATATCCAGCGGCTGCGCTGGCTAGGCCATGTCGTTCGAATGGAGGAAGATGCTCCGGCGAGACGGGTATTTGATGCGGGAATCTGCGATAGTCGGCGAAGAGGACGACCTTGCATCCGTTGGAAGGACCAAATCGAGGAAGCCCTGTCATCGATTGGTGTGATCAACTGGCGTAGGCGCGCAAGAGGCAGAGGCGCCTGGAAGGATGTGTTGCGGCATGCCGAAATCCGATAAACGGGTTGTTATGGCCAATTAAGTAAGTAAGTAAGTAAGTAAGCTTGGCAACGATATAAAGTCTTTAAAATGAAGCAATTTGGAGGCAGATTTACTTTTATGAGTCGAATCGGTTTGTAGAATACTTGTGGGTCAAAGACAGATAACAGGACAGGAGAGGGGGTATTCGGTTAAAGAATGAAATACATACAGTGGTGGCCTTATAATTAGAAACGACTTAGCAACATGTATGTTTTGTATAATTTGTTTTACAGTTTTCACTGTGTACCTGGGATCAAAGGCTTTGTTTGGAGGACGTCTTACATACGTTTTCCCCATCAGATTGGGACAAATTAAACATAGATTCGTCACTCCAGAGAACTCTGTTCCAGAAACATCGTTTCTAATTATGAGGGCACCACTGTATGTATTCGTAACCCGTAGCAGAACTGTTGAGTGTTGTAGAAATCGAAGTTTACTCTATCGAAAGATGAGCCCAATTTAATTACGACATGAAGTATGTATAGGGAACGGGACATAGCAAGACTGACTATCTGCCAGTTAGGGTGTCCTCCAAATACTTAGCTCCTAAGAGTTCAAGTCAAGGTTAGTTAGTATAGGACTGTGTGGATACGGCACCCTTTGCTGAATCCCAGGTTATTCGAAATTCATGAGAATGATCAAACAGGCGAGGAACTACCACGTCGCTAATGGGTTTAGAAACTTGGAAAATTAGATTCGACGTAAAGGAATATTAATCACTACATGTCCAATATGGAGATTGTGAAATGAGGACAACGAATCAACAGAAAACTGGTATGCCGTTGGCGTTGATACGAGTAGAAACACCTACTGACACATTAGTGCTTCCCAAAGTTCGTCGGATCTGGATCTGTTGGCAGCGGAGCGGATGGAGATTTATAAGGCGAAATCGGCTGGAAATCACATAACCGGTCACTTCGGGGAAAACACCATTTCAAAATGGCAACAACGATGGAACGAGGAAGATAGAGGAAAATGGACAGCGACACTTATTCCGGACATAAGGAAATGGATTGGTCGGAAATTTGGAGAGATAAACCACTACGTTACACAGATGCTATCGGGTCACGGATATTTTAGAAAATATCTGCACAGAATGGGCAAGACCGCCTCCCCTTACAGTCTTTACGAGGAAGGGGAGATAATTGATGACGCAGAGCACTCCGTTTTCGAGTGTGCTCGCTGGCAGAGCTATCGCTCTGTACTGACGTCAATAGTTGGAACGATCACAGCCGCTAACATTGTCGGGCTCATTATTGCGAGTAGTGGAAATTGGAACTCGGTGGTGAATTACGTAGAGTGCATTCTGGGACGGAAAAAGACGGATCTTGAGGCTGCAGAACAATTAGGCATGTCGGCATAGGTGATACTGTCACACGTGCCAAGTGAAACCGAAACGATGATTTAGACGAAAGGAATAGTGGAGACGCTTAGATGTCTCCTCAACTTTCGATACGCAATCCGGACGCGGATATAGACATGGAGAGGCCAAAACGCTAAAAGGACTCCACTCCGAAGTAATACCACCGTAGTTCCAGAGTGGGCACAAACAAGTCCACAGGAGACGAGAGTATGACTACATACAAAAATTCGAGAGACCTTGGACGAACTGCTTAGAGTTCAAAGTTGTAATTTTTACTGCAAAAAACCCTGTGTTTCAGAACGTTTCTAAAAGTTTCTAGAACGGCTGGGTACAGAGGAATAGAGGAACTACACACATTAGAGGACATATTGTCTCCGTAATCGGAGGTAAGTTTCGAACTCTCCAGTAGTACCTTGCAATGGTGCACTACTAACAAACAGCAAAGCACAGACGGGTATGCTAGTTTCACCCTCAAATAATCAATATGTGTTCACCTTGCCTGTCGTATTTATAAACAAATGCGTTGACTTTCCCCAGACTTTCATTCTCTATTCCATTTAACCTATACTCGCTCTCTCTCTTTCCCTCTTTCTCTCTACCTCTCTCTATATGCCTTATCCTGCTCTTAAAGCGATTATTATATTTCCGTTCACGCTTAAAAGTTATTAAAAACGAATTTGGGACGTTAAGCGGGAAGGAAAGAAAAGTGAACGAAAGGGAATACAGCGTGGAAATTAATGCGTTTTAAGATAAAAAGCTTAGAAAATAGAAAAATTGTTGTTGTTGTTGTTATTGTTGCCATATTACTGTTGTTATTTTGTTACTATATTTTCTTACGGTTGTTGTCGTTGTTATTTTTCTTATTCTTTTCATTAACGACTTAAAACCACAAGCGAAATCCAAGTGCTTATAAGAACTAAAAAACAGTGGCTAAAAAGAGAGAAAATATTTAAAATAAAATCACGACAAAATTGTTCCATGTGCTAAACGTGAAAATAAATTTGAACTTTAACTAGCAAAGACATAAACCATAAATTTTAACGGAGTCTATATTAAAGTTAACAGAACAATCTTTTACGGCTTTAACAGAGGATATAAAAGTGGTCATGGAAGAAATCACCAAAATATACGAAATTGTGGAAATTCATAGAAAGTATACCACACAAATTCATGAGTGGAACAGCTGCTCTGGTGATTCGCCAATTCTTTTAAAAATTAAAAAACTTCGACAAAAAAAATTAATTTGTTTTAAGAATTTCTGCTAAAGCTGAAAGACAATAAAACCCAATTAGTAGGTCGTAGTGGTAGCTTTGATCATGTCACTTAAGTGCGTATAGCGGCCCGTTGTGACGCCACGGGTGAATGCAGTCCCTGTGCTGACCAAGTTCCACCAAGACCAGGGAGGAGGAAGAAGTTGCTCATCACAAGGGCTGCTCATCAGAAGCACGACTACTCCACGCTGGAAAACCAGCCAGAAAGTTTGATGAAAGAAGCTATATCCTTGATATCAATAGATGATTGCTCCGTCAAGCTGACAAGAAACGGAGAGCCAAATAATCTGTTCCTGCACCTAGCAAGTGACGGACACTGGCAGAAGAAGTGGATCACAGTCTCTTCTTCCTCAGCGGATCTGCACCCGCGGCAGATGTCGTTGAACGGCAGCCGCATCCTTTCCGCATGTCTGCCCATAACGCAATGGTCCGTAAGCAATTATACCCAATTAGTGGTATATCCCAAATAATTTTGGAACTTGAGATATCGGGCTTTATATATTCACTATGTTAACGTAGTAGTACAGTGTCTGGGTAGGATGATCGATATTGTAGAAAAATGGCCACAGAGGGCTATATAGCCGTGGTATCAAGTATTCCAAAATAGTTTTCGTTGCAGTCGGGCATTACTTGGGAAAGGCAAAGCTAACTGTTTTCTTCAAATGAGACACAAGTTTTCTATATAAATCGGTCAAAATTGTTGCATTGCATGCTTTTTGTTCATGGCTTGCTTTTTTGTGGATGATTTCCATTTCTTGTGTCGATTTTTCGGTCCATGAATTGCATTTTTTTTTTGCTTATGACTTAAATTTTTTTGGTCGTTAACTTGCACTTTTGGGCCAATGACTTGCATTTTTTTTGTCGATTACTTGCATTTTGTTGGTCGATAACTTACATTTTTTTTTTGGTCGATTACTTGCATTTTTTAGTCGATGACTTAAATTTTATTTTTTTTTTCGATAACATGCATTTTTGGTGGATAACTTGCATTTTTTATGCTACAGCCATTAAAATTAAGCTACTACAACTGTGAGAAGAAGGTTCTTAGAGGAAGATCTTCTTGTGAGGACATTTCAAAAGGTCCCCATATTAGCAAAAGAACACTGATAAAATCGAGTACCGTTGTGCAAAAACACATCTGAAGAAGAATACTCGTACATCAAAAATATGAAACATGGTGTTTTCTGACGAATCCAAGACTAATTTGATTGAAAGTGGAAATGGGAAAACATCGTTTAGATGACTGAAACACAAAAAAATACTACTTTGAAGCATATTGGATGTAAATATGTACTATAGTTTGGAGTTTGCATATCATGGCAATCAGGGTAATCAATATACCGGATTAAAGATAACCTCAGGAAAAAACTTAACTGCAACATATTAAAGAAAGTGATGGAACCTTTAGACGTTTACAAAGAAATGCCCTTGAAATGGAAATACTCCTTCGGGTCTCAACAACAAGCTGAGTGTTTCTTTTGTATGCAATTGTTTTGCGTTGGCCCACTGTAAGTTTCTTGTCTTAAGGTCTCATTAGCGTTTTCAACCCCACAAAGTATTTAAGAATGTATACGTATAGAGTACTTGAGTATTAAAATGAAAAAAATAATAGAAGAAAAAGAAACCATTAAACTTAAATTACTAAATACCGGGAAAAATAGCAGAAAAACAAGAAAATGAACTCCGTTTTACGAAACATAGAAACAGAGATAACGAGTAATAGCTGGGAATATGAGCTAGAGAGCTGGGAATTTGTAGCAGAAAATTAGGAAGTGATGATGAAAGCAAGCAGCAAACAAACTACGTATAAAATGTAATACAAATACGGTTAAAAGAAACAAAAAAAATAACAACAAAAAGAGAGAGAAAAAAGCAGAAATTAACGGCAAAAAAATGTATTGAATTTCGATTAGAATAAAAAAAATTTGCAAAAAAAAAAGAAATTGTAACGCAAATAGGAGTTACTTCTAATACATAACCTCAACCCCCTGGCTCGACAACACGCTAACACCCCCCCACCACACTATGCAAAAAGAATAGAACAAAACAGCAACATTTTTACACCTTCGCACACAGAAGAAACACCAGCAACAGCAGCAGTCAGTCAAAGTATAAAAAGAAACCAATTTCCAACACACAATGAAGGCGAAAGCAGAGGCAGAAGCGCAAAAAAATACTACAAAACGCTTAGCAACCATGTTACGACGTTAACACCACCACTAGCAACAAAATGGCAAAAATACCAAAATGGCACACAAAGATATTAAAACGAACGAACGAAAGATAACAATTCGCTCTTAATGATGTTGCACACACATTCATTCTATACATTCTACTTACCTACCAACGGATTTGGAAAATAAATTTAAAATTTTCCTTCGAAAGAGATAACACAACACAACACAACACAACAAAACAGAGATCATTAAGGGGGGATTAAAAGAAAAGTTTAAATGTGTGGGAGCAAAACAACACAACAAGGTGGTGAGTGTGTGGGGGTTGTCACAAAACCAATACGTATGAGTAATATTAGGAAATCAAATTAATATTCATCATACGACACCAAACAGAAAAAATTATGGGACAAAATTTCAAAAACACTCAGGAAATAAAAATTTAAAAAAAAACGTGTCGATTACTTCACAGAAAATTAAAATAAAAAATATCTTAGCACTCGAAGAGAGGTTCAAGAAATCAGTAAGTTTTGAATTTTGTACCTCTTAACCAAATGGATGTCAGTGCTCCTTTCAACAGGCTTGGTCTTCAAAGCCCCGACGGGATTCTCCATCTATGTCACCTACTGTCATATAACAAGGCGGCTTTGAAGGCTCCTGGTTCTTACGACATAACCTCGAAGGCCGTTTTAAATTGTCCGCAGTTCTGTCAACAATATTCCCATCAGAATTATACCTAGTCACAGTAATCTCCTACGAAACTTCATAACAGATGAGCTGCCCAGAAAGGCGCCTTTTTCGAACTTATTTTCGAATTTTCCATATTGGGAAATAAAGGCTGCCAGATGACTGTAGTATTTTCCAAGCTAGGGTATTCCAAATTACAAAACAGCGAAACTAGTCTGGAAACAGGTCCGGTTTGGGTATAAGTGGCTGCGTGCGAACACAGAAGACACTGACTGATACAGAAAAGTTCTGAATTTTCTACCTTTTAACCAAATGGGTGTCACTGCGCTCCTTTCAACCGGCAACTGCCTTACGATATCTGTCAAATTTTTAACAAAAATTCTGTCAATAATTTTGTGTTGAACAGCAATTGTCAGCAGGCCATCTGGTTATTTCAGGGTGACAAAGAGAGCGAGCTTTACAGCAGAAATTTCAATGGTAAGAGAGCCCCCACAGAATTTCGTTGTGTTCGCACAAATATGGAGAAAATTTAGACGTTCTTGACAACCACTTACCGGTATGTCGAACGACCGACAACTGAATCTGAATGAAGCTTGGATCCACAACAATACAAAAGAGCCCAAAACCTTAATCTTGGACAGAATCATAACGAAAGAAGGTGAAGAAGATCGATGGCTTCTTGACTTACATGCAATACAATCCAATAGAAAAGATCAATGACAGCACGATGTGGCAATTTGGGAACTTTACACTGTCGTTTTAGCCGAACAAGTGCGAAAGATGGCAAACACTATGGTCCGTTCATTGATGGGGGTCGCTATACCTTAAACATTTGAAAAACTTACGACACGACTCTGGCAGAACGAACAGTTGCTGAAAATGCGGGAGTTTGTGAAAGCAATCACAATCGAGTGACAACTTTGCAGGAATACACGTCGCTGGCTGTTCAACCAAACCATATTCAAGTGTCAAACTGGCATTTGTCGAACGTTCGGGGAACGTAACGGAGGAGCGTACGTAATCCTTAACTCAACAATACATCAGAGATGAAATATAAATAAAAAGATTGGATTTAGAGAAGCACATTGGGTCCATTGGGGTGATTATACTTTTATCCAATACAAACGACGGTTTGGCATACATGTGGTATAATCACCCCTTTAACAGGGTAAAATGATACATGGAGAATATTACTTCGACTGAAACAGGATCAAAGGAGAACGACTGCATTTGGCGAAGACAAAAAATGAAGAAAAATTAAGGCAAGTGTGCAGTTTACGTCTTATTCCCGGGACTTAGTCACAAGAGTATCTTGTTTTATATTACCTTAGCAAAATTGATTACTCGAGAAACACTTATCTCTCTGTAGACAATTTAAACCGGCCTCGAAGTCAGATTTTCGACTCATGAAAAAAAAACGCAGAAGTGGCTGCAGCATACTGTGTCAAACAAATATATTCTTTGGAAGCGTACATACACTGGTGGCCAAAACTAAAGCAACTGACATTACACTTTGATATTTTAGCAAATATGTCCAACTCTACAGCTGTAGAAGCAGGTTTAAATGCTTGGAAACCATCAAAGAAACCATTTATTTCCCAGAAAAATCGGAGAGCCACATTAGCTTTTGCAAAGGCCCATATTGGTTGGAGTCCTGCTCAGTGGAGAAACATATTGTTCTCGGATGAATCCAAATTCAACATAAAAGGTTCAGACATGAGGAACTTCCAATAAATAATAAATAATAATGGTGTGGATCTGTTTTTCATACGATGGAGTTGGACCAATTTACCAAATTACTGAGAAAATGGATCGATTTGTTTATAAAAATCTGGAAAACGTAATGCTGCCATACGCAGAAGAGAACATGCCACTGGTTTGGGTTTTCCAACATGACAATGACCCAAAACATGCTTCAAAATTTGTTAAGGAATGGTTGAGTCAATCAAAAGTAAGTGTTCTAGGGTGGCCAGCTCAATCGCCAGACCTTAACCCTATTGAAAATCTTTGGAGCATCATCATTGATCGCAAAATAAAAAGGGATTTAGGGACAAATAAACACACAATTTTTAATCGTATCCGGAACGCATGGATCAAATTGAGAGGCTAATTGATTCAATGCCCCGTAGATGTGCTGCCGTCATTAAAAATAAGGGTTACGCTATTGACTATTAATTTAATTTTTAAGTTTTGTTACAGAAATACGAAAGTTGCTTTTGTTTTGACCACTAGAATTATTTTATGGTTATTTCGTTATTTTGAAAGAAATTCAATATTTTAAGCAAATTGATTATATTTTTTTTGCATTTCCGTTTAATCTGAATAAAGTGTAAACATAAAAACCAATCCAATTTTAGCCTTTTTAGCGGAACATATTTGCTAAAATATCAAAGTGTAATGTCAGTTGCTTTAGTTTTGGCCACCAGTGTACATACATACATACATACATACATAACATACATAATTGGTCATTACAACCCTTCAGTCAGGATTACGACCTAGTTTCTCACACCACTTATGTTGTGTGTGTTAATTGTATACATGAGTGGTGATCCACAGTTTAAAATCGATTACGAACGACAAATTTTTTGAGACACTTTTCATGGCAATTTTTATTTACTCTCAGAGTTTTTGTCAGAAATATGCTGAGAGGAAGTCGCCGAAGAAATACTCTTTGTATTTTGTTGTGATGTCTGGCCTGGGATTTGAACCCTGGCTTTTCGTCTAATAAGCCAACACACTACCTACTAGACTACGGAGTCTTCACAGTTCGGCATGCATGTGGTATAATCAGTGTGCACCCCCATTAACAGGGTAAAATGATAAATGGAAAATATTATTTCGACTGAAACAGGATCAAAGGAGAACGACTGCATTGGGCGAAGAAAAAAAATGAAGAAAAATTAACGCAAGGATGCAGTATACGTCTTATTCCTGGGGCTTAGTCACAAGAGTGTCTTGTTTTAAATTACCTTAGCAAAATTGATAACTCAAGACAATTTACAGAGGCCTCGAATTCAGATTTTCGACTCAAAAACGACTGGATGTGCCAAAAACTAGCATAAAGCGAACACAGACAAAAAATGGTTGCAGCATTATGTGGCTGCCTTCCAAAATGTTAGTTGCTTTGTGTTTGAACAAAGTATAGTGTTTCATAATGCCGCTGTACAAAATATATACAATGTATTCTATTTCAAAACGTTGTCAATGTGTATTTTTAACGCAGTCAAAAAGCAATCAGGCATCGGATTTATAGTTGATGCACTGTTTGGTGACTTTGCATATATACATAGTTTATATACCGTAATAGAACTGCATACAAACTTTGTATTGATACATTTTGGAAGGCAGCCTGTGTCAAACAAATAGGTTCTTTGGTAGCATAAATTTCCCAAGGCAAGACATTTACTTTCTATAGCCTCTTTCCCGAAGAAGTAAGTAATTTATTGGCTTATTATGCGAAAACTCTTGAGCTAAGACATCTTAAAAATAAATGTAATAGCCAAATACTTCTATAAATATTTACCTGCTTAAATTATTAACCATTTCAGGGAGATTATATCATTTTAATGCTTTTCATATGTATGTTTATGGAAAGGAGAATGTACGTACCTGCAACGAGAAGAGAAATAAAAATAAATTAAATAATAAGTTCAAGTATTTTAAATTTTAAAAATTTCAAAATTATGTAAAATAAGACAAGTCCTCTAAGACGAAGGTAAGGTGTTGCCAGCTCAAATATTTCTCACAAAACGAAATATAAAAAAAATCTTTCTTTCGGCGACCTCCTCAAAAACAATGAGAGAAAAACTACCATGAAAAGTTACATAAATCTCTTGATCTTGTGTTTGGAGTCGAATGTAAACTATAGGTCCCGCCACAAGGATGGGGCGAGAAGCTAGGTCGTAATCCTCACTAAACGTTTGTAATGTAAAGTCTTTACCGTTGGCGGTATAGATGAGGGACCGTTTTAGGTTGGTATCCCACCTATGGGTAAACCCATATTGCTGCCAGTATTCTCGAAAAGAATACTCGCGAGGACTGGGTACTCTTCTTCACAATCGCAACTACTGCATAATATATCGCGAATGGGCGGAAATGGCTCTCTATTAGACTATGACCGGTAAAGACGGAGACCAACCTGCAAGAGAAAAATATGTAGTGTCGTCGTCTTTGCATTAGGGTTTAGCCAGCGTAACCTAATAGATTAACTTACAATCTAATCGGAACCAAGAGAACCACTCATATGTTTACGCCATACCTTGACCTGTTGGTTTGCCAGTGTGGTACACGTTTTACTCCAGATGACCCCAACACAGTTTCCGGTTATTTCCCAACCCATCAGCCTGTTTGTATGTGTTCATCCAGTATATTCTTAGAGAATACTCTGTTAATTAGCAGCCTTTAAATCTTCTTAAACGTATAGCTAAAACACCCTATAGGAAGAGGCTGAATGAGTTCCTAACATCTTAGCCCGCGTTCTACACATGACAACACCATCTTTTCAATTAACTGTGAGCAGCTATTACCCCAGACGAGAACTTCGCAAGGAATTGTATGTTCAACTGTTGCCCTTTTTAGTCACAATATAAAGGATCAACAATGGTTACAGTAAGCAGAAAGACCCTCATAAAGTCCTCGAACATTTAGGCCACAGTATAGTGTTGGGTAGCAGTTCAACTGTTGCCCTTTTTAGCCAGGATCTAAAGAGGACCAATGGCCTCTTTACAGATAAAGAAAGCCACATAAACTCTCCAACAACAACCTCAGAATTTTTGACCATAGCAGATACAGTAAGTTCAATTCCCACCAGTCTTGGAGGACCAAATCTCAAGATATCACACAGTCTCTACCATCAAGGCCATTTTCTCCACTCTCCTAAGAGAGGAGGATTTTGAAAGCATCGTTGATAGCATGGATCATGGATCGTTAGTATAACTAGAGTAATTCTTAACGAGCTTCATACACTTAAGTTCATTTAAATAACAACGGCAAAAAAGATTCCAAAAACATACAAATTATTTACTATATTAGACTTTATTGTTAAGAACTACTTGGTTTGACGTGTTCTCTAACGTTTAGTAATGAATGTTGCCTCCATGGTGCTTTATTACCACAAATATGCGATTTGGAATGGAATCATAGAGTTTTTAGGTAATCTAAGGAAATATCGTCCCAAGCAATCTCGATTGCATTGATCAACGATGCAACGTCTTCATATTGTTTACCTCCTTCATAAACTTTCCGCGAAAGCCATCCCCATCTTTCCGCGAAAGCCATCCCCAGACGTTTTCCACTATGTTTAAGTCTGGCGAGTAGGGTGGCCAGTCCATCAGCGGCACATTTTCGTCACTTATCCAGGCTTTTACCGCTGTGGCATTGTGTATCTGAGCGTTATCCTGTTGGAAAATCCAACGCAAAGGTCCAATAATGTTACTGCATTCTGGAAAAGCTCGTTCCAGAATATTTTTGTATTGTTCTGCGTTTAGTTTTGTCGTTTTAAATGCAAGTCTAATCTGGCCATAGTATGATATGGCACCCCATACCCTAATTCCACCAATACGACTGTGTCGACCGACGGCTTAATATTACTTCCTCTTTTCTAATATCATGGTATTAGAAGTTATACCCGTCAGGACCATGCAGGTTAAATTTATTTTCGTCAGAGAAAACAACCGTGTGCCTTTTCGGTATTCCACGTCTGGTCAACTTTAGCAAAATCCAACCGCTTTTCTTTGTGAATGGCTTTTAATACAGGTTTTTTCTTAGTTTCATTCTCCGGATATGCGCAGCATCTACAATCAAGCGTAGAACAGTCGAAATACTTGCGGAAACTCCGGCTTTTACTTTAATATTTGGTATGGAGTCAGGGAAGTTAGATGCAATTCTTAAAATTGCACGCTTGTCTTTTGGCGATAAGATACTTGCTGGTCGGTCTTCCTTTCATGTTTTTCCCATAAGAATTCCGATTTTTTTTATGTAATTGAAGACAACACGAGCACTTGTTCCGATTTTTTTCTCCAATTTTTCTAAAAGATAACTTGTTCATAATAAGCTTAAATTTTTCCTCTTTCTTTTGATGTTAACGGCTTTCCTCATTCCATTTTGAAGAACCTTTTATTTTATGAGGTGCAATTCATTAAACTAGTTATGACAGAAAAATCTGCGTAACACAATCGCTCAAGAATATAAAAATCCAGCAAGTGTTGTTATTTATTTTATTAATTACAATACAATTACAAATTATATCCTAATTATATACGAGCGAAGTAACTTGACTATGTGCTCGGTGTAGTGTCACAGACCAGAGTCTCTGGTGGTGACCGTCACGCTAATAGTAAAGCACACTACCCACTAGACTACCAGGGCACCCCGTTGTTATTCATATGAACTGCATATGAATAACGCTGCAGACGTAACGGGACTTTTTTATTATTCTTTCGCACCAGTGTGTCCACCTATTATAATATGTTAGCACATACAAATCGGTTTTTGTTAGTTTTCTTGAAATGTCAAGCTTTACTATCACTGTGGTTATTTAAATGAAGTGAAGTGTACGTATACTGCACAAGACGTGGATCCGCGTGGCTACATAGATATCACGCTCCGTGAGGAGTTTCAAAGCGCACTTAGCTAGTAATCTTGACATTGCCATCGAATGATAAGAAACTCATGTTGAGAAGAGTACTAAAGAATCGTGCTAAAAATCCAGAGAAGGATTAAAAACCTCCAGTTGGTCAGTATCATCCTTGCAATCTAGGTTAGGTTAGGTTAGGTTAGGTCGGAGTGGTAGCTCTGTTATCACAAAGCTCACTTGAGCACTCATAGCGGCCCGTTGTGATGCCACGGGTGAAACGCAGTCCCTGTACTAACCAAGTTCCACCAAAATCAGGGAAAATGAAGAAGTTGGTCAGCGCAAGGGCTGCACCCTTGCAACCTAAGTTCTACACTCCTTCAAATGGCAATGTTTGGAGGCTTTAGGTTTTGTATTCACTAAGTTCACTTATTCTGTTGTGCGCTGTAGGGTACATGTGCATGTTTTTGATTTGTCATCATCATTATGTTCATCATTTTCGTCATCATCATCATCACGTAACATGTGAAACAATGGCGAAATGACACAAAAAAAAGAAGGCCAATTTATGCACATGAAAGAAAGAACAAAAAAAAAAACGACAAAAATTTTAATTGATTTGTTGAGCCAATAAAAGCAGAAATGGACAGACAGTCAGATAGAGAGCCATTGAAAATAGACAACAAACCGCCTGACTGACGCAATTCCAACCACCCAATGACCGACTCTCCTCTGTGGCTATAAAGCCAGTCAGTCAGGGCCATTAATTTAAAAATAGACGTTAAAATGGAAATGAAAATTAAGAAACGAAAAAACAAAAAATTCATAAATTCATAAACATCAAACGGCAACAACAACAAAAATAAAAAACAATAAAAAAAATATGTTATATTCATACGAAATACAGCTAAAAATTCATACGATGATGAAAATGAATCAATGAACGCGGGCATGAATTTAATGAATTTGAGAGGAACTCGTTAACCCCACACAACAAAACATATTTCTATGCAGAGACAGAGTGACAGAGACACACACAGAGAGAGAGAGAGAGGGAGGAAGAGAGGGAGAAAATTGCATCGGCAAGGCAAAGGCACCGCATTTTTTATAAATTGCTTATCAAATCTCTTCTTGTTCTTCTCATTTTTTTTTCATATTTTTTTTTCATCAATTTATGAAAATAATGTATGAATGACGGAACATTTCAAGCGCAAACCATCGGGTCTGCCATCTAACGTTTTTTTTTTTTCAACTAGTGCTTATTTTGTGAATGGTAACACTTAGCTCATGTCTGATTTGACAGATAATTAGTTTTGTATCCTTCCGCTGAACGAATATGTTTGTGTATACGCTTGAACAACGCTGGGAAATATTGCGACATTTTCTGTGAAAATCATGGTAATGTTGTAGAATGTGTGCGAAAATTGCGTACGGATTTTGGAAGAAGAGAAGCACCGTCAGCACCGTCAGTATGTTCGTTATCTTGTGAACAAAAAAGTGAAAGAAACTGGCATCCTCATCGCTAAACCAAAGCGTGAAAAGCCAAAAACAGTGCATACACCCGAGAATATTGCTGCTGTGGCAGAAAGAGTTCGTGAAGCGCCATCAACATCAATTCACCGTCGTTCTCAACAATTGAACATTTCGGAGACATCATTGAGACGAATTTTGCATAAAGACCTTGGTATGACGCCATACAAAGTCCAAGTGGTTCAGGCGTTGAAGCCAGTTGACCATCCAATGCGTTTTCGCTTCGCTAAGTGGACCTGCGATCAACTAACAGAAGATGCCGATTTTGGCAAAAAAAAAAATCATCTTTTCAGATGAAGGTCATTTTGATCTTGGCGGGTATGTTGTTAACAAGCAAAATTGTCGCATTTGGGGCACAGAAAACCCGCACGCATACATTGAAAAGCCGACGCACCCAAAACGAGTCACTGTTTGGTGCGGATTTTGGTGCAGAGGCATAATTGGGCCATTTTTCTTCGAAAATGAGCAAGGAGTGGCCGTTACAGTCAATGGCGATCGTTATCGGGCCATGTTGAACGAAGTTTTGTTCACAAAAATTGAAGAGGAGGAGGATATTGGCAACATTTGGTTTCAACAGGACGGCGCTACGTGCCACACAGCCGAAGCTACGAAGCTACACTCGATGTTTTGAGCCCTATTTTTGAAGATTGCATTATCAGCCGCAGAGCTGATGTCGTTTGGCCACCTCGTAGCTGCGATTTGACACCGCTGGACTGTTATTTGTGGGGTGCCGTCAGAGATATGTGTTACGCCGACAAGCCGGATACAATTGAAGCTTTAAAGGCTTTAATATGCGTGAAACCATTGGTGAAATACAGCTGCACACAATCGATAATATGCTTAAAAATTGCACCGATCGTGTAGGCTACTACTGCATGGCTAGGCCAAGGCAGCCATTTGAATGAAATTATTTTCCATTATTAAGCGGAAGGATTGTACTTTCAAATAAAAAAAAAGAAATTTGAGAAAATGTTCAGTAGTTTTTTTTTAAAGGATTTTCAAAAAAAAAGTTATTTGGCGGACCCTTTATTGAAAAAATAATTTAAAAAAAGTAAATCAATCGTTTACACTGAGAAATTCTTGTTGTCCTGTGTATGTTAAACGAGTGTGTGATTTTAATCAATAAAATTCGCATTTTTTTCTTTCTCTTGTCCCACTTAAAACCGTTGGGCTTTGAGGTTTGATTTTGTTTTTGTTATCAAAACGTATAGAAATCACCAACATTCGATTGAATGGTCGCGGCGTACGTCGTCGATGGTCATCATAAAAATGTTTTCCAATAAAATTATGTTCGTTTGCGCTTCTCATATTTCTTTATTGATTAATAAAAACGAACAATTCTTTTCGATTTTTGCTGTTTTCCATTAATTGTTCTGTGCGTTTTTTTAATTTTTTTAAGGCCATAAATAACGGTTTCAGTGTTTTATTTTTTTTTCATAAATTCAAAATTATTATGAATAACGGAACGTTATTGATTCCTCCGCTATAACATCATCAAATAGCTTGGAATGTTTGGAATAAATAGCCTGGACAAAGGCCGGAAAGGCAGTTAGACTGTAGGTAGTGGGCGATAACTTATCGGCATACATCCTAGCCATTCAGGGGTGTCATAGAATCCAAGTCGGTTTTGCCTTTTGTCGTTTTTGAAAACCAATATTAGATTCATTTGGTGTCACAAAACCAAGTCGGTTTTGTTATTTCCGAATTGAAATAAAACCGATGTTCAAAACAGCTGTTGTTTACATTTGTGTATTTATTTAAATTTTTACTAATTTTTTTTTGACAAAATGTAAAGCGTTTTTATTAAAAAGTGCTGTTTTTATTAAAATAATAACAAAATAAATCTTTTTAAATAAATAACTAGAGGAAGAGCGTTCAGAAAAGGTGAAAAGACGAATATTGCGAGATTGCAGCAATCCACTTGAGTTGCTGGAAGCAGCGTAAGTATATTTGTTATACTGAACACTCATATCTAAAGCTGCTCTGGAGATTTATAGCATATTACCGGTTGAACAACGGCGCTTTTTGTATGGCCCTAGACACAGTAAAAGAACACCTTTTCCGTTCTAAGATCCCGCCATTGCTACAACTAGCAGCTACGTTGCGATTTTTAGCTGAATGGTCACACCAAAGATCTTTTGGAAATGACTAACATATCTCTGGGTAGAAGCACAGTTTCTATAATTTTTGACGAAGTGCTCAAAGTTTTGGAGCGGTTCATTTACCGTCAGTGGTTGCAACTGGTAATGAACTCCAACGATAAGCAAAGGTCAAGGGACTATTTACTTAATAAATTTAAAATCCCTTTAGTAATTGGTTGCATAGACGGGATTCATATAAAGATAATAAAGGTTTAACGAGCATTTATACTTTAATCGAAAAGGAATATGAATAGGAGTGTAGGAGTGTTGAAAAGTAGATTCCGTTGCTTAATGAGCACATTATACTACCATCCGGAAAAGGCAGTAAGAATTATAAATTCCTGCTGGAATCTGCAAAACATTTGCAGGAGCTATAATGTTATTTTGTCATCAAGCACGTCTCTGCAAAGTGAAGGTCAGAGGATCAGAGGCTAAATAGCCAACACCTTATAAAAAAAATTGGTAAAATAAAAACTATTTATAAATGGGCAATTCACACGATTTTGTATCATGTATGTTGTATTGAATACAATGCTATGCTGTATTGTGTATCTCGTAGCATTCAAACAATTTGATAGCCCGAAACCAATACAACTTTTTAAAAACATATGAAAACATATACAAGTTTTTTTCATTCACATAATTTGATAGCACGGAACCAATACAACTTTTAAAAACATACGGATTTTTATATGAAAAATATCAACAACAATCATACACTGTTGAATGTTCTTCCAACAATACAATGAATACACCGATACAACGGCTTGTGTGAATTGACCAAAAGTAAAGTAAAAGTTGTTTTTATTTCATATAACAAACAAGACAGCTGTTAGCTGCTTGGTTTATTTCCAATAAAAAAAACCGATAACTAGACATTCTGTGACACCTAAAACCAATTCTTATTCAAGTTCGAAAACAAAACCGATAATCTTGGATTGTATGACACCAAATTGATTTTTGTGTCGTTTTCAAACCCAATTCCGACATTATTGGATTCTGTGACATCCCTGATTGAGTTTAGTATGAAGTTAAACCTAACCCGAGCAACTTGTACTCCAGGGTAGGCATGGCAGTAGGCCATTAATTAATACTTCTGAAAGACTTCTGCACTTAGAACTGTAATGATAATAGCCGCCTGTATTATCGTTAATTTTACTCAATCCACTCTTCTTAGATGAGTAAAGTCCAGTAAAATGTCATCCATAAAATAAAAAAGGTCGCCAGTAAAAGTATTTTAACGATGTCGGCTTTACATACCCTATATTCCGTTCTTTGTCGTAACTATGCCTTTAAAATGCATTCGTATTGGATAGTACCACACTCAGTTTAATCTCGTTCCGCATCTGTGCCGCCCGAACGGATCCTAACAATATTGCCTACTGTGTTGTCCGATCAATAACGTCATTTCAGAGCGTCTCCTTATCTTAGCCTATACTTGTATTCCATGTTCTTTGCGCCAACTATGCGGCTCAAATGCATTCGTATTTGATAATACGAAGTAGGATACTTAGTTTAATCTCTTTCCGTAACTGTGCCCTCCCAAAAAGTCTTAACATTATTGCTTACTGTGTTGTCCGTTCAATAAAGTCCCACTATCTCAGGCCCTGCCAGTAGCTTGGTCTTGGATTGAAATTTCCAAGTTACCTCAAGGGTTTCTCCAGCCATGTCAGCTACACAATACTGTCATATAACAAGGAGGCTTTGAAGGCTCTTGGCTCTTACGAGATAACCTCGAAGACAGTTTTAAATTACCGCAGTTCTGTCAACAATAATCCCATCAGAAGGATACCTAGTCACAGTAGTATCCTACGAAACTGGAGAACAGATGGGCTGCCCAGAAATTCGCCTTTTTCGAACTTATTTTAGAATTTTCCATATTGGGCAATAAAGGCTGCCAGATGGCTGTAATATTTTCGAGGTTAGGGTATTCCAAATTACAAAACAGCGAAGCTAGTCTAGGAACAGGTCCGGTTTGGGTAGAAGTGCCTGTGCATGAACACATAAGACTGGTCTGACTAAGTAGAAAGAGCCATGTCAGCTACACAATAAAAAAATACACATATAAGGCGGTTTTGAAGGCTCTTGTTTCTTACGACATAACCTCGAAGACTGTTTTAAATTGCCGCAGTTCTGTCAACAATATTCCCATCAGAAGATACCTAGTCACAGTAATATCCAACGAAAATTCATAACAGATGAGCTGCCCAGAAAGGCGCCATTTTCGAACTTAATTTCGAATTTTCCATGTTGGGAAATAAAGGCTGACAGAAGACTGTAGTATTTTCCAAGGTATGGCAATCTAAATTACAAAACAGCAAAGCTAGTCTGGGAACAGGTCCGGTTTGGGTTTAAGTGCCTGTGTATGAACACAGAAGGCTGGTCTCAGTAAGTAGAAAGAGCCTCATAAGATTCCTAGACATTTATGACACAGTACAGTGACGGGTTTCAGAGCATTGTTACGTTGGCGGTAATCCACTCGATCTTACAAAAGAGAACATTGTGAAATGTAGAGACGTGTTCGGGCAGTCTATTAAGCCTGCTTTGGTACTTATCCATAAAAGAATCAGACCTAGACATACTTTATTATGGAATAGAGGCATATGATGGACCGCGGAATCTCCAGGCTTTCTTAATAAAAAGAGTGTGCTGAATCCGTAAGGGGTTCTTTTGTTTTAATATGTTTCTTCTTCTATTGGGCGCAGAGGGCGAGAACCTCTCTTTACAGGCTTTGAGAAAATGTGACAGTCTTATGACGTGCATCGAGCTGAGGGCTTGGAGAAGTTGGTTTATATTTGAATGTGGAGATTTTTAATTTGGTCATTGGTTGACTGGTGAGATGACTACATTCTTTTTTTATCAGTCTGTATTTCTTGTTTTCCTTTTAATTCTTTAAGTGATCTCCTCTGACATCTTAATTAGTTTTTGTCCTTTCCTTTTCTCTCATTTCCTAGTTGTTTTCTTTTCGGTTTCACCTATTTTCGGAACCTAACCTAGCCTACCACATTAGGAATCCAGTTCCGAACCTTCAAGGCTATTGCGTAATGGTATGCCCATGTGGTAATAGACTCCATTGACGTCACATGAGGGGCGACTTCGGTTATGGACAATACATCTCAGCAAATTTAAACGCTGTAGTGTGTGTGTGTGTGTGTGTGTAAGCTAAACCTTAGCTTAGATATTTCGAAAAAAAAAAAATTCTGTCGGCGAACTCAACTGTTTTCGGGCAAAATTCTAAGAATAAATGAAATTGCCATGAAATTATTCTAGGTAGGATAAAGGGTTGTCTGGATTTCTGCGTTTTTTTATGATTGGAATATATTAGAGTCTTAGAGTTTATAATCCTTTTAATGACACCTGGCATATCCAATAAAGAGCTGTTGTTGAACTAAAGTTTCGAATTGTATCTCAATAGATCTTAATGCAGAAAATCTTAAGAATTTATTATATTTTGCTCCTTTCTTTTTAACAATAATGTACTGAGAAAAGTCGCCATAGTTTAGTAGGTAATTTTGTTAACATGAGCACATAGTTCATACTCCAGGTCAGACATATTCAGCAAAACGAATATATTGAAAAAGATTTCTTAGGCGACTTCCTCTCTCAGCAGATTTCTGGCAAAAACTCCGAGAGTGAATAAAATTTCCATGAAAAGTTTCTCTAAAGTCGGCTTTAAAATGTAGGTCCCACCACTCATGTATAAATTTAACACACACAACATAAGTGGTGTGAGAAGAATTGCGTCCTAATTCTAACTGAAGGATTGTAGTGACCAATTACACTATGCGACAAATAAAAAAAAAGAAATACACCCAGCTGATGACATAGTGTAAGTTAGTTGAATAGAACTCAAAAATACTTTTTTTTGTTTTTCTTGAATCCTCCAAACTTGTTTTATTTGACAAAAACTGTTTTTTTGGACATTACGCAGAAATTTATTGATTACACAAACATTTCTGAACCGATGTCCAAAATTTAAACCTCATTAGAAAGGAGAGAGATGGGCCTTTAAAATGATATACATTTATACATTATTTGACTTAATATGCTATGGGGTTTGATGAGGTAAACTTGACAAATGCGAATTTTTTTTTCATATTTTTCAAGTTTGTCCGTTGATAGCAGCAAACTTTAATTAAAAAATATGCAATAAGTGATGATATTCTGAAAGTGCATTATCTTGTGAAGAGATTGACATTTCGTTTGATCAATTCGGACAAAAATTGCAGTAGTTATTATTTAAAGAGTCTAACAGTGGAGTTATATTTTCAAATGAACTTTTAGTTAAAAAATTTTCGGAATTTTTAACGCATCTTGATTTTTTTATCGCAAAAGTGCCAACTTCACGTTTGGGCGACTACCAGAAGTTGGCCAATGTTTGCGCAAAGAGAAATAATAATATTTGCAAAAAACACAAATATTAGCCGACTTCTGGTAGTCGTGCAAACGTGAAATTGACACATTTTGCGATAAACAATCAAAATCTATCAAAACTTTTAAAGATTTTGATAAGTTGACATATAAAAAAAATACAACACGACCGTTGAGCTATTTAAATAACAACTAATGTAATTTTTGTCCGATTTGATCAAGAAAAGTGTCAATCTCTTCACAATATAATGCAATTTCAGAATATGAGCACTTATTTTATATTTTTTAATTAAATTTTGCAATTAAGAATAGCTAAACTTGAACTTGAAAACTACAAATATTTTCCAAGTTTGCCCTATCAAAACTCATAACATATAAGTTTGAACCATATGTTTACGTATGTCATTTTAAAGGCTCATCTGTCCCCTTTGCAAAAAACTTTGGATTGTGAAAACAGGTTAAAAAATATTTGGGTAATCAAAAATTTTGTGTGAAAAGATCAAAAAAACCGTTTTTGTCAAATAAAACAAGTTTGGATGGTTCGAGAAATATAAAAAAAATATTTTCTATTCAACAAAACTCACAACCTACACTATATCATTATCTGGGTGTATTTTGACTGTCGGACCGTGTTATGTATGTGTATGTAATCAGAGATAATGAAATAAATAACCCCCTTCTTTAAATGCTTGAAAATATTTCAATTCTATTGAAATAAATTTTTTTAGACAACATTTTCTAAATTATATTTTGTTTTAAAGTATTAAATTAATATGAAAAAAAAAATATGTTTTTTTTTGTTCTTTGTACGAACAGCAACTGCACGCGACAATAGAGACAAATAAATCTATTTTTATGGCACTTAAAGTTACAACAACTTGTGTCTGTAACAATTGCCAAAAGGGCTTATGACATAAATGGACTAAAAAATATGCACAACAACAATACAAATACATACAGCCGTACAGCAATACACAGTAACACTGTGACTGTAACACAGTAACAACAGCAACAACAGCCACAACACAGTACTAAAATGGCAGCCACAACAACACTTGCGTATACATTATCCAAAAAAGCAAACTGCATATGACACAGAAGCTAAAGTAAAAGTAACAACAACAGCAACAACAGAAAAGAAAATATTTACAAAAATCCTAAACACAAAAACAACAAATTCATTGAAATGAAAAAAATATATTCGTAGTTTTTTTTTGGACATTCTCCACTTGAAAGTCAGGCAGTAAAGTACAGTAAAGACTTTAAAAGATGGACAAAAAAAAAACGTAATCCTTTGACAGAAGTCGCCGTAGTCTAGTAGGTAGTATGTTGGCTTATTAGACGCAAAGCCAGGGTTCGTGCCCCAAGCCAGAAATCCAAAAAAAAAATGTATTCCTTCGGCGACTTCCTCTCAGCAAATTTCTGTCAAAAACTCTGAGAGTAAATTGAAATCTATAGGTCGGAGTCGACTTTAAACTGTAGGTCCCACCACTAATGTATAAAAATTAACTCACACAACATAAGTGGTGTGAGAAACTAGGTCGTAAAGTTGACTGAAGTGTTGTAATGACCAATTATGTATGTATGTATGTAATCCCTTGACACAAGAAAACACGCCTAAACACGTTAGTATTTCTAAGCCATTTATTGTTTACACCACCGGCGACAAGTGGTCAAATAGGGAGACAATTGACTCCCTTATTGACGCTATCTAATGTTAAGGGAAGTCAGTTAATCAATTGCAAATTTGAAACCCCTTTTACACCCTTTTTTGTTTGTTAACTTGACCGGTATAGAGCTGCTAATTATAGGTCAATTGAGTCCATTATGGACAATTGGTAAAAACTATAAAACCAAACGCATCAGTTCAGATTTTGTTGTTTTACCAAGAGCTTGACGGAAGCTTAAAACTACTTCCATAGCTATTAAGGTAAGTTGAAGGACAGCATCCTGCTTTCTACAGAAATTCTGTACAGTCCCCCCATTCCTGTAAGCTGCAGTATTTCTGGTAAATTTCAAAATTTTGCAATCTAACATCAACAACAAAAATAATCGACAGATCATCAGATCAGCGCCACATGTTGAAAAAAAGTGGGATTCAATGAACAAAGTTCCTCACCAGCACACATGATTGACATGAGTTTTAAGCAATGAAAAGCGGCAACGACTCGTCGTAGTCTAGCAGGGGGTGTGCTGGCTTATTAGTAGTGTGTTGGCTCAAACCCCATGTCAGAAATCTGCAACAAAATGAACTACGAAATATACTTTTTAGGCGACTTCCTCTCAGCAGATTTCGTGGCAAAAACTCTGGGAGTAAATATAAATTGCCATGAAGTTTCTCAAACTATCTATAGGTCCCCGTTACCCACGAATAAAATTAACGCATACAACCACAATACAAGGGATGTGAGAGATCCTAGGTCGTAATCTTGGCTGAAGGCTTGTAATGACCAATAATGTATTTGTATGTATGTACGGGTGATTATTTAGCTGTTATCTTTTTGGCAACACTGGTTTAAACAGCTCACGCACGTTTCGTGTTTTGTTTCACCCGTCAAACACCTTCAGTTTGGTCTATAATTTAACCATGAATCGTCTTACAAACGAACGAACGAACGCTTGCAAATCATTGAATTTTATTATCAAAATGCGTTCTCTGTTAAGGAAGTTCATCGCGCGCTTCTTCCATTTTATGGTCAGTTTAATCGACCGACTGAAGCGGCTATTTGGGCTATTGTGACCAAATTTCGCACCAAATTTACATTGTTGGACATTCAACTACCAACACGCTTACGTAGAGTGCGAACTGAAGAAAATATCGCAGCTGTATCGGCCAGTGTTAATGATCATCACCATCAATTATCGATTCGTCACCGTTCGCAGCAATTGGGCCTCTGTTACTCAACAACGTGGAAAATTTTGCGGAAGGATTTAGGTGTGAAGCCTTTCAAAATACAGCGGCTGCAAGAATTGAAGCCGAACGACCTACCGTAACGCAAAATTTGTGGTGAATGGGCTCTTGGAAAGTTGGCCGAAGATCCACTTCTTTATCGAAAAAATGTGTTCAGCAACGAAGCTCATTTTTGGCTCAATGGATAAGTAAATAAGCAGAATTGTCGATTCTGGAGTGAAGATCAGCCAGAAGCATTGCAAAAGCTACCAATGCATTCAGAAAAAGTCACAGTTTGGTGCGGTTTATGGGCTGGTGGGATCATTGGACCGTACTTCTTCAAAGATGCTGCGAATCGTAACGTAACTGTGAATGGTGAGCGCTACCGTGAGATGATATCCAACTTTTTTTTTGCCCAAAATGCAAGAGCTTGACTTGCATGTCATGTGGTTTCAACAAGACGGTGCCACATGCCATACAGCACGCGTAACAATGGACTTATTGAGAGGCGAGTTCGGTGAACATTTTATTTCACGTTCGGGACCGGTCAATTGGCCGCCTAGATCGTGCGATGTAATGCCTTTAGACTATGTTTTGTGGGGCTATGTTAAAGCTCATGTCTATACAGACAAGCCCTCTTCAATTGACGCATTGGAAGACAACATTGAAGCATTTACTCGTGCGATACCGGCCGAAATGTTGGAAAGAGTATGCCAAAATTGGACTAAGCGGATGGACCATTTGAGGCGCAGTTACGGTCAACATTTGCATGAAATAATCTTCAAACATTAAATTATATGGACCGTGCTATCGATTTCATACATTTTTCTGAATTTTATGTTTTTTTTTTTTTGAAAAATTTTCCTATAGCTCTTAAAAAATCACCCATAATATAGGTATGATCAGCCATAGGACTTAATGCACGCAGTTCCTCACCAGCACACCCACTATACTTTCCAAGAGGGCTTAATTTTTAGGCAATGAACGTGCAGCCGTGCAGCAACACTATTATCTTAAAGACTTGTTGGCTGGCCAGTCGCCTGCTTAGTTAGAAGCATGAGATTTTCATACTGAAAAATAAGCAAGGAAATAGCATACTAGGGGCGATGTTTTGTGATATCACCTAGTCAATCTGAAGGAAGGATACCAAAGTAAATGGACGGCCAGACTTTACTGCATACTAGTCGGGAGGGCAATTCCATACACAACTTGATAGTGAACGCAAAGGTTCTATGATTGATGAGAATAAATAGGGAGGTCGGTCAATAAAAATAAGCGAACATTATCAGTGAGGAAAACATGCATAACGTTTGCATGCAGGCTGCTTAGTATGCAGCATTAGAAGGTAAAACTGAACAGGAAAGTATACAACTCCTGAATGGCTTGACCCTGTTGACAGATGAAATCTACTATCATTAGATTATTTTAGGCTTTGTAAAGTGCACGGGGCTTGATCTTGTAGTCAATATTCTGTTCAATTGTGGTCCTGCGTTACTGCAAAAGACCTAAAGGTCAAGGATTGGATATACCTCTTACCCAATCTAACCTAAACCAAGCGTTTAGTAGAGCCAATCTTGTCTTCAAATATCTGCACTATAGACTAACTATTCTGACATTTACAACTACCCCCACCAATATCTACACACACACAGTTGTAGTTCTCCATAGAAGGCTATTGCAAACACAACAACAAATACAAACACAGAGTGGTGAAGAGAGTCTATGGCAGCAGTGCCTACAAATATTTCTAAAACTGCTTCCAGTTTTTGTTAATGTAGTATGTATGCGTGTTTTGATTTTAATAAATGCAATGATGACCTTAAGGTTTTAGAAGTTTACTATACTCAAAACCTCTCTCTGTCTCTCTCTCTCTCTCTCTCTCTCGACCCCCTGTCTTTTGAGAGAGAACATGGCATGCATAATAGGATTGTTGTTGTAGTAAATAAAGCATCTGATGTTTGAATAGTAAATATAGTTTTGGTTATGCTCTCACACACTCACACATTTCAAGAACATTTGGATATGTATGCGTGGGTGTGTGAAATGTTTGTGTGTAAACATTTATTTTGTTTGTGGCAAAATCATGGACTATTTGTAGCATAATTTTAGGCATAATACAAATTAAAATTTAAATAAAAACTTAACTTTGCGTTACTCAACATAAATAAACGCTTATCTCGAGAGTAGTTCCATAGAAGTTTATTAAACACTGTCAGTTTTAATATAGAATACTCTGCTCTCTCTCCCTCTCTGTTAATATATAATTTTGAAGCATACTTTTGGGGATATAGTATTTTGTGTGTTTAGAAATGTATGTGTTAAAAATAAAAATTATTTTAAACGCCAATAAACCACAATCTATTCATAAAAATACTGATAGTATTTTAAAGAAATACTGACAGCAAGTAAATATTTATATTTCTATTTGATTTATAATTTTAGTTTAAAGCCTATTTTTAGGGAAATTTTTACGATAAGTTATGTATAGTTCTTGTAAAGTGTTGGCCGTACTAAATGTAGAGGATTCACAGCATGGAAGACCGAACTTTATAAGGAAATATAATTTCCGAAGGCGCTGTAATGGAATTTTTAATGAAAAGAAAGGTATAGGAAACCATATACTAAATATATACCGCGGGTGTTATATTCTAATAAACTCCAAGAATTTTAGTTTAAAACAGGGTGAAAGCTAGTCTGTCTGTCTGCAATGGAAATTCTGATATCTAGCCCATGATCTAGCCTATATTCAATGGTTTGCTTTCAAGATTTAAAACGTCTCAACCAACCGACCATTAGAAAGGGTTAGCTTCAGAATAATCGCTCTTAATTTGCAACTTTTGTGGCTCAACTAAGTGGTAGAGATTTCGGAAGGCCTACGAATTATATTTTAGCGATTATGATCTCTGATCAACAGTTTGAGTTGCATCAGTCCTTTACAGATGATGGTATAGAGAGATTGCACTCCTCACAAAAAGAAAAACGACGATTCGACGAACAAACTAAAGGGGCCTTAACTGTCACAATACGAACAAAGTCCATACACTTACGGCTACATACGAGAAAACAACATTACGATTACGGTAACACAATTTCGATTATTAGTTTAGATGTTCATGAAAGGGCCAATAAAATGCCTTCGGATTTCAAGGCCAAAACCAACTACATACGAACACTGTAATGAACTTTTACAATCAAAGGGACACTACTATGGTAGCCAACATTCACAGATGCCAGCCACCATTCACAGAAGGATACCCTTGAAGTGGAAGGGCTATTGATATAGAATCACCAAAAAAATATGACACAGTATGACTAAATGGCCTTCCCTTAAGAAAGGACAACAGTTATATAATATTGTTACATTAAAATGATAACAAACACACCAACACTAACAAATACCTCGAACTTGCTCGTATATACCAACAACAAGAATGAAAGAAAAGGAGACAGACAAGTAAGAAAGAATTCAATAACAAACAACATAAGCAAAGTACACAAACAGTAATGAACGTAAGAATGTTCATCATACTGATTTAGTGGACACATTAAAAGGCAAGACAAAGCAGCCAGCCAGTAAGTAATAATTCAGTCAGTCTTGTGTGAAGACGCGTTGCGGTTTGAACGTACAAATGGTATTGCTTACAAAAAGGTTGTAAGCAGAGAAGATCTAACGAACAGTTGTTAGTGTTTGCGCGGACATAAGTGTGAAATAGAATAGTAAACAAGCAATTATTGTTCGATCCATTAAGTTGTATACGGTGGCACACAAAAGTAGTGTGAACAGTAAAGAGTTTAACTGAAAGAAAACGCATATTTGTTTTTACTTGGTTTGCAATTAACGAACTCATATTCAAACGTTTTTAAAAAGGTAAAAACGTAACAATATTATTCACTTGTGTTAAGCCCTAAATTTTTGCAAGTAAGCTATAACGGGCCTCATATAGTCAAGTTCTAGATTAATGGGGTTGCCAAACGTCTTTTGTTAAAATCACTTCGACGTTAATTGGATGTTGTCCTGAAGAACTTTGAACAGTGAATTTTAAATAGTTCCAAGAGCTGACGATATTTGACTGACTCTTGTTCTACATTCAGACAGTTTCGTCAATCATATAGAGAATGTGGTTCCCGTTATTCTTGTAGTCGTTCAGGAGATAGCTGTGAAATAACAGATTTAAGAACAGATGTTTTCTTTCTCATTCTCCATCAAATCGCATCTTCTGCAGATATCACGCGTGGGGGGCGGCGACTAGAATCCCAAGCGGGAGAGAAAAACTACATTTTTCATGCCGGCTGATTAAAAATTCGACTTTCTCGACCTAGCGATGGAAAAGGTCTCTGAATAACTTTGATATGAGGAATTGATTTGACAGGTTCTTTTAGTACAAAAAATACCAGCCTCTGTACGTAACAGCACCACTTTGTTCCACACAACTTTATTGTTATGTAAGTGTGCTTCAAAGTGGTGCGCCTCATGTATATTTTATGTGTGTTCTTGTTGTTGTTGGATGGCACTATTGTTGCAACACAGTTGCATTTATAATTTCGTTTTGTTTCATTTTGTACAGTCAACAGTTGTCCCTCGGGGCAGGCAAAAACTATACATACACATAACAGCCCATCCCTCTCCCTATCCGCCAACGACATATTCAAGCACATTGTAGTGGTCAGAGTCAGAGCAACATTCTTCATAAGCATAAAAAATTCCGTTTTTTTGCGCCCTCTCTACCTCGCTGTTTTTGCAGGGTGAATATTTCATAGGAGTCAACACACACCACATTCTCACTCATACCAAAAGCAACAAACAAAACGAATTCACGAACAGTGAAAGCTGCCACCGAAGGAGGCAGAACGATGAAGAAATGGACTCCCAAAAATATATTGGTGTTCGGTATAACAAAAAAACAACATTCCATGACTTCAGGCTCTCTCTCTCTCTGTGTATTCCACGCTCTCCTCCTACGCTCTCCTTATGGTTTTTATTTGTTCTCATTTTAACTTGTTTTGGCATGTGTGAAAAATTTGTAAACGAGAGTTCGTTCTATTGTTGTTGTTGTTCCTGCTACTGTTTCTGTTATTGTTTATTTTGTGTGTGTGTGAGAATTTATTAAATTTTTTATTGTTTTTTTTTTTAAGCTGCGTGGTGATGATGGTGATGGTGACGGTGTTGGTGTTAAAAGTAGAAAAAAAAGATGTTGTTTCCAACAACTGTTTTACAAGCAAATATTTGACCAACAGCAGCCTGTCAGTCCGTCAGTCAATATGACTCAAAATAAACCCCGAAAAAAATATAAACTAAGAAAAGCAGGTCAGTAACAGGATTTCCAGTTCACTAACTTGACACAACTGGCAGAGAAAATAAATTCGATTTGTTAAGGAAAACAAAAATATGAACAAAGATCAGCCATGAGAGTAATGCCATAAGCTTAGAAACCTTGTGCTCTGCTTTGTGTCTTAGATTGGAGGGCTATTTGGCAAATTATTAAAAGACTAATTCGTTTAGTCAAGCAATTGAAAGCTTATTTAGTGTTTAAACTGGTGAAAAATTTGAAAACCAATCGTTATTAAAGAGCAGTGCAAGTAATTTGATCCTAATACCAAGGGTGCAAAGGTCTGCATGTATACGCACGACACCTGCGTTAGCACTGGAGGTAATTTGTGGGCTTTTTTCGATTTTTTTTTTTTTTTTTTTTTTTCGTATAACATGAGTACGCGTCTCTGGTCATGCAAAGTTCCAAAAGGAATTTAGAACCATCAGGAGTAGTGATTACATCGGACCACGATACAACTGCTCAATTATAATCAGGACATCCATTCCGAATAAAGAGGCCCGCGGCAGAATGGTAACAGTACACCTCGTAAAAAGACTACGTGCAAATCTTTACTGATTACTAAAGAGCTGGACTACTAATTTAAACCTGATACGAAGGTTGCAAAAATCTACCAGCATACGCACAGCACCTACGTCGGCACTGGAGGTAATTTTACGCGTCTCTGGGCTACTGGTCAGTGGCCTGGATTAAATACTCGCCATGTAAAGTTCCAGAAGAAATTTGGAACCATTGGAAGCAGTGATTACATGATACCGCGATACCACTCCCCAATGAGATCAACGAAATTCATTCCTGATGAAGAGGACTGGTAGAATGGTAAAGTGCACCTCGTAAAAAAGACTCCGTGCAAATCTTCACTGATGTCTCCACAAATTGAATGGAACTGTGGGTGGCGGAATTTTTTTTGTAATCGGATGAATTAAACCAAAACTCAACAAAAAAAATCTGAGAATCCCTGAGAACCCCTGCTCTCATAGTTGCACAGATACATACATAATTGGCCATTACAACCCTTCAGTCAGGATTACGGCCTAGCTTCTCACACCACTCATGTTGTGTGTGTTAATTTTATACGTGAGTGGTGGGACCTGCAGTTTTAAAGTCGACTCCGAACGACAGATTTTTAAGAAACGTTTTCATGGCAATTTTATTTACTCTCCAGAGTTTTTGCCAGAAATCTGCTGAGAGGAAGTCGCCGAAGAAATATTTTTTTTTTCATATTTCGTTTCGATGTCTGACCTGGGATACGATAACGGGCTTTACGTCTAATAAGCCAACACACTACCTACCTAGTTGCACACACTTCTCGTAATGATGAAAATTTGACGGATAGGCCGACAACTTCTGCCACACCGAGTTCGTTTAGAAATTTTTCTACCCAACTACAGTCCACATCGTATTCTAATTCCAAATAACTGTACCATCCCTCAGAAGGCGGTATCAGCAATGCAGACAACGGAGTGAATTATGATGCAAATATCGACAGACGAGATATTCCTATGATTTCTGGTAGAAGGACCGCTAGAGGAAAGCAATATTTTCCAATGTAATGAACTTCGAGAAGGTTTATTGCTCTCGCAGACATCTAAAGGAGGTAGCGATATTATGATATTAGTACCAGAACTCAATGGCATTTGAAAGAACTCTAGAGCGTATGAACTAGCCAGGTGAGGCACAATTATCGAACTCAACACTGGGAATCCTACTACAGATCTACGAGCCTCAAACTAGCAATACAGTTGTATATTCAATTGTGGCTTATTAGAAGTGTGGGCTGGGTTCAAAACTCAACTCAAACTCCTCCACTAAAACGAAATATGAAAGAAAGTATTTCTTCAGTGACTTCCTCTCAGCAGATTCCTGGCTAAAACTCCGAGAGCAAATAAAATTGCCATGAAAAGTTTCTCAAAAAATCTGTCATTCGGAGTCGACTTGAAACTGTAGGTCTTGCCACTCATGTATAAAATTAACACACACAGCATAAGTGGTGTGAGAAACTAGGTCGGAATCCTGACTGAAGGATTGTAATGACCAATTCTGTTATGTTGTGGAGTCAGACAACGCCAGATGAGCGGATAAGAGCAGAACGGCACAGAAGTTCTACCTAAAGCTGGATAGAGGGCGCAATTCTGCTTGAACTCCAAAAGAGTCTGCTTCAACTCCGCTCAGAGTACGCTCAGTATAGTTATTGGAGTCATTATGGAACTTTGCATTATTGGCAGGCATGCGAAAGGCATTGGTGTTGGAGACATAGCAAACGATTTCTGCAGAAACTATAGAGGCTGAGGAAGAAGATGTCCAATATAAAGTGGGAGGAGAATGTTTGCATATTTAACGAGAAGAAACAACAAAAATTCCTTTAATTTTGAAGCTGAAAATCTGTTTAATATGCTGAGCATATAAAGGGTGTTTTTTATAGAGGTATAGAACTTTAAGTTGGCATTATTTTTCAAGATGGCGACCGATTTAACAGCTGTCAAGTGATTTATTCTCAGTTTGGTTTGGCAATTCATCATGAATAGACTCACGCCTGAACAACGATTGCAAATAGTGGAATTTTATTTCGAAAATAATGGTTCTGTGCGGAAAACGTATCGCGCACTACGTCCATTTTATCGTCGACAAAATCGTCCATCAGAGCAGTTAATTCGATTAACCATGGAACGTTTTCGCACCACGTTTACTCTTATTGATAACTCGCATCCCCAGAGACGCTGTACGGTGCGTACAGAAGAAGCTATTGCTGCTGTAGAGCGTAGCATTGAGGAAGACCCGAATGAGTCCATCCGCCATCGAGCACAGGAATTGGATCTGTGTCCATCCACTTTATGGAAGATTTTGCGGAAGGATCTTGGTTTGCGTGCTTACAAAATCCAACTCGTGCAAGATTTGAAGCCAAACGATCATCAAGTAAGGCGTAGATTCGTCGAATGGGCCCAAAACGAGATTACCGTTGTTCCCGATTTTCATAAGCGAATTTTGTTTAGCGATGAAGCGCACTTCTGGTTGAATGGCTACGTCAACAAACAAAACTGCCGCATTTGGAGTGAAGGTAATCCTCAAGTGTATGTGGAAACACCGTTACATCCAGAAAAACTGACTGTTTGGTGCGCTTTATGGGCTGGTGGAATCATTGGTCCGTACTGTTTCAAAAACGATGGTGGCCAGAACGTAACAGTCAATGGTGATCGGTATAGAGCCATGACTACTAACTTTTTCATTCCTGAATTGAATAACCATGATGTCCAGGAGATGCGGTTTCAACAAGACGGAGCAACATGTCACACAGCTCGCGCCACAATAGATTTATTGAAAGACACGTTTGGTGACCGCCTAATTTCACGTTTTTGACCTGTGAATTGGCCTCGAAGATCTTGTAATTTAACACCGCTAGACTACTTTCTGTGGGGCTATGTAAAGTCATTGGTCTATGCGGTAAAGCCACAAACGCTTGACCATTTGGAAGACAACATTCGCCGTATTATTGCCGATATACGGCCACAGAATGTTGGAAAAAGTCATCGAAAATTGGACGTCCAGATTGGACTACATCCACGCCAGCCGTGGCGGTCATATGCCAGAAATCATATTTAAAATGTAATGCCACAAGATTATCTTTCGGATAAATAAAATTCATGTCAATCGAATAATCCATCGTTGTTTTATTGCAACTTAAAGTTCTATACCTCTATAAAAAACACCCTTTATTTGAAAATGCATGTTTTCGCATATTATTGCATATTATCCTGGACGTTGCAGCTTGAAATCTCTCTCTCTCTTTCCTCCATTCAGAAGCTGTGCGCTACAAACTGGTAACTTTTTTTTCTCGCAAACTCTCGCTTCATTGATAAGCTGTAAATAGGCCCCCTCCTCCCCCCTTTAGGTGTATAAAGGAATAAATTTTAATTTTCTGAGGAAGTTTTTTTCTATTTTTTGTAGGCTTTGGTGGTCCACATTTTGTTTGTTTTTTTTTTTTTTGCTTTGAGAACTGTTGGCCCTGTATGCTGCTGCTGCAACAACATTATGAATGTACATACTTGTCAGAAGTAGTAGTAGATGTTGTTGTTGTTGTTGTTGCAGTAGTTAAACTCTTATAATAAAAGTGATGCTGATAGTGATGATGATGATGATGGTGATGGAGGTGTTTGATGGTGGTGGTGGTGGTAATGTTAGTGGATCCTCGAGACTTTTTTTCCATTCATTTTATTATTATTGTCGACGCTTTTTTTCTTTCTTTTTTTACCCATTATGGTTGATGATGATGATGATCATGTTGATGATGATGGGGGTGGTGGTGGTAGCGAGAGATGATGAAAAAAACATGTTGGAAAATATAAAAATTTATGCATGAACAAAAAAGAAAAATTGCAACAACAACAACAACAAAAAACAAAGTCATCATCAACATAATCATCATCACCAACTGCATATAAAAAAATGCAATAAAACGCATGAAAATGTCTGTAAAAGCCAAACAAAAATAAGGTCAACAATCGTAAATGTTCTACACATACATACATCCATACACAAGCACCCTAACCCACACGCACGCATACATACATATGCAGCTTATACAAGTCCCGCGCTACAAGAGGCCTCCTCCTGCTATTTCAAAAACTTTTCAAGCAAATGAAAAAAATTATACAGCGATAGAGAGCGAGCAAACCCCCCAATAGAGTACACAAGAGAAAGAAAGAGCGAGAAAGAGTGAGAAAGAGAGAATGAGTGAGTTGAAGCGTGAAACATAAAAAAGTTTTTGCATAAAAAAGTTAATCTTAAGAATGTTAAACAATGAATAAATGGTTATAAAATACAGAAAAAAAACATGCAAAAAAAGAAGAAGAATGACAAGTTGTTCTTTACAAAAACAAAAACACCATAGAGAATAAAAAATCATTGCATACTTTAAGGCAGTGGCAAATTTAAATAAACAATAGCATACTTTAAGGAGTTTTAAAAAAACTAGTGTATTTTGTTATTAATAGGATTTTCAACACACAGAGACAGCGAGAGAGAGAGAGAGAGAGAGAGAGAGAGAGAGAGATAAAAGCCGTTAAAGAGAAGCATAAAAGATTACAAACGACGAAATATGCAAATCGGCTATAAGTTAAGCAATGAAAGCCAAGACAGCAGCTGCTTAAAAAGAAAAACTCTGGAAAATTATTGCAACTGCAACTAAAAGTATGCAACGGAAAAGAAAATTTAAATTAAATTTAGAAAAAAATTCTCAACTTTAAGGCTTATTTGAAAGAGCTATTAAGGAAATAAGTTTTATATAAGCAAAACAATCTTGCCTATTACCCCAGGACTTTTAGGGATACACTTATAGTACTAGGATATGAGTTAAAAATAAACCCTGAGAGCTAGGTAAAAAGTTCTCCATTTTATAAGTGGAACCCCTATAAGGTAATGATTTCGATGCAAGTTTTATTTCACTAAAAGGCATGGATCGTTCAAAGACTAAATGAATACGAAAACGTTTTTCAGGCAGAAACTTTCACACTTTACACTTTCGGCTCTTGAGGTTGTATCTAATATGGTAACCTCAGACTCAGAATCTTATGTGATCTTGGTGGACAATAAGGCTGCCCTAGGAGCCATTACGCCACGACTGGTTGGTGATACTAATAACGGGTGATTATTTACGTATTATCCTTTTGGCAACACTGGTTTAAACAGCTCACGCACGTTTCGTGTTTTGTTTCACCCGTCAAACATCTTCAGTTTAGTCTCTAATTTAACCATGAATCGTCTTACAAGCGAACAACGCTTGCAAATCATTGAATTTTATTATCAAAATGCGTGCTCGCTCTGTTAAGAAAGTTCATCGCGCGCTTCTTCCATTTTATGGTCGGCTTAATCGACCCACTGAAGCGGCTATTCGGGTTATTAAACCACCAACACGCTTACGTATAGAGTGCGAACTGAAGAACATATCGCAGCTGTATCGGCGAGTGTTAATGATGACCATCAATTATCAATTCGTCGCCGTTCGCAGCAATTGGGCCTCTGTTACTCAACAACGTGGAAAATTTTGCGGAAGGATTTAGGTGTGAAGCCTTTCACAATACAGCTGGTACAAGAATTGTAGCCAAACGACCTACCGCAACGCAGAATTTTTGGTGAATGGGCTCTTGGAAAGTTGGCCGAAGATCCACTTCTTTATCGAAAAATTGTGTTCAGCGACGAAGCTCATTTTTGGCTCAATGGATACGTAAATAAGCAGAATTGTCGATTTTGGAGTGAAGATCAGCCAGAAGCATTGCAAAAGCTACCAATGCATTCAGAAAAAGTAACAGTTTGTTGCGGTTTATAGGCTGGTGGCATCATTCGACCGTACTTCTTCAAAGATGCTGCGAATCGTAACGTAACTGTGAATGGTGAGCGCTACCGTGATATGATAACCAACTTTCTTTTCCCCCAAAATGCAAGAGCTTGACTTGAGATGTGGTTTCAACAAGACGATGCCACATGCCACACAGCACGCGTAACAATGGACTTATTAAGAGGCGAGTTCAGTGCACATTTTATTTCACGTTCGGGACTGGTAAATTGGCCGCCTAGATAGTGCTATTTAACGCCTTTAGACTATTTTTTGTAGGGCTATGTTAAAGCTCATGTCTATACAGACAAGCCCGCGCGCTTTAATTGACGCATTGGAAGACAACATTGAAGCATTTATTCGTGAGATACCGGCCGGAATGTTAGAAAGAGTATGCCAAAATTGGACTAAGCGGATGGACCATTTGAGGCGCAGTCGTGGTCAACATTTGCATGAAAAAATCTTCAAACATTAAATTATATGGACCGTACTATCGATTCAAATAAAGATTTCATGTATTTTTCTGAATTTTGTTTTTTTTTTTTTGAAAAATGTTCCTATAGCTCTTAACAAATCACCCATTACTAATACTCTGCAAGACGCTCATCCTCTCCATGCTTCTTTGTGGCTCAGAGGCATGGACACTATTAAGCACTGATGCAGCTGCCTTGAGTGAATTCTAGAGTAAAGTCCTACGAAATATCTTCGGTCCAGTGCAACTTGGCGATGATTTTCGCACTCAAACCAACAATGAGCTCAACGACATGGACGTTGTGCAGAGAATTCACATTCAGCGGCTGCGCTGGCTTGGAAATGTCGTTCAAATGGAGGATAATGCTCCGGCGAGACGTGCATTTGATGCTGGGATTTGCGGAAGTCGGCGAAGGGGACGACATTGTTTCCGTTAGAACGACCAAACCGATAGGTGTGACCAACTGGCGAAGGCGCGTAAAAAGCAAAAAAGCCTGGAAGCATGTGTTAAGGCAGGCCGAAATCCGTTAATGGCAATTATGTAAGTAAGTAAGGGAGCCTAAAAGGCATCCAATCCAACAGTAAGCTGTATGAGAACGACATGGACGTTGTGCAGCGTATTAACATGCAGCGGCTGTGCTGGCCCGGAAATGTCGTTCGAATGGGGGAGGATGTTCCGGCGAGACGGGTATTCGATGCTGGGATTTGCGGAAGTCGGCGAAGAGGACGACCTTGTTTCCGTTGGAAGGACCAAACCGATTGGTGTGGCAAACTGGGGTAGGCGCGCAAAATACAGAGGCGCCTGGAGGCATATGTTAAGGCAGGCCGAAATCCCATAATCGAGTTGTTAATAGCAACTAAGTAAGGGAGCCTAAAAGGCCCTTGAACCAAGTCGCATTTCCCTTTGTTGGATGCGGAGACGGCGGATGCTCTCGCTGAATTAGGTACACTTTCTGGGGGCAAAGGCTACCATCCTCTAAAGCCTATTTTTTTGCTTAATCCCAAACAGTAAGCTTGACGAGTAATTTATCGATTTTTTCTTTGGCAATGGAAGAGGCCTCTCTTCACCATATTATTATCGTTGTTTCAAGAGCTAAATTTTTCGCCCTTCTAAATACACCTCCCCTCCCTCCCTCCTCTTTAATAACCACTCACATGTAAAACTTATCAGCACCTGGCATCATTACAGCAGCAAAGAGAAAAAGAAAAGGAAGCCAGGCAGCCTAATAATATGCTACACGACATGACGTAAATATGGAATGAAACTCTGTTGTGAGCGAAAGCGTAACGGGAAAAACCTCAGAAATAATTCCTTAAGGGCCTGTCAATATAATGAATATGACGAGAAGGAAAAAAAATAAAAGAGAAAATGAAAGCCACCAACCAACCAACCAAGCAACCAACCTTTGCATGTTCAGGACTAAACAAAGAAGGACACACAGCAACCGGAAAAAGGTAAGGAAAATTGCTGTGTATGGCTGTGTGTTGTGTCAACTTTTTTCTTTAATGACTGTAAACTTAACAGAAATGACATTGTCAGTCAAGCAGCCAGCTAGTCATTTAGTCCGTCATTTATTATTCGTGCTTAAGTCTGATGATAATAAGGCCGTCTAACCAACCAGCAATTGCTCCCTTTTGGTTGCCCTCATAAGACACCACTTTCCTTTCCTTTCGCACTTGCTTCTTACTTCTAATGATGATGATGGGGTTTCATATTCTTATCCTTTTCCTTTCCTTTCCTCTCCTCTTTTTTTGTTGTCCTTTTTTCCGTGTCACTTTTCTTTCTCATAATTTTGCAGTGTATGAGAGTGTATGTACGTGTACAAGAAGCTTTAACAGGAATTACTTTCTCAAGTGCTGGCAAAAGCAACAACTCATTATTATCCTTTATATCCTTAATATTCTACAGCTTCAATGTCTTCTTACTGGTTGTCTATGATTTCTTGGTGTTCTTGGCCTTTTTTTCTTTAGTACGTGTATTGAGAAGCAAGAAATCTCAGAATAGCAACTCGAAGAAAGTCAGTCAAGACCAGAGAAAATTGTTATCCTTGCAGGATAGGAAAAGGCAAGAGAAGGGCAACACGCAGTAAAGGCAAAGCCACAATAACTAAAATATTAACAAGGAAAGCAATGTTCTGTTTAAAGTCCTCTTGTGCTTGTGCTTGTTTTGTGCTGTATGTTGAGTGTTCATGTCTGTGAAGTTAAATTCTTTTTTATATTCTTTTTTTTACAGTGAATGTTATGTTAACAGACACTGTTAACTTAACATAATTAAAAATTTGGGAAGGGAGGAAAGAAAATCGCTTAAAAATCGCAAAAATAGGGATAAATTAGAGAAAAAAATGAAAGGAAGACGAAGCTAAACCTTTGAACTTTACAAAAAACCAAAATGTATGAAAATAACAATTTGCTTATTGGAGATAATAAAGTTGAAAAATCATGTATTTTTACCAAATATGCCCTCTAGAAATCGTGAAAAATTCGATAAAATTTAAAAAGGTGCGGTTTTCTGACCTATTGGGCTGGATAGCTATTGGATCAAGGATTCCAAAACAGTTTTCGCTATGGTCGGGTCACGACCAGGAGCGGAGATATAGCCGACGAAGCTAACTTTTTTATACGAGCAAACAAAATGCTCTATATAAATCGTGAAAAATTCGATAAAATTTAAAAAGGTGCGGTTTTCTGACCTATTGGGCTGGATAGCTATTGGATCAAGGATTCCAAAACAGTTATCGCTATGGTCGGGTCACGACCAGGAGCGGAGATATAGCCGACGAAGCTAACTTTTTTATACGAGCAAACAAAATGCTCTATATAAATCGTGAAAAATTCGATAAAATATAAAAAGGTGCGGTTTTCTGATCTATTGGGCTGGATAGCTATTGGATCAAGGATTCCAAAACAGTTTTCGCTATGGTCGGGTCACGACCAGGAGCGGAGATATAGCCGACGAAGCTAACTTTTTTATACGAGCAAACAAAATGCTCTATATAAATCGTGAAAAATTCGATAAAATTTAAAAAGGTGCGGTTTTCTGACCTATTGGGCTGGATAGCTATTGCATCAAGGATTCCAAAACAGTTTTCGCTATGGTCGGGTCACGACCAGGAGCGGAGATATAGCCGACGAAGCTAACTTTTTTATACGAGCAAACAAAATGCTCTATATAAATCGTGAAAAATTCGATAAAATTTAAAAAGGTGCGGTTTTCTGACCTATTGGGCTGGATAGCTATTGGATCAAGGATTCCAAAACAGTTTTCGCTATGGTCGGGTCACGACCAGGAGCGGAGATATAGCCGACGAAGCTAACTTTTTTATACGAGCAAACAAAATGCTCTATATAAATCGTGAAAAATTCGATAAAATTTAAAAAGGTGCGGTTTTCTGACCTATTGGGCTGGATAGCTATTGGATCAAGGATTCCAAAACAGTTTTCGCTATGGTCGGGTCACGACCAGGAGCGGAGATATAGCCGACGAAGCTAACTTTTTTATACGAGCAAACAAAATGCTCTATATAAATCGTGAAAAATTCGATAAAATTTAAAAAGGTGCGGTTTTCTGACCTATTGGGCTGGATAGCTATTGGATCAAGGATTCCAAAACAGTTTTCGCTATGGTCGGGTCACGACCAGGAGCGGAGATATAGCCGACGAAGCTAACTTTTTTATACGAGCAAACAAAATGCTCTATATAAATCGTGAAAAATTCGATAAAATTTAAAAAGGTGCGGTTTTCTGACCTATTGGGCTGGATAGCTATTGGATCAAGGATTCCAAAACAGTTTTCGCTATGGTCGGGTCACGACCGGGAGCGGAGATATAGCCGACGAAGCTAACTTTTTTATACGAGCAAACAAAATGCTCTATATAAATCGTGAAAAATTCGATAAAATTTAAAAAAATGCGGTTTTCTGACCTATTGGGCTGGATAGCTGTTGGATCAAGGATTCCAAAACAGTTCTCGCTATGGTCGGGTCACGACCAGGAGCGGAGATATAGCCGACGAAGCTAACTTTTTTATACGAGCAAACAAAATGCTCTATATAAATCGAGAAAAATTCGATAAAATTTAAAAAGCCCTATTGGGCTGGATAGCTATTGGATCAAGGATTCGAAAACAGTTTTCGCTATGGTCGGGTCACGACCGGGAGCGGAGATATAGCTGACGAAGCTAACTTTTTTATACGAGCAAACAAAATGCTCTATATAAATCGTGAAAAATTCGATAAAATTTAAAAAGGTGCGGTTTTCTGACCTATTGGGCTGGATAGCTGTTGGATCAAGGATTCCAAAACAGTTTTCGCTATGGTCGGGTCACGACCAGGAGCGGAGATATAGCCGACGAAGCTAACTTTTTTATACGAGCAAACAAAATGCTCTATATAAATCGTGAAAAATTCGATAAAATTTAAAAAGGTGCGGTTTTCTGACCTATTGGGCTGGATAGCTATTGGATCAAGGATTCCAAAACAGTTTTCGCTATGGTCGGGTCACTACCAGGAGCGGAGATATAGCCGACGAAGCTAACTTTTTTATACGAGCAAACAAAATGCTCTATATAAATCGTGAAAAATTCGATAAAATTTCAAAAGGTGCGGTTTTCTGACCTATTGGGCTGGATAGCTATTGGATCAAGGATTCCAAAACAGTTTTCGCTATGGTCGGGTTACGACCAGGAGCGGAGATATAGCCGACGAAGCTAACTTTTTTATACGAGCAAACAAAATGCTCTATATAAATCGTGAAAAATTCGATAAAATTTAAAAAGGTGCGGTTTTCTGACCTATTGGCCTGGATAGCTATTGGATCAAGGATTCCAAAACAGTTTTCACTATGGTCGGGTCACGACCGGGAGAGGAGATATAGCCGACGAAGCTAACTTTTTTATACGAGCAAACAAAATGCTCTATATAAATCGTGAAAAATTCGATAAAATTTAAAAAGGTGCGGTTTTCTGACCTATTGGGCTGGATAGCTATTGGATCAAGGATTCGAAAACAGTTTTCGCTATGGTCGGGTCACGACCGGGAGCGGAGATATAGCCGACGAAGCTAACTTTTTTATACGAGCAAACAAAATGCTCTATATAAATCGTGAAAAATTCGATAAAATTTAAAAAGGTGCGGTTTTCTGAACTATTGGGCTGGATAGCTATTGGATCAAGGATTCCAAAACAGTTTTCGCTATGGTCGGGTCACGACCAGGAGCAGAGATATAGCCGACGAAGCTAACTTTTTTATTTCATAGTAGATTTTGAAATTTTCTGACATATTAGATTTTAACAGAACAGATTTCAGATTTTAACAGAACAGATTTCAGATTTTAACAGAAGAAATTGTAACAGAACAAATTTTAACAGAACAGTTTTCAGATTTTAACAGAATAGATTTCTCATTTAACAAAGAAACAGGGTTGTTTATAATGGAGAGAACAGTAGAAGATTAGGCTTTTGTCGGACAGTTTATTATTGCAATACACTACCATTTTGTTTGAGCTTGCTATAGTCTAGTAGGTAGTGTGTTGGCTTATTAGACGAAAGGCCATGGTTCAAATCCCAAGGCAGACGTCAAAAAGGTTTTTTTTTATTTTTTCTAATACATATCAGATACATAAAATTTATCAGTATATATTTATATCAATATTTTAATATTAAAATATATATATTAGAAAAAAAAAGTAAAAATAAATCACACAAAACCCCTAACTCGGTATTGAACTCGGGCATGATTGAGAATAAGCAATTGAATTTCAAATTCATTCATCTTTCGAAAATGTATGTATTTTATTTTATGTATTGGATTTTTCTTTTTTATTATATATATTAATAAGCTATAATTTAATTTGTATTATTATTTTTTTATTTTATTATATGTATTAGAAAAAATATATATTTTTAAAAAAAGAAAATACAACATCCTTTTCATGCCCGATCGACGATTCGAACCGCGACCTTTCGTTTAGTAATCCAACACACTACCTGCTACACCACAGCGGTTCTGGCAAGTCTGCTTGTTTTATACTTGATTTTAGTTACTATGACGAAAACTGCAAATTGTATATTTTGTTTTGAGTAACGGTTTAAAAGTAAGAACAAAACTGGGGCTTCCCCGTTGTTTTCATTGTATGTACAGCAACCAAGTGACGCATTTTAATTTTGTATATTTTGTACTGAAATGGTATTAACATAATAATTAATGATAATGAATAACAAAAAAGAAAACTACAATACATTAATCTATATTTTATAAAAAAGAAAACAAATCCTGGCCAGGGATTAAACCAATCTGTTTGACATCATTGTTAAAAGTTGTAAGTACTGGACTGCTGAGGACATTTGTGAAATTATTCTCTATCATGCCCGAGTTCAATCCCTAGCTGGGGTGGTTTTTGTCTGATTTTTCTTTTTCAATTTATTATTTAATATAATTATTTAATTGAACTATTTAATTTAATTATTATTATTTGATGTAATTAATTATATAAATACAAACTTTTTGAGAATATGTTTGAAACATGAATTAATTTAAAATTCACGTTAAAAAACTAAAAGATAACTCGTAGATTTCTAGGGAAGCCCACTTCTCCTCCTTAAGAAAACATAATTTTTTCTTTTTGATGACACCTATGATCCAATAATAGAGTTTTTAGTAATATAATGTGAAAAAATCAAATTTTTATTTTTGACCAATTTTCTAAAAATTGCCGCGACAGTCAACATGTTAAATAAATTCAATTCCTTATTCTCCATCATGACCGAGTTCAAACGAACGAAAGGTCACGGTTCAAATCCCAAGTCTGGCGTCAAAAATTTTTTTTTTAATTTTTTCTAATACATATATTTTAATATTGATATATTGGTATAAATATATACTGATAAATTTTATGTATCTGATATGTATTAGAAACAATAAAAAAATAAAAAAAAACCTTTCTGACGTCTGCCTTGGGATTTGAACCATGGCCTTTCGTCTAATAAGCCAACACACTACCTACTAGACTATAGCAAGCTCAAACAAAATGGTAGTGTATTGCAATAATAAACTGTCCGACAAAAGCCTAATCTTCTACTGTTCTCTCCATTATAAACAACCCTGTTTCTTTGTTAAATGAGAAATCTATTCTGTTAAAATCTGAAAACTGTTCTGTTAAAATTTGTTCTGTTACAATTTCTTCTGTTAAAATCTGAAATCTGTTCTGTTAAAATCTGAAATCTGTTCTGTTAAAATCTAATATGTCAGAAAATTTCAAAATCTACTATGAAATAAAAAAGTTAGCTTCGTCGGCTATATCTCTGCTCCTGGTCGTGACCCGACCATAGCGAAAACTGTTTTGGAATCCTTGATCCAATAGCTATCCAGCCCAATAGGTCAGAAAACCGCACCTTTTTAAATTTTATCGAATTTTTCACGATTTATATAGAGCATTTTGTTTGCTCGTATAAAAAAGTTAGCTTCGTCGGCTATATCTCCGCTCCTGGTCGTGACCCGACCATAGCGAAAACTGTTTTGGAATCCTTGATCCAATAGCTATCCAGCCCAATAGGTCAGAAAACCGCACCTTTTTAAATTTTATCGAATTTTTCACGATTTATATAGAGCATTTTGTTTGCTCGTATAAAAAAGTTAGCTTCGTCGGCTATATCTCCGCTCCCGGTCGTGACCCGACCATAGCGAAAACTGTTTTGGAATCCTTGATCCAATAGCTATCCAGCCCAATAGGTCAGAAAACCGCACCTTTTTAAATTTTATCGAATTTTTCACGATTTATATAGAGCATTTTGTTTGCTCGTATAAAAAAGTTAGCTTCGTCGGCTATATCTCCGCTCCTGGTCGTGACCCGACCATAGCGAAAACTGTTTTGGAATCCCTGATCCAATAGCTATCCAGCCCAATAGGTCAGAAAACCGCACCTTTTTAAATTTTATCGAATTTTTCACGATTTATATAGAGCATTTTGTTTGCTCGTATAAAAAAGTTAGCTTCGTCGGCTATATCTCCGCTCCTGGTCGTGACCCGACCATAGCGAAAACTGTTTTGGAATCCTTGATCCAACAGCTATCCAGCCCAATAGGTCAGAAAACCGCACCTTTTTAAATTTTATCGAATTTTTCACGATTTATATAGAGCATTTTGTTTGCTCGTATAAAAAAGTTAGCTTCGTCGGCTATATCTCCGCTCCCGGTCGTGACCCGACCATAGCGAAAACTGTTTTGGAATCCTTGATCCAATAGCTATCCAGCCCAATAGGTCAGAAAACCGCACCTTTTTAAATTTTATCGAATTTTTCACGATTTATATAGAGCATTTTGTTTGCTCGTATAAAAAAGTTAGCTTCGTCGGCTATATCTCCGCTCCCGGTCGTGACCCGACCATAGCGAAAACTGTTTTGGAATCCTTGATCCAATAGCTATCCAGCCCAATAGGTCAGAAAACCGCACCTTTTTAAATTTTATCGAATTTTTCACGATTTATATAGAGCATTTTGTTTGCTCGTATAAAAAAGTTAGCTTCGTCGGCTATATCTCCGCTCCCGGTCGTGACCCGACCATAGCGAAAACTGTTTTGGAATCCTTGATCTAATAGCTATCCAGCCCAATAGGTCAGAAAACCGCACCTTTTTAAATTTTATCGAATTTTTCACGATTTATATAGAGCATTTTGTTTGCTCGTATAAAAAAGTTAGCTTCGTCGGCTATATCTCCGCTCCTGGTCGTGACCCGACCATAGCGAAAACTGTTTTGGAATCCCTGATCCAATAGCTATCCAGCCCAATAGGTCAGAAAACCGCACCTTTTTAAATTTTATCGAATTTTTCACGATTTATATAGAGCATTTTGTTTGCTCGTATAAAAAAGTTAGCTTCGTCGGCTATATCTCCGCTCCTGGTCGTGACCCGACCATAGCGAAAACTGTTTTGGAATCCCTGATCCAATAGCTATCCAGCCCAATAGGTCAGAAAACCGCACCTTTTTAAATTTTATCGAATTTTTCACGATTTATATAGAGCATTTTGTTTGCTCGTATAAAAAAGTTAGCTTCGTCGGCTATATCTCCGCTCCTGGTCGTGACCCGACCATAGCGAAAACTGTTTTGGAATCCTTGATCCAATAGCTATCCAGCCCAATAGGTCAGAAAACCGCACCTTTTTAAATTTTATCGAATTTTTCACGATTTATATAGAGCATTTTGTTTGCTCGTATAAAAAAGTTAGCTTCGTCGGCTATATCTCCGCTCCTGGTCGTGACCCGACCATAGCGAAAACTGTTTTGGAATCCTTGATCCAATAGCTATCCAGCCCAATAGGTCAGAAAACCGCACCTTTTTAAATTTTATCGAATTTTTCACGATTTATATAGAGCATTTTGTTTGCTCGTATAAAAAAGTTAGCTTCGTCGGCTATATCTCCGCTCCTGGTCGTGACCCGACCATAGCGAAAACTGTTTTGGAATCCTTGATCCAATAGCTATCCAGCCCAATAGGTCAGAAAACCGCACCTTTTTAAATTTTATCGAATTTTTCACGATTTATATAGAGCATTTTGTTTGCTCGTATAAAAAAGTTAGCTTCGTCGGCTATATCTCCGCTCCCGGTCGTGACCCGACCATAGCGAAAACTGTTTTGGAATCCTTGATCCAATAGCTATCCAGCCCAATAGGTCAGAAAACCGCACCTTTTTAAATTTTATCGAATTTTTCACGATTTATATAGAGCATTTTGTTTGCTCGTATAAAAAAGTTAGCTTCGTCGGCTATATCTACGCTCCTGGTCGTGACCCGACCATAGCGAAAACTGTTTTGGAATCCCTGATCCAATAGCTATCCAGCCCAATAGGTCAGAAAACCGCACCTTTTTAAATTTTATCGAATTTTTCACGATTTATATAGAGCATTTTGTTTGCTCGTATAAAAAAGTTAGCTTCGTCGGCTATATCTCCGCTCCTGGTCGTGACCCGACCATAGCGAAAACTGTTTTGGAATCCTTGATCCAACAGCTATCCAGCCCAATAGGTCAGAAAACCGCACCTTTTTAAATTTTATCGAATTTTTCACGATTTATATAGAGCATTTTGTTTGCTCGTATAAAAAAGTTAGCTTCGTCGGCTATATCTCCGCTCCCGGTCGTGACCCGACCATAGCGAAAACTGTTTTGGAATCCTTGATCCAATAGCTATCCAGCCCAATAGGTCAGAAAACCGCACCTTTTTAAATTTTATCGAATTTTTCACGATTTATATAGAGCATTTTGTTTGCTCGTATAAAAAAGTTAGCTTCGTCGGCTATATCTCCGCTCCTGGTCGTGACCCGACCATAGCGAAAACTGTTTTGGAATCCTTGATCCAATAGCTATCCAGCCCAATAGGTCAGAAAACCGCACCTTTTTAAATTTTATCGAATTTTTCACGATTTCTAGAGGGCATATTTGGTAAAAATACATGATTTTTCAACTTTATTATCTCCAATAAGCAAATTGTTATTTGCATACATTTTGGTTTTTTGTAAAGTTCAAAGGTTTAGCTTCGCCTTCCTTTCATTTTTTTCTCTAATTTATCCCTATTTTTGCGATTTTTAAGCGATTTTCTTTCCTCCCTTCCCAAATTTTTAATTATGTTAAGTTAACAGTGTCTGTTAACATAACATTCACTGTAAAAAAAAGAATATAAAAAAGAATTTAACTTCACAGACATTGAGTGTTCACATTCATTCCTAATTATTGACCATGAAAACTAAGAAACATGAGGTTTTCAATTTTCAGTTAGGGGAAGGATAGCCTCATATCATATCATTATTTGAAATTGTCAAGAGCATCGCTAAACAGTTTGTGTAATTTGAAAACCATTTCCTTGAAGTTTGATGCGATTTCCTTGGATTTTGAAGTGGGAAGTACAAAGAATGTTGCAATGAAGGGACTGTTTGAAGCCATATTGCTTTAATTTGATGTGCCATATACCCCTAATGTAACTGAAGGCTTGTTTGAAGCCATATTGCTTTAATTTGATGTGCCATAATTCAAGTAAGCTTCTCATTTTATTTTTCTTGTAATTTAAATACCATTACCCTTGAGTTTAATGCAACTGCTTTGATATTTGCAGTTAGTCTCGTGCAGTTTGATGCAACTCAAGAGAAGTTTGAAGCATAGCTGTTTACATTACAGTTTCTGAGCTGAAGCCTATTTCGATTCATTAAATTTTCTGAAGCTCTGAGGATACATAATTAAAATGTTTTTCTTTGATTTCGAAACTACCAACCTAGAGTTTGATAAAACTCCTCGGCTCTGAGGATACATAATTAAAATGTTTTTGTTTGATTTCAAAACTACCACCCTAGAGTTTGATAAAACTCCTCGGGTTTATGATTTCTTTTATGCACCTCAAGACAAATTTGAAGCCAAACTCGTCAAACGAAGCCAAACCTTCGCCCTGACTGGCAATTGAACATAATTGCCGATTGTTTTGAAGACTGCCACACTATAAAGCTTGGCCCATTTCGTTGGTTGATGCAATTCTTAATAAGTTTGAGCCAAAGCTCTTCACATTACACATGCTAAGTTGAAGCCAATTTCTTTGCATTACTATTTCTTTGACTCTGAAAACTAGGAATTGGTATCTATTTTTTAATTTCAGCACTACAACTCTAAAGTTTGATGAAACTTTTTGTGTGACTGAACAAAATTTGATGAAATTTCTTGCAACTTAAGGGAAAATTGTAAGTCGAACTCTTAACATTGCAATTTCTTTTTCAGCCCAAACCATTCCTCATAAATTTCGATTGCTTTGACTACCCACACAATAAAATTTGACGCAACTTGACTTTGCATGTTCCCAGTTAATTTTGTGAAATATGATGCATATCAACAGATTTTTAAAGCCGATATTATTAAAGATTTCTGAGACGATAACAATTTCTCTTTATTACATTTCGAAGCCAGCCAAGTCTATAAGAAGTTTGACGCAACTCTCTGTGTATAAAAAATCAGTCGCATGTAATGTGGTGTTACTCAAATGAAGGTTCTTTAAATTACAAAATCAGTATTTGTAATCTTAAACAACAAACCTAACATTTTGAGGCAACTTCTTCAGTGTTTGAAGTCAGTTTGATGAAACTCAATAGAAATTTGAAGTCAATTTTATATCATTATACATTTTGTGACAGTCAAGTCGAGGGACTTTTTCGAAATTTTAATACCAGGACCAAAGGTATTGCTGCTACACCCGATGAGCTTGAAGCCTTTTGCACAAGTGCAAAAAAAAAAGAAATTTGAAGACAAACTTTCATGCACAGAATTTTTTGCTACATTTAGAAGCATGAAAAGTAATTTTTTATTATTTTTAATTCCACATTCCCTAAAGTTTGATGCAATTTCTTTGATGTTTGAACGCCGTTTCATAACGTTTGATGTGATTTAAAAGAAATTTAAAGTCAAATTTTAAATCAAACTCTTCAAAATACATTTTCAATGGTTGCCAGGGTTGTGTCATGGTTTTTCCCTTGAAGTTGTTAATGCCTTTTTTACGATTTGACGCGATTTTATGGATTTTTGAACTCACTTTCAAGAAGCACGATACATCTAATTAAAATTAAATATGATGTTACTCAAATGAAGGTTCTCTAACTTACAAATTTCAGTATTTGTAATCTTAAACTACAAACCTAACATTTTGAGGCAACTTCTTCAATGTATAAAGTCAGTTTGATGAAGTTTGATGACACTCAATAGAAATTTGAAGTCAATTTTATATCATTATACATTTTGAGACAGTTAAGTCGAGGGATTTTTTCGTAATTTTAATACCCGGACCAAAGGTATTGCTTCTACACCCGATGAGCTTGAAGCCTATTGCACAAGTGCAACAAAAAACGAAATTTGAAGATAAACTTTCATGCACTGAATTTTTTGATACATTCAGAAACATGAAAAGTATATTTTTATTATTTTTAATTCCATATCAATAAAGTTTGATGCAATTTTTTGGATGTTCGAACTCCGTTTCATAAAGTTTGATGTGATTTAAAAGATATATATAGTCAAATTTTAAATCAAACTCTATAAAATACATTTTCTGTGGCTGCCAGGATTGTGTGATGGTTTTTTACTTCAAGTTATTAATGCCTTCTTTACGATTTGACGCGACTTTCTGAATTTTTGAACTCACTTTCAAGAAGCACGATACAACTAATTAAATTTTGATGCAAAATTTCTTTCATATTCTTTTCTAAGACAGTCGAAAATGTTTTTTTATTAAAGTTTGATGCAACTTCATCAATGTTTGAAGATAGTTCCACATGCACTTTGATACAATTTAAGGTTTTTATTAAAGTCTGATGCAATTTCATCAATGTTTGAAGGTAGCACAATCACAATTTGATGCAATTTAATCAAATTGCTTTAATATACAGCCCAAATAATGTGGACTGGAATCTATACATAATGTTTCATGACACAGCTCATCCAACTGTCCCCAATGTACCAACCAACTAATAAGAAGCCAACTTAAATGCTTGTCATCATTTTTAAATTATTTTTCTCCCAGTTTTTGTTTTTCTCGGTTTTCCCCCTTTTCGTGTTTAACGACCACAGTTTTTAAATACACTTACAAAACAAAATATGACACTGTAATACTTCACACTCTCCCTCTCCCTCTCTCTCTCTCGCTGTCTTACTTATTATGTTTCATTTTTCTTTTCCCCCTTTTGGGAATTGTAATTTTCTGCTTTAGTGCCAAAGGAAATGAGAGTGAAATTATCACACTCACTTCAGTGACAATGAAGAGATGAAGAACGACGAAAAAAAAGAAAAAAAAGTGGAAAATAAATAGAAAGAGTGCGAAAGAAAAATAGAATTTCTATTTTAATATTTTAATTTTCTTTTCTTTTTTCTTATTCAACTTGTTGCAAATATAATCTGTTGTTGCAGCATTTCTTTTCGGTTATTATTCTCTCTGCCACACTATTCTGTTGTAATCTCCATAAAGAGGGAACGGAAAACCCTAGTATTGCATAGCATTGCACAGCACAGCACAGGGTTAATGAGTGGTGGCACAACAAATGAGTTGAACGTTAATGTTCCTTAAAAATTACAACAACAACCAAACATACAAAAAAAATTATAATGATCATGTTGCACGTTCCACAAACACGTATCTGGTGTTTGTCAAGTGGTGTTGCAAATAATTGAGCGTATAAATAAAGAATAAAAATCTTAAAAATTACACTGTACTACAGAGAAAATAATGATTATAAAACGCTGCACCCATGGTTACAGTCACGCTCATATGGTTTCTAAGCTTTGCTTAGATGTAAAGTTTGAAGTGATTTTTATAGGAATACTAGCTGCGCCACCAACTAAAAAAAATTTGAAGGAAAGACATTACACAAATGTCCAATTAATTTTGAATCATTTTATTGATTTTCTTTCCCGTCGTCCTGATGATTCAGATGAACAGGCCTGAGTAGTACGCATTCAATCAGTTGCTAATCTCACTTCTCGTTGTTCAAGTGGTTCAAGCAAACGAGTCTCAGCGGCATAAACCCAAAGATTTTTCAGCCTCAATGCTCGCCTGATTCTGAGGTTCGTAATGCTCTCTTTTCATCCGTGCTTGAGGTGTAGGTCGACCAGTTGCTTGTCATTCATTTTGTATAATTTTCATTGACGCCATCCATCGGAAATTAATCGCACCAACCTCCGTTGACTCATGCGCAGCAACCTTGTTAAAGAATGCACAGTTTACGATTTAATTCATTTTGAGTAATTTTCAGTGGCGCCACCTATCGGATATTTGTCATACCAACTTAGAAACCTTCGTCGGCTCATGCGCAACAACTTTGCTAAAGATCCTAACATGATCAAATGCATAGTTTACGATTCTATAAGGTACATAAAAACAAACATTCATTTTTATATATATAGACTATGGGAGGTGACACGCCCACTATAGCCAATCCGCCCATTTTATTCATATATGTATACGTCAAAGTCGTCCATACAAAATTTGAGGACTCTAGCTGTTGCAGTTTATGAGATATGCGACATTAAATACTTATTGGGTATGTGGGCGTGGCACCTCGCCTACTTGAAATTTTAAAATAAAACGGAGCCTATAACTCCTTCCAGACATATAGGAAAATACTGTGAAAATTTCAAGAAAATCGGTTCATCCGTTTAGTCGTCTATAAACTTCAAACATACAAACAAACACACATTCATTTTTATATATATATATTTTAAGTTAGCATTACTTTTCAAGATGGCGACCGATTTAACAGCTGTCAAGTGATTTATTCTCAGTTTGGTTTGGCAATTCATCATGAATAGACTCACGCCTGAACAACGCTTGCAAATAGTGGAATTTTATTTTAAAAATAATGGTTGTGTGCGGAAAACGTATCGCGCACTACGTCCATTTTATCGTCGACAAAATCGTCCATCAGAGCAGTTAATTCGATTAACCATGGAACGTTTTCGCACCCAGTTTACTCTTATTGATAACTCGCATCCCCAGAGACGCTGTATGGTGCGTACAGAAGAAGCTATTGCTGCTGTAGAGCGTAGCATTGAGGAAGACCCGAATGAGTCCATCCGCCATCGAGCACAGGAATTGGATCTATGTCCATCCACTTTATGGAAGATTTTGCGGAAGAATCTCTGGTTTGCGTGCTTACAAAATCCAACTCGTGCAAGATTTGAAGCCAAACGATCATCAAGTAAGGCGTAGATTCGTCGAATGGGCCCAAAACGAGATTACCGTTGTTCCCGATTTTCATAAGCGAATTTTGTTTAGCGATGAAGCGCACTTCTGGTTGAATGGCTACGTCAACAAACAAAACTGCCGCATTTGGAGTGAAGGTAATACTCAAGTGTATGTGAAAACACCGTTACATCCAGAAAAACTGACTCTTTGGTGCGCTTTATGGGCTGGTGGAATCATTGGTCCGTACTTTTTCAAAAACGATGGTGGCCAGAACGTTACAGTCAATGGTGATCGGTATAGAGCCATGATTACAAACTTTTTCATTCCTGAATTGAATAACCATGATGTCCAGGAGATGTGGTTTCAACAAGACAGCGCAACATGTCACACAGCTCGCGCCACAATAGATTTATTGAAAGACACGTTTGGTGACCGCCTAATTTCACGTTTTGGACCTGTGAATTGGCCTCCAAGATCTTGTGATTTAACACCGCTAGACTACTTTAGTCCCCTTCAAGTGATTAATTTGTAATTAGGCAGTGGAGTCCTGCTCATGGAATATATTTCTTCGCCTGATAGATAGTTTAAAGGAGGTAAGTGCTCTACGTTTCGTCATTCCTACAAGCGGGTGAGCATTTTGGGGTATACTCAGCCACAAAAGTATACATACGGTTAGCAAATTTCAGAAATTTTTTAACCAATCCGTTTTCGTTGAAAATCTTTATAATTGTCTGACATCTTTCTTCGATTTTAAGACGGTCTTTTGCATTGGTTCAGAAATTTGTGAAATTTGTTAATCGGATGTATACTTTTGTGGGCCTGGGCAGGGCCACAATTCAGTTCAATTTCAGAAAGTTTTTAGCCAATGCAAAAGCCTGTCTTAAAATCGAGGAAACTATAAAGATGTTCAACGAAAACGGATTGGTTAAAAAATTTCTGAAATTTGTTAACCGTATGTATACTTTAGTAACCGTGTGTATATGTCTGCTTTAACAAGCAAATCGACTACGTAATTACCCAGAATTTTACTGTGACTTGGGGTCAAGAGTTATTGTCCAGTGGCAACCACTTGAGCATTACAAAACTTGACTTTTGTAAGCGAAGCCCGCAACATCACAAACTTTATCAAGGTGTTCTACAAGACATTTCACCAGTAGACTACATATGAAAAGAAGATTAGGTACGATAGCCATTGGATGGATCAGACGTACAATGCACTCATATAACTTCTGAACAACTTCTGGCACTTCTGGTTGAGCAATAAAGATTGTAGTACACAGAGTCTCGTGCAGATTCTTTTTTGAATGCAATACTACTGCTCAGCAGATTCTCACGTAAGACACGACATGTAGTATTCCGGCATAAAACCTTAATCAATTGGTGTAATTTCGAGGGTGAAGTTTTAAACTTCCAAGAGTTTGAAAGGGTTTTTCAAAATCAATGACCGTTCTAGGACGTCTGCCGTGGGCGTGTTTCAAGCATGAAAAACAATAAATGAGCAGACATTTTTTCCGTCCGTATCAATGAATGTCAATCTTTCATCTGAATGTAATCAAGCGGCGCATCAGCTGTTTTATTTCCTTGTGTGTCCTCCCCGTGTTCACAAGGCATGCTGGTAATCATTGAATCTTTCGAAATTCTATCCACAGACTCTATGCATTCTTAGACAAACTTCTAAGTGATGTGCACACGGATCTATGAAAGTTATTAGAATTCCAAGTGTGATTATGAAAAATAAACCGAAAATAGTCCTGCTCTGCTGCTGCTGGTGTGTATATAAAAATTTTCTCTTTAATTTTCTTCAATAGATCCCTGCTTACCAGTACGAGTATGAATTCTTCCGAATGTGGGTGTGTCTGTAGGTTAATCTGTAAACAAATACCCGAAACTCTTAAGCAGCTTTTAAATATTTGCCTAACTCACATAGCAACACTCACTGCCAACACAGCTATACGGTTAATATATGTGAACGTAAGAGAGAGTAAAGGAAAGTGGTTAGTAGAGGTGTTATGCCTATACGTGTGGATATATGTATAGGGTAAGCCATTTAGTGTTCTAAAACCGCCGGAGTAAAATGCCTTTCAGCTGTGAAAGGTTTTCTATTTGCGAATATGAATTAACAACCGAACATGGCGTAAAAATCGTTAATACTGACTACAAAACAAACGTTACCGCTTTTCATGCATTGCGGTCTTATTGTGGTCGTGATATGATTATGGTGTGCTATAATGGGGAACTCCTACTGTGCAATGGGTGGTCAAAATTTAAAAAAAAAAATTAAAAAAAAAATTGAAGAGACTGAATGCATTACAAACAGAATCATTCCTGTGAACCCTGTGTCAGAAGCTGTGGCACATATGTAGTTTGAGTTCGGCGATTTCTCAGCGCTCTAAGCAGCTAAGTCTGTCGTATGACGTCACATGTCACAACTTGATTTGCATCTCCACCCAATAAAATGCAACTCACGCAACTATTAACTGATCAAACTCATCGTGCAAAACGCTCTATATAGGTTAGGTTAGGTTAGGTTAGGGGACGTGTACTTGTCAATTAAGACAAGTACAGTACCCGGAGGTCGAATTGACCCATTGCACAACGTCCTAGTTTCTCACACCACTTATGTTGTGTGTGTTAATTTTATACATGAGTGGTGGGACCTACAGTTTAAAGTCGACTCCGAACGACAGATTTTTATTTATTGAGAAACTTTCCATGGCAATTTTTATTTACTCTCAGAGTTTTTGCCAGAAGTCTACTGAGAGGAAGTCGCCGAAAAAAATACTTTTTGTATTTTGTCTTTGATGCCTGGCCTGGGGCTCGAACCCAGGCTTTTGCGTCTAATAAACCAACACACTACCTACTAGACCAGGGCGACTTCAACGCTCTATATAAGCCGATTAGGTATTAGAAGCAATAGGCTGCCACTCAATGCTGACTCTTCGAACAAGATTCACTTCAGTCATGAAACTAAAAAAAAAAAAAGAAAAAAAAAACAAGCCATACGGCGTTCGAAGAACACTAATGCGATTGTGCAAAAGCTTCAATATGGTACATCCGAAAAAAGTGACTGTTACAGGCGTTTTGTGGTGGGGAAATTTGATATTTTTGAGAAAGCGTACCTCGAAAAATTAATTTACTTCCTTTTGAAGAATATGAAACAGTATTTGATTTTATCAGTATTTGGTCTCACAGTGTTTCATTGCATGACAATTTTCCAGAGAGAGTAATAAGAACATTCAAAGCGAAAGAAAAGATCGTTTTAAAAAATTTTTGAGAAAGATTTGAAAATATGGCTTTTTATTATTTTTATTGTAGACATCTTTAGCTTTTAAAAAATACTTAAAGTTATGTTCTAACTTATCTAATTTTTTTTGTACTGCCAATAATGTTGAACTAAGTCGAAAATCGGGTGTTCGAAAAAATAAGAACAAATCATATTGGTCCCACTTACATTCCTCACATGTGAAAAAAGTCTAAAGTTTTGTTACAAATATAATTGTTGAGATGCCTTTGATAATTTTTTGCGCAGAATATTGACTTATTTTGGTGAAAAATTCTTCTAAAATGGGAAGAAGCAAGCATTGCTCTATCGAACAACGTAAGATAACAAAAAAAATTGCTCAGCGAAGGGAAAATGTGTGCTTTCATAAGGGAACAGCTTGGAATTTCCAACGTAGCGATAACAAATGCTAGGAACTGGTCACCGAAGATCGAAAGTCGCGGTAGGCGCAGTCGCATCGTTAAAAAGCACACCTCTATAACGTCTTTACAGATTAGAAACGAATTAAACCTCCTAATTGCTACAACGATGATAAGAAAACGTTTTATTGCAGTTAATTTGAAAGTACGAAGTCCTAGAAAAGTAGCATTGTTGAAAAAAATACATCTAAAGAACAGACTTCTGTTTGCCAAAAAGTTTATCGATGAGCCTGACACTGTTTGGCGTAATATATTATGGACCGATGAAACAAAAGTAGTCCAATTCTACCACGGCAAAGATAAATAGTGCGTTAGACGCCCTCCTAATCAACAATTCAACGACAAGTACACTATAAAAGCTATAAATCATGGCGGTTTCAGGCTCATGCTATGGGGGTGCTTTGGGTAGAACGGCGTTGGATCTCTAGTTCATATCGTTGGGAAGATGGATGCCACCTATTACGTTCAAAATATTTTAGAAGCCGTAATGTTGCCTTACGTTGAAGAGGAAATGCCTTTGCGATGGGTCTTTCAGCAAGACAACGACACGAAGCATACCTCAAAGAAAGCAAAGCGTTGGTTCCAGGACAATAATATCCATGTTATGGATTGGCTGGCACAATCGCTGGACCTAAATCCAATTGAACATCTTTGGATTGATGTAAACAAAGGTGTTAGAAATGCAAGGCCCAAAAATATGGAGAAACTTTGATTTGTAGCGAAGAATACACGGGAAAATATTCTACTCCACAGATGTCAGACTTTGATAGCTTCTATGAGGTCCAGATGTGCCGAAGTAATCATTAATTGTGGAGGGGCTACTTCATATTAACTACTTACAAACAAATAATACTAATCTGTAAATTTAATAAACGTTAAAACTGAAATTATTACCAATATTCCAATTTGTTCTTATTTTTTCGAACACCTGATTTTCGACTTAGTTCAACATTATTGGCAGTACAAAAAAAATTAGATGAACTTTAAGTATTTTTAAAAAGCTAAAGATGTCTACAATAAAAATAATAAAAAGCCATATTTTCAAATCTTTCTCAAAAATTTTTTTAAAACGAAATTTTGTTTTGCTTTCGATGTTCTTATTATTTCGAACACGTCTGTACTTTTTGTATGACTACGTTCCTCCACGAAAAAGTAATCAGGTTGTCGTGATGGAAAAGGTTATACTGCAAGGGCTAAGCTGGTTATACTGACAGGAGCAATTCGCTCGCTTTACATACATACATAATTGGTCATTACAACTCTTCAGTCAGGATTACGACCTAGTTTCTCACACCACTTATGTTGTGTGTGTTAATTTTATACATGAGTGGTGGGACATACAGTTTAAAGTCGACTCCGAACGACAGATTTTTGAGAAACTTTTTCATGGCACTTTTATTTACTCTGAGTTTTCGCCAGATATCTTCTGAGAGGAAGCCGCCAAAAAAAAAATAGTTTTTGTATTTTGTTTTGATGTCTGGCCTGGGGCTCGAACCCTGGCTTTACGTCTAATAAGCCAACATACTACCTACTAGACTACGGCGAGGAGCTAAGGAGCTTTAACTAAGAATTATTCTAGGGGCCGAGTTAAAGTGTTAAGCGATCCGTGCTGTTGGTGTATAGGAGGCTCCTAACCAGATCCAAACCCAATTTAAAAAAAAAACTTGCATGGGCCCTCTACTTGGTTTCACACATCATGTGAGAATTCTCGAAAATGAGTAAGAACACTAGCTTACATAGAGGGGAGTTTCAACGCCGTTGACGGGCTACAATTTCTGTGGAATAGAGACGGATGTTTGCAAAGCTAAGCTCAACAAAAGGGAAGATGAAAGGGCACAAAAAATCAATTGGGTTTGATGCAAACAAAATTTTTTTACGGAAATTTTACTAGCAGAAGATCCGAGTCATAAATTAGGCCATAAAGAAATAAACTGAAGTTAACACCGATCTTTTGACAGTACTTTGTGTGTACACTTAAGCGGAATGGGGATTGACTCGAGCACAAAATGTAGATTCTGTGACGACGACAATAAATTATCAGAGCACAAAGGGGTGCATATCAGAACTAGGCAAAGAATTGGCATTGTTGACAGTGAGCAGCATTCTGAGGTTTGTCAGGACAATAGATTTCCACTGTACTATGACACCTCTTAATGACAATTATAATAATAATAACGAGGCTATGTATGTCGAAGATCTTGACCGTACAACCCTTCAGTCAGGACTACGATCTAGATTTTCACACCACTTATAACGGATGGTTTTTTAGCAATTATCTTTTTGGCAACACTGGTTTAAGCAGCTCACGCACGTTTCGTGTTTTGTTTCACCCGTCAAACATCTTCAGTTTGGTCTATAATTTAACCATGAATCGTCTTACAAACGAACAACGCTTGCAAATCATTGAATTTTTATTATCACAATGCGTGTGCTCTGTTAAGAAAGTTCACCGCGCGCTTCTTCCATTTTATGGTCAGTTTAATCGACCCACTGAAGCGGCTATTCGGGCTATTGTGACTAAATTTCGCACCAAATTTACATTGTTGGACATTAAACCACCAACACGCTTACGTAGAGTGCGAAATGAAGAAAATATCGCAGCTGTATCGGCCAGAGTTAATGATGACCATCAATTATCGATTTGTCGCCGTTCGCAGCAATTGGGCCTCTGTTACTCAACAACGTGGAACATTTTGCGGAAGGATTTAGGTGTGAAGCCTTTCAAAATACAGCTGGTGCAAGAATTGAAGCCGAACGACCTACCGCAACGCAGAATTTTTGGTGAATGGGCTCTTGGAAAGTTGGCCGAAGATCCACTTCTTTATCGAAAAATTGTGTTCAGCGACGAAGCTCATTTTTGGCTCAATGGTTACGTAAATAAGCAGAATTGTCGATTTTGGAGTGCAGATCAGCCAGAAGCATTGCAAAAGCTACCAATGCATCCAGAAAAAGTCACAGTTTGGTGCGGTTTATGGGCTGGTGGCCTCGTTGGACCGTACTTCTTCAAAGATGCTGCGAATCGTAACGTAACTATGAATGGTGAGAGCTACCGTGAGATGATATCCAAATTTTTTTTTTGCCCAAAATGCAAGAGCTTGACTTGCATGACATGTGGTTTCAACAAGACGGTGCCACATGCCACACAGCACGCGTAACAATGGACTTATTGAGAGGCGACTTCGGTGAACATTTTATTTCACGGAACTCTCTAACGTTGGCGTAATTGAAGACCAATATTTGTCGAGTTATGAACAAGATAGCTCTCGAAATTTTCGAAAATGTGGTGAACTGATGCAACTAATCCAGGCATCGCCATTTAAATGACATTGCAATTCGTACATAATAGCTACGTAGGTAAGTTCAAGGACTTTCATCTCAATCATAGCTTTTTGTGTCTGATTCAATTAAGTTTACTTTGAAAACAGAAATGTGGATAACCCTGTATGTATGTACATGTAGGTGTGTGTGAAAGATTGTTACAAAATTTATTTAACAAAAAAAATTCTATGAAATAGACTACAACAGGAGAATTATGCTCAACAAACACTTCCATATACTGGTAGTACAAAAGAAATACAAAAAAACCCGATTGTTGTTTTAAACATAAAAGGTTATAACAACACCAACAAAATAAAGAAAAAAAATTCGGGTAAATTTTTAATTTTTTTACAATGAAAACTCCGTTACATTAACATGAGAGAGAAGCAGTTTTAATTTGGCTTGCAATGGTAGTAGCAGCAGTACTAGTAATAGTAGTAGTACGGTTAAGAGAATAACTGTATTAAAATGTGTATGTATGTATTTTTAACACATTCTGTATGTATGTGTGTATACACCTACACACTCTAACTTTCTAAATTAAATCCCTTAAACAAACTGTAGAGTTTTATGTTGCCGTTAAACACTTGTATCAACACAACAGCATATGAAAATTCAGGGATTTAGAAGACAGAGACAGAGAGAGAACGGGAGAGAGAGAAGTGAGTGGAAAAAAGGAGTGGATAGAAAACTTAACCAAAGAGAAAGATTTTTAAAATAGTTTCCTAAAAATATTCTGTATGTTGATTTGGTTGGTTAAAGCTAAAACAACAACACTCTGCAAAAATAATTCAATGAATTTTCGAATTGTTTAAATAACAACAACACCAGCAGCAGCAGCAGCAGCAGCAGCAGCAGCTACACCCAGGCCAATGCAAAAGTAAATTAGCCAACAAAAAGGAGAAAAGAAGAATAAGTAAAAGACTGTACCCTACCACTCGTCTCAATGCATTTTCGAACAGCTTGTGTTAACTTTATTTTTCGAACGCGGGCTCTTAGTGAAACTGAACAAATCGGAGTTCAAAATTCTTCCTCAATTTACTACCCCTAGAATCAACGCCTAAGAACCGATTAACCAATCAATACATACATAATTGGTCCTTACAACCCTCTAGACAGGCTTACGACCTAGCTTCCCACACCATTTATGTTGTGTGTGTGTTAATTTCATACATGAGTGACAGGGGACCTACAGTTTAAAGTCGACTACGAACGATAGAGAAACTTTATTTTTTATTTTATTTACTATCAGAGTTTTTGACAGGAATCTGCTGGGAGGAAGTCGCCGTTTTCTTTGAAATGTCTGATGGCCTACTAGCCTACAGCTACTTCAAACCAAAAAATATTCCTGTAAAGAAGCCATTTGCCTATGCTAGGACATTTATTCTTAGAACATACGCTGTCCCTTAGATCCACTCCATCTCAGGCACTGTTCACCACTCTTAATCGGACGGATATGTAAGCGAAACTAGCAGCAGGTGCGGAGATTTGCATTATTTTCCTATGGACATTTTCTAATTTGTCTTCAAAAATATGCCATTCCAGTCGAAAATAAAAACTGTTCCCACCCTAGAACTTCACAATTTTGCTGTAATTGTTAAGGAATTTATTTACTTGGTATTACAAAATGAATATTTTGCAATTTCTCTTTGAAAATGAACTGTTCTCAGTTTAAATAACAACTCTTCCTACCCCAAATCTTCAAAATGTTGTTGTAATTGTTAAAGACTTTATTTATTAAGTATCAGAAAATGTATATTCTGTAATTTCTCTTTGACAATGAACTGTTCTCAGTTTAAATAACAACTCTTCGTACCTCAAATCTTCAAAATTTTGCTGTAATTGTTAAGGACTTTATTTACTAGGTATCAGAAAATGTATATTCTGTAATTTCTCTTTGTAAATGTACTGTTCTCAGTTTAAATAACAACTCTTCCCACCCCGAAGCTTCAAAATTATGTTATAATTGTTAAAGAAATTATTTATTAGGTGTAAAAAAACGTGTAGTTTAACATTTCTCTTTGAATATAAACTGTTCTCAGTTCAAAAAGAAACTCCTCCCACCCTAAAACTCCACAGTTTTATTATAATTGATAAGGAATTTATTTATCAGTTATTAGAAAATGTGTATTTTGCAATTTCTCTTTGAAAATGAACTGTTCTCAGTTCAAATAACAACTCTTCCCACCCCATAACTTAAAAAAATTTATAATTGTTAAGGAATTTATTTACTTGGTATCAGAAAAAGTATATTCTGTAATTTCTCTTTGTAAATGAACTGTTCTCAGTTTAATTAACAACTCTTCCCACCCCGAAACTTCCAAATTTTGTTATAATTGTTAAAGAAATTATTAATTAGGTGTAAAAAAACGTGTAGCTTAACATTTCTCTTTGAATATAAACTGTTCTCAGTTCAAAAAGAAACTCTTCCCACTCTAAAACTCCACAGTTTTATTATAATTGATAAGGAATTTATTTATAAGGCATTAGAAAATGTATATTCTGTAATTTCTCTTTGAAAATGAACTGTTCTCAGTTTAATTAACAACTCTTCCCACCCCGAATTTGGTTGTAATTGTTAAAGAAATTATTTATTAGGTATAAAAAAATGTGTAGTTTACCATTTCTCTTCGAATATAAACTGTTCTCAGTTCAAAAAACTCTTCCCACTCTAAAACTCCACAGTTTTATTATAATTGATAAAGAATTTATTTATAAGGCATTAGAAAATGTTTATTTTGCAATTTCTCTTTGTAAATGAACTGTTCTCAGTTCAAATAACAACTCTTCCCACCCCATAACTTAAAAAAATTTATAATTGTTAAGGAATTTATTTACTTGGTATCAGAAAAAGTATATTCTGTAATTTCTCTTTGACAATGAACTGTTCTCAGTTTAATTTACAACTCTTCCCACCCCGAAACTTCAAAATTTTGTTATAATTGTTAAAGAAATTATTTAATAGGTATCAAAAAATGTGTAGGTTACCAATTCTCTTTGAATAGAAACTGTTCTCAGTTCAAAAAAACTCTTCCCACTCTAAAACTCCGAAGTTTTGTTATAATTGATAAGGAATTTATTTATTAGGCATTAGAAAATGTTTATTTTGCAATTTCTCTTTGTATATGAACTGTTCTCAGTTTAAATAACAACTCTTCCCACCCCATAACTTAAAAACAAAATAATAATTGTTAAGGATTTATTTATTAGGTATCAAAAAATGTGTAGTCTGCAAATTTCTCTTTGAAAATAAACTGTTCTCAGTTTAAATAACAACTCTTCCCACCCTAAAACTTTGCCATTAGGCAATAATTTTTAAGAAAATTTCTTTATTTGCATTAGAAAATGTTAATGTTGCCATTTGTCCTTAAAAACGAACTGTTTCCAGTTGAAATAAAAACCACACATAGGCTATAGTCATTTACAAAAGTGAGAATGTAAATTCAATTTCAACGAAATCTGAAAATTCGGGTCCTTTATGGATATATGGAGCATGTGATATACAACATTCAAACTACCTAGAGAATCAATCTTGAGGACCTTAGAGCAATCATACAAAAATCTGGCTCATATAAGGTTATTAATTTAACCTAACCTAACCTCCTATCCATCATATCTGTAAGCGAATAAAAACAGTGAATGAAATAAACTCTTTGAAACTCCCCTAAAATTGATAATTAAACTGGTTAAACGCTTTAAGTCTGATTGTGTTAACTACTATGTAAGCTATGCCTAGGGGGCGCAACTATACCATTTAAGTCTCTGAAGTCAGTTCAAGCGTTGAACAATAATTTTTTCAAGGCACATAATTCGTAAACATAAAGAATAAATGAAGTAAGTAGTCTAGTAGGTAGTGTGCTGTCTTATTGGACAAGAGTTCGTGGTTCAAACACCAGCTCAGATATCTCGAAAAAGTGAGAAATGAAAAAATCTTTCGAAATTCTCTGTCAAAACTCAAAATTCTTAAAAACTCTGAGAGGAATTGCCATGAAAACTTTCGCAAAAATTGTCATTCTAAGTCGATGTTAAACTAGAGGTTCCCGTCCCACCACTCATAGCTAAAATTAAGACTCAACATAACCAGCATGAGAAGATAGGTAAGTTGTAATCCTGACTAAATGGGTTGTAAAAACTATGGGACATATTGGCTTCATACGACCGAAAACTGGCAATAAAGTCCATTGTCGACTAGATTCTGGCAAAAGTAGTAGAGTGGATAGCTAAGGTAGTGAAGTGGATAGCCAATGAAGTGGAGTGGATAGCTAAAGTAAGGGTGGCAATGGTGATGCCTGTAATTCATTTATGGTCCGACTGGCAAATATCCATGGCTTCCACCATATTTCTTTGTCATATCCATAGAAATGATGGTATCGTTTGTCCGTGTTAACGTATGAGTTTGACTTGAGAATAATATGAGAATGTCTTGACAAGCCTAGTCAGCTAGGCAAGGGAAACAGAAACACTCTGCTGGATCCCAAGTTGTGGGAATCCCGGCATAGCAGGCATGAGTACGCAGGCAGATAAACTTGTTAGGAGGGCAGTTTCGAAGCCACGGATAGGGTCAGAATCTCACTCCTGGATGAGAATAGATTTTTGTAAGCATAGGTGGAGATAAGAAAAGACTTTTCTTAAGTGAAATAGTGTTCTTAAACCAAATTTTGAGAATGGGTAGTGACAATGGATAGAGATTTGAGTCATACATACACATAACATACATAATTGGCCATTACAACCCTTCAGTCAGGATTACGACCTAGTTTCTCACACCACTTATGTTGTGTGTGTTGATTTTATACATGAATGGTGGGACCCCTACAGTTTAAAGTCGACTCCGAACGACAGATTTTTGAGAAACTTTTCAAGGCAATTTTATTTTACTCTCAGAGTTTTTGCCAGAAATCTGCTGAGAGGAAGTCGCCGTATTTTATTTTGATGTCTGGCCTGGGGCTCGAACCCTGGTTTTTTCGTCTAATAAGCCAACACACTACCTACTAGACCACGGCGACTTCAGAGATTTGAGTAATGCATCAGTTTATTCGAGAGAAGTTTGAAGATAGTATGCAGTCTTTAGATCGGGCACTGTAGAGTGAAGATTTAGGGCTCAATTTAAAGCCCAATACGTACTATATTCTGTGATGGGAACAATGAATCACCAGCCCACATACTAAGAACCTAACGATGGGACGGTAATGCGTACCGGAAGATTGCAAAGATCAAGGTCCTTAGAAGATTAGAGCAGCTCTTTACACATGACCCCAAAAAGAGTTTTTCATTTTTCCCTGGCATTGCAAGCAGACAACAAAGCCTATCGGATTTAAAGCAGTGGGGCGTGGCATATTTCATTACTAAAGAAAACTTTTACAAATTGTAAGAAGTAAAGTGAACTTCGGTTTAATTTTGATAAGTATTATAAAGGAAAAGGAAGCGCAACATACCTGTCGTTTCCATTAAACAGGGCAAAACTACTCCAATACACAATAACCCACAACAACAACAATAAATGAAAATATAACCGGGAACAAAAACCTGCATGTAAAAACCACAAAAAAAAACAAGAGTTTAACCATGTAACCGATTAAAAACTACTAAAAAATAACCCAGCAAAAATCAGAGTAAAAAAACAACGTATAAGAGAGAGAGAATAAAAGGAGGAAGGTGAACAAATAAAACAACATTTTGAAAACCAAAAATTATGGTTGAATACAGGGGGGGGGGGGGGGGAAACTCAAAACACAAACGCAAATATGGTACTGTAAACTGTAAACAAACGACAAAGGGGGCAAAATGAAAGTAAAACGGAAACAAAATAGAGAGAAAACAAGATAGAGAGAGAGCGTGTAAAACGAGTGTTAAAAACAACAAAGCGACCACAGAAATGTTGAAAATCTTTTCAGATTTCTAGCTAAAGGTGGCTGTTATTTTTCCCCACAGGGAGTGGAGAGAGAGATTGAGAAGAGCTCTTTGCAAATAATTTTTATTGTTATCCTTTATAATTGTTAAGTTGTGGAGCGAAAAAAGTGTAAGTAACAAGAGAGACGCTTAGGTTAGGTTAGGTTAGAGGACGTGTGCCTGTCAATCAAGACAAGTACAGTACCCGGAGGTCGGACTGACCCATTGTACAACGTCCTTGAGGAGGGAAGGATAATATAGGGGCTAGGATGAAAGGAGGGTATATGGGAAAGAGGGGAGTGGGAAGCGGAGGAATCACACAGACCAGACACAACAAAAGGGTGGAAGAGCGCGACTACACCGATGAAGCCCAAGCACCTCTCAACCAGGCTAAGCCACTAATGAATCTGTGGAGAGCCTTGATGTCGGCTCTCGATACTGAATTCAAGCTCCCAAAGAAGGCCCTGCCAAGGGCCCTCAATCTCAATCTACCAAGGACTGGGCAGTTACAGAGGAAGTGTTCGATAGTCTCCAACTCCTCCTCATTGCAATATGCCCCGCAATAGTCCGGCTGGGATCTGATCCAGATTCCCGTCAACGACCTAATCTCGCAGTGCCCTGTGATAAAACCGACAACCAACCTTAAGCTGGCCTTATCCAATCCCAGCAGCCAACCTGTTCTCCTATTTTCCAGAGCAGGCCATAGACACCTAGAAACAAAACAACCCGATCCGTTCCCCCAACGCCTCTGCTCTTTCTCCAGGACCCATCCATTGATGAGGCCATGGAGGTGGCAGACTGGGGGGTCAGGACGAACTATCAAATCGCCCCCTGAAAGCGAACCTAGCCTAGCGAGGGCATCCGCCGTCTCATTGCCCAGTATTCCGGTATGACCCGGAATCCAGCATAGACGGATACGGTCTGGTCCAAAAGTTCTCAACGACACCTTGCACTCGCGAAAAAACCGTGCTTTGCACCAGACCGACGCAATGGCCCTAAGGGCAGCCTGACTGTCAACGAAGATCATGTAAGATTCGGAATCCGAAGCTGGGCCACCAGCTATGGCCCCAATAGCCTTCAAGATTGCGAAAATCTCCGCCTGAAAAACGCTGCAGTCATCATTAAGAGAGACGCTTTATACCCATTACATTTCTTTATATTTTCTCAGTGGGTGGTGTTTCCAGATAACGATAGTTGGCAACCCTATCATTCCAGAACCTGCAAGAGGAAATTAATCACTGGTTTTATGGCAGAATTATTCTCCTTAAGAAAACAAAAAGGCATAAAAAAGCATAAGAAGGCAGGTTTATTACTTAAAAAAGACCTCAAGTTCGAATGACACAAGAATTAACGCAAACAAAATTCATTCAATGGAGCTTGTGCCATCATTAGATCCGAATTGAACGATAACAATAGTTTGAAGTATTCGAAATATAAAGTGTTGGTTACTGAGAAACTAGAGAGCCGCAATCAGCAATATCTAGATAACGATAGTTGGCAACCCTATTATTCCAGAACCTGCAAGAGTAAATCAATCACTGGCTCTATGGCATCATTACTTTCCTTAAGAGAACAAAAAGGTATAAAAAAGCATAAGAAGACAGGTTTACTACTTTAAAAAGACCTCAAGTTCGAATACCACAATAATTAACGCAAACAAAATGGAGCTTCTACCGTCATTAGAACCGAATTGAACCATCAAAATGATTTCCAAGTATTCAAAATCTAAAGTGTAAGGTAAGGTAAGGTATTCAACTGCTTTACGTCTCCTTAGAAGAAAACGAGGCGAATGCCTTATAACAGACCTATGCTCCTATAGTAACTAACAGGTCTAGTAAAAAGAGTTATATAAGTGCGAAGGAAGTTAAAAGGGGGATGCATTATCAGGTATATACAATAACCTAGCGAAACAATCAATTTTATGCTTTACATCACACACACAAGTAAACCAAAATGCACAACAAGTACCAACAAAATTGAACATTTTAGCTATGTGACAGCGTAACATTCTGATAAGACCGACCTTCCCTTAGTGAATAGACGTGCGATATATCGGGGGCAATTCGATTGCTAAAGGGCTAGCAAAGGTAGTCATCAGATTTCCTATTTTAAACCTCTAAAGCATGACAAATGGTCACTTTACACCCAACATAAAATTGTTGTTGATTAAGCGCTGCAAACGACATAGCAGGCCAAATAGGGAGTGGCAGCTCTCTTGAGCACACGAATTGATGCAATTCCACAGAAATCAAGTGATAATCGCGTTTGTCAATCACCCACAAGGCTTCAATTGGTGGTAATCACGATTCTTTTAAAATCAAACTGAAAACCAACCTAAAATTTCAGTGACAGATTCGATATATTTATAACGATAGATCCGTTACACTGTCAGATAACATAATTGACCATTATAACCCTTCAGTCGGGATTACGGCCTAGCTTCTCACATCACACATGTTGTGTTTGTTAATTTTATACATGAGTGATGGGACCTACAGTTTAAAGCCGACTCCGAACGACAGATTTTTGAGAAACTTTTCATGACAATTTTTATTTACTCTCAGAGTTTTTGCCAGAAGTCTGCTGAGAGGAAGCAGCCGAAGAAATATTTTTTGTGTTTTGTTTTGATGTCTGGCCTGGGGCTCGAATCCTGGCTTTTCGTCTAATAAGCCAACACACTACCTACCAGACTACGGCGACTACGCCGTTACACTGTCGGGTAAGCCAAATAAGAGATGTCGACGTCGAGCCAGAGACTGAGCTGTATATACGAAGTGTATCTCCCTTCTTCTGATCACCGGATTAACAACTTGCGTTAACGTCATTTGCAGTTAGGCAAAGTTTCTCCGATTGCCTATCCATTACGCACAAACTCATGAGAATAGGTACAGTGAGATATACGGCCCTACGATCCAGTTTAAGTAGTTGATTGCTACTCTTCTACCCAATTTAGAGGAGCTAAGTCTAGTAATAAAGCCAGATTGTTAGGTTAGAGGACGTGCACTTGTCTATTAAAACAAGTACAGTACCAGGAGGTCGAATTGACCCATTGTACAACGTCCTAGTTTCTCGCAACACTTATGATGTGTGTGCTAATATTATGCATGACTGATGGGGGGGACCTACAGTTTAAAGTCGACTCCGAACGACAGATATTTTTGAGAATATTTTTCATGGCAATTTTATTTACTCGCAGAGTTTTTTGCCGGAAATCTGCTGAGATGAAGTTGCCGAAGTAATATTTTTTGTATTTTGTCTTGATGTCTGGCCTGTGGTTCGAGCTTTACGCTTTTTCGCTTTACGTCTAATAAGCTAACACGCTACCTACTAGACTACGGCGACTTCAAGCAAGATTGTTCCTCAGCCTGGAATTATTCAGGAGACCAACAGGTCATATAGCCACATAATGTGAAACATTTACTTGATTTGGACAGATTTTCATTAAAATTACAAAAGCTTTTTATACAACCTAACAATATACAGTACATAGTCGCCCTCTCCCCCTCTCTCTTTCTCAGCTCTCTTTAAATGCGTGTATTAAACGCTGTTTAAATTGAAATTTTAATTTTTTTTTCTGTAGAAAATTTTTTTGAGGTTAAAAAAACGATTTTTTCTTGTTTTTTTTTTTTTTAATTGTGTTTTACATAAATAATTACATTTAATTTCACTGGGGTAAATGTCAACTTCATGTTTAACAATTTTATCCGCGTATTTTTTTTTTCGTTTTTACTCATGCGACTGCTGCTGTCTCTTGTGGTTTTAAATCACAAATTCTTGTCATTTTTACAATTTTTTTTCTCTCTCCCGTTTGTTAACATTTCAATATAAAAAACAGTTATGAAAACGTTATAATTTTAAAGACTGGAGAGAATATGTTCAAGGACATATGAGCTTATACATACGAAGGTCTGGTCTTACACAGAAAATCAATTTTGCTACAGATTTCGGACGCTTCTATCATTTGAAGGACTTTCCTGTGCAGGGCTTCAACAGAGACAAATCAGTTCCATGGAAATCATTGAAAAAAGTTGAATATTTAATCCAACGAGTACTCAAGAGAGACGATTTGTAAACAAAGTGTGTGTGTGTATGAGATGATAACATTGAAATTTTTTTATTCGTTTGAAAGACCTATTGCTGCCATTTAAATATCCGCAGACGACTTGTCTGTGTACAGACTTTCCTCTGACTCTGACGCTTAAATTAGGATGAATTTGACCGATGATATGGGTTATGATGAAGTCGCCGTAGCCTAGTAAGTAGTGTGTTGGCTTATTAGACGTAAAGTCAGGGTTCTAGCCCCAGGCCAGACATCAAAACAAAATCCAAAAAGTATTTCTTCGGCAACTTTCTCTCAGCAGATTTCTGGAAAAAACTCCGAGAGTAAATAAAATTGTCATGAAAAAGTTGCTCAAAAATCTGTCATTCGGAGTCGACTTTAAACTGTAGGTCCCACCACTCATGCATAAAATTAACACACACAACATAAGTGTTCTCACACCACTAGGTCGTAATCCTGACTGAAGGATTATGTATGTGTATGTATGGGTTATGATGGCTTTGAGAGCTGCCGCTATGCATAATGGCTTATTCCCATACACTGAAGAAATTATTTCCAAGACTGAAGAAAAGCCCACAAGCAGAAGTCAAATGGGGGGTTAAACCGTACCATCACAGTGCCCAGTTAACCTCACTTTCACATGAGATTGGCCATGCCCTCAAATCGCTTGTGCAGAATATCCACTGCGTGGAAAGTAGCGCCTCATATCGTTAATGACGATATTACCCATCTCAGGCCAAAAAAACTTTGATACTGCTGGCCTCGTCAATATTTTCAGCAAAGAACCCTCACCCTAAGCTCTTGTCCACGAAACTTTAATAGCATCTACGTTAAAGCTTTTTGAAAAGGATATCTTCGACCTGCAAACCTAGTCCAAGTCTAGGGCAATCGTAATCGACCTCTGTAAAATCTCAAGGCACACATGGCTGGACAATATTCGACAATGCAATATAAAATATCCGATGGATTATATCGTTCAGAAGCCACAATAGAAGGATGATATTTTGATAACTGACTGCATTGACTGGACTCTGCAGAATTGGCACAGTCATTGGCTTCAACTTCACCGTACTCTGTAGCGCATAGACTACCCTAACACAAATGTCTTGAGGAGTTTATGTCCAAATGGTAAAAATACCAAATTTGAGCTTCAGACTCTAAGTCCTACCTCCTCTTAAGCCCTCTTACATAAAAATCCACTAAGCGCACTACGTCCCATTATAGTAACAACTACAAATTTTGATCAAAGTCAGAACCTTCCAGAAGTTTAAAAATAGATTTGAAGAGATCACAACGCCCACCATTACATCTACATATCGTTGGTTTCATGTAGAAAGGCCCTAAACTCACACTTTTTTCGAAATTGATTTTTTTTTGTGATTCCAATGCATTTAACACAAATACACATTGGAATCACAAAAAAAATCAGATTCGAAAAAAATGTGAGTTGGGGCCTTTCTACATGAGACCAACGATATGTAATATAAATGAAAACATAATGATTAAGACTTAGAACCCTATTGCCGGTTATCACCGGCTATTTTGTATATGGTCAAACGAAAGGCTAAGTGATGACTTATGAATTTTAAATTTCTGTCGAAGCAGATCAACGAACAAGGAAAACAAGACTAAAGAAGATGGACTTCGTGAACCATGTATCTGCAATCCAGCCCTAAATGTATAACGAAACAGAGGCAACTGTGGTCTCAACGATAGAACGAAATTTTCTAGAAATGCTCGTTCAGGGTATAATTTATACGACATTTCAACCCACTGGTCAAATGCAATTATAATGAGTGAATCTAGACCATCACCAAATACCACTTGGGGCCGCCAAAATTTCAAATTCAACACAATTCAAAATTTTCTAGAAATAGCAAAAAGAGCTTTCGATTACTATGTCGCTTACGGTAGATCTTCTCTGAATACCTCTTCTATTCAGATGCCCTATAAATGGGCGATGGTATCACTAGGTGAAAATTCAGTTAAATATGCTTTTAAAAAAGAAAAGTGCACTACAAAATGATGTTAACGGCGTTAATACGAGAGGAGGAGAAATGTACGTACCAGGCCTGGAAGAAGACTTCTTCAGCAAACGTATAAACTTTGGAAAATCAATTACAACTCCTCGCCAATCAATTTCTCACAACATTTATGTTTAAAAAGTTATTGAGAATATGTAAAGGGTCCGCCAAATAACTTTTTTTTTTTTTGAAATGCTTTAAAAAAACTACTGAATATTTTCTCAAATTTCTTTTTTTATTTGAAAGTAAAATCCTTCCGGTTAATAATGGAAAATAATTTCATTCAAATGGCTGCCTCGGCTGACCATGCAGTAGCCTACACCAGAAGATGCCGATTTTGGCAAAAAAAAATTAATCTTTTCAGATGAAGCTCATTTTGATCTTGGCGGGTATGTAAACAAGCAAAATTGTCGCATTTGGGGCACAGAAAACCCGCACGCATGCATTGAAAAGCCGACGCACCCAAAACGAGTCACTGTTTGGTGCAGATTTTGGTCCAGAGGCATAATTGGGCCATTTTTCTTCGAAAATGAGCAAGGAGCGGCCGTTACAGTCAATGGCGATCGTTATCGGGCCATGTTGAACGAATTTTTGTTCACAAAAATTGAAGAGGAGGATATTGGCAACATTTGGTTTCAACAGGACGGTGCTACGTGCCACATAGCCGAAGCTACACTCGAAGTTTTGCACCCTGTTTTTGAAGATCGCATTACCAGCCGCAAAGCCGATGTCGTTTGGCCACCTCGGAACTGCGATTTGACACCGTTGGACTATTATTTGTGGGGTGCCGTCAAAGAGAAGTGTTACGCTGACAAGCCAGAGACAACTGATGCTTTAAAGGACAATATTCGTGAAGCCATTGGTGAAATACAGCTGCACACAATCGATAATGTGCTTAAAAATTGGACCGATTGTGTAGGCTACTGCATGGCCAGCCGAGGCAGCCATTTGAATGAAATTATTTCCCATTATTAACCGGAAGGATTGTACTTTCAAATAAAAAAAGAAAATTTGAGAAAATATTCAGTAGTTTTTTTTTAAAAGCATTTTCAAAAAAAAAAAGTTATTTGGCGGACCCTTTATAACAACAAATTTTCTAGAGGAAAACTTTTATAATAAAGTGTAATTTACTTATCCTAATATTAGTGTACCACACATCCACATCTTCTAAGCCATTAACAGTAATATGGGAAGAAACATACCTGAAAAGAAAAGAAAAATAAAAGAAAATCAGCAATTTATTTATGAAATGAAAAAAAAGAACGGAAAAAAAATGTTTCAAAATTAATTTGACAGCACTTTTCTTTGTAAGGAGTGTGTTGGAGTCCACCCTGGAATCAGTTTCGATTGAATCAAAAGTAATTTACTAGGATTTAAATGGAAAATTCTATTAAAAGTTTTAAATTTAATATTTAAATACCCAATTCTGACCCACCCTCCTCCTTATTCCCCTCTTTCGTAACATTTCTAGCACCAACCTTGATATGTAGCGGACGTAGTATATGCTCCAACAATTGAATTCCTTTTCTGTTCCTTTCTTTTCTATTCTTTAAACAAATTTTTAACACTTCTTTACAAAATAAAGTCTGTGTCACTCACTGTATGTATTTGCAAAAGAAAAAAAAAACATTTGAAATGGGTGGCCTGCATATGAGAGTCCATATTGAGTGTGTATAAGTGTGTATTGGTAACTATTATTGGCCAATTTACTGCTGTTACTGCTACTGCTTCTACTGCTGCTATTGTTGTTGTTATTGTTAAGCTACTGCGACCGTTTTAACTAGAAAATGACACGCAAATTGCTTTTTATCGATCGCCAACTAAACACAACAACAACAACAGCAGGAAAATTAGAAAAACGAATAAAAGAATAAAAGAATGCCAGAATAAAAGAAAAAAATGAAAAAAAATGGGAGTACGAGAGTACAATGACAGCAAAAAGAACAAAAAAAAAAAAAAACCCAAGAAAAATATTACGAAGTAAAGGTCAATAAACCGAATTACTGGGTTACCCTACATAAGTGAAATGAATGGAAGAAGATTAGGAGGTGAATCTAAATCGCAGGGATTTACATGGAGACCGTCGTAGAGTCGTGAGGCCGCCAAGAACAATACATAGTGTGGCCATACAAGACAAAATAATTGGATATTTTAAAGAAATCTCTCAATCACTTCCACTTTGGCAATCACAAATATGCTCAACTCCATAGGCCATAGAACCACTACAACATCTTGCGTTCGAAAGTGTCAGCCATACGAGCTCCGGTAAGGATTATTAAGAACGAAAGTATATCTATGAAGGAAATCAGCAAACTTTCTGGGAGCCAGGCTATCAAGACACTGACAATCGATAAGACGGTTTATGGTTGCCGCCTTTCATCAATAAGACGACTAAGCGGTACGACATTAATAGTATGAAGAGGGCAGATATGACAAAGGCATTATCGAACTCTCTGATGAGTTCTCGACATAGGTAATCTCATTGAAGGCCTATGATTACTAAGAAAATAACGGATTCTACTAACGTCATGTGGCTTCGAATATAAACAATATACCGCAGCAACTCTGGCCAAGATTGGATGAAAAACTCACGGAAAATATATTCACACTTCAAAGGTGAAAACATTTCTGGGCATTGCACTACTGGCACCCATGCGTGCTGCATTGGTATTTGCAGGAGCTGCAGAGATCCGGAAAGACGTACGAATTGTTATTCATCTATTGTGTATAGCCCCTGGATCTTCTATTCCATAGACGATGATGTGTCGAAAATCGCCTTTAGAAATCTTAGTGGCTTTAACAGAACATCTGGATGATCCCAAAACCAAATTTAAATGGACGACAAGGGTCCATATACTTATATCCTCAGTGGGTTGATCTCATTACCATGGTTTGAGAACTACTTCTACTACCTGCCTACAATCAGTCTCTACTCATCCTCCTAGAGCCTCCACCTCCTGTTTGTACAGACAGGTCACTGCTTAAGACCTCCGTGCCGATAAATTAATAGGCGTTCGTGAAGATGGAACCTAAATAATCTAGCCATTTATATAACAGCCAGAACCCCCAGGACTTTTCTGTCAAATATAATAATCAGAACCCACTTCAGCTTTGGTAGAGAGTCGATTAGGCTTATAGAAGTCATATCTGTTAGACACTGTACGGTTAGTAATATGTGGAAAGCTCTAGATTACTCACGTTATATATCCAAAGAAGTCAGGACGAAGACGAACCGGTACAACACCTTCTTTGTGACTGTACGGCTCCACTGTAGCGTAGATTTAGGTACCTTGTAGCATGTCTCTTTCACGATCTAGACTCGGTCTCAGGGATATGTCACCGACAAATCTGATTCATTTTGTTGGGTATACCGCCTAACTCTCTTTAGAATAATATTAAATGCACTTTCCGGTGTAGGATCTTGTTGAAAAAGAAACAGAAGACTGAGAGAATGGAAGCCTAGAATACACCGGCTTTGGCAAAGTTTTGGAATTCAGTCAGACTACCTACGGGCTCAATTCCAGGGCTAGGAAGAGGTAAAACAGTCTTAAGAGTAGAATTGAATTAGAAAAATAAAGAAAAACGCTTCACTTTCCCTTAATGCCATGCATAGGGTGTTGCCAGACATACAATGTATTCCAAATGAAGAAAAGTAAACCCAAGAAAGGAAAATAAAAGAATAGGAAAAAATAAACCGAATATTGGTTATAAATAATGAGTGGTTGAGTTACGGTTACTTGTTCGTTTGAATATTTCATTATATTCTGCTGCTGGCCGCTGCTGCTATTGCCGCTGCCGGTGCTATTGCAACCATTGTGTGTGTGCTGTTCATGTTCATGTTGTGCTTTTTGCTTTCCTATTCATCATGGTTTTCCATTCATTTTCACTTCTGTATGCAAATTGTAGTGGAAATTCATGAAAAACTATAACGAAAGCTGTGGATAATTTATTGGCAGTGAGTGGCATGTCTGCATATTGATTTTCCTCCTATTTTTTCTATTTTTTTTTTCTTTTCTTTTGATTTATAAGTTAACATAGCACAGCATAGCACCACCTTCACCAAGCAATGACTTGCTTTAATTTAACATTGTAATATAAAGAAAGGAAGAATTTCGTGTGCATGGAAGAAGCCTCCTTTTAAAGTTATGTTGGACTGGTTTTGGTTTCAAAGAAAGTTGTTCTCCTCTACTTGATCAATTTATTTGTACAGGTTGATGTGTATTCATTCAAGTCTTCTCCAGAAGTTGACAATATTAAACGAAGTACTCCAAGAAAATTATCTGTCACTAGCGATTAGATGATCTTGATGAAATTTTTATATCACTATAGTGTTTGGACTTTGCCCCATTGCCATTTAAATGACCGCCTATAAACTAGTTGCGCCTTCAACGGTAGTTGTCGTTAACATTTTTTGCATATTTCAGGCGCTATTTCGGCGAAAACTTGACGAATGTTGGTGTTTCAATGCTTCAACCTTAGGGGAATAATATCCGCATAGACAAGGTCTTTAACCTAGGCCCAAAAAATAGTTTGAAACATTAAATCACGTGGTCTTGGTAGCCAATTGATGACGCCTTAGGTTAGGAAACTAGGTCGTCATCCTGACTGAAGGGTTGTAATGACCAATTATGTATGTATGTTAGGTTACGTTAGGTTAGCGGACGTGTACTTGTCAATTAAGACAAGTACAGTACCCGTAGGTCGAATTGACCCATTGTACAACGTCCTAGTTTCTCACACCACTCATGTTGTGTGTGTTAATTTTATAAATGAGTGGCGGGACCTACAGTTTAAAGTCGACTCCGAACGACAGATTTTTGAGAAACTTTTTCATGGCAATTTTATTTACTCTCAGAGTTTTTGCCAGAAATCTGCTGAGGAAGTCGCCGAAGAAATACTTTTTGTATTTTTGTTTTGATGTCTGGCCTGAGGCTCGAACCCTGGCTTTACGTCTAACAAGCCAACACACTACCTACTAGACTACCTTAACCTGAAACTACTTTTTCTAGAAACTTTTCATGCATTGAAGTTAAAATCGATTTTGTGTGGTTCGTGGAACCGTATTATAGAAACCACATAACGATGAGATCACAATTTAAAATCAAGATAGTTTATCATACGTCCACAGCGCACTGAATGTGCGACTATGATACCTCCCAGACCATGATTCTCTTAAAAAAAGTCGATTTTCCCGAACGCAGCATTTTGTTCACAATAACTTCGAAATTCTGGGAGTCTCATATACAACAATTTTTCTTATTCTGGTAAACACCGAGAGAGAGAAGAAAATTGATAGCCTGTTGTTTACTGAGTTAGTCCACAAGCTTGTTGCTCTACGACCTGATCAACATATCTACAGCGTTGTGAATGGCCATACAACACAAAAATATTGCACGAGTTGGACTTTGTATGAATGGAAGTGCAAATTCAAATGCAAAATACGCCATAAAAATGCAACGCAATTCGAATTATTTGCCACATTTTTTCTAACAGAAGCAATGCAGCTATGAAGCTTGCTCGTAATCCTGACTGAAGGCTTGTAATGACCAATTATGCGTATGGAAGTATGATGCCCAAACCTGATCAGATTTATCACAAGACAATTGTTTTGAACCAACATTAAAATCTTCGTCAATTCTGTGCTTAGTTTATCGATTATGATGACCATATTCGTTCAATTACGCTCGATAAGTGAACAGGTTTTAATCACCACTTTTGTAGTGAAAGTTTTAAATATTTGTAAGCTTACTTCGAATTTTTAAGGATCCATGTTTGTAAATGGGCAACCTTTCTCTAAATAAAGAACACTTTTGATGAAAGATGTTTAACAGCTGACAGCCTAACTTGCCCGTTAATAATGGGTGATTTTTTAAGCTATAGGAAAATTTTTCAAAAAAAAAAACACATAAAATTCAGAAAAATGCATGAAATCTTTATTTGAATCGATAGTACGGTTCGTATAATTTAATGTTTGAAGATTATTTCATGCAAATGTTGACCGCGACTGCGCCTCAAATGGTCCATCCGCTTAGTCCTATTTTGGCATACTCTTTCCAACATTTCGGCCGGTATCTCACGAATAAATGCTTCAATGTTGTCTTCCAATGCGTCAATTGAAGCGGGCTTATCTGTATAGACATGAGCTTTAGCATAGCCCCACAAAAAATAGTCTAAAGGCGTTAAATCGCACGATCTAGACGGCCAATGGGCCGGTTCCGAACGTGAAATAAAATGTTCACCGAACTCGCCTCTCAATAAGTCCATGGAAGAAGAGCGCGATGAACTTTCTTAACACAGAGCACGCATTTTGATAATAAAATTCAATGATTTGCAAGCGTTGTTCGTTTGTAAGACGATTCATGGTTAAATTATAGAACAAACTGAAGATGTTTGACGGGTGAAACAAAAAACACAAAACGTCCGTGAGCTGTTTAAACCAGTGTTGCCAAAAAGATAATTGCTAAAAAATCACCCGTTATATACCTATTAAGACAGTTTGCTAGTCATACCAAAAGTCCTTATAAAATTTCCTTGAAGGCACAAGATGCCTGCTCCAAATGGCTCATTGTTAACCATGAAGTTGACACAAGAAAATTTTAAATTTTAAATTAAAAAAATGTCAGAGAGGAAAGTGTTCTACAAAAAGTTCAATCGGAATACAATACGCATAGCGGCTAAATGCAGAAGTATAAAGCAAAATTCCTATAAAAGTCGTGTTAGACTCAAAGCCGGCCATTGTCCCGCCCGCAATTAATACAAAACAATTTTGAATTCACAAAAAAATAAAATAAAACATTCTATAAAAAGTTAAATGCTGATATAACTCAAGCTCCAATTAAATTCATAGGTATTCTGTATAGTCAAGTCCTAAACTAAAGCATTATATGCGTAGATTAACACGTACTGATATCTTTCCCATTTTACAATACCACGATTATAGCGGAAATTGCAAAAACACAAATAATTAATGATTTGCCATTAAAAAAAAAAACCCCTTTAGTTTTTTAAATAAATTTAAATTTGTCACTAACTCCACCATCAAGTTTTTCCAATTTCCTATTTTCCCCGAATATTTTTTTTTAATTTTCCATTTTTACCACTTCCGTCGTCGCAACAGCACACATTATGTTGTCGTATAACAAGCAACACAAATAACTAAAACGTCGAAAGAAAAACAATTTCTATTTCCGTTTTAAGTTTTTCCACTCATTTCGTTTCGTTTGTTATCGTGTTTATCGTGTGCTTCAAATAAAAATTCATAATTAATTGCGGGTTTTTCCCGTAATTAAGTACTCAGTGACACACAAAAAAAAAAGGGTTTTTCCCTGTAAATAATTAAACGTGCATTTTCAAGTGGCCCCAAAAAAACCCAATCAGTGTATGTATTAGAGTACGGACCGCAATTGAAACGCAATTTTCAATGTTCACTTAACCGTTAATTTTTTAATAAACAATTGAACAAAAAAAAACAGGCAAAAAACACTCTTTTAGGTTAAAACAAAAAGGAAATGAAACTAAATGTCCCCCTCTTTGGAAAAAGCAACGGCCTAATAAGAACAAAATATTGAGAAAACACAAAATAGTACTTTTTAGGCAAAGTTCTTATTGGAAGAAGTATTATTTTGGAAAAAGTACTTTTTTGAAAAAAGTACCTTTTTGAAAAAATACTTTTTTGGAAAAGTACTTTTCTGTAAAATGCTGAATATTTTATTAAATGTTCTCTATACCAAACAGACGGCTTAATTGGTCATTATAAACCTTTCGTCAAAATTACAACCTAGCTTGTCACAGCCTAGCTTACACAGTACATCACAGTAGTCTGCGTTAAACAAACGTATTTGAAAAACCTTTCAAGGCAGTATTAACGGGTGATTTTTTAAGTTATTATCTTTTTGGCAACACTGGTTTAAACAGCTCACGCACGTTTCGTGTTTTGTTTCACCCGTCAAACATCTTCAGTTTGGTCTTTAATTTAACCATGAATCGTCTTACAAACGAACAACGCTCTTGCAGCATATCATTGAATTTTATTATCAAAATGCGTGGCTCTGTTAAGAAAGTTCATCGCGCTCTTCTTCCATTTTATGGTCAGTTTAATCGACCCACTGAAGCGGCTATTCGGGCTATTGTGACTAAATTTCGCACCAAATTTACATTGTTGGACATTAAACCACCAACACGCTTACGTATACAGTGTGAACTGAAGAAAATATCGCAGCTGTATGGGCCAGTGTTAATGATGACCATCAATTATCGATTCGTCGCCGTTCGCAGCAATTGGGCCTCTGTTACTCAACAACGTGGAAAATTTTGCGGAAGGATTTAGGTGTGAAGCCTTTCACAATACAGCTGGTGCAAGAATTGAAGCCGAACGACCAACCGTAACGCAGAATTTTTGGTCATTGGGCGCTTGGAAAGTTGGCCGAAGATCCACTTCTTTATCGAAAAATTGTGTACAGCGACGAAGCTCATTTTTGGCTCAATGGATACGTAAATAAGCAGAATTGTCGCTTTTGCAGTGAAGATCAGCCAGTAGCATTGCAAAAGCTACCAATGCATCCAGAAAAAGTCACAGTTTGGTGCGGTTTCTGGGCTGGTGGCATCATTAGACCGTACTTCTTCAAAGATGCTGCGAATCGTAACGTAACTGTGAATGGTGAGCGCTACCGTGATATGATATCCAACTTTTTTTTTGCCCAAAATGCAAGAGCTTGACTTGCATGGCATGTGGTTTCAAGAAGACGGTGCCACACGCCACACAGCACGCGTAACAATGGACTTATTGAGAGGCGAGTTCGGTGAAAATTTTATTTCACGTTCGGGACCGGTCAATTGACCGCCTAGATTGTGCGATTTAACGCCTTTAGGCTATTTTTTGTGGGGCTATGTTGAAGCTCATGTCTATACAGACAAGCCCGCTTCAATTGACGCATTCGAAGACAACATTGAAGCATTTATTCGTGACATACCGAGCGAAATGTTGGAAAGAGTATGCCATAATTGGACTAAGCGGATGGACCATTTGAGGCGCAGTCGCGGTCAACATTTGCATGAAATAATCTTCAAACATTAAATTATACGAACCGTACTATCGATTCAAATAAAGATTTCATGAATTTTTCCGAATTTTATGATTTTTTTTTTTTGAAAAATTTTCCTATAGCTCTTAAAAAATCACCCATTATTTACTCCCACAGCTTTTGTCTGAAGATTGCTGAGAGGTAGTCCCAGAAAGAAATATTTGAGGTGTCCGAGATGGGGTTTGAATCAACACAGTGCCTACCTCGATTACAGGGACTATTCTTTTAAAAGTATTTTTCAAATAAGATTTAAAAAAGTGCCTTTGATTACAAAAAATCCGAAGGCATGGTTTAAGTAAAGGGGAGACTAAGTGGACTCCAGATAAATAGCCAAACAAATAAACATTCAATACCAAGACCTTGAGACTTAACACAGGTAATCCCAACAGCTTCACATTAAATACACAACAACTCTGGGCACAAACGGGGGCAAATTGAGATCAATATTCTGCGGAGATTCAACCAAGACTACTTCTATTAGAATCATCAGAAGAGGACGCCCAATTTCTTTCTTTTTGAAAAGACACCTTAATGATCATTTAGTGCTTTAACGAAAAAAGTACTTTATACAACTTACATAAATAGTACTTTCGTATAAAAATTTGAAATTGTTTATTAAATTTGGAGAAGTGAAGACATCAAATTAGCATCATTTGATGGACACTTAAAAAAATTTAAACAATTTCGAAACTGCTTTCAAAAAGTACTTTCTGTAAAGAGCTTAAAATAGTATTTAATTTAAAAAAAATATTTTAAATAATCCTGTTGTATTTATTCATAACTTTCACTTTTCACTAATCACTGCCTAGATTTCGACATTAATTGCACTTTTATGACAAAAGTGCTTTTATAAATTCCTATGTAAGGTACTTTTATGAAAAGTATTTTTATTAAAAAATTTCAATAAAACTTAAAATTTAATAAAACTTTTATGGTACTTTTCTAAAAAGTACTTTTTGTAAGGTACCTAAAATAGTACTTTTCTTAAAAAAAATTAATTTCGTTTTATAACTCTGAATATAATAATAATATTTAATATATAAAATAATAATTAATATATAAAATAAAAAAATGCTAGTGGTCCGTTTTCAAAAAGGGCTTTTTGAAAGTGATTTCGGATAAACTCTTCAATGGTTGGGCTATTTACCCTGACAAGTCTAAAAAAATAAAGGCTAATAGGTGCGCAGAGATCCTCATTTTTGCTTTCGGCGGAATATAGGCAGAGGTTCAGAGGGCCAAACTAGTCAGAAACCATTTTCCGGAAAACTCAAAAGTTACGATTTATGTAGACAACCAGTCACATCTGGTCTGGGAGCATAAATGGTCGCTAAGTGCTCTTTTGTCAGATTATGAGATTAAATTATGCCGGATAGGTGATCATTGCAGAGATATTGGATATTGAACGAATTGGAAAAATCAAGCTCAACTTCGAAGAGCACCAATAATGATTTTTTTTAATTAGTGAGGAAAAATTCCAATCACTTATAAAACCTGCAGAGGGACGTAGAACAAACTATAGGGTTGCAGGACTCTTATAGGCAAAGCTCAACCCTATTGGAACGAAACTAATCCAACTAAACATAAGTAGACGTGAGATTAGAGTTATTATAGCAGTGCTAAAGGCACCCTTTAGCGCCCTTTAGACATAGAGACATAGGAAGGAAAATTAAAATCTCTGATTTCTCTGTAGGCTATAAGCAGAGAAAATAGTGAAAAAATTCCAATGACACTGTTTTTGTCAGCAGATGCGTAGTAATAGATGGCTAGTTAATCGATTTATTGACACAACTATTAGATCTGAAGGACTGAAATCGTGAAAATCTTACGGGGTTCATAAACCCGATTGGCTGGCTATGGCAATACATTAGAGGAAACATTTATGTATCTAAGGCAGTCATGAGGGCTAATTTTTGTACTCGCCCTTCCTTCCTTCCTTCCTTCTTACTCCTTGTTATTTAGATTTTGTTTGCAGCTTCTTCTCCCTTCTTTTCACCCTTTTCCTTTTCTTATATGGAGGCTCACAATGGACTAATATGTGCTCTCTGGGAAAAGGCGTAAAAGCTGACCCAATCTATCCTAAGCGCTATGAAATGGTACTTTTTAAAAGATACTAAAAATAGTACTTTTGTTGACAAAAATATATTTATTTTTATAGCTATTTATCGATCTCTTAATAATATTAAGTCAACAAAGGTACCTTTTTTAAAATAGTACTTTAATAAAAGTACTTTAAAATACTTTAGTACTTAAAAAAAGGAATTTAATTAAATACAATGGACTAATATGTAGTCTCTGGGTGAAGGCGTAAAACCTAACCCAATCTATCCTAAGCGCTTTGAAATGGTACTTTTTGAAAGGTACTAAAAATAGTACTTTTGTTGATAAAAATATATTTATTTTTGTAGTTATGTATCGATCTCTTAATAATATTAAGTCAACAAAGGTACCTTTTTTAAAATAGTACTTTAATAAAAGTACTTTAAAATACTTTAGTACTTAAAAAAAGGAATTTAATTAAATACAATGGACTAATATGTAGTCCCTGGGTGAAGGCGTAAAACCTAACCCAATCTATCCTAAGCGCTTTGAAATGGTACTTTTTGAAAGGTACTAAAAATAGTACTTTTGTTGATAAAAATATATTTATTTTTGTAGTTATGTATCGATCTGTTAAAAATATTAAGTCAACAAAGGTACCTTTTTTAAAAGGTACTTTAATAAAAGTACTTTAAAATACTTTAGTACTTAAAAAAAGGAATTTAAATTAAATTTAATTTAAGTGATGTATATGTGCAACAAAATTGCAAAGTTTGAAATTCAAAAGTTTCAAACACTATTAAAATTTTAATGAAATTCCCTCTCTAAATTTGGTACTTTTTGCAAAAGTTAGAAAACATTCCTACAAAACAATTCTTAATCATACGTGTTTCCAAGTTCTTTTTTTCTCTTTTCAGTTTTTCTTTACAAAAGTGTTCCCCTGTGGTATTTGCTGGCATTTTTAAGAAATGTTCGTACATTTTTTCACTCCCCAATTAAATAAAATTTGTTGTAGTAAGTATTGAGTCATTAAGGGCATTTGTGTTTGAATATTGTTAATGGATTTGGTGAAATTCCATTTTCCATTTTCTACAATACATTTGAGGGTATTTTAAACACAGTCTGTCTGTCTGTCTCTGTCCACCATCTGCCAGCCATTGTAATATCCCCTCCAATATAAAGGTAAAGAGGAGTAGGCATGATTTGAATATAGTAAGGGGGGAAGTGTAAAGTATAATCGTATTAGTTTTCTTACTTGGCATGCTTTTGTTTTTGTTTTTCTTTTACTGTTACCGTTACTGTTACCGTTACTGTTACCGTTACTGTGTTGTTACTTACATTGGCTATGCAGTAGTAAAAGGTACACATATTATCCAAAGATGTTGCATGTTTTTAGGAGGGATTACGAAATAATAATGATTTTAGCTTAAACACTCACTCTCACTCTCTCTCTCTCTCTCATACACACACACACACACTTTTGTACACTAAAACGGCAAACAGTAACAACAGCAACACCAACAATAATCGTTATAATCGAACTTAGAGGCAACAAATGTTTTAAAACGATTTCAAACTAATGGAGGTGATGGTGGTGGTTGTGGTGGTGACTTCTTAGTCTAATGAATGAACAAAAGAACTCATCAACAACAACAATACACACTTGCCGCTATTTATGCCTTTATGTAGTCTTATAAAGGGTGTTTTTTATAGAGGTATAGAAATTTAAGTTGGCATTACTTTTCAAGATGGCGACCGATTTAACAGCTGTCAAGTGATTTATTCTCAGTTTGGTTTGGCAATTCATCATGAATAGACTCACGCCTGAACAACGCTTGCAAATACAGTGCAATTTTATATCGAAAATAATGGTTCTGTGCGGAAAACGTATCGCGCACTACGTCCATTTTATCGTCGACAAAATCGTCCATCAGAGCAGTTAATTCGATTAACCATGGAACGTTTTCGCACCACGTTTACTCTTATTGATAACTCGCATCCCCAGCTATTGCTGCTGTAGAGCGTAGCATTGAGGAAGACCCGAATGAGTCCATCCGCCATCGAGCACAGGAATTGAATCTGTGTCCATCCACTTTATGGAAGATTTTGCGGAAGGATCTTGGTTTGCGTGCTTACAAAATCCAACTCGTGCAAGATTTGAAGCCAAACGATCATCAAGTAAGGCGTAGATTCGTCGAATGGGCCCAAAACGAGATTACCGTTGTTCCCGATTTTCATAAGCGAATTTTGTTTAGCGATGAAGCGCACTTCTCGTTGAATGGCTACGTCAACTAACAAAACTGCCGCATTTGGAGTGAAGGTAATCCTCAAGTGTATGTGGAAACACCGTTACATCCAGAAAAACTGACTGTTTGGTGCGCTTTATGGGCTGGTGGAATCATTGGTCCGTACTTTTTCAAAAACGATGGTGGCCAGAACGTTACAGTCAATGGTGATCGGTATAGAGCCATGATTACTAACTTTTTCATTCCTGAATTGAATAACCATGATGTCCAGGAGATGTGGTTTCAACAAGACGGGGCAACATGTCACACAGCTCGTGCCACAATAGATTTATTGAAAGACACGTTTGGTGACCGCCTAATTTCACGTTTTGGACCTGTGAATTGGCCTCCAAGATCTTGTGATTTAACACCGCTAGACTACTTTCTGTGGGGCTATGTAAAGTCATTGGTCTATGCGGTAAAGCCACAAACGCTTGACCATTTGGAAGACAACATTCGCCGTATTATTGCCGATATACGGCCACAAATGTTGGAAAAAGTCATCGAAAATTGGACGTCCAGATTGGACTACATTCGCGCCAGCCGTGTCGGTCATATGCCAGAAATCATATTTAAAATGTAATGCCACAAGATTATCTTTCGGATAAATAAAATGCATGTCAATCGAATAATCCATCGTTGTTTTATTGCAACTTAAAGTTCTATACCTCTATAAAAAAAACACCCTTTATATGCTGCCTCCTAGATTTACTTTAAGAATGTGAATTGGAAGCGGAGTAGAAGAACTTTCAATATGAATTGTAACATGCCCACACAAGTCTTAGCCAAACATGATGAATGAAGTCTTACAAGTTTAAGGTGGAGACCCGGGGGGTGTTTTTCCCTGTACATTTTCTACAAATAAATTTCTAATACAGGTTCTAGAGTTGTGTATGCCTATGATTGAACTCTAAAGCATGCAGGTTAAGTGATAGAAAATGAAAACAATACCTGAAATCGACTTGAGTGGTATTTGGGGGTGGTTAGAAGAGCAACATTGTCTTCATCACCTCCTATCTTTTTCGATTACAGTAAATGAAAGAAAAAAAAAACTCGAAAATTTTAAAAATTTCTTTTAATTTTTAATCCTTTTAATTAATTTGCATATTAATGTTGCATGATATCCATGAGACTTTAAAAATAATCACGTTTTATGCCATGAGTCTCCCGCAAAGAAGCGGTATCAAGTCGAGGTAAACATTACCATTGCATTGTTTGAATTTCATTAACAGTTTCTAGATTGAAAGAGTTGCCATCTGCCGTTTCCTAGAAACCATAATCGCTGCAAAAATTTATTGGGTTTTTGTATTAGGTGTAGTGGTGAGAAACATCACTCAAGTGATGGTGCTTGTTGTCTGACCTTCTCACAATATACGTTGCAATATTACCCACTTTGAGGTATCTAAAATTCATAAGGAAGTATTACCTGAGATTTCTTAAAAAAAAAAAATAAAAAAAAAATCGTAAAAACTTTGCGTTTTCTTTCAATTGTGAACTTGGATGGAACTTGGATTTAGACTACGCCACGCATTTGTCTTATAAATGCGAGTATATATGTACTTATGGATTTGGTTAAAAGAAAAACTGTGTATAAAATACTCTGTCTCCCGATGAGGCGTGTAATCTTAACAACCATAACGAGCATGTCGTTCGGAAACGACTTTAAGCTGTAGGTCCCCCGTCACTCATGCATAAAATTAACACACACAACATAAGTGGTTTGAGAAGCTAGGTCGCCACTCTAATTAAAGTGCTGTGAAGACCAATTATGTATGTACAGTGGTGGCCGTATAATTAGAAACGATGTTTCTGGAAAAGAATTCTCTGGAGAGACGAATCCAAGTTTAATTTGTCCCAATCTGATGGAAAAACGTATGTAAGACGTCCTCCAAACAAAGCCTTTGATCCCAGGTACACAGTGAACATTGTAAAACAAATTAACAAACATACATGTTGCCAAGTCGTTTCTAATTATAAGGCCATCACTGTATGTACGAGCATATTTTGAAGCCACGATTAAAAATTACTGCAGAAAGATCAGATATTCCGCTGACTTAAAGGCAGCGTATTCTTAAAAATCTTCTGATGAGTAAAGAAGAGTGAGTGGGTGCTTTGAAAATACTCTTTAAAAGCCTGGAAGGTGAATACGAAGGCTCTTATCAGCAGAAAACGGCAATTCTAAGAAGAAGGCGCCAGGAATGAGAAAAAGGCGATTTTATTTTAGATTAGGTTGGAGGATTGCCTTAAACAATGCTCACTTGAGTCCTTCAAAAGCCCCCTTGCAAAGACATTGTAAATGTTTAAGCGTAATCCCTAGATGGCACTTTGAATCTAATTCCACACTTTTATGAAGATCCGAATTTTATTTAAATCAACCGAGTGAATTTTTAGTCTGAAATCTTCAAGTGAAGAGCAACGAGGGGAAAATATTCAGTTGCCTCTTCGTTAATAATGGTCCGATCTGCGCAAACTATTATTTTCCAGTCTAGTGATGCCTTTGCAGTAAAGATTGTCTGCAACAAAGGCATAATTTTTCAATGATTTCAGTTTTGCACTACAGCAGACATAGCGGCGATGAAGCGATGCCCCCCAGTGTTAATTGGTAAGCCTGGTTTAACCAATCTTGATAATTTAAATCATAACTCACTCTCATCGGATCGAGTTCAAAAATGAGAGAAGTTAAGAGATTGAAATTACCGCATAAATCCCTTCTTTTTAAAATAATGGAGGATGTAGACGAATCACATATTAGAGTTCGCATGCTAGCATACCACGAAGTAAGTCTGTGTAAATCTAGGAGCACGCAAGCTCGAATCTAGGAGCACGCAAGCTCGAATCTAAAAGCACGCAAGCTAGAATCTAGGAGCACGCAAGCTCGAATCTAGGAGCACTTCCCTGCATACCAAAAACAGTACATCGGAATGAAAGTTGACCTTGTACATATCAAAATACACTTACAATGTAGATACACGGTATTGTACCCAGGAAAAGAAGAAACTGCGAATAACGAAGGTCAGTCTAGCACGTAATCTCCCACTAAAAAGTTCGAATCTAGGGGAAAGGACCTATATATCAACAAGAAGTAAATCGGCATGTAACTCGATCTCACAAATATCAAATCTCCAGTCAAAACATGGACACGACACACCGTATACCAGGGAGTCAATCCTTAATATTAAACGAATTGAGGGATTAATTGGAATTCTAAGGCATTTTTTATCAAGCATCTATCAGAAGAAAGCTAGGTTAGGATTCAGTAGAGCGTAAACATACTAAAGATTCCCTTTAAGTCCATCTGGCTAGTAATGGAGCTTAAGAGAATCACGTTAATAGTCTTTGTGAACGCACCACAACACTATAACGACTGGTGTTATACTTAAAGAAGTCACTGCAGTCTAGAAGGTAGTGTGTTGACCTACTAAATGAGAGACCGTGGTTCAAAAAAAATATTTCTTCAGCAACTGCCTCTCAGCAGCCTTTTGGCAAAACTTCGGAGAATAACTAAAATTGCAACGAAAAGTTCCTGAAAATCTGTAATTCGAAGTCAACTTTAAACTATCGGTCCCCTGCCGCCTATGCATAAAATTAACACACTGAACAACGCTTGGTTGTGATCCTGACTTAAGGATGGTCATAAGCAATTAAGAGACTAGCCGCCATGACTTAATATAATAATGCCACGTGGATGTAAGACATGCTATTTCAACCCTTCTATACTGAATAAGCCTAGGAATCTATTGACAACAGCTGTTCAGAGTAGAAGGCAACATTTAGAGAGGTTTACTGGTGTTCTTTCCCTTCCCTTCTATAATTTATTCATTCTTCTTGCAAACAATGACTCTCTATCTGACAGTCCCATAAATTTATTTCAATGTAGCACACGCCATAGAGCTCGTAAACTCGTAAACTCGTAAATTATTTAACGTCTGAAAGTCCGAATAGACATTAATGGACTAATTTGTTTAGTTTTAAACTGTAAACGATGACGCTGATGACGACAATGACGACAATGACGTTTGAAACAATGAAAGAACCAACAAATTCAATAAATAATCCCCCCCTCCTCTGACAAAAAAGAATAAAAAAACCAAAAAACAACACAATAAACTTAAAAGAAAGGAAGGAGAAGAAAAAGGTTCTGGAAAAATAAAAAGGCATTCGACCATAAATTGTAGGAAAAAAAATTATTGTTTGTCTACAACGATAGTGACACATCATAAACAAAAAAAATTTTGGTGTTGTTGTTGCTTTAAATTCGTGGCATGATTAGATATTATTGCAACAACACTCACCATCATACCACCACACCCTCCTATCACCCACTCTCATCCCTTACTCCCGACACAACACTGAAGGATGTGAGTGAATGTCTTTTGTGTGAATGAAAAGAATCAAAAAATAGCTCGTGTGCTACCATGTTGCTGTTGCACAATTGGTGATGGTGTCATGTTTTGATGTTGAATATCAAATAACATTCATACACACAAGAACACACACACACACAGACGTTCAGTCACTCAGTGAGAGAGAGATGTATACATACTTGCCTCATTTGACAATCGAACAATCGAATGAAATGCGTTGCACAGCACATCGTACACAGTGCTCTGTGTTTACGTACATGACCGTCACCATCACCATCACCGCATATCCTTGACCAATAGAATCACTTGCACAAGTGAAAGGAAGAGAGAAATAATCGTAGATGAGATGAACGAAATGATGGTTTAGAATTAATCGCTGCGCTATGGATTGCATGCGCTGGTATTTCTTCTCGGCTTAACGATGGTATTAGTTGGGGGAAAAAATTGTATTCCGATTTAAAACCTTTTAGATTAGAGAAGACGAATGACTCAACATAAGAAAACAGGCATTATTGTTGCGATCTCTATGTAAAAGGCAGATGACCATTGACCGTAAACTAGGGCTCTTCAACTCCCTCGTACTCCTGCCGCGCTGGATTTTTTCCCGGTGTGAAATGATTGCTAATGAAGCATCTCTCGCCGATCTAGGTCAGGTTAAGAAGTTTATGGTTCCGCTGTGTGTTCACCAGTGTATTTAGAAATTCTTCTTTGACCGTATGTACACCACCTTCCCTGCCCGTTAAACGTAATCCAACCTACTGCTGTAAAGAGTAAATGATTATCTCTCACAGTCGTGAATAACACGTAAGAACACCGCTGTATGTAGACTTTATTCTTTGACTGTACATATTCCTAGCTTCTAAAGGGTCCGCCAAATAACTTTTTTTTTTTGAAAATGCTTTATTTGAAAGTACAATCCTTTCGGTTAATAATGGAAAATAATTTCATTCAAATGGCTGCCTCGGCTGGCCATGCAAGTAGTAGTCTACAAGATCGGTCCAATTTTTAAGCACATTATCGATTGTGTGCAGCTGTATTTCACCAATGGCTCCACGAATATTGTCCTTTAACGCATCAATTGTCTCTGGCTTGTCGGCGTAACACTTATCTTTGACGGCACCCCACAAATAACAGTCCAACGGTGTCAAATCGCAGTTCCGAGGTGGCCAAACGACATCAGCTCTGCGGCTGATAATTCGATCTTACTTTCAGTCGCTATGTGGCTTCTTAAACTTATGCTTGAAGTGACGCAAAGTCAACGCCAGTTAAGATAACACTTGGAAAATATTTTAATCGGTATTATTAACACCAAAGACTGATGGATTTTGTAAGACCAGTGAGAAAGCATTTACTCACTTTCGAATGCACGATATAGTGAACAGTCGCCTGGCAACCGCTTGCATAAAACGAGTATAAAATAAAGGCTCAGTATAGAGTTCCTACTTCTTTCACAGTTCAAGCGTGGTTAAGGCTTTGTTTTGGACCGCCCTTGCCTTCAAACTGCGGGCGGGTCATTTGTTAGAGTTGAAAATCGAAACCCCACTGAATCACTTCCAACTTCGCTGTACACTTTAATGTCACACTTCCGGAAAAGACATACTCAGGCTGTGATTAATAAGGCCACTTGGGGAAGTTTTGCAAAGTGTTGTCCACTCACGCTCTCTGAAGTGAGTGAGTTCATGCGTGATGCATTATGTTCACTCGTGCATTGAAATCTTAACCTCACTTTCAAAGTGTAAAACACTGTGCCCACGTGCTTTGAAAAGCCACGCTACTTGCTTGCCAACCCAATATTACGTTTGGACAAAAGCTGACTGCTGTCACACAATGTGATCATGCACTGTTGTTGTTATTGTTGTTATTTTGTCACTTGATTCATTCATTCGTTCATTCATTCATTCCATACTCACATAGAATGTATCAAATCATGTTTTGTTTTATGTGTGCTGGCTGGCTGGATGGCTGGCTGGCAGGCTGGCTGGCACTCATTTGTTCTTCTCCCACACACACTGTACACTTGTATCGTTCCAAATTTAAGCAGCAGCCAAAATGGAAAGCAGCTACAGAATGAGAAGAAGACGAAGACGATTGTATTAGACCAAGCCGTAGTCATTGTCTGGGCAACAGTAGTTGTAGTGTAGCCGTGTAACTCTTGCAATGCGTAACTAACTGCCCGATTTTGTGACCACCATTGACCAGACCATATATAACAAGTTTGGATAATTTATATGCAGATGCAGATATTCATTGCATCACTTCTTCTCCTCCACTACTTCTTTCACTTGACCAAAAATATGCCAGAGGAGGGGGGGGGGGATAAGCCCTTGTTGCCTCAACAACCAGCCTTTGATTCTCCCCTTCCCCAGAACTGCAGTATCATTTCTTGTATCGCATTGTCATCATGTTGCACAATTTTCACATTCGACCTTAACAGCGCTATATACGTCCTTCCCCGTCCCCTCCTCCCTCCATTTGATGCTTTTGTAATTGCATTTATAGCCAGCCAGCCAACCAACCAACCTTTTCTTGCTGGAATCTGTGCTGTACGTACTCCTGCTGCTTGCTACTGGGCTGGGGCTAACTGCTGGTTTCAGTAGTCATTTGTCATTGTCTTGTTAGTGTAGAGCAGGGGGACGAACACCGCCGTCAGTCACTCATTTGTTTTTTCCTTTTTGCATTTTCTCTTGCCATTGTTGTCGTCCTCCTGTATTGTTTATAACTTGTCGTAGCGGCTGTTGCTACTCCTGCTGTTTCTTATTGCGACTACTACACACTACACTACACTGCACTACACTACACTACACACACTCAGCTGTCACATGGTCTCTGTGTTTTTAAATGCACATTTAAATGGCATGACACACAATGCCAACGTCGAACCATAAAATAGAGACAATTTATAATGAGTAAAATAGGCAGAGAGAGAGGGGAGGGAGCCCAAAGCACGGGGGAAGTAGAATACCCCATTAGAGAGTGAAATGGTCGTTTATTACATAAAAATTATGGAAAGCGTAGGCAATATTTTAAAATCATATTTAACCCATTGTTTAAGCTTCAAATTTGTCAATTTGAAAACGAAAGCAAGGGGGTGGGGAACATCCGCAAAGGTACCTAGCCTCAGAAATTAGTTTTTCTTTATTTTGATGAAAATCTCGAAAGGAAGACAACATATCGACCACCCACCCTTCACAGAAAAAGGGAGAGAGCTTGATTAGCGGCCTGGTTATTGGTTTGTATTATGACAACATGTCCAAACTTTACCCTTAGTAGGACCTTACACCTGAAGAGTCCGCCGTCTAACATAACCTAAAATAATAACACTGAGTTCTCGTTAGCCTTGAACCCCCTCTCACATGGCAAGTTGTGGCAACAACATGATGAACAAGGCTGACAATTTCTCTTTAAATAGAGCAGACTAGCCCCCATAACATCGTGCCTAGTACAAAGAGCTGTTTTGAGCACTTAAGGCACTCAGAAAAACTACATGAAATATTCTGCTTTATTAAGTACAGTTTCGGCCGTCAAGATAGACTTGCAAATCTTGAAAACATAATGAAAAGTAGACCAGAGTGAAGTATTGAATTATAGGCGAGTTGGTATCTTTTAACGCTTTGCAATGCTTGCACTGGCGGTCAGTTGCAGTTGCTCCCCTGAAGACACGTAAGTGATTAGATGCTTTTGAACGACTACTTATTCGGTCGTTTCTTACAATGGATTACGAATTCGTGTTTTATTCATGTCCTCTGATTGCAGTCGAAGTTCTTTCGTTTTCGTACTGGGGACGCCAAAGTTGATGCTTCAATAGTTCTGCTCCATACACGTGCACAGAGCCTGAAATGCACAACAAATATGGATCAGCGAATTTGTTTAAGTCAATATTCCTACCTTCTGTTCACCAGATCCAGAGGATCTCTGAGTCTTAGTGTTCAACTCTGTTACACAAAAATTGCTTCTGTATGATAGAAAAAGCTCTTCAAACGTGCTATTTAACGAAGAATGTATTTCATGCATCAACGGTTCTGCACCGAATTTCCACAAGTCAGTGTTTACAGCCAATATGGTTCTCAGAGTCTGGAGGCTCAATTCACATCTACTATTCACACATTAAGGGTACCAGCAGCGAAAGAAGAAGAAGGAAGAAGACAAATGGCTATGGCAACTGCGGCTTTTAGTCACGTAATTATGTGACTAACTAGCCATGGATGCTTCAGGAAATGCCTGCCCAGATTTGGACATGATACCTCCCCTACATGATACCGGCCCAAACTGCGTAGCTAAGGAGGAAGATTTAGATGGCCCGGGGAAACGAGTTTTGGGTTAAACCGGTTTATGGGAGAGGTGTTGAATGGCTGAAGTTATGCTGGAACTCCGAAGGTTGGAGACACTAAGGCGAAATTTAATTTAATGTGAGAATGCTTTAAAGCTCAGCAGCAAATCAGCCCTCCGCAAAGTAATCCGTTACGGCAATCCCGCGGGAACAGAGTGTTTGCAGGTTATAGGGAGTGCATTTAGTACGTAGGCACCATCGATTGTGAATCATGCACACACAAAACTGTCTTTCGAAGATTCCCGTCCAATTGAAAACACATGTCACTGGTGTCCGAATCATATAATTCAAGCCAAAAAGAAGTTGGTAGTCATCAAACTATAGTGGTAGCCGTTGACAGTGATGGCCCGATGAAACAAATATCGATCGATGACATTGCTCACTTCCTTACGATATTCTCAGCATAGATAAGGAGTGATTTTCCGATTCTGTATAGTCAGCGGATTGACAAAGTCTAAAGGCCAGAGCTGAATCAGTTAGGCAGGGGAAATCGAGTCAACATCAGCTAAGTCCTAAGTAATGTACGTAGCAACTCACAGCAGTGAGCAGACAGAAGAACTAGTGAGATGGGGACCCCCCTACAGCCCGATGGGCTCAGTTCCTTTCTATAGAGTAGAAGTAGATGTTTGAAAGGACATACACCCTGAAAGGATAGACAGAGGAAGGCAAAAACCATTATCACACCAAATGAGTTTAAGGCAATTGAAACACTTTTTGAGTACTTACAAAAGGAGGGATTTGAGAGACATGCATTAGAAGACTACCCACGAGTAATCTGAGTGTAATAACTGGCCTTTGAAGTCGCCGTAGTCTAGTAGGTGGTGTGTTGGCTTATTAGACGCAAAAGCCTGGGTTCGAGACCCAGGCCAGGCATCAAAAGACAAAATACAAAAAGTATTTTTTCGGCGACTTCCTCTCAGTAGATTTCTGGCAAAAACTCTGAGCATAATAAAATTGCCATGATAAGTTTCTCAAAAATCTGTCGTTCGGAGTCGACTTTGAACTGTAGGTCCCGCCACTCATGTATAAAATTAACACACACAACATAAGTGGTGTGAGGAACTAGGACGTTGTACAATGGGTCAATTCGACCTCCGGGTACTGTACTTGTCTTAATTGACAAGTACAAGTCCTCTAACCTAATCTAACCTAACATAACTGGCCTTTGGAGCGGTCACCTTAGACTCAAAAAGCACTCGTTCAGAGTGGGTATTGCCTTGACCGCAAATTTAGATTCCGTGATAAGGAGAATATATTATCAGAAAACATTCTTGGGATCTGGGAGACATTAATGCATTGCAGACCAAGACACTTGGGTGTACATATATCAGATGCTGAGCTAGTTATTGTTCTTGCCGATACCGCGCAGTATTCTGAAGTTTGTCCCAGCAATAAGACTCGGAGACATTCTATAGATTTAGGACCGTATAGGTGATCCTGTTATAGACAGCCCGAAATGTCCCACTCAATAAATTCTATTTGAACTTGGCAAGATTATTTGAAAATTTTTTCACAGTTCTTAAGGAACTCATCTCACAACTAACGCTACGTTTGCGGTTTTCATTGTGTTTATGGCTTGAGACCCATATATGTATGCAAAAAGGTAACAACAACGGGACTTAATGGAATTTCAATTTCATCATCTCTTTGAAAATAAAAAAACGACCAGTAAAGACATGGTCAAAGACAAACGAATGCCATTAAGAGGACACACACAAATAAAGTTTTAAAGAGACAGGCACAGGCAGACAGACACAGGCAGAGAGCGACAGAGACAAATTAAACTGAAAACCAAATGAATAAATAAATTTTGTAAAGCACATACCCACACACACACGCATATGTAATAAACGAATATGCACTTGTGTTTTAAAATATGAATATGTGTGTGTGTGTGAGAGAGAGTATCAATTGATTTTTTATTACATTATCCTTGAGCTATAAATCTTAAAAAAAAAAACCAGACACATACATGAACGCAGTATCATGAGCACACGTATGATATGTACATGAATACACATATGCTTGTGATACTTCTACACACACCCATACATACTTATATATACATGCATAAAATGACAACTAAATGATTAATTTGTACAGTTTACATGTCATTACAACAACAATAAAATAAAATTTTAATTGATTTTAATTTTTTATTAAAAAAAAAAGAAAAAAAAAGAATAATTTTTTCATTCTGTTTTAAATATTTTTCAATGATTTTTAATTTATGATTTCTTTTTTTTTTTTTTATTTTTCATTGATCATCACTTGATTTTAATATTTTAATAATTAAAAATAAAGAGTGAACCATTTGGCGAATTTAAAACTAAAGTTTAAATAAAATACACACATAAAGCTCCTGATATCGCTGAAACCTTTGTTTCATTAAAATGCTTGAACAGACCGCACCTTTGTCATGTAAATGGTCTTCTCTGATTTATTAGCAGAAGCCGAAACCTTTCGAAGTAGTTTTCGAGTTTTTGTGTGGCGAACAAATAAAATCTGACGGCCTCTTCGGCCGTAGTCTAGTAGGTAGGGTGTTGGCTTATTAGACGCAAAAGCCTGGGTTCTAGCCCCAGGCCAGGAATCAAAGACAAAATACAAAAAGTATTTCTTCGGCGACTTCCTCTCAGCAGATTTCTGGCAAAAACTCTGAGAGTAAATAAAAATTGCCATGAGAAGTTTCTCAATAAATAAAAATCTGTGGTTCAGAGACGACTTTAAACTGTAGGTCCCACCACTCATGTATAAAATTAACACACACAACATAAGTGGTGTGAGAAAATACACCAGCTTATTTGATGCAAGAAAAATTGTTATCATTAAATTACTGTAATTCTAAATCAAATTAATTTTTGGCCAGTTTTTAAACGGTAGTCTATTGCAATTTATTACAACTTTAAGGTAAATTATTCATTTTTATTGTATATTATTTTATCTTAAAAATAAATTAAAAAAACAAGATAAACTTCATTCTTAAACTAGTCAGCTTATTTGATGCATGGAACTGTGTACTGAAAATTTACATAAACTTTGACCCAAAAATTTGTTCCTAATATTTGGAGCGGTAACCTTTTTGCTTAATAATATCGTTTATGCGATTTGGTACTGATTGTACAAGTTTTTTAGTAATTTCTGGCGTTATTTTGTTCCACTCTTCGAGTAATGCACGCTTCAATGTTTCTTTGCTTGAAATGTTGTGACTTCTTATATTTTTCTCCAATAACGCGCATATATTTTCAATGAAATTAATGTCCGGAGACTGTGCAGGTTGTTCCATCAAGCAGGGACAGTTTTCCTTAAGCCAGTTTTGAACAACTTTGGATTTGTGCTTTGGGTCGTTGTCTAGATAAAAGCGAAAGTTACTGGTTAGACCCAATTTTTCGGCACTTTGGAGTAAATTTTCTTTTAGAATATTCAAGTACATCACCTTATCCATATTTCCCTCGATGAAAACTAAATTACCAACACCTGTAGCGGCCATGCAAGCCCAAACCATGACACTTCCTCCACCATGTTTAACAGTGGCACACATGTTCTTTAATTCCAATTGGGTATTTAATTTTCGCCAAACGTAAGATCTTCCATCCGAACCAAAAATATTCGTCTGAAAAAATTACAGTGTTCCAGAAATCTATGCCTTTAAGAATGTGCGCATTTGCAAAAGCTAACCATAAGTTTTGCTTCTTTATTGGTACTCTTCCATGAAATTCATGTGAACGTAGAACCCGACGAATTGTTGATGCACTGCACTTCTTCCCAATACCTTCATGCACTTTATCAGCTATTTTTGGTGCTGATAATCTAGGGTTTTCTTTAATTTTTCTTACTATCCATCGCTCATCACTTACGGAAAAAATCTTGTTAGGTGCATTTCTCCCTTGTTTGCAATTCTATTCTCCTTTGAACAACGTTCTATTATATGCTGGACAGTAGACGAAGATAAATTCAATATTTCCGCAATTTTCCGCTGAGTTTTTCCGTTTTTGAAATGATGAATAACCAATTCTCGTTGTTCGATTGTGGTGCGACGACCCATATTTAATAAATTTGTCTAATTCGCTTGGAGTCAAAATGTAAACTAATATTATAATGCTAAATGTCAATATAAAGTAGGACAAGAATTAACTAAATTTTATTTTTAAACATAGCGGTATTAGAACAGTTAAATTGCCATTGCATCAAATAAGCTGACCTATTCAAAAAGTGAGTTTTTTTTGTTTCTCTTGTTTTTGTAAAAATGTAGTAGAAAGTATAACATAAATAATAATTGATCTGGAAGAATCAGTGTTGAGAATCATAATAATTTTTACTTCATTTCAATACTCCTATTTTTTTATGAGTTATAGTTATTTTAAAACTTTAGGTGTGCTTGCATCAAATAAGCTGACAACCACTGTAGGACGTTGTACAATGGGTCAATTCGACCTCCGAATGCTGTACTTGTCTTAATTGACAAGTAGACGTCCTCTAACCCTAGGTTAGGCTAACCCATTCATTAGTAGTGGTCGAAACCTTTCAAGGTAATTTTCGATTACTAGGAGGAGATGTCCTCGTAAACACAAATAATATCTAACCTTAGTGGCAAAACATCGCCCTAGTCTAGGAGATAGTGTGTTGGTTTATTAGTCGGGAGGAGCCCGTGGTTCAAACACCAGTTCAGATATCTCCAACAAAACAAAATATGAAAGAAAATATTTCTTTAGGCGACTTCCTCTCAGCTGTCTTCTGGCAAAAACTTTGAGCATAAATAAAATAATATTGCCATGAAGTTTTCCAAAAATCTGTCATTCGAAGTCAACTTTAAAATGCAGGTATACGCAGCTCATGGATAAAATTAACACACATAACAAAGCAGGTGTGAGAAGCTAAGTTGTAATCCCGATCAATGTGATGTAATAACCAGTTAACTTGGTGGCAAATTTGGCGAAGCCATAATGTGAAATAACTTTTTGCGGAAATTTCCAATGCAAATTCAAATTATAAGGCTTATAGCAACGTCTAGCTGATATCGATCAAATAAAATCGGTTATGCTAAGAAAATACCGACACAATCGCTTCTTTCGCATGCAATGGCTTTTTCACAATCACATGTGGGAAGGGAACCCTCCCCCCTCCACGCCTCTGTTAAGTTCCTTTCTATAGGGTAGAAATAGATGTTTGGAAGGACATACATACATCGTGAAACGAAAGATAGAGGGAGGCGAAGCGAAATGAGTATGAGGCAATCTAAACTGTTGTTGAGTAATTACAAAAAGGAGGGGATTTGGAAGTCATGCATCAGACTATCCACGAGTATTCTGGGTATTATTAACGAGTCCCATCTGCCCCATTTGTGGATGAAAAAAATTATTTTCGAAAAATCGGCATTAGAAACCTGTTGCTTCAGCACCATATCAGCATATCATTGGCGCCGGGTTCAATTGTTGAGGGAGTGCGATCTTTTATGAGTAGAGGTCCAAACAAAATACGTCATAATGCGCCACCTCCATCTAGAAGACTCTGTACTCTGTCTAACATTTTAAGTTAATCGGTATATACCCAGCCAAAAACCTGCACATAGTCAGACTATTATCAAGCAAACTATAAAGAACCATGTAGCCAACTTGAAGGTACTATGGCTTCCTAGTATTGCACATCCATAAAGCTCAGGTTGGGAGAAAATTTTCTTCGAAACATCAGCATTAAAAACCTGTTGGTCTAGCACCCAATTAGCTTATCTACGGCACTGTGAATGGTAATAAGCCGGCTTTAATTGTTACGTGAGTTGATTAGAATATTATTTGCATGGAAGTCAAATCCAAATGCCAAAAATATAACATAATGAGCTGTAAGATGCGCCCGCCCGGCCCAATTGTTGAGAACATTGTGCAATTGAGCAATTTGAATTATCCGCCACATTTTCACTTTTTTCCCATTATCCCTCCTCTTGGGAGCATATGGCTTCCACAGAGCATTTTCCATCTTATCCGATTGGCTGCTGTTGTTGCCACAAAGTCCGACGACATAGTTTCGTTAATCTATTCCAGCTAAGTAGGTGATTGGTATGCTGCGGCAAGCCCTAGGATAATGGTGCTGTCTAAAAACAACGCCCTCCGCGTAGGTGCTGTAGTGGTTGTGAACCTAGCTAATCGATAATCCTATTTATCCTATACTATTTCCCCGCTAGGTGGGGGCACTGCCTGATCACCCTGTGATGTTATTCTTTTTTTCATCTCCAGGGAAAAACCCCTTTTTTGAAATTCGAAAACCATGATAAACGATTTTTTTAAACAGCCTTGGGCTTCAAACCAGGTTTTTTTTTTTGTCCAACTCCAGTGGGATTCGAACCAGGTCGACTTCTCGACTAGTAGACGCCACGCCATCAAACACACTTTCACGTACAGAAGTGATAGTTTCGGGCGTGTGCACATGATGATGATAATTTAGAGACCTGAACACATTTGCAACACTTTCAAACTTCAACAAATTCCCTTCAAAATAGATCGATGGTGACGATCATAATCACTTCGAAAGCTCGTCGCGTTTGTTAACAATTTTTTCTGTCTCTACACGTTCTTCGGGTGTTAAGCGGTCAATACTGAATGGCACTTCAAATGAAAAATATTTAACACCTGACCACCTTGACAAATAGGCATTGTTGCAGCATCTAATTGGATAACTCTTTACTATGTTTTGTTTCTTTATTGGTATTGCTTTCTGCTTCTATTTGTTATTGTCTGCCTATGGCTGAACACATTGGGACAAAAAATATTCTTTTTTATGCCCAGGAAATGTTGGTTTTTTTTTCGTCTTCTATGAATTTTTGCAATAATTTTCAATAAAAATTGTTTTTCTAATTGCCTTGAACCACGATGAAATACGAGATGAAAATGTGTACGCAAATAGGTTTAGGAAAACGATTTAATTTTATGGAAGAGAATGTTTCTTTTTTTTCAATTAATTTTAATTGCTGTTAAGGAGAGAGAGAAATAATTAAACGAATTGTAAAAATGTCGTCAAATAGATTACTTAGAAGTAAATATGTACGTTGTTTTCCTGGAAATATATGCAAAATGTTAAGCACTTTAATAAAATATCTTGGAATTTCATTTGACAACAAACCGAACGGCAATTTGATTGCACTCTAGCCAATTAGAGATTTATATGGGGTGTGCCATCTATCGGTTTAAATTTGAACCATTGGTTATTTCGAATCTGGCAATACTTATTGGCATTCTATTCTGTCATAAAATTCACTATATTATATCCACTGAATTTGAACTTCGTGTCGTAACGTCACCTCAATCACAGTGACCAGCTTACAGGTCATGGTATTATGGGAAAATACGCGGAAAGAATGCAGCTTCCATTTAACGACTTCTGCCGTGGATGCAGATCCGTTGAGGAAGAGAAGACTGTTATCCACTTTATTTGTCAATGCCCATCTCTTGTGAGGTGCAGGTTATTTTTGGCTCTTCAATCCTTGTTTCGGAAGTAGCCGTAGTGTAGTAGGTAGTGTGTTGGCTTATTAGACGCAAAGCCAGGGTTCGAGTCCCAGACCAGACATCAACGACAAAATACAAAAAGTATTTCTTTGGCGACTTCCTCTCAGCGGATTTCTGGCAAAAAACTCTGAGTGCAAATAAAATTGCCATGAAAAGTTTCTCCAAAAATCTGTCGTTCGGAGTCGACTTTAAACTGTAGGTCCCCCCTTGCCACTCATGTATAAAATTAACACACACAACATAAGTGGTGTGAGAAACTAGGCCGTTGTAAAGGGTGTTTTTTATAGAGGTATAGAACTTTAAGTTGGCATTACTTTTCAAGATGGCGACCGATTTAACAGCTGTCAAGTGATTTATTCTCAGTTTGGTTTGGCAATTCATCATGAATAGACTCACGCCTGAACAACGCTTGCAAATAGTGCAATTTGATTTCGAAAATAATGGTTCTGTGCGGAAAACGTATCGCGCACTACGTCCATTTTATCGTCGACAAAATCGTCCATCAGAGCAGTTAATTCGATTAACCATGGAACGTTTTCGCACCACGTTTACTCTTATTGATAACTCGCATCCCCAGAGACGCCGTACGGTGCGTACAGAAGAAGCTATTGCTGCTGTAGAGCGTAGCATTGAGGAAGACCCGAATGAGTCCATCCGCCATCGAGCACAGGAATTGGATCTGTGTCCATCCACTTTATGGAAGATTTTGCGGAAGGATCTTGGTTTGCGTGCTTACAAAATCCAACTCGTGCAAGATTTGAAGCCAAACGATTATCAAGTAAGGCGTAGATTCGTTGAATGGGCCCAAAACGAGATTACCGTTGTTCCCGATTTTCATAAGCGAATTTTGTTTAGCGATGAAGCGCACTTCTGGTTGAATGGCTACGTCAACAAACAAAACTGCCGCATTTGGAGTGAAGGTAATCCTCAAGTGTATGTGAAAACACCGTTACATCCAGAAAAACTGACTGTTTGGTGCGCTTTATGGGCTGGTGGAATCATTGGTCCGTACTTTTTCAAAAACGATGGTGGCCAGAACGTTACAGTCAATGGTGATCGGTATAGAGCCATGATTACTAACTTTTTCATTCCTGAATTGAATAACCATGATGTCCAGGATATGTGGTTTCAACAAGACGGCGCAACATGTCACACAGTTCGTGGCACAATAGATTTATTGAAAGACACGTTTGGTGACCGCCTAATTTCACGTTTTGGACCTGTGAATTGGCCTCCAAGATCTTGTGGTTTAACACCGCTAGACTACTTTCTGTGTGGCTATGTAAAGTCATTGGTCTATGCGGTAAAGCCACAAACGCTTGACCATTTGGAAGACAACATTCGCCGTATTATTGCCGATATACGGCCACAAATGTTGGAAAAAGTCATCGAAAATTGGACGTCCAGATTGGACTACATCCACGCCAGCCGTGGCGGTCATATGCCAGAAATCATATTTAAAATGTAATGCCACAAGATTATCTTTCGGATAAATAAAATTCATGTCAATCGAATAATCCATCGTTGTTTTATTTCAACTTAAAGTTATATACCTCTATAAAAAAACACTTTACAATGGGTCAATTCGACCAACCTAACCTAACCTATCCCTATCAGCTTGACGGAACTATCATCCGTTGATGTCAAGGATATGGCTTCGTTTATCAAACTTTCGGGCTGGTTTTTAGCGTGGGGTAGTCATGCTTTAAATGTGCAGCACTTGCGCTGACCAACTTCTTCTTCCCTGGTTTGGAAGAACTTGGTCAGTGCACTTACCTTTGGCGTCACAACGAGCCGCTATGCGTGCTCAAGTGAGCTTTTGGTATCTTAAGCTACCACTCCAACCTACCTCCACTGAACGTAATGAATTGATTTCCACGCTTGAGCAACGTTGGGATTTATTGGAAATTTATTTCCAAAATAAACACAATTTGGTAGGAAATTGCACGAAAATGTCGTACAAAATTTCGTCGTAGAGAAGGACCAACAGTGCCTGGTATAAGCAAGTTTATTGCTAAAGTTCGTAAAACAGGTTTCATTGTTAATGCGTGCTCGTACAGTGCGTGCACAAAAATATCGAAGCAATGGCTGAGAGTATGCGTGAGAGAGAATACATCAACTCGTTCTGAAAAATTGAACACCAATTTACGCACCAGTTTACGTCGAATTTTGCAAAAAGGTCTCGGGGTATGACGTCTTACAAAGTTCAATTGGTTTAAGAGTTAAAGCCGCATGACCATCCGCTTCGTTTTCGCTTCGCTACACGATCACGATGATCAAAAAAAATCGGATGAAGTTTCATCTTGGTGGGTAAGTTAATAAACAAAATTGTCGTATTTGGAGCTCAGAAACCCATACGTGGTCTTACACCCAATGCACCCGCCGTTACGAGTGGCTGTTTGGTGCAGCTCGTGAAGCGAGAGCGTCATTGGCCCATATTTCTTTGAAAATAAGGACGGCGCAACCATTATATTTAATGGAGACACCTACCGCACCATGATAACCGATTTGGGTACCCGCTCTTCTTGGCATTGATGTGAACGATATTTCGTTTCAACAGGATGGTGCCAACTTGCCACACATCTCATGCGTAAAATGTTTGTGGGCCGTTTAATTAGCCCAAATGGCGATGTCAGTTGGCCGTCAAGAAGCTGCGATTTGAAACCGTTGAACCATATTCTATGGGGCGCCGTTAAAGTAAAGTGTTATGCAGACAAATCAGAGCCGACAATTGAGCATTTGAAGACCAACTTTCGTGATGCCATTGCCGGTATACGATTCTATACACTCGAAAAAGTGCACGAAAACTATTCCGACCGAATGAGGTACTGTGAGGGTAGCTGCAGCAGCCATATGAATTAAATTATATGACATTTCTAACCGGAACAATTCGACGCCTCCGTTCTATAGCATTCTAAGGCGAAAAAGTGTGTTTTGAGTAATGAGCTCTGAAAGTTTTCACGCGACATACGACCATATGTGTATTCTAAGGAGATTTTGCCCTATAACTTCAGAACGGATCGGCGCATCTTAATCAAATTTTGACAGTATTTAAGTTAGAGAACGTAGAATTTAAAAATGCAAGAACATTAAAAACGTTCTAAGTACACTTAGAACGTTATAGAATGGAGGCGTCGAAATGTACTTCGCAACAAAATAATAAACTTGACAAAATTTCAAACCATTTTTGCTTTATAGCAGTTTTAAATTTAAACTTTTAAATGGCCCACCCTATACATACGATGCTATGTATTCCAATTGTCTCCTCTAAAGTTTTGGATACATATCCGCTGAAAAAACCTGCCAGTTTTTGCTACTTTATAAGGGGGCCTAGATCTTAGCCTTGAACTGTCCATAACGGTGGCGGACATAACTTTGGTTTTCGAATTGAAAAAATAAAGCCACTTTACAACTTCCCGTAATCTGGTATATAGTAGTGTGTTGGCCTATTAGACGTGAGGCCATGATCAGACATCTCCAACAAAAGACAATATGAAGGAAAAAATTTCTACGGCGACTTCCTCTCAGCAGATTTCTGGCAAAAACTCTGAGAGTAAATAAAATAAAATTGCCATGAAAAAGTTTCTGAAAAATCTGTCGTTCGGAATCGAATTTAAACTGCAGGTTCCGCCACTGATGTATAAAATTAACACACGCAACATACACTCAGTAACAAAAGTATACATACGGTTAACAAATATCAGAAATTTTTTAATCAATCCGTCTTCGTTGAAAATCTCTATACACCCAAACCTTTTTTACACGGTAGATACGTTCCAGTAAATACCGTGTAAAAAAAAAACGCGTAAAAAAGACAAATATTATGTATGTATGTAAGTGTATAAACAAACTGAAAAGATATACATAGGATTGATGCAGCAGCCTACATATGCCTAGAAAATTGAATAACTTTATAAAAACGCACAGATTTAGTTCAAGAGTATACAAAGAGTTTTTATTTTATTTCATTTTATGATTATAGAAAAATTAAGAAAAAAACTTAAAAATTCTCTTCCATTTATAAAAATAAAATTAGTTATCAAACTCTTAAGACAATTAGGAACGGAATTATTTTCAATAAAAAAAAAAAAATTTCATTTTATTAGGAGTCATTTTCTGATAGCAAGCGCATTCTCTTTTGCTGGGGTGGCTCAATATCAGTCTCGTCAGTAGAAATACTTATTACTTCTACATCTGCAGAAGCTGCTTCTGGCGCTGGTTTATTTCTTTTAACAGCAAATTCTGTTATAGTGCGTTGTGATCCAAACTTTGGAAAGCTCTTTATAGAGCGCTCTGTATCTAGCCATACATATTTGTAGGTGGTCTGATTGAAATTTCACAGCTCTTTCAATTATGTTATCATTATTAACGATTAAACGATTTTATCCGTATAAAAAGGAGCGAACAAAAAAATGGTAAATTTGTTAAAGAAAACCGCGTTATTTCAAATTCGCGTAAAAAAAAAACCGCGTTAAAAACAGGTTTGGGTGTAATTTCCTCGATTTTAAGACAGTCTTGCATTTTTTTTTCTCTTTAAATTCTCATTTATTAATTATTACAACTAGTTATTATAACTAACAAGTAATTTACTTCCAACATTTAAATTACATTTAAATTATTATTAAATACAAATTTAAATAAACATAAACTTTAATTTAATATATATTTATGATGATATTACGTCATCAAGCCAAAAGAGAGCTTCTAATTAGGTAGGATGGCTTCCTTCTTTTAAGTCTGCGTTCCAAACCAATGGGATCAGCAAGAGATGATGCTTCTGAATTGACGTGATCCTCTGAGTCGGATGTTATGTTTTATTTTTTAACAGTATTTACACCAAGGTCACGATGTAAATCACTTGTGCGTATAATACCATGGTGCGTATACGATGCATCTGAGTACTTTGTTCTGAAAACGTTGAATAATAAATATATTTTGCTCGCTTGTGCATCCCCACCCACAATTGTGCTCCATAAGTCCATATAGGTTTTAATATTTGATTATATATTAACAATTTATTTTCAATAGACAGTTTGGATTTCCTCCCGATTAACCAGTTTAGCTTCTTCCATTTTAGTTGTAGTTCCATAATTTTAATTTTAACATGCTCATTCCAACGTAACTTCGCATCCAGTGTCATACCGTCCATGAATATAGGGGTACCTAAAGTTGATGTATTTGTAAAGTCAACATGTGTTGACTTAGAACTGTTTAATTTTATGCACCATTTTCTAGTCCATTCTAAGACCGAGGTAAGTGCGTTTTGTAACTTGTGTTTCGCCTCATTTTCAGTTCTGGCAACTGACAAAATAGCCGTGTCATCGGCAAATGTAGCCATAGTCGTTCCAGCAACTTCTGGTATATCACCAGTATATAAAACATACAAAAGTGGATCCAGAATGCTTTCTTGAGGTACTCCTCCTTGTATTTCCCTTAATTGGGAATATTCATCCTCATACTTAACGCGAAACAACCTATCCTTCAGGTAGGTCAAGGTTTGTAATGACCAATTATGTATGTACGAGTATGCAGAAGCGGCCAAGAACTTTCCCTTGAACGTTTTATAGTCATCGATGTTGTCCTCTTTCTCATAGCTTTACCTACTAACGGTGACGGCCCGCCGCTTTGGTTTGTGAATTGGAAAATTGAAGTCACTTTACAAAACAATTTCCCGTAAATAATATAAAAATAGGCCTTTAAGCTTCTTTAATCGCAATAGACCGCACCGCCTGCAGCATAGATTTCTAAATATAAATTCCCCACACATACATTGCACACAATAATTAAAATCTTTTGAAGTGGAAAAAAAAATTGGAATTGTTTTGTATGGAAGTAGGAGCAGAGAGTTACAAAGGGGAACAGAACAGTGCAGTGAATAAAGTTTCGATTTTTTTTTGCTTTGTTTTAAAACTTTTTCTTGTTTTTTTTCAACACCCAGAGAGAGATAGGGATTCTCATTTACAGGAGGCCGGCCTTATTTATTTTTTTTTCAATTTTTTCAATTTATTTTTCTATTGTTTTTATAAAATTATTTTCAGTTTTATTTTCGTTTTTTTGCTGCTTTTTTTGCTCTCTTGTTGATGCAACATTTCGTATTTCTGTTTCATTTATTTTGCAACAAAGTGGTTGAAAGTTAAAAAACAACAAAAAAAATTGTTTTTCAAATGCAATGAATTCTGAAATCCTTGTTACTCATGTTTATCGTGCATTTATTTTTTCATTTTCATTCTCATGTTTTATTTTTTTGTTTTTGTTGTTGTTCTAAAATTTCTTCACTTGAATTATTTTTTATTAGAAACATACATACATACATACAATATGTATTGTGAGAAGAGGGGGAGGAGGGAGCAGGATCCTTGCCATAATAAAGTAGTTTTCGCCATATTATGTTGTCACTGGTAACCTATTTTTCTTCGAAATTTCTTTTTGTTGTTGTTATTACTGTTTTTGCAACAACTTATGACTCGTGATTTTTCTTTTTACTTATTTGTTCTGAAATCGCTTTTTTAAAATTTTTTTTCGATTTTTTATATTCTTTGGTCTTTTTTTACATTCTGTTGTTTTCAACATGTTGCAACATGTTCCAGTTGGTAGAAGAGGCAGAACAAATGAAGTGTGCGGTTGATAATCATATGAGAGAAGGAGGCGGTAGCAGTAATGCCAACTAGAAATTCGATAAAGAAATTGTTTTCTCTTCAAAGACGATTTTCTCAAACCAGGAGCAGAGGTTTCATAACAAGCCCCATACAATTTTGAGAAATAATGGGTGATTCTTTAAGAGTTATAGGAAAAATTTACAAAAAAAAACACATAAAATTCAGAATAATTCATGAAATCTTTATTTGAATCGATAGTACGGTCCATATAATTTAATGTTTGAAGATTATTTCATGCAAATGTTGACCGCGACTGCGCTTCAAATGGTCCATCCGCTTAGTCCAATTTTGGCATACTCTCTACAACATTTCGGCCAGTATCTCACGAATAAATGCTTCAATGTTGTCTTCCAATCCGTCAATTGAAGCGGGCTTGTCTGTATAGACATGAGCTTTAACATAGCCCCACAAAAAATAGTCTAAAAGCGTTAAATCGCACGATCTGGGCGGCCAATTGACCGGTCCCGAACGTGAAATAAAATGTTCACCGAACTCGCCTCTCAATAACTCCATTGTTGCGCGTGCTGTGTGGCATGTGACACCGTCTTGTTGAAACCACATGTCATGCAAGTCAAGCTCTTGCATTTTGGGCAAAAAAAAAGTTGGATATCATCTCAGGGTGGCGCTCACCATTCACAGTTACGTTACGATTTGCAGCATTTTTGAAGAAGTACGGTCCAATGATGCCACCAGCCCATAAACCGCACCAAACTGTGACTTTTTCTGGATGCATTGGTAGCTTTTGCCATGATTTTGGCTGATCTTCACTCCAAAATCGACAATTCTGCTTATTTACGTATCCATTGAGCCAAAAATCAGCTTCGTCGCTGAACACAATTTTTCGATAAAGAAGTGGATCTTCGGCCAACTTTCCAAGAGCCCATTCACCAGCTGTATTTTGAAAGGCTTCACACCTAAATCCTTCCGCAAAATTTTCCACGTTGTTGAGTAACAGAGGCCCAATTGCTGCGAACGGCGACAAATCGATAACTGATGGTCATCATTAACACTGGCCGATACAGCTGCGATATTTTCTTCAGTTCGCACTCTATACGTAAGCGCGTTGGTGGTTTAATGTCCAACAATGTAAATTTGGTGCGAAATTTAGTCACAATAGCCCTTCAGCCCGAATAGCCGCTTCAGTGGGTCGATTAAACTGACCCTAAAATGGAAGATGCGCGCGATGAACTTTCTTAACAGAGCACGCATTTTGATAATAAAATCCAATGATTTGCGAGCGTTCGTTCGTTCGTTTGTAAGACGATTCATGGTTAAATTATAGACCAAACTGAAGATGTTTGACGGGTGAAACAAAACACGAAACGTGCGTGAGCTGTTTAAACCAAAGTTGCCAAAAAGGTAATAACTTAAAAAAAATCACCCGTTAGTACTCGTTCATTACTTTGGTCACTGTAAACAATCACAATTACGACCTAGTTCTTCGCACCACTTATGTTGTGTGTGTGTTAATTTTATACATGAGTGGCGGGACCTACAATTTAAAGTCGACTCGGAATGATAGATTCTTAAGAAACATTTTCATGGCAGTTTTATTTACTCTCACGATTTTTTGCCAGAAAACTGCTGAGAGGCAGACGCCAAAGAAATATTTTCCTGCTTCTCCTCCCACCAGGGAAAAAATAAATTATTTTTGAAAAAAATAATTTCAAATTCAGAGTTATTTCTGACATGCCCGCCCCTAATGGGTTTCTCTTTGATAGACTCTGTGATCTAAAAGCGTACGCTTTTCCATATTTTAGGGAGAAAAGCAGACAGTAAACAACAGTTCATTTTCTTTCTAGAGTCACTATCCCCTCCTTAGGGGGAGGCATGTCCTTGGTTAGGCCTCCCTTGCAACTCCAAGAGAGAGAGAATTAGAATTAATATGTAAATACTCGGTAATCGCGCAAAGGTTGGAGAAAGAGGAAGAATATTGGGATAATAGAATTGTTCGCAATCACATAACGTCGCCACCATCTTGTTCACTTTTTTTTAGTTTTTTTTTAAGCTGCATTAAATAATGTTTCTCAACTTACGCAGGGGGGATTGTTATATTTTAGCAATTTCTAGAATGATAGGATTGCCAACTGCAATTGCCTAGACACAAGGCGGATTTGTATGTTTAGTAAATGCAGTGGCAGTGGGACGTGCTCTATGTGTCCTAATGTTCCACCAGAAAAGAGACACTGCCTAACATTCTTATGATTTTCATTGTTGACGTGTTACCCCCTGGGGTGACAAGTTCTGGTTATGTGATATCAAATCAAGCACTAGATTCATTGACAATTCCTAGACCGGTTTTTAGCTTGATTCGAAAAGATTCATGCTTACAAAAGGAGAGTATTTTAGAGGTTCACATCCTGATGCTGTATGTGCTCAAAGGAGTTTTGATTTCAAAAAAATTTCTACTCCTCTCATTCGGACTCGGAACAATAATAACCTTTTCCTTCTCAGTCGATCTACAAACTACACAGAAGTCATTTGCAGATAAGTAAAGTTTCCGTGCGTGCCTCAACCTTAAAACGTGAGAAAAGCTGCAGTGACAGAGACAACGTCCCTATGATTCAGTTTAAGTAGTTGGTCGATACATTTCCTCTATGGTTACGGCCAAATGTGTCTGACAAAAAGGAAGATTCTTCGCCAAAAACACCTTCGAAGTAGGAAATATACCCCATGATGAACAAATTACTGGGCTATAAAACTTTAACTTCCTACCGCATATGAGATTCTTACCAGCGTATTTGGTGAACTACCGAAGACATTCGATAAAGCAATGACTCGCCAAGACATTAGTTACCAGGTAAGTTCACCATCGGCCAGATATTCAGATTACACCAAATTCTAGAGAAAACCCATGGAATCGTAGAAGACACTCTCCGTCTTTTTGTGGGGTCTGCTGTATGACGGTGATTATGGCTAGAAAAGGACCGCTTCATACATATCGATTTCAGACAAGGCAACAGTTTATCATGCCTCATGGGAAAGTGTTCTGCAGAAGCCGTGAGTTCATCGCCGTGGCTCTATTTATTACAAACAAAGTATTCAGATCCGTGCTTATGTCCGCGATATCAACATCATTAAGGGTGCCAATCTAGATGGTACCGCTGTCTTTAGAGTTACATTGGCTGCGCGGACTCAATCATAAGTTACGGACTGAAGATGATGTCGCGACGAGAAGGGTATTTAATAAAGGGTCCGCCAAATAACCTTTTTTTGAAAATGCTTTAAAAAAAAAACTACTGAATATTTTCCCAAATTTCTTTTTTTTTTTTATTTGAAAGTACAATCCTTCCGGTTAATGATGGAAAATAATTTCATTCAAATGGCTGCCTCGGCTGGTCATGCAGTAGCCTACACCAGAAGATGCCGATTTTGGCAAAGAAAAATCATCTTTTCAGATGAAGATCATTTCATCTGGATCTTGGCGGGTATGTAAACAAGCAAAATTGTCGCATTTGGGGCACAGAAAACCCGCACGCATACATTGAAAAGCCGACGCACCCAAAACGAGACACTGTTTGGTGCGGATTTTGGTCCAGAGGCATAATTGGGCCATTTTTCTTCGAAAATGAGCAAGGAGTGGCCGTTACAGTCAATGGCGATCGTTATCGGGCCATGTTGAACGAATTTTTGTTCACAAAAATTGAAGTGGAGGATATTGGCAACATTTGGTTTCAACAGGACGGTGCTGCGAGCCACACAGCCGAAGCTACACTTGATGTTTTGCGCCCTGTTTTTGAAGATCGCAATTATCAGCCGCAGAGCTGCGATTTGACACCGTTGGACTATTATTTGTGGGGTGCCGTCAAAGATAAGTGTTACGCCGACAAGCCAGAGACAATTGACGCTTTAAAGGACCATATTCGTGAAGCCATTGGTGAAATACAGCTGCACACAATCGATAAACAAACCGATCGTGTAGGCTACTGCAAGGACAGACGAGGTAGCCATTTGAATGAAATTATTTTCCATTATTAACCGGACGGATTGTACTTTCAAATAAAAAAGAAATTTGAGAAAATATTCAGGTTTTTTTTTAAAGCATTTTCAAAAAAAAAAGTTATTTGGCGGACAGTGCACGACGGCGTAAAGGACCATCTTATGTGTGTTGAAAGGACAAAGCCAAGAAAGCCTTGTTATTGATTGGCGTTACCAACTGACACGTGAAACAGGAGAGCCTGAAGGGATATGCTAAGGCAGGCTGAGATCCGATAATAACCAGCCGTGTTTATCGGCTTTTTGAAAAGCAAACCATTCTGTAAAAGGCATGAAAAAAAACCGCTTCAGTAGCATTTCTCTTCAAGTGGCAAACGACACAAACTGCAACAACAGTAGCAGTGACAGCTGCAGCTGCAGCAGCAGCAGTATGTGTTTAAAACTATTTTAGAAGCAGCAAAAACAAACAACAACAACAACTACATGTGTGTGTAAGAAGTTACTGTAACTATTTTTGTATTTGTTTTTAGTTGTTCGCCGCGTTAGAATAAAATTTATTTATGTATTCTTAATTCTTATTATCATTATTGTTGTTGTTGTTGTCTTTTAAGGTTTTGCCATGAAACAAAAACTCTGTATGTCTCTCGCTCTTCCTCTACGTCACTCCAGCTCTCTAGTGCAATGACTTCTTGTTCTCTTCCATTGTATTGTTGTGGCATACGATACAAATGTTGTTTCATTTTCGTGCTTCTTCTGCAACTTCGTGCATATTTTTCCAAACCGCCTCGATTTCATAATACGTACACAACAACAATTTATGTGGGTTTTAATTGTAATTTTGGATAGAAGAGAAAGAGAATAAAAGCAGGATTCTAATGTATTGGGGGCATAAGGGCAGCGAACCCGCAGGCTGCAACTGTAGAGGACATTGTAGGGTTTATGTAAAAGGGGCGTGGCAGCTATTTATCAAAGTGCCCACAAAAGTAACACAACGTAATTGTAACGAAAGTAAAATTCAATGCACCCTAAAGTATGCAACAAATAGTGACAGTGTCTCAATGGAATTTCATTGAAGCCAAGTATTACTTCCATATAACACCCAGTAACCTTCTCTAATAATTCATATTAAAAACACTTGAAGAAACACTGGTTGGCAAAAGTAACACAACGAAATGGAAGTAAAATCCGATACACCCTAAAGTATGCAACAAATAGTGACAGTGTTTCAAAGGAATTTCATTGAAGTTTAGTATTACTCCTGTTGGATCATTTCAACTTTTATACTATTTTTGTATATATTCTTTGAATAATAACAATAATTAATAATAATAATTATGAAATAATAATAATAATCAATTCGCTATAAATTAGTACCGCCCTAATATTAAGTAGATGTAAGGTCAATAAACACATAGCAATAAGTAATTAGAATAAGCAACGGAGCTGCTGAATTGAAGTCAACGGTTAGAATTAAGTAAATACATATTAAGATTAAGAAAATATTATGGAAATAAATTAGTTGAATATTATCCTACTACTCGTTCGGTCCTTTTATTTCGGAAAAAGTTTGGTCTTCGCGGTCATTGTTTTAAGTGCCCAATTTTAAATAATTGAACTATAATTTGCTTGGTTCAATAATTTCTTAAAAACTATTAAGAAAAAACATTTTGGCGCCCGAGCAGGGACATTCATAGTGATCGTGTTCGCACAAAGACCAAACTCGTGAATAAAATTTTATAAGTTGTTTAAAAATTAATTCGCGCAATAAGTTTTATAAATTAATTAAAACTTAACAAAGTGAGATCTTATAAGTTAATTAAGATCTACCGAAATAAAAACGAAAGAGAACGATATGTATACATAAATACAATATAAACATAAAAAATAAAAACAAAGTGTTGTGCAGTGAAAGAAAACAAAAATTAAAATACCAAACCTCGTGTGCAAATAATTTTATAAATTATTTAAAATTATTTCGAATTGTGCGCGTTCTTCGTTTGATAAGATATTTCGAATACGGTTGGTATATCTTATAAATTGCTTAAGATTCGGAAAAAACCAACTTAAAAACTCAGACTATACAAAACACAATAACAATATACAACATATAAACAAGTGTTAATAACAATAAAAAAAAAACCAAATTCGCGAAAAACTTTTATAAATTAATTAAAAGGTTTAAAAAAAAAAAAATACACCACATAAAAAAGCAACACTAAAATTAAACACAAGTTCAAAAATCTCTGAGCGAGCGAGTGTTGTGAGAACATATAAAAACACAACATAAAACGTAAAAAATTGAAATAAAATAGAAAAATAATAACAAATAAGCATACAGAAAAATATATAAAAACAAAAATAACAATACATGCAGTGCCTGACTATATTTTGGCACATTAATGTTGTGAGACCATACAAATATACAAACTTAAGTCAGAAAAATAGAACAAAATAAAATACAAAATAACAAATACAATAGTAACAAAAATAAAATGTAAAATACAGGAATACAGTGTAATAATTGCCAATTTTAAATAATTGAACTATAATTTGCTTGGTTCAATAATTTCTTAAAAACTATTAAGAAAAAACAACTCCCATATAACACCCAGTAACCTTCTCTAATAATTCATATTAAAAACACTTGAAGAAACACTGGATGGCAAACCAAGTAATCGATGTTGTATACCATTATTCGCGACATGTCAGGTAGCAGTATTCTACAATAATAATCATACAGGATAAGATGTGTGCCAACAATAGGCCTTTGATTCTCAAGCACAGATATTAACATTTAAATTGATAACAAGGTTGCTTGCTAAGTCTTAAGTCTTATTCATAAATATGAGGACTTCATCAGTATGAAATCGAAATATAAAGGCCAAATCCAAAGCCCTTAAGAAAAGTAAGCTTATAAGGATATAATAAACTACTACAGCTGTAGGCAACCTGATTGCAGATACTCTTACAAGACTAAAGATCACGATTCAGTACTCTTTGGTCCCACATTCCAAGTAAGAAAAACGAAAACTTTTTCATACTTCTTCTCACAAGAAGGCTGATATTTAATAAGGTACGAAAAACACTGCACTGTAATTTATATTCCTATACAACGGGAGATGGCAACCCTATGATTCTAGAACTTGACTTAGCTCAAAATATACACGAAAAGAAATAAAATAATTACCCTTATTCTGGTTGTCGTCGTCGTCGTCGTCGTTTTTAAGTCGACATCGTTTTCTATCTTCGTCGACATCACGTCGACACTGTTTTGGCATTCTGTAACAGTATTGTGTCGACGTCGACTGTTTATCGAAAATTGTAATAACACAAAACACACATCATCTCTACTGTTTAAGTCAGCCGATTCATTTTATGGTTTATTTAGAAAAAAAATTTTTTTATCATCAGGCCTGTCAAAATCAGCGATGTATTGATCCATGTCCAGGAATATGTGGCAGTTTTGCGCTTTACAATGTTGTAAACCACAGTCCGTTCTGTATTTGTATTCAAGACTATACAGGAAATCCATTTGTTCAGTGCCAAAGAATGAGTAAGTTTGATAGGATTACAATTGCTGCGAAAACTCAGGACTTTGTGGCCAAAGTGCAGTTTGTCGTGTTAATAGCCACACTCCAATGTGTTATTGTGAGTCTGCTTATACTGGTAATCCATTTGTGCTATGCTCTCCCATACAAAAAAATCCACCTGAAGTTGTCGACCCTTGCAATCCATAGCCCTGCGGACCCTATGCTCAATGCCGCCTACAAAATGGCGTTTCATCTCGGCAATGTTTACCTGATTAATTCGGCAATCCTTATGAAGGATGTCGACCGGAATGTTTGATTCCGACTGGCCGTCGAACAGGGCATGTGTTAATGAGAAATGTAAAGACCCATGTTCTGGTACCTGTGTACAGAATGCCGAATGTTTTGTTAGAAATCATTTGCCGACGTGTAACTGTATTTATAGATATCAAGGCGATCCATATCGCTATTGTGCTAAGGAAGAAAAACGTAATACAATAAAAGTTCACCACAAGAGTTAATTTTTTTATGCTTGTCGTTACCAAAAATGACAAAAATTACGACAAAATCAGAGTCGACACAACACAATATCGACTTAGTATTGACTTACAGAATACCAAATGTGTGTCGACAGTCATCGATAACTGTCAATAACGACAAACAGGATACCAATTTTAAATTGTCGACGCAAGTCGACGTCGTCTTGAGTCGACGACGACAACCGGAATAAGGGTGAATAACAAAGTAGCTGAGAAATTACCAAGTATTGTATAATAGGAAAAGTCAAACCTTTACGTAACCTAGGAAATGCCGTAAATCATACATACATACATACATAATTGGTCATTACAACCCTTCAGTCAGGATTACGACCTAATTGCTCACACCACTTATGTTGTGTGTATTAATTTTATGCATGAATGGCGGGAGACTTGCAGTTTAAAATCGATTCCGAACGACAGATTTTTTTTGAAAAACTTTTCATGACCATTTTATTTACTCTCAGAGTTATATTTATTTTTCATATTTTCGTTATGATTTCTAGCGTGGAGTTTGATCCGGAAACACACTATCTACTAGACTACGGCGACTTCAATGCCGTAAATCTATTGCCCGAATAAAGGGTAAAACAAATGTTGAAGGTGGTTTAATTGCCAGCGAATTATCAACAGAATAGGTAAAGAATTACCGCGTATTGTTTTGTAGGATATAGTCCGATCATCAATAGCTCGGACAATGAAGATAGTTTAATTGCCATCTATCTACCAAAGGCAAGCACTATCAAGATTGCCTAGTTCTGAGATTGACTCATTTGCTACGCTGTAATTATAGGTTGCCGTTTGTCTTAATACAATAAAAATTATCTACAATATCGGCTCTCTTTCCCTCAGTAACCACAAAAGATTATCTGTGCTGAGCAGTTAGCAAAACTATTTCAACTATGGAGGGTTAAAAGAGTGAATTTCTGATCATGTACGATGGTTGACCCCGACTAACTTTTTCTTTGCCTCATCTTGCACAGTTCTAGGGAGATAGCATTGAATAGACCTTTTCGTGATCGATCGATCTGAAAGCTGTGTTCTTTTTTTCATGCAAAGTTATGGCAGATATTGAAATGCAGCCTGACACTCATAGCGAATACTGTGTAATGGGGTATAGAATACCAAAATATTTGCATATGGGCGGGCGCCTATCTTACTCTGATTTAATTTAATTTTTCTTTTTTTATTTTTTGTTTTCTATTCTAATCTCACAAAAAAAAGAATAAAATTATAATAGGCTGTACAATAGTATTGTATTGTGCATATATTATATACTAAAATACAATAAAAACAACAATAAAAACTATTTTTACAATAGAAAAAGTCACAGCAAAAAAAGTGAAATAATCTGTGGTGGTGGTGGCGTGGTGTGGTCCTTGTACTGGGTAGAAAAGAAAAATTGGTTACAATAGACAATAAAACCAACAAAAAACATTCTGAATTTATTTATTTGGTTGGTTGTTGTTAAGGCCACATACAATCACACATATGTACAAATGTACATACATACATACATACATAAATATGTGGGGAAAACTAAACAAATGCGTTTAGCCCTGCCATGTAATCTTCTCTTTGGCATACATTGCTGTGTTAAGCCTAAAAATATGTTGTAGATTTTTTCCTTTTTTTGGTATTGTACACTTTGCTATTTATGTAGCATAAATATTTAGAGGATTAGATAATAAAGATTAAATTTTAATTTACTTGTATTGACTTTCAATAATTTAATGGAGAAAAACGATATAAATTCTGTAATAGGTTAACAGGAAATAGAATCAGGTATCTTTCTTAATTGTGTTTTAAATGCCCAAAGATTGAAACAAAATTTTAATGCCTCACGCAAAATATAAGAAACGCGAACAATCCTTTTACAACTGATACAAATAATAACAATCAGTAGCATTTAATATAGTATTTCTACTAGCATTCGGACTGCTAATAATGCCACTGCTGGTACAGGCACTACTTAATTTTTGCTACTACCAACAATAGCACTTATTTATGCTACTACTACTACCAATAGCACTTAATTTAGCTACTCTACTACCAATAGCGTTTAATACTTCGACTACAACTGTTTAAAACTGCTAATAATGCCACTACTGGCACCAGTACTACTTAATTCTTACTATTACCAACAGTAGCACTTAATTTTGCTATTAATATTACCAATAGCACTTAATTTTGCTACTACTACTACCAATAGCATTTAATACTTCACCTACAACTGCTTAAAACTGCTAATAATGCTACTGCTGTCACCTGTACTACCTAATTTTTACTACTACCAATAATAGCACTTAATTATGCTACTACTACTACCAATAGCACTTAATTTTGCTACTCTACTACAAATAGCGTTGAATACTTCACCTACAACTGTTTAAAACTGCTAATAATGCCACTACTGTCACCATTACTACTTAATTCTTACTATTACCAACAGTAGCACTTAATTTTTCTATTAGTATTACCAATAGCACTTAATTTTGCTACTACTACTACCAATAGCATTTAATACTTCACCTACAACTGCTTAAAACTGCTAATAATGCTACTTCTGTTACCTGTATTACCTAATTTTTACTGCTGCCAACAATAGCACTTAATTTTGTTACTACTACTACCAATAGCATTTAATTCTTCGACTACAACTGCTTAAAACTGCTAATAATGCTACTGGCGTCACCTGAACTACTTAATTTTTACTGCTGCCAACAATAGCACTTAATTTTGTTACTACTACTACCAATAGCATTTAATTCTTCGACTACAACTGCTTAAAACTGCTAATAATGCTACTGGCGTCACCTGAACTACTTAATTTTTACTACTACCAACAATAGCACTTAATTTTGTTACTTCTACTAATAGCAGTTAATAATTCGACCGCAATTGATAATAATAATAATGCCACTGCTGCTACCGGTACTATCTAATTGTTACTATTGTTACTACAATAGCACTTAATTTTGCTACTGCTACTACTACTACTACCAATAGCACTTAATACTTCGATTGTAACTTCTAATAATGTTACTTCTATCACAAATAGAACTCAATTTGGTCGATATAACTACCAAAACCATTTAATCCTGATACTGCTACTACCACAATAGCATTTAACTTTACTGCTTCTATTATCAATAGCACTTAATCTTGCTAGTGAGCCTTTTATTAACAGCATTAAAAATTGCTAGTTATTGCTATAATCGACAGCATTTAATATTATTTAATACTACTACTAAAAGTAGTACTAGTAGTAGTACAAAGTACCAATAGCATTTAGTTTTACTACTGCTAATTTGAATATTCATTGCACTTAATTCGTTTGTCATATCCTGAGTTGTATAAGCACACTTCAGTCGATTTGGTTCAAGTTTACCTGTGATATTAGTTTACAAAACATGGTGGTTTGGACCTATGTACGTACCTGTAAGTAAAAAAAAGAAAAATTGAATTATTTATTAGTCTGGCAAGGTAGATTTAAATCAACAAGTATACAAATTGGTTTAATTTGATTATCATTCAAGTGAAGCAAGTAAATATTCAAAAAGTTTTGAAAATAATACACCCATGTTTAGAACAAAATAATATAGAGCCCACAGCAATAGTCATGCTTTCAAAGTCATGTATCTGCCCCATAACCTTATTCTGAAATACAAAGGCTCTGTCCTCAGCTATGTAGATTGCTACCTTTCTTGCCGCTTATTGAGAAATAGATTCACTAGAGCCATAATGAATTCTGGCGGCTGGTTGTACAATCCCACCAAGAAACTACGGATTACGTAAGAATCTAAAAATTGAAGATTAGAGTTGAATATGCTTTTTACATTGAAGTCTTGGATTAGTGAATATGATTTTGTGAGATGCTTTAATCATAATTCAAGCCGAAGTATCTGTTGGTCAGAAAATTACAAGCTGGATATGCAGATGGCGTAATCCAATGGTCGCCGTGGTCTAGTAGGTAGTGTGTTGGCTTATTAGGCGAAACGCCAGGGTTCGAGCCCCAGGCCAGACATCTAAATAAAAGACAAAAAGTATTTCTTAGGCGACTTCCCCTCAGCAGTTTTCTGGAAGAAACTCTGAGAATAAATAAAATAGCCATGAAAAGTTTCTCAAAAAATCTGTCGTTCGGAGTCGACTTTAAACTGTAGGTCCCCGCCATTCATGTAAAAAATTAACACACACAACATAAGTGGTGTGAGAAACTAGGTCGTAATCCTGACTGATGAGTTGTAATGACCAGTTATGTTAAGGTCAGAGTCCAAGAGATGTTAGAAAAATGTATGAAGAAATTGAATTTGAAATTTAAAATGGTGAAGCTTGAATTCCCTGCACATAACCCATCAAAAAAGGTGCCGAAACCACTCCCTTACCTTGAAGTGGACAACAAGAACAAGGAGGATAATAAGATACACCACCTTCTGATTCTTCACCACTACAATGCGATTTCTTCAACGAGAGATGGCAATCCTATTATTCCAGAACTTGACATATTCACGAAAAAAAAAGAGAAAAAAACCAACAAAAGTTGGTGTGGAATTACCGAGCATTGTTTGGTAGGCTGTAGTCCGACCAGCTCTTGCTCGGACAATCAAAATATGTAGTTTAATTGCCATCTTGCTACCTAGAGCTAGATTGTCTCGGACTGAAATAGAGGCATTTGCAACGTTCCCTATAGTCTTAAACTATCATCTTTTAAATCCTCTATTGCTCCCTCTGCAATCTTGAAAGATTTACTGTCCTGTTTAGCTAGCAGAACTATCTCAAACTACAATCAGCCACAAAAGTATACATACGGTTAACAAATTTCAGAAATTTTTTAACCAATCCGTTTTCGTTGAAAATCTTTATAATTGTCTGACAACTATCCCCGATTTTAAGACGGTCTTTTGCATTGGTTCAGAAATTTGTTAATCGGATATATACTTTTGTGGGCCAGTGCAGGGCCACAATTCAGTTCAATTACAGAAATTTTTTAACCAATGCAAAAGACCGTCTTAAAATCAAGGAAACTTTAAAGATTTTCAACGAAAGCGGATTGGTTAAAAAATTTCTGAAATTTGTTAACCGTATGTATACTTTTGTAACTGTGTGGTTAAAATTAATTTGCATCATGCAATAAGAATAATTATGCCTCATAATACCGACTTGGTCTTTATCTCGCATTGCTCAGGGCAAAGGAGAGATGCATATTTATATAGAATCTTTCGTGATGGATCGATTTGCATCCGTGAACTATTTAGCCAATGAGTTCTTTGAAGATTCTAATTGAAGATTTATTGCTCCTCTCTGTCATAGACAGACTCCGTTGGGGTTCAAGACCTTTGACGACTGAGCTCTTTCTCCATAAAGACTGCTTTATTCCTATTTCTTCTACTCTAGTAGGTAGTCGCCGTAGTCTAGTAGGTAGTGTGTTGGCTTATTAGACGCAAAAGCCTGGGTTCGAGTCCCAGGCCAGGCATCAAAGACAAAATACAAAAAGTATTTTTTCGGCGACTTCCTCTCAGTAGATTTCTGGCAAAAAACTCTGAGAGTAAATAAAAATTACCATGAAAAGTTTCTCAATAAATAAAAATCTGTCGTTCGGAGTCAACTTTAAACTGTAGGTCCCCCCTTGCCACTCATGTATAAAATTAACACACACAACATAAGTGGTGTGAGAAACTAGGACGTTGTACAATGGGTCAATTCGACCTCCGGGTACTGTACTTGTCTTAATTGACAAGTACAAGTCCTCTAACCTAACCTAACCTAACCTAACCTACTCTATTATCGTACCGTGTCCAGGGCGCTTGACATTCTGGACAGTCAATTGTGAGTAACGCCAGCAGATAGTGTAAGATGAAGATGCTTTGTGAAAGCAATTTGCTACCAAGAGGGTTAAGCGAAAAACCCAGCCAGCATTTTTTGGAAATTTTTAATCAAATTCGAGTCTTTTTTGATTATTCTGCGCGATTGAAAGGCTAGAATATGCTTTCATTTTCTGATCACAAAAGACTTTTGACGGGAGAAAAAAGTGACTACGGGCGACTCTTCTAAAAGTCATTTATGAGTCATTTTCTATATTAATTTAGAGTAATTTTCGACCCGTTTTCTAATAGTTTTGTGATCATTTTTGAATCGCTTTCTGATCATTTATTAGTCGTATTTAACTTCGTTTATGCTTCTTTTTCGAGTCGTCTTTCAGTCATTGTTTAATCGCAAGCGAGTCTTTTATGAGTAATTTATCAGTATGTTTAGGAGTCCTTTTATTGTCATTCATTAGTCATGTTTGTATTAATTTGGACTCCTTTTTTGCGTCAAATATGATTATAATTATTTGAGTCATTTATTAGTTGTATTTCTAATTTCTATTCTATTTCGTATGAACGTTAAGTATCGAAGAAAGAACATTAAGTTTATATTCGTGATGTATGTACGCGAATAGCATTCACGTCCTTATCTGTGCTATTGTATTTAAGATGACAAATATCTGGAACAAAATATTTTATTTGTTATACTTTAAAAAAAAAAAATTTTACAGAAAAACTTAAAAATTTCTAATTCATTTCATAGCCATCTTTTACACACACAAATGAAAATTTATACAGAGAGGGTGTAAAAAAAGCAGTGTTTAATCATCTATCTGTTCAAAATATGATCAAAAAGATCTGCTTTTGATTAAGCGTTTTTCAATTTTCAGTATGAGTAGAATATAATAATAAATAACGGAAATAATAGTCACATTTTAAACGTCTGGATGATTAATTTCCGATTACTACACAATTTTTTATTGTATTTTATATCGAACTCATTTTACTCATTGGCGCGAATCATTTTAGGTCTTTTTTTTGATCGTGTAACAGACTAATAAGTTTTTGATCACCAAAAGTATTCTAAAAAGACTCAGCAACGTGATTTTTTTAAAAACATGGGAAGAAACCCATGCTTATACCCACATATGTATATGTATGTACATACCTATGTATGTACATACGTATGTATGTACAGCTGTGTTCAAAATAATAGGAGTGCTACCATGTAATATTTTCAAAGTTAAAATTTTTTATTCTATCAATTTGCAAAACATGATATATTTTAATGGTAGTTACAAAAACGATATGTAAGAAATAAAATACAAAAAAAAATCTCGTAATAACTTTAATGTCTACGATGAAATTGATTCATTTCTGTGTTTGCCCCTGAATTCAGTTGATTAAAAAAATATGAGCGTGAGTGTTCTTTTAAAAATAAAAATATAACAGCATATAATTTAAAGAAAAAAGTGAAAAATTAGTATGGAAAAATGTAAAAACTTTTTCTGCAGTGATTCATATAAATTTTTGTAATAGTGGGTCGAGGAAAGCACTGTACTGAAGAAAAGAGAGAAAACTAATTAAAAATCTTCGAAAAAAAGGCAAAACTTACAAAGAAATTAAGAAAATCTTAAGTTACTCCTATCAAATGATCACAAATGCATTAAAATATAAAAAAAAGCCCAAAACGCGTGGGCGCAAGGGCAAAGCATCAACTGCAGATGACCGCAGAACTGTGCGATACAGCAAAATAAATCCTTCAGCGTCTTCAAATAAAATTAAAAAGGATATGAATCTTGCCGTAAGTGTCCCTACTATTCGTAGGCGCCTGATGGACAACAATTTATTCGCAGGAAGTTCACAAAAGGTGCCATTGTTGACATACAAAACAGGCAGCAGCACGCTTAAAGTTTGCCCAAGAACATATCGAATATCCGAAGGAAAAATGGAGAAACTTATTGTGGACCGATGAAAGCAAAATTGTTATATTTGGTGGCATTTGGGTCTAGACAGTATGTTAGATGTCCGTCCATCACCAAATAATAAAGCTCCGTATACACAAAGGACAGTTAAACATGGTGGTGCAAAACTAATGATATGGGAAAGCTTTTCATATAATGGTTTAGGCCCAATACATCGAATTTAGAGACATAATGGATAGGAACGTCTATGTCAGCATTTTGAGTGATGTTACCATATTCCACGCCTCTAAAATGGATATTCCAACAAGATAATGACCCGAAACACACCAGTAAATTGGCAAATGAGTGGTTTCGGGTGAATGGGGTAAAGGTTATGGCGTGGCCAGCTCAGTCTCCTGACCTTAATCCCATAGAACATCTATGGTGAGATGTTAAAAAGTATGTTGCAGAGAAAAAAACCTTCAAATGCAGAAGAACTATGGATCACAGTGCGCGATGCGTGGCATCAAATTCCTTTAAAGAGATGCCAAGATCTTCTTGACTCTTATTGCCTCGTAGATGTGCTGAATTCATTAAAAGCAAAGGTTATTCAACCAAATACTAAAATAACTCTACTATTTTAAGATAATATCAAACTTTTGTGCCTTTTGTTTAAAAATTATTAGGTTGTTTGCTAACACTCCTATTTATTTTGAACAATTAATTTTGAGAGTAAGCTTTATTTACATGAAATATTTTTTGTTTTCGTAATTTTAATTAAATAATTAAGTATTAAAATATTAGAAAATGAATTAGAAATAAATTTTAAGTCAAAAAAATTTGATATTTTCTTCTTTATTTTTCTTAATTTTAAACTTTGCTTTTGAATGAAGGGCGCTCCTATTATTTTGAACACAACTGTATGTTTGTTAATTTGTTTTACAATTTTCACTGTGTACCTGGGATCAAAGGCTTTGTTTGGAGGACGTCTTACATACTTTTTTCCATCAGATTTGGACAAATTAAACTTAGATTCGTCACTCCAGAGAACTCTGTTCCACAAACATAGTTTCTAATTATAAGGCCACCACTGTATGTATATTATTTCGCCTATAAATTGATTGAATCTCAGCAATTCACTAAATGAAGTGACTTCTCAAAATTAATTTGCAACCATTTAAAGTGTATTTTTTTTTTCTTTCGTTTCTTTTATACGAAATTTATTTATGAATTCAATAAAAACAAAAAAAAAAACAACAACAAAAACGGTTTAAAATCTAATTTTAAACATCAACTGGAAATTAAATTAAACGAGCTAATGATTGTTGTTGCTGGTGCATCTACTTTTTTTTTTTTGTTTAAACAATAGCCATCATTCATGTTTTTGCTTTAAAAAAAAAAAAAACAAAAAAAAAAAACGATTTTTTATTTCAATTTTTTTTCGTTTTTCGCGTTTTTTTGTAATTTTTTTATCCAGCAACAGCAGCAGCCTTTATTTAGTCAGTTCTAGTGGAAAGAACAAAAAAAATGTTACGAATTCATTGAGGCAGTCATTTATTTACACACAGTAGAGTAGTTAGTAGTAGTACAGTTATTTAGTAATTTTGTAAACACAAACAGGGGAAAAAGAGATAGACAGAGCGGGAGAGAGAGAGATACACTCTCAATAATTTACATGACAATGGCAACTAAAAAAATCAGTTCAAATAACCAGCCATTACACCACTACAGTAGCTGTAGCTGTAGCTGTATGGCGGCAGCAAGCAGAGAGAAGCTCACACACTATCATCATCAGCAATAAGTCACAGGGTTTTTTATTTTATTTTTATAATTTAAATTTAAATCAATTTTGTTGTCTATTTTTTTAATTTTTTTTATTTTAAATTTTAGTTTTTTTTGTTTTCATTATTTTTTTTTATTATTTTTATTATTGTGGCTACAAAATTTATGCAAATTACTAGCAAAATCAGCTTAAGCCATCAAAATCAACAACAACGAAAAAAAAAAGAATTCAAATTTAATACACAGTAAAAAGTATTGAAATTTATTTCATTTTTTTCTTCTCCTTTTCTTGCAAAAAAAAAGCGAAAAAAAGCTGACAGAAATTAAAACAAGCTGGTATAAAAAACTAGGGAAGACAAGTAGGAATTTTTTTATAAGTCTTTGTATAACAGATGGTATAAGAGTTTGTATAAGAATCATGTATAAGAGTTGATGTATAAGAGTTTCTACAAAAATTTGTGTAAAGAAAATAAGAATTTTTTATAAGACTTTGAATAATAGTCGGTATAAGAGTTTGTATAGGAAGCCTGTATTAGAGTTGTTGTACAAGTGTTTGTATAGGAATTCTGTATAAGAGTTGATGCATAAGAGTTTCTGTAAAAATTTGTGCAGATATTTATAAGAGAATTTTCATAAGAAAAAATTTTTGGTATAAAAATTCTTTTCAAAACTAGTATAACAGTTTTGTCAAGGTTTTATATAACCGTTTAGAAGCTAGCATAAGTAAGAATTTTTTTATAAAAGACTGTATAATATAGTTGGTATAAGAGTTTGTATAGGAAGCCTGTATAACAATTGTTATATAAGACTTTCTGCAAAAATTTGAGTAAAAAATAACAATTTTGTATAAGACTTTGAATAATAGTCGGCATAAGAGTTTGTATAGGAAGCCTGTATTAGAGTTGTTGTATATGTAAGTGTTTGTATAGGAATCCTGTATAAGAGTTGATGCATGAGTTTCTGTAAAAATTTGTGCAGGCTTTTGTAAGAGAATTTTCATAAGACTTTGTATAAGAAATTTACAAAATTTTTGGTATAAAAATTCTATTCAAAAGTAGTACAAGAGTTTTGTCAAGGCTTTGCATAACCGTGTAGAAGCTAGCATAAGTAAGAATTTTTTATAAAAGACTGTATAATATAGTAGGTATAGGAAGCCTGTATACGAGTTTCTGCAAAAATTTGTGTAAAAAATAACAATTTTTATGACTGAATAATAGTCGGTATAAGAGTTTGTATAGGAATCCTGTATAAGTTTCTGCAAAAATTTGTGTAAAAAAATAAGAATTTTTTATAAGACTGTATAATATAGGTGGTATAAGAGTTTGTATAGGAATCATGTATAAGAGTTGATGTATAAGATTTTCTAAAAAAAAAAGGAATCCTGTATAAGAGTTTCTACAAAAACGGGTGTAAAAAAATAAGAATTTTTTGTAAAACTTTGTATAATAGTTGGTGTAATAGATGGTATAGGATTGCTGTGTATAAGAGTTGATGTATAAGTGTTTCTGCAAAACTTTGTGCAGGTATTTGTAGAAGACTTTTCAAGACTGTACAAGAAACTTACAAAATTTTTGGTATAAAAATTCGTTTCAAAATTAGTATGTATAAGAGTTTTGTCAAGGCTTTACATGACCGTGTAGAAGCTAACATAAGTAAGAATTCTTTATAAAAGACTTTGTATAATATAGTTGGTATAAGAGTTTGTATAGGAAGCCTGTATAACAATTGTTGTATAGGAGTTTCTGCAAAAATTTGAGTAAAAAATAACAAGTTTTTATAAGACTTTGTATAATAGTCGGTATAAGAGTTTGTATAGGCATTCTGTATAAGAGTTGATGTATAAGAGTTTCTGCAAAAATGTGTGTGAAAAATAAAAAATTTTTATAAGACTTTGTATAATATAGGGGTATGAGTTTGAATAGGAATCATGTATAAAAGAGTTGACGTATAAGAGTTTCTAAAAAATTTGTGAATAAAATAAGACTCTTTTATAAGACTGGGTATAATAGTTGGTATAGGAATCCTGTATAAGAGTTTCTACAAAAACTTGTGTAAAAAATAAGAATTTTTTGTAAGACTTTGTATAATAGTTGGTATAATAGATGGTATAGGATTCCTGTGTATAAGAGTTTATGCATAAGAGTTTCTGTAAAAATTTGTAGAGGCATTTGTAAGAGAATTTTCATAAGACTTTGTATAAGAAATCCACAAAATTTTTGGTATAAAAATTCGTTTCAAAAGTAGTATAAGTGTTTTGTCAAGGCTTTACATAACCGTGTAGAAGTTAGCATAAGTAACCATTTTTTATAAAACACTTTGCATAATGTAGTTGGAATAAGAGTTTGTATAGGAAGCCTGTATTAGAGTTGATGTATAAGAGTTTCTAAAAAAATTTGTGTAAAAAATTAACCATTTTTTATAAGACTTTGAACAATAGTCGGTATAAGAGTTTGTATAGGCATCCTGTATAAGAGTTGATGTATAAGAGTTTCTGGAAAAATTTGTGTAAAAAAATAACAATTTTTATGACTTTGAATAATAGTCGGTATAAGAGTTTGTATAGGAATCCTGTATAAGAGTTTCTGCAAAAATTTGTGTCAAAAAATAAGAATTTTTTATAAGACTTTGTATAATAGTTGGTATAAGAGTATGTATAAGAATCCTGTATAAGAGTTGATGTATAAGAGTTTCTAAAAAAAAAAATGTTGAAAAAAATAATACTCTTTTATAAGACTGGGTATTGTAGTTGGTATAGGAATTCTGTATAAGTTTCTACAAAAACTTGTGTAAAAAATAAGAATTTTTATAAGACTTTGTATAATAGTTGGTATAATAGATAGTATAGGATTCCTGTATAAGAGTTTCTGCAAAAATTTGTGCAGGTATTTGTAAAAAAAATTTCATGACCTTGTATAAAAACTTTACAAAATTTTTGATATAAAAATTCGTTTAAAAACTAGTATAAGACTGTTGACAAGGCTTTACATAACCTTGTAGGATGTGGTATAAGAGTTTGTATAGTGGTTTCTTTAAGAATGTGTCTTAAACGAAAGTCGTGGTAGTCTAGTAGGTAGTATGTTGGCTTATTAGACATGCGGCCTCGGTTCAGACATCTGTCTCTCAGCAGAACTCAGAAAACTGCGAGTAAAATAAAATTGTAAGGAAAACTTTTTTCAAAAATCTGTCATTCAGAGTCGACTTTAAACTCTAGGTCACACGCCACTCATTGATATAATTTTAATATACACACCATGAGTGATCGTCGTAGTCTAGTAGATAGAGTATTGGCTTATTAGACGTGAGGGTACGGTTCAAACCCCAGGCCAGACATATCCAACAAAACGAAATATGAATGAAAATATTTCTTTGGCATCGCCTCTCAGCAGATTTTTGGCAAAAGCTCTGTAAAGAATAAATCAAATTGCCACCAAGTTTCTAAAAAATCTGTCGTTCGAAGTCGACTTCAAACTGTAGGTCCCGTGATTCATGTATAAAATTAGCACACATTAGCACATAAGGAGTGTGAGAAGCTAGTTCATAACCCTGACTGAATTCAATTATGTATGTTTGTATAAGAAATTTATAAAAATTGTGTATAAAAATTCGTATAAAATCTTGTAGAAGAGTTTTGTCTAGGTCTTATATAACCCTGTAGGAGCTGGTATAAGAGTTTGTAAAAGATTATGTCTTCGATAAAAAAAAAAACGTGGGTTTCTGAAAGACCTTTCTTCTAAAGAATATTTTTGTTTGTCTAAGAGGTGGTATAAGAGTCTATAAAGGAGTTCATAAAAATAATTTCCACAAGACTTTGTACAAAATTTTTTAAAAATCCTTGTATTAGAACATAGAATTCTTTGTATAAGAATTATTATATAAAATGGATTAAGAACTAGGATAAGAGATGGTATAAAAGCTGGTATAAGAGTTTGCATACGCGCTGGTTTAAAAGTTTGTATAAGAGCTGAATAAAAAAATATGAATTTTTTATACGACTTTGTGCTATAGTTGGTATAAGAGTTAGTATAGGAACCCTGTAAAAGAATTTGTACAAACAATTTTAAAAATCGTGTACAAGGATATAAAAATCTTTGTATCGACTGGCCTAGGAGCTGGAGTAAGAACTAGGATAGGAGGTAGTATAAAATCTGAAATGAAAATAAAAATTTGTTTAAGAACTGAAGTAAGTGAGTAAGAGTTTCTACAAAAAATTAAATAAGAATTTATATACACATCAGAGTTATAACAACACATGTACGAATATGTTTATAATTCGTATAACAGTTTGTATAAGAGCTGAAGTCGCCGTAGTCTAGTAGGTAGTGTGTTGGCTTATTAGACGTAAAGCCAGGGTTCGAACCCCGGGCCAGACATCAAGACAAAATACAAAAAGTATTTCTTCGGCGACTTCCCCTAAACAGATTTCTGGCAAAAACTCTGCGAGTAATTAAAAAAGCCATGAAAAATTTTCTCAAAAATACTGTCGTTCGTAGTCGACTTTAAACTGTAGGTCCCACCACTCATGTATAAAAATTAACACACACAACATAAGTGGTGTGAGAGATTAGGACGTTGTAAAGGGTGTTTTTATAGAGGTATAGAACTTTAAGTTGGCATTACTTTTCAAGATGGCGACCGATTTAACAGCTGTCAAGTGATTTATTCTCAGTTTGGTTTGGCAATTCATCATGAATAGACTCACGCCTGAACAACGCTTGCAAATTGTGCAATTTTATTTCGAAAATAATGGTTCTGCGCGGAAAACGTATCGAGCACTACGTCCATTTTATCGTCGACAAAATCGTCCATCAGAGCAGTTAATTCGATTAAACATGGAACGTTTTCGCACCACGTTTACTCTTATTGATAACTCGCATCCCCAGAGACGCTGTACGGTGCGTACAGAAGAAGCTATTGCTGCTGTAGAGCGTAGCATTGAGGAAGACCCGAATGAGTCCATCCGACATCGAGCACAGGAATTGGATCTGTGACCATCCACTTTATGGAAGATTTTGCGGAAAGATCTTGGTTTGCGTGCTTACAAAATCCAACTCGTGCAAGATTTGAAGCCAAACGATCATCAAGTAAGGCGTAGATTCGTCAAATGGGTCCAAAACGAGATTAGCGTTGTTCCCGATTTTCATAAGCGAATTTTGTTTAGCGATGAAGCGCACTTCTGGTTGAATGGCTACGTCAACAAACAAAACTGCCGCATTTGGAGTGAAGGTAATCCTCAAGTGTATGTGGAAACACCGTTACATCCAGAAAAACTGACTGTTTGGTGCGCTTTATGGGCTGGTGGAATCATTGGTCCGTACTTTTTCAAAAACGATGGTGGCCAGAACGTTACAGTGAATGGTGATCGGTATAGAGCCATGATTACTAACTTTTTCATTCCTAAATTCAATAACCATGATGTCCAGGAGATGTGGTTTCAACAAGACGGCGCAACATGTCACGCAGCTCGTGCCACAATAGATTTATTGAAAGACACGTTTGGTGACCACCTAATTTCACGTTTTGGACCTGTGAATTGGCCTCCAAGATCTTGTGATTTAACACCGCTAGACTACTTTCTGTGGGGCTATGTAAAGTCATTGGTCTATGCGGTAAAGCCACAAACGCTTCACCATTTGGAAGACAACATTCGCCGTATTATTGCCGATATACGGCCACAAATGTTGGAAAAAGTCATCGAAAACTGGACGTCCAGATTGGACTACATCCGCGCCAGCCGTGGCGGTCATATGCCAGAAATCATATTTAAAATGTAATGCCACAAGATTATCTTTCGGATAAATAAAATTCATGTCAATCGAATAATCCATCGTTGTTTTATTGCAACTTAAAGTTCTATACCTCTATAAAAAAACACCCTTTACAATGGTACACGTCCTCTAACCTAACCTAACCTTGTATAAGAGCAAGAGTTTGTATATTAGTTTGTATGAAAATGTTTTCAAGATTTTCTCTTTGAATTATTATAACAGTTTAAAAATTCCTTATACAAGAAGAACGATGCTACGTGCCACACAGCTCATGTCACATTGAATGCTTAGTTACAGAGATACCTGCCCTATTCACCTTGACAATGCTGTATGTAGTTTGAACCGGTCCGATATTCATATGACATGCAGCGCCGAACGATTTATCAACGCCACAATTGGTCAATAATGAGAGGCCATTTGTCCAGCGTTGGTTGTAAACGAAGAAAGGCAGGCACACATGGGTACTCTTCGGATTGCTTCGGACTCCTCAAACGCTATACGTATGACTTGAGTAGATATTTAAAATGGTTCTGAGAATTACTAGAGTACGGTTGATTTAGTCCTATTATTTTATGGTTCGAATATGAATCTATTTAGGATGGGACACTCCTAGAGTGTCCGAGATGCTTAAATTTTCTAGGGCAATATCACCTTGATCCTGATGGTTTCGTCTTTGTTACAAAATAGGGCATAGGAATCTATTTAAACTCCTCTCCAGACCATCGTAACCAACGTAACCTAAACCCTGAACAACAAGGGCTAGGTCGCACGGAAATAATACTCCTCTGAATTCACTGAAACTCTCAGGGCCACTTTGCACATGAAGTTTTTGAGAAAATTATTCAGAGAAGTCTGTCTACACACTAATCATAAAGGGTCCGCCAAATAAATTTTTTTTTGAAACGGAGCTAAAATGGTTTAAATCACATCTAACGAATCGCAGACAATATACTAATGTCAACAAAATAATATCTGATCCAATTGTAAACGATTTCGGAGTACCACAGGGTTCTGTATTGGGAGCTCTTCTTTTTATAATATATATTAATGACATTGAAGGAGTCTTGGAGAATTGTGAGATAGTCCTATATGCTGATGATACGTTGATTTTTACTGAAGCGGAAGAATTGTGTTATGAAAACTTAGATAAAGATATCGATAATATAAATAAATGGCTAAAAATGAACAAATTAAAATTGAATGAAAGCAAGACAAAATTAATGGAAATTAATATGAAGACTAACAAATTAATCAAGATAAATAACGTTATTATAGAGAAAGTAAATACAATTAAATATCTGGGTTTCTTAATAGATAAATGTTTAAATTTTAAGGAACACATTGAATATATTTGCAGAAAAATTGGTAAAAAAATTGGGTTTCTTAAAAGAATAAGAACTAAAGTGTCAATATTAACTGCAATTAACATTTACAACACAATGATAAAACCACACTTTGAGTATGGTTCAACTATATTATTCACCTGCTGTTCAGACCATCAAATAAATAGGCTACAAAAATTACAAAATAAGGCTATGCGCTCAATTTTAAAATGTAACCGGTTTACATCGATTAAATATATGTTAGACACATTGAAATGGTTAAATATAAAACAAAGATTGCAGCTAAACACAATACTTTTTATCAAGAAAATGAAAATGGGATGTGCACCAGAATACCTAACCGAACAAATAAGATATGTTGGAGAAGTTCAACCCTACAACCTACGGAATGCTTTAGATTTTAGACCACCAAGAGCAGACACAAGTGTAATGCAGAGATCGTTATTCTGTAAAGGATTGAATCTATATAACATGATGCCGGCTGATGTGAAAAATGAAGCAAACATGAATATTTTTAGAAAGAAAATAGTAAATTTTATAAAACATGTTTATTTTGATCAGGGTTTACCTAATTGATGTTTGTAATTAAAATGAATTGTATTTTAAAAGTATTATAAATACTTCTAATAAAGATAATAATAATAATAATAATCAAATGGCTGCCTCGGCTGGCCATGCAGTAGTAGCCTACACGATCGGTTCAATTTTTAAGCACATTATCGATTGTGTGCAGCTGTATTTCACCAATGGCTTCACGAATATTGTCCTTTAAAGCGTCAATTGTCTCTGGCTTGTCGGCGTAACACTTATCTCTGACGGCACTCCACAAATAATAGTCCAACGGTGTCAAATCTCAGCTCCGAGGTGGCCAAACGACATCAGCTCTGCGGCTGATAATGCGATCTTCAAAAACAGGGCGCAAAACATCGAGTGTAGCTTCGGCTGTGTGGCACGTAGCGCCGCCGTCCTTCACGCACACTTTCTGCCACAGCAGCAATATGCTCGGGTGTACGCACTGTTTTCGACTTTTTACGCTTTGGCTTATCGATGAGGATGCCAGTTTCTCTCACTTTTTTCACAAGATAACGAACATACGGAGCTGACGGTTTTTCTCTTCTTCCAAAATCCGTACGCAATTTTCGCACACATTCTGCAACATTACCATGATTTTCAAAGTAATGTCGCAATATTTCCCAGCGTTGTTCAAGCGTATACACAACCATATTCGTTCAGCGGAAGGATAAAACTAATTATCTGTCAAATCATGACATGAGCTAAGTGTTACCATTCACGAAATAAACACTAGTTGATAAAAAAAAAAAAACGTTAGATGGCGGACCCGACAGATGGCATGGGTATCTGGTCGAGTTACAGGCTTTACATAGCGCTGAATTCCCCTTCTAAGCTGTCATATCCTGTATGAGTAGAAGTTTTTAAAATTTCAACATTTCAACAGTCTTTACCTCTGACAGGAGTTAAGAGAAATGACTCTCCTACCTTTATTACCACGCAAATAAAACAAAATGGCTGACATGGCATTTAATGTGTGCCAACCAGTCCTTTTCAAAATTATTACCAACAACAAATGCAGCGCAACCTGGAATACAGCGACTCATCAAAAGTAAAACAGCAACTCGGTAGAAATATTAAAAAAAAAAACAGGGAAAAATTAAAGGGCGATGAGGGGGGAATGAGTCCTAAAACTGCAAAACTACACAGAGAAAGTGAAATTGAAAATGTTGATCCATAGCATGTGATGGATGGATGGCAGGCAACATAACAGAGATAGGCAATGACTTCAAAAAGAAAGTGCAAAAAAAAGGGAAAACTTCCCTGTACCGCTGCGTGAAAGCAGCGGGTACGTGTGGGTGGGTACGGGGTTCATGGTGCTCTTTTAATCTAAAAATCAAGTTGGGATTCCATCTTGTTTTTTTGCTTTTCTCCTTAAAATATAAGAAAAAATTATGGCGAGATGATGATGATGATGATGATGATGAACTGGGATAAAATGAATGATTTTTATTATTAATGAACGATGGAGAATGAAAGAATTGCTGACTGACTGACTGAGTGAGTGAGTGAGTGAGCGAGCGAGCGAGGGAGCGAGTGAATGTTACAATTTGCTGCTTGCGGCACTTGAAAAAGGAAAGGATTTCAGTTTTTTAGTTTTTCCGCCATCCTCCCTCCTCACTGCAAAAGGGGGGAATAATGGTAGTGGAGTGCAGCAGGCGGCAAAGCCATGATTTTTAATTCCATGATTTTTTTTCAACTGTAATAAGAGATGGAGATGAAAACAGAGGCAGAGATAGAGACAGATACAGAGACCCACCAGAGCCAGGGACAAAAAAGAAAAATGTTTCATAATGAAATTAAAAGAAAAATTACCGGCAATAATTTAAACGGTTATGAATGGATAAAGACTGTGTAAAGCAAACATTAATTTAAAAATTCATTTCAATCATTTAAAATCACATCAAAGGGCTGACTGAATGGCTGACTGGTTGGCTGACTGAATAGCTGGCTTGTGATGACATGGCACATCAAAACTAAAAGAAAAGATTTCTTAAAATTTAAAAGAAATCTGCTGAGAGGAATTCGCCGATGAAATACTTCCGTATTTCGCTTTTATATCTGATCTGGGGTTTGAACCGTGGCCTCAAGTCTAATAAACCAACACACTACTAACTAGACTTCGACAAAATAACGCCAGAGAACCTAAAGAATACTTGTGTCTTGTTTAGCGTGTTGAATACATTCATTATCGTCTTTCTAGATAAAAGAAACTATTTCCAGAGGACCAAAGGATTGCTTGTCGATAATGCCGCCGCTATACTTAGCAGGAGTAGCCGACCTCTTCAAGCAAGACAACGTTAAGCCAAAGAAAATAAAGTATAAAGAATGTGCATTTTAACATATTTTGGTATATTTTTAAAAAATATTTCATGACGCGGGGGGAAAGATAGAAGGGAATGATACAGAAACCAAGAGCGTAACAATGCGTTGTTCTCATCGTGCGTTTTTGTTGTTTGACCACTTTTTTTATTTATTTTTCTGGTGTTAAAAACAGACGTCGGCACCAATGTCCCTCAGGGGAAGAACATCTTCGGCTTTTTACACACATAGGACACGAACATCAAGAATGTTCGTTAAAAAGAGCGTAAAAATCTTGTCAGTTTTTAAAGGAGAAGGTTCATGTCGCTTTTTTCAGACTTCAATGATACACCCAAAGAAATATCACAGTAGTATTCACTAATATCAATGAGAAATGATTTCGATTTTTGGAAGAACACTTGCCAAGTTAAATACGGTGTCTTTAGGGATTTAGTGCAGTACAATTTTTCTATATTTTCCGATCACATATACATATCATTGGGTTAATAAGTAGACTTGAAATTATTACTAACAATTTTCCTCTAGGTTAACACATGCCTATCTATGGTTATCGATTAGTGAGTGAGAGAGAGAAAATAAGTTGAGAGAATTTATTTATTTACAGCCATAAAAAAGTGTTAGTAATACACTCTTTTTTTACTTTCATTTCATCGACATACATATGTAAAGCTGTCTATCTTTGGCTTAATAATTTTGGATAAATAAAAATAAAATAAAAAATCGATTTTATTATTAAAAATTAGACCATGTTTTTCAGATAAATAAAAATAAAAAGAATAAAAAACCATTTTTTATTAAAAGAAAAAAACGGGCATTCCAAAGCATTTAAAAAAAATATACTATGGGACAAAATAAAAAACGCCCAGCTAATGAGAACATTTTTAACACAAAATATTCTTCGAGTGTTATTCTGAAATAAAATGATAAAGCATCCGCGGCACATGTATTCTTGTCGCAGTCTGATCGACAACTAAATCAAAAAACACAAGAATACATACACATGTACATACGTACGATGAGAGCAACACATTGTTACGCTCTTTGTTTGTGTTCATTTTCATTTTGTCTTCCTCCCTCTCATCAAGATTTTTAAAAATATTTTGGTGAGAGCGGGTCGTAATGTTACGACCCGCCATAAGAAATTTTACTTCTACATGATGCGTATTCTTTATATCCATATTCTTTGGTTAAGCTCACCGCCAGAGCTTGATTGTTGTCGTTATTCAAGTTTATTTTTAACCTTTCGTTCAGTGTCGTTAGACCTAAAGGGTCTTTTGTTAGGCGCTTCATAATTTTAAACTCAAATAAAACAAAGTGTGTGTGTGTGTGTGTGTGCGGAATATCATCGAAATTGTTTAATCGTTCGCAAGAGCTACTGTTGCCATTACGTGTGACATGTAACAACGTTCAAATCGCTCATAACTCTTGCTGAACTTGATCGATGACATGGGTTAATTTAGCTTTAGGGTCCGCTGTGATTTGTAGCTTATTCGCTTACGCACTATGAGTTAAGAAAGCCCACAGCCAGAAGTCTAACGTGGTTAAATCGCACGACCTCGATGGCTAGTTCACATCACCTCCACGTGATATGATAATAAGATGCCCTCATATCGTGCGTACAGAATATCGAGAATGGCATGAGCTGTATGGCACGCACGTAACGCCATCCGAATGAAACCAGTGTTCGTTCGTTCAACTCATCTAGTTCGGATCAAAAGAAGTTGGCACCGATCGACCTACAGTGCTCGCCGTTGACAGAGACGTCCTGACCAATGTCTTTGCGCAATGCAATATGACCCGATGACGTAGCTATCCCAAAATCCATACCAAACAGTGACTTTTTCGGTATGCATTTGACGCTTTTGGATGTCATGTGGATTGGTAATGTGTCAAATATGTTCATTTGGTTTATTCACGTACCCATTCATCCAGAAATGACTCTCAACACCGAAGTTGATTTTTCGTTGAAAATCAAGGTCACTTCGAACAGGGAACACACATTGTTTCCTATGGTCGTCCATGGTGATTTGACAAAATAGCTTGAATAAATGCCAACTAAAGGGTGTTTTTTATAGAGGTATAGAACTTTAAGTTGCAATAAAACAACGATGGATTATTCGATTGACATGAATTTTATTTATCCGAAAGATAATCTTGTGGCATTACATTTTAAATATGATTTCTGGCATATGACCGCCACGGCTGGCGCGGATGTAGTCCAATCTGGACGTCCAATTTTCGATGACTTTTTCCAACATTTGTGGCCGTATATCGCCAATAATACGGCGAATGTTGTCTTCCAAATGGTCAAGCGTTTGTGGCTTTACCGCATAGACCAATGACTTTACATAGCCCCACAGAAAGTAGTCTAGCGGTGTTAAATCACAAGATCTTGGAGGCCAATTCACAGGTCCAAAACGTGAAATTAGGCGGTCACCAAACGTGTCTTTCAATAAATCTATTGTGGCACGAGCTGTGTGACATGTTGCGCCGTCTTGTTGAAACCACATCTCCTGGACATCATGGTTATTCAATTCAGGAATGAAAAAGTTAGTAATCATGGCTCTATACCGATCACCATTGACTGTAACGTTCTGGCCACCATCGTTTTTGAAAAAGTACGGACCACTGATTCCACCAGCCCATAAAGCGCACAAAACAGTCAGTTTTTCTGGATGTAACGGTGTTTTCACATACACTTGAGGATTACCTTCACTCCAAATGCGGCAGTTTTGTTTGTTGACGTAGCCATTCAACCAGAAGTGCGCTTCATCGTTAAACAAAATTCGCTTATGAAAGTCGGGAACAACGGTAATCTCGTTTTGGGCCCATTCGGCGAATCTACGCCTTACTTGATGATCGTTTGGCTTCAAATCTTGCACGAGTTGGATTTTGTAAGCACGCAAACCAAGATCCTTCCGCAAAATCTTCCATAAAGTGGATGGTCACAGATCCAATTCCTGTGCTCGATGTCGGATGGACTCATTCGGGTCTTCCTCAATGCTACGCTCTACAGCAGCAATAGCTTCTTCTGTACGCACCGTACAGCGTCTCTGGGGATGCGAGTTATCAATAAGAGTAAACGTGGTGCGAAAACGTTCCATGGTTAATCGAATTAACTGCTCTGATGGACGAGTTTGTCGACGATAAAATGGACGTAGTGCGCGATACGTTTTCCGCACAGAACGATTATTTTCGAAATAAAATTGAACTATTTGCAAGCGTTGTTCAGGCGTGAGTCTATTCATGATGAATTGCCAAACCAAACTGAGAATAAATCACTTGACAGCTGTTAAATCGGTCGCCATCTTGAAAAGTAATGTCAACTTAAAGTTCTATACCTCTATAAAAAACACCCTTTACATTAGACAAATGCAGCTTCAACAAGATGGCCGTTATCATCTATCAAATTTTGGAAGTCCTTGTTGGATGACCGCATATAAGAATTATTTCTAATAACAGCAGCTTCTGTGTCTTGTCTTGTATACAATTAACATAGTGAAGATTCTTTAAACCCTTGTAGAGAAGCCACCAAAAGCTCCACCTTATCTTTAAACACAACATGAATTACAGGGTGGCTGATATGTATTGCAACCAACTTCAGGTTGTTATCATTTGTAAACCGCTCGTCTGACAGCTGACAGATTTATTCCACTGACAGTTCATTTTATTATTTACAAGCTTACAAAAGCATTTGGATCTATTGCATTCAGAAAAAAAGTTATTCGTGATGGAATACAAGCGTGATGGTGTGATTGCTTTATATTTGGCTGGAAAACCACAGGTGTGGCTATCGTTAGAGCCCTCCAGCATTTAAATGTGAATAAATCTTTTGTTTCTCGTACCATTGCTCGTTACCGTGATACTGGCAGTGTTACATCGCGTCCAAAAAGTGGACGAAAAAAAAAACGGTAACAACACGAGAAATGATCCGAAAAGTGAAGGCCAGATTTGATCGAAATCCACACCGCAGTGGTAGAAAAATTGCTCGTGAGCTGAACATATGGCGAGAACGGATGCAACACATATTGAAAAATGAGCCTGGACTAAAGCTATTGAAGTTTGAAAAAGTGCAAGAGCTCACCGATGGACAAAAAAAAAGTTAAACTCGAAAGAGCCAAGGAGTTACTTCGCTTGCACGAAAGTGGCCAGTTACCGAATTTGGTTTTCTCCGATGAGAAGCCATTCCAAAGTGAGCAGTTTGTGAACAAACAAAATGATCGGGTTTACTTACCAATGAGGTCAGTTGAAAGTTTACACCTGCGATTGGCCACCAGAACTCAAGCGCCGCCGATGGTAATGGTGTGGGCCGCCGTAACGGCCGATGGTCGCTCCCCGCTCATATTCATCGACCGTGGGGTCAAAATAAATGCCGAATATTATCGGGAAAATGTCTTAAAGACAGTATTGAAGCCCTGGGTAGACAAACATTTCGGCTGCAGACCATGGACATTCCAACAGGACTCAGCACCGCCGCACTCAGCACGCGTCAATCAAGAATGTCTTAAAAAGGAGGTTCCTCGCTTCATTTCTAGCGCACAATGGCCACCAAAATCTCCGGATTTGAATCCGTTGGACTTTTGCGCCTGGGGCATTTTGGAGAGTAAGGTTCTCACTAAAAAATACCAAAGTGTAGATCATCTCAAGACGGCGCATCGCCGGGAATGGGCCAAAATACCGCAGAGTCACTTTCGTGCAGCCTGTGATGGCTTTGTCGGCCGTTTGAAGGCCATAATTCGTACCAAAGGTGGCCAAATCGAACAAATCTAAACTGATTCTAAAATTTGATGTTATTTCCAACATGTTTTGCTTTTGAACAATAAAATTAAAAAAAAAAATTAATAAAATATAGCGCTTTACTTTGTTGCATTATATATCAGCCACCCTGTACTCACATCGTTCTCGATGTTTTTCAATAGAAGGTGATATAACGCATCCCTGTTTTTTACCTTAGTTTCCTCACCACTTCCCTTGCTGAGATTATGGTTATGAAGTACTATCCACGTATAGGCGTCTAATAAAGGAGACTAAATTTGATAAGGTGGATCTGAAGTTAAGGGCCTAACAGATTGTGTCATAAGCAAGTTTATTGAGCGTTGTATGGCGATCCTTAAGGCCCATTGTCCTTTTGGTAGGCATGCCAAAAGACGCGGCATTCCAACTAACTAATGACTTCGACAGGGGCTGTGGGTCTGAGGAGGAGGAAGAGACTGGCTTTCACCACATGTGGCAATACCCTGTTCTTGCCATGAAGAGACGTCTGTTTCTGTCCCCTCATTTTCTGACACCGTTGATCGAGCTCTCTAATATAAAGGTTGCTGTAATAGTACGATCTATTTTGGACTCGGGATGGTTTTCTCTAGGGAATGATTGACCCCCGGGTAGAATTAATTGCGGCATGATCAGAGTGGCCTATATGCTGGTATAAGTGGGACCTTTTTCTTCGAGGGGTTCCGTCACTTAACCTAACCTAACCTAAAATTATGGAATTTTTTCGAAGCTTCTTCTGAGTGGAGTTCTGGCTCCTTAGTTACCCCACATACTCAAGAGAAGTTGCTAATTTTTGGTATTTTAATAACAATGCCTTCTTAATTCATATCATGCTGGCATAGATTACGATAAAACTGTCTGACAGGATAGGATAGGGTTTGTGAAATGAAAAACAATCTTTTTGTGAAAGATTTTTTTTTTTCAAATAAATTCTTTAAATATGCGTTGAAACAAAGCAAAAAAAAAAATTAATTCAATTTAATAATATTATTTAAATACATATTTAATATAAATTTGTTTAAATAAAGCTTAAAAATTGTTTTCTTTTTTAAGTACCTAAAAGTATACGTTGTTAAATTTCAGGATAATTTCATTAAATTCATTTTACTTCCCATTATGCCAGGATTTATAAGAAAAGTATTTAAACATTTCATTTTTACGAGTTTTTTTTATTTAACAATAAAAAGAAATAAATAAAAACAATAATAATGAAATAAATAGATAATATGGCGTCTAAAATTATGCTTTAAAAAATTTTTAAGTTGAATTTTACTACCCAAAAGCGACAAAACGAAACGAAAGAGTTGATGATGAGTGACACAAAGAAGAGATGAAATAAAAACCAAAAAACAAACTTTTACTATAATCTTCTTGTGCTGAGGAGATATACTACATGACTTAACAAACACAAGAACCCTGAGAAAGAGACAGAAATGACAGAAGAAACTAGAAAGCAAAACACCCAAAAATATACAACATCAACTCTTCTGTCATATTAAAGTCATGCTTATTTACTACAAAAGTAACACATATACATATATTTACGAATATGTGTATGTGTGTGTGTGTGAAAGAATTTTTCTTTTTGGCTCACCTGATGGGTCATGTCACGTCTCGGTTTTTGTTTTTAATGAAAAGAAACTGTTATTTGAAGGATATTTACCAAAAGAGACAGCTAGACATGCTCTCTCTGTGGTATAAGAATAGCATTTAATATGACAAAAAAGGAAAAAAGGTTATTTAGACACACACACACACACTCTTTATCTTTCTCTCCTTTCTTTTTCCTAAGAGGTCTTCTTGCTTTAACTCTTAATTTTCTTTCCTTTTTTTTTTGTCATTTTATTACGACATAAACACACAAGGCCCTTCATAATGATCACGTGTGAAAAACACATGTTCGTTTGCAAAACATACACACACACTCACACTCAAAGCCACACACAACATGTATCAAAAATAAAACCCATGCTCTTCATCATCATACTCATGCTCTTGCCTTTGTTGCATTTCACTCTCTCCACCTCTTTCTGTGTTAGAAGGCCAGGTCATTTTATTATAAACGCAGCCGTACACTAGTAAGTACGTATAGGAATTAGTGAGTGTGTTTGGAGCAGAAAGCACAATCACAGCTACTTGCGACAGGCACACACATACACATACACAATATTTTGATTTACTTTTTCCTGCTAATCAAGTCGTCGTAATTGGTTTTGTAGGTCAGTGAGTGCAGAAAAACAAAGAAAAATTAAAAAAAAAAGAAATTGTTCATGGCAAGCAGAAAAAATAAAAGCAAAAATAAAAAGAAAAACTTTTTTTACTCAATGAATTTAATAGAAATAAAAAATTCAAATAAAAAATAAAAACCAACGAATGAAAATAAAAAAACATAAATTTCATGGATTTAAAAAGCTTAGCCAGCCAGCCAGAGTGCTTAAATGGTTTTTACGACTTAATTCTAGGAATTTTCCTTTCATTTAAAATAAAAAGTTTACTGGACGTAATAAAATAAAAAAAATTCAAAACCAAGGAAAATTAAAATAAAAAAAATCACCACCATAAATCTACAGCTAATTTATGTATATAAATGAAGTTTTCTTTTCATTTTCGCCTTTTCTATTACACTTTGAAATTTAATTAAAATTTTATAAAAATAGAATGTATAAAGAAAAATAAGGGCTAATTTAGGCTTTAGTTTACATTTCAAACGAGTAGAGGGGTGGGTGGTGGTGGGTTTCCCAGTTTATTATAAACATAACCTACGCCGCCGCCATGGTAAAACACAACCATAACTACCACCACAAAAACCAGCCTTTATTACTTTAATGAGATTTATGAGGGTGTAGTACGTTTCAAAAAAAAAAAAAAAAAAAGAAATTTTAAAGGAATTAACTCTTGTAATAAATTAGCATGACTTCATAAATTTCTACTGCTAAAAAGAAATGAAATCGAATGCTTTCATAAGCAAATGTTTACACACATAACATACACAAATTTAGTCATTTAGGTTAGGTTAGGTTAGCGTGGTAGCTTTAATTTACCAAAAAGCTCACTTGAGCACGCATAGCGGGCCGTTGTGATGCCACAGGTGAACGCAGCCTCTGCGCTGCCCAACTTCCCCCTCCTTGGATCGGAGGAACTTGAACAAGGGCTGCACATTTTCCAAAAAGCGCCACTACCCCACGCTGGAAAACCAGCCAAAAAGTTTGATAAACGAGGCTATGTCCTTGACATCAATGGCCGATAGCTCCGTCAAGCTGATAATGGTCGGAGAGCCAAATAACCTATATCTGCATCCCGCAAGGGATGGGCATTGGCAGAGGAAGTGGATGATATTCTCCTCCTCCTCGGCGGATCTGCATCCACGGCAGAAGTCGTTAAAGTCGTGCCTGCTCATAACACAGTGGCGGCCTGTAAGCATGGCCACTGTGATCGAGATGATATTACGGCCAAGCCCAAGTAGCTGGTTGGTACGCCTCCTATCCATTGTGGGCCAAGTGAGCCTAGCGATGGAGCAGGACTCCTCATTGATCCCGGACCGGTTGGCGTTCCGGGAGAATTTCCGCGCAATAGCCAGTTTGAACGAGGTAAGTGGCATTCCCAAGCTGATCGAGGAAGATTCCGGAAGAAGTGCGCCAGCCTGGATCCAACTGCCCTGCTGCAGCAGTATTTAGTCATTACAACCGTTTAATCAGGATTACGACCTAGCTTCTCACACCACTTATGTTGTGTGAGTTAATTTTATACATGAGCGACGGGAGCCCCAGTTTAAAGTCTACTCCGAGCGACAGATTACACAGCCCTACAAATTTTGACTTTTTCCGAAGGAATTTTGCGCACTGAACACGAATCTGGGGGGTTGAAACCCCTAAAAATAGCGTTTTTGGCAAGGTTTATAAAAATTAATCAGATTTACTTGACCGCCATATTGGAACCCTTATTTTGAATTTTTTAAATATGAAGCGACCCCAAAAACCCCTGAGTAACAATTTTCAAGTAAATCTGATAAGGACCTTCGTAATGTGTTTCTTTTTCTCTTGCACCCCTTGACATAAACCCACCCCCTACTTTAAGGGGGTGCATGCAAACAATTTGGCTTTGGGCTCATTTTAAAGAGCAAAGATCAATTTTCAATTTCTGACAATACCAATGGTTCTAGCACGCCAGTGTTTAGCTCTATAATTTGGTCAAAAACCCTTTTTCTTGAAAACCTGACGTGATGGAAAGTTTCGTGTTCAGCGCGCAAAATGCCTTCGGAAAACATCTGGAGCCATCTTATTTGCAACACCCATGCAGGGCTGTGTTATTCTTGAGAAACTTTTTTCGTGACAATTTTATTTACACTCAGAGATTTTGCCAGAAATCTGCTGAGAAAAAGTCTGCGAAGAAATATTTTTTCATATTTCCTTTTCTTCGAGATGTTTGACCTGGGTTTTGAACAGTGGCACCTCACTTCTAATAAGCCACCACACTAACTACTAGACTAAGACGATGTCAAATGTTGACAGGCAATGAAAACTGGATCACATTCTGCAATCTGATCCAAAAAAAAAATTCATTCTGATTTCCATTGCCGAGAACTAAAATGGCAACGCTCCACCGCACACTCATATTTTACAGACAAGGTTCTGCCTATTCACATAACCTACAAAAGCCTGGCTTATGCCTGTTCCACCCTCTGCGTAAAGGGGTAATGCCCCAGTTAGGACTCCTATAATAGCTCTCATCTCACTTCAACTCAACATAGATGAAGACACCTGCTTCTGTGCTTCAGTTTCCGTGAAAATATTCCAACCATCGAAGAGTTTATCCGAAACTATCCACTTTGTAGGTTAGGTTAGGTTAGGTTAGGTTAGGTTAGAGGTACACGTCACCTGTTAATCAAGACAAGTACAGTACCCGGAGGTCGAATTGAGCCATTGTACAACGTTCTAGTTTCTCATACCACTCATGCTGTGTGTGTTAATTTTATACATGAGTGGTGCGACCTACAGTTTAAAGTCGATTCCGAACGACAGATTTTTTGAGAACCTTTTTTTCATGGCAATTTTATTTTTTCTCAGAGTTTTTTGCCAGATATCTGCTGAGAGGAAGTCGTCGAAGAAATACTTTTTGTATTTTGTCTTGATGCCTGGCCTGGGGCTCGGACCCTGGCTTTCCGTCTAATAAGTCAACACACTACCTACTAGACTACGGCGATTTCATCCACTTTGTGTGTATTGCTAAACATTTAATTCTGGGATCAAATACTCCTGAACCTATTCCAAGATCCATTCTTGTCCCATCTGTAGACCAGAAAATAGTTACTCTTTTAAGAGAGTATGCAGCTGCTATATTAACGTCATTCACTTTTGTTGCTGGTTCTGTCCAGGAGATAGTTAAGGAAGCCAAGCGTTTCCTTAGGTCCCGAAGTTCCCTAATTAGTCTCTAAAGCACTGTAACTAATTCATTTAATTTAAAGAAGCTTTGAGCTTCCGCTTTGATGGACTTCAAAAATGAAAAAATGTTATAAAAACGATTCATTAAATTTCATTGAATTTCTCGTTTCATTAAATTTCTATTCGAACTGATGAATATTTGAAAAATTACGATTTCATTATTTTAAGGCTCTGCTTTACTATTACAACACAACACACCGCATTTGACCTCATTAACTGTCGTCTGTAAAAATTTGCAACTGCATTATGATTTTATTTTCTTTTTTCTTTCTATTTATTCCTCCTCTCTATTACAAAAAAAAAAGAAAAAGAGTAAAAAAAAACGTCAACATTAACTGTGTTTAGTGAGTTCTTCTTTATTATGTATTATCCTTTAACCTCAATATGTTTAGTCAACAACAGCAACTGTTTTCTCTTGTTTTTTTTTTAATTCGTTTTACTCCCTTTTTACGCTTCTGTTGTCTCTTTTTTACAACCTTAAACCCTTTTGAACTACTATTTACCTACCCGTTGTTCTATTTATAAATTAATAACGGTTGTGTTAAATGCTTTGATTTACTCAAAAAAAAAAAAAGAAAAAGAAACACTGAGTATTTGATGAAAAATTTAATTGTTTATCCTCAGTAAATTTGTTGTTGCTGTTGTCGTTGTATTAATAAATACGTAAATAAAACAAAACAATACAATTGTCTCTTTGATACAAATACAGTTACGACAGTGATAATGATTACAATACTCTCTCTCTCTCTCTCTCTTATACACACAGAGCTCATCTTTTATTCAAATTTCAAATGTTAAGTACTTTAAGAAATGTAATCGTTTTGTGTCCAAGAAATCATTGTTAGAATAAGAAACAATATAAGAAATGACTTTTTAATGCTATTGATTGAGTGGAGAGAGAGCGAGAAAGAGAAAGAGTAAACTCTTACTACAGCGCAGGAAAAAGTTCCACAAACACCCCTAAACTTATTTAAATTTTTTCGATTTTTTTTTATTGAAAAGAAAATTTTAAAAAATTAACTCAATGGAGAGAAATAAAAACCAAAAAAAAATTTAAAAATACTTCATAAAAAATACGCCGTAGAAGTCGCAGTAGTCTAGTAGGTACTATGTTGGCTTATTAAACGAGCTTAGCTATTGGCTTAGTAAACGTCTCTGGGCGACTGGACAGTGGCATGACTCGGATATCGGCCACGCAAGGATCCTGAGGGAGGTTGGAGCTGTCGGGAGCAGTGACTACATGACACCGCGGTACGACTTCACGAGGAGATTCAGGAATCGGTTCCGGACTACGGGGCCTGGAAGGGTGGGTGGTGTAACCCACCTGATAAGAGACTCCGTATAAATCTACACCAACGGTTCTAAGCTGAACGGAGCTGTTGGCAGTGGAATTTTTTTCGGAATCGGTTAGAATAGCTCAGTCTATAAGACCGCCAGACCACTGCAGTGTATTTCAGGCGGTGGTGGTGGAAATACAGCCTACGGCGAGTATTATTGGGGACGGAAGGGTCTCCAAGCGGAACGTCACCATACTTTCTGATAGCCAGGCGGCTATCAAGGCTTTGAGTTCTAACGCCAAGACGGTATACGGCTGTCGAAGATATCTCGACGAGATAGCGGAACGATATGATATCCATATCGTATGGGTACCGGGGCACAGTGGTATTCCGGGTAACTGCAGAGCTGATGAACTTGCCAGGCGGAGCACGGCCATCGAACTCTCCGATGAGTTCTCGAATCTGGGCATGCCTATGAGAACCTGCAAGCTCATAATTGATAATGCGTGGGCGGCCTCGGACACGGGTAGGTAGAACGGCTCCTAAAATCTGGCCAAGGCTGGATGAGGGTCGCACAATGAGTCTACTTAAACTCAAAAGAGGCGCGCTCAGTGTAGTTGTCGGTGTCATTACGGGGCATTGCATTACGCATACGCATGCGAGGCGCATTGGTCCTGGACAGCATAATAACGACTTCTGCAGAAGCTGCAGAGATGAGGATGAAGAGGAGACTGTCCCTCACCTGCTGGGTACATGCCCGGCTCTTTGCCAAAGGAGAAGGAGAAGTACTTGAGTACTTACTACATGGATGATCTGGAGGAACTGACAAGGATCTGGAGGAACTGACAGCCTGAATCGCTTCATCAGGAGCTCCGAGTGGTTTCGAGACTAGGGGATAACGGATGACTGTGGTAGCACAATGGGCCCAATAAGTGAGTACATCCAAAAATTTTCATGGCATTATATACGACGTGAAGTACGTATGTGGAGATATGGGTGCAGATCTAAATGCAAAATATTCCTTAAGGTGGCCGCAAATTGTTGAGAAAGCCGTAGAATCGACAAATTTCGATTATTCTTCACACTTTCGCTAATAGAAGTGATATTTTCGGCGGTGCGTAAAATTGCAATGAAATGCAGGTTTGTCCACATTTGTAACGCTTCTATAGTCGCTTCAAATTTCTTTATAATCGTGTGAAATTCCTGCACAGTAGATCGATTATGAAGGCCATAATAAGCGTGTAATGCTGAAAATAATGATCGGAGTTTGAATCGGCGCTTCCGTAATTAATTTGAACTATTTTTATGCGTTTCTTTAACGATCCATATTTGTAAACAGCAAACCTTTCATTCCATAAATGATACTTCCGAGGAAAGATGGCCTTATTTGCTAGACCTTCTTTTTTTTGTATATTTTTGTAGCCTTATGCTGTCTGTACACATTCTTCCTGAACTGTACTGTGTGATTTAAAGCCATTAAGCTTTGCCATGAGAGATTTATTGCGTACAAAATCAATTTGCAACATTTTAAACCGTAGGATTCACAAGACACGTGTATGTAGTATAAGACAAACGTGAGGTATTAGAACTTTAAATCCGGATTTAGGGAAAATATTTATGGCAGGCAAAAAAAACTAGAGGAATCTCTTCACAATTTTACTCCAAAACGCTTTAAAGTTTTCAACGTTAATAATTGCTAGCTATTGAGGACTAAAGAACCGTTAAAAAGCTAAGAACCGAGATTAATTTGTAAAAATGTTGGAAAATGTTTGAAATACACGGGTTTATTAATATCCTCGCGTCCTGTACATAGTTTTATTTCTGTTCTCGATTCATAAGAACTTGTTCTTTCTCCTACTCAATCACTCTTTATCTCTCTCCCTCCTTTATTCCCTCTTTTGACAGTAAAAACCTTCACAGCTAACCACCACCACCGTTAATACTTGGGGTTTACAGGCTGAATTTCAATGTAAAAATCTCATGTGAGGGAGAAAGTAACAAAACAGAAAAAGAGGAAAAAGAAAACGTAGAGACTGTAGCAAAGCTCAAACCTAACATGCTGACTCCGTGTGTGTGTGTGTTTGTGTGGGTATGCAAATGTGTTTGTATTTGTTTTCTTTGCGGTTGTTGGCAATGCACAACTGTTTGTAAAAGAAACAAAAATTATGAAAAGTTTTTAACCTTTTCCTCCGCCATCTCTCTCTCTCTCTCTCTCTTGTTTCTTTTTGTGCCTTACGTCATCTTTGTTGTTGTTATTTGCTTTCTTTCAAGCATCCAACAAAATATCAACAGTCGGTTGATTTTCTCTTTGTAAGTTTGCTTTGAGAAAATAAAAAAAAAATACAAGAGAGCAACATAGAGCAAAAAAAATTAAATTTTATTTTCCGCTGATTAATTCTCTTCAGCGTCCTTCACTTTTGCTTCCTGCTGGCTGGCTTTGACAAAACAAAACAAAACAAAAGAACAAAAGAAATGCACACACACACATAAAGGAATGTTGCTCCCTTGGCGAAAATTATTACAAAAATAACTCTCTTCTCTACACACTCTCACACACCAACCAACATTACCTCTGTCGACCAAGCACTGTTAACTGTGCAAGTGTGTAGTAGAATACCTCTTTAAGGCGATTTTGTTTCGGCTTTTTAGCGAATGTAAACGAATGTGGAGAGATAGTGATAGAGAGAGGGAGAAATGAGTTGCTGAGTTTGATTTGTTTACTTCATGTGCCCATAATTGTGTTGTTATGGTTTGATAATGGCGATTGTGGTGATGAAGGTGGGTTTAAATAACAAATTATCGATACGTTGGCAATGCTCGCATATTACTATGAAGTATTGAAAGAAAGTTATCGAGTATGTATTAACAGGAATTCCCAAGTAATTTATGAAAATCGTTTATGTTTTTCGGATTTTAAAGCTGAAGAAAAAAAGAAAAAACTCTGAAAATATGATCCTTTCCGAAGGACATAAAAAAGTCATGTAAAGGAGGCCAAGAAAAAAATTTTAGAAAATCTGAAATGCTGCCAAGAAAGCTGGTCGAAAGCTTAACCGTTTGAATGCTACGGGTTTGGGGTAAATTAATTGAAAATTGCTATGAGAAATTGAGAAAAAATATTTTTTTATTCATAAAAGTCGCAGCAGTCCTCACTAACTGAATGCCAAACTCGCTAAATCGACGAACCGCGATTACGGGCGCACTACTACGACGATTCGCACTCAAACGGTTAATTCGCTTAAAGAGGTTGATTTTACACGAATATGTGCTGTTAAGTTAAACTTTCTGAATCTGGGTAAGAAAAACATTACTTTTCTCTCTAATCGACTAACTTTCTCACTTTTTCCAACACACTTCATCACTGAAGGCAGTTCCTAAAGAACGTAAAGCTACAGTTACACTACGTAACCAAAAACTGCCCAAATCTAATAACTAGAGATGCTTGCAGTGCTCAAAACTTTGTGGAACAAACTGTGTCAAGATTTTATTTTCTTTTATGATGGATTGAAATTTTTAGAAAGACTTTCATCAACTCACTTCATCACTGGAGCCGATCCGACAGAAACTTAAGATATTTTAGGGGCTCTATTAACCTAAAAATGTGAAATTCTGGCAACTAGTGGTGCTTACAATGATCTTAACTTTCTGGAACGAGATTAACTTTCTGTAAAGATTAGTTCACTTTTCACTTTGTTGCAATTTTCCCAAAAAAATTCAGTTGATGAGAATTTTTGAAGAACTCTAGAACTTTATCATCTTTTACGGTTTCGAATATGGAAATGGATAGAATATGATCCAAATTGCAACGATAAGACTAAGACATTTGCTTGGGCATGCCAAGGCTTTAAACACTTACTCCGCGGTACCGGTTGACTACAGGTTGGCCTAAGAGAGACTACCGGACCGGAAAACCAAATTACTTTACAACTTCTCTGACGATATACATATGAATGTACACCGATGGCTCGAAATTGTAGCGGAAAACCGAGTGTGATTGTGTACTGAATATCGGAGGCTTGTATGAACTACCAGGCCAGGCGGAAGTCAAGACTATATTCATGGTGATCTAATAAATGTGCAGAATATTCCGATCTACTGGCACAGCCAGGTTGTCATAAAGTCGTCCCCTACGAATAACACATCGACATCAAAACTTATCCATGAATAATCGCCTATTTGACCGTGAAATGAAAGATTTTCCTCCGAAGGGCTTCATACCTTGAGCTTTGGCATACCAAACTTCGCAAACTAACCAACAAGGCTGAAAAAATTGGATTAAATTGCACGTCAGAGCCTACACTTCCTGTTTAGACCGCTAGGCTATAAGCTGACCGAATCTTAACAAAACAGCACATTTTCGTCTCTCCCTCTATCTTTCTCTCTCTATCTCTATCTTTCTCTCTATCTATCTCTATTTCTTTCTATCTCTCTCTCGATCTATCTCTTTCCCTCTCTATCTATCTCATTCTCTCTCTCTATCTATCTCATTCTCTCTCTCTATCTATCTCATTCTCTCTCTATCTATCTATCTCTTTCTCTCTCTCTCTCTATCTCTCTCTCTCTCTATCTATCTATCTATCTCTTTCACTCTCTCTCTATCTCTTTCTCTCTCTATCTATCTCGTTCTCTCTCTTTATCTATCTCTTTCTCTCTCTCTCTATCTCTTTCTCTCTCCCTATCTCTTTCTCTCTCTCTCTCTTTCTATCTAACTCTTTCTCTCTCTCTCTCTCTCTCTCTCTCTCTCTATCTATCTATCTCGTTCTCTGTCTCTCTTTCTCACTCTTAGAAATTGACAGTCGATGTCATTTCAAGTTAAGGGGAACAGGAATCCAAACAGCTACGACCAGATGACACTTCCTACTGGCCTGACAAAGGCTTCATCGATGCTGTCTGATAAATGATTTGATTTTTGAATCAAATGTTGAACTGAAATGTGTGGTGACAACAAAATCCAAAATTGTTTAAAATTTCAACTGCATCGTCTAGAACGAACTTATCCGTTGCATATTCGAAAACAGTGCCGGTTCCTAAGGTTTGCCAACTCTTAGGTGTGTTTTTATATTAAAAACACTTGGAATAACTTTCATTGTATGATGATGATGATGATGATGATGATGACGATAATGACGCTGATGGTACGTGTGCTGTGGTGAATACAAGCAAAAGTTCATGAAAATGCAAAAAAAAAATTTCCATATTCCAGCACATGTTGTTGAACCTTTTCAGTGGAGAGGTGGAGGTGGCGTAAACTAACTGTTCGTTGTTATTTATTGTCGACTGTAACTAAAAACAATCCACGTACTCCATATGCGTAAAATAAAATAAAGGGTTTGTGAAAACATTTTTCCAACTCTGGTAGCACCAGGCTTTTAAACACACAGAAACAAAGCAGGCAGAGTGGATGTATTGTTTGGTTGGTAGGTTGGTTGATCAGTATTCACTGCGTACAACAACAAACTTTAAACTGTAATCACCCATAAGAAATGGCACAAGAGGCAAAGGATAGGGTAGAAAGAGACAAACGAATATGGCTGACATTTCCTTTACGTGTGTGACAAATAACAACAAAAGTTGCTTAAAATATTAAAAAAAATTCCTTCATTAAAGTATGGAAAAGCCGTCAAAGCAAGTAACTATTGATTTTCCTTATTTTCCTTTCGTGTTTTTTGCATTTGTTTTTTACATTTTCTATTCAGGTTTTATTTTTTTTCTTCTTATTTTTTGTTTAAAAATTGTTTCACACTTCATTGTAAATAAATAATTGGCCCATGCAACCAACCAAACCCAACAAACATTGATGCCGAAGACAAGCTTAATAAACACGAAAACTTCTTACATTTTATCACTTCTCAAAATGAAATGTTTAAAAAAGCAAAGGCAAAGAGAAAGAGAGAGAGAGAGAGAGAGAGAGAGAGAGAGAATAACTCCGTATAAAAAAAATGAAACAAGTGAAGAGAAAAATAACGGTTCTTAAATGTTTAAGAATTTCCAAATAAACCAAGTATTTTTTAAGCTCACTCTCTTCCTCTTCCTCTCCCTCTCCCTCTCCCTCACCCTTCTCTCTCTCTTGGGTTTTAAAACGAGAGTAAAGTAGACAACAACTTTGACAAAGTTTAAGTAGAAATTTTTTAAAAGCAAAGTTTTGTGATGATTTTTCTTTTTTTTCAAGTTTTTTATTACAATAGCAAGCAGCAGAGAGCTCAGAGAGAGAGAGAGAGTGGTGAAAAAGAGAAAGTGGAGAAGGGATTAGATATGGTAGGAATAATAAAGTGGGGAAAGGGGGAAAAGGACAAGTGCGAGGGTAGAATTTTAAACAAATTTCAGTTATCCATGCTGTTGACATGCTTTAAAGAAAAAGCGAGCCTCACTGGGTGATGTCTCAGAAAAGAAAACCAGAAGTAATGTAAATGCACCGTTTATTTGAAATAAAAGATCAAAAATGTTTGTTCTGTATTCAAAAGTAAAAGTGGCAGTTAACCCCAGAGGATAAATACACACTCATTAACTTTCAATGGCCTGTAGTTAATCAATGGGGGACTTCTGATGAAGCCACTTAGAACTTAAAGCTAATTGGCATAGTATTGCCAAGACATAACGCTGGACATTTACCCAGTAAGTAAAAAAACAGCAATTCTGCTCTCTTCCTCATCTCTGCAGATGATACAAGTCATTTTCCAAAAAAAATGCAAGTTATCGAACTAAAAAATGAAAGTTATCGACCAGAAAAATGCAAGTCATTGTCTCAAAAATGCAAGTCATCGATAAAAAAAAAAACAAGCCAGTGTCCAAAAAAAGAATGCAACTCAGCCATAATTTTACCCCCTCTATATATACACATACATACATAATTGGTCATTACAACCCTTCAGTCAGGATTACGACCTAGTTTCTCACACCACTTATGTTGTGGGTTAATTTATATATTTATTGGCGGGGGAGATTTTTGAGAAACTTTTCATGGCAATTTTTATTCACTCTCAAAGTTTTTGCCACAAATCTGCTGAGAGGAAGTCGCCGAAGAAATAATTTTTATATTTTCGTTCTGATGTCTGACTTGGGGTTGAAGCGTGGTCCTACATCTAATAAGTCAACACATTACCTACTAGACTACGGCGCCTTCATATAGAGACCCTTTTATGGAGAATTTTTGGCTCATTTGCAAAATTTTTATTAGTTTTCCTTTGTTGCCGTTTCCACTCCAGGCCGTTTGAAATCCTTGATCCAATAGCCCACTAAGTGGGAAAAAGTTCGAAAGTCGCATCTTTTTAAATTTGATCGAACTTTGCACGATTTATGAAGGGCATATATGGTAAAAGTTGTTATATTTTACGACTCCATTATCTCCAATAAGCTAATTCTTATTTTCATTGTATATATATTTTTTTTTTGTAAAATTTTTCATTTTTTTCTCCAATTTATTACTAATATTTGTGATTTTTAATCGATTTTCTTTCTTCTCCTTTCCAAATTTTTCAGTTATGTTAACTCCACAGTCTCTGTTAACATAACATTTACTGTAAAAAAAAGAATATAACTTTCTTTGCTAATTTCATACACATATCATTATCCAAGGTCTGGCAGGCATACCCTTCAACTGGGAGAAGGAGAAACTAATGGATAACATTGTAATAACGATAATGATAATCATGATTATGATGTTAATACAATTTTAAGCATTATAATTACCACAATGACTATTTAAAAGCTGTTAATCATCATTTTTACCTTATGAGTTGTTATAAACTGCTATGCGGTTTAGCAATTGTAAGCTTAACCAACATGGCACGTAAATAAAAAACCAGTAACGTTGACCATATAAATATTAAAAATAAAGTCTATGATGATTAATAAAATATCCAATAATTAAATGCAAAAATATATGAACAAAGGAAAACCAAAATAAATTTCTGTGTAGACCTCGACTTTAAAAATAAAAGAAATATTGGTTTTAAAAGAAATTTATTTCAAATCAATACCACAAAAAATTATTATTTATTATTATATACGTATGTGCATACATACATACATGCAAGTACGCATGAGGCCCAGAATATCTTTTTAGTGCAATTAAAATGTGTGAAATTCCTTTAAAAACTGTACAAAAAATCATTAAATGTTCACAAAACATTTTCTGTCATTATTTGGCCCGCCATTAGAAACAAGTTTGTGCTGCCCAGAGTTAATAGCAAATGAGTATTTGATTGTAATATTTCTTTTATGCTCTCAAATTGTTGTTTACATTTGGATTTCCGGTTAACAAAAAAAAAAGAGAACGAGAACGAAAGAAAAAAAATTAAGCACATACACACACACACACACACACACACATACTCGTATACAATCATTTATTTCGCATGCAAATGGCAAAACAAGAGCACGAAAAAATAATACACATGAGAACCTATACCCCGACTGAGTGGCATTAACTACTACAGCTCCCATCACTTAAAAAAAAAACAACAAAATAAAGAACGAAGTTTTCCGATTCTTTTTTTGCTGGTATTATAAGCAAAAGCACCCAATAATGAAAACAAAATTGTTAAGAGTAACAAAAAAAACAAACAAAAAAGAGAGCCAGATGGAGTGAGATAAAGGGAGACCGGTTTGTTGTTAGTTTGTAAACAAAAATCACCATTAATAACAACATAAAAGGGGGTGGAAAGGACAGCAAAAGAATGTAACAGTTTGATTGTATTTTTTTCTTTCTCTTTTTTTCTTCAGCATTTGCAAACTCTAGGGATTTCCAAAAATATAAGAGAAAAACAAAAAAATTTTAATATTCTCACAGGGTTGATGATAATAACAACGCTCACGATGATGATGATGATGATGATGTGGATGATAATTATCATTCATTATTATTTTATGAAAACCCTAACAACACTAGTATGAGTAAAAGCAAAAGCATGTGTAGGTGGGTGTATGTATGTAAAACCAATTTTCAAGTGAAAAACGATTTACCGGCGATATTTCTTTTTTCATTCGCTGCGCTCTCACTGTGCCCCTACCTACCTAAACACATACAAATTTGTATAAACAAAATGGTATTTTCCTTGGAAAACTACAGAAAAAAAACGAAATGAAGTTTTTTAAAATGAAATTCCCAACAAACAAAACTCATATAAATTTCAAATTACTTAAGCGTCAATGGTTTTTTAACTGTTTTTTTCTGTTTTGTTTTCTTGTATTTACAAAAAAGGAAGAAACAACAATAACAACAAAAATTAATTTATGTCTTGAATATTAAAATAATATTGGAAATAAAAAAAATAAAAAACAAAAAAATTTAATAAAAATGGACAGTTACCTCAAAAATATTTATTACAAAACGGAACTTCAATTATTAAACGTACAAAGAAGAACAACAACAACTTATTTTTCAATAACCATTTTAACACAATGCGTACACACCATATTAGTCTTCACCAATTTTTTTTCCTACAAAACAGCATTTTATGATTCACCATGCAGCCTTTACAGAAAAAGAAAACAACAGTTAAATACTCTCACATAACAACTCAACACACCATATCCCTTATACGTCCCCACAATACACACTCGAACATTCCATGTTTTGTTTTTCCATTGACTTTGCAAATTAACAGCAAGGTGAACTTGCTTAAGCATGTTTACATATTACAAAACCACCACAACACATTATTAGCAGTAGGGTAGTGGTGGTAATTATTTATTTTCTATGCAACAAAATAGGCATTGTATGTAACAAAAAAAAACTTTATTAAACCGTTGTTTAGTTTCTAAAAAAAACATTTCTTGACAAATTGTTTAAAATTCTTTAGGAATTGTTTTCTTTTAATTCTATGAATTTGTTTCTGCCTAATGCTGTATAAAAATATAAACTTTTTATGTTATTTAATGTTGTTTTTGTTTTAGTGTTTTTTTGCTGGACTAACGCAAAGTATGAGAGTAACCAAGAGCGTGAGTTTACATTACTACAAAAACAATGCAGCATCATCAAGCAAAAACACACAACACATGAACACATTTTTGGCTTTTTAATAATGAGTAGCGCATTACTTCACTTCGCTCTTTTTTGCAAATGAATCACACTGAAAAACAAAAATAAAACAACAACAACAACAAAAAACAAACAGGCATGACCATGCATAAAGCTGGAGGTCCACACCACGCGTTTTCGCGTCAAAGCGTTGCGAGCATTTCATACCTTCTTCGAATTCTACGCTTTAAGTTACATGCAACGCTTTTTACGCGCCAATGTTTGTTTTGATTTAAACAAATTACAACAAAAGCAACCTGTCAAAATCAGCTGTTTAGTACGCGCGCCGCTTGTGATGCTTACAAAAGTAGAAAGTAGATTTACTTTTCGCGTTCTATGCGTCATGGCATCCTACGCTTTTATGCGTGTAACTTGCACCAAATAAATACATTAATTCTACTTTTTTGACAGCCGCGTAGAATGCGAAAACGCGTAGAATGCGTGGTGTGGACCTCCAGCTTAAAGCGTTTTATTTACGACAACTTGTGTTTACATCTTGCATCACTTTTCTCAAAAGTTCACATATTAGTCGGAAAAGTATTAAAAAATACGTCAGTAATATAGAGAAAATGGAAAAGGAGAAAAATAAAAATGAAATTGCAGGAAAAAAAAAAGAAAATAATTAAAAAGCGCATAAACAAGAATCTTTTAAAACATAATTAAAAATGTTACAAAAATTACTTTGATTGAGAGAAAACGAACAAGTAAAATAAAGAATAAAATGAAAAAAGAAGAACAAGAAATTTTTGCTATTAAAACAAAAGAGAAACTTCAAGGATCTTTAAAAGTCATGGGAAAATAACAAAAAAAAACAAAGAGAAATGTAAAGAGAAAATAATAACAAGAAATGAATGTTTTGTTTCAATTAGAAAAACGAAAGTAGAAATAAATTAATAAAACAAAATTAAAAGAACAGTAAAAAAAATAAAACATTTAATCAGAATTTAAAAAATAAAATAAAAATTGTAATATTTTTAAGCCGGTTAAGAGTTTTTAAATCTCGAAAAGCAAAAGAAAAAGAGAAAGAGAAAAAGTTCAAGATCTGTTAATACCCATAAAAAGAGAGTGATTAAGGTTAAGGGATTAAAACAATTTCTATAAAATCAGCTTAAAATGACGTTTAGTAATGCTTTAAAACACAATAAATTAAAAAAAAATAAAATAAAGACTTTCAATAGAATTAATGTGGAAAAAATATACAATTCCTAAAGCTAGTTTGTACAATTTTAATAATTCTTATTGCCATCCCTGGTGTTTTCTACAAAAAAAAATGTTAAACTGGCAACTCTGTCTCTTTCTTTTCTCTCGTAATGTATATGATGTAATAAAGAGCTTAGAAAGTAATGGAATAGCAAGAGAAGAACAAAAATGTTGTAATAATGATAATCATAATCATGATCATGATGTTAATTAATACCACTTTAAACAATATAATTTTATGAGTCATTATAGTTGCTATGCGATTTAGAAATAATAAGCTCAAGCGAAAAAATGACCACCACGACGACTTGGTAAAGAAAAAAAAGTTGGGTTTTAAAGGCAAAAATAATTATTAGTATTTACCTATTTTTAATACAAAATAATGTTTATGATTAAAAAATATGAAACAAATTAATAAAAAAAAAGAAATTATATTTAAACATGAAAACCAAAAGAATTTCTATGTAAAAAAAAAAATGACCTAGACTTGAAAAATATAATAGGAAATGATTTTAAATGGAATTTATTTCAAATTAAAACCACAGAAAAATTTTATATTTATAATTGTTATATCGAGCCATAACCGCAAAAAAAGCTTAAGCGACATATTTTTCATATATCGTTTTTTGTAATAAATAAATTCATTATCCTCATTTGCATCATCTATAAAAATTTCAGGGTCACACTGTGCACCTTTATGAATTTATAGCAAAAAAAATTTTAACTTAAGTGCACTTGGAAAATTTTTTTGTTTTTTTTTTGTAACAGCGACTTGTCGCTTAAGATAAAATTTTCTTAATAAAAAATTTGAAAATTTGAATTTTAAAAATTATAATATAATAATACTGAAGTATTATTTCAATATTGGTATGTAAATATATATCTAAAAAAACATATAAAACATGACAGAGGTGAATGAGGAAGTGTTAAAGTTTTGTATTAAATAAAAATTTTTTCTAGAAGTTTAATAGGCGCTCTCTCGTCCATACAGCGATTCAGAAGACACATCTTCTAATGAATAAGAAACCTATGTGTGACAGAGAGGATTTAAATTACACAACACAAGTGTTCTGCCTAATCCGTGTAAGAACAAAAAATGTGGTAATTCGTGTGCCGAAAAGTTTGCCGACACGTTTTCTGACACGATACGAATAAATGAACATTTTTAGGGAATCAGCAAACAGCGACAAAAAGACTTTGAAAACTTGTATTAAAAAAAGCAATGTTAAAAGTCGAAGACCAGAGAGAGAGAGAGAGAGTACAGTTTTAAATATAACATACATTTTAAAGAGACTAATATTAAAGTATGTCAACAATTTCTTCTGAAAACGTTGCACGTTTCTCAAATGCTTTTAAAGTCTGTAAGGACTGAAAATAGCTGCTTACTTATAATATACGCGCTAAAAATTCCAAGAAATTTACTCCTCACAATAAATCTAACGAAGCAAATGTGTCATTGGTAAAATACTTTATTAAAAAAATGCCAGCAGTCCCATCTCATTATTGTCGAAATAAGAGCAATAAACTGTATCTACCTCAGTAGTTTAGAAATGTAAATTGTAAACCCCAAAAAATCTCTCCTTAAAAACGCGAGTTAGGGCCTTTCTATATTAAGGCAACGACATGTATGTACAGTTGTGTTCATAAAAATAGGAATGAGCCCATTGAAAAACAAAAGCTTAAATTTTAACAAAAAAAAAAAAACATGGTTTAATTAAATTTTTTGGTGTAATGTAATGTTGATTCAATACTAAATTATTTAAGTTATTCATTAATTAAATAAAGCTTTCAACAAGTAAGTAACAGGAAGTTTAAAAAAAATATCTTAAAAAAATGCTGTTCAAAATAATAGGAGTATTTCAGTTTTCATAGAGATTTACTATTAAAAAAGTTAAAATGCTTATGACTATAATCAGAAACTTTAAATACGATTAGTATTTGGTAGAATAGCCTTTACTTTTTATTACAGCAGCACATCTACGAGGCATGGAGACAACTAAATCCTGACATTGTTTTAGTGGAATTTCATTCCACCCATCTTGCACTACAGACCACAACTCAGTTGCATTTGACGGTTTTCTCTCGGCAACATATTTTTTAACATCCCTCATAGATGTTCTATGGGATTAAGGTCAGGAGACTGAGCTGGCCACGCCATAACCTTTACGCCATTAACCCGAAACCAATCATTTGCTAATTTACTGGTGGGTTTCGGGTCATTGTCTTGTTGGAATATCCATTTTAGAGGCGTGGAATATGGTAACATCAGTTCTCTCACAATGCCGACATAGACGTTCCTATCCATTATGTCTCTAATTCGATGTATTGGGCCTAAACCATTATATGAAAAGCTTCCCCATATCATCAGTTTTGCACCACCATGTTTAACTGTCTTTTGTGTATACTGAGCCTTATATTTGGTGTTGGGCGGACGTCTAACATGCTGTCTAGACCCAATGCCACCAAATAAAACAATTTTGCTTTCGTCGGTCCACAATAAGTTTCTCCATTTTTCTTTCGGATATTTGATATGTTCTTGGGCAAACTTTAAGCGGGCTGCTGCCTGTTTTGTATGTCAACAATGGCACCTTTGTCCATCAGACGCCTACGAATAGTAGGGACACTTACGGCAAGATTCAGATCCTTTTGAATTTTTTTTGCATACGCCGAAGGATTCATTTTGCTGTATCGCACAATTCTGCGGTCATCGACAGTTGATGTTTTGCGCTTGTGCCCACGCGTTTCGAGCTTTTTTTTTATATTTTAATGCATTTGTTGTGATCATTTGATCGGACTAACTTAAGATTTCCTTAGTTTCTTTAGAAGTTTTGCCTTTATTTCGAAAATTTTTAATTAGTTTTCTCTTTTCTTCAGTACAGTGCTTTTCTCGTCCCACTATTACAAAAATTTATATGAATCACTATAGAAAAAGTTGTAACTACATTTTTCCGTACTTACTGTTTACAATTTTTCTTTAAATTATGTGCCGTTATATTTTTATTTTTAAAAGAACACTTACACTCCTATTTTTTTGATCAACTGAATTCAGGGGCAAACACAGAAATGAATCAATTTTATCGTAAATATTAAAGTTATTACGAGAATCTTTTTTGTATTTTATTTCTTACATATCGTTGTTGTAACTACCATTAAAATATATCATGTTTTGCAAATTGGTAGAATAGAAAATTTTAACTTTGAAAATATTACATGGTAGCACTCCTATTATTTTGAACACAGCTGTACATATATAGCATGTATACTTTAATAACAATCGTAAAATTATTTATTTTTAATTTAAAACGTAGCAATTTTTAGAGAAATGAATTCAAAATCAAAAATTCCTTTAAAATTTTTTGCTTTCTCTTTTTACTAACTAACAACACTCTGTTGAAAAAAGGAAGAGAGCCTGGGTCGTAGAGATAACAAAAAACGAAACTGTAAACTTTACAGTGTAAACGAAGAAATTAACACCACTGGTATCAACACAACTTTTACAGGGGCCTTACAATACATTTATGGTGTTGCTGTTACCATTGGTGTCATCATTATTGTTATCATTTTATTGTTGTTACAGTAATGGTTAACGATTCTCTCTAGTTTTCTTAAGAATTGTTGGTTGTAAGCTGCTTTATTAAAAGAGCACAAATAATAACATACTCGGCATGCATTTAGTATGAAAGGGAGACAAAGGTAGGATTATTTATGTTGTTGTTTTTGTTTTTGAATATATGCATGTGTAAGAGTATTATTTATCAATTTTCAAATCAATATATGCTGATACGTATTGCCAGACATGCAATCTACAATTAAAAAAAATAGAGAGAGAGAAAATCAAAGAGTTTTAGCTCCTGCTGTTTAATGCAACACACCAGGCATATTATTGAAAAGTAGAGGCCACTAGAAACAGAGTGCTTTATATGTATGCACTGTTGTAGAAAGAAAAAAGGTTTAATGAACTCATGTTTACAAAAAGAAAAGTTGAGAGAACAATTCATAATCGATTTTAATCAATCATTCAAATTTAATGAAATGCATACATATGTACATAGTATGTATAGTATGTAGTATGTACAGAGTTACGAATAAACAGTTATAAATGTATGGAAATTAAAATGTAGGTTAAGATAGAAAGAGAAAAATAGGGGTCGCCGCCACTGGTGTAAAGGCGATTAACATATACAGTGTGGGACAAAATTAACACACGAAATATTTGTCAATAAAACGTTAGTGTTGTAGTTTTAACAACCTTTGTTTTAGCAAATTATTCTATATTTAGAAATAATTATTAAATTTTTTATTAAAATAATATAAAACTTAATTAAAAGTTTGGAAACTAAAAAAATAAATTTAAAGGTGTGCCCTTTGTGTTCACATCACATTTAAAAAACGAAGAACGCTTAAAAATATTTAAAACTGACTACAAAATCGAGCATGGTTAGGTTAGGTTAGTGTGGTAGCTTTAATTTACCAAAAAGCTCACTTGAGCATGCATAGCGGTTCGTTGTGATGCCACAAGTGAACGTAGCCTCTGTACTGACCAAGTTCCTCCGATCCAAGGAGGGGGAAGTTGGTCAGCGCAAGGGCTGCATATTTTCAAAAAGCATGGTCAGTTTTCGGACATTGCGGGGTGTTTACAGTCATCATAATCGACGGCAAGGTTCAAAGTATGGGCATGTTTATAAAGAAATTTAAAGAGACTAGAAGCGTCTCTGGTCAAGCAACTCTCTCTCACACAAATATTGATTCTATTGGATTCTAAAACGTGGCGGACAATTGAAATTTGTCGATTTCACAGAATTTAGGGTCCATTCTGTTGCTTTCGGCTCATTATCCATCCACATAAAGTCCATTTTACTATACAATTAAAGCTAGCTATGCCGTAGCGTAGAAGTAGAGGTAGCCGTATTCAGTAGGTAACGTGTTGGTTTATTTGACATGAGGCCAGACATCTCCCCAGGTCAGAAAAAAATATTTCTTCGGCGACTTCCTTTTAGCAGATTTCTGGCAACAACTCTGAGAGTAAATTAAATTGCCATGAAAATTGTCTCAAAAACATGTCCTTCGCAGTCTACGATAGACGATAGGCCCGGCACACATGGATAAAATTTACCCATACGTTGTGGGTGATATGAGAAGCTAGGTCGTAATCCTGGGTAAAGGGTTATAATGATCAATAAAACAAGTTAAAGAGTTTTGATGATATTTAATAAAACGATTGCTTATTAGTGAGAGAGAGTGAGAGAGAGAAATTTGAATGGATTTTATTTCTTTAATGATCCTAAAATCAAGAATTAAATGCGATTTGTAGATTTATTTTGTTTGCAACTGTGGTTGATTGATTGTTACAGTGCAAGAGCATAAAACTGGTGTGTAAAAAATTTCAATTTAACGGCTTATTAGGCGGCGACTTATAAGTCATCATGCCACCACACACATGCATTAAACAGAGAGAGAGAGAGAGAGAAAGAGAAAGACCGCATTTTGTTTACCTCTAAAAAGTGTTGTAAAGTGGCACAATTATCGTGTGATAATTGCAAGCGAATTTGTTAATTTGTTTTCAAGTCTTTTTTTTCTGCTTTTTTTAATGATTTTTCACAAACAAACCAGTTTTAAAGGAAATTGGAGGTGTTGTTTTTTTTATCAAAAAAAATGTAAACATATCGTATAATTTAATGGCTGCTGGCTTTTGTAAAAATGCGTTTCAAAAACAAATAACGAATAACATACACTGTGCAACAAAAAACAAATTTTATTTCGAATTCTTTTGAAGTACATCATCATCAGGTCCCTATCATGGCGATGACTTATTATTTTTATTGTTGTAACATAACACAACACAATTTCATTTAATTTTTATAATTTTTGCTTTTTTTTTTTTTTGTTGATAGCCTTTGGCTTTCCGTTTAATCAGCAAAGAAAAATATAAAAATTCCCTCGAATGCAGCAAGGGTACCGAAAAATTTAAAACGCAGTTTGAAAGAGACGGCATTTTAACCTCGTCGTTTGTTAAAATCGCTTGTAGCGCGCATATAAACTAAGGTGCATTGGCCTGTTTGGCACAATAAATTCTGATATGAAAGTGCTTATGACGGCAAAACAAAAAATCCCAGGTTAAATGAAATGCAAAATGTTTTGATTACTACTAGACTGTGTAGATCTCGCTTGAGATTCAAGGCACGAGAGTGCCTCCACTGCCGCATTACTTTAGATTGTGGATGCGAATTTATCAAGTGGTAGACCCGTTGGAACTCTGATATACTCTGAAAAAAAAATAGGCCTCCTTAAGAATCAAGCACACATACATAATTGGTCATTACAACTCTTCAGTTAGGATTTCGACCTAGTTTCTCACACCACTTATGTTGTGTGTGTTAATTTTATACACGAGTGGCAGGACCTACAGTTAGATTTTTTTGAGAAACTTTTCATGGCAATTTTATTTATTCTCAGAGTTTTTGCCAGAAATCTGCTGAGAGGAAGTCGCCGAAGAAATACTTTTTTGTATTTTTGTTTTGATGTCTGGCATGGGGCTCTAACCCTGGCTTTACGTCTAATAAGCCAACACAGTACCTACTAGACTACGGCGACTACAAACTCTGACACACTGTGAAGAAAATAGGTCTCCTTAAGAATCAAAGAGTCCTTCTAAAAAAAATCCTATCAGATTCGACTGTGGCAACTCTTTAGGAAAGCATCCGTTTAACGTAGAGTTGGGTCTTCACCTATAAAGTGTTAACAATTCTTCGTTTCTATCATAAAAACAACTCCTACAAAATAGTATCAATGTGAATAGACGTACGACCAATTATACCAACCAAGAGGTCACACTAGGCTCCGGCATCTTCGACATTATGATGTGACAATATCACACCAGCATTGCAAGTGTGATGACTGTAGCGTTTTTTAGGCAGTGATTTTCGCAATCTTGAAGCCTATTGAGGCCATAGCTGGTGACCCAGCTTCGGATTTAGAATCTTACATGATCTTCGTTGACAGTCAGGCTGCACTTAAGGCCATTGCGTCGGTCTGATGCAAATAACGGCTCGTTCGCGAGTGGAAGTCGTTGAGGACTTTTGAACTAGACCGTATCCGTCTGTGCTGGGTTCCGGGTCATAGCTGAATACTGGGCAATGAGACGGCGGATGCCCTCGCTAGGTTAGGTTCGCTTTCTGCTGGCGATTTGGTAGTTGAGAGTTTGAATTCTGTGTCGAGAGCCGATATCAAGGCTCTCCACAGATTCATTAGTAGCTTAGGCTGGTTGAGAGGCGCTAGGACTTCATCAGTGTAATCGCGCTAAAACCCCCCACCCCCCTCCACTATTTTTTTTTTTTATCTTATCTGTGTTTTTATTGTATCTTATCTTTGTAATTCCTCCACTTCCCATTCCCCCTTTCCGACATCCTCTCATTTTTATCCCTCTATTATACTTCCCTCTTTAAGGACGTTGTACAATGGGACAATTCGACCTCCGGGTACCGTACTTGTCTTTATTGACAAGGCCACGTCCTCTAACCTAACCTATTACAAGTGTCAATATCAGGTTCAACTACGGAGCTTAATTGAATTCCAATAACTAGAAAGTTTAGGTTCTTTCTAGCGCTAGAGTGGCAATACACCTGGTTCTACGGTCATGGCAGCGGAGATATCCACTTGAATAAAAGTCCTTGGTTGATTGTAACATATCCTCGGATGCCTCGGCGAATGGGATCCATATTAGTTCGATGTGACGCCGACTAAGTCGGCCTAGTACATCAGAGTAATTGAGAAGACACTTCTACTTAGTCGTGTTGGAATTTACTGCACAAATCACAACACAACTCCCCCACGTAGCTTCAGCGTCTAATTCTTCAACGATTCCCACAGCCCGCGCGAGTAGGATTGATGAGCAGTTGCGAACAAAATACACAGTCACGGACTACGCAACGAACGGTTTGGGGTAGAAAAGCTTTAGAATGTACATATATTAGCATACCATGACTTCTGTGGTGGTCTACGACTGCCACGAGTCGTTGAACTGGATGTTAAAATTGGTGCAGTTGTCCCATTATATGGGTACCGGAATATAGCGATATCCCGGAAAACTTTACAGTGGACGAATTGACAGAATTTTCGGTTAATTTCCTTGCTTTTAAGAGCACAATTGAGAATATGCAAGTATCGGATTGATAATGTAGTACCAGGGTTTCGTTAATGACATTTGGATAGCTTCGGATACGATCAAGATATCGGGAAAATCTGCTCAAGGCTAGATAAAGAACGTTTGAAAAGTCTGCTTGAAGCCATTGTCCGAGTCATTACCGTACATTGCATTCGAGATACTTACGAGAGACGCATGAGAGACGTCACAGAAAGGAACTTACTTACTTACTTACTTCAGTAGAAGCTATAGATATGTAATGGGTCCGCTAAATAACTTTTTTTTTTTTTAAATGCTTTAAAAAGAAAAACTACTGAATATTTTCTCAAATTTCTTTTTTGATTTGAAAGTACAATCCTTCCGGTTAATAATGGAAAATAATTTCATTCAAATATGGCTGACTCGGCTGGCCATGCAGTACCCAGCCTACACGATCGGTCCAATTTGTAAGCACATTATCGATAGTTTTCAGCTGTATTTCACCAATGGCTTCACGAATATTGTCCTTTAAAGCATCAATTGTCTCTGGCTTGTCGGCGTAACACTTATCTTTGACGGCACCCCACAAATAATAGTCCAACGGTGTCAAATCTCAGCTCCGAGGTGGCCAAACGACATCAGCTCTGCGGTCTTCAAAATCAGGGCGCAAAACATCGAATGTAGCTTCGGCTGTGTGGCACGTAGCGCCGTCCTGTTGAAACAAAATGTTGCCAATATCCTCCTCTTCAATTTTTGTGAACAAAAATTCGTTCAACATGGCCCGATAACGATCGCCATTGACTGTAACGGCCACTCCTTGCTCATATTCGAAGAAAAATGGCCCAATTATGCCTCTGGACCAAAATCCGCACCAAACAGTGTCTCGTTTTGGGTGCGTCGGCTTTTCAATGTATGCGTGCGGGTTTTCTGTGCCCCAAATGCGACAATTTTGCTTGTTTGCTGCATACCCGCCAAGATCAAAATGAGCTTCACCTGAAAAGATGATTTTTTTTGCCAAAATCGGAATCTTCTGGTGTAGGCTACTGCATTGCCAGCCGAGGCAGCCATTTGAATGAAATTATATTCCATTATTAACCGGAAGGATTGTACTTTCAAATAAAAAAAGAAATTTGAGAAAATATTCAGTAGTTTTTCTTTTTAAAGCATTTTCAAAAAAAAAGTTATTTGGCGGACCCTTTAGTTCCAGAACTAGGAGAAAAGAAAGACTGTGGGTTGATGGCATTGAGGCAGCATTTGTGGAAGCTCCAATTGGCCTTACTAAACCATCTTAATAAGAGAAGTCACAACAGAAAATCTATGAGACACTAATTTATTTGTACACCCAATATTCCATGCCATTCACCCATTATACCACAGCATATCCAGCCGTTAATTATGTCTGTCTGTCTATCTGTGTTCAATTAATAAATTGTAAGTTTAATACGCACAAAATTGATTATTTTTATTACGCATAAACGCATAAACCCCACTCACTCACTCACAGCATACAGTTTATATAACAAATAATTTTCATTTATAAACAAAAAATAAAGACGAAAAAAGAAAAACTTTCAACACCAACATTAAAAATAATGAAAATCATGAAATGAAAAGTGCCTTAAAAAATGTACAGAAAAAAATTATTTTTGAAGAAAAATTAAATTTATTATGCACACACGCACCTCAATAGCACGGAGAAAAACTAAACACAGCAAGAAGCGAAGTAAAAATGGAAATACAGTAATACTTCGATTTACATCGCCTCGATTAACGTTATTTCGATTTACGTCGTCAAATTTCTTGTTCCCTCTAACTTCAATTTACGTCGTTTCGATTTACGTCGCCTTTTTTTGGAACCAACTGCGACGTAAATCGAGGGATTACTGTATTGTGTTAACCATTCAAGTGGTTTCAAAACGGCTGGTCTGGCAAGGCTGTCAGCTGGTAAAATCCCGCTTATTACTCATCTAAAGTCCTACTTATTGGGTGAAGGGTTTCCCAATTACGAATATGGATCGTTGAATAACCGTAGAATACCGCAGAAAAGTTAAAATAGACGATTGGTGCGGTAATTCTCAAACGTGACCACTCTGCGAGCATTACACACTGTCATCGGTCATCGTAATCGATTTATTGCGGAAGAAATTGACCAGATTATAAGGAAATTTGAATAGTCGCCACAGTCTAGTAGGTAGTGTGTTGTTGTTATTAGACGTAAAGCCAGGGTTCGAACCCTAGGCCAGACATCAAAGACAAAATACAAAAAAAAAGTATTTCTTCGGCGACTTCCTCTCAGCAGATTTTTGGCAAAAATTCTGAGAGCAAATAAAAATTGCCATGAACAAGTTTCTCAAAAATCTGTCGTTCGGAGTCGACTTTAAACTGTAGGTCCTACCACTCATGTATAAAATTAAAACACACAACATAAGTGTTGTGAGAAACTACGTGGTAATCCTGACTGAATGGTTGTAATGACCAATAATGTATGTATAAGACAATTTGAAGAGATTGCAAGCGTTACAGATTTGATGAAGCCTGTGTCCCATCGCAATATACGCAGCACTTTCGGAAATATCGCTTCTGTTAAAGTGTGGTAAATAATCTGAACTTCTCGATTCCGTAAAGTTCTCTTCAATTCTTTCGATCTTACAGCTCATTATGGCGTATTTTGCATTTGGATTTTCATGCAGCCAATTAGCTGACCATTCATAATGCCGTAAATATGGTGCATGGATGTCCAGAACCAATAGGCTTTGTAATCGTAATTGTTCGCATAAAATTTTCTTTAGTGTTGAAGCTTATTTCTCATTGAGTGATTATGTGGGCAACAAGCACGTATGAGGCTCAAGAACCCGGATGTGATTTGTGGATAGACGTACGACCAAATATACCAACCAAGAGGTAAGACTAGGCCAGAGCATCTTAGCCAACCTGCGACTGACAATATCACACCAGCATTGCAAGTGTCAAATTTAGGTTCAACTAAGGAGCCTAATGAAATTCCTGCCAATAGCTAGAAAGCTCAGGTTTTTCTCACACTAGAGTGGTAATACTAGATCACACGCGTTTGTAGAAAAGCTACTGCAAGCAGTGTTGCCAGTAAATTTTTTTTTAAAACTTTTTATTTCTGGGAAAAAAACTTTTTTTTTTACAAAAAAAACTTGTTTTCTACAAAAGTATCAACATTTTTAAAGGAAACACCGGAGAACGGTGTCTTCTATTGGTGTTTCTTTGCTACTTATGCCCGGGACGAATAAAATACACAAAATTTTATATAAAAATGTAAATATTTCGTGTTATTGTTGAATTTATTGAAATTTTGAATTTTTCGAAAAAACTTGTTTTGTTAGAAAACAATTTTAATGAAAACTTTTTCGTATCTCAAAAAACTTGGAAAAAAGGGAAAAACTTGGCAAATGACAACGCTGACTGCAACCGAATAATGTGACTGTTTGATTGGTATTATAATCTGGGGGTGCCCATCAGTCCTAATTGTTTTTTTTTTTTTTTAATGACAGTGAAGGAGTTGTTGCCATGTCTGTGAAGTTAAATTCTTTTTTATATTCTTTTTTTTACAGTGAATGTTATGTTAACAGACACTGTTAACTTAACATAATTAAAAATTTGGGAAGGGAGGAAAGAAAATCGCTTAAAAATCGCAAAAATAGGGATAAATTAGAGAAAAAAATGAAAGGAAGACGAAGCTAAACCTTTGAACTTTACAAAAAACCAAAATGTATGAAAATAACAATTTGCTTATTGGAGATAATAAAGTTGAAAAATCATGTATTTTTACCAAATATGCCCTCTAGAAATCGTGAAAAATTCGATAAAATTTAAAAAGGTGCGGTTTTCTGACCTATTGGGCTGGATAGCTATTGGATCAAGGATTCCAAAACAGTTTTCGCTATGGTCGGGTCACGACCAGGAGCGGAGATATAGCCGACGAAGCTAACTTTTTTATACGAGCAAACAAAATGCTCTATATAAATCGTGAAAAATTCGATAAAATTTAAAAAGGTGCGGTTTTCTGACCTATTGGGCTGGATAGCTATTGGATCAAGGATTCCAAAACAGTTTTCGCTATGGTCGGGTCACGACCAGGAGCGGAGATATAGCCGACGAAGCTAACTTTTTTATACGAGCAAACAAAATGCTCTATATAAATCGTGAAAAATTCGATAAAATTTAAAAAGGTGCGGTTTTCTGACCTATTGGGCTGGATAGCTATTGGATCAAGGATTCCAAAACAGTTTTCGCTATGGTCGGGTCACGACCAGGAGCGGAGATATAGCCGACGAAGCTAACTTTTTTATACGAGCAAACAAAATGCTCTATATAAATCGTGAAAAATTCGATAAAATTTAAAAAGGTGCGGTTTTCTGACCTATTGGGCTGGATAGCTATTGGATCAAGGATTCCAAAACAGTTTTCGCTATGGTCGGGTCACGACCAGGAGCGGAGATATAGCCGACGAAGCTAACTTTTTTATACGAGCAAACAAAATGCTCTATATAAATCGTGAAAAATTCGATAAAATTTAAAAAGGTGCGGTTTTCTGACCTACTGGGCTGAATAGCTATTGGATCAAGGATTCCAAAACAGTTTTCGCTATGGTCGGGTCACGACCAGGAGCGGAGATATAGCCGACGAAGCTAACTTTTTTATACGAGCAAACAAAATGCTCTATATAAATCGTGAAAAATTCGATAAAATTTAAAAAGGTGCGGTTTTCTGACCTATTGAGCTGGATAGCTATTGGATCAAGGATTCCAAAACAGTTTTCGCTATGGTCGGGTCACGACCGGGAGCGGAGATATAGCCGACGAAGCTAACTTTTTTATACGAGCAAACAAAATGCTCTATATAAATCGTGAAAAATTCGATAAAATTTAAAAAGGTGCGGTTTTCTGACCTATTGGGCTGGATAGCTATTGGATCAAGGATTCCAAAACAGTTTTCGCTATGGTCGGGTCACGACCAGGAGCGGAGATATAGCCGACGAAGCTAACTTTTTTATACGAGCAAACAAAATGCTCTATATAAATCGTGAAAAATTCGATAAAATTTAAAAAGGTGCGGTTTTCTGACCTATTGGGCTGGATAGCTATTGGATCAAGGATTCCAAAACAGTTTTCGCTATGGTCGGGTCACGACCAGGAGCGGAGATATAGCCGACGAAGCTAACTTTTTTATACGAGCAAACAAAATGCTCTATATAAATCGTGAAAAATTCGATAAAATTTAAAAAGGTGCGGTTTTCTGACCTATTGGGCTGGATAGCTATTGGATCAAGGATTCCAAAACAGTTTTCGCTATGGTCGGGTCACGACCAGGAGCGGAGATATAGCCGACGAAGCTAACTTTTTTATACGAGCAAACAAAATGCTCTATATAAATCGTGAAAAATTCGATAAAATTTAAAAAGGTGCGGTTTTCTGACCTATTGGGCTGGATAGCTATTGGATCAAGGATTCCAAAACAGTTTTCGCTATGGTCGGGTCACGACCAGGAGCGGAGATATAGCCGACGAAGCTAACTTTTTTATACGAGCAAACAAAATGCTCTATATAAATCGTGAAAAATTCGATAAAATTTAAAAAGGTGCGGTTTTCTGACCTATTGGGCTGGATAGCTATTGGATCAAGGATTCCAAAACAGTTTTCGCTATGGTCGGGTCACGACCAGGAGCGGAGATATAGCCGACGAAGCTAACTTTTTTATACGAGCAAACAAAATGCTCTATATAAATCGTGAAAAATTCGATAAAATTTAAAAAGGTGCGGTTTTCTGACCTATTGGGCTGGATAGCTATTGGATCAAGGATTCCAAAACAGATTTCACTATGGTCGGGTCACGACCAGGAGCGGAGATATAGCCGACGAAGCTAACTTTTTTATACGAGCAAACAAAATGCTCTATATAAATCGTGAAAAATTCGATAAAATTTAAAAAGGTGCGGTTTTCTGACCTATTGGGCTGGATAGCTATTGGATCAAGGATTCCAAAACAGTTTTCGCTATGGTCGGGTCACGACCAGGAGCGGAGATATAGCCGACGAAGCTAACTTTTTTATACGAGCAAACAAAATGCTCTATATAAATCGTGAAAAATTCGATAAAATTTAAAAAGGTGCGGTTTTCTGACCTATTGGGCTGGATAGCTATTGGATCAAGGATTCCAAAACAGTTTTCGCTATGGTCGGGTCACGACCAGGAGCGGAGATATAGCCGACGAAGCTAACTTTTTTATACGAGCAAACAAAATGCTCTATATAAATCGTGAAAAATTCGATAAAATTTAAAAAGGTGCGGTTTTCTGACCTATTGGGCTGGATAGCTATTGGATCAAGGATTCCAAAACAGTTTTCGCTATGGTCGGGTCACGACCAGGAGCGGAGATATAGCCGACGAAGCTAACTTTTTTATACGAGCAAACAAAATGCTCTATATAAATCGTGAAAAATTCGATAAAATTTAAAAAGGTGCGGTTTTCTGACCTATTGGGCTGGATAGCTATTGGATCAGGGATTCCAAAACAGTTTTCGCTATGGTCGGGTCACGACCAGGAGCGGAGATATAGCCGACGAAGCTAACTTTTTTATACGAGCAAACAAAATGCTCTATATAAATCGTGAAAAATTCGATAAAATTTAAAAAGGTGCGGTTTTCTGACCTATTGGGCTGGATAGCTATTGGATCAAGGATTCGAAAACAGTTTTCGCTATGGTCGGGTCACGACCAGGAGCGGAGATATAGCCGACGAAGCTAACTTTTTTATACGAGCAAACAAAATGCTCTATATAAATCGTGAAAAATTCGATAAAATTTAAAAAGGTGCGGTTTTCTGACCTATTGGGCTGGATAGCTATTGGATCAAGGATTCCAAAACAGTTTTCGCTATGCTCGGGTCACGACCGGGAGCGGAGATATAGCCGACGAAGCTAACTTTTTTATACGAGCAAACAAAATGCTCTATATAAATCGTGAAAAATTCGATAAAATTTAAAAAGGTGCGGTTTTCTGACCTATTGGGCTGGATAGCTATTGGATCAAGGATTCCAAAACAGTTTTCGCTATGGTCGGGTCACGACCAGGAGCGGAGATATAGCCGACGAAGCTAACTTTTTTATACGAGCAAACAAAATGCTCTATATAAATCGTGAAAAATTCGATAAAATTTAAAAAGGTGCGGTTTTCTGACCTATTGGGCTGGATAGCTATTGGATCAAGGATTCCAAAACAGATTTCACTATGGTCGGGTCACGACCGGGAGAGGAGATATAGCCGACGAAGCTAACTTTTTTATACGAGCAAACAAAATGCTCTATATAAATCGTGAAAAATTCGATAAAATTTAAAAAGGTGCGGTTTTCTGACCTATTGGGCTGGATAGCTATTGGATCAAGGATTCCAAAACAGTTTTCGCTATGGTCGGGTCACGACCGGGAGCGGAGATATAGCCGACGAAGCTAACTTTTTTATTTCATAGTAGATTTTGAAATTTTCTGACATATTAGATTTTAACAGAACAGATTTCAGATTTTAACAGAACAGATTTCAGATTTTAACAGAAGAAATTGTAACAGAACAGTTTTCAGATTTTAACAGAATAGATTTCTCATTTAACAAAGAAACAGGGTTGTTTATAATGGAGAGAACAGTAGAAGATTAGGCTTTTGTCGGACAGTTTATTATTGCAATACACTACCATTTTGTTTGAGCTTGCTATAGTCTAGTAGGTAGTGTGTTGGCTTATTAGACGAAAGGCCATGGTTCAAATCCCAAGGCAGACGTCAAAAAGGTTTTTTTTATTTTTTTATTTTTTCTAATACATATCAGATACATAAAATTGATCAGTATATATTTATATCAATATTTTAATATTAAAATATATATATTAGAAAAAAAAAGTAAAAATAAATCACACAAAACCCCTAATTCGTATTGAACTCGGGCATGATTGAGAATAAGCAATTGAATTTCAAATTCATTCATCTTTCGAAAATGTATGTATTTTATTTTATGTATTGGATTTTTCTTTTTTATTATATATATTAATAAGCTATAATTTAATTTGTATTATTATTTTTTTATTTTATTATATGTATTAGAAAAAATATATATTTTTAAAAAAAGAAAATACAACATCCTTTTCATGTCCGATCGACGATTCGAACCGCGACCTTTCGTTTAGTAATCCAACACACTACCTGCTACACCACAGCGGTTCTGGCAAGTCTGCTTGTTTTATACTTGATTTTAGTTACTATGACGAAAACTGCAAATTGTATATTTTGTTTTGAGTAACTGTTTAAAAGTAAAAACAAAACTGGGGCTTCCCCGTTGTTTTCATTGTATGTACAACAACCAAGTGACGCATTTTAATTTTGTATATTTTGTACTGAAATGGTATTAACATAATAATTAATGATAATGAATAACAAAAAAGAAAACTACAATACATTAATCTATATTTTATAAAAAAGAAAACAAATCCTGGCCAGGGATTAAACCAATCTGTTTGACATCATTGTTAAAAGTTGTAAGTACTGGACTGCTGAGGACATTTGTGAAATTATTCTCTATCATGCCCGAGTTCAATCCCTAGCTGGGGTGGTTTTTGTCTGATTTTTCTTTTTCAATTTATTATTTAATATAATTATTTAATTGAACTATTTAATTTAATTATTATTATTTGATGTAATTAATTATATAAATACAAACTTTTTGAGAATATGTTTGAAACATGAATTAATTTAAAATTCACGTTAAAAAACTAAAAGATAACTCGTAGATTTCTAGGGAAGCCCACTTCTCCTCCTTAAGAAAACATAATTTTTTCTTTTTGATGACACCTATGATCCAATAATAGAGTTTTTAGTAATATAATGTGAAAAAATCAAATTTTTATTTTTGACCAATTTTCTAAAAATTGCCGCGACAGTCAACATGTTAAATAAATTCAATTCCTTATTCTCCATCATGACCGAGTTCAAACGAACGAAAGGTCACGGTTCAAATCCCAAGTCTGGCGTCAAAAATTTTTTTTTTAATTTTTTCTAATACATATATATTAATATTGATATATTGGTATAAATATATACTGATAAATTTTATGTATCTGATATGTATTAGAAAAAATAAAAAAAAAAATAATAAAATAAAAAACTTTTCGACGTCCGACTTGGGATTTGAACTCTGGCATTTCGTCTAAAAAGCCAACACACTATCTACTAGACTATAGCAATCTCAAATCAAACGGGCAGTGTATTGCTATAATAAACTGTCCGACAAAAGCCTAATCTTCTACTGTTCTCTCCATTATAAACAACCCTGTTTCTTTGTTAAATGAGAAATCTATTCTGTTAAAATCTGAAAACTGTTCTGTTAAAATTTGTTCTGTTACAATTTCTTCTGTTAAAATCTGAAATCTGTTCTGTTAAAATCTGAAATCTGTTCTGTTAAAATCTAATATGTCAGAAAATTTCAAAATCTACTATGAAATAAAAAAGTTAGCTTCGTCGGCTATATCTCCGCTCCCGGTCGTGACCCGACCATAGCGAAAACTGTTTTGGAATCCTTGATCCAATAGCTATCCAGCCCAATAGGTCAGAAAACCGCACCTTTTTAAATTTTATCGAATTTTTCACGATTTATATAGAGCATTTTGTTTGCTCGTATAAAAAAGTTAGCTTCGTCGGCTATATCTCCGCTCCTGGTCGTGACCCGACCATAGCGAAAACTGTTTTGGAATCCTTGATCCAATAGCTATCCAGCCCAATAGGTCAGAAAACCGCACCTTTTTAAATTTTATCGAATTTTTCACGATTTATATAGAGCATTTTGTTTGCTCGTATAAAAAAGTTAGCTTCGTCGGCTATATCTCCGCTCCTGGTCGTGACCCGACCATAGCGAAAACTGTTTTGGAATCCTTGATCCAATAGCTATCCAGCCCAATAGGTCAGAAAACCGCACCTTTTTAAATTTTATCGAATTTTTCACGATTTATATAGAGCATTTTGTTTGCTCGTATAAAAAAGTTAGCTTCGTCGGCTATATCTCCGCTCCTGGTCGTGACCCGACCATAGCGAAAACTGTTTTGGAATCCTTGAGCCAATAGCTATTCAGCCCAATAGGTCAGAAAACCGCACCTTTTTAAATTTTATCGAATTTTTCACGATTTATATAGAGCATTTTGTTTGCTCGTATAAAAAAGTTAGCTTCGTCGGCTATATCTCCGCTCCTGGTCGTGACCCGACCATAGCGAAAACTGTTTTGGAATCCTTGATCCAATAGCTATCCAGCCCAATAGGTCAGAAAACCGCACCTTTTTAAATTTTATCGAATTTTTCACGATTTATATAGAGCATTTTGTTTGCTCGTATAAAAAAGTTAGCTTCGTCGGCTATATCTCCGCTCCTGGTCGTGACCCGACCATAGCGAAAACTGTTTTGGAATCCTTGATCCAACAGCTATCCAGCCCAATAGGTCAGAAAACCGCACCTTTTTAAATTTTATCGAATTTTTCACGATTTATATAGAGCATTTTGTTTGCTCGTATAAAAAAGTTAGCTTCGTCGGCTATATCTCCGCTCCCGGTCGTGACCCGACCATAGCGAAAATTGTTTTCGAATCCTTGATCCAATAGATATCCAGCCCAATAGGTCAGAAAACCGCACCTTTTTAAATTTTATCGAATTTTTCACGATTTATATAGAGCATTTTGTTTGCTCGTATAAAAAAGTTAGCTTCGTCGGCTATATCTCCGCTCCTGGTCGTGACCCGACCATAGCGAGAACTGTTTTGGAATCCTTGATCCAACAGCTATCCAGCCCAATAGGTCAGAAAACCGCACCTTTTTAAATTTTATCGAATTTTTCACGATTTATATAGAGCATTTTGTTTGCTCGTATAAAAAAGTTAGCTTCGTCGGCTATATCTCCGCTCCTGGTCGTGACCCGACCATAGCGAAAACTGTTTTGGAATCCTTGATCCAATAGCTATCCAGCCCAATAGGTCAGAAAACCGCACCTTTTTAAATTTTATCGAATTTTTCACGATTTATATAGAGCATTTTGTTTGCTCGTATAAAAAAGTTAGCTTCGTCGGCTATATCTCCGCTCCTGGTCGTGACCCGACCATAGCGAAAACTGTTTTGGAATCCTTGATCCAATAGCTATCCAGCCCAATAGGTCAGAAAACCGCACCTTTTTAAATTTTATCGAATTTTTCACGATTTATATAGAGCATTTTGTTTGCTCGTATAAAAAAGTTAGCTTCGTCGGCTATATCTCCGCTCCTGGTCGTGACCCGACCATAGCGAAAACTGTTTTGGAATCCTTGATCCAATAGCTATCCAGCCCAATAGGTCAGAAAACCGCACCTTTTTAAATTTTATCGAATTTTTCACGATTTATATAGAGCATTTTGTTTGCTCGTATAAAAAAGTTAGCTTCGTCGGCTATATCTCCGCTCCTGGTCGTGACCCGACCATAGCGAAAACTGTTTTGGAATCCTTGAGCCAATAGCTATCCAGCCCAATAGGTCAGAAAACCGCACCTTTTTAAATTTTATCGAATTTTTCACGATTTATATAGAGCATTTTGTTTGCTCGTATAAAAAAGTTAGCTTCGTCGGCTATATCTCCGCTCCTGGTCGTGACCCGACCATAGCGAAAACTGTTTTGGAATCCTTGATCCAATAGCTATCCAGCCCAATAGGTCAGAAAACCGCACCTTTTTAAATTTTATCGAATTTTTCACGATTTCTAGAGGGCATATTTGGTAAAAATACATGATTTTTCAACTTTATTATCTCCAATAAGCAAATTGTTATTTTCATACATTTTGGTTTTTTGTAAAGTTCAAAGGTTTAGCTTCGTCTTCCTTTCATTTTTTTCTCTAATTTATCCCTATTTTTGCGATTTTTAAGCGATTTTCTTTCCTCCCTTCCCAAATTTTTAATTATGTTAAGTTAACAGTGTCTGTTAACATAACATTCACTGTAAAAAAAAGAATATAAAAAAGAATTTAACTTCACAGACATGTTGTTGCCAACAATTCAAAACGTTACTACCCGTAACGCAGACTTTTTAGCCTATAATCTACCTCATGAAAGGTACGGTAAGTATATTACATACAGTGTTGGAAAAAATAATAGAAACGATTATTAGAGTTCATCATTAAAATGTTGTATACTTTTTCGTTATAAACTTTTATTGTTGGAAATTACTGTCAAACTCTTGCTAATGTAACGGGATTTTATTATTTGCTTTCTTTATTGCTTTCTTCTCTTTTAATTTATTAGTTTTCAGGAAAAAGTAAGAAAATACGTAATTTAGCTGGAAAAATTAATAGAAACGTTTTTCTAAAACCGTGTTTAAATTGAAAATAAATAGACTTTTTACATGAAATATTTAAAAGTGGTAAAAATTGAGTTAAAACACCCTTTTTTTGACCATTTGTAAAAGTTTCGGGTTGTGTGTTTTAAATCTTTCAAAAAATGGGTCGAGGTGTTCATACCATTGATGCTGAAAGAAATGTTTTCCTTAAGTTAAAATGTGATGGCTTATCACTTGGAAAAATAGCCCACATAATGAAGTGTTCTAAACATAAAGTATTTAAGTGATTCACTATACAAAAAATATCGAAACTAGAGGAATTAAAAGGAAAATGTCCACGCGTTTTGATCAAATGTTAGTACTTCATTCCAAAAAAAAAAAAATTTTTTGAGTCATCTAATGGGCTTAAAAATATCCTAGAGGCTCCAGTAACAAGCAGTACTATAAGAAATAGGCTCGAAATCCAAGATCAGTACTACTTTTAAGTAAAACAAAAATATACAAAAAAGGTTACAATTTGCCAGATAACACCAAAGTCGGAAAAATTGGAACAAAGTGCTCCATCAGACGAAAAATGTTTTGTACGTCGCCCTGCCAATGAAGAGTTTGATCCAAAATGCACAAAAAAGACAGTCAAACAGGGTTGCGGGTCCCTAATGATAAGGGGATGTTTTCAACGTTTTTTAATGCGTTTCTATATACATACACTCAGCCAGAAAAGGATACATACGGTTAACAAATTTCAGAAATTTTTTAACCAATCCGTTTTCGTTGAAAATCTTTATAATTCTCTGACATCTTTCTTCGATTCTAAGACGGCCTTTTGCATTGGTTCAGAAATTTGTGAAATTTGTTAATCGGATGTATACTTTTGTGGGCCTGTGCAGGACCAAAATTCAGTTCAATTTCAGAAATTTTTTAACCAATGCAAAAGACCGTCTTAACATCAAGGAAACTATAAAGATTTTCAATGGAAACGGATTAGTTAAAAATTTCTAAAGTATTCATAGGGTTAAAAAATTTCAGAAATTTTGTATACTTTAGTAACTGTGTGTACAATCTGCTGAGAGGAAGACGCCGAAGAAATAGTTTTTCATATTTCGTTTATTTGGACATGTCTGGCCTGAACTTTGATGAAGGCCTCACGTCTAATAAGCCAACACACTACCTACAAAACTAAGGTGACATCCAGTGTACAGTATGTGGTTTCAACAAATCAATAGTGACATTAGCTATGCATACAACTTATCCGATTTTAGTTTAATTGTATGATCATTTTCAGGCATCAGCAATTTTACGTTTCAGTGACGTCAATTAATGAGCATCAAGAATATGTAACTTAACGGCGTTAAGCTATTTTTGTTGGACTACGTTAAAGACCGTTGGTAGAAGCGGATAACTCCCTAATGCAGGAGCATTTGAAAACCCACATTCGTCAAGTTATTTGCACGATACACCCCGCGAAAGGTGAGAGATACTGCTGTAAGCAATCTAGTCGTATTTTTTATAAACAATGGCGAGCGAGCTCGGTCATAGTTTCCTATGTGTGTGTTTTTTATCTGTAGTCAACGTAGTGTAGTAGGTAGTGTGTTGGTTTATTAGCCCTGAGGCCACGGTTCAAACTCTAAAAATAAATAAAATTGCCATGAAAAAGTTTCTCAAAAATCTGTCGTTCGGAGGCGACTTTAAACTGTAGGTCTCCCTCCACTCGTGTATAAAATTAACACACTCAACATGGGTGGTGTGAGAAGCTAGGAAGTAATCCTGACTAAAGAGTTGTAATAACTTTAACTTTTAAATTTGAAGCCCATAAATGGAAAACCCTATCATTTTATAATCAAACATTTTAGGCAAGTTTTTCAGTTTTTTTTTCTAGTTTTTGTTTTGAAATAAATTTTGAATTCAACAATTAATTTGTGATGTTTTTTAATTTATTTTCTATACGAGTGTGCCAGAACTCAACTCAATTCATTAAGAAAACAAAAAATCCAACAACAAACATTTATGCGCAAGCATAATTTTTAAATTTTTTCGTTTCTTTTCAATTTTTCAAACCAAAACTACACACACACACGTGCACACACACGTAATATTTATGTTACGTGATCCATGTTCTATATCCGGTAACCCTACCCTATGGTCAGTCGGTGGTCTCTGGTGCAGTAGCAGCAGCAACAGCAGATTAATTTCAAACTCAATTTGTTAGTGTTTGTTGTTATTGTTTTTGTTGGTTTTTATTATGTTGTTTTTTTTTTCAAATTATTAATTCCAAACACTCCGTGACATATCGAACCAGAGAGTCAATATTGACTTGGAAATAATAAAAAAAAAATACCTGAACACGCGAATTCCGTTTCGTTATTTATACACGTTCATCCCAACATACAGTGAACACACATACATATTGTGTGTGTGTGTGTATATTTGGTGGCATATTTTATTTGATTTTTTTTTTTATTCATTTTGTTATTTATTTAATTATTTATTAAATAAATATTGATATTCTATTGTATTTTAAATAAATATTTACTTTCAAATCAGTTTCATTTTCGGTTTAGTTTGTATTTATTTCATCAACTATTAACCCCCCCTCCTTTCCACCTTCCCTCTTAACCTTGTTGGTAATCTGATACGAATATTGAATGCAAAATTTAAAAAAAAAATTAAAAAAACAGAATGAAAAAAGCAGACAAATAAACCCGGCGTCAGCTGAAATGAAAATGAAAACAAGAAATTGATGAGCAATTTAACAGACCAAAAGAAAAAATTCAATTCACTCAACTACCACACGGGCCAACTGACACAATTACCCGAACTACTAATACTATATTCAGACATGTACTTATATTGAGCAAATCGCAGTAAACGGCATTATTGATCTCAATATTTCATATAAAATGTCAATTAATTATTGCTCAATAAATTCATAAATTGTTATAATATGAATTAAAACTTGAAATACAGCACTGTCATAAGTACGTTCAGTGAGCATATTACAATTTTCCGAACACTTTCTATTGATGTTTGACAACTCAAGTATCAACATTGACAAACAAAAATTAACAAAATAAAAACAATGTTGTTGAAACAACCAGCTGTTTTGTTTACCACCTGTCAAATGAATATTGAACAAGCAGCTGAACTGCGTATATTGTTATTTCTAAACACTTAACATATTGTAATCAATAAACCGAATATTTACTCAATAAAAGTGCATGTCTGAACATGGTATAAAATAACGCCGAAGGAAAAGAAATGCAAAACCCGCCTGTTTGTTACGGGATATCAACTGAAATTCTTGTAGTGAAAGCTTATGGCACTCAATGGAACAATTTAAAACTGTTTGTCGCTTACTTACATACATAATGGGAGTTTTTATAGAGGTATAGAACTTTAAGTTGGCATTACTTTTCAAGATGGCGACCGATTTAACAGCTGTCAAGTGATTTATTCTCAGTTTTGTTTGGCAATTCATCATGAATAGACTCACGCCTGAACAACGCTTGCAAATAGTGCAATTTTAGCCACAAACGCTTGACCATTTGGAAGACAACATTTGCCGTATTATTGCCGATATACGGCCACAAATGTTGGAAAAAGTCATCGAAAATTGGACGTCCAGGTTGGACTACATCCGCGCCAGCCGTGGCGGTCATATGCCAGAAATCATATTTAAAATGTAATGCCACAAGATTATCTTTCGGATAAATAAAATTCATGTCCATCGAATAATCCGTCGTTGTTTTATTTCAACTTAAAGTTCTATACCTCTATAAAAAAACACCCTTTACATACATAATTGGTCATTACAACCCTTCAGTCAGGATTACGACCTAGTTCCTCACACCACTTATGTTGTGTGTGTTAATTTTATACATGAGTGGCGGGACCTACAGTTTAAAGTCGCCTCCGAACAACAGATTTTCGAGAAACTTTTTATGGCAATTTTATTTACTCTGAGAGTTTTTGGCATAAATCTGCTGAAAGGAAGTCGCCGAAGAAATACTTTTTGTATTTTATTTTGATGTCTGGCCTGGGGCTCGTACCCTGACTTTTCATCTAATAAGCCAACACACTACCTACTAGACCACGGCGGCTTCTCGCTTACTCACATCATACATAACATAACATACATAATTGGTCATTACAATCCCCCTTCAGTTAGGTTTCTCACACCACTTATGTATGTTGTGTGTTAATTTTATACGTAAGTGACAGAACCTACAGTTTACAGTCGATTCCGAACGACCGATTTCATGCCAGAAACCTTCCAAACCGTGCTGTCACGTCTAATACAGGGTGGCTGATATGTATTGCAACCAACTTCAGGTTGTTATCATTTGTAAACCGCTCGTCTGACAGCTGACAGATTTATTCCAGTGACAGTCCATTTTATTATTTACAAGCTTACAAAAGCATTTTGATCAATTTTGATCAATTCAATCAGAAAAAAAGTTATTCGTGATGGAATTCAAGCGCGATTGTGTAATTGCTTTATATTTGTCTGGAAAACCACAGGTGTGGCTATCGTTAGAGCCCTCCAGCATTTAAATGTGAATAAATCTTTTGTTTCTCGTACCATTGCTCCGTACCGTGATACTGACAGTGTTACATCGCGTCCAAAAAGTGAACGACAAAAAAACGGTAACAACACCAGAAATGATCCGAAAAGTGAAGGCCAGACTTGATCGAAATCCGCGCCGTAGTGGTAGAAAAATTGCTCGTGATCTGAACATATCGCGAGAACGGATGCAACACATATTGATAAATGAGCTTGGACTAAAGCCATTGAAGTTCCAAAAAGTGCAAGAGCTCACCGATGGACAAAAAAGTTTAGACTGGAAAGAGCCAAGGAGTTACTTGGCTTGCACGAAAGTGGCCAGTTACCGAATTTGGTTTTCTCCGATGAGAAGCCATTCCAAATTGAGCAGTTTGTGAACAAACAAAATGATCGGGTTTACTTGCCAAAGAGGTCAGCTGAAAATTTACACTTGCGATTGGCCACCAGAACTCAAGCGCCGCCGATGGTAATGGTGTGGGCCGCCGTAACGGCCGATGGTCGCTCCCAGCTCGTATTCATCGACCGTGGGATCAAAATAAATGCCGAATATTATCGGGAAAATGTCTTAAAGACAGTATTGAAGCCCTGGGCAGAGAAACATTTCGGCCGCAGACCATGGACATTCCAACAGGACTCAGCACCACCGCACTCAGCACGCGTCAACCAAGAATGGCTTAAAAAGGAGGTTCCTCTCTTCATTTCTACCGCACAATGGCCACCAAAATCTCCGGATCTCAATCCGTTGGACTTTTGCACCTGGGGCATTTTGGAGAGAAAGGTTCTCACTAAAAAATACCAAAGTGTCGATCATCTCAAGCCGGCGCTTCGCCGGGAATGGGCCAAAATACCGCAGAGCCACTTCCGTGCAGCCGGTGATGGCTTTGTCGGCCGTTTGAAGGCCATAATTCGTACCAAAGGTGGCCAATTCGAACAAATCTAAACTGGTTCTAAAATTTGATGATGTTATTTGAAACATTTTTTGCTTTTGAACAATAAAATTAAAAAAAATATAGCGCTTTACTTTGTTGCATTATATATCAGCCACCCTGTAAGCCAAAACACTATCTACTAGACTACGAGGACTACAGACATCACGCCATTAGGAAAGCTTAGATGTTAAGAACTACAACCAATCCAAGAGCAGTGTCGTGCCATAAGACGAAAAAAAATTTTCAATGAAACCATGTTTGAAAGTAACCAAGATTCTGAAAGAATTAAAAGAAATTTTCTTTTGGATTGAAAGCCAACAAAAACTATAATCGAATTGAATAGCAAACTGAGCAGACTGAAAGGTCCATTAAGAAGAAGCCGAGTATCTCAGCTCCAATACAACACAGGAGAAACACGCGAACGGTTAGTGATAGTAGGCATGACAAGCCCCTTTTTTTTTGAGTCTCAAAATTAAACTTAAAAATAAAACACACACACACACACACACACATAAAAGCGATGATTTCGATAAAAATTTAATCCCAGTATGATTTCATTTAAATGATCGATTTTAGATTGGTTGTGGCATCACCACCTTTTCCCATATTTCTGGCAATATCTCGGCAATAACTTGACGAATAATGATTTTCAAACGCACCAACGTTATGAGACTGTCCCGAGTAGGCACAAAAAACAAACAAGTCTTGGTGATCAAAACATAAGATTACTCTTTGTAACGACTTCTCACGCAATAAAACCAAAATCGTTCGCATAGTAAGGCTCGTGGCATTGTCCACAAACCTCCCAGTTTACAATCTTAATTAGAAGCCAAAAAAAATTGTTTATCATATGGCCATAGCGCTGCCAGGGTAAATTTCACCTCCAGTAGTCCATAGTGCGAAGCAAGTAGTCGCTTTTAATGAATCCGCGTGTGAGAAATTAAAGAAAATCTTGTTCGAAAAATAGGCATTGACAGCCTGTTGCTATAGAACGGAAATAGCTTGTCTTCGGCATTGTAAATGGTCAGCCAGCTTTAATTGTAATGTGAATTGAACTTTATATGAGTGGAGGAGGTGCAAATCCAAATGCAAAATATACTATAATCAGGGATGTCACAGAAGCCAATAATGTCGGAATTGGATTTGAAAACGACACAAAAATCAATTAGGTGTCATACAATCCAAGATTATCGATTTTGTTTTCGAACTTGAATAAGTATCGGTTTTAGATGTCACAGAATGTCTTGTTATCGGTTTTGTTATTGGAAATAAACCAAGCAGCTAACAGCTGTCTGTTTGTTATATGAAATAAAAACAACTTTAATTTTACTTTATAAATAGCTTTTATTTTAGCATCTGCAGACTTCTTCGCCTTGTGTTTCTATATCGCATTTGCTAATCCTGCTATTCATGGGACTTTGTGAGACCAGATGGCCTGGCTGTGGTTAGTTGGCTACATCAAGTGGTAGGAATTTACCGGAAGAGTACTCGAAGAAGTAAGATTGTGTAGCACAGAAGAATTACAAATCCAGAAACATAGCATATGTTCACTATTAAGCTCAGACTAAAACCTCGTAGTTAACTTTAAAGGAAAATAATATCTTCTGATAAGATCTTCTAGTGACCGAAACTGAAATCAATGGCAGCTGAGGTAAAACTTCTCATCCACTGTTTTTCAAATGGTTTTTGATTGAGTCAATGCTCTTTTCAAATGAATTAATTGTTGCTTGTACAGGTTTCCCGTAATAGTCTGGCCCGGTTTTAGTAGTTCATAGTGGATCACACACTTCTGATTCCATCCAATGGATACTCTTATTGGCCGCAAATTTTGCTTGATGTACTCGGTTCTCACACATGATTTTTTTTGGGCTTGGAACAAACAGCATTCTAGATATGCAAAATTGTCTTTCAAGTCTCTTGGTTTCAGTTGATGTGGTAAGCTGCCTTCCGGCAACTCCAGTGGGTTGCTACAATCTCGCAGTATTTGTCTTTTCACCTTTTCTCAACGCTCTCTACCTCTAGCAACAAAATCTTATTTTATTATTTATTTATTTAAAAACATTTATTTTTTTATTAAAAACTTGCCAAAAAAAATTAATAAAAATTGTAAATAAATACACAAATGTAAACAACAGCTGTTTCGAACATTGGTTTTATTTCAATTCGAAAATAACAAAACCGTCTTGGTTTTGTGACACCAAATGAATCTAATATTGGTTTTCAAAAACGCCAAAGGCAAAACCGACTTGGATTCTATGACACCCCTGAATAAGCCGTAAGAGAGAACCAATTGCTGAGAACGCCTTAGAGTCCAGAAATTCGGATTATTTGTGACAATTTCTCTAACAGAAGCATCTGCAATATATGTACATATATAGCCGCTAGCAATATCTATATGCTGTAACCTTTAAAAAGTAAAACGTCAGAAATTCATTCTTTAGAGCCCCAAATAAATATTCATTCTCTATTTTTCTTTTTAATTTGCACATCTCCGTGTCTTTATTCATTTTGCCTTCACTGTATGCATTAAATTTTTTTTGTATTACTGCAGTCTATGATTTGTTGTTGCATTCTTTAACGATTCATTTTCTCATTCAACATTCATCATAATTTATGCACAACTATTTCTCTAATATCCGGCTTTACCTTTTTTTTTTGCAAACTGCACACATACAGACATGTATGAACGTGCACTCAGTTACATATATGTATGTAGTCATCATATAAAGGCAAGTGCGTGAGAAGGTGTTGTTGTTGTTTCCTCTTTTTATTAATTCGAATACTTATACTCGAATTATGTTTCTCTCTCTCTCTCTCTTTCTTACTGCATTACTCATCGTGTGTTAATAATTTCTTAATTTATGGCCATTTCCTTAATTATTATGTGCGTATAAAATATCGACACAACAGAAAGAAAAAAACAAAATTATTTATAAAGAATTTATGTTTGTGTGCCTGTGTGTGTTGCTAGTGTTGTCTAGTGTTAACTATTTTCTCTTTTTTTTTGATACCCTTTTAAAACAGTGTCGTAAAGAGTATTGAAAAAAGAGCAGCTTTTTTTCAATTGATACAGCGCTTAGCAATCTTTGGCCGAAGAGGATTCGGGTCATAAAGGAGCGAAGGTCCGAATGGCGTCTCTTGTTGTGTTTTGCGGTGTGTTGGTATTACTTTACAGGGTTTACGATGTAATTTTTTTATAAAATACCTACGAAATGACTCAAAAACACTTGAATGTTTCTCATAAAACATCTCAATCGTCTAAAATCGTTTGCCTTACGGATAAAGGAGTTATGAGTATAAAGAAATTATGCCCCCCTTTTTGAAAAGGATGAAAGTTTAATTTGATGAAAACACACGATTTTATTTTTTCTAAAAAAATATGTTTTAAAATATAAATTATATTTAAACATATTTTACATTACAATTAGCTGAATTAAAATTTTTTATAGCTGAATTGTGGTTTTTAAAAATTTCTAACAATTAATATAATTTTCATTGCAATTCAGGTGGCTGAATTCGAAAAACGCATAATTTTTTAATTTAAATCATGTTAATTATTAGAAATCCTTGCAGTGAAATTATGTTAGCTGAATTTAATTTTATTCTTGCTGAATTGTTAAAATATAAATTTTCAGTTAGCTGAATTATGAAGATATATGTTTTTAATTTAATTTATAACAGGTCAATGAGTAAAATTCAGCCAGCTGAATCACAATTTTATTGCAACCGTATTGTATAAATATGTATTCTTAAGCATAAGTAATAATGAATATAATTTTTCAATGCAATTCAGCTGGCTGAATTGTATTTAATTTCATTTTAACAAACTATAACTACAGTAAATAACAGTAAGGCTCTAATGTCTGTTATTATCTGCTTGATAAATAATCTAAAGTATACATTTTCACAATTCAGCTAGCTGAAGAGCATTATAAACATGTAATTTTTATTTATATTAAAAAAGAACTATTTTTTTAATTTATACATTTAAAATAATTGCTTTGGCGATTATTTTAACTAAAAATGAAATATATTTTTACAATTCAGCTAATTGGATTGCTTCATAAAGCTTGTTAATTGTAAAAATTTATATTTTAATAATTGAAATAGAAAAATGTTTATTCAGCTAGCTGAATTTTAGTAAAAGAATCATAAAGGAATGCTTTTGATGCAATTTACATCAAAGAACGTATATTTTTACAATTCAGCTAGCTGAATTTCATTGAAATATGCATATGTTACCAATAACTTGTATGGAAAAATAAATTTTTTAGCAATTCAGCTAGGGAAAAATTTAATTCAGCTAACTAAATATCATTAAAAATGTGAATATAAAGTAAATTTTCACAATTCAGGTATATAAATTTATAATTCAACTAGAAAAAATTCAATTCAGCCAGCTGAATTGCTCTGAAAAACCCATTAAGAATTGATTTCATTCCGATTTAAAATAGAAAACATTAACTTTTGCAATTTAGCTAGCTGAATACAGTACATAAACATAAAAAATCGGAAAGTAAATTAATAACATTTTATTTAAAAAAAAAAATTAGCCAAACGAAACAAACGTACCTACATACGCATATTTTTTTATTATTCAAATTATTTATTAAAAAGTAAAAAAAAACAAAACTTTTTATTATAAATAATTTATTTAAAACATCCATTTCCATTCAATTTATATTTTTTGTATAGGTATTCAACAATTTGTTTTTAATTTATATGAACTGGTGGGAGCTCAATTTTGTTTATCTTTTATTTGCTTTTATTGTGGAGGATGTAATTTTTAAGTGTGATTTTCCAACACTAAAAATCAACAGTTTTCGATAATGAAAGGTGTTGGGTTTATTTTGTTGGGGGCCCATTAAATATGAAGAAATTGAAGGCACACATGCACACACACACGAACTTAACCACTCTCACCCACTAATTAAAAAGAAAGAACACTTTTCCAATGAAGGAATAAATTTAAAAGATTAAATTGATGCCAATAAAATACTATTGTTGTTGCTTAAAGCAGAAAGAGAGAGAGAGAGAGAGAGAGAGAGAAATCAAATCAATATTTCTTTTTTGAAATCAAAAAATCCCAAAGAAAAATTATTTGAAAAAATATTGAATTTCCAAAAATCTGGCAGCATTTTTATCTTTTCATTTCTATTTTTCCTTTAAGTTTTGTTCATTCATTAGGCACAGCAAACAGCAGGAAAAAAAATAAGCAACAATTTTTTTACCAACACCGTTATATGTATATTGAAACAACAACAACAACGCTTAAAACTGTCTATCCAACAACACAAAACAACACGAAATAATTGATTTCTTTAAAGAAAACTTTCATGAAAAACTCTTTACTCTGATTTTTTGCCTTGTTTGCTCTCTGTCTCACTCACTTCATGTATAATTGTAAGGGGGCCTTTATTAATTTAAATCTTTCTATTGTTAATTGTAATAACCTTGAAAATGTTAAAACAAACAGAATACAATAAAAACAACAGCAAATTAATTACAATGAAAAAGGGGAAAAAAACACCAAATAAATGAACTTTTGAACCCGGTCATAACAAAGAGAAAAACACATACAGACGCCGACACACAGTTATTAAAAAGGAAAAAGAGCAAAGAGAAAACCCTCTTCATTACAATAAAGAATTGGAGTAAATAAACAAACAAAAGCAGAAAATTATAAAAGAAACTGCCGACGCCACTATATAAAATTGAGACAACCTCAACAGCATAAAAATAACTCAACAGCAACAATAACAATAATATCAAAGAAAAAATAATAAACAAGGCAACACTTAATACTTGTGTATGTTTGTGTGTCGGAGTGTGTGCACATCAAAAATTTAGCCAAAGGCCAAACATTAAAGAACTATGCTTTGCTTACAAAGAGAAAAAAAACTAAACAAAACACTTAGAGAGTAGTTGAGTGAGTAGAGGTTAATAAATGAAACACAACATGTGAAAAGGTTACAGACAAGATCAAGATAAAACTAAAAATAAAAAGAAAACAAAAGCAACGACAAACATCATTATTAAAAACGAAAAGACGGGCATGTACGAAAGCACCACACCAGACCACACACGCACGCAACAAACTCTCTCTCCTTCGTCAGTTTTTTATAACAGAGAAAAATGAAAAAAAAGGAAAGAAAACTTTGAAATGCAATAAAACGAAAATGAAATCAACAAGAACAATAAAAAAAAAACATAAAGAGAAAGAAATGATACTCCCTGAGATGATTTAAAAATAAACAACAACCATTATCTTTATTATTTTAATAACAAAAAAGAGAAAATAATAATACTATGCTTGAATAAATACTCATGAAAAAAGAAATTATATCAACGATACAACACGAAGACGCCGACACTCTACAACTAACCAAGCAACCAGCCAGCCAACCAACTAACTAACTAACAACAACAAATAATAAAGCAAGACATCAACGCCGTTATCATCATCATTATTGCCAACTTTTAATAACATCATTATTAAATTCATCATTGTTTTCTTGCAAAGCAGCATAGGCATCAGGCAGTAGTCAGCATCTTGAAAAAAAAGAAAACAAAAACAACAGCATACAACATAATAACAATAACACGAAGAAAACGAAGCTCTTGTCATAACACAACACAAATCTTCACAACCGTACGCGTATAGCTTTAGCTATTGGGCAAGATGAGTTAAAGAGTGTATGGTGAGTGTTCGAAGAAGAGCAAGAAACGCAAGTTATAATGGAGTTAAAGAAAAAACATACCCACACACACAGAGCAATGAATGGCAAAAATATCCAATAAACGTAATGTTAGAGTTGCCATTTTTAAAAATTTTTGTATTTTAAAGGGCATTTGCTGAGGGAATGATGAATTTCAATACACACTACAATTTTAGATATTTTATAGAGATGCCTATTTCAAAAAGTAGTTTCTTGATAATAATGTGAACATACTGCAAATGTTAGTCATTTTATTGAAATAAAATGCTTTTTCAGGATAGTTTTGAAAGAACAAAGTATTGTCCATCGGTACTTACGACTTTTTTCCATCTTTATAGGAATTAATGGATTCTGTCCTCTCCTCTTCTGAGGCCAAGAACGAAGCAAACCAATTTTTGATACTATGTTCCGAAGTGAAGCGTAATTCATGCAAAGCGATCAGAACAAACGGCTGTTAGAAAGGCCTGTGCTACACTGTTTTCCAAATAGTTTTTGTCCGGCTTCGTAATAGGTATGTGGCCGAACGTTGTCATTATGTAAAATTAGGATCTCGTGCCTAGTTGAATATTCAGGAAGTATTTCGGCCAATGTCGTCCTCACATAAATTAATTGTCTGAACACAAGTGAAGTGTGACATTCTGGCCTGGTTTTGGCAGCTCATAATGGACCACAACGAATACACAACATTACATCGCCGCAATGGATATTCTGCTTGGCCATTGGTTTTTCTCAAATTTTGTTGTTGTTGTAATGAATATTAAATTCTTTAAGTTTTTATAGCAAAATCAAATTTTTTAGCCATTCTTCAACATGTGAACATTTTTTACAGTTTTAGTAAAATTAAATTAAAAATCGCCATAAAATTAAATCAAAACATTCATAGAAACGCACGAGTAACAAGTATTGTTGAAAAAACAGTTCCATTTATACGCTATTAAAATACTTTTTACATTACTATGGCAACTCTCTGTGTTAGATATACGCATCAAATACACAATGAACAGCTTTTTTAAACAACACAATACAGGGAAAAACAATGAATGGCAATAATAAAAACAAAAAACGAAAACAACACAACAAAAAGAAGACATAAACAGTGAAGTTTGAATGAGTTAAAGTTTCCTGTATTTAAAAATCAAAATGAGAGAAACAACACTAATAGTAGAGCACGCACACAAATCTTCACACACACACGCATACAAAACTCACATAACAAGGAACAACAAAACAATGTGGAGTGGAGTGGAGCAAATAAAAAATCATTTAATAGAATAAACAGTCATACGCACACAAGCACATACATGCCTATAAACATAAAATATAATTGCAGCAAGGGCTTCAAGCACATGTAGCGAAAAACAATTTTTATTTACATCAACTCCATCAACAGACGAATATACACAAACAAACACTTCAATACAAGAGAGAGAGAGAGAAAAAAAAAAAAAAGAAAAACAAAATATGAAATATGGCAACATGGCAGATACAATGTTGATTATTGACATTACTTTAGTGAGCTGTTGTTGTACGTACATGTACGAGTCTATGCTGCTTTTCTTGCTTCCACTGCCACCCCAACACAACACAACAGAATGCACATACTCTCGACTCTCGCTAGCAAGCATACAAAATAATGCCAACAGCGAAATCAAAAGCAACAAAATATAACCCAAGACAAAAAATAACATGACAACCAAACAGTAGACAGACAAGAGCAAAAGAAGAATACCAAAACAGAAGAAAACGTAATAAAATAAACATTAAAACCAACCAACGGAGGAGACAACAACCAAAATCCACAAAACAAAACCAAAAAAAAAATCCCAAAAGAGATAACAAACAAACAAAAACCCACATACGCAGAGAACTCATTCACTCATGTAACTAAATATTACAGGCATTTTGTGTAGAGAGTAAAACAAAAACACAACAGTAGCGTCGTCGTGTAGTAGACTTTATTGTTGCAAATAGTATAAATGTATGTAAATGAATGAGATAATAGTGTATGTTATTGAAAAAGAGAGTAGAGACAGTATAAACAAAAACAAAGTTTAAGGCAGACGATAGACAGTGAATGATGTGCCATAAGGCTTTTGTCAATAGGTTGGATAGTAAACTTTACAAACGAAATAAAAACACATGTATACGCACAACGTATTTAAAAATTCAGTGGGAAAAAAAGAATTAAACGCCTACTCTTTATTGGTTTTTCTCTGTGCACATGTGTATGTCATACGGAAAGAAACCTGATTCAAATTTTCTCTTTCAATACCAACCAACCATCATACAAATGTAAAAACAAATACTGCTCATTAAAGGCGGCTTATTAGAATTTTTCCAATTTCATTTTCACCATTGCGGTTGAAAGAAACTGTCGGTATTTTGGTGTTCGTTGTTTAAGCGAACATCTGTTTTCAATTTTTCTTTTGTAGTGTGTAGACGAGTATTAAAATCCAATTTATAATACACACATTCTCTCGCTCTCTCTTTCTCTGTGTAGCTTATTTTCACTCAAATGAGTATTTTGTATTTCCTTTATGTTAGTAATGGAAGTGGATTACAACTTTACAAGCTACTTTACTCACTAAACTCTAAGCAAATAAATACTCATCTTCTCCCTCACTCTCTGTCTCTCATCATATTAACATTTCCCAAGTCACTCATGTTTTTGTTGAACACACATATACAAACTAAACTTATGTTTTGTGTATGTTGTGCAAAATTTACTATTAACCCGCGAGCAAGAATAACACAAGACAATAAAAAAAACACATGCGGCATCAGACACAGTGGTTTCTGAACAGAACAGATGTTGCCAGATTAAACATATAAAGAGAAAGAAAGAAGATACTCAAGGTTGTTGAAAAAAGTATGTACATATTAAAAACACATGAGTTTATAAATTTTGTATTAAAATTTAAACAGTATTTGTTTATTTGTTTTATTTACACTGAGAGAGAATATAAAAATGGATTTGAAATAAAAGTGCGTGTTGTTTGAAAATGTTTACAGTGAGTTTTGTAAATAAAAACCAAAAATAATGCTTATCCATAATTATAACCGAACAAACAAACCTTTTTAAATTATTTCCGATAAGATAAAGAAACGAAAGTTTCCCTTGCTTGCTATAGAACTGCGAGTACTTAACTTTTTTGGGGGCAATAGTCTCTTAATAGTTGACAAGATAGCAATCAATTAAGTTTACTTATGCATGCGTTATTTAATTAATGGTTTGAAAAGGTAATCAGTTGTAAAATATCTTTCATCGGAAGTGTCATCGGCTTGCCACTCACGAACATGGATCTTTTACTAATCAAAGAACGCTTAAAACTTATTACAAAAGCGGTAATTCAAACGTGGTCACTTTTCGTACGCAGAACGTAGATATTTGACGCTGTTAGACTTCTTTTCGTGGGGCCACGTTAAAAAAAACACGTTTACATTAATAATCCCCTACTGTGTTAGAATTTGCAAACCAACATCCGTTATCGGACGACTCACTGGTTCTACGTAATAGGGATAAGATTTAATTTCACGTACGGATACCCGGTCGGATGAGAATTTCTCGGAAAGAAGATTAACCTCAACTTCTCCAATGTCTTAGTGCTACTACACTCCTTTTACTGGTCTACCTATCTTCTTCACCTAACCACCCAATCCTTCCTTTATCTTTATGAGAAGTGTTTTCTCTTGTGATCCGAGAGAAAAAAATATTCATTTCGTTGTGAATTTTGAATCAAAAAAAAATCCTAAATCATTACGACGACGTAGTTTTAGAAAAACTGCATTTCAAGCACTTAATTTGGTCAATATGGGTTTGAGAGCATATACGAGTATGTACAAAGAACGTCTAAAATAACATTTTGATTTCGAAGCTACACATGCATACATTTTGATGACAATTTTGTTTTCGTCTATTTGTTGTTTCTTTTGCATTTCCATATTAAATCGATTAGTGAGTGTCATTTCATTTCAATTCATTTCAAATCATCACAATCTTTTGACAAACTGTTATAAAAACAAAATAAAACAACAACAAAAACTTAATAGAAGCAAAAAAAAAGTGATGCCAATAAACAAATACAATTTGAAACATCAATAAATGCAACCCAAACATACACACACAGTTAAACAAACTTCATATTTGGTTTGCTGACCATAGAATTTCAACACATAAGTAACACCACAGCAATAGTAGTAGAGTAGTAGCAGTGGTAGTGGTAGTATTGGCATTTAGAACATTTGGAAAAATGAAAAAAAAAACTATCAATACTTTGAAAACAAAATACACACACTCGCACAGAAATAAACAAAAGAGTCGGTCGATTACGTAGTACTAGTAGTAGCAATGTCTGACCAACAGACCGACCTGCCAACCATCCATAACTTTTATTTGTCTGCAGCATATAAATTTTGCAATGTAAACAAGACAAGACTGCTGCTGCTGATACACACACACACACATACCCACAATCTCTCACATTTAACAACAACCAACACCATGGGGCTGACAAAATATTTTTCTACTTTAACTTGGCAGTGTGTCTCGTACATATTTTTGTTTTTGTTCTTGTTCTTCTTTTTTCCTTAAACACAGTAAGAAAAAGAAGAAAAACAACACACACGCACACATATGTATATAAATAATGTGTTAAGTATTACTGTATTGAGAAACAAGAGACAGAGAGAGAGAGAGAGTAGGAGACCATTACTCTCTTACAAAAATAGAAAAAAGTAAGCAGAGAGAAGACTAGACGCTGAAATCAAATTAAAACTCTTAAACAACAACACTAAGTAAAACAGCAAAAGCAATAAAAATGGTCACAACAACAATAACAACTATAGCAAATATACAAGTAATTGATGCCGGTTTATGATATTGCCAAATTAAACATAAAAAACAACAACAACAAACTGCTCTTTTCTACAAAACAAAAGTGACAACACACAACATATAAAATGGACAACTTTTTGCCGTTTCCTTTTCTCTCTTTTGTTTTGTTGTCTTAAGTACAAATAGTAGGCAATGTGTACTTTTAAAACAAAAACAAACAAGCAAAAAAGAAAAGAAAATGGTTGTCCTTTTATTTTCTGTTGTTTTCTTTCAATCAATGTTGTCTTTCGGTAACACATGTTGTCGTCTTTTATGTTTCGTCTTTAATTTATATTCTGGTTATTAAATTTATGGCCATTATTATTGTTGTTGTTGTTGTAAAAGCCGACAGTAATATCTGTCCGTCTGGCTGTTAGTAACACAACACAGCAAGAAGAACATAAACTTTCTCTCTCTTTATTGTAAAGCGTGAAAATCTGAGTTTCTTTTTCTTTAATTTTCTTACAATCTTGGACATGCTTTCTACCAAAAAAAAAAACGCTGGTTAGTAGAAGTCGCTATTAAGGAAAAAATAAAATCAAGTTTCGTTTCATTTTAAACGCCTACTCAATGGTAATTTAGTTGGTATTTATGGCTTGTGGCAAACGCCACAAAAACAACAGCCCACAAATTTTCTTTTCTTTTACTCTCCTACTTCACTTTACTCCACACTATATAGCCCACTCAATACCAGGGTTGTCATATTGATTATTTTCATGTCATTCAGAGTGAAAAAAAGTCGACAAGGGATTTTCATATTCTCCAAACACTCGCCTCTTTTTATGAGTTTAAATCAAAGATAGTACAGCATTGTCTGGAGAAGTTGAGTTAGCTAGGTAAGCAAAATAAAGTTACTCTCTGCTGGGTCTCAGATCATGTGGAAATACGCGATAATGAGCAAGCAGAAAAAGGGCTTGCGAAGAAGGCACCAGAACTCTTTTGTATAGTGGGAGCAGATGTTTTGTAACGTACGCTCAATGAAAAAGAGAGATAAAGAAAGTCACAGGCTCTTTTCTGAATCAAATTACAATAAGAAGCGATCTGAGTCATGCATCAGACTATTCGTGGTAGTAACCCGACGTTGGTAACCGATTTATGGCAAGGTACTGTAGACTCAGAGTACACGTATTCGAAATAAGGACTGTCTCGAGCCCAACATGTGAACGATACGGATGAAATCTCCGAACACATTCTTGGGAACCTGTGGGACATTAAAGCAGTATCTTGAAGTATATCTGGGCAATAGGCTTGGAGGAGGCATAATTTACAAATTGCCCTGTCGTCAGCAAGAAAGTTGTAAAATCGCCGAACCAGACAACCCTATTCAAGACGTGAGTTTTTTAATTCCTTCTACACAATGTTCTCTCTCTTGCTCCTTCTCTTCCACTCTCTATTTACACACAGAGTATTTGTGTATTTATTTTTTGTCTTGAATTGAGTTTTGTTTACAGACTTTCCTTCGGTTTTCTCAGAAAAATATTGGCTCCTTCCTCTATTCGTTACACAATGAAATGAAAATGATATTCCGATTGTTTCGTTTTACTTGTTTGTTTTTCTTTTTTTGATAAATATTTACATTTGGCACAGTGGTATGGTACGATATGGAAACTGTAGTAAAGACGACTACACTGGATTTGTAGAAAAACTTTTGTTTAAACAAAATTGATTAACGTTCGAGTGACAGGAATTAGTTTTGACACATTCTTTTTTTTTGTTCAGGATTAATATTTCATGTCACAAGTAATGAATAATTAGCACGTTGTTGACAGGCACGGCAGAAGCAAATAGAACACAGTCGACGAGTTATCGCGTAGTTTGGCAGGCAATTCTCCTCTGTCAATTTTTTCTCTGTCTATTCTTCTTTGAAACTTTTAAAACGCCAAAGTTTTTTGAAAAGAAAAAATTATTTATGAAATGTCGACCTACGTTTCTCTAGAAATCGGTAGGGTTTCAACAATTCTTGCATGCAGTGTGCTGTGCAAATGCCCACACATTATTTGCAAGCATTATCGATAAGTAAAGATAGGTATTCTGCATTGAATAAATTCGTACGTATTTATTAAAGTATTTTCTTGTCAATTTTCTTGGTATTTTTCTTTCCTTCCATTTCCTTTTCTTCTGTTTTTATTTATATTTGTATAGCCAACCATTGTTTATATTTTGGCTCTAGTATTTCTGTTTTTCTTTTTAAAATGCATTCTGCGTAATTCTATTAATATTGGCTAGTCAGTCGTCTCTACTTCTTGGACACAGGCAGCTCATCTCTTTTAGTTTAAACTGCAAGAACAATTGGAAAAAGAGAGAGAACAACAACAATAAAAATATCATGTTTGCATGGAAATGTATACTTGAGGAGGATAGTATTGTTGTCTTTGCAGGCCTTTATTGTTCTTAATATTTTGCTGTTGTTTTGGGTGTTTGAGTCTCTTGGTGTGTGTATTACTTTACTTTTATTGTTTTCCTAACTGCTATGCGTTTATTTTTTCTCTGCCCTCTCTCTTTCTCTCTCACTTTGTTTACCTGTTTGTCCTTTATACTGCACACACAACAAGATGTTATCAATTATGTTTGGGTTTTTTTTTCTAGATTACAGCAATCCTCTTACGTTTAGCCATAGCCCCTCTCACTTCCTACATATGTATTTATTTGACTCGCTTTCATTTAAGGTATTTTACATGCACGTGTAAGTAAGTATTCCTGTTCATGATGTTAGTGTGTTGTTGTTATTATTATCATACGACAGTTATTTTCATTTTCATTATACAATAATAGTGTCATCAACATTTTGGTTTTTATCGTTATCGTTGTTTTTCTTCAGTTACCATCACTTCCAATGGTCGTTGTTATTTTTTTAATGGTTTTTCATATTCTTTGTCAATTGTATACGAACGAAGAATAATAATAAAAATAAAATAAAAATAAAATAAATAATCATGTCGCAGTCGACCAGTCCAGTCGAATGCAGTCACAACTTTTTCTTTCTTTCTCTTTTTTAAAGGGGAAAGAAAAAATGCAGTTTAGTAGGATGGCGCGGTGGGTAGGCACAAAAGTTTTAAGTACACACTGTGTTATTATATTGCATTTAGTTCGTAAGAATGCTTTTTTTTATAAAGCGAGTGTCGTGAAATTTTCTATGAAAAGTTTGTTTCTTACTTGACAGCGCAGTGGGTATGCATGCAGCTGATGGGTTTTATTAAGCATTTCTTTTTATCTTTTGTCCGGCAACAATTAAAATTAAATCAAGTAATAACCGCTGCTGGAAGATGCAAGCAAGACAAAATGGCAGATGAAGTGGAAAATGAAATTATCGAACGGCATTTAGTGGCAAAAATAGGACACACAATCGTTTTGTAATCGAAAGTTTTTTTTAATTTTTACCTGGCTATTGCGACGTTATTGGCAACGAAGTTGCGGATAAATTGGCAAGAACAGGCTCAGCTTTTGATGCTACAACAGAGAAGAAGTCAGTGATACCGCCAATGGGCTTCTTTTTTTGGGATTATTGAAGTAAAGTTTGATTGACTCATAAACCGTGCATAAGAATGTAGAACGGACTGTAAGTTTAAGCTCAATCTTATAGGAACGATGCTTATAATAAGCATGAAAAGGTAGGAGATGAGAGATATCATAGCTATTATTATTTAAACATGGATCAACAGATGGAATATCTCAGATTTCTGTAGTCTATGTAAGGGAGCAGAGAAAATAGTGGATCATTTTCTATGCGACTTTCCCTAGGCAAAGAAAGTAGCTTTATTGAGGAACTGAAAGTGTAAGCTTTAGTATCTAACAGCATTCGTTTGACTGGATTGACTGTCTAGGGAGATAGATCACACACATAACTTTGATGGCCACGCAGAACCCCAAACAATTTTATTGGAAAGTTTTAATGCATCCACCTGGATAGGTTAGGTTAGAGGACGTGTACTTGTCAATTAAGACAAGTACAGTACCCGGAGGCCGAATTGACCCATTGTACAACGTCCTAGTTTCTCACACCACTTATGTTGTGTGTGTTAATTTTATACATGAGTGGTGGGACCGGACCTACAGTTTAAAGTCGACTCCGAACAACAGATTTTTATTTATTGAGAAACTTTTCATGGCAATTTTTATTTATTCTCCAGAAATCTACTGAGAGGAAGTCGCCGAAAAAAATACTTTTTGTATTTTGTCTTTGATGCCTGGCCTGGGGCTCGAACCCAAGCTTTTGCGTCTAATAATCCAAAACACACTACCTACTAGACTACGGCGACTTCTATCCACCTGGATCTGTTGTTATCATTTGTTTCGATCTTTGCAGAAATTTCTGAATGATTTAAATTTGATCTATAAAGCGCAATTGGATCAGCTTTTGCTTTTTAAAACCCAGAATTTCTTCACTGATGGAATAATGACTGCTTTATGCCAAAAGTTGTAAAATGTTATCGATTACAACGGCTTACGGTAGATTTAAAAACAACCTCCTTTCAAAATGTTCTCGCCAACAAACGATAGAACTTCAATTACTTTATCTGCCACACAAGTTCTTTTGTTTTAAATTTTTATTATCATTTGAAATTTTAAAGCGTTTTTTGAAAAGCCAACAAAACTATTTTCAAAGTTTCGATATGTTTTGGTTATTAGTTTGCCTTAAACCTTCTCTCTATTAAACTTAACGACAATCACAGGATATACATACATATTCCAACAACATACACTATAACAATAACCCATTTTTAATGTCCTATAAATGTGATGTTGAACAACCAAAAAAATAAAAAAAATTTAACTCTTGTAATCCTCCTGTACAACAACAATCACGTTGGTATGGCTATTAAAAATATTGGGGCGAACAAACGATAAAAAATGAAATGAATAGAGAATCAAAAGTAAATGTAATTTTAATATGCCGCATATAATAGGGCGTCGCAAATTGAAATTAAAACCAAAGTAAAAACGTCTTTAAATGTTAATTTAAATTCAGAAACATTCTTGTGCTAGTAGTTAAGCACGAAGTTACAAATTTTTGTTGACGGTTTTCCTTTATTTGAGTTAATTAAGCCATGGGTTTAATAGCTTACTGTGTCCGAAAAACCATTAACTAAACCTCTAGTAGTTGTTTAAATCAATGTTGCCCTGGACAGGGCTTATCATATCAAAAGAAAAGACAAAAATGAAGTTTTTAGCAGATGTCTAAGTCAATTTTACCCAGTACGACAAAACTATTCGAAAGAAATCGAATTTAATACCCGGGCTAAATCCTTATATAAACCTTTTTATTTGTCGTTATTCGAGTGACTAAGAATATATTTTTTAAACGACCCACACTCAGGGAGGATGCCCTGGGACTCTATAACTCTCAGAAAAAGATTTGTGCAGGAAGAACGACCATTAACATTGGGATAATGTGGATAAAGAACGAGTTTTCTCTGTAATTCATTATATATTCTACTGGCCAAACGATCGTGAACGAATGTGTTCAACGTAATATACTTGGTCAATTCACACAAGCCGTTGTATTGTTGTATTCATTGTATTGTTGGAAGAACATACAACAGCGTGATTGTTGTTGATATTTTTCATATAAAAATCCGATACACTTATACACATTTTTTTCATGTGTTTTTAAAAAGTTGTGTTGGTTTCGGGCTATCAAATTGTTTGAATGCCACGAGATACACAATACAGCATACTATTGGGCGTTCACAAACAAACAAATGTATTCAATACACCATACACGATACAAAGTCGTGTGAATTGCCCAATTATATCTGGAAAAAAACTTTCAACTCACTCGAGTACTTTACGTTCTAATATAGAAAAAAAAACTTTCAACTCACTCGAGTACTTTACGTTCTAATATAGAAAAAAAAAAACTATCAAATACAAGCCACATTTAATGTGAAAAAATAGAGTTGAGATAAGCACTTTCGTGTTGTTCTTGTATGAGGTAGAGAAGTCTCCAAAAGTAGACTTCGTATCAAGGTAAACTTTATAACAAAAATTTCTGTCGCCAGGAGTGAATTTTGTCGTATAAAGAATGTAAACAAGGTGTTAACATGCCCGCCCTGCTATTTAAGATCTTATTAAAATGGTAACAAAAATTTAATGAAATTCTTTCCTTTATAGAATAATGTCTTGACGAACTAACACTATCTATTGACAGCACCTTTCCAAATGCACTACCTCCCCATACCCATAGCATACATATGTTCGAGAGTGGAAACAACCGTAACTGACTGAGCGAGGGATAAAAAAAATATGATAAAAATTTATATTTAAAAAGGTAAAACAAAAAAAAAAAACTAAAAACTAAAAAAAAAGTAGAGAAACTTACCTCATCTATAGCAGTTGCAGTTACTATTAATAATCCAAATAGTACAGCAGTCCAGAGCCATTTATTAAGCCCATAAAAGGATGATGATGGTGACAACGATAACGATGATATACCGTTATGGTGATGGTGCTGTTGCTGGTGTTGCATTTGACAACGTTGTGGATGATGACGTTGATGTAGATGATGACACTTGGTCATCATTTTAGTGACTGCATTAGAAGATAATGCTGATGACAATGATGGTGCTGGTGTAGTGGTGGTTGACAACATGGTTTACTTTTTATTTATATTTTTTTTCACAATAATTTTCTTTTTTCTTCTTGATTTTTAATTTATTTTTTTTTATGATAAAATATGGTATGCACTTTATATATTGACTATATATTTGATAAATAAATAAATTTTAATGACTATAACACTACCAAATAATTTCTACTTTTCTATTTTTTTAATTTTTTATTTTTTTTTATTTTAATAACAAAACTACTAAATTAATGGGCGTTTAATAAAGAACACTTTAAACACTTTAGAACTTAAAAAAAAAATATATTAACACTCGCGTTTGATTTTTATCAATTATTTTGCGAAAGGTTTGTTGAATTTTTATTTTCTTATTGATCAACACATGTGCTGTTGCTTACTTTTGCTATTTGCTTGATATGAAAATCGATTATTTTTTCTTTGACTTCCTTTTCCTTTATAAGGTTATCGAAGAAGGAACGCAGGCAGGTGTATTTTTAATCTGAAATTAAAAGAAAAAGATGTAGAATTTTTATTAAAAAATTTGTATTTAATTTTTTTGAGTACGCAATTCTATAGAAATTATTCAAGTCAAGCTATGAATTTCAATTAGAAACGCTAGATTTTTGCGATTATTAAATTCCGCTTTATTTGGAAGAAGGTTATTGATCAGAAAATAAATAAAGAAGTAAGAAAAAAGTAGAAAACAAAGAAATAAGTAATAAAAATAGTCATTAAAAATATTTATGACTTTATAAACTTAAATTCAAACAAATGATCTAATATGGTAAGAAACAAAAATTAACAGGTAATATGCAGACATACGCAGTAGTTTAAATAATAATAGGAGCGCTTCAAAATATGCTTAAGGATTGCTTTACCACTGCAAACAATAGAACAAAGTATGAATTTTTATTTCGTTATCCAAAGGCAACATGCTTGTTTTCGCTTCCTTTACAAAATTTATCAAAGTGCTGCAGACCATATGCCCTTCATTCTTTACAACAGAGTGGATAGCACTAAAACTAATCGATCGCAATATGATGGTTTCAATTTGAAGATTTTTACTGTTCATCAAATGAGTCTTATTGTTACCCATACAGTTGGCTATTGTCCTGGACAATGTTTCAAAACTATTAATTGAATTAAGAGGATAACGTCCATCCAAGATCACACGAACGACCATGTACGTATTGTGCTTCTGTGACTTTGAGATATGCAAGCTAAGAGCATATCGGATGTAGTTGCCTCCAAGGCTAACACTATGAATACTAATTCATTAATGATAACTTCGTTCCGGCCTTACTTACTATATTGGTCATTACAACTCTTTTACTCGGTATTACGACCTACATAGCTTCTCACACCACCCATGTTGTAGTTTAACTTCAAATACAATCTACGAGTTTGAGAAACTTTTTAACCTAACCTAACTAACCTAACCTTTTAAAACAATATCATCTATTCTCAGAGATTTTGCCAGAAGACTGTTAAGACGAAGTCCCTTTGTTTGAGTCGACTAACCTGGGGTTTAGATAACCCTAGCAGCGGTTTAATCGCTTTTAACTCCCTTAATACTGTAATATTCGCAGATGGTAGTGCTACTAGTAAAGCAGAATTTACATATAGAGCTCAAGACAACTTCTCTCAGCTCTGGGAGATATGGAACCAAACGCGAGTATGCCTCCAAAACACTCATGGAATCACATATCTTTAATGACACGAAAGAAATTGGCAGAGCTTAACCGTGTACATGTGGTTGTGACCCACCTTCAGATTATTGTTTCAGTTCGATCTCTGCGTAACTCTCTTATTTATTTAAATTTAACTTTCTTTCTCTTTTTTCAGATCTTCGCATAATCTCTTTTATTGATGTAAATTTAATTTTGGGAGATGTCTATAAAACGCCGTTAAAAATTCTACGCTAACAGAGTAACGGCAGCATTACTTAAAAATGTAATCGATGTTATCGATCAGAATGGCTGATACTAGGCACGATAAAATTTGTTTCAAATACAAATTGTTTCAGATTTGTAATATAAATAGAAACATATTTGGATGTTTTTAAATAAATTAAATTTAAATGCATTTTCTAAACCAAATCGACTAGAAACAATCGGTTTTCCAAAATACCAATACCATGATGTACTAGAATAAGAATTCGAATATTACACTATTTTCCACTTATTTTTCGAGTAATTTAATTTTAATTTGTTTATAATTATAACTAATATAACTTTAATTTTTTTATTTCTAAGCTTTTCACAGTTTTTTTCCTAGAAAATGTTTTTTTTTACAATTTTCTTACAGCGTATTGGCAACACTAAACTCTTTACACTCTCTTTTTCTATCTCTCTCTCTCTATGTCCATTTCACTCAGTCATATGTAGCTTTCTTCAATGTTATTTCACTCAATACTAAAATGACAATGAGTTAAACAGCCATAATAAACGCGAACTTTGTTTGCATGTACAAATAATAATTGAATGTGATTATAAAAACAAAAAACAATACAAAAACCATTTAGTTAAAGCAAAAACAAATGGTTATAGAAAGAATAAAGGAAAAAATAACAATAACAACAAATAAATAAGATGAGCATTTAAAACTGTTAATAATGATAATGATGATGATAATACATAATAATGTTAAAAAAGATTTTTGTATGTACAGAGGAAAACAACAAATTTACTCTCTCAACAACTACAACTACTACTTATTTGTGTGTAGGTTTATTATCTGTCTCTTGCCTGTACGTACAAACAATGTATCAATGGCTGGAAACGGGTTGGGGAGCGAAAGACACAAAAAAAATAAAACAGAAATTACAAAAACAAAGACAAAAAGAAACAAAAACAACAGAGAGACGAGTAGTTGGTAACTGAATATGAAGTTGAGACAATTTTTTCAAAAACATTAGGAAACTAAAGGAAAGGTTGAGAATTATTATTTAATTTAAAGGAATTTTTAAAGAAAATACTTTTTAGTTGCTTATTCACCTTTTTATGTATTGCTACACAAACAAAAATAAAACCTAATGGCGGCTATTTTTGTTTACTTAGAGGTACAAAATATTGAAGAGAATTTTTCTCCGTTTTTCTTTAATACAAAAACATGGAATCTAGTTGCGGCAAAAAAGTGGATTTTTTTTTTGGTCGGAAACACAAAACGCGTCAAAATACAATTAAATTTTCTTTTGCTGGTGGTTGTTATTGTTGGTATTTTTGTTGTTGTTGCTGCTGCGTACACTTAATCGCAAGTCGTAAAAATATTGACGGTCTGACTGCGGGCTGCTGTGTGTTTTTAAAACAATTTAATACAATAATTATTGAATTAATTTAATTAAAATCCGGTTATTTTTCTTTTTTTCTTCCGATTTTATTTCACACAAAATTTTGTTTTATTTCATTAAACAAACCGAAATTTTTTCTTTTAATTTCTTTTGTCTCGTATTTACAACGATTTAAAGAAAAAGGGTACAGCCGAGAAAATTATTATTTTCTTGTTATAAACTTAGCACTTTTTATACACTTTTATTTATTTACTTTCTTTTCTATATTTTTAATTTGTATTTTTAATTCCTTGAACAAAATTTATTACAAACTTTATGTTGTAATTAAAAAAAAAAAGAAAAACTCTTCACTACTGCCTGCTCTTTTTCCAAATTTGTGTGGGTAATTCCTTTAAATTTATGTATGCATACACATGTGTATAACGTTATTTTATTTTTTTTAATATTGAATTTAAACACCGACGCGACGTTAATTCGAGACGCTCTTCCGTTATACGTTAACTAACAAACCGTACAACTCAACTTGTTCGCAAACACTCATCTCTTATTTGCCGTAAATTCTGTTTTGTATTCTATTGGGGTTTATTTTTTTTTTTCTTCTCTAGCTTGCTTCATTGTTGTTGTAGTGTTTTTCATTGTCTTCTTTGTTTACATATTTTATCGTCAATTTTCTTTTGGACTTCTCCAGTCAATGCACTCAATTATTGTATTGTGGATACTGGAATTTAGAGTGAAAAACTGACTCAGTTTTTGTTGTTTATATACGAAAGAGAGAGTAAACCATTACTCTCTTAAAAAGAAAAATCATAAAAGAGTGTCTTTAGAAATTAAATACAAAACATAACATACAATACAAACATGGTGTTCGTAAAAGTGCAGTTATAAACTGAATTATATTCTAAAATCTTTAAATAATTCCGGTCTTGTTACCAAACTCATCGATTTCAAATGACCAGTGGCCGGTATCGAAAGTTATTTCCAAAACCTCTTACGTTAGCATGTTTTTATAGAGCATTTTTCTTTTTTTCATTTGAATACAGAGACAAATTTTTCAGTTTTCTAAACAAAAAATTGATCCATTTTCGTTTAGCAGTCCTCTGCCTTTTCCGAGCTCTATGGTAGACTTTCCCGTCTAGCTCTGTTAGCTAGTTTCAGCTGACTCATCAGAAATGAGTGTGATCTAGCGCGGTGTCATTACATAATTGTGGCCATTATAACTCCTTGCTTCAATATCGTTAGTTGTTCACAGTAGAAATGAGAAATTATCGTTTGATCAAGATTAGAAGCTTATAACGAACAACTTGTCCTTTCCATTGCACTAGACAAGACAGCAGCTTTGCCATCGTCTTAAAGTTTCACCTCACTTTATTCACGATCTCTTTCGCTTATTATTGCCGTTGAGATTCACTTTTCACAGTCCATAATCATTCGATGCATAAATTATTAAATTTCGTTTTGCTTCAACAGTAGTAAATTCATGTAACAGTCAAATATCGACCTACTCTGCCTAGCTCCCTAGCAATATCCATATCAGCTAGAAGGAGGTGCATTTTTAATATTGAAGCCATCAAATCGAACACGAACAAAATATTTCGCTGCCGCTTTACTTGTTACAGCCTGGTTCGGAATTTTTACTCATTTTTAAGCGTGGATAACTGTTTGGAGAACAACTGTTGAATTGACAGGGACCAGTTTGCGAAGACTCAAGATTCTAGGGTGGGCTTTCTTCAGTGGTGCTGGAGACTTTTCCTACGTTGAGACTCCTAATGTTGGAAGTTTCCTCTCTGACATGAAATGGTTTGATAAGATGACTACATTTCTGACTACTGTTTTCTATATTTTCCCTTTTTTCTTTCACTTTCTTCTTCTTAACTCTGTCCTTCATTTGATGGTTGCTTCGTTGGATCTTTTATGGACTCTGGTAAGAGTGTGATACTTCACCTAACCCATTACTTTTTAGACCCATCTAACGACAATTTAAAAACGAACAAGAAATGATTAATTTATTGTTGGAAGACCTATTCAGGTTAGGAAATACTTATTTATAATCATAATAAATAGGCTTGCGAACCTTTAAATGAACGTTAATTTAAATAAAAAAAATTTTACATTTTTTATAATTAATAGCTAATGGGTTTATTTCATGAGTTATATAAAAGCCTTACATTTTTTGCTGTTCTTTCTTTACTAGTGATGTTGAACATGCCGATGTTTAAAACGATAACTGTAAACAAATGTGCCATCACTATCACGTGAGCTTCAATGCATGCACAGCTGATACTAGTCCAATTAAAAGCAAATTATTTCTCATTGTTGTTATTGTTAAAGCCAAAAACACAGAGATACTTAAAATATCATACTTAAAATTAAAAATATAAACAAATAAAACCTTAAATTATAATGGATTTAAATGTAAAAATTGAACAATTTGCTCAAATAACGGCCGTCTTAAGAAATTAAGTCAACGAGCTGAAAGGAAAGGACGATTTGCCAACTAAATTTAATGAATTGGAACGGGAACATGAAGAATTAAAAGATGACAAAGGATTTGAAAGGTAAATACAACGCCATATAGTAAATCAACAATAATTTAAAAAATATTTAAAATGTGTCTGGAATAACAGCATCAAAAGATTTTGTCGCCCTTAAGGCAACAAAACAAAGGAGTGCCTAAACTGAAGCCTCAAGTAACATTTAGTAGCTTGTTTCCAATTAAAGCCATTAAGGATCTGGATAACCTGGAGGAACTAGTCAATGATAACAATATCAACTGAACTGGTATATATTCTTATTAAAACCCATTTACCTTTATTTCATTAGCTTCATTCCCTTTCATATTATTGCTTTCAGGTAGCTGTGGTCGAACGGTTATTGGCTCCTGAAGGTATTACAAAAAATATTGTTTTAGTGCTGTCCGCTGAATGTATTATGGCATGTAATTTAGATGGTCACTTTAACAAGCGGCGTTTGTAGAATCAGAAAAAATGTATGGATTTACTATATCGTATGTATTTACATAGATTGGAATGGTACAGATTTTCAGTAATTGTACCATGATTTTATTTTAACAGATGCTGCCTATTATGATGATTTTGGGTCAGAAAATATTGTAGGCCCAAGTTCGCCGTGGACTGCAGGTGATTAAAAAACGTCAACGTCAGCTGCAATGTCAACAGGAGACTCAAGGGAGGGGAGCATAATGAAGATAGTTTAGAAGATGTATTGTCCAACTATTTTATAAAAACAAAAGGACTTTTTACAAACAATATATGTATTATTTTCACGAAAAAACAATGTTTAAACTCATTTGTTGAAAAGGACAAGCGACAACTAGCGGTGATAAACTAACTAGATCACAACTGACATCCAGTCGGCCAAAGATTGTTAAACACAGCGACAAATACACCACTCGACAGTTTTTTTCTGCCTAGGAAAGAACTTGTAGACTCAGGCAAACTGTTACAACAATAACAATTGAAAAGTAGGATTTAGAGAGCTAACGATTCCAAAAGTATCGTCATACTTTTTTGGTATCTCTCGAACTTTTTGAAAAAGCGGGTATAGCCGAAAGCAAAGGAATTGAGGCAAATGAAAGTTTGATATTGTATTTATTTTTAACTGTTATAAGATGTACATGCTGCAATAAATAGGCAATAAAAGAAAACGTGGCCAAAGATATGAGGGTAGTAGGAGATAATTGACATATCATTTGTCTGTTGCCTTGCAAATCTTTCAAATCAAATCAAACGTGTGTCAGTACAGTTTACAGAATGAGGTCAATAACGATACTGATTTACTCAAATAATTCATTCATTACTAATGAGGAGTCATAATTAGAGCTTCTAAATGAAAGATCAAACCGTGCCAAATGGTCAAAACCTCAGATCAAACGCACCAAAGGAAAAACCAAAGAAAACACATTTATTTTAAACAAATTGCAGGAGTTCGTACGTTAAATAAGCAGTCATACGTTCAATAAGGAGCGTTGTCAGCAATTTATGCCTGTCTTCAAATATAAAAAAGACGTTAAATAAGCACAAGACAAAGAGAAGACACCAGATGCTACCATCTCTAGAAGTCACCGAAATACTTATGAACATATGCAACTGGGTATTGGAACATTAAAATAAAAAGCCGTTTTTGTCAAAAAGCAGAAATGTTTGAATTTCGATTGTATTTGTTGTAGAAAACACCATACGAAGATGCTCTGTGGTGTCACCTATTAAAATCTAACACCTGCATCTATTGAATGTAAATGGCACAAAGCAATCAAATCGAGTGGGTTTTTTCACAATTGGATTTAGATTGGATACATCAGATAGGCTAGGAGTATGAATAGATCTCTAATCCCCAGTTTGCTTCAATGACTTGATCCCACCATATTACTCATATGACATTGCGAAGTCACAAATAAGCGTTCCGATCCAACAGATTGATATGTACATAGTAGAAATATCATCGGGAAAAAGCTAATCCGACAGTTTCAGATTGGAACAATAAAAGAATAGTAGCGTCCTACTAACTATATAACGAACTTAGTCACACTGGAACCATCTTGAATTTACAATGAAAGCGAACAGTCACCAGCAAAGACATTCAGAAAGTTTCAGATCTAATAATATTTTCTTTGTCTATAAACGACCCTAACAATGACAGAGAAAGTGATAATTGTCTTAACCAGTAATCTGTGCTCACATCAACCACCAATGAACCTGTACATTCTGATGAGAGGAAATGATCTTTCATAATCATAGAGTAGTCGTCAGATCCTCACCAACTGCTGATATTGATTTCAATTCAACCGAAAAGAGCTTATCATATCGGAACAGTCAACGTTATACGATGATTATTATATATTTGCACAAAGAAGTCATTATCGGCTAGCGTCTGCTGCCGGAATGAACAGGTGTCTGTTTAGAATTATCACCATTAGTAGTTGTAGTTATAGAAAGCCAAAAAGTGTCTTTTGGCTTGGCAGCCTTCCCAAGGAACAGCCATGAAACCAAAGCTCATACATAAGTATGAAACAGATTACCATGTCAAAGACCCACAAAGAACATCTGGATTTAGGCACCAAATAGATTGTATGGTTCTTCAACATTTGTAGATTGCACTCAGGGCCTTATACATGTTTTTACCAATCATTTGGAGTTCAGAATGAAACAGTTACTGCTCTCTTCTACTTCCATTGAATCCATTGTGCTTCCATCAAATTCTCAGTTTTTTAAGTGCAGTTTCTAATCGATTAAACATATGTGATTACTACTTACGACGATAACCAAGGAGATTAAAGGCTCTGGAATTATCCACCAATGCAATGCCTTTTTATTGCCAATTAAAGGTGATCGTAATTTCGTATATCTTCGAAATTTTGTTTATCTTCGAAAAAGATAAGAAATTTAAGGAATGGAAAAAAATGAAAACGCATTAACATAGGGGACGACTTTAGTCAGAAAGAAATATCGGAAATAATTGCTGGATTCGATGAATGAATGTCGAGGAAATGTTGAGTCAGCCTGCTGGTCTAAAAGTGTAGCAGTTAGGAGGCTAGCCTTTAACCCTTTGCGACCCTTTGTCTGCTCTCAGCCACCAAAGCTTTTTTACCATTCCAGTCGTATACCTGCTCTCAGCCACCAAAGCTTTATTACCGATCTAGTCGTATGTCTGCTCTCAGCCACCAAAGCTTTATTACCGATCTAGTCGTATGTCTGCTCTCAATCGATAAGCTTTCGAAATTCGTTGAAATAGAATGATATTTAATAAGTTGTGCTTAACTTAGATTTGGCGATTTCGCTTCTTAAAATATTTCAAAATAATACTCTAATAAAATGACAAAAATAAATTTCCTGAAAAGTGTTTCGTGAATTGAAAGTAGCGATGACGAATTTTATTTTGACTCTTTCAACACTGACTTTTTCCTTCACAATCTTGCATGCTGTGTATTATTGTTTTTTCAACGAAAATTAATTCCGACCAGCATGACATCCATATATAAAATTAATACGGTCGCAAAGGGTTAACTAATAAGAGGGAAATACCGCTTTCGTTATGTCTCATAAAGTTTGGTACTGTAGGTTGGAGATGTTGGTATTTATGTTTAAAAAATTCTTAACGAATTTTCAACACTAGAAAGTGACAGTAACATACTTTTTGTGTAAATTGTTAGTATCTAAGGAGAAGGTATTCGAACAACCCAGTTACAACAAGATACAAACTGTAGCACATATTTTCATACATATTTTTAGCGAAAAAAATATTTTTTAAATAAACTTTGATGTCTGATGTACATACATCACTAATATAAACTTAATGTTACTTAACGTTCATACGAACGTTATTTTTGAAATCACGGCAGTGTAAGCATAGGACTAAGAATATCGATTAAAAACACTTGAAGGGAGTAAAATACATTTTGAAATACGACTAATAAATGACTCAAATTATAATCATAAATGACGCAAAAAGGAATCCAAATTAATACAAACATGACTGATAAATGATAATAAAAGGACTCCTAAACATACTGATAAATTACTCATAAAAGATTCGTATGCGATTAAACGATGACTGAAAGACGACTCGAAAAAGAATCATAAGCGAAGGTAAATAAGACTAATAAATGATCAGAAAGCGATTCGAAAATGATCATAAAACTACTAGAAAAATAAAATCATTTTATTTCATAAATGACTTTTTAAGAAGAGTCGCTCGTAGACACTTTTTTCTCCCGATAAAAAGAGTCTTTTATGATCAGAAAATAAGCGCATATTCTAGCTTTTTAATCGCGCAGTATCAAAAAAGACTCGAATTTGATTAAAAATTTTCAAAAATGCTGGCTGGGTATGTACGTATGTATATACGTATTTATGTATGTATGTATGTAGGTATAATACTGAGATTGAAATTTCTTTCTAGTGCAACTAATGATAATGATAATAATAGTGATAGCAGCGTTTTAAATCATTTTATTTCAGTAAATTTATTTCCGAATCATAAAAGTATTAAGTAGAGAAAGATTATATTTCCAATTATATCTATGTATCCACTTTGTTAATGATCAACTACTTCCTTTAAAATAAATTAATAAGCCCCCTTACTATTTTTTGAATGTTTATAACGTGATAAACTCAAGCTTTAATAAAATTTTAATGTTCGCCTTAAGGCACGCGTTTTTTTTTTGTTTATTGCTTATTTGTAAACATAACAAAACAAAAACTATATGTACATGCGACTTCACAATCTTTACTTAAGTGATTCCCCTTCAACGGTAAAATTTTTGTTTTAATTTTATTTTATTATTGTTTTTGTAGCGACTTTTTGTTTTTGTTTTTAAACCAAATAGACGAAATAAATATTTTTTTTATCAATATTTCTTTTTTTTATAAAATTCTAAAAATCCCAATTCCGTTTCGTATATTGCAATATTTTACCCAATACTAAATGACAAATTCCCTTATCTCTCTATCAAGTATATAAAGCTGCTCATTACCTTAGATTAAAACACAATTTCTTAAACACTTCATCTGGTGATACGCTAACAGAAGAATAAAAAAAGGAAATCAAAATGAAATTCTCTGCTATTTTTGGAGTACTTGTAGCCTTGTTTGCTTTTATTGGTTGTTTTACAACTGTCACAGCATCGCGTGACTCACGCCCTGTTCAACCGAGATTTAACCCACCACCACCACCAAAAGAACGTCCGTTCATCTATGATACTCCTATCAGAAGACCAGGACAACAAACAACAATGTACGCTTAAGTTTGTTAGATTATAAGGCAATAGAAATTAATGAATAAATAAGAAAATTAAAACAATAACATACAAACATACATATTTTGAGTTTGATTCATAAACGTTAGGTTGTTGATTGGTTTATTTAAAAAGGAATATTTAGATCGCAAATAGAAAGGAGAAAAAGGAAATTTAACGTACTCGGTTGGGGAGAATTATACGATATCCTTCTGATCAAGTTGCTATCACTTGTCTAAGTAATTACCGAGTATAAAGTATGAATATGTTTACATTCCCATTTTTGACCAAGGAACTTCGGACAGTTCTAAGAAAAGATAAATCCTTCTACATTGACACTTGCCTAGTTATAGAAGCAATAAAATAATAAATTATTTGATTGAGACATTGACCATAACATTAGTGTCCCATTTGTGTCCTTTAAATTTAAGTTAGAATAATAATGCATATTCTATGGAAGATAAATACATGGCAAGTTTATGATCTTTATGATCCTACACTATCCTCTGTACTTGATAACAAAGATACCACCTAGGGATGGTTTTAGAGATTTATTACTGGTCATAGGGGTTCACATATGTCCGTTGGGTGGGTTACCCACTTAACAGCTTTTGTAGAAGCTGAGGTGAAAGGTTCTTAGATTGTCTATGTTTATTCTGTCAAGATCCTTTACTTCTCCGCTTCTATCAAAGTACAAAGGATAATGACAGTGTTCTCAAGCATTGTATAGAGGGACACAAACTACCTTACCACTCAGGATAAATCAATAATTTAAGATCGTCAACAACGTGGCTAACTTCACTTTTATGTCAGACACTGAGCAGATGTGAGAAAGGCTGTTTATAAGGATAGCGTCGAATCTAGCTTGACTTAGCTGGTTAAGATTGACAACAATATTGCTAACTTCCACTTTTTGCCAATATCTGTTACAAAATCACCGGCTAAGGAATATCGAAGATTACGAAAATTAAAATAAATGTTCCGCAGGAGTTCTATGCCAATCCTCTTCAACCTCTACCTTTGAATGTTCGCACAACCATAGTCTCCTACTCCGATGGTATCACAATATTTCCCTCAGGTCGGAGACTAGAAAGCATAACACCAGTGCTTTCCAGTTACATGAAAACGCTGGCAAACTTTTTGTATGGCCGAAACCTTGAACACCCACCGCTTAAGGCTATACGATCAAATTGCTGTTGAAGATGTGATGATCCCAATTATCCGGTGTGCCAAGAATTTAAGGTTAAATGAAGATGAAATTTAGAAACAGGATACTTGCGCTAACAAAGTACAAAGTGTGGCAAAGTAAAGGAAATAATATTATCATACAAAAGACGATCGGAAAATTGTTAAATTTTTTTTAATTTATTTCCTTCTTTCTAAACTGAACGGGATTTAAAGGTCTTCAGAGAGTCAAGACCAATTATAGTAGAGAGACGACTGATGCAACGACTTACACGAAAAAATCGGGATCTTACCTCTGAAGCCACACAATGTGATGCTTTCTGCTGTAATGTTTATTGGTATGCCTTCCATTCTCTCCACTCCAACAATAACATTTTGCAGGATAATTCCCCCCTCCTGCATATTCGGAACAATATCAGGAGATACCTATTAAAGTCCATGGTTTTATACACGAGAAAAAATGCATAAGACCAGCTTACTATTGGATTCAATATCTTAATGCGAATCGGGTTCTGATCGCTCATCCACCTGATTTTGCCGAAGCTAGAGACAGCTTGGATAACTCTATCTTAGCTGCGACCTGGATTTAATAACACATAACTGATCAATGTCGCATACCCCAACAAAGATTTCATCATTAAACGACACATATTAGCTGTGCAGGGAGGAACACCAACACTTTTGGATTACTGAACAAGACCAATTGAGGCTGCTAATTTTCCCTAACTGCCAACCTCTTAATAAATAAATACAAAACAAACAATAAAAACTTACATTGTACTATATCTATGTAGTTGGCATTCGCTAAATAACTTTCTCAACACGAGAAAGTAACAGACGCATACTTTTTGTGTGAATTGTCTGCCTCTAAGAAGAAGTAGAAGAAGTTATATAAGCGGCCCAACCTACGGCTATGTGTGACAAAGCAAATTTTACTGTGGCACAGATTTTGTATGAAAACTTGAAGCTCAAACACCTGTAAAGGTTTCTGATCGAAGCTCATTATTGGGTTACTTAACAGATATGTATATGTATGTGTAATGTTAAGATTGAATTCTCCTTCTAGGGTGACTAATGATTCACTTTTTCCTTATTTTTCCGTCTATGTATTTAGTTATGATAGTAATAAAACGAAAGCAGCATAATAGTTAAAATTGCTTTAAATTCTTGTATCTGAATAAAATAGACTCCCAATCACAAAAATGAAATAAATTTGATTGCATTAAAGTATTTAATAAAGAAAGTTTCACTTGGTTGATGATCAATTACTTCCTTTCCGTCATTATATTATTTCAAATGTTTATAATTTGATAATCTCATGAGGATTAATGATTAATGATGTTCTGATGTTTCCAACAAAGGGAAAGGTTTTTGTTCGTACTATACTTTCAACAATGCAGATAGTAAATTTGTAAGCCTATGAAACCAAACCTATAAAAGCGATAAAGCGATTTTACAAACTTTACTGAAGTGATTCCCCTTCAATACATTCATATTTTTTATGTATATTTGCACAGTTTGTGGCTATTTTTCTGTCTTTTTAAGACAAATAGAAGAAAAAGTTTTCTTATCAGTACTTTTTTTTATAGAATTCTAAAAAGATCCCAATTCGTTCAGATTTTGCGGTATTTCACCTCACCCATTATTAAACGAACAACAGATTCTCTAATCTTTCCCTCTCAAGTATATAAGCAACTAATTATTGTAGATTCAGACACAGTTTCTTAAACACTTCATCAGTGAGATATACTAGCAGAAGAATAAAAACGGAAATCAAAATGAAATACGCTGCTATTTTTGGAGTACTTGTAGCCTTGTTTGCTTTTATTGGTTGCTTTACAACTGCCACAGCTTCTCGTCATGCACCATCTATACAACCACCAAAGTATGCACCACCACCACCACCAAGACAACGTCCATTCATCTATGATGCTCCTATTAGAAGACCAGGAGGACCAAAAACGATGTACGCTTAAGTTTATTAGAGGATAAGGCAACAATACTTAATGAATAAATAAAAAAAATTTAAACAATAACAAATTTTAAGCTTTATTTATCGCCGTTGGCTGGATTAAAAGTGAATATTTTAAGACCTCTGATAGAAAGCAGAAACGATTATTTTTCCAAAGAACGTAGACAGCCTGCTTTTTAGGTCTGAAAGGGAACCCATACGATATTCACCTTTATCAAATAGGTTTAACCTTGCTGAATTATTACTGAGTATAAGGTACACATATTCAGATCGACCAGAAATGGTCAGTTTTTTTTTGATTAAGGGATTTCGAAAAGATAAGAAAAAATCCTTTCACATTGACACTTTCCTAGCCGTAGAAATATTCGGGTTTTGAAAGCCGCGAGGTCTCTGAGGTTAACTAAGGGAGACACCAAAAATTCTCGCATTGGCCATTGATGTTCCACAATTGTTCCGCCAATGGAACCTTAATAAAAAAGATGACATTACACCGTCTTCGAGATCGTAGTAAACTTTCTGCACATGTACTCAAAGGTGTCACTTGCGGATGGTTTTAGGGATTTATTACTGATCATAATTTAATAGCAATCAATACATGCGTGTAGTTTGGACCCTACATTATTGCCTCTGCAGAAGTTGAAAAAGGTGAATTGAAGAAGTATTGTAGCTGGTACAATACTCTCCAAAGAGATGCCTGACTAGGTGTGGCTAAAAAATGTATACTTTTATTACTCCATTGCCGTACAAATCAAGACTTGTTTTCAAGGATTCTAAATAAGGACATTAAGTTCTACTTAAGATCGCTAATAATATGGCTAACCTCAGAATCTCGAAATTACTATTCCACCAAATGTTCGTTATAAATAGATGTAGGTGGTTAATCTTCTGGGAAGATGGAATATGGATCAAGTTCGCTGGCACAATATGGGATAAACTGAATGAAAACTTACTTCCTGTATGGAAACTTACAGATTTTCTAATTTCGGTTCTAGAATTTTTCTGAATTGCTAATCTTTAGCTTTTATGCATCAATATATGGTTAGCATCGTTTCTCCGATTTGTGTCCATTTTATAACCAAATTATTTTCAAATTAATTATGAGCCCGATAAGTTGTCGGGATGAAATAAATATAATTTCGTTACTTAGAGGACCTAAGCCCCAATCAAATACAGTACAGAAATTCAAAATTTTAAATCTACTTACACGACATTAATTTCTCGGAAAAAATTTTTATTCCTTTTGAATTTCAAATTAAGCGAATTTTGGAATCAATTCCAATAAGATCTTTGCCACTCCAACTACTGGCTTCTTTTAATCGTGCAAAATGGCGTACATTTTACGCTCCCACATGTTTCACACGGAAACCAACAGCCGCTGCAATTTTCATTGAATCGCAAACATAATTTTCGGTTTTTTTTGTTACTGGACAACCATTCTCTAGGATTTCTATCCATAGTGGCATTTTGAAGTGGAGTAACGTCACGGTCACTTAGTTTGATTTGTTGGAATTTTTTGCTGCTCGTTTTAAAGATTTTAATTTCGAAAAGGAAAAAATGGTAGCGTCACACTAAGAAAATTTTATTTTTGAATTCACCACACTGGCACAAAGTTGTATTTAAAAATTAATCGTTGTGAGAGGGTTACCATGAATAAACTTCATTTAAGGTTAGATTAGTGTTTAGAAACGGCTAAAAATGGAAGTAAATATAAACTTTCAAAGGTTATTAGTGTGAGTGCTTGGTGAATAGCACAAAATAAATAAATCGGTGGTGAATAGGCCACAAACATAAAAAATAAACACATTTTCTTTGAATTAAGACATTATATGGTCAATTTGCAAGTTGTTTCCTTGTGTTTATAATTTTGAAAAGTTTTGAATACTTAACATTGAAATATTGAAAACATATGAAGAAAAACGCTCCTCTATAATGCCAGACCCTAATCTTAATTAAAAGGATTGCAGTGGCCAATAATGATACATTCAATACAGATAAAATCGTATATTGCACTTTAGCTAAGCTTCTAAACGAATTTTTTGCGTAAGAAAGCTACAGAGGCATATTTTTTGTGTCAGTTGGGTGGATCTAAGAAGAAGGTATCTGAACGGCCCAATATACTGTTGTGTCATAATCAGGTTACTTTACTATCTATAATATTGAGGTCAAATTATTATTTTATTATGGCGACTAATGGTCCAATCATACCCCATTATTTTCTCACCATTTAACTACAAATGTGTTTTATGGGCGAACAATTAAAAAATTCAAAAGTTTATAAATTAATAATCTCAAGCTTTCTCGACGTTTTAAAATTCCTAATGAAGTAATGGTTTTTATTTTGTTTATTGCTATACCGTTACGAAGAGCTCAGCTAGTAGGTATATTTATAAACTTAACAAAACACAGCTAAACATGCAACTTTACAACCTTTACTGAAGTGATTCCCCTTCAATACTCGCTGTTTTTTATGTGTTTACACAGTTTGCGGTTATTTTTGTCTTTTTTAAGACAAATAAAAGAAAAAATCTCCTTATCAGTACTTTTTTTCAAAGAATTATAAAAAGATCCCAATTCGTTTCAGATTTTACGGTATTTCACCCATCATTAAACGAACAACAGATTCTCTAATCTTTTCCTCTCAAGTATATAAATAACAAAATATCGTAGATTCAAACACAGTTTCTTAAACACTTCATCAGTGAGATATACTAATAGAAGGATAAAAAAGGAAATCAAAATAAAATTCGCTACCATTTTTGGAGTACTTGTAGCCTTGTTTGCTTTTATTGGTTGCTTTACTACTGCCACAGCTTCTCGTGATGCACGCCCAGTACAACTACCAAAGTATTCACCACCACCAAAACAACGTCCATTCATCTATGATGCTCCTATTAGAAGACCAGGAGGACCAACAACGATGTACGCTTAAGTTTATTAGTTTATAAGACAAAAATACTTATTGAATAAATAAACAAAATTAAAGCAACATAACTTATAACTTATTTGTGGTCGTTGGCTGGTTTAAAAGTGAATATTTTAAGGTATTTAACAGAAAACAGAAACAATTCCTTTTCCACCGAATATAGTGAGCCCGCTTTTGAAGCCCTAAAAGTAACCTTTGCGATATTCATCCCGATCAAGTGAGTTTAACCTTGCTGAGTTACTACTGAGTGTAAGGTACAAATATTCAAATCCGCAAGAGATGGTCAGCCAGGTTTATTGAACAGACTTCAAGGGATTTTTAAGGGATAAGTGTCTTTATACGTTAACACTTGCCTAGCTATTGAAAAATTTTCGGTAACTTAGTAGCAATCCCAGCACATAACTTGGACTTGCCTCTGCAGTAGTTGAAGAAGGTGCAACTATTGTTCACCTGTTACGGTACTATCCAAAGTGTTGAACGGCTAGGTAAGGCTTATAGATTGCCTATGTTTATTCTGAATAAGTCCTGTAATTATTCTGTTCCATTCCCGAGAATTGTACAGAAGAACACAGCGCTCTATTTAGATTGCTTCATCCATTTAAGATCGTCAACAATGAGGATAACTTTACATTTTTTGCCTAAATATTGCACAAAATCTATTGATGGGACATCCAAGTTTAGATAAATCGACGATATGCTTTAATTCGTCTTAGATGAGAGAATAGAGGACACGACACATTTCCTATTACTTGAAAACGCTGACAAACTACTTGATGATTACAGTATAGGCTACTACTACCAGATACATATGTTATTCAAAATTTTAAATCTACTTACATGACATTAATTTTCCAAAAGAAATTTTATTCCTTTTGTATATAAAATTAAGTGAACTCAGGAATCAATTCCAGTTTTATTGTAATCATTTGGATTTTGGCTGAATACTGTTGGTCACAAAAACGCTCAAATAAAAATTTTTTTGTTACATTTTCATTTTTCCTTAATTCGATTTTCGCCACTCCAACTGCTGGTCTCTTTTAGTAGTGCGACAAAATGTGGAACATTTATTGCTGCCACAAGTTTCACAAGGGTACCAACAACCGCTACAATTTTCATTCAAACAATCGCAAGCATCTTTTTCACTTTTTTTGTTGCTAGTCAACCATTCCTTCGGATCTCTATCCATAATGTTGTTTTGCAATGGAGGACGACCTCGGCGTTTTATTTGTTGCGATTTTTTGCTGCTCATTTTAAAGATTTTAATTTTAAATGGGAAAATAATTGCTTCACACGTTAAGAAAATTTTCTTTTTTAAATTCACCACAAAGCATCGTTACAATAGGGTTGCCAAGAGTAAACTCTATATAAGGTTACAGTGTTGAACAGCGGTAAATTATAGATGTAAATAAGCTTTCAAATTCAAATATATTTTGATGCCTGTAAATTATAAATAGGCCTCTAAACGTGAAAAGTAAATACATTTTCTTTGCATTAAGACATTATACGATCAAGTCACAATTTGTTTCCATATGTCTATAATTTCGTAACGTTCGTAAGGAAACGCTCCCTCTCAAAAGAAAAAAGAGTGGTTTAAATAAAGTGTATAAACATAGTACTTCGAAGGTAATAGAGTACTACGACGTACGACTATGTACTGCCCTCAATCTATGTAAGGATTTCCTATAATGCATGGATCTCTTTGTCCTGACAAACTCCAGAATGGTGCGAGTGAGGATAATTCCTAGCCTAATATTTGATAAAGAAAAACCCAGGAATTCCTTTTACAATTCTATAACGCAGCATAGGTTTTATATATGCGTTCCAGTAACTCGTTCTCCTCATAAGAGTATCTATTCTAAGTAAAAATGACTGTCAGTTTTTTGTGGATTGTCTGATACATAACTCAAACCTACTCTCACTGTAATTACCTAGTAAAAGTTAGGTTAGAGGACGTGTACTTGTCAATTAAGACAAGTACAGTACCCGGAGGTCGAATTGACCCATTGTACAAAGATAGTAGAAGTTTAAATTGCCTTAAATTAGTTGTTCTTGAATAGTATAATTCCTCTTCATCTTCGCCCTTGTCGAGTATAACCTTCCAAATTCCTCTTCCTATTCAATCCATTCATATGTCATCATATCCAATCTGGATTAAATTGAAATTGCTGTTGGCAAACTGATTCATGATATTCCATTTACTCTCCGTTAAGCCTAATAATCTTGGAGAAAGTTAATACGTAGAAGAAGCTTGCAACTCAATAAATATGCCATTCAAAAACAAATTAATTTTCCTTGTATACGTACATATTAAGAGAAAAACTCATTTTTATTCTTAAAAACTAATAAAATAAAATCCTTAAAAAATCTAAATATTGAAAAAAAAACCTTAAATTAACGAACTAATTGACCACTGCTGCACTTCAGTCGGCAAGGCTTGATAACGTTGCACAGCCTGATTTATTTGGGAATAAGTTAAAGCCAATTTATGCATTTCGAATTCTTTTTGAACCTTACAGCCTGTAGAAGTCAAAGGCAGTAATAACTCCACATTGCGTAAATGTTCGAAGGCTTTTAAAACCACACAACGCTCCAGACCCTGCATGGTAGAAGAGACTTTGGCAAATTTCGAGAAACGGGAAAATATTATTTCGAAATTAAATGGATCACGATCATAGATTTCCGAATGATGTTTAATGGCTATAATAAGGCAGAGCTCCAAAACCGATAGACCACATAGAAGCTCAACTTTATCATCCACTTCATAGGAAGCGGCTAGCTGTTGTATTTGTTCGGCTGTTATTTGATTTTCCAAACGATTATTTGGTTTAATTTGAGCCACTAGGCGAAATATAAACAGTTTAAGCAAAGATTCGCTAACATCAAAGTCATATATAGACTGCAGAGATTTGCTTACAGAGGGTTGCTTAACAACACTTTGTATGTGTTTGTTCCAGTTTAAAGCAAATTTTTCATTGAACTTATATTTGGCAGGATTAAAATGATTACGATGAAAGGTAAGCTCTTGGGAATTTAGGTTCTTAAGAGTGGCTACTCTGGCTGCTTGGTCCTTTAGCTCCTTCTCGCTGGGTATGGTTAAAAGATCGGCAAAAAGTTTTAAATAGTTTTTAAAATTATCAGCATCTGGAAATAGAAATATTTGACGATGGGAAAAACGTGACTTGACGCGTTTCTCCAAAAGTTCAATAACATCCAAACGACAGGTAACACCCAAGACACAAATGGGTGCCTGGGCACTTTGTGAAACATCAAAGAGATTGTACAACAGCGTCTGGTTGTGATGGGTACAAAACAAATCAAATTCTTCCAAGATAAACACCACACTTTTTGATTTTCTATTGCCAGCCTTAAGACATGCCAATAAAAATGCTAAATTTTCAGCAAACGAGCCGAATACTTTACCATCTGCGGCATTTTCTAATTGCATTTGTATTGTAGCCGATTTTAGAGCCAATCTATCATCCGTATGCAAGTTACCATTCAACTGCACGATCAAAGTATTCGAAATGAAGTCTTTATTTTTCATCAGGTCAGTTAAAACAGCATTGATAAGCTGGAAGGATTTTACTTAGTCATAAAACATTTATATTTTATAGATCCTTACTTACCGTTGTCTTTCCAGAACCCCTGGGACCAATCAGTAGTAAAGAATTCGATTCTCCCATTTCGGCTGTGCGCTGCAACAGTTGCCGAATATTCTCACGCTCATTTTCGTGACCCCTTAAGGTGGTGAAATCTCTTTGTAAACGTTCCTTAAGAAATTTACGTAGTTTCAATAGTTCTTCGCTGTTATCGGTCATATTATTTCGCAATTTAATTGAAAATTGTAAGTTTTCTAAACAGAATCTAAAATCCTCACAACGTTGTTTGTTTACAACCACTTTGTTTATATGCCAAAAAGAAACAGCTGTGATAACTTGAAAGTAAGCGCCAAATATAGGGATGACACTAACCTAAACAAATATAAACATTGCCAATTATCTTGTGCATACTATAACAGGGTTGTTTAATAAAACAAATATATTTAAGCAAGTTATATAAAAGAGTGAATTCTTCAAAACAGTTTGTAAAATAAGAGGAGCCATTCTTAGCGACTTAATGGAATTTTTAATTAAAAAAGAAATAAAATGTTATCCGTATTGCGGGGAAGGCTAAATGTAGATTATTAAACCGGTTGGCGTAAAGAAGGGAAGTTTAATGTGACAGAATTGCAATCAAGGGGATGTAGCTCAGTGGTAGAGCGCTCGCTTTGCATGTGAGAGGCCCCGGGTTCAATCCCCGGCATCTCCAGAACTTTTTTATTTATACCAAATAATTGTAAAATTCTATAATTGATCAAAATATTTTTACTATTTACAAAGAAATTAGAATTTTATCAACAAGAAAAATTAACGTTAGATATTTAAGGTTCATTTTGTTAAACCCCAATATGGGGGGATGTAGCTCAGTGGTAGAGCGCTCGCTTTGCATGTGAGAGGCCCCGGGTTCAATCCCCGGCATCTCCATTGTACTTTTTTTGCTCTTCAGAAATTCCCTGAAGTTTTAAAACGTTTATCAAAGATTTTTTTTATCAAGTGTTATGGATTTTATTTATTAAGTGTTATGGAATATAGATACTGACAGATCGGGTATTATTATCCTTAGAAGCCTTGTCTTTTTCTTTTTTTATTTTTATGTTTTAATCCTTTATTTGTGATTTTGAAATAAAGATTTGATTCAGAATCCCTCATTTACTGTGGGGGATGTAGCTCAGTGGTAGAGCGCTCGCTTTGCATGTGAGAGGCCCCGGGTTCAATCCCCGGCATCTCCACAGAGACTTTTTTCTTGCTGATCTTTAAGTTTTACCGCATTTGGTAAGTAAATCTTTTCAAGTTTTTCTAAATATGTATATGGGTCAAGTCAGATTATGATGGTGAGCGAGTACTAAATGCCCTGTTAGAACACTTGAGTAGTAAATTTGTTGTTTAGAATTTTTATAAAATTGAGATCGGCTTGATTTTAAAACACTTTCAAAAACAGTAAATATTTAAAATCGGGAATTTTTCGAGTGTCAGAGTACTTGGAAAATTATAAACAAATCCGACACGCTTACGTACTCATCGTATGCTTAATTATTCAGATCAGAACTCGTAATCGCTTATAAAATTCAATTCAGTTTTTTTTTTGAAGGATAATGTAAAAATATAGGAGCTAAGATGGCCCAAACTCGGTTTCAATTAACAGCATATGTGAAATAATGTGTAGAAGCCGTTTTGTGGGGGATGTAGCTCAGTGGTAGAGCGCTCGCTTTGCATGTGAGAGGCCCCGGGTTCAATCCCCGGCATCTCCAGTGGCAAGATTTTTTGTAACTTTTGAAACTTGATTGAAAGGATTACAACTACTGCTTATAAGAACTTATTGCTTCCAGTATAACTTTCTATTTAAATGTTACAAATGCAATATAAATGATCAAACTTGCTTTTGACTCGGGCATTTTTATGGGGATGTAGCTCAGTGGTAGAGCGCTCGCTTTGCATGTGAGAGGCCCCGGGTTCAATCCCCGGCATCTCCAAATTAAATTTTTTGTCTATAAAGGCGGATTCATTTATAAAAGGACACCAAATGAGACCATATTTCTCCATAGTAGTACAGCGACTGCACGACGCATATTTTCAGTCTGTTACATATTCATCAGGGCCACATTCTTGCTGTAATTGTACATCCAAGGTAACAAAAGGATAGGTTATGTTCAAACACAGAGTATGCTAAAGAACAGTCCAAGCTTGTTTTTGGTGGCCTCAAAGCTGACAGCAAGTTAGCAAATTAGATCGTCAGCGTAATCAAGAACGTATAGGTTTGTAAAGGAGTTTACATTATACTCTTCCTCATCATACTAGTCTGGAGAAATTTGCTTTTCTAGAACTTACCCTGTAAAGGTTACATTTTTATCAATAAATATGATTGTTTAGTGTTTTCTAAAATGTACGTTATTAACACACTTTACTTGCTTTCTCACCTAATTGTCGGCTTTCGGCTTGCCTTAACACTTCCTTCCAAGGGCCTCTGCATATCGCGCGCTCCTTTGCCAGTTGCTACACTTATCGACCATAGCTCTTCCCCAATTTGGTTCTTCCAATGCAGACAAGATCGTTCTCTACACCAATGGCCACCAATCCCCTCATCAATTACTTATTTTGACGGGTTATCCTTTTCCATTCGAGGTGTTTGCCATACTCTGCAATTAAAAATGATGAATAAATTATTTTAAATTCTAAGAGATATTGTATTTCAATTTATATTGTTTCAAATTAATATATTTTATAAGACTGAAATTAATTATTTATTGTTGCGTTTACTTAGTTTTTGTTTAAACAAATTGAAATTGTTAATAATTCTCCATCTTTTACCAGTAAAAAAGAAGTAACAAAAACAATTACGTTCACTTTATTTACTCTCTAGCTTTGGTAACACTATTTATAACACATACAGTAGGTAAACAATAAAAAATATAACGTAAAACAACTCATTGAGTACAGCGAAACTGTGTAAACAGTAAACTCTTAATAAATATTTGACAGCAATTAAACAAGAGGGGATGTAGCTCAGTGGTAGAGCGCTCGCTTTGCATGTGAGAGGCCCCGGGTTCAATCCCCGGCATCTCCATTCCTTTTGTTTTACTTTTTTTTATTACACACAGTGTTTTCGTTTTAACGAATTTGGAGCAAAGTTTTGCTGCATTAAGGAAGAAATATGTTTGTTTGGTTGTTGTTTTGAACAACAATTGTTTACATTCCCAAGGAAAATACTAAAATGTTGGCAACACTAAATCATTAAAGGTCATTGAACTCTGGCCATAAAATTGGCACACATTAATTTTTCTTCATTTAATTTTAACGTTTTTATATGCAAAACACACATTTGAACATTCACAATGGCTTGATTTCACTTTAATTGTAATGCATTTTGATTATCTTTGGGATTTTCATGAGTTTTTGGGCCAAAAATAAATTCGGAAAAAAAACAAAAACCTTAAAAAAGGTGCACAGGGTGTGGACAATCATGTGTACGAACAAATAAAGAAATAAAAACTTAAAGTTCTTTTTAAAACATGTCATCTTCACATTTTTCCTTGGAAAAAAAAATAAACAAATGCGCCAACAGTATGGTGCAATTTCTCATGTCAGGTAAAGTAAACACACTTAAAGCATATTATGGCTGCACAGATTTTCTTTTGTTTACATTTCTTAAGCCGTTTGTTTTCCCATTAATCAATAAAATTAAGCTTAGGAGTTATGTTTTAACAAGCAAAGATTGTCGTTAAATACAGTAATGCATTAAACACATTAACAACTACAGGCCGCCAACCTTATGACTGCTTATGATGCTTGCAATAAATGAAGCTAACTAATCAGCTACTTTATTATTTTAAAAGAAAAGTGACAAAATAAATAGTTGACCTGTAATTGTGATACATCCAAACTAATAAAATTATGTCTTCTATATAGTACATATTTGTCAGATTATTTAGGGCCTTATACGTCGCATATTTTCAGTCTGTTACATATTCATCAGGGCTACATTCTTGCTAAATTGTACATCCAAGGTAACAAAAGAATAGCGTATGTTCAAACGCAGAGTATGCTAAAGAACAGTCCAAGCTTATTTTTTGTGGTCTCAAAGCTGAGAGCAAGTTAGCAAATTAGATCGTCAGCGCAGTGTAATCAAGATCGTATAGGTTTGTAAAGGGGTTTACATTATACCATTACTCGTCGTCATCATACTAGTCTTTTTCTACAAATTACCCTGTAAAGAATACATTTTTATCAATAAATATAGTGGCGCCCCTATTTTTTATTACATTTTTGATATTTCATAGATCGCCTTTTTAAAACCGCTCAACAATAATGGCTACGGCTACATCGGTGGTAGTGTAGTTGTGTTGCCGCGAAAATCATAATTTTAAAATGCAGTTACGGGTACTATTTTTGATAGTTTGTAGCATTAGATGTGCTCAATGCATAAAACGTTGCCAATTAAAAAAAAATACTTAAAACCGTAGGATAACAGGATTGTAGGATTATGGACAAATTTGTAAAGTTTCCGGAGACGGCGCGAGGAAATCAGTAGAGAAATGGTTTGCTTGATTCGACAGTTTTAATGTTTTGGTGATAAATATTTTAATATTTACTCGAAGCTGCGATTTTTTTTTTACTTTTGGATTTTGTCACTCTTTATCAAGCGTGTATTTCTAGTATTGATTAATAGCCTGTTTCTGTAAGACGAACGATTTCACACGCTTGTCTGTTTGTACGGAGGACACAAACAAAAACACTCCATTTGGTAAGCAATTAATCTCACAATTTGAGACATTTCATTGACCGCCAAGATCATTACATTTTATCCTCCTTATCTAGCGTACAAAGGCCCGCGAGCCACAATTTCAGATCTTGAAAACAACAGTACAACTGCCATTAGTGAGATAACAGTTGAAATGTTTTAAAAAGTAAGCAAAAGTGAAGCCCATGAATGGACCACATTGCAGGCATAAGAAGTGGAAGGATATCTGCAGTGATCACGATGGAAGGAAAACCATGAGCATATGGAGACTCAATAAAGGTGACATGGGTACTCTGACGAACGCCCGCTATACACGTATAGTTAAACCGAATAGACGCGGCAGGTAATAATGAATGCAGGGCATATGTTGAAGAGGTAGAATCGATGGAACACTTTATATGCCATTACATAACTGTCGAAAGCTTGAGATTTCAAAATGTTGGAAACACACTATACTAGATATAACTCATCCCAAAGGAATAGATTGGAAGAAGATAAGGAAGTTTGTATTAAATACAGACATTCTATAAAAAATGTGGTTGACAGGTGTAATGTGTAATGGTGTGCGCACAATGAACGATGTCGATAAGCATCAGCCTCTCATCTCTTTCTTTTCTCATCTCTGCCTAAATCGGAGGTATGTACATATTTATTTATCGCTTTAAAATTAAAATTTTATTAACTTTTGCAAATTTTCTGTCTTCTTTTTTAATTTTCAAACCCCAAGCGATAAAAAAATCACCCGTTAATACAATATTACAGCTATCAACAGTAGGAGAACTAATTTTAAGATTTGTTGAATTTGATTTTGTATTTTTCGGTCAAAAATTTTAATGATCGTTTTATGGTTTTGTTGTAAAATTTATTTACGTAAAAGTCCAGAGAACATTTCTTTATAAATCATTAAAAATCAATGATAATAATAATAATAATAATAATAATAATAAAGAAAAAGCAGCAACAGGCACTTTTAAATGACTGGGGAATTCCAATTTCACATTGAAATTTGTTGCGTTTTTAATGAATATTAAAATTTATTTATTTTTTTGTCAACTCGTCATTTGTAATATTTTGTTTTGTTTTTTTTTGTTATTATTTAATGAATTGTTAATGATGTTTTGTTTTTATTTTTTGAATTTTTAATTTTGAAAAATTCATTGATTTTTTTTATGTAAGAAAGTCAATAACAAAATTCGTAACTGAAATCGAGGCACCATTTTTTGATTGAAGCCAACTCTTATAATGGATCGTATTTGTTTATATATTTTGAATAACAATTTCTTTCAATAAAACTGGTTCCATTTCATTTTTAACGACTTTTTTTAAATTTTAAATTAGGCGTCTCTACTACCACTGACTTGACGGCGTTACTTTCTTAAAACAGAAAGAAAAGCAGGGAATATTTTTAAAATAAAATGCAAATTTTTAATATTAAATTTTGATTAATGAATAATGAATAGTCGACGTAAATGGCGTCTACATATTTAATGAATTTTTTTTACTCTTGAATTCTTACATATTTTGATAATAAAAAAATTTTTTTTTGGTCAAAATTTACGTTAATCACGAAATATTGAAATAGCACTGAAATCTAATATTAAATTTGTTTTTGTTTTTCCTGTTCTCCTATAAAGGGTTATCAATTTTTCGGTTACAATATAATCGCTTGTACTAGGATATTTTATGAGGATCTCGGACTGAAGCTTTTTTATAGGTTGAATGACAACTACAGTGGTTTTGAAGCGCTGATACTGACAGTTTTAATAGCTCTTGAAGTTGTGGCAGACCTTGCTTTTGCCAATTTGGATCCTTAAGTGATTTTTGTTGGCAGTAAATCGATTCTGAGGGCGATAGCATCAGTCTGGTGCAATTCACGAATGGTTTATGACTGTAAGGAGTCTTGTGATCCGATCTGATCAGTCTCTGTGGGTTAACTCACTTACAAGATTGTGTTCTCTCTCGATTGATATGATGTTTGTTCGTCCTAATCCGCTAATTTGCTATCCTTTTGGGGCTATTGAGGGATATATCGGGGAGTTGAGTATGTCTACCAAAAGTGGTAGAACTAGCCCACTGCTGGAACTCAATAAACCTAACGTGATACTGATATTACGTCGCTAACGGCACGTATTGTATACAGGTCGATGACTGGAACTTAGAACACATCTCAGCTGGATTACTAAAAAAAATTAAGGCGGACTTGGCGACGTTGCCTGATGTCAGAAATTAAAGATCAGAAACCTCCGTCTCTTCATGTCAAGAGCAGGGCACTAACACATGAGCTGAAATACAGTCTCTGCCTCCTCCTCAGACCCACAGCTTATGCAGAAGTTATTAGTTGGAATGCCGAGTCTTTCAGCATGCCTTCCAAAACAACAATGGCCATGGATGGCCATACTATTCAAGAATAGAAGTGAGTTAGACCTCTTTTTGTCCATATGTTTAGAGTCTAGCAATATTGCACGTATGTACCTTAGTACCATAACCAAATTAACTGAAGCAATGGGAATACATATAGTTGAAGTCGCCGTAGTCTAGTAGGTAGTGTGTTGGCTTATTAGACGTAAGGCCACGGTTCAAACCCCAGGTCAGACATCGAAACGAAATATGAAAAAATATTTCTTCGGCGACTTCCTCTCAGCAGATTTGTGACAAAAACTCTGAGATTAAATAAAACTGCTTTGAAAAGTTTCTCAAAAATTTGTCGTTCGGCGTCGACTTTAAACTGTAGATCTCGCCACTCATGTATAAAATTAACACACACAACATGAGTGGTGTTAGAAGCTAGGCCGCAATCCTGACTGAAGGGTTGTCATGGCCAATTATGTATATGTATGTGTATGTAATGGGAATGAATACCTATGCCCTGTGACTAATCGGAGATTGGTAGCTCCGTACCAGCCCTGGTCAGCTCATCAACAATGCAATTTCCAATGACACCACTGTGTCCCGGAATCCATATAAGAGTTATCTCTGAATGATTCAAAATTTCTCCAAGGAATCCTCGTTAGGGACTTAATCACAGCCTGGCTATTCAAGTAAATCAGGAGAGTTTCAGGTAAAATTTCGCCACTCAACATTTTATAATTTAGAAAATTATTTTTTTTGCAAATTGTTGACACCTAATTAAGTTATTTAAACAACAATACAAATCACAGTGTGGTGATTCACCACCAAAACTTCTTGTCTAAAGATTTACAAATAAGAAATGAAATTTTCAAACGTGATTGATGGCATCAATAAATATTACCGGATAATGAACGGCAATTTCTGTTGTTCATTTAATCGAATCAAACGATTCTTAACATGACTGCCAAACGATAAATAACAATGTGCAATGTAAACAAAATCAATTTCTCTCCCTCTCTCCATCTCTGTTTCGCGACAACAAATGGTACATTTCACTCACTACACCCAATCCAACAAAATAGACGACGACAACACGTCAATAGAAAAAACATCTAGAAAACTTGACTTTGAACTGCGAACAACAACAAAAAAGCAATATAAATATGTAAACAAACAAATAAATAAAAAAATGCATTTTTTTTCTCCTAAACAGACAATTTCCATGTACAACAAGTATGACTAGTTTTGAGAAAAATATCTCTAAAAACAAACAAATAGTTTTGGCTCTTGTGCATTTCTCTTACTCTCACTCTCTGCTTGCGTGTGTATAGGTTTTATTTTTCCCCAAGAGAACTCTATTGGAGACTAGAGTCATTGGTTTAGCACAGTTATAGCTACAGGCGACAACGATATTTCAAACAAAAGAGGTGGGGAATTTTCGCCATTAATATTGTCAAATAGGTAACAAGAATATGGCCAATACTAAAAAACTTTAATTTATTTTAAAAGATAATTATAATTATGCAGATTATGTTAATTAATTATTATGAATGGAATTCCCTTATTAACCTATAAAATATGTGGAAAGAACTTTTTTGAGTTATGGCAGGCAGCTAAATTTGAAATTTTAAAAATTTGTTGTGTATACAATACAGAAATAAATTTCACGGATCGAGATTGTTTTTCTGTCATTCTCTTTATGTCAATAATTAAAATAATCATGGCTATGAATTCATGATCCCAAACAAGCTTTACTCATTTGCAAACAAAAGATAAAGTAATAAATCCAGATGGATTTGGTCCTAAGCAGAGTCCATCTCCATCAACTCATAGCAGTTATAACTGGCATCTTAATGCCAGAAATACCAGTAGAGGAGACCACAGAACATCTTGTCCTTCATTGTTCGACCCTTGGGAGCCTGAGACGACGAATTTTTGCGCACTCAGGATTTATAGACAGAACGTTTTTAGCCAAAGATAATTTGGATAAATTCCACACCCTTATAAAGCTTTCGGGATAGTCGGGACATCGCAGACAGAACTTGCTGAATGGCGGAATATTACAAATCTTACAGCACCCAAGTTGGCTGTGCTTTTGAAGGCGACTGCCAATTTAAACTAACCTAATCTAATCATTGTTCGTTTGTTAGTCTTTTCATGGTGAAATGTCCAACTTTATTGAGCATTTTTAGCATTGCCACCTGCCACAAATCTTTCCTTTTTGCACTATAAAACCAAATAGCAACGAAGATGGAGATTAGCTAGCAAAATCAAAACCAGCTTAGGAAGTAACAACAGGAAAGAGGTCAATGAAACTGCCGAAAGGCTTTTTCTTTAGATTTATAGACGAAAAGTTCGGTTTATTTAGCAATCCACACGGAGATCTAGATCTGATTGTAAGAGTCTAATTTCAAACCTACAAGTTTAGTAGAAATTAGTCATAAACTTGGGTAGAAGGCCGATTACAGCTATTATAGGAGCCTTAACGAGAAGTGGACCCTTAGACATAAGATCAATGTGAAGATCATATTTTATGTTACTGTATGTAGGCAAAAATGGCTAGGTAGTCAATTTGTTGTTGTGGTAGGCTATTTATCCTAGCCTAACCTAAGCCAAACAAAGTAATCGCTATAAACAATCGCCTGTCGTCTTAATTGTACCCAATACCTCTCTAGGCAATCAAGAGAAGAGTACTAAAATTGTACGTGAGCCATCTTCATACAGCACACTCATTATATGATTACAGAGAGCGGCTTAAACATTGAAAACAGGCCTTTTACAATAGCACAACAACAAAAACAATAACAATATGAATGTAAATAAAACAAATAAGCAAGTGGTTCACTACACATTTCGTTTAACTGATGTGTGTTTGTATGCGTATGGAGAGTATGCCATGAGTGTGTAGTGAGCCCAAAAGAAGAGGATTAACTGTGTGCGAACAATAGTAGCTTTGAACGTGAGATGTATGTGTAAACAGAATAGTCGCGAGACTATAAATAAAAGTTTTTTAATACGCGAAGATTCATAATGAATTGAGTCTTCTTCAATGAAAGCTGTTTAAGAGAGTACATACAACAACTAAAACATTTGAAATAAATTTCGATAACAAATATTGAAAATATTTTAGTGGCGTTTTTACTACAAAGGAATTTATTAAAAACAAATTAAAAGAAAAAGAAAAACGCAAACAATTTATAACAAGTGAAGTGAATAACTAGCAAATACAATAACTATTTATTTAAAAGTGTATGTGTAAGAGTGTTTTATTAAATTAAAACCATAATAGAAAAAAAATAAAGAAAATAAAATTTATTGCAAGAAAATCACGCATTAAAAATTTTTAATTAAAACGTTTATTGTTTAATTTGGTATTTATCTAACGGAAATAATTAAACTTGAAAGATTAAAAAAAATAAGTTAAAATAAACAAAGAAAAATTTAATTTTGAAAAAAAAGAAAGAAAAAACATACAAAACTTTCGGTAAAAATAATAAATTTTTCTGTTTTCTATCGAAACATCGAAGATAAACAAAAAAGAAAGTTTATATTGTTGTTATTACAGCTTGTATAAACAAACAAACAAACAAAAAAAAAACATTTTGCTTTAAAACGTACCTAGTACAACAACAACAACAACAACAACAACAATTTAAAGATATCCACAAGTATTCATCATCATCAGCAGCACTATGGCTCGCCTTTATCAGTTGAATGTAGCGAAAGTTTTATTAGCATGTGGTATATTTCTAACTATACACAGCCAACAGCATATACAGACCACTTACGCCTCTTCCATACCAATTTGGGAATTTTTAACACGTAATGAAAAGGTGAGTACAATTATTTTTTTTTTTTTGGTTTTTTCGTCTTTTTTTACCTTTTTTCACCTGTAAAAATATTTTATTTTTAAACGCTCCACTCTACACCCTTTTTTCTTTGTGTTGTGGTTGTTCTTGTTGTTGTTGTTATTTAATAAACATATGAATGATAAATTAGTTTTTGAAATTTTTAAAAACATCCCAATTTACTTTTTGCTATTGGTGTTGTTGTTATTATTATTGTTGTATTAATAAACTTGTTTTTTACATAAACAAACAAAATTCCAGTTATAAATATAGTCGTCTTCACGTATTGTGTTTTTTTCTTATACCTTCTCCAAAGACACTACCTCCACAACAATTCATATGTACATATTAACATACAGACATGTGTATGTGAATATCTCTTACGCATTACGCATATCCAGCATATTTATGTGGAAAAATTAAAATTTTTTAAAATACGTACAATATTTTGGGGTTTTCGCGAAAATTCGGTTACAAATTTGTTTTAAAAAGATAATTTTTTTTATTTATAAAACCAGCTTCCGACATCCCCAATAAAACGAAATATGAAACATTATTTCTTTGGCAACAACTTTTCAGCAGATTTCTGATAAAAACTCTGAGAGTATATAAAAAATGCCATGAAAAATTTTCTCAAAAATCTGTAGTTCGGAGTCGATTTTAAACTGTACATCCCTTCACTTATGGATAAAATTAACACACACAACATAAGTGTGTGTATGAGAAGCTAGGTCGTAATCTTGACTGAAGGGTTGTAATGCCCAATTATGCATGTGTATGTATGATCTTTCAGTTTCGGCCGGGTTATCATAAAATGTGTGTGATTTGCCATAATAGGACAGAACACCTTCTCTGTTGATCAGTTTTTACTTACTTTACTTACTTTATTTGGCATTACAATCATGTGGTCAGGATTACAGCCTAGCTTTTCACACCATCCATGTTGTAATTGTAACCTTGAGTGGTGGTGGGACCTACTGTTTAAAAATCTGTCGTTCAGAGTCGTTATTAAACAGTAGGCCCTACCACTAATGGATAAAATTTACACAAGCACATTATGGATGGTGTGAGAAGCTAGGCCGTACTCCTCACTGTGGAGGTAGCGTAATGATCAATTAAGTAAGAAAGTAAGCATGGTCTACGTAAATTTTACAAATTTTTTTAATAGTCTGGCATACACGCTTATAAAGGGTGTTTTTTATAGAGGTATAGAACTTTAAGTTGGCATTACTTTTCAAGATGGCTACCGATTTAACAGCTGTTAAGTGATTTATTCTCAGTTTGGTTTGGCAATTCATCATGAATAGACTCACGCCTGAACAACGCTTGCAAATAGTGCAATTTTATTTCGAAAATAATGTTTCTGTGCGGAAAACGTATCGCGCACTACGTCCATTTTATCGTCGACAAAATCGTCCATCAGAGCAGTTAATTCGATTAACCATGGAACGTTTTCGCACCACGTTTACTCTTATTGATAACTCGCATCCCCAGAGACGCTGTACGGTGCGTACAGAAGAAGCTATTGCTGCTGTAGAGCGTAGCATTGAGGATCTTGGTTTGCGTGCTTAAAAAATCCAACTCGTGCAAGATTTGAAGCCAAATGATCATCAAGTAAGGCGTAGATTCGTCGAATGGGCTCAAAAAAAGATTACCGTTGTTCCCGATTTTCATAAGCGAATTTTGTTTAGCGATGAAGCGCACTTCTGGTTGAATGGCTACGTCAACAAACAAAACTGCCGCATTTGGAGTGAAGGTAATCCTCAAGTGTAAGTAAAAACACCGTTAAATCCAGAAAAACTGAGTGTTTGGTGCGCTTTATGGGCTGGTGGAATCATTGGTCCGTACTTTTTCAAAAACGATGGTGGCCAGAACGTTACAGTCAATGGTGATCGCTATAGAGCCATGATTACTAACTTTTTCATTCCTGAATTGAATAACCACGATGTCCAGGAGATGTGGTTTCAACAAGACAGCGCAACATGTCACACAGCTCGTGCCACAATGGATTTATTGAAAGACATGTTTGGTGACCGCCTAATTTCACGTTTTGGACCTGTGAATTGGCCTCCAAGATCTTGTGATTTAACACCGCTAGACTACTTTCTGTGGGGCTATGTAAAGTCATTGGTCTATGCGGTAAAGCCACAAACGCTTGACCATTTGGAAGACAATATTCGCCGTATTATTGCCGATATACGGCCACAAATGTTGGAAAAAGTCATCGAAAATTGGACGTCCAGATTGGACTACATCCGCGCCAGCCGTGGCGGTCATATGCCAGAAATCATATTTAAAATGTAACGCCACAAGATTATCTTTCGGATAAATAAAATTCATGTCAATCGAATAATCCATCGTTGTTTTATTGCAACTTAAAGTTCTATACCTCTATAAAAAACACCCTTTAGAAAGAGAAAAGCATTATATTTTACGTTTATTTCTAATCGCCGATAGTTTTTCACCAGGGACCGAAAATAACTGTTATTTTTGAATTTTTGATTAAAAAAAGCAACCGCAAGGAAATGTCGGAGAACAAAACCAAGTATACCATTTTGATTGTCTTGGACCAAATTTTTATAAAATGCGATGCTTTTTAAAAACATGATTTTTATTTTTTAGAAAAAAAATAAAAGTTATTTTTTGATTTTTATTTTTTCTAGCAGAAATAAAAGTTATTTTTTGACTTTTATTTTTAAGAGCAGAAATAAAAGTTGTTTTTTGGCTTTTATCTTTTCGAGCAAAAATATCAGTTATGTTTTGACTTTTATTTTTTCGAGTAGAAATAAAAGTTATTTTTTGACTTTTATTTTTAAGAGCAGAAATAAAAGTTATTTTTTGACTTTTATTTTTTCGAGCAGAAATAAAAGTTATTTCGGTTTTTTCAAACCCTATTACACAAAGATTAGTGTTTGATATACCCAAAACTTAATTCTAATAATTTTCTAACATAAATTACTTTAATTTTTTTAAAGAGTTTTTTAATAAATATTATGAATTCATCATGAATTAAAACAAAAATAACTTTTATTTCTGCTCGAAAAAATAAAAGTCAAAAAATAACTTTTATTTCTGCTGGAAAAAAATAAAAGTTAAAAAATATCTTTTATTTTCTGACTTTTACGATAAAAGTTATAACAGTTACGATCCCTGTTTTTCACAGAATAATGTAATTCTATTACAAATTATCGGTAGATGGTTTTTAAATGTATTAACTCTGGTTATATTAACTGCACTAAGCAACGCTATAGCTATAGGTACAGCTTGTTTGTTAGCCTATGATTATAATTTTATAATTTTTCTTTTACTGTCCGTTGATATTTGTATGCCACTGTATTCATTTTTGGTTAAGAAAACAATAAAATATCAATAATTATTTGGGTTTTCTTTCTATTCAAAGAACTTATTGAAATTCAAATTAAATTTTGAATGTTTGAAAAGCCTTGATTTGGTTTGGCAGAAGTAGTAAGATTGTCTTTAAAAAACCAGAAAAAAAAATCTAAAAATTTGGAATTGTTTTTAAATATCATATTCGAACTCTATAAACTTGTACCTATTGAAGGTAAAATTTGTGTTTTATTTATTTATTAATTAATTTCAGTATTTATTTATTTATTTTAATCTTTAAGTATTGTTATAGTTTCAATTTAAAATTGTATTTCTAGGATTTGATAGAAAAAATATTAAAAAAAAACAAAACAAAACGTTTGACAAGTTGATGTTGATTAGTTCATTATTAAAGCGTGATATCGTTGAGACCTCAAAATCAAAAAAAATAAAAAAATCATCATCAGTCGCAAACTGTAAAAACTTGTTAACACTTATTAATATTAAATTTAAACTGTTTTTTAAATAAATTTATTCAATATTACCGGCTTATCAGGTATTAATGCCAACTGACTGATACTGATGATATTAAATTGTATTCCAATTCATTTGATTTCATTTCTAGTTTTCGGTTGGCTGAGCATTTTTTTTTGCAAACATTTTTTTTTATAAGTTTTGATTATATTCTTTCTAATTTTAATTCTTTTTAATTTTTAGAAAATTTATATTGAAAGTTATTTTTATTTAGAAACTAAATTTATTTTTTTTTTAACTAAAAGTCAATTAAAAATTAAATAATTTTTTTGCATGACCATTTTCAAAGCTTGTAGTTTTTATAAGCAATTTCATAATAAAATATACTGTGTTACACAATTAATCTCAAACAACATAGAGTATGACATCTCACACAAATAATTTCCAGAGGGCTGCAGTTTGGTGATAAAGGCTAGTTTACACGATAATGGTTTTACATACGTAATGTCAGAGAGAAAATATTACAGAATTCCATTCGTATTTTTAAAAACAGAGTAAAAATCTTACGACAGTTTTTTTTTGCATTTACACGTTTAGTAAAATATCAAGGCAAAGTAAACTTAATGCATTCCTGATCTAATGCATTTCAAAAAATGAAGAGAGCCGTACATCAGCCAATTTTCATCCGTACTTTCTTATCACACAATACTCTTCGCTCTCTTCTGCACAAAACTTGACATGTCGCACGACTTGTGTAACCCTCTAAATCCACCTTAAGCTTTAGAGAAGAAATCTTTAAACATTTGCTCGCAGGAAGAGATTTCAGAAGATTTTCCATCAGACTAACCTGACATGGCCTAAGTATTCCGTCATGTAGCCGCCGTAGTCTATTAGGTAGTGTGTTGGCTTATTAGACATGAGACCATGGTTCAAACCTCAGGTCAGACATCTTTAACACAATGAAATACGAAAAAATATTTCTTCGGCGACTTCCTCTCAGCAGATTTCTGGCAAAAACTCTGAGAGTAAATAAAATTGCCGTGAAAAAGTTTCTCAAAAATCTATCGTTCGGAGTCGACTTTAAATTGTAGGTCCCGCCAATCATATATAAAATTAACACACAACCTAAGTGGTGTGAGAAGCTAGGTTCAGACCCCAGAAAAGACACAACAAAACGGATATATTTCTTCGGCAACTCCCTCTCAGCAGGTTTTCATGGTAATTTTATTTATCTCTCAGCAGATTTCTGGCAAGATCTCTGCAGCAGATTTCTGGTAAAATCTCTGAGAAGTAAATAAAATTACCATGAAAACCTGCTGAGAGGGAGTTGCCGAAGAAATGTTTCCGTTTTATTGTGTCGGTTCTTCTTCTCAGAGATTTTACCAGAAATCTGCTGCAGAGATAAATAAAATTACCATGAAAACCTGCTGAGAGGGAGTTGCCGAAGAAATGTTTCCGTTTTATTGTGTCGGTTCTGGGGCCTGAACCTAGCTTCTCACACCACTTAGGTTGTGTGTTAATAATTTATCTCTCAGCAGATTTCTGGTAAAATCTCTAAGAAGTAAATAAAATTACCATGAACAGTTTCTCAAAAATCTGTCGAACGGAGTCGACTTTAAACTCTAGGTCCCGCCATTCATGTATAAAATTAACACACACCGCATAATTGATGAGAGAAGCTAGGTCGTAATGCTGACTCAAGGGATTTAATGACCCATAATGTATGAATGTGTATTCCGTCATTTATTTATAACTCCTGAATGATATTTTCCAACCATCTTGAAAGTTATAGGACAGCGTGACTTTATCCAAATCATTTACGGCTAGAAAAGTTCTGTCCATAACATCTGAGTGCTCAGGTTCTCTATGTGTTTCGTCTCTAGTCAAGTGGGTTGCATATCTCATCATCTATTTGCAAATGAGGAAAGTTCTGTGAGCGATTATTTGTTTGCCCTTTTACAAAGGAATGCCAATCTAACTCCATTCGATTTCTTTGCTAGTGCTTCAGCTATGTCGTTAAAATTATTTCTAATTATTCCTGACACCACTTTCGCATTCCATAAATTCACTTTAGCTAAATGAAGAGGCCTCCGATGACTCCATTTCGGATTCTGTATACTTATGCAGCCAATGATGGAATGAAATGAGTCAAAGCTAGTCTGCGTCACGCTGAGAAGCGTGCAATTGACTCTGAAGCCTCTGACTGTGCAGCTTTTTACTCATGCACCAATTCAATTTTGTAGAAAGACAATTTTAGGTCTTTGTGTAAAATCTGATATGAAGACGATGTTGTGCTGGTCTCCTTTAAGTTTTTGGTCATCTCTTTTCGAAACCTTTTTAAGTTTTTATTCTGCATTTTTTTTATTTAATTTTTATGTGTTTCAAGCTTTATTGTTTATTTTAATGCAACTTTATTTGTTTAACAATTTAAACTATTTCTGAATTGTTTATTTATTTATTTTTTATACTCAGGCAATGAGAAAATGTATTTCCAAAAATAATTTAATGAATGTCAAGGTTTTGTCTATGACAACAATTGTTTAAATTCGTTTTGTATAAAATTTATAAAGAATTTTAAGTATTTTTAACATTTAAGCCCATAAACTATTGAAAATAAATTTAAAATAAGGTCAGTGGCGGATATATTTAAGGAGACTGATACTCCCATGTAATCAATGCCTATTACAAGTATTGTAATGTTTGGAAAAGAAAGACAATAGAGAGTAGTATGACAGTAGATTGCAGATAGAAAGAGAAAATAGATCATAAGTTTAATTTTGTAATTAAGCGCTTTAAATTAGTGAAATTTTTTAATGGCAATTTGTGTTTAAAGGGCCCTGTAGCCGTTGCGTGTTTACTATGCCAGATGCTGAAATATTGATGTCTGCTAAAGCTGTCTTTCAGCTCCCAGTATCTAATTTGCTCTTCTTCTTATTTGTTACTCAAAGCAATTGTTTTTTTTTCACTATTTTGTTTCTTTTTTCTATTCGATAGTTATGCTCTGTTGATTTTATCGTTTCGTTTTTGAACCTTTTTTTCTAAACACATTGCATGAGTGTTTGTTTGTTTTGATTGTTGCTGTTGTTGCTGTTTTTGTAATTTTAATCTCTATAAATTAAGTGCAGATTTATTTGCTACACTTTGTTAAATACAAATTATTGTTGTTATTGTTGTTGTTGCTATTTTTATCGCAATTTGTTTAATTTCCTTTGAAAAGAGAGAAGATACAAGCAAAAATACTTTAAGTGCAGTATACAGCTGGTAACAAAAAAATAACCAGATTTATCGATTTTTTATCGCTCATGCAGAATGTACGGTGTAGCATAAGCCTGTTAAAATCACTTGTCGTGGATGTCCAGATCATTAAATTACGACCAAAAAAGATGTTGGTAATCACCAACCTACATATATGAGACTAGTCATCCCAAAATCCACACTAAAGAAGTGATTTTTTCGGGAACCATTCGAATCACTTGAAGCTCATGTGGATTGGTATCGTCCCTTATTTGATAATTTTGTTTGTTTTCATTCATCAAGAAATTTTCGTCATCCCTGAAGATGATTTTTCGGTAAAAATTAAGGTCAGATGCCAACTACTCCACAGCACTTTCAGTGAACACACATGGTTGTCTATAGTCGTAAACTTTGAAAGGATGCAGGACCAAGTCACAACGCAAAATTTGCCAAGTTGTGGTCTGCGAAGGTGGAGTTCGAAGCGATATCTTCTGCCTCGAACTCTCCGGCACACGCTCTAGGGCAGCGGCGATGTTTTGGGCAGATATTGCGTTTCGTCGATCGTTTACTAAACCATTGGACTCGAATTTAACCAAAATATTGCGAATAGTCCACTCGGTAGGACGATTATGGTGGTACGTTGCCCGAACAGAGCACCCATTTTGATAAAACAATTTTATTATTTGCACATATTGGTGGAAGCTACATATATCCGTACATGGTGATAAATGACAACTAATTAGACAGATGCAGTTGCAACAACATGGTCGTTGTCAACTGTCAAAATTTGGAAGTTCCTGATAATACCCCCAATATTATAAACGGCTTGTTTGTTTGCCACCAACTGTGTAAATATTTGATTATCTTCGCACAAATAGTGCAGAATTTCATTATTCATTATTTCCGTTATATTTACGAAAAAAAAACCAACACAAAACAAAACTGAAACAACAACTACAATGCTAGTAACTATTAAAACATTACACAAATTGCTTTAGCATGAACGATAAAACATTTTTTATTTTGAAAAATGCTCTTCTAACACCCTCTATCTCTCGCTCCCTCTCTTTGGTGATCTGTTAACGGGTGTATGTGCCTATACTCGCATGCAAATAAGTATTCAAATGTAAACAAATTTTGATATTTTCGTAATACAGCCACAGGGTATAGGAACACGAATGTATGTATGTACATGTGTGTGTGTGGTGTTTTCTACTATTTTAGGATTTCAATATTTGATATCCGCTTAGTCAACAGTAATAATTAATTTTTTGTCTGTTTTGTTTGCTTTTTTTTGCATTTATTTAATTAATATTCAAAATGAAAAATTAAATAGGAAAGTAACGTTTAAATTTTTATTAAATTATTGAATAAATTTTTTATAAAACAATACACAAATGAAAACGAGTAATTAAATAAATACACAAAAAAAATGTATTTCATTTAATAAGAATGACTAAATTTAAATCAATGACATAGAACTTGCGTGTGTTTTGAAAAACAAAACCTGTTCAAAATAAAAAAAAATTAAAATCAATTCAGTTTTCAAAAATCAAGTTAAAATTCTAGTTTGTGAAATTATTTAATTGTTTTATTATTTATTTCGTTTTTTATTATTATTTTTTTTTGCTTTTTTGCATAACAAAAAAAACAACCGCCTTTTGATATTGACAATAAAGTTTAAATAATAATAAAAAAAAATTGCTTTACAAACAATATTTTAATGTACAATATTTACTTTCTAAATAAAAAATAAACATTAATTCAGGAAAAAAATTTAGAATTTTTAATGGAAAATCAAGTACGTGCCTTGCGGACATTTATTGAATAATGTTTTAATGTTTTTATTTAATATTTTATTGGCTTACACAATAAATATCTGCTGTTTTTAATATTTTTTTTTAATAAAAATTTTTATTTCACTTTTTTGTTTATTAAAATTTTTTATTGAAGTATAAAAATATTTAAAAACCACGACGTAGTGCGTATGGCGTCATTAATTTCGTCTTTTTGAAGGCATGTGGTCTCCACAAAGCGTCTCCATCTTAAATAATTTGTTGTTGGTACTTTTGCACGGTCCAAGTTTTTGAACTATCATTGCCATACTATTGGAATTCCTCCAGATAACATGGCCGATTCATCTAAATTTTTGTGTTTGATGCAACAGATTCGTTTTGCTGATGGTATAGGCCTGTAGTCTTTACGTGAGTGTATTCTTCATTAGTCTTGTTTCACTTTCCTACAAAAAATTAGACTTACGTATGCCTTAAATTCTATTCCTTTAAATTCTATTCTTCTCTAAATGTAGAGGTTATAATGGTGAGGAATCTATTTCTTTTCACCATTTGTTGTATTTTCACTGCTTAGATGCAGAATTCTCAAGTTCTTTGTAATAACGTTATTTACTGTTATGTTTTTGGTTTTCTTGATAGTTATTAAGCTTTCCAGAACTTCCAGTTCACTGGTATGTAGAAGATCTTGTGCGATAGGGTATAAAAACATCATCCGCATAATCCAAAAGCTTGTCTTGGTAAGCAATTTCCTTTAATTCGCCTTTTTTTCTGAGCAGACTTGGTGTATTATATCATCCAGAATGATGGTTGGTAAACAATTATTTTACTTTAGAGTTGAAATGGTTGACCGATGCTCCCGTTGTGGAGGAGTGAAATTCTGCATTCCCTTCTTGAAGGGTAAGATCTTACTTTGATCAGAGGTTAGGGTCATTGTAATACCACAAGCCAATATCTTACGCTTTTGGAAACCAATACGAATCTAAAAAAATCTCAATAGTGTGGTAAACTTTATTTTGGAGAGTTCAGTCAGTACCCTGTTGTACAATGACCAGATGATAACCATCTCTGTCCTTGCTCTGGCCAGTTCGCAAACAACACAATTTCCAACAATACATATACGTTGGATGTTCTGGAACCATAATGAGTTACGTTTTAATGATCCGAATTTTTTTTTTAACTCCACGGCATTCAGTGCTTAGATCTGACGTCGACGGGACATTTGTACGGGAGTTGATTTCAATCTGGTTGTTCAGAAAATTTTCAGGGACATTTCCTTACTTAAGCCCACTTCACACGGTAATACTTTACGTACGTAAAGTCTAATGAAAAAGTAAAATGAAATTCCATCCGTATGACAAAAAAGGGAATAAAAGTCGTATGATTTATATTTTTTGCGTTTACAGGATCGGTATAAGACAGTAACAAAGTAAAATGAAAACAGCTGTTACACTTTTTTTCTATGTGTTTACATAAAAATACATCCCTGATCTAATGCGACTTGCTTGTTTTTGAATCATTTCAAAAAATGAAGAGAGCCATACGACTGTCAAACTTTTCATCCGTATTTTCTCTCAATGTGTGATGGTTTCATTACATAGTACGTTTAGACGATCACATCCGTACTCTTCTACACAAAATTTTGACAGATCATTTTACTTGTGGGACCGTGTAAAGTAGGGTTTAACAAGCTTTGCGCTTCTTTCGGTATGGCCATGGCCTCCAGCACGAATACACTGTAGTGGTCAGACAGCCACTACAAAAGTCTTATGTTATAATTTCCAGAACATCACAGCAGAACTTCACACATGTGGCGTATTTTTGAAATTTTGGGGATGTTTAATCGCGTTTTTTCACTTTTTACAGAAAGCGGATTAATAGGACCACTAGGAGATAGAATAAGCAAAATTCTTCACAATTACATGCACTACAACAATACGTTGTTTCTAAGCAACGGGAAATGGCAACCCTGTTATCCTAGAAACTGCTAAAGTATAACAATCACCATCACAGATAGGGGTACGGTTTGTGACTGGTTCTATGTTCATAAAGGCCTTTTATTTTATAAGATCGACTATGGCTATTTAAGGGAGACTGCTTAGTCATTATTAAAATAGGAGTAAAAGTATAATGCCTAACATTCCCAGCCAAATCATATTATGCAGAGTAAAGATCTATTTTCGTAGCCATGAAATCTATTGAAGTCCAGTAAAGAAATTCAAGGAAATACGTTTAAAGCCACATTTTATCAGTAATCAGTTGTCAAATACAACTTTCGACAAAGTGATCACGAATAAACATTTCGACTGTCTAGTTTTAGTATCGAGACAATGGCCTAAATAGGTTCACAGGAGCATAATGAAGCTGCAAAATTTTTGGTGAATGAAATGACATGGCACAACATGTAGAATTTATAAGCGATCACTAAGTAATCGAACGTTTAACTGAGCGGCATTACGGTAAATGACATTTGCAGGAGCTGAGATTAATACTACCAGTGGTATTATATATTAAAACAATTTACCGACAATTTGTAACCGAACTTTTTCAAACACCTAATATACATACATTTTTTAATTTTCATTAAGGAAATATGCAAATATTCTCAGCATCATTTCTAGCACAATATATGTATATTGATTTACATGTTATTTAAATTACAATACTTTTTAAAAAACAATTAAATTTCAATAAAAAAAATAATTTCCTTAAAAAAAAAAATAAAATTAAAATAAATTTCAAAGTGAGTAAAAACACTTCACACGGGTATACCTACATACATATGTAGATGAAACAGTAAAAAAATGTTAGTTTATAAAACTAATTTTTTATGTTTGTAATAAAAACTAAATAAAACGAAAGAAAAGTTGTTAAAAAAAATATATCATTATAGTGCGTGTATACTTTAACAAAGAAAAAATAAATAAATAAACTACTCATCACATTAATTAAAAAACGTTATTTTTATTTTTTGTGTGTGACATTTTAATAGCCAACGGTCAACGGCGGCTGCAAGTGATTTTTGATTTTCAAAAGTGGGCTGATATATCAGGTTTTGATTGCCTCACAAAAACATGAAGATGAAGATGAAGAAAAAAAAAAACGAAATCAAAACAAAATGCCGTTGTGATGACGTTGTGCTGGTGTTAACCAATATAATAGCCATTAGCCGTATAATTTTATTTTTTTTTTATATTTTACGTAAGTTTTTCTCTTGCCATCTCACTTCACTATCTCGCCATAATTACAAGATTTCTTTCTTTGTGTCGAATACTTTTTTTGTTTTTTGTGGGTTTCTTTAGTTTTGGGAAAGTGTCTTCTCTGCTGCATTGGGTCAACAGCGTAATTTTGTTTTGTTGTTGTTATTGTTACTTTTGTATTTCAACAAAGAAAACATACGTACAACATGCCTTTAAATTCCAATTTAAATTTATTTTTATATTCTCATTAATTTTTTTATACTTACGATTGTGGCTTTATTTTTTACTGCCTTTTGAACGGTACTGGGGGATTTAAAGTGAGGCCTAAAGGTTCACAATCACTTTAACATAACACGGAGAAAGTGTGTTTTTATTTGAACTAGGTATAATTGCAGGGTATTAATGCATAGAGTAGGCTGTGGAATTATCACCATTATAACAATCAAACACAAAACACAAATAATATAACAATCATCTCTGCTTCGAAATCGCTGCAGTGATCAGAAAGATATACACATAGCCACAGAAGTATACATACGGATAACAAATTTCAGAAATTTTTTTAACTAATCCGTTTTCGTTGAAAATCTTTGTAATTGTCTGACAACTTTCCTCGATTTTAAGACGGTCTTGGTTAAAAATTACTAAATTATACGTACGGTTAAAAAATTGGGGCAATTTTCCGTTTTTTTTTTTTGAAAATATTTATAATTTCTTCGATTTTAAGACGGTCTTTTGCATTGGTTCAGAAATTTGTAATTTGTAAATCGGAGCAAGCAATGCAGCGCTTAATATAATCATCACCTCTGCTTCGAAATCGCTGCAGTGGTCAGAAAGATATACACATAGCCACAGAAGTATACATACGGATAACAAATTTCAGAATTTTTTTTAACTAATCCGTTTTCGTTGAAAATCTTTGTAATTGTCTGACAACTTTCCTCGATTTTAATACGATCTTGGTTAAAAATTACTAAATTATACGTACGGTGAAAAAATTTCGGTAATTTTCCGTTTTTTTGAAAATATTTATAATTTCTTCGATTTTAAGACGGTCTTTTGCATTGGTTCAGAAATTTGTAAATCGGATGCATACCTTTGTGGGCCTGTGCAGGGCCACAATTCAGTTCAATTTCAGAAATTTTTTAACCAATGCAAAAGACCGTCTTAACATCAAGGAAATAAAGATTTTCAACGAAAACGGATTAGTTAAAAAATTTCGTCAATTTTTTAACCGTACGTATAATTTAGTAACTGTGTGCATGCGATACTTCCATGTTAAGAAGAACTGATAAAATGACCAAACTGGGGAAGAAATGCCCTAAAAAGGAGAGGAATGTACTCATATTAATAAACCTGAGTTTCTATTCAGGAGCATACCGCACGAAATCCAAAGATTTGCAGAATACACTCAACCAGAGCAGAAGAGAATACTTTCGACAGCACGCGGAGGCGCATATCACATAACATTGTTTGAAGCAAAGGGAAGGAGGAAGTATCTCCCGTGATCCCCAAAAAGTGGCAACAAAATTAGAATAAAAAATTGCGCGTATAAGTAGGCAACATTTTTTAACAAAGAGAAGGGAATTGACGATTTCAATTGCTATAGGGAAGTTAATTAGGAACACCACAAAAAGAAAAACAGAAAATTAGGGAAAAAAGGGTTAATTTTACCGGCCCATCTGTCTTCAGGATTCTATTGAGAGAGTCAGTTGGGAGACCAGGTATATTCTGTGTTACCAGTACGGATTCCGTACAGCAAGATATACGGTTAACGCAATTCGGTCCACGAATACTTAACTCGACGGAAGAAGTCGCCGTGGTCTAGTAGGTAGTGTGTTGGCTTATTAGACGAAAAAGCCAGGGTTCGAAGGGTTTTAAGAACTTACATCTTTTCTTACATGACTTATACGATGTACACGTCTTTAGGCGATAAACAATGTTTATATTGCAACAAGTGCCGTTCAACAAGTGTCTAGTGTAGATAACACGTATGGTAATTATGCTGTTGTAGGTACAAGTAATAGCCGTACGTCTGACCATACAACAGGTTATTGACCGCTGATGGCTCTTTTCACATTTTTCAACTTTTTTTTTATTTAAATTTTCTTCACCAGCTTATAAGTTTTATAAGTGTTTGAGGTTTCGAAAACAATTTCTTTCGTCGAATAATTATTTACGAAATATTTTTTTAATTTCTGTGTGTTTTCAGTGGAATAAATTCCGTTCGTTTTTATTATTTGAGTTTTTATAGTCTTTTAGATTTCATAGAATCAAGGTTTTATTAGAGTAAAATAACCTTAAACAGTAAAATAAGCATGGTTTTGCATAAAATTTATGAAATTAATCCTTGATTTTCAATTAGTGGTAGTGGTAGTAGTGCTACGAGTATGTGAAATATTTGGATGGATAGTGTTTAATAGTGCATGTAATTTGAATAACATTTTAACACTATATGAACCCGAGACTACGGTATAACAGTTTAATCAAATATTAGATGGAGGGGCGCAACTTTTTATTAAAATTAAATATATGCCTGACATTCCTTCCCATTTATGTACACACGAAAAAGTTAGCTATGGCCTGTTATAGACGTTAGGCATTGCTATTGGGCTACTCTCCAAATCCAAGTAGTAGTGTGAAGATATTTTGTAAATAAAATATTAAAAATTTACTTAAAACTTAGACCTGAAAACTGTCAGATGGTTTTAAGAAATTCGAATATCAAACCGCAAGCGTACAGCTCTAACTCAATTGAAAGATACTGTATATGAGCCCGAAACCTAGTAGTTTATACTGCTTCATGAACTTCTAGCTTCAAGTTTAAATGGTTTCAGTGACAGTTACTAGGTATTTAATATTAGACTTTTGTATAGGCTGTCTGTACCTGGTCTGCATCGTACTTTGGCCATGTCCAATATGATCTTGTTAGAGCCTTTAGTTAGGTCTTATGTAGCAAGTTTCTTAGTGCACTGATTATAGTGGTTGACTACAAATCCGAGCAATCCAGATTCGACAGCGAGTGAAGGCGAAAAAGCATGGTAGTCCTTAGCTAACATCACAGAAATGTCAGAGAGTGCATCATATCTTGAACACGAGTAGGACCTGATGAGCAAAGATCGTCACGACTGCACCAGTATATTTTTCACAATATAATAAATCCATACAATAGCAGATGGCAACTCTGTTATCCTAGAACCTATTTTATTAAGTCAATTACTTACTTTCCTAGAAAAACTTAACTAATGAAATTGAAAAGGCTATGCACCAATGCATCGAGCGTTGTTTTAAGGAACGACTAATGACTGACTAATTGATAGAAATTAAGGACAGGAAAAAAAGGAAAATTAATAACAAAATTCAAAATTCTGACGGCGCCAAGTTTATTTAAAGAATGAAAAGGAATAAAATCCAGCAATTGCTATCAGTTCTTGGAACCAAGTATGAAACTAACCTAGAAAAAACTTTGTTTTATTTACCAGAGTTCGCAATAAAACATTTTAATTCCAAGAATTTATTGGAAACATTTCTTCTACCTGTGAATTCTCTTGTGTTTACAAATTGTTGGCTGAGGATGGATCCTTTATAAGGGATTGAGAGAACGTTTGAGGGAAATGCTTTCACCTTCTTAGGGATTTAATCCGAATTTGCTGGGTGTTATAAACAAACACAGAAATGAAACAATTTTGTTTTAAATAGAATCGTGATATGATTTTATTTAAGCAGGTCAAAAGCCTGTATATTTTCTGAAATTTTTTTAATTGTACATGACAGTCATTGTATATAAAACAATAAATCAAAGTGTTTATTTAAAAATAAAAATCATTGTGAAAATTACACAATTTGTTTTTTTTTATTTAATTTTACACTCCTCAATTGATGATAAATCAACAAATCCTTGACAAACCTTGACATTATTTTGAAAAAAAAAAAAAAAAAAACGATATTTTAAATCTCACATTTATTCTCAACGTAAAGACTTGTAAAGAAAACCGATTAATATATATATATATATATATAGCATATATTTATGGAATATATATGCAAACAATAATTAAGTTTATGATTCAACAAGTCATAAAAAAGTAATTGAAATAAAAAATTCTTTCGAATTGAACAATAAAAAAAATCATGATTCTTTTTTTTTTTGACGCTTAAACAAAACGTACTTGTACTTGTATTTATTAATAATAATACTGTACAGTTTCTTACTGTTTTTTTTTTTTTTGTAAAATAAAAGTATAAAATTAAATAATAAAATTAAAAAATACAAATTAAATTATAAATGGTTGAGATATAACCATTAAGATAATAAATAAATAAGCCATGGAATACCGAGTATTTAAAAATCGTTATGGAATGCAATTTATCATGAATACAGATACAGCGTCATCCGTTGTGATGAACTTTTCATATAGAATTTTAAGAGTTAAATAGAACAATTAAATTTTATTAAATTCTTTCAAATTTAAATACCGTTAAAGGCTAACTTAGTGTTAAAAATATTGTATTTTATTTGAAAAGTAGCGCTTTTTATATACATACCCGGTATATAGAACGCCTGTTTGCATTGTGCAATTGTTTAAAGGTTGCCTTTAAAAAAAACGGTATATTTAAATATTAAATAATTTATTACAGGCGTTAGCCAACTTATTCAATATTTATAGCCACCAAGCAATTACAAAATTTCGCAATAATTTTTATTTTTTCCTTTAGTTTCAAAAAGGTATAATTTATTTCTATTTTCTATGTTTACCTATTGTTGCATACACTTTGTACCTAATTATTTCATTTGCTTTACTATATTTATCGATTACTAAATTTTTGTTGTTTTTTTTTTGTTTATAAAAATTTGTCACGTACCTTTTTTAAGACATTTTATTGTAGTGCCAACAGCTTAAACAAAGGCTTGTAAAAAAAAATAAAAAAATAAAAAAAAAGAAAATAAAGCAGAATTGTAATAAAATATTTAAAATTTACCGTTGCATTATCAATTGCCACTGTTTTACGGACCATTAGACAAAAAACAAGCATAGAAATAAGCTTGACGTCTAGTGCAGTACATTTTAAATAATTTTCAGCCTAAAAAATGTTTTTAAATTACTTTTATATACACTCAGCCACAAAAGTATACATACGGATAACAAATTTCAGAAATTTTTTAACTAATCCGTTTTCGTTGAAAACCTTTGTAATTGTCTGACAACTTTCCTCGATTTTAAGACGGTCTTGGTTAAAAAATTTCTGAAATTTGTTAACTTTTGTAGGCCTGATGTACACTGTACACAAAAGTTAACAAATTTCAGAAATTTTTTAACCAATCCGTTTTCGTTGAAGATATTTATAATTGTCTGACATCTTTCTTCGATTTTAAGACGGTCTTTTGCATTGGTTCAGAAATTTGTGAAATTTGTAAATCGGATGCATACCTTTGTGGGCCTGTGCAGGGCCACAATTCAGTTCAATTTCAGAAATTTTTTAACCAATGCAAAAGACCGTCTTAACATCAAGGAAACTATAAAGATTTTCAACGAAAACGAATTAGTTAAAAAATTTCGGCAATTTTTTAACCGTACGTATACTTTAGTAACTGTGTGTAGGGTCTTTTAAGAGGGTCCTTCGAACTTTGGCCATTGATAACGATCATCCGGTTGAAGTCACATCTGTCAAATTAATTGTCATTTATTCAGTATGTTGTGCCAAATCACCATGAATGAGCATAAACAACAGCTTCATTTTTCAGACTCTATCCTCAGCGAGGAAAGTGGTATACCAATCACAAGGTGAAGCCTAGATTAACTCTATGTCTGCTTATAATTTGTGTTACCCAATAAGAGACAAAGAACAATTTCTAGCCTAGTCTAGTCTGGGCTAAGAGCATGATAACTTTTCCTTGGTAGAACTAGGTTGGGTTAGGTCTGAGTGGGAGCTCTGATTTCACAAAGCTGACTTGAGCACGCATAGCGGCCACGGGTGAACGCAGCCCCTGTACTGACCAAGTTCCACCAAAATCAGGGAAGAGGAAGAAGTTGGCCAGCGCAAGGACTGCACTGGTAGAGCTAAAATTATAGGCATTTCTCACAAGTAAGGAAAAATAAAATTTTATTTTTCTTTTAGTCAACAACTGTTGCAGCTAATCATGTGAAGTATCATTTATCGGGCTAAAAACATTGCCATTTACGAGTATGGATTATTTAACAATCAAAGAACTCGTAAAAACAGGCAAAATTTACTAAAAAAGTGATGATTCAAACATGCCCAGTTTTCGAGGTAATTATGGTCGTTATAATCGTCCCACAGTGCACGAAATTAGGAAAATTATAAAACATTTTAAGAGGCTAGAAACATTAGAAATATGATCAGGCAAGGGCGCGATCCCCTAAAATATTGCTTCCTTTAGAGAAAGTGTGGTGTTATTAGTAATTGTGACTATATTAAGCTTATTATGGCGTATATTACATTTGGGTATGCACCTCTACCCACATATGGTCCAGCCAGCTGGCCACGCGCATTACCATGCCGTCGAATTGCTGATTGGAACAAGGGGCAACAAAATTTCACTGCTGATTTTTGGACAAAAAATCTTATTTAGCAATAAAGTTAATCTCTTAATAGATTGTTACGTCAATTAGCAAAAGTGCCGCAAATTGGTCTCATGGAACCCAGAAGTGACTGTGGAAAAGCCATTGTAAAGGGTGTTTTTTATAGAGGTATAGAACTTTAAGTTGGCATTACTTTTCAAGATGGCGACGGATTTAACAGCTGTCAAGTGATTTATTCTCAGTTTGGTTTGGCAATTCATCATGAATAGACTCACGCCTGAACAACGCTTGCAAATAGTGCAATTTTATTTCGAAAATAATGGTTCTGTGCGGAAAACGTATTGCGCACTACGTCCATTTTATCGTCGACAAAATCGTCGCACCACGTTTACCCTTATTGATAACTCGCATCCCCAGAGACGCTGTACGGTGCGTACAGAAGAAGCTATTGCTGCTGTAGAGCGTAGCATTGAGGAAGACCCGAATGAGTCCATCCGCCATCGAGCACAGGAATTGGATCTGTGTCCATCCACTTTATGGAAGATTTTGCGAAAGGATCTTGGTTTGCGTGCTTACAAAATCCAACTCGTGCAAGATTTGAAGCCAAACGATCATCAAGTAAGGCGTAGATTCGTCGAATGGGCCCAAAACGAGATTACCGTTGTTCCCGATTTTCATAAGCGAATTTTGTTTAGCGATGAAGCGCACTTCTGGTTGAATGGCTACGCCAACAAACAAAACTGCCGCATTTGGAGTGAAGGTAATCCTCAAGTGTATGTGGAAACACCGTTACATCCAGAAAAACTGACTGTTTGGTGCGCTTTATGGGCTGGTGGAATCATTGGTCCGTATTTTTTCGAAAACGATGGTGGCCAGAACGTTACAGTCAATGGTGATCGGTATAGAGCCATGATTACAAACTTTTTCATTCGTGAATTGTATAACCTTGATGTCCAGGAGATGTGGTTTCAACAAGACGGCGCAACATATCACATAGCTCGTGCCACAATAGATTTATTATCTTTCGGATAAATAAAATTCATGTCAATCGAATAATCCATCGTTGTTTTATTGCAACTTAAAGTTCTATACCTCTATAAAAAACACCCTTTATTTGGAAAAAGTGACTGTTTGGAGGTGCTACCCAGGAAGAACCGTTACCGTTTGGCCTTATGATAACCCATTTTTTTAGCTTGAAATTGAAGATTATAAGCTCAATGATTTATGGTTATAACAAGACGGTGCCGTGATTGACACACAACACAACCGATTGTGACTTTACCGCATGAGAAGCCCTAGGAGTGATTTAGCGTTTTGGCTACTAAGACTACTGACGCTGTAGAGTTACACAAGGATAAGCTTTTAATGTGCTACGTTAGGTTAGGTTATCAATTAAGGCAAGTACAGTACCCGGAGGTCAAATTGACCCATTGTACATAACAGCCTTATAAAGGAAGGATAATAGAAGGGATAGGAAACAAAAAGGAGAGGGAGCAGGAAAAGGGAGAATGGAAAGCGGAGGAGTTACACAGACCAAAAACAAAACAAAAAGGTAGAGCGCGCTCTTTAATGTGCTAAATATGTACTCAAAAACTTCCTCAAAAAGATCGACTGTTGCATACAATTCAGATTTATTTCATTTACACTGTATTTCGTAAATTGAAATAAAAGCATTATGTGCGATTTTTTTAAGTTTACTTTTGAAACCAAAAAAATAGACAACCCTTTATACTATTTGGAAACGGTGTATGTCATACTATTATTATCATATTATTCATAACAAACTACGCAAATAACACGCTTGATGGGTTATACCTGTGTACAGCTGTACAGCATACAAATTTTATTTGAAAGTCATAATAATGATGACGACGACAACAACGACAACGACGACGACGTCGTCTGTGACAGAATGAAGAGTGAAAACCCTGCTGGCATATTTAAAATCATTTTTTGTTGTGCGTTCTTTTTTTTGTTTTTTCATTCTTCCATTGTTACGATTGTCTACGCCATGAATTCAAGCCAACAAATCAACAAGAATGGGCTTGTGAAGCTACTGAACCATAAATAGTGCATTTGTTAAGCTACTGTTGTTTGTGTTGTTGTTTTAAAGGTGTTTTACAATTTATTGCATTATCTTAGACGAACGAGCACAATATGTTGTGTTGCATGAATATATGAGTGTTCATTAAAGAATTCATTTCAACAATTGACGACAGGCACACACACACACAGCCACAGACAGCAGTGATAAACGCGTCTGGAGAATTCTGTTGAAGACGATACGTGCTTGACTGGCAAAAGATTTATTTTTAAACATGATGATGATGATGAATTTCAAACTATTAAGGAAAAATAATTAACATGCGGATGTTACACGTTTTATGGGTAAGGCCTTAAGTCTTTTGAACGTTCGCTGATAGGCCTTATATAAAATTAGAGAGTGAGTTTACTGCATATGACCATATCAGGGAATCCCGGATGTCTCTAAATGAAAAGGCCAAAATGGTTATGGCATTTGTGCAATTTGGACACTTTGTTTTTTTAATGCTAGACTGTATTTTAAGAAATTGTTTACGCTTGATACGAGATTCTATAAGTCCATGACTTTTGTGTTTGATAACCACATTTGTGTTTAAAAGTGAAGGTTCACAAGACAAATGTTTCTAAATAGAAACCAGAAATTGAAGAAGTTGCTGAAGAAATATTTTTCATATTTCAGTTTGTTGGAAATGTTTGATCCGGAGTTTGATATTTGATTATCTTAACCGGATTGCATTGACATATGGCGATCATCAACTAGCATCCACGGATACGTGATAACTCCATGTATGCAACGGTATTCATTACCTAGCCTACCTAACCATCAATGAATGAATGGAAATGAGGTTGCGAATATTCACGATAATAGAGTTCGAATTACCAAAAGTTTAGATAACCCAAAGCATTTCATTGCATCTAAGTAAGTGGTTGAAAACTTCACTTCGAATATTGTGGAACAACGCAATATTAGGAAGAATTACAAAGATACTCCGAGATGATCAGTGGAAAACCATGAGTATTATAAGACTGAATAAGGACTATTTGAATGCTCTAATGAACTTATTCAAGGGACATTACATTTACATTTAAACCGTATTGCCGTGGTGAAACATGATGAGTGCAGGACATGTGGTTAAGGCATCCCAATTTTTTGGGAACGAAACTATAACAGACGTAAATCGTCTCAGTTTTATTTAAAAAAGTTTAATTACGAAAGTTTGTACAAGATGGTATGCGAACAACAAGCTAACTTGATGCCTTAGGTGTTAGTCGATAAGCATGTTGCTTTCCTTCAGACGACCTACCTTGATTCTAAATGTTAGTCTTCCTGCCTAAGTAGCCATACCATCATATAACAATCTCATGTTCTGATATAAAAGTTCGTAATATTTTGGATGAAAAAGGTCCAAGGTTAGGTTAGGTTAGGTTAGAGGACGTGTACTTGTCAATTAAGACAAGTACAGTACCCGGAGTTCGAATTGACCCATTGTACAGCGTTCTAGTTTCTCACACCACATATGTTGTGTGTGTTAATTTTATACATGAGTGGTGGGATCTACAGTTTAAAGTCGACTCCGAACGACAGATTTTTATTTATTGAGAAACTTTTCATGGCAATTTTTATTTACTCTCAGAGTTTTTGCCAGAAATCTACTGAGAGGAAGTCGCCGAAAAAAAACTTTTTTATTTTGTCTTTGATGCCTGGCCTGGGGCTCGAACCCAGGCTTTTGCATCTAATAAGCCAACACACTACCTACTAGACTACGGCGACATCAAAAAGGTCCAAAAGTGGTTAAATTTTTAAACTGATAATCAATCTGAATTTGTCAATTCTGTCCTGTTGAGCAACAATTTGCTGACGCTTCTCCTTACATAACCTAACATCAACTGACATGTTGGAGTAAACATATGTATTCTTTTCAATAAGTCAGAGACAATATTTAAAAATTGCCTGAAGGAAATGGTGTGTACTTTTATTATTTCTTTTTTTAATAAAATACAATTTTTAAAATACCAAAAAGAAACCTCTTTTAGAATACTTAAGAAAATAGCACGGGAATAATTGAGAGAAAATGTGTTAAAAGCATTTGCAAATCAAACGATGACACACTTAAAGACAACGTAATTTCTTTTTTTGACGGATTTTTTACTTTTTATTTGGGGTATTTTCTAAGTCACAAATGGAATTTTAAATCAGCTTATTTTGAATCAATGACGTTAAAGAAAAGAGGAAAAGAAAAAAATTAGCATTAATTAGTAATTTTATTTGTTTATAATCATTTCAAAGATTTTATTCTAAACAAATAAATTTCGCTTCTAAAGCAAAGTGGATTTTTTTTCATAAAATTTTTTTTATTTTTGCCTTTTTTTAACGGAAAATCCTAAAAAGTTAAGTTAAGTTATTTCCAGACGTTATGCGATTCGTTAAGTGCAAGAGAGGCATACAAAATAAACACGTAATTGGTCACTGTATTGCTAATGCTTTGTAATACATACATTTTAACGCTTGTATTTTATAAAATATCGCTTAAGTTTTATGATTCCTTTCACTTATTTTGTTTTTTTTTTCTTTTTATATTTTTTTGCAGATGTCCTACTTGTATTCGACTTTTGCTCAGCTTGTAAGTGTCCACTGTAAGGCTACAACAGCGACATCTAACGTACCAGTTAATCAATGTAAACATGATCTATTGAGTTACGGTTATGATAAGCTACAAACGTTTACCGATGCCCAATTGGATGCTTTTGATCCCTATCAAAGGGATGCTAATCAATTAAGTAAGTTGTCCATGAAAAGTTTCTCAAAAATCTGTTGTTCGGGGTCGACTTTAAACAATAGGTCCCCCTCCAATTATAAAGGGTGTTTTTTAAGGAGGTATAGAACTTTAAGTTGGCATTACTTTTCAAGATGGCGACCGATTTAACAGCTGTTAAGTGATTTATTCTCAGTTTGGTTTGGCAATTCATCATGAATAGACTCACGCCTGAACAACGCTTGCAAATACAGTGCAATTTTATTTCGAAAATAATGGTTCTGTGCGGAAAACGTATCGCGCACTACGTCCATTTTATCGTCGACAAAATCGTCCATCAGAGCAGTTAATTCGATTAACCATGGAACGTTTTCGCACCACGTTTACTCTTATTGATAACTCGCATCCCCAGAGACGCTGTACCGTGAGTACAGAAGAAGCTATTGCTGCTGTAGAGCGTAGCATTGAGGAAGACCCGAATGAGTCCATCCGCCATCGAGCACAGGAATTGGATCTGTGTCCATCCACTTTATGGAAGATTTTGCGGAAGGATCTTGGTTTGCGTGCTTACAAAATCCAACTCGCGCAAGATTTGAAGCCAAACGATCATCAAGTAAGGCGTAGATTAGTCGAATGGGCCCAAAACGAGATTACCGTTGTTCCCGATTTTCATAAGCGATGAAGCGCACTTCTGGTTGAATGGCTACGTCAACAAACAAAACTGCCGCATTTGGAGTGAAGGTAATCCTCAAGTGTATGTGGAAACACCGTTACATCCAGAAAAACTGACTGTTTGGTGCGCTTTATAGGCTGGTGGAATCATTGGTCCGTACTTTTTCAAAAACGATGGTGGCCAGAACGTTACAGTCAATGGTGATCGGTATAGAGCCATGATTACTAACTTTTTCATTCCTGAATTGAATAACCATGATGTCCAGGAGATGTGGTTTCAACAAGACGGCGCAACATGTCACACAGCTCGTGCCACAATAGATTTATTGAAAGACACGTTTGGTGACCGCCTAATTTCACGTTTTGGACCTGCGAATTGGCCTCCAAGATCTTGTGATTTAACGCCGCTAGACTACTTTCTGTGGGGCTATGTAAAGTCATTGGTCTATGCGGTAAAGCCACAAACAAACGCTTGACCATTTGGAAGACAACATTCGCCGTATTATTGCCGATATACGGCCACAAATGTTGGAAAAAGTCATCGAAAATTGGACGTCCAGATTGGACTACATCCGCGCCAGCCATGGCGGTCATATGCCAGAAATCATATTTAAAATGTAATGCCACAAGATTATCTTTCGGATAAATAAAATTCATGTCAATCGAATAATCCATCGTTGTTTTATTGCAACTTAAAGTTCTATACCTCTATAAAAAACACCCTTTATTTAAACAAAAATCTTTATAAGTTCATATACAACAAAATTGTTTACTAACTCATCACCTTTTGTTTTGTATTGTCTTTTCAGTATGGGCTTCCATTATGAAAGATCATCCCAGCTCAAGATTACAGACCACACGTAGGCCTCTAGCTCTACCCACACCACCTGCCACATCCATTGTCATTCTGACACATCAACAAGGCAATCGGCCTATACAAAATAGATTCGCCCCCGAATCGACCACCACTACTATGGCAGCAAGTGAATATCCCAAAAATCCCATGTTCGATAGCAGTGAACATAAACATCAATATGCCATGGATATGGACATTGCCTATGGCTATCCCAGTATGGCTCATAATCCACAAATCGATGTTTTTGATAGCCAAAGTGTCCATAAAACCTATTTAACTGGTCCCTCAGTGGTGCGTGTAAATCCGGACGGTTCGCCCGTGGAAGAGGACAGAAATAAAGCCCCAGTTAAAGATGATGATTTGGAGACATATGCTACGGCCACCTTTAGCACTAGCGATGATATTAAGATGAATACTCAGCCTGGCCAGCAGAAACATCGTAAAATTGCTACCATAAATGCTTTAAAACAGCAGTACTTGGCTAATTTGGCTCGGCAACAGCAAGAGTTATTGCCACCTTTTAAAGAGCAGCCAGAACGTCAGCGACGCCATCAACCCATGACTTACTATTATGGTCCCATGCGTGTATAATTCGAATGGATTTGTGCTTATCCATGGGAGAATATTTGAAAAAGAATTTTTTTATTGTTTATTAACAGAATTTCAATAGAATTTCAACAGAATTTTTTTTTTAAGTTTTTTTCTTTTAATTCGAAAAGATTTTAAAATTTAAGACAAAAAGAGAAAAAAAAATAATTTTTTTTAATTTTAGCTTTATTTTTAATTTATAATACGATATTAATTTAATTGAAAATGTATAATTTACATTCCTTTGTAATATGTATGTATGTGTTAATTTGTTTGTTTGTTTATTTTTAATGTCTGTATGTATTTGAATGTATGAAAAATGGCTGTGCCTGTGTAAGTTTATGAATGTTTGAAATTAGCAATTATTTTTTTAAAAACCAATAATTTTTTATTATTATTTTTTTAAAAATATTTCTCGTTTATTATTACAAAAAAATCTCATGGATTTTTTTATTTTTTTTTTATTATTTTTATTATTTAATTTCTTTTTAAAAACATTTTTACATTTTATTTTCGAAAAACAAAATCACATTCTTTTTTATAATTTTATTTATTGCGTGCTTTAGTTTAAGTATCATTTTTTTATTATTAAATTAAATTTAAGCTTTTAAATTATAAACAAACTTTGTAAAAAGGAATAATTTTTACTCATAAAATAAAAAAAAATTTAAAAAAAATTATACAATCAATATTTTGTTTTCCTACATGACTGGTCATTCAGTCAGGATTATGACCTAACTCACACCATTTATGTCGTATGTATTAATTTTATACACGAGTGACGGGACCTACAGTTTAAACAGTCAATCCCAACGAAAGGTTTTTTGAGAAACTTTTCATGGCAAATTTTGTATTTATTCTCAGTGATTTTGCCATAAATCTGCTGAGAGGAAGTAGCCAAAACAATATTTTTCATATATAAGTTTGTTGGAAATGTTTGATCCGGAGTTTGAAGCGTGGCCTCACGTCTAATAAGCCAACACACTACCTACTAGACTACGGAGACCACTATTATTTTCACTAAACTGTCCTTTAAATCGGGGTATTTTTTGTAATTTTTAACCGTTTGAGGTATAGAATTCGAAATTGTTTAACTAACCGAACTTACTTATTTTCACTTACAGTCCGCAATCGATATTTGATTATCTTAAACGGATTGCGTTGACATATGACGATCATCAAATCACAATAGGGCAATAGCATCCAGGGATACTTGATAACTCTATCTATATAACGCTATACATTACCTAGCCTACCTAACCATCAACGAATGAATGGAAGTGGGTGAAAACTTCGCTTCGAAAATTAGGGAACAACGTCACATTGGGAAGAATTACAAAGATACTCTGAGAGGATCAGAGGAAAACAATGAGTATTATAAGACTGAATAAGGGCTTTTTGAATGCTCTAATGAGCGTATTCAAGGGACATTACATTTACACTTAAACCGTATTGCCGTGGTGAAAAATGATGAGTGCAGAACATGTGGTTAAGGCATCCTAATTTTTTGGGAACGATACCATACCAGACGTAATTTGTCTCTCTTCCTATAGAAAATATGGTTGTCATCCTTTAATGGTACGCGCACAACAAGCTAACTTGATGCCTTAGGTGTTAGTCGATAAGCATGTTGGTTTCCTTCAGCCGACCTACCATGATTCTAAATCTCATGTCCTGATGTAAAAGTTCTTAAAATTTTGAGGGAAAAAGGTCCAAAAGTGGTTAAATTTTTAAACTGATGAAAATTTCACTTGCATTAGTTAAATCTTAGATGATCAATCTGAATTTGTCAATTCCACGTTTTCAGCAATTCGGTCATCTTAATGATCATTATGGCGTATTTAACATTTGAATTTTTATCTCCATCTACATATGGGGAATTTCGTGTCAAGTGACCCAATCGATGTCTTCCGATTTGGATGAAATTTGCACCAAGGTTAGTACTATTGGATAGTAGGCCAGACACAAATTTTCAGTCAAGAACTACCGGAGTTAGAGGGGGCCAAAGTTGGACATTTTGGTCATACAGGGTTTTTTTAAAATGTGTGTAACTTTTTACCTATTGGTCGTAGCAAAAATTTTCCAAAGGATATTAGATAGCTATTTCTTCAATCTTTCCAAAAAAAATTTTTTTTATTTTTTAAAAAAAAAAATTTATATTTTTAAAATTTTTATATTTTTTTTTAAAATTAATTTTTTTTTAATTTTTTTTTTCAAAATGGACCCCTTTGTTTTCCTCAAAAGAAAGCTTATACAATTTCCTTTAAGGCCTTTATAATCGCTTAATGGGATGCGAGTGGGATATCTATCACAAAAATTATTATTTAATTCAAGAATAAGATTTTTCAATATTATTTCAATATTTTATGATAAAATTGAGTTACTAGAGCTTCAGTTTCGCACGCTAAAGTTTTTCCCTTCTTCTCGTTTGGAAGTGTATGAGTCCCATGCTGGATCACTTGACACGAAATTCCCCATATATAAAGTCCAACTCGCACAGCAATTAAAGCCAGCAACAGATTTTCAATGCCCACTTTTCGAATAAAATTTTCTTCAGCGGTGAAGCTCATTTCCCACTGGATTTTTGCGTCAACAAGCAATTGTTACATGAGACTCGTAGAACTCAGACGTAATTGTGGAAAGGTCACTGCATCGGGGAAAAATTACTATAAACCTAGTCAATTAAATTGCAAGAAGATTAAGAACTGGTCGATATGTGGTTTGAGCAAAACGGTACAACAAGTTATATAAGACAACAGATTTCGGGTTAATTGTATGAGAAGTTACCAAAAAAAGTGGTTTCACTTTTTGGATTCTACAATTGCCCACCAACTTGACTTGACGCGATCAGACTTTTATGTAGAGCTACGTCAAGGACCGTGTATACGCAGAGTTAAATTATTTAAATACAAACATTCGTTAACTTATCGCCGAGATACCGCCCGAAATGTGCTAACATTATATTTTATTCATAATGGCAAGGACCAAACGTTAAAAGTTTCATTGAAATCATATCAGTATGAGTGCTTTATTTAACTTTAATTTTAAACCAAAAAATGGCTAACACTTTATAATTGGCATCCCTTATTTCCTTCAACCACAAGAGATTATCTGCATTGGCCAACATTCATCGAAAATAACGTAACATCACAGGAATCTCAGGTAGGAGTTCCTCTTGATAAGATTAATAATGGCCAATGTTTACAACACCTTAGGTTAGGTTAGGTTAGGTTAGAGGACGTGTACTTGTCAATGACAAGGAAGTCGAATTGACCCATTGTACAACGTCCTAGTTTCTCGCACCATTTATGTTGTTTGTGTTAATTTTATACATGAGTGGTGGGACCTACAGTTTAAAGTCGATTTCGAGATTTTTGAGAAACTTTTTCATGGCAATTTTATTTACTCTCAGAGTTCTTGCCAGAAATCTGCTGAGAGGAAGTCGCCAAAGAAATACTTTTTTGTATTTTGTCTTGATGTTTGGCCTGGGGCTCGAACCCAGGCTTTACGTCTAATAAGCCAATACACTACCTACTAGACTACGGCGACTTCATAACACCTTAACAGTTATTACTTTTTCATAGAGTGTGTTATTGCTAGGCAACGACAGATAGCAACCTTATCGCCCTAATACCTTTTTGACTAAAGAAACTTAATTAATGAAACGCCATAGCACGAAACCAAACGGAAACCAAATAAGTAGGAGGAAATGATTTGTGATTACAATGACGTGTAATCAAACTGATAGCGACCACAGATCTTGTAAAGTTTAGTCTCTAGAAGAATGCAGATCGTATGGTTGTAGTTGATCTTATTATATTTTCCGCAATTAAAAGCTATCATTGACAATACTTTGTTTTGTTTTGGATTTTAATTGCTTTGAATGTTTCCGCAGCCAAATATTACGTTTTTATACGATTCCCTAAGTAGGTATATCGGGATTTTAAATTAAAAAATATTTAAAGATGGAATTACAAAACAGGCAGTCTTAGTTTCCAATCACGAACCACTGATTCAGGATAATTTATTCGCCACCCAAAGTGGCAGGAAGGAACAATTTTATGCCAGGCCCTAGATAGGGCTAGGTGAGTGCAGTACAACTTCCCAACCAAGCATCTGATTTTGCCGTAAAGGAACTATTCGTATTGACTAGAGCTGACTGACTCTTTGTAATAATATGTGTCAGTCTGACCTCTGGGTTTGACTGCATAAAAGTTAGCCGATGTTACTTTTTAATTCCACCAAATACTCATTAACATTTTTCTAACGTGAAGGCCCTATTACCGTCCGCGATGGTTCGCTGAATTTTCGATCTCCACAGTTTTCAATTTTCCAGTCAACATCCGTTTCAGAAATGGGTCGATTCATGACATTCAATCGCGTTGTATTGCGAAGTCGCCGTGGTCTAGTAGGTAGTGTGTTGGCTTATTAGACGAAAAGCCAGGGTTCGAGCTCCAGGCCAGACATCAAAATAAAATACAAAAAGTATTTTTTCGGCGTCTTCCTCTCAGCAGATTTCTGGCAAAAACTCTGAGAGTAAATAAAATTGCCATGAAAAAGTTTCTCAAAAATCTGTCGTTCGGAGTCGACTTTAAACTGTAGGTCCCGCCACTCATGTATAAAATTAACACACACAACATAAGTGGTGTAAGAAACTAGGTCGTAATCCTGACTGAAGGGTTGTAATGACCAATTATGTATGTATGTATGTATGTATTGCGATGTATTGGATTCACACGCTATTTCTTTTTTATTATCAACGATTTTTTTTGCAATGTATAGCATCTAGGCAATCGAAACAATGGTCACATGACCATGACCTCGCAGGCCTTCTATGACTTTTATTATATCGAATTATTACTTTACAGACCCATCTTTAACATTAAAATTAATGAAATCAATATGCAGTGCGATTAAATGTTGCAGTATTTAAGCATTATAGACATCTTGTTTTGTTTTCATCTTTATTTTATTTTATTTTATTTTGTATTTATTATTGTTATTTTTTTACAATCAAAATTATCTTTATGTCATTACGAGGATTGAACAAATCTCAGAGCTCTAATATACCTAAAGACGCAGAATATTTACTGATTAGGCATGTCATTAAAAAAATTAAATAAAATTTATTGTAAATATTATTCCAAAATGTTAAGATAATATATCATAAAATAATTCGATTCACTTTAAATTACATACTTAATCGTATGTATGTACATCTGTATATATGTATACATACGTGTAAATTTATCATTATTGCGTTGTAAAAAATCAAAAAGTAAACAGAAATTCCCAATTTGAAATCCTAATTAATTGTGATTTATTAAAAAAATAAAAAAATTTAATACCTTCAAAGTAGCTTAGCAATAATAATTATTGTAAATAATTTATTTAAGTACTCGTTCACGTGTAATTACTTTTCTTTTTTTGTTAAATTAATTTATGGCATTTGCTAAAAATCCTGTCGCAATTAAACAAGTAAACGTTAGAGATCAGAAAATATACATACTTTGACACAATTTTTATATAAATTTTCATATTGAAAGTGTTGTAATAAACAAAACACAATCTCTACATAGGAGACCTATTTTTTAGTTCTTTTATTTTTATAATGAAAGTATAGAAAAATACTTTTTTCTCTTAAAATAAAAAGTTTTAGTGTAAAACTTCTGTATTTTGTGAGCTAAGCACCCAAAAAAAAACCATTTTGCAGGATTCTATTGAACTTAAATTTAAGCCGTTAACAGCGAGATTGAAACAAAAAAGATCTATGTGGTCTGGCATGATCATGTTGAAACACAACATCGTTTCTATTGATCAATTCTGATCAGTTCATACGGATTATTTTTTTCAATCTTGTTAACATCGTTTGCCGGGTTACAGAGCCAATTTTAATGCCCACAGACACACAGGACTACCTACTTCGATATCACCGCATGCAAAGCTTCACCTTGCTTCATCTGTTATCTTTTCCAAACATTCGTTTCAGAAATGGTTCGATTTCGATCCTTTTAATTCATGTGATATACATACAAAGCTTTGGGCAACCCGTTTTCTCCAAATAATTAATAAGTGTTTGGTGTTGGGGTGCCTAGTTTGCTAGCAACGTGATTTCCTAGACGAGTTGCATGTTAAACATCAAAATTATCAGATCGAAAACAATCAAACCGTTCTGCTACTGTTTTTTTAGTTAAAATATAATCTCCATAAACTTCGCAAATTTTGGAAACAGGTGTACAGTTTCACAGACATATGAAAGGTTAAGAAATTCCTATCCAAAATCGAAATTCAGACTGAGGCACTAGCGGTCAATTTGGGCAAACAGATGGCCACAGCAGAGTGATACCTATTCCCCAACGAATCGACGAAATCATCGTCGCTACAGTAAATCGGAAACAACAGGACATGGTATGACCCTGAAATCACCACAAATATGATTAAAAAGCGATTATAAAGTCTTCTCCCTTTAAGGTGGCAGGGACAGATGGAATTTTTTTGCATTTCAACAAAATGAGGTGTAAATCGAATCTTATTGGAATCTAGAATGCCTGCCTAACTTATGCATACACCCTTAAATATTAGCAGGAAGCAAGCTATTTATAAAAAAAAAGTCTGGCAACGATCTCAATGGCTTTTTGCCCAATTATCCTCCTTTCTACTTAAAATCATGGAATGGTTAATAAGATTTTGTATACAAATATTTTTGTAAAAATGTTAAGTTTTGGAAATATTTTGTTTTTTAAGTAAATTTTAATTGTGTTTTTGTTTCAAAAACTAAAGTTTTTCGGAAGCAGTTTTTAATTTTAAATAAACCCACAATTTTCAACTGACTCATACAAACAGTTTTATCTATAACCAAACCGATGGCTAAAAGATAACACAGTGCTTCCAAGAGGAAAGGTTTTAGTGACACAATTAATAAATTAAACAAAATTTATTACTTTGTTCAGCTGTCAGATAACAGCAAACAAGAGACTATTATTTAATAGACATGAATGAAAGCATCAAGGAAAATTCAGTTTCTAAATTTAATTTTGTATTATTAATTTTAAAGTAGATAATATGGTTTTCGCCAATGTTGTGTTTTTATTGGTACAACAGTTCTTCTTATAGGTAAAGGCATTGCGGTACAACAGTGATTGATAAAAGCGTGTATTGTACAAGTAATGACTATTATGGCGCTTTTTCTCTTTAAGGCGATTTAGGCAAAAACGAGCATTTAAAATTTATTTAGGTAATGTTAAAAAGATTTAAAAGAGAAGTTGTTTTATTTTTCAATTTATTAAATCTGAATTTAATAAAAATAAATTGTATAATTATGGTTAAAACCTTAAATTTAAACTTCATTTCTCTTCTCATACACAAAGCTTACTTTAATAAAAATTTGAATTTTTTCGTTGTTGTTTATACAAGCATGTAAAAGGTCAAATGAAAAACAAGTTCGTTTTTCTATTTTTCCTAAAAACTTAAAATAAAAAACTTTGTAAAAGCCAACATATTAGAACATATGTACATATTATTGTATAGCGCGTTTTCGCATCTTATATTGGCATTATTGCTACTACAGTAGAAAGAAGAGATAATAAAGAATACTGAAATGAATATGAAAACGAAACAAAACAGATGTAAGAAACTACAGTGGAACATACACATGCAAAATTTACTTGAAACAGTCAGTTGATAAAATCAATTCACAGCGAACGGTTGTACAATAAGCAAAGAAGCGCGGTTGCCCAGTGACCAAAGAAATTATAGTAACTTATTGGTATTAATTACAATAAGAAGAAAATTTAAAAGATACAATTACGAGAAAATAAAAATTATAAACATTCTCAATAAGAAACTGAAAGAAACAGAACCGTTTTAGTATAGTGTATGTAAAGCCAAGAGATTTTATTTGAAAGCGAAGAAAACCAATATCAAATACACATACAGCTATTAATTTTAATTGTACATAGAAAAAAGCCGGTTCGTATATATATGTCGCACAAATATAATTATTATTTATATATAGAAATATAGATATAAATTCTTATGTAAATATAAATTTGTTCGAATGTAATACACATAAATATATATGCCTATGTGTGTATGTATGTATATATGTACATTAGTATATTTTGTAGTAGCTTACCTTATTAATAAGTTGTATCTCTATTATGTATGTAATATAAGTACATATTTGTTTATATATTTCCACATTATGTATTGTACTTTAAATTTCTTTCACTAATATTTATAAATTTTATTAGATAAACAACTTTTAATTTGTTTATATAAATTTGTATAAGAAATTTTAGCGTCGTTTGGCTACCATTTTATATTCCAATCAGCAACAGTAATGCACTATATTATTGGAAAATTTTCATTTACAAAGCAAAAAAGAGCGCCTTTTAATAGATTTAAACACCCTTTAAGAAAACATAAAAAACACGTGTTATTTTTTCGAAAATTTCTAGAAATTTATATAAATCCACCGAAAACTTTTAATTTTTAACTTTACCGCTAATATATTGTTGTAAATTTCTTGTTCGGCACGTACACTACCACATGGTTTTTTCTCTTTAGTTTCTCTTTTTTATATATACTCTCATATGTATATGCATAAACAAAAACAATTTCTCCCTCCCTATTTCTCTGTTTACTCTTTCACTCTATCAGCTGTTCACCGGCTGTAGGAAACATTGATGTCTTATTTTTTTCATCACTAAAAAAACAAACTCCCTAACACAAACCAAAACACATTTATCAATACTGTAATAAAAAAACTGCGCAATTATTTTCCGTACCGTAGTAAAATGTTCTACTGTTAACATTCAATTTTAGCTTTTTTTTTAAATATTATGTGGGTTGTATTTATCTACAATATTAGCTTTAAATAAATCTTTACGTTATAACTTAAACGGGATTTATAAAATAAAATCTTGGTTATAAAGTTTTCATAAACCTGTAAACTAGTGTTAACAACTATAGCGTTTTTTAAAGTTACAGACAGAAAACGAATCAATTATTTTTCCAATCGATTGCTAAATATATTTCGCTTTGTATAAGCATGATTAAGGGTGGATCCAATAAATCTGTAGCTTTTAAAATATAGTCCCCTATGCGAACTATAGCCTGCGTCTTTTATTTTTTTAATTTATTTATACCTCTCAAAAAGTAGTAGCTCGATTATGGATGGCAACGCAAATAACAAAGTTTTTTGTCGGTTGCCAACTGTATCGTTAATTTATGACATTTTTGGCAACTGACAACTTAACTGTTGGTTGTTTTGAAAGATCGCATTTCTAAATCAGGAAAAAAAGGATTTTTACTTTTTTTGCATGAAAATGTGTTGTGGAATCTGCTATTAATGTCTTTGATGGAGTAAACTGACTAATGCTTGTTGACCACAGCAGCCTTTCAGTTAAGAAGTGAGGAATTTATAAGGTATCTGATTTAGAATCCATCATCATGAAAAAAAAACAAGGAATACCGCGTGGTTTTGTTTTAGTGTCAATGCTCTGGGCGACAAATTTTATCAATACAATAAAGAAAATGGTTCACTTCAACCATTGGTTACCAAACTTTGCATCAGCATCGCTTAGCATTGTTGAATTACCATAGGTTGTTAAACCTATGACTTTGAAATCTATGCCCAAAGGCCCAAGTTACAAAGTCTAAAAGAGCCATATGCACGAACAATGTACAACCAATTTAATCAAATCGAATTGTTTCACACCCATGAATATATGTATGTATATATCGCTCTTGATCTAAGAATTACGAGCTGCATCTATGCCGGGCATTATTATTATTTATACCTTTTCGTTTCCTTAAGGTTTATAAGGGCCCATCTTCAGGTCCTGAAAACAGGTCGATCTCTTGTAGCCTGGAATCTGTGCTGATTGGATCCTATTTTCTTCCCGTGATCGTTTGTGATGTTAGCTTCTCTCTAGGTGCATTTTCCTCCGTTGGCTTGTACATAATGTATCCAATCCATCTACATCAGTAACGTCCCTGAAAAGAAAATTTAAGAATACGTCTTATATGGTTAACAAAGATTCTTAACTTTGTTTCAAACAACTACAGTCACGAATCAAGTTTTGCAACCCCAATGGAGTACTTAAGTAGTTGCATCTTTAATTATAGTCTAGCTTAACTGTGTAAATGCTCGGATTGATTTTCTCATTTTTAATACTCCCCAGATAGTTCCACCATATTCTGTGATCGTACTCCTCAAGTATTGGAATTCTTTAACAGACTGCTTTTAATTTTAAGACAGCATGAATGATTTGCTGGATCTTGCATTTATTCTCTAAAGAAATACATAGTTTACCAGGCTTAAGTTTTTAAAATAACTTTTTTTAAAAGTTCTTCATTTTTGTAAAGATATTAAAGTCATTGACAGCACTCGGATTAAATTTAATATTTTTCCATTTTTTTGTGGTGTTTGTAACTTACTTTGCGCTGTAACCAAACTAAAAATATGTATGCTCTGGTATACTCCATCATCATTGCCGCTGACAACTTGTTTTTCTGTTTTTTTTTTAGCTTTTTATCTCCAACCAACTGAGCCTATGTATAAATTTATAAGTATGTATATAGATATATGGGAGCATCATGTAACAAAATCATGAAATTTTTATGCACATCCACAATCTTAATACGGAGGCCCAACAAAAAAAAACCCAACCAGTCAACCCACTAATATTTTCTTCAAATTGTAAAATTTCCATGGAGGGAGAAAAACTAGAAATTAAAATAGAAGAAAAAACCATTTGTTTTCTTCGGTTTTAATGCATATACAAACATAGTCAACATAAACGAAATATTGTATATGCATATAAATGCATACGTATGTATGTATTATGTACATACAAATGAATTGTAATGAAAATAACAGAAAATAACAGAAACAAAAAAAAACATATTTGTATGCATGCAGGAGCTTATGTTACTATAGAAACCAACAATTGCAGAAAAAGTTTATTGACTTTTTGACCTCTAAAACCACTTTAAAGAGAAGAAAATAAACTGTATAGTTTTCATATACACAGCTTATTTAAATTCAAATGATATTTTAGCTTTTCATGCATATTTCATATAATTTTTCAAAATAGAAAATGTGCATATGAATACGTATTGAATTTAATTTTAGAAAATTGTTCATTACAACCTACATTACCTTTGTTCAGTAATTTCTGTTTAAATAGAAACCGCATTAATAAACGCTGAAGTTGCAATGGCTAGGTTTTTCGGTTTCATATCATTTTAGTTGTGTTAGACTTCTGAATATGTAAAATCCTGATTATAATAGAAACATTCAATGGCATTTGGCGAAAACATTTCGTTAATTGGCAAAGTTTCGAAGTGAAGCAAAGTGTTCTCGGTTACATCAAATCAACCGCTTATTTATATGATCGCACACTTCACAAAAATCTAGGAAGTACATATTTGCAGAGCGCCTCCCGATTTGAATCCCCAGAGTTATCGTCTTTCATTCAGGACAAGTTGAAGTGCTCCATTCTAAATAACCTGAAATCAGTCAACCACACGTGGTCCAGAGTTAAAACGTTACCACTAAATAAAGTTTGTTAGAAAAGCATTGTTGATATGCTATTTTCCCAATTGGAATAATAAGAGAGAAAAATATTGTAAACTTTGTATGTATTCGAAACTATTATTACAAACAATAATTGAAAGTCATCAACTTTAATGACAAAACAAAACAAAAATAAAGGTTTTCTTATTGGCCGATTAGTACTGTTGTAAATAGCGCCACTTTTTACATTTATATTGTGTTATCGTTTTTTGTACTTATTTTATTGATAAAACAATTTGTTCATGTACTATAATATAATTTTCTTTATATCTATTGTATATGTATTTATTTTTATAAGTGCTATTTAACAAACACCTGTAAAATGATTTGGTGTACGTGGTGTAATACCATCTCGTTCAAAAATTTAAGAACAACCACTAGCCATAAATTTACTCAGCCGTTAGATTATAATCCAAACCTAATTCTACCCCTCTCCGGTATGGTATGACGATTTACAATGTAACATTGTTAGTCCCAGTAGTTTTGGGCTGTGGTACATACGAATATTGTCGACTGAATACTTAAAGTGAATGAGTGTTTTTATTCGTCGTTTTCCTAAAGCTCTCTCGCTCTCGATAGTTTGTTTGTTTAGTTAAGAGGTCGATAAAAAAATAAACACAACTAATCAGTTTTTCTTTTGTTTGTTTTTCTTATTTTGTTATATTTTTATATACTTTTTTATTGTTACTTTATTATTATTATTTTTTATATAATTTTTTTATATGTAAATATATATTTACATAGAAATATTATATATATATGCGTGTATATAATTAATTGAAACCAATTGTATCTACTGTAAACAACAGAACAGTACTTAAAAAGTTGTGAAGGAATTTATAGTATCACAGATTGATACTATATGTCACTTATACAACATGTGATACTAAAATCATTTGGAAAATGAATGGCTTTCTTTTTAGGGCTTTATAGGACAAAGCCCTTAAGTATAAAACAAAGATTTTCGGTAGCAAATCTGAAGGATATTATTCTCTCGCATATTTTATGACTGAAAATTCTTCTAAAATTTAAGGAAAAGGTATTGTTCATTATTGAATAGATTTACTGAAGTGAAAAATATGTTTAAAATACTTCCTAATACCTTTCCTGTTTTTCGTTTTAATTGTGCTATAATTTTGAACAATTTACTTGCTACAGTACCGCCATTATATCAGTTGTATATGTTTGTATGAATGAATGTAGGAGACAAAACAAAATGAGGACAAATCTTAATGCTTCTCTCTATTACATTCTCTTTTCTATTCTAGTTTATTTTTTCCACTTTACGTTTTCAATTTATTGTAGGTTCTATATTCTCTATATATCGGCATGTAAACGTATTTATTCGTATTATATAGGCTCGTGCTTTTTTTATTTTGCCGGATTTTTTTTTACCGGTAAATTTTGTTGAGGTCTTCTCAATACTTGAAATTTTATTCATTCTCGCATTATTTTGTTTGAACCCATCAAACAGTATAAATACAGCACTACAGAGAAAAGATTGTAAAATAAATCATTCGCTTATATTTTATTTATAAAAGAAAATTGCGTAAGTTTTTTATTATTGTAATATTTATTTTTTTCAATTTTATTAAATATTACAAACAGATACCGTTACCTTTACATGCATAAATAATGAATTTGAATCAAGTACCTATTAGATTGTTTTGTATTGTAAATATTTTAATTAGCATTTGTTTTATCAGATCAGATTGTTTTTTTTAAATATTTAATTTTATAAAAAAAAACCAAACGAAAAAATTCTCTCACAATTGCGTTTTTAGATTTTACAGTGTTCAAATTGTTTCTAATCAAATAAATTGTATATTCGCATATGAAATATTCATATACTTTGAATTTTTTAAAATTAGAATCGATTAGAGTTGTAAACGTTTTTGGAAACTATTCGCTTTTTGACTCTTAAATAAAATTTTACTTAATCATATAAACTTAATGGACAAAGTTATAGAAACCCTTAATCACAACTATTCAGAATTCTTTTGTACTTAAATACTCAATTTTTCTTATATATACAACTTCTTATATATACAACTTCTAATCAAAACTTCATTTTAAAAATAAAAAAAAAATATAAATTATAAAATCGTTTAAAATTTTAATATCGACTGATTTTCTTTATCTGTTTGGGTTTTGAAATTTAAAAAAAAACAAATTTGCAGCAGTGAATGTATAAAATATTTGAGGCTAAAAATGCGAGACTACCGTTTATTTTTTAAAGGCTATTTCATGTAAACGCTGCCCGTAGCTTTTTCGTATGTGGTGTTTTCGCATACTTTTTCAGCATATTACCAACGGCAATTATAATGATGTGTTCTAGGGTTGAAATTGAGATAGATATTTACGTTATTGTCATACCGAGGTAGTTTATAGGCTTTTAAGGAGTTTAGACTATCCCATCCCTATCTATCCAAGATACGTGGACACGCACGTACTGATTGATGTGTTACTAAAAATAGAAGCCGGTTTATCTGAAAATTGTTGATAGCGAATCATTGGAGATATCAGCACTGAATAGTATTCATAGAACCACATCTGTTCGGTGCCATCACTGGTCTTTACCTTAAAAGGAATTTTGCAATCAAAGTAAGACTATTGCCTTCTTCGTCCAGGGCTAAAGGGAGAAGTTTCTAAGTAAAACTTTTTTATTTTTCCCTGACCAATATTCGAAGGAGCGGCTTATGCATTGCGAGATTACGGTGGTCCAGGTTGGAAGAAATTGTTGATACTTTATACCACCAGTACAGCAACTTACTGCTGAATTTGTTCTACCTTAGAAAGCCTTGTTGGTCCCTTAGTATTTGAATTTAGTACGTGGGCGAATGAGCTTTATTGTTTAGCCCTTTAACTTACATTATGAACGATTAGTATTCTTCTTGTTTAGACATCACAGATTACTACAGATTACTAGGAAGCTAGGGATCCTACCATCTTTCTTTTGCACAAATGATTAGTATTTACTAAAGTAAGGACAAACTGTTTTTATTCATTTCTTCTTCTTTATGAAAAAAAATTTAAATGATTTTTAATTTGTTTTAAAAAGTATTAGAAAGTGTTTTAAGTGTTCCTTTCACAATCAATTGGTCTTTATTAACATCAATTATTATTAAACAATTAAAACCAATTAAAGTATGTGTGTTTAATTTTGTTTACTTTATTATTAATGACAAATATGCCGATAGATTGATAATGAGTAAGCGTGATGGCATACAAACTGCATAAATTTAGGAAAGACCACCAAAACATATTTTTTTTAGGTGCTGATAAAAAATATTACGTTTTATTATAAAATTATTTCAAATATTTCAAAAAAATTAAAACAAATGTAGGGCAGATAAGTTGTTTTAAACTGATTTTTAAATACTGAGTGAAATGAAAAATGTGGTACTAAATTTAGGAATTTTTTCATGTTTTTAATTTAATTTTAATTTCACGGGCCTCGTGTTCAGCTATATTTATAAATGTTTCTTTCAAAATGTTATTTTATATTTCATCACTCTGTTATTGTATTTCTATCTACAGTTTATACATACACATGTATTTTAAATATTTTGTTTCAATATATTGAAATAGTGACGTATAATTATTCTATTGGTTAAATTTTTTATTATTATTATTAAAAAAAACTCATAAACGATAAACAAGCCGGTATACGTATGTATGTACATATACATATATATCACATGAATATATAGAACGTTTTGATAAAAAGTAGCCAACTAGTGGAACCCCTTGTTTATTTCATTTTTTATTTTATTTTCGAAAAATCACGCATATATTTCGTTTAATTTCAAAATCAATAAATACAAGACAAATTAATTAATTTATGGCAATTAAAACAAAACAAAATTAAACAAAACAAATATAAAAAAAGTGAAACATTGTGTAATAAATAAATTCCTATTTGATTTACAGATCAATCAAAACAAAAAAGTTTTAATTCAATATTTATTTGAAATTCTGACAAAGAAGCAAAGAAAAAGAAACGTAACATCTTTCAAAATTATTATTGAATAAAAGAAGGAAAAACACGTTAAAGCCCCAACACGTCTGCCGAACTGTATACGCAAATTGCGTCATGTCCGCAACTTCGTCCAGTACAAAACCGCCTCTTAATCCGCAAAAAACTGAACATCCTAATCAACAACAACAACAACATACGAAACCATCATCATATCAACGCAACAATCCACAGAATCTTGATATAACAAAAGAAGAATTAGATCGTATATCGGAGGCACTTAAAAAGGAAGAATTTCGCAAACTATTCCTTGACTATATCGAAGAGATCCAAGACCCGGAGAACCGTAAACTTTATGAAGAGGAAATTACACAAATCGAACGTGAGCGTGGTGTCGATGTGACTTTCATTCATCCTAAGCCGGGTTTTGTTATAAAAACATCGCAGGATGGCAATCAGAAATGTTTCATTAATTGTGCTAAAAATGAGCACATAGCCAAGCCAGCAAATCAAGTATGTTTAGATCATAAGACTGGTACACGTGGCCTAAACTGGTCTATACCTTTGGCTCAGGCGCCACCGCGTAATGATTTGGACAATAATAACAAACATTGTCAGGTATACGATGTGGTTTTCCATCCGGATGCTTTGTATTTAGCAGAACGTAACAAATCATTTCATAAGTGCCTTGTTGATACAGCACTGGATGCTGTTGAACGAGAATTTAAGGTAAATTCTATTGATTATTTGCTTTTTAATACTTTAAATATTAATGAATCTCTCTTTCTTTTCGAACAAATAGGTCACCTTAGATCGCGTTAACATAAAATTTCCAAAAATGCAATTCAAAGGAATTGCTCGTCCCACTGTGATACGTAAATTGGCTAAAGATCCACCAGCTGAATGTAATGAACCTCATCCGCTGGAAAGTATTTATCCTGCTAAACCTACAGCCAGTTCTGGCATACCTAAGGTACTGCCAGTGAAAACTATCAACTGTAATAAACCAACAACAACAACAACTAACACATCATCAGATTATTGCACCCCCAAGTACACAATAAAACATCGTCATGATGTTGATCTCAGTGAATACACAAATGAATTAGATGCTAAATTGAATCGCACGAAACCGCGCGAGTTAGTCGTAGACATTGAATTGCCCCTATTAAATTCGAGCAATGAATGTCAATTAGATGTGACCGAAAAGACTGTATTCTTGTTAAGTGAACGAGCCGGAGCTAAATATCGCTTAAACATTAATTTACCCTTCAATGTGAATGATAAAGACGGTTCGGCTAAATTCGATACGGACACAAGACGCTTGACAGTAATACTGCCAGTGATACATGCATCGGCTGAAAAGCAACGTGAAATGCATGAAACTTTATTACACTTGAGTCGTGAGGACAGCGGTGTTGAGAGCGATATACGCGATGAATTAGTATCGAACAATAGTGAATCACCTGTAGAGGAAATAAACACAAAAGCTGTTGATTCGTCTTTACAAAAGGCTAGTGAAGAAATGTTTCCATCAATAAACGAAAGTAAGTGAAGATTTAAATCTTGTGTAAAGTGGAAGAGGAAAACCTAATTAAACGATCTTTTTTAATTTTAGCTGTGATTAAGGAAACTAAGGAGGAGCATGATGAATCCTTCCTTGAAACAAATATTGATTATCAATTGCCCAGCAAATATGATTGCAACATATTGGACAATACCATGTCTTGGGTGTTAGATGTACGTAACGTTCAGGAGGATTCTCTGCAAATGAAACGTGGCGATAATTGGCTACATTTGAAATTCACTTCAATAGGTAGCGGTTTTTATCCCTCACATTATGCACTTTATATTAAGCTTGCTCCAGAGCTAACAGAGGCTAAAATTGTCGATGCCGATGTTGAGGCATGGGAAAATAATGTAATCTTAAATGTACATTTAAATACAAATGCCGAATCAATTAATAGCTATCTAGCGGGTATAGATAGTGAAAATTTACAAGTAAATGTGATACACGAAAAATTTAAAGTGGCTCATAAATCTCGGCAACGGCAAAAGGAGCAGTTACCTGCAATGGACATCTCTATAGAGCGTTCCGAATGTGAAAAATCAGTAGAAATTGAAATAAAACCTAGACCGCATGAAACATCAACTTGCAATACCAATACCACTGAAGACGAAGAAGAAATGGCTGGAGATGTATTAAATCAACAAACCAATCAAAAAAAGTTGAATAAAAAACAAAAACGTAAAAATAAAAAACGTCGCTCGCTCTCCGAGTCGGCCTGTGATGATATAAAACTATATCAACAACAACAACAGCAACAGCAGCAATTACAAAAAACTGCTGTTATATCAACAACTCCAGTGCCAGAAGTTAATGAAACTGAAAATGCTGAAGATGGCGATGCTGATGACGATGAAGATTCTTCACCTGATCGTACTGAAAAATCACTCAAACATATGCATGCTACATCGTCATCCGTGAATGTTCCATCGGCCAATAGCAATAGCTCAAATAGTATTGGCACTTTGCAACAACGTAAACAACGTAGTTTTTCTGAATCTCGCGATAGCGTTATAAGCCTTAGTGCCGGTAGTTGTTCGTACAAGGGTATACTAAAGCATTACAGTCGTTACGATCCAAGACCTTCTATATCGGATTCATGTGAATCTATTGATGATATCTCATCATCGGCTTATTCAACATCAGTTGATGGCATGTCCAGTGCCTTCAATTCATTGCGTTTTTCGCAATCTTTCAGTGACATTCCAGAAGAAAATGTTGCTGGCCTATCAGAGAGCTGTAAGAAAACTGTACGTTTCAGTGAAGTTATTAAGAAACAAGTATTTAGGTGAGTACACATTTATCTTTTAATTAACGCCTCCTATCATTACTTAAAATGCAAAAAACCTTAACTGGCAATATAAATCAAAAATTTTAAAATATTTAATATCACAGTGCTTCAAAAACTGAAAGTGGAATTGAAATTGGAAAACTTTTAGTAGAAGTGAATATTAAGAAATATAGTTTCCATTGTCAGCTTTAGGATGAAAGGCTATTTGCATTTAATGTCACGACATATGTACATTAAATCAAAATCAAAAATTTAGTACTAATTCCATTAAAACGATGTGTCTTTCTGTTTTAGAATGGACTCAAGTATCTTAGGACAACGTAAAAAGAATCAAAAGCGTCGTGATCGTAAGCAACGTGCAATTCAAAGACGTCTCAGTGAAGGTGACTCTGCAGATTATGAAGACAACAAGGTAAATACACATTTAATAATGCAATTTATTCTTTATTTGAATTAATATTCATTCATATTCGTTAAAAGCAAGCAGAGCACTCTTTATCTAAATTAATAACAACATATTTTTTTATTGAAAGATTTAGTTTTATCTCAATTGTCTTCAATTGCATTTCTGATACTATTGACGAAGGGGTATTGTTGTGTTGTTTTACGCATTTTTTTTATGAAAATTGTTTATAAAAACAAATTATTTTCCTTTGTTGATTTTCATTTGTTTATGTTAGAAGGTGGTCTAGAAAAAAACAAATAATAAAGAAATGATGGCATGCGGCCAAATTTGATATTGCCAAAATAAAAAAGACCGGCCAAATTAACAAACAACGACCATTGTCGTCATGACATTTATTTGTCTATCATGTAATTTTGTTCATTTTAATCTTTTCTTATATTATTTTTATTAGCTTTTTATACTTAATAGGTTTTTATGTTGTTTGTTGATATTATTTAATCGATTACAGCATTTCATTGGTGTAGGTTAGGCACTGGGGCCAGTGATATTTTACACTGGGAAGCCTTTAGTGAGCACAAAATGAAATTCGAATAAGAGATTATTTAGGATACATTTGATATCTTGATATATCAGTGATTGATGTAATGAAAATATTGTTTTATTAAGAGTAACTCTGAAGTGCAGTAGCAGCAGATGTAAAAAGGACGTATAAATATAATGCTTTTGTTCTGTGATAAGTATTTGCCATTTTAAAACTAATTTTCATTATGCCTCTCATATAGACTCTAACCATCGGCAATAGTCGAAATGGACGGGAACTGATGGTAGTTTGTTGTTTTAAATGTTATTGCTAGCTCAAGCTGGCAGCATGTGAGCAATTATTTTCCCGAGATTCCTTTAGCCACAGGGGTTTAGTATGATTATTGTAAGATTCTTTGAAAACACTACAAAATCATCCTGACCATCAGTTCTAGTCTCTTCAACTTTTTTGCATCACCTCAAGTTGTACCACTTTTTGATAGAATCCAACAAAGTTAATCGGGAAAAAAACGTCTCAAAAACCAAGGAAATTGGTTGAAAGTCCAGATCATCTGCAGACTCCAGTGTAACGTATTTCATCCCATATTTAAATTTGTGAAAAAAGTGATTTACAGAAAATAAAATTGAAGATTTGAATTGGATAACAACAGTCGTAAATAAGGAATGTATAATATATGTAGAAATCCTTTCTTTTGATTGTATTGCGATCATATATGTAAGTACTTTGACAGTCCAGTACCACCTTGTTAGACAAGTAGCTTTTCTACGTCGTAGCCAGGCGGATACACTGGGATATTTTATTCTCATCATAGTCATCTTACATAACGTAGCTGGTATGACGGTTAGAGTCAACGGTTTTAATTATTTTTATCAACATTTTGGACAACTGGTCTTTCAGAAAATGCATCATCTTTGACAATATCAACATGAGATTAAAATTCATTTGAATTGAAACTAAAAACCCCATTGAAGTCGCCGTAGTCTAGTAGGTAGTGTGTTGGCTTATTAGACGCAATAGCCTGGGTTCGAGCCCCAGGCCAGGCATCAAAGACAAAATACAAAAAGTATTTTTTCGGCGACTTCCTCTCAGTAGATTTCTGGCAAAAACTCTGAGAGTAAATAAAAATTGCCATGTAAGGTTTCTCAATAAATAAAAATCTGTCGTTCGGAGTCGACTTTAAACTGTAGGTCCCACCACTCATGTATAAAATAAACACACACAACATAAGTGGTGTGAGAAACTAGGACGTTGTACAATGGGTCAATTCGACCTCCGGGTACTGTACTTGTCTTAATTGACAAGTACACGTCCTCTAACCTAACATAACCTAACCTAAAAACCCCATTTCCATTACTAGTTCTAACAATACATATTCAAGCACTAACAAAACAATAATTATTAAAATTTTAACTTTTTTTTAATATCTTTGCAGCCCATGATACCACTTTCAGAACCATCCCCAGCAGCTGCACAATATTTGAAATGTAAAAATAATCAACAGAATGTGGCCAACAACAATTGCAAAAGCAATATTGACAATGCCAATGCAAATAAAAATAAAACATTCGATAAAAAATCGAATAAAATGAGAGCCAGATTGGAATCGGAATCTTCATCAGACATAGATAATCATCATAAAAATACAATGATGTTTGAAATGGACATGTAATGCCACCAACAACAATTATGATCATAATTTTTTTTGTCAACAAAACGATTTATTGTTAATCTTCAATCATACCCCACCATGAACAGGAATATAAATCATAATAGAAAAGTAACGATACGAATTACAAATACAAATTCATAAGCATATTACAACATATTATTACACATCATCCATACACGTCATATACAAATTAAATGTAACTTTTATTAATTGTTAACGTAGTAGGGTAATATACAACGTAGTTTCTAGAGACGTTCGAAATTTTTTTTTTTTTAAATTGTATATCGAATAATTGTATTGCCTTAAATAAAAATAGGGATTATAAGCTATCACAGCATGCTGTTTAATTAGTTATTATGCGTCTGCATATGGGCCTTACGTTGAACAAAATTTAAAATTAAAATTGTTTTCTTTTCTTTTTTATTAAAAATTATATTAATTTTATATTGTTTATAAAAGCCATTATTACTGCTGTGTTATGCAATCAAATCGAATTCAATATTTGTAATGTTAACATTGAAATAATTATTATTTCTTTAAATTGTTGGAAAAGTTAAAAAAATTTCATTTTGAGTGTTAAATTTTAAGTCTTATATGTTAATTTACTACAACACACATGAAAAAAGAAAAACAGCAAAAATGCATATCTTGTTGCATGCTGGTAGAAAATGTTCAGATAAAACTGCCAACTTATAATTGTTATATACATATTTAGATTATATTATGTATGCTGCGTACGCATGCCATGGCAATTACTGAATTAGTTGTATTTGAAAGAAAACTTATAATCATTTACATGAAATAATTTTCATTGATTTCAAGTGTTTATCGACATTTTTATATAAAATTTATATAACATAGACATTTACAACGTTTTTTCTTATAAATAATTTAATAAGCATGTTGAAATATTAATACGATACAACACACACATACCGTGTACTGTATGATTTCCTTTTATTATTAAATAAAATTAAATATTAAAAATAAAAACAAAAATTGTTTTATTTCCGCTATTAAAGGGACAACATTATTCCCCTGAAATCACTAATTTAAAGTGAACATTTTATTTCCTCTATATACATGTATTTGTGGAATGAAAATGAAGATGATAAGGCAAAATAATTTAGAAATCTTGTCTCTGTATAGTTTTAGAAATTAGAGATTGACGCTAAAAGCATTGCTGATTAAAAATACTGAGAATTTTTTAATTTTTTATTTTTCTATTGAAGTCGCCGTAGTCTAGTAGGTAGTGTGTTGGCTTATTAGACGTAAAAGTCAGGGTTCGAGCCCCAGGCCAGACATCAAGACAAAATACAAAAAGTATTTCTTCGGCGACTTCCTCTCAGCAGATTTCTGGCAAAAATTCTGAGAGTAAATAAAATTGCCATGAAAAAGTTTCTCAAAAATCTGTCGTTCGGAGTCGACTTTAAACTGTAGGCTCCACCACTCATGTATAAAATTAACACACACAACATAAGGGGTGTGAGAAACTAGGACGTTGTACAATGGGTCAATTCGACCTCCGGGTACTGTACTTGTCTTAATTGACAAGTACACGTCCTCTAACCTAACCTAACCTATTTTTCTATTCAAAAATTGCTGCTTATCATATAAACATTTAATGAAATATTTGTTACTATTTGATAAAATTACCCTTAAAAGTATTAAATAATGAGTAAGTCTTAATTCGTTTATCACTCACCTGTTTTTTATAGATACTTATGCTTATAGACAGGTTCATTAGTCTCGGAATGCCAAAATATGGTGACTATTGATGTGAAAGGTTGCTTTATGTAGTGACGCCAAATGTAGTTTCTTCTTCCAAAGGAATAAAGCGCCATTCAATATTGAATTACGTTTGTAAACCCAAGGCATGTAATAGAATGAAATTGGAGATTGAAATTAATGAATTGTTCTTTAAAACTGTTACTAGTTTACCTGGCTTCATAAAGATGCAGGTCTAGAGATGGCACCAAAGTTTAGAATTTCACTGCCATTATGAATTGCCTGGAGAGCATCACATTATGTGGCTAGGACAGAGAGGAGTCTGAGTGGCCGTCGCTAGTCATCTTTATCTAGTGTCACAGTGCTCAGTGCATTGTTTTGGGCTCCCTGAAGGCCTTTTCACTAACTTCCGCTCGGGAGGAAGGTTGATACTGGGACAGCATAGTTTATTATTGATTTTCCTATCGTCTTGATCTACATCATTCGCCTGGCCTCGCGTCGTATTAGCGGGCATCTTTAGTATTTTATTTCATCATAGATTAGTTGATTCCAGTTCAATGAAAACTAGTGCTTAACATCACAGTCTTCGCTGTAAAGGGTCCTTTTACAATCCGTAATTTTTAGTAATCTAAAATATAATTTAATTAGTAAAAATATTTCATAAGATAATGTTAATTTGCCATTTGCATCCAGTTTAGGTTAGGTTAGACTACGTGTACATGTCATTGGGGCAAGTACAATTATTAGCATACAAGAAATTCAATATTTTTGTTGCCGTTAGACAATGTGCTTTTCGGTAGATATTAAATCTTGCTGGAATATTATAAGTTTTCGCCAACTGCACTGCATTTTGTTATTGACTTCGTTGGATTCATGCCATTTACAGCGATGTTGCTGTTTTTGCTTAGCGAAGTCCACAATAATTTTGATGCTGCCCATATCGCTATAATATGAATATGTTCAAATCACATATAATTTCTTCGCAAACAATAGTTTCACCTAGTAACACAGCTCTCTATGCATTTGATATCAATTTCCATTAACTGTTTAAAATACGATACAAAACCATATCCGATATCCATTTGGCAAGGTAGTAAATAATATAACAGATTTGCAGATATTCTCGTATTTTGTGATTCACATTGTTTTTAATAAATTAAAAACTTTTTTATTATCTTAAGAGGCTATCTGTGTATAATAACTTTAAATATAATTTTTAATAATAATGTTAGTAAACAAAATAATGTACAATTAATTAAAATCTTTCTTCTAATAAATTCCTAAAATGCATAATTTGTTGTAAATCACGACGTTTGCCTTCCAATACAAACAATACGGGGCAAACCAATGACCCGCATTTCAGATCACCCACACGACCGCAACATGCCTGACAAATATGCTGCGTTGTCAGATAGGCACGTTCTAATTTGGAAATTTTTGATTGTATTACAACAATAGAACGTGTAGGTTTAGTACTACATTCGGTGCATATACCCTGTTTAGTTTGACGGCCACAATCAACAATACAATTCGTTGTTGAAAAAAATTGAGAAATTGTACTTTTCTTAGTTTTAATAGCATTGGAACAGGAAATAATCTCATTGGCCATTGACAAGGCAGGCGTAAATAAAATTTTTCGCGGTAAGTTTGCAAACCTTAAATTAGAAAATTTGCATAAAAATACATTGAAAATAAATAGATAATCAACTAATATAGTATGAAAGTAATACAATACATACCACTCATTGACATCAGCTCCAATTAATAAGAGGCAACGATTTAAGGGCGGTATAATCGCTTTTGTTACATAATAGATGGCATTAATTTTCAATCCTTCATCGGCCAATACTTCATGCGGATGTCTTACTAAGCGTATTAGTGGTACGCCTGGTGGTCCATTTGTTATTATAAATGGTACGCGTTCACCTCGGCGTGGTACACGACGTGGATCAGTTTGTATCCATTTCCTTAAATTTAAGAGTTATCAAAAGTTTTAATAAGTTTTCTATTTAATTACCTGGTTAACTCTAAAGCTGGTACACAGGCTGTAGGTCGATATCCATTAAGGCCACGAAATTCTTTAGCAAAAATTAAATCTTGTATGTTTGCACGACCTGACAGAAGTTTAGTAAATTGCCTGCACACATAATGTTTAACTTGACTGACATCGGCCGTTTCGAAAAGTATACGCAAAACCTTTTCAAGCATCTAGAAATATTATGTAATCGTTTAGGATATTTGTAAAGAATGTCGAATCAAAATATGTTTAAAAAACAAATTATTCTAGAAAAGAAATGCAACGCAATAAGCTTTACCTTTGCAACCAACGGACAGCCATCTCTTCTGACAGTTTCAATGCCCTTTGCTTCATATATTGGCTCATTTTGGTCTGGCGTTTCGTACATATAGCCAACATAACGTTTTTTGGTCTGAAAAAAAAAACATACTAAACCGTGTTTGGCATGCAAGTCATGCTTAATACGTACCTGTAAAATACAAGGCTGATAGACTTTCTCTAGTTTTAATTTAACAGGTTGGGGATTTTGTTTTGTTACAGCTTCAGCAATTTCTTCGCCAATACGAAATGCTTCATCACGATTGCGACCGGGTACCAAAACAAACATTGAATCAGTATCACCATAAACAACGCGAACGTTCCATTTCTCATTGGCTTCGACAAGTTTTATGGCTCGTTCTAAGGTTTCACGGCCCTTGGCGACAACAGAATCGCCAACCTCAACGGCTGGCATTCGACCGCTGAAATTTGCGGCTGTATAACCATAAGTTACATTCGCCATTAGCTTCAATCCCAATTGGCGCGAATGTAAAATACGTTGTAAGGCTGAGTTCGACTTGTTTATCTTCATAGATTGTTTAACCATTTGACGCGTATCTAATATTTCCTTTAACATGCGCGGCAAAATACCCTCACGTATTGCAGGTTTAACAAAAACTACACCACAAGGTGAAATATTTATAAGATCGCGATCGATTAAATTCCTAAGCATTGTGGGTGAAACACGCAATTGTGAAGCACCAAATTCAAATGGAGTGGACCTGAACAGAAATAGAAAACAAATGAGATACAATTTTGAGTCTTTTGATTAGAACTTACTGGCCCAAATGCTCCACTCGCCCTAAACAAGTAGAAAAACAATAATTATACGCCATAATCATGCTGGGATATAAACTTTGAAAGTCCAAAACTATCATGGGATCAGCATAAAAACGTGACTGGGGTTCCATAATCAAAGGCAAATATTCAGGAGCTCTCATATGGGCCCGCTGCTGAACACTTGGAGATAAAGGCACTAAATTTTTTGGTTTTGCAATTCTAATAAAAGTAGACATTAAAAGATGACATGAGAAAATGTTGACATGCCTGTATGGAAAATTGTAATACCTTAACATCATGCTTTCTACACGAAATTGTGAACCTCTGGATAGAACTTCATAGAACTGAATGCCAATAAGTTTCGCCATTTCACTAGTTCTGCCTATTAAATCCAACTGATCTAACAGAGCCAATGTGCCGCGTACTCTTTCCAAATAATATTCAATAACAATCCAACGGGAACAGGGTGAGGCAAACCATTCTGTAAGAGTTCTATAGCTATGCCAGGGACAACGTTTATGCATTATATGGTACATAACATTTTCAAATGTATAGGATGTAAGAGCTATTTCGGATCGTAACAAACGCCAAACATCTAGTAGAATGCGTCCACACAGCTTCATCTAAAAGCATACAGCAAAAAAGAAGGGATATAATAATTACAAAAACAACTACGAATTTGACTAACTTACTTCAACATCCAAGTCTGTAAAGGTTTCACGATCTTCATCAACAAACTCTCGCATTTTTTGTGTTGGTACTCTTGACAGTAGAGGCGCTATATTCAGGCACAAATACTTAGCACGCTCAATAACAAAACCCCACGAAGACATTTCTATTTCATAGCCTGCATAAATATCAGGATCCCAACGAGCACACAAACCCAATAGAGCTTCCAAGGCTTGGATTTCGGTTTGGACTATATTTACTTCGATATCTTTATCAATACCCTGAAAGCGACCTTCTTTACTATCAATATCGCGATGATCATGTACCATTATGTAACCACAAGCATTACGCGGTAATTTCTTATCAATATCTGCATGTTCATTGGGTATGCTATTCTCAATGGCATAAAATAGACAACGAATTTCATCAATTTCAGGATTCGGATACAAATCATCTCGTGTGGCTACAAATACCTCCAGTGTTATTATGGTTAAATAATTAAACTGTAATACAAGTAATGAATGATATTATTGTGGAAGAACTACTTGTTAAAAAGGATAAAACTTTACCTCAACATCTGATTTGGCCTGTTGTAGATTTTCCAAGGCTACTTTAAAACCAAAAGTATTGTTTAACGTTGAATTTTCACTGAAACCTTCATTAATTGTTATATCATGTTGCTGTATGTTGCGCATAAAGGAGCTACGTTCCAATTCTGCCAAAGCGGTTGAGCTTGATACGCTACTTTCACTTTTTTGACTTTCTTGACTGTCTTTTATAATTTCACTTTCTTGAGAGCTTCCTTTGGATAAACTCTGAGACTCTTTTTTCAAAGCCTCTTTAAATTGTTTATCTAACGATACACGTTTAAGCATACGATAATTTTTACGTTTTTTTATCAAACTATCACGTTTCAATATTACTTTTTCGATGTGTGTAGTTACAGGAGTAAAATTTTCCTTTATTTTATCATTTAACGTTTGACTTTGAATCTGTGGTGTGCCGGGTGTAAGAGGTGTTAACGTTAAGCTTCTAGAAGTACAATCTAAACTATTGTCATCGTCATCACTATCCGCTTGACCCTCTTCGGCATTTAACATCATTGTTACTTTTTGCCGGCGTACTTTAATGGGGCTATCTTCTTCAATATGTTTTGCATTCAAATCTTCCATTTCTTGTCCTTTACTTTTTAATAGTTCTCTAGCCTTTAACCATAATTTCACTTCCTGGCGAGTAGGAGCCTCGATTTGTGGTGTAATGGCTACAGTTTTATGATTTGCAAAATATTCCCGTATACGTTGAGTATTGCGGTATTTATTTAACACTTCTGGACCAGCCAATTTCAATAATTTATTACGCCTCCAGGCTGTTAAGCCTTTCAAATCGCTGCCCAAAATACTTTGAAATTCTTCGATATCATTTAGTTTATTACCAGGTATTTGCAGAATGGTGAAACCAAGTTCCTTATATTTAGTTATGTCATCTGGGTTACTGTAGAAAGGTTCCTGGAATTCATATTCCGGCAATTTTAATTTGGAACAGCCCTTTAAAACTTCATCTGAACTGGGTGGCAAATCCAAAGGTGTTATAATACATTTTGTCTCTGGTACCACAGAAGAGTGATTACTTGTTGAGGAAGATAAACTAATACAAGCTTCCGTTTGTATAGAATTAGATCTAGGAGTTTTTGATTTTTGTATATCTTTGTTGGCTGGTAGTACTGGACTAGAGTTTTCAGTAAATAAAGATGGGCTTTGTAGCAACAGATTTCTATCACAAAGACGGCTTATCCGTAATTCTTGACATCTGGGCGGTGTTTCAATCATATCTTCATTAAAACTTTCATCAATATCATCAAATAATATATTCATAGGCGAAGATTGACATACAGTTTCTTTTCTAAGTTCATTGCTTTCAAAATTATATTTAAGAATGTGGTTTAAATTTTCCAAAGTCTTGGAAATTTCCGAATTATTTACAACAGCCGTTTCTAAGTTATCATCTGTGGAATTATGTTCGTTTGTGGCGGATGGTTTCTCGATTTGATGTTGAGTTGTTAGATTTTGAATTTTTTTTAATCTAACTTCACATTTTTTTAATTTGAAATTGTTTTTTAAATTATTTTGCGAGTTTTCAATTGGTTTTCCAAATTTCGAAGAATTAATTACAGATGTGGACTTAGTGGATGAAAATTTTTCTCGCTTAGCCGAACTGACAGCTATAAGACTACGCCTTAATCTTTTTAAATTGGGAGTTTGTCCCAGCTGTTTAAGCGTACAATCACACTCATTGTCGGAATCTATAATTTCATTCTCACTTTCATCTACTGATGTAACCAAATCTTTTACCAAAGACCAACTTTCCGTAGGATTCGGCAATATTTCTAGGCTTAAAGTTTGTTTTAAATCTTTTTCAGGTACATTGTTTCCCAAACTAACACTTTTACTCTCAGAGGAATTTTTATTTTTATTTTTCCTAGACTTTAAAGCCTGCTTTGTAGAGACAAGCGCAATTGGATCTTTTGATTTTAAATTTTTTAACGTCTTTTCTTTTAATTTTAAATCTTCTTTAGCGTTGGAGAATTTTCTACATTCCTGAGGCCCTTTTTCCTTTTCATTTTTATCATTATTATCGACACTATATACCTTAAGTAATTTTTCAGCTGTTCTGCGTGGTGTTAAGGCACATGTAATATGGGTTTTATCCAAGCTGGCTAAACGTTTTGAACGTCTCTTTACACATCTGCAACAATGTGGAAAATTTACAATTAATTGCTTACAAGCAGTTAAGAATACATTCTTTGTATGAACATTATTTAATTGATGACTTATACTAATTTACCTGCTTACTTTATACTTTCTGTCATCGCTGCCTGATTATGTGCATTTCGTTCAATTGATAAGCTTTTTGCGGGACTATCGGGTAAAGCAAGTTTTTGACGTAAAGTGTACAAAGGTCTAAACACGATAGAAAATAAAATTTAAACACAATTTAAAACTGAATTGATTTAAATGACTTACAAATTTTTTCTATCGGCCGATGCACTTGAAGACATAATTTCAGCAACGTGTGAAGAGTTAATAGAATTCTCTATAAGGAAATACAAATTATTAAAATTTTTTAGAGTTAGAAAAAATATATTTTTTTAACCTACTTTTACCAGTAGAACGATCAATAGATATTAAAGGCAAAGATGCATATTTACGAACAGTTTTTGGTGTTCGTGGTGAACGAGAAGGAGAGTTTATAGTTAAACGTCTATTTCCAGGTGTAATAGGTGTACGGGGTGGAGTTCTTGGAATCATGTTTCGTACAGATTTTGTAGGCGTTTTGGGAAAATCATCAGTTCCATCCATTTGCGGTATATTTACCTTCAATTTTGTTGCTGGTGACTGTGTAGATTTTTGTGATTGTGTTAACTTTAGTATTAGATCGTCGAGATTTTCTAAGGCTATGGAAAAATCATGTATTTTATCTTCATCTTCTTGTTCATTTTCGGTATCTGTATCCGATGTGGGTTCATGCATGGCAGCAGCCGTAGTCTCTTTATCTAATTCTTCCGGTGACAAAGCAACTTTTGAATAGAAAATATTTTTTTAAACCAGGTTTTAAGTCTAAATTTTAATAACATTTTTCTCTTTTCAGAATCGTTTAACTTACAATTTTTATGTGTTTGTGACAAAGGTGCTAAACTACTGTCCAAATCAATTTTATCTGCATTATTTTCTTCCAGTTGTTGTAAAATATCTAATAGTTCCATGTCTTCCTGGCGAACTGTTTCAATACATTTTATTAATTTAAATCATATGAACATATAAATTTAATTGTTACTTACGTGTAACATTCATTGGTACAAATTGCTCCTGTTCCTGTTTTTGTGTTACATGATTTTGATTATGTGTTAAGCTTAAGACCAGTTCTTCGTCGACTATAGTATCGTCCAAAAAGACACTTTCTTCATCATTTATTTTAGGTTTATCAACATTCTGTTCTTCGTTGGAACACAATAACAAGCTCTGTTCCAACGAGCTATTACTGGATAAATGATTTTGTATGACCGAGGCATTTATTAACTTATCATTTTGTGTGCATTCCTCCGGATAAACGGAATTTTGTAAAATTTTTGATAAATTAAAAGTACGCTTTTGTTGTTTACTTAATACTGTATTACAGGAATTAAAAGCAAGGCTTGATATATCGGTTGAATTAAGAGTTTGATTAGTATTTTGTGTTGAGTCCAAAGGCGAAGTTTCCATAGTTAAAAGTTTACTTAATAAGGCAGTACGATAGAATATTTCGCTTTCTGTCGGCACAACATCTGGCCGTTCTTGAGTTGAGGGTATTTCCAGAGGTGGTATCTATAAACATAAAATTTATGACACAAATGAGTTTATGACATTGGAAAATTCATTATGTTTTGACCCACTGTAACAGATTACTCCAAACGATAACTTACCGCATTTAATTTTTCCTCATCGTCAGCCAAAGATTGTGCTAATTTCTGCCTCCTTAAACGTTCATCATTCCAAATTGATTCAATTCCCGGATTTGTATGTGTAGTATTCGTTTTAGTAATCAATTGAAAACGATTTAAAATAAAATTAGAAACTAAATCAACTTCCAATGCACTGCAACATATTTTCTTAACAGTATTGCAATCCAAAATTTGTGTTTCTTGTATATTTTTAAATGGTATCGCTTCGGTTTCACTGTTACGTCTAAATTTAACAATTTCCGAAGGTACATGCAGAAAACTCATGCCATACAAATTGTAATCAATCATAAATTGTAATATATAAGGAACATGCGATTCATGTGGATGAAAGCTTTTATTTAGAATTGCACCATTTTGTAAAAGATTTGCTGCTCTTCGAACAAAACGTGGATTAAACATATAAATCTTAAGAAATTGATGATCAGAGCGATGATAACCATAGAAGGGTCTGAAAATTAAACATTATATTGTATTTAATAAAATATATGTAACTTGTTTTAGCAATTGTAGCACTTACATGCCTTTCACCAGTTGTATTTTAAAAACATGTTGGGAACTAGAAGTCGCTTGACTGAGTGATATATTTATTGCCTTATCTAAATTTATGGCTATCTGATATATGGTTCTATTCAATGATTCAAAATCCTTTTGATCGTATGGTATATAGAAATATGGAAATACACCATGTATATGCATGCAAGTCTTTTGACCCTGAGCATTAGGGCCAAATATACGTATCACTGGTACCTTTTTTTTTGGAATAACAATGCACACAAATATCACTTTTTTATATCTGTAACTCCATACATTGATATTTTTACTCACCCTTTTAATTTCCTTTCCACGAAATTCCGAATAACATGGATCTAAGCCTGCTACCGGCTTTTCCATATAAAAATCTGCTATTACCAAACGTAATGAGAATATACTCTCATTATTGGCCATATTATAAATATAATTATTTAGTTTTCAGCATAAATTAACGCAAGTAAATATAACAAATAAAAATTAAAAATTATTGTGAAATTAAGAAAAAGTATACTTGTTGGCTATCGCGCCACAGAAACAATAACACAGCTGTTAAATGTAAACAAACAATTGTTTTGATATGGCAAAAACTCGATAACATTGTAATCGATAAAGTAATATTTACATATATCTTTATTAGAATTGATTACACTGAACAAAATTGGCTTATAGAATTGGCTTAAGAGCTGGGGTCTTCCGCCTAGGGCAATTCGCTGAATATATCTGGCGATTGTTAGACCGGTTATTACTTATGGCTGCGTTGTCTGGTGGTGTGCCTTAGATAAGAGTTTTCAACGGAAAATCTTAGATAAGGTCCAGCGGATTGCCTCCTTGAGTATCACTGGAGTGAGGAAGAGTTGCCCTCAGGCTGCTCTTGACACTATGCTGTGCCTGACCCCGCTTGATTTGTATGTCAAGCGGTGTGCAGCGCGTAGTGCCATACGTCTGAGGGAATCGAGCTGCTGGAAACAGCGCTCGATAGGTCACTCCAGAGTTCTGAATGTCGTCTTTCCCGACGGGAGGTACGGACTTTCGGAAAAAGCCACCGATTATATTGTGCCTGAGGCTATGTTCCTGCCTGGTTTAAGGATACTTATACCAGAAAGGGCACAATGGAATGGTGGGGTACTCCAGGGGCAAAGAGGTATACCAATCTTCACAGATGGGCCTAAGTTAGGTGGATGTACAGGTGCTGGGGTTTTCTGTAGGGAACTCGGTCTTGAACTCCACTTCAGGTTGAATGATGACTGCAGCGTTTTTCAGGCGGAGATTTTCGCAAACTTGAAGGCTATTGGGGCCATAGCTGGTGGCCCAGCTTCGGATGCGGAATCTTACATGATCTTCGTTGATAGTCAGGCTGCCTTTCTCGTTCGCGAGTGCAAGGAGTCGTTGATGACTTTTGGACTAGACCGTATCCGCCTGTGCTGGCTTCCGGGTCATAGCGGAATACTGTGCAATGAGAAGGCGGATGCCCTCGCTAGAATAGGTTCGCTTTCTGGGGCGATTTGATGATTGGTCCTGACCCCCCGGTCTGTCACCTCTATGGCCTCATCAATGGATGGGTCAGGGAGGGAGAGCAGAGGCGTTGGGGGAACGGATGGGGTTGTTTTGTTTCTAGATGTCTATGTGGGCAATAGGAGAACAGGTTGGCTGCTGGGCTTGGATAAGGCCAGCTTAAGGTCGGTTGTTGGTTTTATCACAGGGCACTGCGAGATTAGGTCCTTGACGGGGATCTGCAACAGATCCCAGCCGGACTATTGCAGGGCATGTTGCGATGAGGAGGAGTTGGAGACTATCGAACACCTCCTCTGTACCTGCCCAGCTCTTGGTAGAATGAGGTTGAGAACCCTTGGCAGGGCCTTCTTTGAGAGTTTGAATTCTGTGTCGAGAGACGACATCAAGGCTCTCCACAGATTAGTGGCTTAGTCTGGTTGAGAGGCGCTAGGGCTTCATTAGTGTAGTCGCGCCCTTTCCTACATTCTCTGCTTTTTAATCCCTTCCCTCCGTAAGGACGTTGTACAATGCGTCAATTCGACCTCCGGGTACTGTACTTGTCTTTATTGACAAGTACACGTCCTCTAACCTAACCTAACCTAAAGTGTTCCATTATGTATACATTATTTTTATTATTGAATGGTAGAGCGAATAAGCGAGCCAGGTGTGGGATAACCATTTATCTCGCCGGTGAGTTTTCTCTCATTTGGGAACCCTTTTGAATATCTATATTTGACAATACAGTTATGGATTTCGTCATTGTTGTGTGGGCGGTTGACCGAAGCTGGATGGAGGACGCACGTTGAGTTTACTCAAACTCCAATAGATCTTGCGAATTGACTTTGAAGAGGTGGCGAGAATTCCGCCAAGTGCCCTATTTCGAACATGCGCAGCATTATGCCATCTTTGTGTCTACTATATAGACGATTTGAACGATTTGTCACCTTTGACAAGGAATTAGTGGGTGGAATAGAGATATGTCAGATTTCATCATATTTTTGTCATTGCCCTTGTAGTCAGAGATGGCTAGGTAGTCGATTTATTGTTTATTATTATTTATTAATAATAATAATAATAATAATAATAATAATAATAATAATAATAATAATAATAATAATAATAATAATAATAATAATAATAATAATAATAATAATAATAATAATAATAATAATAATAATAATAATAATAATAATAATAATAATAATAATAATAATAATAATAATAATAATAATAATAATAATAATAATAATAATAATAATAATAATAATAATAATAATAATAATAATAATAATAATAATAACAATAATAATAATAATAATAATAATAATAATAATAATAATAATAATAATATTTTTGTCATTGCCCTTGTAGTCAGAGATGGCTAGGTAGTCGATTTATTGATGAACTGGTAGATCTAAGAATTTAATAGGGTTCATTAACGGGATTGACTGGCTATGGATTGACTAGCCTTATAGGTAGAATTTTTTTTAACTACGGGTGCATTTATTTGACTGATTGTACTTTTATCCTTAATTCTTTTCTTTCTAATTTTGTTTCTCCTTTTCCCATAATTGAAGGACACAATAGACCAAGAGGACTTTGGGTGAATGGGTCTGACCCGTAACGCAGTGAAATGTCACCCTTCCTAACCTGACCTATCCCTTTCTGTTTTGTAAATTTTATAAATCTATTTATTTATGAGACAATTTTTATATATTATTAACTATTAGCAAGTTTTTAAATTTTGTTTTATGAAATGTAGAGCCATTTCCAGCGAATTAATGTCAAGAGGTTTATTTCTTCTTGTCCTTACCCATTATCCCAATTTATTCTGAGTAACATCACATACACATTATTTAAGTTTTCAAATTTTTTGTATTTTTTATTGATTTTATTTTTTTTAACATTTCGATAGATTTCAAATGTTATTTGAATTTATAATTAATTTTAATAATTTGTTAATTTGAAATTCTTATTAAAATGCTTAATTTTATTTTACTTTTTTATTATTATTATTATTATAAACTTTAGGAAAGTAAAAAAATTATTTTATTTATTTTTTCTTTGTTTGTTATTTAATGAAATAAAGATGGACAGAAAAATAATGATAAAATGAATAATTCGATTAACGTATAAGTAGATTAGTAAATTTAAGTTATTTTAAAAAAGAGATTTCTTGTTGATATATATAACTTATTAACTTAAACACCACACTTAAACAGAATTTGCTTATAAACAATTTTAATGTTCATTCTCTGTAAGCCTTTTTCATTTAAGTGCTTAAGTAAAAAAATTAAGATAGATTTTGTTTTAGAAAATTACCACTTAATTTGTTTTATGTATTATTATTATTTGTTAAATTAATAATAATGCATTTAAATTTTTTCTTTTTTTCTTTTTGTTTTGTCTTTATAATTAATTTATTAAGAAGTGCTTAATTTATGTTTTGCTTAGAAAATTTGTAAGAATTAGATACTATCAATTTTAATTTTTTTTTCTTTTAATAAATTTTACAAAGTGCACATTTTATTTTGTTAATTATATATGTATGTAAGGGTGATTTTTTAGCTATTATCTTTTTGGCTTTGTTTCACTGTCAAACATCTTCAGTTTGATCTATAATTTAACCATGAATCGTCTTACAAACGAACAACGCTGGCAAATCATTGAATTTTATTATCAAAATGCGTGCTCTGTTAAGAAAGTTTATCGCGCGCTTCTTCCATTTTATGGTCAGTTTAATCGACCCACTGAAGCGGCTATTCGGGCTATTGTGACTAAATTTCGCACCAAATTTACATTGTTGGACATTCAACTACCAACACGCTTACGTAGAGTGCGAACTGAAGAAAATATCGCAGCTGTATCGGCCGGCCAGTGTTAAAGATGACCATCAATTATCGATTCGTCGCCGTTCGCAGCAATTGGGCCTCTGTTACTCAACAACGTGGAAAATTTTGCGGAAGGATTTAGGTGTGAAGCCTTTCAAAATACAGCTGGTGCAAGAATTGAAGCCGAACGACCTACCGCAACGCAGAATTTTTGGTGAATGGGCTCTTGGAAAGTTGGCCGAAGATCCACTTCTTTATCGAAAAATTGTGTTCAGCAATAAATAAGCAGAATTGTCGATTTTGAAGTGAAGATCAGCCAGAAGCATTGCAATGCATCCAGAAAGTCACAGTTTGGTGCGGTTTATAGGCTGGTGGCATCATTGGACCGTACTTCTTCAAAGATGCTGCGAATCGTAACGTAACTGTGAATGGTGAGCGCTACCGTGAGATGATATCCAACTTTTTTTTGCCCAAAATGCAAGAGCTTGACTTGCATGACATGTGGTTTCAACAAGACGGTGCCACATGCCACACAGCACGCGTAACAATGGACTTATTGAGAGGCGAGTCTGGTGAACATTTTATTCCACGTTCGGGACCGGTCAATTGGCCGCCTAGATCGTGCGATTTAACGCCTTTAGACTATTTTTTGTAGGGCTATGTTAAAGCTCATGTCTATACAGACAAGCCCGCTTCAATTGACGCATTGGAAGACAACATTGAAGTATTTATTCGTGAGATACCTGCCGATATGTTGGAAAGAGTATGCCAAAATTGGACCATTTGAGGCGCAGTCACGGTCAACATTTGCATGAAATAATCTTCAAACATTAAATTAAGTGGACCGTACTATCGATTCAAATAAAGATTTCATGCATTTTTCTGAATTTTGTGTTTTTTTTTGAAAAATTTTCCTATAGCTCTTAAAAAATCACCCATTATTTGTTTTATATATTTATTTTAAATCTGATGTGAATTTTATTATATGCTGTAATCCGTTAATGTATTAGTTTTTGTATTCAAACCAAATTTAATAATTTTGTTTTTCTGCTTTTTATAGAATTTAAATTATAATTTACACAAAATATACTGAAATTTTATTGAAAAAGTTTGTTTTACGGGATCTGTGGGTTTTATTGTTGTTTTAAAAGAAGAGAATTCAAATAAACTATGAAAAAAAATTAACTGTTTAAAAATATTGCAGTCTAAAATAAGTTCCATATTGTTGTAATGTTAATGCTGCATCGTATTTTCAAATATTCATTTAATCTTGAGCTCAGATTGTCAATATTTTTGTCTTTAGCTGAAATTGTCGCTAAGTCAACAGCAATGAACGAACTCAATGAAGAGAGTGTAGTCATAAACGATGTATACAATCACAATACTATCCTATATCCAATGATAACATTAACTCTTACTCCCATATTCATAAAAATTATTTCTGATCTATGAAGAGTTTATGAAACAAATTTTCATACAAATTATGTTTTATAAACCTTTTATAAATTGGAAATCATATCTATAAATGATCTAAGGTAATCTTTAGTAACTGAAAATGCTAATACTACCTACCCAATATTTTCTATACTTCTTTCTTCAGAATAGTCTTTTAGATTAAGCTAAAGATCTAATTTATTCCAATACATACTAATCAAATTCGTAGCTTGATTGGGGTTTGTGTCAAGGAAGATAATTCAATATTTTATTAGCTCAACTCTTCATGCTTTTCTATTCACTACGAACAAAACATTACACAATTTGGAATATGGGAGGTAGTATCAGTCAAATAATGACGAATTCATGAAATTCCTCCTAAAATTATACGAAGGTACATACATACATAATTGATCATTACAACCCTTCAGTCTGGATTACGATCTAGCTTCTCACACCACTTTTGTTGTGTGTGTTAATTGTAAACATAACTGGCGGTATCTACAGTTCATTGTTGACTCCGAACAACACATTTTTGAGAAACTATGCAGGGCAAATTTTTTTGTTTGATATCTGCTGAGAAGAAGTCAATTACGAAATATTTTTTTCATATTTCGTTTTTGTTGGAAATGTCTGACCATGGGATTGAATCGTGGCCTCACGTCTAATAAACCAACACACTACCTACTACTAGACTACTTATACGAAGGTAACAATCTTTAATTTATTACTCGTATTAAGAATAAAACACGAGTCAAATGTATGCTACTACTTGCCAAACTCAGTAATGTTATTATAAGCCCAGATTATTATTTGAAAAGTACCATAAAATTGTTCAAAAAGCAGCTTCAATAGTCTTAATGCCGGTGTAATACTATTGTATATACATACATATACATACTTATGGTTTTATACAAATATATAACGAATTAAAGCCTTAACATATCATCATGAGTCATCGATAAATTATGTAAAACATAATTTATGCGTTATTTGTTATATATTGTATAAATTAAACTGCTTTAAATTTTACTATTTTAAACTAAATACCTAGTTTTTTTGTTTTTGTTATTCATAATGTTTTTGTATAAATTGTTTATAAATACGTTTTAATATCAAGATTTTTATATTTGAATTATAACAATAATAAAGATTTGTTATTTATTTCTTTAATAGTCATATTTAGAAGTCATTTTTAAACACATTTATATAATGAAAAATCTTTTTTTGTGTTAACTAAAAGTTTTATGTAAAGAATTAGAATTAAGTATTAGTTTCTTTGGTAAGTAATTGAAATAACAGATTTTTTTTTTTTTTATTGACTAGAAAAGAAAAAGAAAAACGAATTGATATACATATTTATAACAAATGATTTTAAGTTAAGTTTTTGAGAATAAAATTGTAATATTTCTTTATAAGTTTAATATCTATTAAATTTTGTGAGAAATTTTAATAATGCTAACAATAATTGCAGTATGAATCTTATTCGCAAAACTTTTTTTCTTTAATTATGAAATAATGCTTTTTTAAATTACTTTAATACATTTGAAAGCTAAAAGAAGGATTTTCCTTGCCCCGTCTTTGCTTTAAGTACCTCAAGTTAGTACATTTAAATAAAAACAATTGTTTATAAGTTGAGATAAAGAAAAGTTGTATAACACGAAACTTCCATCAGTAACTTATAATTGAAAGCTAATTTCAAAATTGATTTCAATTTAAGAATTTGAAAATGTTTACAGGAAAACATGTTTTATTTTCATTAAATAATGATTTAACAATAAAAATTTCTTGTTTGAAAAAGTTTTGTAAATAAGAACGTACATACATACGTTTATTTGATTGTTTTCTTAATTTAAAAACTATAAATTAATTTACTTCATCATTAGGCAAATCTTGGAGTTACAATAATTGTTTAGTTTAGTTTAGTTTATTTTATTTAGCATTTGTTATGTTATGTTTGTCGATTTTCAATATTTTTCTAAATTCATATTTAGTAAAATGTTATAACGCATTAATTAGTTCGTTTATTGGTGAAAGTTACTTTTGTTTGTATTTTCATTTCATACCTTATATTTAATTTAGGTAGAATTTAGTTTTGTATTAATTAATATTTTTAGTTTTAGATTTTTATCTTCTTCTTTTATTATAAAGTAAATAACTGTATTTGGTTTTTTTTTCTTTTAAGCATTTTTTTATTACACATTTGTATTTTTCTAGGATATTACAATAAAGACTTTAACAAACTTAATAATATGAAAAAAAAAATATTGTAAATAAAAGTTACCGTTTGAATAAAATAAACAACTATTGAAATACAAATTGATAACAGATTGAATTAAAAAAAAATAAAGAATAAATAAATACCAGATAAAAACGTACTACGTTATTTCAAAAAAGAAAAGAAGAACAAAAATATATATGAATTCTTTAACAACGAGTGTGAAGATTTGTAAAACTTTTGTATTTGTTTTGTATTCTTTTTTAACTTTAAATATGTTTTTTTTAAGTATAATTAAAAAGAGTTTCTTTTTTTGTATTCCCTTAGCAAAATTTACAATTAAAAATATATAAATATTAGTTAAGTATAATTATTCAAGGAGTGAGGGTAAAGGCATAAAGAGATAGCAGATATATAGATGAAAAAACTGGAGAGTTGGACTTTATGCAAAAAGAAATTTGTTGAAAATGATTGAACAATAGACGAGGGAGGATGAGGATGACAAAAAGGGGCAAAAAGAAGACAAAAATATGGACGTTTTTAAACGTCAACAACCATTTTTTTATGTATATCTGTATTGCCGACCACCGAACAAAATTCATCGAAAGAGATTTTACCATCTTCATCCTTATCGGCAAAACAAATTGTTTTATCTACGATTTGCTGTAATTGTGTATCTTTAAGATTATTGCCTACCATCATTTTTAACACCTAATCGTTGAATAATAAAAAAAAGAAACACAAACAAACAATATTTATCTTAGAGACTTAAGAAATATTTAAAAAATTATAAAAAAAACTTACTTGGAATAATTCACCGTTTGATATGTAGCCATCATTGTCCATATCATATATACGAAATGCAAAGCGTAATTTTGATAGTTTATCACCTTTAACGCTAAACTGTGATACACCTTGTATGAATTCCTTAAAATCTACTTCGCCATTACCATCAGCATCAAATATGTCTATGACACGCTGTACTAAAGGATTCTGTTGTAATTCTGGCAAAGACATAAACTCGTCCACACTCAAGGCACCAGAATTATCTAAATCGAGCTTACGAAAACGTTTGCCTAATCGACGAATCTCATCAGCATCAACTGGTGGAAGTAAAATAAAAAAATAAAAACATATTTTATAAATTGCTATCCATTTCATAGGTCAAGTATGTAAAAAACAAATAGAATTTTTTATTTAACATAGTTTATGTTGTTCCAAATACAAATAGAATTAAGAATATTAAATATATCCTTCAGAATTTCAAGTATTTAAATATTGTCTTGATAGTTATGTCGTTTTGTAAGCATTGGGCGCAATTCTCTAATATTAAATATGCGATTGCTTTGGTTTTTCAAGCAAATATGTAAAGGAATTAAAGAACAATTTATTCATAACTGTTTACACAAAGCTTTGTAAGAAAAAAATTTCAGCGTGGGAGATGAATGCCTCACAAAATTCCATTATTCGAACTATTAAATAAGACTTAAAACCTCGTGCTGTCGAACACTGTATCGGACATTTTATTGATTGCGACAAAAAAAATAGGATGAAATAACGCCAACGTCATTTTGGAAAGCGCACTGATAACTTGCACAGAGAAATTTTTACTGCTGAGGAAAAATTTAACATCTAAGCTGGTTCCTCGAGTGGAAAAGCGCTAAGTATTAAGGATAGTTTTAGAGGATATCGTTTGCGACAAAAGATACCACAATTCTGATTCTCTTAAGACAGCCTTGATTCCTACTGTATCCCATGAATGTAGTGAATGATTGTCCAGTACGACTTAAGGCGAACACTTGTACTATACATATACATGTGAAAAAATTTGTTCAAAAACATTTACATACATACGTACACAATTAGTCATTACAACGCTTCTGTAAGGTTTACGACCTAGCTTCTCACACCACTTACGTTATGTGTGTTAATTTTATACATTAGTGGCGGGACCTATACCTAGTTTAAAGTCGACTCTGAACGACAGATTTTTAAGAAACTTTTCATGACAGTTTTATTTAATCTTAGAGTTCTGAAATCTGCTGAAAAGAAGTCACCGAAGAAATATTTTTAATATTTAGTTTCGATCGAGATATCTGACATGGGTTTTAAACTATAGTCTGGACGTCTAATTAGCCAACACACTACCTACTAAACTATGGCGCCTTCACACATTATGGTATTTAATTTTATACCATAAAATGTGTACAACGGTAGATAGGTCTCTACTAAATAGTGAAAACTTTAATCAAACGTTGAAGGGAAAATGTATTTATTATTAGGATTATAGGAGTATACATAAGAAGGCTAAGACTTAAGTTGTTTAAATCAAAGATTTAATTTATATGTAACTCTCATTTAGTTTAATAAGAACAGCATTTAGGTGGACTATTGTTTATATATAGATATGTACATACATACATATATGTACATTATTTTGTTGTCATTTATTGTTGCCATAAACATATGAAAAATATGTATGTACATATATAATAACAAAATGTGTATGTTGAAAGAAAAAAAGTAAAATTTTTTTAAGAAAATGCAAAACAGAAAATGTACAAGGCACAGATCCAAATAAATAATATTATTATGAGAAAATTATTGAGCAAAAAAAGTCAAAAGCAATGCCAAGGTAGTAGACAGTAAAAATCATATACATATGTATGTATACAGATGTGATTAAAATAATATTTGCAATAGTTTTATATGGTTAATATATTTTATACAGGTTAAATATAAACGCATTTTAACATCTGTATGTAGTGTTACTCCAAGAGTATCAAGTAAAGTTTATTACCAGATAGATAGCCAGATAGACTATGAACTAAAATAGTATTTAACAAAGTCTGTTCTCAATGGGTTTGTGCATTTCATGCCATTCATATCAATTAAAATAAAATATGAGAATAATCAGTTTGACAAAAATACAAGAGAAAGCAAAACAACTTTATGAATGTCTCTCGCTAAAACAACTTCAGACTAAGATGAGTTGAGACAGTTAGGTACTTTAAACAATTGCTGTCAAACAGTTAGTTTATCTACCATGCAAGGCGAATTCATTATCAGGTGGGTTTTGTTTACCAGCTGATGTAAGTAACAATGTCAAAAAAAATGTTTGTTTTTTGTGTATTTTGTTTCGATATTCAATTTCGTATTCATATTAGTCATAAACCCTCATATGTACCGCATGTATCCTTAACGATACGCACTCTGGAAATTCTTTAGGATTACTATTTTAAAGCCAATTATATATTAGAATTAAGTCGCCGTAGTAGGTAGTGTGTTGGCTTATTAGACGAAAAGCCAGGATTCGAGCCCCAGGCCAGACATCAAATTGAAACACAAAAAGTATTTCTTCGGCGACTTCCTCTCAGCAGATTTCTGGCAAAAACTCTGAGAGTAAATAAAATTGCCATGAAAAGTTTCTCAATAAATAAAAATCTGTCGTTCGGAGTCGACTTTAAACTGTAGGTCCCGCCACTCATATATAAAATTAACACGCACAACATAAGTGGTGTGAGGAACTAGATCATAATCCTGACTGAAGAGTATGTATATATTAAAATTGTTGCAAGATGATTAACAATATTTAAGCCTTTAACACTAAATACATATATTTATAGTTATTTAGGTAAGAGTGATGAATTACCAAAAAAAAAAAAAATCATGTCTCCAACTAGGTGCCTAAATTATGACTGAAATAACTTGTGTGTTATTTTTAAAACAAATTCTCTTTCTGAAGATTGGGATATAGGGATTAAAACAAATTGGACCAATCTTCTGTTGAAAATTTGTTATTATAGGAAATAACGTTTGCAGCTGATATTTTTTTTAATTTACAGGTTACTGCAGCACCTTATGTAATGTAATAATAAAATTCATAAGAATTTTCAATATATAAAATTTATTTAGTTTTTTTTAATTGCTTTAACTAATTTCCTATGGAGGTTTGAGGGTTAATTTTTTTGACAAGATGTGTACATTTTTACAAAAACAAAATCCCTGTTGTTTTTGTATTGTTGTCCTTATTGTAATACTATTCCCACCTGATAATGAATTCGCCTTGCTACCATGTAAACATTAAAAAATGTATTTAAAACAGAAAAAACAAAGAAATATTTTTATTGAAGACAATAATTTTGAAATCGATTGAAGTTTACAGGGTAAGCAAGTGAATAAACAGCGTTATGCAATTTAAATTGTAATTTGTTTCAACATACCATATATGTATATACAACATTACAGAAATATGCACATTTTATTTATATTTCATTAATTTCTGTATTAACATTTCATTCAATTTGACATGAACTATCCAAAATATACAACTGTTTTAAAAAGAGGACTTTATGGTACACAACTCGCGAATTTGCCCAATTGCCGTTTATACAATTTTAAACATTTTCATGAAATCCCTTAATATAAATACATATACATATATATGTATGTACATAGTATTTGTACATATTCCTTCTTTCTATTTACACTTGAAATTGTCAAATGACTTGAAAATGGCAAAAGATTGACAGAATATTCTTAATTGTATATATTGTACTCGTATATACGGTATGTATGTATATTTAAAGGTATTATCATATTAAAAATTAAATGCCTCTAAATTCATACATAATTTACATTTAAATAAAAGAAGAAATTTTAAGCAAAGGCATGTTTATAATTAATATTCCTAATAAACATTTTTATTATTCGATAAATGACACAAATATGTATGTATGTAGGAAGGTACATACAGTACAATATTGTTTTTAATTTAGGTATAATGTTTTTTTTTGACAATTTTTGTTTAAAATCAAATGGGCATTGTTTACGATTTTTTATAATTCTTTTACAAAATATGCTTTAGTAAACATCACAAAAATTATATAAAAAAATTAATGATTCGAATAACATTGACATTAGCATTTATTGTAGTCTACTGTAGTTTGTATTGGCGATAAAAAAAAAACTAACACTTTTAGCAAATAATATAAATTACAATAAATTATTTAAATTTCTGTTCTTTCATTAGTTCAACCCTTTAACGGTTTAATTTTGTTTCTGCCTGCTTAAGTATTTTCCAGCGAAGACGAGTATACTCGACATAAACAGTGTAAAATCTTTCTGTCTGTAAAAAAGTAGGCATTTATGACTAAAAATCAAATGTTCAGTGTTGGTTTTTGAGAAAGTATATATTTTTATAGTATATATTTTATTCTCAGCAGCTTTCTGGCAATAACTTTGAGATTAAATAAATAAAATTGCCATGAAAAGTTTTAGTTTATTTGACATTACTCAGGGAATTTCCATTAGATTCAATGAATTATAATACGAATCTGATATTTTTTTCTTTAAAACGCTTATACTTGACATTATGCGAAATAAAATTCATTTCGCTCTGACGAGTCTACTTGACATAAACAGTTAAATAGTTAGATTGCTTCCTAAAAAAATTTACAAAAGTTGGCATTCCAAAGAGGTGTGGTAAAAAAAATTAATTATTTTTAATGCCCTTATTTAATCTAGTTATAACGGTCATATTTAGGTCAAATATGTATCGTTCTGACACTCTACAAGACACTCATCCTACCCGTGTTTCTTTATGGCGCAGAGGCATGGACCCTTTTAAGTACTGATGCAGCGGCCTTGAGAGTGTTCGAGAGAAAAGTCCTACGTTAGATCTTCGGTCCTGTGCGAGTTAGCGATGATTTCCGTATCCGATCCAACAGTAAACTGTGTGAGCTTATCGACGACATAGACGTTGTACAGCATATGAATATCCAGCGGCTGCGCTGGCTCGTCCATGTCGTTCGAATAGAGGAGGATGCTCCGGCGAGACGGGTTTTTGATGCGGGAACCTGCAGAAGTCGGCGAAGAGGACGACCTTGTATCCGTTGGAAGGACCAAATTGGGGAAGCCCTGTCATCACACCAATCGGCGTAGGCGCGCAAGAAGCGGAGGCGTCTGGAAGGATATGTTGCGGCAGTCCGAAATCCATTAAACGGGTTATTATGGCCAATTAAGTAAGTAAGTAAGTAATGTATCGTTCTTTTCTCTAACACTTAACACTGAATTCATTTTATTTAGACCAAAGCCAGCCGCTTGTGAGCGATTGCTACCTACAGGTGGCATTATTGTAAATAATATAGAATCATCGAGATTCGAACATCACTGTTTAAGCTTCAAATTATCATACATGAATCATTCTTCATTTACCTGCCACACCCTGCAATTTGCAATTTAATTCAAAAAGTCTGTCTACGAATTCCTTACATTAACTCATACGATAAAGGTAATGGAAAGAGAGCTCACATGATGAAAGCACTAGTTGACTTTCGTTATTGGTATTAAAGTTACATGGACGTAAGCTACCGTTTCACTATCAGATCATTATTACCTTATGCAAAACAACGAATTTATCGAAGAAAAACTGGTGAAATGCATATAGTAAGACAGGTAATTACTTGGCAATTGATAAAAATGAATTTAGTATGCACTCTTATCTAATATGATGTATTTTCCATTTGCTAATGTCGAATAAGAAAAGACAAAGCCGTTGAAGTACAAAGTACAATTCAAATATATCCCACTGTTATTCAAAGGCACTCATATAAATTATGAATATACTACATATCCAGGTATTTTCCCAAGGTTTAAAAATATATTGAGTAACTATTAGTCGCCGATGTCTGGCATGGTGTTTTATTTATAATGACAGATGTCTCTTGATTTCAGTAGTGTTGCGCTTTCAACTAAACAGCTAGGACATTCCAAAAGTTTTGGACTTATTGACTAAACAGTAATTTTAGAGATAAATTGGAATACTTACAGTTGGAGCACATCTCCATTGGCAGAGAAGTTTCATTTCCCTGAAAACAGAATAAAATATTTTTCGATAATGTTAATAAAGTATTTTGCGATAAAAAAAGTTTAAGTTCAAATAACAATTATAAAAAAACTTATCATAATTCTCAATCTTATATAATTTACATTGTTTAAAATATAACTTCTTTAAAGGATTATAGGAAAGTCAAAATAGTTGTGATATGCATAATAAAAACCCTGAACATATGTAATTATATTTATAAGTGTGTATGAGGCTTTATTTGAAGTATTTGTATGTATTCAAATATTTAAATAGAGAACAACTTAAATATTAAAAGGAAAGACCGACGACATCCTTGCTATTGCATGATTATAAAAAAACATATCGCCTGTGTTGTGTTTTTGCAGAAATGTGAGGGCCTTAAGATTATAAAGAGTATAAACAAATAAGTTCATGTAATACAATATATACATTTTTTAGCTGCTGCTGCAACACTTTGATGATGTTACAAGAATAAACATTTTAATGACTAAAGAAAAAACAAGAACAAAAACCAAAATCACAAATTTCAAAACAAAATACTCTTAGACATCACATAGTTAAGTCTTACAGTTCACATACCCCCCAAGGTAATAAAAACAAATTTAATCAAAGCCGAATTTAATTTACACTATAAGGTATCGTATGTTCTGAATTTTTAATATTTTGTATTTCAATTATAATGATAGTTTTTTTTTGTTGTTCAAAGTCTATTAAACGATTTATTTTAATAAAAAAAATTAAAAACAAATATTTAAACCAATAAAAACAACAGGTACATTCCCGTTTCAAGAATACAAAATATTAGTTAATGTTATCTTTATATTCCTTTAAAATAAAGACGTTCAAATATGAGAATTAGGATTCAACGTTCGAACGTGACTGCTTAACTCTAAAATAAACTGACATACCAAATATGAGAACAGGAGTTCACATTTCAGTCTTCTGACAAAAGCTCTGAGTGTAAACAATTGTAATGAAAAAGATACATAAAGCTATCTTTCTGAGTCAATGTTAAACGAGGGTTGTAAAGGCCAATTAAGTATAAGTACGGATATCATTATTCCTAAAGGAGATTTGAGACACACGTTTGCATGTTAAAATTTCAACAGCATCTGTACGTTAAAGGACCATAACTTTCAAAGGCCGATGTTGGACTGCAATATCATGTACATATTCAAATGGGAAAACCTAAAAATTAGCTCGGATTACTGTTATATCCACCGTGTAGCCATTTCTATTGGAAACCCCTTTCTATATACATACCCAATTATAAAATGAATTAAACTTTTCTTAAACCCTATAAATAATGAAAAATGCTTAGAGTAGAGCGCAAGATTTTCCTACAATAAAAATGAAATTTGATTAATACAAAACCAGGTCATAAAAAACTTCTGAAGCATTAGACAACAAGGCTCGATTAGTCGATTTAGTCCATTTATTCAATTTACAGACACTCAAAATGGCATTGGACGCCTGTCTAGCTCATATATTTCAAAGTGGGTACAAAAAATCGCAGAAAAAAGTCGTCATCCTTGTCGAATGTACAGCGACAAAATTAGGTTCTAATTTATTTTTTTGTACATGCGTAGGGGGAGGCAAAGAAAGAAGATTTAAATTGTTGGCAGCACTATTATACAGGTGGCAATAGTGGTTGTTTTTTATTTTTCGTCTTTTTCATGTTTTAGTTGCTTATTTCGTGGCCCAAATTTTGTAGCCAATTCCTATACGTAACAAATGAACCAAAAGTCATATGGAAAGCCAACCAACAATAACAATTTTATAAGCAAAAAGAAATAAATTTTAATAATAGATATATTTTTAAAAATTTACCATTTTTGTTGGTTATTAAGTACTGTTGCGTTAAAATACAAATACGTATAAATAAACGTTTTTAAAATATATTTCTTTTGCTTTTTTTTATATATTTTCACAAAAGAACGCAAAATCTGCGCTAAATTTCACTTCAGTGTGTCACTTTTTTAGTAGCAGCAGCAGAAACGGAGCAACACCACCACTGAAAGAGAGCACTTTTATTGCTATTCTTTTTTTCTTGTTCTGCTTTCCTTTTTAATTTTTGCTTTAAATTTATCTCAAACACTTTTTGTATGGTTATTTTACTACGGACTATATATTATTTAAATTTAACAGCAAATATATGCATTGCCTTTTAATGGGGAATTGTGCAAGTTTATTTAGAAAGTTTTATTATTCGAATTGGATTATTTCTTTTCTGGTAATGCACAAAAATTCCTTTTTTTGGTATGTCTTTTTTCCTATTCCGTTGTTCGATATACACAAAAATGGCGATAAGAATTTACAGTCTCTCCGCATTTTTAACGGCGTTAACGAATTGTTAAACTTGCGGCAATGTCATTTCAATTCACAATATTGCTCATAAAATATTGTGAATTTGTGTTCTTACTTCAAAGTGAATTGTTTAAAAAGAAGAAGCACAGACTGATTATTTCGTATCAATTTTTTTGCTAAACAACAACGAATATATTGCATTAAATTTTACGCTTACACTTATACATTAAATACAAGAACTTAACTATACAATAACTTTTTTCTATTTATATTATAAAGTTCAAGTGATAAAGACAATAAATTGAACACGAAGTAAAAAAATGGCTTCAGCAAATTCTGAAATGAGTGACAATGGTAATGCGCCTCCTACACAGACCACAAACAGCAATACTGGGAACTATGGCGGTATTAACAGTGGAAATCCAACAACAACTAATAGCGCTACAACGGCGGGAAATGGTCTGCTGGAAAGGAATCCATTTATAAAGACTGTAAATTTCGAAGACATTGAAAAATTGCCCTATGAAATTCATCGTTATTCATCATACTCTACTAATTATGTGCCAGAGTAAGTGGAAATATTTGTATCATCAAATTTATTTAATGTCTCGTCTTTTTTTGGTAATTTGCATAACTTTGATGTTTTTGTATCCATTGTAAATGTGTTTGTAAAATTGTTATGCAGCCTTGGCTATGATTTTTGTTCTTTAATTTTCTTTTGTCTCTTTCTTAAACAAAAACAAAAAGTGCAAAGTATTTTAAAAAACAATATATGTACATAAACTAAAACACACGATACATTATAATAAAATGTGTTTGTTGCTAAAGTAGTTGTATAGGATATTTCCATTTGCATAACTGTTGCAATTTTTATTAAAATGTCTCCTTTATTAAACTATATACGACCGTACGGGATCGTATTGTGCAGTATTGATCTATATCAAATTCCTTTGTAGTTCTCTAGCACTAGTACTATTTATAAAAAGAACTCAGCGAAAAAGAAAGTATGCAAAATAATATAAAGAATGCAACAACAACAACAAAGACATTTTCAAATGTACGGTTGTTTTCGTTATTTTGTTTTTATTATTTATTGTTTATATTTATTATTAACCAAAGCAATGTTGACAACTGGGCAACATCTAAATTTAAAAAAAAAATCGCCTAGTAATAAATATTAAAGCAATAATATACCTATTTCACCTTCATTAAAAGTTTTTTTTTAATATCTCATTTGATTTAACCTATAACACTTAACTTTGACAATAGACAAGGCACATAAATAATTTTACGGCATCATTTAGTTATTTTTCATATCTTTATTTCATATGCTTTGGAGTATTATTATTACTTTCCACATTTTTTTATTCCAGAAATATACTCGTAGACTGTCCATCTGACCAGGCGTCGCGTTGGTCAGCTTTTAGCAATAATCCACCTCAATATTTAACATTAAAACTACGACGACCTGCTCTTGTGTACAAAATTAAATTTGGAAAATTTGAAAAATCTCATGTGTGCAATATCAAAAAGTTTCGAGTCTATGGAGGTTTAGATGAAAACAATATGATTTTAATACTAGAAGGGTAAAATTATAATATTATAAAAAAAAACAAAACGATAAAATCAGTAAAATTTTTCTTCTAACTTTCCCGTTAGTGGCTTACGAAATGATCACATACCAGAAACATTTAACTTTAAAAGTGAGATGGCGCATAACTTACCAATGTTGTATATAAAAATTGTACCGATCTTATCTTGGGGTCCAACATTTAACTACAGTATTTGGTATGTTGAACTATTAGGGCAAGATGACCCTATGTATACCAGCGTTTGCCTAAAGGATTATAATAAGGTTCTTAGAATACATAATATATTTCATTGTTTTGAAATTAAATCACGAATTAATTTTTCGTTTTTATACAGTCAAGAGAAGTCGAAATAATACGCTTATGCTTGAAACATTTTCGTCAAAAAGGATATGAAATAGCTTATAAAGCTTTACAAAGACAAACACGTGTTCACCTAGAACATCCTCTCGTATCCGAATTATATGAATTTTTGGTGGTGAAAGGCGAATATGAAAAATCTGAAAGGTTTATAGGTGACTGTATTGATGAAGGTCTAATGGATGGCTATTTGGAACGTCAGGATTATAGACACACTTGGCATGAACAACTAATTCAAAGCAATCACCCAGGTTTTTATACAAATTAGCATTTAATTTAATTTTCATTACATTCAATTTTAATTTGCTTAGGTGTCCGTGGTGGTCATCAACTTGTTGTGGATACTGTAAAACATTCAATATATTTGCATGGCGGCTGGAATGGTTATCAAGACTTAAGCGATTTATGGGTATACGATATATGCGGTAAATCTTGGACACAAATATACGAACATTCTGAGCAATTTAATGGACCTACTCCCAGATCGTGCCACAAAATGGTTTTTGATCCAGTTAGCGAAAATATATTCATGCTAGGTCGTTACTTGGACAATTCGATTAGAACAATTGAATATATAAAAAGCGACTTCTTTTTATTTGACACACGAGCACAAACATGGTTGCAAATTTGTGACGATACCAGTCAAGTAGGTGGTCCTCAGCTGATATATGATCATCAAATGTGTATTGATGTTGACAAACGTACAATTTATGTATTTGGTGGTAAGATCTTAACCCCACGCAGTGTTAGTGCCTCGACAAGTGAACCAGAATATTCTGGTTTATTTTCTTATCATATTGCCACCAATACTTGGAATCAAATTTTAGTGGATTGCCATCATCCCTCTGCTTCACAACCTGATGTATTATCAATTAAATCGCGTGTCACCCATTGTATGGTCTTTCATAACGTAAGTATTATCTTCTTGATATGGAAACTTTTCAACATAAAATAAAATTTTATTACGATATCAGATTACCCTTAAAAATGTTTGTGAATAGCATATACATATGTATACTCGTATATAATTTTTATAAATATTCTGTAGATGAAACGGAAACTTTATATTTATGGCGGTCAACGTGGCAAAGAGGATATGCATGACTTTATCAGTTATGATGTGGATACTCAAACATTAGAATATTTAAATAAATATCCTAATAACGGGCAAGGAGGCGGAAGTAACAGTGACAATGGTAACAGTAGCAACAATACTGATGGAAAAATTGAACCGCCTCCGGTTGCTCTCAGAGCGACTATTGATTGTGAACGTGACGAGATCTATGTATTTTCGGTGAGTGTAATCATTTAAAAAATTTCTCTTTGCAGTAATATTTTTATAAAATCTTATTTTTGTATAGAGCTTAAGCAAAATTAAGGATCGTCGGGATTGCATGAATACAAGTGATGCCTCAAATTCATTTTGGTTGTATTCCTTAGAAACTCATACTTGGTCTCAAATTTACTCCTATCGTTACTCCTATCCGTATCCAAATACTGTGGCTATTTCAAATCTTAAAGAACCTTGCCCACGTTATGCCCATCAATTAGTTTATGACGATCATGCCAAACTTCATTACCTTTTTGGCGGTAATCCTGGTAGGGTAGTTGCACCACAGCTACGACTGGATGACTTTTGGATATTGCAATTGGAAAAGTATGTAGCTAAAGTTAAATACCAAACAAATTATATTAATGATTATCTGGCATTTCAGGCCTCAACGTGAAGAAATCTTCAAATATTGTCGTTACTTACTGCGTAGACAGTGTTATGAAGAAATGATCCAATCGGATTTTGTTCAAGCAATGCAATACTTACGCACAAATGTAGCCGAAGTCATTGACCATGACAATATAGAACAATTGGAAAATGTAAGTTATCAAATACTTACTGCTTTCTTTTATTATTTTCACAACCCTTTTTTTCTCTTTAGTTTCATAAATTGGCGACGTTGCTTTTTAAAACAGAAGATGTTACAGATTTGGACCAATCATGTTTGGACAGCACTGGTTCAGACTTAAATTTGTCATCGACCAACGAAGAAGGTATTTTAGTAAACAAAATTTGTGTATTAATATTGTGATGTAAAATTTAAAAATTGTTCGTATAAAATTTGTAGATAGTATGAGTGATCATACTGAAGAGTCACCATTGGAATCTGTTGAAAATACATCCGGTAGCTCGGATGCTGCCTCTTCCTATACAGCATATCGAAAGTTGGGTGGAAAACGTTCGCGTCGTGATTTTTATAATAAATTGAGGTCAAAACGATCATTTCTATTTAATAAAATTGTTCAATTAATGCCTTCATATATGGTACAACCAGAACGTAATCTAAGCGATTTTGTTACGGTGTGAAAAACTTTATTGACTGACGGTTTGAATAATTTGATTTTGTTAAAACTGCTGCTGAAACTATATTGATTTCCTGTATGTAAAATTTAAAAGACTTGAATAATTAACTTTAATACTTACAATAGCGTATGTTTACTTTCCCTTTTTGTAAAGAGATTATTATATTATTTAATTTAACAAAGTTTTTTATTTAATTTTTTTCCTTTTTCTTTATATAACTTTAATATAGTAAAAGATGAAAGTTTTTGTGATATTAAAATTTAATCAAAGGGATGTAGATATGTATTTGACATATTATTTATATTTCTTATAGTTTTGTTTATGTCCATAAGTTTCTTGTTTGTTTTTCCTTTTTAAGTTAAAAAGAAAACTGAAAAACAATGCCCAACTTTGTTAAATTAACTTTAAGTAGAATATTAATCAAAATAAATAACGTTTTTTCATATTTTAATATACAATAGTTTTAGATTTCTTTCTTAATGTAAGAAGCTTCACATTTGACATTTACATTTTACTGGAAATATATGAACTGAGTAATATGTGCATCAAGAACTAAGTTTATCCGGTCAAGAGTCTTGAGAAGATTACGCAACTGATATACGGTTGCCACCCGTCAGCTGACAAATTAAAGTTGTTGAAAAGTATAAATAAAATTTTAAAATGTTGGTTGTCAGTTACCATCTTTAATATATTTCTGACTGAAAGTCGATTGCCATCCAAAAACTAGATCTAAAAGACTGCCTTATAACGTTTTTAGAGTTTTTTTATTTTTTTGCTAAATGCCCCACTATACGTATAGCAATTGTCAAAAATCCACGTATAGTGCATAAGCATTCCATACCCTGAATTGTAATAAATTGCGTTATCAGTCTACTTTGAATGAATTGTCTATCGGAAGAGAAAGAAGCAGAACAATATATAATTGGGAGTGCATTTCTCTTAAAAAGTATAATTTTGATGATAATAGTGCTGAAAAAATTAAATTAATCAATTATAAATCCACAACAGTAATTAAAAACATTTCATTGTTAATAATTGTAACTAATCGCATGATTTGTACAGGAGACTGTGTAGTTCTGCCACAATTTGTACGCCCCGCACATTATGATTGTGGGTGTTTTTCTTTAGATGTAATAGAAAACAAATAGAGAAAAACAAGTGTTGCAACAACAAACGTATTTGGCTTAAAAGAATTTTATGCTTTTAATTGTTTTCAATAAAAAGGGCATGAATGTGTTTCGCCAGCAGTGTCGTTGAAGCGCATAAAAAGCTATTTATAGCAAACGCGGGTGGTGGCAATAGCAATAGTAGCGGCAGCAGTGCAGTGGCAGCAAATGACAAGCGGGACTCCTTAAGTGGCATTAAGGGCATACGCAGCGATAAGCGTGGCAGTCTAAGTGGAAGCAGTAGCAGCAATAGTAATAGTTTGAAAAACACAAAGATGTCTCGCAGTAAGACTCGTATACAAACGGAAGTCTGTGGCGATTGTGGAGCCTCTGGTAAAAATATTAAAGCAAATAAATAGTTCAAATTGTTAAGATAACAAAATCAATTGAATTTATTTCACTTGTTAACAGATCCCTCTTGGGCATCCATAAACCGTGGAATTCTACTCTGTGCCGATTGTTGCTCAGTACATCGAAGTTTGGGACGGCATATTTCCATAGTGAAATCTTTGCGTCAGGGCACTTGGGAACCTTCCGTTTTGAATTTTGTCAATTCGTTAAATGCTCATGGTGCTAATAGTGTTTGGGAACATCATCTACTGGATGGCACAACCTCATCGGGTAACAAGGGTATACCACGTATACGTAAACCCACATCTAAAGATCCCTTGCATCCAAACAAATCGGATTTCATAAAAGCCAAACACGTTCAATTGGCTTTCGTTTTGAAACCAAATTTACAAGATACCGACGATGACATCACTGGTGCTAATTTAGAGCATGAATTAAGTAAACAACTACATGCCAGTGTACGTACCAGTAATTTAGAGACATCTCTACGTCTTCTGGTACAAGGTGCTGATCCAAATTTTTTTCATGAGGAAAAGCGTTCAACACCTTTACATGTTGCAGCTAAATTTGGTCAGGCGTCACAAATTGAATTGCTAATTGTCTATGGTGCCGATATAAACGCAATTGACGGCAATGGCTTAACTCCGCTTGAGGTCGCCAAAGCCAATAATCATACATTAATTGCTGAACGTTTATTGGATGCCATGTATGAGGTCACCGATCGTATTATTGTGTTTTTGGGTGGCAAAAAACCTGATCACACGGTAAGTTAACTGGCTATGAGTCATAATTATGAATGAATTTTTGAATTTTGATTTGATTTGATTAGAAAGAAATGATCAAGTGTGTGAAAGTAGTTTGTATTGTATTGTGGAGAGTTTGTTTACGATTTTCCATTCGATTAAACATTCTTAAACGTTAGTAAATAGATCTCATAATAATATGTTTATTGTATCTTTAGTCTGGACGTCATTTAATTATACCCGAATCAAATACTGCCGAAATAAGTGAACAATTAAAAATTGCTCGTGGACGTTTGCAGCTAGTGCCTAATAAAATGTTCGAAGAGCTTGTAATGGATCTATATGATGAAGTCGATCGTAGGGAAAATGAAGCCAGTAAGTTAATGAAAACTAGCTTGATATTAAATTAAATATTTAATATTATTTACTATTAACAATTCTTTTAGTATGGGCTACATCCATTGTAAATGGTGAAAACGTTGCAGTGCCATTTTTACCAGCCAATCCATTTTTAAGTGCCACACGTAATCAGGTATGCATTTTTATTTTCATTACTTTGTTTTTGCTCTGTTGCAGCAGGCAATTAAACACATCTTTAATCGTATGGTTGTTTTTAATTACATACTATATATAAAAAATCTCTGTAATTAATTTAGGGTCGCCAAAAACTTGCACGTTTTACTCGTGCAGAATTCAATGGTTTGTTAACGGATGTTTTAATTGATGCACGACGTCGTCAAAATATGGCAAATTTACGTCCATTAGATACATCACAAGCGTCGTCGTCATCTAATGCAGTTGCCATGCAAAATAATAACAACAATGCATCTGTTATTTTCAATGCGATTCCATCTTCAGTTTTGAGTGGTAATGATTATCACGATCCAAATTTATCTGATGATGAACCAATTTATGATCCAGTGGCTGACGATGATTATGAACCAATGCCACCTATAGCCCAGCAGGTAAATTTAATGCGTCAAAAAATTTTAAAACTGAATAACAGTTTTGGTTAAACATCTAAACTTAATAACAAATTTTTATATTAAAAGCTCAACCAATTTTTTAACATTTAAAAGTAACTGAACTTGTAGTCTAGAGATTAAAGAAAGTCTCTTTAATATATTTTTTTTTTGCTTTTGATATTATGATGATAGTATTACGATGATAGTAGTTATAGTACTATTTTATATAAACATTTATACATGCATATTTACAATTTACAATTACATAGTTATAGTGAAAAAAAAAAATAATAATAATTCAAAACAATATCACATCAACTAATTTATTATTACTTATATTGTGTTATATACATATGCTTAGATTCATTTTCACATATAGAGAGAGCAATGTTACAAATGATTTTTAAAAAGATTTTAAAATAATTTTTTAGTGACAATTATACGACGTTCCGGGATGGTCGATGTGACTAAAAAAAATTGTTTAGCGGTTAATAAAAGAACAACAATATGGCGCTGTTATTTGAGAATAGTTTATGCTATTTATCGTTATAAAAAAGATCAAAATATTGCTCGTGATTAAAGTAGTATTTATTTATTTATATTTTTTTTTTGTTGGGACTAATTGATAATGATTAATTTATGTGTTTGTGAATTTAAAAAAACTCATCACAATCGATTGGTGCTTAAATGGATAGTGGATGATAGACGTATAAAGGTCTGTTATATAATAATCACTGATAAAATAAAACCTTTTTAACAGTAAGGAAATAACAAGGAATTTTTATCTGTTGTATCAAATAAAATAAACAAAAAATAAAGCAAATATTTAACTGCTAAATAAGAAATAAAACAATAAAATTATTTCGTTTGTATGTTGCATGGATTCGGTTTGAACTGCGTTCTTTGTTTCAAGGTTAAAATTTCAATTAAATTTAATTAACATTTTATTAACATTTAATTTTAAATCATATTAGAATTGAAATAATTTTATAAATTATTTGTTACATTGCCTACTTACATAAGCTATAATCTATTAGTCGTACACATATGGATATCCGTATATATATATGTAGCTGTCAAGTAATAATTAGTCAAAAAGGAAATACTTAACAAATACTATCTTTATTATAAATTTACAATGATAATGTATTTTTTTTTTGTATAATAAATTCAACAAAAAGAAGTAACTTTCGAATAAATAAAATAATTTTTAACATTTAGAAAACAAAAACAAATTATTCTCACTTAAATAGTTGGATTTTTATTAGAAAACATTTATTATTTATTTATTTAGTTCTTAGTTAATATTTTTTATAATTTTTGTTTTTATTTTATTTAATTTTTTTTTTTGTTTTCTTTTTTTTTTTCAATTAAAGGCTATTGTACATCAATCAGCCAAGCCCGATGAAATGACAAATTTTGAAATGGAAACGTTACGTAAACAAATTAATGATTATGTTACGGAAATCAATCAACTAAAGACTGTAGTACAGAAATTATCGAACGAGAACACTGAATTGAAATCAAAATTTTCAACTGTACAACCATCGACAACAGCATCGAATACCAGTGTTTATGATGAACCATTGTGAGGATTTATTTTCTTATTTAACTTTTATTTCTGAATTATTTTTTATTTTGTTTTTTTTTTTTTTGTTATGTTTAATTTAATATTTTTCTTTTATTTTGTTTTTATTTTTGCTCGTGTTCGAAAACATAAATTTTTTAATCACAAGGCGTATTGAAAGTACCGAACATGACCATGAACCGCATTCTTTGCCTGAAGGTCTGAATTCAAGTTTAGCCAATAACACAAGTACAGCCCAAACACATGCGGCTGCAAGTTCTTCATCTTCTTCTTCGGCTACAAATTCACAGCAATCGACTATTAAGAGGCCAGCCAGTATGTATGAACGTCGTCTTCAGTCCAACGTAACGAAAAACAATGCTGATGCTCGTAATACTACTTCGATGTATCAAATGGCCGCCGATAAATCATTTACCGAAGAAGTTAACCAAAAGACCGATATTGTTACACATCGTCTTAAAGAGTTGATACACTCCATGCAAGATCCAAATAATCGTGAAAACCTAGTACCATGTGCTGAACGCATACGTGCAGCTGTCTTAGAATTAATCAATGTTTTTACAACACCAGTAAGTATTAAGAAAAAATAATATAAGTTTGTATAGATAGCATAATTAAGCAAATAAATTTATTTTTTTATTTTTCTCTCAGAATAATTGTAATGAAACGATACGCGAAACGTTAATGCAATTAACACGTAATAATATTTTAATACAACATAGTTGTGAAAATTTATGCAATTCATTCGATACGAACGATAAAGCCGCCATTGAAAAATATACAAAAGATGTACGCGAGTGTGCATATTATATTGCCAGTGCCACAAAAACTTTAGTTTTACAATTGGAATAGTTTTATAGAATTTTATTTTCGTAAAACAACTCCTCTATCCAATCCATAAAAACAAATCCCGTAATTATTTTTATAGCATTTACAAATTATATTACAAGCATATACATATAATTTATTTTGAATATTTATCAATATGCACGTACGTACATTATCATATTCTCTGTAGCAGTTTAAATATGGTAACGATACGAAAAACGTTAAAAAATAACATAATTAACATGTTCTTCCAGCAATAACAATTTAAATATGCCTTAAATAAATGAAATGAAATATTTGTAAAAAAAGGATACAATTTAAATCGCACCGTTTTTATTTTCAAGTAATTTAATATGCTATAAAGTTATCGTCTACATGAATCAAGCAGAAGTTAAAAAATCTGAAACGTATGCCTACGCTCTGTCCTTAGAGTTAGCTTTCTGAGTTTGTCTAACACCAAGTGCATTGCTGTTCTCGAAGTTAGCTAACGCATTGCCGTTCGAGTATACACTTCATTTAATTTATTTATTGGTAAGTCATATACAACAAGACTATAATCTTATAATTATAATACAACCTTAAATTAACATAATTATTACATATAAAAAAAGTTAAAAATAATAGACATTCAATATATACATATAAAAAAACGAAAGTATAATAAAGAATTTAATGCATATACATATACTAAAATATAGCGAAAAAGTTATTTTTAAAATGCACTGCATTACCTGCTAATTGTACAGTACGAGGTAGAAAGTTCCAATAACGCTCAGCACTAGTTAAGAACTGCTAATCAAAATTTAAAAAGACGGGTATAAATTAGCATCTTTTCTCTCTCAGAACTCGCACATCAAAATCGTCTAAACAAGTAATCGGGTTTCCTTTTGTAAACGATTTCATGTAGCAATATACGTGTCCTTATTTTAAGCAGAGTTTTGGAAAGATACACCATACGAAGACCTCGCATATGCAGACGTGTCATCATATCATTTTACTATGCAAAATCAACAAATTAATTTTATTATAAATTTTAAGTTTTTTTTTTATTTAATTATAAAATTTCGTCATATACGAGTCTCAACTGTATTAGTAAATATTTAAAAGCTTTAAGCAGATACGTATTTTGTAAATTTCATAGAATTTGTGATTTTTTGCAGTAAAAAAAAAAACTTTTTATGGCTAACTCAATGAATTTGAGCTTTATTTCTATAGTTAAGTAGCACCCCTTTAATTTCGTGGATGTAAGAAAATGTAATACTCATTTAAATTTATTCGAATTAATTTTTTTAAGTTCAAATACATTAGTAAAGCTATCAATTACTATATGTATTATACATACATAGCAGTATATCTACATATTTATATTCTATTTATACACCACACTCGTACATTGATGTCTCTAATTTATAATAATTCCAAATATCAGTGGTCAAATTGGCTGCCGCCCCAAAAGCATAGCTTACCTGTTTCCCATAGGATTCCGTTGGAATACCAATTTAAGGACTAAAAAATGTACAGGCATTTTGTCTTTACTTATAAATACGAGAAATTGAAGAATTAATTTCTCGAATAAGAACGTTGTTCACCTCATTCACGTTTGGCAACTGCCAATTTGTAGGTACCGAAAAAAATTAATTTTTTAAGTAAAACTTTAGAGTGGTGATTGTCAATTGTCATCTATAAGACCACATACATACATAATTGGTCATTAGAAACCTTCAGTCAGGATTACGACCTAGCTTCTTACATCACTTATGTAATGAGTGACAGGACCTACATTTAAAAGTCGACTTCTTTTCATGACAATTTCATTTACATGCAGATTTTTTGTCAGAAATATGCGGAGAGGCAGTGGCCGATAAAATATTTTTTCATATTTCGATTTGTTAGAGATGTCTGATCTGGTGTAGCCTCACATCTAATAAGCCAACACACTTACAATACCGTAAAATTTTGAATTTATCACTTTTTGCAAGTAAAATAAAAAAAATTATTTACTTCTAATCGTTATTCGTTTCTTTATTTAAGTAAATCCCCTTTAATTATTCAAATAAGTCCTTTATTGATGTAAATAAAAACACACTGTAACCGATAACACGGTGCTATCAATTTTATTCACGATCCTTATTAACAAACATTAAACTTTTGTTATTCAATACCACTGTGCTTAACGAACACTTCTCTTCGCTCTATTTTTACTCCTTTATTTTACGTTAAGTAATTTCACCATCTTTCTATGAAATTTTTGTTGTAGGATTTTTGATCTATGTTTTGTTCTTTTCTTGTAAATTCCTACATGATTGTTTGTGCAATTACTGTTTACCGTTTGATGTGAGTATTTCGTGTTGTTGCCTGTTTGTCTTGTTTGATGATTTTCGTTTAGTTTAGTTTTGTCCGTGTAAGAATATTGTAGTCTGAATGGAGTTTTAAGTGTTATTTAATTTATTATTTTAAAAGTGATAATTTGTGAACAACTTATCTGTGTAAACTGGATCAATAATTAAAACAAACAATTTTTCTATATAGGTATGTATTGTATTTTGTGTTATATTTTTATTTATTATACTTGTATTTATTTATTTCATTTATGTATATTGTTTTTTAAACATTTATCTCGCCTATAAATTATATAAATTTCATTAATGCACTATTGCTTATAAATACATTTTGCCTCTGTTGTGTAAAAGAATCCATAGGTATAAAAATTATTAATTTTCTATTGTTGAACAAAATATATTTAAAATTTATTATTAAGTTGGATTGCAAAATTAAATAATTGAGTGTTTATACATACATATGTACATACCTATGTATATGCTGTTTTCTTATATCGTTCAAAAATACTTTTTGTTGTCTTTTTAACGCAAAAAAATATTAGTAAAAACGGTTTTTAAATTTAGAAATTAAACCATAATATTAAAACTAAAGCTATAGATTTTCTAGGCTTTAAAATATTTAGACAAAATTGTAGGTACTTCATTCAATTCTTCATTTATGTATATTTCAATATTATATGTATGTGTATATTATTATATATATATATATATATATATATATATATTTAAATATTATTCGATTTTATTTTTATTTATTTAAAAAATGCTATATTTGCATATGGAGGAAGTATATAAACAATATTAAATATTTAAATTTTTATTTAGTTTATTTATTTTGTTTTTAATATGTAGTTAACTTTTTTTACATCATCAGTTTTACTGGTTTACTTAACGATAAACCGTATTAAAAAGTTATTAGTTATGAAATGAAAGGTTTAAAAAATCATAATAAAATTTTAAAACATATTTGTATTATACTGTTTGCTAAGTGGATCTCAGTAAACTATTTCGAAATTTAAGGTAGTAATCAATAATGCCAGGAACGATTCGTTTTAAAACTTACAGCACGAGAAAATTTAAAAAAAAATTAATAACCCAGGCACTAGGCTATATTTTATAATTTGAATTTCAGAGTTGTTCCATCGCGTTTTTCGGCTTTTGCGGCGCTGAATTCGATTACGACTTCAGAATTGTTCCATTACCTTAGGGTTTGACTTTTAGTAACCGAAATGTGCATTTTTGACTATATTCGATATTACATTGCGAATTATTTTTTTTTATAAAATCTCGCTGTAGCATCTGAAAAAGCTAATCTTATGCGGCTCCTACTACATAATGCGATTTGTTGTACAACTTGATCAACAAATTGCAAGATTCGTTGGCTGATTTGGCCAACGGTTGGTCGGTTGGTTGATCAAATTGAACAACCAAATTTTGGTACGTACCACTCTCATTTTGACACCGTAAATGCAGCATAATAGATAGATAGATAACATTTCAAAAAAAAAAAATGAATTAGGCCTGGAACAGAATAAAGTAGTTGTAGTAGAAGCTGAAATTTACGACGTAAAGAGTAGCGTAACAAAAAAAATGTGAACAGAATAGTAAAGCTCTTTTATAATATAATATAAATATATAAATATTCTTTTCAAAAACTTACAGAATAGCACAAGAATATTAAGTGAATTTTCTATATAAAATGCATATCGAATTGTATAATAAATGCATATTCAACTACACCTTTCTCTACGCCATCATTAAATTTTATGTTTCATATATTTTTAATGTGAATATATTGAAAATCATGGAATCCCCCTTTACAATTTATATTTGTGGCGTCACAAATTTCAAAAATTAACATTAGACGTTTCAGCTTCTACTACTCCAACTACTATAACTACGTATGCTGTTTTGAACTTTTGACAGCTTTCAGCGTTACTCGTTACGTAATATTGCAGCGACTATTCTGTTCCCCACTTTAAAGTGAAAAAATAATGTGTAATTTCATTAAGGCATACAAAGATATGTTGGAATTATGGAATGCTAAAAGTAATCTTTCATTTTGAATGTTGATGCCACAAGAAAAATTTATAAATAAACTTGGACAAACATTTGGCCGAAAAATCGAAATGTGTAGAGGAAACTATCAATTTGTTCATTTAACATATATGGGCCGCATTATACTTCAAAAACCCTTCTTGAATTTTTGTTTTTGTAAAATTTAAACGAAAACAGTAAAGTACTATTTTATGGTAAATTAACTGTAATTCCGAGACAAAAGAGATATCACAAATGCTCATAAAGAGATTAAAAACTTCGCTTATAGCCTAAAAAGGTTTTTATTCTCAGTTAAATTAAGATTTCTCGAATACTTAGAGTGAAGGAGCAATTCCGAGATCGAATTGTTCTAATTCAGCGTACAAAAAACCTTTCGAAATGTATGGTTTTATGCCAGGGTTAAAAATCTTGTCGGCCTGTGATATTTTTTATTTTCATGTCTTATCATTTTGAATCATATGCTTTAGAATTACGTTGAGTATAGTTTTAAATTGTACTGAGTTTTGATTTCAATTTGATAAGTCAATCATAATCATGATTTAATAATTTAATTGCATAATGCTGTCAGCTTGATTATTGCGATTGGAAAAAGTTTATTAAATGAAATAAGTTCGAATTTTTTGTCTCCGAATTATTTTTCAATTTCCCACATTTCCCTTTTCATTAGGGATACAAAACATATATTCAGCATTTTAAGTAGTTCGAATTCGAATTCATTAAAAAAAGTAAAACATTTGTTGTGATATACAAGTATTCATTATTTTTCCAAAAGATGGCTTTAGTAATCTGCATCGCGCAATGCAAAAGTGTGACTTCATCACTAATGGGAGCATTAGAAAAAATTGAAATGAAAAATTGAAAAGTTTGAATTAATACCTTGACGCTCACTATTGGTTACGACTATCAAATTAGCAAAAAGAAAACTCCTTGCCCTCTACACTTTTTCATCGATAATAGCGAAAACTCGCCAGAGTAGAGTTTTGATATATTAAACGAGAACTCGTGGTTCAAACCGTTGCTCAGACATTTCGTACAAAACGAAATATTGAAAATATGTATATTTCTTTGGCGACAATTTAAACAGAATTAAAAGGAAAATTCATTATTGTCCTACAAAACGTCATGGATTGAATTTACATCAAAAGCGTATGACTGTACTGTTAGGAGGTATTTTACGGCATCAGTATCAGTTGAATCGATTAAATTTGAAAAATAATAAAAACATTGTGTTCCATTAGATCAACGGTAGGCCAAAAGAAGTCTATGTCGATTCCTTGAATTTTGTTATGCATTGTCGGGACCCCTTAATAGTCGGGGCCTGGAATACCTAGTAAATAAAAGATTTCTACAACGTATGTTCTTTTATATTCAATATTAACACATTGGATACGGCGGAATAGTTGCCGTAGTCTAGTATGTAGTGTGTCGGCTTATTAGACGTGAGGCCAGGGTTCAAACCTCAGGTCAGACATCTCTAACAAAATGAAATACGAAAAAATATTTCTTCGGCGACTTCCTCTCAGCAGATTTCTGGTAAAAACTCTAAGAGTAAATAAAATTGCCATGAAAAAGTTTCTCAAAAATCTGTCGTTCGGAGTCGACTTTAAATTGTAGGTCCCGCCAATCATGTATAAAATTAACACACAACATAAGTGGTGTAAGAAACTAGGTCGTACTCCTGACTGAAGGGTTGTAATGACCAATTATGTACAAAACAAAATAAACTTGAGAGTTTTAATGCTTTGCTGATTAAAGAAGAGGAAAGTTGCTAAAGGGGACTGTTTACTGAAATTTCAGAGCCTCTTTAATAAATAAAAGTCTATGACATCCTTAAGCTCACTAGTTTTCATAGTTTTAAATTTTTCCTTTGAAAAAAACTTACGATGTTTTCCAACTTTGAAAGCTGAAGTAAAATAATTACAAACATAACTTAAGTAGAACTAAAAAAGAAACAAAAGTTTAATATTGTTTAAAAGTTTAGTTGATTATTTTTTTTAAATAATAAAAAACAAAATTTTATTTAATTTTTTTTGTAAATTAATCATATAAATTCGAGTGTTATTTTTGTTTTTTCTTTTCGTCAATAATTTTATTTTCTTAATTTCTAAATGTTTTATAAGTTTGTCTTTGCTAATGTCTTAAATATTGTTGTTGTTGTTGTTATTTTATAAATAATATACGAGGATTTTATAATTAGTAGTTGTGTTTATTACTAATTTAAATACGTTTACGTTTGAGTATATAGTATGTAATTACGTTATTTGCTTAAATGTAATTTTAATTTTGGGTTTTTTTTTCTAATAATAAATCAAAAATATGTATGTGGTGTATATGATATTTAATAATAATTTAGTGCTAAAAAACTTTTCGAGATGTGCATTGCAAATATTTAAAATAATTATTTTCCAATCAATTTTTCTTATTTTGTAAATAAATAAATTTCTTTTAAAGCTTTTTCATTTAAAATTTTAATATTTTTTTTAGTTTTCTTTTTCTTTTTAAGTTAATTATTTTGAGGTTTGCTTTTTTTTTTATTAAATTAATAAATATTTATAATAGAAAAGGCATTTTTGTTTTCTTTTTTTTTTCTTTTCATTTACAAATAATAAATACAATTTTTTTTACAACATAAATTAAAAAAAAAACGATAACGAAAAAGAATTATAACAATTTCACTACAACATTGACGTACATTTATATTTATAAATAAAAACTATATATTATATTATATGTATGTATATATGTGTAATAAAAGAGTATATCTTCTGTTATTTAGTTTAAAAACAAATTTAGGATAATGAATTTAAGAAGGAAAATGCGCCATGTAACGTGTTGCGAGTCATTTCGTATTTGGGTTGAAGTTAAGTTTTTACAATCTTTTTTGTTTAGCTATATAGAGTTGTTCAGATGGTGGTGGTTTAAGTAGTTTAAGTTATCATTATTCGATTTAAATTTATTCATCATCAGCTTCAGTAATTGTTGAATTCTTAATTGAAGTCTCCTTTTTCATTAGTAGTTGATTGTAGTGCTAGAAAGAAAAATAAATAAAAGAATTAATAAAATTAAACGAATCGTACAATACAGTGGTGGCCTTATAATTAGAAACGACTTAGCGACATGTATGTTTGTTAATTTGTTTTACAGTTTTCACTGTGTACCTGGGATCAAAGGGTTTGTTTGGAGGACGTCTTACATACGTTTTTCCATCAGATTGGGCAAATTAAAATTAGATTCGTCACTCCAGAGAACTCTGTTCCAGAAACATAGTTTCTAATTATAAGGCCAACACTGTATGTACAGTAATGGTTATCGTCTCCATGTGATGCAGAAAGTCACAAACGAGAAACAATCATTCAAATCTATTTCTTATAATCAGTATTATTATTATTATTGTCGTGAAGTGATGCCTTAGTTCTGCGACCCCTCAAATTTTATAGGGTATCCCTAAAATGTTTCCATAAAGCTTATTTCCTGATAAATTTTGGGGTTCTGTTGAAAGTCAACGATGGCAATTCCATGCCTAGCGCTTGCTATGAACCCAAGTGTTTTTTCCTAGGATGAATTAACGGTCCACACGTTTCATTCTGAATAAATGAGCTGTCAAAAGACCGGTTACCAAATTCACGTTATTTCTGGATGGTACACTGCTTAAAGGACACCACCCAGTTGTGTTGACCCTTATTTTTTCGTTATCTTTGGATTTTTCTACAGACCGAGAAGTTCTGTACTTTGTCATCCATATGGATATCATAGGTCCTGTTAATTAGTTCCGCGGCATCATACGCTGTGTGGTTGTGTATGAACTACTGACAAAACTACCTGTCTGCCAAGGATATTTAGATAACTCTTCTATCCTACGACCTATTTATGATCTCGTGAGAAGGGTTATCAAATGCGCATCGACTCAGTAGATCTGCTTGCCCTATAAACGTGTTGTCTAGGATGCAATGGTACCCTTTCCAATATCTCACACCTTATATAGTTATCCACAACTTTCTCAAGTGTTTTTACATGATAGTCCAATTGGTTTGAAGGATTTTGGTTGTGTTCTGGACTTTTTAACCCACTTTTAGGATAAAGGCCATCATCACCCTTCGTCAGTCCGTTGGTATAAGTTCCCAAGAGCTCGACTACTGCGGCATATATTTATTATGAATGGCAATAGTTCCTCTGGGCTCCTCTGTAAAAGGTCTGGAAAGATTTTAGCCATTTCCGGAGTCTTGTGCTATAAAAGGCGCTTAAAGTTTATAATCGGAGTTGCAAATGCACAAACCCGCAGTCTTAATATAGGAACTCAGCCCTCTAAGGTCAATATCGGATACGCCTGGTAACCAAATGATTAGTGAGTTGCCAAAATAACAACATATCGACCTTACAATCAGACTCATGTAATCTCTATTTGCACCCCCAACAATACTTTTTGAATTATTTTGCTGCAGAAGGTCAAGTAAACCCTTGTTTGGAAAACTCACCAAAATAGTAATCCTTGAATGTGTGCTTAATTACATACATAGTTGGTCATTACAACCATTCAGTCAGGATTATGTTGTGTGTGTTAATTTTATGTATGAGTGGCGGAAACTACAGTTTAAAGTCGACTCCGAACGACAGATTTTTGAGAAACTTTTTTCACGGCAATTTGCGTGGAAGTCGCTGTACTAATATTTTTTTATATTTCGTTTTGTTCGAGTTATCTGATCTGGGGTTTGAACCGAGGCCTCACGTTTAAAAAGCTAAGATACTACCTACTAGACTACGGCTACTTCTTAATTACCAAAATCATATGCAAGCGAATATTCATTGCTGATAGGATTTTAATTTAATTTTGATAATCCTTTCCATAAACACTAATAAACGACGCCGCGAGGTTGTATAAAACTAAGACGTTAACCCGTTTGATATTAATCTGCTCATATAACCGTTTGATATTAATCTGCTCATGAACCAGTTTTTAATTATTAATAGCCCTTTTCCTAGCCATGGATCTCCACTTGCATTTAGTTTAAAAAACGTGCAGCGTTGTTCTACTCGAACATTTTCGTATTTTCAAATCACAATGTACAGAATACCGACCACGTTTTAAACTTACCTCTGCATTTTGTATGCGTATTATTCTATGTTGTATTTTTGGGGCCAATTGGCAACTGGCCTGTTCGAGGTCATCAAGGGAAGCACGTCGTAACATCTAAAAACAGAAATAGAGAAAGAATATTTATTTTATGATAACAAAATTCTATGGTTTGAATCAGCATTACTTTTGAGCAATTTGTATTTGTTAAATCTATTGATTTAGCTTGATGGCCCGCTGATAGCTTTCGTATGGGTGAAGGACCATCTAATTCTAAATTATCCAACATTTGGACCATACTATGACGGCGGGATAAAGTCACCAACGATTGGCGATGTTTAGTATGATGGCCACCTTTGCCGGTGCGTAAAGTAATTGCCTTAAAATGATTTTGTACTGTTAAACCAAGTTCTGGACAGGAATCATCATCCATCTGGAAGAAGAATTCATTTAAAAAAATTAAAATTTTCTTTCTTTAGATTATCATAAATGAGCAACAACAACATACCAATACTTTAGCGTCTTTAAACATGGTAAAGCCATCACAGCCATTATAAATATAACTTTTAATACAGATTTTATAGGACTGATCCATATTTAAATATTCATCGCCTACTTGCACTAATTGTGGATCTATTCTCTGTCCAGGTGGTTTGGCAGGATCAAAAGCAAATACTACACCCGATACCTAAAAACATTTACAAACATTTACTAAAGTTTTGTTAACGTGTATTTGTATTTGATAAAACACTTACTTGGGGAAAACGGCCTTCCAGTTTTGGATAGCTGGACACGGAATTTTCTAATGCTTCATATAAACATTTACCAGTAATTTCTAGCAGCACTAAAGGATCCCTCATGGGTATAATGTTCACCAGATCTCTCATGGTAAATGGACCAGGTGGATGTATTTGATCAGATCTAAATGTGCCCGAATTAATTATAACAACATCAGCACCTGTTGCCGCCAGCACTACATCACACACCCAATCGCCCAAATTCGTTTCTTGGGTACGTATGGCCGAAAAACGACCATCCAATTCGACACCAAAGTTACCCAAAACTTCGGTCATTTTAGACTCTATTACTTCGGAATATGTGGCCAATTCACTTTTAAGCTCTTGATCCTCTTCATATTTGGATGTTACATCGATAGGTTCAACATCGATTTTTAATTTGCCATTTGCATCTCGTTCCTTGTGTATAGTGATTTTGGAAAATTGTCGAAAATCTGTACCGGATTTAATGATTTTTATACCGTTCACCTCTTTGATTTCATACACATGATCATGGCCACCCAAAATGAGATCAATGCCGGAACAATTTTCAGCCAAATTTATATCGTTGGGTGTGCGCATATGCGTGAGAGCAATTATTAATTCACAGCCTTCGTTACGTAACTCTGCCGACAATTTATTGCCGGCCTCTACATAGTCTATATACGTGACTTCTTTGGGATCTATGGTCGGCAGGGTTTCCAGCCATTCCCGCTCCACCAGACCAATAAGGCCAATAGATATTTGATTATGAAAAATAAAATGTGATATCTTTCCACCGCCCAAAGGCCGGCCCGTTTCATTATCTACAACATTTGACATTAGCCAGGGAAAGGGAGTTTTCTTAATTAATTCCACCAATACATCCAGACCATGATCTAAAAGTTAACATAATTAATTAAATTTCATACTTTTTTTTTGTTTCGTTTACATACCAAAATCATGGTTACCAAAAACAGCACAGTGAGTGCCAACTGAATTGAGAACGGGCACCATTTGTTCACCCTGGGTAAAAGTACTTACTGTAACGAATAGAATAGCAAATTAAAAAGGATTTTTAAAAAATATTTTAAAGGCTTACACATGCTGGGCGAAAAAATATCACCACTGAACAGCACTAGAGGATTTTCGTCCTGAAATGTTTTGATGGCGGTACAAAAACGTGCCGCACCACCTATGGGCTCAACTTCGGTGGTCACATCCACATTATAGACATCGTTGTAATGCAATATACACAGAGGCTTATCGGTTTGATCGGACATTTTTAAAAGAATTTTCGATTTTTCCAATTGCGTTATAATTGATGTGGAACGATGATAACCGGCAGTAAAGTTATCCACACGACCGCGAGCCCTTGGACTTTGTGGCTGACTTAAGGAGTGGCGTGTATTGGACGTTAGATCTTGATTCGTTAACGATTTTGTATCGTATGTTGAATCTTCAGCATTGAGGGAGGTCGGCGATATTAAGTCTGGCTCATCCAAATCAAATTCGTGTGATAAAAAATTAGGATTTGACGTTTGTATTTGTGTGACAGCACGTTTGCCCGCTTCTCTTACTTCTATTGAAGCCTATGATTAAAAATATTAAAAGAGAATGAAAGTTATTTGTTTGTTTTTGTTTTTTCAATGATAAAATAAAATGATTTTAACTATTATTAAGGCTTTTTACAACATCGACTACATATTTAATTCTAGTTGTAAATGAAAATTGGGAAAAAAATAAGGATTTCTAAGACATTTTTGAATACCAAAAATATTTTTCAAATTAAAAAATTTATTTTTTTTTCAAACTGATTTCAATATTGGAAAATATTTGAAAGCCAATAATACATTAAACATAAGGATATATTTCTTATTATTAATTTGAAAACAAACAAACAAAAAAAAATCACTTTTTTATAGTGCAACCATAGAATATATTACTGAATACCAAAGAAAATGAAATTGAAATCGCCAAAAAAAATTGGAGGAAATTAAATTTAAAATTTTGTTGAAATTTTGAACCAATTTATTTGGGTTTAATGTGAATAAACGACTTTAAGATCGTAATATAATAACCAAAACTCGCTGACGCAAAGTAGTTTATAAAAAATTATCAAAATTTTCTACTTTCGCTGACAGGATTAATATCACATTTTTATGCACGTGTCATATTTCGAATTGATTAAAATCAAATAATATCGAAAAATATTGATAATCATAAAATTATATTTCGTTTTAATTATAATAAACCACGGCAGCAAATGATGCTAAATTGTCCACGATCATATGTACATCGGCTGAGCCATGTATCGGTTTAAATTTGAATCATTGGTTATTTCGTATCTGGCAATACTTATGTATATCATTCTGTTCTGTCACAAAATTAGTATATTATCTCCACTGAACGTAATTAATCGTTTTAAGTTGGGATTTATTGGAAATTTATATCCAAAACAAAGACAATTGGTCGGAAATTACACGAAAATGTCGTATAAAATTTGGTCCCAGAGGAGGACCATTAGTGTCTGGTGTACAGAAGTTTATTGCTAAAGTTTCATTGTTGATGCGCCAAGACGAGAGAGCGTGCTCGTACAGTGCGTACACCCGAAAATATCGAAACTATCTCAACTCGTCATCGTTCTCAAGTAGTGGACTTTCCACGCACCAGTTTACGTCGAATTATGCGAGAAGATTATCGGTATGACGCATTACAAAGTTCAATTGGTTCAAGAGTTGAAGCCGCATAATCCTTCGCTTCGCTAGATGGGCAAAAGAGAAACTACTCGATGCTGTCGCTATTGCAAAAAAAATAACATCTTTCGGATGAACCTCATTTTCATCTTGGTGGTGGGTGCGCGTATTTTGGGCCCAGGAAACCCACATCTTACAGAAGCCACTACATCCATTACGAGTGACTTGTGGAGCGAAGACATCATTGGCCCAAATTTTTTTAAAAATGAGGACGGCTCAACCATTACAGTCAATGGAGACACCTATCGCACCACGATAACAAATTTTTTTTATTTGCTCTTCATGGTATTGATATGAACGATGTTTGGTTTCAACAAGATGGTGCAACTTGCCACACATCTCATGCTACAATCGATTTATTGCGCCAAACGTTTGATGGCCGTTTAATTAGCCGAAATGATGATGTCAATTGATCACCAAGAAGCTGTCATTTGGCACCGTTGGATTATTTCCTGTGGGGCCGCATTAGAGAAAAGTATTATGCCGACAAACCAGAGACAATGAGCATTTGAAGGCCAACATTCGTGATGCAATTGCTGAGATACGACCCCATACACTCGAAAAAGTGTAAGTGCAGGCCAGGCCAATCGCCATTTATAACCGGGACAATTGTACTTCGCAACAAAATAATAAATTTGGCAAAACTTCAAACCGTTTTTGTTTTATTGCATTTTTACATTTAAACTTTTAAATTGCCCACCCTTTACAATTTTCTTAATTCACAAACGAAAAGAAAGTAAAAACTTCTCTAAATGTGTTTTTGAATATAAAAATAATTGGGATTATCTGCTTTAGTAAACAATTTATCAGCATTTTATTTTGAATTACTTCACTTGCCATTACAACTCTTTAGTTAGGATTGATTACACTGCCCAAATTGTGTGTTTAAATTTTTGTCTTATGGTCATATGGGACCTTCAGTTTTAAACGACAGATTTGAGAAGTTTTTCATGGCAATTTTATTTACACTCACAATTTTTTCCGTTTTGTTCGAGATGTCAGAGAACATTTTTAGCGCTAACTGACCTACCACTGGAGAAAAATCTGGGTTATAAACGGAGTATATCGTTTTCCTTTACGATTATGACCTTAAGCATACCGATGAACTTCAAAAAAATGATCAAATGACGACAGCTAGTACGGTCTTTGTCGATAGCCTTAGTTAGCCGATATTAGCTTCATCAAACACCTCAAAAGAGGTGTTGCCTATACTCCTCGAACCCTTGAAGAATTGTGGACAACGTGGAATGGCATAGACCCAAAAACTGTAAAAATTTAGTGAATAGTATGCCGTGTAATGTAGAAGCTATATGTAGTTATAGCCAAAGGACCCTATATAAAATACTGAGCCCAAAAAAGTCGTACAATTTATTTAAAAAATGTAAACTCAAAAAACCCTCCCAATGGCTATTTATTTATATTATTTTAATTTTCTATTACCAACTATGGAACTATAGTTTTGTTGTTGCACTTAACTAGTGTTAACAAGTACTAGCTAAATACTGGGACGTTTATTTGAGTGACCGAATAAGTAGACAGTTGATTAACATAGTGTCTGGTAAAGAAAGCTATTGATAGGGAGCTGATTCCTACCGCTCTTTATTTGCACCTACACTATCTATAATGAAAGCGGTTCAAGGTAAAAGTCGCAAAAGATCTGTCAGCTATAGACTATTAGGAGATTAATTGCATCTCATTGGATTAAAAGTGTGAGACGACCTGTTGGTAGAGTCTCATGACAATAATTGCAAAGACAAAAGGAATAACTATGTCCCATTAGGACAAAGTCAAACAACAAACATGGATGGCGGTCCGCCACCAGCTTTATTATGAATTTCTTATTTATTTCCTTTTTATTCCTGCTTGTTTCTTTTAAGGGGATACGAGGCTGTCACAAATCCTTTCTCTCCCATCTTCTTTATTTTTTCTTTGTGTTACTTTAGTTTAACACGTTTGACTACCGCGGCAATTTTCAGAAAACTTGCCAAAAAATGACAATTTGATTTTTTCACATTAGTGAGTACGAGATAACTTATAGATTGCGTTCCCTTCTAGGGAGCCAAACGTGTTAATTCATTAAGATTTTGTCGAGCTAGACAGAGGATTGCTCTCTACTGTAGCAGGTATTAGGATGAAAGGATTGTCATCTGGCGTTGTCTAAAAACAGCATTGTATGTTGTGATGAGGAACTTGTTACTCACTAGATCCTAGCCCCTACCAAGAGGTAACAATACCGGAACCCATCCTATGTTGTTTGTTGTTGATGTTATCTTCTCTGTAGGGCGGCGGGGGTCAGCGAGTTTTTCTGTGGATTATTTTGTAATACATACATACATAATACATTATTACATACAAAATTCGTAATTGCATACGTAATTAGCCATTACAACTCTTCAGTTAGGATTACGACCTAGCTTCTCGCACCACTTCTGTTATGTGTATTCATTTTATACATGAGTGTTAGGACTTACAGTTTAAAGTCGACAGCGAACGATAGATTTTTGGGAAACTTTTCATGGCAATTTTATTTACTCGCAGTTTTTGCCAATAATCTGCTGAGAGGAAGTGGCCGAAGAAATATTTTTATCATATTTCGTTTTGTTGGAGAGATGTTCGCCCTGGAGTTTGAAATGTGACCTTACTAGACGTAAGCCAACACATTACTTACTAGACTACGGCGCCGTTGATGGGATTAATGCTTCTTAATTATTCAAATTCTAAAACCGTTTATTTCACGGATTTAACCCTGGTTGCTAGAGTTTTATTATCAAACGGTTTAAGCAATACTTTTCGCTACCTAAGGAGCTTCGTAGGCATACACTTTTTAGTCCCGGAGCCATCAATTCGATAACTGATACTATAATTCTGAATACACATCATGATGTGTAATATTGCGATACGAATAGTTAATACAGAATGTTTTTGCTCCTTTCTAATTTTGAAACTGGAACTTGAATTTATTTCAATTTAACGAAATATGTTTTAATTTAAATTAACTCAATTTTATTAATTTTTTAAATTTAATTTTATTAGTTTTGCTTCATATTCTATGGCTAAAAAGAAGCCCAACTCTTTGTAATGCCAATTTTTTGTTTTTTGTTTTAAATAAGCGGGTAAAAATAAAAAACATTAAAAATTATTATATTGTATGCTTGTATTATGGTATTTATATGGAATCAACATAGTTTATCTTACCACAGTAAACATTCGATAGAACATTTTAAAGAGTCGAGCTTCTCAGTGCAATTCTATGGTGCTTTAGATTTCAAATAAAAGTTTTTTTTTATTTTTTTTTTTGCAAACAAAAAGGAAAAACAGGAATAAAAAAATGAAAAAACAAAATACACATTACAATTGGCAATAAATAACATTATTGAAGGTGATAAATTACAACATTTAGTTTGAAATATTTTATTTATTTATATATTTATCTTTGTTTTTAATTATTTATTTAATGTATGTAGAGGCAGACAGATAGATAGTTTTACATCACAGCAATAACAACAAAAAATACAATTGTTTTAATAGAAAAAAAAGAACAAAAAAAAATAATAAGTTTAAGAAATTTTTTTGTTTTTGAACCTGTTTTAACCATCCAACCACATTACGTAGTCCTTTTGTCACTTCTGTCGCTTCATTTAGAGCCGTCGAACTACTGTGTTCAACGATGTCACCCAATTTTGTTCTCATTTGTCCCGATTGTGATGTTATATCGGCCATGATAAAACTGCTTTGAATTTAGTCAAGGGGAAAATAATTGTTTGATTTATTTTTTAATTTTATTTTGTTTTTTAAAGAAAATTTTAAATGTTTTAAATTTTGTTTTTCGAAATTATAAAAGAAAATTATACACACGAAAACAAAATAATTTTTAAAGTTTTAACGAATTCATGTGTGAAGTGAAAACAAAAAATTTAAGGAGATTATAATTGTCGATAACTAAAGGAAAAAACAAAAAAGATTGATGGAAAATGTTGACAAAAATCATAAAAACCAAATAGGTTAGCATAGGTGTAAATCAACTTTTGAATACCCTAAATGTCACTAAAAATTTTATAGATACCTAGTACATATTTACTTTGTTACAGAAGTAGTCACTTATGTATGTATATCCATTCAATTTGTCTTTAATTTCTGATTTATTAGGAATTAAGTATTATCACTAAAGTGTACACAATATTAGATTTATAAAAACATAGATTTTCATGTGTATGTGAACTGGAATAAACTTGTTACGGCTCTAAGCTTAGTTTATCCAGGAATAATTTGAAATTGGTAGCTGGTTTTTTGACAGACAGCAATAAGTTAACGGGGTTGTCTCAGAGTACGCATATTCAGAATGTGTGCAGTCTCAGAGTACCTTTATGCAGAATGGGGGTTGTTTCAGAGTATGAATGAATCATCAGAACATATTTGTGCAGTAATATATCCCACACAGAAACAGCTGCTAGGCAAAAGTCGTTATTGAGACCGAGCAACATTCTGGCGGGTTACTCTCTATTGCGGTGTGAAAAGAAAATGGTACGTAATCGAACAATTGGTACTCTTTATTGTGCTTTTGAATTTTCCTTTTTTTTAATTGGCCATTACAAGCCTTCAGTCAGGATTACCGCCTAGCTTCTCACGTATTTTCCTTACGCATCTAATTTTTTCCCTTGCGCAAATCTGGCATCATTTTCAATTAATTTTGCGCAAGCTATTGCGTAAGCGATACAGAGTACCAAATTGTACTCTTAACGCATTTAACTTACGCATCGAACTTGCTTGGCATTGCAATAGAGGGTAACCCCCCTGAAATTTGTCAGGGCAATAGACTTGAAGGAGACATTATAGGGACACCCTATAAAGACTAAGGGGAGTACAATAGGCCGTTAGTCGCAATACTGAGGCACCTCTTCATTACAGTGATAACAATAATAAGGTCTAGGCTTCTTGTAGCAATAAAACGAATGATTAACCATATTCGAATGAAACAAGTATTGACACAGAGAAACCATTCAGAAATTAAGGTCACAATAAAAGTAATCTAACAGATATGCTCCGCAAACAAGCGTAGTACTTGTGTATCACAGTACTACGGAATATCCTAAAGTACCTGTTATCTCTCTCCTGCTCATGCTTAGTTTTTTGAATTTTGCCCATAAGGGTATTGCAATCCGACATCGTCTACATTTCCATGCAAAATAAGAAGCATATTGATGGTTTCAGCGTTCTCTCTGCTGTCGTTACTTCTAAATCTGATACACTTCATCAGCAACTTTGTTGTCAGCAAATTTGTAGAGACCAACTACCCAACATAACCTAATTCGATAATCCGGTATAAAATCGGATGTGACCTAAAAACTCGTTCCCTCAAAGCCCGGCATTGCCCGGCTATCTGCATTAATTATAAACCTTTGAGATCATATAATCCACTGGCACTGTTGATCTAGAATTATTATCTTTTTTTAATAACTTTAAGGAACTGTCTTTGATATGTCATGAATCATTGAAAGTTGGACATCTTAAGAGTTAGGTTAGGTTAGGTTAGTGGACGTGTACTTGTCAATTAAGACAAGTACAGTACCCGGAGGTCGAATTGACCCATTGTACAACGGCCTAGTTTCTCACACCACTTATGTTGTGTGTGTTAATTTTATACATGAGCGGTAGGACCTACAGTTTAAAGTTGACTCCGAACGACAGATTTGTTTTGAGATACTTTTTCATGGCAATTTTATTTACTCTCCGAGTTTTTGCCAGAAATCTGCTGAGAGGAAGTCGCCGAAGAAATACTTTTTGTGTTTTGGCTTGATGTCTGGCCTGGGGCTCGAACCCTGGCTTTACGTCTAATAAGCCAACACACTACCTACTAGACTACGGCGACTTTATCTTAAGAGTTAATTAAAAAGAAAAAACCTATAAAATATACTGGTTTTAGGATTTATTTCATTTATTTATTTGCAATTATAAATTATATTCTAATTATTACGAACTGAGAAACTAAAAGCTTATGCTCTGTGTAGTGTAATAGACCAGATTTCTGGTAATAATCGATTACGACCTAGTTTCTCACACCACTTATGTTGTGTGTGTTAATTTTATACATGAGCGGTGGGACCTACAGTTTAAGGTTGACTCCGAACGACAGATTTTTGAGAAACTTTTCATGGAAATTTTATTTACTCTCAGAGTTTTTGCCAGAAATCTGCGGAGGGGAACTCGCCAAAGAATTATTATTTTCGTATTTCATATTGTTGGAGATGGCTGACTCGGGGTTTGAACAGTGGCCTTCCGTCTAATACACAGTACCTACTAGACTACAGTAATTACAAATTATATTCTAACTTTTACAGGCGGAGTAACTAAGACCTTATGGTCTGTGTGTGTAAAAGTTCAAAGCTTCTGGTCGGAATCGATCCCAAGACCCTCACATTAATAAAGAGCATTCTGGTCTTATAAATTAAATTCAAATAATAAACTATGAATCTACAAAGCCATAATGAGCTAAGCTGTCTGGTCAGACGAAGTTACATATATTATGGGAAACAACTAGCTATTCAAGTTAATTTGATATCCTCATTACGATAAGATGCCAGTATATTTATATGTATGTATTGTATATTTGAACAAATGTATTCAAACAACCCAGCCAGCATTTTTTGAAAATTTTAATCAAATTCGAGTCTTTTTTGATTCCTCTGCGCGATTGAAAAGTAAGAATATGCGCTCATTTTCTGATCATAAAAGACTCATTTGTCGGGAGAAAAATGTTACTACGGGCGACTCTTCTTAAAAAATCATTTATGAGTCATTTTCTATATTAATTTCGAGTAAATTTCGATGCGTTTTCGAATAGTTTTGTGATCATTTTTGAATCGCTTTCTGATCATTTATTAGTCGTATTTAACTTCGTTTATGCTTCTTTTTCGAGTCGTCTTTCAGTCATTTTTTAATCGCAAGCGAGTCTTTTATGTGTAATTTATCAGTATGTTTAGGAGTCCTTTTATTGTCATTTATGATTATAATTTGAGTCATTTATTACTCGTATTTCTAATTGTATTTTAATCTCACTGCCGCGATTTCAAAAATCATGTTCGTATGAACGTTAAGTAACAAAGAAAGAATATTAAGTTTATATTCTTGATGTGTGTACATCAGACATCAAAATTCATTTAATTTTTTTTTTCGTTAAAAATAGTCCTTAAAATTAGCAAATAATGAACTATGAATCTAGCCATAATGAGCTAAGCTATCTGGTCAGACGGAGTTATATTATGGGAAACAACTAGCTATTCGAGTTAATTTGATATCCTTATTACGATAAGATGCCAGTATATTTATATGTATGTATTGTATATTTGAACAAATGCATTCAAACAAATAAGAGAACAAATTCAAAAAATGTATACTTTTTTTTATAAGTTTTCTTTGTATGTATATTTCAATAGAAAATCCTTATATGAAAAATATTAAAATATTAATATTCTATTTTCCGAAAATGTAATTATTTTATTATACGTCGTCTATATTGGGCTAATGAAAAAAACCTTTAAAAATCATTTTGTTTTTTTGCAAGCTTAAACATTGTGAATTTTTATGATTTTTTTATGTTTTGTTTTAAACAATTTCCTTAGACACTTACAAGAATAATTTTCTCATCTTGTTTAATTTCATTAATTATTTAAAATTCTATTGTATTTTAAAAATTTGACAATAATATTACAAAAGTTTTAAAACACACAATTATTTTTAACGTTTAGAAATGTAAATTTTAACAATTTCAAAATAAAGATTTGAGATTAGATTCTGAAAAGTTTGTACATATAATGCTTAAAAATTTTTTTTTTCTTTTTGAAAATGAATTTTTCTTTTTATTTTTACACAAAACCTTCACATTGAATTAATTTTTATTTGAGAAAACACTGACATTGAATTGATTTTATTTTTTTTTTTTGAGTTTTTCAATTTAATTTCTTCTATTGCTGCACCCGCATCATTGTAAAGCATTTTCAAAAAATAAATTCATTGACTATGGCAGCAAAAGCCTTTAAAAAAAAAGAAGAAAGAAAACAAGCAACAAAAACAAATAAAGAAACAATTCTTAACGCCAGCCAAATAAAGTGGTGATGATAACAAGTTTTTATTGTTATTTTTTTATTTAAATAAATATCACTTTTTTTCTTTGAATTGTCTGTGTTTTGCTGTTGCTGTTGTTGTAGTTATTGTTTTTATTTGTCCATATAAAAGTTTATATTTATAAACGATGCCACGATAACCCCGATAATAGTAATTAATATAAGCACTAACAGTTATAAATAATGTTTATTTTTTTTATTTTCCTTTGGAGTTGTTGTTGTTGTAATTATTGTTTTATATTATGTATTACAATTCATGCCTTTCTTTAAATATATTTTTTTTTACAAATTTTCAATCTTATCGATCTAACCAAGCAACGCAACAACAAACTACATTCGACTGAATTTTGTGCAAAAAAATATTTTCAGTTCGTCCACCTTTTTATACCAAATTCTGAACATTATATATGTAAATAAGATTGTTTTTTGTTGTATATAATATACAACAAAAACAATTTTCAAAACAAAATTATAAACAAATGCTTATGCATTCAAAGCATGCAAATTAAAACAACAAAAATATAAAATAAATCATAGAGTTCCTCTCATTCTCATTTTATTTTTTTTTGGCAAAAACAAAAAAAATATGCAATGTTGTTAAGCAATGCATTATAGATTTAAAATTAGGTGTTGTAGAAAGAAAACCATTATTCTTGAATAGAAGTTATAAGTTAGCATCATGATCTTTAACTACTTGTTTCTAACAATCCTTCCGTTATATTTTACATCGTATATAAAACGTATATAACGTATAAAAATTTTCAAAAAAAAAACACAAAATTCAGAAAAAATGCATGAAATCTTTATTTGAATCGATAGTACGGTCCGTATAATTTAATGTTTGAAGATTATTTCATGCAAATGTTGACCGCGACTGCGCCTCAAATGGTCCAATTTTGGCATACTCTTTCCAACATATCGCCGGTATCTCACGAATAAATGCTTCAATGTTGTCTTCCAATGCTTCAATTGAAGCGGGCTTGCCTGTATAGACATGAGCTTTAACATAGTCCCACAAGAAATAGTCTAAAGGCGTTAAATCGCACGATCTAGGCGGCCAATTGACCGGTCCCGAACGTGAAATAAAATGTTCACCGAACTCGCCTCTCAATAAGTCCATTGTTACGCGTGCTGTGTGGCATGTGGCACCGTCTTGTTGAAACCACATGTCATGCAAGTCAAGCTCTTGCATTTTGGGCAAAAAAAAGTTGGATATCATCTCACGGTAGTGCTCACCATTCACAGTTACGTTACGATTCGCAGCATCTTTGAAGAAGTACGGTCCAATGATGCCACCAGCCCATAAACCGCACCAAACTGTGACGTTTTCTGGATGCATTGGTAGCTTTTGCAATGCTTCTGGCTGATCTTCACTCCAAAATCGACAATTCTGCTCCATTGAGCCAAAAATGAGCTGAACACAATTTTTCGATAAGAAGTAGATCTTCGGCCAACTTTCCAAGAGCCCATTCACCAAAAATTCTGCGTTGCGGTAGGTCGTTCGGCTTCAGTTCTTGCACCAGCTGTATTTTGAAAGGCTTCACACCTACATCCTTCCGCAAAATTTTCCACGTTGTTGAGTAACAGAGGCCCAATTGCTGCGAACGGCGACGAATCGATAATTGATGGTCATCATTAACACTGGCCGATACAGCTGCGATATTTTCTTCAGTTCGCACTCTACGTAAGCGTGTTGGTGGTTTAATGTCCAACAATATGAATTTAGTGCGAAATTTAGTCACAATAGCCCGAATAGCCGGTCGATTCAGTGGGTCGATTAAACTGAGCATAAAATGGAAGAAGCGCGCGATGAATTTTCTTAACAGAGCACGCATTTTGATAATAAAATTCAATGATTTGCAAGCGTTGTTCGTTTGTAAGACGATTCATGGTTAAATTATAGACCAAATTGAAGATGTTTGACAGTGAAACAAAACACGAAACGTGCGTGAGCTGTTTAAACCAGTGTTGCCAAAAAGATAATAGCTAAAAAATCACCCGTTATAACAACTTCCGTCGGATTTCAACCTGTATTATTACCAGGTTTTTCCAAACGCCTTTTCGTTGCGTGCGTCTGTGTGTTGGTCTAACTATTCGACAATAAGGCTTCGTTGATTTGGTCCTTTAATATAGACAGGCAGACTTCCGTTATTCCCGGCATCAAATACCCGTCGAGCTGGGATTTCATCTTCTTTCCGAGATATATAATTGAGTCAGGCCATCGAATGTTAAGACGCTGAACAACATCCATATCGGTGGGGAGCTCATTCAGCTTATTGTTCGATCGGATGCGGAAATCAACGCTAATTCGCGATGGGCTGAAGCTCTAAAGGTTGTTGCATCGGTGCATAACAACGCCCATGCTTCAGCGCCGTAGAGAAGCACGGAAAGCATGAACGTCTTGTAGAGCATTAGTTTCGTCGAATGAGAGAGGTCTCTGCTACCCAATTGTTCGTTGAGACCATACTAACAGCTGTTGACAAGATTGATCCTACACTTGATCACCAAAATGACATAATATTTGCTGTTAATAGCGGAGTCAAGGTAAATAAATTCACAGACAACGTCGAAAGTATAGTTATGCATATGCAACAGATCTCTACTTGCGACAGCACATATTTCGTTCTGTCCTGATTTACTGTCAGACCCGTCTTGGTAGATTCCCATTCAATAGCGGCAAATACAGCTTTTCATATCGTCAGCGTACGCTTGCCCACACACTTTTATAGCCAATAGTACCATTGTGGTGAACACCTGCTTTCTGAAGAACCTTGTATACAATTTTGCACGTTATCGAAAAATACGGAGAGATTCGTTCCTATTTTGAATGAGATGTAGGTCAACGTCATTCTGCATAGTCTTATCAGATTCACAGGTACACAGTGCTCAAACATTATACCAAAAATGCAATTTCTTATAGGAGTCGTCAAATGCCGTCTTATAGTCTAAAAAGATAGTGCGTGTCTACTTGATTTTCATGGGTTATCTCCAGAATTTGGCGCAATAAGAATATCTGGTCGATGGTGAACATACCAGGAATGAAGCCGCACTATATAAGGTCCAATCAGTGGTGAGTGGCTTCAGTCATTCAAATCAAACTCTTGCAAGATCGCTATGATCGCTATGATAGTAAAAATGTACTCCATTTTGTTTGATTATTTGTAGCAATTTTAGTGGAAGCTTTAACACGTTGACTGCCGCGACAATTTTCAGAAAACTGGTCACGCAAGCCAACATTGACATTTTGTTCTTTTCCCAGAAGTCATTTATCGATACTAGCACTGATATAATACGATTTTATTCGTAGCTACACAAAAAATGGCAGATTTAGTGAGTACGAGATAACTCGTAGTTGGGTCCCTAGAAGAGAACGTAATCTACGAGTTATCTCGTAGTCGGCATCCTGAGGCTTACCCGAGAGGTAGCTCCACAAGACTCTTTCATAGCAGACCTCGATCCTGATGGCGTTCTATTTCAATAATAAAAATATTTAAAATAGAAAGATCCAGAAGACAAACACTTGGTGACAGGTGTGGATTTTAAACTGCCAAGTTCCCGATGCTTACTCAAGTGTTTTTTATCCATGCCTAGATATTATCCTAATAAACCACCTATTGGTTAAAGGTTCTGAAAGTTTTTTTTTGTCTTAAGGCAATATTACAGTTGGCAATATAGAACCGAATAGAGAGTTTTGGCTTAGGGGTGCAGCTTTTAGACGATTCCTCCTAATTTTCACAATCAAACACACAGAAAAATCTTCCTTGTTGTCAATTTTGGTTTGTGCCAGGTTACAGCGATTCGAATGTGTCCCATTTACGCTTGTAGTTATTCTAAAATAATGGGTTTTTTTTTATTAAATCATCCTATATATGTATGTATGTTACATACCTTTATTATATGATATTCACAGCGAAAGATAATAGTGGGGTTTCTTAGTGGACCTCTTTCACTACCATTAGTCCTAAAATTAGCTCTTAAACAAGTGCGCTTGTTCAGATGGATATTGTTAAACAGTGCTTTGGTAAGCACAAATTTTGTACTGTTAACGCTACGTGTGGTGCTGGCAAAATTTTTAGATCGCGTCTTGGATTTTCAAATTTGAATTAATCTTCCCGTAAATTAAAGTTCATAATTAGACTACAACATTTAAAACAATATTATTTATTGTTTCTCTTTTCATTTTGCATTAATATGAGACTAAATATTATATTTTAGAATATTAATCTCATTCGTAAACAATTAAAAAATTTCAATGAATGCAATAATGTACAGTGTACAGTAAAAATATACGAGAAAATGTGTTTTAAAAAATATAATTTTTTTAAATAATTATAAACTTGTAAAAGTGTGAAATATGCCTTAACGCAGGCCCATTTATACTACATTGTTTCCTATAAAATGATGGGGTCAAGCGGTTTCCGCAGGACAGGGATATGCGAACACAGCTGCCTAGGAACCTCCAGCCTCTACCCTATCAAGACCGTTAGTTCGTGACATCGTCACATCCAGCTAGAGGTAGCCCTGCCCTTCAACAAAACTACGGATCTAGACTGGGGAGTCAATAAACACCCCCCTCTGACGGCTGAGGCTGAAACCCCTATTTTGACACGACCCTTTTTTCTCCGGACCACTCCCCCCTGTTTCTGATTCGATTGCCTTCAGCTGGTGGCTGTAGCTTTCTGGACCTAGTTGCATATGCACGGTAGCACCGGGGTGAAACGGGCTACAACCGCCCCCGCCCCGTTAAAACCCTGGCAGGCCTCAAAGTACGTTCCTTGTGGTAATGTAGGTTCGGTTGATAAGACTACCGACTAGTACCCGGTCTGGCTCTGAGCATCTGTCCCCCATAAGGGCTGGTGCTAGCTTGGTCTCCCTGCTTGCATAGATAATCATGGGACCACTTATGGGTAACTACACATTGCGGACAAGGATAGCGGCTTTGAACGGTGACCCAATTGCAATGAACTTAAACCCCAACCTCAAAAACAAACCCTCGCTAACTCAAGTCGGTGGGCGAACAGCATCCACTCTAGCCGGTGGACGCAACACCCTCTCCAGGCAGGCACGTGTCACAAGTGCAGCTGCACCTACCCCAAAAGTCAAGGCCCAAAACATCTACTTGGCAACATTCCGATTGGCACACACGGCTCCGGTTGCGAAACCGTGCCCTAGTGTCGCCACACCTCCCTCCCTGGCACCTTCGACCAAGGCACCGTCTACCTCCCAGGCTGTGGAGAATATGTCCATGCAGTCTTCGGCTGCCGCTAAGGCATGGCAGACAAGTCAGGCGCTCAGGCCCCTGGCACCAACCCACCTTCGGGTGTCAAAAGTATCCTGAGTGCTAGCTTTAGGGCATATAGAACTCGCAGATCAGCCATGCGAATCATTGCAAGGATCGGCTCGACCGATCCGGCTCTCCTTTCAGAGGATGAGAAGAGTCGTCAGGCCTGGGCTAAGGGCCATCAAAATGATCGCCCCCCTACCTCTCCGATCACAGCAGAGTCGGCCCCAAAGAGGCAAAGATCTAGCCTCCTAAAGCTCCAAGGTGGCCAACTCGAAAATGTCCCCCCTTACGAAACCCCGATCGTCGACGCAGTCCAGACGTCCTGACCCCAGCAAACCTTCCAAGCCTCTCAGTGAGGTGTTAAAGGAAGGTCTAACCTGGGCAATGGTCGACCAGAGCCACCCTGATGGATCCATCGCTCACACTAAGTGGAAGTTGGTGGAACACGAGCTCTTGGACGTCTTCCTTGAGATTATGGAATCGAACCCCTGCCTTTCACCCAGCTGTCGTGATGCAGGGTGGTACCAAGGGTACATAAAACTGGTAGCCTGCTCCGACCTCCGTTCTATGGAGCTTTATAAGGCTCCTATCAGCAAGATTGACGAAGGCTGGTCGGTAGCTAGGCTTGCTGCCGTCCCTCCAGACCAGACTCCTAATCGTTCCCGATCCAAAGCGAGAATCCCGACTGGACCATCTGGCAAAAGTTGCTGATCAGTGGGGTGACTATCGCGAGGCGATAATCATTCTAAATGAGGAGTTACTTCCGCTTATCAACGCCTGCGGGGGCATGATAAATTATGGCTTTAGTTCAATTGAGCTCTACAAGTCGGACTCCCGTGCTGCCTACATCCCCAACAGAACCCGCCCCGTAGATCACGTCCCATCGGACCCCATCCCACAGGACTCCGCCCCATCTGACCCCATCCCGGAACCTTTTGACTCGAACCCTACCGCCGAGGACGTCAAATGCGGAAGCGTGTGCAGTCACTCTTCTCGACGCTCCGCAGCCAGCAACAAATCCAATTCTGATCTGCTTGGGGAATTCCTCGACGATATAGACGTAGTCGCTGGCGTAACCTCTCCGTTATCGGAAGAAGAGGACGCCGATGTGACAATGGCTGATTCTCTGGCCGATGCTGAAAGTCATTAAAATTAACCTCCAACACTCCAAAACAGCTTCCGCCGCTCTGGATATCGCATAGCGTATATCAAAAACTCAGGTAAGCCTAGGGCTTGTGTTATGGTTAAGACCAGTATTAATGCTCTTCTCCTCCACGGGTTCAGCGACAAGGACACCATTGACTTCGAGATAAACTCGAGGACCCTCTGGATCGCATCATCGTAACAGGCGCATGACTATGGGATCTCTTCCCCACAGGAATCCAATGGTCGACTGGTGGCGGATGGGCGACTGCGCGGGGTTCCGGTTATTATCGGAGCCGATGCCAACTTCTACCATACGATGTTGGGCAGTTCCGGTACCAACGAACGTGGTGAATGCCTCTGATTTTATTATTACTAATAACCTTTTTATAGCTAATCGGGGAGATGAATCAACTTTTCTTACTTCCAATAGAAGGTAAGTAAGATAAGGACATCAACTGGTCAGCTCCGATTTCTCTGAAAACCTTAGGGACTGGTTTGTATCTCAGGAATGCTCCTTTTCGGACCATAGAAACATTACCTTTATTATTGTCACGGAATAGTCTCCGCCTAGAACGATCCTTCAGGTCAATAGGAAAAACACTAGAGTAGTATGTTTATGTATCTTTTGAATCAGTTTCTCCATACAAAATTTGGCTCATGCCTACGCTACAGTCGGTGGTGTCGGTTAGTCGATAGGTTTGTAACATGTAATGTGAAAATGTATGTACGAATGATTGGACGGACAGAATGAGTGTGTGCACGTTTCCTCATCTACATACCAACTATACAAGGTATACAGCTATATTAGCTTTACCAGGTACATACCAGGTATATACCAGGTACACACTAGGTATACCAGCTACAGCTATACAGCCCTACAAGCTGTACCAGGTATATACCAGGTACGTACCAGATATACCAGGTATACTATAGCTGCTATAGCTATACCAGCTATAGCTGGTAGAGCTAGTACATAGCTATAGCTAGTACATAGCTATAGCTGCTATAGCTATAGCTGCTATAGCTGGTATAGGTAGTACATAGCTATAGCTAGTACATAGCTAGCTGGTATAGCTATGCTGGTATAGCTATGTACTAGCTATAGCTATGCTGGTATAGCTATGTACTAGCTATAGCTATGTACTAGCTATAGCTATGTACTAGCTATAGCTATGTACTATAGCTATAGCAGCTATAGCTATAGCAGCTATATCTGGTAGAGCTAGTACATAGCTAGTACATAGCTATAGCTAGTACATAGCTACAGCTAGTACATAGCTATACCAGAGCTATAGCTGCTATAGCTATACCAGCTATAGCTGGTAGAGCTAGTACATAGCTATAGCTAGTACATAGCTGTAGCTGCTATAGCTATAGCTGCTATAGCTGGTATAGGTAGTACATAGCTATAGCTAGTACATAGCTAGCTGGTATAGCTATGCTGGTATAGCTATGTACTAGCTATAGCTATGTTCTAGCTATAGCTATGTACTATAGCTATAGCAGCTATAGCTATAGCAGCTATATCTGGTAGAGCTAGTACATAGCTAGTACATAGCTATAGCTAGTACATAGCTACAGCTAGTACATAGCTATACCAGAGCTATAGCTGCTATAGCTATACCAGCTATAGCTGGTAGAGCTAGTACATAGCTATAGCTAGTACATAGCTATAGCTGCTATAGCTATAGCTGCTATAGCTGGTATAGGTAGTACATAGCTATAGCTAGTACATAGCTATAGCTAGTAAGTACATAGCTATAGCTAGTACATAGCTATAGCTGCTATAGCTATAGCTGGTATAGGTAGTACATAGCTATAGCTAGCTGGTAGCATATATAGCTAGCTGGTAGCATATATAGCAGCTATAGCTATAGCAGCTATATCTGGTAGAGCTAGTACATAGCTAGTACATAGCTATAGCTAGTACATAGCTACAGCTAGTACATAGCTATAGCTAGTACATAGCTACAGCTAGTACATAGCTAGCTGGTATAGCTATGCTGGTATAGCTATGTACTAGCTACAGCTATGTACTAGCTATAGCTATGTACTAGCTCTACCCGATATAGCTGCTATAGCTATAGCTGCTATAGCTGCTATAGCTATAGTACATAGCTATAGCTAGTACATAGCTACAGCTAGTACATAGCTATACCAGAGCTATAGCTGCTATAGCTATACCAGCTATAGCTGGTATAGGTAGTACATAGCTATAGCTAGTACATAGCTAGCTGGTATAGCTATGCTGGTATAGCTATGTACTAGCTACAGCTATGTACTAGCAATAGCTATGTACTAGCTCTACCCGATATAGCTGCTATAGCTATAGCTGCTATAGCTATAGTACATAGCTATAGCTAGTACATAGCTATACCAGAGCTATAGCTGCTATAGCTATACCAGCTATAGCTGGTATAGGTAGTACATAGCTATAGCTAGTACATGGCAAGCTGGTATAGCTATGCTGGTATAGCTATGTACTAGCTACAGCTATGTACTAGCTATAGCTATGTACTAGCTCTACCCGATATAGCTGCTATAGCTATAGCTGCTATAGCTATAGTACATAGCTATAGCTAGTACATAGCTACAGCTAGTACATAGCTATACCAGAGCTATAGCTGCTATAGCTATACCAGCTATAGCTGGTATAGGTAGTACATAGCTATAGCTAGTACATAGCTAGCTGGTATAGCTATGCTGGTATAGCTATGTACTAGCTACAGCTATGTACTAGCAATAACTATGTACTAGCTCTACCCGATATAGCTGCTATAGCTATAGCTGCTATAGCTATAGTACATAGCTATAGCTAGTACATAGCTATACCAGAGCTATAGCTGCTATAGCTATACCAGCTATAGCTGGTATAGGTAGTACATAGCTATAGCTAGTACATAGCTAGCTGGTATAGCTATGCTGGTATAGCTATGTACTAGCTACAGCTATGTACTAGCTATAGCTATGTACTAGCTCTACCCGATATAGCTGCTATAGCTATAGCTGCTATAGCTATAGTACATAGCTATAGCTAGTACATAGCTACAGCTAGTACACAGCTATACCAGAGCTATAGCTGCTATAGCTATAGCTGCTATAGCTGGTATAGATAGTACATAGCTATAGCTAGTACATAGCTATAGCTGCTATAGCTATAGCTGCTATAGCTGGTATAGGTAGTACATAGCTAGCTGGTATAGCTATGCTGGTATAGCTATGTACTAGCTATAGCTATGTACTATAGCTATAGCAGCTATATCGGGTAGAGCTAGTACATAGCTATAGCTAGTACATAGCTACAGCTAGTACATAGCTATACCAGAGCTATAGCTGCTATAGCTATACCAGCTATAGCTGGTAGAGCTAGTACATAGCTATAGCTAGTACATAGCTGTAGCTGCTATAGCTATAGCTGCTATAGCTGGTATAGGTAGTACATAGCTATAGCTAGTACATAGCTATAGCTAGTACATAGCTGTAGCTGCTATAGCTATAGCTGCTATAGCTGGTATAGGTAGTACATAGCTATAGCTATGTACTAGCTCTACCAGATATAGCTGCTATAGCTATAGCTAGTACATAGCTATAGCTAGTACATAGCTCTTTTTTGGCTCTCCATTTCTTGTCAGCTTGACGGCTTGATGTCAAGGATACAGCTTCGTTTATCAAACTTTCAGGCTGGGTCTGATCAACTTCATCCTCTTACCTTATTTGGATGGAACTTGGTCAGTACATAGACTGCTTTCACCTGTGGCATCACAACGGGTCGCTATGTGTGCTCAAGTGAGCTGTTTAATATCAAAGCTACCACTCCGACCTAACCTGTAAAATGATAATAATTTGTTACGAGTAAATAATAGACTCAATGAACTCTATTCCTTCCTTAGTTTGTTTATTTGTCTTTTAACCTTTGACTTTCTGAATCTTTTATTAATTTGTGCACGCAATTTTTTATAAAATGTGTTCAATATCCAACCTATTTTCAGTTTAGTTTCCATGAAACCAATTCAATTTTAATTAATACGATGAAGGTAACTCTTAAAGAATTATTTGTTATTAGGGTGTAACCAAATACTAAATTCAATTAAAATATGAACTTTTTTCTATCAGTTCATTAACAAATATGAATCAATATAGTTTGAAATAATAATAACGACATTATTATTTATTAATCAATATTGCTATTTTTCTAAAATAAGATTTTAATACTTTGTATCTTGCTTTGTATAACAGCCATTTAATTGACGATCATTAGCCAGATTGGATGCTTGGAGCCGAGCTGAAGGTAGTTCAACTTTCACTTTCACTTTCACTTTCCCATCTTCCTCTCCAAAATCCAGTAGTGTCTGTCTCACATGCTAAAACCTGGCTGTATATATAAAATACGACAAGACACTTTTCTCATCCGCTATTCATGATGTCGAGCTCAAATCACGGCCCTCATTATCCGCCAAAAGAGGGTGCTAAAATTTCCGGAGACCCTATTACAAAGGTGGAGGCCACAGGCCTGGTCCATGCTACTAGGACCTCGGCCAAATGTCAACCTCATGTTTGGGTAGTCGACGAACTACTGACGGGTTCTTCGAAGACACTGCAGAGCTGTCTCTTTAAATGTCGGCGCAGTCGTCAGAACTGAAGGGATTGACTCTCTACTCGACTGACGAAGAGGACTTGAAACACCTCTCAGTCGAAGAGAGCGCCAATCCAACCAGAGGACGTTTGTGAACCGACGAAACAGGTCTGTGCGGTAGGTTCCGCTAATCCTTCGGAGGCCTACCAAACAAACACAGACTTGGAGCGTAAGCGTTGATCGGGTTACAGAAATTCACTTCGGTTTTTAAATCAGTTGATTGAACGTGACGCAAACTTGCTTACGAATAGAGAGAATATGATGCGAGCGCTACTTGATGCTATGAAGCAAGCCAACTAGTAAGTTAAGGACCTGCATCCTTTTCAGTAAAGTAATTAACGTTCTTCTCTTGTCACAGATCTGCGATTCCAACCTCTCCGTGGCAGTATGCGAATGCGCTGGAAGCAGTAGCTTCCTAAGAGCACCCGCATATCTGCCATACGAAGACATGGAGCCGCCATCAACTGCAACGGGCGGGAGGTTTTGACAGGATGCAATGATAACGCTCACCACACCGTGTGAGGAAACACACATCAACAGAAGAGTTGAATCCTTTTTCGATTTCATTCTAAGGCTGCTAGCGAGGATCTGCTGTTGTTCATGATCAAGGAGAACTTGGACGTGGCCTTATCCAGGAGCCCTGGCTGGTAAGAGACAGAATCTATTAATTAGGGCCTAACTTCTTGTCCCACCACCAAACTGTAAGTTAAGGACTTGCATACTTTTAATACCACACCACACTGCTATGGAACCTAGTTATTAATCAAATTCTGATGGAAGTGAAGATCAGAGACTTCAAACTGATAGCATATGCACGACATGGTAATACTGGTCACGGAAAAACATCTTCCAGAATAGAATGGCTAAGGCAAAGTCGAACTTGTCTTGTTCACCCGGAAATACAAGGTTCCGAGCTTCACCATTCCGAAAGTGAACGGAACGGATTTCAAAGGAGAAGTATTTAGGTATCATTCTGGATTCCAAGAACATGGAGGTTAGAATGAAGAAGGCGATGCATTGTACGTCTGTAAATGGACGTTTGGGAGTAAATGGGGCCTGCAGCTTCGTATCATCCACTGGATGTATACAGCGGTTGTATGGCCTACTTTCTCCTACGGTGCATCAGAGTGGTGAGAGACTACACGAAAAAGGTCCTATCCCGCTACGCTGAACAACGTACATACATAGGTTGGCATGCTTGGAGATCATGGGTGCTCGGAAGTTCACGCCGCAGGCTGTCATCGAGGTCGTCTTGTCTATTGAATATTTGCTAAAGCTGCACTGATGCTTAAGTTCTCAGATATCTTTAGGCCCTGTTCGGCGGACCACGCTTTAATACTGCGTGAAGTAGAACCGAATCACCCAGGTTTTAGATGAGAATATATGGTATCGGAAACTGTTTTCGGACGAACATACAAGACTCACACGCCTACACGGGAAAAGTGCATTGCTGTCATCGGTGATGGTGATATAGCGATCTTCACCGATGGCTCAAAAATGTAATGAGGAACTGAATCTGGGGTCATACAGATTACCTAACCAACCCACCGTTTTTCAGACGGAGATTTTTGCTATTGAACAAGCTGCACGCATGGTTGACGATACCTTCTTTGAATTTGATCATATGTGTGGACACTAAAGCAGCAATCACAGGTCTGGGACCCCATCTCGTCAAATCAAAGGATGCCAGGAGTTGCATGGATTCTCTACACCGTATTCGTCGACACAACACCCGCCTCTACTGGATTCCGGGTTACTGGGAGGGAAACGTAAAGGCGGACGAACTGGCACGGAAGGGATCGGAGATGTCTGAGTAGCAGTCGATAGAGGGAATATGTGTGCTTCTGCACGAATACTTTTCCAAATTGCAAACAGAAGCATGGAATTCTTCAACCCGTGGGTGGTTCGACATGCCTAGTTGCCAAATTTCAAAACTGCTGTGGACAGCATGAGAACCAGGGAACTACTTGAGTTCGACAAGAAGACGGTTCGCATTCTATTGGCAATTCTAACGGGATACTGCGCTAATTGGCAGTTTCCTTTACAAGGTTGGTCTGCCCCACCAGGATTACTGCAAAAGCTGCCAGGATGTAAAAGAAACGGAATTTATGCGAATGCCCTGTAATTCAAGACAGACGACATCGGTTTTTGGGTGATAAAACGTTTGAAGATCTGAGCATGGTGGCAAACGTGTTACTAAGGGAGGGAACTGGCCGGTTTCATCCGAAGCTCTGGGTAGTTCAAACCTATCACTGGATAATGGCAAGAGAGCTTGCCTTACACTGGGTAGCACAATGGGTCATATGGCCGCCTAGTGAACTTGCCTAACCTAAGAAATAAAATCTTGTACAAAAAATATGGACTTAGATGTCTAAATAATTTAAATAATTCTTCTGTTTCAGTAGTACCCTAATACTTTGTACATTGCGTCGGAATCTTTGACATTCACACCATCACCCTCATCGTCATCAGGGCCTTATTAGCTAAATAATAGTATTATTGTAATATTGTTGTTGTTTATTGTTTGTTTTGTCATTATTTTTTTTATTTATTCTTTACATAGTAATTGAAAACTTCTGTATACAGTCAGTTCAGCCCGGTTCATACAAAAGACATAATAAAAATCAGTCCAACGAATGAGTAAATGTATCAATGAACGAATGAATGAGCAGCGACTCAATGAATGAATGACTGAGTGTGTGAATCAATGTATAAAATAAAATCAAAAGATGAAAAAGTGAATAAACTAATAATAATAAACAATAAACAATTGTTGCCCCCGACAACCCAACACCATTTTCAATTACAATTGAAAATATAAAAAAGAAAACATTGATTTATTGTGGGAATTTCAACGACTATTATTCATTTTTTTTTGTTGTTAGAAAAGATTAATTAATTTAATTGAAGTTTTTCTTTTTTCATTTTATCAAATAAATTTTTCCATTAAAATTTTAAATTGGTGTTGATTACAGATAGTTGCCAACAGTACATTAAAGGAAATGGTGTAATTGTCATTGTTGATTACATATTGCATATGTGCGTTTCTTTATATATACATTAGAATTATGGAATATTGTATTATATTTTGTTTTTTACTTTTAATTATTATTACATTATTATGTATTTATTAACATTGTATTACATTTCTTTTTAAATAATTTGTAAATCGATTTTTATAAATTGTTTCAATTTGTTATTTAAATTTATAAAAAAAATAGGAAAAATAAGTACATACATATGTATCTCCTCATTGTATTTTATTATTATTGTTATAACCCAGCCAGCATTTTTTGAAAATTTTAATGAAATTCGAGTCTTTTTCGATTCTTCTGCGCGATTGAAAAGTAAGAATATGCGCTCATTTTTTGATCATAAAAGACTCATTTGTCGGGAGAAAAATGTTACTACGGGCGACTCTTCTCAAAAAATCATTTATGAGTCATTTTCTATATTAATTTCGAGTAATTTTCGATGCGTTTTCGAATAGTTTTGTGATCATTTTTAAATCGCTTTCTGATCATTTATTAGTCGTATTTAACTTCGTTTATGTTTCTTTTTCGAGTCGTCTTTCAGTCATGGTTTAATCGCATACGAGTCTTTTATAAGTAATTTATCAGTATGTTTGGGAGTCCTTTTATTGTCATTTATCAGTCATGTTTGTATTAATTTGGACTCCTTTTTGCGTCATTTATGATTATAATTTGTGTCATTTATTAGTCGTATTTCAAAATGTGGTTTTTAGTTGGTTTCGTTTACACTACTGCGATTTCAAAAATCAAGTTCGTGTGAACGTTGAGTAATAAAGAAAGAATACGTAACATAACATACATAATTGGCCATTACAACCCTCCAGTCAGGATTGCGGCCTAGCTTCTCACACCAGTCATGTTGTGCACGTTAATTTTATACATGAGTGGCGGGACATACAGTTTAAAGTCAACGCCGAACGACAGATTTTTGAGAAACTTTTTCATGACAATTTTATTTACTCTCAGAGTTTTTGCCAGAAATCTGCTGAATCGAAGTCTGCGACTACCAGAGAAAGAATATTATATATATATATATATATTTAAAAACAAATTGTACTTTATTTCACAGCCATCTCTTAATGATGATGAATGAAAATTTATACAGAGAGGGTATAAAAAAGCAGAGTTTAATCATCTATCTGCTCAAAATATGATCATAAAATACGTAATTACAATCACTTTTCAAACACCTGCATGATCTTTTTTTGATTAAGCGTTTTTCAATCTTCAGTATAAGTAGAATATAATAATAAATAACGGAAATAATAGTCACATTTTAAACGTCTGGATAATTAATTTCCGATTGCTATACAATTTTTTATTGTATTTTAAATCGAACTCATTTTACTCATTGGCGCGAATCATTTTTGAGTCCTTTTTCAATCGTGTAACTGACTAATAAGTTTTTGATCACCAAAAGTAGTCTAAAAAGGCTCAGCAAGGTGATTTTTTTAAAAACAATCTTCCAAATGCTAGCTGGGAAATTATATTGTAAACAGAATTGGTATCAGATAAAAAAAATTTAAACGTAAAATTATTGTATGTTTTAAAACTGCTGACTAAAATTGTTCTAAATACAACTGTCAGTCACATTGAGCTCTTAAATTGAAGTTAAACTATTTATAGAAGTATTACGGTATGTACACTGATGTAAAAAATAATTCGGATAATTGCCGACCCAGTGCGGCGACAGTTCAAAACCTGGCTATAGGTATAAAATGCAAGAACACACCCTCCTCACCTATTCATGATGTTGACCTCAAATCAAGGCCCTCAGCATTCGGCAAAAGAAGGTGCTAAAATCTACTCAGATGATCACTCAGATGAAGACCATAGGCCTTGGTGACTGCCAAGCTACTAGGACCTCGGCTACCCAATTGTCAACCTCAGATTTGCATAGTCAACTGGCTATTGAGGGGGCTGTCAGAAGACAGAGCAGAGCTGTCTCCTCAGACTCTGAAATGTCGGCGCAAGTGTCGGAGCTGGTGGGATTGACTCTATACTCGACTGACGAAGAGAACTTTAAACTCCTTCCTCAGTCGAAGAGAACGCCAACCCATCCAGACTACTTTTGTGCACTAAGGTCTGTGCGGAAGGTCTCGCTAAGCCTTCGGATGCGCGCACATAAACCCAGACCTGAAGCATAAGTGTAGGTCGGATTACAAAAACTCACTTTAATTTTTAAAGGAGTTGAGCGAACGTGACCTAAACTCACTTACGCCCCAAGAGAGATAAACTGAAGAAGAAACTTGACTATCTCATTAGGCGGTACTTGAACGCTATCGGCTCTGATAGAAAGTTCAATATCGCCGATGAATAGACATCATCTTCATCGAAGCCTGAAGCAGGCCACTCGCAATGGGCCAGTTTGATGACGCCAAGTGGAAAAAAGGATTGAAGGTAGTAGGATGCAGTAGCCGAGAAGCTCTCGAGTTTCTCACAAACTGCGTCTGCAATCAAGAAGTGTTGTGGCCGGGTGCTCAGCTCGACGTAGTGCCACTAAGGAAAGCTCGTGCCAGAAGGATCGTCAGGGTGTGGGTTCCTCCTCCAATTTTGGAAGACGAAGCCACACTCTCCTTGATCAAACAACAAAATGTGGGGCTAAAGCGTCAGATTTAACGATTGTGCGCGACTGAGCAAATGGCAAAGATGCTAGAAAGGATCTTTGGATTAAAATAGGTCTGGAATCTGCAACTTTTGCGGCCCTTGGACGGCAAAATCAGGTATAGGGTGGGACACCTAACGCTGAATCTGCCATCGAACAACAGCAGTGAGACCGCAACAGTAGAATGTGGTTCAGATTAATCTGCTGCATTCTCAAGCTGATAAAGAGGATCTGCTGTTGTCCATGATCAAAAAGAAAGTGGATGTGGCCCTGATCCAGGAGCCCTGGTTTGTAAGAGACAGAGTTCATGGATTAAGGTCTAACTTTTACTCACTTCTTGTCCCACCAGCAAAAGGTAAGTTAAGTACCTGCATACTTTTGAGTAAAGTAGTTAACGTTCTTCTCTTACCACAGATGTGCAATATCGAGATCACAGTGACAGTATGAGAACGCCTGTGAGCAGTAGATTCCGGATAGCAATCGCATATCTGCCATATGAACAGGAGGCAAGTGATAGATCTGACGTTAGTGTCGGACGTAGTTAGGATCACAAACTGACGGGTATCTACGAAGTGTTCCTTTTCAGATCACTACCGAATACTCTTCAGCATTGACTTCTCACGATCGGAACCCTATAGGAATCGCAGGAGCGCGAATTGGAACAGTTTTAAAATGATGATAGATCAGTTACCTCCCTTTGCGGGGACTGAAACAGTTGCACACATTGAAGAATCTTTCCAACAACTTAGAAAATCCTTTCTCAAATCATGCCCAATCATGACCATTGGAGATAAGGCATCTTAGGAAGGAAACGAGAAGACTTTTCAATAGAGCCTAGGTAGGATAGGGACTGGGCTATATATAAGATGAGTTTCAATTCCTACAAAAGGCAAATAGTTAGATCTGAAGGAGACGCCTGGGCTAAATTCTGTGAGGATATTACCTGTACTAGGAAAACTACCAGGCTTCGGAAAGTACTTGCAAAGAATCCTGAGGACCTGTTAATTGGGCCTAATGGCGACCACACACAGAGCTATTAATGGGAACTCACTTCCCAGGTTGTGTAGATGTGGAAAACACTGCACACGAAGTTGCGGAGCCAAATCACACAGCAGAAATGTAATGACACTCATTGACAGCATAATAACGAGGAAAAAGATAGCATGGGCTTGGGATTGGGGAAACGAGTAATTAAAGGCACACCGCAGTGGGGTGGGGGTTAATATCACCACTGCTCTGGTACCTAGTTATTAATCAAATTCTAATGAAGTTTGGAGGAATGATAGCATATGCTCGACGTAACGATGCAGGTCACGGGAAAGCATTTTCCAACGATTAGTCATCTTATAGAGTCGGCACTTTCACAGTTATGTGTTGTGGTCGCCGTGGTCTAGTAGGTAGTGTGTTGGCTTATTAGACGAAAATCCAGGGTTCGAGCCCCAGGCCAGACATCAAAACGAATATATGAATAAAATATTTCTTCGGCGACTTCCTCTCAGCAGATTTCAGGCAAAAACTCTGAGAGTAAATAAAATTGCCATGAAAAGTTTCTCAAAAATCTGTCGTTCGGAGTCGACTTTAAACTGTAGGTCCCGCCACTCATGTATAAAATTAACACACACAACATAAGTGGTGTGAGAAACTAGGTCGTAATCCTGACTGAAGGGTTGTAATGACCAATTACGTACGTACTTTCACAGTTAAACGGGTAGGCGAAGAAGAACGGCTTGGAAGTGAACCCAGGTAAAGCCGAAACTGTCTTGTCTTGTTCCCTGGGAAGTACATGGTCCCAAGCTTCACAATTCCAAAAATGAACGGAACGGCTCTGATGCTTTCAAAGCAGACTAAGTACTTGGGTATCATTCTGGATTCCAAACTGTCTTGGAAGAGGAACATTGAGAAAAGAATGAAGAAGGCGATGCCTTGTACGTCTATAAAAGGATGTTTGGCTACACTAAATAGGTCTTATCTCGCTGCGCTGAACAAGGTATAGTGGTCGGCGTGCTTGGGCATCAAGGGAGCTCTGAAGTCCGCACTGCTGGCTGTCCTCGAGATCATCTTGTCCATTGGACATCTTCCTCCAAAACGTGGCTGCTAGAACTGCATTGAGGCTTAATTTCTAAAATATGTTTAGGACATGTACGGCGGGCCATGCTTCAATACTGCATGAAGTAGAACCGAATCACCCAGGATTTAGAAGTAGCTACATGCTACCGGAGGCTGTTTTCGGACGAACATACACTCACACTCCCAGACGGAAAGAATGGGATGCTGAAGCTGTCGTCGGTGATAAACTGGCACGGAACAGGTTATACAGATTACGTAACCAGGTCAGCCTATTTCAGGCGGAGATTCTACAGCGTATACGTCTACACAACATCTGTCTCTACTGGGTTCCGGGCCACTGTGGCATAGAGGGAAAAGAAAATGCGGACGAACCGGCACGGAAGGGACCGGGGATGTCTGAGGAGGAGACTATAGAGGGGATATAAGCGACTCTACAAAATACTTTTCTAAATTGGAAAAAGCAACATCTAATGCAACAAATCGTTGGTGGTCCGACATACCCAATTGCCGAACTACTAGAGTTCGACATGAAAACGGTTCGTATTCTAACAGCAATACTAACGGAACTCTGACCTATGGGCTGATTCTGTAGGATTTCTGCAGAAGCTGCCATGATGTGGAGCAAACGGAATCGGGGCAACGCTTTTTCTACGAATGCCCTGCACTTTAGGACAGACGTTGTCGGGTTTTGAGTGACAGAACGTTTGAAGATTTGCACATGGTGGCGAACGTGCCACTATGGAAACTGGCCGGTTTCATCTGGAGCTCGAGGTTCCAAGCATACATGTCTAGGGAAGATTCAATTATCCAAGGCATTTAAAGCTGTCTGTAAAAGATAGATGTGTGTTAAAGTGCTGAAGCTGTTAGGGGGACATCGAAGGAAATTAGTTATCAGCGCAATTGGGAAACAATGGAAATCAAATTCAATCAGGTTGGTGTGTGGAGCACATTTTGGGTCCACTATTTTGAAACAGATAAGCGAAGATATTGCACAACTTTTTAGACACTGTGCATAGTCGAAAAGTCTTAAATAATCACTAATGACTTCTACACAAATTATGTGAAAGAAGAAAAAATGATAACGGAAATTGCCTATTGAACTCTAGTAGTCTGTAGTTGATGGAGTGGAAGCGAATTCCTTCGAATTGAGTATGTTAAATAATGCAAAAGCAATTAGTTAAGAGGTTCACGGTTTTATTATAAATTTCTAACAAAAATTATCACACGAATATGATTGATTACATTTCCAATTGCAATAAAACCAATGCCTGACAACAGCAATTGACGAGGCAGACCAGACCCCCCATGGAAGAGGAACCGGATTACATTTCCAATTGCAATAATACCAATACCTGACGACAGCAATTGACGAGCTAGACCAGACCCCCTGTGTAATGCTCAACCACAGATTATCAATCAATTTAAAACAGAAACAAGCAAGTAATTGATATTAGTAATGTGTAGACAGGCTTTAAAGTATTCGAGTATGATTCATATAGAAATTGTTTAAATTTGAAATTGCATTAGTTTCTACATAAATTTATTAAATTTAATTTAAATTATCAGAACAATTCAAATGCAAACAATATAATCTATTAATAATATACAGACATACATATAAACATACATACGAGTAGTTTGTTGTTAAATTTTTTTAGGGTTTATTTATCTAATGTCACTGCTAGTCAATGTGAATGTACTTTTTATTATTATGATGCCTTTAGCAATAATAACGGACATTAACCCAAAACAAACCCTAAAGAACAACCTACCGCAGGTTATATTATATTTTCTATTGGCTAATAAAGGACAAAAGTAATATGATTAATTTTGGAATTTGTTTACATTTTATGTTATTATTATTATGAGCTATAATACGAGTATAATTATATACAAATTATAGTCTACCATACAAATTAGTATACCGACCATACACGGTGGGTGAGGAGTATTATAACATAGAAGAGGCACTGGTGATGATTATTAGAGCAACTATTTTATTAAAATGCGCAAAGTTATTTCAATGAACTTGTCATGCCAAAAATGCCATTTCGTAAATAAGATGATGAAAAATACAACTCAATAAATCAACATGTTTGGCACTTTCTAAGATAATTAAACGTAAGAAAAGTATGATCAAATCACTTTTGATATAGACTAAAAAGTGGAAGTCATCGACCAAAAAATGTAAGTTATCGAATCAAGTAATCCCAGTCATCAACACAAAAATGACAGTCATTGACCAAAAAATGCCAATCATCAACAATAAAATGCATGTCATCGACCAAAAAATGTAAGTCATCGACCACAAAATGCAAGTCATCAACCAAAAAATGTCAGTCATCAACTAAAAAAAGCATGTCATCGATCACAAAATGCAAGTCATCGACCAAAAAAAAATGCAAGTCACCAACGAATAACATGTAAGTGGTCTACCAAAGAAATACAACTTGCAAAAAATACGCCATTTTGTTGTATTTATACTATATATGAATGCAAATAAACTTAATGAGAATTATTAAAATTTTTAAGTTCATTTCTAAACAATTGAATTTTTTATCCTGTTTTGACCACTTTTTTGCTCACATAAAAAAATTAGCTTCATCGCCTATATCTCCGGTGCTATCAAGTAAAGCTTGACCGAAAACTGTTTTGGAATCCTTGATACCATGTGCAATCAGCCCACTAGGTCCATTTCCATTTTATATTCGATTTATACCGATTTATATAGAGCACTTTTTTTTTGTTAATATAACAAAAAGTTAGCTTCGTCGCCTATATCTCCGGTCCCAATGAACGCCCGACAGTAAGGAATCTGTTTTGGAATCCTTGATACTATGGCTATCTAGCCCACTTGGTCCGAGACTAGGGCTGTTTCTGCCACAAGTCCATTTTGTATCCGATTCAGCTCGATTTCTACAGAGATCTTTTTCTTGCTTATTTGAAGAAATCAATCAGCTTCGTCGGCATAGCTTCGGTTCCATGGGTTAATCGAACGTCAGGAAAATTGTTTTGGAATCCTAGATCCGAAAACTGCACCTTTTTAAATTTGATCGAATTTAAGCTTATTTATGGAGGGCATATTTGGTAAAAATTCTTATATTTTACAACTCTATACTATTATATGCCATAGTCATGACATAGAAAGTGAATGTATAAGAACCTCCTAATCAATTCTTGGTGTTTTAGTTCCGAATTAAGCTCGTATTAAAAATAAGAAGCTTTCAGACTGATTTTCTTTTCTTTATTTATTTCCGATTAAATAGGTAAGTAAATTGGTTTTTATCGACGGCTTGCGACAGGTGTTTTCCAGGGTTTTTAAAACTCCTACAGATCTACATATATGTCAAAAGGTGACAGCATTTTATTCAGTTTATGATTTTAAATTGTATACAAAAATTTTAAATTAAATTGTTATTATCAGATCAATTCAATGTCCATTATCGTACTTGCCAGCAGATGGTTGTGTTTAAAAATTAACAACAAAAATAATTTAAATAGGCTGAAAGTTCTCAAAATCCTATCTCATGGTTTTATAGAACTCTTTGAAAAATTTTGTATAAATTTCTTTTTGTTTTAAACATAATTTAGTTTTTTTTTTGTTTTTTGATAAGAAAATGTCACTGATAGAATGGAAAGTTTAAAAAACTAATTTGGCTGTATTACTGTTTTAAAAAAACAATTTTTTTTTATTTATAAGATGGGTTAAGATGGGTTTATTTATAAAAAAAAACATTTCAAGCCTATTGATAAACTTTTTTAATATTCCAAAAATACTTCAATCATCGACATTTAAACCTACGTGAGTGAGCTATGGAAATAAAATATTCGGCGAATACAATATATTTTAGAAACAATTCTTTATTTCTTAACCATGTAAAGTAATAAACAAAGTATGGACAAATATGTATTTTATAAATTTGAAATTAATTAACAAACATTTTTTAAAGAGATTTAATTAATCCTTTGATAAATTCCAGAATACATGTTAATGCTAAGTTTAGGACGAATACAATAGGACCTCCAAAATACGTCTAGACGCCAAAAAAAGCAAAAACAAAAGTTTCGAAAGCGCAGATCGATATATGGACCCAGACGAGTTAAGCATAATGTTAACGTTGTGCGTTGACATAAACCATGGCTAAGTGAGAATTGTTGCCAAGCATTTCAATCCTAACTGTATTATATCAATTGGGAAAATGGGTTTACAAACGGATGTTGCACGATAAAAGTTTAAAAAAATTGATCAAAAATAACTGACGTGGACATATAGCTTTTGTCCGTGTTAAAGAGGCAATTGAAACAACATATACAAAAAGAAAATAAATTTAACGATAATCCTCTGGTGGCCTATAGATGGCTTAAATGCAGATAAAGGTACGGAAGCGGAACAGTTCTTTTACAGAGGGAAATATGCAAAAAGCATGGGTTAAATTGGTAGTACAAGTCTCAATTCAATCCGTACAGGCCGTACGGAGGATAGAATTCTATCTGATTGTTATGTCTGCTTTCGGACACTTAGCTTCTATTAGGTTGACTAGAGATTAGCTAGAGAAAAGCGTGTACGCCCTTTGCTTTTACAGAGTGAAATATTCGAAGGAGGCATGGGCTAACTTGGCAGTTCAAGTTTACGTCATTGATGTGCTCACTTCAATATGTTCAGATAGTACAGTGGACATGACATAACAATATTATCTGACTGTTAAGCCTGTTTTCGGGCACTTAGCTTCTATTAGGTTGACTAGAGATTAGCTGGAGAAAACGGTGGTCGCCCTTTGCTTTAAAGAGTGAAATATTCGGAAGGCATGGGTTAACTTGGTAATTCAAATTAAAATTTACGCCATAGATAAGCTCGATTCAATCTGTATGGGTAGTCTGGAAGACAGGACATAACAATACTATCTGATTGTTATGCCTGCTTTCGGGCACTTAGATTCTACCGCGTTTACCAGAGGTTAGAGATTAGATGGGGAAAAGGGTGGTCGCCCTTTGCTAAATTCCAGTTCATGTGGTTATTCGAGGCAGTAAATCAACAGATAAGTTTGTCAGGAAAGAAACTTCAGCACAGTTGATGGGGGCAGAATCGTTCTGTGTAGTGAAAAGAGTAAAGATAGAACAAAGAACAATTTTAATCAATGATGGGTGATTAGAGTGTGTGCAGAGATTTGAGTTTGTATCTCATTATTCAGAAACAGCCTAAGAATAGTTTAGCAGTAATAGGCATTGTAGACTTTTTTAGAATAAGAATTACTTTCAGCCCAGTATGTAGCTTCAGTGATGAGGAAAACGTGTTACCAGAATACATACTTGAAGTTGCCGTAGTCTATTAGGTAGTGTGTTAACTTATTAGACCTGAGGCCTCGGTTCAAACCTCAGGTCAGATATCTCCAACAAAACGAAATATGAAAAAATATTTCTTCGTTGATTTCGTTTCAACAAATTTCTGGAAAAAAACTCTGAGGATAAATAAAATTGCCAAGCAAAAGTTTCTCAAAAATCTGTCGTTCGGAGACGACTTTAAACTGTAGGTCCCGCCAATCATGTATAAAATTAACACACACAACATAACTGGTGTGAGAAGCTAGGGCGAAATCCTTACGCAAGGATCGTAATGATCAATTATGTACACATGTGTGTAACGTCTGACCATTTGATGAGTTCGTAAGATTTATATTTGAAGTCGCCGTAGTTTAGTAGGTAGTGTGTTGGCTTATTAGACGTAAAAGTCAGAGTTCGAGCTCCAGGCCAGACATCAAGACAAAATACAAAAATTATTTCTTCGGCGACTTCCTCTCAGCAGATTTCTGGCAAAAACTCTGAGAGTAAATAAAATTGCCATGAAGAGTTTCTCAAAAAACTGTCGTTAGGAGTCGACTTTAAAAACTGTAGGTCCCGCCATTCATGTATAAAATTAACACACACAACATATGTAAGTGGTGTGAGAAACTAGGTTGTATTCCTGACTGAAGGGTTGTGCTGACCAATTATGTATGTATACTTGGCAGCTGTACGGCGTTAATGAATTTCAGAAGGAAAGCAAATATTGGACAAGGAGTTATCCTGAAGTTCCACAAGGTTTCGGGGAGATATTAACCATAATTCTTGAATTTTGTTTCAGGATACAATTGGACCACATGGGTGGTGTGAGAAGCTAGATTATAATTCTGACGTATGTATACTTGGAACCTGTAAAGCGTTAATGATTTTTAGAAGGAAAGCAAATATTGGACAACGAGTTATCCTGAAGTTCGCCAAGCCACAAGGTTTCGAATTTTGCTTGTAATTTTTTAAATTTAATTTAATTGTATTCTTAATTTTCCTTTTTAATTTTGTGGAGTAAGTATGTATGTATATTATGTAAACACTTATATATTTATAATGCCTGCATAATTAATTTCTATTTTAAAGGATTCTGAAATTAATAATTAAATTCCTTTCAAAACTCGCACAAAATAGACTAAAGATTCGAGAGGAAATTATTCCCCTATGACTTTACCCTGAGCAAAATTAATGCCTCAATTAGATTTAAGGACTTCATAAATTGTAACAATTGTTGATTTTATTTGTTTGTGTGTGTTCATAATACGTGCGCTTCCTCTTAATTTTTAAATTGATTGTAAATATTTTTTGATTTTATTTGATTTATGTTTATTATAAACATAAAATTTGTTAGTCTTACATACATTCTTTTTTTTGTAATAAAATATTTACAAATCAAAATTGTATACATTTTATGGCAAATATTTACTTTGCAAATTTAAAAAAATTTAACTGTTTCAATAGAGTGTATGCTACCATACGTATGTACATTGTACAATCATCTTTAGTGCCAAACACATGATGAGATTTAAGTGGCAGTGGCAAGATGATGTAGATGACATGGCCTATTACACTGGCATGAACTATAAGAGTATAGCAGCATATGTACACCCATAATTTTTGACATTTAAGGCTGGTTAAACAATAAGTCTTGACGTCATTGAAACGCAGAATATTCTACAAAATTTATGGAAATTTAAGACCAAATAAAAATTATGGAACATCATTTGATACAGGCGCACGACAACAGTACGTACGCTTATACCTATATCCATAAATTAGTCTCCTTTTCTTATAAAATTACGCACAAGACTCTCTCTTGACAAGTTAGACAAGGAATTTTTCATGCCCATAATTTGATGAAATAATTTGTGATTTGCATTTTCCAAGAATAGAATAGAAATGAATAGCATTGAATAGAACAATAAGTATGTGAAATTTATTTATTATTTAAAGAGATTTGCATAATTTTAATACATGTGTTGCACACATTTGAAAGGATGTCGATGAAGGATAGATGGCTATATATGGTTACCTTAGATAAAATAAAATTTTATTACAAAATTTCATTACAGAAATAAATTTAAGAATTATTTATCTTGAAAGCTTTCTCATACACTTGGAACTTGACAGAGATGTGATATATGACGGTCAGGAATGTATTTATTACGAAAGCGAATTATCGAATTAGCATATTACGAGATCCAATTTTTATCGTTCGTAGTTATACGCTTCTTACCTTTAGTAGGATGATCGGTTTATTTAATTATTTGCTTTTAATTCATATGGCACCCAAATATTTAACTATATTTGTCAAGGGGCCTTCATTAAGCTCTCCCTATGTTTAAATAAAACAACGTGTGTGTGCAATATCTTTGAAATTTTTCATTCCTTTGAAAGGCTTCCTTACATACATATATAGTTGGTCATTGCAACCCTTCAGTCAGGATTACGACCTAGCATCTCACACCACTCACACTGTGCGTGTGTTAATTTCATACATGAGCGGGGCGACCTACAGTTTAAATTCGATTCCGAACAACGGAAACAGAAAGAACAGAGAAACTTTCACACACATAATTGGTCATTACAACCCTTCAGTCAGGATTACGACCTAGTTTCTCACACCACTTATGTTGTGTGTGTTAATTTTATACATGAGTGGTGGGACCTACAGTTTATAGTCGACTCCGAACGACAGATTTTTGAGAAACTTTTCATGGCAATTTTATTTACTCCCAAAGTTTTTGCCAGAAATCTGCTGAGAGAAAGTCGCCGAAGAAATACTTTTTGTATTTTGTGTTGATGTCTGGCCTGGGGCTAGAACCCTGGCTATACGTCTAACAAGCCAACACACTACCTACTAGACTACGGCAACTTATAGAAACTTTTCATGGCAATTTTATTTACCTTCAAGAGTTTTTGGCATCAATCTGCTGAGAGGAAGCCGTCGAAGAAACATTTTTTTATATTTCGTTTTGTTGGAAATGTCTGAACTGGGGTTTGAACCGAGGCCTCTCGTCTAATAAGCCAACACACTACCTACAAGACTACGGCGACTTTGAAAGACCTACTGATGCTATTATGTGTGGAATACAGAAGAAAATTGTTTAAAGGTTCGCCCAGGCTTTTCAAGGTGGAGCGTAAACAAGTCTGAATTTGACCGTAGCCTTTGAGGACCGCTGTGGTTTGTAGCATGTATCAATACGTCAAAACAATTCGATGTTTTTGTCATTTATCAAAGATCAATGCATCGAAATTAAAAACTTGATACAAATACGATAAGACATGCATAATTTATACCCAAAAATGTTACAAAACATTTTGGAAATACGTTCTCGAAAACAGTTCCAATGGAGTTGGATAGGATATAGAAAAGGCCTAGTGTTAGTATAATCGTGGCAATGAGAACCTGCCCTATAATGCAGCTGTAAATTCTGTTAGATTCAGGCCCGTTCCAATTGTTAGTGATTATGATAATGGGAGAAAATTCCTACACGAGATTCATCAGGGGGTATTGTGTCCCTCTTTAACTGTTCAGAACCAGCAAATTCTACAATTCTATATGAAAATTAGTTTATTACGGTTTATAGCAAAAGTAACATATTAGTTGCTCCATTTTTTTTAAAGAGGTACTATTCTGTGGTGTATAGAATGGTCAAGGTCTTATAATGTTGCAGAAACGAAGTTGTTTGAATATTCAGAGCCCAGAGGAGAAATTCGCGAGTTTTTTCCAAGCGAAAGTTTGCGCCATCGAAAGTTCTACTCCATTCAACTTTCTTTTCAACAACTAGAAGTATAATACTATCTTACAGTGAGAAGTCGCCGTGGTCTAGTAGGTAGTGTGTTGGCTTATTAGACACAAAAGCCTGGGTTCGAGCCCCAGGCCAGGCATCAAAGACAAAATACAAAAAGTATTTTTTCGGCGACTTCCTCTCAGTAGATTTCTGGCAAAAACTCTGAGAGTAAATAAAAATTGCCATGAAAAGTTTCTCAATAAATAAAAATCTGTCGTTCGGAGTCGACTTTAAACTGTAGGTCCCACCACTCATGTATAAAATTAACACACACAACATAAGTGGTGTGAGAAATTAGGACGTGGTACAATGGGTCAATTCGACTGTACTTGTCTTAATTGACAAGTACACGTCCTCTAACCTAACCTAACCTGTCTTACAGTGAGGCTGTCATCCGAGGGTTCGGTCCATATGAGGTTGACCCGAGATAAAAGTGGAAAGCCTAATTAGATAGGTTGGGAAAATAGGGTAAGTAGTACACTGCTGGATCTCCTGCCTTGGCTGATGAGGCCAGAATTTTTCTGTATAGGAGAAAGAGGATTTTAGAAGCGTATACTCGACAAAAGGTAAAATGAATAAAATGTTCACGAGTTAAAGGATTTTTGGATGGTTTAAATTAAATGTGAGTGATAACAACGGAAAGAAATTTGAGTTATTTATCAAACTATCCACTTAACACTCGTTTTAAAAAAGAAATCAATTAAAACCTATGATGTAGACCCCGTGATGATGAGAACGAATCACAAACTTGCAACCTGTACAGCGTTAATACATCTTAGAAGCAAAGAGCTGGGTATTTATCAAGTCTTAGGTATGAAGTTAACCTTACTGGTACCAAACAGCATCCTAAAATTGTTAAGCTGACAGGATTGGGAAAACATTACAGTGATAACCTATGCAGATTGAGGTCAGTACAATAAGCCCTTTGATCGCGGTATTCACCACCTCTACGCAAAAGTAAATTCGTGCTGTTTTTCCTCAACTTTTTTACACAAATCAAACGATGCACCGAAAACATCGATCTTAGAGTTTTTGTGTTTCGTTTTGTTCGAGATGTTTGAGCCGGGATTGAACTACGGCCTATCGTCTAATACCCCAACACACAATCTACTAGACTACGGCAACAGCTGTCGAGATTATTTAATTCAGGCAAAAGGAAATTGATAATAATCGACCTAAAGTGTTTGCCTTTGACAGTGGTGGCCTGGCTTATGTCGTTCTCAAAGAAAAATGGACTGATGACGCCGTCAGCCGAAAATCACAAAAACAGTGAATTTTTCTGAATGCATTGGACGACCATGGATTTCATGTGAATTTGTATCGCCGTAAATTCGACAATTCTGTTTGTTCACTTATCCATTCATCCAGAAATGGGTCTTATCACTGAAGATGATTCAGTTGCTACTTCACAGCCCATTCAGCGAACACATGTCGTTGTCTATGGTTGTTCTTGTGTAGCTTCAACAAGGTGGCCGTTTTCAACTGTCCAAGTTCGGAAGTCCCTGTTGGAAAACCCTATGCTATTCCCTTTTAAACTTTCACATAACTTTATCTGTATACAAGGAGTTTTTCATTACTGTAAAATTCGAAATGAAAGGAAACAATTTCTATTAAAATATAAAGCAAGTATACTGTAGTGCCATACGTTTGACAAATCAGGCGTTAATAATTAATAATCCAACAGTGAATTCCATATAAGAACTGTCAGTTGCTACTCCATAACGTTTGCAAACACAATCACAGGCGGCTTAAGTAAAATGGCGAAATACTTCTACCTTCCGTTAAAGAAATTCCGAATACATCCATTCATCTCGTGTACAATATTATATTTAATTTAATCGCTATCGCACTGACTGACTGACTGACTGCCTGACTGACTGGCTGACTGTCTAGTTGACAGGCAGCGAAAATGAGGGCGAAAGGATTTCAGTTTTACTGTTAAAAAAAAGAAATTCAATTTGCTGACAGGCAGGATAAATGGGGGGAAAATAATAATGAAATATATTTAAACGTGCGAGTATAACTAAAGTTGTTGCTGTTGTGGTTGTTCTTGTTGTTGGGAGAAAGAAGTTCAAACTAAGGAAAATGAATGAAAAAATAGGACTACAATTTTTATCAGAGTTACCACCAGCAATTCATTTTAGCGTAAATGGAATGAAAAATAATTTCATCCTTTAAGATAATCGCCACTTTTTCTATTATTTGGGTAAAGGACTTACAATTCTGCATTTAGTTTCGAAATTCATTGTAGCTTTGTGGATTGGCTCAATATTACTAAATTTGAAGATACATTAATTTTGTCCATTATTCAATTATATAGATTTCAGAATGATACATTGATCTATAGACAGACCTATCCATGTTAAACTATCGTCAAAAATTCGTAGAGAGACTGTTGCCTTGGCTTACTAGACGAGAGCTCAGGAATTTAATTCTCAACTCAGAAATATGGAAAGAATATTTATTTCGTCAACATCGCTCCCAAAAGTTCTGAGAGCTACTTCAATAGCTGTGTCAAAGCTTATCCAATCTGTAGTTAGGATTCTACTTTACACTACAGTTTCCTCCACTTATAGATAAAACGTACACAAAATGGATGATGGGAGAAGCCGGGTTGTAAACCTGCGTTTGAGTTGAAATGGTTCATAATGTGTATGTATGTATGTATGATTTAATCATCAAAAAGTGAAAACAAGGCTCTACAAATGGCCAATACAGGGCAATAAACTTAAGTGTAACCATTTAGAATGCATGTTTGATGATTTCAAAGCTAAAATACAATTCAAAATGTTACTGAAGGATAATACGAAGAGCAAATTTGTTCTCGAAGCCGTATTTCAACGCAACGTTGTTGCAAAGTACAATTTAGTTTAATTTTAAGTTAATTTTGGCAACAATAATCGCTCAAATATTGTTGAATGCTGCCATTTCAATTCCCTTAAAAGGATTATAGTCCACGACGATTTATAACTTTAATGTTAAGATGTCGAAATCAATGGTAAACCGGTTCTACGAATTAGACGAAAAGAGCTGAATCAAATTCCAATCGTAATTGATTATGGACAACATAAGCATTTGCGCTGCCAACTATAACTTTTTAGTTACCAAAACATTTTATTTTTACAAGCAAAAGTAAAAAGTTGTTAGTTGTCAGTTGCCTTCCAAAACGTTAGTTGCTTTGTGTTTGAACAAAGTATCGAGTTTCATAATGCCGCTGTACAAAATATATACAATGTATTCTTTTCCAAAACGTCGTCAATGTGTATTTTTAACGCAGTCAAAAAGCAATCAGGCATCGGATTTATAGTTGATGCATTGTTTGGTTACTTTGCATATCTACATAGTTTATATACAGTAGTAGAACTGCATACAAACTTTGTATTGATACATTTTGGAATGCCATCTTATATCATTCCTGGCAACTGAGTTCAGTTGCTACCTATAATTGAGCCATAAATGTAAAGGTTCATTCTCTCGGTTTTCTTTCCAATGGAAGTTCTAACATAAAGATCATACGGTTATTAATAATTATTACCGTTAAATTAGGTACTGCTTCCAAGAAGCTTTACAAAGTATGTGTAGATTTTGGTTAAGCAAAAACAATACACCTGCGAATTTGTATTTCTGTGCCTATTATCGGCTAATATACGGAGTTTCGCACTGATTGTTCAAATATATACTGGCACGTTGAAGAACTTCAAGGTTAAAATGTTCCTTTCATTTTTAGACTGCCACAAAGAATCTTCAGTTTGAGTAATCAAGTTTTCCGGAAAACCAGATGTAGCAGTTAGGATAATAAGATTGCGATCTGGGAAAAACCTACATTAAGATTGATCGTGTAGTTTGCATGGAGTTCATAAAGAAGCCAGCTAGCAATACAGAGCTTATGCACTGAAGTACAGAATAACAGGTAACAAGTTCATATTGGTTTAAAATTGATTCTTATATGAAATTATACAGAAGACAACGGAGCTCGCTTATTACAAAACGTAAGCCGTAGCATAACTTAGTTATTTTCTAATATCGCCCTGTTCGTAATAAAAGATTTTGTGTTGCTTTTTTAGTGTTGATTTGCTATGCTAAAATAACCCGTGTGCTGTTGAACTATTTATATGGATTTTGGCAATACTGCTGTTTAGTGGGCACAACAACAAAATGTCCTTGAAAATATAAGCAGGAGGTTAAATGCAACCATTACTCCATCAACATCAACTTGTTAACGATAAGACTGAAGATATAAGTGGAAATTGTATAGAAAATTGTACAATTGCACAATATTTTTCAAGGAAGACTGTGTACAGAACAACAAAACCAAATGAATTAATAAAGCAAAATACTGAAATGAATAAAATGGAAGTTATAAAACTAAAATTAAGCTGATTAAATAAAATTAAATTTTATAGGGAAACTGAGTATTAAATTAGAGTGACTCCGTAATAAAGGAAGGAAATCATAGAAAAAGAAATACCAAACAGTACTACAGTATATAAATTGAAATTACTTACCGATAGAATGCAGAAAGCAACAATGTTATTCAATTTGAATATATAATTTCAAAGGATTTCAAAGGATATTTTGGATTATGTTATCAAAACTTATCAACACGATTTTTAATTTTCTTTTTTCATTATGGCGACAGGAAGATAGAAAAAACAAATTATTGCATTAATTAAGCGATTTAATAGGGATATTTTGGTATTGAATAATAATCAAAGAAACAAACTGAAAATTTAAGTACTGAACAAAAACACTTTCTCTTCCTCCTTTTTTGCCACTTTAACACTACAAAAAAAAATGTGTTGATTTTTCACTTTTTAAGGTGAATGTTTTTCTTTTTGAAATTTTATTATCCTTTTTTTTTTGGTATTACAATACAAAAGGATCGTTTACATAAATAAAACTTTAATACTTTATTTTCTTCTTTTCTTTTATTCTCTTTTTTATTATTTTCCTTTTCAGGTACACCTAAACACAAACATTTAAACATACTATGATAATAGTATACGAATATACTATATGTACTATATAGTACAAGTATACCAACAAATTCATATACATTCACATATTTAATGAACGAACCAAACAAATATACTGTGAATATAGAAAAAGAAAATTGGAATAAATTTTCTAAAAAAAAACACAAAAATTAACTCTACAATTCACCGCATACCCACGGATTAGCACCTTTTTTCTATAAAGAACCTTAGAACCGCACTGTTGGAATTTTCTTTTTTCTTTACGGTATTTTTTTTTTTGTTTTTTGCTTTTAATTTTGAAAAATTAATCTCGTGGCTTGAAAGTTTTCCGTGTTGAGAGCAGCCAAACGCACTGAAAGATAGAACAGTACTAAAAATAACAGTCGAACGAACAAATTTCTGTTAAATTGAGTTGTTAGTTGCACGCTCTATTTGTAAACAGGGATGAAAACTAAACGACAACAGAGATGGTAACTGCGCTATGAGCTGGTACTTTTATATTGTACATACAACTAGAGCCTTTTTAAATAAAGTAAAGTTTTGTTTGTTTTATTTAACGAATATTAAAAATACACATCTCTTGCTGTACAATTAAAAAAAACTGACGAGAATTCTGTTTAACAGAATTAACGCTACAGCGAAATACAAGTAGGACATGTGTTGATCACATAAATATACTGTATTGTTGTTAAAGGAATTGTTGAGTGGTCTACACTCGATAGTATATTTCGATGGACAATATGGGATCATCTAACAACCAAAGGTACTCCACTCAAATTAACAGAGCTCAACATGATGATTTCTAGTCACGAATTTAACTAATATTCGACTCCTCCCAATCTTTAGTAGTTAATAGGTCTTTAGAAACCTGTAGTTAGGATAACAACCTAACTTCTCTCACCACCCATATTTTATGTGTTAATTTCATCCATAAGTGGAGGAACCTAGAGTTTAACGACGACTCCAACGACAGATTTTTGAGAAACTTTCCAGACTAATTGCCACAAAAATGTTGAGTTTCCACCGCGCTCTTTTAGAATCAGGCGTTAGATAGAGAAGTCTGGTGCCGCCCATATCTTTTTTCGCAGGGGAATTTAATGGACCTTAATCAGTTAGCGGACGATTTATTAGATTAACAAATTATGATGATTACAGTCACACAGATAATTATACGTACCCCCCCTAAAAATCATTTTTTTTTAAGTAATGAACTTCTAATCTAAAATTTGTTTACATTAGCATCTGTAACGACACATTTACTTAAATAAAGAAAAAAGATTCCCAAAATCTATGAATTTATGACTACAGTTTGCTTAAAACCAATATGACACCACAGAAAATTATACGTACGACGTATATATCGTATAAAATTTCTCCAAGAGTTGCCCGGTATATAAAAGGTATTGTGAATAAAAATCCTAGGACTACAGCCGTAGAAATACGAAATACCTCGGAAAGTGATCACAATGTTATTGTGCATTCCGAAACAGTTCGAAGTATTTTGAGAAAGAACGGTTTCCGCAGCCGAGTGCCGAGAAAAAAAACTACGATTGGAATTTGCTCACTAATATATGGAAAAGTCAACTGATATTTGGGCGAATGTAATATTTAGTGATAAGAACAAATATAATTTGTTTGGCTGTGACGGGAAACAAAAAATTTGGCGCAAAAATCAGTTGACTTGTCCATATATTATCATTAAAAAAAAAAATGATTTTTAGGGGGGTGCATATAATTATCTGTGTGACTGCATATGGCATAAAGGTTGGACTTCGCAAAGGGATTAGGACGTTCGTTTAGCTACGAAATATTTGAAAATCGATCATAAACTTAACTAGAACGAAATTTTGCCCCTAACTTTAAACTATTTTACAAAGAGATATAAAAAGGAAGAAACATAAATACACAACCGGAGAAAAGATGCCGACATGTCATGAATTTGAATCCTGAGGGAAGCAGGAGAAAGGGATGACCTAACACCACATGGAAATCCTTTTCCTTTTAATAAAAGATATGGAAATAAGTGAAAGAAGCTGAAAAATTGCTAGTTAACTATAGAAAATCCTCGACAAATTTTGTATATAGTCTTTGTTTCATTCATATTAAGCGGAAATAAAGAAAAATGGTTAATGATTTGTAATGGCAAACAATGGAATGGTATTCAAAAGTGTAGAGACCATATAACGATTTTTGGAAGAAGTTCCCTATTTTTCCACCAGATGGCTTTAGTAATTTGTATCAAGGTTCGTTCGGATGCCCTCTTGGCTTTATCAAAAGATATTGAGACCCACTATTCGTTTGCTTATAATGATGATAAAGTTAATGTGATCAACTTTGTGTGGAAATTCTTGGCTCTAAGCTTCAATAGCTGAACCCACATGTTGAGACCGAATTTAATTTAATTTTTATACTATGCTGTTACAAATACAATATGATAGTGACAATAAGGTAGCTCATAATCTTCCCTAACTTCTTTTTAGGTACACATATAATAATGGATATAATATCATAGATTTCACAAAGACGCACTGCACTCTGGAAGTGTCTATAAAATGACTTATTCCACTGACTCAGAACCTAAACTTTCTACCAGAATCTATTTAAAACCACTTAAACAAAGCTGGATACTGGAGTTAGTGCCAACAAATTTCAGGGACTGAATTTCTACCTAGGAATCATTGCTAAAGCGTAAACAATGACGACCTTTTCATTATGAAGAAACTTTTATTTCGAAAGTGAATTGTCCAAAATATGATCGTTTAAATAAAGCAATCGGTTTCAAGTGGAGATTATTAGTTATGTTGGGAGCTTCTTAGGAAATTAGCTTTGTGTCCAAACCTAGCAACAAGTGATTACCATCTGTTCCGGTCTATGAATAATTTTATTGATGATCTATTCTCCTCTCTTGAAAATGGAAATCTATTGTCACAAACATTGTTTACAAAATTAATGGATTTCTTTTTACTATAGCTAGTATACTTGACTATAACATTAACACCAAAAGTTAATTGAAGGAATTAAACAGATAATGTCCTTCTTTTTTTATTAATTTATCACTTCTTTCGTGTGTTACGTAATTTTCTAGAACATTGTTAGTAAATTAAAAGTCACAGCACCATATATCCCTCAAGTAAATGTTTTATTACACTGTAAAATTAAATTAATCGTTAAGACTTTTACACTTTAGTACTTATTTGGTACTTTGAGAATATATTGTAATAAAAAAATACAAATAAGTGCTAATGATGTGATTGCAGAGAGCAGCTCAACACTTTTTGAATTGTGGCAATGCGAGCAAGCTGTGATAGTGTATCCATAAACATATCTTGGTCCTCTACATGCGCACAATAACAATATAATTTAAACCCCATCGTTATAATATGACCATTTCTAATCCACAGTGTGGTTTTCAACATCAAGTGAAATGGAATAAAAATAAAAAGTTTCTCTTCACTTCTCTTCAAATTAAACGAAACAATAAAAATTCGCACATCGTAGGAAAATTCCCATCCATCCATGCCATTCCATTCCATCTTTCATGCTTGCAATGGCCAACGATTAAATAAATTTTGAAGTACAATGGAAAAGTATTTTATTTAATTTAAAGTAAACATTTTAAGTTAATAAACATTTTAAATTAAATTTCATTTTTTTATTACTATTTCAGAATACCACGTTTGTCTGTTTGGGCAATAGATGATGATGATGACTTCATTTGTTCACTCATCGGACTTAATGATGTTTCAGTTTTGATTAGATTTGATTTTAAAATTGAATAACCCAATCCTTTAAAATAAAACCGACATCAAACACAGACAAAAACAAACACAAAATGATAAACTTGAGAAATTGTATTTTAATAAAGGTGGGAAATTTGTTTTCGTGACTGACGTTTGACCTTTAAAAAATTCGTATACATATATGTATGTACGTGTACATATGTATGCTTTCGAAATATGTATTCCATGGCAACCTCTTCAGTGAGTTTAAAAATCAGAAAATTATACAATGAGTGGCTGTTGGCTAATAGGTAGTGTGTTGGCTTATTAGGCGTGAGGCCACGGTTCAAACCGCATCTTTAACAAATCGAAATATGGCAGAAATTCTGAGAGTAAATAAAATTGCCATGAAAAAGTTGCTCAAATATCTGTCGTTCGGAGTCGACTTTAAACTGTAGGCCACGCCACTCATGTATAAAATTAATACACACAACATTAAGTGGTGTGAGAAGCTAGGTAGTAATTCTGACAGAAGGGCTGTAATGTCTAATTACGTACAGTATCGGCCAAAACCCAAAAAAAAAACTTTTATATCGTCTAAAAATAAAAAATCTAAACTTGAATTCGACAAGGCCCATCTCAACTGGAGTGTCTAAATATGAAGAATTGTGCTGTTTTCTGACGAATCTAAGTTTTATTTAAAGGATTCAGATGGCATAAAGCATATGCGCAGACGATATTAAATGTTTCACGATATGAAAGGTTTTTTGCTGGTTGACGACTGAATAATCCGGCATCTACCGTCCTTCTGCGAATCACTCTTTCACTAATTTTTAAACCTAAGCGGTTTCGTATGTAACTAGAAGATGCTGTAGGATCATTTCGGATTGTCCTTTTAATTAAGGAGTCTTCATATCGCGAAGTTTCACGTGGTCTTCCTCCAGAATGGGTGAGAGATGTGCGACCGGTATGGAAAAAATTTTTAATTAGCCTAGAAATAATTGATCTGTTGATCGAATATTTTGTACTCAATTGATCTTAACCCAATCTAGAACTTGTGGGAGATCGCTAACTTAATAATCAACCGAAAAAATTGCAAAACCAAAGACGACATATTTGAAGCCGCAAAAATAGCCTGGGATGCAATATCACCTGAAATAATTTATAATTTCACATCTTCTACGCCTAAAAGAATGGCATGTGCCATCCAGAATAAAGTATTCGCCAAGAAATATTGGTTTCAATAGTTTTTATCTGTACCCTAAATTGGGGGTGCTTTAGTTTTGTCCGCTTATATTTTCGACTTAAAATGTATTTTCAATCATAACTTTTTTTTTATTGAATTCTGAATTCCTTAAGTTTGTGTTTTTCAATAATAAGGATATAAATAAATAAAAAAATATAAAAAAAATTTATTAATAACTTTGTTTTCTTAAAAAAATAAACATTTTAAAAAAATGTACTGAGGGGGTGCTTAGGTTTTGGCCGATACTGTATGTATGTCTTATGACATTGGGACAAAACTAGCATATGGGCATATATGTATAGAGCTGAACAGCTAGTTATGGATACAACAATCACCCTCTGCAGAATTTCCTGGTGATGTACAAATTTGGTAGGCAGAGAAAATTGCCAGGAGCTAATAGCGACAGAAGAAGAGTTTGAAAGGGTATGCTTAGCGAAAATGAAGACAAAGAGAAAGACGGATTTTGGAGACAGTCAGAAGCTTTTCTCGGCAACTAGAATATGTAAGGATTGAATCAATCTAAGAATAGCACTATAATAGTAACCAGCCTTCTGACCGGCCATTGTAGACTTGAAAAACACATACATACATACATAATTGGTCATTACAACCCTTCAGTCAGGATTACGACCTAGTTTCTTACAACACTTATGTTGTGTGTGTTATTTTTATACATGAGTGGCGGGACCTACAGTTTAAAGTCGACTCCGAACGACAGATTTTTTGAGAAACTTTTCATGGCAATTTTATTTACTCTCAGAGTTTTTGCCAGAAATCTGCTGAGGAAGTCGCCGAAGTAATACTTTTTGTATTTTATTTTGATGTCTGGCCTGGGGCTCGAACCCTGGCTTTTCGTCTAATAAACCAACACACTACCTACTAGACCACGGCGACTTCACTTGAAAAACATTTGTACAAAATTGTACACCTTTTACTTATGCGGCGTTAATACTTTTCAGAAGGCAGTTTATAAGGCTATCCTTGCTGACTTATTAAAATGGATAAAAGTTGTAGGTTTGGATGGATTCTTATATTTTGCTTGCGACAGATAAGTGGTTTTAATACTCGGCACTTATTGTTTCGTAAAGTGCAGCTGAGAGCTGTCAAGCACGTTCATAGATTGCGGATAGTGGAAATTCAAGTAATTAACCTGAACAGCTGCAACCAAACAAGCACTAGCGAATAAGTGGAGAGTTTTGAGAGTGCCCTATACATAATTGATCGATGAAATAATGTGACCAGTAATTGGTTTCACTAATTAGTTAATATAACGTTTGGAGACTCCGAAATATCAGAACGCATCTAGAAATAACGATATTCGAATAAATATGTAATCAGTTCCGTTTTCTGTAAGAGAATTTGACAATATAACAACTGCCAATGACATCAATTTCTTTTATGTGATCAAGCCAAGTCAATTCGCTAGATTCAGCTGAGTAGAATACTAAAAATGATTTAAAAACCTAGAAGCCCTTTTTTCTTTATACTTTTGTACTCAATATCACATGCATCCATAAAATAAAGAACACTGTTGTAGCCTGAAGGAAAAAGCAATAAAACACATGGCTGGTAGAAAAATTCTACGCCTAATTGCCGACTAAAATACACATGTGGTATCAAATTTGGATTCTAAAGACGGAATTTTTCACGGTGTACCATTTATTAATGGACTTTAGTACTATCAAGAGCTATTGCGAGCCATATGTACTTTGAAATCAATATGTTGTAATTAAAAGACAACAATTTAGGGAAGAAACCTATGAAATCAAACACAGAATTTTTTTAAATACAACTGAAAAATTTGATTTTAATTAAAATTAAAAGAAAATATTTTTTTTTTAATTTTTCCAAATTGTTGAAAACCGCACGCTTTTCTTATGTTTTTGCATATGCATGGTTTATATGCGAAATATTTTAATCGTAAAATTAACGCCCACCTACAATAAGTTAAAGGGAACTTAAAAAATAAACACAACTAAATAAATAAAAAAAGTATTAAAAATGTATTGTTTTGTTCTTGTCACAAAAATTTACATATATTTTCTAAAATATTAAAAATATTATTTTGAATATATGTACATACATATAAAGCTGCGCACGCACTTTTAAAAGAATTTACTTAAAATTAAATCGTCTTAAAAAATATTAAAAAGAAATATTGCATCTTGTTTATCGATTTTTCTGTCTCAAAAATTTCATTGCTTAAAATTTTGTCACAATTTGACGAAAAATTTTAACTGAAATGAAGGTAACAATTTTCTTATTGAAGATAATACAGTTGAAAAATCAAGTATTTTCATCGAATCAAGGATTCAAACTAGTTTTCGTGACGGTCGAGTAACTCTTACAATCGGAGATATAACCAACGGAGTTAAATTTTTATGAGCAAAAAATTTCTCTATAAAAAATTTACAAAAAAAGTACAAGTCATCGACCCATTAAAACGCAAGTTATCGAACAATAAATTTTAAATCATTGGCCAAACAATACAAGTCATCGACCAAGAAATGCAAGTCATCGATGAAAAAATGCGAGTTATCGATAAAAAAAAAAAAAAAAGCCATCGACAAAAAATGCAAAAAAGCAAGTCATCGATCAAAAAATGCAATTCGTCGACCAGAAAATGCTACTCGTCGACAAAAAATGCAAATCATCGATCAAAAAATTGCAAGTCTTGACAAAAAAAAAAATTTAAGTCACCAACCACAATTCCATTTTTTTATATGGTTTTGCATGATTTATATAGAGAACTTTTCTTATTCATTAGAAATTTTTTTTTTATTTTACATAAAGATAAAATAATATACAATAGGACCTTGATTATCCGTGATTCGATTATCCGGCAACATCAATTATCCGGGATGGAAAAAGAAAATTTCTGCATCGACTTAATTTTATTTTGGATCGACTTAAATTTTTCTGCATCGTTTAACCGTGATTACCTCTATTATCGGTGATTATAAGCAAAAAAAATTTTCTATTATTTTGGACAAACAAGCGAAAAAGGGGAATTCCCTCTTTAGTATACGATTAGTCAGAAGCATACATGTAAACCTGTTTAGTTTATTTTAGAAATTTGAGAAGTGCCGGTTTTTTATATTTTTGAAACATATATGTACACTTGTGGACATACAATTAAGTCATTCATGCATGCGGTTTGCCAAAACCCACCTCCATAAAGACGAAAAATTTTGGAAATTAGTCGTATGGAGTGATGAGTCCAAGTTTAATATCTTTGGAAACGATGACAGACCCTATGTAAGACGTCCTGTCAATACACAATTAGACCCAAAGTACACCAAAAAACAGTAAAGCATGGAGGTTCGTCAGTAATGGTTTGGGGTCGTTTTACCTCATCCGGCGTTGGTGCACTGGTAAGAATCGATGGGAAAATGACTGCGGAAATGTATTAAAACATCCTACAGAACAATTTGAATAAGATTATGAGGACGAATTACCACTAGCGTGGATATTTCAGCATGATAACGACCAGAAGCATACATCTCGGGTAGTTAAAGCTTGGTTTACTGAGGAAAAAATAAGAGAACTTGATTGGCCAGCTCAAAGTCCCGATCTGAAACCTATTGAAAATCTTTGGGGGATCGTAAAACGAGCAGTTCCATCAAAAAAACTAGCAGCAAAAAGCACTTTGGCAGCTTGTCCAGGCAGAATGGAATAACATTAGTTCTGAGCAGTGTCGCAATTTAATCAACTCAATACCGCAAAGATGTACTGAAATAATACTCCAAAAAGGGTACCCCACAAAATATTAAAGGTTCAAAATAGTTTGGGTGAAAAATAAAGCAATTAAATTAAATTTTCAATATTTTTTTTCAGATAACTTAATTATGTGTCCACTTAAATTTTAAGTCTGATATTAACTTCGTACCAAAACATTTTTTATAATGAATACCTATTTAAGTTTTTGTTGTTAATTAATTATTAAGCATATGAAATTAATAAATATTAGTCGTTTTTGTTTCAATTTTTCTTAAATCTTTTTAATTTTTACAAAAATGAAAAATGTTGCAAAGTGACTTAATTGCGTGTTCACGAATGTATATAAAATCCTTGAATTATTTAGTTTTTATATAAATATGTACATATTCATTTATTAATTAATAAAAATACTTGTTAAAAAATTAGCCAAAATTGGTACTCAATTAACCGGGAAAATCGGTTATCCGGAATGCTGCCGGTCCCGACCATCACGGATAATCAAGGTCCTACTGTACTATAAAAGTAAACCTGAATGGTTATCTATCCTCTTGTTTTTCATGTAAATCCGATTACGTTTAAAATTGTACTCTTATCTGCATTAGTTAAAGGGATTTCTTATATTTATTTCTTCCTACCTATGGAATGTATACAGTATGAGGAAAGCTTGCAGTCGAAATTTCAAGTTTAGAATACGTAGGTATGTATGTTATTGAATCAGTAAGCCAATAATGCTGCTCTATTTATCATATGCGAATATTTTTCGACAAAAATTTTGCAAGTATGTTTGTACTCTAGTTTCAAATATTTCTCTTTAATAAAATTTGCATTTTTCCAATAAATTTTGTGGTATTGACTGAATTGAATAATGCCAACAAATTGACAGCTGTCGCTATGACTAACACATCATTAAAAAGCGTAATAAAAACAAACAATACAGTTTTGTCTAGTGTCTTCAAAAACCTTTAAGAGTTTTTCGAACTTATTTCAATGTCAAAGATAAAAAGAGATAAAAAACAGCTTTATTTAGCATTTTTTTCTTTTAAATTCATCATTTCCGAAATAAAACAACTTAAGAAGATGTTTTTTGTTTATAAATGTGTCTTAAGAAGTGTCTTAATAAGCAATAAATACCGTTGAAAAATTGAGAAATTTACTACAACAAAGAGTTACTCAATTTTTGGTATCAAAACATACATAAGTTAATATTTCACTGAAACTATCATTTCACTAAAATCCTTGGATCTTGTCATTATGTACGACATAATTTGAATTATCGCTTGCTTTTAATTATCGATCACTTTGAAATAGTCTTCTACTACTTTTATGCAAGTTTCGGATTATATCACAACAATAACTTGACAAATTTTGGTCTTTAAATGCTACAACATAAGCAATATATTCCCGTAAACATGATGTTTGACAAAGTCCCACAAAAAGTCTAAAAGCAGCCTAATCGCATTATCTTGGGGGCCAATTGATATCATCAAACATAAAATCACTATTTTTGGAAATACCCCATGCAATAAAGCCAAAATCAGTCGTCCAATTATATTTTCTTCAATTGCGGCAATTTTGCTTGTTGACGTAACCACAAAGTGAGAAATGAGATTCATCGCTGCAAGAATATATTTCGAATAATCAGCATTGAAAACCTGTTGGAGTAGTATACAATTAACGTCAATCAACCGGATTTAATTATTGCATGAATTGAATTTCGCACGGTTGGAGGTGCAATTTAAATGCAGAATACTTCATAATGAGCCGTAGTTAGGTTAGGTTAGGTTAGTGTGGTAGCTTCATACCAAAAGTTCACTTGAGCACGCATAGCGGCCCGTTGTGATGCCACAGGTGAACGCAGTTCCTGTACTGACCAAGTTCCCCCGAACCCAGGAGGGGGAAGTCGATCGGCGCAAGACCTGCATATCCAAAGCACGACTACCCCGCTCTGGAAAACCAGCCAGAAAGTTTAATAAACGAGGATATATCCTAGACATCAATGGACGATATCTCCGTCAAGCTGACAAGGCTCGGAGAGCCAAATAACCAATATATCTGCACCTCGCAAGAGATGGGCATTGACAAAGAAAGTGGATAACAGTCTTGTCCTCCCCAGTGGATCTGCACCCATGGCAGAAGTCATTAAATGAGAGCCGCATTCTCTCCGCGTGTCCACCCATAACACAGTGACCTGTAAGCATGGCCACTGTGATTGAGATAATGCCGCGACCAAGTCCAAGTAACTGGTTGGTACGCCTTCTATCCATCCGGGGCCAGGTGAGTCTAGCCGTAGAGCAGGACTCCTCGTTGATCCAGGATAGGTTGGTGTCTCGGAAAAATTTCCGCGCGATGGCCAGTTTAATCGAGGCAAGTGGCATTCCTAAGTCGATTGAACAGGATTCCGGGAGTAGTGTGCCAGCTCTGGCTAGCTCGTCGGCTCTGCAGTTTCCCGGAATGTCACAGTGTCCGGGGACCCAGACAAGTGTGACACTGAAGCGCCCAGAAAGAAGGTTGAGGCAACGGCGACATTCCCTGACGATCCTGGAATTATCATATAATGAGCCGTACGATGAGTACAATTGCCGAGGATGACTGAAATCGACAAAAACGAATTATCCACTAAACTTTCACTAACAGAAGCCTTCGAAATCTTAATATAATTGTATACAAACCTGAAGTTATCATTGAATATAAGAAAATTGACGTAAAAAATCATTTTTCGAAATTTTTCAAGGAGAGCGAAAGAGCACACATATCCCACTATATACAAATGCTAGTCCAAGTGTCCAAAACAGCCTTTGATAAACGAGGATTCAGACAATGTAATAATTTCTCTGGCGATGCACATTTCGTTACAGAAAATCGTGTGAATTAATACTTGCTGGGATAAACCACCATGGACTGTTTTTGTGGGTCAAGGAAAATGGGTCTAGCGGCCAACAAATACGAAACGAAGCTAATAGTTTCTGCGAACACATAACCTAAAAGAATTTGATTTTAAAAGCTTTTCACTTGGCTTGTGCATTACTTTTCAATCGCTGCTACAACGGATTGTGTTTTAGCTCAGAAACCACATTGACCAGTGGAATGTGGTATACATTACAATTCTTTCTGCAGCCGCATTGTCTGTATGTGGAACGCTCTTCCTGCAGAAGTTTTTCTTGTTGTTTAAGACATAAGTAACATAAAATCCATCCTTCATATACACTGCTTTCTCTTTCCCTTCTCTCTTACAAACTATTATCTTAGATTCAACATATTGCACTGCATGTTTAGGGGCCATCCCCTGACTGTTCGTTGCATAAAGGAAAAAATTAGCGACATTACATTATGCGTTGTTTGTATTGTATACCGGTGTTAATTTAGAAAAACAACAGCGGCTGCGTTAGCTATGACATATCACTTGGATAAGTAAAGATAGTCTAGCAAAAAAGGGTTTTAAAGTGATCTCGAGGCAATTGGAAAAGGACATGTGCACAAGACAAAAACAAATGGAATTCTATCTTCTGCTTAGTCTTTAGCCCAATCGGAATAAATGGCCGTCTAAATAAATGAGTAGGTAGTGTGAGAAGCCTGAACTTCACAAAATAAATACATTTTTTATGACTTAGTTCTGCGATAAGTTTTGTTTATCTTCTATCAAACTTAAAACATATTTCGTTCTTGGTAATCTAATGAAAATGGAAATCATAAACAAAGTTTTAAAATTGCAAAATAGTTCACTTGAAATTGATGAAATTAAAGGTAAAACTTTTAACATAATATTCTGCTTATATTAAAATAAACAAACAATATTTAACTCTTTTAAATGTTTTAGGTTTTAGCGATACTTGACAGTGGATTTCAAGGAACAAAATCACATTATGACGCAAATATTTTCATTTTTTTCGCTTCATAATCATAAAGTAGGAGTGTGGTTAAGTTATAAAAATTGTTTTATCAATAAAAACTTATAAAGAAATGTAACAGGCAAGTATACACATAAAAGAAACAAAATGTCTTTTGTATTTTATTCTAGCAAAAGTCAAAGACTGAAAAATGTTGCCTTATTGTCATTAAGTAATTATGAAAACATACATCGAAATTTGTCGAGGATGCGAGAGTAATTGGATAGATAAATTCTGGATATTGATGTTTCATGCTTCCATACTTTTCTGTAATAAATTTCTGTTGATAGGAAAGTGAGTTACATTCTTATGCTTCTCCATTGTGGTGAACTTGAATGAATCTTATATACTATACTGGGTGTAGTAAGCACAAGCACAATATTTTTATAGACCACTTCAATAATCCATATCTACCATACCTTAGTGCGGTTGAATCTGGCTGGGAAGGTTTATAACATTTGAATCAGTATTACATAAGCGCGCATCAAAAAATATGTGAAACGTGCCTTTTTTTGCCTAACAAAGATGAAACTGCTTACGTGCAGCGGTTGAAACCATGAATAGAATTTCCGGTTTTGCTATTCTACATGATGGTAGTGCGTGTACCTCTTACAGAAACTTTTTTCGGCTGATTGATTAGGTGATCAGATCAGTTTCAGAGCAGAATAAGGGAGGTAGCAGAATCTTCAGACTACCATGGCCTAGGTTGGGCCTTTCTAGACCAGATGGGTTATGAACCAGGGGAGGGAATCAACTAGCATTTTGTTACTTCCACACAGCACATTGCGATTAAAGGGCAAGGACTAGTATTCAGTACAACGATACCCCTTCCTTGTGCAAGATGTGTGGTATTGTGAGTTAACCGGCCTCTATTGAACAAATCTGTGCCGCAGTCTTGTCGACTGTCAAGATTCTTCACCGTAGTTTCTTCAATGGGCAATGGGAGTTGACTTCTACAACGATTTCTGGCATTGAAAGTTTCAACTGTGGCATTAGCTTATAGAAAACACAACCTTAGAATGTTTTATCTCTACCGTCGACCGTTTCTATTCTTATTTTTCTTGCCTTTCTTTTAGCTTGACCCGCATTTCTGTCGGCACCAACAGTGGGCCTTTTCAGGTCCACAGAAGGAGGTTTTTCACTACCTAACTTCCTTACCTAACCCACTGTGACAGATGCAATTTATATTTCACCGTTTAATATACGATAATTTTGATGTCAGAGATTCATCATGCATCTAGAAAGCCAGTTTCTAAACATTTCAATCAGAGTAGCTGAGTTCGACTGTCGATGTTTATTTGCCCAGTATGTGTACATTTTAAAGCAACAGTTTAGAGGCTGTATACATATGTATTTACAACCAAATTACAGCTAATAATTCGCAACTAAATCGACTTATTTCAAAATCGGATGATGATTGATAACAAAAAGTGGTAAGGAAAATCAGCGAAAGTGGTCAAATTGTAAAAGGTACAAAAATTATGAGACATCAGGATAACACTTGACTTGTATAGTGGCTCACCACTGGCATCGGCAGTTCGGACCATGCATTCATCTTAATAAAGCCATTGCAAATTTATTCCTGCCCTTTCTATATGGTAATCGATTATTTACGATATATAGTTATGAATGAACTGTAGTGAGACGGTACTAACTGTGGAGGCTTAGGTAGGTTTTGCAGTTTGTATTAAATGGAAATATGTATATTATTATGAAATGCCACCTACGGCCAGACTGTTTAATTCGGTTATAAATTGTTTCGGAATGTACCGCTGGAACTTCGTACAACCTATAGCGGAAAACTTTGTCGGTGAAAAATTCGCCTCAAAAGCAGCTTGTACCATTTTGTCCAACAGAGACAAGAACATAAACACTTAATCGGCGATGCATATTTGATCTGAATGATCAATGTCATGCTGGAAATTTATAATAAATGTTTTTTTTTTATTAAATAATTACCGGCTTAGTTTAAGTCTGTGAGATCACAATAAAGTACCGGTTTTAATGTTACATAATCTGGTAACATTGTTATCGATTCCAAGAAATAAAAGTGCAGCACATAATGAATGAAATATTCTCAGATGGCCTAAAAAAGCCTTAACAAGAAATAGAAATCATCTTTACCAATAAAGAAATGTTTAATAAATTTTATTAACAATTAAAAACAGATGTTGTATGAAACAAAACCTTAAGTTTAGAATTTTGTAAATATGTATGTAAATATGTATGTACATAGCTATGGATAGTTAAAATTAAATATGGTGGAATGAATGAAAGGTTACATACAATGTTTGATACTCACAGTAATTATTTATTTCACAAATAAAACTTTCACTGGAATGTTGATACACACAATAAATACTTAAAATAATTATAAATTATTTTGGTTTTCTTCAATATTTTTTTAAAGCATTGAACCGCACAAAAACTATAAAAATTTATGATGAATCATTTTAATTGAACAACTTCGCCGGTCTTCTTCTTTTCTTTGTAATTCTATTCGTAGTTTTTGTAAACTTCTTGTAAATTATTTAATATTTTTCGGTAGCCAAAGATATTTTCTTTATGTTTTATTTCACAATTTAAGAACTTTCTGTCATGAATCTTTCAAAAAAATTGTTTTTTTTAGCACAATTGGAAGAAAAAAATACACTTAAGTTTTATTAACGTGCGTAGCTTTTAATGCTTTTGACTTTTTCGGCGAGAGCAAGATAAAACACGTCGTCAACGTTTTGTAGCCAGAGAACAACTAAAGTTACAAGTACATTTGTTGAGGCATCGGTTTCTTTTTAATTTTTCTTTTCCTTTTAGTTTTTTATTTCATTCTCTTTTTTTTCTTGCTTTAACCGTTTTAATATTTTGTTTGCCTTTTTGCAAGTCAAGTCAATTTGCGTTCTGTTGTACAACAACACGAGCATAAAGTAATGAAAATCCATATGAAAACAAGTGTTGCAAAAAATAACAATTTTAGTAAAGTAAAGAGAAAAATAATTTCATAAGAGTGGATTTTATGAAGAGCATTTAAGAGAGCATAAATGAATAAAAAATAAATGAACAGAGAGAGATTACATTTAATGATGCTGTCTGTTATAAAACTGTGATAATTCAATATATTTTTAAAAGTCTGTTACCACGTTTTTTATTTTGAATTAATAAAAAAGCAGAATTGCTATGTTATTATATTAAAATATGTAAAATTGCAATTTTTATTCCAATATTTTCGAAAAAGCATTTGAAGAGGCTAAGCAGATATCCGCATTAATGTTTCTCATATCATAACATATAAAAAAATTTAACACAATTTTACTATTGCTTGATATATGTATGTATGTACGTAGCTTCGGAAAGACTGCAGACTTTCTTGATCTTGCCCTTTGGATAAAAATGAGAGTTACGTTCTTACAACGCCAAGACAATATCAAAAGCTAATCTTGCTATAGACGTCTCAACACAGGAAAATCTTAAAAAACATATCGCAGGGAATACTTTAATCGCAATACAATATTTTGTAATGATGTAGGCACCTCGATTGACAAATTTCGAAACTACATACCTCTAATCAGAATAACTATCGCATTAGGATCACCTAGGAATTGTTATATCAGTAAGTATCCTGACGAATGGTGACGAATCATGGGCATATGAACTGAAATGGGCAAAGTCAATACTTTGAATCCTTAAAAATTTAAATTCATTGGTCATTGTGCCACCTTATAACCCTCACGTAGAGCATCTAGAATTTTTACATAAAATCGTAGTTAATATGAAGCATTACTGCTATCTTAATATAAGGACAAGATTCAACATTTTTGCCTAATTTTTGCCCAGATACCTTCCTTGATCTTAAAATTTAAATAAAACCCATGGAAGGACCAATAGTTGCAACAATTGAAGAGATTCAGACTAAACGAACTCAAGCCGAATTATGCCAAAGAGTTTTTGCTGTTTCTGATTGGGTAATGATAGATTTTCTTTTCATATGGTCAATATTTTCTCTAAATAAAACATGCTCATAAAGTCATCTAAGTCATCTACTAAATTTTAGTCCGACATTTTAAAATTGTTTTCTTATGAATCATGTTTAAAGTCTGATTTTATTTAAGTTCAGTCTGCACGTGCCTATTAAAATTTGTCTTGGAATTTCAAAAAGCAAATTTGAATTTTAATTTTTTGGCCCACGCAATATAGACGCAGACTAGTGTGTTCTATTTCACATTACGCCGACGACTTTAATGAGTACAAAGATTAAGCGCTTTAAATAAAATCACATACGTAGTTGTTGTTGTATTTAAAATCTGACCATTTAAAGATATTATAAATAACTGTAAAATTATGATTGTAAACAATATTTTATGTGCATAATAAATGTGTTTTATTAATTCGTAATCTTCTTATTAGGAATGTCGACAATAATAACAACTACACAAACCATATTCGTAGACGCATATATATTTTTTTAAATATAATAGGTATTCAAAATAAAATAAAAAGAGAAAAAATAAAATACATTTGCAATAAATATTGTAATAATAAACAGCTTATTGCGTTGATATAATATTGCGCATTTGTCTAACAGCCGTTACTAAACGTGGCTCACAGCCAGCACTTAGCGACAGATAATTCTCTGGGGGTGCTTTTAACAAAGTCAATATTTGTGTTAGCGAAGTATTCAGTGTTAAACCTAATTCGTCTACAACGCTTGCCAGGTATTCAATGTCAACTGACAGTTGTTTTGAAGCCGAATTAGATAAAGATTTTATTTGTAATATTTGCGACTGATATAAGATACAACATTGAGCCACTACTAGAGATAGCAAAATATCTGCACTCGGTATGGGTTGCGAATATTTGATGTGACACATTTCTAAGGCCTGTTTCAGTAGAGTTGAAGGTGATAGCAGTAAAGGCTCTAAATGTTGTGGTAGTGTTAACAGATATTGTCCAATTTGTGTTATACTCTCCTGTGGAGCAAAACTAAACGCTGGCATATCTTGTACATGGCCTTGCGATAACTCTGTAGGTGGTTGAATTTCCGATAAATGGGAATTCAAAGGTTGCAACAATATATTTAAGGTAATGTCGTGTGTTTCAACAAAATGAGCCTTTAAAGCATCATAAATATTAGCAAATATGCCCAGAGATGTCGATGTTGTATCTTGATTTAATTCCAAACGTTTTTGCTGAAATTCGGCAATTGAATTGAGAATTCGTTGTTGTTCTGCTGCATCAAATGTTTGGTAAATATTTAAGTTGGTCGATTGGCTTTCTTTGAGTTTTTGTTCCAATACTGTCATACGTTCTTGCAAGTTTTTCTCAAATTTCTGCAATTTTTGATGAAAATCCGCTAGACATTCCAGCAAAGCTAATGTATATTGCAGCATAGACCAGTTACTATCAGAACTGGTCTTATTGGCTGTATTACCAAGATGTAGGGAAAGTTGACGTTGGGTTTTCGAGAATTGCTCCATTAAACGTTTAAAAATTCCACCCAACAGATTTATAAGTTTGCACAAAGCTAAATCACTTGTTATATTGAAGCATCTGTTTAGTGATTCATTTAACCAATTGAATAGTTTACTTGTTATATCCTTCAAATGACGCACGGCATCACTGGCATGGGACTGAGTTATTAAAACGCGATCAACTTGTGTTGACAGCTGTGTCTCCTCCAAACGTGGATATTGTTGTATAAATTTATGAAAATATTCGTAAATAGCCAAACCCAACTGTTGTGTTAGATCTTTTGGCAGTTTTATAGATGACTGTTCCAGGTATGCATTCAATTGTAAGACAAAGTTATGATTTGCCTGGGCAAATTGTTGTAACAACTCTAGGCGTTCATTGCATGTTTTTAGTAATTGTAATATATGATTGTCCCTGGATGGCTGTAAGGCTGGCAATAGTTCTGCTAATAATATGAATGGCTGCTGTTGAGCTTCATCATCATCGAATACTTGTGAACACCATTTCACCTGGCGTTGACAACTTTCCAATAGTTGGTCATAGAATAAAGTGAGAAAATGCTGTTGTTGTCCAGCCGTTTCAGTTGCCTGCAATTCTAAAGTTTGTTTCCATTGCTGTTGTAAAGCAGTTTTCTGAACAGCTCGGTAATACTGCAATAATTGTGGTTTTCTTTGTATGGCCGCAAAAATGCCGACATAACGTTGTGCTTGTTGTACACTACCTTCCGCGAAGCATTGCACAACATTTGGTGATGCTAAAGCTTCCAGGCGATTTTTAAAATCTTCAACTTGTGACTGTCTATCTGAATGACCGGGTAATTGTTCCTGAGCCTGAAGACTCTTTTGTAAAGCAGATATTTTATCGCAAACACTCTGAAAATGAGAAAATTTAAAGAATTTGTTATTGAAATTAGCTTTCTAAGAGTATCGGGGGTTTTGTGTTTGATTCGCACCAGAGTTTCTGGTCTGTTACACTTTCTAAAATTTGTTTATTATTATTAAAAAAATTATAATAATAAAATTAATAATTCAACACCAATTTGTCACACACTACTCTCAAGTTCTCTTCACGTGAAGCACACATTCCGATATTCCAATACAATACAATGTATGAATAAGGGTGATTGCCTGGTTTGAAAAAGAAATAACTTCCAAGAAAGGGCTCCCACTGAAGTGTGAGATTGAAATGCAACAAAATCGGTCGATTTCTTGTAAATTTATGACCGGCGACCTAAATCAGATGCTACAACCAGTAATCTAAAGACCAAATGCTCACTCGAAGTTTCCGTAGTCTAGTAGGTAGTGTGTTGGCTTATTAGATATGAGGCCTCGGTTCAAACTCCAGGTCAGACGTCTCCAACAAAAACGAAATATGAAAAAATGTTTCTTCGGTGACTTCCACTTAGCAGATGTCTGGCAAAAACTGTGAGAATAAAATTAAATTGCCATGCAAAAGTTCCTGTTCTGTCGTTAGGTTTCTGTCCCGCCATGCATATATTAAATTAACACACACAGAATAAATGGTGTGAGAAGCTAGGTCGTAATCCTGACTCAAAGGTTGTAATGACCAATTATGTAGCAAAATATTCCTCATTTAACAATTATTCAAAAATGAAACTTGTTGTACCTCTCCTATTATTCTCGCATAAATTTTGGAATTCTTGTAAAAGTATTGTTTTGAGGTTATCGGAAGCTAACATTTTCAGCACAAATAGTTAAGATAGAAAATTTATATCGCGATGCAACTAGGAAAACTCCTACAATTACTTTCTTCTGCAATTTCCCATTTGACGAATTAAAGAATTCTTAAGTTGATTGTGGTCAACTAACCTCAGTTTCCATATAAACTAGGTTCATTTAAACTCGCACTAAAAACAAAACCGATATGAGACTATTCAAAACATTTTATTTTCTACTGCGCCCATGAACGAATCGTATATGTGGATAACAGAGGTCTACAGACCTACCATCTAGAGCGACGTCCTCCTTCCACATTTTCCCTTGTCCTGACTGATTATGCAGTCTCAGTAGCGATGTAATTGCGTCATTCCTATTGTTATTATCAAAACTCCCTGTTAGCAGACTAGATTTTAGTTTTTCTATCGTAGCAACGTAGATAGACAGAGCTAGGTCTTATATTTCACCGGCCGCAAATCAATATGAATTTGCAGTATATGGGGATATATGCAAAGAATACTCATAATAATAATTACTAATACACTACACTCACCTTCAGATCGTTCCTTTCGAAACTGTCCTCCAATTCAGATATTAAATTACCCCAACCATCCGATTCCTGCAGAGATTCTTTAGCGGTTTGAAGTTTTGTTTGCAACGTATTTAAACGTTCCAAAGTGGCCATACATTCACCAGTTTCAGCTTGAACAGCTGCCACCTCCTGATGCATAACCAACATACGTTGTTGCAACTCTTTAACATCATTTTGTAAAGTTTTGGCATCCTTTACCACTCTAGGCATACTCGCCACTAATTGTTGACTGCTATCCTCTACGGCATAACTTACCTGTTGGACATATAACTGAAGTTTTGAAACATAATTATTAATAAATTCCACAGCTATTTCGGTATCATCGGCGGAGTTCTCAGATTTCTTGGCAGATGAATTTTCATTATATTTTTTGAAATTTTCATTAATCCAGTCAACTGGATCAAAAGTTTCCTCCGATAAAGCGGTTATATCCATCTTAGACTTAATAAATTAAATAAATCCTTAAAAAATTTAAATATTAGGATTTTTGATGATGTTGAATATTTTTTGTTTTGATTTTTATTTCTTTCCTTATCCAATTAGATTAAATGTCATAAACAGCTGTTGTTATAACTTGTTTACAATTAATACAGGGTTGTATGCTGTATCTGCAGCCAGCTTAAAACAGGGTTATTAAATTTGAATCAAATGGAATTAAAAATAAAACGTTTGAATTTTAAATTAAAATTCAAAGAACTATAAGAATTATATTTGTATTTATTAGATATAACATTTTTTTTATTTTTATTAATTAATTTATGTTTATAAAATATAAAAATAGATTCACAATTCCTTTAAAGTAACAAATTTCTCTCGCTTCTTACAAGTTACTTGATATTTTACATCATCGAAAGGTATTTTAGAGACTGCTACATATTTCGGTTCCAGTTGAGCGTATTTTTGCATTTTCCGTGAAAAATTTAAGCATATTAGTTCCTAAAAAAATATATTAAATATAATTAATTAAAACAATATCAATAAATTCTTATTATTTTATCCAAAACAAAACAAATATCAGGGACATCTTTGTCAAATTCGTGTGTTTGGGAAGATCATAAACAATTAGAAATTTCTAATACGATTTGACATATTTACTACATAAGACAAGCTTATAGTAAACATATTGCATTGGCTTATCCTACTGCATGAATTTCTAATCTTTTGAATGAATTACTTACCTCTAAACAGTTGGAAGGTTTTTTTGCATTCATTTTATATTTTTCAAACAATTTCCGTATAAAATCATTAGGATTGGCAATACGAAGCTTTATGTAAAATAAAAAATAATGGACATTGTAATTTTGACGTACATACTCGTATATACTTCAATATAATTTACCTTTGGTATAGGATACTCCGTTGGCAAATCGGCTTGATGGCGATACTCATCTTGCATCATAGAAACTTTACATATATCATTTTCCCATATGCCCTTTTGCACTTGGCCCGTATGATTATGATAAAATGTACCCTCACCATTTTTAAAACCACAAGCAAAATGTCCCTCGTAACGATTGCCATTGGCTTGAAATATTTAAAATTAGAATTTATCATTTTCTTCCACAAATAACTCTCGTGGCATTTTCTATACCATAAAACAATACAGCCAAACCATGGTGAACATCCGCTTGCCATTCACCCATATACAGATCACCGTTATTATACCACTTAATGCCTAAGCCATGACGACGATTATATTTCCAGCCACCATAATAGATGCCATCATCATAGTATTGTTTGCCCTCACCCCATTTCATGTCATCAAACCACTCGCCCATATATATGCGTTCCATAGTGCCATCACATAGTCGTCTTCTCATCATACCATAACCGTGGCGTTTTCCATTACGCCATTCACCATCATATATTAACTGATTTTTCGATTCTTTAACACCGTATCGATGATGTTCCGAATTTAACCAATAGCCACTATATGTGCCACCACCGGGATAATAAAATGTTTTCCGCCATCCCGTACTTTTGGGTTTAATATGATTTCTAAGCTCACTCGTAGAACAGCGATTTTGCATAACTGAAATTGTTTCGGTAATTTATTTGCCAGGTGATTTTAAATTGGAATTGTTTCAAATATACACACAATTTGTGTCAATTATCTTGACATACTACAATACATATTTCCTTTAGTGATGGTTTTTATTACTTGAGGTGTCTTATCGCAACTGCCAAGACAAAGTGTGTTGCTGTGGTGGTGCAAGTGTCCTCCTTCGCATAATACATGCATGTTCGCGTTGATAATATATGTATGGCGGCTACACAGCTACATATTGTCACTAGTCACGAAAGTGGTTTTTTGAAATCCCTATAAACTTTTACTTTCATTTTTTCATTAAAGAAAACTTAACTCGTACACCATTTCCAACATATCAGAATTTTTAATTAAAAAAAAAGAGAAAATATTCCGAACTAGCGCTTCAGTCGGCTATAAAAGTCAGATACAAATCGAAAGAACCGGGAAGTTCTCTAAAACTAATTTTATCCCGAAACAGAATTGAACTTGAATTCAACGACAACATATTTAGAAGAAGAAACATTTAAGTTTTGATTACAAATCGATTTATTTACTAAAAATTAAACTGGAAAACTTGTCTTAAACATTATTCCAAGAGACCACGATTGGCCAACCAAGGTAATATAGCTTCTGCATGCGATTTAAAACGTTCGTTTAAAAATAAAGATTTACGATATTCTTCAGCTTCGGGTGAATCGTTCATTAAACAATCAAGGTTACATTCAGCTTCGTTTTTAGGTTCATACAAACACACCGAAAGGCAATTGAATATCGAGGCAAACGCTGTACCAAAAAGGAAAAGTAAATAAATTGGAACCAATAATAAATAATATAGTACCTACCCAAATAGCCATATTTCAATAGCATTAACTGTAATTCCTTTAAGGTGAGTGGTTTACCGTTAAATTTTAGAATCTGTAGATACTTTAGCAGATTATCGTGATAAAATTTAATAAAATAATCGAAATAGGGAATTTTTATATCCAAACTAGTACCGGATAACAGAAACATATAAAGATCCAAAGTGGGTGAACCGTATTTGCATAATTGAAAATCAATAAAATACGTTTCCAGTGTTTGATTTTCAGCGGAATTCTGGAACAGTACATTGTTTATCCAAAAATCACCATGATTTAAAACATTAAATTCCCCAAAGTCGATTGAGCTAGCAGCAATACATTTGTCCAAATAATTGTCTAAAACATTTGGCTAGAAATTTTTAAATTTCAGTTAGAAAATCGATATAATTTAAAATTATTTTCTATAGTTACCAATAAATCAATATATTCCTCATGGCCCTTGTAGGCCTTGGCATAATCATAAAAATAATTAATTTTAACATTTTCATACAGAGGCCTAGTCTCTTCCGAAAAGATATGCTGTTCAAACATGGCCTCGTACGGACCATATACTTCCACATAACGTGCTGAGACTGCATGAAAAGCAGCCAATTTTTCTAACACATTTTCAGTATATTTTAAATTTAAACCTTCCAGACGATTTTGTAATCCAAAGCCTCGCTGACTTAAATCCTCCAATAATAAGACGTTATCATCCATATTATCACTACGGGGTAAATCATAATATTTGGGGGCAAATGTAATGTTAACACCATGATCTCGGTATAGCTTTTCAAAACGTGGCAATATTTTACGATACATTAACGTTTCTTTAGGGAATAAAGACCATAAAGAATCCACCGTTTCCGATTCACCCGAAGGCAAAGGTATTTTCAAAATATATGAAAGGGTTTCAGTGGACTCGTCATCTAGTTAAAGAAGTAAAAATATATGAGAATTGAGTTCTAAATGTTGTTTGTGAGAGTTAAAACTTACCTAAAGTGACAACCATTTTGATTCTCATTAAATTTGAAGCATAGTTTTCACCACCCTTTGTTGCAGACGTTAGCGTAAAGCTTTGCAGTTCCTTAAAGTTTTCCAAATGTTGTTGAAGAAATTCAGTAAAATAGGTTTCATTGATCCATGATGTTGATAACGATGGTGATGATGCAGATGATGTGCTGAAATAAAATATTTTGTTATTAATATTTTGATTGTATATTTGCAGCGGAATTAAAATGCTTCTTATGTCATACACTTGCGAAATTGAAGAATGCGAAAAAATTCATTCATGTAATGGTCAGAACTTTAAGGCTTATGACAACAGATTATCTACCGTTAATGACTGATTAGCGAACAACTTTTATATTATAATACTCACGCCGAATCTGTCATAACTGTTTTCTTTTTACTTGTACTTCAAGCGTATTATTTCTTTTACTGACGAAATTCTTTCAACTTTTTCGTTCGCTTTCCAATTTAATACTACAGCCGGACTATAATATTTCCCGGACTAGGTAAACGATAAGAGTACAATATTATGGTAGGTCTTTAAGTGATATACGCTCTCGTCACTCATGATAAATATATCAAACAATTCTTACTCTCATTTATGAGCTCATAAAATAAATCATATCTATATAATGTAAAACAATTGTTTACCCTACACTATTATATGCCCATATACTGACACGTATGCGATGGTGTTTTAAAATACCAACCAAAATATGGTATAACTTTAACTTAAGAGACTATTAAATAATAGTTGTCTGAAACTTTTGAGCTAATAAAGGACATGTTTCAACGTGTGATATTTTTTTCAATAATTTCTAGTACGAATTGTTAGCTTTAAATTGTATACAATAACTTTCCCGATCATATTCTGGACGTTCTCAGGAAATAGCCTGCATTAGAATTAATAAAATCAAGTGTGGGCACACGAAATACATCAATGACTTTTCCCTATAAATAGTACGACTAAAGAATATTAACTGATCCACCAGAAACGAAGTGAAGAGTGCCATGTAAAACTGCTCTACTGTCTAAAAGAAGTCCCCTTATTTCATTGTAGTATCGCTGAAGCAATGAAGCTCAAGAAGCATAAACTCAGTGCTCTATTGAATCAAACAACATTGTGATTTGCATAGATAGTGATTCGAAGATTGTCTGTGAGTTCCAATTTTGATATAATTTTTCCCGCATTCCAGCAGGTACATATTTCGCCAATGGCATATATAATGGTGTATTTTAGGGCTGGAATTGTGGCTGACTTGTTCCCCATAAAAATATTCTAGTCTTGTCAAATTACACCACATAGCGGTAAAAAGACTGCTCGAAAACATGAGACTAATTGCTCGCCAAACATGCCTATCTATAGCCGCAAAGAAAATCTATTTCGTGAGGTATATGAAACTAACTGTCAATCAAGTCGAATTCTGCGATTAGGGACAAATTGATTGTAACTGTAATGCTTATAGTTCTTGAAGTGCGATCCAATAATGCCATGTCAACTATTTGCAATTCTCCCTTTTGGGGAAATAAAACTCATTGTTATTGAAAAAGTACGCTCCAATAATATCACCAGCTAACATTTTTAGTAAATTCATGGTAAAATAGCAAACCATATTTTTTTATGCTAAAAATTTGTTTTCACTGAAAAAAAAACAGCTAAAAGATTTACCCGTTGCATTCTGCATTGAATTAATAAAAAGTTGGAATTAAGGAATTTTATAGTCAGCTTAGACCAGTACTATGACTCATTTTTTTCAATTAGACAATATACTGAGTTGACTATTTCTAAATTGATGATAATGAACGCAATCTAGATTTGCTACTTTAGCTACAAATGCAACAACAATTGTTCTCAAATGTTTCAAAAAAAGTTGAGGAGATAACAACAGCTTCTCACGGCATTGTCCATAAGACAACCGCAGAATAAATATTAAAGCCGTTATATTGTCTATGATAATAAAGAATAAGCAATAATGAATAAATAATGAATAAATAATGAATAAAATATTAAAAATTTTCTATAAGCTGGTCATCCCAATCGTTATCAATTATAACTTATGGGGACTTACTTTTTATGTATGTATGTATGCCTACCTACGCTAAGAAATAATTTTTAATTTCAATCCAAATTTAAATCCAAGACTGAAGTAAACATTATAAGCACAATTCTTAGAAGATGATACGGAAATTCAAAATCAATATACTTTTGTTTAGTGTTTTAATAATTTGTGGAAAATCTTTAGATGTAAATGAAGTAAGCTTAAATATATATTTTTTTAAATATACATACATATGTACATATTTTCTTTGTTTAATAAAAATAATTTAATTTTCCATTGTAGAACGTAGATGAGCTGGAAATTTATAGACATATTTTTTCCAAATTAAATCAAATTATAGAAGCAAATGATGCTGTACAAAGTGAATTGATCGACATTAAACAGAGGTAAGTAAAATATGTAATCGCCGTAGTATAGTAGACTTATTAGACGTGAGGCCACGGTTCAAGTCCCAGGTCAGACATCTCCAACAAAACGAAATACGAAAAATGCCACTCATGTATAAAATTAGCACAAACAACATATGTAAGTGGGGTGAGAAATTAGGTCGTAATCCTGACTGAAGGATTGTAATGACCAATTATGTGTATATGTATGTATGTAAGTAAAATATGAGTAAATATCACGAAAAAGATTTTCATTTGGAGATCTAGAATCACTTCTCTCATTGGACCTACTAAAGGGCCCAAGTTCCATTGACAAAAATGCTTTTTTACTGACTACATCCATCTCTACCGCTAACGCTATCCAACGGTAACAGAATCCACTGTAAACGATCACTTGTGTGTCTCCTTGATTCTTATTTCTAACGAGCCCTTATCTCGTTCAACTACTATACTTTTTTGTATAATAATCATTGGTTCAGTTGTTTTCTTATTGACCAAAACCACCTTTATTGCAAGCACCTACCTCCATGTATCTGATCTCTCTACAACCTTGCTTGAATAATTGTGTTTCGTTTATTGAACTCTTTCCCACTATCTTGCGAATCGACCATAAACAAATAGGCTTTTTATGAAACTGGATGCCTTATACCATTAGAATAAATTTTTTTTATTGCAGACCTCAAATATCATTAGCTAAGTCGGTCTCTTATCGATTACAACCTCCCCGGTGGCTAGTGTAACCCTTCGTGTAAGTGTGGTTAATACCCTATATTTCAAGCTCCCTTATCTCATCATTTGTTTTTAATTATTATAATGCGTTAAACAGATCTCTTCCAATTGCAATCATTTAAATATTTTGTCCTCTTTCCAAATATTCACTTCGGATCCTATTTTTCTATTTAAAAAAGTAATTTTTTTGTTTCTTTTTTCCTTGCAAGAATTCTCACTTTAGAAAGCAAACTCGTGAAAGCTCCCCAAACAATAAGAACGGCGGAAAATTATGAACTTGAGGCCTCTGTCCATTGCAGTATGAATAGTTTAGAAACTATAACGGAAACGGTAGATCTTAATTGTTTCGGCAAAAATTGGATCGTTGTACAAAGGCGAGCAGACGGTTCGGAAAATTTTAATCGTAATTGGAATGATTATAAACATGGTTTCGGAAATAAATCCAATGAATTCTTTGTGGGTTTGGAAAATTTACATCAGATGACATCTTCGCAACCGCACGAATTATTGATAGTTTTGGAGGATTTCGATGAATCTAAACGTTATGCCAAATATGATCTATTTGAAATCGGTACTGAAGCCGAACAATATGAACTGAAAACTTTGGGTTCTTACCAAGGCAATGCTGGAGATTCACTATCATATCATAAGGGTTCAAAATTCTCTACACTGGATCGTGATAATGATTCGCAACCTGTGATGAGTTGTGCAGAAAAATTTAAAAGTGCTTGGTGGTTTAAAGCCTGCCATGAGAGGTTTGTGTATAAAGTACTTTTTATTTGAGTAAAATAATATCCCATTTTTATTCGTTTTTTCTTTTTTATTTTAGTAATCTCAATGGCTGTTATCGAGATACAAATTTAAGAGATTCAAAAATTGCTATTGCCTGTGGTATACATTGGAGAACGTTTCGGGGACAATGGTATTCTCTCAAATCGGTAGAAATGATGATACGGCCAAAATTAAAATTATAACGAATAAGATTTACACGGATTCATATGAAATTGTATAATTTGTATAACTTTTTGTATATTTGTTTATCGCTATCACAATAACATTTAATAATTAATAATTTTGCAATAAGAATTTTCAAAATAGGTTATTCATCTGTTAATTAATACGATAATGTTATCACAGTTTAGCTCGAAAGTAAATGTACAAATTCTATTTAAGGCTATTTTGTTTGCCTCTACATACTCGTTATTGAGTTTGTAAAACAACAAAATTGTAGGCCAGCGTTTTTTCTAGAACTACAAACTTTTTATGGGCCTATAAATTTGTTTGTTTTGTGCCGTTTTATAAGGAATTTATTTTTCAAATTTATTCCTAAAACTGTCCATTTACAGGGCAAGCATTCATTGTCGTTTTAATCTATTTACAGATGCATAGGCAAAGATAACCATTATATTGCCATTATATTAGATAAGAGTAATGCCGCGTCCAAATCTTTTTCCCCGACAAACTTTAGACGTCAGTAATGTGTTATTCGATGTGCTTAAGAACAACTCCCTGGTTGTATTGGATATGCACCCATATTTTTCCTTCTGAGATGTGTTTATCGAAAAATCGTCTTCAGCGATCCATTTCTATAACACTGGGTACGCGAGCAAACAAAATTGGAATTTTGAACGGTACCAATTCACGAAGAGCGTCTAAGGCATCCCGAAGAAGTCTCTGTTTGATGTGAATTTTGAGCTAGCATTGTAATGTCTGTTAACAACAAGCACGATGGCTATCAAGGTCGATGACTATCAACTTTTTTGACTTAATTGGATGGCCAACTATATCTGGATTCAGCAGATCGGCGTAACGTGTCACAGACCTCATGCAACATTAGATATTCTGCTCGAGCGATTTGAGGGCATGGTCGTCTTACGTAGAGGTGATATGAATACGCCATCGAGATAGTCCAATTTGATCTCATTAGACCTGTTCTTAATTCGCAGATATATGCGAATAAGTCACAAACTACGGTGATCCTCATAGGCAACAGAACCCATGCCATTAGTCAAATTCAGACGCGTCGGCAAAATGTTAAATGCCATACATAATGGAATCAATAATCAATAGGACATTTAAACGAATAAAAAATTTCGATGATATCTCACACTTTGTTATATTTGAATTTAAAGACAAGAAGCTCTTTAAAGAAGACCCTGTACCATAGAACATTTGAAATTTAAATTTGCCTGTTTATTTTTAATACAAACGATGAAACTACTACTATTTTCGTACAACTGTGTATATTTCATATGATTTGGTAAGTAAACGTATCTTACGAGTTTAACAGATGTAGACCAACAACTACAACAAAGTGAGTAAATAATAAATACTCGCTCATTGAGTACTCTATCGTGGTTTCAGCAATTAGAACAAAAACAAACTTTAAAGATATAATAATAACAACAAAACATATGCTCTCTTAATACTACGACTGCGAAATAAAGAATAGTCGATGAAAGGCAAATGAAAAAATGAAGGCGTAAAAAGAAAACAAAGTTGAAAATGAAATAAAATAATACAACAATACCGCAATTCATCAGTTAATTTTAATAAGTCGTATGAGGAACACTTTCTCTCTCTCCCAAACTTTCCGACGAATATTTTAACGTTTAAAAATATTTAAGACCACGGTATCCAGTTTTACTACTAGTTTTTAATAAAAAAAAAATTCTACAACAACAACAATAAAAAATGTCTCAGTATTATATAAACGGCAGCAGGGAAGACTCGAATGCTATTAAAGATTTTGAAGATTTAGGTAAATTATTCACTTATTTCCTGACTTGCCTTTTTAACGGTAATTTTTGTTTTGCACTTTCTTTTTGTCCTAATTAAAGATGCTCCAACACAGGAACTTATTATGGCTGCGGTGGAAGCACGTAAGAATGCCTACTGTCCCTACAGTAACTTTGCTGTAGGCGCTGCTTTGCGTACAGCTGATGGTTCAATTTATACGGGGTGCAACATTGAAAATGGAGCGTATACGGCTGGCATATGTGCGGAGCGTACAGCAGCAGCCAAGGCTATAAGGTGAGTAACAATAGGCGATACATCTAATGTAAATATAAGTTGCTAAACGAAAAATAGCTTACTACTCATGGCAATTGGAATCAATTAAAGTGATTCTGTCATAGACATTTTTCAAAAACCACAAGGATTCAAAGTTTCATTCCATAAGAGTCCAATATATAAAAAAACATACAGCAATGATGGCTGTCCACTGTTTGAAAAGTGCTTATGTGTGGATGGACGTTCCATATGATGAATTCTGTAGGTTTTTTTATTTTGAATGTTCGTCAACTCTATGAGGTTGTAAGTTCTACATTTAATGTTTTAACACTAGATGTATTGATAAATTAATGATAACTTGTTTCTCGGATTCTAGGGGAATCGTACTTAACCTAATTTTCATGTACAATCAAAATATTTTATTCCTCTTATATTCCGGGGTCTTCCTAATATTCAACAACGAATGTGTGATTCCCCATATTAATTTATATTGTATGTACATATGTAAGATTATTATAAAAATATTGTATGTCTCATCATACCTGAATGTATTTTATTACCAAATTATTATGTCATTTTAATTATAATATTATTATTAAATATTAAAAGGAACTATTCTCCGTTACTCATATTTCTTTCTTTATTTTATTCTGTATTTAATTGCAGTGAAGGAAAACGTGATTTTGTTGCTTGTGCTGTGGTTGCTCAACAAGAAGGTGTCTTTACAACGCCATGTGGAGTATGTCGTCAGTTTTTAGCGGAATTTGCTGTCAATAAAGATTTTCCACTTTATGCAACTCGACCATTAAGTCCACCATTTCGTGTTTTGTGCACTTCTATAATGGAATTATTACCAAAAAATTTTACTTTTACACAGTAAACTACATACTATGTGCATGTTAACATAACTAATAATCTATTTACGATTTCAAATTCATACACTTTTATATAAAACCACTATATTAAATATCATATGGTATTGTATTTATGGCAAATATTTTATAGAAGCTAAACTAATAGAAGCAAATGTGTATAATGAGGGTTAATTTATAAAATTATACTCATATTTGAGATTAAGGTAAAAAAAAAATAAAAATATGTTATCGATTTTTATATATTTATTAGAGAAATAAATTTTTATCCAAACAATACAATATTCTGCATTGCCTTTATTAATTCTCAAATAATTACACAAAACAACATAAATAATCAGATATTTCCACGTTTATCTCTTTAAATGAATATCTCACCCAAAAGAGTTTAAAGCTGACCTAAACTGGTTCAACACAATGCACTGCATGAATTGGGGTCATCTATTGAATTAGTCTCAACAAAATCGTCCTAACGAATCTCAGGTTGATTTTCAAAGTATACATTCCCGCCTAGTACCTTATAACCACCCAAGTGTTTCCTACTCAACTACAATAACACCGGACAGGTTCCAAGTATGTGTGCTGATGAATAGTTCTTATCTTTACAGATTCAACGCATTGCGCTTGAAACGTTTCTTTTTCTAAATAAATATTATTTTTGTAATACGTATACAAGTCGACACACACCATCTTTTTGTCGACTATAAGGCAGCCTTCGATAGCCCCATAAGGGATCGTGATTTTGCCGCAAAGTCTGAGCTCGGTATACCAGCGAAGTAGATAAGGCTATGCAGAATGACGTTGAGCAATTCCTGCAGCTCCGTCAACGTAGGAATGGACCTCTCCGAACCTTTTGATACCGTGCGAGGTTTCAGATAAGGCGACCCCTTATCATGCGACCTCTTCAACTTCGTCATGAAGAATGTTCTGCGAAAGGCGGAAGTGCATCGCAATGACTCTAATTTTTAAAAAAGTGTCCAGTTGCTTGCGTACGCTGACGACATTGACATCATAGGGCGTACCAAGTGAGATGTTACTGCTGCCTTTAATGCTATTGAACGGGAGTCTACTAAGATGGGTATGGCAGTAAATGAGGAGAAAACAAAGTATATGTTATCGACAAGTAGAGTTACGGCCGATAACTATACTTTTGAAACAGTCAAGGAATTAATTTATCTTGGCTCTGCCGTTACCACCAAAAATGATGTCAGTCTGGAGATTAAGCCCAGGATCACTCTTGCCAACAGGTGCTACTATGGTCTTAATAGGCAATTGAGTAGCAGAGACCTCTCTCATACGACAAAATTAACACTCTACAAGACACTCATCCAACCCGTGCTTCTATATGGCGCAGAGGCATGGACCCTATTAAGCACTGATGCTTGAGAGTGTTCGAGAGAAAAGTCCTATGTAAGATCTTCAGTCCAGTGCGAGGTGGTGATGATTTCCGTATCTGATGCAACAGTGAGCTGTATGAGCTCCTCAACGACATAGACGTTGCGCATCGTATTAACATCCAGCGGCTGCGCTGGCTCGGCCATGTCGTTGGAATGGAGGAGGATGCTCCGGCGAGACGGGTTTTTGATGTGGGAATCTGAGGAAGTCGGCGAAGAGGACGACCTTGTATCCGTTGGAAGGACCAAATCGAGGAAGCCCTGTCATCGATTGGTGTGACCAACTGGCCTATGCGCGGTAGAAGCAGAGCCACCTGGAAGGATGTGTTGCGGCAGGCCGAAATCCATTAAACGGGTTGTTACAACAATAAAATTTTTTTTCAGATGTCGAACGGTGCTTGTCTGAAAATTGGAAAAGATGAAAGACTGTCAATGGATTTCTTACCACTATATTTTATACTAATATTTAAGCAAACCACTATAACACTTGTATTTTTTTTTTAATTTATTTTTTCACATTTTCTTCTTAAAACAGAAATTAAAGTTTTCTTTAAAATATTGTATAATCATTAATAAGTATATAATTTGTTTGTTTTTTTATACTTTCACATTTTTTTCTTTTCTTTTTTATATAAATTAAGAATGAAAAAATTCTAACAAATATAAGTGTAAGTAGATGAGGAGATAATATGAAATCATAATAAAAAAAAAACAAATTAATTAATAAACATATTTAAAAAAAAAATAAAAATAAAGTTTTTTCTTTTCATTTGTTTCTTTCTTTTTTTTTTTGATTACTAATTATAATTATTGTAGTTAATTTTATTTTAAATTTAATATTTATAGTATAATTTATAAGAAATTTTTATTATATATTACAACAATGTACTATATACGTTAGATATATCATTATGTACTTAAGTATGTATAGATATAATTTTCTGTTTTATAAATATAAATATAATTATTAGGGGCTACACAACATATACATTTAATAAAAATATAGATTTAATTTAAAAATATTGAATTATATTTCTCAATTTCGAAAATATTATTCTTGGGTATTTTATAAAATAGTGTGGTAAGTATGTATGTATAGTATGTATAAAGAAAAAGTTCTAGGAAAATGGAATTTTATTTATAAAAGTTTAGGGAAAATTATAACAAAATAAATCTATATAAATAAACTGTACTTTACATAATTCTTTCTGTTTCTGTTTTCTGTTTTGTTTTTATCCTAAGCAAGTAATAACAATTTCACTATATAAAAAAGGTTTCGACTTAATCTATAGATAAATTTTTCAAAATATGTTTTGTATTGTATTGTATTGTATTGCATATTATTCTGTTTACGTTTCGGTTTTTGTTTAAATTTTTTCCTATTTTATTGTATGCATGTTAACAGAAAATAAAAATAAAAACAGCTAATAATTAATTTTAAAATTAAATTAATTAAAAATCTATTGCAAACTCTAGGAGTTTTTAAGTATTTTTAGGATAAGTTCTTAAAACGTATGTAGATTACTTACTGGCATACCATGGGTAATTAAATCCTTATGGCACACCAAAAGCATTTAACAGTAATTTTTTTTTGGATGGAATTTCACATGGGAAAATCTAAATGTATAGTTGAACTAGGATTGTTTTTCATTTTAAGTATGATTTCTCATAAGTACAGAACTTGAATTGAAACTATATAAACTTATATTCTACATAAAACACTATCAACTAAAGCTAAAATAATTTTACTAGCATGCATTTATACTTTTAAAAAGTTTGCAAAATGAAAGTTAAATATGGACAGGTGTTAAAAGCCTAATAAAATGCAAAGGAAAGTTTTTATAACAACAAACAAACAAATTTATTACTGAACTTGAAAAATATTTGCGGAATTCTGTATGAAAAATTAAGACTTTTTAAAAATTGGCATTCACTAAGCGTTATCGCGTTTATCGCTTTGTTATTATATAATACAAGGCTGCCAAGAATTACTACAACACAATAAATTAATATTTTTAATAACACTACACTACTACAGCAATATGAATTCTAAAACGAATATCGTTATTAAAAGAATCATTCTTTAAACAACCTTATTGTTAATGTTTTATAGCTTTAAACAGTTGTTGTTGTTATACAAACTTCCCTTGAATATTCTGGCAAATACAAGTGCTTTTTTTCCCTATTTTGATTAGTCTACAGAACTGTCTAACAAACTTTCAACATTCCTTAACGCTATTGCCTAACATCGATTGAGTAACAAAAACAGCACTACTGTCCGCATTAGTTGGGTTTGCTGCTAATAATGTTATTGCTGTTGTTGGCGGTGGTGTTTGTAGTAACTGTTGTTCGGGCTGCTTCTGCTGCTGTGCTTGCTGTGATTGAGCTAGTGTTGGTGTTGTTGGCATTTGAAAAACATGCTCAGGCGTTGTTGGTGTATTCGGTTCGAAATCAAAAAAATTATTCAATGGATTGTCATCGGAAGCCGGTGTATCAAAATTTTGTTCGGCACTTATTTCAAAATAAGCCGGATTTACTTTGGCTTTGTCAATTTCCATTGTGTGCACTGGCTCTTCTGTGATTTGCGGCCAATTCTTATAGAATTGTAAATCATATTCGATTCTCATATATTTGCGTTTCGATGTACGCAAATCACGATCACGTCGTGCTTGGAATTTCTTAAATAATAAAATTTCCACAACCAATGTTTCGATAATAACGTGCGCAATAAAATTGAATATGCCGTAGAGAAGCATCCAATAGCGGAAATCCATTTTAGGCGGTAAAATCAATTGGAAAAAATCAGCCAACCATTCAGGTGGTATTAAAATGAGGTAGATAACGATAAATAAGTTGGCGATTAATGTTAAGCAAAATGGTAGATTTGACCATATGGGCCGACGGTATGGAGCACCTTTGGAGAATACAAAAGCTAAAATGATATACTGGAAACTGGATATAGCAAACATAGTGTAGTTTTCATAACAGCCCAAATGGTTTTCATTACTGCTGACGAAAGGCACAAACCAATCCTCTTGGTGTAAATGATACCAGGCTGCTACCTGGAATGCTATAACCACTATTAAATGCAAGACTATAGAGGACAAGGGCGTTAAGGATATTAACGATGACAAGGGCACTTGTTTCACCAAAGGTCCTTGAAATGATTCCGTTTTGCCAAAGAAAAATGCAAATATTGATATCAAACCCAAATCTATGTATAAGTATTGTTTATCAGTCAAATTCGAATCAATAGAATACAAAATCATAACCGATATAAATTGTACCATTGAGTAGGCAGCCATATATTTAAAGATACCGAACGAAGTGACTAGAGCAGCACGTCCTTCCTTAATGACATTCGGTACAGCAGCAATTGTAGGATTGCGTGAGGTAAACGGCGAGGCAATTGAAGATTCTGTTTCACTTAAGGAGATACCGGTATGTGCCACTTTTAAAGCACCACAATCATTAGCACCATCGCCGCACATAGCAACGCAATAGTCTAGGTTTTGTAATTCCACAATTAAAGCTTGTTTCTGTTCAGGTGACATGCGTGCATAAATAACACCGCGTGTTAAAAAGTTTTGCAATAAATCGGGGAAATGGTCTTTAACAATTTGCCATGTTTTACCCACCATAGCAAAACGATAATTATCACGCCAGTTTTTACCATGCAACGGTCCATCTGACGAAGAAAGCGCCGGTTGTGGTTCACCATCCATGGGTGTGGTTACGCCCAATTCTATATCATTATGAGTCCAAGTATCCATAGTTTCTACACTGCCACAACTTTTACTGTTAGGCAATGTAAGCGAGGCAGCACTTGATAGAGAGGCCACATCACCATTTAGACGATGGTAGTTGTTATCCCCTTCGTAGGATAAGGCATCATTGGTGTTGGAATTAGTTAAAACACCATTTGATTTACCGTTTGTTACAGAACTATTAGCACACGAAGCGCTACCTACATCCAGAGTATAATATATTTCATACTCGTGGTGATCATGTTCGTGATTATGATGGTCATGGCCATGACCATGACCATGACCATGACCGTGTGCGTGAGCATGTTGATGCATTTGATCAATTTCTTCTGACTTTTGACGTACATTAACTGTAACTACAGGTTGTGTAGAACTAACTATTCCGCAATCTCTGGCTACACTTAAAGCCGTCAGTATATTATCACCGGTTACCATTATTGTTCTAATCTCGGCCTTAGTTAAGGCGCCTATAACTTCGGTAGTATCGGGCTTAAGACGATTTTCCAACACCACAAAACCCAAAAATTCTAAATCACATTCCACATTTTCACGTGCCAGACGTTGAACTTTGGTAAAATTAATTTTAGGATTTAGCTTCTTGTAGGCCATGGCTATAACGCGATAGCCTTGTTTGGCATAAATCGCCAACTGTTGAGAAAAGTTGTCAGGCAAACTGCTCGGCGCACATAACTGTTGCAACATCTCCGGCGAGCCCTTACAATAGACATTGAAATTCTTCTCACACAAACGCCTTGTTACTACCGACATTCTTTGTAAATTTGAGGTAAACGGAAATTCTCTAACTATACCATGATCATTTACGTGTTCGCCATTCAGCAAACCAACATCGGAAAGTAAATCATCAACAGATGACTGTCTTTCTCTTATGTGAGGTGCTTTATTTTCAACGTCTTCTTCAGACTGTTCGGGTTTAGATTGCTTTGGCTGTCTTACAATAGTTGTTTGCAGCATACCATTTGGCTCACCCTGAGGATCTTCCAGAGACCAACCAGTCGATTCAAACATTTTCAAATCTAAAGGATCGCCCATCATTTTACCATTCATTACAGTAATCGAATGACATGTCACCATTCCGAAGAGGAAATTATCACACGGTAAACGATCAATCTGTTTGATGGGTATCTGGAATTGATTTGTAGCCGACTTGGGCACTACACCCCACATATCTAAGCCATCTTCTGTTAAGGTACCGGTCTGTAATTAAAATGGCAAAATTAATGAAATTCTTTACAATTCTTTGTTTAAATTCTTACCTTATCAAAACAACAACAATCAATACTACCGGCAACATTTATTGAACGTGGTGATATACAATAAATACTGTTACGTTCTAAACGTTTTTGAGCATAGAAACGACCCACAGTCATGGCAGCTGGCAAAGCGGGTGGCACAACAATTGTTATTAAATCTAAAGACTCGACAGCAATTTTTACAGGATCTACATTACGCAATATCTAAAACGAAAACAATTGTATTTTTATTCATTTCCGAATAATTAAAAATTTGAAATATTTAAATTAAAGAAAACTTACCTTACTGACTAAGGTATAAATAAAACCGATTAAGGCAATTAAACCCAAAAATTCTATAAATTTATATGAATCCTTTTCGAATTTATAATCAACTGGTGGTGGATACAATATTGAGCGTATTAGGCCACCTTTGGCAGTAATATTTCCAGTATTTATAACAATGGCTAAAACTTTATCGGTACCAATCAAACGAGTTTGAATAACTTTAGTGCCACAGAATAAAGTGTGGCGGGCATGTTCCTTCTTATCGAATATAACATCACGTTTTGAGGGCAGCGGAGTTTTTGTAACGGGTACACTTTCGCCTACAAAATCACATATCTTAGCATAAAATATTTAAACAATTCAATTATAATTAATAGTTACCGGTTAACATTGATTCATCGAGTATACAATTGCCTGACAAAAGAACAGCATCACATTGCATAGTACAACCACTTGAGGGTATTTCTATTATATCACCTGGTACCAAACATTGGGTGGGCAATTCTTGTGTTTCACCTTTTTCACTAACAATCAATGCCGTACCCGTATTATGTACAGTTTCTCGTAAAGCATCTTGATTCTATCAAAAACAAATAGAAAAGAAAATGAAATTGATTTGCATTGTAAGCAAATTATATGCAAACAAAGCAAAGCTTTGCGTTTGTTACCTTTTTGGTTTGAACAATTGACATTGTTATGCCAAACACCGACATTAATACTATAACACAGGCATAATAATAGTAGTCGTAGGCAAACCATAATGCCACCGAAAATATTTGAAAAACATAAAACGGATTAAGTACTTCTAAAAACAATAGTGTCTTTACATCTTTATAAGGAACTGTTATTTCATTTGGCCCATACACTAAACGTCTGGCAATTTGTTCTTGGGCATTTAAACCTTTCTGCTGGTGATAATACGTATTCAATACGTCCACATCCAAACCTTGTAATTTATCAAACGTATGCGTCTGTCCGTTCCAAGCATAACGTAACTGTTTGCAGTTGAATATACGGGCACTCGAACAATCTGTAGATATTAAAAAACGGAAAACATGTTTAAATCTAGAATCAGTTACGATTTAATAATTTAATTACAGATTGCGTTTATCATTAAAAATCCAAAAGCACCTCAAAATGTTTATATTAATGCATTTGGCATATTAACAAATGATTTAACAGTTTTTTTTCGTTCGTTTGTACGCTATAAATACTTTCTGTCGTCATTAGATTCATTGATAACATACATACATATATTTATAAATTTTAACATTAGATTTGTTATCATACCCCGGCAATAACTGGTTTAAGGCATTATAACACATTTAAAAAGTTTTTAAATTAATTTTAGATTTTTGTATCAAAAAAAAGTAGTTCATCGCCCAAAGCCAAATAAAATATAAAATTGAGACTGTATTTTATCAAAATTTCACGGCACCCCTATAGATGGTTTTTTAGGTTATGTTTATCAGCCGTGCCAAAGAAATATTTACAGTTTAAATGCCATTATTGATTTGGTTTTTAGGGACATTAAAGTACGAATTGCTTGATGAGTTTGAAATTTGTATCGGGTCGAAAAAAACGATTTAAAGAATTTGCATTGAAATTTTTTTATAACAAAAGTGATAAAGCTTTCTCAAGATATTGGATACGTTGAAACGACAGTTGCTTACGGTGAGCAAAGAATGAAAGGAGTGGTACGAGCTCCTTTGAAAACGTTGAATTGAATGGCTTCAACGGTCACAATTTTCTGAAAAGGGGTTTCAAGTAGGGATGAAATATGACTTCAAAATCAAAGCCTATATAATACCAGATCGTATGTAATATTCTTTATTCTACTCTTAGAGGCATGGAATTTAGAAATGTTGATGTTTTCACCGAATTTATTCGGTTTAAAGAAAGGGATAAAGACTAATTAAAAACAAATGTATATGAAGTATGTTAGGCAAATATGTGAAACCACAAAAAAAAAAAAACATAGCATCAATTTTAGAGAAGTTGCAAATGATTTCGTCTTTTCGGTACTTTTTTTATGGTTTTTATCGTGACACGCATGAAGATTTCGATTTCGAAGAGGAATAAAAAAAATTAATCCAGATTAGGTTAGGTTAGAGAGCGCGTACTTGTCAAATAAGACAAGTATAGTACCCGGAGGTCGAATTGACCCATTGTACAACGTCCTAGTTTCTCACACCACTTATGTTGTGTGTGTTAATTTTATACATGAGTAGTGGGCCCTATTTAATAAGAAAAGAAATTAATCAAGGAAAGAAGAATTTTTCCAATGGAAAAGTTCTGAAGAAACAAGATATGCAACGACTAACATTCATAAAAAAGAGGTTGAAAGTGACAAAAAAACAAATTATGGCTTTCGGAACAGGATAATGTACAGTTACTTAATTATCGTAGCTAGTGATTGATAATGTAATCAAAACAACATTGCATTTATGACAAAACCACAATATTTAAACAATTTGGTTACATGCTATATTATGGCATTCGAGCATTTGAAAAGAACATTGGATAAGGACTGTATTTAAGTCAATCGCCATAATATTTCTCTGGCTCATACTAACAGTTAGGACCTAAGAACCTGAAACAGTAAGTTCTAGGTCCTATAGGGTATGAAATGAAATGAAATGAAACTCCCACAGCATATTTTATGGTGTTCGCAATATCAAGAGTAGATTAGCAGGTTGGTCATGAAAATACTTTTAAAAAAATCGTAAGTTCTACTCGACAACTTTTAAATAATGATGTAAAAAATCTAAACTGTTTTGGTTTCCGTTTTAAATGGAGTACAATGAAATAATAATGGATTCTTTGTTATTATACTGACTATTCAAGTCATAGATATAAAATCAAAGTACCAGTTACAATTCTTATTTTGCTAAAAATTTATAAAAAGTACAAACAAAAAAATTAGAGAAAAAGTTCACTTACACTTAAATTGGCCGGTGGCAAAATGCATCGATAGATGAAAATTTTTCTCATCAATATTGGCCAATGCGTCTACACTAGTACAGCCATTTGTTAAATTATCTTTATTGCTCGTCGATGATTTCTTTAATTCTTTGGCCTTCTTCAATTGATCTTGTCTGTTTATATATACAATATAAAGAATAAAAGGATATCAATATTATTTATGTATTGAATAAAATATTTAATATTTAAAAAGAAATACCTTAAGGTAGTAAAATCTAAAGACTGTATTTGTTTGACGTAATAGATTTTATGTTTTCCTTTATAGTCTTCCTGTACCAAAACTTTTTCAGCATCTTCTAGGGGACAAATTTCATGAGTAGCGATTAAATACCAATGGCGCCACCAGTGCATTATCAAACGCAATAAACCACCGGTTAAGCAGATGCATAGCCAACATAAAAATGTACGCAAATGTGACCGGCGATAGCCGGTAATTTTCATTTCGTCATCTTCGTCTGGATTTAATAAACCAAAACATGGTTTTTTATCTGCAAATAGACAATAATAAAATGTATACATTCATTATTAAGAGTGATAATAAAACATAAAAATTTTAATTTAGTTTAAGATGATTTATTTAGACATTGAAGAGTATTGTACAAAAAGTGTTTTACAATTTTTAAAAAGTTCATAAAATGTTAATAAAAATAAAGAGAATAGAAGTAATATCATTTGCAATTAAGTTAATGGAAACTATAATCATAAAGGTAATTCCAAAACACAATTTTAAATAAAAACAATTTAATTCGTATTTTAGTATTTTCTTTTTTGAAATTGCTAAAAATAAAAAATAATTACGGCCAAAGTTTAAGTTATTTTAAAAACAATACAATTTCCTTATGATTATTACAAACGAAAGCAAATTAAATTGTCAGTTAAAATTTGCCAACGGCTTTGGTGAGTTAGATGCAAAACATAGAAGAAAAATTACGATTCCAGATAACTGCGGCACGTCTGTATTTGAATAACAATTTGTTTATTTAAAATTTGTTGAGAATTGCAAAGTATATTTTAAATATTTAATGTCATGTAGTTTTATTATATTTATTTTTTATTTCAATACAATAGTAAATAATATATTCCAAATGAAATATTTGCCGTAAATTTATATAAATTTTTAAATTATAAGAAACGTTTTATTTTTTATAGTAATCACGTAAATATTTTTTACAACTGGACTGAAGTACAAGACTTAGAAATTCAGTGTTCCTCTGGTTTTAGAGATATAGAGATAGACATCAGGAAATTGTAACCAAAAGTTACACTAGAGAAACTAGGACGTTGTACAATGGGTCAATTCGACCTCCGGGTACTGTACTTGTCTTAAGTACACGTCCTCTAACCTAACCTAACCTACACTAACAGTCATTAGATATTCTATTATTTTGATAAAACACATCTACGCCATACGGCATTAGATTCGTCATTCATTATTAATGAATGCATTTCAGAGTTCTATGGCACTTTCCATAAAAGTAGTCTTTTCTTTTATAAAAGTTATTCGCTTTGGCGTAATTTGTGATGTCTACTATAGACAAGTTATTTACCGAACATTCTGAATTGTCTTATGCCTCCAAAGATTGTTTGACTCTACATAATTACTTTAAAATTTATCAAAGGCGTCGTTAAAACAGAGGCAAATATCATCGAGCGCTTTTATACTCAGCGAGGTTTGAGGCAAGACATTGTGTTATTGTGTACATATCTTAATTTGTTCACTAAACAGTAAGTAGAGACTTTTCAAAATTCGTAAAATAGTAGCAGATGTTCAATTTAGATTGGAATGTATAGTAAAACCACGAGCTGCAAAAATCCATGGATTGGGATTAAAATTCCTTTGATATGACAAGGTGCAAATACTTTTCAATTGACAAAAACACTTAACATTATATTTTATTTCAATACGTAAGCAACCCAGGGTTATAATATTCACTTTCTAGTATAAAAGTAGCATATTGCGATATTAAAGGCGTTTACAAAGCGATAATATTGTTGCTTGTTGCTTCCGCTAAATGGATATAACACTTTGAACCCCGACAGCAGTTTACAAGATGAGGTTCATAACAAAATGCGATAATTATACTTATTTTCTTCAAGTTATTACATTTTTACCAAATCTAATTATTCATTTTAAATGGAATTTACCTTTAATTAAAACTTAAAAGCTAATGACTTAAACCGAAACGATTTAAATGATTTGGGCCAAAATGCAAACTATCACATTAAAAAATATCCTACTGTTTTTAATTAAATTTATTAACTTACTTTGGTGCTGACCTCCTCTTTATATTAATTTATAACAATTTAAAAATAAATTAATATATCAAAATACACACCTTGGAGGAAGTTAATCGGCATAACCTCTTCACTTTTAAACAATTTAAGAGAAAAAAAAATAATAAAAAAATATACCACCACTTTGTCTACAAAACTAAGTCTCCGTATCTAATCGTTACTAAGCTGTTCTAATCAATGTTAACTTTCCACATTCACATGCTTAAATGCAAGTTAAAAATAAAAAATTTTAAAAGCATTTAACAGATAAGTAAAATAAGAAAAATAAAAGAGTTTAAGCGAGTTTGGCAAATGGCACAAACGTGTTTGTCTATTTAACAAATTTTAATTTTAAGGGTTGAAGACATTATAATGGAATCAAATAATAATAAAAACAGAATGAAAAAAAGGTTTAATAAAATAAAAGCAAATACATATAACCATAAAGATAAGACGTAAACAAATTAAATAGCAAATATAAATTAAAAATACAGTGATTTAAATATAAAATTAAAAAAAAGTAATTGCATTGTTGACACTTCAATTAACAGACAAGTGGAAAAATGTAAAATTATTCACGATTACTTTTTTTTGTAAATATTAAATATTTTTTGAATATTAAATATTAATACATATTAATACTAAGTTAACATTTAATTATGTTGCCGTATCAAAAAGTAAACATTTTATCGATAACAATTTGATAATATCAAATGTCAATATTTATCGTATCAAACAGTTTTAGGGGCCTATTAAAAACAAATCTAAATTTAATGCCTAATTTAACATTTCATGTCTGAAAACTATTGTAAATTTTATTTAATTTCTAATAACAATTTGTCTATATTTGTTTAGATTTTTAACAAAAGCTCGAATAAAATGATTTTTCCATTCATTAAGTTTGTGTTTTTTTTTGTGGTTACAATATAGAGGAATTAAACAAATTATAGTTTCCACTATTTTATCATCAATTAGAGATGTGATAATAACTAGTATGAAGCAATATGTTAAAGCATGATATTATTTGGTTGTTTATTAGAATATACTAAAGAGAGTACAAAAACTTTTATATACAAATATAATGCTAAATATTACATTCATTTCTACTGATTATTATTTTAAAAAGGAATGAAATTATGAACATTGAAAATATAGATGTCTTTCGTAACATAAACCTCTCGTTATATTATTATTATTATTATTGCGAGTACAATTTAAACACGCTAGATGGTTTTAAAAAGATAAGATTATGTAGATCAGCACGGTAATAAAGGACAACAAATACTTAATAAATGATCATTTCATATTCCATAATTGATGAATAAGTTTCAAGTAGAAACTTTAAGAATACATAGGGAAAATGTGCCTTATTTTAACGCATTCGCTGCCAATTTTGCATTTGCATAACGTGATTTTGCTTTGTCACATCTGTTTTGAGTTGAAACCGATGTAATGGATGACAACATTTCAACAGACAGTAATTTTGCGTCATAAGAGGAATATAATAGTCAAATAGAAACTGAGTACGACAATAGTGAATGTATTATTATATATATTACTACATATATATAAAAAAGACACGGCGAATAAATATTACAAATGATTCGGCAAAATCGGAGGGTAAGAGAACTTGCATACAACCACGATCAATGTCATAAACATGCATTATGTATTGGACTTCGTTAAAAATTCTATTATTTATTATATGTATACAATATACATACATATATACTATATACATATGTTTAGTTTTAATAAATGTTTTTATACTTGCGGACATAAAATAAAAATATAATATATTGAAAGTATGACGCGTTACTCATGCTGGCAATACATAAAACCCCGAATATATTCGTGGTTGGCAATGAATGGCATAATATTTTCTTTGGAAATGATGAAACCGCAATGTTAGGCGGCTGAAAATTTGGATAATATCTATTTTTCTGATATGGTAACAGCCAATTACGCAAAATTTAAGTTTAGTTAATACTAGTCCGTTTTGTTGTCAAAGTAATGTTGGTAACTACTTGACAAAAGACTGGGTACCGAAAGAAATTCGATGTATGAAGCTTACACGAGGTAATGCAACAAAGATTTTAGGACCGACAATGAAAGCAGACGGAGATTTAACTGATGTTGAGGTGTTGATGGTGGATGTTAAACCGCCTAAAGACAGCAGACGTCCATAATGAATGGAATAGTTTGTCTCTTTAGAAAGTAGTGAAAGCCAACTATGTATTTATATTTTTTTTAAACTTGTTTTAATTTCTATGAAAGATAATGTACATATTTCGTCTAAATCGTTTTGTGGTTTTTATATCATGGAAAGCCTTAATTAGAAAAGTTAACTGTTATTACATGTGGTCATAAAATGTTGATTCCCAACACAGATATCTATTCTCAATATACGATAGAAATCATGGAAAAAGGTTGGTTGAAATATTATAGTATAGTAGTAAGTTATTTCTTATAATGTGGAGCGAGAACAGAATGGATGCTGTATACTACACAAATCTACTCAATAATATAATATCATGCGGCCTTATGCTGAGTGGGAAATACCGCTTTGATTTCAAAACAATGACATCCATGTTTAAAGCTTGTCTAATTAGTTGATAAACTTAAATGCCCTTTAGAATCTGCGAGAAAAAGTTTTAAATACATACATATATATCTGAGGGAAAAATTTTACTAATAAAGATCAGTTTTGGAAATGACTCAAACAAGTGTAAGAAAACACTTCAGTTGAAGTCTCGCAAATGGCACAAGTGATGAAGCCTTGTGTTTAGATGAAATTCATCTAAAGGCGATAACTTTGCGCAGAGATTTTTTAATAAATATCGCAAGAAATTATAAATTTCCAATGATTTATACTATTTGCCACAGAGCTCTACACAGTAAGGAAGTAAAACTTTACGAGACTTTAAAACCATGGTACTTTTCAATAACATTATGCCCATAGCTAGCAAAAATAGACAATTAAAAAAGCTCTATGGGAGTTAATGCACATGCTAAATAATTAATTAAATAATTCCTTCAAAGCTAATTTTAAGTATTCACATTTTGAATACTTATGTATAATTAGTCACTGTTCTAGAAAACTAGCCTAAACAGACAGACGTACATATTTATATTTGGAGCACTGAATATTTATTTTTCAATTATAACAATTAAAAAAAATTGTTGTTGTATTTTAACCTACCTGTAACGGTTACTTTGTCAACGTTCATTTGTTTTCGATAAGAACGCAACAATCGTGCAATATACAGCAGTTTTTGAAGACGTATTATAAGACATTAAAAGGAAACACTTTTTTTTTAAAATTCAATATTGATTTTAAATTAATTATAAAAAACAAACAAAGATGAAATTATGTCGATTGTTTTTTTTTTTTTTTGAAAATTCCCACTTTTTAACTTCTTGAACTAAAGGGGATTTTATTGTAGCCTTATGGGTTTTTTCTTTTTTTGGTATTCGTTGGAATTGAGAACACTAATGCATGGGAATCACAAGGATCGTTATCATTTAAAACAATTTTTTATCATTTATTTGGCACAACACTTAATGATTTTGAAAGATTTCGTTTTTAATATTTTTTTCTATGAGTTATTTGTAATACTTCTATAATTATCTTACTTATACACGCTTGTCTATGATTGATAGTTTAAAAGCTTGTAATTATTTAAAATTAAAGGCACGTAAATATGATTTTTTCATATTTTTTTAATGATTTATTTATTCGTATACCATTTTTATAAAAAGAAAAAAAATTACATTATAATATTAACATTATTTTACATTTTTATTTATTTTTTTGTTTTATTTTTTTCATAAACATTTATTGATTGGTTCCGTATATTTTATTTGATTATTTTTTCTTTTTTTTTAATTTTTTTTATTAATTATTAAACAAAAAATAATTACTATCTGTGCTCTGCATAACCTTAACCGCTAATTAAATACGAAACAGCAAAAAGAAACAGAAAATAAACGTATTAACCGCGTAAAATGTTATTAAAGAACTTCTTGTGTACGAATAGATCAGAAGAGAAGAAGTAAAGAATTATTAAATTTTAATGTGAATCATTTATATATGTATGTAATTGTTATAATTATTGACTTTTAAATTCTCTTATAATATTTATTCTCTTTACGTTTAAACTTTCTTAAGCGTTACGTTTCGAAAGAGTATGCTTTATTGTCTTATTCATTCAATGATTATTTTTAATGATTTATTTTTATGGTACTATTTAATCAAATCTTATCGGTGTGTCCAAAAAAAAAACAAAAAAAATGAAACACGATTAAAAAACACTACAGTTTTGACGTATTTTCCTTAGATTAATGAACTCGATTTGAAACAACACAAGCTCTTATATTTACTAGTAACTGTGTTCAAATCTGTACAAAATTTAAAACTTCGGTATTTACATATTTTAGTTATTTATATACAAATACGTGCATATTTTGTATGATAATTTTTTTTGCTAGTTTTTTTTTGGGGGGAAGGTATCCCTCTCAGTTAGAAATGAATTTAAATATTCAGTGTTTTCATGGAGTTTAATATTAATATCAAAATAATTTTAAATGGAATTATTTTGTTTATTTTATGTGTATTTTACAAAAATTAAAATAGCAAACATTTCATCTTTTAAAATACCGGGTAGCGGAAGAGTAGTAACTTCACACTACGTGCACATGTGTCTTGCCTATTAGCAAAAACTAAAGCAATCAGGTACCAATTAAGTACAAACTACAAAATGTATGCATTAGAACTTTCCAATGAACCCTCTGGAGATCGTAACGAGACATTAACGGGGTTATCCCAATGCATACATACATACATACATAATTGGTCATTACAACCCTTCAGTCAGGATTACGACCTAGTTTCTCACACTACTTATGTTGAGTGTGTTAATTTTATACATAAGTGGCGGGACCTACAGTTTAAAGTCGACTCCGAACGACAGATTTTTGAGAAACTTTTCATATCAATTTTATGTACTCTCAGAGTTTTTGCCAGAAATCTGCTGAGAGGAAGTCGCCGAAGAAATACTTTTTGTATTTTATTTTGATGTCTGGCCTGGGGCTCGAACCCTGGCTTTTCGTCTAATAAGCCAACACACTACCTACTAGACCACGGCGACTTCATAAATACATTATTTTTTATTGGATAAACTGGAATATGGTATAGGTTTCATTAAAAATGTATCTATGGAGAAGCAACTCATAGTATGTCATTCCCTTCAAAATATTAGGCACAACAAAATCTACCTGGCCGACCTGACAATGTATTAACCATGGAGCCGGGTTAGAGCCGTTCTAATACTATTACATACGCTAAACGATGGCGTTAGTCTCTTATTTTTCAGATCTAGACACCATCCGCTTCAGTAGGGGAACGATTTTGTTGTTATTAAGCAAATATTCGGAAATGAAAACTGCTTGATTTTTTTGCGTTTATGTTTAGCTTCACGTTTAGGTTTTGGGTCGTGGTCGCCATAGTCTTACTAATATTGTGTTGGTTTATTAGATTTGAACACCAAGTTCCAACCTCGGTTCTGACAAAACATTTCTTTCGACTGAAAAGACTTCTCAAATCTGTTGTTCGGAGTCGACGTTAAGCTATATGTCTCGCCACTCATAGATAAATCACAAACACAAAGAACATTCATGATCTGAGATGCTACACATAACCACAAAAGTATAAATACGGATAACAAATTTCAGAAATTTTTTAACCAATCCGTTTTTTTTTAAATATTTATAATTGTCTGACATCTTTCGTCGATTTTAAGACGGTCTTTTGCTTTGGTTCAAAAATTTGTGAAATTTGTAAATCGGATGCATACCTTCAGTTCAATTTCAGAAATTACCGGATTAGGACTAAAGCACAATTGAACCTATCATGAGGGAACAAAACTTTACTCTATTTTCTTCACAGAAAATTTTAAATACGATACGATTGACTATTCACGAAACCGTAACAAGTGGTTTTTCGCCTCAATACAATAAGCAACTAAAAATTGTCGCATAGAGACCGCCACTCCATATCGATATTAAAACAGAGTTGACGTAAAAGTGAAAACTATAAAAATAAATTATCAAACGGAAATACGTTTAAAGAGAAGGTACTTGAGATATTGTTCTTATTTATCTAATCATTTTAAGAACACTCTCAATAAATACTTAGGAAACCTTCCTAAACACATATTTAATTAGTCACAAACTAAACTTCTCTCAGGCAACTTAAAAAAAAAGAGTTCGTGTAAAGAGAATAAATAATATTACAAAGTTAACCGTTATTAACAAACAAGTGCATTTGTATACCGCTATTATACATTGCCGAAAGAGAAAAAGAGATGAAAATAGAAGGACGTTTGACATTTTTAAAACTTTTGATAAGTAATGAATGTATTTTGGAATTTTGCAATCGATTTCAAGAAATATTACAACAAGTAAATAAACTGCATATCAAAATTCATAGCCACAACAAGAACAATCAAGTTGTTTAGTTGTTGCTGTAAATAAGCTTAGCACAGTGGGGAATAGCAAAATGAAAATTAATTAAAAATATTTATGATTAATTGGTATAAAACATGGCAAAGTTAGAGGAACTTTACTACGTTTAAATAACGAGAAGTATAACTACGCATCATTTCAGAAGAAAACGCTTTTTACCGACCACTGTTTTAAGCTAATACAAACCCAATTATGCCAAGAGAATTAACACTTAGGCTATGAATATTTATTGTGTTGCTTTCTTCTTTTTTAACTGAGAGCAACGCAGGGGATAGTCCCTATTCATGCAGTCGATCGGATTGGAAATTGGTAAATCAGTTATAGGAGAAGAGAACGATGTCATATTTTAATTAAATAAAGCAAAGTCAAAATCTCCGGCCTTCACACTTGCAGACCCACCAAACTACTTGGGCACAGGGTATTTCGGCACAAAATCATCAAAAAATATGCCAGACGCTTAAAATACAAATGTGTTCATTGGCTTGATACTTTGGTGTAATGATATCATCATGTAGGCATTGTTGCGGTTGTCGAGAAGTCAAACGTTAGCCATTAAAGGATTTGTATCCACTTAAATACGGCTTGAAAGTTCAATGAATTGATGGGAGTTAATGAAAGCAAATCTCACTGAACGGATTACCATCTACAAATATCTACGCAATTGTCAGAAAAGCAACTTATTTTTTCAGCGTTAATATTAACTATGATTACAACGTCAAACGATAAAGGTCCAGTAGAATTCCGGTAGAATTCCAGTCGAATCTTACTTCAAGTACACTATGGCCAAAACAGGATTGCTGTACATTTTTTGGATTGGCCTCACAACCAAATTCTTAATTTGTTGATGTACAGCAATTCGTTCTCCTGAAGTATGTGAACACTCACAAGCGGCGTTTCTTTAGAAATATGGGTATAACAACATATACTACTGGCTTCGTGGTCTGAAAGCACTTCGAGTGATGAAATACTGACAATAATTAAGAAATATTAGGACAGGAAAAAGTCTTATACATGGAGCACATAGTAAACAACGACAAGAACTTAATTCCTCAGATATCATAGAATAGAAACATAAAATTTTAATTTGAAATCAAAATTTTAATTTTGTGCTTGTGGTATATGAAAAATTGTGGATTTTATTTTTCTACGCTTTATATAACTTAGCAGATTGGAGTTTCAATAAACTGGTAACTAATTTTAAATTTTTATTTAACATCCTGCAGTTAGCAACACTGGTTTATCATACGTATTACGTTTTCAAGTCACTTCATAGAATACTTGAAAAAAATTATCAGATTTCTGTATAAATATTTATAAAGATACCCAGAGTACTTATACTTTTTAATCTTTATTGGCAATAAAGAAACAAGTTGTACTGAAATGTGCATATATTTGATTTTAATTGAATGTAAAGTTATTTAAATTCTTAATAAACTGGATTAAATAATAATTGCTATTGCGAATTGGAAACACTTGCAATTAAATTTAATAAGAAATTTAAATAAAGATACTGCCAGTTAAATACCGGCAAAAAATCTGTTTTAGCGCTTAAAAAACAGAATGTTCCTTATTAATAATTCCTATAACACAATATGTTATTAAATATTTGACGTTTTTCCATATCATATTTCCCTAATGCATACATATGTATGTATCTTGTGTTGTATTGAGAATTAGTATGTAAAAAACTTAGACACAAGTCATCATTTAAAATTTGCTGACATGTATTACTTTGTCATGCCTGTTTCTAGAGAATTTTGTTAAACTCAATCTAAAGAGAAAAAAACACTTTTTTCATTAATAACAAAGGTCTAGATTTTATACATTTACATTGTTTACTTATCAATATCTAGGAATAAGAGCATTCGCGTGTACAATAATTATTAAAGTACCAAGTATTATAGCAAATTGATAAGCTTTACGAAAACCGATAACATCATTGTAGAATCGGTCGACAACCAACATACGAATAAAAATTTAATATTTTGGAATATTTTGAAATATCTTGCTAGCATAGAGTATTTAAAAATTGAGTGTTATTCGCAAGTAACGACACTATAAAAATTTAAAAACAATAACAAAAAAAATTAAAAACATAAGCCCTAGTCTTGTGGGTAGTGTGCTAGACTTTTGGTGCTTATGGTCTGCTCAGCTCGTAATAATTATAATATAATTTAGCTTTGGAAAAAATATGATTTAAAAAAAGGAATCTTGTTTGACAGTTCCATGATTGTTTGAATGCAAGTCAAAAATCAAAAAGTCATTCCAGATAGCTGACAATTTTGTCCGTTTACTTAACAGCTGATCACGCACAATTAGAGTTTTGTTAATGCAAGTTTGAAGTGACGCCTTAGAAGGTCAATAGTTAAAAATTCGGATAAAGTAATGAAAACCATCCACTTTGATCATTATATAAGTACTATTTCGAATACCCAGACGCTAAACACAAAAAAACTTGTTCCAAAAAATTGCATAAAGGGGGATTACAAAATAATACCATTCTATATCCAACGTGTCAAGAAAATTTCCAACCAAATTGAGCTATTTCTGAGGCGGATGGTGACTAGTGATGAAAATTACAATACTCACGACAATTTCATTCAAAAACATTAATTTTTTTAGTGTTTTTCAACAATGTTTAGGTTTATTTCTTAGGGTTTTTTTCAACTACAACAATGTATGTATGCTAAATAAAATGTTAGATACCATTTACTAACACTAGATTTCTTTTCCTTAGCTTACCCAAAATACAATTCGTCTTTTAACGAAATATAACAGAATTTTTTTGATCACACAATAAAAATTATTTTACAAGATGTTTTCGTTTCTTATAATTTTTGATAGAGTTTCATTATTTTTAAGAGATATGAAGCCCCCTTTTAAATTATAAGGTTAAATTGCTTTTTGACAAAACTTGGGCCAACTAAATTTTTACACTTTTTAACTCGTATATATGTAATGTTTTTTAAAGTGTTTTTCTTTTTTCAAAAGTAGTAAATAAATTTACTAGATTCTCCTTTGTTTGCCAATCACAGCATGAAGATTAAAAGACGTTTTTCCAAAACTGCTTTTTTCTAGAGCATAGAAACGGCATTACCTTACATATCGATAAGGAAAAGCAACAGTAATTGAAAAGTCGCCGTGGTGTAGTAGGTAGTGTGTTGGCTTACTATTCGTAAAAGCCCGGGTTCGTATCCCAGGTCAGACATCAAAAATGAAATATGAAAAAAAAATATTTCTTCGGCGACTTCCTCTTAGCAGATTTCTGGCAAAAACTCTGAGAGTAAAATAAACCTGCCATGAAAAAGTTTCTCAAAATTCTGTCGTTCGGAGTCGACGTTAAACTGTAGGTCCCGCCACTCACGTATAAAATTAACGCACACAACATGAGTGGTGTGAGAAGCTAGGCCGTAATCCTGACTAAAGGGTTGTAATGGCCAATTATGTATGTATGTATGTATGTAATTGAAAAGTATTTATTCATTTTAATAAGTTTTTATTGTTTTTATAAGAATATACTTTAATATAATTTTTTTAAAACAAGAAGTAAATCATTTTTCGTTTGAAAGGTCGTAGTATCCTGCGAATCTGCTAGTTGGAAAATACTTTTTCCTTTCCTCATCAATGATTCTAGAATGTTAAGAACCAATTTTTCATATATAGAAATATTTTCTTTTCATTTGAAGGAATCATAAACATCCCAGGTCATTCCAGTTTCTTCTTGTAAAAACTAGTTGAAAACTCTTACGTAAACCATATTAATGGATTTTTTTAAAGAATCATTCATGGCTAATATGCCTCAAAATAGAAAACATATGCACTACAAAAACCCGCATACTTAAGTCTGCAAATATTATTTTCGTTTCATTAAAGGAAAATTTTGGCACTTTAAATAAAATGTATATAGTCAAAGAAAAAAGTCAATATACACCGTTGCATTTTTATTTTTTTCCCAATAATTTCCATGTTAAACGTTTCTCTTCAAACATTTTTCAATATAAATGCCTTAAACAACGCAATAACTTCTTTTTTAATTTAATAAGAATCAGAAGGAAAATAGTCTACATACAACGGTGTGCACAGACTTTATTCTTTAACTGTATATAAAAAATGCCCATAAGAAAGCTGTACATTTATTTTTAGTGGTATTATATTTACTGCATCTTGATGATGCTTTGTTGTTTCTGTGAAAGTAAACGTTTCTGTAAAAAAAAATTAGGCCACAGACTCAGCTCCATCTTAAAAAGCTGTATTTTAGGTTTTAAAGCCAAAAGAACGAAATTCACCATCTTTTCTGGTGTTGATTGGAATTAAAATTTACTGTTCAAATAAAAAAAAACTTTCGTTCAGACTTGGAAGATTAAATATGTCAGCCTGTAGTTTCCATATAAATAAACTAAAATTACAACGTTTACGATTCATAAGAGGCAAACCCTGTAGAATATTTATCAAAAAAGTTTACAACACTAAAATATTTTGCAATATTTTCCATAAAGTACAACAACAACTCTATTAGCAATGATCAGTAAATGTAGCACAACGTTAAATAGAAAACAAGTAATACAACAAAACTTCATAAGCTTTTTAGCAATTCATTTTTATGAAATAATCACTGCTTTGAATATATGAAAACAAAATTCAGCATATTCATTATCAATTGAAAAATCAAAATACAAGTAATTGCAGATGAAAAACTCGTGGTGAATTAATTGTTTCTTTTCTGTTTTCTACTTTTCTTTTAATATTCCTTTCCTTACTACAATTCTCTTAAAGACTTCTGAAAAACGTTGTGTATTCGCATCACATTGATTTATATGTGAATTTCATTCACATTGATTTGTTGTGATGGTATATACATATGTATATGTACGTATGTATGTATATTTGCCTTGTGATATGTATGCTTTTCTTTCTAGATTATTAATTAAATTTTATTGAATTTATTTCGATCACCCAATAAAAACCAACCCGAAAACTTTTAAGCGTAAATATACCGACACATATATTTATGCACGCACACATACAATTTTGTTCGAATTTTTATTTTTTAATTAATATAAATTTTTCATTTATTAAACAACGCAGTGTAAGTAATAAACTCGCGTATAAATTAAGAACATTCACTGTTAAAACAGTAATAAATTAAGAACAAATAAAGCACAAACAAACGGTTGGGCAACACATAAACAGAACAGAAAACGATCAGATCACAACTTTAACTGATCGACGCTACCAACGATTGTAAATTATTAAACAATAAAAAAAAATTATTTAAATTATATGCATTCATATATGTACACACGCATCAATACATACAAAAATATCAATAATGGGAGAAAAAAAAAAACAGAAAAGGAAACAAAGGTCTGAAAAAATATATAATTTAGTTACTTGAAGTTGTTGTTATTTTATTTATTTAACAAAACAATCGAAAATAATTAAAAGAAAATAGCATAAAAAAATGAAATTCTCTTTCATTTCATTACTCTTTTACGGCACAATATTGTTATAAAGGAGCATAAAATTATAAAAACAAATACATATGCTCACAACAAATACTTGCTACTCTCAGAAAGTTATGCTAGAAAAATATGGCACATTTAGCAATTTTTGATTAATTATTACTTAAACGATTAAAACAAATTAAAAGGAAACAAAGAAACCACACGTAATTTTAGGGGAACATGTTATAAAATGATAACAATTGAATATTTTATAAAAACAAGATCCATTTACATGTATTAGATCAGATAGGGAGTTTTTTAGTTTTTTAGCTGAAACTAGGAAGTTGTTCTGAGATAACTAATTCAACCCTCTGTGGTTATGATTACAATACGTTCTAAATACTGAAAAGTGTATTCTCACAAGTATTGCCAGAGAATCGCATAGATAATGCTGTATGGTTCCTTCTTATTTCCTTTAAAGGTTATTTAATATACTCAACTGAGCCTTGACATACATACATATATACTATTGTAATAAATCGGGTAACTAGTATCATATCTCGGCGACACAAATTTAGCAGTTACATCTTTCTCTTATAATCTTGTGTTAACCATAAATTATATAAAATTATAAATTTAAAGACCCTCTACCATCAACTATCTCTAGTTTCATTCATTTAGAAACTACTAATTGATCCCACTCAAGATTTCAACTTGATGGCTGCAGTTGTGATTTTGTGTCTCCATATTTTTCAGAGGGAATCACTTTTCTCACCTAACTATGTTAATACATAGAATATCTGTTGACATATTGACACTCCAGACACTAAATACTGTGGTATAGATACTTAGCTGTTATTGTAACAGTCTAAACAGTCTTCCAAGGGCAGAACTTTTGTTTCTAGAGAATGATAACAAGATACTACAGGTATTTGGATATAAACTGTATCAATTTTGTTTCGTACGCATCTATATTCAACCCATTTTAATGATCCGCGTATGTATACAAACATTTTAAATACAATATTCGGTAGCACAGGACCTTCTGGGATGACTCTAGAAACCGATGCTTCTCTTTTTAAGGACTTATCTAAAGCATATTTGTTTTTTTGTTTAACAATATTTTTAAATCAACGTGCTCTTCTATAAAATATCTTCCCGATGTGCTTTTTCCAATTAAAATTAAACGATTAATTATTTTTTGTACACAAACCCGAAAACTATAAATGAATTAAATTCTACTTTTAAGTATCTATTAAATTTTGGAATATCTATTAATTTTATTGAATTAAAATCCTTCAACATGACACATTTTTTTTGTTAGTTTGTTTATATAATTTAATTTGAAAAAAACTCTTTCAGTTATTAGAAGCATTTTTAATAAAAACACCACGTTCAATTTAAAATTCAAGACATTTTAATAAAATAATTTTAAAAAGAAAAACAAAAAAAAACAAAAAAAATAGACAATTGACTACAACACAAAATAACACACTTTTTGATTAAAACAAATAACGCAGACTGATTATTGTACTCTCGATCGTATTGTCTTATCGTTGCGACTTGATGTTGACTTGAGAATTTGAATTCAATTGAATTGAATTTGAGCAGCAGAAACAAAAGCAGCATATCAGCGATTGTGTATGTGAATGTAAAGAGTTGGTATAACTATCGGTCGATTGTGTCTACTGCTCAGAGACTCGTTTTGGGATCCGTAATAAGAAAATATAAGTACATAAACAATAACAACAACAACAACAACACAAAAAGAGCAATCAGAGCTAATGATGGTGGTAATTTTGGTTGTTAAGTAACTCTCACTTGTGCATTGATATGCAAGTTAAAACACAGTAAAAGATACCCTCTTGGAAATTATTTCGATACGCTTCATAAGCATGCGGGTCAATATGAAGGTCTTGCAGGCATGCAATAATTCAAATAGTGGAATAATTCAAAATTTATGATTAACAAAAATGCAATAAGGTTTATCTGAAAATTATTTAAAACTATGCAGTTATTATTTATAAAGAGATTGTATTATTTTTGGGTTATTCAAGTATCTTATGATAAGGCTAGGCAAGAAGACGGGCAAGAAGAATGTGAATTTACTCTAGTTCCCCATTTAAGTATAAGAAAAGGAATGATATTGATTGTATAGTTAATTACCAGGCCATTTTGTAAATCTTATATTTGGTTAGAGGACGTGTACTTGTCAATTAAGACAAGTACAGTACCCGGAGGTCGAATTGACCCATTGTACAACGTCCCAGTTTCTCACGCCACTTATGTTGTGTGTGTTAATTTTATACATTTTATACCTACAGTTTAAAGTCCACTCCGAACGACAGATTTTTGAGAATCTTTTTCATGGGAATTTTATTTACTCTGAGTTTTTGCCAGAAATCTGCTGAGAGGAAGTCGCCGAAGAAATACTTTTTGTATTTTGTGTTGATGTCTGGCCTGGGGCTAGAACCCTGGTTTTTAAGTCTAATAAGCCAACACCTCTACCTACTAGACTACGGCGACTTCAAATATAAATCTTACGAATTCAGCAAATGGTCATGCGTTACACACATGTGTATATAATTGATCATTACGACCCTTGCGTCAGCATTTCACCCTAGCTTCTCACACCACTTATGTTGTGTGTGTTAATTTTATCATGAATGGCGAGACCTATAGTTTCAAGTTGACGCCGAACGACAGATTTTTGAGAAACTTTTAATGGCAATGCTAAGAGAAAGTCGCCAATGAAATATTTTTCCATATTTCGTTTTGTTGGAAATGCCTGACCTGGGTTTTGAACCGTGGCCTCCCGTCTAATAAGCCAACATACTACCTGCTGGACTAACGCAACAAAATTGAAAGGCAATATATATCTTTCTATATCTTTATAAATTCTGAAAAAAATATGTTTCAAACTTTCGAAATTTCCATATCCCGTTGTAAGGAGTGACCAGCAATGAAAGACCATCCACATTATTTGGATGGAGAGCCGATTGTAAAAAGAATGAGAAAGAAGTCGTTCGTCTACATCTCTGTCCGCTGGTACAGATATGTGACTATAAGAAATTAATTTAATGTGTATGGCTATAAATTTGAATTTGGAAGATTCGAACTAAGAGTGTAATAATGTGCAATATTGGCATTAGCAGAGCAAATATTGATGTAATAAAATCAATATTTTATAATAGTACAATCTTTTATATGTATGCAAGCAATCGGGTTTAAGAATATACATCGCGATACATAAAAATTGTACCTAAGAGTGCCTTCTAATGGTTAATGATTAATTTCTACTCTTTTCAAGCATTGACCTACGTTGTTTATGCTATAATTTCTGGTGAAGATGGCAGGAGGAGCCCAACTAACAATATTTACACTCTCATTGGTATTTGAACATAGATTGGCCACAATACCACCCCACATAACAACATCTTATACTTTAATAATTTGAAAATAACAATATTATTATTTAAAAATTACATATTTTGTAATAAATCAATTAATAAGACTTTCCAAAATTCTTATGTCATATTATATTATTGTTAGGAATCTAGTTTCATGTTCATATTGTTTCAAGGTCTTATTTGTTACAGCAAATCAATTAGTATTACAGCGAATTAAATAAATAACAAAAATAGAAAATAATTAATTTTGATGTCATAAATTGAAAAAGAATGAAAAAATATTGTAATAATGTTTTCAAGACAAATGTAAATAACACTCAGATCTATTAATAAATGTTATAAGAATTGTGAAAATAATAATTTTTTAAGGCCATTAATTTGTTTCAGATTTATTTTAAATTGAAATGATAGGCAATAATGAAGTTATTGAACTATGGCTTAATGGTATTTGTCGTTAGATATGCATGAGCATACAATAAATTGGTTTTACCATGAAATTATTGTAATAGAAAAAATTAAGTGAATGTCTGAATAAACATAACATAAGGGTTTACATATTTCTTAATAAATTAGACATGAAATTGAAATCTCTTTGTTAGTCTATATATACAATAGTTGCAAGGGATTTAATAAATTCAAAACACGTTTTGGAATTTCTTCATAGTAATAAAAGATTTCTTTTTTAATAACAAACCAAAAACAGATTTTCTTTTAATAGACAAGTGCAACTATTCTACACTATTGACACACGTTTTATTAATTTAAATTTTATACCTCCAAAAATGTGTGTCTGACCTATAATTACTTATAATATAATATTTTATAGCAAAGTGAAATTAAGCTTACCATTTAACAGTAGCTGCGAATCCTGTTTATTTTGATCCTGTTCTTCTTCAATACTAAATTGATTAGTGTGTGGTATTTTGTTGGATAGGCGATCTATACTGGATACCGAAAGATTGTGTATTTTATGGCGTGAGCTGCTGGCACTTTTCGATAATGGTGAGGCACCTGTTTCACTATGGCTTTTATCATGATAAGGCGAATGATGATGTTGATGGTGATGTTGATGTTGCTGGAGATGTTTTGCCAGATTTTTTCCGGACAATACATTTTCATTTTCTATTCCAGCTTCTATCTGTGTAGCAGAAACACCATTCACTGTTGTCCTCTCATTGGGATTTACGATTGTAGAATTCATATCTAAGCTAATACGTGGTGTGGGTGCATGCCACCATTGTAGTTTAGCCATATTGGTTTTATTGTTATAATGTTTAGCTGAGGCATTATTATCTATTGTATCCATTGTTGTACTCAATGTGGAATCAATGGTATTAACCGCATTATAACCGTTGATTGTTGTTACCGGAACAGCGGTTCCTGATGGTTGATCTTTAAGTGGAGTATATTTTTGCATTTTGAATTTTAATTTCTTTTCGCGTATACTTCTTGTGCGTTAATCTCAAAAAAATTTAATGTTTTTTTTTCTTTTACAATTTATTTTTAATGTCTTAGTTTTGTTTATTTTCTAATTACAAAAGTTTTAATTTTTTTTTCAATGTTTTTTTTTAATAATTTTGTTTTTTGTTTTAACGATTATTATTTCTATAATTTAAAATGTCCTTCTTTAAATATTTTTGCGTTTTATTTTATTTGACCCTATATAATGGCATCATCTTCATCATATAATAGTAGATAATGTCAGCTTCGCAGTTTCTTGGCTCCTGTAGCAACCCGTACATGAGCAATGTGACAAACTTGGCTCATATTGTATTCACAACTGGTACTTTCGCTTGCTAAATGCTCAATAGAAATTAACAATTTTCTTGGTTGACTGATTTCCATTTTGAAAATAAAACAAAGATCTCAATAGTATTACAAACAATAAGTTTAAGTATCGATCTGATGATGAAAGCAACTACCAGTGATATAATTCATGCGAACATCTATCTATAGTTGTACTTGAGATTTAGTTTGTTATATATTTCTTCCGTCGAAAGCCCAGCTAGACTAATTTCTAATTAGATTTTATTTCCGTTATGGTGTTTTCTTTCTTTTGCACAATTGAAAATGATAGAGAAACACTCATTTAAGTTACATTAACGATTTTAACGATTGCGAGTACAAGTTTTTAAACGCCTTCTTTTAAATTGATGCTTGTAATGTTGCAGTTTTAATGGAGCACACTCTAATATCTTCACCTTCTCTGCTGCTGTTAGTGGAAGCCGTTGTGTAAACCTTTGATAAATGTGATTATAATTGACGACAACTGAAACTGATTGAAAAACACTCGAATAAATGAAACAACTGTAATAATATTCCTGTCATTTATTACATAGCCTGGTTGATATCAATCATCCAAAACGTAAACGCTGCAATTTCATAGAATATTTATTCAAATGCCGATAAAAATCGGCATATGCATGCTCATCAGGATCAGGTCCTCCTCCGCCACTGCGTTTTTCAAAGTAAAATTGTTCGATATATTCTTTTTGTAGTAATACCAGCGAAAGATTCGATACTATAATGCCGTGTACTATAGGAACTGTGTTTCTGCAGGATTTTGGAATTTTATAAGCGCTGTCTCTATCTGCTGTCGTCAAATCTGTTTCTGCTGCTGCTAGTTGAGAGCCTGTAGCTGCGAGTGCTGACACTGCTGCACTATTTCGGTGACGTATTCGTTGTCTTCTGCTTAGCTTTGTTTGTTTGGGAACACTTTGAACTGAATGCATTACGTTTAAAAACACGAACTTGTTAAATAAATTCAAAGGGCGTTTTAAATACCGCACTTTTTATGAGAACACTTTAAATAAAAATTGTACACGTTTTGTTAATAGTTTTTTTCTTTTCTTTTTGGATAATTTAACTGAATTTTTAAAAAGTTTTCTTCTTAGGTATTTCAATTATTGTAGTTTTATTTTATTCTTTTGAACTTCTCTTTATAAGTTATTGGTTTTCTTTCGCTTTTAATTGTTTTGTGGGAATTTTTTGCTTGTTGTAACTTACAATTGTATTAAATTTTTACAATTACTAAATGATAATTGTTCTATAATTTGTTGAATATAATAAATTTTCTTTGTTAAATTCATAAATAAATTATTATTAATTAATAAGAGCTTGTTAACTGTATTTAATATGATGGCTATAAGACTGATTTTAGTACAATTATGCATTAATATAAAATTAATTAATTTAATTTTTTGTTTCCCATGCACACTCTGAAATAACTTCATATTCATTTCGCACAATTTTCTTTACACATTTAAAATTCACTTCATTTGTCTTGTTGGTTATGTTGATGATTTCTCGAAATTGCGTTTTAAGGCCGTTTAAATTTTTCTATATCTGACTTTCGTTACGAATACGTTTTAAATGATTTTCGCACAAACTATTTTATGGCATAATATACACAAAAAGAAAATCCCATAAATTTATTATTATTTATAAGAAAAATATAATTTTTCTCAATTTTCAATGATGCCGAGCCACTGAGAAGAGAAGTAGTATTGGTAGTAGTACGTAAACGACGACGAGCTCTTTATTGTAGAATGGTTGCAAGAAATCTGTAATAAAAATATAATAAGAACAAGCATTAGACATTTAGACCAGAAAAAAAACAATGTGGTTGAGTTGGATAGGAACTAAAAAAAAATCAATAAGAAACTATTTAATCAACAACGTCTGTGATGATATATTGGTGACGACGAACATTTTTTTTGCGGCTGATGATGACGATAATGGTGTACGCATTTTAAAATATATTCGAGGAGAGTATGCGCACTACATCCATCACATGATGCATAAATTGACATTTAAACAGGGTGAAACACAATTGAAAATACGTTGTAGCTCTCTTCAAAACAAATTAAAAGTTTAAAGCTATTTTTCATTTTACGCAAATAAATAAATAGGCATAATAAACAAACGCATGATATCACTTAATTAAACAATTACAAAAGATACATTTTAGTTTTCTGATCGTTTAAATTGAATATTTTCGTTAAGGCAATTAAATTTATAAAATAATGTTGGTTGTCGATAAAAATATTCTTGGTTTATAAAAATTTTAGATTTTCAAAACAAGTCTAATACGATAACTGGCAAAAAAAAAACAGAAATCGTAACATAAAGGACATTTTATTAAAGAAGACCATAATAGCCTTTGTGTTATTTGCTTATTTGCCAGCTTTACTTTGCCTAAAAATAAAATATGTTTTGATGCTTAATACCCAACATACACTTAATAAAAGGAACACTATATCCACCTCCATTTTGAAGAACAAAAAAATATTGGAATGAAACCACAAAATTTTGTTAGAAATGTTTTTAAGCGGCACCTTAGGTAAATTGACACATTTTCTTATTGAGGTTATAAACTAGAACTAAAATTACAAATCAAATCTATAGGAAAACAAATAGATTAATTTTGTAATTTGAGTATGCACATATGTCTGTAAGTATATTGTATTAATTATTTGCTGATAACAAATAATTGTGTAGAATATTCCTTAAAAAGAAAAATAATCTTTTCACATATCTACATAGAAGGTGTAGTAAAAAAACTGAATTCTTTCCAATAGATGGCTCACGCCAAATGGCTTTGGAAAGATTTAATTCTACGACAGCTTGACTTAGAATACATATTGAGTCTTCAAACATGGGCTTCTGGTATTTATCATTTGATCCATCTTGTTGAAGCTGCATACATACAGTCAGGATTAAGGCCTAGCTTCTCACACTACTCATGTTGTGTGTATTAATTTTATACATGAGTGGCGGGACCTACAGTTTAAAGTCGACTCCGCTACAGATTTTTGAGAAACTTTTCATGGCAATTTTATTTACTCTCAGAGTTTTTGCCAGAAATCTACTGAGAGAGGATGTTGCCGAAGAAATATTTTTTCATATTTCATTTTGATGTCTGAGCTAGGGTTTGAACAGTGGCCTTACGTCTAATAAGCTTGAGCTTTAAGCTTGAAGTCTGAAGCTGCATACATCTGTTAAATTAGTTGTCATTTATTTAGTATATTTTGCCAAATCACCATGAACGGATAAAGCAATGAACAACATTTGTAAATAATAAAATTGTTGTAGCAAAGTGGGTGTTTTATTCGGGCCTAATTCTCATCGAAAATCATTTTCAGCAATAACGCCCATTTCTGGATAATTGTGCTCTCACGTTGAGCTGATATGAACTGGCCACAGATATCGTGTGAATTAACCCCGATAGACTTTTTCCAATGGAGTTCTCTTAAGTCGCAAGTGTACGTGAATAAACTACAAAAGTCCTCAAATCCAATATAACATACACCATCGGTCAAATTCAGCTTGTGTATGTCAGATTGAACATTTCGGGTGCGCTCAACCCAGAGAAGCAGTAGCAGACATTTGAACGATATTATATTCCACACACACTTTATTTTATTTAAGTTTAAAGATAGGAAGAGTTTAATGAAAGATCCTTTATTTATAGTGAATACTCCTTAAGTTCCAGACATTTGGTTGGAAAGATCGCATAGATTTATTATATATTCTCATGCTCTATATATGCTCATGTCTTTGGCAAACAATGTTTAGTTGTGAGGATTTCTAAAAGGAATAACTTCCGCGAATGGAATGAGTTCCTTTTTACTACACCTTAAATTTAAAAGAAAAAAGAAATTAATTGTACACATTTATTGATTACAATAATGACATTGAATTACAAATAGCCATGAAAATATGAATACAATGAAAACCATAACAATGTTTACAAATAATGTTAATCGCATGGATTTTATTTGTTGTTTTAATTTGAAAGTTCGAATTTTTTATATATTTAAGAAACAACGTTTTTATTGTGAGCTGTTAGCAGACATATACATGTGTATATTTCGCGTTCGAATCAAAAATTGTGCAAATTTGTCTAATCAAATAAAAGCTGAAAATATTCTAAATTTGTTTTAATTTTCAAGCATATTCATAACCTAAACTAATCCTAATTTATTCTAATCTCTGCGTAGAGTTTTATTTTCAACTATTTTAGTAACACAAAGCTTATATGCCTTTGCAAAGCACTCAATACACAGCATAGAACAAAACTCATTGAAAATCTGCCTAGAACAAGACTAAAATTATTTCAATAACATACTGAAAAAACGAAATCTTTAAAACATTTAATTTGTATGTGAAATATTTGATAAAAATATGTTGCGAGAGTGTTAAACAATATCCAGCAACTTTTGTATACATACATACATATGTATATGAATAAAACATTCTTTTTTTTTTGCATTTCCAAATTTAAAATTCAGTTAAGAACAAAGATGCAATGCAAGATTATTTATCAATTTAATATTCGTCAATTAAAGCATGTATTTAAGTAAAGGAATGTAAAGGGAAGGTAAGAAAAAATGAATTAAAATCTGTTTTAAATTTCATGAAATATTGTTAGTTTTAATTTATTATACAATACGAAGTTACGAAATAGTTTTAAAATATTAATAAAAGCCTTTTCCGGAAAAAAATAAAGTCCCTTGTAACCTCCAACGTACTTTTTTTGTATAAAAACCATGTAACAATAAGAAAGGGTTTCGTGTTCTTTTGAGTACAGTATAATCGTGCCCTAATTAAGTGCAAAAATGTTGCACTTTTTTCCTCAAAAGATCAAAGCTTCATTTACATTATGATTTTTTGCTTTCACTCTGTGTATAGGTTTATTTTTGGCATAATCTCTTTAAATTTGTTATTTTTCTTGTGGTAATAATATAGTAAATAATTTTTTAAGATACCACAGTCACACTTTTATGTGTAACAAATATTGTTGACGAATGAATCAATCAACTGCATGTATAAATAAAAATATAAAATAATAATTCCAATTGTAAACGAATTTTAAATTGTTGTGTCCCTCTGTGCAATACACAAAAGCTAGACTATGGTTTTATCTTTAGACGCATAAGTAGTTATACTTATAGATAGATAAAATTATATGTTATATACTTGTTGTAGTATTATTTTACATTTTCATGGCTAAAATAAACAGGGCAAGACTCAAATTTCAAATGAAAAATTCTAATATTTGAATATACCTACATAATACATACACACATACATATATTATGTATGTACATTGTACATAAACACCTTCAACGTTCTTATTTTCTCATTAATTTCATTTTTTTTTTTTTTTTGTTAGACGCCTAGCTACACAACAAAGAAAACTAATGACGTTTGAACCAAGATTTTAGGTATACTCGTTGTATTTATATACGGCATTGTTATCAGTGACAATGAAAGTATCTCTGTAGAAATGTTTTAGAAACATGTGTATTGACATGCATGTATGTATGTATATGAAATCAAAGTCGTTTATTATATACAAGAATGACATTCAAAATATCTATGACAATTTAAATAAAATCAAACATTTTAACACATTTTTAGCAAAGCATTAAATATGTTTCCTGTTATTTTGCGTGGGTGCTCTCAAATACATACTTATATGTATATATTTTGTTTGAGCCAAACATTAAAAATATACTCTTCCTGTACATATATATTCTATTTATAAAATCAAAATTATTATGCAACTGCAATCAATCATTTGTACTTCTTTCAAAAAAAAAACGAAAAAACATGTGATGGGCAACAAGCATTAAAAAATTCACAAAATTATAATTCAAAAAAAATTTAAATTGTTTTCAAAAAACTACTTGTTTTTAATTTAATATGTAAAGTTATGCAGTGTGAATTGAAGATGGAAATTTTTAGAGAAATGTTGATAATTAATAGTTAAATAGTTTTCATTTAGTAAAAATTATCTCAGCATATGATAAAATTCCTAGAATTCTCGTTAATTAAGTTAAACAAGCCCTTAAAGATTTAATGTATTTTTTCATGTGAAATATTATTTTAATAATATTAATAAATTATTCGCAATAGAGAGAATAGTGTCATAAAGCCAATAAAAGCATATTTTTGAATGCCAATAATTAGAAACATTTTGTATATACAATTTTCACTATTATTGTAGAAATATTATAATAGCCACTTAAAAGCCAAATTTATATTTAATTACAAAAACAAAACTATTAAATTTATAAAATTTTATATCTACTTAAATCAAGATTTTAAAATTATAATCCTTTATCAAAGTTTTCTTATTAGTTTTTATTTTCCTAGCAATGCTACCCAAATTACATGTGAAAATGGAAAGTGTTTTCTTTATCTTTATCAGTATATTTTAAGGATTTTTTCTTTCACTAATAATCAATAAACAGTTCAAGTATTAAACTTAATGCTTTTATTAAAAAGTTTAAACTTTAATTGCTTTTCAATTGTCAACCAATTTCATCAAATTCTGATACGAGTAACAAACCGATAGCTCATTACATCTATCTGGTATACCAACTCACAAATTGATTTCGAAGATTAATGTAATTATAGTATGAATAAAACTAAACAGGAATTAATAAATGGTACAACAATAATCGTAACACACTTGAGTAATGTACAACGTCACTGCAAGAATTATTCAGTCTTATAAAACTGTGTTCATACCCCAAACTAACCTTATATCTTCTGATTCTATTGTGTCTTTCCGGTTGATAAAAGAACAGCTGAATATTTACTTTAGCACAAAGTCTGAGGTTTCAAAAAGGCAGGATAAATTTATCAGAACCTATTTTTTCCGGGACAATTATATGCGTCTTTTTCACGAGAACGTATATTCAAAGATACTTTTGTTTGTGTTAAAGATTCTTCTGTATACATTTTAAAGAAGTATTTCCAATATACTTAGTGATGGAAAATTAATATAATTTACAAAGTATCACTCACTTTATTATGTTACAAAAATGACAGCTAGCGATGTGAAATATTTACACAGGTTATTTAAAAGTAAATACATTATTTATTATACAGTTTGAATTCCAATTAAATATTATTTCCAATATTTGCAATAAGTATTACAATAAAAATTAAATAGAAGCAATTGAAATATAATATCTTTAACGCAAAATATTTTCACTAATTTGTTTTATTAAATTTTGCTATACATTTCGAATTGATAATGCATATTTTAAAGAAAAAATCAAATTTAATAAGACCTGATTAGTAATAGAAAACAGGAAATCATAAACTGATTAAAAAATATGTATATAATTTTAAGCACTTTTCAAAATTCAAAATTTTTATACAAATTTATTAGAAAATTTGTTAACACAATTCAATTTAACTCAAACTCGTATAAGACAATATAATCAACTAAGTTAAATTAAATTACTGCAATAGATTTAAATTCTATCAAATTACTTTTAGACTACACGTATTTTCCATAAAAAAAAGAAAACTATTAAGTGATAGTATGTAAAAATAGATTAAATGTAAAGATTAAAAGGCAAAAATCCCCCAATTTCTTATATTTACTTAATGGAATCACTTTTAAGCCTAAACGATGATGAGAAAAGTAGTCCTTTGATGAAATTCAATGAACATAGAGCTATGTATGTGATGTTATAACTTGTTCTTTAAGTTGGGTATTCGCAAAAGACTAAATTAACAGGAATTGAAGCTACTTAATTGCCAAAAATAAAATGCTACCATTAAGTCTAGTAACTAAGTTTAATAGCGATCAAACCAAATAAAAGTTCTAACGAACTCTTGAAATTTTTCTAACATTTACCTCGCTCAACATGCATACATATAAGTCTCAACTGGATACAAAACTCTGTGCAAAAGATCTTTCACGATTCCAAAGAAATTAAATCTGTCCTGTTACCCAACAGGACAATTATGTGTTAAAGTTTACCACCTTTAATTAAAAATAAGGAAAATTAAGTAGTCGCCGTTTGTAGTAGGTAGTGTGTCGGCTTATTAGACGTGAGGCCACGATACAAACCCCAGATCAGATATCTCATACTAAACAAAATGTGAAAAAATATTTCTTCGGCAACTGCCTCCCAGAAGATTTCTGGCAAAAACTCTTAGGGTAATCTAAATTGACATGAAACAGTTTCTCAAGAATCTGTCGTTCGGAGTCCCGCCACTCATGTAAGAAATTAACACAAGTTGTGTGAGAAGCTAGGTCGTAAGCCTGACTGAAGGGTTGTAATGACCAATTATGTATATATGTATGTAACTTAAATTATTGTTACGTTCCTATTATTTTTCTTAAATTGTAATGTTCTTTTAAATAGTTATGAAGACAATGGCTTTGCAACTAGCAATTCCTAACTCAAAATTCGTTTTTGTAATTTTAGATTTATGGCAATACAGATTTATGTACATTTTCCAAACCCTGGTTTCTAATAAAAATAACCGGAAAAAACTCGCATAATAGAATGGCGCAAAAATTGTCGCTTTTTCATGGTTAGACATTGTTTAGTTATTAAATATAACAATTAAGTATGTTCAACGAAAGCCACAAAAGTATTAGAAATGTTCTTGATAATAATAAAATCAGGGAAAAATATTAAAGGCTACCCTCTCTCTCCCTCTATTACTCTTCTGTCATTCTCTTTGTTTGTAATGCAACAAGCAAAATTAAATAAAAATATATTGATAGCAACAATAAATGTGTGTAAATAAAAAACAAAGCAAGCAACAACAATATCTTTAACTATTCATGAATAATATTCAGAATATTACTGAGAACTTGAGGAGAACGTAGGACTTTAATGCATTAACGTCTGGGGCACCGATTGTAATTTTTTATACTACAAATACAGATTTTGTCATCAACAAATTACACCATCGTTTGCAATAAAACAAAATATAATTGCAGACAGTAGCACTGTGCCAAGAAAACTGGAAAGCACAGACGACGTATGTTATGAGTGAATCATTTTGGCTAATATTAACAAAGTGGAGCAATGTGCATGGCATGCATATACATATATACTTTTTATATACACATACAGTGTATCCATGCGGATGGTTTAATCGAATTTCTCTTAAATTGTCGTCATATCTTTATATCAAATTAATTAAAAAACTTCTCTCCCTCTCTCTCTCTCCCTCTCAAACCTAATATTCACAAATTACAAATACACCTTTATTTACCTTAATTTACAAGATTTGCACTATTAAGTTACCTCTTGTTTCCGAAATTTTTGCAAAATCAGCAATTTTTATGAAAATATGTTAAACAATTTCCATCAGATATTTAAAAACGTATGGTTGATTACGTATTTTTATCATTAACACTTTTTTCTTCGAATAACTTAATAAATGTGAGCACATGAATGAAGAATGCCAAAGAAAGTAGAATTCAGTTTTTCTTGCTTTGCTCTTTCTGTTTAAGATTTATTTTTACTTAATTTTTGTTCAGACTTTAATCACTTCTATGTGCACTTTATTTTTTAATTCATTAAAGAATATGTTTCAGCTTTTCTTAGATAGATAATTCTTAACCTTAGCGACAAACTTTTAGAAATAAGTTTGTCTAAATAATCCTCTTTTTGAAATGTGAGTGTGCAAAACGTACACACACACATATATGAGTACAAGCCTAGATGTCATGTGAAATGTCACGAAAAATGAGAAAATAAATTATACTCAAAAAAACAGAGTTGTTATGAAAGTAAATTGAGTGTGGCCATATTTTAGGAGAAAACCTATGATTTTAATTTTCGTAAACAATTGTTTAAAATTTAAATCTTTTAAAACATTAGTGTAATCTCATTTGAAAAAATATATAAAAAATTCGATTAAATTCTCATCATTTTTTGGCTGTAAAAAAGCAATAAAACACATAGGTTTGCATATGTGGAAATTTCTACCTTTACTTCTCCTTTTTAATACCCAAACTTTCTGTCCAGATCCATTAACATCACTTCAACTGAAAAGTTCAGATGCTAAATATCAAAGTATTTGTTACTTATGGAGTATACGGTAAGAAATGGTCGGATAGCATGAAAGGCATAAATGAGATGGCCAGACGTTACATATTGACCTCCGCGTTGGAACTTGAAAATGCACGCATTAGAGCAATACCATCGCTAATTAACTAACTACACACAATTTTTGTGATCTAAGCATTGACCAAACTTGTCTCAATTGCAATTAAGGTGGAATACGCGCTTTAAATGGCAGTGTAGACCAATCGGTCTATATACGACTGGTCATAGGGGTAGGCTTCACAAAAGTTGGAATGGATTAGAAGAGGATGAGACTATATACATATATGTAATCAAACTAAATTGTCCAGTAGGAGGTCGTATTACCATGATGGAACCGAATTACCGTCTATTAATGTTAGTAGGTTATCTGTGCTTGCTAGTAGTTCTACACTACTCCGTTTTGCTGCTGAATCAGCTTAGTAATTTGCAGAGAGATTATCTACGCCAGGCTGCCTCTATGGTTTCTCAAATTTTGAGCTTGATTCAGATGTGATGAAATTTTCTGTCCATAATAACTACCAAACAGGGCTCTAAATTTACGAAAAAAAAGTTGACTGTGAAGTATTAAGAAATATCTAACTTTCCTCCATAATATTAGCATTGAGATATCAAATCTGGTAAAGTTTTTAACTACATTTAATATTATACATATTTAATAAACAATTATAATAAATATGTTTACAGAAAGTAAGAAAATATAAATAAATTATAACAAACATTTTCTAAGAATAAAAAAAAAAAACTATGGGAAGAAAACAACACATTATAGTATGTTCTTCTGACGTTTTCTACTCGATGTGGTGCTCGAAACTGGTGTTGCCGTAGTAAAACATTGTTTTTCTTCAGTGTTTGAGTCCGTATTTAGTTTTCGCTGTCTACGAGTGCGTGTACTAGACGGTAATAGTAAAAGATTTGGATCAGTGGGTCCATCAATTGGAGATTTATCTCTGCCTCTGAGGGTTCTAGGTGTTGGGGTTTCCAAAGGTGAATCTTGCAAAACAATGACAGGAGCACTTAGTTTTTTCATTAGCGGTGTTTTAGGTGCACGCACACTTCTAGTTTTTGTTTCTGTGGTAGTTTTGGTTGACTTTTTCTGTGATTTGATCTCTAAATTCTGCATTTGCGCTATCAGTTCATTTGTATTCAGATTTTCTTTTGTTTCTAAATTTTCTGCAGATGATGACAGTGGCGGTGTAGTTGTAGGCGAAGATTCGGAACTATCAGTTAAATCTATGTTAATAAATTGTAGTTTCTTAATTCTGCTTGTTGTTTTTGTTATGGTTGTCTTTACAGATCTAGTAGTTGTTCGAGCAACCTTTGGTGTTTTATACGATTCACTGTACTCTATAGCATTTAGGCCTTCTATCTCTGTATTAACAACAGTTTTTGTTTCATATTCTGTAAGATCAATGCGTTGTTTGGAGTCTTCGCATATTTCAAACTTTGGTTTCCGTTTGATTTTATCCAATTGAATGTTTGGTTTCCTTTCAGAAGCACACCTTCTGGATGACACAATTTGTAAAGATGATTTGACAATTGGCGTTTTGCTAGAAGAAGGCAATACTTTACGTTCAGGCGATATATTAAACTGTAATTGCTTCCGTATTTTATTATGCACAGGACGTTGGCATATCATGTTTTGCATGTTGTCCAGTTCTTTTCGCGTGTTTAACAGTTGCAATTGAAAATTAATATGATAGAGTCCATCAACATTGTATTTCATATTTTCACACAAATTAATGGCGGTAAGCAAATATTGTTGAGCTTTATCGTACTTTCTTTGGGCTCTAAGAAAATTAACATAGTGTTGCAAAGCCATCAACTGAACATTTCTATAGAATTTTTTATTAAACCCATTTTGGCGCATTTCAAGCCATTTATTACCATTTTCGTAGAATGCTTCCAATTGATCATAATCTTCTACTAGGAAATAAAGGCGAGCATTTAAACAGCCAACCATGAAAAATATCCAATCCAACTGTTCAATTTGTTTGTTATCAGTGACACATTTCAGATAATTATTAAGATTGTAGTTTTTACGCGAAGGACTCAATTGTAGTTTTTCCTACATTTTAAATCAATAAATACGTTATTTATATTGTTATGAGTAAATGTTTCATAAAAGGTTTTATTAACTTACCGTCTTAATGGGCGATAATTGAACTTGGGCTAGTTTGCGTATTGCTTCCACGCCAGGATTTAAATTCGCTGATGCTAAATCTACACAGGCTGTCGGCAATAAAGTGCTGGATTGAATATGCATCATGTTTTTCGCTTTTTCTCTCAACTCTTCAAGACTTTTAACACCCAAAACATATTCGATAATTTTTAATTTGGTCTGAAGAAAATTTGTTTTTATTATTTCAATATTAGAATAGAATTCGTTACACCTCACCTGAGCTTTATCAACGTATTCCATTTGTAAATTTAATCTCATCCACATGCTCAATATCTCTACTAAACGGAAGGGAAGTCCAAATAACAAGGAACTTTTGCATGTGGCAATAAAAAGTGAACTAATAAAATTATCGCATAAACGATTTGCTGTACATTCGGCTAACTCTTGTACTAATCCTAAAATTAGTATCGAGAATAAAACACCATCATTGGAACTAATGTAGGAAAAGTCATGCAAACGGTCCAATGTCTCTTCTATATCACGTAATAAACATCGATTTAACAACGCATTTTCGGCCGAAGTGCGTACCGCTTTTTGTTCACTAGCATTGAAATTTTTCCACAACAGACGAAACTTTACTGCATCCACCGTGGCCATAATAATATCGTAACGTCCCTGTCGTTCTGGAAGCTCTGCATGTTTTAAACTCACATATTGTAATAGCATTTGTGCAAATGAATAACGCAATGAACGGCTATAATAGTAGGCTATTTGTACTAAGACTAATAAAACATGATTCTGATATGTTTGCCTTGGAAGATTCGGCAATTTTTCCAAGCATTGTATGATAAACGGAAAATGATTATTAATTTCTTCGTCCAATTTAAACGAGTTATTATAGTCTGCGCAGTGCTCCGAGTATTCACAGAAGAATGCTAAACCTCTTAGGGATGAATAACTATCTTGCAGCAGGCATGAACATTTATAATGAAACAACCATATCTGTGAGCATTTTTCCATAAAACCAGATAATTGTAAAAACAGGGCTAAACTAGCTACGTCATCCATAAAAGATTCCCAATCGATTAAAGCTTCATTCATAGATATTATTTCAGAATCGAACTGTAAAACAATAAGAAAGAATTTAAAATGTATAACATTAAACACAGGTTTTTTGTTTTACCTTCTCATAGAATCCTTTAAAAGCATCAAATGCTTCCCAAACTAGATTTAGACGTTTCATATCACTTTCCATGGTAAATGTTTCCATTTCTTCACGTTCTAATAGCTGTTCCAATTGTTCTTCGCTAAGATCTTTGGACTCAATTTGAAATTTTCGATTCGAATTTGTTTCATTCAATAGCATTACGCAAACATGACCAAAAGTCAACAGGTCTAAGCGATTTAAACTGCCCTGTTCATTGGCTTTTGCTTTAAAGGATTTATATAAGGATGAAATTTTTGCCATAGCATACGTTTGCAATTTGCCTAACTTTGTTACAATCACAAAATCATAATAGGATTGAGATGATTCTAGAAGAGAATGCAAAAGTGTTGTATTCGCTTTCAGATATTTTAAAATATGCTGACTTTCCAGCCAATGTAACAGCTTTTTACGTGTTGGCTTTAAGTGGGGTTTAAACAAACTTTTCGTTGTTTTGTAGTTTTGAAGTAAACACATTTCATGCGGCAATTGCACTGACTGATCATTCGTTTCCACACTCGAATTATAAAATAGATTTATTTGAGTACGAATTTGGCCAATATCAACATCAGTTATAGATTCATGTAACATTGATGTTATATAGCACATGTGTATGTCTCGCTGCTCTTTGACTGACTGATTTACTGTTTTACAAAGACGTCTCAAAAGTAAAGGCCATTCATTAGCGGGTATTTTTGTTTTAATGTTTAAAAATTTTTCTAATATTGTTCTACAGGTACCAGCTTGTCTACTAGTTTTACAATTTGATGCAGCCTGTTTGAAACGCATCAACATAATTTCTATTTCTTGTGAATTACTTGTAATACAATCCATTTTATCAATAATTTTGAAAGCATGATTTACTATCCCTACAAGATTAGTTTGTATCGTTTCTTTGTAGTAATTTGCTAACTAAGAATAAAAAGAAAATTGAATTCACTTTTAGGGCAAAAAATTTAAAAAGGTTTATTACTTACGTTGCCATCTTGATTTGAAAATTCTTCTTCGTCTGCTACACTTACATTCTGACAATATAACACAAAGCCGGTTAGTGCAACTTGAGCAAATGATAGCATTACATGCTTTCGCGGACTTGTACAGCACCTGGGAGTAAACAGCTTTGTATCAGCTGGTATGCATGGAGCTAATATCATTAATTCCTTGAATAATTGAAACATGGATTTATAACATTCTGGTTTACACATTTCTCTCCAAAAACAACTAAATATTAAATTATTTTGCAATTGTGAATGTATATAAAACAGTAGGACCAATAGATTACCAAACCATGGTTGATTTGTTACTGCTTTTGGATATTTATTAAAGAGTTCCAAAAATCGTTCACAATACATGCAGTATAGTTTTTGAAAATCCAATATTGAATTTTGCGCGCACATTAGCTTTACATAATCATGCAATACATGCAATAGTTCGGCTATTGGTCTAACAGCTTGTAGTCGACTTTCTGTGCGACAATAAGATAAAAGCATAACGCCTAATTGTAATTTCATTTTATCCAACATATCGATCTGTAGAAATGTATACGCTGCTTCTATTACAATTAGTGCTTGCTCCTGACTTTCAGAATTATATTCTATTTTTTGTTTTCCATATAAAGTGAATAAGGATTCAAACATTTGTTTTACTTTATCCGTAGGCAACATTTTTAAAAGATGATAAACCGCGCCAATGTTATTTTTTGGAAATAGCCAATGTATAGTCTTATTTAAAATGTCAGGATATTCAAAATTCTTTTCTTCATTTGTTTTCAGCATTTCTTTAAATATCTGTGTTAAATTTTCGAATACTTCGTAAGAATTCTTTTTGGCCAATTCTAGGTCAATTGATTTCAAAAAATTCTGTAGAAATAGATGATAGCAGCAAATGTTGATATAAGTTAAGCCATTTTCGGCGGTTTGCAATTTATTATCATATGATGAAATATGTTTGTAAACTAAGGCAGCCTTTTCGTAGTCTTTCTATGAGAAAAATGTAATTGAAAAGCAATGAGCATATAGAATTTTTACAATAAAGCTTTATTTTTTATATTATACTATGCAAAAGTAAATTTATTAAATTAATTAATAGGGGACATCGTTGTTGTTTTAGCACTGTAACGCGTTCACCTGTTGCTGTATTGTGTTAGACAATTTTTGGGCGATGATATCCTAATGAACCCGGGGTGTTCCGGTTCATAGAACTAATTGTAGAGGAGACGATATACTTGAGTTGTGCACTACCTGAAACAATTGTTCGTACACTAGGATATCTAAGATTATATTCATAATATTCCAATATATTGTATAAAGCATGGTGAAGATAATATTGTTGTTTGAAGGTAATTTTCATATTATTTTATTAGAGTACTATATCGTGTACAAAGTATTTAGGAAGTAAAGGATTATATTGTAATACTTCAACACTTTATGCTACATTATGTTGAATAAAAATATGCAACTTCTATGTATATTTCAAGAGGATAATTACGTTGAACATACTGTAAAGCGCGCTAAGAAATTGTTCAAATATAACAATAATAATATCAATACAACAATATCAATATACTGACCAATACTATCTTCAGATCAAAATTCGATCGAGAACTTGTGGAATATATTAAAAACAATAATCAGAGAACAGTGTCCCACAAATTGTTATAAGCTTTGGAAATCAATTCAAGCTGCGTAGCATGCAAGCAATACCGGAGTTGCTATATAATATTAACCACTGTAGAGCAACGCTAGAACTTAAATTAGTGCAAATGAATTTGTATATCCAATCGCTGTAGTCTAGTTTATTGCTTTGTTAGACGTGAGGCTGCGGGTTAAACCCCAGGTCAGACATCTCCAACGAAACGAAGTAGGAAAAATTATTTATTCTGAAAATTCCTCCCAACAGATTTCTGACAAAAACTTTGAGAGTGAATAAAATTGCAATGAAAAAGTTTCTCAAAAATCAGTCGTTCGGAGTCAGCTTTAAACTGTAGTTCCCGCCACTGATTAATTATTAAGCAAAATTGATCATATTCTTCCTTCCAGAGCAAGTTCAATTGTACAAAATTGAAGAAAATAAAGCACATGTATGGATAAGGGTATGTGTTGATTGATTGTATAGGATATTTTTCAAAAATTATAAGAAATTAAATTAGACATTTCTCCTTCCTATTATCCCCTGTTCACTTTACAAAATATAATTTAATGTCGAATATTAAATTAGATGTCCACCATACGATTTTTCTTTTTCTTATATTTATTTACACTACATAAAATCTTACCTTTTCCACAAGTAAAAAATGTAAATATCGTATATAATTGGCATAAAGTGTCCAATATTTGACACTGGCTTCTGGCTGTAAATGATGCGAAAAAACTTCCGTTACAATTTCACAATAAATATTAATACGATCCTTGCTGCATTTCTGTATTGAACTCAATATTTTACTCGCAAGCATTAATTGAATTTTTTTTGCATCCTGACGATTAGAATTCTCACAGTCTCTAAAATATTTAGCGATTTGTTGTTTGGCGGCATTGGCTTCTGTTGCAGACCCTCCTAAAATTGATGCAAAATCTATACTCATCCATTTGTTTGGATCCATTGCACTTAATGTGATATTTTTATAGAATTATGTTATAATTTAAATAAAAAACTAAAACGTTGTAAACAAAAATGATCAAAACAACTTTTTATAAAAAAGCGCGCTTAATTAAATAATATTGCTTCGAAAATAATTTTAAAAAGACACTTTGACAGACGAACAAATGACAATTTGAAACAGAATGAGAAAACTTACACAACAGGCTGTTTCATAAAAATAATTATTACTTTCACATGGCTACGGCAATAAAACGCTCATAATTTTAACAAAACAAAACACAATTTTACATGGACACCTTTTTCGGAATACCTTTTTGTATCAAATGGTAGTTTTATAAAAATATATTTATTTATACTTACGCACGGAATGAATAGAAAAACTAACATGTTTCTCACATACAAAACAAAAACAGTTGATTAGAAACGTAAGGTTTAGTCAAAAATGTCGACGCAATGGTTCATTCAGCATTCTCATTGGTTTTCGTAATCTAAAAGCGAACATACATACGTTAGTTAGTACCTGGCTAGCATATCGGTGAATGCCTCCACTAACAGGTGTGAAAATTACTTATTCTAGACATGCTCCGTCCAAAGCACGATGTACAGTACACGGATTTATGGTAATATAGTAGTACCCAGTCCGAATAACGGCACTTAGGTGAATTTCGTTTTTATTCACCACACCGGATATACACCGCGTTTTGTAAAAACTCACCACAACTACAATTTTCACCACACTTAAAAAGAAAATTAAAAAAAATAATTTTATGTATTTTCTTTCCAACCAGTAGCGAGCAAACAAACATCAACAACAACAACAGTCCACACAGCCAACATCTTTATGTTTTTGTTTTCGTTTTGTCTGCGAGCGAACTAAAACGAATTTGATGAAAAAAGTACTGCAAAACTCTGGCAATATTGTCTAGAACAGTCACACTTTTTTGTTAGTGTGGCATCTCTACATTTTGTAGATAATTTTCTCTCTGCCTTCCAGTAACAACAACTGAACGAAACCAATAATTTCGCTTCGAATTTTCTGATAAATTCGATGATTATTGAGTGAAAATTTGTCAGTTTCCTAGTGAGCATTGAAGTAATCAGATATTTTGAGAAAAAAGACTCTTATATTTACACGCCAGTAAAGTGTTAAAAAAGAAAAATCTCATATAAAATCCTACATAAACGAAAAGAAACAGTTACAAGCGTTTTTTCAGTTAAACTTTTTCGTTATTACTAATATTTTGTGTTTTAAATTGCAACCATTAAGTATAAAAATGCCATCAAGTATGAATAATAAACTGTAAGTAAATTCCAAGTGCATTAAATTTAGAAAAAAAAAATATAGTGAAAAATCGATTTTGCAGTGATGTTAATAGAAAAAGAAGAAGATATATAAAAACGGGATATAAAAAACCCGTTTTTGATGGCAAATTTTTTTTATTTGCAATGGTTGATTAAAATGTAAAAATGGTTTGTAAATAAACGGTGGTTAAAGAAATAAAAACAAAAAGGAAAATTAAAATAATTATGTGTACTGGTGGTGGTGGTGTATTATAGATAGCTGGTATGATTATAAGTGTTTTCTTGATTGTAGCTTATTTTCAATAAAAGAAAAACTTCATGAACGAAACCATAATTGAGTAAAACGAACGAACGCACTGATATAAATTTATATTTTTAACCTTGTTCGTTCGTGCCACACTATTAATACGTGGTGCATACATTTGGATTTCTTCTTGAACTACATTAGAGGTTATTTGTTCATTAAAAGCACAAATACAAAAGCGAACAAACGAACATTGTGTACCCCATACCGTCTATCGGTTTCGGGTGCTCAAAGATCGTAAGTAAAAAATTAAATTCCAAAAAAAATATTACATACTATATTAATATATTTAACTGAACAAAGGAAAAAAAGAAACATTTTTAATTTACTGTGTATATTTTTTTTTTGAAATTTAATTTTTTATGACTATTTTTTTTACCTTTTTTCAGCCATTTTGGTGCTTTACTAATTGTTGTTTTTATTTATTCGTCATAAACGAATGTTTCGTTAAGTTGGAAAGCTATTCTCTATTTTTGTGCTCTCTCGCTTTTGTTTTTGTTTCTTATCAGTGTTTGCTGTTTCAAATTTTTTACATTTTTTATTCAGCTTTCCTTTATTTATATTTATTTTATATGTTTATCCCTGCTTTTTCTTGAGTCTACTTTTGGACAAGAAAATTTTCTTTGAAAAGTCTCGAATTTACAGGGAATGAGTTTGAGCCCAGGCATTCTTGTGCTCACAAACCTCGTTTTACTATTCGATCGTAGTTGACAACAAAATTCTTTTGTATAAACAGTGAACAACGTTTTAGAAGATATCAATTTGTTTTTATACAAATAAACCTTTTATCTGAAACGCATATCTTTTTATCACTTGTCTATAAATTTTTGCATTTGAGTTGCTAATTGGTATTTATGTTTCATACAGATTTAGCAATTTTAGTTTCTATGCTTGCAATGTTTATTAATTCAACTATAATAATCCAATTTTGCAGTTCTAATAGAAATTTCTATTTTATACAATGTTTAATTATTTATTTCATGGTAAACAAATAAAATAAACATTGGTGTTGAAATTTATTAAAAGTCTATGAGATAGATACAAAGTCTCAATTTACAATAATACTTTACTAAACCTCTGCTGCGGTTATTTTGGCAGTGATGACTTTACTAATACTAATTTTTAAAGCAGTAAAGATCCCTACTAAATAATTTAGTTATTAATCAATCAAATCAAAAAGGCGCTTTGTAGTTTTCCTTTGTTTGTTGGTATCTTTGACGTTGTATTCATATTGATACATTACTAATCAAGAAATTGTTAAAAGTCGAATAAAAGGGGCCGACTATACCATATTCAGACTTTTTTACTAAGCAATCTAATTTCATTGTGAAATCGTTTTAAATCTCTTGTATTATTGAATTTAATTTCTCGAGAGAATTTGCAAATCTTATTACCTTATCAATCGAAATAGCTTTTTTAAAGTATGATTTTAACAAAGTTGAAATTTCCGAGATTTACCAATCATCACTGTGTAATAAACTCAAATTTAAAATATTTTTATTATCTTTTTATTTATTTGTTCTTTAGAATAATTCTTTTTTATCTTTTTGTATATACATTACATTTATTCAAAAATATGTACATATATTATTCTTCTTAAAAGTGACTTGTCTATTTTGTTTTTTTTATCAACGACAAAATAAGTAAGTCAACGGTAAACTTAGTTGTATACAATATGTATATATGCATATTTATCATATGTTTATCATTTGTAGGTAGTACAAATGTGTATGCATGTATTAAATATAGTATGTACAAGTAACAACAATATAGAAATTATTCGGGCCACTAAACCTCTTCTACGAAGTGATTGTATTAGTAATCTTGTGAACGTGACTTTATAACTGTTTACTATCTTGTTATTGCTATACTGTTCTTTCACATTAAGTCATGTATTATTTTATTTACTTTTTGTTTCATATATTTTTATGGTTGCTTAAATTTTTATTATAGTAGGTATATTTGTCATTATCTTTTGCTTACTCTGCAAATATCATAATGCAGTCGTAATTGTTTAGCTTACTTTAGTGATGAAAGATATACATTTTTAAGATAATTTTATTTTTTCAATGATTTAGATGTTACATTTAGATAATAACTACATATATAAAGAAATAAATAAATACTCTTTCTCGTTATTTATTACAATTGTATGCCATTTAACTATTTAATGCCCATGTAAAATATAATGGTTTACTTAATGAGTCTGTTATGAATAGCAACAGATCACTAGTGGCGTTGCTAGGCGAAATTTGTAATTTTTTTTGTTGGCAGTTTAAACAGAAACGGAGCGTAATAACTAATTCTGCCTTAAAACACACACATGTATTGTTTTTAATTGAAAATTTAACTTCATTGGAATCATAGGTAGTAGACACACATTTATATGTATTTAAACTACTACTTGGTGCCCTTTTCAGAAAAATATCTTTTATCGTATTTATTAATGAAAGGACGTACCTACAGCCAGACATTAAAAATTTAAATATATGTACATATTTAAATATTTAAACTTTTGCCCATTTAATATTATTGAATTCCTATAAATTACCCTTATGTTTTAACTGAACTATGTTGTCGAAGGCCAATAAAATTTTAAAATTTTCTTTAAATCACTGACTGTAAATAAGAATCCAGCCCCTGGCTAAATATTCCATATTGAGTAGGTAGTTTCAGAGTACGGAATACATAATATGACCAAAGCCAAATCCATATTTCTAAACAAATTGTAGAATCAGAGGAATGAAAAAATAACAGAAGTTTTAACATTATTAAAATCCATTCTCATTTCCTTTAAAGTACATATGTATGTACTTTTTTTTTTATCAAAACATTGGTCTAGATTTACAGAAAACAATCACATGACCAAAAATATAACACACAAATACATTTAAACTTTAAATTTATGTCCATGTACATTTTTATTGATGCTGTGATAAAAATATTTGCTTTCTTCTCTCTTTGTTCTTCTTTTCTTATTTATGCTTTGTGCTCTCTAAACAAAGCTGTGGAAATTTCCACGACAACAACGAGTGCATTTCAAACACTCCCAGTTAAGTAACAAAAAAAAAAAAAAAAAACAGTATATACTATATGTATACAGGTATCGTCATAATGTGTTATATAAGTATTCATCGAATAAACTTACTAAATAAAGTAAATATCGAAATTGTATATTATTTCTTGGTATTACAATGAAACAAGTATGAGCAATTTGCTAAAAGTTCATGTAGCGTTTATTTATTTATTTATTTTTTTTATTTCAGTATTGTATTGTTAAAAATTAATGAAATATATTTATTATAATGCCATCATTTCATGTCTCAATTATAGCAAATTTATATTTGAATATGAAATAACAACTTTTGTTAAAATACCATTTAAAAAATTATTAAACGATAGATAAAAGTATTTACTTTTTTACTTTCCTATCTTATCTTACTTGCTTTAAGAATAATAAAGCAAAAACGTACTATTTTTGTATATTCACTGCTGATTAGCATCTAGTCTTTTTTATATATGTATATATAGTAATAGCTTTAATAAAATCTTAAAATTGTTTTACGTTTTTACAATTTCTTTTACGTCGTAGAAATTTATAGGTACTGGTTAAATTAATATGTTAAATTTTATATCTATTGTAATATGCAAATTTTTTATATGTTCTTAACTATTGTAATTGTTTTGTTAAACTATAAACACTTCGATGACAATTCAGAAGTGTAAATATTTTATTTTAATACGAATTTAATTGGTCCCTTCCTTCATATAAATATTCTACTTATTTCCAACGAATATTTATAAAAGTTTTATTTTTATTCGAATTTAATTGGTCCCTTCTTTCATATAATTTATTTATATATAGTATATATGCATGTTCTATTTATTGCCAAAGAATCCTGGACAATGATTATTGCAACAAGGTAAACGATAGACAATAAATTCTATATTTGGTTAAACAAAAATTTCTGTAATGTATTCGAATGTTTTTATTTGCTATAACACATGAGCCTTTAACTGCATTGTCAGTCCATTTTTCACAATTAAAATTTTTGAATAGCGATTGTCAGCCATTTTGGCAATTCTGGTAATGCTACTAAGTTTCTGTTAATATCCATAATCGCTGTTCCTACGTACAAATTATATTTCAATTTTTAGTGTTATAATAATGGAAAAAGTACATAAAATAAATACAATAAAAACCCATTTTACAAATAAATAATTTCTAATTGACATTAATAATCAATATCAATATAAATAATACGATATTAATGAAAATATTGCCTTTATTTTTTTCTTCATGATAAAGTATTTAATATAATATTGTTATTTGCCTGCTATAAGTTTCTTTTGTTCGAATTACTAGTTTCATGACTTGAAGTATATTTAACAAATTAGGCATAACAAATATCGCGTGATTCAAAAACTAAAAAAATTTGTATAAACAGTTTATTAAAAGCAAACATTACTTTGTAATAAAAATGTAAAATATCGCATTTTATTTTTAAATCTAATATCCTTGGAATTGACAATGATTAACAATCGAGAAATGTTTATGCTCCATTATTATTAAAACATTTTGCAAACACGTGAGCTTTAAAAAATTCTATTCTTTTATGCGTCACACATTATAAAGCTTTTAAATTTGTTGTTAATAATTTGTACAAATATAAACTCAAACTAAAGCATTTTTAAATATATCTGTATTTTTTCATTATATTCGCCTAAAATACATTCATTCCAGTATGTAAACATGTTTATGTATGTACATAGAACTAGCAACCAGCCTTAACGATTTGTTGCTTTCTATTCAGAAATATTGAATAAAAATCTAGTCACCCTTAACAGAGTATGCGATAAATGTAGACGTTTTATTTATTTTATATGCTTTTTTTTAAACTAAAATTTGATAAATTAAATGCGCATTTAATTCTTTTCTTCTCTTTAATGTAAACAAATAAACAAACCACCATGTAGTATATTTCAAAATATGTCTTTTTAATATTTTTATATACATACATATGTACATGGTATTGCGAAATTTATAAATAAACGTTCATCAGTATCTAAAATTTTTTTTTTTTTGTTTTCTATTTTTAAATTACATATTTTTGCCTTATCGCAAAAAGTACTCACGACGGCTGTTTTTTAATTATTATCTTAAAAATATTTTGAATATAAAAATATGTTCGATACGTTTTTTATTTATTCTATACAGTACAAAATATTTACCCACCATTCAGCGATTTAAAATTTAAAAATATGACGTCTTAAGGCACTTGCTTTTGCTGAAACAATATCTATTTTCTCAATACAAGGTCTACTAAATTAGAACTTTGTTCGAATAAAGACAGAAAAGTTCCACCTGGTCTAATTTTAAAAAGTTTTTGGTTTACTAATAAGAAAGTTTTACGTATACTGATGTGGTGTAGTAAAAAAAATACCCTAAGTGTTTTTCCAATTAGTAGTTTCAATATTCCGAATCGTGCGTAGTATTAGAGCAATCAAATCCCCGCATTAGAAAGAGTACTTCTTAACAAAACAATTTTTCACTGATTTATATAGACGCATTTTTATAATGTGCTACCAGTAAAGAGAAAATATACAAAATTTTATAGTTTCAGTTCGGTAAAACCGAAAACCGAAGAAAGGCTGCAGAAATTGTTTATGATTTTTAAGGTCATGATCAATTCCCAATCATTTTGATATCCACGAATGGCAATTAACCAAAATATCAATAAAGTTGTGAAATTCATGAATTTCAAAGGTCATGTAAGCAGCACTATTCTCTATTTTTTAAAAGCAATTCAAAACCTGTTGAAATCATACATTTCAATAAGACTGGTTTGCCACAACCAATCTGAAATTATGGTCGAACCATATTTTGAAATTAAAATAATCATTACTGAATAAAGTCAAAATAATAGGAATAAATAATTATAATATGGAAATCGATTTAAAATTTTTAGCTCTTTGTAATAATATAAAAAAATAACGCTGTTTCCTAATTTCATATTCTGAAAAGACAAAAATTACGGAGTATACAATAAATATTATTTAATACTTAAATAAAGAAAAGCCCATTAGACACGAATAACAAAATGGCACTGTGTTGTGCATAGCATACATACATGTACATGCATATTTGTGCAAATTAAATTTTAACTAATATAATAAACGTATTATTTCCTATTCTTGTCTGCCAACTGCGCGTTGTAGTTTTAATGTTAAATTAATTTACCAACCATTTTCTGCAAATACCTACTTTGCGTTTTTTTTTTTAAATTCTATTTTGCTAACCATATTTGTTTGGATTTTAGAAAAAAATGTATACGTTTTTTTCTTTTCACCTATGAACAATTTGTTTTTATACTGTTTTTCTATGCAGTCTTCTACATAATTAGCTTTTATTGTATTTCTTGTTTTTGCTTGTTGGATATTACACAATAATGCAACGTAGGTAGTATTAGTTTTCTTTTTATTACTTTTAAGTTTTACATTCGTTTTTCTATTTTTTTTTCCATAGGCTTTTTTGTACGTTCAGATAATAAGCCTAAATCTTTCTATTGTCATCATCATCTCATGCACAACACGAGCAAGTTCGTTGCCACTCTCTGTGACCAGCTTTTCCCACTTGCCTACCTACCTACCACCACATATTATTATTGTGAATTTTCTTATAAAAATCTTTGTCTAAGCAAATTTTCAGTTTAGTCTTAAATCGGACGTAGGGGCTTTAACGTCTTAATATATAAACTGAAATATATACACACACATAGAAATAGAAAATACTATTATTTAAACATTGAAGAAAAAAAAATCAATCAATGTTTAACATTTTAAATAAATTGTTTAAATGCAATTTTAAACTGAACTAAATGTGAAGAGCGACAATCTATCAAAAAAATATTCTTATTTGTAAACAAACTGTGATATTTTTCTTCAAATAATTTAATTTAGTGAAGTGATTTTGTAAATAAATATTTATTTTAAATATTAAATTATAATCATTTGATAATAAGAGTGATATTTAGTTTACAAATATAATATTTTAGCAATAATGTCTTCTACTGCAATTAGCAACTGTGATAATAGCAATAATAATAGGTATGAGCATCAAAAGTATTAGCTTTTGTGGGTCACTACCATACATATTAAGATATTTCTTGGTCTCCAAATTATCAAGAATTTATTAATTGCATGCATGTACATTAATTAAATGAATTGACCGATATTTTGTAAAATTTGTATTGTTTAAAGTTTATGAAACACATTTTGAATGTGAATTTGAATATCTTGTGCTTTTGAGTAGTAACACTCAACACATGATTGTTTCTTTTTCCTTTTTTTAATTGCAACATAAAAAATTATGACTAGAATCTTCAGATTTGTTTAAGAAGTTAGCTTTCCATTCTTCACCAACGAACGTTTAAAACATTCTGTTTTTTTTTTTTTTTTTTTTTTTTTTTTTTTTTTTTTTTTTTCTAATAAAAAATTTGGATCCTTATCTCGTAATAAAAGTGAACATTTAATTCCGCACAATTTTCTTCGTGTAGAAATTTAGGGCAAATTGATAAATTTAAAAAAAAACCAATAAATAGTTCAACGAATCAAATAAAATTTTAATTAAGACGCATCTGAAAATTAATATATTTTTCTATAATTTGTTAAGCGGGGAGCCCTCTTTATGAAAAATGTATTTATTTTTTCATTTATTTGAAATAATTGAAGTACAAAAAAAGTAGAAATTGTTTACGATTGCGCTGCATTTGATTTATTTATTTTGCATCTAAAAGAAAATCATCTCGTGAAAAATTAAAAACAAAAAAATGTGTGCCAAGTGCGCAAATTTTTCATTGATTCAAATTTCAGTTTTTTTTTCTGCTGCTATAAACATAAAATATATAATTTAGGTCTCGACAAACACACACACAAAAATATTGAAATGTTGATGTTGTTGTTGTTTGCAAAGACGTCACAGTAGTACTTAATTAACGTACACAAGTTAACTGCAAAAACGAAAAAATAAATTTTTTAATTGAAGAGAATAAATACAAATTACTGTTTGCTCACATTTAAATTGTTATAGTTTATAAAACGACTAATATATCGTTGCCAGTGTGCGTCTTTAATTAAGCGAATATATAAATAAAGAGAGCTGTCCGTCGACAGTCCAGATAAAACAATATAATACTGTCATGGAATTGCTCTCTTTGTATGATATTCGATAAGCCTCAATAAATGTAAATTTATGTAATTAACTAACAAACTTCTCATGCAAGCTTCTTGAGCAAGCTATCACATGCATAATATATCTTAAAAGTATGCAATCCATATGACATGTATTTGTTATTGTCTTTTTCCATTTATTGTATCTTGTCCTGTCATGTGTCCTTATTAACTTTGTCAATAAGTTTTATTTGTCACTTACCAATCAATATTAACTGAGTTAATATTCTATCTATATTTCATCGAATAATGAAATAAAGAGAGCTATCTGTCGACAGTCTAGTTATTTGAAAAATACAACATTTTATTACTGTCATGGAATTGCTCTCTTTGTATAGTATTCGGAAAACAACACTGTATAATTTCAATGTAATTATATGATGCACTTTTTTTATTTTTGAAACCCATTTAGTACAATAAATTATGACTTTTATAACATTTGTTTCAGTGTTTTGAAGACATTCTTGTTTTCTCTTCTTGCAGTATATGTAATCCTTTTTACATATTTGATAATAATTTATTATAAAATTAATAATACATTATAAATTTATAATATGAAGCACTCGTTTATTAAGTTTAACATTTTTGCCGCTTTTTCAATCAAAATAAAATGATTATTCAATCAGACAAACGTCAGCGGTTTTATTTGATTTTCGTTCCGGTTGAAAAAGAAGAATTTAAAAGTAAAAATCTTTTGATCTTAAGGATTAGCTCCACTTATAAGGATCTAAGTTCTTTATTGATAAGAATATATAAAAACCCATAAGCCTTAGTTACTTAAAAGAGGGATAGATGTCTTTTAGGTATATATAGTCTTTTCAGATATAACTATAGATGTGTGCATATAAAAGGTAGGTTAGGTTAGAGGACGTGTACTTGTCAATTAAGACAAGTACAGTAACCGGAGGTCGAATTGACCCATTGTACAACGTCCTAGTTTCTCACACCCCTTATGTTGTGTGTGTTAATTTTATACATGAGTTTTGGAGCCTACAGTTTAAAGTCGACTCCGAACGACAAATTTTTGAGAAACTTTTTCATGGCAATTTTATTTACTCTCAAGTTTTTGCCAGAAATCTGCTGAGAGGAAGTCGCCGAAGAAATACTTTTTGTATTTTGTCTTGATGTCTGGCCTGGGGCTCGAACCCTGGCTTTGCGTCTAATAAGCCAACACACTACCTACTACACTACGGCGACTTCTAAAATATAAAAGGCAAATTATAAAAAATTCTCAATTTCTTACTGTAAATATTAAAGATACTGTTTGGCTATTGGTGGAAGAGATATGCTCGTATAAAAATAATAAAAAAAAAAATGTAATTTAGACTTCAGAAAACTAATTTTCTAATATTTATTTTAAATATCACATTTTCTCTTATCGTCTCTTTTTTCCTGAATCACTACTCCACTGTTTGGTATAAACAATGGAACTATTTACAAAATAGCGTCGTAGAGGGGAATTTGTAAGTTTTTTAAAAGCTTTTTAACGTACATACATTTACCTATTCATTGTACCTCTCTGACCCCTATTCTTAAAAGCAAATTGCTTGTTATCCAGGACTTTTTTGCACATTTATCTATTTTTTTATAATAAAATATTTTTATTACATCAGAATACTGTTTAAGATTGAAATACAGGTATTTTTTTAAACCTCTTAGATACGGCTCTAAAATTATTAGAACTGTTTTTTTTTCTCTTGCATCAACTTGATTACTTCTATTTCGCATTTTTGTATTATTTTAAAATGTTTTTTTTTTTTTCTGTATATACATATGAAATAAATTGAATTTTTCCTAAATCACGGAGCAGTGGTTTGGCTTTGAAAATAGCACACTTCCTTTAACTGCATTTTGTATTACATAACTTCATGATTACCTCCATCTCCCCGTTTTATTTGAGTATAGTAAGCCTTCACAAACTTATTTACAAGATTCTGAACAGTTTCTCAAGTACCTTTCGCTCGCATTAAACTAAACGTTTTATTATTTAGAAAGTATACGTTTACATACTTTTTTTCTTGATAAACTTGTAAGAGATTTTAATTCACCAGTATAACAGATTAGTAACTGGATAGTGCCTGTACTGCTATTAAAATTCAAGAAATATACTTAACGGTATTTCTACCTAAGGTGTCAAAAGACACCTTTTAAAATTTTAACTTGAAATTTATTTCAAAGTTTAATAATTTTTTCTCAGTTAATGTTTTGAATTTTCGTATAATTGTTAAATTTATTTAGTGTTATCATTTTCCTCCAGCTCATCCTGGATCAGTACAAGCGTATATGATATACCTATACACATGACACATTTGGACTGAACTATAATTTGGTTTTTTCCTCTTCGTATTATTATACCAAGCCATAGAAATTCTGTGCAATTGGAAATTCTGCGATATGCAGTGCCATGGAAATTCTGTTCAGCAAGTTTTCGAAAATGCCAGAAATTTTCGGTACACTGAATTCCCCGTTATAATTTTTAAATTCGATTGTTGTTTGGGAGCAATAGGAATAGGACATGTTTTAATAATTATTTGCATCGAAACGAAAGGCCTTTTGGTCGAAATAGATATACACAAAATAGTGGTAGAAATAGTGTTAAGCATCATAAAATAATTCGACATACATATGTTGACAAAATGATTCATTTCACCTGAATTTGCTTTTAAGTTACCAAATTAAAAAATAATGCTACTGCGAAATGCATAGTTTATTTTTTAACTTTACTTTTTCCTTTAGTTAAGAGGCATACTTTTGTCTATCCACTTTATTCTGTTGATGTAATTGAGATTTTCACTTGTTCTAAATACAAATCAGTTTCCACTTACTATTTCTTCTGTATGTTTGCCTTGGTAATCTTAAATGATATTTAACTTTGTTTCATCTCGATTTATTTTATTGTTTGAAAACTGTAATGCCTCAATTAGAAATTCTGTTGTACATTTATCTAAAAAAATTATTTGACCATTATTGATCCGCTTTCATTTTCAGTCAGTAGTTACAAAATGTATTGGAAAGTTTGGAGAAAAATCATTTAACATAATTTCACTTGTTCTGGCTTTTTCTCTAAGGGATATAAATTCCATATTCATTTCAATCTTATTCAGTTTTATTTGAAATAACCTCTTCACTGTTTTTACGTTGCTAATTAGAATATTGAACATAACTTATCGTAAAAGTAGAAATACACAATTTACAACTGAATGTAGTAGAATGCAAATTCAAAATAGTACTTAAAATTTAACTTAGAAATATATTTAATTAAACTCCGGATGTAAGGTATATTTTTCTGGAAAAGAAACCTCGTTTTCTTGACTATTTATAAACCACCACGGCCACGACCACCAGTAGGACCACCTTGCCAAGCTCCACGACCACCACCAGGAGCGCCCGGTGGTCCACCGCGACCACCACCTGGGGGTCCGCCTCTTCCTCTACCTCGTGCTATTGAATATTAATATGACATTACTTTTTAACACCAAAAATTTTTAACAAATTAAAGACCTACCTTGAGCTCGCAGTATAGCAGCTTTTCCTCTGCCCGATGTGCCGCCGAGACCTTTACCCGTTTGTTTTTTAAACATCGGGGCATTTTTCAACATGTCCGGCAATATAAGGAAACGAATTTTTGATCCGCGTATATAAACATTTTCCAAATTTGCTGTGCGCCCGTCACGGTATGTTACAGATATTTGTGTCATTTGGCAATTCATATTATCCTCAGCTTCAATAAGTTTTCCACGATAAACTTCACCGGTTATTGTTTCACATGTAATAATGTGACCTTCTGCTTCATGCAGTACTTTTATGGGTACACCAATAGACATATTTTATGTTTTTTATTGCAGATAGAATTCCAATTTGTTATAAAAAGTATTTTTCTTTTATTTTTAATGTGCTTATCCGTAAAAACGATTAAAGACATACGGCTTCTCTGCTATATTTGACAGTTGTGCGGCGCCATGTTTTTCTTTTTGCTGAATTAACATGACGTACGTTCATGCTTGTCAAGCATAAAATTGTATAACAGGGTTGTATTTAACACAGGCTGTAAGAAACATGTTGCCATATGTTTAGAAAAAACTTAATATTAAATACTGACTTTTTGGAATATAATATAAAAAATATTTTCGAAAATAATGGAATCCACCTTAACTTACAAACCATTTACCGAAAATTACAAATGAAATACTGCAAAATGCATACTTTGCCTTTGATTAAAATAATTTGTATATTTTTTTAAATATTTTTAGCGATCCAATGTTTAGTAGTAGTAGTCGTAGAAGAGAGTTTACGGAGGCTGTTCTCGGTGCAAGCTGTTCTGAGAATAAGTTGCGTACTATTTCTACCTCTTCTTGCGCTACCAACATGTCGACTGAGTCCTACTGTATCTCTCTCGGCGTAGGGCCTCTGTGGTGGTCCTGATGTCCCTACCCACCACAGAACAGATCACGATAGGGCGTCACTCTTAACAGGTAATTAATAAATGTTTTAATCATGTTGTAATGGTTTATATATAATACTTCACAATATATTTTTCTAATATAGATTATACTCGAAAATCTTCGGTTGACTCAGCTGGTGGCAGCAGTTTATTCGACAGAAGCAACTCCACTAGCAGCAGCGGTGGCTCTAGCCCTGGCTCTTCAACATCTTCAGAATGTTCTGACTCGGACGTACAATCCTTGTACTCCGACGACGACTGTCAAGAGGTAGTCAGGCAAATTTTGCAACATGAACATCCCATACGCATTGTCATCAAGCTACATGTGACTGAAAATAAGTTCACAAAATGGGAATCAGTATTGAATCCAACAAATAACATCTTATATGTAGCCATACCGGAAAAAATGGCTTCTGAAAATTCTAAGGATACATTGATTTCTTTGCTGGAATTTGCTGAGGATAAATTGGAAGTCGATGCAGTCGTCATGTGTGTACGTAAAAATCGCGCTGATCGTGCTCGTCTTTTGGAGAGCTTTATGCTTATGGGCTTTGAGCCATTATCCAGAAAAGCTCCACAAGCTCCACCAGCCGCTGAAAAGGATGTCGAGAATTTCTTCCTTATCTATCGTATTGAGGAATAGGTTGACAATACTATATTATACAACATCTAATGAAATACACTGTTTATGCAACAACAGCCACAACTCAAATCTAACAGCTAATCTTATACATAAATAATAATAATTGATAAACTAAATTGTTAGGAGGAGGCCAGTATAGCAAATAACTCACTCCTATATTATTAACTAAAGTGTTCAAAATTGCATAATCATCTAAAATTATATTTTCATATTGTCAACATTCAACTCAATAATGACAAAAAAATTTCTATCTGCCGAAGGAATATCGAAAAACACTGTTAAGAGGAAATCGTAATAAAATTTCGTAATTAAAAACATAAAATATTAAAAAAACAAAAAAAAAATATAAAAAAATATAAAAAATTAAAAAAAAAATATAAAAATATATAAAAAATACAAAAAAAAAATTAATAGTTTTTAGAGAACAATATTATATCTTTGTAACAATACAGACACTTGCTTACTTATTATTTGCAAATCAACTTAAAATTCCAAACCACTAACATTTTTATTGTATTGTTTAAATTATCATTTTATTCAAATGTTTCATTAATAGTTATTAATATCTTTTCAATATCATTTAAAGTTCCGTATTTCTATCTACACTTAAGCTTCATTTGATAATAGTTTTAATATTCCGTTACATATTCATATTTCTATGTTAAAAAGTTAATATTATTTCCCTTGCCCTCCATTTTCATTTCAAATCAATAAACCAGCTTCGGGATTAATCCCGTTAGCAAAACTAAAATTTTTAATTTTTATTTTCATATTTTTAAAGCATAATTGAGTTTTTCCCCCAATTAATTCATGTAATGCAGTAATATTAAAAGCACTTTCTTCTTTCTAATTGAAATATGAACAAATAAATATTTACTCACCAATAAAATAATCTTGTTTTTACTGGAATGAGATATATAATTTTTTGGATTCAACTATTTGTAATATTTTCAAATGAGCTAGTTTCATTAATTTTATATAAGAACACTTAGGAAGTCTTGATTTAAAATTTATAGGCCGATTACAAATTTTATATTGCCAGTAGGTAGGCCCACATAGTGTTTTTTATATATTTGAGGACTTAAGAAATACGCCGCTAAAAAGGATTCTTTGTAAAAATGTGTATTAGTAAGACATATATATTGTTTTTAAACTTAACACGGCAAATTCTTATTGAAAAATATTTTTTAGATCTACAGATTTTAGTATAAAAGTTTTTCAACAAGTGCGTTTTCATTTATTAAATTTTAAATAAATTTATTGAAATCCCGCCAAAAAAAATAGTTTTCCAAAAATCTGGTAACTCTTTTTGTATTGTTTCAAGCATGGATAATGGCAAAAGATTCAGCGTAGTGTAGTAACGCTGTGCATATGCAATTCAATAGCTTTAAAACTGTAGTTTAGTAAACATTTGTTATATTCAGCAACGCATTCAAGGTGATACAAAAATAATATAATATAATTTGTATAAAATGGTAAGTTATTTAAAATAATAATAAGATATATGAAATAATATAATTTATGAAAAAGGAGTAATGTCAAATTGCTTATTTTCTCATATTCTACATTTTAAACTCAACCAATCAATACGTATGAATTGTCTCATTTATTTTCCGTGTTCGCTTTTATTATCTAGTCGATTACTTTGCACACAGATGTTGGCGATATTAAAATCGAACTTTTCTGTGAGGACTGTCCGAAGGCTTGTGAGAATTTTTTAGCCTTATGTGCTAGTGACTATTACAATGGTTGTGCTTTTATACGGAATATCAAAGGTTTTATAGTGCAGACAGGCGATCCAACAAACACCGGCAAAAATGGTCAGTCCATATGGAGTCGTAAATTCGAGGATGAATTCAAAGAAAATCTAAAGGTTTGTGGAGAAGTTATAAGACAGTTATCCAAAAAGGAAGGCTCGATTTGGACATATTCTTAAAGAATATTTGTTTTTGTGTATGTAATAATAATCAAAAAGTCAATAACATCGAGGCTTCCCTATTGGAGATGTTCTATGTTAAGCATATCTTTTTAATAAAACAAATGTTTATCATTATTAGCACACGGATCGTGGTATGGTTTCTATGGCAAATAATGGTCCAAATGCAAATGCAAGTCAGTTTTTTATTACATATGCTGCCCAACCTAATTTAGACTTGAAATACACAATGTTTGGTCGTGTTATAGATGGTTTTGACGCTTTAGACGAATTAGAGAAACTACCAGTTAATCCTAAAACTTATCGTCCTCATGTTGAGAAAAAAATTAATGGTGTAACCATACATGCGAATCCTATAGCAGGATGATTGTTGACTAAAAGAAAAAACTTCTTAAAATTAATGTTTTGTACCCGTAAGTAGGATAATTAAAAACATACATTTTAGTGTACTTTCAAAAAATATATACAAAATATACAATTTTATAAATGCATATCAAAACACTTATGTCTCGATTATGGATGACAATAGTACTTAAGTAGCATTGCTATTTGCCAAAATATTTAAAAATTTTACTTCTGAACTGTGAACTACATAGAACTCAACTGAAGTTCGGCTGCTGTTCATAATAGGAGCATAATGGTAATTACTTTGAAATTTTGAAGAATCACAGAACGAAACAGTGCTTATCACTTATTCCTCTTGTACAGGTAATGTGACAACTGTGGCGTAAAGGGAATACCTTGATCGAACTGATGCTGTCATCTGTGTACATGCCGTACGAAGCTGCAGCTCCTCCTGGTGACCTCATTGCACTTCTGGTGGAGCATGCGGAAAGGAAAAGATGTCGTCTCGTCTAGGGTTGTGATGCCAATGCTTATCACACCCGATGGGAAGGTGCCGACATAAATGTTAGGGGTGAGTCGATTTTGGATTTTATTATTCTTAATGGACTTAATGTATGTAATGTCGGTAGTACGCCGATCTTTAGAAATCATGTTAGGAAAGCTGTAATTGATATTACGGTCTCTAACATGCGTAGGTCTATGATTAAGGACTGGAGGGTTTCAGACGAGTGTTCCTTCTTTGATATTCAACTGATAACCTTAGGTATTAATCCCTCTAGTGGCTTTCAGAAGTCTTATAGGAATCCGAGAAGAACCGACAGGAACAAATTTGAGAAGGCTGTGGAGGAGGAAGCTAGGGTCCTTAGGGGTCGTTCCACTCCTGGTATCAATGGTCAAGTTGGATCTTTGACAGGCATTTTGTTGGCTTGTTACAGAGAAGATCTTCCCCTTACTTACCCGGGTAAAAGGAACCAACTAACCGGCTGAAACGCGGACTTCAAAAACTCCACTGTTGTACCAGGAGGTTCTTTAACAAGGTTAAAAGGTCAGGGGAAGACTATAGATCCAGTTTTAGTGAATATTAAAGGGAAATTAAACTAACATGGCTTGTTTCCGCAGTATGTTGTATAAGGATCCCAAATCTTAGCAGTGTGTAGCACGCAGTGCCATTAGTCTGAGGAAATTGGGCTGCGGGAAACAGCGCTCGATAGGACGCTCTGGAATTCTAAACGTCGTTTTTCCTGAGGGGAGGAAGGACCTTTAGCCTGAAGCTGTTTTGCGTAACTAGTGGGCCCACTTCAGACACTCTGGAATTCTGAACGTTGTCTTTCCTGAGGGGGAGGAAGGACCTTTGGAAAAGCCACCGACTATATTGTGCATCGGGCTATGTTCCTGCCTGTTTTGCGTAGCTAGTGGGCCCACTTCAGATTCGGAATCTTATATGATCTTCGTCGACAATTAGACTGCTCTAAGAGCCATTGCGTCGGTCTGGTGTAAATCACGGTTTGTTCGTGAGTATAAAGAGTCTTTAAGGACTTTTGGACCAGATCGATCGAATTCGTCTATGCTGGGTTCTAGCACATAGCGGTGTACTCAGTAATTAGGTTCACTTTCTGATAGCTACTTGACAGTTGGCCCTGATCCTGCCACTTCCACTGCCTCATCACTGGATGGGTCAGAGGGGAAGAGCAGAGTCGTTGGGGGATGGATCGAGATGTTATGTGTATAGGTGTCTATGATCCGCTATAGACAGTGATAGAACATGTTTGTTACTGATCCCAGTCGGACTATTGCAGAGTATGTTGCGACGAGGAGAAGTTTGAAACTATCTAACACATTCTCTGCAACTGTTCAGTTGAAGACCCTGGGCTTCTTCGAATGTTTGGGCTCTGTCGAGAGTCGACATTAGGACTCTCCATAGATTATTATAGAGGTTGAACTGGTTGAGAAGTGCTGGGGCATCAAGGTTGTAGTCCTGACTCTCTTTCTCTTCTAGGACGATTTTAGAATGGGTAATTTTGACCTCTGAGTGCTGTACTTGTCCCAAAGACAAGTATATGTCCTCAAACCTAACCCAACCTAACCTAACTAATTGGGATCCTTTTAATTATGCCGTCAGTTTTGTGTAGAAATTATGGAGATATTTAAAACAAATTGGTTTGATTGTATGAGTTTTATGCTTTTTATTTAAAATTCTAATATAAAATAAAATTTAAACTTGTAGTTTTTTTTTTGTTTTCAATGATAATAGATTGATGAATTGAAACAAAATGTACACTAAAATTTTTAATTAAGGGTAGACAATAAAGAAATATACATTTATATATAAAAAAATGAAGTACAAATAAAGATAGTTGCATTGATTAAAACTTATAATTTCACATTGTATTTGAACTTAAAATTAAATTTGAAATTTTAGATTTTTTAAATAAAAAATTAGGACTACAGTACACACTCAATAAAATGGGGGGAAATTTTAAAAAGGAAAGTGTATGCAGAGACATTTTTCGATCAAGAAAAAACAAAACTTACGAATGATAACATACATATTCTAAGTTTTTGTGTGATTTTAACTAACAATTAAACTTACACTAATATTGCTAACAATAATAAGAACATAGTTTTCCTCTTTATAAACGTTTAAGTTGTAAAAAATAAAAAAACAAATGCTCCAACAACAATTAGATATTACAGGTAGATTAGCGCTAATATGAAAAAAAAAACTATTTATATCAACACTAGAACGCACAAAACGTAATTTGTGGTAAATAATAAAATTAAAATAAAAAAAACTACTAAATTAACTTTAAAATAAAGTTAAGCGGTCATCATATCTTTGCTGCGGTTGCGGGAGTTGCAGCACCATTGGAAATTGCTTTCTTAGGTGGATGGTCTTTCATATGTTGCTCAAACATACAGCGAATATCAGCTAATGCTTTGCATATATTATCAGCAAAACGATGAACATCCTGAAAAAAGAAGAAGAAGCTTAGTGTTTAGAGATAAAAACAATAAATAATTATTTGTAGTTACAACACTAACCGTTGTTTGGCATGATTTCTTAGCTGATATATGGAAGAATATTAAATTTTCTCCAGCTATTATATATGAAACACCATAGCCATCATCGGCAACTGGACCAAAACCACCACCCGAACTGATACAGTTGGGATGCTTTTTCAAATCCATTTTAGGTGTTTGTCCATGAGGTGTTTGACTAGTAGACAGGCGCCATGGTTCACTAAGAACTTCATTTAAAAATGGTGAATCGACTTCTAAATACTTCGAAACCACATATAAACAGAACAAGTGGCGATCAATACCGTGACCACACATGGCATCTTGGTAGCCCAATTGATGACGATCACAAGCTTTTTTCAATAATTCTACACGTTCTTCATTCTAAAATTTTGGAAAAACAAAAGTGTATATAAGGATATAGCTGATTATGACAACTTGTAAGCTAGTATGACATACCGTTTTAGTGTTATCTTGCATAGCTTTAACCCAGGCTGATGATTCTATGGTGCAGGGTCTAACAGTTTCAGTACGACCTTCGCGGAATAGACGAGTCATTGAAGCCTCATAAGTTAGTGAGAAACGTCCTGCATCACGATAATAAGCCAACTGTAAAGCCATTTGTATAAAGGCATCAGGGGATAGACGGCATTTTTTCATAAAACCCTTGCCGTATTGATCGTGCACCAAAATTCTGAGATCAATATCCTGTTTAATTAAATTCAAAAATAATAATTACTTGTGGTTTCATTTTAAAAGAAAGAAAATCACGTACTTTAATCAATAGATTAGCATCCCTAACGGCTTCATTTATTTGTGGCAGACATGGTTCCAATTGCCAACTTAAACGTACTGGTGATGGTGGCTGGAATTCCGGTGTTCCATTTGTGTTGCCGGTTTCATCATATCTGATTAGTGGGGTAAAGTTTATATTTATTAATTAAAAATATGCATACATGGCTTTTATATACAATTATATGCTTGCATCGTTATTCAAATTAAAGTAAAATATTTGATATTTACAAAGGAAAATGAAGTTAGACAAACATACAGAAGGAGTTAATGACTAGGTAGGAAAGTATTAAACAATATTAATATGATTAGTAATGATTAAATTGTAATAACGATGCATAATTGTATGTACAAAAAACAAAATAAAACATAAGCATTAATGTTAGTGAGTTAAACAAATAAAAAAAAAACGGTTCAAATATTTTAGGGGTAAATAGTTAATTGATGTTTACCCATAAATATCATCACCAAATATATATTCCCATGTATGACCCATAACCGGTGCATCAGCCCTAGAATAATGTAAATATATATACAAAATAAATTATAAAAATTATAAAAAAAATAAATAAAAAAGAAATAAAAATATTAAATAAAAAAACAATTTCAATTAAAATTGTATTGAAATTTACGAAGTATGTAAAACCACAACCAAGCTAGATATTATAAAATATTATATTCTATAGAGCGACTCAATCCCGACACCTGCTTTTCTCGCTGCTAATATAAAGAAAGAAATTGTATCATTACCCTTTGCTGACTAAATCATCCACTATAAGATTTTCCCACATATGAGAGGCAACAGCAGCATCGGCCCTTTATTATATATTTTGTATAGTTTTTCATTATTATATTTATGATTTTTTTTGTCGAAAGAAGAAATTTTCTCGAAAATAAAATTCTAAACTTACCAAGTATGCTCTGCATTGAACCCTACACGACCATTGGTGCCCACGCATACGGTAAAACTTTTATCAAACCAACGATTATAGCCATTCCCATGCAACAAGGTTTTGCCAAAATTATCCAATAGTTCGGGACGTTTTAAATCAAATTCATAGGGAACTTCATCTAAAGATACCACAAAAGCTGCCGATTCGATAAGGTTCAACGACACACGATTAACGCCACGTGAGAAATGAGTATTACGTGTTTCAGCCCATTTAGAACGATTCCATGCTGTCAAAGCCGCTAAATGTTCTTCTCCGGCCAAAGGTGTTGATCTCGAATTTAGAATTTCCTCCATTTGTCTGCATTAAACATAAATAAATAATTATTTCCATACAAATTCCCAAGTAGAGTAAAGAAAAGAGATGGTAATTACACTTGAATTTCGCAGGGTCTCAACTGACGTCCTTTATAGTAGATTAATACTTTATAATAGCAGCCTTTATGTAAAACTACAATATGATTTGAATCTTTATAGTGTACAATGCGATCAGTTTCCATACCAGGAACTCGTACAGTATTAAAAGTGCGTTCATATTGCCAGGAGCATAAGGGGACAATACCTTGCACCATGATCTGTAATGAAATAAAAATAAAATCATCAGGATATGTAAGAAATCTCGCTGTACTGACAATGGTCTTTGGAATACAATAGATACCTCTAAAATAAATACAAAATTGGATTTAAAATTGGTTGTACGCTTTAAAAGAATTTTTTCCAGTAAAGCAACCAAATCAAAAAATTCCCGAATTTTTGGATATGCTAAGAAGGGCAACCACTTACAGGCATCTCCTTTGGAATTATTAGATCAAACACAAGCAAAACCTGCATCTGAATGTAGAAGGGACAGTAGGGCTGCAAGAGCCTTATGACCAAAGCTTAATACTATAGAAAAGAAACTAATCCTAAGCATGTGTAGGCGGTAGGTGATAGCTATTCTGGGAGTAATAACAGGGCATGGCCTTTTTAGACATAGGATCAGCAGATGTAGACCAGGGATATCTCTGCTTTCTGTAGTTTTTGTGAAGGAGCAAAGGAAATAGTGGATCCATCCTAATTTATGTCCTTATCTGCAGGAACATATGTAGAGATGACTAGGTAGTTGATTTGTTGAGGTTCTGGTAGATCTAAAGGACCTTTTCTCATTTTCTTTCTTTTCTTCTTTTAATTTTCCTCTTTTTCACACATTTCTGGGTCAGAAAAGGGTCACAATGGACCAATGAGTCTCTGGTTGAAGAAGTGGAACTGCAGATACAGTAATGTGCAACCCTTCTAACCTAACCTGACCTAATGGATCTGCTAGGTTACGGTATACATGGAGGACATGAAGAAGTCATTGCTGCCATTTAGGTTCAAGAGTCCTAACACTATTACGTCAGCTAAAGTTGTTGAGATTTTGTGGTCAGTAACAACCAAATACCGGAATAGAGACTTCCGGTGTTAATAAATGCTAGACCATCAAGTTTAAAAGTATATCCTCTTTCTAGCAATCCCCGGACTACCATTCGTAGTTGGCTATTCAGAATGTTACTCAACGTAATTTCGCAATCTATTAGAAGCTTGATAAGTATTCATAAGGGTTATATAAATAGTATACTTGGTGACAGTGACGTATAATCTTGTCGATCTGAGCTATAGAGTAAATCAAAATAGAAACTCTAATGGCAGAAAAGGTAACACAGAAAACTGAAGCAGCTTTGATTATATTGACGAATGTTGTATGCCAATCTAAAGTTAATTCTAAAATTAGGAAATTCTATTACTTTTTCGAATTCGAAAACCTATTTACGAAATACTATACAAGCTTATAATCAGGCACGTAATTAAGTGTTTTAGTACTTACCGGTTGTAATTCTTGTCGTTCAATTCCTCTTCTGAATAATAATAAAAGATAAATGACATTGGCAGCACGGGCGGCTTGATTGTTCGTCAATTCCATAAAGATGGCGTCAGTACCATAGAAATTACTGTTGATCATTAGGGGTGAACGACCGCGTAGATAAACATATTCCTCCCACCAATCTGAAACATAATTGGTGGACGACCAGCTCTTCAATAACAAATACCATTGTAGTTTTTTGCCAATGGTATTTTCGAATTCCTTAGCTAATCCCTCCATGCGTATGTAGTTTTCATCATCCAAAAGAGGACGCACAGAACGTAAATAACGCTGTAGAGTATCATGCACGGCTGGCAATGGTAGTCTTGGCAATGAACCTTGAAAACTGTACAGACCAGGCTTATTCCAACTGGAGAAAACTTTTACAGCACCAGCCCAAAGTTTAGTTTTTAAAGAGATTTTACTACCCGGCGCTCGAGATTCATACATCCAGCCTTTATACATTAGCAATAATTTCAGAGTATAACGCATTGTCAGACATATGCTGATCCACACAATTAGGGAGGCAAGAAAACAGGCTGTTATTTGCCAATTTACTGTGTTTGCAGGTAAATGCACTAAGATACGATTTGTTAAATTGAAAGGTGCTTTCATTCCAGCAAAATGTAAGCCCAGTGCTATGGCCGTTATAAGCCATAGACTGTGTATATGCGCTGGATAGGCGCCATTGCGTATGCCATTCTGAAAAATAAATTCAATTTAGATTCGAATAGTTCCTTAAAGCATATGGACATTTGTAGATGGTTTTAAGCATACCTTGGCTCTGGCTAAACGTTTTTTCCATGATCTTATGCCAGAGTTCCATACTAAATTAAGAACTTCCTGATCATAGTTGATATCAAAGCCTTCATGGGTGATGGCAAATGAAAAGGCTACGGCTTGATGGGCTTCAGCCATATTTTCAACAGCTTACACACACACTCAGTTAGCCACACACGTAATTAATGAGTATATAACAGGTTATGCGTCTAATTAATCAATTCTTTTATTTTTTTATTTTGGTGTATAAATTAGCTGAAAATAAAAAAGTTAAATGTGTGGAGATTAGTTAGATTAGAAATGTGTGTAAAATAATTAATAAAATATAATTTACAAAATATTTACGTTGCAAATAATTATGAGAATATGCGTTTGACTTTATTGAACACGTTGTGTTGTCTAGCATTTTCGGTAATTTGAGGTCATTATCAAGTGCTATAATTTAAAAAAGAAAGGGAACAACAAAAAACAAGAAAAAACAAAAGAATTTGTCATAAGACTGAATAAAAATGTATTATCTTGGCAAAGTCTATGTATGATATCAAAAAGTTTGATTCAGACACCCAAAAAAAGGAATAAATTTTATTGATAAGAATTACGTTAGAAATCTAGCCCCCAGGTAAAAAGTGTGGCATTTGGCAAAATAATGAAGAAGAGGAAATATTTAGCACAACAAACAAGTTAAATATTGTTTTTGATTCTTCTAATTTTGCGCTCTTTTTAAGAAGTTTTTATTTCTATTAATCAAGGTTTTTGAAAGTGTCTTTGCAAGTTAATTGTTGATCAATAGAGTCAGTATACAAGTTAGGCTTTTACCAGTTCATTTAGAGATGATTTGAATTCTTTAACCAGGAGGGTAATAACTTTATAACCTAGTTTCCAGTATTTTTTGTTTATCAATACGAAGTGTACTCAGTAGTATCGAAGTCAGTTCAAAGTACTACGTATAGGTCTGAAAGATTATGTACCAACTGTTACCAGCAGTTGCACTTATCGGTAACCATTAGATAGTGAACTTTATTTAAGTTCAATTATTTAATAATTTTAAACGATATGGTGATTTCAACCAGACGGTGCAATGTGACACAAATCCTAGGAATAACTCGACGAATTACAATCCTTAGAGAATTGGACGCCTATGGAGTGTTTTCTTTGAAGCTATTTCACAGATAAATTTTATTTAAGCAAACATGTAGCAATTAAAATGCAGGAAGACAACATTTGAAATGAAATTGCAGTTTTAGAGCCAAAAGTATGGCGAAATGCTATGTGTCTCTCATATAAAGACTTAAATAAGTTGTAATAGAATAGAAAAGGATGAAACCATCAGACACTTTCTGTCACTATTCTGTATTGTTAAGTAACAGGAAAGGTTTGCTGTGCAGAAACTTTATCGACAAATTGGCCGATGGTTGTCATAGGCTTATCACAACCGCAAAAGGGTTTAAGCGTGATTGTGGAGTACGAGGTTGTGTAATCAGGACCCAACTTTTGGGTTCTATAGACGCAGATTTATTATAAACTACAATTTGTACAATTTTAAATATTTGCTTGGTCTCCGTAGTCTAATAGGTAGTGTGTAGGCTTATTAAACGTTAAGCCTAGGTTCAAACCCCAGGTCAGACATCAAAACGAAATACAAAAAAAAAAAGTATTTCTTCGGCCACTTCCTCTCAGCAGATTTCTGGCAAAAACTTTGAGGGTAAACAAAAAATTGCCATGAAGTTTCGCAAAAATCTGTCGTTCGGAGTCGACTTTAACTGTACGTCCCGCCACTCATGTATAAAAGTAAAACATACAACATAAGTGGTGTGAGAAACTAGGTTGTAATCCTGACTGAAGGGTTGTAATGACCAATTATGTATGTAGGAAATATTTGCTTTATAACACCACTATTGTCCAATGTGTGGTGCTGCAGGTAACTTTTGTTTGTGCGCAATTGAGTAATGTCTAGCTGTGCTACTAAGGCCACCTTGTATATCGATGGCTTAATATGAAAAAGGCCTAACTCAATTTTTTTCAAAAAAAGGTTTTTTGTTTATTCTGGTAGATAAATGTCAGATGCACAAAAAAAAATAAAAAAATTTTAAATGAGAGATTAAATGTGTTGCTGTTTCTTCTTAAAAATTGTATTAAAATTTTCGTTGTATCTAAAATTCTACGAATTTTAATAAGTTTTTTCCTTCTCCTGTAAAGTAACCAAATATCGAGTTAGGCCTTTTTATATTAAGCCATCGATATATAACCTGTACTATAATATTTTTTTTTATTAATTTAATAATTTATAATTCAATATTGTAAAAATTTATAAAAATTCTGACAAATCAAACTAAATTGTTGCCGTTGTTTTTGTATCTGTTTCCTGATTTCAAATTTGTTAAGTAACAATCTAAATATGTATGTATGTATGTATGTATGTATAGATGTAAGTAAATAAAATGTGAACTTTGGTCAAAATACTTAGAAATGAATTGAATAAAATTGAATTGGAGGCATGTGTATGAGACTATAAATACAATAATAGTAATTTACAATTATTAGTTTGTATATTGTATTACATAAATAATAAATAATAAACAATAGTAATAATAAATAATAATAAAAAAAAACATTGTCAATAATATAACAGGTTGTGGTTGAACAAACTTAAATTGTTTTTATTGCCAAACGTGGTTTTTTTTTTTAATAGAAAAGCCTTGATAGTTTTAATTCATTACTTGGTTTTTGTTTGTTTATTTTTTGATTATTTGTTTTGAATTTAGCTGTTAAAGCAAACGAGAATAATAATACGAATAATAAAAAAGAATGTAAATAAATAAATAGAAATGAATCGGAGACGTTCGTTCATAAATTCATAAATAATAGTTTATTAAGGAATCAGCACAAGTAACAACAAACACTACAAAAATAAAATTAATTGTAAAACCAAATGACGTATTATGTTATTTTCTATATTTACAGTGGAAGACAAATATTGTAAATAAGTGTATATATAGGTAAATATAGACTATATTTACAATTTTTAAGTTTTATGGTTTTTAAATAATTTTCCTAATTCTCGATAATCAACAAGTAGAAAGAAAAATTATTTATATTATCATATAGAGAAGGTCAACTTCTGTTGTCTTCTTGTGGACATTGATCCAGTTTCAGACGGAGTAAGGCACGAAAGCCTGATTCAGTTGTTGGACAACAATGTTATCGGCCCAAAGATTGTCCTTAATTACAGTGATTTTGTAAGCAACCCTCAGTCAATTGCTGTCGATGTGTCATGGGGTTGGTTGTTGGAAGCTGTTTAAATTTAATATAAACTTTTAAAATGCCATTGCATAGTCTTACAAATTTGTCGATGGCCAGTCTGATCATGAGAACTCTTACAAAGGAACATATTTTCCAGCTGGTGAATTAAAGTGAATGAACACAACATTCATATTGCTGTACAATGGGTCAATTCGACCTCCGGGTACTGTACTTGTCTTAATTGATAAGTACACGTCCTCTAACCTAACATTCATATTACGGTGGACAACATCTCCGCCCCAGTCGGATTATTAGTAAAGTTGTAAGGCAACACTCACGCATAAAATGTCTTGGTATTCACATTTATCGATGCCTTATTTGTAAGAATCTAAATTAGCTCAAATTAAATTGTAAATCTTTAAAATTTATTCGATTTTTGGCAGTGACTAGCGTCTGAAGATAGATTGCAAACGTCTACTATGCAATTCACTTGTAAAGCCAATAAGGTGTTATGCTACTCATTTATAGGAAACTACCTTTTAACAAAATCTTACTTATCATTACAGCAGTGCAGGGATATCTCAAAAATTCGAACTTATATAAGAATCTTAAAGTTGCAATTGTCCAAGCAGGGATTGATATACTATATATTCAGAGGAATACTCTTAGGCACATGAAATAAAATCGAATCTTTTATCCGAAAATTTGTTACATTATTGTCTCTCACTGTATATGAAAATATGTATTCACTTTCAAAAAGCCAACCATAACCTATAAATTGTTGACACTGTTTTCTTTATTAACACAATTTTGCTTTCAATCATTCATTTGAATATTTTATGCGAAAAAAAAGAAATTTAAAAAATTAATTTGTTAACAATTAATATGACAATTAATTGTTATGTTTAATTCATGTTTTTAATTAACAGTTTAATTTAATTTTAATTTAAGAATGTGAAGTAAATGTGTATTATTGTTTTCCATTAAGAATATTTAAATTATTTTTCAGCGGTACTGATGTTATTGTATGGTGGGCATTATTTAAACGTGATCTTCTTTTAATTTTGTTTCTAAATGCTTCAATGAAACAAGATAAGGAAGCAATTCGTAGAGGAAAGAGTATGTATTTCTTGCATTGTTTCAGTGTTCTTGACCAGCCCAAAAAGTTGATAGGTATTCCAATAAAAATATCTTTATATGCTGAAAATGAAATCGAATGGTTTTAGTCTACTTCTGCTATCATTCAAATCCCCGCTCCGGGCATTATTTTGCCGCTAAATGTACACTCGCAAATGTGCGCAAATCTTTTGGACTTTGTACATAATTAACAGCGACATACACATTTTATGTTTATTTTTATTAATTAAAAATAAATATACAATATACGCATACATGCATAGATACATATGTATATCTTTTAACCCACATAATTATTATATTCATATTTATGTGTATAAGCTGTTTAGAGAAAAATACTTTTCTAGGATGTTATTTTTCAAGAAAAAAAAAAAAAAAAACAAATAAAAAGTTCAATGGGACAGTTTTTCTTCTAAATCTAATACCTTTAGATGTCTATGGACACCACATGTTGGTGCCTATGGTAAATAATTCTATTAATTAAAATTCTTCTAAGCGGAAGTTGATATGTAAATCTATTTTAAACTTTTTTTTACCAATAACATAAAGATATCTGTGACGATAGAGTAGTGGAATTATCGTCAAGATAACAAGAAATTATTTGATTTGATATGAACTAAAATCATCTACTCCTTTTAACTTTTAATTCTTTTGGAGATTGAAGAGAAAAGCCTTAATATGAATGACTCATTCACATCAGATCTTCAACCAAACTCAGATAGGATCAATTTTAATGCTCGAAAGATCCAACCCTGTTTCATAATGCATACGGCTATAGTAGTATGTCTTCTGTAACGGTGTAGAAACGGGTATTCATTAAAATCGATTGAAGTAAAGCTGTAGATGGTATAAATATTGAGGAGTCAAAAGCTCTTGATGCTTTATTTATGAAAATTTAATGCGATATTCACTATAACCAGTACAGTTTTCAAGTTTCGAAAAAGGCATCTCAAGCGCCTAGGTTTCTTGTGACAGTGCAAGAAGTACTTCACTGCATCCGATCACCTTATAATTAACACCAGTTATATCCAACTGAAAATAGAATACAACTGACATGTATGGGCCATTGTCTCGATGCCTATTTTGAGGACTATAGACCGCTTACAGGAGTGGAGGAAGTTGCTTATTAATGACTGAAGTATATCCAACTCCAATCAATTCATTACAGCACTATCTGTTTTATCATGTTTTTCCATGCAATGTGATCGAGGGAAATAAAGGGAAAATTGCGTATTTTTCCGTAGTACAATTTGTTACGTAGAACACATCCTTTTGGTGTCAAATCGCATAATGCATTACAAAGATCTCTATGTGGATCGTCTTGTCACTTATAATGTAAACGTATTCGAATTTAAGATCTATCAACTCAACTTCACCTTTCCTATATTTCTAGTTTTAACTAATAGCTAGTGTTGGATGCAAAAGAATTGTTTTTTTTTTTCTTTTCTAGATAAATTTTGTCCGCTAAAAAAGTAAATAAATGTTCGCAACGGGTTTTTAAAAATATTTATCGAAAATTTTCCAAATAGTCACTAAAAACAATTTTTTTTCTTTTGTTAATAAAAAAAAACATTACTAAATGATGTGTTGACCTAGATTCCTAAAAATGAAGCTTAGTTAATATTGTTGTGATATTATTGTTATTTAACTGGTTTCTAGTTTTAATATTTATCGTTTATTGTTGTGATATTATTGTTATTTAACTGGTTTCTAGTTTTAATATTTATCGTTTATCAGTTTTTAGTTTAGTTTTAATATAAATTTTATATTTTTAAAGATAAGAAGCGTATTTCTGTAAACATGTTGCACAATAAACAAGGGGGCCTACTGCCACACACACACACATGTTGAATGGTATTTGAATTTCTGTTAAAGGCCGGGAAGAGAACTACAAGGAAAACATCTCTTAGAGAGTACGCTCTTTATTTTGATATAATACATGTTTTTATACATGTGTAGTGTACACAAGAGAACAACTTATTTGTGAATTTATCACAGTTTTTTTTTTTAATCTTTGCTTGTTGTTTTTGCATTCGCTGGTGGTTAGAAAGAAAGAAACAAACCAAGAGGTTGTATTTAATTTTATATACTGTTAGTGTTTTTGTTTGTTTTCATTTTTGCACCACTACGTCGTTAAGGTTCAAAGTCTAATTTTTGTTTTAATTAAAAACAATTTATAAATAAAATACGTGTTAGCCATTAATATGTATGATTATTTTGAAGAAAAGAAAAATTCATGGTATCAGAGATTATTTATCAGTTTTATAGCAAAACAATACTTGATCTTAAATAAACTGTTGATTTTTACTTTATTTTTTATTTTTAATAAATGTAGGTCAACTTTAAAACATTTGATAACAATTTATTATTAGACTATTTATATATTTTTTGTATTAAAATATCACCAACCTTCATTAAAATAAATATTTGTACTATTTAAAAAAGAAATACTCTATGATTTCTTTTAACAATAAAAGTATTTGTTATACGTATTTGTGTTTCTTATTTACAATAATTATAATCACTTTTTATTATTTTCTCTTGTATTTGTTTTATTCAACGTTAAAATCAATTAAAAATAGAATATCTCGTATTTATTTGTAAATATTTTCTTGTGCTTTAGTCTTGTTGATCGATAGCCAGTCAAAATCTAACTGACTTGTGTGTCTATGGTGAAGGTCTAATTTAGCCCCCCATTAAAATACGTTGCTTTAACTGTATTGTGTGTATTCAATTATTGTTGCTGTAGTCACCACACTAGACATCACTTTTTTTTATTTACTTTACTTTTTTTTCTCATAAAAAAAAACGAAATAAATAAATAAAGAAAAACAATAATCTGTTGAGAGAGAGCAAACATTTGAAGGCTTATCAGCGGAGACAGAGCAAAAATGAAAAGAGTATAAAATGAAACGAGTAGCAAGTGTTTCTTAACGGTCACAGATGTTTAGACCTCTTTCGGAGGCAAATGCCAAAAAAGCGTTTATAATTGTATTTGTGTTTTCGTATTTCTCCATTTATTATTAATGCTGTATGCTGTATTGGAATATTTAAAAAAATATATTTGAAGTAGGAAAAACGTCCAGTCGTATGAACAATACCCACAATTATGAACACCGCTTTCAATGTATTACATCGTATTAAGATAATAAAGACTATTTCATGTACATACATACTATGTATAGTCCGCGGCCTCACCACAGATGGTCCAGCTGTGAATTCCAGTTTTGGAAATAATTATTCCAACATTTCGATCGTTATTTCAGCTACAATGTTACCTTCGTATAGTTGGAACTATGGCTGGCTTCTCCCTATACGAAAAAGACTTCTCGTATCCCCTCAAAAAATATCCTATAGGAGCCAAATGGACTTCTCTAAAATGTGTGATTAATTGCTTCCCAAAGGCGTCCCTCACTGAGTTTATGACAACGGGTGACCTGTGGCATGTATGACCGTCTTGTTGAAACCAGATGTCAACCACGTTTACCGCATGTAGTCGTCGCTTATATCTTCGGTCACAAGTAAGGTCCGATCGTAAGGAAACCTGTTTTAGAATGCTTGAAATCATGACAAGTCCCATTTTCCACAATATCGATCATCATAGCCAGACACTGTTAACAGAGTAAATTTTTCAAGCCCAAAATTAGTTGGTTTTTCATAGGGACACCTTAAGTTACAATTTTTTATAGTGGGATACCCACAGTAATTCCCATTCTTCCACAATATCGATCATCCTACCCAGACATTGTTAAAACAAAAAAAAATTTTTTATAAGTTTTTTAATTTTCCAAAAGTGTGGTGTTATACTTGTTTGGTGGTAATGATGCGAGCTGCAGGTGATACAACAATAGCGCACAACGAAAGCCTTTTTGCAACATCCATGGCAACCGGCATAAGAGAATTCCGGCCGGTGATAGATAAGTGGTGTCATTGGCAAGAGGTGTTGGATTCACATTTTGTGGAGGCGGCGGTTGATGAAGACCGTATTAAAACGTCAACGTTATTGAAGGCTGTTGGTCTTGAGGCGTATGGCTTGTTGAGGGAGTTGTGTTTCCCTGATTTACCTGCTAAGAAGAAGTACAAGGAGTTGTGTGACATGCTAAAGATGCATTATTCGCCCCCGGTTATAATATTTCGTGAGCGAAGAAATTTTTTGGACGCAAAAAAACGGGAGGAGGAATCTGTGGCAGCACGTTTAAAAAAATTGGCGATGGAGTGCAAATATGGTCAACAGCTAGAACAATTTGTGCTTAATAAATTTGTAACTGGTTTGGAAGGCAGAATTTTTGAAAAATTGTGTGAGGAGGACGAAGGTTTAAATCTAGAAGGTGCGTTAAGAAAAGCATTGACGATGGAGGCGAAGCTGTATGCACAAAGAGGGGAAAGTGAAGGTGTAAATTATGTACAAAAAAGATATGCGAAAACTAAGAAGAACAACAACAACAACAGCAATAAGGGGAACGGCAACAAGGTTAACGGGTATGAGAATAACGGCAATCAGGCAAAGAAGAAATGTTCGCATTGCGGATGGAAAAATCATGCCAGTGAAAAATGCAAATACAAAAGCAGTGTTTGTCACAAATGTCGTAAAGTTGGACATTTAGCAAGTGTGTGCAACAATAATCACGTTAATGTGGTCCAAGTATCAAATGAAAATTTAAATGATGATAATGATAATTATTCTGAAACATTAAATGATTGTAATTTTTCTATTTATAGTGTAACGGGTGAACTTTCTGCTGCTCCGTTTACGTTGGAAATTGAACTAAATAACAAAATGATGGATTTTGTGTTGGATACTGGAGCAGCTTGTTCGTTGATGTCGAGTGAAACTTTTTATAATTATTTTAAAGAGGTTGGATTGCATCCCTCTACAAAAAAATTGTGTGCATATGGAGGGGAAGGCATAAAAGTTATGGGTGAGTTTTTAGCAATGGTGAGATTTAGGGGCCAAGTTAAAAATTTATCGTTTGTAGTTACAAATGCGCGTAGCCCTCCCATTTTGGGTCGTGATTTTATGTCAATGTTCGGTGTCGGTATCTCAAATGTTAATTCTATAATGGACATGAATGAGGGTGTACAAAGCATAAAAAAGAGATTCAGCAAAGTTTTTAATAAAGACTTAGGTTTATACACGGGTGGAACAGTTACCTTAAATTTAATTGAAAAGGTGAAGCCAGTTTTTTGTAAACCAAGGCCGGTGCCATTGGCATGGCGAGCCAAAATTGAATCACAGTTGCAGGATTTAGTGGAGAAAGGAGTGTTAGTTCACGTAGATAATTCTGAATGGGGTACACCATTGGTGCCCATTTTAAAACCCAATGGTCAGATCCGTATTTGCGGGGATTACAAATCTACCATTAATAAATATTTAGAAGATGTCAAATACCCTCTGCCATTAATTGACGAATTGTTCGCTTCTCTTCGTGGATAACTTTTTACAAAATTAGATCTTTCTAATGCTTATAATCAGCTAATGCTGGACGAAAGTTCACAATTATTATGTGCGTGGAGTACTCACTTGGGTATTTTTAAAATGACACGTTTACCGTTTGGGGTAAAACCAGCAGCGGCTATTTTTCAAAAAACGATTGAAAATATTTTACGTGGAATTTCCAACGTAGTAAACTACTTAGATGATATTATAATTACTGGTCGTAATTTGGAGGACCACGTCAAAACGATTGAGTTGGTGTTAAGTAAGCTGGAGTCGGTTGGTTTACGTCTAAATAGTGAAAAATGTGAATTTTTTAAGCATAAGGTATCTTATTTAGGCTTTAACATTAATCGTGATGGTCTCAGTTTGAATAAGGATCGTATTTCTTCGGTTCTGGATGCGCCAGTTCCTAAAAATGTGTCGGAAGTTAGAGCGTTTGTGGGGATGCTAAACTATTATTCAAAATTCATTCCTAATTTTGCTCATAAAATGGCACCTCTTTATGAACTTTTAAGAAAAGAAGTTGAATTTAAATGGACGAAAACTCGCCAAAGTGCATTTGAAGCGTTAAAGGAGGAGGTGACTTCGGACAAAATATTAGTTCATTTTAACCCTAGACTACCTATACTGCTGTCGACAGACGCATCTAATTTTGCGGTAGCGGGTATTTTAGCCCATATAGGGGCGGATGGGTCGAAGAAGCCCATAGCATTTGTTTCTCGTGCGCTTAGTCAAACTGAGAGAAATTACAGTACCATACAGAAAGAAGCTTTGGCTATTGTTTTTAGCGTAACAAAACTCAAACAATATTTATTGGGTATTCATTTTACGTTGGAATCGGATCATAAACCGCTTTTAGCCATTTTTGGGGAGAATAAAGGCTTGCCAGTTATGGCAGCAGCTCGAATACAAAGATGGGCTTTTATTTTATCAGGTTTTAACTATACCATGCGTTTCGTAAAAGGTATAGAAAATTCAGCAGATCATTTATCTCGTTTTCCTCATCGAGATAGAGAAGAAGATAGTGAAGACTTCGGTTTTATAAATTATATAGGTAGCGATAATAAGCTAAATTTGAATTTTAGGGATATTTCTAGAGAAACTAGAAGAGACCCAATTTTGGCAAAGTTAAAAGAGGCCATTCAGGTGGGAAAAATCGGCCTGTTAAAGGGTGATGAATTTATTCCATTCGTCAGTCGTGAGAAGGAGCTTTCGGTGGAATACGAATGTATTTTATGGGGATTCAGGGTGGTGATTCCACAAAAATTACGTAACAAAATTTTAGCGCAATTGCATTATTCTCATTTTGGAATTGTTAAAACTAAGGCGTTAGCACGGTCGTATATGTGGTGGCCTAAAATAGACCACGACATTGAAAAATTAGTTTCAAATTGTGTTTCATGTAAGGTAAACCAACCAAGTCCTGAAAAAGCTCCATTGATTCCTTGGGTACCAACGGATACACCGTGGTCCAGGCTTCATATTGATTTTGCGGGTCCAATAAAAGATTTCCATTTTCTTTTGATTATTGATTCTTACTCTAAATGGGTCGAGGTTTTTAAAACGAAAAATATAACATCAAGTTTTACTATCAGCAAATTGCGTGAAGTTTTTGGAAGGTTCGGTTTAATAGACACTCTAGTGAGTGATAACGGGCGGCAATTTACGGCTGAAGAGTTTAAAGTTTTTATGAAATCGAACAATATAAAACACATTTTAACTGCACCGGGTCACCCGGCTACTAACGGTCAGGCTGAAAATTTAGTCAAAACTTTTAAAAAGACTGTTTTAGCGAATCTTCGAGATGGAGAAAATCTCGACGATATTATAAGTTTATTTTTATTTGATTACAGAACAACGAAACATTGTTCTACAGGAGAAACTCCTGCCAAATTGCTATTAGGTAGAGAGATAAAAACACGTTTTAGTATGATTTGTCCACCTTTAGTCAGAAACAAAATTGTTGAGAGTCAGTTATCTAACATTAAAAATCACAGAGGGGCACGAAATATAAATTTTGAAAATGATAAAAAGTTTTTGTTCGGGATTATTCGAATCCGAATAAAGCTTCTTGGCAAGAGGCAACCGTTAAAAAGCGATTAGGTCCGCAATCTTACCATTGTATTTTAACGCGAAATAATAAATCCATAAAAAGACACGTTAATCAAATGATTCGTGGTACTCAAAGTGCAAGTGAGAATGCGGATATCGACGAACAAACAGGCCCAGAGGTTTCCAATAATAAAAATGAGCCAGAGTCTGAAAAATCAGTATCTGAGAATGACAGAGGACAGCAGAATGTTACTCCGGATACAAAAGAGATTAAAACTCGTAATTTAAGACGTTTGCAACGTCCAAATTACAAAGAATAACTTTTTAATTTTTTTTGTTATACTAGGTATTATATTTCAACATTAGTTAATATTAACAATTCACTAAAGGAAAACTTATATTTACAAAAATATGTATATATTTATAATTGCAAAATTGATAAATATTAGTAATTAAAACCAAATAATTTTTTTTGTTTATGAATGTAATTAAACTACATTTTATGAATTTCCTATAAACGTATTTTTAATATTTATAGTATTATTACAACTTAAGAGGGGAGTTGTGGTGTTATACTTGTTCTGTAGCTACCTTTCCAAAATTGTACAAATATTTTGCCTTTTATGTCATAAAAAATAGAGAACAAAATTGTATTAATAAAGAACTGGATTGACTTGATATTCAACCATCAAACACGATACATTGCAAAAAGTATTACTGAAATTTCAGGAACGTGTGGGTCATAATTTTTAAGGATATATTTGGTTGATTTATTCCTTGAACATTTTTTGTACTTCCTGTTTACCACTTAACATCGTTCTGTTAACTTTAACATTAGTCATCAAATAAAGATAAGGCGAATTTTGATAATAACATTCTGATGACCAGCAAGAGTTGTATGTTAAAATTAAAACTGAGAGTTTCGTACTAAAGTCTATGATTTAGACTACGAATTGTTCCCTCAAACACTTTAAGCTCCGGATTAACTCCGAGTGACAACACTGCAATAATGAAATCATCTCATAAACAACTCTACTTTTATGAATTTTTTGGAAGGGATAAACTAATGTTGAGCACAGCGTACAGACCTCAAAGGACACTAAGAGTATATTAAAAAATAAAACAATTTTTTTTTTATCAAAAAATCTGTGTTTAATTCAAAAAATCCTAGACTTATTGACCCAAGTTTTGTACATTTCATTATTTTAATCTTCTGAATTTAGGTGAATATCACTTCTTATTCAATTACACTATATGCCTATATGTATACGCATACGAGTTAAAGTGGGTATGTTTAAGCGATAATTACAAATGTGTTTACATTTGTGTTCGACTAGATAACATGTTTACAACTAAAGAGAAATACATATAAAATTGTTATTCTTAAGAGCAACAAGAATTACACTTACATACTTTAACAAAATTTTTGTTTTGTAAACAAAGTACAAAAAAGGCATGTTGATAAATGTGCCTCCGTCCTCCTTGACACACCCATTGTTTTGTACTCCGGAAAGATAATCAAGTGTTATTATCTGTGTTATTTTTATAACTTACAGTTAAGGTTCAATACATTTTATAAATTTGTTTACTACATTACCTACATATAGTATTAATGCAGCTGCAGAAATTATTTTTTACATTTGTTTTCAAAATGTCTTTAAACCATTATTAATTAATTTATTACTAATAAAACGCTAATTGTAACCGAAACATTTTTTATTTATTTATGAAATTTTTAGGACCGAAAGTGTAAAAATAGTTTGAACGCTGTAATTATGGTCGTCCTATTCTACCTACTAGGCAAGTAATTGCCCAAATTATAAAGAAATCTCAAGATATTGGAAGCGTTATATACAGTGGGCACCAAAAGTATTGGTACTCCAACATATTTTGACAATTTCATAAATTTTAACCAACAGTTTGTATAAAAAATTAAGGTGTTTATATTTATTTTATTAATTTATTTCTGTTTTATTACAAAACAAACAATATTTTGGTGTTTTTCATAAAACAAGAGAAAAATAAAGAAAAGTTTCAGATGACTCCATAGGTACCCCCTAGGAGAACCCTGAGTAAATTTAAAATTCAAAGGCCTAATATATGAAAATGTTATTCCTTGTATTTAGTAGAATAGCCCTGAAGGTCAAGCACTCCATTTAACCCATTTGGAATTGAATGTACAAGTTTTGTTTAGTGTTTTCTGGTTTTCCGTGTGTACGATTATGGTTACAGCAATATTATGATTACAATATTAAAAAAATATATTCTGTGTATGTATGTACGTATTATATATAGTTTTTCTCACTTTAAAATTTAAACACAAAAGAAGAAATACAATAAAATCGAAAAGGTTTGTTGAAAACACCAAACAATAACAAACCATGGCAAGCACATGTTCAACTCATCATTCAACCAAAAATAAACACGAAAGTCTAAAGTCTTGGGGGTACCTAAGCAGAACCCTGAGTAAATATAAAATTCGAAGGCCTAATATATGAAAATGTTATTTCTTGTATTTAGTAGAATAGCCCTTAAGGTCAAGCACTCCATTTAACCCATTTGGAATTGAATGTACAAGTTTTGTTTAATATTTTCTGGTGGCACTATGAGCAAGTTTTTCGATTGACTTTTGTTTGAGGTTTAGCGATTACGTAACCGTTCTTATAAATGATCTCCTAAATACTCTGTTGAAGTCATATCGGGACTTTGGTGCAAAAGTATTAGGCCTCTGGGGACTTTTTTGTCAAAATATATTGGAGTACTAAGACTTTTCCTGTCCACTGTATATGATCAGGACGGCGCATATACGCACTGCTGAAAATATCGCTTCTATTAGAAAAGGTGACGTGAATAATCTGGATTTATCGCTTCCATGGCGTTCTCAGTAAATGAGCCTATCTTAAGGCGTATTTTTTATTTTGATTTGCCCCTTAATTCATATAAAGCCGTAGTCTAGTCACTAGACTCTAGTGTGTACAGTGCTAACTTAATAAACGAAAGCTTGAGAATTGAAACCACAGCTCTGACGACACTCTCTCTCAACACTCCTCTGACCAATGCTCTGGGAGTAAGTACTGGCAAAGAAGAATTATCTCGAATCTATCTTTAAAATTCTACCTTTAATTGCAGGTTCCCTCAGTCTTAGATTAAGATAATGCACACAACATACATGGCGTGAGAAGCCAGGGCGTAATTTTGACTAAAGCGTTGTAATAGCCCATAATATATTTACGCATGTATACATATATATACAATTCTAATCACGTAACACTAAAAGCTGGCTGGAGAGCGATTAGGTTCGTTTCTCAATCAGCAGTTACGCCAACAAGCAAAGTTATCGCATAGGGAGGTAGAAAAACCCAGAAGCGATTGTAAGCAGCCAGCCACAGCATCAGGAAAGCGATAGTTTGGTATGTATTATGGTCTAGAGGTGTCGTTGGACGTATTTTTTCGAAAAATAACAATGGTTATATGACAACCAGCCTTATTTTTTCCTACAATTGAAAATTATGAACAGGACGATATGTGATTTCAACAATGTGGTGTCACAACTCGAGCGAATTTTGTTACATTGCCAGAGAAATTCCTAGAACTGTTGAAGGATTTGAAAATCCAAAAAGTGTTCGACAATTACCACAAAAGAATCGCCTACTGCAACCACTCCAGAGGAGGCCATTTAAGTAACATTATATTTTTTTACAAAATTGTACGACCCAAGCATTATTATAAAATTAAAATCCATAAAAATCACACTTTTATGTGTGTTCTATTAAAATTCACATTGATGCACTAAAATATTTTTCAAGAATATTATTTTCTTTAAATTATTTTTGTTTGAGACTTTCTTTCAAGTCCGGTTTTATAGAGATTTTCCATTTGATACAAATAATTCTAGAATATGTTATCAATCTCTGTCTGTACGTTGTGTATATTATTAATTGACGTCATTTGCAAATCGTTTGCAAAAATTAATCGTAATTCGCAATTAAAATTATCAATAAAAAGAAATAATTTAACAATTACGAGTATAAAAATACGAGCGAGGGGATTTTGTTGGGTATATTGTGATTTGCCTTATGGGGTCTGAAAAGAATCCAAATGATTTCTAAAGCTTCCGAAATGAGGGCAATGAAATAAAAATTGTTGCTTAAATTCCAAAGTCTAATAATTGACTTCTCCTCACTTAAATTTGTGATACTCTCGTATTTGTTAAATGATTATTAATCAGTGTGTTCAAAACAAAATACTCATATCGATAAATGAACGTATAAAAAATGACCATGTGTGGTTGGTTAATGCGTTGAATTGTAGGTTTTTAATAGACTGATGATAAGGAGAAGTTACGTCTGTTATTTTGTTATTTTTTTTTAATTTTTGTGCTTAGCAAAGTAATTTTTTTTTAACAAATTAAAAATCAAGAAAAATATTTGCCATGTCTGGTTGATAATTCTAATTTCATATAAAAAAATAAATAAATAGAAAGTACTATATGATACAAAATATAGATAAAGAATACTGGTTATCACTAAATAAAAGTTAACATTTGAATATATTGCGTAAGGCTATTAAAAATTTTAATTGAAATGTTCGGGAGGTTATCTTAAGACTTCGATTTTATTTTTAACAATATACATTTAGATGGACATTTCCGCTTAATGTACATTTTCCCCTCTGCATATGGAAGCGTAACGTTAAGAAAAATGTCCCTGTACATGAAACGTTCCATTGTATAATTCATTCTATTTAGTGGGATCAGTAGAACGCACAAAAAACATCCCCACACAATTACATTACTTTCTCTGAGTTTGTCTGTATTTTTGCTCGTGCTTTTGGTTGTCATACTAGCTTTATTCCATCAGAATCTTATTTACTAACTTAATTGGCCACTACAATCCTTCAGTCAGGATTACGACCAAGCTTCTCACACCACTTATGCCATGTGCATTAATTTTATACATGAGTGGCGGGACCTACAGTTTAAAGTCAATTTCGAACGGCAGATTTTGGCAATTTTATATACTTTCAGAATTTTTGTAAGAAATCTGCTGAGAGGAAGTCGCCGAAGAAATATTTCTTCATATTTCGTTTTGGTGGGGATATCTGTCCTGGCGTTTGAACCGAGGCCTCACGTCTAATAAGCCAACACACTGCCCACTAGACTACGGCGACCATGGTGTGTATTTTAATTTTATAAGTGGCGGAACCTACAGTATAACGTCGGCTCTAAACAATAGATTTGAGAGTTTTTTTCATGGTTATTATTTGCTCTCAGAGTTTTGCCATAAAACTGCTGAGAGTATGCCGTCGAAAGATATTTTTTCCAGCTGAGATTTGAACCAACTAACTCCTGTCTGGTAAGCCAAAACACTTGAAAACAGTCTTGCTTTTTCTCAATGGTCAAAGTTGAGTTCTCACCCTTCATCAGAATCTTCTAGATTAAATCTGAATGCATTAGAGTAAACCACAGTTTACCATGTGCTCTTTAGCATTTCAAACATGGCTATTGTGTTTTGTAAAATGAGTAGCTAGCAAACGAAACTAGGCATGTCCTCAGTAAATGATTTGTTTTTAATTTTATTTTCGGCATTTCCAAGTACACATCTGTGATGTTCCGAAATTTTTTGATTGATAAAAAAATATAAATTAGTTGAAGATAGTTTGAATCATTTAATCAATCTATCTATGAGTAAAAAACGAAAAGCAAAAATTATTTCGAAATGTTTAATTGGTTAAAAATTTAAATTGTTTATTTTCCATGTGTACGATTATGGTTACAACAGTATTTATAGTTACAACATTAAAAATATATACTCCACGTATATATATATGTACGTTGTTCAAAGACTTTTTCTCGCTTTAAAATTTAAACTCAAAAAATATTGAAGAAGAAAATGAGAAGAAATACAATAAAATTCAAAAGGCTTGTTGAAAACACCAAACAATAACAAACCATGGCAAGCACATGTTCAACTCATCATTCAACCAAAAATAAACACGAAAGTCCAAAGTCCGGTTTAAATTTATTGCGATCAAAAAGGAACAAAAAAAACCCATCATAATAATAAAAAAATAAACAGAGCCGAAAACGATCACATTTAAAAAGAAGAAAAAAAGAAATCAAGAGGTTTGTAAACAAGAAAACAATGCTATGTAGTTTGTATTTGTGAGGTACAAAGCAATTCGACGCAATACAAAAGAGTTGAGATATTACGAGAGAGAGTGATAGTGAAAGAGAGAAAACAAAAATCGGAATTAAAGTCTTTTATAGTGTGGGTGAGTAAAATTTCAAATTTATCTCTCTTACAGAGTATTTTAGCACATCTCTTCTTCTCAAATGCTGTAGACCTTATTGAAAAGAAGATTTGATTACGTTTCGTTAATCTGTTTGTCCTTGTAAACTATTTTCTGTACTATATTATAGACAGTGGGATTGATTTAAAAAATATCGGAATAAGAATGTAATGTTTTAGAGAGGCGAGTAAGCTTCTTGAGATTATCGACTTCTAGATCAAATAGAGAGAATATATAGGTTATACAAAATAGGTAAAGGATCTTGGATAAGAGGTTTTTTAAAGAGCATTATGCTCTGTGACCTGTCCAATGTTTACGCAAGGATACAACAAACTTCCCAGATATACATTTAATGCACGATATTGCATGGCAGGAACTAACCATTATGTTGGCATCAGCAATTACTTCGGTGATTCGAAGTAGTCATTTTGTGCTTAGAAAGAATCCATAGTGAACTTCTTTAGAACTTTTTGACAGAGCTTGTGTAGACATCTTTTTTACCAATATATTTGGGTTGTCCAAATAATCAATGTCACTTGACTGGCATGCGAGTTAGTTAGTTATTGAACATGTCTTATCCATTGTAAATATAGACACGAATGATACAAAATATTAAATAAATTCGATCGTGCAAAATCTTGAGAAATCTACAAAAAAAAAATAAAGATTTTTCTCATAATTGAACCTAAAATAGATCACAGATAGTGTGGTTAAAATATTTGGTTATAATCGATATTGCCGTTCATATTTCCAAGAATTTTTTAAAGTATTTGGAATTCTTTGTTGGCTCTTCAACTACCAACATTAGATCTTAATCGACCTTAAGCCATAACAAACTAGATTTACCTACAAATACATAACTTCAAGAATACATACATACATCTATATGTACAACGTACCTACATTGCTTAAATTTAAATTGAATATATGAATGGATGAATAGTGCTCGTATTTTCGTAGAGTGGTTAAGTATAAATGTATCTACGTATCGTTTTTTATTTCTGTTATTGTATCTACTATCTACTGTTTATTTCTTAGTTCATGTACATATATACATATGTGTATAGTTGGTATACAAACTATGATTTTACTACGTCTTTGCCTACCTTTAAAATTATCTAAATTCATTCAAAGTCCAAAGTCTATACGAATTCTAATGTATTGTATGTTATTATGTTGTATGTGAGGTAGGGAAATGAAAGAAATAAACGACATTGAAAATAGAGTTAGTGAAACTAAAAAGTCATAACAAAAAAATATGTAAAGAGAAGTATGTATACATGTCTGCATACATATATACATTTTAAATGTTTGTCGAAAAAAGAAAAACTAGTTAAGCAAAGTATGATAATGGGAAGTTTGTTAAAAGTGTGTATACACACACACAAGTATAATAAGTTAAAACAAAAGATATTGTACCATCAATTCTGTACGTTCTCAATTAACTCCTCCTGCACGGAGTCAATGCTGATGCACAACTCTTAAGACTACACCTAGAGGACTAGCCGATTTATATAGATTACATATGTACTCTGTTTAATGTTATCGCCAAATACATACATACATAATTAATCATTACAACTCTTCAGTCAGGTTAGCTTCTCTCAGTTACGACCTAGCTTCTCTAATAGCTACGATTTTATTTTCTTTTTTGTTAATCAGCTTCAAACCAAACTATTTTGACTTTTTTCAACCTTAATATAAGATATATGTGTCCTAATGGGTGATTTTTTAACCAATTGGGTTTAGAAAAATGTAAAAAATACAGACAATTAGCTAAATTGAATGTGATAATAACTGGCAAGCGTTTTTCGTGATTGCTTGGTGAAATGTTAAACTTTACTGAACATTTTTGACCTTATAACATGTCAAGGACCAAATTTGATACTGAGAAAAAATGCAAACAGCAAAAATATCACCTTCTATAAATAATTGTGTTTTTTATTTGCCTCTAAATAACGACAATATTCATATTTCAGACGCTTTTATGGTAAACATCTTAATATTTTTGGAAAGAACGTAACGTAACGTTGAGGCTTCCGCAGATCATTTTTTCAATGAAAAGCAATGAGAACGATTACCGAATCGTATTGTAATTTCTGTCCGTTCCTTTACGTTGCGTTAAAATAATTAAAAAACGATACAATTTGTGTAAATAAAAAGTAAAACCCCGTTTAAACTAATTAGCAAAAAGTAAATAGAGTACATGTAAGTGAAATAGATTAGTTTTTAATATTAATTCAGGTTTTTTTTATTATTACAGTTAAAAACGAGAGATTTTTTATTTTAGGGAACAGGGCAATTTTATGCGCAGTTAAAAAACAAATGTTTTTCATATCCACAAAAAATAAATAAATGTGTGTGAAGATAACTGCAAAGACAAAAATGAAAAATTTGAGCAGAGCTAAGGTTAAAGTTAACAGAGCAATGTTAAGTGGTTAACAGAAAATACAAAAAATGGTTAAGGAAGAAATCACCCAAATATACTGGATATTTCAAAACAGGTTTCCTCTCGATCGGGCGTTATTTGGGACCAGAGATATAGTCAACGAAAAGCTAATTGTTTTCTTAAAATGAGCAGCAAAAATTGCCTTGTGTGGGAAATGGACCTAGTGGTTAGACATGGTAACAAGGATTCCAAAACAGTTTTCGTTACTGTCGGGCGTTACTTGGGACCAGAGATATAGTCAACGAAGCTAATTGTTTTCTTAAAATGAGCAGCAAAAATGGACTTGTGTGGGAAATGGACATAGTGGTTAGACATAGTATCAAGGATTCCAAAACAGTTTTCTTACGGTCGGGCGTTATTTAAATAGAGCTATAGCCGACGAAGCTAATGCTAATTACTTTCTTAAAAGAGCGAAAAATAGTGTTCTGTATAAATGGAGCTAAATCGGGTAAGAAAATAGACGTGCGGGGTAATGACTCTAGTGGGCTGGATAGCCACGGTATCAAGGATTCAAGAACAGATTTCGTTACGATCGGGCATTACTTGGGGATTACCAGAAAAGCTGTTCCAGGCAGGAACGTCTGGGACATAAAAAATGATTTTCTAAAAGCATTTAAAGCAATTGCTCTTGTAAATTTTTCCAACACTACATAAAATTTTTTTCAAAATAACATACATTGTTATTAAGAACACAAACATATTTTTTTTTTCAATAAATATGTAAAATGTTGTGTTTTTATAAATAAATGTTATAGAAGAGTTAATTAAGTAATCTTATAATTATCGTTTATTTATCTTATCTACGAAGGCACAATCAAATGTACATAAATACATACATATGTACAAAGCTACTGATCATCAAATATTATAAAAATGATATTTTACAATCTCTGCACCACGAGACAGCTGGCAATGGAAACAAAAAGAAAAAAAAACACGTAAAAATTATTAAACAGCAGGTAAAGGTAAATATATTTAAAGAAATAACGTGTTGTAAAAATCACAACAACAAAAACACCAGGAATAATAAATAATCGGAAGGAAAACACAAAAATAAGCATTGAATGTTTGTGGAGAAAAAGAGGGTCATTGAATTACAACAACAATGCATATTCGTACATAGATAGGTAGGTAGGCACATATAAGGCCGACATACATATACATGCATAAATACATACATATGTACATATGTAGAATAAAATGAGAGGGAAAATATAAAATATATGTAATTGTTACACAAGACCCAGTTAGCACCAAAGATTATTGCTTATATGTACATCCAAATGTACATATGTGTACGTAGAGGGAAAAATTAAAACAAAACGCCATAGAAGAAACTGCCACATGCTAAGAAAATAAAATGCCAACAGAAACTTGTAAATCCATATTTAATATAAATACAATGTATGGTATGCATTATATGTACATACATAACTACATAAATATATATGCGTATGCAGGTAATACTTACATTTTAAAATTTGGTACGAAAATATTTAATATTTTGTTATTTTAAACACTCTTATTTTGTTATTTTATACACTCTCACATACATATATATATACTGTGTACTGCAAGTCAATAATTATTGCAATTTCATTAAACAAATAATTAGAGAGATCGTTGTGGGAGTGTTTAAATAAAATAAATTATTTTGTCTTTAATTTTTTTTTCGCTGTGATTTCTGCTTTCTATAAATCTACACATACACTAGCAACAAGTTATTTATTTTTTTCATTCCTGCTCTGTGCACATTTTTACATGCAATTATCTAATGTTGTTGTTGGGTATTTTTTTGTTTTTCTTTATTATATTTACAACACATAAACACAACCGTAACTAGAAGCGAACACAACCGCACGACTCAAAAGTAAACAAACAAATGAATCGCACACAAAAATATCACAATGAGGTATTCTTTGCTTTTAAAAACTGAACATCTCTCTTGAAAAGTTTTCAACCGGTTTTTCTCTTAACATAATAGTAGAGTAGTGTTCTCTTAAGATGATCATATATGTACATATGCTTGCTCCTAACATGTTATGTATGATAATTTAACATTTTAAAATATTAAAAAACAAATATTTTTTCCTTTAAAATTTCACATCTTTATTATTATAAATTAAAAAATAAATCAAATAATTATTAAAATAAAATTTAAAAAAAAAATCATAAATTCAATGGTCAAGAAAAAAAAAGATGGAAATTAAAGAAACATATTTTATTTGTCTTCATTAGTATTTGCTTCCTCTGCTGCGTCAACAGTTTCTATATTATTGCTACTTCTGAGACCTCTTATACTGATGTCGTATACCACCTCCTCAATTTTCTTTACATCATACTTCAAAGCGTCAAAACGTTTGCGTAAAGCATCGTTTTTTAGATTTAACAAACGATAGCCGGAATTAAGATCAGCCATAAACCGTGATATTTGCAATGGACGATCGTAATCGCCCATTGTAACGGAATTTGTAGCGAAACGTGATAATTCTGATGCCATCTGTAGGATACCCATGAGATAGTCTTCAATGTCCAAATGAAATCCTTCTGCATGATGGGTTTTTACTGAAAATTATAAATAATAAACTTTAAATTATTTTAGAAATTACGAAAATCTATGGCAAATTATTTTAATAAAGTGAGCCCTTATAGACGTAACATAATAAATAAATCATTCTCTTCATACTCTGTTGAGAATTATTAAAGACGGTTCTATCAAAGGGAAAGATATTTAAATATTTTCTATAAGGAGCTATGAGAGCACTTGGGACGCAACGATATTCCAGATAACTATAGAGCGGTTGATCTGGCCATTAAACTCTCCTATGAATTCTCTACTTTGGGAATTCCTTTAAGGACCTGCGTGCTTATAATGCAAATGCAGTTATGGTTTCCGTCAACACAAGAAGGGCGGCTTCGGATACGGGCAGAAAGCTGCTTAAACTCTAAAAGAGCACGCTCAGTATGGCTGCTGTAGTCATTACTGGGCTTTGGTTTATGGGCATTCATGCATGAGCTGAAGAGACGAAAAAGAGCAGGAAATAGTTCTTCATCCACTGCGTGATTTAAGCGAAGCAGAAGCTCGGAATAATTCCGAGGTTAGGGAAACATATAAAACTGTGGCATGAATATTTCTCCACCTTCCTTGGATTGAGAGCCACCTCTACCTATTTATATTTTCTAAATACTACGAAACTTGGAGGTGATAATAAAGTTCAATAGAGTTGCAAGCATATAAACAAAATTATCGCTGAAAGAAGATACCAACAAAGTTATAAACTCTTAAAAAACGATTGAAAATGAGTAAGCTTTTTTTAACTTTTGGAGGCTTATTTTAAAAAATAAAATCCTTGCCGATGGAAGTATCAGGTATCTATTGGAGGGACTCATAAATTGCCCACTAGACTGAAAGAGCTTCCTCTTCTAAACAAATGTAATTCGGATTATTTCTATCACAGACCTTAATTGTTAAATTACTCTCATTGGATTTGCACTTACATCCCAACATTTCTGCAACAGTTTCACGTGTTACAAGAAATCCTGCCTCTAGATAAATCACCATGGCACTAAGGAATACCAAACGCTGTGTAATATACGTCCAATGATCCGAATAGCTATATACATTAGAGAAAGTCAAAATAAAAAATATTTATTAAAAAACATCCCACATTCATTTCCTAAGACTGTGACTCACCGATAATATTGTCCCGTTGGTATAATTTCCGCCAATTTTTTATAGCTTTCAGCACACAGGGAGATGTGCTTGCGGGCTTGGGTACAAGCATAATCAACTATGAATGGAACAAATATATTATATTATTTGGAGATAATAAATCAATTAAAAAAGCATACTTTTTGTTAAATCACAGTGTATGATTTGCAACTGAATGGTGGCTTCCTTGGCTAAATGCTCTATTTCACGTACAACCACACGTATTTGCTGGATATAATTTTTTTATTAAAGACGAGGTAATAAGAAGGGAATATTATTATAACTAACCTCACGAATTTCCTGTTCATTGTCAATATATTTTTGATAACTTTCGAAAACGTTTAAATTAATAAAATTACTCATTTCGGTTTGTTTATTTCGCCACCAGTAAATTTTTATTTCTATTGAAAATTGTTTTTACGTTCTTGTTGTTGCGCCTAAATGCCGGTAAATTATTACAGACGACGTATAGATTGACGCCGTCAAGAATTAGAAGTAGAGTCGTACAGTTAACAATGCTTCTGAAACTATATTAAAAGCAAATCAAATCATTCACAATAAGTCGAAATGAAAACATATTTTTTTTAATTTATTTTGTTATAAATGTAAATAAATGCCCCTTGTCGTTTAAAAAAGGGTAGGTATGTTTGTGTGGCGGTGGATTTTTTATAATCTGAATAGAAGAAATATTGTTTGTTGTCCGTCTGCTGATGTACTGTATTTCAATAGATCATTGTGATTTTTTAGAATTTTAAATAGAATGACACATCGGTGGATGCCTCCGCTAACAGATGTGAATATTACTTATTCCAGACATCCACCATACAAAGACGATATGCAGTAAATATATTTATGATAATACAGTACCCATTTCGAAGTCGCCGTGGTGTAGTAGGTAGTGTGTTGGCTTACTATTCGTAAAGCCCGGGTTCGTATCCCAGGTCAGACATCAAAAATGAAATATGAAAAAAAAAATATTTCTTCGGCGACTTCCTCTCAGCAGATTTCTGGCAAAAACTCTGAGAGTAAAATAAAACTGCCATGAAAAAGTTTCTCAAAATTCTGTCGTTCGGAGTCGACGTTAAACTGTAGGTCCCGCCACTCACGTATAAAATTAACGCACACAACATGAGTGGTGTGAGAAGCTAGGCCGTAATCCTGACTGAAGGGTTGTAATGGCCAATTATGTATGTATGTATGTACCCATTTCGAATAACGGCACTTTGATGAGTTTCTATTTTATTCACCACACCGGATAAATTCACCACATTTCGGAGAAACTCACCACAACTACAAAATCCGCGAACCCCAAAAAATTAAATTTATTTTTTATTATTTATTTTTTTATTATTTATTCTTTTTTCCATCGAGCATATATCCACCAAGTCCACACAACATCATCATCGTTTTCCTGAACGAGCGAACGAACAACAAACAACAACAAACCCCCCACTTACAAACTAACCAGCTAACCCTAAAACTACTTTAACAGAAACACGCACACCCTACATACGCCATTTTTCTCGTTTTGTCTTGACCCACCTGGGAATTGAACCGTGGCACTGGGCGTGTCTACAATAAGGCTTACTTCTACTAACTACCTTTAGGCAGACAGACCACGTAGTGTACACAATAACAAATGTGGTAATTTTTACTTAATAAACCCGGAAACGGAAAAAGAATGTGCGAATTATTTAATAAAATATGTATTTATAGTATGAACAACGAACTTGTACAAAAGCACTAAATTTTTCAACACTGATGTAATATGTTTTGACTTGGCAACGCTGAATATGACATTTCTACACTTTTACCATTGCGGTAGGTAGTCTATATAAACAATTAACAGAACAAAAAGTTGTAGTATTTCATAAAAAAGTCACACAATTTCAATTAATAAAATAAAAGATTAATTAAAGCGTATCAAGACTTAATCTTAAAGTAAACAAGTTTCTAATCAGACATTAGAAATACAATAGCAACATGTCATACGTAAGCCGAATGAAAATTGAAAGAAAAAATAATATGCTAAAAACATAGTTGAAAAGAAAATAAATTAATGACGAATTTAATTTTTTCCGTATAAGGGCGGTTATAATCCCTATGAACAACAACAACAAGGTGGTTACCAAGCAGGATATGCGGCACCACCCGGAGCCTATCCACCACAAAATGCTCAGGTTTCTCCTGAAGCCCAGCAATGGTTTAATATGGTCGATCAAGATCGTTCCGGAAAAATTAATGCCCATGAATTGAAAGCCGCTCTGACAAATGGTCGTGGGGAGAATTTTTCCGAAGCATCATGCAAATTAATGATCAGTAAGTAATTCTAAAGAAATTTACAATACATATATAAATCAGTACGTACTACTGTTTATGATTAGAGTTTGCCCATGTGACGTCATATATACATACAAAAATATTTATATTAATAGGTATATATATGGGTGCATCTGACGTGTAACAAAAACAAACAGTAGTAAAAATTAGTGACAAACAATTTTCAGTGTTAATGAAACGATTAATCGATTGATCACATGACGGGGGATTATAAGTTTTCGTTAGAATTTTTAAAATGAAATTAATTTTTTATTTGTTACGTATTGTTTAAATTTTATAAAACTGAATTGTTTATTTATTAACTAGCTGTACCCTGCGCGTGTTGCCGCGCCACCCAATTAAAATAACTTTGAAGGAAAGACATTAGGTTAGGTCTTAGGTTAGGTGTGAGTGGTAGCTCTGATTTCACAAAGCTAACTTGAGTACGCATAGCGGCCCGTTGTGATGCCACGGGTGAACACAGTCCCTGTACTGACCAAGTTTCACCAAAATCAGGGAAGGAAAGACATTACACAAATATCAAATTAATTTTGAATCATTTTCTTGATTTTGTTTCCCGTTGTCCAGATGATTCAGACGAACAGACCTGAGTAGTAGTAGTTTCTAATCTCACTTTTCGTTGTTCAAGTGATTCATGCCAACGGGTCTCAGCGGCATGTGCTCGAAGATTTTCCAGTCTCAATGCTAGTTGCCCGCCTGATTCTGAGGTTCGTAATGGTCTTTCCTTCCGTGCTCGAGGTGTAGGTCGACCGCTTTGGAGGCATGATTGCACGGGAATGACGTGAATAATGTGTTAAATTTATTAGAATCTCACGATGTACCCAATCCAATTGAACCCAACAGCATTTTTAAAAATTTTCCAAAATTAAAATGTTTCAAATTTTACGGGAAAGAGTTATATATACTAAATGTTATTAAAATCATAAATGATAAATGCTAAAATGTCTGGTATTTTTTGCCCGATCAACACATGATCAAATGCATAGTTTACGATTCAATTTATTTTGAATAAATGGCGCCATCTTTCGTAAATTAATCGCAGCAACTTAGAAACATCCGTGGACTTATGGCCAACACCTTTGCTAAAGATCATATCATGATCTAATGCACAGCTTACGATTTAACTCATTTTGAGTAATTTTCAGTGACACTACCTCTCTTAAATTGGCCATACCAATTTAGAAACCTTCCCCGGCTCATGCGCAACAACTTTGCTGAAGATCATAGCATTATCAAATGTTTAAAACAAAACAAAATTACGTTAAAGCAAAACACAATTACTTTCTCTCCCGATATTTTACAGTTTAAATTTAAATTATGCTGAACCCACAACCCTTGATTACCGGGCACTCACTTGAATTATTTTAAATTAATGAAAAAGTTCGTTATTCTATTGGATATTTAACATGTAATAAGAGTTAGTTAGCTTTTTAGTTTGGTTACTACTCAGAGTTTCTATTTTGCTCATAAGATGCAAACCTGAATTTCCTTAAAAGTTAGTTCGAGCGTTAAAGTTGACCACATGGGCAATAGTAGGTGTTATGTTAATGTTAATTTTTTTCTACTGCGGCCCCTACACAATAAGCTAGTTGGTCGTTTGCTTCACACGTTTTGATTATCAACGACTAGACTTATAAATTGTTTTTGTAGCATAATGCTGATCTTCGGTTGAATGTAAATCGAAGTTTTTTAATCTTCAACCAACAAAGGACTTACCGTTGTCAAATCAGCCCTCCAACGTTGCGATTAGTTTTACAACTTTATTTAGTCGTTTACCAGAATTTGGCGGCCATAGCCAGATTTCATGAAGTTATCTTCTCATTTTGGAGGTATTAGGCTGTGATTTAATTCAAAAAAAAAGTTTGTAAAAATTGTCTTATTGTGCTCATTGTCTTGTCGTTCAAATTGGCAAAATTATTTGTCAGATGTGATCATTCCTAAATTTAAAAAATCTAAATAAAACTGGTTTTTATTTAACAATAGGTTTTACTTATACCTCTTAAGTAGCACTCTACTACTATTGGTATTAGGAATGATTTTTCACAATTTTATGTTATGATGATCATTCGGTTTTCGTTGCCTGAGACAGATTTCACTACTTGTGTATTTATAGCCCTAAAATATGGATTTTATTTAATGTTATCCTCTGTTACATAGGTTATCCATGTACAGCATATTTGCTAAGTATGCTTCAGGAATATTTTAACAGATATATAAACGTGTTTTTAATTAAAATTTTGCCTCGATTTTTTGCTCATTTAGATTTAAATAAACTTAAAGTATTTATTATTTATTGTCATAAATCGTTATATGACATTAGTTTTTAGAGGACTAATTTTTATGAAAAAGCTTCTCTAATTTATCTTTGGGAATCGACGTTGGATGTATGTTGGTGCTGCCACTCAAGTAAGGTTTACATACACGACATGGGTCCTACGAATTATTAAATATTCATCTTAAATATATGTATCTTGCTTTACTGTTTCCAATATTCTTTTCCATAATCTTTTGTTATGCCCGTTCTTTTAAGGTATGTTTGATAACGATGCTAGCGGTACAATCGATATTTACGAATTTGAAAAACTATTCCAATACATTAATCAATGGTTGCAAGTTTTTCGAACTTATGATCGTGATAATTCTGGTCATATTGATGAAGGTGAATTGAGTCAAGGTAATATAATTGTGTAAAAAGGTTTTACAACGAAATAAACTACTAAATCGATTATAATTTTAGCTCTCACGCAAATGGGTTTCCGTTTCTCGCCAGAATTCATACAATTTTTGATTAAAAAAAATGATCCAGGAAAGCAAAGCGAAATTTCTGTGGATCAATTCATTGTATTGTGCGTACAAATTCAACGTTTTACGGAAGCGTTTAGACAACGAGACACTCAACAGAATGGTATTATAACAATTGGTTTTGAAGACTTTTTAACTGTTGCATTGGGCTGTTCGATATGAAAATGAAAAGTATTTTTATAACTTTATACACTTTTTGAAAACTAACAAAAGTTTTGCATAAAAGATCATAATTGCTTAGCTTTATAAATACTAATAATGAATCATATTTATTGCACTTCATAGAAATCTCCAAATAATCGACATATGTGTATGTATATATATATTATTAAAGTAAAACAAACAAATTTTAAGAATGTTATTTAAATACTTTTAATCTATTACTTTCGAAATATTTATAGATATGTATGTACATTTCTCTATACAAATATTTTTTTGGTACAAACACTTTAATAAAGGCTTGAAATATATTTTTATTCAAATGAAAACATATGTTTTACTTATTTTCTTGCATGCTGTGCTATTCAACTTCATTTATTTTATTTGTTTCATTAACTTACCATTTGTCCTAAGTGTTTGTGTAAATATGTTACTATATTTGAATTAATGAGGGACAATTTGAATTATTTTTTAATTACATACAAATTTAACCATGAGCATTCTCTTTTCCCATTAATTTGATTCAAAGAATGTAGCCTCTACTTATTCATAGTTGGACTGTAAGTGGCTAAGTATGTTACTACAACTAACTACTAACAAGTTCAACATAGTTTGCGGTCGTATTCAGTTTCTAAAATAAAATATTTTATAACTTAAGGAAGTTTTTTTTTATAACATATTTTATTTATTGACAGTAACTTAATTTTACTAAATTTTTATAACTTTATAAGTTTCCATTATTTATTAAATTTATATATGTACTTATGTTTATATACTAAAATATATTTGTTACTATTAATTAATAGGATCATAATATTTTTGCCTTGTATCAGTTAGATATTATTTTTACAAATTTTTAAACGGTAATATTTGTTTTATAAATAAAAATATCAAAACCAAGTCCTTTTATTCTAAATTTAATTGAATAGAACAAAGAATAATGCATCAGTGCTATTATTATTACGAGTTTCGTTACTTGGGTTTTTATTTAGATTTGATTAATTCTAGCTTTAGGTATCTATTTGTAGTAAATTTTTTCATATTTATTTATTTATGCTACATTCATACATGTGCTAATTTTTTCCGCTGATAATTTAATGGCTCTTTTATGAATACCAATTGAACTTCATTTGATTTGCCAATTCTCTAAAATGGTATTAAAAATTGCAACTGACAACGAAAAGTTAAAAATTTCACTTGTAAACAACATTTTTGTAAACACAAATTGAAACTGAAATTCAATTGCTAATCATATTAGACCCATAACTTATATTAATGACGATGTAAACTTAAATATTATTGTATATAGTTACAGGATTATATATATTTATGTGGTAAATAAGCTTGTATCAATTATACAGACCTGCAAAGAGAACGAAATCCATTTGCCTACAGATGGTTTAAGAAAGTTGTAATTCTCTAGGAAGTTGAACTCTTCTTTCAAATACTGTTTTTTGATTGCTTGACTTAATTTGTTTAAGCTCTAGAAAACTAATTTATTTATGCTGCATTTATTTTTAATTTCAATTTAATTCTCGTTGTTTTTAAACCGGGATTTTGAGCTCAAAAATGAATCATTTTTTGAAAGATTCATAAAATAATGAAAATCGTCATACCCTACTGTAATGTTGTGGTTGCCTAGTAGCTAAATATTCACAAAAACCGTTAAATAAGGTTTTACATACGAGTTAATAAATAAAATTGAACCATTTATGAAGCGAATAGCAACTGGTAAAGAACCCAAGCCCATCCAGAAAGGTATCTAGACTGTTTTATTTCAATAAGATACTCTTTGTGTTATTACCTTCAAAATCACAACTCTATTTCCTTTTTACTACACCTTATTTATTTGATTCCTAAAAATGCTTAAACTTCTTTTCATTACTTGAATAGCATTCTTTTGTCTTGTGATTCTTGCATTTAGAAGTTGTAAACAATTTTCTATTGCAGGCCTATATTATTAATAAATCTTATGAGATTTATATACAAATATTTTTATTGTTTTTAACAAATTTATAACTTTTGAATTAAGTCTAGAAGTGACTATTCGTTTCCTACGATATGCTTCATATAGTATGTAATTTATTTATATTTTTTGTTGTTTTTATTTTCGATATAATATAGTAGTATACAAACTTTTTTCTTTTAAAAAAATTATAAACATTGGGATTTTTCCATCTATGAAAAGTTTTTAGAAAAAAAAAACAAAAAAATATTATTGATATGGTAAAATATACTTTATTGGTATCATATAATGGCATCATACATGTTTATATTTAAAAATAATAAAAAATAAAATAAAATATTGAAAAAGTTAAATCAGTCAAAGTTAAAAAAAGTGAAATCAGTCAGGGTTTTATAATAATAAAGAAAATCAGTCTTTACAAAATATTTAAACATAAAATCTAATAACTTAATAATAATAAATTATAAAATAAAAATTATAAACTAATATTAAATGACTTTCTTATTCGAGCTTTTATTCTTAATGGTTATGCATACATGTGAGTATAAAAAAAATTAAATACCATCCATATACGAACGATATTCTTTTATTAGATAATTTAAAAACTATTTTTTATAACATAGTAAAATAGTTGCACGCGGAGAATAACGTTTGAGTAAGACTTCCATTAGCACTTAATCGAGTATTACTTTAAAAACATTTATTTTTAATTTAAAATGTAACGACTAAGTGGAAGACATTAGAAACAAGGCTATTGTTTAGGAACGCAATTAAAAAGTAATTTTTTTTTCAACATATGTAAATATAAATTTCTAAATATTTTTTGCCAAGTTTTCTTTTAAGATCAACACTTAGAAAATGACCCATATTCATGCAGTGCATTGTGTAGAAATATAAAAAGAAAATCATACAGGAGTAAAGTGCAACATATTTATTTTGAAATAATGTTGTTATTGTTTTTTTTGTTTGTTTTAATGACCAGTAGTAAAACCTTCGTAAATTTTTGCTGTGTAAATAATTCCCACTTTCTTTTTTCTGTTGTAATTAAACATATATAAGATCCGGCAATCAGTTCACAACTATGACATCGACACTTGTAGTTTAGTTAGCGCACTACCAACTAGACTTGTTAGAAAGGGAACTTAGTTTGCCAGGATAAAAGGGGGGGGGAGTGTTGAATTAACAGGAGGGACAATGCCTTTATAAGATCGCTTGCTACAAGAGTACTTTTCAATACTACTACCTCTGCGCAATGAATCGAAAATATAATATTACAATAGTTAAGAAAAATCTCTATCCTCCTCTCTCCTCTCTTAGTGTGCTTCAAAGTTTATAGAACCTCTGTAGTTTGGTAAATAATTAAAGAATTTTTGAAGGAAACAAACTTTAACAAATAATATCCTCATTAGAAGAGTATCTCCAACATAATACCACATATATGAATAAGTTTCAGGAGACTCCTCCTAATCTCGCTGAATAAATCAAATCTTATCAGAATCGATAACAAAAACCTTAAGTCTCGTGTCTAACCTAAATATAACACCTCCTTTAAATACAACTGTTATTTGACATATTACGATGGTATGGTATAATTTGAAACACGGTAACAGTAATTAATTCTGGCATCTATTGATGAAAATATGGACAAAAAATAGATAGGATTTTACAGGAGATCGAATTGTATTTTGTTAAAATTATTTTTCAGAAAAGTTTAACCCCTGTATGTATATACATAAACTATAACGTGATAAATTTAAAATTTTGTAGTCCGGTACTTTTTTGTCTAAATTTTTCTTCTTTGCAGTGTTAATTTATGAAAATCAAGTGTTATGGCCCTTCTGTATTCAGGCAGCGATATGTTTTTAGACTTTGTTAAGGATAATCTTAAGGTATAAAAAAATAGGGAAATCTAAGTGCATAGATTTTGCCTATATAATTATCAAAAACCTACATCTGGGTTAGTGAAGACTTGGTTTGTTAAGGACCACCTTCACCTAGTACAGAGAGCCAATTAGAGCCCAAATTTAAATATCAGAAATTACGAAGAAAGCACATTATAACAATATTAGTATCGTTTTGAATTTATAATATGCTTTGGTTCACGTATAGATGAAATCGGTCCCGAGTATACAGGAAAAGAGTGGTATAATCTACGAATGGAGGCTATATTTTATTTAAAGGGTATACAATTCTAAGTACAAGGTTTAGCTAATAGTTCGAAAAGTTATTAGAATTTCAAATTTTAATTCAGTTTAATAGTGGCCTCATAAGTAGAAGAAAATTTTGTGTTCATCTATTTTATAACCTAATATATTATTTAATTAAAGAAATTAGTTTTTTTTTTCTCGAAAATAGTATTGTATATATCTGTAATTGTATATCGAAAAGAAAGATAGGCAGATAACAAAATATTTATAATAGTTTCAGTTCTGTAGTTAATGAAATTAGAAACCATCTTCGCTTTAAGAACACAGAATTTAAGAATTAAAGTCGAGTATTTAATTATTTTTTAATTCTTAATTTTTGTTTTGTATAAAAGTCTACAAACGTTTAGGAGAGAAAATTACTACATGTTAATTGAAATTAGGTTAGGTTAGGTTTGAGGACGTGTACTTGTTATTGGGACAAGTACAATACTTGGAGGTTGAAGTGACCTCCTAAAAAGTGGGATTAACATGTTAATAACATTTTAAATGAATTTTAAAAATTAATAGCATTTTTATTAAAATTGTAATACGTCCTAAAAAGTGGGATTAATATGTTAATAACTTTTTAAATGATTTTTAAAAATTATTAGCTCTTTTATTAAAATTAATCATTAACTGCCATGGAATAAAAAGTTAAAATTATTTAAGCAGTTCTGAGCTCTACTATTATTTAAAAAAAAATTTATAAATTTATAATTTAAAATATTTTTTTATTCCTATTTTTTATTAATTAAATAAAATTAATAATTTTTTTTAAATGATAGTAAAGCTCAGAGAATAATTTTGTTTTGAAAATATAAATAAACATCTTTAGATTTTGCTAGACTTTTGAATGAAGTATCAACTAAACTTAGAAAACAAGATTAATTATTGATTTTAATTAAAGATTAATTATTAATTTGATTAATTATTAATTTGAATTTAAATATTTTTTAAATAATAAAAAAATAAAATTAAATTAAAAAAATAATAAAATTACATACTATTTCTGTATGGTAAATAATTTGAGACAAACAAAATTTGAAACAAAATTATCTTCTCCATTGAGAATAAATATAATATTATAAAAATGAACTGGATTCCAAAACTATATGGTCAGGTTTAAGTGTCAATTATAATCGAATGAACAGTATATTATAATTATAAAAGAAAATTTGTCAAAAAAAATTTTAAGATTTTTATCCAGAACAATGATTTCTAAGACATGGGAATACTAAAATGTGGTTCGAAATTGATAGGAACTCGTCCATAATATTTATGGACATAATAAAATAGCATGTAAATAGATCTATAGATCATTAATCATACTGGTGAATTTTGAATTAGATGTGCCAATATCCGAATACAAATCACTTTGCTAATTTTGGAAGTTCAATTTAGTCTAATGTAAGACCATAAAACAAGTGCAAAGGCACACAAAGCACAGTGCGGATTAAACATAGTCATACAACACAATAAAAGAAGTGGAAAGACACATACATCTCGTAATGTATTCTGTATAGAATTCTATATAGATTTGTGTTAAAGTAGGCCTTAAATGATGACCAGGCGAATACTATTTGTTGTACAAAATATTGTTTCTTAGTATTGATTTAAATAATCAAAAATAAATTCAAATGAATAAATAATTTACATAAAATACATTTTGTTAGCCAACTGTTTAGGTAGTCAGTGTGAACAGTATGAACTTCTAATTGACGCATTAATTGTGCTCACAAATTATATATCCCGTAGCAAAGTAAAACGTGAGTATTTGATTTGTTCGAATGTTGTGTGTACTCTATAAATTGTTTTAAAATTCTGGTCATGCAAACTTCCTTACATGAAAAATATTTAAAATTCAATTTGAAGTCAAAAGTGATGTGAACATATTAATAGATTAGGTTGGAATCATCTGATGGAAGCTCTACGTTCTTAAGGCAAATATATAAAAAAAAATTGATTGGAAAGTAACTATTAATGTTAATTTATATCAACATTTGTCCCGACTGTAAATGAAACCTTAGATATTAATGAGATTATTACAAAAACCTTTGAAATTATTGTCAATAGTTTTGAAATTAATATTGTGAAATTATTAAGGAAAATTCCATAGTACTTTCTAAAAAAAGCAAGCAAAATAAATAATAAAATACACTTAAAAATAATTATATAATTAAGCACAAAATAATAAGAAAAGTATATATATATAAGTATGTATACATATGAATTGCACTTATTGCTGTAATATTAACGGAAAATTATATATATATACATATACACACATATATATGCTTGATATATACATATATATATATATAATTTTATTTTTTTGGTTTAAATATTTTTTATATTGTAATTTGGTTAGAAAGTATATTTTACGCTGACGTGACGTAAGTAAGTAAAGCTAAATCTTGTTATATATGTTTTTATTTTAAACTTAATTTTCTATGAATATGTATAGTATGTGTTTATGTATGTATGTATGTATGTATGTAAGTATTTATGTGTTTTCATAAAAACAAAATTAAAAAGTAAATTTCAAAAATCTAAAAATTTAAAACTAAAAAAAAGATCATTATGAAAAAAAATGCTTATAAACTAGTTTTGATTATGAATTGTTTTTTAAGGAGTATTTTTGTTTTTGTTTCTTATCCCTTGTGGTTTTTGTTTTTTGTTCTTTAAAGCAAATAAAAGTATACAAATATAAATATAAACTTATAATTCCACTTAGAATGGTTATAGAACAACATTTTAAAATAAATCATATTTCTGACATAAAGTAACAATAATATTGTAATAGGCTCGCCAGGTTAACAATGTACAAACATGTATATATTTTGTGTAATTTTACATGTGCTTAATTTAAAACAAAAAACATTATTTTTAAAAGCGGTTTCATAAAACATAAAATATTTTGCAAACGTTTATAAATTATTTTTGTTTTTTTTTTGTTTTAGTTTTTAATTGTTAATACTAAAAAGGAATTATAAATTTCGTTTTTAAAGGAATAAATGGCAAGTGATTTAAGTTAGTGTGTTTGTTTTCATTTTAGTATAAGACGGTGGCACATAAGTTAATAATTTTTTGAAATTTATACAACAATAAAAAGGTATGAAAAATTAACTTTGGTAATGAGAGCGAAATTCTCATGTTTCTGTTAGTCTTAGTTAGTGCAGGTCTGTTGACAATTTTTAAAATTTTTAGATTTTAAAAAATTAACTTTGGTTATTGGATAACTTATATTTATACACGTTATGTCATGATTATGTGAATTGTTTGCTGTTTTATACTCCTTCCTGTTCTGTATTCCAAATCTTCAAATCTTTTGCTGTCCTGGACACAAAAAGTGTTTAGCAAGTATAATAAAAATTTTATAATGATATTAAAATTCCGGTACCATTCAAAAGACAGAATAGAAACAATTATTGAATTTCTATACAAAATTTTGATTGATAGAAGTTTATAGTTCTGTGCTGTACATCGATTAAGAATATTCTCTTTGAGATTTCATATTTTTGCTGTTCTGTTATCCACTTCCAATTTGTTTCCAGTTCTTTTATGTGGGAAAAGCTCTTGTGGTATTCACATGTGTGTCGTAGTGAGCTTCAACTTGAGGAAGCAAATGGATTAAAATTTTCAAAATCCTTTGATGCTGAATACTTTAAGAACCCTAGGATTTTAAATATTTTTAAAGTCAAACGTTTTCATATCAATCGCAGTATAGAAACATTTTTGTTGTTAGCAATAATTGCACCTGTTCTGTATTTCGAAAGCGAGAAGTATTTTTTTTCGAAATTTTACTATTTTGCTCTCTCTCCACTTATATATTCTTCCGATTTATTTTATTATTTGAAAAAGTTTCTGTGCAAGCAAATTGAACTACATTTGTAGCATCTTTTGATTAGAAATATTCTTTCAATGGACCATGTTTTAATTCCACTAGAAATTTAGAATTGTGATACTTTTTTTTATCATAAGCTATTCTGCAATCTGCACGGAATATCTTTATGTAAAAACCATCGAATCTTGCTGATCTCTAATAAATCGAGTAGATTTTTCACTTCAAATGTCTCTGGTGAATACAAATTGAATAAAATTTACAGAATTTTCTGATTCTAAATATTTTTTTCTTTCAATTTTTAAACGTTTTCACTACCTTAGGAATACAGAACAGGAACGCAAAATATTCTTGTCTTAATTTTTATATAAATTTTGTTAAATCTAAATGCAATTCTCATTATATATACTTGATGAATACACATTTAAATAGATTCGATAAATATCGATTTCAATATAAAAATTAAAATTATTTTAAGATATTTTTGTTCGTATATGTTTTGAAAATGTTTTTATAAAAATGTCCGTTCGTCCGCCCCTTCAAAGTCACCTAAAGCATAAGTGTTGTAAATTTTGTAAGTTCGGCTCCTTAATATTCTTGAAACATTTTCAGCAATTGTTATCTATCGTGCTTCCATGACTGAGCCATCAGATAGGCCCACACTCATTTGGAACAGTCAATTATTAATTTACTGTTGGAATCATCGGAGACATTGGCACTCGATGTTGATTCGTATTTAACGGAGTATTTTGAACGTCGCTTGCTGGCCAGTTGTGGTAAATTTGAATGATGTTTGCGCACATGTACACCCAAATTACCGCGTTGTTTTGATTTGTACGGACAGTAGGGACATTGATGGGATGGTTCTTTGCCACCACATTCAACATTTTCATGGCGCCTCAAAGTTGACTTCCAGCGATATTTTTTACCACAGTGGCGGCATTCATAAACAGGTTCCCCGTCCGGTCCAATGCTGGTAGGACCCAAGTTGGAATTATCATTGGGACTGGTGCTATTGTTGCCAAAGTCTCCCAGAGAAAATTCTAAATTGCGAAAGGCTTGAGCTTGAGCTTGAGCTTGGGCAGCTAAATTTATATATTTTTGAGATTCATCTGACAAATAGCCGCCCGGAGACGCTGTGCTGCCGTTTGGTAGTATATTAGGTATTTGGGCTCTAGATGAGCCACCTTCCATTAAGTGTATATCATCGAAACCACTATAGCGATTATCATCTTCGTCATCGCCATCGTTATTGTCCGAGGTAGTCGTTTCGTTATCACATTCCGAAGTTCTTTGTTGTCTTAGAAATGTTTCCAAAATTTTTGATGTGGAATGCTCCTCTACCTTTAGACTTTTATTCAATTTACCCGAATGGAATTTTAACAGCTCTTGGGCTCTGATTTGTTGCTGAAAGCTATGATAACCGTCTCTGATTAACGCAGCTGCTATGACAGCAGCTTGAGGATTTGTGTTTGTATTTGGTACAGTTACGGCTCCAGGTGCGGGCACAGACACAGGTACCGGTTTTATAACACTTGGATTGGGCGTTATAACTAAGCCGGTAACAGGATTTATAATTGGTTTAATATCTAAAGGTTCTGCTGCAGCACTGGCAGATGTACTAGCTGTAGGTACAACAACGGATGTGGGTATAGCTGTCATGAATGGCGTACTACACTGTTCGTTGGCTGCTTCATTCGATGGCAATTGATTGGCATTTGTATTGGTATACTTAATGCGCGGATGAAATGAAGCTGCCAATTTATTAGACATCATTTCATCACTTGGCAAGTTTTTTGAAGCCGTATCAGATGCAGCACCATTTGTGGCTATGGCCGCAATGCTAGACGGCTCTTTTGTTTCTGCAGATGTGGGTGAGGTTCGATCAGCATATTTTACGGTGGCTGGTGCGGCAACCGTGCCCAATATATCTGTGGGGTGTTGTTGAGTCTGGCATTTAGGTGCTTTGGCTGCGGCATTGGCTCTATAAAATTCATACAGCATATCGGATACATCCGACATGGACAGGCGTTTGCCATTGACATTTGGATTAGAGCAAGATGGATTCGATGTTTCATTTGCAAGTTTTGCATTGCTGGTGTTCGAAGTGGAACGAGTATTAGTTTTTTGAAGTTTTTGTACCTGATTTGGTGCAGTGTTTTCTTTGTGCAACTGTGATAGCTTATGGGTTAAATCTGAAATTAATAAGGAAAGATGTAAAGTTAATGAAAACGTTTTAAAAATTTGTTTGGATTTGAATTTATTGTTTCGTCAATGTTGAAATAATGAAAAAGCAAAAATCATTTTGTTTTTTGTATAATGCATGTGCTATAGATTAGTTGATTGAATGACCTGGGATCTAAAATGAATAATGAGTCAAAAAGCAGTTAGTAGGATAAGGTATATAAGTAAGAAATGATACAATCAATTAATGTTAACAGTTTGAAGTTTTTCAAATCTTACTAAATGTGATTAGCATTGGAATTATATATTAAAAAACCAGGCAAGATGTTTTAAAACAGAAATAACAAGGTGTTTAAAATTTAATGTTTAGAATAAAAAGAGCTACTATGCCATTATTTTACTTATAATACTAGTAAGAGACATGCATATTAAATTTTGTTTTTTATTGTTTTTCTTAAAAATAAATTTCTTATTTTATATAAAACATTAAAAATGTTTCAGATAAAATTTAATATCAACAAAATAATTTTATTTATGATCATTTTTAATTCTTTTAAAAATAAATATTTAAAAATATTTGTACGATTTATAAGTCTTAATATTTTTATAAAAAAATGGATTATAAATTATCATAATTAGAGCTTAATACCAATAATTTATAATAAGTAATGCATTAAAAAACTGAAGTTTAATTTTTGTAAAACGTTATGAGCTTAGCTTAAAACATTAATGCTGTAACACTCTAGCATTGTTTTTAAATTAGTCGGATTACATGTTAACATGTTAATACTTCGTCACATCGTTATAAGCTTAGCTTAAAACTTTAATGTTATAACGCTCTAATATAGTTCTTATATTAGAAGTCATATTACATGTTAACGGGAATATGATAACAAACAATAATATTCAGCGTCTTTACTTCAAGATTTTATTTCTTTTTAATAAAATTAATTCTAATAAAATAAGCTATGAAGTTTGAACCCTACAGTGCTTACAGAAAACACTTAATTGCTCGCAGTACGGTAGTACTTTTTAGTGGTAGGAAGCGTTTAACTGATCTAAAATTAAAATTAATTCTAATTTATGGAATAAAAGCTATGAAGCTTGAACTCTATAGAGCTTGCAAAAAGCACATAATTGCTAGCAGAACAGTAGCACTTTTTCTTTGTAAATGGTTTAGAGTTCAGTAGGTACTACAGAAAGGGTAAAAATGCTATTCAAGCCAGAAAGAAATTGACCGATGTGTATGGAGTACGTGTGTTTACAGTACTGGTTCGCTAAATTCGATCCGGCAATTTTGATGTCGAAAATGCACCACGTTCGGGAAGGCCGGTTGAAGCTGATAAAGACGCAAAAAAGGCATTAGTTGAGAGATCGTGAGATCAGATTGAGGTTAAATTTACCAAATTCAACAGTTTATGACCACTTGTTTGATATTATATGGAAACTGTCTTTCATTTCCACAAAAAAAAACGAAATTACTTTCCGAACAACCCAATAGTTTCAAAAAAGATTGAATCTATTTTTATAATTATGTTTTAGTGGAACACCTTGAGTCACATATTTAATTAGACGAACAATATTTATGTTTCTTTGATACCATCTTTTGGTGAATTCATTTCTTTCGACGAACACGTTGTTTAATCAGCAAGTTATTCAAGTTTTAATGTGTAATATGAACTTAAATCGCTTGGTCCCATAATTGCTGCACATTTATTAGCTTAAAATGTAATAATTAAAGAGTATATAAGTAATGTGTTTGAATAATATTTGATAGGCTTAATGTGATTTGCATTTAAAATTAATAATTTTAAGTGACTAATAATTACGAGTATAAAGCTCCCATTAACCTTTGCAATTCTGATTAATGCATTCTAAATGTTGTTTTTCATTTTTTTTTTGCTTATAATACAATAAAATTTTATTTGTGAATAGGGTTACGATGATGATGGTGGTGGTGGTGATGAAAAGACTTGTTAATTCCAGCTTAATTTGTTCGAAGCATTTTTTTTTCTGTTGTAGATTTATTTACCTTTTATACCATCACATCTGAATTTCGTGTATTCAGTTCATTTAATTTTACCTAAAGAAAAAGAAAAATATATTAGTATTTGATCAACATTCTATGGGACCTAAAGTCTAGTTAGCCAACATTAACACTTAAATCCTGGACAAAGTACCTGAAAGAAAAAAAGAAAACAAAGGGAGTTAGTAAGATAATTTGTTGAGGATTTTTTGATTACCAGTGCTAGAAACGTATTTAAAAGCAGCAGATGGTAAAATTTTTAACAGTGCAATTGTGAGTTGAGAAAATTAAGTGAAAATAACTATTCAAACCGTTTACTGTAACTAAACTTTACTTTACTTTCACTTAGCATTTATGTGATAATAAATAAATAAAAAATAAAAGCGGCTTGAAAGTTATAGTAAAAGAAAATGCTATCAAAGATCTTACTTAGATAGCTTGAAAGACCTTGATTAGGCTCTACATAGTATTTATCTAAGCAAGAAATTTCTGGCATTTCTAAACGAGAGGACGAGAGTATCGTTTTTGATATTGATTGCTTGATAGCGATTGGGATTTGTTCTAAGAAAGTCTCTTGGTAAATTGGCGTTTCCAGAGATCGTTAATGTTAGAGGGCGACATACATACATACATAATTGGTCATTACAACCCTTTAGTAAATATGACGACCTAGTTTCTCATGCTACTTTTGTTGTGTGTATTAATGTTATACATGACAGTTTAAAGTCGACTCCGAACGATAGATTTTTGAGAGACTTTTCATGGCAAGAAATCTGCTGAGAGGAAGTCGCCGAAGAAATATTTTTTCATATTTAGTTTAGTTGGAAAGCCTGACATGGGGTTTGAACCGTAGCTATCTACTAGGCTATGGCGACTACAGAGAGCACTTATTTTTGTTTTGTACTTGATTGAGGCCAGATTACTCATTAACTTAGTAATTATAAGTGTTGTGATATTGTCCTAGAAAAACCAAATTCAATATCCAAGCATTTGCAACAGGTTTAGATAAAGCTAGCGAACGAATAAAAAAAAAACTCAAAGCATAGACATTTTACATGGGATTAAAACTCCTACCTTTTTTAATTAACCAAAAACCATGTAATTTTTAACATAAGCAGCATAATTTTAAAAAGCGACGTCAGGTAAACTTGTTTAGGCCATACAATTAATTATATGTGATGCTTAAAATAAATTTTAGAAATTTGGCAAAAATTTGTGTTATTGTTTGTCTGTGGAACGTGGAATATGATTTTATTTGTAAACTATTGTCTCATAGCGAGAGAAGAAAGAAAGTATGCCAGTTAAATATATTGACAAAGCTTCGTATATATTCCTCAAGGTGGTTACTAGAGATCTGGGATATCTGCGAAGACGTATGTGACAATGTAAAAGTGCCAAGGAGTCGGAAGCCATTGCTTCGTTTCTTAAATATATTTGCGTTGTATGAATCAAAAGTATTTCATTTGTTGCACCCGTATTTTCCATTGTAACAGTTGACATTGTAAAATTTTTGCAAGCAAAGATGGTTTCACGCTGAACAAAATTTCTTAATTTATTCTTCGAAAGTAGAGTCAACTCTTGGAAAATTCAGGAATAATATTTGGAGTATAAATTAAGTTAATGTTTTATTTATTAAAAAGGTTATGAAATATAAAAATTTCTATATAAAAAAGCTATTAAATTACGGCATTAACTGCAACACGTTGCACTTTTTTGATGTCGTTCTTAATTTCGAATTTATTTAATTTTGAATTCAATTTCAGCTTTAAAAAACACTTTAAAATAAAAATTTAAACTTAATTAAAAGCTTCTTTCCGTTTAAAGCCAAGCTTAATCTCTCAATTCAAAGCTTAAAATTTCACTTTTCACAAAAATTTTGTTGTTGTTGTTCCATTTGCTCACAATTACACCACAAAAAAGTTTACCGACGATTTTATTGAAAATAAAAGCGTCCTAACTGCACTAAACACGTTTCTGCACTAGCTGCACTCCTCGATAAAATAATTTTAGCTTAAATTTTTTTCCAAAAAATCCTAAAAATACACACAAACATATAAAATTCTCGATAAAATACAACAACAAATACATGATGCTACCAGTATATTTTCGAATACCTACAAAACATGTACAAAAACAAATAAAAAGGAAAAACGAAAAGCGAAAAAAAGTCGAATTTTCCACAAACACATGCGTAAAAGAGAAATTCTAAAATTGAAAAAATCTTTTCTTTTATCAGAAAAAAAAAGCAAAAACAAAAACAAATGAAAACAATAGAGTTACGCCTGCGCACAGCTGTCATAAAGGAATTAAAAGGAAAACTTGTTACCTACTAAAAACACGCAAAATATACCAATCTAACCTATTTACTTACACATGGACAGTATCGAACATAAAAATAGCAGTGATATTCGAATATTACTTTCAGGTTCAACGACAATAAAAACTAGCAAAATAGCAGTGGCTACAGGTATTGCATATTTCTTTCAAAATACACGGAATAATTATTTTTCAAAGTTAGATTTTAAATGTTCTGCCAATGCTTTCATCGTAAATTTGTGATAAATGCAATGTAGAGACATGGCTTTCAATAATGTCATGTCATGGCTTTTCAATAATATTCCAAGGCTGCTCACTATTGGGTCTTGGGGTTAAGAATCCCTAATGGAACTTAGCTAGTGGATATTTGAAATCCGGAATGTTTCAGGTTGCCGCCACCACCCACCCCCCAAATACAATATAATTTACTTATTCTTAAATAGTAATGAACTAAATGAGAATTCCGAATGTCAGAACAACTATATAATGAAGTACGCAAACGATTGTATTTTGATCGTAATACTTACATAAATAAAATTCTATGTGTATGTGTGTGAATATAAATTCGACAAACATCCAATGTTAATATGAACAGAGTAATGCTATGTGTTTAACAGAATACATGTGATCATGGTACTTCCATTACCCAAATATTGGATGTCAATGTTACTTTGTATGCTTTGGATCGTTGAACTGTGAAGGGTCATGGGCCAGATGCATTTTTCTATTGCAATAGGGCAAAATGGCTTCAATTTATTTTAATATATAAGTCATATCGTAATGTAAAATGCAGCAGCATATTAGATTTGTTGATGCGTCGTGCTTGCAGGCCAATATTTTGTGTATAGCCAGATCCTGCAATGCTGATTTGTATGCTTTGGATCGTTGAACTGTGAAAGGTCATGGGCCAGATGCATTTTTCTATTGCTGTAGGGCAAAATGGCTTCAATTTATTTTAATATATAAGTCATATCGTAATGTAAAATGCAGCAGCATATTAAATTTGTTGATGCGTCGTGCTTGCAAGCCAATATTTTGTGTATAGCCAGATCCTGAAATGCTGATTTTATTTTAGTTTTGCAGAACACAAGAAGATCATATCTTGAATTAGATATTCAAATTTCTCTACTTTCTGATCCACGAGTTTAAAAATTTGTTTTAAATTTAATTTTATAGTTAAAGTAATATACTATAGGCACTGCTATTTACCTGTTCACAACTGTAATACTATATAAAGAGTATATAAAGAGTAAAAGTAATAGAAAAACAAGAAGATATGAAAGAAAACCTAAAAAAGAAAAATCAAAGTTTTTTCGTACAATAGACTATCGCTTCCTTAATAATAACAGGCTTTAATTTATGTTTTCGATAATTCGATAGTACTGCAAAATTTTGGATTTACGTTCAAGGTATCTAATAACTGGGTGCCATGGTAGTCTTCTAGTAATAATCTGCCGAGTATGTCGATATACATTCTTTCAGAACCAATCAGTGGCAAAAAGATATTCTACTCTTTCTTCTAACTCCTCATCAACACAGATTCTGCACTTTCCGTTGACAAAAAGTCCATGACATCCCATTGGAAATCCGATCATGTAATAATTTCAACAAATAGTACTGTTTTGTTTGCTAAACTTTAGTAATTTCTTCGGCGTCTTTTATTATGCTAAGGTCATAAGGATTTAGAAATTCTGTTGGTGGTGAAGTTTTCGATAATTGATGATTGAAAAAATCCTTAGCCATAGCAAGGATTAAAGGTTGAGTACAATTTAATACCATCTCTGGTCTATTTCCTTATACGGTTATAAAACTTGGGCACTAAAAATCGCTCACATGAACAAAATGGAAGCTTTTAAGTAAATACGAGACTCTTAAAAATACCTGGGTAGACCAAGCAAATAAAACTCTTCTCTTCAAACAATTAAAAGGAAAAACAAATATTAAATTTGAGGACCAAATCGAAGGTTGAAGAGCAATTTGCACATTAGCAGATGTCTCCAATATACTGTATGGTGAAGAATAATGAACGCAGGTAGTAATCTAACAGCATATTGAGAGAAATATTCTGATGTGAAAGAGAAAGAAGGCAAAGAAATTTATTGTAAAAATTAAATGTAATTAAACGTATGTGTTGCCTTACTAAATACTGTAAAGGATTGCAGGATTACAGAGTAGAAAGTATTAAACAAATTTTAATAATCAAATGTCACAATCCGTACATTTAGACTAACACTTTCACGCCGGCGCTTTAATTCATGCTTGTCGCCTACGGGCGGCTGCGCTTAATACTTTTCGCTCTATCGTGACGTGAATCTCAGGTATCTTTTTCAGCAGTCGAAGTGTTAAAGATCTAAATATTTGGTATTACGTATCGTCTAATAGCATGATCAATTGCGTACCACCGGTGGTACATGCCGCCCGATGAGACAGTTCGGGCCACCGGTGGTATGCGCCGGGGTGAACATGTTAATGACATAAAAAGTTATACACTCATATTCGTTTTCGATGTATCCATGATGACAAACATTTTTATTATCAATACAAGGTCCAGCAGTAGTTTGTAGCAGTGAAACAGGCAACCCAATATCATTAAACTGATACTCTGATACTGAACTCCATGGTTATTTATACAGATGGCACATTTCAGATAATATCGTATATCTACGACCATATAAAATTTCACAAAAATGTCTGTGCCTCGAAAGAAATAGGTGTACCAAACAAAACAAACTAGTGGCAGAAAATATGCAGAAGATTCTCTGGAATCGAAATATAGAATTTAAAATTTTAACAACCAACCAACACTATATACTGATGCCAGGAGTAAAACCATACAGTTAAACAAAATTAGCAACTAAAAAACGTTTTAATTTTTATTAAATTTTTTCCTGCAGAGCAAAGGAAATGTTACGTTTGGCTGTTTTTATATTTAGGTAACGATATACATATGTATACAGTAAATATTGTAAATTTAAATTCCAATTTTTTTCTCTATAATAATGGGTGCATACCAAATAAAGTATGGTTCTGTAAGTGAATGTGTGATTATTTTTGTGTATAATGAAGGATTGCAAGTGTCTAAGGCTTAGTTTAGGTAAAAAGCCAGCCTTTGAACATCAACAATGAAAATGCTTACATCAGAGAAAGAGAGAGAGAAAGTAAACCTAACCTAACATGATATTTATTGTATACATAGGCAGACATAGAGAACGAGCATCCTTTATGTACAATATTAATAGTTTTGTCTGCTTTTTATTGTAGGTATTGTTGATTGTAGTTTTTCTACCTACTCATTTCAGTGGAAAACAAAAATCAGAGATGGAACGTTTTACTTAATAATAAAATAATAAATAAATAATAAAACTAGGCGAGATATTTTATTGGCAGAAATTTAACCGCAATTGATAAAAATTTTTACATTTCCTTAGAAACGTTACACGCTTTGTAACGTTTACTAATGGTTTATGTATTTTCACGTTTATGGGTCTCCTTTATTTTAACCTATTTTTAAGAAATATTATGGTAATAAAAAGATTGAAGTTGAATTGAAAAATATTTTCTCTTCTGTCCATTCATCTGTACATATTGGTTTTCTCTTTTTGTATCAGGTTTACTCTCTGTCGCTTTCCTTAGTTTAAACTTGTCTTATAAAAAATGTGTTTGTATTTAAAATATCAACTTGAAAATGGAAATTGTGTCAGTTTTCTTCAGAAGATACTCAACCAGGAAATACGGAACTGATTAACAGTAATTATACTATTATAATCGTGTTTATGGCCCTTCGAATCCATTTATGGTACTGTCTGTCCACTATACTAAATCCAAATGGCAGGTACAATTGAAACCCACCTACAATGGACTCAAAGAATGAAAATTATTTTCTGCTGGTGTCCATAACTAAAAATTTTATGACTGCAAAATATTATTAAGATTTCATAAAGAAAATCATTGGATTGAAACTATTTTGAAATTTCACAAAGCATATTTTGATTTATATCGACTTTACTAAGCAGCCACTATAAGGAAAATTGTACGATTACAAGTTCGTTCATGATTCTCAGAAATTTATTACCACATAACATGTCCTGAGGTTTCATTGTGCGGTTTAAAGAACGCATTACAGGCAAAACTACCAGTTAATATTTCTTATTGACTACAATTTTGTTTTAAAGAATTTTATACAGCCAATTAACTGGGAATAGAAACTGAATTTAAAGCATTTGGGAATTAAGCAAAAGCAGTGAAAGGGACTTTTCAGGTGGTAGGATAGTCTTTCCCTTCTTCACAGACGCACAGCTATTACAGGAATGATTTGAGATATTGCCAACTTAAATGATGGATCCAATAGGACAGTGGACTGTGAGATAACCATTACTCTTCTTATACATACAAATATCCAGAATAGACTACCAATATGGTAAGTATTTTCCTGCGGCCAACGAAATTGAAACTCTCTGTTAAACGAGCGGAGAATACACAGTTTAACTGTGATAATCCGGTAACCTTTTAAGATCTCGCAGTTTGTGAGCTCTTTACCGGCCGTGGGCAATACTTTATGTGCTGTAATCCATACATCCTGCGAAATTCATGAATTCGTCATGTTTTGCGACGAAAAAAGTTTAATTTAGATGATCATTATCTTATAACCTCAATCTGTAAAGCGGGGTTCTGGGGAACGTGAATTAGAATACGGTTTGGATTCTATTGGATTCCAGGCCATATGAAAATTCTGAGTTATGCATCAAACTATCTAGAAATAACCTGAGGGTATTAACCGGTCTTTCGACAAGGAACTGTAGACTCAGGGTACATTCATTCAATATGGGGATCTCTTCGAGCCTACATACAGATTCTATGCCAATGGGAGTGAATCATCGGAGCACATTAGTGGAACCTGTGTGGCATTTCTAAGAAGAAACACGTAAGTGCATTAAGTACTAGGTAGGAAATTGTAATTGTTAATACCGAGCATCAACCTAAAGCTTGTCAGGGCAATAGGCTTGGAGGCGATATAGCAGGAACATCATGAATATGTGGTTGATTTGGGCGACAATGGATTAAATTGGAGACTTTGTTACTCGTCTAAGGGGAAACTTGAGAGGTGGAATGAGAACACCACACCATATTGGAATTGTTGTCTAAAGGATCCCTAGTAGAGCCCAATTGGTGAATTTTTGAAGTCCGGAATGTATCAGGTTGCCACCACCGCCCACCCTCCAAATACAATGTAATTTACTTATTCTTAAATAGTAATGAACTAAATGAGAATTCCGAATGTCAGAACAACTATATAATGAAGTACGCAAACGATTGTATTTTGATCGTAATACTTACATTAATAGAATTCTATGTGTGTGTAAGTGAATATAAATTCGACAAAACTTTCAGTGTTAATATGAACAGAGTAATGCTATGTGTTTAACAGAATACATGTGATCATGGTACTTCCATTACTTAAATATAAGAAATCGGTCGATGGGATACATGTGACCCACTACAAAAAAAAAAGCGTAAAGAAGGCAGTAGACAAAACCTAAATATTTCCATGCCTTTTGAGTTTTTTCATTAACACAATTGGCTTTGGTGTCAATTTCTTAATAATAAAATTATATTGATGTTAATATCACTACAATCAAAATTGCTAAGCTTCTACAAAGTCTAATATGGTACAGGAATAATGCTAAGAAGCACATCTGAAATGTGTTAAATTAATAAAACGTTGTACAAGAGAAACAAACAATGCTGTGTACTGAAATATCTCTTACTTTTTGCCACAAAGCAAACGTTTAATTTAATGGTACCCTCAGGTCGAGATCGTTTAGATCTCTACAAGTATTTGTAGCTTTGTTTGTGGGGATCAGAAGATTTTATAAATTAGTTCTGAAACTTTTACTAAGTATGCGCTGCTCCTCTGCAGTTTAACTCTACAATGTGGCCTATATATGCTATAATAAATAATCTTTTAACAGTTGAACCATATGGTGGATTCAATTGTGCATAAGCTGCTAGCTCTAGCTGATAAGAGAGTATATGCTTCCTTAAGACAAGACTTGATATGTTCTTTTGTATTGCTTGCGATAATAGGAATGATAATTTTAATGAATTATTTTTGAAAGATAACTGAATGGTATGCTTACTGGAACTGAATGTTATCATTTTAACTAGTATGTAGACTTGTTTTTTCTACTTTTAGGTGAATAATAAGGCCGAACATCAAATCTTTAATTCATTACATAAATAATACATTTCAATATAAAATACAAATTTAAGGTTGAGTTTGAAGTTACCGCATGGATTTGTATTAGAAAGTAATATTAATTAGAATATTAGTTTCATCAAGTAAAATATTCGATTTTGAGTGTGCATAAAAATAGTCGTTAATCTACTACAAAATTAATATGTTATTATCAGTTTTAAGTTTGAGAAATATACAAAAAGATAATTTTAATTTTTACAATCTTCAAAAGTCTATAAACACTATTAAGCAATATCCAACTCTGACTCAAATACGCTTAAGCACATAACTATGTGCTATGGATTTGAGATATTTATTTATTTTTTTTTTGTCTAAACATAACCTAAAATTTCAAATGAATTTCAAACGAAATCGAACAAAAAAAAAACAATCTGTACATAGAATTTATTTTCTACTGATCAACATATCAATTTTCTATACATAAATACTAATCTATACATACATACATACATACAAATATAAGAATTCTGGTTAATTTTGAAACTGAGGGTTAGATTTTTTCCATTTCTATTTCAAGGTTATTTATTTTAAATATCTATTTTTATGTAGGTATGTATATACATATATATATGTATATATTTGTAGGTATCTATGTATGTAAGTTTGTTTTTATTGTTTGTTCTCTAACAGGATATGGTTATTTTCTTTTTTGATTTTGTTTTTCATTTCGATTCAAGGTCAGTACATATAGTATATGGAAGTATACAAATTTGTATGGTGAGTGTGGTGAAAGAAGAGAAAAGAAAAAAATTCAAACGGGTTTGTGAAAAACTTCCAACCTGTACAGACAATTGAAAATAGTTTTTATGAACAGCATGGAAATATCTTTATTGCCTACAGAAATGATTTTCTGTTTTGTGGGAGGTATAATGCGTAATTGTTTAATTGTGAAAGTGAGTGATTTCTGGGTTTTAGGAAATTTCAAAAAGTATGTGAATACAACGTATCTCAATGATAACAAATTAGACTTAAATAAAATATACAGGAAAATAGCTGAGTGTAGAGAAATCATTTAATTTGATCTGTGATGTAATAAATTCCAATGAAATCGAATTGATAGTGATATTGTCGGATCTGTGGTGTTTCAACACAGCGTTCGGTCAAAGTTTGAAATGGTTGAAGCGATTAAATAATCATTCTATCTCCAACTTTATTTCTTTTTATCATGCTTAAGGAACTCTCTTCTTCAAGGCTGTTTGCTTTGTCTATAGGTGAAGCACTTTGAATATTGGAGCGAAAGGCTTAATAGGAATTACCCCGTCTCACCTACAGACAATAGCTGAATGAGATAGTATGAACAAGGTCGGTATTAATCAACAGAAGCAGCTTTATTGCCTGAATGCTAAAAAACTTGCTATGAATGGTGTGGCGTCTATAATTAAGAGTAGTAAAGATATTAGAATATCAAAAGCCTTTTAATTATGTGGGCTGGAGAAACCAAAACAATGGTAAAGAATGGAAAACAATTTTCGTACAAGGTAAAGTTATTTTAAGTGCTTATTATTAGCAATAGGGGCTCTCAAATTTATTCATCCGATCACCAATCCAAAGACGGCTGTGTGGATTCTGCTTATATGTACTACAATAATTGTTTAATCTTCAAAAATGAATATTACTATGCGTACTAAGTCTTTTTCATAGAATATTTCAGTCCATGCCCTATTGCTCAGTGGATTGCTCAAAACCTTTCCTATTTATTACAAGGGGAAGTCAATAATCATAATAAACAATTTTAAATATTTAAAAAAATAATTCTTAATTTAATAGCATTTACATTGAAGATAATTAAGAAAGTAAATGTTAGAAAGTCTAATTCAAAGTAGGTTTTCATGTGCCAAGGCAAGAGACGAGCGTCAGACATATAGAATGAGTTCCATAGCAAAAAGTAAACAATATTTCAGACGTTATTTAAATTAGGTTTTAAATCCTAGACACGCCTTTAAATCTCTTTAGAAGAAATGTTTAAATGATGTTGAAAAAGTTTAATTAAATAAAAAAAGTTATAAGAAATATTTGTTCTACAAAATCTCTACCTGATGGCCTGCAAAAAAAGACGACTTTTCAAAACGAAATAAAATACAATATCTTGAAAATTTCAAACAAAAGAGACGACAATAGTAAGTAAAATAAAAACTAAAATAAAAATAAGTACAGTAACGCTTTTAGAAGTTTCATAAAATCATAGGAAAAACTGTATACACACTTACCGAATGTCCGATAGTGTCCTTTCGTGTTTCCAAATACATTGTACGGCAGCATACTATGTACTTAAGTAGATTAGTATGTACATATATATTATATATACAGGATGTGGCTATTTATAGAAATCTTTGTGAAACCTGTCCAACTGGTTTTAAACAAGAATGAGATTTGTATCCGTTGTTGAAAGATTTTTTGGTCTGAGTTTAACTTCTTTTGAATTTCTGTAAACAGTTTAAATAAAATGTGAATTATTTTTGAATATTATTTTTTTTTATTAAAATTATTGAAATACTAACCTGTGATTAAAAGAAAATCCTAAACGCATTTTTAGAATTTGGAATTAATGCAGTTAATCGACAGACTGATAGATAGGTCATATTTATTTATATTTTAATTGCAAATTTCGCTTATTTTTCTTGTTTTTTAAGTTTAATTACATATTTTAGATTTTCTTTATATAAGGATTTTATAAACAAACCCTTGCTTGTGTATGGACATAAATAGATTTCTTTAGAGAAAATCGATTTAGTTTTTATGGAATTGAAAATACAAGGATTATTTTAATTTTTTTTATAAACTTGTCTTCCCATTATTAATTATATAAAAAGGTTTAACAATTTTAAATTTCTTAAACATTTTATTGTGTTATTATTTATGAAACATTCGCAAGTGAAATATTTAAACAAAATATTTAAAGAAAAATTGTAGCAAATGTTGGTTGTATAAATTATATACATACATATGTACATATGAAATATATGATTATATAAATTTATAAGAAAAAATTGTATCAAATAATATTTAATAATATTTTTATATTATTTATTTAAAAAAAGATTCCGTTTAACCGAAAACATTAATTCTAAATAATTGTACTTTAGTTCTTTTCGGCTGTATAACCAACAAAATTATTTAAAAATTTAAGTTTCATATTTTTTTTTAATATTCTTTTATTCAAAAAATGATTGTGGCACAATAATATCGTTTGCAACACAACTATATGCATTATGCTGCATATGATGTATGGTCTTTATATGACGTTTTAGATCCTCTTTACGTTTATAAAATTTAGGGCAATAAGGACAATATTTTGGTGGTATGCCAATACATTCGTCTGTTACGTGACGTTTCCAATGAGCTTTACGCAAATAACTTCTGCCACATACTTTGCAGGGGAAACGTTTCGTGGCGTTACGAGTAATTGAACGACAAGCTATAAAGACATAAAACATATGTAATTATAAGAAAATAAATCATAATTACTTATAATTAAGAAAATATTGATGTTTTTGAAACCTATTTTAAAGAAATTAAAATTCTATAATTTAATATGAAAAAATCGAATGAGTTACACTAATTTGTAGAAGAAGTATTGCGAAAATGAATAGTTAGTTTTCTCTGTAATTATGAATAAATTGTCATCTAAAATGCTATTCGTATTCGCTATGCGATAATGCACTATAAGTTCCGTCCAAAGAAATCTAAATTATTGCGGTTTTATTCAAAGAATTCTGAACAATTGCTTCTTTATGCTCGATTAAGTTATTTTTGTTTCAGTTTTCGTATAAAATTTTTAATTTAAGATGCTTTTTGTATGCATTCCGTTAATATATTAATAAAACAAGAAATTTAAATCTTTTTTAAAAAGAAAAAAACAAAAAATTTGAGAACTTTCTAAATACAATACTAAAAGAAATAAGATCCAAAACACTTTGTAATCATGTGAAAATGTTGTCTTGTATCTATCAGAGAATAATCGTATTGTAATCGTAAGCATTTATCTTTTGTTGTTGCTTCTAAAAGCCTTTCCAATATCCTTTCTTTTTTTTTTAAATCTATTCAAAGCCTTTTGTTAAACATATACTAGATGTGCTGAAAATCCCATTTTATTTTTCAATGAATTTAGTGCTTCTCTAAATTTGAAATTTTACGGATAACATTAGTCATTAATTTAATAATTAAAATATACTAAAGTCAGTTTCTTTCTTTTCTTTAAATATATTTTATTGATTATTTTAATTTTAAATCTTAAACGTATTCTAATAAATGTTTACGTTAATTAAAGTTAAAGGTGAAGTTTTAAATTTTGTTTCAGCTTTTCATTAATGGAAAGTAATAAGAAAGTTCCCTTGTTTTTAATTCAATTTGTATTTAATTTTTGTTTAAATTTTTATATGAAATTTGAATAACAATTTTTTTTGATTTAAATTTTTTAAGTACTAATAGTTTTTGATAATTTCTTTTCTTTTTATATTTTAATTAAAGCTATAAATATTTAAAATATTTTCAAGGCAAATCTTTTAAAATTGGCTAAATAATGATTTATTTTTCATTTGAAAACTTAAGGATAATGAAAACTTAATTCTAAATAGTTGCTTACTTTTAAAATGAAAACTGAAGTAAGAAAATTGATTGATAATTTCAGCACCAGCTGAGGGCATAAGGAAAAAAATATTTATTAATGTTTTTGATGATAAAAAGAAAAAGAAAAAATTTCATACTTAAATTAATAAAAAAAAAGAAAAATAATAATTTTTACCAATTTAAAATAATTTTCCTTTTTCATAAGCTAATAGTAATTTTTGGCCAGTTTTACTTAAATGATTTTGTTTTGTTAGCTAAAAATAGAGTTGTAGTGGTCTAAACAATTCAATTCTATATTCATTACGATTTTGATTAACATATTTAATTTCATTATGCTTTATTTCATTATTTAATTTGATTTAATTCTTTGTTGTTACTTATTTTCTATTACTAGCTAATATTTTTTTGATTGTAGAAAAAATAGTGCAAACCTTTCTTTTCAATTTAGTGTTGCGTAGAGAATAATTTACTTTTTAATTTTATTAAATGGTCCTTCGATTTGTTTTGTAAAGCTTTAATTTTGTTCTTAAGTTTTAAATATTTTGATATATTTTATTGTAGATAAAATCCTTTAGTTTTTTGTGTTTTACTTTTGCTTAGATATTGTTGATTGAGTAGACAATTCAAAAAGTTTACTAAAAATCGAAAATGAAGGTCTTTACTTTATGAAAACAATGGGTTTTTAAAATCAATGCATATTGTACTGTACTGTTCAAAGAATTGATTGGATATATACTGTACTCCAGAAAGAATTTACTGTATATAAAGGTTATAAAATTTATATCGTTCAGGTCTGCTTTTTTCAGGACAATGTTCTGCAATAGGTCGCAGAAGAAGTTGAAATTAATCTTTGCAAGAGTTCAGGAATAACCCAATACAATCTATAAACTAATATAGAATATTATTTAACTACAGGATGAAAGACTATAATTATTAAAAGGTTGGGAGAGAGAATTCTGTAGAACTTGGACATCCTGTGTATAGAAGGTTGTAACTTTTAAATGAACCTTTTGCTACAAATTGCTTGAATTTCTCCAAAATTTTTTATATTTTCTTGTACAAAAGAAATAAAATTCATTTATGATAAGAATGATTGATTGATTGGCTCTATCATTGTCAAAGTCACAGCTTTGACAGCAATAACTATTTTCTTTCTAATTTTATACCTTAACTCTAAGGCCAAAAGCATACCGTGACAAAAAAATATAGGTCTTTAGAATCTTTGATACGTAACCGACCATATATGGAACTTTACGTTAAATTATGTTACCACCGTACTGCTTTCAAATGAAAACAGTTTGTTGAATGTAAAACAATGCTTACAACATTCATTATAGTGAGTAATTGGATCTATTGTTGCACCTCAGTGTATAACTACAATTGTGTTAAATTTGTAAGCCAGCTTGCTTAATATAAAACAGTTTCATTATAGCGAGTAATTGGATCTATTGTTGCACCTCAGTGTATAACTACAATTGTGTTCAATTTGTAAGCAAGCTTAATGCAAGTTTATAATTATTAAAAGGTTGGGAGATGGAATTTTGAAAAACTTGGACATCCTTTGTATTGAAGGATGTAACTTTTAAATGAACTTTTTGCTGCAATTTGCTTCAAAATCTTTATATTTCTATATTTTCTTGTACAAAAGAAATAAAAGTCATTTATGATATGAATGATTGATTGATTGGCTCTATCGTTGTCAAAGTCATAGTTTTGACAGCTATAAATTTGTATATTTGCTAACTTTAAGTCTTAACTAATTTCTTTCTAATTTTATACCTTAACTCTAAGGCCAAAAGCATACCGTAACAAAAGAAATATAGGCCTTTAGAAGCTTTGATACGTAACCGACCATATATAGAACTTTACGTTAAATTATGTTACCACCGTACTCCATTCAAATGCACACAGTTTATTGAATGTAAAACAATGCTTACAACATTCATTATAGTGAGTAATTGGATCTATATTTGCAACTCAGTGTATAACTACAATTGTGTTCAATTTGTAAGCCAGCTTGTTGAATATCAAACAATGCTTACAGTTTCATTTTAGCGAATAATTGAATCTATTGTTGCATCTCAGTGTATAACTACCATTGTATTCAATTTGAAAGCCAGCTTGATGCAAGTTTCAATCTACCATATAATCATGGCGATATATAAATCCCTATTGTCGGGAAATAGGTGGATCAACTACAGTGCCTCTTTCAGTTATCAAGAACTACATGATCTCTTTTAATTGTATTATTGAGACTGAATTGCCTACTTAGTAAGCGTTATTTGTAAAGGACTGTCGTTTACGTTATACATTAGCTTCCTTTATTAATTAGATTTTGTCTTGGCAAACCATGTATAGAGTAGCATCACTGCAAAAAAAATTATGTCTTTGAAATCCGACAATCAAAACATAATAAATGGCAGAGAATTGCTAATAATAATATTAGAAAAATAAAAATGCATTAACTAGTGAAGATATAGCTGCTATTTGTCACTAAACAAAAGTATTTGTCAAGAGATTAAAAATGATGAACATCAATATCTAGTAGGTTATCGTCTAGACATAGATCCGAAAGTATGGATGAGGAAGGAATTAAAAATTTGTTTTAAATAATGCTTGCAGTTTGTAATAACGTTCAGTATCAATGAAGAGTTTTGCAACTTTAGAAAATTTGAAATTTTTTAGAGAATACTAAACAGAACCATATTCAAAATTAGTTCGTTGTTTTCTACAGTCCCTAAACAATCTTTCTCCAAAAATAGATATAAAAATATTAACATAATTAATATTGTTTTCTGTTTTTTCTAAGCCATAAGTATTAAATAAGATTTGACCATAATTTTCCATTTTTTTTAGTATCTTCTTGGATTGCAACTTTTCTCGTGTTGTAGAAATATTTTTTTTTTTGCTTATAGTAGTATAGTATACAAAAAGTTTCATTGAATTGAAATATATGTAGCAGTATAGCGGTATATTAAAAGTGTTTAGTGTTTGTTAAATATAATTGTTAAATTTAATCTTGCCTGTTATCAGCCATTACTTCCTTATTCATTTATTTACAAATTTTAAATCAAAACTGAATGCTCTTTGCGCATATGCTCATTTAAAAATGCCTGCGAACGATAGACTCGCGAACAAAGTGGACAACGATTTGTTTCGTATTGCGAGAGACGTTTAGAACTTTGACGTGGCAGTTTTTTGGCTACACGACCACTATACAGCAACAATTCATTTTGTGCCAATAGATCTTTAGGCAGACTGGGTGCTAGACGTTCCATGCACTGAGCCGATGATATCGAAGCCAACTGTTGTAGGGCAATTAAGGCTGAAGGATTTGAGGTAATGTGACTGGAAGAGGTTGAGGGTTCTTGTGGTGGTGTAATCGATGTAGTTGCTGCCGTGGCATTAGATTCACTGTGCAGTGATGTATCTGATGAATAGGAACCGAACATATCCAAGTCAATAGATGATTTATCAGATTCGATTTTTATTTGAAATTCCATTTCTACATCTGATAGCTGTTGTTGCTGCTGCTGCAGTTGACTTGAGGTTGAAGAGGGTTGTCGTCTTAAATTGTATTTAATGGCAACTGTAATGGTAAAGAAAATTGTGTGGATTTAGAAATTTATGTTAATTTAATTAAGAGAAAAAAAAACATTGTTTTTGCAACATATCATGTGTTGTGTATGTAAATTCAAACAAAATTCATTTATATAAATATATGTACATATGTATATTAAATATACATATTTTTTATTTATACAATAAAATTATGCTTACAATTAAAGCTTTGAAAAGAAATAAAAACTAAGATATACTTTAAAGAATACTTAGTTTAGTAAATAAACATAAAAATATTATTCAATATAAATTTACAAAAATTAAAATATGAAATTCAGTACAAAAAAAAGGAAACAAAATAAAAAAAAAACATTTTTTTACCATACCAATATGTTAAGAGGCCAACAGAAAAACAAACCTAATGACATTATACATTTTAATTTCATTTATGGTCGTTTAATTTTCAAGCTTAAGATTTGTTACAAAACATTGTATTACTTATAACAACTAAAGCAGAAGTTTATAAGAATAAACATTGAAAATGTAAATATTTCTGGTCAACAAATGAATTTAGAAGATTGAACATCTTTTTATAGAAAAAATACTGAAAAAAAATTTCAGAAGTTGAGTGCTTTTTATATACAAATTTTAGTTTGTAAAATATCGTCTGTATTACAGTTTAAGAGCGCAATCTTAAACATTGAAATATAAAAATTTTTGCTTCACAAGCATATCTCTATTGTTATTGATATAGTCTGCAAGATATCGTTTAAATATACAATTGAGTATGAGTTTTAGTAAATAATATTCCAACTTTGGTATATTATATAAAAAATAAATTCATTTACTTTTTTTTACAATTCTTTTCTTTTAAATTATGACAATGCCTACATCCCTTAAGTGATGACAAATATTGTAAGTTCTTAAATTGGTTATAACAATTTTAATCATATACAAATAGATTTAAATTTAAAAACAAATTGAAAATGTGGTATATTTTTTAAACCTTAATATTAAATTGAAAAATTTACAATTTAAAGCTTGAAATTTATTAAAAACTAAAAAAGAAAATCTTAAATATAAACAAAGAAATTTCTAAACAACAAAAAACACACTTTTGTAGTGCGAAAGAGTTCTTTAAGAATCTAATTGTTCTTTCAATACCTTTTTCAGGCCTTTTTTTGAAAGGAAATAGCTACAAGCGACCTAAATTTAACCTTAAAATAATTATAAAAATGAAAACTTTTCAAGAATTTATACCAACAAAATGGTTTGATTCGAAATAATTTCCAAAACCAGCATATTATAATTAAATATACATTTCAAGTTATAATACTATGAATATGTATAACATTTAATTTACAATTAAAAAAAGAATACGTAGCATTTTACGCTCTATAATATATAGAAAACCTTATATGAGTTAAAATTCGTTTGAATCTTTAAAATCTACACTGTCATCTAAATATTCATCGATTATGAAAACATTTTCTTGTTGAGCTGCTAACAAACTCAAAGGATTATATGTTACAGTTTGAGTTCCATTTTGTAATGCTAAATCCTCATTCATATTTAAGGATATTGAAAATGGATTTGTTACACTATGTGCGGCATCGTTTCCATTGCCAGTACTAAGCAATCCAGATATACTTTGGTGTTGTTGTTCTTGTTCCTTATGTTGTTGTAATTTATTATATAACTTTTGTATATCTTCAAAACTTAAACCATGCGTTTGTCTATAATGACGATTTAAGCTTCCCTTTGATTGAACGCTTCTGAAACAAATTCTACACTGATGCATTGCAGCAGCAGCTTTATTTGTGGATTTTTTTGAGAATTTTTTGCTTTGATTTATTATTTTAGAGGTATTTGTATTGGTATAATAATTCGATGTTGTTGTTGTTGTAAAATTAATAGGTGACAGTGTGGACGCTAGAATATTTGTGCATGGTTGGTTGTGTTGAAGGGTGGTGATATCTAGGGAAAAAGGGAAAAACACAAGTAAATAAAATATTTTCTTGGTTTTAGTAAGTTTTTCTCCAAGAACAGAATTTAAACACAGAAAAAAAACACAAAGATTAGTCACAACATTTAAAGCTAATAAACGCTACTGAAGTTAATTTTTCTTTAGGACAACATGTGGTATTATTATTAATAAAATAAAATTAATTAATTAATTAAAATTAATCTTTTTTGGCAGTCATGTTTTTGTTTAGTAGATTTTATAAAACATTAAAATATTTCTAAACTTCTTATTTTTCATTAATTAGTAATATTTTTTTTAATAATATATGCAAACAATATAAATTTTTGTATATCATATATATAAACTAAAATGAATTATTAAACCGGTTATTAACTTTATAATTTTATTTACTTAAGAATTAATTAATTAAATTAATTTATTGTGTTTAATTAAATTTAATTTTAATTTAATTTTATTTACTTCATTAAACACAATCATTTCCAATTCGTACATTCCATTTTATAAATTAATTTTTAAATTTATAATTTAATCGTAACAATAAATGCATAAGTGATGTACAAGTGAGTAATGCGTTTAAAAAAGAAATATTTACGAAACGTAATAAAACCTGCCTACAAAATCGCATAATTTCTAAAAAAAATGTATGGAATATTTTATAGTAATTAAAACCATTGAATATTTGAAAAAAATATTAAACAATTGAATTCATTACAAAAATTCTGGTTTACAAATGCCTTAATAATTAACTAATAAAATATATCAATTGCTTTTCAACTGATAGACTACTTGATATATGAAACCTCATTGGAAAAGCAATCAAAATAAAGCAATCTCAAATATTTAATACAAAAAACGTTTGTGAACTTAAAATTAAAAATTTCTGTTTATTTGTTTCACAGTTTATATGTGTCTTTTTGTTTAAGAAACATTTTTTAAGGCTTCTTTTTTTCTTTGAAACATTTCATAGTTGACATTACTGTTTTATATCAAAAATAGAACATATATCTTTCCCTTTAATAATTAATACTTGGTCGGCTAGCATCGTATTTCGTTTTTAATATGAATCAAAAAATATTTAAATTATGTGGCATTTAAATGTTAAACCAGCCAATTTTAAAATTTTTTGAAAACAATATTGAAAATAAACAATAAAACATATAATGTTCAAAAGTATTTCAAACTGCAAAATTCAAAGCAATCTATATATTAACAGCATTGGTGTAACAACTTGATATTACTGTTTTATATTAAAAATATAATAGTATTTATCGACGCCTCCGTTCTATAACATTCTAAGTCGAAAAAGTGTGTTTTGAGTTATGAGCTTCAAAGTTTTCACGTGACATACGACCATATGTGTATTCTAAGGAGATTTTTCCCTATAACTTCGGAACGGATTGGCGTATCTTAACCAAATTATGACAGTATTTAAGTTAGAGAACGTAGAATTTAAAAATGCAAAAACATTCTAAGTGTACTTAGAACGATATAGAATGGAGGCGTCGATATGTGCTTGTATCTTTCCCTTTAACAATTAATTTGTTTTTTTAAAAAAATTAATTTTTAATTTTATAAATATTTCAAACTTAAGATCTTTCCTAAAACTTATTATTAATTTTCTTCATTAATTCTATTTATTACAAAATTTATAAAAATATATAATATTTATATTATTTTTACTCTTTTTATGACAGTTTATTACAAAAATAATTTTATTTGTATATTTAAACATGGTTTTTATATACAAATATCAATTAATAAAAACATTAAGTATTATTTCTAATAAGAATTTTCAATTTAAAATAATTTCAATTAAATTAATAAAAAAAATAATCAGAACACTATTATCATTATCAAAGATAAGAAGAAGCTAGTTCCAATTAAATTCTTAATTCTTAAATGGTGAATGTTAACACGAATTTATTTAATATGTATATTGAAAATATCCAACCTGATCGATTATTTATAGTTTAGTTACGAATGGAGTGATATTGTAATTGTTTGTCAAGAATGTAATGATAGTTTTTTATCCACAAGTTGATCCATTATTCGGATAGCTACTGGATAAGCAACTTCAATGAAATATAAAAATATGTACTTTTTTTTATTGGAAATGCGAAATGGATTTTCTCTTTCTTTATTATAATACAATTATACCTGCGACAGAGCTAACTTTAAAAGAAATTTTATCACTATATTTAAGACAACAGGAATTTATTTAATATGTATATTGAAAATATCTATTTAAGACAACAGGTTTGACTTTTTGAAAGCATTGAAAAATTGAGCGAGAATTGATTATAAATTATGATGAGAATGATTTATAAATTAAATAAAATTTCAAACACTGCAAAACAATTTATTATAGAGAAAATTCGGCATGTAATATAAATGGATTTCTAGACAAATAAAAACTGAATATGTCTAAAGTTGTGATAAGTTTTTTAAAGTCATTTTAAAAATATTTTATAAATTGGGTGCCTGGTGGGTAGTGTGCTAGACTATTAGCGTGAGGGTCGTAAGTTCGATTCCCACCAGAGACTCTGGTCTGTGACACTATACCGAGCATATGGTCAAGTTACTCCGCTCCTATGTATATAATTAGAATATAATTTGTAATTGTATTGTAATTAATAAAATAAATAAAAAAATAATTTTTATAAATTACATCTGACTCGGGTAGAAAAATAAATAGTGCTTAAATTGATTATTTTAAACTATTTCTCGAAATCATACTGCCATTAAAAAGAAAACTAAACAAATGCAAATTACTTTTAATATAAATCTAGAACTTCTTTATGATATAAAATATTAAAAAAGGAAAAAAAGTAATCATTTCGAATTTTATATCCTTGAATTTCGTGCAATAAGACTAATGACTCTTACATAATATAAATGTACATGCAATATCGAATTTTTATACCAAAGAATTTATAATAATAAAGAATCAAAAAAAAATGTGGCTAAATGTAATATGCAAAAATGAAAATAAAACAGGGAATACATGTTTGTTATTACACAACTTGACTTATATTGTTTTATCTTTTAGCCACAGATATCTTTATACGCTTAAAAACTAAATTCTTTATTAAAAACAAAAGAAACAAAATCATTATAAGAAAACAAATTTAAAATATTGTTTTTATATTTACATTTAAAAACACTTCATTTTCTTTAAATCAAAAATCCATTCAATATTATCATGTTGCTTGCAATGAGTGAAGATATTTGGAAATGTTGTAGTAGTCAGCATCAATGGTTTTTAAGTACCTTGAGAATCTTCTATGAAATTTGAAAAAAATCATGGATAACCACCCATTATTTTATTTACCACAATTTCTAGACCTAGAAAGAAACCAATATTAGTAAAATAATCTTTTTCAATTTTAAATACTGGTTAAACACACAATATACATAAAGACAATACCAAATTTTATTTCAGATTCTTTTTTTCTGCACACCTGTATATTATATGTTTGTTAAATTTCGTATAGTGTTAGAGAGGCAATTATAAATTTAAACGAAATTATAAATAAAACACATTTTATGGTTTAGATTTTGAAATCATGTTTGTCTTATTAGAACAATTAATTTTAATTTTCTTTTTTATTATTCGATAAAATCCTACATATTTCTATATATAGATATTTAAGACTATAGTAAATATAAGACTATTTAAATAAATAAATTAATTATAGATAGAGTTAAATATAAATTTAAAGTTGGGATAGTTATTATATATGTATGTATGTACATGTTAAAAATAAATACTGTTTTCATGCTTTACAAAATCGTTTTAAGAAGGAATAAAAAAGAATTTTTTTTGTTTGGAATCTTAAGAAATATTTACGCTCTCATAATTGGGCTGACTATTAAGCATATGTATGTGTACGTATATAATAAATTTATTAATTTTTATTGAGTTTAGTAGATTTGAGATTAGATTGTGTTTGTTTTCATTTTATAATTTATTGACAACATTTAAAAATGTTAAGGAATTTCTACTACATTTTTGAAAACATTATTTAATTCATCGAATTTTTTCTTTACTGTTTATTACTACGAATAAAAAAATCATTTGAAACTTGAAAGTTAAAATATATTTTTTTAATTCATTTAAAGTATTACAATTCCATACGAGTTTATTTTAATTTTTGTATGTTAGAAATTATATTTTCTGTTTAATTTTAAAACAAAAATTTATTAAAAGAAAACTGAATTTTTAATCTTTTAAAATCACTTGCCGTACAAAAGGGGAGAATTTTTATTTTTCGTAAAAAAAAATTTACAATAAAAGAAGGAAATTATACAAATATGCAAATCTTTTAATTTATTTAAATAGATTTTAAATAATTATTTTAAGTTTAAGAATCTTTTTGAAAAATTTTTTTATTATTTATTTTCAATATTAACTAATTTGACCGCTAGCATCGTATTTCATTTTTAATAAAAATCAAGTAATATTTCAATTGCAGTTGCATTTGAAAACAATATCGAAAATAAAAAATAAAATTCATAATTTTCAAAATCTTTTTAAATTTTAAATAATTATTTGGAAATATTTTATATTCGATTAGAAAAAATCCGTTTTTTTTGCTTCAAAGCAATTTATATGAACAGCATTGGTATATAATATAGAAAATAAATATTTGTTTTTAAACTTAAAAAATTTTTTTTTGAAAACTGAATTGTATATAAATACAATTAAAAAATCTTCTTAAAAATTAGAACATATAACTGTACACAACTTAAATTAATTCATTAATTATTACAATACAAAAGTAAAGGTTTCTTAAATTTTATTTTGTTTTTGTTTTATTTTATATTTAATAACAATCATGAGATCATAATATAACAAAATAATGTATTTGTTTTATATATATGTAATTAAGCATATTCAATATGAATTTGTTTTAATAAATAATTTTCATTCGAAATTAATAATTATGAAATACAACCTCAAATTCGTATTTTTTTTTCAACAAAAATATTTTTGAAGTGATTTTTGCTGTGTTTTAAATTAAATTTATAAATAAAAGAGGTTGTTTTAAATGTTGCCCATAAATAATTGTTTTATAAAAGAAAGTTTTGCATAAATTCCATGAATTAAAGATCATGCGGGTTATTATCTTTTAATATTGTTTGGTATACCATATTTTCCTTTAATAAACTTTTATTATTTTAAGGTATTATTCTTTTTTTCGGCATGTATGATATATTTTTTTCATATTTTGTATATTTTTAATAAAATAAAAACTATTAATGTCATATTTAAAAAAAAATTGTTGTCTTAGACAATATAAATATTTTGTGAAATAAATTTTTTTTAAAGAACTAAGTTTTGTACATATAAAAACAAATATATCGAAAGGTGCTACTGTAATAAAAAAATATATACTAAAGGGGACACTGTTTCCTTAGCCTATTAAACTTAAAGGTTTGGGATTTACAATTATAAAAAAAAATAATACATTTTGGGATAAATTCACTTTAGATGTACATATGTTAATATGATCTTACACATATTTTTCAAATTTATTAAAATATTTTTGTTCAATGAGGCTGAACATATTATATCAGAATTTTAAGAGAAACAAAAATTAAAATACAATTTAATTGAAACATTTAATTTTAGGAGAATCCACTACCATCACTGTGTCAAACCAATGCTATTTCTGAAAGTAAGAACGTTACAAACGCTGATACACTTCCAAGACGTTAGCATAAATTAAGACTAACAATATTTCACTAACTATGCCTATATATAGACTAAACCTAAAGCCTAATAATAGACTAAACGCTATTGGTAAAACATTTTTCAAATAAACAAATAAATACGAAACTAAAAAAAAACTGTGGACTGTATTATTTTACAATCAATATCGATTATGTCATTTGGGATATGCGATACCAGCACTTTGATAGGTTTACTTATGATGGCTTTATGTGGTTTACCGGTTGGTCTCTGCGATACCAGCGCTTTCATAGGTTCACTTATGATGGCTTTATGTGGTTTACCGGTTGGTCTCTTGAAATATTTACATAAAAAAACAAGGAAAAATCTTACAAAGACTACAGAGAATACACATTAAAGAAAGAATTACAAAATTAAATAAAATATAAAATAAATAGAAATAAAAATTAAATATTTTAAAACAATAAATAAACGGTTTAATTAAACTGATCTGAACACCGGATTCGAGATGAAATCAATAAAATAGGTTAAAAAATACTTTAAATCTTCACAAAAATATTTAAGATTAAAGAATACGAAAAAAACGGTATAAAATAAAATCGAACTGATTCGATGGAGTCAACAAATTAAGTTAAAAAAATATTTTAAACTTTCCCTAAAAATGTTCAAGAAAATATTAAAGATTAAAAATAAAATAAAAAAAAAACAAAATCAGTATCAAATAAAATCGAAAATTAAGAGAAGAAATGTTTGATTGTTTTCTCATTTAAATATATGATGACTTAATACTTTTTAAATCTAAATTAAGTATACAAATTGTTTCATGACATATGGCCCCAAATATATTAAAATTTGCGTTTCAAACGAACTAAAAATTTACAATCTATACAATCAGTTTTTTTTTGTTTATCACCGTTCAAACATTATTCCCAAAATATGTCTTTTATATTGATTTGCAGAAGAAATAAAAAAAAAGAATTTCTGTTTTCTCCTTGGAATTTTGAAAATTATTTTTAAATTGCTAAATTATTACTGCTGGTTGTTATGTTAAGTGCATGCTTTTGCGATATATGCTTGCGTAAATCGGATTTATATTTACATTTATGTGGACAATATGGACATGATAGGCCTGGTGCCACGCCACATTCGTAACTTTTGTGACGTTTAAGGGAGCCTTTAATTTTATACGATTTACCGCAAACATTACACACATACTGAAGACCGGCAGCCACTATTTCAGCTGGCTTCAGGCCAGTCTTGATGCGTTTGGGTGGTGTAAGGAATTTTTCATTATCACTTTCTGCTGTATCGTGTTGCGTGGTGGAGGATGTAGACGATAGCAGTGTACTAGATGATGTTGTGGTGACATTTTGGTTGGACGTCACCAAAGGTTTTAATTCGACCAATTCGTCCAAATCATCGGCTTCAGATGCGGAAGTTGTTACAGATTCTGTTTGCAGCTGTTCATGTTGCTGTTGTTGCTGCTGCTGCTGCTGATTAGCATGATGTTGGTCATGTTGGTTCTTGGCATTATCGAATTGAGCTGCTGTAGCCTCATTCACTATAATAGTGGCCTGTGTAGCCTGAGCAACTGTTGTGGTTGTCGAGGGTGTCGTTGTTATCGAAACGGTTTGGTGATGTTGTTGTTGTTGCTGCTGCTGCTGGGCTGCTGTTTCGTATTGCACAACATTTCTTAACAACACTTTATCCTCAAAGCGCGATGTATCAATTTTTATAAATTCCGGTTGTATCTGCGTAGACGTATGTTGATGATGTTGTTGTGTTGTTTGGTGTTGTTGATGATTTGACGTTGTTGTACTGGCTGCTTGTTGTATATGATGTTGCTGTGGCTGATGTAAAACATTTGCCGTTGTGGCCTCTAAACATTCTTGCAGTGTTATATGTTGGACTTGTTGTTGATGTTGTTGTTGTTGAGTGTTTTGATGTTGAGTATTTTGTATTATACGCGTTGTTGTTTGCTGTTGGCTATTTGGCGCCTGTTTAACAATCTGTATAGTAGCCGCTGCTGGATTGCCGATTTTATTGTAGGCTGCTGTTAAAGCCGTTGAATTTTGAACATTTCTTAAAATTTGTTGATGATCTGTGGTTGTTGTTGTTTTAGGCAAAGTATAGTGTATAGTACCACCCGGCATTCCCACAGTGTCGGATGGTATTTCCACTACCACGGTTGCGGAGGCAATGAGACTGGAAGGATCGGTTGCACTTGTAACATGCTGTTGCGTTTGTTGCTGGTGTTGCGTGTGCTGTGGCTGATGATGATGATGTATAGTAGTGGTCGGTTGTTGTAGCTGATGATGATGATGGCCATGAGTGCTAATGACATTGGTCACTGCCGCCGAGCCACCATTTGTCTGGCTATTTGCTAAAGTATAGGGCACAGTTTCTACAATTGTCCAATAGCTTTCGGTGGAAGACGAACCTAAAATGATTTAAAATACAAATACAACACAATTTATTTTATTTTTTTTTTAATTTCAGTTACAAGTAAACAGTATAGCATTTCATTTCATTTTAGTTCTTCTACAGTTGTAAGAGAAGAGAGAGAGAGCTTACATTGTGTGTATTTGATTGGACGGTTGGTATTAATGTTGAAGGAGTTCTCAGGTTAATATGGAAATTGCTTCAAAAACAATTACTGCTACACCAAATTCAAATTCAAAGTTAGGAGTTAGGCATAAGTATTACCTTAATTTAAAAAGTTTTACAGATATTTACTATAAAATCCTTTTGTATCTATAGCTCCCATATATTTTAATCCGTTTCATTTTATAAAAATCTATTATTTTGTTTATAGTTTTTATTTGTAATTTTATATATAAAAAAATGTACAAGATTTACATTGAAAAATTATTTATTTAAAACTAATTATTGTATATGTATGTCTATTAAATTGATTTATTTAAATAGAGAGAGAAAAAAGTACATCAAATACAAGTGTATTCATACAAATTAAACGAAGAAGAGAAAATATTGTAATAAAAAGAATAAAAACAAATGGTGGCCAATATAAAGAAAACTTTAAAACTCAAAAATTGTTTATGATTTTCAAATAATTTTTGGATTTAAAAAAATATATAAGAATTTAACATAACGAAAAAAAATAAAATTATTTAAACTAAATTGGAAAAGTTTTTAAAAATTTTACTATAATTTTTATAAAATTCATTTGTTGTATTTTTTTAATTTAAATACATATTTATAATTTATTATTTTTAAAGAAAGTAATAAAAATATATTTTAGAAATAATGAAATCATTTAAATTGGCATAGAAATGGCGAAATATATATATTTTTAAATTATATTTATAATTAAAATAAAATTTTATTTATTTATTTTAAATTAAAAAAATTTATGCTAAGTATTATATTTATTTATTTTTTTGTTTTGTTTGTATTATGCATTTATTACAAATTCTGTGGTTTTTTAAAGAGGTATTTGAAATATATGTATTTTAAATTTAACCCAGCCATAATAAATATATCAAGTAATTTTGTTTTGTTAAAAGTAGTAAAGTTGTTTTTTTTTATCATCATTTTGTTATCAATTTAAAAAAATTTTCAAATGGCAAGATTTTTTTCCGTTTTTATTAAAAAAAAAATTATAATTAACAGGAATGTTGTTGGTTGTTTTGTTTTCATATAAAACTTGTAGATCTTTTGTTTACGTTTCAATTTGTTCATAAACTGTTTTAATCACATTAGATTTTAACTTTTTTTTTTTCAATGGTTGTTAATAACTTTGAGACATTAAGTGACCAAACAGATAAAAAGAAATTTTAATTTTTTTTGGACACATTTTAGGAACTTATTAAATAATAAATTTACTAGAATTACTAAGGGCCGTAGAATTAGAACATACATATTTATGTTGTAAAATAGTAAAATTTCTTAAAAATTAAAGTAAAAAAAAAAATTCTCTAAATTTATGCATATTTTTAATGAATCGATTTTTTAAAAAGGTTTTTAATTGAAATAGTTTCTGGAATAGTTTTCAAAACTTTACTGAAGAATAATTTATTATATATTTATATATTATTTGTGAATAGAATCTTAATTTTTAAAAGATCACTTGCTAAAATAGTTTCTGTTTTTTTTTAAACCAAATGAAATATATTTTTTCTTTTTATAAAATAAGTTTAACCCAGTAAACGTATTTTAAAGTTACAACAATTTAATATTTAGAGAAAGTAATGGGAATGGTTTAACGTTAATTATTCTACTCATAGATTTTTAGAAAATTATATATTTTTTGATAGGAATTGGCTCCTAAGAAAAACATATATTTAAAATTTTATTTACACATCGTTAATAGAACTTTAGGATTTCATTTCTTCCTTTTTTTGTAGTATATAGGCAAGTACTTCTGTATTATTTCAATTGTTTGATAACAAATAACGAAATATATAGCGGTTAACAATTTTCACTTGTTAAGCTTGTGCTATTTTATAAAAATTTATTGTTTAAGTGTTAATTAAAAAAAAAAAACGTAAAGACAAATACGTAAACCATTCTTTTAAACTGTACTTTTCTTTTTAGCTAAATATATGGTTCAAAAAAGAAACTATATTTCATTTTCAATTTATATGCATGTACATAATATGTATGTACGTTAGCAAATTAAATTAAATGTTTTTTTTTTAATTATTTTTTATTATTATTTCTTACTCTCCATCCTCATCGTAATCATCATCATCTTCTTCACTTTCTTGTAGCACAGGTACTGTTGTAATAACTAAATCACGACTGCCAAACTTAAAGCCCATCGCTTGCATAGTTGAGCTGGCTGTTGAAGGTAGACCACTGTCAACACTAGCGTTATAACCACTACTCATGCCATCTAAACCAGTATTGCTATTGCTGCCAATACCCATTGTTACGGTCGGTATCAAATAGTCTTCATTCGGACCATCATAGTCAATATCGGCCTCGTAGTTTTCATCTTCCGTACGTATAACAAAGAGACTTTCCTCATCCTCTCTATATTGCTGATAAAGTTCACAATGTTTGCGTTTGGCATGTCTTAACACATGATCCTTGCGTCGCGAACGATATTCACAGGACACGCATTTGTATTTCTTTTCTTTAAGACAATATTTACGTACATGTTCCTGGAGTTTTTGCATAGACTTGTAGAAACGTTTACAATGTTTACATTGCATATAATTGTCTCGTTCTAATATGGAACCACTACCAGCACCAGTGCCAGCTAAGGCATTAATTAGTATAGATTGTGTTGTGGCAGATGCTGGACGATTGTTGGCATTAGAAACACTATTATTATTATTGTTGTTGTTGTTGTTAGCATTTGTGGCTGTGGCTGTTAGTATGGTATTGTTATTATTCAAATAGCCATACGTTTGCATGAGATCATTATTGGTATTATTATTTGGTGTATTGTTGGTTGTTGTTTCATTGCTATTATTGGTGGTATCGACACCCAAAAGACTACCCAATATTGGATAAATATCTGCCAATTTGTTGGTTGTTGTTGTTTATTTTTTTCGAATTTTTTTTTGGATAGCCAATGATTTACATAAAAAATTTGGAAATGTAGCAGTTTTGAACATTTTTACATGGATTTGCAGTGATTTGTAAGGAAAAAGAAAGAAAAAAACAAATAAAATAATAATTAAATTAAATTTAAAAAAAATTTATAATAATTAAAGCAAAGTGTAAGGAACTGAAAGCTACTATGAAATAAATAAAGAAAAATCTGCTGTTGGAATATAGAAGAGAATAGATTTTTTTCATTCAGTTTGTATTTTTAAGCATTATTTAAATTGGTTTAAAAATAAAATATTAGAATAGAATACCCTTTTTTATTGTTGTACCTAATCAAAGAAAATAATTAAGAGATTTAACAGTAGAGGATTAGTGCTCGAGTACTCATTTCATTTTTGGATTTTAATATGAACTGCTTTGTTCAACTAAAAAATATGTTTTACTATTGAAATAGAATCGAAAATAAATCAGAAAACAAATTTAATTTCCAGAACGAAGACTTTAGTTTAAAAAAAATCTGTTTTATTTTTTGAAGTCAACCTATGATGCCTACAAAGGAGTCTGTTTGTTGGCCTTTTAACTTCCAAATAAAACTGTAAATATGAGCATTAGATATGAAATAAATTTTATACAAACATTTTTTATCAAAAACTATTCAGATTTTCTTTGTATAAGAGTTTAAAAGCGAACTTTGTGGTTTCGTTAACCTTTACTATTAAAAAGAATTTGAAAACCTCATTTTAAGGTTCATAAAAAAAAGTTGGCCTGCATTACTCTACACTGCTCAATGATGCCGTTTATATCATACAAAATTTTATTGAAATTATTTATAATTTATGTAGAGTAGTAGTATAAAGCATTATATAGCCTGGCTGGCACAACTATAACTTGGGGTATTTATTTCACATATAATGTTGTGTTAATTCGATTTGACTTCAAAGCAATGTTATATTGGTAGTTTTAAATACTTTAAAACTTAAAAAAACGTATACGTTGTATATATGCCTACTAGGATGCTTCGATCCTTTGTAATGATTATGCGTAATCTGGCATATGGTTTCAATCAACCTAAGTGACTTGTTATCGTTGTAGCCTCATAAAAGTTGAATACAATTTAAAGAAAAGCTTTAAACATGCAATCTTGCATGGACACATGATGAAATAAACAAAATCTATTCTCTGTCATACATATACTAAATGCAGCAAATATCTTAACAAAATTCTCTAACAGAAAACTTAAATAAAATATTAAAAATTGAAGTTAATAAATACAAATACAAATATACGATATTAAAATAAAAAAAAAAAATAAAAATAAAATAATTAATAAACACAGCATAAACTTAAAAAATAAATACCCACATTTAAGAAAAATTTGATGATGAACAAATTGATGATAAATTTTTTACAAATGTTTATGTATTGGTTTCAATATGATGCAATAACACGTCTCACATATTTAGGTGCAAAGATGTTTTAGTTCTGTATGATGTTGTTTAATGTTATGATGGATATACATATGTATATGATGATGTGTGATATTGTTTTTTATATAAATATGATAAAAAATTTTATACATTAAAAAGCTTTTACATTTACAGTTAAAATTTAAATCAAAACACTTATTTGTTTTTAAATAAGGTTGGCTGGTATTTTTTGTTTCTGTTATTTTAAGAAATATTTTGTATATTTTGAACATAAAAATATTTCAATTAGGAATATTTTTAAAATATTATTTTCATATATATGTATATTAATATTCTCTGGTTTATGTTTAAAGAATTTTAAATGAGAATCCCGCTAATTATGGCCCCCAATAACGGAGTTTCATGGTAGTTCAGCCCGCACTTTGGTATCACCTAGAAGAAAAGAGACCCATATTAGTTGAAAAGTTTACAAAGCTTTATATGGTGGTTATTGAAACTGTTATACAAATTATAATAAACATAAATTGTGTATTAATAAGTAAAAAAAAAACGATTAACTTAATATAAATTGAAGGAATGTAATATAAAATTAATAAATATAAATTATATTTATAAATATTTTAACATATTTTGTTTAATTTTTTTTTTAATTACATCATAATTTTTATCCTGAAGGAGGCATATTTTTGTAAAGTTTTCTTCTTCAAAAGCGTTATGTCATTGTTTGTTTGTAGTAATAAAAAGTTTTCAAAGGGACAAACTGAAAAACCTTTTTTAAATTGTATGTATGTTTTATTTCCAGTATACAAAAAAATTTAGTTTTCTAGAAATTAAACTTCTAAAAATTAAACTTAAACTTCCTTAGCCGACCTGCAGAATTTAAAACTTATAATTTTATTGAACTTATTTCATAAAATAGTTATTTATTTTTTTTAGTATAAAGAATGGACAAATAAGATTTAATTTAATTACTTATTTTGATAAGAGAAGTTTTAGTAAAAAATATTTAAAATAAGTTCATTTTAAATTCAAATTAAATAGTCTTCTTTTCTCATGCCCCCACTAAATGCTTTTCATTTTCGTTTAATTATAATTAATTTTGAAATTTAATATCTTCAAAATCTTTTATATATTTTGATAAAGTATTAATCCATGATTTAAATCCAATTCAATTACTTGCCCGTATTTTCTTATTTCGATTTAAATTCATGTTCTACAAACCTGTAATAAAAAAAGAGAAAAAATATTGTGTTAATATAGTTTCTTTTTAACTGATGTTATAATTGAAGAACTTACCTTTTTTACTTCAAATCGGCATTGTACTAATGGCCAGTTTTTTTGTTTTAAAATTAACAAGGAAAATATTTTCATACTATAGTTTAATAATTACAATTTAGTAGCAATTTTATACAATTTTTGTTTTGAAATCTTTAAATCATTTTATTTCAAGTGTGAATATTTCAGAAATTTAAATATTTCTTTTTTTTTTTTGTTATATTTCACACAAATTTTCAATTCAATTTCAATTTTCAATCGTATATCATATAAAGAACAAAATAATTAATAATAATTTTTTTTAATATTTAATAATTGTATAAAATGTACTTATTTTGTAAGAGATAGGAAAATATTTTCATTGTTTTACTTAATTCAAAATAAAAAACAATAATTTTTCGTTTAGTTTTTTAAGTATATATATTTTTTGTTTTGCTTTAATTTTCCTTATAACAATTAAATAAGAGTTGTTTTTTTTCGTAGTTTTTTTCTTTTTTATTTTCACACAATTTTCTGTTTATTTTTAAATCGATGCAATTACATTAAATATTATATTTACTTTAATATATAATCATTTTTACATAATTTTCATTCATTATTAAATATGTTTTATTTTTTTTATATAAAATATATAATTTTCTTATAATGTTTTTTTTCTTGATACTAATTTTTGTTTGTTTTATTATTTATTTAAAATTTAATTTTTGTGTAATTTGTTATTTTTAAGGCGTTCATTTTGTTTTTTTTATATTTATTTAAAAAATTTTTTTTATGAATTGTATTTATAGGTTAACGTAGAAAAAGAAAGAGCAATAAGAAAACAAATGAAAATAAAAATTAATAAAGAATAAACAAACAAAAAAAATAACAAATACTTTAAAATAATATTTTGCGCTTGTAATAAATGTATGTAAACATATATTTAAATTAAAAATTTTTACACATTTTCCTCTTTCATTTATGTATACATATAATAATTATTCTTTTTTTCTTAACAATTTTGTGGTATTACAAATTAAAACTTAACATTTATAAATATAAATCTATGTATGTATGTATATAATTTATTTACTCTTTCTATTTTTATAAATATATATAAATTTAACAATGCAAGCAAGTTATGGGTGTTTTATTAATTATTTTTTTTTATATTTAAACATGTTTTAACAAAGTTTTATTTTATCTAGTTTTATTTACAACCAGTGTTAAGAGTATGGAAACCAATTTTAATTTTTTTTTTTAGTTAAAAAAGAAAATATATTTAAAAGAGGAGTTTTAATAAAAATTAATATTTTAGAAATTGTTTCCATTACTACATATAACACTGTGTTCGTTCTTTGCATATATATATATATTTTGATATTTTAGTTTATGTGTATATTTTTAATATGTCTATTTATAAAGCATTTTATTTTTATTTAAAACTACAAACAACTTGTTTTTTTTTTAATTTATTTACTTCATTATAAAGAAAATTTATTCCTTGTTACCCTTGTTGTTATAGTTATTATTTGTTATTCTATCTTGTTGTTGTTTCTATAAATTTGTTAAAAATGACTAAAATTTACAAAATATTTTTTCATAGATTGTGTTTTTGTTTTTTTAAGTGTTTTACAAAAATATATTTTATTTTTATTATTATTTGTTATAAATGTGCTATTTAAAGGCATTTTATATTTTTATTTTTTTACTTTTGTTTATTAATTTTTTCTTCTTATTATTGTAACTTGTTGTGCTTTGATGAAAAGGTGTATTATTGGTTGTTTTTAAAATTTTGTTTTTAATATAATTTATTTCTATTTAGTGTTGCTTGTAAATAAAAAAAAATATTATATTAATTTGTGTTTTCTTTTTCTTGGATAATTTTGTCTCATATAACAATCACAAAAAATAATCACATCAATATGTTATCTTGTTTTTATAAATATTATGTTATATTTTTTATTTCACAGCTCTTTTGTTTAAAACAAAATTATTTATTTCTGCAATTTGTTTTTAGTGAAAGAAAAAAAGAAATTTAAAGATTTATTATGCCTGTAAGGGGTAATCAACTATAAATTTTGTGTTTTATTATTAAAATATATATCTTTTTAAATTTATTATAAAAAGCCAAGAAGTTAAATCGTTACATTACTAATAATAATAGACAACAGAATAGAAAGAAAAATGTGTAGTACATACTAGAAAGAAAAATATCCCTGCTAAAAAATCTAATAAAATATAAAGTGAAAATATGTATGCATAAAGAAATCAATAGAGGTTTCTAATATTAAAAAAAAAAAAAAAAACAATATCTAACAGTTTTAATTTAATAGTTTTATTATGAAAGTTTCAAGAAAATTAGGTTTTATAAAATAAACAAATTTTCCTAACATATGTATTTAACTATTAAATTTAAAACTATTAAATGGGTATTTTTTTTGTTGTGTCTAAAAAATATCTAAGTGAAGGCTTTTGAAGGGATTAGACTATTTTCTTGTTTAGCTAAATAACAATAAAGAGTTAAAAAAAATTTTAATTAAATATAAACCACAACCTTAAAGTGAAAAAATATATCGTATTTATAAATAAAAATTAATGTTAGTTTACTTCTTTTTTAACACTTACATTTAAAGCTAAATTAATCAACTTAAAATCATAATTAAAAACTAATCTTTTAAAATTATATTTTTTTAAAAAATATTTACAAAAAATTATGCAATTTTTTTGTGTATGACTAGCGAAGAAATTGCACAGAAAAAAAATATTAAATATTTCACTATAAATATTTATTATCTTTCTTTTTTTTTTTGAATTTAGTTACAAATAATAATATATAAAAAATTACGAATTAGAAAAAGAAAATAATAAAATATATAAATTAAAAAATATAAAATTTTGCATATACAAAGTAAAAGATATTGTATACCAAATAGTAACAAACAAAAAAAAGTTTATTAATAAGAATTTAAATTTAAATTTAATTTAATAACAAAAATTTAGTTTAAATAAATTTTATATCTTTTTTGCGAATACTGACCGAAATTTGTTGTATATATTTTAAAAATAAATTTTGCCTATATACTTATAATGATTTGAAGAAATGCCAATTAATATAAAATTTTCTTTAGAAAAGAAATCACAACAAAGCCGTTCTTAAAAAGGGAGTGTTAAAAAGAAAATTGTTTCCAACAATTAAGTCTCGTTTCTTTTTTCCCTACACTTGACTTAAATTTTTTTTATTTTTTGTATTAATGTTGGAAATTGTTTTTTATTTCTATTTTAATTAAATTTTTAAATTAATTAGAATATTCTTAGAAAAATAAAATTTAAATAATTTTTTTTTTATCAATTTTGCGCCATTTATATATTTTGTTTATAACAAAAGAATTTTTGTTTATTTTTTTTTTACATTTTGTTAAACAAGATGTTTAAAAGAATAGTTTTTTTATCACAATTTTTTCACAGCACAAAATTGTTGGATTTTTTTTGTTTGTTTAGGTTTTTGTTGGTTGTTGTTTAATATGTTTCTTTATATATATATATGTATATATAGATAAACTGTAATTATAAATTAGTTTATAAGTTTAGAAATATAAGTATGTATTTAAATTACATTAAAATAACCGTAATTAAAAGACGGAAACAAAAAGTAAAAATAAAAAAGAATTCTAAAACATTTTAAATCAAATGGGAGGGACATATCATCTGCCATGATTCCTCTGCAAGAGGATTGTATTACACTATTATTTTAATTCATTAGATTTGTAGCAGAATAGCAAGTTAATTATATTGAAATATCATTTTTTTTTTATAAAAAAAATACTTTTTGTCTCCTCATTTTAGTTTTAAAGAAAATTTTGTGGAATGAAGCAAAAAAATAACAAATATATGTACATATAAGTATGTACATACATATATTAGAAAAAAGAAATAATAATAATAATAGTAATTAGAAACATACAATCTAGAAAAGCTATTAAAAAATGAAAAATATTATGTTTGTTTTAATAATTATTACAAATATAATGTTAAAAGAGATCGCAAGTGTAAAAATAATATGTAATAATAATAATAAAAATATTACTAATTGAAAGAATTATTTATACATCTATATAAATTTATGTATGTATATGATTTATAGTTTAATTATTATTTTTTAAAACATTTAGTTCCTTTTTTCTTAATAGGTGTAAACAAGCTTTGCAAAGACACACATTACCAAAAAATAAAAAATTAAGGAAGTTTTTTTATATTTTTTTCACGATGGTTTTTTATGTGTTTTTCATTTCATTTCATATAATTTAATTTTTTTTTTATAATAAAGCGAATTAATGTTTTGTTTTTGTTAGAAAAGAGGACGGCTTTTGTTAAAGACAAATTATTACAGAGGTTGTTATTTCTAAATATGGTTTACAATAAGGCAACATATGTATGTAGGGTTATTAATAGAAACATCTAGACTTTATGGACAACATGAGAAAACAATATACGATTAGGAAATTGGACACTATTATGAATGTAACCTATTGGCTATTGGTAATCGCAGAAGATATATCCCGATCGAAATATTTAGGAAATATATCAGAAGTTTTCTGATTTGATTGTGATGATTAATTTTAAAAATTCTAACGTTAAAGTGGTATAAGATAGAATCGAAGGGAATGTCAGCTTCGTTAAAATCATAACTGATTTAAGTAAACATAGTGGTATGTTGCTATACCACATGAAAATATATGCTCCAGAGCTGGCATTAAAACAAGCCGGAAAATTATATGAATTTTGTGATTCATATTGTTATCAAGTAAACATAGTTTTATTGGATTATCGAGAATGGCTGAGTCAAATAAGAAAAGTCAATTTCCAGTCCAAGACAGACTGTGACAAAACTAAGAACAAATAATTGTTAGGTTTCCAATAGGTATGGAGGAGTATCATAGACAGATAATTGTAGCCACTGTTGAATGTGTGCTTAGTGTATAGCAATTTCGTTAATTTTGATAGAAGAATTAGAAAAGAAACTTCTGGTGTTGTTAAGACTGAATTTTATATCTTTCGGACATTAAACTTGAACAGATATTTGTTTATTTAAGGTTTCCAAGATTTTCTTTTTGCTTTAAAGCCCTACTATAGGTAGGTATTGGTTTATAACAGAATATATCTGAATTTATATATCAATTTAATACACTGTTCTAATTGAAAACATTTTAGCCATTCAAATTCTCCGAATATATTTCTTTAAAGCATATATTGCATGCTTAAAAGATTTTTAATAATTTCTTTTATAATGTTGACTTAAAGCAAACCATATTACTTTATAATTTAGGTGCAATTGCATGTTTGTTATATTATTTGTATGTATATTAAATATTTTTGTTATTAAATTCATTTTTCGTTTAAATTTGAATGATTTTTATTTTATACTGTAGTTTTTATTGTATGCAAAGCTAAATGCAAGTTTAAAAGGTGTAAATATAGATTTATTTTCATATTTTCTTTTTTAAAAACGTTTGGTCTGGTGTGTGTGTATGTGTTAAATTTTTGTTTAATATTTATTTTTATTATATGTAAGAAGTGTATAGAATTTGTAATTCTCTCAACAAAATATAATTTTCTATATTGTTTTTATATGTTTTCTTAAATTATTTACATGTGTTAACATTTTCATTCTGTAACACATTGTTATTTATAGGTTTTTGCTGTGTTTTTTATTATTATTATTTGGGAGCTTTGCTTATATCGTTTTCTTTTGCTTAACATCATCACTTAACTTGCTTTGCTCTTTGCCATCTTCCATTTCGTTATCATTCTTATATTGTTTTGACTAGTTAAACTATATTTATTTATATTATTTAGTGTTATACACAAGAATCACAAAAAATAAAATTAAAAAACAAGGCTTAAAAAACCCCTTAGCTATTTCAATTTATTAATTTGTTTTAGTTTTTCTTTTCTTTTTAGTTTTATTAACATTACATTACTATTTTCGTTTCCTTACTAACGTTCTCACATTGCTATCACATTGTGTTCCTCGAAAAAAAAAAAAAAAATGTTAACAAAAAGGATTCTCTGGTCTTTAAAAAAGAAAAGAGAATACATATATCACTTGAGTGCGCTTTTTTCTTTTTCTTCTTTTTTTTTTTGGTTTACTTTTAACAAAATGCTCTCCTCTTTGTAGCGAATTTGGTTTGAAGAAAATTATTTTTTGTTTTGCTCATTTCATTTTAATGGTTTGTTTGCTATAAAATCATGAGATCACTGTTAAATGCTCTATTATTTGTAATGAAACTTTTTTTTGAAACATTTTGCTAAAAGTTCGTATTTCGTTAACCAGCTTAATGTAATTCTATAACATCATTTCACAATTTAGATCTAAAGTATACATATATTAATGATGTCTTAATTTTGCTAGGATGTAGTTTTATTTAAAAAATTTACAGTAAAATTTAAAAAAAAATTTTGTATCTTAATCAAGACTTTAATAAAAATTATTTTTGCTAATTTAATAGCCAGAGCTTAGCATTTATGCCTGAATTAATACCACATATTTCTATTATGCTCTCACACAATTCCTTTAAAAGCTTCGTAAAGAAGATAATTAATTCTGGAATTAGTGACTTTTTATTTAATATTGACCCACCGCAATACTTGTTAAAGAAATTAAACCTTTTTTTTAGATGTGGGAGTCATTGTAAATTTTGAATTTGAATCTGATTGTGCTAACACATAACTCATAATATATGCATGTGTGCATATTTAATAAAAATTAATTTTTTTTTTCAACTTAAAATAAGCTCTTCTTTTAAATAAAACTACATACCAATTGCATCATTTAAGACAAATATTTATGTTGTGTTCTACACAATTTAGACTAGTTTCAATAAAATAAAAAAAATATTGTATATACTTTAGGCCTGGCTCTAAACATTTATCACACCGCTTAAACCATTTTCCTCCTCATATTGTTTTTCTCATTACTTTCTCACTAATTTTGTTATCATTTTTTTTAATATTATTTTTGTGTGTATGTATATGTGTGTTTGTTTAATTCTTTTTCTATTAAAAAGGTATTGTTTTGTTTTTTAATTTTTAGTTTTAATGTGTACATAAAGCATTATTGATTAGTATTTAGTTTTGTTAATTCTTTTTTTCTTTTGTTATGAATGATTTTCGTTTTTGTTTTTATTACTCAGGATTGGTTTTCTTTTTTTAACTTTGTTTTTTAGTTATTATTTTATATTTGTTTTTGTTTTTTAATTAATTAATTTGTTTTTTTTTTGTATGTAATTATATATAAAATTGGTGCTAATTTTTGTTTTTTTTTTTTCATTATTATTATTGATTTATTGCACATTTAGCTCACAATTAGTTTCATAGTTTAGTTTGCCTATTTTTAAATATTTTCTTTTTACGTTTTTCTTTTTTTTTTTTTGTTTGCTTTCATTTATTTTAACTAATGCTGACTTGATTGGTTTTCAGGTTATGTTTTTTTTGTTTTTTGTTTTTTCTTAGAATATTTATTTATGTATGTATTATATAAAAAATAAAAAATATATATTTATTTTATAATTTTTTTTCCAACAAATAATTAAGAATGCGTTTAATTTTCATTTCATTTGTATAGATTTCGTTAAACCCAAGTGTGTATGTGTGTGTTTGTTTTATAGGGGGGAAAAGAAAAGCTTTCTTTCTGTAATATAGTACGTCGTGTCGTTTTGTATTATTTCTCTTTGTTTTTAGTTTAGTTGTAATTATTATATTTTTTTATTATTGTTATTCTTGTTTGTTTATAATGTTTTGTTTGGAAAAAATGCATTCATTTATTATGGTTGAGATCATTCAAGTATTTTGAAATTTACAAAAAAAAAAGATATTAAAATATACATACATATTTAATAATAATTAATAATTAAGAAAATATTTATTTCTTTTAGTGTAATTTTTTTTGTTTTGTTTGATTTAAAAAAAGCTTTTCTTTTGTCTAAAATTTGTATATGTCACAAGAAAACCTACGCAGTTGTGTTTTTTATTTTATTCATTAAAAAAAGCTTGACTTAAAAATTATAAAACGACTAAGAAATTCAAGATCATATGGAAAAATCGTAGATTATTTAAATTAAAAAAAATTAGAATAATAATTAAAATAAAATAAAAATCACATTCGTGCTGATATTTTAAAACATTTTTGAAACATTAAAAAAAGAAATCACATTTACTTTGTTTGTTTTGTATAAAATTTTTTTTAAGCTCTTTGATTTTGTTTTTATCCTATAATATTATTTGTTATACTCTTAAGCTTTTATTGTTATTCTTTCTATACAGGCAAGTGATTCTCTTGGTTTTAATGTTGGCTGCTGTCATCGATTATATCATCGATGTTGATGGGTGCGCATGTGCAGCACGAGATTGTGTTTATGCTTCGATTTCTTGTGACAAATGGGACACTCGAACTTGGGTTCAACGCCGCATTCGAAACGTACATGTCTATTAAGGCTATGCGGACGTGCATAAGAATTACCACAACGATCACAGGTGTAGGCACCACCCCAAGAGGTTGAAGTGCCGCCACCCGAGCCACCGCTTGAACCACTAGCACCAGTAGCGCCTGCACTACCAGCGCCAGCTACACCATGAACACCTATTATGCCACCACCAGAACTGCCAGTACTGGAAGGCGTATGAGGTGCCACAATAGTTGAGGTAGAAGCACCAACATTGGCTGAACTGCTCGAAGGGGTTATAACACTAGACCCCGACGACCCACTGACGATGGGAGCCACTGGCAACGAGCTCGCACCTCCGCCACCACCGCTACTTGTGCTGTAGCGACGTGAAGGAGAGGCAGCCGCTCCGGATGGAAAGTTCATAAGGGCATGATGGGCTGCGGCCGCAGCATGTTGTTGGGCTTGATGGTGCAAAGTATGATGTGGCGCTTGGTGCGAAGTCGCTACTGCTGCTATTGTTTGCAAGGCCGCCTGTTGAAATTGAGAAGCTGGAGCCATACCTGATGTTCCTCCCGCTACAGCTGCTGATCCACCACTGCTCATCATAGCGGCTGCCATAGCTGCAGCCGTTGTTTGATCACCTGTGGCTGCAGCTACCGCCGCCTGATGTAAGGCCATCGATACGAGATTTAATTTTAATTCTCTAGTTAAACGTAAATCACAAGGTTGCTCACTCTCCTCATCATCATCGTCGGCTCCTTCAAGATGTCTAACGACGCCGCCAACACTACCTCCGCTCATACCACTCATACTTGTGGGCGGTTTGTGTTCTAAACCACTTACTACCAACTTATTTTCATCTTCATCGTCATCCTCATCATCCAAGTTCTCCTCTAAGCCAGTGCTGGGTTCATATTTTATAACGCCTGGAGGCCCCGTTGGCAAAGGGCTCGTCAATGGACTTGTTTTTAAACGTATACTACGGCGTCTTTGATGTAAAAAACTACTGCTACGTAAGAGAGTAGCATCATCTGTAGGCACATTTAGATTAAAATAAACAAAGAAAAAAAAGATTGAAAAAAAAAGAAAAAAAGTATTGAAATATTGATTAATTTTATATATAAAAACGAATATTTTAAATAGAAAGAGAGAACGAGAGAGAGAGAGAGAGTACAAAAAAGTATAATAAAAATTAAAATAAATAATAAAAAATAATTATTAATTTTATAGGTATTACACAAGTACACATAATTAAATTAGTAAATAATAAACAAACAAAAAAATGTATTCCAGCAATAACAATATATTTTGTTTAATTATTTTCATTGTCTAAATGTGTAAATTTAAATATTTCACGTTTTATTTTGCTGGAATTGAATTTTTTTTAATGATTTTTATGGAAAAAAATTAATTAATTTACGTCGTTATTTGAATGGATTGGTGATTTTAATGCTTAAAAAATATGTATAAAGAGTGATTGATTTCAGTTGTTTTGGGGGGGAGGAGTGTGTGTTATATTTGTGTGGCAAATTTCCTAGAAATTTTTCATATTCTTTAGATTTGAATATAAAATTTATGATGATTATAAAATATGAGTTATATTTAAACAAAAAGCTGCTCTAATGAACTAAATATTGTATATGTTGAAATGTTAGTGACATATTAAGTAACTTGTATGATTAAAATATATCATCAAACAATGTAATTCAATATTTTTATATGAAAACGTTTACATTGCTTAGCTTAGCTTGTTTATATTTCAGTTAAAAAATTAAAAAAAAAAATAAGTAGGTTTTCTTTACCTAAAGACATTTTCAAGGGTAAGATAGTAAGGAAACTAAGGGGTTTCTTTAGAAATTTAAAAAATTATGACTGATTAAATTATAAAAACTTTATTATTTATTATTATAATATATTATATTACAATATATTATATAATATATTATATTACAATATATTATATAACATATTATTACAATATACAATATGTTATAATAATATATTACAATATACTGTATAATATATTATTATAATAAATGATAAAAGCTTTATTATTATTATAATATATTTTTACTATAATATATTATAGTAATTATAATATTTAAATAATGTTTTCAAACTAAAAATGTTTATTTTAGAATTTATTAGTATTTTATTTAAGAAAAACTATTGTCAATAACATACTCAAAACAATTGTAATAGTATTTCAAAGACGTACTTGTTTAATTAATTTTAATCGTTAGTTTTCTCAAGTTTAAGATATTTTTTTAAATAATTTTTTTTGCACATAGTAAGCTTCAATTCTATTCAATTTCGTAGTACTAAGCTCGTAAATGAATATATAAAATCGAATATTACAATTAAAAATCAATCAATAACAGAAAAGTATGCAAAAAAAACATACTCCGTATTGAATGCTTAATAATTATACAACCAACCTATGATCATGTAGCGGCCTATTAAACCCTTTCCCCAACGTCCAAAAAGGTTTTTTATTACTTATTCAAACTGTCTATAAGAAATCAATATGATTACTACAATATAATTAATATTATATATATTATAAACATATAATATTGCGTACTTTTTTAAAAATTTCTAAACAAAACTTTTTTTAGTATGTTCGACTTGTGATTGTACACAAATTGCTCAATAAATATTATCTCCAAGCAATTGTATATTTTATAGCAAATCGTTTAAAAATTTTATATTCAATTTAAATTTAATAACGATTTACAAATACATATAAACAAATAAATGTCATTAAAAAAAGAAATTGAATTTTAATACAAATTAAATTTTAATTTAAACAAATAAAAGACTCATGTGAAAACTGTTGACAATAGTTCAAACACATTACTCTTCACTACCAATAACAGAAAAGTGTTAAACATTTGTTTATAAAATTTGCAAATATTTTACTATTTTATTATTAATATTATTTATTGTTATTATTGCAACTCTTATAAATTCGAAATGCAACAAATTATACTTGAAAATAAAAAGTTTATAAACTCCAGCACATATTTCCCTCAGTACAGTCCCCTTGCAAGACAGATTTTGATACAAAACTAATACCTGACAACTAATTTTTTTTTTAATAGAGCAACCTAATCATTATACGAACATTAACGTTTTAAAGATCCTGTTATGAATTTAAAAAAAAAAGATATTTTTATCCATTCTTCAAGGATACTTCTTTCAAATGAACTTATTGCTGATAAAAGTTCAAAATGTCATCAAAATTTTGAATTATAACTTGAAAATTGGTTGAGAAGTAGGAGAATATATATAATGAAGAAGTAGAAAAATATATAATGAACCTTTTTTTATACAAAAGCGTAACATACTAACTTTCATTACAATTTGATAAGATTTAAAATTTTTTGTAAAAATTTAAACTCCACAACTGTAGTAAATAAATGACAAATTGTGGTAGTCTGCCATATAAAAATCTAAATAATCTTATGCCACAAAACATCATATAAAATACAATTTCTTGTAGATTATTTAAATTGTATTTAAAAGGTCATTAATAAAAAATTTTTTTTTAAATATTTTTAAACAAAAAAAAAAGTCAAAATCTAAAATGGAAATTACATTCATTATTTTCCAAAACTTAACAGTAATAAATTTCAACTAGAGTTTTAAGATTGTTATTTTAATTTAAAAATAGCAATGTTTTAAATAAATTTTTTAATTAAATACGCATGCACTTAAAATTTACAAAAAAAATAAATAATAATAATATTCAAATATACTAAACTGTTCATATATGTTTTATAAAAATTAAAAGAATAAATATAAATGCTACAAATTATAAAAATAGTAAATGTATAAAAAAAAATTAATAAAAGAAAATATATTACCTGGTTAGATAGTAATATAAGTAAGGAAATATGTGGGGTAAAAATATTGTAGTAAAAGAACCGGAAACAGCATTTAATTTTAAATAAATTTTGTTTAAAACTTTTCAAATTTGACCAATTGATTTTTTGCACAGTAGCAGTCCCATTTTTACACAAATTTCGTTTATGCAACGTATTTTTTTGCAGCAGCTTCCGTTTCTTTTGAAATAATAAGAAAATAAACAAAACAAATAAAATTCATAAAAGCTGAAAAAAAAATATAAAGAAAATAATAATAATAATAATAATAATAATAATGCTGTAAACAGCATAATAAATAAAATAAAAGAAAACAAAATGAAATATAAATTATAATTAATTTTTGTTTTTCTTCTAGATTTTTCTTTACAAAATTTGCTAACTTGTTTACTTTTGGTAAGACATAATAAAAGACAATTAAAAGGAAAAAAAAGAAAGAAATTTTTAACATTATTTTGGTACTTTTTGTTTAGCATTTTACTGTAGAATCCATATACAAGGTAGTATAGTAGTAAGTAGTATGCAAGATCTAATAGATTTTTATTTCAATATACAATACGATATTTCCTTTTGTTTTTGTTTTTTTTTTGCTCACTTTCTAAGTTTAGAAAAGGCATGCATTAATATTTAAAAAAAATGAAAACAGAAATTTTTTTATAAAAAAAAACAAAACAAAATAAAAATAATTACTCTAATTAAATAACATTTTACGTTGCTTGTAGGTAGAGTATTTGTTTGCTTGTTCTTGTTACGTCTACTGCATGTACATATATGTAGGAAGACAATCAACCAACCAACCAGTTAAATAAAATCCAGCAAATATGAGCTACTGTTGGAATAGGGTATGCAGAGGAGAGATCAGTTTATAACAATTACACACACACACATATACACTATCATCAATGTTATATTATATTAAAGGTGCTTGAAACAAAACCACGTCCTTTAGGCTCAGGCGCTCGGAGGAACAACGGTTCAATTTAAGACACCTAAAAGAAAAAATTGGTTAGTAAAAATATTTTCACAAAATCAACATAAAATCTAAAAAAAGAAAAAAAAATTAGAAATCGGAAATAAAGAAGTAAAGGAATAGAAGGCATAGGTTTAGAGGGAAATATTGAGGAATTTTTTTTTTATTATTGTGGATTTAAATTAGAATTATTAATGGAAATTTGATGATAATGATTGATTGATAATGTAATGAATTTGTGGTGAATGGTCATGATGAGGGTGGCGTTTGTTGTGTTTTAAGCCTTTGGGTGTTGAAATAAAAACTCATTTTCGTTTTTGCTTTTATTTTTCTTTAATATATTTTACATATTAATTTTTATTTAGAAAAAAGAAAAAAAAATTAAATAAATAAATATATTTCATTATATATTGTGTAATTTGTGTAAGTGTTAATTAAGATTTTTATATTTATTTCTATAAATAAAATTAAGTATTTTAAGTGGTTTTTTGTGAATGTTTCTTCTTTTCTTTTTTTTGTTTTTTTTTTTGTTTTCAGTTTATCTACCAAAATACACATGTAATATTTATAATATTATTTTGCAGTATTTTTTCTTTTATTTACTTTTATTATTTATATTATGTATATATGTATATTGTTTTTGTTATTACTTTTTTTTTGTTTTACTAAAATAATTTACACAGTATTGCCAATTTTCTTAATCAGTGTTTTAATATTAAACATTTATGAAATTTTCTTATGAAACTTAACTTATGACACTCTTGAAACGTTTGTTTTTTTTCTTATCAGACTTTAACCATTATTACTTCCAAAAATTTGTTTTAGAAATTGTTCTGACATTAACAAAAAAACAAAAGTGTTTTAATTCATATTTTTGCTAGTTTTATAAATTTATTTAGAAAAAATTTGAAAACAAAAAATTATTTAGAATAATTAATTATTAGAGGTTATGAATTTTTTTTTTCTTTTGACTAGATGATGTTTGTTTTGTTTTACATTTAAAATGAAATTCAAATAAAAAAAGAAAAGAAAACTTAACACAAAATATTTAAAAGAATTAAACAATTAAAAGTTTCTTGAAAACATTAACTAACATAACATTAATCATAATTGTTGAAATGTTTACAATTTAATTTAAAAAAAATTATATTTCTATCAATTGTATATATTTTTTTGTCAGAATTAAAGGTGAGTATTAAAAAAATAATTGTTTTAAAAACTACAAATTAAAGTAGACTTTAGACATCTTGACTTTTACTGTATGTAAACATTTTAAATTTTGTTTTTAATAATAATTTTAATACAGTTTCCCCCCTTTTCAACTTTTGTTTGTTTGTAATTTTTTAGCTTTTAATTTTTTTTATTTGCAAAAGCTTTATATTATACAGCTGAATATTATTTTTTTAAACTATATTTTAATTTTTTTTTATAAGTAGACAATAGCAATATGTTTTTAAGTATTAAAAAATCCATATATATGTATATATATAGTTGACTAGATTGTTCAATTTTTATAAAACGTTTGTATATGATTACTTTTTATTTAATTATATTTTTGTTTTTATTGTTTCGACTATAAAAATAACTTAAGTTATAAACAAAAAAATATTTAATATCCTTCATACGTTTTAAAAATAAAACTAAAAAAATTTGTTTTTTTTTGACTAGAGAAATAAATGGCCTTTGACATGAGATCAATACATTAAATTAAAATAAATTAATAAATAATATTTAATAATAAATAAGAGAACAATGTGTGAACATTTCATGCTTAAAACCTTACAGCAGAAATTGAGGATTATGCTAGAGACGAAAAAAAAAGAAGACAAACAATTTACATTACAATATTAAATTCAAATTCTGAGAGCCTCCACACACACACATTTTCTCTTGAAAAATAATTTGAAATACATTTATATTCTGTTTTTTTTTTTAAATTTGTTGAAATAAAATTGCACTGTAAAAAGATATTTTCTTGTTGTTATGCTTGAGGGAGCAAGCAAGTAATCTACTCTATTTGACTATGGCTTATTTCTTCTAAAGTTAACCCGTTTCCTTTCAACTCATCATTGTCATGATCATCGTCATCAGTGTCGTGTGTTAAACTTTCTCTACTGCTGCTCTCTAAACTCTTTTCATAAAGTAATTGTATAACTTTCTCCCTCAAATTTTCCATTTTCTATTCGCTCTTCTGAAATACTAGCGTATAAGTTGATGTTGTATTGTTGCCTGTAGTGGTACTTATGGCTAGGTTACTATTGTTGTTGTTATTATTATTATTATTATTGTTGTTGTTGTTGTTGGAGGATGATGATGCTAAAGTATTATTATTAGTAGCGACCGAGGAGGTAGTAATTGCTGCTGCATTAGTAGTGATGGTGCTGCTGCTAGTGCTCTGTGTCTGTGATTTGGTTTGATGCACTAATTGCGGTTGCTGTACCTGTACCTGTTGCAATAGCGTTTGATTCTCTTCTTCGGTACGCTCACGGCACTTGGTATTCATGTGTCGTTTCAAATTGCTATGGACATTGGTAGCATAACCACACAATTTACTGCAGAAATAACGAGGCGGCTGGCCGCATTCATTCTTTAAATGACACTTGAGACTGTTTTTCCATTTATAGTTGCGATTGCAATTACGACATACCCAAGGTTTTTCAATGTCCGCATTATAGATCATATCATCCGAGTGTTCTAGAGATTCTTTGCGTGTACGTTGATTCTGTGTAATCATACGATAGCGTCGATCCTCTGAAATAGTCGACCTAAACTCGGCGGATGAAGATGATGAGGCTGCTTTTAAATCACTAATCCCCGGTTTAAGTGTAGAGAGGGGAGCAAGCGGTGGTGTTGCTGTGTTAGCTTGCTTGGGTTGTATGCTTGTTATAGTGGCCGGTATCGATCGTAACTTAATTTGTACAGGTTGATTAGGCTGCAGACGCAATTTTTGGAAATGCTGATGTTTCTCCAGCAACTCTTGGGGGTCCTGCAGTTCGATTTGAGTAACAAAAGATTGATTTTTATTATTCGTTTGCTTGTTCAGCGATTTTAAAGTCTCCAATGATACACGTTTCTTAGCCACTAAAACACGATTTTTTTGCAAGTCCATGTCACTGAGACTTAAACTACTGCCCACCATTGGCGTGCCGATAGGCAGAGCCTGTAGAAATTCCTCTTCATTGTCTAAAGAAGCAGTGGTAGTGGTGTTATCTAGCCCAGCCGTAAGTATATCTTCGAATTCTTCTTCCTGTTCTATTTTCACACTATCAATGGCCCACATCATGGGACTTGACAATTTTATATCATCATAGGTCATATCGCCTTCTTCATCCTCATCATTAGTCTCCGTTGTGGGGGCATCATCGCCCTCATCGGGCATTTCTTCATCTTCGTCCTGTGATGAAGTGGCAGAATTTTCAATTTTCACTACAACCTCGGTCAAACTGTTATTATCCTCAACGGTGTCCAGTTCAACGCCAGCTGCTGCTAAGGCAGCCTGAGGATGAGCCGCAGCAGCCATGGCATCGCCTCCCGCTGGTGTTATACATGTAATTGTGGTGCGACCAATACTGCCAATACGTTGTATTGTGGGTACATTTTGTGTTGTTAGATTTAGATTTGAATTAGTAACGGTATTCGTAGCATGGTTAACATTTAAAGCAATATTATTATTATTGTTATTGTTGTTAGTGGAACCGGTACTGACTGTAGACGTCAATGTATTGTTATTATTAGTTTTGGTTAATTGTTCTAATAAGAATTTTTATTTTGTTAGTTTAAGATTGTTTTTTTTCAATTTTTTTTTTGTTTGGTTCAATTATTGAATTATTGCAAGCGTGAAAAGAGAAGATTATTATGAAAAAATAAATGCATTAATTTCATATCTTTCTGAGATTAATAATTAAAGACCAGAATAATAGTAGAAAACAATTAAATTGTTTTGGAAATGAGAAAAAAAAAAAAAACAAAAATACTGTAAAAGAAAAAGAGTTTAAAATAAAAATTGTTTAAATTTAAAATTAACAAAAACTGAAAGAGAAAATAAAATTAGCATATGATTAAATAGAACATAAATAAATAATAAAAATAATAATAAATTTATAAACTATCAAATTGATTATTTGAAGGGCATGTATATTTATCGAAAATTAAATAAATTTAAATGAATCATCAGAAAATATTTATAAGAAGAATTTGATAAGGAAACTGATTTAAGGTTAAGGCCTTGTCACTGACTTTAAGATAAAATATTAAAATAAAATTAAATTTTGGCTATGTGACCAATAAATTGTCCTTTTTTTTTTTGAAAAAGTTAGGTTACAGAAAACACATCTTTTTAAATACTTAGCTGAAATAATAAACTGATTAAAAATAAAAGAGTTTGCTATAAACAAAATAAAAACCCTATTAAAATTATAACAATTTAATTTTAAAAATAAAATAAAAAATATATCACTGAGCCCCAAAAGTGAGTAAACATCACTGAAATAATTAATTTTCTTAGGATAGCGAGAAAAGTAAATGAGAATAGTGTAATAAAATTTCAAAAATAAAATCGTTATTTATTACTTATAAAATGTTAAAACAAAAACAACAATTCATGATAAAGGAACTTTTTTTTTATACTTAAGAACAAAACTGTTTTATACTTAAGAACAAAAGTGTTGACTCACTTATGGCGCTCACTGTATATGTATCGAAAATTAAATAAATTTAAATGAATCATCAGAAAAGCTTTATAAAAAGAACTTAGGAAGGAAACTGATTTAAGGTTAAGACCTTGTCACTGACTTTTAGATAAAAAATTAAAATAAAATTAAACTTTGACTATGTGACTAATAACTTTCTTTTTTTTTTTTTTAAAGTTAGGTTATATGTATAACACATCTTTTTAAATACTTAGCTGAAATAATAAACTGATTACAAATAAAAGCAAAGAATATCCTATAAACAAAATAAAAACTCTACTAAAATTATAACAATTTAATTATAAAAATAAAATAAAAAATATATATTTTAACTTAAAAAAACATTTAAATATTTTCCCTTTGTTCGACAGAACATGTGGAAAAGTTTCAAATAAAAATAACTAATCATTTAACAGACTACATACCAGCACTTTCGTTTAAATTTTTCTCCAAAATCGATTGATCGGCCAACATTAACCAATTACGCACTCTAATACGAGACTCATTCTGGGCTGTAGAATTTGTTGTAATAGACTGATTGATGGTTGACTCTTCTATAAAAAGGAAAAAAAAAAGAAACAAACTTTTATTAGCAAAAAAAAGAAATATATTGTATTTATTTTTTTTAAGTATATTTTATTTCATATTAAGTTAGTAATTTCAATATATCTTTGAGAAATTTCAAATCACTTTAACTTTCTTTGATACATTTTATATTTAGAAGAGATTTTTATTTTATGTTTTAAAAAAAGTTATTCGGGAGTAAAACAAAAAATTAAAATTTTAATATAATAATAAAATAAAAACAAAATTAAAAAGCAAGTTGAAATTTAACAAAATTATAAAAGAAAAGTTAATATAACAAAACAAAAAGTAAAAAATAAAAATAAACGTGGCATTTACTTACATCGAAACGAAAAAGTATGTATGTGTGAGTGTTGTTTGTGTAGAAGGAGTTGGAAATTGTAAACTATTAAAACATGGCTACAAAAATTAAAGAAATAATAACAATAACAATAATAAAAAAAAAAACAACAAAACATCCCAACAAAATGTTCATGTTTAGGTTTTAGGGCACTTGATTTTTTTCATCATAAAAAAAATTCAGTTTCAGAGATTTTTTTTTGTAACTTTATTATACAATAATATTTTTTTTTGGATTTTTGTTTTTTTACAATTTTAAATATAAAAATTAATAATAACTATTATAATTATAATAATAAAAAAATATGTATATGTATATGTATAAGGAAGAGGAAAAATAAAACTTAATTAAAAACTAACGATTGTTTTTCTTTTTGTATGAGTATTTTTTAAATCAATTTTTTTTTTATTTGTAAGTTTTTTTTTTTCCTTTACATTAAAGTAAACATTGGAAAGATACTATTTTTCTTTTTTTTTTTAAATATATTTTTAAGTGTTTTAATTATAAATATAAAATTTATAAATTAAATATCTTTATGTAAAAAAGAAATGTTTAAGCCCAACACCAATTAGATCCAATTACAATTATATTTAAAAAATTATATAACAAAAATTAATTACATTGTTGTTGTATATGTAAAAAAAAAATATTAATAAAAACGGGAGTATAAAATAATTTATAAAATTTTTTATTTTATTTGAACTATTGTATGAACGAAAAAAAAAATACTATTCTTCTGTTTTTTGTTATTTTTACGTGGAATGTTTAAGAGTTGCAAATCTTATGACAGTATCGTAATAGAAATTATATTAATTAATAAATTAAGGGCTATTTTGTAGTTTTAAAATATGTAAATATTATTAATAAATAAATATTATTATATATAAAAAAAATTAAATTAATTTAAATAAATATATATTGTATACATATATATTTATGTATGTCTAGCTATATAAAAATGAAAAACTATTTGTGACGCGTTGGTAACATATTGAACGAGTAAATGGATTTTTTTTATAAAGCAACAATACAAAGAACTTTGAAATAAATTAAAAAGTTATCTTTGCATTGTTGTTTATTTCATATACAAAAATATTTAAATAAGTTATTGAGAATATATTTTTTTTTTAAATTTTCCATTTTTTTTAAAAGCACAGCTTTTTTATATTTCTTTTGTATTATAAATTAAGCAAAAAGCAATATGTTTTACTTTACTTTAAATATATAGTTTCTTAAGGGAATTTTTGTGAAAATAATATAAAATTATTTGAATTTTTATTTTATTTTTTTAAACACAAACTAAGTACCTGAGGTTTTGTATGTTTTTTTTTAATTTATAAATATTTTTTTTGTTTGTTTAACATAATAACTAAAATATAAGTTTTTAAAAATAATAAATATATATGGCTTTTTAATATATCATTTATTAATGAAAAAAAGTTGTAAAACGTTTAATTTAAAAAAAAAAAAAAGATTTTAAAATTTTTAAACAAATTTTGAATTTGTTTTGTTTAATAAAAATTAAACTTCCACCTTTTATTAATTAGATATCAAATCATAAAAAAAAGAATTCATTATGTTTTACACGTATAACTGTGGCAGTTTAAAAATTAGTTTTTAAACAAAGAATTTATAATTCTGCTATACTTCAAAATGGTAGATAATTATCATAAATATCCTGCTAAGCGGAATATTTTTCTGTTTTTTGTTTTTTTGTTTATTAAAACATAATTAATTTTGAAAATAAGAAACAGTTTTTAATTTAAATTTTGAATTTAAACAATTTTTTTTCAATTTAATGAAGAATTATATGGTTTTTAAAAACTTTAGAAGTTTCTTTTTTTTAAGACAAACGGTAACTTTTGAAGTTCAGTGATAACAAAAAAAAAAAAAAATAAATAAAATAAGAAACAAATATCTTTTTAAAGGAATTTTAAATGTTATAAACATTTTGAAGTATTGTAAACATTGAGACATTTTGTAGACTTTTTTAAAGTCCAAAACAGTAGAGTAAAGGAGAAGCAGAAGCATAAACAGGAAAAAAATTTTGAATCTTTTGTATGTATATTATTCTTTTTTTTTGTTTTTGTAACTTAAAACTATTCGTAGTAATTAGTTTTAGATTATTTTTGTCTAAAGGCACTTTAATAAAATTGTTCTTAAATTTAAATAATCAATTGGAATGCATTAAAAAAAAACTTACAAATTAACATTTTTAAAATTATTAGATTAGATTGGTATAAATTTTCATTGAAATTAAATTGAGCAATTGGTTTCCTTCGTTATTTATTATCAATTGAGGTATTTTAAGTTGATTTATGACAATTACAAGGAATGAGAATTGAAATGAAATTTATAAATTGCAAAAAATTTTTATGTTTTCTATCTAAAATCCAGGTTTTATATTTTTTTAAATATAAATAAATGCTATGAAGTTAAAGAGAGCTTTCTTAGAAATTTTGTTTTACTTGAGGCATTTCAATTCTCTCCATGTTTAACTATTTAATGGTTTCATTTTTGACTCGATTGGTTGGTTTTTTTTGTTACTTTTTCTATACGAATTCGTTGTAATAATGTGTGGCAAACATTATGTGCATAAGACCACAATTAATTCTTTATAATATATATACATATATATACTTTGAGCCATTACAACTAATTCTAAAACTATAAATATTGCCTTTATTAAAAAATTATAATAAAAATTAAATTAATAAAACTAAGTTTCGCTTTCTCTAATAAACTTCAAAAACAAAGCTTGTACGGTTTTCAAAATATCCTCTGAGAATTATGTTTGTTTAAAAACACAAAAAAAAAAAATTAAACAAATATTATTTTAATATACATGTGGGAATTTGGATAAAACTATGGAATTACAAAAGGTGTTTACTAAAATTCTATAAACAAAAAAAATAAAAATGTTATTAAATAAATATATCACTGAGTGTTTACGGTTAAATTTTATTCATTTTGTGAGAAATTCGAATTTGATGTAAATTTTGGGACATAAATCGAAAAACCGGCTTTCGAATATCTAGCAATAAGGGTACAAAAAAATATATTTATGTATTGAACTTAACAACTAAATTGGAATATCATTTGAATATAATTGTCTTTGTAATTACAAATCTTTTTGTTTTTTTTTTTTTTAACAGCATAATGTCTTTTTAAAAGTTAAGGAATGCCAAAGTTTGTTGCTTTTAAATAAATAATAAGAGTGTAAAAAAAAACGTGTAAATTTTTAACGAATTGCTGCTGTCTTACATAATTTGTTTTGTTTAGCATTTTAAATCATATAAATGGCATTTAGAAGTTGTAAGATTTTTTAATTTTTCTTTTCTAAGAGCTTATAGTTTTTGTTTTTCTTTTTGTGAAATATTTTTTTTTACTTTACTTTTTTCAGTTAAAGTAGATTATAAAATAAATTATGTTTTAACAATTATTAAAAAAGTAATAATAATAAAAATTTGGCACACTTGTTTCCATATTTCACACAATTGTTTATATATTTTCTTTATAACAGCTAATAATGTGATTAGAAATGTTTTCTTTTCATGTAAAAAAAAAATGTTTTTTTTTATGTCAATTATACTTATTACTTGAGAAAAAAAATTAAAAGGAAATCTTTCCCCTGATTTTGTTGGTTGTTGTTGGTTTAACACGCGTGTATGTACAAAGATATATACTAAAATATATTCTTTATATTTCGTATATATCCATAATTTTAAGTGTTTTTAAAATTAATTGTTTTTGTTTTTTTTTTCTATATCAATGTGATTATGGTTGGTTGATTAGTTTTTTCAGAAACTTCTTTCTTAATACGCATTTTAATAAATTATTTATATATCCCTGATATAAGAATCTCTTTCTATCTTAACTAAGAAAAAAACTAAATATAAATTAATTTATATTAATTGATTGAATGTTGTATAAAAAAAATTAATGTTAATTGTAATTTTACCATAAAAAATCAATAAAAAAATATGGATCTTATAATGGTAAAAAGTATTTAACTCTTACGAGAAATGTTGACGCAATTCAGCAACAGCTGTTGATGACGAATCATCACCACCACCACCACCACTGACACTAGAACCAGCTAATTGAGCACCAACAGTGGCAGTGGTAAAACTTTTCAAATCTTCAACCTTGAAAAATTTCTCCTTGTGCATGCGTTCCATATGGCGTCCAATGTGCATTTTCTGCTTGGCCCGATAAACACAGAAAGGACACTGGAATTGTGGCTCCTTGCCACATTCCCATTTCTGATGATTACGCAGCGATGATTTGAGTTTATACACTCGCCCGCATTCTGGACAAGGGTGACCAGCACCATTGCCAGAGCCACCCACACCCAAAGCAGAAGCATTTGCCAAGCTAAGGCCACCATTACCACCTGTTCCGCCGCTTATTAAACTACTCATGGCATTGATACTATTCAATATGTTGAGACTTATACCCGTGGCTCCACTAACATCAGCAAAAGCACTGTGGTAATCAGAAGAATTAGCACCGCCTGCACCCGCGCCGCCGCTTAAGTTTCCGGTAGTATTATCATCGGTATAACTGGTGTCGCTGAGATTACCACTATTGTTGGCAGCTTGAGCTGATTTTTCAGCGGCTGCTTTTAGCATTAATGCCGTAGCCTCTTCTTCGGTAAAATGTTTGATTTTTATACCTTCACCACTGCCTGTCACATTGACATTGCTGCTACCTCCACCACCGCCACCACCACCACTAGCTGTTTGTGATTTGTCTTTTTCACTGGCTGAAGAACAGTTTAGCGGCGTACTGGACGCTACTTGTTCACTTATATCATTGTTCGATGGCGTGGGTGACCCCAGTAGAGCGGGACGTTTTAATGGTGAGGATTTACGTTCTGTTTTACATGTATCCTTCGAGCCACTAACACCATTATCACCTACGACACCTTTCTCAACGCTCAAGTCAGTGGGAAATACCAGGGGATGAACACCTTCTCTTAATTGAGTAACAAGAGGCATTGCTAAACGGGCATTCCACTCATTCCAAGTTAGACCCGCTATACGTGTAATACTTAAATCTGTGATATTATTTAAGCGTTTTTTATTTAGTTTATAGCAATTATTTTTATATAATAAAAATTCGTTATCATAGACAAAAACACCGTTTTTATTAATAACAAATATTTGTTTTTTTTATATTAAAAAATTCAACATTTTTCGAGCACATTTTTGTACGTGATGATCCCACATTGTAGTTTTCGTTCGGTTGATAGTAATCGAAGAGGTTTTAAAAGTTTTTTTTTTATATCACAATAAACATAAATTAAAAAAAAAGAAAAAGAAAAAAGAAATAAATAAAAATAAATAAATTAAAATAAAGGACAAAAAGGTACTTAAATAATAAATATAAAAAAAAATTAACTGATTCATATTGATATACAAAATATTCATTTAAAAAGATTTGAAATTATTAAAAGTTAAATTCTGTTCATTAAATTCTATTCAAATCGTTTTAAAATTTGTATTTTGTTTTGTAATCTTGAGTTACAATCCTTTAGCAACATTTGTTTGTTTTGAGTAGAATACATTTAAAGAGAAATTATTTTAAAAGTGTTGTTATTTAAAATGCCAACGCCAATTTTACATAAAAAACATATTAAATAACAATGTTTAGTACTAAAAATAAATGACTTAAGGAAGTTAATTAAATTAAAGAAACAAACATAAGAAATGAATAAGCAAGAATATGAGGATGATGATATTAAGCTGAATAAAGAAATTAAAACAAAATAGAAAAGATTCTTTTGCTTTATTTGCAATGGGAATATTATAGGCTGATGAAAAAGCTTTTCTAACAATGTTTCATTTCTTTTAAATAAGAGAGAATAAAAAAAATAATAATGAAAAGCAATTTTACAATTTAAATGATTTCTTTTAAGAAGCAGCTGTTTTTTTTTGTTTCAGAATCTAAATTTTAAATACAAGCAAGCAATCAATAATATATTTACAATACAACAGCATTAATAATAAGGAATTAAAAAAAGGAAGAATACAATTTTAAATTAAAAGAAAAAAACGACAACAACAAAACACTGTTTTAATTATTAAAATATGGTGTGTATTTCTTTTGGTTTTTTTTGTTTTTTTTTTTTAAGAAATCTAAAACACTATAACGGGTTGGTGGTGGTAATTGGCGAATTTTAAAAAAGGCAACAGAGGGAAGCTCAAGGTGATGGGACAAATAAGGGTATGGCACACAAGTAACAATTTATATATATATTGTATTATATATAATAAAAAAATTTTTTATTATATAAAAAAAGGAAAAAAAATTTAAATTTAAATAATAATCTGTTTTGCTTGTTTCAAAACAGACTATATATTTTGATTTTAAATTTGATTTTTAATAATAAAAATTGTATTCAAAATAAATAAAAACATATTCGAGGAAAATTAAAAAAAAATCAAATAAATAAAAATAATAAAAGAAATAAAATAAAAATTACAATTCCACTTCCATTACGACACGGCAATCTATTGACCGACCTTCCTCTTGGCCTTCATTAGCAGTTAAGTAGAATGGGTTTATGCTCAACTCTCCAAGGGTTAACCTAGAAAAAGAGAAATATATTAGTGGAAAGGCATTTGTAAATATTAAAATAAAATTAATATTTTAATAAGACAAATAATTTTATTGCAGCCTTTTATTTGTCTTACGTTGAAGAGTTTTACACGCTTTAGACCTATAAGTATAAAAGAAAAATATATTAATAAGGATTTTAAAGGCATTCACGTTCAGAAAGCAGAAGGCATAATTTGCTGTAAAAATTTTAAAAGTATAATTAAAACTCAGTTTATCTTAATTATTTTATATTAGTATTTATTTATTTTTATACATTTAAAAACTAAATTCTAATAAAATTGTATATATTTTATATTTTATGTTTTTTGTTTTTGTTTTCTTTTTTGTTTATAATTCTTTGCTTTGTTGTAAAGATATTACTTACAATAGTGTTTGTTTTAATATGTATATAAATATAATTTTCTACTAAAAACATTTACAAGTAATTCCAAATTATTTCTTTTACAATTGCATTAGAAACATTATGATTTGCTGGCTAACTTGTGCTGTAATATAAAAAAAAATCTAATAAAATATATTTTTAAGTAAAATTTAATGGAAATATTTAAAACATAATTCTTTTATTTGTTTATTTCCTTCATTCATATGTATATATTACAAAACAATAATGGTTACAAATTGGCTTACCAGTTAAAAAAGAAAACATAAAACTTAGAACAGTTAACATATGATAAATAGTTTAATCAAAATGAAACTTTACTATAAAATATTGAATAGCGTGATTTAAGAAATAATTGTTTGTATATTAATTTTAAAAATGTATTATCCTGTAAGTAATAATGTTTAATGAAGATTATGGAAATTTTATGATTGATTTATAAAGCCTCGCATTCTTATTTTTTTAATTTGTTTTGTTCTATTTCATATTCAATTCAAATGGAAACTTTATATATAGTTAAACTTCAGATAAGTTTAATATAAAGTTTAATTTAAATTAATTAATAGGAAAAAAATTATTTTTAGATGATATTTTTTAGATATAAAAAAATGTTTCGTTTAAAAATTAAAGTGATAAGGAAATGTATATTTAAACAGAAAAAGAAATTTATTCAAAGCTGCTAAAAAAAATTATTTTTATGATTGAAAAATATTTTCAAAAAGTGTTATTTTAAAAAATATTGTATGTCTATATTGATTCTATTTAATTTTATATTTTTTTGCTTTTACTTAAACTTTAAATATGAATTAATTACATACACTTATATATATATTTTTTGTTTTCTTAAAATGAAAATATAAAAATTATTTATATTATTTGCACATTTTGTAGATTTTTTTTAATTTAAAAAAGAAATGAAACTTGCAGGGTTTTTAGTAATTTTCAAAATTACAAATTTCTTTTTAAACTTAAAGTTTTTATAAAACGATTTTTCTGCTTAAAATAACTTTTAAAACAAATAACAAATTATATATATAAACTTTATATATATATAAAATTAAAACAACAAAAGGAAACAAATATATGTATATAATTAATAATAAAAAATATATTATAAAAGATGTAAAAATGAAAAAAAAAATTGAAAAAATATTTTATAAAATACAAATAGAAAAATAAAATGAAAGTTTTGTTTTAAATTCAGAAAAATTGTTAGTTTAATATTAATTCTATTAATTTACTGGGAAGTGGGGCCTTTGAAAGAAGGCAAAAATATATTCTAATGAAATTGAATTCAAACTTTATATTTACTTTGATGTCAAGCGACGAAGACAAAGAAAGACTTAAAACAGCTCATCAAAATTTGAGCTGTATTAGAGCAGATATTAGAATTACTACAGTACTTAAAATAGTGTTCTGTGGAACTGAAAGTGATAAAACAATTGCCGGAACAATTATCCGACTTATAATTTTTGCGATTTCCATAGATTGTTATGATAGTGTATGTACTTGCAAAAACTAGAAGAAAATAATATGTAAACTAAACTTACAATAATATTGTAAGAGCGAGCCCAGCAGTGTCAAATAATATTTAATATTACATTTAACTGCTTGAAACATATTTCAATAGACTTGCTAGCCTTTTATACCAATATATTCTGTATAAGAAATATGAATTAAATTTCTTCATTACATGTATGTATTTGCATCATAGTAATTAACAATCTCTTTAGCATGATTTTGAAAAAAATATGTTTAATAAGAAGGACTTAAAAATAATTTGTGACAATTGAAAGAAGTGGTAAAATTGAAATAAAAAATAAAATAAAAAAAAATAAAAAAATTGTAATCATAATCAAAGTAATATATCCTACTCACGTGATGTGGAAATAGTACAATCAAAAATAATTCTTTTAGAGCACACACGTTTTTTTCTCGTTTTCCACTCACATGACGTTGTTTAAATCTTACGTCCACGTTTACTTTCCAGTTGTGGTTTATCCGGATGATGTTTACGCACATGTACACCCAAATTACCACGTTGTTTTGCCTTGTACGAGCAATAAGGACACGGATGACAAGGTTCCTTGCCACCACACTCAACATTTTCATGGCGGCGCAATGTAGACTTCCAACGATATTTCTTGCCACAATGGCGGCACACATATTTCGATTCTTCACCTCGATCATCACTGGGTCCCAATGACGAGTCACTCAACGACAATTCATATGTAGTGGCAGAGGGTTGTGTCAATTCACTAAGATCGTGAGATGATTCCGTTTTCAGAGGTCGTGCTGTAAGTATCGTATAGCTTTTGGTTATGGTTGGTTGTTCGTGTACAGTAATGCCATCGGGTAGAATGGCTTCAACGCTGGTTGTATTCTCATCCTGTTCTTGTAAATGCAATTGCTGATGGTGTATAACATGCGCGGTAGTTGTGGTCTCTTGTTGCTGTTGTTGATGTTGTACTATGTGATGTTGTTGCTGTTGTTGTTGTTGCGGTGAAGTCTGTATATGATGGACTAACTGTGTCGTCTGCTGTAACTGATGATGTTGTTGCTGTTGATTATTTGGATCCGTTTCTAATGTTGTGATTTGGGCTGTTGTACCCGCCGTCGTTTGCATATGCTCGGTAATTTCAGTCGGCGCAAAACCAATGCCAATCTTTGTGCCATCCGGTAACTCAATATCATCAATTTCAGCATATTTTACCAAATCACTTATAATTGCCGCCGAAGTCTGTGGATTGTTCAAATCAATTTCACTGATTTCATATTTAGTACCATCGGCTATTTCATGCGTTTGCGCATCATGGGTCTGTACGATCTGTACACTGCCTGTTGCGGGTGTTATGATTTTACCACGAGAATATTTAATGCGGGATAATACAGGTTTCTGTTCGGTAATTTGTACATTTCGTAGGCCCATTAAATTTATGGTTTGTGAGTGTGTACCCGAGCCGGTTGGCGTGGTGGTGACAATACTTTGTACTTGGGCATGGTGTTGAAGTTGATGATGATGCTGCTGCTGTTGCGGCTGGTGGTGTTGTTGCTGTTGCGGCTGATGGTGTTGTTGCTGTTGTGATTGTTGGTGGTGCTGTTGTTGTTGTTGTTGGTGTGATTGCTGATGATGAATAATTTCATGTATTTGCTGGGTTTGATGCTGCTGTTGTTGTTGTTGATGATGATGCTGCTGCAATTGGGCTGGTTGTATCTGTTGAGTTTGTATTATGGTTGCATGTGGATGATGTGTAGAAATTGTTGTCGATGCTGGTATTATTTTTTTCAAATTGATTAATTCTGCAGAGAAAAATAGTTGTAAAGACGTTGAATTGAAATATAGTCCAAGCGAATTAGTTAAAAATACTAGAGTAGACAATGTTGTTTAATCTTTTCTTGAAACTTTCCAAGCATTCTAATTTAAATGAGTTTTTTATTAGGCACTTTAATTAATTACTGTTAAAGGAAAGCCACAGCTAAGTGAGTTGTTAGGAAAACAATTTTTGTGGAAGAGTTGATAAGATATCTCTTCAAAGTTTCACTGAGATTTCTTTAAATTGAAAAAATATTGTAAATTTGCAAAAATTGATTCGTAGATTTAAGGTTATGTCGTAAATGTTTGACGATTTTTATTTAAAAAAGTTATAACAACAACTCTAAATAAATGTTTCTAAACCTCAAGGATTACAAGAGGAATTATAAAGTTTTATTTGAAATACAGCCATAAATTGCTCAAAAATAGAATATTTTGGCTTTAAATTTAAAATGTTCTCTTAAAATATTTTGTAAACTCATATTTGTATTGAATTATCATGTTTATCTTTCTACTTACCACACTCTGATGAGGGTAATTTTATAGCTGAACTCGTTGTTAAGGTAGTAAATGTAGGCTTAACATCTTGAACTTCTTGGATTTCGGTGATTTGAGCTTGATTCGCTGATTGCTGCTGGACATGACCCCCAGTTGCAGCGGCTACGGCAGCAGCGGCTATCTGATCTTCATCCTGTGACGATAATTTTGCTGTTGTTATATTGCCCAACTTTTTTACATGCAATATAAAACCATCCTTATTTTGCGTGATAACAATGTCATTACTTTCCAACAAACAATCGTCCAATTCGAAATCATCGGGATTAATATCGGTCTGTTCAGACTTATCATGTTTAGCTAAATCATATTAGAAATTTATTGAAAGAAAATTATGTTATTAAATAATATGATTAAAGATTTTTGCTTTAGTTTTATACTTAAATAGCGAAATAGTTTTTAAAGTTATAAAGATAATAAAGAAGAGACTTTTTGTAATTTGCAAGCATGGAAAAAAAATCATTAAAAAATTTATAAAACATATTAGATTAGAGAAAAAAAAAAACAATTACATCCCCTTAACCGTTAGGTGTTATAAAATAATTTCAATAATAAAAAGGTAAAGTTAAACTTATATTTATCATAGAAAAATAATTACACATGTTGTTTTTGTAATTCAATGAAATTGTTTCTTGTTATTATTTTTTTTCATGGTTTCATTTTATTTAACAATTTTTTTTTTATTAATTAATTAAAAAATATATGTATATTATTTGTATTTATAATATTTAATTTCAATAAATTTACAAATAATGAAAAAAAAAATAATTTTACAATCTTACCTGTAATTTAAAATAAAAGGTCTTTTCAAAATTCAAATTCTCCTTACAATTAGAGATCAAAAAAGTAAAGTTAAGTTTAATATTACAAATGCTGTTAACGAGAGGCTACATAATAATTTGTTTAATTTGTTAAAGAAGGCTATATTGTATGTAAATAAAGGGGGGTTTATAAACAATTTTCTTTCAAGAGTTTCTAAATTAAAATAAAGTTTTTATATAACAAATCTAATTACACTCATCGTCGTGCTGCTTCCGCCAGCTTATCTGAAGAGTAGTTAGAAAAATATGCATTTATAAAATAAAAAAATAAATTATAAACCCAATTACCTATAATTTTTTGTAAAACTTGACAAAGTTAAAGTAAATTGTTTTCTCTCTCTCTCTTTTTCTCCTTAACTACTCATAATAACTAAACAATGTTTAAGTCTTATTTGTGTAAATTGTAATATCCTGGATGCTGAGTTCTCACATGAATATCGAGGTTATGTTTATAGCGAGCCAAATGACCACAATACGGACATTTTTTTTGCGGCAAAATACCACACTCAAATTGTAAATGTCGTGATAAATTCTTCTTATAGGTATAAACTTTATCACAGCGTGGACACATATGGCGGCGATTGGTACCACGCCGATTGGTACTACGCCGATTCGAGTATGTTGCACCGCTATCTGTAATGGTTTCGATAGTGCTAACAGCCTTTCCACTGCTATTACTTCTACTGTAGCGCGATTTAGTAGGTGATTTCTTTTTTGCTGCTATACTTTTTCGTTTGCTCTGCTTCTGTTTTATTTCTTCCAAAGCAATGTTATTCAATGATGTCACAGATTTTATGGATATGGCGCAGTAATCCTCTAAATTGTATTCTAAAATGTAGAAGAAAATAAAAGAAAAAATATAAATTAATAAATTTATTACAAATATTTACAAAATAACGAAAAAAAAGAAGAATAAAATAAAAAAATTAAAATAAAAAATGTTTAACAGGTACTCAATATATGTTATATTTATGTTATGTTATATCTAAAAGTTATGAAATTTGCTCATTATTTTAAATTTGTAAAATAGATTGCAAATAAAATAAATAAATAAAAAAATAAGCAAGTTAAACCTATTTTTATGATAAAAAATAATTACACGTGTTGTGTTTGTAATTCAATGAAATTTTTTCTTGTTATTATTTTTTTCTCGGTTTCATTTTATTTAACAATTTTTTTTTGTTATTAATTAATTAAAAAATATATATTATTCGTATTTATAATATTTAATTTCAATAAATTCTCAAATAATGAAAAAAAAAATTCTTTTACAATCTTACCTGAAATTTAAAATAAAAGGTCTTTTCAAAATTCAAAATCTTTTTACAATTAGAGATCAAAAAAGTAAAGTTAAGTTTAATATTACAAATGCTGTTAACGAGAGACTACGTAATTATTTGTTTAATTTGTTAAGGAAGGCCACATTGCTTGTAAATAAAGGGGGTATTTAAACAATTTTCTTTCAAGAGATTCTAAAGTAAAATAAAGTTTTTATATAATAAATCTAATTATACTCATCATCTTGCTGCTTCCGCCAGCATATCTGACAAATCTTGACAAATCTAAAGTAAACTTTTCTCTCTCTCTTTAACTAGCATTAAATTCTATTACTATGAGTAACTAAACAACGTTTAAGTCTTATTTGCGTAAATTGTAATATCCTGGATGTTGAGTTCTCACATGAACATTGAGGCTATGTTTATAGCGAGCCAAATAACCACAATACGGGCATTTTTCTTGCGGCAAAATACCACATTCAAATCGTAAATGTCGTGATAAATTCTTCTTATAGGTATAAACTTTATCACAGCGTGGACAAATATGAGGTCGATTGTTACTATGCGGACTGGTGTATGTTGCACCGCTATCTGTAATGGTTTCAATAGTGCTAATAGCCATTCCACTGCCAGTGCCACTGTCAACGCCACCGTTAATGCTATTACTTCTACTGCAGCGAGTTGTAGTAGGTGATTCTTTTGTTGCTGCCATACATTTTCGTTTGCTCTGCTTCTGTTTTATTTCCTCCAAAGCAATGTTATTCAATGATGTTACAGATTTCACGGATATGGTCCAGTAATTCTCTAAAATATGTTATAAAATGTGGAAGAAAATAAAAGAAAAAAAAAATAAATTAATAAAAATTTATTAGAAATATTTACAAAATAACACAAAAAAAAAAAATAATAAAATAAATAAATTAAAATAAAAAAAAAATGTTTAAACAAAAATCTAAAAAGAAAAATATGAAACATAAGAGATAAATTATAAATAACAGAAGAAATGCAAATCTATTAAATAAAAAAAGAAAAAAAAAAACTAAATTTTGTAGAAATTTACGAAAAAAAAGACAATAAATAATTAAAAGTTTTTGTAATATAGGACAAATTGACTTTTAGGTAGCAGCTAACACCACATAATTTAATTTTTAATTTAAAATCAATTTATTTATTTTTTTTATTTTAATGAAATAAAAGCCAATGATTTGAAGCGGCGTTATTGAACGCTAACGAGATGGTAATTAATAAGAGATAATGAAACAAGTTGTATAAAACAATTCCTTATTAGCTGTAAATAAAAAAGTATTCTTGAAAATCTAATGGAAAATTCAATTTAATATGAAAGCTTGCTTTAATTCTTTGCTTCTAAATTAATTTAATAAAATTTTAATTATAGACTGTAATTTATAAATAATATCCAATTGTTAACGAATGTTCTTAATAAATGTTGTTTAAAAATTTGTTAATAAATATACCATCATAAACATATGAAAAGGATAAGATAACGTAAGAATTTCTTTGTTAATGAATAAAACTGTATTCACTGTGTATAGCAATTTTATTTCACCAGGTTATAAAATTTAAATTTGGATGATGTCTGCCATATCCTAATACTTTTATATTATTTTTCTCTGTAATACTATTTTCTATTTCAAATTAATTTAATTGTTTACAAAAACTAAATTTTCTATATTACAAATTACAAAATAAATCAAATTACATACACAATAAAAACAAATTTAAACAAAATTAAATAAAAATTAACAACAAACAACAAATAGTGTTAAAATCAAATGAAATTAATTGGTTTTTTTTGTTTTTGTAAATTAAAACTTGTATTTTCAAAAGAAAACTGCTGCTTACCATTAAAAAGGAAAAATAAATAAATTTATTTCGGATACAACTTCTCTTTTTCTTCGAATATATTGTAAAAAATTGAACGAGAAATGTATATGTATGTAAACAAGAAAATTATAAAAGAAAATGAATTTAAAAAAAAAAATATTGTGTTAAAATCAAAAATACATATACAATTAAAAAAAACAAAAGTGTTGAATTAACAGTCGCAGGTAGTACCGTCTACTGTTCATTTAAAAATGGATTTACGGTAGCAATTGTTGTTTTAAATCTATAGTTTATTAAATACAACAATTGACCTGACTTTATCAAGTGGAGAATATTGAAATTAAACGAATTAGTTTTTAATTTTGTAATTTCAAAAATGATACATGTTTATTGGTATTTTGTTTTTAGAGTTTTTTCAGATACAATAAAATAGTTTTAATAAAATTCTTAAAATTTAATATTCTTTTTAGTTCCAATAAATTGTTAATACTTTGTAGTTAATGCAAGATTTTGTTTTTATAAGAGATTTTGATAAGTTTTGAAATTTCATTTTGTTTTAAATACATATCTTACTTTGTGTCTATTTTTTTTTCTATGAACATGTACATTAAATAAGCTGTTTTAAGCCATAAATACAATCCTTTTTTTTAGATTCAAAATTTTGTAAATTATTTGCCTTAAAATTTATTTCAAATTTTTTTTTTGCTTTTCTTTATAATTAAATAAATGAAATTTAAGATTTTAAGTTGGATGTTTATCTTGAAAATGTTGTAATAAAATTTCTTTATGGGCACAAGAGAATGAACATAGATGACACTTAAAATTATGTACCTCGGCTGGTAGATTCATATTGAAACGACCAAATCTTTGATAGGATATCTCCTTAGCATTTCTAGGCAAATTCTCATTTATATTATTCAATAACACGGAATTAATTTCACGTCTACAATCGTCTGTCAACTCACTTATAAGGAAAGATGATGATGCTAATGCTGAGTTGTTTGCAGTTGATGATTTTGATAATGTTACCTCAAATGTTGTTGAAGGCGCTGCTGAAGAGGAGGATGAAGATGATGGTGGTGGTGATGATATCAAGTTAGTACGCGTTACATCATGCAGTTCTTTAAAGTGATGATAGTCCATTAAATCCTCTACTACTTGATGCTGCGCTGCAGAAGAATCATCTAAATACTCTATATCTAAAGCAGAAGTTTTTGTCACCGGCTCTTCATGTGTAGGCGTGGCAGTATCATCGTTATCGTTTAAGAATTCATTAACCATGGAAATGAAAAACTGATCAGGTGACTGGCAACTATCTAAACGAGTGCAATGTTCAGTTTCCTCTGCTAAATTTGTAGCAGCCGTTGATAAGGCACTATTTATTTCGGGCAAATCATCCATTATAATGAAATCACTGTCCTCATTCTCTTTGTTATCATCAGTAGCCAATATTAAAAACTTTAATTGATCTGTAAAGATAGTAAAAAAAAGAAGAAAAAAATAAAAACATATTTATTAGTAATTATTACTTGGTTGTAATTGTTATATATGTATAGTATATATTACGTTGTTATTACCTTTTTGTTTTTTTTTTTCTTTACAATATATGTTGCAAAAATAAAACACATTATTTTTATTGTATTTTTTTTTATTTTAAAATTTTCATTTTGTTTTTATTTGTCCTCAAAATTAAATACGTTTCATTTTTATTAATTTCTTTTTGTAGTTTTATACTAAATATATATAATATGTAATCATAATAATATAATATAAACGTTTACCTATTACGCTTTTTTCTTTTTCTTTCTTTTTATTTAATTGTTTTTTTTTTGTTTTTCATTTGTATATTAATAATATGTGTATCATTTTTTGTATTAATTTATTGTTTTATTGTTTAAAATTAGTTTTATATTATTATTTTCTTTTTCTAAAATTAAAAGAAATATCTTAAATAATAAATTAAACAAAAAATCTCATTGTTGATAAAGAAAACTTATCGGTATTTGAACAGAACGAATGACTACATGACAAGGGAAGGGATGATGAGTGGGAGGGTGGGTTTTTTTAAACAGAGACTAGGATGTGGGGAAAATTGTATAAATTTTTCTTGATTTGGTTTTTTTTTAATTCCTAGAAAGAAAAAAGGAAACAAATTTAAACAAATTTAAATTTTAAGCCATTAAAACATATTAAATTGATATGATCAAAGAAATCAAAATTAAATCTCTAAATAATTTAAGGCATGTAGCTAATGATTTTTTTTTAAATAAAAACAATAATAGTAATAAAATTACATAGAAATTCTATTCAGAAGTTGTGTTATTCTAAACCTTTTATATTGAAAAGCTTAGTATAACTCTGCAGTTAACAAAAAAATTGCCAAAAAAAATAAGAAAACTTTCTGTATATATATATACATATATATAGTATAGCGTAAAGCATACAAATTATACTGCAAAAGTTTACAAAAAATTATGTTTCTCTAAGTATCACATAAAATGTTGTTTTCTTTACAATCAAAGTTGAAAATTGTTTAAATTTGTTTCCTTTTTTCTTTTCTTTTTGAAAAGAAAATTATTATTATTCTTTGAAATATGCTTAAATTTATATATAAATATATCTTGTATGTATATAATTTTGCATTTACGTTTTTGTTTGGTTTTAAAAACTACATTTTTATTGTTTTTTTTCTTTTCTTTTCGTTTTTTTTTTAATATTTTTGTTAATTTCTCTTTTTTATTGTAATAGGTACTAAGAATATCATTTTCTTTTAAGTTTTGTATATAATTTTCATTTTATTTTTTTTTTATTAAATTTGTTAACAATTAATAATAATTTGTTTTTTTTTAATAGTAATTAATCTCTCAATAAAAGATAACAAGTAACAAAACAAAATTTAACTAAAAAAAAAAAAATTAAAAACAAAAAATAATATGTTTTCACTAATTCAATATGGCAACTGTTTAAAGAATATATTGGTTTGTTTGTTACAAAATATTTATGTATGTATGTAATTTTAAAATGTTTGACTATTTTTTTCCATTTTTTGTTTTTTTGTATTTGTTCGTTTTCTTTTGTATATTAAGGTAAGTAATATATATGTATGTGTATAATATTCATTTCTTTATTGTATATAATATATATATATAATATTGTTATTTCATTTTAATTTGTTTTAATTTTTTCCTTTTTTATTCTTTTATTTTCATATATATATTGTATATATATGTATATATATAAATGTATATATTTTTGGTTGTTTTCTTTGGAGTATATTGTTCGTAATTATTTGTTTTATTTTTCTTCTATTTTTTTTATTGTTTAAAAACTATTTTTTTCTATCATTTCTCAATTTTATATATTTGTATATATATTTATAGATGATAAATATTTAAATAACAATAACAACAATTCTTTTTGTATTAACATAAAGAAATTCAAAATAATTAATATACCTTTAACATAATAATAATTGCAAATTTAAACAAAAACAAATTAATTAAAATTAAAAAATAATTAACAAAATTTCAATAAACTAAAAATTAATAACAAAAAAAATTATTTTTTTTTAATAAAACACTTAAAATAAAACAGTAAAACTAAGTTTAAGAAAATTTTCTTTAAAAACTACTTTTCAGAATGATATTCAAGCATTCAGATAAATAAAATTCAAAATACAAAGAGAAGAGCAATTTTTTTTATAATTTGAAATACCGTTTTTAAAATTATTTCTCAATTGAAAGAGAGTAAAGCTTTCTGGGGCTATTAGCTGAAATAATAGTTCATATCTTTTCTATTCATATTGTATAACATTTTAAAACCATTATAGTAATATTTAAAGCCTCTAAAGAAAAGTAATTTTTAAAGAAAACTTTCTCAGAGTTATTTCTTTTAAAACTGTATTTTTCTTTTTCATTTTTTTTAATATTTTAAAGAAATATTTATATTAAGTTTTAGTTTGAAATTAATTCGAGTTTTAACAAAATATTAAATTCTTTACCAATATATTTTATTTACTAAAAAAAACAAAAACAGAAAATTTTATAAATTTGTCTTAAAATTGTTTAAAATGTTAATTCTCCTATTATTATTAATGTATGTATATTGTTTGTTGTTTTTAATAATTCATTCATTTAACATTAAAACTTAACAACAAGTAACAAATAAATATATGTATGTAATGTATGTTAATATAAATGTATTTTTTGTTTGTTTTTGTTTTTATTATATAATAAATATATATATATATTTTTATTATCATTTTAAAATTAAATTTTTTTTCAATATCTAAATATTATTTAATTTTATTTTCATTTAACATTTTATGTTAGAGCACATTGTGTGTGTTAATTTAGAATTCTAACAGAAAAACAAAAAAAAATTTATATTTTTGAACAAAAAAAAATTTTTTTTAAAACAAAAAATATGTTTTAATAAAACTTAATTTACTACACAATTTTATTAATCTTTTTTTAATTGTTTATAATGGCACTCATTTTCTATGTTTTTTTTTTTTGTTTATATAGAATTGTATTAAATTTATTATTATAACAACATTTCTTAAATATTATATCAACGTTCTTAATTATTATATTTTTTTTATTGGACTAAAAATAAATTATTCTCATAAATATATATATAATATAAATATTTATTTGCATTATCTTTTTTTTCTTTATTTCATAATCAACAAAGTTTTAACTTCTTAATTAATCGTAATATTCATTTAATTTATTTTTTTATCATTTTTTTAATTACTTGATTTAATAATAAAATTGAGTATAAATTTGACTAAAATAAAAAACAAAACTCTATTAACACAAAACTAATTAGAACATACATATGTGTTATGATCGATAACATATTTTTTTTTAAGTATTTTAAATGTCAAATTATGTAATAAAAAACATTTCATTTCAACACTACAAAGAAAAGAAAATCATAACCATATTTTGTACTTGAAAAATTGATAAGAAAAAGTCAAGAGTTTGAATTTTAAAAGCAAATAAAAACATAAAAACACAATATAATAAAAATATTGTTAAATATTTTGTTCGAAAAATAAATTTATTTTTTTTATTATAATATAATGATTTTCGTTAATATTTTTAAATCAAAATATTTTAAAGTCAAAATTATATATTAAAAAATATGTTTTTTTAACAAATTAACTCCCCGGAACATTTTTTAAAATATATTTCATTTATTTCTTCCTCTGAATCTTTTCTGGTCGTTTTTTATAAATACACTGCAATACTGAAGCTACATATAATGCTCGTTTTCGAATCTCTGGGTGAAGAAGTATTTCTTAACTAGCATTGCAACCAAGGCTAGCTAACTTCTCCAGAAAAAAAATTTGAATATTGCATGTACAATAACACAAATTTTTTTTTTGAGAAAATTCTGAAATGTTTTTAAATATTACTTTTCATTTATGTTTATTAAGTTTAAAAAAGTGTTTTCGAAACAAAACTTTAAAAAGTAGTATAGAGCAACAGATATATTTTGGAATTTTTGGCAAGTTTTCGTATTTCAACTAACGAAAGAAAATGGTTTGCATTTTCTTTTTAAAATCTAAAATCTAAACGCTTGCCTTTATATTTCATTTTTAAATTTAGAATTTAATTAAATAAAAAAATGTAATCTTCAAAACAAAATCTGCAGATTCGAGAAATTGTTGCATATTCAGTGCTAGTTCTTGAAACACAAAATAAAAAAATGTAATCTTCAAAACAAGATCTGCTTATTAGAGAAATGTTTGCATCTTCAGTCGCAATGATAAGCATTGCCTTTTTTCATTTGTGAAAACATTTTTTAAACCAGAAATTCCGGAAAAAAATTTATTTCTTTTTTAAAAAACTAGTCTAGATGCAAAGATTTTATAATTATTCTATTGAATCCATAGAACTTTCTTATGTCCGTTGTCTCTTCTATTTGTAGCAGGTGCCCAAGAGATAACAGAGGAAGTAATTGTAATTTTTTTAATAAATTTTTTCAAGAGAATTAAAAAAAACCTAAGCAAACGTGCATATATTTACTCTTAATTGGTGATAAATAAAAGGGAATATAATTTATAAATGTAGAAATTTTGATAATTTTGATAATTTTATATTGGATGGTTTAATTTGTTATTGAAATTAATTGGCACTTTTTATTTAAATAAATCTGATTCTGGCACTTATGAAGAATCAATACAAATTCACTACGTACAGTTCAATTTAACATCTTGACTTTTAAAATAAAAAATAACTGATATTACAAAAAAAAAAATTAATTAATTATAATAACGAAAAATAAATTTAAGCTCTCTTTTTTAGTCCTGTTTTGAACACGACTTTAATTAATTTAATTTATTTGAAATTTATGAAATGTTTGTATGTTTTCTTTTCATCATTTAGTAACTACGTTTTTTTTCTGTGTTTAATTTTATATGAACAAGTTTCTCCTTTTTCTTTTCTCTTTATATATATTTTATATGCATTTTCAACAACAATTATTTTTTACTTTTACTTTTACTTTTTCTTAAAAACTTCTTTTTTATATGTATGTATGTGTATACTTTTGTTTATTTTCGTTTACCATATAACACATGTACAATGTATAACAAACATGTTTCTTGACATTTAAAACACTCTTATAATTATTATTATTTTATTATTTACTACTCATTATCATTTTCATTTTTTCTTGTTTTGTTTCTTTTGTTTTTGTATTATATTTGTTTTAAAAACTTTCAACAGCTTTTCCATTAAATTACTTTCTATTTTTCTTTCATCGCCAAATACAAGTATTGTAATTTCCTTACGACAAACAACATGACTTTTTTGTTTTGTTATTTAATGGTTTTGAAATTAGGAAAATAAAATAAAAAATAAAAATATATAAAATTGACTATTGTAGGTGATGTTATTTTGTTAAAGAGTTTCTTATAAAGAAAAAGTTTAGATTACGATTTTCTTTGTTTCCACACCTATAAACAGTGTTTAAAAGTGAGTATATATATATATATGTATGTATGTATATATATTGTTGTGTTTTTAGTAAAATGATCTTTTTGTTCTTTTCCGTTTTTTCTTTTGGTTTCAGTAAAAGTTATAAGAGTATATCATCTTCATATCTTTATTTTTATATGTTTTTTTCCTTTAAATTTAGTTTTTCTTTAGTAGAATTACGTGTTTTGTATATATTTGGCAACAAATAAACACAGTACGTTTTTAATTTTTCATTTATGTATATATATGTTTTTTTTTTCGAACGTATGTATGTATAATATATATATATAAACTTCATGAAAAGATTTACTAATTCATTTAATGAAAATAGAACTCATGAATTTGTTTTAAAAAAATGAGTTTGTTTTGTTTTGTTTTTTATTAGATCAGTTTGACTAAGTAGTTATTGTTTTTTTTTAATTACATTAAATTTTTTGTGTGTAAATTTAACAAATTGCAAGACTATTATATTCAAAGTTATTATTTGAAAAAAAAAAAAACATTTAATATGATAATTGCTTATATAGGCCATCAAAGATTCGTTTTAAAATTAAAACATAATAAAAACTCCAATTTGAGTACAAAATAGTAACATAAATCCTTATCTAAATACTAGAATTGAAAGAGGGACAGAAAGAATAGAACAGAGTTTTAATAAAATATGTGCCAAAAACTAAGCTCACAATGTGTATTAATTTATAGAAAGTATTTTAAAATTATTTTAAATTTATTTTTCGAATTAAATTCTGATTTAAGTGCCCTTGCTTTAGTGCATATACAAATATTATATTCATATCGTTTAGATTGCGATTGTTCGATTAAATCAGAAAATAAAAAAAGAAGACAAAAAAAGACAAGAAAATTAAACGAAGAATAATGAATATTAAAAAAAACTTCTTTTTTAAACTTTAATGATAATAATTAAAATACCGAGTAAACGATAAACAAAGTAAATTATTTTTAAAATCTAAAATAGCTTTTTCGGGCTAGGTTAGTTTCTAAAGAAAGTTTTTGATACGAAACACAAACTTTATTTTACTTGACGGAAGTTTTTTTTTTACAAAAATTAATAAATAAAAAATCATTTTATAACAGAAATTTCAATTGATTGAATATATTAGTAGTGTTTATTGAATAAAACTACCATGACAGAATTTTAAAGAAACTTGGCTGATTAGTTAATTGTCAGGTCACATTTAATTAATACAGTCACATTTCATCAATATACTCCTTTGCAATTAAGGGTTACTTGGCTGAATAGTTAATTGTTTGGCAAGGTCACATTTAACCCATTAGTGCTCAGTGGCAACTTAAGTTGCCAGCAGAGGTTGCCTTAGTTTTTATGCTCTGGAAGGAAATTGAGTGTAAAAAACAAAACAGTAACCGTTGGAAAAAAAGTAATTCGGGCATTAATGGGTTAATTAACATACATACTTCTGTAAGCGACAATGTTATAAAATTTCTGTAGGTTTTTTCGAAGATTTAAGTTATAAACGTAAAGAATAAAATTATGAAATATTTAAATAAAGTAGAGACTTTTGCAGCCACTTTGATATGTACTTAAGAACATGTTAATAACAAAAAAACGTACCAACTATTAAATAAATCGAAAAGATTCTGTTGTAAAAAATGTTGTTTAAAATAATAATAAAAATATTCTACAACTTTAAAACAAAGTTTAGTTACTTTTTATCGCAGGAAAATATTTACTTTTACATTTACATTTGCTTTAAAGGCTTAAACGTAAAGTAAGAACAGGATAGTGTTACTTGTCTCATATAGAGTGATCAGGTAATTTCTACGCGTACCCTTGCTTTAACCTGCACATACGATAATTTAATCAATAATCAAAACTTACAGTATGGGTGAATAGTTATAACAAACTTCTTAATTAAATTATCACTTTAACAATTTGACATTGTGTTTTTGTACTGTAGTTTATATCATCTACATTTTTCAAATAATTAAGGGATGTCATTGAATCCATGAAATTTTAAATGAAGTCTTTCTATACTCCTAGATATTTGTAAAATTAAAATTGCAATTGCATTTAATTGTTTATAATTTTGATCAAGGAAAAGAAACAAATCACTTATCATTCGTAATAAGATGAAATAATTCCATATGTTAATATCAACATTGTAGGATAGTTTTAAAACGTGGTTTGTATTTTATGTCAAAGACTGAAATGAATTATTAAAATATCCTTAAGAAGACTGAAAAATTTAATTGTGTATTCGATATTCATGTATGCTGATATGCTATAACTGGTTTCTTTGAAACTCGATAAAGTAAAATAAAATATTAAAATTGTTCAAAAATAATTTATTTTTAATGTTGCAATTGTTTTAAACTTGAAAACTTTTGCCACACGTTATGAAATGAATTTTTGTTTATTTTTTATTTCAATATTAAGTTTTAATGAAATAGGGTAACTTGAGATGCCTACTTTTTTTTTCAAAGTAATTGCATAAAATCAAATCTAACAGCTCTCTAAGAACGTATATTTATTTATTTTTAATTAAATAATAAACTTAATGGCAAAACGGCTTTATGACAAGAAGAGAATGGGAATTTTCTTTGTTAATTAAGAAAATTTGTGTGTAGTTGCTCCAATGTTTGAGAACTTGTAGTATTATTCACGAAGGCAATATTATATCGAAATATCCTTGACCATTAAGTCTAACTTCTTAAGAATATATTGATAGAGTACCATTAGTGGGGGCCAACTATTTATAATTAAATATTGAAAGTTTTATTTAACATGAAATCTGTAAATCTCTTTATATCTGAGTGGCTAGTAATGGCTTAACTGCTCACAGGAGAAAGTAGAATCGGCCTCTGTTCATAGTTTCAAACTGAACTTATATCATTTAAAATAATATGTTTATAATTTTTAAATTTTCAATAAAAACTTTCATAAAGTATTTGTTAAATTTACAACACAAAAAATATTAATATGATCAAAATAAAAAAGTTAAAAAATAAATAAAAATGTTTTTGTAATTGTATAGTTGCATTTGTTCTCTCTTTGTTGTTTGAAATAAACTAGTTTTTGTTTTAATTATTTATGATTTTAATTTATATAATTTGTTTTTTTATGTTAATTTATAATTAACTACTATTTGACTATTAAAAAAATTATTAATAATTAGTAATATATATAATATATATATACTATATATTATTTTTATTTGTTAATAATTTATAATTTATCAAACGTTTGTTTTTTTTTCAGTAATTTTTTGTTTTTTCTTTCAATAAAAAATATGATGATGTGGCATCCAATAAATTCGTTTTGTTATCCTTTTTTTATATAATTGTTATTTTTTTTGTATTTTATTTTTTTTTTTTGGGAAAGGAAGGAGTAGGTGGTGGTGGTTTGTTAAGGAAGAGGGATAATTTTTTTAAGGTTTTTTTTAAATTTTTTTTAAATTTTCTTTTTTTGGTTTTTAAATTGTAATTAACATTTTTCGTATATTGTTATTGTTGTTTGGTTTGGTTTTGACTTAGATAATTTCTTTTTTAAGGTATATATAATATATAAATATACATATGAATATAATTGTATATACATATGTATATATGTACCTTTCATATATATTTTTAACAGCTCATTTCTTTTCATAATTAATTTTTTCCTTTTAATTTATTTTTTTACAATTTATTTTTGTTTTTTTTTTTCTTTAATATTTTGTTCATTTTTAAATATGTTTTGTTGAGTTTGTTTTTTGTTTGTTCTATGTGTAGTAATTGGTATATAATATAATATATAGTATATTTGGTACTTTTGGTTTTTGTTTTTTTTTTGTTTGTTTGTTTTATTTAGTTTTAACTAAATTTTTTAAATAATATTACTATTAATTGTTTTATAACTACGTTTGTTTCTTATATTTTCAATATTAATTATTATTATTATTATTATTGTTATAATAAATTTATTTTTATATTGTTTTTTTATATTTTCTTTTTGTTGTTCTATTTTTGGTGTTAATTTCATTTTGTTTTTATAATAATTATTATGAAATTTTTGCTAATTCTATGTTATTTTAAAGAAAACATTATCTCATAAGTAATATTTAACACAGACACCAGATTCCAGGTGTCGTTTTAGGTGGGAGCTTTGTGAAAATGCTTTACCGCACATAAGGCAGCGGAATTTTTTCTGACCACCACATTCATATCTACGTACGTACGCAAAATCGTTTGTTTTTTTTCAAGAGAGAGAAATGAGAAAAACAATTTGTCAGAAAATTTTTTCATTTTATAAAAATTAGTTTCGTATTAAAATTAAATAAAAAAAATTAACAAAAACAAAAAACTGGTAGTGGTGTTTAAATGGAGTTGATTGTTGGTGAGAACGAAATCATGCATTAAGTATTATAAGCAAAAAGCTTCTGCAGTCTAACTAATTATCTTAATTTTTCTTTTTCTGAAACCTTACGAACGTAAACATTTTTATATGACTTTCATTTCTTAGTTCATTCAATAAATAAAACTGCCCCTTAAAATAAAATCTTTAATTTTGATAAATAATATTAAAGCAAAACAAAAATTTTTTTGTCAGAGTACAGTAGACTCTTAGGCTTTTAAAGCATTTAACCAGCAATAAGAAAGCTTAAGTACAGTCGAACTTCTATAAATTGAATCACCATTATCCAGAAAAAATTTCAACTTATAGAAACTTCAACTTTGGGAAGTAAATTTACAAATGATCTAGATGCTGTTGCCACGACATGTGTTTCAACTTAAAGAAACTTCAAGTAATAGAAGTTCGACTGTAATAGATTTTAAGAAAATTTAAAAATTTAAATTCGTACATGCCTATATCTAAAGTTTGAGTAGACATACTTCCCTACATATACGTGATTTTAACTCCTTTTAATGTCTACTATTCTTTTATTTGAAAAATATACGCCTTAAAATAAGGATTCCAATAGTTATACTAAATTGTATGTATAAAACAGGAAATTCGGAAATCAATGGGCAGTTGACAGATTTATGGCTTTAAACTGACATAAACAAGATGTTTTAGTTTTAGGCAGTTGGACATTCCTCTTATCAATCGCTTATGCAATGCTTTTAAAAGAGTTAAGGTATGTACACATTATGTAAAGGCATTCATCAATCTGTTAAAATCCCTTTCACAAATAGGAGTGTGAGTTGTGTCATCCACCCAACACCTTCGATTTGGCATTCAAGAAAAACTGTATTGTATTTGCACGTTCTAAGTTATTAAACCTTGAGGAAAAACCAGCTGTTGTCTGTGTCTTCACAAAGTCCTTGTAGGTGAATAGTTGCTTAATTATTATATGTAAAACCGAAGACGTGGAATGTATACGTCCATGTAAAGCAACAAATTAAATTCTAAACTGTTTCAGGGTATAAATATTACGCCCTTCGCCAAACAAGGTTCAATTAGATACCTAAAAATTGCGTTGTATATCAATAATTATTTGCCAATTGAATGTTTTAAAATTATAATGACAAGCTTTCTAAACAAGATGTTATCACAATGGGCCCTGTGTGCGCCAAAGTGTGTCCGCTCAGGACTCCATCGAGGGGACAGCCAGTCCTACCTAAATAAGATGTTGGTACATCTCAAAAAATAAAGTATTACAAAAGTAATGAAGGAAAAAATGCTATCTAGATCTTATGCTTCGAATAGGCAGAACAATTGAGAATTTTAACCTTATGGCTTCACATCTTTCCTTTTAGCAAATGTAATGCATATTATTTATACAAGGCGGCCGTATTTTTACAGCAACTCAAGAACAAATAGGTATTTTGTTTCTTTCAAACTTGCATATAAAATTCAATTTATAAACTTTTTATAAATTGGAATTAAATAAATTTGATTCATTGAAATAAATTTGATTCCTTGGATTTTACATAGAGATACTCATGACTTGTATTCATAATGATTTACACGATATATCGCTCCATCTCTGTTATATTTTTTTCAGTTGCTGCCACAATGTATACACATAGCCACAAAAGTATACATACGGATAACAAATTTCAGAATTTTTTTAACCATTCCGTTTTTTTTTAAATATTTATAATTGTCTGACATCTTTCTTCGATTTAAGATTCAGATTTAAGGTTCAGAAATTTGTGAAATTTGTAAATCGGATCCATACCTGCACAGAGCCACAATTCAGTTCAATTTCAGAAATTGTTTAAACAATGCAAAAGACCGTCTTAACATCAAGGAAACTATAAAGATTTTCAACGAAAACGGATTAGTTAAAAAATTTCGGCAATTTTTTAACCGTACGTATAATTTAGTAACTTTATGACTTTGTCAGTCAACCAACTTCGGGATGAATACAGCTGATAACATTTTCGCTCTACGAAACGAATATCCATTGATATGGTTACCGATATCCGAATTTTCATCTCGGTATCTGGCTCTTCAGATTCAGAAAATGCAAAATACGCATGAGGGGGCATTTGATGTTCATACAGTTCGACATAAGCTATTGGATATTTCTGTTTTAGAGGCATATACATACATAGCTGGAAAGCAACAAAAATGTATTTATGCTGTATACATTTTCACCTCGGTATCTGTTTCTTTAGATTCAAAAAATACAAAATACGCATGAGAACGAATTTGATGTTAATACAGTTTGACGTAAGTTATTGCAGATTTCTGTTTCAGAGGCATATAGCTGGAAAGCAACAAAAATGTGTTTATGCTGTGTACATTTTTACATTCCCAAATTTTCTTTTTGGGGCCAATATATATTTCGTCCCACATTTTTTTTTAATGACTCGACGCAGCTTGATCGATATCGCAAATGGACCAAACTTTTAGTTCAAATATATTTTGTGTAAGCGGGTACATATTCTTAATCAAGATTTTAATTTATTTATATTTGAAATAAAGCTGTGGTAAGGTTTGAAATATACAATGAGCATTATAATTAAGGATTATGATTGGTATATAAAACATATAGAAGATTATCAAAATTAAAAACCGCTTTTTTGGGTGCCCTGTAGGTAGTGTGCTAGACTATTAGCGTGAGGGTTGTGGGTTCGATTCCCACCAGAGACTCTGGTCTGTGACACTACACCGAGCATATGGTCAAGTTACTCCCCTCGTATATAATTAGAATATACACACAGTTACTAAATTATACATACGGTTAAAAAATGTCAGACATTTTTTAACTAACCCGTTTTCGTTGAAAATCTTTATAGTTTCCTTGATATTAAGACGGTCTTTTGCATTGGTTAAACAATTTCTGAAATTGAACTGAATTGTGGCCAAATTACAAATTTCACAAATTTCTGAACCAATGCCGTCTTAACCGTCTTAAAATCGAAGAAAGATGTCAGACAATTATAAATATTTTCAACGAAAACGGATTGGTTAAAAAATTTCTGAAATTTGTTAACTTTTGTGTACATCAGGCCCACAAAAGCTGACAAATTTTAAAAAAATTTTAACCAAGACCGTCTTAAAATCGAGGAAAGTTGTCAGACAATTACAAAGATTTTCGTCGAAAACGGATTAGTTAAAAAATTTCTGAAATTTATTATCCGTATGTATACTTTTGTGGCTGAGTGTAATTTGTAAATAAATAAATAAAAAAAAACCGTTTGATATAAAATCTCATCAGTCAACGATAGCCTGTGAAACACACATGCTTTGAAATAATCCTTGAGATTGAATTTTATAAAAATATTAAAGTCTTGGCTTTATTACCTAAAGTACTAAAGATCCTAGCAAATCAAAATTTTGTACAATTTTTAAAATATTTTAAAAACTGTTTTAGTTATTGTAAAATAGAAGTTAAAGCGATAATCTATAAACTATAAAAATGTATATCTTAAAAGCTTTTCTCCATAATAGTATTTAATAAGTCTTAATAAGCCTCTGACAAACGCTTAAAGATTTTTAAATTTTTGAATTTATTTTTATTTATTTATTAATGATATTGTATTATTAAATAATGAACAACAAAGAACAAAATGACAAAAAGTAAACTTTGTATTTAAACTAAAATAATTATTAACGGATGCTTTAGTTTTGATTAAATGAATGAAAATTAAATGGACTTACCTGATATGTCGCTGTAGAGAGCTAGCATCCTTATAACTTTTTAAACAATTATAACGTGGACATTGATAACGGCCATCGGCATTGATAAATTTAAATAAATCCGAAAATTTCAATTCATACCAATAGTCGCGTATCAGTGACTGAGGGGGTGGTGGCGGCGGTGATGTTTGACAATTTGAATTGCCAGCATTTGATAAAGATGATGATGAACAGCTGCTTGCACCACAGGCTAAAATTATACAGGAGGCATGACACAAAATGGTAGGCAAAGAAAAAAAAAAAGAAAATAAAACATATTATTTAGACTTTTAGAATGCATTTATATGTACATATAAAATATAATTTTATATATATGTATGTATATAAAAAGAAATTTTTTTTTGTTATAAATTTATAAATATTTAAAAAATAAAATATTTTTTTGTTTATTTTGTTGTGTTTAAGGAAGAAAATAATTTTAAGGTTTTTGTTTTTTTTAGTAATAGCAAACGTTTTCGTTTTTTTTTAATCATTTAAATATAAGAAAATATGCGTTTTTAGCATTTTGAAAAGCATTAAAAACATTTTTTTTTAGATAAGAAAATATAAAAAAAAATTAAACAAAACAAAATAAATATGAAATATGAAAAGTTATTTAATAAATATTATTTAAAAAATTTAATAAAATGAGATATTTACAGTTATTGATTTGAGTTTTTGAGATTTTTTTTAGAGATATTTGTTTTAGTTTTGGTGGTGTTGTTGGTGAACATTGGTATATTTGTTTGGCGCAATATGAGCAATGAGCAGGCTACTCTAGATTTTTTCTATGGTTTTTAAACTTTTTTTTTGTTTGGCAAGCGAGCGTTTTTTTTTTTGTTTTTAATAAGCTTAAGTTTTGGTTTTAAAAAGCTAAATAATGGCTGATTGATTATGATGAATTATGGGCAAGAATGATGAAGCAATATGATGATGTTGATAATATGACGATGATTATATATGGTGTGGTGGTGGTGGTGGTGGTTGGAGGTGATGTTAACTTTAATTGCTGGCACGGGAAGTATTAATAATTTCTGTTACTGTTTTGCCCTTAAACAATCATTTTACACATCCTAATAATTTGATTTGATCTGCAAATAAATAATCTATGAGAAGAAAAAAGAGAGTACATCATTACGAATCAACAAAAAAAAAAAACTGACACAAACCTACTTAATAAATATGCTAAAATTTAGGCATTGCATATATATATAACCTAATGAATGAAAATATTTACATTAAAAAAAATCAGTTTATTCTCAAAATAGATTTATTCAAAAGTACAAAAATATATCATATAATATAATATAAATGTATATGTATATATAGTTATTAGCTGACATTGGAATGTATGTTTGTATATATATATATATAAGTATAAAAATAGTTCTTAGTAATAGTTTTACAAAAAATGTTATTGATTATAATTAAATTTTTATTTTTTAGTTAATAAATTATAATTACCAATAAATAAATAAGTTTATATAGTATATTTTAAAAATTAGGTGTCATATTCATAGCACTTGTAGTTATTTATTAAGAAAGATCTTAGACGTGCATATGAATATGCTAGTCAAACACATATTTTAAAATAAATCTTTCACAGTAACATTAAACATTTTCTAAAAGAGGACGTCCTGTTTTTTTTAAATAATCCTACTTAGAGAATATGGTTTCCCCTAACAGGGTTTCTCTACACGTTTAATATAAAACATCGCTATACGATAATTTCATAATCTTTGAAAATATGTATAAAACTTTGTGTCTTTTAAAATAAAAATTATTTAAAAAATGTAATATAATTCAGCATTATTGTCCAAAACATAGGCCATTATCCCAAAGTCAAAGTCGACTATTTCGTTTCTAATGTGTATATATACAAATAATTTGCTTTGCCTTAAACATAGCAACAAGTTATCGGCGCTAGATTGTTTCAAAACCACTCATTTTTTAGTTATAATTTGCTTGAGTGGTTTAATTGTAGACTTTATTTGAAAGAAAATTTAATCATTGACCGTATAGAATAATATATTTTATTTATTGTAATATAATTATAAAATATATACTAATTATTACGAGCACAATAACCAAAAACCTTGTGCTCTAGCAGAAAGTCTAATGGATATCGGCCATAGAGAATTTGAACATAAATGAACACGTATACATATAGAATCCACCACTGAACTTTATGACAAATGCCTAGTAATGTAGTTCAGTATCGATTAATTGTCAGTACAATCAATAAGTTTTAAAATTCACAATATAGATGTAAAAAAATTTTTTTGAATTGAAAATTATTCTTTTTTTTAATAATTTTGCTTCTACTGTCCTTAACTCTTTCATTTTGTATTTCATTTTAATTTTGTTACAAAATAAAAACCCGTCGTAATTATATAGTAACTAACAGTACGTATGTATGTATGTACGTATGTATCAGATCAGTTCGAAAATGTTTAATGTTATTGCAAAACTAAATTATTTTAATTATTAAATACTAAATATTAAATTATATTATAATAAAAATTATAGCATACTATAAAATATATCTTTGTTTAAGCATTTAAAATTATTGATTTTGTTTTGTTTTTAACAATTACTTAAATGTATATAATTTAATTTTATTAATACAAGTGACAATAACACTTTTTTGTAAGAGATTCAGAGAAATGTTATAATAAGTATTATTTTTTTTAGGATTTTTTTTATCTTTTCAATTATTTAACTGTAATAGAGGTATGGTAATAAAGTTTTTATAAATATACTATATGTGTGTATATATGGTAAAAAAATATATTTATTTTAATTTTATTTTATTTTTGGTGAATTGTTGTACTGTTTTCACAGGTTAATTACTTACTATTTTACTTTTGTTTTTGTTTTGTTTTAAAAACTATTTACTTTATCACTTAATTTTTATATTTTTATGGTACTTTTGTTTTGAATATTATTATTTTTAATGCTTTATTCCTTTAATTTACAAGTATTTATAAGTTAAAAAAGGAACTTATTTATATATAAAAAGTAATGTTAATTTATGGTTTATAAAAAAGAAAAATTAAAGAAATTTATTTATTATTTGGCAAAAGTTTTTTTTCTTTTTTCATTTTAATTAAACGTAAATGTTTTATTTTAATTTTAATTTTTTTATAATAAAGTATTAATGCAATTAATAGTATATATTACTTAAAAAAATATTATTATTAAACGCGAAATAAAATATATTCTGAAACGCTACATACCATATAAAATTCAAAAATTTGTTTAGTAATTCGAATTTTATAAAGACAATCTGTAATTAATTGAGATCAGCATTATACAAATTTCAAATTGTTAAGCTTTTTTCACGCAATAACCTTCATAAATATCTTTCTTTAATTCCTTTTCTCAATCATATCTTCTTATATAATAACTAAGCTGTATTTGTATTACAATAAATTACAAATAATTCTTAAAATAATATTAAATAAATTATATTATATAAGAAGAAAATTTACAAAATTATTTTCTTCTTAAAATCTAATATATTTGAACCTGAGACGACTAGATTTTGTTGTTTTCTATGAGTTTCTTATTTTTTTCTTTTTGGTATTAATACTTAGGAATGTGTTTCGAGTGCCTTCAAGTTAAAATATTTAAAAGGTAAGATTTATTTCATTAACATTTATAAATAAATTATAAACAAAGATTATTAATAGTATGCAAGCCAAACCTTAATTAGTTATTTTGTTAGCTTTGCTTTTTAAATATTCAAAATTAACATATGAGTAGAGTATTTATAATTTAAAATTTGGAACTTAATTACTACCAATAATAGGATAAAAAAATATGTTTCTTTTTGAATTTTTTGTTTTTTCTTTCTTTTTTTTCAAATAAATTAAAACTTTAAATTTATTTTTCAAATAAGCTAAATAGTTGAAAGAGTATGATTTTAGCTATAAATTAAAAAAACAACCAAAACAAAACAAATCAAAAAAAAACTACATAAATTTGAATTTTAAACATGGTATTAAAATATTTGAAAAACTTTGTATGCATAGGAGGCTAGGTAGGTAGGTAGCTACGTAGGTATAGGTTAAATATGTGCTGTGAATATGAATTTTAAAATTTTTATTATTGTTTTTGTGTTGAGGTTTTTTTTATTTATTTTTTTAATTATTTATACTTTGCTGTGCGCAATTGTATAAAATTTGCATAAAATTGTGTGTCTGTTAAAGAAAGTAAATCTATAAAAAATGTAAATTTTATGCAAACTAATGTTAAATTAGAATAAAAATCAAAATATGCAAGGAATACAAATGTATGTACAGTCCAAAAAAAAAAATAAAAAAAAAGCTGTGAATGTTGAAGAAGAGAACAGACAAAATATGGTGGCTGGTATTATATGCAAATTTTCAAAACGCACAGAGAGTAAAACGACATGACAGAACTACTTAATAAATAAGAAAAAAAATTCCAACACAACAATAATAACAAAATAATTTTTTTTTATTATTATTTTTTGTTCTGTACGAGCTAAGCCTTAGGCTTGTATTGAAATCGCATGAAAGAAAAAAATCAGTTGACAAAAATTATTTTGAGTTGTAACACAGCAAAACTAATAAAACTCTATACTTGGATAATTGAGCTTATTTGGTAAAATATTGAAATATTGAAATAAAAATAAATTTAATTTAAATTTCTTTAAAATTTTAATACATTTTTTTGTTTGTTCTGATTAAAAATTAAAAAAAAAAAGAAAATGTTAATTAAACAATTCACCAAATTAAGTTACATTTTTTTCGTGTTTTAAAATACTTAATACAATGTCAATAAAGGTATAAAGTTCCCGAGTTATTAAAATGTAAAAAATCAAAGAGATAATGTTTACATTTACTTCAAAATAATATGTACGAGTATATATATTGTGATAAATAGTAGTTTGTATGATGATTGGTAGTGATGATGACAATGATTACAAAAAAAATAGCGCAATTGGAAAAGCCATGTTAGAAAAATTATGTTTGGATTTATGAAAATTATTTTTAAGACTATAAAAATGACGGCGGTCAAAGAGAGATATGAAAATGAATTTAAAAAAATTGTAAATAGAAACGCTAAATCGAAATGTTAATTATTATTTGTGAGACTAGATATCTTAGTAATTAAAAAAAAGAGAACTATTGATGAAAGATATGAATATTCAAGTTTATTAAATTGAAAAGAAAAAGTTCTTACGATAGAAGTTTCGAATATTATTTTCAAAACCGAGTATTTGAATTCTACATAAAAACTACAGAGATATCGACTTTTTTAACGAATTTCGAAATAATTTGTGATAATTAGAAATTTCCAAGGAATACGAATACCAATACCAATTTTCATTTGAACTACTATTAGGAAAATATAAATTTCAATTAATTTTAATTTCTTTTTTCATTATTATTATTAATATTTCTTCCTTTTGACTTTCGCAGTTAGTGTAGGTAGGATAGTTTAGCTTTTAAGCAGTTTCCATATGTGATTGTAAAGTACTTTGGATTTTCACAGCCAACGGCAGGAATTCACGTTGCATTTTAGCGAAATGTGTTTTAATGTGTTTCGTTAAGTTATCACTACGTTTGGCAGCATAATTACACGAGGGACATTGAAATACCGGACGTTCGGTAGTAAAACGACACTCAAAACGACGATGGCGTGATAATGATTTACGAGTTTTATACGATTTACCGCACTGATCGCATGAATGCTGATACCAGGTTAATACAAAACCTAAAATGAGATTTGCGTAATGAAGAAGAAAAAACGAAAAGGAAAAAAAAACAAAAGCAGACAGAAAGGATGTGGATATGGTTATTGGCAATGCAAAAGGAATATTGGGGTGGGAATAGGTAGAAACATAAATCAACAGATAGCAGAGATAGAGGGAGAGAGAGATTTGAAGTTTGGATATTAAAACAGAAAACAATCCATAATATAAAGAGAGAGATGAAGAAAAGAAATGAAGTTTTGATGAGTACAAATGTTTATAATGAGTATGAGTATGTTTATTTTTTTTTGTAGGGGGAGATATTTTATATAAAAATAGTTAGAATATGAAGAATAAATAAATGGAAAGCCATGAAACAGTGAGTATTAAAATGAATTTCAACAAAATTGTATTGTTTAAATATGCATATAGTATATACAAAAATGTTTCATAAAGAAAAAATAAAATAAAAAATAAATACTTATGCTACAATAACAATGGCTACTAAAATAAAAAATAATAAAAAAAAATATTTAAAAAAGAATTATAATAATTTCGTGCATTTAAAAGTTATGTATCTAAACAAGTTGACGAGATAAATCGAAATCAAAACATAAGAAAAAAAAGGATTAAAAAAAACATCAAAAAATTTAAATGAAACAATTACATATCATTAAGTACTGTGTATACCACTACGTTTCGAAAACTTGTTTCGCCTCGAAATACACAGTAGATTACATGTTGTGTTGAACCCTGGGCAAGAAAATATGTATTGGAACGGATTTGAATTAAAAAAAAAAAATATTTTTCCAATTTTATAAAAATAAGGCGATTTGCTTTGGGTGTTATTCTGCAGTTTTTCGTTTCTTAAAAAAAAAATAATTTTTTTAAAATTGGAATACTCCAATTTTAAACACCCTTTCTATTTGAACGAATATCGAACTTATTAAAGATTTTTATTCAATACAAATTTCGTTTTAAAATTTTGATTTATTCAGTTTATTTTCTTAGTCATAATGAAAATTTTGTAATTCCTATAAATGCACCATAAGATTTTCGCTTAAACTTATAAACAAAGGTTATGTATTATATATGGTATATCGATATAAAGAAGAAAAGAAAATCTATAATTAAAAACAAACCACCACACATACAATAATTATATAGAATAATAATAAAAAGTAGTAATATGACATAAAGAGAAAAATGAGAGACAGAGATTATATATATATATATCGTATTTTGTTTATATTAAAAATTATATGATTTTGTTTTATATTTATATAGTATATAATAATAATAAAAGTAAAGGTTAATGGACATTATAAAATTAGATAAAAAAAATTATTAATAAAATATATATTTGAAGAAAAAGTGGTTTTAAGATTAAACTATAATTATTATAACATATTGATGATCTTTTATTTAAAAACATATTTTTTTTTGCTTTGTTTAAACACCCATATTAAACAAAAGAATTATTTTGAGAAAAAAAAAAAAAGAATTTTTGTTTAAATGCTCACTTTGTTGACATTACAATTAAGAAAATAGTTTCAGAGAACTGGGTGGGTTTTTGTTCGAAGTTGAGAAGTTCGGCTAGGCAGTATACACTATATATTGAAGAGTTTGCCCAAATGTTCTTTCTCCCATTCCCTTCCCTGCTTTTCTTTATGCATTTTACTGTCAATGAAAGTTTTATCTGGTTTTTTTTGTTTTAGTTACAACAAGAACAGTACAATAGAGTTGAATTTGTAGAGGAGTTACAATTGTTTTGTTTTAAGAGAAGCTGTAGTAGGTAGTAGTAGTTGTAGTGGGTAGTAGTAGTAGTACATAATCTAAAAGAAATTTAGTTATAAAAATAGGTTAGTGAAAATTTTCTTTTTTTCAACTCAGATATTTTTCAAAAGTAACTGAAGGAAACACAAAACAAAATAAAATAAAAACTCAAGAAAATAAAAAACATGAAATAAAAATAAATAAAAAAAAAAATCAAAATGAATGAAAAAAAAACTTCAGCAAAATATTGAATTTCTGAATGAAAACACAGATATTGTTTGACACACGCTGCAAAAAAAGGAGAAAAAATAGCCTGAAATTAAAAAAAGATAATTTTAAAATCGATAATATTTCATCAACAAACTCATTAAATAAATACACATTTTGGGATTTTTGTTTTTTTTTTTGTTTTTTAATTATTATTTTTAATATAAATTGTTTTTCGGTTTATCTTACTTAATACAAGAAATTGTATGTATACATATATTATATATCTTTTTAGGTGGTATTAAATGTATTAGTAATACATTATACAATAATTAAATGCTCTTTTAATTAGAAATAAAGGAAAAAATTTTAATATTTAAAAGAAAACCTAAAGCTAAAAAACGTATGAAAAAATAAATCATATACACAATGGTATAAAAAAAATGTATGGAAATCAAATGAAAAAGAAAAAAAGATTTTTTAAAAATTAATTTTAAAAAATTTTAAATTTAAGAATTTCTAATAGCAAAAAATATATATTATTTTTTAATATAATTTTTATAGAAATTTTTATTTATAAAATTAATTTTACAATACAAAATATCTTGTATTTAAAAAAAAATTATTTAAAAGAAATTACAATGAAAAGATATCTTAAATATCTTAACTGACGACTGCTGTTGCATTTCGAAATATGTATGTACTTTGACATTTGAAATAGAAAATAGCAAAAAAGCTTTTCAAAATGATCTAAACTTTTCAAACTTTAGGTTCTTATTTTTTACAATGTTCATAAACACAACTTAACAAATTAAAATTTTTGTTTCGTTTTTTCTTAAAATTAAAAATAATACATGGCTGAAAGCTTTCTTTTTTTTAATAAAAAAATATATGAATATTAAACTTAAATTAACGGAAAATGAAATGAAAAAATGTTTTACAATTCAATAAAAAATTTATTTCGTTTATAAACCACTTACGTACGTATACACAACACATTTACACAATAAAATCAATTAAAGCATTTTTAAGGGGGTGTTTTGCTTAAATAATTTAAGAGAAATTCGTTGTTAAAAAATTTAAAATTTACGTATTTTTTTTTTCTTCTTAGAATACACATAACAATATAGTTTTAATTTTTTGCAAAAAAAAAATATTTTTAAATACATATTTAAATTAAAACTTTAAAGTTATTTTTCTTTGGATGACTTGTGCATACAATTTAATATTTGGTTTTGATTTGTTTTCTTAAAATCTATAATGTAAATAAAAATAATTTTAAAAAAATGTTTTAAAATAAATTACATGAGTATTGTAGTTGGAAATAATTATTATGGCAAGGGAACAACAAAATATTTGTGGTTAGAGAGAGGATTTTGGTTCTTTTATATGTAATTATTGTAATATTATTTATATTATATTATATTTATATATATTATACTTCTCAATCACATAGAGATCGCAAAAATTGTATGAAGAAAAGAAAGAAATAAAGAACCATAACCACACTTAAAATTCCCTGCTATGTGTTAACATATAAAAATTAATTTTATTCTAAAAAAATTTGTTTAAATTTTTAATTATCTTTTAAATTAAAAAGGAATGTTTATTTCACAGTGACAAAACATACACGATATAATAAAAGAATAACTTATTTAGTATTGTTTTTTTTGTTTATGAATTAAAAACGGAATGTTCGTTTGGCTTTGAAAAAAAAAAAAATAAAAATGAGAAACGTATAGAGATCCTTTTGTAAATTTGTTTGTACATAAAACACACATGAATTAATATAAATTTTATGTCTTTTTCTTTTTTGGTTTTGAGTTACACAAAAATTAATTCTTATTTGGTATAAAAAAAAACAATAGTTTTCAATACTAATACAAATCACATGCATGCGTCGTCTTCACGCTTATATGTTATATGCTATGGTAATAAAAAAAACCTTAATAATAAATAAAATTGAACTTATCATAACTAAAGAGTATTAAAAAAATATTTGGTTGTATTTATTAAAAAAAAAAAAAAAGAAGAGATTCGTTTACTTATTTTGATAAGCAAATGGCATGGTATTCATTAAACGCTCTTTGAGCAACGAATTCGAAATCAGTTGTAGGCTTAACTTCATTTTCCATTCTTCGTCTAACATATTCATGTTGGCCGATGAAGTAGCTGCTGAAGCAGTTGCAGCAGACTTGGTCGGTGTCAAAGGTTCGGCTTTAATAAATTGCAATTCATTTCCGTTAGTTCCTGGCGAAGTTGTTATTATTAACGGATGAGCAGCTGGTTTATATGTTATTAATGTTGTTCCTGGTAATTGATTTTTGGCAATATTTTCATTACCCTCAACCGGCGAGTGTGGCGTATTATTGGCGGCCGCGGCGGCTGATGCTGCTTGAGCAGCTGCTGCAGCAGCTTCCAATAGTATCTTGGCATCCTTTTCCTCAACATGTGCAGCTGCAGCAGATATGGCTGTAATTGCACCCGTTAAACCATATGTGGGCATATGAATCATACGGCTATTTGGAATAGGTGATGTGCCAGCAGTATCACCGCCATTACAGTCACTACCGCTATCACCGCTTGTAATATGCGAAGGACTGGCTGAGCTTCTTGCACCACCACCACCACCACCATTTAAATGATGATGATGGGTATGAGGATTTAAGTACGAAGGTGGCTTTGCTTCATAGTTCTCCTTACGTATTGTTAAATTTTCGGGTAAACCATTATCACAGTTACCTAAATTGTAATTATACTGCTGCTGCTGTTGTTGTTGACTTAATGATAAATTCTCCCCAGTCATGCTGTAAATTACAACATTCACATCTTTATGTGTGGACGACGGCGACAAGCTGGAGCTTTGATTACGATGCGAATTGCCGCTGGCTTGTTGGGCTATGGCTGGTGGTACACCATGTTTAGACGTTAAATGACGCACCAGATGATATTTGCGACGAAAGCGTGACGTACACAGATCACAGCTGAAGCGTGGCAGTATACCAATACATTCATCGCGCATATGACGTTGTAAATGACGTTTGCGCAAATATGATTTATCACAAACGGCACAATGAAAACGATCACTATTTGAACCGGTTTTTTTACTCACACCACGATTACCACTTCTGGCATTCAATTTCTGATAGTTGAGATCAGCAGTAGTCGTCGCTTGTATATAATTAACGCCTTCTATCATAGTTTGCGAAAATTTTCTTGTGATATCTTTTTATATTTAGGTTTTATGATTATTAGTAGTACATATGTTAAGTTGTTTAGATTTATTTATAAATTGTGGTTAAATGTTATATTCATTATCATGTTCATGATGGTTTTTTGTTTTTGTTTTTTTTGGTGGTAGTGTGAGAAGAATTGTTAAAAAGTTGTTGATGATGATGATGATGATGAAAAGTTTATGATGATAAGGAGGTATGGTATTGGTTAAGGATTTTTTGTTTTTTTGTTTTATTTGAATAGGTTGTTAGTAAGGCAACAACATTTTTTGGCCACACAGACACATATACACACACCCACACGTATATGGTTATATACACATCATGAGTTATATTATGGAATTGTTTTGGATAATTTGAATTAGATTTGGTTTTATTGGTTTAGGGATGAAATGAAAAGAAACGAAAAAGAAAAGAAAAAAATTAAATGAAAAATAAATTTAAATTAAATATAAATTTTGTAAATAAATGATTGATTAGAGTTTATAATAATAAAATGTGATAATTTTAAAATCAATATGAATTCTCTTTAAAACCTTAATGCTTGCTAATGCTATAAATGGAAGAAAAAATGAAGAGAAAATAATATTTAATAAGCAAAACTAAATAACTAACTAAGTTTACAAAAGAAAGAAGACTGCTAAATCAATAAAAAATAATTACAATAATTATTACAAAATTAAACTATATTAAAATAATGTTACAGAATATAATTTAAATACAATCGATATAATAATAATAAATATGTGTGTATAATAATTATAATACAAATTTTTAATTTCAGTTTCTACAAATTTCGTTATAAAATATTACAAATTAAATAATACAAAAATAGAACTACAATTGATTTATTACATTACATTACATTAAATTAAATTAAATTTTTTTTTAACATATTTCTTTACATATGTATGTTTTTCATTGTATAGTATAGTTTATTTAGTATGTATTTTTTAATCATAGTCTACATTATGCATACGTTTGGCATGTTTACGTAAGGTAGTTAAATAGTAAAAACGTATAGAACACAAAGAACAAATATGTTGAGGATCCTTGTGACACTCAACACGTTGATGGCGCAATAAACTGTTATAGGTTTGATATGATTTATGAGGACATTTATCACATATAAATTTGGAATTCTTTTTATTATCGCGCACTGTTAAAATGGGTATAGTGGTGGTAAAATTATATTTAGATTTGGTGGTGGTAGTGGTGGTAGTATTAGTGTTGGTGCTAGAAGTAGAATTTTTATTATTTAAACGTCTAGATCTTCTGTCATACACACAAACAGACGTTGATGCTAACGATGATGCTGATGATGCTAATGATGACGATGGAGGCAAAACTGATGGCAATGATGTTGATATCGATGTTGATGTTATATTAGGCGGCGTTGATGTACACGTCGTTGTTAATGTTGTCAATGGTGTTAATAGTGATGTTGGTGATAATGGTTCTACCTTAAGTAAAGTGGGCATTATTAAATTATGTTGAGCTTCGTTGTACGCTAAAATTACAGCTCCTATACAGTGTGTTTTATTACAACGAACGATGGCAGAGTACAACACAAGGTGCATATATTTCATTTGTTGTGGAAGAAAGAATAAAAAAAAAATGGAAGAAAAAGAAAGACAAAAAAGCAAATATTTGGAAATTCTAAAAAAAGTCATACTTTAAGTAATAAGTTAAGCTTTTATATCAATGAAGAAATATTTGTTTGTAATAATATGAAATTTAATTACTGCTATAACATAAACATAAGTAAACACAATTTAAAATTAAATTAAGTAAATAAATATTAAATAACAACATATTTGGTTTAAACTTTTGAAATTTATTTGTTTTTTTTTTTTCTTTATTATTATTAGAATTTTTTTTTTAAATATTTTTTTTTCCAATATTAACATTAAATATTTTGAATATTTTTGTTTTTCCTGTTAAATAAGTCTACAATATTTTACAAAAATGTATTTGTTATGTTATACATGGTATGTAATAATAATGCAATAACTACTACAGCTTATAATTTATAATTTACAGATTGAAACTTTATATGTATATTTTATACAAAAAAAAATATATATAAAATAAAAATAATTTACAAAATGTACACACACTTGATTTTCTTCCTTTGAAATCTAAACCTTTAAATCTAAATGCTTCAATTAAAATAAAAATAACGTTCCATATTTTTTTTTATCTTCATATTTGGCACATAGTTAGGAATGTTTCTTACAGAAAAAAAGACTTACAGGATAAGTTGCGGTAAAAGCCGTTTTAAAATCTGCACATTTTTGCAGGTCTAAATAGTTATAACTTGAAACAAAGTTAAAAATAAATTTTAAAACTTAAAAAGTGTGTATTTAAAAATTGCTTTAAAATTTGTTATCTTCCCTTGAAAGCATTTGTATGAAGAAAATATGGAATTTAGATAATAATAACCATACATGGTTTAGGCAAACATGCTAATAAAGCCAGACGGATTGGTCTTCTCTTTATCAGTCAGTTCTTTTGAATCTATTGTTTACAGAAAGCAAATAAAAACAAGAAGACTTTTGATGACTTTTTCATGAACTCGTAGGAACTTAATTTTGAAAGTTATTTTGAAACCATGAAATAGCTTTTGTAATTCTAAACCCCTAAAAGATAATTTCGCAACAAAGTATAACAGAATTATTGTTTTTAAATAGGAGTTAGAGATTTAAATCATAATAAAATTAAAGCTAAAAATTTAACAACCAATTAAAACAGAATAAAAAAGGCATTTAAAAAGTGAAAAACAAAAATAAGAAAACAAAAAGTCAAAATATTTGGCGAAAAAACGCTTTCAACGAACATATGCTAAGTAAGAATATTACACAACAGGATGATTTAAAGCCTTTTGAACACTTGAAGAGGGGGAAAAATTATCGAACACGTACAATAATCTTTTCTACTATTTTCCAAATGTTTCAAAGCAAAAGAAACATAAAAGAAGAAACAGATTAGTGGTTTAATAAATACAAACAAGCTTAAGACAGACAATGGAACGTTATTTTTTAAATATTTTACTTAAACATACACTATATTTAGTAAACATAGCAAAAATACAAAATAAAAATAATTTAATATTTAGCAATAATTAAAAAAAAAATATAAACAAAACAATCTCCTCGTATCTTAAAATATATATGTTTTCTTCTTTAGCACCTTGTTTTTAAGTCTTGTTGTCTTTAAGGAAATAATAAAAAAAAAATTAATGAGACGATTATGAAATGGAAAACCGATGACTTTATTAAAAGAGTGGCCAATTGGCAATCATAAATTGATAAAAATTGACAACTCATTTGAAGTCCCGATTGCCATCCATAATCGATCCATTATAATGAATTAAGAAAGTTTCAATTGCACAGCATTGTGTATCAAAAACACATTTTGAAGAGACAAAAAGAAACAGACTAAATAAGAATTTTAATTATAAACATTATGGCCACCTTATTCAACCTCTCTATGACAGGGCTTTGCCCATTACTCTTACTTTTGTTAATAGATTTTTAAAATTTATTTTAATTCGATTCAAGTGGATGTGTTTTTCGAATCAATCAGAGTTCAAACAGCAATTTAATTAAAAAATATTTAATATTTTCCAAATTTAATGTAAAAAATAATATTAAATATGTAATATAATATGTAATAATGAATGTGATTTTGCATCTTGTGGACTCTATTCAAAGTTAATATCATTCAAAATAATTCTCAAATAGTCTGTCCTATCTTTGTTGTCTCCGCTTGTTGTGATTACATCAGTTACTGTGCCTTGTTTTAATTTGTACAGACTGACTACCTACACTCTATACTATATTTAGGAAATGTTGCAGCAACCTAACAAAGGGAAAACAAATTTAATTTGTCTATATAGGCAGGCTGGCTGGCTGGCTGGGCGGCACAAGTTGGCATTTACATTTTCTTATTGTGTATACCATGCTTCTGACGCATGTGTAGTTTTAAATCGTATTTCCAAGAACATGAAAAGGAACAAAATTCACATTGAAATATGGTGGTATTTAATTTCTTTGGCATTGCTATCAGCGATAGCGAGGAATTAGAAAGTGACACAGCAGCAGAGGAAGAGGAGGAGGCGGCGGCCGCGACAGCAGCAGTAGTTGCCGCTGATATAGTAGTTGAGATATTGCTGCCTGCAGCAATATTATTGCCAAGATTTTTTAAAGCCGCCACTTGTTGTGCCGCCGTCGTATTGGCTTTACTACTGGATGAGGATGCAGCTGAAGAGGATACACCAGCGACCGATTTCGATGGCGGTGTGACAGCAGCTGCTGCCGCTACATGTGGCAATAACATGGTGGAACCTAATAGATTGGCTAATTGAAATGAAGCTGCCGCTGCAGCAGCTGCTGACATTTGACAATCATTGCAATTTTCGCTAGGACAACAGCTGGAGGAAGCTGTAGACGATTTACAGTGGTGCAGACTACTACTTTTACTGCTGTGATGCTGATGATGATGATGATGAGGAGGAGGTGGTGGAGGAGCATGAGTATTAGAGCCATTGTTAATAGTATTAACAGTGTTGCTGCCACTGCTGCCGCTACAGCTATTAAGGCATATATTACCACCACCACCAGCAGCTACATTTGCAACCACCTGATGCTGATGTGTAGTAGTGCCAGTCAAGGGTGACAATTGAGATTGATTGCTTGGGGTTTTTGTTGTTGTACAACATTTATAGATTTTATGTATTGTTAATTCATTATCATATAAATCCCCGGCCGGATTATTTAATAGCTGAGCTATGTTGGCACAGTCCAAGCTATTGCGACTAGCAGAGCGAGGTGTCATAGAGGCTGACGAGCAGGAAGGTGTTGCTGCAACATTTAATGATGATGATGAGGCTAAATTTGTTTTTGTATTGTTATTATTATTGTTATTATTACTGTTATTGCTAATGCTAACTGTGCTAGAGGAGATATGGCTAATGCTGTTGTTATTACTATTATTATTATTATTGTTGTTGTTATTATTTATTGTTTGACAATTATTATTATTGTTTAGATTATTTTGATGACTTTTAGTGGTGTTGATGATCTTGTTGGAATTTATATGTTGTTGCTGCTGCTGCTGCTGTTGTTGTTGTTGTTGAGATGTTGCTGCAGCTATAACCGCGGCTGCCGCTGAGGCTATGTTATACAAGGTCCGTAAATCTGCAAAAATAAGCCATGATGTATGGGTGTGCTATTTTTTTAGTTTCTTTTTTTTTGTATAAATTCAAATTATTTCTTGAATTCATTAGAATTATTTGGTTTTCAGTTTTCTTTTCAATTAAAAAAAATTAAAAGACAATAAAACCTTATTGAGAAATAAAACTGCAGTAGTAATAGTAAAGATTAAAATCGAAAAAAAGGGTTTGCTTAAAACTTAAATTTATAAATACATATGTATTGTATCATATATTGTAATATTTATAAACAATTAGAAGAAAAGTGTCTTCTTTAGTATAACAGAGAGATTTCAGCCTAATATGAGTTGATAACAGAGAGACCCTAACCTAAAACGCTATTTAAAAAATAAATCTTAAACCAGTCTTAAAAACTAAAAGAAACAAATTATCCATTTAAAGTAGAAAATAAAAGCCGCCATAAGCCTACATTTTCGCAAAAAAAAAAAATCACCCCAAATGAAAAATAAAATTTACAAAAACAAATAATAAATAAATAAATAAATTATTATAATAATAATAAGAAAAACTATGAATAAAAAAAAGGTGTTAATATGTAAAATAAAACATATAAATTATAAAAAATTATTTACCACCATACGAAGAAGAGGACATGTTTTAAAACTTCAATAAAATAAAACTTAAAAAAGAAATTTTTTATAACAATTATTTTTAGAAAAACAAAACCTTTAAAAAAAACACAGACATGCAATAATAAAAAAAATAAAACCCATTATGTAGTAGAAGACATAAAGAAAGGACCTGCTGGCTGTAATAAAATATCAGGAAAGAAAATAAAAAAAAGAATCATTTTTTAAATCAACAAAAGATTAAAAAACACTTTTTAGAGGTTTTATTTATTATTTAATAATGTATATATAATTTTAAACCTTTAAATTAATTAATAGTGTGTATTAAAAATAATAATTTGCTTCTTTAAAAAAAATAAATGTTTACAAATATATGTATGTATGTATATATGTTCCTTTCATTTTTGATTTTAATATGTTAGTAGAGTTTTGTTTAAATAAAATTAAATGTTAAAAAAAAATACTTTCTTAAATGCACTTACAATTCTTTGTAATTAAAATAAAAATTTTATAATATTAATGTATAAAAAAGTATAGAAAATAAATTTGCATGTGTATAAATAAAAAATAAAATCTTTGGTTAATTTGATTAGTTTAATTTATAATTTCAAATAATTTTGTTTTTTGATTTTTTAATTTTTCTTTTTAATTTTTTAATAAAAGAATATTTGAGAATTAATCTGGGGGTTGTGTTAGCACCTTTTGTAGGGTTTTTTTTAGATTAAATTTTTCTTATTAAAAAAATTGCACTTCGTATAGTATTGATTTAAAATAAAATTGATTCCATTTTTTTGTTTTTTTTTTTCTCGTAAAATTAAATAAAATAATAACATTAATAATGGCAAGTGTTTTATTTGTATTCTTTTGGCACTTGGGAGGAGTTTGGAAAAATAATTAATGGCCTGACATGAATGATATAAGAAAAATTGAAGGAAATCTCGTATATAAAATATATTAAAAAAAAATTGGAAATCATCGTCATACATACGAGTGTGAAACTATAAAATATGCATAGACAGGAAGCAAAAAAGAACGTTAATTCAATTTCGTTACATTTAAATTTGTAAAGAATATTTAAAAAAGGGGCACATAATAAATTTGATTTTATTTATTTATTTATTGAACGAAATCTCGTATAATACAAGAATTGGCAATCATCGTCGTGCATACAAGTGTGAAACAATAAAATATACATGGACAGGGAGCAAATAAACGTTAATCCAATTTCAATTTATACATTTAAACATGTAAAGAATATTTAAAGTAGGGCCACAATAAATCTTATTGAATTTACTCGAATTAATTAAAAATCTATTTTAACCTTAGAAACATTACTTGTCATGCCTTGACATACTGAAGCTTTCAGTACACGTTTCTGAAAAGTAACTCTTTAGGAGATAGAAAAGAAAATCTTTTAACACATTGTATGTGAGTAAATTTCGCGGCAAAATATGATAGGCGAGTGACATAAAACATTCTACTTCGTTTTCAGCATATATCGGTAAATTTTATATTAAAAAAAAACAGGAGAACAAACTCGTTTTGTCATGCTCTGTTCCAAAACAATTTGAACAAACAAAAAGAATAGCTTAAAACTGTGTTTAATATTCTATTACTGCTTACCCTAAAAGCGATACTAAGTAAAAATGACGTTTCTAGAACGTATTAGTACATATCTCGCGCTCGAATATCAATCGTTAGAAAAGGTACTAAGAGTCCCGCACAACAAATTTAAATTTTTAAAGATAATACACTCGTTCAGAACAATATCTCGCGCTCAAGTATCAATCATTAGAAAAGGTACTAGCGTCCTGCACAGTAAATTTTAAATTTTAAAGATAATACACTCGTTCAGAACAATATCTCGCGCTCAAGTATCAATCATTAGAAAAGGTACTAGCGTCCTGCACACCAAATTTAAAGTTTTAAAGATAATACACTCGTTCAGAACAATATCTCGCGCTCAGGTATCAATCATTAGAAAAGGTACTAGCGTCCTGCACACCAAATTTAAATTTTTAAAGATAATACACTCGTTCAGAACAATATCTCGCGCTCAAGTATCAATTGTTGGAACAGGTACTAGAGTCCCGCACACTAAATTAAAATTTTTAAAGATAATACTCGTTTAGAACACTATCTCGCGCTCAAGTATCAATCCTTAGGTACTGTGCTAGAGTCCCGCACAGCAAATTAAAGTTTTAAGGATAATACACTCGTTCAGAACAATAGCTCGCGCTCAAGTATCGTTTTAATTTAAAATTTAATTCCGTTTTAAATTTAAATTTTTAAGGCTAATACACTCGTTCAGCACAATATCTCGCGCTCAAGCATAAATGGTCAGAAAAGATACTAGAGTCCCATACAGCAAATTTAACTTTTTTAAGATGATACTCGTGTTTAGAACAATATTTAAAAAAATTCAACTCTGCCTTTAAACTTTACATTTAAGTTTTCACTTCACATCGATACACATAAATTTATAAAGTTGAAATGAAACATCAGACCGTACAGTACACGCCATTTAAAAATAAATCTTGATTGATATACTATTTTTATTATTGTATCTGTCTGTATCAATCTTAGAAAATATCATTTAAAAGATATTTTTTATAACCTTTGAAATATGGTTGTCCATTCAATAACAGGCTCTCAAGTTTAAATTCGAAATTAAAACGCAAGAAGAGAGAGAGAGAAGAAAAATACCACTTTGCCATTATTGTTGTTAGAAAAACGATAAGAAAAGTTAATACAAATATTATTAATACGTTTTAGTCATTACTCCTTTCTTTCTTTCCTCTATTTTGTTATTGTATTAAAACCAACTCTTTCTTTTTTTTTAAAAGATATTCAGTTTGTTTTTTCCCAACTACTTAAAACTCTTCGAGTGGAGGCGCATGCATACACCGAAAATAACCACTTAGGTAGAAAAAAAAAAAACGATCTAACAATTAAATGCGACTTTTTCATCGGCTAATGATGTATCTGTTGATGGCTTAGACGATGAGGAGGAGGAAGAAGAGTTTGTTGCAGCAGCATTTAGTGCCAAGTGTTGTTGAATATGTTGTAAAGCCGTTTGTTGCTGATGATAAAATGACGACGATGACATGTTTGTTGCAGTAGTAATAGCAGCTGTTTGGGAAATAGTACTTGCAGCCGTAGCCGGTGGTATACAATTTTCTCTACTATCATCATCGCTATCGATTATGTCGTGTGTAATTTTAATATCCACATTGGCTGCGGCATTTACCAAATCACTTATGCCACCACCACCCCTTTCATCCTCATCATAATCCTTATTCATAACGTCTTCTTCATCTACTTCGCCGTCGCCGTCGTCGTCGTTGTCATCATCATCATCATCGTCATCCAAATCAACAATCTCATGTATAGTAAGGTTTTGATTTTGTGCTTTTGAAGCTGTAGTAGTAGTAGTTCCTGGTTTAATAACCGACTTTAAATTTAAAGCTGCCAAAGTGGCCGCAGCCATACAGGCTGCAGCTGTGGAAGCCGACATTTTGTTAAGACTTTCCTGTTGATGGTGCTGCTGTTGCTGCTGCAATAATTGTTGTTGCAAAATACTGCCACCAACACTAGACGTCGCATCAAGATCATTATTATCATTATTGTTGTTGTTGTTATTGTTCCCAATACTATTTGAACTATTTTGATTCGATGATGATGCTGCAAAGTTTTGCATGGAACTGTTTCTTCTTCTGAAAAGTGAACGTAAAGCTATTTCAGGATGCTTTTTACGTACATGTTGGCGCAAGTGATCAGCTCTCTTGGTACGATGGCCACATACTGAGCAGACCATTGATTTGCCTTTACCACACTCTTGGCGCAAATGACGTCTCAAAGTGCCATGGCGGCGATAAGTGCGAAAACATTGTGGACACGTATAACTTTCTTCTGTGTTTAAATACGGCGGGTCATATTGGCCGGTCATATGCGGTGGTGGTGGCGGCAAGGATGATAGTTGCTGTTGTTGCTGCTGCAAGAAATTCTGAGCCTTTAAATGCAACACATTTGAGCTTGGCGGCGAAGTGGGCACTGAAGACGACAATGTTGTCGTGGGAGTAAAAGTGTTTTTTAAATTATGATGATGGTGGGGATGTTGGTGGTGCTGGTGTAATTGCTGTTGTTGTTGTTGGAGGTGCTGATGATGGTGGTGGTGGTGATGATGAAAATGTTGTTGTTGTTGTTGGGAAGAGGTGGTGGTATTGGTGGTGATGATGGAGTTGGAAGACGACACAAAGCCTGAAATTTGGTTTTTAGGGTTTTGTAAAGTTTTTCGTTTTCTAAAGCTTTTCTTATTGGGAAAAGGGGGGTGGGTTAAAACAGAAAAAAAAAACATCTTGTTTGTAATAACAAACAGAAAAACTTGTTAATTTTTGATTAAAAAAAATAAAAGAACGAAAATTAAGAGAAACACTTAGAAAAAAAAAAATAATTAAAAATTAATTTTTAAATAAAATTTTAATATGAAACATTATGTAATTAGTGTTGTTGATTTTTTAATATATATTTCATTTTCGTTTATTCTTTTATTTTTGGAGGTGGTAAAAACAAGGCATGCCAATCAATGTTATGATTATTTTTGCTAGTGTTTGTTAAAAGAAAAAAAAAAAGAAATACAAGCTGATTTCTTTTCAATTGTTTTTTATTTTTGTTTTTGTTGGTAGTGGTGGTTAAGTAGAGAAGAGTTTTTTATTTTTCTTTCAAAAGAGTTATAAGTAGTGGTGAGTTTGGTTAAGAGTTCTTTTTTTAGCTTCTTCATAATTCTTGCTGTTCAGGAAGAGTGTTTAGAGGAACTTAGAATGGAGCAGAGTTAGGCAGTCATTGATATTAATAATTGTATATGTATGTAATAAAATTATATAATTTATAACAAAATTAAATTCCTTTAGAATAGTTTGTGTTATTAATATGCTGCTGTGATTCGTGGTTAGAAATTCTTTTAATCTTGCTTTAACAAATACATGTAAAAAAAAATAAAACAATACAAGCCATACACAATAAAATGTCTTCCTTATTTTCATTCTAAAATGCACATCACACATACACAAAATTGTAGAATTTTTTCGAGATAAAATTTTATATAAAGAGTGATAAAAAAGTACTAATAATGATAATAACAATAAGGTAAACATAAATAAAATTTGGTTGTTGGGACATATTGTTTTGTAAGTAAGAAATACCAATTAATTTTCCTAAATTTGTTTCCTCTTTTTGTAAAAATGTGGTTTACTTCGAAAGATACATAAATGAAATCATTTTAAAAATATTATTTTAATACAATGTATAATGTATTGTATTTTAATAAACCAAAAAAAACTAATATTTTTTTAATATATTTTTACATCCCACTTTTCTCATGGATACTTGGAACCTCTCAATTTATTGTACAAAAGTACACTAGAATTTAGGGAAAAAAGAATAAATTACAAAGGAAATTCTATAATGTATTTAAAAACTATTCAAGGCAAAATCTTAAATAAATTTCATGTTCTACATTAAAAGATGATATCAAGTAAATCAGTTAAAAACAATTACTGTTTAATTGTACATAGTGATACATAGTGATATAGAAATCAAAAAGATATCAAAACTGTTCTACAGAAAAGCTTAAAAACAAAGATCAAATTGTAACATTTTTAAATATTTTCAGTCAAAGTCATACAACAGCGATGTATGTAGACTTTTTTCCCGATGATTTTTATCAAATTATAAAGGGTGTTATAGCCTTGTTTAAGGCAGTTACATTTAATAGTATTTGAAAACAGAAACGATTATTATAAAAATATAACCTAAAATTATTACAAAAAAAAAATAAATTAGCGGTAAGAAGTCTGCAAACACCGTTTTTTTGTGACTGTAGCTCTTGGCCAACATAGTCTTGAGAAGTGCCACAAAGAGTGGCGTAATAAGATGTAAACTTCTGACAGATAATATCACTGAGATGATAGGATTTTATCACTAACTAATCATGCATTTAATATATTTTTCTACCAAATATAAAAAAAAATGAACAACCAAAACTTTCGTGGAAGAACAAAACCTCCATCTGGTTGCATTAGCTAGAAAGTAATAGAACACAACTTGAGGTAAAACTATATAAATTTCGATTTTATCAATTAGAAATATTCTTAAGAGTTTGGTTAGGTTAGGTCGAAGTGATAGCTTTGATTATCAAAGCTCACTTGCGTCACGCATAGCGGCTAGTTGTGACGCCCCAGGTAAACGCAGTCCCTGTAATAACCGAATTCCACCAAACTAAAGATGAATTAGGTCAGCGCAAGGGCTGGACATTAAAAGCATGACTACTCTACGCTGGAAAACCAGCCTGAAAGTTTAGTAAACGAAGCTATATGCTTGACATCAATGGACCGTAACTCCGTTAAGCTGACTAGGAATGACAAGCCAACTAACCTACGTATATCTGCACCTCGCAAGATATAGGGGTATAAGAATATAGAACGATTATATTTTATTTCTATTATAAAAGTTTAAAAGTAGTTCATAAAAATGAAAAACTAGAATCTTAGCATCCAATAATACTACGGGGGATTTAAGTCTAATGAAGTTGTTGAATTCTTCACAACGAATATTTTTTATTTAAAAGTAATTTGAAAGCGGTGTATAGTATTATATTATATGTTGTGAAAAAACTTTGACAATTATAGTAAACAAGATCATGCTCAATAGGTTAGATTAGGTTAGAGATCTTGTACTTGTCTATTAAGACAAGTACGGTACCCGGAGGTCGAATTGACCCACTGAAGAAACTAATTGCAAAAACAAAGCTGTTAAATATAAAAATTATAAATTAGAATATCTTAACGATCCGTATGTATAGGCGAAGAAAAAATCAAAGCAATTAGACAGTATCAATCTAAAAATTTAAATAAAAATCAGTCAACAAATTTTTTCGAATTTCATAATAAACAAAAATTCATCAAAAAAATCCAAGTCTAAATTCCAGTCTATTCCAATTTGAAGGCACTCTTATTATATCAAATTAATTAAATAATCATATCATAATTTATTTAAAATACAAAAAATTATAAATTTGTTTCCTATTTCACATCACAATTTAAAATCTCTTTTGTAAATAGAAAACACAAAAGAATAATAACAAAGGGAAAAAGGAAAACAAAATAAATAAATAATTTAAATAATCAATTATAAAATCGTTATGAATAAATCAATCTAAGCAAGAATTAAATTAAAATAGATGAAGAAAAATCCTTTCAAAATCGTTATCGAAATCTGCAATCAACTTCTATTGCTGAGAGTTACATAGGAAGAAAGCAAAATATTGTTGTTTGAAATAAAACAAACATAGCAATTATTTAAAACCATACCATCATAATATACAATACATACTAATTAAAAACTTACAGATTCGCTCAATAAAAACCCATTTTAGTTTTCTTTTTTTAATATTAATTTTCAGAAATGCCTACGTATTTATAGGTAACATTTTATTTCCAAAAAAGAAAATAAAAAATATTAAAAAAACTAATTCTTTTTGTTTTGTAAAAATAAAAAGTAAATATTTATTACAAATTATGTTTAAGAGTAAAAAAAAAGAGAAAAAAATCTTATTTAATATTATGCAATCGACGCAAGTGATCGGAGAGTTTAAAATTGTGATGAAAACCACGATTGCAAAGACGGCAAATGAATTTTTTCGGTTGATTGCATTCACTGCGCATATGACGTTTCAAAGTCGAAACCGTTTGATATTTACGGCCACAATTTACACAATTAAAGGGATAATAACCGACCCGTCTATTGTCAACATTAACAAGAGCTTCTGAAATGTCATAGGTGTTGTCATTGGCTGAAGTAGTACTATTATTATCAATCTCCTCACGCTTCTCTATAAACTTGGCAGGCAGCCTATAAGGCACACAACACAACAGACACATGGGGGTTAAGATGCGAAGCGAAAGAAATATGAAAAAATATGAGCAAAAATTTACTGGCATTAGAGATTTTTTGGGTAATTAAAAAAAGACCAAATGTCAAAGAGCAAAAATACCTGCGTTTTCTAACACTGCGAGTAACTTGGGAAGCTACCAACTGTCGCACATTGTGATTTCTATAAGATCTGCGTTTTGGTACGACTAAACTTTTATTAGAATTGCTATGGGAGGAGACGGCATCAGCGATAACCGCCAAAGGATTCAATGCGGAGGTCATGGACAAGGAACTTGTGTTGGCATTTATAGTAGAAGTGGTAGTGGTGGTGGTGGTTGTGGTGGTGATAGTGTCTAAACTAGCTGGCAGCAGCTGACGCTGTTGTTGATGATGATGATGATAGTGATCTTGAGCATTTGCATTTGTGCTTGTTTCGTTTCTTTCTGCAGAGAAGACAGAAGAAAATAATTGAATGTAATAATAACAACAACAACAACATCATCATCAAAAATTAAAATATTTTTTTTTTTTGCAGTAGGTAGTATTATTAAATTTTATATTATTTTGAATTTAATTTTATCTTTTCTTTTCTTTTTTAATAATAATGAACGCAGTAAAGAAAGCATTTTTACGAATGAGTTCTTTTTAACTTCCAAGCAACAAAAACATTTTCTTTTTCTTCTTTTTTTCACAGAAAATTTATAGAGAATATAAATGTTGTACCAAACGAAAGAAAAGAAGAAAAAAAAAACAAAAGAAACACCATATCACCACCACTTTAATTTTAATTGATTTTATTGGTTTTTTTCTTGTTTGTTTTTAAGATAAAAAAAAAATAGAAAAATCATATTCCAGATAATTGAATATGGTTTTAGTAAGAAGAAGAGCAGTTACATTCCACAACAAAAACACAACTACAAGAAGAATTAAAGAAATTATGCCACACATAGTATATAAACACACAAAATAAATATAAAAAAAATATTGATTAAACAATTAAAAACTAAAGTTTTAAACTACTTTAAAACAAAAACAAAAAAAATCAATGGCAATAGCAGCAGAGATTTCTTTTTTTTATTATTTTAAAACATGTTAAAAAAAGGAAGTGTTTTTGTATTGTATATAGGGTATGGGTATGGGTATGAATAAAATTACAGGAGATAAGTATCATAAATAAAAATAAAAACTGTGGTATATATAAAAAAAAAAATTAAGGACTTGTTTTGTTAGACTTTATACACGCATACGCACACACACAAAAGCAAAAAAAAAACCTATTGTAGTATTTTGATTTGATAATCACATACAGATGTATGTATAAAAAAAAATAAAAAGAAAAGGATTTAAACACAAACAAATAAAACTAGGTCAAGGTCATTTTATATAAAACTATACTACAAAAAAAAAAAAGCAAACTATTATAAAAGCATCGGGTGGGTGGGGTAATAAAACTTAGAAATATTGTTTAGACTTTCTATTAAATTTCTTAAACATTTTAAGTAATTTACTACAATTTTTAAGTCTAAAAAGTCTACAAATTCTTATTATTAGTCTCGTTTAATCAAAAGAATAAAATTATTTCGAAATTGTAAATTTTCAGTACTACGTTGTTTTGCAATTGGCCGATATTCAAAAGTCACTATTAAAATTTTAATCAACTATTATTATTAAATCTATTTGGAAAAATAACTACAGTGATTAGTACGCGGCGAATTACCTCATATCCTAAGAAAATTTGAAACTACCAACATCTTTTTAGGAGATTTATTACAGTGCCACAATATGTATTGGACTAGCCAGCCTTATATCCTTAGAAACTTTTTGAAACGATTAATTCCTTTTTATGTCAAAATGTGCTACAACTTAAAATCGAGCGACCAATAATAGAGCAATTCGAAGACCTGGATCTACTGTATAATTAAAAGGAAAATATCAATCAATATCATGATACATGTGATATTTGCAGTGCTTTAAAATTTAGCATAATTAGATTTACTAGGCATTTTCTTGAAAGAAAAAAACATGATATTTCCTGGTTTACAAACAATTGTTAAAGAGTTTATATGTATGTCTGAAGAACTACTTTGCATATTTCGTTTCACAACGAATTTAAAGACCATAATACCACCGCCACTCATGTGGTGTGGAGCAACTACATAGGTCGTAATCCTGACTAAAGGCTTGTAATGACCAATTATGCATGTATATATGTATACTTTGGACATAAATTAAGTTACTTAAATTAGAAGTTGCTGTAGTCTAGTCGATAGCGTATTGGATTATAAGACGTAAGGCCACGGTTCCAACCCCATATCAGAAATCAAAATGAAAATATGAAAAAAATATTTCTGCCACGGCTTCCTCTCAGCAATTTGTTGCAAAAACTCTGAAAGCAAATAAAATTGCCATATAAAGTTTCTTAAAAAAAAAAAATCTGTCGTTCGAAGTCGACTTTAAATTGTAGGTCCCCCGCCACTCATATATAAAATTAACACACAGAACATAGGTGGTGTGAGAAGCTACATATGTAGGTCGTAATCCAAACTGAAAGATTGCAATGACCAATTATATATGTACATATATTCAATATTGTTGACATTCGACATTTTAAAGACGTTTTAATTATATTTTTAAACATTCTACAATAAAGACTCTATATCAGCATAGTTTAAAGACAACGAAACATGGTCTTCAGCGTATGATCTCAAAGTAAATACATATCAAAAGAAAGGAAAGAAAGAGTAGGATAAAAAAAAATATAAAATCGTAAATAACTTAGATTCTCAGACTCGCTAAAATCTATAATCATAATTGTCCCTACAGGATTTACTGAATTAATTGATTAAGATTAGTGATTATGGTTTTAAACGTTTATTTCATATGATCCAAAGGTTTATGGCTATTAAATTGAAAAATCTATTGAAGAATGTTTAAAACTAGACATTTATCTCGAGGGTATTTTTTGTACGAATATTAAAAAAAAATTTTTAATTCTCCAGAAATCTTTACATACAGAACAGGCAACCTATTAGTCGCTATACAAATTGGAAGACAAAAATTTCTAAATACAATTGAGAAAATAGTAATCGCAATACTTTCCCCTACTTGAACTCAAGAAATTAACCCAATGCGTTTTTGAAAAGGAACAAACCCAGTGTAATGTTAATCAGACTGTGGGTGTCACGAATACATTACAAATTTCAATGGATGGTAGAGGGCAATGTAGATCAATGTAGACCAATGACGGGCAAATGTTATGAATCTAATTTTCGTTTTCCAATAAAGGAATTTCCTTTAAAAATAATTATATTAGCCATTTTTGCCCCAAGCCGTTATTTAAACATTAAAAAAAGTGTTTTTTATTTGAAATATTTGACTAAAAAGATTCTCAAAAATCTATCATTCAGAATCGACTATAAACTGTAGGTCCCGCCACTCATATATAAAATTAACACACACAACATAAGTGGCGTGAAAAGCAAGGGCGTGATCCTGACTAAAGGGCTGCAATGACCCAATTATGTACTACAGTGGTGGTCTTATAATTAGAAACGATGTTTCTGGAACAGAGTTCTCTGGAGTGACGAACCTAAGTTTAATTTGTCCCAATCTGTATGTATGTATACTCAATAACAATTATTGTAATTTACAATAGGAAAATTTGTTTAATTTCCAAAAATATATACCAGCTATATGTGTATTGCAATCAGGGAAAAAACCTGCTGCTCTGCTCTTCATTAGAATAGAAAATATTGAAAAATTTTTAAAAATCTTGTTACATTTTGCAAAAGAAAAAATACATCATAAACTGACAAGAAATATGATCGATCGATGTCTTTCAATATCGAACAGAATATTACTGTTCCGTTATCTAATGTTTAAAGTGCATATTTCTAATACATTTTTATTCTTTCGAAAATACTGCACATCACGCTTGCGCATATCAATTTTTTCAAAATATTGTATTTAAAAAGGAAAATACATATCAAGAGGTTGCCGGAATAATTTTAATCTGGAGACGAAAGTCTGTCAAAGTTTTATAAACAACAAAAATGCTTAAGAGGAGGCAGGCTTTGGGAATAACGTCATTTAAAATACTAAACAAAGATTTTTAATATTTTTCTAAATTCGTTTTCATTTTCTTGTTATTTTATGTATTTTTTTCGACATTTTTTAAACACAAATATTATTTTTATAAGTTCCCCCTTTCTAAAAAAAATTGTATAAAAAAACGAATTAAAAATTTTGTGAATTGCATCATTTGTGATTACAACAACAATAAACCCCAACCAATCATATTCAACATCGCATCATAATCATCATAATGAATGACAATAATTATTTTAAATAATTATTTTCATATTTTGTTGAAAAAACTGGTTGTAAAAATATTATTTCCATTTTTTCTCTCTAAATTTAACAATTAATTATGAAAAACAATAAACAACAATGCATATAAACACAGACAGACAGACAAAAAACAAAACTTAATTTAATTTATGAATATCATGAGGAGATTATAATGAAAAAAAAAAAGAAACAAAAACCCGAAATTATATTTTTTTAGAATTGAAATTTCAATGGAAGGGAATATTTATTTATTGGCTTTGTGGAAAAGAGTAGAGTTGTTTCAAATAATAATAATAAAAAAAAACAATAAAATTTGACTAAAAATACATTTTCATTATCAAATATACGTTATATGCACATTTGCACAATGTGCAGATAGGGGGGGTAGAAAGGAGAACAACAAATCTCAAAAATGATTGTGGTGGTGATGGAGAGCTCATAGTTAGACACAACAAAAAAGCTGAAAAACAACTCATTAAGAAGTCTGAATTGTTGCTATTTTTGAAGAAGTATGTATAAATGTACACATTGAAGTAATATATTGTTTTTAATATGCTTGTCTAATTGTGACCTTGAACTTGACTGTTAAAGTTTAAGCTTGTATAATCATTAATAATGCAATCGCCACCGCAATACGAATGCGAATTTTATGAAACAACAAACAGACAATAATGACGGATATCCGTATATATTGGTAGGTAAACAAACAATAAATTATTAAAAAAAAAATAAATTATTAAAAAAAAAATGAATAAATAAAAAAAAACTACTTATATTACTACATCATATTATTTAGAAAATTAATATTTTCTGAGTCATAATAGAAAATATGCATAAATATTGATATTGTCACTCACACGTTAAGAAAAATAATAAAAAAAATTTAATTTTATTTTTTATAAATTTAAGGTGAAATTTTATCTGTATGAACCCGGTATACAGTGGACAGCAAAAGTCTTAGTACTCCAATATATTTTGACAATTTCATGAACTTTAACAAACAATTTGTATAAAAATTTAAGATTTTCATATTTATTTTATTAATTTCTTTCTGTTTTATTATAAAACAAACAATTTTTTAACGTTTCTTTCTACCTGTTCTAGTAGGTAGTGTGTTGGCTTATTAGACGAAAAGCCAGGGTTCGAGCCCCAGGCCAGACATAAAAAAAAATACAAGAATTTCTTCGGCGACCTCCTCTCAGCAGATTTCTGGCAAAAACTCTGCGTAAATAAAATTACCATGAAAAATTTTTCAAAAATCTGTCGTTCGGTGTCGACTTTAAACTGTAGGTCTCGCCACTCATGTATAAAATTAACACACACAACATAAGTGGTGTGAGAAACTAGGTCGTAATCCTGACTGAAGGGTTGTAATGACCAATTATGTATGTATGTATAAAACAAGAGAAAAATAAGGAAAAGTTTCAGATGACACTCCATAGGTACCCCCAAGGAGAACCCTGAGTAAATTTAAAATTCAAAAGCCTAATATATGAAAATGTTATCCCAGGTATTTAGTAGAATATCGCTTAAGGTCAAGCCTCCATTTAACCCATTTGGATTACAAGTTTTGTTTAATATTTTCTGGTGGCACCATGAGCAAGTTTTTCGGTTGACTTTCAAATAATCTCCTAAATACTCTCTTGAAGTCATATCGAGACATTGTGCAGAGTATTAAGCCTGTGGGGACTTTTTTTTCAACTGTATATTGTTGTGAGGTCCCCCCGATAAAACAGAGGAAAAATTCCATTTCAATATTAAAATAACATCAATATCTACGAGATAATCTGAAAGTTCTTTCATAAACACGAATTAAATTGGGTTTTTTCAATTCTCAACAGAGGAGCTACAGTATATTCATATATCCAATATGGAATATAAAGAAGTACAATATCTGAGCCTCTATATGTTGCAACATGTTGTTAATAATAGATCTTATGTTATGGATAAAAAAGAAACGTTTAAAAAAATAAACCCACAATCTAGGAATAACCATTAGAAAAGAATACTTCTCTCTTAAACACGCAATCAAGGGATAACCATTAGAAAAAATACTTATGTTCGGGAAACATTTTAAAATTTTAAAACATAATTTTCCAAAAATTCTTGTCTTCTTTATGAATAAGGCTTAAAATTGAACATAGACACAAAGTAGTACGAATGCGTTTAATATTCGTCTGAAAACCAGGCACAAAAATCTTGCCTAATAATCGAAATTTATCTGAATGATACTTAGTACCATAATATTAGGTACTAAGTATGGCGAATTCATAAAGACATTGTTATACCCTTTCAAGTAATTATTTATCCCTATTGTCACATATAAAATGATACAAACATTTAAAGCGATTGAAGGTATGCGAACCATATTAACAACAGCCTGTCCGTATATAAAATTCTAAATAAATATTCTCTTCCTTTGACAGAAATGTTTTATAAAAAAAGGTAGACTTTGTGGAATTTAAGGGAAAAAGATGATGAGAATGGTATCAAGTATAACCAAATACGCTTTGAGATGTGTGATGGGTTTATTGGCAAAATCATTAAGTATTAAGCGGAAGGAAAAACTGAAAGCAATTGGTGACGGTTACAAGTTTTCTTTCCCAATTCTGACATTGCCTAAAGCAGTAGTCATTAACAGGAAATTTAATACAATTTGGAACAGACAATGTGCTTATTTATTATGCTATTTACAAGAGCAACTCTCCAAAACTGTAATAGAAGCCCGACTTCATAAACACATGTTGCAAAGAATAATTAGAAAAATTGCGTACGCAATGCAAAGCATGAAGTGTTTCGCTTAAAAACGACGTTAAGGAATGTGACTGTAGAGTCTACAGTGTAGACCCATACATCAAACATATTTCATAACAACTGCAACCGTTTACATACAAAATAAAACTGATGCGTTGGAACATAAAGGATCATAGAAGCATTGCCAAATATTTAACACGTTGACTGCTGCGGCAATGTTCAGAAAACTTGCCAAAAAAAAAAACGACAATTTGATTTTTTCACATTAGTGAGTACGAGATAACTCGTAGTTTGGCGCCCTAGAAGGGAACGCAATCTACGTAATTTATGATACAAACTAGTTCAAATCCTTAAATAATTCAAACAATAACGGATATTTCGAAATAAAGACACGCATAATTCATTTATACAAAGTTTATAACTTTTTTTTAAATACAATTAGAATTTTTTTTAACGTAGTTTGGCGCCCTAGAAGGAAACGCAATCTACGAGTTATCTCGTAGTCTGCAGTCAACATGTTAAAATATGAGTTTACGAACTCTATGCATTGTAAAAATGTCGACCACAGAAGAGTATCACTCAAGCTTTTAATGAAATGCAATCAAATGAACAAGACAGCAATCAAATCTCTGTGATCGTCGTCCTACCTAGTATTCCTGAAGTGCTAATAAGATTCTTGATTCTCGCACTATTGATTACAAAAAAGGAGGGAATTAATACCAAGCTTAATTTGAAGTTACAGATTGAACAACATATTCATCTGATCAAAATAGACCTGACCTTATAAGTAGAATATAATCCCCTCCTTTACAGTTAACCTGCATTATTTAATTTTAAAAATATTACTGTAAAGGTACAGTCACAATACAAAAAATATTTGCAATAACCTAAACGTAACTGCTACCCGAATATAACATTCAATTGCATTTTAATATTTGTGTTGATATCTTCGAATTATTTTCAATAAGGTGCAAATAAATATAAAAAGAAGCTTTAACGCATCTAAAGACATGAGGCTTTATACAAATTTTTCAAAATATTGTATTTAAAAAGGAAAATATCAAAAGGTTGCCGGAATAATTTTAATCTGGAGACGGAATGTCAAAGTTTTATACACAAATATGCTTAAGGGGAGGCTTTGGGAATAACGTCATTTAAAATATTAAACAAAGATTTTTAATATTTTTCTAAATTTGTTTTCATTTTCTTGTTGTTTTATGTTTTTTTTTCGACATTTTTAAACACAAATATTATTTTTATAAATTCCCCCTTTCTAAAACCAAAATATATACGAAACTTCTATTAGATACGAAAAAAAGCATTAAAACGCTGGATGCGATACAATCGAAACTTCCTAATGCAACAAAAGAAAAAAAAAAAAACAAATCAAAACAACCGGACATTTAAATATTAAAAATAAAGTAAAAGAAAATCGGAAAAGCGTAATGTTTTGAGCAGGGAGAAAGAAAGAAAATGTGCTCTTCTCTTAAACGGTCAGTAAGGAAACACAAATATAGGTTAGGTTAGGTTAGGTTTGAGGACGTGTACTTGTCATTGGGTCAGACGGACCCATTGTAAATTCGTCCTATAAGAGAGAGAGAGAGAGGATAGTGAAAGAGATAACGAAAATATAAGTACCTACACAAATTAAATACGGAAGAGGAGGAAAAAGAAAGAAAGTGTGCTGCTCTTCTCTTAAACGGTAAGTAAGGAAACACAAATATAGGTTAGGTTAGGTTTGAGGACGTGTACTTGTCATTGGGTCAGACGGACCCATTGTAAATTCGTCCTATAAGAGAGAGAGAGAGAGAGAGGATAATGAAAGAGATAACGAAAATGTAAGTACCTACACAAATTAAATACGGAATAGATTTTACACATCAACTTAAGGTTTTTAAAACACTTAAAGGAAGGCTGGTAGCACCATATCAAACCGACGCCTCCGTTTTATAACATTCTAAGTCGAAAAAGTGTGTTTTGAGTTATGAGCTCTCAAAGTTTTCACGCGACATACGACTATACGCGTATTCTAAGTAGATTTTTCCCTATAACTTCGAAACGGATCGGTGGATCTTAACCACATTTCGACAGTATTTAAGTTAGAGAACGTAGAATTTAAAAATGAAGGAACATTAAAAACGTTCTAAGTGTACTTAGAACGTTATAGAATGGAGGCGTCGAAACGGTCTTTTATAAAAACGCAATGCAAAAAATTCGTTTTCATTGTACTACATTTGATTTACGTCCATCGTTTTCGCAAGTAATATCAGAAGAAGGTCGGAATAGTAATGCAAGAAGGAGGGTAGTTTAAGATTCGTGATACTAAATCCTAAAAAATTTATAAACTTTTTGAATTCAGAATACAAATGTGAGCGAAAATGGAATATTTCCAGTTGAATGACAAAAATACGGGGTAAATTTTAAAACATGGATATGTAGACCTAATAGATATAAATTTCTGCCCACGTTTCACTTAAACGTCTAACGCCTAATTTAAAAAGTAAATATCTTAATTTTGTTTTAAATAAATTTTAAAAAAATTCATCTTTAGAAAAATATTTTAATTTTTTATCAATTTAGTTCGATATAATAAAAGTTTAACAACGTAAAATTCTAAACCGATTTACACGATCCATTACAACTACTAAGTTTTTAAAATGGTTTCAATATATTCAAAATGAGTTCTTTTAAAATGAAATTAATTTTCTTGGTGAAGGGAAACCACATTTTCATACGCCTATAACTTAACTACAGTATAAAGACCATCTAAAAAATCTCTGATATGATATACTAGGATAAGTTCTTATAATTAAATTACAATTTATATATAAATTTACTTACATTTTTCGTTTCAATTCTTTTTCTTTTTTTGTTTTTGTATTTTTTTTTGTGTTCTCACCCTTTATGCAAACACACAACAAATCGTAGATGGATGGAGGATTTTGTTTCGTTACTTTCTTTTTTTCTTTTTGTGTTTTAAGGTTGTTGTTGTTGTTTATGTTGTTAGTTAAAGTTGCGCACGTTTTGCGAAGATAAAAAAAATTTTTGAAGATAAAATATAGTGGGAGGTTGTGGTTGGGTCACATTTGAAGTTAGGAAAAGGATTCGTATCAAAAGTGCAAAGATATGGCCAAATATAAATCTTTTTTCAATTTAAAATAATTTTGTGTGCAAAAGCTGCTACTACTACTAACTACTAAGGGGGTATTTGGTTTTTCTTTGTTGTTATAAATTTACTTTTTTTTGTTTCATATTTGAAAAACTTTAAGTGCTGCTTATAATTTTTTTTCTGTGGGTTTTTTTTTTCTAAACATTTGTTTGAATTCGAAGAAAAGAGATCTGTAAATAAAACTTACGTTTTATTTTTAGGAGAGTTTTTAAAAACTTTTCTTGTATTACACATGGCATTACTAAAAAGAAGATTTAATTGGGCAATTCACACGTCTTTGTATCGTGTATGTTGTATTGAATACATTTGTTTGTTTGTGGATGCTCTCAATGCTAAGCTGTATTGTGTATCTCGTGGCATTCAAACTTTTTACAAAACATATGAAAACATATATACATTTTTGTCATTCACACAATTTGATAGCCCGAAACCAATACAACTTTTAAAAACATATGAAAAAAATGTGTATAATTGTATCGGATTTGTATATGAAAAATATCAACAACAATCATACACTGTTGTATGTTCTTCCAACAATACAATAAATACAACGTTACAACGGCTTGTGTGCATTGACCAAATGTTTATAGTTGTATTAGAAAAAAAAAAACTCGTTAAATTGCTGTTAATTATTTTGCGAGCAAAGAAACAATTACGATTTTTAAACGATTATTACTAAGGCATAGAGAGGGGTTAATTGATATTTGAAAAAACTAACAAGTCTTATATAGCTTTTCGTTTTGAATCAAGCATCGAATGAATTGAAAATCATAAAGGAATGATAAAAAAAAAAACAATTCAAAGAGCCACTTTGAAATGAATTCGTTTTTGTATGAGATATACAAAGAAGGGTAACAATATATGTAGATATGAATTGTTTTTAAATGTGTAATAAATACGTTGACCTATCTATAAACAAACAAAAGCAATTGTATTCTTATATTTTTCCTTACCACAGAAATGAAATTTTGAAAAAAAAAAATCGTTTAAATTAAAAAAAATGGCATTTGTATAGTAAGTAGGTACAGAAAACTTTGAGAATTACTGGGCGTATTTAATAGAAACAGAAAAAAAAAAGAAGACACAGATATTTATTTGTATATATAGAGAGAGAGAAAGACAGCTTACCCGTTTAAAATCATGTCAAAATGTTAAATGCGTGCGTTTAGCCATTGTCGTATGTGAGTACACCTTCAAGAAAGTAAAGATGTTGAAAGGTTTCTATTGTACACCCACAAATTTTGTAGGTTACCTTTCATTTTTCCCATTTCATTTGATTTCATTTCATTTTTTTTTAGCTGAAAATTGTGTGTGTGAGTTAAAATTGATGAGGTGTGATAGGAAAGAAAAAAGAAAAAAGAGATATAGTTGTCTAACGGAAAAAGGAAACAAAATGGGGATGCTTTCAAATAATAAAAAAAAGAAAGGATGAAGATGAAAGGAATTGATTGATGGATGGAGTGAAGAAAAATGAAGTTTTTCTTTTCTGGATAACAAAAAATATTTGATTTTAACTTTAACAGCAAATATTCTTTGTTATATAATTTTAAATTAGAAAATAAATTAGAAAAAAAAACTTTGAAAATAATAAAAATCAAAATAGAAAAATAAACCTACTGTTTCAACTCAAAAACATAATAAAAATCACATTTTTAAGCCCTTTACCCAACCGATACTGTTAGGCAAAGTATACTTACCTGTTTCCAAAGGGAAATCCTTACAATTATCTCCGTCTTCTTACTGATGAAGCTGCTGTAACTTTGCGCAATATGTTCATCACATGATGGGTGGATGTTGTGGGGGTTTTATTTTTAAAAGCTCAAAGTACCTCACTGTCTTTTTTTCTTGTTGCTGTTGTTGTTTACATACTATACCCTTTATTTCAATATTTTGTTATTGAGTGTGTGAAAAAAAGACAGCTACATGCTTTTCTTTATAAAACCCATATCTGCCGCCATCCCACGCTGGTCTCCAGGTCTTGTTATAGTGTGTTGTTAATGGCTCCTACAACTTTCACTGCATAGTTCAATAAATCACACTTTTTCTTTGTTTTTTCTTTTTATTTTTTTAATTTTTTTTTTTTCCAAACTTGCATTTAAACTTTACTTAACGTAACGCAATAAGCAAACTTTATTAACGTTTTTAGTTTTTTAAAAGCTTAACGTTAGAGTTTTGCTTTTTTTTTTTTTTTTTTTTTTTATTCACGATCGCGAATTGAAACGTAAAACGCTTAAAAACAATTTGAAAACTTATGCTAGATTTTTTTTAAATAAATTTTGTGTGCCATTTAAATAAAAACTATTAAAAAAAACTAAAAATATTTTTTTTTGTAAACAAAACAAAAAAAACAATATAAATGATAAATAAAGTCCCGTCAACCAAAAAAAAAAAATATTAAATAAAGTATACAATATTAAATTAAAGCAAATGATTTTTTTTTTACTAGGAAAAAAAATCTTTTTATACATAAAAAAAATTTACATAAAATTTTAACTTAAAAAAAGTCTATAAATTGTTATATGCATGCGTATTTTTTTTTTCAATTTCAATTTCAATAATAAAAAAAATTTATAAATAAAAAACCTTTCTTTAAATAATGAAAAAAAAAAATAAATAAATAAAAAAAAATTAATTCTCTAGACGGCTGGCATTTCTTTTGTTTGAAAACATTTTTTGTATACAATTGCTTGGGAATTTGGCTTTTATAAGGCCAACGTATATTACACGATTTGAAAAAAAAGAAGGTTGCGGGGGCAGAGAGTATTTTCTAAAATAGTAAGAATGACTTTAGTTTGTATATATCAAAAACAATTTGAAAAACAAATTAAAAAAGGGGTTGTAAAAAGAACAGCTAATGTCAACAGAAAAATTCTGCCTTGAATAGAACCATTTTTTCTACAACCCTTTTCCAAAATTGTTTCTAAAAAGTTTTTGAATACTTCCTTTTCCATGAACAATTCTAAGATTGTTGGCTAACAACAAAACATAATTTTTTTTATAATATTATGGAGTACATATTTATATAAAAAAAAAAACGAAAAATTAATTTCAATCTTTACTAAATGATGAAAGAGTTAATGGAGGGAGGAGGGTACTTTAAAATGCTTTGTATGTTTAATTTCTTTACTGCGGGGGGTTTTTTTTTTTTTTGAATGTAAGTAAGTGGGTGTATGTGAGAAAGTGTATTGGAATTAAGTTTTTAAAAATAAATTGTATGAAATTAGGCAATAGAAAAAAAATTTGTAGAAAAAAAATACTGAAACTGATTTGATAAATGCGAGCTGATTATGATTTGATAACGTTAAGTTGAATAAAAGGAATTTCCTCCTTTTATTTTGCTTTCCCTTACAAACACAAATTAAAAAAAATATATATGAATGAGAAATGACTTGAGAAAAAAATTATTAACCAAAAAATTTTTTTGAAAAATAAAATAAAAAAATTAATTATAAAAAAAAGAAAAAGCTTTACAAACACCAAAATGATACAATGAATAAAAATAATAGTAATTATGTTTAAATTAAAGTAAAACTATAAAACAATTTAAATACAAACAAAATTAAGGTTAATAAAATATAATAGAGAGAGAAGAGGTAGCAAGAGAGATAGATAGATAGATAGAGAGAGAGTTAATTAAGGAGTTATAAAAAAAAAACAAACTATAAATAATACAAGGAGTTAAAAGTTAAACATTCTCTCTAATAAAAACATTAACTTGCACAAAAGAGGTTAAATTAAGAAACAACTAAATATTTATGTTTATATAATTAAATAAATAAATAATACATATACAAATAGATAAAACAAAAATTAAAAGTTAAATTAATTTGTTTTTAACAACCAAATTAAAAATAATAAAAAAAACTAAATAAATATTACAACAATAATAATAATAAAAAAAAAGTGTTTATTAACTACCCAAGTCTTTCAGGTTAAAAGTTTAATTTGCAATAATTTCGTACTCGTACTTGGGTATTTTTAAACACTTTTTTTTTTATTATATATGTATTGTATGCACTATTATTTAAACTAATATAATAGATAAAAATTAGAAAGGAGTTTTAATAGGGGGGTTAAAAAAGTTTTTTGTTGCTTGTTTTTGTTAAATTCTCTTCTTTAATATCTCTAAATAAATATTTAATTTATTTATTTTATCAAAACAAATTATATAATAAAAATGAGCACGACGTTCGGTTTTGTATTTTTGTTTTCTTTTGTAATTTAAACAGCTTTTTTTTGGGAAAGGCATGGAATTTAATTGTAATGAAATTTGTTTTTTAGTAGAGGAGCGGAGCTTGTCTTCTTTTTGTTTTTAAAATCATAATAAGAACAATAATAATAAAATACTAAAAAAAAATGATAAAACCAAACAAAATCAAACTATATTTGCAAAGTTTACTTTAAGCAAATTTCATTTTGTAATACAATTTTTGTTTTAGCTTTAGAAATAAAAAATAATCATAATAAAATAACAACAACAACAACAAATTAAAAACATTGCCAAATAAGAAAAGAAGAAGTTCAACTAGTTTTATTTTTAGAAAGAAGACGCTCATGGAATTATTTTAAATGAAATACAAGTATATTGTGAATGCTGTTTTTCTCTTTGTAATTTACTTTTTAGTGTGGAAGGAATTTTTTCTTTTTATAGAATACAATATTTTTAATGTCGTGCTCTTTTTTTTCTTTAGCTTTCTTTTGCTTTTTCATTTGTTTTCTTTGACTCTTTTTTTTTGTATTTAAAGTTAGATTTTCTAATTTTTCACTTTTGTTTATTGGTTTATCTTGACTCACCTTGAGGATCCCGTTGCTGTGCCTCTTGTGTTGCCAATAATAAATCATCCTGAGATCTATCGTGTTGCCAGGGTGCATATCCTAAAAGAAAAATAAATAAAAATAAAATATTAATAAAAAGATTTCACAATTTAAACAATTTCACAGTAGAAACTGCTAAAAATCTGCTGCTTTATTATATAACTATCGAGAAGATTTACCTAAACTTTAATTGTTTTCTATACCCCTTGCTTTACCAAAGTCAACTTTTAAAAAGACAATCCTAAAAATAGTACACATCTAAGACAGTGCACTGCCAATACAACTTATATGGACTTTCTAAAATCACATGAAAGCAAAACAGAAAGTGGTAAAGACCACTTTAAGAAAACTTAACATTCCACATTTCAAACTGAAGATTCACTCGGCGTAAGCCAAATACTGAGTTTTTTGCCGAACAAAAGTCGATTGTTTTCAAGCATGAAGGAGTGGAGTGTCAGTATTTGTGGGCGGGATGTGTTTCCAGTGCAGGAGCAGTTTATGTTCATTATACAGACAGTAAAATGGAGACATTGAAGCCGCCGTAGTCTAGTAGGTACAGTAGAAGTCCATTAGTGCGGCATCCAACAGTCCGGAATGCCCCCCGATAGTCCGGCATCGCTCCGGAAAATTGTAAAAATTTTAGTTTTCTCCAAAAGTGTGTCTTTAAAGCAAATAAAAACTCTCGAGAGCTATTCGGAAGTTTTCGGGCTAGTTCGGGATCATCTGGAAACTCTCGGTATTGTTCGGAAACAATTAGCGGCCGGCTAGCCTCAGCTGTCACAACAAATTCAGGTGCAGTGCAGCTCCGTTAATCAATCACGATGTTTTGCGCGTCCTTTCACATCGCAGTAAACGTAACTTTTACTAAAACTGTTTATAAAAAAAGTGATTTTCGTTCTAACTATACCGTGACCATGTTTTCAAAACCTAAGTCTCGAGTTCAAAAGGAGAGAGAGGTGCTGACAATCCCTTGAAAAACCTGCCTGAATATGAGTTAGAGGAGTGGCTTCGAATCGACGAGAATGAGCCTGTTGAACAAGAACTAACCGAAGAGGACGTTTACAACATTGTAGTAAACCCTCAACCAACTCAAAATCTTGAAGAAAGTGACTCAGTAATTCTTCTTATAATTACCGCCCGATAGACCGGAATTTTCAGTAGTCCGGCACCAAGCCGGTCCCGAACGTGCCGGATTAACGGACTTCTACTGTAGTGTGTTGACTTATTAGACATAAAGCCAAGGTTCGAGCCCCAGGCCAGACATCAAGACAAAATATAAAAAGTATTCCTTTGGCGGCTTCTTCTCAGCAGATTTCTGGCAAAAACCCTGAGAGCAAATAAAATTGCGATGGAAAAAGTTTCTCAAAAATCTGTTGTTCGGAGTCGACTTTAAACTGTAGGTCCCGCCACTCATGTATAAAATTAACACACACAACATAAGTGGTGTGAGAAACTAGGACGTTGTACAATGGGTCATCTTCGACCCCCGGGCACTGTACTTGTCCTAATTGACGTCCTCTAACCTAACCTAAAATGGAGACATTCCAATATTTGGGCATTTTAAAACGAAATGTGAAGCAAAGTGCCGATAATTTAAATATACTGGACACATTTATTTCTACCAGGACAACCATCCGAAGCACGTTGCGAAACTGTAGTTTATCCATAATCGCCCCTGATCACGACATTATTGAGCATGTTCGGGGAAAACTTGCCTGTAAGCTCTATAAATCTAGTAACAGCACAGTGGAGCAGTTGAAACAAGGAATTAGGCGAGAATAGATCAAACTTAACACCGAAATTTTACGCTCATCTCGCGAAGTCGATGCCTAGACGTTTGGAAGCAGTAATAAAAATAAAAGGTTTTAGTTCTAAGTGTTAAAATAGCGCCTCTTATTTGACTTCGTTTAACATGAAATTCGTTAACATCGTTTCCTTGTTTGTTTTAAAAATATTTGTAACCCTTTGACGGACACTGACGTCTATAGACGTCATAACAAGGGTTTCTGGGGGGAATTGACGTGTATACACGTCATAAATTTCCGATCTTGCCAAATAACTGATAAACAGCAAGTGTCCCACGGGAAGACCTCCTAAAATTTTGGTGTCCGTCAAAGGGTTAAATAAAAAATGCAAAAAATTATACATTTTTAAAAGCTTTTTTAATTATCTATAAATCCGTATTAATTTTTTTGAAATATTTCCATTGATCTGAATAATTTCATACCTAGTGTCCAATTATACGTTTGAGCCACTGTAGGTTGTTTTAAAAGTACATATAAACTAAAAACTGTAGACTATTAACACTAACTCGTACTAATAAGTGTCTTACTAGCATGAAGACGTACTAATAGATGTACCGCTCAATGTGTCAAGTACAGAATTGTACGTAAAGGAAACAAAGAGCGCAAAAATTAGTATTTGAGGTCCTAATCTTACATTGACTAACAACCAGATCGAATATTTATAACAAGAATATGCCCCGTAAATTTAATAAATGATTTAAAAAGTCATTCTATTCGCACTCCTCAATCTTTCTTGAAGCAATTGTATTAAGAACTATGTACCTCCCCCATTTGCTATGAATAAATCCTTTCAACAAAAATAAAGAAAGAAAAAAAAATAAAATAAAAAGTTACCTTGACTAGATCCTTCACCGCCTTGGCTTGTTCCAGCATTTTGATCCAAATCATCCATGCCCATATCCTCTTCATCTAATGTCAAATCCTCAACCGGTTCATCGTTGGCCTCATCGTCATATTCAGCTTTTGGTTCGATAACAAGATCGGTTGCAGATGTTGCACCATTTCCTGAATCTTTAGCTTGTTTCAATTGTTGCTGTTGCAATTGTTTATGATTCGATTTATCAGCAGATGTAGCGCCTGTTTGGGCATCCGTAGTTTCCGTATCGAGTGAACCGGTAGCTGTTGCAGCAGCTGAGGCAGAACCGCCAACTTGTACATTTTCGGTATTCATGGCATCTTGTTGTTGGGCTTGTTGTTGCTGTTGATGATGATGTTGAGTGGTACCTTTAACAATGTCAGTCTTTTTGGAGGAGCTTAAGGTCGTGCCAGATGCCGTAAGAGCGCTTGCTGAGGCTGATGTTGATGCGGACAGAGGGGCATTTAATCCTAATGCAGCAGCTGTATTTGGAGCTGAAGCAACGGCGGCAGCAGCTAAAGCTGATGCAGCAGCAGTTATGGCTCCTAAACCAGAAGCATTCGATTGTGTTTGTTGTTGCTGCTGTGATGAATTGGAATTATCGTGTACATCTAAAGAAAGCAGAGAAAATTTGTTTTTATAGTAGACTGCTTTCAGATGAAAAAAATTTAAATAAAAAATAACATACCAGTCATGGCATTTTCAATGCTCCTGCGTCTAACTTTTCGACGTCTTCGCGAAGGACTAGATGAACCCTCCCTAGAACCTATTTCAGGCTCAGCGGGACCGGCTATACGAGCTCTTTTAGTTTGTTCCAATGTATAGCCCGCAGATAATTTGCCAGTTGGCATTGTGGCCCTGTGATGTTCCGGTTTGGGTGCTGTTGTACCGCCAGCCGAACGATTATCTGACAAACCCTTAATCTGAAGAGATTCTGCTGCCTTTAGTAAGGCGGCCAATTGATCTTGTGAGATATTCACCTCGCCACGATACATATAATCCATCATGGCTCTTAATTCTTGATATTTCACATCCTTTAAAATGAATATCGGATGTTTATCGTATTGCTGTTGCAAAAGGGTCTGTTGATAGATGAAAGAAAATTCGAAATTAGAACATGTATGCAAGAGAATCAATGAAGAATGTGTATGAAGAAACTTACCGCAAAATAAGGACTGCATGCGGATAGTACGACTTTGTGTGCTTTCAAAAATTTACCCTCAGCCGCCAGTGTACAATCGACAAGAGTTTCATTCTCAAGTAACGTATCGAATACACTTATTAGTGTACTCTGATGGTTATTCCATCTCAAACAGAATTGCTGATCGTCATCCATATTGACGATCTCAGAGTGATGCTGTTAATAGCCCGTTTAAACTTATTTTGATGGTGATGCTGAAGAAGAGTTGCAGCAGAATGGGTTTGTTTGGTTGGTAGTAGGTTGGTCGGGCGAGTGTGTGTTTGGGATGCGATAAACACACCGCGCGCAGCGCTAATGTCGTTGTTCTACAACTGGTGTTGTAATTTCCTTTTTTTTTCAAATACTCTCTCTTTTTTGTGTTGTTCTTAACTTCTTTGTGTTGTTTTTGTTATTGTAGAATATATATGATGTATTATTAATTGTTTTGTTTATTTTTCCTTTTTTTTTTTGTGTGTTATTTTAATATTTTTCTTTTTTATTTTATTGGTATTACTTCTTATTTTTTTTTTAATTATTGGTCACTACTTTTAGTCCTGAGTGTATTACGTGTCAATTTAAAATTAAAACAAAACAAATATAATAAAATTATTATATGCATATGTTGTTTCTTTTTCTGTTTTTTTTTTTCTTCTCGTTATTGTAGATTTTTTTAATAATTTTCTTTCTGCTTATGTCTTAATATTTATGCTTCAATAAGAAAATGTAGTTCAGAAAGTCAGAAAAGAGAGAGAAATTAAGAGGAAGAATGAAAGAGGGAAGGGAGAGACAATGGAAATTGTAGAGAAATCAATCTGATGTCCCTTCTTCTTCCGCTGCTGGTTCTTTCTTTCTCGTCGTTTATGTCTTCTGTTGTTTTCTCTCTCTCCTTGTTTTTTGTATGGTATTTCCTTTAAACAGCTTTTCCTTTTATAGTTTATTTAGAGAAGAGGAGGGGGTTTTTAAGGTGGTTTTTCTTATTGTGTTTTAAAAATTTTTCAATTTGTTTTTGTTTTTATTCTTTTACTATATTTTGGTATGTTGTGTTGTTTTCAATTTTTCATTTCTTTTTTATTCTTTTATTTTTTTTTTGTTTTTCTTTTGTTTGCTTTTTGTTTTGTTTTTCAATATGCTTTTTTACACTTGTATGGTTTCATTTAGGAATAAATATTGTATAGTTTGGTATTTGTTGTTGTTGTTGCTTTTTCTATATATATATTTTGCTTGCTCTTTTATCTCTGTTGCCATCAAATTAAAGCTGTAAAGAGTTAGAAAGAGAGAAAAACATGTTGATAAGTACAAAAAAAAAGAACAATTTTAAAATGGCAATAATAATAAATGTAAATTGAAAACACATGGCGGCGACTTGGGAAAAAGAGAACTGAACTGGTCTGGTCTGGCCGCTGTCCCCATCGTTATTAATATCATCATCATCATCATCATCATGGAATAAATGAAAACAACAATATTGGGGGAAGAACAACAGCACACACAGACCAGTTGTCAGTTGTTACAAAGTGAGTTCTAAATTCCTATACGCCATATATTGTTACTCAATTTCCATTTTATGTGTTGTGTCGTCGACGTGAGAGAGTGTTGGTTTCGTAAATAATGGAAGAGAGAGAGAGTGTGTCATTACATACATATACGAAGGCATACTTCTCTTCATAACCTCTATAAATGGAAATATTTTTTGTGGTATTTTTTTCATTTACGATAAAAACCAAACCTACGGTTTAGACTTTCCATAGAAATGAAGTAAGTTTCCATTCCTGACTGTTAAGTTATTTTAATAAAAATAAAAATGTGGCATAATTTTTTTTTTAAATACTTAAATAATTTATAAATAAATAATGTTCTCAATATGGTATAAAACATACATACATACATACATAAATTCTAATGATGAATCCCTATTGTTTATTTTAATTACGTTTTAATAATTTAATTAATTTGAATTTTCATATTTTAGATTAATTTTTAACTTGTAGACATAAAAAACGATAGAAAATGTTGCAGTTTTTTTTCTCTCAAAATGATTTTTTTTTTGTTCTGTTCTAAAAACAATGTAATTAAATATGCATGTTTTTTAATACTGCTCTCAATAAGTGCAAAAATGCTGCACTTTTGCCCCAAAAAAAGTCACAAAGTAATCAACTGCCATTTTTGTTATGATTTTGTGTTTTTATTGACATTCCTCAAGTAATTTTTTTACGTAAATTTTTGATGAAGAAATGTTGGAGCCGATGAATAATACAAAAAGGAATATGTAAGTAATTAAAACATCGTCATTACAACATCGGTTACAACAGGTTATGCTCTTTTCTTGGCTTTATAAAGTGAGTGATAGCGCGCAACATTATTAAAATATTACTTTTCCTAAATGAAGAATATGATATCAATTTCGTTTTAATGGGTCGTTTGGTATAGTATCGAGTATTATTGAAAGGTCAAGATGCTTACATGACTGAAGGTAATAGCATTCTAATTTTTTTCCTTCTTTCTCAGTGGTAAAGTTATATTGTAAATTGTAAAATTTGCTTAAGATTTCCAACTAAAAATGTGTTAAAAAAGGAAAAATCTCTAAAATTGTTGTTGGCTAATAGGGTGTTGTTAAAGCAAGTAGAATTTGACATGCTTTGAGGGCATGGAATTTTGTAGATTTGTCTTTAAATTGTAATCAATGGCAACGTTTTGCAAGTGTCATGTAAATTGTGCAATCGATGGTTGTCTCATAGTGATTCGATACTTTAAAATTAGTTTCGATTTGACGTCTTTAGTAACCATGGTTTACTGATTAATTGTTTACCAAATAAGACGCTGGAATTTTTTTGCTCAACGAACTGTATGTCCTTTATGAAGTCTGACATCTATTCGTTTGTTTTGTTTGTCACAGTGTTGTTGATGGTTTCAAACAGAGCATCATAGCAACGCCTGTTATAGGTATTTGGCAATTACTGGCTGAAATTTTCTAGCAAAAGAAATGTTTAGTTTTAACCATCATTGCAAAAATGGTTTTAACATAAACGATTATAAGAGATCAATTCTTGCAGAAACAAATTGAAAATGTTTTCATTTGCCGTTTTATAGTTTCGATTTGTTTGCTTGATAATATCAGCCAATAATTAATAGCATTACAAATGCGGGGTACGTGATATAGTATATATTAAGGAATGTGTTCTTTTGTATAAAATGCAATAAAAACCATTAAATCAGTTGAATACTAATCAAACATTTTTTTCTAATAAATATTGCTTTTTAAAATAGATGCATGGTTGCAAAAGGCACTGTTTTCATCAAAATAGATTCCAGCAGTTTTATATTTAAATTTTTATCCATAACTTCAGACATTCAGTATGTATTTATATTGTATGTATGACTCATACGTACATATAAATATGTTCACAGATTGAAATATCAACCATTAATAGCAAAGAAAAGCTATGAAAGCATAATCGGTCAAAGTAATATATCGATTTGTACTATGATTTTATTAAACACTTGTTTCAGACGTTAACTCACACACATTGCCATGGAAATTTAATTGGCTTTTAAAATAAGTTGAAGAGTTTCAAAATTATAAAGAAATTAACGCCGAAAAAGGCAAATGTCACTCTTAGAAAAATTAAGCATCATATGGTCAAATGAAATGAATTGCATTTGTTAAGACTCCTCTATTGAACCATAGAGAAGCGTGGCATATAGTAGTATTAGTCGGTTGTATTACTATTATTGTTATGTAGAGGTACTAAAGTAATACTTCCAGGCGTTTTATTGTACTGCCTCCTATCAACACAAGATTTTCCTGTCTCTTCAAGCCCTATTACATCGACTGTTTGTCAACAAAGATAACAATTCAATTGCTAGTATTGAATAGTCGGTGGTTAGGGTTCCAAGTCGTATGAATAACAACAATTGTAATAGGCAGATATTAAAATCATGGAAGGGAGTGTTGTTTAGTCATTAATAAACACAAAACAAAAATAAAATTTTCTCCTCCTTTCATACATCCAGGTCAATTAGAAAAAGTAAAAAATAATTTTTTAAAATTATTACAATGAAAACAACATATTTATAATAACTTAAATTGAAAGAAAGTCTATCTTGTCATTTTTTTTTAATAGCACACAAATTTTAATTATAGAAATCCTTATTTAAAACTATTTTTCAACAGTTACATTAAATTTTATTCCAAATAATATTAAGCGAACTAAACTGTTATATATTTTGAACAAATTATTATTTAGAATGAATAATAGAGATTGAATTATAACAATATCGCAATTTGGTGTATCCAAAAACTAGATCTTTTGCAAGGGAGTAGGTATACAGAAATTGTAAGACCCAAGAAATATTTTTTAGGTACTGGATTTTAAGTTATGTTTCTATGCAATTTAAGTTTCGTGAAAATCATTATTAAAATCAATTAAATTTGTAAATAATCACAATCATTAATGGAATTAATATTTACATTGTACCTATAATTATTTTGTTTAATCTTTGTTACTATTTATTTACATTTTAATTATGTACCTATGTTTATTATATGTTTAATCACAATTAATATTTAATTTCTTAAGCCATTTTTCTTTTATTTATAGTGTCACTGTCTTTTATTATATTATACTATATTATATTATTTAATATTGTTTTTTGTCGAATTATTATTATTTTTTTACTTTTATTATTTGAACTTTTAAATGTTCTTTTTTATGGAGGAAACAGAACAAACAAAAAAATCAACTTAAAAAATATGTATTTCACATTTGTTTAGTTTTTTAATATGAATCGAAATCTGAATTTATTAGTTTATCTGAAGTACAGTGAGCGCCATAAATGAGTCAACACCCACTATAATTTTAAATTTTCTATTATGTTCTTAAGTATAAAAAAGTTCCTTTATCATGAATTGTTGTTTTTGTTTTAACATTTTATAAGTAATAGATAACTATTCTCATTTACTTTTCTCGCTATCTTAAGAAAATGAATTATTTCAGTGGTGTTTACTCACTTTTGACGCTCACTGTATGTAGGTATATCATTTTTTTTATAATTCAATTTTTGTTAGGTACCTATAATTTGTTATTATTTTCTATCAAAGACAGTCTTTTATATTTTTCATTAAATAAATTTTTATTTATTATTTTTTATAGGTATTATTTTTTATTTATTATTATTTTAATAATTTTTCTCTATTATTACTATTATTTTATAATTCCTATTTTTATATTATATTGTTTTCTGTTATTATAACATATGTTTTACATTCTGCTTTTATTTTATTCTTTAGTGTTATTATTTTATACCTATTATTCTTGTCATATTATGTGCAAATTAAAATTTATTTCTGGTTTTAATTGCATTATTTTTAATTATATTAAATTTTATATATATAATTTTATATATATATTATGTTTTTATAAAAACATTAGTACAATCGAGCTTCTATAAATTGAATCACCATTATCCAGAAAAAACTTCAACTTATAGAAACTTCAACATTGGGAAGTAAATTTACAAATGATCTAGATGCTGGTTGCCACGAGATATGTTTCAACTTATAGAAACATCAAGTAATAGAAGTTCAAATTATAGAAGTTCGACTATGTATTATAAAAATTATAATAAAAAATATGTAATAAAATATTGTTTACTTATTTATTTTTTATTATATTAATTTTTTATTATATTACTTTTTTATTATATTAATTTTTTATTATATATGTACTTTTTTTATTATATTATTCTTTTATTGTACTATTTTTTTATTTTATTTTTTTAATGTATTATTTTATACATATTTTTTATATTATTTTTTTATTATATTATTTTTTTTTGATTATATTATGTTCTTTTACTATATTATTTTTTTTTATTAAATTATTTTTTTTATTATATTAATTTTTTATTATATATGTACTTTTTTTATTATATTATTCTTTTATTGTACTATTCTTTATTTTATTTTTTTAATGTATTATTTTATACATATTTTTTATATTATTTTTTTATTATAGGTATTATTTTTTTATTATAGTTTACCATATTTTTTAGTACTACATACATACAAACATAATTGGTCATTACAACACTTCAGTCAGGATTACGACCTAGTTTCCCACACCACTTATGTTGTGTGTGTTAATTTTATACATGAGTGGCGGGACCTACAGTTTAAAGTCGACTCCGAACGACAGATTTTTGAGAAGCTTTTCATGGCAATTTATTTACTCTCAGAGTTTTTGCCAGAAATCTGCTGAGAGGAAGTCGCCGATGAAATACTTTTTGTATTTTGTCTTTGATGTCTGGCATGGGGCTCGAACCCTGGTTTTAGCGTCTAATAAGTCAACACACTACCTACTAGAGACTACGGCAACTTCTATTATTATTGCAAATATGTAATAAAATCTTGTTCTTTTCTTATGGGTATGCAAAGCAAAACAGCATTTAATTTTTTATTGTATTAATTTTTTTATAATATTATTTTTTCCGTTATATTATTCTTTTATTAGCTATATTATTTTTTATTATATATTTTTTATATTATTCTTTTACTAGGTATACCTATTATTCTTTTATTATATTATTCTGTTATTATACCTACTATTTTTTACTTTATTTTTTTAATATAGGTATTATTATTTAATTTTTTTTTTCATTATACAGTGCACGCGCGCTAATGTGAACACCGCTTAATGTGAACAATATTTTTGCTTGGGTGACTACTCTAAAAGATGAAAAATTGTAAAAAGCCCTATATTTCTAACAGAATTTTTTTTTAACTTGAAACGTTAAAATTCTATGTTTACTAGTTGCGGGAATCCTCGTTTTAGGTGTACATATATATATATGTATATGTTAATACATCTGCTTGCATATTTATTCTTCAATAGCTATTAAGATACTGTGAAAAAAATTTGTGAAGATTAAATTATAAAATGTGTTCTAAAAAAATAAAAAAAATTCATAAATAATGATTTTTGTTTAAAAGATGGTATAATTCTGTTTTAAAATGTTCGGTATTCGGAAATGTGAACAACGCCAGTTTCAATTAGTTCACATTATCGAGCGTGCACTGTATTAGTCCTTTAATATATTTTACCATATTTTTTTGTTACTATTATTTCTTATAAAGCATTAAACTTTTAACAGAATTTTTATTATTATAGGTATTGCATTAAAATTTTAAATTGGTTTCTTCTATATTAGTAGGTATTTACTAATTTTCTTTACTTTATTTTTAACAAACGCCAAACGATTATAAATTATATTTTAATTACACATGTCCAGGGGCTCTCTGGTGGAAACGGAACCTACATTACACGCGCTAAAACAATAACACAGCACTGCAACTAAATTATTATTTTTTTCTACTTTTCATAACAACTGTTCAAAGCGTAAAAAAAAAAGGACTAAATAAATGTGTCCGTAATTATTATTACACCGATGTAATTATTATTACCATCATGTACCCCTCGTGGGCCTATAAAATAATAACAAATAAAGCAATTCTATGTAAAAATATAAATTAATTTTTTTTTTTAATAAAACAAAAGAGAAAAGCTATTGTGTACCTATATAATTAATGTTTTAATTGCATTCTACCTATTTCCTAAATTTTGTATTAAATTGTAACGCTTTATAATTATTACCCCCATTTTCCTATACAACCCCTGTGTCTTATGATTTATTTTAATGTTATCTATTAATTATTAATGTATGTATTTTAATAATTACCTACAAACATACTTTGTAAAGCTCTATGTCTATTGATTACTTAAATATTTTATTAGATCGTATATTTCTGCATTATTTCTCTTTTGCCTTTTATTTTTAATATTTAATTATATATTTTGTTTTATATTTAATTTATTTGAATTAAATTTGTACCTTTTATTCCGCTATTACTTTCTATGTTTCTAAAAATGATTTTTTAAAATATTATTGCATTCTTTTATTTATTACTTTGTTTAATTATCACTTCTTAATTTGTTTAATTATTATTATTATTTTACTTTTTTATGGTCCATTATTCCATTACTTTTATAATTACTTTTCAAACATTGTTTACTATGTATTTATTTCCAATAAAATTATATTTTTTAATAATTAGGTATTTATTTATCTTTTCAAATTTAATTTTTTATATTATAAATATAAAATTATTTCATTTTATTTATGTTTAGTTTATTATCAACATCATCAATCTAATATTTATAGCTTTATCAACTTTTTACATGTTGTATTGTAAATTATATTTTAATAATTTAAAATTATTAATAGTATTTTTTTTTTTTATAAATTTTTAATAACTTTTATTATAAACTTTAAATAATTATTACTTTTTTAATTTTAACTTCATTCTTTATGCATATATTTTATTAAATTATTAACTTTAACTCGTTTCTCTCCTTTTTTTTTACAATTTTAACAAACAAGTTTCAAACGTTATTATTTATACACATACATTATTATATGTACGTACATATATATATATATTTTCTATTATTATTTATTATCCGTATGCATAGAAATAAATTTAAACAAGAAAAATGTTTAGAATATCATCATACAACACACGTATGCATAGCATTATATACGAGTACCAGTAAATTCAAGGTCAAGTTCAAGTATTAAATGAAATAAAAATAAAACAACAACAACAACATCGACAATAATAATAAAATAAATTGCAAATGCAAAATTAACAAGAAAGAAGAAAAAGCATATACACTAAGCAGCACTGCTCTCCTATACTCGCATAGAGGCACTTTGATGATAAACAAAGAAAAGCAAAATGGACGCATAAATAAAACCCAAGTTATTTATGGATTTGTTGTTTAAAGTAATAAATAAAAAAGAAGAGGAATTAAAGAAGAGGAAAAAATTTACTATTTATGTGTTAATAAAATCTAAAACTAAACTTAAAGAAGAAGAACAACTTAAAAGTCATTGCAAAAATATATGTTAAAATTAAATGGAAAACCTTATAAAAATCTACAGAGTGAAATATAGAACACAGAACTGCATTTTAAGTTTTTCGTAGAATTTGCCATGGCATATTCATAAGAGGTAACCGCAAGAATACAACAAGTACAACAATGCAAAAACAACAGGCATTTTGTTTTTGTTAAAGAGTACACGGACTGTCAAAAACAGCTTCATAACTGACTGACGAATAACAATAGAAAGAGAAATGTTAAAAAAATTTATAAAAATGGTTACAAAACGCTGAAAAAACAACAAAATTTTGACATTCTAAGGCTCGTCAGCTGTTGAATTACTCCTACCTGATATAAATATGCCATGGAATTTGCTTTTGCATTGTTTTAAAAAGAGTTTACAAAACATAATTTTCTCTTATAAAGAAACTTTTTCGAGAGACTAGACTTTTACTCTTAAGAGAGAATCATATTTAATTTTAAGAGCATAGGGAAATTTCATACTTGTAAAAAAAGAGTAAAATTTCCTTTTTTTACGATTAGTTTTTATGATATTGTGGTTTTACTGCTGTTGACTGCGGCTGCAAAAAATTTTCTTATGATATTGTTTGCTGTTTTCTTCTTCTATGAAAACTAAACTAAACTACACAACTACATTTTCAATTTTACTGCTTCCTCTTTTATTTTAACGCATATAATGTGCTCTCTTTCACTCTTGCATAAAACAGTGAATATAGGAAAAATACTCTTTCGCAATATCTTTTTTATTTTTTGATTTGTTGTTGCTTTTAACTGAAAACATACTAAGAGTGTATGTAAGCACATTGGCGACGACGACGACGACGACGCCATTTAATAAAATAACCAACATCATCATCATCATTATGCTTTTTCTTTTTGTTTCCTTTTCTATGCTTTGTAAATCTTAAAAAGAAAATCATTTTAAAGAAAATCCTTACACTCTACTTAAGTTTTATTTTTTTTTTAATATAAATTATAAAAGAAAAAAATATGCCACATTTTATTATTAAAAAAATAACTCACGTACGTTTGTTTTTGCTCTTCTTTTAAAAGATATTTTCTTTTAAAAAGGAAAATCTCTTTTGAAAAGCATTGGTTTTTCTAAGTGTAAATAAATCCAATATAATATACAGGCTTTTCGTTATTTTAGCAATTGATTGCTTGCTGCTGCTTGCTTTAATTATTAATGTTGTTGATAATTATGCTGGACTTGTCTTTTTTTTTTGCTCTTTTGTTCAACTTAGTATTGTATCATGTGTGAATAATAAATTTTCTTTCAGTGTGGGTTTTTTCGAGATATTTTCGTTGCTTTTCGTAATACTTCTTTTTATTTCTTTCTTCTTACGTTTCAAGCATTATAAATAGCACACAAACACAACATAACAGAGTATAAAAAAAAAACGAAAAAGAAGCAGCCTTAGTTGAAGCGACAGCACAAAGTAATACACTTTTACACACACTCTCTCTCTCTCTACATATGCATGTATATACACACAACACATAATCTCTTCACTTTGATTTACCAACACTACTAAAGAAAAATAATAGAAATATTTCTTGTAGACGACGATTTTTTAAGGTTTTTTCTTTCTTTTCATTCGCTTTTTCTTTGGAATTTAACCAATAAATGGAAATTTTTCTTAACAAATTCTTAAAAACTATTAAGTTTTACATTAAAATTGTTTTTTTTTTTTGTTTTTCTTTATAAAATTCTTTTTATTAACGTTAAAAAAGCTCTTTTTTCAATTCATTTCATTCTCTTCTATTTTCTTTTTTGCTATAACTTTTCCTTTAATATATTTCTTCTTAAAAATTCATTTCATTTTTCTTTTTGTTCACTACAATAATAATGAGCTCACTTTTTAATTTTTCTTCTTTTCTATTATACATATATTTTATATTATACACACTCACATTTATTTTTCCTATATATGTAAAGAAAAATTTTTTTGTTTTTGTTGTATATTATAAAAAGTGAAATTTTTTTTTGTTAAATTCTTTTTAGAAAAAGAAGCGCAAACACACCAAAAAGCTCCAAGAGCTCAAACGCAACTAAAGCGACAAAACAGCGTTTTTCCTTATGAAAGCGACAAAATAGTACACACTCTCGCTCACTCTTTCTCTTGCTAAACATTAAAAACTCCCTCTCATGTTCTCATTGATATTTTCAGTTTTCATACTCTTTTAGAAAAATTATTTGAAAACTAAACAACAAAGAGAGTAAGGGATATTTTCTTTCTATTTATCCCTTAAATATCACAAAACAACGCTCTCTCTCTCTCACTCTTTAAATTTTTTCTACACACACATGTATTAACTTTAATATAAAAACAACATTTACCGTTTTATTTTCGTTTTCTTTTTCAATTGTTGTTACAGGAAAAAAAAATATAAAAACTCCCTCTCACTTTGCCGTTGTATATTGTAGTGTTCGAAATAAAGTACAGGGAAATTATTATAAAGATAAACAGAAAATATAAGGCTCCACACAGTTGTTGTAGTTGTTGTTATGGCTTTAATGTACAGAAAATTGTGAAATTCACCGAAAATGTACCGTTCACTTGCAAGCCTTATGAAAAACTAAGCAAACGGAGCCAACATTATTAAAAACAAACTCACCACACAACACTGACTACACTTACTCACTCAATCGTTCTCTACTAGGCTGGCTTGTTTGCTCACATCATAAGACAACAGACCAACTACACTTATACATCCATACATACCCACATACCACACTTATTATTATTATTATTTTATACACACAACATCATTAAAAACAACACTACTATTTGAAAGAAAACGACAACGCCAACAACAACAACAAAACAGCGAAGAAGAAGAGAGTATTAATATTTAACACAAAAATTAGCAGCAGAAAAAGTAAGGAATGGGCGCCAAAAACCACATTACAACAACTACATACACTTACACACATCCATACACACAATACAATGAACACTAATGAAAAAGAGAGTATTTATTGCTAACGTCTACTGTCTGCATATACATATGTATGTAGGTATGTATGAATGGATGTGCATATTTGATTTGTTATTTACTAAAGAGTCAAAGAGTGAGTTATTTATGAAGAAAAATTTCGTATTTTTCAGCATAGAATATAACAAAAAAAACACATACTTATGACAGGCATGTGTATGTATTTATGTAAGTGTTACATGCATCCATACTTATCCATATGCATGTGTAAGTAATTGTTAAAAAGAAAAATTTTGTGAAAAGTAGAAAAAATAACTGCTTGCCCCGTTCTCTTTATACTTTCCTGACAATATCACTTTATCAACAGTAACTACAAAAACAACTAAAACAGCAACAAGAGCAGTGTGTATGTGTGTTATACTTTATAAGGGGATATTTTACGATAAAATCTCTGTATAAGTTTTGTTTTATGTTCACACACAGTGTTGCCAATTTGTTACTTTTTGGCGTAGTTTTAGCTCCCTTTATGACCGACTAAATTGCAGAAAAACAAATTAAAACTATAAATTTACAATTAATTTGTAGTTTTTGTTTTTTAATTTTAAAATAAGTTTTCTTTACAGATTGTAAGATTTTCCATTAACTTCTTTGCAGCATTGCAGAGGAAAACGAAACTTTTTCCTGACAATTAAGAATGTCCTGAGGTTGATAACCGACTTTTTAGCAAGCCATTGTAGACTCAAGTACACACTCTTGGAATCTCTGGGGCATTTCAGCACTCCTTGGGTGCATATCAAGTGCTTAGCAGGAAAATGGCATTGTTGAAAGTGAGTAGCATTCTGAAATTTGTCACGACAATAGACTTTTAGGAGACATATTGATACCCTTTAGAGTTTAAGGACAATACAAATACTAGGGTCGCAATGTTAAGGCACCATTTCACAACAATAATTATAATATAAGCATTGCAGCCTACAAAAACAATTTATGGCCCTCATTTATATAATCCCATTGCATTTATTGGTCTTTTCATTCAATTAAAAACAAATAACCAGGAAAATAGACTGCAAAGTTCCACAAATGTTTGCATTTTGTAGGCTAACATTTTCAGCACTGAATTGTATCAATTTTCAGGCTCAAATTGATTTTGGAACGGCCAACTGCTCTTAACTTTCTTTCTTTAGCCTCTCCTGTTCCTTAAGTGAACCGCATTAAGATCAGCACTTTTTTCATATATAACGAGTGATTTTTTTACCATTTGCTTTTTCCGTTTCAAATTTTTATAATAAAAAAAATTCATGACGCGTGACAATGCCAAAAATGTTTCCAGTAGCTTGGAAATCATTTAATTTAATTATATGTGCTATGTGAGAATGGCTATTCTGTGGAAAATTTATCTCCAAGGGAAAAGCTCAACAAACAGAATTAACGAACGTAGCAAGAAAGACACGCAGTTTTGTCCGTAATCAATGGAACGTAATTTTTTAAGAACCATGAACATCGCAACATTACAGCTAATGAAGTAAGAAAACGTGCTATGATTTCTTACTTGCTTAATTTGTCAGTCCAATAGTCCAGATTACAATCTATCTTCTTGCGCCTTCAATTTTGTATGTGTTAATTTTGAGAAACTGTTCATGACACCCTTATTTACTCTCATTTTTTCCTTCTTTTCTTTTGACAGAAGTCTAATGAGAACACTTTTTTTGTTTGAGATGTCTGAGCTGGGATTTGAACCACAGACTCACTACCTACTAGACTGCGACGACTTTTTCACTCAAACTAAATATTTCAAAAGCCAAACGATTAAAAAGCCACTCACCCTTAACAATGTTTACTGAGGGTAAAAAGTGTTTCCTACTTTTTCGTTAACATATAATTCCTTCCTTAAAATTCCTATTTAGTTAATCAAATAATTTTTTCCAGCGCTTTTTAAAACCAAATTATATATTAGCGTTTTTTAACTTTGTAAAACAATATGTTTACTGCACTGATAATGAGATTTCTTGAAAACCAAAAACAATTGTAATACAAACTGTTTCATTGGAAAGCAAAGAAAAACTCCCTTATTAAGTTTTATTGTTTCTTTAGCATGTGTTGTTGTTGTTCGAAATGATTTTTACTGCTCTTTGTACATGGAGAATATTGTAAGTGAACGAGAGCGAAGAGACTAACTAAATGTAAAGAGTGGAAGTTTTAAATACTTGCTTGTATTTGTAGCTGTATTTCCATTGAAATGTATGTTAAATACAAAAACAAAAAAGCGAGAAAAAGAAAAAACTGGAAGAAACAAACGTTTCAGTTTTTATGAAAGCCATTTACAATACGTTCGTTGTTAATGTTTAAAGAGAAGAAGGGAAATTACATGGTCGATATTTTCTCGAGTCATGTAAAATGTAAGCAAATGAGAAAGAGAGAGAGAGAGAAAGAGAGGGAAAATGTGTAAATGGTTAAGTAAGAGGGGTGGTTAGTTCGGTTCATTTTTTTTTTTTAATCATTAAGGGAGATCGTCATAGTCGTGTAGAAGAATATTGTTGATGTCGTGAGTGTGAGTGTTTTTTTTTTGTTTCTTTTTTTGCAAACATAATGAACATGTGCGTATGTTTTAGATACGCTTTAAAAAAATACCTGTGTGTGGCTTTTAATGACGTATGCTGGAGTTTTTAATGAAGTGAAGGAGGGAATTAAAAAATGTTCCGTTTTCTTCTTCTTTTTATTGTAGTTCTCTTTTAAAGAGTGAATTTTTGCTGTTTATTGTATAGGGTTTATGGGTTATTTCCCTTTTTTAAGCACAACAAAATGTAATATTTTAGCACCTTCAATAGATTATTTATTAGAATTGTTTGTTTTAAAATGTATGATGTATTCTAAATAACTATTAAAACATTAAAAAAAATGTTAGAAATGTGTCAGAGTTTTTTAAATATTTTTATTTAAATTTTAAATGGGTTTTGTTTAAATTAATACCTACTTTTTAATGGATTACAAGGAAATTAAAATGTATTATAAAAGCTTAAAAACGTTAATTTTTATGAAAGTTTAAAGTTTTTATTCAAAAAAATAAGCTTCTTATACCTACATTTTCCTTTTACAAATACCCATTACGATATTCCCCTCATTTATTAATAATTTATTAAGCAACCGTCGTCGCCATTTTGTTTTATTGGTACTCAAACAAAATATCCCCACTTAATTGGCATGAGAAAATCAATTTATTAAAGGGAAATTTCCTTATGTATAGAGAGAGAAAGAGAGAGATTTAAAGAACAACAACTTCTTTTTAATAAAAAATAAAACAAACAGGAAATTATTGACTAACCTCCCCCACCCCCTCTCAATTCAACAAAAGGATCTCTTTCTCTGTATTTATTATTGAGAACATTATTAATACACCATAGGCGCGTTCACTATTCCTCTCTCTCTCTCTCTCTGCTATTAGAACTCCCCATAGAAAAACAACCCTCGCAAAATGCAAAATCAAGAAAGAAAGAAACCGTAAAGCAAACGAACGAACGAACGAACGTACAACAACAAACTTTTTCTGTATAACCAGAGAAAACAACTGAAAATTATTTGTATGTTTTGTACACAACTGTACCGATGGCACGAAAAATTTTCATCATCATTAACATGATTATGCTTTTTCAAAAAAAGTCAACAACAACACCATCACGAACACCAAACATTTACGAACGAACAAACGAAATGCGTCCCATGTTCATGACGATGATGATGATGAAAACTACAAAAACAACAAACTTGAAATGAAAATAAAGTTGCAAAATATAAACACATAACAACACATAATCGCTCATACATGCATACATTTGAAAACACAAGCAAAATGAGAGTATAAGAGACTATAAATACATTGAGAAAATTTAAACGCACGCAAATAAACGAACATCATACCAAAACAACAAAGGATCCGTCGTAATAATACCCTGTTATACTATGTATACACAACACGACCGACGACAACCACTACTGGAAATATCGAATTTGCCCAACCATAAAACACACACTTACACACATGCACACAAACTCTCATTTATTTGGTGTTGCCTAAGCAGACATGAAGAAAAAAAAACAAAACCCCAGAGAAAAACCATATGCTGCGCAAAAACTGCAAAATGATCCTTTATAACCAAAGCAACAAAAAAAAATCGAACAAAATAACCCAAACTAAACTGTTTTTCTGTATGCCCTCCCTCTCTCTTGCTATAGCTTTAGGCTTACCACCGTGCATATCCATTCAAACTGGTGAGTAATAATAACAGCAACAGCAAAAGAAAGGGAGAGAGAGTTTGTGTTGAAATTCTCCAACCTTAACAACAAAGCCTAATGTAAACGACTGCAATGTTTATCGAAACATTTGATGCCGAAGTTTTTTTTGTTGTTGTTAAACCGTTAAAACTACCCTTATTTTCTTTTGTTTTATTTTTTCTCACATAGAAACACAACAAGCATTAACAACAGCCAACAAAAACAATTGTATGCATTTAAGTGTTTACAAATCCATGCACACACACACACTTGCACTCGTAAACCATGTGAAGTAGGCACAGGGCATTATTATTCAGTCAGGTATGTATGTACACATGTGAAATTGACAACAACAATTCGTTTAGCAAAATAGTCCTGTTTTAAGTTAACGAACGTATGTACATACATACATACTCTCTGTTTGATTTCAATTTTAGGCTTTTCGTTAAGAATTCTTCTGTTTTTAGTTTCCTTTATAACACCAAATTTTTTCTCTCTCTCTGTGCACATCTTAATGATAAATTCAGCAAGTTGTGTAGAGATGGATAAGAGGTGTTGCTTACTTACTTTCAGGAATCGCAAGTGAATTTTTAGTACCTGTTGGTGTAACTAATTAAAAGGTATTCTGAAAGCAAATATACCTGCTGTGTGGTATATGAAAAAGTGACCTTGAAGTAAGGATAATAGAGAAAATATTTGTTAATCTTGTGCTAAAGGAAACATTTCTAAGAAAAGATTCTTTATTTTTAGTATTGTATCCCAAATAATTAGAAAAAATTTTTTTGGAATAAACAGACGGGGCTATATGAGGTTCAATTTCGTTTTTGTTTGTAAATTTTATTTTTCAAATCTCCAACTAATTTTAAATTTTACGAAAATTCTTACGAAAAACCGCTTAAATTTATTATATTCTGCTTTACAATGAAATAATTAGGGAATTTACACAGAATATCTACGAAAGGATCGGGTAAGTTAAGGCGACCGTTTTTGGTAAAAGATGGAGGAGGCTCAAAGCCATTGTCCCATTTTGGATATACAGGCCAATTATTATTGCCGTGAAGAGGGGCTTAGTACTACTGCGACCATACTAAAGGGTGTTTTTTATAGAGGTATAGAACTTCAAGTTGCAATAAAACAACGATGGATTATTCGATTGACATGAATTTTATTTATCCGAAAGATAATCTTGTGGCATTACATTTTAAATATGATTTCTGGCATATGACCGCCACGGCTGGCGCGCGGATGTAGTCCAATCTGGACGTCCAATTTTCGTTGACTTTTTCCAACATTTGTGGCCGTATATCGGCAATAATACGGCGAATGTTGTCTTCCAAATGGTCAAGCGTTTGTGGCTTTACCGCATAGACCAATGACTTTACATAGCCCCACAGAAAGTAGTTTAGCGGTGTTAAATCACAAGATCTTGGAGGCCAATTCACAGGTCCAAAACGTGAAATTAGGCGGTCACCAAACGTGTCTTTCAATAAATATATTGTGGCACGAACTGTGTGACATGTTGCGCCGTCTTGTTGAAACCACATTTCCTGGACATCATGGTTATTCAATTCAGGAATGAAAAAGTTTGTAATCATGGCTCTGTACCGATCACCATTGACTGTAACGTTCTGGCCACCATCGTTTTTGAAAAAGTACGGACCAATGATTCCACCAGCCCATAATGCGCACCAAACAGTCAGTTTTTCTGGATGTAACGGTGTTTCCACATACACTTGAGGATTACCTTCACTCCAAATGCGGTAGCCATTCAACCAGAAGTGCGCTTCATCGCTAAACAAAATTCGCTTATGAAAATCGGGAACAACGGTAATCTCGTTTTGGGCCCATTCGACGAATCTACGCCTTACTTGATGATCGTTTGGCTTCAAATCTTGCACGAGTTGGATTTTGTAAGAACGCAAACCAAGATCCTTCCGCAAAATCTTCCATAAAGTGGATGGACACAGATCCAATTGCTGTGCTCGATGGCGGATGGACTCATTCGGGTCTTCCTCAATGCTACGCTCTACAGCAGCAGCAATAGCTTCTTCTGTACGCACCGTACAGCGTCTCTGGGGATGCGAGTTATCAATAAGAGTAAACGTGGTGCCAAAACGTTCCATGGTTAATTGAATTAACTGCTCTGATGGACGATTTTGTCGACGATAAAATGGACGTAGTGCGCGATACGTTTTCCGCACAGAACCATTATTTTCGAAATAAAATTGCACTTATTTGCAAGCGTTGTCCAGGCGTGAGTCTATTCATGATGAATTGCCAAACCAAACTGAGAATAAATCACTTGACAGCTGTTAAATCGGTCGCCATCTTGAAAAGTAATGCCAACTTAAAGTTCTATACCTCTATAAAAAACACCCTATATCTTTTATACTCCCCTCATACTTTATTGGATATCCCTCTAACCACCAACCATTTTGCACTGGTAAACCTCAGAACGCTACTCGACGTTAACAATAACAATTATCTGCCCAGTAGCTGATATGCACGGCCCATACTTAAACCGATAAGACTTTATGGCTCAACACCGTTTGAAGTGTAGTAGTTGAGAAACAGTGTAATTGCAAAATGTGGTAGCACAATGGGCCTAAGTGAGTCCATCAAAAAATTTTTCTTGGATGGGCAGCCACCTCTACCATGATGATAACTGCAAAACACTAGACAGCGTGAGAAGCCAGTGTAGCATCCTTGTTAAGTGTGCCCTGAGGGTAAGAACATGCGCTGCCACAAAGAGCTCCATGAACATGCTGAGTCATAGACACTTACTGCCTGGACCGATTGAGTATCTGGTATTCTAAAACTACGTGACCTAGTACTTGGACACGGTTATCCGAAATCGATTTTGTTGGAATGCGATCCCAGATATATCCTCGTTTAAAGTTTCTGAAAATATCAACCCATGGCTCAAAGTTGAACGGGAAAACGTGTATGATGTGTATGTATATCGAAGATTTCCCTGATCATATACTCGGAAACTATGTATGCTCCAGAAAAGGTGCCGTACTGCTTAAGCCCTATTTGTCTTGGCCATTAGTAGGTTGAAAATTAGAGATATTAGGAAATAAGAATTTACCATAGTCTAGTAAGTAGTGAGTTATCTTATTAGACCCCAGATCAGACATATCGAACAATACAAAATAGGGAAAAAAATGTTTCTTGCAGCGACTTCCTCTCAGCAGTCTTCTGGCGTTAAAATAAAATAAAATTTCCATGAAAAGTTTCTCAAATTTGTCGCTCGAGGCTGATGTTAAATTGTGGGTCCCGCCAAACATAGATAAAATTAATACACACAACGCGAGTGGTGTGAGAAGCTAGGTCGTAATCCTGACTGAAGGATTGTAATGACCGATTATGAATGTATGTACATGGGTGGTGTGAGAAGCTAGGTTATAAAGGGTAAATAAGGAAAGAAGAATCTCAGGATCTTCCAGAAGAGAGGACCTATTCGATCACTAGGTTGAAGTGGTTTACATTTAAACTCTGCAGGAGGGCGAAACAGTTTTTTCTTCTGAACATTTCTCACGCAACACTACCAAATAAGGAGGTGTGCCTATCGACTTGTCAAACCCTTGGGTAATTTCTGTTGCTTTTTCTACGAAGTTTTTTTTAGCGTTTGGCTGACAAAAGTAAAAGCGAGCAAAATATTTCCCTGTTGTTTGTCTAGTCACAGTATCATCTCCTAACTAATAGGTTTACAAAGCTCTGGCACATCACCATCCAGAGTCACAGTGACTCATTGTGAGCCTTTAGAAAAAGAAACTGATAACAGAAGATGGACTTGATTTACAGCAACCAGAGGAAATTCGTCTCATTAAACTGTACAATTTTTTCAAACCTTTTTTCTTAAGGAGCAAAGCAAACGATATTTTTCTAAGAAAATAATATCAGCGTTTTATTTAACAGCAAAGCGTAACACTGTTTAAAATAATGTTCACCGTTATTTATCGGCGTTCTATTTGTAACACATTTTTGGGGTAACATTTTGCATTTTGTTAGTTACTCTTTCTGTCTCTCTCCCTTTATTATTCATTGATGTTGACGTCGCATGATATTTTTGAATTACAACGACCCTCTTTCGTAAAACTCTACGTGTGTTCGCTATAATCGCGGACAGACTTTGTTTAAAAGTTTACGAGCAAGGGAGCATATTAAAAAGAAAATATAAAAAGCTACCACTATAGAGCTGCTATTGGTCATGCGCCCTTATAAATGCAATCTCACTCTCAATCTCGCTTGCTTTTCTCTCTTCTTTTAATATTCTTTATGATTATGTCTCTTGTTTGTACACATACAAATACAATATGAGGTTCGATTGAGTTGTCCCCTTCGCTTAACACGAAAATATGTTGTTGTTTTGTGAAGTTCGCTTTTTGAACACCCGCCACTCACCCTTCGTTTTTTTTTTTCAAATAAAGTGATGTTTTGTTTGATGGGTTTGCGAGTGTGTGTACGTGTGTAAGCACTCACCTTCTTAATGCAATGGCGATGATGATCTCCCCCTTTTTGTATAAGTGTAAGTGTATGTATGCAGTAAGCAAGGGAGAGAGCATAAGTTTGTTCGTAGAATAACGTTAAACAGAAATAATAATGATTGTTAATATTGTTGTTGTTGTTGTTGCTGTTATTGTGAATATTTAGAACAAAGGAAGTGCTTGTGTTTGAAAACTGCTTCGTAAGAAATGTAACTGAATGACTGATGGACGTTGGATTAGTTACTAACGGTGTATTTGTGTGTTTGCGTCTGTGTATGTATGTAATGCCATTGGCAACAACACGAAATTGTTTGTATCAGATATCGCTTTTCCTATCGAATTACTATCGCTTTATTATCGCAAAGTTATATTCTAGGTTATGTTTGTATTTATTTTCTCTACACATCAGTGCCATACCATTCTTTTTTGTCATTCTCCCTTATTTTTTTGAAGTGATATTTTTCCTTAATTTTTTTTTCTTCTCCTGTTTTGGGGTAACTCGTGCCATTCACTCACATGTCATTTGCAATACAACATGTTCAGTTTCTAAGAGGAACAGTGGTTCGTAGAGCCTTTTTTGTCATTAATATAATGAGAAAGGGTTAGAATGAATCAAAGGCCACCAATTCCGAGAGAATTTCGGTGAAAAAAAAAATGTTGATTTACTAAGAGGATGTCGCCGAAAGAAATATTTCTTTTTTCATATTTCATTTTATTTGAATATTTCATATTTCATTATTATTTGATTGAACCTGTCGTCTAATAAGCCATCACCATAACTACTGGGCTGTGCTGACTTTCTTGACGGTGCTACATGCCATAAATCAAGTGATTTTATGAACTCGTTGAAAGGCAATTTTAGTGAGGCATTAATCTCTCGTTAAAACACTTTATTAGCGTCCAAAATTATACGATTTGACCCCGGTAGACTGTTTTGTTGTGAGTTGAAACGCTTAAGAGACTGCCAAGTTTGGAGAATACTAATGGACCACCTACGGCGTAAACCTACGGACCAAAGCCTTAAAAAACCACCCGTTAGTAGCAAAGGATATGAAATAATATTAAAAATAATTTCAATGGGTGATCGCAGAATTTAAAACAGTTATTGAAAATGAAGTGTCGGCTTTTTTTTTTATTAAGTTTTGAGGTGTTTGAGATCACCAAGGCAGCTGAAGAAATCTGGGAGTGGATCGCCACGTATAAGCTATTCTATGTGGACATTCATTCTGTCTTTTAGGCACTGAATGGGTATCATGTTAGCTCGAGGTTGGTCATCACAAGTTATAGGCTGGTACTATGCTGGGTTTCAAGGCATTGTGGGGTATGAAGCAAGGACATTGCAGATGAGCTACAAATTGATAGAACTTCGAATTATGCGAACATGCTGGAGAGATCACTTGGGCTTTCTTCGGCGAGAAGTAAATAGTAAATAGGGCCAGGCTTGAACGTCCTAAAATTGAATGGGAATTAAACTTTAATAAGGAATTTACTAGGATGTACTTCTTACTGCAGTATTTGCGATAATGTAGAGCAGTTCGAAACTGAGGGGTACATTTTTTACCCATAGACGGAGGCATAAAATTCTACGTCAGTGTTTTTGCAATTGGTCATCAGGTAATCAGGCGAAAAGTAGATAGTTCTAGGCGGTATAGGACAAAATATAGAATTCCTAGATTATTGTGGCCCAGGCTTGAACGTCTTAAAACTGATTGAATTTCAATAGGAAATTTATTAGCGTTTCTTTCTTTCTGCAGTGCTTATGACAATGTGCAGTAGTTCGAAACTGAGGAGCACATATTGTACCCACGGGCGGTATAGAACGGAATATTCTGGCCCCAGATTAATCTGATCCAGGCCAGGCCAGGATTGAATTTTAATAGCAGAACGAAACTGGCACATCCGTATTGTACCCAGAGGAGGAGGCTAAAGAATCTACGCTAGGATTACTTCAATGGTTTAGAAGAGTTAGGCTCTAGCTGGTGATTTGATTCTGTTTCTTACAATTTTTTCCGTCATTTTGTGTTTTTCTTTTTATTTGACTCTGACTCAAACAAATCCTTAATTTAAAATTAATCCTCTTCGTCTTTCCTGTCTTTTCTATTTATTTTGAAATTTTCTTGTTGTCTTTTGAATAACCTGTGTTATTTGTAGGCTACCACACTGGTGTCTGCCTTTATAACCTAACCTAACCTAACCTTTTGAGAGTTTTATTACACTACTCTTTAGCTTTCTTTTTAGTTTTATTTCTATCAGATTCTCTAACCTCTAAGTGTATTTGCCTACTAAACGAAATAAATTGTGAACATAGAATAGAAACGCAACGTAAGGAACCTTCAAACCACTGTGCGGTTTGCTCATAATCCTCTGACATGCACTCTTTTGTTGTTTCAAAAATATTTCGTTATTGTTTTTGTTGTTCTATGCTTTGATAAGTACCAATACTTTATAGTTTTTTTATTAGTTGTTGTTATTGTTTTGTTTCAGTTATTATATGCTGTTTACTTGTAAGGCTGTGTGCGAGTGTGTGTGGCTGCGTAGAGAGTGTGTTTTTCCATGAGTATTATTTTTATTTTCGTTTTTTTTTATATTCTTGTTCCGTCTAGTGTGGGTTCTCTTCCTGTGCGAGTGTGTATGGGTGTGTGTGTGTGTGCTTCTTTTTGTATATTTTTTATCGATCTTGTGTTTTATGTTTCATTGTTCTTGCTGTGGTTGTTCTAAATGAAAAAAAAAAACAGAAATAAAAAAGAAACCCTTCTCTATGTTGTTGGTAAATTGGGAAAAATAAAATAAAAACCCTGAACACAAAAGAAAATCAACAACATCAGCTATAAGCAACACACACACACACACACACACACTCTTAAAACAAAGGAAGAAAAGAATGTCAACGAAGTACATTGAAAATAATGGCAAAAACAAAAAGGGAGCAAGGTTTTGCTGTACAACACAGAAAGAGAGTAAGAGAGAGAAAGAGAAAAAGAAAAAGGTTCTTTTAATATTCTGTCTCCCTTTTTATTCTTCTTATTTTTTCGTTTATTTGTTTGTAGGTTCTGTTTGGAAATATCGACAGCTGTTGGTTGGTTGGTTTCGTTCGTTTGTACGTTCGTTGTTTAGGACAATGGCAGGAAATTTTAAGAAAAACTTTTGAATTTTTTTTCTTTTCCCTTCTTTTCGTTTTTGTTGTTGTTGTTGTTGTCGTTTCCTTTATTATAAGCATTTTTACAAAATGTGGGCTACATTTGGATGTACAAAAGGCAAGGAAGGAAAATAAAAATAAATTCCGAACATATGCTTGTCAAAACTGTGGAGTCATTTCCTTTCAACGTTTTATAGACGGCCAACGAAAAAGTTGTATTTTTTTTTTTAAATTCTTTTTGTTAAGTCTGTGCCCTTAAGAAGCATGAAACATGACAGTATTATGAGCATGTCCTGCTGTATTTATCCTGAATTAGAAATATGAACAACGCACGTGGTGAAGTGGAATCGTCGTTGCACACCATGTGGTGAAATAAGCTGAAATCTACAGACGCGCGATATAGTATGTGACAGAATGGTTGCAGAGTGAAATATTGCAAGGCCATGCGGAAACTAGTAGTAAAAAGGCATCACTTCATGACAATAACAATAATATCAGCAAGAATAAGGCCCCCTTCTGTTCAAATAGGAAATCTATTGCAAGTCCTGGAATTATCCTCAAACCCGGACACTAATTGGAGTAAAAATAAATTTGATCTTGATTTCCCTATGTTTTGAGAAGTCTCCAGGAATAGCATGGTAGTAGAAGGATTGAAATCAAAGGATTCATGGGACTACATGATGAATCCTGAACGTATGCCTCCTGAGGATAAAATAAAACAGCACTTGCATATGGTCATCTGGAAATTAAAAATATTAGCCCAGCATGGTTATCCAAGGCTTAATGAGCTATCTGGGCCCTGTAAACAATCAAAAAGAACAAGCTTTGGTGTAAATTGTTGATGTTTTCTGTGGCTCCTTGGCATGGTTGTTCGGATCCTAATTTTATAGAGCGCTAGTACAATGGATATCTCCATAGAAGGCTGTAAATAGCTTAATTGCTTAGAGAAAGTGTACAGATTCTATAAGTACCAATTCTTATTAATTATTTTCGATGCTGATTGACTAATAGCAACTCCATCCCGAGCGCCACACTTTGCCCAACTGCCATAAGTCATAACGTCTCGTTGTAGGTAGCCTCATACGTTCTATGGTGCCGTATTAGCCTTGCTGAATCCACCTGTAATTCACACAGTTTTTCATTGACTGCCGTCCTATGAATTGTTTTAGCGATAGCGCCATAGCGCTATCCGTTGATTCAGTTGATATTCAATGTCCACGAATTTCATGCATTAAACATGTTTTGTTCCTCAGTTTCATCTTCATTTGAACATTGAGAAACTCTTGTTGAGATAATGTGTCCGAAGTGATATTTGCCCCTTCTCTAACGACCTGACGGGTCAGGTTATAGTTGAGCTCACTTTCATTTGAATATTTAGGAACTCTTGTTGAGATAATATGTCCGAAGCGATATTTGTACCTTCTCTAACAACCATGTCCCGGTTATAGTTCAGCTCGCCATTCGCGTATAATTCGCTTAAGAAATTCAAAGATTTACTTCAGCAGATGGTGTTTTTTTTTATAGCTTTACGAGCTAAAGGTTGGGAATCTTCGAAAGACATTGGTAGCCCGGCCTGCCAATGTGCACGATTCGCCGCAAGACTTACTCTCGGCTTGCCAAACGCATACGTTGTAAACCCAACCTAGTTCGTCACACTTTCAACCATTTGCCCCCCCCCCCCCCCCCCGGGACCACAATCAAGTATTACTTCAGGGGGTGGAGATTCAGCGAGTGCTGCCTTCAAATTCTGCTGACCTTGCTCTCTCAGCCAATCTTTGCTGCGTCAACACCTTCCTTGCGAAAACACATACTGCGTTCCAATTGTCACATGAGGTTAACATCAGGTTAACTATGTTATCGGGCGTTACCTGGAATCCTACTGTCCTCTCCAGGCAATTTCGTTGAACAACATATCGCGGGCAAGTAAAGAAAACGTGCTCCGCCCTCTCCCTTTCATTGGGGCATTCTGGGCATGCCTCGTCTACATCATGACCATACTTATAGAGATATGCTCTATAACATTCATGGCCGGTTAGTAACTGGGTGAAGTTCACCTGACCGTGTCTCCTTTTGGTCCATTCGCCTATGCTCGGTATGAGTCTGTGGGTCCACCTTCCCTTGGATGAATTGACCCAGTCATGCTGCCATCTATGCATAGCGTCATCCACTAACTGAACAGGACTGGGGAGATCCATTCCCCTCCTTGTGTCATGTTTCCTCCTCTCTACATCCACTACTAGCCTCAGGGGCATCATCCCCGCAATCACCAATGCTGCATCAGTAGACACCGTGCGGAAGGCAGAAATCACCCTGAGAGCTGATCTCCTGTAGGCCGTTTCTATACCTCAGCAGATGGTGTAAGCCGTCATATTTGTGGCTGCATGTGGATGCACCACTACACTGGCAGGCAAAAACTCCATCTACTCTTCCGTTTTATAATGATTATTCCGATCACAATGTTAGATTCCTTACTTATTTATTTGGCCGCTAACAATCCGATTAACGGATTACGGCCAGCCTTAACTTATCCTTCCAGGCGCCTCTGTTTCCTGCGCTCTTTCGCCAGTTGGTCACGCCAATCGATGCCCAGGCTTTCTCGATTTGGTCCTTCCAAGGCAAATATGGTCGTCCTCTTTGCCGACTTCTGCAAATACCCGTCTCGCCAAAGCATCCTCCTCCATACGAACGACATGACCGAGCCAGCGCAGCCGCTGGATGTTCACGCTGTACAACGTCCATGTCGGTCTTGGATTCAACATCAGTGACAGACAATTGCAAAGTGCAAGCGGTAGAGTCTACAGTTTATAGATATGCAAACTTGTTGAAAAATTGCTGAGTACACGTCAAGGAATTTCGGAAATGTACAAGTACTTGTTACCTTTGGAAATGCCTACCAAAGAGGGACTCTCTATTTCGAATGCCTGAGTATTTGGACATACAGAATAATCCCGACGTTAGGAGGCTACCAAAGGCAGGATCTTGATCGCTTAAAACAAATTGTGCAGGCCAGGTGACTTAGAGAAAATATTTAGGCTTTAACACGTTGAAGGCGCCGTAGTCTAGAAGACTTATTACGCGCGAGTCCGTGGTTCGAGTCTCAGCTTAGGACATCTCGAACAAAGAGAACATGAGAAAGAAATAATTCTCTAGACAATTAAGTAAGTGAAGTATAGTTAAAGACAACAACAAAATTTCAAACGTGATTACTTTTCTTGAATAATTTTTTTAGCAATAATTCCTCCTCCTTCCTGCTTCACCTATTTTTGTTCCGGCAAACCTTTTTCAACAAAAATGTCTGGCAAATTACCTCAGCTTTTAAATGAACAAGAAAATAAAAACAAAAAAAAGGAAATTTCCTAAGAAACGAGGATACAGCACTGTCTTGCTGTCAAGCAAGGGTAATTTCAATTACACCCACACACAAAACCAAAAAGATTTTGACAAGACGCATACGCATACACAGAGATTTTTTAAGACGTAACAACAACATCGGCAACATCATCAACACATATTTTGTATTGTTTAAGCGTGTTCAGTGGAGATGTGTGAGATATGTGATGCCAACATAAAATTATGAAGTCATGGAAATTTCGTAAAAAAAAAAACACAGAAAAACACAGAAAAAAAGATTTTGATCGTGCCTTAAACGCGAGATAAGGGTTGGCAAATATAATTACAACCCTTAAATGGAATTAAAAACGAAAAAAGAAAAAAAAAATGAAAGAAAAAAATACACAAAAAAGTGGGCATAAAATTAATAGACGGGGCTGAACACGCGCCATATTTCCCATTAAATTGTATACAAAATCGAGTTTTTCTCGTACCCTCGAGTAATTTGTTTTCTTTAATTATTATTGCCGTTGAATGGATGTTGAATTGAATGAAATGAAACGAATGAATGAATGAATGTGTGAATTCAAATGTAAAGTCTGTTCAAAAGAGGGAGAGAAGGTAGGAAGGATAGCAAAACTTTTGGATGGTTGGGCTAACTGTATTAAATCCAATCATCCATCACAACCAACAACCCTAGAGGGTTTCACACACAGTTGCTAAGCTTTGCTTTTGCAACTACCACTACAACCAGACTACTGTTGCTGCTGTTGCCACTGCCACTGCACAATCATATCCTGGTGAGTGTGCTGCACACAAAACACAACCCAGAGACCAGGTGGTTGGCGTACGTCTGTAAACAGGGTGTTGTAAAATTTGATGTTTTGCGATCTGTGAGGTGGCTTTGTATGTAGTTGCCGTAGCCCCATGACTATTCTGTTGGCTTACTAGACGCGAACCCGTAGTTCAAACCCCAGCTGAGGATATCTCGATTAAAGTGAAATATGAAAATTTATTTTTTTAGACGTCTTCCTCTCTCAGCAGTCTTCTGGCAAAAACTCAGAGAAAATTTGCTTGAAAATCTTTCGTTCGAAGCCAGCGTTAAACTGTGGGTCCCGCCACCCATGTATTAAATTAACACTCTCACAACAAGGGTAGTGTGCGAAGCTAGGTTTTAATCCTAACTCTACACATAACTTCTCTGCCGGTTTTTACAGCAGTTTTATGTACTTAAAGGCGAAGGAGTATTTACTCCTTCAATTCTCAAAGCCAGGAGCTGCTAAGAGCCGAAATCCTTTGGTGAAAAGGCAAAAGAGCGAATAATGGCTTTACAATCAAGAAAGTTTCGCGGTGTCTTACTTAAAAATCAATCCAAATATACTCAGGTGGCATGGTTGCTATAAAAAGGAGTATAAGATAGGATCACATGTTGTCTCGGTTAACAGACAGCATGACAGGAAGAAGCGGTCAATCTATTACGGATTTTTATCAGATTCTCCATGATCGTTTGGATAACCTAGATTCCAGTATTAAGAACAGAACCGAAAGACCAAACTATGATTATGGGACACATAACTTGACCTAGAGTTCCTCCTAGTAGAAGTGAAATATGAAACGATTCGCCAGTCAATTGTCATCTCCTCAGAATTTTGGAAATCTTTGGATCTGCACGTATTATCAATCAATGAGACGCTCTGGATTGCTAAGCACCCAACTTTGAAAGCTTATGAAGGCGTAAATCCATACACGTAAATGACGTTTTGATGGGGACAGAACCTAAGAAAACGATTAGGGACTATAACAAGAACTTCTCTAGGCTGAAACCCTTAAAATCAAAGATGTGCAAATTTTACGACCTGGAATAGGAGGCTAAAACCTTGAAAATCTAATCATTATGACATAATGCAGTTGAGAAGATTCATTTCGTTGGCAGATATATCACATGTGCTCCTAAGTGAATTGAATTTTGACCTGAGGCGTATGATTTATTTAGCTTATCACCTCGAGAAACACGGCTAAATGCGAGCAGATCCCTACAGATTTGCTGAGCAGCTGGCAAAAGTAGTAGCGTTCAATTCAGCAGAAGGTCTCAAAGTCACCAAATAACCGAGTGACCAGTGATGCTTGAAAGGGACTTTAAAGACTGCATATGGCTGACATCAACTTAAATCTGCTTCTGCTTCCAACAAAGAAGAGCTACTTCTGTTTCATACATACATACATACATAATTGGTCATTACAACCCTTCAGTCAGGATTACGACCTAGTTTCTCACACCACTTATGTTTTGTGTGTTAATTTTGTACATGGGTGGTGGGACTTACAGTTTAAAGTTGACTCCGAACGACAGATTTTTTGAGAAACTTTTCATGGCAATATTGTATTTACTCTCAGAGTTTTTGCCAGAAATCTGCTGAGAGGAAGTCGCCGAAGAAATACTTTTTGTATTTTGTTTTTGATGTCTGGCCTGGGGCTCGAACCCTGGCTTTACATCTAATAAGCCAACACGCTACCTACTAGACTACGGCGACTACTTCTGTTTCATGATCTACGAAATTAAGATTCATTGATTTCATCCAGATTTTAATCACCTTCAGGCCTCAATGCCTGCTCCACATAATACTGGTCCTAAAACATAACCTTAAAGCACTTTCACTGTAATCATGTACAACTCTTCACTGTTGACGTATTCTTAACACATAATTTTGTTTGAGAAATAATTTCTGATGATTTAGATCGGGTGTTTTTTCATTGCGACGAGTTACGACAACTTTTCTCATACTGAGCAAAGTAGCCGCTTGTAAGTGGTTTTATCTTTAAGACGATTCAAAGAGATAATTTCGTTCGCGTTTAAAGCGCTTGCTGAGCAATGCGGTTTCGTATTGGCGAGAAGACGAACAAAATCTTGCACGCTTTAATCCCCTTAAAAACAATTCAGATCTGCGCTTGATCCTTGCCATCCTCAGAGAGAATAAGATCAACGACGACTATCGTACGAAGTGAAAGGGAAAGGGAAACACCATCTCTTGAGGAAGATTGCGATTCAATGTACAAAATAACCTTTACATCGACAATACAACAAAGAAATAAATGTTCACATAGTATATTATATTTAGGCTACGATACATGGCAACCCTATTGTTCTAGTATCAGGTCCACCATCTATCGTTTTTTTTTCAACTAGTGCTTATTTCGTGAATGGTAACACTTAGCTCAGTCTGATTTGACAGATGATTAGTTTTATCCTTCCGCTGAACGAATATGGTTATGTATACGCCGCTTGAACAACGCTGGGAAATATTGCGACATTACTTTGAAAATCATGGTAATGTTGCAGAATGTGTGCGAAAATTGCGTACGGATTTTGAAAGAAGAGAAGCACCGTCATGCACCGTATGTTCGTTATCTTGTGAAAAAAGTGAAAGAAACTGGCATCCTCATCGATAAGCCAAAGCGTAAAAAGTCGAAAACAGTGCGTACACCCGAGAATATTGCTGCTGTGGCAGAAAGTGTGCGTGAAGCGCCATCAACATCAATTCACCGTCGTTCTCAACAATTGAACATTTCGGAGACATCATTGAGACGAATTTTGCATAATGACCTTGGTATGACGCCATACAAAGTCCAATTGGTTCAGAAATTGAAGCCAATTGACCATCCAATGCGTTTTCGTTTCGCTAAGTGGGTCTGCGATCGACTTACAGAAGATGCAGATTTTGGCAAAAAAAAAATCATCTTTTCAGATGAAGCTCATTTTGATCTTGGCGGGTATGTAAACAAGCAAAATTGTCGCATTTGGGGCACTGAAAACCCGCACGCATACATTGAAAAGCCGACGCAGCCAAAACGAGTCACTGTTTGGTGCGGATTTTGGTGCAGAGGCATAATTGGGCCATTTTTCTTCGAAAATGAGCAAGGAGTGGCCGTTACAGTCAATGGCGATCGTTATCGGGTCATGTTGAACGAATTTTTGTTCACAAAAATTGAAGAGGAGGATATTGGCAACATTTGGTTTCAACATGACGGCGCTACGTGCCACTCAGCCGGAGCTACACTCGATGTTTTGCGCCCTGTTTTTGAAGATCGCATTATCAGCCGCAGAGCTGATGTCGTTTGGCCACCTCGAAGCTGCGATTTGACACCGTTGGACTATTATTTGTGGGGTGCCGTCAAAGATAAGTGTTACGCCGACAAGCCAGAGACAATTGACGCTTTAAAGGACAATATTCGTGAAGCCATTGGTAAAATACAGCTGCACACAATCGATAATGTGCTTAAAAATTGGACCGATCGTGTAGGCTACTGCATGGCCAGCCGAGACAGACATTTGAATGAAATTATTTTCCATTATTAACCGGAAGGATTGTACTTTCAAATAAAAAAAAGAAATTTGAGAAAATATTCAGAGGTTTTTTTAAAGCATTTTCAAAAAAAAAAAAAAAAAATTATTTGGCGGACCAACACTAGCCAATAAAGTGTTAAATGCCACTTCACCCAACTAACAAGTGACAAACGAGTGACAATTGTCACTAGTGGACAGTTCGTAACTAGTAAAGTAAGTAGAGAAGTGTTACATTAACGGCAAACAGGGAGACAATCGCCTCCACACTGCAGGAAATTGTGTCTGGAGAAATACAAATACAATCAAAGAAAAAGAGTCTCTTACCCGCCATCAGCGGAGTATAAAACAAAATGCTTAAGTATGTATTTCTCTTCGTTTTTTGTGCGTGTTTTGGACATTTCACTTCGATTTTCAAGGATATTCACTCTTAGTTACGCACGCTGTGTTACACACACACACACACACATTCATACGACCATACTTCTGTAACCTAAATCAACAGCCTAAGCAGACAACCGTTTGTTGTTTTTTTTTTCTTTCTCTTCTCGTTTGAATTGCTTTCTACTCTGTTGTCGGGTATGCCCTACTGTATTATGCAGAGATAGTGAGGGTGGTTTGTACGGCAAACTATAAACGTTCGGGTTTTTTAAAGTCGTAGAATAAATGCTCACCATTTTGGTTTACTTACTATAGGTCAACATACAATCTACTAGACTACGGGCGGAATATATTTTGCAACATTTCAAACGGTACCTCACCAATAGAAGCCATAACCTTAAAACGTTATAATTGTGGCCCGCCTGTTCCTGTACACGACAGACTTCGATCAATACACGGCTATAAAACGAGAAATTAATTACTCGTCTAATTTCCCTGTCATTAAGTTCATAGTATTGCATGCCGAATTGCATGTGACACCGTATAGCTGGATCCACATGACAAGAGATTTGATTTTAGCATTCCAATTAGGGACCCCTGAAGCTCTTGAGGTAAATGCCGATCGGTTTGAAATGCTGGAAAGGTCATACATAAAGGGTGTTTTTTTTATAGCGGTATAGAACTTTAAGTTGGCATTACTTTTCAAGATGGCGACCGCTTTAACAGCTGTCAAGTGATTTATTCTCAGTTTGGTTTGGCAATTCATCATGAATAGACTCACGCCTGAACAACGCTTGCAAATAGTGCAATTTTATTTCGAAAATAATGGTTCTGTGCGGAAAACGTATCGCGCACTACGTCCATTTTATCGTCGACAAAATCGTCCATCAGAGCAGTTAATTCGATTAACCATGGAACGTTTTCACACCACGTTTACTCTTATTGATAACTCGCATCCCCAGAGACGCTGTACGGTGCGTACAGAAGAAGCTATTGCTGCTGTAGAGCGTAGCATTGAGGAACACCCGAATGAGTCCATCCGCCATCGAGCACAGGAATTGGATCTGTGTCCATCCATTTTATGGAAGATTTTGCGGAAGGATCTTGGTTTGCGTGCTTACAAAATCCAACTCGTGCAAGATTTGAAGCCAAACGATCATCAAGTCAGGCGTAGATTCGTCGAATGGGCCCAAAACGAGATTACCGTTGTTCCCGATTTTCATAAGCGAATTTTGTTTAGCGATGAAGCGCACTTCTGGTTGAATGGCTACCGCATTTGGAGTGAAGGTAATCCTCAAGTGTATGTGGAAACACCGTTACATCCAGAAAAACTGACTGTTTGGTGGTGCTTTATGGGCTGGTGGAATCATTGGTTCGTACTTTTTCAAAAACGATTGTGGCCAGAACGTTACAGTCAATGGTGATCGGTATAGAGCCATGACTACAAACTTTTTCATTCCTGAATTGAATAACCATGATGTCCAGAGGATGTGATTTCAACAAGACGGCGCAACCATGTCACACAGCTCGTGCCACAATAGATTTATTGAAAGACACGTTTGGTGACCGCCTAATTTGACGTTTTGGACCTGTGAATTGGCCTCCAAGATCTTGTGATTTAACACCGCTAGACTACTTTCTGTGGGGCTATGTAAAGTCATTGGTCTATGCGGTAAAGCCACAAACGCTTGACCATTTGGAAGACAACATTCGCCGTATTATTGCCGATATACGGCCACAAATGTTGGAAAAAGTCATCGAAAATTGGACGTCCAGATTGGACTACATCCGCGTCAGCCGTGGCGGTCATATGTCAGAAATCATATTTAAAATGTAATGCCACAAGATTATCTTTCGGATAAATAAAATTCATGTCAATCGAATAATCCATCGTTGTTTTATTGCAACTTAAAGTTCGTTCTATACCTCTATAAAAAACACCCTTTACATACATAATTGGTCATTACAACCCTTCAGTTAGGATTACGACCTAGCTTCGCACAACTGTGTATTAATTTTGTACATGAGTTGCGGGACCTACAGTTTAAAATCGACTCCGAACGACAGATTTTTGAGAAATTTTTCATGGCAATTTTATTTTCTCTCAGAGTTTTTGCCAGAACTCTGCTGAGAGGAAGTCGCCGGGGAAATATTTTTTTTCGTATTTCGTTTTGTTGCCAGATCTGGGCTTTGAACCGTGGCCCTAACGTCTAATAAGCCAACACACTACCTACTAGACTACGGCGACTTCATGAAAGGACGTGGAATATAAATTAAGGACTGTTCTCCAGGCTGAATTCAAGGCTTGTTGGATGATGTGATGTTTTGAGAAAATCTCTTAATTTATTCCGACAGCGAATGGGCAATTAAGTTCCTTAAGTCGTCCATTCTCGTACATTAAGACCAGAGGAATTGCTGAGGAATATTTCTAACCATTTAAAGACAACTCTTATACGGGTTCCATGATATAGGAATACCATCGGAAATTGTATTTCTAATGAACAGGCCATGAACAGGTACCGAGTTTAAAATCACCGATACGTTGTAGATGTTCCGATTATCCCAGTTAAACGGAGGCTTAGCTGCGTTCGAAATACGAGGGCACGTGCTATATTGTTAGGCTTTGGACTAGGACTGATATTGTTAAGAGGACTGATTGTCTTCTTTTCTCAAAACGTATGACCGTCCACCGCATTATTGCGATTCTTATAGAGCACTGTCCTATTGGAAAGCATTCTGATTGACTTGGCATTCTCTCGAATGAGGTCTGAGGGAATTATGGGTCACAGGAGAAGCAAGAAAGAGTTTAATACGCTTGAGTTTCTATCATCTTTAACGGAACTCTCCACAATAAGGATTTCTGCAGTAACGAAATTGATTTTGGATTCGAATGATTTCCTAAGGGGAAGGAATATTTGATTCCCGTATGGGATATTGATTTGTGATAATACAATGGGCCTAACCTCTGATCCTTGAGGGAACTAAGCCGCCATTTAAACTAAATTAACCTCAACTAAGCGTTAATCGTTTGTTAACGTTTGTACTTTAGGTGCCCTAAGCATTTTTGGCATTGTCACATGTCACGAAACATTAATTATACACCAAATAGCAAAAAGAAAATCAAATCGCTTGCTGAACATTTGCGAATTGCTCGTTCTTTAAAAGCTCGTCGAAAGAGTGTAGGCTGTCATATAAATCGTCATGACCGAACCACAATATTTTCACTTCTTTGGGTATCGATATGCTCAGGCATGTTCTAATGGCTGAGTATACATATGTATGTGTGTATGCACGTGTGTATGTATAAGTGTTACAGACAGTTAAACTCACGTTTGTATTTAGAAAAGTAGTTGGATTGTCAAGGTCTTTGTTTTTCAAAAGGTAATCAACCCTTAAATGGCAACTTTTTTGTTTGTTTGTTTTTTTTCTTCTTGTTATTGTTGTTGTTATTGTTGTTCGGGTTTTTTATTATAATCAGGATATGGCTCAGCACGATTTCAAATATTTGACGTAAAAAGGATTTTCTTTTGTTGGCCAAAAACAAAGGAACAAAAAAAGGAAAGAAAAAAAGAAAATAGAAGGGAAAGCGTCATTTACAAATGAGTTGATATTGTTGTTGTTGGTGGTATTGTGGATCTTTTATTGTTGTAAATAAATTCAATATTTAAATATGCAGAGTATTATTGAATAGAATTTAGAATTTACAAGCAGAAAAAAAGGAAGAAAATTCAATTTAATTGAGTGAAATGTTGTGAAATAGTCACGAGAGAAAGGGCGGCTACATTCTCTTCTAAGGATATGTATCAGTGTTGTAAGCTGGGTATGTTAGTCCATGTGATACTGGGGTTGTTAGTTGATCTACAGTACTGTGTCCTACACTTTACAAGATAATCAAGTAATGTCTTGGACTTTGTCCTAAGATTACTAGAAGCAGCTGAGCATAGGCTGTCTTTGACAATCCATCATAATTTTTGACGAAGTGCAACTAAAGGGTGTTTTTTTATAGAGGTATAGAACATTTTAAATATGATTTCTGGCATATGACCGCCACGGCTGGCCCGCGGATGTAGTCCAATCTGGACGTCCAATTTTCGATGACTTTTTCCAACATTTGTGGCCGTATATCGGCAATAATACGGCGAATGTTGTCTTCCAAATGGTCAAGCGTTTGTGGCTTTACCGCATAGACCAATCACTTTACATAGCCCCACAGAAAGTAGTCCAGCGGTGTTAAATCACAAGATCTTGGAGGCCAATTCACAGGTCCAAAACGTGAAATTAGGTGGTCACCAAACGTGTCTTTCAATAAATCTATTGTGGCACGAGCTGTTGTGACATGTTGCGCCGTCTTGTTGAAACCACATCTCCTGGACATCATGGTTATTCAATTCAGGAATGAAAAAGTTAGTAATCATGGCTCTATACCGATCACCATTGACTGTAACGTTCTGGCCACCATCGTACGGACCAATGATTCCACCAGCCCATAAAGCGCACCAAACAGTCAGTTTTTCTGGATGTAACGGTGTTTCCACATACACTTGAGGATTACCTTCACTCCAAATGCGGTAGCCATTCAACTAAAAGTGCGCTTCATCGCTAAACAAAATTCGCTTATGAAAATCGGGAACAACGGTAATCTCGTTTTGGGCCCATTCGACGAATCTACGCCTTACTTGATGATCGTTTGGCTTCAAATCTTGCACGAGTTGGATTTTGTAAGCACGCAAACCAAGATCCTTCCGCAAAATCTTCCATAAAGTGGATGGGCACAGATCCAAATCCTGTGCTCGATGGCGGATGGACTCATTCGGGTCTTCCTCAATGCTACGCTCTACAGCAGCAATAGTTTCTTCTGTACGCACCGTACAGCGTCTCTGGGGATGCGAGTTATCAATAAGAGTAAACGTGGTGCGAAAACATTCCATGGTTAATCGAATTAACTGCTCTGATGGACGATTTTGTCGACGATAAAATGGACGTAGTGCGCGATACGTACGAAATAAAATTGCACTATTTGCAAGCGTTGTTCAGGCGTGAGTCTATTCATGATGAATTGCCAAACCAAACTGAGAATAAATCACTTGACAGCTGTTAGATCGGTCGCCATCTTGAAAAGTAAGGCCAACTTAAAGTTCTATACCGCTATAAAAAACACCCTTTATATCCTTGAGGTCTTGGCCATTCTTCAAAGCCATTGCCGTAAAGGATATTGTTCTTTCAGTATGAATCAGTTCGTAAGTGTTTAACACGTTCGCGACAGAGTGTACCACGGTAGAGCGCAAAATATTAAGCTTAGCCGCCCGTAGGTGACAATCATGATTTAAAACTCCGGCGTGAAAGTGTTAAGGAAACTAGGACGTCCTTTTTTCGTTGCGGTATGTACTCGATCAAAAGGTTTAAGTGGTGTATGACAGAAGTCGTCGTAGTCGTGTAGGTAGTGTGTTGGCTTACGATTCAAACCCCTGGCCAGACATCTCTAGCTAAACGAAAAATGAAAAATATTTCTTCGGCCTCTTCCAGTTTTTTTTTTCTTCCAGATTTCTGACAAAAACTCTGTGAAGCCGTCATAGTCTACGTAGGTAGTGTGTTGTGTGATAAGACGAGGGCCCGTGGTTCAACAGCCAATTTAGACATCTCGCACAAAACGAAATATTAGAAAAATACTGACATTCTCTGAGCAGTTTTTTGGCAAACAGGCTGAATGTAAAATAAATTTTTCATGAAAAGTTTCTTAAAAATGTGTCGTTCGGAATCGACTTTCAACTGTAAGTCCCTTTACTCACAGATAAAATCCGCACACTCACAATATGGGTGTTTTAAGAAGCTGGGTTGTAATCCTGGCTAAAGGATTTTAATGTTCAATTAAGTAAGTATTGTTTCCAACAATCTTGTACTGCTGAAGTTTTAATTGTGTCTTGAAAAAAAAGCTGACTTAAAGGACACAATTAATGCGACTCGATGCTAGTCTCCAACACTAATGTCGACAAACTGTACCAAAACGTGCATTGGGTCACGTGGCTTAAAATTCTTTTACAAAAAAGTCCCCCCAAAGTTTCTGCACGAACTGTTGCTTTCAAAACTTGATGTTTTCTTTAACATACTCCCTTACTGTTTCTCTCACTCTCTTGTTTAGTGGCGATGTTTCAAATGTTTTCTAAAAACAATATTCATTTTCATTTGTTGTTGTAAATAAATGCTTATAGGAAATCTTTGTTCTCTGCTCTAACATTATACTGCTGGCTGGCTATTGCTGTTAATATTACTACTTGTTAGTCGTTGTTGTTGTTGTTAAGTTTTGTTTTTGTTGTCGTCGTTAAAAATTTTTACAACTTCTCATAAATTTTATGAAATTACGACGTAATTTTCAAATCGTTTGTTTTTTTTTCTTCTCTCGGCTTTTTTTTTGTCTTGCTTTCCAATGAAAACGATTGTTAAACATTAACGAGACGGGTATGTGAGGAGTATGAATAGATGTGTTTTGTGTGTTTAAAATTGCAGCAACAACAACGATAATTATAATATAATATTATTTATATAATATTGTTAGAGCAACAACAACAATAATAAATACAAAACCCCATAAATGTTTGTTTAACACTAACATATGCATGCATATGTACCAAAAGAGCTACAAACGTACAGTATTTGCAAAGTATTTTTGTATTGTTTTTGTTTTTATTGTATTATTTGTTGTTTGTAATTGTTGTTGATTCTTAGGTTGCTTTGCTTGGTACAAGTGCGATTTTTGTGTGACAGTGTTTGCATACAGAAAACATATTGTATGGCTGTTTAGAGAAATAGAGACAGAGGCAGTAAGAGAAAGAGAGTTTACCTTTACGAAACGATGTGATGTGATGTGATTTGAATTGTTTGCCAGCCTTACTCTGTTGCTGTTGCTGCTGCTGCTGCCTGATGAAAATAATTTCAAGTTTTTATTTTTAAGTTTCTTTGTTGTTGCTGTTGGTTAAGTGTGTATGTTTTTTTACAGTTTTTTTCTATAATAAATTTTTATTTTACTACTACCACAAGGTGTGTGGGTGTATCAATACATATAGTCTGCAACAGTTTTTTTGTTTGTACAAAATCAGGTAAAAGAGAACAAAAAAACCTTTTTTTTAAGCAACACTTTGACTTCATGATTGATTTATGGTGTGTGTTTGGAAAAACCTTGAATGGAAATTTTTGTTTCACCTCATTTTTGAATAATTTTTTCTTTATTTTTTTTTTTTCATTTTAAAAAGTGTTGGAAAGTGTACTTTTGGCCAGTCATTGTAACTGTAACTGTTACACGTTCACAATGCAATGTGCAATGCAATACAAAAAAATAAAATAACGGGTCAAGGTTTTTTTTTGAGAAATGCTCTCATAAAACAACTCAAAATGAAAAAAAAACGTAAAGAATTGTAACGAACACAATGAAACTACAAAGTCTCGCTCTCTCAAAAAACACTCTGACCTAAAATGTATGTCTCTTGTGTGGGAGGGAGTATGAAAATTATGTTATGGCAGCAGTTTTTTGCAAGTAATTTTAGGTTAGGGTTCATGAAATAAAATGCAATTAAAGGCACATTTTTGTTTGTCAAGCTGAATGCTTAATTAATTTATTTATTTATTATACCAGACAGGTCTCTAGAATCTCAACAACTTCATTCTTAATAAACCTATGAACGAGCCGATTTTAAATATTTTATGGTATTATAAATAATTCACTTAATTGGCCATTTGACTGACTATGGCATCGTTCTTGGCCAGACTTTTATTATGACTTATTCACGGCATCCAGATAGGATTCCAACATTATAAATATATCTTCTGCATGCCTCACATTCGATGAAGTTCGCAACTAAACTTCAAGGGAGAACTAGACAACAGAGTACCAGGCTCATGAACTAGCGGCAGGTATAGTTGTAAATATACTTAACGAAGGCTTTTGATAATCTAAGTTCTAATATATTCTGGAGTTCAGTGGCGTGTAAACAGATGCCTAGAGGACTTATCATACTTGTGAAGGCCACTACCAAACTTCAATTGAGTTGACAGTTGCCCCACATATTTCAAAATCTCTCTTTTTAATTTATTTTTTTCGAAAACGTAAATTTCTCAGCTGAAGTTCGACTGCCATTCTGCTAAATCACCAGATCTTAAGAAAACCGAGCATTTTGGGGGGTAGTTTGAAAACTTTGGTGCAAGAGCGTGACATAAGGGATCGTGAAACTTTTTAAGAGGATTTAAGCGAGCTTGGAAGGAAATACCACCCGATAGTATAACCGCTTCCGCTGCTTATGCCCAGACCTTAAGAAAACCGAGCTTATTTGCGTGGATAGTTTGAAAACATTGGTGCTATAGCGTGACATAACGGATCGTGAAACTTTTTAAGAGGATTTAAACGAGCTTGGAAGGAAATATCACCCGATAGTATAACCGTTTACGCCGCTCGTGTGCAGATCTTAAGAAAGCCGAGCTTATTTGCGTGGATAGTTTGAAAACATTGGTGCTATAGAGTGACAACGGATCATGAATTTTTTTGAAAGTATTTAAACGAGCTTGGAAGGATATAACACACGATAGTATGGCCGCTGCAGACGCTCATGGCCAAATTAACACATACAACATTGGTGGTGTACGAAACTAGGTTGTAATCCTGACTCAAGGGTTCTAAAGACCAATTAAATAAAAAAATAAACAAGAACTTCGGCAAGCTTAGAAGGAAACCATATCCAGTTTGCAGAAGTCAATGTACCGCCTGCAAAAACAACGCTTTAAGCCTACTTGAAAAGAAATAACGCCCGATAGTATGGAGAATGTTTGTAAGTTAATACCACACCGTCTTTAGCTCGCGATTCTATTTAACTTTTTACGTACTGTTCACCACTTCTTCATAAATTTTAAAAGCTTTCGTAATATCTGTTGTTGTATCCCTAACAATATTATCTTTCGACCTAGTAAAGCAATATTTATACATTGCAATTTTTACCACAACTCACTGGCAATGTTCGTATTTGTTCATCCTTCGCTCTATTTACTTCATTTATTTTCATTCTGGCAACTTCTAGAACCATACTGTTGATTCGTTGTTGTTATAATTTTCATTTCTATCATTCATGGTGTTCCTATGTAAGTAGTTTGGTTGTTGTAATTTAATTTGCTTGTTTTTTTTTCTTTGTTGTTTTATTATGCTTTATTGTTCTTGTTCTTTATTTTAGAATTTATTCTGTCTTGGCAATAATACCTCAACAAATGTGGTGAAATGTTTTCGATTTATTTTTAATTTTCTTTAGAAACACTTAAACAAGTGTGGTGGTGTTTTAAAAGCTTTGTTTTGTTACTATTTTCCTAATCATCACTCACATTTTCCCCACTTTGGTTTCGGGGTTTTTAAATTATGGCTGACTAAAGGGGTTGCTGCTATTACTACTGTATGATTTCATATTGCTTTCTTACTGTGTGCTGGTGCTGTTACACTTTAATATGTAAGTATATTCTCGGTACGGTTGGTTTTATTAAAAAGTTATTATTATTCTATATTCATATAAACAAACATACACACACATGCTACTCACTCTCGTAGTGTTGTTCCCTAGGTTTTATTTTTTTTTGTTGTTTGCCATAGACAACGATGCTGAGAGTAAGTGTGAGGTGTAGAGTGGTGTGGTGTGATTTAGAGTGGTCCGTGGTGGTGGTGGTAGTGTTTATATAATCATTATCATGATTATTATCACTAAAACAACAAAATGTTTATTGCATTGTGATGATGATGATGATGACGACAAACGATCATTGTTAATATAGAATGTTTACTTAGCTTAGAGATGAGTTGAGATGATGATGAGCCTTGCTGACTAATCAAGTAATAATTCTGTGTTAAATTAACTGTTTGTGTACGTCTCTTTCACTGGCTACATACATATACATATGTTTTAAGTTAAGTTTTGTTTTTGTAGTTGTTGCTGTATTGTGGTTTGCTAGTAAATCATATGCAAATATTATAGAAAATTAAAATGAGCAACTTTTTTCTCTCTAATTTTTGTTTTTGTTTTCTTTCTTCTTTCTTGCTAAAAACAAACATCTTTGAGGGGGAGCCATTTTCGTTAAATTGAAATTGTTGTTGTTGTTGTTGCTGTTGTACAGAGTGTGTGGTGTGTTTATTTATTTTTTTTTTTTCTTCTATTCAAGTGATAAAAATAAATGAGTTATAATCATGGGTGTTTGATTTTTATTTATTTTATTGCTGTTGTTGTTGTTGAAACCCACAAAAAAATTTATATAAAATAAAAAACAAATATATTCTGGATTTGGGTTTTTTTTCTAAATTTAATTTCAATTTTTTTCTACAAAAAAAAAGAAGAAAATTAAACAAAAAAAAAACTTGTTTTCTGTCTTTCAATCTCAAGTTTTGCTGAAAAATCACATTTCACATTTCAGTTTATTATCATTGTTCTTGTTGTTGTTGTTGTTGTTGTTTTAGTGTCGCAGCCACATTTAAATATGCCAAGTAATGAATTTAATGTTGTTGTTGTTGCTATTATTGGTTGTATTATTTATTATTGTTTGTTGTTATTTCTTTTTTTCTGTGTGTGTTTTGTTTTTATGGCTAAACAACCATTAAATGTGAAAATAAAACAACAAAAAGAAAGAAAAAAAAACGTTTAAGCTCGTCTGTGTTCTGTTCTGTTCTGTTCTATTCTGTTCGGTTTTTGTTTATTTTTTTTGTACTCTTTTCATAAGACTTCTAATGCGAGTAGTAATACGAAAAAAAAGTGTTGCTGTGGCGATTTTTTTTCTTTCGTTTACATTTTCAAAAACTAGTTTAAAAACGTTTCTAATTCAAATTTATTTTTTTTTCTTTTTATTTTATTTATTTGTGTATAATTTTTTTTTATTTTCTTAATGAGTTTTGAATTTTAAACAATTTATTGTTAAAAAACAGAAAAAGAAAAAAATCTTTTTAATTTTCACGATTTTAAATGCTAAAGAAGAATTTAAATTTCAGGAGAAAAAAAAAACAAAACTTACAGAATTACAGTGTACAAAAGGCAAAATGGCACACTTGGAAATGGTAAATCTTTAATGTTAAATTAAATTCATGAACCCTAACTTGTAGTTATTGTTTTAAGCCGAATTCATTACTTATTAACAAGCAGAAGATTTTCGGGCAGTTAAAATAGTATAGTCAGGGTGACAAAGCATTGTTTTGCATTTGACAAGATCAGAAGGGGGACACCAGTTTTAAGATATTGTGAAATGGCATGAACAAATTACAGGACACGTCATGTGTAACCAATTTACAATCGCTTGGAAAATTTTAAACAATTTTCCCACACACACAATCTGTATTTTCTTAGGCATTATCCTTTATGTCTGTTATCTAGTATGGAATACGTTTTAGTTTATTATTTGCTAACGTGTCCATAACGGCCGCCAAAAATATTTTTAAAACTAAAAACAAAATATCGATGTGGCTGTGGTTCATAGAAAAATTTATAGACTGTTTATATCAGTCTTTAGACAGAGAAAGACAACAAAACAATTTAAAAATGACAAGAATATAACAGAAAACCAACTTACAATTACAAAAACTACATAGGAACACCATGTATAATAAAGGGTGATTTTTATAGAGGTATAGAACTCTTTAAGTTGCAATAAAACAACGATGGATTATTCGATTGACATGAATTTTATTTATCTGAAAGATAATCTTGTGGCATTACATTTTAAATATGATTTCTGGCATATGACCGCCATGGCTGGCGCGGATGTAGTCCAATCTGGACGTCCAATTTTCGATGACTTTTTCCAACATTTGTGGCCGTATATCGGCAATAATACGGCGAATGTTGTCTTCCAAATGGTCAAGCGTTTGTGGCTTTACCGCATAGACCAATGACTTTACATAGCCACACAGAAAGTAGTCTAGCGGTGTTAAATCACAAGATCTTGGAGGCCAATTCACAGGTCCAAAACGTGAAATTAGGCGGTCACCAAACGTGTCTTTCAATAAATCTATTGTGGCACGAGCTGTGTGACATGGTTGCGCAGTCTTGTTGAAACCACATCTCCTGGACATCATGGTTATTCAATTCAGGAATGAAAAAATTAGTAATCATGGCTCTATACCGATCACCATTGACTGTAACGTTCTGGCCACCATCGTTTTTGAAAAAGTACGGACCAATGATTCCACCAGCCCATAAAGCGCACCAAACAGTCAGTTTTTCTGGATGTAACGGTGTTTCCACATACACTTGAGGATTACCTTCACTCCAAAGGCGGCAGTTTTGTTTGTTGACGTAGCCATTCAACCAGAAGTGCGCTTCGTCGCTAAACAAAATTCGCTTCTGTAAATCGGGTACAACGGTAATCTCGTTTTGGGCCCATTCGACGAATCTACGCCTTACTTGATGATCGTTTGGCGTCAAATCTTGCCCGAGTTGGATTTTGTAAGAACGCAAACCAAGATCCTTCCGCAAAATCTTCCATAAAGTGGATGGACATAGATCCAATTCCTGTGCTCGATGGCGGATGGACTCATTCGGGTCTTCCTCAATGCTACGCTCTACAGCAGCAATAGCTTCTTCTGTACGAACCGTACAGCGTCTCTGGGGATGCGAGTTATCAATAAGAGTAAACGTGGTGCGAAAACGTTCCATGGTTAATCGATTTAACTGCTCTGATGGTCGATTTTGTCGACGATAAAATGGACGTAGTGCGTGATACGTTTTCCGCACAGAACCATTATTTTCGAAATAAAATTGCACTATTTGCTTGCGTTGTTCAGGCGTGAGTCTATTCATGATGAATTTCCAAACCAAACTGAGAATAAATCACTTGACAGCTGTTAAATCGGTCGCCATCTTGAAAAGTAATGCCAACTTAAAGTTCTATACCTCTATAAAAAACACCCTTTACAAATGATAAGAATAACAATAACAAATCAACAGTAAGGTTCTAGAAGTTGCCAGATCAAAACTAAAAAAGCGTATGGACAGAGTAAAAAATAACGTTGCTAGTCGGTAATCAATGTATTGTAGGATAAATAATAAAAATACTCTCGGATAGTTAATAATCGACCTCAAAGTCTTTTAGCAGTTGCACTCAAGAAGCTCAAGAAGCAAATTAAATTGATGAATGTTACCAACACATCCGTAGTACAATGTAAATGAAATGGAGGACGTTTATGCCAACACAGTGCTGAAGGAACCCACTAAATCCTATGCCCAAAGGATACTGAGAAGACTTGCATCAAATCCACTAAATTTTTTGGCTGTAACATCAGACTGCTAAAATGCAAGATAATGAAATCGTCATCATGTATTCAGAAGAAAATATTAGAAAGACAGTGGTCTTAAGCATACCAAACAGTTCCTGAGCTTAGATGTTCAGACAGGGGACATTGCCCTTACACTGGACAAAGTAAACACTAGCATTGGGGGATGTGACGCAGTCCCTTAGTCTTTGTCAATAAATTACTATTTCAGATCTGATACCACCAACATGATTTAGAAAAACTTTAAATCCGAATTTCGAATTCGGCACATTCAATAACACGAATGTACTACACATACAGTGCTGGAAAAAATAATAGACACACAAAATTTAAAATTAAAATTTTCTACAATAAAGGTTGTTTTTTATAGAGGTATAGAACTTTAAGTTGGCATTACTTTTCAAGATGGCGACCGATTTAACAGCTGTCAAGTGATTTATTCTCAGTTTGGTTTGGCAATTCATCATGAATAGACTCACGCCTGAACAACGCATGCAAATATTGCAATTTTATTTCGAAAATAATGGTTCTGTGCGGAAAACGTATCGCGCACTACGTCCATTTTATCGTCGACAAAATCGTCCATCAGAGCAGTTAATTCGATTAACCATGGAACGTTTTCGCACCACGTTTACTCTTATTGATAACTCGCATCCCCAGAGACGCTATACGGTGCGTACAGAAGAAGCTATTGCTGCTGTAGAGCGTAGCATTGAGGAAGACCCAAATGAGTCCATCCGCCATCGAGCACAGGAATTGGATCTGTGTCCATCCACTTTATGGAAGATTTTGCGGAAGGATCTTGGTTTGCGTTCTTACAAAATCCAAGCAATACCGTTGTTCCCGATTTTCATAAGCGAATTTTGTTTAGCGGTGAAGCGCACTTCTGGTTGAATGGCTACCGCATTTGGAGTGAAGGTAATCCTCAAGTGTATGTGGAAACACCGTTACATCCAGAAAAACTGACTGTTTGGTGCGCTTTATGGGCTGGTGGAATCATTGGTCCGTACGATGGTGGCCAGAACGTTACAGTCAATGGTGATCGGTATAGAGCCATGATTACTAACTTTTTCATTCCTGAATTGAATAACCATGATGTCCAGAGGATGTGGTTTCAACAAGACGAGGCAACATGTCACACAGCTCGTGCCACAAAAGATTTATTGAAAGACACGTTTGGTGACCGGCTAATTTCACGTTTTGGACCTGTGAATTGGCCTCCAAGATCTTGTGATTTAACACCGCTAGACTACTTTCTGTGGGGCTATGTAAAGTCATTGGTCTATGCGGTAAAGCCACAAACGCTTGACCATTTGGAAGACAACATTCGCCGTATTATTGCCGATATACGTCCACAAATGTTGGAAAAGTCATCGAAAATTGGACGTCCAGATTGGAATACATCCGCGCGCCAGCCGTGGCGGTCATATGCCAGAAATCATATTTAAAATGTAATGCCACAAGATTATCTTTCGGATAAATAAAATTCATGTCAATCGAATAATCCATCGTTGTTTTATTGCAACTTAAAGTTCTTTACAACTGTTGCTTGGCAGACTTCAATCCGTTTTGCATATTTCGTTTGCTAAGGAGTGCTACGTTTCGAGGATTTCGGTGCAGAATTTCAAATTCTTCAAGTCGTTTTCCGATTGTGCGTTTTGAAAATGGAGCTGTGGGTTAATTTTTGGGCTTGGAGGCACTAATCTTTAAGCTTGGAATTAAAAGAGAAAGTGTTGTTGCTGATGAATTGTCCAAAAATGGCACCGGACTGTTGTCTATGTGATCTGTGCATAAGAGTCAGCTTGGCTACGAATTGGCTGGAGACTAGAAATGAACTCCACTCCATGGCTTGGATAATGCTTTCTGTGTAAAAAAGAAGATCGAGCGCTAGGTAGGGAAGACAAAACAATTAATTTTACCATGTGTTCTAAGCCCTTATGGGGCACTGCCTACTAAGAAAGCACACTCGTCGTCTAGGCGGGCCTCTTCCAACGCTTGTTTTTTTGCAGAAGTTGGCGACTTAGAGGAGGAGAACATGTATTACTTGAGGTATCACCGCATAGATACGTGTGACGATGTTTGACCTTCTGGAAACCTTATAGTTGACATCCCCGAAGAATCTGTTTGTTGGATTAAGTTTAGGACGTTGTACAATGGGTCAATTTGACCTCCGAGTACTGTACTTATTGACAAGTACACGTCCTCCAATCTAACCTAGATTAACCTTACGATAGAATCTAAATCCTTGCACTAGAGGCCATACATCTGCATCTTTCTCTTTGTATAAAGCGTGGTAGTGCTAAGGTCTCAATGAATTAACCTAAGAGGGCACTTCACTTGATTATGCGTAGAGATGTCACCATTCTAACCTAATTTGCATTAATTTTTGGTTTCTTTTCAATTTAAACAGAATTAAGGAAAGCGTTTCTATTATGTCTTCCAATACTGTACAGAGTTGTGAGAAATTTTGACATTCTTTCCGGAATGTCTGTCTTAAGCCTGCCTCTTTCTATACCAGAATCAAACCCAGTTTCAATTACACTGAGTGGTGGAAAGCTAGGGAGTAACAACAATTCAATTTAAGCCGGATTTACACTTTAAGGCCTTAAGATAAATTCATTTTTATTACTGTATGGTCTTCTTCATAGAATCCCTTACTTTGTATGCCAGATTTTATTTGTTTTTGTTGTAATAACTTGTAAAATGAGCTCATGCCCCGCCACTATTTAAAATTCAAAAGAAATCTAGAAAACAAAAACAAAAAACAAAAAACAAAAAATACGAAACAAAAGCTCAACTCAACTTAACCGCAAATGCGTGTTTCAAGTTTAGCATATGGAATGGAAATTTCGATTTGTTATCGATAACAAAACAATTTTCTCTTTAGAAAGAGACGGCGTTTGCGACGTCGCAAAAGCCAATTTTTTTTTGTAATTTTTTTTTTTTTTTTTGAACGGTTGTTTACATGCAAAGAAGCAAAATTTTATGGATTTTTTCTTAATTGAAAAAAAAATTGTTTTTTTTTTCAAAAGATGCTGGGGAAACCAGTTTGAAAATATTTTCGTATTAATTTCTTAAGTATGTGTGCGACTTTTAATGTGCGGACACGTAACATAACACGTACGTACCGTACCGTATCGTACGTATGTATAAATAATAATAAAAAAAAAATTAAATAAAAAATTTAAATAAAATCCACAAATTAGTCATGTTTATCGAGTATATCTCGTCGTCTCCGTTGCCGTTGTTGTACATGTGAAGTGGCGTACGGGATTGAATTGTAAAACGCTTCTTGATTATTTGCTCTTGATTAAGTTTCTAAAGAAACCACAACATCCGTATTATTTTGGTTATAAACACTGTTTCTGTTTTCTGTTTTTCTTCTTCTTCTACTACGTTTTTTTTTAAATTTTTTTTCTTTTAAAATTTTCACAAAAAATGTCTTGATTTGAAAACACAACACCGATGCCTTTTTACCCAAAAACTCACAACGAATTTTTAATTTAAACGAAGTTTTCCAAGCTCATCAAGGAGCTTTCAAGCCACTGATGGCCCCAGTGTTTTTGTGTGAAGTAGGAAGAGGCGTTTGAAAGGGTATGCTCGGCAAAAAAGGGAAATTAGTAGATCCTGGGATCCTCTGCTTAAGCCAAGCAGATCAATATAAACCTTTCCCAGGCAATTACAGTGGGACGAGATTTCAGGCATGCAGTGGAGTATCTCGGCCTTCTAATCGAGCATTGTAGACTTAAAGAACTCCTGTCTAGAATAGCGATCGCTTCAAGCCTCTCTGTGATGATGAAACATCAGAACACGTACATATTTGAGACCTGAGCAGCGTTAATGAATTTCAGAAGGAAACAACTGGGTGTTCACAAGGAGATTATAGGTTATGTTAATATGGGTCCTGTGCCGTTGTAACATGAATAGGACCTATTTCGTCGTACAATTATAACTCCTGGCTGACACCACTTAGCGATCCTGATAATTTAATAAAGCTACGAATCAAATCATCTTTGACTAGACAGGTTCTATGAACAAACTCTGGGTGCTCAAGAAACCTTCGTCTCAGGTTCCCAAGTACCGGACAGTGATAGACAAGATGTTTTATGATCTCCTCTTCTGTCTCATCGTTACAGCTTTTGCAGTAGTTGTTGTGAAGTATTCTCAGTTTCCTGGCGGGTGCACCTCAAAGCCAGTGTCTCATTTAAACCTCTAATCTCAGGTTTAACACATGTTTTGTTCTGCATATATTCACAACGGGATTAGTTTTTCCACAAGTGGGAATCTCTCAAGGCAATCCCGTCACTGACTCCGCCATCCCTGTCTACACAGAAGGCTCGAGAACAAACTGTAGCATTGGAGACAGTATTTTTCCAATCGAGACAACCTATATCTTCACATACAGTTGTTATGATAGCTCGAGTATGTTTTAGGTGGTGTCTTGGGCATTAAAGAAGTTGACTACACTCTCGGATCGAAACTACTACAATTACTACTACTCTCAGGCTACTTCTGTATAGTCTGGTGCAAGGCTTAAATCTCTTTCCACTATATTTGGGTAGAGAAAGTTCAGAAATCGTTTATTTCAGAAGTCTTCGCTTTTCTTTATTTTAACTTTCGGTTCTTGCCACATCCTGGTAACAATGACTTGAGCAAAGTAGTCTAATAGCCCTCCTTATCTAGCTGATTTAGCTTGCCTTGGCGGCTCCACAAAAACTTTTGTGTCAACATCATAGAAGTAATGGCCTCCCTTCTCCCATCCACGTTCATTGCCTCGAATTTCCACATGACCTGGAACCCTATCCAGCTGATTCGGCTTGCTAAGACAGTTCCATGTAATTTTTCAGTCAACCCCACATATGCTAAATACTCAGATAGCGTCCTGTCACATAGCCCTGCTATATCTGCTTCCCTGCACCTTTTGGCCAATTTAAATTGAGCACATCTTTCTATGCCAGTTCGAAAAATAATTGAGAGTTTTCCCCATGGATTTCGAATATTTCAATCTGGAAGCAATTAGAATTTATGAGCCACATAGGAAAAAATGGAAAAATTCTTAATAAAGCCCTTATACGGGCAATTAAGAAAAGAAATCCGAGATTAAAAAGAAATAAACAACTGCTTGTTGAAGTCGCCATAGTCTAGTAGGCAGTATGTTGGCTTATTAGTCTAGTAGGCAGTATGTTGGCTTATTAGACGAGAGCCCATGGTTCAAATCCCTGTTCAGACGTCACAAACAAAACGAAATAAGACAAAGAAACGACGACTACCTATCGGCAGTCTTCCGGAAAAAACTTGGCATACTGCCGTTCGGAGTAGACTTTAAACAGTAGGTACCGCCAGTCACGCATAAAATTAACACACACATGGGTGGTGTGAGAAGCTAGGTTGCAATTCTGACTGAAGGGTTGTAATGAACAATTATGTACATACACATATGGCCAAAAAAATAGGTGTAAAAAATTTTTTTTCATTCAACTTTTTAATAAATGCAAAAAATTACAACCATGCTAAAATTACAAAATAAATAGCCTGGTATTATTGTTGAGGAAAGAAAAAAAGGGGAATTTCAGTAAAAATAAGCTTGTCTCAGATAAATAGTGTGGCATTTTTCCTTTAAGTGCGAATTTTACTTGGACAAAATAATAGGTGCGTGATATGTAATTTAGTTAAAATTTGATTTATTGTTAAAAAATTAGAAAAAAAGGAAGAAATTAAGTGAAATAATATTAATTAAAAATAAATAAAACATTATATCAGACATAATTAATTTTTAAGATGGGTCGTGGGCGCCATTGCAGTAATGAAGAAAGACTCCTCGTTCTTAAACTTCGCGAGCAAGGTAAAACCTACAAATTTAGATGTTTTAAATCGGTCTGAGAATTTTGTAACCAACGCTTTAAAAGAAACACGAGGTAGACATAGAAAAACTTCATTAACTACAGACAAACGCATAGTCACACTATCCAAATGGGACCCTTTTAAGTCATCTAAGGCGATTACTGGAGACATTGGAAATACAGCGTCATCACGAACTGTGCGAAGACGATTGCAGAAGGCAGGCCTACAAGGTAGGATAGCTCGCAGAGTCCCTCTGCTTAGAACAAACAATTTAAAGAAGAGTAAAAATTTTGCCTTGGCTCACAAAGATTGGTGTGGAGCAGAGGGAGATAAAAAGTGGCGAAATATCCTTTGGAGCAACGAAACCAAAATCAATTTATTTGGAAACGACGCAGAAAAAAATGTTCGTCTGCCAAAAGGTAAAGAATTCGACAGTAGGTACACAAAAAAGACCATCAAGCATGGAGAAGGCAATATCATCGTATGGGGTTGCTTTTCCTGGTATGGAGTAGGTCCATTTCACCGAATAGAGCAAACAATGGTCAGATTTGTGTACAAAAATTTGTTATGCTAGCCTTTGCCGAGGAAAATATGCCTCTGATGTGGAAGTTTCAACAGGATAACGATCCAAAACACTCATTAAAGTTAGTAAGTGTATGGTTTCGTCAAAGGAAGATAGACGTTATTGAATGGCCTAGTCAGTCGCCCGACTTGAACCCGTTAGAAAACCTTTGGGGAGAATTAAAAAGAAGAGTTTCCAAGCTTCCTTGTTGTAATAAAGACCAATTATGGGGAAACGTTCAAAAATTTTGGTACAATATTGGGGTAGAGACTTGCCGTAATTTAATTTCGTCTATGCCTCGAAGAATGGAAGCTGTCTTTAAAAACAATGGCAATTATACGGACTATTAATGATATCATTTAGTTTTTATTTTGAAAAACAATTTTTAAGTACAAATTTTTCATTAAATTTGAAGTTGTTTTTTGCATACACATATTTTTTTGTCCACATCAAAAACTGAGCTTTTTTTGAATTCGCTTTATTTTAAACATAATTTACCGTTATTTTACCTTTCTTTTAACTTTTAAGAACGTAAAATAAATTAATTTAATAAAAATAATTGACTAAACTATGACGTATAAATAAAACCGAAAATATATGCGGATATAGTTTGCTATGTAGTTCACACCTATTTTTTTGCCCATATGTGTATGTATGTATGGTAACATTGGTGGAGTGAGAAGCTAGGTTATAATCCTGACAAAAGGACAATTGTAATGACCAATTAAGTACGCTAAGTAACTAAAAACTGCTTACATGCTAGCTTTCTAAAGTTTTGCCTTCTGGACCAGACAGATATTACCCCTACGTGTTGTTTCTCAAAAAAAAAAAAAAAAAAAAAAAAAAAAAAAACAAAAAATAAAAATTAAACATTTCTTTAAAATAGTGTTGCCATGCTTACAGCATGTAATGAAGAAAAACAAGTCAAGTTCAATTATAAATGCCAAGTGCATTGCATTTGTTTACCTTTTCCCCACCCGTATACACTTAAATTTACAAGAACAACAATAATAATGACAAACACAAAAAACTCAGTCACTCACCTATTTGAAATTGGTTGGTTGCTCTTGTTGCTCTTCTATTTGTTATTCTTTCGATGTGCAATTATTGCTGTTGTTGCTGCTGCTATTTGTTGGCGTAATAAAATAATCTGTAATGCGAAAGGAGAGAATGAAAATTAATTATTAACTATTTTATTGTATAAACAATTTAAAATTAACAAATTATTTGTGATTTTAATTGTTATTTTGTTTTATTTTTTTATTTTTAATTCAAACAAACAACCAAACAAAGCCAGCAGCATTGTTTTCTAGTTTACAACCCAAGAAGAAAACCATATCAGAGAGAGAGAAAGACACTGACACAGACTGTGAGAGATAGAGAGCAAAAGGGAAAGAATGTGCGAGAGTAGAAAAGTTCAATGAACTGTAATAGTGAAAAACAAAAACGCAAAAGACTGCAAAAAAATAAAATAAAAAGCTTTCATTTTATAAAATAATAAAAAAAATGTGTTTGAAATAGATTGTTTAACAATATTAACAATAAAAAAAATAAAACAAAAGGGAAAAAACAGCAGAGAGAGAGCTTAACAACAGCGAAAAGAGATGGAGAGACCCCCCCCCCCCAAAAAAAAGAGTGTGACACAGAAACAAAATAAAAAATTGGGACATTTTACGCATTTTTAAGGTCGTTTGTTAAAAAAGAAAAACAATAACAACAGCAACAGCAACAGCAATGGCAAAAAATGAGGAAACAAATACGCGAAAAATTTAAAAACAAAAAGAAAAACGATTATTTTTTTTTGGCAACAACAAAAATAGTATGCGATAGCAAAACACACACACACACGCTCATGCACATACAAAAAAATGAATTGAATGCATGCATGTTCCATATTGTTTATTGCTCGCATTGTGTTTCAGTTCTGTTGTTGTTGACTGTTCTCTAAAGTACACGTAATAGAGAGTCAGCAGCAAGCAGTAGCGAATACCCTAGAACAGGGATAATAATTTGATAAAAATAACGGTTTGTCCGTTATTTGGAATGCCAAAGTAAAGTTAAATAAGACATACACACATATATATACATACATTTTTTCGCTGTAACTTTTAAGACAATAGAAGCTTGGATCTCATCCTTACGTAGGAAAGTATAAAATATTTCGCCCGCATAGAGAAATTTAGAGGTATTTTCAAAGAGGAAGTGTATGCCATCAAAGTATGCTCAATTAAACTTGGAGGGCAGTTACAAAAGACAGAACGTAGCAATACTGTCGAAGAGTCATTCCACCATTCGAACAATATTCTTTTAGGAGATCAAATCGAAGATAGAATGGGACTATCTGGGAAAGTTAAATAAGGTTATTTACTGCTGGGTCAGAGGTCATGTGAAAATTCTAGACAATTTACGAGCAAATGACATCCACGCCGTTCATGGGGAGCTCTTCTGGGAAGTAGGGGTAAATTTTGAAAGGATATGCTCAACGAAAGGGAAGAGAAAGAGCTGCAAAGACTCTTCTAAAACCAAGTAAGCTTGGGACAATCAAAGCTTTTGTTGGGGAATTACAACAAGAAAATATGTGCACTATACATTGGACCATCTATCATCATCAGGGCACTGCAGACTCAAAATGCACTTTTTAAGAATTGGGGCTGTATTGTCAAGGGTTTATGTCAAGCTTTAGGCAAGGAATTGTCATTGCTGACACCTTGCAGCATGCTTAAGTTTGTAAGGGCAACAGATTTGAAGGAGACATTGTAGGAACAGCCAATAAATTTGGAGAGAAGTACAATATATCATTTGGTCAGTGATAAGGCACATTTTCACATCGTAGATACAGTCTTAGACGGAACGCCTACAAAAATAGCCTTAACGACGTAAAATCTTTCAATCTTTGTAGCCAATTAACATCGCTAGAACATTAAATTCCAAATCAAATCTGTTGGGTAACTTGTGTTGCCGATTTGTTGAAACCACTTACTAACCGGTTCATAACCTCTAATTGTAATCCAAAGAAAATCGGTTATCATACTGTCAAAGTTCCAGGTTCAACAATTCACTATTCGGATGAAATAGCTTTTCCACAATCATTTCCGGGTTCTGCGAGCCATATTATGGCACAATTTTGTTTGTTGTCGTAGTCACTGAGTGAGAAATGAGTTTCAGCATTGAAAGCTTGTTTCTCTAACACTCAAACGGCACATTTATGGCAACTGACAATTCGTTTAAATTCGCCATACAATCTAACGTAACGTTAGTGGCCTATGGTCTGTAGCATAACTAAGAATATAATGTCTAGTGCTATAATCGTATGCGCTCAGCCTATAATTTCTCGCACTCAGTTTTGAAAGATCGTCTTTAACCTTATTTTTCCATTGGAGTTTAGGTCTTCCTCTTCTGTGTCTTCCCACTGTTATAAACACTTCGATGAATTGAATGACGTTAATATTGGTAAGCAATTAATCTCGTGTTTTAGAGAAGTCCATTGGCCGTCAAGGTCATGCAATGTGATCCCACTAGCCTCCTTTTTTGTGGCGATATATGAAGACACTCGGGTACAGGTCTACGCCTTTACTATTAATTCTTTTCCCCATTCTCATTTTTTAACAATTACAAAGCAATTGGCAACACCGCACGAAAAATGTAAACAATCAAATCAAAACCAAAAAAATTTGCAGGCAAACAATTTTAATTTCACGTTTTTTTTTTGTTTTTTTTTAATAAACAATTAAAAATTGTGTATGTAAGTGTAGTGGAAAATATTAAAAAAATTTTATTTTGTTTTCGTGCTCTTTTAAACAAAACAAAGCAAAATAATTAAAACGGCAAAAACAAAATACATAAAGAAACGCATAAAATAAGGCCATAAAGTACTTTTAAAAACCGTAACTAAAAAATTACCCACTAAAAGAGAATGAAAAATAAAAACAAAACAAAAAAATCATAATAATAACACTGTGCTGCACAGAAACAAAATGGAAAAGGGGTTGACTTTTAAACCCCCTTTACCATACCAACAGAGTTTCACGATCTGTGGGGGGGGGGGGGCAAACGAATAATTTTAATTATCAGCCCAAATCTCATAGAAATAATGAAGTTTAGCATCATTTTAGTAAATTTATTTACACATACACCCACACACAAGCATATAAATTTTTATGCAGGGACGTAATCAGCACAACTGTGTACATAGAAAAACGAACAAACTAGATATGAATGTACATATGCATGTACATACGTATTTAGGGAGCCGAAGTATAAAGAGAGTTTAACGAATTTTTATACTCAGCAAACAACACCCCATATTAAACTGCATTATTTTGAAAAAAAAAAAAAAAAATACAAACACAAACACAAATGAAATTTAAAGGTAGCACATACACAACAGCAATGCCATTAATTTTTAAACAACAACAACAATAAATACAAACAACCTCCAAAAGTAAATGAAAATATGCAATTTTAACATTTCCTACAAAGAAAACATATGTACACATGCACACACATATACAGAGCAACACAAAACAGAAAAGTTGATTTCTTTAAAAGAAAATTAAACTTACGAAAAGAGAATAGAAGGTGTTTAGTATGTTTTTGTATACAAATAAAGAGCAAAAGAGCAGTACAACTCATACTAAGATCATTTCGAAAAACAAAAAACAAGTAATTACGTTAGCACACTCTATAAAGTTAATGCTTTTTTTCCGAAAAATAAAAGCTTAACTGCGCAAAATCAAACAACATAATATAATAGCAGCAATACATGACTCTCTCTTTCAATTATTTCAAATCTCTTACTCATTTTCAGAGATTTCTTTTAAAGTTTATGAAATTTCCCATGGAAATTTTCTCTTATTTTGTACAAAGCAAGAGAGAGAGAGAGAGTTTTACAACGTATGCTTGTTCGTTTCGGTTATGTGAAGTTAAAATTTGATGAGTGAAATTTTCAAAATGGCTACATACTAGCTCTAGTGTAGTAAGTCGTTTTTTCTTTAACACACAAAAGAAAAATGCAGTTAATTTGTGTTGCTATTGCTTTTGTGAGAAAGTCTTCTCTTTCTCTCACTCTGTTTCTCCATCAGCCTGTGTACTACACTCTATTGTAGTTTAGTAGTTTTGCTTCATTTGCCATTAATATGTGCATGGCATAGTTGTTGTTGTTCTTGTTGTTGTTATAGTTGCTGCTGTGGTGTTTTTGTTGTTGTTTTTTGCTGTTCAAGTACATTTGGAGAAAATTCAGAAACGATGAAAATTTTTTTGTATGTAAAACAACAACAACAATAACAATAATACCAATGTATATATAATAAATAAATATTTATAACAGTTTTTATTGCTGTTATTGTTGTTGTTGTTGCTATTGGGTAGTATGTGGTGTGTGGTGTACAACTTTGTTTATTGAGGCCACATACAAAGCCCAGTAAAAAAAAAAACAGAAAAAAAGTAAAACACTCGCACACCACACGTACCAATAAACAACAACAACAACACTAACAATAACAAACTGAAAAGAAAACACATTGAAAATATGTACGTTGTTGCCGTCCGTCGTATGTATGACAATGATGACATGAGAAATTAATGGAACACAACACACTAAATTACAGTAACAAAAACTATGTACATACATACATACATGCATTCATACATTCAAGAGAAAATGAAAAGATGGGCAAAAGAAAACCATCAATACAATACGTTGCCAGATTGCTTATAAATTTTAATGCAATTTTTCTTATTAAACAAGGAATTATTTATGAGTTCCAGAGTGCATTTGTAAGAAAATAAAAAATGGAAATTAAATGCAAATTGCACACAGAGAACAGTAAATGGAGTAATGAAATATGTGACAACAAAACCAGATAAAAAAATGGGCCAAATGCTAAATTCTTCTTACATGTGAAATTTACTCAAAAATTTTTATGTTAGTGGGTGTATGAGGTAATTCGATGCGTTATTTTTTGGCTATCTTCATAGGGAACAACCAAATATACTACACTTTTGTCACCGAGAGTCTAGATCAGGGAATAATTTTCACTACAGTAAATTTCATACGATCTTCTATTTAACCTCATAACTGCTGAGTGCTTGAATGTCAGATTATACTGTCATGTCCTGTTTTTTGTGCCTGCCATCCAAATTGAATTGAATGCATCTTAAGAAACTCTTAATTGCATATTGTAAAAATAATTAATGTATTGTATATATATCTAGGTTTAAAAAAACCGTAAGAATAAATAAATAAATAGACTTCCGCTTGAAAGACACCCGCAAGTTTGCCCTTATGCTCGGAATATAACATTCTAGGGACAAAAACATCTGCTCTCGTTCCGTGAACAGTTCTTGACCCATCTGTATACCACAGAATGGTTCTCTTTTAAGAGAGTATGTAGCAGTGTTACTGAGTTTCTTTGCTTCTGTCAGGAGAGCAATTAAGAGAACAGCTCTCCCCTAATGAATTTCATGCTTGACTTGAATCCCATCAACCTAACCATAGACTCCAAAGTTTTAATCTTCACTACCATATGCAGCGGACAGTGCCTCCAGTGTACTGTACATGTAAAACATACAAACTCCACCACTAGCACCAAACTATAATTCATTTAGACTTTAAGACCATTTATACGGCCAGTACTACAGTAATCGGGTGATCGAAAAGATAATATAAGGTTTACCTGTTTTCAAAAGATTCCGCAGCCGACGTTGTCGCGTTGTATAGCACCGTCAAACAATTTATTTTCTGGGTGGTGTAAACCCTTATTATGCAGCTCCTATCTGGTATCTTCGTTATATAATCCAAATCGAAAAAGGCTTCAGTTATCGTATGGCCAATTTATATATACAAACCATGTTTTTACTTCCATATATAGCTTATATACTTCCATATTCTTGTGGCAGTTAGTTTCAGTACCGCTTTCGCAGCCACTTATTTTATTTATTCTTCTAATACCTTTAAGCCGGGTTTAATTATTTTTCTATTGCATATTAAACGACGATTGATCTTACTAAACGACAATATTTGCAATAAGAAATTCCAATCTGGCAACTATTTGAGCATGAAGTCTTGTACATAATCACACACAAGTTGCCTGTTAGTGTGTGATTGTATGTGTTATATTGTCTGCCAAGGGAAAGTTTGTGTTTTTGCTTTAAGGTTTTCCTGCAAAAGCAACAACTACACCAACGAAAATGCAGTCACACAATGTACAGTTTTTATTTTTTAACAAAAAAAAAAAGGAGGGAAATTTTATGATAAAAAAACGCCACATTTTCAATAACACACACGAAAATTATTACGAAAACTTACTCTCCTCCTCTGTATGTATGGATGTAGACTGTAAATGTCATCATCATCATCATGAACAGAGTTTTGTTGGATTTCACAACTGCAACACAAATATGATCGTATTTTAAGTTTTCGTTTCATTTGTGTTCATGCTCATCTTGTTGTTGTTGTTATTGCTGATTTTACTCTACTATTAAAACATCACGTCCATATTTATGAACCAAACAACGTACATACGAACGAATGTACGAAGATTCATGACAAATAGGGAAAACCTCATACAAAAAAAAAAAACAACAAAAATACACCCCGCACAACAGCAGCAGCAAAATAATAAAACACATGATGGTGATAAAGCTAAACTAAATTGTTGTAATGAACAACAACAGCGACAGCGACAACGTTAACTAAAAAACATTAGAAAAACCGAAGCACAACAACAACACACATTTAAAGTAAAAAAAAAAAAAATTCAGCAGAAAATATAAAAAAAGGGAACAAATTTTTTCTTTTGTAGGTAACAACACAGCACATTATTGCAAGTAAGGAGACTGAATAAATGAGCGGCAGAAAGACAGAGAGAGTACGGTGGTGATAGCAGAGGGGAGTACGTACGTACCTTATGCACTGTTGATGTAAACATTAGGAAAACAACAGCAGCCGCACCACTGAAAATCGTATGTGGAAAAAAAGCTTATGTAATAAACTCTACACAAATTACAATAGCAACAACAACAACAGTACTAAAAAAAAATACAATTTCTCAGGAACGAAACAGCAAAGAAATACAACTGCATACACCACATACATATATACATATGCATGTATGTCTGCATACAGGCTGGCAAGCAGGCACAAACTTGACTAGCAAAGCAAGCGAATGGAAAAATATTAAAAAAAATTCATTTTAAAATGACCTCAATTTTTAGAAAAACAAAACACACACATACTTACACACACATGTATTCACGTATGTACATACATATTCTATACATACTCGTACTCGAAGAAGAAAAAAAATTGTAAAAAAAGAAAATTCACTCCCATGTTGAAATTGTATGGCAAAGGCACAACAAACAAAAGTTTTTAATGCATTTCATTTTATTTGCCAGTGTATGCACATGCATGCCAAGTTAATGAAAAGAGAAATAGAGATGGACAACAAAAAAATAAATAAAATAGAGTCCCCCACCAAGTAAAGAAAATATACAGTAAGAAAAAGAGTGAGAGAGAGGGCTACCAATGCATTGTGTTTGGTATGCGAAAAAGGTGTTGGCAATTTAGCAATTTTTCGCATTGTATGGCTTTTAAAGAAAAACGGCGTTATTTTTTCTTTTCAGTGGATAATATTAATATCTATTTTTAATATATCCATCATATATGGCTTTTCTGGCGATATAAAACATTGCGTCACAGGCTGCTGATAATTTTTCGGTTTCAAAAATTAAATAAATCTCACACACGAAGGCATGATGTTTGGTTTGCTTCTATCAGTAGATTCGTTTGAGCTTCTTTCCGACTACTTTTTCGTATATTTCGGGCATTAACTGGACGAATTTACGCGACCAACACTTGAAATCACTCTTTCTGGAAGTTTTTTATACGAAAAATTCAAATCATACAAATCTTAACGAAGGGTTCCAAACTAGATGAAGCTGCAGAAGCTGTCATCTTCTCGAAATCGGCGGATAAGGCTTCGTGATCAATGCGGAGTTTTCCCATGTGTTGACCAAACGAGACGTGGTAACGATTATTAATACTTGGGGAGTATAATACGACAATTTCTAATAGTCAGGCGGGTATCTAGACAATGGGTTCTAACACAATAACCTCTAGGAAGGTGCACGGCTGGCAGGAGTCTATTAGCGAAATTTCAATGCGTTACTATTACAAAAAGTATCGGGACATAATGGTAATCCAAGAATCTGTAAAACTTACGAATTGACAAGAAACTGTACAACCTACGAACTTTCAACTGCGTTCTCTGCTTTGAACGCACTAATAGATTCCCTTAACGCGGGAGAACAGCTTTGAAAATAAGAGTCAGTCAGAGTCATTACTGCATTTTGAATACGCATGCGAGACTCATTGATATTGGCCAATTACTTCTGTGAGAGCTACAGAGACGCAGCTAATTGTTCTTCACCTATTGGATACATGCCCATCATTATGAATGAATGAAATACCTGGACTTCCGCTAGGCCGAGTAAAGCAGTGATGAGTCACTGTCCTAAGAGACTGCAGAAAGTCTGACAAAACTCTGAGTAAATAAAATTGCCATGAAAAGCTTCCCTAAAATTTGTCGTTCGAAGTCGCCGTTAAATCGTTAGTACCGCCACTCATGGATAAAATTAACACACACAACATCAGTGATATGAGATGCTAGGTTGTAATCCTGGCTAAAGCGTTGTAAAACCAATTATGTAAGATTTTCCAAGCGTTGTATGTTCGTCAGTCATAATGACATACTCCACGAATCATTTTTCACATTGTCACATGCCACGAATCTTTTTTATATTAAAAAAATTTCCACAAAATTAGCAGAAGAAATCCCCTCTTGATTGATTTTTTTTTAATTCGAAAAACGCTTTTAGTTTACTTGTAACGTTTTTGCACTATAAACGGTCTGGACAACACTGTTATTAAACACCGTAAAAGAGAAGGGAGTAGCAACAGCCAGAGTAGAAAAAAGAAAGTTATTTTCAATTATTAAAGCTTAATATCGCGTACACAATGTAAAACAAAAGAAAAGCTTAAAGCATAATTTTCAAAATAACTGTGTTCTTCAAGAAATAGAAGAAAATTCACACTTAGGTTAAGGGTTTAAATACCTATTTCTGATGATATTTTTTTTTTTAAATAAATATTCAAAATTTCATGATTAAAATATAAGAAAATTAATTATTTTAAAATTATTAATAATAGTGGAAAACAACAACAATAATTTCCTTCTATATTTATAAAAATAAACACTCATTTTTACTCACTCATTTACATACTTCTCCTATACAAAGTATAGTTGCTTGCTTGCTGGCTGGCTGTAGTTTTTATGATGAATAAATAAGAAGCAGCACACAGAACAATAATAACAACAATGTTTTAAAAGGGCAAACACAAATAAAAAAGCACGTTTAGCCGCACAAAACTTTCGTGACTTTCAAGCGTTGCACGACGTTGCTTAAACTGTAGGAGAAAAAGTTTTCTACAACTACAAGAGCTTCGCAATGACTTCAACGGCGCACTCATAAAAAAATTCGAAGCCCATCAAGAGCAGCAGCAGCAGCAAGAAAATCAAAACACATAACAGAAAGCAAACAACAACAACAACAACATAATGAAATTGTATAAATTCACAATGAAAATATGAAACAGAAGTCCAAAAACGAAATAAGGTTTCTGAAAACTCTTTCATAAAAGAGAATGTAAGAGAGAGAAAAATGTTTTCTCTACAAGTAAAAGTTGCAATTAATAAGCTCTTTTACATTTGCAGTTATTTAAGAGAGTTTGCGGTACTCTCTTTGAATTTTTTTTTCAACTTTAAAGTTCTCTTATGTTTTTGAGTTAAAAAAACTTAATTTTCTTTCAAAAAATAGTTCATCTCCCTTGTTTATATGGTAGTGTAAAGCACTAGCATTAGTTGTAGTTGTTGTTGTTTTCATTATTATTGCATTATTCTACTAAGAGAAGTATGTGTGCCAATTATTATGTGTTTTGTTGGTATTTCTATTTCGTTGTTTGCATATGAGTTAGTGCGCGTGCAATGCATTTTATGCAAAAAAATAATAAAACAGAGAAAAAAATAACCAACTAACAACAACAACTAAACTAATGCACTCGATTTAGTTTTTTTCTTCACTTTTTTTTATAGAAAAACAGTTTTTTTTTTGTTGTTACTATACAGGCTTAATAAATGCATTTTAAGCATTTGTTATGGTATTGGTATAAAAGCGAGTACATGTTTAGTTTTTTCTTCATTTTTGGGAGAATTACTAAATTTACCGTTTTGTTCTTAATTTTATGGTCAATATTTTGTTATTGTTTGCTTGCTTGCTTGTTTGTGTTTCCATTTTGTAGTTTTTACTTTGCCATGCCATTGTTTTCAGAAATTCGTTTGAAAATTCTCAAGGTAAACATTTTATTTCTATTGTATTGCAATGCATTTTTCTGTATGCTCTTGTTGTTGTTGTTGTTCTTGTTTGTTTTGTTTGCATACACACACATACACATCTACTCTCATGCATTTATGCATACATTGTATGCATATATGCTTGTTCTATTTGAATATTGCTGTTGTTATTGTTGATTTTGGTATTTTAAATCAATATTATTTTTTTTGTTTGTTTTGTTTTTGCAATGCACTCTCCTAATACTTGTTGTTGTTGGTTTATTTATTCTTCTCTCTTATCTGTAATACATAGGCAAGGATGCATTGTCTTAATACATAGCAGAGTTGCATTTTCTTGGGCGTTTTGCCGCCCAAGCAACGTTTAGTTTACAGCGTGAGTGTTTAATTAGTGAAACAGATTTTCTTTTTCTTAGAAAATTTCTTTGAATTTTAAAGTAAAGTATTTAAAAATGTTGTTGTGCTTTTACAAAGAGTGTTTTTATAGTGTTTATCCATGGAAAAGGCTGTAAATGATAAAAGTTTGGGGTAAGTGTTGCTATTTGCTTTAAGAAAAAAATTTTGTGTTAAGATGGCCTCAGGTGGAGGCTGCTTTGTATTGGCATGTAAGCCAGCAGATTACGTGGACAATATATTGCCCGAAAGAAATACTTTGTGTCATTTTATTAATCACAATTATTGTCGTGTGGAGCTGTCTACAATTTATATACAGTACCACCCCTTTAATGTCTCATTCAATTCTGTTGCCCCGGTAATCTACAGAATATTGTTCAGTGTCAGTAAGACTAGCCCCTTGCTTAGTACTTGTTACGCACCCCATGTGTTTGCTTCTGTTATGCAAAAACTCCGGATAGGTTTCAGTGTGTGCTCTAATGATTCTTCTTATCTACATATTGGGCTTGAGCCTATTCTGAGTGAATTTTCTTTGAGTATATAAGGACTGCCCAAATGATCCTGTTCTATCCAACAAAAGTTCAGATTGTCTGCAACCCTTTTGGTTTGAGAAGAGTCTCTGAAAGAAGCCAGTGACGCTAACTGGAAGTTTAATAATGTTTTCTTCTGAGGCGCCTTAACGCCCCACGGGTTTCAAAAATATATTGTGCCTCATCACAGAATCTATATTTTATGGGGCTTGAGTGGATTCCTATGATGCAAACATGGTCTTTGAATCTACAGTACCCGGTCAGAAGGATGTATAGTCTACCCCATGTGGTCGTACGATCAATGGTACCTTCTGGAATACATGAATAAATCAAAAATGTGTTATAGTGATACATTCTCTTCATCACAGCATTCAAATATTCGACTAAAGGCAATTCTTATTGGACACAATTACTACTTGAGTAAACAATATCTGGTCAAAAGGCCGGTTATTGTCCTTTTCCATACCTGTTCGGGATCCATTCATTTGGCACCCAATGGTCCCTATTTGAAAATAATATGTAGCCTTTAAGCTTTACTTTTGTTACTAAGATTCGTTGCGAAGCCCTGGTTCTGTCCAGCGGACAGTTAAGTAGCGACTTATCATCCACTCAATTTATCAGGTCACGACATGTGCTCTGATGAATCGCATATTAGACTTGACTCCCCTTCTCCTAATCAAAGTTTCCAAAGGTCTAATGTTGCTTACCATGTGGAACAGAGCCTCTAACATCACTATATGACAGGTTCTCATTGCCGCGATTAGACCAACTCACTCTAGCCTGTGCTTCTTGTCCAACACCATCTTATCTGTTTTCTAATTTATTCTGTCTACCCAAACAATGGCCACATAGGTCACTATTAGCCTGACCATCATGGTATACATCCAGTGCCCATCATTATGAAATGCCTCACCATTCTTCAAATACTCTATAAGCCTTTCATTTCAATTTGATATCCATACAGTTTACAACCAGTTTGAGTAATATTACCTCACCCAGGATTCGAATTTTTTTCCATTTAGGAAGTTTTGCTTTTTGTGGTCTACTCGGATTTATTATCAACTTGATTGATACCACAAAGTCTTTTCAAATTTGACTTTTGCCATCAAAACTCTAGCAACTGCATGCTCTTGGCTGTCATCAAGAGGTCATCAACAACAAAACTCTACATTAGTGTTGAAAGAACCCCAGTCTGTGGGCAACCTGTGGTTGTGCGACATTTAATACGACCTTCTAAAAGAAAACAAATGCCCTTTGTATGTATTAAGCGGCTTAAAATCTAAACCAAACCCAGAGGTATTATTGTAAAGTGGGCTGTGACAAGAACATACCATTTTGGACATTCTTGTGAGGCGCATTGACGTTCAGCACATGGTCAATGACTTCTGCAGTAGTTGCAGATATGAGAACGAGCAGGAGAAATTGTTCTTCACCCATTGGATACATGACCATAACCGATATGCCATAGGAGCCACTAGGTCGCTTACCGAACAGTTGACCTCATTGGTTTCAAGTGTAGGTTTGAGGACGCTTGTAGCCATAATTGCAAAAACAAGAATACCCATAGGTTAGGGAGTCATTGTATGTAAACCTAGAATAGTTAAGAAATCGGGATATATATAGAGAGAGAGAGAGAGAGAGTTAAAGCAGCAGAAAACAAACCGGGTGTTTATCGGGAATGAACGCAAACCTCTTAGACCGTGTAACTCCATTACAAATTTAAGTAGAAACCCCTCTTCCACGGTATTTAAACTAGAGTAGATGCTCAATAGTCTACAACTCCTTTTCATCCTTACATACCCCTGAAACATTTGGGCTGAGACATCTATCCCAGATTCCCGTTCGCGACCTGACATAATGATGACTCATAAACAATCCAGTTGCCACCATCACAAGCCATTATATCCTACTGTGGAGCCCAGATTAATATGTGTGTTTATCCTTTTTACATTGACCGCCACTTTTGTTTTCTTAAAGCAAACAAATTATTTTTATATTCGGTTTTTTAAAGTCTTTTATTTTCTATTGTATTTGGTTTCAAAAAACTTTTTAATTAAATACAAACATGCAAAAAGAAATCAGAATATTTAAGGCCTCATGCAAAAAAAAAAGAAAAATTCGAGAATTTTAAGGCCTCTACTTCATTTCTGATCATCTGATGGCTGCCACCACAGTGACTTTTCATAAAATTCGATGACCATTTGGGGAATTTCTTTGTTTGCCACCTCGTTGTGCACCATATGTGGCTCATCGTCGCCTTTAAATTTTATAACCAGGTAAAGATTGTTTTTAAACTCTGCCGCACCTAAGATTTCTTCTGGCGATAGGCCTCTTTCAAAGCCTGTTTTAGGTGCCGGCTGACGGGACAGAAAATCGCTGACAAATTTTCTTCCATTCAGTTGCCATGATGCGGAGGATGATGGCAAGGACTTGCTGTCATTATCTGCTGTGTTTGTATGTTCTGTAGATGTTATACTTACAACGCTTGAAGCATCATTGTCCTTTAACTCAGACTTATTTACATTTGCAGCAGGAGCAGCAGGAACAGCTGCAGTAACTGTTGTCTTATTATTCTCTTTTAAATACGTTTTTATTTTATTATTGGCCGTCTTGTTTGGTTGTTCCTTATCTAACAACTCCAGCTGAGTTTTTCTGCGTCTTGTCTTGGACATTTGGATATTTGCACTGGCTGTCTTTCTTTCCTCTTCCGTTTTTTCTGGGGAGTTGTGTCTGCCACTTCTTGTTACACTTAAACTGGCACGTGTTGCCCTCTTTTCTCTGTTGCGTAAAAGACGATTCTCTTCGAAATTCTTTATCATTTCAATACAAAAATATAAATTCTCTGCTGATTCCCAGGTATTTTCTGGCTCTTCGATGCCTTGCCACTTTATAAGATATTCCACCCGAAGTTTGCGCACACGCCGAGACACAATTTTCTCCACAATAAAGTGCTGCTCGTTATCCGAAGTTTCTTTTGCTACTCCTTCATTTTCTTGTGGCATATTTGACATAAAATTCTGTTCAAATTTAATCACAATCGTTGGCTCTTTAAGTGGGGGGTGGATTTTTAATTTTCAATAAAATTTTCTTAAATGTATGAGGATTTGTTTGATCAGAAAAAGTAAAAAAAAAATTAAAAACACGAGGGACAGCATTCGCTGTCATCCTTAACAAGAACAAAAAAAAAAAACAGAGAGTCGAGAGTCGAAATTTAAGAGCACATATGCTCAATTTAAAACAGAGTGTGAAGAAGAGAGCAAAACGAAATTTATTGCAGTGAGGCCACTTATTTAGAAAATAAAGCGCTAAAAATTTTATAAGAAAAAAATAAGAAAATTTTCAAAATTTTATCTAATATTTAAAGAAATTTGTTTTAAATAATCAGACAGACAATTAACTCAGTTTTTACACAGTCTTGGTGTGCTAGGGTTTGATTTATGCTTCGTTGAAAAATATACCTATATGAGAATAGATTGTGGCTGTCACCCGAGACTATAGATAATGTTGGGTCACTTGTTGTTGTCCATTGTAATATCAAAGTCTTTCCATTCCCATAGTACTGGAACTATCCGGAGCTTTTGGTGACAGTCGACGGAGAAAGAAATATGGACCGA